>JAWHQI010000068.1:0-10000000 GCA_033032865.1 Dactylorhiza incarnata
CCCCTCTTTCTTCCTTGGCTACCTTCGAAACTGTCGATAGTGCGCTTCAATGGCCTCGTCAGCAGCTATCTGAGCTTCAACCCGATGAATGAGGTCAGGGTAACTTGGCACGGTTTCTCTCATTATAGCTGAGTAGAAAGCACTTGGGCGGAGGCCTCGAGGAGGAAAACTCCTCGCAGGAGCTCGGGGGTTGACTCCCGGGATCTGTCGAGCCTCAGAGGTGAAGCGTCAGAAAAAATCCTTCAGAGTTTCCTCGTCATTCTGGCGGATTCCCGAGAGATGGGAGGGATCCCGGACAATCCTACGATTGGCTATGAACTGGTCCACGAACTGCTGCGCCATTTCTGCAAAGTTGTTGATGGCCCTATCTCGCAGGGAGTGAAACCAAGCCGTGCGCGCTGTCCCTTCAAGGATTGCCGGGAAACTTGACAGAGGAGTTGATCGGGAGCGCTGTAAATCCTCATGATGGTGGTGAAGTGATTGACATGTTCCAGTGGGTCGTCCGTCCCGTCGAACGTTTCGATATTGGGAAGCTTGAAACCGTTTGGAACTGGATAGGCCAAGAATTGAGGCGATAGTGGGGAGTCGTGATGCGCGGGACGGCGGGCGAGAGCTACGCGTCGCCCTTCCTGACCGTACTCTTCCGCAATCATGTCACGTATCTGCTCTCGCGTGGTTCTTTCTACTGCTCGGCCAAGAGCAGCTCTTCCTTGACGATGGTGATGGGGGTCAGCCTCTGGTACTCTGACCGGCGGAGCAGGATGAGCGGAGCTTGCAGCGTCAGAGAAATATTCTGAGACTTCATCATCCCGATCGGCTCCCTCGACCGGAGCATGACTCGGAGCTGGGGGCGGCGGAACGTTCAATGCTGGAGGCTGAATGGGAACTCGAGGAGCCCCAAGGTTTCTTACGAGAGTCAGCATCTCGGCTTGTTGCTCTTCCATTTGCCGAATGCGCCCTTCCAGCACCGTCGCAGGCGTAAGCACTGCCTCTTCTGCGAGAGGCGCATTGATGAGCGAGTGGGAGGGAGCTGGGTCGACGCGGCCCTCCGGGATTGAACCTTCAGTGGTGCGAGCACTTCTTCTCGCCATTGCAATTGGCGGTAAGTGTTACCTTCGTTATCTTTGCTGAACATTGGGAATCGGTTCCCACACACGACGCCAAAGTGTTGTGGGTTGCTCGGGTGCTTTGATAGACTGGTTGAATTGAACCACCTTAGCTCGGAAGCGAACCGAGCACGCAAACAGTCAATTAGAGATTCGTTGAGTACACCGAGACTTTTTAACGTTGAAAAACCCAGAAAGGGTAAAAAACCACGCAGCCGGAGCTGTGCCGACCAAACTTCACTATCTTTGGAGAGTTTACAGTTAGGTACTTAGAATTGAAGCGCGACAGGCCGCTGCTCGTTACAATAATAGAGAGAAAGAGAGAGTTTTGAAGGTGACAAGCCACCTCTTGGAAAACTAAGTCTTTTTCTTCTGAGAACTGTGGGGAACAAATGTGAGAATGCTCCGGAGAACGAAAGTGAGAATGCTGAGTCGCCTTTCGGGATGAAGGAAATCTTCAAGTCCACGAAGGAGATCTTCAAGGGCCGAAGGAGAATTCCGTGAAAATCTTCAAGGAGCTTTCCCGGGTGCAGAAGGCAAGGTCCCCTCAAATGAAGGTTCTGGGCTCCTTTTATAGCTTTGGCCGGGGGTAGCCCGGTAATTTGCCGTTGTAACCACTGTAACGATGGCGGATGAATCACGTTTTCCGGTTCGGAGCACACGATCACCATTTTTCGTAAATCACTGTCTCTCCCTCGGGCAGTTCGGGCAGCTTTGTTGAAGGCGAAAAAGGCGACAAGCCATTCCTGCAATCTGAGAAATTAGAAAGACAAAAAGTTGCTTACCTAACTGACAAGCCCTGCAAAAGTCCTTCCTTCTTGTATGAACCAGAAGGCAGTCTTGGACAAGATTGTCCTTAGAAAGCCTAGAGATAGTCCTAAGGTTAATGTGTCCAAGCCTTTTATGCCATAATTCACTTATCTTACTTATTGAATTAAATAGACATATGTCTGAATTGGCAGAGTCAAAATTGACTAAATAAATGTTTCCCTGTCTACTACCAGATAATACATTTATGTTTTTATTATTGGTAATAAGACATTGGGAAGGGTTAAAGGTTACCTGATAACCTTCATCACATAGCTGACTTATGTTGATGAGGTTGTGCTTGAGACCTTTGACATATGATACTTCCTTGAAGGTGACTGCTCCAACTTTGACTTGTCCATATCCATTTGTTTGTCCACAGTTGGAGTCTCTAAAGAAACTTTGGGTCCAAGCTTTGCCTTGTAGATGCTCAGGTAGGCCTTGTTTCCTGTCATATTCTTTGAGCATCCACTATCCAAGTACCAATATTCCTTTACCTTTGGATAGCTGTGTACCTGCAAAGAAAGAAACATAAACTAGCAGTTTTGACCCAGACTACCTTGGGTCCTTTTGTCTTATCACAATACTCAGAAATAAAGGACATTTCAGGCTGATCCTTATAGCCTTGTGGATAATTTCTCCTTGAAGGTATTGTCCACTCAGTAAAAGGATTTTTAGTGTGTTTAGAATTAAAATTCTTAAAACTTTCTGTATAATATCTGTTCGACGAATTTGGGTAAGTTCTTCGACCATCGTTCGACGAATGTGCATGATTTCGTCGAGCGCCGTTCATATGATAACTATACTGAAAATCTGTTTTCAGTTTCATCGATCTCTGTTCGACAATTTGAAGTCTTTTTGTCGAGCTCTGTTCGACGAATTCTTCTGAATTCTTTTATTCTTAACAGACTTGCTCGAAATAACTTTATTTGCTTCTACAACCTCTTTGCTTTTAGCAGAAATGAATTTTATAGGTGTATAAAGTATGTTCTTCTTAATTAGAGGTGACTCACTTGATGAGGCACCCAAGCCTAGTTTGCTATTAAGTCTAACATTTACTGTGCTTGTAATTTCCATCAGTTTGATGCTTCTCCCATTTAGGGATTCTTCAAACTTCTTGGCTTCAGGCAACTTGCTCTCAATGAGAACAATGTGTTCTCTGGAGGCAGCCATATCTTTCTTAAGATTTACATTTTCTTCACTTATGTTTTTCATTTCAGCTAGCTTATGTCTGAGTGAGATTATTTCTTTCTCAGATTTAATTAAGTCTAAGCAAAGAACCTTGAATTCATCTTTGAATTCAACTGAATTGAAATCAAAATTAGATAGTACCTGATCAGCATCATCTTCTGCTTCTGATTCTGATTTTTCTTCATCAGAATTGTTGGCTGAGGCATTGATTGTCATCATGCAGAAGTTCTTCTCTTCTTCATCATCATTGGAGCTGGATGAGGAAGCATATCCTGACTCACTGCTTGAGTCATAAATGGCAATTAAGCATTGGTCATTTTCCTTTGCTTCATCTTCATCATCAGATGAGCTGGATGATAATTCTGATTCAGTGTCACTCCAATTTTTTGCTATAAATCCTCTTCCCTTCTTTCTGTGCTTGTGGGAGGAAGATTTGCTGGAGCTCTCTTATCTTCTTTTTCCTGTTTCTTATCTTCTTTTGGTTTTCTGGATAGTTTGGCAGATAGTGTCCAGGTTTCCTCCAACCATAACAAATAACTTCTTTAGGAGTTGATTTGTCATACCTTTGCTTTTCTCTTGATCTGGACTCCTTCTTTCTGAAGTCCTTCTTAGCCATTTGTAGAATCTTGGCTATGAGACTCTTAAACTCCTCATCGTTTGGAGTCTTTTCTTCTTCTTCATCAACTGCTTTGAAAGCTATGCTCTTTTCTTTCTTCGTTGCTGGAGATGAAGTGGATGATTCAGCTTCCCTGGATTTGACGAGCTGCTCATAAGATTTGAGTTTGCCCAACAATGCTTCAGTAGTAACCTCATTGAGACTTCTGGCTTCCTTGATTGGCCAGATTCTAGAATCCCATGTGCTGGGGAAGCACATTAAGATTGTCATTGATCTCAGTGATGGAGATTACTTTATCCAAGGTCTTCAGCTCATTTATTATGCGGCCGAGCCTATTGTACATATCAGCAACTGTTTCATTTTCTCCTTTCTTAAAATTCTCATACTGAGAAATAAGATGGGATCTTCTGTCTTTCCTTTCATCAGCAGATCCCTCAACCATGTTGTTGAGAGAAATCCATATTTCTCTTGCTGAGGTGCATTCCACTACTCTTTGAAAAATGTCGTCAGACATTGTTTGAGCCAGAATGTTCATTGCTTTTGCATCTGCACTTCTTTGTTTCTTTTGTGCTTCTGTCCACTCAGGAGGTGGAACATCATGGTTGTCTGCTGCTGCTTCTGTACTTGTAGATGTTGAGGGAGCAGGAGGTCCTGTCAAAATAACATTGAAGATTTCCTCATCAATAGAAATCATGTACAATCTAATCCTTGCTTTCCACAGTGCAAACTTGCTGAGATTGCACATAGGAGGTCTTGTGCTGGAATACTCTTTGTTTTGTGCCATGAGTTTTAAATAAAAGAAAATGAAAAAGAACTCTAAGAGAATTTAAGATCTAATTGATCTTTGTGATACAGGTGTTAGCTGTAAAGAATCAACCTAGCTTTGATACCAATTGAAAGTGGAGGTTAAATCTTAAGTTACTCTAGGGGGGGGGGGGTGAATAGAGTATTAAAAACTTTTCCTTTGTTTTTATAGCGGAATGAAAATAGTGTTATATATATGTTTAAGCAGTGTGAGATATATATAAACAGAAAAACTGAATAAGTAAAAGCACACAGCACAGCACAGAGAAATAAACAAACCCAGAGGACACAAAGAAATATAGTGGTTCCCCAATAAATCTGTGTAGTCCACTCTTCTACCACCCTTGGTAGGAATCCACTAGGAGTTTTGATCAGGTGCCCTAGCACTAAGGTGATTTTGTTCAGGTGTCCACACACCACAGAGCTTTTGTTCAGGTGCTCAAAACCAACTAGATTTTTTGATCAGGTGTCTTGCCACCAGGGAGTTACACTTTTGAAGGGAGTATTAACCCTGTACACGAGAGGTGAGAAAGAGGTTATAGTGTTCTTCTCTGTCAAGATGCTGAGAGAAGACTCTAGTGGATTTGTTGTAAAGCTCCCCCTGTCTGATTGAAGTAATTGACAGATGGTGGAGAAGCTTTCTCTTGAAAACATAAATCTTCTGTAGCAGATTGATCTGGAAGAAAAAGTTCTTCAGATTCTTTGTTGCTCTTTTAGAAGACTTGAACTTTGCAGTAGATATCTGAGAGATTGATCTTTGAAGAAGATGTTCTCAGAGAAATGACGATTGCTGCTAGAGAAAGAAGAAGACTGAGAATATTTGACTGAGTGTTCTTCTTTTTCTTTCTCTATCCTTGTTGTTGTACTGTCTCTGTATTCTGTAAGAATGTATTTTAATTCTGTCGAGATAATGAGACAATAAAGTCTGTCTTTGATATATTCTCTTTTTGGAATAGAATAATCAGACTTTAATTTTTTCTTGGAATTGCAACAGAGACAAAACGACTTTGGCAGGTCCTTTAATTCCTTAGCCGTGAAATACTCCTTTGCATTAATTGTCAACGGCTATCTTTGCCTTGGAATAAAGGAAAGAAAGGAATATATTCAAATAATATAATATCCTTACATAACTGACTTGAATACGTCCAAATATATTGAATATATCCGTTAGAGTCGTCGATCTGTGTTCAGAGTACTAACAAATAACTGATATTTAAGAATTAAATAATCTTGGAACTGAATTTGTCGATCTGAGCTTCAATAAAGAATTTGTCGAGCGCTGGACTGAAATTCATCGAACGCTGGCTGGAATTCGTCGAGCACTGCTCAGAAAATGTCGAGCGCTAGCTGTCTATAATACTTCAGTCTGCTGGGAATAATTCGTCGAACGCCACACGCCATTCGTCGAATGCTGAGAACTTGAATTTTCCTTAAGTTCTAGCTTATCTAACAGCCTAAAAACTTGACCCTTAGACTATACAATGGGGTCAACTTAATCCTAGTCAACACATAGTGATCCTAGCCCAAATCAGTAATAAGGTTGTTCCAACAATCTCCCCGATTTGGGTTAGGACACTATTTGACAATCATTCAAATAATAATCAACAGAAAGACAAACAGCAGAGCGTAAATATATCTGACAGAATTTAAGTGCTTCAGCAAATAAATTTAAAATAAAGTGCTCTGAGTTTAGAACCATTACAGTCATAATAAAATCAAGAAATTAAGAACTCTTGTCCTTTTTGGAGGAGGGCTTGAAAATGATCTGTATGTTTGGATTTTCTGCTTCCTTCTTGCTTATATAAAGATCTTCAGCTCCCAGGATGGTTTGAGATTTACCTTCTATAACCACTGCTGCTCGATGCTTCATTAAGAATTCTTCAGCATTGAAAAGGTGCTTAGAGTCATACCTTTCAAATTCTAGCTTTCTGAACTCTGACAATGTTGAAATATGAGAGTAATCTTTTCCTTCAGCCTTTGCTTTGTGATCTGAGCTGTTGCAGTGCATTCTCTGAATCTTGCCATGTACGAAATCCTTTCTTCTTCTGGATTGGGAGAAGGAGGCCTATATTCATCATTATTGTCTTGACTAAAAGAACTTTCTTAAGGATTTCTATCTCTGTGAGAGATGCCTTTAGAGACAGAATATTTATATTCTGAAGAAATATTTCGGGTGGAACTTGAAGGAGGTCTTGATGACCTTGAACTTTGAGAACCACTAGAACTAGCTGGTCTCCTTGATTGCTGAGGAATAAACTTCTGAGAGGAAGAAAAAAAGCTGTTGAACCTATTGCTGGAGGAGGAGGATGATTAAATTTGACTGGCTTGTCAGAATAATAACCAGTCTTCCTCATCTTCTTTCTTCTCTTGTTCTCATTCCTGGCATCCAGTCTGGGGTATCTTTATCAAGAGGAATATTATGAAGGATATAATAAGGAATATCACTATCAGGATTAGGAGGCTTGGGGACAGCCTTTGACTTAACTTTTCTTTTCTTTCTCTTCTTTGATGATGTATCATCAGAATCACTTTCATCATCATCAGAATCAGAAGATGGAATTGGTTCATCATATAAGCATTGACTAATTTAAGAGCTTTAATCTTTTGCTCTTCAGCTTCAAAAGCTGCATCTTCTGCTTTCCAGATTTCATCAAAATCAGGAATTGGGGATTCATCAAAAACAAAGGTTGGAACATCAAAGCTTTGAAACTTTCTTCTGAAATAACAACTGATACTTCTGCTTGACTTTGAACTTGAACTGACATAGTAACTGGTTCAACAATCTTAACTTCAAAACTTTTGATGATCTTTTTCATCAGAATTTTATCTATAGGAGCAATGTATGGAAGAATTGCTCTAGAATACTCATGATATTTTGGCAAAACTGAGTAAACTGAATTGAACTTAGACAGCAAATGAATAATATCGAAAGAATGATGAATATAGATATTATTTATCTCCTCTATGACTGGAATTTCTGAAACTTCAAACAAAATCAAACATTTCTAAATCATTAAACTGGAACTGAATCTTCAACAAAAATTGGAGCCTCTGAAACTAGAGCTTCTGGAGCTTCTTCATAAGGCATCTCCCCCTGCCTAGCTTCAAGGAAACCTGAATCTATGCCCCTAGAAGAAGGACAGAAAGAGAGGAAGGAATTGAAGATATTTTAGAAGATATTCAGGAAATGGCAGTAAGTATTGGAGCAAATTTTGCATCCAGGATAGAATCAAGATTGGGAATAATGTTGAGAACTGGAGCAAATTTTGCATTCAGAAAAGAATCTAGCTTAGGAAGAATGTGATCAAATATTTGATCAGCAACAGATTGGAAATTTAGAAATACAAACTCAGGTGGATGAGATGAAGATGATTGAGAAGTGGATGGAATGGAAGTTGGTACAAAGATGTTTGTGACATTAGCAGATTGTGTAGGGATGTCTCGATGAATAGGGCAAGAATGATGGATGGGTGAATGATGGTCATCACGTATGGGATATTGAGGTGGAGAAGGCAAAAGCCTAAATGAAGGAGGTGGAATTTCATTTGGAGGTGGTGGAGAGTTTGGAGGTGGAGTTTGTGCAGGGGAAATATGTTGAGAAGGAGATGGGTGAGGAGGAGAAGGAACAGAAAGAGGAACTTCTGGAAGGGTTGAGGGAGTGACTGGATCAGTCCTGGTGCCTTCAGAAGCTTTCTTTGGTGCATCTGCTCCTGGGTTGTTCTTGGGAATCACCCTGTCCAACTTTGCAAAGAGAGCCGAGGTCAGCCTCTTGCTAGCATTTATTGTTACTTTAGGTGAGACCAGAAGGTCTTGTTGCTTTTCCTGCAGAACAATACCAATAACTCTTCCAAAAGATACATTATCTTCAAAAACTTTCTTCATAATCAATTCAAACAGAAATGATCCCCAGTTAACTTTCTTCTTGTCCATCAAGGCCACCATCAATAGAAATTGGTGTCTGTTAATGTAATCATGTCCTGATGTTTTTCCTAACAAAACCATTCCAACAATATCTAACAAAAACTTGTATTCCAAGGACAAGTTTTTCTTAAGCAAATGATTAGGGTTTCCAGTAGAATGACCCATTTTAATCAAAGCTTCGCCAAATTCAACAGAGCTTAACTCTAAGTCATCATCACCATTTATGAAACCAAAAACTTCAGATAAGATGGTTGAGGTAAGAGAAATCAGATGACCTGAGATTGTTCCAATTAAACTTTCGTCTTCTGGTTTAGACGTGTAAACCCATTCTTTTATTTCTGCGGTATGAAGCTTTATCCTGGTGCTCATGAACTTCTTCAACTGTTGTTCTTCAAAAAGTTGAAGAATATCTTTGAATACTTGGTCTGATTACGCGAAAGATTCCATATCAATATCAAATCCTGCGTCGAACTTCATTGAATAGAGAGCTGCTTGAGTGATCGCCATTGAAACCTGCAAGAGAGAAAAAGATCAAGTGCAGAGGGGAACTGGAGGGAAAGCGATTTCTGTAGGCGCAATCTATTAAGAAATAAAATATAGGTTATATAGACCGGAAAAGGGGGCGCATTCGTGGAGCGATGTTCGGCAAAAACCTAATAAAAGCAGAAGTCGAAAAGACTTTAGGTCTCCGTCAGACAGCGTTCGACAAAAACATCTTTTTCGTCGACCACCGTTCGACAGATGAAATTTTCTTTATGATTCTGAAGTTAAAAGGTTTCGTCGACCACCGTTCGACAAATGATTCAAATTCGTCGTCCTCCGTTCGACGAATTGAGGGGATAAATAGAAGATATAATTTTTTAACAGATTGAGTCTCCATCTATCATTCCTATTTGATTTATAAAGAAGATGTGCTTCTTTTCATCTAAGGGCTTGGTGAAAATGTCAGCTCTTTGTAAATCAGTAGAAATAAACTGTAGGCAAATTTTATTTTTATCCACATTATCCCTAAGGAAGTGGTGCCTAATTTTTATGTGTTTAGTCCTACTATGGAGAACTCGATTTTGTGCTATAGTTATTGCACTAGTATTGTCACAAAATATAATTGATTTATTTAAGTTGACACCATAGTCTAGGAGCTGATTTTGTATCCACAACATCTGTGAGCAACAACTACCAGTAGCTATGTACTCAGCCTCAGCTGTTGATGTAGACACAGATGTTTGTTTCTTACAAAACCAAGACACAAGCCTATCACCAAAAAACTGGCAAGTTCCTGATGTGCTTTTCCTGTCTACCCTGCATCCAGCATAATCTGAATCTGAGAATCAAGTTAATTCAAATTCAGATGATTGTTGGATACCAGAGACCTAGATTAGGGAAACCCTTTATATATCTTAAAATCCTTTTTAATAAAATTAGATGAGATTCTTTGGGGTTAACTTGAAACCTAGTACAAATACAAGTAGCAAACATTATATCAGGCCTACTAGCTGTTAAATAAAGTAAAGAACCAACAATTGCTCTATATACTTTTGAGTCAATGGTTTCCCTGATTCATCATTATCAACAACAACATTTGAGGGCATGGGTGTTTTTATGGTGGAAGAATCAGACATACCAAATTTTCACTAATTCTTAGCATACTTAGATTGGGATATGAAGATTCCATTTGGAGTTTGCTTCACTTGAAGACAAGAAAGTAGGATAATTCACCCATACTACTCATTTCAAATTTATATTGCATTAGATTAGAAAATCTTTTGCACAAATTTGAATCAGTAGAGCAAAGAATAAAGTCATCTACATATATTTGAACTAGTAAAGTTTTATTTTTATGTATCCTGAAAAATAGGGTTTTATCTACTATGCCCCTACAGAAATGTTTTTCAAAAGAAAACTAGCTAAAGTCTCATACCATGCTCTGGGAGCTTGTTTGAGACCATACAGGCTTTCTTAAGCTTAAATACAAAAGAGGGTTGAGTTGGAGAGATGAAACCTGGTGGTTTTTCCACATAGACTTCTTCTTTAATTTCTCCATTCAGAAATGCACTTTTCACATCCATTTGATAGACTTTGAAACTTCTTATATGCAGCAAATGCAAGAAAGATTCTGATTGCTTCAAGTCTTGCAACAGGAGCAAAGGTCTGATCATAATCAATGCCTTCTTCCTGTGAATATCCTTGAGCTACCAATCTTGCTTTGTTTCTCACAATGTTGCCTTGTTCATCTAGCTTGTTCCTGAAGACCCATTTAGTGCCAATGACTGGATGACCCTTTGGTCTTGAAACCAAATCCCAAACCTTGTTCCTTTCAAATTGGTTGAGTTCCAATTGCATTGTAAGAATCAAATTTGGATCTTGTTCTGCATCTGTTATGGTTTGAGGTTCAACTTGTGATAGGAAACAAGTATGCATTTGATTTTTGGTGTAGTTGATGCCTTGTTTGAACACCTACTGAAATATCTCCAATCACTTGTGAAATTGGATGATCTCTAACTGTGATGTGGTCAACAGTTGGAGTTTTGTTCAGCAATTGTATCCACTTGGGGAATTTGTTCAGCTGTGATATCCTGTGGAAGATGTTCTGTTGTTATTTGATTTGAACTATCAGCAAAATCTGGATGATTTTCTTCTTCACTGTTCTTCAAGTGCTTGAGTTGATGGAAGTAAAGAATCTCTTTTTACGTAGATTAACTCATTGAGCTCTTCACATAGGTCTGGTACCTGCAAAGTTTTTATGGTAGAGGTGGTATTCCTCTCCTCATTTAATGGGTTAGTTTCATCAAAAGAAACATGCATGGACTCCTCTATCTTAAGAGTAGATTTGTTGTAGACTCTATATGCTTTACTAGATAGAGAGTATCCAAGGAATATGCGTTCAGCTGCCTTAGCTTCATACTTCCTTAGATATTTCTTATCATTGTTATGCACATAGCATTTACAACCAAAAATCTTAAAATAGCTAACCTTAGGCTTTTTATTCTTGAGTAGTTCATATGGAGTTTTACCCTTAAGTTTATGTATCAGGCTTCTATTCAACACATAATTTGCTGTGTTCACTGCTTCTGCCCAAAAAGAGAGTGGCAAATGATCATCAGCAAGCAATATAGTTGCTGATTCACATCAGTGTTCTATTTTTCCTTTCAGCTACCCCATTCTGTTGAGGACTTCTAGGAGCAGAGAAACATTGCCTGATCCCTTCTTTTCCACAGAATTCTCTCATCAGAAGAGACTAAAACTCAGTCCCATGATCACTTCTGATAAATGCAACTACAGTAGAGTACTCCATCTTGATGGACCTGAGAAAGTCTGTTACAACTTTGAAGGTGTCAGACTTGTTCCTAAGAAAGAAACACCCAAGTGAATCTAGAGAAGTCATCTATAATAACTAGACAATAATGCTTCCCTCATATGCTCTGTATAGCAGTAGGTCCAAAAAGATCTAAATGCAACAAATACAGAATCCTAGGTGAATCACTCTTGGATAAAGATTTGAAACTACTTCCTAGTCTGCTTACCTAACTGACAAACCCTGCAGAGTCCTTACTTCTTGTATGAAACCAGAAGGCAAGTCCTCTGATAAGATTGTCCTTAGAAAGCCTAGAGATAGTCCTAAGGTTAATTTGTCCAAGCCTTTTTATGCCATAATTCACGTTGTCTTACTTATTGAATTAAATAGACAGATGTATGAATTGGCAGAGTCAAAATTGACGAAATAAATGTTTCCTTTTGTTGGAACCATAGTTTTGATTTGAGTTAGGATCCACCTTTAGCATCTAAGTATATATCACAATATATCTTAACTTAGATTAATTATCATTAAATTAAAAGGCTGAAAATAATATATATATATAAAGAAAAATATATATATATATAATAATAGGCTAATTAATATAAGAGAAAATATTATAAGAGAAAATATTATAAGAGAAATTAATATAAATAATATAAGAGAAATAATATATTTTATATATTAGCTGTGTTCGACATTCGTCGAACGACGCTCGACATTCGTCGGACGGAGATCGACGAACAGATCATAGCAGCGCTCGGCGAATAGATAATAGCAGCGCTCAGCATTCGTCGGACGGCGATCGGCGAACAGCTCAGAAGCAGCGCTCGACAGATTATAGCAAGAAAGCTGCGATCGACGAACGTGGAACAAAGGTCGACGAATGACGAACGGCGGTCGACGAAATCCAAGAGATATTCAAAAACAGTAATATTAATGATGAGGTCGACGAATCAAATGTTTGAGCTCGACGAAAGTAGATCTCAGCTCGACGAAATTTAGGCAGATTATATTTTCATATTCTTTATGCTGTCAGACTTTATTTAAATCAATATTTCTTTATTCTATTTTATATATTGATATATATATATATATTGATTTAACAATCCAGCTGTTGCAGCATTAATTAATATAGCCGTTTGGCAAAAGCATTAATTAATATAGCCATTGGAGCAAGTCAAAGACGGCAAGTTATCGGCTCAAGGATCTGGGAAATGAAAGTTATATTAATGCTTTCCTCTTTGATTCAAATAGATATACAATACAACAGAATATACAACAGCAGATAATATATATCAGGATATATATATATAGCTGTTATCTCTCGGCAATAACATAGAAGGAAGAATAGAACAGAACATATACTTTATATTGCTGTACAGGAAAAGAACAGGAAGAGAAACAGAGGATCAAAAAGAAGATCAGATCAAATATATTTTTATATCTTCTTTTTGCCTAACTTCTTTCTTGCAGATCACATTCATCCTGAGACACCAATCATAATCACTTGCTCAGGATCATTACTGCATAAGAAGAAAGGATTTTGTGCAATCAAGAGAAGAGGCCTCCACAAACTGTCAACAATTATATCAGATAGGGGGAGCTCTTCAACATCATCATCAAGAACCAAACACAACATCCAATCAGGATCATCAAGAGTCTTCTCAGCACAAAGAGAAGAGCAATAAAACTTTCCCTTTCTCCTTCCTCATCTTTTACAGGTTTAATACTCCCTTCAAAAGTGTAACCCCTTGGTGGCAAGACACCTGAACAAAAAATCTAGTTGGTTTATAAGCACCTGGTCAAAAGCTTATAGGTGAATTGGGCACCTGATCAAACCTCCATTGGTGTGTGGACACCTGATCAAAAACACCTTGGTGTGAGGGCACCTGATCAACTCTCCTAGTGGATTCCTACCAGTGTGGTAGAAGAGTAGATGTACCCGAGTTTGGGGAACTACTATATTTCTTTGTGTCATCTGGATGTGCTTGTTATTTTGCTTTATTTCTTATTTGCTGTGCTGATTTTTATATGCTTCTACTGTTTGTTTTTATTACTCAGCAAACTCACATATATTTATATATATCACCAATTTTGAAATAAGCAAACTTAAACAAGAGTTTTAACAGATAAATAAGAACTAAACTCTCCTTTCAATTGGTATCATAGCAGGTTGATTTTTTCAATCACCCTCATCAAAGGATATCAATTGTCCCTTTCAATTGGTATCAGAGGAGGCTGATTTTTTTTTTTTCAATTTCTTGCACCTGATACTCAATTGAACCCCTTTCAATAGGTATCAGAGGAAGTTGATTTTTCACACAGGCTAACACCTAAAATCACAAAGATCACCTTAGTTCTTATTTTGTTTTGTTGTAAAAAAGTTTTTCAAAAATTTGATGGCACTAGTAGATTTCTCTTTTTCAGATCCACCTTTATGCAATTTGGATAGTTTTGACTTATGGCAAATTAGAATTAAATTATTTTATGAATGCCATAGATGAAGATATTTATAAATCTGTTTTGACAGGAACTACATCTTCAACTTCTTCATCTGATGATCAGGAAAGGCTGAAAAGTGCTGATGCCATAGCCATGGAGATATTGGCTAAATCAATGTCTGATGACATTCTTCTTAAAGTGGCTGATTGTACTTCAGCAAGGAGCATTTGGAACTCCCTCTCAAGGATGGTAAATGAACCATCTTTTTCCTCTTCCCACTAACATCATTTTTTGATGCAGAACCATCAGTTACTCTAACTGGAGAAGAAGAAAAGGAAGAACAAAAAGCCACAGATTTCTGCATGTTGGCTATATATGGCTCAGATTACAAATTAGATGCTGAATCTGATAAAGAAAAGGTAAAAGAGGTAACAACATTTCCTAATTTTACCTCTGATTTCACATCTATTTTCAACTCATCATCTACAGATTTGATAAATTCTGAATCAGAATCAGAAAAAAGTAATTACATCAGATTTTGAGTTAATATATACAAATGTGATAAATTCTGAAACTGAAATTAGAAAAGAGTTAATAAAAATAATTAATTTAACTCCTCTCAAATTTCTGTAGAACAAACTATCTGTTTAAAAAATAAGATATTTAAAGCTGATAACTTTCAACTAAATTTTAAAGAAAAAGAAATTTTCTTATGTTCGGCAAAATAAAAATAAACTTTCAAAATTGTACTTTAATAAGATAAAAAGGCCAAAATATTTATCTATAAGGCAAATTTTTAATCTTTTAATATTTTTGCTTAAATTAAATTAAACAGCAGTTTTTTAAGTTTCTTTGAATTTTCTATCTTAAAAACAAGTCAGATAACTTCACTATCTTACAGATTTTCTCCAAAATCATGTTGAGCATTCTACTGTAGTAGCATAGATCAGAAATGATCAGAGCTCTGAGTGTGAGTCTCTTCTGATTAAGGGGATTCTATTGAAAGAAGCCATCAGACTTTGTATTTATGATTTTAAAAATTCTTAGAATCTGTTAAACAACTAGCAATTCATTTCATTTAAATTCCTACTTAAATCAAGATTTAGGAAATCAGAATTGCTTAGTTTTTCAAAAGAAAAATAAATAATCTCTAAACCCTTAAGCAACTCAAGACTTTTATGCTTAGGAATCCTAAACAAAATAGGGGGAGATTGTCAGAACCTAGTTAATTTGGATTAGGATCCCAACTTAAATAGGGGAGATTGTTGGAACCTTAGTTTTGCTTTGAGTTAGGATCCACCTTTAGCATCTAAGTATATATCACAATATATCTTAACTTAGATTAATTATCATTAAATTAAAAGGCTGAAAATAATATATATTTATATATATAAAGAAAAATATATATATAATAATAGGCTAATTAATATAAGAAAAAATATTATAAGAGAAAATAATATAAGAGAAAATATTATAAGAGAAATTAATATAAAATAATATAAGAGAAATAATATATTTTATATATTAGCTGCGTTCGACATTCGTCGAACGGCGCTCGACATTCGTCGGGACGGAGATCGGCGAACAGATCATAGCAGCGCTCGGCGAACAGATCATAGCAGCGCTCGACGAACAGATCATAGCAGCGTTCGGTGAACAGATCATAGCAGCGCTCGGCATTCGTCGGACGGTGATCGGCGAACAGCTCAGAAGCAGCGCTCGACAGATTATAGCAAGGAAACCTGCGATCGACGAACGTGGAACAGAGGTCGACGAATGTCGAACGGCGGTCGACGAAATCCAACAGATATTCAGAAACAGTGATATTAATGATGAGGTCGACGAATCAAATGTTTGAGCTCGACGAAAGTAGAGCTCAGCTCGACGAAATTTAGGCAGATTTATATTCATATTCATTATGCTGTCAGACTTTATTTAAAGCAATATTTCTTTATTCTATTTTATATATTGCTATATATATATTGATTTAACAATCCAGCCGTTACAGTATTAATTAATATAGCCATTTGACAAAAGCATTAATTAATATAGCCGTTGCAGCAAGTCAAAGACGGCAAGTTATCTGCTCAAGGATCTGGGAAATGAAAGCTATATTAATGCTTTCCTCTTTGATTCAAATAGATATACAGTACAGCAGAATATACAACAGCAGATAATATATATCAGGATATATATAGTTGTTATCTCTCAGCAGTAACATAGAAGGAAGAATAAACATAACATATACTTTATATTGCTGTATAGGAAAAGAACAGGAAGAGAAACAGAGGAGCAAAAAGAAGATCAGATAAAATATATTCTTATATCTTCTTTTTGCCTAACTTCTTTCTTGCAGATCACATTCATCCTGAGACACCAATCACAATCACTTACTCAGTATCATTACTACATAAGAAGAAAGGAGTTTGTGCAATCAAGAGAAGAGGCCTCCACAAACTGTCAACAATTATATCAGACAGGGGGAGCTCTTCAACATCATCATCAAGATCCAAACACAACATCCAATCAGGATCATCAAGAGTCTTCTCAGCACAAAGAGAAGAACAATAAAACTTTCCCTTCTCCTTCCTCATCTTGTACAGGGTTAATACTCCCTTCAAAAGTGTAACCCCTTGGTGGCAAGACACCTGAACAAAAAATCTAGTTGGTTTATAAGCACCTGGTCAAAATCTTATAGGTGAATTGGGCACCTGATCAAACCTCCATTGGTGTGTGGACACCTGATCAAAAACACCTTGGTGTGAGGGCACCTGATCAACTCTTGATGAGTCCCATTTATATACACATTTATGGACTCATCTGGGCCGATTATCTAGTCTATGCACTACACTTTAGACATGTTTTCATTCATATTTGATATTCCATGCTAAGTGCACTTCTATGCCTATTCTTGGTGTATTTTCTTGTTTATCTTCTTTACTGTCTTTCATGCTGTGTTTTGTGCCACTTTCAGTGGTTTTGATTAGTGTTCTGCTGGAACAAGGGTCATGCAGGTGTCCCCGGCACAAATCTGTACAGGAACACTGCGCACAATCACTGGTTCTATTGCACACGATCACTGATCGTGCGCCGCCGACCTTGCGCGTTCATTTGCAGCCCAAAGTTGCATTCTGAATTTGGTCGTGCATTTTTACGCATGGTCGTGCGTTCGGTTGTGCGCGTTATTATTTCTGTATGTTTGTCTTGCAGGTTTTTCTGGCACAGTGCGCACGACCACCAACTTCCAGTGTGCACGACCACCGGTCGTGCGCCACTGATCGTACGCCCTGTTTTCTATAAATACGCAGCCCGCGAAATTAGACGGACGACTCATTTTTCCCGCTCCGAGAAGCCAGTTTATGCGCCCTTTTCGCTGCTCCATCACCGCCCACCTTAGGGAGGAGCTCCGGACGGTATTTTCATGCCAATCTTGAGCCGGAGCATCCTCTTGGCCTCCTCCATTGTTCGTGCACCTCCAAAGCTCCATTTTGAGGGATTTCCTGCTGGAAATATGAAGTTCTCCGGTGAGATCGTGGCCAAAGAAGATTGACGGAGAAGACAGGTACAATAGAAGAAGGTGACAGCTCTTCCGGACCCCGGACGGTAGTTGGAGCCCGAGCTTGGACAAGGATTGACAACCCTAGATTCCGACTGTGAACCTCAGATGAGTCTCCATGCTTTTGTTGTAATCTAAACCCCCTTTACATTGTAGTGTTATTTCCTTTATCTTTTGGGTGTATGAATAATGTTTGTTAAACCTTGTTATGTTATTTCATATTTCATGTTTATGTGAAATCTCTATGTGTTGTTTATGCAAGTGAGGAGCGCCCCATTCCATCCTCCATCCCGCCGTCATGTTCGTGTGCCGCACTAGCAATTGCTAGTGGCGTGCTTGTCGAAGAGGTGCTTGCGACCCTCATTCCGTATGACTACTCGTCCATCCGCCAAGCTAAGCGGTGCTAACGGCCCGTGTAATCCATCCGCCTAACGAAGCAGTGCGCTCAAGGCCTGCACAGTTCGATTCCGCTAGCCTTCTCGTCCATCCGCCCTTTCGAAGTAGCGCATTCAAGGCCTACCTAGTTTCCATCCCGCCTAGCGAAGCAGTGCACTCAAAGCCTGCATAGGAGTTGTTTAGTTATTTTCCTTTATTTTCCATAAACCAAATCCCACGTTTCCGCAATCCATTCGATAAAAGGACTTCAATCTCAAGTCCTTTCTCGATAGTTAGCTCCACCTTACTGTGTTCCTTCGAGATTGATACTTGGGGATTCACTCCCACATTTTATATTACTTGAACGATCAGTACACTTGCCGTTTCGTGCCGCAATCTTGCTACCACCTATGGCGGTGTGCTAAGATTTGCGCATCATGTTTTTGGCGCTGTTGCCGGGGAACACGGTCGTGTGAGTTTTCTGGAGAGGGAGAATCTGAGATTAAAGCCCTTCCATTTGTGTATTGCATTCTTTTTGTGTTATTCCTTCTTATTTTTTTTTACTGTTTATATTAGGTTGCTCTAGTAAATTTTTTTAAGTGTAGTATTTTGCACAATAGTGTTTTTTTTTTATTTTGAATCATTTTATCTTCACACTATGTGGGCTTCATTCAATATTCGTTGTCGTTGGTGTGGAGATATTTATCATGCCAGTGATAGATGCCCATCGGGAGATAATAGCCCTAGCACTCAAGGCCCAGCATATGGAGCACCGACTTCGTCCGGTACTCCATATGGTGCGCGTAAGTCCTATGGCTATTCTGCTGAGACTTTACCATCATACTTCTTTTCGGCTTCAGAACCTGCTGTGCCAAAGAAGCCCGCAAGGCAGTGCTTGTTTTGTCAGAGCACGGATCATGCCTTGAAGGATTGTGCTGCTTTCCTTCGCCAAATGGACGAGGATGACGAGCCGGATATCCGGATCGTCCTGACTCCTACTTCTGGCAGCACACCTTCAACATCTGGCTATGTGCCCATTTCACCTTCAAGTTTTGAAGGGTATGATGTGGACACAGTCACCAGATGTGTGGCTGATCTAGGCTCCAACATGGCTGAGCCCATCTCCCCTGTGCATATATCACCATGTGTTGATTTGATTCTTTGTGAGGAATTGGTGCTTGAAATTTATCCAAGCACTATTCCTCCCCCTATTGTGCATACTACATTCATCTCTGACGACATTGTTGAGGATGTGTTGCAGGAAGTGGCTGGCGATCTATTTGTTATGCCTGCTCCAATGGAGGAGGACAACCTTCTAGGTGAAGAGGAGCTTTCCTCAACACCGGTGGAGGAAGTCCAACTCTTGGGCATGGCCACTGTTGATCCCGCCGAACCTTGTAGCATTGATGACAATGAAAACATTATTTTACTTTCCCAACCTGATGGGAGTGAGACCGGGATCACTCCCCCGATTGAGTTTTATTTATGTTCTTCTTCTTATTTATTTCTTAATCCCCTTTCTTCATCTGAGCCTGTGCAGGTTGAGTCTCACGGGTACTTCAGGAGGACTTGGAGCATTATGCTCAAGTCAATGATGAGAGCATCCTCTTATGTGAGGAGGTTGATCCCCCCCTCCGTAGAGGAAGCTCCACTCATTGCCTTCTCCTCCTGCTGCCTCCCTGGAGATGATACCTTGCTGAGCAAGGATAGTTTTGGTGAGTTGAGTGCGGAGTCCTCCTCTTCTTACTTTTTATTCCCTCTACCTGTGATGAGCAGGTATTATTTATATTTGGGTAGAGGCGTGACTGTTCTATCGCTGTATCGGTACCCACTACCGATACGCATATTAGAACAGTTACCTGTGCACTTTTCTTTTCATAGACCCATTAGCTAGAACTGTTTAAATTTCAATAAGTCGTGCTGGGAAGACAATAACCCCAGTAGTTATCTTACCTTTCCTTGCATTTTTATTTCATCTAGTTTGTTTAGTTAGTTGTACTTTATTTTAGTCTGTATATTTTCTTTTGTTTTTGCGGAGCTCACCCCTGCAGGTCATTCTTCTGGCGGATGCTGCAGCTTTTTCTTGGTTTACACGTCAATCTTCTGGTATGCTCACTCATGAGCATTGGGTACTCTCTTCCCTAGACTTCATTTTGAATTTCATGGTTTTATCTTATGTTTGATTGTTTAGATTAAGTCTAGGGGAGAGCTGCTTTTTGTTACCCACTGTGCACGCATACGTTGCATTGCATACTAGAAGTAAATTTATCTCATTTATTTAGTATTGTTCATCATTTCTGCACACCACAACACCCACTTGAGCGCGTACTCATCTGTATGCATGCTTTGAGTGAATTTAATTCTTCTGCATATTTGGGAAAGTCTAGGTGATGGCTTAGGACTACGTAACGGAGTAAAATGTCGACTCCAGTAGTGCTCCTAGTCGAGTGCTCGGTTGCATAGAAATTTGTGTAGATTAGACTTCTTTTTATACTTATGGTTTTATATTTTCTATTAGTGTAAATGTTGTTTATTCTACTCAAATGGTGAACCCGGTGTGAATCAAATGGTAGTATAGGGATGTGTGTAAACGATCGCTAGACTCGTATTGCTTGAGTCGGGAGAAAGGAGAATCTTTCTCGGTGGCTAGAACTTGCCCCAAGCGATTCTTGAAGCATTGGCATAGGATTGTTCTTGTGCGTGATAATGACGTATGCCATTATTTTGGCCCGGTTAAGCTTTTTATTTCATGCATATCATCTACCCTTGCTATCCCCTTTGTGCCTACCCCTTCCTCTTGATTCAGCTCCAGTTTTATCTCACAAAAAGCTTAAAAGCCTAACCTAGTCGCACACTCAAATCTGAGCTTTAGTTATAGTTATATTCACATTTTGGGGGGTGTTTATGTGGTAATTTTTATAGTGGAAATTGTGGGTGTATTCAATGAAAAAATTGCTGAAAAAGAA
The DNA here is from genome assembly GCA_033032865.1 of Dactylorhiza incarnata. Classification (NCBI taxonomy): domain Eukaryota; kingdom Viridiplantae; phylum Streptophyta; class Magnoliopsida; order Asparagales; family Orchidaceae; genus Dactylorhiza; species Dactylorhiza incarnata. The sequence goes on from JAWHQI010000068.1 coordinate 21,080, forward strand.
AAGAAAGAAAAAGAAGAATGAAGAAGAAAAATAAAAAAGAAAAGAAAAAAAAAGGTTGTTATGAAAAAGTTAAATTGAAAATTTTGTAAGTTTTGGTATTGGGAGTGGGCGGTGCACACACCTATGTTGCAAAAGTTCAAGTCTGGGGGTGTGGTGCACTTGTTTATTATAGTCGTGCAGGTAGCTCTATCTTATGCTCATGTTGGGTTAGGTGTGCTTAGCCTCCATGTTTATCTTTGTTTACCTCACCGTAACCCAAGCCCCATCTCTAACCTAAAGTCCTACTGACCCACACCTTGAACCAATCTAGTGTCGTGGAGAGAATGTGACCGGGCGAGCTTATGGTCACCGACACCGATGGATTTCAGTGGAGTTTGTCCGGCACCCCAATCTTGAGCAATGCTCATCTCAGCGCTTAGTTTACTTTCTCCGTTTGCGTGACCGGATGATTCACCGTAGTTCACCATTTTGAGTGGTTGTAATATGCTTTCACTCTTTTAGAAATCTATAAACTGTTTGTGTATAATGAGAAATCTTCTCTATTACATTTCATATGCACGTGAGCATGCGACTTCGCATGGTACTCTGTATTGTAATTCTAAGCCATCTACTTTTCTTTCCCCGCCTGCTTAGGATTTGTTTGCTCGGGACGCGCAAATAGGTAAGTCTGGGGGCGTGATGAGTCCCATTTATATACACATTTATGGACTCATCTGGGCCAATTATCTAGTTTATGCACTACACTTTAGGCATGTTTTCGTTCATATTTGATATTCCATGCTAAGTGCACTTCTAGGCCCGTTCTTGGTGTATTTTCTTGTTTATCTTCTTTATTGTCTTTCATGCTGTGTTTTGTGCCACTTTCAGTGGTTTTGATTAGTGTTATGCTAGAACAGGGGTCATGCAGGTGTCCCCGGTACAAATCTGTACAGGAACACTGCGCACGATCACTGGTTCTATTGCGCACGATCACTGATCGTGCGCCGCCGACCGTGCGCGTTAATTTGCAGCCCAAAGTTGCATTCTGAATTTGGTCGTGCGTTTTTACGCACGGTCGTGCGTTCGGTCGTGCGCATTATTATTTCTGTATGTGTGTCTTGCAGGTTTTTCTGGCACAGTGCGCACGACCACCAACTTCCAGTGCGCACGACCACCGGTCGTGCGCCACTGATCGTGCGCCCTGTTTTCTATAAATACGCAGCCCGTAAAATTAGACGGACGACTCATTTTTCCTGCTCCGAGAAGCCAGTTTCTTTACCCTTTTTGCTGCTCCATCACCGCCCACCTTAGGGAGGAGCTCCGGACGCTATTTTCACGCCAATCTTGAGCCGGAGCATCCTCTTGGCCTCCTCCATTGTTCGTTGCACCTCCAAAGCTCCATTTTGAGGGATTTCCTGCTGCAAATATGAAGTTCTCTGGTGAGATCGTGGCCAAAGAAGATTGACGGAGAAGACGGGTACAATAGAAGAAGGTGACAGCTCTTCCGGACCCCGGACGGTAGTTGGAGCCCGAGCTCGGACAAGGATTGACAACCCTAGATTCCGACCGTGAACCTCCGATGAGTCTCCATGCTTTGGATGTAATCTAAACCCCCTTTTCATTGTAGTGTTATTTCCTTTATCTTTTGGGAGTATGAATAATGTTTGTTAAACCTTGTTATGTTATTTCATATTTCATGTTTATGTGAAATCTCTATGTGTGGTTTATGCAAGGAGTGCCCCATTCCATCCTCCATCCCGTTGTCATGTTCGTGTGCCGCACTAGCAATTTCTAGTGGCGTGCTTGTCGAAGAGGTGTTTGCGACCCTCATTCCGTAAGACTACTCGTCCATCTGCCAAGCTAAGCGGTGCTAACGGCCCGTGTAATCCATCCCCCTAACGAAGCAGTGCGCTCAAGGCCTGCACAGTTCGATTCCGCTAGCCTTCTCATCCATCTGCCCTTTCGAAGTAGCGCATTCAAGGCCTACCTAGTTTCCATCCCGCCTAGCGAAGCAGTGCGCTCAAGGCCTGCATAGGAGTAGTTTAGTTATTTTCCTTTATTTTCCATTAACCTAATCCCCCGTTTCCGCAATGCATCCGATAAAAGGACTTCAATCTCAAGTCCTTTCTCGATAGTTAGCTCCACCTTACTGTGTTCCTTCGAGATCGATACTTGGGGATTCAGTCCCACATTTTATATTACTTGAACGATCGGTACACTGCCGTTTCGTGCCGCAATCTTGCTACCGCCTATAGCGGTGTGCTAAGATTTGCGCATCAACTCTCCTAGTGGATTCCTACCAGTGGGTAGAAGAGTAGATGTACCCGGGATTGGGGAACTACTATATTTCTTTGTGTCATCTGGATGTGCTTGTTTGTTTTGCTTTATTTCTTATTTGCTGTGCAGATTTTTATATGCTTCTACTATTTGTTTTTATTACTCAGCAAACTCACATATATTTATATATATCACCTATTTTGAAATAAGCAAACTTAAACAAGAGTTTTAACAGATAAATAAGAACTAAAACTCTCCTTTCATCCTTGTCTACTACCAGATAATACATTTATGTTTTTATTATTGGTAATAAGACATTGGGAAGGGTTAAAGGTTACCTAATAACCTTCATCACATAACTGACTTATGTTGATGAGGTTGTGCTTGAGACCTTTGACATATGATACTTCCTTGAAGGTGACTGCTCCAACTTTGACTTGTCCATATCCTTTTGTTTGTCCACAATTGGAGTCTCCAAAGACAACTTTGGGTCCAAGCTTTGCCTTGTAGTTGCTCAGGTTGGCCTTGTTTCCTGTCATATGCTTTGAGCATCCACTATCCAAGTACCAATATTCCTTTACCTTTGGATAGCTGTGTACCTGCAAAGACAGAAACATAAACTAGTTGTTTTTGACCCAAACTACCTTGGGTCCTTTTGTCTTACCACAATACTCAGAAAAAAAGGACATTTCAGGCTGATCCTTATAGCCTTGTGGATGATATCTCTTTGGAGGTATTGTCCACTCAGTAAAAGGATTTTTAGTGTGTTTAGAATTAGAATTCTAAAAACGTTCTGTATAATATTTGTTCGATGAATTTGGGTAAGTTCGTCGACCATCGTTCGACGAATGTGCATGATTTCGTCGAGCGCCGTTCATATGATAACTATACTGAAAATTTGTTTTCAGTTTTCGTCGATCTCCGTTCGACAAATTGAAGTCTTTTTGTCGAGCTCCGTTAGACGAATTCTTCTGAATTCTTTTATTCTTAACATACTTGCTTGAAATAACTTTATTTGCTTATACAGCCTCTTTGCTTTTAGCAGAAATGAATTTTATAGGTGTAGAAAGTATGTTCTTCTTAATTAGAGGTGGCTCACTTGATGAGGCACCCAAGCCTAGTTTGCTATTAAGTCTAGCATTTACTGTGCTTGTAATGTCCATCAGTTTGATGCTTCTCCCATTTAGGGATTCTTCAAACTTCTTGGCTTCAGACAACTTGCTCTCAATGAGAACAATGTGTTCCCTGGAGGCAGCCAAAGCTTTCTTAAGATTTACATTTTCTTCACTTATGTTTTTCATTTCAGCTAGCTTATGTCTGAGTGAGATTATTTCTTTCTCAGATTTAATTAAGTCTAAGCAAAGAACCTTGAATTCATCTTTGAATTCAACTGAATTGAAATCAAAATTAGATAGTACCTGATCAGCATCATCTTCTGCTTCTGATTCTGATTTTTCTTCATCAGAATTGTTGGCTGAGGCATTGATTGCCATCATGCATAAGTTCTTCTCTTCTTCATCATCATTGGAGCTGGATGAGGAAGCATATCCTGACTCACTGCTTGAGTCATAAATGGCCATTAAGCATTAGTCATTTTCCTTTGCTTCTTCTTCATCATCAGATGAGCTGGATGATGATTCTGATTCAGTGTCACTTTAATTTTCTGCTATAAATCCTCTTCCCTTCTTTCTGTGCTTGTGGGAGGAAGATTTGATGGAGCTTCTCTTCTCTTCTTTTTCCTGTTTCTTATCTTTCTTTTGGTTTTCTGGATAGATTGGCAGATAGTGTCCAGGTTTCCTGCAACCATAACAAATAACTTCTTTAGGAGTTGATTTGTCATACCTTTGCTTTTCTCTTTATCTGGACTCCTTCTTTTTGAAGTCCTTCTTAGTCATTTTGTAGAATCTCTTGGCTATGAGACTCATAAACTCCTCATCTTTTGGAGTCTTTTCTTCTTCATCATCTGCTGCTTTTAAAGTTAAGCTCTTTTCTTTCTTTGTTGTTTGAGATGAAGTGGATGATTCAGCTTCCCTGGATTTGATGAGCTGCTCATAAGATTTGAGTTTGCCCAACAATGCTTCAATAGTAATCTCATTGAGACTTCTGGCTTCTTTGATTGGCCAGATTCTAGAATCCCATGTGCCGGGGAAGCACATTAAGATCTTGTCATTGATCTCAGTGATGGAGATTACTTTATCCAAGGTCTTCAGCTCATTTATTACGAGGCTGAACCTATTGTACATATCAGCAGCTATTTCATTTTCTCCTTTCTTGAAATTCTCATACTGAGAAATAAGATGGGATTTTCTTGTCTTTCCTTTCATCAGCAGATCCCTCAACCATGTTGTTGAGAGAAATCCATATTTCTCTTGCTGAGGTGCATTCCACTACTCTTTGAAAAATATCGTCAGACATTGTTTGAGCCAGAATGTTCATTGCTTTTGCATCTGCACTTCTTTGTTTCTTTTGTGCTTCTGTCCACTCAGGAGGTGGAACAACATGGTTGTCTGCTGCTGCTTCTGTACTTGTAGATGCTGAGGGAGCAGGAGGTCCTGTCAAAATAACATTGAAGATTTCCTCATCAATAGAATTCATGTACAATCTAATCCTTGCTTTCCACACTGCAAACTTGCTGAGATTGCACATAGGAGGTCTTGTGCTGGAATACTTTTTGTTTTGTGCCATGAGTTTTAAATAAAAGAAAATGAAAATGAACTCTAAGAGAATTTAAGATCTAATTGATCTTTGTGATTCAGGTGTTAGCCTGTAAAGAATCAACCTAGCATTGATACCAATTGAAAGTGGAGGTTAGATCTTAAGTTACCCTAGAGGGGGGGGGGGGGGGGGGGGGGGGGGGTGAATAGAGTATTAAAAACTTTTCCTTAGATTTTATAGCGAAATTAAAATAGTGTTATATATATATGTGTGTAAGCAGTGTGAGATATATATAAACAGAAAAACTGAATAAGTAAAAGCACACAGCACAACACAGAGAAATAAACAAACACAGAGGACACAAGGAAATATAGTGGTTCCCCAATAAATCTGGGTAGTCCACTCTTCTACCACCCTTGGTAGGAATCCACTAGGAGTTTTGATCAGGTGCCCTAGCACCAAGGTGATTTTGTTCAGGTGTCAAAACACTAGAAAGCTTTTATTCAGGTGCTCAAAACCAACTAGATTTTTTGATCAGGTGTCTTGCCACCAGGGAGTTACACTTTTGAAGGGAGTATTAACCCTGTACAAGAGAGGTGAGAACGAGGTTATAGTGTTCTTCTCTGTCAAGATGCTGAGAGAAGACTCTAGTGGATTTGTTGTAAAGCTCCCCCTGTCTGATTGAAGTAATTGACAGATGGTGGAGAAGCTTTCTCTTGAAAACAGAAATCTTCTGTAGCAGATTGATTTGGAAGAAAAAGTTCTTCAGATTCTTTATTGCTCTTTTAGAAGACTTGAACTTTGCAGTAGATATCTGAGAGATTGATCTTTGAAGAAGATGTTCTCAGAGAAATGGCGATTGCTGCTAGAGAAAGAAGAAGACTGAGAATATTTGATTGAGTGTTCTTCTTTTTCTTTCTCTATCCTTGTTGTTGTATTGTCTCTGTATTCTGTAAGAATGTATTTTAATTCTGTCGAGATAATGAGACAATAAAGTTTGTCTTTCATATATTCTCTTTTTGGAATAGAATAATCAGACTATAATTTTTTCTTGGAACTGCAACAGAGACAAAACGACTTTGGCAGGTCCTTTAATTCCTTAGCCGTGAAATAGTCCTTTGCATTAATTGTCAACGGCTATCTTTGCCTTGGAATAAAGGAAAGAAAGGAATATATTCAAAGAATATAATATCCTTACATAACTGACTGGAATACGTCCAAATATATTGAATATATCTGTTAGAGTCGTCGATCTGTGTTCAGATTACTGACAAATAACTGATATTTAAGAATTAAATAATCTTGGAACTGAATTTGTCGATCTGAGCTTCAAGAAAGAATTTGTCGAGCGCTGGCTGAAATTCGTCGAACGCTGGCTGGAATTCGTCGAGCACTGCTCAGAGAATCTCGAGCGCTGGCTGTCTATAATACTTCACTCTGCTGCGAATAATTCATCGAACGCCACACGCCATTCTTCGAACGCTGAGAACTTGAATTTTCCTTAAGTTCTAGCTAATCTAACAACCTAAAAACTTGACCCTTAGACTATACAATGGGGTCAACTTAATCCTAGTCAACACATAGTGATCATAGCCCAAATCAGTAATAAGGTTGTTCCAACACGCACCCCACATGGGGTGCGGCTTGGCCGCACCCCAAGGGAGTGCGACCTAGCCGCACCCAAGGGGGTGCGGCTTGGCCACACTCCACATGGGGTGCGGCTTGGCCGTACCCCACATGGGGTGCGGCTTGGCCGCACCCCAAGGGAGTGCGGCCTGGCCGCACCCCACATGGGGTGCGGTTTGGCCGTACCCACCACTATGCGGGGTGCAGCTATTCGCACCCCAGTAGTGGGGTTCGGCCATGGCGGCGCGCGATATGTTTCGTGCGCATTCTCGCACTGGCGGTTGGCGGCGGAAATGGTGGGTTCGGCTTCTTCAACTCGAGCGATCATGCGTTGACCTTTGACCCCACGTCTCTTTAGTGGAGTTTTCTCAAAACGCACCCCTAGGGCCTTTATGGATGTGTAACAGGAGTAATGAATTTTATCCTCTTACTCCATGCCATATAATCTTTTAAAATTCTCTTCTAATAAAAACCCAAAATATATATGTTTTGGAGTGATGAATTTTATCCTCATACTCCATGCCATATAATCTTTTAAACGATTTTGGGTGCATATGTTTAGGGAATAATGAATTTTATCCTCTTATTCCCATGACATATGATATTTTAAAACACATTTATTTTTATGCCATCAAAAGGGGTGGGTAGGAAAAATTTCTAACTTATAAATTAAATTATACTGAGAGTAAATTCAAGTAAATTTAAATTTTCTAAGATCTAAAAAGCTAGAAGAAAATATAATAGAAATCTAAAGAGTTATAACAAATTTACAACAAAATGAAACCAATTAAAAATAAAGAGAGAAGTCATGCTAACAATAATTCTCTAATCAGGCACAAATCATAAAATGATTCTTAAAATAAGATTACCTAAAATTCAGATTTAATAAACAATGATAAACAAAATTTTAGCTAATTAAAAACATAAAAATGCTTATAAATATTCTCAACTAAATTTCTAATAAATTACAAAAACAACAAGTAGGGGTTTAATAAAATTTTTTTGTTTCTTGTTCTAAGTTTTTCATTTTTTTTTTGAATTTTTGATATTTTTTTTTTGGGGATTTTTGATATTGAAAGAAAGGAAACTAGTTTTAAACCTAACAATTTTGTTAACTCTTGGACATCCCGAGGTATACCCCATGAAGGGTTCTCAACGATACTAGAAGATGAGATGGGATGATAGCACAAACGTCCCTTTCCAAGATTTAAATTTTCGGTTTTCTAATTTTTTTTTGAATTTTTGGGTTTGAAAATTACTTGAAAATAAAAGAAGACATAAGAAAATATAGTTTTGAAAAGTTTTCTAAAAAAACACTAAGAGCTATTTACACCCCCATATTTAAAGTTAAACATTATCCACAATGTTTAAAACTAAGTATGAAGAAATAGAAGACAAGAACAAACAAAAAAGAAAAGCAAGCTAAAACAAGAAGGAAGGAGAAGAGAGAAAAAAGGGCTTCCCTGGCTATGAAGATGCGGCGAAAGTGGCGGTTACCTACAAAAACAAGAGAAAATAATAAAAAGATAACTTTGGGGTGCCTCCCTCCCAAAAGCGTTTTGTTTAAGGTCGCGTAGCTTGACCCAATTGGCGTTCATGTTATTGGTGAAAGTAATATTGATTCACTCTTTTCGTTAGACGAATCCCCTGGAAGATACAACTTAAGACGGTGACAATTTACTTTGAAGTAACCTTTTTCTGGGTGAGAAATTAGAATTGTCCTATAGGAACAAACTTCTTTAACGATAAAGAGTCCGGACGATCGAGATTTTAGCTTTCCCGGAAAAAGGTGAAGACGAGAATTATAGAGGAGGACGAGATCGTCCGGCAAAAAAGTTTTTGGAATTTTATATGTTTATCGTGATAAAACTTTGTTCGCTCCTTATAGAATTTGTTATTCTTGTACACATTCACTCTCCACTCATCTAGCTCGTTCATTTGAAACTTTCTTTGCAAGGCCGCAAACGTAGAATCGAGGTTTAAAAATTTAAGCGACCAAAATGCGCGGTGTTCTAATTCGACCGGAAGGTGGCAAGCCTTGCCATAAACCAATCGATACGGTGTACAACTCATAGCGGGCTTGTACGTCGTTCGATAGGCTCATAGTGCGTCATCAAGCTTAAGTGCCTAATACTTCCGATTAATAGAAACAGTTTTTTCTAAAATTCGCTTTAATTCTCGATTTACGACTTCAACTTGGTCGCTCGTTTGTGGGTGATAAGCAGTGGATAGTTTGTGCATGACACCATATTTTGCTAAGATTTTCGTGAATTGTCTACTGCAAAAATGGATGCCCCGATCACTAACTATAGCGCGCGGCGTGCCAAATCGAGAGAATATTTTTTTATGAAATTTACGACGACTCTCGCATCGTTGGTGGGGAGAACTTGCGCTTCTGCCCATCTCGACACGTAGTAAACCACAACGAGAATATATTTGTTTGAAAAAGAAGGAGGAAGAGGACCAACGAAGTCGATACCCCAAAGGTCAAAAATTTTGCATTCTAAGAAAATATTTTGGGGCATCTCTTCCCGGCGGGAGATGTTCCCCGACTACTGGCAGCTGTCGCAAGTACTCACAAGTGTGTGAGCATCTTTGAAGAGTGTGGGCCAATAAAAGCCCGCCTCGAGCGCCTTCCTCGCGGTTCAGTTCGCTTGATAATGACCACCAGTTGGTCCTTCATGGCAATATCGTAAAATTTTTAGTTCTTCCTCACTTGAGATGCATCTTTTCACTACCTGATCCGCGCAGACACGGACTAGAAAGGGTTCCTCCCAAAAATAATTCTTTAAATCAGAAATGAATTTCTTCTTTTGCTGACTAGAGAATTCTTTTGGCAGGGCCCGGGCTTCTAAATAGTTAGCCAAATATGCGAAGCAGGGGGTGGAAGATGTACTTATATTTTCGAGAGCAAGGAGGCGCTCTTCAGGGAATTTATCATTAATATTGGCTTCTACTAACGCTTTCGTAGCGGGATATTCTAGACGGGAAAGATGATCGGCCGCCAAGTTTTTGGCTCCCCTTTTGTCCCGAATCTCTATATCAAACTCCTGCAAGAGGAGGATCCATTGCAAAAGATGGGGCTGGACGTCTGATTCACTTAAAAGATATCTAAGAGCGGAGTGATCTGTGAAAACGATTAACTTGGAGAGAGTGATGTACGACCTAAACTTTTCAAAGGCAAAAACGATCGCTAGAAGCTCCTTCTCGGTAGTGGTGTAATTCACTTGTGCTGACGTGAGTGTTTTGCTTGCATAATAAATCGGGTGGAAATAATTACTCACCCGTTGGACTAATACGACACCTACCGCAATATCATTCGCGCCGCCCATAATTTCAAAAGGTAGCGACCAATCCGGGGTGACTAAAATCGGAGAATTTATGAGTTTTTCTTTGATAAGTTTAAAGGCCAAATGGCATTCGTCAGTTCAAAGGAAAGAAGATTCTTTTTCGAGAAGATGGGTTAACGGCTTCGTGATTTTGGAAAATTTTTGTATAAAACGCCGATAAAACCCTACGTGGCCGAGGAAACTTCTAATGGCTTTTACATTCGTTGGAGGGGGGAGTTTTTCGATAACTTTGATCTTCGCCCTATCGACCTCGATCCCTTTGCCCGATATTTTATTGACAAGGACTAATCCTTCATTGACCATAAAATGACATTTCTCTTAATTAAGAGCTAGATTTGTTTCCTCGCAACGTTGCGGCACACACTCGAGATTTTTTAAATAATTTTTATATGAATTTTCGAAGACGGAGAAGTCGTCCATGAAAACTTCCATCATTTCCTCTACTAACTCGTCGAATATTGCCAGCATACATCTTCGGAATGTAGCCGGCGCGTTAAAAAGACCAAATGGCATCCTCCGATAAGCGAAGGTGTCAATGGGTCAAGTGAATGTAGTTTTCTCTTGGTCGTCAGGCGAAATAGGGATTTGAAAATATCCTGACAAACTATCGAGAAAACAGTAGTAGGAGTGACCTGAAAGGCGTTCTAAGATTTGATTGATAAAAGGTAACGAGAAGTGATCCTTATGGGTGGCATCATTTAGTTTTCAATAATCAATGCACATCCGCCAACCCATAATAGTACGGGTTGGGATCAATTCGTTATTTTCATTCTCTATTGTTGAATCCAAAATTGCACCTCCGAAGGAAATCGGAGGCTGCGGGATGTCGGTTACTTTTTGGTTAGAGAAAATGAGACCGCTGGCAGCGGTCAAGGCCAGACTTCGCCCGTCACGGCAAATGCCACTCCTGTGATGGGCTTTCCTTTGATTGAAATGAAGAAGTTACAGCGGGTTACAGATGCAGGAAAGTAGAAGTCGGCCGGTCACACAGGTCGCAAGATAGGAGACTCGAGATCGCAGCTCAAACAAGCGAGCTCTTGGATTCGAGTGTGCGTGCCTTGGGAACGTCGCCGCCCCCTATTTATAGGCTCGGGGGCCTGCCCGAATGGGCAAGGATAAAATAACCGTCTGCCCAGGTACAGGAGAATCAGGCAGGAAGTGACGGGATACAGAAAGGAGAAAAGAAAGAAGTCGTGCGGCTTGGCGGCTTGCGCTACCGATTTTTCCTGGCTAGAGACTGAAGATGCTGTGATCAAGGAAATGATGCAACCCGGGCGGTCTCTGACTTGAGACCGCGGTTTGCCCTATGGACCTGAGCCTTGATAGTCTTCATGGCGCAACCCGGGCGGTCTCCGACTTGAGACCGCGGCTTGCCTTCTGGACTTGGGCCTTGATGATCTTCAATCCTTGGGGCCAATCTGGGTTCTGTCAGACCGCACGGTTTGTGTTGGTTGGTGTTGATGGACCTTGTTGAATCTGAATCGGGCGACTTGCATCCTCAGACCGCCCGGTCTGTGAGAAGGGCTACTCGAATGCGGTCTTTTGGGTAAACATAATCCCCGCATATTTTCAAATTTCGAAGATATTTCGAAAATATTAGTTCTAGCCGGAGACCGCGCCGATCTTGCCTCATGGGTTATAAATGTTCTGGAAGCTTCTATTTCTGCATAATTGAAGTGTTATCATGGGTCGCTACTTGCCACTTGTGGTTAGAACCTTCCGGCTAGACAACGAAATCAGAATGGTGAACCTCATGGCTGAGTTCGAAGGCCGCCAAAAGTTGAGCAAAGATCGTGGGGGAGACCACGAGAAAGAGAAGAAGAGGAAGAAGAAGAAGACCCCACAGCCTGATAAAACGGTCACTATAGCCTCTGTGGGGATGCTGGCCGAGCCGGCCCTTCTGCTGCTAGATGATTTATCGACCAAGAATGGAGCGGGTAGTTCCAACCCGCCCCCAGCTGATTTGCCTTCTCCTTCTGACCAGGTCGGCGGTCTCCCCCCCCCTCCCAATAAGACGAACTATGAAGTCTTCATCTCGAAGGCTGACGGGGCCGATTCCTTCTATATGGAGATTACTCCTTCTGGAGTATATCATTTGAAGACAAGTGATATGGGAGGAGAAGCGGTTGACTGTCCCAAGCCGACCAGACAGCAGAGCCCGGTAGTGAATATCGAGGACAGCCCGATCTCTTCGCAGCAAGCCGGCCAGGAGTCGGCTAAGAAGAGGAAGAGGGCCGAGTCGACGGCGGATAGGCTTCTGAAGAAGGTTAAGAGCTTAAAGGCCAAGAACAGAGCGGCCTCCCGGAAACCCGGAGCGGGCAGCCTTCAACGCAAGGCGAATGAGAATGAGGTCTCTGAAGGACAGATAACTCCCTCCCCCAAGCCGGGAGGCCAGATTTCTTCTTCTGCTCATAGCATGACTGTGAGTGATATCATTGAGGATTTTGACTCCCTTAAGAAGCAGGACGAGCTGCTGGACACTTCAGCCAACCTGAATGCGGCTGACCCCCTGGAGAGGATGCTACCCGAGTTGAGAAGGCCGATCCGGCCTCTGAAGACCTCGTTCTAGCCGGATTGCGGCTTATAAAAGCGAAGGAGGAGAGAACGAGAGATAATATGGACAAGCCGCCGCCACCACCTCTCAATCTTCTCGCGCTAGGTAAAGGGGTTGCTGGTTACCGACCTGTTCGTTTTTTCCAAACGCGGTCTCGAAAGAAGTTAAGCGACTTGGTGTTGAACCCACCTCCGAGCTTCTTTCCCTCCGCTGCTCAATTCACGGCTGCTAGGCGAAGGCAGAATGAGAGGTCGTGGAGAGAGCAGCACTGGAGAATGGATCCTGAGCAGGCGAGGCGGCCTGTTCATTCGAGCCTTAACCCCATTGTTGCGGCTTGTAAGCGAGAAGAGTTTGAAATGAGCGGTCTAGTTATGCCCATTTTTATAATATTATGTTCGCTCAACCTTTCTGACCATGTCTTCCTTGTTGCAAATGATCCCGAATCCATTCGGAAGCTGGGCGAGTTGGCGACTTACCTTCCTCCACCGGCTTCATCCCTTCCGAGTTCCTCATTGAATCCGGACACCCGGATGGAGGACGAGATGGACACTCTTCAATGCAATTTTGAAATCCTCAAGAAGCAGGTGAGCGGGAGAAGGCCGCCCAAGATGAGAAGATTGCGATGCGGTCTACGATGGAAGTCGAGAGCAGAGAAAGACGGGAGAAGGAAAAGGTGCAGTAGGACCAGGTCGTTGCATTGACCACGCGGCTTGATAGAGGAAAGAAGGAGATCCGCAAGCTTGAGGGCTATTGTGCTTATTACAGAGACAACTATCTACATCTGACAAGGGAAGTCGGCGGAAGCCGGCGACCTTTTAATATAACTGATGAAGGGCGACACGGATCAAACCATCCAGCTGTGTAACACCTCCCCTGTAATGACCATATAATATGGGTCCGGCCGGGACCCCAAAGCATATAACCGCCACAGCTTTAGTATTAAAAGATGATATTAACTACCCAAACTCAAAACTCAGATAACACAGCGGAAACAAATTAAAACCACAGAGATTGTCCACAATACATAGGAGTCCAACTGGCCTTAAGGCCTTACAAAACCAAAGTCCAAATCACCAAACATTCAGTACTAAAAAGACATCCCGACAAAAGGGGAAATATAGTTTCTCCCTAAACTACCTCGGCATGCAAGCCGGTTTCAACATAATATAAAGAGAGTAATGCAGGAAAACAAACTAAACACTTCATGAGGCTTTAAGCCTTTTTGGCCGGCGCGCTGGGTCTAGCCTGCGATTCTTGCCCTGCAACCAAATCACAAAGAGCGGTAAACGAGGGTCAGCTATGGCTGACCACAAACAGTGAAACAACAACCCTCCTCCCGGTCGTCCTAGCGGACCCCGGGGAACTACTTCACCCTACAAGTCAGCACTTCGTATGCAAATGTACATAAAGAAAAGCAACATAAATACAGGCATGAGTGTCACAAACATCATCCACGTTTCTATGTTGAGCAGGTAATAAAAGGTGCCTAACAATGCAAAATGAATGCAAACCCGGTTTTCACCCAAGGCACCCTAAAGCGTATGAATCTAACACATCATCATACATCGACAACACAAGGGTATTCATTATTTCCCCACAAGGGCATCGTATCCCCAAAACCAAGAGCTCTCGCTGAGACCCACCTCTCCTGGCTCACCACGCCATCGGGCTTGTCTAACAGCTTACATGCTCGGGCCGCCAACAACACACAAAGACTGATACTAAGAATTCTGGCTTAAACAAAACGTCCCAAGGCCCCGGACTTACACTCGGGACAACATCCACCAATTGCCTCGCCTGGCGACCGTCACCGGACTCATCCGTAGCACAAACATTCTCGTCAGTCAACACCGAAGGGACTAATCTTGTCGGGACACTCTCCACACGTGAATCTCAGTCTTCACGGGATAGCCAGCCGACCACAAAAACCAATCGCGCCTTCGCACAACCCTAGGCATCACAAGCCCCATAATCCGCACATTATTTCCCCATCCAAAACTCAACATTCATTACCACACGAAGCTACAAGGGCATCACAACGACGAGTTCGCCGTAATCGGATTTCTAACAAAACCCCTAATATGCGCGTCATTCAACATCACCGAATCAGACCAACGGTCGCAAATCCGGCTTCACCCACAATGCCTAATCCGCTAATGGAGCGGATCTCTAGTGCAAATCATGTAGGGGACGGACTCAATCAACCCGATGGTTCCTTTTGAACCAAGGCGACCCGGATCCCTCTCACTCGACGGATCCGGTGCCAAAAATGCAGAAAATAAGGGATGCCATGCACGCATCCTAAAGACCGGGAGGAGAAATATCGTTACCTTTTGAGATCTCCTCCTAGCCATGAGAAGCTTGCAAACAAACGGTGGAGAAGAAGCGCCTCGATGCCCTCTACGCGCTGCCGGTCTCGGATCGGCGAACGGAGCTCCGAAGCTCCAACAATGGCGGATTCACTTCTTCTTCCTCCTTGCCCCATTCTCCTTTCTCCAACCTAAGAAAGAGAAAGGACTTGAAAGAATGAGGGAATAACCCCTCATCCATGCCCTAAGTCCCCCCAGCGAATTATTTGGGTCGTCCGATCAAGATCTAATTTGATCGGACGCCCAAAAATTGATGTTTACGGATCTGTTACCGAACGCACGGTCAAACGCACGACCGTGCGTTAAAACGCACGACTAACGACAGAGACACCATTCTTGCCCGTCGGAGAGCACGCACGGTCGGCTCGATCGTGCGCTAAGAAAATGCACGATCGTGCGTCAAGAAAAATCTGCCTTCTCGGCATTAACTCTCCGCTCCGCAAGACCGGGGTGTTACAACTCCTCCCTCCTTAAAACAATTTCGTCCTCAAAATTTCAAAACTGAAATAGAAAACTGCGATGCATACCTGATTCAAAAAGTTCCGGGAAATCCTCCCGCATCGCTTGCTCACTCTCCCAAGAGAATTCATCTCGCCCACAGTTGTCCCACCGCACCTTTACAAGCTTGACTTCCTTGTTACGCAACTGCCGGACTTCCGAATCCTCCACGCAAACCGGGCGAACCCTTGCCCCCAAATGCTCCATTACCAGCACCGCCGCCGCTTTAACCACGACGCTCGGCTCCACCAAAGCTTTCCTCAGCACAGAGACATGGAAAACATCATGTAATCCACTCAGCTCTGCAGACAACACCAAACGATAGGCCGCTTCGCCTATACGTTCCGTAACCTCGAACGGACCCAAATATCGCGGACTCAACTTCTTGAGTCGCCGCACCCGCGAAACACCCTTGAACGGTTTGATCTTCAAGTAGACCATGTCGCCCACTGCAAACTCCACATTTCTGTGGCGCGCATTAAAATACTTCGCTTGACGATCCTGAGCAACCTTCATGTGCTCCTGAATCGTCCGCACAATCTCGCAAGCATCTTCCACCACTTGCTTTCCCAAAAGCTTAGTGTCTCCCACCTCTGCCCAAGACATCGGCGTTCGACACTTCCTTCCATACAAAGCTTCGTATGGCGCCATCTTGATACTCGCCTGGAAGCTATTATTATAGGCGAACTCCACCATGAAAAGGTGGTCTTCCCAACCTTTGCCAAAGTCGAGAGCACACATCCTCAACATGTCCTCCAACGTATGGTTCGTTCGCTCCGTCTGACCATCGGTCTGCGGATGGAACGCGGTACTAAACTTGAGCTTTGATCCTAGACTTTTCTGCACTAATCTCCAGGCCTTTGAGGTGAACCGCCCATCGCGATCACTAACGATGCTCTTCGGAATCCCGTGCAACCGCACAATGTTTTGAACATAAAGCTCCACGAGCTTCTCCACGCCATCGCCCTTCTGATTCGGAATGAAGTGGGATACCTTCGTCAGGCGATCCACTATCACCCAAATCGCATCATTACCTTGCTGCGATCGAGGCAAACCATGCACAAAATCCATAGAGATGTCATCGAACTTCCATTCGGGGATGGGAAGAGGCTTCAAGAACCCACCTGGCCTTTGGCACTCATCCTTCACCAAGGCACAAGTCTGACATCGGCTCACGTACTCGGCTACATCCCGCTTCATCCCAGGCCACCAAAAAGATTTCTTCAAATCCGCGTACATCTTTGTACTTCCTGGATGAACGGAGTACTTCGTAAAGTGAGCCTCGAACATCAACTCCTCGCGAAGCTTGATAAAACGCGGAACACAGACCCTTCCATCTCTTTTTAAAATCCCACCAACCATCTCCAAAGCAGTGCCTTCGCTTTGCTGAGCCTCCAACACCAACTGTTGGAACTCCTCGTCCGCACTGGTCGCCTCTCGGATTCGATCCATTATATCACACTGCATTTCAATCCAGTTCAAACGAGCTACGCTAGACTCACCTCTAGCCACACAAGAAATGTCAAGAGACTCCAAGTCTCGAATCAAATGCTCGTTATACGCCTCCATTTAATTACCTTGCCCAGAGTACTTCCTACTCAAGGCATCCGCCACCACGTTGGCTTTACCCGTCGTATACTGAATCTCCACGTCGTGGTCCCCAAGGAACTCGACCCACCTACGCTGCCGCATATTCAAATCCTTTTGGTCTAGAAGATACCTCAGGCTTTTGTGATCTGTGAAGATCTCCACCTTACGCACCATAAACGTAGTGCCGCCACAACTTTAGCGCAAAGATTACCGCTGCCAACTCCAGATCATGGACCGGATAATTCCTCTCATGAGTCTTTAACTGCCTTGACCCATAAGCAATCACCTTGCCGTGCTGCACCAGCACGCAACCCAACCCGCAACCTGATGCATCGCTGAAAATCTGAAATCCTTCCGTCCCACTAGGAAGACTAAGGATTGGAGCAGACATCAACCTTTCCTTCAAATTCTCAAATGCACGGGCACACTCCGGTCTCCATACAAACCTTTGGTCCTTGCGAGTGAGAGTGGTGAGGGGCAACGCCATCCGCGAAAAGTTCTCCACGAACCTTTTATAATAACCGGCTAGTCCAAGGAAACTCTGGACTTCCGCCACGGTTCTCAATACAGGCCAATCCCTAATGGCTTCAATCTTCGCTGGATCTATCGCCACCCCATCTCCACTAATTACGAGACCCAAGAAGGCCACCTTCTCGATCCAAAACTCGCATTTTGAGATCTTAGCATAAAGTTGATTCTCCCTTAGAGTCTGCAATACTTGCCTCAAGTGAGACTCATGCTCTGCCTCCGATTTTGAATACACCAAAATATCATCAATAAACACCACCACGAACGAATCTAAGAACGGGCGAAAAACCTTGTTCATCACATCCATGAACACAGACGGCGCATTCGTCAGTCCGAACGGCATCACCGAAAACTCGTAGTGTCCATACCGAGTCCCAAACGCTGTCTTGACAACGTCCTCTTCTCGAATCTTCAACTGGTAGTACCCCGATTTCAAATCCAACTTGGAGTACACCACCGACCCCACTAACTGGTCGAACAAATCATCGATTTGGGGAATCAGATATTTTTTCTTGACGGTCAACTTATTTAACTCACGGTAGTCAATGCACAACCGCATACTTTCATCCTTTTTCTTCACAAACAATACCGGCGCGCTCCACGGCGAAGAGCTGGGCCTAATGTACCCATGCTCTAACAACTCTTGCAACTGAACCTTTAGCTCGGCCAGTTCCTTCGGTGTCATCCTAAACGGAGGACGCGACACTGGCCTCGCACCCGGTACCAACTCTATCGAGAAATCAATTTCACGCCGAGGAGGTGCTCCCGGAAGCTCCTCGGGGAATACATCCTCAAATTCTTCCACCACCGGAACTTCTCTAATAGCCAACTTTGTGGAGTGAGTCTCCAACAAAGCTAAAAACGCCTCGCCTCCTTGGTTTACCGCACGCCTCATTTGCATAGCGGAAATCAGGGAGCAAGCCACTCCGCTTAGGCCTTCAAACTTGACCTCTGCTCTACCTTCACCTCTCAGGGTTACCACCTTCAACTAGCAGTCGATACTAGCTCGCTGCTCCGCAAGCCAGTCCATCCCCAAGATAACATCGAATTCGGCTAGTGGCAGAATCGCTGCTACCAACACGAAATCACTATTGCCAATTTGCATCACGATGCGTCCTTTCCTCATGGTAGTCATGAAAGACCCATTCGGCATGCGCACACTCAGCTCCACCTCTGCCTCTACGGACTCAGCACCAATCTTCCGGATAAAACTTTCCGCAAGAAAAGAGTGTGACGCTCCCGTGTCGAACAACACTCGAGAGGGATAGCCCGAAACTAGCACGAAACCTAACCACATGCACAACAAACATGAAAGGCCGCAATATACATTATAGTAACAAACGAAAACTTAAACTTTTCGTACCTGTCACAACGTCGGGTTGAAGTATCGCTTCCTGCTGCCCAAGATTATACGCTCTCGACTGCACTGGAGGGAACCGCGAAGCACTTGACTCCGCCGCTTTCCCCTTCTCTACAACACTAGGACCGGAGCGCACCGATTGTTCCTGCCTCGGCTCCTGCTCAGCTCCGCCCTCGGTACAAAACCGACTTATGTGACCCACCTTGCCGCACTTGTAACAAGTAAGCGGACCTTTGGAGCGGAAATCTCACGAAGGTGCGCCACTTCTCTCCCCAGGCCTACTAGGACGGGGCTTCTTCTTCCATCGGCTGCCCTCGGACTTCCACTGAGACTGAGACTGAGAAGGCTTTCCTTCTCCCTGCTTTGCCGCAAAACCCTTTCGCCGCTGGGTTCGCTCCATGTCGCTCTCCAATGTGCGAGCGGCTTCGACCAACTCATTAAATCCTGCATTCTTCAAGGCTATGAGTGGCTGCCTTAAATTTTCCCTCAACCCTTGATAGAAGAGATTATCTCTCTCTTCATCATCTGCCATAGTCGTTCCCGCATAACGACCCAACCGAGTGAACTCTTGCAGATATTCATCCACTGTCTTCTCACGCTGCACTAAATGCAAAAACTGCTGCTGCAGTGCTAACCTTGTCGAGGACGGAATATAACGCTTGAGGAAAGCGTTCCCGAACTACTCCATGGACGGAACATGCCCAACAAAATGGCGACCGTTATGGTTCGCCCACCACAACTTCGCATCGCCCTCTAACATGAAACTCGCATAGTGAGACTGCCTCTCCTCTGGGGTCTCAGCTGCCTTCAAGAGTTCCTGGATCCTCTAAAGTCAATCCTCGGCATCCGTTGGACTGCCAACTCCCTTGAATGTCGGAGGGTGGAAACTCAAGAAGTACTTCATGAATCGATCACCCATCGGAATAGCTCTCTCCGCTAAAGGCTCTGCTTGCCTCACTTCGACCTCCGGTGTATCCGGCCTAGCCGCCGGAGTAACAGGAGTTGCAACTTGCACCGCCAGTGTAGGAACCCATGGCATCGCTCCAGCTTGAGCCGCTACCATTGCTTCCGCTAGCATGCGACAGAAATCAGCCGGGGACATGCCCACATTCATAAGGCCCGGAACAGTCGCACTACTTCCCGAAGGCTCCTCTTGCCTCCTCGACGTCCCCGCATCATCGCCAACATCCTAGCATAAGCAAGGAAAATAAAAGCTCATCACGCTCTAATCGCAAGACTCGAACACAGGGATACTCATGATCCCGCACAATACTCCTATGTGGACAATCTCTTATGCGATCCAAATACACTACACCTCGCAAGAATACTCAACCTACCTCTGATACCAAATTGTAACACCTCCCCTGTAATGACCATATAATATGGGTCCGGCCGGGACCCCACAGCATATAACCGCCACAGCTTTAGTATTAAAAGATGATATTAACTACCCAAACTCAAAACTCAGATAACACAGCGGAAACAAACTAAAACCACAGAGATTGTCCACAATACATAGGAGTCCAACTTGCCTTAAGGCCTTACAAAACCAAAGTCCAAATCACCAAACATTCAGTACTAAAAAGACATCCCGACAAAAGGGGAAATATAGTTTCTCCCTAAACTACCTCGGCATGCAAGCCGGTTTCAACATAATATAAAGAGAGTAATGCAGGAAAACAAACTAAACACTTCATGAGGCTTTAGGCCTTTTTGGCCGGCGTGCTGGGTCCAGCCTGTGATTCTTGCCCTGCAACCAAATCACAAAGAGCGGTAAACGAGGGTCAGCTATGGCTGACCACAAACGGTGTAACAACATCCCTCCTCCCGGCCGTCCTAGCGAACCCCGGGGAACTACTTCACCCTGCAAGTCAGCACTTCGTATGCAAATGTACATAAAGAAAAGCAACATAAATACAGGCATGAGTGTCACAAACATCATCCACGTTTCTATGTTGAACAGGTAATAAAAGGGGCCTAACAATGCAAAATGAATGCAAACCCGGGTTTCACCCAAGGCACCCTAAAGCGTATGAATCTAACACATCATCATACATCAACAACACAAGGGTACTCATTATTTACCCACAAGGGCATCGTAGCCCCAAAGCCAAGAGCTCTCGCTGAGACCCACCTCGCCTGGCTCACCACTCCATCGGGCTTGTCTAACAGCTCACATGCTCAGGCCGCCAACAACACACAAAGACCGATACTAAGAATTCTGGCTTAAACAAAACGTCCCAAGGCCCCGGACTTACACTCGGGACAACGTCCACCGATTGCCTCTCCTGGCGACCGTCACCGGACTCATCCGTAGCACAGACATTCTCGTCAGTCAACACCGAAGGTACTAATCTTGCCGGGACACTCTCCACACGTGAATCTCAGTCTTCACGGGATAGCCAGCCGACCACAAAGACCAATCGCGCCTTCGCACAACCCTAGGCATCACAAGCCCCATAATCCACACATTATTTCCCCTCCCAAAACTCAACATTCGTTACCACAAGAAGCTACAAGGGCATCACAACGACGAGTTCGCTGTAATCGGATTTCTAACAAAACCCCTAATATGCGCGTCATTCAACATCACCGAATCGGACCAACAGTCGCAAATCCGGCTTCACCCACAATGCCTAATCCGCTAACGAAGCGGATCTCTAGTGCAAATCATGTCGGGGATGGACTCAATCAACCCGATGGTTCCTTTTGAACCAAGGCGACCCGGATCCCTCTCACTCGACGGATCCGGTGCCAAAAATGCAGAAAATAAGGGATGCCATGCACGCATCCTAAAGACCGGGAGGAGAAATG
Organism: Dactylorhiza incarnata; assembly: GCA_033032865.1. Classification (NCBI taxonomy): domain Eukaryota; kingdom Viridiplantae; phylum Streptophyta; class Magnoliopsida; order Asparagales; family Orchidaceae; genus Dactylorhiza; species Dactylorhiza incarnata. The sequence continues at coordinate 42,680 of JAWHQI010000068.1, forward strand.
TCGTTACCTTTTGAGATCTCCTCCTAGCCATGAGAAGCTTGCAAACAAACGGTGGAGAAGAGGCGCCTCGATGCCCTCTACGCGCTGCCGGTCTCGGATCGGCGAACGGAGCTCCGAAGCTCCAACAATGGCGGATTCACTTCTACTTCCTCCTTGCCCCCTTCTCCTTTCTCCAACCTAAGAGAGAGAAAGGACTTGAAAGAATGAGGGAATAACCCCTCATCCACGCCCTAAGTCCCCCCAGCGAATTATTTGGGTCGTCCGATCAAGATCTAATTCGATCGGACGCCCAAAAATCGCTGTTTACGGATCTGTTACCGAACGCACGGTCGAACGCACGACCGTGCGTTAAAATGCACGACTAACGACAGAGACACCATTCTTGCCCGTCGGAGAGCACGCACGGTCGGCTCGATCGTGCGCTAAGAAAACGCACGTTCGTGCGTCAAGAAAAATCTGCCTTCTCGGCATTAACTCTCCGCTCCGTAAGACCGGGGTGTTAAGGCTGTTGGGGCGAGTTCAGCTCTTCCAGTGGTCGGGATAGCTGATCCTGTTGCTAATGCAAATGAGACCGCGGCGGCCTTGCCTACTCGCATGATTCCAACTGCGCGAGTAGAGCGGGATGCTGCGCGGCTTCACAGCATTATCAACCACCTCCATCATAGCATTAATCAGATGCACGGTACCGTTCTGCAAGTCGGTGATCATGTTGCCCGACTTCATAGGGAAGATGCTCCAAACGATGCCCGCAAGTAGTATGCGGCTAAAAATAATGATTGTAATATTATTTCTATTCGGTCCTTTGGACAAATTTGAATGCTTGAACTTGATTTTATTATATCCGGTTTGTTCTGCAAACCATGCGGTCTGTTAATTGGATGCTTTTATTTTCTTCCTTAGGATATTGATAGATGTCTGTGAATTGCTTTATAAGTCGAGCGGCTTGTTTCTGCTGTTCTTTAAACCGCTTGCTTTGATTTTACTTGCTGCTAATGAACTGGCCAGCTGTACGAAATTATGCCAGTGCGGGTTGATTGTGCTAGCCGTGATTTGACTTTGCTAATTGCAGATCACTTACTCTATAAGTAGCGACCCTTCCGAAGACTCTTTCAACAGAATATCAAGATGGGAGCTAAGCGCCAACCGAAGTGACCTGCGAAGCTGTCCGCTACCCGATCTGAAGCGGCTTTAGCGTTTTACTCGGTCGATCATGAGGAATGTTGCTTGACTAAAGTGGAACTAGACGAGTTCGTGGAGAAGCATATGGTGGGGAGTCCGCTGCTCTTGCGGGTTCCACTTCGCGATGATCAAATAAATTCTTCCGCCCCAAATCAGATCGCCATCCCAATCGACCACTTCGATTGTGGATTCAAGATCCCAATCTCTATTGAACTCGACATGGTCTTCGACCACTATGGAGTTGTTACCGGACAACTCTCCCCCAACTCGATATCCGCCATATGTAGCTTCATCTCCTATCTGCGGTTTGAGAGAGTCCACTTCTCAATGGACCTATTCAGAAAGATCTTCTCGGTGCGGGCTATCCCGGATTCTGAGTTGAATGTGTTTAAGGGCCGCCTGTACTTTGGCTGTCAAGGTTTGAAGATGGTCATCCTCACGAACAAGGTTACGGACTGGCCAGAAAGGTATCTGATATTTGAAGGCCGACTTGGCCTGTTAAATCCTAACCTGCAGGTACGGCCAGAGGAAGCCTTTCAACAAATCGACGTCAACAAGGTTGAGATGGACACCTATACGCTCCTTAAGAATGAGCGGCTTAATGTAAGCCACTACATTCCGCTGCTCGCTGAGCTAGAGAATGTCTGGCCTGAGGAGAGTAAGTCTCCTTCAACCCACTTCCTGCTCTGTCTTGACCGCGCGGGCTTTTGTTCTGATATTTTTACTCCTCTTTTACAGCTGAAGTAATGGTCCCTAAGAACAAGCCGGTCAGTCCGACCGGCTTGGTCCTGACTCAGAGAGAGAAAAGGCAGAGAAAAAACAAGCCGGTGATGTCTGACGGCGAGGATTCAGCCTCTTCTGGCGACTTCTCTTCCCTGCGTTCCTTCAGCAAGGCGAAGGACCTGAAAGGACGCGCGGTCTTGTCTTGGCACCCGGACGGCTATGGTGTCCAAGTCTCCACTGCGCTCCCCCACTGGGCGAATGAAAAGTATGTCCGGCACACAGAAGCCGCTGGCATTGCCATGTATGGCCGGCGCAACATCAGGCTGTTAAGGAAGATCCCTGAAGAAGAGCTCGCTCGGCAGGCCGCGCGGGTTGGTGCTGAAAGCTTCATCACCAATCACTTCATGGGTATGACCTTCAAGAGATTGATCAGGGCAAATGATCATCTTGAGAAGGAGAATATCGAATTAAAAAAAAGAGGTCGCGCAGCTGAAGGAGGCTGAGTTGGTAAGTTATCACCTTGTTAGCCGACTTTCTCATTTATCAAACCGTACGGTCTTACCTTTATTTCTTTTTGCAGAAAAAGTATGATGAGACCGACCCGGTCTACCAGGAGGAACTCTTCCCTCACGTGGCCGAGGGAATTGATGGGGCCTTTGATCTCCTCAGAGAGCTTGGCGGGTTGGCGGCCGGTTTCGAGCACTTCACCTTCTCGGACGCCTATCCGACCTTGCAGAAAAAGATGGACAAGATTAGGCGGAAAGCCAAAGGAAAGAATAAGGTCGATGGGACCAGTTCGGAGGAGGAGAGTGATGACGAGGATGAAGAAGGAGGCGAGGAGCCCGCTGTGGCTAACGAGGAAGAAGAGAGCAGCTCAGGTTTGGAGTCTAGTGATTCTGGAGAAGAAGCCGAATGCAAGTCGGGCGAACTGAGCAGCTCATCCTCGTCGGGTAGCGAGGGCTATTCTCCTGACATTTCAGTTGAAGGCAGCGAAAACTCAAGCACTCCTGCATCAAAAAGGCTCAAGCCGGACGAGTAGTTATAGCTGTAACTTTTGTATTTTGCCTTTTGTTGTATAACCGGCGGCTTGGTTTTGTTAGCCGGTCGGTTACAAAATGATGTAAAGAGATTTTGATAATGAATGGAAAGTTTTACATGTTTTAGATGTTCGTTTTCTGCGACTTACTTGTGATTATTGCGGTCTTCTTCTCTTTTAACCAGGTCGTGCGGTTAAATAGTAACCCGATCGGTCAGAGCATTGAACTCTAGAGAATTCCAATTAGATAGCCACTTGAACACTATAAAGTCTGTTCGGGCGGCCTGTTTTTTGATCCGGATTAAGCAAATTTTATATAACCTAAAAAAGCATTAACCGCGATATCTTGATGAATAATGGATGCAGTTTCAATATATAATTGAGCGGATAGAAATCCATGCTCTGTCTTTTCTTGTTATGAATGCCTCGAGATAACCAGAAAACCGAACATTACTTTAAGCCACTGTAGAATCATGTTTATGCGATTTGAATGTGTCCTGTTTGATTATATTTGAGACCAAACCGCGCGATTATTACCTGGCTTTCCATAATTGCTTCGCAAGATAGAGAGTACCAAGTCACCAGAAAATAATCAACAGGTCGCGCGGTTAGTATTTAATTCGAATGACTTATAACTCAGATTTCTGTAGGTCCCATCCTTGTGAATATAAACATTAACTGATAAGCCTGCGCGGTCTATGTATAATTCGGGAGGTTAGTGACTTGACACTTGTAATGATTTCCATCCCCACAAGAATCATAATTACTTCCCTGTGAAGAGCCCATTTTAACCGCGTGGATAGAACTGGTACTCATAAAGATGATAGAATTACAGATCGAGATGAAGAGACCGACCGGTCACGGTTATAGTTGATATCCTGATACCTGCCATAAGGCATTTTATGATAACCTGCTTATTTCAAACTGTACAGTTTAATAACCAGACCGCCTGATAATTATGGTACCTGCCTATTTCAAACCGCGCGGTTTAAAAATCGAACTGCCCGGTCTGTGATATACTTGTAGAAATCCTATTTTTTTCCTCAAACGGTCCAGAAGGACCATATGAGATGAGACAACTCCCAGCAATGCAATAAAAATAGCTACATACTCAGATGACCAAGTGGGCAGGTGGGCCTAGGAGGCAAACATTTCTTTCCTCAAGTGGTCATAAGAGCTATAGGAATAAAGAAAAAGACAAGTACATACCCAGATGACCAAGTGGGCAGGTGGGCCTAGGCGGCGAACATTGCTTTCCTCAAGTGGTCATAAGGGATGTAAGCGACTCAACTTCTCTCTTGCCTAGGGTTACTAGCCAAGTTGATCAATTGGGCAGGTGGGCCTAGGCAGCGAACATTGCTTTCCTCAGAGAGATCAACTCAGTTGTGGGTCCCGTTTAGGCATCGCTTGAGAGTACCTTGGATTATTCGATGGTCACAGACTAAGATGATCAGTTGGGCAGGTGGGCCTAGGTGGCGAACATTGCTTTCCTCAGAAAGATCATCAAAGCTGTAACTATATCCCTCTCGGGGCATGATAGAGCTAACATTCACCTAGACCTCCCTTGATGCAGGGTGTCCTAGATATCAGCCGGGATCCAAGATTCTGAAGACCACCGCACGGGAATTGGAAAGCTACCACTACACGTGTGCGAAAACTCCCCGCTACACATGATCTTCGTGGTTTTACGCTAATGAATACAATCCGAGGGGGTTCGAGCAGAACTTGGCGATGTCTCCGCGGTTCAGTGAGGGTGATATATAAAAAAGTGTAAAAAAGTCACCAGACATGAAGAAGTGTCAGTATGGGGCTTTTTATTGAATATCCAAAAAATGCAAGAAATGAAGAAGACATTTTAAGGATAGAATCGTTTAAGTTCGTCACCGCTCCAGGTGCGTGAAATGTCCTCTCCTTCGCTTGTCTGGAGATGATAAGCCCTGCTCTTTAGTACCTCCTTGACAATAAAAGGTCCTGCCCAGATGGGATTTCACTTTCCGACGTTGTCTGTCCTAGCTGCGGCGTCAACTTTCTTCAGCACAACATCACCAACTGCGAAATGTTTCACCCTGACATTCCTGTCAAAGTATTTGTCCATTCTCCTTTTTACTTCCTCCTGCCTGATTGTTGCCTCATACTGAAGCTCTTCGATCAAATCCAGACTGTATTTGATAGCTTAATCATTATCCTCTATCCATGCCTCTCCTCCCTCCTTTGCATACACAACTCTGGGGGTGACCACTTCAAATTCTATAGGAACAACAGCCTCCGAACCATGAGATAATTTGAACGGTGTCTCCCCTGTAGCTGAAGACGGATTAGTACGGAGAGTCCAAAGGATAGACGGGAGTTGTTCTGCCCAATTCCCTCTTTGATTCAATACTCTCTTCATCAAAAGATGCTGGATTTGCCTATTTGCTGCTTCCACCTGGCCATTAGTCCTTGGATGATGTACCGAGGAGAATCGAAGATCAATTCCAACTTGATCACAGAAGTTTATCATTTCCGAATTGTTGAACTGTGGACCATTATCAGTGACAATCGCTAGCGGAATTCCATGCCGACAAACTATTTCTCCCCATATGAAGTTTTTGAGGACTTGCGTTGTAGTCTTTGCCAGTGCCTTCGCCTCAATCCATTTACTGAAATAATTAATCATCACAATTATGAAACGACGCTGGCCGCTTGCCATTGGGAACGGTCCGATGAGATCCATCCCCCAAACTGCGAAAGGCTAAGGTGCAGTTATTGATCTAAGTGATTGAGCGGGCAAATGTTGAAGAGGGAAAACTTTTGACACTGAACACATCGCTTGGCAAATGCTTCGGCATCTTTTCTCATGGTTGGCCAGAAATACCCCTGCCTCAAGATTCTTTTCTCCAAAGTCTTTGCCCCTGAATGGCTACCATATTCCCCAGAATGAACCTCTTGAAGTATGGTTGGAATTTCATCCTCAGAAACACACCGTGCCGAGGGAGAAATCAAAGTTTTCCTGTACAGGACCCCTGCAATCAAATAATAATAGGCCGCCTTTCTTATAAATCTCTTTCTGTCTTTGATGGTATGATGAAATTCCCATTTTGACAAGAAAAGCTCATAAGGATCCTTCCAGGAAGGATTCTGATCAATTTGCATAAGTTCCCCTTCATCTATTGCCGAATGGAAAAGTTCAGAGGTCACACCCCCTGGAATTTTTTTTGTTGCGTTGAACGCACCTAATATTAGGTGCGTTCAACGCACAAGATATTCAACATCCTTGATCAACGGTTATGATACGGTCGTATTAACTTTGGAAATACAACCGTATCACAACTGTATGCACGACCGTATCACAACTGTATGCACGACCATATGATACGACCGTATCATAACCGTTGATTTTCATTTTAAAAGATATTGAATATCTTGGCCGCTCAACGCACCTAATATTAGGTGCGTTCAACGCACCAAATTCGGACCCCTCCCCCTGATGGAAGACCGAACTTTGACAACTAATCTGCTTCTTCATTTTGAGTCCTCGGAATATGCTCGATGATGAATGAATTGAATCTTCCGATCTCCTTCTTAGCTAGCAGCAGATACTTCCTCAGAATTGGCTCCCTTATTTCGTAATTCCCCTGAACTTGAGAAGCCATTACCAGTGAATCAGTTTTAACATGAACGTGTTCAATCCCCAGTTACTTTGCAAGCCTCAAACCAGCCAGAAGTGCCTCATATTCTGCCTGATTATTTGTAACTAGAAAGAAGAACTTGATAGCTTGCTCAAGTTTGATGCCATTTGGGCTAATTAAAACTACTCCGGCCCCCACAGAGTTTTTACCAGAAGCCCCATTCACATAAACAACCCAAGCCAAAGGAGATTTTTCCACTTGTTCCTGACTGGATTCTATTGTATCAACCAAGAAATCTGCCAAGACCTGCACTTTGATTGCCGTTCTGGGAATATAAGACATTTCAAACTCGCTCAGTTCAATAGCCCATTTGGATAGCCTCCCTGAATGATCGGCTTTTCAAGAATACTTCTCAGAGGATGATCTGTAATTACTTGGATAGGATGAGCCTGAAAATAAGGATGAAGCCTTCGTGATGACATAACCAAAGCCAAAGCTAGTTTTTCCAAGATCGAATATCTGGTTTCTGCATCATTGAGGATATGGCTGACATAGTATTTTGGAAATTGTTTGTTCTTTTCCTCCCGGACGAGGACAGAACTCACTGCATCTGGGCCGACCCCCAAGTATAAGAACAATATGTAACATCACGCAAACAACTAGACCCCCTAAGTTGGTTTTGTCATGACTAGGTCATGACAAAACCATAGGAAGAGCTTAAGACCATGTAAGCTTGGGTGAGAAGGAGAAACCCCAGTGGTCTGCATATAGCAGTTTTTAGATACCTAACCTTGGGTTGGACTTTAAGGCCTTCCCTTGAACGTTGACTCCACCTAAGCCTTCCTAACTCACAAGGGAGTCAAATGGGTCACTACCCACCCATTGTGGTAAACCCAAGTGGTCAATTTGACCAATGTCAACCCTAGCCTAAATTTAGGTCAAAATGACCTACTTTACCCAAATTGAACCCAATCCACTTAGACTAGACCCAAATGAGGTGGTCCACCACCTAATGGGGATTGAATGCTGCTGAGTTGGCCATTTAATTTGAAGAATTTCGACCAGGAGAGAGAAAGCTCTATTTTCCCCAAAAATGGCGGAGAGAGGAAGAGGAGGAGTATGGCAATTATGGCCAAATAAACATAATTTATGGCACCATTCATCTCCCCTTGAGGAGAGGAGAAGTTTCAGCCCTTTTTCTGGCCTAAATGATGACCAATTCGTTTCCTCCCATAAGAAACCAAAAATCACCATTAATGGTGATTATGGCAATTAATGCCAAGGCTCTTCCCCTCCCCCCTTTGATTTCCTTAACACCTTCAGAGGACGAAAAGGAGTGAAACCCCCCTCTTCTCTAAAGAAATCGAGCCCCAGAAGCCTAGATTGACATGGCGCAAAAAGCTCCAGCACTGTCCATGGCAACTCGCCGGAACACGCGCCACCAAGCCCCCATATAGGCCCGATCCTCTTCTCCACCCTTGGTGCTAGATCTTTTCTTAATTTGGGGCTTGAACCGTGCCCAATAGGGCTCACATTGTGCTTCCCAAAAAGGCTCATTTTGAGCTATTTTTCCCCTCCTCCAAAACCCGATCCGACCAACTATGGCTGGCCAACCACCCCTATCGCCGGCCACCACCTCAATGGAGGTGGTGGTGGCATTGGCTGGCCGGAAAGAGGTTCAGGTGGCCGGGAAATCATCCCACAAAGAAGCCCAGGATGGCTGTCGCGCACCGTCCACTCCTCGGGGACGACGACTAAGAGCCGTCCGATCTGCTGTGATCAGCTTTCGCAGATGTTAAATGTTTACATTATTTTATTTAATCCGTCGATCTGGGTAGAATAAATTCATCGAGCTGAGCCCGACGTTCGTCGAATGGAGTTTCATTCGTTGAACAAAAATTTATTCAGCTTGCGTCGAGTGCAGTTTAGTTTTCGTCGAACGCAGATTTATTCAGCGTTCGTCGAATGGAGATCATAGTTCGTCGAACGTAGATCATATTTCGTCGAACGCAGATCTATTCAGCTTTCGTCGAACGGAGTTCATTCGTCGATCACAGATTTATTCAGCTTGCGTCGAGCGCAGTTTAGTTTTCGTCGAGCGCAGATCTATTCAGCTTTCGTCGAACGGAGTTCATGCGTCGGGCGCAGTTTAGTTTTCGTCGAACGCAGATCTATTCAGCTTTTGTCGAGCGCAGTTTAGTTTTCGTCGAATGTAGATCATAGTTCGTCGAACGCAGATTATATTTCGTCGAACGCAAAATCACGTATATAATTAAATGCTTTTATTGATTTATGTCACACATTATGCAGTGCTTCATTTTAATTATTTAAAAATACTAGATCACCTCTGATGAAAAAGTGCCCAACACCAAAGTTGTATCCCTACGTGTGTACTTTAATTCAAAATTTGTTTCAGCCCAAAAGGAGCAATGTACCTCCTTGTAGAGAAAAAATGGTGGGACTCGTCCCTAGGGTAGGGCAGTAACTCTTTCCTGTATGTCTTTTTATGGGTAGATGTTATGGCCTTGATATTTAAAACCTAGACTAGTTACTTACACCCACACAACATACTAAATGATGGGATTTTTAGGAGAACCTTCTTCTAAGGTTTTTGAGATAATTTAATAAATCATATATTAATTAATTAGTTGGTCAAATGACCTCCAATGCCCTCCAAATTTTGGCGGCCGCTCCTTAGGTTTATATTATGACCTTGTTAAATATCTCAGCCCAATTGGGACTGTTTTGGTTGGGTAATTAATCAACCAAAGTTAGGTCAAATTGGGTCAAAGTTAGGGCATGGTGTTTATCTTGGGGTATGGTGGTCAGAACTCATCACCATGAGTTGAAACCTTGGCCACTGGTTTAGGACCACCTAAAACACCTTCATGAGTAAGATGGGGTGGTGTAGAGGTGGATATGCCCTAGGACCCTAGTTTTACGCCTTGGGGTGCAGTTAGAGCTTTGTGAAGGACATGTGGTCAAAAGCTATAGAATGGTCACGGAACCTAGGAGATGTGTTCATGGGATGTAATTATGCCCTAGGAAATTTTGAGAGAATTTTAGGAGAATTTGTTCCCCTAAATTAGGACACAACCCCTTTAGGGATTTTTCTTATGAGAGATATTTACATGAACAAAAGGTCTTGGATGGAGATGAAACCTTGGTAGTGCCTTTATTATTATGATATACACCTCTGGTAATTTTTTGTGCATTTTATTAAATGATTTAAGCAGTACATCATTCACAAGGCACTTATTTTGTCTTAGGCATAATAAAATTAATTGAGGGTCCAATACTCTTTAATAAATTGTTCAAATTGGTGATGGGACATGTCAGAGCATTAGGAAACTCTATGAATTTTTATATAATTTTTGGAGACTTAAATCAGTAGGCTACTTCACAATTCTTTTAATTTGAGGTTTTCTTAAAGTATTAATTTAAGTAAGAAAATGAATTCCATAAATCCTGAAATTTGGTCAGTAGACTTTTCTGATGAATACAAGAGCTTGGTATTTTTCCCATAATTTTGGAGTAGATATTTTTGTGGCTCCTTCATAAAACTACAAGTTTTGATATATGATAAATATTAAAAATAGAGGATAATTTCTTACTGTAAAAATATGATATGTTGTATTTCCTGTTATTTAGTCATCATAGATTTATCATGATTTTTTGAGAGCCATATCATAAGAATTTCTTACACTTCATGTTCATTTTCATACTTGGCAAATGTTTGGAGAAATTAAAATAAATGCTAAATGATTAAGGAAAAAACATGATTCTCTGGATTTAGTCTTATAACATCATGATAAACCTCCAGTAAATATCTTGAGTCAGTTGGATGAATATATGGAGTCCCTCTACTTATAAGCTTCATATAGTTAGTTTGGTCTGCGTATAGTAAAATGTGAAACTTGGGTATTTAGGGGCCTACCAAGTGGAAGTGACATGTAGTTGGTGTACATGGCCAGGTTGAAGAGATTGAAGGTCACCAAAATGGATTAGATGGTGAAAGTGTGCTTGGTGAGTTAAGGGTAAGTTATGCTCGGGATAGACGAAAGATCGTCTTTCCCCTTAGAGGGTCATAACATACTTAGGGTAATCCAAGTGTATTAACAAGGAGGGGTAATCTCATGGGTAGATACCAACAACACTAAGTGTCTTGAGAAAGGGAACTTTGGGGTTTCATCCCATTGTGGTTCCTAGTACCGTAGCGAGCCCACACAGGGTAATCCTCGGGAAGTCCAAGATTAACCATAAATTATAGGGTTAAGATGTATACAAGATTAACTTAATAATACGCACACCCACACCCCGTGGTTATGGGAGGTTAGTTAGTTTGGTTATACGAGCGGTAGGCTCATGGTTGAAGTAGCGAACTAATTAGTACGGTGAGCTTGTGACTCAGTAATGCTTGTTGGTGCGGACGGGTTGGTCCGGCGAGCTGGTGGCTCGGAAGGTTATGATGACGGGCAGGTTAGCTCGGGGAATTTATGGCTCGGGATATAGTACGACATGTTTGCTTGTGCATGAAGGTGGTGGGTCTTCGGTATTGGACGGTCGTTCACACCGACGTCAATACGTTGACTCGGCAAGTGTGGAATTTGCACTTAGCCATAAAAGTCTGGTGGTCCATCCAGTAAGAGTACGCAGATGCTCTGCGGTTTTGCGTTGAGGCGTACGATAGGTCTAGGTTAGGTAGTGTAAATAGCAACCTAGAGGTGGGCGAGGCCCAACCCACCGCTTCCGTTCGCCACTACGGGAGTATCCTGGGAGTCTTGCTAGCTCCAAAAAGGGGGAACTAAAGGTCTATGCGCATAGAGTTGAAGAGTGTGAGTTTCACTTGTATGAGCATAGCATAAATAGCATACTCTGCATGTCATGGCATAAACATTGCATACCCCTACCCCTATCGTATAAGTCGGTTATTGAACTTCGTATACGATAGGCCTTGCTAAACGACCCCTTGGTCTATAGGTTTGTGTGGGCATTCCTATAAATCAATGGTTACTTTTCTATTTTATACATGTCTTTATTTACTGCACTTTACTTATTCTTTACCTGCTCTTACCATGCTCTTTTACTACTTCCATTATATATATACATGTGTAGTGTAGACATTCCATGTACCCCTGTCACCTGCTATTGTTATACCCCTTGTTGTCCTCCCCTTCATCCTTCCCGCTCAGTGCCTAGGAGTCACCGGAGGAGCGGTGGGGGATTGGCTTTGTCTTTTTTACTAACGGTCGGTGGACCTTATCATTTTAGGAGGCCACGGAGACGGAGCAGCACCAGAGGCAGGTGCAGATGGAGGCAGACCAGTCTAATACAAGAGCACCATATTCAAGATCAGTGAGTGATTTGTAGTTAGCTTCCGCGAGTGATCTTGTAGTGAGGACATGATGTACAGGGCATGTGCCCTTTATTATTGTAACATTTGTTATTTCAGTTATATCATGTGCACATTTATTATATATAGCATGTGATTGTGGACTTGAACTTCATTTTGTTCGTTTATGCTTTTCTTCTTCTGTGATCAATATGGCCGGCAGGATCGGCATTTTGTAGTGGCGATCTTCCCGAGTGAGGGTGTCACCGCAAAGCGGCGGTTCTGGGCATAAGACCCGGGTTTTTAAAAGAAAAAAAATATGGGGTCTTACAAATTGGTATCCGAGGAAACCTCGATCTGAAGAAAAGAAGTCCACAAACCCTGGGCCACCCTGCGCGGGTTTAGTTTGAGGACAAACTAAGCAGTGGAAGCAATGGTGTGACCATATGGGAAATGACATGAAAAAGGTCCACTTTTAACTAAATCTTTTCGCAAGTTCTCTTTTGTAGCCTGCAGCAAACCCTGCCCCCAGCAGAGAATATCTCTGGCTACAAAGATCTCTTTAGATAGTCCTTTAGTCAATAAGTTAGACTAAACTCCACTAGGACACGTGACTTACCATGACAATTTATTCCATGCCCTAGTCTGAAATAAACCATAAATATACTTTTGGTGAAGGTACGAGGATACCCCAAAGAGATTAAATAAGGAGCTTAACATGAGAGTGGCCACCTAAGACATAACTCTGATATCCCTACTTCATCTATCAAAGGATTATCCAAACTGATAGGACCGCCTTAGGGAGATTGACACATAAGCAGAATGGTAGGGGACTCGTAGACTCAACCCTCGTATCGGTGACATGATTATATTGAGACAACCACCACGACAAACACCGAGGGTTAGATAAGAGTCCAAGTGCAAAAGAGACCCATTTGGTATTGTCACATGTTAACCCTGATAAGGTTGTCGTAGAAGGTACCTTGAAGAGTCTAAAGTATGGAGTATACCAACAAGTTTCAGATAGAACCCCAAGTCTAAGATTGTGTGCCCAGCTAGGACGAATATAACATAATGATATCGAAGATACTTAGCCCAAAATAGATAGTGGATAATCTTTTGTTTGTTGGGACTTATCTTTTGTTTATTGGGGCTTATCTTTTGTTTATTGGGGCTTACCTTTTGTTTATTGGGCAAATTAATGACTGACTTGAGTTTCCTTTGGATCTAATTTAGAAGATGTTGCGTCGTAAACATAATGATTTTGAAATTGATCATATTCGATGTTACTCGGGCGAAGATGAGATTGTGTAATAGTATGTTCAGAATGATGATCCGTGGTATTACCGGGACAATGGATAGACATCATTGATCGAACAACAACTTGACCTTAGTTGAATCGTTGGAAATGTAAAGTCGTCAGGATTAATCACTTAGGGATGTTGATGTCCCATTCTAGAAGTTATGGACGGAAACTAGGTCATACAGGTCGTAGTTATATTTTAGGTTCTTGTGGCTTGGGGCATTCAGATGTGATTAACTCATGACTTGTTAAAAATCACGCCACATTCTGGTAGAAATTTTTAGCTACAGTAATAACCCTTAAACCTTGGAAGCTATGATGATGAATAACCAAAGATCTTAGACGATGACTATTTGGAATTAGAATATAGTGTTTGAGTTCACTATGGTAAGAACGATCTAAGTTTATCTTGCTTAGGACCATTTGAAAGTGATCAAGACTAGCATATGTGGAAGTGATAGGAATTTGATGAAATAAACGTGAAGATATTTTCTTGATGAAATTGAATTGTGAAAATCTTAGGGTTTCAACAGATTTTACCCATATACCTTATGAATCAAAATGATTGGGAGTCATCTTACAAACATTGATACTAATAATGGTTGGTTAACATATACTCAGACAGTTCACGAGTACACCCACTTAAAATTCTGAGGATGAATTGGGACGCTTGATGATGCGATCAGTCCCACTAAAGGATAAGAATCGTTTAAAATCATAAAGTTAAGTTGGTTGATGACTCGGATGTACTCGTAGGAATAAGAAGCTGATTGTGTAGAGAAGTTTTTATAGAGTCGCTGCCTACCCACATAGATGAGAAATATAGTCACCGGAATAATGGTGTGTTGCGGAATGTATATTTCCTCGAAATGAAGAAAAGCATCGTAAGTTTTGTGATGCACAGTGAAGGCCAAGTGCAAAAGTCTTTGGAGAACTACCACATTCACTGCCCGTGTTTGAGTGGAGTTCGAGGACATAATTATGAATTTCATACACAGGTTACCACATCCCCACTCCGGGAACAAGTTTATTTGGAACATCGACGATAGGTTGACCAAGGTAGCTAGGGCCACCTAGACCCAGAAGGATGCTCCCGTTGGAGTTTTGCCTGTAAGCATAGAATATCCAGGATGAGGATCTAAAGACACTCGGCTTGGAATTTGTGGAGGACACAGATGCCCAGGTGTGACTGATTCGAGTTAGGATGCTAGAGACCCAGAGACGCCAGGTCAGGTATTATGATGCGTAGTATCGTCTGGTAGAGTTCCAGGTTGGAGACTGGGTGTTCTGGAAGATACGTCTGATGCATGGAATCTCGCAGGTTCGCAGGCGGAACAAGCTCAGTTCGAGATAGATGGAGCTTTACAGGATCCTGGAGTGGATCGGCCCGTTGGCTTATAGACTGGAGCTGCCGCCGGAGTAAGCGGGTTTGCATGATGTCTTCCATGCCTCCTCCTTTAGGAGAGCTCTACTACGGCCCGAGTAGCAAATTTCTACTATAGATGGCCTGGTAGCCTCCGATCGATTGATTCACCTGAGAGCCACTAGAACTGGTGTGGCAGAGTTAGTCGGTGCTCTTCAAGTTAAAATTAACTTCAATTCTTAGGGGATGTTACGTTCAGTTACTCTCGGTGAAAACGCCGCGAGCCTAGCCTGAATATCGAGGACGAAATTAGTTTTTTGTTTATTGTGATTTGTAACATCCCCCAAACAACTAGACCCCCTAAGTTGGTTTTGTCATGACTAGGTCATGACAACCATAGGAAGAGCTTAAGACCATGTGAGCTTGGGTGAGAAGGAGAAACCCCAGTGGTCTGCATATAGCAGTTTTCAGTGGACTTTAGGGCCTTCCCTTCAACTTTGACTCCACCTAAGCCTTCCTAACTCACAAGGGAGTCAAATGGGTCACTACCCACCCATTGTGGTCAACGCAAGTGGTCAATTTGACCATAGTCAACCCTAGCATAAATTTAGGTCAAAATGACCTACTTTACCCAAATTGAACCCAATCCACTTAGACTAGACCCAAATGAGGTGGTCCACCACCTAATGGGGATTGAATGTTGTTGAGTTGGCCATTAATTTGACGGATTTCGGCCAGGAGAGAGAAATCTCTATTTTCCCCAAAAATGGCGGAGAGAGGAAGAGGAAGAGTATGGCATTTATGGCCAAATAAACCTAATTTATGGCACCATTCATCTCCCCTTGAGAAGAGGAGAAGTTTCAGCCCTTTTTCTGGCGTAAATGATGACCAATTCCTTTCCTCCCATAAGAAACCGAAAATTACCATTAATGGTGATTATGGTAATTAATGCCAAGGCTCTTCCCCTCCCCCTTTCGATTTCCTTAACACCTTCAGAGGACGAAAAGGAGTGAAACCCCCCTCTTCTCTGAAGAAATCGAGCCCCAGAAGCATAAATTGACCTGGCGCCGAAAGCTCCAGCACCGTCCATGGCAACTCGCCGGAACACGCGCCACCAAGCCCCCATACAGGTCCGATCCTCTTCTCCTCCCTTGGTGCTAGATCTTTTCTTAATTTGGGGCTTGAACCGTGCCTAATAGGGCTCAGATTGTGCTTCCGAAAAAGGCTCATTTTGAGCCATTTTTTCCCTCCTCTAAAACACGATCCGACCACCTCCGGCCGGCCAACCACCCCCTATCGCCGGCCACCACCTCAACGGAGGTGGTGGTGGCATTGGCTGGCCGGAAAGAGGTTCAGGTGGCCAGGAAATCATCCCGCAAAGAAGCCCAGGACGGGCTGTCGCGCACCGTCCACTCCTCGGGGACGATGACTAAGAGCCATCCGATCTGCTGTGATCAGCTTTCGCAGATGTTAAATGTTTACATTATTTTATTTAATCCATCGATCTGGGTAGAATAAATTCGTCGAGCTGAGCCCGGCATTCTTTGAACGGAGTTTCATTCGTCGAACGCAGATTTATTCAGCTTGCATCGAGCGCAGTTTAGTTTTCGTCGAATGTAGATTTATTCAGCGTTCGTCGAACGCAGATCATAGATCGTCGAATGTAGATCATATTTCGTCAAATGCAGATCTATTCAGCTTGCGTCGAATGGTGTTAATTCGTCGATCGCAGATTTATTCAGCTTGCGTCGACGGAAGTTTAATTTTCGTTGAACGCAGATCAATTCAGCTTTCGTCGAACGGAGTTCATTCATCGATCGTGGATTTATTCAGCTTGCGTCGAGCGCAGTTTAGTTTTCGTCGAACGCGGATCTATTCAGATTTTGTCGAGCGCATTTTAGTTTTCGTCGAACGCAGATCATAGTTCATCGAACGCAGATTATATTTCGGCGAACGCAGAATCACATATATAATTAAATGTTTATATTGATTTATGTCACACATAATTCAGTGCTTCATTTTAATTATTTAATAATACAAGATCTCCTCTGATGAAATAGTGCTCAACACCAAAGTTGTAGCCCTAGGTGTGTACTTTAAATCAAAAACATTTCAGTCCAAAAGAAGCACTGTAGCTCCCTATAGAGAAAAAATGGTGGGACTGGTCCCTAGGGTAGGGCGGTCACTCTTTCCTGTATGTCTTTTTATGGTTAGATGGTATGGCCTTGATATTTAAAACCTAGGCTAGTTACTTACACCCACACAACATACTAAAAGATGGGATTTTTAGGAGAACCTTCTTCTATGGTTTTTGAGATAATTTCATAAATCATATATTAATTAATGTGTGGTTCAAATGACCTCCAATGCCCTCCAAATTTTGGTGGCTGCTACTTAGGGTTATGTTATGACCTTGTTATACATCTCAGCCCAATTAGGACTGTTTTGGTTGGGTAATTAGTCAACCCAAGTTAGGTCAAATTGGGTCAAAGTTAGGGCATGGTGTTTATCTTGGGGTATGGTGGTCAGAACTCATCACCATGAGTTGAAACCTTGGACACTGGTTTAGGACCACCTAAAACACCTTCATGAGTAAGATGGGGTGGTGTAGAGGTGGATATGTCCGAGGACCCTAGTTTTACCCCTTAGGGTGCAGTTAGAGCTTTGTGAAGGACATGTGGTCAAAATCTATAGAATGGTCATGGAACCTAGGAGATGTGTTCATGGGATGTAATTATGCCCTAGGAAATTTTGATAGAATATTAGGAGAATTTATTCCCCCTAAATTAGGACACAACACCTTTAGGGATTTTTCTTATGAGAGATATTTACATGCACAAAAGGTCTTGGATTGAGATGAAACCTTGGTAGTGCCTTTATTATTATGAAATACATCTATGGTAATTTTTGTGCATTTTATTAAATGATTTAACCAGTACTTCATTCACAAGGCACCTATTTTGTCTTAGGCTTAATAAAATTAATTGAGGGTCCAATACTCTTTGATAAATTGTTCAAATTGGTGATGGGACATTTTAGAGCATTAGAAAACTCTGTGAATTTTTATATAATTTTTGGAGACTTAAATCAGTAGGCTACTTCATAATTCATTTAATTTGAGGTTTTCTTAAAGTATTTACTTAAGTAAGAAAATAATTTCCATAAATCCTGAAATTTGGTCAGTAGACTTTTCTGATTAATACAAGAGCTTGGTATTTTTTCCATAATTTTGGAGTAGATATTCTTGGTGGTTCCTTCATAAAACTACAAGTTTGGATATATGATAAATATTAAAAATAGAGGACAATTTCTTACTGTAAAAATATGATATGTTGTATTTCCATTTATTTAGTCATCATAGATTTATCATGATTTTTTTAGTGCCGTATCATAAGAATTCCTTACACTTCATGTTCATTTTCATACTTGGCAAATGTTTGGAGAAATTAAAATAAATGCTAAATGATTATGGAAAAAATGATTCTCCGTATTTTGTCATATAACATCATGATAGACCTCTAGTAAATATCTTGAGTTAGTTGGATGAATATATAGAGTCCCTCTACTTATAAGCTTCATATAGTTAGTTTGGTCTGCGTATAGTAAAATGTGAAACTTGGGTATTTAGGGGCCTACCAAGTGGAAGTGACATGTAGTTGGTGTACATGGTCAGGTTGAAGAGATTGAAGGTCGCCAAAATGGATTAGATGGTGAAAGTGTGCTTGGTGAGTTAAGGGTAAGTTATGCTCGGGATAGACGAAAGATCGTCTTTCACCTTAGAGGGTCATAACATACTTAGGGTAATCTAAGTGTAATAACAAGGAGGGGGTAATCTCATGGGTAAATACCAACAACACTAAGTGTCTTGAGAAAGGGAACTTTGGGGTTTCATCCCATTGTGGTTCCTAGTACCGTAGCGAGCCCCTCACAGGGTAATCCTCAGGAAGTCCAAGATTAACAATAAATTATAGGGTTAAGTTGTATACAAGATTAACTTAATATTATGCATACCCACACCCCGTGGTTATGGGAGGTTAGTTAGTTTGGTTGTACGAGCGGTAGGCTCGTGGTTGAAGCAGCGGACTAATTATTCTTGTGAGCTTGTGACTCTATAATGCTTGTTGGTGCGGACGGGTTGGTCCGACGATCCGATGGCTCAGAAGGTTATGATGACGGGCAGGTTAGCTCGGGGAATTTATGGCTCGGGATATAGTAGGACATGTTTGCATGTGCATGAAGGTGATGGGTCTTCGGTATTGGACGGTCGTTCACACCGACGTCAATACGTTGACTCGGCAAGTGTGGAATTTGCACTTAGCCATAAAAGTCTGGTGGTCCAGCCAGTAAGAGTACAGAGATGCTTCGCGGTTTTGCGTTGAGGCGTACGATAGGTCTATGTTAGGTAGTGTGAATACCAACCTAGAGGTCGGCGAGGCCCAACCCACCGCTTCCGTTCGCCACTACGGGAGTATCCTGGGAGTCTTGCTAGCTCCAAAAGGGGGAAACTAAAGATCTATGCGCATAGAGTCGAAGTGTGTGAGTTGCACTTGTATAAGCGTAGCATAAACAACATACTTTGCATGTCATGGCATAAACATTGCATACCCCTACCCCTATTGTATAAGTCAGTTATGGGACTTCGTATACGATAGGCCTTGCTAAACGACCCCTTGGTCTATAGGTTTGTGTGGGCATTCCTATAAATCAATGGTTACTTTTCTATTTTATACATGTCTTTATTTACTGCACTTTACTTATTCTTTACCTGCTCTTACCATGCTCTTTTACTGCTTCCATTATATATATACATATGTAGTGCAGATATTCCATGTACCCATGTCTCCTTCTATTGTTATACCCCTTGTTGTCCTCCGCTTCATCCTTCCCGCTCGGTGCCTAGGAGTCACCGGGGGAGCGGTAGGGGATTGGCTTAGTCTTTTTGACTAACGGTCGGTGGACCTTATCATTTTAGGAGGCCACGGAGACGGAGCAGCACCAGAGGCAGGTGCAGATGGAGGCAGGACAGTTTAGTTCAAGAGAACCAGATTCAAGATCAGTGAGTTATTAGTAGTTAGCTTCTGCGAGTGATCTTGTAGTGAGGACATGATGTACATGGCATGTGCCCTTTATTATTGTAACATTTGTTATTTCAGTTATATTATGTGGACATTTATTATATATAGCATGTGATTGTGGACTTAAACTTCATTTTGTTCGTTTATGCTTTTCTTCTTCTGTGATCGATATGGCCGGCAGGATCGGCGTTTTGTAGTGGCGATCTTCCCGAGTGAGGGTGTCACCGCAAAGCGGCGGTTCTGGGCATAAGACCCGGGTTTTTGAAAAAAAATTGGTTCTTACAAAGTGGTATCAGAGGAAACCTCGATCTGAAGAAAAGAAGTCCACAAACCCTGGGCCACCCCGCGTTAGTTTAGTTTGAGGACAATCTAAGAAGCGGAAGCAATGGTGCCCATATGGGAAATAACATGAAAAAGGTCCACTTTTAACTGAATCTTTTGGCAAGTTTTCTTTTGTAGCCTGCGGCAAACCCTACCCCCAGTAGAGAATACCTCTGGCTACCAAGATCTCTTTAGATAGTCCTTTAGTCAATAAGTTAGACTCAACTCCACTAGGACACGTGACTTACCCTGACAATTTATTCCATGCCCTAGTCTAAAATAAACCATAGATATACTTTTGGTGAGGGTACGAGGATACCCCAAAGAGATTAAATAAGGAGCTTAACATGAGAGTGGCCACCTAAGACATAACTCTGATATCCCTACTTCATCTATCAAAGGATTATCCAAACTGATAGGATTGCCTTAGGGAGATTGACACATAAGCAGAATGGTAGGGGACTCGTAGACTCAACCCTCATATCAGTGACATGATTATATTGAGACAACCACCACGACAAACACTGAGATTCAGATAAGAGTCCAAGTGCAGAAGAGACCCATTTGGTATTGTCACATGTTGACCCTGATAAGGTTGTCGTAGAAGGTACCTTGAGGAGTCTAAAGTATGGAGTATACCAACAAGTTTCAGATAGAACTTATGGATCGGTCGGCTCCCTTAGAAGGGGGGTGAATAAGGGTTTTCAAAAACTTAAGATTATATTTAGAAAACTTTGAAATATTGCAAGATTAATACAATGAGAAATCAAGTAAAACAAAAATGAAGAGACATGCTTTATTAATATCAAATAATGTTTTACAAAACTTGATTTCTATGACGCTGGAAATCAGAGGCGACTAATAAAAATCCTTTTTCATTTTCTATACCGACTCGTATCCCCACGAACCGGTTGGCCCTAGCCTTCTCCTTCCCGGATTCGGCCTCAAGCCGCTCTAGCCAATCCTTCCCCGGATGTGGCCTCGAGCACCCCCTAGACCTAGCCTAGATCTAGTCGCCAACACGAGGCGAATTTCAGCCTTAAGTCCTACCCCAGACCTAGTCGCCAACACGAGTCGATTTCACTACCGTTTACAAAGAAAGATAAATAAAATAATAAAACTTCCTTTAAGATGAACTTCTGAAGATGGAGGCGAAGATCCGCTGTAGAATCAGCGTTTGTAGAAGCAGACTTCGTTTGGATCCGGCGTGACGTAATCCTCCTTCAGAAGTTTGCAGAGCTTCGCTAGGACTTTAAGTTTCGTCCAAGATAGCCTCTGGAGTTGTAGCACTACCTCTCTCTCTCGAATGTCCGTCTAAAATGAGAGGTGAGGGGTCCTTTCTATAGCCCAAGCGCTACCGCCGACGCTAGCGCTACCGCCGACGCTAGCCCGGATTAGGTAACATTTTGCGCGGCAGGATCTTCTATCCACGACAACATTTTTCTTTATGCCTCTTGTGCGCCATGCTACCGCCAGCGCTAGTAGCTAGCGGAGGGCGCTAGCTCTTTCTAAAAACACTACCGGAATTGCACTTCGAGCCAATATTTCGTCGAACAAGATTTCGTCGAACGCCGCTAAGATTTCATCGAGCGAAGTTTCGTCGAACGCCATGATGAAAATTTCGTCGAGCGCCGCTAACAGTTCGTCGAACGGTAGCTAGCGCCTGCACTAGTACTACCTCCAGCGCTAGTAGATGTTTTGGATTTGTTGACTCAACTTTGGAGGCAACCATCTTATGTAATCCTTGAGTCATGTGAACTTTGTTATCCTGCACACTTAAACACACAAGATCAAATACACATAGGATTTGTTATTCTCAAACCTAGGAGACGCGGAAGACCATGTTCCAACAAACTCCCCCTTTTGATAATAACAAATCCATTAATGATAAATCAGAGCATTAATATATAAGCATGAAGAAACTTACTTGTGTGTGTGAGAGAGTGATGACTTAGGGTAATTTTAGTATTTAGCATTTAGAATTGCTCCCCCTAAATACATGCTCCCCCTAAGTGAATGCTCCCCTAATATGTAAGCTATCATCTTAATTTGTCATGTTGGGTTTTTGATAGCGGGTTATATTTATCATGTTAGTTCTCCCCCTTTGTTATTAAGAACTAAAAAATGTGTAAATAAAAGAGGAAGGCATGATCGAGCTTTTTAAGTAAATGATAAGGAGTTTTCGAATTGTTTTTCATTTAAATAGATCAGAGTTATAAGCATTACAAAATTTTTCATAGAAGGAAATCAGAGTTTTTAGCATAAAAAAGTAATGATTTTCCCTTTATATAAAAGTTTTAAGCATAAAAATAAGGATTTCCAAATAACTAATCTACCCAGACAATATGTCTACACCCTAGCCCCGTACTAAGTGATGGATGGGCATGAGGAGCTGCAAACATGCCGTAGGCTGGGGTGTTGGTCCCATATGCAAACACTAGACAAAACTCAACCTTGCACTCTTTCCCCCAGTGCCTCGCAAGGCCCCACTGGAACCCTCCCGGTTAAGGACAAGACATGACTAAAGATAAGTTAATCTAATGTCTACAACCCTATGCCCCCGCTATGGTGAGATATGAAGTCACGGATAATAGTTTTTTGAAACATGAAGCTTTTAAATCTACTGGGAAGAATCATATATAATTGAATTTTTTGAAATAAAATTTACTTAGCTATATTGAAGTTCATGAATGTATCAGAGTTTGAGCATTGCGAAAGATTTTGAAAAAGAAAGACCATAATACTAAATAAGAGTTTAAGTTAAAAAGGAGATGTTTTTGAGTTTCAAAACTAACTTTATAAAGATAAGATTTGAAGCATTTTGGAAGAAAGAAACAACATCCTTTTAGCAATGTTTCACTTGTTGGAAGAGCGTTTAGCATACACGTTTATATTGAAATAAATCAGAGTTTGTCGATATGCGTGTTAGAACAACCAATATAAATTCTACCAAGCAAGTCTACCACTTGTTTTTTAAAAAAATTGAGATTTAAGACTTGATATAAGCCTGAAAGTGCAAGGTAAAAGTTATATGGTGATGATGCGGAAGACTTGTAGAAATACATGAAACATCTTATTGTAATCATGAATAATCCATAAAAAGATATATGAGTTTAAGTTCAAAAAGACGATGTTTTGTAAATCATGTTTCAATGAAAAACTTTTATGGTTGACAAAAATAACCAAGCATGAAATAATATTATCACAAAGAGATTACTACAATGTTATTTCAATTCACAATTTCAAATCATACCAAACATTATAGAAAACATGCTAGGTTTTCTAGTGCATTTCATAAGTAAAGAGTAATATAGAATTAGCATTAGGATCCAATACTCATGAGAAGAAGTGTTATGGAAGATAATGATGTGTACATGAGTGTATTTTTGAGTAGTGTAAACAAATGTTTTAATCAAAAATACAAGAAATATGTAAAGTAATAGCACAATAAAACACAAATAAGATTACTTCCACACACTTGAATGCATAATAAAAAGTACAACTACCAAGGTGCTCTGCACACACAATGCTGATTAAGACTTATCAGGGTGCAAAGTAGTGCTTGGGGGATCACATATTTTATTTTGAATTTTGAGACTAGTGATCCGGTGTACTTAAGAGTACGTGGTTTTTCTTATTTTTGAAAGAAAGATTTGATTTGCACAAGACACTTTACTATTCTTTCCAAGGTGCGCAACCTCACAATGCTTATTAAGACTTATCAGGAGGTTCAAGTAGTGTTTGGTGGAGTTATATTTGTCATTTATTTTATAATTTTGTTTTGTACAAAGTTCTCCGAATACACTTGTTTTGCAAATCAATAGAATTTATGAAAAACATAACCACTTTTCTTAATTTTTAAGAGTGCAAAATATAAGGAGTGTAGGTAAGATACTTGTGCAATTTTAATCCATTGTACTAAGACAAAACATACACAAGTATTCTTAGATTAAACACATATGTAGACAATGCCAAAAAGGGTGAGTGAATAAATATCATTATCAAACCTAAAACATTTCTCATACTTAGAGGCATGCTAAGCTTGATTCTACACAACCTTTAAAATATAATTGATGCACATATTAATAGATATATCAAAGCATGATGAAAACAATGTTCAATGTAGTTTGAAAAGATAAATTGCAACATTGTAGAATTTCTAAATAATAGACTAAATCATGCTTGATTTTTCACAAAAAATCATACAGTTTTTTTGATAGTTTTAAAGTTTTATATTTTTTATTTGATTTTAGCAAATAAAAGCATATTTTTGTAATTTTTGCTTTGGTAATTTTTATATTTGATTTTTGCATAAAGATGAACTTTAAACAAAGGAAACAACACAAGCGAAAAAGAAAAACATATTTTTTTGTAATTTGGTTTTTGTAGTTTTGTATTTGATTTTTCAAAAAAATAAAGAAACACAGAAGTGCAAAACTAAGTAGAAAATATAGATTTATATATTTTTAGGGATTTTTAGAAATTTAAAAAATACAGAAAAATGAACATGGACGCTAGCGCCTGCGGTAGCGCTAGCGTTGGAGACAGTGAACGATTTTTTAGGATTTTGGAAATTTTAATTTTGGATCTTGATTAAGTGTCATAATAGTAGTTTCATGCTGAAATTTCAGATTTTTAGAAAATGTCTAGATAGTGCAAAATTCATAAAACATTAGCGATTTTGTATATGACTTTACCAACTAAACTTTGTAAGTGATATATTTCATTATATCTCCATTTTAATATTTTTAAGGCTTATATTTACCAATGTAGTTTGAAAATGATATGAAATGTAAGCATGACAGGTCATGAATGAACAAATCAAATATGCATGATTTTAGAGATTAACAATAATGTTCATGCACAATCATACCATGGATAAGCCCTATATGAGAATACCCAGGCTGTATATCTTGGTAAGCAAATAAAGCCTAACATAGATATAAATATTCTTTAGGTGACAATGTTAGTATGACAAATTTGAGATTAATGTTATGCCAAAGTTTGATTGTGTTTCAACTTATAGACCTAAAATGAAGTGAAGATTCAATTTGATTTGATCTTATTGATATCATGATGATTCTAAGGTCTAAACTTGAAATAAATCACAATACACATAATACACCATAACACCAACCATGGTAAACAATTATAATGTCAATTGTTATCATATAATTCATATACATGTGATAAGGATAGTAGTTTTTAGATGATTTTTTATATGAATTATGATATATGATTTTTAGAGAATTTTATCAAAGGACATCAATAGATCATGGTGGTGCGTGTGGTATTAGCATTTGAGACAATTAATCTTTCAATATGTCTTTTGTGATTTTCTTTATCATTTAGATAAATATCTCATAACAAATTTGGAATATTATTTATATTGATAATATAAGATATTTATGGGCAATGAATATAAGAGAGATAGATAGGTCATCAAAATAAGATGTGATTTTGAATTTTGATCAATTTGATTTTATAAACATATTAAGCTTTTAAGAGATAAAATCATATTTTTAATACTGTATTGGATGACCATGACATGATAGTTCAAAAGAAATAAGAAAATAAGAAAAATTAAAAGACATGAAAGCATATCAGAAGTAGAACTTTTTATATTTTATTTTGAAAGGATTCTACTTCATGCAATTGATGATACCTAATGAATAAGAGATTTAGGTATCCAAAGGGGACCAAGTGTGGTGGTTCCTTTGGGTACCCAAATACAACGTGTTTGCTTTTGGGGAGATGGAAATGAATGAGCCCTCTTGGGTGGAGTTTGTGTTTCATCTTTAGTTTTGGGCCTCCATTCAAAATTAGGTTTAATATTGTTCTTATGCAACAAATTTCCTTTGTAAGTATTTTTATTTTGAGGATTATAATTGTGATGATTATTGAAGCTATTATTCGTAGGAAGTTTGTGAACATTTAAATTTAAGTTGGGGGAATATTAATATTGATGATGATAGTGTTTTGGACTTTTATTTACAATTTGTTGATCTCTTTTATTTCTATTGTTTGATTTATTACTCTTTTGAGAATTTATATTCAACTTGCTTTTAGATATATCTTGATATTGTGAATGAATGTTTTGAGCATATTTCTTTATGATTTCCTTAAGCAAGTTGATTTTCGCATTTAATTCATCGTTCTTAGTTTTTAAATTATGTCTAGTTTTGTTATAAGCGTTTGTGCTATTTTTAAGAGTGGTAACAATTGATTCAATATGTTTTTCATATTCATCCCTATATTCATCAAATGTTTCATCCATCTCTTTAATTTCAATTTCGTAGTCTTTAAACTTAGCACAATCATTCTTCGAAGATGAATTTTCTAAACATAATTTTTCATTATGTTCTTTTATACAAAGAATTTCTTTTTCAAGTTCTTTGACTTTTTCTTTAATATTATTACAATCTAAACAAGGTTTTGTTTTTTCAAGTGAAAGACACGATGGTGAAAACATATCACAATTTGATTCTAAATTAACATTAGCCTTTAGCCTCTTATTTTCTAAACGTAAGTTTTTATTAGTAATTTTCAATTTTTTGATCTTACGTTTAGCCGTTTTTAATATATTGAAACTAGAGATAGAAGTTATCACACAAGAAGAAGATTTAGTTTTCCTTACAGCGCTATTGGAGGAGGCAGATTGTGAACATGAAATTCCTTCGTCATCTTTTAGTTCTTCCTCCATTATAGATGGATCTATATCTTCTCTTTCTCTTGGTGTATTGTTCTCCTTTTCTATTTCAATATTTTCCATGGCTTCGCTCCGAGAGAGATCTTCTTGAATGATAGTGGATGCTTGGATGTTCTTCTCCTCCTGTGTTTGATCTATACCTGCGAGAGGAAAATCATACATTTCTTCAAGAAATTGCCAAACTTTGTATGCACTAGAAAAGCAATATATTAATTTGAAAATTTCATTTGATAGAGCACAAAATAAATAATGTTTGGCTTTTGCATTTAGTTGACGTTCCTTTTTATTTAATTCATCCGCTGGTCTAACTATTGTTATATCCCATGCATTGATATCTAAGCTTTTAATAAATTTTTTCATTAATAATTTCCACCCTTTATAATTTTTCCCTTCAAATAAAGGTGGTTTAGGAGATTTTTCTTCTTCATAAAGATTTACCCCACTAGTAGAAGCGAGATCATGAGACGCAATTATTCCCGGTTGTTAACCCGATTTGGAAAATAACCTCTTTGATACCACTTGTTGGATCGGTCGGCGCCCTTAGAGGGGGGTGAATAAGGGTTTTCAAAAACTTAAGATTATATTTAGAAAACTTTGAAATATTGCAAGATTAATACAATGAGAAATCAAGTAAAACAATAATGAAGAGACATGCTTTATTAATATCAAATAATGTTTTACAAAACTTGATTTCTATGACACTGGAAATCGGAGGTGACTAATAAAAATCCTTTTTCGTTTTCTATACCGACTCGTATCCCCATGAACCGGTTGGCCCTAGCCTTCTCCTTCCCGGATTCGGCCTCAAGCTGCTCTAGCCAATCCTTCCCTGAATGTGGCCTCGAGCATCCCCTAGACCTAGCCTAGATCTAGTCGCCAACACGAGGCAAATTTCAGCCCTAAGTCCTACCCCAGACCTAGTCGCCAACAAGAGGCGATTTCACTACCGTTTACAAAGAAAGATAAATAAAATAATAAAACTTCCCTTAAGATGAATTTCTGAAGATGGAGGCGAAGATCCGCTGTAGAATCAGCGTTTGTAGAAGGGGACTTCGTTTGGATCCGGCGTGACGTAATCCTCCTTCAGAAGTTTGCAGAGCTTCGCTAGGACTTCAAGTTTCGGCCAAGATAGCCTCTGGAGTTGTAGCACTACCTCTCTCTCTCTCTAATGTCCGTCTGAAATGAGAGGTAAGGGGTCCTTTATATAGCCCAAGCGCTACCGTCAGTGCTAGCGCTACCACCGGCGCTAGCCCGGATTAGGTAACATTTTGCGCGGCAGGATCTTCTATCCGCGGCAACATTTTGCTCTATGCCTCTTGTGCGCCATGCTACCGCCAGCGCTAGTAGCTACCGCCGGGCGCTAGCTCTTTCTAAAAACACTGCCGGAATTGCGCTTCGAGCCAATATTTCGTCGAACAAGATTTCGTCGAACGCCGCTAAGATTTCGTCGAACGCCATAATGAGAATTTCGTCGTACACCGCTAACAGTTCGTCGAACGGAAGCTAGCTCCTGCTCTAGTACTACCGCCAGCGCTAGTAGATGTTTTGGATTTGTTGGCTCAACTTTGGGGGCAACCATCTTATGTAATCCTTGAGTCATGTGAACTTTGTTATCCTGCACACTTAAACACACAAGATCGAATACACATAGGATTTGTTATTCTCAAACCTAGGAGATGTAGAAGACCATGTTCCAACAAGAACCCCAAGTTTAAGATTGTGTGCCCAGCTAGAACGAATATAACATAATGATATCGAAGATACTTAGCCCAAAATAGATAGTGGCTTATCTTTTGTTTGTTGGGAGTTATCTTTTGTTTATTGGGGCTTATCTTTTGTTTATTGGGCTTACCTTTTGTTTATTGGGCAATTTAATGACTGACTTGGGTTTCCTTTGGATCTAATTTAGAAGATGTTGTGTCGTAAACATAATGATTTTGAAATTGATCATATTCGATGTTACTCGGGCGAAGATGAGATTGTGTAACAGTATATTCAGAATGATGATTCGTAGTATTACCGGGACAATGGATAGACATCATTGATCGAACAACAACTTGACCTTAGTTGAATCGTTGGAAATGTAAAGTCGTCAGGATTAATCACTTAGGGATGTCGATGTCCCATTCTAGAAGTTATGGACGGAAACTAGGTCATACAGGTCGTAGTTATATTTGAGGTTATTGTGACTTGGGGCATTCAGAAGTGATTAACTCAGGACTTGTTAAAAATCACGCCCCATTCTGGTAGAAATGTTTAGCTGCAGTAATAACCCTTAAACCTTGGAAGCTATGATGATGAATAACCAAAGATCTTAGACGATGACTATTTGGAATTAGAAAATAGTGTTTGAGTTCACTGTGGTAAGAACGATCTAAGTTTATCTTGCTTAGGACCATTTGAAAGTGATCAAGACTAGCATATGTGGAAGTGATAGGAATTTGGTGAAAGAAACGTGAAGATATTTTCTTGATGAAATTGAATTGTGAAAATCTTAGGGTTTCAAAAAAATTTACCCGTATATCTTATGAATCAAAATGATTGGGAGTCATCTTACAAACATTGATACTAATAATGATTGGTTAGCATATACTCATAAAAGTTCACGAGTACACCCACTTAAAATTTCGAGGATGAATTGGGACGCTTGATGATGCGATCAGTCCCACTAAAGGATAAGAATCGTTTAAAATCATAAAGTTGAGTTGGTTAATGACTTGGGCGTACTCGTAGGAATAAGAAGTTGATTGTGTAGAGAAGTTTTTATAGAGTCGCTGCCTACCCACATATATGAGAAATATAGTCACCGGAAAAATGGTGTATTGCGGAATGTATTTTTCCTCGAAATGAAGAAAGACATCGTAATTTTTGTGATGCACGGTGAAGGCCAAGTGCAAAAGTCTTTGGAGAACTACCACAGTCACTGCCCGTGTTAGAGTGGAGTTCGAGGACATTATTATGAATTCCATACACAGGTTACCACATCCCCACTCCGGGAACAAGTTTATTTGGAACATCGAGGATAGGTTGACCAAGGTAGCTAGGGCCACCTAGACCCGGAAAGACGCTCTCGTTGTAGTTTTGCCTGTAAGCATAGAATATCCCGGATGAGGATCTAAAGACACTCGGCTCGGAATTTGTGGAGGACATAGATGCCCAGGTGTGACTGGTTTGAGTTAGGATGTTAGAGGCGGAAGAAGCTCAATTCGAGATAGATGGAGCTTTATAGGATCCTGGAGTGGATCGGCCCGTTGGTTTATAGACTGGAGCTGCCGCCGGAGTTAGCGGGTTTGCATGACATCTTCTATGCCTCCTCCTTTAGGAGAGCTCTACTACGGCCGGAGCAGCAAATTTCTACTATAGATGGCCTGGTAGCCTCCGATCGATTGATTCACCTGAGATCCACTAGAACTAGTGTGGCATTGTTAGTCGGTGCTCTTCAAGTTAGAATTAACTTCAATTCTTAGTGTGTGTTATGTTCAGTCACTCTGGGTGAAAACCCCGTGAGCCTAGCCTGAATTTCGAGGGCGAAATTATTTTTTTGTTTATTGGGATTTGTAACATCCCCCAAATAACTAGACCCCCTAAGTTGGTTTTGTCATGACTAGATCATGACAAAACCATAGGAAGAGCTTAAGACCATATGAGCTTGGGTGAGAAGGAGAAACCTCAGTGGTCTGCATATAGCAGTTTTCAGATACCAAACCTTGGGTTGGACTTTAGGGCCTTCCCTTGAACCTTGACTCCACCTAAGCCTTCCTAACTCACAAGGGAGTCAAATGGGTCACTACCCACCCATTGTTGTCAACGCAAGTGGTCAATTTGACCAAAGTCAACCGTAGCCTAAATTTAGGTCAAAATGACCTACTTTACCCAAATTGAACCCACTCCACTTAAACTAGACCCAAATGAGGTGGTCCACCACCTAATGGGGATTGAATGATGCTGAGTTGGCCATTTAATTTGAAGGATTTCGACCAGGAGAGAGAAAGCTCTATTTTCCCCAAAAATGGCGGAGAGAGGAAGAGGAGGAGTATGGCATTTATGGCCAAATAAACCTAATTTATGGCACCAATCATCTCCCCTTGAGGAGAGGAGAAGTTTCAGCCCTTTTTCCGGCCTAAATGATGACCAAATCGTTTCCTCCCATAAGAAACCAAAAATCACCATAAATGGTGATTATGGCAATTAATGCCAAGGCTCTTCCCCTCCCCCTTTTGATTTCCTTAACACCTTCAGAGGACGAAAAGGAGTGAAACCCCCCTCTTCTCTGAAGAAATTGAGCCCCAGAAGCCTAGATTGACATGGCGCCGAAAGCTCCAGCACCATCCATGGCAATTCGCCGGAACACGCGCCACCAAGCCCACATATAGGCCCGATCCTCTTCTCTTCCCTTGGTGCTAGATCTTTTCTTAATTTGGGGCTTGAACTGTGCCCAATAGGGCTCAGATTGTGCTTCCGAAAAAGGCTCGTTTTGTGCTATTTTTCCCCTCCTCTAAAACCCGATCCTACCACCTCCGGCTGGCCAAACACCCCCTATCGCCGACCACCACCTCAACGGAGGTGGTGGTGGCATTGGCTGGCCAGAAAGAGGTTCAGGTGGCCAGGAAATCATCCCACAAAGAAGCCCAGGACGGGCTTTCGCGCACCGTCCACTCCTCGGGGACGACGACTAAGAGTCATCCGATTTACTGTGATCAGCTTTCGCAGATGTTATTTGCTTACATTATTTTATTTAATTCGTCGATCTGGGTAGAATAAATTCGTCGAACTGAGCCTGACGTTCGTCGAATGGAGTTTCATTCGTCGAACGCAGATTTACTCAGCTTGCGTCGAGTGCAGTTTAGTTTTCGTCGAACGCAGATTTATTAAGCGTTCATCGAACGCAGATCATAGTTCATCGAACGTAGATCATATTTCGTAGAACGCAGATCTATTCAGCTTTCGTCGAACGGAGTTCATTCGTCGATCGCAGATTTATTCAGCTTGCGTCGAGCGCAGTTTAGTTTTCGTTGAACGCAGATCTATTCAGCTTTCGTCGAACGGAGTTCATTCGTCGATCGCAGATTTATTCAGCTTGTGTCGAGCGCAGTTTAGTTTTTGTCAAACACAGATCTATTCAGCTTTCGTCGAGCGCAGTTTAGTTTTCGTCGAACGCAGATCATAGTTCGTCGAACGCAGATTATTTTTCGTCGAACGCAGAATCACATATATAATTAAATGTTTATATTGATTTATGTCACATATTATGCAGTGCTTCATTTAATTATTTAAAAATATTAAATCACCTCTGATGAAAAAATGCACAACACCAAAGTTGGCTCCCTAGGTGTGTACTTTAATTCAAAATTTGTTTCAGCCCAAAAGGAGCACTGTAGCTCCCTGTAGAGAAAAAATGGTGGGACTGGTCCCTAGGGTAGGGCAGTCACTCTTTCTTGTATGTCTTTTTATGGGTAGATTCTATGGGCTTGATATTTAAAACCTAGGCTAGTTACTTACACCCACACAATATACTAAAAGATGGGATTTTTAGGAGAACCTTCTTCTATGGTTTTTGAGATAATTTCATAAATCATATATTAATTAATTAGTGGGTCAAATGACCTCCAATGCCCTCCAAATTTTGGTGGCTTCTCCTTAGGGTTATGTTATGACCTTGTTAAAAATCTCAGCCCAATTAGGATTGTTTTGGTTGGGTAATTAGTCAACCTAAGTTAGGTCAAATTGGGTCAAAGTTAGGGCATGGTGTTTATCTTGGGGTATGGTGGTCAGAACTCATCACCATGACTTAAAACCTTGGCCACTGGTTTAGGACCACCTAAAACACCTTCATGAGTAAGATTGGGTGGTGTAGAGGTGGATATGCCCTAGGACCCTAGTTTTACCCCTTGGGGTGCAGTTAAAGCTTTGTGAAGGACATGTGGTCAAAATCTATAGAATGGTCATGGAACCTAGGAGATGTGTTCATGGGATGTAATTATGCCCTAGGAAATTTTGATAGAATTTTAGGAGAATTTATTCCCCCTAAATTAGGACACAACCCCTTTAGGGATTTTTCTTATGAGAGATATTTACATGCACAAAAGGTCTTGGATGGAGATGAAACCTTGGTAGTGCCTTTATTATTATGACATACACCTCTGGTAATTTTTGTGCATTTTATTAAATGATTTAACCAGTACTTCATTCATAAGGCACCTATTTTGTCTTAGGCTTAATAAAATTAATTGAGGGTCCAATACTCTTTGATAAATTGTTCAAATTGGTGATGGGACATTTCAGAGCATTAGAAAACTCTGTGAATTTTTATATAATTTTTGGAGACTTAGATCAGTAGGCTACTTCATAATTCATTTAATTTGAGATTTTCATAAAGTATTTATTTAAGTAAGAAAATGATTTCCATAAATCCTGAAATTTGGTCAGTAGACTTTTTTGATTAATACAAGAGCTTGGTATTTTTTTCCATAATTTTAGAGTAGATATTTTTGGTGGTTCCTTCATAAGACTACAAGTTTGGATATATGATAAATATTAAAAATAGAGGATAATTTCTTACTATAAAAATATGATATGTTGTATTTCCAGTTATTTAGTCATCATAGATTTATCATGATTTTTTGAGAGCCATATCATAAGAATTCCTTACACTTCATGTTCATTTTCATACTTGGCAAATGTTTGGAGAAATTAAAATAAATGCTAAATGATTAAGGAAAAATATGATTCTCCGTATTTTGTCTTATAACATCATGATAGAACTCCAGTAAATATCTTGAGTTAGTTGGATGAATATATGGAGTCCCTCTACTTATAAGCTTCATATAGTTAGTTTGGTCTCCGTATAGTAAAATGTGAAACTTGGGTATTTAGGGGCCTACCAAGTGGAAGTGACATGTAGTTGGTGTACATGGTCAGGTTGAAGAGTTTAAAGGTCACCAAAAGGGATTAGATGGTGAAAGTGTGCTCGGTGAGTTAAGGGTAAGTTATGCTCGGGATAGACGAAAGATCATCTTTCACCTTAGAGGGTCATAACATACTTCGGGTAATCTAAGTGTAATAACAAGGAGGGGGTAATCTCATGGGTAGATACCAACAACCCTAAGTGTCTTGAGAAAGGGAACTTTGGGGTTTCATCCCATTGTGGTTCCTAGTGCCGTAGCGAGCCCCTCACAGGGTAATCCTCGGGAAGTCCAAGATTAACAATAAATTATAGGGTTAAGTTGTATACAAGATTAACTTAATAATATGCAAACCCACACCCCGTGGTTATGGGAGGTTAGTTAGTTTGGTTGTATGAGCGGTAGGCTCGTAGTTGAAGCAGCGGACTAATTATTCCGGTGAGCTTGTGACTCTGTAATGCTTGTTGGTGCGGACGGGTTGGTCCGGCGAGCCGGTGGCTCGGAAGGTTATGATGACGGGCAGGTTAGCTCGGGGAATTTATGGCTTGGGATATAGTAGGACATGTTTGCATGTGCATGAAGGTGGTGGGTCTTCAGTATTGGACGGTCGTTCACACCGACGTCAATACGTTGACTCGGCAAGTGTGGAGTTTGCACTTAGCCATAAAAGTCTGGTGGTCCAGCCAGTAAGAGTACAGAGATGCTCTGCGATTTTGCGTTGAGGCGTACGATAGGTCTAGGTTAGGTAGTGTGAATACCAACCTAGAGGTGGGCGAGGCCCAACACACCGCTTCCGTTCGCCACTACGGGAGTATCCTAGGAGTCTTGCTAGCTCCAAAATGGGGGAACTAAAGGTCTATGCGCATAGAGTCGAAGTGTGTGAGTTGCACTTGTATGAGCATAGCATAAACAGCATACTCTGCATGTCATGTCATAAACATTGCATACCCCTACCCCTATCGTATAAGTCGGTTATGGGACTTCGTATACGATAGGCCTTGCTAAACGACCCCTTGGTCTATAGGTTTGTGTGGGCATTCCTATAAATCAATGGTTACTTTTCTATTTTATACATGTCTTTATTTACTGCACTTTACTTATTCTTTACCTGCTCTTACCATGCTCTTTAACTGCTTCCATTATATATATACATGTGTAGTGCAGACATTCCATGTACCCCTGTCACCTGCTATTGTAATACCCTTTGTTGTCCTC
Source organism: Dactylorhiza incarnata (assembly GCA_033032865.1). Taxonomy (NCBI): domain Eukaryota; kingdom Viridiplantae; phylum Streptophyta; class Magnoliopsida; order Asparagales; family Orchidaceae; genus Dactylorhiza; species Dactylorhiza incarnata. The sequence continues at coordinate 77,446 of JAWHQI010000068.1, forward strand.
CACTTCATCCTTTCCGCTCGGTGCCTAGGAGTCACCGGGGGAGCGGTGGGGGATTGGCTTAGTCTTTTTGACTAACGGTCAGTGGTCCTTATCATTTTAGGAGATCACGGAGTTGGAGCAGCACTAGAGGCAGGTGCAGATGGAGGCAGGCCAGTCTAGTACAAGAGCACTAGATTCAAGGTTAGTGAGTGATTAGTAGTTAGCTTCCGCGAGTGATCTTGTAGTGAGGACATGATGTACAGGGCATGTGCCCTTTATTATTGTAACATTTGTTATTTCAATTATATTATGTGGACATTTATTATATATAGCATGTCATTGTGGACTTGAACTTCATTTTGTTCGTTTATGCTTTTCTTCTTCTGTGATCGATATGGCCGGCAGGATCGGCGTTTTGTAGTGGCGATCTTCCCTAGTGAGGGTGTCACCGCAAAGCGGCGGTTCTGGGCATAAGACCCGGGTTTTTGAAAAAAAAAGGGTCTTACAAAGTGGTATCAGAGGAAACCTCGATCTGAAGAAAAGAAGTCCACAAACCCTGGGCCACCCAGCGCTAGTTTAGTTTCAGGACAATCTAAGCAGCGGAAGCAATGGTGCCCATATGGGAAATCACATGAAAAAGGTCCACTTTTAACTGAATGTTTTGGCAAGTTTTCTTTTGTACCCTGTGGCAAACCCTGCCCCCAGCAGAGAATACCTCTGGCTACCAAGATCTCTTTAGATAGTCCTTTAGTCAATAAGTTAGACTCAACTCCACAAGGACACGTGACTTACCATGACAATTTATTCCATGCCCTAGTCTGAAATAAACCATAGATATACTTTTGGTGAGGGTACGAGGATACCCCAAAGAGATTAAATAAGGAGCTCAACATGAGAGTGGCCACCTAAGACATAACTCTGATATCCCTACTTCATCTATCAAAGGATTATCCAAACTGATAGGATCGCCTTAGGGAGATTGACACATAAGCAGAATGGTAGGGGACTCGTAGACTCAACCCTCGTATCGGTGACATGATTATATTGAGACAACCACCACGACAAACACTGAGGGTCAGATAAGAGTCCAAGTGCAGAAGAGACCCGTTTGGTATTGTCACATGTTGACCCTGATAAAGTTGTCGTAGAAGGTACCTTGAAGAGTCAAAAGTATGGAGTATACCAACAAGTTTCAGATAGAACCCCAAGTCTAAGATTGTGTGCCCAGCTAGGACGAATATAACATAATGATATCGAAGATACTTAGCCCAAAATAGATAGTGGCTTATCTTTTGTTTGTTGGGACTTATCTTTTGTTTAATGGGGCTTATCTTTTGTTTATTGGGGCTTACCTTTTGTTTATTGGGCAAATTAATGACTGACTTGGGTTTCCTTTGGATCTAATTTAGAAGATGTTGGTCGTAAACATAATAATTTTGAAATTGATCATATTCGATGTTACTCGGGCGAAGATGAGATTGTGTAACAGTATGTTCAGAATGATGATCCGTAGTATTACCGGGACAATGGATAGACATCATTGATCGAACAACAACTTGACCTTAGTTGAATCGTTGGAAATGTAAAGTCGTCAGGATTAATCACTTAGGGATGTCGATGTCCCATTCTAGAAGTTATGGACGAAAATAGGTCATACAGGTCGTAGTTATATTTGAGGTTCTTGTGGCTTGGGGCATTCAGATGTGATTAACTCATGACTTGTTAAAAATCACGCCACATTCTGGTAGAAATTTTTAGCTACAGTAATAACCCTTAAACCTTGGAAGCTATGATGATGAGTAACCAAAAATCTTAGACGATGACTATTTGGAATAAAATATAGTGTTTAAGTTTACTACGGTAAGAACGATCTAAGTTTATCTTGATTAGGACCATTTGAAAGTGATCAAGACTAGCATATGTGGAAGTGATAGGACTTTGATGAAATAAACGTAAGATATTTTCTTGATGAAATTGAATTGTGAAAATCTTAGGGATTCAAAAGATTTTACCCATATACCTTAAGAATCAAAATGATTGGGAGTCATCTTACAAACATTGATACTAATAATGGTTGGTTAGCATATACTCATAAAGTTCACGAGTACACCCACTTAAAATTCTGAGGATGAATTGGGACGCTTGATGATGCGATCAGTCCCACTAAAGGATAAGAATCGTTTAAAATCATAAAGTTGAGTTGGTTAATGACTCAGGCGTACTCATATGAATAAGAAGCTGATTGTGTAAAGAAGTTTTTATAGAGTCGTTGTCTACCCACATAGATGAGAAATATAGTCACCGGAAAAATGGTGTATTACAGAATGTATATTTCCTCGAAATGAAGAAAGACATCGTAAGTTTTGTGATGCACGGTGAAGGCCAAGTGCAAAGGTCTTTGGAGAACTACCACAGTCACTGCCCGTGTTAGAGTGGAGTTCGAGGACATAATTATGAATTTCATACACAGGTTACCACATCCCACTCCGGGAATAAGTTTATTTGGAACATCGAGGATAGGTTGACCAAGGTAGCTAGGGCCACCTAGACCCATAAGGACGCTCTCGTTGTAGTTTTGCCTGTAATTATAGAATATCCAGGATGAGGATCTAAAGACACTTGGCTCGGAATTTGTGGAGGACACAGATGCCCAGGTCTGATTGATTTGAGTTAGGATGCTAGAGGCCCAGAGCCGCCAGGTTAGGTATTACGATGCGTAGTATCGTCAGGTAGAGTTCCAGGTTGGAGACTGGGTGTTCTGGAAGATACGTCTGATGCATGGAATCTCGCAGGTTCGCAGGCGGAAGAAGCTCAGTTCGAGATAGATGGAGCTTTATAGGATCCTGGAGTGGATCGGCCCGTTGGCTTATAGACTGGAGCTGCCGCCGGAGTTAGCGGGTTTGCATGACGTCTTCTATGCCACCTCCTTTAGGAGAGCTCTACTACGGCCGGAGCAGCAAATTTCTACTATAGATGGCCTGGTAGCCTCCGATCGATTGATTCACCTGAGAGCCACTAGAACTGGTGTGGCAGAGTTAGTCGGTGCTCTTCAAGTTAGAATTAACTTCAATTCTTAGTGGGTGTTACATTCAGTCACTTTCGGTGAAAACCCCGCGAGCCTAGCCTGAATTTCGAGAACGAAATTATTTTTTTGTTTATTGGGATTTGTAACTTCCCCCAAATAACTAGACCCCCTAAGTTGGTTTTGTCATGACTAGGTCATGACAAAACCATAGGAAGAGATTAAGACCATGTGAGCTTGGGTGAGAAGGAGAAACCCCAGTGGTCTGCATATAGCAGTTTTCAGATACCTAACCTTGGGTTGGACTTTAGGGCCTTCCCTTGAACCTTGACTCCACCTAAGCCTTCCTAACTCACAAGGGAGTCAAATGGGTCACTACCCACCCATCGTGGCCAACGCAAGTGGTCAATTTGACCAAAGTCAACCCTAGCCTAAATTTAGGTCAAAATGACCTACTTTACCCAAATTGAACCCAATCCACTTAGACTAGACCCAAATGAGGTGGTCCACCACCTAATGGGGATTGAATGTTGCTGAGTTGGCCATTTAATTTGAAGGATTTCGACCAGGAGAGAGAAAGCTCTATTTTCCCCAAAAATGGCAAAGAGAGGAAGAGGAGGAGTATGGCATTTATGGCCAAATAAACCTAATTTATGGCACCATTCATCTCCCCTTGAGGAGAGGAGAAGTTTCAGCCCTTTTTCCGGCCTAAATGATGACCAATTCGTTTCCTCCCATAAGAAACCAAAAATCACCATTAATGGTGATTATGGCAATTAATGCCAAGGCTCTTCCCCTCCCCCTTTTGATTTCCTTAACACCTTCAGAGGACGAAAAGGAGTGAAACCCCCCTCTTCTCTGAAGAAAACGAGCCGCAGAAGCCTAGATTGACATGGCGCCGAAAGCTCCAGCACCGTCCATGGCAACTCGCCGGAACACGCGCCACCAAGCCCACATACAGGCCCGATCCTCTTCTCCTCCCTTGGTGCTAGATCTTTTCTTAATTTGGGGATTGAACCGTGCCCAATAGGGCTCAGATTGTGCTTCCGAAAAAGGCTCGTTTTTGTGCTATTTTTCCCCTCCTCTAAAACCGGATCCGACCACCTTCGGCTGGCCAACCACCCCCTATCGTCGGCCACCACCTCAACAGAGGTGGTGGTGGTATTGGCTGGTCGGAAAGAGGTTCAGGTGGCCGGGAAATCATCCTACAAAGAAGCCCAGGACGGGCTTTCGCGCACAGTCCACTCCTCGGGGACGACGACTAAGAGCCGTCCGATCTGCTGTGATCAGCTTTCGCAGATGTTATTTGTTTACATTATTTTATTTAATACATCGATCTGGGTAAAATAAATTCATCGAACTGAGCCCGACGTTCGTCGAATGGAGTTTCATTCGTCGAACGCAGATTTATTCAGCTTGCGTCGAGCGCAGTTTAGTTTTCGTCGAACACAGATCATAGTTCATCGAAGGTAGATCATATTTCGTCGAACACAGATCTATTCAGCTTTCGTCGAACGGAGTTCATTCGTCGATCGCAGATTTATTCAGCTTACGTCGAGCGACGTTTAGTTTTCGTCGAACGCAAATCTATTCAGCTTTCGTCGAACGGAGTTCATTCGTCGATCGCAGATTTATTCAGCTTGCGTCGAGCGCAGTTTAGTTTTCGTCAAACACAGATCTATTCAGCTTTCGTCGAGCGCAGTTTAGTTTTCGTCGAACGCAGATCATAGTTCGTCGAACGCAGATCATAATTCGTCGAACGCAGATTATTTTTCATCGAATGCAGAATCACATATATAATTAAATGATTATATTGATTTATGTCACACATTATGCAGTGCTTCATTTTAATTATTTAAAAATACTAGATCACCTCTGATGAAAAAGTGCCCAACACCAAAGTTGTATCCCTTGGTGTGTACTTTAATTCAAAATTTGTTTCAACCCAAAAGGAGCAATGTAGCTCCTTGAAGAGAAAAAATGGTGGGACTGGTCCCTAGGGTAGGGCAGTCACTCTTTCTTGTATGTCTTTTTATGGGTAGATGCTATGGCCTTGATATTTAAAACCTAGGCTAGTTACTTACACCCACACAACATACTAAAAGATGGGATTTTTAGGAGAACCTTCTTCTATGGTTTTTAAGATAATTTCATAAATCATATATTAATTAATTAGTGGGTCAAATGACCTCCAATGCCCTCCAAATTTTGGTGGCTGCTCCTTAGGGTTATGTTATGACCTTGTTAAAAATCTCAGCCCAATTAGGACTGTTTTGGTTGGGTAATTAGTCAACCCAAGTTAGGTCAAATTGGGTCAATGTTAGGGCATGGTGTTTATCTTGGGGTATGGTGGTTAGAACTCATCACCATGAGTTGAAACCTTGGCCACTGGTTTAGGACCACCTAAAACACCTTTATGAGTAAGATGGGGTGGTGTAGAGGTGGATATGCCCTAGGACCCTAGTTTTACCCCTTGGGGTGCAGTTAGAGCTTTGTGAAAGACATGTGGTCAAAATCTATAGAATGGTCATGGAACCTAGGAGATTTGTTCATGGGATGTAATTATGCCCTAGGAAATTTTGATAGAATTTTAGGAGAATTTATTCCCCCTAAATTAGGACACAATGTAACATCCCCAATCCTCCTAGACCCATTGGAAATGTTAGGGCATAAGGGTGAGGTGAGTGGCCTCAAGGGCCTTAGGCTAGGGTAGAAATTGTTAAGTGCACACCAAAGCTCAAAAACTAACCTAACCCTAAGCCCCTCAACTAAGTCAATTGACCCTCAATTGTCCAAGTTGACCTCACTTATGATTCCCTAACCACCAAGGGAGACCTATAGGCTGAGAAGTGCACTTGGGTGGGACCCAATTGGATGAAATTGACCAAAGTCAACAATAGGTCAACATTAACCAAACTAAGTCAATTAGGATTCAATTGACCCTAAAATGTTCAAATTGACCTTACCACCACACTCTAAACACTTTAAGGAACTCATTGGACCCAAAAGCCCTATCCCATGGTTAACCAATTGACCAATTTGACCAATGTCAACTCTAGCTCAATTTAGGTCAAAATCACACCTTAAGGCTAAATTGGACCGACTGAAGCCCCACCATGGACCAACCTATGTTGGGTGATGTTAAGGGACCCATGACCCCCAAGTGGGGTCAACCCACTCACCTTGGTTGACCAAAGTCAACCATGATCAACATAGCCCATTAAAGGTTAATTTCAAGCCTAAATTGAAATGAATCCCAACACCAATCAAGTAACCAATTGATCATGGACATAGGTCTTGCCCATCAGCCTTAGACTGAACCCAAATCTATGGCTTGTTTAATCAAATGGAGGGGGGGACCAAAAGTTAATCAAAAAGGGTTAAAGCAAAAAGCTAAAAGCATTCCCCTCCTCTACACTCCTCCCCCAATCAGCCTTGGACCCTTCCCTAATTGCTGGGGGTCTGACCTTGACCCAGATGGAAGCAAGGAGGCTGGCAGCTGCAGAGGGTGGCATCCATGGGAGAACCGAGGAGGCCAAGTTTCAAAACAGCATGTAGAGGCCTCCCCACCCCAATCCGACCTCACCATTAGCTTCAGGAGGTAGAGAACAGTCGAGAACGACACCTGGAGCGAAGCTCTAGCCAGAGAAACAAGTTCGGGAGCAGGATCGCCGGAGCTCAGCTTTTCCATGGCAAACCTTCGCTGGAGCCGCCGCCACGCACCAACAACGATTCGTTTCTCCTCCCCTCCCCTCGTGCTAGCTTCCCATCAATAAACGAGGAAGGATCGGGCTCAATTGAGCCCGGATCTACCTCTGAAATCCAAGGATTTTGCCGCAAAACGAGACCCCTGGGATCGCCAGAAACCGCCACCACCGGCCGCCAATCGTCGGTGGATGACAGCCCCGACCACCACGAAGATGCCGGTGGTGTTGGCCGGTGGTGGTGGTGGCTGGATCGCCGGCGATTCCCCTCGAAACATCGCCCAGCACGGTTGAATCTCGAACGTTGACTGGAGGAGGAAGATGACACGCTGCCACCGGATTTACTTCAAGATTCGTGCGCAGCTCCTTTTATTTAATTAAGTTAATTCAATGAATGGATTTTCTGGCTCTATTATTCAGTCAACTTCAAATAAAAATTAAGGCCACTTAATGGCTGATTTAGAAAAAGTGCCCAACATGAAAGTTGTAGACCTTGGTCTTAACTTTCATTTGGCCTTGAGTTTAGGTCATTTAGTGATTTACAGCTACCTAGGGAGCTGTTTTACTAGGACTGGTCCTACACTAGGTCAGTCCATTAGAAAACTTACCTAGGTCAAACCCTTCAAGATTTAGAGCTGTGATTTTATCCATGGGTTGGTATACCCTAGGGGCACCCCCTGCCAAAGGGATAGGCCTTGGTGGACAATTTTACCTAGGGTTTTTGTGGTAGTTAGGATATTTAAATTAAGTTGATTTTTGGAGCATATGATGTTCAAATGGCACCAAACTTTGGTGGCATATTCTTTTGTACATGAGTAGTGTCTACCTAAAATTTCACTCCATTTCGAGTTGATTTAGTATGGAAAATTGGAAACCCTAATCAGGGCCCTTAAGGGTCAAATTAGGGTTTAGGTCATTTTGAAGAGTTGAGTGTGTTAGCCTCCTCCCATCATGTTGGATATGTGGGTATGGATATGCAAATGCTTGGGTCACACCCTAATGGTCTATTTGGAGCCATTAGGGTGGTGTGACCTAAAACCCTAAGGGTAAACCTTAAGGGTGCAATGTTGAGATTTGTGAAGGACATAGGACCAAATGTTCAAGCATTGGCTCAGAACTTTGTAGTTTTTTTGGTATGGGCATAAAATGTCTTAGATAATTTAATGGGAATTTTTAGAGGCATTTAAGTAATTTTCCTCTTAATAAATGAAATTACCACCCTTTCCTTAATAAAATGAAATGTATGGTCATATGACATTGTATGACTTTGATATGCTATCAGTGGCTGGAATAAGGTGAAATAAGGCTATGGTAATTTTGTCCTGAGTTATGGAAGTGTTATTCCTTGTATAGGAAATTTTAAGTGCTTGCTAGCTTAAGGGAATTTAATTTGGAAAAATGTCAAATCATGAGGCAAAATTGTGATACTTGGTTAACTGTGGTTTTAGGTTAATTTATGTCCATGATAATTGTTTGGAAGCTTGTAGATTTATATTTCATGTACCTCATGTAGAAATTGGAATTTATAAGACTTGAGTATTAAATCATTTTAAAATATCAAATCATGGGGAAATATTATGATACTTTGTTAACTGTAGTTTTATGTTAATTTATGTCCATTACAACAGTTTGGAAGCTTGTAGATTTATAATTCAAGTACCTCATGTAGAAATTGATAATTGCTACCTTTGGGTGTTTAATCATTTTAAAATATCAAATCACATGGTAATGACACAATAATTTGGCAGAGGACTCTAGTTCCCCATATGGACACTTGGTAATTTTTGTAGAATTTTCAGAAGTGAAATACTAGTTTTCCTAATTATAGTGGCATTTTGGTAATTATACAATTATGATGATATAGTAGGCCAAATGGCATCCTAGGGTCATGATACTTAGAGGACCACCATGATATGGAATGTTGTCTTACTGATAATTTTCTTGTAGCATGAAGAGTCTTTTTGAGGGTAGTTCATGTGTAATTTAACTTAAGGCCTTAACTACTTTAAATTAAAATAAACACCAAATTAATATGGAAAATTATGGAACTTGGACCATACCTTATTACGGTCAGTAGGAGCCTAGGATAATTATACCAGACCCTGGTGATGAATTTTTAGAAGGGTTCCCTTATGGGGTTGGTGGATAGTTCAAATGTGTGGTCTGCGTTTAGTAAAAATAGAATTTTGAGTTTTAGACAATTCAGACCCCTAAGTAGAGTTTAGGAGGTATATCCAATCAGTAAATGGGTTGTAGCACACTATCATTCAAGGAGGGTCGATCCTAGGGTTACTTGTGGGGTGGTGCTAGAGTAAATGTAGAAGGAATGAAGGTACGTCCAACCCGATTGGGTGACACGGGAGATGAGCTAAATCACTTTAACTATATGAAATGATGAAGGGTGAACCAAATGTTAACCACCAACTAAAGTAATTGTCTTGAGGAGTACGGTGGGGTTGAGCCCATTGATCTGTAGTACCGTTAGGGGCCCCTTATGGAGTACACCGCGGGAAGTCCAAGACTCACCCTAAATATATCACTAACTGAATTGTAGGCAAGAGTAGACTAAGTAGGGATGCAAACTGGTATGGATCTCCTCCGGGAAGGAGATGGGTTGGGTCAGCTTGTGTGATAGTCCCTGAGCCGAAAGCTCGGATGGACATTGTTAACACCTGTTACTTATTCAAATAGTGGCGAGTCTTCGGTACTAGGTTAGTCGTGTCACCGACGGTAGTACGTTGACTCAGGTGAGGGTGAGGTTTAGCGGGCCGGTAAGTTTGAGTACCGCGGTCTGGAGGACAATCCCTAATAACCCACCCCGACCTTAAAGTCTGGTGGATTCTAGCAAGAGTACGCAGGAGCTCCGCTGTTGTGTTCTTAGCGTTGAGGCGTACATGAGGTCTAGGCTTGGTAGTGACTATACCGCCTAGGATGTGGAGTGCCCGATCCACTACCACCATGAGCCACGACGGTCGGTACCCGAAAGGTTGGCTTCCTTTCAAACAAATTGGGAACTATAAAGGTCTGTGCGCATAGAGTCGTGTGGGTGAGTCACATTGCATAAACTCATTAAAACATCATAACCATAGCATAGCATAACATACACATTAGCATACCCCCATCATATAAATTATTATGGGCTCTTTTATATGATGGGTTACCTGGACATCTTAACTTATATGTCGTATGGGCGTTCATATAAGTTAAGGTACGAATCTGTGATGGTAGCTTAGATTTACTTACTTCACTGCATTTTCTTCCTATTTACTACTTATTTCATTGCTCTACTTTACTGCCTTATACCTGCACTATACTGCTAGCTAGATTTTATTGCTTTACTTATATCTGCTAGAATAGTGTCATGTCACCACCTTCTTGTTTACCCCTTGTTTGTCCTCCGCTTCTTCCTCCTGCTCGGTGCCTAGGAGTCGTGGACGGAGGCGAGGACAAAACGACTTAGAATTTATGACTAACGGTCGGTGTGACCGCAGGAGTCCGAGGAGACGGAGTTGTCCCGCGCGCAGCAGGACGTGATGGCAGGACCTGAGCAGCAGGTGCAGCGCACTACCATGACGCCACAGGTTGATGATTAGATAGCTAGTCTTCCGCATTTTTGAGAGTTTTGATGTAGTCTTCCGCATGTTGTAATGAGAGAGAGATAGTACTTTATTTTGGATATGTATGGGGAATAAGCCCTCTTTTTGCTTGTACTTCTCTTTTGGACTTTCTGTTCTCATTATATATTTATATATGATGCTGTGATTGTGGACATGCCTTCTTTTATGTACTTACTTTTTGGCATAATTTACTTATGATCATAAAGCCGGCAGGGTTGGTGCTGAGCGGAGTTAGTCGACCGAATGTTGGTGACACCGCAAGGCAGTGATTCTGGGCGAAGATCCACCTCAACCGTGCGATGCGGGAGAGGTTCGAGTTTTCAAGTACCCGAACGGGTTTTGGAAAAAGAGATCTTAAAAATGGTATCACTGAACGAACGATCATAAGAGAACAGTCCACAACATACTGGCTCACCCCGCTCGAGCTTAGTTTGCGGACAAACTAGGCAGCGGAAGCTATGGTGTGCCCATGTATGGAATCACATAAGAAGTCCATAACCAATAAGTAAGGCCAAAATTTTTGACTAAACCCCTATCTTGTACAGGCCCCAGTGAGCACGGAGCCTCATGTCAGCATCCCTCCCCCTCCGACTACTACTATTTTTAACAGTCGGAGCTGGGATAGACGTTAGGAGCCATTCTAGAGACCTTCATGGCCCAGTCCGTCCCGGCACCACTGCCAAACCCGGGAGCGAACTGGCTGAGCACCTTCAGAGGTCTCTCCCCACCGACCTACCGAGGGACAGAGGATGCAGTGAAGACTGAGGAGTGGTTGGACACCATTCAGGAGATGCTGGCCGGCATCGGTTGCCCAATCGGCAAGGCAGTATTTTTGGCAGTATCAGCTCTGGAGGCGCATGCCAAGAGGTGGTGTAAGTCGCTACTGGAGACCACTTTCAGAGATAGGGAGTACTCAGATATCTCTTGGGACGAGTTTAGTACCACATTCCTGGAGCACTTCATATCCAGCACGGACAGGGACGAGCTGGAGGAGAGGTTTCTACGCCTCACTCAGGGGACACGCTTGGTGATTGAGTACCAGAGAGAGTTTTCCCATTTAGCCAGGTTTGCGAGGTCTCATGCCCCAGATGATCGTGCCCTTGCGAAGAGATTCTACAAGGGACTTCGAGACCCGATGAGTCAGGCACTCTTGTTTGTTTTCGAGGGCAGCCTGACTCAGATCAGCGAGACAGCGAAGAAGCTAGAGGCAGATCAGATCGGTGTGCAGGGAAGAGTAAAGAGGCCAGCTGAGGCCATGTACCGAGGGGAGAGCAGCAGAGGCCCACAGCGGGGCAGAGTTTTGAGACACCGGAGGGGTGGGGGACGCCCTCGTCCTCAGATTGCACCAGTACAGCAACAGCCCCAGCCCTTACTAGCCCCACAACCCCTACGTACCTGGGGGCCCAAGAGATTTGATGACCGGGGACGCGCTCCAGTGGTGCTATGAGTGCAACCAGCCAGGTCACATCAAGGCCCATTGCCCTCGACGATTCCCTCCACCACCAGCCGCACCTCCGGCAGCCCCTCCAGCACAGCGGGGCCGAGGCCGAGGACGGGGTAGAGGCAGGGGAAATCACGGCAGAGGAAGGCATCAGGAGCAGGCTTACGCCTTGGATCTTGCACAACCGAGGAACCCGGAGGAGGTTATTGCAGGTAATTTAATGCTTTCAGTATTTTGATTTATTACTGCTTAAATTCTCCTGCATTTTTAATCTTCTAGTTTAGAAAATTAAACAAACAACCCAATTTCCCCAGGCATTATAGTGGTGTGCGGCAAGCCCGCCCACACCCTATTCGATATTGGTGCCTCGCATAACTTTGTCTCCGAAGACTTTGTTAAGGTCTTGGAGCAGATCCATAATTACACAGGACCCATCAGGAGGGTGCGCCTCCCCAATGGATCAAAGATCGAGACGGCGGCCAAGTGCACCTTAAAGGTGACCATCGACGGCCTAACGCTTAATGATCCAGCTTCGGTGCTGAAGCTCGCGGACTTCGACCTTATCTTGGGCATGACGTGGCTCGCGGAGAACCATGCCCAGATAGATTGCCAAGCAAAGAGAGTGGTGGTGCGGCACGATACCACCTCCGCGATGTTCGAAGGTATTGAGCCGATCTCCCTCTCTTCTTTATCTTCTGTCCAGGTAGTCAAGGCCCACGAGCAAGGCGACGAGGTATATTTGGTGTGCTTCGAGATGGCGGAGGCGGAGGGATCCTTATCAGACATCCCTATAGCACGGGACTTCTCCGACGTATTCCCGGAGAAGTTGCCCGGACTGCCACCGCATCGAGAGATAGATTTTCCGATTCAGCTGGTGCCGGGAGCGAGGCTCATGTCTCAGGCACCATACCGCATGGCACCCAGGGAGCTGGCAGAGTTTAGGGTGCAGTTGAGAGAGCTGGTAGATGCGGGTTTCGTCAGGCCGAGCTCTTCACCTTGGGGAGCGCTGGTGTTATTTTTGAAGAAGAAGGATGGGACGCTCAGATTATGTATAGATTATCGGGAGCTCAATAGACTGACGGTGCGGAACACCTATCCGTTCCCGAGGATTGACGAGCTCTTCGATCAGTTGCAGGGAGCTCACTGGTTCTCCAAGCTTGACTTGAGATCAGGGTACTATCAACTACAGATCCGAGAGGAGGACATACCGAAGACAGCCTTCAGTTCCCGGTATGGATTGTACGAGTTCACGGTGATGCCCTTCGGGCTCACTAATGCCCCCTCAGCTTTCATGAGCATGATGAACAGGGTGTTCGAGGCCTTTCTCGACATCTTCATTATCTTGTTCATCGACGACATTCTAGTATATTCCAGGACGGAGGAGGAGCATGCTGGGCATCTGGCCCTAGTATTGAGGAAGCTGAGAGAACACCAGATGTATGCGAAGTTCTCCAAGTGCCAGTTCTGGCTATGGGAGGTAGCTTTTATGGGACACATCATCAGTGGAGCAGGTCTGGCAGTGGATCCGGCCAAGGTGCGGGCCGTTCAAGAGTGGCCTCGACTACAGTCAGCTTCAGATGTGCGGAGCTTTCTAGGATTGGCGGGCTATTACCGGAATTTTGTGGAAGGGTTCTCCAGGATTGCCCTTCTGCTCACTTCTTTGACCAAGAAGGATGCCCCATTCGTCTGGACTCCGCAGTGTGACGCGGCCTACTTGGAGCTGAAGGGCCGACTCACCTCTTCCCCCATCCTTGCACTTCCATCTGGGAAGGAAGGATTTCAGGTTTACACGGACGCATCATACCAGGGGTTGGCAGCAGTGTTGATGCAGCACGGTCACGTGATCGCGTACGCTTCCCGTCAGTTGAAGGTTCACGAGAGGAACTACCCAGTGCATGACCTCGAGCTTGGAGCGGTCATCTTTGCCTTGAAGACCTGGAGGCACTATCTTTATGGGGTTCATTGTGAGATCTTCTCAGACCACAAGAACCTCAAGTATAATGATACGCAGAAGGACTTGAACCTACGTCAGCGGAGGTGGTTAGAGTTCTTGTGCGACAACACGTACATACTGCATTACTGTCCAGGCAAGGCCAACACCGTAGCGGATGCTTTGAGCAGGAGAGGAGGTGCATCAGGAGCAGAGAGCCGCGTGATGACTATGGAGTTGATTCAGGCTTTGGAGGACATGCACATCACAGTTGTATCCAGGGCTGACCCCGAGACGTACATGGAGTATCTAGCGTCCTTGGATATTGTCTGCGATATTCGGGACCGCATTCGGGAGGCACAGTTGCAGGACCCTGCCTTGGAGCCATTATTCAGATCGTTGGTGGACGGCATGGCAGGGGACTATACGTTGAGAGATGATCTTATTGACCATCAAGACCGAGTCTACATCCCAGCTGGAGGAGGTATTAGAGAGGAGGTGCTTAGGGAGGCTCATTGCTCCCAGTACTCAGTGCATCCAGGGATCACGAAGATGGCAGCAGACCTTCGGAAGGTTATGTTTTGGCCAGGGATGAAAAGAGATATTATACAGTATGTGACGCACTGTGAGGGCTGCCAGCGAGTGAAGGCGGAGTGCAGGAGCCCGGGAGGAATGTTGCAGCCTTTACCAGTACCTGAGTGGAAGTTTGAGGATATATCGATGGATTTTGTGCATGGCCTACCTCGCTCCCGCTCTGGGAATGACTCGATATGGGTAATAGTGGACAGGCTGACGAAGGTAGCTCGGTTTGTTCCGGTACAGAAGGGGGGCCCAGTCGGTGACCTAGTCACGGTGTTTGTGGAGCAGGTGGTTAGATATCACGGGGTGCCCAAGACGATTGTTTCAGATAGAGACGGATGCTTCACTTCGAGGGAGTGGAAGGCGGTCCAAGTTTACTTGGGATCCCGGTTGACATTTAGCACGGCGTTCCATCCACAGACTGACGGTCAGACTGAGCGCACCAACCGGACTATGGAGGACCTACTGCGTTTATGCATCCTAGATACCGGCAAGCCCTGGGAGAGACTGTTGCCTTTGATAGAGTTTTCCTATAACAACAGTCACCAGACTAGCATTGGGATGGCACCTTATGCCGCACTGTATGGGAGGAAGTGTCGCACACCACTTTCCTGGATCCAGAACGAGGACCCGAAGTCGTTGGGTTCAGATTACATTGAGGAGACGGATGCGCAGGTGAGATTGATCAGGGAGCGGACGCTGGAGGCCCAGAGCAGACAGGCGAAGTACTATGATGTGAGGCATCGTATGGTGGAGTTCCAGGTAGGAGAGCGTGTGTTCTTGAAGATTCTTCCTATGCACGGGGTTTCTCGAGTGCGGGGGCACAAGAAGCTCATTCCTCGGTACGTGGGGCCTTATTTGTTCCTGGAGCGGATCGGTCCTTTGTCATACAGGCTGGAGCTACCGCCAGAGTTGGAGAACCTGCATGACGTCTTCCACGTCTCTTCGCTTCGGAGAGCACTGCTTCGTCCTGAGCAGCATGTTACATCTACTTCAGGCCCGGTGGCGCCCGATCGGTCAGTCCTACTGGAGCCCATCCGGATCGACGATACGGAGGTCCGAGTCCTGCGGCGAAAGAGTGTACCATTGGTGAAGGTGTTGTGGTCCAACCACGGGCAAGAGGAGCACACATGGGAGCCCATGGACCTCATGCCACAATGCTACCCAGAACTCTTCACTTCAGGTACAACCTAAACATCCTTGCAAATTTCTTTTACCTTACATTGCGTAGAACCCGTAGACCCGATCTTAAATTTCGGGGATGAAATATTTTTTTTGTTTATTGGGATTTGTAACATCCCCAATCCTCCTAGACCCATTGGAAATGTTAGGGCATAGGGGTGAGGTGAGTGGCCTCAAGGGCCTTAAGCTAGGGTAGAAATTGCTAAGTGCACACCAAAGCTCAAAAACTAACCTAACCCTAAGCCCCTCAACTAAGTCAATTGACCCTCAATTGTCCAAGTTGACCTCACTTATGATTCCCTAACCACCAAGGGAGACCTATAGGTTGAGAAGTGCACTTGGGTGGGACCCAATTGCATGAAATTAACCAAAGTCAACAATAGGTCAACATTAACCAAACTAAGTCAATTAGGATTCAATTGACCCTCAAATGTTCAAATTGACCTTACCACCACACTCTAAACACTTTAAGGAACTCATTGGACCCAAAAGCCTCATCCCTTGGTCAACCAATTGACAAATTTGACCAAAGTCAACTCTAACTCAATTTAGGTCAAAATCACACCTTAAGGCTAAATTGGACCAACTGGAGCCCCACCATGGACCAACCTATGTTGGGTGATGTTAAGGGACCCATGACCCCCAAGTGGGGTCAACCCACTCACCTTGGTTGACCAAAGTCAACCATGGTCAACATAGCCCATTAAAGGTTAATTTCAAGCCTAAATTGAAATGAATCCCAACACCAATCAAGTAACCAATTGATCATGGACATAGGCCTTGCCCATCAGCCTTAGACTGAACCCTAATCTATGGCTTGATTAATCAAATGGAGGGGGGGGGGGGCAAAAGTTAATCAAAAAGGGTTAAAGCATAAAGCAAAAAGCTAAAAGCATTCCCCTCCTCTACACTCCTCCCCCAATCAGCCTTGGACCCTTCCCTGATTGCTGGGGGTCTGACCTTGACCAAGATGGAAGCAAGGAGGCTGGCAGCTGCAGTAGGGTGGCATCTATGGGAGAACCGAGGAGGCCAAGGTTCAAAACAACATGTAGAGGCCTCCCCACCCCAATCCGACCTCACCATTAGCTTCAAGAGGTAGAGAGCATTCGAGAACGACACCTGGAGCGAAGCTCTAGCAGGAGAAACAAGTTCGGGAGCAGGATCGCCGAAGCTTAGTTTTTCCATGGCAAACCGCCGCAGGAGCCGCCACCACGCACCAACAACGGTTCGTTTCTCCTCCCCTCCCATCGTGCTAGCTTCCCATCAATAAACGAGGAAGGATCGGGCTCAATTGAACCCGTATATACCTCTGAAATCCAAGGATTTCGCCGCAAAATGAGACCCCTGGGATCGCCAGAAACCGCCACCACCGGCCGCCATTCGCCGGCGGATGACAGCCCCGACCACCACGAAGGTGTCGGTGGTGTTGGCCGGTGGTGGTGGTGGCTGGATCGCCGGCGATTCCCCTCGAAACATCGCCCAGCACGGTTGAATCTCGACCATTGGCTGGAGGAGGAAGATGACGCGCTGCCGCCGGATTTACTTCAAGATTCGTGCGCAGCTCCTTTTATTTAATTAAGTTAATTCAATGAATGGATTTTCTGGCTCTATTATTCAGTCAACTTCAAATAAAAATTAAGGCCACTTAATGGCTGATTTAGAAAAAGTGCCCAACATGAAAGTTGTAGACCTTGGTCTTAACTTTCATTTGGCCTTGAGTTTAGGTTATTTGGTGACATACAGCTCCCTAGGGAGCTGTTTTACTAGGACTTGTCCTACACTAGGTTAGTCCTTTAGAAAAATTACCTAGGTCAAACCCTTTAAGCTTTGGAGCTGTGCTTTTAACCATAGGTTGGTATACCCTAGGGGCATCCCCTGCCAAAGTGGCAGCCCTTGGTGGACAATTTTACCTAGGGTTTTTGTGGTAGTTAGGATATTTAAATTAAGTTGATTTTTGGAGCATATGATGTCCAAATGGCACCAAACTTTGGTGGCATACTCATTTGTACATTAGTAGTGTCTACCTAAAATTTCACTCCATTTGGAGTTGATTTAGTATGGAAAATTGGAAACCCTAATGAGGGCCCTTAAGGGTCAAATTAGGGTTTAGGTCATTTTGAGGAGTTGAGTGTGTTAGCCTCCTCCCATCATGTTGGATATGTGGATATGGAAATGCAAATGCTTGGGTCACACGCTAATGGTCCATTTGGAGCCATTAG
Organism: Dactylorhiza incarnata; assembly: GCA_033032865.1. Lineage (NCBI taxonomy): Eukaryota > Viridiplantae > Streptophyta > Magnoliopsida > Asparagales > Orchidaceae > Dactylorhiza > Dactylorhiza incarnata. Next base: position 95,119 of record JAWHQI010000068.1, read on the forward strand.
GGTGGTGTGACCTAAAACCCTAAGGGTAAACCTTAAGGGTGCAATGTTGAGATTTGTGAAGGACATAGGACCAAATATTCAAGCCTTGGCTCAGAACTTTGTAGTTTTGTTGGTATGGGCATAAAATGTCTTAGATAATTTAATGGGAATTTTTAGAGGCTTTTATGTAATTTTCCTCTTAATAAATGAAATTACCACCCTTTCCTTAATAAAATGAAATGTATGGTCATATGACCTTGTCAGTGGCTGGAATAGGGTGAAATAAGGCTATGGTAATTTTGTCCTGAGTTATGGAAGTGTTATTCCTTGTATAGTAAATTTTAAGTGCTTGCTAGCTTAAGGGAATTTAATTTTGAAAAATGTCAAATCATGGGGCAAAATTGTGATACTTGGTTAACTTTGGTTTTAGGTTAATATATGCCCATGATAATTGTTTGGAAGCTTGTAGATTTATATTTCATGTACCTCATGTAGAAATTGGAATTTACAAGACTTGAGTATTAAATCATTTTAAAATATCAAATCATGGGGCAATATTATGATACTTTGTTAACTGTAGTTTTATGTTAATTTATGCCCATGACAACAGTTTGGAAGCTTGTAGATTTATAATTCAAGTACCTCATGTAGAAATTGGTAATTGCTACCTTTAGGTGTTTAATCATTTTAAAATAACAAATCACATGGTAATGACACAATAATTTGGCAGAGGATTCTAGGTCCCCATATGGACACTTGGTAATTTTTGTAGAATTTTCAGAAGTGAAATACTAGTTTTCCTAATTATAGTGGCATTTTGGTAATTATACAATTATTATGATATAGCAGGCCACATTGCATCCTAGGGTCATGATACTCAGAGAACCACCATGATATGGAATGTTGTCTTACTGATAATTTTCTTGTAGCATGAAGAGTCTTTTTGAGTGTAGTTTATGTGTAATTTGACTTAAGGTCTTAACTACTTTAAATTAAAATAAATACCAAATTAATATGGAAAATTATGTAACTTGGACCATACTTTATTAAGGTCAGTATAAGACTAGGATAATTATACCAGACCCTGGTGATGAATTTTTAGAAGGGTTCCCATATGGGGTTGACGGATAGTTCAAATGTGTGGTCTGCGTTCAGTAAAAACAGAATTTTGAGTTTTAGACAATTCAGACCCCTAAGTAGAGTTTAGGAGGTATATCCAATCAGTAAATGGTTTGTATCACACCATCATTCAAGTAGGGTCGATCCTTGGGTTACTTGTGGGGTGGTGCTAGAGTCAATGTAGAAGGAATGAAGGTACGTCCAACCCGATAGGGTGGGACGGGAGATGAGCTAAATCACTTTAACTATATGAAATGATGAAGGGTGAACCAAATTTTAACCACCAACTAAAGTAATTGTCTTGAGGAGGATGGTGGGGTTGAGCCCATTGATCCGTAGTACCGTTAGGGGCCCCTTATGGAGTACACCGCGGGAAGTCCAAGACTCACCATAAATATATCTTTAACTGAATTGTAGGCAAGAGTAGCCTAAGTAGGGATGCAAACTGGTATGGATCTCCTCCGGGAAGGAGATGGGTTGGGTCAGCTTGTGTGATAGTCCCTGAGCCGGAAGCTCGGGTGGACATTGTTAACACCTGTTACTTATTCAAATAGTGGCGAGTCTTCGGTACTAGGCTAGTCGTGTCACTGACGGTAGTACGTTGACTCAGGTGAGGGTGAGATTTAGCGAGCCGGTAAGTTTGAGTACCGCGTTCTGGAGGACAATCCCTAATAACCCACCCCGACCTTAAAGTCTGGTGGATTCCAGCAAGAGTACGCAGTAGCTCCGCTGTTGTGTTCTTAGCGTTGAGGCGTACATGAGGTCTAGGCTTGGTAGTGACTATACCCGCCTAGGATGTCGAGTAACTGATCCACTACCACCATGAGACACGACGGTCGGTACCCAAAAGGTTGGCTTCCTTTCAAACAAATTGGGAACTATAAAGGTCTGTGCGCATAGAGTCGTGTGGGTGAGTCACATTGCATAAACTCATTAAAACATCATAACCATAGCATAGCATAACATACACATTAGCATACCCCCATCATATAAATTAGTATGGGCTCTTTTATATGATGGTTACCTGGACATCTTAACTTATATGTCGTATGGGCGTTCATATAAGTTAAGGTACGAATCTGTAATGGTAGCTTAGATTTACTTACTGCACTGCATTTTCTTCATATTTACTGCTTATTTCATTGCTCTATTTTACTACATTATACCTGCACTATACTGCTAGCTAGATTTTATTGCTTTACTTATACCGTCTAGAATAGTGCCATGTCACCACCTTCTTGTTTACCCCTTGTTTGTCCTCCGCTTCTTCCTCCCGCTCGGTGCCTAGGAGTCGTGGAGGGAGGCGAGGACAAAACAACTTAGTCTTTATGACTAACGGTCGGTGTGACCGCAGGAGTCTGAGGAGACAGAGTTGTCTCGCGCGTAGTAGGACGTGATGGCAGGACCTGAGCAGCAGGTGCAGCGCACTACCATGACGCCACAGGTTGATGATTAGATAGCTAGTCTTCCGCATTTTTGAGAGTTTCGATGTAGTCTTCCGCATGTTGTAATGAGAGAGAGATAGTACTTTATTTTGGATATGTTTCAGGCATAAGCCCCCTTTTTGCTTGTACTTCTCTTTTGGACTTTCTGTTCTCATTATATATTTATATATGATGCTGTGATTGTGGACATGTCTTCTTTTATGTACTTACTTTTTGGCATAATTTACTTATGATCGTAAAGCCGGCAGGGTTGGTGCTGAGTGGTGTTAGTCGACCAGAATGTCGGTGACACCGCAAGGCAGTGATTCTGGGAGAAGATCCACCTCAAACGTGCGATGCGGGAGAGGTTCGAGTTTTCAAGTACCCGAACGGGTTTTGGAAAAAGAGATCTTACACACAACCCCTTTAGGGATTTTTCTTATGAGAGATATTTACATGCACAAAAGGTCTTGGATGGAGATGAAACCTTGGTAGTGCCTTTATTATTATGATATACACCTCTGGTAATTTTTGTGCATTTTATTAAATGATTTAACCAGTACTTCATTCACAAGGCACATATTTTTTCTTAGGCTTAATAAAATTAATTGAGGGTCCAATACTCTTTGATAAATTGTTTAAATTGGTGATGGGACATTTCAGAGCATTAGAAAACTCTGTGAATTTTTATATAATTTTTGGAGACTTAAATCAGTAGGCTACTTCATAATTCATTTAATTTGAGGTTTTCTTAAAGTATTTATTTAAGTAAGAAAATGATTTCCATAAATCCTGAAATTTGGTCAGTAGACTTTTCTAATTAATACAAGAGCTTGGTATTTTTCCCATAATTTTGGAGTAGATATTTTTGGTGGTTTCATCATAAAACTACAAGTTTGGATATATGATAAATATTAAAAATAGAGGACAATTTCTTACTGTAAAAATATGATATGTTGTATTTCCTGTTATTTAGTCATCATAGATTTATCATGATTTTTTGAGAGCCATATCATAAGAATTCCTTACACTTCATGTTCATTTTCATACTTAGCAAATGTTTGGAGAAATTAAAATAAATGCTAAATGATTAAGGAAAAAAATGATTCTCCGTATTTTGTCTTATAACATCAGGATAGACCTCCAGTAAATATCTTGAGTCAGTTGGATTATTTATGGAGTCCCTCTACTTATAAGCTTAATATAGTTAGTTTGGTCTGCGTATAGCAAAATGTGAAACTTGGGTATTTAGGGGCCTACCAAGTGGAAGTGACATGTAGTTGGTGTACATGGTCAGGTTGAAGAGATTGAAGGTCACCAAAATGGATTAGATGGTGAAAGTGTGCTTGGTGAGTTAAGGGTAAGTTATGCTCGGGATAGACGAAAGATCGTCTTTCACCTTAGAGGGTCATAACATACTTAGGGTAATCTAAGTGTAATAACAAGGAGGGGGTAATCTCATGGGTAGATACCAACAACACTAAGTGTCTTGAGAAAGGGAACTTTGGGGTTTCATCAGATTGTGGTTCCTAGTACCGTAGCGAGCCCCTCACAGGGTAATCCTCGGGAAGTCCAAGATTAACCATAAATTATAGGGCTAAGTTGTATACAAGATTAACTTAATAATACGCACACCCACACCCCGTGGTTATGGGAGGTTAGTAGTTTGGTTGTACGAGCGGTAGGCTCGTGGTTGAAGAACCGGACTAATTAGTCCGGTGAGCTTGTGACTCAGTAATGCTTGTTGGTGCGGACGGGTTGGTCCGGCAAGTCGGTGGCTCGGAAGGTTATGATGACGGGCAGGTTAGCTTGGGGAATTTATGGCTCGGGATATAGTAGGACATGTTTGCATGTGCATGAAGGTGGTGGGTCTTCGGTATTGGACGGTCGTTCACACCGACGTCAATACGTTGACTTGGCAAGTGTGGAATTTGCACTTAGCCATAAAAGTCTGGTGGTCCAGCCAGTAAGAGTACACAGATGCTTCGCGGTTTTGCGTTGAGGCGTACGATAGGTCTAGGTTAGGTAGTGTGAATACCAACCTAGAGGTGGGCGAGGCCTAACCCACCGCTTCCGTTCGCCACTACGGGAGTATCCTGGGAGTCTTGCTAGCTCCAAAAGGGGGGAACTAAAGGTCTATGCGCATAGAGTCAGAGTGTGTGAGTTGCACTTTTATGAGCATAGCATAAACAACATACTCTGCATGTGATGAGTCCTGATCATATATACATTTATGGACTCATCCGGGCCGTTATTTTGTCAATATCACGCACTTTAGCCTTATTATAGTCTATATTTGATAACCCATGCTAGGTGCACATTTAGGCCCACTTTGGTGTGTTTTCGTGTGTATTATCTTTAGTAGTATTCACATGTTGTTAAGTGCCACTTTCGGTGGCTAGATCTGTGTTTGTGCTGGAATAGGAGGCGTGCAAGTGTTTCCGGTGCAATTCTGCACAGGAACACTGCGCACGATCACTTGTTCTAGTGCGCACGACCACCGGTCGTGCGCCACTAATCGTGCGCACTTAACCCTTTTTCACGAGTTCTGTCTGGTGCAGTGCGCACGACCATCGACTCTAGTGCGCACGACCATCGGTCGTGCGCCACTGCTCGTGCGCATTGACCATTAAATTTCTGAGTTCTGTTTGCTGCAGTGCGCACGACCATCAACTCCAGTGCGCACGACCACCGGTCGTGCGCCACTGGTCGTGCGAACATTGTATTTTATAATCTCGTCTCTTGCAGGTTCTGTCCAGGCAGTGCGCACGATCGCAGAATTCCTGTGCGCACGACCACTGGTCGTGCGCCAATGATCGTGCGCAGTATTCAATCCAGCGCCTATTTAAACACCTGTTGCGATTTTAGGGCGAATCATCATTCCGGGAGCGGGATTTCTGCTCCGCACGCCACCGACCGCCCCCTTGGATCGCCCCTACTTCATCTCCTACGCAAGGGGAAGCTTCCTCGGTCCATTCCTAGACATCCTCCATCGTCCGTGAGTGTTCTCCATCATCCGCAAGCCTCCAAGCAATCATTTTCGCTCTCCGCCCGGTGAGAAGAAGAAGAGACCTTGAGTCGAAGACGACGGAGCACGTAGGGAGATTGTGACAGCCCTCTACGCCGGAAGCATCGTCCGCCCGAGTCCGGAGGTAGCCCGACAACCTACCATTCCGGCCGTGAACGGCCGCTAGTCTTCACCGCCGGTTATCTCCTTCCCTCTTTCCTTGATTGTACCCCTGTGAAGCTTTCACTAAATGAATATTGTGATATCTACTTGATGAGAATGAATGTTTCTGTGTTCTTATTCATGGGTTGGTTGTGATTCACCACGTTCAAGCGCACTCACTCACACACGCACGCAAGGTGTTTGCTCCGTGTTGGCAAGAGCTAACGACGGTTGTGAAGAGGTGTTTGCGACCCTCACTCTCTCGCGCCTGAGTCCACCTCATTCGCCTCACGAAGCACGGCATCGCGGCCGTTGCATCCACCTCACGTTGCGAAGCGGTGTTCTCGACCCGCATCTCTTTTATTGTTGTTAAAATTAGGAAAACCAACCAAAAACCCCTTATTGTGTTTGTGAAACGCTTGTGTAACAATATTCACTGCACAATTCGATCACCCATCCTGCATTCCTCAAGAGACCGACATCCGGGGAATTTATTCTCCACAATTATTACTTGACAGCGACCGGTGCACTTGCCGACGCGCATCAAGTTTTTGGCGCCGTTGCCGGGGAATGCATGCGTGTTTCGTCTTGTGTTGTGACTTTCGTTATACGAGCAGTCGTTTTTTTTATTTTCTCTGTTTTTCTTTTTGTTTTTGACAGTTCATGCAGAGGCAGGTCGCAGGTGAACTCGCACCTTTTGATCCAGAAATCGAACGAACTGCTCGCGCGCGAAGGCGCGCTGCGGGTGTACAAGCGGCCATGGGTGATCAGGTAGACCCAAATGATGTTGATCCGAGAATGCCCGGCGTGGGGGAACATCAGCCTGGGATTGAGCAGGAGGCAGTCAGGCCTCGACCCCGCACGATGAGGGACTACACCACTCCAACTGCTGGGAGTGTGTATCCGGGGTTCGGGCCAAACATTATGAATAATCAGTTTGAGATCAAGCCAGCGATCTTAAACATCATCCGGAACAACGCTCAGTTCTCGGGGTTGGCCAGCGAAGATCCGCATCTGCATCTGGCGGAGTTTTCTGATATTTGCGGAACCTTCCGCTACGCAGGGATTGCTGACGACACGGTTAAGCTTAGACTGTTTCCCTTTTCACTCCGCGACAAAGCAAAGGTGTGGCTCCACTCCATTCCGCCCGGGACTGCTGCAACTTGGGATGCCCTCGCATCCAAGTTCCTTGCTAAATTCCACCCTGTGGATAAGATTGTAAGCTTGCGGCGGGAGATCGCCACATTTTGCCAACTTGACCAAGAGACCCTTGCTGAAGCATGGGAGCGCCTCAACGATCTCCTTCGCCGTTGCCCTGGCCACGAGCTCCAACCATGGAATGTGGTTGAATTGTTCTACTTCGCGATCGAGCCCAACTACAGGGCAATGATCGATGCTGCGGCGGGTGGCACCTTGATGAACCACACTCCTGAAGAAGCCCTTCGAATTCTGCGCGACACTGCCTCCCACAGTACATTCTGGACTGCAGGGAGAAATGCTCCAAGAAGTGGCCGAGGTCTTTTCATGGTCGACTCACTCCCCACTCCATCTGCGCCTGTTGCTATCATTACTTGTGAAGGATGTGGAGGCGGAGGCCATCATGCTTATGAATGTTCGGGGAACCACATGGCAGGTGATTTCGCACGCTTGACCTTAAATGAATCTGTGAACTATGTAGGAAATCAACCCAAGGGGGCGCCTTACAATAACGCCTATAATCCGGGAGCGAGAAGTCATCCAAACTTCTCTTGGAATCCCAACACGCCCGGCCAACGATGGTCACCGGGGCAGCATCAAAATGATGCTTACGCCTCCGGGAGCCAACCGAGGCCGCCGCACCCGGATTATAACCAAGCACCCCCCACCCAAAAGAAAAGTAATTTAGAAGAGATGATGGAGAAATTCCTGCTTGCAGCTAATTCAAACATGGTAAATCAAACCGCATCTATGCGAAACTTGGAGACGCAATTGGGCCAATTGGCTCAAGCGCTAACCGAGCGTTCGCAGGGAACCCTTCCCAGCAACACGGAAAAGAACCCTATTGATCAAGGGAAAAGTCTGGGAGATGCGGTAGATGCCAAACCGAGTGAGCTGGTAATCTCGTGCTCCATCAATAAGGTTGAAACCAAGGCTTTATGCGATTCCGGTTCCTCCCGCAACGTTATTGCACTGCAAGATGTTGCGAAGTTACAGCTGGAGATGAACACGGAGGAAAGGAAATCGCTGATTCTCGCTAATGGCACGATTGTCCAATCTGAGGGGGAAGTAAAGAATGTGGAGGTAACGGTTGAGGGGACAACTGTAGTAGCTGATTTTCAGGTTCTAGGCCCGCAAGAAAACCAGTCCATTCCTATCTTGGGGGTGCCGTTCTTGAAAGAGAGCGGTGCTACCCTTGATTTTGCTACGGGATGCATTTCCCTAACCAATGTGGTGCAGCAACCTACTTGCCCTGAAGCCACAACTGAAATATTCACTCCGCCCCCTCTCGTTATTTCTGATGAATTTCTAAGCGGTGCAGGAAAGGTACATGTTCAAGAAACAGGTGAAGGAGGAATGGAAGAGTTCCAATCGGATGAGGAAGAAGAGGTCGACTTCCGGAAAGAGTTCGACTCCGAGATGGAGGAAGACGACAGTTCGGGAAACGTTGACTTGAATATAGTTAGGGATGATATTTATTTATCTCCGTGTGATGAATCATGTAATAAACTATGTAAGCGCTCCATCTCGTGGGCCGATCCGGTAGTCACCATGATGCCGGAAGTGACGCCACCTGATTCTAAGGCAGAAAAATCTGAGAACTCTCAGCGGTGGCAGTCTCCAACTGTCACCAAACTAAAAAAGGAAAAACTTCTGCGTGACGCTCGTGCTGCTGCTCTCCGTGGCAAGGTGGCGGAGGTTAGGGGAGCATTGGGTAATACCAGTGCTGGCCCTAAAGCCTTCACCTCCCGCCTACGTGCTATGGGAGAAGCGCACCATAAGAGCGCTTTTAGTTGATGTGTGTTATATTTGCTGTGAAGAACTATTTCTGAGTATTTCTTTTTAATTCCTGCACTCTTTATAAACACTGTTAATACAGGTATTTGGTCCAGCTTAAGGACGTTAAATGAAAGCGCTACTGGGAGACAACCCAGATTTCCTGTTTTCGTATTTCTTTTTATCTAACTTCTTTTAGTTCAGCTTTTGTATCTGCTTTTGTTGCTTTGAGTTTGTGCTTGCAGGTTTTGTGTTCGATAGAGCGGATGCTGCGGACTATTCTTGATTATTTACGCCAATCGTCTGGTATGCTCATTTCTGAGCATTGGGTAACACTTCCTCCCCTCTTTCAGCTTCAAATTTCTAGATATCGTGTTTAGCTTAAGTCTGGGGGAGCGGTTGTTATTATCCACTGTGCACGAGCTGCATTGCATACTAGAAGGTTGCTTTTTATTTTTCATTATCATTATCATTGTTGCATTCCTTACACACCACTTCACCCACTTGAGTGCGTGCTTGTCTTTTTGTGTTGTTCCGTTTAAATTAGTTTGGTTGGAATGTGAAATAGTTTGTTAACATAGGAATTATTATTTGGAGCGCGATGTCGACTCATGTAGTGTACTAGTCACGTCGCATGTTATGGTAGAATTTGAGTAGAACTAGATTTTCTTTATGCATCTAATTTATATTTAGTATTTCTGCGTAAATTTAGATTTAGTATACTCAAATGGTGAATTTGTATGAAATTGACGATAACCTGGTGTTGTGTGTGTGCGATTGCTAGTCGTGTGTTGCTCGAGTCGGGAGGAAGGTTTATCTTTCTCGTGGGCTAAGAACTTGCCCCAAGCGACTCTCGAAGCATGGGTGAGAGCTACTCGTTGAGTTAAAAATGACGTAGGCCACCATTTGGCTAGTTTGAGCTTTGTTATTCCATGTCCATTTCATTCACCTTTGCGAGCCAAATTTGTGCCTACCAATCCTTTGTTCAGCTCCTCTTCATCCACCAAAGCCTGAAACCTATCCTACACCCGCAACCAAAAATGTTTTAACTGTGCTCATAATTTTCAACTTGTGTGGTGTTTGGAACCATTGTGTTATGAAGGGAAAATAAAGTTTATCCGCTGATTTTGAACCAACCGGAGGATACATAAAAGAAGAAAAATATGTAAAAGAAAAAAAAAAGTAGTTTGAAAAAAAAAAAAATCCTCCTGAGCTAAAAACAGAAAATCTGTTGGAATTTGTGAAGTAGGCCGTGTGCACACCTGGTTTTCATGATAAGTCTGGGGGTGTGTCACACGAGCATAGTTGTTTGGTTTTGTGGGGTGCAGCGTTCCGATAGCTCACTTGGGTTGCGCAGCCATCGTGTTTAACTTTGAATATCATACCGTAACCTAAGCCTCGTTTTAATCCTATAAGTCCTACTGATTTGATTTGCGAGTTTGCTAGCGCCGTGGAGAGAGTGTGACCGGGCGAGCGTATGGTTCACGACGTTGATGGATTTCAGCGGAGTTATTCCTAAGCCCCGATCTTTTGCAACACCCGCCTCAGTGTCTCGTCGCTTTCATACCGGGCATGATCGCCAAATTCGTCATAATTCACCAACTGAGTATAATTAAATCTCTACTTACGCTTTAATACTTACGTAAATTAGTTAGCATAGTTAGAATCTCTTTCTACTAGAATTTCTACTCGCATGCGTATGTTACTTCGCACCGTACTCCCTTGTGTAATTCTCTATGTTAACTATCGTTTTCGCGCTCCGCCGGATTCGTTTGCTCGGGACGCGCAAACAGTTAAGTCTGGGGGTGTGATGAGTCCTGATCATATATACATTTATGGACTCATCCGGGCCGTTATTTTGTCAATATCACGCACTTTAGCCTTATTATAGTCTATATTTGATAACCCATGCTAGGTGCACATTTAGGCCCACTTTGGTGTGTTTTCGTGTGTATTATCTTTAGTAGTATTCACATGTTGTTAAGTGCCACTTTCGGTGGCTAGATCTGTGTTTGTGCTGGAATAGGAGGCGTGCAAGTGTTTCCGGTGCAATTCTGCACAGGAACACTGCGCACGATCACTTGTTCTAGTGCGCACGACCACCGGTCGTGCGCCACTAATCGTGCGCACTTAACCCTTTTTCACGAGTTCTGTCTGGTGCAGTGCGCACGACCATCGACTCTAGTGCGCACGACCATCGGTCGTGCGCCACTGCTCGTGCGCATTGACCATTAAATTTCTGAGTTCTGTTTGCTGCAGTGCGCACGACCATCAACTCCAGTGCGCACGACCACCGGTCGTGCGCCACTGGTCGTGCGAACATTGTATTTTATAATCTCGTCTCTTGCAGGTTCTGTCCAGGCAGTGCGCACGATCGCAGAATTCCTGTGCGCACGACCACTGGTCGTGCGCCAATGATCGTGCGCAGTATTCAATCCAGCGCCTATTTAAACACCTGTTGCGATTTTAGGGCGAATCATCATTCCGGGAGCGGGATTTCTGCTCCGCACGCCACCGACCGCCCCCTTGGATCGCCCCTACTTCATCTCCTACGCAAGGGGAAGCTTCCTCGGTCCATTCCTAGACATCCTCCATCGTCCGTGAGTGTTCTCCATCATCCGCAAGCCTCCAAGCAATCATTTTCGCTCTCCGCCCGGTGAGAAGAAGAAGAGACCTTGAGTCGAAGACGACGGAGCACGTAGGGAGATTGTGACAGCCCTCTACGCCGGAAGCATCGTCCGCCCGAGTCCGGAGGTAGCCCGACAACCTACCATTCCGGCCGTGAACGGCCGCTAGTCTTCACCGCCGGTTATCTCCTTCCCTCTTTCCTTGATTGTACCCCTGTGAAGCTTTCACTAAATGAATATTGTGATATCTACTTGATGAGAATGAATGTTTCTGTGTTCTTATTCATGGGTTGGTTGTGATTCACCACGTTCAAGCGCACTCACTCACACACGCACGCAAGGTGTTTGCTCCGTGTTGGCAAGAGCTAACGACGGTTGTGAAGAGGTGTTTGCGACCCTCACTCTCTCGCGCCTGAGTCCACCTCATTCGCCTCACGAAGCACGGCATCGCGGCCGTTGCATCCACCTCACGTTGCGAAGCGGTGTTCTCGACCCGCATCTCTTTTATTGTTGTTAAAATTAGGAAAACCAACCAAAAACCCCTTATTGTGTTTGTGAAACGCTTGTGTAACAATATTCACTGCACAATTCGATCACCCATCCTGCATTCCTCAAGAGACCGACATCCGGGGAATTTATTCTCCACAATTATTACTTGACAGCGACCGGTGCACTTGCCGACGCGCATCAGCATGTCATGGCATAAACATTGCATACCCCTACCCCTATCGTATAAGTCGGTTATGGGACTTCGTATACGATAGGCCTTGCTAATCGACCCCTTGGTCTATAGGTTTGTGTGGGCATTCCTATAAATCAATGGTTACTTTTTTATTTTATACATGTCTTTATTTACTGCACTTTACTTATTCTTTACCTGCTCTTACCATGCTCTTTTACTGCTTCCATTATATATATATACATGTGTAGTGCAGACATTCCATGTACCCCTGTCACCTGCTATTGTTATACCCCTTGTTGTCCTCCACTTCATCCTTCCCGCTCGGTGCCTAGGAGTCACCGGGGGAGCGGTGGGGGATTGGCTTAGTCTTTTTGACTAACGGTCGGTGGACCTTATCATTGTAGGAGGCCACGGAGATGGAGCAGCACCAGAGGAAGGTGCAGATGGAGGCAGGACAGTCTAGTACAGAGCACCAGATTCAGGATCAGTGAGTGATTAGTAATTAGCTTCCGCGAGTGATCTTGTAGTGAGGACATAATGTACAGGGCATGTGCCCTTTATTATTGTAACATTTGTTATTTCAGTTATATTATGTGGACATTTATTATATATAGCATGTGACTGTGGACTTGAACTTCATTTTGTTCGTTTATGCTTTTCTTCTTCTGTGATCGATATGGCGGGCAGGATCGGCATTTTGTAGTGGCGATCTTCCCGAGTGAGGGTGTCACCGCAAAGCGGCGGTTCTGGGCATAAGACCCGGGTTTTTGAAAGAAAAAAAGGGGTCTTACACAATATTCCCCTTAACGGGGACTTTGAAGTAGAGGAGTTGAGGTCAATTGTACTTTTAACTGCTCGAAAGCCTTGTCGTAATCTTCGCTACATTCAAACTTTGACCTTCCTCGGAGTGTTTTAAAGAATGGAGCACTTTTATCTTCTGATTTGGAAATAAACCTGCTCAGCCCTGCCAACCTTCCTCTGAGTTGCTGGACCTCCTTAGTAATATGAGGAGGAGTCATATCGAGGATGGCCTTCACCTTATCTGGGTTTAGTGCAAGGCCATCGGGAGTGAGGAGATGCCCGAGAAACTTCCCCTTGTTTTCTCCGAACACACATTTCAATGGGTTCAATTTTAATTTGAACCTCCATAGAGTAGCGAACGTCTCTACGAGGTCTTTCAAATGTATTGAAAATGTTTTACTTTTCAGGAGGAGATCGTCAACGTAAACTTCAAGATTCCTGCCTTTTGGATGTTTAAATACTGTATCCATCATTCTTTAATACGTTGCACCCGCATTTTTAAGGCCGAAGGGCATCACGGGATAACAGTAACACCCATCGTTCATGATGAATGAAGTGTGCGGGATATCAGGTTTGTGCATTTTGATTTGGTGGTACCCCGAAAATGCATCGAGAAAGCTCAAAAAATTATACCCAACTGCGGAATCTACTAAAACATCTATCCAAGGCAAAGGGTAGCAATCTTTGGGGCACGCATTATTAAGTTTGGTAAAATCCATGCACGTGCGCCACTTCCCACCGGATTTTTTAACCATTACAACATTTGACATCCACGTGGGATATTATATTTCAGAAATAAAGTTCGCTTTCAGGAGTTTGGCAACCTCCTCTCTAATGGGCACCGCCAGCTTGGTTGCCACTTCTCTCTTCCTTTGTTGGACTGGCTTGAACTCGGCAGATATGTTCAGATGATGACAAGCAACGTCTGGATCCACTCCTGGCATATCCTCCGCTGACCAGGCAAAGATATTCAGGTTCTCCAGAAGACAGGAGATCAGATGCACTTTCTCCTCTTCCAGCAGCTCCGCATTGATGATCAGCTTCTTGTCTTCCCCCTCAGCAATGGGGACTTCTTGGGTTGCCTGGGTAGGTTCCAGGTGAGACCCTTCTCGATCTTTCCTCTCCTCAACAGCCTTTGAAGATTCAGCAACTTCAAGAACTTCAGCCGTGGCCTCAGGAAGGGGAATGTTGGTGATCATGTTGACGGTTCGCACGTAACACTCCTAAGCCACCTTTGGGTTGCTTCTGATCCGATACTGCCTTCCCTCAGAAGCAAATTTAAGAGCAAGGTGGAAAGTGGACACTACTGCCCTTTATGCATTAAGAATGGGCCTTCCGAAGATGGCGCAGTAGTTGCTTTGGGCATCCACCACCACGAAGTTGATCAGTTTTATCACTCTACCCAGAGAAACCAGGAGCTTTACAGAACCTTCCACTTCCTTTTTCTCCCCAGAAAAGCCATAGAGGGGCCCATCGGTGGGAAGCAGAGGCTTCCCAGTCTTCAGGGCTTCAAAGGTTGGACGGAAGAGGAGATTAATAGAACTGCCCGTGTCGATCAGGATCTTATGAACAGTATAATTCTCAATGACAGCTTTGATGACCACGGCATCGTCAAAGGGATTGGCGTTTGGAGGAAGGGCATCTTGACCAAAAGTGAGGATTGTGCTTTCAGGGGCAGAAGTTGTGGTTGCCGCCACTTCTTGCTTCAGAACTCTCACAATGTTGGATTTACGAGATGATTCAGCTCTAGCCCCTCCATGAATGCAATAAATGTCCCCCACGGGGCCCACATCATTGATCTCTATGCATTCAGTCAAAGGGTGAATATCTCCATAACAGTCGGCGCCTTCAACGTCGGCACATTCCCAAGTTACTTCCACTATTTCCTTCTTTTTCTCAGCCGTTGGTTCGGCAGTTACTTCCTTCCGTACTAGGCCTCGGAGCTTTCACTCTCCCAAGAGCCTTTCTATCAGTAAGCGGAGGGCCCGACAATCTTCGTTCAGATGCCCTCCCTCCTTGTGATATTCGAAGTAAAGATTCGGATATTGGTTACGAACATCCGATTTCAGAGGAGCGGGCCTTTTGAAATCTGGCCTTTTCTGGAGGATATGGACGACTTCGTCCATGGTAACATTCAGAGGAGTAAATGAATCTTGTGAGTCATCGTACTGGGTGGATGGAATAGCAGGAGATGGTTGCGCAGCATACTGTGGCAGGTATACCGGCATTATTTGTGGAAGAGGAACGGATGGAGCTGGTGTGATGGCCAATGGCAATTTCTGATCCTGAAACCGTTGATGGCCTATGAATGGTTGCTTGTGTTTGTAATTTCTCCCCCTCTGGGAACGGGGCTCAAAGTGAGGTTGGTTTGCTGGTGGATGATTGAAAGATGAGTTGGATTTCTCTTTGTCGATCACCAATTTCGCGACGTAGCCGGGGTTACTTTTTTCTCCCCTTATAAACATGTTAGCCAAACTTATCATTTCCTGATATGTTCTGGGCTCCCTTATGTTTGCCTCAAATTTCAGGGGGCCTTCCCTCATGTACAACCCTCATATTTGCCAAGCTGGTTTGGTTAACCCAGACTCAGCGGAATCGAGGCGGATAAGGAGAATAGTCGTTCACAAGCGACCGGAACTAGCTAAGGTGAAAGCGGGTCCGGAGGAGATGGATGGAAGGGCGGTGGGGCGAGCGGACAGAGCATCTGCTTCCCTCGGGCGAGTGGGTGGGGGGGACATCCCCCACTCGCCCGGCCCTTTGGGCGAGTGGGAGTGGCACCACTCGCCCGGCCTTTGGGCGAGTGGAGGAGTCCTCCGCTCGCCCAGCAGTGGGCGAGTGGGGGAATCCCCCCACTCGCCCGGCCTTGGGCGAGTGGAGGGGTCCTCCACTCGCCCAGCCACGGGCGAGTGGGGGAATCTCCCCACTCGCCCGGCCACGGGCGAGTGGGGGAATCTCCCCACTCGCCCGGCCATGGGCGAGTGGGGAAATTCCCCACTCTCCCGGCCATGGGAGAGTGGGGAGACCCCCCACTCGCCCGGCCATGGGCGAGTGGGGAGACCCCCCACTCGCCCATCCTCCTTCTTTAGGGGGCGAGTAGGGGCAGCCCCCCACTCGCCCGTCCCCTATCTTTTTAAAAAATTTGGCTATCTGCAGTTCGATTTTGGCTATTCGCAGTCCGTTTTTGGGAAAGTCTATAAATAGACCCCCATGGGCACCTTGGGAAGGGTTGGTTCCTACCACCTCCCTCGCGTGTGAGCAAGCACTACCCCTCCCCACATGTCATTGAAGGTGGACGGTGAGGTGATCCTTAGTGCCCTCCAAGGTGCCCAGGCTCAGCATTGGCTTGGGATGGGAAGTTCCTTGTGAGCTTCCGGGTATGTGGTGGGACCTCCGCGCTGCAGCTTAAGGGGTCTGTCTCTAGACTCCAGTGATCGTTAAGGGCAAGTCTCTCAGTTCTTAGTGACCGGTCAAGGGTCTTAGCTTAGGTCAAGTAAGAGTTAGCCGCATCCCCATATCGAACGCTGAAACTGGGTTACTGGTTTCAAAATTCTGGTGCGGAGAGCGTGGAAGCGGCTAGTTCAGAAAGCTCTGAGCCAAGTCCCATGGCAGGAAGCAAAGAGTTGTGGAACTTGCCTCCTCCCAGCAAGTTGCGGTCGTTGACAGGGGAGGAGAAGGCAGAAGAGGCAGATCAGGTGTTGGGTGATCTGACCAAGTTGGAGGTGGCAGAGGAAGTGAGTGAGAGGGAGGTCATTGGTGGCAGTGGAAGACCAGAGAAGATACGAATTAGCGGGAGGCTGAGCGGGCAGGATCAAGAGAACATCTGAAGATGTGTCCAACAGAATGTAGACATCTTCGCGTGAAGCGCTGCGGAGATGCCAGGTGTGGATGCGAATGTGGCATGTTGATGCGCGTCGGCAAGTGCACCGGTCGCTGTCAAGTAATAATTGTGGAGAATAAATTCCCCGGATGTCGGTCTCTTGAGGAATGCTGGATGGGTGAACGAATCGCGCAGTGATTATTGTTACACAAGCGTTTCACAAACACAAAGAGGGGTTTTTGGTTGGTTTTCCTAATTTTAACAACAACAACAGAGATGCGGGTCGAGAACACCGCTTCGCAAAGTGAGGTGGATGCAACGGCTGCGATGCCGTGCTTCGTGAGGCGGATGAAGTGAACTCAAGTGCGAAAGGGTGAGGGTCGCAAACACCTCTTCACAACCGTCGTTAGCTCTTGCTAACACAGAGCAAACACCTTGCGTGCGTGTGCGAGTGAGTGAGTGAGAACGGAATGAATCATGAGCAAACCATGGAGAAAAACAAAGAAATATTCATTTTCATCAAAGTAAATATTACAATATTCATCTAGTACATGGTTCAAAGAGTGCAATGAAGGGAAAGAAGAAAGAAATAACCGGCGGTGAAGACTAGCGGCCGTTCACGGCCGGAATGGTAGGTTGTCGGGCTACCTCCGGACTCGGACGGGCAATGCTTCCGGCGTAGAGAGCTGTCACAATCTCCCTACGTGCTCCGTCGTCTTCGACTCAAGGTCTCTTCTTCTTCTCACCGGGCGGAAAGCGAAAATGGTTGCTTGGAGGCTTGCGGACGATGGAGAACACTCACGGACGATGGAGGAAGGCTTGGAATGGATGGAGGAGGCTTCCCCTTGGGTTGAAGATGAAGTAGGGGCGTTCCAGGGCGGTGGTCGGCGGCGTACGGAACAGGAACCTCGCTCCCGGAATGATCGATCCGCCCTAAAATCGCAACAGGCATTTAAATAGGCGCTGGATTGAATACTGCGCACGATCATTGGCGCACGACCAGTGGTCGTGCGCACTGGAATTCTGCGATCGTGCGCACTGCCTGGACAGAACCTGCAAGAGACGAAATTATAAAATACAATGTTCGCACGACCAGTGGCGCACGACCGGTGGTCGTGCGCACTGGAGTTGATGGTCGTGCGCACTACAGCAAACAGAACTCAGAAATTTAATGGTCAATGCGCACGAGCAGTGGCGCACGACCGATGGTCGTGCGCACTGGAGTCGATGGTCGTGCGCACTGCACCAGACAGAACTCGTGAAAAAGGGTTAAGTGCGCACGATTAGTGGCGCACGACCGGTGGTCGTGCGCACTAGAACAAGTGATCGTGCGCAGTGTTCCTGTGCAGAATTGCACCGGAAACACTTGCACGCCTTCTATTCCAGCACAAACACAGATCTAGTCACTGAAAGTGGCACTTAACAACATATGAATACTACTAAAGATAATACACACGAAAACACACCAAAGTGGGCCTAAATGTGCACCTAGCATGGGTTATCAAATATAAATTATAATAAGGCTAAAGTGCGTGATATTGACAAAATAACGGCCCGGATGAGTCCATAAATGTATATATGATCAGGACTCATCACATGTCTTCGCCTCAACCTCGACCCGAACGTCCGCCCCATTCGCCAGAAAAAGAGGAACGTATCGCCCACCCTCGTTGGGCCGATCAGAGAGGAGGTGGGGAAACTATTAGAGGCAGGCTTTGTGGAGGAAATCCAATACCCGGGATGGATTTCTAACGTGGTAATGGTGAAGAAGGGGGATGGGAGGTGGAGGATGTGTGTGGACTTCACTTTGTTGAACAAAGCATGTCCAAAAGACTGCTACCCGTTGCCCTAGATCGATGCGTTGGTGGACTCAGCTGTCGGCTTCCCGGTGATGAGTTTCTTAGATGCGTTCTCCGGCTATCATCAAATCCGAATGCATTCGCCCGATGTCAAGGACGTCTCGTTCATCACGGACGATGGGTGCTACTGTTACAAGATGATGCCATTCGGATTGAGGAATGCAGGAGCAACCTACCAAAGGATGATGGACCGAGTCTTCAAGAAACAGAAGGGGCGCGACTTAGAGGTCTATGTGGATGACTTGATGGTTAAAAGCAAGAACGTGGAGTCCCACCTACAGGATCTAGTTGATTCCTTCGCTATCCTTCGGAGGTTCAAGATGAGGCTTAACCCTTCTAAATGTGTTTTCGGAGCGAGCCGTTGAAAGTTCCTAGGTCACCTACTCACCCTGGAGGGGGTCGAACCCAATCCAGACAAGGTCAAATCCATCTTGGAGTTGAAGTCGCCGAGGAGCGCGAAGGAAATTCAGTGGCTGACTGGGAAGTTAGCAGGGCTGAGTCGGTTCCTCTCCAGAGAGGGAGAGAAGTACTCCCCTTTCTTTAAAGCCCTGCGCCAGGGTCAAAAGTTTGAATGGACGCCAGAGTGCGAGAAGGCGTTTCAAGCGTTGAAGGAACAACTGACGCGAGCCCCTTTGCTCCAAGGGCCGAGAGAAGGGGAAGACCTTTTCTCTACCTAGGGGTAGGGGTCGAGGCGGTGAGTTTGGTCCTAGTCCGGGAGGAGGGGAAGAAGCAGTTGCCGATTTACTACGTTAGCCGAGTCCTGAAGAAGGCAGAGCTCAAATACCCTGCCCTGGAGAAGTTGGCATTCGCTTTGATCATCTCAGCCCAAAAACTCCGTCCCTATTTCCAGGCTCATTCAATCAGGGTGGTGACCGACCATCCCCTTCGCAACGTTATGTAGGGAGTGGAGCATTCGGGCAGGTTGGCAAAGTGGTCGGTCGAGCTCAGCGAGTTTGACATCACCTTCGTCCCTCGGTTGTCGATGAAGGCGCAGGCGGTAGCAGACTTCCTGGCGGAGTATGGAAAGGAGGTGGAAGGGCAAGAACCCACCGGGTTAGTAGCATGGGACCTGTTCACAGATGGGGCATCAGGAAGGAATTCCCTCGGCGGAGGAGTGATCCTGGTCAGCCCACATGGGACCAGGATCGAGCAAGCGATCCACATTCAGTTCCTTGTGACCAACAATCAGGCCGAGTATGAGGCAATGGTGGAAGGGCTTCGTCTGGCAAGAGAGTTGGAGATCTGGGACGTGAAGGTTTTCACAGATTCAATGATGGTGGCCTCCCAAGTTTGAAGGGAGTTTGAGGCGAAGGAACCAACCCTCCAGAGGTATCTGGTGAAAGTTAGGGACCTCGTTGGATGGTTCCACACTTTCTCCATCCAACACATTCATAGAGAGGAAAATGCCCGGGCGGACCAGCTAGCAAAGCACGGCCCTCGCGCAGGAGGGACGGTGACCGAGCTTTTCCGCCCGTCCATCGAGGAGGGCGAGATGATGGAGATCGATCAAAAGGCCTGATGGATACTACATACGCATCCACACCAGGCGTCACACCCAGCCCTCGTTGATAGAGGAACTCAGGCCTGATGGAGATCGATCAAAAGGCCTGATGGACCTCGTCAGCATACTACATGATGCGGGAAGGAAGTTTGTATAGGAAGACCTTGTCCGGGCTCCTAGCAAGGTGCGTGACGGAGTATGAAGTTCCAAGGGTTTTGGAGGAAATCCACTCCGGGGAATGCGGGAGCCATTCAGGGAGTCAGACCTTAGAAAAGAGGGTGCTGAGGCAGGGGTACTTCTGGCCGACCCTTCAGAAGGATGCAACGGAATTTGCAAAGAGGTGTCAGAAGTGCCAGCTCTTCGCGCCACTCCAACTTCAACTCGCACAAAGGATCAGAACGATCAGTGCGCCTTGGCCCTTCGCCATCTAGGGGATGGACTTGGTCGGCCCGTTCCCTCAGGCTAGCGGTCAGAGGAGATTCCTGTTAGTCATGATTGACTATTTCTCCAAATGGGTGGAGGTTAAGGCCTTTGCAAAGATGACCTCTGATGCAGACCAAGCGTCACACCCAGCCCGCTCCCCTGGCGCCTGGAGTCACACCAGGCGGGGAGTCACACCCGCTCCAGGGGTCCACCCGGGCGTCGTACCCGTATGGCTATAATCAAGTCCGCGGACCGTACGCCCCAACCCGTCTCCGGGGCCCACCACAGGCGCCAGCGGGTTGTTGAGGTCGGGATTCGATCCCTCCACCTCCTTGATAAGAAGTCCTCAGGCGGACTCTCATCACCAACTGAGCCGCGGCTCAGTTGGTGATGAGAGTCCGCCTGAGGACTTCTTATCAAGGAGGTGCAGGGATCGAATCCCGGACTCAACAACCCGCTGGCGCCTATGGTGGGCCCCGGAGACGGGTTGGGGTGTACGGTCCACAGACTTGATTAAAGCCATACGGGTGCGACGCCCGGGTGGACCCCTGGAGTGGGTGTGACTCATCGCCTGGTGTGACTCCAGGCCCCAGGGGAGCGGGCTGGGTGTGACGCCTGGTCTGCATCATAAAAGTGCACTTTTATGATGCAGACCAGGCGTCACACCCAGCCCGCTCCCCTGGGGCCTGGAGTCACACCAGGCGATGAGTCACACCCGCTCCAGGGGTCCACCCGGGCGTCGCACCCGTATGGCTTTAATCAAGTCCGCGGACCGTACACCCCAACCCGTCTCCGGGGCCCACCACAGGCGCCAGCGGGTTGTTGAGGCCTGGATTCGATCCCTGCACCTCCTTGATAAGAAGTCCTCAGGCAGACTCTCATCACCAACTAAGTCGCGGCTCAGTTGGTGATGAGAGTCCGCCTGAGGACTTCTTATCAAGGAGGTGCAGGGATCGAATCCCGGCCTCAACAACCCGCTGGCGCCTGTGGTGGGCCCCGGAGACGGGTTGGGGTGTACGGTCCGCGAACTTGATTAAAGCCATACGGGTGCGATGCCCGGGTGGACCCCTGGAGCGGGTGTGACTCCCCGCCTGGTGTGACTCCAGGCGCCAGGGGAGCGGGCTGGGTGTGACGCCTGGTCTGCATCAACCTCGCAGGTGATAAAGAATTTCATCTGGGGGGGAATAATTTGCAGGCACGGGCTCCCCCTCACCATAGTGACAGACAACGGGCCGCAATTCGCTAGCGATGAACTCATTAACTTCTGCGGTCAAGTGGGCATCGACCTCCGTTTTGCCTTTGTTCATCACCATCGAAGCAATGGACAGGTAGAAGCCGCGAACAAAGTCATAGTCAACTTGTTGAAGAAGAAGGTGGAAAACCTGAAGGGGAACTGGGTGGAGCAACTTCCCTCGGTCTTATGGGCCTTGAGAACAATGCCCAATACGGCAACGAGAGAAACGCCATTCAAACTCTCCCATGGGTCGGAAGTCATGCTCCCAGTAGAATTCGAGGTCAGATCCACCCGGGTCGTAGCCGCCGAGGAGGGAGATGAAGACTAGAGACTTGACAATGAAGAGGAGCAACGGCTCTCGCTGGACATGGTTGAGGAGCTCCGAGACCTTGCCACGGTTCGACAAGAGGAGGTGAAGCGCCGGATTGCCAGGTACTTCGATAAGAACATTAGAATCAAGCAATTCGCCCCAGGGGACCTAGTCCTCAAAAAGGTCGATGCCGCGGGAAGTTCGGCGAACATAGGAAAGCTCCAGCCCAATTGGGAGGGGCCCTATGTAATCTTGGAAGCCTTGAAGTCCAGGGGGTATCGCCTTCAAAATGTTGAGGGGATCCCCCTTGGTAATACTTGGAGTGGCGATGATCTTAAGCATTTTTATCCTTAATAAATATGTTGATTTTCTCTTTAACCAGACCTCTTACTCCAGCTTATGATAGTTACGGTAGCCAACATGAGTATAGGTTGGTAGGACTCAAAGAAGAAGAGTCGCATCGCGAAAGCATCAAGCTCCCCCAGATAAGGTTGACTCCCTATGAGGGAGCTGAGTTCCTCTGTCTCCAGGCAAGCTGAGCCCCTAGGACGCGGGTGGACACTTCCGCCTCCCATTGAATTGGGAGGGCGTTAGGTTCCCCTGTCTCCAGGAAAGCAAGGCACCTAGGACGCGGATGGGTACTCCCACCTCCAGCTGATCTAGGAGGGCGCTGAGTTCCTCTATCTCCAGGCAAGTTGAGCCCCTAGGACGCGGGTGGACACTTCCGCCTCCCATTGAATTGGGAGGGCGTTAGGTTCCCCTGTCTCCAGGAAAGCAAGGCACCTAGGATGCGGATGGGTACTCCCGCCTCCAGCTGATCTAGGAGGGCGCTGAGTTCCTCTGTCTCTAGCCAAGCTGATCCCCTAGGACACAGGTGGACACTTCTGCCTCCCATTGAATTGGGAGGGCGTTAGGTTCCCTTGTCTCCAGGAAAGCAAGGCACCTAGGACGTGGATGGGTACTCCCGCCTCCAACTGATCTAGGATGGCGATGAGTTCCTCTGTCTCCAGGAAAGCTGAGCCCCTAGTACATGGTTGGACACTTCCTCCTCCCATTGAATTGGGAGGGCGTTAGGTTCCCCTGTCTCCAGGAAAGCAAGGCACCTAGGATGCGGATGGGTACTCCCACCTCCAGCTGATCTAGGAGGGCGCTGAGTTCCTCTGTCTCCAGGCAAGATGAGCCCCTAAGACGCGGGTGGACACTTCCGCCTCCCATTGAATTGGGAGGGCGTTAGGTTTCCCTTTCTCCAGGAAAGCAAGGCACCTAGGATGCGGATGGGTACTCCCGCCTCCAGCTGATCTAGAAGGGCGCTGAGTTCCTCTGTCTCCAGGCAAGCTGAGACCCTAGGACGCGGGTGGACACCTTCGCCCCCCATTGGATTAGGAGGGTGTTGAGTTCCCCTATCTCCAGGAAGGCGAAGCACCTAGGACGCGGATGGGTTCTCGCGCCTCCAACTGATTCAGGAAGGCATTGGTTCCCCTTGTCTCCAGGTAAGCGAAGCACCTAGGACGCGAAGGGGTGTTCTGCCTCAAATATCTAATGTCCTTGACTAGGGATCATTCGTCGGGCTCAGTCATGCCGGCAGGCGGTGAGGCTGGTCGGACCGACTAGTCACTCGGTGATCGGTTCAACAAGGCATCGAATCCCCAAACAGTAAGAAAAAAGAAGAACAAGCTAAGAGATTCATTAGAACAATAGCTGGTTCGGTAGCGACATATATTACATTAACCATTACTTCACCCTTACTGATATATGCAGGATGAAAAGAAAAATACATGCACGGGGTACATGGTTCCTATAAGAAACAGCAAGAAAGGAGGGGCCCCTGACAACCATAACATTCATGGGGAATAACCACTGCCTCAAAAAGACAAGTCAAGGTCGCTCGGGAGAAGGGAGGAACTCGTGTAGGACGTCGTCGGTAGAGACCCCCCTCCAGCTGTCTTGGAGAGCATCCGCCCCATGAAGGCGGTTCACCAGGGTTTGGGCCGATGAAGTCACAATCTTCCTCCGATCACTCTCCGCTTCAGCCGGGCAAGGTGGGGAGGACGTCGATGCCTTCGGAGGTCCACCTCTTTCTCTCCCTGTCTCCTTTAGCTGTCTTCGAGCCTCAGCAAGCTGAGCCTTTAGGTCGTGCACCTCCTTGTCTGACTCCTCGCACCGTCTCCTAAGTGAGTCGGCAGCGCCGGGTTCCTGCAGGTCGGCAAAACAGTAGGGTTAGAGCCCGTGAAGGTAGAGAGGTTGAGAAAAGAAAAGCCACCAACATAAGCGCGAACGAATGCTCCAAGCTCCGTTAGGTCGGTTTGACCCTTCTCGAAATGAGCCTTGAAGCAGGCCCTGAAGTCTCGGGGTGGATCCATCCTGTTCGAGTGGGGAGAGTAGGGGGAACTCTCAGGGATGGTGCTCTCCTCACCTCCCCCTCGGGGTTTTTATAGCCGTCGAGCGGGTCCCTCCAAAGATTCTCCCAAAAGCTCTACCTACTCATCAAATAGGTGGGTTGGACATTCTTTCCGAGCTTGGGACAAGCTCGAAAAGAGCAGGGATTGTGTACAACCCTCATATTTGCCGAGCTGGTTTGGTTAACCCAGACTCAGCGGAATCGAGGCGGATAAGGAGAATAGCCATTCACAAGCGACCGGAACTAGCTAAGGTGAAAGCGGGTCTGGAGGAGATGTAAGGAAGGGCGGTGGGGCGAGCGGGCAGAGCATCCGCTTCCCTCGGGCGAGTGGGGGGGACATCCCCCACTCGCCTGGCCCTTTGGGCGAGTGGGAGGGGCACCACTCGCCCGGCCTTGGGCGAGTGGAGGAGTCCTCCGCTCGCCCAGCCGTGGGCGAGTGGGGGAATCCCCCCACTCGCCCGGCCTTGGGCGAGTGGAGGGGTCCTCCACTCGCCCGGCCACGGGCGAGTGGGGGAATCTCCCCACTCGCCCGGCCACGGGCGAGTGGGGGAATCTCCCCACTCGCCCGACCGTGGGCGAGTGGGGAAATTCCCCACTCGCCCGGCCATGGGCGAGTGGAGAGACCCCCCACTCGCCTGGCCATGGGCGAGTGGGGAGACTAACCACTCGCCCGACCATGGTGTTGGAGCTTGCTTTCCGCATCTCTTGGTTTGAGAATAACAAATATCGTGTTGTATTTGATCTAGTCTTTTGTGTGTTTATAGTGGCCAGGTTGTACAGGTTCAATGAGGAGACAAGTCCTCGTTCATGGGCATGATCCGAGAACGACAAGTCTCAGGTTGGATGAGTTTTGTGTGCTGATCTTAAAATGGCCATAACTTTCAATCCAGGAAGAGTTACAGAACGTGCCATCCCATTTCAGAGATGAGAACGACTCAATCTACAGTCTGGAGTAGTTTCGGACGACAAAAATGAAGAGGAGCTGTCGCCCAGGCGACAGCAGATATCGCCCAGGCGACAGCGGATGTCGCCCAGGCGACAGCAGAGAAGTTACAACTACTTCCCCCACGGCAGCACGACAAAAGGAAGTTTTGAGCTGTCGGAAATCCGACATCGATGTCGCCCAGGCGACAGCTCGGAGGTTACAACAACTGCCCACGACAGCACCATGAACAGCAGTTTTGCGCTGTCGGAAATTTCCGACAGCTGATGTCGCCCAGGAGACAGCGAAATTCTATAAATTGGCTCCTTTTGTTCGTGCATTCAAGGCTCTGAAGATTCTAAGTCCATTCCTGAGTGCATTCCATCCAGAGAGCTCCAGAATCTCATGAACTCCCATTTATGCTGAGAAGGTTTGAAATTGAAGACGGGATCGGACGCGCTTCTACATCAAGGATCATCTCGAGGCTTCAACCTTCCTTTCAGAGATCTGAATTTCTAGGGAGTTCTTATTTTATCTTCTATTTTCATTTATATACATTTTACTTTGTATTGGTAGGGAAAATCGCTTCCTTATGCGGAGCGTCTATGTCCTTGCGTGGCTTAGGGGAAAATCGCTTCCTTGTGCGGAGCGTCCAAGTCCTTGTGTGGCTTGGTGGGAAATCGTGGCCTTGTGTGCTACGTCTAGATCTTGGGAAGATCTAGAGGATAGGCTTGAGCTTGGTCTAGGGACAGACAAGTGATAACCTTCCGATCCTTGGGAGAAGGATTGGTAAACAAAAAGAAATTTTCATTTGTACGCCTCCGATTTCTAGCGATATAGAAATCAAATTTATGTAAACACTTTTTCATATAATATAATCATATCTCTTTTGTGTTTACTTGATTTCTATTATTTGGCGTAATCTCTATTATATTGTGTTCTAAGTTTTCAATTCTAAATCTAAATTGTTTATTTCAATCTCCTTCATTATAAAACAATTTAGTAATTATCTTGAAAATTATAGAAAGAATTTTATTCCCTTATTCACCCCCCTCTAAGGGCGCCGTAAGATCCAACAATTGGTATCAGAGCGAGGTTATTCCAAATCGGCTTAACAACCGGGAATAATGGCGTCTCTTGATCATGATCTCGCTTCTACTAGTGGGGAAAATTTTAATATAAATTAAAAAATATTATCACCACCTTTATTTATGGGCAAAAATTTTAAAGGGTGGAAAATATTAATGAAAAATTTTCTTAAGGCCTTAGATGAAAAAGTTTGGAATATTACTATTAAAAAGCCATCTAGCGTACTAACTAGAAACGAAATTATTTTAAATGCAAAATCTATGAATAGTATATTTTGTGTGTTAGACCAAAATATTTTCAAACTTATTTATACTTTACTTACCGCATATGAAATTTGGAGTTTTCTTGAAAGAACTTATGATTCTCCTTCTACAGGTACGGAACATTCACAAGAACCGGAGAATATGCAAGCCTATGCAAATATTCAAGAAAGCTACACAAAGGATGGATCCATAGAATACTCATCAAGCGGAAAGGATGATGGACACTCTTGTTTGGAAGAGGAAGATGAAGAAGACAACGTCACAATATTGGACTCAGTTGATGGCAAAACATCAAGCAAAAGAGAAGACGGAAACTATAGCAAGGTAAGAAAACCTAAATCTTCTCTTTTAGTAACTAATTCTATTTCTACATTTCGTGTGCTTAAATTTGCTAAACATAAAATTTCAAAGTTGAAACATGCTAATTCCAAATTACGTTTAGAAAATAAAACTTTAAAAGCAAACATTAAAGTAGAATCTTATATTGATGTTTCAAATTCTTGTTCAAGCTCTTTAATTAGAAATGCTAAACCTTGTTTTGATTATAATTCTTTTAAAAAAGAACTCGCGGTTTTAGAAAAAGGACTTTTAATTTCAAAAGAACATAATGAAAAATTGATAAAAGAAAATGATAATTTAAAGGATAAACTAGAATCATTAAAAATTTTTATTCAAAAAATTTCATATAATGAAAAATCTTTTTTTTCTAGTTTATCAAATTTTCAAAAGTCTAAAAGCTTAACTTCATATTATAAGAGTAGGTCTATAAGAAAGAGTGGAAATGAAAATCATCTAAATAAGGACCAATCATTTAAAACATTTTGTAACTCACTCTTTCAACATTCAATTCTAAAGAAAGACAATCACTCTTATAAATTTTCAAAGAATCCATATAATAAAATTCATTATGATTATCAATATCAATCTATTTTGAAAAATAATTTGAATAAGCATAAATCTCAAATGAATTATTTTTCAAACAAATACAATCATATAAAGATGTCACATAATCATAATATGAATTTTAAAGATAAACAACCAAGGTATGAATGGAGACCCTTAAAGAAAAATGACACATCAACTTTAATAGAAAGGGCTCATTTATCCTTGTCTCCTAAAAAATCATCATGTCGTATTTGGGTACCCAAAGGAACCATCCCTCATGGTCTCCTTTGGATACCTAAATCTCTTATTCATTAGTATCCTATCATTTGCATGAAGTAGAAACAATTAAAAATGAAATATCAATTCTCTACTTCATGATATGCTTAATTGTTTTTTCTTTTGTTTGTTTTCTTATTTTTGAGCCAACATACTAAGGTCACTTAGATATATTATGAAATATGACTTTTACATTTTAAGCCTAATGTTTATCAAATCAAAATTGAATTAAATTAAACATAAAGTCATAATTTTTAAGTGATCTATCTTTTCTTTTTGTTTTATCCTTTTTAAATCCTTTGCCTATAAATGTCTTATATTATCATTATAAATTGAATGCTAAATTTTCTAAATGATATTATCAAGACTAATGAAATTACTTTCAAAATTGGATTTAAATGGATTTTTAGAGGTCTTAGGCTAAAATATTAAAAGCGCAACTAATTGCATATTTGTCTATTTTTCGTTGCTTCATATAATAGCCCCTATATTGAAAATCATAATCGAGAAAAATCAGAATCAAATAATATCAAAAACAATGTATTTTAAATCAAATATAGTAACTCTGTTGCTAACGCCAGGCGTTATCACTAACGCTGGCGGTAACATATTTTCCTAAAAATTCTGATTTTCTCTAAAAAATTATTTTTACTATCATTGTTGCCAAATACCTTGTATTTGTTTTGTCTAATTTCTAAAAATAAAATCAAAAAGAAAATTTACAAAAATGATGAATATGATTTCACAATCACCACCATGATCTATTAATATCCTATGCTAAAATTCACTATAATCATATATCATAATTCATGATCCATCAAGACCTATCTTAAATCAACTAATTCTATCAACCTTAGGAATTATGAAATATATGATTGCAATTGGTATTATAGTTTCATATCTTGTTTTGTGTGTGTGATGTGCATCTTTATTGTTGCATGAATCTCATTATCTTTAGACCTATGAATTAACTTGATATCAACAAAATGAAATCAAATAGAATTGTCACTTCTTTCTAGGTCTATGAAAATTCAAACTCTATGTTTGAATACATGCAACTCAATCTTATATTTGTCCATCTTTACTTAGCTTTGCACCATGTTGTCCTAATTCATCACACTAGCATTATCACGTACCATAGATAGAAATCAATGCTCATGTTAGTTATATCTTGCAATACTAAAGTAAATTATATCATTAAAATATGAAAATCTTATTTTCCTTTGTAGTTATTTGCATGAATAAAACTTTTCTAAATGGATTTAAAATCAACAATCTTCTATAAAATTGTAAATCCAAAACTAATCATGAAATTATAACACAGTTAATATATTTAAGGCTTACACGCTTAGTATGTCTATAATCAATAAACCTATGACATGTGTCTCACAATAGCGAGGGCGTAGGATTGTGTGCATTAGAGACCTAACCTCTAAGTCATGTCTTGTCCTTAACTGGGGGGGGGGGGGGGGGGGGGGGGGGTTCCAGTGGGGCCTTGAGAGGCACTGGGGGGAAAGAGTGCTAGGTTGAGCGTCGTCTTTTGTATGCATATGGGATTAACACCCCAACCTACGGCAGGTGTGCAGCTCCTCATGCCCATCCGTCACTTAGTACGGGGCTAGAGTGTAGTCATGTAGTTAAGGTATCTTGATCTTAGATGTACTTATATTATATTCATTGCATGAACATTATCTCACTCTTTATACATAAATCATGCATTTTTTTTTATTCTAACATTGCATCATGTGTTTGCATATTTTAATATTTCGAGCTTTAATGATTTTACCAAACACAAGTATTTGAAAAATCACCAAATACATGTTAAAAGAGCCTTCAAATCTAATCAATATACTCTGAAATTTCAACTGAAAGAAGGTCTCTTTATAATACAAATGAATTGAGAAAAATATTTTTCAAAACATCAAGAAATGCAGTTCTGTTTTGGCGTTAAGAAGTTAATGCCTGGCGTTAGCTCCTTTGCTCCAAAATATTTTTTTGTTTTGAATTATTTCTGGTATTATTTTAATATTTTGTGTGTTTGTAAAAAATTTTCTATCTTTTTATTCCTTTTAAAACAAAATTTTATTTCTTTTAAAAAAATATATATGTATTTTCTCATACGTTACTTTTGTTTATTTCTCTGGCATAGAATATCATTTACTGAAAGGGCTATTAAAGACTTCTATGATTTCCAGAGAATATATTTATAAAAAAAAAACAAATACAAAATTACAAAACAATTTCAAAGAACAAAAATATGTTTTTCTTTATGTGTGTTTATTGTTTTGTCCATATATAAAAAAAAATTCAAAAATTTATAAAAACAAAAATGATTGTTATTCATTGCCATTGTCAAGGATGGATGATTAATTATATCAATTAAAGATTAAATACAATGTTTAATTTAACTTTCAAGTTTCTTAAAAACATTGTTTTGTATTTGTCATGCCTTGAAAATTATCTTGTTATGTGCAATGAAATTGATTGTAGATAAACATGTGTAGAAATGTTTAGCATGCCTCTAAGTATGAGTAATGTATTATGTTTGCTAATGATTAATTCACTCACTTATTTTTGATAACCTACATGTGTTTACAATCTTATTCTTACATGATTGTGTAGTGTAATAACATAAATAATTAAAATGCCTAAATAGATTACCTACACAACATTGAATTGGTTATTACAATTCTTTGTCTTTCATGCACTTATTCTTTAGAGAAATGTGGTTTAAAATGCTATGTTTGCAAAACAAGTGAATTCGGAGTCCTTAGTCACTAAACTAAAAATCAAATAATAAATGACAAGGAAAACTCCACCAAGCACTACCCACCCTCCTGATAAGTCTTAATGAGCATTGTGAGGTTGAGCACCTTGGCTAAGAATTGTAAAGTGTCTTGTAGCAAACAATTTATACACCACTTCTCTTTTGTACACCGGATCACAAAAAAAATTTGAAAATAAAGCTAATAAGTATAAAAGTGATCCCCCAAGCACTACTTTGCACCCTGATAAGTCTTAATAAGCATTGTGTGTGCAGAGCACCTTGGTCGTTGTACTATTTATTCATGTGCATTGAAATAGTGTGGAAGTAATATTGTTTGTGTATTTTAATTTTGTGTTATTTCATTATATATGTCATGTGTTTTTGATTGATTCACTTGTATACTTTATCAAAACACTACTTTGTACACATCATTATCTTTCATAAAACTTCTACTCATGAGAATTGGATCCTAATGCTCATCTACTCAAATCTCTACAAACTTAAGTAAATGCACTAGATAACAAAGCATGACCGCTACAATGTTTATGTTTACTTGAAATGAAAATTTTATTACATTATAGTTTGTGTATCTTTTCTTGATATTATGAAATCATGCTTGCAATTTTTTTTTATCTTAATGGAATAGCATCTCTTCAATCTTTAACTCAAACATCAACTTTTCAAATTTAAAATTCATTATCCTTTATATGGTTTTATCTTCTAAAATGATGTTTATGTTGAAGAGTGCTTATTATTTTTAACACTGTGTTTTCCTTTAAGCAAGTGGTATCTTAAAATAGAATGCTTACTTTATCATGTTAGCTATGTTGCTTACTACTTTATGTTACATCATGCCTATATTTTTCTCAACAAGTAGTATTTAACAAGCTTTTGATTGCATCCTATTTTTCTTCTCGACATAAAAGCTATTACTCTTATATACTCCCATATTTATTATTTCTTCATAATTATTCATTCTTTATTTCAAAATAACTTTTGATAATATCAAAAAAGGGGAGAAATATAAATTCAAGAAATCTCTTACTAATCTCAATTTTTCAGAATGCACCATTGCAATTAATTATAACATTTAGGGGGAGCATACATTTAGGGGAAGAATACAATTTAGGGGGAGTATATTAAAAAAAATTCATGGAAAGCGTCTATGTAGAGGGAGTGATATTGCTCTATCATGACAACCCACTTTTGGTAATAACAAAAGGGGGAGAATAAAATGAGAAAACTAGTGACATATATATTTAGGGGGAGTAAAATCTATCACGCAGTAAACCTTTTATTCATGCATATCTTTTATTGCACTTATCTATAAACTCACTAATTTCTCATATGGGTATTTGTTATTATCAAAAGGGGGAGATTGTTGGAGCTTGCTTTCCGCATCTCTTGGTTTGAGAATAACAAATACCGTGTTGTATTTGATCTAGTCTTTTGTGTGTTTATAGTGGCCAGGTTGTACAGGTTCAATGAGGAGACAAGTCTTCGTTCATGGGCATGATCCGAGAACGACAAGTCTCAGGTTGGATGAGTTTTGTGTGCTGATCTTAAAATGGCCATAACTTTCAATCCAGGAAGAGTTACAGAACGTGCCACGCCATTTAGGAGATGAGAACGACTCAATCTATAGTTTGGAGTAGTTTCGGACGGCAAAAATGAAGAGGATCTGTCGCCCAGGCGACAGCAGATGTCGCCCAGGCGACAGCGGATGTCGCCCAGGCGACAGCAGAGAAGTTACAACTACTTCCCCCACGGCAGCACGACGAAAGGAAGTTTTGAGCTGTCGGAAATTCGACATCGATGTCGCCCAGGCGACAGCTCGGAGGTTACAACAACTGCCCACGACAGCACCACGACCGGCAGTTTTGCGCTGTCGGAAATTTCCGACAGCTGATGTCGCTCAGGCGACAGCGAAATTCTATAAATTGGCTCCTTTTGTTCGTGCATTCATGGCTCTGAAGATTCTAAGTCCCTTCCTGAGTGCATTCCATCCAGAGAGCTCCAGAACCTCATGAACTCCCATTTATGCTAAGAAGGTTTGAAATTGAAGACGAGATCGGACGCGCTTCTACATCAAGGATCATCTCGAGGCTTCAACCTTCCTTTCAGAGATCTGAATTTCTAGGGAGTTCTTATTTTATCTTGTATTTTCATTTATATACATTTTACTTTGTATTGGTAGGGAAAATCGCTTCCTTGTGCGGAGCGTCTAAGTCCTTGCGTGGCTTAGGGGAAAATCGCTTCCTTGTGCGAAGCGTCCAAGTCCTTGCATGGCTTGGTGGGAAATCGTGGCCTTGTGTGCTACGTCTAGATCTTGGGAAGATCTATAGGATAGGCTTGAGCTTGGTCTAGGGAGAGACAAGTGATAACCTTCCGATCCTTGGGAGAAGGATTGGTAAACAAAAAGAAATTTTCATTTGTACGCCTCCGATTTCTAGCGATATATAAATCAAATTTATGTAAATACTTTTTCATATAATATAATCATGTCTCTTTTGTGTTTACTTGATTTCTATCATTTGGCGTAATCTCTATTATATTGTGTTCTAAGTTTTCAATTCTAAATCTAAATTGTTTATTTCAATCTCCTTCATTATAAAACAATTTAGTAATTATCTTGAAAATTATTAAAAGAATTTTATTCCCTTATTCACCCCCCCCCTCTAAGGGCGCCGTAAGATCCAACACATGGGCGAGTGGGGAGACCCCCCACTCGCCCGGCCATGGGCGAGTGGGGAGACCCCCCATTCGCCCGGCCATGGGCGAGTGGGGAGACCCCCCACTCGTCCGGCCATGGGCGAGTGGGGAGACCCCCACTCGCTCGGCCTCCCTCTTGAGGGGCTAGTGGGGGCAGCCCCCCACTCGCCTGTCCCCTATCTTTTGGAGGAATGCGGCTATCTGTAGTCCGATTTTGGCTATTCGCAGTCTGTTTTTGGGAAAGTCTATAAATAGACCCCCATGGGCACCTTGGGAAGGGTTGGTTCCTACACCCTCCCTCGCATGTGAGCAAGCACTACCCCTCCCACCTGTCATTGAAGGTGGACGGTGAGGTGATCCTTAGTACCCTCCAAGGTACCTAGTCTCAGCATTGGCTTGGGAGGGGAAGTTCCTTGTGAGCTTCTGGGTATGTGGTGGGACCTCCGCGCTGTAGCTTAAGGGGTCTGTCTCTAGACTCCAGTGATCGTCAAGGGAAAGTCTCTCAGTTCTTAGTGACCGGTCAAGGGTCTTAGATTAGGTCAAGTAAAAGTTAGCCGCATCCCCCTTTCCAACGCTGAAACTGGGTTACTGGTTTCAACACCTCAAGCCATGAATAAGAGCCACCCTGTATAGTTCCAGATCTACATTCTGCACCTCCATGATTTCCTTCTGAAAATGGTCCATGAAATGGGCCCACGTTTCGTCTTCCCGCTGCCTGATATCAAAAAGGCCTGCCGGGCCGCTTTTCCTCTTTCTAGAAGTAGAAAATCTGAGCAGAAACTCCCTGTGCAGCTCAACAAAGCAACTAATCGACCTGGGGTGCAACCCATAAAACCACTCCCTTGATTGTCCCTCAAAGGATGTCACAAGGAGTTTACATTTGGTTGCATCCGAGAGGGTCCTCAGAGCAATGGCCGACTCAAAGGCCTGAAGATGGACGGTTGGATCAGTTTCCCCATTATATGCCGGCAGACACGGCTCCCGGAAATTGTTTAGGGCTGCCTCCCCTCGGACTTTGTCCACGAAGGGAGAATTATCTTCAACATCTTCATATAGCAGAGGAGCAGAATAATAAGCCGCCTGAGCTGTGGCTACTCGCGGACAAGCCGCCTGGTAGGAGGAACGGGCAGCGGCTTCTGGCGGGTAGGAATGACGAGCAGCGACCTCAGGCGGGTAGGAAAGGCGGGCCGTGCCTTCTTGCGGGTAGGAAAGTCGGGCAGCATGAGAAGCCACCCCTTGGAAATCAAGAACTCGTGTCAGCATGTTGTGCGCGGCCTCTTGGTAGAAGTTTTGCCTGGCCACAAAACCTTCTTGCAGCGGTTGGAAGTTGGTGACCTGTGGTAGCGGGTACGGAGGAGGAGGAGGAGGGACCGGAGTCACCGCCTGATTAACCGCGGTCTGCTGAGGGACCAACTGCTCGGTTAACAGTGCTAGAGCCTGGCTGATCGCGTCCAAATGCTGATCAGTCGCTTTCTGAGCCCGCTCGGCTTCTCTTTTCTATTGCTCCAGAGCCTCCCATAGGGAATCTTCGTTGTGGTCAGAGCGGTCTCCAAGAGGGAACTGGCGGTCTGACATTTTGACAAAAGGTTTGAACGATAGTCCGCAATCTGAAGGTCGCATGTTTCTGTTAAATATGAAATTGCACCTCCGAAGGAAATCGAAGGCTGCGGGCTGTCGGTTACTCTTTGGTTAGAGAAAATGAGACCACTGGCAGCGGTCAAGGCCAGACTTCGCCCGTCACGGCGAATGCCTCTCTTGTGACGGGCTTTCCTTTGATTGAAACAAAGAAGTTACAGCGGGTTACAGATGCAGGAAAGTAGAAGTTGGTCGGTCAGACAGGTCGCAAGACGGGAAACTCAAGACCGCAGCTCAAATAAGCGAGCTCCTGGATTTGAGTGTGCGTGCCTTAGGAACGTCGCCGCCCCCTATTTATAGGCTCGGGGGCCTGCCCGAACGGGCAGGGATAAAATAACCGCCTGCCCTGGTACAGGAGAATCGGGCAGGCGGCGACGGGATACAGAAAGGAGAAAAGAAAGAAGTCTTGCGGCTTGGCGGCTTGCGCACCCGATTTATCCTGGCCGAAGACTGAATATGTTGCGATCAAGGCGATGATGCAACCCGGGCGGTCTCCGACTTGAGACCGCGGCTTGCCATATGGACCTGTGCCTTGATAGTCTTCATGGTACAACTCGGGCGGTCTCCAACTTGAGACCGCGGCTTGCCTTCTGGACTTGAGCCTTGATGATCTTCAATCCTTGGGGGCGATCTGGGTTCTGTCAGACCGCCCAGTTTGTGTTGGCTGGTGTTGATGGACACTGTTGAATCTGAACCAGGCGACTTGGATCCTCAGACCGCCCGGTCTGTGAGAAGGGCTACTCGGAGGCGGTCTTCTGGGTAAACAGCTACTACTGTTACGCCTCCTTTCTTTGACACGACTCTTACTGGGCTAACTAAAGTACTATCCGAGATCGGGTAGAGGATTCCGGCATCTAAAAGTTTGATAACTTCAGCCTTAACGACTTCTTTCATATTCGTGTTTAGCCATCGTTGAGGATGGACTATGTTGCGGGAATTACTTCGAGGAAGACTTTGTGAGTGCAGAAGGAAGGGTTAATACCCTTGATATGGGAAATTTCCCACGCAATTGCGTGACGGTGATTGCTTAAGACTAGTGTCAATTCAGAAATTTTTGAATCGCTTAGTTCAGATGACACAATAACGGGTAGCTTAGAGTCTTTTTCTAAAAAGAGATATTTTAGGTGAGGGGGAGTTGTTTTAATTCCAACACGGGTGGCTCTTCATATGAAGTTTTAATTTTTTATTTTTCTAATGGATCGGGTGGTGTGGAGCGAGAGATTTCTTCTAGACAAAAGAGCTCGACGAGCTCGGAATCGTTACTCGATGTGGAGACTAAATCAGGAAGTGGATAAAAATCATTTTCAAAACATTCTTCTAAGTAAAAAAAATGAATCATCATTCTCTAAAGTGTTTCGCATCGAGGGATTTATACTGAAAGTAACTTCGTCGTCTCTAACCCGTAGGAGGAGCTTTCTGTTACTTACATCGATAATCGTGCGGGAGGTTGCAAGGAAGTGGCAGCCGAGTATGAGGGGTACTTCGGCATCCTCGTTGATATTAAGAATGACAAAGTCCATCGGGAAAATGAACTTGTCAACCTTAACGAGCACATCCTTGATGCACAAAACTATATCCGCAAAGGATAACGACAAGTGTACCGTATCGAATGTAGTATAGGTTATAAAAACCAAGGTCGTATTAGACTCGGGCGGTTGAGTACTCTTACTTCAAGAAAATCTCTATTATCTTATCAATTACAACTTTGGTTGGTTGATGCGAGAAAGAGAAATAACTTTTTAAAACTATGATTAAAGGATTAGCACTCAACCTTGAATCACCTTGGAAAAAAATAAATAAATTAAGAAATAACACTTCTAATTCTCTTAAAAGAATTGCTTGACCGTGGAGGTTCCCGAGTTATAAACGGACCTCTCTCGAGGATGCGCTCAACTGAGTTTAGGTTGATCAATCGAACTCTTGTTCTAGAATCGAACCCCCTAAAACTCGCCTTATCGAAATGAACCCCGCTATTGGATATGACTCCAATCCGGGAGATTTATGTCGTCCTCTCTCGAGGAGTGCATTCAAATCTCGTTATCCTTGAAATGATCGATTCGAACTCAAAACCTCTCGGTTATTGGACTACGAAAACAAGAATGAGAATTATATATCGATAATATAATCTCAATCAAATTAAATTCAAGGATAAATCTTAAGCGATCTAAAAAGGAGAAAAGAAGTTCTAGACTAAATTATGAATTATATTTTTCTTGGATCATCCTTATCGAGTACTAATAATAATTTAGCTACTCATTGAGATTAAGGAACTAACAAAAATAAAAGAGTACATGATAAAATAAGAGAGGTAAAATGAGAGAACAAAGGAACGATTTTATTAAATTGCTAAAGAAAAGTTACAAGACAGGAATTGAAAGTTACAACCATTGAAATGAAAATACAATTGCAAAAAGAAAGAAGGAGCATAAGAACTACTAAGACATGAAATTAAAGACATGAAATGAAAGTTCTAATCCTAAAAATTCGTCTCTGAAGTTCTGGAGAAGCTCCCTTTAAATAGGCAGAATTTTAATGTTACACGCCCTTGGTCACGCCCGTGACCAAGGGCGTGTAAGGAGCGTGATCGATGTTGGTGCAGAGAGGGCACGTTCTGGCTTCAATGCAGGCATTTCTGGCGCGTCACGCCCTAGGTCACGCCCGTGATGTGGGGCGTGTAATCTTTAAATGTGTTGCTGGCGGGAAATATTTGGCGGGAAGGCGCGCGGGGCGAGTCATGCTTGTGACTGAATGTCACGCCCACTGGTCACGCCCGTGACCGAGGGCGTGTAACTTTAATTGACGTGGCAGGCATGTTCTGGGAGCTGGAGTCGAGTCGCGGCCGTGACATTGGGTCACGCCCTTAGTCACGCCCGTGACCTTGGGCGTGTACTTGGCGAATTCTGCACGGAACGACCCCGGGGTGGCGGAAGCAGGTCTGGAACACCGCGCAGTGTACACGCCCATTGGTCACGCCCATGACCTTGGGCGTGTAAATGTACTTTTTGCTCCAAATGTCCAGAAAACCTGAAAACACAAAATAAACTCAAGTTAGCTTATGAATTAAAATAGAAAATATTTATATGAAATAATTTAGATAAAAGACATAATTTCATATTAAAATAATAATAAAACTATACTAAAAGATGAGTAAATAAATTACTCATCAATCCTCCATTATCCCTACTAGATATTTTATTGAACGATCTGCGAGTTGAATACTCATTTGGGTGGGGCTAGGGTTTCCTAGACCTAACTTTTTGAATAATGAAAAAGGCATCAGATTTATACTTGCTCCAAGATCAGCTAAAGCGTGTTTTACTAATGAATTACCAAATAGGCATGGGATGGAGAACCGTCCCGAGTCATTTGTTTTTTGAGGCAATTTGTTAAGTATAACTGCGGAGCATTCTGCGTTTAAGGAAATATGGGAAATATCTTCTAAAATCTTCTTATTGGAGAGCAACTCCTTATGATATTTCGCATACTTCGGCACTTAAGAGATAGCCTCGCAGAATGGTACATTAATATGAATTTGTTTCAAAATTTCTAAATTTTTTTATAATTTTTCTCCGCGCACTCGCTCCTAAGCTAAGACGGATACGTAATATTTGAACTAGAAGCATGCAGATTTAACGTAGAGGGCAAATTCGAAGATAAAATAGGAGTAGGGGGAGGAGGAGAAGTAGTTACCAAGGGTTCGTCCTGTTTTGAAACCACCTCCTTTCCACTGCAGAGAGTAATCACGTTCACGCTTTCCCTTGGATTTTGCTCCGTTTTTTCGTTGTAGTTCCTTGCTGGCGCTCGGAGAATATTTTTGCTAGCTGCCCCACTTGATTCTCTAAATTTTTGATCGATCCAGTGAGGTTCTGGATGTTCGTTTCATTTGTAGCAACATATTTTGCAAAGACCTCTTCAAGCGGAGAGGGCTTTTGCTGTTGCGGTGGAAAACTGAGTGGATTAAAGTTTAGAGTGGGAGTTAAGTTAAGAAGTTGATTAGGAGGTTGATTCATATTTAAAGGACGCTAAGCATTTCCTTAGTTGCTTCATGAGAAATTTGGATGGTTCCAATAACCCACATTGTAGGTGTTGTTGTACGAAGCGGAGTTCAGGTTATAGGAAGGCCGAGGCAGATTTCCCATGTAGTCAACCTGCTCTTCGATTAAAACCTTATTAGCCCAAGGAGGAGTGGCGGAGGAAGCAGACATCTCCGTCACTTGCTTTGTTAAGCGCTCAACTTGTAAAGCTAAAGTAGAAGTAGCGTCTATTTCAAAAATACTGGCTGGCTTAATAGGCTGCGCTCGGGGCAAATTCCATTGACAAGCATTCATGGCCATTCCCTCAAAAAGCTCTTGAGCGGCCTCCAGGGTTTTTCTATATAATGTGCCTCCGGCGGCCGCATCAATCATTTTCTTAGTTTGGAAATTCAAGCCAATATAAAAGATTTGCAATTGTTGCCAAGCGGGCAGTGCGTGGTGAGGGCATCTACGCAAAAGCTCCTTGAAATGCTCCCATGTATCATAGAGAGTCTCCGAGTCGATTTGCATAAATGACGCAATATCTGTTCGCATTTTGGCGGTCTTTGTAGGCTGGAAATATTTAGTGAGATATTTTTTCTGCCGTATCGGCCCATATAGTGATGGACTCCCTAGGAAGTGAGCCCAACCACTACTTGGCCTTAGACCGCAAAGAAAAAGGAAAAATACGTAATCGAATGGCATCATTGGTGATGCCATTGATTTTAAATGTGTCACAGATTTCGAGAAAATTAGAAATATGACAATTTGGATCTTCGTCCGACTGACCATCGAAGGTCCCTGATTGCTGCACCATTTGTATGATGCTGGACTTGATCTCAAAGTTTTTGTTCGCCACCGTGGGGTGAACAATACATGACTGTATGACTTCCATATTCGGCCGCCCATAATAGGACATGGTCCGTTGCGCGGTCTCATTAGGATTGGGCGCGTTAGGATTAAGAAGATTAAGATTAAGATCCATATTTACTGTGTTAGTGTCCCCGATCGACTCAACAAATAATAATTGTATTTCCTGATCACGAGAACGGCAGCGCCGCGAAATGGATCGCTCGATCTCTTGATCAAAAGGAATATTCGAAGTGCTACCTCGGGTCATACACTATAAAGGAAAAGGCGAAAGAAGAAAGAGAAAAAAAAAGAGAATAATAAAACTAAAAATAAAGAGGAAAACTTGATTATTATATATATATTTTTTCCTTTTAGGTGGATTAAGTTAGTCTTGGACTTCCCGAGGTATACACTGTGAGGGGTTCACACCGGTACTAGGAGGTGTGATGGGATGATAACCCCAATGTCCCTTTCCAAAATTTAGATTACACCTTTAAGATTTTTGAAACTAGAGAAAGTAAAAAAAACATGATAAAACTAATAGCATTCCTCTTTTCAAAATATCTACGCAATAGTCCCAAGGCAACGGCTCCAAAAACTTGATACGCAGAGATCTACTTATCATGAAGCTAACGTTGGCGTTATGCCAAATCATTCCCAAAATGCTCCTGCAATCACGGCAACTTCCGTTCACGTCATTTTCATCTTGGTTGGAATGAAAGTCAATGCTGGGATTAAGTCCTAACGCCTGGAGTTAGACCACATTTTCTTTTCAGCTTGTGAGCAAATCAAGACCATCAATGCAGCATCCTAGTGTCAATTTTGTTCAAACTTGCATGCTAAAAACACGGGGGCAAACTAGATCAAATACAAGTAGAATTTGTTATTCTCAAACCAAAGGGATGCGTAAAACTGTGTTCCAACAATCTCCCCCTTTTGATAATAACAAATCCAATTATGATAAATCATATTCAGATATAAAAGATGTGTTTTTATAAAAGGAAGTGACACTAAGCAACAAGAGATTTTAATATCAAAATATATTTAGAGATCTGTGCTCCCCCTAATTAAGTGCCCCCCCCCCCCCCCCCCTTAATGTATGATCCCGTAGACTAGATTTATGCTCCCCCTTAATCTAGTGAATCCAACTCCTTAATCATTAAGAATTATCATTTTTATTCTCCCCCTTTTGTTATTAGCAAAAGTTGGTGGACTGAAACAAAGCTAGGATAAAGAGGTGAAAGTTGGGACAACTAAGAGAGGATTAGGAGTTTTGTTGAAAATAGAGTAAGTCATGATCGAGCTAAGAAAGAGTAGCACAACAGAAAAAGAATATGATAAGCGTGAGTAATTGTTGGTTATTCCAAGGCGATCTCAAAGCAATCAAGCAGTTAGTCTTACTGCCAATGTACAACCCCGATGTTCGCCACTCGCGCTCAAGGAGGCGAGCCCAGAGGGGCGAACCCTGATCTCCGGCGAGGTAGGTCAAGGAAGAGCAAGAGACTGCGCAGGCGAGCGAGCCCAGCGGAGGGGAGTTAACCAGCTTCCTTGAAGCTCGCCGAGGTGGCGCAGGCTCGCGAGCTCCACTCGCGAGGAAGGCCATTTTGGGGTACAGTTAGCCATTTTGGGGTACAGTTAGCCATTTTGGGGTGCGGATAGCCATCCTGGGGTTCGCCGACCCAGAGGCTCGCGAGGGCAGTGTATGCGAGCCCGACCGGTTAAGGAGGAAGCTCGCCAGGCGAGCCCGGAACCTCTTGGGGTACAGTTAGCCATTTTGGGGTGCGGATAGCCATCCTGGGGTTCGCCGACCCAGAGGCTCGCGAGGGCAGTGTATGCGAGCCCGACCGGTTAAGGAGGAAGCTCGCCAGGCGAGCCCGGAACCTCTTGGGGTATAGTTAGCCATTTTGGGGTGCAGTTAGCCATCCTGGGGTTCGCCGACCCGGGGGTTCGCGAGCTCCGCTCGCGAGGGCAGTCGGCTTGGCCGGGTCGCTAGGAGCGAGCCCAACCATCCGAGGAAGGGGTCCGCTAGGCGAGCCCGCCTTGAGTGAGAGTTGATAATACCTCTGGAGTTCACCGACCCAGAGGCTCGCGAGCTCCACTCGCGAGGGAGGTCGCGAAGCGGGCTGGCTCGCCCCGTAGAGGTCCAGGAAGGGATTTTTACCAAGAGGCCCCCGGTGGTCTGCACCTAGCCTCTCTAAACAGCGGAGTTTGGCTGTTAGCAGACCAATCCGGGGTGCGGATAGTAAGATTGGACAGCGGGATTTGGCTATTGACAGACCATAAAACTGAAATCTATAAATAGACCTCAAAGGGCACCTTGGAAGAGACGGTTCTTTATCTGAGCTCTTCTCTCCCTAGGTCGCTTTGGTTTGGGCTCTCTAGCTCTCCAAGGTGCCCGAGTCTTAGCTTTGGCTTGGGAGGGGAAGCGCTCAACGATCTTCCGGGTTAGTGGAGGGACCTCCTCGCTGAGACTAGGGTCTTCGTTCTTTGCTCGAGTCGTCAACCTTACCTCTCCCGAGGGACCGGTAAGGGCTAGCTGCCCCTCATCTCGGTGAGGGCCCCGAGCTCCACTCGAGACCGAGAAATCGGTTTCAACATTTTGGTGCGGTGAGCGTGGAGCGCGGCTGGTTCGAGAAAGTCCCAAGGAAGAGTTATGGCTGGGGATGAAGAGCAGGGCGAGGAGTTCGGCGAGACCCCTCAGGAGGCCATGGCTAGGATGTTCGCGGACTTCAGGAAGGAGGTGCTCGACACCTTGGGTTCACGGTCACGGCTCTGCGGAGTGAATTCGCGACCCCGGCACCTCAGGCGACCACTCCCCCAACAACAGTCGGCGAGAGGGCACCAGGAGGAAGGGCTGGAAAAGAAGTTGCCATTGAACCAGGACATGACAGGGAAGGGCGAGTGTTGTTCGCCAGTCCGGCGAGCCCGGTGTTAGCGAGCTCCGCGCCGGCGAATTCGGTGTCGACGAGCTCTGCCCCAGCGAGCACGACACAGGCGAGCGCACGCCAGGAAAACGCGACGACAGCCGGGGTGGTTCAGGCGAGCGTCGCCCTCGCGAGTGCGATCCCAAGCTTGGCGAGCGAGCTGGGTCCGCGAGCCGAGCGAGAGAAGATGGTAGGAGGGGGAAGCCCCTTCTGCGAATTAGTGTTATCTGCGCCCGTTCCGGCAGGATTCGGAGAATGGGATAGAGTGTACTACAATGGCAGAGATGAGCCAGTTCAGCATCTGCAGTCTTTCGAGGACTCGGTCTCCATCAGGCCGATGTCCGATGCCTTCAAGTGTCGGCTCTTCGCCGTCACTCTCAAGGAGAAGGCCAGGGACTGGTTTCATTCGCTTCCGGCAGGCTCCATCTACGCGTTCGAGGACCTGCGCCGTAGTTTCTTGTTGAGATTTTCAACTTCAAAGAGGAGGAAGAAGGACGCTGATTCCCTCTTCGCGGTGAAGCAGGAGTCCAGGGAGACGTTGGCTCAGTACGCGGATCGGTTCCAGGAGGAAGTGCAGCTCACTCAGGAGGTGCCCGGATTTGCACTTCAACTCGCCTTCACGGTCGGGTTGAAGGAAAGCTTCTTCAAGATGGCATTGAAAAGAAAGGCCCCCGTCTCCTATGAGGAGCTGATGGAGAGGGTGGCGGAGGAAGTAGCAAGCGAAGAAGCCAACCCAGAGCTCACCAAGAGGCTGGCCAAGCTCGGTGAGCCGGAGGTGAGGCAGCAAGAGGTCAGAAGAAGAGAAGAGCCCCGGGCCCCGGAGGTGGGATGGAGGCCGCAGGGTGGAGGAGTGCAGGGGCAAGGAAGGGGTTATGGCCCAGGAAGGGGTAACCGTTTCGAGGGACAATGGAGACCTCCCCAGTTGGGGTGGAGGCAAGGCCCGATGCAGTTGCCTCCCCCACCTCAACAGGCCATGGCAATTGGCCGGGGAAGAGGAAGGGGAAGAGGAGAAGCGGAGGCGGCGGCCGCTAGGAGAAGAAGGAACAGGATAGCAGAGACCGGGGCAAGGGAAGCGGCGGTGCCCTATTGCATCTTCCACGATGTGGAAGGCCACTCCACGGACACCTGTCCGGAGTTCCTGGAGGTGAAGAGGGGCCGAGCACCCGCACCACCACCGCAGCAGCCGTTAAGGATCGTGGAGGTGGAACCTCGGGAGGAGGATGAAAGATGTGAGGACAGAGCAGATCTTGGGAACAGAGGAGGGATCGGAGTGATCCATGGGGGGGTAGGGGTGGAGGCGACCCGCAAGGCTAGTCTCCATACCATCTACCGCCGGAGCGTGGCGTCAACATCCACCGCTCCACCCCCGACCGAGAAAATTATTTTCACCCAAAAGGACATGCCGAGCTACGAAGACCCGTTCTGCGACGCGCTGGTCATCCAGACGGCGATCGAGAACTTCACCGTCTCCCGGATCCTAGTGGACAATGGGAGTTCGGTCAATGTCATCTTCAAGAAGGCATTCGACAAGATGGAGGTGGAGCCCAGAAGGGTGTTGGCCTCGGATGGCCCTCTGTTCGGATTTTCGGGAGAGAGGAAGGAAGTAGAAGGAGGGGTAGGGCTCCATGTGACCCTGGGTGGGCAGTCTCGGAACTGTCGCTTTGTCATAGTGGACGCCCCGAGCAGTTACAGCGCCATCTTCGGACGGCCACTCATCAGCGCGTTCCGTTGCGTCCCCTCCACTTTTCATCAGTGCCTCAAATTCAACGACGGAGGGGTCCAGGTGCGGGTCAGGGGGGATCCCAAGGTAGCAAGACAGTGCTACGTGACGGCTGTCAACACCATCTCCTG
Source organism: Dactylorhiza incarnata (assembly GCA_033032865.1). Classification (NCBI taxonomy): domain Eukaryota; kingdom Viridiplantae; phylum Streptophyta; class Magnoliopsida; order Asparagales; family Orchidaceae; genus Dactylorhiza; species Dactylorhiza incarnata. The sequence continues at coordinate 139,624 of JAWHQI010000068.1, forward strand.
GATGGGAGAAGCCGAGGAGTGGGATAAGGTGATGGAGGAGGTAGCCGAAGCCGGAGGTCTGGAGGTGGCTGAAGAGAAGAAGGGAGGTGAAGTTCATGTCCAGGAAGGGGTACCTGAGGTACCCCGGGCGGAGAGAAAGGGAGAAGAGAAGAAGGCCCAAGAGAGAAGGACGGAGGAGCTGATGGTGGTAGGGAAGGAAGTCAAGGAAGAGACTCAAGCTCCCGCTTGTGCCGAGGAAGAGAAGGCTTGGGGGGAGCAGTCCCGGTTGGAGGCCGTGGACGAGGTCGTGGAGCTCGAGGTCGTCACCCGGCTGGGGGTGGTGGAAAAAGTCCGGGTCAGCGGAGGACTCGGCCCAGGAGATCAAGCGGAGATTCTAGCTTGCATGCAACAGAACGTGGACGTCTTCGCTTGGAGCGCCGCCGAAATGCCCGGGATCGATGCAGATGTGGCGTGCCATCGCCTCAACCTCGACCCCGGTGCCCGTCCCATCCGCCAGAAGAGGAGAGCCGTCGCAGACAAGCTAGAAGGGCCCATCCGCGAGGAGGTGGGCAAACTCCTGCAGGCCGGATTTGTATCGGAGATCCAGTATCCAGGCTGGGTCTCCAACGTCGTTATGGTAAAGAAGGGTGGAGGTAAGTGGCGTATGTGTATCGATTTTTCACTTCTTAATAAAGCATGCCCGAAAGATTGCTACCCCTTGCCCAGAATCGACGCGCTGGTTGACTCAGCCGTCGGTTTTACTGTAATGTCCTTCTTAGATGCTTTTTCAGGTTACCATCAAATCCGCATGCATCCCCCGGACATTAAGGACGTTTCCTTCATCACGGGGGATGGATGTTATTGCTATAAGATGATGCCCTTCGGGCTCAAGAACGCAGGGGCAACATACCAAAGGATGATGGATAGGGTCTTCCGCGAACAGAAAGGAAGAAATTTAGAGGTCTATGTCGACGACCTCATGGTTAAGAGCCGAGACCTCGGGACCCACCTCCGAGACCTCGAAGAGACATTCGGGACCCTGCGGCGGTACAAGATGAAGCTCAATCCCTTGAAGTGTGTCTTCGGGGCAAGCCGAGGGAAGTTCCTGGGCCATTTGCTCACCCCCACGGGAGTGGAACCCAACCCGGACAAAGTTAAAGCGGTGATGGAGTTAGAGTCGCCGAGGAACCCGAAGGAGGTCCAGAGCCTCACAGGGAAATTGGCTGGGCTCAGTAGATTCCTCTCCAAGGCGGGAGAAAAGTGTGCACCTTTTTTCAAAGTACTGCGGGGAAACAAGAAGTTCGAATGGACCCCGGAGTGCGAGAGGGCCTTCCAAGCCCTGAAAGAACAGCTCACTCAAACCCCTCTACTCCAGGGACCGAGACCAGGAGAGGACCTATCTCTATACCTAGGGGTAGGATCCGAGGCAGTAAGTTCCGTGCTAATCCGAGAGGAGGGGAAGAAACAGTTCCCAATCTACTATGTTAGTCGAGTGCTGAAGAAGGCGGAACTCCGATACCCAATCCTAGAAAAGTTAGCCTTCGCCTTGGTGGTATCGGCCCGGAGGCTCCGGCCTTACTTTCAAGCCCATTCAATTAAAGTGGTGACCGACCATCCGCTCCGCAAAATCATGGAAGGGGTGGAACACTCAGGAAGGTTGGCAAAGTGGTCCGTGGAATTAAGCGAGTTCAATATCACCTTCGTACCCAGGACATCCATCAGGGCTCAAGCAGTGGCAGACTTCATGGCCGACTACGCGGCCGAAGTGGAGGAGCACGAGCCACCTTCCCCGGAAGCATGGAAGATGTTGGTGGACGGAGCGTCGGGAAAACACTCCTTCGGGGGGGGAATAGTCCTAGTGAGTCCTCAGGGGACTCGGATTGAGCAAGCCTTAAACATCCATTTTCCAATTACCAACAACCAGGCGGAGTACGAAGCAGTGATAGCGGGCCTTCGGCTGGCCCGGGAACTGGGTGTGCAGGACGTGGAGGTCTCCACAGACTCCATGGTGGTGGCATGCCAGATCAAAGGCGAGTTTGAAGCAAAGGATCCAACCCTCCTACTATACCTGGAGAAGGTTAAGGGAGTCATCGGGCAGTTCCGCACCTTCTCAATCAAACACGTGCCGAGGGAGGAGAGCACCCAGGCGGACCTCCTAGCCAAGTTCGGTCCTCGAGCGGGGGGAACGACTTCGGAACTCTTCCGGCCCTCCATCGAGGAGGGAGAGTCGATGGAAGTGGATCAGCAGGCCTCGTGGATGGATCCATTCATCACCTTCCTATCCTCCGGACAGTTCCCTGGAGAGGATGTGGACAAGAGGCGCTTCAGGTATAAGTCCACCTATTACTCTTTGCATGCAGGGGGGCTATATAGAAAGACTCTCTCAGGACTTCTGGCTCGTTGTGTCTCCGAGGAAGAGGTCCCGAGGGTCCTGGAAGAAATTCACTCCGGGGAGTGCGGCAGTCACTCCGGGAGTCGGACCCTGGAAGGGAGGGTGTTGAGACAAGGCTACTTCTGGCCCACTCTCAGCAAGGATGCAGCAGAGTTCACAAGAAAGTGTTAGAAGTGCCAACTCTATGCTCCGCTCCAGCTCCTCCCCGCTCAGAGGCTCCGGTCCATCACGGCTCCCTGGCCTTTCGCCATATGGGGGTTAGACCTGGTCGGCCCCTTTCCCCAAGCCAGCGGTCAGAGGAAGTTCCTGCTAGTCATGATCGACTACTTCTCCAAGTGGGTAGAGGCGAAGGCGCTAGCTAAGGTGACCTCTCAGGTTGTAAGGAATTTTGTGTGGGGGGAAATAATCTGCAGACATGGACTCCCTCTAGCCATAGTGACGGACAATGGGCCACAGTTCGCGAGTGAAGAGTTCGTCGGCTTTTGCACTCAGCTCGGCATCGACCTCAGGTTTGCCTCAGTCCACCACCCGAGGAGCAATGGGCAAGTGGAGGCGGCAAATAAGATAATCGTCAACCTGCTAAAAAAGAAAGTGGAAAACATACGAGGAAGTTGGGTGGAACAACTACCCTCCGTCCTCTGGGCCATGAGGACTACTCCGAACACCGCCACCGGGGAGACTCCATTCAAGCTCTCCCACAGGTCCGAGGCCGTTCTCCCCATAGAGTTCGAGGTGAAGACCCCCCGGGCGACCGCTGCATGCGAGGGGGATGAAGAGTGGCTAGAGGGTAACAGTGCCGAGCAGAGGCTATCCCTGGACCTGGTGGAAGAACTCCGAGACTTGGCCACCATCAGGCAGGAAGAGGTCAAGAGGCGGATGGCTCGATATTTTGACAAACATATCCGGGTCAAACACTTTCAGAAGGGGGACCTAGTCCTGAAGAAGGTCGATGCGGCCGGCAGAGGGGCCACAGTGGGTAAGCTTAACCCCAACTGGGAAGGCCCATATATCGTAAGCGAGGTGCTCAAGTCGGGGGGGTATCACCTCCGGGATGTGGAAGGGATACCCCTTGACCGAGCTCGAAGTGGGGATGATTTGAAACGATTCTACCCTTAAAAACTTTATTATGTCATTCAATCAATATCTTACTTTCGTTTGTTGTGTTTCTGACTGCTGCTGTGCCAAGGTTGGATATGTTGGTGCTGGAATGCCCCAGATCGATTCCGCTCCCGGGCTTTCACCTAGACGGGGGGTTCTGGTTGATCTCTGGAGAGGCTGGCAAGGTTGGATATGTTGGTGCTGGAATGCCCCAGATCGATTCCGCTCCCGGGCTTTCACCTAGACGGGGGGTTCTGGTTGATCTCTGGAGAGGCTGGCAAGGTTGGATATGTTGGTGCTGGAATGCCCCAGATCGATTCCGCTCCCGGGCTTTCACCTAGACGGGGGGTTCTGGTTGATCTCTGGAGAGGCTGGCAAGGTTGGATATGTTGGTGCTGGAATGCCCCAGATCGATTCCGCTCCCGGGCTTTCACCTAGACGGGGGGTTCTGGTTGATCTCTGGAGAGGCTGGCAAGGTTGGATATGTTGGTGCTGGAATGCCCCAGATCGATTCCGCTCCCGGGCTTTCACCTAGACGGGGGGTTCTGGTTGATCTCTGGAGAGGCTGGCAAGGCTGGATATGTTGGTGCTGGAATGCCCCAGATCGATTCCGCTCCCGGGCTTTCACCTAGACGGGGGGTTCTGGTTGATCTCTGGAGAGGCTGGCAAGGTTGGATATGTTGGTGCTGGAATGCCCCAGATCGATTCCGCTCCCGGGCTTTCACCTAGACGGGGGGTTCTGGTTGATCTCTGGAGAGGCTGGCAAGGTTGGATATGTTGGTGCTGGAATGCCCCAGATCGATTCCGCTCCCGGGCTTTCACCTAGACGGGGGGTTCTGGTTGATCTCTGGAGAGGCTGGCAAGGTTGGATATGTTGGTGCTGGAATGCCCCAGATCGATTCCGCTCCCGGGCTTTCACCTAGACGGGGGGTTCTGGTTGATCTCTGGAGAGGCTGGCAAGGTTGGATATGTTGGTGCTGGAATGCCCCAGATCGATTCCGCTCCCGGGCTTTCACCTAGACGGGGGGTTCTGGTTGATCTCTGGAGAGGCTGGCAAGGCTAGCAATAAGGATCAAGGACTAAGATAACAGGTTGGAATACTAGTCAGGGAATCTCAGCTCACGGGATGACTATCCGTACTCACCAAAGTTAGGCTCGTCGGGCAGTGCTCGCGGGCGGTGATAACCCGGGCTCGCGAGACCCATTGAAAAGAAAACCTCGGTGAGGCGAGCCCAGGCGCGCGCGCTCGCGAACTCTCCGGGAGCACCACCACGTGACGATTAGTTATGAGGTTGGAAAAGAAATCCACGAGAAGAAATAAACACAAGCATGATCATAAAGGTTAACAAAAAGTTATAACTATATGTTCGGCAGCAATCTCGCCAGCCCAAAAATGATATACATTTGCGAAAAGGGGGAAAGAAGAAAAGAATTCATCCTAGAGGGCCCTCGCCGTCTTTGCGAGTCCCCAACCAGGGCGCCATGGCGAAGAGGTCCGGACAGACGTCTTCCGCTGTGAACTCCATCGCATCCTCGGCTAGCAGGCTTGCATCCTTAAGGGTAGTGAAAACAAGGTTGGCGACCTCCTGTGCATCCCGCCGCCTCTGCTCCTCACTTTCGGCAGCCCTCTGTTGAGAGCCGACTCGCCCAGGAGAGGGAGGTAGCACGCCGCGAACCAGCTCATCCACTCGAGCCTTCAACATGATATTCTCCAACTCCAGCTCGCCGTTGCGAGCGAGGAGCTTGGTGGCCACGTCGGCATCCTGAGCATCAAGCGGGTTAGGGGAAGGCCAGAGATCGTAAACAGCAAAGAAAAGAAACCCGGGGGTCGCGTACCATCTTGCCCTGCATGCCGGCGAGAAGGGTTTCCGTCGCTTCTTCTTTCTCCTTGAGGCCCTTGATTTCCTCGCGAGCCTTCTTCAGCTCTTCCCTGTATGCGCGGATGTCCCTGTCCGCCTGCAGATATCGACGCCCCGCCATATGTGCGAGCTCCGTCGAGCGGAATTGGGCTCGCATTTCTTCATAGACCAACTGTCTGGGCCCCATCTCTTTGTAGGCGGCGGCGTCCTCGCGGCCATATAAGCCGAAGGAGATGGAGAACGCCTCCTCCCCGGCCTTACCGAGCTCCACCCAGGAAGGGTGAAGGGTGGAGCAGGAAATTCGGTTGGCATTGGGGTCCCAGGCGAGCAGGGGCTCGCCAAGGAGGTCGGAGACTTTCTCGCCTAGACCAAAGTTCCTGTGACCTTTGGGTTGAGGGGTCACGGAGGAACTCCCAGCACCCTGGTTCACCGGGGGGTCAAGCTTTTCCGCAGGGGAAGGAGGCGAGCCGTCGGTCTCGCTCAGGTAGACGACTGCGCTCCTATCCTTATCAGCGGAGGTCTTTCCTTTCAGCTTCTTGGAGGATCGCGAACTCGGCTGACTCGCAGAAGGGGGCCGCTTCTTGCCGGACCCGACGGCGGGAAGGTCGCGGCAAGCCTCTGCCGCCGCGGTCGCGAGAGTATCCACCGTGAGGGTGATGCCCTGCGCGTGCGGGGGATTGACGGGGACCTCGCGCTCACCTGTAAAGTAAGCGTTATACGATGAAGAAAGGGAAAAGAAAGTGAGGCGCGAGCGAACCCTACCTTCCCCCTGAGGAACGGAGAGTAACGAATCGACGCTGCGCCGCAGATAGGCGACTTCAAAGTTCTTGCCGGAGAGGTATTGGAGGACTTTGGCGTCGGCGCCGCCCAGCGAGCTCGGAGGGCGGTAAGTGGCGTCATCCCGCTGGATGGGGGTGAAGTGGAGGTTGCCGAAGGGTCCTTTCACTAGGAGGAACTTCTGGGTCCAAAAGTGGCTCTTGTTCACCGTCTCGCAGACGGTGACGTGCTGGCTCGCGAAATAGGTAGTCCCATCTCGGAAGGCGCGGAAAGAAAAAACTTTGCGGAAGACGAGGAGGCTGAACTCGATCCTCTCTTCCCGCAGATAACAGGCGAACGCGACAATGTCCGCGATCGCATTTGGGGTCAACTGGCTCGGCAACACCCCATAATATCGCAACACCTACAAAGAACGATGAGAAAGTTGCGATAGCGAACACGAGGCAGCGAGAAGGTCAGGCGAAATACCTGACGGATTTCAGGCCACAGAGGGAGTCGCAACCCATTCTCAAAATGCGCGATGGGGATCGCGAGCTCGTCAGCCTCGGTCTCGTTTAAGGTGGAGTTCTCGCTTGGACAGCGAGCCGAGTAACCCTCCGGGAGATAGCGGTCCACCGCGAGCTTATACTCCTCGGCTGTGATGTTCGCGCAGTAGAACTCGTGGGCTTGAAACGCTGAGGCGCATTTGGACCGCCCCTCGCTCTCGCCATCCGCTCCCACTTGCTGATTCGTCCGCATCGAGTCAGGAAAAGATAGCCTACGAGCAGCGAACGCGAACGCGATCTTGCGAGAACGGAGATGAGCGTAGGCGCGGGAAGACGGGAGAAATAAATGCAACGGGTAGAAGATTGAATCCAAACTATTTATAGAGGGCTCTGATGGGCACAGGAATCGAAGCGTCAGGAGTGCGGATAACGGAAACAAAGTAAAATCCTACCCGATAGTACAGTAGTCCTGCGAACCCAAGCTCGCCACGGCCAGCCTGCGAGGAAAAAGGGTCTATGCCTAGCGTTGCATAAAAACACAAACGCTCCACGAGGGCGAACGTATCAAACACAGCGAACGGACTAAACAAACCACAGGCACACCGCCGAAACAAATAGAATAATAAAAGAAAAACGATAAAAGGCGAGTCACGATAGACTCGCGAGTATTACCACACCAAATATTGTTCATACAGACGTCATAAAAGAAGCAAAAACAGCGGGATGGTAGCATTCAACCCGCGGCGGTCTCAGGGGTAAGGAAGCCACTTCCAGCGACCCCGGCCTCGCTTCCCCGCACGCGGCGGCACTCTCGGATAATGGTAGTCGCGAAGCGCTTTAAACTCGCGCAGGATCAGGTGCGCTTGATCCTCGCCCCGCGAGATGTGCACGCCGGGTGAGGTAACATCGGCGCGAGGCACCGGCTCCGCCTCGGCGATCAAGCGCGCATTCGCGTCCTCCAACACGGCGAATCTCTCGTCAAAGGCAGCCCGATCCGCGTCATACCGCTCTTCCAACTCGCGTAACATCATGCCGTGCTTCTGAAGCACCTCGGACACCCGACTTTTCATCCGCACGGGGTCGCCAGGGTCACCCAAGAAATCTTCAATCTGGCTGGGCGAAGGCGGTGGTGACATCTCCATCCTCCCGTGCTCTGACTCAGGGGTGGCCCCTGGGATTTCAGCGGAGAGAGTTAGTAGGATCTGAAGGCAAGCAAGAGATGGGAGCTCGCGAAAACATGCCAACCTGGCGAGGAGGGGGACTCGCGATGGGGCTTGCACGAGGACTCCGGCCGACCCCGGAAGTTTTCGTGGAATCCCGAGACATGGGGTTTCCCCAGACCAGGAGGGTATACCACTCTCTCCGCGACTTTGACACCGTCGAGAAGCGAGCCGCCTGGACTTCGCTTCCCCATCAGACCGAAGCCAGGGGTCACCACGCTAACCTTAGGCGGGACCGGCGAGTTCGCCGGTGTAGAGCCTTTCTCCTTGGGGCTCGGCGATGGGGTACCTACATGGACCACAAACGCGTAGATACCGCCTGGACTTATGCAGGAATAATGGAGGAGGCGAGCGACTTACGAGGTTGCGAGAGAGGCGCTTGTTGGGACGAGGTCCCGACCCCAGCATCTAGCGATCCCAGCTTCGCGGGGGACGAAGCATGGGAAGTTGTCAGCGCGAGGCTCGCCATGCGGTCCTCGGGTGGAAAATTCTGCGAAAAGGAAGAGAATGAGCAAGGAGTCGATGAAAAGGCTTTAGGCAAAGGATACCTGTTGTGCAAGCTCGGTATTCGGCGGAGGGGACGAGTCAAGTGGCGATGTCGCGTCCTCCTCCGGCGACCTCCTAACCGACTTAGCTTTCTTAGTCTGGGGGGAAGAAGAGGCGGCAGGGTTGAATATCCAGGCGTTGTGCTCGGCGGCCCGAGCTTTCGCCATCTCCCTGGAAGCCTTCAGCCGTTCCAATGCGCTCTGCTTGGAAGACATCCAAAAGGAAGAAGGATTTCGGCGAGGAGGAAGGGGAAGGAAAGGCTCGATCACTAGCCGCGGTGGACGGTATTTATAGTTTCAGGCATGGGGCCCACCGGAAAGATTCCCGCCACGTCAACAGAATCAGCGAACATCAGGGGATGGATGTATCTTCGCGAGCTTAGAACAACCTCGCGAAGAGCGGGGATTGTGTACAACCCCGATGTTCGCCACTCGCGCTCAAGGAGGCGAGCCCAGAGGGGCGAACCCTGATCTCCGGCGAGGTAGGTCAAGGAAGAGCAAGAAACTGCGCAGGCGAGCGAGCCCAGCGGAGGGGAGTTAACCAGCTTCCTTGAAGCTCGCCGAGGTGGCGCAGGCTCGCGAGCTCCACTCGCGAGGAAGGCCATTTTGGGGTACAGTTAGCCATTTTGGGGTACAGTTAGCCATTTTGGGGTGCGGATAGCCATCCTGGGGTTCGCCGACCCAGAGGCTCGTGAGGGCAGTGTATGCGAGCCCGACCGGTTAAGGAGGAAGCTCGCCAGGCGAGCCCGGAACCTCTTGGGGTACAGTTAGCCATTTTGGGGTGCGGATAGCCATCCTGGGGTTCGCCGACCCAGAGGCTCGCGAGGGCAGTGTATGCGAGCCCGACCGGTTAAGGAGGAAGCTCGCCAGGCGAGCCCGGAACCTCTTGGGGTACAGTTAGCCATTTTGGGGTGCAGTTAGCCATCCTGGGGTTCGCCGACCCGGGGGTTCTCGAGCTCCGCTCGCGAGGGCAGTCGGCTTGGCCGGGTCGCTAGGAGCGAGCCCAACCATCCGAGGAAGGGGTCCGCTAGGCGAGCCCGCCTCGAGTGAGAGTTGATAATACCTCTGGAGTTCACCGACCCAGAGGCTCGCGAGCTCCACTCGCGAGGGAGGTCGCGAAGCGGGCTGGCTCGCCCCGTAGAGGTCCAGGAAGGGATTTTTACCAAGAGGCCCCCGGTGGTCTGCACCTAGCCTCTCTAAACAGCGGAGTTTGGCTGTTAGCAGACCAATCCGGGGTGCGGATAGTAAGATTGGACAGCGGGATTTGGCTATTGACAGACCATAAAACTGAAATCTATAAATAGACCTCAAAGGGCACCTTGGAAGAGACGGTTCTTTATCTGAGCTCTTCTCTCCCTAGGTCGCTTTGGTTTGGGCTCTCTAGCTCTCCAAGGTGCCCGAGTCTTAGCTTTGGCTTGGGAGGGGAAGCGCTCAACGATCTTCCGAGTTAGTGGAGGGACCTCCTCGCTGAGACTAGGGTCTTCGTTCTTTGCTCGAGTCGTCAACCTTACCTCTCCCGAGGGACCGGTAAGGGCTAGCTGCCCCTCATCTCGGTGAGGGCCCCGAGCTCCACTCGAGACCGAGAAATCGGTTTCAACAGCCAACGCAATATGAGCATATAGGGTCGCACATAAAAGTGTTGGAGAAGTTGGATGATGGATTGTGTTGGTCTTACTCATATTGAATATGAGTGGAGGACCAATCCTGTTGCTGATTGGAGTTGCGTCGAATTATACTCGACGCTGCGTCGAGATTTTCTCGATGTGATATACTCGGAGTTGCGTCGAGATAGTCTCAACGCAAGTCTTATATTCGACATTGCGTCGAGAATGTCTCGACGCAGTGTACTCAACGTTGCGTCGAGATTGTCTCCACGCAAGTCTTGGACTTTATGTTGCGTCGAGATTGTCTCGACGTAAGTCTTGTACTCAACGTTGCGTCGAGATTCTCTCGATGTATTGTACTCGAGCTTGCATCAAGAAGGTCTCGACGCGATTCTTGTACTCGACGTTGCGTCGAATTGCTTCGACAGTTCGCGGATAGTGTATTTTATGCCCTGAGTATAAAATAGGAAGCGATTAGATTTCCTGTAGAGATAATAATCCTTTTGAAAATCGTTAGGGCCGAAGCGGAAGTGTTCCGCTTAGCTCTCGACATTCCGCGAGATCACCTCCGCTGCTCCCTGTCGTCGAACCTACTAGATTGTGGGAGATGCAGTGGGCATTCTTCCTCCATCCCAGTTCTTGTTGGACAAGAGTCGTGGGGTTCTTCTTCACTGTGTGCATTCCTATAGAGGTGCTGATCCATTTTAGTACTTGTAACTCAGAGTTCGTTTTGGAATCAGACCTTGGAGCATCTTGGTTGAGTGTTGACTCAATCCCTTTTAGGTATAATGCAATGCGTTGTTTTATTAATTTCTTGATTTATGAAATCGCAAGATTCGGAACTCTTTTGGGTTGTTCTTGTTCCGCTACACATATATGATATGTTGTTCATTTATGAACGATGTAGAAAACCCAACAGTCGTATCAAAGGGAGGTTGTGATCCCGTGTGTGTAAATCTAGAATTTAGAAGTGTTCTAAATGAGTAGATTTCTTCTTGGAGCATCAAATAAATTTGGTCGGGGCTCTGCCCCTTGGAACACCGTCAGGAACGCATGTGATTGCATTGCGATTTTAATGTTTCAGAAATTGTTTCTCCTTTGCAGTAACCGTCCCTCAGATTGGTTTGTGAAACCAAATGTCTTAGATTTTACATCTGACATTGAGAGACGATCTTGTCTACTGCATAAGTTGAGTTGTTTTTTCCTATGGCCAATGCATGTGAATCTAGAGGTTTAGAAGTGTTCTAAATGCTCAGATTTACACCATTTTATCAAAGTGTTGATAATTTTATTTTTGTGCACATCTGGGATGTATTTGATTTGTGAATGTTGTAATTCTGTGAATGTGCATATTGATTGATTGTTAATCGATTATCATAAAATTCCTTATTAAATATTAAATATACGAATGCCTTCTGATGGATGACACTCTTCCTGCCCCGATCAATGAAATGTGGGCTTGCCAAAGCAATGTGCATCAATCTATCTTGGTAAGGGTGCGAGCGGATAATTGTGATATCCCATTATCGACATTGGGTCCAACTTAACTAGGTGACCTCAAAGGTTGAGTGCCTAGAGGCATAGGGTTGGCATGCACTATATGATGGATGCAAATAAAGAGTTATTCACCAACCATACAAGAGTTGCATAATGATGCAATTGGCAAATGTTGCCTACCTAAACAACCGCATTATGAGAGGAACTCCAAAGAGGACTCATTGTGTTGGTGAAATATGGATCTTTTCCACTAAGAGAGTAGCTCGCTTAACCTCTCTGAATTGATATTAAGGGTTATCAATTTGAATAAAATAGTGGGAGTATTTAATAAAAGTTCTTATTAAATAAAAATGTATTTTGAAATATAATACAGAAATTAATTTTGCATAATTTTGTAGAACTTCCATAGCAAGTGGATCTCACTCCACCTTGTCCCTGAGATCTATCCTTGAGAAGGACAAGCTCAATGAGACCAACTTCCTTGACTGGTATAGAAACCTGAGAATTGTTCTCAGGCAAGAGCGTAAGCTCCATATCTTGGAAGAGGATCCCCCACCAGTGCCGACCGGGAATTCGTCCCGTGCCGACAAAGTTGATTATAAGAAGTATCAAGATGAATCCCTAGATGTCGAATGCCTCATGCTCGCTACCATGAACTCTGAGCTTTAGAAGCAACATGAGTCCATGTGTGGCTTTGAGATTATCGAGCACCTGAAGAAAATGTTCCAGGGGCAGGCTCGACAAGAGAGGTTCGACATCACTAAGGCTTTATTTCAGTGTAAAATGGGAGCTAAAGACCCAGTGGGAACTCATGTACTCAAAATGATTGGGTACATTGAGAACCTTCAGAGACTGTGTTTTCCTTTAAGCCAAGAGTTGGCTACTGATCTGATCCTGCAATCGTTGTCAGACAGTTAAGAGCAGTTTGTCTTGAACTAGAACATGAATGAGATAGATAAAACACTGCCCGAGCTCCTAGGCATGTTAAGAACTGCCGAGAACAACATGAAGAAGACCAAGCCTGCTAGCCCCATATTGATGGTGCATAAAAGCAAGGGAAGGGCCAAGTGATTCAGGAAGACTAAGGTGGTACCTAAGTCTTGCCTTGATCCCAAGTCTTCTACACTGAAAAAGAAGGGATTAGCTAAAGAAGGAAATTGCCACCATTGCGGTAAAACAGGTCATTGGAGGAGGAACTGTCCCCTCTACATCGAGGATCTAAAGAAGAAGGGAAGTGTGACTTCCACTTCAGGTATTTTTGTTATAGAAATTAACATGTCTGCTCCTTCATCTTGGGCATTGGACATCGGATGTGGTTCTCACATTTGTACAAATATGCAGGAACTTACAAGGAGAATACTGCTGGGTAAAGGAGAGATGGACCTGTGCGTTGGAAATGGAGCAAGAGTTGCTGTCATTCCTGGAGGATTGTACCGTCTTTCCATGCTCACTGGGCTTATTTTAGAACTTGATAATTGTTATTTTGTTCCTGCTATAACTAGAAACATCATTTCTATTTCATGTTTGGACATGAATGGTTTTACTTTTATTATTAAGAACAATTGTTGTTCTATCTATAAGAATGATGTTTGTTAGGGCGTTATCAAATGTTTAATGGTTTATATGTTTTGAACATAAATCATCCAATCTACAACATAGAAAATACCAAATGACTAAAAACTAATGACTCTAATCCTACATATCTCTGTCACTGTCGTCTAGGCCATATAAATGAGAAACGCATATCCAAGCTCCATAAAGATGGATTATTGGACTCATTTGATTATGAATCATTTGAGAGATGCGAGTCATGTTTATTAGGAAAGATGACAAAGGCCCCTTTCACTAGTTGTAGTGAGAGGGTTGATGATCTTTTAGGTATAATACATAGTGATGTATGTGGACCCATGAGTTCCATGGCTAGAGGTGGGTACTACTACTTCATTACATTTACTGATGATTTTAGTAAATACGGATATATATATATCTTATGAAGTGTAAATCCGAAATCTTTGAAAAGTTCAAAGAGTTTAAGAATGAAGTAGAGAACCAACTGGGAAAAAGGGTTAAGGCACTTCGATCTGATCGAGGTGGCGAATACCTAAGTCATGAGTTTCATGATCATCTATGAGAGTGTGGTATTGTATCACAACTCACTCTACCAAGGACACCACAACATAATGGTGTTTCTGAGAGGAGGAATCGCACATTGTTAGACATAGTGCAATCGATGATGAGTCATGCAGATCTTCCCGTTTCCTTTTGGGGATTTTCTCTAGAGACTGCTTATTTCACCTTAAATCGTGCTCCAACAAAAATGATTCTAAAGACACCATATGAGATATGGACTGGGAAGCGTCCTAGTATGTCTTTTATTAAAATTTGGGGCTGTGAGGCATACGTACGACGTCAAATGTCTGACAAGCTGGAACCCAAATCGGATAAATTTTATCTAGTGGGGTATCCTAGGGAGACCAAAGGATATTACTTCTACCTGTCATCTGAGGGCAAAGTGTTTGTCGCAAGGACTGGCATCTTTTTGGAGAAAGAGTTCTTATCCAGAAAGACTACAAAGGTAGAACTTGAAGAAGTTCAAGAACCACAAATTGAAAAAGAACCTGAATTGGAATCTGAGCAAGGACTACAAGCAGTTGTAGCTAGAGATCCTGCTCAAGAAACACATGTCCTACGTAGATCTGGTAGACCAAGATTTGAGCCAGAGAGATATGGATTCTCATGTCTCAAATAGGTAATGTGTTGCTCATGGATCGTGATGATGAGCTTGCAACCTACCAAGAGGCTATGAATGGACCGGACTCCGATAAGTGGCTAGATGCCATGAAATCTGAAATGGACTCCATGTATGCAAACCAAGTTTGGACCTTGGTGGAACCACCTGAAGGAGTACGACCCATCGGGTGCAAGTGGGTCTTCAAGAAGAAGACCGACATGGATGGGAATGTACAGACATTCAAAGGGCGATTAGTGGCTAAAGGTTTCAAGCAAATTCATGGTGTTCACTATGATGAGACCTTTTCCCCTGTCACCATGGTTAAGTCCATCAGAATTCTGCTTGATATTGCTGCGTATTATGACTACGAGATCAGGAAAATGGATGTCAAAACATCTTTCCTTAATGGAAACCTCCTTGAGGACGTGTATATGACACAACCCGAGGGTTTTGTATCTCCAAGTGAAGCCACTAAAATATGTAAGTTGAATCAATCCATTTATGGATTGAAACAAGCTTCTCAAAGTTGGAATCTGCGCTTTGATGAGAAAAATCAAAGAGTTTGGTTTCATCAAGAACGAAGATGATCCTTGTGTTTATAAGAGGATTAATGGGAGCATAGTTGACTTCCTGATACTGTATATAGATGACATACTGTTGATCGGGAATGACATTCCAACCCTACAAGTTGTTAAGAACAACCTAGGGAACTGCTTTTATATGAAAGACTTGGGCGAAGCAACTTATATACTTGGTATTAAGATCTATATGGTATTAAGATCTATAGAGATAGATCGAAGAAGTTACTGGGTTTGACCCAAAGTACATACATTGACAAGCTGCTGAAATGGTTCAGCATGCTTGAGTCCAAGAAGGGATACTTACCAATGTCTCATGGTGTGAGTCTCTCTAAGGACCAGTGTCCTAAATCTTTGGAAGATAAGGATCGCAAGAAGTTAAGTCCATATGCCTCGACAATTGGATCAATCATGTATGCAATGTTATGTACTCGACCCGATGTCTCCAATGCTTTGAGCATGACAAGCAGGTATCAGTCTGATCCCGGTGATAGTCACTGGGCAGCCATCAAGAACATCCTAAAGTACTTGAGAAGGATGAAGGATGTATTCTTGGTGTTTGGTGGAGAGGAAGAGCTCGTCGTAAAGGGTTACACGGATGCTAGCTTCCAGACTGATAGTGATGACTCAAAGTCTCAATCAGGTTTTGTATTTTTCCCTAATGGAGGAGCTGTAAGATGGAAGAGTTCCAAGCAAGTGACAGTTGCCGATTCTACGACAGAAGCCGAGTATATCGCTGCAGCAAAGTAGGCTGTATGGATTAGGAAATTCATCGGCGATCTAGATGTAGTTCCTAGCATTGTTGATCATGTAGTTCTCTACTGTGACATCAATGGCACAATTTCCCAAGCTAAGGAACCTAGATCTTATCAGCACTCCAAACACATACTTCGGCGGTTCCATCTTATTCGAGTGATTGTCGATCGAGGAGATGTGAGCATATGCAGAGTACCGACTGAGGAGAATATTGCGGATCCACTAACAAAGCCCGTTGCATAGAGAAAGCATGATGGTCATACTAGATCAATGGGTATTAGATACCTAAATGATCATCTCTAGTGGGAGTCTTGCGAATTGTATTTATGTCGGTTGTTATTCATGTGATGAATAGAGTATTTCATATTTCATTTTTGTTCGAGCCAAAAATGCTCCAGGTCCACACTCGCTCAAGCTGAAAAGAGGTGGAGGAAGAAAACTGTTAGATGGTTGGTTACTTTGAGCTATGATGGAAGACAAGGGGGAGGAGAAAAAGAGATGTTGAGAATCTCTTGGGAGGAGATAACAGAATCTGCTGAAAAAGAGGTAACGAGGTCTCAGAAATGAGATAGCTCCAGCTACCGAAATGAAGTATTGACGATCTCAAAAATGAGACCGCCCCAGCTGCTGGGAAGAGATACGATGGTCTCAAAAATGAGATCGCTCATATCAAAGGCAAGGGCTGGAAACTCTCCAAAGATCCTGAAACCAATGCCCCTACCCCCCTATTTATAGGCGAGGGGGCCTGCCCAAACGGGCAGGTCAGGAAGGAACGGGCTGCCCGAGTCCGAGACCTCCCAGGCCAAGGTCGCCCCAGGGTGGACAACCTAGCGAGGTCGCCCCTTGACCTCAGGCCGAGATCGCCCCAGCTGGGGCGATTTGCCTCAGGCCGAGGTCGCCCCAAGGAGATGACCTGGCGAAGTCGCCCAAAGGGCGACCTCAGGCAGAGATCGCCCAAGCTGGGGCGATTTGCCTCAGGCCGAGGTCGCCCCAAGGGGACGACATGGCGAGGTCGCCCAAAGGGCAACCTCAGGCCGAGATTGCCCCAGCTGGGGCGATCTGCCTTAGGTCGAGGTCGCCCCAAGAGGACGACCTGGCGAGGTCGCCCAAAGGGCGACCTCAGGCCGAGATTGCCCCAGATGGGGCGATCTGCCTCAGGCCGAGGTCTCCCCAAGGGGACGACATGGCGAGGTCGCCCAAAGGGAGACCTCATGACGAGATCGCCCCAGCTGAGGCGATCTGCCTCAGGCCGAGGTCGCCCCAAGGGGACGACCTGGCGAGGTTGCCTAAAGGGCAACCTCAGGACAAGATACACCCAGCTGGGGCGATCTGCCTCATGCCGAGGTCGCCCCAAGGGGACGACCTGGCGAGGTCGCCCAGAGGGCGACCTCAGGCCGAGATCGCCCTAGCTAGGGCGATCTGCCTCAGGCCGAGGTTGCCCCAAGGGGGGTGACCTCTCGAGGGAGGGATTACGCAGGGCAGGACCTCTAGGCAAAGTCGAGCGAAGAGCGACCTCTACGAGACAAAAGGCGAGACCACTCGGGCGATGAGGGACCGCCAGGGCTTAGATCTTCGGCAAAAATACCTGGACTGTCGGGAGAGGGTGTGGATTTCTTCGGTTACCTGCAAAAAGCAAGCTCAAGGTGATCGTTGATTTCTGGGTAAACAATTTTATATTTATGGCAAGTTCTTTTATTATGTCAACTATTTCTATCGGATAGAATAATTAGCATAAGAAATGCCCTTGGAATATTCGCTTCCATAGGAATTCAAGTGCGTGACTTGAATGTGAGGGCCTATGTTTATTAGAAGCTTCATTCTTAAATAGTTCCTGGTCTATGTATCATCAAAGAAGCTAAGGGCAATGATGGTATAATTAGACTAGCATGTGCGTTGACTGATGACCGGTTCTCACAGGTCATGATATTGTGATATCAAGTCATCACATGGGTACTTGTTTGTGAACAAGTTGTACTTGACAGACCCATCATGAGACTACTTTGTGGATTGTTATATGAATGTGTCACAAGTCGGTCTCATTTGGCAATGGTGTTTGTGGTTCTTTGACCTGATGTCACAGCATTCATCAAGTGAGGAAGAGCGTACTTTAATGCCAACAAAAGTCATCCTTGAAGAAGGTTAATGATAACATTGGTTATTGGGTATGCTATGATTTATTTGGATGTTTGTGTGTGGATAGATATGGGATTTGTCCTCCTATATGACAGGAGTTACATCCAAGGGCCCCTTGATGGAATAAGACTGAGAAATGCATGGCCATGCTTGGTTGAGTCAATATGGGATATTGAGATCACCGATTTCTGATAGTCTATTCTATATCAGGAAACTAGGATTGAATAATTATGAGGGTGACACGGTCCATGCCTCTAATTCTATCTGGATGAAAGTGACAAAGGGACATGACAACACTAAAACATTACTCAGAACAGGCTTATTGAGTTATGAACTCGTATTGCTTGGGTAGCAATGATGTATTGCTAGATGCCGCTCATTGTTTGTAAGTCTTTTGTTGATACTTTGTGGTGAAGTGGGAGACTGTTGGTTATTCCAAGGTGATCTCAAAGCAATCAAGCAATTAGTCTTACTGCCAACGCAATATGAGACTATAGGGTCACACATAAAAGTGTTGGATAAGTTGGATGAAGGATTGTGTTGGTCTTAGTCATAGTAAATATGAGTGGAGGACCAATCCTGTTGCTGATTGGAGTTGCGTCGAATTATACTCGACGCTGAGTCTAGATTGTCTCGACATGGTATACTCGGCGTTGCGTCGAGATTGTCTCGACGCAAGTCTTATATTCGACGCTGCGTCGAGAATGTCTCGACGCAGTGTACTCGGCATTGCGTTAAGATTGTCTCGACGCATGTCTTGGACTTAATGTTGCGTCGAGATTATCTCGACGCAAGTCTTGTACTCGACGCTGCGTCGAGATTGTCTCGACGTTGCGTCGAGATGGTCTCGATGCAATTCTTGTACTCGACGTTGCGTCAAATTACTTCGATAGTTCGCGTTTAACTCCAATTAAGTCTCTGGTCTGCGGATAGTGTGTTTTATGCCCTGAGTATAAAACAGGAAGCGATTAGGTTTCCTATAGAGATAGTAATCCTTTCGAAAATCATCAGGGCCGAAGCTGAAGTGTTCCTCTTAGCTCTCGACATTCTGCGAGATCGCCGTCGCTGCTCCCTGTCGTGGAACCTAGCAGTTCGTGGGAGACACAGTGGGCATTCTTCCTCCATCCCAGTTCTTGTTGGACAAGAGTCGTGGGGTTCTTCTTCACTGTGTGCATTCCTATAGAGGTGCTGATCCATTTCAGTACTTGCAACTCAGAGTTCATTTTGGAATCAGACCTCGGAGAATCTTGGTTGAGTGTTGACTCAATCCCTTTCAGGTATAATGCAATGCGTTATTTTATTTATTTCTTGATTCATGAAATCTCAAGAACCGGAACACTTTTGGGTTGTTCTTATTCCACTACGCATATATGATATATTGTTCATTTATGAACGATGTAGAAAACCCAACAGTAATAACATCCCTAGTACTTTATCAAGTCATTCTTCCACTTGTTTGAAAATAATGAACAAAAGAGTTTGAACGATAACATTTGATGAAAAAGTGAACAAGAGTTTGAAAGACACAAGTGAAGAATAGACCTTAGAAATAAACGTGATAAAACATGATAAAAATACATGATAAAATCAATAATGCGGAAAAAGCAAGGTAACCAAGATAAGCACAAGAAATTATTTTTGTTTTGGTTTGACAATTCCAACAATATTTCTAGACTTTTCACATATAATGAGCATAATTCTTGAAAGATTTTCACAACTAATAGGCAAGCATGGTTTAACATATTCAAAAAGATAAGAGCTATAATGTAACTAATTTGTATTTCAAGTAAAGAAAACATCGTAGAAATCATGCACTGTAATCTTGTGCTTTTACTTAAGTTTTTAGATAATCATGTAAATATGCATTAGGATCCAATTCTCATGAGTAGAATCTTTATGAGAAACAATGATGTGTGCATTAAGTGTTTTGATAAGAGTATACAAGTGATATAATCAAAGCGCATGACATATATAAGGGAATAGTAAAAACAATATTAAGATTGTAATCGTAGAGTTACTTTCACACATCAATTCTAGAATAAAATTTCAAAGCATAATAAAATAGTACAACTACCAAGGTTCTTCGCAGACACAATGCTTATTAAGACTTATCAAGGAGCGAAGTATTGTTTGGGAGATCGCATAAGCATTTTTATAAATTTTTATTTTAAGTGATCCGGTGTACAAATAGAAGTGATAAAGAAAATGTGTTTGCACAAGACACTTTACCATTCTTTCCAAGGTGCTCAACATCACAGTGCTCATTAAGACTTATCAGGAGGGTGAGTAGTGTTTGGTGGAGTTATCTTTGTTATTTTTTTTCATATTTTTAATTATGGGACAAAGGTTTCCGAATTCACTTGTTTTTGCAAACATTAACAATATTGAAATAACACTTCAATATGTGCAAGAAATTTATTGTTTGAATGAAGGTATATGTAAATTTAGACATACAACTTAGTATGTTAAAAACTATTACCCTACACAATCATGCAAGACTAAGATTATGAGCACATGTAGATTACCAAAATAGTGAGTGAATGAATCATTGATTTACATAAAACATTACTCATACTTAGAGGCATGCTAGGCAATCTTACACAATTTTCTATAAACCATTTCATTGCATATAATAAGATTATGGTCAAGTCATGACAAGATAAAACAATATTTAGGAAACTCGAAATGAAAATTAGATATTAAAGAAAATCTTTAAGTGTATGCCTAATCAATTTTGACTGTTTGTAATGAAAATACTAAGATGTTTTGCTCATGTGATAATCAAAACATATTTTTGTAAACATTGAAGGCAAACAAATGACAAAAACATATTTGTCAACATTTTGAATTATTTGAATTTTTTTGTACTTTTGAAATAAGACAACTTAAGAAAAGAAAAAAATCAAAGCTGAGAAAATAATCAGAAAAATGCATGAGAAAAATACCAGAAATATTTTAGAAAAAACATAATGAAAATTTGGCCAAGGAAGCTAACGCCTGGCATTGACTTCTTAACACCCAAACAGACCAATGTTTTCTTAGGTTTTGGAAAAAAAATTCTTTGGCTTAGAGTGGATATATATAGGCCTTCTTATTGTAGAAATTTCAGAGAATTTAGAGATGTTTAGAAGGCTTTTGAAGCATGTTTATGGTGGTTTTTAAAAGATTTTAATTTTGTTATTGTGATTTGATTTTTCCATAGAAAAAAGTGTAACTAATATGCAAGCGTATATATATATATATTAAGAGGTATACACATGAATAGGCAAAAACCAGTATTCAAAAATAGGGAAAGAGGAGATAATGCCTGGCGTTATACTCAATGTTGGCGTTGACTCTACTTTATATAAATACCCCCATATCCCAAGTTCTTCCATCATTCCCTTCACTTAAAGCCATTTCTCTTCCAGTTTCGCCGCAAACCACTTCACAGATCTAGGTCAAATCCTTGTTTTTCTTCTTATATTTTTGATTAAATCCTTTTCTCTACTCCTAATTACTAATCCTTTGAAGTATTGAATCATTTTATAATGGTAGCTATAGATCTATTTTGAGATCTAGGATTTTGAGATCTAGGGTTTTGATTTTTGAGTTTTATGATTTGGTTTTTGAGATTTTTCACAAAGATGAGATTTTTCTTTAGGTTCTTAGGAATTTTGTGTCATATTAGTGATTTTTATTTGTTCTTCGCTATTTGTCACATTTCTCGAGTTCTTGAAGTGTGTGGAGGTCAGCATTGTGTAATGGAGATGATAAGAAATGACAGCATGCGCCTGCCGTTAAACTTAATACAGGGCGTTAAAGAATTTATTTTGATATGATGTTTTGATTCAATGTGCAGGTGACGACTGCATCCAGCTCTCATGGTGTTCGGGCCCAAAAGACTTCTTCCCGTACACCACATGAATCTTATCTGTCTTATATGGGGATAGAGAAGGCATCGGTTGGCATAAGGATGGTATTGGGGATAGACCTCCCCCAATATGCATAAATACAAAATCTCCTGGCTGCATTAGGGGTATTATCAGTGATTCCTGATGAGTGTTTTTTGACTGACTTTGTTCGTGAGTTCTATAACAATCTATTTGATCCGTCGGAGACAGAACTCAATGGAGGGGTGATGTCAATGATGCAATATGAAGTATACCAAATAACTCATGAAGATTTGAGGAGTGAGTTTGGGTTAGTGGAAAGTGAGAATCATCTTGATGTGGTGGAAAAATATCGGGCAGAGCGAGATTGGTCACAGGTTGTAACATCCCTCAAACAACTAGACCCCTATGGAGGTTTTTTCATGACTAGGTCATGACAAAACCCTTGGAAACTCAAAGAGACCATGTGAACCTAGGCATGTTGGTGAAAACAACATTGGTCTGCAAATATCAATTCTCAATTACCAAGCCTAGGGTTGGACACATAGGCATCAACTTGACTCTTTGAAGCCACCATAGAACCTCTGACCCTTAAGGGGGTCCCTTAGAGCACTTAGGACCCATTGGGGTCAAGCAAAGTGGTCAAGATGACCAAAGTTAACCCTAACCCTAAAAGGTTCAAAGTAGCCTAATTTGGGTCAATTGACCAACCAATTGCCAAACTGACGCCACTCAACCCTTCCTAACCCGCAAGGGAGGCCATTGGGTCCCTAACAACCCATTGGGGTCAACTAAGAAGGTTAAGTTGACCCAAGTCAACCCTAGTCCTAATTTGGTCAAACTAGCCTATTAAGAGTCAATTGGCCTCCACCTTATCAAATAGACCCTACCCAAACATTCCTAGCCCTTAGAAGAGGCCAATGGGTCACTAACCACCCATTAAGGTCAACCCAAAAGGTCAAATTGACCAAAGTTAACTCAACCCTATTTTAGGTCAAATTACCCTAATTTGACCTAATCAAGCCCAATCCACTTAGGCAACGCCCAATTGAAGTGTCCCACCAGCCCATGGGGCTGAGAATTACATAATTTGCCACATAGATTTTTGTAAATTATGACTAGGAGAGAGAAAGCCCAATTTTCCCCCCAAAATGGAGAAGTGAGAAATGGCCATTCATGACATAGGAGGCCAAGGGCCTCCCCAATCCTCTTCCCATGCTTGGATTCATCTCCCCTCATCAGTTTAGAGAAGATTGACAGTAATTTCTAGGCCATTAGGTGATTGAATTCTCTGAATTTTAGGTTTGGCTTAAAACCTCCACATGGACATTAATGGAGTAATCAAGGCATGACCCCTCCTCTCCCCAATTGAGGTTATTTACTGTTGGAGTTACCATTATGATCTAGAAGTGGTCAAACATGTAGTCTCACTGCCAACGCGATATGAGCCTGCAGGGTCGCACATAAGAGCATGTGGAGAAGTTGGAAGATTGACTGTGTTGGTAAAGGTTACCAATCACCATATAGAATCAGGGAAGTGTAGCAAATGTTGCTGTCGGAATTCGTCGGTATTCGTCGGAATTCGTCGGATTCGTCGGAATCCCGACGAATTGTTACAGAGATCCTTAACTCGGCAAATGTTGCCGTCTGATATGATTCGTCGGAATTCGTCGGATTCGTCGGATTGTTCCGTGGAATCCCGACGAATTGTTACAGAGATCCTTAACTCGGCAAATGTTGCCGTCTGATGTGATTCGTCGGAATTCGTCGGATTATCCCGTGTAAACTCGACGAATGCTGATTCGTGAAATCCCGACGAATTTATACAGAAAGAGTTCTTTTTCTGTATGGACTGCGGATAGCGATTCTTTTAGGTCTGTTTATACTTCGGCTATAAATAGAACTTAATCTTAAGGGTTCATGACGATCTTCTTACGCCTCCTGGAAGAAGACCCGACGGAAGGTGTTCCGCCCGAACCCTAGACGGAAGGAGTTGCGCCGCCCGTTCGCCACCGCCGACCTCCTCTCCGACGATTGTCGTCGGTGTTGTTCTTCCTGAAGCGGATCTAGCAATCCGTGGAAGTGCAAGAGTCCAGTCTTCTTCTCCCGGCTCGTGTGGATCTCTGTAGAGACGTAGACATAATTCTACGTGAGAACACTCTTTGCCGCCGACAGGAATCTTCTTCTTGGAGCATCTATGTTGGATTTGATCCAATCCCTCAAAGGTAATTTCATACCTAGCAATTTTCTTAACTTATTGATTCAATATTCATGGCCCGATCCAAATTCTTTTTGGGTTATTCTGTTTATTTCCGCTGCGCCTACATATGATGTATGGTTCTAGAAAAACCCAACAGTGGTATCAGAGCGAGGTTCCGGTCATGAATGTTGTTTCAGAAGTTTGGTTATTCCAGTACGTGCAAATCTAGGTATTTGGAAGCGTTCTAAATGTCAAGATTTCTTCTTGACCTTTCGTGGTAATTTCTAACCCGTTAAGGGTTCATTAACCCGGGTCTAACTTAAACATAATTGTGATATCCCACTGTCGACATCGGGTCTAACTTAACTAGGTGACCTTAAAGGTTGAGTGCTTAGAGGCATATGGTTAATGTTTGACCCTTAAGGTTTCATTAACCCGTTAGGGGCTCTGCCCCTAAGACCCCACCAGGGGCGCGGCCCCTTGGAACCCCGCCAGGAACGTCTGGGATTTCATGGTAATTTCTAATTGTTAGAAATTGTTGTCTCCTTAGCAGTAACCGTCCCTCAAGTGGTTAATGAACCCTTGTATTGTTTTGGATTTTGAATCCAACAATGAGAGACGAGCTTGTCTACTGCTTTAAGTCGAGTTGTCTTTGCCTTTGTCCAATGCATGTAAATATGAAGATTTGGAAGAGTTCTAAATCTCCAGATTTAGCCCTTTCATCTGTCAAAGGTTGATAGTCTTATGTTGTGCACATAAGGGATGCATGTGGATTTTAGAAAGCTTGTTTTTCTGTGGATGTGCACTTTGATCAAATGTTGATCATGGTTAAGTGTTAACCTATTATTAAAATTAAAATCCCTTCATCAAATATTAAGTGTTCAGATGCCTTCCGATGGATGACACTCTTCCTGCCTCGATCGATGAAGTGTGGGCTTGCCAAAGCAAGGTGCATTAAACTATCTTGGTAAGGGTGCGAGCGGATAATTGTGATATCCCACTGTCGACATCGGGTCTAACTTAACTAGGTGACCTCAAAGGTTGAGTGCCTAGAGGCATATGGTTGGGATGCACCACATGATGGATGCGAATAAGGAGTTATTCACCAGCCATACAAGATTGCATGAGGATGCAATTGGCAAGCGTTGCCTACCTAAATAACCGCATTATGAGAGGAACGCCAAAGCGGACTCGTGGTGTTGGTGAAATACGGATCTTGTCCAATAAGAGAGTAGCTCGCATGGACTCTCCGAATTGATAGTGAGGGCTATCAATTTGAATAAAATAGTGGGAGTATTTAATTGAAGTCCAAATTAAAATAAATTGTATTTTGAAATTTTGGTACTGATTAAATTCTGCATGAATTCTTATAGAATTCCATGGCAAGTGGTTCACATTCCACCTTGTCCCTAAGAGCTATCCTTGAGAAGGACAAGCTTAGTGGGACGAATTACATGGACTGGTATAGGAACCTGAGAATTGTTCTCAGGCAAGAGCGAAAGCTCTACGTCTTGGAAGAAGAAGCCCCCGAGGTGCCGACCGGGAACTCGTCCCGTGTTGATAAGGATGCTTATAAGAAGTATACCTATGACGCCTTAGACGTCGAGTGCCTTATGCATGCCACCATGAACTCTGAGCTTCAGAAGCAACACGAGAACATGGGGTGCAAGGAGATTGACGAGCACCTAAAGAAAATGTTTCAAGGGCAAGCTCATCAAGAGAGGTTCGATGTCACGAAGGCATTATTTCAGTGCAAAATGGGAGCTCGAGACTCAGTTGGTACTCACGTACTCAAGATGATTGGGTATATAGAGAACCTGGAGAGACTGGGTTTTCCTCTGGGTCAAGAGTTGGCCACAGATCTTATCCTGCAATTGTTGCCGGATAGTTATGAGCAGTTCGTCTTGAACTACAACATGAATGAAATATACAAGACACTGCCCGAGCTCCTAGGCATGTTGCGAACTGCCGAGATAAACATGAAGAAGGCCAAGCCTGCTAGTCCCATATTGATGGTACATAAAGGCAAGGGTAAGGCCAAGGGCTTCAAGAAGACGAAGGTGGGACCTAAGTCACATCTTGAGCCCAAATCTTCTGCGCTGAAAAAGAAGAGCACTGTGAAGGAAGGGAAATGCCACCACTGTGGCAAGGCTGGTCATTGGAGGAAGAATTGTCCTTCGTACATTGAGGGTCTGCAGAAAATGAAGGGAGGTATGACTTTCGCTTCGGATATTTACGTTGTAGAGATAAACCTTTCTGCTCCTTCAACTTGGGTATTGGATACCGGATGTGGTTCTCACATTTGTACAAATGTGCAGGAACTGACAAGGAGAAGATTGCTGATTAAAGGAGAGGTGGACCTGCGCGTCGGAAATGGAGCAAGAGTTGCTGCTGTAGGCGTAGGGGTTTACCGTCTTTCTTTGCCCAGTGGGCTTGTAATAGAACTTAATAATTGTTATTATGTTCCGGCCATAACTAGAAACATTATATCCATTTCATGCTTAGACATGATTGGATTTTCATTTATAATTAAGAACAATTGTTGTTCTATATTTAAGAATGATGTTTGTTATGTTGTAGCTCAATTGTTTAATGGTCTTTATGTTTTGAACCTGGACCATCCGATCTATAATGTAGATAATAATAAAAGACTAAGAACAAATGACTCAAATCCTACATATCTCTTGCATTGTCGTTTGGGCCATATAAACGAGAAGCGCATATCCAAGCTCCATAAAGATGGACTATTGGACTCATTTGATTATGAATCATTTGAGCGATGCGAGTCTTGTTTATTAGGTAAGATGACTAAAGCCTCTTTCACTGGTTATACTGAGAGGGCTGAGGATCTCTTGGGTGTTATACATAGTGATGTATGCGGGCCCATGAGTTCTATGGCTAGAGGTGGGTATTTTTACTTCATTACATTTACTGATGATTTCAGTAGATACGGATACGTGTATCTTATGAAGTGCAAATCCGAAACTTTTGAAAAGTTCAAAGAGTTTAAGAATGAAGTGGAAAACCAATTGGGTAAAAAGGTTAAAGCACTCCGATCTGATCGAGGTAGCGAATACCTGAGTCAGGAGTTCCGTGATCATCTGAAAGAGTGTGGTATTGTATCACAGCTCACTCCACCTAGGACACCGCAGCATAATGGTGTGTCTGAGAGGAGAAATCGTACTCTGTTAGACATGGTACGGTCGATGATGAGTCATGCAGACTTGCCTGTTTCCTTTTGGGGTTTTGCTTTAGAGACTGCTGCAATGACACTGAATTGCGCTCCAACAAAAACGGTTCTAAAGACACCATATGAGATATGGACTGGGAAGCGTCCTAGTATGTCATTCATTAAAATTTGGGGCTGTGAGGCATACGTACGACGTCAAATGCCTGACAAGCTGGAACCCAAATCAGATAAGTGTTATCTGGTGGGATATCCTAAGGAAACGAAAGGATATTACTTTTACCTACCGTCTGAGGGCAAAGTGTTTGTCGCAAGGACGGGTGTCTTCTTGGAGAAAGAGTTCTTATCAAGAAAGACGCAAAAGGTAGAACTTGAAGAAGTTCAAGAACCACAAGTAGTGAATGAACCAGAGTTGGATTCTGAGCCAGGACTACAAGATGTTGTAGCTGGAGAACCTGCTCAAGAGACACAGGTCCTACGTAGATCTGGTAGACCAAGATTTGAGCCTGAGAGATATGGATTTCTCGTGTCTCAAATAGGTAATGTGTTGCTTATGGATCATGATGATGAACCAGCGACCTACCAAGAGGCTATGAATGGACCGGACTCCGACAAATGGCTTGAGGCTATGAAATCCGAAATGGACTCCATGTATACAAACCAAGTTTGGAACTTGGTGGAACCACTGAAGGGGTACGACCCATATGGTGCAAGTGGGTCTTCAAGAAGAAGACCGACATGGATGGGAATGTACAAACATTCAAAGGGCGACTGGTGGCTAAGGGTTTCAAGCAAATTCATGGTGTTGACTATGATGAGACCTTTTCCCCTGTTGCCATGGTAAAGTCCATTAGGATATTGCTTGATATTGCTGCGTATTATGACTACGAGATCTGGCAGATGGATGTCAAAACGGCTTTCCTAAATGAAAACCTCCTTGAGGAAGTGTACATGACACAACCCGAGGGTTTTGTATCCCCAAATGAAGCCACTAAAATATGCAAGCTGAACAGGTCCATCTATGGATTGAAACAGGCCTCTATAAGTTGGAATCTTCGTTTTGATGAGAAGATCAAAGAGTTTGGTTTTGTCAAGAATGAGGATGAACCGTGTGTTTACAAGCGAATCAGTGGGAGCATTGTTGTCTTCCTGATATTGTATGTAGATGACATACTGCTGATCGGGAATGACATACCTACCCTGAAAGTTGTTAAGAACAACCAAGGGAACTGCTTTTCTATGAAGGACTTGGGTGAAGCGACTTACATACTCAGTATTAAGATCTATAGAGATAGATCGAAGAAGTTGCTGGGTTTGACCCAGAGTACGTACATTGAGAAGGTGTTGAAGCGGTTCAACATGCTTGAGTCCAAGAAAGGATTTTTGCCCATGTCTCATGGTGTAAATCTCTCTAAGGACCAGTGTCCAAAATCTTGTGAAGATAAGGACCGCATGAAGTTGATTCCATATGCTTCGGCAATTGGGTCAATCATGTATGCAATGTTATGTACTCGACCCGATGTCTCTTTTGCTTTGAGCATGACTAGCAGGTATCAGTTTGATCCTGGTGAATGTCACTGGATAGCCATGAAGAATATCCTGAAGTACTTGAGAAGGACTAAGGATGTATTCTTGGTGTATGGTGGAGAGGAAGAGCTCGTTGTAAGTGGTTACACGGATGCAAGCTTCCAAACTGATAGGGATGATTCGAAGTCTCAGTCAGGGTTTGTGTTTTGCCTGAATAGAGGAGCTGTGAGCTGGAAGAGTTCCAAGCAAGAGACAGTTGCTGATTCTACAACTGAGGCCGAGTATATCGCTGCGGCAAATGCAGCGAAGGAGGCTGTATGGATTAGGAAATTCATCGGCGAGCTAGATGTAGTTCCTAGCATTGTTGGTCCCGTAGTTCTCTACTGTGATAACAATGGTGTAATTGCACAATCTAAAGAACCTAGATCCCATCAGCGCTCCAAGCACATACTTCGGCGGTTCCATCTTATTCGTGAGATTGTCGAACGAGGAGATGTGAACATTTGCATAGTGCCGACTGAGGAGAATATTGCAGATCCACTGACAAAGCCTCTCGCGCAGAGAAAGCATGATGGTCATACTAGATCAATGGGTATACGATACCTGAGTGATCAACTCTATTGGGAGTCTTGTGGGTTGCATGTAAAATATATATTCTGTTGGCTATTTATTATTTATTCATATGATGAATTGTGTACCAATTATTTCCTTTTACAATTAATGGCAAGTTCTTTTATTACGATATACTGTTTCTATATGATAGAATAAAACTCGTGATAAATACTCTTAGAATGTTCGCTTCCATAGGACATCAAGTACGTGACTTGAATGTGAGAGCCTATGATTTCGAAGCTTCATTCTTAAAAGGTCCCTGGTCGAGGTATCATCGTAGAAGCTAAGGGAGATGATGATACGTTAAAACTAGCATGTGTGTTGACTGATGACTGGTTCTCACAGGTCATGATATTGTGATATCAAGTCATCACGTGGGTACTTGTTAGTGAACAAGTTGTACTGGACAGACCCAACCTGAGACTACTTTGTGGATTGTTACTTAAAAGTGTCACAAGTAGGTCTCATTTGACAATAGTGTTGTGGTCCTTTGACCTGAAGTCACAGCATTCATCGAGTGAGGAAGAGCGTGCTTTGATGTCATCTAAAGTCTTCCTTGAAGAAGGTTGATGATAAGGATGGTCGTTGGGTACGTTAAGAATCATTTGGGTGTTTGGGTGTGAGCAGATATGGGATTTGTCCTCCTATATAACAGGAGTTGCATCCATGGGACCCTTGATGGAATTGGACTGAGAAATGCATGGCCATGCTTGGTTGAGTCAATATGTGATATTGAGCTTACCATTCTCTGGAAGTCCGTTCTAGATTAAGAAATTTGGATTGAGCTATTAAGAGGGTGACACGGTCCATGCCTCTAGTTCTTTCCGGATGTAAGGGACAAAGGGACAAAGACAACACTGGAACATTGGTCATGAAGGCTTATGAGTTATGAACTCTTATTTCTTGGGGAGCAATGATGCATTGCTAGATGCCGCTCATTGTTTGTGAGGTTTTTGTTTGATACTTTCAAGATCAAGTGGGAGACTGTTGGAGTTACCATTATGATCTAGAAGTGGTCAAACATGTAGTCTCACTGCCAACGCGATATGAGCCTACAGGGTCGCACATAAGAGCATGTCGAGAAGTTGGAAGATTGACTGTGTTGGTAAAGGTTACCAATCACCATATAAAATCAGGGAAGTGTAGCAAATGTTGCTGTCGGAATTCGTCAAAATTCGTCGGATATGATTCGTCGGAATTCGTCGGATTCGTCGGATTATTCCGTGGAATCCCGACGAATTGTTACAGAGATCCTTAACTCGGCAAATGTTGCTGTCTGATATGATTCGTCGGAATTCGTCGGATTCGTCGGATTGTTCCGTGGAATCCCGACGAATTGTTACAGAGATCCTTAACTCGGCAAATGTTGCCGTCTGATGTGATTCGTCGGAATTCGTCGGATTATCCCGTGTAAACTCGACGAATGCTGATTCGTGAAATCTCGACGAATATATACAGAAAGAGTTCTTTTTCTGTATGGACTGCGGATAGCGATTCTTTTAGGTCTGTTTATACTTCGGCTATAAATAGAACTTAATCTTAAGGGTTCATGACGCTCTTCTTACACCTCCTGGAAGAAGACCCGACGGAAGGTGTTCCGCCCGAACCCTAGACGGAAGGAGTTGCGCCGCCCGTTCGCCACCGCCGACCTCCTCTCCGACGATTGTCGCCGGTGTTGTTCTTCCTGAAGCGGATCTAGCAATTCGTGGAAGTGCAAGAGTCCAGTCTTCTTCTCCCGGCTCGTGTGGATCTCTGTAGAGACGTAGACATAATTCTACGTGAGAACTCTCTTTGCCGCCGACAGGAATCTTCTTCTTGGAGCATCTAGGTTGGATTTGATCCAATCCCTCAAAGGTAATTTCATACCTAGCAATTTTCTTAACTTATTGATTCAATATTCATGGCCCGATCCAAATTCTTTTGGGGTTATTCTATTTATTTCCGCTGCGCCTACATATGATGTATGGTTCTAGAAAAACCCAACATGTACACCCTCATTGGACTCAGAGGAGATGTTTTCACCTTTTCCCTGAAGAACTCGAGCCCATGTGACAGAGAAGCCATGGCACCGAGAGCTCCACAACCGACGATGGCGAGTCGACGATCGGTGAGGCAAACCACCACCACTCAGGTCCTTTCCTCCTTCTCTCTCTCAGTGGGTAGATCTGTAACGGTCCAGGCCCGCCAACACGGGACCCAGCTGGATCGTCGGGACCCAGCTCAATGTCTTATAAAGACAGATAGTTGCTGAAGAAAAGCTTATCGCTGTAATGGTGATTATGTCATTGATAAGACAAGGTGGTGTCGACGACATCGTGACCAAGACATTGAGCAGTCAAGGTTACGCCGACATCAGTTACATAACTTCATGTTGTCTTAAGTGCAAGTGCAGAAGGGATGTCCCGTATCGTCGAGATATCCTTGTCTGAAGAAGAAGGAAGAAGACTTGAAGATCAATCCAAGTCCAAGACATCGATAAGCTCTGTCATTGAGATATTGTCCATGTCATCGTAACGATGGAAATATCGTCAAGACAGATTTAAATTCTGTCAGACGCACTGTCAGCAATTAATGTCGCCGCCTGATTGTCTAATCAGTGCGTGCTGTTAAGGAAAGGGCTTCTAACACTTAAGGAACTTTACTGGAGACCATTGGGTGGCTCCTCAGTCATATAAAAGAGATAAGTGTCTGCAATAATTCACTACACAGAGAATACACAAGAATTTATGCAAGAAATGGAAGAAAAAAATGCGGCGTAAAGAAGGAACAAGAACCGAGAACAAAAATGATCTTCATCCTTTGTTCTCCAAGAATCAGACTAGCTTCATCGGCTGATAAGAAGAGTTCCAGATAGAATAAAAGCGTGAAGAAGATCTGTACTATCACGGTTCAAATCAGAAGCATCTTCTTCAAGACAAGAAGCCAGTCTCCATCAGGCAGAAGAATCATTGTTTATCTTTCTCTATAAGGCTTGCGGGCCACAAACTGTAGGATCTGTTTACAGATCTGAGTGTCGATCTTGTGGGCTTGAGAACTGTGAGGCTTAAGGGATAGGGCAGTGGACTTGCGTGTCCGATCGTGTCTAGCTTGCGGGCTTGAGAGCTGTGAGGATTGCGGGCCAGGGTAGTGGACTTGCGGTTCCAAGAGGCAAGACTTGCGGGTCTGTGTTGTGTGGGGTTTGAGGTCCTGAGTGTCGGGTTTGCAGACCTGAGTGCAGTAGGGGCTTGCGGGCCTAGGCTGTAGGACTATTGGGTCCGAGTGTAAGGCTTGTGGGCCTATGATATTGGCGGAGTTTGCCGAGTCAAGCATACTGCTAGATAGGCGCAGCGAGATAGAGGACTACTCAAGACACCCCATCTTGAGGAACCTCTATACGTCTGGTATTATGTGCTGTGTTTTTCTATTTGTTATTTCTGTGTTATGGTTAAAATATATTCATTCTGTGGAAATAGATTTCAAAACAGCCAAATCACCTATTCTACCCCCCCCCCCCCCCCCCCCCCCCCGTTCTAGGAGATCGTTCCATACCTAACACTAAGGTCGATTTTGGATTAGTGTATGCTATAAAATCACCTTGGTGCGTCGAACTAGAATGATGTCCTAGTTTGGTTGGCCTAACTCATTGGTTAATGGACTATTTTGTGTGATTTTTACACATGGGCACACCACTGCTTTAGCTGCTAGTTTGTCCTCAAACTAACTCGAGCGGGGGTGTCCTAGGGTTTGTGGACTTCTTTCTCACTGGATCATTTGTTCAAGTGATACCAGTTGTAAGATCCCTCTCCCGCACCTGGAGAGCTCCTAGGACTTATGCCCAAAATGGTCGCCTTACGGTGACACTAACACACGAGTTAGCTGCCTCCGCAAGACGCAGATCCTGTCGGCAAGAACGATCAACAGGACAACAAGAGATAAGAAGAAGAATAAGTAAAATTACATAAACCAAGTCCACAATCACACATGTATAAATTATAATATGATACGTCCACCAATGAGTATAATAAGTAAAGGAGAGAAAAGGGCTTAAGCCCGGTACAAGTCCAAAATAAAGAAACTACTCTCTCACTCTACCTCTATACGGAAGCTATCAAACTCTTGTCATCATGTGTCTGTAGCTGCTGCTGCAACCACGGGTAGAGGCTGCATTGCTTCGTCCGCCCTCCTAACCTGTCTCATGTATGGGGTCTTGCTGCTCCAGCATAGCACTCTTAAAATGATGCGGTCTACCGACCGTTAGTCAAAAGACTAAGCCAAATTCCCCCATCCCCTCCCCCGGTGGCTCCTAGGCACTGGGCGAGAGAAAGAAGCGGAGGACAACAAGGGGTAACAAATATCAAGCAGGTGACAGTGAATCTAGCTAGAAGTTCCACCATGTATAAAAGAAGTGCTACTATGGAACTGAGCAGCATACAAACCAGTGTCAAAGTGAATATATGTAGGCAGTTAAAAAGAACTAAGCAACTAGAAAAGTAAACAATAGCAGTTATAAAGTAAACTAGAGCAAGTAAGGAAACAACTAGAGTAGCTATGAAAATAACCCTAACTTATATGGATGCCCATACAAATATATAAGTCAAGGGATCTGGCACTACGCTAAACTCATCGTATAAAAGAGCCCATACTAATTTATACGATGAGGTCTTGTTATGAATGATGTATGTTATGATATGCAATGCAATGATGCAACACACGCACTCAACTATGTACGTAAAGACCTTTTTGTAGTTCCCTATATTCGAGTGTGTTAACCCAGGTACCCGGTTGAGGCAAACAATGCAGTTGATCGGGCTTGTCCACTTCTAGGCTTATGTCACACATCTCCCAGCCTAGACCTTACTTATGCCCCTAAGAACACACAGGGTATCCACGTACTATCTGGTAAGCACCACCTCTATCCTGCTTTTCGAGTCTCCGCTCAGGTACACCCCAGTGAGGCAAACAGGTGCAGTGGATCGGGTCCTCCACTTATAGGCCAATATGACACCTCCCAGCCTAGACCTTACGTACAGCCCTAAGAACAAACAGGGTATCCGCGTACTACTTGGTACAACAAAGCCTCTAAGTGAAACACCGAGTCTACCACTCGCAGGACTTAACTCATCCTTCTAATATTCCGAGCCTACCGCTCAAAGGACTTAACCTATCCTTCTACTATTCTGAGCCTACCGCTCGCAGGACTTAACCCATCCTTCTACTACTCTGAGCCTATCGCTCGCAGGACTTAGCCCATCCTTACCTGGTCAATACTAATCTGTCCCAAATTTGGGATGGGGATTATCATATCAAGTTCTCCTATTCAAGCTACTCTTGTCTACCTTTTTGTTATGCCTAGAAGTTTAGGGTGAATTTCGGACATCCAGAGGGTTACCTGGTGAAGGGCCCACAGCGGTACTAGGGGATACAATGGTGGCTGAAGCACAAATCCCTCTTTCCAAGATATTTACTCTGTGGCTGCCCATTCTTGTAGGCCCACTTGCTCTCTAATTACTCTAAAATCCTAAGATGGATTAACAATTTGAGACGGCAGACAAGTGTCGGTGATCAATTGAGCACCGAACCCTACCTTCCCTAGTGACCAGCTATTTCTTTGTGTTATCTCTCAATCACAACTTGTAACTCATGTTGGGTCACTCTTCACCTACTTAAGGTCCCAATATATGCAACACTTATACTTGTCAATGGTTCACACCTCTTATCATGCCGGTGTAACCCCGACTTAATGGTTTTACTAAACGCACCCCAAACCCTTTCTTCTAACTCTATGTCACTAATGGTTAATCCTTTAATCAATCTGTGACTTCATGATGACCTAGGAGTTAATAAATTCCTGAATGATGGTCTGGAGTGGTCTAAATCACATAAATCATTTTTTATAATTCGTAGACCGGCATGCCTTAAAGTGAAACCCCATGTCCAACAAGTTGGTCTATATGAGTACTAACTATGTATGAGGTCATTTTAATTTCAGAGATTTGTATTGATGTCAAGGTTCTTTGTACAAAATTTCTATAATATTCCAGCAATTATAATTCATAAATTAATTTATCAAGTCATGATTCAACTACTATTTTGTGAAAGAAGCATGTCATATACTCAAAGATTAATTCTAACAAAATTCTCAGAGCTTCCTACTGGTATGAAAAGTCTATATATAAAATTCTATAAAAATCCAGCAAGTATATTCCAGGTTATGAATTCCTCAAGTTATAAACTCAACTTGTACTATGTGAAGGAAGCATGTCATATACTCAATAATTAATTCTACTAAAATTCCCAGACCTTGCTACTGGTATGAAAAGTTTAAGTACAAAGTTTCAGAACATTTCAGCAAATATATTTCATGTTAAGAATTTCTCAAGTTATAAACTCAATTTGTACTTTGTGAAGGAAGCATGCCATGTACTCAATAATTAATTCTAATAAAATTCGCAGAGCTTCCTACTGGTATGAAAAGCCTAAGTACATAGTTTCACAACATGTTAGCAACTATATTTCATGGTATGAATATCTCAAGTTATAAACTGAAATTGTACTTTGTGAAGGAAGCATGTCATGTACTCAATAATTAATTCTAATAAAATTGCCAGAGCTTCCTACTGATATGAAAAGTCTATGTACAAAGTTTCACAATATTTCTGGAACTATATTTCATGGTATGAATTTCTAAAGTTATAAACTCAATTTGTACTTTGTGAAGGAAGTATGTCATGTACTCAATAATTAATTCTACTAAATTTCTTGGAGCTTCCTACTGGTATGAAAGGTCTGAGTACAAAGTTTCACAACATTTCAGCAACTATATTTCATCGTATGAATTTCTCAAGTTATACACTCAATTTGTACTTTGTGAAGAATGCATGTCATATACTCAATAATTAATTCTAATAAAATTCTTAAAGCTTCCTACTGATAGAAAAGTCTAAGTGCAAAGTTTCACAACATTTCAAGAACTATATTTCATGGTATGAATTTCTCAAGTTATAAACTCAAATTGTACTTTGTGAAGCAAGCATATTATTTACTCAATAATTAATTCTAATATAATTCTCAGAGCTTCCTACTGATATGAAAAGTCTATGTATAAGGTTTCATAACATTTCAGCAAATATATTTCATGGTATGAATTTCTCAAGTTATAAACTCAAATTGTACTTTGTGAAGGAAGCATGTTATGTACTCAATAATTAATTCTAATAAAATCTCAAAGCTTCCTACTTGTATGAAATACATTTCAGTGAGCTTTGACCCTATATTTACTCACTTGGGGTCTATGTGACCAAATCATGTGAAGTCAACTTTTCTAGGGAAACTAACCCAATTGTTGATTATTTTCACTATAGGGTATTGAATTATGACGCTAAGTGCATGGTTTAAATTTCATGAAAGTTGACCAAGGAAAAACCCTTAAATTCTCATGTAAACTCTTGTGTTCCATGGTCATGTTATATGCACCCCAATTCCATTGAACTTGCATGTGAAACCACTAACATGTTGAGGTCCACATGACCTAAAATTTTAACTAGAGCCTAGTATGTACATGACCAACCTCCCAGAGGAGATTTGGAGTGATTTGAACCCAAATCATCCATATTATACACCATGTGTGATTTATTAAATTTCTATTAAAACCTTAGTAAAATGTGCCCCAAAAATTCAGATTTGTGGGCTCATAGTAGTAGATCTAGGGTACATTCACACATGTTTAAATTTTCAGTCTCGTAACAATTACCAAATAGAAGTTATTCACATTTTAAGGTTTGTCCTTCATGTAGGACCAGCCTTACTAAATCTTCCCTACATAGAGTTGTAGGGATCCAAATGGTGTGATCTCACTTTCTACAAATTGTAGACACAAAGACCTACAAAAGTTGTGTCAGCCTACTTTTCATTTTAGGGCCTCTAAGGGCCTCAAAATTAGTGTAGAAGATATATATTTCACTAGGGCAGAAATCAACATTTAGTGTGACCAAAAATGAAGGTTTCCTATGACTCATTTAACCATGGATCTACTCATGTGCAAGGATCCAATTGAGCCAAAAAATTTACCAATGACTAATATACACATAACCAATCTCTAAAAAGAGATTTGGAGTGATTTGAGTCAAAAAAACATACATTATACACCATGCATGACTTATTGTATTCCTACAAAAAACTTAGAAAAGTGTGCACCAAATATTCCAATTTTTTGGTTAGGTGATGAATTATATCATCATAGAGGTGTGGCTAAATTTTCAGAGACTAACACTAAGTAAAAAAGAGTTAGGGCCACATAATACTCATTTGGGCTATATGCACCCCACACCTTAACCTTGACACAAACATGCAAGTGGGTTAGCCAAACATTCAGTGGTCTAAATGGCCTTAAGTTTTTTCCATGGACTATATTTGGCCTGATCTACCTTCCAGAGAAGATTTGATTGGATTTGGACCATTTTAACCTTAGATCTATGCTATACAAGAAAAATGAAATGTTGTACGACATCTTATAAAACTTATTTCTAAAAATTCCCAACTTTTTGGCAGAGGGTACTTTAGGGCATGACTCATGCATGCCCCAAATTTCAAGTCATTTAGAGTTGTTTATGACTCAAAATTAATTTTTAAAGATCTAGGGGCCTATATGTATATGTCTCACCAAAATGAGTGCTCAGAGAGCTACAGTGATCCAAAACACCTCAAACAAATTTCTAAATTTTGTTAGGGTCATTGGCTACAATTTTTATTCAGGGTGTATTTTATGTTGGGGTCTCTAAAGGAACTCAAGAAATTCCACAAGATACTGTATTTTATGTGACAGAAAATCAAATTCCTACATTTATATCATATAGGGTAGCGGCTAACAAATCTGCCGAGATCCAACGGCGCTGGATCATCGTCACTGTTAAAATTTTTAGGGGTTAAGGAGTGAAGTAATAATGTGGAACACTTCAACACAATCCACTAGAATGACAATCAGTGACAATGGGAAGATTGAATAGTGCTCTTGTATTAACTATCTCTTTACAGCTCGATACATACATGGCGACACATGATTCATAAGAATCACAAAGGAGAGAAGCACAAGACACAAAAAATAGGCCGCCAGCAAATTGCCAAAGCAGAGACCGCCAGACCTCACGAACAGCCAAGCTGTACGGCTATACTTGAGACCGCGCGAACAGAGTAGGCTTGAAGACCTACAAACTGCCATACCGCAACCACAGACCGTACAACCTGCTGCCTTATTCAACTGCTGAAGGACAACCTGTCTGCACTTTGAGACCGCCTGACCATGAGGTCGCCTTGTCACAGAAGCTTCAGTAAACAGTAACCATAACGGCACAAGTTGTCGCCAAACCGCAAACTGAGATCGCCTGACCGCTGAGGTCGCCTGATCGCCAAGTTCACTGCGAACAGCTCAAGAACTACACCATAGGTTGCCCAGAGGAAAGACGTTGGCGAACCGGTTATTCAAAACTAGGAAGTCACCA
This sequence comes from Dactylorhiza incarnata, assembly GCA_033032865.1. Taxonomy (NCBI): domain Eukaryota; kingdom Viridiplantae; phylum Streptophyta; class Magnoliopsida; order Asparagales; family Orchidaceae; genus Dactylorhiza; species Dactylorhiza incarnata. The sequence goes on from JAWHQI010000068.1 coordinate 178,149, forward strand.
AGGAAGAAAGACCGCACCCTACTGGCCGCTAACCTGCGAACACAACAAATGGTCAAGCTAGTTCCAGACCGCGCGACCTTAAAGATGAGACCGGCACAAACAACCCAAGTTGTAGTTCTTAAAGTTCTCACTACAAATAACGGGCCATGCACCTCTATTTATAGGCAAGCAGATGAATGTCGTCACCGCCCAAACGAGATACACTAACTGCCCATCATATCGCGAGCGGTCTCATACGGCAGACCGCCCGAGCTCAGTACGGTCATCAGTCCGCCTTATTAAACAGTGCGGTTACAAAACAAACCGTCCGGTCTCAAAACAAGTCTAAAGAGACTTCTTCAGTAACCCTGACCAACCAGAACAAGTCGTCAGAAGAACCGAGCAAGCCGCGCGGTCACCTGCGGTCTCCCAAGACAGACCGCTGGACACACAGCATACAGACACAGACTGTCCAGTGCAAACCCTAGCCAGAACACCCACGCAGACTGCGCGGTCTCCTTTATTCAGACCGCCCAGACCCTTTCCAGTTCTACTTCAAAAATTCAACACTCCTCCTTGAAGTGGGAAGTGGAAGTTAGCAAGCTCTACAATTGACCAAATGATCCCTTCGACAATGGCTTTGTATAGATATCAACAATATTATCCTTGTTCTGCACATGCTCCACAAACAGAGATCTCTCCAACACCTTCTCACGAATGAAATGGTGATGAATCTCTATGTGCTTCGTACGCGCATGACAAACTGGATTGTTCACCAGTTTGAGAGCACGGTCATTGTCACCACGTAGCAGAGTAGGACCTCGCACCTCCCTATGGATGTCCTCCACAAGCCTCCTAAGCCAGATGGCTTCCTTGGCTGCCAAAGCCGAAGCTTTGTATTCAGCTTCTATGGTAGAGACAAACATAGAATCCTGCTTCTTGCTGCACCATGATATAGCTATAGAGCCTGTTATAAAGACATATCTAGAAGTCGATCTCCGATCATCTGAATTCTCCCCCATAATCAGCATCCATGTATCCATGCAAGCAAAAGCACGAATCTCACCCGTAAAAGAGACCCAAATCCGACGTGGATTTGACATACATCAAAATACTCCTAGCCTCCATAAGATGAGGTTTCCGAGGCTCTGCCATAAACTGACTCACCCTGACAACTGCACAAGCAATATCTGGCCTCGTGATTGTCAAGTAAATCAGACTTCCGACTAAATCCCGGAACACCAAGGGATCATAAAGAATCTTCCCCTCATCTCGTCGAAGATGAACTCGAACCTCTAGTGGAGTAGAGCTGCTTTCCCCCCCTTCCATGCCGAACCTCTTCACTATCTGATCTGTATAGCCTTTCTGGGAAATAAGCATACCGCTCTCTTTCCTCTCAACTTCGAGTCCAAGGAAATGGTGGAGCTCACCCAAGTCCTTCATCTCAAATCTGATAGCTAGCTCAGCTCGGATTCTAGCTACCTCTACATCAGAATTCCCGGTGACTATCATATCATCAACGTATAGCAGCACCAAGACCTGAAGCTCCCTCGTCTTCTCCAAATAAGCTCGAATCAGAATTAGAAGCAAAATATCCGCAGAAGTGGAGGTATTCTGCGATCTTCCCATACCACGCCTGAGGCGCCTGCTTCAAGCCATAAAGAGCCTTCTTGAGCTTACACACATATCTTGGGTCCTCTTCGGAAACATAACCAGGTGGCTGATCCATGAAGATATACTTGTCAATCTCGATGTATAAGAAAGCATTCTTCACGTCGAGTTGCCAAATCTTCCACCCTTGGCAAGCTGCCAATGCGATCACCACCCGGACCGAAGTCATCTTGGCAACAGGATTGAACGTTTCTTCATAATCCTCCCCATACTTCTGAGAGAAACCTCGAGCTACAAGGCGAGCCTTGTATCGCTCAATACTTCCATCAGCCTTCTTCTTCAACTTGAAAACCCACTTGCAAGTCACTGGAGTAACTCCCTCAACCTTAGGCACCAACTCCCAAGTCTCATTCTTCCTGAGGGAAGACATATCTTCATCCATGGCTCCTTCCCACTCCTTGACTCCAACGGCATTTTAAAAACAAGATGGATCTCTCTCATCCAGGGGACCTGCGAAGAAATATGAGATGAAGCTAACAAAATTTCCCCCCTGTATACCGATCTGGTGGAATGATAGTCCTTTTGGACCTCCTCAGAGCTTGACTCTGAACCACCTCTTCAGCTACTTGTTCTGAACTAGCTCTCCTTTTAGGTAGACATGGAGCATCGCTCCCCCTGCTTCCAGAACCTGAAGCACCTGAACCTGAGCTAGAAACACCTGGAGCACTTGGAGAAACAGGCAACTACACCAGAACCTCCTTAGCAGCTTCTCCAGGTCCACCATCTAACCTTCTCCCTTATAACTCAACAGAAGATCTACCTTGGTTTGATGTCAGCTCATCAAATACCATATCCCTTGAGACCATATATCTCCGTGTCTCAGGATCCATGCATCTCCAGCCCTTCTTCTGGTCATCATAACCGACGAACACTAGCTCCTTGCTTTCGAATCTAGTTTCGTTCTGAGAGTATCAGGAACATGCACGTAGCAGGTAGATATGGACACTTGAAAGTGTTCCACGCTTGGTTTCTCCTTGAATATCAACTCATGAGGAGTCTTCATGTTGATAGGACTGAGAAGCATCTGATTCATGACATAGGACGCACAAGACATTCCCTCTGCCCAGAATGACTTTGGAATGCTATTGGCATGAAGCCAGCATTTGCAAGTATCGGTCAGATGACGGATCTTCTGCTCTGCAACTCCATTCTGTTGTGGAGTGTGAGCACAAGAGAGCTCTCTCTAGATGTCATGCTTCCTGCAAAATTTAAAGAACGCATTTGAGGTAAACTCCCCTCCATTGTCGGTTCTGAACTTCTTGATCTGCAAGTTGAGCCGACAATCCACCAGCTCCTTGAACTCAACAAACCTCTCGAACACCTCTGACTTCTCCTTCAGAAAATATACCCAAGTATATCTGGTGAAGTCATCAATCAAGACCAGCATATACCTGCTACTCCAAGACTAGCAGTGGCGGTTGGTCCAAACAGATCACTATGAATACATTCCAATGGTACTTTGCATCTGCTTTGTGATTTGTCAAACGGAAGACGTTGAGCCTTACCAAACTGACAACCTGCACAAATGTGACCATCACAGAAAGATGATAGACTAGGCAGACCTTTCACAAGGCCTCTTTCTGTCATAGCCTTTAGCTTATCCATCCCAACATACCCGAGCCATTCATGCCAGATAGCACCATTATCGTTAGCCCTCATCTTATCAACATAGGAGCTTATTGATAGAACAAACAAGTCCTTGACTCATCTCCCTACATGAATGACCTCAGCTTTCACGGCTGAAACATTATGAAGAAATTTCACTTCTGTTGGACCAAACAGAATGTTATAACCATCATCAACAGCATTGGTCACTGAGAAGAGGTTCTTCTTCATTCGCGGCACATGATAAACACTCCTCAAGTAGAGTGGACCTCTATTACTGCCTAAAGAGACAACACCATCCTTCTTTACTGCATGCACAGTATCATCAGCTGTAGTGATAGCATCATTACCTGAGTATGTCTGTAACGAGGAGAACTTCGACTCATCACCGGTGAGGTGATGACCACTCCCAGAGTCCACTATCCAATCATCTTGATAGTTGATGGAAGCCAATGCCCGAACACAAGTGCCCGTCATGAAAGCACCTCCACCACCCCAACTACCTTCAGCATTGGAACCAGCCTCCTCCTTTCCTGCAGCATGCACTGGCTAAAGATTGACCTTGCAGTCTCTTTTGAAGTGACCAAGCTCTTTGCACCTATAACACCTCGGCCCTTCCTTCTTCTTCCCTTCAGACTTATGAGAATAACTCCTCTCTTGCTGATATGAAGTAGATGGACCATCGTTACCAGAAGACTTCTTCTTCTTGTCCCATCTCTTCTTCTTGCCAGAAAACCTTCTTCCCTAGAGATTGACATCCTCGCCATTTGCTTAGCCAAACTCTCTTGCGAAGCAAGTAAGTTTTCCAGCTCCAGCAATGATGGTTGATTGGCCCAGCCTTGCACAGAAGTAACAAAGGCCACATACTCCCTCCGCAAGCTGCGGATTATGTGCCTTTTCAGCTTTGCTTCTAAGATAGGCTCATCCGGGTCCAATGTCGATATCTCTGCGCATAGGTTCTTCATCTTCAAGAAGAACGTTGAAATGGACAAGTCACCTTGAGTTGCCTTAGCCAACTCATTCTCCAAGAACTGTAGCCGGGCTACATTCTTCTTATTGAACAAGCCATCCAAGGCTGTCCAAATTTCAGCAGCTGGCCTACATCCAATGATGTGGTCAAACAACTCCGGAATGATATCTCGCTTGAGAGTGAACTTGGCCTTTGTGTTTGTTCTACTCCAAGCCTTCACGAGCTCAGTATTCCCCTCAGCAGGAACAACAGCATGTCTTGCTTCTCCTCCAACTACCTCCCATAAGTCCTCGCCAAGAAGATAGCTCTCCATGCACGACTTCCACTTCTTAAAGTTATTCTGGGAAGGAGCTCAATACCAAGACCTCTAGCATATCCTCCTTCCATTGCTATCTCACTGATTGACAACCAACTTGTAGAAATCCAAGCAGAAGAAAACGCTGATTATTGCTCAGAAACCTTCCTCTGATACCATGTTAAAAATTTTAGAGGTTAAGAAGTGAAGTAATAATGCGGAGCACTTCAACACAATCCACAAGAATAACAATCAGTGATAATGTGAAGACCGAATAGTGCTCTTGTATTAACTATCTCTTTACAGCTCGAGACATATATGGCGAGATATGATTCATAAGAATCACAAAAGAGAGAAGCACAAGACACAAAAAAAAGCCGCCAACGAACTACCAAAGCAGGGACCGCCAGACCGCATGAACAGCCAAGCCTCACGGCTAACCCTAAGACAGCGCGAACAGAGCAGGCTTGATGACCTTCGAATTGCCAGACTGCAACCACATACCGCACAACTTGCTGCCTTATTCAACTACTAAAGGACAACCTGTTCGCACTTTGAGACCGCCTGACCGCGAGGTCTCCTTGTCACAGAAGTATCAGCGAACAGAAACAAGAACTACACAAGCTATCGCCAAACCAAAAAATGAGACCGCCTGACCGCTGAGGTCGCATGATCGCTAAGTTCACTCCGAACAGCTCATGAACTACACCAGAGGTCGCCCAAAGGAAAGCCATTGGCGATTTGGTTATTCACAACTGGGAAGTCACCAAGGAAGAAAGACCATACCATGCTGGCCGCTAACCTGCGAACACAACAAACAGTCAAGCTACTTCCAGACCGCGCGACCTCAAAGATGAGACCAACACAAACAACCCAAGTTGTAGTTCTTACAGTTCTCACTACAAATGACGGGCCATGCACCTCTATTTATAGGCAAGTTGATGCGTGTCATCACCGCCCAAAAGAGATACACTAACCGCCCATCAGATCGCGAGCGGTATCATACGACAGACCGCCCAATCTCAGCACGGTCATCAGTCTGCCTTATTAAAACATGCGGTTACCAAACAAACAGCCCGGTCTCATAACAAGACTAAAGAGACTTCTTTAGTAACCCTGACAAACCAGAACAAGTCATCAGAACAACCGAGCAAGCCGCGCGGTCACTTGCGATCTCCCAAGACAGACCATCGGACACACAGCACATGGACATAGACCATCCAGTGCAAACCCCAGCCAGAACACCCGCGCAGACCACACGGTCTCCTTTATTCAGACCGCCCAGACCCCTTCCACTTATACTTCAAAAATTCAACACTCCCCGGCTAGCTTGTGGCTCAAATCTTCTGAGTCAGAGGTGTTTTGCGGGCCAAATTCCGGCCATCTGGAGTCATCTCCGGCCAAACCCCCAAGCTACCACCTCCGACCGGGGTAGAGCTATCCAGTGGCGATGAGAACGTGGATGGGGGTGGCTGGAATAGGGCCCCCGCTGTTTTCATTTTTCAGACAAGAATGAGGTTTCAAAATGGTGATATCACCATTACATAAGCTATTTCAGGAAATGAAAGATGGAGATTACTAGCGCCAGAGGAGGAGGTGAGGAAAACTTGCCTTGATTGGCTTGAATTTGAAGAAACCCTAGACTTGCCATGGTCGGCCACCTTCCTTGAGCTCCACGTCCCGATATCATTTCTGCATCAAATCCTCCTCTGTAAAGCTCCAACTCGACTCCTCAGGAGCTTCTGAAGGTGATGGTGTGAGTGATTTGGGCTGGGGGTGGCTAGATGCAAGAGAGCCATTAATGGCCTCTTTTGGCCACCCCCCCCCCCCCAATTCCCTCATTTTCAGCCACTTCGCCTCCCATGTGCTGAGAAAAGGGGCTAGAATTACTAAGGAAGCTCAGTGTCTGGCATTGGGGGAATAATTGAGTGCCAATTGGCACTCAATCCATGCCTCCCCTTTTGTTTCTTCTCCAATTTGGGTGAAAACCCAAATTTACCACCTTGCATGTCAATACCTCCTCAAATCTGAGAGCATGCATGGTCATGTGTCATTGGGCTGCAGGATGGGCCTCCTATTGAGGCCTTAGCCCATAGGGCTTGGTTTAATTGATTCAAATGCCCATTTAACCCAATTTTGACCTATGTTGACTTTTGGGGTTTACTTGGTCAACTGATGAGTTGACTTGTCCAAGGTGTTAGTCTTGAGTCCCTTGACACCACCCAATGTTGATTGGGTCATGGTGATGCCCTAATTGGGTCAATTTAGCCAATAAGTGTTATTTTGACCAAAATTGGGGGAAAGTTGACTTTGGTCAAATTGAGCTAATTGATGAACATTATGGGGCTTTTAGGTCCATGGGGTCCCCTATAATGTTATAAGACTAGGGGCGAGGTCAATTTCATGTTTTGGGGGTCAATTGGACTTATTGGTGAAGGATTGACCTATGTTGACCTAAACTTGACTTAAGTCAATGTGGACCAAATGGTGACCCCATGATAGGGCTTTTGGGTCACTTGTACCCCAATTAGGGTTTTATTATAGTGGTGGGTTCAATTTGATCATATGAAGTCTAATTGACCCAATTATGATGACTTGGTCTATGTTGACCTATTTTGACCTAAAGTTGACCTGGTCAGATTAGCAGAAATTGGTGACCCTATGATGGGGATTTTGCGCCAATGGGGTCCCCTATAATGTTATAAGACTAGGTGTGAGGTCTATTTCATGTTTTGGGGGTCAATTGGACCTATTGGTGAAGGATTGACCTATGTTGACCTAAAGTTGACTTAGGTCAATGTGGACCAAATGGTGACCCCATGATAAGGCTTTTGGGTCAATTGTACCCCAATTAGGGTTTTGGACCTATTGGTAAGCTCAATTTGATTTGGTGAATCCAATTTGAAGTAAATTGACCTCTGCCCTTTTGGGGTGCTCATAGCAGTTTTCTTAAGTACAGATTGTCCTACGATTGTATAACCCGTAGTTCTTCGAGATCAGAAGTACAGAAGACCTCCCCCACCTCGGCGAGTACAGAAGACCTCCCCCACCTAGGCGAGTACAGGAGACCTCCCCCACCTGGGCGAGTACAGAAGACCTCCCCCACCTGGGCGAGTACAGAAGACCTCCCCCACCTGGGCGAGTACAGAAGACCTCCCCCACCTGGGCGAGTACAAAAGACCTCCCCCACCTGGGCGAGTACAGAAGACCTCCCCCACCTGGGCGAGTACAGAAGACCTCTCCCAGCTGGGCGAGTACAGAAGACCTCCCCCACCTGGGCGAGTACAGATGACCTCCCCCACCTGGGCGAGTACAGATTTTCACCCCGTCAAATGGCGGCAACGGCTATCCGTAACCCATTTCAGAAGGCGGGAGCAGCTAATCGCAGTCCATTTGGATTTGCCTATAAATAGGACCCCAAGGCACAAGTAGAAGGCACCTTCACCCCCCCCCCCCCCCTTCGGGGTGGGAGAGTACACTGCCTGCCTCTCTTGTGCCAAGCTCAGCATTGGCTTTAGGAGGGGAAGTTCCTATGGACTTCCGGGTATGTGGCGGGACCTCCTCGTTGTAGCACGCGGGTCTTGTTTATAGGCAGGTTGGAGTGGTTTTGTATGCTGTCTAGTTTCTTATCACCTTGTCTCGCGTGGGTCGATCACTAAACGAGTAGCCTTTGGTCAACCCCAAGTCTCAAACAGTTGGACCGGTATCCGGGTTCCAACATTTTTGGTGCGGTTAGCGTGGACTGTGACCGGAGTAAGAAACTTTGGTGTGAGACCTCACGGTGAGCCTTGATAAGAAGGGAGCGAGGCGAGTACCTGGTCAGGCAAGTTCAAATTGAGGTGAGTTCCAGCTCTAGAGAGCTCAATAAACTCGTAGTTGTTCTACTCGCAGATATTCTGCTCGCATGTGTTCTACTCGCAGATATTCTGCTCGCATGTGTTCAACTCGGAGATATTCTGCCCACAAGTGTCCTACTCGCAAGATGCGAGGCGGCTAGGAGAGAGGTGCGAGGCGACCTAATGTAGGTGACCTCCTCTAGGGAAACATAAGGCCAGCCGAGAAGAAATCAAGCTCGGTGAGGAGTGATTTCAGGCGAGTGACCCCCGACAACTCTGCGTAGGGGGTCATAAGGTCAAAGGTGACACTTGTATTGCCCTCGTTTTCACCTCTTTTTATTGCTAACACGTTTTCAAACATAGTACATATTAACACTCATGGGTGCTTTGGTAAAACCCCTGAGTGCTTTCACCTGATTTGCAGATAGTGTTACTTTGACATCTTGACCACTATGACAACCGTCACAGAGGGATCCATATAACAGGGTCATTGTAGAGAGTATATTTCACGAGTACTTTCTACTTTATTCTGCGAATTCAACTTGCGAGGTATTCACTTCAACAATTCAGGTGTTTTTCTAAATATCCTGCGAGTCCGTACTCGCGAGGTCATCACTTCAGCAACAATGGTGTTCTCTTTAGTTCTGTGAGTTCCTACTCCCGAGGATGTATCCAACTACTCATCTCTGCAAGATCCAAAAGAAATCTATATTCGGCGAATGCTTACTCGCGATGGGTGTTCTTATTTGGGATGATCTTATTCAACAACTTATTATCACTGATGAAAACTCAAAGGACAATTATTCATAACTCACCTTGGCGAGGAAAAGTTATCATGAATCAGGTCACGTAAAACTTATTCTTCTTCTTCTTATTCACTACATATAGCAATATTGATCATTCTATTGCAAAACTCTTAAAAGTTAGATCGAGAATCCACTCGAAGTAGTATGATATATTCAAAAGCATTTTAGGATGCGCGATCTCACCTCTCCCCTTGAAACTTTTGGTCGAGCAATGATATGACGTCTCGGTTTCAGTGCGCCATCCTAAGTCCAAGCCTCTGCATTGCCGGCCGAGATCAGCTCCCCCCTTGCATGTTGTCTAATCTGCCCCTCGAGTACCGACTCTCTTTGCCCGTGCACTAGTTACTAAGGGAGAGAATGAAACTATATTCTCAGGTACTCTAAATAAGTTGAAGTCCTCAAGATGTGTTGTTGTCGTAGACTAGGTCACTACACGAGCTCCTCTCCTGCATACCGGCTACTCTCCCCCTCGAGTGAGTTGAAGTCCTCGAGATGTGTTGTTGCCGTAGACCAGGTCACTGCACGAGCTCTTCTCTTGCATACCGGCTACTTGCCCCCTCGAGTGAGTTGAAGTCCTCGAGATGTGTTGTTCTCGTAGACTAGGTCACTGCACGAGCTCCTCTCCTGCATACCGGCTACTTGCACCCTCGAGTGAGTTGAAGTCCTCGAGATGTGTTGCTGCCGTAGACCAGGTCACTGCACGAGCTCCTCTTCTGCATACCGTCTACTTGCCCCCTCGAGTGAGTTGAAGTCCTCGAGATGTGTTGTTGCCGTAGACCAGGTCACTGCACGAGCTCCTCTCCTGCATACCGGCTACTTGCCCCCTCGAGCGAGTTGAAGTCCTCGAGCAGAGTGTTTTCGTAGACCAGGTCACTGCACGAGCTCCTCTCCTGCACACCGGCTACTTGCCCCCTCGAGCGAGTTGAAGTCCTCGAGATGTGTTGTTTTCGTAGACCAGGTCACTGCACGAGCTCCTCTCCTGCATACTGGCTACTTGCCCCCTCGAGTGAATTGAAGTCCTCGAGATGTGTGGTTGACGTAGACTAGGTCACTGCACGAGCTCCTCTCCTGCATACCGGCTACTTGCCCCCTCGAGTGAGTTGAAGTCCTCGAGATGTGTTGTTGTCGTAGACCAGGTCACTGCACGAGCTCCTCTCCTGCATACCGGGTACTTGCCCCCCTCGAGCGAGTTGAAGTCCTCGAGTAGAGTGTTGTCGTAGACCAGGTCACTGCACGAGCTCCTCTCCTGCACACCGGCTACTTGCCCCCTCGAGCGAGTTGAAGTCCTCGAGCAGAGTGTTGTCGTAGGCCAGGTCACTGCACGAGCTCCTCTCCTGCACACCGGCTACTTGCCCCCTTGAGCGAGTTGAAGTCCTCGAGCAGAGTGTTGTCGTAGACTAGGTCACTGCACGAGCTCCTCTCCTGCATACCGGCTACTTGCCCCCTCAAGTGAATTCTAAGTCCTTGAGTGGTGAGTTGCCACCTTGTCGATGTTAGGAGCTTCAAATGTTTGGCACCTCCCCCAGTTGAGCTCGCTTGTCTAGCGAATGGCCTAGAGGGTGTCGAATCTTCTCCACCTCTAGTTGAGCTCGCTTGTCTAGCGAATGGCCTGGAGGGTGTCTAATCTTCTCCACCTCCAGTTGAGCCTCGCTCCTGGAGGGTGTTGTCTATTCTCCACCTCCAGTTGAGCCTCGCTCCTGGAGGGTGTCTAATCTTCTTCACCTCCAGTTGAGCCTCGCTCCAGGAGGGTGTCGAATCTTCTCCACCTCCAGTTGAGCCTCGCTCCTGGAGGGTGTCTACTCTTCTCCACCTCCAGTTGAGCCTCGCTCTTAGAGAGTGTCGAATCTTCTCCACCTCCAGTTGAGCCTCGCTCCTGGAGGGTGTCGTCTCTTCTCCACCTCCAGTTGAGCCTCTCTCCTGGAGGGTGTCGTCTCTTCTCCACCTACAGTTGATCCTCGCTCCTGGAGAGTGTCGACTCTTCTCCACCTCCAGTTGAGCCTCTCTCCTGGAGGGTGTCGACTCTTCTCCACCTCCAGTTGAGCCTCGCTCCTGGAGAGTGTCGAATCTTCTCCACCTCCAGTTTAGCTTGCTTGTCTAGCGAATGGCATGGAGGGTGTCTAATCTTCGCCACATCCAGTTGAGCTCGCTCGTCTAGAGAATGGCCTGGAGGGTGTCGAATCTTCTCCACCTCCAGTTGAGCTCGCTCGTCTAGCGAATGGCCTGGAGGGTGTCGTCTCTTCTCCACCTCCAGTTGAGCTCGCTCGTCTAGCGAATGGCCTGGAGGGTGTCGAATCCTCTCCACCTCCAGATGAGCTCGCTCGTCTAGCGAATGGCCTGGAGGGTGTCGTCTCTTCTCCACCTCCAGTTGAGCACGCTTGTCTAGCAAATGGCCTGGAGGGTGTCTAATCTTCTCCACCTCCAGTTGAACTCGCTCGTCTAGCGAATGGCCTTGAGGTTGTCGAATCTTCTCCACCTCCAGTTGAGCTTGCTCGTCTAGCGAATGGCCTGGAGGGTGTCGTCTCTTCTCCACCTCCAGTTGAGCCTCGCTCCTGGAGGGTGTCGTCTCTTCTCCACCTCCAGTTGAGCCTCGCTCCTGGATGGTGTCGACTCTTCTCCACCTCCAGTTGAGCCTCGCTCCTGGAGGGTGTCGACTCTTCTCCACCTCCAGTTGAGCCTCGCTCCTGGAAAGTGTCGTCTCTTCTCCACCTCCAGTTGAGCCTCGCTCCTGGAGGGTGTCATCTCTTCTCCACCTCCAGTTGAGCCTCGCTCCTGGAGTGTGTCGACTCTTCTCCACCTCCAGTTGAGCCTCGCTCCTGGAGGGTGTCGACTCTTCTCCACAACCAGTTGAGCCTTGCTCCTGGAGAGTGTCGAATCTTCTCCACCTCCAGTTGAGATCGCTTGTCTAGCGAATGGCCTGGAGGGTGTCTAAGCTTCTCCCCCTCCAGTTGAGCTCGCTCGTCTAGCGAATGGCCTGGAGGGTGTCGAATCTTCTCCACCTCCAGTTGAGCTCGCTCGTCTTGCGAATGGCCTGGAGGGTGTCGTCTCTTCTCCACCTCCAATTGAGCTCGCTCATCTAGCGAATGGCCTAGAGGGTGTCGAATCTTCTCCACCTCCAGTTGAGCTCGCTCGTCTAGCGAATGGCCAAGAGGGTGTCGAATCTTCTCCACCTCCAGTTGAGCCTCGCTCCTGGAGGGTGTCGTCTCTTCTCCACCTCCAGTTGAGCCTCGCTCCTGGAGGGTATCGTCTCTTCTCCACCTCCAGTTGAGCCTCGCTCCTAGAGGGTGTCGTCTCTTCTCCACCTCCAGTTGAGCCTCGCTCCTGGAGGGTGCCGTCTCTTCTCCACCTCTAGTCGAGCCTCGCATCTGCAGGGTATCGACTCTTCTCCATCTATTTTAGTTGAACTTGCTCAGCTAGCGAAGGGCTTGAGAGGGATACTGAGTGCATGTCATCCACTGCCCATCTCTCCGAACCACGGGTCCTACATTGTTTTTCTGAGCTCGTATCGAGCTCGAAAAAAGCGGTGATTGTGTATAACCCGTAGTTCGTCGAGATCAGAAGTACAGAAGACCTACCCCACCTGGGCGAGTACAGAAGACCTCCCCCACCTGGGCGAGTACAGGAGACCTCCCCACCTGGGCGAGTACAGAAGACCTCCCCCACCTGGGCGAGTACAGAAGACCTCCCCCACCTGGGCGAGTATAGAAGACCTCCCCCACCGGGGCGAGTACAGAAGACCTCCACCACCTCGGCGAGTACAGAAGACCTCCCCCTCCTGGGTGAGTACAGAAGACCTCCCCCACCTGGGCGAGTACAGATTTTCACCCTGTCAAAAGGCGGCAATGGCTATCCATAACCCATTTCAGAAGGCGGGAGCAGCTAATCGCAGTCCATTTGGATTTGCCTATAAATAGGACCCCAAGGCACAAGTAGAAGGCACCTTCACACCCCCCCCCCCCCCAGGGTGGGAGAGTACACTGCCTGTCTCTCTTGTGCCAAGCTCAGCATTGGCTTTAGGAGGGGAAGTTCCTATGAACTTCTGGGTATGTGGCGGGACCTCCTCGCTGCAGCACGCGGGTCTTGTTTATAGGCAGTTGGAGTGGTTTTGTATGCTGTCTAGTTTCTTATCACCTTGTCTCGCGTGGGTCGATCACTAAACGAGTAGCCTTTGGTCACCCCCAAGTCTCGAATAGTTGGACCGGTATCCGGGTTCCAACATTTTTGGTGCGGTGAGCGTGGACTGTGACCGGAGTAAGAAACTTTAGTGTGAGACCTCACGGTGAGCCTTGATGAGAAGGGAGCGAGGCGAGTACCTGGTCAGGCAAGTTCAAATTGAGGTGAGTTCCAGCTCTAGAGAGCTCAATAAACTCGTAGTTGTTCCACTCACAGATATTTTGCTTGCATGTGTTCTACTCGCAGATATTCTGCTCGCATTTGTTCTACTCGCAGATATTCTGCTCGCATGTGTTCAACTCGCAGATATTCTGCCCACAAGTGTCCTACTCGCAAGATGCGAGGCGGCCAGGAGAGAGGTGCGAGGCGACCTAATGTAGGTGACCTCCTCTAGGGAAACTTAAGGCTAGGCGAGAAGAAATCAAGCTCGGTGAGGAGTGATTTCAGGCGAGTGACCCCCGACAACTCTGCGTAGGGGGTCATAAGGTCAAAGGTGACACTTGTATTGCCCTCGTTTTCACCTCTTTTTATTGCTAACACATTTTCAAACATAGTACATATTAACACTCATGGGTGCTTTGGTAAAACCCCTGAGTGCTTTCACCTGATTTGCAGATAGTGTTACTTTGACATCTTGACCACTATGACAACCGTCACAGAGGGATGCATATGACAGGGTCATGGTAGAGAGTATATTTCACGAGTACTTTCTACTTTATTCTGCGAATTCAACTTGCGAGGTATTCACTTCAACAATTCAGGTGTTTTTCTATATATCCTGCGAGTCCGTACTCGCGAGGTCATCACTTCAGCAACAATGGTGTTCTCTTTAGTTCTGTGAGTTCCTACTCGCGAGGATGTATCTAACTACTCATCTCTGCAAGATCCAAAAGAAATCTATATTCGGCGAATGCTTACTCGCGATGCGTGTTCTTATTTGGGATGATCTTATTCAACAGCTTATTATCACTGATGAAAACTCAAAGGACAATTATTCATAACTCACCTTGGCGAGGAAAAGTTATCATGAATCAGGTCACGTAAAACTTATTCTTCTTCTTCTTATTCACTACATATAGCAATATTGATCATTCTATTGCAAAACTCTTAAAAGTTAGATCGAGAATCCACTCGAAGTAGTATGATATATTCAAAAGCATTTTAGGATGTGCGATCTCACCTCTCCCCTTGAAACTTTTGGTCGAGCAATGAGATGACATCTCGGGTTCAGTGCGCCATCCTAAGTCCAAGCCTCTGCATTGCCGGCCGAGATCAGCTCCCCCCTTGCATGTTGTCTGATCTGCCCCTCGAGTACCGACTCTCTTTGCCCGTGCACTAGTTACTAAGGGAGAGAATGAAACTATATTCTCAGGTACTCTAAGTAAGTTGAAGTCCTTGAGATGTGTTGTTGTCGTAGACCAGGTCACTGCACGAGCTCCTCTCCTGCATACCGGCTACATGCCCCCTCGAGTGAGTTGAAGTCCTCGAGATGTGTTGTTGTCGTAGACCAGGTCACTGCACGAGCTCCTCTCCTGCATACCGGCTACTTGCCCCCTCGAGTGAGTTGAAGTCCTCGAGATGTGTTGTTGTCGTAGACTAGGTCACTGCACGAGCTCCTCTCCTGCATACCGGCTACTTGCCCCCTCGAGTGAGTTGAAGTCCTCGAGATGTGTTGCTGCCGTAGACCAGGTCACTGCACGAGCTCCTCTCCTGCATACTGTCTACTTGCCCTCTCGAGTGAGTTGAAGTCCTCGAGATGTGTTGTTGCCGTAGACCAGGTCACTGCATGAGCTCCTCTCCTGCATACCGGCTACTTGCCCCCTCGAGCGAGTTGATGTCCTCGAGCAGAGTGTTTTTGTAGACCAGGTCACTGCACGAGCTCCTCTCCTGCACACCGGCTACTTGCCCCCTCGAGCGAGTTGAAGTCCTCGAGATGTGTTGTTTCCATAGACTAGGTCACTGCACGAGCTCGTCTCCTGCATACCCGCTACTTGCCCCCTCGAGTGAGTTGAAGTCCTCGAGATGTGTTGTTGACGTAGACTAGGTCACTGCACGAGCTCCTCTCCTGCATACCGGCTACTTGCCCCCTCGAGTGAGTTGAAGTCCTCGAGATGTGTTGTTGTCGTAGACCAGGTCACTGCACGAGATCCTCTCCTACATACCGGCTACTTGCCCCCTTGAGCGAGTTGAAGTCCTCGAGCAGAGTGTTGTCGTAGACCAGGTCACTGCACGAGCTCCTCTCCTGCACACCAGCTACTTGCCCCCTCGAGCGAGTTGAAGTCCTCGAGCAGAGTGTTGTCGTAGACCAGGTCACTGCACGAGCTCCTCTCCTGCACACCGGCTACTTGCCCCCTCGAGCGAGTTGAAGTCCTTGAGCAGAGT
Organism: Dactylorhiza incarnata; assembly: GCA_033032865.1. Taxonomy (NCBI): domain Eukaryota; kingdom Viridiplantae; phylum Streptophyta; class Magnoliopsida; order Asparagales; family Orchidaceae; genus Dactylorhiza; species Dactylorhiza incarnata. Next base: position 193,863 of record JAWHQI010000068.1, read on the forward strand.
GTTGTCGTAGACCAGGTCACTGCACGAGCTCTTCTCCTGCATACCGGCTACTTGCCCCCTCAAGTGAATTCTAAGTCCTTGAGTGGAGAGTTGCAACCTTGTCGATGTTAAGAGCTTAAAATGTTTGGCACCTCCACCAGTTGAGCTCGCTTGTCTAGCGAATGGCCTGGAGGGTGTCGAATCTTCTCCACCTCTAGTTGAGCTCGCTTCTCTAGCGAATGGCCTGGAGGGTGTCTAATCTTCTCCACCTCCAGTTGAGCCTCGCTCCTGGAGGGTGTTGTCTCTTCTCCACCTCCAGTTGAGCCTCGCTCCTGGAGGGTGTCTAATCTTCTTCACCTCCAGTTGAGCCTCGCTACTGGAGGGTGTCGAATCTTCTCCACCTCCAGTTGAGCCTCGCTCCTGGAGGGTGTCGACTCTTCTCCACCTCTAGTTGAGCCTCGCTCCTTGAGAGTGTCGAATCTTCTCCACCTCCAGTTGAGCCTCGCTCCTGGAGGGTGTCGTCTCTTCTCCACCTCCAGTTGAGCCTCGCTCCTGGAGGGTGTCATCTCTTCTCCACCTAAAGTTTAGCCTCGCTCATGGAGGGTGTCGACTCTTCTCCACCTCCAGTTGAGCCTCTCTCCTGGAGGGTGTTGACTCTTCTCCACCTCCAGTTGAGCCTCGCTCCTAGAGAGTGTCGAATCTTCTCCACCTCCAGTTGAGATCGCTTGTCTAGTGAATGGCCTGGAGGGTGTCTAATCTTCTCCACCTCCAGTTGAGCTCGCTCGTCTAAAGAATGGCCTGGAGGGTGTCGAATCTTTTCCACCTCCAGTTGAGCTCGCTCGTCTGGCGAATGCCTGGAGGGTGTCGTCTCTTCTCTACCTCCAGTTGAGCTCGCTCGTCTAGCGAATGGCCTGGAGGGTGTCGATGTTGGGTTTTTCTAGAACCATACATCAGATGTAGGCGCAGCGGAAATAAACAGAAACAACCCAAAAGTGCTTGGATCGGCCATGAATGTTGAATCAAGAAGTTAATAAAATACTAGGTAAAAATTACCTCAATTGGGTTGGATCAAATCCAACCAAGATGCTCCAAGAGTTGATCCCTGTCGGTGGCAAGAAGAGTTCTCACGTAGAATTATGTCTACGTCTCTACAGAAGTCCACACGAGCCGGGAGAACGCCAAGTCACGTCGCACGCAACTCGGAAGGAAGAAAGGCTGCACCTTGCACTTCCACGGATTGCTAGATCCGCTTCAGGAAGAACAATGCCGGCGACAATCGACGGAGAGGAGGTCAGCGGACGCGATTCAGAGACGGCGGAACACTTCCGTCGACTAGGGTTCGTGAGGCGTGAACGGAACTCATTCCGTCGGCCTTTCTCTTCGTATTAGTCCACTGAACCCTAAAAACGAAGTCCTATTTATACCCAAAGGATAAACATCTTCTAGAAGAATCGCTATCCGCAGACCACACATCAGAATAAGGGCTTCTGTTACAATTCGTCGGAATTCCACGGGACAATCCGACGAATTCGACGAATCAGATCAAACGGCAACATTTGCCAAGAATGATCTCTGTAACAATTCGTCGAGTCTTCACGGGACAATCCGACGAATTCGACGAATCACAACAGACGGCAACAATTGCCTAGTCAAGGCTCTCTGTGATAATTCGTCGAGATTCCACGGAATGACCCGACGAATCCCGACGAATTCTGATGAATCCAGACAGACGACAACACTTTGTCGAGTGGAGGATCTCTGTCACAGTTCGTCGAGTTTCCACGGAATGACCCGACGAATCCCGACGAATCCAATCCGTGTAAACCCGACGAATCCGACGAATCATATCCGACGAATCCAATCCGTGTAAACCCGACGAATCCGACGAATCATATCCGACGAATTCAGACAGCAACATTTGCTGGACTTCCCCATTCTATATATATGGTGATTGGTAACCTTTACCAACACAGTCAATCTTCCATCTTCTCCACATGCTCTTATGTGCGACCCTGCAGGCTCATATCGCGTTGGCAGTGAGATTACATGTTTGACCACTTCTAGATCACAATGGCAACTCCAACAGTCTCCCACTTGATCTTGAAAGTATCAAACCAAAAACCTCACAAACAATGAGCGGCATCTAGCAATGCATCATTGCTCCCCAAGCAATAAGAGTTCATAACTCATAAGCCTTTATGACCAATGTTCCAGCGTTGTCTTTGTCCCTTTGTCCCTTACATCCGGAAAGAACTAGAGGTATGGACCGTGTCACCCTCATAATAGCTCAATCCAAGTTTCTTGATCTAGAACGGACTTCCAGAGAATGGTGAGCTCAATATCACATATTGACTCTACCAAGCATGGCCATGCATTTCTCAGTCCAATTCCATCAAGGGGCCCATGGATGCAACTCCTGTTATATAGGAGGACAAATCCCATATATGCTCACACCCAAACACCCAAATGATTCGTAACGTACCCAACGACCACCCTTATCATCAACCTTCTTCAAGGAAGACTTTAGATGACATCAAAGCACGCTCTTCCTCACTCGGTGAATGCTGTGACTTCAGGTCAAAGGACCACAACACCATTGTCAAATGAGACCTACTTGTGACACTTTTAAGTAACAATCCACAAAGTAGTCTCAGGTTGGGTCTGTCCAGTACAACTTGTTCACTAACAAGTACCCATGTGATGACTTGATATCACAATATCATGACCTGTGAGAACCGGTCATCAGTCAACACACATGCTAGTCTTAATGTATCATCATCACCCTTAGCTTCTACGATGATACCTCGACCAGGGACCTTTTAAGAATGAAGCTTCAAAATCATAGGCTCTCACATTCAAGTCACGTACTTGATGTCCTATGGAAGCGAACATTCTAAGGGTATTTATCACGAATTTTATTCTATCATATAGAAACAGTATATCGTAATAAAAGAACTTGCCATTAATTGTAAAAAGAAATAATTGGTACACAATTCATCATATGAATAAATTTTAAACAGCCAACAGAATATTTATTTTACATGCAACCCACAAGACTCCCACTAGAGTTGATCATTCAGGTATCGTATACTCATTGATCTAGTATGACCATCATGCTTTCTCTGTGCGAGAGGCTTTGTCAGTGGATCTGCAATATTCTCCTCAGTCAGCACTCTGCAAATGTTCACATCTCCTCGTTCGACAATCTCACGAATAAGATGGAACCGCCGAAGTATGTGCTTGGAGCGCTGATGGGATCTAGGTTCCTTAGATTGTGCAATTGCACCATTGTTATCACAGTAGAGAACTACGGGACCAACAATGCTAGGAACTACATCTAGCTCGCCGATGAATTTCCTAATCCATACAGCCTCCTTCGCTGCATTAGCTGCAGCGATATACTCGGCCTCAGTTGTAGAATCAGCAACTGTCTCTTGCTTGGAACTCTTCCAGCTCACAGCTCCTCCATTCAGGCAAAACACAAACCCTGACTGAGACTTTGAATCATCCCTATCAGTTTGGAAGCTAGCATCCGTGTAACCACTTACAACGAGCTCTTCCTCTCCACCATACACCAAGAATACATCCTTAGTCCTTCTCAAGTACTTCAGGATATTCTTTACGGCTATCCAGTGACATTCACCGGGATCAGACTGATACCTGCTAGTCATGCTCAAAGCAAAAGAGACATCGGGTCGAGTACATAACATTGCATACATGATTGACCCAATTGCCGAAGCATATGGAATCAACTTCATGCGGTCCTTATCTTCGCAAGATTTTGGACACTGGTCCTTAGAGAGATTCACACCATGAGACATGGGCAAAAATCCTTTCTTGGACTCAAGCATGTTGAACCGCTTCAACACCTTGTCAATGTACGTACTCTGGGTCAAACCCAGCAACTTCTTCGATCTATCTCTATAGATCTTAATACCGAGTATGTAAGTCGCTTCACCCAAGTCCTTCATAGAAAAGCAGTTCCCTAGGTTGTTCTTAACAACTTTCAGGGTAGGTTTGTCATTCCCGATCAGCAGTATGTCATCTATATACAATATCAGGAAGACAACAATGCTCCCACTGATTCGCTTGTAAACACACGGTTCATCCTCGTTCTTGACAAAACCAAACTCTTTGATCTTCTCATCAAAACGAAGATTCCAACTTCTAGAGGCTTGTTTCAATCCATAGATGGACTTATTCAGCTTGCATATTTTAGTGGCTTCATTTGGGGATATAAAACCCTCGGGTTGTGTCATGTACACTTCCTCAAGGAGGTTTCCATTTAGGAAAGCCGTTTTGACATCCATCTGCCAGATCTCGTAGTCATAATACGCAGCAATAGCAAGCAATATCCTAATGGACTTTACCATGGCAACAGGGGAAAAGGTCTCATCATAGTCAACACCATGAATTTGCTTGAAACCCTTAGCCACCAGTCGCCCTTTGAATGTCTGTACATTCCCATCCATGTCGGTCTTCTTCTTGAAGACCCATTTGCACCCTATGGGTCGTACCCCTTCAGGTGGTTCCACCAAGTTCCAAACTTGGTTTATATACATGGAGTCCATTTCGGATTTCATAGCCTCAAGCCATTTGTCGGAGTCCGGTCCATACATAGCCTCTTGGTAGGTTGCTGGTTCATCATCATGATCCATAAGCAACACATTACCTATTTGAGACACGAGAAATCCATATCTCTCAGGCTCAAATCTTGGTCTACCAGATCTACGTAGGACTTGTGTTTCGTGAGCAGGTTCTCTAGCTACAACATCTTGTAGTCCTGGCTCAGAATCCAACTCTGGTTCATTCACTATTTGTGGTTCTTGAACTTCTTCAAGTTCTACCTTTTGCGTCTTTCTTGATAAGAACTCTTTCTCCAAGAAGACACCCGTCCTTGCGACAAACACTTTGCCCTCAGACGGTAGGTAAAAGTAATATCCCTTCGTTTCCTTAGGATATCCCACCAGATAACACTTATCTGATTTGGGTTCCAGCTTGTCAGGCATTTGACGTCGTACGTATGCCTCACAGCCCCAAATTTTAATGAACGACATACTAGGACGCTTCCCAGTCCATATCTCATATGGTGTCTTTAGAACCGTTTTCGTCGGAGCGCGATTCAGTGTCATTGCAGTAGTCTCTAAAGCAAAACCCCAAAAGGAAACAGGCAAGTCTGCATGACTCATCATCGACCGTACCATGTCTAACAGAGTACGATTTCTCCTCTCAGACACACCATTATGCTGCGGTGTCCTAGGTGGAGTGAGCTGTGATACAATACCACACTCTTTCAGATGATCACGGAACTCATGACTCAGGTATTCGCCACCTCGATCAGATCGGAGTGCTTTAACCTTTTTACCCAATTGGTTCTCCACTTCATTCTTAAACTCTTTGAACTTTTCAAAGGTTTCGGATTTGCACTTCATAAGATACACGTATCCGTATCTACTGAAATCATCAGTAAATATAACGAAGTAGAAATACCCACCTCTAGCCATAGAACTCATGGGTCCGCATACATCACTATGTACAACACCCAAGAGATCCTCAGCCCTCTCAGTATAACCAGTGAAAGGGGCTTTAGTCATCTTGCCTAATAAACAAGACTCACATCGCTCAAATGATTCATAATCAAATGAGTCCAATAGTCCATCTTTATGGAGCTTGGATATGCGCTTCTCGTTTATATGGCCCAAACGACAATGCCAGAGATATGTAGGATTTGAGTCATTTGTTCTTAGTCTTTTATTACTATCTACATTATAGATCGGATGGTCCAGGTTCAAAACATAAAGACCATTAAACAATTGAGCTACAGCATAACAAACATCATTCTTAAATATAGAACAACAATTGTTCTTAATTATAAAAGAAAATCCAATCATGTCCAAACAAGAAATGGATATAATGTTTCTAGTTATGGCCGGAACAAAATAACAATTATTAAGTTCTATTACAAGCCCACTGGGCAAAGAAAGACGGTAAACCCCTACGGCTACAGCAGCAACTCTTGCTCCATTGCCGACACGTAGGTCCACCTCTCCTTTACTCAGCAATCTCCTCCTTCCTAGTTCCTGCACATTTGTACAAATGTGAGAACCACATCCGGTATCCAATACCCAAGATGAAGGAGCAGAAAGGTTTATCTCTATAACGTAAATATCCGAAGCGGAAGTCATATCTCCCTTCATTTTCTGCAGACCCTCAATGTATGAAGGACAATTCCTCCTCCAATGACCAGCCTTGCCACAGTGGTGGCATTTTCCTTCCTTCACGGTGCTCTTCTTTTTCAGCGCAGAAGATTTGGGCTCAAGATGTGACTTAGGTCCCACCTTCGTCTTCTTGAAGCCCTTGGCCTTACCCTTGCCTTTATGTACCATCAATATGGGACTAGCAGGCTTGGCCTTCTTCATGTTTATTTCGGCAGTTCGCAACATGCCTAGGAGCTCGGGCAGTGTCTTGTCTATTTCATTCATGTTATAGTTCAAGACGAACTGCTCATAACTATCCGGCAACGATTGCAGGATAAGATCTGTGGCCAACTCTTGACCCAGAGGAAAACCCAGTCTCTCCAGGTTCTCTATATACCCAATCATCTTGAGTACGTGAGTACCAACCGAGTCTCAAGCTCCCATTTTGCACTGAAATAAGGCCTTCGTGACATCGAACCTCTCTTGACGAACTTGCCCTTGAAACATTTTCTTTAGGTGCTCGTCAATCTCCTTGCACCCCATGTTCTCGTGTTGCTTCTGAAGCTCAGAGTTCATGGTGGCAAGCATAAGGCACTCGACGTCTAAGGCGTCATCGGTATACTTCTTATAAGCATCCTTATCAACACGGGACGAGTTCCCGGTCGGCACCTCGGGGGCTTCTTCTTCCAAGACGTAGAGCTTTCGCTCTTGCCTGAGAACAATTCTCAGGTTCCTATACCAGTCCATATAGTTCGTCCCACTAAGCTTGTCCTTCTCAAGGATAGCTCTTAGGGACAAGGTGGAGTGTGAACCACTTGCCATGGAATTCTACAAGAATTCATGCAGAATCTAATTAGTACCTTAATTTCAAAATACAATTTATTTTTAATTTGGACTTCAATTAAATACTCCCACTATTTTATTCAAAATGATAGCCCTCACTATCAATTCGGAGAGTCCATGCGAGCTACTCTCTTAGTGGACAAGATCCGTATTTCACCAACACCACGAGTCCGCTTTGGCGTTCCTCTCATAATGCGGTTATTTAGGTAGGCAACGCTTGCCAATTGCATCCTCATGCAATTCTTGTATGGCTGGTGAATAACTCCTTATTCGCATCCATCATATGGAGCATGCCAACCCTATGCCTCTAGGCACTCAACCTTTGAGGTCACCTAGTTAAGTTAGACCCGATGTCGACAGTGGGATATCACAATTATCCGCTCGCACCCTTACCAAGATAGATTAATGCACCTTGCTTTGGCAAGCCCACACTTCATCGATCGAGGCAGGAAGAGTGTCATCCATCGGAAGGCATCCGAACACTTAATATTTGATGAAGGGAATTTTAAAGATAGGTTAACACTTAACCATGATCAACATTTGATCAACGTGCACATCCACAGAAAAACAAACTTTCTAAAATCCTCATGCATCCCTTATGTGCACTACATAAGACTATCAACCTTTGATAGACTAAAGGGCTAAATCTGGACATTTAGAACTCTTCCAAATCTTCAGATTTACATGCATTGGACAAAGGCAAAGACAACTCGACTTAAAGCAGTAGACAAGCTCGTCTCTCATTGTTGGATTCAAAATCCAAAACAGAACAAGGGTTCATTAACCACTTGAGGGACGGTTACTGCTAAGGAGACAATAATTTCTAACAATTAGAAATTACCACGAAATCCCAGACGTTCCTGGCGGGGTTCCAAGACCCCCTTTTAAAATCATCAACATTTGATGTTCCAGGAAGAAATCTTGACATTTAGAACGCTTCTAAATACCTAGATTTGCACGTACTGGAATAACCAAACTTCTGAAACAACATCCAAGACCAAAACCTAGCTCTGATACCACTGTTGGGTTTTTCTAGAACCATACATCAGATGTAGGCGCAGCGGAAATAAACAGAAACAACCCAAAAGTGCTTGGATCGGCCATGAATGTTGAATCAAGAAGTTAATAAAATACTAGGTAAAAATTACCTCAATTGGGTTGGATCAAATCCAACCAAGATGCTCCAAGAGTTGATCCCTGTCGGTGGCAAGAAGAGTTCTCACATAGAATTATGTCTACGTCTCTACAGAAGTCCACACGAGCCGGGAGAACGCCAAGTCACGTCGCACGCAACTCGGAAGGAAGAAAGGCTGCACCTTGCACTTCCACGGATTGCTAGATCCGCTTCAGGAAGAACAATGCCGGCGACAATCGACGGAGAGGAGGTCAGCGGACGCGATTCAGAGACGGCGGAACACTTCCGTCGACTAGGGTTCGTGAGGCGTGAACGGAACTCATTCCGTCGGCCTTTCTCTTCGTATTAGTCCACTGAACCCTAAAAACGAAGTCCTATTTATACCCAAAGGATAAACAGCTTCTAGAAGAATCGCTATCCGCAGACCACACATCAGAATAAGGGCTTCTGTTACAATTCGTCGGAATTCCACGGGACAATCCGACGAATTCGACGAATCAGATCAAACGGCAACATTTGCCAAGAATGATCTCTGTAACAATTCGTCGAGTCTTCACGGGACAATCCGACGAATTCGACGAATCACAACAGACGGCAACAATTGCCTAGTCAAGGCTCTCTGTGATAATTCGTCGAGATTCCACGGAATGACCCGACGAATCCCGACGAATTCCGACGAATCCAGACAGACGACAACACTTTGTCGAGTGGAGGATCTCTGTCACAGTTCGTCGAGTTTCCACGGAATGACCCGACGAATCCCGACGAATCCGACGAATCCAATCCGTGTAAACCCGACGAATCCGACGAATCATATCCGATGAATCCAATCTGTGTAAACCCGACGAATCCGACGAATCATATCCGACGAATTCAGACAGCAACATTTGCTGGACTTCCCCATTCTATATATATGGTGATTGGTAACCTTTACCAACACAGTCAATCTTCCATCTTCTCCACATGCTCTTATGTGCGACCCTGCAGGCTCATATCGCGTTGGCAGTGAGATTACATGTTTGACCACTTCTAGATCACAATGGCAACTCCAACAGTCGAATCCTCTCCACCTCCAGTTAAGCTCGCTCGTCTAGCGAATGGCCTAGAGGTTGTAGTCTCTTCTCCACCTCCAGTTGAGCACGCTTGTCTAGCGAATGGCCTGGAGGGTGTCTAATCTTCTCCACCTCCAGTTGAGCTCGCTCGTCTAGAGAATGGCCTGGAGGTTGCCAAATCTTCTCAACCTCCAGTTGTGCTCGCTCGTCTCGCGAATGGCCTGGAGGGTGTCGTCTCTTCTCCACCTCCAGTTGAGCCTCGCTCCTGAAGGGTGTCGTCTCTTCTCCACCTCCAGTTGAGCCTCGCTCCTGGAGGGTGTCGTCTCTTCTCCACCTCCAGTTGAGCCTCGCTCCTGGAGGGTGTCGACTCATCTCCACCTCCAGTTGTGCCTCGCTCCTGGAGGGTGTCGACTCTTCTCCACCTCCAGTTGAGCCTCACTCCTGGAAAGTGTCGTCTCTTCTCCACCTCCAGTTGAGCCTCGCTCCTGGAGGGTGTCGTCTCTTCTCCACCTCCAGTTGAGCCTCGCTCCTGGAGGGTGTCGACTCTTCTCCACCTCCAGTTGAGCCTCGCTCCTGGAGGGTGTCGACTCTTCTCCACCTCCAGTTGAGCCTCGCTCCTGGAGAGTGTCGAATATTCTCCACCTCCAGTTGAGCTCGCTTGTGTAGCGAATGGCCTGGAGGGTGTCTAATCTTCTCCACCTCCAGTTGAGCTCGCTCGTCTAGCGAATGGCCTGGAGGGTGTCGAATCTTCTCCACCTCCAGTTGAGCTCGCTCGTCTAGCGAATGGCCTAGAGGGTGTCGTCTCTTCTCCACCTCCAGTTGAGCTCGCTCGTCTAGCAAATGGCCTGGAGGGTGTTGAATCTTCTCCACCTCCAGTTGAGCTCGCTCGTCTAGCGAATGGCCTGGAGGGTATCGTCTCTTCTCCACCTGCAGTTGAGTCGCGCTCCTGGAGGGTGTCGTCTCTTCTCCACCTCCAGTTGAGCCTCGCTCCTAGAGGGTGTCGTCTCTTCTCCACCTCCATTTGAGCCTCGCTCCTGGAGGGTGTCGTCTCTTCTCCACCTCCAGTCGAGCCTCGCTTCTGGAGGGTATCGACTCTTCTCCATCTATTTTAGTTGAACTTGCTCAGCTAGCGAAGGGATTGAGAGGGATACTGAGTGCATGTCATCCACTGCCCATCTCTCCGAACCACGGGTCCTACATTGTTTTTCCGAGCTCGTATCGAGCTCGAAAAAAGCGGGGATTGTGTATAACCCGTAGTTTGTCGAGATCAGAAGTACAGAAGACCTCCCCCACCTAGGCGAGTACAGAAGACCTCCCCCACCTGGGCGAGTACAGGAGACCTCCCCCACCTGGGCGAGTACAGAAGACCTCCCCCACCTGGGCGAGTACAGAAGACCTCCCCCACCTGGGCGAGTACAGGAGACCTCCCCCACCTGGGCGAGTACTGATGACTAGTTTTTAGTCATCGTTTTTAGGTTAGTTTAGTTTAAATTTCCCTAGTTTTAATTATTTTCCCTTTGCATTTTATGGTTGTTAAGCTTTAATATTGTTATTTTATGATTTTATGTTGTTTTATGTTGTTATGTTTTTATATTGTTTTTTTTATGTTTGTTTTTTTTATATTGTTTTGTTTATTATCTTATGTTTATTATTTTATGTTGTTATTGTTAATTTATATTGTTATGTTATGTTGTTATTTTATGTTTATGTTGTTATTTATGTTTTGTTAAGTGTTTTTATATAAAAATATGTTGTTATGTTTTGTTATATTATATTGTATTAACTAATTTAATGTCTTTGTTTTGTTGTAGGATGGTACAACCCAAGCTCAAGCCAAGCAGCCCCCTCCATTTGGTGCAGCCCAAGCTTCACAAATCCAAGACCGAGCATCCATTTGGAGCAGCCCCCTTGTGCTGGCCGAACCTCTTCATGCAGCCCCCCTCAATTGGAGCAGCTCCCAAGCACAAAACCGAGCCCCTATGGTGCAGCCCAAGCTCTGATGCAGCCCCTCTACAAGTCCTAACCGAGCAGCTCTCCAATCCCCCCCAAACCGCCACCTTTGCATGGATATTTCCATGCATAGTTCCCATCAATGCTCTTGGACGAACTCCCCTCTCTCCTCTCTCTTCTTTATTTTATTTGAATCTCATTCTCTCTCACCCATTTCACATGGCCGGCCACCTTCACTCCACTCTCTCTCTCCTTTTTATTATTTTATTTTTCTCTCTCTCATCTCTTAACTCACATCCATTCCCTCTTACCTCTCTCTCTCCCCTCTTTCATTTCTCATACATTCCCCTTTTTTCTTTCTCTCTTAATAAAAAAGAATGCATTGTAGGTGGCCCCCTCTCTCTTTCTTCTTCTCTCTCCCCATTAAATACATTCAGCCCCCCTTCTCCCATGCATGTGGCCGAAACCCCCTTGCTCTCCCCTCTTCTCTTCTCATTTCTAGAACCTTCCCTCTCATCTATAAAAAGACCCCTTGGCCAAAGCATTGAGGAGGTTGGAAGTAGAGAGGAATTATAGTGTTAGTATTGATATTGTGTAAGCTTTTGAAAGTTCTTTTTGTTGTTCTTGTTCTTAGATTATTGTAATCCTTTTTAGTATAATATTATTGTTCTTGTAATTCTCTTATTGTACTTCTCTTCTATCTATCAATGAAAATGTTTTCTTTCTCCAATATCGTCGTTTCTATTTCCATTATGCGTAGCTAATTTTCCGTTAGCGTTTGATCAAGAGGATCCATGAAATGAGATGAGATTTCTTTTAATATCTTAGTTTTGCTTTTGTTTAAATTATTCTCGATCCTTCTTTGATTTATTTTTGCGTCGACTCCGTATTTCCGGTATACGGTAGTAGACCCTTGATCTCATTTCATAATAGTCGAGAGACTCATTGATTTGAAAGATCACTCAAAGAAGGAAGGAGTTGCACGCACCCCTAGAGATAGGATGACGTAAATCCTCCGGATTGGAGTCAAATCCAATAGTGCGGTTCACTTCGATAATGCGGCTTTAAACCTGTTTGTTTTACGAAGAGATTCGGAACAAACCGTCTATAAGTTAGGAGATTTAGTACTCTAGCGAGACTATCTCTCATTTTCGGAACCGCCACGGTCAAGAATTATTTTGCAATCGTAGAACTAAATTTTACTACTCTCTTGTCTCTTTTCATGGTGAATCTTTGATCAAATGCTATTTTCTTAATCTGATTTTATCATTTTATTATCGTCTTTATTATTGTCTTAAAAATTCTCAAAATCACCCAACACTCGTACGGTGGGATAATAGTAGAAAGCGTGAGTAGTAATACTTGACAGCCCCGTGTTTTAAATACGACCTTGGTACTACAATTTGATAGGTACACTTGCCTCATCGGGTTGATAGTAAATTAATCACCAAGTTTTTGGCGCCGTTGCCGGGGATTTTTGTCAATATTAAGAAAACGCTGTCGCTATTACTTCTACAAAAATCAAAAAAAAAATTTATTATTATTATTATTATATATTATAATCAATCCATATCATCGTTTTTTTTTCTATCCTACCTAAAATCCTGGAAAGGACGCTTTGGGCTTGAATTCCCATCACAGCCTCTAGTACCGTTGCAAACCCTTCACAGGGCAGATCTCGGGAAGTCCAGGACTATTATAATCCGCCTAATATTATCCTTCTAAAAAAAAAAAGAAAAAAAATCATCGTCATCATTTTTAATTTTGGTATTCCTTCACTTTCGTTTATTTTCCCCTCTTCCCCTTTTCTTTCTGCTAGTGTATGACCCGCACGAATTCGTCGTTACTTGTTGATTTGGACCCGGAAATCGAACACTCCTTGCGGAGAAATTTACGATTCAGGGGTTCCACCTCTCAAAATACGGTTGAGGATTCTAACGGTGATTGTGTTTTTAATTCTGAAATTATGGGTGATCCCAATCCAGAAGTTGACCAGCAACGGACCATGTCCTATTATGCTCGGCCAAACTTGGAGGGTACAGAATCTCGTATTGTTCGACCTGCAATAGCGAACAATAATTTTGAGCTTAAGCCCGGCACTATACAAATGGTGCAGCAATATGCGCAGTTCGACGGATTACCAGATGAAGATCCGAACTTACATATTGCTAGTTTCCTTGAAATCTGTGATACCTTCAAAATCAATGGTGTCTCAGACGATGCGATTAGGCTAAGACTCTTCCCCTTCTCTTTAAGAAACAAAGCCAAACAGTGGTTGAGTTCTCTCCCAAGGGGATCAATCACTACTTGGGACATTTTAACAGAAAAATTTCTTGCTAGGTATTCCCCCCCCCCCCCCCCCCCCCGCCAAAACTGCTAAATTTCGAACTGATATTTGTTCTTATAGTCAAATCAATTCTGAGACCCTCTATGACACTTGGGAGAGGTTCAAAGAACTTTTAAGACGCTGCCCCCATCATGCTCTGCCTGTATGGTTACAGGTCCAGACATTCTATAATGGGCTAAATCAAGCAACCCAGCAAATGATAGACGCCGCTTCCGGTGGTTCTTTGAACCGAAAAACTCCGGAGGGTGCTCTTGAGCTTATCGAGGATATGGCGATGAACACCTATCAGTGCAATTCGCCTAGGTCTCGCCCAATTAAACCTGCAGGTATCTATGAAGTGGACTCCGTGTCCCAACTGGCGCTTCAAGTGGAAATGCTGAACAAGAAAGTAACGGAGATGACTGCTGCCTCCGCTAGTCAGGTACATGAAAATGCAATTGCTGTTGCTGCTGAGCAGGTGGATTATCTGGGGAACATACCCAGGCCTGCTCAAAACAATTTTTCTAATTTTTCTGTTTTTTCTGCTCCCCCTGGTTTTAATGCTGCGTCTAATTCGTATCACCCCGGATGGCGTAGTCATCCAAATTTTTCATGGAGTAATCCCGCAAACGCTGCACGTCCACCACACGATTTTACTCCACCGCCACCACAAAATCAAAATCAAAATTTTCCAAAACCTCCATCTTTGGAGGAAGTATTTTCCAAATATATGAATTCTAACGACGCAACCATTAGAAATCTAACTGGGTCGATGAAAAATCTTGAAACAACAGTCGGCCAACTAGCTAAGGCTTTCTACGAGAGACCACCTGGGACTCTTCCCTCAAATACTGAGCCAAACCCAAGGGAACACGCGAAAGCGATCACCCTTCGGAGCGACAAAGTAGTCCACACGCCCACCACAAGGGAAGAGTCAGAGGTTATTGCCTCTCATGCTGATAAGGAACAAGTAATCATTAAGGAAACTGATTTAGGAAGCGAAAAAGAAAAAAATATTTTTGAAAAAGAAAAAGATAATCTTCAAGGTAATGAGGTTTTAAAAGAATTTCCTCCACCACCCTACCCCGCTAAGCTTAGGCAAGATAAGTTAGACGATCAGTATCATCGCTTTCTTGAAATGTTTAAACAAATCCATATAAATCGACCCTTTCATTTCCTCCCTCTCCCTCGAAGGTGTCGCGTTAGGGAACGGCGCCGATCTCCTCTGTTCTCCTTTCCTTCTCTAAAATTCACAGAAAAAGCAGTTGGAAGTCATGGCTGTTCAAGGATTTCTTGTTGGTGGCTTTGGTTGATCTGGAGCTTTGACGGCTTGGGGATTTTGCCGAAGCAGGACCTCGGTTTTACCCTAAATCGCTGTGAGCTTCTTGTTTCCTTCTTCTTCTCTTAACTTTTATGTGTTGATGTTGGCTCCTTGGGAGGAAAAGTATATGCAGTATGTGATGTGTTGGGGGTTTCGGTTGGTTTTGAGTTGGCTGAAGGAGAGATCTGCTGCTTCAGTTTGGTCACTGTTTTGTTATAGGGAGAAGTACTTCTCAGCAGTTATGAAAGTGGAGTGTTTTAGTTCTTATTTACTTTATTAAAAGATCTTGGTTAAGTTTGCTTGATTGAGTAATAAATCTAAACAGTTAAAGTGCAAATAAAACACAGCACAGGTAAAGAAGTAAAACAGAGCAAACAAGAATCAAACAATCCCGATGACACAAGATGTATAGTAGTTCCCCTCAACTGGGTACATCTACTCTTCTACCCACTGGTAGGAATCCACTATGAGGTTGTTGATAAGGTGCCCTCACACCAGGTGAGTTGTTGATAAGGTGCTCTAACCAAACTGCAGGTTTTTGCTAAGGTGCCCTGTCACCGAGAGTTAACTTTTGAAGGGAGTTATAACCCTGTACAGGATGGGGTAAAGAGAGGAAAAATAAATGCAGAAATTAAATTGTTCCTCACTGTATAAGAAGACTCTTGATGATCCTGATATGGTGTTGAAAGGATCAGATGATGAAGAGCTCCCCCTGTCTGGTATAGATGAATGACAGTTCTGGAGGTCTCTTCCTTTTGATTGTTCAAATGCTTCTTCCTTCTTTTGCAGTTATGATCCTGAGCAATTGGTTGTGATTGTTGTCTCAGGATGTATGAGATCTGCAAGAGAATATTAGCAAGAAAAATAAATTTGCTTCTATGTATTTTCTTCTCTGTCTCTCCTATATATGTTTCTTTCTGCTCTTCTCATGAATATATAATCTGGAGAGAGCTTTTGAATCCTTGCTCGGGAAAATGGAAAGAGATAAAATCTCTTTAATTTTGTTCCTTGGAAAGAGGAGTTGCCGATTTGACGATACAGAAACGGCAATATGCTTTTAATGCAGCAACGGCTAGATTAAATATTATAAAGAAAGATAGCAGAATAATAAAATATTAGTCGAGCTCTGGCTAGAATTTTGTCGAGCACTGAACGGCATTTGTCGAGCGCCTTTTAATGTGCTAAGCAATTCTCTGCAAATTAGATTTTTGTCGATCTTGATTTATCTCGTCGACCTGCTAAGTCAGGATGAGTTCGTCGAGTGCCGTTCAGAGAATGCCTGCCCGCTCCAATTGTTCTGTCTGGATTCGTCGAGCGTCGTTCGCTATTTGTCGAGCGTCGTTCTGATGAATATTTGTCGAGCGCCGTCTGGCTATTTGTCGAGCGTCGTTCGACATTTGTCGAACGTAGAGAACGTATGTTATTTGCTTAAGTATATTCTCCGTTTCGATCGCATCATATTTAATTTGTGTTAATTTAGATTTATCTAAATTATTAGATTTAACAAAAGGATGGATCCTAACTCAAATCAAAAGCTATGGTTCCAACAATCTCCCCCTATTTGAGTTGGGATCAAATCAAAACTAGTGACCTGGTAATCTTAAAATGGCTTTTAGAATTTTCAGTTGCAGCATCTCATTTCTTAAAAAAAAATTTTAATTTCAGCCTATTTAAAATTTCTAATTGCAGCAACCTTTATACAAATTTAAGTTTTGTTTGAGATTTGTGTTTCTCATTTTCTCTCTCACTTGGCTTCTCTGATGTTCTCCTTTTCTCTCTTACTTGGTTTTAGTTTTCAATTTTCTTCTGTAGACTCTTTAAATTATTTTATTTAAGCAACTCATTTGATCTAGATTTGAGTTAATATGTTTTTAATATCTTGAATTGCTACAGCTGTTAATGGATTTTAAGGAATGCTTTAGATTATAAAAACATTGCAGACATTTTCTTTCTCATAGAATCCCCTTATCAGAAGAGACTCACACTCAGTGCTATGATCAATACTGATCAATGCAGCTACAGTAGAATGCTCAAACTGACTTGAAGAAGTCTGTAAGAATACAAAGTTGTCTTAACATAGTTCTTATGATGGAAACAATCCATGTAAATTTTAGATTTGCTGTTTGAATTGGGATGGAGTTTAATGGTGAGAAATTAATTAAAAAACTTCTTTGAATTTTATTAGAGTTGAAAGGTTTAGCAGTTTTAGCCTTTTAATTTCATTAAAATATAAATTTGAAAAATTTTCTTGAAATTGTTGAACATAATCAATTTGTTTTTCTTTAAAAAAATGTTCAAGTTTATGTTTTAAAAAGTCATTTTGTTCTTCTTTAGGTTTGTTATGTTCGGAAATCAAATGATTTATATTTGTTGACTTCTTTATTTTTATGTTACATTTTATTAAATTGGTAAAAGTTATTTTAAAAGAAGATTTGTAATTTTTAGAGGTAGGGTTTTGAATTGATATTACCTCATTTACCTTTTCTACTTCTGCTTCTGCATCTGGATTGTGATATGACCCATTTATGGCCATCATGCAGAAAGCTCTAGCTCTAAGTTCTTCTTCTTCTTCCTCTTCACTTAGGTTTGTTGATGGTTCTGCATCAAAAATACAGTTAGTTGAAGAGATGGAAGAAGGTTTATTTACCATCCTAGAGAGGGAGGTCCAGATTCCTCTTGCAGAGGTGCAGTCTTCAAGCTTTTGAAGAATGTCTTTTGACACTGACTGAGCCAAGATCTGCATGGCTTTGGCATCTGCTTCTGAGGATGGAGAAGGTTCTGTAGATGGGGAAGGTTCTTTATGTTTATCAGTCCGCCCATCATCAGTACCAGCTTTGAATTTATCTGGCTTCATTTTGCAAACACGGGCAGTGACATCAGTCCCTCTGTTGCCACGTTTTCTTTTGTAAACAGGCCCTTTCATTGCTCTCGAAGGAGACTTGATACCCATGGAACTAGGTAATGCAGGTGTAACTGCCTTTGATGACATGAGGGGAAGTCCTGTCAAAATAGATTTGTAAATGTTCTCATCTATGGCATTCATATATAATTTAATTCTAATTTGTCATAGCTCAAATCTATCTAAGTTACATAAAGGTGGATCTGTAATAGAGAAAACTGATGGAGCCATTTTGAAAAACTGTGTTGAACATATGAAAGAACTAAAGTGATCTTTGTGATCCAGGTGTTAGCCTGTAAAGAGATCAACACCCTCTGATACCAATTGAAAGTGGAGTGTTTTAGTTCTTATTTACTTTATTAAAAGATCTTGGTTAAGTTTGCTTGATTGAGTAATAAATCTAAACAGTTAAAGTGCAAATAAAACACAACACAGGTAAAGAAGTAAAACAGAGCAAACAAGAATCAAACAATCCCGATGACACAAGATGTATAGTAGTTCCCCTCAACTGGGTACATCTACTCTTCTACCCACAGGTAGGAATCCACTATGAGGTTGTTGATAAGGTGCCCTCACACCAGGTGAGTTGTTGATAAGGTGCTCTAACCAAACTGCAGGTTTTTGCTAAGGTGCCCTGTCACCGAGAGTTAACTTTTGAAGGGAGTTATAACCCTGTACATGATGGGGTAAAGAGAGGAAAAATAAAAGCAGAAATTAAATTGTTCTTCTCTATATAAGAAGACTCTTGATAATCCTGATATGGTGTTGAAAGGATCAGATGATGAAGAGCTCCCCCTGTCTGGTATAGATGAATGACAGTTCTGGAGGTCTCTTCCTTTTGATTGTTCAAATGCTTCTTCCTTCTTTTGCAGTGATGATCCTGACCAATTGGTCGTGATTGTTGTCTCAGGATGTATGAGATCTGCAAGAGAATATTAGCAAGAAAAATAGATTTGCTTCTATGTATTTTCTTCTCTGTCTCTCTTATATCTGTTTCTTTCTGCTCTTCTCATGAATATATAGTCTGGAGAGAGCTTTTGAATCCTTGCTCGGGAAAATGGAAAGAGATAAAATCTCTTTAATTTTGTTCCTTGGAAAGAGGAGTTGCCGATTTGACAATACAGAAACGGCAATATGCTTTTAATGCAGCAACGGCTAGATTAAATATTATAAAGAAAGATAGCAGAATAATAAAATATTAGTCGAGCTCTGGCTAGAATTTTGTCGAGCACTGAACGGCATTTGTCGAGCGCCTTTTAATGTGCTGAGCAATTCTCTGCAAATAAGATTTTTGTCGATCTTGATTTATCTCGTCGACCTGCTAAGTCTGGATGAGTTCGTCGAGTGCCGTTCAGAGAATGCCTGCCCGCTCCAATTGTTCTGTCTGGATTCGTCGAGCGTCGTTCGCTATTTGTCGAGCGTCGTTCTGATGAATATTTGTCGAGCGCCGTCTGGCTATTTGTCGAGCGTCGTTCGACATTTGTCGAACGTAGAGAACTTATGTTATTTGCTTAATTATATTCTCCGTTTCGATCGCATCATATTTAATTTGTGTTAATTTAGATTGATCTAAATTATTAGATTTAACAAAAGGATGGATCCTAACTCAAATCAAAAGCTATGGTTCCAACATGTTATCCTTCCTCTTATCAGTTTTTTTGGTGTTGATTAACAGTTAGCAGTTCTAGTTTCTTGCCTTGAACTGATTGTTACTCCTATTGTTGCTGCTGTCTTTAGGTGATGTTTATGGTTTGGAGAGGGGATTGTTTTTGTTGTTTTACTGCTGCAGTTCCACTTACCTGAACTTTCTTGTGGATTGGCTGATGTAGTCCAGTTAACTGTTATACTCATTTTGTTGGTCGGCTGCTTCTTATTGGTTTTATTTTGGGGTGAATCGTGTTGCTGTGGTTACTCTTTGCTTTGTTCCCTGTTTAGCTGGGTGTTTTCTGTTTGAAATCAGAGGGGTGAATTATTATTAAGCTGTAATGTTTTCAAAGGGAGGATTTCTTCTTGTGAGGGCCGGCTGTTATCTTCTTGTATACTTTGGCTGAATATCTACAACCCATAATGTTGTCGTGTTGCTGTAGTATGTTGTCCCTTTACTCTGTCCCTGCTATGATTGTTCCTATTTTTTCTGGGTGGTCTTGTTGGCCGACTACTGAACCTGTTTTATTGGTTTTGTTGTTAGAAAGAGAGGGGAAATCTTGGGGAAATAAAAGTGAACTGTTTTGTACCTGAAAACAGCATTTACACTATACTGTTATGGCTGTTTTGAGAGGCCTACTAATTGTTGTATTCCTCTTTTTTAGTTTGGGGTAATGCTCACTGATTTCATGTTTGATATTTTTGTGGGTCAGGACCCTTTAATCAGTCTTGGCCAACTGTCGCCATGCCGCAGAGGAGACAACCGTGAATGTCAGCCAGAAATCAGGTGACTTCCTCCCCTCTCCCTTGGTGCTAGTCTCTTAGATCACAATAGGAGAGATGAAGGCTCAAGAGAGCTTCTCGTGTGAGCTTTAATGGAGTTTCCTTAGGAAGACCAAGCCGGAACCTCAAAATTAGGGCATCGTTCGCCGCGAGGTTCTAGGGATCATTTCTTCTCTTCAAAGGAAGAGATGGCATTTGATTTGGGGCAAACCCATGGTCGTTGTAGGAGAGTGAGGGGAATGATATTTGGGGATTTTAAAAATGGGGTGAAATGATCTTCATGTTTGGGGAAGATGGTGGATCATACTCTGCTAAATAGGTTTGTCTTTTATTGTATATTATGTAACAAGGTGGAATATAGCCCCCTTGGATTAGAAGTCTGGGTATACGTAGATACACGGATTGTTTAGAAGGACTTGGTTTAGAAGTCCGGGTGTACGTAGATACACGGATTGTTTAGAAGGACTTGGTTTAGAAGTCCGGGTGTATGTAGATACATGGATTGTTTAGAAGGACTTGGTTTAGAAGTCCGGGTGTACGTAGTTACACGGATTGTTTAGAAGGACTTGGTTTAGAAGTCCGGGTGTACGTAGTTACACGGATTGTTTAGAAGGACTTGGTTTAGAAGTCCGGGTGTCCGTAGATACACGGATTGTTTAGAAGGACTTGGTTTAGAAGTCCGGGTGTACGTAGTTACACGGATTGTTTAGAAGGACTAGGTTTAGAAGTCCGGGTGTACGTAGTTACACGGATTGTTTAGAAGGACTTGGTTTAGAAGTCCGGGTGTACGTAGATACACGGATTGTTTAGAAGGACTTGGTTTAGAAGTCCGGGTGTACGTAGTTACACGGATTGTTTAGAAGGACTTGGTTTAGAAGTCCGGGTGTACGTAGATACACGGATTGTTTAGAAGGACTTGGTTTAGAAGTCCGGGTGTACGTAGATACACGGATTGTTTAGAAGGACTTGGCTTAGAAGTCCGGGTGTACGTAGATACACGGATTGTTTAAAAGGACTTGGTTTAGAAGTTTGGGTGTACGTAGATGCACGGATTGTTTAGAAGGACTTGGTTTAGAAGTCCGGGTGTACGTAGTTTCACGGATTGTTTTGGAGGACTTGGATTAGAAGTCCTGGTGTTTGTTGATACACGGATATGAATGGACCCCGCTGGGGAGGATTACTTGTGGCGGGTCTACGGGCTTGCTGGTCGTGACACCGACAGAAGCCGGCAGTAGACTCTAGACCGGTTGGGTTGGATGCTTGGTGCTCACCTACCCAAGTCCCCTTCTGTGTGCTTGAAGGCTCAGCTTAGTCTCTAGGCCGGTTGGGTTGGATGCTTGGTGCTCACCTACCCAAGGTCCCCTTTCTGTGTGCTTGAAGGCTCAGCTTAGACTCTAGGCCGGTTGGGTTGTATGCTTGTAGGCTCCGCTGTGTGTTCTTAGCGTCGAGCAGTACGCAGGGGCTCCGCTGTGTGTTCTTAGCGTTGAGGTGTACATAGGCCTAGGTCTGGTAGTGTTTATACCCACCTAGTTGTGGAGGAGCCCGGTCCACAGTCTCCGTCTGGCCACTACGCGAGGTGCCTGAGTGGTTAGCTACCCTCGAAAAGTGGGAACTACGAGTCTATGTCGACATCGCAACATTGCATGGGTGAGTCTTCATATTATAATCATTGCATTGCATTCATTCTGCATAATCATAGCATTGCATCGCATTGGGTCCATCATATAAATTAGTATGGGCTCTTTTATATGATGTGTCCCAAATTGGAAACCTTAACTTATAAGTTTGTATGGGCATTCATATAAGTTAAGGTGCGATATGAACTGCTTATGTTTCCTGTTACTAGTACTTGCTTATCGATACTCTGCTTATGCTTCCTGTTGCTAGTACTTGCTTATTGATACTCTGCTTATGCTTTCTGTTACTAGTACTTGCTTATTGATACTCTGCTTATGTTTTCTGTTACTAGTACTTGCTTATATATGTACCTGTTAGTTAGAGTTATTGCAAGTACTTGGGTACTTATACAATCGTCATGTATACACAACCATTCCTGTCACCTGCTTTGTATATTATTGCTTATATTGCAGCTTTTCTTCCTTTCCTTCCGCCCGGTGCCTTGGAGTCGTCGGGGGAGCGGATGTGAAGCCACTTAGTCTTTATGACTAACGGTTGCTACGTCCCTCTTTTTAGGAGTGTTCCTTAGAGCAGCAGTGCATGGTGCTGGAGGAGGCCAGACAGGTCAGGTGTGCAGGGTTGGTGATTTCGGTACCTTGGTTGCCATTTGTGGCAGATGTGAGCACGGGTTGAGTTGTAGCCCTTGGGGCAATTAGTTTTATACTCTGATGTTTTGCAGGAGCTTGTGTAGCTTTCTGCCTTTCTTTGTACTATTCTGGACATATTTACTTATTGTGAACCTATGGCTTTAATGCTTTCTTTTATTGATGGGTTGGCGCTGTTCAGTTGGTTTGGCCGGCAGGATAGGCATCTTGTGGGGGAGGCTAGCTCGTGTGCTGGCGCTCCCGCAAGGCGGCTGTTCTGGGCATAAGACTCCCCTCGGCCGTGTCGTGTGTTCCGGGAGGGGGGTCTTACAATCCGCTAGCTTCGTGAGATTTGGCTTTGTCGTCTTCGCATACGCAAGGCAACCGAAAGTGCGAAGGTAGTGCACTTTTTGTTTCCTTCCTTAGAACGCCTCGTAAGGCATCTTCCCAACAACACTATGAGTAGCCGCCCGGTTGAGAAGATGTACCGCGGTTGCCAACGCTTCTCCCCAAAATTTCATAGGCATGTGTTTGCACTTGAGAAGACTCCGGACCATCCCCATGACTGTTTGATTGCGGCGCTCCACCACGCCGTTTTGTTGCGGAGAGTAAGGGGCTGTGAGGAATCGTTTGATCCCGACTTCCTCACAATAGGCTTCAAGCCTCTTGGAGGTGAACTCCCCACCTCGATCGCTACGGAGTCCCTTCACTTTGAACTTCGTTTCCATCTCCACTCAACTTTAACCTCTTGAAAGCATCCAGGGACTCGTCCTTGGATCTTAATAACTCCACCCACATAAACCTACTATAATCATCTACTAGCAAAAAGAAGTATAGTTTACCTCCAGGGGTGGCCGGATTGATGGGTCCGCACAAATCTCCATGCACCAATTGAAGAGGAATTGATGCACGATCCGCCGCAACATTCGGAAATGGTAATCACCTTTGCTTCGCCACCAAGCACCCGTCGCAAAGTTCTTGTGAGTGTTCAATGGGGGGCATCCCCTCCACCATCTTGAAACGCCCCATATCATGAAGTGCCCGAAAGTTGAGATGTCCCCATCTAGCGTGCCATAGCCACGCCTCCTCTTTGTATTTCTCCGCTAGCAAGGCTGCCGGAGCATCCGTCTAGGATGTAGAGACGATTCTTGGACCTCTCCACCTTCGCCAAGAGATGCCTCTCTTGATCGAATAGACACAAGAATCCGTCCTCCATGACGATCTTGCATCCGTTCTCCACCAATTGTCCCAAACTTGCAATGTTTGTGCGGAGTTTCGGGATGTATTAGACGTTGGTAAAGACTTTGTGCTTCTCCTTTTGGTCTTTGAAGAAGACCGCTCCCCGACCACATATCTCCACCGAAGAGCCATCGCCAAACTTCACCTTGCCTCTCACCGTCTCATCTAGCGAGGAGAAATAATCATGCAACCCGTCATATGGTTGCTAGCCCCCGTATCAAGTTACCAATCCGATTTTTCTACGTCGCCGGGAAAACTGCTCGGTTGCACATTCTCTTCATTAAGGAGAAGATTAGAACATACCATTTTCGGGTGATCTTCTTCGCCCTCGGCCAATAAAAGGGCCGGTTCGAAATCCTCGAAGGCTTCGGCCATGTGTGCTTTCTCTTCGTTGTTCTTCTTCTTCGAGCGGCACTCCGCGGCATAGTGGCCCATATTGTGGCAATAGAAGCACTCGATTTTTTATTTATCTTTCACGCCGTCATTGCGACCTTGACCTTCCCGTCGATCGTTGTAGCGATGTTGTTCGCCGCGCCCTCATCCACGGCCACGGCCTCCACGGCCGCCGGTTTGGTGTATTCCACCATTGGATGGCTTCTTTTCATGAGCCATAAACTCCCTCATCATCAAGAGAAGTTTCTCCTCGTCTTTGTTGGTAGCCCCACCAACACGCTCTTCATGAGTCTTGAGGCGGCCGACAACCTCCTCCACGGTCATCGTCGTGAAGTCGCCAAATTGCTCTATCGTCGAAGCAATCTGGACGAACTTCTATGGGACGGATCGCAAGAACTTCTTCACAACCGCAGCCTCCGCTACCGTACCTCCCAACGCCCTTTGCATGTTGACGGTTGTGGTAAGCTTCATTGTGAAATCATCTATTGAATCTGTCTCCTTCATGCGAAGCATCTCAAACTCCGTCTGCAGAGTTTGGATCTTTGCATCCTTGACACGGTCCGCGTCTTGGTACATGATCCTAAGCATGTCCCATATCTCGTTCGCAGTTTTCTTCTCCGCAACCATCTGGAGAACGTCATCTGGAAGTGCTTGTTGGATGGCCGAAAAAGCTCTTTTGTTCTTTTTCGCATCCACCTTCGTCGTCGGATCGATTGGTTCCACCGCCTCCAAAACATGTTGAACATCGAGGATCCCCCTCATTCTGATAGCCGAGACGCCATAGTTGCTCCGTGTGAGCACCGGGTATTGAAGATGTTTTGAAGATGTCTCCGACATTGAAGAAACCTTTCAGCGTATCGATCTCTTCCTGAGAACGATAGCGAGGTCCCCTGCTTTGATACCAAATGTTAGAACTCGGCGAAAAAAGAGAAAATGAAAACTACTGGAAGAAAGCTGGTAGTGAAAGAAAGCTTTGTAAATTTTCCTTGATGATTCATTCAGCAATACAACTCCATTTTATAGCTTGAGGTATACATAGAAACGTCTAAACAATTAACACCTAATTAAAACAACATAACTCCTAAACCATTTAAGACAAAACTCCTACAGCTATTGAAAGGAAAATATGTTGAAAATTTTTCCTTTTGGTGGACATATTCTATCGAGACGACCCGTTAAAGTCGTACGCGATTTTTGAGTCTATTCGGACTCCTACGAGCGTGCGTTAGTTTAGTCGCGCGAATGATCGAAGCCTGTGATAGGTGGGCCAGATCGTCTCGTAACTTCAGAACGCGAACCTGGTCTCACCCCTGGCGCATTTTCCTTTTATTTTGGCGTGATTATGAAATCCAATTTATTCATGGATTTTATTTCATTAATGGGGATTTTAATTGGAATGAATGAGTCCAAATTGTAACCCCCCATTGAGCTCCTCCTATTAAGGCTCAACCTTAGGTCACGCCATTCATTGTTGTCCAAAGGAAAAGTGAACAGGGGCTGAAAAGAATGGTTCGCAAAATCCCTTTCTCTTGTGCGTTTTGCGATCTAGGGCATCGCTGCCCTCTTATTCCAGCGGCACCACCACCACTTGCTTCGCCGATCTGGAAGCCGAACTGTAGATCGCCGGAGAAGCACTGCAGCCCCGCCTAAGGTTCTTCTCTTCCCTGCATCAAGAACGCCGGCCGGCGACCTGTCATCTCCTGCATCGTAGGAGCAGTCGGCTCTAGGAAGTTTGCGAACCTGGTGTAGATCTCAAAGGTCTCAGGCTTGGCAACCTCTGCGATTTGGATCTGAGCAATAGAGAGGTGGTTTTCATTTTGATTTGAGATTCCATTCGGCACCTGTCTTATATCTCATTCAGGTTTTTCACTATCACCTCTTACATGATTCTTTGATACATCAAAACATGATTTGATTCCAAAACATCATGAAAAGTTTATTTCATGTCCACCTAAATTTATCTGTCATAATCAAATCATGCGTGAATATTGATATTTGTTGATCTTTTGCTAAGGCATGAATTAAAACCAGTCCTCGATAAAAGGAGAATTTTTCCAAGTGGGTCTTTTGTTCATAACTGGAATATCCTGATCTAATACAACTTTGCGGAGCACTCCTTGGCAGATTATTTTGTTAAACATCATTAACTTCATCGTCTGAATGAACTCAAGTGGTCACCGTCAATCTCATATCAGATCCAGATGATATAACAAATCACTTGCTTCTAAATTCAGATTTTATAATCATTTATATATATGCGTGTTTGGCGCTAACTCTTTTCATTTCAGAGATCACGCATTTAGAAATTCTTGTATGCTGACGGGATCCGCCAGCGCCGCGGAGTTCATAAGGAAGAACACTTCTAGACTCTTGGGTATCGCGGCCATGATGAAGCACGAGACTGAATCCAAGAACGGTATAAATTAAGCTTCCGCTCTTCAGTTATATAGCCGTACATTCCAGTCTTATAATTTTTTGTGTGTTTCGCTTGATTAGAAAAATTATATTATGTTTTAATACTCTCATTGAGACCGGTAGTATTTGAGTAAGAACGATCCCGCATAGTCGTAGCGTCACCACTTTAGTTTTATTTTGTGCTGCACTTAATTTTCGATAGCATAATTTGGTGACGCACGCACCCTAAATTTCTAACAGTTGGTATCAGAGCTAGGTTATTTCAAATCTATTGGTCTCCTTCATTAATCGGAGTTATTTATTTTCTAATTGAATCAAGTTCGAACACCAAAATTAAAACCCTTTTCATTTTGAGAGAAATAAAATTAAGGGATTGAAAACTAAAGTGCATTAATTAATCAATCCTCGACAAAATCGTTGTGTTTTCTTTAGACGATTAATTGCCCACACGTCATTAAGAAAAGAGACACAACATTAATTTTAGGGCAATATTCAGATATCCCGGTGTGAAAGGGTCTCGTGGATTGTTAAGAACTGTAGCCGCCAAAGTGGCATTTTCGAGTCAATTTGTGAGATTACGGTTTCACATGTTTTAGGGAGTTCTCTGAGACTAGTGCGCAATCATTCTCCCAAAGGAGGTGCTTGCTCAATAGGTTCAGAGGGATACACACGGACATTTGGACGGTAGTGCGGGGCTCTAGCAATCTATTCGCCCAAAGGTGGTAGAACCGCGAAAAGCTCAAGCGCAACTGTTGCTCGTTCTTGTGTTGAGAATCACTAATTGTATGGCGCATAGTCTGCCCAAAGGTGTTGCGCGCTGACACGCCAAGATTCTCTGCCTAGTGTGCTATTTAGGGTTTTATAGCCAATGTTGCCCTATTTGTCTCTAATATTTTTATTCTCTCTACACAGTCACCTTTACAGTTCATAACAATATGGCGACCATTGAGAAACTCACTGGATCGAATTTCAAGAAGTGGAAATCCGACATCATGTTTGCGTTAGAGATGGCGGATATAGAGATGGCCATGAATACTGCCCAGCCTGCAGCCCTCACAGAAACCAGCACCCAAGCTGAGAAGGATCTTTATGGTGCATGGAACAAGTCCAACAAGATCTGCTTGTTGACTATGAAGCATTCCATTCCAGAGCACCTGCTGAGTGGTCTTCCTGAAACGACCGTCGCTATGGATTTTCTGACTTTCGTTGGGCAGAGGTACAAGGTGTCTTCAAATGCTGAAATCGGGACTCTGATTCAAGACCTCTTCTCCATGAGGTATTCGGGAGGAGGCGGAGTCCGTGATTACATACTGAAGATGGTCTATTTTCAGACCAAACTGCAGGAGATGGAGATTACTCTCCCTGAAGCGTTGATTGTGCACCAGGCACTCAATACCCTCCTTGCAGAGTTCAGCATCCTGAAGACCACCTACAATTCCCAGGACGAGGCGTGGAAGATAAATGATCTGATTACACGCTGTGTTGCTGAGGAGGAGAAGCTGAAGAATGAGAAGACGAACGTTGCACTACTTGTAGTCAAGTCTCCCTTAAAGAAGAAGAAGAAGTCCAAAGCTCCTACTAAAGTGCACCTTGGAGAAACTTCAGGGACTAAGGACGTCGCTGGTGGAAAGAAGCCACTTAGCTGCTTCTTT
The DNA here is from genome assembly GCA_033032865.1 of Dactylorhiza incarnata. Classification (NCBI taxonomy): domain Eukaryota; kingdom Viridiplantae; phylum Streptophyta; class Magnoliopsida; order Asparagales; family Orchidaceae; genus Dactylorhiza; species Dactylorhiza incarnata. The sequence goes on from JAWHQI010000068.1 coordinate 221,952, forward strand.
TGCAGAAAGAAGGGGCATGTGAAGAACGAGTGCCGAAAGTGTAAGTCTTGGATGGAAAAGCGCGGTTTTGCACTTTCAGGTAATCCCTCAGCCTATGTCCTTTGTGAATCCAATTTAATTGAAGCCCCATCAAGTTCCTGGTGGCTCGATAGTGGAGCAACTAATCATGTTGCTTACACATTACAGGGGTTCATCAAAAGGAGGAGGCCAAGCAGGGGTGAGTGCAGACTAACAGTTGGCAATAATGCTGAGGTGGAGGTGGAGTTCATAGGAGATGTTCGTTTAGTTCTTGCTTCAGGATTTGAACTTTTATTAAAAGACATTTTCTATATTCCTTCATTTAGAAGGAACTTGATTTCTGTATCTGCTTTAGATAAACTTCATTTTGGCTTTAACATTAATGCTGGTTCTATTGATATTTCTTTTGAATCGCAAGTTATAGGCCAATGTTTATCATCTGGTGGATTATATAGTTTATGTCTATCTCCTACGAACATTTGTGCTACTTCCTATAATGTAGAAAATATTGCCAATAAGAGACATCTAGTTAAGGAACAGTCTTTCATGCTATGGCATAAAAGATTAGGACATATCTCTAGGGAAAGAGTGGAGAGATTAATTAAGCAAAATATTCTTCCTACTCTAGACTTCAGTGACCTAGAGACATGTGTAACACCCTGCCAGTACGAATAATATAACAGTAGGTCCGGCCGGGACCCCACGCCATACTAACCACACTAGCTAGGAGTTAAAAGGTGATAAACAGAAAGAAACTACAACAGAGTATACTAAACACTAGCGGAAGCATAAAGATTTAACATTTCCATTAAAATTGTCCACTATCATAGGAATGAAACCAAGAAAGAGAGTTATGGCCTTAAGGCCTTACATTTAGCAAATGTACCAAAAACTCCAAAACATACATCGGCACGCAGGCCGGCAATACATGAGAAAGCTAAAAAGGAGGCTGGCCTTCAAGGGCCAACTCAGCAAAAGGGGCCACCGCCCGCTATTTCCCGCTAGGCTCACCTGCACCTGCACAAGAACATTCCACCAAGCGGTGGCAAACAAGGTAACGGTCAGCACAGCTGACCAAATTATAACGACCCCACCCCTTTCCCGGGGTGGCGGGGATTCTACCCTGCAAGCAAGCCATACCAGCACAAGTACTAACATAAAGAAAGTGCAACTACATAAGGTGAGGTTTCAAGCACATTCAATCTTCTAGGTTGAGCATCAAAAAGGAGGGAACCTAGGTATGCACATGATGTTGGTTGGGTTCACCCGAAGGTTCCCCGCAACCGCCTAAACAACCGCATGAGGCTAACAACATCAATTCCACAAACACTCCACCGTAAGGGCCATCGCCTTATGTGGGAAAAAGAGCTTTTGGTCGGTCTAGGTAAACCACCTTCCACGACCTCTCCCATGATCACACGGCTACATGAGGTAGGGACCTCTTACCGATCTGCATGGAAACGGGTTCGGTTTAGCTTTGCCCGTGCTCTAATCGTCGCGATCTGTCGCACGACGCGGGTACGGCTTCGCCTCGGCTCGTATGGGTTTAGCACCTTCAAGTGCTACACAAATATAAGCTACGCACCTAATCCCTTCACAAGGATCTAGGCTTCACAAATACTCAAAAAGGGGAGGTATAATACGCTCCGCATCAATTTCGCGGTGAAGGTTTGCCTTCATCCAATCTCAAAGCATGGGGCTTTCGTTAGGATCTTCACAAGACGCCTACACTTAAATCCCGCACTACTATAGATGATTTCACGGAGTCATTCTCCGGCTCGCATTCTAGGCTTAACCTAAATGCAACGTCGCAATCCAAGCATCACCGATTCGGGCTCACGGCCACGAATAGGCTTCACACAAAATGCCTAAATCCGCACGACTACCGGATTTTCTACGTGCAATATGCCGGGGACGGACACAATCGACCCGGAGTTCCGGAGAACTTGAGAGAATCCTACACTTCACCCATTTGGTGAAAGGGATCCCTCATGCAAGCATAGAGAAACGAAGGAGAGGACAAAAGACAAGTCCAAACAACAGGAGAAGAAATCGTTACCCTAGGAGCGTTCTTTTTCGCCATGGATCCGAGATTCTAGACGGAGGGAAATGACCGCACCGGGCTGCACTCTCCAGATCTGGAAACGGTTCGCGAAACGGAGCTCCGGAGCTCCGTCAATGGCGGAATCTCCCTTCTTCTTCCTTGGCTCCTCCTTCTTTCTCTAGGGTTTGGAGAGAGAATGACTTAGAGAATATGAGGTTTAACCCCCTCTCATCAGCCCTAAAGGTCTCCCGCAACTAAACCTAGCCGTTGGATCAAATCCCAAAAGATTTGGACGGTCCGATCTTCTTCTCCGCTCAAAATCGCGGAACAGAATAAACAGGGCGCACGATCACAGGCGCACGGTCAGTGGTCGTGCGCGAAGAGGGGAATGGTCGTGCGCACTGTCCGAGATAGAACTCAAGTTTCTTCTGAGTTAACGCACGATCGTTGGCGCACGATCACTGGTCGTGCGCGAAGAGGACAATGGTCGTGCGCATACGCCGAGACAGAACTCCGATTCTTTGCGGGTTACGCACGATCATTGGCGCACGCTCACTGGTCGTGCGCTAAGAGGACAATGGTCGTGCGCATTGACCTGATCTGGAATCTTGAGCCTATCCCGAGCGCAACACCACCATTCCACCTACCTCGCTGAACCACGATCTTTGGGGTGTTACAACTCCACCCCCCTTAAAAGAATTTCGTCCCGAAATTTCGAAAACAGTAATAGCAGGAAATTACAGTTTTTAAAGAAAATTTACCTGAGGGAAATAGCTCGGGGTACTCCGCAAGCATCGCTTGCTCTCTCTCCCAAGTTAGCTCCTCTCGGCCGCAATTATCCCACCAGACCTTTACCATCCGAATGGACTTGTTCCGCAACTGCTTTACCTCGGTATCCTCGATGCGTAAGGGTTTGACTTTCGTCGACAACCCACTATCCACCGACACTTTGCCGACCGCAACGATATGAGTAGGCTCTTGCACTGACTTCCTCAACACTGAAATGTGAAACACGTCGTGCAGACCGCTCAGCTCTGCAGATAGTGCAAGCCGATAAGCCGCATCACCAACACGCTCCACGATCTCAAACGGTCCTAAGTACCTTGGACTGAGCTTTTTCAAGCGTCGGATCCTTGATACCCCTTTGCACGGTTTGATCTTCAAGTAAACCCGGTCACCGACGGCGAACTCTAGGTTCCTATGCTTGGCGTTGTAATACTTTGCTTGCCTGTCCTGGCAATCAATAGCCTTTCTCGAATAGTTCGGATCGTCGAAGTTGCTTCCTCAACATCCTTTCGCTTTAATTGCTTAGTATCGCCCGTTTCTGCCCAAGACAACGGCGTACGACACTTCTTACCATAGAGGGCCTCGAAAGGAGCCATCTTTATACTGGCTTGGTAGCTATTATTGTAGGCGAATTCGATCATATAGAGATGATCTTCCCACTTCTTTCCAAAATCTAGAGCGCACATTCGGAGCATATCCTCCATAGTCCTGTTGGTCCTCTCGGTCTGTCCGTCCGTTTGCGGGTGGAAGGCCGTGCTGAATTTCAATTTAGTGCCCAACAGTTCATGGATAAGCCTCCAATCTTTCGATGTGAAACGCCCGTCACGATCGCTGACGATGCTACGAGGGACACCGTGCAGCCGCACAATACTATCGACATAGAGCTTCGCTAGCTTTTCTACAGAATCATCCTTCCGGTTCGGAATAAAATGCGATACTTTTGTCAGTCTGTCCACGAGCACCCAGATGGCGTCGTTTCCATGCTGCGATCTCGGCAATCCGTGCACGAAATCCATCGAAATATCGTCAAACTTCCATTCCGGAATCGGCAAGGACTTCAAAAATCCACCGGGACGTTGACATTCCACCTTCACCAACGCGCAAGTGTTGCACTTGGCCACATAGAGGGCCATGTCCTTCTTCATACCCGGCCACCAGAAAAGTTTCTTCATGTCCATGTACATTTTCGTGCTCCCCGGGTGGATATAGTACTTGGTATGATGAGCCTCGTACATCAATTCCTCCCGTAGAGTACCAACGTTTGGGACGCACAATCTGCCATTCTTCCACATAAGGCCATCTTCGAAAGAGAAATCAGCGTTCAACCCGTCAACGGTTTCCGCTTTGTAGCGTTTCATGCTCTCATCCAGCTCCAATGCCTGTCGAACTCGGTCGGCAAGGTGGTATTGAACCTCCGTCCAGTTCAAGCATGCTGAAGTAGACGCTCTTCGATCAACGCAAATGATCTCCATTTCTTCCAGCTCACGGATTAGACGCTCATCGTGCATCAAAATCCAATTTGCTTGAGCGGGAGCCCGACGACTCAACGCGTCCGCAACTACATTTCCCTTTCCAGGAGTATATTTGATGTCGAAGGTGTAGTCCCCAAGGAACTCCAACCACCTCCTCTGTCGCATATTCAACTCCCTTTGATCTAGCAAGTACTTGAGGCTCTTGTGGTCGGTAAAGATGTCGATCTTCACGCCATACAAATAATGCCTCCAAAGCTTAAGAGCAAATACCACGGCCGCTAGCTCCAAATCATGGACCGGGTAATTCCTCTCATGAACCTCCCTCTGATACCAAATTGTAACACCCTGCCAGTACGAATAATATAACAGTAGGTCCGGCCGGGACCCCACGCCATACTAACCACACTAGCTAGGAGTTAAAAGGTGATAAACAGAAAGAAACTACAACAGAGTATACTAAACACTAGCGGAAGCATAAAGATTTAACATTTCCATTAGAATTGTCCACTATCATAGGAATGAAACCAAGAAAGAGAGTTATGGCCTTAAGGCCTTACATTTAGCAAATGTACCAAAAACTCCAAAACATACATCGGCACGCAGGCCGGCAATACATGAGAAAGCTAAAAAGGAGGCTGGCCTTCAAGGGCCAACTCAGCAAAAGGGGCCACCGCCCGCTATTTCCCGCTAGGCTCACCTGCACCTGCACAAGAACATTCCACCAAGCGGTGGCAAACAAGGTAACGGTCAGCACAGCTGACCAAATTATAACGACCCCACCCCTTTCCCGGGGTGGCGGAGATTCTACCCTGCAAGCAAGCCATACCAGCACAAGTACTAACATAAAGAAAGTGCAACTACACAAGGTGAGATTTCAAGCACATTTAATCTTCTAGGTTAAGCATCAAAAAGGAGGGAACCTAGGTATGCACATGATGTTGGTTGGGTTCACCCGAAGGTTCCCCGCAACCGCCTAAACAACCGCATGAGGCTAACAACAACAATTCCACAAACACTCCACCGTAAGGGCCATCGCCTTATGTGGGAAAAAGAGCTTTTGGGCGGTCTAGGTAAACCACCTTCCACGACCTCTCCCATGATCACACGGCTACATGAGGTAGGGACCTCTTACCGATCTGCATGGAAACGGGTTCGGTTTAGCTTTGCCCGTGCTCTAATCGTCGCGATCTGTCGCACGACGCGGGTACGGCTTCGCCTCGGCCCGTAAGGGTTTAGCACCTTCAAGTGCTACACAAATATAAGCTACGCACCTAATCCCTTCACAAGGATCTAGGCTTCACAAATACTCAAAAAGGGGAGGTATAATACGCTCCGCATCAATTTCGCAGTGAAGGTTTGCCTTCATCCAATCTCAAAGCATGGGGCTTTCGTTAGGATCTTCACAAGACGCCTACACTTAAATCCCGCACTACTATAGATGATTTCACGGAGTCATTCTCCGGCACGCATTCTAGGCTTAACCTAAATGCAACGTCGCAATCCAAGCATCACCGATTCGGGCTCACGGCCACGAATAGACTTCACACAAAATGCCTAAATCCGCACTACTACCGGATTTTCTACGTGCAATATGCCGGGGACGGACACAATCGACCCGGAGTTCCGGAGAACTTGAGAGAATCCTACACTTCACCCATTTGGTGAAAGGGATCCCTCATGCAAGCATAGAGAAACGAAGGAGAGGACAAAAGACAAGTCCAAACAACGGGAGAAGAAATCGTTACCCTAGGAGCGTTCTTTTTCGCCATGGATCCGAGATTCTAGACGGAGGGAAATGACCGCACCGGGCTGCACTCTCCAGATCTGGAAACGGTTCGCGAAACGGAGCTCCGGAGCTCCGTCAATGGCGAAATCTCCCTTCTTCTTCCTTGGCTCCTCCTTCTTTCTCTAGGGTTTGGAGAGAGAATGACTTAGAGAATATGAGGTTTAACCCCCTCTCATCAGCCCTAAAGGTCTCCCGCAACTAAACCTAGCCGTTGGATCAAATCCCAAAAGATTTGGACGGTCCGATCTTCTTCTCCGCTCAAAATCGCGGAACAGAATAAACAGGGCGCACGATCACAGGCGCACGGTCAGTGGTCATGCGCGAAGAGGGGAATGGTCGTGCGCACTGTCCGAGACAGAACTCAAGTTTCTTCTGAGTTAACGCACGATCGTTGGCGCACGATCACTGGTCGTGCGCGAAGAGGACAATGGTCGTGCGCATACGCCGAGACAGAACTCCGATTCTTTGCGGGTTACGCACGATCATTGGCGCACACTCACTGGCCGTGCGCTAAGAGGACAATGGTCGTGCGCATTGACCTGATCTGGAATCTTGAGCCTATCCCGAGCGCAACACCACCATTTCGCCTACCTCGCTGAACCACGATCTTTGGGGTGTTACAATATGTGTGGACTGTTGTAGAGGCAAGATGACCAAGATTAAAAGGAAAGGCTCAACTCGTAGCTTGGATTTGTTAGAGGTTATTCATACGGACATCAGCGGTCCTTATTCCACTACCCTCTGTAAGAGCACCTATTTCATTACCTTCATAGATGACTACTCCCATTTTGGATATTTGTATTTAATTAAAGAAAAATCTGAATCTCTTGACAAATTCAAGATTTTCAAGACTGAAGTAGAAAAGCAAATAGGGAAAGTCATCAAGATTGTTAGGTCTGACAGAGGTGGCGAGTATTTTGGTAGACATGATGCCTCCAGGCAACATAAAGGTCCGTTTGCCAGATACTTGGAGAGCTGCGGCATTGTTGCCCAGTACTCCATGTCGGGTAGTCCAGAGCAAAATGGTGTGGCCGAAAGGCGTAATCGCACCCTTAAGGAGATGATGAGGAGTATGATGAGTAGGACAAATCTTCCTGAGTTTTTGTGGGGTGAGGCGCTTAAGACTGCAGTGTATATCCTTAATAGAGTCCCGTCTAAATCAGTACCTAAAACACCTTTTGAGTTGTGGACTGGTAGACGACCCAGCCTTAATCATTTACGTGTTTGGGGTTGTCCTGCAGAAGTCCGTTTATACAACCCATCTGAAAGTAAGATTGCCCCTAGGTCTTGTCATTGCTACTTCATAGGCTACCCAGATCACTCTAAGGGATTTAAGTTCTATTCCCCTTCAGGAGGCCCCAGAATTGTGGAGTCTCAGACAGCCAAATTTTTAGAGTTTGATGTCGCTGATGAACCGAGTTGCTCTCGCACTATTAATGAAGTCGAGGAAATCGTACCTATTAATTTATCTGTGCCCTTGGTGGGAAATATTGTGGTGCCTGAACCCGTGATAGAGCACGTGGAGGCTGTGGATCCGGTTTTACCACCGATCCCTGTTGAGGTTCCTCCGCAAGTTCAGGAGGTTCATCCACCCATTAGGAGATCCATTAGGGAGAGAAGGCCAGCAATTTCCTCAGACTATGAAGTCTATCTGGGCGAGAGTGATTTTGACATAGGTCATGTAGTTGACCCAGTGACATTTAATGAGGCTGTGTCTGGACCTCAAACTGATTTGTGGTGGGATGCGATGAAAGACGAGATGGAGTCTATGAAGCTGAATAAAGTATGGGAGTTAGTTGAGTTACCCAAAGGCTGTAGGCCCAATGGTTCTAAATGGGTGTTTTAGACCAAGAAAGACTCTAAAGGTAAGGTCGAGCGGTTTAAGGCCAGACTGGTAGCCAAAGGATTTACGCAGAGAGAAGGAATCGATTATAACGAAACCTTTTCTCCTGTTTCCTCTAAAGACTCTTTCAGAGTGATAATGGCACTTGTAGCTCATTATGATTTGGAGCTACACCAGATGAATGTAAAAACCGCATTCCTGAATGGCGATCTTGCCGAAGAAGTCTATATGTTGCAGCCTGAGGGATTCAGGTCTGGTCATTCCGACCAGCTTGTGTGTAAACTTAATAAATCCCTGTATGGTCTAAAGCAAGCTTCTAGACAATGGTATCTGAAATTCGATGAGGTGGTTACTTCTTTTGGTTTTGTAGAAAATCAGGTAGACCGTTGCATATATCTCAAGATCAGTGGGAGTAGATACATCTTCTTAATTCTTTATGTAGATGATATCTTGCTTGCGAGTAGTGATTTGTCGTTATTGCATGAATCTAAGCAATTTCTATCAAAGCACTTCGATATGAAAGATCTTGGAGAAGCATCCTTCGTTCTAGGAATTGAGATCATTAGGGACCGATCTCACCATTCTTTAGCGCTCTCTCAGAAAGCCTACATCGAGCGTGTACTTGAGAGATTTAGCATGCTTGATTGTAAGCCTGGTGACGTACCTGTGATTAAGGGTGATAAGCTTAGCTTAACACAATGCCCCAGGAACGATACCGAGAGAGAGTGTATGAAAGATATACCTTACGCTAGTGCGGTAGACAGCTTAATGTATGCCCAAGTCTGTACCAGACCGGACATTGCTTTCGCAGTAGGACTTCTAGGAAGATATCAGTCGAACCCAGGACCTGCTCATTGGGTGGCTGCCAAGAAAGTCTTAAGGTATTTAAAGAGAACTAAGGATGTGAAATTGGTTTACCATAGAGTACAGAATCTTGAGTTAGTCGGGTATACTGATTCTGATTTTGCGGGGTGTGAGGATGATAGAAAGTCTACCTCAGGTTATATTTTTAAGTTAGCTGGCGGGGCCATTTCATGGAAGAGTGTCAAACAGACACTGATCACTTCATCCACAATGCATGCGGAGTTTGTTGCTCTTTTTGGAGCTTCTACTCACGCGGTGTGGCTTAAGAATTTTATTACTGAGTTAAAGGTCGTCGACTCAATAGCTGGACCCATTCGGATGTACTGTGATAATGTTTCTGCAGTTATGTTCTCGATGAACAATAAAAGTATCACAGGGTCTAAGCATATGGAAATTAAATTTTTGACCGTTAAGGAATTGGTCAAGAAGGGTGACATTTCAGTGGAGCATTTAGGGACAGATGACATGTTAGCCGATCCACTTACTAAAGGACTTCGCCCCAATGTATTTCAGAAGCATGCTTTTAATATGGGGCTTAAGGAGTCATTTGATGTACTAGATTAGTGGGAGGCTGCATGAGGCTCCATTTCATTCATCTGTCATTTTATTGCACTTCGATAATTCATTAATAATAAAGAATATTCATTCAGGAATATCATTAAGTTACGATATTCGTAGAATTTACGTGACACGTCACACTACATTAAAAGTCTCATGACTTGTGTCAGTCGGAGCATAAGGCCCAGGGCACTTCATTTGTATTATGGCCTGTAGTATGTCTTTTGACACATGCATTTAAAATCTTAAGATTTGACATACTTGTTCTTTTGAACACTTAAGAACTTCTCGCAGCATGGTTTAGTGCATTCATTTGAGAAGTTTGGTTGACCACCAAGTAGAACAACCTTTATGTGCACATTTTCAGTATGTTGTTTTATATTTTGTATAACCGCGCTTTGTCCATGTCGATTGAATCTGTAAGTTGCTGTGACCATGGAAGGTCCCGTGTCGCTCAATGATGCGGTTGCCGCCATGATTCGGAGTGAAGGATTTGGTTGGACCGGATTGACGTGCGAGTGGACTTAATATTGCGTTCGCTAATTGGTACCCTTAAGTTTAGTGAAGACTTTAAGCGGAGCGTCATAAGTTACGATAAGAATAAGTCCAAGTGGGAGAATGTTGAAATTTTTTCCTTTTGGTGGACATATTCTATCGAGACGACCCGTTAAAGTCGTACGCGATTTTTGAGTCTATTCGGACTCCTACGAGCGTGCGTTAGTTTAGTCGCGCGAATGATCGAAGTCTGTGATAGGTGGGTCAGATCGTCTCGTAACTTCAGAACGCGAACCTGGTCTCACCCCTGGCGCATTTTCCTTTTATTTTGGCGTGATTATGAAATCCAATTTATTCATGGATTTTATTTCATTAATGGGGATTTTAATTGGAATGAATGAGTCCAAATTGTAACCCCCCATTGAGCTCCTCCTATTAAGGCTCAACCTTAGGTCACGCCATTCATTGTTGTCCAAAGGAAAAGTGAACAGGGGCTGAAAATAACGGTTCGCAAAATCCCTTTCTCTTGTGCGTTTTGCGATCTAGGGCATCGCTGCCCTCTTATTCCAGCGGCACCACCACCACTTGCTTCGCCGATCTGGAAGCCGAACTGTAGATCGCCGGAGAAGCACTGCAGCCCCGCCTAAGGTTCTTCTCTTCCCTGCATCAAGAACGCCGGCCGGCGACCTGTCATCTCCTGCATCGTAGGAGCAGTCGGCTCTAGGAAGTTTGCGAACCTGGTGTAGATCTCAAAGGTCTCAGGCTTGGCAACCTCTGCGATTTGGATCTGAGCAATAGAGAGGTGGTTTTCATTTTGATTTGAGATTCCATTCGGCACCTGTCTTCTATCTCATTCAGGTTTTTCACTATCACCTCTTACATGATTCTTTGATACATCAAAACATGATTTGATTCCAAAACATCATGAAAAGTTTATTTCATGTCCACCTAAATTTATCTGTCATAATCAAATCATGCGTGAATATTGATATTTGTTGATCTTTTGCTAAGGCATGAATTAAAACCTGTGCTCGATAAAAGGAGAATTTTTCCAAGTGGGTCTTTTGTTCATAACTGGAATATCCTGATCTAATACAACTCTGCAGAGCACTCCTTGGCAGATTATTTTGTTAAACATCATTAACTTCATCGTCTGAATGAACTCAAGTGGTCACCGTCAATCTCATATCAGATCCAGATGATATAACAAATCACTTGCTTCTAAATTCAGATTTTATAATCATTTATATATATGCGTGTTTGGCGCTAACTCTTTTCATTTCAGAGATCACGCATTTAGAAATTCTTGTATGCTGACGGGATCCGCCAGCGCCGCGGAGTTCATAAGGAAGAACACTTCTAGACTCTTGGGTATCGCGGCCATGATGAAGCACGAGACTGAATCCAAGAACGGTATAAATTAAGCTTCCGCTCTTCAGTTATACAGCCGTACATTCCAGTCTTATAATTTTTTGTGTGTTTCGCTTGATTAGAAAAATTATATTATGTTTTAATACTCTCATTGAGACCGGTAGTATTTGAGTAAGAACGATCCCGCATAGTCGTAGCGTCACCACTTTAGTTTTATTTTGTGCTGCACTTAATTTTCGATAGCATAATTCGGTGACGCACGCACCCTAAATTTCTAACAAAATAAACTCCAAAAAACTGCCTACAATATTAAGGCTCATGAAAAGACAAATTTGAAACAGTAAAGAAAACAGTCCAGACATTAAAAAACTAATTATTAACAAAAACATAATTTTATAACTTACACTTCATAAAGATATTCGTCATCTTTGTTATTAATACGTAATTGGTTTTTCAATATTTTTACCTTTAAAGTTCAATTTATATGCCATGCAAATATCTTAATTTTATGTTAAATGTTAAGTCAACTTCATTTTGCCTATTGCTTAGCATGCTTCTACTTGATGTATAATGTGTAATTTTCACATCGTCCTTAAATTTTACACCAACATAAAATAAAATTAGAAAACTGAGGAACTGGTGTTTTTCATATATTTTAAGATGATTCGACCCACTGGCTAAAGCTGACTTTGTGTAGATGCAGTAATTTGACTAATTGCAGACTTGAAAACTTCAATTTTAACCAACAAGGAGATAAATCCAAAACGGCGGACAAAGTTTAAAATGTTGGTTTCCCGTTGAGGGGGGTGGGAGGAAGCTGTCATATAATATCCAAGCAATCGGACCGGCCAGGTCCAGCCGGTCGAACCGCTAATCGGACACTCAGACGGTCCGGTCCAGGTAAGCAACTCGCTCTGTTAGCAGATCGCTTCGGATCCGTGGAACCATGTGGGCGGACTGCAGACCGGCGAACCAGAGTGGGTTTTGGAAGCCCGACCGGTTCCAATAACAGTTTAAAAATAAATTTTTTGAAATACTGAAAATAAGAGTATGGCGTGAGTTCGAACGAGAGACTCTTTCATTCACGAGGAAGAGAACTCTAACCGACCAGCCAAAATTTCAATTTTGATATGTTGTCGCAGTTTTTTTACTTATTTAAATGTTTTATATATTTTTATAAAAAAAAATTATGAAATATATACACACACTAGTGGGGGCCTCCGGTTCGGGTGCGGCGACATTCGGCGGGGATACACACACACACACGAGTGGGGGCCTCCGGTTCGGGTGCGGCGACATTCGGCGGGGGTGGCGAAATTTGACGGTGGCGGCGACATTCGACGGTGGCGGCGACATTCGACGGGGGCGGCGACATTCGACGGTGGCGGCGACATTCGACGGTGGCGGCGACATTCGACGGTGGCGGCGACATTCGACGGGGGCGGCGGCATTCGACGGGGGCGGCGGCATTCGACGGGGTTGGGGACATTCGGTGGGGGCATTCAGCAGGGGACGCGAACATTCGGCGGGGGCGGAGACATTCTATGATGGCGGCGACATTCAGCTGGGGGGACATCTGGCGGCGACATCCGGCGGGGGCGCCGACATTCGAAGGAGGAGGCGACATTCAAATGGGGTGGCGACATTCGACGAGGGAGGCGACAATGATCTTAAGAGATGTGCAACAAACTTTTTATACTAAGATTATTATGCCCAGAACAATCTGCAAGCATGACTAAGTTAAATTGAACATAAAAGCATTATATACATGTACATGGAGCAATTATTATTACATGAATGTTTAGATAAAGTAATATTGTCCAAGAAACTTTACATGATCATCAGTATTATAAACTATTTTTTCAAATTATGCATCATCCTTTAAGCTTAAGTACTGCATTGTACAACCCGTATTCGGCGAGTAGAGCAGAAGGTACCTGACGAGTAGGCCGGTGCCTCTCTCGGCGAGTAGAGCCGAAGGTACCTGGCGAGTAGGTCGGTGCCTCTCTCGGCGAGTAGAGCCGAAGGTACCTGGCGAGTAAGACGGTGCCTCTCTCGGCGAGTAGAGCCAGGAGGCCCGGCGAATAGGTCGGTGCCTCCCTCAACGAGTAGAGTCAGGAGGCCCGGCGAATAGGCCGGTGCCTCCCTCGGCGAGTAGAGCCAGCAGGCCCGACGAATAGGCCGATGCCTCCCTCGGCGAGTAGAGCCAAGAGGCCCGGCGAATAGGCTGGTGCCTCCCTCGGCGTGTAGAGTCAGGAGGCCTGGCGAATAGGCCGGTGCCTCCCTCGGCAAGTAGAGTCAGATTCTGGGGAATAGAATCGTCCGGGCACCCATGGTGGTTTGCCTATAGCCCTTCGGGACAGCGGAGTCTGGCTACCTGCAGACCAATTTGGGGTGCGTTTAGCAAAATAGTAAGGCGGAGTTACGCTATTAGCAGGTCATCCGGACCATTCTACCCCTGGGAAGTCTTTCCCTATAAATAGGACCCATTATGTCTCAGAACAGCACAGATCCACCCCCCGTGAGAGCCTGTGCTTTCTTCCTTGTGTTGTCTGAGACAGGCTCAACTTCTGGTTTTTGGGAGGGGAAATCAAGTGAGATTTCCGGGTTAGTGGCGGGACCTCCTCGCTGCAGCCAGTGGGTCATTCTTAGGGAGCTACCTACCAACCGGTGAGGGTCAGTTCGTAGCTCGGAATACTTAGATCTAGGGGTCCGACGAAGAGAGAAGTAACTCAAGCTACTCCCCAAGTCTCAAACAGGTTGGACCGGAATCCGGGTTCCAACATTTTTGGTGCGGTGAGCGTGGGCTGTAGCAAGAGAATAAAATCTCATCTGACGATCCCATGACTGAACGTGACGAGCTGGGAGCCGGCCAGGGGAACTCGCCGCCTTTGGGCGAGTTCGTGACCAAGAGTGTCTTCGAGCAGGGGATGAAGGCGATGGAGGATACCATTCGGAGGCTATTCACACCTCGCGCCGAGGTGGGAGTATCCCCCCCTGTAGCAGCCGCCTCGCCCACGGAGGCAGGGCCAAGTCAGCGCCTCGGCAAGGAAGCGCTCCTAGGGGAGGAAGACCAGCCGCTCCGCGCGCGAGTGCTCTTTGCCAGCCCGACGGAGACTCGCCAGTCAGAGGGCGAGTACGACCAAGTTCGCCCCCTTCGTCATCTCGCCCCGCGTAGTCCGTTCTGTGAGTTGGTGCTGTCCGCCCCCATTCCTGCAGGATTCACAGAGCCCGCCATGAGTTTCTACTCCGGAAAAGAAGATCCCGCCAAGCATCTGCAATGGTTTGAAGATATGGTCTCCATCAAGCCGATGACGGATCCCTTCAAATGTCAGTTGTTCGCCATAACCTTCCAGGAAAAAGCCCGAGACTGGTTCCACCAGTTACCTGCGGGAAGCGTCTACGAGTTCGATGACCTGCGCAGAAGTTATTTGCTCCGCTTCTCTACTTCCAAGAAGAGGAGGAAGGGTTCAGAAGATCTTTTCCTTGTCAAGCAAAGACCCCAGGAGATGCTCGGGCCGTATTTGGATCGCTTTTAGGAGGAGATCCTCCTGGTCCAAGAGGTCCCTAGACACACCCTGATCTTGGCATTCAAGTTGGGGTTGCAGCCAGGGTTTTTCAAAATGGAGATCACCCGCAATCCCCCCCCCCCCCCCCCCCAATCGTTCGAAGAGCTTGTCGATCGGGCCGGAAGGCAGATCGCAGGGGAGGCAACCAGCCTGGAGTTCGTGGCCAAGTTAGCTAGATTGGAGGAAGGGGAGAAGGAAGGAGATGGAAGCGGTTGGCGCGAGTCCAAGAAGAGAGGTGAGCCAAGAAGGCGAGAAGAGGGAGGGTCCCGGGAGAACAGGGATCAGCGAGATCAGGAGAGGAGGTTCCAGGATCCGCCTCGCCGGCCGGCCTGGAGACCTGCTGGAGGAGGCTACCAAGGGAGACCAGGAGGGAGGTACTCTCCGGAACGGCGAGACCGCTGTCGCTCACCCGAGCGGAGGCAAGGGAAGTGGAGGCAAAACCAAGCGCCGCCCAGAGAAGCTAATGTGATCAGGAGGGGACGAGGACAAGGAAGAGGGGGAAGGCCGCGATAGCCCCGGGGTGAAGAAGAGCGTCGGGCGATGCCCTACTGCGACTTCCATCAGGTAGAGGGCCACGCGACGGCCACATGCCCTGAGTTCTTGGAGTTGAGGAGGGGAGCTGGAGGAGCCCAGGAAGGGCATGAGAGGCGAGAAGGAGACATGTTGAGAATCGAAGGGGGAGGTGCCCCCGCCCCAAGGAGGTGTGAGGATAGGGGAGATCTGGGAGCCCATGGGGGGATAAGGGTCATCCACGGAGGGGCAGGGTTGGAGGCGACCCGGAAGGGGAGCCTCAACGCCGTGTATCGGAAGAGCGTGGCCTCTACCTCCCAGATTCCGCCACCGTCAGGAGAGATCACTTTCTCGGAGGAAGATATGTTGGGGAACGAAAACCCTTTCTACGACGCTGTGGTGATCAAAGCCGCGGTAGAGAACTATACGGTCTTTCGCATCTTGGTGGATCACGGGAGCTCCGTCAATGTCGTGTTCAAGAAAGCGTTTGATGCCATGAAGGTGGAAGAAAAGAGGGTTACCTCGACGGAAGGACCGCTCTTTGGGTTCGCGGGAGAAAGAAAAGAAGTAGAGGGAGGTGTGGAGTTGGTGGTGACGTTGGGAGGGACCATGAAGTGTTGCAGGTTTGTCATTGTAGACGCCCCCAGCAGTTACAATGCCATCTTCGGCAGACCACTCATCAGTGCCTACAAGTGTGTGCCCTCCTCCTACTATCAATGCCTAAAGTACAACCACGGAGGCGTGCAGATCCGGATCTGGAGCGACCCCAAGGTGGCAAGGCAGTGTTATCTTAACGCTGTCAACGTGATCAGCTGGAAGGAGAAGGCAGAAGCGGTAGACCTGGTGATGGAAGAAGTGGCGAGGCAGGAGACAGCCGAAGAAGCGGAGGAGACAGCAAGGCTGGAGGCGGCCGAGGAAGTGGAGGAGAAGGAGATCCTATCAGAAGGCGGGAGGCCGGGAAAGGTGAAGGTCAGCAGGGAGCTGGAAGAGGAAGACTAGGAGAAGATCATGTCCTGCATCCAGAAGAACGCGTACATCTTTGCGTGGAGCGCAACCGATATGCCAGGCGTCGACGCAGACGTCGCCTGCCATCATCTCAACTTGGATAAAGGAGTCCACCCCATCCAACAGAAGAAGAGAGCAACCGCCACCACTCTGGCCGAGCCCATCAGGGAGGAGGTCAGGAAGCTGCTGGAGGCGGGGTTTGTGTCGGAGATCCAGTACCCAGGCTGGGTCTCCAATGTTGTAATGGTGAAAAAGGGGGAGGGGAAGTGGCGCATGTGTATTGACTTTTCTATCCTTAATAAAGCTTGCCCCAAGGATTGCTATCCCTTGCCTAGAATCGACGAGCTAGTAGACTCGGCCGTCGGATTCCCTGTCATGAGTTTTTTAGACGCTTTTTCTGGTTACCATCAAATCCGCATGCATCCGCCCGACGTAAAGCATGTATCCTTCATTACCAACGACGGGTGTTATTGTTATAAAATGATGCCATTCGGACTTAAGAATGCAGGAGCAACCTACCAACGCATGATGGATAGGGTGTTCAAAGAGCAGAAGGGGCGAAACTTGGAGGTCTACGTCGACGATCTTATGGTAAAAAGCAAGGGCGTCGAAAAGCATCTTCGCGACTTGGAGGAGACCTTCGCCACGCTGCAGAAGTACAAGATGAGACTGAATCCAGCCAAGTGCGTGTTCAGGGCTGGAAAGGGTAAGTTCTTGGGACACCTCTTGACCCCGGCCGGAGTAGAACCAACCCCAGACAAGGTGAAGGCAATTATGGAGATGGAAGCGCCCAGGAACGTCAAGGAAGTTCAGCGCCTGACAGGTCGCCTAGCAGAGCTGAGTAGGTTCCTCTCTAGGGCAGGAGAGAAGTGCTCACCTTTCTTCAAAACTCTCCGAGACAATAAGAAGTTCGAATGGTCGGCAGAGTGTCAGGGAGCCTTCGAAAGCCTAAAACTCCAGTTGGCCCAAGTGCCTCTGTTACAAGGGCCTAGGGAGGGAGAGGCCCTCTTCCTATACGTAGGGGTGGGGTCGGAAGCGGTAAGCTCGGTCTTGGTCCGCGAGGAAGGAAAACGTCAACTCCCCATTTACTACGTAAGTCGGGTCCTGCGGAAGGCAGAATTGCGGTACCCCATCCTGGAAAAATTGGCGTTTGCCTTGATTGTGTCGGCACAGAGACTCCGACCTTACTTTCAGACCCACCCGATCAAGGTAGTGACCGATCACCCTCTCTGCAGTGTCCTGGAGGGAGTAGAACATTCCGGCAGGATGGCGAAGTGGTCAGTAGAACTTAGCGAGTTCTACGTCACCTACCTGCCCCGACTAGCCATGAAGGCACAAGCGGTGGCAGACTTCCTAGCCGACTATACCGCAAAAGTAGGCGAGAAAGAGACACCCCAACAAGTAGCTTGGGAAGTGTTCGTGGATGGAGCGTCGGGAAAGAATTCATGTGGAGGAGGCATCATCCTGATCAGCCCTCAGGGCACTAGAATTGAGCAGGCCGTCAGCATTCACTTCCCCGTTACCAACAATCAGGCAGAATATTAGGCTGTAATCGCGGGACTACGCCTAGCCCAGGAGTTGGGGATCCACGACATCAGAGTCCACTCCGACTCACTGGTGGTCACCTCCCAGATCCGAGGGGAGTTTGAAGCGAGAGAGCCGGTACTGCAGCGCTACCTGGTAAAGGTCAAAGACTTGGTAGGCGTCTTTAAGTCCTTCTCCATACAGCATGTGCCAAGGGAGGAGAACGCCCGAGCAGACCGACTGGCCAAGTATGGCCCCCTGGTCCGGGGAACGATCACCGAGTTGTTTCGGCCTTCGATCGAGGAAGGAGAAGTGATGGACATCGACCAGCCCGCTTCGTGGATGGACCCCCTGATCACCTTCTTAACCACAGGATGCTTTCCTGCGGAGGTTCAGGACAAGAGGCGGTTCAGGTACAAGTCCGCTTACTATTTACTAACCGACGAGGTGCTCTACAGGAAGACTCTATCCGGTCCCTTGGCCAGGTGCCTGTCCGAGGAGGAGGCCTCCCGGGTCTTGGAGGAGATTCACACACGCGAGTGCGGCAGTCATTCGGGAAGCCGATCCCTGGAGAAGAGAGTACTCCGAGCGGGATACTTTTGGCCCACCATCAGGAAGGACGCGGAGGAGTTCGCGAAGAGATGCTCAAAGTGCCAACTTTACGCTCCGCTCCAGTTACAGCCAGCTCAGCGTCTTCGGTTGATCACCACCCCCTGGCCCTTCGCCATTTGGGGAATGGATCTGGTGGGACCATTCCCCCCGGCAAGTGGGCAAAGGAGATATCTCCTTGTGATGGTTGATTATTTCTCCAAGTGGATGGAGGTGAAGGCCCTGGCAAAAACGACCTCCCTGGTGGTGAAGAACTTCATTTGGGGGGAGATCGTGTGCAGACATGGTCTACCCCTCGCCATCGTCACCGACAACGGTCCACAATTCGCAAGCCTTGAGCTCACCAATTTCTGTAGTCAACTTGGCATCGATCTCCGCTTCGCCTCAGTTCATCACCCACGAAGCAACGACCAGGTTGAAGCAGCCAACAATGTCATCCTCAACCTGCTCAAGAAGAAGGTGGAGAACCTGAAGAAAAATTGGGTGGAACAGCTCCCCTCGGTCCTCTGGGCCTTGAGGACTACCCCCACCACGGCAACCGGTGAAACACCATTCAAGCTATCACACGGCTCGGAGGCTCTCATCCCGATAGAGTTCGAAGTCCGGATTCCTAGGGTGGTGACCGCGGAAGAAGGAGACGAGGGGTGGAGACTCGAGAACGAAGACGCACGACGACGCCTTGGATTTGGTGGAAGAACTCCGCGACCAGGCCATGATCCGCCAGGAAGAGATCAAGCGGAGGATGGCAAGACACTTCGACAAGCATGTTCGAGTCAAGCAGTTCGACAAAGGAGACCTGGTCCTCAAAAAAGTAGACGCCGCAGGGAGATCCGCCGAAATAGGTAAACTCCACCCCAATTGGGAAGGCCCCTACATTGTCTCCGAAGTACTAAGAACAGGCGGGTATCGTCTACAAAATGTCGAGGGAGAACTCCTAGGAAATACCTGGAGTGGAGACGACTTGAAGCGTTTCTACTCCTAACATTAATGTAATACTTAATTTATTTTTGTTCTACTTAAGATAATAACGCTTTCCATGGCAAACTCGCAACGCTTCACCACCTAACTAACAGACCCCAGGCAGTGAGTTGAAGTCCTCGAGATGTGTTGTTGCCGTAGATCAGGTCACTGCACGAGCTCCTCTCCTGCATACCGGCTACTTGCCCCCTCGAGTGAGTTCTAAGTACTCGAGATGTGTTGTTGTCGTAGACCAGGTTACTGCACGAGCTCCTCTCCAGCATACCGGCTACTTGCCCCCTCGAGTGAGTTCTAAGTCCTCGAGATGTGTTGTTGTCGTAGACCAGGTCACTGCACGAGCTCCTCTCCTGCATACAGGCTACTTGCCCCCTCGAGTGAGTTCTAAGTCCTCGAGATGTGTTGTTGTCGTAGACCAGGTCACTGCACGAGCTCCTCTCCTGCTTACCGGCTACTTGCCCCCTCGAGTGAGTTCTAAGTCCTCGAGATGTGTTGTTGCCGTAGACCAGGTCACTACACGAGCTCCTCTCCTGCATACCGGCTACTTGCCCCCTCCAGTGAGTTCTAAGTCCTTGAGATGTGTTGTTGTCGTAGACCAGGTCACTGCACGAGCTCCTCTCCTGCATACCGGCTACTTGCCCCCTCGAGTGAGTTCTAAGTCCTCGAGATGTGTTGTTGTCGTAGACCAGGTCACTGCACGAGCTCTTCTCCTGCATACCAGCTACTTTCCCCCTCGAGTGAGTTCTAAGTCCTCGATATGTGTTGTTGCCGTAGACCAGGTCACTGCACGAGCTCCTCTCCTGCATACCGGCTACTTGCCCCCTCGAGCGAGTTCTAAGTCCTCGAGATGTGTTGTTGTCGTAGACCAGGTCACTGCACGAGCTCCTCTCCTGCATACCGGCTACTTGCCCCCTCGAGTGGGTTCTAAGTCCTCGAGATGTGTTGTTGTTGTAGACCAGTTCACTGCACGAGCTCCTCTCCTACATACCGGCTACTTGCCCCCTCGAGCGAGTTCTAAGTCCTCGAGATGTGTTGTTGCCGTAGACCAGGCCGTAGCACTGGACTCCTCCCCTGCAGGCTGACTACTTACCCTCCCGAGTGGAGACGGTACCCTATAGGGTGCTAAAGCCTAGTTACAACCTCAAGAGAGGATAGAAAGGGGGGAGGAGGCGAGGCGAGTGACATCAACGTCCCTCCGAAGCGAGCTCGGCGCAGCCACCATCTTACCGCCTCGCAGGAAGTCTCAGTGCAAGTGGACGAGCACCCAGCACGACGAGTCTTCCATCAACCTCTTCGCATTAATTACCGGGGAGGAAGACCTAGGCGCCAGATCTACAAAAGAATCCTCCTGAGCAAGTCGCAGTCGCGCGCGAGTGCTCCCTATGGGCGAGTGGAAGATGCGGGTGCATAAAAACTAATCCCAGACATGAGCGACGTAACCACAAGATAAAATAAAGCGAAATATACATACGCAAGCGCAAGAAGAAAGGCGAGCACACCCAAAATAAACACGCCGAGAGAAGTTTATTGTTACAAAGCCAAAAGATTTAAACATCCGGACCCTCTTCTTCGGACCCGCTGGAGGAGCCCTCGTCTCGGGCCTCGGTGGGAGCTGGATTCACCGCCTCGCGGTATAACTCTGGAAGAAGGGTGGCGAGATCAACCTGGGCCCCATCGGCAGTAAGCATGAAACGGCGCCGGAGGCGCTCCCGCACGAACACCGCGGTCGCGATCGCCAGCTTCTGGCGCGTCTCGGCGATTTGGGCAGGGGTGAATTGGAGGAGAGTTGGCGCGTTCGACGACTCCCCCCGGCTTTGGTGGCGAAGTTCCTCTATTTCTGACTCGGCCTCGGCGAGGCGATTACTGAGATAATCGACCTGATGCTGCGAGGCAGTGAGTTGCTCCTCCAGTTCGGATACCCGCGTCACTAGCGCCACCGCGGCCTCCTGAGAAGTGAAACATTAACTAACTCCAAAGTAGGTAAGGGGGACGAAGACGGGTCGGGCTAAATACCTCGGGAGGGGGAGCCTCCTTGGCCTGGAGCTCGGCTATTTCCTTTTCTCTCTCAATCATCTTCTCCTTCAACTCCGCATGGGCGACACCCAGGTCGCGGAGCCGCCTGTTCGATTGAATCCCCCGCCGCGGAGTCTGGTGAATCAGCTCGGCTGTCCGGAGGGAGGAGCGGCAACTAAGGTTAGCCAACTCGTGGATAGGAACCTCCGCGAGTACCTCGGCATCATCTCGCCCATACAGCCCAAAGATCAGGTTGAACGCCTGATCGCCGACCTCTTCGAAATCCTCCCAGGACGGGAGGAGCGAGCTCACCGAAATCCAATTCGCCTCATGATCCCATATCATGAGGGGGTCGCCCCGGGAGTCCTTACTCCGCATCCCCAACCCGTAATGCGGGTGAGTGGAAGGATCAGGAGGAGGACTCGCCGGAAGGCTAGAGGTAGAACCCCCTGTCCTCCGCTTCTTTGGCCTCGGCTCGCTTGCCGAAGCGACTTCAGGATCTACCTGCCCCTTACCCTTGTCCACCGGCGAGATCGGCTCGCTGTCCACCATAACCACCACCCCTGCAAGGGACCCCTCCCTGGAAGGCTCACTCAACCGTTGCCGAGAAGCATCATGAGGGGGTAGGAGGGGGACGACGCGCTCTCCTGCATTTAAACAGGAGGCAGTTAGTAATCACCCCCACCAGGAACAGATAACCGACATCGCGAGGCGAGTAAGATTTACCCGCTCCAGGGTTAACAAAGGCAAGTTGTTCCACGCCCTGTCGCAGGAAAACGACGTCCAGGACCTTGTCTTTCAGATAACGGTATAGCTCGAGCGCGTCCCCCCTCAGGCGAGGCGGTCGGTACTCCACCTCGGTCTTCTGGATGGGGGCGAAGGGAATATTACCGTAGTCGCCTCGCACCAGGACGAATTTGTCAGTCCAATGGTGGACCTTGTTGAAGGTCTCGGCGACCTTGACACACACACTGGTGAAGAATAAGGTACCATCGTTGGTCTCCTTCAGGGTCATCACTTTGCGGAAGGTGGGAAGGTTAAACTCTATCTTCTCCCCGCGGAGGTAGCAGGCATATGCAACCAGAACGCTGATCGCGTTAGGGTTGACCTGCGCGGGGATCATCCTGAAATACCGAAGGACTTGACAAACCTCGGGCCACAGGGGGAGCCTCAACCCTACCTGAAAGTGGGCCAAGGGGATGGCGAGCTCCCCACTGTAGAGCGAGTTGAGAAACTCACCCGGCCCTGGCCGCCTCGCGGTATAACCCGGAGGCAAGTACCGCTTCTCGACATCCGCTAACTCCTCGCCAAGAGTCTGCGAGCTGGGAAAGTTGTGCGCCAGGAAGTTGCGGACGCAGAAGGCACGCCCCTCCTCGGATGGTTCTTTCCCCATGACTGGCCGCGAGTAGGAATAAGAAGATTCGGCGGGGAGGGTTCGGAGAACGGTGCCTGGGAGGGGTAGGGGAACATATCCTACAGCGCAAGAGGACTCCTTATTTATAGATTCTGCACCCCCCCCCCCCCCCCCCCCCCCCGGGCCTATCCACGCGTGGATAGATCACTTAGCGAGGCGAGTAGGTTCAAAGCCGCAAATAAATAGCAATGGAATACACGTCCGCACGGAAAAGAAGGAACAACGAACAAAGAGAGCGCGCTAGACGAGCACAAAAAGAACATATATAAACCTGTCAGAAATTCTCGGGGCGCCAAGCGCGAGTACAAGCAAAGAAACACAAAATGGCGCCTGAGGATTACAAGGACCCGTAGGTCGCGAGTCGGACTGCTAATCAGGCTCTCAAAAAACCAAAAAAGGGAGATCACCCCTAGGACCTCAAACACGATGCACCAGACCGCGGCCTCGGCGACGCGTACGCTGAGGGTGGCGAGCCCTCCAGGTAATGCTGCGGGCTGCGCGCAGATCCTCGCGAGCCCTCCCCAAGCTCTCTTCACCCTGACGGAGATGGTCCTCGCCTCGCCGAATATGTTCTTCCAGCAGAGAGGCTTCCCCCACGGTACCGGCCACCTGCGCGAACTGATGGAGGTCATCCTCGGTGGCCTTCTAGCGAGTTTCCATCTCGTACAGCCTTGCCTCCAAGTCGGTCATCCGATCAAGTAAACCATCCTCGCCCTGCAGCTGTTGTTGGAACTCCTCCACTCCGGCGAGGCGGTCCCCCAGATCAACCAGCTGAGCAATCACCTCGGCAGGCGGCATAGCCAGTAAAAAGGAGTCGTGGGCTCGGAGAACAGCGATCAGGCGGGTCCATGACTCTTCGCCAAATGCTGGAGGGTCGGCAAGAAAATCCCTCATGGGAGTGGACATCACAGGCGGCGGTGATTCCGGAAGAGACTCCGAAGAGGGCTGATGAATGGAAGATGCGGACCTCTGATTGCCTGAAAACGAGAAAGAGGGCTGAGACGGCGAGGCAGAATAATGAAAGCGAGAAGAAAAGGGGTCGAGTAGAGCGAGTACCGGCAAGAGAAAGGCGAACGTCCACAAGGGCACCACCCTCCCCTTGAAGTCGTGGTGGATCGACCCGCGGCGCGCCGACGGAGTCGGATAACCGGAGGATCACACCCGCGCCCCCAGGCCTGGGGCTGATGGTTATGGACTTCCCTCCGGTGGTAGGGCGAGAAGACGGGGTGACGATCACCCCCGCGTACTCCGGAGCAGTAGAGGACGTAGTCGTCCGGTCTATGATGAGAACCTCGCCCCGGCAAGATGGCGGGATAAGACGATTGGAAGGTGCTGCAGAGCGAAAAATCTCGGTGAATGGCCCGATTCGAGTAGACGGGATACCAAAATAAAGTGGTTCAGCAACCCTACCTGGCATGTCGGTATGACGAGTCGGGGAAGAAGACAGGACGCCTGTATGGCTCGGAGGCCGTCCCGTCTCGCCAGCCCCCTTGATCGTGACCTAGCCACGCCCCCACCTTGTCGCGGGATCAGGTCGAGATTGGACTCTTCCTGGATGGGCGAGGCGGCCACCCTTTTTGGCTTAGATCCGTCCCGCGCAGTGGACTCAGGGTCGGTGGAGGACCTCTCGCGGAGATCGGGGGCGATCTTTATCTTCTTATGCTTCTTCTTCCGCACGGAGCCTGGAGGGCAAGGTGTCTGGAACTCGCCAAGAATGCCCAAAACCTCGGCCGCCTCGGGCTCGTTGTCCGCGAGCTCCCGGTTAGCGGCCGCGGTAGAACCACCTCCAGAAGACATCCCATCTTGCAGTATATAAGGCATCCCCCCCCCCCCCCCCCCCCCGCTCTATTTATAGAGGAAGAGATGGTGGACTCGCAGCTCCGCCGAATAAGGGGTTGGACTCTTCTTTCCGACCTCTAGCGAGCTCGCAAAGAGCGGGGATTGTGTATAACCCGTATTCGGCGAGTAGAGCCGAAGGTACCTGGCGAGTAGGTCGGTGCCTCTCTCGGCGAGTAGAGTCGAAGGTACCTGGCGAGTAGGTCGATGCCTCTCTCGGCGAGTAGAGCCGAAGGTACCTCGCGAGTAAGTCGGTGCCTCTCTCGGCGAGTAGAGCCAGGAGGCCCGGCGAATAGGCCGGTGCCTCCCTCGGCGAGTAGAGCCAGGAGGCCCGGCGAATAGGCCCGTTCCTCCCTCGGCGAGTAGAGCCAGCAGGCCCGGCGAATAGGCCGGTGCCTCCCTCGGCGAGCAGAGCCAGGAGGCCCGGCGAATAGGTCGGTGCCTCCCTCGGCGAGTAGAGTCAGGAGGCCTGGCGAATAGGCCGGTGCCTCCCTCGGCGAGTAGAGTCAGATTCTGGGGAATAGAATCGTCCGGGCACCCATGGTGGTTTGCCTATAGCCCTTCGGGACAGCGGAGTCTGGCTACCTGCAGACCAATTTGGGGTGCGTTTAGCAAAATAGTAAGGCGGAGTTACGCTATCCGCAGGTCATCCGGACCATTCTACCCCTGGGAAGTCTTTCCCTATAAATAGGACACATTATGTCTCAGAACAGCACAAATCCACCCATCCCCACCCCCCACCCCCCCCCCCCCCCCCCCCACCCCCGTGAGAGCCTGTGCTTTCTTCCTTGTGCTGTCTGAGACAGGCTCAGCTTCTGGTTTTTGGGAGGGGAAATCAAGTGAGATTTTCGGGTTAGTGGCGGGACCTCCTCGCT
Organism: Dactylorhiza incarnata; assembly: GCA_033032865.1. Lineage (NCBI taxonomy): Eukaryota > Viridiplantae > Streptophyta > Magnoliopsida > Asparagales > Orchidaceae > Dactylorhiza > Dactylorhiza incarnata. Next base: position 247,519 of record JAWHQI010000068.1, read on the forward strand.
GCAGCCAGTGGGTCATTCTTAGGGAGCTACCTATCAACCGGTGAGGGTCAGTTCTTAGCTTGGAATACTTAGATCTAGGGGTCCGACGAAGAGAGAAGTAACTCAAGCTACTCCCCAAGTCTCGAACAGGTTGGACCGGTATCCGGGTTCCAACATTCATCACTCCAATAATACATTTGATGGAAGCACATCTAAGGAGGTTAATACATTTGATGGAAGCACATCTAAGGAGGTTGCTCGCCAAGCTCCATCTTGCTTTCCTTTTAGGCATGTATACCCTTAGCTGGAGATTTTCGTTTTATCCGGAAATCATAAGGTTTTCTTCTTAACCGTCATTTTTCCTCTTAATCTTTTGATGGATTATTGGGCTTCTGCACTAGCCGTGAACAAAAAGACTGCCGGTCCGGTCCGGGACCGGTATTTTAAAAGACCAGTCTTTTGGCCGACCGGTCCCGTCTAAACCAGTCCCAGTCCGGGACCGGTTTTTCCCCTCTGGAGGAGGACCGGCTGGGACCGGGGGACCGGTCCTAACCAGTCCTAACCGGTCCAGACCGGTCTTTTTTTATTTTTTATTTTTTTAAATATAAAAAGAGAGTGAGGTGAGAGAGAGTGATAGAGAGAGAGAGAGGGAGGGGGTCGGATGATAGGAGGGGGGTTATAAATTTTTTTTTTTTAAAATGAGAGAGGAAGGTTATTAATTTAAAAAAAATATTTTTTTTAAATAGCCTAGGGCCTAGGCTGTGCAGCCTAGGCCATAGGCTGGCGCAGGATGCACCAGCCCAGCTGCTGCAGCAGACCGGCAGCATTAATTGTTGTCGGCCAGGTAACAGTTGTTACCAACAGCTCTTTTAAAGACCTGTTTTAAGTTTTAACAGCTCTTTAAAGAGCTGTTAACAGCTAACAGCTCTTTTAAGAGCTGTTTTAACAGCTCTTCATGGGAGTCACGGTTCCGGTCCTATCCCAGGACCGGTAAAAGACCGGTCTTTTACCGGTCCCAGTCCGGGACCGGTTTTTTACCGGTCCCGGTCCCGGACCGGTCGTTTACCGGTCCCAGTCCGGGACCAGTCTTTGAGGGAAAATGGGGACTGCTAGGTACCTCTGGGACCGGTCCGGGACCGGACCGGTCCTAACTGGGACCGGTCCCAAGCCGGTCCTTACCAGTCCGGTCCCAACCGGACCGGTTAGGACCGATTTTTTTGTACACGACTATTCTGCACTAATAATAATTGCAACATGCCAGAAAAGTGAAAACAGGAACGATCTGGGAGATATTAGCGGAGAATTCAAACAATAAAAATTAGAAGAAGAAAAAAAACACGTGCGACCAACTTATATGGATTGTGATGATTCGACAAAACTGTAATAAGAAGCTTCAATAGTAATCGATGATGAATAAATGACAAAATTATATTGAACTGATCACAAGAGAAACCATCATCTAAAAACCTATACCCATACACAGATGTACTCAGTTTCTGCATAGATTTTGTTTCAAACTTGGGAAAGATTTTAGAAGCCTCATGTACACAATTCATATCTCTTGCACATGGAAATAAAAATGTATTAAATTGGTCAATATTAAGCCACTACGTTTGCCAAGATCAAGTTTAGCTATGTTACAACAATGCATCTGATTCAATGAATTCTCAATATTGTTCAATGAAGCAGCTTTCGAGTAGTAATAACGGATCTATATGATGCAACAATCTATATGAACATCAATTGGTAGACCATGACTCTAAATTAAATACAGTACAATTATATTCTGAACTAACATATAATCTTTTGAAACTAATGCAGTATTATTTTAAAATTTACAAAAACAAATAGTATTGGTGATGTGTCAACCGATTCGACTTGTCATCAGTTTCGGTATACATCTTTGTGCTTTCAGCAGCCTCGTTAGTGGCGCGTGAGGAATTGGAGATGCTTGGCAATGAATGATGTGCATGCAGTACAATCCTGATATTGTAGATGTGCTGAGTTTCGGTTTAACATCATGTTCTGAACTAACGTAATGCACTGAACATGATGTTAGTTCAGTATATTAGCAATGAATGATGTTCAGAACATATAATCTTTTGAGCAATAATCTTCTCAACTAACATCATGTAATCTATGCAATTACTGAACATATAATATTTTGAACATTATCTTTTGAACATATAATCTATGCTATTAATCAATTCTAGGCTATTAATCAATTCTATGCTATGTTCAAAAGTAATAGCATAAATTATATGTTCAGTAATCATCTTTTGAACATTAATAGCATAGATTATATGTTCTGAACTAATATGTATAATCTATTGCGCAGAGATAAATCTAACATAATGTTAGTTCAAAAGATAATTGTTTCATTGCGAGGGGTGAATGCAGTGTATTCACACCGCCTCATTCCGGAATGTTTCAGAACATTATGTTAGTTCAGAACTAACATAATCTGCTAGTAGCATAGATCGCCACTCACAATGAATGATGATGTTAGCATCTGAACATCATGCTATAATCTGTTAGTACTGCATTCACATTATGTTAGCATCTAAACATTATGTTCTGAACATTATGCTATTAGCGGTGATCTATGCTATTCATAGTTCAGAACATTATGTTAGTTCAGAACGTGCTATATTCTCATGAATGATGTTTCGGTTTAACATCATGTTCTGAATTAACATAATGTTAGTTCAAAAGATTATTGTTTCATTGCGAGCGGTGAATGCAGTACAATTTCACCGCCTCGTTCCAGAATGTTTCTTAAAAGAAGAGACAAATATTCAGGGTGCATGCACATCATTCATGATGTTAGGAAAATTATTTTGCAAATCATTCATGACTCTCCTACGAATGGCAAACCGCTCATATCCGCGTCCGCCAAAGCATCGCCTGCCTCCGCCGCATGATGCCTCCGCCGCTTCATCAAAGTGTCGGGTGATTCCTCCGCCTCAAAGTGCTGGGTGAAGCCGATGCAGTAAACGACTCCCTCCGCCGCAGAAACCGACTCCCTCCACCACTCATGTTGGTCATTGAAGACATCCACGGACAGTGCCATCTCCCAGAAATAGCGGTGTGATTTTACTCTACAATCCAATATGGCGATTTACGCAACTTCTGAAAATTGAAAACCCTAGCTTTAGGAGAGGGAGAGTTAATCCCTTTTGAAAACCTGACCTTTAATTGAACTCAGATACTTTTCTTTTAAATGATCATTCAAAGTATGGATAAACTAAATGGCTGAATTTGCACTAAATATACTAATTAGAGGTTATTTGGGTTGCTTGCATATATACATATAGGAAGAGAAACAATGTCATCAATTATTTTAGGAACACCCGCTTTGGTCAGCAGATAATGAATTAGATTTTGAGGTTCGATCAAGGTTAGAGGGAGATGAAATGGAATCAATCATGATAGAACTTTTGTACAGCTATATATGCACAATCCTTCAATGAACACTAATACGGTATAATTTACAGAACATTATACTGTAAAATTTTGACCGAAAAATTTCGGCAGGAACATTTACAGACCACTATGTAGTCAGTACAGGTCCATCACAACAGAAGTAACATAGAAATTAAGGAAGAACTATGCAGTCGACGCTAGGAAATGAGGAGAAATAATGAATTATTTGGGGGGTAAAAAGTAGTTATTACCGGTTGCCGAGAGGATGAAGGTTGGCCGGTGAGGCAACAATTGCAGGCGGCGGCAGTTGCTTCCATTGCAGGCGGCGACCGCTGCAGCGACTTCAACTGCAGGCGGCGGCAGCGGCTTCAATTGCCGGCGGGGCAGCGGATTCGATTACAATCTACTGTTGTGGCAGCGGAAGAGGCTTCGAGTGGTGGCTGGAGTCGATTGCATTGGGTTAGTCGTCAGATGCTGTTGTGATATTTTATATTATTTAGGGGCAAGGATGTCTTTTGTTATGCCTTTTGTTTGCTTAGGGTTTTTGTGCTTTAAGTATCCGGTTTGGATGTGAACCGGGTATGCAAAAACATTGTGTGATGTTTTGATGTTCTTGGTGGCTGCTACGGGAATCTCCCCTGCTCCTCCTGCCCAATCCGTTCAGGGTTCTCCCTTAGGATTGCTTATCTTCTTAAAGTCCATAGCTTGTGTGAATTGTTCTTGTCAGTGGGTTGTGATTTTATTGACAAGTAATACTTGGCGGTATTCCGGCGGTAGGAAGCTCGCAGCCGCAACAAGGTATCAGAGCTAATTCGGCTTTCGGAGTATGCCGGTGTCGGACGCCACTCGGTCCAAGGAGGTGCAGTTCGAAATGGAGGCGCTCAAGCACAGCTAGGAGGAACTAGCACGGTCGATGCAAGCCATGAACGCGGAGATGCGTTTGATGTTAGCGAGTTGGAGAGGGGAAACATCGGGCGAACACAAAGAAGGACCATCACCGGAGAGCAGAGCGCCAGTGCCGGCTTCACCTGTGGCGCACATCGCCACCCGGTTCCCAAGGTTGGAGTTTCCTCGTTTTTTTGGTGAAGATTTAACGCGGTGGATTTATAGGTGCGATCAATTTTTCGAGATCGATGGCACGGAGGAGGACATGAAAGTGAAGGTCGCCTCCGTCCATTTGGAGGGGAAGGCTCTCTATTGGCACCAAGCATACATGAAGGCTCGCCTCACTCAACAATGGCCAAACTGTGAAGAGTACATCCAAGCCCTACATGGTCGCTTCGGATCAGTCCAATTTAGCGACCCCATGAGCGAACTGAAAATTTTGCGTCAACTTAGAACGGTCGAAAGTTACTTGGATGAGTTCGATCTACTCTTGCATTGGGTGCTTGTCTCGGATAAACATGCTGATAGTTTATATAGGTGTAGTCAATAATACCTAGAGGGGGGGTGAATAGGTTTTACTTATTTTCTTTGTTTAAACCTAATGTTTCTAGCTGCAGTAAACACAATCACAGAAAGCACACAAGGATGCATAGAGGTTACTCAAGACCAGGTGTCTTGAGTAGTCCTCTTTCCCCCTTCACCTTTCTAACAGTGAGTTAGACAAGGCCACAAACTCCAATCTCGGCTCCTTGAGCTTACACCACAAGTTCCTCAGAACTTCTCAGATCAATAGTGATCCTACCTCAGGCACAGCAGCCCTACACTCAGGCTCAACAGCCCTACACTCAGGCTCAACAGCCCTACCCCTCAGGCTCAACAGCCCTACACCTCAGGCTCAACAACCCTACACCTCAGGCACAGCAGCCCTACAGCTCAGAGTTATGTAACTCCTACCACTCAGAAATCCCACAGATTTCCTACCTCAGACCTATCAAGAAGTCCTACCACTCAAACTGTCAACACAGCTTTACACACAGGCTCAACAGCCTTTCACTCAGGCAACAATGCCTTACAAAGATATAATAGAGTTTGAGCTAGATACAAAAGACAAAAGGTTTACTCTTAGGTCTTCTGAATCCTTTCTTCAGATCTGAAAACAACAGCTTCAGATTTGTATCACCTTGATCTTCTCCTTCAGCAAAGCAGAAGATCAACTTGCCCTTCTTAAGTTTGTACAGGAAGAGCTAACTAATCTCCCTTAGAAGATTAACTTCATCTGCAGAGAACAACTTCAACTGGCTGAAACGTGAATGCTCGATTGCGGCGTACAGCAAAGGCTTTTTCAATCGAATAGTACATGTTGTTGTGCCCTAGCATCTTCTTTTATACCTCCAGAAGGCTTCAACGGCTATATCGATCCTCCTGACACAGTATGGGTCAGATTGGAGTTGCTTTTCCCTCTCAATTGTCGTTTGTGCCAAAAGCTGATCCCGTCTGCACATTTGGATCTGTCTCAGCGGTTGGGCTGAGACAGCATCCAGTCTCAGCGGTTGGGATGAGACAGCTTCCATTCTTAGCGGCAGCTCCAGTCCCCTTCTCGGCGGTTGCTCCAGTCTCCTTCTCAGTGGATCCGCTGAGATGGCTCCTTGTCTCAGCGGTTATGACCCTTCGTCTCAGCGGATCTGCTGAGACAGATCTTCATCTCCTTGTGGATGGTTTCTTCTCATCTAAGGCCATGTTTGGCCCTTCCTTTTGAGTTATCTGTGCCTGTATATCCTACATAAGTATAGCTTTGTTAAATACAATATGTCCTTAGCATTGAGAGTGATGCCTCTTCAAATCAAGGTAATATTGAGGGCAATATACCCAACAATCTCCCCCTATTTGAAGAAGGCAGAACATCCCCAATGCTAAGGTCCATTAACAATAAAAATCTTATCACAGAAAAAAAATGATCTGTGAAGCATAGGACCTAACATCCTAAGCATAAACATTTGCACTGGCCCTTTCTCCCCTTTCTCCAGCATTGGTACTGGACCTATCTCCCCCTTTCTGGCTTTTTCAACCTTAACTTGCTATGGATAGAGGGACAATAGCTGCAGATCCCTTTGGATCAATCTATAGGCTAACCTGTACACTCTTAGCATTTGCCAACTTCCCCTCAGCCTGAGTAGGGAATTTACTCCCACTCAATTGGAGAGCTATTTTCTGTAATAGCTGATCCATTTCAATTTGAACATTCCATTTAAGGTAGTGAATACTAAAGAGAATAAATACAGAGTACATATATCAATAGTAACAAACACAATATTATGATCAGAATATGAAATATCATGTCACTTTAAATGTTCAGTACAGATATATAAAATAAAATTCAACTTATAGTTGTACATTCAATCCAAAAAAAAATGTCAAGGCTGGTTTTTCTAAGATTGACCCTTGGAAGAGCTTTCTCCATCTGTAGATTTTATTTTCCTAGTTTCAGCAGCAGCCTTAATCTTCTCCTTTACTTTACAGAAGTGGCTTGGGAAGATATCTGGAGGGAATTCTTAAAGGAGTTTCCCTTCTTACCATGTTTTCTTTGAGAATCCTTTCCCTTAAAGATTCCCTTTCAAGGTGTTTGATCCACTCAGCAGCTGAATAGACATGGTCAATGTCCTTCATTGGATTTCCATGGCTCACCCAGGTATTGACAACAATTGTGTCCAACTCCAGATTGTCATCTTCATGAAGTGGATCATCTAATCTTTCCATTCTTTTCTGTGCCATGTATTCTTCAGCAGTTTGAATTCCCTCTACCCTTCTCCTCTTTGCTGCTCTCTCATCAGCAATCAGATTTGATTGACTTTGGAAGTCAAAGTCTTCATCTCTGCTAGGGTTCAAGATTGGCAGATTCAAAGCAATTCTTGTTCCTTGCAGCACTTTTAAGCTTGAGTCTCATTGATTATCAGTGACCTTTCTGACCATGGTAAGGATATTTTCTTGAATAGCACTGGAGGCATTATTGACCACTTCCACCATTTGTTTGCTGGCTTCTTCTTGATTGGAGAGTATCAGTTTGTTGGAGGACTCCATGTTGTTATACAGCTGTATGTGAGCTCCTTTCATCTTAGCATGTAGATTGAGTATCTTCTCCTCCCCTTCTTTGCTATGTTCCACTATCTTCTTCTCAATTTCAGAGTGTTGATCCAATATGGATTGAGAGAGTGTCTAAAAGGTGTTATCCACATCATCCAAAATGCATTCATTTGCCTTGTCAATGTGGGACTTGACTTGGCTGCTTGATGTGTTGACCACTTGTGCCATTCTGGCAACAGGTTTTTCTCAGACATTTTTATTTTTGTAGAGCTGATTCTTTACATATGTGATGTCCTTTGTGGAATCCCCTTGATGGTCTGTAATATCCTTCAGAACTGTGTGCTGGGCAGCAACAGTATTTTTGGCCATTTCAAACCATCTTGTCATCTGCAGAAGGATATGATCTGATGCAGTTTTGACATCATTAACCTGGGCATTCAGTTCAGTTCTCACTTCAGCCACTCTTAACTCCATTCTTTGCTCACTGGCCTGGATCTCCTGAGTCAATGCAGCTCTTGTTGTATACAATTCATTCTGTATCTGGGCAGAGACATCATGAACTTTTTCAGCAACAATCTTTTTCATAGACAACATCTGACCCTCAATCATTATTTGTATTGAGTTTAACAGATGAGATGTGTCCAGAGCTGCAACTGGCCTTTCCTGGGCTAATTCCTTTTCAGCCATCATTTCAGCTCCACTTTGAGCATTAGCCCTCTCATTATCAGGGATCTGCTCCCCCTCAGATGGGGCATTAGGTGATACCAATTCCTGTTGATGTTCTCCCTCACTAGCATACCCACCTCCTCCTTCATAGGCAGGGCTATGCTCCCCCTCACTTGGGGCATCAATAGGAGGAGAATTTTGTCTAAGATCACCTGAAAAATGATTGATGAGTTAGACACCTAGACTATACTATTGATAGAGAAGAGAGGCCTAACTGAAGTCCTAATTTACCATGTATAGGTGAGTTGGGAAATTCATCTTCGGCTTGATGAACAACTGGATCAGCATTCATCTGGGTTGGCTCAGGATTGGGCACAACTGTTCCTTGGGGCTCCTCATTTGTCCTGGGGACATCTTCATTATCAATGTTCATTAGGTTGCTGCCAGATCTACGATCAGACCCATGAATATCTTCATTTTCAGACCCATTTGACTTTGAGGATGAGTCTGATTTGTGCTGAGATGAATCTTTCTTCTTTTCCTTTGCCACAGATGGCTGGCTCATAGGGAGCACTCTGGAGAATCTATCCAGAGTCTTAATATCCATTCTTGTGAGATAATGGAGATTTGACCCCTTTGAGTTTGCAAAGGTCTCTGAATGACTATTCTGTAGGTACAGAGATAGTATTCTTCCCATATTGGGGGCTTGTAGAGATTTCTTTATCCTTTGAAAGATAACTTCTCCTCATGAGGTTCTCTTGGACAGAATTATCCTAGTCATTAATTCAAACATGAATTGTGAGACAGTGTCATGTGAACCAGGCTTGCATAGGATAGCTTTGCCCACTATATCAGACAACAGCTTCCCTTGTTGATTGAAGAACTTCCTCCTCAGACAACTGGTTTTAGTAATACTATATCCTGTCCACTTTAGGGCAGTCCTTTTATCCTTTTCAGATATTTCCTCCTCTTTAGTTTTACTACATGGAGTTAATTTCAGCCCCTTCTCCAACCTTTTAGCTGTAATCTTTATCTTCTCACTTCCTATCTTGGACTTCAGGATGGTTTTGGAAGGAGATAATTTGACATTGTTGAACCATTCCAGAACTTCAGTTATGAGAATGCACAACAGTTCAGACAGCATGTGCTCCAGACCTTGAGCTTCCATTAGATGAATTACGTGTCTTATTTCTTCTGAGGCATGAGAGAATCCATCTCTTACTATTTCATAGCCCTCCAGGAGATCTTTTGAGCTTTTTGGCGCCATGGAATCAGAAAATTGAGGCGCTGAGACAGGAGAGAAGATGAATCGTCTCGACGGCTAAGGGTTTGGCTTTGTGGTGTGTTTTAGGTTACAGTGTAACTATTTATAGAATTTTAGTTTCGTTTTTATTAACCCTAGGCTTTTAGACTTAATTACCTTATTGTGTTAAGGAGTTTTGGGTTAATTATCAGATTTCATATTGAACATACCCCGTCTCAGCGGTTCAGCCAAGACGGAGACCTAGGCCGCTGGGACAGTGAACTGTCAACCGCTGGGACAGTTTGCTCGTCTCAGCGGTTCAACTGGGATTTTTCTCAGCTGATTCAGCTGAATATACTCCTGCAGTTTAGCTAATCATAGAGTTTAGACCTAATGTAGATAATTTGGCTGAAGATGTGTCCTAGTCATGTCACTAAGTTTTAGTGTACAATAATGTAAAGTTTGATAATTCACCATGTATAATCATCAACAGTGACAACTATTACTCATACATTTAGAACTATTCTATACTAAGCATGCCAAGATCAATTTTGAAAGCATTGAATTTAGATTCATCCAGTGGCTTTGTAAGGATATCAGCTACTTGTTTGTCAGTTGGGACAAATTCAAGAGAGATGTCTTTACACTCTACATGTTCCCTAATAAAATGATATCTAATCTCTATGTGCTTAGTCCTGCTATAAGAGACAGGATTTTTAGCAATAGATATTGCACTGGATGAATCACAATATAAAGGAGATTCCCTTACCTTGAGTTTGTAATCCTCCAATTGATGTTGTGTCCAAAGGAGTTATGCACAACAGCTACCTGCAGCAATGTATTCAGACTCAGCTGTGGATATTGCCACACTGGTTTGTTTCTTGCTGCTCCAAGATATCAATCTTCTCCCTAGGAACTGACAAGTACCACTTGTACTCTTCCTGTCTTCTTTGCAACCTGCAAAATCTGCATCTGAAAAGCCTGTTAGTTCAAAGTCATTGTTCTTAGGGTACCAAAGGCCAAGATGCAAGCTGCCCTTAAGGTATCTCAAAATCCTCTTCACAGAGGTGAAGTGAGATTCCTTAGGACACGCTTGATACCTAGCACAAACACATGTAGAATACATAATGTCTGGCCTACTAGCAGTCAAGTATAATAGGGATCCAATGATGCATCTGTAATCAAAAGCCTTTCCCTTTTCATCCTTGTCTAATGCTACATTGGACCCCATGGGTGTTCTCATGGTGGAGGCTGATTCCATCCCAAATTTCTTGATGAGCTCCTTAGTGTACTTAGTCTGGGAGATGAAAATTCCATCATCAGACTATTTCACTTGGAGCCCAAGGAAATATTTGAGCTTACCCATACTGCTCATTTCAAACTCCCCCTGCATTAGATTGGCAAATCTCTTGCAGAAGTTGTCATCAGTAGACCCAAAGATTATGTCATCAACATAGATTTGGACTAAGAGACACTTGCCCCTTGTTTCCCTAAGAAATAATGTGCTATCAATCTTTCCCCTCATGAACTTGTTCTTGAGGAGAAAGTTGGACAAAGTCTCATACCAAGCTCTTGGAGCTTGCTTGAGACCATATAGTGCTTTCCTAAGAAGATAAACATGAGAAGTTAGGGTTGGATGCACAAAACCTGAAGGTTGTTCAACATATACCTCTTCCTTCAAGTCTCCATTGAGAAAGGCTGATTTGGCATCCATCTGGTAGACTTTGAACCCCTTGTGGGCAGCATAGGCAAGGAATAGCCTAATTGCTTCCAACCTTGCAACTGGTGCAAAGGTTTGATCAAAGTCTATACCTTCCTCTTGCCTGTATCCTTTGGCTACTAATCTGGCCTTGTTCTTGATGATTGTACCATTCTCATCAAGCTGGTTCCTGTATACCCATTTAGTGCCAATCACATTGTGTCCCTGAGGTCTTGGCACCAGCTTCCATACTTTGCATCTCTTGAATTGTAGGAGCTCTTCTTGCATTGCTTCAATCCAGAAGGTGTCTTGATTGGCCTCTTCAAACTTCTTGGGCTCCATTTGAGAAAGGAAGCTCAAGAATAGTGCTTCATTATGAGCTCTGCTTCTTGTCAATATGCCTTGGGTATGATCCCCAATTATTAGATCTCTTGGATGATCTCTCAGGTGCCTTGCAGCAGCAGGAAGAGGGTCCTCTGGTGGCTGTGTTTGTTCCACTGGTTCAGCTATGACTTCATCTTGTACCTCTTCTTCTTCAGGAATTGCAGCAGCTGTCTGTGTGTTGCTGCTGCTCGGCTTGTCTTGGACAGTCAGCTCATGCATCCCTTCTTCATTTCCTGTCACAATAGAAGAACTAGACCATTCTTTGTAGAGAAGGCTGGTCTCATCAAATACAACATGCATAGATTCTTCTACAACATGGGTTTTCTTGTTATACACTCTATAAGCTCTACTATGTGAGTTATACCCAATAAGAACCCCCATATTGCATTTTTCTGCAAACTTTGTTAATTGAGATTTTCCATTATTTAGAATGCAGCATTTGCAACCAAAGATTCGGAAGTAGGAAATAGTAGGTTGTTTGCCTTTCAGAATCTCATAAGGAGTTTTCCCAACGACCTTATTGATGGAGGCTCTATTGAGAACATAACAGGTTGTATTGACTGCCTCAGCCCAGAAGTATTCTGGGAGTGAGGAGTCACTAAGCAATGTTCTCCCAGCTTCTATCAAGGTCCTATTCCTCCTCTCAGCCACACCATTTTGCTGTGGAGTCCTTTGGGAGGAGAACTCTTGGGTGATATCAAATTCTTGACAAAATTTTGTCATGGCTTCAGATTGAAATTCTGTGCCATGGTCAGTTCTTGTCCTGACCACAGTACATAATAGATCATTCTGAATAGCCTTGACATAATTTATAAATACATGTAAGGTATCTGACTTCTTCTTAAGGAAGAACACTCATGTATACTTTGAGTGATCATCTACAATTACTAAGGTATACAACTTCCCACCTAGGCTCTGAATTGGCAAAAGACCAAACAAGTCCATGTGCAATAGGTATAAACACCTTTCAGTATCCTTGGATCCAATACTTTTAAAGGTGGCCCTAGTTTGCTTACCCATTTGGCAAGCATGACAGGGACCACTTTTAACACATTTTAGTTTAGGATTATTTCTAACAAGGTCTTTAGAAAATAATCTATACATTGTCTTATAGTTAATGTGGGCAAGTCTCTTGTGCCATTGGACACAAAGTGACTCACTTTCATTAGCTACAAGACACACAGAAGAGATAGAATAATTGCAAATGAAGTCTAAGCAATAAACATTTCCACTCCTAGTGCCTGAGAGAATGGTCTTCAAGTCATTAGACTTTCTGATCAAGCACTTGTCATTGTGGAATTCAATGACATAACCTAAGTCACATAGTTGGCTTATGCTTATAAGGTTGTGTTGCAACCCTTCAACATAAGCTACTCTTGTGATTGAGACTATGCCATTTGAAATCATACCATATCCTTTGGTGACTCCCTTTTCAGATCCACCAAAGATAACTTTGGGTCCATTCTTCACTGGATGGTAATCCTTTAGAAGATCCTTAGTTCCTATCATGTGCCTTGAGCACCCACTGTCCAAGTACCATATTTGGTTGAGACTGGTACTTGAACTAACCTACAACACAAAATTTAATGTACCTTAGGATCCCAACTGACTTTGGGTCCTAGGTTCATGTTAACACCATAGGGGATATTTCTAGAAAGGGTTGGTTTGGCTTGAGGTTCAATCCTTGCCTTTGGCACATTGGGGTTGTGCCAACAATCAATTGCAAAGTGTCCCACTTTTCCACAGCACCAACACTCATATATATTATATCTCCTCTTCTGAACAGTCCCAGAAGATGAAGCTTCCTGTTTCTGTTCAGTAGAGGACACAGCTGCTGTTTTCTTTATTTTATCAGTAAAGGACTGCCTTTTTACCTTCCTATAATCAGTCAAGGCAGCCAGTTTTTGTTTGACATCAACACCCTCTAGCTTGGCAGCTAAACATGTGTGGATGGCACCAGAAACTGGGCTTTTTGGCTTGGTTACAGGACAGTCAACAACCATGGACTTTGCTGAACAATGTTTAGAGTTGACAGCCTTGGTTATCTTGAGTGAAGGGGCTGAGGTTCCAAAAACAAAAGGTCCATGATGGGCCATTTGAATTTCCTCATGCAGAGCCTTGAAGGCACTCAAGCCTGACTCCTTTCTATATCCATAGCTGTGAGCATTCTTGCTCAAGTTATTGGATCTTCCATTTAATAAGTGACCATGAACACTTTCTTGGTCATACTTGTTTGAGGGCATCAAGATTTTCACAAAGGAGGTCTTAGATTCTTTTGAGTCCTTAACCTTTCCCTTAGTGTTGCTAGTAGCTACCTCCTTGTTGAAACCAACACCTCTCATGTCATGGGATTTGAAGGTGTCAATAATAGGCAGCACTGTCTTGGGCTTGGAGAACTTAGCCACTAGCATCCTCTCCTTGAGGAGCTTTTCTTCAAGATCCTTAACGATCTTGTTCTTGTGGCTTATGGTGCCCACAAGGATGATTGACATTCCCCTTAGCTTGCCAATCTCCTTGCTCATTAGAGCTAGCTGGGTAGCATGCTCAATGCACTCAGATTTTGATTGCTTTAGGGAAGCAATTTCTTGAGCTTGCCACTTGGCTAGCATTTTGCTCTTTTTCAGAGCTTCCAGGAGTGCACCATACTTATCAATCAATTGATTGACATCCTCCTCAGAATCTGATTCACTGCCAACTTTAGATGGAGGAGATTCAGATTCTGGACCTATTTCATAATCAGAGGAAGAAGAAATGCAGTGTATCAATACCTGCTCATGTACTGAATTGTTGTGGCAGTCCTCATCTTCAGTTATAGCCATCAGCCCATGGTCATCAAGAGTGACCTCATCCTCCTCTTCATCACTATCTGAATGTGATAGAGGGGCCCTTATTCCTATCCTGGTAGCAGCATAGTCTTCTTCTTCCTGATCAGCAAACAGCCCCAAGTAGGCTTCCTCCTCACCATCTGAATCTGAAGATGAAGATTCGGATTCACTCCAGCTCTTGCCTTTCTTATCTAGGAAGGATTTTTTTCCCTTCCTCTCCTTCTGGTGATGAGGCTTCTTGTCACCTCTTTCCTTTCTCTTGACTGGGCAGTCAGCAATGACATGTCCAGGCTTACTACAGCAATAACAAATTATGTTAGTTGAAACATGTTTACTAGTTTTAGAGTCATACCTGTCCCCTTTGGGATGTTGCCTCACAGATCTGTAATGATCCTTCTTGGGATGAGAAGAGGAGGAAGGTTTGTTCTTCCATTGTTTCCTCTTGATCATCTTCTTGAACTGCCTTGTGAAGGCAGCAAACTCCTCATCAGAAGAGGAGCTGTCTGATTTGCTGCTCTCAGATTTCTCAGATTCAGGAGCCTTTCTTGGAGGTGATTGCACTCTAACCTTGTTCCTCTTAGAGCTTTCATCTTTGAGAGAAACAGATCTCTCCCTTGTGTGAGCCCTGGAGGAAGAGTCCTCCTCCTTTCTTGCAGAAAGCTGCATCTCATATGAGAGCAGTTTCCCAAACAGTGTATGGGTGGGGGTTTCTCCAAGTCTTTCCCCTTCCCTGATTACACAGATTTTAGTGTCCCATTCTCTAGTTAGAGATCTAAGGAACTTGTCATTAAGTTCATAATCTGTGAACACCCTTCCATAGGTTCTTAGTTCATTTACAATCTTCAAGAACCTTTCATAGCACATGGAGATATTCTCCTGGCTCAGCTGTCTGAAGGCTTCATACTCCTGATTGAGGAGTGACTTTCTATCACCCCTTACTTCAGTTGTTCCCTCCATATAGACAACCAATGTGTCCCACATTTCCTTGGCAGTTTGGCAGTGTACCAAGTTCTGAAATGTAGTGTCATCAATGGCATTTACTATTATGTTTTGGGCTCTCTTGTCCATAGTGTACAGTGTTATCTCATCATTGGTCAGTTCAGAAAATACCTTAAGTACTTTTCTAGTAGGGTCAATAGTGGAGACTTTCTCAAAGGTATAAGGACCATTTTTGACAGTAAAAAAGATCCTTGGGTCTGATGCTTCCATGAATAGCCTTAACCTTTGCTTCCATATGCCAAAGTTTTCTTTGGAGCATATAGGCAACTTCATTGACTCAAACTCCTTCTTCATTCCACTGTTGGCCACTTGATTTCAGATTTGACTACTCCTGTATAGGATCTGATCAGACTGTTAAGTCCTTTTGATCAACCTCGCTTTGATACCACTTGATAGTTTATATAGGTGTAGTCAATAATACCTAGAGGGGGGTGAATAGGTTTTACTTATTTTCTTTGTTTAAACCTAATGTTTCTAGCTGCAGTAAACACAATCACAGAAAGCATACAAGGATGCATAGAGGTTACTCAAGACCAGGTGTCTTGAGTAGTCCTCTTTCCCCCTTCACCTTTCTAACAGTGAGTTAGACAAGGCCACAAACTCCAATCTCGGCTCCTTGAGCTTACACCACAAGTTCCTCAGAACTTCTCAGATCAATAGTGATCCTACCTCAGGCACAGCAGCCCTACACTCAGGCTCAACAGCCCTACACTCAGGCTCAACAGCCCTACCCCTCAGGCTCAACAGCCCTACACCTCAGGCTCAACAACCCTACACCTCAGGCACAGCAGCCCTACAGCTCAGAGTTATGTAACTCCTACCACTCAGAAATCCCACAGATTTCCTACCTCAGACCTATCAAGAAGTCCTACCACTCAAGTTGTCAACACAACTTTACACACAGGCTCAACAGCCTTTCACTCAGGCAACAATGCCTTACAAAGATATAATAGAGTTTGAGCTAGATACAAAAGACAAAAGGTTCACTCTTAGGTCTTCTGAATCCTTTCTTTAGATCTGAAAACAACAGCTTCAGATTTGTATCACCTTGATCTTCTCCTTCAGCAAAGCAGAAGATCAACTTGCCCTTCTTGAGTTTGTACAGGAAGAGCTAACTAATCTCTCTTAGAAGATTAACTTCAGCTGCAGAGAACAACTTCAACTGGCTGAAACGTGAATGCTCGATTGCGGCGTACACGAAAGGCTGTTTCAATCGAATAGTATATGTTGTTATGCCCTAGCATCTTCTTTTATACCTCAAGAAGGCTTCAACGGCTATATCGATCCTCCTGACACAGTATGGGTCAGATTGGAGTTGCTTTTCCCTCTCAATTGTCGTTTGCGCCAAAAGCAGATCCCGTCTGCACATTTGGATCTGTCTCAGCGATTGGGCTGAGACAGCATCCAGTCTCAGCGGTTAGGCTGAGACAGCTTCCAGTCTTAGCGGCAGCTCGAGTCCCCTTCTCAGCGGTTGCTCCAGTCTCCTTCTCAGTGGATCCGCTGAGATGGCTCCTTGTCTCAACGGTTATGACCCTTTGTCTCAGCGGATCTGCTGAGACAGATCTTCATCTCCTTGTGGATGGTTTCTTCTCATCTAAGGCCATGTTTGGCCCTTCCTTTTGAGTTACCTGTGCCTGTATATCCTACACAAGTATAGCTTTGTTAAATACAATATGTCCTTAGCATTGAGAGTGATGCCTCTTCAAATCAAGGTAATATTGAGGGCAATGTACCCAACACATGCCATCAGTCTATGTCTCGCCGGACTCCGCGGGGACATTCAATATGGTGTCTGAATGTTTCGTCCAAAATCATTACAAGAAGCATTCTCGTTGGCCCTCCTCCAGGAGCAGCAGCTCTCCTATAACAATAAAAGACCCGCAACTATTCTAGAAGACTATCGCGCTCCCTTGGAGTGGACTAGATATACCACACGACCAAGCTTCAAAATTGGCGGCAACTATTAGGCCAACCCACCGCGGTCCAACCCACCGCGGTCCAAACCTGCGGAAGGGCGCAACTTTACCTCGTCGGGGATGGACGAGAAGAGGCGAAAGGGCTTGTGTTTTTGGTGTGATCAACAATATACACCCGGTCATAAATGTCTCAATCGGAAGCAGGCATACGCATAGGAAGTTCTATTCAAAGTAGTAGATGACTCCAAATCCAAGGGATAAGGAGGAAAGCCGTTAGAAGTGGAAGAAGGGGAAGAAACTCAACAAACCCTGTAGGTGTCCGTGCACGCGCTCACGGGGATGACACATTACAAAACAATGTGGGTAACGACATCGTATCACGTCCAACCCATGCATGTATTGATCGATTCGGGCAACACTCACAATTTCTTGGATGAAGGAGCGGCTAATCGACTACAATGCCCATTAAGTCCAATACCTTCCTTCACGGTGGCAGTGGCGAACGGGAAGACTATTACGAGCTCATACAAGGCGATTGAGTTTCAATGGAAGATGCAAGGGGGGTTTTCACTTCGGATATGTTGATTCTATCGCTGGAAGGGTGTGAAGTAGTGTTGGGGGTACAATGGCTGATCACGTTGGGACCGATAAATTGGGAATTTGGCAACTTGAGGATGGAATTTCGATCCATGGGAGGAAAATTGCGCTCCGCGGATCAAAACTGGGCAACGGACCGTGGAGTAAGGAGAAACGGCTACATAAGTTGATGGCGAAGTGATGAGTACTATTTATACTCATCTTTTAGTATAATTTTAATACAATTTTTGTAACACCCTGCCAGTACGAAAAGTATAACAGCGGGTTCGGCCGGGACCCCACGCCATACAAACCACACTAGCTAGGAGTTAAAAGGTGATAAACAGAAAAGAATACAACTACACGAGAGTACAAAACGTAAGCGGAAGCATTTGATTAAAAACATTACATTTAGAACTGTCCACTATCATAGGAATGAAACCATAAAGTAGAGTTACGGCCTTAAGGCCTTACATTTAACCAAATGTAATAAAACTCCTTAAACATACATCGGCACGCAGGCCGGCAATACATGGAAAACAGAAAAGAGGCTGGCCTTCGAGGGCCAACTCAGCAAAAGGGGTCACCGCCCGCTATTTTCCGCTAGGCTCACCTGCACCTGCATAAGAACATTCCACCAAGCGGTGGCAAACAAGGTAACGGTCAGCAAAGCTGACCAAATTATAACGACCCCACCCCTTTCCCGGGGTGGCGGAGCTTCTACCCTGCAAGCAAGCCAAACTAGCAACAAGTACTAATAAAAAGAAAGTGCAAACTACACAAGGTGAGGTTTCAAGCACAATCAATCTTCTAGGTTGAGCATCAAAAGAGAGGGGAACCTAGGTATGCACATGATGTTGGTTGGGTTCACCCGAAGGTTCCCCACAACCGCCTAAGCAATCGCATGAGGCTAATCATAATATCAATTCCACAACACTCCACCCTAAGGGTCACAGCCTTAGGTGGGAACAAGAGCTTTTGGTCGGTTTAGGTATGACACCTTCCACGACCTCTCCCATGATCACACGGCTTACATGAGGAAGGGACCTCTTACCGATCTGCATGGAAACGGGTTCGGTTTAGCTTTGCCCGTGCTCTAACCGTCGCGATCTATCGCACGACGCGGGTACGGCTTCACCTCGGCCCGTAAGGGTTTAGCACTTTCAAGTGCTACACTAATTATACGCTATGCACCTAACCCCTTCACAAGGATCTAGGCTTCGCGAATACTCAACAAGGGAGGTGCAATACGCTCCGCATCAATTTCGTGGTGAAGGTTTGTCTTCAACCAATCTCAAAGCATGGGGCTTTCGTTAGCATCTTCACAAGACGCCTATACTTATTTCCCGCACTACTATAGATGATTTCACGGAGTCATTCTCCGGCACGCATTCTAGGCCTAACCTAAATGCAACGTCGCAAATCAAGCATCACCGATTTGGGCTCACGGCCACGAATAGGCTTCACACAAAATGCCTAAATCCGCACGACTACCGGATTTTCTACATGCAATAATGCCGGGGACGGACACAATCTACCCGGAGTTCCGAAGAACTTGAGGAAATCCTACACTTCACCCATTTGTTGAAAGGGATTCCTCATGCAAGCATAGAAAGAAGAATGAAAGGACAAATACAAGTCCAAAGTTCGGGAGGAAGAATCGTTACCCTAGAAGCGTTCTTCTTAGCCATGGATCCAAGATTTCACACGGAGGGAAAGGACCGCACCGGGCTGCACTCTCCAAATCTGGAAACGGCTCGCGAAACGGAGCTCCGGAGCTCCATCAATGGCGGGATCTCTCCTTCTTCTTCCTTGCCTCCTTCTTCTTTCTCTAGGTTTGGAGAGAGAAAGGCTTAGAGATTATGAGGATTCAACTCCTCTCATCAGCCCTAAAGACCTCCAGCATCTAATCCTAGCCATTG
Source organism: Dactylorhiza incarnata (assembly GCA_033032865.1). Lineage (NCBI taxonomy): Eukaryota > Viridiplantae > Streptophyta > Magnoliopsida > Asparagales > Orchidaceae > Dactylorhiza > Dactylorhiza incarnata. Next base: position 267,117 of record JAWHQI010000068.1, read on the forward strand.
GATCGGATTCCAAAGGATTTGGACGGACCGATCTTCTTCTCCGCTCAAAATCGCGGAGCAGAATAAACAGGGCGCACGATCACAGGCGCACGGTCAGTGGTCGTGCGCGAAGAGGGAAATGGTCGTGCGCACTGTCCGGGATAGAACTCGATTCTCTTCTGAAGTAACGCACGATCGCTGGCGCACGATCACCGGTCGTGCGCGATGAGGCCACTGATCGTGCGCTAAGAGCAGAAAGGGAAAATTTAGCCTGCTTCAAGTGCAGCACTACCACTCCGCCTACTTCGTTGAACTACGATTTTTGGGGTGTTACAACTCCACCCCCCTTAAAAGAATTTCGTCCCGAAATTTATAAAACAGAAATAGCAAGAATTACAGCTATATAATACCTGAGAGAAATAGCTCGGGGTACTCCGCAAGCATCGTTTGCTCTCTCTCCCAAGAGAGCTCCTCTCGGCCGCAATTATCCCACCGGACTTTTACCATCCGAATGGACTTGTTCCGCAGCTGCTTTACTTCGGTATCTTCGATGCGTAAGGGCTTGACTTTCGTCGACAACCCACTATCAACCGGAACTTTGCCGACCGCAATGATATGAGTAGGCTCTTGCACTGCCTTCCTCAACACTGAAATGTGAAACACGTCGTGCAGACCGCTCAGCTCTGCAGATAGTGCAAGCCGATAAGCCGCATCACCAACACGCTCCACGATCTCAAACGGTCCTAAGTACCTTGGACTGAGCTTTTTCAAGCGTCGGATCCTTGATACCCCTTTGAACGGTTTGATCTTCAAGTAAACCCGGTCACCGACGGCAAACTCTAGGTTCCTATGCTTGGCGTTGAAATATTTTTCTTGCCTATCCTGGGCAACCAATAGCCTTTCACGTATAGTCCGGATCGTCGAAGTTGCTTCCTTAACATCCTTTCGCTTTAATAGCTTAGTATCGCTCGTTTCCGCCCAAGACAACGGCGTACGACACTTCATACCATAGAGGGCTTCGAAGGGAGCCATCTTTATACTGGCTTGGTAGCTATTATTGTAGGCGAACTCGATCATATAGAGATGATCTTCCCACCTCTTTCCAAAATCTAGAGCGCACATTCGGAGCATATCTTCCATAGTCCTGTTGGTTCTCTCGGTCTGTCCATCCGTTTGCGGGTGGAAGGCCGTGCTGAACTTCAATTTCGTGCCCAACAGTTCATGGATAAGCCTCCAATCTTTCGATGTGAAACGCCCGTCACGATCGCTGACGATGCTACGAGGGACACCGTGCAGTCTCACAATACTATCAACATAGAGCTTTGCTAGCTTCTCTACAGAATCATCCTTCCGGTTCGGAATGAAGTGTGATACCTTTGTCAAACGGTCCACGATCACCCAGACGGCATCGTTTCCATGTTGCGATCTCGGCAATCCGTGCACGAAATCCATCGAAATATCATCAAACTTCCAGTCCGGAATCGGCAAGGACTTCAGAAACCCACCGGGACGTTGACATTCCGCTTTCACCAATGCGCAAGTATGACACTTGGCCACGTAAAGGGCAATGTCTTTCTTCATACCCGGCCACCAGAAAAGCTTCTTCATATCCATATACATCTTAGTGCTCCCCGGGTGGATTGAGTACTTGGTATGATGAGCCTCGTACATCAACTCCGCCCATAGAGTGCCAACGTTTGGGATGCACAACCTTTCCTGTTTCCACATAAGGTCGTCTTCGAAGGATAAATCAGCGTTTAACCCCTCAACGGTTTCCGCCTTATAGCGTTTCATGCTCTCGTCCAGCTCCAATGCTTGTCGAACTCGGTCGGCAAGGTCGTATTGAACCTCCATCCAGTTCAAGCATGCTGAAGTAGACGTTCTCCCATCAATGCAAATGATCTCCATTTCTTCCAGCTCGCGGATTAGACGCTCATCGTGCATCAAAATCCAATTTGCTTGAGCGGGAGCCCGACGACTCAGTGCGTCCGCTACTACATTTCCCTTACCGGGAGTATATTTGATGTCGAAGGTGTAGTCCCCAAGGAACTCCATCCACCTCCTTTGACGCATATTCAACTCCCTTTGATCCAGCAAGTACTTGAGGCTCTTGTGGTCGGTAAAGATATCGATCTTCACGCCATATAAATAATGCCTCCAAAGTTTGAGGGCGAAAACCACGGCCGCTAGCTCCAAATCATGGACCGGGTAATTCCTCTCATGAACCTTCAGTTGCCGGGAGCCGTAGGCAATTACCTTCCTGAACTGCACTAGGACACAACCCAAACCACTTCCTGAGGCGTCGCTATAAATTTCGTAGCCTTCCATACCTTGTGGCGAGCATAGAATGGGCGTCGTGGTCAGACGGCTCTTCAGCTCTTCAAAAACTCGTGCGCACTCGGGTGACCAAACGAACTTTTGATCCTTCCTAGTCAGTTTTGTGAGAGGAAGTGCGATCCTCGAGAAGTTTTCCACAAAGCGCCTATAATAGCCGGCAAGTCCTAAGAATCTTCGGACTTCCGCTACGTTTTTCAACAAAGGCCACGCTCGGATCGCTTCTATCTTCGACAGATCAACTACAATTCCTTCTCCACTAACGACATGACCAAGGAATGCTACTGACGGTAGCCAAAACTCGCACTTGGAGAATTTGGCATATAGCTGACTCCTCCTCAAGGTGCTCAGAACTGCGTGCAGATGCCCTACATGCTCCTCTTCCGACTGAGAGTATACCAAAATGTCGTCGATGAATACGATCACAAATTGATCCAAATACTCTCGGAACGTCCTGTTCATTAAGTCCATGAATACCGACGGTGCATTGGACAGACCGAACGGCATCACCGTGAACTCATAGTGCCCAAAGCGGGTACTGAACGCTATTTTTGGAATGTCACATTCCCTTAACCGCAGTTGGTAATAGCCGGACCTTAGGTCCAGCTTGGAGTAAACCGTCGACCCCACCAGTTGGTCGAAAAGATCATCGATTCTTGGAATCGGATATCGGTTCTTCTCGGTCAACTTGTTTAGCTTTCGATAATCAATACATAGACGCAAGCTCCCGTCCTTCTTTTTCACAAAGAGGACCGGTGCACTCCAAGGCGATGAACTTGGACGTACGTAGCCTTGCTCTAGCAGCTCTTGCAATTGAACCTTCAGCTCTGCCAATTCCTTTGGCGCTATCCGGTACGGTGAGCGGGCCACAGGTTTGGCACCTAGCACCAACTCGATACAGAAATTGATCTCTCGCTGAGGCGGAGCCCCAGGGAGTTCGTTAGGAAACCCGTCGGCGTACTCCGCTACAACTGGGACATCACATAACCTGGGCCTTGGCTCTAAAGCCTCCAACAAGGTGAAGAACAACTCGGCGCCTTTTCTCACCGCCTTAACCACCTGGAGAGCAGACATCAGCGTCTTGCTCGCTCCTCGCATACCGGCGAACATGGTTTCTCCTTCGGTGTTCCTTCCCAGAGTGATCTCCTTTGTATTGCAATCTATGCATGCCCGCTGCTCCGAGAGCCAGTCCATGCCGAAGATCACATCAAATTCAGCTAACGGTAATAACGACGCTTCCAAGTCAAAATCCTGACTTCCGATCCGCACCTTCACACGGCTCTTCCTATCCGCACTCATTCGAGATCCATTGGGTAGCACTACTTCCAATCTATCCTCTACGAAGATAGACGACACTCCGATTCGCACAACGAAGTCCTCGGACAGAAAAGAGTGCGATGCACCCGTATCAAATAGAGCTCTCGCCGGATAGTTGAAAATTAGGACGAAACCTAATTGCACACAAATAAAGCATATAGTTGTACAACAGTATGAATTATATATATAGCTGTAAAAGCTAACTTCTAATTCGTACCTGTGATGACATCAGTTTGTCGTATAGCTTCTTGTTGGCCAAGCGAATAGACTCTCGGCTGAGTCGGAATGTGCTGGGAAGCTGAAGACTCCGCAGCTTTACCCTTTTCCGCAGCACGAGCATAATCCACCGCTCGATTACCAGCCTTCGGGGGACCACTTCGACACACCGCAGCTTTGTGTCCCACCTTCCCGCAGGTGAAACACGTAATAGGAGTCCGCGCGGTCGTGGCTCCCAAAACATTTGAAGGAGTTGGTTCCGCCTGTTTGAACTTCCTTTTGTTCCTTCTGAAATCCGACTTGGACTGAGAGGCCAGCGCATGAAACTCAGGTTTCTTTACAACACCCCTTGCTTGTACCCTCTTCCTGTCCAACTCCAAAGATCTGGCAGTTTGCACCATCACTTGGAAGCCAAACGTCATTGGGCCTGCAAGGAGTAGCCTCAACTCGTCCCGAAGCCCTTCATAGAACTTATTTGTCTTTGTCTCCTCATCCTCCACCAAGGACCCCGCATAGCGACTCAGTCTGGTAAACTCATGCAAGTAATCGTCAACGGAGCGATCACCTTGTGTCAACCTCAAGAACTGGTTTTGTAACGCAATGCGCTGGGCAGAGGGGATAAACCTTTGGAGGAACGACTTTGAAAACTCAGCCATTGTGATTTCAGTAATATCACTACCGCAGAACTTATGCAGCTCCTGCTCTTCCCACCACAGCACAGCCTCTCCATCAAGAAGGAAAGTGGCTAAGGTGACCATCATGGCTTCGTCCGTCGCTGTCGCCCTCAGAGTTCTTCTAACTCTTGACAACCAGTCTTCTGCCTCCGTTGGGGACTCAGATCCCGAGAAGGTAGGAGGATTAAAGCTCAGGAAATGCTTTAATTGTTGGTCACGCGCTCGCCCCGCAACTACTTGCGCAACTTGGCGTTCCACCCTCGGCGCTACCGCAGGTTCTACTGCAGCTAAAGGCACAGGGGCCTCCACCCTTGGTTCCGCGGCAGGTTCCACTGCAGCAACAGCCTCAGGGGCCACATCCGGAGTAGGAGTAGCAGGCTGGACCAGCCTTTGGGGTTGAGCGTTGATCATCGCGAAGACAGCCTCCATGACTAATTTGATCATTTCAGCAGAAGGAGTGGTCGCTGGCACTTCAGCCGACCCACTACTTTCAACGGTGTTACGGGGTCGAGACTGCCCCGCAGCACTTCTAGTCACCTATAATCATGCAAAGCACAATTTAGTGACCCAAAACATATCAAACATCAATCATGGAACGCTCAGGTTCTGCAAACAAGTATGTTTTTTCATTCCTAAGTGGACATTCTTATTAGTTTTTGTCGTTTTAGGTGAATGCACAACCCGTGCGCACCACCCCTTAAAAGGAATTCGTCCCGAATTCGCTAAACTACGGATCGACGCCTTAGGCTTTGATACCAAATTGTAGCACCCTGCCAGTACGAAAAGTATAACAGCGGGTCCGGCCGGGACCCCACGCCATACAAACCACACTAGCTAGGAGTTAAAAGGTGATAAACAGAAAAGAATACAACTACACGAGAGTACAAAACGTAAGCGGAAGCATTTGATTAAAAACATTACATTTAGAACTGTCCACTATCATAGGAATGAAACCATAAAGTAGAGTTACGGCCTTAAGGCCTTACATTTAACCAAATGTAATAAAACTCCTTAAACATACATTGGCACGCAGGCCGACAATACATGGAAAACAGAAAAGAGGCTGGCCTTCGAGGGCCAACTCAGCAAAAGGGGTCACCGCCCGCTATTTTCCGCTAGGCTCACCTGCACCTGCATAAGAACATTCCACCAAGCGGTGGCAAACAAGGTAACGGTCAGCAAAGCTGACCAAATTATAACGACCCCACCCCTTTCCCGGGGTGGCGGAGCTTCTACCCTGCAAGCAAGCCAAACTAGCAACAAGTACTAATAAAAAGAGAGTGCAAACTACACAAGGTGAGGTTTCAAGCACAATCAATCTTCTAGGTTGAGCATCAAAAGAGAGGGGAACCTAGGTATGCACATGATGTTGGTTGGGTTCACCCGAAGGTTCCCCAAAACCACCTAAGCAATCACATGAGGCTAATCATAATATCAATTCCACAACACTCCACCCTAAGGGTCACAGCCTTAGGTGGGAACAAGAGCTTTTGGTCGGTTTAGGTATGACACCTTCCACGACCTCTCCCATGATCACATGGCTTACATGAGGAAGGGACCTCTTACCGATCTGCATGGAAACGGGTTCGGTTTAGCTTTGCCCGTGCTCTAACCGTCGCGATCTATCGCACGACGCGAGTACGGCTTCACCTCGGCCCGTAAGGGTTTAGCACTTTCAAGTGCTACACTAATTATACAATACGCACCTAACCCCTTCACAAGGATCTAGGCTTCGCGAATACTCAACAAGGGAGGTGCAATACGCTCCGCATCAATTTCGTGGTGAAGGTTTGCCTTCAACCAATCTCAAAGCATGGGGCTTTCGTTAGCATCTTCACAAGACGCCTATACTTATTTCCCGCACTACTATAGATGATTTCACGGAGTCATTCTCCGGCACGCATTCTAGGCCTAACCTAAATGCAACGTCGCAAATCAAGCATCACCGATTTGGGCTCACGGCCACGAATAGGCTTCACACAAAATGCCTAAATCCGCAAGACTACCGGATTTTCTACATGCAATAATGCCGGGGACGGACACAATCTACCCGGAGTTCCGAAGAACTTGAGGAAATCCTACACTTCACCCATTTGGTGAAAGGGATTCCTCATGCAAGCATAGAAAGAGGAATGAAAGGACAAATACAAGTCCAAAGTTCGGGAGGAAGAATCGTTACCCTAGAAGCGTTCTTCTTAGCCATGGATCCAAGATTTCACACGGAGGGAAAGGACCGCACCGGGCTGCACTCTCCAAATCTGGAAACGGCTCGCGAAACGGAGCTCCGGAGCTCCGTCAATGGCGGGATCTCTCCTTCTTCTTCCTTGCCTCCTTCTTCTTTCTCTAGGTTTGGAGAGAGAAAGGCTTAGAGATTATGAGGATTCAACTCCTCTCATCAGCCCTAAAGACCTCCAGCATCTAATCCTAGCCATTGGATCGGATTCCAAAGGATTTGGACGGACCGATCTTCTTCTCCGCTCAAAATTGCGGAGCAGAATAAACAGGGCGCATGATCACAGGCGCACGGTCAGTGGTCGTACGCGAAGAGGGAAATGGTCGTGCGCACTGTCCGGGACAGAACTCGATTCTCTTCTGAATTAACGCACGATCGCTGGCGCACGATCACCGGTCGTGCGCGATGAGGCCACTGATCGTGCGCTAAGAGCAGAAAGGGAAAATTTAGCCTGCTTCAAGTGCAGCACTACCACTCCGCCTACTTCGCTGAACTACGATTTTTGGGGTGTTACAATTTTAATACGAATTTATGTAATTTATAAGAATTATCTCTTTTAATTTGTTTCTTTTCACTTCTATGAGCTAACTTAAGCTTATTTTATGTTTTCAGGTTTTCTGGGCACTTTTGAGAAAATTTCCAAAGTACACGCCCAAGGTCACAGGCGTGACAAAGGGCGTGACAGTCCAAGATGTGTTCCAGACCTGCTGCCACCACCCCAGGTTCATTCTGTGAAGATTTGCCAAGTACACGCCCCAGGTCACGGGTGTGACCAAGGGCGTGACCCAGTGTCACAGTCGCGACCCGCCTCCTGCAGACAGAACAAGCCATCCACATCATTTAAATTTACATGCCCCCGATCACGGGCGTGACCGAGGGCGTGACATCCAGTACACATGCCTGACTCATCCCATGCCACTTCCCGCCGAAAGCATCCCGTCAGGCGCCATTTTGAAGATTACTCGCACTAGGTCACGGGCGTGACCTAGGGCGTGATGCGCATGTAACGCTCGCATTGAAGCCAGAAGGCGCCATCTCCGCACCAACATCATTCACGCCCCTTACAATCCCTTGGTCACGGGCGTGACCAAGGGCGTGTGTTGGAACAAACCTATTACTGATTTGGGCTAGGATCACTATCTGTTGACTTGGACTAAGTTGACCCCAATTGTATAGTCCAAGGGTCAAGATTTTAGGCTGTTAGAATTAAGGAAAAGATAAGTTTTCTGCGTTCGACGAACTCATTCTGCGTTCGACGAACTCCTCTCTGCGTTCGACGAACTTGCTCTTCAGCTCGACGCACTCAGTTCTCAAGCCAGTACAGCAGTTTATCTCTTCAGTTTGACGAACTTCATTCTGCGTTCGACGAACTCAGCTCTGCGCTCGAAGAATAAGTAATAAGATGTTCAGATTGACGAAATTTCTTATTTCAGTTCAGTATTTCAGACAGATTATTTTTTTTCATTCTCTGAACTCAGATCTTATATCAGCAACGGATCTATTTCTTCCAGATAATTCAAGGATATTATATTTCCTTTTATTATTCTCTTATTTCGAGAATATAGCCATTGACATATAGCGGAAAAGGACACTTTCATGGAGAAGGAAAAAAAATATAAAGCTTATCAGATTTGCAGTACAAAATACCTATCTTCTGAATATTTTATTCCTTAAACTAAGGGATTTGAATTTCAAATCAGTCAGAGATTTCAAAAGGGAATAAGGAAGAAGATTTACAGGATATTATTACAGAATAGCAAGACAGGAAAAAGAGAGGAAGAATACAATAGAGAGAAAAGTAACAGGAAGAAAAGAAAGAAAGCATTCACAGATCATCTTCATCTTCCTCAACAACACCTTTCATTCTCTGAGAACATCAACGCCTTCTCTCAGATCTCTAATGTTAAATCAGATCTTCAAGAGAAACAAATAATCTGAGAAACCTTGGTCTCTCAGATTCATCAGCTATCAAGGAAGATATCTGTTTCAAGTGAAAGCTCCATCCTCAAACTGTCAAGAATTTCAATCAGACAGGGGGAGCCTTACAACATCAATATCCACTAGTCTTCTCTCAGATTATTGACAGAGAAGAACATCTAAACCCTCTTTATCCCATCTTGTACAGGGTTATAACTCCCTTCAAAAGTTAACCCCTTGGTGGCAGGGCACCTGAACAAAAACCTGTAGTTTGGTTAGAGCACCTGATCAAAAGCTTAGTTGGTGTTTTGGGCACCTGATCAAAACCCCATTGGTGATAGGGCACCTGATCAAAAACCTAGTGGAATCTTACCAAGGGTGGTAGAAGAATGGACGTACCCAGGTTTATTGGGGAACTACTATAAAATCCTTGTGTCCTCTGTGTTTTTGTGATTTTCTGTATTGTGTTGTGTGCTCTCTTTGTGTTTGTTTTTATAACTCACTCTGTACACATATATATATCACTATTTTAATTCCGCTATAAAAATAAGTGAAAAACTTTTTAATACTCTATTCACCCCCCCCCCCCCCTCTAGAGTGACTTTAAGATCTAACCTCACTTTCAATTGGTATCAGAGGTAGGTTGATTGTATACAGGCTAACACCTGTATCAAATGATCAATTAGATCTTAAATTTATTTTAGAGTTTTCTTTTGCTTAAAAACTCATGGCACAGAACAAAGAATACTCAAGCATAAGACCTCCTATGTGCAATCTAAATAAGTTTGCACTATGGAAGGCAAGGATCAGATTGTACATGAACTCTATTGATGAGGATATTTTTAATGTTATTTTGACAGGACCTCCTACTCCTACAGCAACAACTAGTGTTGAAGCACCAACTAACAACAATGCTGTTCCACCACCTGAGTGGACAGATGCTCAAAAGAAGCAGAGAAGTGCAGATGCCAATGCAATGAATATTTTGGCACAAACAATGTCAAATGACATTTTCCAAAAAGTTGTGGAATGCACTTCAGCAAGGGAAATCTGGATCTCACTCAACAACATGGTTGAAGGATCTGCAGATGAAAGAAAAGACAGAAGATCTCATCTTATCTCTCAATATGAGAATTTCAAAAAGGGAGAAAATGAAACTGTTGCAGATATGTGCAACATGCTCAGCCTTATAATCAATGAGCTGAAATCTTTAGACAAAGTGATCTCTATCACAGAAGTGAATGATAAGATCCTTATGTGCTTCCCCAGCACATGCGACTCTAGGACCTGGCCAATCAAGGAAGCCAGAAGCCTTAATGAGATCTCCACTGAGAGCTTGTTAGACAAACTTAAATCCTATGAGCTGCTTATCAACACAAGAGAAGCTGAGCAATCTACTTCATCTCCAGCATCTAAGAAGGAGAGAAGTATAGCTTTCCAAGCTACTGAAGAGGAAGAAAAAGCTCCAGGAGATATGGAGTTCATGAATCTTCTAGCCAAGAGATTTTATAAAATGGCTAAGAAGGACTTCAGAATGAAGGATTCCAGATCAAGAGAAAAACCAAGGTATGACAAATCTAATTCTAAAGAAATAATTTGTTTTGGCTGCAGGAAACCTAGACACATTCTACCAGAGTGTCCAGAGAATCAAAAGAAGGAAAAGAGAAAAGATAAAGAAGAAAAGAGGCACTCCAACAAGTCTTCCTCCCACAAACACAAGCATAAGGGAAGAGGGTTTGTAGCTGAAACATGGAGTGAAACAGAATCAGAGTCTTCATCCAGCTCGTCTGAAGATGAAGAAAAATCAAATGACAAGGACCAATTTTTGATGGCAATATATGACTCAAACAGTGAGTCATAATATGCATCATCATCCAGCTCCAGTGATGATGAAGAAGAATGGAACTTCTGCATGATGGTTATCAATGCCTCAGGAAGTAATTCAGAAGAATCGGAATCAGAAGCTGACAGTGATCAGGTAATATCTACTTTTGATTTCAATTCAAATGAATTCAAAGATGAATTCAAAGTTCTTTGCTTAAACTTAATCAAATCTGAGAAAGAAATAATCTCTCTCAGAAATCAGTTGGCTGAAATGAAAGAACTAAGTGAAGATAATGCTATTCTTAAGAAAGAATTGACTGCCTCTAGAAAAGACATTGTTCTCATTGAGAACAAGTTGTCTGAAGCTAAGAAATTTGAAGAATCCCTAAATGGGAGAAGTATCAAACTGATGGACATCACAAGCACAGTGAATGCCAGATTAAGTGGCAAACTGGGCTTGGGTGCATCATCAAGTGAGCCACATCTGATTAAGAAAAACATCTTATCTACACCAGTAAAATTCATTTCTGCCAAGGGCAAAGAGGCTGTAGAAATAGATGAAAACATTTCAAGCAAGGCTGTTAAGAATAAAGAAATTCAGCAGAATTCGTCGAACGGAGCTTGACGAAATCAATTCATTTCTTCGAACGAAGATCGATGAACTCTGAAGCCAGACCTTTAGTATAGTTATTATTCGAACGGCGCTCGACGAAAGCACTTCACTTCGTCGAACGACGATCGACGAATTCATCCAAATTCGTCGAACAAAAAATTTACTGAATATCAAAAGAATTCTTATTCTTCACATACTAAGAATCCTTTCACTGAGTGGATAATTCCTCCAAGGATATATCATCCACAAGGTTATAAGGATCAACCTGAGATGACTTTCATTTCAGAAGTTTGTGGAAAAACAAAAGGACCCAAGGTAGTCTGGGTCAAAAACAACTAGTTTATTTTTTCTGTTGTACAGGGCTATCCAAAATTAAAAGAACAGTGGTCTTTGGATAGTGGATGTTCAAAGCACATGACAGGAAACAAGGCCAACCTGATCTACTACAAGGCAAGGCTTGGACCCAAAGTGATCTTTGGAGACTCCAACTGTGGACAAACCAAAGGCTATGCACAGATCAAAGTTGGAGCAGTCACCTTCAAAGAGGTAGCTTATGTCAAGGGTCTGAAGCACAACCTCATCAGCATAAGCCAGTTATGTGATGAAGGTTATCAGGTAACTTTTAATAATTCCTTATATCTTATTACCAATAATAAAAACATTAATGTGCTATCTGGTATTAGACATAGAAACATTTATTTAGTCAATTTTGACTCTGCCAATTCAGATATTTGCTTATTTAATTCTATAAGTAAAACAAATGAATTATGACATAAGAGGCTTGGACACATTAACCTTAGAACTATATCTAAGCTTTCTAAGGATAATCTTTTTAGAGGACTGCCTTCTGGTTCATACAAGAAGGAAGGACTATGCAGGGCTTGTCAATTAGGTAAGCAAACTAGAAGTAATTTTAAATCTTTATCCAAGAGTGATTCACCTAGGATTTTGTATTTTTTGCATTTGGACCTTTTTGGACCTACTGCAATACAAAGTCTAGGAGGGAAGCATTACTCTCTAGTTATTATAGATGACTTCTCAAGATTCACTTGGGTGTTCTTTCTTAGGAACAAGTCTGACACCTTCAGTGTTCTGACAGACTTTCTCAGGTCCATCAAGATTGAGAACTCTACTCTAGTTGCATTGATCAGAAGTGATCATGGCACTAAGTTTGAATCTCTTCTGATGAGAGAATTCTGTGTAAAAGAAGGGATCAGGCAGTACTTCTCTGCTCCTAGAACTCCTCAACAAAATGGGGTAGCTGAAAGGAAAAATAGAACACTAATTGAATCAACAACTACATTGCTTGATGATGCTCACTTGCCACTCTCTTTTTGGACAGAGGCAGTGAACACAGCAAATTATGTGTTGAACAGAAGCCTGATACATAAACTTAAGGGCAAAACTCCTTATGAATTACTCAAGAATAAAAAGCCTAAGGTTAACTATTTTAAGATATTTGGCTGTAAATGCTATGTGCATAACAATGACAAAAAGTATCTAAGGAAGTTTGAAGCAAAAGCTGCTGAAGGCATATTCCTTGAATATTCTCTTTCTAGTAAAGCATACAGAGTTTACAACAAATCTACTCTTAAGATAGAAGAGTCCATGCATGTATCTTTTGATGAGACTAATATGTTAATTGAGGAGAGGAACACCACCTCTACCAAAAATACTTTGTATGTACCAGCTCTATGTGAAGAGCTAAATGGACTAAATCTACAGAATGAAGATTCACTACTTCCATCAAATGAAATAATTGAAGACAGTGAAGAAGAGGATAATCCAGATCTTGCTGACAATTCAAATCAAATGACAGCTGATCATATCCCTCAAGAAGAAACTATTGCTGAACCAACTCCAACTATTGATCACATCACAGTTAGAGATCATCCAATATCCCAAGTCACTGGTGATATCTCAGTAGGTGTTCAAACAAGGCATCAACTACACCAAAATCAGATGCACACTTGTTTCCTATCATAAGTTGAACCTCAAACCATAAAAGATGCATAATAAGATCCAAACTGGATTCTTGCAATGCAAGAGGAGCTCAACCAATTTGAAAGGAACAAGGTTTGGGATTTGGTTCCAAGACCAAAAGGCCATCCGGTCATTGGCACCAAATGGGTCTTCAGAAACAAGCTAGATGATCAAGGCATAATCATCAAAAGTAAAGCAAGATTAGTAGCCCAAGGATATTCTCAGGAAGAAGGAATTGATTATGATCAAACCTTTGCTCCTGTTGCTAGACTTGAAGCTATAAGGATTTTTCTTGCCTTTGCTGCATTCAAGAAATTCAAGGCATATCAGATGGATGTGAAGAGTGCATTTCTGAATGGAGACATAAAAGAAGAAGTCTATGTGGAACAACCACCAGGTTTCATCTCTCCAACCCACTCTTCTTATGTATTTAAGCTTAATAAAGCTCTCTATGGTCTCAAGCGAGCTCCCAGAGCATGGTATGAGACCTTAGATAATTTTCTTTTGGAGAACAATTTCTGTAGAGGCATTGTTGATAAAACATTATTTTTCAGGATACATAAAAATCAAACTTTACTAGTTCAAATATATATATATGATATCATATTTGGCTCTACTGATTCAAATCTATGCAAAACGTTTTCTAACCTAATGCAATCAAATTTGAAATGAGTAGTATGGGTAAGTTATCTTACTTCCTTGGTCTTCAAGTGAAGCAAACTCCAAATGGCATATTCATATCACAATCCAAGTATGCTAAGGAATTAGTGAAAAGGTTTGATATGTCTGATGCTTCCACCATGAAAACACCCATGCTCTCAAATGCTGTTGTTGACACTGACGAATCAGGGAAACCTGTTAATCATAAAGTATATAGAGCATTGTTGGCTAATTACTTTATTTAACAACAAGTAAGCCTGATATAATGTTTGCTACCTATATTTGTGCTAGGTTTCAAGTTAACCCCAAAGAATCTCACCTAATTTTATTAGAATTTTGAGATATATAAAGGGTTGTCCAAATCTAGGACTCTGGTATCCAACAGCATCAGAATTTGAATTAACTGAAGTCTCAGATTCTGATTATGCTGGATGCAGAGTAGACATGAAAAGCACATCAGGAACTTGTCAGTTTCTTGGTGATAGGCTTGTGTCTTAGTTTTGTAAGAAACAAACATCTGTGTCTACATCAACAGCTGAAGCTGAATACATAGCTGCAGGCAGTTGCTGCTTGATGACTAGTCTTTAGTCATCATTTTTAGGTTAGTTTAGTTTAAATTTCCCTAGTTTTAGTTATATTTTCTTTGTATTTTATGTTTGCTAAAGTTTCAATGTTTGTATTTTATGTTTGTTAAGTCTTAACGTTGTTATTTCATGTTTGTTAAATTACTATGTTGTTATTTTATTATTTCATGTGTATTATATTTTATGTTGTTATTATTATTATTAACTAATTACTTGTTTTGTTGTAGGATGGTACAACCCAAGCTCAATCCAAGCAGCCCCCGTCCATTGGTGCAGCCCTCCTTGTCAAAACCGAGCAGCCCCCTTCAATTGGAGCAAGCCCAAGCCGAATCCAAGCTGTCCAAGTCCAGCCCGAACCTTCATGGTGCAGCCCAAAACCGCAATTCATGATGCAGACTACCACCACCTTTGCATGGCCCATGCATGGACGAAATTCCCCTCTCTCCCCTCTTTCATTTCACATATATCTCTCTCTCTCCCCCTTTTTTAATATTCATCTCCATTTAATATCATTCATGCACATGCTTCGCCGAACCCCCCCCCCCCCCCCCCCCCCCCCCACCCCCCACCCCCTCCTCTCTCCTCCTTTTCCTTATTAAAACCTTTCTCTCTCTCTCTTTTATTTGTCATGCATGAACACCTCTCTCTCTCATTGTTTCTTTTAAATAACATGCATTGGACTTGACCCCTCTTTCCTTCTCTCTTTCCTCTCTTCTCTCCCCTCATTAATACATTCAACTCCCCTCTCCCATGCATGTGGCTGGCCAACCCTTGCTCTCCCCTCTTCCCTTCTTATTTCTAGAATCTTCCCCTCCATCTATAAAAGGAGGCCATGTTTCATGCTTAAGGGAACTTTTTTTTGGCAAGAGAACTTTTGGGAAGAGAGCAAGCAAGAGAGCAAGAGAGAGTGTTAGTTATTTTTATTGTCAAGTTTTTATTTCCATGCTTGTACTTCTTTTTTTGAGAATAGTATTATCATTTTAATTTGGTTGTTGTACTCTTTCTCTATCAATGAAAATGCAAGTTTTACCTTCCATCTTTGTCTCAATTTTTATTATGAGTAGCTACTTTTCTTTAGCGTTCGATCACGCATCCATGAATTTAGATGAGATTATTTTTATGTCTTAGTTTTGATTTTGTTTAAATTATTCTCGATCCTTCTTTGAAATATTTTGCGTCGACTTCGTATTTCCGGTATACGGTAGTAGGCCCTTGATCTCATTTCATAACAGTCGAGAGACTCATTGATTTGAAAGTTCGCTCAAAGAAGGAAGGAGTTGCACGTACCCCTAGAGATAGGATGACGTAAATCCTCCGGATTGGAGTCAAATCCAATAGTGCGGTTCACTTCGGTAATGCGACTTTAGACCTGTTTGATTTGTGAAGAGATTCCGATTAAACCGTCTTTAAGTTAGGAGATTTAGTGCTCTAGCGAGACTATCTTTCATTTTCGGAACCGTCACGGTCGAGAATTATTTTGCAATCGTAGAACTAAATATTATCTCTCTCTCGTCTCTTTTCATGGTGATTCTTTGATCGAACGCTAGTTTTCTCTTCTGAATTTCCGTTAAGTAATCTCGTAGTTTAATTTAAAAATTCTCAAAATCATCAACCAATCGTACGGTAGGATAATAGTTGGAAGCATGAGTAGTAATACTTGACAGCCCCGTGTTTTAAATACGAGCTTGGTACTACAATTCGATAGGTACACTTGCCTCTTCGGGTTGATAGTCAATTTAAATCACCAAGTTTTTGGCGCCGTTGCCGGGGATATTTGTCAATATTAAGAAAACGCCGTCGCTATTACTTCTACAAAAATCCAAAAAAAAAAAATTAATTATTATATAATCAACCCACATCATCATTTTTCTACCCCACTTCAATTCCTGGAAAGGACGCTTTGGGCTTGAATTCTCATCATAGCCTCTAGTACCGTTGCAAACCCCTCACAGGGCAGATCTCGGGAAGTCCAGGACTAATATAATCTGCCTAAAAAGAAAAAAAATCATTATCATTTTTTTAATTTTGGTTTTCCTTCATCTTATTTTCCCCTCTTTCCTTTTTCTCGTTTTCTTGCTAGTGCATGACCCGCACGAATTCGTCGTTACTTCTTGATTTGGACCCGGAAATCGAACGCTCCTTTCGGAGAAATTTACGATTCTGGGGTTCCACCTCTCAAGATACGGTTGAGGATTCTGACGGTGATTGTGATCTTAATTCTGAAATTGTGGGTGATCCCAATCCAGAAGTTGACCAGCAACGGACCATGTACTATTATGCTCGGCCTAACTTGGAGGGTACAGAATCCAGTATTGTTCGACCTGCAATAGCGAACAACAATTTTGAGCTTAAGCCCGACACTATACAAATGGTGCAGCAATATGTGCAGTTCGACGGACTACCAGATGAAGATCCGAGCTTGCATATTGCTAGTTTCCTTGAGATCTGTGATACCTTCAAGATTAATGGTGTCTCAGACGATGCGATTAGGCTAAGACTCTTCCCCTTCTCATTAAGAACAAAAGCCAAACAGTGGTTGAGTTCTCTCCCAAGAGGATCAATCACTACTTGGGACATTTTAACAGAAAAATTTCTCGCTAGGTATTTTCCCCCCGCTAAAACTGCTAAACTTCGAACTAATATTTGTACTTTTAGTCAAATCGATTCTGAGACCCTCTATGACACTTGGGAGAGGTACAAGGAACTTTTGAGACGCTGCCCTCATCATGCTCTGCCTGTATGGATACAGGTCCAGACATTTTATAATGGGCTAAATCAAGCAACCAAGCAAATGATAGACGTCGCATCCGGTGGTTCTTTGAACCGAAAAACTCCAGAGGGCGCTCTTGAGCTTATCGAGGATATGGCGATGAACACCTATCAGTGGAATACGCCTAGGTCTCTCCCAAATAAACCTACAGGTATGTACGAAGTGGACTTTGTATCCCAACTGGCGCTTCAAGTAGAGATGCTGAACAAGAAAGTAACGGAGATGACTGCTGCCTCCGCCATTCGGGTACATGAACATGCAAATGCTGCTGCTGCCGAGCAGGTGGATTATCTGGGGAACATACCCAGGCCTGCTCAAAATAATTTTTCTAATTTTTCTGCTTTTTCTGCTCCTCCTGGTTTTAATGCTGCGTCTAATTCATATCACCCTAGATGGCGTAACCATCCTAATATTTCGTGGATTAATCCCGCAAACGCCGCACGTCCACCACATGATTTCACTCCACCACCACCACAAAATCAAAATCAAAATTTTCCAAAACCTCCATCTTTGGAGGAAATGCTTTCTAAACATATAAATTCAAATGAGGCGACCATTAGAAACTCAACAGGGTCGATGAAAAATCTTGAAACCACGGTCGGCCAACTAGCTAAGGCTATCTACGAGAGACCACCTGGGACTCTTCCCTCAAATACTGAGCCAAACCCAAGGGAACACGCGAAAGCGATCACCCTTCGGAGCGGGAAAGTAGTCCACGAGCCCACCACAAGGGAAGAGCCAGAGGTTATTGACTCTCATGCTGATGATGAACAAGTAAGCATTAAGGAAACTGATTTAGGAAGTGGAAAAGAAAAAAATATTTTTGAAAAAGAAAAAGATAATTTTCAAACAAATGAAGTGTTAAAAGAATTTCCTCCGCCGCCCTACCCCGCTAAGCTTAGGAAAGATAAGCTAGATGACCAGTACCAACGTTTTCTGGAAATGTTTAAGCAAATCCACATAAATTTACCCTTTCATGAAGCAATTAGTCAAATGCCTAAGTACGCTAAATATCTTAAGGATTTGCTAACAAACAAAAAGAAACTGGAAAATTTATCTCATGTTACGTTAAATGAAGAGTGCTCGGCGGTTATTAAAAATACTAATCTCCCTAAAAAGATAAAAGATCCGGGTAGCTTTTCTATTCCATGCGTTTTTGGTAATCTTTTCATGACAAACGCGTTAGCGGATTTGGGTGCGAGCATCAATTTGATGCCTTTTTCTTTGTTTAAGAAGCTAGGATTGGGCACTCTCAGCCCTACGCGTATGAGCATCCAATTATCCGATAGATCCATTAAGTATCCATTATGTATCGTTGAGGACGTGTTAGTGATGGTCGACAAATTCATCTTCCCGGTGGATTTTGTCATTCTTGATATTGAGGAAGACGTCGATGTCCCTCTTATCCTTGGTCGTCCCTTCTTAGCCACCTCTCGAGCGATTATTGATGTGAGTAACGGGAAGCTTCTTCTTCGTGTAGGGGATGATGAGGTAGCGTTTTCCATTAATGATTCAATGAAAAATTCTTTAAAAAACGACGACTCATGTTTCTTTCTTGATGAGATTAATGATAATTCTTCATTTCTTCTTTCTAATGTTTCTTCAAATGATTTTTCTTCCTCCTTTTCTGAAATTCTCCAAATATTTTTGAAGACACGGTTATGTCCGTGCAAACAAATTTTGAAAATCGACCAACTTTTAGACAAAAAAATTTTGAAAATCTTATTTTTGAAAAAGAAAAAGTTTTAAAAAATTCTTACGATGAACCACCCTCTCTCGAACTCAAACCACTCCCCGATCATCTTAAGTACGCCTTTTTAGAAAAAAAATCTTAATTGCCCGTTATAATCTCGACTTTTCTTTCTCAATCCGAGAACGATCAACTGATCGAAGTGCTACAAAAGCATCGTTGAGCTATAGCGTGGCAAATTTCCGACATTTCTGGCATAAGCCCTTCTTTTTGCACCCACAAAATTTTTGTTGAAAATGATTCAAAACCTGTAATCCAACCTCAACGTCGTCTTAATCCAAACATGAAAGAGGTCGTAAAGGGAGAAGTGATTAAGTTGTTAGATGCGGGGATAATTTATCCAATCTCATATAGTAAGTGGGTTAGTCCCGTTCAGGTTGTGCCTAAAAAGGGTGGGATCACGGTAGTAGCGAACGAGAATAACGATTTAATCCCGACTAGGACGGTAACAGGATGGAGAATGTGTATCGATTATCGTAAACTTAATGACGCCACTCGTAAGGATCATTTTCCCCTCCCTTTTATCGATCAAATTTTAGAACGTTTATATGGGCATAGTTTTTATTGCTTTCTCGACGGTCTCTCGGGGTATTTCCAAATCCCTATCGCACCCGAGGACCAAGAGAAGACCACATTTACTTGCCCTTTCAGAACTTTCGCTTACCGTAGGATGCCTTTCGGCCTTTGCCACGCACCTGCTACCTTTCAGAGGTGCATGTTGGCAATTTTTGATAAATATGTAGAAAATATAATGGAAATATTTATGGACGACTTTTCTGTTTTTAGTGATTCGTTTTCTTCATGTTTAGAAAATTTGGCTAAGGTTTTAGAGCGCTGCGAAGAAACAAACCTAGTTTTACACTGGGAGAAGTGCCATTTTATGGTACGAGTAGGTCTAGTTCTAGGTCAGAAAATTTCTGCTAAGGGAATCGAGATCGATCAAGCTAAGGTCGAGGTGATCGAAAAACTTCCGCCGCCTACGAACATTAAAGCGATTAGAAGTTTTCTAGGCCACGCGGGGTTTTATCGGCGCTTTATTAAAGACTTTTCAAAAATCACCAAGCCTCTAACCAAACTGTTGGAAAAAGATATTCCTTTTAATTTTGACGAATCATGTTTAGATGCTTTTAAATTAATAAAATCTAAATTAATTAATGCTCCGATTATGATTGCTCCGGTCTGGGATTTGCCGTTTGAAATAATGTGCGATGCGAGTAGCTATGCGGTAGGTGCGGTGCTAGGACAATGAATTGATAAAAATTTCCACCCAATCTATTACGCTAGCAAGACTCCTAACTCGGCACAAAAAAACTACACAACAACTGAAAAAGAACTTTTAGCAATTATTTTCTCTTTTGATAAATTCCGACCGTATATTACGCTCTCCAAAGTTATAGTTTTTACGGATTATTCCGCCTTAAAGTACCTCCTTTCTAAACCGGACGCCAAGCCGCGTCTTATTCGCTGGATCCTCTTACTTCAAGAATTCCACTTGGAGATCCGGGATAAGAAAGGAGCGGAAAACTTAGCGGCTGGTCATCTTTCTCGACTTGAAAACCCCGAAATAGGTATGTTAAACGAAAATTTTCTTAATGATTCTTTCCCGGATGAACAACTTTTAAATATTTCTTCTTCTACTCCCTGGTTTGCCGATCTGGCCAATTATCTTATGGCCCGCATCCTCCCAAAAGAATACTCGACTCAGCAAAAGAAGAAATTCTTTTCTGAGTTGAAGTATTATTTTTGGGAGGACCCCTTTCTATTTCGCATATGTGCGGACCAGGTGGTAAGAAGATGTGTTTCCCGGGAAGAAGGACAACAAATCTTAAAACATGTTCATGAAGGCCCGACTGGCGGGCATTATCAAACAAACCGCACCACCCACAAAGTACTTAGTGCTGGCTTTTATTGGCCAAGCATATTCAAAGATGCTCAAACCTTTGTGAGCGGGTGTGATCGATGCCAACGGACCGGAAACATATCGAATAAAAATGAAATGGAACAAAATTATTTTTTGGAGTGCGAGGTTTTTGACTTATGGGGCATCGACTTTGTCGGCCCGTTTCCTTCAAGTTTAGGTAATAAATACATTTTAGTCCCGGTAGATTATGTCTCTCGATGGGCAGAGGCCCAAGCTCTTCCAAGTAATGATGCCCGCGTTGTGATTTCATTTCTTAAAAAATTGTTTTCACGTTTTGGTTTTCCTCGAGCAATCGTTAGTGATAGGGAAAGTCATTTTTGCAACGCCCAACTCACCAAAGTTCTAACTAAATATGGCGTTATGCATAAACTCTTCACAGCTTATCACCCCCAAACTAACGGTCAGGTTGAGGTAGTCAATCAGGAACTCAAAAGAATTCTAGAAAAAACCGTTTCTACTTCTCGTAAAGATTGGTCCTTAAAATTAGACGATGCTCTTTGGGCTTATCGGACGGCGTACAAGACCGCTATCGGTTGTTCTCCCTTCCGATTGGTCTATGGAAAATCGTGTCATCTCCCGGTTGAAGTAGAACACCGCGCGTATTGGGCACTGAAATTTTTTAACTTTGATCCGCACTCAGTCGGCGAGCATAGAAAAAATCAATTAAATGACCTCGACAAGTGGCGAGCGTTTGCTTATGAAAATAATAAGCTTTATAAAGAACGTACGAAATTTTATCATGATAAGAACTTGCACCACCCTAAAATGTTTAAACCAGGCGATCAAGTTCTCCTTTTTAATTCACGATTACGTCTTTTTCCTGACAAACTTAAATCTCGATGGTCTGGACCATTTACGGTCAAAGAGGTTTTTCCGTACGGAACTATTTTAATTTCGCACCCGGATAAGGGTGAATTTAAAGTGAATGGTCATCGACTGAAATTATATTTTTCTAATGAGTTGGTGTCTCCTGAAAAGGAACAAGTTTTATTCATTTCATGATTGTTATCTTTTTGTGGAACTATGTTTTTAATTGGAACTTTTATTGTGGACTTTATTATTATCAAACTTTTTATTCGAACATTATGTATTGTTTAAATAAGAACAATCTTGGGATCTTGCCCAAGTTCCTTTTCTGCATTTATTTTTGTATTGTGTTCTTCATCCCGGTGGCCCAAATGCTTCAAAGTTCGTGTCTGCCGCTCCAACGTTGCTGATTTCAAGAGGATCAAATCATACCTGCTGATGATCAAGTAACTAAAGTGCAAGCATGGGGGAGCGACATCCGCATTCGGCCTCACAAACCCGGGGAAGTCCTGTTTTTTTTAGTTATTATTTATTGCATTTCCCGCCTTTCACTATTCTCTCTCTCTTTCTCGTTTTCTTTTTCATTGAGGACAATGAAAAACTTAAGCATGGGGGAGGGTTTCATTGTTCTCCTTTTTCTCTTTTCTAAAAAAAACAAAAAATCCAAAACAACTTGTAGTTTTTCTACTTTTTCTTTAAGGCTTATCAAAAATCCAAAAAAACTAGAAATACAAAGTCCAAAAAAAAAATATAAAATCTATTTGAAAATCAAAGTCAAAAATTATTTTCGATCTTTATTTGTATGCGTCTTCTAGTGATGTGTATGCCAGAGCGGTTCTTTTGTCCTAGGTAGAATTTTCTTGAATAGGTTTTCTAAACTTATTAGTTTAACATATTTTAGTTTTACGATTTTCTAATCTCTAAATATAGACATCAATCCTTTAAGGACTATAAGTTAGCAAATTGTAGTTTTTCTTTTTATTCGGCGTTATTGCCTAGGAATGGTTGCTAAATAGCGTTATCACTTTTTCATTTAGGAATAATTCTTTCTTGGTGTCTAGAACTTGTCCCTAGCTACTCTCGAAGCATGTGCGTAGTTTTTGATTTTTATGAACTTTAGAAATGATCTAGGCCACCCTTTGACCCGTTTGAGCCTTTTTGCCCACCTAAACATTACACCATTGCAAACTATTTTGGGCCTTTCCCTTTTTCTTTGTCTAAGCTCCACTTTTCACTTTTTCACCAAAGCCAAAATGCCTAACCCTTTTTTCACACTAAACCTTGAGCTTTATGTTTACTCATTTTTGTGATGGGGTTTATGTTTGAAAAATGAAAAGAAACTTGAAAGCTTATATTTGGAGCTCCCATTTAGGAAAAATAGTACCAAAAAGAAGATTATCATCATCAAAAAAAAATTGTGTGAAATCAAAAGAAGAAAAAAATGAAGTTTATTCGTGGCCAATTATGAAAAGAAAAAAATTACATGGCCTTGTTTTTATTTTTGAAATGAAAAATGTTGTACCTCTCAATTCTTGTTTTTGTGCTCAACTTTGGTTTAGTGTGATTATTTTCTTTTTTTATCTTTGAATTATCACTCCTAATCAAACCAAATTATTACGCATATTAAGTCCTAGTGATTTTTAGAACGTGTTATAAATCTGCGTAGTGGAGAGAGTGTGAACGGACAAGCCTATGACCACCATCATTGATGGATTTCTTTGGAGGTTATTTTGAGGTGATTTAGGGGTAGTCGCTATTTTAGCAACCTAATAATTCGTCTTATGCACTGTTTATATAGAAACTCTATATTTTTTGTTTTTTTCTTATTTTCCTAAACTTTTTGGATGTCTTGTTTTAGAGATTTAGAAATATGTAATCCTTCTTTATGTTTTAATAATATTTTTAGGTTTCCTCTTTCAAGTTTTCTATTTTGGATATCTCACCTCACTAGTTGCTAGCATAGAAATTCGGATAGTTTAATTTTCCACATTTTGGTTTTCTTAATTATGCAACTTAAAAAACAAAATTATTTTCCTTTTTGTTTCCCCTCTATTTTGACTTCTTTTTGCTTGGGGACAAGCAAACTCTTAAGCATGGGGGAGTTTGATGACTAGTTTTTAGTCATCGTTTTTAGGTTAGTTTAGTTTAAATTTCCCTAGTTTTAGTTATATTTTCTTTGTATTTTATGTTTGCTAAAGTTTCAATGTTTGTATTTTATGTTTGTTAAGTCTTAACGTTGTGATTTCATGTTTGTTAAATTACTATGTTGTTATTTTCTTATTTCATGCGTATTATATTTTACGTTGTTATTATTATTATTATTAACTAATTACTTATTTTGTTGTAGGATGGTACAACCCAAGCTCAAACCAAGCAGCCCCCGTCCATTGGTGCAGCCCTCCTTGTCAAAACCGAGCAGCCCCCTTCAATTGGAGCAAGCCCAAGCCAAATCCAAGCTGTCCAAGTCCAGCCCGAACCTTCATGGTGCAGCCCAAAACGACAATTCATGATGCAGCCCACCACCACCTTTGCATGGCCCATGCATGGCCGAAATTCCCCTCTCTCCCCTCTTTCATTTCACATATATCTCTCTCTCTCCCCCTTTTTTAATATTCATCTCCATTTAATATCATTCATGCACATGCTTGGCCGACCCCCCCCCCCCCTCCTCTCTCCTCTTTTTCTTTATTAAAACCTTTATCTCTCTCTCTCTTTTATTTCTCATGCATGAACCCCTCTCTCTCTCTCTCTCTCTCTCTCTCTTTGTTTCTTTTAAATAGCATGCATTGGACTTGACCCCTCTTTCCTTCTCTCTTTCCTCTCTTCTCTCCCCTCATTAATACATTCAACTCCCCTCTCCCATGCATGTGGCCGGCCAACCCTTGCTCTCCCCTCTTCCCTTCTTATTTCTAGAATCTTCCCCTCCATCTATAAAAGGAGCCCATGTTTCATGCTTAAGGGAACTTTGTTTTGGCAAGAAAACTTTTGAGAAGAGAGCAAGAGAGAGTGTTAGTTATTTTTATTGTCAAGTTTTTATTTCCATGCTTGTACTTCTTTTTTTGAGAATAGTATTATCATTTTAATTTGGTTGTTGTACTCTTTCTCTATCAATGAAAATGCAAGTTTTACCTTCCATCTTTGTCTCAATTTTTATTATGAGTAGCTAATTTTCTTTAGCGTTCGATCACGATGATCCATGAATTGAGATGAGATTATTTTTATGTCTTAGTTTTGCTTTTGTTTAAATTATTCTCGATCCTTCTTTGAAATATTTTGCGTCGACTCCGTATTTCCGGTATACGGTAGTAGGCCCTTGATCTCATTTCATAATAGTCGAGAGACTCATTGATTTGAAAGATCGCTCAAAGAAGGAAGGAGTTGCACGCACCCCTAGAGATATGATGACGTAAATCCTCCGGATTGGAGTCAAATCCAATTGTGCGGTTCACTTCGGTAATGCGACTTTAGACCTGTTTGATTTGTGAAGAGATTCCGATTAAACCGTCTTTAAGTTAGGAGATTTAGTGCTCTAGCGAGACTATCTCTCATTTTCGGAACCGTCACGGTCGAGAATTATTTTGCAATCGTAGAACTAAATATTATCTCTCTCTCTCGTCTCTTTTCATGGTGATTCTTTGATCGAACGCTAGTTTTCTCTTCTGAATTTCCGTTAAGTAATCTCGTAGTTTAATTTAAAAATTCTCAAAATCATCAACCAATCGTACGGTAGGATAATAGTTGGAAGCGTGAGTAGTAATACTTGACAGCCCCGTGTTTTAAATACGACCTCAGTACTACAATTCGATAGGTACACTTGCCTCTTCGGGTTGATAGTCAATTTAAATCACCACTGCTCACAGATATTGTGGATACAAAATCAACTTCTAGATTATGGTATCAATCTAAGTAATTCAATTATATTTTGTGACAATACTAGTGCAATATCTATAGCACAAAATCCAGTACTCCATAGTAGGACTAAACACATAGAAATTAGGCACCACTTTATCAGAGATAATGTGGATAAAAATAAAATTTGCCTACAATTTATTCCTACTGACTTACAAAGAGCTGATATTTTCACCAAGCCATTGGATGAAAAGAACCATATCTTCTTTATAAATCAGCAAGGAATGATAGATGGAGATTCAATTAATTAAAAATTTAATTTTCAACTTATCTCATCTCTTCATCAAACTGAGATCGACGAAATCTAGTCGTTCGTCGAACGGAGATCGACGAAGTCATCAAGATCGTCGAACTGAGATCAACGAAAATTTATTTTTCGTCGAACGCAGTTTTGATGAAGCCTTTGTTTTTGATCTTTCCTTATAATCAAATTTTTTATTTCATTTTAACTGTATGCCTACATAATTGCTTCTCTTTCCAGTTCCTCTGCACTTGATCTCTAATTTATTTTGCAGGAACAATAACAATATTTCTTCAAAAAGATTGCATCCTTCCATACCTCCTCATCTGTCCCTTCTTCTAGGGGCCTAGCTTCAGGCCTTCCTGAAACTAGGCAGGGGGAGATGTTTCATGAAGAAGCTCCTTTTTGACAAGGGGAGATGTTTTGAAGAAACTCCTTTTTGTTAGGGGGAGATGCTCTCCTTTTTTATAGGGGGAGATGCTTTTTGAAGATGCTCAAGTTTCAAGGGGAGATACTGTATGAAGAAACAAAAACTTTGAAGAAGCAGTTTCAGTTATTTGAAGAAGCTCACAGCAGTTTTTATTTCAGTTTGAGATATGACAAATACAGATGCAAATTCAGAAATAATTCAGCTATGACAGATTCAACAAAGCAATTCAGTTATTATTACAGTTCAGATCAACAAAAGCTAAAGCTGAAAAAAGTAGATTCAGATTATAAAGCTTTTCCGTTCCAGTTCAAGTTCCAGTTCAAGTTGATTTGGTGAAGTCACCTCCAACTAAAGTTCCAAAAAATTTCAGAAAGCAAGATTCAGTTCAGATAAACAAAAAAAAATGTTGAAGGCAAGGATGTCCAAGCAAAGCAAAAGATGCAAATGCAGATTCAGAAATATTGTTTGATATAGCAGATACAGCTCAGATAATCAAATTCAGAAAGCTGAAGGCAATGTCAGAATTCAGAGAAGTCAAAAGGTTCTGATTATTTGTTCTTATTATTTGTTTTCAATGTAAAAATTTCAAAACTCAGAGTATCATATTTTTATCTGCTGAAATGAATTTACATTCTGACAGATATATATGCTCTGTTGTTTTGTTTGTTTTATTATTCAATTTTTTTTAAATAGTGTCCTAACCCAAATAGGGGGAGATTGTTGGAACAACCCTATTACTGATTTGGGCTAGGATCACTATTTGTTGACTAGGACTAAGTTGACCCCAATTGTATAGTCTAAGGGTCAAGGTTTTAGGCTGTTAGAGCAAAGGAAAAGATAAGTTTTCTGCGTTCAACGAACTCATTTTGCGTTCGACGAACTCCTCTCTGCGTTCAACGAACTTGCTCTCCAGCTCAACGCACTCAGTTCTCAAGCTATTCCAGCAATTTATCTCTTCAGTTCGACGAACTTCATTATCCGTTCGTGCGCTCGAAGAATAAGTAATAAGATGTTAAGATTGACAAAATTTCTTATTTCAGTTCAGTATTTCAGACAGATTGTTTTTATTTCATTCTCTGAACTCAGATCTTCTATCAACAACGGATCTATTTCTTCCAGATAAGTTAAGGATATTATATTTCCTTTTATTATTCTCTTATTTCGAGAATATAGCCGTTGACATATAGCGGAAAAGGACACTTTCATGGAAAAGAAAAAGATATAAAGCTTATCAGATTTGCAGTACAAAATACATATCTTCTGAATATTTTATTCCTTAAACTAAGGGATTTGATTTCAAATCAGTCAGAGATTTCAATAGGGGAAGAAGATTTATAGGATATTATTACAGAATAACAAGACAGGAAAAAGAGAGGAAGAATACAGTCGAGAGAAAAGTAACAGGAAGAAAAGAAAGAAAGAAGCATTCACAGATCATCTTCATCTTCCTCAAGCAACACCTTTCATTCTCTGAGAACATCAACACCTTCTATCAGATCCCTGTTGTTAGATCGGATCTTCAAGAGCAACAAACAATCTGAGAAACCTTGGTCTCTCAGATTCATCAGCTATCAAGGAAGATATTTGTTTCAAGTGAAAGCTATATCCTCAAACTGTCAAGAATTTCAATCAGACAGGGGGAGCCTTACAACATCAATATCCACTAGTATTCTCTCAGATTATTGACAGAGAAGAACATCTAAACCCTCTTTATCCCATCTTGTACAGGGTTATAACTCCCTTCAAAAGTTAACCCCTTGGTGGCAGGGCACCTGAACAAAAACCTGTAGTTTGGTTAGAGCACCTGATCAAAAGCTTAGTTGGTGTTTTGGGCACCTGGTCAAAACCCCATTGGTGATAGGGCACCTGATCAAAAACCTAGTGGAATCCTGCCAAGGTTGGTAGAAGAGTAGACATACCCAGGTTTATTGGGGAACTACTATAAAATCTTCGTGTCCTCTGTGTTTGTGTGATTTTCTGTATTGTGTTGTGTGCGCTCTTTGTGTTTATTTTTATAACTCACCCAGTACATATATATATCACTATTTTAATTCCGCTATAAAAATAAGTGAAAAACTTTTTAATACTCTATTCACCCCCCCCCCCCTCTAGAGTGACTTTAAGTTCTAACCTCACTTTCAGCGTGTAACCTTAAATTTCAGCCTATTTAAAGTCAGCTCCTCTACAACTGATTGGACGAATTTTGGGAGCTCAAGTCTTCTTTTCTTGCATTACTTTCATATTTTTAGTAGTTCTTGTACTCCTTCGTTCTTTCTTGTAATTGTACTTTCAATTCAATAGTTATAATTTGAATTTCAATAGCTTGTAATTCTCTTCTTTGCAATTTTAATAAAAATTAGTTATTTCTTTTTCTTATTTCTTTCTTTATCTCATCATGAACTCTTTTATTTTTATTGATTCATCCATCTCCATGAGTA
The DNA here is from genome assembly GCA_033032865.1 of Dactylorhiza incarnata. Lineage (NCBI taxonomy): Eukaryota > Viridiplantae > Streptophyta > Magnoliopsida > Asparagales > Orchidaceae > Dactylorhiza > Dactylorhiza incarnata. The sequence continues at coordinate 295,717 of JAWHQI010000068.1, forward strand.
GCTAAATTTTAATTAGTAATCAATCGAGATGATCCAAGGAATAATATAAGCTATGAAGTAAATTAGAGTTTCTTTTTCTCTTCTTCGAAAATGCTTAAGATTTATCCTTGATTTCTTTTTGATGAGATTATATCTTCGATATATAATTCTCATACATGTTTTCGTATTTAATTTAGCCGAGCGGTTCATAATACGAATTGATCATTCAATGATAAAGAGAGTTGCATGCAACCCTCGAGAGAGGATGACATAAATCTCCTGGATTGGAGTCAAATCCAATAGAGGGGTTCACTACGATAAAGCGAGTTTTAGGTGTTTTGATTCTAGAGAGAAAGTTTGATTGATCAACCTAAACTCAGTTGAATGCATCCTCGACAGAGGTGCGTTTAGAATTCGGGAACCTCCACGGGCAAAGCAGTTTTCTTAAGAGATTTAGAACTATTGTTTTCTTCTATTTTATCTCCAAGGTGATTCAAGATTGAGTGTTAGCTTTCTTATAGTTGCTTTAATCGCTATTCTAATTCACTGCACTTCTCTTATAAACAAACCAACTCCAAGTATTGTTGATAGAATAATAGACATTTTCTTGAAGTAAAAGTACTCAACCACCCCGAGTCTAATACGACCTTGGTTTTTATAAACCAATACTACTTTTGATATGGTACACTTGTCGTTGTCGTTTGCGGATATAGTTTTGCGCATCACGAAGGAAGGACAACTTAATATGGTGGCACTTTGTAGTATTCAAGAGAGTCCTACCATTACTTCGGAGGAAGAGGCCGGGGGTTTCCTGTCGTGGCAACTACAGGGGTCTCTCTCCTCAGCGGACGAGCAGCAGGCATTACGGGAATTATTGGAAACATCCTCGGACTTGTTTGTGGAACCTTGGGGGCTGCCTCCGCGTAGGGATCACGAGCATCGGATTGTGTTAAAAGATAGTGTGGAAAATGTTAACTTGCCGCCATACCGTTACACATCATTGCAGAAGTCGGAAATTAAGCGACTTATTGGCGAGATGATGAGTACCAGGGTGATTCGATATAGTTGCAGCCCATTTACATCCCCCATGGTGTTGGTCAAGAAAAATGACGGGTCGTGGCGTTTATGCGTGGACTACCGTCAATTGAACCAGAATACGGTGAAAGACAAATTTCCCATACCCCTCATTGAGGAGCTGATTGACGAGCTGCATGGCACCGTTTACTTCTCTAAGTTGGATCTTCGCGCCGGATACCACCAGGTGAGGATGGCCGATGAAGACGTACACAAAACGGAATTCCTCACACACCAATGGCATTATGAGTTCATGGTTGTGCCATTTGGCCTAACCAACGCGCAATCGACCTTACAAAGCCTCATGAACCGCATCTTCCAAGGTCAACTCCGAAAATTTATTCTAATATGTTTTGATGACATCTTAGTTTGCAGCTCTACATGGAAGGCCCAACCGGACCACCTCGCCTTCACATTCGATATCTTACGTTCCAATCAATTGGTAGTTAAAAAGAGCAAGTGCGAGTTTGGGTTACTACAAGTTCATTATTTAGGCCATGTGATATCCGGGCGAGGAGTGGCCACGGATCCCTTGAAGATTCAAGCAATGCTCGAATGACCAACCCCAACCACGCTAAAGAAAGTACGCGGGTTCTTTTGTCTATCGGGCTATTACCGGAGGTTTATTCATGGATATGGGAACTTGGCAAGACCGCTTACGGAGCTACTCAAACATTGAAACTTTGCGTGGTCGGAGGCAGCGGAGGTGACATTTCAAAGTTTGAAGAAGGCGGTATCCAACCCTCCTGTGTTACAACTCCCGAATTTCCAGCTACCATTTGTGGTGGAGACCGATGCGGCAGATTCCAGGGTGGGGCGGTACTATTACAAAAGGAGCGTCCAATCGCATTCTTTAGCAAGGCTCTGGGCACAAAAAACGTCGGGCTATCACCCTACGAGAAGGAGATCTTAGCCATCGTTCTAGCGGTTCAGAAGTGGGGGAATTATTTAGTGGGGTGTTCGTTCGTGATACGCACGGACCACCAAAGTTTAAAATTTATGATGGAACAAAAGTTGGCAACTCCGACTCAACGATGGTATCTCTCAAAATTGATGTGGTATGACTTTAAGGTGCAATCCAAGCGCAGCAAAGAGAATGTGTGTGTCGACGCCCTCTCACAGGTTCATGAGATGGTGAACGCCTCATTATATACTCTGGTCACATTACAATCTGGCCTCCTACAGCTGATCAAGCACTGTTGGCTTGAGGATACTCACCCACAGAAGATCATAACCGCCAAGGAAAACACCGGGGAGGCATACCCGAAGTACTCATGGGTGCAGGGCATACTCAAGTGAAAGGGGAATTTAGTAGTGGGGAACAACACGGCGCTTAGGAATCGGCTGCTTCAATTGTACCACGACAGCACCATGGGCGGTCATTCGGGGATTACAGCCACCTATAAACGCATGAAATGACTGTTGTATTGGAAGAACATGAAACCTGATATTTATGAGTATATTCAACTATGTGCGGTGTGCCAACAATGCAACACGGACAATCAATGACCGATGGGGTTGTTGTAACCCCTACCTATTCCGGAGCGAGTATGGCAAGAGATCTCCTTGGATTCTATTGAAGGCCTTCTAAAGAGTAACAACAAGTCAACGATTTTTGTGGTGGTTGATCGGTTGAGTAAGCACTCCCACTTCATGGCATTGCACCACCGGTACACAGCGGAGACAGTGGCTCAAGTTTTCCTAGACTCGATCGTTCGGTTGCACGGCCTTCCGACTTCCATAGTGAGTGACCACGTCACGGTGTTTCTCGGCAATTTTTGTCAAGAGTTGTTTCGGGTACTTCAGGTCCAGCTCAATATGTCAACGTCATACCATCCCCAATCTGACGGACAGACGGAAGTGATGAACCATTGCGTGGAGAGGTACCTCTGTTGCATGTGTTTTGAGAAACCTCGAAATTGGGCTAGTTGGTTGCCCCTGGCCGAGTGGTGGTACATTACCACGTACCAAAGAACCATCCAGTTGACCCCGTATGAAGTGGTTTACGGGCAAGAACCCACAGTGTTACTTTCGTATATAGAAGGCACGGCTTTGCTGGAGGCATTGGATCGTTCACTAGCTGCAAGAGATAGGGTGATGCAGCTTCTCAAGGCCAACCTAGCAAGGGCCCAGAATCAGATGAAAGTGTTGGACGACACTAAGCACAGGAAGCATGTTTTCAAGGTGGGCGAGTGGGTTTGGGTACGTTTGCAACCGTACCGCCAAGTCAGCCTCCGAGGACATCGAGTTCACAAGCTGTCTCTGAAGTTTTTCAGCCCCTTACGGGTGATAGAACGGGTGGGCACGGTGGTGTACAAGTTAGAGCTTACGGCGGATGCCAAAATCCATCACACATTCCACATTTCGCAGTTAAAAGCTTATAAGGGCCCCCCAAAGGGCGTTATTCTTTCGTTACCACCTGCAGTTAACGAGGAAGAAAACGTGTTAGTGGAACCTCTTGCTATCTTGGATAGGCGCATCATCAATCGTGAGGGTCGGCCGACGACACAGTTGCTCATACAGTGGAGCAATGACACAACCGAGGGAGCAACATGGGAGGATCTCTGGTCACTTCGTCAGTAGTGACCCAATTTTGTTCTTGGAGGACAAGGACTGGTGATGTAGGGAGTAATGTTGTGATATTTTATATTATTTAGGGACAAGGATGTCTTTTGTTTGCTTAGGGTTTTTTTGGTTTATGTATTCAGTTTGGCTATGAACCGGGTATGCAAAAACATTGTGTGTTGGTTTGATGTTCTTGGTGGCTGCTACGGGAATCTCCCCTGCTCCTCCTGCCCAATCCGTTCAGGGTTCTCCCTTAGGATTGCTTATCTTCTTAAAGTCCATAGCTTGTGTGAATTGTTCTTGCCAGCGGGTTGTGATTTTTTTTACAGGTAATGCTTGGCGGTATTCCGGCAGTATGAAGCTTGCAGCCACAACAGATGCAGGGGAAGCAGGGGAGAGTAGAGAAGCTAGGAGAAGAGGAGCAGCAGTGATGAATCGAGCGGTGTGTAGAGGTGATTGATGCCAGTTGGCCGTCGAATTCAGGGGAGGGGAGGTGGGCGAGAGGAGAGGAGCAAAGCAAGGAGCGAGAGACCTAAATCATCGTGAAAATGAAATGAGCGATGAAAGTTTATTTCGGCGGTTTATTAGGAACCACCCATTTCGGTTTTTTTGAGTAGTTGGCGGAAGTAGTGGGTTGAGTTAATCGTGGTGATTATTTTGGATAAAAAAGTTGCCGATAAAATATTTGAAGGATCCAACGGTGAAAAATAGAAGCGTGGTAAGAGCGGAAGAATAACATATTGTCTTATATAATAAAGATATATATATATATATAACATTTCATATTTATTATATTTATTTATATTTATAAAGGTGTTGAAACCAGAGAACCGGTTTCGACGTTCGAAAGGGAGATGCAGTTAACCCTTACTTGACCCAACCTAGACCCTTGACCAGTTACTAAGAACTGAAGAACCTTACCCTTAAAGAACACCTAAGTCCACAAACGGACCACTTAAGCTGCAGTGTGGAGGTCCCACCACATACCTGGAAGCTCACAAGGGACTTCCCCTCCCAAGCCTGGTCACCTGGAGGGCACTAAGGATCACCTCACCGTCCACCTTCAATGACAGGGGGAGGGGAGGGGTAGTACTTGCTCATAACACACACGCGAGGGAGGGTGGTACCAACAACCCTTCCCAAGGTGCCCATGGGGGTCTATTTATAGGCTTCCCAAAATCGGGCTGCGGATAGCCAAAATTCTGCTATCCGCAGCCCAACCACGAACCTGGATGATCAAAGCGAGAGGGGGCGAGTGGAGGATGAGACGTCCACTTCCCCCCTTGCCGGGGGTCAGATGGGTGGATCAAGGTCCACCACCTGAGCTGGGCGAGTGGACCTTATGGTCCACTCCACTTACCAGGCGAGTGGACCGTAGGGCCACTCGCCCAGCTGCCCGGGCGAGTGGACCTAGGGTCCACTCGCCCCGCGCGAGTGAACCTAGGGTCCACTCGCCCCGCGCGAGTGGACCACAGGTCCACTCGCCTGCTGGCTTGGGGGCGAGTGGACATTGAGTCCACTCGCTCCCCGCCTTTGGGCGAGTGGACACAAGGTCCACTCGCCCCCTTGCTCGGGCGAGTGGACCGATGTTCCACTCGCCCGGGGCCTTAGGCGAGTGGACCCAAGGTCCATTCGCCCAAGAGAACTTTCCCCCCGGGCCTTCTCTTTTCAGTCTTTGACGACCTCCGATAGTTTGGTCCACTCGCCCCTTACATGCGCTAGGCCACGTCGGCTCGGCAAATATGAGGGTTGTACGCAATCCCCGCTCTTTTTGAGCTTATTTTAAGCTCGGAAAGAAAGTCCAACCCACCTATTTGACGAGTCAAGTGGTGTCTTGGTGGAATCTACTGAGGGTCCTGCAGTATGGCTATAAAAAGCCTCCAGAGGGGGAGGTGAGGAGAGCACCATTCCTGAGAGTTCTCCCTTCCCCCTTCCATCGATTCGGATGGACCCTCCTCGAGACTTCAGAGCCCGTTTCAAATCACTTGCTAGGAGAGACCGAAATGACTTGGCAGAGCTCAAGTCCATGGTCAGCGGCCTTCCGCCCTCCCCTACTCGGCCGACGGTGTAATCACCGCTGAAGAAACTCTGACCCAATTTGGTGAAAGAGGTGGCGTCGTCGTCCTCCCACTAGGTGACCGACTTTGTCCGGGACCTGGAGCTGGACGCGGTATCGACTCATTCCGTATCTTTGCCTCCTTTTCACGGTCATACCGTGCTAATTATGACATGCTTCTTGAATGCTAACAGCTTTTTCCGAACCACCCCGAGGGGACCCAGAGTGTGATGGAAACGTCGGGTGCGGGCGTTCGAGCAAGTCCTGCCATTCTCGCTCAGGATCCTGCTGCTCTGTCAACTGCCCACGACAACCCTTCCTCGAAAAGCCAAGGGATTGAGGCGCAAGGTAATGTTGCTGCGAGAGCCTCTATCTGGGTGAGTGCTTCGGTGTCTAAAGCCATACTTTTTGCAGGAGGTGACAAGACCTCGACGGGTCAGTCGAGACGGAGGGAGGTCTCTCCACCACTCCTATCTCCTACTATGGTTGAGGAACCTGCCGAGGACCAGCCCAACATCCTTGAGCATCTGAATCTTCTGGCTGATATGGTGCGGAGGCAAGAGGCCTTTCTTTTTGAGCTGCGTGATGGAAGGTGGTCCGCCAGACCTGACCCTCTCGCCCGCGTCTGCGCGCTGGAGCGGCAGATGGAGAGGTTAGAAAACGAGCTTAATCTGCTAAGGGGGGAGGTCTGACTTGCATCCGGAGGTATAGCTGCGCCACTCGCAGACCACATACGTCGGGTTGAGTCTACCATTCGCATCGTGGGCGAGGAGATTGCCGCAACGAAATAATGCATCGGGTCTATGCAGGGGGTGTCGTCGTGCACCCAGGATCAAGGTTTCTGGAAGTGGACGCCTCGCTGAACGACTTTTATTTGCGATCTTCTATTTGTTGTGTAATAATAGGGATTAGCCTTGCATGGTGGTTCAGTCCATCTTGCGACCGGATGCTTTGACCTTACTCTGCTTCTGTTATAATGCTTCGTTGCTTTCGTTCATTCGTGCTTCGCAGGTCATCGAGTGTTGGATGCTTAAGTGCCAGGGTAAGTGACATGACGTCGGGGTAGTGCATCTGAGGATGGGAGGCAGAGGCCTTAGATGAGTGTCCTCTAGATGAGGTAGAGGAGTGGGGTTAGGGGGAAGCATGGGTGAATGGACCTCGAGGTCCTCGCCCCTGAACCAAGCGAGCGGACCATAGGGTATGCACACCTCTGTCGGGCGAATGGTCCACGAGGACCACTCCCATGCAACGGGCGAGTGGACCTCATGGTCCACTCGCTCGTGCCCCGGGCGAGTGGACCTCATAGTCCACTGGCTCGTACCCCGGGTGAGTGGACCTCATGGTCCACTCACCAACTTTGGATCCCCCTATAAATACCCCCCCCCCCCCTTTCTTCCACTTCACCATCACGTTCCCCGGGCGCGTGGACCTCATAGTCCACTGGCTCGTACCCCGGGTAAGTGGACCACGTGGTCCACTCACCCACTTTGGATCCCCCTATAAATACCCCCCCCCCCCCCCCTTTCTTCCACTTCACCATCACGTTCGCCCCCTTCCCTTGCCTTGCATTCCCCTTAAGTTCAGCTCTCTTCCCTCTCTCTTACCCCGCGAGATGGCCCCCAACTGCCCTCCTGTTGCCAGGAATGGTCTGGAGCAATGAGCGGCCAATTTTTCCGAACATTCCTTTCATGAAGGGAATGTATCTAAGGAGGAGTTCTTGGCATTCAAGAGCTCCTACCTTCCTGAGGGGTGAAAGTCTCGACATCCGTCCCAAGGTGAGGCCATTAACTCTTTCTATGAGAACTGGCTCGCCTTCCCGCTTGTCCACTTTGAAGTTGGCCTACGGCTTCCCCTATGGCCTGAGGTGAAAGAGTTTTTGAACTACTTCGGCGTAGTCCCGGCCCAGGTCAACTTTAACGCGATCTCGATGTTAACGGCCTATGCTTGCTATATGTAAGTGGAACGGGTTGAGTTTGACCTAATCGTGTTTCGCAAGGTGTTCGTCTTCCGAGCGACCACTGATGGGGTATGTTTCCTCACTGACACGCACGTGAAGTTGTGCGAGACCTCCAACAAGGTCCATCACTGGAATGACACCTTCATGTTCATCCAAAGTGACTTCGGTGACATCCCCCTGTCACCCATCCAGAGGTCTGAGAAGGCCTGCAAGGCCCCTCTCTTAGGTGGGGAGGCAGTCGTGCTTCATAGCTATCTTGAGGGCGCGAGCTTCGAGGTCGAGCACCTCTGGAGGAACATCGGTCGGCTTACCTACGTTGAGCCTGGGACAGGTATCCCCTCCCTTCTGATTTCCTCCCTATTTTTCATTTCTCCCTCATACCTGTGGAGACTTACCTTTACCTTGATTCATTCAGGTGAGCGGACTCTTCCGCGGCACCCTCCCTTCGCAAGGGGGAGCTCTTCATCCTCCCGCTGGTTCGTTAAGGAGGTTGCCGCTGGCTGCGCCTCCGCCCCGAAGGTCCCCGTGCTGAGGCAACGGAGAGAGAAGGAGCAGGTGGCGGAGGAGGCTACTCCTTCTTCCCCGCCAAAAGGACCAACAATGCGGCGGGGGAAGGCTGTCCGCAGGGAGGGCTCAGTGGTAGCGCCGAGGGGGAAGGGGGAACCAAGTGATCCTGACGCGTTGGCGAACCACCCCAACTTCGATATGGGGGGAACGCCACCGACTCCTTCGGTGACTCTATCCTTTACTGGGATGAGGCCACGAACCGGGTCTCGATCACCTCCCATCAACCCTCCTGGATAGAGAGTGAGCCTCTCGGGGATGCTGCGTATAACCTCTCCTTTGGCCTCTATGGCCGGCAGGATGCGACCGCCTACAAGAAAAAGTCCATGCGTGACCTTGCATGCATGAGCTCGCAAGCCCTGCTTCGCGCAGCTGAACTCTCGCATATGACTGCCCGCCGAGGTCTTAGTCTCTCGAAGAAGCTGAGGCAGGCCGATGCGTCGAGTCGGGCTGCCGAAGAGAGGGCTGCTGACCTCACCACATGCCTAGTCACCTCTGAGAGACTCCTGGAGCAGTCATCTGGGTTCCTGGTTCGTGCTTGATTTGGGGACCCTCCCCTTCTTCTTCACCTCTCCTTTCTTAAACGGCTGTAACCCCTTTACCTTTTCCATCTACAGGGACCAGAGGCCGCTGACTCGCTCAGGAGGCAATGTGAGGAGTCAGATCGAGAGGTGCATGACCTGAAGGCTCAGCTTGCTGAAGCCTAGAGGCAGTTGCGGGAGTGGGAGAGAGGTGGATCCTCGCGGACGGCGGCGCTCGTCCCACCTTCCCCTGCTAGGGCAGAGAGCACCCGGAGGAAGATTGCGATGAAGACGGACGAGGCTTTGGTGGTTTCCCTTCATAGGGTGGACGCCCTTCGTGACGGTTGGAGGGGGGTCTCCTCTAGCGATATACTTTTTGAGCTATACCCCTCCCCCGTGCGTCCCAGCTCGCCCCCTTCCAGCGGCGGCTATTCCCCCTAAATGTTGGAGTTGCTAGGAACCTCCTCTCTTTTTTATTTTTCGCAGGCCATGACTACTTTGTATCTTCATCCGTGTGCTAACTATTAAGGGCAAAGCGCATGTTTATGTAATCTGTATTATCCCTGAACATGCAACTATTTAGCGAACCTCTAGCTTCTTCAACTATTTGCTGTTCAAACATAACAACTGTCTGGTTTGAGATCTCTTCCTACGATGAAGAGAGTTTACTATCTTGTCATACCTTAGACCAACTTGCTAGAACAACCAGGAGAGGAGAGCTGGTTCATGTCCTAGGGGCTTAGCTTACCTGGAGGCAGAGGAATTCAACACCTTTTCAAACCACTTGGGGGAGGAGTACCCGTCCACGCCCTAGGGGATTAGCTTGCATGGAGGCAGAGGAATTCAACATCTTTTCAAACCACTTGGGGGCGGAGTACCCGTCTACGCCCTAGGGGCTTAGCTTGCCTGGAGGTGGAGGAACCCAGCACCTTCCCAAACCAATTGGGGGCAGAGTACCCGTCCGCGTCCTAGGGGCCTAGCTTACCTGGGGCGGAGGAACTCAACACTTTTTCAAACCAACTGGGGGTGGAATGTCCATCCACGTCCTAGGGGCCTAGCTTACCTGGAGGCTGAGGTGCTCATCATCTTTCCAAGTCACTTAGTCAAGTAGCGAGTCGACCCGATAAGTCTCCCATCTGCCGGCATGACTGAGCCCGTAGAATGGTCTATAGTCAGGGATCTTACCAAATGGGGGTGGAGTACCCATCCACGTACTACGTGTTTACCTTCACCTGGAGGTAGAGGAACTCAACACCTTCCCAAGCTGCTTAGTCAAGTAGCGAGTCGACCCGATGATTCTCCCATCTGCCGGCATGACTGAGCCCGGAGAATGGTCTCTAGTCGAGGATCTTACAGAATGGGGTTGGAGTACCCATCCATGTCCTAGGTGCTTGCATTCACCTGGAGGCAGAGGAACTCAACACCTTCCCAAGCCACTTAGTCAAGTAGCGAGTCGACCTGATGAGTCTCCCATCTGCCGGCATGACTGAGCCCGGAGAATGGTCTCTAGTCAGGAATCTTACCAAATGGGGGTGGAGTAACCATCCACGTCCTAGGTGCTTACCTTCACCTGGAGGCAGAGGAACTCAACACCTTCCCAAGCCACTTAGTCAAGTAGCGAGTCTACCCGATGAGTCTCCCATCTGCCGGCATGAATGAGCCCGAAGAATGGTCTCTAGTCGGAGATCTTACCGAATGGGGGTGGATTACCCATCCACGTCCTAGGTGCTTACCTTCACCTGGAGGCAGAGGAACTCAACACCTTCCCAAGCCACTTAGTCAAGTAGCGAGTCGACCCGATGAGTCTCCCATCTGCCGGTATGACTGAGCCCGGAGAATGGTCTCTAGTCGGGGATCTTAACGAATGGGGGTGGAGTACCCATCCACATCCTAGGTGCTTACTGCGAAATTTTCCATAGATCTAGGAGTGAGCAGGAATCGTATAACTCAAAGTTATGGCCAACAACCAGAAGCACATGAAACAAAGCAATCTTTATTGATAATAGCAGAAATCTTCATTACAGAGCGAGGTATACATGGCGAGACATGATTTTGCCAGTACACAAAACCAAAAGGAAAGATACAAGCTGAAGAAAGATAATTGGCGGTCTGATCACTGAACCCTCCAGACCGCGCGGTCAGAGTGTTCGCGCGACTAGAAAATGAGACCGCGCGAACAGACAACCGGCGACTTGATCAACACCACTGAAGCAGCGACCTCCCAAACTCCACTGATTCTCCCGAACTCCAGCAACCCGCACTGCAAGCTGCGAGACTGCCCGAACACCTTTAGAAGAAGAGGTGACCACTGCTGTCCGCACAATCCATAGAAGCTGCACAAGACAAGTTCAATCTGCTAACCGGCCGGTCACAAAAAAGAGACCGCAAGAAATAGATGCGAGCTCGGCTTATACTTGGTGCAATTGATTTTGCTGCTATAGTGACTCCTATTTATAGGCATGCGACCTGATCCAGTCACCACCCTATGAGATAGAGTCACCGCCCCTGATCGCACGACCAAGATCGGTCAACCCGCACGATCAACAGAAGATCGCTCTGCGCTTTGTGAGCTTGCTGACTTCAAACGACCAGGAGATCGCCACTCCTCCAAGAAGCCGCGCGATCATGACAACTCGCACGGTCATGACGCCTACTACCAGTGTTTTTCAACACGATACCTCCTCCAGAGATCGCGAACATCTCCAAGTCGACTAAGGCAAACAACCCGCCAAGTCGACAAACACCAGTGTCCACATATACCAGCAGATTGCCAAAGGACCAGCTATGCGAACACAAAAGAGGAGACTGCGCTACTAAGAGAGCCTTAGTCCACGCGCACCACGAGAACCCGGACAATCACAAGACCGGACTGCCCCTTCCAGAACAACACCCTGTGCGGTCAATGGCTTAACCGCACAGTTCAGAACAGCTCGCCACGCGGTCTCACAAACCAGACCGCGCGGCCTCACCTCGACAACCTTGGACAGAGAATGGCGGTCAGGCAGAATAAGCCAGCGGCTAGACAGAATAGGTCAGACCGCATAAGGATACCGCGAGATCGCGTGGTTAGGCAGACCGCGCGAACACCCCTCCAGACCGCCAACTTCCACTTAAACATTTTCAACACTCCCCCTTGAAGTGGGAAGTTGAAAACAGCCCAAGTAAACTCCTCAGCCGAGTGAACGGCCCCTTCGCCAGTGCCTTTGTGAATATGTCAGCAACGTTGTCCTGACTCCGAACATGCTCGACCGAAAAAGACCCCTCCAGCACCTTCTCATGAATGAAATGATGCTCGATCTCGATATGTTTGGTCCTCGCGTGACAAACTGGATTAGTAACCAGTTTGAGAGCACTCTCATTGTCGCCGTGGAGCAGAGTCGGACCCCGAACCTCCTTATGGACATCTCCCACCAACCACCTAAACCAGATGGCTTCTTGAGCTGCCAAGGCCGAAGCCTTGTATTCCGCTTCCGTGGTAGAGACAGACACAGAATCCTGCTTCTTGCTGCACCATGATATAGCTGTAGGGACCGCCATGAAGACGAATCCAGACGTCGACTTCCGATCATCTGAATCTCCCCCGTAATCAGCATCCATGTACCCATGCACCTCGAAGACCACATCTCTCCTATATAAGAGACCCATATCCGAAGTCGCCTTGGCATACTTCAAAATATTCTTGGCCGCTAGTAGATGAGGCATCCGTGGTTCCTCCATATAACGACTCACCCTGCCAACTGCATATGCAATATCCGGCTTAGTGATCGTAAGATAAAACAAGCCTCCAACCAGACCTCGGAACACAATCGGATCTTGCAGAATCCTCCCCTCATCCTTCCGAAGTTTCATGGCCTTCTCCAGAGGTGTAGAGATGAATTTCCCTTCCTTCATGCTGAATCGCTCCACGATTCGCTCCGCATATCCAGCCTGGGACACCAGCACTCCACTGCCCTTCCTCTGCACTTTGAGTCCAAGGAAATGGTGGAGTTCACCCAAGTCCTTCATCTCAAACCAGATGGATATCTCAGCCCGAAGCTTTGCTACTTCCTCCTTCGAATTCCCCGTCACGGTCATATCGTCGACGTAAAGCAGCACGATGACTTGAAGCTCCCCGCTCTTCTTGACAAACAAGCTTGAGTCAGAGTCTGAAGCACCGAATCCACAGAATAGGAGATATTTTGCGATCTTCCCGTACCACGCCCTCGGCGCTTGCTTCAACCCATAGGCCTTCTTCAGCTTACATACATAGTCTGGAAAATCTTCAGATACGAAGCCTGGCGGCTGGACCATGAATATATCTTTGTCAATATCTCCGTACAAGAAAGCATTCTTTATGTTGAGCTGCCAAATCTCCCACCCATAGAATGCCGCCAAAGCAATAACAAACTGAACTGAAGTCATCTTTTCCACCGGACTGAATGTCTCTTCATAATCTTCACAGTATTGCTGCAAGAATCCACGAGCCACAAGGCGAGCCTTGTATCGCTCGATGCTACCATCTGCCTTCTTCTTGAGCTTATAAACCCACTTGCATGTCACAGGGGTGATACCCTTGGGCCTGGGCACCAGAGACCAAGTCTCATTCTTCTCAAGAGCTGCCATCTCTACATCCATAGCCAAATCCCACTACTTTACACCTTTGGCATTCTCAAAGCTCACTAGTTCCCGCTCATCCAAGGGACCAGCAAAGAAACACGAGACAAAGCTCACCATGTTTCCTCCTGTTTAGCGATCAGGAGCAATGATCGTTCGCTTTGATCTCCTCAACTCCTTCCCCTGACTCGCATTGTCTTCAACTGCTTCTTCCCTAGCTCCCCTTCCAGACGTACTAGGAGCATTGCTCCCCCTGCTTCCTGATCCAGAAGCCTCTGTCTCAGAACTAGAAGTAGATGGACCACCTGGTGACAAAGGCAGCTCCACCTGAAGATTTTCCACAGCTCTCTCCGGCTCCTCCACCATGCTTTCTGGTAACACAACACCAGAACTTCCCTTGTAAGATGTCACCTCGTCATACACGACATCGCGAGCTACAACAAATCTCCGCGTCTCCGGGTCCATGCACTTCCATCCCTTCTTTCGATCAGCATATCCAACAAAGACTATCTTCCTTGCTTTTGTATCTAGCTTCGTCTGAAGCGCATCTGGAACGTGCACATAGCAGGTGGAACCAAACACCCGAAGGTGTGCCACACTTGGCTTTTCTTTGAACATCATCTCATGCAGGGTCAACATGTTGATGGGACTGAGAGGCATCCTGTTGATGACGTAGGCAACACAAGACATTCCCTCCGCCCAGAAGGACCTTAGGATACTCTTGGCATGCAGCCAACACTTGCAGGTCTCCGTCAGATGACGGATCTTCCGCTCTGCAACTCCGTTTTGTTGTGGAGTATGCGCACAAGTAAGCTCCCTCCGGATGCTCGCCTTCATGCAAAAATTAGAGAACTCACCAGAGGTGAACTCCGCCCGATGTCAGTTCTTAGCTTCTTCACCTGCAGGCCTAGCCGACCCTCCACTAGCTTCTTGAACTCCACAAGCTTGCCAAACGCCTCCGCTTTCTCCTTCAGAAAATAAACCCAGACATATCTAGTGTAATCGTCGATCAACACCAGCATATACTTGCTGCCTCCAAAGCTTGGGGTAGCAGTCGGTCCCATCAAGTCACCGTGGATACACTCCAACGGCACACTACTCCTCGTCTGTGACTTATCAAATGGTAGTCGATGAGACTTGTCGAACTGACATCCCACGCAGACATGACCGTCACCGTAGGAAGATAGACTAGGCAGGCCCTTGACCAGACCTTTAACAGCCATAACCTTCAGCTTTACCATCCCTACATGCCCCAACCTCTCGTGCCATATAACAACACTATCATTTGTCCTCATCTTGTCAACGTAAGAACTTGTCGATAAAACGAACAAGTCTTTTGCCCTTCTCCTGACATGAACGACATCAGCTTTAACTGCCTCAACATTTCGTAGAAACTTCACTTCTGTTGGACCGAACAGAACGTGATACCCAGCGTCTACAGTGTTTGTTACGGAGAAAAGGTTTTTCCTCATTCCGGGCACATGATAGACACTCTTCAAAGTTAGTGGCCCTCTATCACTGCCCAAGGAAACAACCCCCACCTTCTCGACAGCATGCACAGTATTATCAGCAGTTATGATGGCATTATTACCTGAATAAGGCTGCGCTGAAGAAAGCTTCGACTCGTCCTCGGTGAGGTGATGACTGTTGGAGTTTCTACGGTGATCTCAAAGCAATCAACAATTAGTCTTACTGCCAACGCAATATGAGCCTATAGGGTCGCACATAATAGTGCTAAGAGAAATTGGAGGATGATTTGTGTTGGCTTGGTTTTTCTCGAGAAATTGTTTCCCGTGAAAAAGAGCCAATCCGCTGAGACGACATTCATCAACCGCTGGGACGGCATTCTTCGACCGCTGAGATGGCTGAAGTATACTGCGTTCGACGAATGGATATCGTAGCGCGTTCGTCGAGCGGGCAGTATACTGCGTTCGACGAACGGCTAGTATACTGCGTTCGACGAACGGCTAGCGTAGCGCGTTCGTCGAGCGGGCAGTATACTGTGTTCGACGAACGGCAATTATACTGCGTTCGACGAATGGCTAGTATACTGCGTTTGACGAACGGCTAGCGTAGCGCGTTCGTCGAATGGGCAGTATACTGCGTTCGACGAACGGCAATTATATTGCGTTCGACGAACGGCAATTATACTGCGTTCGACGAACGGCAATTATACTGCGTTCGACGAACGGTTGCCAATTCGTCGAACGCATGGGATATAAAAGAATACGATTCTTTTATCCTAAGTGTGCGGTTCCCTTTTGCTGACCTAATTTTGCGAGAAAAAAATAGCGGCGGAAGTGTTCCGACTGAAATATTTTTGACGGAAGAGTACCGTTCTTCTCCCGCCGCCGCCGCCGCCGCCGCTTCCTCTCCCCGTTGTTGGACCTAGCAGTCCGTGGGAGATAAAGAGAGCAGTTTTTCTCTGACCTAGATCTTGTGCGACAAGATACTAGGGTTCTCCAGCACTCGTGTGGATTTCCTGTAGAGGTGCTGACCTATTTCAGCACTAGGAACTCAGATTCCTGCCATTGGAGCATCTCGGTTGAGTTTAATCTTAACCCCCTTCAGGTATAAATTTATTTATTGCATTGTGATGCTTTCATTCCCTTCTTGAATCATGAAATCGCAAGTTCCGAACTCTTTTGGGTTGTTCTAGTTTATTCCGCTGCGCATATTAGATATGTTGTCATCATTTTGAATGATGCTTAAGGAAAACCCAACAGTGGTATCAGAGCAAGGTTTCGATTTCTGAAATATGTTTTCAGAATTTTTCTGAACTTTGTTTCGGAAATAACTATTTTTTCTGAAGTCATTTTCAGAAATTATTTTGGAAAATGCTTTAGAAATTGCGATTTCATTGTTTCAGAAGTTGTTTCTCTTTTGCAGTAACCGTCCCTCTAATTGGTTTGTGAAACCAAATGTCTTAGATTTTGAATCTAACATTAAGAGAGACGAGCTTGTCTACTGCATAAGTGGATTTGTTTGTGTCTGTGTCAAATGCATGTAAATCTGGATATTTAGAAATGTTCTAAATGCTCAGATTTAGCACTTTTTATCAAAGCGTTGATAATTTTATTTTGTGCACATCTGGGATGTATTTGGTTTGTGAATGTTGTAATTTTGTGAAAGTGCACTTTGATTAATCGTTAATCAATTTTAATATAAAATCCCTTAACCAATATTAAGTTTACAGATGTTTTCCGATGGATGACACTCTTTCTGCCTCGATCGATGAAATGTGGGCTTGCCAAAGCAAGGTGCATTAATCTATCTTGGTAAGGGTGCGAGCGGATAATTGTGATATTCCACTGTCGACATCGGGTCCAACTTAACTAGGTGACCTCAAAATTTGAGTGCCTAGAAGCATTGGGTTGGCATGCACCATATGATGAATGCGAATAAAGAGTTATTCACCAACCATACAAGAGTTGCATAGTGATGCAATATGCAAGTGTTGCCTACCTAAATAACCGCATTATGAGAGGAACGCCAAAGCGAACTCGTTGTGCTGGTGGAATATGGATCTTGTCCACTAAGAGAGTAGCTCGCATAAACTCTCTGAATTGATATTAAGGGTTATCAATTTGAATAAAATAGTGGGAGTGTTTAATAAAAGTTCTTATTAAATAAAAGTTGTATTTTGAAACATAGTACTAAAATGTTTTTGCAAATTCATTGTAGAAATTCATGGAAAATACATCGCACTCCACGTTGTCCCTGAGAGCTATCCTTGAGAAGGACAAGCTCAATGGGACGAACATCCTCGACTGGTATAGAAACTTGAGAATTGTTCTCAAGCAAGAGCGTAAGCTCTATATCTTGGAAGAGGATCCCCCACCAGACCCGACCGGGAACACGTCCCGTGCCGAAAAGGATGCTTATAAGAAGTATTAGGATGAATCCCTTGATGTCGAATGCCTCATGCTCGCTACCATGACCTCTGAGCTTCAGAAGCAACACGAGACCATGTGTGGCTTTGAGATTATCGAGCACCTGAAGAAAATGTTTCAAGGGCAGGCTCGGCAAGAGAGGTTCGATGTCACTAAGGCTTTATTTTCAGTGTAAAATGGGAGCAAGAGACCCAGTGGGAACTCATGTACTTAAAATGATTGGGTACATTGAGAACCTTCAGAGACTGGGGTTTCCTTTAAGCCAAGAGTTAGCTACTGATCTGATCCTGCAATCGTTGCCGGACAGTTACGAGCATTTTGTCTTAAACTATAACATGAATGAGATAGATAAGACGTTGCCCAAGCTCCTAGGCATGTTAAAAACTGCCGAGAACAACATGAAGAAGACCAAGCCTACTAGCCCCATACTGATGGTGCATAAAAGCAAGGGCAAGGCCAAAGGATTCAGGAAGTCTAAGGTGGGACCTAAGACTAGCCTAGATCCCAAGTCTTCAACACTGAAAAAGAAGGGATTAGCTAAAGAAGGAAATTGCCACCATTGCGGTAAGGCAGGGCATTGGAGGAGGAACTGTCCCCTCTACATCGAGGATCTGAAGAAGAAGGGAAGTGTGACTTCCACTTCAGGTATTTATGTTATAGAAATTAACCTGTCTGCTCCTTCATCTTGGGTATTGGATACCAGATGTGGTTCTCACATTTGTACGAATGTGCAGGAACTAACAAGGAGAAGACTGCTGGGTAAAGGAGAGGTGGACCTGCGCGTTGGAAATGGAGCAAGAGTTGATGCCATTGTCGTAGGACTGTATCGTCTTTCCTTGCCCACTGGGCTTATTATTGAACTTGATAATTGTTATTTTGTTCCTGCTATAACCAAAAACATCATTTCTATTTCATGTTTGGACATGATTGGTTTTACTTTTGTTATTAAGAATAATTGTTGTTTTATCTATAAGAATGATGTTTGTTATGGCGTTGCTCAAATATTTAATGGTTTGTATGTTTTGAACATAAATCATCCAATCTATAATATAGAAAATACCAAACGACTAAAAACTAATGACTCTAATCCAACATATCTCTGGCACTGTCGTCTAGGCCATATAAATGAGAAACGCATATCCAAGCTCCATAAAGATGGATTATTGGACTCATTTGATTATGAATCATTTGATAGATGCGAGTCATGTTTATTAGGCAAGATGACAAAGGCCCCTTTCACTAGTTGTAGTGAGAGGGCTAATGATCTTTTGGGTATCATACATAGTGATGTATGTGGACCCATGAGTTCTATGGCTAGAGGTGGGTACTACTACTTCGTTACATTCACTGATGATTTTAGTAGATACGGATACGTGTTTCTTATGAAGAACAAATTCGAAACCTTTGAAAAGTTCAAAGAGTTTAAAAATAAAGTAGAGAACCAACTAGGAAAAAGGATAAAAGCACTCCGATCTGATTGAGGTGGCGAATATCTGAGTCATGGGTTTCGTGATCATCTGAGAGAATGTGGTATTGTATCACATCTCACTCCGCCTGGAACACCACAACATAATGGTGCGTCTGAGAGGAGGAATCGTACTTTGCTAGACATAGTACGGTTGATGATGAGTCATGCAAATTTGCCCGTTTTATTTTTGGGGATTTGTTTTAGAGACTGCTGCCTTCACATTAAATCGTGCTCCAACCAAAACGGTTCTAAAGACACCATATGAGATATGGACTGGGAAGCGTCCTAGTATGTCTTTTATTAAGATTTGGGGTTGTGAGGCATACGTACGACGTCAAATGCCTGACAAGCTGGAACCCAAGTCAGATAAGTGTTATATAGTGGGGTATCCCAGGGAAACCAAAGGATACTATTTCTACCTACTGTCTGAGGGCAAAGTGTTTGTCGCAAGGACTGGCGTCTTTTTGGACAAAGAGTTATTATCCAGAAAGACTGCAAAGGTGGAACTTGAGGAAGTTCAAGAACCATAAATAATAGTTGAACCAATTTTAGAGCCTGAGCAAGGACTACAAGTTGTTGTAGCTAGAGAGCCTGCTCAAGAAACACAATTCCGGCGTAGATCTGATAGACCAAGATTTGAGCCTGAGAGATATGGATTTCTCGTGTCTCAAATCGGTAATGTGTTGCTTATGGATCATGATGATGAGCCTGCAACCTATAAAGAGGCTATGTGTGGACCTGACTCTGAGAAGTGGCTTGAATCCATGAAATCTGAAATGGACTCCATGTATGTAAACCAAGTTTGGGATTTGGTGGAACCACCTGAAGGGGTACGACCCATTGGGTGCAAGTGGGTCTTCAAGAAGAAGACCGACATGGATGGGAATGTACAGACATTCAAAGGCCGGCTGGTGGCTAAAGGTTTCAGGCAAATTCATGGTGTTGACTATGATGAAACTTTTTCCCCTGTAGCCATGGTCAAGTCCATTAGAATTCTACTTGTTATTGATGTGTATTATGACTACGAGATCTGGCAAATGGATGTCAAAACGGCTTTCCTTAATGGAAATCTCCTTGAGGAAGTGTACATGACACAACCGGAGGGTTTTGAATCTCCAAGTGAAGCCACTAAAATATGCAAGTTGAATCGATCCATTTATGGATTGAAACAAGCTTCTCGAAGTTGGAATCTTCATTTTGATGAGAAAATCAAAGAGTTTGGTTTCATCAAGAACGAGGATGAACCTTGCGTTTACAAGAGGACTAGTGGGAGCATTGTCGTTTTCCTGATATTGTATGTGGATGACATATAATTGATCGAAAATGACATTCCAACCCTGCAAGCTGTTAAGAACAGGCTAGGGGACTGCTTTTCTATGAAGGACTTGGGTGAGGCGACTTACATACTTGGTATTAAGATTTATAGAGATAGATCGAAGAAGTTGCTGGGTTTGACCCAGAGTACATACATTGACAAGGTGTTGAAACGGTTCAACATGCTTGAGTCCAAGAAAGGATTCTTACCCATGTCACATGGTGTGAGTCTCTCTAAGGACCAGTGTCCTAAATCTTTGGAAGATAAGGACCGCATGAAGTTGATTCCATATGCTTCGGCAATTGGATCAATAATGTATGCAACGTTTTGTACTCGACCCGATGTCTTTTATGCTTTAAGCATGACGAGCAGGTATCAGTCTGATCCTGGTGATGGTTACTGGATAGCCGTCAAAAATATTCTGAAGCACTTGAGAAGGATTAAGGATTTATTTTTGGTGTATGGTGGAGAGGAAGAGCTTAGTGTAAATGGTTACACGGATGCGAGCTTCCAAACTGATAGGGATGATTCAAAGTCCCAATCAGGATTTGTATTTTACCTTAATGGAAGAGTTGTAAGCTGGAAGAGTTCCAAGCAGGAGACAGTTGCCGATTCTACGACAGAAGCTGAGTATATTGCTGCTGCAAATGCGGCAAAGGAGGCTATGTGAATTAGGAAATTCATCAGCGAGCTTGGTGTAGTTCCTAGCATTGTTGATCCCGTAGTTCTCTACTGTGACAACAACGGTGCTATTGCACAAGCTAAGGAACCTAGATCTCATCAGCACTCCGAGCACATACTTCGACGGTTCCATCTTATTCGAGAGATTTTCGATCGAGGAGATGTGAGCATATGCAGAGTACCGACTGAAGAAAATATTGTGGATCCACTGACGAAGCCTCTTGCACAGAGAAAGCATGATGGTCATACTAGATCAATGGGTATTAGATACCTAAATGATCGTCTCTAGTGGGAGTCTTGTGGATTGTATTTGTCGGTTGTTGACTGTTCATGTGATGGATAGAGTACTTTATGTTTTATTTTACATCTATGGCAAGTTCTTTTATTATGTCAAATGTTTCTACAGTTAGATTAATTAGCATAATAAATGCCCTTAGAATGTTTGCTTCCATAGGAATTCAAGTACGTGACTTGAATGTGAGGGCCTATGTTTAAATGAAGCTTCATTCTTAAATGGTCCCTGGTCGAGGTATCATCCTAGAAATTAGGGCAAGGATGAGACCATAAGACTAGCATGTGCGTTGACTGATGACCGGTTCTCACAGGTCATGATATTGTGATATCAAGTCATCACATGGGTACTTGTTAGGAACAAGTTGTACTGGACAGACCCACCGTGAGACTACTTTGTGGATTGTTATATAAACGTGTCACAAGTAGGTCTCAAGTGACAATGGTGTTTGTGGTCCTTTGACCCGAAGTCACAACATTCATCTGGCGAGGAAGAGCATACTTTGATGTCATCTAAAGTCTTCTCTTGAGAAAGGTTGACGATAAGGGTGGTTGTTGGGTATGTTACGAATCATTTGGATGTTTGTGTGTAAGCAGAAATTGAATTTGTCCTCCTTTATGACAGGAGTTACATCCATGGGCCCATTGATGGAATGAGACTGAAAATGCATGGCCATGCTTGGTTGAGTCAATATATGATATTGAGCTCACCAATTTTGTCAGTCTATTCTAGATCAGGAAACTGGGATTGAATAATTACGAGGGTGACACAGTCCATGCCTCTAGTTCTATCTGGATGTAAGGGACATGACAACATTGATACATTGGTCATGACAGGCTTGTTGAGTTATAAACTCTTATTGCTTTGGTAGCAATGATGTATTGCTAGATGCCGCTCATTGTTTGTGAGACTTTTGTTGACACTTTGTGATCAAGTGGGACACTGTTGGAGTTTCTACGGTGATCTCAAAGCAATCAACAATTAGTCTTACTGCCAACCCAATATGAGCCTATAGGGTCGCACATAATAGTGTTAAGAGAAATTAGAGGATGATTTGTGTTGGCTTGGTTTTTCTCGAGAAATTGTTTCCCGTGAAAAAGAGCCAATCCGCTGAGACGGCATTCGTCAACCGCTGGGATGGTATTCGTCGACCGCTGAGATGGCTGAAGTATACTGCGTTCGACGAACGGCTAGCGTAGCGCGTTCGTCGAGTGGGCAGTATACTACGTTCGACGAACGGCTAGTATACTGCGTTCGACGAACGGCTAGCGTAGCGCATTCGTCGAGCTGGCAGTATACTGCGTTCGATGAACGACAATTATACTGCGTTCGACGAACGGCTAGTATACTGCGTTCGACGAATGGCTAGTGTAGCGCGTTCGTCGAATGAGCAGTATACTGCGTTCGACGAACGGCAATTATATTGCGTTCGACGAATGGCAATTATACTGCGTTCGACGAACGGTTGCCAATTCGTCGAACGCAGGGGATATAAAAGAATACGATTATTTTATCCTAAGTGTGCGGTTCCCTTTTGCTGACCTAATTTTGCGAGAAAAAAAAATAGATGCGGAAGTGTTCCAAATGAAATATTTTTGACGGATGAGTTTCGTTCTTCTCCCGTCGCCGCCGCTTCCTCTCCCCATTGTCGGACCTAGCAGTCCGTGGGAGATAAAGAAAGTAGTTCTTCTCTGACCTAGATCTTGTGCGACAAGATACTAGGGTTCTCCAACACTCGTGTGGATTTCCTGTAGAGGTGCTGACCTATTTCAGCACTAGGAACTCAGATTCCTGCCATTGGAGCATCTCGGTTAAGTTTAGTCTTAACCCCCTTCAGGTATAAATTTATTTATTGCATTGTGATGCTTTCATTCCCTTCTTGAATCATGAAATCGCAAGTTCCGAACTCTTTTGGGTTGTTCTAGTTTATTCCGCTGCGCATATTAAATATGTTGTCATCATTTTGAATGATGCTTAAGGAAAACCCAACAATGACCACACCCCGAGTCCACGATCCAGTCCTCCTGATAGTTGATAGGAGCCGCAACTCCGATAGAAGCCGAGAAGGCTCCTCCTCATCCTCCATCATTTTGACTGGCCTCAGTTTCCTCCTTCCCTGCAGCAGCATGCCCTGGCTGAAGATTCACCCGGCAATCCTTCCTGATGTGACCAAGCTTTCCGCACCTAAAGCACTTGGGTCCTTCTCCCTTCTTCTTCCCTTCAGCCTTAGGAGCATAGCCCCTCTCATGCTGACCCGAAGTTGAAGGCCCATTTCCTCCGATGGTCTTCTTCTTCTTATCCCATTTCTTCTTCTTCCCTGTAAAGAGAACTTCGCCTTCTCCCCCAGACACTGACACCCCCGCCATCTGCCTTGCCAAGCTCTCTTGCGACGCAAGCAGATTCTCCAGCTCCAGCAGAGACGACTGATTAACCCAACCCTGCACCGACGTCACAAAGGCCACATACTCCTTCCGCAAGCCACGGATGATGTGCCTCTTCAGCTTCGCCTCAGAAATTGGCTCATCAGGATCCAGTGCTGAAATCTCGGCGCACAAGTTCTTCATCTTCAGGAAGAACGTAGAAATAGAGAGATCTCCCTGAGCCGACCTAGCCAGATTATTTTCCAGAAACCGTAGCCTCGCTACATTCTTCTTGTTAAACAGCCCGTCCAGGGCTCTCCAGATCTCTGCAGCTGATCCACACACTAAGATGTGATCGAATAGGTCAGGTGATATATCCCTTATCAGAGTGAACTCTGCTTTCGCATTGATCCTCCTCCAATTTCTCACCTCATGACCATTATCCCCAACTAGGACAAATTCCTCTGTGCTATCACCTCCAACAACCTCCCAAAGGTCCTCGCCCAGAAGATAACTCTGCATGCACAACTTCCACTTCTTGAAGTTAGTCGACGTGAGCATCTTGAAGTATCTAGTTGCTTACCTAAATCACCTAGAGGGGGGTGAATAGGTGATCTCTACGTCTTTTGCGGAATTAAGAATTAAACGTAAAGCACAGCACACAAAATAAATCACAGCCACAGATAACACCAGGAATTTATAGTGGTTCCCCGTACTTGGGTACTCCACTGCCGGCCTCGCCAATCTAGCACCACAGCTAGACTTGACTACTCACTAAATCTCGGATCAGAATAATCCTACAAACTCGGAGTCAAACTCCTACAATCTCAGAGAGAACCTCTCTTACAACTCGGAGAAAAACTTCTCCTACAACTCGGAGAACAACCTCTCCTACAGCTCGGAGATAACAACTCCTACAATAGATGATAAAAGGTTTTGAACAATAAGATACCAGATCTGAATAACAGAGGCGTTTTCTTCGTTCTTCTTGAATGGCTTTTGAGAACGATGAGGAAGAACAACGATCCTTCAAATCTGTCTTTAGCAATCCGAAACGATCCAATAGAGGTTGTAGAATCAGAACACGGATCGATCGAATCCTTCTTTGATAGAAATCAGCAACTCAAATGAGTAGATCGATCTTCAATCGTAGGCGACAGCGAGGCGGCGCTTTTCTCGTTCTTTTAGATCAGGAAAGAAAATTAGGGTTTGAGAACGATTCGAAAAACTTGTTGGAAATAACCCAAGAGAGATCCTATATATAGAGGGCATTGATTAAGGGTTAAATCGACCTTAAACGCACTCAATATAGCCGTTAGGATCGGGAAGGAGCGTTTACGAACCGTCAAGAACAGAGGAAACAAATTAGAAAATAACGGACAGAATTCTCGAGACATAAGGGATCTCTCGAGAACTAACGGATCTCTCGAGATATGAAACAAAGAGAGCAGGAAAGGGATGTCTCGATAACTCGATGATCCCTCGAGACATTACAAAGATTTCGGTCTTAAGGACTCTCGAGACAAGCTTGATCTCTCGAGTCATCAAGAACAGAAATACCGAGATCAACAGAACTTGCTTCTCGAGACATTAAACGACTCTCGAGACATGCTTGATCTCTCGAGACATATCCTTAGAAAAATTTATATTCATTTACTCCTTTTCTTCTCTTGAACATTTGCTGCAACCGCACTCCAAAGTCTTCAATAGTCTTGAAAATGAAGTGTACCCCAATAGAGAGATCACACATGAGTCATCACCATGTTTCATATAATGAGGAATTACATTGTATGAAACTGTGTTTGCAGACCCATTGTGACCTGACATTGATTTACACTTAGCAATGATAATCTGCAAGACAATACTGGAAAAGCATATCAAATACAAATGCAATTCAATCTTAGTTCAAGGGCGACTTCTCACAAATCAAGGTAATTGTGAATACAATTCCCAACAATCTCCCCCTATTTGTAGAAGTCAGAACCCTATACACTAAGTTGAATTACAGCAATATAGAATAAATATGCTACACTACACAAAGATATAGAAATGAACAAGTAGAGAACATCAAATCAACAATTATATATATATATATATATATATGTCTAAATTGAATTGTTAAGAAGACTTGATGTTCACAAAATCAGAACCAAAGCAAAATATATCTTGTCAGCATCAGCATTATCCTTCAAGATCTCCTTTTCCTCTTTTCTTCTTGTCTGGAGAAATAAGCATAAGGCTTGGGATGGTAAAACGGAGGTGGAGTCGGAGCATCAGAATTATTATAACCAAATGCCCTGAAATGGATTCTTCTCTTCCTTTGAGCTGTCTCATGTTTTTCCCATTCAAGTGAGCTGTAGCATTCAGATCTTTTCATTTTGCCTTCACGGACTAACCTATAGGTTTCAAGAATTATGTCTTTTGAGACTGGGCTCCAGATTTCTGATAGAACTTCCTCAACCTGAGCTTTGTTATGGCCTGCAGAGCTAGAACTCGGAACAGATCTACTCGCAGAGGGACCTTCACCAAGTTTTCTTTTTCTTTTGGTCCCAGCCCTATCTGATTGATCTTCAACTATAGGAGCCTTCCCAAGTAGTTCTTCTGGCCTTGGAGAAAACTGAGGAACAGGAACATCTGGATCAATTTCTAACTCAGGAAAAATCTGATTATGAAGCCACGTTGCTGTTTTGAAGGAATAAGCATTAACATCAGCAATTTGCTTCTGCACCCTAGAAGAGAACTGATCAAACTGTGATTTTCATGAGCTTTGAATAGCTGACACAGAGCTTTCCACTAAATCTGTCATTCTTTCCATTATAATGTCCTCCCCCTTTCTGACTTCTACTGATAGGGTTTGGAGAGTATCATCTTTGAAATTTCCGACTTCATTAACAATCCGGAATGTATTTGCTTCAGCCTTGTCAGACAATGAGTCTTGATGCTTTGTCATTGTAATAGTCTGAGCCAACACTGTGCCTACACCTTCAGTTGCATGTTCAATTGCTTTGCTCCCTAGGCACATCAATTCAGAGAGATTTTCATAATTTGATTTGATTTTAGCTAACTCCCTACCAAGTTCACTTTCAACTGAGGCAATCTTCCTGTGAACAGTTGTCAAAGAGTTCTCAAACTGTTCACTCTGCTTCTTGAGCATAGCTTCAATCTTTCCCAGAAGAGAATCTGCAGCAAGGATTGGAGGGGAAGGATGAGAGGAAGGAAGAGTAACAGCAGGTGCGGCATCAGGAACATCATCAGGGAGCTCTTCAATCTCAAGAGAGTGAACCACATTGTCCTCTTCACAACCTAGCTCATCTGGAGCATTCCTGGTTGTGTCAAACTCTGACTCCCCCTCAACATGTACTAGGGGAGGGGATGATTCATGAACGGAATCATCACCATCGTCTTCAAAAACAAAATCTGCACCAGACGATGCCTGTTGGCCACTGGGACTGTGCACTTCAGATACTTCTTGTTGCAAATCCTTCTGAACATCTGAAACTCTGTCATCTGCCAAAGAAGTGTCTGCTTCAAGAACTGAGGGAGAAGAGGGGATGAACACATCCTTGTCAGAAGAAGGTCTGTTCTCCTTAGCTGGAAAATCTGACACTATGACATCTGCTTGTACTGATGGAGAAGGAGGAGGTGATGGAACTGAATCTGGTAGAGGTGAAGATGGAGCTGGAATGTGAATATGAGCAGGTGATGGGATAGTATCTGATGGATCTGACTGTGTCACTGATGGAATGAATTCTGTTGGAGCTGATGAGGGCTGACCTTTGGCTTTGGAACGGATTGGCAGCTTGGCTCGACCTGAAGCTTTAGAATGAATCCGTGAAGGAAGTGGAAATGATGTTACTTTAGGTACCTGACCTTCAGAAGATGGAACTGGAATTTCTGCTTCACTTGCAACTGCAGATTTATGAGTCTCCCCCTCAGAAGTAGCACTAGCCACTCCCGGCTTCTTGATTCGAATGTCCCATCTCTGCATGGAGATGACATCGATCTTCTTAAGGTGATGGATAACTGCACCTTTGGACATGTCAAATGTAGCAGGATTAAACTGATTCAGGAATAATGAGATGATCCGGGCAAAGTTTGGAGAATTAATGCAAGCCTTGATATTTGAGAATAAGATTGAGGCCCAATCTCTCTGTTTTCCTGACACAATTCCAATCACCAACTGAAATATTTCTTCAGACACATGTCCTCGTGTGCCTGTCCTGCAGAAAAGAACCTTGGAAACAATGTCCACTAAAAGCTTGCCAGCATCGTTCATCTTGTGCCTCTTCACTGCAGCAAAATCTGAATCAAGACCACAGTACCTTGCTGTTCTCAACCAGTCAATTTCATTCAGCTCTGCTTCAGCTTCTATTTCAGACAGCTGCAAATACTTAGTAAGAGTCTTTGGAGAGACTTTGATTTTGATACCCTTAACAAATGAAATCAACATTCTTCCTTCCTTAATAGGCTTCACATTTATAAAGAACTCTTCAACCTCATCAAACAGCACCCGGCAAGGATGCTCAAGAATGAAAGTAAGACCGGCGGCATCAAGCAAACAAAATAGGTTCTTGAAGTCATCGGATAAACTGGCGATACCTGAGCGAACGACCTCATTCCCGACGCCAATCTTTGGATGAGGAGTAGGAGCCATTAATACGAGAGAGAGAGAGAATTGTCAAACGAGAATGATGAAGCATCGAGAACCAAGGAAGCACCGACCTGTCGCCGCTCGAGAAGAAGTCGAAAGGTCTTGGAAGTCTCGGAAATGATTTGCGTGAACATCAAGTTTTCGAGTTCTAATATATATATATATACTATCTTGATTTGACGTTTAAGTGACATTTTGAAGAAAAATAAGAGAAAGAGCAGCGCGTACCTGACGTTTGGAGTTCTTTAAAGTACTTATGTCTCGAGACATCGATTATGTCTCGAGAACTCAGGAAATTCAGCGCGGCATTTCCTTCCCTGATGTCTCGAGTGATAACCCGTGTCTCGAGACATCTGCCTATCTCGAAATCTTCAGCTTGTCTTGAGAAATCCAGCCAGGTCCCGAGACATGACTTGTCAAAAACTTCCTGTTCGTCATGGTTTTGGTTGACTTGATCATTACTCCATGTTGAGCATTCCAAGTTCCGTCTTGAAGAAAGAGAACTTAGTCTCATCCAGTGGCTTCGTGAAAATGTCTGCAACTTGGTTATCTGTGGGAACATAACTCAGATTTATGTCACCCATCTCCACATGCTCCCGGATAAAGTGATATCGTAGCTCGATGTGCTTTGTCCGACTGTGAGAGACTGGATTATTTGCGATAGCAATTGCACTGGAAGAGTCGCAAAACATAGGAATGTCTTTGATCTTCATGTTGTAGTCTTGAAGTTGATTCTTTATCCATAGAAGTTGTGCGCAACAACTGCCAGCAGAAACGTATTCCGACTCGGCGGTTGATATTGCAACACAATTCTGCTTCTTGCTACTCCAGGAAATAAGTCTCCTTCCGAGGAATTGGCACGTCCCGGAAGTGCTTTTTCTGTCGTCTTTGCTACCTGCAAAGTCTGCATCTGAAAAACCAATTAGTTTGCTATCATTACTTCTTGGGTACCATAAGCCAAGATTTGGTGTGCCTTTAAGGTATCTCAAAATCCGCTTTGCGGCAGTATAGTGAGATTCCTTAGAGTTCACCTGATATCTAGCACATACACATGTAGAGAACATTATATCAGGTCTACTGGCAGTAAAGTAGAGCAAAGAGCCAATTATGCTTCTGTACTTGGTTTCATCAAAAGGTTTCCCTTTTTCATCCTTGTCCAGAGACGTAGCTGAGCTCATTGGAGTCCTCATAGAGGTTGCACTCTCCATTCCAAATTTCTTAATCAACTCCTTAGTGAACTTTGTCTGAGAAATGAAGATTCCATCTTCAGACTGTTTCACCTGAAGTCCTAAGAAATATTTCAGCTCACCCATACTGCTCATTTCAAATTTCTCTTGCATAAGTTTAGAAAACTTTTTGCAGAGGTTATTGTCCGTAGAGCCAAATATGATGTCATCGACATAGATTTGCACTAGCAAAATCTTGCCTTTTACTTCCCTAAGAAATAATGTTTTATCTATTTTTCCTCTTGTGAACTTGTTCTCAAGAAGAAAGTTAGATAGCGTCTCATACCAAGCTCGAGGAGCTTGTTTCAAACCATATAAAGCTTTTTGTAATAAATAAACATGATTGGGATGATCAGGATTAACAAAACCTGGGGGTTGTTCAACGTATACTTCCTCTTTAATGTCTCCGTTTAGGAAAGCGGATTTGACATCCATTTGATATACGGTGAAACCCTTGAAAGCAGCATAAGCAAGGAAGAGTCTGATCGCTTCGAGCCTTGCTACTGGAGCGTACGTATGATCGAAGTCGATACCTTCCTCTTGTCTGTATCCTTTAGCTACAAGTCTGGCTTTGTTCTTTATGATTGTTCCTTCTTCATCCAGCTTGTTTCTATACACCCACTTTGTTCCAATGACATTTTTGTCTTTGGGTTTTGGAACAAGTGTCCATACCTTACAGCGTTTGAATTGATTTAATTCTTCTTCCATAGCAATTATCCAAGATGGATCTTCATTTGCCTCTTGGAATTTCTTTGGTTCGACCTGCGAAAGAAAACTCAAATGCATATTCTCATTAAAGGTACCTCGTCTTGTTCTTATTCCTTTATGAGGATCTCCTATGATCTGATCAACTGGATGATCCCTCATGTGTCGTTGCCCGAGGTTCCTTGCATGATTTGGACCGATAGGACTTTCTTCTACTGTTGGAGTATCTTCCTCCACTTGGATTGGCTCTTCATCCGGATGATCTTCTTCATAGGTAGTTATTGGGGGAATCTTGATGAAGTGTTGAGAATTTTCTTCAACTGGCTGATCCAAGCTTAAGTCCTGCAGCTTTGAACCTGAGTCTACAGAAGAAATGCTAGAGGAGCTGCCTTGTAGCATGCTCGTCTCATCAAATACAACATTAATAGATTCTTCTACCACTAGGGTTTTCTTATTAAAAACTCTATATGCCCTACTATGGCTACTATAACCTACAAAAGTACCTTCAAAGCTCTTTTCACTAAACTTAATTTTGTAATGCTTTCCATTGTTTAGCACAAAGCATTTACTACCAAAGATTCGAAAATAAGAAATGGTCGGTTTCTTGCCCTTTAGAAGTTCATAAGTAGTCTTTTCATGGTTTTTGTTTATGAGTGCTCTGTTTTGCACATGACATGCAGTATTGACAGCTTCAGCCCAGAAATATTCAGGTAGTGAAGAGTCACTCAACATGGTTCTGCAAGCCTCAATAAGTGTTCTATTCTTTCTCTCAGCTACTCCATTTTGTTGTGGAGTTCGAGGAGAGGAAAACTCATGAAAGATACCAAGGCTTTCACAGAATTCTGTCATGGCTCCAGATTCAAATTTTGTACCATGGTCACTTCTGATTTTGACCACCGAACAGTTAAATTCATTCTGGACTTGCCTGACAAAGCTAGTAAAAGTGTCAAAGGTATCTGACTTGTGTTTCAGAAAGAATACCCAGGCAAAACGAGAGTAATCATCTACAATAACCAATGTGTAAGACTTTCCTCCTAAACTCCTAATTTGCAAAGGACCAAACAAATCCATATGGAGCAGGTATAAACACCTGGTTGAATCTTTGCCAATAATGCTCTTAAAGGTAGCTCTAGTTTGCTTGCCTTTTACACATGCATGACAAGGTCTATCTTTAACGCACTTAACATCTGGTGCATCGCGCACTAAGTTTTGAGAAAAAAATTTATTAATAGTTTTGAGATTTATATGTGCTAATCTCTTATGTCATTGGTCAACAAGAGATGCACTATCTTTAGCTAAAAGACACACAGGTGTAGAAGATGATATACAAAGAAAATTTAAACAAAATATGTTTCTACAGCGAATGCCTGATAAAATCGTTTCATGATTTTCAGCCGACTTTATCAAACACTTATCTTTATGAAAATCAACAATGTATCCTTTATCACAAAGTTGACTTATGCTTATCAGATTATGTTGTAATCCTTCCACATAAGCTACATCGGAAAACGATACATTACCATTAGAAATCATACCATAGCCTTTAGTTATTCCTCTATCTGAACCGCCAAAAATAACTTTTGGACCGTTCGCAACTGGAATGTAGTTTTGCAAAAGGCTTCTTGTCCCGGTCATATGCCGAGAGCATCCACTGTCCAAGTACCAGATAGGATTTTTATTGGCCTTTGGACATATCTGCAAAAACAGATTATTTTGCCTTAGGAGCCCAAACAGATTTGGGTCCTTGGTCCCTTGTCAGTTGAGCACCACGATGAATGTTAACATTGCGAGTGGTCTGCCTTGCAACATTCACTTGTGGTCTCCTAGTATACGTTGTGTTGAACCAACAATCAATGGCAAAGTGACCAATTTTGCCGCAGCACCAACAGTCGAATCTATTGTACCTTCTTTTTACACTCTCCTGCTTAACTTTTTGAACGTTAGCTCTTGCAGGAGCAGTCCTTCTAGATGAGGATGCCTCATGGGGGCAGCACACACAAGGTGGTACTGTCTTCTTCGGCTTTGGTGCAACAGCCTTCACTTTTGGTGCTTTCTTAGCACTCGGACCATGAACAAATGGACCGTACCCTTTCCGATTAATCTCTTGATAGGGTGCTTGAAAAGCACCATCACCAAAGTTTCGGGGAGGAGCCCATTCCTTATGATCATTCACAGGCGCAAAAGGAATTGGTCGTGTGAAATGACCATAGGAACTCTCCATATCATAAGCATTCGTAGGGAATATAACTCTCTTGAATGCTACAGGCTCTTGATGAGCTTTCCCTTTTCTTTGGTGGTAGCTTTCTTAGCAACCAAACCATTCTTCTTAGCAATTGTGTTTTTAGAAGAATCGCTAGTACTAGCTTCATGCCCTATACCGCTTCCTTTTGCCTTAGTGGTAAAAGTACCAATAATTGGCAGAACAGTTTTAGGTTGAGAGAATGCTTCAACCAACTTCTTCTCAGCCGCAAGCTGTTCCTCCAAGACTTTTATCGAATGATCTCTCAGGGCAAGAGTCTCTTCCGAGCTTTTGATCTTGTCTTTCAAGGCTTGGACTTCCTCTTTGAGAGAAGAAAGTTCTTCAACTTCTTTTCTCAAGTTAGATTCCACCTCCTTGAGAGCCATGATCTCCTTACCTTGAGTTTTGACGACCTTTCGGCACTTGTCAAAGCCTTTGAGCATTTTGGTATATTGAGACAAGCTCAGATTCATCGTTTGAGGGGTTATCCTTTTGTTCAGCCGAAGCATAATCAGAATCAGATAGGATAGTGTGATCATTTACCTTTCCGGTGTACGGGGGTGCTTCTTCATCATCAGACATGGCCATCAGGCCGAAGTAAGCTTCTTCTTCATCACTCGACTCATCGGAGTCACTGTCGCTCAGAGTTTTGGCTTTCTTAGCGACGAAACTTCTATCTGATTTCTTCTTTCCGTGGATGGATTTCTTGTCTTCTTTTCTTCCACCTTCTTTCTTCTTGTAGGGACACTCAGCAATTATGTGCCCTGGCTTATTACAACAGTAGCAAATAATGTCAGAAGAAGAATGTTTGTTCTGTTTGGATTTATACCTGTCATTATTGCTTGAGCCCTTCCTGTGATAGTCGCCATCACGACGAGAATGTTTATGATCTGAGGAAGACGGCTTGTTGTTCATGTGCCTTCGTTTGTTCAGCAGTTTCTTAAACTGATGGGAAATCAAAGAGAACTCCCCATCAGACAGTTCGGAACAGGAGGAGCTGGCTTCCGATTCTTCTTCATTATCAGATTCCTTTTCTCTGATCGGTATCATGGCTTTGCTCTTCTTTGAACTCTCTGCCTTCAAGGCTAAGGTTCTTTCTTTGCTTGAAGCTCGATTTACATCCTCTTCAGACTTTCGGATGTTCATTTGCAGTTCATGAGACAACAGCTTTCCGAACAGATTCTGAGGTTCTAGACTGGGCAATTTTCCAAACTCTCTAATAGCAACAATCTTGCTATCCCAGTCTTTCGTTAGGGAACGCAAGAATTTGTCATTTAGTTCACCGTTTGTGAACTCCCTGTCGTAGTTCCTCAGACCATTGACTATCTTGAAGAATCTTTCGTACGCATCAGCAATGCACTCCTTCTTATTCTGCTTAAACGCCTCGTACTCTTGATTAAGTAGAGACCTTATATCTTCTCTTACCTAGTCAGTACCTTCCATTAGAACAATTAAGGATGTCCACATCTCTTTGGCTGATTTGCAGTGGATTAAGTTTTGCAACATGGAATCGTCCACTGCACTAGCAATTATGTTCTTAGCCTTCTTGTCAAGAGCAACAAGAGCGATCTCATCCTTATTCAAATCCATCATTTTCTTAGGTATCTGAACAGTAGGATT
The DNA here is from genome assembly GCA_033032865.1 of Dactylorhiza incarnata. Lineage (NCBI taxonomy): Eukaryota > Viridiplantae > Streptophyta > Magnoliopsida > Asparagales > Orchidaceae > Dactylorhiza > Dactylorhiza incarnata. The sequence continues at coordinate 329,476 of JAWHQI010000068.1, forward strand.
TGTTGACGAAACGGTCATGGGCACATGGGGACCTTCTTCCACGACTTGGAAGATTCTGGGATCTGCAGCTTCCATATAAAAACGGACTCTTTCCTTCCACATAGGAAAGTTGGCCTTAGTGCAGATGGGCAGTTTCAGAGAGGATTCCTTGACTCTATCCATGGCTTGCTAGCAACTAGAAGGATGGACCATGTTCAAGGTGTTAACCTAGCAACGAACAGCGACCCTCTGATACCAATTGAAGTATCTAGTTGCTTACCTAAATCACCTAGAGGGGGGTGAATAGGTGATCTCTACGTCTTTTGCGGAATTAAGAATTAAACGTAAAGCACAACACACAAAATAAATCACAGCCACAGATAACACCAGGAATTTATAGTGGTTCCCCGTACTTGGGTACTCCACTGCCGGCCTCGCCAATCTAGCACCACAGCTAGACTTGACTACTCACTAAATCTCGGATCAGAATGATCCTACAAACTCGGAGTCAAACTCCTACAATCTCAGAGAGAACCTCTCTTACAACTCGGAGAAAATCTTCTCCTACAACTCAGAGAACAACCTCTCCTACAGCTCGGAGATAACAACTCCTACAATAGATGATAAAAGGTTTTGAACAATAAGATACCAGATCTGAATAACAGAGGCGCTTTCTTCCATCTTCTTGAATGGCTTTTGAGAACGATGAGGAAGAACAACGATCCTTCAAATCTGTCTTTAGCAATCCGAAACGATCCAATAGAGGTTGTAGAATCAGAACACGGATCGATCGAATCCTTCTTTGATAGAAATCAGCAACTCAAATGAGTAGATCGATCTTCAATCGTAGGCGACAGCGAGGCGGCGCTTTTCTCGTTCTTTTAGATCAGGAAAGAAAATTAGGGTTTGAGAACGATTCGAAAAACTTGTTGGAAATAACCCAAGAGAGATCCTAGATATAGAGGGCATTGATTAAGGGTTAAATCGACCTTAAACGCACTCAATATAGCCGTTAGGATCGGGAAGGAGCGTTTACGAACCGTCAAGAACAGAGGAAACAAATTAGAAAATAACGGACAGAATTCTCGAGACATAAGGGATCTCTCGAGAACTAACGGATCTCTCGAGATATGAAACAAAGAGAGCAGGAAAGGGATGTCTCGATAACTCGATGATCCCTCGAGACATTACAAAGATTTCGGTCTTAAGGACTCTCGAGACAAGCTTGATCTCTCGAGTCATCAAGAACAGAAATACCGAGATCAACAGAACTTGCTTCTCGAGACATTAAACGACTCTCGAGACATGCTTGATCTCTCGAGACATATCCTTAGAAAAATTTATATTCATTTACTCCTTTTCTTCTCTTGAACATTTGCTGCAACCGCACTCCAAAGTCTTCAATAGTCTTGAAAATGAAGTGTACCCCAATAGAGAGATCACACATGAGTCATCACCATGTTTCATATAATGAGGAATTACATTGTATGAAACTGTGTTTGCAGACCCATTGTGACCTGACATTGATTTACACTTAGCAATGATAATCTGCAAGACAATACTGGAAAAGCATATCAAATACAAATGCAATTCAATCTTAGTTCAAGGGCGACTTCTCACAAATCAAGGTAATTGTGAATACAATTCCCAACACATCTCAATTCCAGAACCTCTTGCAAAACCTGCTTCCATGGCTCTACCACTGGTTCCTTTTTCACAATGGCGATGACAGCTTTAAGTTATTCACTGCTCTATCAACTCCAACCTAGCTCTGATACCATGTGAAATTTTCCGTAGATCTAGGAGTGAGCAGAAATCGTACAACTCAAAGTTATAGCCAACAACCAGAAGCACATGAAGCAAATCAATCTTTATTGATAATAGCAGAAATCTTCATTACAGAGCGAGGTATACATGGTGAGACATGATTTCGCCAGTACACAAAACCAAAAAGAAAGATACAAGCTGAAGAAAGATAATTGGCGGTCTGATCACTGAACCCACCAGACCGCGTTGTCAGAATGTTCACGCGACTAGAAAATGAGACCGCGCGAACAGACAACCGCCGACTTGATCAACACCACTGAAGTCGCGACCTCCCGAACTCCACTGATTCTCCCGAACTCCAGCAACCCGCACTGCAAGACGCGAGACCGCCCGAACACCTTTAGAAGAAGAGGTGACCGTTGCTGTCCGCACAATCCGCAGAAGCTGCACAAGACAAGTTCAATCAGCTAACCGGCCAGTCATAAAAAAGAGACCGTAAGAAATAGACGCGAGCTAAGCTTACACTTGGTGCGATTGATTTTGCTGTTACAGTGACTCCTATTTATAGACATGCGACCTGATCTAGTCACAACCCTATGAGATAGAGTCACCGCCCCTGATCGCGCGACCAAGACCGGTCAACCCGCGCGATCAGCAAAAGATCGCTCTGCGCTTTGTGAGCTTGCCGACTTCAAACGACCAGGAGATCGCCACTCCTCTAAGAAGCCACGCGATCATGACAACTCGCACGGTCATGACGCCCACTACCAGTGTTCGCTAACACGAGACCTCCTCCAGAGATCGCGAACACCTCCAAGTCGACAAATGCAAACAGCCCGCCAAGTCGATAAACACTAGTGTCCGCATATACCAGCAGATCGCCAAAGGACCAGCTATGTGAACACAAAAGAGGAGACCGCGCGACTAAGAGAGCCTTAGTCTGCGCGCACCACGAGAACCCGGACAGTCACCAAACCGGACTGCCCCTTCCAGAACAACACCATGTGCGGTCAACAACTTAACTGTACAGTTCAGAACAGCTCATCACGCGGTCTCACAAACCAGACCGCGCGGCCTCACCTCGGCAACCTTGGACAGAGAATGGCGGTCAGACAGAATAAGCCAGCGGCTAGACAGAATAGGTCAGACCTCATAAGGAGACCACGAGATCGCGCGGTTAGGCAGACCGCGCGAACACCCCTCCAGACCGCCAACTTCCACTTCAACATTTTCAACACTTACCTTCACCTGGAGGCAGAGGAACTCAACACCTTACCAAGTCACTTAGTCAAGTAGCGAGTCGACCCGATGAGTCTCCCATCTGCCGGCATGACTGAGCCCGGAGAATGGTCTCTAGTCGGGGATCTTACCGAATGGTGGTGGAGTACCCATCCATGTCCTAGGTGCTTACCTACACCTGGAGGCAGAGGAACTCAACACCTTCCCAAGCCACTTAGTTAAGTAGCGAGTCGACCCGATGAGTCTCCCATCTGTCGGCATGACTGAGCCCAGAGTACAGTCTCTAGTCGGGGATCTTACCGAATGGTGGTGGAGTACACATCCACGTCCTAGTTGCTTACCTTCACTTGGAGGCAGAGGAACTCAAAACCTTCGCAAGCCACTCAGTCAAGGCGTTACCTGAAACCTTTTCATTCGTCATCGAGGAGCTACCTGCTTATTACAACGCGCCTCTCTGGGCCTACTTGGTCACATGCACCTTGACCATCTCCTTCATTACTTCCTCCATCTTCTTCGTCTTCTATTTCTTTTCTTTCTCCTAGTCCTTCCTGCTTCGCTTGTCAACCTGGAGGCGGAGGGCTAGTTCCTGAAACCGATCTGCGTAGCTTCCTAGCGCCTCCCCCTGCCTCTGTCGAATCAAGAACAGGGCCTCCGTTCCCTTCCACCTCTTCTTCGAGGTGGAGAATCTCAGCAAGAAGCTTCGGCGTAGGTCCTTGAAACTGTAGATGACACCTGACGGGATCTGGTTGAACCAGTCTTTCGCCTCTCCCTTGAAAGTGCTGGCGAAGAGCTTGCACTTGGAGGCGTTCGGCATACGCCTGATCAAGGCTATGTATTCGAACCGCTGGAGATGCTGGAGAGGGTCGTCCTTCCATGTGTAGTAGGACATGGCAGGCTCGTCGAACCCATCTTCCTCCGAGACCGGTTCCTTTCCTTCTCGACGTGCTTGATCTGCCTTCTCTGCTTCCTCTTCCACTGTCAACGACCGCGACCCGTTGGGAGGAGGTGAGTTCAATGGCTCTCCGCTTCCAGAAGAGCTTTACGAACTAGCTGCGTCCACGCTTACCGCACCAGAATGTTGAAACCAGAGAACCGGTTTCGACGTTCGAAAGGGAGATGCAGCTAACCCTTACTTGACCCGAGCTAGACCCTTGACCAGCTACTAAGAACCGAAGAACCTTACCCTTGAAGAACACCTAAGTCCACAAACGGACCCCTTAAGCTGCAGCGTGGAGGTCCCACCACATACCCGGAAGCTCACAAGGAACTTCCCCTCCCAAGCCAATGTTGAGCCTGGGCACCTTGGAGGGCACTAAGGATCACCTCACCCTCCACCTTCAATGACAGGGGAGGGGAGGGGTAGTGCTTGCTCACAACACACACGCGAGGGAGGGGGTACCAACAACCCTTCCCAAGGTGCCTATGGGGGTCTATTTATAGACTTCCCAAAATCGAGCTGCGGATCGAAAATTCTGCTATCCGCAGCCCAACCACGAACCTGGATGATCGAAGCGAGAGGGGATGAGTGGAGGATGAAACGTCCACTTCCCCCCTTGCGGGGGGTCGGATAGGTGGATCAAGCTCCACCACCTGAGCTGGGCGAGTGGACCTTATGGTCCACTCCACTTACCAGGCGAGTGGACCGTAGGGCCACTCGCCCAGCTGCCTGGGCGAGTGGACCACAGGTCCACTCGCCTGCTGGCTTGGGGGTGAGTGGACCTTGAGTCCACTCGCTCCCCACCTTGGGCGAGTGGACCCAAGGTCCACTCGCTCCCCGCCTTGGGCGAGTGGACCCAAGGTCCACTCGCGCCCTTGCTCGGGGGAGTGGACCGATGGTCCACTCGCCCGGGGCCTTGGGCGAGTGGACCCAAGGTCCATTCCCCCAAGAGAACTTGCCCCCCCCCCCCCCCCCCCCCCCCCCCCCGGCCTTCTCTTTTCGCTCTTTGATGATCTCCGATGGTTTGGTCCACTCGCCCCTTACATGCGCTAGGTCACGTTGGCTCCACTCCACAAATATGAGGGTTGTACAAAAGGTACATTATATTTATAATCTTTTATATCAAATTTTAATTAAATTTTATATTTATCAAATTATAATTAATTTAATTTTTTTTAAATTAACACCTATAAATATAACACTATAAATATAAAATTAATTAATTAATATATCTATAACAATAAATAAAAATTAATGTATTAAAATTCTCAAATATATAAATATACAACTATAAAAATATGTATAAATAATTTATATATATAAATCTATTATTTATTAAAATATTACGTTTCAAGGACCGGTCCAATCGATCAAAACTTAAACTTTGATCTCAATGATTTGAAATTCTTGTACAAGTTTACAGATATATTCCTATAAGACATGAACATCTCTTTCCTCAGATACAAGTTCTCCTTCGTTTTCTCCCTCCGCTCCATCCTGAAAAGGTAGACCACCACCCACGATGGCAAACCAGAACAGCGCAGGGATCGACCCGAGAAGCGGCTTCTGCTCAAAAAAGTCAATCTTCTACAGCAAGAGGAAGCCCATCCAGCTCCCAACCGACCCCAACTTGGATGTTGTCAGATTCATCTCCTCCCACACTCATTCCGGCACCACCGCTTTCATCGACGCCTCCACCGGCCAACGCCTCTCCTACCAAGACCTGTGGCGTTCCGTCAAATTCCTATCCCTTTCTCTCTCCTCCATCCATGGAGTCCGGAAGGGCCAGGTCGTCCTCATCCTCTCTCCAAACTCCCTACACTTCCCCATAGTTTCCCTCGCCGTCTTGTCCATCGGCGCCGTCCTCACCACCACCAACCCACTCAATACTCCGCTTGAACTAGCCTCCCAGATTGCAAACTCCAGGCCAGTCCTGGCCTTCACAACCGGCGCCCTCCTCCCAAAGCTCCGCGGCCACCAATTCCCCATCCTCCTCCTTGAGGAGATGACGTACCAGGTGCTTTTTTTTATATATAATAATTGACAAACAATTTTTTGTGAAAGAGCCACGTAGTTTCTGTCTTGTTAGAAAATAAGAAGTAATTAAAATCAATATAATCTAGAGCTTAAGGCCTCGTTTGGCGCGCAGAGGTGGGGGCGGCGCGGATTTCCCGGTTCCTGCGGAGCCGGAGCCGGTTTCGCGGGATAAAAAGCGGGGCGGATCCCCACAGCCCGCCGGCCCCGGCCCCGGCCCCCCAAACCCGCGGTTTTCATGGCCGGGCGGTGCCGTCCGCACGCCAGGCCAAACAGGGCCTAAGTCAGCCGCTTTATGCATTATTTTAATGTATTTTTTTGGGTACAGTTTGGTCTTAGAGCAACTCCAATGGGGAGCTCTATATTTAGAGCTCCCCATTGTACCATGTTCTCTAAATATAGAGAACATGGTTAGATGAACTCCAACCATGTTCTCTATATTTAGAGAACATGATGTATATTAAAAAAAATTTTGTATATTTTAGGTAGGTTTTATGTATATTTTATATATTTTGTATTTATATGATATGTATATATGTACGTATATATTTATATTATTATAATTATTATTATTTTTGTATTATATTATTTTATTATATTTTTTTATGAAATTCAAAAAAAAAATAAATGTTACGTAATTAAAAGTTACGAGTGCATAATTAAAATAAAATAAGCATTACATAATTCAAAAAAAAATTTACATCTGCAATTAAAACTAAAATTCTGGGAGGTCATCGTTAGGTTCGCCGTGTTGTTCTCCTTCGTATCTTGGTACGCCATAGTCGCTTCCTCCATATTGGCTTCCTCCGTGCTGGTCTCCTCCGAACTGAGGTCCTCCAAATTGACTTCCACCGTACTGGCTTTCTCGGTATTGGCTTTCTCGATACTGGCTTTCTCGGTACTGACTTCCTCCTAATGGAGGCCCTCCAAATTGAGGTCCGTCAAACTGAGGTCCGCCAAATTGTGGCCCTCCAAATTGAGGTCCTCCAAATTGTGATCCTCCAAATTGAGGTCCTCCATGTGAGTCACATTCATACTGGCTTCCTCTATATTGGCTTCCTCCGTAACCACTGCCTCCATATACGCCGCCTCCATATTCAGTTCGCTCGACTGATGAAGATCCTCCAAATAATGGCTTTTTAATGTTTTTATTGATAATTGCTTGTTTTTTTGGTCGAAAATACTGTCGCTCTGGAGTTCCTTTGATACTATCCAAATCTATCATCATGATATCGTGATCTTTTTTAGCACTCTAAAGCTCTAATCTTCTCCTTTCATTTTCTGCGTTTAACCTCATGAGCTTTTGCATATAAGACATTTCTAGTTCTCGCTGTTCTTGACCTCTTTTTAAAACTGTTAAGATTTCTTCATTTCTTTTAGTGTGTGCCTCAATATCATGACTCTTACTACTCAATTTTCTTCTCCTCTCTTTTTCTTGCTTTCTTCCATTAGGTCGATTAATGGAAGTTGAGATCGGAGATTCTTCATCACCAGTACTACCAGGATTCATTTCATTGCTATCTGTATTTAAGTCAATACCTCTCCGTTCACTGGGAGAGTTAGAACCTAATATTTGCGACATGTCAATATTCTGAGAGTTCTTACCTTTCGTAGACCCAGACGTATCTATCCACTTCTCTGTGTTTTTCAAAATAGACCAAACATGATCAAACAAGAAACCTTTCTTCTCTTTTGGATCTTCAGCATATAAAATTTTTGCTTGATTGAGCTACAAAAAATAACATATTTTAATAGCATATCAATTAATGGATCTAATATTTAAAATCTAAAAAATACTTACAATATCGAGTTCAGATGCACCGCTGGGATTTCGTTGCTCAATCTGTCTAATACATCCTCGAAATTTGCTAGCCTTACTCGCCAAAAAGGCCCAACGACATGCGAGAGATTTTGGTGTTCTCTGTCCGATGCAACTTTGAGGTCTTGTGTTGTGAAAAATAGCTGAAACTCTTTCCCATAGTTTGTGCTCTTTTTGATTACTCCCCATAACTGGGTCTTCTGAAACCTCAAGCCAAGCATAACATAATGCTTGATCTTCTTTAGGGGAGAAGGCTAGCCCACGGTTGGCAGACATGATGAAAAGTAAGGGATGAGGGGGAAGAGAGGTCGGATTAGACTTTGGAAGAACAGAGTGGTGGTACTTATAGAAGTTTTGGATGAGGGGGGAGAGAGGTCGGATTAGATGTTGACAAGATTGATATGACAAAACCCTGGTGTGAGTGGAGAAGGAATCCAATGCTGGGAAAAAAACAAGAGGTCGGATTAGATGTTGACAAAATTGATGTGACAACACACTGGTATGAGTGGAGAAGGAATCCAATGCTGGGGAAAAAACAAGAGGTCGGATTAGATGTTGACAAAATTGATGTGACAACACACTGGTATGAGTGGAGAAGGAATCCAATGCTGGGAAAAAAACAAGAGGCCGGATTAGATGTTGACAAAATTGATGTGACAACACACTCGTATGAGTGGAGAAGGAATCCAATGCTGGGGAAAAAACAAGAGGTCGGATTAGATGTTGACAAAATTGATGTGACAACACACTGGTATGAGTGGAGAAGGAATCCAATGCTGGGGAAAAAAACAAGAGGTCGGATTAGATGTTGACAAAATTGATGTGACAGCACACTGGTATGAGTGGAGAAGGAATCCAATGCTGGGAAAAAAAACAAGAGGCCGGATTAGATGTTGACAAAATTGATGTGACAACGCACTCGTATGAGTGGAGAAGAAATCCAATGCTGGGGAAAAAACAAGAGGTCGGATTAGATGTTGACAAAATTGATGTGACAACACACTGGTATGAGTGGAGAAGGAATCCAATGCTGGGTATAATCTATATAAACACCAGTTCTGGTTAGCCAAAAATACCTTCAGAGCAATCTACACTACAAAAAATGAACAATGAAGCAGGGTCATCCCATTTGCAACAACTCCTCCAGTGGAAAAAACATAGGGATGAATGGGAGCAAGAAGATGAAATTTTAGCTCGTATGTATGCCTCCAACAATGCCATAATTGCTCAACTTCAACATGAAGAGCGCCCGCGACGTAGAGGTTCAGTACCTGGACACGTGGTGATCAATCGTGGGAGGATTGAAGGTAACACTAGATTTTGGAATGATTATTTCTCCGAGCACCCCACTTATGGGGAAACATTTTTTCGAAGAAGATTCCGCATGCGAAAGACTCTTTTCCTTCGCATTGTCGTTGCAGTGCAGGAGCATGACAATTTCTTTGTTCAAAAGAAGGACGGTGTTGGTAAACTTGGACTATCAATATTACAAAAAATTACAACAGCATTTCGTATGTTAGCATATGGAACATCAGCTGATAATTGCGATGAATACATTTGAATTGGTGAGTCAACTGTGATTCAATGCTTGAAAAGGTTTTGCAGGGCAATTATACAATTGTACAAGGGCGAATATTTGAGATATCCCAATGCGAACGATGTAACAAGATTACTACAGAAAGGTGAAGAACGAGGGTTTCCAGGGATGCTGGGAAGTCTAGGTTGTATGCATTGGCAATGGAAGAACTGCCCAACAGCATGGGCAGGCCAATATTCAGGACGCCATGGTGGACCAACAATCATACTCGAGGCAGTAGCATCATATGACTTGTGGATATGGCATGCATATTTTGGCTTGCCGGGCTCTAACAATGATATCAATGTTCTGCAGTCGTCCCATTTATTTGCCAATTTAGCCGAAGGTATTACGCCGCCTACTCATTATACAATCTTGGGGAAAAATTATGATGTTGGTTATTACTTAGCCGACGGAATATATCCGAAATGGTCAACACTGGTTCAGACTATTTCACACACACAAGATAAAAAAAACAATACTTCGCAATGATGCAAGAAGCATGCCGAAAAGATGTAGAGCGAGCCTTTGGAGTTCTTCAATCACGCTTTGCAATTATTAAGGGGTCGTGTCGTTTTTGGGATAAACATGTGTTACATGATATCATGACAGCTTGCATTATAATGCACAATATGATTGTCGAAGACGAACGAGATGAAAATGAAGATGTCGATATTTCTGCGCCGCCACCGACCCAGAATGTGGAAGAGATGGACACAAGTGAAGCCGAAAGATTTCGTCAATTCCTAAGCCGACACAAGAAGATCAAAGACAGAGATGCACATTTTGCACTTCGGGATGCACTGATTGAACATTTGTGGGAACGACATGGCAATGAAGCAATGTAGTTTTCAAAATATTATGCATTTTAAAGTTAATGTATTTTGGTGTATGCGCAATTTTAAGTAGTAAAATATCTTATTCTGCTTTTTACATGATCAATAATATTTAGAAAATATTCAATATTAGTCTCATTTTGTAGGTAACGGAAAGACAAATTTTTTGATATATTATATGTAAAATTTGGAGAAATATATTAGCGGCTGCGGGCGTTATAAAAATATACGTAAAGTTAAAATAATACAAACTTTATTTTAATTTAAAAAAAAATACAAAAAAAATAAATAGAGGAGCGGCATTTCCGCTCCTCTAAATTTAGAGGAGGAGGGAGCGGAAATGCCGCTCCCTCCAAAAATGGAGCGCCAAATGGCGCTCCATTGGAGCCAACCGGACTCCATTTTCCGGAAAATGGAGTCCGGTTGGAGATGCTCTTATAAATAGACCGCATGACAACTGTAATAGACAGAATAAGCAAGTCTCATTTCAACTTTAAGCTTCCCCCCTTTTGACATCCGATTTTCTTTTACCTGGTTATCTATCATCTTCTTCCTTGCACTTCATCCATTTCCCTCATCACTAAGAAATCATTAGATCCCTTCTCCACATTTGGTATGGGCAATGGCTCAAGCCATCAGAACATCACGTGTAGTATCAAGAATCACGATTCAATTCTAGTCAGGATCCTCATCACATGGCGAGATCATCTAGCAAACAAGCATTTCTATACACCCAAACTAGAATCATCAACTTCAAGGCAGTGGCGGAACTAAAAATTTATCTTAACTCGGGCACACTTAAAAAAATTAAATTAAACAAATCGCAATTAAAATATTAATCTTATTGACTTTATTTGAGGCTCACAAAATTGAAATACAAATAATTTTTTAACTAGTAATCATTGTCTATATTTTAATTTTTTTATTACTATTTTTTTTTGCAATATTTACGGAGAATTAATTGACAATAAGTACCAAGAAACAAAAATAAATTTTCCAACCAAAGAACATGTATTTTGGGGCTAAATAATGAATGTAAAACTTTGGGGATATAAAATTTAACCTAAAAACTCATATTCAATAAGAAGAGAATAAGAGAAAGGGGCATAAAACAAGATTAGAAGGAATAAAAAATTAAGAAAATGAATAAACAAAAGAAGAAGTGTAAGGATGAGGACCGAGTTGACATAAAAATCAGAAACAAGAAAATAAGAAAGAGAAACAAAAGGCAGAAATAAAAAAAGAAGACGTTAGTAAGAAAAAACTGAAATACAAATAAATAAATAAATAAGAAGAATTATCTTCAGTTCAGTCGACAGATTGAGAAGAATAATAAAAAGAATTGTTGTTGGAACCTTGAGCAGCCTAGACATGACAATTGACAACACAACCTTTCACTTTTTTTTCATCTTATCAGGCCTATACTGCAGCTATTCTCCTTTTCTTCTGGTGGCGTTAATGTCTAAATTTAGCTTTATGGTACTGCCTACATACTAGCCCCCAGTTTTTCCTCGGAATTTACACCCGGGCACGTGCCCGGGTGTGTCTCCACTTAGGTCCGCCAGTGTTCGAAGGTAAAGATTATGATTATTGGAGCAAGCAAATTAAGGTATACTTCATTCCTCATGGCTTGTGGGATCTTATCCAAAATGGATACCCTCAATTTCTCAGAGAAACGTGGTAGATAAGTGAGAGATGACTAAAGTCCAACTTCTAATGGAAAATCAGAAAAGGGATGTCAAAGTCATCCACTATATCCAACAAGGAGTCGCGCTACAACATTTGTGTTTTACATCAGGGTTTTTATGCGATATTTTTGTTTATCCAACAAAAACATGGCTAATACATTTTCCTATCCCCTCGGCGGCAAACACTGTTTCACGGGAGCGGAAAATAAACTTTGGAGGAGTTTTAGACATGTTTATTTAAAAAATGTTGCTAATAACACTTTGGCCATGTTTTTAGTATAAACGTCCTTGGTGCCTTTACTAGGGTTTCAATTTCGAAGTTCTCTATCACATAAGCGCCATCAAGAAAACCTCTTTTTCATTCCTTCCCGCTGCGACCACGACCTAATCATTCGTGCTGCTACCAATCGAGCGATGAAATCCTCTTCGCTACCACCGATCGAGAGACGAAGGCATCTCGTCACTGCCACCGACCGAGCGAAGATGTCTCAACATTAGCCGGTGCCGCCAGCTAGAGCTCGACGGTCTTTCCGTCGTCGTCCCTGCTCAGAGGCTAGGTTGTCATCTCATCACCTCCAAAGTTGATGCATGACACTGTTTAATAAATTTTGATATTAGTCCATATGTAAAAATTTGTTGTTAAATTTCTTGTTAGGTAGATTGAAGTAAAATGAATCAAATTCAAAATGAAATTTGGGGAATATTAGTATTATGTACTCTTCATTCGATTGTTTACTCCTAACCTTTATGTTATTTAAATGACTACATTTGTTGTGACAAAATAATAAAAATAAATTTTTTTATACAATCACCTTTGGCCACGTTTTTACGAAAAACATGGCAAAAACTAGCCACTGATTTTTTTTCAATAACGTGGCTAAATTTAGCAACGTTTAATTCAAAAAAATGTGGTGAACTATATCGAAGTTTTGCTCCTAAACGCTGCCAATATCATTTTATCTTTAGCGGCGCATTTATTACATGCATCGCGAAATACTTCCGCAATAATTTATACCGCGACACTTATAAATGTCGCAAAAATATCGGAGGCGTTTAAAAAACGTCGTCATAGATTATTAAAAACGTCTCCATAAATGAGTTATTTTGTAGTGTTGGGAGGCCATTCTTCCTCTTATAATCGATGCAAAAATCAAAAAAGAGACGTGGGAAATCTTAAAGACAAAGCATAGAGGTAATGAGAAAGTTATTTCGATAAAGCTATCCTTGTTGTGGAGAGACTTTGACACACTCATGATGAAAGACGAATAATCAGTGCAAAGTTATTCTCAAGAGCATCCACGATTATCAACCAACTAAATTAGAACTTATTGTGATCTATCCAAAAAAGGGTTGTCTCCAAAATTCTAAGCATCTTGACACCACAGTTTGAATATGTGGTTGCCGCCATCAAAGGAGTCAAAGACTCAAGCTATCAATAATTGAGTTGATGGGCTCGTTATAAGGCCACAAAGAGCGAATGAAGAGAAGAGAACCCCAGTTAGAGCAGGCCTTTCAAATTGTCTCTTGCTACGGGAAGACATTGTCTCCCACCTGGAACCAAAACTTCAGAGAAAATGTTGCAGAAGAAAGTGGTGTCACACCTTATTGCAAATTATGTAACAAAACATACATAACACAGAAAGATTGTTACTCAAAGTGCAAAAGGTGCAAAAGGCAAATCCACTTGCCGAGGGACTGCTGGTATCAGGACACAAAACCAAATGAAAAAGTCAACTTTTCCAACAATTAGGAATCTTTGTTCTATTCCTGCTTGTGAAACGAAGGTTCAGACGGTGATGTTTGGTTCCTCGATAGTGTGTGTTCCAACCACTTGTCCAACTACAATAAGGCATTCACAACTAAATGAAAAAAATCTGAAGTAATCATGTGAGATGGAAATGTTTAAGTTATTGAAGGAAAGGGGACCATTGCCGTCAAATTTAGAAACAGGAAAATTAATCAAATACACAAATTACAATTATGTACAAGAGTTGTCCAAAAGTATGCTCAGCGTCGGACAACTCCTAAAGAAAGGCTACAAATTAACATTCTATAAAGAAGAGTGCAACATACTAGATAAAAAAACACAGAGACTTGTTGCCCGTGTAAAAATGTCCATGAACAAAATATTTTCTTTGTCAATGTCACTGAGTCAATATGAAGAACACACAGAACACTCAGTCTACCAAACCAACACTGTCAGGAGCTCTGAGAAATCAATGTGGTGATATTTTATATGTGGCCACTTAAATTTTAGTGATTTACTGAAGTTAAAAAGCCTGGAGAATGGAGTTCTGGGATTCGTGAACAATCTATAATTTTGTTATGTTTGTGCATTAAATAAGATCCACAAAACTCCATTCCCTCAACAAACTCAGGGGAGAGAAACAGAGCCCTTAGAACCGGTCCATACTCTACCCCCACCAAGTTAGGTACTAGGTACTATCTGATGTTTGTTGACAATTACAACCGTGTGATGGGGATTTATTTCCTTAACCAGAAGTCAGAAGCATATCAGAAATTTGTTCAGTTCAAGAGCCTTGTCGAAAATAAGTCAAACTTCAAACTTAAAAACCTCAAAATGGATAGGGGAGGAGAGTTCATCAACAATGAATTATTCTCCTTATGTGAATCACAAGGCATTAAATGACAACTTACAGTTCCTCTGAGCCCCAAGCAGAATGGTATGTGGTGGAACAAAAGAATAGGACATTGGTATAAATGAGAAGAAGTCTATTGCAGCATAAGAAGTTGGCGAAAGAATTTTAGGGAGAAGCGATGAATAAAACAATATATATACTTAACAGACCCCCCACGAGAGTGTTGCTAAATTCAACTCCGATCCTTATGAATCGTGGTACAAGCGCAAACATTCCATTCACCACTACAAAGTATTTGGTTGTGTCGTATATGACCTTCCTCCAAAAGACAACAGAGACAAACGAGGGGAAAAGGAGATAAATGCATTCTGGTAGGTTATAGCCTTGAATAAAGGGATACAAATTACTGAACCGACTCACCAAGAAGCTACTGATTAGCAAATACATCATTTTTGATGAGCAAGGAGGTTGGGACAAAGATCTAGTTGTTGATTAGAGTTGCGTGCTTACAGATCTCCTGGAGGATGCCCTGGAAGAAACATCTGAAGATGCAAGTCCACGACCACCCAGTCCAAGAGGTTTCGAAAATCCCCCATCAAGATCTAGGTTTGACTCATCATTTCCAAGGAAATTGAGTTCACTAATCATCATTTATGAATCCTAGAATGCAACCCACATGTGTAAGGAACTTACATGTATTCTAGAGCCGCAACACAACCTCAATGGGGTGAGGTCATAAATGCAGAAATTAGGAGGACCCACAATGACAATACATGGAAATTGGTTTCAATGACATCCAACAGAGATGTTATCAGATTGAAATGGATTTACAAAGTACAAATCCAAGCAGAAATACAAATCCATGTTGGTGGCTAAAGGGTACTCGCAAAAGCCAGGAAGGGAATTTATGAAGGCGTTTGCTCTCGTGGCCAGGATGAAATTAAACCATCAGAATTCTTCTAGATTTTGCAACGCAACATCAATTACAAATCGACAAGATTGACGTTAAATCAAAATTTCCGAATGGTGATCTTAGTGAAGAAGTATTTCTGCAGCAACCAGAAGAGTACCATGTGCAAGGAGAAGAGGAGAAAGTGTACAGATTAAGGAAGCTTTATACGTACTAAGATAAGCGCCAAGGGCCTAGAATGCCCGCATTGATCATTACCTGAATCAAAATGCCTAGACCAGTAGACCCAATGAAGCATCTCTTTACTTCAAACACTCCTAGAAGGTGACTTTTTGATTGTATGCATCTATGTGGATGACCGATTGGTCACATGCACAAATTCTCACCATATAGAAGAATTTAAGAACATCATGAAGGACTTTGAGATGAGTGATTTAGGGTTCATGAAGAATTTCCTGGGCCAACAAATAAGTCAATTTTCAGGCATCATATTTTTTCACAAGCAGAAATATTTGATAGAGCTATTCAAGAAGTTTAGCATGCAAGAGTGTTGTAGGGAAATCAGGTGCAACCCGCAGGGCACCGCTATAAAAATTGCACGAAACAAGAACACAATATATAGGAAAAACTGCGTCCGGCAAAACCCGCCGACGCACAATCACAAATATATATTAAATTATACAATACATAAATGCAATTACAGGAAATAACAAGAGAAGAATAGACCGTTCGGTGGAACACCGCAGATGCGCCGGACGCGCACGATCCGCGGGCGAGTAGAAGATCTGGACTGCAATCCGCCTAGCGGACGCTCAAGGTTCACCGGAACCTTCAACGTCGAAGTTCGACGTTCAACCGCAACCACCACCGGAGACCAACGCCGCCACCGGAGACAAACACCACCACCGAGATCAAAATGCCGTCACGGCTAACTGCACTCGCGCACGCCTTCAACGTCTACGGCGATCTCCGCCAGGCCCGACGACGACTCCCTCTCCAACGCCGGGGGCTCACCTCCAAGACCGGCGACACAACCCTCTCCAACGGCGAAACACCATGAGGCCGGAGGCCTCTCCGTCGCACGAGAGAGAGAGAGAGAGAGAGAGAGAGAGAGAGAGAGAGAGGGAGAGAGAGAGAGAGAGAGAGAGAGAGAGAGAGAGAGAGAGAGAGACGAGAGAGAGAGAGAGGAGGAGGGGCAGCCTTCCCAAGGAAGAGCTACAAGCTGCTTCTATTTCTTTTCTCCCAGGCGGTTATCTCTCAATTGCAACATGCGATTAATTTTCTCCACGGTACTGTGCGGTTTTGCCAATTGAAAAACAGGCGATATTTTATCTTTTCTTCCTGGCAGTTATTAGTCAAGAAAATAAAACGCACGCCACTCCATGGTTATTCACGTTATCAATTCTATATATATAAATATATATTCATATATATATATCCTGACCACGGATCTGACCCAAAAATCAACAATCCACCACCTTGGATCATGATCTGAAACCACCACCTGCACGAAGCAATCCAACTGCACGAAGTGACACTGCACAAAGCACCACCCCAAAAACTGAGGCGTCAGCCGACCTGCTCCAGTCGACTCATCCCTGCTTGGGCTCAACCCCTGAATGTCGACGCAACTAGATCGTTGAATCTGACTCGCCTAGTCAGACTACCAGAAGGGCGATCCTCTGCACCACCTCGACCATCCACCCTGTCGGCCGCAGAAAACATGGGCACACCACCTCGCATCGTGGTCCCCATCAGCCAGTACAAACTACGGTGCTGCATAGCTCGCATGAGCACGGTGCGCCCTCGCCTCACCGTCAGAACTCCACCTCTCGATGCAAAACTGCACCCACCGGAGTCCAATCTGCCCAACGATATCAGATTCCTGCGTAGCTTGGGTACCAGATGTACCCGCTCGAGCCTACGCACTGCTCCGTCATGCGTCCTGATGTCCACCGTCCCTATCCCCGTGACCTCACATGCTGAGCCGTCA
The DNA here is from genome assembly GCA_033032865.1 of Dactylorhiza incarnata. Lineage (NCBI taxonomy): Eukaryota > Viridiplantae > Streptophyta > Magnoliopsida > Asparagales > Orchidaceae > Dactylorhiza > Dactylorhiza incarnata. The sequence goes on from JAWHQI010000068.1 coordinate 346,854, forward strand.
CCCAGAAAGACTGACCCAGACGTCACCTCCAGTGAACTGAACATCCCTGCATCTGAACAAATATGTTGCGAAGCACCAGAATCCCATATCCAGCTATCAGAGTCACTCAGACTCTCAGTGACGCAATAAAATCCGTCATCTCCTTCCAGGTCCAATGTCACTAAGCCCGCATCTTGGACATCCTTCGAAGTTCCAGAACTTCCTGCACGCTGCGGACAATTCCTCCTAATGTGACCAACTTGTCTGCAGTGGTAACACGTCACTGCCTTCTTCGACGCCGACCGAGCTCGTGCACCGCTCGATCCTTTGTCAAAACTCCTCCAGCGTCCATGCGCTACCAAGATCTGGTCACCCCTAGGAGTGGGGTCCTTCAACATCTGACTGGATAACAGCGCCGACGTGACTTCTTCCAACTCCACCGTATCCTTCCCATACAGGAGCGTAGTCACCATGTCCTTGTATGATGCTGGGATCGAGGTAAGAAGCAAGAGGGTTGTGTCTTCTTCCTCCATCTTCACACCAACCACATGCAGTTGGTTAAGAAGTCCATTGAACACATTGAAGTGTTCCTGCAGGTTACCACCATCCTGCATCTTCAGGCCGTACAATCTCTGCTTCAGTAACAGCCTCGCGGTCAGTGACTTGCTCATGTAGAGTCCCTCAAGCTTCTCCCACAACATGACAGCGGACTCTTCAATACCGATGTTCAACATCACCTTGTCGTCGACGCACATCCGAATAGCGCTAGTTGCGCGCTCATCCATCTCAGTCCACTCAGAATCCTTCACCGGACTATTTAATTGTCACGGCCCGAAGACCATCACAATTTATACAGTATCATAAACAGTATTTCAGTCCACATATAGCACAGCATATTATCATATATCACAATGAGTTTACATAATGTCCAAAACATATACTTTTTATTTATTTCGTTACAACAGATACAAGGAAGAGTACATATAGAGATTGATACTATTCTATCATACGTGATCTCTTATTCTTCTTGATCCTTCAGCTTGAGAATTATCAGGGATAGTTGGATTGACGCTTAGCGGATCCTAAAAATTTAGCAACATAAAGGATTAGTCTTTAATAAAGACTATGTGAGAATTTATATCTTTAACTGCTATACATACAATTGAAATGAAGCAGTAACAATATGCATATAAGTTCCATGATTTGACAGTACAAGTAAAATGAAGCAGTAACAATATATGTTCATAATGAAAACATATGTTCATACTGAGTATATCTGTATATATGTTCATAATTAATATGCATAAATATTCATTGTCAATATATCAATAAAAATCCTTTTTATTGGTTTATATTCATATGAGATTATGTCGAGGGCTTCAGTATCAGTATATCTGTATCAGTATTTGGGCCCGACCCCTCAAGGTCAAAGACTCCCAAGTCAGTACGTTCATCACGCGTTAATGCTTTTTCAGCCGACTGCTTGGTTGCCATTATAATTCAGTAAAGTTCTTGTACCCTCGACCTTTCTCATGCATCGATGCATTTATATGTAAAAGTTATAAGTTTATAAACAATGAAAAGGTAATATTTATTTATTATTCCCCTCAGTTTATGATCGCAATTGATTCCTTTGCAATGTTTGCCATCTTTAGCGATTTATTCATTGTCAGTGATATTAAATTATGAACTTTATTTGATCATCATGTGTGCGCATACAATAATAATTTCTATCTATCTTTTCAAAATAACATGTATATACTTAAAAGTAGGGAAATAGAGCATACATTAAAGAGATAATCCTCACATGCATAATTCCTTTATCACGTCGTAGATCATTGTCGCGCCTATCATTCGATGCCATCCTTCGAGTTTCTGTCATTAGACATCATTTATTAGGCAACTCTTATTATCGAGGTTGCATCTTTATTTAGAAGCGACTTGACTTTATTTGGTGATAGAAGACTTTTAGGAGTGGTATGAGAAAATCCCCTCATTTTAAGTTATGCCAACACTCTTATTGACTTAATTCAACCCTCATAACTCATCTTCAGAACTAGATGGATGAGAAGGAGAGAAAGTGAGTGGGGGAGAATACTAAACCAAACCATCCCAACTTGATAAGCATATCAGCCTACTGTCAAGGGGAAAACAAAAACAACCCATAATCTTTTCCCCACATAACTTTCCAGCAATCATGCTATCCCCATGCCAAATCATAATAATATCAATAGGGATTTAGACTTACAGAGCAAGGGGGGTTCAGATAATTGAAGGAGCTGATCCTCACAGCAAAGGCACAACCCAAACAGCTACAGCACAACCTCCCAGCCAAGGCACGATCAAAACAGCCATAGCACAACAGCTAATAGACAGCACAACTCACAGCCAAAGCACAAACTCACAGCCACAGCACAAACTCACAGCTACAACACGGTGGTGAAGCTTCAGTTGGCACAATAAGAGTAGAGGAGAGAGCGTATGAAGGAGGAGAGAATCCATCGGGCTTTATATAGCCGATGTTCGATCGGCATTTCAGTCGTCACAGCAATGACCTTCCGCCAAGTAAAAGCTCGGCAATGACACGATTCATCCCTAGGTGTCGACAAGGAGGAGGGAGGAGCATGGCGTGTCGAAGAAGCAGAAGATTTCACCAACCCTACCGAGGAAGACGCCGCTCGCCGCTTGCCCTAGAGGAAATAGCGAAAGAGAAGAAGGTCGTGCGGCTTCCGGTTTAATCAGTCACGGGCTGGGCTGGTTTTAACCTTCTCCTTTATTTATAATAAGTATAATGTAATATTAATTATATAAGATTGAATACTATAGAATGAAATATTCATCCCCCATATTATTTGGTTATAACTCATATACATATTTTGTATATTTAGTGTCTATTTTGTTACAACCTTATTAGTCCCAATCTTTCTTAAGCATATTTAGATAAAAAAAATAGCGAAATTATTTGATGGTGCGTAATTATTTGATGGCAATTTATCACTGACGTATATTTTTCATCATCGGGAATTATTTAGTATATAATTTAAACACAAATATTTGAAAACATAAATTTAGGCATTACAGTTTCGTACCTCCATATAAAAAGTTTCGTCCTCGAAACTTTTAGTTATTGATTTCTTCAAATAGTAGTGGAAAAAGATCCTTCACGCCCCCCGCAGCACTTGGATCAAACCCTGCTCGACCAACATATCCTTGACCCGAATCTGCCATAGGCGGAAATTTCCGCTGCCGTCAAACTTCTCCACTGAATACCTTGCCAACACTGAATTCTTCCATGTCATAGCTTCCCTCAGCAAACTAGAAGACCTGATTTGTTCAAAGGTCGAATCTGAGAGAGTGGGAAGATGATCTAGTCGTTCACCACCGCAGTCAAACCCTTCCTAGAACGTCCAATCATGGTCGTCTACCGAACCTGGCTTTGATACCGCTTGTAGGGAAATCAAGTGCAAACCGCAGGGCACCGCTATAAAAATTGCAGGAAACAAGGACACAATATATAAGCAAAACTGCGTTCGACAAAACCCGCCGACGTACAATCACAAATATATATTAAATTATACAATACATAAATGCAATTACAGGAAATAAGAGAGCTGAATAGACCGTCTGGTGAAACACCGCAGATGCGCCGGACGCGCACGATCCGCGGGCGAGTAGAAGATCTGGACTGCAATCCGCCTAGCGGACGCACAAGGTTCACTGGAACCTTCAACGCCGAAGTCCGACGTTCAACCGCAACCACCACCGGAGACCAACGCCACTACCGGAGACAAACACCACCACCGAGATCAAAACGACGTCAAGGCTATCTGCACTCGCGCACGCCTTCAACGTCTACGACGATCTCCGCCAGGCCCGACGACGACTCCCTTTCCAACGCCGGCGGCTCACCTCCAAGACCGGCGACACCACCCTCTCCAACGGCGAAACACCACGAGGCCGGCGGCCTCTCCGTCGCACGAGAGAGCGAGAGAGAGAGACGGGAGAGAGAGAGGAGGAGGGGCGGCCTTCCCAAGGAATAGCTACAGGCTGCTTCTATTTCTTTTCTCCCAGGCGGTTATCTCCCAATTGCAACAGGCGATTAATTTTCTCCACGGTACTGTGCGGTTTTGCCAATTGAAAAACAGGCGATATTTTATCTTTTCTTCCTGGCAGTTATTAGCCAAGAATATAAAACCCACGCCACTCCATAGTTATTCACGTTATCAATTCTATATATATAAATATATATTCATTTATATATCCTGACCACGGATCTGACCCAAAAATCAACAAGTGCAAGCCCACATCAACCCTCATGGCCACCTGGGAGAAGTTAATAAGAGAGGATCGAGAGGAAAAAGTCAGTGAAGAGAACTATAGAAGTATTGTTGGTTCACTCATCTACTTAACCAACATCAAGCCCGATATCAAACACTATGTATGCATCGCCTCCAAGTTCGTGAGTGAGCCACGTTCTGCCCATAAGAAAGTTTTAAAATGCATAATGCGATACTTGTAGGGCACTTGCGACTATGGGGTAGTGTATTCAAGAAAAGAAGGAGAAGAGAGATTAATTGGTTATTCCGACAGCGACTGGGCTGACAGTGCCGATGATGCAAAGCACAAGTGCCTTTGTATTCCAAATAGAGATGATGACAGTTTCATGGAATTCAAGAAAACAAAAGAGCATTGCCCTCTTATCCATAGAAGCACAGTATATTGCAATAGGTGAAGCCACCAAGGAAGTAATATGGCTGAATCAACTAATGAGACAATTAAGAAGAGAAGGGCAAAAGCCAACAATCCTGATGGTCAACAACACATCGGCTATTTCCATCAACGAGAACTCTGTCTTTCACAACAGAACCAAACATATTCAGATCAAACATCACTTTGTGGAGAACTAGTAGAAGGGAAGGAAATTGTCATAATCTATTACAACACCAGAGACAAGTTATCAGACGAGATAATAAAAGCTTTCTCCGCTGAATAATTCCATGTTTTTTCGAAGTCGGCTCGTGGTCGTCGGTGCAAAAGAAGACCTAGATTAAGAGGGGGAATGTTAGAAAATGAGAAGTAATTAAAACCAATGTAATCTAGAGCTTGAGTAAGCCTCTTTATGCATTACATTAATGTATCTTCTTGGGTAGATAGACCAACGACAACTGTAGTAGGCAGAACAAGCAAGACTCATTTCACTTTTAAGCCTCTGACATCCTGTTTTCTTTTTCCTATCCATCATCCACTTCTTCACACTTCATCCATTTCCTGCAACACCTAAAAAAATCATTAAATTCCATATCTGCATGCCTCACATTGCATGTCTTAAATCCCCCTACTCATAAATATATCTATTGGTTGATTTTTTGGGTAATTAGTCATCTTGATATTATATTTGTAGAATAATACCTTATTCGGAGATAAAATTTTTGAATGATTTTTTTATTACCTTATTCGGAGATAAAATTTTTGAATGATTTTTTTTAATTGATAAATAAAATTAAAATGTATTAAAATGACTCTTTGCATATAAAAATTACTCTTCTTATCTCTAAGACTCTACACATTTTTTTAATATATATAGCTATTGAATACATATCTCACAACTCTTTGAAGATACAACAACGTATCTGCGAGAGTCTATCTTCAATAAGAAAAATAAAAAGATTTCAAGCAAGATACTTATTTTGCTTTAGGATTTTAACAAAATTCAAATATCAAGTTTATTCACATAGATTTACATGTTTTTAGTGGAATGAATCAAATCGGGACTTTGGATGAGGAAGGAGTCCATTGTAGTTAAAAAGAAACGCTATAAAGGAAGAAAACAAGATCTTGTCGTCTCGGCGGATTGAAGAGTAACTATCGGCCAGACATAAAACCACCTCGTTTTCATAAAAACTTGTGAAAACTGTTCAATCTCTTGCAAACATTGCTCGGAAGTCGGAAGTAATGGCGAGGCAAGGGTGCCGGAAAAAACTCACCCACGGCCGTGACACTTTCATGTTTGGGCACACCGGCTAGAACGCCAGAGATGGGGGCGGTCGGAGAAGGTCGGAGGTAGTCGAGCAAACACGCAAAGCAGGAGGGAGCGGAAGCACAAGAGCGCCTCCTGCGGAGCAGGAGCGAGCAGAAACACGAGAGCCCCTCCCGCTGAGCAGGAGCGAGCGGAAGCACTCTTATGGAGCAGGCGGAAGCGGAAGCGCTCTCTATGGAGCGAAAGTGCTTTCTGCGGAGCAGGAACGAGCCGGAGCACGAGAGCATATCCCGCATAGCAGGAGCGGGTGGGAGCGCCTCCCGCGGAGCAGGAGCGAGCAAAAGCACTCTTACGGAGCAGGCGGAAGCAGAATCGCTCTTTGCGGAGTTGGAGCGCTTTCCGCGGAGCAGGAACGAGCAGGAGCACGGGAGCGCCTCCCGCAGAGCAGGAGTAGGCTGGAGTGCAGGAGAAACTCCCGCGGAGCAAGAGCAGGATGGAGCGCGGCAGCGCGACCCGCGGAGCAGGAGCGCGCAGAAGCACTCTTACGGAGCAGGCGGGAGCGGAAGTGCTCTTTGTGGAGCGAGAGCGCTTTCTGCGGAGCAAGAACGAGCTGGCGCGCGAGAGCGCCTCCCGCGGAGCAGGAGAGGGCTGGAGCGTGAGAGCGCCTCCCGCGGAGCAGGAGCGAGCAGAATCACTCTTACGGAGCAGGCAGGTGCAGAAGCGCTCTTTGCGAAGCGATAACGCTTTCTGCGGAGCAGGAACGAGCGGGAGAGGCAACTCAAAGCTGCTTAGCTGCAGGATTTAGACCGGGCATCATAATTGGAGTCGCCTTACGGGTCCGGGGGAGGTTGCGATGAGAAACATTTGGTCTGACCCAACTCGAGCCCTTTCAGGGGAACCACATCAATTGCCCCCAAGTTTTTGGAGGCCGAGATTTGCAATCGATAGTCCGAAAATTTCTACTGCTCGTCATGAGATCGTGGGAATGTGTTTCGCTACGGCAGCCCTTGTGTTCCGCAGCGGAAAATTATTACCGCCTTAGAACATCAGGCTAACCAAGTGCTTACTCGGACGTGGTCTCTTCATCATATTTGAGAGCGCTCAGGAAATCAAATACATAATCCAAAAATATCAGATTATTAAAATATTAAAGCCTTTAATTGTGATACGCAAAGAATATTGTTTATTCCTTAATGTAATTTTGGCATTAATTAGGATATTTGATTTCTCCATAATGAGATTTAGGCATTAATGAGGATATTTGATTTCTTTGCCTTTACTGGCGCTACTTCCATAGGTGGAGCTTTCTACCTCCCTATAAATTTCGCTAAAAGGCATTGATCGAAAAAACAAATTTCTTTGAACACTTGCGAGAGGGTTCCCCACTGGTTGGACGAGAAAGGATTCTATGGCTACGAGAGATGAGGTAAAAATTTTACTTTCTCGCATTTTGCTAGACATGAAAAGAAGAAAAACCGCGCGAGAGCATGCTCGCGACGAAGCACGCGCAGGGGGCACACCCGAGCATGCTACAACTCGAAAAAGGCGCGACGTCGTCGTGCTCGGGGCGCGGCGCCGCAGTGCTCGGGGAGTGTACATTGTCGCGCACGGGGCGCGGTTGCCGCGGCCGGGCAGCTTGGGCTGCGCGACACTGTCGCTTACAAGCCGCGGCACTACCGCACGCGGGCTATACGGCACTGCCGCGCACAGGACGCGGCGACGCCGTGCGATGGTAGCGTGATGCCACCGCCCACCGCAGCCCGTCGCGCGAGGGCATTGCCGCACTTCCGGGAGAGCACGCGACTGCGCTTGGGGGGAGCGCACGCCCGTGCTCCACCTTGAGCATGAGACTTATCGTGGTTCGGAGGGCTGCTCCATCTTGCTGGTGCATGCGGGATGCTTGCTTTTTGCTTTTTGCTTCTCTTTTCATTTTTTGCCCTTGATTATGTTCATGATCCAAGGCGAAAAAACCAAGCGAGACCTATGTGTTTGGGTTCGACTTTGAACGGGGACCAGATCAAAGCATGGCATAAGCGCTTTAACATTCCCGCTAGCATCGAGGTGAAGATTCCACTACCCGAAGAGCGGGCCCAACTCCTCCTTTTCGGCTTCATTACTATGTCTGAGGGGTGCTTCAAAGCAGGGTTCCAGATTCCCTCGCACGAGGAGGTCGTGGAAATCTTATGTCACTGCGGGGTGCCGGAAACCCAGTTTACTCCGGCGGGCATAACGAGGATCATGGGGATCATCTATTTTTTCCACGAGCATGGCTCACGCTTATCTTTAGAGATATTCAAGGACTGGTGCGATGTTCTCCGTGGGCCGGGCGGCCGGGTCGATGTTCGCAGCAATAAGAGATGGCTTGCGTTCGAGGACAAAGCCGACCACTGCCATGGGTGCACATTTTATGGGTTCGTGGAGAACTCTTGGCGGCTTCCGGAGGCTTGGAGGGAACTCTCTGACCGCTCTCGGTGAGTGCGGGCCAAGGAGGTTGTTTTTACTCCGGTACTGGGTTTCACAAATGCTAAAGATCTGGAGAGGCCTCTGTTCCATATCCGTGTTTTTGTGAACGCAAAGAGATTTACAGCTGGTAGGTCTTACGTCCGACGTCGGTCGAGATATTGTGGAGTCGCTGACCCGGGACAGGAAGAGGAATCTGATTTTCAGGCTCGGTGAGGTTTCCTTTACATCCTCATTTCATGACGTTAAAGATGGCGCGGGACTGTCTGCTCTGGCGAGTAAGGTTGCTCCTCACTCCCTAACGTCGAGGAGATTACTGCGGCTCCAGCTGCTAGCCTGCCACCTCCAAATGGCCCACCGCCAAATGTTGTTGGAGACAAGGGAAAAGGGTGTGTGTCCTCCTCTTTGCTTGCCACCACGTCAAAAGTAACAGTAAGTTTAAATATTTCGGGTCTCTCCGCCCTTGCCCTTATTTCTGACTTGTACTTTCTTTCATTCAGATTGGGGAGTTATGCGATATTGCCAATACGTGGAAAGAGCACTATGTCGGCATGAAGAATGAATATTTTGCTCTTTTGGAGAGGCTCCGTGCTGCGGAAGATGCTATTTCGGAATCAAAGCAGAGGGGTGATCGTGATGCTTCCCACATCCGGCATCTAGAATCCGATCTTGCGTCTGAACGTGCCGTGATCATGAAGCTTGTAGCGGAGTCCCATGCGACGGAGGCGACTCGCCAAAAGCAAATCACGACACTTGAGGAGGCGAAAAAAGAGATTTTCCGACAAGACAATGAGCTGATACACCTTTGAGAGGAGCTGGAAAGGCTTGCTTCTGCGCAGCAGGGGCCCGAGCAAATTAAAGTTGTTGGGGTGGCTGAATACACTGACTCTCTCGAATTCATGCAGGAGTGCTCCAAGATTTCCGAGGAGCTCTGTACTGAGATCATGACTAAGGAGGTTAAGCCGCTCATGGAGGATGAGTGCATGATTGCTTTCTCGAAGGGCTTTAGGAAGGCTCTTCGTGCAGTAGAGAGAAAGCTTGGGTGCAACACCGCGGGCCTCGGTCCAGGTGATGCTTCAGAGGATGATGCTTTTGATGTGGACATTGAGGGGTTACATAAGTGTTTCTTGTGTTGTTATTTTTGAGTTCTTGTTTTGCTTTTGCGCTTGCCTCGTGCTTATGGCTCGGGATGATGTATATGTGACTTGTGTTTGTTTTACATTTTTTGATTTCTTGAAACCCCCTAATGCTTTTTGGATACCTGTTTGCTGCTATACATAGTCTTTAGTTGGTCTTGATATGGTTCCCTTGAGGGATTCTCCCCCTATATCCCCCCCCCCTTTTCAAAGACCACAGTGCGTGGGGTGTGAAAATTAATCTTGAAGGTTGATCCCGAGGACCCCCAGTAGCTTGCGCGGGGCACGGGTAGCTAGCCAACATCCTGCTGGAGGCTTTGCCTTTTTACTTGAAAATTCGATGATGGGACGTGGTTCCCGCCTGGTCATGAGGCGGCATGCCCTCAACGAACATATGGCGTAGGCTCGCTCTCGATGTGGAGGGATGAACACCATCTTATCGGAGGTTGTTGCCTTACCATTTGGAGATTCATTGGGTAAACATGGTTCCCGCCGGGTCATGAAGGGGCATGCCCTCAGCGTCCGAATGGCATAGGCTCGCTCTCAATGTGGATGGTTGACCACCATCTTATCGGAGGTTGTCGCCTTACCATTTGGATATTGGTTGGGGAAATGTAGTTCCCGCCGGGTCGTGAGGGGGACATGCCCTCAGCGGCTGGATGGCGTAGGCTTGCCCTCGATGTGGAGGGCTGACCACCATCTTATCAGAGGTTGTCGCATTACCATTTGAAGATTCATTGGGGAAATGTAGTTCCCGCCGGGTCGTGAGGGGGGTAGGCCCTCAGCGGTCGGACGACGTAGGCTTGCTCTCGATGTGGAGGGTTGACCACCATCTTATCGGAGGTTGTCGCCTTACCATTTGGAGATTCATTGGGGAAACATGGTTCCCGCCGGGTCGTGAGGGGGGCAGACCCTCAGTGGCCTGATGGCATAGGCTTGCTCTCGAGGTGGATGGTTGGCCACCATCTTATCAGAGGTTGTCGTCTTACCATTTGGAGATTCGTTTGAAGATCGTTCATAGTTGGCAAGGACCTGAAATTATTTAGTTAGAAAGGAAAGCGTGGATACATTCATGAATAAAATGAGACAAAATATTTGCAAGTCCTTGAGGGAAACCATTTGGTATAAGCGTCAGTCACTCCGACGATTGGACCTCAGTTTCCTTTTCCTGAGCTGCTTGCCTTTGAGCCGTCTTGCGAAAGACTGTAAGGTGACCCAACTGGACGAGGCGTTCGATTTCATCCTTCAGACCTAGGCATTGCCTCGTATGGTGTCCAAGCCCTTGTGAAAGACACAAAACTTGGATTAATCCCCCGTGTTGCGAGGGAGCGGTCTTGGACACTTAACGATCTTGATTTTATAGATCGCACATAGGATATGCTCGCAGGATGTGTTCAATGGGGTGTAGATATGGGTTTTCTAGTTCAACACCCCTCGAGGACTGCCCGGTTGGTTCTGGTTAGGCCAACCGGTCTTTGTGAGCAATTGTTGTTCTTTTCTCTTTCATCCCATGGTTTCATGTTGTCGTTCATGTGTTGACGTTGGGAGACCAGCTTCCGCTACCGGTGTTGGGTCCACGCAGTTCTCATTTGGGCGAATTATCCTGCGATCCAGGTTCTGCGAGGGCCCATGACTGATCCAATGAACCTGGACCTTTGCAGCGCTGAGGTAACGAACCGATTTTTGGATGATTTTCCCTTTGCTCGTCATGCGGACCGCCATGGAGGTGTCATGTTGTAGTGTGTCGAGTAGGATACTTCTGAATATCACATTATATGGTGAATCAGTTTCTGCGATGATGAATTGGACGTTGTATTCGACTGGTTCTGAAAGTGCCCTTATATGGACAGGGAGGACGATGTCTCCTATAGTTGGTATCGTTGTTCCGTCCGGAAGCTCTATATGGCTAGCCCTGAGCTTGAGGTTCCCGTCAAGGAGCTTGACACGTAGCACAATTTCCATGAACAAGATATTGAATGTAATGGGTTGGCTTATCAATGCCCTTCTTAAATTCAAATGTTGGATTCCCAATGCTCGGTTACAGGGAAAAATCCAACCCCACCACGGAGATCCTTTTTACGCGATTCTACGACGACGTCCCCCTAAAGCTTGTCATGCTACGCCTACCCTGCATGGGGAGGTCTGTCCAACCCGAGCTACCTCCATATCTGAGCCTCTTCTCTGATTCTATGCATACGCGCTTCGTGCCAACCAGTGAATAGTTGGGATACGCTCTGTGAAGTTGTGAATGATTCACTCGGGCATGGACTGAAACTAGTTGAGAGCGTCTCCGCGAAGTGTCGTTGGGAAGATCTTACAGCTGATTTGGTCTGGAAGCCTGAGTACCTTCATTGCGGCCATGAAGTAATTGACATGCTCATATGGACACTCTGTTCCGTGGAACTTCTTACAGTGCGTGAGCTTGATCCAGGATGGAGCGGATATGCCTGGACCTATCCTTACAGGGGGATTGCCTTAGCTGAGGTATGCCATCATTTGGAACTTGCCCCATCGTTAGAGAGGCTGGCTTGCCGGCTGGGCCGAGCCACTGGGGTAGGATAGAGGCCGCGACAGGCGCTCCTTCTCCTTAGTTTGCGCGGTGGGTGGAATTGCTCGTGTCTGAAATTGCCTGGTGAATGTCCATTACTGCCAGTCTCTAAGAAAGATCGCTTTTAGAGCTAATTGGGAACGCTTTTTCTCACAGACGGCGCCAAACTATTAGTGGTCGTTCAATGCTCTCCTGGATTGGTCGAGCTGAACCGCCCTAGCTCAAGAGTGAGCTGAATGCGCAAACAGTCAAAAGTGAGAACCAATAGTAGATAACGAAATGTTTTTGTGGAAAACCCAAAAAAGGAAAAACCACGGGGCCTAGTCCAGTTCTGAATGATCCAATAGTTTTGTGTATTAAAGAGAATATTATTTTTTGAGGGTGACAGACCACCACTCATGACAAAGATTTTGCTAAGTCCTCTTAACACTTTTGAGTCGAACCCGGCAAAGCGTGCTCGTGGTTAACCTCAAGCGTGGAACATGGCAGAGCATTCATGAGCAAAGCGTTGCAGAGCAACCTGGAGCAGAGCGCTGGGGAGCAGCCTGGAGCGGAGCGCTGAGGGCAGCCTGGAGCGAAGCACTGCGGAGCAGCCTCGAGCGGAGCGATGTGGAGCATCCTGGAGTTGAGCGCTGTGGAGAAGCCTGGAGAGGAGCGTTGTGGAGCAGCCTGGAGAAGAGCTCCGTGGAGCAGTTGGAGCGGAACGCTATGGAACGGCTTGAATGGAGCGCTATGGAGCAGCCTGGAGCGAAACGCTGTTGAACAACCTGAGCGGAACGCTGCGGAGCAGCCTGGATTGGAACGTTGTGGAGCAAAACGGATCAAAGAAGTCAAGGGGGTCTGCCCCGGAGAGTTTGAAGCCCAACTGAGATCCTCCCAAATTCCTTGAAGGAGAGCTAGAACGCAGATGGAAATCTTCAAGGGGGAGCTTGAAGGTTGATGAAGATCTTCGAAGAGTCCTCGTGAGAAAACTCAAGGGCCCTTTCTTCTCTCAATGCCAAAAAGTTCCTTCAAATGGAGGCCTGACCCTCCTTTTATAGTTTTTGAGGAGGGTGTTCTGGTCACTGCGTCATGCTGATTCTTGGACGAACGAATGAGATTGCTTGATTCAGGACATACAAATAGTCAACTTTGAGATTATGACGAGCTTGTCCCCCGGTCACGCTGGGCAGCTCGGCAGCCTCCCTATTGGTGGTGGTGGTAGGCGATCACAATCGGCGATGGATGATAGTGGCGCGCTCCGTGGGAACAAGAATTAGCGGGAGCGCTTCTTGCGGACCATAAGAGAGCGGGAGCGCCTCTTGCGGACCATATGAGAGTGGAAGCGCTTCCCATGGAGCAGGAGCGAGCGGGAGCGAGCGGGAGCGGGAGAGCTATTTCCGTGGAGCAAGAGCGAGCAAGAGCGAGCGGGAGCGCCTCCCGCAGATCGAGCAGGAGCGAGCGGAAGCATAAGAGCGCCTTCTGCGGAGTAGGAGAGAGCGGAAGCACGAGAACGCCTTCGGCGGAGCGGGAGCGAGTGGAGCAGGCGAGAGCGGAAGCGCTCTCTGCGGAGCGAGAGCGCTTTCTGCAGAGCAGGAACGAACGGAAGCGCGAAAGCACCTCCCGTGGAGCTGGAGTGGGCTGGAGTGCGGGAGCGCCTCTCGTGGAGAAAGAGCGAGCAAAAGCGCTCGTATGGAGCAGGCGGGAGCGGAAGCACTCTTTGTGGAGCGAGTGCGCTTTCAGCGGAGCAGGAACGAGCGGGAGTGCGAGAGCCCCTCCCACGAAGCAGGAGCGGGTTGGAGCGCGCAAGCGCTGATGCGCAAATCCTGTACACCGCTATAGGCGGTAGCGAGACTGCGATCCGAACGGCAGTGAACCGGTCGTTGTCAAGTAATAATATGAGGAAGTAAATCCCCAAGTATCGAATCTCTCAAGGAACACAGTAAGGTGGAGTTAACGTTCGAGGAAGGACTTGAGATCGAAGTCCTTTGGGTCGGATGAATTGCGGACACGGGGGTTGATTTGGTTTGTGGAAAATAAAGAGAAAAAGCTACAACTACTCCTATGCAATGCCGCTATGCAATGCTTCGTTCGGCGGGATGGAAGACTACGTAGGCCTTGAACGCGCTACTTCGTAAGGGCGGATGGACGAGTAGGCAAGCGGATCGAACTATGCAGGCCTTGAGCGCGCTGCTTCGTTAGGCGGGATGGAGTACGGGCCGCGATGCCACGCTTCGGTAGGCGGATGGGCGAGTAGGCTAACGGAATGAGGGTTGTAAGCGCCTCTTCGCAAAGCACACCACTAACAATTGTTAGGGCGGCACAACACAACGAACAATCCACACCACGGGGCACACCTCAAATGAAAATATAACAAGATTACTCAATCACATAGACATGATTTCATACTAATGTTAACAAGTAAAAATTTACTTCATCAAAATGTTGGTTCTAGCTACATACACATCAATAAGAGAAGAATAAGGCAAGAAATCGACCGAATCCGAAGTCTCGTTGTAGATTCACTGTTGGAATCGCCGGGTTGTCAATCCGTGTCCAAGCTCGGTCCGCAACTACGTCCGGGGTAGAGAGAGCTGTCACTACTCTCCAATGAGCCCGTCTTCTTCGTGTCACGATCCGGTAGAGGTTGCAAACTTCCTCTTGCTTGACGGCGATGGCGGCTAAACCTTCCTTGGAGCACTTGGATGAAGGAGGAGGCCGAGAGGAAGCTCCGGCTCAAGATTGGCGTGAAGAACAAGCCCGGAGCACCTCCAGATGGTGGGCGGCGGTGGAGGGGCGAAACTGGCGCGGAACGGCGGAAGAACGGCGGAAAAATGCGGAGTCCCCAACCTAAATCGCGAGCAGCGGAATTTATAGGCGCTGGAATAAACAGTGCGCACGGTCAGTGGCGCACGACCAGTGGTCGTGCGCACTAGAATTCGGTGATCGTGCGCTCTGCCTGGACGGAACCTGCAAATACAGAAATTATGAAATAACATGTTCGCACGACCAGTGGCGCACGACCGGTGGTCGTGCGCACTATCGTAGGTGGTCGTGCGCACTGATTGAAACAGAACTCAAGAAATTGATGATAAGTGCGCACGAACAGTGGCGCACGACCGGTGGTTGTGCGCACTAGCGTAGATGGTCGTGCGCACTGCACCAAACAGAACTCATAAAAAAAGGGTTAAGTGCACACGATCAGTGGCGCACGACCAGTGGTCGTGCGCAATAGAACCGGTGATCGTGCGCAGTGTTCCTGTGCAGAATTGCATCGGAAACACCTGCACGACACCTGTTCCAGCGTACGACACCAGTCTAGCCACTGAAAGTGGGACTTAACATCGCAAGAAAACTAATAACAAAGAAAGATACGAAATAACACCAAAATGGGCCTATAATTGCACCTAGCATAGAATGACCAATATGAGCTAAAACAGGGCTAAAGTGCAGTGAAAAGACTAAATAGATGGCCCAGATGAGTCCATAAAAGTGTATATGATCAGGACTCATCACACCCCCAGACTTAACTATTTGCGCGTCCCGAGCAAACAAATTCTAAGCGAACTAGGAAAGAATAGTAGATGGCTTAATGATTACACTACAGAGTACCATGCGAAGTCGCATGCTCACGTGCATAAGAAAAATAGTAGAAAAGATTTCTGATTATAAAAATAGTTTATATATTTCTAAAAGAGTAAAAGCATATTACAACTACTCAAAATGGTGAACAACGGTGAATCATTCGGTCATGCATACGGAGAAAGTAAACTAAACGCTGAGACGAGCATTGCTCAAGATCGGGATGCAGGACAAACTCCACTGAAATCCATCAGTGTCGGTGACCATAAGCTCACCCGGTCACATCCTCTCCACGACACTAGATTGGTCCATAGCGTGAGTCGGTAGGACTTTCAGGTTTTAATTGAGGCTTGGGTTACGGTGAGGTAAACAATGATAAACAAAATGGCTTAAAACACATAACCCAATTGAGCTTTTAAAATAACTACCCGCGCACCAAAATCGAATGCAGGTGCACCACACCCCCAGACTTGTACTTTTGCAACATAGGTGTGTGCACCGCCTACTCCCAATACATAAATTTTCTACATGATTTTTCAATAAAACTCATTTTTCTTTCTTCTCTTTTTTTCATTTTTCTTTCTATCTTTCTTTTTCTTGTCTTTTTTTTCCTTTCAGCAAAATTTTCAAATGAGCACATCCACAGATTCACATAATAGACACCACAATCAACACCCCCCAAAATGTAAATGAAACTACAACTAAAGCTCAGATTTGGGTGTGTGACTAGGCTAGGCTTTTAGGCTTTGGTGAGATAAATGTGGAGCTGAATCAAGAAAAGGGTAGGCACAAAGGGGCTAGCAAGGGTAGACGATAGGCATGAAATAAAAAGTTCAACCGAGCCAAAATAATGGCCTACGTCATTCTCATGCACTAGAACTATCCTATGCAAATGCTTCAAGAATCGCTTGGGGCAAGTTCTAGCCACCGAGAAAGATTCTCCTTTCTCCCGACTCAAGCAATACGAGTCTAGCGATCGTTTACACACATCCCTACGCAACCGTTTGATTCACACCGGATTCACCATTTGAGTAGAGTAAACAACATTTACACTAATAGAGAAAAATATTAAACCATAGTATAAAAAGAAATCTAATCTACACAAATCTCTATGCAACCGAGCACTCGACTAGGAGCACTACTAGAGTCAACATTTTACTCTGCTACATAGTCCTAAGCCATCACCTAGACTTTCCCAAATAAGCAGAAGAATTAAATTCACAACAGAGCAAGCAAACAGATGAGTACGCGCTCAAGTGGGTGATGTGGTGTGCAATGAAAATGAACAACAATTTAAATGAAATCTTCTAGCATGCAGTGCAATAGTGCACGTGAGCGGGTAAACAAAACTACTCTCCCCCAGACTTAAACTAAACAATCTGCATAATATATGACATGAAAATCAGCAAAGGCTAGGGGAAGAGAGTACCCAATGCTCAGCAAGTGAGCATACCAGAAGATTGGCGTGTAAGCTAAAATGAGCTGCAGCATCCGCCATCCAGAGAAGATACCTGCAGGGGTCAGCTCCGCAAAAACAAAAGACAAAAGAAAACTGAAAAGAAAGTACTACTAACTAAACATGATTAGAAGAAATAAGAATGCAGGAAAAGAAAGATAACTACTGGGGTTATTGTCATCCCAGCACGACTTATTTAAAAACATAACAATTCTAACTAATGGGCGTATGAAAGAGAAAATGAACAGGTAACTGCTCTATTATCCATTTCGGTAGCTGGTACCGATACGGAGATAAGGCAGTCACCCCTCTACCTAAATAATAATAATACCTGCTCGTCACAGGTAGAGGGTAGAGAATGTAAGAAAAGGAGGAGGCCTGGTCCTCACTCATCTCACAAAACACATCCTTGCCTAGCAAGGTATCGTCAACAGGGAGGCAGCAGGAGGAAAAGGCAATGAGTGGCGCTTCCTCAACGGAGGGGGAATAAACCTCCTCACATGAGAGGATACTCTCATCATTGACTTGAGCAAAAAGCTCCAAGTCCTCCTGGGGCACCTGTAAAGACTCAACCTGCACAGGCTCGGAAGAAGGAAGGGGATCAAGAAATAAAGAAGACGAAGAACATAAATAATCAAAAATCGGGGGAGTGATCCCGGTCTCACTCCCATCAGGTTGGGGAAGTAAAATAATGTTAGCATTGTCATCAATGCTACAAGATTCGGCGGGATCAACGGTGGCCAGGCTTAGGATTTGGACTTCCTCCACCGGTGTTGAGGAAAACTCCTCTTCACCTAGAAGGTTGTCCTCCTCCATAGGAATAGGCACAACACTAAGATCAACAGCCTCCTCTTGTGACACATCATCGACAATGTCGTCGGAGACGAGTATAGTATGCACAACAGGGGGAGGAGTAGTGCTCAGATAAAAGTCGAGCACCGATTCCTCACAAAGAATCGAATCCACTAGGGGTGGTGGATGCACCGGGAGAATAGGCTCAGCAATGTCGGTGCCTAGATCAGCCACACATCTGGTGACTGTGTCAACGCCATACCCTTCAAGATGTGAAGGTGGCAAAGACACATAACCGGATGTTGAAGGTATGCCGCCAGAGTTAGGAGTTGGGACGATCCGGATATCCGGCTCGTCATCCTCGTCCAATTGGCGAAGATACTCGGCACAATCCTTCAGGGTATGATCTGTGCCCCGACAAAACTGGCACTGCCTAGCAGGCTTCTTTGGCACAGCGGGTGCTGAAGCCGAAAAGAAGTATGACGGTAAAGGCTCAGCAGAGTAGCCATAAGACTTACGCGCACCATATGAAGTACCAGACGAAGTCGGTGCTCCATATGCTGGGCTCTAAGAATTATGCCTACTATTCTCCGTAGGGCATTCATCACTAGAGTGGGAGGTAGCTCCACACCAACGGCAACGGAAATTAAGATGTGCCCACATAGTGTGAAGATAATTCGATTCAAAATAAAAAAAAATGCTATTGTGCAAAATACTACACCTAACAAAAATTACTAAAGCAACCTAATTAAAACAGGAAAATGGAATAAAAAGAGATAAAACAAAGAAATGCAATTTACAAATGGAAGGGCTTCTCTCTCAGGTTTTCCCTCTCCAGAAAACTCACACGTCTGTGTTCCCCGGCAACGGCGCCAAAAACTTGATGCGCAAATCATGTACACCGCTATAGGCGGTAGCGAGACTGCGATCCGAACGGCAGTGAACCGGTCGCTGTCAAGTAATAATATGAGGAAGTAAATCCCCAAGTATCGAATCTCTCAAGGAACACAGTAAGGTGGAGTTAACGTTCGAGGAAGGACTTGAGATCGAAGTCCTTTGGGTCGGATGAATTGCGGACACGGGGGTTGATTTGGTTTGTGGAAAATAAAGAGAAAAAGCTACAACTACTCCTATGCAATGCCGCTATGCAATGCTTCGTTCGGCGGGATGGAAGACTACGTAGGCCTTGAACGCGCTACTTCGTAAGGGCGGATGGACGAGTAGGCAAGCGGATCGAACTATGCAGGCCTTGAGCGCGCTGCTTCGTTAGGCGGGATGGAGTACGGGCCGCGATGCCACGCTTCGGTAGGCGGATGGGCGAGTAGGCTAACGGAATGAGGGTTGTAAGCGCCTCTTCGCAAAGCACACCACTAACAATTGTTAGGGCGGCACAACACAACGAACAATCCACACCACGGGGCACACCTCAAATGAAAATATAACAAGATTACTCAATCACATAGACATGATTTCATACTAATGTTAACAAGTAAAAATATACTTCATCAAAATGTTGGTTCTAGCTACATACACATCAATAAGAGAAGAATAAGGCAAGAAATCGACCGAATCCGAAGTCTCGTTGTAGATTCACTGTTGGAATCGCCGGGTTGTCAATCCGTGTCCAAGCTCGGTCCGCAACTACGTCCGGGGTAGAGAGAGCTGTCACTACTCTCCAATGAGCCCGTCTTCTTCGTGTCACGATCCGGTAGATGTTGCAAACTTCCTCTTGCTTGACGGCGATGGCGGCTAAACCTTCCTTGGAGCACTTGGATGAAGGAGGAGGCCGAGAGGAAGCTCCGGCTCAAGATTGGCGTGAAGAACAAGCCCGGAGCACCTCCAGATTGTGGGCGGCGGTGGAGGGGCGAAACTGGCGCGGAACGGCGGAAGAACGGCGGAAAAATGCTGAGTCCCCAACCTAAATCGCGAGCAGCGGAATTTATAGGCGCTGGAATAAACAGTGCGTACGGTCAGTGGCGCACGACCAGTGGTCGTGCGCACTAGAATTCGGTGATCGTGCGCTCTGCCTGGACGGAACCTGCAAATACAGAAATTATGAAATAACATGTTCGCACGACCAGTGGCGCACGACCGGTGGTCGTGCGCACTATCGTAGGTGGTCGTGCGCACTGATTGAAACAGAACTCAAGAAATTGATGATTAGTGCGCACGAACAGTGGCGCACGACCGGTGGTCGTGCGCACTAGCGTAGATGGTCGTGCGCACTGCACCAAACAGAACTCATAAAAAAAGGGTTAAGTGCACACGATCAGTGGCGCACGACCAGTGGTCGTGCGCAATAGAACCGGTGATCGTGCGCAGTGTTCCTGTGCAGAATTGCATCGGAAACACCTGCACGACACCTGTTCCAGCGTACGACACCAGTCCAGCCACTGAAAGTGGGACTTAACATCGCAAGAAAACTAATAACAAAGAAAGATACGAAATAACACCAAAATGGGCCTATACGTGCACCTAGCATAGAATGACCAATATGAGCTAAAACAGGGCTAAAGTGCAGTGAAAAGACTAAATAGATGGCCCAGATGAGTCCATAAAAGTGTATATGATCAGGACTCATCAAGCGCCTCCCGCGGAGCAGGTTGGAGCGCAGGAGTGCCTCCCACGGAGTAGGAGCGAGCAGAAGCACTCTTACGGAGCAGGCAGGAGCGGAAGCGCTCTTCGCGGAGCGAGAGCGCTTTCCGCGGAGCAGGAACGAGCGGGCGCGCGGGAGTGCCCCCCCCCGGCGGAGCAGGAGCGTGAGAGCCCCTCCCGCAGAGCAGGAGCGAGCAGAAGTACTCTTACGGAGCAGGTGGGTGCGCAAGTGCTCTTTGCGGAGCGAGAGCGCTTTCTGCGGAGCAGGAACGAGCGGGAGCAGCAACTCGAAGCTGCTTAGCTGCATGATTTAGATCGGGCATCGGAGTTGGAGCCGCCTTACGAGTCCAGGGGAGGCTGCGATGAGAAACATTTGGTCCGACTCAACCCGAGCCCTTTCAGGGGAACCCCATTAATTCTGATTACTTCAAAGAAATTATAGTCGTAAAATGGTTGTTACGATTGATAAATTACAGTTAGAAAATTATTTTTCTCACTGTAATTTTCCAATAGTAACAACCATTTTACGACTGTAATTTCTCAAAAGTTTTTTTAAGTACGAAAATGGGTACTTAAAATGGCGGTAAAAATAACATAATTAATATTTCATAATTTTTGTTGGCAAAATCAATCTTTTATATGCTTAAAATATGATTTAGAGAGCAAAAATAGTACATTTACATATGTCTGGCCCTGACCAAATATGGGGGCCTGGTGAGCACACTTTGGCCTGGTGAGCACACTTTTGCTCTTAGATTTAAACATGATCATCTTTATTATATTAGTTTGATATTTTATTAAAATATTATTTAAATAAATAATTTTTTAAAAAAATTGAAAAAGTATTTAGTAAAAGAGATTAATGTGATATCCTGATTACATTTGGAGCCACAAAATTTTCTTTTTAATATTAACTTGATGATCCTCCCCCATTACACAAAAACAACAAAAGAGAAAGTGTGTTGGGCAGTCTGCGGAAGACAGACCACAGTGACCACGCGGTCTGCACGTGCTCTCTGGCCCATTGTTTTATTCAGCTTGTTGTGTCCAAGAAAGCTTCCTGTTGTTGATCGGGCAGTCTGGTTTTGTTGAGACCGCACGCGATCAGAATGGGCGGTTATTGCACCTCTATGGGGCGGTGATGACATCCATATGTCTCCCTATAAATAGAGGTGCATGACCCGTCATTTCAATCGAGAACTGTAAGAACAAAAGCTTGGGTTGTTTTTGTCGGTCTTACTTTTGAGTCGTTCGGTCTGGAAGTGGTTGATCGTTTGTTGTGTTCGCAAGTCAGCGGTCAATAGTCAGCGATCTTCCTTGGTGACTTTCCCAGCTTTGAATAACCAGTTCGCCAGTGGTCTCCCTGTGCGATCTGTACTGTAGTTCTTGGGCTGTTCGCAACAAGCTCAGCAATCATGCGACCTAGCGGTCAGGCGATCTAGAGTTGCGGTCAGGAGACGGCTGTTGCAGTTCTGTTCTCTGTTCGCGGGCAGCTTCTGTGATCAGGCGACTTTGCGGTCAGGTGGTCAAGAAGTGCGAACAAGTTGTTTTTTCAGCAGTTGAATAAGACAGCAACTCTTGCGGTCTCTGGCGGTCTCAATTGTGGTCGTTCGTCAGTTGCTTGTTTGTCTTTGTTTCTCTCCATCTTGTTTTCTGATAAATCATGTCTCGTCATGTATACCTCAAAGTGTAAAGAGATAGTAAATACATGATTCTTGTCCTTCTATTGTACTGGTTACTTAACTTGGAATGGTTGTAGTGTTTCTGCTCCTTATTCCCGCTTCTATGTATTCTAACTTGGTATCTAAGCTGAAATCTATCAGAAGATATCGTAGTTAGTGAAATTTTAACATGGTATCAGAGGGACAGAAGGCTTGAGCAGTGATCAACCTCAGTATTTTTCTTGAGATTTATGGAAGTTCAAGTTAACCAGCGGTATAGCAATGGAAGGAGGTTACACAAGAGGTCTTGGTATTGATCTCCTTACACAGACTAACTTTAAGAAGTGGAAGTCTTGCATGGAGAGCTATCTTCTTGACAAGGATTTATGGGAGGTAGTCGGTGGAGAAGCGAGACAACCGGTGGTAGCTACTGAAGGGAATGCTGAGCAGGTGAAGGTTTGGAAGAGAACAAATGCTAAAGCAGAGTTCACTCTCAAGCGAGCTATCATTCCTGATCTCTTTGACCACATCATAGGATGTCGATCTGCTGCTGAGATTTGGACAGCCTTGGATGACTGGTTTAATAAGAAGAATATAGCTCGGATGCAATTTCTTGAGAATGAGTTGGCAAAAGCAATTCAAGGTGATCTGTCTATCTCATCATTCTTTCTAAAGATGAAGAACATTTGTGCAGAGATATCAGCATTGGACCCGAAAGAGCCCATCTCAGTAGCGAAGCTGAAGAGACACATAATCTGCAACTTATGGAGGGAGTATGTGGTATTCGTTACTTCTGTGCAAGGCTGGGTCAATCAGCCATCGTTGCTGGAGCTGGAAAACTTGCTTGCTTCGCAAAAGAGCTTAGATAAACAAATGGTGGGGATATCTTACTCCAGGGGAGAAAGTGAGGTTCTTTATTCTGGTAAGAAGAAGAGATGGGACAAGAAGAAGAAGTCACCTGGAGGTGATAGTCCTTCAACTTCATATCAGCATGAGAGGAGTTATGCTCATAATCATGATGGGAAGAAGGAGGAAGGGCCAAGGTGCTTCAGGTGCAACACGCCTGATCACTTCAAAAGAGACTGCAGAGTTAATCTTCAGCCAGGACATGCTGCAGGAAAGGAGGAGGCTGGTTCCAATGCTGAAGGTAGTTGGGGTGAAGGAGCCTTCATGACGGGCACTTGTGTTCGTGCTTTAGCTTATATCAACTACAAGGATGATTGGGTTGTGTACTTAGGGTGTGGTCATCACCTCACCGGGGATGAGTCCAAGTTTTCTTCTCTGCAGGCATACTCAAGTAATGATGCGATTATTACTGCTGATGATACTATACATGCAGTCAAGAAGGAGGGTGTCATTTCTTTAGGCAGTGATAGAGGTCCACTCACCTTGAGGATTGTATATCATGTATCGGTTATGAAGAAGAACCTCTTCTCCGTGACAAATGTTGTGGATGCGGGGTATCACGTTCTGTTCGACCCAACAGAGGTGAAGTTTCTCCGAAATGTGTCAAGCGTGAAGGCTAAAGTCACTCACGTTGGAAGGAGGGTGAAGGACATGTTTGATTATTCAACAAGTTCCTATGTTGATAAGATGAGAGCCAACGATAGCGCTGCTATCTGGCACGAGAGGTTTGGGCATGTTTGTATGGATAAGCTGAAGGTTATGGCGCCAAGAATCTCAGTGAAGGGCTTGCCTAGTCTATCATCCTTTGGTGATCGCCACGTTTGTGCTGGATGTCAGTTTGGTAAGTCTCATCGATTTCCTTTTGACAAATCCCAAATCATATGCAAAGCACCATTGGAGTGTATTCATGGTGATTTGTTTGGACCCACCGCAACTGTCAGTCTTGGAGATAGCAGGTATATGCTGGTCTTGATTGATGATTTCACTAGGTATACCTGGGTATACTTTGTGAAGGAGAAGTCTGAGGCGTTCAGGAAGTTTGTGGAGTTCAAGGAGCTTGTGGAAGGCCGACTTGGCTTGTAGATCAAGAAGTTTAGAACTAACAATGGAGATGAGTTCACTTCAAGTGAGTTCTTCAACTTCTACAGGAAGCATGACATCCGGAGAGATCTCTCTTGTGCACATACTCCACAACAGAACGGTGTTCTAGAACGGATGATCCGTCATCTGACGGAGACCTGCAAGTGTTGGCTTCATGCTAAAAGCATTCATACGTCCTTCTAGGCAGAGGGAATGTCTTGTGCAACTTATGCCATCAATTGGATGACTCTCATTCCTATTAACATGAAGACTCCACATGAGTTGATGTTCAAGGAGAAACCAAGTGTGGAACACTTTCGAGTGTTCAGATTTACCTGCTATGTGCATGTTCCTAATGCCCTTAGAATGAAGCTAGATGCAAAAGCAAGAAAGTTAGTGTTCGTTGGTTATGATGACCGGAAGAACGATTGGAGATGCATGGATCCCGAGACACGGAGGTATGTGGTCGCAAGGGATGTGTTATTCGACGAGCTGACGTCATACTAAGGTAGCTCATCTGTGGAGCTGCAAGAGAGTAGGTTAGATGGAGGGTAAGGAGAAGCTGCTAAAGAAGTTCTGGCCGAGTTACCTGTTTCTCCAAGTGCTCTAGTTATCTTTAGCTCTGGGACAAGTGCTTAAGGTTCTGGAAGCAGGGGGAGCGATGCCCCATGTGTGCCCGGAAGAAGAGCTAGTCTTGAAGAAGCAGTAGAAGCGGTGGATCAGGTTAAGGACCTAAGGAGGTCCAAGAGGATTATCATTCCACCAGCTCGGTATACAGGGGGAACTTGGTGAGCTTCGTCTCATGTTTCTTTGCTGGCCCCTTAGATAAGCGAGAACCGTCTTGCTTTTAAAATGCCAATAGAATCAAGGAGTGAGAATATGCCATGGATGATGAGATGTTTGCCCTCAGGAAGAATGAGACTCGGGATCTTGTGCCCAAGGTTGATGACATTACTCATGTGACGTGCAAGTGAGTTTACAAGCTGAAGAAGAAGGCTGGCGGCAACATCAAGCGGCACAAGGCTTGCCTTGTAGCTCGAGCGTTCGCTCAACAGTACGACGAAGACTATGAAGAGACTTTTAGTCCTGTTACCAAGATGACTTCAGTTCGGTTGGTGATTGCATTGACAACTTGCCAATGGTGGAATATTTGGCAACTCGATGTGAAGAATGCTTTCTTGTACGACGAGATTGACAAGGATATCTTCATGGTGCAACCACTTGCTATGTTTCTGAAGTTCATCCAGGACATGTCAGCAAGCTCAAGAAGGCTCTTTACGGCTTGAAGCAAGCGCCTCGGGTATGGTATGGGAAGATCACAGAATATCTCCAATTTTGTGAATATTTTGCTTCTAATTTTTATTCAATCTTGTTCGTAAAGAAGACGAGGGAGCTTCAAGTCTTGGTGTTGTTATATGTGGACGACATGATTGTCACGGGAAACTCTGAAGTGGAGGTAGCTAGGCTCTGGGATGAGCTAGCTATCAGATTTGAGATGAAGAATTTGGGTGAGCTTTACCATTTCCTTGGTCTTGAGGTGGAGAGAAAATTGAGCGGTGTGCGCATTTCCCAGAAAGGCTATGCAGAACCGATTGTGAAATGATTCGGCATGGAAGAGGGGAAGAGTAGATCTACTCCACTGGAAGTTGGATTAAAGCTTCGACGGGATAAGGGAAGGGTTCTTTCTGATCCCTTGGTGTTCTGGGCTTTGGTTGGAAGTCTGATTTACTTGGCAATTACGAGGCCGGATATTGTTTATGCTGTGGGCCGAGTAAGTCGATATATGGTGGAACCTCGGAAACTGCATCTAGTGGAGGAAAGGAGCATTTTGAAATATGTGAAGTCCACATCTGATATGGGTCTCCTTTATGGGAGGGACTCGAACTTCAATATGCATTGTTGCACAGATGCTGATTATGAAGGAGATTCAGATGATCGGAAGTCGACTTTTGGGTATGTCTTTATAATTGGCTCCCCAGCTAACTCGTGGTGCAGCAAAGAGCAGAATTCAATATGTCTCCACTATGGAAGCAGAATACAAGGCTTCGAACTTGGCAGCTCAGGAAGCCATCTGGCTTAGGAGGCTAATGGGAGACATCCATGAGGAGGTACGAGGTCCTACTCTGCTATCTGGTGATAATGAGAGCGCTCTAAACTGGTTAATAATCCAGTTTATCATGCACAAACAAAGCATATTGAGATCGAACATCACTTCGTTCGGGAGAAGGTGCTGGAGGGATCCTTGTTGGTTGAATATGGGCGGAGCGAGGACAATGCCAGGAACTTCTTCACGAAGCCACTATCGAAGGGAACTTTTGGTCGGTTATGGAATTTGCTTGGGCTGACTTCCACTTCCCACTTCAAGGGGAGAGTGTTGAATTTTTGAAGTGGCAGAGGAAGTGTGCTGGGCGGTCTGCGGAAGACAGACCACAGTGACCGCAGTGACCGCGCGGTCTGCGCGGGCTCTCTCTAGCCCTTTGTTTTAGTCAGCTTGTTGTGTCCAAGAAGGCTTCGTGTTGTTGATCGGGCGGTCTGGTTTTGTTGAGACCGCACACGATTTGAATAGGCGGCTATTGTACCTCTCTGGGGGGTGATGACATTCGTTTGTCTGCCTATAAATAGAGGTGCAGGACCCATCATTTCAATCGAGAACTGTAAGAACTAAAGCTTCTGTTGTTTTTGCTGGTCTCACTTTTGAGGTTGTGCGGTCTGGAAGTGGTTGATCGTTTGTTGTGTTCGCAGGCCAGCGACCAGCAGTCAGCGATCTTATTCCTTGGTGACTTTCCCAGCTTTGAATAACCAGTTCGCCAGTGGTCTCCCTGTGCGATCTGTGTTGTAGTTCTTGGGATGTTCGCAGCAAGCTCAGCGATCAGGCGAACTAGCAGTCATGCGATCTAGAGTTGTGTTTAGTCGACAGCTGTTGCAGTTATGTTCTCTGTTCGCGGGTAGCTTATGTGATCAGGCGAATTTGTGGTCAGGCGGTCAAGAATACGAACAGGTTGTTTTTTCAGAAGTTGAATAAGACAGCAGCTCCTGCGGTCTCTGGCGGTCTCAATTGTGGTTGTTCATCAGTTGCTTGTTTGTCTTTGTTTCTCTCTATCTTGTTTGCTAATAAATCATGTCTCGTTATGCATACCTCGCATTGTAAAGAGATAGTAAATATCTAATTTTTGTCCTTCTATTGTGTTAGTTACTTAACTTGGAATGGTTGTAGTGTTCCTACGCCTTATTCCCGCTTCTAAGTATTCTAACTTGGTATCTAAGCTGAAATCTATCAGAAGATATCAGAGTTAGTGAAATTATTTGTGGAGAATGAGTGTATCACAAAGGTGATATATGTATACTAATTTTGGGAAGCAAACAACATTGATTTAGGCAAAACTACGACAAGAGAAGCAAATTGTGATATATGTATCGTTAGAAAAAAAAAGTGGTGAGAAATAAATTGTGAGATTAGAGCCATTAGAAATGGCATTGAAAAGAAAAGCAGGAGAAAAATGTGTAAAACTACGACAAGAGCAGCATAATATTACGAAACTCTTTTTAAATTTTTTTTTTGAAAATGAGAGATTTACCGTTTTCTTAAAATATCTAAAAATACTTTTTTGTTACAAGTATTTTTCCCATCAATGAGAAAACAAACTCTTGCAACAGAATGGTGGCGGTGAGAATAATATTTTTTTCAACGGCCGACCACCACCCTCCAAATAGAGCCTTAATAAATTATTTTTACCGGTCCAGTTATGTCATTAAAGCAACTTGGGCTGAGAAATGTACGGAATAAGGTTTTTTATTTTTTGTGAAAACCTAAAGTTTTAAAAAGGTGGTGTTATAGGCAGACCTACTTTAGCTAATGACAGCTATGATTAATGTTAGACAAAAAATGTTAATTTTAGACCGAAAATATTAATGTTAGACCGAATCATGTCAACCCACGCGCTCCCCCTCGCTCTCAAACCCTAAGAAGTAATTCCTCGTCGGCAAACTCAAGCTCGTGTTCCCAGCGAAGTGGAGCCCCAAACGTCGGCACACGACGCCTGTCTTTACTTTCATTCCCATACTCATAACACTGTCCGAGTCCCGTCCTCTCCTCCGCGCCGGAGGCGGTCACAAAACCCCTCCTCTCCATCTGCAGCCTGAACTCCGTTGTCAAATGCTGGTGCATATGAAAAGTGAGGAGCTTCCTGCCTTTCTCCTTCTAGATCTAGTGAAGATGGGCTGCCAACTACTCACAGGACTGAGACCTAGATCTTGGACAGCACAGAGGGACGAGATCTCTCGCAATCTCATTTTCTACTCCTTCGAGCAGTACAGAGATCAACGACATCTGACAAGCTCCAGCAATGAATGGCTGCAGGCGCGCATAGGAGCGGGAGCGGAGGCCGGATCTGGTGGTCTTGGCGGTGTAAAATCTAGCGGCTGCAGAGTTCGGAACACTTGGAAGATCTTTCTGTCGATCGACGCACAGGGACTGGAGGCAGCGACAAACAGAGCTGCGATCCTTCTCCGATCAGTGCGCAGCAATGAGAGATAGGCTCAAAACAGAAGACCTACGGGATTCCTCTTTGCGTGAACGACAAGCTCAAACGAGCAAAGATGGTAGTTTGGCAAAACTAGGGAGGAAAGATGGGGCTGCCCTTAGTGGAAATGAGGAGAGGAAAAATACTTACTTTTTAGAGTCTTTTATTTGCCTATAGTGAAAAACGATCTACCCACATAATCACCCTTTTAAAATGAAACGAATTTAATTTGATTTTTGAATACATAGAGTTGAGTTCATGTTCGAAGACTCCTACGAGGCTTCTATAAAAGTGTAAATTATATTTGAAAGAAAATACGTAATATTAATTTATTATTAATGTTGAGAATATTGTACTAACTATATATCTATAGATATCAGAACTCGACTGCAATCATCTATTGCCACCGCTAGAACCCGTGAGCCAAGATAACGCTGCAACACTTCTCTACTCTTCAGGGACCACAGGCACAAGTAAAGGGGTGGTCGCCACCCACCGAAACTTGATCGCAATGGTGCAAATTCTGCATGACAGATACCGTTCAGATGAAGATCTAAACACATTTATTTGCACGGTGCCGATGTTTCATGTGTATGGTCTTGCGGGGTTTGCCGTCGGAATGTTGTCAATGGGATCAACGGTGGTAATTCTCTCACAATTTGATATGGGTGAAATGTTGCGGGTGATAGTAGAGTACCAGGCAACACATCTGCCGGTGGTCCCTCCGATCTTGGTGGCATTACAAGGGTCGGAAAAGGTGATGTTGTTGGGTAGGCTACATACGGTTATATGTGGCGGGGCTCCTCTCCAGAGAGAGATGGTGGAAGGATTTAGGGAGAAGTATCCGGAGGTGCATATAATGCAAGGGTACGGCTTAACAGAGTCGACTGCGATGGGAGCATCTGCTGACACCGAAGAGGATTCTCGACGATATGGGTCGGCCGGTTTGCTAGTGCCGAACACTGAGGCAAGGATTGTGAATCCAATGAATGGGAAATTTTTATCGATGAATAGCACGGGCGAGCTATGGATCCGCGGTCCTTATGTCATGAGAGGTAATTCTTGATTCCTTTCTCCATTTCATAATGGTAAATAATTTGTATATTTACTCAACTCACAACATGAGCATTCAATAGTTATTTTCAATGATAGAAAATAGTGTATACATAAATATATATATAGTATATAGTTATAGATTAAAAGTACATATATATTTTTGCTATTAATATGTTATGTTAGCGAACTTAATCAGATTTAGAAAAAAATGAGTTAAATATTATTCATACTCCAAAATTTTGCATCTATATATTGGTTAAACTTTAGTTATTATTTGCATATACTATTATAACGTGAGTAGTTTTATGTTTACATATGTAGTACTAAAGTAACTAAACGACTATTTTGCCTCTAAATATTGATTATTGATAATCCTGTAATTTTCTATCTCTGCCTGCTATGCTCAGTGTAAGAAGGTTTTCCCTGTAATGAATTTTCATGTCATATGCGAGGCATGTCTCTTCATGGCGAAATTTTTGTGTGTGCAGCCACAGATTCCCATTGGGATTCACGTGTTGTTAAACGTGACATTAAAATATTAAAAAAATTCAACCATAACTTGCATAAGAAATGTATTCTGCTGTTTTTTTATTAGGACACGTACCACCATCAACTACTCTTTTCCCTCCTCTCCCCCTCTCAACCCGTATAAGCCATGTTTTCTGCATGTTTTTATTAGGCCATATTTGTGATATGCTCGAGGAAGGCTTAAAGAGTACAAGAGAGGGAAGTCC
Organism: Dactylorhiza incarnata; assembly: GCA_033032865.1. Classification (NCBI taxonomy): domain Eukaryota; kingdom Viridiplantae; phylum Streptophyta; class Magnoliopsida; order Asparagales; family Orchidaceae; genus Dactylorhiza; species Dactylorhiza incarnata. The sequence goes on from JAWHQI010000068.1 coordinate 377,315, forward strand.
TAACGAACGACCAAATTGAAATCTTACCTTCAATTTTAATTCCAGTAACTCAATTTCGTCCAAACGAACAGACCCTGTGAGACCAAAATGTGATCTCGCTGACATTCAATTTTAATCTTGTTGCGGGTCGCTCAACGTTCTTTCAGACCGGGCGAATCGAACTGTCTTAGCCCGAGAGTAAACCGAGCGCGCAAGCAGTCACAGAGAGAACGAACAGGTGGCAAGAAGACGTTTTTACCGTGGAAAACCCGGAAAGGGTGAAAAACCACGTGGTCGGATCGGCGCCGACCAAATTTCACTAAGTTGTGGAGTGTTACAAGTAATGATGCGAGAATCGGGAGCGATAGGCCCCTCCCGTTACAATTGCAGTTGAATGAAGGTCTCTGAGGGTGACAGACCACCTCTCAGAAAAACTAAGTACTTTTCTCGGCCAGGAAGTCTTCAAAGTCCGCAGGAGATCTTCAAGCGACGCTGGGGGTCTTCAAGCGACGAAGGAGGTCTTCGAAGGTTGAAGGAGATCTTCGGGTTCCGTAGGAGATCTTCGAATGCGGAAGGAGATCTTCGGGTTCCGAAGGAGATCTTCGGGTGCTGAAGGAGATCTTCGGGTGCTGAAGGAGATCTTCGAGTTCCGAAGGAGATCTTCGGGTTCCGAAGGAGATCTTCGGGTTCCGAAGGAGATCTTCGAATGCTGAAGGAGATCTTCGGGTTCCGAAGGAGATCTTCGGGTTCCGAAGGAGATCTTCGAATGCTGAAGGAGATCTTCGGGTTCCGAAGGAGATCTTCGGGTTCCGAAGGAGATCTTCGAATGCGGAAGGAGATCTTCGAGTTCCGAAGGAGATCTTCGGGTTCCGAAGGAGATCTTCGGGTTCCGAAGGAGATCTTCGGGTTCCGAAGGAGATCTTCGAATGCTGAAGGAGATCTTCGAGTTCCGAAGGAGATCTTCGAATGCTGAAGAAGATCTTTGAGGGAATTCCAGAGATCTCTCTCCAGTCCAGAAAAAACCAAGTCCTTTGAAATGAAGCCCTGGGGTTCCTTTTATAGCTTTTGAGGGTGGTTATGGTGGTTAGGACGGCTATCCGCACACCATAACTAATTTATGCGCTATATGCATATTTATCACGAATATGGCTATGCGCACACCAGTTTGCATAGTTTTTAGGATGATATGTATTCATATGACGGATATAGTTACACGCACACCATAACCATACTATTTGCTAGTCGCAGACCGTATGCCCACTTATTATGAATACGGCTATGTGCACACCAGTTTGTATAGTTTTGGGAAAATATGCATTCATATGATGGATATGGTTATGCGCACACCATAACCATATTATTTGCTATATGCAGACCGTATTGGAAGATTTTCACTATTTGCACCCCATGATGTGGAATTTTACTATTTGCACTCCATGATGTGGAATTTTACTACTTGCACTCCATGATGTGGAATTTTACTATTTACACTCCATGATGTGGAATTTTACAACTTGCACCCCATGATGTGGAGTTTTACTATTTGCACCCCATGATGTGGAGTTTTACTATTTGCACTCCATGATGGGTGGTTACAGGTTTAGGGAGGTTTAGCTTGGTCGTCCTCATTTTCTCCGCCGAATGAGGTGAGATAGGTCGGACGAGCGCGTCCGTTGGTTAAGGGAGGCCAACTGGGGACGAGACAAGAGTGGCCGGAGAATGCGCCCGACGGCGAGGGAGGCCGACCGACACCGCGCCCACCGCACGGCCGCGTGCGGTGCCGGGCGATATCGCGCGCTAGCGCGAGATATCTCCAGCGCGATATTGCGCGGTGCCGTGCGGCGCTAGGCGTGCGGCACCGCGCAGTGCCGGGCGCGCGGTGCCGCGCGGCGTTAGGCGCGCGGTGCCGCGCGGCGCCGGGCACGCGGTGCGGCAGTGCCGGGCTGTGTCGCGCAGCCTTGCGCGGTGTCGCGCGGTCGTGTGGTGCCTCGCGGCCACGCGCGGTGCCGCGTGGCCTCCGCGTGGCCGTGCGTGGTGCCGCGTGGCCGCCGCGCGGCCGGGCGGTGCCGCTCGCCCGTGCGCGGTGCCGTACGGGCGTGGTGCCGCGCAGCCGGGCGCGGCGTTGCACGGCCTTGCGCGGTTGCGGTTGGCGGTTGGCGGATGTGGCGGTTGCGGTTGCGGTTATGAGCGGTTCGTTCCCCTCTTTTGCCCATGCTTCCACCATCTTAGTGGGGGAGTGAGACTTTTTGCTTAACCGCAGCTCAAATTTCTCTACATAATGTATGACAACCCATCAATTGCCCCCCAAATCCTCGGAGTTCTTTATTGTTGTTCGAATAAGTGCGAGGATTTTGTAATCTTTTGGTGTGATCTGGGCGTTGCGGTGGAGCTGGAGAAGTCCCGTGCTGAAGTTCGTACGGAGAAGGCCCTTGTGAGGGGTTCGACTCATTTGTTGGAGGATTTGCGAGCTACAGTAACTCGTCTTGGGGCCGAGTTAGTGTCTTTGAAGACGGAGGTTGAACGCCTTTCTTCGCCGGAGCGGGCTGCCGAGCTGAAGGCTGTTGGCGGGTTGCTGTGAAATTTTTCGAATCTTTATGAAGCGAGCAGGAGTTAGTCAACTTAGAATTCACAAGCCAAACAACCAGAAGCAAATGGAGACAAACAAGTGATCTTTATTGATATCAACTTCAAATTACAAGGCAAGGCATGCTTGGCGAGACATGATTTCGCCAGCACAAACACCAAAGGAAAAGATACAATGTTGATGACAACTTGAGACCGCGCGGTCTCCCTTGCGACCTCAGCAACCCGCCAGACCGCAACCCGCTGCCGATCTCAGAACAACACCAACCCGCTGATCAGACCGCACCCTTCCTTTCCGAACTCTTGATTCTCCCGAACTCCAACACCACAACTCCAAGCCGCAGACCGCCTGAACACTTTCAGAGGAAGAGGTGATCGCTGCTGCCCGCACTATCCGCAGAAGCTGCACAAGAAGAATTCAATCAGCAGACCGCCCGGTCAGACAAATAGAGACCGCAGGAAAGAAGCGAACTCAGCTTACACTTGGTGTGTCGTGAATTGCTGCTACAGTGGCTCCTATTTATAGGCGTGGAACCTGATCCAGTCACCACCCTATGAGATAGGATCATCACCCTCCAGGCCGCGCGACCTGACCGGTCACACCGCGCGATCAACAATAGAACTCCTGCTTCATTTTGGTGAACTCGCCAGCTTCAACATCAACCATGAGAGACCGCCACTCTCACAGCAGATCGCGACTCCAAAGGAGATCGCCAGACCGCCTGAAGCTGTTCACCTCATGTGTTCGCCCGAGACCGCGAACACAGCCAGTTCGCCATCATCCCGCGAACTCCTGTCCGCATGCCGATCTCCTTCTGAGACCGCGAACAGTGACCAGCTCGCATACCAGTCTCCTCCTGAGACCGCGAACTGAGACCGCGTGACTAAGACTCTTAGTCCGCGAATACACCAGAAAGCCCGGACAGCCACCAGACCGCATTCTGGAGAGAACTGGAACAAGTTGTGCGGTCACACCAGACCGCCACAGCCTTGAAGAAGACAACCCGCCACGCGGTTAGAAACAAACCGCGCACACCTGAAGACGAACAACCCGCCATGCGGTCAGAGACAGACCGCGCGACCTTCACCTTCAGCCGCCTTGAACCCATACCAGCGATCAGGCCAGGAGACCGCAGCTAGGCTTAGACAAGCCAGACCGCAGAGGCAGACCGCCAAGTCGTGCGGTCACGCCAGACTGCCCGACCTCCTCCCAGACCGCGCAGATCCAAAAGTCCTCTAACTTCCACTTCAACAATTTCAACACTCCCCCTTGAAGTGGGAAGTTGAAACCAGCCCCAGTAGGCTCCTTAGCCGTGTGAACGGCCCCTTCGCCAGCGCCTTTGTGAAGATGTCCGCCACGTTGTCCGCACTCGGCACATGCTCAACCGAAAGAGATCCCTCCAGCACCTTCTCCCGTATGAAGTGATGCTCGATCTCGATATGCTTGGTCCTTGCGTGACAAACTGGATTGGTAACCAGTTTGAGAGCACTCTCGTTGTCACCGCATAGCGGAGTCGGCTCCCGAACCTCCTTGTGTACGTCTCCCACCAACCTCCTAAGCCAGATGGCTTCCTGAGCTGCCAAGGCCGAAGCCTTGTATTCCGCTTCCGTGGTGGAGATCGATACGGAATCCTGCTTCTTGCTGCACCATGATATAGCTGTAGGGCCCGCCATGAAGACGAATCCAGACGTCGACTTCCGATCATCTGAATCTCCTATGTAGTCAGCATCCATGTACCCGTGCACCTCGAAGCCCGCATCCCTCCTGTATAGGAGACCCATGTCCGAGGTCGCCTTGACATACTTCAAAATATTCTTGGCCGCTAGCAGATGGGGTACCCGTGGCTCCGCCATATATCGACTCACTCTGCCAACTGCATATGCAATATCCGTCCTCGTGATCGTCAGATAGATCAAGCTCCCAACCAGAGCTCGAAACACCAACAGATCTTGCATAATCCTCCCCTCATCCTTGCGAAGTTTTGTGGCCTTCTCTAGAGGTGTGGAAGTGCACTTCCCTTCCTTCATGCCGAATCGCTCCACAATCCGCTCCGCATATCCGGCCTGGGTCACCAACACTCCACCTTCCTTCCTCTGCACCTCGAGTCCAAGGAAATGGTGAAGCTCACCTAAGTCCTTCATCTCAAACCTGATAGACAGCTCAGCTCGAAGCTGTGCTACCTCCTCCTTCGAGTTCCCCGTCACGATCATATCGTCGACGTATAGCAGCACGATGACTTGAAGCTCCCCGCTCTTCTTGACGAACAAGCTTGAGTCTGAGTCAGAAGCACCAAATCCACAGAATAGGAGATATTCTGCAATCTTCCCGTACCACGCCCTCGGCGCTTGCTTCAACCCATACAGGGCCTTCTTCAACTTGCAGACATGCTTCGGAAAATCTTCAAACACAAAACCTGGTGGCTGGACCATGAAGATATCCTTGTCAATCTCGTCGTATAAGAAAGCGTTCTTGACGTCGAGCTGCCAAATCTCCCATCCACTGAACGCCGCCAAGGCAATGATGAAACGAACTGAAGTCATTTTAGCCACCGGACTGAATGTCTCCTCGTTGTCTTCACCGTATTGCTGCGAGAACCCCCGAGCTACAAGACGAGCCTTATACCGCTCGATGTTGCCGTCAGCTTTCTTCTTGAGCTTGTAAACCCACTTGCATGTCACAGGAGTGGTGCCCTTGGGCTTGGGCACAAGAGACCAGGTCTCATTCTTCTCAAGAGCTGCCATCTCTTCTTGCATAGCAATGTCCCACTCCTTCATGCCTCTGGCCTTCTCAAAGCTCGACGGCTCCCTCTCATCCAAGGGACCAGCGAAGAAACATGAGACGAAGCTCACTGCGTTTCCTCCTGTATAGCGATCAGGGGCAACGATCGCTCGCTTCGACCTCCTCAGCTCCTTCCCCTGAACCGCATTATCTCCAGCTGCTTCTTCCCTAGCTCCTCTTCCTGACGTGCTAGGAGCATCGCTCCCCCTGCTCCCTGAACCAGAAGCCCTCATCTCGGAACTAGAAGGAGATGGACCACCTGGTGACACAGGTAGCTCCACCTGAAGATCCTCCACAACTTTCTCTGGCACTTCCACCCTGCTCTCTGGTAGCTCCACATCAGAAGACCCCTTGTAGGATGTCACCTCATCGAACACGACGTCACGAGATACCACAAACCTCTGCGTCTCTGGGTCCATGCACTTCCATCATTTCTTCCGCTCATCGTATCCCACGAAGACTAGCTTCCTTGCTTTCGCATCTAGCTTCGTCCGAAGAGCATCTGGAAAATGCACGTAGCAGGTGGATCCAAACACCCTAAGGTGTGCCATGCTTGGCTTCTCTTTGAACATCATCTCATGCGGAGTCAACATGTTGATGGGACTTAAAGGCATCCTGTTGATGACGTAGGCAGCACAAGACATTCCCTCCGCCCAGAAGGACTTTGGAATACTCTTGGCATGCAACCAACACTTACAGGTCTCCGTCAGATGACGGATCTTCCGTTCTGCAACTCCGTTCTGTTGTGGAGTATGTGCACAAGTGAGCTCTCTCCGGATGCCTGCCTTCCTGCAAAAGGTAGAGAACTCACTGGAGGTGAACTCTCCTCCGTTGTCAGTCCTCAGCTTCTTCACCCGCAGTCCTAGCCGACCCTCCACGAGCTCCTTGAACTCAACAAATTTGGCAAACGCCTCTGCCTTCTCCTTCAGGAAAAATACCCAAACATATCTGGTGTAATCATCGATCAACACCAGCATATATCTGCTGCCTCCGAGGCTTGGGGTAGCAGTTGGTCCCATTAAGTCACCGTGGATGCACTCCAACGGCACACCACTCCTTGTCTGCGACTTATCAAATGGTAGTCGATGAGACTTGCCGAACTGACATCCCGCGCAAACATGACCTTCACCGTAGGAAGATAGACTTGGCAGGCCCTTAACCAAACCTCTCACCGCCATAGCTTTCAGCTTGCCCATCCCTACGTGCCCCAACCTCTCATGCCATATAACGACACCATCATTCGTCTTCATCTTGTCGATGTAGGAACTTGTCGATAAAATGAACAACTCCTTTGCCCGTCTCCCGACATGGACGACCTCGGCCTTTACAGCCTCAAAATTGCGTAGAAACTTCACTTCTGTTGGGCCGAACAGAACGTGATACCCAACGTCTACAACGTTGGTCACGGAGAAGAGGTTTTTCCTCATACCAGGCACGTGATAGACACTCTTCAAGGTATGTGACCCTCTATCACTGCCCAAGGAAACAACCCCCACCTTCTCTACTGGATGCACAGTATTATCAGCAGTAATGTTTGCATTGTTACCTGTATAGGGCTGTGCAGAAGAAAGCTTGGTCTCGTCTCCGGTGAGGTGATGACCACACCCCGAGTCCATGATTCAGTCCTCCAGATAGTTGATAGGAGCGGAAGCTCCAACAGAAGCCGAGAAGGCTCCTCCCCAACCTCCTTCAAAGTGCCTGGCCTCAGCTTCCTCCTTCTCCGCAGCATGCCCAGCTTGGGTGACCACCTTGCAATCCTTCCTGATGTGGCCATACTTGCCACACTTGAAGCACTTCAGACCTTCACCCTTCTTCTTCCCGTCAGCCTTGGGAGCATACCCCCTTTCCTGCTGCCTAGAAGTTGAAGGCCCATATTCTCCTCCAGCGTTCTTCTTCTTCTTATCCCACTTCTTCTTCTTCCCCGAGAAGAGCACTTCGCCATCTCCCCCAGCCACCGACACCCCCTCCATCTGCCTTGCCATACTTTCTTGCGATGCAAGCAAGTTCTCCAGCTCCAACAGAACTGCTGATTTGCCCACCCCTGCACCGACGTCACAAAGGCAACATATTCCTTCCGCAAGCCGCGGTTGATGTGCCTCTTCAGCTTCGCCTCAGAGATAGGCTCATCAGGATCCAATGCTGAGATTTCAGCGCATAAGTTCTTCATCTTCAGAAAGAAAGTGGAGATAGAAAGATCACCCTGAGCCGACCTTGCCAGCTCATTCTCCAAGAACTGTAACCTTGTTATATTCTTCTTGTTAAACAGCCCATCCGGGGCTCTCCAGATCTCCGCAGCCGATCCACATCCCAGAATGTGATCAAACAAATCAGGTGAAATTGCTCTCTTCAGAGTGAACTCTGCCTTCGCATTCGTCCTCCTCCAAGTTCTCACCTCATCCCCATTATTCCCTTCCGGGACAACTTCCTGCGTCTGATCTCCTCCAACTACCTCCCAGAGGTCCTCACCTAAAAGATAGCTTTGCATACACGACTTCCACTTCTTGAAGTTAGTCGATGTAAGCATCTCAATTCCAAGACCCCTCGCTTCCATTGCTCTACCACGGGTTCCTTCTTCACAAAGGCGATGGCTACTCTAAGTCACTCACTGCTCTATCCACTCCAACCTACCTCTGATACCATGTGAAATATTTCGAATCTTTATGAAGCGAGCAGGAGTTAGTCAACTTAGAGTTCACAAGCTAAGCAACCAGAAGCAAATGGAGACAAACAAGTGATCTTTATTGATAGCAACTTCAAATTACAAGGCAAGGCATGCTTGGGGAGACATGATTTCGCCAGCACAAACACCAAAGGAAAAGATACAATGTTGAAGACAACTTGAGACCGCGCGGTCTCCCTTGCGACCTCAGCAACCCGCCAGACCGCAACCTGCTGCCGATCTCAGAACAACACCAACCCGCTGATCAGACCGCACTCTTCCTTTCTGAACTCCTGATTCTCCCGAACTCCAGCACCACAACTCCAAGCCGCAGACCGCCCGAACACTTTCAGAGGAAGAGGTGATCGCTGCTTCCTGCACTATCCGCAGAAGCTGCACAAGAAGAATTCAATCAGCAGACCGCCCGGTCAGACAAATAGAGACTGCAGGAAAGAAGCGAACTCAGCTTACACTTGGTGTGTCGTGATTTGCTGCTACAGTGGCTCCTATTTATAGGCGTGGAACCTGATCCTGTCACCACCCTATGAGATAGGATCACCACCCTCCAGACCGCGCGACCTGACCGGTCACACCGCGCGATTAGTAACAGAACTCCTGCTTCATTTTGGTGAACTCGCCAACTTCAACATCAACAATGAGAGACCGCCACTCTCACAGCAGATCGCGATTCCAAAGGAGATCGCCAGACCGCCTGAAGCTGTTCACCTCCTGTGTTCGCCCGAGACCGCGAACACAGCCAGTTCGCCATCAAACCGCGAACTCCTGTCCGCATGCCGGTCTCCTTCTGCGACCGCGAACAGCGACCAACTCGCATACCAGTCTCCTCCTGAGACCGCGAACTAAGACCGCGCGACTAAGACCCTTAGTCCGCGAATACACCAGAAAGCCCGGTCAGCCACCAGACCGCATTCTGGAGAGAACTGGAACAAGCTCTGCGGTCACACCAGACCGCCACAGCCTTGAAGAAGACAACCCGCCACGCGGTTAGAAACAAACCGCGCACACCTGAAGATGAACAACCCGCCACGCGGTCAGAGACAGACCGCGCGTCCTTCACCTTCAGCCGCCTTGAACCCATACCAGCGATCAGGCCAGGAGATCGCAGCAAGGCTTAGACAAGCCAGACCGCAGAGGCAGACCGCCAAGTCGTGCGGTCACGCCAGACCGCCCGACCTCCTCCCAGACCGCCCAGGTCCAAAAGTCCTCTAACTTCCACTTCAACAATTTCAACAGTTGCGTCGTTTGTACAACTGTTTTTGTTTTCAGCTCTTATAGTAGTGGAGTTTTTGCGGTGTTTGAACCAATGTTTTGCTCGGCAAACTATGTTCTTCTCTCATGGGGTTGGCGTTTAGAGGACGAGACCCAGGTGGTATCGGAACCTACTACGAGGGCGAATGACGAGCAATTCGAGCCGGGTAGTGGGAGGTTCGCATAACCAACCTGGGGATGTCGTTGATAGTATCGGTGAAGGGCAGATGCTTCGAACCGTTTGTGAGCGCGAGAGGGGCAGGCCCTGGCAACGCGTTTTAGAGGACGAGACCCGGGTGGTGTCGGAACCTACTACGTGGGCGAATGCCGAGCGATTCGAGCCGGGTAGTGGGAGGTTCGCTTAACCGGTCTGGGGGATATCGTTGATAGAAGCGGTGAAGGGCAGACGCTTCGAACCGTTTGCGAGCGCGAGGGGGGCAGGCCCTGGCGACGCGTTTTAGAGGACGAGACCCAGGTGGTGTCGGAACCTACTACGTGGGCGAATGGCGAGCGATTCGAGCCGGGTAGTGGGAGGTTCACTTAACCGGCCTGGGGGATGTCGTTGATAGAAGCGGTGAAGGGCAGATGCTTCGAACCATTTGCGAGCGCGAGGGGGGCAGGCCCTGGCGACGCGTTTTAGAGGACGAGACCCAGGTGGTGTCGGAACCTACTACGTGGGCGAATGGCGAGCGATTCGAGACGGGTAGTGGGAGGTTCGCTTAACCGGCCTGGGGGATGTCGTTGACAGAAGCGGTGAAGGGCAGACACTTCGAACCGTTTGCGAGCGCGAGGGGGCAGGCTCTGGCGACGCGATTTAGAGGACGAGACCCAGGTGGTGTCGGAACCTACTACGTGGGCGAATGGCGAGCGATTCGAGTCGGGTAGTGGGAGGTTCGCTTAACCGACCTGGGGGATGTTGTTGATATTACAACATTTGGCGCTGCTTGCAGTTGATCTTAACTGTGTTTGAATAGCAGGGCTTGAAGCAGAGAAAGCATTTCAAAATTTAACACACAATAGTTCTTGCGTAAGCGCAGGCTTACGACTTGTCTAGAATAACTATTACAAACAAGAGTTCTTAAAGACAATTTGACGAGTTTGGAATATAGTAAGACATTTCTGCCCCATTCCTAGCTCCTTTTGGGGCTTCAGGTTCTGGATGTGGTGGCGCACAAGGCGGCTCCTTGTCCAGGCTCCATTTGTTGCAGATAGCACGCGCGTGCTGCTTCCTGGTTTCCACGAACAACTCCAATTCCCCCTGGGGTGACAAACTTCATTGCGAGGTTTGGGATGGACGAGATAGCTCCAAATAGGGCCTGCAACGGTCGACCGAAAATCGCGTTGTAAGGCGATTCTGTCTCGATTACCATGAACTGCACGTCGCGGGTAGACCTCCTAGGGAAATCTCCTAGGGTAACAGGGAGAGTGATGGTTCCTTTAACCGGGACAGGACTGCCGTTGAAGCCATAGATTGGTCCAGAAGCTGGTTGGAGACTTTCCGGTAGGATCTTCATGCTGAGGAGAGCGGTCATGAACATGACGTTGACAGAGCTGCCGTTGTCTACCAATATCCGTTTGACGCGGAAGCTGGGGTTGCCGATCTCTGCGCTGATGACCAATAGATCCTGGTGCGGGATGAGCAGTCCCTTTAAATCTTCATCCCCGAAGCTGATCGTCTCTGCCGGCAGGGTAATGGAATTGACGTTGGGGAATGGGACACTTGAGATGGTTTCCACCACCCCTACTACTTGTCTGTCGCCCTGCGCGCCTTGTCGAGCAGGCAGCTGTTCTCTATTTGCGGGATGATTTTGCGTCTGGTCCTGTAAGAACCTTCCGAGGATACCTTGTCTAATGAGACGCTCTATCTCGTCTTTGAGTTTGATGCATTCCTCGGTGGTGTGTCCTACACCTCGGTGGAACTCACAGTACTTTGACTGATTTCCCCTGCCGTGGGGAAGTTCTCTCGGCCTTTGTAGTGTCGGGTTATCCTGTATTGCGTAGAGTACGTTTGTGCGGGAGGTATTGAGCGGTGCGTACTCCTGGTAGGTTCTGGGGGGCCTGTTCTCAGGACGGTCTTGCTGACGTAAATTTCCTTGGCGCTCCTCTTACTGCTTCGGGACTGGCTCTTCTCTCTTCCTCTTTACCACTCCTTCGAATTGTCGGCAGTGAGCTTCGATCGCTTCGTCCGCCGCTATTTGTGCCTCCACTCGGTGCACCAGATCTGGATAGCTCGGTACTGTCTCCCTCATCAGATCGGAGTAAAATCCGCTTGGGCGAAGTCCCCCCAGGAAAACGCCACGCAGAAGCTCGGGATCAACCCCTGGGATATGTCGCGCCTCGGCCGTGAAGCGACGGAAAAACTCCTTGAGGGTCTCTCCTTCGTTCTGGCGAATCCCTGAAAGATGTGAGGGATCTCGAACGATTCTTCGGTTAGCGACGAACTGGTCCGTAAACTGCTGTGCGAGCTCGGTGAAGTTGTTGACGGATCCATCCCGCAGGGAATGAAACCAAGTGCGTGCCTGCCCCCTGAGTGTTGCCGGAAACACTTGGCAGAGGAGCTGATCAGCGGCGTTGTAGATCCGCATGATGGTGGTAAAATGGTTGACGTGCTCCAGGGGATCGTCCATCTCATCGAATGTCTCGATGTTGGGAAGCTTGAAGCCGTGCGGAATTGGATGGTCCAAGATTTGTTGTGTGAGCGGGGAGCCGCGACGTAGGGCGCGGCGGGCGAAGATGCCCCGGCGTCCGGCCTGTCCGTACTCTTCAGCTATCATGTCGCGTATCTATTCGCGAGTGGGCCTTCCTATGGCTTGTTCGATTCCTATCCCTCCTTGCTGGTGGTGGAGGGGTTCTCCTCTAGCTCCCCTAGCGGGGCGGACTGGATGCGCGGAGCTGGCAGCATCCGAGTATTCTTCTTCGTATGTTTCTCCTTCTTGAGCAGCTTCTCCCAATGGAGCGTGATCAGGGACCAAGGGAGGCGGGATGATTGGAGCGGCAGGTGGAGCAGGACCTTGCGGGGCTCCGAGGTTTCTGAGAAGAGCCAGCATTTCAGTTTGCTGCTCTTCAATCTGGCGTATACGCCCTTCTAGCGCGGCAACGCGCGCTAAAGGGACTTTTTCGGCAGGAGGTGCGTTGATGAGTGAATGGGATGGAGCGGGATCGACGCGTCCTTCAGGGATGGAAACATCAGTGGTGCGAGCACTTCTTCTTGCCATTGCTATCAGTCACGAGTATTGCCGCGAGGCGAATACTGTCTTCGAAAAGCTTTTACAGAGTTTGGGGAACACCTTTCCCACAGACGGTGCCAAACTGTTGCGGGTCGCTCAACGTTCTTTCAGACCGGGCGAATCGAACCATCTTAGCCCGAGAGTGAACCGAGCGCGCAAGCAGTCACAGAGAGAACGAACAGGTGGCAAGAAGACATTTTTACCGTGGAAAACCCGGAAAGGGTGAAAAACCACGTGGTCGGATCGACGCCGACCAAATTTCACTAAGTTGTGGAGTGTTACAAGTAATGATGCGAGAATCGGGAGCGACAGGCCGCTCCCGTTACAATTGCAGTTGAATGAAGGTCTCTGAGGGTGACAGGCCACCTCTCAGAAAAACTAAGTACTTTTCTCGGCCAGGAAGTATTCAAAGTCCGCAGGAGATCTTCAAGCGACGTTGGGGGTCTTCAAGCGACGAAGGAGGTCTTCGAAGGTTGAAGGAGATCTTCGGGTTCCGTTGGAGATCTTCGAATGCTGAAGGAGATCTTCGGGTTCCGAAGGAGATCTTCGGGTGCTGAAGGAGATCTTCGGGTTCCGAAGGAGATCTTCGAATGCTGAAGGAGGTCTTCGGGTTCCGAAGGAGATCTTCGGGTTCCGAAGGAGATCTTCGAATGCTGAAGGAGATCTTCGAGTTCCGAAGGAGATTTTCGGGTTCCGAAGGAGATCTTCAAGTTCCGAAGGAGATCTTCGAATGCTGAAGGAGATCTTCGGGTTCCGAAGGAGATCTTCGAATGCTGAAGGAGATCTCCGAGTTCCGAAGGAGATCTTCGAGTTCCGAAGGAGATCTTCGAATGCTGAAGAAGATCTTCGAGGGAATTCCAGAGAGCTCTCTCCAGTCCAGAAAAAACCAAGTCCTTTGAAATGAAGCCCTGGGGTTCCTTTTATAGCTTTTGAGGGTGGTTAGGGTGGTTAGGACGGCTATCCGCACACCATAACTAATTTATGCGCTATATGCACATTTATCACGAATATGGCTATGCGCACACCAGTTTGTATAGTTTTTAGGATGATATGTATTCATATGATGGATATAGTTACGCGCACACGATAACCATACTATTTGCTAATCGCAGACCGTATGCCCACTTATTATGAATACGACTATGTGCACACCAGTTTGTATAGTTTTGGGATAATATGCATTCATATGATGGATATGGTTATGCGCACACCATAACCATATTATTTGCTATATGCAGACAGTATTGGAAGATTTTCACTATTTGCATCCCATGATGTGGAATTTTACTATTTGCACTCCATGATGTGTAATTTTACTATTTACACTCCATGATGTGGAATTTTACTATTTGCACTCCATGATGTGGAATTTTACTACTTGCACCCCATGATGTGGAGTTTTACTATTTGCACCCAATGATGTGGAGTTTTACTATTTGCACTCCATGATGGGTGGTTACAGGTTTAAGGAGGTTTAGCTTGGTCGTCCTCATTTTCTCCGCCGAATGAGGTGAGAGAGGTCGGACGAGCGCGTCCGTTGGTTAAGGGAGGCCGACTGGGGACGAGACAAGAGGGGCCGGAGAATGCGCCTGGCGCCGAGGGAGGCCGACCGCAACCGCGCCCACCACACGGCCGCGTGCGGTGCCGAGCGATATCGCGCGCTAGCGCGAGATATCGCCAGCGCGATATTGCGCGGTGCCATGCGGCGCTAGGCGTGCGGTACCGCGTGTTGCCGGGCGCGCGGTGCCGCGCGGCGTTAGGCGCGCGGTACCGCGCGGCGCCGGGCACACGGTGCGGCAGTGCCGCGCAGCCGGCCAGTGTCGCGCGGCCTTGCGCGGTGCCGCGCGGTCGTGTGGTGCCGCGCGGCCGCGCGCGGTGCCGCATGGCCACCGCGCGGTGCCGCGCGACAACCGCGCGGTCGTGCGGTGCCGCGCGGCCGTGCGTGGTGCCGCGTGGCCGCCGCGCGGTGCCGCGCGACCGGGCGGTGCCGCTCGCCAGTGCGCGGTGCCGTACGGGCGTGGTGCCGCGCGGTTGCGGTTGGCGGTTGGCGGATGTGGCTGTTGCAGTTGCGGTTATGAGCGGTTCGTTCCCCTCTTTTACCCATGCTTCCACCATCTTAGTGGGGGAGTGGGGCTTTTTGCTTAACCGCAACCCAGATTTCTCTACATAATGTATGACAACCCATCAAATCTCTAGATATCAAAATAATCTATTAAACCAATTATGCTAACACGGAGACTCTCTATATTTCAAAATGACCTCTTAGACCAATTTTGTAGTTTATTCTTGACCGTTCGATGTCATCGTGCATGAATATATATATATAATGCACCAAAGACTAAGGCTATGTTTGGAGTAGTTTTTTCTATTCAGAAAGTTCTATCCGCACAACAAATTTTTTTTTTCATTTTTTAATAAACAACTTTTTCAAAAGAACTTCAAAAAGGCTGTTTTAGTGATTTTTTGAGAAACAGGTCCAACATTGCTTTCTAAAAATTGCTTGTAAGTTAAAGGATGTCTAATCACCTAGAGGAGAGGTGTGGGGGGGGGGGGGGGGGGGATAGGTGTCTGAGTATTTTTTGGATATTAAAAATTCAAGCAGATAAATCACAGAAAAGTTAACACATCACAGATTGCACAGTTGTTTATAGTGGTTCCCCGAGTTTGGTACGTCCACTTTCCCCCCTCCACCTATCTAGCAGTGTGCTAGACTCTACTAACTCCTCCAAATACTCAGATCTATCAGATCTTACAACTCAGAGTCCACGACTCCTACAACTCAGGAATAACACCTTATTCCCTACCTCAGATCCAATCCCCGGATCCTATACCTCAGATTCAAGATTGAATCCTACCTCAGGAACTGTGTTAAGTCCCCTACCTCAGATCTTTAGCAAGGATCCTACAACTCATGTCTTATAGACCATACACTCATATTTCCTCAGAAATCCTACAAAAGAATATGTAAAACGATATTTTACAAAGAAGTCTTAGACTCAGAAAATTTATCTTGTATAGCTTGAGTTTTCTTGAAGCCCGTTGTGGAAATGACTTCTTCAGAAATCTTCTTTCAAGAGATGTTGAATATTTGTATTGGCAAGATGATTGAATCGTTCTTCAGAAGAATAGAATGATTGGCTTCAATGAACTTCTTCTTTTTACTTGAACTCTGAAAAAGAAATACACATTGTCAGCAACGAGCTCTTTCTTCAGAATGATTGAGGAAATGATTGTCAATCTTAAGATTAGGGTTTGCTGAAATTCGTCTATTCCTTTTTATAAGAACCTTAGATAACGGTCTCTTCCTCAAACAACTTTTATGTCAGATATCAACTTTCTATAAAGTTCAGCTTTGATTGACCCAATCTGCGGCGACAATAAATGACATGACGCCAAAATCACACTTTAATTTGAATTTTGGCTTTTTCGCAATTCGAGTAGATGTCTACTCGAATTTAGTTCTTCTGGTTGAATTTGAACTTTGTATAGCTTTAGTTTAAATCTTCTCCATGAATCGTCTTGGTGACTTTGGTGGTCTTCAAGATGATATTTTATAGTACAATCTTCTAGTCGCATCATCTGCACGAATAGTTTTGGTGACTTTATTGATCTTCAAGACGATATTTCATAGTTTAATCTTCTAGTCGAATCGTCTACACGATTCATCTTGATGTCTCTTTATAGTCTTCAAGATGATATTTCACTGCATTGCTCTTCAAGTCTAATCGTCTGCACGAATCATCTTGATGACCCTTTGTGGTTCACAAGATGACATTTCACTACATTAGCCTTCTAGTTGAATCGCCTTGATACTTATGAAATGTCGTGTTGGTTTCTCGACGACATTTCACGTGACCTCGATGATCATTGTCTTAGGAAATTCACACAAGTGCTTCCTGATATTTATTGTATACTTCAAAGACGACATAAAAATAAATAAGCCTTGTCAAGGCTATGTCGTCTTGGAAAGTATATTACCAAGATGATATTTAGAGATATGCCCTCTTCTAATAGACAAGACGATATGAGTATGGTTGTGAGTTTACAAGACGATATTGTTTTTGTGCTTAAGGTCTTAAAAATGATATCGAGGCCTTCACTCGATGACATTTAAGCTCTCCAAGACGATATTTGTCTTAGAGAATTTCTGATCTTCTCAACTAAAATTCTTTGCTTTAGCTCACTTGATAGATATTTATTCCTGATGATAATGAGTTAGTGACAAGTCTAATATAGTCTAGATCATAGTTGACATGTTGTTTTGCACAATGAATGATTACATTAGCAAAACTATGTCTGATGACACTAAGTCTAGCCCTATGTTTGACTTGCACTGTCTAGTACCTAAAAACAATATTCTAAAGCAAATGTGTCAAATACAAAGTGTATTTATTATTGACATGAGAACTTCTTCAAATCAGGAACATTGTAGGTAAGGTTCCCAACAATCTCTCCTTATTTGAAGAAGTCAAAAGCTCACTCAAAGATAAACTACACAAACAAATATTAAAGTCATAACACAATGAATAGAGACAACATCCAAAATATTATATCTGTGAAAATTTTAAATGTTTGCAAACAGATTATTAAAAACTACATTTGCCCTTAACACATCTAAATTTAAAACCCCTTCTTCTTTCCTTCAGCTTTCCCCTTTTGTCTTTGTCTGTCAAAGAAATTGAAAGGCTTAGGAATATAAGTGTTGGGGGATAGAATGAGCATTCTTTGACAATGTTCCCTCCTTCTGATGCTTCATGTAAAGTCATCTCTAGGCTTCAGTTTTCATGTGCTTTGTCCATTCATCATTGAGATAGTATTTGTCAATGTCTTTTCCAATGCTTCCAAGATCAATCCATGTTTGTAGAATTATTTGCTTTCACTTTGGGCTCCATATTGAGAGCATTTGTTCTATTGCTTTAACATCTTCTCCACTTTTGATGACAACTAATTCTTCTTATGAAGGCCTTCTCCTCTTTTGCTGACTAGAACCAGCTTCTGCCTGTATGCCTTCAGAAATGTTCAAATGACTGTCACTACTTGGAGGCTCAGTCACTATAAGACTGAGTCTCAGGGAGTGATGAAGTTCATTCACTATCCAAAAAATACATCTTTCTCCCCCTTTCTGACTTCTTCAAAAATACATCTTTCTATGTCCTTTGAGGAGTCTTACATCTTCTTGGATAAAGTCTCATTGGTGAACGTTTGAGTGTTCACACATCTATTCATTATGTGTTTTTGATAGCCATTCATTGTCTTGGTGAGGAAGTCAACAACACTTTCTAGGTTTTGCTCTGACCTCTGATGAGATTCCAAGATGGAATCCATCTTGGTTCCTAGACATTGAAGTGCCTTCATATTACAATCCACTCCTATTCCTGCCTTGGTGAACCAACCAGTGACTTGAGTGTTGACATGATCAATTTCAGATTTCATCTCCTTCATCTGAGCAGAGATGTCTTCTTTAATGTCCTTCACCACATTATCAACATAAGATTGGTAGTAAAGTCTTTCAGCTGCTAGCAATTCTTTTATTTGATGGATGAGTGAACTTGAAGTGTCTTCTTAAGGATGTAGAGTAGATGTGCTAGGAATAGCCCGCTCTTGCTCAACAACCTTTCTTTATACCATGTCTTGATACAATGTATCCATTGCCTCATCATCATAAATAATAACATGTGAGTCATGTCTTAGAACATCAACTCCTGCTCTTGCATTCTCTGCATCAGCATCATCCATGACCTTCTGAGAACTTTCTAGGTCCTCTTGGACAGCCAACCCAGTTGGGGCTGCTTCCTTAACCCTTACACTAGGGGTCTTGGTGCGAGTCTCCCCCTCAACTTAACCACCTTCTTGAATAACTTCCTATCTTTCAGCAGCTGGAGTAATAGATTCTGGAACAACAACCTCATTAGTGACCATGGGCTCACCCAATGATTTTGTTGTGAGACTTTCGACTGAAGCCTGACCAGTCTCCCCCTCAATTTGTGTAGTGGTTGGGCTGGCAATATGTTCCTCTTCTTTTGAAGAGTTTCCCTCAACTACTACATCTCTCTTCCTTTTCACTGCAATAACCTCCTTGAATTTCTTAGGATCCTTGAAGAACACTTTCACTCACCATTCTAAGGTTCTCATACCCAATTTCTTCATGCAATGGATGGAAACCCCCAACTTCTTGTTCAACTTGTATTGCAGGCTTGACAACATATACAAGGATAATATTCTACCAAAATTTGGGGCACTAAAGCTCTCTCCGATTTTGTCAAATATAATCTGAGCCCAATTTGTCCTTTTGTTCATAATGACCCTTGTCATTATTTCAAGCATCTCTCTTGAAATTATGTCGTGTGATCCAGACTTGCAGATCAATACCTTTCCAATGATATATGTCAAGAGCTTTCCTTTGGAATTGAAGTTTGCTTGTTTCAAGGAGATAGCATTCTGCTTCATGTCCGCACCATTTTAAACCTTCAGAGTAGTCTTCAATAGAAATCTCATCCTCTTTGTTTTCTTCTTCAAAAACTAGAAGGCAGTGTGCTCTCATCAGCCCTTGAACTGTAACTCTTAATAAGGTTCTCTTACCCTTGTTTTGATGGCTTTGACAGATGTGCTTATCTAGGGATTGAAATAAAACTCCATTAGTTCTCTATGCATGATCATGTTGGGTTTAGAAAGAGCATACTCAAGCCCGGTCGCTATTAATAATCCAATAACAGATTTTATCTCTTCGTCGGCCCTGTTGAATCCACCTCTCACGAGTTTGCATCTGATATATTGCAGTAGTTTTCCCCTTTATCTGGTGCCATGGTGAGAAAAGATGCAGAGTTAAAGGTCGCCGATGTGCAAATTGTCGAGCGGAATGAGCTTTTTGTTTTGACAACTTAGGGCAAATGAAAGTATAATCTATTTCCAAGCATTTGTCATATATATATATATATATATACATATACATATATATATATATACATATATATACATATATATATGGTAAATGGCGCGTACCTTGATGCGTTTGCTAAAGTAATTGATCTTTAATATATTTTATTATATAGTAAATGACGCGTACCTGGGTGGTATATATATATATATATATATTTTTAGGAATATCAAAAGGCACGTACCTGGGTGCATTTGCTAAAGTAATTGATCTTTAATTGAACGGATGTGATGAAAGATCCAGTATTAGCTAATTTCCGAGTGTCAAGGATGCACCACGACGATATGTCTTTTGTGTCGGCTTGTTTACCCTTTGACATGACCCCTATGTCATCTCGTATCTTCGATGACAAAAACTTAATTTGGGATTTTCCTATATTTTCTGATTAGTTTTCTGAAGAATCTTGTTAGCATGTATATGCACAATAGTCATATATAAGAGAGCAATGAAATGCTTACTCTAAATTCAACATACTAAACTCGAACTTAAATAATTAAATTTAACTTCATCAAGAGACTTTGCAAGGATATCTACTACTTGGTTGTTAGTGAGGGCATACTCAAGATAGATATCCTCTTTTTCAACATGCTCTCTGATGAAGTGGTGCCTAATTTTAATGTGCTTAGTCCTGCTGTGTGATATATGGTTCTTAGTAATTGAGATTGCACTAGAAGAATCAAAGTACATCGTTGTTTTGCTGGTCTTGATGTTGTAGTCTTCCAGCTGATGTTGTATCCATAACAGTTGAGAATATCAACTCTTAACTGAGATGTATTATGATTCGACTGTTGAGATTGTCACACTTGTTTGCTTCTTGCTGCTCCATGAGATCAACCTCTTCTCTAGAAATTGACAGGTTCCATATGTGTTTTTTTCTTTCTTCTTTGCAACCTGCAAAATCTGCATCTGAATACCATATTAGCTCAAAATCATTACTTCTAGGGTACCAAAGACCAAGATTAGCAGTTCAATTGAGGTATCCTAAGATTCTCTTATTAGAGGTATAATGAGATTCCTTAGGGGAAACTTTATGCCTAACACATACACATATAACAAACATAATGTCTGGTCTACTAGCAATTAGGTAGAGCAAAGATCCAAAGATGCATCTATATAAGGTCCTATCAAAAGGTTTCCCTTTCTCATCCTTGTCCAGAGACACATTGAAACCCATTGGAGTCCTTATGGTGGTTGCACTCTCCATTCTAAACTTCTTTATAATATCTTTAGTGGACTTGGTCTAAGAGATGAATATTTCATCCTCAGATTACTACACTTGGAGCCCTAAGAATTATTTCAGCTCCCACATGCTGCTTATTTCAAACTTCCCTTGTATTAATTTAACAAACTTCTTTCAAAGATTATCATCAGTAGAGCCAAATATTATGTCATCAACATAAATTTGGATTAGCAAAATCTTTCCCTTTACTTCCCTTAGACATAATATTTTATCTATCTTTCCCCTTGAAAACTTGTTTTCAATGAGGAAGCTAGATAAGGTTTCATTCCAAGCTCTAGGAGCTTGTTTCAAACCATACAAATCCTTTCTTAAAAAGTAAACATTATCAGAAAGGTTAGGAACTACAAAACCGGGAGGCTACTCTACATACACTTATTTCTTGAGATTTTCATTGAAGAAAGCAAACTTCACATCCATTTGGTACACTTCAAATTCTTTGTGAGCTGCATAGACTATTAATAGCCTTATTGCCTCAAGTCATACTACTGGTACATATGTTTGATCAAAGCCAGTCCCTTCTTCTTGTCTATATCCCTTTGCAACCGGCCTTGCTTTATTCTTGATAATGATGTCATTCTCATCTAGCTTGTTCTTGTAGACTCACTTTGTTCCAATGACATGCTAATGTTGGGGGTCTAGGAACCAGCTTCTATACTTTGCATTTTTTGAATTGAATGAGTTCTTCTTGCATAGACATGATCCTTATAGGATCTGAATTGGCTTCTTCAAATCTCTTTAGTTCAATCTGAGATAGAAAGCTCAAATATAGTGTTTAATTCTGGGCAGTTCTTCTTATTTTAACTCCTTGGTTTTATGTGTTCAATCACTTGACTACTTGGATGGTCTTTATGGTTCCTTCAAGCGGGTGGCTGTGTTTCTTGAGTATCAGCAGTTGCTATACCAGCTAGTTGTTGTCCAAGTGTTGTTTCTTGTGCTTCTCCTTGGACTTGTTCTCCATCTTCAATGTTCATGTCTGGAGATATAGACTCTTCTTGGCTAAGCTCTTTCAGCTTCAAATTTGTTCCTGCAATATTAGAAAAGCTAGACAAGTCTTGATGAATCATGCTTGTCTCATCAAATACAACATGAATGAATTCTTCTACCACATGAGTTTTCTTGTTGAATATTCTGTAAGCCTTGCTGTGACTAATATATCCAACAAGAATTCCCTCAAAGCATTTTTCAGCAAAGTTAGTTTGATATGATTTATCATTATTTAGAACATAACACTTACATCAAAAGATTCTAAAGTAGGTATGATTTGGTTTTCTGCCCTTCATTAGTTCATAAAGAGTTTTCTTGTGACTTTTAATGATAAAGGTTCTATTCTGCACATGTTATGCAGTGTTGATAACTTCAGCCCAGAAATATTCTGGTAATGAAGAGTCACTTAGCATGGTTCTCCCAATTTCTATGAGAGTTCTAATTTTACTCTCAATAACTCCATTCTGTTGTGGTGTTCTTGGAGAAGAAAATTATTGAAGGATACATTGTTCTTTATAGAAATCTGTCATGAATTCAGACTGAAATTCTGTGTCTTGGTCACTTCTGATTTTGACCACAGTACAACTCTTTTTATTCTGAATTTGCTTGACAAAGGATGCAAAGATATCTAAGCTATCAGACTTTTTCTTAAGAAAGAACACTCAATCATATCTAGAGAAGTCATCAACTATCACAAAGGTATACAACTTCCTTCCTAAACTATGAATTGACATATGACCAAATAAGTCCAAATGCAATAGATAAAAGCATCTTTATGAATCTTTGGAGTCTATGCTCTTAAAGGTGGTCTTAGTCTGCTTGCCCATCTGCCAAGAATGACAAATACTCACTTTAATGCATTTAAGGTTAGGTCCATTTCTAACTAGATTTTCTGAAAAGAGTTTGTTGATTGTCTTGTAGTTTATGTGAGCGAGTCTCTTATGCCATTGCACACAAAGAGATTCTCTCTCATTTCCTAAAAGACAAACAATTGTAGTAGAATCTATGCATAAAAATATAAATAATAAACATTATCACTCCTAGTGCCTATTAGAATTTTCTCAAGGTCAACAGAATTCTTAATCAGACACTTATCCTTACGTAACTCAATGATATAGCCTAGATCACATAGTTGACATATGCTTATAAGGTTATGTTGTAATCCTTCCACATAAGTTACTTTTGTGATGGTGACTATGCTATTGGTAATCATACCATTGCCTTTGATGATGCCTCTGTCAGATCCACCAAATATGACTTTGGCTCCATCTTCCATATGCGTAAAGTTCTTCAAAAGGCTTCTTGTTCCAGTCATGTGCCTGAAACATCCACTGTGCAAATACTAGATAGACATTTTGTTGGTATTTGGACTCACCTTCAAGAACAAACTATTTTACCTTAGGAACCCAAACAGATTTGGGTCCTTGGTTTCTGTTAGCTTTGACTTCAAGAGGCTTGAGTACAAAACTACTAGCAAGCTTCGCATTCCTTGTTCAATGCATTGTAGGATTGAACCAACAGTATATAGCAATGTGACCAATCTTGCTACGCCACCAACAATCAAATCTATTATACCTCCACTTCTGAGCCACCTTTTGAATGGAGTGATGGTGCTGATGATCAGAAGAGCAGGCTGCTTCACAGCAAGCATTTCTTGAGCTATTCTTGTGGTTTTGCATAGAATTGGAAGTTGGCTGCACAGTCACATGCTTCGCTTTAGGGACAGACTTTTGAGGAATAGACTTTACCTTCCCTTTAGCTGATTGTGCTGTAGAGCCAAGTACATATAGACCATGATCATTCATCTGGATCTCCTCATGGGATGCCTTTAGAGAACTCGGTCCAATTTTTGCTCGATTCTTTGGGTTTTGTGGCTTAGTACCACTAGTGGAGCAACCATTGATGAGGTATCCATATGTTAGATCTTGGTCATAGGTATTGGAGGGCAGGAAGATGTTTTGAACGATAGTTTTAGCTTGGGAGATATCTTCCTTTCCTTATTATAGGCAAACCCTCCTCTATATGGAGAGGAGAAACTGCTATAATAGGGAGAACAGTTTTAAGCGTAGAGAAGATTGCCACAAGCTTTCTTTCTATAAGAAACTTCTTCTCCACAGCCTTGATAACTCTTTCCCTTTGAGCTAAAAACATACTATAAGCTTTATACTTCTTTTGAAGTATCATAAGCTCATATGTCAATCTTATTATTTCACATGTTTTCTCATCCACCTGAGATTTGAATGGCTGAAGAATTCTTATTTCTTCAGCCCGAGCTTTGGCCAAGGTTTTGCTTTTCTTCATTGCTTTTAAAAGAGCACCATACTTGCTAATGAGATCATTATATTGATCAGCTAATTCGGAATAAGTTTCATCCGCTGATGAGTTCGCTTCTATTTCAGCATTAAACTCAATATCATATCCTGAAAGAAAGGATTTGATATGTACCTTATCAGGTCAAGAGTTATCATGTTCTTCTTCATTAGTCAAAGCCATCGGTCCATGATTGATCTCATCTTCTTCCGAATCAATGTCACTGTCTGATAGTGATAGGGGTGCCCTTATGCAAACCATGGATGCATGATAGCTAGTCTCCCACTATTCTTCTGAGACTACAATGAGCCCAATGTAGACTTCTTCCTCAGATTCGGATGAACTTGAGTCACTATAACTCAAGGTCGGGCTTCTTTGTTATGAATATCTTTTCAGATTTCTTATTTTTGCGAGATCTTCTCTCATCCTCTCTTTTTCCCTCTTTCCTTTTATCTGGATAGCCAACTATGACGTGTCCTGGCCTGTTGTAGCAATTACACACAATATCAGCAGAAAATTATTTGTTCGGTTTATAGGCATACTTATCCCTTTTGGGATTGTGCTTTGCCCTGTCAGAATTATTATGATATTTCTTTGAGATGGAGGAGGATGATGGTATGTTCTTCCACTGCCTTCTCTTGCTCAGCAGCTTCTTAAATTGCTTGGAGAACAAGGATAGTTCTCCATCTGAAAGTTCTGAGTCTGAGGTGCTGGTCTCAGATTCTTCTTCTTCAACATTTTTCTATCTGAGGGCTGGGGAGTCCTCTCTACTTCTCTTGAAGCTTTCAGCCTTGAAAGCCACAGACTTCTCTCTAGAGTGAGATCTGGAGGACTCTTCTTCTACCTTCTTGGTGTTCTGCTACAACTAATGGGGTAGCAATTTTTCATTCAAATTTTGAGGCTAGATGTTGGCCAGATTCTCCATCTCTCTTATAGCACAAATCTTGATGTCTCACTCTTTGTTGAGGGACCTCAAGAACTTGTCGTTCAGATCATAGTTAGAGAATTATCTCCCATATTCTTTAGTCCATTAACTATCTTTAAGAACTTTTCATAGCAGTCAACAATAGAGTCCTTCTTCTCCTGCGTGAAGGCCTCATATTCTTAGTTGAGAAGAGATTTTCTGCATCTCTTACCTCCTCAGTGCCTTCCATGTAAATAATTAGTGAATGTCATATTTTCTTAGCAGTTCTGCAATGAATTAGGTTCTGGAAAGTGGAGTCATCTATAACACTTACTATTATGTTCTTGACCCTTTTATCCATAGTGGCCATAACAACTTCATCCTTTGTCATCTCAGAGTATTTCTTTGGCACTTGTAGATTTGCATCTATAGTGGAGAATTTCATGGGGATGAAAGATCCTTCCTCCATAGTTATAAAGATTCTAGGTTCAAATATTTTCATGAATAATCTGACACTCTCCTTCCAAATTCTGAAGTTCTCTTTTCTGCATATCGGCAGCTTCATAGAAATGAGTTCTTTATAGTTCTCCCTATAAGTCATGGTGAGTAGACTGATTTTCTTTATTAAGGGTATTGTTCAAGATGTTAATCTCCTTTTGAACAACCTCCCTTTAATACCACTTATAAGTTAAAGGATTTCTAATCAAATAGAGGAGGGTGAATATGTGTCTGGGTGTTTTTCGGATATTAAAAATCCAAGCAGATAAATCATAGAAAAGTTAACACATCACAGATTTCACAGTTGTTTATAGTGGTTCCCAGAGTTGGGTACGTCCACTTCCCCCCTCCACCAATCTAGCAGTGTGCTAGACTTAGCTAACTCCTCCAAATACTCAGATCTTACAACTTAGAGTTCATGACTCCTACAACTCAGGAATTACACCATATTCCCTACCTCAGATCCAATCCCTGGATCTTACAGCTCAGATTCAAGATTGAATCCTACCTCAGGAACTATGCAAATTCCCCAACCTCAGATCCTTAGCAAGGATCCTACAACTCAGGTCTTAGAGACCGTAGACTCAGATTTCCTAAGAAATCCTACAGAAGAATAAAACGATGTTTTACAAAGAAGTCTTAGACTCAGAAAATTTATCTTGTATAGCTTGAGTCTTCTTGAAGCTTATTGCGGAAATGTCTTATGTAGAAATCTTCTTTCAAGAGAAGTTGAATCTTTGGATCGGCAAGATGATTGAATCATTCTTCAGAAAAATAAAATTATTGGCTTCAATGAACTTTTTTTTTCTTGAGCTCTGAAAACGAAATACACGTTGTCGGCGGCGAGCTCTTTCTTCAAAATGATTGAGGAAATGATTATTGTAACAACCCTGACCAGCTCAACCGAGTGCACCAGAAACTATTCAGGATTGCAGTCCATGCCACCCCAACCAAGTCACGGAGCCTATTTCTCAGCAACAGTAGGTGGTTGGTGCCTGGAATCGAACCCCCGATCACCCTTGATAAGGCAGCGCCGCTGGTGATGAGGACTATTGAAGGTGCCTTATAAAGGGTGGTCGGGGGTTCGATTCCCGGCGCCAACAACCTACTGTTGCTGAGAAACCGGCTCAGTGACTTGGTTGGGGTGGCATAGACTGCAGTCCTGAACAGTGCCTGGTGCACTCGATCGAGCTGGCCAGGGTTGCATAGTTGGTGATGAGGACTGTTGAAGGTGCCTTATCAAGGGTGGTCGGGGGGTTCGATTCTCGGTGCCAACAACCTACTGTTGCTGAGAAACAGACTCAGTGACTTGGTTGGGGTGGCACGGGCTGCAGTCCTGAACAGCGCCTGGTGCACTCGATCGAGCTGGCCAGGGTTGTTACAACTGTCAATCTTAAGATTAGGGTTTGTTGAAATACGTGTCTTTCATTTTATAAGGACCTTTGATAACGATCTCTTCCTCGGACGACTTATATGTCATATATCAACTTTCCATAAAGCTTAGCTTTTATTTACCCAATCTGCGACGGCAATAAATGACGTGACACCAAAATCACGCTTTAATTTGAATTCTGATCTTTCAGCAATTCGACTAGATCTCTAGTCGAATTTAGTTCTTCTGGTCAAATTTGAACTCTGTATAGCTTTAGTTCAAATCTTATGCACGAATCGTCTTGGTGACTTTGGCGGTCTTCATGATGGTATTTCATGGCTCAATATTCTAGTCAAATTATCTACATGAACCATCTTGATGGCCCTTTATGGTTCACAAGATGATATTCGACTACTTCAGCCTTCTAGTCGAATCATCTGCATGAATCGTCTTGATGACTATAAAGAGACATCAAGATTTGGAATACAACGGAAGACTTGCTCCACTGTATGACACTTGCTCTGTAAGGCGAGTTATCATTACATCATAATAATACCAATCTACAGTAGAAGAAAAAGCAAGGATGACGTCCAAAATACAACTTTCATATATATATATATTTATATATATATGTATGTATAACTAGTGTTAATAGATGCCCTTAACTCAAAAATTGGGGCTACTATATGCCCGAATAAACTACAACATGTTCTAACTAAAACATGCTGAGATATATGGAACAGAGGCACAAACTCACTTATGGTGGTACTTCCTCTACTACTAGGGTTGTAGCTGGGTCCATAACGTCGGGTAAATCCATCTGCATCTCTATCTCAAAAATCATTGGTTGGTGCTGGTACTGCAGAAGCTGTTGTGACGGGGGTTCCTAAAGAGGGTTGTCACAAACGGTTAGTCGAATTGACTAAGTGGATTCCCTTCCTTTCCCGAACAACATCTTAGGGCATTGCGTAAGGAGAGGGGGTAAAAGTGCACAAGCGATAATATAAGTGAACCGAGTGACGGGAGAAGAGAGATTTGTGTTATGAATCAGGTAGTACGGGAAGCATAAATGACTAAACTTATAAGAATACCCATACAAACTTATAACATAAGTAATAAATCTAACAAGTTATTTGATAAAATATATAGTACGTGTATGAAACCGTTATGGTACAGAAATAACATAACTTATATGAATGCTCAAACAATTTTATAAGTTAAGGGTCTTGAAATTATCATAACACAAACTTATCTTACATGAATGCCCATGCAAACTAATAGTATAAGGTTAAACGATGCAAGATATGCTAAAGTAAGATGATATGATGAATTACTAATTTATGTGTCTAAGACCTACCCGGTCCACTTGCTAAGTTGGTAGCTAACCACACAGGCCTTATCACCGTGGCGGATGATAACAACAGATCAGACATCTCCACTTCTAGGTAGGTGACACACAACCATCCCATACATTAATGTACAGTATGGGTCCATTCCTGCACTACTATCCGAGGTCTCTCCAAAAGCAGAGAGCGGATATCAAACTCTGGGGATTTGCAAACCGGGTCTAATTTCACAAAACAATTGCCCCACCATCTTAATGGATCTAACACTTGAGTCCCTCCGATAGTGTGTGTTGTACGGTAAAGTGGTTAGATCCGCCACAGTTTTACAGGATTAGACATTACACCAATGTCGTTCCCACACCTGACAAGGATTAGTTTCTACGCCCCTCAATCATAATAGACTGGAGGGACAGTACGAAAGTAACCTGGAAAGGCCCCTAACAACTTGTTAGCCATATATTGTGATATCAAGTTTAAGTGGTACACTGACCAGGTAAGAGTGAGGTCGGTGGTCGCGCTACGTAGCGTTATACACCACATTTCTTGCGGGGGATACTAGCTCACCCCTAACCTTTTTCCTTCACAACAGTTAGATGACTTAAAATGTGGGTCTCACGGATATATTGCTAAGGTTAAATCTAGTCTCTTTTCAAAAATGAAGTTATAGTAAAAAGATTTATCAACGACGCACACGTTATTCAGGTATACAAAAATGGTCGAGATACTCTGGACCGAACTAACTCAAATCTTAAATCAAGATTTAAGTATGACAAAATATAAGAGCAAGAATGAACTTTGAGTATTTAGAGTAAGTATTTAAGGCCAATGTGCTTTATCAACATATGAGTGCGATTAGTAGTTAACCAAACTATATTTTTGAATACGTACAATTTCATGAATTGGTTAAAAGAAATTCAAACCTTTTGAAGACTTAAACCAAGTTTAGTTATGACATTATTAGGGTACTATAAAAATTTGAGGATTTGTTGAAGGGTTTAAGACTCTTTTATTTTATTAATATGGAAATGTGACATATTAAACACTTGACTTGGTTCTGTCATTAAGGCACCTAAAATTTACTTTGAAAGTTTATACTGTGGGGTGCATATATCAAATTTTCTATTTTAAAGCTCTTGATTAAATAGTAAGGAATAGACACAAATCTTGACTTAGATCTAGCGTCTCGGGAAAGAGGCAGTCAGCGAAATGACCTTCCCCTATAGCGGATCCACTGTCGATCCACTGTGGGGATCAACCCAATCATTATTTAAGGATCTGGATGGCCGTGATTTTGTCTTCAACCTTGAGCCGGTGGTTGAGAATCATCCCGCCTGGGAGGAGCTTTCGGGGCTCCTCCACCTCCAACTGACCATCACCACCCATCACAACCACTACCAATAGTTTCGTCGTGGTGAGGGCTACCTATGGGCGGTGGTCCGGCACCCTGACGCCGCCGCCGAACAGAATTACGGGGACATCCCGACAGCGTTTCTCCACTAAATTACATGAAATCTTGGTCCAATTGAGCTCGATTTCGATTCGAAATCCTTCTAAGATGATTTCAGAAGGGGTATGGGTAGGAATCTCACCTGATTTTTCCTGGCTCTCCTTGATCGGGTTCGGGCATCCATGGCTTGGCCGACTGAGTTGGCTACACTCTTCCAGAGGGCTTCCACTCAATTTCTCTGCTTAGAACTGCTGCTTAGGGCTGGTGTGAGGTTTCTGAGGGGGGGGGGGGGGGGGGGGGGGGGGCTTTTATAGGCTTGGGGTGAGGATTGCAAAAATCCGCTTAAGCTCACCTTGGTCGGCAATGGCTATGGTTTAGCTTGTGCATTCGACCACCTTGCAGTCCTTTGAGGCCTTGGATAGGATCAGAAGCTTCCTTTTATCCTCCCAAAGAGGGAAGAATTCAATGGGGCCATGATTACTTCGCTTTGAAGTTTTGCCATTTTGGGCAAAGTTTCTCTTAAGAGGGAGGTTAGCTTAATTAATGACCATCTGATTTTGGTCCTTGGCTTTACGGTCTAAATGTGTTAAGGTTTAATTTGGAGGCTCTTGAGTGAGTGTGAGGTTAAGATATTTTTAAAAGGTGGGTTTATGCCTTAATTAAATCATGATTTGACCATACATAATTTTGGTTGACCAATGTTGACCAATGTTGACCAAAGTCAACATTTTGAGGGTTTAGATAGCCATGGTCATGGTGTGGTAAGCTCAATTGATCAATAAGAGATCATTTGAGTGGTTTAGGCTAATTTGCTTAAACGCACACCAAGTCCTCTTTTTAAGGTTTTAAAAAGCAGCTTTCAAACAACTGTTCTACCAAACACTTTAAATGAAAAGTTATGTTCGATTAACACTTACGATCAAACTCTTCAAATAGTCTACAACTTTCTTATCAGAGCTTTTCAAACAACTCTATTATCAAAGCATTATTCAATTAACAACTTTCTCATCAGCATAAACTGTCTCAAACAGAGCCTATGATTTTCTTAAAAAAAATCCCGCTATATTGTATTTATTTATATTAATAATATAAAATTTGAAGCCACAACATCAACTTAATCACGAGTAAATTAAATAAGAACAATATAAATTAAAGCTCTAAGGGTCTGTTCGTTTGAACGGAATTGGCTCCCTGGAATTAGCATTGAGGATTAGAAATTCAATTCTCACGTTCGACACGATTGAATTTACGCATATATTTGCTTTGAAGTGAAAACCTGCGACTTTGACTTTGAACTAAAAACTAAATCAGTCAAAATTCTTACCTCCGCCCATGATTTTTCCACAAAATTGAGGGATTTCGAGCTTATGGGTGTTTTCGTGCTGGAGGGCAATTTCACGCGAGTGTGTTTTTTCGCCCCAGCAGGTTATATCCCGGGAGAACGTTTTTGACCTGAGCTCTTTTTTTTTTCGCCCATACACGTGATTTTCTCCAGAGGGCGTGTTTTTCGGCACATAGGCATGTTTTTCGCCATGCGCTCGTTTTTCAACCCATCCGCGATATTTTCGCCTGTCCGCGATTTTTTTAAATGGGCGCCCGATTTTCGGCCCGTACGTGGGTTTTCGAAAGGCGCGCTTTTTTCGTCGGGAGCGCATTTTTTGACCCAGAGACGAATTTTTCGCCCCGAGCGCGCAATTTTAACCCGAGCATGCATTTTTCATCTCGAGCGCGCATTTTATGCAGAGACAGGCGTTTTCGACCTTACACACATTTTTTGCCCGAAACCGTGTTTTTCGGCTCGGACATGAATTTTTCGCCAGGACACGTGTTTTTCGGTCGGGGGCGCTTTTTTGTCCGAGAGTACGTTTTTCAGCTCGAACACGATTTTTTGGCCCAAACGCGATTTTTTTTGCCTCGGGGCACATTCTTTGCTTGGACGTGCTTTTTTCGTCCCAGACGAGTGTTTTTCGCTTGTGCGCACTTTTTTTGTCCATAACCAGTTTTCTCGCCCCGGCGTGAGCTTTTTGCTCGGGCACGATTTTTACGCCTAACACGCGTTTTTTGTTTGGGAGCGAAAAATGTAAGTCCAAACGAAAAATTCGCATTCGGGACGAAAAACTTGGGCCTTGGCGTAAAACGGGCTCCTAGGGCAACAAACACGCGCCCGTGCGGAAATCGCGCGTCTGAGCTGAAAAATGTGCGCTTCAGCAAAAAATATGCGTATTAGCGAAAACGCGTACCTGGGTGAAAAGTGCTTTCCCCGGCGAAAAATTCGCCTTCCCACGAAAAATGCGCGTCCGGGACAAAAAAATGTGCACCCGGGCAAAAATGCTCTCCTGTGCGAAAATTTGCGCCCCGGCCAAAAAACGCGTGCCCTGACAAAAAATGTGCGTACGGGCGAAAATTTCACGCCCAAAGTAAATAACACGCTTTTGGGGCGAAAAATGCGTGCCCGGGCGAGAAATTAGCATCCGGGCCTGAAAACACGCTCCGGGGCAAAAAAACTCGCGCGCCATGATAAGAAAATTTGCGCCTAGGCCAAAAAACACACTGCCGGGAGTAAAACGTGTGCCCAAGCGAAAAAATTCGCGTCCAGGCCGAAAACACGCGCCCGAGCGAAAAACACCCCTTGGGCGAAAAATTTGCTTGCGGCCGAAAAACGCACGATCCTGCGAAAACGCCGCGCACGGGCAAAAAATACGGTCATCGGTGAAAAATTCGCGTTCGGGGCTGAAAAACGGTTGCCCGGGCTAAAAAATCGCTTGCGGTTGAAAAATGCGCGCGCAGAGGTGAAATAAATTTTTTTTTTTCAATTCTTGAAAACCAATGTCTACCATACGAACAAACAAGAGTAATCAATGTCAATTCCCGTGATATATTAATCATTCGAACGAACAACAGAATTGGATTTAAACCAAATTTCAATTTCTACGTGTTGGTATTTGATTGAAAGCCAATTCTTTAAAATTAATCTCCTCCAAAGGAACAGACCCTAAATATTTTTGAAGTTAAACGTATCGTGGGAGCAAAATATCATAATGTATTGGGCAAACATAAGACAAATTTTATGTGTTGTTTTTTTGCTCTTTGGGTAACAGAATATTTCAAGAATGAGGAGGCCACCAGGTTGACCTTGGATCTGGAAGGATGGCTAAGAACGGGGGACCTCTGTTATATTGACGACAATGGCTATCTCTTTGTCGTCGACCGACTCAAGGAACTGATCAAGTACAAGGCCTATCAGGTGGCTTCCATCCCACCGTCTATTAATTTGCTGGAATATAAATATATCACCACATGTATTTGTATATTTATGTTCTACATACGCATGACTCTCTGATAATATATTAAATATATGTTCTCAGGTTGCTCCCGCAGAGTTGGAGGCATTGTTGCTTAAACACCCTCAGATTGTCGACGCTGCTGTCATCCCGTAAGATATTTCTGCACTTATAAACAAGCAGTCGTGTGAGTGTTTTATCGGTGTGTCGACTTGAAATTAAATCCTTCCTTCATCGTTTTCGTAATTTTTTTTCAAAACTCAACAAAAATTATGGATGATAGCATAATTTATAAAATCAAATAAAAAAATATTCAAATTAAATTCACTACAGAAAATGTGTATATAATAAGAAAGGATAATTAAAACTAAAAGATGAATATATATTTAAAGACAAATCCAATATATTATTACTACTATTATTTATGAGCAATGTTATAAGCAATGCTAAAATGGTTATTCGCAGTCCACTGATATTTGTAGTCCAATCAATTTTTTCGCAGTCTAATATGTTATGAACAGTCCAGTGCTTATTCGAAAATAGCCGATGGGGCCGCTATGGGAGGAGATATCTGTCCGAATCAAGCAGCTCGACTATAACTAGAATCCTAATAAATCACCTATTAGCATAGGAATTCTGCTTCCAGGCATCAACATCCTGAGTGAAGACCACAATCATTTTGATTGAATACCGTAGAAAATTTCATTTGAACCTCACTAGGGTTCGGATAAATCTTCTGGAGATTTGTTTTGCCTCTTCAAAGTCGTGCTGGCGCTACTAAATTCATTTCCGGCAAGATTATTAGTCTTTCCGACGGACCTAAAAGGGCCGTGGGGATTTGATGTGTCTGAGAAGGTTTGCTCGAAGCATCCGGAGGAGGATCAAAGTGGAATCCACTCTCCGTTTCCCCTAGCGGGTATAAATAGGGAAAACCCTAGGAGTGCCTACGGGGATGGGTATCCGTGTACCCAACTGACCCGTTATACCTTCGAACCCGTTATTTGACCAAATATACATTAACAATCTCCTCCTATATTTGTGACAAATAACGTATACGTTTCAAAGTGCAGAAAGTAGTGTAATAGCATAAAGAAAGTTTTCGACTTAACATAGTAACATAAGAGTTAGCACAGTCAATAACGACAGAATTAACATAAAAGTATCCAGAATAAAAAAGTGCTACTCAACAAATAGTCTGAAAACAAAAATGACAAGGATAAAACATACGATAATTCTACTCGTCTATTAGATCATCAGCATCCATGTCAAACACCACTTTCTCCCATCCATCTCCACCATAGCCTGCAAGGAATTTCATGAGTTAGAAAACTCTATGAATTCATGAACATATGCAGTAACGTAGAAAGAGAACTAGCTCTTACATAAGTGAGCTTAGAACCTGTAGCTTTGGTGAAGTAACACTGTCAGCATCTCTATCTGGTTTAGCAGGAACCGGTCTAGTGTTGCTTTTGTAAATCAACCGTTCTCATATCCATTAGTGATCATTATGTGCCTCATCAACAAAAGTTGAATGATATGGCACAACAACGTTTGCAACATTATCAGGTGTGGAATAATGTGCTATGATCATCAATGTTAGATAACCGACTACAACGACTTTCTATTCCCAGTTGAATAATTTTCGAATCAACTTACAATGAGAAAGATGTTTAGTTATCAAATGTGGAATAACATGCATCTAACCATCTTGGGTTTTCATCAAGAAATTATTTGGGGTTTTCAGTCTGTTATTTAGATGCTTGAATATTGCGACTATAGGTTCTCACTATCAAAACATAAACTGCGGAGGAAAGTTTCATGTTTCTATGAACTTTAGTCACATCTCCCCCGATATTTTTATTGTGAGATCTCTATTCAAGCATTTGGTCAAGGCGTCTGCAACATTATCTTTAGATCTCATATCAATCAGGGTCATAATCCCTTGACTTGTGAGTGAGGTCAACCAGGATTGTTTCAGCCTGAGATGCCTTCTTTTCCATTGAACAAAGTGTTCGTAGCAATCATTTTCGTAGCCTGATTGTCACAGTAAACTGCAATAGAATTCATTTTCAGGCTCGATAAAGGAATGTCCATCACCAAATCTCTTAACCACTCTGCTTCTTCGCCTGCTGCAGTAAGAGCGTAAAGTTCGGATTTCATAGAAGAGAGTGCAATACAAGATTGCCTCTTGGACTTCCAGGCTACAGCTGCTCCTCCTAGTGTGAATACAACCCACCAGTGGGCTTGCTGTCGTTAATTCCGAGCACCATTATGCATCAGAATAACCTTCAAGAACTGAAGGATGACCAGTGTAAACTAAAACATACTTTTGGGTGTGCTTTAAGTATCTCATTAGCCTATCTAAGGCGTTCCAATGGTCTTGGCCAGGATTACTAGTGAATCTGCACAACATGCCGACCGTAAAGGCTATGTCAGGTCTAGTGCAGATCATAGAATACATGAGGCTACCAAGCAGTTTAGAATAATCTAACTGTCTAACCATAGCTCCTTCATTGGGCTTTAGGCGGTTAGTGTAGTCGTATGGTGTCTCAGATGCTCTACTGTCATTGTATCCCCACGTGTCCAACATGGACTGTATATAGTGGCTTTGACTTAGGGAGATGCCAGTCTGCCCAAAGCTCACTTGCATGCCTAGTATAGTGTTAGCTACACCTAGGTCTTTTATGCTAAATTCTTTTATTAGGTCTGACTTAACGTCATCCACTTCGGATTGATCAGACCCTAGAATGAGCATATCATCTACGTACAAGCATATTATGGTGACTTTATCCGATCTATTACGTATGTAAAGACATTTATCCGAGAGACTCGACATGAATCCCATGTTCTTTACACTATAGTCGAACTTCTCATGCCATAATTTCGGTGCTTGCTTTAGTCCGTATAAAGACTTAAGTAATTTACAGACTTTCGTTTCGTGACCGTCTACAATGAAACCTTGAGGTTGATTCATGTAGATCTCTTCGGTCAGATCTCGGTTCAAGAACACAGTCTTAACATCCATTTGATGAACAATAAAGTTCTCAATAGACGCAATAGCAAGGAGGGTCATAATGGTTGCTAAGTGACACACGGGTGAGTAGACATCAAAATAATCTACTCCGCTTACTTGTGTGAAACCTTTAGCCACCAGGCGTGCTTTATACTTAGCTACGCTACCATCAGGATTTAGTTTTTTTTTTCAGAATCCACTTACACACTACGGTTTTAGCCCCTTTTGGCGTATCAACCAACTTCCAGGTGTTATTCTGAAGTAGAGAATTCATCTCTTCATCAATAGCTTCTTTCCAGAGTAGGGAATCCCTGGATCTCATCGCGTCCTTATAGGTGGATGGATCAGCCTCAACGTGGCAAGTGACAAAGTCACTACTGAAGGTTCTGTGAATTCGCTCTTTTAGAGAAGTTCTCCTAGAATCTAGGCCAGAGTTATCTACCCGAACGGAATAGGAGGTGCTCGGTACTGAAGTAGGATCATCTTCAGTAATTGTTACTTGCATACCTGGGAGAGACAGGTTCTTATCCTTGAGGAACTTATCTTCAAAGAACACTGCATCCCTAGATTCTATAACAACGTTATTAGAAATATCTAAGAATCTATCTACAACACTATCCTCAGCACAACCTAGGTAGACACATGTATTGGTCCTAGGTCCAATCTTAGACCGTCTAGGGTCAGGGACCCTGACATAAGCTATACAGCCCCAGGTCTTAAGTCTAGTAAAAGATGGGGGTCTCTTAATCCAAAGCTCGTAGGGTGTAACCTCTAACTTGGCATGAGAAACTTTATTCAAAATGTGATTTGCAGTTAGGACTGCTTCTCCCCAATAAGCGGAAGGCATGCCTGCAGTCAAGAGCATAGAGTTTAACATTTCTGTTAACGTGCGATTTTTATGCTCAACTATGCCATTAGACTTGGGCGAGTAAGGAGCAGTGATTTCTGCAATGATTCCATGTTGGGCAAGGAAACATTTGAACTCACTGGACATATATTCTCCTCCTCTATCACTTCTAAATCTTTTGATTTTCATGCCTAATTGGTTTTCTACCATGGTTTTGAAAATACAAAATTTTTCAAACGCTTCATCTTTAGTTTTAAGGAGATAAATGTGACAAAACCTAGAACAATCATCTATGAAGGTGATCAAATACTTCCTGCCTCCTTTAGTGACAAAACTTTTGAAGTCACATATGTCAGAATGTATTAGTTCTAAGGGTGTTGTGCTCATAGTAACCGCACTAAAAGGTTTCCTAGTGATCTTAGTCTGAGCACACACTTCACATTTATTAGTTTTAACTATAGTGTCTAAAGCTATCTGGTGAGTTCTAGCAATTTGGAACATTTTCCTATAATTTACGTGTCCTAGTCTCTCATGTAGAGTCTTAGGGCTAACTAAGTTTGTTTGAACTTGTTGAACTATTTCGTTTGCTAGACTTAATCTGTACATTCTATTTTGGACGTATACACATCCAAAATAGTGTGAGTTAACTGACAGTGTTACTCTACCGCTACAGAAAGTAAAAGACATACCAGCATCACAAAGTAAGCTAATAAACACTAAGTTAGCAGCTAGTGAAGGAATAAACTTAACATTCTTTAAAGTTAAAGTCTTACCTGAGGATAGCAGCAAAGTTGCGTTCCCCACCTTCAGCACGTCAGCTGTCTCACCGTTGGCAACAGTCACAGATTCTCTTGCATCAGTAAGACCTGTCATCAGAGTAGGGTTGTTGCAAATATGGCACGTTGCCCCCGAGTCAAGGAACCACTCTGTACTGGCCTTCTCGTTTCCA
Source organism: Dactylorhiza incarnata (assembly GCA_033032865.1). Taxonomy (NCBI): domain Eukaryota; kingdom Viridiplantae; phylum Streptophyta; class Magnoliopsida; order Asparagales; family Orchidaceae; genus Dactylorhiza; species Dactylorhiza incarnata. The sequence continues at coordinate 414,936 of JAWHQI010000068.1, forward strand.
ACCATGGCAACAAAGTTGGATGGATCAGTGAGACTAACCATGTTAGCGTGGTTGCCTTCCTGTGGTGTCTTGCCCTTCTCCTTACGAGGAAGCCTGCAATCAGATGACTGTGTCCCCACTTGTTGTAGTTATAGCACTTGCCCTTAAACTTTTTGATTTGTTTACTTGTGCCTGCAACCTGGGAGCTACTCGGGTTGGGTTTTGACTTCCTAGGGTTCGGCACGCGCCTAGAGTTCGAAATCATGTTAGCAGCAGCCTTCTGCTTGCTAACGACTTCTAGAGCGTGTCGAGTCCTATTTTCGTCCTCAATGCGTATAAAACGCTTGAGTTCGTTCAAACCCACCTGCATCTTCTTGCGGGAAATTTCAGTTTTGAAATTGTACCACGTAGAAGGCAACTTATACACAATTGTGCCAGCAACAAAGCTATATGGCAACGCAATATTCTCGCTATGCAAGGAATCTACTAAAACTTCAAAGTTTGATACCTGAGGGAGAATGACCTTCTCCTCGTCGAAGGTGAACGACTGGAACTTGTCCACTAAGTGCGCCTTGGACAGGTCCTCCTCCTGCTTGAAGTGCTCCTGCAAAGCATCCCATATGGCATTAGCTGTCTTCAGCTTCATGTATGTCTTCGCCATATTGGAAGACATGCAGTTCAGCAGGTAGTCCCTGCAGAAGTCTTCATCAGAAATCCACTGTGCCTCATCAGCAGTCCCTACGACCTCAACACCATCAGACTGAACTGTGTAAAACACGTTCAGAAACTTCATCCCGAACTGAGTATTCAACTTTCAATCGTTGAACTCAGTCGCCGTGAACTTCTCCAGCTTTATCATCGGAACGGGGGATGCGATGTTGTTCCCCTTCATCATTGTGCGCCCGTCAGAGAACGACACGAAAACAGGGAGGAACGGGGTTCCTGGGAGCTATCGTCGACACTGTCGTCTGGCCATAGCGATAGGGGGCTGTCGCTGACGTTGTCGGCGGATGACAACGCTAGGGCTACACGAGCTTTAGCTTGGAGACGGCGGCGGCGGCAGATTGCTGATGGCGGCGGCTTGGAACCGCTGAGACGGCGACCTGGAAAACTGCTGAGACAGGAAGCTGGAACCGCTGAGACGGGAAGCTGGAACCGCTGAGACGGGAAGCTGGAACCGCTGAGACGGGAAGCTGGAACCGCTGAGACGGACTGGAACCGCTGAGACGGGAGGCGGAACCGCTGAGACGGCACTGGAACCGCTGAGACGGGACCTTGGAACCGCTGAGACGGCGACGCTACGACATATCTGAGGCGGGAGGGTTGGGATCCAGCGATTTCCTTCTTCGCGCATGGTGACAGTGATGAGTCCCAATTATATACATATTTTCAGACTCATTTGGGCCGATTATCTAGTCTTTGCACTACACTTTAGGCATGTTTTCATTCATATTTGATATTCCATGCTATGTGCACTTTTAGGCCCGTTTCAGTGTATTTTTATGTTTATCTTACTTATGCTTTATGTTGCAATTTAATTTCTATATTTGAGAATGTGTGGAATGCCCATTTGCGTGGCCCGATGATCTTTCATGTTGATACAGCGGTTGTGCGAGTGTTCCGGGGCGCAAAAACTGCATAGGAACACTGCGCACGAGCACTGGACATTAGTGCGCACGACCACTGGTCGTGCGCCACTGATCGTGCATTAATTCTCACTTAAAATGGGCCTGTCCGGCACTGCGCACGACCACTGGATATAGTGCGCACGACCACTGGTCGTGCGCCACTGATCGTGCGCTATTTTGCAGTTCAGGATTATGCTACAGGTTCTTCGCGCACTATCACAGGCATTCCTTCACGCACGGTCACTGGTCGTGCGCCACTGACCGTGCGCGCTCAAAATTCTGCTTTCTATAAATACGCGTTTTCACGAATCCTTTCGCCGTAACGCATATTTTAGGTCTATTTCAGCTCTGTTTCCTACTCCAGAGCGCCCATCTCGCCTCTCCATCACCGCCCACCTTCGGGAGGAGCTCCGACCGCCGTTCTCTTGCAAACCTCAAGCCGGAGCATCCTCTTGGCCTCCTCCATTGATCGTGCATCTCCAAAGTTCCATTTCAAGGGATTTCCTGCTGCGTATATGAAGTTCTCCGGTGAGATCGTGGCCAGAGAAGATTGACGGAGAAGACGGGTATAATAGAAGAAGGTGACAGCTCTTCCGGACCCTGGACGGCAGTTGGAGCCCGAGTCCGGTAGATTCCGGCCGTGAACCTCCGATGAGTCTCCGTGCTTTGGTTGTAATCTAAACCCCCTTTATACTGTAGTATCGTTTTCCTTTATAGTTTGGGTGTATGAACAATGTTTGCTTAAACCTTATCATGTTATTTTTGTATTTCATTAATGTAAAATTGATATGAGTGGTTTATGCAAGTGAGGAGCGCCCCATTCCATCCTCCATCCCGCCATCACGTTCGTGTGCCGCACTAGCAATTGCTAGTGGCGTGCTTGTCGACGAGGAGCTTGCGACCCTCATCCGTATGCCTACTCTTCCATCCGCCTAGCGAAGCGTGGCATAGCGGCCCGTGTAATCCATTCTGACTCCGCCGGTGTGAACCATTCCATCTGCAACCCTTCTCGTCCATCCGCCTAGTGAAGCGTGACATAGAGGCCCGTGTAATCCATTCGCCTTACGAAGCAGCGCGCTCAAGGCCTGCATATTTCGATTCCGCTTGCCTACTCGTCCATCCGCCCTTGCGATGCAGCGCGCTCAAGGCCTGCCTAGTTTTCATCCCGCCTAGCGAAGCAGTGCGCTCAAGGCCTGCATAGGAGTAGTTATAGTTGTTTTCTTTTATTTTCCAAAAGCCAAACCAACTCTCCCGCATTCCATCTGACCTAAAGGACTTCAATCTCAAGTCCTTCCTCGAACGTTAGCTCCACCTTACTGTGTTCCTTTGAGATCGATACTTGGGGATTCATTCCCATTTTATATTACTTGAACGATCGGTACACTGCCGTTTCGTGCCGCAGTCTAGCTACCGCCTATAGCGGTGTGTGAGATTTGCGCCATCAAGTTTTTGGCGCCGTTGCCGGGGAACACAGTCGTGTGAGTTTCTGGAGAGGGAGACGAGAGTTAGAAGTTCTTCCATTGTGTATAGTCCTCTTGTTATTTTGTTTGCTTTTTATTTAATTTTTGCTTTTCTTATTTTTATTATTTCCCACTTTCCTGTTTAATTTTTTTAGGCAAGTTGCTCCGAAGTAGTTTTAGTTGATTGTGTAGATTTTCTTGCAAAGAATTTCAATTTTTGTTATATCTGCATCCTTCAAAAAAAATGTATTCCTGGACTGAACCTAACATTTATGACAAGATGAGCGCTTATATCGATCAAATGAGGGAATTAAATGCTACGTATCGTAAGGGCTTTGTTTGTTTAATTTGTAAAAGTGAAAATCATGTTTTGAAGGACTGCCCCAGTCTTTTACCTATTCCAACTCCCGACTGCAGCCCTTCACATCCTGATGACAAAGTCCCTATCGCTCAGTCATTACCCGTGGAGGGAATCGAGCCCTCAACCCCCAAGCTTATTTCTTGCATGGACTCTTCGCTCCCTGTATATGGCTTTACTACTAGTGATGACGATGATTCATTTGATGGCCAACAAGGTGAGATTTGGGAGCTCCATGATGAACCAGAGTGGGATGAGGAGAGTGTTCTCTCTAGTGGGGAGGTGCTTGCAGATATTTTTGCGGAGGAACCTGATATTTTACTTTCTGATTCTGATGTTCCTCCAGTTTCTTTGCATGCCTTTTCTACACCTTTTTCTTATGATCCTGTCGAAGATTATTTGCAGATTGATGTTTTGGACCTCCAAGCTGAACCGAAGTGGGATGACGAGGACGACCTTTCTGATGAGGAGTTGTGCACCTCTTCATTAGTGAAGGAGATCTGTCGCACCACTGATTCCTTCGAGTTCTCAGATGCACCTCGTTTTGATTCTTATGACACCGACAGTGATCAGGCTTGGGAACCTGCCAGGAGTGACACCGGGGCCACTCCTCCTTTATTTGAACCTTTTACTTCTTCATCTATTTTATTTCCTAATCATCCCTCTTTTAATGCTAATATTGATAAATTCATCCTTCCTGCTTCCTCGCCTACTTTATTGTCTGATATTTCATTTACCCTCTGCAGGTGCATGAATATCTAGACCCATTTTGGGCAATTCTGTGTGGCAGTCTTGGAAGGAAAAGCAAACGGCAATGATGAAATCCATCGCCTATTCCACCTCATCATCATTGTCTGCGTTTTCCTTAAAAGACTGGGTGCAGGGTGGTAAACGCTACTTCATCCATGACCGCAGATTGGAGGAGAGGAAGAGGATGAAGAAAGATGAAATATGGAGTTGGAAAGCTCCTGATCCTCTTGTCTGCTACTGTTGGGTCTTCGGGCCCATCTCTTTTATTTTCAGTTACCACTTTAAATCAACGTACAGTTGATCTTTTTGGCATGCTTGTAATAATTAGGATATTTTAGTTTTCTCTTTTATGTTTAGACAATATTATTAACTGCTTAATACAGGTATTAAGTCCAGCTTAAGGACGGTAAACAAAAGCGCAGTTGGGAGACAACCCAAGTTTTTGTTGCTAACCGGTTAATAGTTTAGTTTTATATATTTTTGCTTGGCGCCTCTTTGCCTGCAGGTGTGCGGCAATTTCTTTGGTGGCGGACTCTTGGAGAGAAATTTTCAGAATTTAACGCCAATTCTTCCGGTATGCTCACTTCTGAGCATGGGGTACACTCTCCCTTTTCTCCTTAGTTTAATGCTTAAAGAATCATATTTTAGATTATGCTTTCATGAAGTCTGGGGGAGAGTGAGAACCATGCACGTGCACGCACACACGCATTCCGGTATTGTTATTATTTTAGCTTTCAGTTTATTTAGTTTATCAATTTTTATGTGGCACGCACACACTGCACCCACTATGCACGCACTTACTTGCGAGTGCTACCGTGCCAAATTTCCTTTCGGAATGGAGCTGGGAAGTCAATTGTGTTAGGTAGGAATTGTGGTTTGGAGTACGATGTCGACTCCAGTGGTGTTCTAATCGAATACTCATATTTTGCATAGAATTTTGCGTAGAAGCTATTTCTATTTTCATGCTTTGTATCTTTATTCTTATCTAATCTAGTAATTAGAGTTTTATTTTACTCAAAGCATGAACCTGTGCTGATCTACCGGTAGTGTAGGTGAGTTGGTATCGAACGCTAGATTCGTATTTCTCGAGTCGGGAGAAAGAGTTATCTTTCTCGGTGGCTAAGAACTTGCCCCTAGCGACTCTCGAAACATAGACACCGGGTAGTTCTAATGCATTAGCATGATGTAGGCCATTCTTTGGACCGTATGAGCCTTGAGCCAAAAACCAGAAATTTACCATTGCTAACCAATTTTGAGCCTATCCCACCTTTTCTATTTAGCTCCACTGCTCACGCTTAAGCCAAGATCACCAAACCTGTATACGCACGTGTTTTGAGCTTTATAGTATAACTAATTATTGTGACGTGGTGTTATTGGCTAAGTTGAATAAAAAAGTAAAAAAAAAGAGGGTATTAGTGAGCTAAAAATTGAAAAGATTAGCGCTCCAAAAGAAAAAAAAATTCGAGTTCTTTACATTCTAATTCAGAAGTTCTGAATTGTTTGATAGGAATTACTTTATGTTGGGTGTTGGCGATGAACACATCAGCTTTATGTGTTGCCGGGGTTTTACAAATTGTATTGCTCAAATGTGTTAGGTGTGTTAGCCTCCGAGTTTATCATTGTATATCCTACCGCAACCTAAGCCACATATTTACCCGAAAGCCCTATTGACTAGTGTGTAGTTTTACCTAATGCTGTGGAGAGAGTGCGAAAGTGCGAGCTTATGGCTCCCGACACCGATGGATTTCGGTGGAGTTAGTTCCGTATCCCGTATTTGTCGAAATACTCGTCTGAGCGCGTCTCTACATCCTCCCTACACGTGACTGGCAGATCTCACTTGGTTCAGCTTTTGAGTAAACTAATCTCTTATTTACTATTTTAGATATTTGTAAATTACTTTGCATAGTAGAAATTTCTTCTACGAAAATTTTATGTACGTGATTATTTGATTTCGCATATTACTCCTAGCCACAATCACCTTTCTAACCCTTGTTTTTCCCGTCCGCCGAGAGTTGTTTGCTCGGGACGCGCAAACAAGTAAGTCTGGGGGTGTGATGAGTCCCAATTATATACATATTTTCGGACTCATTTGGGCCGATTATCTAGTCTTTGCACTACACTTTAGGCATGTTTTCATTCATATTTGATATTCCATGCGATGTGCACTTTTAGGCCCGTTTCGGTGTATTTTTATGTTTATCTTACTTATGCTTTATGTTGCAATTTTATTTCTATATTTGAGAATGTGTGGAATGCCCATTTGCGTGGCCCGATGATCTTTCATGTTGATACAGGGGTTGTGCGAGTGTTCCGGGGCGCAAAAACTGCATAGGAACACTGCGCACGAGCACTGGACATTAGTGCGCACGACCACTAGTCGTGCGCCACTGATCGTGCATTAATTCTCACTTAAAATGGGCCTGTCCGGCACTGCGCACGACCACTGGATATAGTGCGCACGACCACTGGTCGTGCGCCACTGATCGTGCGCTATTTTGCAGTTCAGGATTATGCTACAAGTTCTTCGCGCACTATCACAGGCATTCCTTCACGCACGGTCACTGGTCGTGCGCCACTGACCGTGCGTGCTCAAAATTTTGCTTTCTAAAAATACGCGTTTTCACGAATCCTTTCGCCCTAACCCGTATTTTAGGTCTATTTCAGCGCCGTTTCCTGCTCCAGAGCGCCCATCTCGCCTCTCCATCACCGCCCACCTTCGGGAGGAGCTCCTGCCGCCATTCTCTTGCAAATCTCAAGCCGGAGCATCCTCTTGGCCTCCTCCATTGATCGTGCATCTCCAAAGCTCCATTTCAAGGGATTTCCTGCTGCGTATATGAAGTTCTCCGGTGAGATCGTGGCCAGAGAAGATTGACGGAGAAGACGGGTATAATAGAAGAAGGTGACAGCTCTTCCGGACCCTGGACGGCAGTTGGAGCCCGAGTCCGGACAAGGATTGACAACCCTAGATTCCGGCCGTGAACCTCCGATGAGTCTCCGTGCTTTGGTTGTAATCTAAACCCCCTTTATACTGTAGTATCGTTTTCCTTTATAGTTTGGGTGTATGAACAATGTTTGCTTAAACCTTATCATGTTATTTTTGTATTTCATTAATGTAAAATTGATATGAGTGGTTTATGCAAGTGAGGAGCACCCCATTCAATCCTCCATCCCGCCATCACGTTCGTGTGCCGCACTAGCAATTGCTAGTGGCGTGCTTGTCGACGAGGTGCTTGCGACCCTCATCCGTATGCCTACTCTTCCATCCGCCTAGCGAAGCGTGGCATAGCGGCCCTGTAATCCATTCCGACTCCGCCGGTGCGAACCATTCCATCTGCAAGCCTTCTCGTCCATCCGCCTAGTGAAGCGTGGCATAGCGGCCCGTGTAATCCATTCGCCTTACGAAGCAACGCGCTCAAGTCCTGCATAGTTCGATTCCGCTTGCTTACTCGTCCATTCGCCCTTGCGACGCAGCGCGCTCAAGGCCTGCCTAGTTTTCATCCCGCCTAGCGAAGCAGTGCGCTCAAGGCCTACATATGAGTAGTTATAGTTGTTTTCTTTTATTTTCCAAAAGCCAAACCAACTCTCCCGCATTCCATCTGACCTAAAGGACTTCAATCTCAAGTCCTTCCTCGAACGTTAGCTCCACCTTACTGTGTTCCTTTGAGATCGATACTTGGGGATTCATTCCCATTTTATATTACTTGAACGATCGGTACACTGCCGTTTCGTGCCGCAGTCTAGCTACCGCCTATAGCGGTGTGTGAGATTTGCGCCATCAGACAGTCCAAGAACAGCAGCGACGAACCCCTCCTCTTGCGCAACACGAAGACATATCGGCGGCAGATCCGACGAACTCCTTCGTCTGGACGTGCGGCGGCTTGCTGATCTGGATCGCGAGAGCAACGCGAGAGCTCCTCTAGACGAGCGGCGACCTAGCAAGCGACTGGCAGCAGGCCTCCTTCTTCACGAACGGCGATGGGAGAGCTCCAGCGAACGAGAGCAGCGAACGGGCTTCCTTCTTTGTCGATCGCGAGCGGCTGGGGCGGAAGAATCGCAGATCCTTCGCGTGAACAGTGACGGCGCGATCCCTTGCGAACGACGGACGAGAGCAAACCCTAGGGGCGTGATTCGAGATTGAGAAGGTTTGCTCGAAGCATCCGAAGGAGGATCAATGTGGAATCCACTCTCCGTTGCCCCTAGCGGGTATAAATAGGGAAAACCCTAGGAGTGCCTATGGGGATGGGTATCCGTGCGCCAAACTGACCCGTTATACCTTCGAACCAATTGTTTGACCAAATATACATTAACAGTGTCTTCCGTAGGGGATTCAGTTCTAATGGCGGGAGATAAAATGCTGGAAGCTTTGACGTATTCCTCGTTGGAAAGTGAAAAACGGGAGGAGTGGAGAGAAGAAGACCAAAGATGGGACCGGCATTAAAACATAGAGAGAGATCGATCGCTCAATTGGTGGAGTTGACCCAATCCTCAAACGTGCCGGTTTCTGAGCAGAGCTCTGAAGCTTTCACTACCAAGCTGATCACAACTTCCTTCTCTTAAATGAGTCGGCATCTCAGCGTTTGTCAATGTCGTCGGCTTGGCAAAGAAATATGAGCGGTGGGATTTTAGGTGGCCAAAATATAACTCCTACCGGTACATCCAAATCTGCTACACCGCAAAAAGCATAGCAAGCACCGTTGAAATGAATGAGGTGGAGGATAGAGGAGGCAATGTTGGCCGAGAGACAGATTTGGGAGGGGAAGAAACGGCGCAGTGTTTTTTCACGGCAGTGCGATTATAGGGAATAAAATGAGTGATTTTAGATTTATTTTTAGGACTGCAAATATCCTATTTAGGACTCTTTTAATATCGCCCTTATTTATTAAATATATATTTAAAGTATTAATTGATATGAGATTATTAACTTACGGTGCAGATATCCGGACAAGGAGGTGGGGCAATATCCAATGGCGTACGTTGTGAGGAGAGCAGGAAGCGAGCTGTCGGAGTCGTCGGTGATCGAGTTCATAAGAAGACAGGTGGCGCCATATAAAAAGATTCGTCGGGTTGCTTTTGTCCCGGCGGTTCCAAAAAATCAAGCCGGAAAAATACTTCGCAAGGATCTTATAAAGCTAGCTACATCCATCTCCATGCTCTGAAGAAATCTTGGGTGCCCTCGTGTCTCGCTTCCGAACTGGAAGAGAGGATATATTGAACAAATAAATTGTTGTGATAATGGATTTTACATGTTTTTTTATTTGAATGAAGAGAAATTGATGAAGAAAGTTTATTTCTATTGTTATATTGTGTTTAGTTCATAAACTTTTTAATGCCTTTTCATCTTTTATGATGATGAAAATGTGATTCTAGTTGTGAAAAAAATAAAAATAATGCTTTGGCATTGCATTAATAGAAAGGCTCTTGATGATGAGAACACGTTCAAATCCTTAAAAAGAAAATATCCCATTGTTGCGGCAACGCTCGGCGCTCGGGTAGATCGTGTTAAGGTGTATTTATATACGTGTTAACGGGTCCATAATGGGTCATCGGGGATTTAGGGTTTCAGCCAATAAATACCACTGCTGGGGGCAACGTGGAGATCGTTCCAAGCTAAACGGTCACACGGGATGCTTCGAGCACCGTTTCATTCTCGAAGTTGAGTCTCTCGGTGCCCTAGCCGCCCCCCCCTCTCTCTCTCCCTGCCCGTCTCTCGTCCGAGCGAAGGAGCCGCCGATCCCGCCGCATCCTCTCGCTCTCTCTCCCCTCGCGCGTTAGGAGGCGAGTTTTCCGCCACCGCCGCCGCTTCCTCTCGCGTGCAAGGAGACGACGTCGATCGTGCGCCAAGGAGGAATCGCGAGCCACCGCTCCTTCGCCGCTCGCCCCCTGTTCTAGCGGCAAGCCACCGCCGCCTCTCTCTTGCTCGGCCACCACCCCTGTGCTTTGGAGAGATCGAGAGCCGCCACTCCGTTTTCTTACTCACCGCAAGGAGGAGCCGTTGCCGATCTGTGGAGGAGGACCTCCAGATCTGTCATCGACAAGTCCGCCGCCTCTCCTTCCTCTCGCATGAGAAGCCGTTGCCGCCGACTAGATCGGTACTCCGAGTTCGGAGAAAGAAACGCCTTTTCCGTCGATTTCGTTGTCGTCTCCCTCGCCCGGGAGTTAAGTACACCGGGATCTGAAGATCCCCGATCACGCCGTCGCTGCAGTCCATTCCCGCCGCTAGATCTCTATGTTGCTGCAGCAACCCACAAAGGAAGATGACGTTCCTTCCGCGCTATCGCCCGACGTTAGTGGATAGTGTCGGCACTAGCCGCCGTTTGTTAGCCGCCACTCCTCGCCTCCGTGGGTGTTGTCTCCGGCAACTCCAGATCTAGCCATAACCGTCGGAGAGACACAATGTTGAAGGGAAGCAATCTGTCCTCTCCCGTGTCGATGATCAAGTTGGAGAAATTTTCAAACTCCGAATTCAGTGCATGGAAATGAAACACTTAGTTCAGTATGAAATATTTAAATATCTTCTATACACTGCAGTCCGACTTTGCAGATTTCAAAGGAGGAGACGATAAGGCTCAGTGGATCAGCGACGAAGACTTCTGTCGTGACTACCTCCTCAATTGTCTCTCTAACTCACTGGCAGAGACTTATGACAAGTTAACGTCTACAAAGGAGATCTGAATTGCTCTGGAAGACCAATTCAAGGAAGAGGAGAATATGTCCGAGACGCATCTGGTGGACAAATTCATGACATTCACTTTCTCTGAAGAAAAAGAGATTCTACCTCAGATTGCAGATCTGGAGAATCTGGTGGCAAATCTGAACTGTAAGAACGCCCCTCTGCCTGATGGGTTCGTTGCTGGAGCAATCATTTTCAAGCTCCCCTCCGCGTGGTATTCCTTCAAAACTGAGATGTATCAGAATAAATCTCAAGTCAGTCTTAAGGACCTGAAGCGGTTTATCTGTATTGAAGATGAGAACCGGACTAAACACGCCTTAGAGGTTGTTAGCAAGCAGAACTCTACTGCTAACATGATCACACATCCTAAGCGCAAGCCTATGCCTGGAAAGCCGAAACCGCCGATGAGTGCACCCGAAGTTGCTGACACCAGCAAGAACGTCAAGAAGTTCAAAGGCAAGTGCTACAACTGCAATAGGTGGGGTCATTCTGCTTCCGAGTGCAGGCAACCAAAAAAGGGAGAATCTAGCACACCAAAGGTGGAAAATAAAATGAACATGCTTCATTACACTGCGCCTACCCACTTTGTTTCCACGGTGGGGAATGGTAAGGCCAGTACAGAGTGGTGGCTAGATTCAGGTGCTACCTGCCATGTCTGCAACAATCTAGCTCTTCTGAAGGATCTCATTGCTGCGGATGAGACAGTTACTGTTGCAAATGGTGCCACTGTAGAGGTTCTCCAGACCGGGACTACAGATTTGCTACTCTCTTCAGGTACACATTTATTTTTGAAGAATGTTAAATTTATACCTACATTAGCTGCTAATTTAGTTTCAATTAGCCTGTTATGCGATGCCAGTGTGTCTTTTAACATTAGTGGCGATAGAGTAACTTTAATGGTTAACTCGAATTATTTTAGTTGCGTATATGTCTTAAATGGGATATATAGACTGAGACTGGCAAACGAAGTAGTACACGTAGTTGGTTCAACCTTGATAGATCCTAAGACTTTACATGCAAGACTAGGACATGTGAATTACAGAAAACTACTATTGCTAGCTAAAACTCACAATACCCCTTTAGACACAAAAACCAAATTCGACAAATGTGAAATTTGTGCTCAAACCAAGATAACTAGAACACCTTTTAGTCAGGTTTCTACGAACACACAATTACTAGAGTTAATACATTCCGACATTTGAGATTACAAAAGTTTTGCCACCCGAGGAGGTCGGAAGTATCTGATAACTTTTATCGACGATTACTCTAGATTCAGTCACATTAATCTCCTTAAATCCAAGGATGAAGTCTTTGAAAAATTTCGTATTTTCAAGGAAAGGGTAGAAAATCAACTAGACATAAAAATTAAAAGGCTAAGAAGTGATAGAGGAGGAGAGTATTTATCAGGTGAATTTAGAGATTTTCTTGCCAGCAATGACATTATCACTGAAACCACTGCCCCATATTCACCTCAATCCAACGGTATTGCAGAGCAGAAAAATAGGACTTTAACAAAAATGTTGAACTCCATGTTGTTGACTGCTGGCATGCCTGCGGCTTACTAGGGTGAAGCTGTCCTCACTTCAAATCATATTCTTAATAAAGTACCTCATGCAAAGTTGAAACAAACACCCTATGAGCTTTGGTTTAAGAGACCTCCTAAATTTGATAATCTTAAGACATGGGGCTGTATCGCTTATGTTTGGATACCTGACCCAAGGAGATACAAGATTGGACTTAGAACCAACACATGTGTCTATCTAGGATGTGCAGAGGATAGTGCTGCAGACAGATTTCTAGATCTCTCAACTAATATAATCATAGAATCTAGATATGCGATTTTCTTTGAGGATAAGCTCTTAAAAGACAAAAACATGACTCTTCCAGGTCTGCCACCCCCAGTACTGAAAATTTAGTTCAGACTGACTCAAGAATCTCTGACACTGAGCCGATAAACACTAGGATTTTAGAGCCCACATGGTTATCTAATAGAGAAAAAGTGCCCAAAAGCTTCGGTATAGACTTTATGACTTACCAAGTTGAAGCTGATCCATCCACCTATAAGAAAGCGATGCAATCTAGGGATTCTCTATTATGGAAAGAAGCCATTGATGATGAGATGAACTCTCTCATGAAAAACCACACTTGGACTCTAGTTGACCTGCCAAAGGAGCTAGAACCATAAGAAACAAGTGGGTTCTGAAGAAGAAATTAAATCCTGATGGGAGTATCACTAAATACAAAGCACGTCTAGTTTCCAAAGGCTACACTCAAGTGAGTGGTATTGACTACTTTGATATATACTCACCTGTTTGTCACATTGCGACGATTAGGATTCTTTTCGCTATAGCATCTATTGAACATCTTACTATTCATCAGATGGACGTCAAAACTATATTTCTAAATGGAGATCTGACTGAGGAGATCTACATGCACCAACCAAAGAGGTTTGTCATCGAAGGTCTAGAAAATAAGGTCCGTAAGTTGATTAAGTCATTCTACGGATTGAAGCAAGCACCAAAGTAGTGGCACAAAAAAATTGATACTTATCTTAAAGACATTGGTTTTAAATCAAGCCTATCAGATCAATGTCTGTATATTAGAACGAGTTCAAGTGCACTCACCCTTATATGCTTGTACGTTGATGACATGCTAATTCTGGGTACTGATCAGTCTGAGGTGGAAGACATCAAAGTTACCCTGAAGGAACAGTTTAGCATGACAGACATAGGTGTTGTTAATGGAACGTTCACCTAGAGGAGGGGGGGGGGGGGGAGGGGAGGTGTTAGGTGATCTTGCTTCTTTTCAAAATATTAGCGCGATTTATGATTACTCAAACAAAGCACACAAGTATTGTACAAGAAAATCACACCAGACGACACAAGATCTATAGAGGTTCCTCAAGATCGGGTGTCTTGAGTAGTCCTCTGTCCCTCTGCGCCAACCTAGCTGTGTGCTAGCCTCGGCAAACTCCGCCAAAATTTCAGGCCCGCAAGACTTACAACACGGACCCGCAAGTCCTACAGCCTAAGCCCGCAAGCCCCTACTGCACCCGAGCCCGCAAGCTCGACACTCAGGCCCTCAAGCCCTACACAACACAGACCCGCAAGTCCCGTGCCTACAGCCTAGGCCCGCAAGCCCCTACTGCACCCAAGCCCTCAACCTCGACAGATTTGGACCCGCAAGTCCACTGCCTTGGCCCTCAAGCCTCACAACTCTCCAGCCCTCAAGCTAGACAAAATCGGACCCGCACGTCCACTGCCCTGGCCCTCAAGCCTCAAAGCTCTTCAGCCCTCAAGCTAGACACTCAGACCCGCAAGCCTTACAAGAAATTACAGCGATGACAACTGCTTCTTCTGCCTGATGAAGATCGACAACTTAGCCTGATGGAGATCAGCTTCTTGAGGTTGAAGAAGATATTTCTGATTCAGATCTTGAAAGCGCAGTTCTTCTTCAATCTCTTCTCTTAGCCTGATGAGGAACGACTTCCTATCATTCGACGGAGATGACTGATTCTTGCTTTTCTCTTTCTTTCTTTACGCCACTTTTTACTGTTCTATTTGCTGTATGCGTAAGTTCTTTCTGATGGATCAACGCTTTAGGGCAACCTCTTATCTCTTTTATATGACTGAGAGGCTCCCAACGGTCTTTTAAAAAAGTTCCTTAAGTGTCAGATGCCCCATTCCTTAAGAGCACGCGCTGATTGGACAATTAGGCGGCGACATTTAATGCTGACAGTGCGTCCGCAACATTTGAATCTGTCTCAAAGATATTTCCACTATTACGACGACATGGATAATATCTCGATGACAAGACTTTGTCGATATCTTAGACCTTGGTAGATCTTCAAGTATTCTAGCTTCTGCCTCTGACGTTGATATCTCGACGATACGAGATCTTCTGGCGTTCCTGCATATACAATGATATGCTATCTCTGACTGTTTTGTCGTGATCTTCTTCCTTGTAGTCTGTCGTCGTAATCACTTTGTTCTTTCGACGACATGAGCGATATCATGTCGACAGACTATGCTTGTCTTCAACTGTCCTTATTCAGTCTTCTCGACGTTATGCCTTCTTTACGACGATGTCTGCTCTTCTCGACGACAAGGCTACTTTGATGATGTCGATAATACTGCATCTTCTCGACGACATTCCTTCCTTGGATATCTTCATGTCTTCTCTGCGCTCAACGATCTTCATTCTGCGTTCGACGAACTTCATCCTTCTATCCCGTCTTTGCGTTCGACGAACTTCATTCTTCTATCCTGTCTCTGCGTTTGACGATCTTCATTCTTCGTTCGACGAACTTGCCATGTCTCGGCGTTTGCTTCTGTCCCGTCTCTTCGTTCGAGGAACTTCATTCTGCGTTCGACGAACTGCTTTCTTCATTCGACGAACTACATTATGCGTTCGACGAACTCGCCTATTCTTACCGAGATTTTGATCTAGAGAAGTAATCAAATACAAAGTGAAGTTTTATTGACTTGGTGACTTCTTCAAATCAGGAATCATGTGGGCAAGATTCTCAATAATCTCCCCCTATTTGAAGAAGTCAGAATCTCAATTCAAGACTACTTTGACTTAACAATAATTGTAAAAATCTTAAATGAAAGGCATGAGCTTTTAACATTTTACTTATCTTTTGCTTCTCTTCTGAGTACATCAAGCTTATAGCTCCCCTTGATTTGATGCCTCTTCTTTTGTGGCTCCCCTACCCCTTTGCTCCCCCTATCTTTGAGGTCTTCTTAAGCATCTTGTCTTGAATATATTGATGCCATTTCTCCCCCTTTCTGACTTCTTTCCTGCACTCTCCTTTAGGTTGACAATAGTCCAAGCTCCCCCTTGCTCAGTCATAGTTCATCCAAATCCTGAGTGATTTCCTAACCAATCATCTAGAAAGGGATTAGCGAAGAAAAAGTTTAATTACTCTAAGTTTAACATCCCCAATTGGAATTTGAAGAAGTTAAAACGCTTCATCTAGGGGCTTTGTAAATATATCAGCAACTTGTTTGTCTGTTGGGACAAACTCATGGGTGATATCTTCATTTTCCATATGCTCCCTGATAAAGTGATACCCGATCTCAATATGCTTAGTTCTATTGTGAGAGATAGGTCTCTTAGCAATTGAGATTGCACTTGAAGAGTCACAAAACATGGGTGTTTTGGTCATCTTTAGATTGTAGTCTTCAAGTTGATGCTGAATCCATTGCAGTTGGGCACAACAGGTGTAACATCCCAATTTCAAATTTCTAGACTCCGTCGTGATTAATTGAACCACTAGGGTTTTGTGGGCTTGGTTGGCACCCGAATGATACGTTAGTACTCTATTGGGTATTATTGACCCAATAAGTCACTCAATTCACCAGCCGGGCTACATGAATATTTTCTGACTTATGCGCACAATAGACCCCTCATATGTGTATGAATTAACTTGTTAGGTCTTAGTAAGGTCAAATGATACATAAATGTGCATAAATACTCTAAACGGATCAAATTGACCCATTATGGCACAAACTCGTCAATTTGATCAACATGAATCGCGCAATAGCCTTATAGGGCGAATGTTCCGCCATTTGGGTCGTGGGTCAGGTAAGAGGGTGAGACCTCTTCAGACACGCGAACCTTTTGGGGGGACGCTCGCCCTGGGCATAAGAACCCCCTTGGTAAGAACCCCCTTTTGAGCCAAGGGGATCCTTATGCCCAGGGCGAGCGTCCCCCCAAAAGGTTCGCGTGTCTGAAGAGTTCTCACCCTCTTACCTGACCCACGACCCAAATGGCGGAACATTCGTCCTGTAAGGCTATTGCATCATTATAGAAAAATATTCGCAGAGTATAAAAATTTGCGCGGAAGCAAAAACATCATAGAACATTCCAACATGATCTATATTAAATCATAAAAGGAAACCCACGATGGGGTATATAGAGACTCGCAGCAATAAGCGTCATAGTCATAAGACGACAAAATGTCAAATCAAAAGGGAAATCTCTCCTCCTCTCCTCAGAATAGTACCATCATATCCTCTTGGATTGTCCAAACTGTCTCAGGGAACTCCTCATCATCACGGGTACGTCTACGCTCGCCCATCCGCTCCTGCTCTGTCTGTAGGCGCATCGGTTCCTAAAATGATAACGCACAGGAGTACGTTAGCCACGACGGACCAAGTAAATCCCACGCTCCCCCCAGCCCCCTAATGGGTACCAGGAAGGACACCTGCAAGGAAGGTTAGCACAATAGCCGAAGCAAATATATATATATATATATATATATATATATAACAGGGTTATATAAAAGAAGCAGTAACCCGAAACAATTCGTAAAGAGGGAAAAAAAGTTAAAGTAGTAAATTCACCCGCCATCGTATAACCCTTCATATCGGTGGTTATACGATGTCTGACCAAGGTGAGAGCATAAGCAATTTATATATATATATATATATTTATGATATGATGGAATGTATGGTTGTTCTCCCTATCACTCGAATGATGTATCTCAATCACTTTCCCCTATGTCGACTTAGTGACCTGTTAAGTGAAGGAGCTCACTTCCCAGGCCTCACCGCCGTGGCCAGACGGTGACATTGGGTCGGTCGCTCCCACTTCTAGGTTATGGATACACCCCAACTTCCTAGGACTTCGTACCTCTATGAAGAATAGGTACTCTCGGTGGGAACACATCCTCACCTCGTGCGGAGATCCTCTCGGCACATAACCAAATAGGTGTGAGACGGACCTGTGTGGAAGGGGTAGCTAGCCTCCGGTCCTCTTCACCACCAAAAATGAAAGAGTTCGTCGTCACAACTTCTCCCATAGTGTATATTATGGGGAAGCCGACAAACCCGCCACATCGGTAACCATGCACCCTCCCATAATTCCATGCGTGGGTATTGAATGAAATGACTACATGAAAATACTCATAACATTTACAAGTGTTTACGGATCGATTCATAATTTGATATTCATCGGGTGATCAAGCTAGCAATAACAAACCTACAAATATGAGAAATCAAGTTTTTTATGTATACATTTGAAATTATTTAGACAGATTTACGGAAAGTTTAAAGTTACTTAGAGGCTCCAAATCAGAAATATTACAATATGAAAGTTGTAGAGAAAACATCCATCTAAAATAGTGTATTTAACATACATGTTCTGATTTGTCTTCTAAGACCTCCTAAACAGGGACTGAAGTTTACTAGTAATAACTGTTTTTGACAAAAACAGAAATATAAAATTAAGTTGCCTTGTTGAGGGATAAATTTATATTATTTAGAGGCAGCTGACCAGAAAATTCGAAACGTAAGTCTTGTAGTACATATGTCCAACTACAATATCAGGTCTCACATGCATCCTCTAAATCTGAACTCAAGCTCTCTAAAACAGAGGTTGAAGTTCACTGAAAATAATTGTTTGTAAACAAGATGGGATTCTGAATTTGAGTTGTCATGTTGCGAGCTAAATTTAAATTATCTAGAGGCTTCAAGTCAGAGGCATCAAAACATAAATATTTCAGAGAAAACATCCACCAATAAATATGTGTCTCACAAGCCTGCCCTAAATCATAACCTAAGGTCTCCAAAACAGAGGTTTAAGTTCACTAAAAATAACTATTTACAAGCCCAAACAACAAACTGGAACTATTTTGATACGTTGAGACCAAAATTAATTTACTTAGAAAAATTAGATCATAAAACTCGAAACATGTAAGTTGTAGGGAAAACATCAACCTTTAATATCGTGTCTAATGTGTATGGGCTGACTTGGCCTCCAAGGTATTCAAAACGGGGACCAAACTTTATTAAAAATAACAGTTTTTGACAAAACAGAAATCTAAATTTTCAGAATGATTAAATATAGTTTTCAAGTGCAAAATTAAATTAGTTGGGTGGCCTAAATTAGAAACTTATAAAATGAAGGTTGTGGTATAAATAAATATCTACAAAATTGCATCTCACAACAGTATCCCAAATTTGCCTCCAAGATAATTAAAAGTTCATTTTAAGAATGCTCAAAATTTCTCAAAACCTGACAGATTTCTTGTCAAAGGAAATAAAAGGCCCGCGCATAATTCTTGCCGAGGACCGGTGGCTGCATTCGAGGTGGGCAATAAATCCGTGTAGCGGAATTTGCATCGGATTACATTTATGTATACATATGTATATATTGTATATATTTGTATATATACAAAAATTGGTATATGTATAAATTATATATATATATATATATATATATAAATTTTATACTTTCAAAATATATAAAAACTATCTATACATTCATGTGTTAAAATATACACGAAATATATATATATATATATATATATATATATATATATTTCAGCCTTCCCTTACGGGCTCTCCCCACCACCGCCGGTGGGAAAAATCTGGCCGGCCGCCGCCTCCGGCAGGAGCGCCCCGGGATGGCGCTCCGAAGAAAGCTCCACCGTCGGCCTACCGCCACCGCCGGCGCCGGCGATCTGCGTCAAAAAGGAAATCCGGTCTCACGGTGGCTGCATGCGTGCAGCCACCGTGAGACCATGCGGGCGGCGCCTTGACCGGCCGGAGCACCGGCTGCTCCGGCCAACGCCCCAGACGGTGTCGCCCATGGGGGTGCTCCGGCGGAACGTCGGCCGGCGACCATCCGCCGCCGCCGCCGCAGGCAACCTGGAGAAAAACATCTCCAGGTCCAAGGTGGCTGTACGCCACCTTGAAGCAGGAGTTTGCGGGCCTCCCCACCGCCGTTGGGGGGGGCTTTAGCTCCGGCCAATACACCCAGTGGGAGTACCTCGGGGAGGGCCTCCAGTGGGGTGACTACCGGCGGACGGCCGCCGCCGGCGGTGGCCGGAAAGTTTTGACAGAATAATAATATATACATATATTTATTTTTTTGTTATTTTCGTCGGAAAGAAGAGGCCGTCGGAGCGGTTTCCGATGGTCCCTCCGCCTCAAGGGCCCTAAGGGGAGTCGTGGGGACCCCTCCCTACCCGTCACACGTCTCGCGCAAGGTCGGAACCCGCAACGATGACGGAGGTTATGTGGGTGGTCCGAAGCTTTCCGCGGCCGGGATCGCCGGCTCCGGTGGTCGGAGACGGCGGAGGTCGACGAGAAAAGATCTAAGGGCAGGGAGGAGTCGGACGAACTTACATGCGTGCCGTTTAGGCGAGGGGATCGTCGCACGACCATTAATAGCGGTGGAGTTCGCCTGAATTCGTGGAGGAGGCTCGTCGGAAGGTCACCGGGGCTATTCTATGGCTGGTTGGGGGAGCAAGGTGTAGGGAAAAATGAAATCATAACTATGATGGGGTTTATATAGGAGGGGGTGGTCTTTTGGGGTGTTGGGAGGGGTTTTAACGAGGAGTTAATACCACCCCTTTGATAATTTTGCCCCTCCAGCTTTTCTCCCGCCAATTCAGCCTTCCCAAGGCATTGGGAGTGGGGGAGAATTAACTCCTTTAGCTGGCCTTGCCTATGGGGTTAATGGGGGGTTTTAATTCATTAATTAAGATTTAAAAACGTAATAATTAATTAATTATAATTTATGTTTAAGTGAAATAATTATCACAGCTTTCTGGGGTGTTAACTTATTTTTACAAATTATTTCATAATTTTCGGATGTATTTTCATATTTTATTTTATTAATTTGGTGTTTTTAACATTGTAAAATTAAAATAAATCAATTTTAATTCAAATAATAAATTTTAATTAGTACATCTACATAATATATTTTTAGGATGTTATGATAAAAATTTGGGAGAAGAATAAGGTCGTTAGCTATTTTTTTCTCCAATTTTCTTATTATTAAATGATTAATTACTCAATACAACATATTTCATAGATCGTTTTTAATTGTCCATCTTATCTAGAATATTATGAAAATGTCGCGACAACATTTCAGAGTCGACTAGAGTTCATCCATCACGTTTTTAATTATTCTATCTTCTAAATAATTTACCAATTATTCATTAATCAAATAAATTATCGGAGTAAAAGAAATAATCCAGAGGTCTCTCCTCTAACCAAGGCATAATGCCGTCTTATTGGTGTGTTGATGAGTCTATGACAACCTCCGTCGATGATTTGCTTACGTTGGGTGGTTTGGTGTGCGTTTAGACTAATTAGGGTAATTTGAATTTTGTGCGATTCATGTTGATCAAATTGACGAGTTTGTGCCATAATGGGTCAATTTAATCCGTTTAGAGTATTTGTGCACTTTATGTATCATTTGACCTTACTAAGACCTAACATGTCAATTCATACACATATGAGGGGTCTATTGTGCGCATAAGTCAGAAAATATTCATGTAGCCCGGCGGGTGAATTGAGTGACTTATTGGGTCAATAATACCCAATAGAGTACTAACCTATCATTCGGGTGCCAACCAAGCCCACAAAATCCTAGTGATTCAATTAATCACGACGGAGTCTAGAAATTCAAAATTGGGATGTTACAAATCCAAAAAGTCAAACAAAATTTTCGTCCTCGAAAATTCGATTGGGTCATGGTATTTTCAAAATTGAGGAGAGTTACTATACTTGAAATAAGAAGTCCAAAAGGATTTGTGTGTTACCTGACGTAAAGAGGCCGGGGTAAAGTTCTTGCATCTGGTCCTCGGGTTCCCAGGTAGATTCCTCGGTCCCGGAGTTATCCCATAGAACTCGGACAAGGGGGACTCTCTTTCGCCGCAGGACCTTAGTCTCGGTATCCATGATTCACACCAGCTTGAGGGATACAGATCGGTCGGGTTCTACAGGTTCGGGGGTCTCCTGAATGACACGCTCCGAGCGTAGAAGTGCGCGTCTCAATGAGGAGATGTGGAATACATCATGCAACCCCTGAAGCTCCGGGGGTAGTTCCAGCCTGTACGCCACTTCACCGATCCGCTCTGTGATGGTATATGGCCCCATGTATCTTGGGCTCAACTTCAGCTGTCGGCGGAGTCGAGATACACCGTGGCGAGGGCGAATCTTTAAGTAAACCTTGTCGCCCACGGCGAGCTCAACGTGTCGATGATGGGCGTCGTAGTACTTGGCTTGTCGACTCTGAGCTTCACGCATCCGCTCCTGTATTAGCTGAATAATTTCCGTCATATTGAAAACGGGCCCCAGGGCCCACGGATCCGCATCTTGGGCCCAAGAAAGTGGAGTACGGCATTTCCGGCCGTATAAAGCTTCGTATGGGGCCATGCCAATGCTTGCTTGATATGAGTTGTTGTAGGAGAATTCGACTAAAGGTAGGAGCCGTTCCCATGGCTCCTTCTTATCCACCAAGCATAACCGGAGAAGATCCTCCAAAATCCGGTTTGTGCGTTCGGTTTGCCCGTCTGTTTGAGGGTGAAATGATGTGCTGAATGCTAGTTTGGTCCCCAAATATGTGATGAGTCTCCATTATATAAATGTTTTAGGACTCATTTAGGCTTATTATCATGCATAGGTACTGCATATTAGGTGGATTATCGCTCATATTAGATTAGTAGTTCATTTGCGTAGATAGTACCTTCCCAAGCCTTATTCTATGTGTTATCTTGGATGCTCCCCTTTTATTCTTTTTGGTGCATATTTTATGTCGCTAGGGAGCTTTGTTTCTATGCCCCAGCGGGTATGTTTGAGTTTTCATGCAGGTGCATGGGTCGTGCGACGTTCGGAGTTTGTTTAGGAGCAGTTTATGCCTGAAATGCCACTGATCGTGCGTTTCCTGCACGCAGGATCAGTTGATCGTGCGCCTCTGGTCGTGCGCGTTCATCTGCTGCCCAAAAACAGCTTTGGATTTTGCTCGTGCGTTTGCTACGCATGATCGTGCGCACGGTCGTGCGATTTATATTTTTTTTGCAGTTTTGTTTTGCAGGTTGCGGGCACAGAGCGCACGATCACCAACTATCAGTGCGCATGATCATTTGATCGTGCACCACTGATCGTGCACACTGTTTATTCCAGCGCCTATTTATAGCCCTGCTCGCGATTTTAGGTCATTCAGCACAGTTTAGGCGCGAGTTCTCTGCGCCAGTCCGCCGTTTTCCCTCTCCAAGCTCCACCCATCCACCTCCTTCCTTGGGAAAGCTTCATCCATCGATCCTAAGCTCCATCAAGGGTCCCGGAAGCATTCTCCTCCATCTACAACTAGTATTTCAAGAGGAGGACATCTCCATTGGGCGAAGTGGAAGCAACCCATCTCTGAGAAGAAGACGGATAATGTTTGGAGGTAGTGACAGCCTCCAAACCCCGGAAGCAACCAAGGACTGAGCTCGGAGGAGGCTTGACAACCCCCCCCCCCCCATTCCGACCAAGATCTACGGCGAGGCTTCTCATCTCGTGGTTTATTCTACCCTCTCTCTCTTTTGAAAATGTACTCTTATATGTTGTAATGAACTGGATGAAACTCTATTTGTCTATAAATGGATGTTAATTCATGTTTTATTCTTCACTTGATGCTTTGTTGTGACGCGCTCCGCCCCCGCTCCACTTCCACACACACATTCCAGCTAGCCATCTAGCAATTGCTAGTGGTGACTTTGGCGAAGAGGTGAATACGACCCTCATCAAAACCCCGCACTGTAGCCATTTCACCCACATACCGAAGCACGACATCACGGCCGCTGCACTCACCCCCACTTTGCGAAGAGGTGTGTGCGACCCTCAATCGTCACCATTACTTTCCGTCCATGCGTCTTCCGAAGCACGACATTGCGGCCGTTGCATCCATCCCGCCTTGCGAAGCGGAGTTTTGACCCGCATCTCTTATTTCTGCAATAGTCTAGATCACCCATCACAAAGCCCTTGTTTTTACTTTCTTTCACTCGTCATAATAATCGCCTCACTCTATTTTCTTATCACCACATCATGCATTCCTTGAGAGATCGATACTTGGGGATAACTTCCCAATTTTATTACTTGAGCGACCGGTGCACTGCTGTCGTATCGCATTTCGTGCCTGCTAATTAGCAGTACCGAATTTGCGCATCAATATGCTTGAATTCTCCTCCATTCATTTGAGGTGAATCGTCCATCCCAATCCGAGACTATGGTTTTTGGCACACCGTGGTACCGAACCACATTTTCAATGAAAAGGCGCACCAATTTTCCAACACCATCGTCTTGGCGGTTGGGAATGAATCTCGCAACCTTCGTCAAACGGTCGACCACCACCCAGAAAGAATCATTCCCGGTCTGAGAGCGGGGTAGGCCATGGATGAAATCCATGGATATGTCTTCGAATTTCCACTCGGGGATGGGAAGCGGCTGTAGTAACCCGGCGGGGTTCTTGCACTCTGCCTTAACAAGCTGGCACGTCGAGCAATGTGTCACAAAAGAGACGACGTCTCGCTTCATCCCAGGCCACCAAAATGTTTTCTTCAGATCCGCATGCATCTTTGTGATGCCCGGATGGATCAAGTAGAGAGTGTGATGGCTCTCATACAAAATCTCATGCCGAAACTGTCCACCTGAAGGGACGAACATCCTATTACGGAAGTAAAGGATTCCATCCCGTATCTTAAGATCTTGGTGTTCTTTTCCGGCCTTCAAATGGGCAATCCTGTCCTCGAACAATGGGTCATCTTGTTGGGCATCTCTAATCCTGTCCCGAAGATCGCACTTAATCTCTGTCCAATACAACTGATGCGCTGCCGCAATCGAATCGCCCTGAGCGATCACG
The DNA here is from genome assembly GCA_033032865.1 of Dactylorhiza incarnata. Lineage (NCBI taxonomy): Eukaryota > Viridiplantae > Streptophyta > Magnoliopsida > Asparagales > Orchidaceae > Dactylorhiza > Dactylorhiza incarnata. The sequence continues at coordinate 439,422 of JAWHQI010000068.1, forward strand.
GTGATCCCCATCTCCTCGAGTCCTCGTACTATATCTCTCGGAGTGCCGATCATCCAGTTGGCTGAGGCTATAGGGTTCCTACTCAGGGAATCCGCAACCGTGTTTGCCTTGCCTGTGTGATACTGGAGGTCGAAGTCGTAGTCGCACAAGAACTCTAACCATCGTCTCTGTTGTAGGTTCAGCTCCCTCTGCGTGAAGACGTAATTGAGGCTCCTGTGGTCCGAAAATACTTTACATCGGACACCGTACAAATAGTGCCTCCATATCTTTAGAGCAAAGACCACCGCACCCAGCTCCAACTCGTGTATGGCGTAGTTTTTCTCGTGCACTTTTAGCTGCCTCGAGGCGTAGGCAACCACCTTCCCATGTTGCATCAAGACAGCTCCTAAGCCCTGCTGACATGCATCTGTGTACACCTGGAAACCATGCTGGCCCGATGGTATGGTCAGTATAGGAGCTGAGGTAAGCCTCACCTTCAACTCCTGGAAGGCCTCTTCACACTGTGATGTCCATATGAATTTTGCATCCTTCTTCGTTAACGATGTTAGCGGTAGCGCGATCTTAGAGAATCCCTCTACAAACTTGCGGTAATATCCCGCAAGCCCGAGAAATCTCCTTACATCTGCTGCAGAGCGAAGCTGTGGCCAATCCCTAATGGCCCTAATCTTAGCTGGGTCCACTGCTATGCCGTTGGCGCTGACGATGTGACCCAAGAAGCCAACCTCCTTAAGCCAAAATTTGCATTTTGAAAACTTTACGTATAACTGGTGTTCTCGCAGCTTTGAAGCACTTTCTCTAAGTATGTGACATGCAGCTCTTCCGAAGCCGAATACTGGTGAATGTCATCGATGAATACAATGACAAAATGGTTGAGGAAGGGCTTGAACACCCGATTCATCAAAGACATGAATGCTGCCGGGGCATTAGTGAGGCCGAACGACATCACTGTGAACTCGTATTGCCCGTAACGAGAGCAAAACGCAGTTTTCTCAACATCCTTATCATCAATCCTGAGCTGGTAGTATCCCGACCGAAGGTCAAGTTTGGAGAAGCACCGAGCCCCCTGTAACTAATTAAATAATTCTTCTATCCTTGGGAGAGGATAGGTATTCTTTACGGTCAGCCGGTTCAGCTCCCGGTAGTCGATGCAGAGCCAGAGGGATCCATCCTTCTTCTTTACGAAGAGTACAGGTGCTCCCCAAGGAGAAGAGCTGGGTCGAACAAATCCCGAGTCTACCAATTCTTGAAGCTGCACTCTGAATTCTGCTAGCTCTTTTGGCGCCATCCTGTAAGGGGATCTCGAGACTGGACGAGCCCTGGGAAGGAGGTGGATCTTGAAGTCCTCTTCCTGGTGTCGAGGCAGGCCCGGAAGCTTCTCCGGGAAGACATCCGGAAATTCCTTTACCACCTTTACTTCGGCCAACTCTATGGTCTGCCCCATCATTTTGAAGTATACCACGAACACCTCATCACCTCTCATGGTGGCCTTCGTCGCCTGTATGGAATTAAGCACGAGAGGAGAAATAAATGGTATACCTTGATAGGTGATTGTTCCTCCCATTGGTACTTGGAGGGTCACCTTCCTCCTTTGACAGTCTATCTGTGCTGCATGATCCGCGAGCCAGTCTATTCCTAATATCAGGTCAAATCCTGACAGCTAGAGTACTGCTGCTTGATGGCGCAAATCTCACACACCGCTATAGGCGGTAGCTCGACTGCGACACGAAACGGCAGTGTACCGATCGTTCAAGTAATATAAAACGAGGAGTAATCCCCGAGTATCGAATCTCATAGAAACACAGTAAGGTGGAGTTTATTATCGAGGAAGGACTTGAGATTGAAGTCCTTTCGAGCGGATGGATGCGGAAACGGGGATTTTGGATTGTGGAAAATAAAGAGAAAATGCTATGACTACTCCTATGCAATGCCGCTATGCAGTGCTTCGCTTGGCGGGATGGAGACTAGGCAGGCCTTGAGCGCGCTGCGTCGCAAGGGCGAATGGACGAGTAGGCAAACAGAGTGAGGGTCGTAAGCACCTCTTCGACAAGCACGCCACTAGCAATTGCTAGTGCGGCGACGAACGAGACGGCGGGATGGAGGATGGAATGGGGCGCACCTCAAGCAACTCAAACAACAAACATTTCACATAGACATGAAATATATAGAAATACAGACTAGTTTTAAGTGCAACTTCATCTTAATACATGGATCTAACTACATACACATCAATAAGAGAGGAATAAGGCAAGAAATTGACCGAATCCGAAGTCTCGTTGTAGATTCACGGTTGGAATCGCCGGGTTGTCAATCCGCGTCCAAGCTCGGTCCGCAACTACGTCCGGGGTAGAGAGAGCTGTCACTACTCTCCAATGAGCCCGTCTTCTTCGTGTCACGATCCGGTAGAGGTTGCAAACTTCCTCTTTCTTGATGGTGATGGCGGCTAGGTCTTCCCTTGGAGCGCTAGGATGAAGGAGGAGGCCGAGAGGAAGCTCCGGCTCAAGATTGGCGTGAAGAACAAGCCCGGAGCACCTCCATATGGTGGGCGGCGATGGAGGGGCGAAAAAACTGCGGAAGGGGCGAAAACGGCGGAGCTGGGCGGAAGAAATGCGTCGATCCCGACCTAATTCGTGAGCAGGTCAATTTATAGGCGCTGGAATAAACAATGCGCACAGTCATTGACGCACGACCAGTGGTCGTGCGCACTAGAATCCTGTGATCGTGCGCCTGCCTGGACGGAGCCTGCAAGGTAAGAAAATTATAAAATACAATGTTCACACGACCAGTTGCGCACGACCAGTGGTCGTGCGCGTTATCGTATGTGGTCGTGCGATAAGGAAGACAGAACTCAGTTTTCAGGGGTTAAGTGCACACGATCAGTGGCGCACGACCAGTGGTCGTGCGCAATAGAACCAGTAATCGTGCGCAGTGTTCCTGTACAGAATTGTACCGGGAACACCTGCACGACTCCTATTCCAGCATACAACACCAATCTAGCCACTGAAGGTGGCGCTTAACAATGCATGAAAACTAATAGCTAAGATAAACAAGAAATAACACCAAAACGGGCCTAGAAGTGCACATAGCATGGAATAACAAATATGAGCTAAAATAGTGCTAAAGTGCAGTGCATAGACTAGAAAATCGGCCCAGATGAGTCCATATATGTGTATATAATTGGGAGTCATCACACCCCCAGACTTACCTGTTTGCGCGTCCTGAGCAAACAAATTCTACGCGAACGAGGAAAGAAAAGTAGATGGCTTAAGATTACAATACAGAGTACCATGCGAAGTCGCATGCTCACGTGCATAAGAAAAATAGTAGAGAAGATTTCTCATTATACACAAACAGTTTATTTATTTCTAAAAGAGTAAAAACATATTACAATCACTCAAAATGGTGAACTACGGTGAATCATCCGGTCATGCATACGGAGAAAGTAAACTAAGCGCTTAGATGAGCATTGCTCAAGATTGGGGTGCCGGACAAACTCCACCGAAATCCATCGGTGTCGGCGACCATAGGCTCACCCAGTCACATTCTCTCCACGACACTAGATTGGTCCATAACGTGAGTCGGTAGGACTTTTAGGTTTTAATTGAGGCTTGGGTTACGGTGAGGTAAACAATGATAAACAAGAGGGCTTAGCACACCTAACCCAACATGAGCACAAGATAGAGCTACCCGCACGACGATAATAAACAAATGCACCACACCCCCAGACTTGGACTTTTACAATATAGGTGTGTGCACCGCCCACTCCCAATACCAAAATTTCAAAATTTTCAATTCAACTTTTTCATAACAATCCCCCCTTTTTTTCTTTTCTTTCTCTGCTTCATTCTTCTTTTTCTTTCTTTTCTTTTTTCAGCAAAAATATCAATGAATACACCCACAATTTCCACTATAAAAATTACCACATCAACACCCCCCAAAATGTAAATATAACTATAACTAAAGCTCAGATTTGGGTGTGCGACTAGGTTAGGCTTTTAGGCTTTGGTGTGATAAAAGTGGGGCTGAATCAAGAGGAAGGGGTAGGCACAAAGGGGCTAGCAAGGGTAGATGATAGGCATGAAATAAAAAGCTCAACCGGGCCAAAATAATGGCCTACGTCATTCTCACGTACTAGATTTATCCTATGCCAATGCTTCAAGAATCGCTTGGGGCAAGTTCTAGCCACCGAGAAAGATTCTCCTTTCTCCCGACTCAAGCAATACGAGTCTAGCGATCGTTTACACACATCCCTACGCTACCGTTTGATTCCACCGGATTCACCATTTGAGTAGAGTAAACAACATTTACACTAATAGAGAAAAATATAAAACCATAAGTATAAAGAGAAATCTAATCTACACAAATTTCTATGCAACCGAGCACTCAACTAGGAGCACTACTGGAGTCAACATTTTACTCTGCTACATAGTCCTAAGCCATCACCTAGACTTTCCCACATAAGCAGAAGAATTAAATTCACTACAGAGCACGCATACAGACGAGTACGCGCTCAAGTGGGTGTTGTGGTGTGCAAAGAGAGTGAACAACAATTTTCAATAAACTAAAATAAAAGTACTTCTAGCATGCTATGCAATCGTGCACGTGAGCGGGCACAAAAACTGCTCTCCCCCAGACTTAAACTAAACAATCTAATGCAGAATATGATTATAGAATTTAGAATAAAGCTAGGGAAAGAGAGTACCCGATGCTCAGCAAGTGAGCATACTAGAAAACGTGTGTAAACCATGAAAAAACTACAGCATCCGCCATCCAGAAGAAGGACCTGCAAGGGTGAGCTCCGCAAAAATAATAGAAAAAGACAAAGTAAAATAAACTACAGCTAACTAAACACGATTAGATGAAATGAAAATGCAGAAAAGAAAGATAACTACTGGGGTTATTGTCATCCCAGCACGACTTATTTAAAAACATAAAGGTTCTATCTAATGGGCCTATGAAAAAGAAAATGCATAGGTAACTGCTCCATTATCCATTTCGGTAGCTGGTACCGATACGGGGATAAGGCAATCACCCCTCTACCTAAATAATAATACCTGCTTGACATAGGTAGAGGGAAAAGAAAGTAAGAAGAGGAGGAGATATCCTCACTCAACTCACCAAAAATATCCTTGCCTAGCAAGGAGCCGTCAACGGGGAGGCAGCAGGAGGCGAAGGCAATGAGTGGAGCTTCCTCTACGAAGGGGGAATAAACCTCCTCACATGAGAGGATGCTCTCATCATTGACTTGAGCAAAAAGTTCCAAGTCCTCCTGAAGTACCTGTGAAGATTCAACCTGCACAGACTCAGATGAAGGAAGGGGGTCAAGAAATAAAGAAGACGAAGAACATAAATAAACATCAATCGGGGGAGTGATCCCGGTCTCACTCCCATCAGGTTGGGGAAGTAAATTGTGTTTGCATTGTCATCAATGCTACAAGATTCAGCGGGATCAGCGGTGGCCAGGATTAGGATTTGGACTTCCTCCACCGGTGCTGAGGAAAACTACTCTTCACCTAGAAGGTTGTCCTCCTTCATAGGAATAGGCACAACACATTGATCGCCAGCCTCATCCTGCGGCACATCCTCAACAATGTCGTCGGAGACGAGTATAGTATGCACAACAGGGGGAGGAGTAGTGCTCGGATAAAAGTCGAGCACCGATTCCTCACAAAGAATCGAATCCACTAGAGGTGGTGGATGCACATGGAGAATAGGCTCAGCAATGTCAGTGCATAGATCAGCCGCACATCCGGTGACCGTGTCCATGCCATACCCTTCAAGATGTGAAGGTGACAAAGACACATAACCGGATGTTGAAGGTGTGCCGCCAGAGTTAGGAGTTGGGATGATCCGGATATCCGGCTCGTCATCCTCGTCCAATTGGCGAAGATACTCGGCACAGTCCTTCAAGACATGATCAGTGCTTCGACAGAACTGGCACTGCCTTACGGGCTTCTTTGGAACAGCGGGGGCTGAAGCCGAAAAGAGGTATGACGGTAAAAGCTCAGCAGAGTAGCCATAAGACTTACGCGCACCATATGGAGTACCAGACGAAGTCGGTGCTCCATATGCTGGGCTATAAGAATTATGCCTACTATCCTCCGTAGGGCATTCATCACTAGAGTGGGAGGTAGCTCCACACCAACGGCAACGGAAATTAAGATGTGCCCACATAGTGTGAAGATAATACGATTCAAAATAAAAATGCTATTGTGCAAAATACTACACCTGACAAAAATTACTAAAACAACCTAATTAAAACAGGAAAATGGAATAAAAAGAAATAAAACAAAGAAATGCAATTTACAAATGGAAGGGATTCTCTCTCATATTCTCCCTCTCCAGAAAACTCACACGACTGTGTTCCCCGACAACGGCGCCAAAAACTTGATGGCGCAAATCTCACACACCGCTATAGGCGGTAGCTCGACTGCGACGCGAAACGGCAGTGTACCGATCGTTCAAGTAATATAAAACAAGGAGTAATCCCCGAGTATCGAATCTCAAAGGAACACAGTAAGGTGGAGTTTATTATCGAGGAAGGACTTGAGATTGAAGTCCTTTCGAGCGGATGGATGCGGAAACGGGGATTTTGGATTGTGGAAAATAAAGAGAAAATGCTATGACTACTCCTATGTAATGCCGCTATGCAGTGCTTCGCTTGGCGGGATGGAGACTAGGCAGGCCTTGAGCGCACTGCGTCGCAAGGGCGGATGGACGAGTAGGCAAATAGAGTGAGGGTCGTAAGCACCTCTTCGACAAGCACGCCACTAGCAATTGCTAGTGCGACGACGAACGTGACGGCGGGATGGAGGATGGAATGGAGCGCACCTCAAGCAACTCAAACAACAAACATTTCACATAGACATGAAATATATAGAAATACAAACTAGTTTTAAGTGCAACTTCATCTTAATACATGGATCTAACTACATACACATCAATAAGAGAAGAATAAGGCAAGAAATCGACCGAATCCGAAGTCTCGTTGTAGATTCACGGTTGGAATCGCCGGGTTGTCAATCCGCGTCCAAGCTCGGTCCGCAACTACGTCCGGGGTAGAGAGAGCTGTCACTACTCTCCAATGAGCCCGTCTTCTTCGTGTCACGATCCGGTAGAGGTTGCAAACTTCCTCTTGCTTGATGGTGATGGCGGCTAGGTCTTCCCTTGGAGCGCTAGGATGAAGGAGGAGGCCGAGAGGAAGCTCCGGCTCAAGATTGGCGTGAAGAACAAGCCCGGAGCACCTCCATATGGTGGGCGGCGATGGAGGGGCGAAAAACCTGCGGAAGGGGCAAAAACGGCGGAGCTGGGCGGAAGAAATGCGTCGATCCCGACCTAATTCGTGAGCAGGTTAATTTATATGCACTGGAATAAACAGTGCGCACGGTCATTGGCGCACGACCAGTGGTCGTGCGCACTAGAATCCTGTGATCGTGCGCCTGCCTGGATGGAGCCTGCAAGGTATGAAAATTATAAAATACAATGTTCGCCCGACCAGTTGCGCACGACCAGTGGTCGTGCGCGCTATCGTAAGTGGTCGTGCGATAAGGAAGACAGAACTCAGTTTTCAGGGGTTAAGTGCACACGATCAGTGGCGCACGACCAGTGGTCGTGCGCAATAGAACTAGTGATCGTGCGCAGTGTTCCTATACAGAATTGTACCGGGAACACTTGCACGACTCCTGTTCCAGCATACAACACCAATCTAGCCACTGAAGGTGGCGCTTAACAATGCATGAAAACTAATAGCTAAGATAAACAAGAAATAACACCAAAACGGGCCTAGAAGTGCACATAGCATGGAATAACAAATATGAGCTAAAATAGGGCTAAAGTGCAGTGCATAAACTAGAAAATCGGCCCAGATGAGTCCATATATGTGTATATAATTGGGACTCATCACTGCTTCAACCTCCATTTCGCGATTGTCTATTTTTACTTTAAATTTGCATGAGTCTGAAGAGATCATCTCGATCCATCAGGGAGTCGTACCCGTAGTGGGTTCCCTTTGAGGTAAACCACTCCTGTCACCTGACGTATGAAATCTTGGGACACAAAGGATCGAGTGGCGCCCGTGTCAAAGAGCGCTCGAGCCGCCCGATCGTTGATCCAGAGGATCCCTGACGTTTCAATTTAATCGATTGATTTTTTTTGAAAGTTATATATATATAAGCACGTACTAAAAGTATCACAGCTAACGCACAAAATATGCATATGTATATATAAAAAAAAATTCTCGTACCGTTCACCACGTCCGCGGTGGCTCGATCCCTCTCTAGGTCCAAAGCATAAGCCTGCTGGGGAGGTCGTTGCTGTCCTCTACCAGGCTGGCCTCGTCTATGGCCTCCGCCCCGATGAAAGTCCTGATGTCCTTCCCTGGGTGCCAGTAGGGGGCATTGAGGTCGTAGGTGCCCCAACTCATTGCAGTGGAAACAACGCCTCTCAAAAGGCCATTGCTCTACCACGTATGCTGGTGCAGGAAGGGCTCGCTGGTGTGCTGGGGGAGGCGGAGGTGTCCTCTTCTGATGATAGTCACGAAGTGGCTGGTGGCGATCTCCTCGATCATAACCCCTATGATCTCCCCGGTCGTTCCCGCGTCCGCGCTGGTACCTGGTCCCCTATCCCCTCTGATCATGTCCTTGGGGTGTCTCTGCTATTCTCTTCAACCTGTTCCTTTCCCGGGTGGTTTTTAAGTCAGCCTGCATCGTCTTTGCAAGGTGAATGATGACCTCAAAGGGAGCGTGAGCTGCTGTCATCAGTGGTTGATGGATGGAGTCGTTGAGGCCCTGAAAGAACCTCTTGGCCCGGTTCTCATCCTCTATGGCCATGATACCAACATACCGGGCAAGGTGGGAGAACTCCCGCTGGTACTCTATAACTGTCATAGTACGTTGTCGAAGTTGAAGAAAACGTTCCTGGAGCTCTGTCGGGTCGGAGCTAGAAATGAAGTGCTCCATCATCAAGGTAGAAAAGTTTTTCCAAGAAATCTCAGTCAGTCGGTGGTCCCTATAGGTGGTCTGTAGGACGGACCTCCACCACTTCCTAGCATACCCCTCCAGAAGGGTGGTGGCTAGGGAAACCGCATAGTAGGAAGGGCAGTGCATTCTCCTGAGTAGCTCCTCAATCCACTCCAGCCAATCCTCTGTCTGGATGGCCAATTATGTCCCTTTGAAGACCGGGGGACGAAAGCTCCTGAACATCACCAATCTCTCTGCATCTGTCAGGCCTTGTGCCTGTAGCGGCAACTGCTGCTGTAGTGAGGCCCGGAAAGTATATAGTAATGCGGTGAAAGTCTGCCCTAACTCCATTTGGTGAAACGGGGTCGGCTGGGCCGGCACTGCCTGGCGAGAGGGTGCGGCAGGAGGTGGAGGGGCCCACTCGTCAACTGGGGTGTTGGGGCGATATATGTCCTCGTCAGCATTCTCATTTCTTATCCCGAGGCTAAGCTCCCGAAATTCCCGTTTCAATTTATTGAAATATGTGTGTCAGAACTGTCGAATCAAGCTAATAGGTAGGTACTTGGTCGAAGACTTAGCGGTTGGGTTTTATTAGTGAAACTTCACATGATGTTTTATCATGAATCTTTTGTGGTCCACCACACTTCCGTTGCGTAGTTCATCCTCGAACTAGGTATCGTATTATGGTGGACCATCTGTGAAGATTTAATAAATCTGGATCGTTTTTTCTGCTCTGATACCCTTGTAAGAACCCCCTTTCGAGCTGGATGCTGGGGGTGTCGGCGGTCGTCCTTGCGAGCTGTATGCTAGGGAGACCGTTACACAAAGTCCTATCACCAAGATTGCACTTTTTGCAACGGTCTTTGCAGCAAACAGCTCGCAAGGACGACCGCCGGCACCCCCAACATCCAGCTCAAAAGAGTTTAGCCTAATCAAATGGGCTGCAATCCATGCACCCCAACCCCTCTCTGTCCCACCACAGGTCATAGTGGGTTGTTGGAGACCGCAGTCCCCCTTTTCATGAGGAATGATTCAGTTAAGCGGCAGCGCAGGGAATTCCCAGGAGGTCACCCATCCCATGACTACTCCAGCCCGAGCACGCTTAACTATTAAGTTCTTCCACTCCTCATCACCAATTGACCTGCAGATTACTTGGTGATGATGAGTGGAAGAACTTAATAGTTAAGCGTGCTCGGGCTGGAGTAGTCACGAGATGGGTGACCTCCTGGGAAGTCCCTGCGCTGCCGCTTAGCTGAACCATTCCTCATGAAAAGGGGGACTGCGGTCTCCAACAACCCACTGTTCCCTGTGGTGGGATAGAGAGGGGTTGGGGTGCATGGGCTGCAGCCCATTTGGTTTGGCTGAACCCTTTTGAGCTGGATGCTGGGGGTGCCGGCGGTCGTCCTTGTGAGCTGTATGCTGGGTAGACCGTTACAGCAGCTCCCAGCAGAGATATACTCTGATTCTGCTGTTGAGATTGCCACACTGGTCTGCTTCTTACTGCTCCAAGAGATCAGTCTTCCACCAAGGAATTGACATGTCCCTGAGGTACTCATCCTATCTTCCTTGCACCCTGCATAATCTGCATCTGAGTAGCCAGTCAGTTCACATCCATTGTTCCTAGGGTACCATAGGCCAAGATTTGATGTACCCTTTAGGTATCTTAAGATTCTCTTGACAGAGACATGATGAGATTCCTTAGGGTTCACCTGATATCTAGCACAGACACATGTAGCAAATATTATGTCAGGCCTACTTGCAGTTAGATAAAGCAAAGATCCAATCATGCATCTGTACTTGGTTTCATCAAAGGGTATGCCCTTCTCATCCTTGTCCAGAGACACATTGGTTCCCATTGGAGTCTTCATTGAAGAAGAACTCTCCAATCCAAATTTCTTGACTAGCTCCCTAATGAATTTGGTCTGGGAGATGAAAATGCCATCTTCAGATTGTTTCACTTGGAGACATAGGAAGTATTTGAGCTCACGCATACTGCTCATCTCAAACTTTCCCTGCATCAAGTTGGCAAAATTTTTGCAGAGATTGTTATCTGTAGAGCCAAATATGATGTCATCCACATAGATCTGCACTAGCAAGATCTTGCCCTTTACTTCCCTTAGGAACAATGTCTTATCAATCTTTCCCCTTGAGTATTTGTTCTCAATTAGAAAGCTTGACAAAGTTTCATACCAGGCCCTAGGTGCCTGTTTTAAGCCATAAAGTGCTTTTCAAAGAAAATAAACATAATTAGGGTGAGTAGGATCTACAAAACCTGAGGGCTGCTCTACATATACCTCCTCTTTGAGGTCACCATTTAGGAAGGCTGACTTCACATCCATCTGGTAGACCTTGAAACATTGGTAGGATGCATAGGCTAGAAACAATCTTATTGCTTCCAGTCTGGCTACTGGAGCAAATGTCTGATCAAAATCTATCCCTTCCTCTCTTCTGTAGCCTTTTGCCACTAGCCTTGCTTTATTCTTGGTGATGATTCCATTTTCATCCAATTTGTTTCTGTAGACCCATGTAGTTCCTATAATGTTCTGTCCTTGGGGTCTTGGAACCAATTTCCAAACTTTGCATCTCTTAAATTGGTTCAGTTCCTCCTGCATTGCTGCAATCCAAAATGGATCCTGATTTGCTTCCTCAAATTTCTTGGGTTCAATTTGAGAGAGAAAACTCAGGTACAATGCTTTACTTGCAGCTGTACTCCTTGTCAGCACACCTTGGTTGACAACTCCTATTACCTGCTCTTGGGGATGATCTCTTGCTTGTCTCAGGGAAATTGGTAGTATTCTGGGCACTTCTGCATTAACAACTTCTTCAGGTTGCATTTTTTAGGTTGGATTTCTTCAGCTGTTTCTGGACTTCCGCAGTATCTTCCTCGATTTCAACTATCACAGACTGATTCTTATTTCTGAGTGAAGTACCAGCATTGTGTTCAATGGATAACTTCTCTATTCTCTTCACTGTACCTGCATTCACTAGAGAGCTAGACCAGCCCTTATGTATAAGGCTAGTGTCATGAAATACCACATGTACAGATTCTTCCACTGCTTGGGTATTGATGTTGTACACTCTATAAGCCTTGCTATGAGAGCTCTAGCCAACAAAAATACCCTCACTGCTTTTCTCAGCAAACTTGGTTAGTTTGGATTTCCTATTATTAAGAACATAGCATTTGCTACCAAAGATCCTAAAGTAGGATATGGTTGGTTTTCTGCCCTTCATTAACTCATAAGGAGTTTTCTTGTGGTCTTTAATGATTGAAGCTCTGTTTATCACATGACAAGCAGTGTTGACAGCCTCTGGCCAGAAGTATTCTGGTAGAGAGGAGTCACTTAGCATTGTCCTACTTGCCTCTATCAAGGTTCTGTTCTTTATTTCAGCAACCCCATTCTGTTGAGGGGTTCTGGGTGAGGAAAATTCTTGGGAGATACCTAGTTCTTGGCAGAATTCTGTCACGGGCCCTGACTGAAATTCTGTCCCATGGTCACTTCTGAGTTTGACCACAGTACATTCCATCTCATTCTGGATCTGCCTGACAAAATTTCTCAAGATATCTAGGGTATCTAACTTCTTTTTGAGGAAGAATACCCAAGTGAACCTTGAGTAATCATCAACAACTACAAGGGTGTAGGCCTTCACTCCTAAGCTATGAACTGACATGGGACCAAACAGATCCAGATGTAGCAAAAATAAGCACCTAGAGGACTCTTTGTTAGATATGCTTTTAAAGCTGGTCCTAGTCTGCTTTCCAAGTTGGCAAGCTTGACAAGGACCATCTTTGATGCACTTAATATTAGGTCCATTCCTGACTAGGTCTTGTGAGAGAAGCTTGCCTATTGTCTTATAGTTGATGTAGGTGCAAGTCTCTTGTGCCATTGAACACATAGAGCCTCTTTACCATTAGCTACAAGACATATGGGCATGAAAGACTTTGTATTAAGAAAGTTTAAGCAATAAATATTGCCACTCTGAGTGCCAGTTAACGTAGCCTCAGAATCTGAGGATTTCTTAATTAGGCACTTGTCCTTGTGAAAAGTAATAACAAAGCCTAAATCACAAAGTTGACTTATGCTTATGAGATTGTGTTTCAACCCCTCCACATAAGCTACCTTTGTGATGGTAACTAACCAATTAGAGATGTTGCCATAGCCCCTGGTCACCCCTTTTTCTGAACCTCCAAAGAACACGGTTGGTCCATTCTCCACAGGGATGAACTCTCTTAAATACTTTCTGACTCCAGTCATGTGCCTGGAGCAGCCACTGTCCAAATACCAATTTGGAGAATAGTTGACATTTGGACATACCTGCAAAACAAATCACTTCCCCTTAGGTACCCAATATGGATTGGGTCCTTGGTTTCTGTTAGTGTGGTATAATGGAAAAACAAACCTCTGAGGGTTCTGCACTCTCTTTGCATTGAGCCCTGTTGGGTTGAACCAAAGAAAAGTGGCCTACTTTCCCACAGCACCAGCATTCATATCTGTTATATCTTCTCTTCTGCTTCATCATCTGAATGGGGTGGCAGTGCTGATGAGCAGGAGAGAAGGCTTCTTGCTTAACAGATCTTGGGTGAACCTCATATGTGTGAGTTTGGCGAGGAATTGGTCTCACCACATTTTGGTTCACCTTCTTGGGAACAGGCTTTGTAGGAATAGCCTTTCCCCTGCCATTGACTGCTGTTGTTGCAAGTTTGTGGGCTGAAGGACAAGTCACCAGCACCTTCTTATAGGAAGGTCTAGCTTCAGAATCTTTGCCCGTAACTGTCTCCTTATTGAAACCGATACCAGCTCTGAACTGTCCAGAGAAGGTGTTAATGATGGACAGGATAGTCTTGGGCATAGAGAAGCTGGATGCAAGTTTCTTCTCAGCCAACAATATTTCCTCAAGGTCCTTGATGATCTTGTTCTTCTGTCCTAATTCAGCATTCTTAAGCCTTATGGCTTCCTTGAATTTGTCCACTTCTTTGCTCATAGTAGCCAGCTTCTCAGTTGTCTCCTGGAGCTTAGATTGAACAGGCTTCAAGGAATCTAACTCCTTGGTCTGGACTTTGAGGAGTTTCTTACAGCTTTTGAAGGCTTTCCACAAGGCTTTATATTGCCTTATCAGTTCAGACTCAATCTCATATTGGGATCTTGGGGCTGTGCTGTTGGCAGCAGACACACCCTCATCATCATGCAAGGAATCTGCCGCTGATTCAGAATCAGAGATAGATTGAGAAGTTTTGTTAGTTACCTTCCCAGGAGAGATGTCATCCTGCTTGTCTTCACCGATGGCCATCAAGCCAATGAGTGCATCTTCCTCAGTACCAGAGGAGCTTGAGTCAGAGTCACTCATTGTTCTGACCTTCTTGGCCACGAATCCTTTTTCAGATTTCCTCTTGCTCCTTGAGATTCTTCTTTCTTCATGGTTCCTCGACTCCTTCTTCATAGAGGGGCAGTCAGCAGCCATGCGACCTATCTTGCTGCAGGAATAACAAACAGTATTATTTAAATCATATTTACCAGGGTTAGATCTGTACCTTTCCTCCCCGGGGGCTCTGGATCTGTCATGATAATCAGATCATCTGGAGCTTGAGGAGGAGTTTCTGTGATTGTCCCTCCTCCTTCTGTGTATCAGCTTTCTGAACTATTTTGAGAGAAGGGCCACCTCTCTGTCAGTATCATCAGAATCTGAAGAGCTGGCTTCTGATTCTTCACTGCTCTCAGATCTGTTCTGAGTTGCAGAGTTCTTGCCCTTGGATCTTCTCGAGCTCTCAGCTTTTAGAGCCACAGATCTGTCTCTTGAGCTCCCCTTTGAGCTTTCTTCTTCAGCCTTCCTGGTGTTAAGCTGATGTTCATGAGACAACAACTTCCCATACAGGTTTTTGGGCTCCATGATGCCCAGCTGACCCATCTCTCTGATGACACAGATCTTGATGTCCCATTCCTTTGTGAGAGATCTAAGAAACTTGTCATTAAGATCAGAGTTGGTGAACTCTCTTTCATAGTTTCTTAGTCCATTCACTATCTTGAAGAATCTCTCATAACAGTTAGAGATTGTTTCATTCTTGCCTTGCTTAAAGGCCTCATACTCCTGGTTGAGAAGGGATTTTCTATCATCCCTTACCTCTTCAGTACCCTCCATGTACACGATCAAGGAGTCCCACATCACCTTGGCCGTTTTGTAGTGAATCAGATTCTAGAGGGTAGAGTCATCTATGGCACTCACAATGTCATTTTGGGCCCTCTTATTTAGGCCTACCAAGGCTAGCTCATCCTTGGTCATGTCCTCATATTTCTTTATCACCTCCCTTATTGGATCAATGGTGGAGGGAGTTGTAGGGATAAAGGGACCCTGTTGGATTGTCAAGTAAATTCTTGGATCAGCCGCCTCCATGAAAAGCCTTACCCTTTCCTTCCAGATGAGAAAGTTCTTCTTTGTGCAGATTGGGAGTTTCATGGCTCTCATTTCTCGATTCTGATCTCCACCAGCCATGGTGAGTCGTTCTACAATCTAGATCAGACGGTTAAGTCTTCTTTTGAACAACCTGGCTCTGATACCACTTGTTGTTAATGGAACGTTCACCTAGAGGGGGGGGGGGGGGTGTTAGGTGATCTTGCTTCTTTTCAAAATATTAGCGCGATTTATGATTACTCAAACAAAGCACACAAGTATTGCACAAGAAAATCACACTAGACGACACACGATCTTTAGAGGTTCCTCAAGACCGGGTGTCTTGAGTAGTCCTCTGTCCCTCTGCGCCTACCTAGCAGTATGCTAGGCTTGGCAAACTCCGCCAAAATTTCAGGCCCGCAAGCCTTACAAAACGGACCCGCAAGTCCTACAGCCTAAGCCCGCAAGCCCCTACTTCACCCGAGCCCGTAAGCTCGACACTCAGGCCCTCAAGCCCTACACAACACAAACCCGTAAGTCCTATGCGTACAGCCTAGGCCCGTAAGCCCCTACTGCACCCAAGCCTTCAAGCTCGACAGATTCGGACCCGCAAGTCCACTGCCCTGGCCCTGAAGCCTCACAGTTCTCCAGCCCTCAAGCTAGACAAAATCGGACCCGCAAGTCCATTGCCCTGGCCCTCAAGCCTCACAGCTCTCCAGCCCTCAAGCTAGACACTCAGGCCTGCAAGCCTTACAAGAAATTACAGTGATGACAACTGCTTCTTCTGCCTGATGAAGATCAGCAACTTAGCCTGATGGAGATCGGCTTCTTGAGGTTGAAGAAGATGTTTCTGATTCAGATCTTGAAAGCGCAGTCCTTCTTCAATCTCTTCTCTTAGCCTGGTGAGAAATGGCTTCTTATCAGTCGATGGAGATGACTGATTCTTGCTTTTCTCTTTCATTTTTTACGCCACTTTTTACTGTTCTATTTGCTGTATGCATAAGTTCATTCTGATGGATCAACGCTTTAGGGCAACCTCTTATCTCTTTTATATGACTGCGAGGCTCCCAACGGTCTTATGAAAAAGTTCCTTAAGTGTCAGATGCCCCATTCCTTAAGAGCACGCGCTGATTGGACAATCAGGAGGCGACATTAAATGCTGTCAGTGCGTCCGCAACATTTGAATCTGTCTCAAAGATATTTCCACTATTACGATGACATGGATAATATCTCGATGACAAGACTTTGTCGATGTCTTAGACCTTGGTAGATCTTCAAGTCTTCTAGCTTCTGCCTCTGACGTTGATATCTCGACGATATGAGATCTTCTGGCGTTCCTGCATATACAATGATATGCTATCTCTGACTGTGTCATCGTGATCTTCTTCCTTGTAGTCTGTCATCGTAATCACTTTGTTATTTCGACGACATGAGCGATATCATGTCGACAGACTATGCTTGTCTTCAGCTATCCTTCTTCGGTCTTCTCAACGTCATACCTTCTTTACGACAATGTCTATTCTTCTCAACGACAAGGCTAGTTTGATGATGTCGACGATACTGCATCTTCTCGACGACATTCCTTCCTTGGATATCTTCATGTCTTCTCTGCGCTCGACGATCTTCATTCTGCGTTCGATGAACAACATTCTGCGTTCGATGAACTTCATTCTTCTATCCCGTCTCTGCGTTCGACAAAATTCATTCTTCTATCCCGTCTCTGCGTTTGACGATCTTCATTCTTCGTTTGACGAACTTGCCATGTCTCGGCGTTTTCTTCTGTCCTGTCTCTTCGTTCGACAAACTTCATTCTGCGTTCGACGAACTACTTTCTCTGTTCGACGAACTGCATTCTGCGTTCGACAAACTCGCCTATTCTTCCTGAGATTTTGAGCTAGAGAAGTAATCAAATACAAAGTGAAGTTTTCTTGACTTGGTGACTTCTTCAAATCAGGAATCATGTGGGCCAGATTCCCAGCAATAGGTGTGGTAAAAAGCATTCTAGGAATGGAAGTGAACTTCACTGACAAGGGTATTACCCTAAGTTAGAGTCACTATATCCAAAATCTACTGGAAAAGTGGGTCTATGATAAAAGCAAAGAGATTGAGACTCCATACGATTACAATAATAGGCTGAAACCTCATGACGGTTCACCTATCAAACAGTTGGATTACTCCAAACTCATAGGATGTCTCATGTATGCTACTACCTGCACTAGGCCTAACATAGCCTTTACGGTCGACATGTTAAGTAGATTCACTAGTAACCCTGGAAAGGACCACTAGGACGCCTTAGAAATGCTAATGCGATATTAACGTACACTGAAATGTATGCTTTATGTTACACTGGACATCCTCATGTGATTAAAGGGTATTCTGACGCATCTTGGTGCTCAGACATTGGTGATAGCAGATCCACTAGGGGTTTTGTGTTTACACTAGGAGGAGCTGTCGTAGCTTGGAAGTTTATGAGGCAGACGCGCATTGCACTATCCTCTATGGAATTAGAACTCTATGCTCTCGCCTTAGCTACAGAAGAGGCAGAGTGGATTACAGATATAATAATGGACATTACAATGACGAGTCTGAAAATGAACTATATATCAATATTTTGTGATAATCAAGTCAGAAAAACCATTGCAACTAATTCTCTGTTCAATGGAAAGCGAAGGAAACTACGGATGAAACATGCCTGGTTGACCTATCTCACTAGTCAGGGAATAATTTCTCTACTAGAAGTGAGATCAAAAGATAATGTAGCAGATGTCCTTACTAAGAGATTATGTAAGGTTCTTACATAAAACATCGGGGGATATGAGATTAAAGTCTATTTTGTAGGACTTAATACCTGCTTTATGTTTAAGATTTTAGAACTGGAATCTGCATACATTCAAGCATCTACGTGGAGCACACTGAAGTATTCCAGATGCTGCCTACTGAAGGTCCGAGACTGAATAGTTTCCTGTCATTCCAAACTTGATGACTTACACTACTATTTCTGCTCAAAGGCTGGATTGGGTATCATTCTAAAGAGGAATACTAAGGTTGCTGTTTTGTGTTCTGATATTAGGATTATTAATCATATCATTCCAAACTTGATGATATAGTGGTCACAACTTGTTGTATCATTCCAAATTTGATGGTATAACATAATTGTGAAGTGGTTAATAATAATCCAAATAATCGAAGGGACATAGTTTTGATTTTATAAAATCAAATATTCTAATTTTGTGTAAATTAGATAGAGATGCTGATTTATGATTCTTTCCTCCTGGTTAGAGTATTACGTTCCTATTTGTTAGAACTAATCACTTTATTTTGATAGCAAATGTTTGAATTCATAGAGTTTAATCTCATATCATTCTTGTTGTAATTGTTTGCTGATCAAAAGGAGTATGGAGGAGAGAAAGTGGATTTCGACCCTGACAATGATGATCTGATGTTTGAATAGACTGAAGATCAGTTATCTGTTTTTTGAGTTTTTCAGTACTTTTCTTTCATGTTTGGAACCCTGGTTTGAGCTTAGATTTTTTGAAACTCATATATATGTTTCTGGAAAATTCATTTGGTCGTTATCTGCTTATTTTCTAGTATAACCTGTTTTGTGATACCTGTTATATAATTATAGGAGAAGAATGTTAAGGTATATTTATATACGTGTTAACGGATCCATAACGGGTCGTCGGGGATTTAGGGTTTCAGCCTAAAAATACCCCTGATGGGGGGAACATGGAGATCGTTCCAAACTAGACGGTCACATGGGAGGATTCGAGCACTATTTCAGATCGGGCTTAAATTGAACCGTCTTAATTCATGGAGCGGTCGTGTGTGCAAACAGTCAATGAAAAAGTAATTGCGACGACTGACAAGTAGAATTCTTTTTGATGTTGAAAACCCTGGAAAGGTGGTAAAAATCACGCGGTCGAGACTGTGCCGACAAAACTTCCACTATATCCTTGGTGCTGTTACAGAGCCTTTTCGAGAGTGCGAGGGTGACAGACCGCCTCTTGTTATAATTGTTGAGAGAGAAGGAGAGAGGGCTCCGATGGTGACGAACCACCTTTTGCGAAGCTAATTTTCTTCTAGGTTGCAGCAGGGAGCGTTGTGCTCTGGCCACTCTTGGGCCTTCTGCCGACGCTTGGATGCTAGAGTGGCACGTTCTTCTCACTCTGGAGGCTGCGTCTTGTCTCCTACTATGCGTGAGTGCTGGATAGAGGGCATAATGTGGGTGAAGAGGATGATGTTGGATGGTGGGCACAGTGTGCGCGGAACGTTCTGCATTCGCGGAGAAGTGTGTGCAAGATGGAGCACACGTAGGGTGGAACATGTGCAGGGTGGAGTGTGTATGACCCCATTTTTTCTGCTACAAAACTGGGTCTTATGCCCAGAACCGCTGCTTTGCAGTGACACCAACACTCGGGAAGGTCGCCACTACAAAACGCCTATCCTGCCGGCCATATCGATCATAAAAGAAGAAAAGTTTATTTGAACATATAGAGATGCTCAAGCCCACATCACATGAAATATAGATCAAAGTGAAAAGGAGATGTCCACATATGATAACTGAAATATAAGGTAACTATATAGAGGGCTCATGCCCGGTACATCATTTCCTCACTACAGAATCACTCGTGGAAGCAAAAACTACTGACGACACTCACGGATCCTGTGACTGGCGCTCCCATGCTAGACTGGCCCGCCTCCATCTGCACCAGCCTCTAGTGGTGTTGCGTCTCCTCGATCCCCTAAAATGATTTGGTCCACCGACCGTTTGTCAAAAAAACTAAGCCTCGTTTCCCACCATGCATCCCCCAGTGTCCCTAGGCGCTGAGCGGGAGGATGAAGCGGAAGACATCAAGGGGTATACAATAAAGCAGGTGACATGTCTTAGCTGCAGGAGTATCTATCACTACACATGTGTATATATATATGAAACAGTAAACAAGCAAGGTAAAGAACAAGTAAAGTAAACAAGAAAATACATGTAAAGAATATGAAGTAACCATTGATTTATAGGAATGCCCATACAAACCTATAGACCAATTGGTCGTTTAGCAAGGCCTATCGTATCAAAAGTTCCATAACCAATTTATACGATAGGGGTAGGGGTTTAAATGCAATGTTTATGATATGACATGTAGTGTTATGCAGGGTAATGTTATGATCACACAAGTGCAACTCACACACTTTGACTCTATGCGCACAGACCTTTAGTTCCCCCTTTTTGGAGCGAGCAAAACTCCTAGGATACCCACGTAGTGGAAACCAGAAGCGGTGGGTTGGGAATCGCCCACCTCTAGGTTGGTATTCACACTACCTAACCTAGACCTACCATATGCCTCAACGCAAAACCGCAGAGCGCCCGTGTACTCTTTCTAGCTGGACCACCAGACTTTCTTGGCTAAGTGCAAATCCACACTGGCCGAGTCAGCGTATTGACGTCAGTGTGAACGACCGTCTATACCGAAGGCCCACCACTTTTATGCACATGAAATATGATTACTGTGTGTCTCCGAGCCATAGGCTCACCAGGCTAACCCGCCCGTCGCAACAACCTTCCGAGCCACCTGCTCGCCGGACAAACCCATCCGCAACCACATCCACCGAGTCTGCTGCTCGTCCGACCAAACAAAGTAACACCTGCAGCAGCGGGGTGTGGGTAAGTGTATTATCAAGTTAATCTTGCATAACAACTTACTCCTACAATTTAGGGTTAATCTTGGACTTCCCGAGGTCTACCCTGTGAGGGGCTCGCAGCGGTGCTAGGAGGTATGATGGGATGATAGCCTAAACCGCCCTTTCCAAGACACTTATTTTTATTGATGTCTACCCTTGAACATACCCCTCTTACCATTTCACTTGTGTTAACCCTAAGTGTTTTATGACTCTCCAAGGGGAAGATGATCTTTCGTCGATCCTGAGCACAACCTTGCCCCTTAGCTTATCAGGCACACTCAACACACAGGCTCCTATTGATGACCTCAAACCTCCTCAACCAACCTAAGTACACCATCTACCTTCCATTCCCACCTAACGGTCTACAAGTTACTCAAGGTTTATAGTTTTACTATACGCAGACCAAATGAGCTACATGAGGTGCATGAGAGGAGGTACTCCAAATAATCATCCAAATGTCTCAAGAATATTTCCGGGGGTGTGTTAGGATATTCTAACACCCCCTCCAGAAATTCATAATTTTCCTACTTTTTTTGGTTTTTATTATAATTTCTCCAAAATTAGGGAACCTATGATTTTGTACATCAAGTATGGTTTTCCGACATGATATGACTTCAATAAAATTTGTACAACTAGATAACAACAAAATAACAGCCAAACCTAAATTTCATAATTTCCCCGAAAGGTTTTGACCTCCAAATAAAATATTGACTAATTTATCAAATTCAAGAATTTACAAAGGAAGCACCAAAAATCCTCATTCAAAAATTACAAAAAAATTAACAGATGTCCAAAGTGATCAGAAAAGTTTACTGGTTGAGTTTCATAATTTTCCAGATTAAGTTGACCATATATATCCTTTAATTTAATAAACAAATCATAGGGCACTTTGTGAAGTGAACCATATAAATGTTGGATCGATAGGTGCCCTTAGGGGGGGGGGGTGAATAAGGGAATACAAATTCTTTTTATAATTTTATGGAAATTACTAAATTGTTTAGGAATAAATGTGAGCAAAATAGCAATTTAGCAAAACGTAATTTGCAATAATAAAATTTACGCCAAATGAAAGAAATCAAGTAAACACAAATAGAGACATGATTGTATTATATAAAAGTGTTTACATAAATTGAGTTCAATATCGCTAGAAATAAGAGGCGTACAAGAGTAAATATCTTTTCCTTTTCTATACCGACTTGTATCCCCACAAACCGGTTGGATTTAGCCTATCCTTCCCCAAATATGGCCTCAAGCTGCTCTAGCCAATCCTGACCCCGGATATGGCCTCGAGCACCCCCTAGATCTAATCTCCTAGACCTAGTCGCCAACTCACGTGGCGAATTACCCCCTAAGTCGCGCAAGGACCTAGTCACTAACATAAGGCAATTTTACTATAAAAATTCACAATAATAAAATAAAATAAATAACAAGAACTCCCTCTATGAGATTTCTGAAGATGAGGATGAAGGATCGCTGTAGCATAAGCGAGGTTGAAGCGATCGTTCTTCGGATGTAGCGTGATGACTTTCTTCTCCAGAAATCTTCTTTGGCTTTGAGTGGGAGATGAACTTTCGGCAGAGTAACAACTCTGGAATTTTGGCACAAGTAATCTCTCTGGAAGCTCTTACCAAAATGAGAGAGAAGCCATCAATTTATAGAACTAGGAGATAGCGCCTGTGGTAGCTCCTAGCACCTACGGTAGCATTTATATGGAGCGGTTATGAAACTATCACGACGTTGCGTTGTGCGCACGAACTTGAGCTAGCGCTAGGCGGTAGCGCTAGCGCTGTCGGTAGCGCTAGCACCAGGTGGTATCCCTGGCGCTGGCGGTAGCTCTCCTTCAGATAATTTGATTTGAAGCTGCTAGCTACCAGTGGAGTATTGCACCTATAGTTCCTGCACACTACAAACACACGACAAGCAAGATCAAATACAATATGGGATTTGTTATTCTCAAACAAAGACATGTGACACACATGTCCAACAATCTCCCCCTTTTGATAATAATAAATCCACTTAGCAAGAAATCAACAAAGGTGTTTATAGAATATGATAAGCGAGATAAAATTGCAACTATAGTATTTGATAAGCATGAGAAAGTGCATACTCCCCTATCTTAATTCTCCCCCTAGATAAATGTCATTTATATTTTACTCCCCCTAAAATGATAATTTGCATGAATTAGTCTCCCCTTAATCTTCTAGATGTTCTCCTCTAGATTTCTTCAATTAATCTCCCCCTTTTGGTCAAAAGAAGGTGGGGTAAGGGAAGTAAGGAAGCATTCCATAGGAATTATAAATCATGATCGAGCTTTTGTAATATATGAAATGATAAAGAGTTTAAGCCAGTATATAAGAGATTTCAAATAAAAAGATAAGAGTTGTAAGCAAGCAGAAGATTATAAGAAACATCCTTTTGAATGCATGAAAAGCATAAGTATAAATATGAGTTTAAGTTCAAAAATGTAAAGATATTTTAACCTTTTTGAAATCTCAAAATTTTACATAAAATTACCAAGCATGAAATGATCATATTAAAAATAGAATATACTATAATGCTACTTAATTTCAAGTGTAAGAGATACCAAACATTGTAGAGATCATGCTAGGTTATCTAGTGCATTTCTTATATAAAGAGTAGTATAGATAAAACATTAGAATCCAATACTCATGAGAAGAAGTGTTATGAAAGATAATGAAGTGCACATAAGTGTATTTTGAGCAATGTTAACAAATGATTTAAATCACAAAATACAAGACATATGTAGAGTAAAGTGCACAATAAAACACAGGTATATTAACTTTCACACACATTAATGCACATAATTTTTAACAAAGTGGTGTAATAACCAAGGTTTGCACAAGACACTTTACTATTCTTTTCAAGTAGTACTTGGTGGAGTTATATTTGTCTATATTTTTTTGTTCACTTTTGTGAGACAACATTCTCCGAATACACTTGTTTTGCAAACCCAAACAAAAATTTTAAACCCAACCACTTTTCGTATTTTTTAAGTGCAATTCAAATGTAATGTAGATAATAAACTTATGCAAGTTTTAATTCACTGTACAATTATAATACACAAGCAAGCATCTTTTAGATTTAAACACACATGTTGATTACCAAAATAAGTGAGTGAAATGTATCATTATCAATCACAAAACATTTACTCATACTTAGAGGCATGCTAAGCTTGGATCTACACATATTTTTCAATACAATTGATGCACTTAATTAGATATATCAAAGCATGATAAACAAAACAATGTTCATAGTAATATGAAGAAATAAGTTTTAACATTGTAGATAATTCTAAATAATAGAATACATACATGCTTGATATTAGCAATAAAGATCATACAGTTTTTTTGTTGTTTAAAAAAAAATTTAATGAAAGAAAAACAGAAAACCACAAAAACTAAGTAGTACATATGAATTAATATATTTTTATAGATTTTTAGAAATTAAAAAAAACAAAAAAATGAACATCCACGCTAGGCGCTAGCGCCAAAAACAGTAAGTGATTTTTTGAGAATTTAAAATTTTCACTTTTCGATCTTGATTAAGAGTCCTTAGAGTAGTCTTATGCAGAAATTTTGTAATTTATGGAGATGTCTTGATTGCTCAAATTGCATACAACATTAGTGTTTTTCAAATAACTCTTCCTAAGATGTCTAAGACTCCTAATTCCAACCTTAACATTTAAAACCTTGCATCGGGAAGAGGTTTAATGAATATATCAGCAAGTTGAGAGTCCGTGCCAATGAAACTTATCCTAACATTTTCCTTTTTAATGTGATCCCTTATGAAATGATGACGTACATCTATATGTTTGAATCTAGAATGATGTACCAGATTATTTGTAAGATCAATGTCACTTTTGTTGTCATATTTTAATTCAATATGTTTTAGACGAAAACCAAAGTCCTCTAGAGTTTGGCTCATCCATAGTGCTTGTGCACAACAACTCCCTAATGCAATGTATTCGCCCTCCATGGTGGAGAGTGCAACCGAATTTTGTTTCCTACTAGACCATGCAACTAATGAAGGTCCTAGAAAATGACAAGTTCCGCTAGTACTTTTTCTATCAAGTGAGCAACCGGCGTAGTCTGAATCGGAATAGCCGTGAAGTGTAAATGAATTATTATGCGGGTACCATAATCATAATCTAGATGACCCAATTAGATATCTAAAAATTCAATTTACCACTTTTAAGTGAGATTCTTCTGGATTGGCTTGAAATCGAGCACATAAACATACGACAAACATAATATCGGGTCTAGTAACACTTAGATAGAGTAGAGATCCTATCATACATCTATATAAAGTTTGATCAATTGAAATTCTCGATTCATCTTTTTCTAATTTTAGAGATGCACTCATTGGAGTAGAAGATTATTTAAGGTTTTCAAATCCAAAGCGTTTAAGCATACCAAAGACATATTTAGTTTGACATATACAAATATCATCATTTCTTTGTGATATTTGAAAACCAAGAAAGTAAGAAAGTTCTCCTACAAGACTCATTTCAAATTCATTTTTCATCTCTAAAATAACTTCATTACACAACTCTTCTTTAGTAGATCCAAAGATTATATCATCAACATATATTTGCAAAATAATCAAATCATCATTATTGTGCTTAATGAAGAGAGTATTATCGGCACTTCCCATAATATAACCGTGCTTTAATAAAAATGATGTAAGTTTTTCATACCATGCACGGGGCACTTGTTTTAAACCATAAAGCGCATTTTCTAGTTTATAAGTATCATTGGGAAATTTTTCACTAATAAAACCATTGGGGGGGGGGGGTTGTTCAACATAAACTTCTTCTTTTACAAACCCGTTTAGAAAAGCACTTTTTACATCCATTTGAAATAATTTTATTGTTTTAAAGCTTGCAAATGATAGAAAAATTCATATAGATTCCAATCTAGCAACGGGTGCAAAAGTTTCATCAAAACCTATCCCCTCGATTTGTGAATATCCTTGTGCTACTAAGTGTGCCTTATTTCTAATGATTCTAGACTCACCATCTAATTTATTTTTATAAATCCATTTACACCTACAAACGGGTGATTAGATGGTCTTTCTACTATTTTTCAAACATTATGTCTCTCGAATTGTTCTAACTCTTCATTCATAGCCAAAAACCAAAATTCATCATTTAAAGCCGTAGAAACGTTTTATGGTTCAATTTCAGAAACAAAACAAATATTTGAATAAGATTCATGAAGAGAAGAGCGTGTTCTTACCCCGTTGGATGGTTCACCAATTATTAATTCTCGTGGATGATCCTTTGTGAATTTCAAGGCACTTGGAGGTACATATTCATCTTCCTTGGCCTCCTCTTCTTCTTCTTTGGAAGGTTCCTCGTCACCATGCTCCAAAGATGGTAAGTGATCATCCTCTTTGCCCGTGGAAAGTCTTTTTATACAAGGAACAAGTTCATCAAATTTCACATTAATTGATTCTTCAACTTTTCTAGTTCTTTTATTAAAAATTCTATAAGCTTTACTATTTGAAGAATATCCAAGAAAAGTTCCTTCATCAGATTTTTCATCAAACTTTCCCAAGCTATCTTTAGTATTTAAAATGAAACAATTACAACCAAAATTTTTGAAGTAAGATACGTTAGGCTTCTTTTGAAAATAAAGTTCATATGGTGTGTGATTAAGAGATGGGCGAAGCATGATTCTATTTATAACATAACATGATGTATTTACTGCTTCGGCCCAATAAGACTTAGGCAATTTATATTCACATAACATAGTGCATGCTAATTCTTGAAGTGTCCTATTCTTTCTTTCTACAACACCATTTTGTTGTGGTGTGCGTGGTGTGGAGAACTCATGTTTAATAGCTAACATATCACAAAAAGATGTAAACTTTTCATTTTCAAATTCTCCTCCATGATTCGAGCGAATGCATTTAATTTTTAAATCACTTTCATTTTGAATACGAGTACATAATTTTGCAAATTCGCAAAACGCATCGGATTTGGAAGAGAGAAATAATGTCCAACAATATCTTGAAAAATCATCTATTAAAACATATGTATAGAATCTACCCCCAAGACTTGCGGTGCTAACGGGACCAAAAATATCCATATGAATTAATTGCAAGGGTCTTGTAGTAGAAATGAAATTTTTACTTTTGAAAGAGGATCTAGTAAATAAACCTTTTTGACATGGTGAACAAAGTGAAGGTAAAGTTCCATTTAACCTAGGCAATCCTCTAATTAAATCACTTTTGGCAAGTTTAACAATAAGCTTTGTGCTAGCATGTCCTAGCCGTCTATGCCAAAGATCTATTCATCATTTTTAGTGATAAAACATTTTATAGATGATTTAGAAAGATCATGAAAAGAAACAATATAAACATTATGTATTCTTGGTGTAGTTAGTAAAATATCTTTTATAGTAGGATTGGATATTTTGCATAAATTAGTGTAAGATTCAAATAAAACATCTAATCCTTTATCGCATAATTGGCTAATAGAAATAAGATTGTGCTTTAGCCCTTTAACATAAAGAACATTAGATATCGTAAAGGAATCGTTACCAACTGTACCACTCCCATGATCCTTCCCTTTCCGTTATCGCCAAACGTCACGATCCCTCCTTTCTTATTTTCTAGGCTAAGGAACTTTACTTTATTTCCCGTCATGTGCTTGGAGTATCCAGAATCCAAGTACCATACGTCTTCGTCGTCCTTAGCCTTCCTGCACATCTAGAAAGAAGATGAGAGTAAAGATCCGGATACCCAAGTGGTACCACCCATAGAATAAGTGGAAGTCTTAGGTACCGAGATTGCTTTAAAGTATTTTGTTTTATTTTCCTGCAAGAACTAGATGTGTGACCTAACCTATAACAGTTTGCACACGAAATAAAGGGGGTTGAGACCCTTTTCTGGAATATTTTCTTGCTGGAAGGAATCAATTTTGTAGAGGAAAACATTTTGAAAAAGAAAATTCAGGCTTCTTCTATGATGTGCTAGCGCCGACTTTAGTGGCAAGCGCCGAGCGGTAGCCCTCACCTCGATATCCGAGCTCAAATTTTCCAGAACCGTGGCACTGGTTCCCTAAAATCAATTCCAGTGATTTTTGGCCTATTCCAAAATTTTTAATGGCCATGGTGACATCATGAACTTGTGCTTTAAGTGATAAGTTTTCTTTCACAAGCATGCCACACCTATTTTCAAAACCTTTTTTATTATTTTTTACTTGCACAAGAGAGGCTTCTAATTTCCTTTCTAATTCCCCCTTCTCTTTTGTAAGAATTTTGGCATGGGAGAGGGCTTTAGAAAGAGAATCTTCAATATCCTTTGCCATATTAATGGAGTGATCACACTCTTGGCAAGAGACCTTTCTTTTTTGTAAAACAATTAATTTTTTGGAAAGCTTTTGATTTTCTTTAATTAAGGATTCATTTTCCCGATTTAATAAAATACTATCTTTCCTATTTTCATCAAAAGATTTACAAGTTTCAAGAAATTTATTGAAAAGTTCATCATAAGTGGGAGGAGTTACCTCAGTGTCGCTAAGAACACTGACATCGTCGTCGTCGATTCCATGTCCCATGAGACCTATGTTTGCTTCCTCATCTTCGCTTGATGAAGACCCGCTTGAACCTTCGGAGGAGGAGGAGTCATCCCATGTTCTAGCTTTTAGCACCTTCCTTTTTTCCTTCCCTTTGTACCGTTTCTCCTTTTTCTCCTTCAAAAATTTTGGGCACTGGCTCAGAATATGCCCGGTCTTTCTACAATGATAGCATTCCAGTGGAGGTCTTTCTTCTTCATCATCGCTCTCTTTTTCCTTCATTAAAGATGACCTTTTACATCTTCCTTCCTTTTGGAAATATTTCCGGAAGGTGTTTCTCCTTTCGGGATTTCTAATGAACTTTCAGAAGTTCTTTACCAAAAGGTTTTCTTCATCTTCATACTCATACTCTTGACACTCCTTCTTTGATTTTAGTGCCAACGCCTTCTTCTTTGGCTCCTTGTTGCATTCATCATGTTGGATCATGAGTTCTACCTCATGGGTTTTGAGATTCCCAATGAGGCTCTCAACTTAGGGCATTCTTAGATTGTGCGACTCCGAGATAGCCGTTACCTTCGGATTGAATTTTGGAGGAAGGGAACGAAGAATCTTTCGAACCAAGTCGCCGTTGTAGAAGGTCTTTCCAAGAGCTTTGGAGGCATTGACGATCATGGTGAAGCGTGTGTACACATCAACATCTTCAATTTCATCCATCCAGAACTTTTCATATTCCGACTCCAGTTGGAAAAGCTTTGAATGTTTAACCTTCGATGTACCTTCATGAGTAATTTCCAAATGATTCCAAATATCATATGGAGTAGTACAAGCGGAAATTCTATTAAATTCATTTCTATCTAACGCACAAAATAAAGCATTCATGGCCTTGGTGTTATTTTTGCATTTAAGTTTATCCCTATCTTCCCACTTATCCTTAGGTTTTTCTAATGTTACTTCTCCAACTACATTTGTAGGAGGAGAGTATTCCTCTTCTACCATATTCCAAACCTCAATATCTAGGGTCATATGGAAACATCTCATCCTATTTTTCCAATAATTATAATCTGACCCAGTAAATAGTGGAGGTCTACTAATTCCCTATCCCTCGGAAAAAGCGAGATCATAAGACGTCATTATTCCTTGTTTTAAAACTGTTTGGAATAACCTACCTCTGATACCAATTGTTGGATCGATAGGCGCCCTTAGAGGGGGGGGGGGGGGGGGGGGGGGGGGGGCGTGAATAAGGGAATAAAAATTCTTTTTATAATTTTATGGAAATTACTAAATTGTTTAGGAATAAATGTGAGCAAAATAACAATTTAGCAAAACGCAATTTGCAATAATAAAATTTACGCCAAATGAAAGAAATCAAGTAAACACAAATAGAGACATGATTGTATTATATAAAAAGTGTTTACATAAATTGATTTCAATATCGCTAGAAATCGGAGGCGTACAAGAGTAAATATCTTTTCTTTTTCTATACCGACTTGTATCCCCACAAATCGGTTGGCTTTAGCCTATCCTTCCACGGATATGTCCTCAAGCTGCTCTAGCCAATTATAACCCCGGATATGCCCTCGAGCACCCCCTAGATCTAATCTCCTAGACCTAGTCGCTAACTCACGCGATGAATTACCCCCTAAGCCGCGCAAGGACCTAGTCGCCAACACAAGGTGATTTCACTACAAAAATTCACAATAATAAAATAAAGTAAATAACAAGAACTCTCTCTATGAGATTTCTGAAGATGAGGATAACAGATGGCTGTATCATAAGCGAGGTTGAAGCGATCGTTCTTCGGATGCAGCATGACGGCTTCCTTCTCTAGAAATCTTCTTTGGCTTTGAGTGGGAGATGAACTTTTGGCAGAGTAACATCTCTGGAATTTTGGCACAAGTAATCTCTCTGGAAGCTCTAACCAAAACGAGAGAGAAGACATCAATTTATAGAACTAGGAGATAGTGCCAGCGGTAGCTCCTAGCGCCTGCGGTAGCATTCGTGTGGAGCAGTTACGAAACCGTCGTGGCGTGGCGTTGTGCGCACAAACTTGAGCTAGCGCCAGGTGGTAGCGCTAGCGTTGGCGGTAGCACTAGCGCCAGACGGTATCCCTAGCGCTGGCAGTAGCTCTCCTTCAGAGAATTAGATTTGAAGCTGCTAGCTACCTGTGGAGTATTTCACCTATAGTTCTTGCACACTACAAACACACGGCAAGCAAAATCAAATACAATATTGGATTTATTATTCTCAAACAAAGGGATGTGACACACATGTCCAATAATAAAAACTCCTCCAAAAATTATACCAAAATTTACAGATCACATTATTGCTCTAAAAGTGCACTGACCAAGTTTCATGATTTTTCAATGTGTATAAAATCCACCAATTATTTTTTTTACAACTAACGTAAACATTGGGGTTATAAATGAAGTAGTATATATATATCAATCTAAAATTCATAAAAAATTATCAAAGAATGATATCATCCATATAAACTTACTGACAAAATTTCAGGGACATCCAAGGTATTATGATTACGTAAATTCTTAATATAAGAAAGTGACCTAATTGATTATTAACTAATTTAGATGGGATAAATGTTCCAAAAAATTCCAGATAAATTATCCAGGGATTATTTCTACCCCATGAAACTCTCTACCAAGTTCTATGTCAATCCGACGACATATGACCCAATGCCCTTCAATAGGTTCAATATAAAACCCTAAGGTTTGAACTAGGGTTCTAGGGCACATCCACCCTAAACCACCCAAAAACACTTGTAGGGGTATTTTATATAACATCAAGTCAGTGGTCAAAGTTTCACAATATTTGGATGAGGGTTGACCTCCCAAATCCATTAAGTGCACTTTTGATCTAGAATACCATAGTTTGACCATGTTTGGGTTACTCAATTACACTACCGATTCAACCCCAAATGGGATGAAATTTTTACCAGAGTCATGTCATGCCCTAAGAATCACCCACCAAAATTTGGAGGGGTTTAGAGGTCTCTAGACCCTAAAATTAATTCCTACATGAATTATTAAATTTCTACAAAAACTATAGCAAAAATTTATCCAAAAATTCCCATTTTTAGATATGTTGAGGGTAAAGGTAAAGCTAACCTATGCTCAAAATTTCAAAGCCTTTGGACGCCCGAACAAGTGGGGCACTCAAATCAATCTCTGGTCAACCCTACGTATAGGTTGCACCATTTTGAGTGCTGTCGTGAAACTAGTGGGCCGGGTCGGCTCAAATCAATTTTAAATTAAAGTAGACACCAGGGGCTACAAGTTCAGTATAGATCACTTTTCCGGTAGAGGGCTCTAAGTATTTTCTATAATTATTTCTAACTACTACCTGTAAAGGGGCAGAAATAGGAATATCAAATATATTATTACATAAACTTGCACAGATCTTAAAGCGCAAACGAAGGGCATCCTTTCATCTTCTCCAATCAGCCAACGACCATGGTTGGACCGTCCTGTAGAAACTTGGGAGATGATTTCCCGGCCACCTAGATGCTCTCCCGGCCGGGCAATGCCTCTACCACTTCTGTTGAGGTGGCGGGCGGCAATGTACGGTGATTGACCGACCAAAGGCTGCCGGAATCAGGAATTTAAACGAGATAAGAAAAGCTTGAACACAAGCTTCCGGCCATGCCGATCCAAGACCAATTGGCCCCAAATCTAGTGGCCAAAATGATGAGATCTACCCACTAAGAAATAGATGAGAGGAAAGGACCTGAATTGTGGCTTGTAGTCGTGTCGATCGCCGGTCCTCCATGGTTGGCCGA
Organism: Dactylorhiza incarnata; assembly: GCA_033032865.1. NCBI lineage: Eukaryota > Viridiplantae > Streptophyta > Magnoliopsida > Asparagales > Orchidaceae > Dactylorhiza > Dactylorhiza incarnata. The sequence continues at coordinate 471,769 of JAWHQI010000068.1, forward strand.
GAGCTCTTGGGTGCCATGCCGGTTGAGAAATTCTTCTAGAAAAATGGAGAAAACTCATTCCCTCCACCCATTGAGCCCTTTTATAGAACCAAAACCTAGTGGGGAGGAGATGAAGCTTGGGATTCCTCCATTAACACCATTCATGGTGAAAATTTCGGCCATCCCCAAAGGTCACCCAATTCATCACCCAAAAGTGTGGGAAAACCCTTTAATATTCTCATAATTGATGGGGGAATGAATCCCCATCAATTGGGAGGACTTTTGAACTCCCTTGGCCATGAATTTGGCCACCAAAACGAGTCCCGTCCGCCTCTCGTCGATTGAGCTACCGCCGGTGCTAGTGCTAGCGCCAGTGCTAACATCTCGACGGCGTAATGCTCGCCGATTCGGCAACTGCCAAGCGCTAGTGATACCGCCAGCGCTAGCACCTGCGCTAGAATTTTTGATGGTATTTGGCTCATCTTTGCGGTTCAGTGTTCGACTCGGCGGTTCACCTAAACCACCACTACCGCCAGCGCTAGCGCCGCATTCAATACACCCCCTTCTTTCTATGGTTGGATAATTGGGGTGTTACGAGGGGACCCACTTACTGGGTTATACACGTCATGGTGGTGTCATGGGTCACGGTGATGCCTTAAGGCCAACCCTAGGCTTGGTAACTGGAATTCACTATCCGCAGACCATGGTGATTTTCGCTTCGAGCCTAAGCTCTTATGTTCTCTTTATGTATCCTAGGATTTTGTCACGACTTAGTCATGAGAAAACCGTCCTAAGGGTCTAGTTGTTTGGGGGATGTTACAAATTCCAATTCATAAAATAATAATTTCATCCCCGAAATTCAGGTTAAGCCTGCGGGGTTTCTAACACAAGTGCTCGAATATAACATCCCTAGAGAATTTAAATTATACCTGGCGTGAAGAGCTACGGATACCTCCGCTGCATCAGGTCTAGTGGCTCCCAAGTGTGCTCCTCCTATGGATGATACCTCCACAAGACCTTGACCAGCGGAACCCTCTTGCGCTGTAGAACTCGCATCTTAGTGTCATCTATCCGGACCGGCTACAGATGAACCGACCGGTCAGTATCTACTGGCCCATCCGCTATAGATATCTGATGCTCTAGCCGTATTAGATCTCTCCTAAGGGAGGAGACATGGAAGACGTCGTGCAATCCCGCTAGCTCTGGCGGCAGCTCCAGTCTGTACGTTAGGGGGCTGATCTGCTCTAGGATCCTGTAAGGCGCCATATACCTAGTGTTGGGAAATTGAACCTCAATGTCCCTTTAATTTGAAGAGGCCTCACACTCAAATACAAAGTACAAGTTGTATATGATAAACCCTATTTGTATCTCATAAGCATGCAAGGTTTGGTTATTCCAAGACAAGGAATAGTATTGGTAACAGTCTGCCCAAAACCGCTGAGATGACATCTCTGTCTCAGTCCAGTCGCTGAGATGGAGTCTGGGCTTGCAGAGCTGCAGATAGAGGAAAACCGCTGAGACTTGTGTCTGTCCCAGCGGAACCGCTGAGAAGGAGACTGGAGCTGCCGCTGAGACTGGAAGCTGTCTCAGCTAAACCGCTGAGACTGGAAGCTGTCTCAGCCCAACCGCTGAGACAGATTCAAATGTGCTGACGGGATCTGCTTTTGGCGCAAGCAAAAATAAAAAGGGAAAAGCCACTCCAATCTGCCCCATACTGTGTCAGGAGGATTGAAATAGCCGTTGAAGCCTACTGGAGGTATAAAAGCAAAAGCTAGGGCACAACAACAACTACTGTTCGATTGAAAAGCTTTTGCTGCAAGCCGCACTCGAGTTTTCACGTTCCAGCCAGTTGAAGTTGTTCTCTGAAGCTGGAGTTAATCTTCTGAAGGAGATTAGTTAGCTCTTCCTGTACCAACTCAAGAAGAGCAAGTTGATCTTCTACTTTGCTGAAGGAGAAGATCAAGGTGATTCAAATCTGAAGCTGCTGTCTTTCAGATCTGAAGAAGGAAATTAGAAGACCTGAGAGTAAACCTTTTGTCTTCTGTATTTATTACAAACTCTCTTATATCTTTGTAAGGCATTGTTGCCTGTGTGAAAGGCTGTTGAGCCTGTGTGTAAAGCTGTGTTGACAGCTTGAGTGGTAGGACTTCTTGATAGGTTTGAGGTAGGAAATCTGTGTGATTTCTGAGTGGTAGGAGTTACAGAACTCTGAGCTGTAGGGCTGTTGTGCCTGAGGTGTAGGGCTGCTGAGCCTGAGTGTAGGGCTACTGTGCCTGAGGTAGGATCACTCTTGATCTGAGAAGTTCTGAGGAACTTGTGGTGTAAGCTCAAGGAGCTGAGATTGGAGTTTGTGGCCTTGTCTAACTCCCTGTTAGAAAGGTGAAGGGGAAAGAGGACTACTCAAGACACCCTGTCTTGAGGAACCTCTATACATCCTTGTGTGCTTTCTGTGATTGAGTTTTCTGCAGCTAGATACATTAGGATTATAGAAATAAAATAAGTAAAACCTATTCACCCCCCTCTAGGTAATTGACTACACCTGACAAACTATCAAGTGGTATCAGAGGGAGGATGATCAAAAGGACTTAACAGTCTGATCAGATCCTATACAGGAGTAGTCAAATCTGAAATCCAATGGACAACAGTGGAATGAAGAAGGAGTTGGGGTCAATGAAGTTGCCCATATGCTCCAAAGAAAACTTTGGTATATGGAAGCAAAGGGTAAGGCTATTCATGGAAGCCTCAGACCCAAGGATCTTTTTGACTGTCAAAAATGGTCCTTATACCTTTGAGAATGTCTCCACTATTGACCTTACTAGAAAAGTACTTAAGGTATTTTCTGAGCTGTCCAATGATGAGATAGCATTGTACACTATGGACAAGAGAGCCCAAAACATAATAGTAAATGCCATTGATGACACTACATTTCAGAACTTGGTACACTGCCAAACTGCCAAGAAAATGGGGGACACATTGGTTGTTTATATGGAGGGAACAGCTGAAGTGAGGGATGATAGAAAGTCACTCCTCAATCTGGAGCATGAAGCCTTTAGACAGCTGAGCTAGGAGAATATCTCCATGTGCTATGAAAGTTTTTTTAGGATTGTAAATGAACTAAGAACCTATGGAAGAGTGTTCACATATTATGAACTCAATGACAAGTTCCTTAGATCTCTAACTAGAGATTGGGACACTAAAATATGTGCAATCAGGGAAGGTGCAAGACCTGGAGAAACCCCTACCCATACACTGTTTGGGAAACTGCTCTCATATGAGATGCAGCTTTCTGCAAGAAAGGAGGAGGATACTTCCTCCAGGGCTCACACAAGGGAGAGATCTGTTGCTCTCAAAGCTGAAAGCTCTAAGAAGAACAAGGGTAGAGTGCAGTCACCTCCAAGAAAGGCTGCTGAATCTGAGAAATCTGAGAGCTGCAATTCAGACAGCTCCTCTTCTGATGAGGAGTTTGCTGCCTTCACAAGGCAGTTCAAGAAGATGGTCAAGAGGAAACAATGGAAGAACAAACCATCCTCCTCTTCTCATCCCAAGAAGGATCATTACAGATCTGAGAGGCAACAACCCAAAGGGGACAGTTATGACTCTAAATCTAGTAAACATGTTTCAACTAACATAATTTGCTATTGCTGTAGTAAGCCTGGACATGTCATTGTTGACTGTCCAGTCAAGAGAAAGGAAATAGGTGACAAGAAGCCTCATCACCAGAAGGAGAGGAAGGGAGAAAAATCCTTCCTAGCTAAGAAAGGCAAGAGGTGGACTGAATCTGAATCTTCATCTTCAGATTCAGATGGTGAGGAGGAAGCCTACTTGGGGTTGTTTGCTGATCAGGAGGAAGAAGACTATCCTGCTGCCAGGATAGGAATCAGGGCCCCTCTATCACATTCAGATAGTGATGTAGAGGAGGATTAGGTCACTCTAGATGACCATGGGCTGATTGCTATAACTGAAGATGAGGACAACCACAATAATTCAGAACATGAGCAAGTATTGATACACCGCATTTCTTCTTCTTCTGATTATGAAACAGGTCAAGAATCTGAATCTCCTCCATCTGAAGTTGGAAGTGAATCAGGTCCTAAGGAGGATGTTAATCAATTGACTGATAGAAATGGTGAACTCCTGGAAGCTCTGAAAAAGAGCAAAAAGCTAGCCAAGAGGCAAGCTCAAGAAATTACTTCCCTAAAACAATCAAAATCTGAGTGCATTGAGCATGCTACCCAGCTAGCTCTAATGAGCAAGGAGATTGGCAAGCTAAGGGGAATGTCAATCATCCATGTGGGCACCATAAGCCACAAGAACAAGATCATTAAGGATCTTGAAGAAAAGCTCCTCAAGGAGAGGATGCTAGTGGCTAAGTTCTCCAAGCCCAAGACAGTGCTGCCTATTATTGACACCTTCAACTCCCATGACATGAGAGGTGTTGGTTACAACAAGGAGGCAGCTACTAGCAACACTAAGGGAAAGGTCAAGGACTCAAAAGAATCTAAGACCTCCTTTGTGAAAGTCTTGATGCCCTCAAACAAGTATGACCAAGAAAGTGTTCATGGTCACTTATTAAATGGAAGTTCTTATAACCTGAGCAAGAATGCTCACAGCTATGGAAATAGAAAGGAGTTAGTCTAGAGTGCCTTCAAAGCTCTGCATAAGGAAATTCAAATGGCCCATCATGGACCCTTTATTTTTGGAACCTCAACCCCTTCACTCAAGATAACTAAGGCTGTCAATTCTAAACATTGTTCAGCAAAGTCCATGGCAGTTGAGTGTCCTATAACCAAGCCAAAAAGCCCAGTTTCTGCTGCCATCCACACATGTTTAGCTGCCAAGCTAAAGGGTGTTGATGTCAAACAAAAACAGGAAGCCTTGACTGATTATAGGAAGGTAAAAAGCCATGTCTTTACTGATAAGAAAAAGAAAACAATAGCTGCATCCCCTACTGAACAGAAACAGGAAGCTTCATCTTCTAGGACTGTTCAGAAGAGGAGATATAATATATATGAGTGTTGGTACTGTGGCAAAGTAGGACACTTTGCAATTGATTGTTTGCACAACCCCAATGTGCCAAAGGCAAGGATTGAACCTCAAGCCAAACCAGCCCTTTCTAGGAATATGCCCTATGGTGTTAACCTGAACCTAGGACCCAAAATCAGTTGGGGTGCTAAGGTACAATAAGTTCTATGTTGCAGGTTAGTTCAAGTACCAGTCACAACCAAATATGGTACTTGGACAGTGGGTGCTCAAGGCACATGACAGGAACTAAGGATCTTCTAAAGGATTACCATCCAGTGAAGAATGGACCCAAAGTTATCTTTGGTGGATCTGAAAAGGGAGTCACCAAAGGATATGGTATGATTTCAAATGGCATAGTCTCAATCACAAGGGTAGCTTATGTTGAAGGGTTGCAACACAACCTTGTAAGCATAAGCCAACTATGTGACTTAGGCTATGTCATTGAATTCCACAATGACAAGTGCTTGATCAAAAAGTCTAATGACTTGGAGACCATTCTCTCAGGCACTAGGAGTGGAAATGTTTATTGCTTAGACTTCATTTGCAATTATTCTATCTCTTCTGTGTGTCTTGTAGCTAATGAAAGTGAGTCTCTTTGTGTCCAATGGCACAAGAGACTTGCCCACATTAACTATAAGACAATGTATAGATTATTTTCTAAAAACCTTGTTAGAAATAGTCCTAAACTAAAATGTGTTAAAAGTGGTCCCTGTCATGCTTGCCAAATGGGTAAGCAAACTAGGACCACCTTTAAAAGTATTGGCTCCAAGGATACTGAAAGGTGTTTATACCTATTGCACATGGACTTGTTTGGTCCTTTGCCAATTCAGAGCTTAGGTGGGAAGTTGTATACCTTGGTAATTGTAGATGATCATTCAAAGTATACATGGGTATTCTTCCTTAAGAAGAAGCCAGATACCTTACATGTCTTTATAAATTATGCAAGGTCATTCAGAATGATCTACTATGTACTGTGGTCAGGACTAGAACTAACCATGACACAGAATTTCAATCTGAAGCCATGACAAAATTTTGTCAAGAATTTGGTATCACGCAAGAATTCTCCTCCCCAAGGACTCCACAGCAAAATGGTGTGGCTGAGAGGAGGAATAAGACCTTGATAGAAGCTGGGAGAACATTGCTTAGTGACTCCTCACTCCCAGAATACTTCTGGGCTGAGGCAGCCAATACAGCCTGTTATGTTCTCAATAGAGCCTCCATTAATAAGGTCCTTGGGAAAACCCCTTATGAGATTCTGAAAGGCAAACAACCTATAATTTCTTACTTTAGAATCTTTGGTTGCAAATGCTACATTCTAAATAATGGAAAATCTCAATTAACAAAGTTTGCAGAAAATGCAATGTGGAGGTTCTTGTTGGGTATAACTCACATAGTAGAGCTTATAGAGTTTATAACAAGAAAACCCATGTTGTAGAAGAATCTATGCATGTTGTGTTTGATGAGACCAGCGTTCTTTACAAAGAATGGTCTAGCTCTTCTATTTTGATAGGAAATGAAGAAGGGTTGCATGAGCTGACTGTCCAAGACAAGCCCAGCAGCAGCAAAACACAAACAACTGCTGCAATTCCTAAAGAAGAAGAGGTACAAGATGGTGAAGTCACAGCTGAACCAGTGGAACAAACACAGCCACCAGAGGACCCTCTTCCAGCTGCTGCAAGGCACCTGAGAGATCATCCAAGAGATCTAATATTTGGAGATCATACCCAAGGCATATTGACAAGAAGCAGAGCTCATAATGAAGCACTATTCTTGAGCTTCCTTTCTCAAATGGAGCCCAAGAAGTTTGAAGAGGCCAATCAAGATACCTTCTGGATTGAAGCCATGCAAGAAGAGCTCCTACAATTCAAGAGATGCAAAGTATGAAAGCTGGTGCCAAGACCTCAGGGACACAATGTGATTGGCCCAAAATGGGTATACAGGAACAAGCTTGATGAGAATGGTACAATCATCAAGAACAATGCCAAATTAGTTGCCAAAGGATACAGGTAAGAGGAAGGTATAGACTTTGATCAAACCTTTGCACCAGTGGCAAGGTTGGAAGCAATTAGGCTATTCCTTGCCTATGCTGCCCACAAGGGGTTCAAAGTCTACCAGATGGATGTCAAATCAGCCTTCCTCAATGGAGACTTGAAGGAAGAGGTATATGTTGAACAACCTTCAGGTTTTGTGCATCCAACCCTAACTTCTCATGTTTACTTTCATAGGAAAGCATTATATGGTCTCAAGCAAGCTCCAAGAGCTTGGTATGAGAGTTTGTCCAACTTTCTCCTCAAGAACAAGTTCATGAGGGGAAAGATTGATAGCATATTGTTTCTTAGGGAAACAAGGGGCAAGTGTCTCTTAGTCCAAATTTATGTTGATGACATAATCTTTGGGTCTACTGATGACAACCTCTGCAAGAGATTTGCAAATCTAATGTAGGGGGAGTTTGAAATGAGCAGTATGGGTGAGCTCAAATATTTCCTTGGGCTCCAAGTGAAACAGTCTAATGATGGAATTTTCATCTCCCAGACCAAGTACACTAAGGAGCTCATCAAGAAATTTGGGAAGGAATCAGCCTCCACCATGAAAACACCCATGGGGTCTAATGTATCATTAGACAAGGATGAAAAGGGAAAGGCCTTTGATGAGTCCATGTACAGATGTATCATTGGATCCCTATTGTACTTGACTGTTAGTAGGCCAGACATTATGTATTCTACATGTGTTTGTGCTAGGTATCAAGCCTGTCCTAAGGAATCTCACTACACCTCTGTGAAGAGGATTTTGAGATACCTTAAGGGCAGCTTGCATCTTGGCCTGTGGTACCTTAAGAACAATGACTTTGAACTAGCAGGCTTTTCAGATGCAGATTTTGCAGGTTGCAAAGAAGACAGGAAGAGTACAAGTGGTACTTGTCAATTCCTAGGGAGAAGATTGATATCTTGGAGCAGCAAGAAACAAACCAGTGTGGCAATATCCACAGCTGAGTCTGAATACATTACTACAGGTAGATGTTGTGCACAACTCCTTTGGACACAACATCAGTTGGAGGATTACAACCTCAAGGTAAGGGAATCTCCTTTGTATTGTGATTCATCCAGTGCAATCTCTATTGCTAAAAATCCTGTCCCTCATAGCAGGACTAAGCACATAGAGATTAGATATCATTTCATTACAGAACATGTAGAATGTAAGGATATCTGTCTTGTATTTGTCCCCACTGACAAACAAGTAGCTGATATCTTTACAAAGCCACTGGATGAATCTAAATTCAATGCTTTCAAAATTGATCTTGGCATGCTTAGTATGGAATAGTCCTAAATATATGAGTAGTAGCTGTCACTGTTGTTGATTCTGAATGGTGAATTATAAAACTTCACATTATTATAAACTACAATTTAGTGACATGACTAAGACATTTCTTCAGCCAAAATATCTACATTAGGTCTAAACCTTATGATCAGCTAAACTGCAGAAGTATGTTCAGCTGAATCAGCTGGGAAAAATCCCAGCTGAATCGCTGAGACGAGCAAACTGTCCCAGCGGTTGTCAGTTCACTGTCCCAGCGGCCTAGGTCTCCGTCTTAGCTGAACCGCTGTGACGGGATGTGTTCAATATAAAATCTTATAATCAATCCTTAATTAACCCAAAATTCCTTAACATAATAAGGTAATTAAGTCTAAAAACCTAGGGTTAATAAAAACGAAACTGAAACCCTATAAATAGATACACTGTGACTTAAAACACACCATGATGGGGACCATCCCTTCAGCCGCTCTCTTTCCCCTACCCCTGTTGTTGAAGACCCCTCTGCCGAGCTTCTCTTGGCAATGGATGATGCTGTTGAAGACCCCTACCTCTGCTTGGGTGGGGATGATGTTGCTGCGATGACGACCGAGTTGGATACTATTTGGGATGCTTGGAGGAGGATCACTACTGCGGCGAAGTACTTGGAGCCGCCACCTCCAGACGAGGACGAGTCTCTACGCTATGTTGCTACGGATGGGCTTCCACCACTTGATCGGACGGGACGAGATAACGACTTGGGGCCCCCTTCACACTTGAAGGTGGATTCGGATGACGTTGAAGACCCGCCATAGATCCTCCTCGGAGCCCGTCTACTTATTTTATCTGCTTCGCTTATCGTATTTACTTATGTTATTATTTTGGGACTGTTTTAATTTGGCCTGCGTTTAGCCGGCCATTGCTGTGTTTATCATTTGGGCTGCGTTTAGCCGCCATATGCTTGTAAGCCTATAAATAGGCTAAACTTTATTCTAATTTCATATATTGATGAATGAAAGTTTAAAGAAAACCTAATCCCCTCTATCGTTTCCTCCCTCTCTCTTGTGTGGCCGCCCCTCCCGTTCCCACTCCTTCTCTCGATCGGCAAGGAGGCCGACCTTCTCCTCTCCCTCTTTCTCTCGATCGGTAAGGAGGCCGACCCTCTCCTCTCCCTCTCTTTCTCTCGATCGGCAAGGAGGCCGACCCTCCTTCTCTCTCCCTTTCTCTCGTTCAACCAAGGGAAAACTGCCGGCTCTCCTCTCTCCCCATTCCCTAACCCCTCCTCCACTCGTTCCTCAAGAACCGACCCCTCCTCCGCCCTCTTTGATAGTTCTTGGCCGACCACCCCCGTTCCTCCCTTGAAGATTTGCGACCTCCATCCAGATCTGGGAGAGACAAGGTCGACCAAGGTAAAGAGGCCCCTCTAGGGCTTTGTTCGTGGCAGCGGATCGTGAAGGCGAGCGTGCACACTGTCAAGAGATCCTCCTCCGGCGACCACCACGTGGATAACACTAGGTTTTCTACATCCCGGATCTCCTATTCCGGGCGGGGTAACCACTCAACATTTGTGAGATTTTCTTTACGAAGCATAGGTGTGGTGGATAGGTTCTGTGACGAGTTTTTTGCTCGTTGATTTTCTCGTGATTATCTTCATTCGGAGTAGTAAGACGTTCTAGGTTTTTATCTTTTATTCGACGAGGAGTGACGATCCTCATTTGTTCTTGTTGGGGAAACATCCACCCTTTCCGGATCGATTTTTTTTGGTGGATTTTCTTTGGTACAACATCGCGCTCGTCCGGAGTCAATATTACTCATTTTGCTTGATCAAACATTGGCTCATCGCCCTTGGGAGATCTCGAGTGGTTTGGCAACCTTCATGTGGCAAGAGTTTCTCCTTGCCTAGTCCAGTGCACTTGAACTGTGCGGATTGCATTGACATCATTCTTCTTTAGTCTCGCGCGGTTAATTAGTTACGATACGAACCTGCGTTGTGAATGTAGTGGCCTGCATCACACCACAAAGTCAAACCCATAGCCGCCGACACGATTCATCTTCTATCCCATCTCAGCGCCTCGATTTTCTGCTTCCATGGCGCCAAAAGGTTCAAAAGATATCCACGAGGGCTATGAAATCGTCAGAGATGGATTCTCTCAAGCCTCAGAAGGAATAAAACAAGTGATTCATCTGATGGAAGCTCAAGGTCTGGAGCATATGCTGTCTGAACCCTGTTGCATTCTCAGAACTGAAGTTCTGGAATGATTCAGCAATGTCAAGTTATCTCCTTCCAAAACCATCCTGAAGTCCAAGATAGGAACTGAGAAGATAAAGATAACAGCCAAAAGGTTGGAGAAAGGACTGAAATTAACTCCCTGCAGTAAAAATGAAGAGGAGGAGATATCTGAAAAGGATAAGCAGACTGCACTAAAATGGACAGGGTACAGTGATGCTAAAACTAGTTGTATAAAGAGGAAGTTCTTCAATCAACAGGGGAAGCTATTGTCTGATATAGTGGGCAAAGCCATCCTATGCAAGACAGGTTCACATGACACTGTATCACAGTTCATGTTTGAACTAATGACTAGGATAATTTTGTCTAAGAAAACCTCATGGGGAGAAGTTGTTTTTCAAAGGATAAAGGAATGTCTACATGCCCCCAATATGGGAAGGATTCTATCTCTGTACCTACAGAATAGTTATTCAGAGACTTTTGCAAATTCAAAGGGGTCAAATCTCCATTATCTCAAAATAATGGACATTAATACTCTGGATAGATACTCCAGAGTGCTCCCTATGAGCCAGCCATCTGTGGTAAAGGAAAAGAAGAAAAAGTCATCTCAGCAGAAATCTGATTCATCCTCAAAATCAGATGGGTCTGACAATGAGGATATTCATGGAACTGACCCTGGATCTGCCAGCAGCCCAATGAATATAGATAATGAGGATGTACCCATCAACAAAGGTAAGAATGTAAAATCAATTAAGAACAACAACATTTTTCTTATCTATCCTAACTAAGTGAAATTTCAGATAATGCAGATGCACACACTGTGCCTGCTTAGTCTGAGAAAGACAAGGTCATGGAGGAACCTTATTCTCTTGTGATCTTATCCAAAGCCTATGAAGAAATGCTGGATGCTCCAACTGAGGGGGAGCAGCTGCACAAGGATGGAGTCACTGATCCAACTGAATCACCGAAAGCACATACCACTGTAGATCTACAAAGAGAGATTGACACTGTCGTCTCAAATCTTGAAAGAAGAATCTCACAGATTCCTGATAACATCCCTGCTCTCTGGAATTTAGGAGATCTAGGTTTCCCTGCTGCTCAAACTGAGGGGGAGAAAATCACAAAGACTGCTGATAAGTCATCTGATGTCCTAGATTCCTTGAATCAATCTGTTCAAGAAAATCCTGGTGCACAATCAGAGGGGGAGCAGAATAATGAGTCTGAGGAGAAAGATACTGATGATGTGGATGTCAATGATGATGATGGACTGCATCCAGATCATATAGATGATTTTGCAACATATACTGAACATAAAGAGGGTGAAGAACCAAAGGAACTGGATCAAGTGATCCATACTGCTGTGGTGTCTGAACCAATCATCATCACACCACCTATATATGCTGTTCTTCCACCTAGTTCTCCTCAAAGGCTAAAACAGGCAATGATAATGGAACATCAAGCCCCTGCCTCATCTGCACAGTCCAATGAGCACATCTTGGGAGCCATACAGTCTATGCTAGATGCACACCTTGCATCTATGCAAGTGTATGTTGATAGGTCCACTGCCTCAGTCAGAGATTATGTCAACCAATCTGTCTCTGCAGTAAGAAATGAAATGATGAATGAACTGAACATCATCAAAGAGGACTCAACATTCCTAAACAAGCAAATGACCACATGGTTTGACTTAGCCAAGAAGACTGTGGATTCCCAAGGACAGATATTCAAGTCCATTCAGAATGACCTGGTCATGTCTGCAAAAGACATGAGCTATGTCAAAATCAATGTCAGTAAAACAGATGAAGTCATAAAGGAGTCAGCAAATCATCTTCAAGAGTATGTCTACTCCACTGCAATGCAGTTAAAGAAGCTGCTGACAGCTACAAGGAAGAGCTGAGAGGAGAACTTGCAACTCTATCACAAGCTCTTGATGCAAAAGCTACTTCTTCGCATCTGAATGAAGAAGTTGGCAGGTTAAAAAGTGACCTTCAAGCTGATCTTGAGAATGTCTTCCAATCTCTCTCTGGCACAATCACAACAGTTAAGCAAGACCTAAATCAACAGATATATGAAGAAGCCAGAAAGGGGGAGAATACAAATGCACACATCAATTCTGACCTCACACTGAAAGTGCTACAAGGCACTAGGATTGCTCTGAACCTGCCATTACTAGATGTTAATAGGGCAGAAGACTGGGATTTTCCTCATCAAGAGGCAACAACACAAAATCATAGATTGAAAGAGCAAAGAGAAAGAGAGCATGTATTGCTCACTGAGGAATTCATGGCCAACCAAAGGGATGAAAACAGGAGAGACCCTGACTTTGAATACTGGAGTGATGATTCCAAGAAGATAATCCTGAATGCTTGGGTAAGTCATGGTCAGATGTGCAAAGATATTGATAAGTTATATCCAACTGAGGAATGGATAAGACATCTTGAAAGGAACACTAAGAGAGATTAGGTATTCAAAGAAAACCTAGTCAAGAAAGATAACCCACAAAGAATGCCATCTAGGTACATACCAAAACCTTTTATGTACTTTAGAAGGCAAGAGCTCAAGAGGAAGATTGCTGAGATTAAAGCAACCAATGCTGAAAAGAACTCAGATACAAATCTGAGTGAAGACACTACTGTACCTGCTGAAGACAAGGAGCCTGCAGTCCAAGAAGATGCTGCTGCTGAGATTCCTGAATGTCCTTCCTCTAAGAAAAGAAAATATTGATTAGTTTTAGAAATGGTTGAATGGTGATTAGACTAGAATCTGTCTAAAATATTTTGTGCAAACTGAGGTTAATTAAATACTGCTTTATCTGAAACACTAATATGAGATTTAGCTAAGTTTTACCTTGGTATTATTGGTTATGTTATTATGAGATGCATTGTCAGATCTATTATCTGCTGTGGACATATATTCTGATCATCTGTTATAAAATCTGTTTTCTTGATATGATGAATTCATTGCAGCATTGATATATATCAAAAATTTATAAGTCATGTACTCTTGCATTTGAGAGTGTTCTGCCTTCTTCATATTGGGGGAGATTGTTGGGAAATTGAACCTCAATGTCCCTTTAATTTGAAGAGGCCTCACACTCAAATACAAAGTACAAGTTGTATTTGATAAACCCTATTTGTATCTCATAAGCATGCATGGTTAGGTTATTCCAAGACAAGGAATAGTATTGGTAACAGTCTGCCCAAAACCGCTGAGATGACATCTCTGTCTCAGTCCAGCCGTTGAGATGGAGTCTGGGCTTACAGAGCTGCAGATAGAGGAAAACCGCTGAGACTTGTGTCTGTCTCAGCGGAACCGCTGAGAAGGAGACTGGAGCTGCCGCTGAGACTGGAAGCTGTCTCAGCCCAACCGCTGAGATTGGAAGCTGTCTCTGCCCAACCGCTGAGACAGATTCAAATGTGCTGACGGGATCTGCTTTTGGCGCAAGCGAAAATAAAAAGGAAAAAGCCACTCCAATCTGCCCCATACTGTGTCAGGAGGATTGAAATAGCCGTTGAAGTCTACTGGAGGTATAAAAGCAAAATCTAGGGCACCACAACAACTACTGTTCGATTGAAAAGCTTTTGCTGCAAGCCGCACTCGAGTTTTCACGTTGCAGCCAGTTGAAGTTGTTCTCTTAAGCTGGAGTTAATCTTCTGAAGGAGATTAGTTAGCTCTTCCTGTACCAACTCAAGAAGAGCAAGTTGATCTTCTACTTTGCTGAAGGAGAAGATCAAGGTGATTCAAATCTGAAGCTGCTGTCTTTCAGATCTGAAGAATGAAATCAGAAGACCTGAGAGTAAACCTTTTGTCTCCTGTATTTATTACAAACTCTCTTATATCTTTGTAAGGCATTGTTGCCTGAGTGAAAGGTTGTTGAGCCTGTGTGTAAAGTTGTGTTGACAGCTTGAGTGGTAGGACTTCTTGATAGGTCTAATGTAGGAAATCTGTGTGATTTCTGAGTGGTAGGAGTTACAGAACTCTGAGGTGTAGGGCTGCTGTGCCTGAGGTGTAGGGATGCTGAGCCTGAGTGTAGGGCTGCTATGCCTGAGGTAGGATCACTCTTGATCTGAGAAGTTCTGAGGAACTTGTGGTGTAAGCTCAAGGAGCTGAGATTGGAGTTTATGGCCTTGTTTAACTCACTGTTAGAAAGGTGAAGGGGGAAAGAGGACTACTCAAGACACCCTATCTTGAGGAACCTCTATATATCCTTATGTGCTTTCTGTGATTGAGTTTTCTGCAGCTAGATGCATTAGGATTATAGAAAGAAAATAAGTAAAACCTATTCACCCCCCCTCTAGGTAATTGACTACACCTGACAAACTATCACCTTGGACTGAGCTTCTTCCGCCCACGTACCTGCGAGACTTCGTGCATCAGACATATCTTTAGAAACACCCGGTCTCCAACCTGGAACTCTACTACGCGATTCCATGCATCATAATAATTGGCCTGCCTGCTCTGGGATTCCAGCATCCTGTCTCGGATCAGTCTCACCTGAGCATCAGTATCCTCCACGAACTCCGAGACGAGTGCCTTAGGATCCTCATCCTGGATCCAAGACAGTGGAGTCAAGCACCTCCGTCCGTATAATGCCTCGTAAGGGGCCATGCTTATGCTGGTCTGATAACTGTTGTTGTAGGAAAACTCTACATGCGACAACAGTCTCTCCCATGGCTCTCCGCGGTCCAAAGTGCATAGGAGTAATAGATACTCCAGCATTCGGTTGGTACGTTCTGTTTGCCTGTCTATCTTTGGGTGGAATGTTGTGGTGAATGTCAACTACGTACCCAAATAATCCTGGACCGATCTCCACTCCCGGGACGTAAACCGTCCATCCCGATCCGACACAATCGTCCTAGGCACACCATGATACCATGCAAATTGCTCCACAAATCTCCATACCAAATCTCTGACCGGAGCGTCCTTCCTGACTGGAATGAATCTGACAACCTTTGTTAACCTGTCGACGATCACCCATTTTGAATCATTCCCCGCATTTGATCAGGGAAGTCCATGTATAAAGTCCATCGCGATGTCGTAGAACTTCCACTTCAGCACCAGGAGTGGCTGTAATAATCCGGTCGGGCTCTTGCATTCCGCCTTCACGAGCTGGCAAGACTCATAGTGGATCACAAAATAAGTGATGTCCCTCTTCATGCCCGACCAATACATGGTCCTCTTCAAATTCGTTGTCATCTTCGTGATACCAGGGTGCACTGAATACTTGCTGCAGTGAGCCTCGGTCATAATGCCATCCCGAATCCTGCCCCCTGCCGGTATGTAAACTCGACCTATGAAATACAGCAGCCTGTCCTTCAATGAATAATCCCCTGCTGTACCTACCTCCAAGGCCCTGAATATCGGCTCTAACTTGGCATCCTACCTTTGCCCATCCCTGATGCGGTCTCGAATGTCATCTGTAGTACTCATCTCTGCCAAGTACTCCTCATAGAGCTCAGGGTAATCCTCAGAGACTAAGGAGATCTATATTACCTCGAGCATCCATGCCAGCTCCATAGCCATCAACTGGGCTCCACTCCTGGGGTGATAGCTCTCCTACTCAGTGCGTCCGCTACTACATTCGCCTTCCCTGGTTGGTAGTGCATTGTATACTGATAGTCTGATAAGAACTCCACACATCGCCTCTGTCGGATGTTCAACTCCTTCTGCGTGTCCACGCACTTCTGATTCTTATGATCTGAGAATAGATCGCAGTGAACACCGTAGAGGTAGTGCCACCAGATCTTCAGAGCGAATATTACCGCTCCCATCTCCAAGTCATGCACCGGGTAGTTCTGCTCGTGATTCTTCAACTGTCGGGAGGCATATGCTATCACATGTCCGTTCTGCATCAGGACGACACCCATCCCCTGATATGACGCATCAATATACACCTGGAATCTTTCCTTCCCCGATGGAAGGGCAAGGATGGGGGCCGACATAAGCTGACCCTTCAGCTCCTGGAAGGCCTCTTCGCACTGCGGCGTCCAAACGAATGCGTTATCCTTTTTTATCAAGGATGTGAGCGGGAGGGCTATCTGAGAAAAACCCTGCACGAACTTCCGGTAATAACCGACAAGTCCCAAGAAACTCCGCACATCGGTGGACAATCCCCTACTGCCTGGATCTTCGCTTGATCAACTGCTAGTCCAGCTCCACTGATAATATTGTTGGATCGGTAGGCGCCCTTAGAGGGGGGGGGGGGGGTGAATAAGGGTTTTCAAAACTTTAGTGATATTTTTAAAACCTTTGTAATAAGGCAAGATTAAGACAATAGAAAGTCAAGTAAAACAATAAAGTAGAGACATGCTTTATTAATATTAAATACGGTTTTAGAAAAGTTGACTTCTATGACGCTAGAAATCGGTGGCGATGAATAGTAAACTCTTTTTGTTTTCTATCCCGACTCGCATCCCCACGAACAGGTGGCCCTAGCCTATCCTCCCCGGATTTGGCCTCAAGCCGCTCTAGCCAACCCTTCCCCGGATGTGGCCTCGAGTACCCCCTAGACCTAGCCTAGATCTAGTCGCCAACACGAGGCGAGTTTCCCCCTAAGTCCTACCCAGACCTAGTCGCCAACACGAGGCGATTTCACTATCCGTTTACAAGAAGAATATGAAATGAGAATAAATAAAAACTCCCTTCTGAAGTCGGAGGCGAAGATCCGCTGTAGAGTAAGCATTGCAGAAGTGGACTTCGTTCGGATCCGGCGTGATGAGATTCTCCTTCAGAAGTTTGCAGAACTTTGGTAGGACATCAACTTTCGGCCAAGATAGCCTCTGGAATTCTAGCACTCTATCTTTCTATGATATCTCTCTGATGTGTGTCTGAAACGAGAGGAGAGGAGTCCTTTTTATTGCTTCAGTGCTAGCGCCTGCGCTATCGGTACCGCTGACATTATCCCATATTAAGTAATATTTTGCGCGCGAGAATCTTTAATCCGTGGCAACTCTGCTGAGATTCCTCTTGTGTTTCGCGCTACCGCCAGCGCTATCGGCTACTGCCAGCGCTATCCCATATTAGGACACATTCTGCACGGCAGAATCTTCAATCCGAGGAAACAATTCCTTCTTGCCAATTGTGTGCGTCGCTACCGCCTGCGCTATCGGCTACCGCCAGGCGTTATCTCCTTCCATATATGCTCCCGGAATTGTGCTATCATCGCTAGCGCCAGGTGGTAAGTGCTACCGCCAGCGCTAGTGGGAGTACTGTCTTCTGTTTTCATTCGTCGGAATTCGTTGGGAGTTCTCGAGAACATTCGACGAATTGACTTAGCCGCACAATTTCCTTCACAAGTCTGCCTTTTTGACTTCTGTCTGCGTTCGTCGATATTCGTCGGGAGTTCACGAGAATATTCGACGAATAGACCTAGCCGCTAACAGTTCGTCGAACGACAGCTAGCGCCTGCGCTAGTGCTACCGCCAGCGCTAGTGGAAAATTTGGATTTGATGGCTCAACTTTGGGGGCAACCTTCTTATGTAATCCTTGAGTCATGTAAACTTTGTTATCCTGGACACTTAAACACACAAGATCAAATACACATAGGATTTGTTATTCTCAAACCTAGGAGATGCAGAAGACCATGTTCCAACAAACTCCCCCTTTTGATAATAACAATTCCATTAATGATAAATCAGAGCATTAATAAATAAGCATGATGAGACTATATTTGTGTGTGTGTGAGAGTGATGACTTAGGATAATTATTGATTTTAGCATTTTGAATTGCTCCCCCTAAATACATGCTCCCCCTAAGTGAATGCTCTCCTAATATGTAAGCTATCATCTTAATTAAGCATTATAGTTTGATAGTAGATTAACATTTATCATGTTAGTTCTCCCCCTTTTGTTATTAGCAAAAGCGGGTAAGGAGACACCACTTAAAAGTTGATAATTAGATAAAAGCATGATCGAGCTTGTAGAGAATGAAATGAGAAGGAGTTGTAGAATTCTTTTCATTGAAATAGATCAGAGTTTGTATCAAAATATTTTCATAAATCAGAGTTTGTAGTATAAATGTAAAGTTGCGGAAGACTTAGAAAAATATAAGCAAACATCTTTTGTAAGACAAGATAATTAAAAAATATAGGAGTTTAATTTTATAAAGAAGATGTTTTGTAAACATTTTAAAATCAGTAATAAATTAACCAAGCATGAAATGATGATATCAGAAAGATAGTACTACAATGTTATGTTAATTCATAGTTTCAAAACACTAACCATTGTAGAGAGCATGCTAGGTTATCTAGTGCATTTCATAAATAAAGAGTAGTATAGAATTTGCATTAGGATCCAATACTCATGAGAAGAAGTGTTATGGAAGATAATGATGTGCACATAAGTGTATTTTTGATTAGAGTAAACAAATGTTTTAATCAAAAATACAGGTAATATGTAAAGTAAGAGCACAATAAAACACAAATAATTTTACGTCCACACACTTCAATGCACAAAAAAATGTACAACTACCAAGGTGATTTGCACACACAATGCTCATTAAGACTTATCAGGGTGCAAAGTAGTGCTTGGGGGATCACATAATTTTATTCTTCAATAGTGATTTTTTTTATTGTGATCCGGTGTACTTAAGAATAAGTGGTTTTTATTTTGAAAGAAAGTTATGGTTTGCATAAGATACTTTACTATTCTTTCCAAGGTGCTCAACCTCACAACGCTTATTAAGACTTATCAAGAGGTTCAAGTAGTGCTTGGTGGAGGTATCTTTGTCACTTTATTTTATGATTTTAGTCTTGTACAAAGTTCTCCGAATACACTTGTTTTGCAAACCAAGATAATTTATGAGAAAGATAACCACTTTTCTTAATTTTTAAAAGTGCAAATAAAGGAGTGTAGGTAAGATACTTGTGCAATTTTAATTCATAGTACTAATACAAAACATACACAAGCATTCTTAGATTAAGCACATGTGTAGACAATACCAAAACTAAGTGAGTGAATAAATATCATTATCAAACATAAAACATTTACTCATACTTAGAGGCATGCTAAGCGTAGTTCTACACATCCTTTAAAATATAATTGATGCACATATGAATAGATATATCTAAGCATGATGAAAACAATGTTCAATGTAGTTTGAAAAGATAAATTGCATCATTATAGAAGTTCTAAGTAATAGATTAAATCATGCTTGATTTTCATAGGAATATCCATACAGTTTTTTTGATAGTTTTAGTGTTTTATATTTTTGTATTTGATTCTATTTTGCAAAAAGACTTAACCTTTAAATAAAAAGCAAAACATATTTTTTTGTAATTTTTGCTTTTGTATTTTTGTATTTGATTTTTCAAAAATTAAATATAATTAGAAGTGCAAAAATTTATAGTGCATATAGAATAATATATTTTTAGGTATTTTTCAAAATTTTAAAAACACAGAAAAACAAATATGCACGCTAGCGCTGGCGTTAGCGCTAGCGCGGGAAACAGTACGCGATTTTTATGATTTCAAATATTTTAATTGTTGATCTTGATTAAGTGTCCCAATAGTAGTTTCATGCTGAAATCTCAGATTTTTAGGAGATGTTTTCGATGTAAAAATTGTGTTTTGTGAATGTGTTTTAACACGAAAGATCTAGGACACCTAACTCAAGTCGTAATAATTGAAATCTTGCATCGGGAAGAGGTTTAGTAAATATGTCAGCGAGTTGAGAGTCCGTGCCAATGAAGCTTACTTTTACACGCTCTTTCTTAATGTGATCCCTAATGAAATGATGATGAACATCGATGTGTTTGGATCTAGAGTGGTGTACGGGAGTATATGTGAGGTCTATTGCACTTTTGTTGTCACATTTAAGATCAATGTTTTAAAGATGAAATCCAAAATCCTCTAGTGTTTGACTCATCCATAAAGCTTGTGCACAACAACTACCAAGTGCGATATATTCGGCCTCCGTGGTGGAGAGTGCAACCGAAGATTGTTTTCGACTAGACCAAGCTACTAAAGAGGGTCCTAGAAAGTGATAAGTACCGCTAGTGCTTTTTCGATCTAGTGAACACCCGGCGTATTCCGAATTGGAATAGCCGTGGAGTGTGAATGAATCATTGTGTGGTTACCATAATCCTAATTTAGATGACCCTAATAGATAACCAAAAATACGTTTTACCGCTTTTAAATGAGATTCTTTTGGATTGGCTTGAAAGCGAGCACATAAACATACGACAAACATTATATCTGGTCTATATGCACTTAAGTAAAGAAGAGATCCTATCATTCCTCTATATAGCGATTGATCAATTGAAATTCTGGATTCATCTTTTCCTAGTTTTAAAGAAGCACTCATGGGAGTAGAAGCTTGTTTGAGATTTTCAAATCCAAATCGTTTATGCATATCGTGAACATATTTTGTTTGACAAATAAAGATACCATCAGTTTGTTGTGAGATTTGAAAACCAAGAAAATATGATAGTTCTCCAACAAGACTTATTTCAAATTCATTTTTCATTACTAATACTACTTTATTACACAACTCTTCATTAGTGGCTCAAAAAATGATATCATCAACATATATTTGTAAAATAATTAGATCGTTAGTATTATGCTTAATGAAGAGTGTGTTGTCGGCACTTCCCATAACATAACCGTGCTTTAACAAAAATGATGTAAGTCAATCATACCATGCACGGGGCGCTTGTTTTAAACTATAAAGCGCCTTTTCTAATTTGTAAACATGATTAGGGAAATTTTCAGTTATGAAACCGGGGGGTTGTTCTACATAAACTTCTTCTTTTATAAACCCGTTTAAAAATGCACTTTTAACATTCATTTGAAATAATTTTATTCATTTAAAACTCGCAAATGCCAAAAATATTCGTATAGATTCTAAGCGAGCAACGGGTGCAAAAGTTTCTTCAAAATCTACCCCCTCAATTTGAGAATAACCTTGAGCAACTAAGCGTGCTTTATTTCTTATAATCCTAGATTCACCATCTAATTTATTTTTAAAGATCCATTTTACGCCAATAATTGGATGATTAGATGGTCTTTCTACTAAATTCCAAACTTTATTTCTTTCAAATTGTCCTAACTCTTCATTCATAGCCAAAAACCAAAATTCGTCATTTAAAGCGGTGGAAACATTTTTAGGTTCGATTTCGGAAACAAAACAAATATTTGAAAATGTTTCATGAAGAGAGGATCGAGTTCTTACCCCAGTAGACGGTTCCCCAATTGACTAGCTCTTTTGGATGATTTTTTGAGAAGTTCAACACACTTGGAGGTACATATTCAACTTCATTTGGCCTCTCCTCCTCTTCTTTGGACGGTTCTTCTTCGTCGTGCTCTAAAGATGACAAAGGTTCATCATTTGCACCTGTAGAAGGCTTCTCTGCACATGGAATAACCTCATCAAATTTAACATTGATAGACTCTTCAACCTTACTCGATCTTTTATTAAATATTCTGTAGGCTTTACTGGTTGAAGAATATCCAAGGAATATTCCTTCATCACATTTCTCATCAAATTTTCCTAAAGAATCTTTCATATTAAGAATAAAACATTTACATCCAAATACTTTAAAGTATGATACGTTAGGTTTCTTTTGTAAATATAGTTCATACGGAGTGAGATTTAGAGATGGGCGATGCATAGCTCTATTCATTACATAGCATGCTGTGCTTACGGCTTCGGCCCAAAATGGCTTGGGTAATTTATATTCAGATAACATGGTGCATACTAGTTCTTGGATTGTCCTATTTTTCCGTTCTACAACACCGTTTTGTTGAGGTGTGCGTGGAGCAGAGAACTCATGCTTAATACCTAACATTTCACAAAAAGATTTAAAATTTTCATTTTCAAATTCACCGCCATGATCTGAGCGAATGCACTTTATTGTTAAATCTAGTTCATTTTGAATACGAGTACATAATTTTGAGAATTCGCAAAACGCATCATATTTGGAAGAGAGAAATAAGGTCCAGCAATATCTTGAGAAATCATCTATTAGAACGAAGGTGTATATTTTACCACCAAGACTTGTGGTGTTAACGGGACCAAAGAGATCCATGTGAATTAGTTGTAATGGTTTTGAAGTGGAAATTTCCTTTTTGCTTTTAAAAGATGATTTTGTAGATTTTCCTTTTTGGCATGGTGAACATAGTGAAGATAAATTTCCATTCAACTTAGGCAATCCTCTAATCAATTCCCTTTTTGCTAGTTTTAAAATGAGCTTTGTACTAGCGTGACCTAAACGTCTATGCCATAGTTCTAATTCATCATTTTTGGTTATAAAACATTTTATAGATGATTTGGAAAGATCATGAAACGAAACTATGTAAACATTGTGAAATCTAGGTGCAGTTAGTAACACATCTTTTGTTTTAGGATTAACTATTTTGCAAAGATTAGTGGATGATTCAAATAATACGTCTAATCCTTTATCACATAGTTGACTTATAGATATTAAGTTATGTTTCAAACCTTTAACATAAAGAACTTTTGAGATAAGAAAAGATTCGTTACCCACTGTACCAACTCCCATGATCCTTCCTTTACCGTTATCACCAAACGTTACGATCCCTCCTTTCTTCTTTTCTAGGCTAAAGAATTTTTCTTTGTTGCCCGTCATGTGCTTGGAGCAGCCTAAGTCCAAGTACCACACGTCCTCCGTTTCCTTAGCCTTCCTGCAAATCTAGAGAGAAGATGAGAGTAAAGATCCAGATACCCAAGAGGTACCACCCATAGAGTAAGTGGATTTCTTAGGTACCCAGATTTGTTTTAAAGAACGTTGTTTTATATTCCTGCAAGAGCTAGACGTGTGCCCAAACTTATGACAATTAGCACACGAAATAAATGGAGTTGAGACCCTTTTCTGAGTTTCTACGTTGCTCTTGTTGGATGATGCTTGAATATTAGAAAAAGCAGAAGATTTTTTAATACTTGAGCTATCGCCGACGTTAGTGGCTAGCGCTGGGCGGTAGGGTTCACTTTTATATCCGACCCCAAATTTTGCAGAACCATAACATTGGTTTCCCAAAATCATATCCAGGGATTTTTGACCAATCCCGAATTTTTTAATGGCTATATTGAGGTCATGATTTTGTTTTTTAAGAAAAGTATTTTCTTGTACAATCATAACACATTTGTTTTCAAATCCCTTTTTGTTATTTTGAATTTGTAAAAGAGAGGTTTTTAATTTTCTCTCTAAGTCCCCCTTTTCTTTTGCAATTGTTTTGTTTTGTGAGAGGGCTTTAGAAAGAGAAACTTCAAGTTCTTTTGCCAAAAATAAAGAGTGCTCACACTCTTGACATGAAACCTTTCTCTTTTCAAGGGAATTTACCTTTTTTGTGAGTTTTTGTTTTTCTTTGATAATAGATTCATTTTCACGATTTAATATAATATTATCTTTTATACTTTGATCATAGGATTTGCAAGTTAAAACAAATTCATCATAGAGTTCTTCGAAAGTAGGAGGAAATACCTCAGTGTCGCTAAGAACACTGGTGTCGTCATCGTTGCTCTTCACCATTAAGCATAAGTTTGCTTCCTCCTCGCAACTTGACTCAGACTCGTTTGACTCTTTGGAGGAAGAATCATCCCAAGTTGCGAATTTTAGTACTTTCTTCTTCTCTTTTGCTTTGTGTTGTTCTTTTTGCTCCTTTTGATACTTTGGGCACTGACTCTGAATGTGCCCGGTCTTTCTGCAGTGGTAGCACTCAGGTGGTGGTCTTTCTTCTTCATCTTCGCTTACTTTTTCTTTCCTTGATGAAGAGAAAGATCCCTTTCGTCGAGTATCCTTTTGGAAGTATTTGCGGAATGTGTTTCTTCTTTCCGGGTTCCTGATGAACTTCCTGAAGTTTTTCACCAGGAGACCTTCTTCATCTTCAGCATCATCTTCGATGCTCTCCTTCTTTGACTTTAGTGCTAGCGCCTTTTTCTTTGGCTCTTTGTTGTATTCATCGTGTTGAATCTGGAGTTCTACCTCATGGGTTTTAAGATTCCCAATAAGGTTCTCGATCTGGAGCGTTCTTAAGTTGTGTGACTCCGAGATGGCTGTCACCTTTGGATTGAACCTTGGAGGTAAGGAGCGAAGAATTTTCCTCACCAAGTCCCCGTCTGAGTAGGTCTTTCCAAGTGCCTTTGAAGCGTTGACGATCTTGGTGAAGCGGGTGTACGTCGAGTTAATGTCCTCTTCGGTATCCATCCTGAATTTTTCATATTCAGATTCCAGTTGGAATAGCTTTGCATCTTTCACCTGCGATGTACCTTCATGAGTAACTTCCAATTGATTCCAAATATCATAAGCAGTTGTGCATGCAGAAATTCTATTAAACTCAGTCCTTTTTAAAGCGCAATATAAAGCGTTCATTGCTTTAGCATTATTTTTACACCTTAGTTTATCGTTATCATCCCATTTATCTTTAGGTTTTGCTAATGTCGCCTCTCCTACTACAGTTTTAGGAGGAGAGTACCGAACTTCTACCATGTTCCATACTTCTACATCCATGGTCATAAGAAAACACATCATTCGATTTTTCCAGTAGTTAAAATCTGACCCAG
Organism: Dactylorhiza incarnata; assembly: GCA_033032865.1. Classification (NCBI taxonomy): domain Eukaryota; kingdom Viridiplantae; phylum Streptophyta; class Magnoliopsida; order Asparagales; family Orchidaceae; genus Dactylorhiza; species Dactylorhiza incarnata. Next base: position 496,802 of record JAWHQI010000068.1, read on the forward strand.
TAAAGAGAGGTGGTCGACTAACCCCTTGACCCTAAGAAAAAGCGAGATCATGAGACGCCATTATTCCGGGTTGTTAAGCCGATTGGAATAACCTTGCTCTGATACCACTTGTTGGATCAGTAGGCGCACTTAGAGGGGGGGGGGGGGGGGTGAATAAGGGTTTTCAAAACTTTAGTGATATTTTTAAAACCTTAGTAATAGGCAAGATTAAGACAATAGAAAGTCAAGTAAAACAATAAAGTAGAGACATGCTTTATTAATATTAAATACGGATTTACAAAAGTTGACTTCTATGACGCTAGAAATCGGTGGCGATGAATAGTAAACTCTTTTTGTTTTCTATCCCGACTCGCATCCCCACGAACCGGTGGCCCTAGCCTATCCTCCTCGGATTCGGCCTCAAGCCGCTCTAGCCAACCCTTCCCCGGATGTGGCCTCGAGCACCCCCTAGACCTAGCCTAGATCTAGTCGCCAACACGAGGCGAGTTTCCCCCTAAGTCCTACCCAGACCTAATCGCCAACACGAGGTGATTTCATTAACCGCTTACAAGAAGAATATGAAATGAGAATAAATAAAAACTCCCTTCTGAAGTCGGAGGCGAAGATCCGCTGTAGAGTAAGCGTTGCAGAAGCAGACTTTGTTCGGATCCGGCGTGATGCGATTCTCCTTCAGAAGTTTTCAGAACTTTGGTAGGACATCAACTTTCGGCCAAGATAGCCTCTGGAATTCTAGCACTTTATCTCTCTATGATATCTCTCTGATGTGTGTCTGAAACGAGAGGAGAGGAGTCCTTTTTATAGCTTCAGCGCTAGCGCCTGCGCTATCGCTACCGCTGGCGTTATCCCATATTAAGTAATATTTTGCGTGCGAGAATCTTTAATCCATGGCAACTCTGCTGAGATTCCTCTTGTGTTCCGCGCTACCGCCAGCGCTATCGGCTACCGCCAGCGCTATCCCATATTAGGACACATTCAGCGCGGCAGAATCTTCAATCCGAGGAAACAATTCCTTCTTGCCAACTGTGTGCGTCGCTACCGCCTGCGCTATCGGCTACTGCCAGGCGTTATCTCCTTCCATATATGCTCCCAGAATTGCGCTATCATCGCTAGCGCCAGGTGGTAAGTGCTACCTCCAGCTCTAGTGGGAGTACTGTCTTCTGTTTTCATTCATCGGAATTCGTCGGGAGTTCTCGAGAACATTCGACGAGTTGACTTAGCCGCACAATTTCCTTCACAAGTCTGCCTTTTTGACTTCTGTCTGCGTTCGTCGATATTCGTCGGGAGTTCACGAGAACATTCGACGAATAGACTTAGCCGCTAACAGTTCGTCGAACGACAGCCAGCGCCTGCGCTAGTGCTACCGCCAGCGCTAGTGGGAAATTTGGATTTGATGGCTCAACTTTGGGGGCAACCTTCTTATGTAATCCTTGAGTCATGTGGACTTTGTTATCCTGCACACTTAAACACACAAGATCAAATACACATAGGATTTGTTATTCTCAAACTTAGGAGATGCGGAAGACCATGTTCCAACAAATATGACCCAGGAAGGCCACCTCCTTCAGCCAGAACTGACACTTGCTGAACTTCGCGTAAAGGCTGTGCTCTCGAAGTTTCTCCAAAGTCAGTGCCAGATGCCGTGCATGCTCCTCTTCCGTCCTGGAGTAGATTAGAATGTCGTCGATGAACACGATGACAAAGATGTTGAGATATGGTTCGAACCCCCGGTTCTTCAGACCCATAAATGCCGGATGCGCATTCGTGAGCCCGAAGGGCATCACGGTGAACTCATACAGTCCATATCGGCTGCTGAAATACATCTTCGGGATGTCCTCCTCCTCTATCCGTAGCTGATAATACACCGACCTCAAATCCAGCTTCGAGAAGTAGTGGGCTCCCTCTAGCTGGTCAAACAGCTCATCTATCCTTGGTAATGGGTATGTGTTCCGATCGTCAGCCTGTTCAGATCTCTATAGTCTTGCAGAGCCTGAGGGTCCCATCCTTCTTCTTCACGAATAGCACCGGAGCTCCCCAAGGTAAGGAACTTGGTCTAACGAATCCAACTTCCACCAGTTCAATCAAATTGACACTCATAATGGGGTTTGTCTAAAAAGATTCAGTTAAAATTGGACTTTTTCAAGTGATTCCCCATATGGGCACACCATTGCTTCCGCTGCTAGTTTGTCCTCAAACTAAGCTCGCGTGGGGTGGCCCAGAGTTTATGGACTTCTTTTCTTCGGATCGAGGTTTCCTCTGATACCAGTTTGTAAGACACCATTTTTTTCGCTACAAAACCGGGTCTTATGCCCAGAACCACCGCTTTGCGGTGTGAAAGTCCTCTGATATCAGTTGAAACCTCTGATACCAATTATAAGTGAGGTTAGATCTTAAAGTCACTCTAGATGGGGGGGGGGGGGGTGTCCCCTGCGGGCCTAACTAGCTGCCCCGTAGATCCTGCTCGGGTAGCCGACTCAATAAAGGATAAACTGCACCTTCACCAAAAGTTTGGGCTTTTGGTCGAGTTGGTTGCGTCGAGTCCCCACAAGTGGTATCAGAGGGGGTCACGGGTTCGAAACCTCGGGTTGTTGCTGGGGGGGGGGATTATTGGGCTGCGGTCAGCAATTGCCCGGGCGTCCTGTGCTATTCGAAGCAGAAGGGTGTGTCCCCTGCGGGCCTAACTGGCTGCCCCGTGGATCCTGCTCGGGTAGCCGACTCTATAAAGGATAGATTGCGCCTTCACCAAAAGTCTAGGGTTTTGGTCGAGTTGGTTGCATCGAGCCCCCACACAGTGACACCAATGCTCGGGATGGTCGCCTCTACAAAACGCAGATCCTGCCGGCCATATCGATCACAAAAGAAGAAAAGTATATTTGAACATATAGAGAAGCTCAAGACCACATCACATGAAATATAAATCATAATGAAAAGGATATGTCCACAAATAATAACTGAAATAATAGGTAACTATATAGAGGGCTCATGCCCGGTACATCATTTCCTCACTACAAAATCACTCGCAGAAGCAAAAACTACTGAAGACACTAATAGATCCTGTGACTGGCGCTCCCGTGCTAGACTGGCCCGCCTCCATCTGCACCGGCCTCTGGTGGTGCTGCGTCTCCTCGATCCCCTAAAATAATATGTCCACCGACCGTTAGTAAAAAAAAAAAAAGCCTCGTTTCCCCCCATCCATCCCCCAGTGGCCCTAGGCACCAAGGAGGAGGATGAAGCGGAAGACATCAAGGGGTATAAAACAATGCATGTGACATGTCTTAGCTACAAGAGTATCTATCACTACACATGTGTATATATATATGTAACAATAAACAAGCAAGGTAAAGAACAAGTAAAGTAAACAAGTAAAGCCATGTAAAGAATAGAAAGTAACCATTGAATTGAATGCACATACAAATCTATAGACCAAAGGGTCGTTTAGCAAGGCCTGTTGTATACAAAGTCCCATAACCAATTTATACGATAGGGGTAGGGGTTGAAATGTAATGTTTATGATATGACATGCAGTGTTATGCTAGGTAATGTTATGATCACACAAGTGAAACTCACACACTTCGACTCTATGCGCACAAACCTTTAGTTTCCCCTTTTTGGAGCTAGCAAAACTCTGGATACTCCCGCAGTGGCAAACAGAAGCCGTGGGTTGGGCCTTGCCCACCTCTAGGTTGGTATTCACACTACCTAACCTAGACCTATCATATGCCTCATTGCAAAACCATGGAGCGCCTGCATACTCTTACTGGGTGGACCACCAGACTTTCTTGGCTAAGTGCAAATCCACACTTGCCGAGTCAGTGAATTGACGTCGGTATGAATGACCATCTATACCGAAGACCCCCCACATTTATGCACATGCAATATGATTACTATGTGTCTCCGAGCCATAGGCTCCTCGGGCTAACCCCCTCGTCGCAACAACCTTCCGAGCCACCTGTTCGCCGGACAAACCCGTCCGCAACCACATCCACCGAGCCTACTGCTCGTCCGACCAAAAAAAGTAACACCCGCAGCAACGGGGTGTTTGTGAGTGTATTATAGAGTTAATCTCGCATAACAACTTACTCCTACAATTTAGGGTTAATCTTGGACTTCCCGAGGTCTACCCTGTGAGGGGCTCGCAGCGGTACTAAAAGGTATGATGGGATGATAGCCCAAACCGCCCTTTCCAAGACACTTATTTTTATTGATGTCTACCCATGAACATACCCCTCTTACCATTTCACTTGCGTTAACCTTAAGTGTTTTATGACTCTCCAATGGGAAGACGATCTTTCGTCGATCCCGAGCACTACCTTGCCCCTTAGCTTATCGGTCACACTCAACACACAGACTCCTATTGATGACCTCAAACCTCCTCAACTAGCCTAAGTACACCATCTACATTCCATTCCCACCTAACGGTCTACAAGTTACTCAAGGTTTACAGTTTTACTATACGCAGACCAAATGAGCTACATGAGGTGCATGAGAGGAGGTTCTCCAAATAATCATCCAAATATCTCAAGAATATTACCGGGGGTGTGTTAGGACATTTTAACACCCTCTCCAGAAATTCATAATTTTCCTACTTTATTTGGTATATATTACAATTTCTCTAAAATTAGGGAACCTATGATTTTGTACATCAAGTATGGTTTTCCGACATGCTATGGCTTCACTAAAATTTGTACAACTAGATAACAGCAAAATAATAGCCAAACCTGAATTTCATAATTTTCCGAAAAAGTTTTGACCTTCAAATAAAATTTTGACTAATTTATCAAATTCAAGAATTTACAAAGGAAGCACCAAATATCCTCATTCAAAAATTACAAGAAAATTAAGAGATGTCCTAAGTGATCAGAAAAGTTTACTGTTTGAGTTTCATAATTTTCCAGATTCAGTTGACCATATAAATCCTTTAATTAAATAAACAAATCATAGGGCACTTTGTGAAGTGAACCATATAAAAACTCCTCCAAAAATTATACCAAAATTTACAGATCACATTATTTCCATAAGAAGTGTTTTGACCAAGTTTCATGATTTTTCAGTGAGTATAAAATCCACCAATTAAATTTTTTACAACTAGTGTAAACATTGGAGTTATGAATGAAGTACAATATATATAATTCTAAAATTCATAAAAAAAGTATCAAATAATGATATCATCCATATAAACTTACTGACAAAATTTCATGGACATCCAATGTATTATGATTACGTAAATTCTTAATATAATAAAGTGAACTAATTGATTTTTAACTAATTCAGAGGGGATAAATGTTCTTAAAAATTCTAGATAAATTATTCATGGCTTATTTCCACCCCATGAAACTCTCTACCAAGTTCTAAGTCAATCCGACGACATATGACCCTATGCCCTTCAATAGGTTCAATATACAACCCTAAGGTTTGAACTACGGTTCTAGGACACATCCACCCGCAACCACCCAAAAACACTTATAGGGGTATTTTATATGACATCAAGTCAGTGGTCAAAGTTTCATAATATTTTCATGAGGGTTGACCTCCCAAATCCATCAAGTGCACTTTTGATGTAGAATACCATAGTTTGACCATGTTTGGGGTTACTCAACTACACTACCGATTCAATCCCAAATGGGATGAAATTTTTACCAGAGTCATGTCGTGACCCTAAAAACCACCCACCAAAATTTGGAGTGGTTTAGAAGTCTCTAGGCCCGAAAATTAATTCGTACATGAATTATTAAATTTCTACAAAAACTATATTAAAAGGTTATCCAAAAATTCCCATTTTTGGATATGTTGAGGGTAAGGGTAAAGCTAACTTGTGATCAAAATTTCAAAGAATTTGGACGTCCGAACTAGTAGTGGCACTTAAATCAATCTCTGGTCAACCCTACATATAGGTTGCACCATTTTGAGTGCTGCCATCAAACCAGTGGGCCAAATCGGCTCAAATCAATTTTAAATTAAAGTAGTCATCAGGTGCTACAAGTTTGGTATAGATCACTTTTCCGGTAGAGGGTTCTAAGTATTTTCTATAATTATTTTTAACTACTGCCAGTAAAGGGGCAGAAATAGGAATATCAAATATATTATTACATAAACTTGCACAGATCATAAAGCGCAAACGAAGGGCATCTCTTCATCTTCTCCAATTAGCCAACGACCATGGTTGGCCCATCCTGTAGAACCTTGGGAGGTGATTTCCTGGCCACCTGGCGCTCTCCCAGCCGGCCAATGATGTAGGGTTCACCCTCCAACGCGGACGCTACGAGTTAATTCACTTTCCTACCCGACGTATTATGATTATTACGCACGTGATTGAGAACGCAGCGAAACTTTAGCGCAATATAACCAATTTTAATTTGCCTCGACGGATAGCCAATCCGCTAGAGATTGAATAGAGGCTACCAACCAATATTCGCTCCGGCTAAATGGATCCACCCGATCCGACCAAGCTATGCATTGTACCAAAAGAGATCCACCGAAAATATCGATTCGAAAAATGGTTGATCTCTCCCAACAAAAAGCGGGGCTCGCCAAACCCCTTCGAAAATTAAAATATCGGATGAAATGCAAATTTCAATATGAAGAAAACCCACGAAAAAATAAGTGATTCGAAGATCACGCCACAGAATTCCACCAAAAGAAAAATCAAGAAATAAATCACACTAGTGGTTTGTTCGTTACCCGCTTGAGATTGGATTGGCCTCAAGCAATACACTCGCCCGACCGTTCTTCTTCGGATCTCGTAGAATAGGAAAGAGAAAAGGTGGTGGGGAGAATACTTGGTAGAGTGGGCGGCTAGAGGGGAGAGGAGAGGCGGATCTCGTAGAGGAGAGGGCGGCCGGCGGCTAGAAAGAGGAGGAGAGGAGGGGGCGGCCTCCTTGGCCGAAATTTGGAGAGAGGGAAAGAGAGAGGGGGGGGGGGGGGGCACAAGAGAGAGAGAGAGAGAGAGGGAGAGATTAGAGAGGGATTAGGGTTTTCAAATTTGCTTCATCTAAAATAAAAATAAAAATAATACATCATGGCCTTTTATAGGCCTTGCCTCTGTTTTGACTAAACGCAGTCCAAAATTAAACATGACCAAAAATTTAAAACATTAACAAGACATAAAATATAAATATGATAAAATTAGTAATTATAATAAAACTATTATAATTATTAATTGTTTTGTTTGCGCCTTGGGCGGAGATTATAACGTCGCGCATCACTGTCATCGCGACGGCGAAGGTGTAAATCCTTGGTCTGCGTGTCGCCTTCATCCCTAGGTGCGCCATCCTCCGTAGGTGCACCGCTACCAACATCTTTACGTTGAGAGCTGTCGTCGCCATCAATCCTCCCCCGCTCAAAAGTACTCATCACCGATGAGTTGTCGCGCAGGTAGCGGCGGAGAAGAGCATCATCCAAAAGGGTCACCTCCGATTCTGGAAGCCACGAGTCATCGGAGGCTGGACGGTCACGTCAACGAATCAAGTAGCAGCGACTGGTACCACTGGGCGAGGAAAGCACTTCATTTCTAAGGATCCTGTCAGGAACATAAATGGTTCGGGGGAACCTTGGAAACGCATTAGGCAAATAAGGAGAATTAATTCCGTCATCAACATTCAACGTACCCCCAGTGGGGACCGAAGAAGAGAGCGATCCGGGCATAACCTCACCCTAAACCCATTAGACAAAGAAGTGGAACCAAATGGGCAGACCGATAAATCAAGTGGTGCTGAAACATACAACGTTAAATCCCAAACATTGCAAATAGGGGAGATGCCCCAATCAGTGGGTAACTCCAAAAGAAATACATTTTCTCCTAGTTTTTTTTAAATTCGAAATGGGCCCGCTCACCGATTAGCCAACTTTTTTATGGCACCCGAAGGCATCCGTTCAGGGACAAGACGCACCATAACCAAATCTCTAACTTTCAAGTGGGATGCCCTCCTATGTACGTTAGCGTGTAATTGATAAGATGCGTATTGAGTATCGAGCGTGTCCTTCACGTGTTTATGTAATTCATGAACATGAGCGGAAAAATCCTGTGCAAATTGACTCGACTTGTAAGATGGAGGTAACGGAATTAAGTCAAGTGGCACAGGGGCCTTATAGCCGTGCACGATCTCATTTGGGGACAACCTGGTGGACCTATTTTTAGAATTATTGTAAGCCAATTGTGCATGGGGAAGGATGAGGTCCCACGTACCCTTGTGGTCACCAACGAGACACCGTAGTAAACTACCCAAACTCCGATTCACTACCTTCGTTTGCCCATCTATTTGTGGATGGTAGGCTGAGGAAAACAAGAGCATAGTGCCCATGATTCGCCACAAGGTCTTCCAGAAATAACTAGTGAACTTCACATCTTGATCGGTGACGATAGACTTAGGAACGCCCCGATGTCCAACTACTTCCTTAAAAAATAACTTTGCTACATGAGATGCATCGTCGGTCTTATTACCCGCAATAAAATACGCCATTTTGGAAAATAGATCAACGACCACCAGAATGGAATTGTTACGACGAAAAGTGACCTGAAGACCTAGAATGAAATCCATACTAATATCCTCCCAAGGTACGGAAGGAATCGGGAGAGGGGTATAAAGCCCCGCATTCGTTTTGTTTCCCTTAGCCAATTGGCACGTCCGGCAACTGCTCACAATCTTATGCACCGTAGACTTAAGGCTCGGCCAATAAAACTTGTCCTCCACTAACATGATGGTTTTGTCACGTCCAAAATGACCGCCTAGACCACCACTATGCAACTCCAACACGATGAAATGGCGAAGGGAAAAGCGAGAGATACAAAGCTTGTCATGCCTAAATAGGTAGCCATTGCGAATATAATACGCGGAAATGGTCGTGGGTGCATCGCCTTGAGCGGAAAGATATATCTCTTTGAAGTCCAGACAATTGACATACTCATCCTTAGTACGTTCAAATTCGATGACCTTCACCTCTAACGTGGTCATTAACAAGGAGACGCGACTAAGGGCGTCCTCCACCCGGTTAAGGGTTCCCTTAAGATGCTTGATAATTAAAGAGTACTCCTGGAGATAGGAGACCCACTTAGCGTGTCGGGGGCTGACCTTGCTTTGGGAGTTGACAAATCTTAATGCCTCAAGATCGGATTGGATGGAAAACTCCTTCGGGAGAAGGTAGTGCCGCCAATGTTGGAGGCAACATATCATGACATAGAACTCACGGTCATAATTCGAATAATTCAGTTTTGGACCTGCCAATTTCTCACTAAAATATCCAACGGGATGACCCTCCTGACTTAACACGCCTCCAATCCCGATCTCCGACGCGTCACAAGATAATTCAAAAACCTTATTAAAGTCCAGCAACCACAATAGGGGTGCTTCCGACATCTTAGCTTTAATCGTTTGGAACGCGTGAGTGGCCGATTTCGTCCAAGTAAACTCCCCTTTTTTCATGCACTCGATGATCGGTGCCATGATGCTACTAAAATCGCGAATGAATCGGTGATAAATGGCGGCTAATCCGTGGAAACTCCTAACGTCCCTAATGTTAGTGGGTTAATGCCAATCTCTTATGGCTTGAACCTTCTTAGGATCCACGTGTATGCCTTCCGAACTCACTATATACCCGAGGAACACTACAGACGAAACATAGAATGTACATTTTTTTTATATTGACGAATAATTTTTCCGCACGCAACGTCTCTAGGATAGTTCTCAAGTGTGATTCGTGATCAAAAGTAGACGTGCTAAAAATGAGAATATCGTCAAAATATACCACAATAAATTTTCCCATGTAGGGTTGGAAGATGTGTGTCATCATCCTCGAGAATGTACTAGGGGCATTGGATAATCCAAACGGCATTACTAACCACTCATAGAGCCCCTCTTTAGATTTAAAAGCAGTCTTCCACTCATCGCCCTCCCTGATTCTAATCTGGTGGTAGCCGCTTCTAAGGTCCAATTTAGAAAAGATCGGGGCACCGGATAACATGTCCAACAAGTCGTCCAAACGCGGGATGGGAAACCAATATTTAATTGTGATTTTATTAATGGCTCTACTATCGACGCACATCCTCCACGAGCCGTCTTTCTTAGGCGCTAGCAACGCTGGTTTGGCACACGGACTCTTACTATGACGAATAAATCCCTTCTGTAACAAATCCGAAATTTGAGTTTGGAGCTCTAAATATGCAGACGGATTTAACTGATAGTGAGGCATGTTGGGTAACGAGGACCCTGGAATGAAACTATCGCATGCTGGATGTCTCGTATCGAGGGTAACGTAGGGGGTAGCTCTTTTGGGTAGACATCCTTAAATTCTTCTAACATGTTCCGCAGGGCGGGTGGTAAACAATCAAACGAAGGCACATCTTCCTTGATTTGTAGGCAAACTAAGGCATAAAGGACACCATTCAAAAATGTCTGGCATGCGAACTCTTTCTTACCAATCAAACTTAAGGTCTTCTTCTCTACGGGCACAATTGTGTCTTTCGAGGCGCTCGAAGGGTCCTTAGGCGGAGTGGGCTTCAAGATAATGGTGTTGCTATTAAACTTGAACTCGTAGGTGTTGGCTTGCCCGAAGTGAGTAACGTCATGGTCATAAAGCCACGGACGTCCGAGCAACACATGACAGGCATCCATGGGGATGACGTCACACCAAATCTTCTCTGAATAAGTTTTGATGGTGAGAGGTACCAAGCAACGCCGCGCAACCGGAAGGGATGTTTTATTAACCCATGCCACCTTATAAGGGTGAGGGTGCGGGTCGGTGACCATTTTCATCCGGGTCACCGCATTCTCCGAAATCACGTTCATGCAGCTACCGCTATCAATGATTAACTTGCACCACTTCTCACCGCTCTTAAAGTTTCACGAAAATATGTTCGTCCGATTCAAATCATCAGACGCATGTGGGGTGGCGAAAATACAATGCATCACCATCATGTTGGTGTCATCATCTAGATCACTCGGCACTCCCTCCGAATCGGAGTCATCAGCGGCTTCATACTCGAGCTCGGCGGAATCATCAACAGTGTCCAACAGAGCTAAGGGCTTGGCCTTAGTGGGGCATTCACCCGCGTAGTGCCCTTGAACACCACATCTAAAATAAGAAGCGTTCGATTTGCTAATCCGACCTACGGGCACTCGATCTCCGGATGGGTTATGCATATTCCTAGTTGTAATTATGACGGAGTTCGAATCAGTGGAACGAAACTTCCCTTTATCTCTCATGGTTAACGGAGGAGGTCCTAAGATGGACTTACTCTTCTGAAATGAACACGACTTAGAGATGTGGGCCAGGTGCTGTTCAATGTCTAATGCGGCATTACACGTTGTGTTCAAATCCGTGTGACCATAGCGAAGGAGTTTACCCTGAATTTCGGGACTAAGTCCCCTGCAGAACCGGGAAAGGGTAACTTCGGGCATCTCCTTAACGTCACATCTAACCATCATGTCTTTCAGGATCCCCATGTACTCCCCGGCCGAGTGGTTCCCTTGCCGAAGGTAGGCTAACTCATCAAACATTTGTGTTCGATGATACGTCGGGACATACTTGTCAGTCAATAGGGCTTTCATGCCCACCCAACCAATGGGAGGCAAACCATCCCTCGCACCTAAACACCGCTCCTCATTCAACCAGTATGACTTGGCTCGACCCAACAACTTTATATACGCCACGCGCACCTTATCCTCGTCAGTCAAATTTTGCCACTGAAAGTAACATTCTATCTCTGTAACCCAATCCAAGAAAACTTGGGGATCACCCAACCCATCATAAGATGGTGGTTTGATCAAGACGGCCCTAGTGATATCAAATCCGTGCAGTGCTCGTGGGGCATGTTCTGGGTTACCATTAGGATTAATGTTTCCTTCAACACGTTGGTGGGCTGCAGGGTTTTGGGGTGTAAAGAAAACAGGTTGTGCCTAGACGAGAAATTCGAAAGAAAATAGAACACAGAAAATCACAGAAGACACACAATCCGGGCTACGTCCCCTCTCCCCTTCCTCTTCTCTTCTTTCTATTTACCAAGATGGATTACAGCTTACAAGGTTACAAGGATCAAACCCGATCCTACCTCACTTAACCCTCTTCAGACAAGAACAGAGGAACTGCCGCCAAGGAAAACCGCGCAAAACACTATTGCACTCTCTTGGACTTAATGACCTTCTAACCCTAAACCAGGGTTATGCACCCTTTAAATAGGGCGCCAAACTGGGCTCAGACCAACCAACCGCTGAGACGGTTCAATAGCATCCGCTGAGACGGAACCTGCTGAGACAGCATGAACGCAGGCGTCGAGTGCAGGCATCGAGCATCGAACAGAGGCGTCGAGCGCAGACATCGAGCGTCGAATGCAGGCGTCGAGCACAGGCGTCGAGCGCGGGCGTCAAGCATCGAACGTAGGCTTCTCCCGTTCGACGAGCCGCTGAGACGGTAGTAATCAAGGACCCGTTCGTCGAATGCCGTTCGACAAACCCTTCTCCGTTCGTCGAACGCCGTTCAACGAACCCTGACCAGAAGTGTTCCCCAACTCCAACATTCTCCCACTTGGTGAACATCTTCCTCCGATGAGAGCTGCTCCTCCAACATTCTTCATCAACCCTACGGCCATTGCACACCACTGAAATTTGGCAACAGGAACCGCCTTGGTAAGAAAATCTGAGTTATTCTCTATCGTGTCCACCTTCTCCAGTTGAACTACCTTCTTCTCCACCCTCTCCGGGATGAAATGGTGCTGGATGTCAATGTGTTTGGTTCGTGCGTAGAAGGCAGGATTCTTGGCTAGCTGAATAGCCCCTTGACTGTCACACCACAGCTTCACTGGCCCCTGCTCAAACTCGAGCTCCAAACATAGCCTCCGCAGCCATATGGCCTCCTTGCTCGCATTAGTAAGAGCCATGTACTCTGCCTCTGTCGACGAGAGTGCCACCACGCATTGTCTCCGACTCATCCAACTAATAGCTCCTCCAAATAGTGTGAACGCGTATCCACTGGTGGATCTCCTGCTATCCAGATCACCTCCCCAATCCGAGTCCACGTGCCCAACCACGTCCAGGACTCCTCCTTCACCAGCTCCTCCAAAACATAGGGAATAATTTGAAGTACCTCGAAGATACTTGAACACACTCTTCACAGCGTTCCAGTGTTCCTTTCCTGGTGTAGCCATATACCGGCTCAACTCTCCTACTACTTGAGCAATGTCAGGGCGAGTGCAGACCATGGCGTACATCAAGCTTCCCACAACACTAGCATAAGGGACCTTCGCCATGTCCTCGACCTCATCTTGTGTCTTCGGGCTCAACTCTGCAGATAACTCTCACCCAACTGGCATTGGTGCTCCCACTGGCTTGCAGTCCGTCATATTGAACTTCTTCAACATCTCCTCGATGTATCTCTGCTGCCCCAACCAAAGCTTCTTCTTGCTCTGATCCCTAGAAATCTGCATTCCCAAGATGGCACTTGCTGGCCCCAAATCCTCATCTCGAATTTGGCTGAGAGCAGCTTCTTCACATGTTGGATCATCCTGCCACTATTGCCCACCAGTAGCATATCATCTACATAGATTGTCAGGAAGATGAATTGCTCTCCCTTTCTCTGGATGTACACATAGTGGTCCGAATTTGACCTTTCAAAACCTTACTCCAACATGTAGGTGTCGAATTTCTGTTACCCATCCTCGGAGATTGCTTTAGTCCATAAAGGGACTTTTTCAGCCTGCAGACCTGATCCTCCTTGCCCTTGGCTTCGAATCCTTCCGGCTGCTTCATGCATATCTCCTCCTCCAGATCACCGTGAAGAAATGCCGTCTTCATATCCATCTGCTCGATCTGTAAATCATGCGCTGCCACAATAGAGAGAACCAGTCTCCTCAGAAGTGGAATTTCTTCAGTTTCATCTTTTGACTCATCATCACTTCTCACCACCTCCAAATCATCTGATTCAGAATCAGATTCAGCCCCAACAGTAGTAGCTTCTTTCTCAAAGCTTCCTTCCACCACCACTGTCCCTTTCTCTGCTTCTTTGGCCTTCTCAGCTTGTGTGACTTCCTGAGGACTGGTTTCATGAAACACCACATCCTTGCTGAATGTTATAGTCCTAGTAACAGGGTTCCAAAGCTTGTAGCCTTTTATGCCATCTTTGTAACCCACAAAGATGCACTTCTCAGACTTAACATCAAGCTTCCCCCTCTTCTCCTTTGGGATGTGAACATATGCATCACCCCCAAACACACGAGCATATGCCAAATTTGGCTTTCTCTTGAAGATAACTTCAAAGGGTGTACATCCCTCCACAATAGATGTAGGGGACCTGTTCTTCAGGTAGTTTGCAGTCGCCACTGCTTCAGCCCAAAACTCCTTCCCCAAACCTGCCCAACTGAGCATGCACCTGGCCTTCTCCATCAAGGTCCTGTTCAGCCTCTCCGACACTCCATTCTGCTCTGGAGTGTATGGTGTGGTCTTCTGCCGTGCAATCCCCTGCTCAGTACAGTACCTCTCAAAAGCATCAGAGCAGTACTCCCCTCCATTGTCAGAACGGAGGACCGTCACCTTTCTCTCCAACTAGTTCTCCACCAGGTTCTTAAACTCCTTAAACCTATCCAGAACCTCTGACTTGGACCAGAGAAAATAGATCCAGGAATACCGTGAGAGGTCATCAGTAAAGGACACATAGTACCTTGCGCCGCCTAGAGATGGAGCTAGAGTTGGCCCAAACACATCACTGTGTATCAGCTCCAGCACTTCAGTTGCCCTCGTGCCCTTCCCACGAAAGCTTAATCTGGTATGTTTGCCAAGTAGGCAATGTTCACAGAACCCAAGACTTGTGGAGCACTCCGGCACACCTTCCACCATCTGACCATATGCCATGGCCGACATCCCCTTCTCACTGATATGCCCAAGCCGATGATGCCACAGCCTGGACACCTCCTCCTGGTTAACCTCCTGGCTTTCAGAGATAAGAGCCCCACTTGGAACCACTGTATCAGCAAGCAGAGTATACAGTGTTCCATGTCTCACTCCACTGGCAATCACCATTGCCCCCCTTAACATCTTTCAAGATTGCTTGTCAAAGCTGAAGTGCACTCCTGCATCCGCCATGGAACCCACCGAGATTAAATTCTTGCTCATCCCAGGAATGTGCATCACATTTGGAAGAGACCTTGTGGTCCCATTAGACAACTTCAACATCACCTTGCCATGCCCAATAATCTGCACATCAGAATCATCACCCAACATGACATCTCCATCGTCAAACCTCTCATACTCACAGAACCAGTGCCTATGAGGGGTCATGTGGCATGATGCTCCTATGTCTACATACCACAAATCAGAATCTCATTGTGCAACGCACGCGGCAGCGATGTACATGTCACCGCCATCGCCCTCCTTCTTCGTACCAGAAGTTGTCGGTGTCTCCTTGTTCTGAACGACCTTGTTTGGACATTGAGACTTCACATGACCAGTCTCATTGCACTTCCAGCACCGAACGGGCTTCTTAATCTTCTCCCTCTCCTGGCTCTTGGATCTACCTCGAGACTTATCTCGATATCCACCATGCTTGTTCTCCCTTCGTTGAGGACGGGATCTAGATACACTCAAAGCACCTTTGCTCGTCGCCTCAGAACCTCCTCTCCTGGTCTCCTCAGATAAAAGAGCTGCACATACAGTATAACATGACAGTTCCTTGTCTCCACTCCCTCCAATCACGACAATCAGATTGTCCCATGAATCTGTCAGTGAGCACAACAAGGTGATGGCTCTATCCTCATCCGAGATCATCTCACCGATAGAGATTAACTGGCTCACAATGGTATTGAATTGAGTCAAGTGCTCTGAAAATGAATCGCCCTCATGCATCTGAAGTTTATACCATTTCTTCCTCAAAAGCAATTTGTTTACCAGGGACTTGCTCTGGTAGAGGGATTCAACTTACGCCACAGACTTCGTGTCGAAGTCTCCTCCATGATGTAAGTCAAGATTGAATCTGCTAGGAATAACCGGATCAGGCCCTTAGCCTTCCGATCGGTTTTCGTCCAGGCCGCCGCCTCCGCTGAACCATCTGCAGTCGCCTCTGTTGATTTCCCTTCGATGCGCTCGCATCCTTCTCTGTAACCTTAGGAACGGGAGGATCATCTTCGATCGCAGACCATAGATCTCGATCAGTCAACATATCTTCCATCTTCATCTTCCATAGATCGAATCGAATTCCGTCAAACTTCTCGATCTCGATCTGCACGCCGCCAGAACCCATTTCCAGGATCAACAACCTGGCTCTGATACCAAATGTAAAGAAAACAGGGTGTGCCGAGACGAGAAATTCGAAAGAAAACAAAACACAAAATCACAGAAGATACACAGATGTACAGAGGTTCACCCCATTCCGGGCTACGCCCCCTCTCCCCTTCCTGTTCTCTTCTTTCTATTTACCAAGATGGAACACATCTTACAATGTTACAAGGATCAAATCCAATCCTTCCTCACTTAACCCTCTTCAGACAAGAACAGAGGAACCGCCGCAAAGGAACACCGCGCAAAACACTATTGCACTCTCTTGGACTTAATGACCTTCTAACCCTAAACCAGGGTTATGCACCCTTTAAATAGGGCGCCAAACCGGGCTTAGACCAACCAACCACTGAGACGGTTCAATAGCATCCGCTGAGATGGAACCTGCTGAGACAGCATGAACGCAGGCGTCGAGCGCAGGCGTCGAGTGCAGGCATCGAGCGCAGGCATCGAGCGTCGAACGGAGGCGTCGAGCGCAGGCATCGAGCGTCGAACGCAGGCGTCGAGCGTAGGCGTCGAGCGCGGGCGTCGAACGCAAGCTTCTCCCATTCGACGAGCCGCTGAGCCGGGGTAATCAAGGACCCGTTCGTCGAACGCCATTCGATAAACCCTTCTCCGTTCGTCGAACGCCGTTCGACGAACCCTGACCAGAAGTGTTCCCCAACTCCAATAGGGTTGTCAGGATTAGGAATACAATTAATGTTAACATTGTCCCCTACGTGTTGGTTGTAACGACCCACCCACCCACTACGGGCTTAAGGGCTACCCGGGCCGTTGACAAGGACTGCAGTCCGGTCAAACCCCAACCAAATCAGCGAGCCTGTTTCTCAGCAGCAGTAGGTTGTTGACGGCAGGTTTCGATCCCCCGCCACCCTTGACAAGTTTAACCTTCAACAGTTCTTGTCACCAACTGAGCTCTCAGTTGGTGACAAGAACTGTTGAAGGTTAAACTTGTCAAGGGTGGCAGGGGATCGAAACCCGCCGTCAACAACCTACTGTTGCTGAGAAACTAGCTCAGTGATTTGGTTGGGGTTTGACCGGACTGCAGTCCTTGTCAATGGCTTGGGTAGCCATTAAGCCCGTAGTGGGTGGGTGGGTCGTTACATTGGTGGGTAGCATGATCCGGAGGTACCATTTGGGCTAGCTGAATCTCGTGTAGCATCTCTCGGATGTCCGTCGACTGATCATTGAACTCGTGGCGGAGTTCATCAATAGCCGTTGGACCGTGACCCGAGTCCCAATCGTCTATTATTTGAGACGAGGACGTAGGATACTCTGTGTCAAGTCTCGTAAGCATGCAATATAGACCTAAACGTTTCTGACTAGAATTTATTTTTATTGATGAATTTTTTCTTTAAGCCTAGTAACTAGGATAAATTTTTTTTTTTATTTTCTAACAGGAAATAATATGTAGAATATTAAATTTCTTTTTTGAATTTTTTTGCTGTAAAATAACAGATTTAGGACGCTAAACGCAGACCAAAAATTTTAAACAAGACAAAATTTTATGAAAGATAATTTTATTCCCGCTTAATAACTTGGGTAAGTGAAATACTTTT
The DNA here is from genome assembly GCA_033032865.1 of Dactylorhiza incarnata. Taxonomy (NCBI): domain Eukaryota; kingdom Viridiplantae; phylum Streptophyta; class Magnoliopsida; order Asparagales; family Orchidaceae; genus Dactylorhiza; species Dactylorhiza incarnata. Next base: position 514,608 of record JAWHQI010000068.1, read on the forward strand.
TTTGATTTCTTACTGAGATAAATATGGGGAATTTCCAAAATTTTTTTTATTTTCGCAGAAAAATAAAATTTTTAGGCCGCTATTCGCTGACCGATGAAATTTTATTTTTAGTTTTTGAGCGCAAAATTGTGTGAAGATAGTGAGTGCCGGCATTCTAAGAAAACCTAAGGAATGCGTCAATTAAGAAATTGATACGAACCTAGCTCTGATACCAAATTGATGTCGGGTTCACCCTCCAACGCGGACGCTACGAGTTAATTCACTTTCTTACCTGACGTATTATGATTACTACGCACTTGACGGAGAACGCAACGAAACTTTAGCACAATATTATCAATTTTAATTCGCCTCGACGGATAGCCAATCCACTAGAGATTGAATAGAGGCTATATGCCAATATTCGCTCCGGCTAAATGGATCCACCCGATCCGACCAAGCTATGCGTTGTACCAAAAGAGATCCACCTAAAATATCGATTCGGAAAATGGTTGATCTCTCCCAACAAAAAGCGGGCTCGCCAAACCCCTTCGAAAATTAAAATAACGGATGAAATTCAAATTTCAATATGAAGAAAACCCACGAAAAAATCAGTGATTCAAAGATCACGCCACAGAATTCCACCACAAGAAAAATCAAGAAAGAAATCACACTAGTGGTTTGTTCGTTACCCGCTTGAGATTGGATTGGCCTCAAGCAATACAGTCGCCCGACCGTTCTTCTTTGGATCCACCGGAAGCGCGTTGTTTGGAGAGGAATCCGTTTGTCGTCTTTGCTTCACCGTAACCATGATCCGCCGAATATCACTTAGATCCCTTGGAGGAATCCGTAGAGGATGAAGAGCCGTCCAAGAATAGGAAAGAGAAAAGGTGGTGGGGAGAATACTTGGTAGAGAGGGCGGCTATAGGGGAGAGGAGAGGTGGATCTCCTAGAGGAGAGGGCGGCCGGCGGCTAGAACGAGGAGGAGAGGAGGGGGCGGCCTCCTTGGCCGAAATTTGGAGTGGGGGAAAGAGAGGGGGGGGGGGGGGGGGCACAAGAGAGAGAGAGAGGGAGAGTTTAGAGAGGGATTAGGGTTTTCAAATTTGCTTCATATAAATTAAAAATAAAAATAATACATCATGGCCTTTTCTAGGTCTTGCCTCAGTTTTGACTAAACGTAGTCCAAAATTAAACATGACCAAAAATTTAAAACATTAACAAGACATAAAATATAAATATGATAAAAATAATAATTAAAATAAAACTATTATAATTATTAACTGTTTTGCTTGCGCCTCGGGCGGAGATGTAACGACGCGCATCACTGTCGCCGCGACGGCGATGGCGTAAATCCTTGGTTGGCGTGTCGCCTTCATCCGTAGGTGCGCCATCCTCCGTAGGTGCACCGTTACCAACATCTTCACGTTGAGGGCCGTCGTCGCCATCAGCCAATGCCTCCACCACCTCCGTTGAGGTGGCGGCCGACGATGTACGGTGGTTGACCGGTCGGAGGCGGCCGGAATCAGGAATTTAAACGAGAGAACAAAAGCTTGAACATAAGTTTCCGTCCATGCCGATCCAAGACCAATTGGCCCCAAATCTAGTGGCCAAAATGATAAGATCTGCCCACTAAGAAGTAGATGAGAGGAGAGGGCCTGAATTGTGGCTTGTAGTTGTGTCGATCACCGGTCCTCCATGGTTGGTCGAGAGCTCTTGGGTGCCATGCTGGTAGAGAAATTCTTCTAGAAAAATGGGTGAAACTCATTCCCTCCACCCCTTGAGCCCTTTTATATAACCAATTCCTGGTGGGGAGGAGATGAAGCTTGGGATTCCTCCATTAACACCATTCATGGTGAAAATTTCGGCCATCCCCAAAGGTCACCCAATTCATCACCCAAAAGAGTGGGAAAACCCTTTAATATTATCTTAATTGATGGGGGGAATGAATCCCCATCAATTGGGAGGACTTTTGGACTCCCTTGGCCATGAATTTGGCCACCAAAACGAGTCCCGTCCGCCTCCCGTCGATTGAGCTACCGCTGAAGCTAGTGCTAGCGCCAGTGCTAACATCTCGACCGCGTAACGCTCGCCGGTTCGGCAACCTCCAGGCAATAGCGCTACCGCCAGCGCCAGCATTTCAACGGTATTTGGTTCGTCTTAGCGGTTCAGTGTTCGTCTCGGCAGTTCACCTAAACCACCACTACCGCCAATGCTAGCCGCTAGCGCCGGCACTAGCGCCCTATTCAATACACCCCCTTCTTTCTATGGTTGGATAATTTGGATATTATGACGGGACCCCCTTACTGGGTTAGACACTTCATGGTGGGGTCATGGTCATGGTGATGCCCTAAGGCCAACCCTAGGCTTGGTAACTAGAAATCACTATCCGCAAACCATGGTGATTTTTGCCCCGAGCCTAAGCTCTAATGTTCTCTTTGCGCATCCTAGGGTTTTTTCATGACCTAGTCATGACAAAACCTTCCTAGGGGTCTAGTCGTTTGGGAGATGTTACAGAGCGTGCGCACTGGGTGCTCGAAGGATGTCGAAGATCTTCTAGCGATCTTTTAAGACGCTCCAAGATCTTCGAAGAATTCTTCGAAGGTGCTAGGAGATCTTCGAGGGAGCTCTGATGTGTGTTACAGGTGAAATGGGAGGAGGAAAAGATGGATTGGAAGGAGTGCCCTGGGTCCTATTTATACCTTTTCGGGGTGGTTATGGTGTTTATGGTGGTTGCGTAGTTATCCACTCACCATAACCGATTTATGTGATATACGTAGATGATAGTTTATAAGGATGTAGTCTTAATCACCTGGGGGGGGGGGTGAATAGGCCTCATTACTTGTAAGCTATTGTCTAACTGTTTTCTGAATTAATGTTAGTAAGAAATGAAGCACACAGAAAACACATAAGTATTTATAGAGGTTCCTCAAGACAGGGTGTCTTGAGTAGTCCTCTTTCCCCCTTCACCTTTCTAACAAAGAGTTAGACAAGGATAACTCCTCCAATGTCAGCTCCAAGAGCTTAAAACTCAGATCCCTCAGGATCTCTCAGGTTTTTCCCAAACCCTACCTCTGGCTCAACAACCCTACCTCAGGCACAGCTGCCCTAACAACTCAGACCTACCAAGAATTCCTACCTCAGATCTTTACAGAGATCCTACACTCAAGCTGAACTCACAGCTCTACACTCAGGCCCAACAACCCTACTCCCTCAGGCAAAATGCCCTACAAACTCAGAACAAGTAATGTTCCTACAGAAGGTAATTAATGTTGCTTACAATAAAAGATAGAATATTAAATCTTTCAAGCCTTGATCGTCTGTTGCTGTCTTGAAGCAGGAAAGAGAACAACAGCTTCAATCCTTTCCCTTTTCTGATCCTTGTCTTCAGTAGATGAACAAGGATCAACTTGCTTTTCTTGAATCACCCAGGAAGAATACTCTTTCTCTTCTTTGTTGCTTCAGGAAGCTGGAAGAGAGAACTTGTTGACAGCCGACAATGAAACAGTAGTTGTGTGTTGTTAATTGACAAAAGGTCTCTTTATCAAAAGCCCTAAGTTGTTCTTTTAAACTTTGCCAATCTTCAACGGCTATTAAATGGCCCCTGATAGGGTATGGAGGTGATTGGAGCACCTTATCATGCTTTTCTGCAACTTACGCCAAAAGCAGAACCCGCCAGCACATTTGAATCTGTCTCAGCAGTTGGTCTGAGACAACTTCCAGTCTCAATGACTACTTCTGTCCCGTCTCAGGGGATCCGCTTAGACAGACAGTTGTCTCAGTGGTTTTCCTCTATCTGCAACTTAGCTGGCCCAGACACCTTCTTAGCGGCTCCTGGCCTTGTCTCAACGGTTCAGCTAAGATTGAGAACTTGTCTCAGCGGTTTTTGCAGTAAACCACTGAACTTACTCCGCACCTTGGAATAACCTAACCCTACATACTCATGAGATAAAATAGGGTTTATCAAATACAACTTGTACTTAGCATTGAGTGTGATGCTTCTTCAAATCAAGGGAACATTGAGGGTAATATTCCCAACAATCTCCCCATATTTGAAGAAGACAGAACACTCCCAATGCAAAGGTACATATCAAAATAGTTATTTATCATGTAACTTCACTACATGGCATTCATCATAACATACTCATGTAAACATTATTATGGCATCAAAGATAATATCATAACAGATAATATTCATGACAGGCATAGTGCCAACAAAGTTTATCAACCCAATAATGTGATTAGATAATCATGTTAATGCAACACAGATTAACTTAATAAAATGACACATAGTAAAAATAAGCTATGGCTCAGATTAGCTTACAACATAAAGTAATCAATTCAACAATTCATTCTTTTTCATTTCAGATAAAATAGTGAGACATTGCTCAATTTACATTTAGAAATCCATAACACTTAACTACATTCATTTAAATTTTTCTCTTCTTAGAAAAAGTTGAACATTCAACATTATCAGCAACAGTTTCTTTTCCTCTTTCAGCATTGTCTTCAGCAACATCATCTTTGTTTCCTGCAGAAGTGGTGGCAGTGTCCTTCTCTGAATTTGTTGCTTCAATTTCAGCTATTTTTCTCTTGTTTTCTTGCCTTTTGAAGTACATGTATGGCTTTGGGATGTATCTTGAAGGCATTCTCCTTGGATTGTCCTTCCTTACCAGATTAGCTTTGAATATTCTATCCCTTTTTGTATTTCTTTCCAAGTGTTTTATCCATTCTTCAGAGTGATAGATTTTGTAAATTTCTTTGCAGACTTGGCCATGGCTTAGCCAGGCATTCAATATTATTTCCTTGGAGTCATCACTCCAATATTCATAATCTGAATCTCTGTTCTGCTCATCCCTTCGCTTGGCCATATATTCTTCAGCCAACATTATCTTTTCACTTTCTCTTCACTTTTTCAGTCTTTCATTTTGAGCAATTGCTTCTTGATTGGGGAAGTCCCAATATTCTACTCTATTTATGTCTAGGAGAGGAAAGGATTAAAGCAAGCCTTGTACCTTGCAGAACCTTGAGGGTTAGGTCAGAGTTTATAATAGCATTGGTATCCTCCCCCTTTCTGGCTTCTTTAAATATCTATTGAGATATGTCAGCAGTTATGGAGCTAGAGATTGATTGGAAGACATTTTCAATATCAGATTTTAGCTCATCCTTATTCCTGTCAGCCTCACCATTCAGTTGCATAGTAGTGGAGTACATATATTCTTATATCCGGTTTGAGGATTTTTCTATTACCTCATCTGTTTTGCTGACATAGTTCTTGACATATGTCATATCATGTTTAGAGAGTTGGAGGTGTTTGTCCATTGATCTGAGAATTATATTCTGAGACACCACTATTTTCTCTGCCAGATCAAACTGAAGTATCTAGTTGCCTACCTAAATCACCTAGAGGGGGGTGAATAGGTGATCTCTACGTCTTTTGCGGAATTAAAAATTAAACGTAAAGCACAGCACACAAAATTAATCACAACCACAGATAACACCAGGAATTTATAGTGGTTCCCCGTACTTGGGTACTCCACTGCCGGCCTCGCCAATCTAGCACCACAGATAGACTTGACTACTCACTAAATCTTGGATCAAGAACGATCCTACAGTCTCAGAGTCAAACTCCTACAAACTCAGAGAGAACCTCTCTTACAACTCGGAGAAAACTTCTCCTACGACTCGGAGAACAACCTCTCCTACAACTCGGAGATAACAACTCCTACAACAGATTAAAAAGGGTTTGAACAAAACTAAACCAGATCTGAATAACAGAGGCGTTTTCTTCCTTCTTCTTGAATGGCTTTTGAGAACGATGAGGAAGAACAACGATCCTTCAAATCTGTCTTTGGCAATTCGAAACGATCCAATAAAGATTGCAGAACCTGAGCATGGATCAATCGAATCCTTCTTGATAGAAATCGACAACTCCAAAGAATAGAACGATCTCCAAATGTAGACGACGGCGAGCGGCGCTATTCTCGTTCTTTTTGATTGGGAGAGGGATTAGGGTTAGAACGATTCTAGAACTTCTTTTTAATAATCCAAAAACAATCCTATATATATGGAGAGGAGCAATTAAAGGATTAATCAGCCTTAAAAGCGCTCCATATAGCCGTTAGAAACGAGAAGGAGCGTTTACGATCCGTCCAGAACAGAGAAAACGAAACAGAAATTTACGGACAGAAGTCTCGAGACATAAGGGATCTCTCGAGACATAAGGGATCTCTCGAGACATGAAACAGAGAGAGCAGGAAAGGGATGTCTCGAGAACTCGATGATCTCTCGAGACATTGCAAAGATTTCAGACTTAAGATCTCTCGAGACAACCACGATCTCTCGAGACATGTCTGATCTCTCGAGACATATCCTTAGGAAAAATTTGTTTTACAAAAATTTCTTTTCTTCTCTTGAACACATGCTGCAGCCGCACTCCAAAGTCTTCAATAGTCTTGAAAAAGAAGTGTACCCCAATAGTGAGATCACACATGAGTCATCACCATGTTTCATATAATGAGGGATTACATTTTATGAAACTGTGTTTGCAGACCCATTGTGACCTGACATTGGCTTACACTTAGCCATGATAATCTGCAAGACAATACTAGAAAAGCATATCAAATACAAAAGCAATTCAATCTTAGTTTAAGGGTGACTTCTCACAAATCAAGGTAATTGTGAATGCAATTTCCAACAATCTCCCCCTATTTGTAGAAGTCAGAACCCTGTACACTAAGTTGAATTACAGCAGTTAAAGAATAAATATGCTACACTACACAAAGATATAGAAATGAAAAAGTAAAGAACATCAAAACATCAAATATATATATATATATATCTAAATTGAATTGTTCAGAAGACTTGATGTTCACTAAATCAGAACCAAAACAGAATATGTCTTGACATTATCAACATCATCATCCTTCAAGACCTTCTTTTCCTCTTTTCTTCTTGTCTGGAGAAAAAGGCATGAGGCTTGGGATGGTAAAATGGAGGGGGTTCCGGAGCATCAGCATTATTATAACCAAAAGCCCTGAAATGAATCCTTCGCTTCCTTTGAGCTGTCTCATGTTTTTCCCATTCTTGAGAGCTGTAGCATTCAGATCTATTCATTTTACCTTCATGAAATAACTTATAGGTTTCAAGAATAATGTCTTTTGAGACTGGGCTCCAGATTTCTGGAAAACTTTTCTCAGCCTTAGCTTTGCTATGATCTGCTGAGCTAGAACTAGGAACTGATCGACTGGCAGAAGAACCTTCACCAAATTTTCTTTTTCTTTTGGTCCCAGCCCTATCTGATTGTTCTTCAACAATAGGAGCCTTCCCAAGTAGTTCTTCTGGCCTTGGAGAAAACTGAGGAACGGGAACATCTGGATCAACTTCCAATTCAGGAAATATTTGATTATGAAGCCACGTTGCTGTTTTGAAAGAATAAGCATTAACGTCAGCAATTTGCTTCTGCACACGAGAGGAGAACTGATCAAACTGAGATTTCCAAGAACTTTGAATAGCTGACACAGAGCTTTCCACTAGATCTGTCATTCTATCCATGATAATGTCCTCCCCCTTTCTGACTTCTACAGATAGGGTTTGGAGAGTATCATCTTTGAACTTTCCGACTTCATCAACAATTTTGAATGTATTGGCTTCAGCCTTGTCAGACACTGATTCTTGAAGCTTTGTCAGTATAAAAGTCTGAGCCAACACTGTGCCCACACCTTCAGTTGCATGATCAATTTGCTTGCTCCCTAGGCACACCAATTCAGAGAGATTTTCATAATTGGATTTTATCTTAGCTAACTCTCTGCCTAGTTCACTTTCAATTGAGGCAATCTTACTGTGAACAGTTGTCAAAGAATTTTCAAACTGTGCACTCTGCTTCTTGAGCAGTGCTTCAATCTTTCCTAGAAGAGAATCTTCTGCACAACCTAGCTCATCTGGAGCATTCTTGGTTGTGTCAAACTCTGACTCCCCCTCAACATGTACTAGGGGAGGTGACAATTCATGAACTGACATAACATCATCATCTTCAAAAACATAATCAGCACCAGACCCTGCCTGTTGGCCACTGGGACTGTGCTCTTCAGTTACTGGAATGGATTCTGTTGGAGCTGATGAGGATTGACCTTTGGCTTTTGAACGGGTTGAAAGCTTGGCTCGACCTGAAGCTTTAGAGCGAGTCCGAGATGAAAGTGGAAATGATGTTACGAAGGGTGCTTGATCTTCAGAAGAAGGAGCTGGAGTTTCTGCTCCTCTTGCAACTGCAGATTTAAGAGTCTCCCCCTCAGAAGGAGCACCAGCCATTTCCGGCTTCTTGATTTGAATGTCCCATCTCTGCAAGGAGTTGACATCGATCTTCTTAAGGTGATGGATAACTGTACCTTTGGACATGTTAAAAATAGCAGGGTTAAACTGATTTAGAAACAGTGAGATGATCCGGGCAAAGTTAGGAGAATTTATGCAAGCTTTGATATTTGAGAATAAGATTGAGGCCCAATCTCTCTTCTTTCCAGTAACAATGCCAATCATCAACAGAAACATCTCTTCAGACACATGTCCTTGAGAGCCTGTCTTGCAGAATAGTGCCTTTGAGATAATGTCCAGCAGGAGCTTCCCCACATCATTCAACTTATTCCTTTTAACTGTAGAAAAATCTGAATCAAGACCACAGAACCTTGTTGTAGTCAACCAATCATTGTCAACTAGCTCTTCTTCAGCTTCCACTTCAGACAACTGCAAATACTTAGCAAGAGTCTCTGGAGAGACTTTGATTTTGATACACTTAACGAAAGAGATCAACATACTTCCTTCCTTGATTGGCTTCACATTGATGAAGAATTCTTCAACCTCATCAAACAAAATCCGGCAAGGATGCTCAAGAACGAAAGTGAGACCGGCGACATCAAGTAAGCGAAACAGAGACTTGAAATCATCGGATAAGCTCGCAAGACCTGACCGAATAACCTCGTTGCCGACTCCAATTTTCGGATGAGGAGAGGGAGCCATAGCAGAAAGAGGGAGGGAGAGATGCCGACGGAGAGAGATGAAGCACCAAGAGCCACCGAGAACCACCAAAAACCGCCGAAACGCTGAGTCGAGTCGCGGACGATCACTGCTCGAGAGGGAGACGAAAGGTTGAGGAGGTCTCGGGAGATGATTCGCGTGAACATCAAGTTTCCGATTTCGTATTTATATATATATTTTTTGATTTTACGAAAAAATAGAAAATTAGAAAGAGGAATTAGCGCGTACCTGACGTTTGGGATTCCTTTTAAAAAAAAACTTATGTATCGAGACATCGGTTATGTCTCGAGAGCTCAGGAGATATTTTCTTCATTGATGTCTCGAGAGATTACTCGTGTCTCGAGACATCACCTTATCTCGAAATCTTCTTCTTGTCTCGAGAAATCCTGCCAGGTCCCGAGACATGAATTGTCATAAGAAAACTTCCTGTCGCCAAGGTTTTGATTGACTTGACCATTACTCCATGTTGAGCATTCCAAGTTCCGTCTTGAAGAAAAAGAACTTGGTCTCATCCAGTGGCTTCGTGAAGATGTCTGCAACTTGCTTATCCGTGGGGACATAACTCAGATTTATGTCACCCTTCTCCATATGCTCCCGGATAAAGTGATATCGTAGCTCGATGTGCTTTGTCCGACTGTGAGAGACTGGATTATTTGCGATAGCAATTGCACTGGCAGAGTCGCAAAACATAGGAATGTCTTTGAACTTCATGTTGTAGTCTTGAAGTTGATTTCTTATCCAGAGAAGTTGTGCGCAACAACTGCCAGCAGAAATGTATTCCGACTCTGCGGTTGATATTGCAACACAATTCTGCTTCTTGCTACTCTAGGAAATAAGTCTCCTTCCGAGGAATTGACACGTCCTAGAAGTGCTTTTCCTGTCGTCTTTGCTACCTGCAAAGTCTGCATCTAAAAAACCAATTAGTTCGCTATCATTACTTCTTGGGTACCATAAGCCAAGATTTGGTGTGCCTTTAAGGTATCTCAAGATTCGCTTTGCAGCAGTATAGTGGGATTCCTTAGATTTCACCTGATATCTAGCACATACACATGTAGAGAACATTATATCAGGTCTACTGGCAGTAAGGTAGAGCAAGGAGCCAATTATGCTTATGTACTTGGTTTCATCAAAAGGTTTCCCTTTCTCATCCTTGTCCAGAGACGTAGCTGAGCTCATTGGAGTCCTCATAGAGGTTGCACTCTCCATTCTAAATTTCTTAATCAACTCCTTAGTGAACTTTGTCTGAGAAATGAAGATTCCATCTTCAGACTGTTTCACTTGAAGTCCTAAGAAATATTTCAGCTCACCCATACTGCTCATTTCAAATTTCCCTTGCATAAGGTTAGAAAAATTTTTGCAGAGGTTATCATCCGTAGAGCCAAATATGATGTCATCGACATAGATTTGCACTAGCAAAATCTTGCCTTTTACTTCCCTAAGAAATAATGTCTTATCTATCTTTCCTCTTGTGAACTTGTTCTCAAGAAGAAAGTTAGACAGCGTCTCATACCAAGCTCGAGGAGCTTGTTTCAAACCATATAAAGCTTTTTGTAATAAATAAACATGATTGGGATGATCAGGATTAACAAAACCTGGGGGTTGTTCAACGTATACTTCCTCTTTAATGTCTCCGTTTAGGAACGCGGATTTGACATCCATTTGATATACGGTGAAACCCTTGAAAGCAGCATAAGCAAGGAAGAGTCTGATCGCTTCGAGCCTTGCTACAGGAGCGTACGTCTGATCGAAGTCGATGCCTTCCTCTTGTCTGTATCCTTTAGCTACAAGTCTGGCTTTGTTCTTTATGATTGTTCCTTCTTCATCCAGCTTGTTTCTATACACCCACTTTGTTCCAATGACATTTTTGTCTTTGGGTTTTGGAACAAGTGTCCATACTTTACATCGTTTGAACTGATTTAATTCTTCTTCCATAGCAATTATCCAGGATGGATCTTCATTTGCCTCTTGGAATTTCTTTGGTTCGACCTGCGAAAGAAAACTTAAATGCATATTTTCGTTAATGGTACCTCGTCTTGTTCTTATTCCTTCATGAGGATCTCCTATGATTTGATCAACTGGATGATCCCTCAGGTGTCGTAGCCCGAGGTTTCTTGCATGATTTGGACCAATAGAAGTTTCTTCTGCTGTTGGAGTATCTTCCTCCACTTGGAGTGGCTCTTCATCAGGATGATCTTCTTCATAGATTGTTATTGGGGGAATCTTGATGAAGTGTTGAGAATTTTCTTCAACTGGCTGATCCAAGCTTAAGTCCTGCAGCTTTGAACCTGTGTCTGCAGAAGAAATGCTAGAGGAGCTGCCTTGTAGCATGCTCGTCTCATTAAATACAACATTAAAAGATTCTTCTACCACCAAGGATTTCTTATTAAAAACTCTATATGCCCTACTATGACTACTATAACCTACAAAAATACCTTCAAAGCTCTTTTCACTAAACTTAGTTTTGTAATGCTTTCCATTGTTTAGCACAAAGCATTTACTACCAAAGATTCGAAAATAAGAAATGGTCGGTTTCTTGCCTTTTAGAAGTTCATAAGGTGTCTTTTCATGGTTTTTTTTATGAGTGCTCTGTTTTGCACATGGCATGCAGTATTGACAGCTTCAGCCCAGAAATATTCAGGTAGTGAAGAGTCACTCAACATGGTTCTGCAAGCCTCAATAAGTGTTCTATTCTTTCTCTCAGCTACCCCATTTTGTTGTGGAGTTCGAGGAGAGGAAAACTCATGAAAGATACCGAGGCTTTCACAGAATTCTGTCATGGCTCCAGATTCAAATTCTGTACCATGGTCACTTCTGATTTTGACCACCGAACAGTTAAATTCATTCTGGACTTGCCTGACAAAACTAGTGAAAGTGTCAAAGGTATCTGACTTATGTTTCAGAAAGAATACCCAGGCAAAATGAGAGTAATCATCTACAATAACCAATGTGTAAGATTTTCCTCCTAAACTTATAATTTGCAAAGGACCAAACAAATCCATATGGAGCAGGTATAAACACCTGGTTGAATCTTTGCCAATAATGCTCTTAAAGGTAGCTCTTGTTTGCTTGCCTTTTACACATGCATGACAAGGTCTATCTTTAATGCACTTAACATCTGGTGCATCTCGCACTAAGTTTTGAGAAAACAATTTATTAATAGTTTTGAGATTTATATGTGCTAATCTCTTGTGCCATTGGTCAACAAGAGATGCACTATCTTTTGCCAAAATACATACTGGTGTAGAAGATGATATGCAAAGAAAATTTAAACAAAATATGTTTCTACAGCGAATGCCTGATAAAATCGTTTCATGATTTTCAGCCGACTTTATCAAACACTTATCTTTATGAAAATCAACAGTGTATCCTTTATCACAAAGTTGACTTATGCTTATCAGATTATGTTTTAATCCTTCCACATAAGCTACATCGGAAAACGATACATTTCCATTAGAAATCATACCATAGCCTTTAGTTATTCCTCTGTCTGAACTGCCAAAAATAACTTTTGGACCGTTCGCAACTGGAATGTAGTTTTGCAAAAGGCTTCTTGTCCCGGTCATATGCCGAGAGCATCCACTGTCCAAGTACCAGATTGGATTTTTATTGGCCTTTGGACATACCTGCAAAAACAAATCATTTCGCCTTAGGAGCCCAAACAGATTTGGGTCCTTGGTCCCGTGTCAGTTGAGCACCACGATAAATGTTAACATTGCGAGTGGTCTGCCTTGCAACGTTCACTTGTGGTCTCCTAGTATACGTTGTATTAAACCAACAATCAACGGCAAAGTGACCAATTTTACCGCAGCACCAACAGTCGAATCTGTTGTACCTTCTCTTTACACTCTCCTGCTTAACTTTTTGAATGTTAGCTCTTGCAGGAGCAGCCCTTTTAGATGAGGATGCCTCATGGGGGCAACACACATAAGGTGGTACTGTCCTCTTCGGCTTTGGTGCAACAGCCTTCACTTTTGGTGCTTTCTTAGCACTCGGACCATGAACAAATGGACCGTACCCTTTCCGATTAATCTCTTGATAGGGTGATTGAAAAGCACTATCACCAAAGTTTCGGGGAGGAGCCCATTCCTTATGATCATTCACAGGTGAAAAAGGAATTGGTCGTGTGAAATGACCATAGGAACTCTCCAAATCATAAGCATTCGTAGGGAATATGACTCTCTTGAATGCTACAGGCTCTTGATGAGCTTTCCCTTTTTCTTTGGTAGTAGCTTTCTTAGCAACCAGACCATTCTTCTTAGCAATTGTATTTTTTGAAGAATTGCTAGTACTAGCTTCATGCCCTATACCGCTTCCTTTTGCCTTAGTGGTAAAAGTACCAATAATTGGCAGAACAGTTTTAGGTTGAGAGAATGCTTCAACCAACTTCTTCTCAGCCGCAAGCTGTTCCTCCAAGACATTTATCGAATGATCTCTCAGGGCAAGAGTCTCTTCCGAGCGTTTGATCTTGTCTTTCAAGGCTTGGACTTCCTCTTTGAGAGAAGAAAGTTCTTCAACTTCTTTTCTCAAGTTAGATTCCACCTCCTTGAGAGCCATGATCTCCTTACCCTGAGTTTTGACAACCTTTCGGCACTTGTCAAAGCTTTGGAGCATTTTGGTATATTGAGACATGAGCTCAGATTCATCGTCTGAGAGGTTATCCTTTTGTTCAGCCGAAGCATAATCAGAATCAGATAGGATAGTGTGATCATTTACCTTTCCGGTGTACGGGGGTGCTTCTTCATCATCAGACATAGCCATCAGACCGAAGTAAGCTTCTTCTTCATCACTCGACTCATCGGAGTCACTGTCGCTCAGAGTTTTGGCTTTCTTAGCGACGAAGCTTCTATCTGATTTCTTCTTTCCGTGGATGGATTTCTTGTCTTCTTTCCTTCCACCTTCTTTCTTCTTATAGGGACACTCAGCAATCATGTGCCCTGGCTTATTACAACAGTAGCAAATAATGTCAGAAGAAATGTGTTTGTTCTGCTTGGATTTATACCTGTCATTATTGCTTGAGCCCTTCCTGTGATATTCGCCATCACGACGAGAATATTTATGATCTGAGGAAGACGGCTTGTTGTTCATGTGCCTCCGCTTGTTCATCAGTTTCTTAAACTGACGGGAAATTAAAGAGAACTCCCCATCAGACAGTTCGGAACAGGAGGAGCTGGCTTCCGATTCTTCTTCAATATCAGATTCCTTTTCTCTGATCGGTATCACTGCTTTGCTCTTCTTTGAATTCTCTGCCTTCAAATCTAAGGTTCTTTCTTTGCTTGAAGCTCGATTTACATCCTCTTCAGACTTTCGGATGTTCATTTGTAATTCATGAGACAACAGCTTCCCGAACAGATTTTGAGGTTCTAGACTTGGCAGTTTTCCAAACTCTCTAATAGCAACAATCTTGCTATCCCAGTCTTTCGTCAGGGAGCGCAAGAATTTGTCATTTAGTTCACCGTTTGTGAACTCCCTGTCGTAGTTCCTCAAACCATTGACTATCTTGAAGAATCTTTCGTACGCATCAGCAATGCACTCCTTCTTATTCTGCTTAAACGCCTCGTACTCTTGATTAAGTAGAGACCTTCTATCTTCTCTTACCTCGTCAGTACCTTCCATTAGAACAATTAAGGATGTCCACATCTCTTTGGCTGATTTGCAGTGAATTAAGTTTTGCAACATGGAATCGTCCACTGCACTTGCAATTATGTTTTTAGCCTTCTTGTCAAGAGCAACAAGAGCTATCTCATCCTTAGTCAAATCCATCATTTTCTTAGGTATCTGAACAGTAGGATTTGTTGACGAAGCGGTCATTGGCACATGGGGACCTTCTTCCACGACTTGGAAGATTCTGGGATCTGCAGCTTCCATATAAAAACGGACTCTTTCCTTCCACATAGGAAAGTTGGCCTTGGTGCAGATGGGCAATTTCAGAGAGGATTCCTTGACTCTATCCATGGCTTGCTAGCAACTAGAAGGATGGATCCTGTTCAAGGTGTTAACCTAGCAACGAACAGCGACCCTCTGATACCAATTGAAGTATCTAGTTGCCTACCTAAATCACCTAGAGGGGGGTGAATAGGTGATCTCTACGTCTTTTGCGGAATTAAAAATTAAACGTAAAGCACAGCACACAAAATTAATCACAGCCACAGATAACACCAGGAATTTATAGTGGTTCTCCGTACTTGGGTACTCCACTGCCGGCCTCGCCAATCTAGCACCACAGCTAGACTTGACTACTCACTAAATCTCGGATCAAGAACGATCCTACAGTCTCGGAGTCAAACTCCTACAAACTCAGAGAGAACCTCTCTTACAACTCGGAGAAAACTTCTCCTACGACTCGGAGAACAACCTCTCCTACAACTCGGAGATAACAACTCCTACAACAGATTGAAAAGGGTTTGAACAAAACTAAACCAGATCTGAATAACAGAGGCGTTTTCTTCCTTCTTCTTGAATGGCTTTTGAGAACGATGAGGAAGAACAACGATCCTTCAAATCTGTCTTTGGCAATTCGAAACGATCCAATAAAGATTACAGAACCTGAGCATGGATCAATCGAATCCTTCTTGATAGAAATCGACAACTCCAAAGAGTAGAACGATCTCCAAACGTAGACGACGGCGAGCGGCGCTATTCTCGTTCTTTTTGATCGGGAGAGGGATTAGGGTTAGAACGATTCTAGAACTTCTTTTTAATAATCCAAAAACAATCCTATATATATGGAGAGGAGCAATTAAAGGATTAATCAGCCTTAAAAGCGCTCCATATAGCCGTTAGAAACGAGAAGGAGCGTTTACGATCCGTCCAGAACAGAGAAAACGAAACAGAAATTTACGGACAGAAGTCTCGAGACATAAGGGATCTCTCGAGACATAAGGGATCTCTCGAGACATGAAACAGAGAGAGCAGGAAAGGGATGTCTCGAGAACTCGATGATCTCTCGAGACATTGCAAAGATTTCAGACTTAAGATCTCTCGAGACAACCACGATCTCTCGAGACATGTTTGATCTCTCGAGACATATCCTTAGGAAAAATTTGTTTTACAAAAATTTCTTTTCTTCTCTTGAACACATGCTGCAGCCGCACTCCAAAGTCTTCAATAGTCTTGAAAAAGAAGTGTACCCCAATAGTGAGATCACACATGAGTCATCACCATGTTTCATATAATGAGGGATTACATTTTATGAAACTGTGTTTGCAGACCCATTGTGACCTGACATTGGCTTACACTTAGCCATGATAATCTGCAAGATAATACTAGAAAAGCATATCAAATACAAAAGCAATTCAATCTTAGTTTAAGGGTGACTTCTCACAAATCAAGGTAAATGTGAATGCAATTTCCAACACAAACCACTTGGTCATTTGTCTATTAAGGATGGTAGTGTCTTCCTTGATCTCCTTCACCTTAGCCATCACTGCAGATTTCACATTGAAGATGGACTGATCTATGTATGCTTTAACTGTAGAAGCTGACTTGTCTACATAGTCCTTCATAGATGTTAGATGAGTGTCTAACATGATTTGAATAGCATTTAGAATGCTCTCATTGGACTGTGAGGAGATGTTGGTTAAAACTTGCTGTTCAATGATTGTTGGTGCATTGAGTCTTTATGAAGGACTAAGAGGAGGGACTGATTTCTTAGGAGGAATAATCTCCTCTTCTGCTGCATGTATTAACTGTTTTGGATTTATGACTGGAGAATTATCATCATTAGATTTTTCTGGCTCCTCCCCCTCAGATATATCATCTTGATCTGATGAGTTCAAGAAATCTGAGACAATTATTTGGAGTTAGATTTAATGACTTAGCAATACTAAAGATGTGTTAGTTAGTCTTACCAAGAACATCATCTTTACCAACAGATGGCTCTTTTAGCTTCTTCCCCTCAGATGGGGCATCAGATTGTCCTTGTGGTGGTAAATTCCAGAGAGCTGGTTCATTATCAAGATTAAGCCTAATTCTTTCTTCAAGATTGAAAATAAATTTGTCAATCTGACCTTGCAAATCCTGAGGTAAAGGCCCTTTGTCCTCGTCAATCTTGTGAGAGACAGACTCACCATTATCTTTATTATTAGAAACATCCATGGAAGATCGTTCTTGTTATTGCTCCTCCTCAGATAGAGCAGTCATCTGGCCTTGAGGAGCTGTGGTCCACATTATTTAAGTGTCATTAGTGACTAACTAGTTTATTGGCTATGATTAGATAACATTATGAGTAATGTGAAGTTTAAGGATTAATTACCAGTTGTGCTATCTATTTCCAAGTCCCGTGGATGGACAGTGTCAGTAGGCACGTCATCCAGATGAGCATCCTTGTCAGGATTGCTGTGTGATCCAAGATCAGCACCAACATTTTCATTCTTATCTTAGTGGTCTGGCTCAGAACTTGATATAACCATTCTTGGCTTCTTCACTACTTTGGATTTATGTTTCCCTTTCTCCTTTGTCTCAGAGGGCTGGCTCATGGGGAGCACCCTGGTGAACTTATTTAGGGTTTGTATATCCATCCTCTTCAGATAATGGATATTTGATCCTTTCAACCCTTTATACTTTTCAGGATAGGTTTGTATTAAATAGAGGGATAGTATTCTACCCATATTTGGTGTTTGCAGACATTCCTTAAGTCTTTGAAATATAACTTCTCCCTAGGATGTTTTCTTTGTCAGAATTATTCTTGTCATACGGTCAAACATAGATTGCGAGATTGTATCATGAGACCCAGGCTTGCATAGAATTGCTTTTCCCACTATGTCTGATAGAAGCTTGCCTCTTTGATTGAAGAATTTCCTTTTCAAAGATCCAATCTTGTTATCACAGTAGTCAGCCCACTTCAGTGCTTTCTTCTTATCCTTATCAGAAATTTCTTCCTCCTCATCCTGGCTGCATGAGGGAATGTGGAAAGCTTGTTCAACTCTTGCTGAGGAGATTTTAACTCTTTCTCCTCCTATTTTAGACTTCAAGGAGGACTTGGAAGAGGACAATTTGGCATTACTGAACCATTCCAGAACTTCAGTTCTGAGAATGACTGTAGGTTCAGAAAGAATATACTCCAGGCCTTTTGCTTCCAGGAGTTGAATCACTCCCTTTATGTCTTCTGGAGCACGAGCAAATCCATTTCTTACAATTTCATATCCCCCAGATGATCCTTTGAACACTTTGGCACCATTTTTGCTGTAGAAGAAGGTGCTGGGACGGAAGAGAATACGATTCGTCTCGGCGGCTAGGAAGGAAGGGTTGTTTAGCTTTCATTGATTAGCAATTGTCTATTTATCTGGCTTGAATCTGTGTTTTGATTAGCCCTAATAATTAAAGTTAAGTGAACTTATTATTGTAATGAGAATTAGGTCATTTGGGGTTGCATTTAGACAAACTGTAATGGGACCAACCCGTCTCAGCGGAACCGCTAAGACGGTGACTTAAACCACTGGGACAGAGCATTGTCAACCGCTGGGATAGTTTAGTAGTCTCAGCGGTTAAGCTGAGATTTTTCCCAGCTCTCTCAGCGGCTCAGCTGAAATAGTCTTTTCTGTTTAGCTGACCTTACTACGTAAACATTAATCCTTTTGAGATCTGATTGTTTATCTTTACATTCAACATGTTCTCTTATAAAGTGATATTTTATCTCTAAGTGCCTAGTCCTACTATGAGAGACAGGATTCTTAGCAATAGAGATAGCACTGGATGAGTCACAATAAAGAGGAGACTCACTTACCTTAAGGTTGTAGTCCTCTAACTGATGTTGTATCCACAAGAGTTGTGCACAACAACTTCCTGCTGCAATATAATCAGGCTCAGCAGTGGATATTGCCACACTGGTTTGCTTCTTGCTGCTCCAAGATATTAACCTCCTTCCTAGGAATTGACAAGTTCCACTTGTGCTTTTCCTATCTTCTTTACATCCTGCAAAATCTGCATATGAAAATCCAGTTAGTTCAAAATCATTATTCTTAGGGTACCAAAGGCCAAGTTGTAGGCTGCCTTTAAGGTATCTCAAAATTCTTTTTGCAGTGGAATAATGAAATTCCTTAGGGCATGCCTGGTACCTAGCACAAACACATATAGCATATATAATGTCTGGTATACTAGCAGTTAGATACAATAGGGATCCAATGATACACCTGTAACACCCTCCCTGTTACATAGCATATAACAGTAGGTACGACCGGGACCCCACGCCATTGGAAATGAACAGAAGAGCGCGTTACTTAATTAGTTTAAACAGTTAAGCATATAACTATCTCATCACACAGAGTTGTATAACGGAAGCATTTCATTTATTAAGATAAAACCAGTTCATAGTTTGTCCACTTCTATACCGGGAATGAAAATACAACAGGGTTTGGTTATTACACTATTTATATCAACTAAGTGGCTTACAAACATCGGCACGCAGGCCAGCTATACATGAAAAATAGTAAACAAAACACTTCGGCCTTCGAGGGCCAGCAAAGCGCAGCAGCAGGGGCTTCAGCCTGCTATTTCTCGCTAGTCTTGCCAGGACCTGTACAAACAAATCCACCAAGCAGTGGGAAAATAGGCAACAGGTCATCTTTAGCTGACCAAATATTATAACGACCCCACCCCATGCCCGGGGCGGTGGTACTCCTTCCCTGCAGGTAAGAGTTAGCAGCATATAAACACATATATCCACAAACAACACCAGCGTAGGCAATCACAGCCGTCCGCTTTGTGCTCTCAAGGCACACTTTGGCGTACTCCCCGAGTTACGCCTCCACGCTAAGCATTTTTCGACTTAGCTAACTACTTGAGCTAGGTCGTACACACGAAGTTCCGACACTCTTCCATTGCCTGGTGCACCGAGGGGCGACCTCTTCACCACCACTATGGGTGGGTTCAGATCAGCTAGGCTCGTGCTCAATCATCGCGATCAACTCTGCACGATGTGGGTAAGCTTTCACCTATGCCCGTTTCTCAAAGCTAGGCCCTTCAGCTTCTTCTGCCACACACCCATCCTTCAGGACATTGGTTGCACATGAACAAACAATCAGCTTGCTGTGCACTACCGCTGGCTCTAACGCTGCTGCCCGACACTAGCATCAGAACCCAGTTCTGCCCGGCACTAGTAACAGAAGTTAGTTCTGCTACCTCTGGAGTAATACTCCCAGAACTCATCATCTTTTGCTCACCTGGAGCTACCGCTAGCGCCCGACGCTAGTAACAGAACCTAGTTCTGCTACCATTTCTCGGGTATTTTCTTGGAAACACCTTCAGAAACATTTACAGTATGAATCAATACGCATAACCCAAAAAATACAGCATATAACACGGAGTCTTCTCCGACACGCAATTAACAAGCATCACCAATCCAGACCAACTTGTCCGGATGGGCTTCACACAGCATGTCTATTTCCGTACTTCGATTCCGGATTCTAAATGCAAATTATTGTGGGTAAAACATCAACCCACCGGAAGAACCCATCTACTAATTAGTAGAAGTCTTCCAAATCATACAAATCAAAGGATGCAGATGTCCATAGATGTAGGGAGGAGAATCGTTACCCTCGGCGCTCGTTTTTGTGCCATAATCAGTGATTGCTCCGGAGAGAACTTGCTAAAAAATTACTTCCTCTCCACGGAGTCGATGATGGCACGCGCACGCCGAATCTCCTTCGTAGATTCTCCCTTAGCTCAACTAACAGCTAGCCCAACCCTCTGCTTCCTTGCTGAAGGAGAGAGAGAATGAAAGCGGGAAATGAGAAGAGAACCTTGGAATTGTCCTCTATATCATTTTCTCGCTACCGCCGGCGCTAGCCTATAGTGCCTGGCGCTAGGCCAATGTCGGTATCGCTTTATCGCTTAAGGATCCGTCGAGAAATGCTACTGCTAGCGCTAGCACTACCGCCTGCGCTATCTTTTCATCGACGAACTCACTTGGGTTCGTCATGGTTCGTCAACACATATTCGTCGGTAAGCTACTCGAAGATAAGGGATATCGCCAGTGCCAGGCGCTAGCTCCATAGACTTCAACACCTTATCAATTCCATGCACTTTAAAACTGGGGTCTTACAATTCTCCCCCCTTATAAAAATTTTGTCCCAAAATTTGTACAATACAAAGAAAGATACAAATACAAAAATTTTAACTTGTACCTCAACAGAACAATTCGGGGAACTCGTCACGCATGGTTTGCTCATGCTCCCATGAAAGCTCCTCACGACCACAATTGTTCCAGCGGACTTTGACCATCTTGATCAGTTTAATCCGTAGTTGCTTGACATCAGTGTCTTTGATGCAAATAATCGTAACATTTGCCTTAAGCCCCTCATCAACTGGCACTTGACTCGCCACAAGCACTAGGTTAGGCTCTGGCACAGTCTTCCTCAGCACAGATATGTGAAACACATCGTGTAAGCCGCTCGACTCTGTCGAAAGAGCGAGCCGATAGGACGCTTCACCAACACGTTCCAGTATCTCCAATGGTCCAATGTATCTCAGACTCAGCTTTTTTTAAGCGTCAAATCCTTGACACACCTTTGAATGGTTTGATTTTGAGATACACCCAATCGCCCATGGCGAATTCAACGTTTCTGTGCTTGGCATTGTAGTACTTTGCCTGCCTACCTTGTGCAGCCAACAATCTTTCCCGGATTGTTCTGATAGCCAAATTTGCATCTTCGACTTCCTTCCGCTTAAACAGCTTCGACTCTCCTATATATACCCAAGCTAAGGGAGTACGACAAGCTCTACCATAGAGGACCTCGAAGGGCGCTATCTTTATACTTGCTTGAAAGCTGTTATTGTAAGCGAATTCGATCATGTACAAATGATCTTCCCACTTTTTACCGAAGTCCAGGACGCACATGCGGAGCATATCCTCCATAGTTCGGTTAGTACGTTCAGTATGTCCATCCGTTTGAGGGTGGAAGGCAGTACTAAACTTCAACTTTGTACCCAACAACTGGTGGATTAGCCTCCAATCCTTCGAAGTAAAGCGCCCATCTCGGTCACTTACGATGCTACGGGACACACCGTGCAATCGTACAATGCTATCAACATAAAGTCTTGCTAACCATTCCACTGAATTGTCCCGCCGGTTCGGAATAAAGTGGGCTACTTCCTCAAGTGATCCACATTCACCCAAATAACATCATTCCCACTCTGCGATCTCGACAAACCGTGCACGAAATCCATCGAAATGTCATGAAATTTCCATTCCGGTACAGGCAACGACTTCAGGAATCCTCCAGGTTTCTGACATTCATGTAGAGGGCGATGTCCTTCTTCAAACCTGGCCACCAAAACAACCTTTTCATGTCTTGGTACATTTTTGTGCTCCCCAGGTGAATTAAGTATTTTGTGAAATGTGCCTCGTACATCAATTCTTCCCACAATTTGCCCACTTTTGGGACACACAATCGACCTCCTTTCCACTAAGACCGTCGTCCAACACAAACTTTGCAACAGACCCAACCCCAAGTTCTGCCAAGTAGCGTTGCATGCTCGAATCAAGCTCTAGGGCATGTCGTATTCTGTCTGCGAGGTCATATTGCACCTCCGTCCAGTTCAAGCACGCACTCGCACTAGTACTCTGCTCCACACAGGAGATCTCTAAGGCTTCCAGGTCTTTGATCAGACGCGGATCATGCATATGAATCCAGCTGGCTTGCGCAGAAGCCCTTCGACTCAAAGCATCTGCGTTGATATTTCCCTTCACGGGAGTATAGTGTATCTCGAAAGTGTAGTCCCCAAGGAACTCCATCCACCTTCGCTGTCGCATATTGAGCTCTTTCTAATTCAACAAAAACTTTAGGCTCTTATGGTCTGTAAAGATATCCACCTTCACACCATACAAGTAGTGCCGCCATAATTTTAGAGCGAAGATCACGGCCGCCAACTCCAAGTCATGGACCGGGTAATTCCGCTCATGCACTTTCAATTGGCGAGACCCATAAGCTATAACTTGACCATTCTGATGCAGTACGTAGCCAAAGCCGCTTCCTAAGGCATCGCTATAAATTTCATAGCCTTTTGTACCACATGGCAAACAAAAGATTGGTGTCGTGGTCAGACGACTCTTTAACTCCTCGAAAGCTTGTGCACACGCTGGTGACCAAACAAACTTCTGATCCTTCCTTGTAAAAGTTGTGAGAGGAAGAGCAATCCGCAAAAAGTTCTCCACGAAGAGCCTATATTAGCCAGCAAGTCCAAGGAAACTCCTGACATCTGCTATTATCTTCAAAATGGGCCACTCCTGGATAGGAACAATCTTCGCTGGATCCACTGCGATACCCTCACCAGTAACAACATGACCAAGGAATGCTACTAAGGCTAACCAAAACTCATACTTGGAGAACTTGGCATATAGTTGACTCCATCGCAGGGTCTCCAACACTACGCGTAAATGAATCGCGTGTTCTTCTTTAGATTGAGAGTATACCAGAATATCGTCAATACAGACGATCACAACCCGGTCAAGGCACTCTCTGAAGGTCCAATTCATCAGATCCATGAACACTGATGGCGCGTTCATCAGTCTAAACGACATCACAGAGAACTCGTAGTGCCCGTAGTGGTTACTAAATGCCATCTTGGAAATGTCGCACTCCCGAATTTGCAACTAGTAGTAGCCAGACTTAAGATCCAGTTTTGAATAAACCGTTGATCCAACTAGCTGATCAAATAATTCATCGATTCGAGGAATCAGATACTTGTTCTTCTCGGTCCTTTTGTTCAACTCACGATAGTCTATGCGTAGACGCAGACTTCCGTCCTTCTTCTTCACAAAGCGGACTGGAGCACTCCAAGGGGATGTACTTGGGCAAATATAGCCTTGCTCTAGCAACTTCTGTAATTGAATCTTCAATTCTGCCATCTCCTTTGGCGCAATCCGGTACGGAGAGCATGACACAGGCTTGGCACCTGGCACCATCTCTATAGTGAAGTCAATCTCATGCTGAGGTGGCGCCCTAGGAAGATCTTTCGGAAACACATCAAGATACTCCACAATAACATGAACGTCACTCAGACTGGGTTGAGGCTTTACAGCCCCCACTAGCACAAAACACAATTCTGCGCCCTGCCGAACAGCCTTGACTACTTGGACAGCAGACATCAACGTCTTGCTCGATCCTCGCAAACCAGCAAATGTAGTCGCACGCTTGGAATTTCGTCCCAGTGTGACCTCCTTAGAAGTGCAATCAATGTTGGTCTGCTGCGCCGACAACCAGTCCATCCCAAAGATCACATCGAACTCCAAAAGCGGCAGTACCAGTGCTTCCAAATCAAAATCCTGACTTCCAATTCGCACCTTTACAATGCAACCTCGATCCGCACGCATCAAATAGCCATTGGGCAGCATCACATCTAACCATTCCTTTATCATCGTCGAAGGCACTCCAAGTTGTCGTATGAAGGCCTCCGATAGAAAGGAATGCGAAGCTACCGTATCAAATAGTGCTCTCGCAGGACAATTAAATATTAGGACAAAGCCTAATACACACAAGGTTAACAAACAAAGCATAAGGTATGAAGTATAAAAAGCAACAAAAGCTGTATACTAACTCATACCTGTCACCATGTCACTCTGCTTTATGGCCTCCTGTTGGCCAAGATTGTACACACTAGGCTGGGCTGGAGTCGCATGGGATGCGATTGACTCCACCGCCTTCCCTTTCTCTACCGCATAAGCAGCAACTGCCCTCTTATCGCTGCGACAGTCACGAGAATAATGCCCCGGCTTTCCACAGTTATAATAGATGAGTGGACCCCGCCCAGTCGTCACACCCGAACCAGCAGATTGAGCTGACCCAGACGGTCTCGCTCTTTTCCTCCATTTGCTTTGCCCATACTTCACACAGTTCGGTACCTTGAATTATGGCTTCACCACAGCTAACTCCTTTCTGCTCTGCGACCGCTTCATATCCTTTTCCAGGGAACGATCCGTATTACCCAGGGTCATAAACCCCTATGTCATTGGCCCCGACAGAAGGAACCGCAATTCTTCTCGTAGACCTTCGTAAAACCTATTGGTCTTCCGAGCTTCATCTGCAAAGGTCACTCCTGCGTACCTCCCCAACCGGGTAAACTCATGCAGGAAGTCATCAATCATACAATCACCTTAAGTTAGACTGTTGAATTGGTTCTCCATCTTGATCTGTTGAGCAGGTGGGAGATACCGCGCCAAAAACAATCTCGAAAACTCGTCGAACGAGATATCCGACAGCTTCCTTCCTGCTAGCTGATTCAACTCTAGCTCATCCCACCACAGTTGTCCTTCCCCATCAAGAAGGAAGGTTGCCAATGTAACCTTCTGCTCTTCCTCCGTATCAGTGTCCTTCAAGTTCTTTCTAACCCTGGATAACCAATCCTCAGCTTGAGTCGGGGTTCCTGCCCCCGTGAATGTAGGAGGATGAAAATTCAGAAAGTTCTGCAGCTGCTGGACCGGAGCTCTTAATGCCCTCACAGGCACTGGTCTTTCAACCACTGGTTCAATTGCTACAGCCGGCACCGGAGCCACCCCTAGGGTAGGAGGCTGTCCAGGGACATGCCCTCCAGGTTGTGCAGGGAACATAGTAAACACTCCTTCAGCTACCATCCTTACTATCTCAGCAGAAGGTGGAGTCGGCACCTCAGCTGGTGCACTGCTCGCAGTCGAACGCGGGGGTCAGGACGGCCCCGATCCACTCCTAGACAATATATATGTGCACAAAACACAATTAGCGACTAAGATATAGCATGGATTAACAAAGGAACACATAAGTTCCATCACAATGCTACAAGCAGACGCGTAATTCATTCCTAAAGTGGACAGTTACTGGTTATTTATGTCTTAACGACGATGCACAAACGTGCTCACCACCCCTTAAAATAATTCATCCACAAATTCAGATGGAAAGGGATCGAGACCCGTAGTTGATACCAATTTGTAACACCCTCCCTGTTACATATCATATAGCAGTAGGTCCGGCCGGGACCCCATGCCATAGGAAACAAACAGAAGAGCGCGTTACATAATTAGTTTAAATAGTTAAGCATATAACTATCTCATCACATAGAGTTGTATTACGGAAGAATTTCATTTATTAAGATAAAACCAGTTCATTATTTGTCCACTTCTATACAGGGAATGAAAAAACAACAGGGTTTGCTTATTACACTGTTTATATCAACTAAGTGGCTTACAAAATATCGGCACGCAGGCCGGCCAAACATGAAAAATAGTAAACAAAACACTTCGGCCTTCGAGGGCCAGCAAAGCGCAGCAGCAGGGGCTTCAACCTGCTATTTCCCACTAGTCTCACCAGGATCTGTACAAACAAATCCACCAAGCTGTGGGAAAACAGGCAACCGGTCAGCTTTAGCTGACCAAATTTTATAACGACCCCACCCCATGCCGGGGGCGGTGGTACTCCTTCCCTGCAGGTAAGAGTTAGCAGCATATAAACACATATATCCGCAAACAACACCAGCGTAGGCAAACACCGCCATCCGCTTCGCGCTATCAAGGCACACTTTGGCATACTCCCCGAGTTACGCCTCCACGCTAAGCATTTTTTGACTTAGCTAACTACTTAAGCTAGGTCGTACACACGAAGTTTCTGCACTCTTCCAAAGCCCGGCGCATCGAGGGGCGAACTCTTCACCAACACTATGGGCGGGTTCGGATAAACTAGGCTCGTGCTCAATCATCGCGATCAACTCTACACGATGCGGGTAAGCTTTCACCTGTGCCCGTTTCTCAAAGCTAGGCTCTCTAGGCCCTTCAACTTCTTCTGCCACACACCCATCCTTCAGGACATAGGTTGCACAGGAACAAACAATCAGCTTGCTAGGCGCTACCGCCGGCGCTAACGCTAGTGCCCGGTGCTAGCATCAGAACCCAGTTCTGCCCGACATTAGTAACAAAAGTTAGTTCTGCTACTTCTGGAGTAACACTCCCAGAACTCATCATCTTTTGCTCACCTGGAGCTAGCGCCGACGCTACCACTAGCGCCCGACGCTAGTAACAGAACCTAGTTCTGCTAACCATTTCTCGGGTATTTTTTGGGAAACACCTCCAGAACCATTTACAGTACAAATTATTATGCAGAACCCGAAAAATACAGCATATAGCATGGAGTATTCTCCGGCATGCAATTAACCAGCATCACCAATACAGACCAACTTGTCCGGATGGGCTTAACACAGCATGCCTATATCCGTACTTCGATTCTGGATTCTAAATGCAAATTATTGTGGGGGAAAACATCAACCCACTGGAAGAACCCATCTACTAATTAGTAGAAGCCTTCCAAATCATGCAAATAAAACGACGCACACGTCCATAGATGTAGGGAGGAGAATCGTTACCCTCGACGCTCGTTTTTGTGCTATAATCAACGATTGCTCCGGAGAGAACTTGCTGAAATGGCTTCCTCTCCACGGAGTCGATGATGGCACGCGCACGCCAGATCTCCTTCGCGGATTTTCCCTTAGCTCAACGAGCAGCTAGCCCAACCCTCTGCTTCCTTACTGAAGGAGAGAGAGAATGAAAGCAGGAAATGAGAAGAGAACCTTGGAATTGGCTGCTATATCATTTTCCCGCTACCGCCGATGCTAGCCTATAGCGCCTGGCACTAGCCCAAAATTGGTACCGCTTTACCGCTTAAGGATCCGTCGTGAAACGCTACCGCTAGCGCTACCGCCTGTGCTATCTTTTCATCAACGAACTCACTTGGGTTCGTCATGGTTCGTCGACACATATTCATCGGTAAGCTACTCAACGATAAGGGCTATCACCGACGCTAGCACTAGCACCTGGCGCTAGCTCGATAACCTTCCTTATCAATTCCGTGCACTTTAAAACTGGGGTCTTACAACACCTGTACATGGATTCATCAAAGGCCTTGACCTTCTCATCCTTGCCCAAGGA
Source organism: Dactylorhiza incarnata (assembly GCA_033032865.1). NCBI lineage: Eukaryota > Viridiplantae > Streptophyta > Magnoliopsida > Asparagales > Orchidaceae > Dactylorhiza > Dactylorhiza incarnata. The sequence continues at coordinate 542,488 of JAWHQI010000068.1, forward strand.
AATGTTCGACCCCATGGGAGTTTTCATGGTGGAAGCTGATTCCATCCCAAACTTTTTGATAAGCTCCCTAGTGTACTTAGTCTGAGATATGAATATTCCCTCATCAGACTGTTTCACTTGGAGGCTTAAAAAGTATTTGAGCTCTCCCACACTGCTCATCTCAAACTCCCCCTGCATAAGGTTGTCAAAACTTTTGCAGAGGTTGTCATCAGTAGACCCAAATATTATGTCATCAATATATATTTGGACTAGAAGACACTTGCCCTTTGTTTTCCTAAGAAACAATGTGATATCTATCTTTCTCCTCAAGAACTTGTTCTTGATGAGAAATCTCGACAAGGTCTCACACCAAGCCCTAGGGGCTTGCTTTAGACCATATAGAGCTTCCCTAAGTAAATACACATGGAAGAGAGGGTTGGATGCACAAAACCTAATGGTTGTTCAACATATACCTCTTCCTACAAGTCACCATTGAGGAGGGCTGATATGACATCCATTTTATATACTTTGAACCCCTTGTGTGCAACATAGGCAAGGAATAGCCTAATTGATTCTAACCTAGCAACATGGGCAAAGGTTTGATCAAAGTCTATTCCCTCTTCTTGTCTATAGCCCTTGGCTACCAATCTAGCCTTGTTTTTTATGATTATTCCATTTCCATCCAACTTGTTCCTGTAAATCCATTTGGTGCCAATAATGACGTGTCCTTGAGGTTTTGGCACCAACTTCCATACCTTGCATCTTTTGAATTGAAGAAGTTCTTCTTGCATGGCTTGAATCCGAAATGTGTCTTGGTTGGCATCTTCAAACTTCTTGGGCTCCATTTATGATAAGAAGCTCAGGAATAGGGCTTCATTGTGAGCCCTGCTTTTGGTTAGTACACCTTGGTTCTGATCTCCAATACTTTGTTATCTTGGATGATCCCTTAGGTGTCTTGTAGCTGCAGACAATCTGTCCTCAATTTGCGTTATTTCTTCTACTGGTTCATCAGTATCTTCAGCAGCCTGCACCTCTTCATCTTCTAGAATTACAGCATCTGTATAGGTTTTGCTACTGCTGGGTATGTTTTGTATAGAAATCTTTTCCATTGCCTTTTCACTTCCTGTCAAAATAGAAGAACTAGGCCATCCCTTATAGATTAGGCTGGTCTCATCAAATACCACATGCATAGATTCTTCTACAACACGAGTCTTCTTGTTATAAACTCTATAAGCTCTGCTATGTGAGCTATATCCAACAATAATCCCCACATTGCATTTCTCTGCAAACTTTGTTAATTGAGATTTTCCATTGTTTAAAATGTAGCATTTTGAATCAAAGATTCTAAAGTATGAAATTGTTAGTTGTTTGACTTTCAGAATCTCATAGAGGGTAATTCCATGAAACTTATTGATGGAAGCTCTATTGAGAACATAGCATGCAGTATTGACTGCCTCAGCCCAGAAATATTCTGGGAGTGAGGAGTCACTAAGCAATGTTCTCCCAGCTTCTATCAAAGTTTTATTCCTCCTCTCAGCCACACCATTTTGTTGTGGAGTCCTTGGGGAGGATAACCCTTGGGTAATACCAAATTCTTGACAAAACCTTGTCATGGCTTCAGATTGAAATTCTGTGTCATGGCCAGTCCTAGTCCTGACCACAGTACATTGTAAGTCATTCTGAATTGACTTGACATGGTTTATAAAGACATTTAAAGTATCTGATTTCTTCTTAAGGAAGAATACCCATGTATATTTTGAGTGATCATCAACAATCACCAAAGTATACAACTTCCTACCTAGGCTCTGAATTGACAAACGACCAAGCAAGTCCATGTGCAAATGATATAGACATCTTTCAGTGTCTTTGGAGCCAATACTTTTAAAGGTGGCCCTTGTTTGCTTACCCATTTGGTAAGCATGACAGGGACCACTTTTAATACATTTCAAGTTTGGACTATTCCTAACAAGGTTTTTAGAGAATAGTCAATGCATTGTCTTGTAGTTAATGAGGGCAAGTCTCTTGTGCCATTGGACATAAAGAGACTCACTTTCATTACCCACAAGACATACAAATGATAGAGAATTGTTGCATATAAAATTTAAACAATAAACATTCACAGCCGCCTATATATGTGAACGAAACACAATTAGCGACTAAGAGATACATGGAATAACAAAGGAACTCATAAGTTCCATCACAAGGCTACAATCATACAAGTACTTCATTCCTAAAGTGAACAGTTACTGGTTATTTACATGTCTTAACGGCGATGCACACACATGCTCACCACCCTTTAAAAGAATTCGACCACGAATTCAGACGGAAAGTGATCGAGACCCGTAGCTGATACCAATTTGTAACACCCTCCCTATTACATAGCATATAGTAGTAGGTCCGGCCGGGACCCCACGCCATATGAAACGAACAGAAGAGCACGTTACTTAATTAGCGTTAAACAGTTAAGAATATAACTATCTCAGCCCACAGAGTCACATAACAGAAGCATTTAATTTCATATAAAACCAGTTCATACATTGTCCACACTAGCAACTAGGAATGAAATACAATAAGTTATTTACAAGGTTTGTTCACAACATGTTTATAACAAAGGTGGATTCCAAACATCGGCACGCAGGCTGACCACACATGAAAACAGTAAACAAAATAACTCGTCCTTTGAGGGCCAGCATAGCACAGCACAACAAAGCAGTATATATTTCACAGGTGCGTCTAAGCACCACATAGAAACATTCATCACACGGTGACATCAAATCACACGTTAAGTGCACTCACGGCACGTCATCCTCAAGTCCTTTTTCAACTTGGATGATCAGATTGAGCTAGGCCGTACACATGAAGTTCTGACACTATCGTTATGATCTAGATGTCAGGATTCAACTATGCCTGGCCCGGGTTCGGTTCAGCTTATGCCCGCGCTCATAAATGTCAGGATTCAACTTAGCCTGACACGGGTTTGGCTTCCCCTTGTGCCCTATGAACTATAACCTCACAGGGTCATTACCTAAGCCTCAGGGGAGAGGTCCAAACACGGTAAGCAATCTCAAAGATTACTGTCTCCGATGTTACTTCTTAATGCTGGGTGTTAGCCCTTAACGCTGCGCGTTACCCTTAACGCTGGGCCTTAGCTCAGTTTCGGTTAATTTCTGGGTAACACCTCCAGAACTCACTACATCACGACTCAGTACTCAAAACCTAAAAAACACATCATATGGCGCTACCGCCCGTGTTAGCTCTAACGCCTGGCATTAACGAACAGAACAACAAGCAACATCACCAATCCAAACCAACCTGTCCAGATGGGCTTCACACAGCATGCCTATGTTCGTACTATCATTCCGGACTCTATATGCAAATTTTGTGGGGATAGCATCAACCCACCGGAAGAACCCATCTACTAATTAGTAGAAGTCTTCCTAAGCATGCAAATCAAAGGACGCACATGTCCATAGATGAAGGGAGGAGAATCGTTACCCTTGGTGCCTGTTTCAGTGCCATAGAAACGAAAGGAAATCGGCTGGAATCTTTTGAAACAGCTTCCTCTCTTCTGAATCGACGATGGCACAAACACGCAAGCAATCTACTCCACGGATTTGCCCTCAGCACAACGTACGGCTAGCCAAAAGTGACCTCCTTTCTTCTGGTCACGACTTCTCTGCCTTTGGAAAGAGCTTGGAATCAGAATTTAGAAGGAAAAATGAACTTGGCTGCCTTATATATTTTTCTTGGCTAACGCGGGCGTTAGCACTTAACGCGGGCGTTAGCCTCTACGGCGGTGGCCGAACTTATCCACAACCGCTGACCAGCCGCTTAAGGAAAATCGACGGGAAGTTAACGTTGGCGTTAGCTCTAACGCCAATCGACGTCCCGTCCCGACGATCGGGCTGCCTACCTGTCGAGAAGACGACACGCTTAAGTCCTTGTCTAATGCCTGGTGTTAACGCTAACGCCGGGCGCTAGCTCTCAGACTTAATAATCCGCTGGGAAAAACAGGGGTGCTACAAACATTTCTCGAGAAGAACATAAAGAATTTCTCGAGAAGGACCTAATGCCTAGCGTTAACCATAACGCCTGGCGTTAGCGCCTTACATCAACCCTCTTTCTTTTGCTGGGGAAATCTGGGGTGTTACAATTCCCCTCCCCTTAAAGAAAGTTCGTCCTGAACATCAATTCTAAGAAAGAAAGTAACAGTACAAAACACATAACTTGTACCTTAACGGAATAGTTCAGGGAACTCATCACGCATGGTTTGCTCACGCTCCCATGAAAGCTCCTCACGACCGCAGTTGTTCCAGTGGACTTTGACCATTCGGATCATTTTATTCCGCAACTGCTTGACATCAGTGTCTTCGATGCAAATAGGCGTGACCAACATCTTCAGCTCATCATTGACCGACACTTGATCCTTCACCAGGACCTGGCTAGGCTCTGGCACAGCTTTTCGCAGCATAGAGATGTGAAACACATCGTGCAGTCATCTCAACTCTGTCGAAAGAGCGAGCCGATAGGCAGATTCACCAACACGTTCCAGTATTTCAAACGGTCCAAGGTATCTCGGACTCAGCTTTTTCAAGCAGCGAATCCTTGACACACCCTCGAATGGTTTTATCTTTAGGTAGACCTAGTCGCCCACGGTGAACTCGACATTTCTGTGCTTGGCTTTGTAGTATTTTGCCTGCCTATCTTGTGCAATCAACAATCTATCCCGGATTATTCGAATAGATAAATTTGCATCTTCGACTTCCTTCCGCTTAAACATCTTCGACTCGCATGTCTCCGCCCAAGATAAGGGAGTGCGGAAAGCTCTACCATAGATGGCCTCGAAGGGCACCATCTTTATACTCGCCTGGTAGCTGTTATTATAAGAGAACTCGATCATGAAAAGATGATCTTCCCACTTCTTACCGAAATCAAGGATGCACATACGGAGCATATCCTCCAGAGTTCTGTTTATACGTTCAGCCTGTCCATACGTTTGCGGGTGGAAGGCAGTACTAAACTTCAACTTTGTACCCAACAACTGGTGGATTAGCCTCCAATCTTTCAAAGTAAAACGCCCGTCTCGATCACTAATGATGCTACGGGGCACACCGTGCAATCGTACGATGCTATCAACATACAGCTTTGCTAACTTTTCGACTGAATCGTCCCTCCGGTTTGGAATAAAGTGGGCTACCTTCAACAAGCAATCCACGACCACCCACACGGCATCATTCCCACTCTGTGATCTCGGCAAACCGTGCACGAAATCCATCGTAATGTCATCCAATTTCCATTCCGGCACAGACAACGACTTCAGGAAACCTCCAGGTTTCTGACATTCGGCCTTCACCAGTGCGCAAGTTTTACACTTTGCCACATAAAGGGCGATGTCCTTCTTCAAACCTGGCTACCAAAACAACTTTTTCATGTCTTGGTACATTTTTGTGATCCCTGGGTGAATTGAGTACTTTGTAAAATGGTCTTCGTACATAAATTCCTCCCGCAATTTACCCACATTTGGGACGCATAGCCGACCATCTTTCCACATTAGACCGTCGTCTAACACAAACTCTGTAACAGACCGAACCTCTGACTCTGCCAAGTAGCGTTGCATGCTCGAATCAAGTTCCAGGGCCTGTCGTATTCTGTCTGCTAGGTCGTATTGCACCTCCGTCCAGTTCAAGCACATACTCGCACTAGAACTCCTCTCCACACAGGAGATCTCTAAAGCTTCCAAGTCATTGATCAGACGAGAGTCATGCGTTTGAACCCAGTTGGCCTGCGCAGAAGCTCTCCGGCTCAAAGCATCTGCGACGACATTTCCCTTCCTGGGAGTATAGTGTATCTCAAAAGTGTAGTCCTCCATGAACTCCATACACCTTCATTGCCGCATTTTAAGCTCTTTCTGATTTAACAGATACTTTAGGCTCTTATGGTCTATAAAGATATCTACCTTCACACCATACAAGTAGTGCCGCCATAATTTCAGAGCGAAGATTACGGCCGCAAACTCCAGGTCATGGACCGGGTAATTCTGCTCATGCACTTTCAACTGGCGAGAGCCATAAGCTATCACTTGACCATGCTGAAGAAGTACGCAGCCTAAGCCGCTCCCTGCCGCATCGCTGTAAATTTCATAGCCTTCTGTACCACATGGCAAACACAAGATTGGTGTCATGGTCAGACGACTCTTTAACTCCTCGAAAGCTTCTGCACACGCTGGTGACCAAACAAACTTCTGATCTTTCCTTGTCAAAGTTGTGAGAGGAAGAGCAATCCGCGAAAAGTTCTCCACGAAGCGCCTATAGTAGCCAGCAAGTCCAAGGAAATTTCTGACTTCTGCTATTGACTTCAAAACGTGCCACTCCTGGATAATAACTATCTTTGTTGGATCCACTGCGATACCCTCACCACTAACCACATGACAAAGGAACGTTACTGAGGCTAACCAAAACTCACACTTGGAGAACTTGGCATACAACTGACTCCATCGCAGGGTCTCCAAAACTACGTGTAAATGAATCGCCTGATCTTCTTTAGATTGAGAGTAGACCAGAATATCATCAATAAAGACTATCACGAACCGGTCAAGGCATTCTCGAAAGGTCCTATTCATCATATCCATGAATACTGATGGTGCATTCATCAGTCCAAACGACATCACTGTGAACTAGTAGTGCCCATAGCGGGTACTAAATGCCGTCTTGGGAATATCGCATTTTCGAATCCGCAACTGGTAGTAGCCAGACTTAAGATCCAGTTTCGAATACACCATTGATCCGACTAGCTGATCAAATAAGTCATTGATTCGAGGAATCAGATACTTGTTCTTCTCGGCCAGGTTGTTCAATTCACGATAGTCTATGCAGATAAGTAGGCTTCCATCCTTATTCTTCACAAAAAGGACCGGAGCACCCCAAGGTGACGTACTTGGACGTATATAGCCTTGCTCCAGTAACTCCTGTAATTGAACCTTCAATTCTGCCATCTCCTTTGGCGCAATTCTATAAGGAGAGCGTGACACATGTTTGGAACCTGGCACCAACTCTATTGTAAAGTTAATCTCTCGCTCATGTGGCGCCCCAGGAAGATCTTTCGGAAACACATCAGGATACTCCGCAATAACAGGAAAGTCACTCAAACTGGGCTGAGGCTTTGCAGCTCCCACTAGCACAAAACACAATTCTGCACCTTGCCGACCTGCCTTGACTACTTGGACAGCAGACATCAACGTCTTGCTCGATCCTTGCAAACCAGCAAATATAGTCGCACGTTCGGTATTCCGCCCTAGTGTGACCTCCTTAGAAGTGCAATCAATGTAGGTCTGCTGCGCCGACAGCCAGTCCATACCAAAGATCACATAGAACTCCGAAAGAGGCAGTATCAATGCTTCCAAATCAAAATCTTGACTTCCAATTTGCTCCTTGACAGCACAGCCTCGATCCGCACGCATCGAGCATCCATTGGGTAGCATCACATCTAATCGTTCCCTTCTAAATTACGAAGGCTCCCCAAGCAGTTGTATGAAGCCCTCCGATAGAAAAGAATGTGAAGCTCCCGTATCAAACAATGCTCTCGCCCAAGAGTTAAATATTAGGACAAATCTTAATACACACAAGGTTAACAAGCAATGCACAAGGTATGAAGTATCAAAAGCAATAAAAGTTGTATACTAATGCATACCTGTCACCACATCGCTTTGCTTTATGGCCTCCTGCTGACCAAGGTTGTACACTCTGGGTTGGGCTAGAGCAGCATGGTATGCAGTTGACTCCACCGCCTTCCCTTTCTCCGCCGCATAAGCCGCAGCCGCCTTCTTGCCGTCATGACAGGCTCGGGCTATATGACCCGACTTACCATAATTATAACAGATGAGTGGGCCTCGCCCAGTGGTCATACCCAAAGAAGCAAATTGAGCTGACCTAGAAGGTCGCACTCTATTCCTCCACCTGCCTCGCCCAGACTTCGCAGAGCTCGGCGCTTTGAACTCTAGATTTACCACTGATAACTCCTTCCTGCTCTAGGACCGCTTCATATCCTTTTCTAAGGAACGAGCCGTATTGACCAGTGTCATAAACCCCTGTTTCATTGGCCTTGACATAAGGAACCACAACTCTTCCCGCAGACCTTCATAAAACCGATTGGTCTTCCGAGCTTCATCGGCAAAGGTCACTCCTGCGTATTGCCCCAACTGGGTAAACTCTGCAGGTAATGATCAATCATACGATCACCTTGAGTTAGACGGTTGAACTGATTCTCCATCTCAATCTGTTGAGCAGGTGGGAGGTACCGCTCCAAGAACATTCCTGAGAACTCGTCAAACGAGATGTCCGACAACTGCCTTCCTGCTAGCTGATGCAACTCTAACTCGTCCCACCACAACTGCGCCTCCCCATCAAGTAGGAGGGTTGCCAAAGTAACCTTCTGCCCTTCCTCCGTATTAGTGGCCTTCAAGGTCTTGCACACCCTCGATAGCCAATCCTCAGCTTGCGTCGGGGTTCCTACCCCCGTGAACATAGGAGGATGGAAACTCAGAAAGTACTGCAGTTGTTGGTTTGGAGCTCTTCGTGCCCTCACTGGCACTGGCCGTTCAACCACTGGTTCAACTACTACAGCCAGCATCGGAGCCACCCCGAGGGTAGGAGGTTGTCCAGGGACATGCCCTCAAGGTTGTGCAGTGAACATAGCAAACACCGCTTCAGCTATCATCCTCACTGTCTCAGCAGAAGGAGGAGTAGGCACCTCAGCTGGTGCACTGCTCGAAGTTGAACGCAGGGGTAGAGACAGCCCCGCTCTACTCCCAGCCGCCTATATATGTGCACAAAACATAATTAGCGACTAAGAGATAGCATGGAATAACAAAGGAACTCATAAGTTCCATCATAAGGCTACAATCATACAGGTACTTCATTCCTAAAGTGAACAGTTACTGGTTATTTACATGTCTTAACGGCGATGCACACACGTGCTCACTAACCCTTAAAAGAATTCGACCACGAATTCAGATGAAAAGGGATCGAGACCCGTAGCTGATACCAATTTGTAACACCCTCCCTGTTACATAGCATATAGCAGTAGGTCCGGCCGGGACCCCACGCCATATAAAACGAACAGAAGAGCGCGTTACTTAATCAGCGTTAAACAGTTAAGAATATAACTATCTCAGCCCACAGAGTCGCATAACAGAAGCATTTAATTTCATATAAAACTAGTTCATTCATTGTCCACAATAGCAACTAGGAATGAAATACAACAAGTTATTTACAAGGTTTGTTCACAACATGTTTATAATAAGGTGGCTTCCAAACATCGGCACGCAAGCCGGCCATACATGAAAACAGTAAACAAAACAACTCGGCCTACGAGGGCCAGCACAACACAGCAGTATATATTTCACAGGTGCGTCTAAGCACCATATAGAAACATTCATCACACGGTGACATCAAGTCACACGTTAAGTGCACTCACGACACATCATGCTCTAGTCCTATTTCAACATGGATGATCAGATTGAACTAGGACGTACACACGAAGTTCCGACACTATCGTTATGAGCTAGATGTCAGGATTCAACTATGCCTGGCCCGGGTTCGGTTCAGCTAATGCCCGCGCTCATAAATGTCATGATTCAACTTAGCCTGACACGGGTTTGGCTTCCCCTTGTGCCCGATGAACTATAACTTCACAGGGTCATTACCTCAGCCTCAGGGGCGAGGTCCAAACATGGTTAGAAATCTCAAAGATTACAGTCTCAGGCATTACATCTTAATGCTAGGCGTTAGCCCTTAACGCTGGGCGTTACTCTTAATGCTGGGCGTTAGCTCATTTCCGGGTAATTTCTGGGTAACACCTCCAGAACTCACTACAGCATGACTCAATACTCAGAACCCGAAAAACACATCATATGGCGCTACCGCCGGCGTTAGCTCTAATGCCTGGCGTTAACGAATAGAACAGCAAGAAACATCACCAATCCATACCAACCTATCCAGATGGGCTTCACACAGCGTGCCTATGTCCGTACTACCATTCCAGACTCTATATGCAAATTTTGTGGGGATATCATCAACCCTCCGGAAGAACCCATCTACTAATTAGTAGAAGTCTTCCTAAGCATGCAAATCAAAGGACGCACATGTCCAAAGATGAAGGGAGGTGAATCGTTACCCTTGGTGCATGTTTCGGTGCCATAGAACCGAAAGGAAATTGACTGGAATCTTTTGAAACAACATCCTCTCTTCTGAAACGATGGCACAAACACGCAAGCAATCTTCTCCATGTATTTTCCCTCGGCACAACGTACGACTAGCCAAATGAGACCTCCTTCCTTCTGGTCACGACTTCTCTGCCTTTGGAAAGAGCTTGGAATTAGAATTTAGAAGGAAAAAGGAACTTGGCTGCCTTATATATTTTTCTTGTCAAATGCAGGCGTTAGTACTTAACACGTGCGTTAGCCCCGAAGGTGGTGGCTGAACTTATCCACAGCCCCTGACCAGCCGCTTAAGGAAAATCGACGGGAAGCTAACGTTGGCGTTAGCTCTAATGCGAATCGACGTCCCGTCTCGACAATCGGGCTGCTGACCCATCGAGACAACGACACGCTTATGTCCTAGGCTAAGGCCTGGCATTAATGCTAACGCCTGGCGCTAGATCTCAGACTTAACAATCTGTTGGGAAAAACTGGGGTGCTACAAACATTTCTCGAGAAGAACATAAAGAATTTCCCAAGAAGGACCTAACGCCTAGCGTTAACCATAATGCCTGGCGTTAGCGCCTTACAGCAACCCTCTTTCTTTTACTGGGGAAATTTGGGGTGTTACAGTAAGGTTTAGGGCAATCCTTGTACCTTGCAACACCTTAAAAGTTAGGTCAGAATTTATGATGGCATTTGTATCCTCCCCCTTTCTGGTTTCTTCAAACACTTGTTGATGTAGGTCTTGTTTAGCTTTTGTTATAGTGCCAGATAAGGTTTGGAAAACATTTTCAAAATCAGCTTGGAGCACATCTTTTAGTTTGACTACCTCAGCATTCAATTGAGTAGCAGTGACTATTTCAGCAATTGATTGGAAAACATTGGCAATATCCGTTTTCAGCGCTTCCGTATTCCTGTCAGCTTCCTCATTCAACAGCATAGCATTGGAGTATACATATTCTTGGATGTGATTGGCTGATTATTCTATCACCTCATCAGTCTTGCTGACATACCTTTTGACATAAGATATATCCTATTCAGACAGCTGGAGGTGTTTGTCCATAGATCATAGAATGGTATTCTGAGAGATCACTACCTTTTCTTCTAGGTCAAACCATTTAGTCATTTGCATGATCAGGATGCCAGTGTCTTCCTTGATCTCCTTGACCTTATCCATTACTTCAGTTTTCACATCCAGTATGGACTGATCTATGTATGTTTTGACAGTTGAAACTGACTGGTCTACATAATTCTTCATGGATGTGAGATGAGTCTCTAGCATGAGTTGAATTGCATTTAGAATGCTCTCATTTGAGGAAGTGGAGGTGGAAGCTTGTTGATCAGGGATGATTGGGTTTGGGAGCCTTAGTGGACTTGGAGGAGGGACTACTTGAGGTGTAGTCTGCATTACAGCTGTAGGTGAAAGTGCACAATTAACCTCACTAGAATTCTCTAGAGGGGGGGTGAATAGAGATTTAAAAATTATTTTGTGCAAAGTTAATATTTATATATGTGTATGATCACAGATTAGAGCTTCCCACACACCAACAAGAATTAAGCAAGAAAATAAAGTAAATGCAAGAAAATAAATCACAGCACAACACAAGAAAATATAGTGGTTCCCCAAACTTTGGGTAGTCCACTCTTCTGCCCCCTTGGTAGGAATTCACTATCTTGCACTGAGTCTTTTGATAAGGAGACTCTTAGAACCACCCTGAGTCTTTTGACAAGGAGACTCTTAGAACCAACTGAGTCTTTTGACAAGGAGACTCTTAGAACCAGTACACTTAATTTTTTGGAGAGAGATTCGAAAAACTCTTTTACAATGTTTAAGTGAGAAAGAAAGAAAGGAGAAGAAATAAAAAACAAGAAAGAATCTTCTTCCTAGCAAGAAGATTGGAAGCACAAGAAGTGAATTGAATCTTTCTTCTATAGAGAGAAGAAGATTTGCAGCCTTTCTCTCTTTGTGAGAGCTATTAGATTTTGCAGCAGTATGACTTCAGAAGCAGAAGAAGAAGAAGTGCTTGAATGTTGCTGCAGAGCTTTTTCTCAATTTCTCTCTTTTCTCTTGGGAGCTTTTCCTCTATTTCAAATGTGTGTGGTAGATCACTCTCTTCTATTTTTTGCCGACCTCCTCTTATTTATAGCTCTGTTAATTCAACATAATACTATAGGAGGATAATCAATTAGCTGTTAGAGAGAATAGAAAAAATGTTTCCATAATGTTTATTTCTGTAGAAGGAAAGAATGAATTCTGATTTCAAATAATATCCAAAATAGAGTTAATCAGATTAGCCAAGAATCAAATAGAAGGAAAGAATGATTCAGAACGGCTATAAAATATTAACATTATTCCATACAAATCAGATTTACTGAAAGAAGGAAAGAGATCTGGCGCATATTTAAGTCTGTCAAATAAATCGACGTGCGACGATTGCCATTCGACGCAAGCGTCGAGTACATCCTGTCTGGACGTCGAGAGGTGAATAAGGAAGGTGCGTCGACTAAGGTGCGTCGACTAAGGTGCATCGACTTCACTAGTTGCGTCGACTAGAAATCAGAATAACGTCGACAACACATACGTCGAAATCTTCCTAGAGTTACTTCGACTTAATCTGAAAGAAACGTCGACTACATTTCGACATTGCGTCGAATACTATTCGACGCATATTTACTTAGCCTTGTTTTTCATTTTTGGAATTCATATTTGACTCATTTTCAGGGGTTAAGAGAAATCATTTTCCCAACAATCTCCCCCTATTTGTCTTAACCCTTCTTAGAGAGAAATTTTATTAGCATATAATTAACACAGCATAGTATTTGTATAGATAAGAAATATATTGAGTAGAAGGAAAGAATTAGGAAAAGAAAGCACATGACAAGTATTTGTCTTTCACAAGAATTAAACTAGAAACTTCTTTTTGTACATGAAGTTGACAAAAGCAGAATAAAGTTTCCTAGATAAGTCATTAATGGCATCAAAAATGTATCCCCTGGCTCTATCAGGTCTTTCCTGGACATTCCTGATGATTGTATGCAGTTTTTCCAAGAGTTTATCACCATCAGGAATAGTGTCATTTATGGAGTACCCTTTGCTGATGATGATTGCTGCCTTTTCATCAATCATCTCAATGGTAATGTTGTGAGATTCTTTTTGTGCAGGCTTGGGCTCAGGAGGTCCTTTGTTATCAACCTTTGGCCTATAGAGTTTCTTCTTTTCTGGTTCCTATTTCTCAGGAACTTCATACATCTTTCCTTTTCCTTTCCCTTTCCATGGTGAGTTAAGCCATTTGTCTAGCATTGCAGGCCTTGTAGGCTTCTTATAGGGAATGTAGGTTTCTTCTGTACACCCTATACCCTTCTTGTCCTTTTGACCCTTATCCAGGATAATCCCTGCCTGAGGATTTTTCTTTTGAAAAGCTTCAATATCAAACAACTTATTTGGAATTCTGATAGAAGATTCAGCAAGAATTTGTTCCTTAGTCATGCCCTTGTTAATCTTCTCCATCCAGGCCCTCCTTTTATCTTCCACTTCTTTCCTGGGTGCTTCATATTCATACACTTCTCTTTCTCTTATCTCTTCATGCCTCTTTTCCATGTCAGGATCATGGTACTCCTTGACAGGACTGTTAGGACAGATACTAGGCATCTTTTCAAATCTTTTTATTTGCTCACATGCTTTTCTATACTTCTTTTCTTTTGCAAACTCCTTCCTTTCTTCTTTAGAAAAATTTTGCCAGTGGGGAGTGACTTCCCTTTTTCTCTTTATCTATCCTCCTGGACTTTGCCTAGGTATGATCTGTTTAGGGAGTCTTGCTGCTTGTAGAGGTAGAGGTAGCAGAGGAGGTAGAGAAGAAGGTAGAGGAGGAAGTTGAGGAGGAGGAAGAGGACGAGAGGAAGGAGGAGTTTTCTTTTTGGGTGGAGAGGGAGTTATTTCAAGAAGAGTTCTTAGATGTTCTGCAATAGAGGGCAGAGTGATTTCTGGTAGGGTGATCTCTGCTGAGGGATGAATGTCTCCTCCAGACTCTTTTGTAGGGATGTCCTCAAGTAGAGGTGTCTTCAGCTTGATGTAACTGCAGAGAAGCCAGAAGAGTGATGTTGAAGTTCTTCCTCACATAAGGGTGCATCAATCCATATCTGCCCATTCCAATCATCAGAGGTGGCTGCTTCTTCCTCCCCCTGGATTACTGGGTCCTTTACTACAGGAATCTCCCCCTGGTTATAAGGATCATCAATTCTGAATGCTGAATCCACAGCATGCTCCCCTTCAGTGTTGTAAGAGGAGGATTCACCAAAATGTTTGATGAAACTGTAGTCAGAGTGATTTGAGAGAGGTGGAGCCTATAAGAGAGTTAGAGAGAATACTTAGTGTTGGAGAGAAGAGATTTAAACCTGAGCTTTTAGTTGAGATCAAAAACCTGGCAAGAGGGGTTTCTGGAGCAACTCTCCCCCTGGTTTATATCTTTCAGGAAGGATGTAAACCTTTGTGGCGACAGAGGTTCCTCTTGAAGAAGAAGATGAAGCCCGGGAAGAGAGGCAGACAGGGTGGCCAATTTGGCTTCACAGGAGGTGATCATATTGGCACATTCATTGGAGAAGTTAGTTAATCGTGTCTGGAAGTAATTGAGAAGATTTTCCAGAGCATCGTTCATTGCTTTGATAAGGTCAGTTTGAACAGGAGTAGGCGCCATTGATGCAGGAAGAGAGAGAGGTAGAAGACGCAGTTTTGGCGTGTCCAGAGAGTTATTTGTTATGAAATAATAAGTACTATTTAAAGAAGATGAAACGTCGAGAAAGGAAACAGAAATCAAGGTAATCCAGTCGTAAAAGAAGAGGAAGTAAGGATTTGATTCCAATTTTAACCAGAAGTCGACGTTACGTCGAATTGATGTCAACGTATGCGTCGATATGTAGTCGGCGTTCCATGAAGGTTTTGTCAGTCTAAAGATTTGTCGACGAGGTCATAGACTTGCGTCGATAAGAAGTCTACGGTATGTTGATAGTGGATCGACGTAACTTTAACTGAAAGAAATCAGAACCAGCGTCGAGGTCTTCTCGACGGTACGTCGATATGTATTTTGACGCATCTCCAGGAAACTTTCTTAGATATTCTGATGTCTTTAGATTTCCCTAACAATGAGGTTTACAAGCTTCCATCAAGCATCCCCAAGGTGTTTATGAAATAGTTATGCTTAGTTTCATCTAAAGGTTTTGTGAAGATGTCTGCTCTTTGATTGTCTGTGGGAATATATTCTAAGGTTATTTTACCCTTCTCAACATTGTCTCTAAGGAAGTGATGTCTGATTTCTATATGTTTGGTCCTACTATGAAGGACTGGGTTGGATGCTATGGATATAGCACTAGAGCTATCACAATAGATCTTAGAGTTGTGTATTTCCAATTTGTAATCAAGTAGTTGATTTTGCATCCACAGGATTTGTGAACAACAGCTCCCAACAGCTATGTATTCAGCTTCAGCTGTTGAAGTTGAGACTGAGGTTTGTTTCTTACTATACCATGAGATCAATCTGTCACCTAGAAATTGGCAGGTACCAGATGTGCTTTTTCTATCAACCCTACATCCAGCATAATCTGCATCTGAGAAACCTATTAATTCAAAGTTGGTTTCTGCTGATTACCATAGTCCTAGTTCAGGGGTTCCCTTTAGGTATCTAAGAATCCTTTTTACAGAGGTGAGATGGGATTCCTTTGGTTCAACCTGAAATCTAGCACATATGCAAGTGGCAAACATGATATCAGGTCTGCTTGCTGTTAGATATAGAAGGGATCCTATGATGGCCCTATAAGTCTTTTGATCTACTGATTTTCCTTTATCATCTTTTTCTATGATGGCATTGGTTGCCATGGGTGTTTTCATGGTAGATGCTGATTCCATACCAAACTTTTTGATTAGTTCTTTGGTATATTTTGATTGTGAGATAAAGATTCCTTCACTACTTTGTTTTACTTGTAGCCCTAGGAAGTAGGAGAGTTCACCTATACTACTCATCTCAAATTTAGATTGCATAAGATTAGAAAATCTTTTACATAGTTTAGGATGGGTTGAGCTAAAGATAATGTCATCTACATATATTTGAACAAGGAGGAGTTGGTTTTTATGTGTTCTAGTTAAGAGTGTCTTGTCTACTTTTTCCTCTTTCAAAGGAATTTTCTAAAAGAAAGTTTGAGAGAGTTTCATACCAAGCTCTAGGTGCTTGCTTAAGACCATATAATGCTTTGTTAAGTCTATAAACAAAGTTAGGGGAAGAGGGATTAACAAAACCTGGTGGTTGCTCCACATATACCTCTTCTTGCAGATCTCCATTTAAAAAGGCACTCTTGACATCCATTTGGTAGACTTTCATCTTCATGAAGGCTGCATAGGCAAGAAAGAGCCTGATTGCCTCTAATCTGGCTACTGCAGCAAAGGTCTGATTATAGTCTATCCCTTCTTCTTGTCTATATCCTTGTGCTACAAGTCTTGCCTTGTTTCTCACAATTATTCCAGTGGAATCTAGTTTGTTCCTATATACCCATTTTGTACCAATTACAGGGTAGTTTCTTGGTCTTTCAACTAGGTTCCATACTTTGTTTCTCTCAAATTGGCCTAGTTCTTCTTGCATGGCCATAATCCAGTGAGGATCACAATTTGCTTCCTCAAACTTCTTTGGTTCAACTTGTGATAGGAAGCATTGGAGCATTATCCCATTGGAGACTTGGTGTCTTGTTCTTACTCCTGCATTGGGATCTCCAATCACTTGAGCTTGTGGATGATCTTTCAAATTGATTCCTGTTCTGCCTGAATTTGTCAGTTGTTCTTCTACTTCATTCTCAATGGGATCATTGTTCAATTGTTCTTCCTGGACCATGTCCTCTTGTGGAAGAGGGTCTTGAGTGCTCTTTTCTGAGGTTTCTTGTTCAGACTCCTCACTTGGTTCCTCTAACTGGTTTTCCTTTCCATTTTCTGTATTCTCTAGAGCTAGTTGCTCAAGCTGGGTTTCTATGCTGTTGTTTTCCTGTGGAACAGAACTGGTGGGAGTTCCCCCCCCACCCCTTAAGCAGCATGTTAGTTTCATCAAATACAATGTGCATGGATTCTTCAATCTTAAGAGTTCTTCTATTGTAGCACCTACAGGCTTTGCTGGATGATGAATATCCCAGAAATATTCCATCATCAGACTTCTTGTCAAATTTGGCAAGATGATCTTTCCCATTGTTTAGAATAAAGCAAGCACATCCAAAAATTTTAAAATATTTAACAGTGGGTGTTTTATTTTTCAGGAGCTCATATGGAGTCTTTGATTTAGTTTTGTGTATGAGGCTTCTATTTAGAACATAGTTTGCAGTGTTGACTGCTTCAGCCCAAAAGGTTTTTGGTAATCCTGACTCTGCAAGTAGGGTTCTACCTGATTCTATTAAGGTTCTATTCTTCCTCTCAGCAACTCCATTTTGTTGGGGAGTTCTAGGTGCTGAGAAGCTTTGTTTAATACCTTCTTCCTCACAGAAACTACAAATCATCTGATTCTCAAATTCAGTCCCATGGTCACTTCTTATAATTGAAACATTTGTATTGAACTCAGATTGAATCTGTCTTATGAATTTTGAGAGAATTTTATGGGTTTCAGATTTAACTCCTAGAAAGAATACCCAGCTAAACCTAGAATAATCATCAACAATGACCAAGGTATAGGATTTTCCACCTAAGCTTTGAGTGGATATGGGACCAAAGAGATCCATGTGTAGTAAGTATAAAGACCTGGGAGAGTCATCCTTACCAATGGGTTTGAAGGATGATTTGGTTTGCTTTCCTAGTTGGCAAGGTCTGCATGGAGAATCCTTAGAGTACCTACCCTTTGGTAAGCCTCTGACTAGGTTATTCTTAGCTAGTTTACTGATTGTTTTGTAGTTTAGATGACCTAGTCTCCTATGCCATAATTCATTTTTATCAATAATATTGTTGAATAAGCAAACTTCTGTGGGTGAAGAGCTAAAGTCCACTACATATACTCTCCCTTTTCTAATTCCATTTAGTACTGTAGCACCAGTCTTGATATCTATAATATGGCAGAATAGTGTAGTGAATTTTACCTCATACTTACCATTCTCACATATCTGACTTATACTTATCAGATTGTGTTTTAGTCCTTTGACTACTGCCACATTCTTGAAGGTGACTTTCCCTTCTTTGAAATCTCCAAATCCCTTGGTTTGGCCACAGCTAGAGTCTCCAAAGGTTACTGATGGTCCAAGTCTATCCTCAAAGTTGATTAATAGGTTTTTGCTACCTGTCATGTGCATGGAGCATCCACTGTCCAAGTACCACACCATCCTGGAGATGTGATACATCTGCACATAAAAGTTTAAACATTAGTTTAGACCCTGCTGAGCTGGGGTCCCTTTCTCTCATTAGTAAAAGATTTAATAAAAGAATAAGTGGGTTTTTCAGGATATCCTTTCTCCTTATGGGGTACTGGTTTATCATACCAATCTTCTTGGATCATATCACAGAAATAGTGTTCATAATAGAAGGACATGGATTGAGGGACCTGTTTGGAAACAGAAAATTTTCTGTCTGATTTATTGCGTCGATAGGGATTCGACGTAGACTTATGGTTGCGTCGATATGAATTCGACGTAGGTTTCTGGTTGCGTCGATATAAGGTTGACGCTTCCTTCATTCTGAGTCTACTTTTAGTCAAAGCATGTGAGAGATTACGTTGAGTGGAGGTCGACACGATTTGGTGTATGCATCGATTAGAAATCGACGCACGTGGATAATAATTCGACGTATGTTCAAAATTTTTGTGAGCATACTTTCCTAAGATTCCTTTATCTGTAATGGGATTAGGTTTATTAAAAACAGTGGTTGTTTCTGGACCTACTTGTGATCTAATTCCTGCTAGATGATTCTCCCTAGTGAATTGAATGGGATGTTTCCAGACAGGTTTGCTGAATGTTTGTGATTTAGATGCTTCATTAGTATTCAGCTTTAGTTGTCTAAATCTATCAGTGAGATTCTTAGAGATGTTCTTGAGCTTCTGACCTCTTCCATTCAGAGAGTCCTCAAAGGCTTTAGCCTTTGCCAGCTCTTTCCTTAGTGTTAGATTTTCTGAATGGATTTTGTCTAATTCCTTCTTTGAGAGCTCTTGATTGAGCTTATAGTTTTCATAGTGTGTATTCACATGTTTGAGATTTCTTAATTCAATTCTTAATTCTTTTACTTCTTTTTCAGATTTGATTAGATCTAAACAGAATTCTTTGAAATCTTGTTTGAAATCAGTAGAAGAGAAATCTATATCATCAAGTATATTTACCATAGATGTATCATCAAGCTTCTCAGTGGCCATCAGACAGGTTTCCTCTTGCTTAACCTCTTCCTGATCATTGTCTGATGAGGTACTTCCTTCAGATTCTGAATCACTCCAAGATTGAGCAATGAATCCTCTTTCTTTCTTTTTCTTCTTTAGATCTGTTCTTTTCAGATCTTTCTTAGTGCTGTTCTCCTTAGGACATTCAGGTGCAATATGTCCAGGTTTCCTGCAAGAGTAACAGATAATCTCTTTAGTAGGTGTTTTATTATACCTTGTTTTTGAATCTCTTCCTCTGGATCCTTCTGTTTTGATCCACCTCTTGAACTTCCTATCCAGGAAGCTGATTAGTTCCTCATCACTAGTAGATGGTTCACCTTCAACAACTTTCAATGCAATACTCTTTTCTTTTGAGAGTGGAGAGGCCTTTTCTTTCTCAGCTCTGGTTTTCAACAGTTGTTCATAGGATTTTAATTTACCCAACAGAACATCTGTTGATATTTCTTTTTGACTTCTGTAGTCTTTGATTGGCCAGATTCTTGAGTCCCAAGAGCTAGGAAAGCAAGTCAATAATTTATCATTTATCTCAGTGAGAGATATGTCCTTCTCAAGTGTTCTCAATTCATTGTCTATGAGGCTGAATCTTGAATACATGTCAGCAACACTTTCACTTTCTTTCTTTTGGAAGTTTTCATATTGTGAGATCAGTAGTGCCTTTCTATCCTTTTTCTCATCAGCACTTCCCTCTACCATTTTGGTGAGAGCTTCCCATACTTCCTTAGCTGACTCACAATCAGCAATCTTTTGGAAAATTTCATCTGAGAGGGTTGAGACTAGGATATTCATATCCTTGGCATCATGTCCTTGGGCTTTCTTCTCATCTTCTGTCCATTCAGCTCTTGGAACAAGTGTTTCAGTCACTTTTCCACTTGAATCCTTCCTGAATGGCTTGGGGGGACCTGTCAAGATCACATTAAACAATTCATCATCAATAGAGTTTAAATAAATTCTAATTCTTGTTTTCCAAAGTGCAAACTTTTCCAGGTTGCAAATTGGTGGTCTGGTGGAAGCATAATCTTTGATTTGTGCCATATGATAAATATTTTTGAAAAATATATATATATGAGAGGTAGGATCTTCTTGATCAAGGAGTTATCCTTTTTAGACCAACCTCCCTCTGATACCAATTGAAAGTGCACAATTAACCTCACTAGAATTCTCTAGAGGGGGGGTGAATAGAGATTTAAAAATTATTTTGTGCAAAGTTAATATATATATGTGTATGATCACAGATTAGAGCTTCCCACACACCAACAAGAATTCAGCAAGAAAATAAAGTAAATGCAAGAAAATAAATCACAGCACAACACAAGAAAATATAGTGGTTCCCCAAACTTTGGGTAGTCCACTCTTCTACCCCCTTGGTAGGAATTCACTATCTTGCACTGAGTCTTTTGATAAGGAGACTCTTAGAACCACCCTGAGTCTTTTGACAAGGAGACTCTTAGAACCAACTGAGTCTTTTGACAAGGAGACTCTTAGAACCAGTACACTGAATTTTTTGGAGAGAGATTCTAAAAACTCTTTTACAATGTTTAAGTGAGAAAGAAAGAAAGGAGAAGAAATTAAAAACAAGAAAGAATCTTCTTCCTAGCAAGAAGATTGGAAGCACAAGAAGTGAATTGAATCTTTCTTCTATAGAGAGAAGAAGATTAGCAGCCTTTCTCTCTTTGTGAGAGCTATCAGATTTTGCAGCAGTATGACTCCAGAAGCAGAAGAAGAAGAAGTGCTTGAATGTTGCTGCAGAGCTTTTTCTCAATTTCTCTCTTTTCTCTTGGGAGCTTTTCCTCTATTTCAAATGTGTGTGGTAGATTACTCTCTTCTATTTTCTGCCGACCTCCTCTTTATTTATAGCTCTGTTAATTCAACATAATACTATAGAAGGATAATCAATTAGCAGTTAGAGAGAATAGAAAAAATGTTTCCATAATGTTTATTTCTGTAGAAGGAAAGAATGAATTCTGATTTCAAATAATATCCAAAATAGAGTTAATCAGATTAGCCAAGAATCAAATAGAAGGAAAGAATGATTCAGAACGGCTATAAAATATTAACATTATTCCATACAAATCAGATTTACTGAAAGAAGGAAAGAGATCTGGCGCATATTTAAGTCTGTCAAATAAATCGACGTGCGTCGATTGCCATTCGACGCAAGCATCGAGTACATCCTGTCTGGACGTCGAGAGGTGAATAAGGAAGGTGCGTCGACTAAGGTGCGTCGACTTCACTAGTTGCGTCGACTAGAAATCAGAGTAACGTCGACAACACATACGTCGAAATCTTCCTAGAGTTACTTCGACTTAATCTGAAAGAAACGTCGACTACATTTCGACGTTGCGTCAAATACTATTCGACGCATATTTACTTAGCCTTGTTTTTCATTTTTGGAATTCATATTTGACTCATTTTCAGGGGTTAAGAGAAATCATTTTCCCAACAGTAGGCATCACTTGAGCTGGGTCATCCACCTTCTCAGCAAAAGATGCTATATCATCAATATGAGCAGGGTAGACTCCATCATTATCCACATTATCCATGTCCGCATCACCATTGTCTGGTTCCTCCCTCTCAGATAGATCACCTTGATCTGATGAGTCCTGGAATTCTGGGATAAGAGTTTGGAGTTAGATTTAATGACTTAGCAATACTAGGGCTGGGTTGGTAGGGCTTACCATGAACATCATCTTTATCAGCTGATGGCTCTTTTGGCTTCTCCCCCTCAGATCGGGCATCAGATTGTCCTTGTTGGGGTAAGTCCCAGAGAGTTGGGGAGTCATCAATGTTATTTGAAATACTTCTTTCAAGATCTAGTATTATTGTATCAAGCTTACTTTGTAAGTCCTTAGGAGAAGGAACTTTCTCCTTATCAGATTTGACTTCTTCACTTTCATTTTGATCATGGATACTATCCATGGAGGATGGTTCTTGTTGATGCTCCCCCTCAGATGGAGCATTCAGCTGGCCATGAGGAGCTGTGTACCACATAATTTAAGTGTCATTAGTGACTAACTAGGTGATTAGCTATGGTTAAATAATATTATGAGTAATGTGGAGTCTAAGGATTAATTACCAGGGGTGCTATCTATTACCAAGTCCTGTGGATGGACAATGTCAGTAGGCATGTCATCCAAATTAGCATCCTTATCAGGACTGCTGTGAGATCCAATATCATCACCAGTATCCTTATTTTCATCTTAGTGAACTGACTCAAAACATGACATGATTAGTCTAGGCTTCTTGACTAATTTGGCTTTCTTTGGTTCTTTCTCCTTTGCCTCAGATGGCTGGCACATGGGGAGAACCCTGGTGAACCTGCCTAGGGTTTGTATATCCATTCTCTTCAGATAATGGATATTGGATCCTTTCAACTCTTTATACCTTTCAGGATAGGTTTGCATTAGATATAGGGATAGAATTCTACCCATATTTGGTGCTTGCGGACATTCCTTAAGTCTTTGAAATATTAGTTCTCCCCAGGAAGTTTTTTTGGTGAGAATGATCCTTGTCATGATGTCAAACATATATTGGGATATAGTATCATGTGACCCAGGCTTGCATATGATTGCTTTGCCTACTATATCAGATAGGAGTTTGCCCCTTTGATTGAAGAATTTTCTCTTTAATGAGCCAGTCTTGGCATCACTGTACTCTTCCCACTTCAGAGCTTTCTTCTTTTCTTTGTCAGAAATAGGTTCCTCCTCATCCTGAGTGCATGAGGGAATTTGGAAGGCTTTAACTATCTTTGTTGAGGAGATTTTCACTCTCTCTCCTCCTATTTTTGACTTTAGAGAGGTCTAGGAAGAGGATTATTTGGCATTGCTAAACCATTCCAAAACTTCAGTTCTGAGAATGATTGTGGGTTCAGACAAAAAGTATTCCAGGCCTTGAGCTTTCAGGAGTAGAATCACTCCTTTTATGTCTTCTTGTGCATGGGCAAAGCCATTTCTGACTATCTCATATCCTTCCAGAAGGTCCTTTGAACTCTTGGGTGCCATTTTTGGTGTAGAATAATGCGCTAGGATGGAAGAGAATGTGATTCGTCTCGGCATCTAGGATGAAATGGTTGTGAACCTTACACTAATTATTGATTGTCTATTTATATGGCATAAATCTATGTGATGGTTAGCCCTAAAAATTAGAGTTAATTGAGCTTATAAATGTGAGTAGAACTGGGTCAAATGGGTTGCATTTAGACAAACTGTAATTAGACCATTCCGTCTCAGCGGAACAGCTAAGATGGCGACCTACCCGCTGGGACAGAGCACTGTCAGCCGCTGGGAAAGTTTTAACAGTCTCGGTTGTTCAGCTGAGACTTTTCCCAGCTGTCTCAGCGGCTCAACTGAAACAATATTTTATGTTTTAGCTGACCTTACAATCTAACCATTAGTCCTTGGGGTTTTGATTGAGTTAAGACTTAACCATGTCACTAGGATTATTTATGTGATAAAATTATGAATACCAATGATATTATGAATCATTACACAACACTTTAAATGTTTAATGTGACAATGTTTTGACTGCATAGCATCATAGAAAAAAATTTGACATTATTCAACATTTAACATTCCTAGTTCAATCTTGAAAGTATTAAATTTGGCCTCATCCAATGGCTTTGTAAAAATATCAGCAACTTGATTGTCAGTGGGGACAAATTCAAGGCAGATGTCTTTACATTCAACATGTTCTCTTATAAAATGATATCTCTGTTGGATCTTGTGGCGCCCTTAGAAGGGGGGGGGGGGGGGGGGGGTGAATAAGGGCCTTTTTAAATTATGATTTTTTTACTTAAGAATTTTTAAAACAAATTTTGCTTTTCTAAAAATCACATATAAAAATTTTCAAACTATGAAAATTTTAAATTAATTCAAACACAAATTTCTAAGTTAAAGATTAAGCAACCAAATTTGCAATTAAACAAAAAGACATAATAATTTTTTTTTAATCATGAAATTCACATACAATAAAAATGATCTTAACAATGCTTAAGATCAAGGCACAAATATGATAATAAACTTTTAACAATTTGTGTTTACCAATCCTTCTCCCAAGGATCGGAAGGCTATCACTTGTCTCTCCCTAGACCAAGCGCAAGCCTATCCTCTAGATCTTCCCAAGATCTAGACGTAGCACACAAGGCCACAATTTCCTACCAAGCCACGCAAGGACTTGGACGCTCCGCACAAGGAAGCGATTTTCCCCTAAGCCACGCAAGGACTTAGACGTCACACACAATGAGACGATTTCCCTACCAATACAATGTGAAATATATATAAATGAAAATACAAAATGAAATGAAGAACTCCCTAGAAATTCAGATCTCTGAAAGGAAGGTTGAAGCCTCGAGATGATCGTTGATGTAAAAGCGCGTCCGATCTCGTCTTCAATCTCAAACCTTCTAATCACAAATGGGAGTTGATGAGGTTCTGGAGCTCTCTGGTTCGTATGCACTCAGGAAGGGACTTAGAATTCTCAAAGCTTGGAATGCACGAACAAAACAAACCATTTTATAAATGATAGATAGCGCCATCCGTTAGCTAGGTATCGCCAAAATCCGATAGCTCCAGAGGTGCCATGTGTCCCATGTATTCGGCATTTTTGCGGAGAGTGGCGATCGCGATTGAGTCATTGTTGAGGCGTGCGCTGTCGGATATCCAATAGCACTATTGGATATCCGTTAGCTTGCATAACTTCTGCACGTCGTAGAGTTACGGGAAGATCGTGCACTGTCGGATATCCGTTACTGCTGTCAGAAATCCGATAGCTCTAAACCGTTGAGTAGAGATCAGAGAACAGAAGAAATCGTGCGCTGTCGGAAATCTGGTACTGCTGTCGGAAATCTGATAGCTCCAATTTCTGGAAAATCGGTATTTTGCTCCAAATAAAACATGTTATTCTTGCACCTGTTATCTGCACACCATTAATCAGAAATAGGATCAAATACATTCGGGATTTGTTATTCTCAAATCGGACGAGTGTGGAACGCATGCTCCAACAATCTCCCCCTTTTGATAATAACAAATCCTTATAAAAAGAAATCAAATAAATCCTATAGAGATATTGAAAAGTATATCATGTGTCTACAAGTGTGAACATATGATCTCCATGATCTCTCCCTTAATATGATCTCCCCCTTAATATTTGCTCCTTCTAAAAATATTCTCCCCCGACATATAAACTCCCCCTACATGTATGCTCCGTGTATTAATTAAGTATTTTAAGTGATTTAAGTGATTTCTTATTATCTTCTCCCCCTTTGATATTATCAAAAGTAATGAATAGAGACGAGGAAGGAGTATCACAGAGATATGGTAGAAAATAAGAAAGAATATAGGGAAAGTTGGAGTACACTAGCGGAAGCTTTGTAAGTGATATGATATCGAGATAGGAAACCTTAGAGATGAGGCCAAGCATTCTAGTTATCTGTTATCAATATACATAAAGCAAATATACTTAACCATTATGAGAATCAAGTGCAATTATCAGAGAAAGACACATTAGCAGATAAAATATTGAATCGTTTTGGTCCAATTCTCATAAGAAGAAATTTTATAAATAACAATGAAGTGTAGTAGTGATACTTTGAGAAAGAATACATATGAATATATTTAAAATATACATGATCATGGAATTGTTAAACATAACATAAATATACATAAAGCCAAACTTATGTACTTATAGAAACTTTGCAAGTATACATAAAAGGACCATTTTGTTTTTTCATAACAACAAACTTTACAATTCTTTCCAAGGTGCTTAACCACACAATGCTCATTAAGACTTGTCAGGAGGCTAAGTAGTGCTTGGTGGAGGATCCTTTTCAATTTTTTTTTTAATTTATTTCTTTCAAAATTTTTGGCAAAATATATGTTTTGCATTTGATTTTGTATTTTTTTTTGAATATTTATGTATGTAAAGGATCTCCGAATTCACTTGCATGCAAAAAATGGTATAATTTGAATAAGTGCAAAGTAGCAAAGTTGAAGGTAGCATTTATGAAATGTATTTTGTTATGTTCGATCAATCATGATATATGTAGAAAATAAATTGTATTAACATGTATTTGCAAATTAAGTGTTTGTGATCGCTCATTGTCATAGATAAAAGGTTTCTTATACTTAGAGGCATGTGAAAACAATTCTTAATTCCTATATGAAAGTGTCATTACATTGATAACTTAAGTGCGAACACCATAATCATGTGTTAAGCTATTTTTATGAAAAATAACACATGAAGAATCATTTATGCAAGATTAAAAAATTCTCATATGAACATTAATAGAAACAGGGAATGAAAAAGCTAGAGAAGAATAGAAGTTTATTTTTGGGCATTGTCGGATATCCGACAGCTAGATGTCACCATCCGACATCTCTAAAAAGATAAAAAGAGTCGTTTCGTCTTTCCACCGATGCCTTACTTCACTTTTAGGAGATTTTCCGAGATTTAGAGCTCCAGGTCGCCGAAGAACTTTAGATCTAAGGTGAGGAACTTTGATTTTTCAAGTTTTGTTTAAATTTTTTCAAATTTTATGTGATTTTGATATTCCTCTTGGTTTTCAGTGAGTTTTTGTGAAGAAAAATTTAGAAGTTTTAGGAGATCTAGACATTTGAGATCTTGGTGTTCAAAAGAGGGTTTAGATCTTGTGATTTTGATATTCCTCTTGGTTTTCATTGAGTTTTTGTGAAGAAAAAAATGTAGAAGTTTTAGGAGATCTAGACATTATAGATCTTGGTGTTCAAAAGAGGGTTTAGATCTTGTGATGTTGATATATAGAATAAAAATTAGAACTTTGAAATTTTTTTTTTAGGAAGAAGATGATGAATAGTGTTTTACACCAAAGTTTGGATTTTTCAAAATTATATAGATGTTAAAAAAAACATTGTTTGTTTGTTGAAAACAAAAATGTGTGAATTTGTGATAGTAAGAATGTTTGTGAGATGAATTTTCGGAAGTATGATTTTTAGCTATCGGATATCCGACAGAAGCGTATCGGATATCCGACAGTTCCAGTTTCTATAAATTTCTTATTTCTTATACAGATATGGCATCCAGTTGGAGATCCCGAAGGAGTGATTCAGGAGATGCTCATTCTTCCTATCAAAGTTATCCGGGCATAGAGAAAGCCCAAATTGGAATCTCTAAATTTGTGGAATTTGATCTCCCACGTCATGAACGTGTGTATTTTATGCTTGTCGAGGCAGGTATAATTTCTGTCATTATCCAAGACTTGTTCTCCTCATTTTTAGTACTAGAGTTTTATAATCATCTTGAGGACCCTATGTACACTGATTTGAATGGAGGAGTTAGATCGAAAATCCAAGGACAATATGTGGAGATCACTCCCTTTGATTTAAGGAGTGAATTTGGAATAGAGGAAAGTAGTAATGTTTTGGACATAGTTAAGAACTATAGACTAGAGAGAGATTGGACCTTAATGAACATGTCGTTGCATGGAAATTCTACAAAGAACCTTATAACCACTATGACGACATTGTCAGATGATGCTCGTCTTGTTCAAGACATACTAAGGCACACGATTATGTTGAAGTCCTGTGATACTCATAGTATTACGGCTCAAATTAGTCTTGTGACTTATTTTATAGTGGAGAAAGAATTATTTGATGTGGCCGATCTTCTTTTGTCTATGATTCGCTATACATTCCGCCTCAAAAATCCTGAGTGGAAAAAGGCACATTCACTCCCTTTGGGTGCGATTATCCAGCATATTCTATTCAAGAAATACGCATGGATAGATCAAGACTTTTATGTTGGAGATTGTGTCCCGGATAAATATCAAACGACGGGTATAAAGAGTAAGAAAAATCAAAGGAAGCCGCCTACTACGGAGATGAGAGAGCCTTCTATTTCATGTGGAGGGTCTATGCGGGAGGTACTCGACTCTTTTCAAACAAAGTTGGATAGACACATTAATGATTTTCAAGAGCATAGAAAGTCTTTTGAGGAACACAAAGTGGAGGTGAAGAAGGATCAGATACGGATGCAGAAGATCATGAAGTTCCTTGTCAAGGGACTAAAATTAAAACCTATACCTGCTGAAGCCACTGAATGGGAAGTGCCTACGGAGGAGGAGCCGCATCGCCAATCAGTTAGTCAGGCTCGACGTAAGAAGGCAGTGGTAAGGAGACAAGTTTATGATTTTCTAGAAAGCAGTGGAGCAGGCAGTCAAAATGAGGAGGATTCGGATTGAAAATGACTTTAGGGAGCTAACGCCATCCAATATCCTACTGTCGCCATCCGATAGCTTCCCAGCCCAGATCTCTCCTTAATTTTGTGAACTTCTTTTATGAGACATTTTAAGTACTCTTTTGTTAAAGTTCTGTAATAATTTTTAATATTTGGACATGATTTATGTTGGTGAATGTCTATATTTTGATCGTTTAAGATTTATTTTTTTAAATGTATAGCTATTGTGATGTTTTGAATTTTATAGGTTATAAATAGTGATATAATCATTGTGAAATGTCTATGATTCCTAATTCTAGCCTAAGCATAGAAAAATGGGAATCCGGTAACGGTTTATGAATATATCCGCTAGTTGATTATCCGTGCCTATAAATGAGATTTTAATGTGGTTATTTTTAATATGATCTCTAATAAAATGATGTCTCACATCAATGTGTTTAGACCTTGAATGATGGACCGGGTTGTATGTTAAATCAATTGCACTTTAATTATCACACCATAATTCAATAGTTTGTTGTTTAATATTAAAATCTTATAATGTTTGTTTCATCCAAAGAGCTTGTGCACAACAACTACCAAGTGCGATATATTCGGCCTCGGTGGTTGAGAGTGCAACAAAATTCTGTTTCCTACTCGACCATGAAATGAGTGAAGGGCCTAAAAAGTGACAAGTGGCACTAGTGCTTTTCCTATCTAGTGAACAACCAGCATAATCAGAATCAGAATAGCCAAAAAGAGTAAAATCATCGCTATGAGGATACCACAAACCAAGTTTAGATGTGCCAATTAAATATCTAAAAATTCTTTTTACCGCTTTTAAATGTGATTCTTTGGGATCGGCTTGAAATCTAGCACATAAACAAACTGAAAACATAATATCTGGTCTAGAAGCGGTTAAGTATAAAAGTGAACCTATCATACCTCTATATAAAGTTTGATCTATGGATATTCCACTTTCATCTTTTCCTAATTTTAAAGAGACACTTATAAGAGTACTAGCTTGTTTAAGATTTTCAAATCCAAATCTTTTCAAAACATCATGTATATAATTTGATTGGTTTATAAAAATTCCATCATGTTTTTGAATAATTTGAAATCCTAAGAAATATTTTAGTTCTCCTACCATGCTCATCTCAAATTCACTTTCCATCATTTTAACGAAATAATTACATAACTCTTCATTAGTGGCTCCAAAAATAATATCATCAACATAAATTTATAAAACAATTAAATCATCATCAACTTGCTTAATGAAGAGTGTACAATCAACACCACCCATTTTAAAACCATTTTGTAATAAATATAAGGTCAATCTATCATACCATGCTTGTGGTGCTTGTTTTAAACCATACAAAGCTTTTAGTAATCAATACACGCGATTAGGAAAATTTTCATTTATAAAGCCTGGGGGTTGTTCATATAAACTTCTTCTTTAATCAACCCATTTAAAAATGCAGTTTTAATATCCATTTGCAATAATTTAAATCTTTTATGACTAGCAAATGCAACAAAAATTCTAACTGCTTCCAATCGTGCAACGGGTGCAAAAGTTTCATCAAAATCTACCCCTTCAATTTGATTGTATCCTTTCGCTACAAGCCTAGCTTTGTTTCTAGTGATCCTAGAGTCAGTATCTAATTTATTTTTAAAAACCCATTTGACTCCTACCACAGGATGATCACTAGGTCTATCTACAAGAATCCAAACTTTATTTCTTTCAAATTGGTTAAGTTCTTCATTCATAGCTAGAAACCAAGATTCATCATTTAAAGCGGTGGCAACATCTTTTGGTTCTATATTTGAGACAAAACATAAATTTGAAAAACTTTCATGTAAACTAGAACGTGTACGTACCCCACTTAATGGTTCTCCAATAACAAATTCTTGCGGATGATCTTTTGAGAACCTTAGCTCGGTTGGAGGTACATATCCTTGTTTTTCTTCTTCTTCACCATCTTTTTCGTCTTCTTTCTCTACTTTTTCTTCATCATCATCATCATTTTTCCTCAGATTTTGTTCCACATCTTCTTCATTTTTCTCATTACCTGCAACTTTAGTATTTTCTACACAAGTAATGTTTTCATCAAATTTTAAATGAATAGTTTCTTCAACCACTTTAGTACATTTATTATAAACTCTATAGGCCTTGCTAGTTGAAGAATAACCAATGAAAATTCCTTCATTACATTTTTCATCAATTTTACCTAAGTTATCTTTTGTATTCAAAATAAAGCATTTACAACCAAAAACTTTAAAGTAAGATACATTTGGTTTTCTTTGAAAATAAATTTCATAAGGAGTTAATTGTAATGTAGGACGAATCATGACACGATTAATAATATAGCATGCAGTACTAACCGCTTCGGCCCAAAAATATTTTGGCAATTTAAATTCACAAAGCATAATACGTCCTAATTCTTGAAGTGTTCTATTTTTCCTCTCCACTACACCATTTTGCTATGGTGTGCGAGGAGCGAAAAATTTGTGTTTTATCCAAAATTCATTACAATATGAAATAAATTTTTCATTATCAAACTCTCCTCCACGATCTGATCTAATGCATTTTACTTTTAAATCAAGCTCATTTTGAATACGTGAAATCAGTTTTACAAATTCATCAAAAGCATCAGATTTTGAATGTAAAAACAATATCCAACAAAATCTAGAATAATCATCAATAATAACAAACATATATTTTCTACCTCCTAGACTTTGTGTAGTAATTGGACCAAACAAGTCCATATGTAATAATTGTAGAGGTCTAGTAGTAGAAATAACATTTTTACTTTTAAAAGATGATTTTGTAAACTTTCCTTTTTGGCATGGTGAACATAATGAAGAAAGCTTTCCATTCAAATTTGGTAAACCTTTTATTATTTTATTTTTAGAAAGCTTTACTATGCGTTTAGCACTAGGATGTCCTAGTCTGCTATGCCATAATTCAAGTTCGTCATTCTTTGAAATAAAACATTTAAGTGTAGAATGAGATAAATTATACAAAGTGATTGTATAGACATTGTTTATTCTTGGTGCAGTAAGTACGATTTCGTTTGTTTTAGAATCAATAATTTTGCAAAGGTTTGAGCTAGAGTCAAATAAAACATTTAGATTTTTATCATATAGCTGACTAATAGAAATTAAATTATGTTTCAAACCTTTAACATATAAAACATTTAAAATTTTAAATTCTTCGTTACCTACTACTCCAATGCCTTTGACTTTACCCTTGCCATTATCTCCAAATATCACTGTTCCACCTTTCTTCATCTCCAGGCTAAGGAACTTTGATTTATCGCCCGTCATGTGTTTTGAACATCCAGAGTCCAAATACCACACGTCTTCCTTGTTCCTAGCCTGCACGCACACCTAAAAAGATGATGAGAGTAAAGATCTGGTTACCCAAGTGGTCCCTCCCATGGTATAGGTGGACGCTTTAGGTACCCAGATTTGTTTAACACTAACTTTTCCTTTCTTCCAGCATGAGTCCGAGATGTGACCAAATCAATGACATTTGGCATATGCAATGAATAGTGAGGAACCATTCTTTAATGGTTTCTCTGGACTCTTGCTGGAGGAAACATCTGTATGTGTGGGCTTAGAAAAAATTTTATTTTGAAAAAGAGATTTTCTGAACGTGGAGCTGTCGCTGGTACCGACATCAGCTGTCAGAAATTTCTGACAGCTTCCAGAACTTCCAGAAACGTATCCTAGTCCAAATTTTGCTGACCCATGGCATTGGTTGCCTAAAATCAAATCCAGAGATTTTTTCCCAACACCAAATTTTCCAATTGCCATGTTCAATTCATTTACTTTGGACTTTAAAATTGAATTTTCTTTTACTATCATGCCACATCGATTTGCAAACTTTTTCTTGTAATTCTCTAATTGAGAATGAGAAGTTTTGACCACTTTTTCTAAGTCATTTTTCTCTTTTAGAAGTTGATCAATTTTTTGATCGGACTTAGAAATAGTGTTTTCAAGTTCTTTTATCCTTGTCGAAGAGTGATCACACTCTTGACAAATTACCTTCTCTTTCCTAATAGTTTTCAACTCATTTGATAATTTTTTATTCACTTTTATTAGACCTTTATTTTCAGACTTTAAAAAATCAATTTCCTTTAGGCTTTTATCCAAAAATTTGCAAGTTTTCATAAATTCAAAATATAAATCTTCATAAGATGGAGGAGTTACCTCAATGTCGCTTTGGACACTTTATCATCGTCAGATGTAATGTTGCCTTTCGCCATCAAGCATACATTAGCCTCCTCTTGTAATATTTATCGTGCCTCTTTGCTTTTTGCTCTTTCAGATACTTTGGGCACTTGCTTCTGATATGACCAATCTTCTTGCAATGGTAGCACTCCGGTAGCGGACGCTCCTCTTCATTCTCCATTTTTCCTTTGCCTTTTTGGTAGACAAAATCGTTCTTTTTGAAAAATCTTTTAAATGAATTTCTCCTCTCCGGATTTCTCATAAACTTTTTAAAGTTCCTCACAAACAGTCCTTCCTCATCTTCCTCACTTTCTTCAGATTCAGTCTCAACTTCCCTTCTTGATTTCAACGTCAAGCTCTTCTTTTTGGGCTCCAAATTGTACTCTTGGCTTTGAATCTTCAACTCCACTTCATGGGTTTTTAGATTCCCAATGAGGCTCTCCAATTGTAAGGTCTTAAGATCATGTGACTCGAAAATTGCAGTCACTTTAGGATTGAACTTCGGGGGAAGTGATCTTAAGATTTTCCTTACTAAATCTCCATTGGAGAAAACCTTACCCAACACCTTTGAATCATTCACGATTTTAGTGAATCGTGTGTACATTGTATCAATTTCTTCATCCACCTCCATTTTGAATCTTTCGAACTCTGACTCCAGTTGAAATAGCTTTGAATCCTTTACCTGCGAAGTACCTTCATGAGTAATTTCTAAAATATTCCAAATTTCAAATGCAGTATTAGAAGCACAAACTCTATTAAATTCAATGCGATCTAGTGCGCAAAATAAAGCATTCATGGCTTTTGCATTGTTCTTACATTTTAATTTATCATTGTCATCCCACTTGTCTTTGGGTTTGTCTATAGTTACATCTCCTACAACAAATGTTGGGGAAGTATAACTCGTCTCGACCATATTCCAAACTTCTATATCGAGAGCTATTAGAAAACACCGCATTCGGGTTTTCCAATAGTTATAGTCTGTGCCCGTAAAAAGTGGTGGCCTACTAATTCCTTACCCCTCAACGAACGCGTGATCGTTGTGCGCCATTACTCCCGGTGGTAAAACCGTTTTGGAGTAACCTCCCTCTGATACCACGTATTGGATATTGTGGTGCCCTTAGAAGGGGGGGGGGGTGAAGAAGGGCCTTTTTAAATTATGATTTTGTACTTAAGAATTTTTAAAACAAATTTTGCTTTTCTAAAAATCACTTATAAAAATTTTCAAACTATGAAAAATTTAAATTAATTCAAACACAAATTTCTAAGTTAAAGATTAAGCAACCAAATTTGTAATTAAAGAAAAAGACATAATAATTTTTTTTTAATAATGAAATTCACATACAATAAAAATGATCTTAACAATGCTTAAGATCAAGGCACAAATATGATAATAAACTTTTAACAATTTGTGTTTACCAATCCTTCTCTCAAGGATCGGAAGGCTATCACTTGTCTCTCCCTAGACCAAGCCCAAGCCTATCCTCTAGATCTTCCCAAGATCTAGACGTAGCACACAAGGCCACGATTTCCTACCAAGCCACGCAAGGACTTGGACGCTCCGCACAAGGAAGCGATTTTCCCCTAAGCCACGCAAGGACTTAAACGTCACACATAAGGAGACGATTTCCCTACCAATACAAAGTGAAATGTATATAAATGAAAATACAAAATGAAATGAAGAACTCCCAAGAAATTCAGATCTCTGAAAGGAAGGTTGAAGCCTTGAGATGATCATTGATGTAGAAGCGCGTCCGATCTCGTCTTCAATCTCAAATCTTCTAAGCACAAATGGGAGTTGATGAGGTTCTGGAGCTCTCTGGTTCGTATGCACTCAGGAAGGGACTTAGAATTCTCAAAGCTTGGAATGCACGAACAAAACGAACCAATTTATAAAAGATAGATAACGTCGTCCGTTAGCTAAGTATCGCCAAAATCCGATAGCTCCAGAGGTGCCACGTGTCCCATGTATTCGACATTTTTGCGGAGAGTGGCGATCACGATTGAGTCGTTGTTGAGACGTGGGCTGTCGGCTATCCGATAGCACTATCGGATATCCGTTAGCTTGCGTAACTGCTGCATGTCATGGTGTTACGGGAAGATTGTGCACTATCGGATATCCATTACTGCTGTCGGAAATCCGATAGCTCTAAACCGTTGAGTAGAGATCAGAGAACGGAAGAAATCATGCGCTGTCGGAAATCCGGTACTGCTGTCGGAAATCCGATAGCTCCAATTTCTGGAAAATTGGTATTTTGCTCCAATTGAAAACATGTTATTCTTGCACCTGTTATCTGCACACCATTAATCAGAAATAGGATCAAATACATTCGGGATTTGTTATTCTCAAATCGGACGAGTGAGGAAAGCATGCTCCAACAATCTCATCTCTATAAGCTTAGTCCTGCTATAAGAGACATGATTCATAGCAATAGAGATAGCACTGGATGAGTCACAATAAAGTGGAGACTCACTTACCTTGAGGTTGAAGTCCTCTAACTGATGTTGAATCCACAATAGTTGTGCACAACAACTTCCTGCAGCAATGTATTCAGACTCAGCAGTGGATATTGTTGGAGCCTATGTTCCGCAACTCTTGGTTTGAGAATAACAAATATAGTGTTGTATTTGATCTTGTATTTTGTGTGTTTATAGTGTGCAGGTTGTACAGGAATTATAGATACACAACCCTATGAGTAGTATGCTGATTGGAGATGATTCTCTTGAAAGAGAGCTAACGCTCCGTGTTAGCATTAACACCCCGCTTTAACTCTTAACGCCCATCTTTAGCGTTAACACCCCGCGTTAACTTTTT
Source organism: Dactylorhiza incarnata (assembly GCA_033032865.1). Classification (NCBI taxonomy): domain Eukaryota; kingdom Viridiplantae; phylum Streptophyta; class Magnoliopsida; order Asparagales; family Orchidaceae; genus Dactylorhiza; species Dactylorhiza incarnata. The sequence continues at coordinate 578,258 of JAWHQI010000068.1, forward strand.
CGTCGATAAGGGATGTCATCGAAGATGGAATGACGTCGAGAAGAAGTATCATCGAGTACCCAGAGACAACGCCAGCTTTGACTCTTAACGCCTGCGTTGTGTCCACGAATCTGCCACGATCCTGACGGTTGCACGATCTCATCCATGACAGTGCACGTTCACTAACGCTGGCGTTAACTCTTAACGCCACGCGTTAGCTCCCGTGCCTATTTAAAGATCAGCCCCTCTCATTATAGGTTATTGATTTTATTGCCTCTAAAGCCAGCATTCTGATTCTTTTGAGAGAGGCTCGAGTACAAACATTAAGAGATCTCCCTTGGGCTAACATGAAGATCTAAAGAATATTTTAAAGGAGAAGGTCTACAACACATATTCTATACGAAGGACGAACGCTTCAAGAACGCCAACATCTACATCGCCTTCGTCTTCACCTTCAGAATTTCTTGGGGAGTTTTTCTTACTTTATCTTGTAATCTTTTATTTTATTCTTTTTTTTAATTGGTGTGGAGAAATCGTTCGGGGAGAACGTCGGATTCCGGGAAGGATTCCGTGGGTTAATTCGCCGCGGTTGTTGGCAACTAGGTACTTGTGCATCTTAGGGGGTAATTCGCCGCCTTGTGCATGGCGACTAGGTCGAGGGTAGATCTAGGGGGTGGCTAGAGGCCTTATCTGGGGATAGATAGGCTATAGCCAACCGGTCCTTGGGAGAAGGACTGGTGAAACAACAAAAAGTGTTTTTAATATTATCGCCTTAATTTCTAGCGTTATAGAAATCAATCATTTGTGTAATTAATTTATTATGAAATAAAATCATGTCTTTTAATGTTCTATTCAATTGATTTTATTTCCTCTTCAAGAATGTGTTAAATTATATTTTCATCAAAGCATTTGTATAATCAATTTCTTTGAAATATAATATTCATTTTTATTATCTCTGATTTTCTGGAATTGTATTTCATTTATGATTTCATAAGTAAAATCACTGTGGCAATCTTTTTTGCTAAGGAAAATTTCCTGGAGAGCTAATGCCCAGCGTTAACCATTAAGGCCAGGCGTTAGCAACAGTTAACAAAAAGTTTTCTTTCTCTTCTTTAAAAAGGAATCGTTAATATAATCTTATCTGGAATATTTAAATATATTTTCTTATAAAATATTCTGAATCTTCAGTCGCAAACTCTGATATTTTTAATTAAGATTTAAATTCCAAAAAACCCTTATTCACGCCCCCCCCCTCTAAGGGCGCCGTAAGATCCAACAGGTGGTATCAGAGGGTAGGTTATTCCAATACGGCTTCACAACCGGGAATAATGGTGCTTCATGATCTCGCATCTTCTAGAGGGGATAAGTTGTATGAAAATGAAAAATCATTATCACCACCTTTATTTTTGGGTGAAAATTATAATGTGTGGAAAACTCTTATGGGAAAATTTCTTAAAACTTTGGATATTGAAGTTTGGAATATTACAATTAAAATGCCCCAAATTATTCTAAATAAACATGAAATATTTTTAAATGCCAAATCTATGAATAGTCTATATTGTGCACTTGATCAAAATATTTTCAAACTTATTTATACGCTTCCTACTGCTTTTGAAGTTTGGAAATTTCTTGAGAATACTTATAGTATTACTTCCATAGATAATGAACTAAAGCAACTCATAATGGATCCAAGAGAAGAAACCTATGAGGACTCATGCTTGCAGGAATATCTATCTAAGAGAGAAGAATTCAACGTCAAAATATTGGACTCAAATGATGGCAACACATCAAGCAAAAGAGAAGACGGAAACTCAACTATGGAAGAGGAATGCCAAGAAGATGTCAAAGGAACCTTTGGTTCAAATCTTGCCTCATCCTATAACAATGTAAGAAAATCAGAATATTCTCTTTTTGTAACAAATTCTATTTCTACATTTCGTGTGCTTAAATTTGCTAAACGTAAAATTTCAAAGTTGAAAAATACTAATTCCAAATTACGTTTAGAAAATAAAACCTTAAAAGCAAACGCTAAAGTAGAATCTTATATTGATGTTTCAAATTCTCTTTCATGTTCTTTAATTGAAAATGCTAAACCTTGTTTTGATTGTAATACCTTTAAAGAAGAAATCAAGGTTTTGGAAAAAGGTCTTTTAACTTCAAAAGAGCATAATGAAAAATTGATTAAAGAAAATGATGTTTTAATAGATAAACTAGAATCATTAAAAATGTTTATTAAAAAATTTTCATGTAACAAAAAATCTCTTATTTCTAGTTTATCAAATCATCAAAAGTCCAAAATCTTAACTTCATATTATAAGAGTAGGTCTATAAGTAAGAGTGGAAATGAAAATCAACAATTGAATAAGAACTTTTTAACTAATGCCCATATTCATTCACTCTTTCAACATTTAATTCTTAAGAAAGACCATCACTTTTATAAACTCTCTAAGAATGATTATTCTACAACTCTTTATGATTATCAACATCAATTTATTTTGAAAAACAATGTCAATAAACATAATTCCCAAATGAATTGTTTTTCAACTAACAATTACCACAAAAAGATGTCATATAATCATAATATGAATTTGAAAGACAATCAACCTAAGTATGAATGGAGGCCCAACATTAAAAATGAAACACTAACTCCATTTGTAAGGGCCCATTCATCACTATCTCCCCAAAAGCCAACATGATGCATTTGGGTACCCAAAGGAACCATCCCACTTGGACCCCTTTGGATACCTAAATCTCTCGTTCATTATTATCCAATCATTTACATGAAGTAGAATTAATTATAAATGAAATATCAAAACTCTACTTCATGAAATGCTTAATGTCTTTTTCTTTTGATTATTTTCTTATTTTTGAGCCAATACGCTAAGGTCACTTAGATATATTATGCAATATGACTTTCACACTTTAAGCCTAATGGTTAACAAATTAAATTAAATTGAACTGAATATAAAGTCATAAAGTTTTCAAGTGATCTATCTTTTCTCTGTCAAAATTTTATCCTGTTAAATCCATTGCCTATAAATGTCTTATATTATCATTATAAATTGAATGCTAAATTTGCTAAATGATATTATCAAGACTAATGAAATTACTTTCAAAATTGGATTTGAATGGACTTTTAGGGGTCTTAGGCTAAAAAAAATTTAAATGCACAACTTGTTGCATATTTGTCTATTTTTTCTTTGCTGCATATAATAGCCCCTTAATGGAAAATCATGATTTAGAAAAATCAAAATTGAAAAATTACAAAAAATGATGAATATTGTTTCACAATCACCACCATGATCTATTGATATCCTATGCTAAAATTCTCTATAATCATATATCATAATTCATGATCTATCAAGATCTATCTTAAATCAACTAATTATATCAACCTTAGGAATTATGAAATATATGATTGCGATTGGTATTATAGTTTCATATCTTGTTTAGTGTGTGTGATGTTCATCTCTATTGTTTGCATGAATCTCATCATATTTAGACCTTAAAATTAACTTGACATTAACAAGATGAAATCAAATAGAATTGCCTCTTCATTCTAGGTCTATAAAATTTCAAAACTCTATAATTGATTACATGTAAACAAATTATATATATTTAGCATATTTTGCATAACATCCAAATTCATTATCCTAGCCGCACCTCTTGGTATATGCTCAATTTAGTGTCTATGCTAGGATTATCAATATAGTGACATGCTAAAGGTAGACAAATTTTGAACTTTAAAATTCATGAGTACAATGTGGTTTAAAAATCCACTATATGTTCTAAAACTAAAACAAACTCATGTTTTATGAATCAATCCTTAGACTAAAATGCTTAGCATATCCATAATCATTAACCCATGACTTGTGTCGCACAAAAGCGAGGGCGTAGGATTGTGTGCATTAGAGACCTAACCTCTAAGTCACGTTTTGTCCTTAACCGGGGAGGGTTCCAGTAGGGGCTTGCGAGGCACTGGGGGGAAAGAGTGATAGGTTGAGTGTCGTCTTTTGTATGCATATGGGATTAACACCCCAACCTAAGGCATGTGTGCAGCTCCTCATGCCCAACCGTCACTTAGTACGGTGCTAGAGTGTAGTCATGTAGTTAAGGTATCTTGATCTTAGATATACTTATATTATATTCACCGCATGAACATCATCTCACTCTTTATATTTAAATCATGCATATTATTTTTATTCTATCTTTGCATCTTGTGTTTGCATATTTTATTATTTTGAGTTTAATGATTTTTCAAAACACAAGTTTTTGAAAAATCACCAAAAACATGCTAAAAGAGCCTTCAAATCTAATCAATATACTCTGAAATTTCAACTGAAGGAAGATCTCTTTATAATACAAATGAATTGTGAAAAATGTTTTTCAAAACATCAAAATTTGCAGTTCTGTCTTGGAGTTAAGAAGCTAACGCCTGGCGTTAGCTCCTTTTCTCCAATTTTTTTTTTGTTTTGAATAATTTCTGGTATTATTTTAATGTTTATGTGTGTTCTATTTCTCTGTTTGTAAGAAGTTTTCTATTTTTTTCCTTTAAAACAAAATTTTATTTCTTTTCAAAAAAATATGTATTTTCTCAGCATTATTTTGGGTGTTTCTCTCTGGCATAGAATATCATTTACTGATAGGGCTAAAAAGACTACTATGTTTTCAAGAAAATATTTAAATTTGAATATTTAAAAACAAATACAAAATTTCAAAACAATTTCAAAGAACAAAAATATGTTTTTCTCTTTATGAGTGATTATTATTTTGTACTTATATAAAAATTAAAAAAATATTTAAAAATTGATTGTTATTCATTGCTATTGTCATGAATGATTAATTATATCAATTAAAGATTAAATACAATGTTTAATTTAACTTTCAAGTTTCTTAAAAAACATTGTTTTGTATTTGTCATGCCTTGAAAATTATCTTGTTATGTGCAGTGAAATTGATTGTAGACAAACATGCGTAGAAACGCTTAGCATGCCTCTAAGTATAAGTAATGTATTATGTTTGATAATGATTTATTCACTCACTTATTTTTAATAATCTACATGTGTCTACAATCTTATACTTGCTTGATTATGTAGTGTAATAACATAAATAATTAAAATGCATAAATAGATTACCTACACAACATTGAATTGGTTATTACAATTCTTTGTCTTTCATGCACTTATTCTTTAGAGAAATGTGGTTGAAAATGCTTTGTTTGCAAAACAAGGGAATTCAGAGTCCTTAGTCACTAAACTAAAAAGCAAATAATAAATGATAAGGAAAACTCCACCAAGCACTACTCACCCTCCCGATAAGTCTTAATGAGCATTGTGAGGTTAAGCACCTTGACTAAGAATTGCAAAGTGTCTTATAGCAAACAATTTATACACCACTTCTCTTAGTACACCGGATCACAAAAAATGAAAATAAAGCTAAAAAGTATAAAAGTGATCCTCAAGCACTACTTTGCACCCTGATAAGTCTTAATAGGCATTGTGTGTGCAGAGCACCTTGGTAGTTATACTATTTATTCATGTGCATTGAAATATTGTGGAAGTAATTGTATTTGTGTATTTTAAAGTTGTGTTAATTCATTATATATGTCATGTGTTTTTGATTGATTCACTTGTATACTTTATCAAAACACTATTTTGTACACATTATTATCTTTCATAAAACTTCTACTCATGAGAATTGGATCTTAATGCTCATCTACTCAATTCTCTACAAACTTAAGTAAATGCACTAGATAACAAAGCATGATCGCTACAGTGTTTATGTTTACTTGAAATGCAAATTTTATTACATTGTAGTTTATGTATCTTTTCTTGATAGTATAAAATCATGCTTGCAATTTTATCTTAATGGAATAACATCTCTTGAATCTATAACTCAAACATCAACTTTTCAAATTTAAAACTCATTATCCTTTGTATGATTTTACCTTCTAAATGATGTTTATGTTTAAAAGTGCTTATTATATTCTTCTGCTAAGTTTACCATTTATGCTCATTCATGTCTATTTTTTTAACACCGTGGTATTCTTTTTTTCAACAAGTAGTATCTTAAAATCGAATGCTTACTTTATCATGTCAGTTATGTTGCTTACTACTTTATGTTCCATCATGCATATATTTTTCTTAACAAGTAGTATTTAACAAGCTTTTGATTGCATCCTATTTTTCTTCTCGACATAGAACATATTACTCCTTATTACACACTCTCACCTAAACCTTCTTTTGATACTACCAAAAGGGGAGAATAAATTACATAAATCTAATATTAAGGGGGAGCACATTATAATGATTTCAAACACAAAGAAAGTATTTATGTAGGGGGAGTAATCATATAGGAGATGCATACACTATCATATGCTCGATCATGACAATCCTTCAATAAGTGGTTCCTAATCAATCTTAATAGATATACACTCATCCCTACCCACTTTTGCTAATAACAAAGGGGGAGAAGAAATTGAGAAATCTAGTCAAATAGATATTTAGGGGGAGTAAATTATAAGAGAACACTTATGTAGGGGAGGATTTCATATAGAAAGGGTATGCATTATTGCTTTCAAATCTATCATGCTTTTAACCTATTATTCATGCATATCTTATTACCTCACTTATTTATAAAACAAATGGTCATTATCTCACTAATTTCTCATACAGGCATTTGTTATTATCAAAAGGGAGAGATTGTTCGAGCCTATGTCCCGCATCTCTTGGTTTAAGAATAACAAATAGCGTGTTGTATTTGATCTTGTATTTTGTGTGTTTATAGTGTGCAAGTTGTACAGGAATAATAGATACACATCCCTATGAGTAGTATGTTGATTAGAGATGATTCTTTGGAAAGAGAGCTAACGCCCCGCATTAGCGTTAACACCCCGCTTTAACTCTTAATGCCCCGCGTTAGCGTTAATTCCAAGCATTAACTTTTTTGTCGATAAGGGATGTCGTCGAAGAGGGAATGACGTTGAGAAGAAGTATCATCGAGTACAAAGAGATAACACCAGCATTGATTCTTAACGCCCGCATTGAGTCCATGAATCTGCCACGATCCCGACTGTTGCACGATCTCAACCACGACAGTGCACGTTCACAAACACTGGAAAAAACTCTTAATGCCATGCATTAGCTCTCGTGCCTATTTAAAGAGCAGCCCCTCTCATTCAACGTTATTGATTCCATTGCCTCTAAAGCCAGCATTCTGATTCTTTTGAGAAAGGCTCATGTACAATAATTAAGAGATCTCCCTTGGGCTAACATGAAGATCTAAAGAAGATTTTGAAGGAGAAGGTCTACAACGCATATTCTATACGAAGGACGAACGCTTCAAAAACGCCAACGTCTACATCGACTCCGTCTTCACCTTCAGAATTTATTGGGGAGTTTTTCTTACTTTATCTTGTAATTTCTTTTTGTAATTGGTGTGAAGAAATCGTTCTGGGAGAATGTCAGGTTTCGGGAAGGATTCTATGGGTAAATTCACCGCGGTTGTTGGCGACTAGGTCCTTGTGCGGATTATGGGGGTAATTCACTACCTTGTGCATGGAGACTAGGTTGAGGTTAGATCTAAGGGGTGGCTAGAGGCCTTATCTGGGGATAGATAGACTATAGCCAACTGGTTCTTGGGAGAAGGACCGGTGAAACAACAAAAAGTGTTTTTAATATTCTCGCCTTTATTTCTAGCGTTATAGAAATCAATCATTTGTGTAAATAATTTATTATGAAATTAAATCATTTCTTTTAATGTTCTATTCAATTGATTTTATTTCCTCTTCAAGAATGTGTTAAATTATATTTTTTATCAAAGCATTTGTATAATCAATTTTTTTGAAATATAATATTCATTTTTATTATCTCTGATTTTCTGGAATTGTATTTCATTTAAGATTTCATAAGTAAAATCATTGTGGCAATCTTTTTGTGCTAAGGAAATTTTCCTGGAGAGCTAACGCCCCGTGTTAACCATTAACGCCAGGCGTTAGCAACAGTTAACAAAAAGTTTTGTTTCTCTTCTTTAAAAAGGAATCGTCATTATAATCTTATCTGGAATATTTAAATATATTTTCTTATAAAATATTCTGAATCTTCAGTCGCAAACTCTGATATTTTTAATTAAGATTTAAATTCCATAAAACCCTTATTCACCCCCCCCCCTCTAAGGGCGCCGTAAGATCCAACATGTATTGCCACACTTGTCTGCTTTTTGCTGCTCCATGATATCAACCTCCTTCCCAGGAATTGATAAGTGCCACTTGTGCTTTTCCTGTCTTCTTTACAGCCTGCAAAATTTGCATCTGAAAATCCAGTTATTTCAAAGTCATTGTTCTTAGGGTACCAAAGGCCAAGATGTAGGCTGCCTTTAAGGTATCTCAAAATCCTCTTTGTAGCTGAGTAGTGAGAATCCTTAGGGCATGCCTGGTACCTAGCACACACACATGTAGCATACATAATGTCTGGTCTACTAGAAGTTAGATATAATAGGGATCCAATAATGCACCTGTACATGGATTCATCAAAGGCATTGCCCTTCTCATCCTTGCCCAGGAAAATGTTGGTCCCCATGGGAGTTTTCATGGTGGAAGCTGATTCTATCCCAAACTTTTTGATAAGCTCCCTAGTGTACTTGGTCTAAGAGATGAATATATCCTCATCAGACTATTTCACTTGGAGGCCTAAGAAATACTTGAGCTCTCCCATACTGCTCATCTCAAACTCCCCCTACATAAGGTTGACAAACCTTTTGCAGAGGTTGTCATCAGTAGAACCAAATATTATGTCATCAACATATATTTGGACTTGGAGACATTTGCCCCTTGTTTCCCTAATAAACAATATACTATCTATCTTTCCCCTCAAGAACTTGTTCTTGATGAGAAAGCTAGACAATGTCTCATACCAAGCCCTATGGGCTTGCTTTAGACCATAAAGAGCTTTTCTAAGTAAATATACATGATTAGAGAGGGTTGGATGCACAAAACCTGATGGTTGTTCAACATATACCTCTTCCTTCAAATCACCATTGAGGAAGGCTGATTTGACATCCATTTGATATACTTTGAACCCCTTGTGGGAAGCATAGGCAAGGAATAGCCTAATTGCTTCTAACCTTGCAACATGGGAAAAGGTTTGATCAAAGTCTATTCCCTCTTCTTGTCTATAGCACTTGGCTACCAATCTTGCCTTGCTTTGGATGATTATACCATTTTCATCCAACTTGTTCCTGTAAATCCATTTGGTGCCAATAATATTATGTCCTTGAGGTTTTGGCACCAACTTCCATACCTTGCACCTTTTGAATTGAAGAAGTTCTTCTTGCATTGCTTGAATACAAAGGGTGTCTTGGTTGGCTTCTGCATACTTCTTGGGCTCCATTTGTGATAAGAAGCTCAAGAATAGGGCCTCATTATGAGCCCTGCTTCTGGTTAGTACACCTTGGTTCTGATCTCCAATAATTTGTTATCTTGGATGATCGCTTTGGTTTCTTACTGTCACAACCCGCATTTTCTTCGAATTTAGGAATATCAGAGTAAGAGAAAATACGTGTCATGATGCCACGTCGTGCAGGAGACAACTTTAGACGCTCAGGCGGGAATCTATTACATCTTAAATCAAAACATGTTTACATGGTAAATCATCATTTGAAATCATTTATTAAGGTTTGGAGTAAGAACTGCGTCTCTCAGTTCGTGGATCAACTAGTCCACCGAGAAAATATATATGTAATTGCAGCGAAAAACACTTTATTTGGTTTATTTAAGGTCCTATATGCACGTGATGATGGGACATAAAGTAAATGATATGCACATATCTAGGCGTAGTATAAGTGTAGAAAATATCTTTAGGTGACTTTAAAGATAAGGATTTCAGTAAAAAGAATGCAATGAGGATGAGAGAAAAGTCATTTTATAACTATAATGAACCTAGCCATAAATCATTCCCAGAGAGCAAGATACATCAAATCTAAAAGTAGTGGCATTTATCTGGCAAATAAACCATAAAGTATAAAAGGGCACAATGGGCGTCAACAACATGACACTAACCCATTGGCTCCAACTAGTATGTCTGAACGCAAGAAGAAAACTAAAGACAACTACCTCGCAGCAGCTGGGTAAACAACAATTAAAACTCTAAAACTCCAGGCTACACCTCTAGCCGCTACGGCTCTGAACCTGAGACATTCAATAAAACAAAGAACACCTCAACAAGGATTACAAGTGGTAGAAAACAATAAGAAGAAAAGTAACTGAGGCATAAGGGGTACCAAGCCAAGTCATATTTTACCAAAAGAGAAGCTCCAACAAGAACTAAACAAAGCACCAAGTGCACTAAATACCAGAAGAGGAACAAGCAAGTATATTTATCTTGTTAACTTTATTTAAAGAGACTGATCAGCTCAAACTAAATGAGAGCGGTTACCTACCTCCGCTACCCAAGCCCAAAAACTGGGTGGGGGTACCACTAGACCCAACCACCCAAACACGACTACCGTGCAAAGCTACAACATTACCCCCACTGTCCCCCAAACACGACTACCGTGTAAGGCTAAAGACAATGGTTCATATTAATTAAATTTCAATTAAACACGGGACGCTGCCCGAACAGATTAATCACTAGGATACCCTAAGAGATAGGGTCACGACAAAGTAAGCATTTCCCAATACTATTCATAAGAGAACTCGTAAGTTGTTTTAACCACAACGGGTACAAGATTTCAAAGAGGATAAGTAATCATGACCACGGGCACAAAGTAGACATAGACAAACCCCTGCACACTAGAAGATTCAAAGGCTTCATGAGGGGGGAGAGGTCTGGGACATACTTCAGGAAGGACAAGCCCTATTTGGGAAGGAGAAGACACTTCTCGAGGGGTATAAGGACTTCTCAGGAAAACAAAGGGGCTATCCGCACGGATTTTTCAAGGGACAGGGAGTACTTCGCGAGAAATCAAGGACTTCTCGAGAGATGCAGGGATTTCTCAAGAGAGAGAGAGGGGACTTCTCGAGAGCAGGACAGGGACTTCTCGAGAGGGGACTTCTCGAGATGGGACTTCTTGAGATAAAAACCGTCAGTCTAGGCTGCAGACAGATTCATTTTGAGGGGAAAAAAGTAGATATGTAGGGAGATCTCCAAAGGGAGTCCAAGAGTTATATTAGCCAAGAAACACTCCAAGATCAAGAGTTAAGATAATGCAATACAAACTCAAGCAAGAAACAACACTCCAACAACAAAGAGAAGGAGAAAGAAATTGCCACTTGCCCTAAACCTTGCACACTCGAAGATCTCCACTCCGAAAGCTATGGATCGGCTAGGAAAACACACGAGCACAGATTCCTGAAACGTTTTGGACAAAATGGAGGGGTTAGGTCACTACCTTAACTCCAAAAATTCCACAAAACGGGAAAAGTTTACCACTAAGACGAAGATCTCGCCGAGAGCTTTCCAAATCTACTCTCCAAACGCGATTCCGACTACCACAGCCCTAGGAATCGTCGACCGAACGCTCCACAAAGCTCCGCTCTCGCTCTTTCGCTCGACGGCTGATTTGATCAAGGGAGGAATAAGAAGAAGAAGAGGGGAGGGCTTTAGGTTTTTATACTAAAAACCTAATTTACTATTTAATTAATTAAATTGTACCCCACTCTTACTTAGAACCGCGAGGGCGAACAAAACACCTCGGATTTCTACGAAATTCACACCTAAACTGGAAATCAGCGCTACGAATCCAACGACGGGGTCAAAATTCAATTCCGACGAGCCAACCTCAGGCTAAAGCTTCCCAAAGCTAAAATCTTGATAACCACCCAAAATCTTTACTTTAGCTCGAAATGCTGCGAAAACTTGCACACTCGATCTAAATCACAAGCTTTAACTAAGCTAAGGCTCAAAACTAAAGCTGACAAGCTGACGTAACGCCCTTACGCCAAGACTACGTCACAGCGGCCATGTAAATAATTAACGAAAATCAGGGGCGTTACACTTACAGCTGCAGGCAATCTGTCCTTAGCTTGCTGTAATACTTCTACTGGTTCAGCAGTGTCTTCAGTACCCTGAACCTCTTCCTCTTCAGGAATTGCTGCATCTGAATATTCTTTTCTACTGCTGGGTATGTCTTGCATAGACATCTTTTCCCTATCCTTTTCATTTCCTATCAAAACAGAAGAACTTGACCAACCCTTATAGATTAGGCAGGTCTCATCAAATACCATATGCATAGACTCTTCTACAACATGAGTTTTCTTGTTGTAAACTCTATAAGCTCTACTATGAGAGCTATAGCCAACAAGATCCCCCACATTGCATTTCTCTATAAACTTTGTTAATTGAGAATTTCCATTATTTAAGATGTAGCATTTTGAACCAAAGATTCTAAAGTATGAAATTGTAGGTTGCTTGCCTTTCAGAATCTCATAGGGAGTAATTCCATGAACCATATTGATGGAAGCCCTATTAAGAACATAACATGCAGTATTGACTGCCTCAGCCCAGAAGTAGGAAGTGAGGAGTCACTAAGCAATGTTCTCCCAGCTTCTATCAAGGTTCTATTCCTCCTCTCAGCCACACCATTTTGTTGTGAGTCCTTGGGGAGGAGAACTCTTGGGTGATACCAATTTCTTGACAAAACCTTGTCATGGCTTCAGATTGAAATTTTGTGCCATGGTCAGTCCTAGTTCTGACCACAGCACACTGTAAGTCATTCTGAATAGCCTTGACATGATTTATAAAGACATTCAATGTATCTGATTTCTACTTAAGAAAGAATACCCATGTATATTTTGAGTGATCATCAACAATCACCAATGTATACAACTTCCCACCTTGGCTCTGAATTGTCAAAGGACTAAACAAGTCCATGCGCAACAGATATAGACATCTTTCAGTGTCTTTGGAGCCAATACTTTTAAAGGTGGCCCTTGTTTGCTTACCCATTTGTCAAGCATGATAGGGACCACTTTTAATACATTATAAATTTAACCTATTCTTAACAAGGTTTTTAGAGAATAGTCTATACATTGTCTTGTAGTTAATGTGGGCAAGTCTCTTGTGCCATTGAACACAAAGAGACTCATTTTCATTAACTACAAGACACACATATGAAAGAGAATTACTGCATATAAAATCTAAGCAATAAATATTCCCACTCCTAGTACCTGAGAGAATGGTCTCTAAGTCATGAGACTTTTTGATCAAGCACTTGTCATTGGGGAATTCAATGACATAGCCTAAATCACATAGCTGACTAATGCTTACTAAGTTGTGTTGCAACCCTTCAACATAAGCTACCCTTGTGATTGAAACTATGACATTGGAGATCATACCATATACCTTGGTGATTCCCCTTTTAGATCCACCAAAGATGACTTAAGGTCCATTCTTCACAGCTGTGTAGTCCTGTAGAAGATTTCTGGTTCCTGTCATGTGCCTTGAGCACCCAATGTCTAAGTACCATGTTTGGTTGAGGCTGCTACTTGAACTAACCTGCAAGAAGGAGTTTAGTTACCCTTAGGAGCCCAAATAATTTTGGGTCCTAGGTCCTTGTTAGCATGATGAAATGACCTCACACCAGCTGCACCCTTTGCAGGAAGACTTGATATTTAAAAATTTAGGATATAAATTATTTTCTCCAATTCTACGAACTATAGGCAACATCACCTATCGTTCATAGCATAGGATATTTATAAATAAATATCAAGTGTCGTATTCCACGGGTCTGTTGAGTACTTTTACTCATGCAAATTAGTATTATTTTAACGGTAATAAATTAGAGGTTTTAAGAAATGATAAAAAAGAGGAAACATTTGATTGAGAATCATTCTTAAGTAAAATATTTTGTAAACATCATAAATTGATTTGGACAAACTTGACCGTGGAGGTTCCCAAAATATGATAGAGCCTCTCTTGAGAGAACAACCACCTAACCTTAGGTTGATCGATTAAGACCCCTCGGCCAGTCGAAACCCCTAAGCTTGCCTTACGCGGTGAACCCCACTATTGGATTTGACTCCAATCTTGAAGATTTGTGTCACCCTCTCTCGAGGAATGCATGCAACTCTTTCTATCGATGAGCGATCTACACATATTCACAGATCTCTCGATCAACGAAAATACGAATCCAACTTGATTTTCATACCCTAGAAATATGAAATCAAATCATTGCAAATCAACGATAAATCATAGTTTTCCAAAACCAAACCATGAAGAAGAGATTACAAAATAACACTACTTAAGAATTCATCCGATCAAATGTTATAAAATTAGCTAAACATGATTAAAGGAACGATGATTTTATAACTATGAAAGGAGAATTACAATTGCTGGAAATGGAAATCTAAACTATGAATTGAAATTACAAAGCATAATGTAAAATTGCATAAAAGGAGAAATACAATAAAATGCAGAAAATCTAATCTAAAAATGAACCAATCTAAGCATGGACCGGATCCCCTTTTGCTTTGAACCCTTGCCCTTTTTATAGGTGAAAAGCACATCTAGAATCATCCAAGGAAGTAAATGATGGTGGCTTTTGGAACTCCAAGAGGAATAAAGAATTTCGCAACTTGCATGGAGCTTGTATCCATTGAATATGATAACCGATCACATTGTATGAAAATTGGCACATCATGGAGGAATTAATAGGTGGGCTGCTCCTTTAAAATATGAACCAGTTGCACTTGATTGAAGAGGGAAAACTGATTGACTGCACTGAAGATGAAGAATTAAATGGCTGATGTATTAAATATAGAGAATCGACAGCTTCATGCAAATATAATGGAATGGGCTGCTCCTTTGAAACTGCAGGGTTGCTGCATTTAATTGGAGAGAATGTGAAGGGATGCATTGAAGTGAATCCACGTGTAAAAGGCTGCTCCATGGAGAAATCTTGGAGTTAAATGGCTGCTTACATGCAGAAATTAAGTGGGCTGGATTGGAAGAATTAAATTGCAGCATTGATTAAATTAATTGGAGAAATTGAACCGAATGGCTGCATGTAGTGGAAGAGAGAAAGAGAGAAACAAATGCTTGGAGAAATTAATTAAAATATGAACATGCTGCAATAATGAAGAGGAGTTGAATGGCTGCATTTAAAATGGAGAGGAGCCGGTTCTTTCAATTAATTGGAAAAATTGATAATGGATTTCATGTGAGGATAATGTATGCATGGGAAAAATTATAATGCATGCATGGAAATAATAATGGTAACCATAGAAATAATATTGAATGGTGATAATAATGGCCGTGAATTAGTTGTGTGAGTGGAAGGAATTTAATTGACTACATGCATACTAGCTAGTATGGTATTATAATGCAACATGGGATTGATGAAAGGTTCACGTGCATGGAAAGGTGACGGCTTGCATGAACTTCACGTGAACATGGCGGGGCAGCAATGTGCTTTTATATCAAGACATGCAAAAATTCTCCCAGGCCTTCAAAATCATAATAAAAATAATATTAGTTTAATTTATAAGAGAAAAACTTATTAAAAGCAAAATGCAATATTATATGAAAAAAAATACATATTTTTATTTATGAAAATTAACATTTTACGTGAATAATTTAAGCTAAATTATGTGTTATCAAGACTCTTCATTGCACTTGGCACATTGGGATTGTGCCAACAATCTATGGCAAAGTGTCCCACCTTACCACAGTACTAACATTCGTGAATATTATATCTCCTCTTCTGAACATTTCTTGAGGAGAGAGCATCATTGTGCTTATGTTCAGGAGGGGAGACAACAACATTTTTCATGTTTCTTTCAGCAATGATCTGGCTGAATGTTAACCTCTGTACAATCTTGGCACCCTTTGTCTTAATGACATCAGCTTGCGTTGGCTTGGGGGCCAGGCAAGATAGGATGACATCATACACTAAGCAATTGGACTTGTCTACAGGTTTGACAGCAGTCATGTTCTTTGCTGGACAGAACTTGGAAGGGCTAGCTTCCATACTTTTGAATGATGGGGATGAAGTACCAAATACAAATGGTCCAGGTTGGGCCATTTGAATTTCTTCATGGGGAGCCTTCATGGCACTCATTCCCATGTCGTTTCTTCCACTATGGTAGGGAGTGTTTTCCTTCCTATAGGAGCTTCCATTCTTCCAGTGACCATAAATGCTATCATGATCATACCTGTTAGAAGGAAGCAGCACCTTATGAAAGGTGGTATGAGGCTTAGCCTTGTCCTTGCTCTTTTCTCCACTCCCTTCTTCTACTTCCATTTTATTGAACCCTAGTCCTCTCATATTTGTTTGAGAGGAAAAGGTGTCAATAATAGGAAGCACAGATTTGGGCTTGGAGAATTGAGCCACTAGGCTCTTTTCTTTCACAAGCTTCTCCTCAAGGTCCTTAATGACCTTGTTCTTTTGGGATATGGTGCTTAAATGCACAATTGTTATTCCCTTTAGATGATATATTTGTCTACTCATCTGAGCCACCATGGAGGGTGACTCAGTGCACTCTTTTGTAAAAAAACTTGAGGTCCGGAGTTGAAGTAAAATGCGGAACACTTCACAAAACTTTCCACAAGTATAACAACACAATGACAATGGGAAGACCGAATCGTGCTATGGTATTAACTATCTCTTTACAATTCGAGGTATACATGGAGAGACATGATTCATAAGAATCACAGAGGAGAGATGCAAAAAACACAAAAGATTACAAGTTGTTGGCGACTTGACAACTTGAGATCGTCAAACCGAGCGAACAGACATGCCAGATGGATAGCCCCCGAGACCGCGCGAACAAAGCACAAGCCGCACCTGTCAGACCGCAACCACAGACCGCCCGACCTGCTGCTTATTCAACTGCTGAAAGATAACCTGTTCACACTTCTTGATCGCCCAGACCGCACGGTCACCAGATCACAGAAGTACCCGCGAACACTTGACAAAGAAACTGCTTCCTGCCACAGACCACAACTCAAGATCGCCTGGCCACTTAAGACTGCCAGATCAACTGAGTCCGCTGCACAGTCCAAGAACACCTAAACACAGTCCGCCCGGACTAGTTTATTCAAAGCTAGAAGAAAGGAGAATGCTGACCGCGAACTGCAAGCCTCTAACCTGCGAACACACAAATAGGTCAGACAAAATCTCAGACAGCGCGACCTCAGAATGAGACCGGCACAACCAAGCCAACTTTGGTTCTTAAAGTTCTCATTTTAAATGACGGGCCCTGCACCCCTATTTATAGGCATGTAGATGGATGTCGTCATCGCACAAATCGGGATACAATAACCGCCTAACAGATTGTCAGCTGTCTCACAAGACAGACCGCCCGAGCTCAGCAAGGCTGAACAGCTCCCTTATTAAACCATACGGTTATGTACAATCACCCGGTTACCGTGGTCTCCTCAAAACAGACTGCCCGGTCTTTATTGCAAAAGCAATGAACTTCTTCAGTAAACCAGACCGACTAGAACAAGTCGTCAGACCGCCTGGTCACTGCAAGAAGGCAGACCTACAAGAACATCTGGCCGACTTGAATAAGTCTCTAGAACAACCCGCGCAAGCCGCTTGGACATACCAGATCAGACCGCCCAAAACAAATGCCTAAAACAAAATCGGCCAGAGCACCAGCGCAGGCCGCGTGGTCTCTGCGGTCTCCAATCTGCAGACAGCCCAGCACCATTCCACTTGCACTTCAAAAATTTAACACTCCCCCTTGAAGTGGGAAGTGGAAGTCAGCCCAAGTAAACTCTGCAATCGACCAAAAGGTCACTTCGACAGCGGCTTAGTAAATATGTCAGCATCATTCTCCTTGCTCTGCACATGCTCCACAGTCAGAGATCCTTCTATCACCTTCTCACGAATGAAACGGTGATGAATCTCTATGTGCTTCGTACGTGTGTGAGAAACTGGATTGTTCACCAGTTTGAGAGCACTCTCATTGTCACCATGTAGCAGAGTAGGACCTCGCACCTCCCTATGAATGTCCTCCATAAGCCTCCTAAGCCAGATGGCTTTCTGAGCTACCAAAGTAGAAGCTTTGTACTCCGCTTCTGTGGTAGATACAGACACATAATCCTGCTTCTTGCTGCACCATGATATAGCTGTAGAGCCTATCATAAAGACATATCCAAACGTCGATATTTGATCATCCGAATCTCCTCCATAATCAGCATCCATGTACCCGTGAAACAAAAGCCCGAATCTCTCCCGTAGACGAGACCTAAATCCGAGGTGGATTTGAAATACTTCAAGATACTCCTAACCGCCACAAGATGAGGTTTCCGATGCTCTGCCATAAACCGACTCACCCTGTCAACTGCATAAGCAATATCTGGCCTCATGATCGTCAAGTATATCAGACTTCCATCCAAAGCCCGGAACACCAAAGGATCGGTAAGAACCTTCCCTTCATCTCGTCAAAGATGAACTCCATCCTCCAGTGGAGTAGAGCTGCTCTTCCCCTCTTCCATGCCGAACCTCTTCACGATTCGATCCGCATAGTCTTTTTGGGATACAAGCATGCCGCTCTCTTTCCTCTCCACTTCGAGCCAAAGGAAATGGTGGAGCTCACCCAAATCCTTCATCTCGAATCTGATATCTAGCTCAGCATGAATCCTAGCTACCTACACTTCAGAATTCCCCACGACGATCATATCGTCAACGTACAGCAACACCAAGACCTGAAACTCCCCCGTCTTCATTACGAATAAGCTTGAATCTGAATCAGAAGCAAAGTATCAGTAGAACTGGAGGTATTCTGCTATCTTCCCGTACCACGCCCGAGGCGCTTGCCTAAAGCCGTAAAGAGCCTTCTTGAGCTTGCAAACATATCTTGGGTGCTCTTCGGATACATAACCAGGTGGCTGATCCATGAAGATATCCTTGTCAATCTCGTCATATAAGAAAGCGTTCTTCACGTCAAGTTGCCAAATCTTCCACCCTTGGCAAGCTGTCAATGCGATCACCACCCGGACCGAAGTCATCTTGGAAACGGGGCTAAACGTCTCTTCATAATCCTCCCCATACTTCTGAGAGAAACCTCGAGCTACAAGGAGAGCCTTGTACCGCTCAATACTACCATCAGCCTTCTTCTTCAGTTTGAAAACCCACTTGCAAGTCACCAGAGTAACTCCCTCAGCCTTAGGCACCAAGTCTGAAGTCTCATTCTTCCTGAGGGCAGCCATCTTTTCATCCAAAGAGCCTTCCCACTCCTTGACTCCAATAGCATTTTCATAACAAGATGGCTCTCTCTCATCCAGTGGACCTGCGAAGAAATATGAGACAAAGCTCACCAAGTTTTAGCCCGTATACTTATCTGGTGGAATAATGGTCCTCTTGGACCTCCTTAGAGCTTGACTCTGAACCACCTCTTCAAATGCAGTCTCTGGACTATCTTTCCTTTCAGATAAACATGGAGCATCACTCCCCCCTGCTTCCAGAACCTGGAGCACCTGACCCAGAGCTAGAAATACCTGGAGCACCTGAAGAAACAAGCAACTACACCAGAACTTCCCTTGCAGCTTCCTCTGGTCCACAATCTACCATGCTTCCTTTTAACTCTATAGAAGAGCTCCCTTGATATGACGTCATCTCGTCAAATACCACATCCCTAGAGACCACATATCTCCTTGTTTTGGGATTCATGCATCTCCACCCTTTCTTCTTGTCATCATAACCGACGAAGACTAGTTTCCTTGCCTTTGCATCTAGCTTCGTTCGAAGGGCATCCAGAACATGCACGTAGCAGGTAGAACCAAACACTCGAAAGTGTTCCACACTTGGGTTCTTCTTGAACATCAACTCATGAGGGGTCTTCATGTTGATGGGACTGAGAGGCATCCGGTTGATAACATAGCACGCACAAGACATTTCCTCTGCCCAAAAGGACTTTGGGATACTCTTGGCATGAAGCCAACATTTGCAGGTCTCCGTCAGATGACGGATCTTCCATTCTGCAACTTCGTTATGTTGTGGAGTGTGAGCACAAGAAAGCTCTCTTTGGATACCATGCTTCCTGCAGAAGTTAAAGAACGCCTTGGGGGTGAACAGACTCCATTGTCTGTGTAACATCCCATTTCCTACTAGACCCCTTAACTTCAATTAGGGTAGGACATGTGGTGAGTGTGGTGAGTTTGAGCTTGGTGGTGACCTTGGGATGCACTGAGTTGAGTGAACTCACATGTGATCCACTATAGGAGGCAGGTCAACCTAGGTCAAATTAGCTCAAATTGAACTTACACTTGTGAATTAACCCCACTACTATGTCCCTAAACCCAAAGGAGATATAATTGACCAAAAGTCTCATCAATTGGTCAACCAATTTAGCCAAGTGGACCAAAGTAAAATTTTGGTCAATATAGCCCAATTCAACTCAATAGGGTTCAATTCATACTCATATGACCAAATTGACCCTACCACAATAGATGATAAACACTTAAAGGAGTGGTATGGACCCAAAAGACCCATCATGCGGTCTTCAATTTGACCAAATTGACCAAAGTCAACACTTCCCCAATTTTAGTCAATCTTGAGAGACAGTTTCTCAGATTATTGTTGCTCTTTGAAGATTAGAACCAGCAGCTGAAAACTGAATGAAGATATTGTTGATGTTCTCAGAGAATGAGAATGGAAAGGAATAATAAAAGGAAAGGTCAAATCTTGACTTATCTGATAAGTGAATAAGTCCAAATAATAGAATAGATCTGTTGCTGAATAGTCGATCTGAGTTCAGAGAAAATAGATAACTGATCTATCATAAAATGTTAAGCTGGAGAAGAAATTCGTCGAACTGAACCTGGAATTCGTCGAGCTGAGAAGGGAGTTCGTCGAACAGAAGCATGTCATTCGTCGAACCCAGGAAGGAGTTCATCGAACGCAAACTGGAGTTCGTCGAACTGAGAGATAATCTGATAAACTGTCTGGAGAACTGAATTCGTCGAGCTGAGAAGGGAGTTCGTCGAACTAAAACACGCCGTTCGTCGAACCCAGGAAGGAGTTCGTCGAACGCAGACTGGGGTTCGTCGAATTGAGAGATAATCTGATAAATTGTCTGGAGAACTGAATTCGTCGAGCTGAGAAGGGAGTTCGTCGAACTGAAACACATCGTTCGTCCAACCCAGGAAGGAGTTCGTCGAACGCAGACTGGAGTTCATCGAACTGAGAGATAATCTGATAAACTATCTGGAGAATTGAATTCGTCGAGCTGAGAAGGGAGTTCGTCGAACTGAAACACGTTGTTTGTCGAACCCAGGAAGGAGTTCGTCGAACGCAGACTGGAGTTCGTCGAAGATAGAAACTTGTAATTTTTCCTATGTTCTAGCTACTCAGACACACTTAGACCTTGTCCCTTAGACTATACAATAGGGTCAACTTGAGTCCTAGTTGTAGATAGTGATCCTAGCCCAAGTACCTAATGACCAACCTTGCCCCCTATTCCCAACATGCAATGATATGCAAAGGGGTAAAAGGGTCTTTTCCCCACCTTTCCATTAAGGACAAGGAAGAAAATGGGGAGGGCTTGCCATGTGGCTCTCCTCCCCTCTGCCCAAAGCATTATCTGAGCCCCCACATCAACACCCAGCCGAATTCTTGCTGAAACAGTGCCATGTGGTGGCTGGGAGGAGCATCCAAGGGAGAGGCCGAAAACCACCCAGTCCAAACTCCTATATCCAGCCCTCCTCACTTCATTTGAAGTGTTCCATCAGCTTCAGAGAGGTCCAAGTAGACGAGCTAGTGTATTGGAGCAGAGGAAAGGGTGCCGGATCGAGGAATTAAGCAGGATCGCCGGAGCTCGCCGCCACCATGCCGCACCACCACAACACTCACCGTCAGCCCTACTTCAGGTCTGGTTTCTCCCCCTCTCCCTCTGTGCTAGTATCTAGGTCGATTTAGGAGAGAAATCGGGCTCAATTGAGCCCGATCCCATGTGAACTTGAGGGAGAAATTCCGAGTTTTCTCTTCCGCTCGGGATCGCCGGAGAGGCTGTCTCCGGCGGCCGTGGCGCCGCCAGGCGTTAACCACCACCTCAATGGAGGTGGTGGAGGCGGTGGCCGGCGGTGGTGGCCCGGAAGTGGCTGGGAAATAGAGTTTGAAGATGGTCCAGGTCGGGCAGATCAAAGTCGTTGGCTAGAGGTAGAAGATGAAGGAGAGCCATCGGATTTGGGCTGATCTGCTATATGCAGACCACATTAATTCAATTAAATGATTTTGTCACACTTTCATATGAATATGCATGCTAGAATTTGAGGCCCTTAGAGGCCTTTTTAGGAAAAGTTGTATGAGATAACTATTGTAGGCCTTGATGTCTACTTTTATTTGAAAGTTAAATTAGACCATTTGGATCACTGTAGGACCCACAACACTCACTTTAGTGTGGCTGGTCAAAATAGAAAACAGAAATCATTTTGGATATATATCCTAAAATATAAGTCTGATGGACTTGAAATTTTGGCCATGCATGCATGTATCCTGTACCTAGCTTGCACCCAAAAATCAATTTTTTGGGTGATGATTTTTCTAAGGTTTTAATCAAAATATTTAAGATCAAATAAATGACATTTATGGAAGAATATAGCTCCAACTGACCCCAAATTGGGTGTCACTCTTATCTAGCCAAGTGTAGGTTGTGGTTAAAATTTGAGACCAAATGGATCTTTGTGGGCAAGGTAAATTCCCATTGCATGTCTCTACATAAAAGAGAATGGGTGTGCCAATAACAAAAATGATATTTTTGTATATTTAGCCCAAATGGCTTAGAGTTAGCCTCTGAAATTTTGTACATACCCTAATTATGGTATAATGCACAACCCTAGAAAATCTTAGGACTTATATCATCAAGAATCTCATGATTTTGATTATTTTGCCATATGTCACACTTGTGTATTTATGAAATTTTCATGATTAGAGCTTGGAAATAAATTATTAAACTTTGGAGAATCACTTGTTATGTCATTTCAAATCTCTGTAAATTTTGGTAGAAAATTCCATGGATTATTTCTCAAGAAATTAACAAAATTACATTATGTCTCAATCTGAATAATGGAAAAATTACTAAGCAAATTATTTGAGGAAGTGCTGAAATCCTGGATTATGCTTAGAAACTCAATTATGAAACTCTGTGAATTTTGTTAGAATTTTGGAGATAGTATTTAGGGAAGAAACTTCATTTATTCAGTTTATCACCCTTTTTTTGTGAGATATTTATGGTGATTTATTGCTGGAAAATTATGGAACTCTGGAATTAGTGTTTTCATATCATTCTAATGCCATTGTATTTTTTCCAGAATTTTTGGAAGTCAAAATCTAGTACTTGTAGTGTAAAGTCATTTTGTCACCCTTTTCATGATAAATAGAAAGTAAGGGTTTTAATCTGCTGGAAAATTATGGAACTCTGGAATTAGTGTTTTCATATCATTATAATGCCACTGTATTTTTTCCAGAATTTTTGGAAGTTAAAATCTAGTACTTGTAGTGTAAAGTCATTTTGTCACATTTTTCATGATAAATAGAAAGTAAGGGTTTTAATCTGCTGGAAAATTATGGAACTCTGGAATTAGTGTTTTCATATCTTTATAATGCCACTGTATTTTTCCCATAATTTTTGGAAGACAGAATCTAGAACTTGCAGGGTAAAGTCATCATGTCACCTTTTGTGATAAATAGAAATTGAGGACAAATCAACATGGAGTATATCAAAATTATGGTCAAACCCTAAATTCTCCGTTTTGAACTTATGGTAAAAGTTAGAACTCACATGGATATGGTATTGATAGGAGAGCATCATCTGGGTCAAACCTAGGTCAATTTCATCGTGGTTTGCGGATAGTAAAAACTTAATATGGAGATTTGACCAGCATGACCACATAGGAAATCAGCAAGATTGTGTTATAACCTACACCAGATATACACCGCTTATAGGATGAGAGACCTTAAGTGTCAAGCACCGTTTAAGAGAATGTTGGCTTTGGGTTAAGGCGAAGGATGAGTCATAAAGCACCTAGGTTATAAAGAGTAATAAGTAGAGTGGGTCTTAGAATGGGGTAGTCACTAATAAAAGTAATTGTCTTGGAATGGGGGATTTGGGTTTCAGCCCATTGCAATCCCTAATACTGCTGTGAGCCCTTCACCGGGTAAACCTCGGGAAGTCCAGGATTCACGCTAAACTTCTAAGTATATAATAATTAGACAAGATTAGTCTAACTAAAGGAATAAGAGATATGGTATACTTCATCCCGAGTTAAGGGGTGGGAAGTTGTATATCAGGATGAGTTAGTCCTGCGAGCTGGAGGCTTTGGAAATAGTATATCAGGACAAGATGGTCCTGCGAGTTGGAGGCTCGGGAGGTTGTATATCAGGATGGGTTAGTCCTGCGAGCTGGAGGCTCGGGTGGTGATAAATTGCATGTGCATAAGAACAAATTAGTGGCGGGTCTTCGGTACTGGACCGGTCGTCACACCGACGGCAGTATGTTGACTTAGGTGGGTGTGAGGGTTTGAGGGGCCAGTAGGTTGTTTATACTGCGGTCTGGAGGACGATCCCCCAAAACGCACACTTGACCTCAAAGACTGATGGTTATCAGCAAAGAGTACGCAAGACTCTAGAGTGTACCTAGGACATATACAGAGGCGTATGAGGGGTCTAGGCCTGGTAGTGTATATACCCGCCTAGGAAGTGGAGTTGCCCGCTCCACTGCTGTCGTAGCCACAACGGTGGTACCAGAGAGTGAAGCTAGCTCCAAAAATCGGGAACTAAAGGTCTGTGATCACAGATTCGTGTGGGTGAGTTGCACTTGTATAAATCATATCATAGCATGCATATCATATCATACGTAAACCTAGAACATGATTTGCAGACCCTTATCATATAAATTAGTATGGGCTCTTTAATATGATAAGTTATAATTCCGGAAATCTTAACTTATAAGTTTGTATGGGCATTCATATAAGTTAAGGTACTCATGTGATGGTAGTATAGAATTATTTACTTGTTTGCTATACTTGCACGCACTGCTTACTACTTACTTCTTTTACTCTTCTTTACTAGTTACTTGTTTACACTGCTAGAGTAGTACTTGCATATATATATATACTTGCTAGCTTAGATTTCCATGTCACCAGCTTTTTGTTTACTCCACTTTGTTGTCCTCCGCTTCTTCCTCCCGCTCGGTGCCTAAGAGTCGCGGGGGGAGGCGGGCAAAATCGGCTTAGTCTTTATGACTAACGGTCGGTTGTGATCGTAGGTGTTCGAGGAGTTGGATCACCAGCACGACCAGTCAGGACATGATGGCAGGATCGGGGGAGCAGAAGCCGCGTAGTACTCCTACTACAAGACAGTTGTTTGAAGATTTGAGAGTTTGTTTAGCTTCCGCATAGATGTAGAGTGAGAGAGTGAGATTTTGTTCTACTTTGGATATATACCGGGCATAAGCCCTTTTACTCTTTCATTTATTGTACTCATTGATGGACAGATTACATTTGGATATATTTATATAGATGCGTGTGATTGTGGACTAGTTTACTTATTTTCTTCTTATTCTTGTTGGCCTAGTTGATTGTTCTTGCCGGCAGGATCGGCTTCTTGCGGAGGCGGCTAACTTATGTGCTAGCGTCACCGTAAGGCGGCGGTTCTGGGCATAAGATTCGGGAACTCTCCTAGTGCGGGTGGGGGGTCTTACAGTCTGTTCTGAACCACTTGACCCGCAGGTTAAGCCGACCTTCCACCAGCTCCTTGAACTCCACGAACCTCTCGAACGCCTCCGACTTCTCCTTCAAAAAATATATCGAAGTATATCTGGTGAAGTCATCAACCAAAATCAGCATATACCTGCTACCTCCAAGACTAGAAGTGTTGGTAGATCCCAACAGATCACCATGTATACACTCCAATGGTCTTTTACATATGCTTTGTGATTTGTCAAATGGAAGAAGTTGAGCCTTACCAAACTTACAACCTGCACAAACGTGGCCATCTCCGAAAGATGAAAAGCTAGGCAGACCTTTCACAAGGCCTCTTCCCGCCATAGCCTTCAACTTATCCATCCCAACATGCCCAAGTCTTTCATGCTAGATAGCGGCGTTGTCGTTAGCCCTCATCTTATCAACATAAGAACTTGTTGAAAGAACAAACAAGTCCTTCACCCGTCTCCCATCATGAGTGACCTTAGCTTTCACAACTGAAACATTACGGAGAAATTTCACTTCTGTTGGACCGAACAGAATGTGATAGCCAGCATCCACCGCATTAGTCACTGAGAAGACGTTCATTTTCATCCCCGGAACATGATAGACACTTTTCAATGTAAGAGTACCTCTATCATCATTCAAAGAAACCACACCCTCCTTCTCTACTACATGTATAGTATCATCAGCCAAAATGATAGCGTCATTACCTGTATATGCTCGCAATGAGGAGAACTTCAACTCATCCCCAATGAGTTGATGACCACACCCAGAGTCCACTATCCAATCATCCTGATAGTTGATGGAAGCCAAAGACTGAACACACGTGCCCGTCATGAATGCACTTCCACCACCCCAACTAACTTCAGAATTGGAACCAGCCTCCTCCTTTCCTGCAGCATGCCCTGGCAGAAGATTGACTTGGCAGTCTCTCTTGAAGTGACCAAGCTTGTTGCACCTAAAGCATCTAGGTCCTTCCTTCTTCTTCCCATCACGCATAGGAGCATAGCTCCTCTCCTGCTGATATGAAGTAGACGGACCATCATCTCCAGATGTCTTCTTCTTCTTGTCCCATCTCTTCTTCTTGCCAGACAACAGAATATCACCTTCTCCTGAGATACAGACATCCCAGCCATTTGCTTAGCCAAACTCTCTTGCGAAGCAACTAAGTTCTCCAGCTCCAGCAACGATGGCTGATTGGCCCAGCCTTGAACAGAAGTAACAAAGGCCATATACTCCCTCTGCAAGCCGCGGATTATGTGCCACTTCAGCTTAGCTTCTAAGTTAGGCTCATCCGGGTCCAAAGCCGATATCTCTGCACAAAGGTTCTTCATCATCAAGAAAAACGTTGAGATATACAAATCTTCCTGAGTTTCTTTCGCCAACTCATTCTCCAAGAATTGTAGCCTAGCTACATTCTTCTTATTGAACAAGCCATCTAAGGCTGTCCAAATTTCTACAGCCGGTCTACATCCGATGATGTGATCAAACAACTCCGGAATGATAACTCTCTTGAGAGTGAACTTCGCCTTAGCATTCGTTCTCTTCCAATCCTTCACGAGCTCAGTATTCCCTTCAGCAGGAATAAGATCTTGTCTTGCTTCTCCTCCAACAACCTCCCACAAATCCTCGCCAAGAAGATAGCTCTCCATGCAAGACTTCCACTTCTTAAAGTTAGTCTGCGTAAGGAGCTCAATACCAAGACCTCTAGCATATCCTCCTTCCATTGCTATCCCACTGATTGCTAACCAACTTGAGGAACCCGAGAGAAGTAACAACAATTACTGCTCAGCAACCTAGCCTCTGATACCATGTTAAAAAACTTGAGGTCCGGAGTTGAAGTAAAATGCGGAACACTTCACAAAACTTTCCACAAGTATAACAACACAATGACAATGGGAAGACCAAATAGTGCTATGGTATTAACTATCTCCTTACAATTTGAGGTATACATGGCGAGACATGATTCATAAGAATCACGGAGGAGAGAAGCACAAAACACAAAAGATTACAAGCTGCTGGCGACATGACAACTTGAGATCACCAGACCGCGCGAACAGATAAGCCAGACGGATAGCCCCTGAGACTACGCGAACAAAGCACAAGCCGCACCTGTCAGATCACAACCATAGACCGCCCGACCTGCTGCTTATTCAACTACTGAAAAAATAACCTGTTCGCACTTCTTGATCACCCAGACCGCACGGTCTCCAGATCATAGAAGTATTCGTGAACACTTGACAAAGACCGCCGACCGCAACTCAAGATTGCCTTGCCACTTAAGACCGCCTGATCAACTGAGTCTGCTGCACAGTCCAAGAACACCTAAACACAGTCTGCCCAGACTGGTTTATTCAAAGCTGAAAGAAAGGAGAATTCTGATCGCGAACTGCAAGCCACTAACCTGCGAACACACAAACCGGTCAGACAAAATCTCAGACCGTGCGACCTCAGAATGAGACCGGCACAATCAAGCCAACTTTGGTTCTTACAGTTCTTATTTTAAATGACGGGCCATGCACCCCTATTTATAGGCGAGTAGATGGATGTCATCACCGCACAAATCGGGACACAATAACCGCCTAACAGATTGCCAGCAGTCTCACAAGACAGACCGCCTAAGTTCAGCAAGGCTAAGCAAGTCACTTATTAAACCATACGGTTATGTACAAACCGCCCGGTTACCGCGGTCTCCTCAAAACAGACCGCCCGTTCCTTATTACAAAAGCAAAGAACTTTTTCAGTAAACCAGACCGACTAGAACAAGTCGTCAGACCGCCCTGTCACTGCAAGAAGGCAGACCTACAAGAACATCTGGCTGTCTTGAATAAGTCGCCATAACAACCCGCTCAAGCCGCTTGGACACAATGCGGTCTCCCAAATCAGACCGCCCAGAGCAGATGCCTGAAACAAAACCAGCCAGAGCACCAGCGCAGGTCGCGTGGTCTCTGCGGTCTCCAATCTACAGACTGCCCAGCACCATTCCACTACCACTTCAAAAATTTAACATCTTTCTTATCCATCTTAAGGGAATCAATTTCTTGGGCTTGCCTCTTGGACAACTTCTTGCTCTTTTTTAGAGCTTCCAAGAGAGCACCATACTTGTCAATCAATTGATTGACATCTTCCTCAGATTCTGAATCACTTCCACCAATTGATGAAGGTGCTTTAGATTTTGGGCTTGTCTCATAATCAGAAAAGGAGATGGAATGAATCAATACATGTTCATTGTCAGAATTGTCCTGACTGTCCTCCTCATCAGTGATGGACATGAGGTATAGCTGAACTTTGTCCTCTTCATCCTCCTCTATGTCACTGTCTGAATGTGATAGAGGGGCCTTGATTCCAATTTTGGCAGCAGGACAACCATCATCATTTTCTGCTGCAAATAGCCCAATGTAGGCTTCTTCTTCATCATCATCTGAATTTGAAGTTGATGATTTAGATTCTCTCCAGCCCTTTCCTTTCTTTGCTAGGAAGGATTTTTCACCCTTCCTATCCTTTTTGTGGTGATGTTTCTTATCACCCTTTTCCTTCCTTTTGACTAGACAGTCAGCTATGACATGTCCAGGCTTGCTGCAGCAGTAGCAAATGATGTTATTTGAAACATGTTTACTAAATTTAGATTCATACCTATCACCCTTGGGGTGCTGCCATTCAGATATGTTGTGGTCCTTCTTGGAGTGTGAGGAGGAGGAGGGCTTGTTCTTCCATTCCTTCCCCCTCATCATCTTCTTGAATTGCCTTTAGAAGGCAGCAAACTCCTCATTTGATGAATAGCTATCTGACGTACTGTTCTCAGACTTATCTGATTCAGCACTCCTTCTTGGAGGAGACACCATCCCGCCTTTTCTCTTCTTGGAGCTGTCAACCTTGAGAGCCATAGATCTCTCCCTTGCATGAGCCCTTGTTGAAGTGTCCTCTTCCTTTCTTGCAGATAACTGCATCTCATAAGAGTGCAGCTTCCCAAACAGTGTATGGGTAGGAGTTTCACCAAGCTTGGCCACTTCCCTGATGGGACATATTTTTGTGTCCCAGTCTCTAGTTAGAGATCCAAGGAACTTGTCATTAAGCTCATAGTCACTGAACACTCTTTCATAGTTTCTTAGTTTATTGACTATCCTAAAGAACCTTTCATAGCAAATAGAAATGCTTTCCTGGCTCAGCTGCCTGAAAGCTTCATATTCTTGGTTGATGAGTGATTTTCTATCATCCCTCACCTCAGCTGTCCCTTCCATATACACCACAAGTGTATCCCACATTTCCTTGGCTATTGTGCAGTGCACCAAGTTATAAAAAGTTGATTCATCAATAGCATTGACAATGATGTTTTGGGCTCTTTTATCCATAGTGAACAATGCAAGTTCATCCTTGGCCAAGTCATTAAAAGCCTTGACCACTCTCCTAGTTGGATCTATGGTGGAGGCAGTTTGAAAAGTTAAAGGACCTTGTTTTACTATGATGTAAATCCTTGGGTCTGATGCTTCCATAAACAATCTAACCCTTTGCTTCCATATGCCAAAGTTTTCTTTGTTGCATATGGGCAACTTCATGGATCCCATCTCCTTCTGCAATCCAGTGGAGGCCATTGAATTGAGATAGGACTACTCTTTTATAGGATCTGGTCAGACAGTTATGTCCTTCTTGACCAACCTCACTCTGATACCACTTGATAGTTTGTTAGGATGTAGTCTTAGTCACCAAGGGGGGGGGGGGGGGGGGTGAATAGGTCTCTTTTAGTTTTAGGCTTTAACCTAGTTGTTTTCTGATTTCAGGTTAGTTATATATCAAGCACACAGAAAACACACAATGGTTTATAGAGGTTCCTCAAGACAGGGAGTATTGAGTAGCCCTCTTTCCCCCTTCACCTTTCTAACAATGAGTTAGATAAGGCCAACACCTCCAAACTCAGCTCCAAGAGCTTACAACACATATCCCTCAATATCTCTCAGGTTTTCCCAAATCCTACCTCAGTCTCAATAACCCTACCCCATGCTCAACAGCCCTACCTCAGGCTCAACAGCCCTACCTTAAATCTCACAAATATCCTACCTCAGGCTCAACAACCCTACCTCAGATCTCACAAAGATTCTATACTTAAGCTGACCTCTCAGCTCTACTACTCAGGCCAAACAACCCTACACCCTCAGGCAAGGATGCCCTATAAACTCAGAACTGTTAAGTTCCTATAGAAGTAATAATAGATGATTAAAATCAGAAGCTTGAGGAGGTCAAGCCTTGTCTTCTGTTGCTGAACAACTGTTGTTGTAGTCTTGAAACAGGGGGGGAGAAAAATGGCCTCAACACTGATTCTTCTGATCCTTTCCTTCAGAAGATGGATGAGGATCAACTTGCTCTATCTTGAGTTGATCAAGAGGAACAATATTTTCTCTCCTTGCAGCTTTAGGAAGCAGGAAATGAAAGCTTTCTTGGTTGTCATTAATGAAACAGTAGTATGTTCTTCTTTTGTAAGTGAGAGTGCTTTTACAAAGCCCAAATTGTTTCTTTTATACTCCACTATTCTTCAACGGCAATCGGAGGTCCTCCTGACACAATATGGGAGTGATTGGAGCATCCACACTTTCTTTACAGCATGTTGCGCAAAAAGCAAACCCGCCAGATCATTTGAATTTATCTCAGCGGTTGGGCTCTGATGGCTTGCAATCTCAACGGCTACTTCTGTTCCGTCCCAGCAGATCCTCTAAGACAGACAATTGTCTCAGGGGTTTACTTCTATCTGCTACTTAGCTAGCACAGACACCTTTTCAATGGCTCTTGGCCTTGTCTCAGCGGTTCAGCTGAGACTAAGAGCTTGTCTCATCAGTTTTGGCAGCAAACCTACTAAACCTGATTCACACCTTGGTATGACCTAATCTTGCATGGTCATGAGATGAAATAGGGTTTATCAAATATAACTTGTACTTAGCATTGAATGTGAGGCTTCTTCAAATCAAGGGAACATTAAGGGTAATATTCCCAACACCTTTAACATAAGCTACCCTTGTGATTGGAACTATGCCATTGGAGATCATACCATATCCTTTGGTGATTCCCCTTTCAGATCCACCAAAGATGACTTTAGGTCCATTCTTCACAGTTGTGTAGTCCCGTAGAAGACTCCTGGTACCTGTCAAGTGCCTTGAGCACCCACTGTCCAAGTACCATATTTGTTTAAGATAGGTACTTGAACTCACCTGCAAGAAGGAATTTAGTTACCCTTGGGAGCCCAAATGATTTTGGGTCATAGGTCCTTGTTGGCATGATAAAATGACCTCTCACCTGATGCACTCTCTGCAGGAAGGCTCTTCTTTGCACTTGGCACATTGGGATTATGCCAACATTCTATGACAAAGTGTCCCACCTTACCACAATACCAACATTCATGAATATTTTATCTCCTCTTCTGAACATGTCTTGAGGAAGGAGCATTAATAGGCTTGTGCTCAGGAGGGGAGACAACAACATTTTTCTTGTTTCTTTCAGCAATGTTCTGGCTGAATGTTAATCTATGAACAGTCTTGTCACTCTTTGTCTTAATGGCATCAGCTTGCTTTGGCTTGGGAGCCAGGAAAGAATGGATGGTATCAGACACTAAGCAATTGGACTTGTCTACAGATTTGACAGCAGCTATGTTCTCTGCTGGACAGAACTTGGAAGAGCTAGCTTCCTTACTCTTGAATGATGGGGCTGAAGTACCAAATACAAATGGTTGAGGTTGAGCCATTTGAATTTCTTCATGGGGAGCCTTCATAGCTCTCATTCACATGCCCTTTCTTCCATATGGGAAGGAGTGTTTTCCTTCCTATAGGAGCTTCCATTCCTCCAGTGACCATACATATTATCTTGATCATACATGTTAGAAGGAAGTAATACCTTTTGAAAGGTGGTATGAGGCTTAGCCTTGTCTTTTCTCTTTTCTCCAATCCCTTCTCCTACTTCAATTTTATTGAACCCTAGTCCTCTCCTATTAGTTTGAGAGGAAAAGGTGTCAATAATTGGAAGCACAGATTTGGGCTTGGAGAATTGAGTCACTAGGCTCTTTTCTTTCATAAGCTTCTCCTCAAGGTCCTTGATGACCTTGTTCTTTTGGGATATGATGCTCAAATGAACAATTGTTATCCCATTTCGATGGCTTACTTCTCTACACATATGAGCCACCATGGTGGGTAACTCAGTGCATTCTTTCACAGCCAACTTAAGGGAAGCAATTTCCCAGACTTGCCTCTTGGCCAGCTTCTTGCTCTTTTCAGAGCTTCCAAGAGAGCACCATACCTGTCAATCAATTGATTTACATCTTCCTCAGATTCTGAATCACTTTCACCATTTGATGAAGGTACTTCAGTTTCTAGGCTTGTCTTATAATCAGAAGAAGAGATGGAATGAATCAATACCTGTTCACTCTCAGATTTGTTCTGACTTTCTTCCTTATCAGTGATGGCCATAAGTCCCAGCTGATCTTTGTCCTCTTCATCCTCCTCTAAGTCACTGTCTGAATGTGATAGAGGGCCCCTTATTCCAATCCTGGCAGCAGGAAAGTCATCATCCTTTTCTGCTGCAAAGAGCCCAATGTAGGCTTCCTCTTCTTCATCTGAATCTGAAGATGAGGATTCAGATTCACTCCAGCCTTTTCCTTTCTTTGTTAGGAAGGATTTTCACCTTTCCTTTCCTTTTGGTGATGATGTTTCTTTTCACCTTCTCCTTCCTCTTGACTGGACAGTCAGCAATGACATGTCCAGGCTTGCGGCATCAATAACATATGATATTATTTGAAACATATTTACCAGGTTTAGATTCATACCTGTCACCTTTGGTGTGCTGTCTTCCAGATCTGTTGTGGTCATTCTTGGAGTGTGAGGAGGAGGAGGGCTTATTCTTCCACTGCTTCCTCCTCATCATCTTCTTGAACTGCCTTGAGAAAGCAGCAAACTCTTCATCAGATGAAGAGCTGTCTGAAGTGATGTTCTCAAACTTATCAGATTCAACAATCCTTCTTAGAGGAGACACCATCATGGCTTTGCTCTTCTTGGAGTTATCAGCTTTGAGAGCAACAACTCTCTCCCTTGCATGATCCCTTGTGGAAGTGTCCTCTTCCTTCCTTGCAGACAACTACATCTCATAGAGAGCAACTTCCCAAACAGTGTATGGGTAGGAGTTTCACCTAGCTTGGCCACTTCCCAGATGATACATATCTTCGTGTCCCAGTCTCTAGCAAGAGATCTTAGGAACTTGTCATTAAACTCATAGTCACTAAATACCCTTTCATAGGCTCTTAGTTAATTGACTATCCTAAAGAACCTTGTTAGTTTATATAGGAAGTAATCTAAATTACCTAGAGGGGGGGGGGGGGTGAATAGGTTTCTTAAATTTTACCCCAGTTAGCCTAGCTGTTTTCTTGTATAGTATTAGTAATTAATCAAGCACACAAAAAACACACAAGCATTTATAGAGGTTCCTCAAGACAGGGTGTCTTGAGTAGTCCTCTTTCCCCCTCCACCTTTTTAACAATGAGTTAGACAAGGCCAACTTCTCCAAACTCAGCTCCAAGAGCTTACAACACAGATCTCTCAGGATCTCTCAGGTTTGCACAAACCCTACCTCAGGCACAGTAGCCCTACCTCAGAGGAATCCACCTCCTATAACTCAGACCACCTGCTGGTCCTACCTCATATCACACAGATCCTACCTCAGAGGAATCCACCTCCTACAGCTCAGACCACCTCTTGGTCCTACAACCTTAGGCCAAGTGGCCCTACAAACTCATGCCTAACAATCCTACTAACTCAGGCCAAACAGCCCTACAATCTCAGGCAAATAGCCCTACAAACTCAGAACCATAAGGTTCCTACAGATGATTTAATGAGGTTTACAAAATGAAAGAAGAAAAGATCAAGACTGTTCTTTTTCTCCTTTTCAGCTGTTGTTGCAGACTTGAATCAGGGAGGAGTGGTACAGCTCCAATCTTGATTCTACTTGATCAGCACTTCTGATGAAGGACTGGATCTACTTGCTCTATCTTGAGATGAATCAAGATGAGCTATCTCTTTTCTCCTTGCAGCCTTGTGTGTGTTCAGTTGTTGGCTGCCGACAATAGAACAGTAATGTTCTCGACTTTGCGTGCTGGAGAACTAGCAGAAGTGTTTGCTCAACCCTAATTTATCCCTTTTATACATCCCAGTTCCTCAACGGCTCTCAATCGATCTTCTGACAGACATGGGAGTGAT
Organism: Dactylorhiza incarnata; assembly: GCA_033032865.1. Classification (NCBI taxonomy): domain Eukaryota; kingdom Viridiplantae; phylum Streptophyta; class Magnoliopsida; order Asparagales; family Orchidaceae; genus Dactylorhiza; species Dactylorhiza incarnata. The sequence continues at coordinate 613,104 of JAWHQI010000068.1, forward strand.
TGGTGGCCTCCACAATGCTTTTCTACAACTTGCGCCAAAAGCAGAACTCAACATGTCACGTTTGAACTGTCTCAGCGGTTGGGCTGAGATGGCTTCCTCTTCTCAACGGATTCTGTCAATCTGCAGAGAAGTTTTTGCGTTCGACGAACTGCATTCTGCGTTAGACGAACAGCAATCTGCGTTCGACGAACTCGCCAAACTCTGCGTTCGACGAACTTTATTCTTCGTTCGACGAACACACCAAGTCTCAGCGTTTGCTTCTGTCCCATCTGTGCGTTCGACGAACTGCATTCTGCATTCGACGAACTCCATTCTGCATTCGACGAACTTCAATATGCGTTCGACGAACTCACCAAGTTTCTTCTATCTGCAGCTCAGCTTGCCCAGATGCCTTCTCAGCTGCTCCTGGTGTTGTCTTAGTGGTTTAGCTGAGACAGTGAGACCTTCTCAGCTGATTAAATAGCACACCTTTGAATCTATTCCATTGTATGGAATATCATCTCCCTGTACAATACTTGAGACAAAATAGATTGTATCAAATACAATATGTACTTAGCATTGGGAGTGATGCCTCTTCAAATCAAAGGAACATTGAGGGCAATATTCCTAACAAACCTTTCATTGCAGATGGAAATGCTTTCCTAGCTCTGCTGCCTGAAAGCTTCATATTCTTGATTGAGGAGTGATTTTCTATCATCCCTCACCTAAGTTGTCCCTTCCATATACACCACTAGTGTATCCCACATTTCCTTGGCTGTTGTGCAGTGCCCTATGTTCTGAAAGGCGGAGTCATCAATTACATTAACAATGTTGTTTTGGGCTCTTTTGTCCATTGTGAATAATGCAAGTTCATCCTTGGTCAAGTCATTAAAGGCCTTGGCCACTCTTCTAGTTGGATCAATGGCGGAGGCAGTTTGAAAAGTGAAAGGTCCTTGATTTATAGTGATGTAGATCCTTCGGTCTGATGCTTCCAAACACAACGTAACCCTTTGCTTCCATATGCCAACATTTTCTTTGTTGTATATGGGCAATTTCATAGACCCTGTCTCCTTCTGCAATCCAGTGGAGTCCATTGGATTCAGTTATGACTACTCCTTTGTCGGATCTGATCAGACAGTTATGTATTTCTTGATAAACCTCCCTCTCATACCACTTGATAGGTTATAAGGATGTACTCTTAATCACCTAGAGGGGGTGTGAATATGTCTCTTTACTTTTAAGCTAATGTCTAGATGTTTTCTGAATTAATGTTAGTAAGAAATGAAGCCTATAAAAAACACACAAGTATTTATAGAGGTTCCTCAAGACAGGGTGTCTTGAGTAGTCCTCTTTCCCCCTTCACCATCCTAACAGTGAGTTACGCAAGGCCAACTCCTCCAATCTCAGCTCCAAGAGCTTACAACTCAGATCCCTCAGGATCTCTCAGGTTTTTCCCAAACCCTACCTCAGGCTCAATGGCCCTACCTCGGGCACAACTGCCTACCAACTCAGACCTATCAAGAACTCCTACCTCAGATCTACACAGAGATCTTCCACTCAAGATGAACTCTCAACTCTACAGTCAGGCCCAACAGCCCTACTCCCTAAGGCAAAATGACCTACAAACTCAGAACAAGTATGTTCCTACAGAAAGTAATAAATGTTGCTTACAACAGAAGATAGAATATTAACTCTTTCAAGCCTTGATCTTCTGTTGCTGTCTTGAAGTAGGAAAGAGAACAACAACTTCAATCCTTGCCATTTTTTGATCCTTCTCTTCAGTAGATGAACAAGGATCAACTTGCTCTTCTTGAATCACCTAGGAAGAACACTCTTTCTCTTCTTTATTGCTTCAGGAAGCAAGAAGAGAGAACTTGTTGATGGCCAACAATGAAACAGTAGTTGTGTGTTGTTAATTGACAAAACGTCTCTTTCTCAAAAGCCCTAAGTTGTTCTTTTATACTTCTCCAATCTTCAACGACTATTAGAGGGCCCCTGACAGGGTATGGAGGTGATTGGAGCACCTTATCTTGCTTTTCTGCAAATTTCGCAAAAAGTAGAACCCGCCAGCACATTTGAATTTGTCTCAGTGGTTGGGCTGAGACAGCTTCCAGTCTCAACGGCTACTTCTGTCCCGTCTCAGCGAATCCACTGAGACAGACAGTTGTCTCAGCGGTTTTCCTCTATCTGCAGCTCAGCTGGCCCAGACACCTTCTCAGCGGCTCCTGGCCTTGTCTCAGCGGTTCAGCTGAGTCTGAGAACTTATCTTAGCAGTTTTTGCAGTAAACCACTGAACTTACTCCACACCTTGGAATAACCTAACCCTGCATAGTCATGAGATAAAATAGGGTTTATCAAATACAACTTGTACTTAGCATTGAGTGTGATGCTTCTTCAAATCAAGGGAACATTGAGGGTAATAATCCTAACTGTAGATCGATTTTTAATATTTTATGACAAATATTTTTAGGGGATTTATAATGCGCACACCCATCATGGATTCAGTTATATGCACTCCCATGATGAGTGGTTACGTCGAGGTGTTTTTGCGACGATAAGACGGTAGATATTAGGCGACGGCCAAGGGACCGGTCGAAGGGTAACCGACCGACGATGATGAAGGGGCCGACCGGCGATGAAGGTCTAGCCAACCGGCATCGGCCGGGCGGTCGGACACAGGGGCCTGTTAGTTGGTGAGGGCCGATTGGGGGCAATGGCGATGATGGAGGCCGGCCGCGGGGGCTCGAGGCCACACGGCTTGGGGGGGGGGTCATGGTGCGGCGGTAGCCGACCTAGTGGCCAGTCAAGGGCCCTTGTAGCCACGCGCGGAAGGCATGCAGTCGAGGGCCCCCGCGTGACCGATGGGCCACATGACAACGACAGTGGCGGCGACGGTCGGAGGTCCAGTTGTGGTTGGTCGTGTGCTGCGTGCGTGCAATGGTTCATTCATAAAGTTAGGGGGGTTGAATTTGGTCAACCCCACTTAGCCCCCATGACCACCACTTGGTTTGGGAGGAGGGTGGGGATTCTGACTATTCGTATCTCGGAATCCCTATAAATTAAGGGTGCCTACCTTATTTGCCTCCTAAGTTCCCGGAGTCCGAAGCCGGAGCGAGAGGAGGGCGAGAACTTTTTGCTGAGGTGTGTATGTGGACGATCTGCTGCAAACATGTCGACGGTAGTTAGAGTAGTGGTAGTGCAAACATAGGTATGTGTCAATAAAAGATGTCGAAAGAGATGAATGCGTGCACGTGGATGCGCGTGCCCACGTGCTCATGTTGAAACACAAGCCTGTGCGCTCGCATTGAAACACGTGCCCATTCACACGTACAAGGTCTGCGGGTTATGGCCGCGTGGTTGCGCGTGGGCTGTCAATGCGCGTGGGCGCACAGGCTGCTCCTGCGCACTTGATGCGAACAAGCACTATTCCCATGTGCTTGTGTGCTGGGCTCAAGCGCGCTTGCGCGTGGAGGGCCTACTGATGCGCAAATCTATGCCTGCAAATGACAACGACAAGTGTATCGTGTCGTGTATAGAATAGGTTTAAAAAAACCAAGGTCGTATTAGACTTGGGGAGGTCGAGTAATTCTACTTTGAAAAATCGTTATTATCTTATCAAATAGAAATTTGGAGTTTGGTTGCAGATAGTAAAAAATAGAAAGGCTAATAGAATTAATTCGATGGTTTAAAAGCTAGCACCCGATCTTTGAATCACATCAGAAATAGAGAATATTAAAGTGAGAATATAATGCAATTCTCTTATTGAAGAGGCATTGACCGTGGAGGTTCCCAAAGCATGAACACCCCTCTTTCGAGGTTTAGGTTCAACTAAGCTTAGGTGTATCGACCGAACTTTCGTTCTTAAATCGCATCGCCTAAGACTTGCCTTAGGTTGTGAACCTCGCTATTGAATTTTACTCCAATCCGGATGAGTTACGTCTTCCTCTCTCGAGGGTTGCGTTCTAGTACTTTTACCAATGAGCGATCGATTCGTCTTACGATCCTCTCGGCTAACTAAAGAACAAAAACAACATGATGGCTATATATTGATGATATAACCTCAAAATATTTTTTTAGATCAAAGGTAGATCATAAGCGTTCAACAATTAGAGAAAAATAATTTCATAAGTTATAACAATATTAACTCATCCTCGGATCATCTCGATCTAGCACTATAGACATCATTGCATGAATTCCCAGAGCAAGATAACAACAAAAGTATTTACACATTTCTGATCTGTATCGAGTTAGGAAAGTCTAGATTGCTAGTTGAGTTGTCTTAAGCTAGGTCTTGATATGATGTTCATTTGCCTCGAAGTGATGCCGTCAAAGCTTGTTGCAATGAGGTTGACTCCCTAGTCCAAGGGTGAGTCATCGGGTGTGCAGAGCGAAGCCGTGATCGAAGGGTTGTGGCAGAGTAATGTGGCTCTATCAAGGCAGATGGTTGAGATGAAATCACAAATTCAGGCGCTATTGACTGTCGTCTCAGTGTAACATCCCCCAAACAACTAGACCCCCAAGTTGGTTTTGTCATGATTAGGTCATGACAAAACCATAAGAAGAGCTTAAGATCATGTGAGCTTGGATGAGAAGGAGAAAACCCCAGTGGTCTGCATATAGCCGTTTTCAGGTACTAGCCTAGGGTTGGACTTTAGGGCCTCACCTTGAACCCTAACCCCACCATAGTATCTCTAACCCATTAGGGGTCTCCTTGGATCACTAGGGACTCATTGGGGTCAACCAAAGAGGCCAAATTGACCAAAGTCAACCCTAACCCTAAATTGGTCAAACTAACTCAATTAGGGCCAATTGGCCCCCACCATGCCAAATTGACCATGCCCCTACCCATATAGGGACACTAGGGACTTAATAGAACAAAACGCCCCATCATGGGACCTCCAATTTGGCCATTTTAACCAAAGTCAACTCTAGCCCTAATTTGGTCAAAAGTGCCCTATTAAGGGGCAATTCACCCTCACCATGCCAAATTGACCCCACCTAGACCTTCCTAACCCTTAAGGGAGTCCAAGGGGGTCACTATCCACCCATTGTGGTCAACCCAAATGGTCAATTTGACCAAGGTCAACCTTATCCTAAATTAGGTCAAAATGACCTAATTTGCCCAAATTAATCCCAATCCATTTGGGCTAGGCCCACCTAAAGTGGTCCACCACCTAGTGGTCTTGGTAATTACTGAAATTACCACTCAAATTCTGTAAATGATGAATAGGAGAGAGAAAATGGAGGTTTCCCCCAAATTGGAGAGAGGAGGAGAGCATTCATGGTGATTGAATGCATTGGACCCTTCAACCCCTCCCCAATTGATGAGCATTCACCTCCCCCTTTAGTTACAAACAGAACCCTGAAGTTTCAATGTCTAGGGGAGCTGAATTAGGGGAGAATTAGAGGTGGCCGAAATCACCATTAATGGTGTTAATGGCAATTGATGCCATGGCCCCTCCCCCAATTGATCTCTTTAACACCTTCAGAGGTCGGAAAGGAGTGAAACCCCCCTCTTCCCCAAATAAATCAAGCACCAGAAGCTAGGATTGGCATGGCACTGAAAGCTCCACCTCCGGCCATGGCGACTCGCCAGAATATGCGCCAACAAGCCCCCACACAGGTCCTATCCGCTTCCGCTACTCTAGTGCTAGATCTTCTGATGTTTCGAGGCTTAATCTGAGCTCATTTGGGCTCAGATCGCGCTTCCGAAAGGGCTTGTTTTGAGCCCTCTTTCCCCCACAAAATCCCCTCACTCCGGTCACCTCCGGATGGCCAACCACCTCTAATCGCCGGCCACCACCTCCACGAAGGTGGTGGTGGCATTGGTCGGCTGGGCGGCGCTCAGGTGGCCGGGAAAGTGAGGGGGAAGAAGGCCCAGGATGGTTAAATATCAGCCCTTGGCTGAAGGAAGACGATGAGCAGATGTCGTCCAAACTGCGCCACGATTCGTGCAGAATCATTTCTTATGATTAAATGTTTATAACATTTTCTGTCACACATTTAGCAGTGTTTTGTTTTAATTATTAAAAATACTAGACCACCTCTACTGGAAAAGTGCCCAACATAAACTTTGTAGCCCTAGGTGTGTAGATCAAGGGAAAATTTAGTTCATCCCAATAGGGGCATTGTAGCTCCCTGTAGAGCCTTTTTGCTAGGACTGGTCCCTAGGGTAGGGCAGTCACCTTTCCTTGAATAACTCCTAATACAAAAATGCTATGGGCATGAAAATTGAAACCTAGGCTACTTACATCAACCTCCTTATCATATCAAAAGATGGGAATTTTAGGAGAAAATTTTTCTAAGGTTATTGTAATAATTTCATAAATCAAATATTAATTAATTAATGGGTCTAATTACCCCTAATCCCCTCCAAATTTTGGTGGGTGCTCCCTAGAGTTATTATATGGCCTTGGTAAAAATTGCTGCCCAATAGGGACTGATTTAGTTAGGTAATTGGTGAACCCAAGTTGGGTCAAACTAGGTCAAAATTAGGGCATGGTGTTTATCTTGGGGTATGGTGGTCAAAACTCATCAACATGAGTTGAACCATTGGCCACTGGTTTAGGATCGCCTAAAACACCCCCATGAGTGATTTGGGGTGGTGTGGAGGTGGACATGCCCTAAGACCTTAGCTTTATCCCTAGGGGTGCATATAGAACCTTGTGAAGTGCATGTGGTCAAAAGTCCTAGAATGGTCATGGGACTTAGTAGATATGTTCATGGGGTGTAATAATGCCGGAGGGAATTTTAGAGAATTTTAGGAGTATTTATTCCCCCTAAATTAGATTATAACCCCTTTATGCTTTTTCTTGTAAAGGAAATTTACATGCTCAAATGGCATTGGATGATGGTTAAGCCTTGGTAGTGCCTTTAATATCACATAAATGGCCTCTGATAATTTTTGTGTAATTAATAAAATGAGTTAACCAGCACTTCATTCACAGGGCACTTATTTTACCTTAACCTTAAGAAATATAATTGAGGGTCCAATACTCTCTGGAAAAATGTGCAACTTGGTGATAGGATATTTCAGGGCACTAGGAAGCTCTGTAATTTTTTATATAATTTTTGAAGATTGTTATCAGTAGGGTACTTCACAACATGTTCATATTAGGATTTATTTGGAATATTTATTTAGGTGAGAAAATGATTTCATAAATTGTGAAACTCAGTCAGCAAGCCTTTATGAACATATTGGAGATCTAGTATTTCTTTCATAATTTTTGAAATTATTTAATATTAGGTTCCTTCACAATTTTCCCTAGACATGGTTTCTTTGGAACATTCATTTATTTGACTAATTTGCCTTTATAAATTCTGAAATTTGGCTAGTGAACTTTTCTGACTAATAAAATGGTCTAGAAATTTTGTCATAATTATTGGATAAGTAATTTTGATGGTTCCTTCATTAACCTCCAAATTTGGATAAATGCTAAATATTATATTAGAGGACAAATCCAGATTGTAAAATTGTGACATTATGTACTTAGTGTTATTTTGGCATGATAAATTTACCTTAATTTTATGGGAGCCATATCATAAGAATACATTACACTTAATGTTCATATTCAGGCTTAGCAAATATTGGAGGAATTAAAATAAATGCTAAAATGTTAAGGAAAAATATGAATCTTTGGTTTTAGTCTTATAATGCCATGATAGTCCTCCAGTAAAAATCTTGTGTCATGTGGATGAATAGTTGGAGCACTTCTACTTATTAGCTTCATATAGTTAGTTTGGTTTGCGTATAGTAAAAATGGGAAACTTGGGTATTTAGGGGCCTACCAAGTGGAAGTGGCATGTAGTTTGTGTACATCGTCAAGATGAAGAGGATGAGGGCTCGGTGCCTAGGAGTCACCGGGGGAGGGGTGGGGGATTGGCTTAGTCTTTTGACTAACAGTCGGTGTACCTTATCATTTTAGGGGACCGAGGAGATGCTGCAGCACCAGAGGCCGGTGTAGATGGAGACGGGGCAGTCTAGCACGGGAGCACCATTGGCAGGATCCATGAGCATCGTTTAGCTTTAGTATTTTATGCTTCCACGAGAGAAAATGTAGTGAGGAATTGATGTACAGGGCATGAGCCCTTTATTTTTATCGTACCCTTTATTTCAGACATTTGATGTGGACATCTCTTTTTGATGATTTTACTTTTATGTGATATGGACTTGGCTTATATAAGTCTGCTTAAGCTTTACTTCTTTGTGATTGATGAGGCCGGCAGGATCGGCGTTTTATAGTGGCAACCTTCCCGAGTGAGGGTGTCGCCGCAAAGCGGCGGTTCTAGGCATAAGACCCGGGTTTGATAAAAGAAAAAAGGGGTCTTCGCGCGAGTTTAGTTTGAGGACAAACTAGCAGCGGAAGCAATGGTGTGCACATAAGGGAAATCACATGAAAAGTCCACTTCTAAATGAATATTCTTTAGCTAAGTCCCTTACGAGTGTAATTTTCTTGTGTAGCCCGTGACAAACCCTACACTGCAGTATGGAGTTCCACCGACTCCAAACATCATCCCACCACCACCGGCTCCTACTTCGTTCCAGACAAACACTGACAGCCATACTGGAGACATTCAGGGCACAGCAGGCACCAGCTCCTCAGCAAAACCCTGGGGCCAACTGGCTGAGTGTCTTCCGAGGCCTCACCCCCCCATCATACCTCGGGACGGAGGCAGTTGTGAGGACTGAGGAGTGGGTGGACATCATGGAGGAGATGCTGACAGGGTTTCAGTGCCCGACATATATGGAGATGCCACTGGTGGTCTCATTCTTGGAGTCCCATGCATAGAGATGGTGGAAGAGTGGTAACTCTATTTTTATCTTAGTTTTTAGTTAGTTTTTAATTTAATAATCAATCAATATTTGCCTTTATTATTATAATATTCTCCTTAATTTATTTATTTTTCCGTTTCAGGTAAATCTGGGCTGCTGATAGCATTTTTGGGCTCACTATTTTAACCAGAAGAAAATTTGGTGCTGTTTTGGAAAATTGTCAAGTACACGCCCCCTAGACACGGGCGTGACCTAGGGGTGTGACCTCAGCCACGGGCCGTGACCGTTGAGAACGCCAGAACCAAGTCCACGTCAGTTTAATATTACACTTCCCCTAGTCACGGGCGTGCCAAGGGGGCGTGACCTACAGATTTATGAAGTTTGGCGGGTTTCTCCCGAATGTTCCTGGGTATTCAAGCAACCGTTTCCACACATTACACGCCCTAGGTCACGGGCGTGACCAAGGGGCGTGTATCCCCAACATTTTCAACTATAAATTGCTGCCATGTTCAGATGCCAGAAGAGAGGATTTTGGAGTCCAATTTCTGTAATTCTGCATTGTCTTATTGTAATTCTCATTTCTAGTTGTTGCTTTTGAATTTCGCTTCAAGCTATAATTCTCATTCAAGTACTTTTCTTTTACCAATCATGTCTCTCTCATTTGCCATATGTATTTTCCCATCATGATGAGTAGCTAAATTCAAATTAGCACTTGATCATAATGAACTTAGGAATAAAATAAACTTTGATTTGTTCTTATAAAAATTAGCAAGCTCTCTATATTATTTCGCTTCGATTTATCTTTGATTCTAATTGCTTTGAATTCATATGTCGCGAATATGTTTCTCGATCTAAGATCCGTATGCTAGTGATCGAGAGATCCATGCGAACAAGGAGATCACTCAAATATAAAAAGAGTTTCATGCACTCCTCGAGAGAGGGTGATATAAATCTTCCGGACTGGAATCAAATCCAGTTGAGGGGTTCACCGCCTAAAGCAAGCTTAGGGGTTTCGACTGGCCGAGAGGTCTTAATCGATCAACCTAAGGTTAGGTGATAGTTGTCTCGAGAGAGGTCCTATCATACTTTGGGAACCTCCACGGTCGAAGTATATAATTTAGAAGTTTGCAGTTTAATCATTTAAGAAGTTTATTTTAGTCCAAAGAGATTCTAGATCAAGTGCTAGCTCTCTAATCATCAATTTTCTCTTTAGTCCAAGTCGTCTTTTTACTTCACTTTTCAAACCAAAAATTTCCGTTAGATAAAATAACAGCTCTACTTTGTGAGTACAAGTACTCGACAGCCTCGAGTCAAATACGACATTTTTCTTATACTATATTTCGATAGGTATACTTGCCTGCATCGGGATATTAGTTGGAATTATTTTAAAATTATAAAATCTCTCTATCAAGTATTTGGCGCCGTTGCCGGGGTCTATTTTATGTCGATATTTTAAAAGCAAAGTTCTGTTAATTTTATCTTTTTTATTTCTATTTTATTGCTTAAAATTTTACTTTAAATTTTTATAATTAAAATTTCTTGCGAAAGGGCCGTGCTGGGTTCTTATCCCACAAGACCGCCTAGTACCTTGCGAGCCTGTCATTGGGTAGTCCTTGGGAAATCCGGGAAATTTTATTTATAAATTTTTAATTATAAAATTTTTATGCTTTCGCTTTTTCTTTTTGGTGTATGACCCGAAGGAATCAGTCAGATCTTCTTGAATTGGATCCGGAAATCGAGCAAATCATTCAGCGACGCTTAAGATTCCAACGAACAAATTCTCAAGATCCGATTGAGGAATCCGTAGGCGACACTTCCTCTCTGAATACTTTTTCTTCTTCTTCTTCTTCTTCTTCTTCTCCCTCCTCTTCTACTTCTTGTAATATGGGTGATCCAAATCCGGATGCGGCCGCGCAACGGACTATGTCCTATTATGCCCAACCTAATCTGGAGGATACCACTTTTACTATTGTTCGACCTGCTATAGCGAATAATAATTTGAATTGAAGCGGATCATCATTCAAATGGTACAGCAATATGTACAATTTGATGGGCTTCAAGATGAGGATCCCAACGCGCATATTTTTAGTTTTATAGAAATATGCGATACTTTCAAAATTAATGGGGTATCCGATGACGCAATAGGGCTTCGACTTTTTCCTTTCACCCTGCACAATAAGGCTAAGCAGTGGCTGAATTCTCTTCTAAGAGGGTCTATCACCATATGGGCTCAAATGACGGAACAATTTCTTACGAAATATTTTCCGACCGCTAAATCGGCCCAATTGCGTAAGGATATCATTTCTTTCTCCCAAGTTGAATCGAAAACGCTTTATGATACTTGGGAGCGGTTTAAGGAATATTTGCGTTGATGCCCCCATCATGCAATCCCCGATTGGTTGCAAATTCAGACATTCTATAATGGTCTAAATTCACTAACGCGTCAAATAATTGACGCCGCCGCCGGTGGTACCTTGAATAATAAAACACCGGCAGGCGCACAAGAGCTTTTAGAGGGTATGGCCATGACTACGTATCAATGGAGTACACCTCGGTCGTGCCCAAATAAACCGGCCTGGATATATGAAGTTGATACGATTTCAAATTTAACTGTCCAGGTTGAGCTCTTAAATAGAAAAATAGAAGAGATGACTGCTTCCTCTTCTACACCTACCTGGGGATCCCCCTCCACCATTGCAGAACATGTGGATTACATGGGTAATTTGAATCGGCCAACCTTTAATTCGGGAAACACTCATTATGGTAACACATATCACCCAGGTTTTAGGAATCACCCAAATTTCTCTTGGAGTAATCCAGGAAATGCGGCACAACCACCCAACACAATTCCACCTGTCTTTCCTCCACCAGTAACTCCAAAAGCTCCCTCTATTGAGGAAGTGTTCACCAAATATGCTACAACTAACGACGCAAATATCCAGAATCTTACCGGATCTGTTCGCAATTTGGAGAATCAAATTGGGCAAATTGCAAAGATGCTCTCTGATCGACAACATGGAGCACTACCAGGCAATACGGAGCCCAACCCGAAGGAGCAAGCAAAGGCTATCACGTTATGGAATGGGAAGGAGGTAACTACCCCTGCAAAATTGGTTGAACCGTAGGTAACAATTTCTCCATATCCTCCCCTTCCTCAGATTCTAACGCAAAATAAAATTAAGGAATTTAAACCACCACTTCCATATCCATCTAAATTAAAGAAATATTGAATGGATGAGCATTATGGAAAATTTTTAGACATGCTTGAACAGATTCCTATTAATCTACCGTTTTGCGAAGCCATCGCACAAATGTCGAAGTATGCTAAATACCTCAAGGATCTTTTATCCAATAAAAAGAAACTTGAGGATATTTCTACCGTTCAATTGAACGCGGAGTGCTCGACAGTTTTACTTAATAAATTGCCTAAGAAAATAACCGATCCGGGTAGTTTCTCAATTCCATGTTTATTTGGCAATTTCTTGGTAAAATATGCGTTGGCCGATCTAGGCGCCTCTATAAATTTGATGTCTTATTCTCTTTTCCAAAAATTGGGTTTAGGAGAGCCTAATCCTACGAGAATGAGCATCCAATTGGCGGATCGATCCATAAATTACTCAATGGGTATTATCGAGGATGTGCTTGTCAAGGTTGATAAATTTATCTTTTCGGTAGATTTTGTCATCCTTGACATCGAAGAGGACACTGAGGTACCCCTCATTCTCGGTCGCCCTTTCCTTGTCACCTCGCGTGCCATAATTGTTGTTAGTAACGGTAAACTTCTCCTTAGAGTCGGAGATGAAGAAGTTACCTTTACTATCAATTCTTCTATGAAAAATACGCTCTTAAATGACGACTCTTGTTTTGTCTTGGAGGCTTCACCTGATGAAGACTCCATTTTATTTTCTGAATATATTTCACCGTCATCTTTTTATGACGAAGACTTTGAAAATCTCAATCATATTTCTCATGAAATTATTGACGACACGATCACTCACACAACTATTTTTGAAATTTTAGAATTAGGTAGTGATCGATTAAAAACTTCTTATGAAGAACCTCCCGTGATAGAATTAAAACAATTACCTGATCATTTAGAATATTTTTTTCTAGTGGAGGATTCTAAGCTTCCCGTAATTGTGTCGGCATTTCTGTCCGCTGAAGAAAAATTAAAATTATTAAATGTTTTAAAACTTCATCGCCGCGCAATTGCGTGGAAAATTTCAGATTTAAAAGGGATTAATCCCTCCTTTTGTACGCATAAGATTTTATTAGAAGAAAATTCACGTAAATCTATTCAACCTCAACGCCGCCTAAATCCTAATATGAAGGAGGTGGTTAAGGTGGAGGTAATCAAATTATTAGATGCGGGCATCATCTATCCGATTTGGGATAGCTCTTGGGTCAATCCGGTCCAAGTGGTGCCAAAGAAAGGAGGATTAACGGTTGTGCCAAACGATAAAAATGAATTAATCCCAACTAGAACCGTTACTGGATGGAGGGTTTGTATTGATTATCGCAAATTAAATGATGCGACCCGTAAGGATCATTTTCCTTTGTCGTTCATCGACCAAATCCTTGAACAATTATCTGGGCACTCATTTTATTGTTTTCTTGACGGTCTCTCGGGGTATTTCCAAATCCCAATTGCGCCCGAAGACCAAGAGAAAACAACCTTCACTTGTTTGTTTGGCACCTTCGCCTATCGTAGGATGCCATTTGGACTATGTAATGCGCCGGCTACATTCCAAAGATGTATGCTAGCAATTTTTGACGAACTAGTGGAGGATATTATGGAGGTTTTTATGTATGATTTCTCTGTTTTCGAAGATTCATTTGATTTATGTTTGAATAACCTTTCCCGCGTTCTCCAAAGATGTGAGGACACAAATTTAGTGTTAAATTGGGAGAAGTGTCATCTTATGGTACGGGAAGGTTTGGTTTTAGGCCATAAAATATCTAGTAAGGGTATAGAGGTGGACAAAGCTAAAAGTGAAACAATAGAAAAATTACCTCCCCCTTCAAATGTTAATGTCGTACGAAGTTTTCTTGGGCATGCCGGTTTCTATCGCCAGTTTATAAAAGATTTTTCTAAAATAACAAAGCCACTCACTCAATTATTAGAAAAAGATGCACCGTTTGTTTTTGATCAAAATTGTTTGCATTCTTTTTCTATTATTAAAGAAAATTTAATAAACGCACCCATTATGATAGCTCCCAATTGGGATCTTCCTTTTGAGACCATGTGCGACGCTAGTAGTTTTGTCGTTGGTGCGGTCTTGGGACAACGCATAAATAAAAAATTTTATCCTATATATTATGCGAGCTAGACACTTACCGACGCGCAAGGAAATTACATAACAACCGAAAAAGAGCTCTTACCTGTGATTTTTGCTTTTGATAAATTTCATTCCTATCTTACTTTATCTAAAGTAATTGTTTTTACTTTATCTTACTTTATCTTACGTTATTTGCTAACAAAAACTGATGTCATGCCAAGATTGATTAGGTGGATCTTACTCTCACAAGAATTTGATTTGGAGATCCGGGACAAAAGGGGGAGCGGAAAATTTGGCGGCAGATCATCTTTCTCGGTTAGAGAATCCCAATTCGGAGGAGCTCATAGAGGAGGAAATTAATTATACTTTTCCCGAGGAACGCCTCCTCGTTATTCATAAGGCAATAGATCTCCCCACCCCTTGGTTCGCCGATTTCGCAAACTACCTTGTTGCAAGATTTCTCCCAAAAGATTTTTCTTATCAAGAAAAGAAGAAATTCTTTTCCGATTTGAAAAATTATTATTGGGAGGATCCGTTCCTTTTTCGAGTTTGTGCGGACCAAGTGGTGCGGAGGTGTGTATCTCATGAGGAGGGTGCTCAAATTCTAAAGCATTGCCATGAGGGACCCGTCGGTGGACATTATAAAGCAAATCGGACGGCGCGGAAGGTACTTGAAGCTGGCTTCTATTGGCCGAGCATCTTCAAAGACGCTCACGCACAAGTAAGTCGTTGTGAACAATGCCAACGCACAGGTAATATCTCTCGCCTTGATGAAATGCCTTTAAAATATATTTTAGAAATTGAGGTTTTTGATTTATAGGGGATCGATTTTGTCGGCCCGCTACCAGTTTCTTTTGGAAATCGATATATTTTGGTAGCGGTCGATTACGTGTCTAGGTGGGCGGAGGCACAAGCCATTACCACCAATGATGCCTGAGTCGTGACCAAATTTCTCAAAAAACTCTTTTCACGATTTGGAGCACCGCGGGCGATAATTAGCGATAGGGGAACTCATTTTTGTAACGCCCAATTCACTAAAGTTTTATCTAAATATAGCGTTACACATAGGATGGCCACCCCCAATCACCCTCAAACAAGTGGCCAAGTAAAAGTGGTTAACCGTGAATTAAAACGAATTTTAGAAAAAACGGTTTCCACCAATAGGAAGGATTGGTCGCTTAAACTCGATGATGCTTTATGCCTATTGGACCGCTTACAAGACCGTCATCGGTTGTACGCTGTATCGATTGGTCTTTGGAAAAGCATGTCATTTACCGGTCAAGCTTGAGCATCGCGCCTTTTGGGCGCTTAAATTTCTTAATCTAGATAACAATTTTTCTTCCGAGCTCCGCAAGATCAAACATAATGAGCTCGATGAGTGGCGCTCCTTTGCCTACGAAAGTAATAAATTATACAAGGAGCGCACTAAATTTTATCATGATAAGAAACTTAGGCATCCTTAAGTTTTTCGACCGGGAGACCAAGTTCTCCTCTATAACTCGCGTTTCCGTCTTTTTCCGGGAAAACTTAAGTCCCGTTGGTCCGGCCCCTTTATCGTCAATGAGGTTTGGCCCTACGGGACCATTTCAATAATGCATCCCAAAAAAGGTGACTTTAAAGTGAATGGGCACCGGTTGAAATTATTTTTATCCAGCGATAATCTTCATGAGCACAGGGAGGAGATTCTCCTTCCAAACAACTAAACCGACGTGCCACCATGGTCGAGCTCAACGGCCGTAACCAAAGCGCTCTTGGGAGGCAACCCATGTTTTTATTTTATTTTATTTTTCTTTCGTTTAAAAAAAATTTCTAAAAATTTCTTTTATTTAGTATTTTTATTTAAAAAAACATATAAAAAATGAAAAAAAAAACAAAATCACAAATTTTTTTTAATATTTTTATTATTCTATTATGAGGTTTTTGCAGGTTTGGAGGAGATTTGCGAAATAACGGACGCTCAAATGTACATGAAACTCCGCTCTGCAAGTCGGTATTTTATGTTTTTATTTTTACTATCATGTTGTTATGTTTTGTTTTACAAAAAAATTAAAAAAATAAAAAATAAATCACTTACATGCCCCTAATGCACGGGCGTGACCGACGGGTCACGGGCGTGTCTAGGTGGCGTGGCCTGTCTGGAAGTTGGTTTCGGATGATGGGCCCTTTTTGTGAATGAGGCGGGTCCATCTCCCGCCCTTGTCACGGGCGTGACAATTCCACTGTCACGGGCGTGACCGGGACGGAACTCTTCCATCTCAGTTCGGCTGTATTTTTCTGAGTCACGTCCGTGACCTGCTGTTACACGCCCTCAAAACACGGGCGTGACCTTTGGCGGGTCCCATTCTGCAAGATAAGACCCTCAGATTCCTTCCAGTTCCGCGCCCCATAGTCACGTGCGTGACCCTGGGGCGTGTTTCTCTTTTCCATCTCCCGACAGTCCCCCTCACGAGCTTGCACTTTTTTGTCATTATTATTACACGCCCTCTAGTCACGGGCGTGACAGGGGGGTGTGACTCCTTTTTCCCCCTATTTAAAGGGTTTCCTCTTCTCCTTTTCCACCCCACCTCTCCTTTTTGCTCTTCTCCTTTTTCTTTCTCCCCTTGAGCCAAATTTCTCGCAATGCCTCGCCATCACGCCCGTTCCACCGCTTCTTCCTCTGAGCACCCCGCGGACCCCGCAGCAGTGGAAGCTATGCTTCTTTTTGACAACCCCACCCAACAAGAACGGAGCAACCGATTGCGCGCCAAACCCTTTGGCGTCTTCCGTATCCTGGACTGGGGCATCCTTTCAGCTTTCGGAGCGGCTGAGTTGGTGAGGAACTTTCTTTCCACCCCCGGATGGAATGCTCTTTTCTCCATTTCCGAGGGCGCTTACTTTGAACTCGTAATTGAGTTCTTAGCCTCTTTCGAGTTCCGGAGGGTTGGGAATGATAACATCATCGCCTTTCGATTGGGCGGTGCTTTGCATCAAATTTCAATCCGTCAACTCAATAGTCTTATGGGTTTTTGCTATGAGGCATTTTCTCTTTCTCCTGCCTACGCCGATCTTTGTACTGACTTCCCCACCGACTTCAATCTTCTTCAATTTTGGTTGGAAATCAGCGACGATATCTCCCCTTACACTCCCAAACGATCAAAAGGTAGCTACCTCATCTCTCCTGCCTTTCGTATTCTCCACAACCTACTTACCTTCACTCTCACCAGCCGCGACGACAGCCAGGTTGTAGTTACCAGGCGGGATTTACTATGTCTATATAGTATGTACCATCGGGTACCACTTAACCTCGGCCAGTTGCTCGCTATCTTCTTTCGACATCAGGCCGAAAATGCGAGGTTGGGAGCTGTCCACGGCGGGCACTTCATCACCTATCTCGCCAAGCAGCTGGGGGTCTGGGATTCTCTTCCGCGGATGCGCTCCGTTCAGACGCCGATTTCCATCCATTTTCAGAATCTCCAAGCCCTAGGCTTAGCTCGACGACGCGATGGGGAGTACGAGGCTGTGCCATCGACAATTGGCGGTGGAGATTTTGATATCGATATTGATCTACATGGTGCTACTTATTCTCCACCCCCACCGACGCCGCAGTCTTCCCCGACTGCTGGTCCTTCGACTTATTGGGATCGTCAGTTCGGGTCTCTTCGTACTCAGCTTGAGCAGATGGAGACTCATTTTGATGCTCGGTATACACATTTTGATAGTCGATTTACTGCACTTGAGCAGCGTCAGGACTCTTCGATGGATCGCATTTTGAGGGAGTTTGGGGTTTTGCGCACTCACTATCCACCGAGCAGGGATGGCAGTGATGAGGATTTGGCCACTTTTGTTTTATCTTTTGTATCTGTATCTGTCTTTATATTGTTCCTGCTTTCATGTCTCTTTATCTTTTTATAAAAAAAAGTATAAAAATTGTGTTTTGCTTCATCAGGACTACTTGGTGCGGATTTAGCATCCACTCAGGGAAGTTTCTTCTCTCTTTACTTACTTGTTTTTTTTCTATATTTACAACATTGGGAACACTGTTTTCTTTTAAGTATGGGGGGAGGGTATTTCACACCAAGTTTATTGCTGAGCAACACACGAAAAAATAATTTTAAAGAAAATATTTAAAAATATATTAAAAAAAAAGTTTTATCTTATTTTATTTTGGGAATCAATATCTCTAGATTTACTTATATGCAAAACCCCTAGTAGATTTGCTTTTACATAGTGTTGTAGGGAATTTTTATACTTCATTCGATTTTGAATTTTGGAGTAAAATTGTTGACTAATGTAGTGTTCCTAGTTAAGCGCACGCGTTTGTAGGATTTCATGTCGAATTAACTATTCAGCATATAATTAGATTTATGTTTTTCTAACTACGTGAAAATAATTTTTGTTTTACTTTTACCTTGAAACTGGTTGAATCCAAAAATAATTTAAGTGAGTATGTAGAAGCTTACTAGAGAATTATTACGCAATTTGAACAGAAGGGTATTCTTTCTCGATATCTAGAACTTGCCTCTAACGACTCTCAAAACATTTGCATAAGTTAAATTCATTCGTATGAATATGATATAGGCATTTCATTGGCCCGTTTGAGCTTTTGCACCCACACCTAACATTTTATCTTTGTTAAGCCCCTTTGAGCCTTTTATATTACTTTTTGTTTCAGCTCCACCAAGCTCTTCACCAAGGCCCACAAACCAACCTAATCACACGCCAAAGTCTCTGCTCGAAAGTAGTAATTTGAACAGATTTTGTGAGAGTTTGTTGCCTTTTATTATTTTGGTGGACTTTTCTTTTGTATTTTATGAAAAACAATGATGATAAAAAAAATGAAAAAACATATGAATGAAAAGAAAATGAAAAAAAAAGATTAGGAATTGGCTATGCTCCTACAATGTCATGACTGCTTAGATTATTTTGTGCGAGCTCACTTTTGGTTTGGGTGTGACTAGTCGTCATGTTCATCTTTGTTTTTCCTCACCAAATAAAACCTAAGCCGACTTTTCAACCTAATTAAGTCATATTGATTCATGCTTATGAGTTAAACTAGTGTCGTGGCGAGAGTGTGAATGGGCAAGCCTATGGCCATCGTCATTGATGGATTTCTTTGGAGGCTATCCCGAAATTTGATTTTACGTAATATTAATCTTAGTAAGCACGCTACCCGCTTCCTAAATAACATTTTAGGATTTACCGGATTTTCAATTTAAAAGTAAAAACAATATGTTGTAACGCGTTATTGAAAATTATGAGCTAATCTATATGCTGAATAGTTTTTTTATACTAGGATTTCTACACGCTTAGGCGTAAGACTTCTCATTTTACTCCTTAGGTTCAAATTTCAATTCTAGTATTTAAATTTTTCTACTCCTATGAAAAATTGTTTGCTCGGGACTAGCAAACGAGTAAGTATGGGGGTATTTGATAACTCTATTTTTATCTTAGTTTTTAGTTAGTTTTTAATTTAATAATCAATCAATATTTGTCTTTATTATTAAAATATTCTCCTTAATTTATTTATTTTTCCTTTTCAGGTAAATCGGGGCTGTTGATAGCACTTTTGGGCTCACTGTTTTAACCAGAAGAAAATTTGGTGCTGTTTTGGAAAATTGTCAAGTACACGCCCCCTAGACACAGGCGTGACCTAGGGGCGTGACCTCAGCCATGGGCCGTGACCTTGAGAACGCCAGAACCAAGTCCACGTCAGTTTAATATTACACGCCCCCTAGTCACGGGCGTGACCAGGGGGCGTGACCTATGTCACGGGCCGTGGATCTCCTGCCGTGCTGGAATCATGACACATCAGATTATTATTACACGCCCCACTATCACGGGCGTGACCATGGGGCGTGACCTCCTCTAAACCGTCAAATTAACTCCAGCTCAAGTCGTTTCACACCGTTTGCAGATCAAGCAAAGACACGCCTAGGTCACGGGCGTGACCTAGGGGCGTGACCAACAGATTTATGAAGTTTGGTGGTTTTCTCCCGAACGTTCCCGGGTATTCAAGCCACCGTTTCTGTACATTACACGCCCTAGGTCACGGACGTGACCTAGGGGCGTGTCTTCCCAACATTTTCAACTATAAATTGCTGCCATGTCCAGATGCCAGAAGAAAGGATTTTGGAGTCCAATTTCTGTAATTCTGCACTATCTTATTGTAATTCTCATTTCTAGTTGTTGCTTTTGAATTTCGCTTCAAGTTATAATTCTTTGTTCAAGTATTTTCAATTCAAGTACATTTCTTTTACCAATCATGTCTCTCTCATTTGCCATATGTATTTTCCCCATCATGATGAGAGATCCATGCGAACGAGGAGATCACTCAAAGATAAAAAGAGTTTCATGCACTCCTCGAGAGAGGGTGATATAAATCTTCCGGACTGGGATCAAATCCAGTAGAGGGGTTCACCGCCTAAGCCAAGCTTAGGGGTTTCAACTGGCCGAGAGGTCTTAATCGATCAACCTAAGGTTAGTTGATAGTTGTCTCGAGAGAGGTTCTATCATACTTTGGGAACCTCCACGGTCGAAGTATATAATTTAGAAGTTTGCAGTTTAATCATTTAAGAAGTTTATTTTAGACCAAATGGATTCTAGATCAAGTGCTAGCTCTCTAATCATCAATTTACTCTTTAGTCCAAGTCGTCTTTTTTACTTCACTTTTCAAACCAAAAAGTTCCGTTAGATAAAATAACAGCTCTACTTTGTGAGTACAAGTACTCAGCAGCCCCGAGTCAAATACGACATTTTTCCTATACTATATTTCAATAGGTATACTTCCTGCATCAGGATATTAGTTGGAATTATTTTAAAACTATAAAATCTCTATCTAAGAGGTTCCTGGACACAGCATATGCAGGACTGGAGGCTGCGGATGTTTATTATGATGAGTTCAAGGCAGCACTGTTGGAGCATTTTATGCCGCAATCTGCAAGAGATGAGCTGGAAGACAGGTTCCTGCAGTTGAGGCAGGGGAGCAGGACAGTAGAGTATCATCGGGAGTTTACCCATCTATCCTAGTTTGCAGTTTCGTATCAGCTAGATGACGCAAGATACGCAAAGACGTTCTACAAGGGCCTTCGTGACGAGCTGAGGCAGGCCCTCCTCTTCGACTCCGACGGCAGTATGACTAAGATCCTGGAGATGGCCAAGAAGCTGGAGGTAGACCAGCAAACTGTTCGTGGAAGGAAAAGACCGATCGAGGACCAGGGATGGGGTGGCAGAAGGGACCAGCCGAGAGGTCGAGACGCAGGGGAAAGAAGGATGGAGGTCCGACCCCTCCAGGAGGAGAGACAGGAGCAGAGGGAGCCGATAGTGTTGGCTCCTCAGCCTCTGCAGATGCGGGAGATGCCAAGGATTAGAGTAGGTGGGCCACCTCCGGAGTGCTACCACTGCCGCCAGACTGGCCATATCTGGAGGAACTTCCCTCAGAGGAATGCACCACCAGCACTATAGGCTGCCCCTCAGGCCCAGCAATTTGGGGGTCGGGGACGTGTACGAGGCCGTGGATTTCAGCGCGGAGACCGGAGATAGAACAGGGAACAAATGTATGCCCTGGACATAACACAGCCCCGGGACCCGGCAAGGGTCATTACAGGTACTTTTGATGCCTTTTTGTTTTATGATTCATTAGTACATAGTAAACCTTAGATTTACCTTAGCATTAAACCAAACAAACAAAAACCACTGAGGTATAGTACTCGTCTGCGGCAAGCCCGCATACACTTTATTTGATACGGGTGCCTCTCACTCGTTCGTCTCAAAAGAATTTGTAGATGATCTATGCCAAGTCTAACACTTCGAGTGCATATACAGGAGATTGCAATTGCCGGATGGATCAGAAGTTCTAACAAATGCAAAGTGCAACATGAATGTGGAGATTGGAGGGAAACTGTTCGAAGTGCCGGTGACACGCTTGAAGATGAAGGACTTTGATCTGATCTTAGGCATGATGTGGCTGCACTGGAACCAAGCAAAGATTGACTGTCCGGCAAGGAGGATCATTCTAAAGCATGAAGATGGTGAAGTAGTAATCGAAGGTACTAAACCCACCTCTCATATCTTTTTATCATCAGTTCAGGCCGCCAAGGCCCACCTGCAGGGAGATGAGGTATATCAGGTGCTCTTCGAGGCGATGGAAGTCAAAGACTCGGAGTCAAATATCCCAGTCATGTGGGATTTTGCTGACGTATTTCGAGAGAAGCTACCCGGACTACCTCCCCACCGCGAGAAGGATTTCCAAATCCAACTGGTGTCGGGGGCTAAGCCGGTATCTAGAGCCCCCTACCGGATGGCCCTGAAGGAGCTAGTGGAGTTTTGGAGCCAGCTACAGGAGCTGGTGGAAGCAGGGTTCGTTAGGCCGAGTTCCTCACCTTGGGGAGCTCCGGTGTTGTTTGTGAAGAAGAAGGATGGGACGCTCAGATTGTGCATTGACTACAGAGCCCTGAACCGGCTGACGGTTCGGAATATATACCCGTTACCAAGGATCGACGAGCTTTTTTACCAGCTAGAGGGAGCCCACTGCTTCTCGAAACTGGATTTGAGATCAGGGTATTATTAGCTGCGGATCCAGGAGGAGGATATCCCGAAGACGGCTTTCAGCAGCCGATACGGATTATATGAGTTCACGGTGATGCCATTCTAACTCACAAATGCACTATCAGCATTTATGAGCCTGATGAACCGGGTGTTTGAGCCTTATCTCGACATCTTTGTCATCGTGTTCATCGACGACATCCTCATCTTTTCAAAGACGGAGGAGGAGCATGCACAACATTTGGCACTAATATTGGAGAAGCTTCGGGAGCATTGTTTGTACGCAAAGTTCAGTAAGTGCCAGTTTTGGCTGAAGGAAGTGGCCTTCCTAGGTCAAATTATCAGTGGAGCTGGCCTAGCAGTAGATCCAGCTAAGATCCAGGCAGTGCGGGATTGGCCGCCGTTAAAGACGGCCACCGACGTGAGGAGTTTCTTGGGACTTGCCGGCTATTACCAGAGGTTCGTGCAGGGGTTTTCATAGATAGCCCTCCCGCTCACATCCTGACGAAAAAGAATGCTACTTTTACATGGACGTCGCAGTGTGAGGCAGCCTTCCAGGAGCTGAAGAGTCGACTCACTACGACCCCCATCCTTGCCCTTTCGTCGGGGAAGGAAGGATTCCAGGTGTACACAGATGCGTCGTACCAGGGGATGGGTACCATTTTGATGCAGAACGGGCACGTGATAGCGTACGCTTTCCGCCAGCTGAAGAATCACGAGCGGAATTACACGATGCATGACTTGGAGATGGGAGCAGTTGTTTTCGCTCTACAGATCTGGCGACACTACATCTACGGTGTCCACTACAACATATTCTTAGATCATAAGAATCTGAAGTACGTAGATACGCAGAAGGAGCTGAACATCCGACAAAGATGATGGGTGGAGTTTTTATCAGACTACCAGTACAAGATGCATAGCCACCCAGGGAAGGTGAATGTAGTAGCAGACGCTCTGAGCAGGAGAGCTACCACATCGGGAGCAGAGCCCAAGTTGATGGCCATGGAGCTGGTACGGATGTTCGAGGACATGCATATATCCTTGGTATCCGAGGACGATCCAGAGCTATACGAGGAGTATTTAGCGGCGATGGGTACCACATATGACATTCGAGACCGCATCAGGGATGGCAGAGGCAGGATGCCAAGCTTGAGCAGATTTTTCAGAGCCTTGGAGGCAGGCTCAGCTGCAGACTATTCGTTAAAGGACGGCCTGTTGAGTTTTAAAGGCCGAGTGTATATACCGGCAGGGAGCCAGATCCGGGAGGATATTATGACAAAGGCTCATTGCAGTAGATATTCCGTGCACCCAGGTATCACCAAGATGACAGCAGATCTGAAGAGGACCATGTACTGGCCGGTATGAAGAAGGACATCACCTATGTTGTGACCCACTACGAGTCTTGCCAACTCGTGAAGGTGGAGTGCCGGAACCCAGCCGGGTTATTACAGCTGCTCCCTGTACCGGAGAGGAAGTTCGACGACATCGTTATGGACTTTATACATGGTCTTCCCCGATCTCGTGCGGGAAATGACTCGATTTGGGTGATCGTCGACAGATTGACGAAGGTGGCCAGGTTCATTCTAGTCAGGAAGGATGATCCGGTCGGTGTTTTGGTACGGAGGTTTATGGAGCAGGTTGTTCGGTATCATGGTGTGCCTAGGACGATCGTGTCGGATCGAGATGGACAATTTACGTCAAGAGAGTGGAGAGCAGTGCAGGCCTACCTAGGCACCCGGTTGACTTTTAGTACAACATTCCACCCCCAGACAGACAGACAAACAGAGCATACCAACTGGACCCTGGAGAATCTTCTACGCCTTTTCATTCTAGACTGCGGGGAGCCGTGGGAGTGACTGTTTCCATTAGTCGAGTTCTCATACATTAACGGTCACCAGGCTAGCATAGGCAGGGCACCCTATGAGGCATTATACGGACGAAGGTACAGGATGCCATTGTCTTGGATTCAGGATGAGGATCCCAATGCACTTGGCTCAGAGTTCATGGAAGATACCGAGGCTCAGGTGCGACTTATTCGAGACAGGATGTTGGAGGCCCAGAGCAGGCAGGCCAAGTACTATGATGCACAGCATCATATGGTGGAGTTCCAGGTGGGAGATCGGGTTTTCTTGAAGATACGCCCGATGCATGGAGTCTCACGGGTTCGCGGGCGGAAGAAGCTCAGTCCGAGAAACATGGGGCCTTACAGGATCCTGGAGCGGATCGGTCCCTTGGCTTACAGACTAGAGCTACCGCCGGAGTTAGAGGGACTGCATGACGTTTTCCACGTCTCCTCGCTTAGGAGGGCTCTACTACGGCCAGAGCAGCAGATATCTACTACGGAAGGGCCAATAGCTACTGATCAGTCAGTTCACCTGGAGTCGGTTCAGATAGACGACACGGAGTTGCGAGTCTTGCGACGCAAGAAGGTCCTGCTAGTCAAGGTCCTATGGAGGAATCATGGGCAAGAGGAGCATACCTGGGAGCCACTGGACCTAATGCAGTGAAAGTACCCGGAGCTCTTCGCAGCAGGTATAACATAATTTTTCTGGGATGTTACATTTTCTTACTTGTAGTAGAAACCCCACAGGCTTAACCTGAATTTCGAGGATGAAATTTTTATTTTTATGTATTGGGATATGTAACATCCCCCAAACAATTAGACCCCCAAGTTGGTTTTGTCATGACTAGGTCATGAGAAAACCATAGGAAGAGCTTAAGATCATGTGAGCTTGGATGAGAAGGAGAAAACCCCAGTGGTCTGCATATAGCAGTTTTCAGGTACTAGCCTAGGGTTGGACTTTAGAGCCTAACCTTGAACCCTGACCCCACCATAGTATCCCTAACCTACTAGGGGTCTCCTTGGATCACTAGGGACTCATTGGGGTCAACCAAAGAGGCCAAATTGACCAAAGTCAACCCTAACCCTAAATTGGTCAAACTAACTCAATTAGGGCCAATTGGCCCCCACCATGCCAAATAGACCCTGCCCCTACCCTTATAGGGACACTAGGTGGACCAAAAAGTCCCATCATGGGAGCTCCAATTTGACCAATTTTACCAAAGTCAACTCTAGCACTAATTTGGTCAAAAGTGCCCTATTAAGGGGCAATTCACCCTCACCTTGCCAAATTGACCCTACCTAGACCTTCCTAACCCTTAAGGGAGTCCAAAGGGGTCACTATACACCCATTGTGGTCAACCCAAAAGGTCAATTTGACCAAGGTCAACCTTATCCTAAATTAGGTCAAAATGACCTAATTTGCCCAAATTACACCCAATCCATTTGGGCTAGGCCCAACTAAAGTGGTCCACCACCTAGTGGTCTTGGTAATTACTAAAATTACCACTCAAATTCTGTAAATGATGACTAGGAGAGAGAAAATTGAGGTTTCCCCCAAATTGGAGAAAGGAGGAGAACATTCATGGTGATTGAATGCATTGGACCCTTCAATCCCACCCCAATTGATGAGCATTCACCTCCCCCTTCAGTTACAAATAGAACCCTGAAGTTTCTATGGCCAGGGGAGCAGAATTAGGGGAGAATTAGAGGTGGCTGAAATCACCATTAATGGTGTTAATGGCAATTGATGCCATGGCCCCTCCCCTCCCCCAATTGATCTCTTTAACATCTTCAGAGGTCGGAAAGGAGTGAAACCCCCTATTACCCGAAGAAATCGAGCACCAGAAGCTAGGATTGACATGGCGCTGAAAGCTCCACCTCTGGCTATGGCGACTCGCAGGAATACGCGCCACCAAGCCCCCACACAGGTCCGATCCGCTTCCTCTCCTCTAGTGCTAGATCTTCTGATGTTTCGGGGCTTGATCTGAGCTCATTTGGGCTCGGATCGCTCTTTCGAGAGGGCTCATTTTGAGCCCTCATTCCCCCGCAAAATCCCCTCACTTTGACCACCTCCGGCCGGCCAACCACCTCTAATCGCTGGCCACCATATCCACGAAGGTGGTGGTGGCATTGGTCGTCCGGGGCGGCGCTCAGGTGGCCGGGAAAGTGAGGGGGAAGAAGGCCCATGACGGTTAAATATCAGCCCTTGGCTGAAGGAAGACAATGAGCAGATGCCGTCCAAACTGCGCCACGATTCGTGCAGAGTCATTTTTATGATTACATGTTTATATCATTTTCTGTCACACATTTAGCAGTGTTTTGTTTTAATTATTAAAAATACTAGACCACCTCTGCTGGAAAAGTGTCCAACATTAACTTTGTAGCCCTTGCTGTGTAGATCAAGGGAAAATATGTTTCAGCCCAATAGGGGCACTGTAGCTCCCTGTAGAACCTTTTTTGCTAGGACTGGTCCCTATGGTAGGGCAGTCAACTTTCCTTGAATAACTCCTAATAGAGAAATGCTATGGGCATGGAAATTGAAAACTAGGCTACTTACATTAACCCCCTTATCATATCAAAAGATGGGAATTTTAGGAGAACTTTTTTCTATGGTTTTTGTAATAATTTCATAAATCAAATATTAATTAATTAATGGGTCTAATGACCCCTAATCCCCTCCATATTTTGGTGGGTGCTCCCTGATGAGTCCCAAATATATACACATTTATGGACTCATCTGGGCCGATTTTCTAGTCTATGCACTACACTTTAGGCATGTTTTCGCTCATATTTGTTATTCCATGCTATGTGCACTTCTAGGCCCGTTTTGGTGTTATTTCTTGTTTATCTTCATTATTAGTTTTCATGCATGGTTAAGTGTCACTTTCAGTGGTTTGATTAGTGTTGTATGCTGGAGCAGGATTTGTGCAGGTGTTCCCGATACAAATCTGTACAAGAACACTGCGCACGATCACTGGTTCTATTGCGCACGACCACTGGTCGTGCGCCACTGATCGTGTGCACTTAACCCCTGAAAACTGAGTTCTGTCTTCCTTATCGCACGACCACTTACGATAGCGCGCACGACCACTGGTCGTGCGCCACTGGTCGTGCGAACATTGTATTTTATAATTTTCTTACCTTGCAGGCTCCGTCCAGGCAGGCGCACGATCACAGGATGCTAGTGCGCACGACCACTGGTCGTGCGCCAATGACCGTGCGCACTATTTATTCCAGCGCCTATAAATTGACCTGCTCACGAATTAGGTCGGGATCTCCGATTTTCTTCCGCCCGAGTCCGCCGTTTCCTGCTCCGTTCCGCCCGATTTCACCCCTCCATCGCCGCCCACCATCGGGAGGTACTCCGGGCTTGTTCTTCACACCAATCTTGAGTCGTAGCTTCCTCTCGGCCTCCTCCTTCATCCTAGCGCTCCAAGGGAAGACCTAGCCGCCATCACCATCAAGCAAGAGGAAGTTTGCAACCTCTACCGGATCGTGACACGAAGAAGACGGGCTCATTGGAGAGTAGTGACAACTCTCTTTACCCCGGACGTAGTTGCGGACCGAGCTTGGACGCGGATTGACAACCCGGCGATTCCAACCGTGAATCTACAACGAGACTTCGGATTCGGTCAATTTCTTGCCTTATTCTTCTCTTATTGATGTGTGTGTAGTTAGATCTATGTATTAAGATGAAGTTGCACTTAAAACTAGTTTGTATTTCTATATATTTCATGTCTATGTGAAATGTTTGTTGTTTGAGTTGCTTGAGGTGCGCCCCATTCCATCCTCCATCCCGCCGTCACATTCGTCGCCGCACTAGCAATTGCTAGTGGCGTGCTTGTTGAAGAGGTGCTTACGACCCTCACTCCGTTTGCCTACTCGTCCATCCGCCCTTGCGACGCAGCGCGCTCAAGGCCTGCCTAGTCTCCATCCCGCCAAGCGAAGCACTGCATAGCGGCATTGCATTGGAGTAGTCATAACATTTTCTCTTTATTTTCCACAATCCAAAACCCCCATTTCCGCAATCCATCCGCTCAAAAGGACTTCAATCTCAAGTCCTTCCTCGATAATAAACTCCACCTTACAGTGTTCCTTTGAGATCGATACTTGGGGATTCATTCCCATTTTATATTACTTGAATGATCGGTGCACTGCCGTTTCGTGTCGCAGTCGAGCTACCGCCTATAGCGATGTGTGAGATTCACGCCATCACTCCCTAGGGTTATTATATGGCCTTGGTAAAAATTTCAGCCCAATAGGGACTGATTTAGTTGGGTAATTGGTTAACCCAAGTTGGGTCAAACTAGGTCAAAATTAGGGCATGGTGTTTATCTTGGGGTATGGTGGTCAAAACTAATCAACATGAGTTGAAACCTTGGCCATTGGTTTAGGATCACCTAAAACACCCCCTTGAGTGATTTGGCGTGGTGTGGAGGTGGACATGCCCTAGGACCCTAGCTTTATCCCTAGGGGTGCATATCGAACCTTGTGAAGGGCATGTGGTCAAATTCCTAGAATGGTTGATAAGTAATAAAATATATGTATTTTTAGTATAATTATTAGTATAGTTTTAATTAATATTGTGAATTTTCTATGTAAATTAATGAATAAATTGCTTCTTTATTATTTCTGGTTTCTAACTTAGTTTTATTTTTGTTTTTGCATTTTTTTTACAAAATTTTCACAGGTCACGCCCTCGGTCACGCCCGTGACCAAGGGCGTGTAATTTTAAAGATCAAATATCAACGGGACGGCTCAATTCAGATCAAATCCCAACAAATTGCTCAAGTCACGCCCGTGTTCCAGCAGAGTCACGCCCGTGAGCCGCCAGCGCGTCACGTCTCGAAGCCGCGCCCATGCTGCCGACATCAGCCACCCATAGTCACGCCCGTGACTCACAAAGTCACGCCCGTGACATACCAAGTCCCGCCCGTGTGCAGCCATGTTTGACGGCCAGACCTTCCAGAAGGCGGCGAATACAGCCGAGCAAATTTCACGCCCTAAGTCACGGCCGTGACATTCAAGTCACGCCCGTGACCTAGGGCGTGTAAAACTCAAATTTTCCCTATAAATAGAGGGGCTCGGCTGAAGTATTTTTCATCCAAATTTTGAGTAGTTCTTGTGGTATTGTGAGTTCTTTTGAGTGATTGTGAGCTTCTCTTATGCAATTCAGTTTAAGTTCGTTTGTAGTTTTTTTCGTCTTCCTAATCTAGTTGTAATGCTGATTTCAGAAATAAAATGATGTTTTTCTCATTTGGATCATCTTCTTTTTATTAATGTTAGCGTGTGTGCGTGTATGAGTTTAGCTTTATTGCTTTTATAATTTAGTTTTATTGCTTTTATAGTTAGGTTTATTGCTTTCATAATCTAGGTTTACTGTTTTCATAGTTTAGATTTACAAGCTTTCATAAAATAGTTTTATCGTTTTCTTTTTCGCTTTATTTTATCGCTTTCATTTTAAACGCTTTCTTTTCAGTTTTTTTTAGAGTGTGTGCGTGTATGAGATTATATTTTTCTTTTTTGTAACTTAGTTTTATTTCAGTCTTCATATAACTGCTATATACCACCCCCATCTTGAATAAGAGGCTAATTAACTTTAGCATTTATTTAAGTCGGTTGGGACGGATATTATTTCTGCACCTTTATAAGTCTTTTCATTTCTATACCACCCCCTTCTTGAATAAGAGGCTAAGAACTTTTTAGCGCTTGTTTAAGGTGGTTGGGACGGATACTATTACTGTTTTTATATAAGTCTTTTTATTTCCTTTTTATCCGCTTATATCCGCTTTAATTATTAAACATGTATTTTTCAACCGATAATGCCGTCTTCATTCCGATGAGTGGCTAATTTCCTTTTGCACACGACGTCGAAAAGCATTGGGACACAAAAATAGTTTTTCTATAAAATTAAAACATCTCTTTCAAAAATAATTAACGCTTAAGGTTTACCCGAGAATCACGTTGAGTGGAGCCAAATAATCGATGTGTGGTTTTCATTTCCGTTTTCGTACCTAGTTAGCCGAGAGGCTCGTGCGTACGGATTGATCGCTCACGGGTAAAGAGAACTGCGCTCTACCCTCGAGAGAGGACGAAGTAATTCTCCCGAATTGGAAATAAAAACCCAATAGCGGGGTTCACAACATAAAGCGAGTATCAAGAAGATTCGATTGTGGAACGAGAGTTCGGTCGAATATTCATAATCTCAGGTGGGCTTACCCTCGAGAGAGGAGCGTTCATAATTATGGAACCTCCACGGCCAAGTCATTTTAATATTTTGAAAAGTCATCACTTTTAATTCTACGAAAATCTATTTTCGTCTCAAGGTAATTCGACGTCGCGCGCTATCTTTCTCATCGCTTAGAACTCTAGTTAATCGCTTATTATCATCTTTCGCATTTTATCACTTAGAACTCTAGTTAAACCAACTAAAAATATTATTCCGATAAAATAATAGTTTGTTCCTCGAAGTAGCATAATCAACACGACCCACGGAAATATACGATCCCGATATTTTCAAAAAAATATCCTGTATTACTTGCGATAAGGTATACTTGCCTTTATCAAATGATTAATTTGGACTAAGAATTCAAACACAGCTTTCCAAACTCATTTAGTGCAAAACTCTCATTTTCTACTTTTCAATTCAATAGAATTCAGCGTTGTAGCCGAGGCGTAATTGTCAATATTCCGAAAGAAGAAAAAGACCGTTACTTCTATCCTTCAATAGGATAACGGTTAATTTCTCAAAGTAGGATTACTTGCGAGACTCTTCGAAAACATCTGTCAATTCTAAACTCTTATTTATAAAACAAAAGAAGAAGTCCAACCTAAATCATCAAGTTTTTGGCGCCGTTGCCGGGGATCTTTGTGTTGTTATTTGAAAGTAGGAACTGCTATTAATTTTATTCCTTATCTATATATTTTTACTAAAAAACAAAAAAATACAAAAAAGTAATATAAAAAATATATATATAAAACTTATATTTAAAAAATTAATAATAATAAGAAAACAAAAAAATTCCCCAAAAAAAAAATTCTTTTTTAGTATATGACCCGAGGAAGCTCGTCCGACGATTCCACTATTCCTTTTGACCCCGAAATCGAGCGCACTCTTCGTGAGCGTATCCGATCTCGAGATCAAAACTTACTTGAAACCCCCGAAGAGTCAATCAGAGATACTGCAAATATGGGCGATCCAATTCCAAATGCGGCCCCGGCCCGGGCCATGGCATATTATGCCCGACCGAATTTGGACGATACAGGATCAAGTATTACTCGCCCAACAGTTAATAATAATAATTTCGAAATAAAATCCAGCATAATTCAAATGGTACAACAGTCGATTCAGTTCGACGGTTTGCCAGATGAGGACCCAAATCAGCACCTTTCAAACTTTTTAGAAATATGCGACACCTTTAAAATTAATGGCGTCACTGATGACGCCATTCGTTTACGCTTATTTCCATTTTTGCTACGGTTAAAAGCCAAATCGTGGTTGACTTCTCTTCCGAGAGGGTCCATAACCACGTGGGCCCAATTGACGGAATTTTTCTTAACTAAGTATTTTCCTCCGTCAAAAACCGCAAAACTACGCACGGATATCACATTCTTTGTGCAATTCGATTCCGAGTCTCTTTATGAGAATTGGGAGCGTTTTAAAGAATATTTGCGTAGGTGTCCTCATCACGCGCTACCAACTTGGCTACAGGTCCAGACGTTTTATAATGGTTTAAATTTTTCTACGCGACAGATGATTGATGCGGCCTCCGGGGGAACGTTAAACAACAAAACCCCAGAGACCGCTCAAGCTCTGATCGACGAAATGGCCATGAACACGTACCAATGGAACGTGCCAAGGTCGCGTCCTAATAAACCGGCTGGTCTTTTTGAAGTGGACGCCACTACTTTCTTAGCCTCACAGGTTGAGCGGCTAAGTAAGCAGGTGGCGGAGATGACTGTTTCCTCCTCCACTCCCGCATGGAATAATAGTAATAATAATAACGTAATCGAAGAATCGGTGGATTACCTCGGTAATCCGGTTAGGCCCCCCTTCAACCCTAATAAAACCCGTATGGTAATAATTATAATCCGGGTTGGAGGACCCACCCTAATTTCTCCTGGAGCAATCCTAACAATGCTCAGAGGCCCCCAAACATGAATCCCCAAGGATTTCCGCAAGGATTTCCTCAGGGATTCCATCCTCCTCCTCCAAAACCTTTGCCTCTTGAAGATGTTTTGTCTAAATACATCGCGTCCAACGATTCAAATATCCGGAATCTTACCGGATCGATTAAAAACTTGGAAAACCAGGTTGGACAACTTGCAAAGATGGTCTTTGAGCGGCCATACGAAGCTCCATCAGGGAATATGGAGCCGAACCCTAGGAAAAATGCCAACGTTATAACCCTTCGAAGCGGCAAGGAGGTCGTCTCCCCATTGCGGGTTGAGCCTAAGGTATGCATTTCGCCTCCGACCCCTCCACCCTCTTCTTCGATTCTAATTGCTCCGGATTCTCCGGTTGCGCCGAATGTTTCGAGTCCTCGAATTCCTTACCCGTCTAAAATTAATAAAGAGAAGGAGGACGAAAATTATCAAAAAATTTTGTGTATTTTAAAACAAATTCAAATAAACGTCCCCTTCTGCGAGGCACTCTCCCAAATGCCGAAATATGCGAAATATCTTAAGGAGTTGCTTTCTAATAAAAAGCGACTCGAGGATGTTTCGCGTGTTTCCCTTAACGCGGAATGTTCGGCTGTTCTCCTTAACAAATTGCCGCCAAAACTAAACGACCCGGGACGGTTCTCCATCCCGTGTCTCTTTGGCAATATGTTAATAAAGTACGCTCTTGCGGACTTAGGCACCAGCATCAATTTGATGCCTTTTTCTCTTTCAAAACACTCGATTTAGGCGTCCCAAGTCCAACAAAAATGAGCATCCAACTCGCGGATCACTCGATAAAGTACCCAATAGGGGTAGCGGAGGATGTTCTGGTCAAGGTCGACAAGTTTATCTTCCCGGTAGACTTTGTCATCCTGGACATAGAGGAGGACGTCGAGGGACCCATCATCCTCGGTCGCCCCTTCCTCGCAACCTCCCGTACGTTAATCGATGTCAGTAACGGTCGCCTCCTCCTTCGAGTTGGAGACGACAAAATTATTTTACATATCAACCCCTCCATGCGGAACTCACTATCGAATGATGATTCATGTTTCAATTTGGAATCCGCGTTTATGGACGAGTGTTCTTCTCTTTCGGAATTGTTATCTTTAATGATAGACGATTCAGATCTGGCGAATCAACCTCCTTTAGACGAATTACCGCCAAATTTGCCTTTCGAGCCTTTTGATTCGAAAGATTTAAAAATCTCCACTTCCTATGAAGAACCTCCGGTCTTGGAGCTTAAGCAACTCCCCGACCATTTAAAATATGCTTTTCTAGCCGCGAACTTAAAACTTCCGGTTATAATATCGTCTACTTTAACCAATTCGGAAACATCCGAATTGGTTGAAGT
Source organism: Dactylorhiza incarnata (assembly GCA_033032865.1). NCBI lineage: Eukaryota > Viridiplantae > Streptophyta > Magnoliopsida > Asparagales > Orchidaceae > Dactylorhiza > Dactylorhiza incarnata. The sequence continues at coordinate 647,012 of JAWHQI010000068.1, forward strand.
TTTATCTAAACATCGCCGTGCAATTGCATGGTAAATTTCCGATATCAGGGGAATTAACCCTTCATTCTGCTCCCACAAAATTTTTCTTGAAGAAAACCCCCGCAAAATAATTCAGCCTCAACGGCGACTTAACCCGAACATGCGGGAAGTCGTTAAGACTGAAATTATTAAACTACTCGACGCGGGGATTATCTATCCTATTTCCGACAGTACGTGGGTAAGCCCCGTACAAGTCGTCCCAAAAAAGGGCGGTATAACGGTCGTGGCAAACACGAATAATGAATTAATCCCAACTCGTACTGTTACGGGTTGGAGGGTGTGCATCGACTACAGAAAACTAAATGATGCCACCAGAAAAGACCACTTTCCGTTACCGTTTATTGATCAAATCTTAGAGCGTCTCTCCGGTCATCCTTTTTATTGCTTCCTTGATGGTCTCTCGGGATTTTTCCAAATCCCTATTTCACCAGAGGACCAAGAAAAAACGACTTTTACTTGCCCTTTCGGCACCTTCGCATATCGAAGGATGCCGTTTGGCCTCTGTAACGCGCCAGCTACATTCCAAAGATGTATGCTAGCAATATTTGGCGAACTAGTAAAAGACATAATAGAAGTCTTCATGGATGACTTCTCCGTCTTTGGAGACTCTTTTAAAAATTGTCTAAAAAATTTAGATAGAGTCCTCCAACGGTGCGAGGAGACGAACTTAGTCTTGAACTGGGAGAAATGCAACTTCATGGTCCGAGAGGGGTTAGTCCTCGGCCATAAAATTTCTTCCAAGGGGATGGAGGTCGATAGGGCCAAAGTTGCTATAATTGAACAACTTCCTGTTCCTTCGAACGTCAAATCAATTAGAAGTTTTCTTGGCCACGCAGGTTTTTATCGGCGGTTTATTCAAGATTTTTCAAAAATAACCAAACCGCTAACTCACCTCCTGGAAAAGGATTCCCCATTCATTTTTGACACTGCCTGCGTAGAGGCATTTGATTTTATAAAAAAGCAACTTATCAATTCTCCAATTCTGGTGGCGCCAGATTGGTCCCTTGCATTCGAGATTATGTGCGACGGGAGCGATATCGCGGTAGGAGCTGTCTTAGGCCAACGCGTAAATAAATATTTTCATCCAATATATTACGCTTCTCGCACACTCAATGCCGCACAGGCTAACTATACAACGACGGAAAAGGAACTTCTTGCCGTCATCTTTGCTTTTAATAAATTCAGGCCTTACGTAACACTTTCACACGTGATCGTTTTCACTGATCACTCCGCCCTAAAATATCTTTTGGCCAAAGTTGATGCCAAGCCTCGCTTACTTCGATGGATCCTCCTTTTACAGGAATTTGACTTAGAGATCCGGGATAAGAAGGGGGCTGAAAATTTAGCAGCCGACCACCTCTCACGTTTAGAACACCCCATCGCAGAAGCGCTCGTCGAACCAGAAATAGACTATCGATTTCCTGAGGAGCGCCTTTTAATCGTAAATAATACAAAAACTTCTTCTACCCCTTGGTTCGCAGATTACGCGAACTATTTAGTCGCACGGGTCCTTCCAAGAGATTTTTCGACTCAGCAGAAGAAGAAATTCTTCTCTGACTTGAAAAACTACTTTTGGGAGGACCCCTTTCTCTTTCACGTCTGCGCAGACCAAGTGATACGAAGATGTGTTTCAAGCGAGGAGGGTTCGCAAATATTGCGACATTGTCATGAGGGGCCGGCTGGAGGGCATTAACAAGCCAACCGGACCGCGCGGAAAGCGTTAGAGTCAGGATTTTATTGGCCCACTCTCTTTAAGGATGCTCACACTTTTGTGAGTATATGCGATAGCTGCCAGCGGTCGGGTAACATCTCTCGTCGTGACGAGATGCCCCAAAACTTTTATTTAGAATGCGAAATCTTCGATTTGTGGGGCATAGACTTTGTAGGCCCCCTACCTCCTTCTTTTAATAATCGCTATATTTTAGTGGCGGTCGAATACGTATCTAGGTGGGCGGAAGCGCAAGCTCTGCCCACCAATGATGCGCGAGTCGTCGTCCATTATCTAGGTAGGAGTAGTCATAACATTTTCTCTTTATTTTCCACAATCCAAAACCCCCGTTTCCGCAATCCATCTGCTCGAAAGGACTTCAATCTCAAGTCCTTCCTCGATAATAAACTCCACCTTACGGTGTTCCTTTGAGATCGATACTTGGGGATTCATTCCCATTTTATATTACTTGAATGATCGGTACACTGCCGTTTCGTGTCGCAGTCGAGCTACCGCCTATAGCGATGTGTGCGATTCGCGCCATCACTCCCTAGGGTTATTATATGGCCTTGGTAAAAATTTCAGCCCAATAGGGACTGATTTAGTTTGGTAATTGGTTAACCCAAGTTGGGTCAAACTAGGTCAAAATTAGGGCATGGTGTTTATCTTGGGGTATGGTGGTCAAAACTAATCAACATGAGTTGAAACCTTGGCCATTGGGTTAGGATCACCTAAAACACCCCCTTGAGTGATTTGGGGTGGTGTGGAGGTGGACATGCCCTAGGACCCTAGCTTTATCCCTAGGGGTGCATATAGAACCTTGTGAAGGGCATGTGGTCAAATTCCTAGAATGGTTGATAAGTAATAAAATATATGTATTTTTAGTATAATTATTAGTATAGTTTTAATTAATATTGTGAATTTTCTATGTAAATTAATGAATAAATTGCTTCTTTATTATTTCTGGTTTCTAACTTAGTTTTATTTTTGTTTTTGCATTTTCTTTGCAAAATTTTCACAGGTCACGCCCTCGGTCACGCCCGTGACCAAGGGCCTATAATTTTAAAGATCAAATATCAACGGGACGGCTCAATTCAGATCAAATCCAGACAAATCGCTCAAGTCACGCCCGTGTTCCAGCAGAGTCACGCCCGTGAGCCGCCAGCGCGTCACGTCTCGAAGCCGCGCCCATGCTGCCAACATCAACCACGCATAGTCACGCCCGTGACTCACAAAGTCACGCCCGTGACATACCAAGTCACGCACGTGTGCAGCCATGTTTGACGGCCAGACCTTCCAGAAGGCGGCGAATACAGCCGAGCAAATTTCACGCCCTAAGTCACGGCCGTGACATTCAAGTCACGCCCGTGACCTAGGGCGTGTAAAACTCAAATTTACCCTAAAAATAGAGGGGCTCGGCTGAAGTATTTTTCATCCAAATTTTGAGTAGTTCTTGTGGTATTGTGAGTTCTTTTGAGTGATTGTGAGCTTCTCTTATGCAATTCAGTTTAAGTTCGTTTGTAGTTTTTTTCGTCTTCCTAATCTAGTTGTAATGCTGATTTCAGAAATAAAATGATGTTTTTCTCATTTGGATCATCTTCTTTTTATTAATGTTAGCGTGTGTGCGTGTATGAGTTTAGCTTTATTGCTTTTATAATTTAGTTTTATTGCTTTTATAGTTAGGTTTATTGCTTTCATAATCTAGGTTTACTGTTTTCATAGCTTAGATTTACAAGCTTTCATAAAATAGTTTTATCGTTTTCTTTTTCGCTTTATTTTATCGCTTTCATTTTAAACGCTTTCTTTTCAGTTTTTTTTTGAGTGTGTGCGTGTATGAGATTATATTTTTCTTTTTTGTAACTTAGTTTTATTTCAGTCTTCATATAACTGCTATATACCACCCCCATCTTGAATAAGAGGCTAATTAACTCTAGCATTTATTTAAGTCGGTTGGGACGGATATTATTTCTGCACCTTTATAAGTCTTTTCATTTCTATACCACCCCCTTATTGAATAAGAGGCTAAGAACTTTTTAGCGCTTGTTTAAGGTGGTTGGGACGGATACTATTACTGTTTTTATATAAGTCTTTTTATTTCCTTTTTATCTGCTTATATCCGCTTTAATTATTAAACATGTATTTTACAACCGATAATGCCGTCTCCATTTCGATGAGTGGCTAATTTCCTTTAGCACACGACGTCGAAGAGCATTGGGACACAAAAATAATTTTTCCATAAAATTAAAACATCTCTTTCTAAAATAATTAACGCTTAAGGTTTACCCGAGAATCACGTTGAGTGGAGCCACATAATCGATGTGTGGTTTTCATTTCCATTTTCGTACCTAGTTAGCTGAGAGACTCGTGCGTACGGATTGATCGCTCACGGGTAAAGAGAACTGCGCTCTACCCTCGAGAGAGGACGAAGTAATTCTCCCGAATTGGAAATAAAAACCCAATAGCGGGGTTCACAACATAAAGCGAGTATCAAGAAGATTCGATTGTAGAACGAGAGTTCGGTCGAATATTCATAATCTCAGGTGGGCGTACCCTCGAGAGAGGAGCGTTCATAATTATGGAACCTCCACGGCCAAGTCATTTTAATATTTTGAAAAGTTATCACTTTTAATTCTACGAAAAAATCTATTTTCGTCTCAAGGTAATTCGACGTCGCACGCTATCTTTCTCATCGCTTAGAACTCTAGTTAATCGCTTATTATCATCTTTCGCATTTTATCACTTAGAACTCTAGTTAAACCAACTAAAAATATTATTCTGATAAAATAATAGTTTGTTCCTCGAAGTAGCATAATCAACACGACCCGCGGAAATATACGATCCCGATATTTTCAAAAAAAATATATCCTGTATTACTTGCGATAAGGTATACTTGCCTTTATCAAATGATTAATTTGGACTAAGAATTCAAACACAGCTTTCCAAACTCATTTAGTGCAAAACTCTCCTTTTCTACTTTTCAATTCAATAGAATTCGGCATTGTAGCCGAGGCGTAATTGTCAATATTCCGAAAGAAGAAAAAGACCATTACTTCTATCCTTCAATAGGATAACGGTTAATTTCTCAAAGTAGGATTACTTGCGAGACTCTTCGAAAACATTCGTCAATTCTAAACTCTTATTTATAAAACAAAAGAAGAAGTCCAACCTAAATCATCAATGGTCATGGGACTTAGTAGATATGTTCATGGGGTGTAATAATGCCTTAGGAAATTTTGAGAGAATTTTAGGAGTACTTATTCCCCTTAAATTAGATTATAACCCATGTAGGGCTTTTTCTTCTAAAGGAAATTTACATGCTCAAATGGCCTTGGATGATGGTGAAACCTTGGTAGTGCCTTTAATATCACATGAAAGGCCTCTGGTAATTTTTGTGTAATTAATAAAATGATTTAACCAGCACTTCATTCACAAGGCACTTATTTTACCATAACCTTAAGAAATATAATTGAGGGTCCAATACTCTCTGAAAAATGTGCAACTTGGTGATAGGACCTTTCAGGGCACTAGGAAGCTCTGCAAATTTTTATATAATTTTTGGAGATTGTTATCAGTAGGCTACTTCACAACATGTTCATATTAGGATTTATTGGAATATTTATTTAGGTGAGAAAATGATTTCCATAAATTGTGAAACTCAGTCAGCAAGCCTTTATGAATATATTGGAGATCTAGTATTTCTTTCATAATTTTTGGAATTATTTAACAGTAGGTTCCTTCACAATTTTCCCTAGACAGGGTTTCTTTGGAACATTCTATTATTTGACTAATTTGCCTTTATAAATTCTAAAATTTGGCCAGTGAACGTTTCTGACTAATAAGAAGGTCTAGTAATTTTCCCATAATTATTGGATAAGTAATTTTGATGGTTCCTTCATTAACCTCTAATTTGGATAGATGCTAAATATTATAATTAGAGGACAAATCCAGATTGTAAAATTGCGACATTCTGTACTTAGTGTTATTTTGGCATGATAAATTTACCTTAATTTTATGGGATCCATATCATAAGAATACATTACACTTCATGTTCATATTCAAGCTTGGCAAATATTGGAGGGATTAAAATAAATGCTAAAATGTTAAGGAAAAATATGAATCTTTGGTTTTAGTCTCATAATGCCATGATAGTCCTCCAGTAAAAATTGTGTGTCTGCGTATAGTACAAATGGGAAACTTGGGTATTTAGGGGTCTACCAAGTGGAAGTGGCAAGTAGTTGGTGTACATGGTCAGGATAAAGAGGATAAGGTCATCAAAAAGGAGTTTAGGAGATAAGAGTGTTGGGTGAGCTGAGGGTAAGGTCGTGCTTGGGATTGACGAAAAATCATCTTTCCCCTAGCATGTCATAAACCACCTAGGGTTAATACAAGTGAAATGGTAAGAGGCTTAGGCATATGGGTAGATACCCATAACATTAAATGTCTTGAGAAATGGAGTCTTGGGGTGTCATCCCAGTATAGTTTCTAGTACCGTAGGGAGCCCCTTACAGGGTAATCCTTGGGAAGTCCAAGGTCAACCATAAAACTATAGGGTTAAGTTGTTATACAAGATTAACGAAGTAATATACTCACTCACACTCTATTGTCACGAGTGCTTTAGTCGGTTTGGTCTTATGAGCGGTAAGCTCGGTGGTTGTAGCAATAAACTTATTAGTCTGGTGAGTTGTGACTCAACCATGTTTGTTGTGTCGGACGGCTTAGCCCGGGGAACATATCGCTCGGAGATAGATGTAAACATGTTTTCATGTGCATAAGGTGGTGGGTCCTTAGTATTGATGGTCGTTGCATCGACATTAATACTTGGGCTCGGTAAGTGTGAAAAACCCTTTACCAAGACAAGTCTGGTGGACTAACCAGCAAGAGTACGCAGGAGCTCCGGTGTTGTGTTCTTAGCGTTGAGGCGTATGTTAGGTCTAGGTTAGGTAGTGCAAATACCAACCTAGAGGTGGGCGAGTCCCAACCCACCGCTTCCGTTTGCCACTACGGAAGTATCCTGGGAGTTTTGCTAGCTCCAAAAAGGGAGAACTAAAGGTCTGTGCGCATAGAGTCGTAGTGTGTGAGTTGCACTTGTGTGAACATAACATTTAACCTCATACCTTGCATGTCATAACATTGACATTGCATTTCAACCCCTACCCTTATCGTATAAGTTGGTTATGGGACTTCTTATACGATAGGCCTTGCTAAACGACCCCTTGGTCTATAGGTTTGTGTGGGCATTCCTATATATCAACGGTTACTTTTCTTTACTTACCTTTATATATTTGCTCTACTTGTCTACTTTACTTGTTCTTACTCTACTTTACTTACTGCTTCAGTTATGATATATATTGTGTAGTGGTAGACATTCCCTGTAGATTATATCCCTGTCACCTGCTATTGTTTACACCCTTTGTTGTCCTCCGCTTTATTCCTCCCGCTCGGTGCATAGGAGTCACCGGGGGAGGGGTGGGGGATTGGCTTAGTCTTTTGACTAACGTTCGATGTACCTTATCGTTTTAGGGGACCGAGGAGATGCTGCAGCACCAGAGGCCAGTGCAGATGGAGACGGGGAAGTCTAGCACGGGAGCACCATTGGAAGGATCCGTGAGCATCGTTTAGCTTTAGTATTTTATGATTCCGCGAGAGAAAATGTAGTGAGGAATTGATGTACAGGGCATGAGCCCGTTATTTTTATCATACCCTTTATTTCAAACATTTGATGTTGACATCTCTTTATGATGATTTTACTTTTATGTGATATGGACTTGGCTTATATAAGTCTGCTTAAGCTTTACTTCTTTGTGATCGATGAGGCCGGCATGATCGGCGTTTTGTAGTGGCGACCTTCCCGAGTTAGGGTGTCACCGCAAGCGGCGGTTCTGGGCATAAGACCCGGGTTTGGTAAGAGAAAAAAAATGGGGTCGTACACTAAGGGAAACAGCCAAGAGTGTAGGACCTTGTATTGAGTCAACCTGTCCCATTCCTCCTGATCCTCTGGTGCCTCCAGTGTCACTACCACTTGAGATGAACTTTATATCACACTTTCAGCGACTAGGACCTCCTACCTATGACTGTAGAGATGACTTCATTGCGTAAGACGACTGGATCATCGCAATTGAGGAATTATTTTCCTATTTTGGGATTTTTGCTGACCAAAAGATGATGGCTGCCGCTTACCAGTTGAAGGGCCTTGAGAAGAGCTGGTGGATAAGGGAGAAAGAGAGCCTTACTGATAGATGTTCATGGGAATCGTTCAAAGGAATGCTTCTGAAGAAGTTCTTGCCGACCGTCGAGCAGGACAGACTTATGAATAACTTTTTGCACCTAAAGCAGATGCAACTCACAGTTAGTGAGCATGAAGTTGAATTTAGCAAATTGAGCAAATTTTCTCTGGATTTGGTAGCCTTCGAGGCAGGCAGAGTGAAGTGTTTTTTGTATGTGCTTAGGAGTGACATCCAGCAGTTGGCAAGCGCCTACGGATCTGAGGATTTTGCAGAAGCGGTTGAAGCTGCCTTGAAACTAGAGGCGATAGATAATGCACAGAATAGTGGGTTGCAAGCGAAAAATACAAGAGGAAGTCTGATGATAGTGGAAGCTCTAGGGCATCTGGCCCTGCTCCGAAGAAAGGATGAAATGAAGCGTGTAGCTTCTGTGGCCGACCATCCATCCTTTTGAAAGGTGTTTCAAGAACTGAACGCGCAGAAGTAGTCTCATGTGCATACGATCCAGGATGCCCCTAAGGGAGATGTTGTTTGCACCTATTGACAGAAGAAGGGGCATGATGTGACCCATTGCTTCAGAAAGATTGGAGCTTGCTTCCAGTGCGGCCAGAAAGGGCATAGGAAGGCTGAGTGCCCGCAGTCCCAGCCCGCGCTGCAGGCGGTTCCCCTGCAGACTCTACCGCCACCCCGTAGCTTGTGATCAAAGAGAAGGGGAAGCTTAATGTGCTGACCAAGGAGGAGGCTCAGTCATCGGTCCATGTGATTTCAGGTTAGTGCTTGACCTAGCTATCAATCATGTATGAAGAATTTAAAATATTTGTATTTTAGTTGCACGTGGAATGTTTATAGGTGAGTTTGAGGTGAAGAATAAGTGGGCGCGCATTCTTTTCGATTCAGGTGCTACTCACTCCTTTTTGGCTAGGAGTCTTGTAGTCTGACATCGCTGGGTTGTCGATCAGTTAGATGATTCTCTGAGGGTCAAGTTCCCCTCAAGAGAGCTGGTAATGTCAAATCAGTGCATTCAGAAGTGCCAATTTTTTCTAGGTGGTTTCCTAGCTTTCGTCGATCTGAAGGTGTTAGATCTGGTGGACTTTCACGGGATCTTGGGCATGGATTCGCTGTCCAGTTATGATGCTATCATCCAGTGAAAGGTTTAGCGCTCGGATTTCAGGAGGGACAATGGCTAATCCGAGAGCATGTATGGCTTGCCATGTCAGGACTCCCAATCATCTTTGTGGTACGTTCTCATCAATTCTTAGAGTCTGGTCGTGAGTCTTATCTTGTTTCTGTTTTGGAAACTGCTCTTTGTGTGCTATGTGTTGAGGGCATTTCTGTGGCACGAGAGTTTGCAGATGTTTTTCCTTCCAGTGTTTACAGACTTCCTCCCGAGAGAGAGGTGGAGTTCATTATAGATCTTGAACCAGGTACGCTTCCTATTGTGAAAGAACTCTATCGTATGTCGTCGTGTGAGTTGGAGGAGCTACATACCCAGTTGGATGAGCTTTTGCAGAATGGCTTCATTAGTCCTAGTTCTTTGCCTTGGGGGTGGTCCTATTCTGTTTTTGAAAAAGAAGGATGGATCGATGAGGCTGTGTATTGACTATCGGGAGTTGAACAAAGTGACAATTAAGAACTTATACTCGTTGCCGTGAATTGATAATCTATTCAATCAGTTGCGGGGTAGCTGTGTTTTGTCAAAGATTGATCTCTATTCGGGTTATCACCAATTAAGGATTCGGGAGTCAGATGTGTCGCGTACTGCTTTATGATCCCGGTATGGACATTTTGAGTTTTTGGTAATGTCTTTTGGGTTGATGAATGCGCCCTCTACCTTCATGGGTTTGATGAACAGAGTTTTCAAAGATTTCTTGTATCATTGTGTTGTGGTGTTTATCGATGATGTGCTTGTGTATTCGCGGAGCGCTGAAGACCATGCTCTTCATTTGTGTTTGGTTCTATCAACTTTGAGAGAGCAGAAGTTGTAGCCAAGTTGAGCAAGTGCGAATTGTGGCTTTCCCAAGTATCTTTTCTTGGCCATGTTGTGAGTAAAGAGGGGATATCTGTGGAATGGAAGAGACTGGCATCGCCGAAGGAAATAAGAAGTTTCTTGGCGTTAGCAGGGTATTACTGAACATTTATGCAAGGATTTTCTGTATTGTCTGCGTCGTTGACTAAGCTTACTCAAAAGAACGAAACTTTTGTTTGGAGTGATGAGTGTGAAGAAGCTTTTCAAGAATTGAAGAGGAAGTTGTGTTCTGCCCCTGTCTTGGCTCTACCTACTAAAAATGTAGAATTTACAGTTTACGTAGATGCGTCTCGAGTTTATCTCGGTTGTGTTCTGATACAAGAAGGGAGAGTAATTGTGTACGGGTCTAGGCAATTAAAGGTTCATAAATGAAACAACCCTACGCATGACTTGGAATTTGCAGTTGTGATCTATGCTTTGAAGCTGTGGAGGCACCTGTTATATGGAGTGTCCTGCAAGATCTATTCAGACCATAAGAGCTTGATTTAAGTTTTGTCTCAGAAGGAGCTTAATTTCCGTCAGCGCAGATGGATGGAGTATGTTGCGGATTATGAAGTAGAAATTCTTTACCATCCAGGCAAGGCGAATGCGGGAGCTGATGCTTTGAGTAGAAAGTCGGCTTATGTCTTTAATCTCTCTGTGCAGTCTTTAGTGGAAGAGTTTTATTTGATGAATAAGCTGTGAAGCCTACGGTTGGGCCATCTAGTGTGAGAATTGAATATCCTCTTTGGATTACTCTTAATAGGTTACAACAGAATGATGATCCTGACCTACATCATATTCGAGGTAGAACCGAAAAGAGAGAGTTGTCGGATTTCTCGATTGATGAGGAGGTGATGAGTCCTGATCATATACACATTTATGGACTCATCCGGGCCACTATTCAGTCATTTCACCGCACTTTAGCCCTGTTATAGGTTATATTTGATAATTCATGCTAGGTGCACTTCTGGGGCCACTTTGGTGTGATTTCGTGCTTATCGTCATTAGTGGTTTTCATGCGCTGTTAAGTGCCACCTTCAGTGGCTGGATTTGTGGTTGTGCCGGAATAGGAGTCGTGTAGGTGTTTCCGGTGCAATTCTGCACAGGAACACTGCGCACGATCACGTGTTCTATTGCGCACGACCACTGGTCGTGCGCCACTGATCGTGTGCACTTAACCCTTTTTTCATGAGTTCTGTTTGGTGTAGTGCGCACGACCATCAACGCCAGTGCGCACGACCACCGGTCGTGCGCCACTGTTCGTGCGCACTTATCAGTAAATTTCTGAGTTCTGTTTCGTCTAATGCGCACGACCACCGACGATAGTGCGCACGACCACCGGTCGTGCGCCACGACCACCGGTCGTGCGCCACGACCACCGGTCGTGCGCCACTGGTCGTGCGAACATTTTATTTTATAAATTTCGTGTCTTGCAGGTTCCACCCAGGCAGTGCGCACGATCGCAGAATTCCAGTGCGCACGACCACTGGTCGTGCGCCAATGATCGTGCGCAGTATTTATTCCAGCGCCTATTTAAACGCCTGTTCCGATTTTAGGGCAAGATCCACTTCCGGGAGCGGAGTTCCTGTTCCGTACGCCGCCGACCACCACCTTGGGACGCCTCCACTGCATCTCCCACGCAAGGGGAAGCCTCCTCCATCCATTCCAAGACTTCTTCCATTGTCCGTGAGTGTTCTCCACCATCCGCAAGCCTCCAAGCAGTCATTCTCTCATTTCGCCCGGCGAGAAGAAGAAGAAACCTGAAGTCGAAGACGACAGAGCTACGTAGGGAGATCGTGACAGCTCTCTACGCCGGAAGCATAGTCCGCCTGAGTCCGGAGGTAGCCCGACAACCTACCATTCCGGCCGTGAACGGCCGCTAGTCTTCACCATCGGTTATTTCTTTCCTCTTCCCTTCATTGTACTCGTTGAGCTGTGTAAACTTGAATATTGTGATGTTGTTTGTTGAAATGAATGTTTCCTTGTTGTTCTTCATGGTTTGCTTGTGATTCACTCCGTTTTCCACTCACTCACTCACGCACGCACGCAAGGTGTTTGTTCCGCGTTAGCAAGAGCTAACGACGGTTGTGAAGAGGTGTTTGCGACCCTCACCTTCTCGCACTTGAGCACGCTCCATCCACCTCTCGAAGCACGGCATCGCGGCCGTTGCATCCATCTCACCTTGCGAAGCGGTGCTTTCGACCCGCATTTCTTTTGCTGTTGTTAAGACTAGGAAAACCAACCAAAAACCCCCTCTTTGTGTTTGTTAAACGCTTGTGTAACAATAGTCACTGCGCGATTCGTTCACCCAACCTGCATTCCTCAAGAGACCGACATCCGGGGATTCCATTCTCCACAATTATTACTTGATAGCGACCGGTGCACTTGCCGACACGCATCAAGTTTTTGGCGCCGTTGCCGGGGAATGCAGGCGTGTAACGTCCCGTGTTGTGACTTTCATTATACGAGCAGTTGTTTTTGATTTTCTTTGTTTTTCTTTTTGTTTGTGACAGTGCATGCAGAGACAAGCCGCAGGGGAACTCGTACCCTTCGATCCTGAGATTGAACGGACCGTTCGCGCAAGAAGGCGCGCTGCAGCCGCACAGGCGACAATGGGTGATCAGGTAGACCCAAATGATGTTGATCCGAGAATGCCCGACGTGGGGCAACATCAGCCTGGAGATGAGCAGGAGGCGGCTAGGCCTCGGCCCCGCATGATGAGGGACTACACCACTCCAACTGCTGGGGGGGCGCCTTTCAATAATGCTTATAATCCGGGAGCGAGAAGTCACCCGAACTTCTCGTGGAATCCAAACACACCTGGCCAACGATGGGCACCGGGGCAGCATCAATATGATGCTTACGCCTCCGGGAGCCAACCGAGGCCACCACACCCGGATTATAACCAAGCACCCCCCACCCAAAAAAAGAGTAATCTAGAAGAGATGATGGAGAAATTCATGCAAGTAGCTAATTCGAATATGGTGAATCAAACTGCATCCATGCGAAACTTGGAAACGCAGTTGGGCCAATTGGCCCAAGTGCTAACCGAGCGATCGCAGGGGACCCTTCCCAGCAACACGGAAAAGAACCCAATTGATCAAGGGAAGAGTCTTGGGGATGTGGTAGAGGCTGATCCGAGTGAGCTGGTAATTTCTTGTTCCATCAACAATTTTGAAATGAAAGCTTTGTGTGATTCTGGTTCATCTCGCAACGTCATTGCGTTGCAAGATGTAGCTAAATTACAACTGGAAATGAACACGGAGGAAAGGAAATCCCTTGTGCTTGCCAATGGGACTGTTATTCAATCCGAGGGGGAAGTGAAGAATGTGGAGGTGACAGTTGAGGGGACAATTGTTGTTGCTGATTTTCAGGTTTTGGGCCCGCAGGAAAATCATTCTATTCCTATCTTGGGCGTGCCGTTCTTGAAAGAGAGCGGTGCCACCCTTGATTTTGCTACGGGATGCATTGTCCTAACCAATAAGGTGCAGCAGCCCACTTGCTCCGAAGCCACAGCTGAAACATTCACTCCGCCCCCTCCTTTTAATTTTGATGAATCGTTGAGCTGTGCAGGGCATGAAGAAGTCAAAGAATCAAGTGAAGGGAAAAAGGAGGAGTACCTGTCTAGTGAAGAAGAAGAAGTTGATCTTCGGCGAGAGTTTGGTTCTGAGACGGAAGAAGACTGCAATTCAAAAAACTCTGACGTGAATTTGGTTTGGGACAATGTCCCATTACCCTCTTATTTTGATTCATGTAATAAACTATCTAAGCGCTCCATCTCCTGGGCCGATCCGGTGGTCACCGTGACACCGGAAGTGACGCCACCCACCGCTAAGGTGGAAAAATCTGAGAACTCTCAACGGTGGCAGTCTCCGACTGTCACCAAACTTAAAAAGGAAAAACTTCTGCGCGACGCTCGTGCTGCCGCTCTCCGTGGCATGGTGGCGGAGGTTAGGGGAGCATTGGGTAATACCAGTGCTGGCCCTAAAGCCTTCACCTCCCGCCTACGTGCTACGGGAGACGCGCACCATAAGAGCGCTTTCAGCTGATTTGTGTTTTATTTGATGTGGTGAACCGTTTCTGAGTATCTCTTTTTAATTCCTGCACTTTATAAACAATGCTAATACAGGTATTTGGTCCAGCTTAAGGACGTTAAATGAAAGCGCTACTGGGAGACAACCGAGATTTCCTGATTTCGTATTTCTTTTTATCTAACTTCTTTTAGTTCAGCTTTTGCATATGCTTTTGTTGTTTTGAGTTTGTGCTTGCAGGTTTTGTGTTCGATGGTGCGGATGTTGCGGACTGTTCTTGATCATAAACGCCAATCGTCTGGTATGCTCAATTCTGAGCATTGGGTAACACTTTCTCCCCTCTTTTAGCTTCAAATTTCTAGATATATTGTTTAGCTTAAGTCTGGGGGAGCGGTTGTTGTTATCCACTGTGCACGAGTTGCACTGCATACTAGAAGGTTGCTTTTTATTTATCCTTATCATTATCATTGTTGCATTCTTCACACACCACTTCACCCACTTGAGTGCGCGCTTATCTTTTTGTTGTTGTTCCGTTTAGACTATTGTGGTTGGAATGTGAAATAGGTTGTTAACATAGGAATTATTATTTGGAGTGCGATGTTGACTCATGTAGTGTTCTAGTCACTTCGCATGTTATGGTAGAATTTGAGTAGAACTAGATTTTCTTTATGCATCTAATTTATGTTTAGTATTTCTGCGTAAATTTAGATTTATTATACTCAAGTGGTGAATTTGAATGAAATTGACGATAACCCGGTGTTGTGTGTGTACGAGTGCTAGTCGTATGTTGCTCGAGTCGGGAGGAAGGTTTACCTTTCTCGTGGGCTAAGAACTTGCCCCAAGCGACTCTCGAATCATGGGTGAGAGCTACTCGTCGAGTTAAACATGATGTAGGCCACCCTTTGGCTAGTTTGAGCCTTGCTTTTCCCTGTCCTTTTCGTTCACCGTTGCAAGCCAAATTTGTGCCTACCAATCCTTTGTTCAGCTCCTCTTCATCCACCAAAGCCTGAAGCCTATCCTACACCCGCAACCAAATTGTTTTTAACTGCGCTCATAATTCTCAACTTGTGTGGTGTGTGGAATCATTGTGTTATGAAGGGAAAATAAAGTCCATCTGCTGATTTTGAACCAACCGGAGGATACATAAAAGAAGTAAAATATGTTAAAAGAAAAAAAAAGCGTATTTTGAAATGAGATCCTTCCGAGCTAAATAGAAAATCTGTTGGTATTTGTGAAGTAGGCCGTGTGCACATCTGGTTTTCATGATAAGTCTGGGGGTGTGTCACACGAGCATAGTTTGTTGGTCTTGTGGGGTGCAGCGTTCCGTTAGCTCACTTGGGTTGCGTAGCCATCGTGTTTAACTTTGAATATCCTACCGTGACCTAAGCCCCATTTTAATCCTAAAAGTCCTACTGATTTGATTTGCGAGTTTGCTAGCGCCGTGGAGAGAGTGTGACCGGGCAAGCGTATGGTTCACGACGTTGATGGATTTCAGCGGAGTTATTCCTAAGCCCCGATCTTTTGCAACACCCGCCTCAGTGTCTCGTCACGTTCATACCGGGCATGATCGTTCAAATTCTTCATAATTCACCAACTGAGTACAACTAAATCTTTACTTACGCTTTAATACTTCTGTAAATTAGTTAGCATAGTTAGAATCTTCTTCTACTAGAATCTCTACTCGCATGCGTATGTTACTTCGCACCGTACTCCTTTGTGTAATTATCTATGTTAATTATCATTTTCACACTCCGCCGGATTCGTTTGCTCGGGACGCGCAAACAGTTAAGTCTGGGGGTGTGATGAGTCCTGATCATATACACATTTATGGACTCATCCGGGCCGCTATTCAGTCATTTCACCGCACTTTAGCCCTGTTATAGGTTATATTTGATAATCCATGCTAGGTGCACTTCTGGGGCCACTTTGGTGTGATTTCGTGCTTATCGTCATTAGTGGTTTTCATGCGCTGTTAAGTGCCACCTTCAGTGGCTGGATTTGTGGTTGTGCCGGAATAGGAGTCGTGTAGGTGTTTCCGGTGCAATTCTGCACAGGAACACTGCGCACGATCACTTGTTCTATTGCGCACGACCACTGGTCGTGCGCCACTGATCGTGTGCACTTTTTCATGAGTTCTGTTTGGTGTAGTGCGCACGACCATCAACGCCAGTGCGCACGACCACCGGTCGTGCGCCACTGTTCGTGCGCACTTATCAGTAAATTTCTGAGTTCTGTTTCGTCTAATGCGCACGACCACCGACGATAGTGCGCACGACCACCGGTCGTGCGCCACTGGTCGTGCGAACATTTTATTTTATAAATTTCGTGTCTTGCAGGTTCCACCCAGGCAGTGCGCACGATCGCAGAATTCCAGTGCGCACGACCACTGGTCGTGCGCCAATGATCGTGCACATTATTTATTCCAGCGCTTATTTAAACGCCTGTTCCGATTTTAGGGCAAGATCCACTTCCGGGAGCGGAGTTCCTGTTCCGTACGCCGCCGACCACCACCTTGGGACGCCTCCACTGCATCTCCCACGCAAGGGGAAGCCTCCTCCATCCATTCCAAGACTTCCTCCATTGTCCGTGAGTGTTCTCCACCATCCGCAAGCCTCCAAGCAGCCATTCTCTCATTTCGCCCGGCGAGAAGAAGAAGAAACCTGAAGTCGAAGACGACGGAGCTACGTAGGGAGATCGTGACATCTCTCTACGCCGGAAGCATAGTCCGCCCGAGTCCGGAGGTAGCCCGACAACCTACCATTCCGGCCGTGAACGGCCGCTAGTCTTCACCATTGGTTATTTCTTTCCTCTTCCCTTCATTGTACTCGTTGAGCCGTGTAAACTTGAATATTGTGATGTTGTTTGTTGAAATGAATGTTTCATTGTTGTTCTTCATGGTTTGCTTGTGATTCACTCCGTTTTCCACTCACTCACTCACGCACGCACGCAAGGTGTTTGTTCCGCGTTAGCAAGAGCTAACGGCGGCTGTGAAGAGGTGTTTGCGACCCTCACCTTCTCGCACTTGAGCACGCTCCATCCACCTCTCGAAGCACGGCATCGCGGCCGTTGCATCCATCTCACCTTGCGAAGCGGTGCTTTCGACCCGCATTTCTTTTGCTGTTGTTAAGACTAGGAAAACCAACCAAAAACCCCCTCTTTGTGTTTGTTAAACGCTTGTGTAACAATAGTCACTGCGCAATTCGTTCACCCAACCTGCATTCCTCAAGAGACCGACATCCGGGGATTCCATTCTCCACAATTATTACTTGACAGCGACCGGTGCACTTGCCGACACGCATCAGGAGGGTAGCGTGAGATATCGTGGTAGATTCTGCATTCCCGCTGTTGAAGAGATTCGAGAAAGATTTGTGATGAAGCTCATGATTCTAGCCTTGCTTACCATCCTGGTTCTATGAAAATGTTTCGCGATCTGAAGCGAATCATATGGTGGCTAGGTATGAAGAATGATATCGCAAAATTTGTGTCTAAATGTTATACATGTCACCGCGTCAAGGCAGATCATTAGAGACATGGAGGGAAGTTGATGCCTCTAGATATTCCGACTTGGAAGTGGGAAAGTATCTCTATGGATTTCATTACCGGTCTACCGAAGTCTCCCCAAGGGCATGATGTTGTGTGGGTGATCCTTGATAGATTTATCAAGTGTGCTCATTTCGTGCCATATAAGATTGGTTATCCTATGGAAAAGATTGCCTCACTTTATTTGCAAGAAGTTATTAGATTGCATGGTATGCCAATGAGCATTGTGTTAGATCCGGATTTAAGATATATGTCTCATTTTTGGTAGAGTTTGCAGGGACCCTTAGGCACCAATCTCAGATATTCTACTGCTTACCATCCACAAAATAATGGGCAGATGGAAAGGTTGAATCAAATCGTGGAGGATATGATTAGATGTAATGTTCTGGATCATGGAGGGGCTTGAGATGAGCGTTTTGGACTCATGGAGTTTGCTTACAATTATAGTTATCAAGAGAGCCTACAAATGACCCCTTTTGAAGCTCTGTATGGAAGGCATTGTCAGACACCACTATTTTGGGCAGAAGTTTGTGAAAGGCCGTTGTTAGGTCCAGAGGTCCTGGAGGAGATGAGCGTTGTTGTGTCTCAGGTTTGGGAGATGCTTCATGCGGCTCAAGAGCGCTATGATAAGTACGCTAATCGACAAAGGGTTGCCCTAGAGTTTTCAG
The DNA here is from genome assembly GCA_033032865.1 of Dactylorhiza incarnata. Classification (NCBI taxonomy): domain Eukaryota; kingdom Viridiplantae; phylum Streptophyta; class Magnoliopsida; order Asparagales; family Orchidaceae; genus Dactylorhiza; species Dactylorhiza incarnata. Next base: position 665,227 of record JAWHQI010000068.1, read on the forward strand.
TTGGGGACATGGTTTTCTTGATGGTTTCTCTGATGCCCGGTGTTAAGAGATTTGGGAAGAACCATAAGTTGGATCTCAGGTATGTGGGGTCTTTCAAGATTTTGGAGCGCATCAAAGTGTAAGTGTATAGACTAGAATTTCCTGGTTCGATTCCTGGTGTTCACGATGTGTTTCATGTGAGCCAGTTGCGAAAGTGTGTGCTTCGTGACCGGCATATCCTAGACTCTGTGCCCCAGATACAGCCCAATCTATGGTATGTTGAGAATTCTGTCTGTATTTTGGAATCGCAAGATTGGGTTTTGCGCTGGAAGACGATTCCTAGGGTTAAAGTTCTCTGGCGAAATCAGGATGTCAGGAGTGCAACTTGGGAATTGGAATCTGCTATGAGAGAGTCTCTATTGGGAAAATGATCCTCAATGTTCCATTAATTTGAAGAGGCTTCACACTCAATGCTAAGTACAAGTTGTATTTGATAAACCCCACTCTATCTCATGACTATGCAGGGTTAGATCATTCTAGGGTATGAAGAAAGTTTAGTTGGTTTGCTGCCAAAACTGCTGAGATGAGCTCTCAATCTCAGCTGAACCGCTGGGACAAGGCCAGATGCCGCTGAGAAGAAGTCTGGGCCAGCTGAGCTGCGGATAAGGAAAATCCGCTGAGACAACTATCTGTCTCAGCGGATCCAATGAGACGGAACAGATCCAGTAGCTGAGATAGGAGACTGTCTCAGCCCAACCACTGAGACAGTTTCAAAACAACTGACGAGCTTTACTTTTGGCGCAACACCTGTAAAGCAAGAAGGGATGTTCCAATCTCTCCCATGCTGTGTCAGGAGGACATATAATAGCCGTTGAAAGGCAGGGGCAGTATAAAAGAATCAATTAGGGATGTGTAAAAAACACTCTCTCACACACTCAAAAGTAAGAACATTATTGTTCCATTAACGGCAGCCAAGAAGCTTTCACTTCCTGTTTCCTAAAGCTACAAGAAGAGAATAGATTGCTCCTCTTGATGAAATCAAGATAGAGCAAGTTGATCCTCACTTCTTCTCTAAAGAATAGATTCAGAAGAATCAAGGATGAGGACTTTGGACTCATCCATATTCAAGACAGCTACTGCAGTTGTCCAACAACAGAAAATAAAGTGTATTGCATCTTCTTTTGTTAATCATACATTCTTGTTCAGTAGGAACTTAACAGTTCTGAGTTGTAGGGCATCTTTGCCTGAGTGTGTAGGGCTGTCTAGCCTGAGAAGTAGAGTTGTGTGTTCAGCTTGAGTGTAGGATCATTGGCGGATTTGAGGTAGGGTTGTTAACCCTGAGGTAAGGTTATTGAGCCTGAGGTAGGGATGTTGAGCCTGAGGTAGGGTTTGAGGAAACCTGAGAGATCCTGAGGGATCTGTGTTGTAAGCTCTTGGAGCTGAGTTTGGAGGTGTTGGCCTTGTCTAACTCATTGTTAGAAAGGTGAAGGGGGAAAGAGGACTACTCAAGTCAGCCTGTCTTGAGGAATCTCAATAAATCTTTTGTGTGTTTTCTGTGCTTGATACTTTACAAACCTAAAATCATAAAATAGCTAGCCTAAAATAAAAGAAACATATTCACCCCCCCCCCCCCCCCCCCCCTCTAGGTGACTAAGACTACATCCTAAACAAACTATCAAGTGGTATCAGAGGGAGATTGGTGAAGAAGGACATAACTCTCTGACCAGATCCTATAAAGGAATAGTCTTATCTTAATCCAATGGCCTCCACTGGATTGCAGAAGGAGATGGGATCCATGAAGTTGCCCATATGCAACAAAGAATAGTTTGGCATATGGAAGCAAATGGTTAGATTGTTTATGGAAGCGTCTGACCCAAAGATTTACATCGCAGTAAAGCAAGGGCCTTTCACCTTTCAAACTGCCTCCACCATAGATCCAACAAGGAGAGTGGTCAAGGCCTTCAATGACTTGACCAAGGATGAACTTGCACTATTCACTATGGATAAAAGAGCACAAAACTTAATTGTTAATGCAATTGATAACTCTACATTTTAGAACTTGGTACACTGCACAACTGCCAAGAAAATGTGGGATACATTAGTTGTATATATGGAAGGAACAACTGAAGTGAGGGATGATAGAAAGTCACTCCTCAATCAAGAATATGAAGCCTTCAGGAAGCTGAGCCAGAAAAGCATTTCCATGTGCTATGAAAGGTTCTTTAGGATAGTAAATGAACTAAGAACCTATGAAAGAGTGTTCATTGACTATGAGTTGAATGACAAGTTCCTAAGATCTCTAACTAGAGACTAGGACACAAAAATATGTGCCATTAGCGAAGTGGCCAGGCTTGGTGAAACACCTACTCATACATTGTTTGGGAAGCTGCTCTCCTATGAGATGCAGTTATCTGCAAGAAAGGAAAAGGACACCTCAACAAGGGCTCATGCAAGGGAGAGATCTGTGGCTCTCAAGGCTGACATCTCCAAGAAAAACAAAGGCAGGATGGTGTCTCCTCCAAGAAGGAGTGCTGAATTAGATAAGTCTGAGAACAACACTTCAGACAGCTCTTCCTCTGATGAAGAGTTTGCTGCCTTCTCAAGCAGTTCAAGAAGTTGTTGAGGAGAAAGAAGTGGAATAATAAGCCCTCCTCCTCCTCACACTCCAAGAAAGACCACAACAAATCTGAAAGGCAGCACCCAAAGGGTGACAGGTATGATTCTAAATCTAGTAAAAATATTTAAAATACATCATTTGCTATTGCTGTAGTGCGCCTGGACATGTCATAGCTGACTGTCCAGTCAAAAGGAAGGAAAAGGGTGATAAGAAGCATCACCAACAAAAGGATAGGAAGGGTGAAAAATCCTTCCTTGCAAAGAAAGGAAAAAGCTGGAGTGAGTCTGAATCCTCATCCTCAGATTCAGATGTTGATGAAGAAGACTATATTGGGTTGTTTGCAGCAGAAAAGGAAGATAATTATCCTGCTGTTAGAATTGGAATCGGGGCCCCTCTATCACAGTCAGACAGTGATTTAGAGGAGGATGAAGAGGACAATGTTCAGCTAGGCCTCATGTCCATCACTGATGAGGAGGATAGTCAGAACATCTCTGAAAATGAATAGGTATTAATTCACTCCATGTCCTCTTCTGATTATGAGACAGGCCCAGAATCTGGAGCACTTTCATCAATTGGTGGAAGTGATTCAGAAAATGAGGAAGATGTCAATCAATTGATTGACAGATATGGTGCTCTTATGGAAGCTCTAAAAAAGAGCAAAAAGCTGGCCAAGAGGCAAGCCCAAGAGATTGCTTCCCTTAAGATGAAAAAACAAGAGTGCACTGAATCATCTACCAAGATGGGTCAGATGTATAGAGAAATTAGCCATCTGAAGGGGATAACAATTGTCCATTTGAGCACCATATCCTAGGAGAACAAGGTCATCAAGGACCTTGAGGTGAAGCTCCTAAAAAAGAAGAGCCTGGTGGCTCAATTCTCCAAGCCCAAATCGGTGCTCCCTATTATTGACACCTTCTCCTCTCAAACCAATAGGAGAGGACTAGGATACAACAAAATGGAAGTAGGAGAAGGGAGTGGAGAAAAGAGCAAGGGTAAGGCTAAGCCTCAATCCACCTTTCAAAAGGTGTTACTTCCCTCCAACAGTTATGACCATGAAAGCATGTATGGTCACTGGAAGAATGGAAGTTCCTATAGGAAGGTAAATACTCCTTCCCATAGTGGAAGAAAGGGAATGGGCTTGAGTGCCATGAAGGATCCCCATGAGGAAATTCAAATGGCCCAACCAGGACCATTTGTATTTGGTACTTAAGCCCCATCATTCAAAAGCATGGATGCCAACTCTTCCAAGTTCTGTCAAGCAAAGAACATGGTTGTTGTCAAACCTGTAGATAGGTCCTATTGCTTAGTGTCTAATGCCATCCAATCATGCCTGGCTCCCAAGCCAAGGCAAGCTGATGTCATTAAGACAAAGTGCACCAAGACTGTACAAAGGTTAACCTTCAGCCAGATCATTGCTAAAAGGAACATGAAAAATGTTGATGTCTCCCCTCCTGAACATAAGCACAGTGTTGTACTCCCCTCAAAAAATGTTCAGAAGAGGAGATATAATATTCATGATTGTTGGTGCTGTGGTAAAGTGGGACACTTTGCCATAGACTGTTGGAACAATCCCAATGTAGCATGTGTAAAGAAGAGTCTTCCTGTAAAGGGTGTAGCTAGTGAGAGGCTATTTCATCATGCTAACAAGGACCTAGGACCCAAAGCTATTTGGGCCCCTAAGGGTAACTAAACTCCTTCTTGCAGGATAGTTCAACTACCAGTCTCAACCAAATATGGTACTTGGATAGTGGGTGCTCAAGGCACATGACAGGAACCAGAAATTTTCTACAGGACTACAAAGCTGTGAAGAATGGACCTAAAGTTATCTTTGGTGGATCTGAAAAGGGAATCACAAAAGGATATGGTATGATCTCCAATGGAATAGTTACAATCACAAGGGTAGCTTATGTTGAAGGGTTGCAACACAACCTAGTAAGAATAAGTCAACTTTGTGACTTAGGTTATGGCATTGAATTCCACAATTACAAGTGCTTGATCAAAAAGTCTAATGACTTAGAGACCATTCTCTCAGGCACTAGGAGTGGGAATGTTTATTGCTTAGATTTTATATGCAGTAATTCTATTTCATTTGTGTGTCTTATGGCTAATGAAAATGAGTCTCTTTGTGTTCAATGGCACAAGAGACTTGCTCACATTAACTACAAGACAATGTATAGACTATTCTCTAAAACCCTTGTTAGAAATAGTCTAAATTTGAAATGCATTAAAAGTGGTCCCTGTCATGTCTGCCAAATGGGCAAGCAAACAAGGACCACCTTTAAAAGTATTGGCTCCAAAGACAATGAAAGATGTCTATATCTATTGCATATGTACTTGTTTGGTCCTTTGCCAATTCAGAGCCTAGGTGGGAAGCTGTATACTTTGGTGATTATTGATGATCATTCAAAATATACATGGGTATTAATTCTTAAGAATTAGTCAGATACCTTGAATGTCTTTATAAATCATGTCAAAGCAATTTGGAATGATTTACAATGTGATATGGTCAGGACTAGGACTGACCATGACACAGAATTTCAATCTGAAGCCATGACAAGATTTTGTCAAGAACTTGGTATCACCCAAGAATTCTCCTCCTCAAGGACTCCACAACAAAATGGTGTGGCTGAGAGGAGGAATAGGACCTTGATAGAAGCTGGGAGAACATTGCTTAGTGACTCCTCACTCCCAGAATACTTCTGGGATGTGGCAGTAAATACTGCATGTTACGTTCTCAATAGAGTTTCCATCAATAAGGTTCATGCAATAACCCCTATGAGATTCTGAAAGGCAAACAACCTACAATTTCATATTGTAGAATCTTTGGCTCCAAATGCTACATTTTAAACAATGGAAAATCTTAATTAACAAAGTTTGCAGAGAAATGCAATGTGGGGGTTCTTGTTGGCTATAACTCACATAGTAAAGCTTATAGAGTGTATAATAAGAAAACTCATGTTGTAGAGGAGTCTATGTATGTAGTATTTGATGAGACCAGCCTAATCTATAAGGGATAGTCTAGCTCTTCTATTTTGACAAGAAATGAGAAGGACATGGAAAATATGTCTGTGCAAGACACACCCAGCAGTAGCAAGGCATACACAGATGCAGCAATCCCTGAAGAGGAAGAGGTCCAAGGTGTTGAAGACAATGCTGAACCAGCAGAAATTTCACAGCAAGCTGAGGACAGATTGCCTCCAGCTGTAAAGCACCTAAGAGATCATCCAAGTGAACAAATTATTAGAGACCATAACTAAGGTGTACTGCCCAGAAGTAGGGCTCATAATGAGTCCTTATTCTTGAGCTTCTTTTAACAAATGGAATCCAAGAAGTTTGAAGAAGACAACCAAGACACCTTTTGGATTCAAGCAATGCAAGAATAACTTCTACAATTCAAGAGATGCAAGGTATGGAAGTTGGTGCCAAAACCTCAAGGACACAATGTTATTGGCACCAAATGGATTTACAGGAACAAGTTAGATGAAAATGGCACAATCATAAAGAATAAGGCAAGGTTGGTAGCCATGGGCTACATATAGGAAGAAGGGATAGACTTTGATCAAACCTTTGCCCCTGTTGCAAGGTTAGAAACAATTAGGCTATTCCTTGCCTATGCTGCCCACAAGGGGTTCAATGTGTATCAAATGGATGTCAAATCAGCCTTCCTTAATGGTGACTTGAAGGAAGAGGTATATGTTGAACAACCATCAGGTTTTGTGCATCCAACCCTCTCTAATCATGTATATTTACTTAGGAAAGCTCTTTATGGTTTTAAAGCAAGCCCCCAGGGCTTGGTATGAGACATTGTCTAACTTTCTCATCAAGAATAAGTTCTTGAGGGGAAAGATATGTAGTGCATTGTTTCTTAGGGAAATAAGGGGCAAGTGTCTTCTAGTCCAAATATATGTTGATGACATAATATTTGGGTCTACTGATGACCACCTTTGCAAAAGGTTCGCCAACCTAATGCAGGGGGAGTTTGGGATGAGCAGTATGGGAGAGCTCAAGTACTTTTTAGACCTCCAAGTGAAATAGTCTGATGAGGGTATATTCATCTCTCAGACCAAGTACACTAGGGAGCTTATCAAGAAGTTTCAGATTGAATCAGCTTCCACCATGAAAACTCCCATGGGGTCTAACATTTCCCTGGACAAGGACGAGAAGGGCAAGGCCTTTGATGAATCCATGTACAACTGCATCATTGGATCCCTATTATATTTAACTGCTAGTAGACCAGATATTATGTATGCTACATGTGTGTGAGATAGGTACCAGGCATGTCCTAGGGAATCTCACTACTCAGCTGCAAAGTGGATTTTGAGATACCTTAAAGGCAACCTACATCTTGGCCTTTGGTACCGTAAGAACAATGATTTTGAACTAACTGGATTTTCAGATGCAGATTTTGCAGGCTGCAAAGAAGACAGGAAATGCGCAAGTGGCACTTGTCAATTCCTAGGAAGAAGGTTGATATCTTGGAGCAACAAAAAGCAGATAAGTGTGGCAATATCCACTGCTAAGTCTGAATACATTACTGCAGAAATTTTTGTGCATAGCTATTGTGGATTCAACACCAGTTAGAGGACTACAACCTCAAGGTAAGTGAGTCTCCCCTTTATTGTGACTCATCCAGTGCTATCTCTATTGCTAAGAATCCTGTCTCTCATAGCATGACTAAGCACATAGAGATAAGGTATCACTTCGTAAGAGAACATGTTGAATGTAAAGACATCTGCCTTGAATTTGTCCCCACTGACAATCAAGTTGCTGATATCTTTACAAAGCCATTGGATGAGGGAAAATTTAATGCTTTCACGATTGAACTAGGAATGTTGAATGTAGAATAAATACTAAACATTTTCTTATCTCAATCATCTGTGATGCTATGCTATTGTCATAATTATGCATTTAAAGTACTGTGTTTATTACTCATCATTTTGTCTCATCAACGAACCTAATGACATGACTAGGATATCACACAAGCAAATCATAATAGGTCTCATGCTTAGGTAGTTATCTCAGCTAAAACAAAAAGCCTGTTTCAGCTGAACCGCTGAGATAGTTGGGAAACTCCTCAGTTGAACCGCTGAGACTTCTAGAACTGTCCCAGCGGTTGACTATGCCCTATCCCAGCGGTCAAAGTAGTCGTCTCAGCGGTTCTGCTGAGACGGACTGGTATCTTTAAAATTAGTCTAAATTGCATCCTAATCAACCTAATTCCCCTCTAAATTACAAGGTCACTTAATTCTAATTATAAGGGCAAATCATGAAACATATTTAGGTTCTATAAATAGTCAATCTTAATTAGTGAAAGGTACACGACCCTTCTTTCCTAGCCGCCGAGACGAATCACCTTCTCTTCCATCCCAGCGTATTCTACTACCACTACAATGGCTCCCAAAAGCTCTAAAGATCTTCTTGAAGGCTATGAGATAGTCAGGGATGGGTTTGCTCATGCTCCAGAAGATATCAAGGGAGTGATTCAACTTCTTGCAGACCAAGGTCTGGAATTTTTCCTTTCTGAACCTTGTATCATTCTCAGAATTGAGGTTCTGGAATGGTTTGGTCATGCTAAGTTATCCTCTACCAAGTCATGCCTCAAGTCAAAGATAGGAGAAGACAGAATAAAGATAACCCCACAAAACTACAAAAAGGTCTACATCTTCCATCCTGCAGTCCCAATAAAGAGGATGAAATTTTTAAGAAAGATAAGAGGAAAGCTCTGAAATGGACAGAGTACAATGATACCAAAACTGGATCATTGAAAAGAAAATTTTTCAACCAAAAGGGAAAACTGTTATCATATATTGTGGGAAAAGCTATCCTCTGCAAACCAGGGTCTCATAACACAATATCACAATACATATTTGACCTCATGACAAGGATTATACTGAAAAGAAAAACCTCTTGGGGACAAATCCTATTTTAAAGAATAAAAGAATGTCCGCAGGCACTCAACATGGGCAGAATTCTTTCCATGTACCTACTACAAACCCACCCTGCCAAGTTCAACAAATCCAAAGGAGTAAACCTTCACTATCTCAAGAGAATGGACATTAGGACATTAGAAAGATTTACCAGGGTACTTCCTATGAGTCAGCCCACTGAGACTAAAGGAAAGGAGAAATTAACTCCCAAATCCTCTAAGAAACCTAGACTTATTATGTCAAGTTCTGAGTCTGACACCATAGGTAAAGATGATGATGTTGGTGCTGACACTAAATCACACAGCAATCTTGACAAGAATGCTCCACAGGATGACAGGCCAATTGACATTCTCCATCCACAGGAGCTGGACAACAACATACCTCCTTGTAACTAATCTTTCAAACTTCAAACTACTCCTAAAATTAATAGACCATATCCAACCAATTAGGTAGTCAATTCTGACATTTAAATAATGTGGACTATAGCTCCTCAAGGACAAATGAGTGATCCAACTGAAGGGGAGAATCAACAAGAACCAACCCCCTTGAATATTACAAACATCAATGATGCTGATAAGGACAAAAGAAAATCACCTCAGGATTTATAAGGTCAGATTGACAAATTTATCTTCAATCTTGAAGAAATAATTAGACTCAATCCTGATAATGAACCAGCTCTCTGGTCCTTCCCCTCACCAAGAAAATCTAGTGCCCCATCTGAGGGGGAGAAGCAAAAAGAGCCAACTCCTCGGAAATATGAAGTTCTTGGTAAGCCTAACAATCTTATCTTTAGAATTTTTAAGTATTTCACTCTAACTTCAACTAATTGTCCCAACCTTCCTGGACTCATCTGACAAGGATACTCTCTCTGAGGGGGAGGAGCAAGATACTGTTGATATAGCATCATTTGCTGAGATGGTGGAAACTCCAGCTGTAGTAATGCCTGAACCTGCAGTGCAGATAATACTTAACATAGTACCTCCTCCAAGTCCACCAAGGCCTCAAGCCCCAATAATCACTGCTCAGCAAGCCTCCACTTCCACTTCTTCACATGAGAATATTCTGAATACCATTCACATAATGCTGGAAAATCACCTCAACTCTATGAAGACTTATGTTGACCAATCAGTTACAACAGTCAAAGACTATATTGATCAGTCCATCATGCGTGTGAAGACTGCAGTCATGAATGAGGTCCAAGAAATCAAGGAGAACACTGGAATGCTGAACAAACAGATGACCAAATGGTTTGATCTAGCAAAGAAGACCGTGATCTCTCAGAACACAATCCTCAGATCTATGGATAAACACTTCCAGCTATCTGAACAGGACATAACATATGTCAAAAGGTATGTCAGTAAGACATATGAGGTGATAGAAAATTCAACCAATCATCTCCAAGATTATGTATACTCCACTACCATGCAGTTGAATGAATAAGCTGACAGAAACAAGGAAGAGTTGTAAGCAGATATTGCTAATATCGTCCAATCCCTTGCTGCAACAGTCACTGCCACCCAACTGAATCAAGAGGTAGTCAACCTAAATGTACACTTCAAGCAAATTTTGTGAATGTCTTCCAAACCCTCTCTGGCTCAATAACAACAGCTAAGAAAGACCTCCATCAACAAATATATGAAGAAGCCAGAAAGGGGGAGGACACAAATGCTATCATAAATTCTGACCTTACCCTGAAAGTTCTACAAGGTACAAGGCTAGCTTTGAATCTTCATATATTAGATGTAAAAAGGGCAGAAGATTGGGATTTCCCACATCAATAGGATATTGCCGAAGATAGGAGTCTGAAAAAGAGAAGGGAAGGGGAGAAAGTACTGCTGGCTGAGGAATTCATGGCCAAGAAAAGGGAGGTACAACACAGAGATCCAGATTATGAGTATTGGAGTGATGACTCTAAAGAGATCATTTTGAATGCCTGGCTAAGCCATGGCCAAATTGGATAAGACATTGATAAGCTCTATCCATCTGAAGAGTGGATAAAACATTTAGAAAGAGAGACAAAGAGAGACATGGTTTTCAAAGCTAATATAGTAAGAAAATATAACCCAAGTAGAATGCCTTCCAGATACATTCCAAAGCCATTTCTGTATTTCCAAAGGCAAGAGAATAAAAAGAGAATAGCTGAGATAAAACCTGCAAATGCTAAAGATAAGGATCTTCCAGCTCCAGAAGAAGAAGTAGTTGTTGAGAACATGGATGCTGCTGCAGACCAATTAACCTCAGATAAAGGAAAAGTAGCTGCTGACATTTCTGAGGGGTCTACTTTTTATAAGAAAAGAAAACTCTAATTGAATGTATAAATGTCTAATGAATGACTGGATGTAAATTGAATTACTTTATCTGAAATGGTTTAGAATTCAACTATGATTCATTACCTTTTCTGAATTGCAAATGTATTGTTGGTTAAATCTGTCTATGCTACATTATCATGTTTGTCTAATCACACTGTTGGATAGATAAACTCTGTGACTATATGACTTTCATGAACATTATCTGCTATAATATTTCTGATGCAATAAGTATAATATGATGATTTCCATATAGTGAAGCTACATGTTAAGAATTTATGGGTTATGTACCTTAGCATTGAGGGTGTTCTGCCTTCTTCAAATAGGGGGAGATTGCTAGGAAAATGATCCTCAATGTTCCCTTGATTTGAAGAGGCTTCACACTCAATGCTAAGTACAAGTTGTATTTGATAAACACCACACTATCTCATGACTATGCAGGGTTAGATCATACCAGGGTATGAAGAAAGTTCAGTTGGTTTGCTGCCAAAACTGCTGAGATGAGCTCTCAATCTCAGCTGAACTGCTGAGACAAGGCCAGGTGCCGCTGAGAAGAAGTCTAGGCCAGCTGAGCTGCGGATAAGGAAAATCCGTTGAGACAACTATCTGTCTCAGCGGATCCGCTGAGACGGAACAGATCCAGCAGCTGAGACAGGAGACTGTATCAGCCCAACCGCTGAGACAGTTTCAAAAGAACTGACGAGCTTTACTTTTGGCGCAACACCTGTAAAGAAAAAAGGGATGTTCCAATCTCTCCCATGCTGTGTTAGGAGGACATATAATAGCCGTTGAAAGGCAGGGGCAGTATAAAAGAATCAAATCAAGATAGAATCAGAAGTAAGAACATGTAAAAAGCACTCTCTCACACACTCAAAAGTAAGAACATTACTGTTCCATTGACGGCAACATAGAAGCTTTCACTTCCTCTTTCCTGAAGCTGCAAGAAGAGAATAGATTTCTCCTCTTGATCAAATCAAGATAGAGCAAGTTGATCCTCACTCCTTCTCTGAAGAATAGAATCATAAGAATCAAGGCTGAGGACTTTGGACTCATCCAGATTCAAGAAAGCTACTGTAGTTGTCCAGCAACAGAAGATAAAGTGTATTCCATCTTCTTTTGTTAATCATACATTCTTGTTCAATAGGAACTTAACAGTTCTGAGTTGTAGGGCATCTTTGCCTAAGTGTGTAGGGCTGTCTAGCCTGAGAAGTAGAGCTGTGTGTTCAGCTTGAGTGTAGGATCATTGGATGATCTGAGGTAGGGCTGTTAAGCCTAAGGTAGGGTTGTTGAGCCTGAGGTAGGGCTGTTGAGCCTGAGGTAGGGTTTGAGGAAACCAGAGAGATCCTGAGGGATCTGTGTTATAAGATCTTGGAGCTGAGTTTGGAGGTGTTGGCCTTGTTTAATTCATTGTTAGAAAGGTGCAGGGGGAAAGAGGACTACTCAAGTCACCCTGTCTTGAGGAACCTCTATAAATCTTTGTGTGTTTTCTGTGCTTGATACTTTACTAACCTAAAATAAGAAAACAACTAGCCTAAAATAAAAGAAACCTATTCACACCCCCTCTAGGTGACTAAGACTACATCCTAAACAAACTATCAGTCTCATCCTCAATTGTTCTCCTAGTCTTCTCTGGTTAGTATTTCTATCTAGCAATTTTTATCTCTCTCCTCTGCACACTTGTTTCGATTTGCGTTCCAAGTTATGAGACGAACCTTCTTTTTTGAGGGGTGACTATAACGCCCCTGATTTTCCGGAAATTATTTAATTCTCTTGGTGACGTCATTTTGACGTAAGGGCGTTATGTTAACTCAGAGTTGTCGGGGCGTCGCCGTTAGTGTATTTTTGCGTCCGTTCGGTTGAGTCGGTAAAATTCTGGAATTCTTGTCGAAATTGGAAAATTTTACGACAAGAAATTTAATTAATTAATTTTAGAAGTGCCCGTCAAGTTTCTATTTGGTTTTTTATTGAATAACACATCCAATGTGCGCAGCGGAAAACAAAACAATAACAACCCAAAGGATTCTCTGATCTTTTGATTTCATGAGTCAAGAAATTAAAATGAGAAGCAACGCATAGCAATATTCTAGAAGGGGATTGAGTCAACACTCAACCAAGATGCTCCTAGATCTGATTCCAAAACGAACTCTGAGTTCCGAATACTGAAATGGATCAGTACCTCTATAGAAGTGCACACAGTGAAGGAGAACCCCACATCTCTTGTCCAACAAGTGATAGTATGGAGGAAGAACGCCCTCTGCGTCTCCCATGAACTTCTAGATCTGATGACAAGGGGAGGCGGCGGTAACGATCTCGTGGAATGTTGAGACCTATGCAGAACACTTCCACTTCGGCTCTGATAGGTTTTTACAAAAGGATTCACACTCTCTAGGAAACCAAATCACTTCTTGTTTTATACTCAGGGCATAAAACACATTATCCGCAGACCATGGACATAATTGGAGTTCAACACGTATCATCGAGACAATTCGATGTATCGTCGAGACAATCTCGACGCAATGTTGGGCACAACTTGTATCATCAATAAATTTTGACGTAACGTCGAGACAATCTCGATGCAATGTCGAGTACAACTTGTACCGTCAATACAATTCAACATAACGTCGAGACAATCTTGACGCAATGTCGAGTACAACTTATATCGTGAATACAATTCGACGTAACGTCGAGACAGCCTCAACGCAATGTCGAGTACAACTTGAGTCGTCAATACAATTCAACATAACGTCGAGTACAACTTGACAATTCGACGCAGCATCTAGACAATCTCGACGCAATGTCGAGTACTACATGTTCTATCGAGACATTCTCGATACAACTCCAATCAGTTACAGGATTGGTCCTCCACTCATATCCAATATGAGTAAGGCCAACACAATCCTTCATCCAACTTCTCCAACACTCTTTTGTGCGACCCTATTGGCTCATATTGCAATGGCAGTACGTTTAACTTGTTGATTGCTTTGAGATCACCTTGGAAATACCAATAGTCTCCCACTGGATCACAAAGTATCAACAAAAGTTTCACAAACAATGAGCAGCATATAGCAATACATCATTGCTACCCAAGAAATAAGAGTTCATAACTCAATGAGCCTGTCTTGACCAATGTACCAGTGCTATCATGTCCCTTTGTCCGTTCATCCAAATAGAACTAGAGGCATGGACCGTGTCACCCTCATAATTGTTCAATCCTAGTTTCCTGATCTAGAATAGACTGTTTGAAATTGGTGAGCTCAATATCATATACTAACTCAACCAAGCATGACCATGCACTTCTCAGTCTCATTCCATCAAGGGGCCCTTGGATGTAACTCTTGTCATATATGAGGACAAATCTCATATCTATCCACACACAAACATCCAAATAAATCATAGCATACCCAATAACCATTGTTATCATCAACCTTCTTCAAGGAAGACTTTTGATGGCATCAAAGTACACTCTTCCACACTTGATGAATGTTGTGACTTCAGGTCAAAGAACCATAAACACCATTGCCAGTTGAGATCTACTTGTGACACATTCATATAATAATCCACAATGTAGCCTCAGGGTGGGTCTGTCCAGTACAACTTGTTCACTAACAAGTACCCATATGATGACTTGATATCACAATATCATGACCTGTGAGAATCGGTCATCAATCAACGCACATGCTAGTCTTAATGTACCATCATCGCCCTTCAATTTATAAGATGATACTCCGACTAGGGACCATTTAAGAATGAAGCTTCTAATTCAACATAGGCCCACACATTCAAGTCACGCACTTGAATTCCTATGGAAGCAAACATTCTAAGGGCATTTATTATGCTAATTAATCTATCATGTAAGGAAACAGTTGACATAATAATAAGAACTTGCCATAAATATAAAATGAAATATAAAGTACTCTATTCATCACATGAATAACAACCGACACAAATATAATCCACAAGACTCCCACTAGAGACGATCATTCTGGTATCTAGTACCCATTGATCTAGTATGACCATCATGCTTTCTCTGTATAAGAGGCTTCGTCAATGGATCCGCAATATTCTCTTCAGTTGGTACTCTGCATATGCTCGCATCTCCTCGATCGACAATCTCTCGAATAAGATGGAACCGTCGAAGTATGTGCTTGGAGCACTAATGAGATCTAGGTTCCTTAGCTTGGCCAATTGCACCGTTGTTGTCATAGTAGAGAACTACGGGGTCAACAAAGCTAGGAACTACATCTAGCTCGCCGATGAATTTCCTAATCCACACAGCCTCCTTCACCGCATTTGTTGTAGCGATATACTCGGCTTCTATCGTAGAATTGGCAACTGTCTCTTGCTTGGAATTCTTCTAACTAACAACTCCTCCATTAAGGCAAAATACAAAACCTCACTGGGACTTTGAATCGTCCCTATCAGTTTGGAAGCTAGTATCCGTGTAACCATTTATAATGAGCTCTTCCTCTCCACCAAACAACAAGAACATATCCTTAGTTCTTCTCAAGTACTTTTGGATATTCTTGACAGCTATCCAGTGACCATCACCAGGATCAGACAGATACCTGCTCGTCATGCTTAAAGCATAGGAGACATCAGGTCGAGTACACAACATTGCATACATGATTGATCCAATTGCCGAAGCATATGGAATCAACTCATGTGGTCCTTGTCTTCCAAGGATTTAGGACATTGGTCTTTAGAAAGACTCACACCATGTGACATGGGTAAGAATCTCATCTTGGACTCAAGCATGTTGAACCATTTCAATACCTTCTCAATGTATATACTTTGGGTCAAACCCAGCAACTTTTTTGATCTATCTCTATAGTTCTTAATAGTTAGTATATAAGTCGCTTCGCCCAAGTCTTTCATAGAAAGGAAGTTCCCTAGGTTATTCTTAACAACTTGCAGGGTCGGAATGTCATTCACGATCAGCAGTATGTCATCTACATACAGTATCAGGAAGATAACTATGCTCCCACTAATCCTCTTTGTAAACACATGGCTCATCCTCATTCTTGATGAAACAAAACTCTTTGATTTTCTCATTAAAATGCAGATTCCAACTTCGAGAAACTTTTTTCAATCCATAAATGGATCGATTCAACTTGCATATTTTAGTGTCTTCACTTGGAAATACAAAACCCTCGGGTTGTGTCATATACATTTCCTCAAGGAGGTTTCCATTATGGAAAGCCATTTTGACATCCATTTGACAGATCTCGTAGTCATGATACACAGCAATAACAAGTAGAATTCAGATGGACTTGACCATAGCAACAGGGGAAAAGTTCTCATCATAGTCAACGCCATGAATTTGCCTAAAACCTTTAGCCACCAGCCGACCTTTGAATGTCTGTACATTCCCATCCATTTCGCTCTTCTTCTTGAAGACACACTTACACCCTATGGGTCGTACCCCTTCAGGTGGTTCCACCAAGGTCCAAACTTAGTTTGCATATATGGAGTTCATTTCAGATTTCATGGTGTCAAACCACTTCTCGGAGTCCGGTCCATTCATAGCCTCTTGGTAGGTTGCAGGCTCATCATCATGATCCATAAGCAACCCATTACCTATCTGAGACATGAGAAGTCCATATCTCTCAGGCTCAAATCTTGGACTACCAGATCTACGTTGGACTTGTGTTTCTTGAGCAGGCTCTTTAGCTACAACTTCTTGTAGTCCTTGCTCAGGTTCCAATTCTGTATCATTCTCAGTTTGTGGTTCTTGAACTTCTTTAAGTTCTACCTTTGCAGTCTTTCTCGATAAGAACTCTTTCTCCAAAAAGACACCAGTCCTTGAGACAAACACTTTGCCCTCAGATGGCAGGTAGAAGTAGTACCTTTTGGTCTCCCTAGGATACCCCACTAGATAACACTTATCTGATTTTGGTTCCATCTTGTCAAGCATTTGACGTCGCGCGTATGCCTCACTATCCCAAATCTTAATGAAAGACATACTAGGATGCTTCCCAGTCCATATCTCATATGGTGTCTTTAGAACTGTTTTCGTTGGAGCACGATTTAAAGTGAAAGCAGCAGTCTCTAGAGCAAATCCCCAAAAGGAAACGGGCAGATCTGCATGACTCATCATCGATCGCACCATGTCTAACATGGTACGATTCCTCTTTTTAGAAACACCATTGTGTTGTGGCGATTTTGGCGAAGTGAGTTGTGATACAATACCACACTCTCTCAGATGATCACGAAACTCATGACTTAGGTAATCGCCACCTCAATCATATCGGAGTGCTTTAATCCTTTTTCCCATTTGGTTCCCTACTTCATTCATAGGGCTCGTTTGGCGGGGCGTTTTGGCTCCATCGCGATTTTCCCAAAAGGAACGCCAGGGTAAAATGCGTTTATTTTTCCGCTATTTTTTTGAGCCGCCCGCAAACGCCTTGTAGGCAAAAATCGCGCGTCCCCGCCCGGAGCCCGCCCGGAGTCCGCCCACTCCAGTCGACCGTGTTTCTCCCCTTTGAGCAGATCTCTCCGGCGTCATCTTCCCCTAGCAGATCTCCAGCGGCATCTTCTCTGGCGGCATCTTCTCCGGCGGCATATTCCTCTCATCTTCCCCTAGCAGATCTCCCTGACGTAATACGTGCTCGTCGCGCAGATCCCGGATAGATCCTAGCAGATCTCTTCAATTGTTATTCGATTCAAACATAGATCCTCTCAGATGCTCTCAGATCTTCCCCTAGCAGATCTCTCCGGCGACATGTTCTCCGGCGATAGATTTCTCTCATCCCCCTAGTCGGACCCGAGCAGAGGAGGTAAGGAACACTGGTTATTTGTTCGATTTTTTCATGTGTAACTCCTCCCTCATCTCCCTAGCTGATTAAAGGCCGCCCATTCTTGTCAATAGCAGGTGAACACAAAGTTCTTCTGACAGGAGACAAATCCTCATTTGATCCATGAAATCGACGGGGTGGAGATAAATCATCTGTTTGATCCCTGATCTGCAGCAGCAGCAGGTTTATCTTCTTCCATTTTCAATGCTATGATGAGTATGTTTTGATTATTGTGTATGTGATTGTGTAGATTTTTGTAGGCTTATGAGTTTATGAGTATATGAGTGTGTGTGTGTGTGCAGTTGAGTGTGGGCATGTGTGTATGGTGCAGTTGTGTGTGTGTGTGTGTGTGTGTATGTGATTGTGTATGTCAATGTGTGTGTATGTGACTATTTTTGTGTATGTGTAGTTGTGTGTGTGTGTGTGTGTGACTGTGTATTTGATTATTTTTGTGTATGTGTAGTTGTGTGTGTGTGTGTATGTGTGATTGTATTTATTTGTGAGTGTATGTGTGATTATATTTATTTGTGAGTGTATGTGTGATTGTATTTATTTGTGAGTGTAGGTGTGATTGTATGTATTTGTGTGTGTAGTTGAGTGGTATGTGTGTATGTGAGTATTTATGTATATGTGATTATTTATGTGTATGAGTGTGTGATTGTGTTTGTGTGTATGTATGTGTGTGGTGTGTGTGTGTGGTGTGTGTATGTGTGTGGTGTGTGTATGTGTGATTGTGTGTATTTGTGAGTGTATGTGTGATTGTATGTATTTATGTGTGTAGTTGAGTGTTATGTGTGTATGTGAGTATTTATGTTTATGTGATTATTTATGTGTATGAGTGTGTGTTTGTGTTTTTGTGTGTGTGTGTATGTGTGTGTGTGTATGTGTGATTGTATGTATTTGTGTGTGTATGTTTGATTGTGTATGTATTTGTGTGTGTATTTGTGTGTGTAGTTGAGTGGTGTGTGTGTGTATGTGAGTATTTATGTGTATGTGGTTATTTATGTGTATGAGTGTGTGATTGTGTTTGTGTGTTTGTGTGTGTGTGTTTGTGTGTGGTGTGTGTGTATGTGTGATTGTATTTATTTGTGAGTGTATGTGTGATTGTATTTATTTGTGAGTGTATGTGTGATTGTATTTATTTGTGAGTGTAGGTGTGATTGTATGTATTTGTGTGTGTAGTTGAGTGGTATGTGTGTGTGAGTATTTATGTGTATGTGATTATTTATGTGTATGAGTGTGTGATTGTGTTTGTGTGTGTGTATGTGTGTGGTGTGTGTGTATGTGTGTGGTGTGTGTATGTGTGTGGTGTGTGTATGTGTGATTGTGTGTACTTGTGAGTGTATGTGTGATTGTATGTATTAATGTGTGTAGTTGAGTGTTATGTGTGTATGTGAGTATTTATGTTTATGTGATTATTTATGTGTATGAGTGTGTGTTTGTGTTTGTGTGTGTGTATGTGTGTGTGTGTGTGTGTGTGTGTGTGTGTGTGTGTGTGTGTGTGATTGTATGTATTTGTGTGTGTATGTTTGATTGTGCATGTATTTGTGTGTGTAGTTGAGTGGTGTGTGTGTATGTGAGTATTTATGTTTATGTGATTATTTATGTGTATGAGTGTGTGATTGTGTTTGTGTATGTGTGTATGTGTGTGGTGTGTGTGTATGTGTGATTGTATTTATTTGTGAGTGTATGTGTGGTTGTATTTATTTGTGAGTGTATGTGTGATTGTATTTATTTGTGAGTGTAGGTGTGATTGTATGTATTTGTGTGTGTAGTTGAGTGGTATGTGTGTATGTGAGTATTTATGTGTATGTGATTATTTATGTGTATGAGTGTGTGATTGTGTTTGTGTGTGTGTATGTGTGTGGTGTGTGTGTGTATGTGTGTGGTGTGTGTATGTGTGATTGTGTGTATTTGTGAGTGTATGTGTGATTGTATGTATTTATGTGTGTAGTTGAGTGTTATGTGTGTATGTTAGTATTTATGTTTAAGTGATTATTTATGTGTATGAGTGTGTGTTTGTGTTTGTGTTTGTGTGTGTGTGTATGTGTGTGTGTGTGTATGTGTGATTGTATGTATTTGTGTGTGTATGTTTGATTGTGTATGTATTTGTGTGTGTAGTTGAGTGGTGTGTGTGTGTGTGTATGTGAGTATTTATGTTTATGTGATTATTTATGTGCATGAGTGTGTGATTGTGTTTGTGTGTGTGTGTGTGTGTATGTGTGTGTGTGTGTGTGTGTATTTGTGTAGTGTGTGTATGTGTGTGCTGTGTGTGTATGTGTGTGGTGTGTGTATGTGTGTGGTGTGTGATTGTATTTATTTGTGAGTTTGTGTGTGTGTATTTGTGATTTTATTTATTTGTGAGTGTGTGTGTGTGTGTATTTGTGATTGTATTTTTTGTGTGTGAGTGTATTTATTTGTGTGTGTTTTTTTATTTGTGAGTGTGTGTGTGTGTGTAGCTGTGTAGTGGTGTGTGTGGAGCTGCCTGAGTGTGTGTGTGTGCAGAGCTGCATGTGCATGTGTGTGCCTATGTGGAGCTGCGGGTGTGTGCTTATGAAGAGTTGCATGTACCTGTGCGTGTGTATGTGGAGCTGCGGGTGTGTGCAGAGCTTACTGCGAATGTGTGTGCCTATGTGGAGCTGCGGGTTTGTGTAGGATTATTTGTATGTGTATGTGTATGTGTATGTGCATATATGTGCATGTGAGTGTATGTGTATGTTGACGTGTATGTGATGATTTATATATGGTTTTATGTTTGTTTACATACAGTTTAAATATTATGGGTAAACATAAAGAAGGTGGTGTTAGCGCAAATTGGGAGGCAAATGATGTTTTGATATTTTGTGACTTGTGCTTGAAAGAAATAGAGTTAGGTAATCGCCCAACCACACACTTTAGTAGGGATGGGTGGGTCAACCTAACAACAGATTTCTTTGCACGGACGGGGAAAATGTATGATCGAAATCAAATGAAGAACAAGTGGGATCAGCTTAAGAAAGATTGGAAGTTATGGCGAGAGCTTAAGGGCCGTGAAACGGGATTGGGATGGGATTCAATTCGCAAAACAATTGCTGCCTCAGAAGATTGGTGGAAAGAACGCCTAAATGTATGTATTTTTTTCTAAAGAGTTGTCTTTTTACTATACTATATTATTGTGCTAATACATTTTCATTTCAATGTCAGGTTCATCCGAGTGCAAAAAAGTTTCAGTTCTCTGGAATATCACCTGAGTTAGAAGAGAAGCTGGATATGATGTTTAGCCAGGTTGTAGCTACTGGACATCTGGCATGGGCTCCAAATTCTAGAAATTTTGAGCATGAATCTATTGACGAACATGAGCTGTCTGCTGGAGAAGGGACGCGGAACATGAACGAGTTACCAAATTCTGCTGAGGCAAAGAGAAAACCGATGAGAAAAGGAAAGATGGCAAATAAGAGGGCCCAGAGTTCGATGATGGATGAGATAGCGGAGACATCGCGCATTATTGGGCGTTGCATGGCGGAGCCGCCTCGTATTCAGATTTCTTCTTCCTTGTACAGTATTCCTGATGCAATTGCAGAACTCGAATCTATGTTAGAGGTCATGTCTGATTCGAACTATGACTTCTATGACTACTGCACCATGTTTCTGAGAGAGAAACATAATCGAGAAACCTGTATGAGCATTCAAAAGGATCGGCGACTCAGATGGCTGCAAGCTCGCTATGAAAAATGATCGGAGTAGTTGTTATGTGATTGAGTTTGTGTTTTATTCTCGGATGGACTTTATATGTTATGTGATCGCACTTTATGGTTTATGTAGTTGTTATGTTGTGAATGTGAAACTTCATTTTTTATTATATGTTATGTGATTGAGTTTGTATTTTATTAAATGTTAATCTAATGTCAATATATTGTTTAAATTTATCTTGGCCGCAGATTTATAATGTCTATCTCGGATGGAACTGACAGTTCTAATGAGGAGACTCGGGAACAAGTAGCTGACTGGTTTTACCGTAATAGAGCACTTATGGGGCAACAATTTCTAGCATCAGTGGAGTTCAGTTATCCGGTGCCAGTGGATCTACAAATATACCTTGCATGACATCAAGTCAAACAGGGTCTAGATGGGTGGGTGAACTTCTCGACGGACACCCTCATAGATTTTTCAGTTCTTTTAGAATGTCGAAGATTATATTTGTAGATTTGTTAACACTCCTCACACAACAGTATGGATTGCAAGGAACTAGGAGAACTCTACCACAAGAAATACTTGCAGTTACATTGCATATTTTAGGTCATAATATACCAATGCAAATTGCAGGCGAACGATTCCAACACTCCACAGAAACTATAAGTATATTTTTTGCAATGGGTATCACTGCCATTAAAAGGTTATCTGCTGATGTCATCACCCCTGTAGATCACCTTTTCAATGATATTCCACCCCAAATACTCAATGATACTCGATACATGTCATTCTTTAAAGACTGTATTGGAACTATTGATGGAACACATATGGATGCTCGAGTTCCTGCTGATCATCAGGCTGCCTACATTGGTCGGCATAGCACAACAACACAGAATGTTATGGCAGTTTGTGATTTCAACATGTGTTTCACTTTCGTATTAGCGGGTTGGGAGGGTTCTACTCATGATAGCCGTATATTTCAGCGCGCTCTTATGGACCCCAGTTACAATTTCTCGTATCCGCCACCAGGTGAGCCTTTTACCTCTTGAGACCCTGTTGCGATGATTCGGCAAGTGCACCGGTCGCGCAAGTAATAATAATGGGGAAAATCCCCGAGTGTCGATCTCTTGAGGAACACAGTAAGGTGGAGTTAGGTTTCGAGGAAGGACTTGAGATTGAAGTCCTTAAATCGGATGGAATGCGGGGGAGTTGGGTTGGCTTTTGGAAAATAAAATAAAAGCTATCAACTACTCCTATGCAATGCCGCTATGCAATGCTTCGCTTGGCGGGATGGAGACTAGGCATGCCTTGAGCGCGCTGCGTCGAAAGGGCGGATGGACGAGTAGGCAAGCGGAATCGAACAGTGCAGGCCTTGAGCGCACTGCTTCGTTAGGCGGGATGGAATACGGGCCGCGATGCCACGCTTCGGTAGGCGGATGGACGAGTAGGCTAGCGGAGTGAGGGTCGTAAGCACCTCTTCGACAAGCACGCCACTAGCAATTCCTAGTGCGGCACACGAACGTGACGGCGGGATGGAGGATGGAATGGGGCGCACCTCAAGCAACTCAAACAACAAATATTTCACATAGACATGAAATAAATAGAAATACAACTAGTTTAAGTGCCACTTCATCACAATAATGAGATCTAAAACACATACACATCAATAAGAGAAGAATAAGGCAAGAAATCGACCGAATCCGAAGTCTCGTTGTAGATTCACGGTTAGAATTGCCGGGTTGTCAATCCGCGTCCAAGCTCGGTCCGCAACTACGTCCGGGGTAGAGAAGGGCTGTCACACCTCCCAATGGACCCGTCTTCTTCGTGTCACGATCCGGTAGAGGTTGCAAACTTCCTCTTGCTTGATGGCAATGGCGGCTAGGTCTTCCTTTCGAGCTCTTGGATGAAGGAGGAGGCCGAGAGGAAACTCCGGCTCAAGATTGGCGTGAAGAACAAGCCCGGAGCACCTCTAGATGGTGGGCGACGATGGAGGGGCGAAACTGGGCAGAACTGCGCAAGAAACGGCGAAAAAATGCGGATCCCCGACCTAATTCGCGAGCAGGTCGTTTTATAGGCGCTGGAATAAACAGTGCGCACGGTCGTTGGCGCACGACCAGAGGTCGTGCGCACTAGAATTCGGTGATCGTGCGCTCTGCCTGGACGGAACCTGCAAAGGCAGAAATTATAAAATAACATGTTCGCACGACCAGTGGCGCACGACCGGTGGTCGTGCGCACTATCGTAGGTGGTCGTGCGCACTAGCCGAAACAGAACTCATAAAATTGATGATAAGTGCGCACGAACAGTGGCGCTCGACCAGTGGTCGTGCGCACTATCGTAGATGGTCGTGCGCACTGCTCGAAACAGAACTCAGAAAAATAAGGTTAAGCGCACACGATCAGCGGCGCACGACCAGTGGTCGTGCGCAATAGAACCAGTGATCGTGCGCAGTGTTCCTGTACAGAATTATACCGGGAATACCTGCACGACTCCTGTTCCAGCATACGACACCAGTCTCGCCACTGAAAGTGGAACTTAATCAGCACAAGAAAACTAATAACGAAGAAAGATACGAATTTACACCAAATAGGGCCTATAAGTGCACCTAGCATAGAATGACCAATATGAGCTAAAACAGGGCTAAAGTGCAGTGAAAAGACTAAATAGATGGCCCAGATGAGTCCATAAAAGTGTATATCATCAGGACTCATCACACCCCCAGACTTAACTGTTTGCGCATCCCGAGCAAACAAATTCTAAGCGAACTAGGAAAGAACAGTAGATGGCTTAATGATTACACTACAGAGTACCATGCGAAGTCGCATGCTCACGTGCATAAGAAAAATAGTAGAAAAGATTTCTGGTTATATAAACAGTTTATATATTTCTAAAAGAGTAAAAGCATATTACAACTACTCAAAATGGTGAACAACGGTGAATCATTTGGTCATGCATACGGAGAAAGTAAGCTAAGCGCTGAGACGAGCATTACTCAAGATCGGGATGCGGGACAAACTCCACTGAAGTCCATCAGTGTCGGTGACCATAAGCTTGCCCGGTCACATTCTCTCCACGACAATAGATTGATTCAAGGCGTGAGTAAGTAGGACTTTCAGGTTTTAATTGAGGCTTGGGTTACGGTGAGGTAAACAATGATAAACAAAATGGCTTATAACACATAACCCAAATGAGCTTTAAAAGTAACTACCCGCGCACCAAAATCGAATGCAAATGCACCACACCCCCAGACTTGGACTTTTGTAACATAGGTGTGTGCACCGCCTACTCCCAATACATAATTTTTTTCTACATGATTTTTCAATAAAACTCATTTTTCTTTTTTTTTTCTTTTCCTTTTCATTTTTCATTTTTTTTCTTTCTATCTTCTTTTTCTTGTCTTTTTTCTTTCAGCAAAATTTTCAAATGAGCATATCCACAGATTCACATAATAAACACCACAATCAACACCCCCCAAAATGTAAAAAAAAACTACAACTAAAGCTCAGATTTGGGTGTGCGACTAGGTTAGGCTTTTAGGCTTTGGTGAGATAAATGTGGAGCTGAATAAAGAAAAGGGTAGGCACAAAGGGGCTAGCAAGGGTAGACGATAGACATGAAATAAAAAGTTCAACCGGGCCAAAATAATGGCCTACGTCATTCTCACGCACTAGAACTATCCTATGCCAATGCTTCAAGAATCGCTTGGGGCAAGTTCTAGCCACCGAGAAAGATTCTCCTTTCTCCCGACTCAAGCAATACGAATCTAGCGATCGTTTACACACATCCCTATGCTACCGTTTGATTCCACCGGATTCACCATTTTAGTAGAGTAAACAACATTTACACTAATAGAAAAAAATATAAAACCATAAGTATAAAGAGAAGTCTAATCTACACAAATTTCTATGCAACCGAGCACTCGACTAGGAGCACTACTAGAGTCAACATTTTACTCTGCTATATAGTCCTAAGCCATCACCTAGACTTTCCCAAATAAGCAGAAGAATTAAATTCACAACAGAGCAAGCAAACAGATGCGTACGCACTCAAGTGGGTGCTGTGGTATGCAATGAAAATAAACAACACATTTTAAATGAAATCTTCTAGTATGCAGTGCAATAGTGCACGTGAGCGGGTAAACAAAACTACTCTCCCCCAGAATTAAACTAAACAATCCGCATAATATATGACAGGAAAATCAAAATAGGGCTAGGGGAAGAGAGTACCCAATGCTCAGCAAGTGAGCATACCAGAAGATTGGCGATTAACTCTAGACCAAGCTGCAGCACCCAACCAGAAGAATACCTGCAGGGGTCAGCTCCGCAGAAACAAAAGAAAATAGAAAACTGAAAAAAAAATACTACTAACTAAACATGATTAGATGAAATAAAAATGCAGAAAAGAAAGATAACTACTGGGGTTATTGTCATCCCAGCACGACTTATTCAAAAACTAAAGGTTCTAGCTAATGGGCGTATGAAAAAGGAAATGAACAGGTAACTGTTCTAATACGCGTGTCGGTAGCGGGTACCGATACGGCGACAGAACAGTTACTCTTCTACCCAAATAATAATAATACCTACATAACGCAGGTAGAGGAAACAGAAAGCAAGAAGAGGAGGAGATATCCTCACTCAACTCACCAAACACATCCTTGCCTAGCAAGGTGTCGTCAACAGGGAGGTGGCAGGAGGAAAAGGCAATGAGTGGAGCTTCCTCTACGGAGGGGGAATCAACCTCCTCACATGAGAGGATACTCTCATCATTGACTTGAGCAAAAAGCTCCAAGTCCTCCTGAAGTACCTGTGAAGATTCAACCTGCACAGACTCAGATGAAGGAAGGGGATCAAGAAATAAAGAAGACGATGAACATAAATAAACATCAATCGGGGGAGTGATCCCGGTCTCACTCCCATCAGGTTGGGTAAGTAAAATAATGTTTGCATTGTCATCAATGCTGCAAGATTCGGCGGGATCAACGGTGGCCAGGCTTAGGATTTGGACTTCCTCCACCGGTGCTGAGGAAAACTCCTCTTCACCTAGAAGGTTGTCCTCCTTCATAAGAATAGGCACAACACTCAGATCACCCACCTCATCCTGCGACACATCATCAACAATGTCGTCGGAGACGAGTATAGTATGCACAACAGGGGGAGGAGTAGTGCTCGGATAAAAGTCGAGCACCGATTCCTCACAAAGAATCGAATCCACTAGAGGTGGTGGATGCACATGGAGAATAGGCTCAGCAATGCCGGTGCATAGATCAGTCGCACATCCGGTGACCGTGTCCATGCCATACCCATCAAGATGTGAAGGTGACAAAGACACATAACCGGATGTTGAAGGTGTGCCGCCAGAGTTAGGAGTTGGGACGATCCGGATATCCGGCTCGTCATCCTCGTCCAATTGGCGAAGATACTCGGCACAGTCCTTCAAGACATGATCAGTGCTCCGACAAAACCGGCACTGCCTTGCGGGCTTCTTTGGCACAGCGGGGGCTGAAGCCGAAAAGAAGTATGATGGTAAAGGCTTAGCAGAGTAGCCATAAGACTTACGCGCACCATATGGAGTACCAGACGAAGTCGGTGCTCCATATGCTGTGCTATACGAATTATGCCTACTATTCTCCGTAGGGCATTCATCACTAGAGTGGGAGGTATCTCTACACCAACGGCAACGGATATTGAGATGTGCCCACATAGTGCGAAGATAAAACGATTCAAAATAAAAAATGCTATTGTGCAAAATACTACTCCTAACAGAAATTACTAAAGCAACCTAATAAAAAAACAAGAAAAAGGGATAAAAAGAACAGAAATAAAATAAAAGATACAATTTACAAATGGAAGGGCTTCTCTCTCAGATTCTCCCTCTCCAGAAAACTCACACGACTGTGTTCCCCGGCAACGGTGCCAAAAACTTATTGCGATGATTCGGCAAGTGCACCGGTCGCGCAAGTAATAATAATGGGGAAAAACCCCGAGTGTCGGTCTCTTGAGGAACACAGTAAGGTGGAGTTTGGTTTCGAGGAAGGACTTGAGATTGAAGTCCTTAAATCAGATGGAATGCGGGGGAGTTGGGTTGGCTTTTGGAAAATAAAATAAAAGCTATCAACTACTCCTATGCAATGCCGCTATGCAATGCTTCGCTTGGCGGGATGGAGACTAGGCAGGCCTTGAGCGCGCTGCTTCGAAAGGGCGGATGGACGAGTAGGCAAGCGGAATCGAACAGTGCAGGCCTTGAGCGCACTGCTTCGTTAGGCGGGATGGAATACGGGCCGCGATGCCACGCTTCGGTAGGCGGATGGACGAGTAGGCTAGCGGAGTGAGGGTCGTAAGCACCTCTTCGACAAGCACGCCACTAGCAATTGCTAGTGCGGCACACGAACGTGACGGCGGGATGGAGGATGGAATGGGGCGCACCTCAAGCAACTCAAACAACAAATATTTCACATAGACATGAAATAAATAGAAATACAACTAGTTTAAGTGCCACTTCATCACAATAATGAGATCTAAAACATATACACATCAATAAGAGAAGAATAAGGCAAGAAATCGACCGAATCCGAAGTCTCGTTGTAGATTCACGGTTGGAATCGTGATATTTAATTTGGTAGGTTTTGAAATTTAGTGAAGGGTTAAGATTTTCTCCAAAACTATATCCGATAAAGGCAAGTGTACCTTATCGTCTATAGTATAGGATATTTAGGAATATCAAGGTCGTATTCCACGAGGCGCGTTGATTACTTCCACTTCGAGGAGAATCACTATTATTTTATCGATGAAAATTTGAGGTGGTTTGTTTTCGCTTAACTAAAATTTAAAACTAAATTCAAACTAAATGAAAAGCTTGAACATTGCATGAAAAGAAAGAGAAATTGACATTGCATAAAAAAGAGAACATTACTAAGGAGAGAAAAATTTAACCTTGCATGAAAAGGAAGAAATTACTTAAGGAGAAAAAGAACATGAAAGAGAAAACTAATTTTATTGAAAATCAAAGAACTATTACAAGCCTTAAATTAAGAGTGCAAGGCTAAGGAAAATGAAAGTTGCAAGCTTAAGAAAACTAGTACACGAAAGTTACACTACAACATTGCATGAAAAAGGGAAGGAGGAGAACATGAAAGCCTTAAGAAACATGAACATTAACTTGAAAAACTCACTCTCAGCTCTAGCAGCACCTCCCCATCTCCAAATTTATGAACCCTGGACTCAAGGAGAGCCTCTGAATTTATAGGCAAAATTTTCAAGTTACACGCCCTCGGTCACGGGCGTGTCCAAGGGCGTGTAATCACTGTAACATTGGATCCGGCAGCGGCGTGGGCTTGGCGTGACGGCGGGAGAAAATCGGACATGTCACGGGCGTGACATATGGGTCACGGGCGTGACTCAGGACGGCTTCATTTAATGCGGCATGGGCTAGGCAGACCGCGCGGCGGCGTGCTTGGATCACGCGGGAAGGTCACGGGCGTGACTTTGGGTCACGGGCGTGACTTTGGTTGACTTCTCAACGGCAACTTCTCGTCTCGACGGCAGCTCCACGTGGCAGATTCTAATATTACACGCCCATGGTCACGGGCGTGACTTTGGGTCACGGGCGTGACCTGGGGCGTGACTGGGTGTGGACTAGCTCAACAGCACGGCATCGACCTGGACTGGTCTACAAGTTACACGCCCTTGGTCACGGGCGTGACCGAGGGCGTGTAATGCAATATTTTCCCAATTTGTCCAAAAATCTGCAAATATTAAAATTAGGCTAAGTTAGAATCAAAATTACAAAAAGAACTACTTATAACCTAAATTTGACATAAAATAGAGAATTCATATTAAATATTTACAAGATTTTCTATTAAAAAGTTATAAAAATACTACTTATCAAATACCCTCATACTTGAGGTTTTGCTATTCCAGAGCAAAAGTGTGAGACATTATTTATAAGACATCCTTAAAATTTTTTTTAATTTAAAACTAAAATTTCATTTAACCAAAAGTTAAGTTAAGAGTAAATTCAAGGGGGAGTTAAGTCCTAAATTATGATGATGATTTGAAAAGAGGGAAAAATGTTTAGGCAATAACTTCTCAAGAAAATTAAGTAGTTTGACAAAATTGTAGAAATTATAAAACTAAATTAAATTAAAATTATAAGAACTCTATCTTAAAAGAATCTTAAGGAAAAGTAAATTACTAAATATTGCTCTCTCCATAATTTTCAACTAAAACTAGAACAATGATAATTGGCTAAGGGGGATTTCATAAAATTTGGCATAAGAAGAGAAATTTTTGAATGGAGGAAATGGAATTTATCATGAAATTTCCTTCTCTTTTTTTTTCTTACTCTTTTTTTTTTCTCTTCTAATAAAAACCCAAAATGTATATGGTTTAGGAGTAATGAATTTTATCCTCTTACTCCATGCCATATAATCTTTTCAAATATTTTGGGTGCATATGTTTTAGGGAATAATGAATTTTATCCTCTTATTCCCATGACATATGATCTTTTAATACATTTTTTATGCCATCAAAGGGGGTATGGTAGGGGAAAATAAATCTAGCTAGCTTTAAATCATATTGAGAGCAAATTCTAGTAAAATTAAAATTCCTAAGATCTAAGAAGTTAGAAGAAAATATAATTGAAATCTAAAGAGGTTTAGGAAATTTACTACAAAATGAAGCCATTTAAAAATAAAAAGAGAAGTCATGCTAACAAAATTCTCTAATCAATTTAAAATCATAAGATGATTCTTAAATCAAGATTACCTCAAATTTAAAATTAACAAACTATGATAAGCAAAATTTTAGCCAATTAAAAACTTAAACATGCTTATAAACATTCTCAACTAGATTTCTAAGAAATCACAAAAACAACAAGGAGGGATATAAGAAGAAATTTTTTTTTTGAATTTTTGATATTATCTTTTTTTTTTATTTTTGATATTATCTTTTTTTTTTTAATTTTTGATATTATCTTTTTTTGAATTTTTGACATTAAAAACTATTTACAAAGAAAGGAAACTAGCTTTAAAACTTAACAATTTTTGCAAGTCTTGGACTTCCCAAGGACTACCCGGTGAAGGGTTCGCAAGGTACTAGGAGGTGTGATGGGATAAAATCCCAAACGTCCTTTTCCAAGATTTAAATTTTTCTGTTTTCTATTTTTTTTTTTAGTTTTGGGTTTTACAAGTGCTAAAATAGAAGAAAACATAAGAAAAAAATATATATTTTTTTTGTTTTGAAAATTTTCTGATTTAACAACTATTTAAAAAAAACTATTTACACCCCCATACTTAAAGTTAAACATTGTCCCCAATGTTTAAAACTAAGTATGAAGTAAAGGAAAAAAAAAGAAGTGCAAAACAAAATAAAAAGGAAATGCATGATAAAAGAGAAGGAAGAAAGAGAAGGGGCTTCCCTGATTTTTGAAGTTTGCGCGGGGAAGCGACGATTACCACTACAACATTTTTGGCTTTTAGCAACACTTTATTCAGCAACATTCAAAAAATATTGCCTAAACATTGAATAGAGAACAGTTTATAAATGTTGCCATTAAGTAATAGTTTTAGGCAACATTTTTGACGCAACATGCAATAAATGTTGTCTTATCAATTATTGAGAACAATTTCAAAATGTTGTTTTTGTTGACGTACTTTAAGCAACAATTATGTGGTGTTACCTTTTACAATAATCTTTTGCAACACATTAAAAATGTTCCTATAGCTTTCTATGACTATTCGGCTATTCGCACACCCAAAATAGCTATTCACAAACCATAAAGTTCTAATCACTATAAGAAAACTGATCTTTAGTGACTAAAATTTAGTGACGAAATATATTTTTTCACTAAAGCCGTGTTTTTAGTGACGAAATATATTTCAATCACTAAAGACATGTCTATAGTGATGAAATAAATTTCGGTCACTAGAGACATGACTTTAGTGATGAAATTTAAGCTAAGTCACTAAAACCACGTCTTTAGTGGCGCAATATATCTTCGGTCACTATTACTAATATTTAGTGGCAAAATAATTTGGTCACTAGTTATAATAATCACGACTTTTCCTCCTAAATAAAAAAATAGTTTAACAATAAAATCATTAAACTTTAACATATTAGAAAATTTAATTAATTTTGACTAGGTCACTATTATAGACACTGAATTTTTTTTTCACTAATTCATTTTTTCTAGTGTTAAAATAAATTTTAATTAATAACATGATTTATGTAATCACAAAAGATATTTTAAAATTTTAAAATGATAAAAATATTTTAGATAGAGCTAATTTATTTTGTTACCTCCACTTTCAACTCATTTTTTGTTTGCCGATCCCGAAAATCATCCAATCCCGCCTTATGTACGCGCTTCAGTTTTCCGGCCTTCTCATCCCGCTAATCCCACTAATAATTATCTCTCTCAAACTCTACGGTTTTCCTTCTCATCCCGCACAAAACCCCCAAATATCGCCTCCCCTAACCCTCTCTCCACATTCCCTCCCCAAACCCTAACCGCACGTCCTAACTCTTCCCTCCTATCCACCGGCCTTCTTCTGCTCGCCCCTCACAGGTCACACCGAAGCCCTCATGTTTTGATCCGACCCCTATCGAAGTGTAGAGTAGCAATCCGACCCTCCTGTTTTGATTCAGATCCTGCCTTTTTTGATTCCGTCATCTCCTGTGGTTCTTCCGACCGCCGGCGAGCACTGGTTCTATTTTTATTTTAGGCAACGACAGATTTGGTTTCTCCTTCGGTGGAGAAAGCCAGCAGAAAAAAAAGAAGTTATTTTCTCTCCGCTAGTTGGAGGCTTGTGAGGTAAGTTTTTTTTGTTAATTCTTTTTCAAGATTTTGGAAATTGGTCCCCAAAAAAAATATTTGCTTTGCTTTAGTTTTTTTGGTTTCTTTTTTTTTTTGGTTTGGAATCAAAAGCCGTCCTGATGATGGGCTTTTATCTGGAGCTGATCTCCCTCAGAACCACACCTACAAGTCAATGTTTTCAGCATATCTAGTCAATGTTAAGACAACTGTTATCCTTAAACACCATATGTTAAACTTGCTTATTTCCTCTTTTCTGATTTATAATGTGCTTCCTCTTGGTAATAAGGTTGGTCCTCAAGCTGTTTATGTTGTTGGTCGAGAAGATGATGCAGACTCATATGATGGTGGAAGTGATATTGGCGACGATAATGCTAGTTGGGAAACAGTTGACGAAAATGAAATGGATATGCTTCATGATGCTGAAGAGGTTGGCACATCCTTCTTTCAGTTTATTTGGTAGATCAAATGTTTTCAGTTTTCTTTCTAGTTGTACCCTGATGTTAAACCTGTTTTGTCCAGGAATCCGATTCACAATGTGGCAAGAATATTGTTGCTTGTGAAAAAGCAGAAGACAATCCTGGAAAAACAGGCGCCTTTTCTGCATCTCTTGCTGCTATCAACTTTGTCACTAGATTGGCCACAGGATTATTTTCACGGAATAAAAGAAATTCAGATTTATCAATTTCTGATCACAATGCTCTCCGTGGCTCGGAAGCTCATGATGTGTTCGAGGTTGCAGTTATTCGAGAAACTGATGCAGATTTGGATACTTCTAAGCACAAGAGTCAGGGGACATTGATAGGGGATGCTGAAAGGATGGTTGCTCTGAGATTGAAAGCTCGGCATCAAATGCTCCCTACAGTGTGAAAGGAGAATCAGAGGCTTGCTTGCACAGCTTCAAACATTTTGACATCTGTGATAGTCCAGCAGACCACTATTTTCTAAGCAGCATTGGGCAGGTAATATATTTCTTCTACTCCATGTTCACTCCACATTTAAATCAGCAAAAAATTTGGTGGTCACCATCATTAACAGACTAGTTTAAGTATTTGGGTTATTCTTGTTCATCTTTATTTGTCCTAAATCCTAATACAAGTTGCATTTGGATTTAATTCTAGTTAACTTTTGAACAATTTGTACTGGACGCATTCATGGGAAGGATGTATGTGCTCAAGATTCATCTACTTAGCCTTAATCATGCTGCTACTTGAAGGTTCTAATTATTTTTTTTACCTTTAATTTTCTAAAATTTCTGATTTAACAAAGCAAATATATAAGAAACATTTGGTCTCATCTATAATATACAATCAGGGCATGGGAATCTCTTTCAGCTGCAACATGTTGCAGATCTTTCATTGTCGTGCATGGTGGAAATTGTCTACTTCAAGTTGGGGTTGCAGCAAAATCTTCAGAGGAAAATGGAGGTGCATTGGCTGTCGATGTACATATGTTGACTCAGGGTTCACTCTATAAAGCTGTCTTGGAATCTGGAAAACGTCTGTATTTTCCCCCCTCCTTTTAAATTTTTTGATAAGTCATTTTTTATATTCCATTTTCTTTTCCATCTCA
The DNA here is from genome assembly GCA_033032865.1 of Dactylorhiza incarnata. Lineage (NCBI taxonomy): Eukaryota > Viridiplantae > Streptophyta > Magnoliopsida > Asparagales > Orchidaceae > Dactylorhiza > Dactylorhiza incarnata. The sequence continues at coordinate 698,900 of JAWHQI010000068.1, forward strand.
CTAAGTGGCTATGATATGCAGAAAGCTATTTGGCAAACCTCTCTCTTTATCATGGAAGAACTGAACTACCTTTCTTACCTTCAAACATCCAGGTAAATTTAAGTAGTTTATGCAGAAAGCTACTTGCTTTACAAAAGGTTGCAACCTTTTCACTTACGGAATGGTGTTTTCTCTATAGGAATGATTGATAAGATTTTGTAGCTACTTGCTTCACAAGAGTTTGCAGCTACGTGCATGCTTCACAATAGTTTGCAGCTACTTGCATGCTTCACAAGAGTTTGCAGCTCCAGGATCAGGTATTGTTCATCAGGTAAGAATGAATGTGTATGCATTTTCACTTAAGGAATGATGTTTTCTCTGTAAGAATGATTGACACAGAATCCATTGTAGTTCTTCTTTCTGCACAACTTGCTGCATCACAGCAGATATTGGTTCTTTCTGCACAATTTTGATATGCCATTCATTAACTTTTTAGTTTTCTTTTGTTTACCGTTGTAGGTGAGTGGTGGGTAGAATGAAGATAGCTGGTAGAATCAAGCCTTATATTTACATGGGTTTTTATGGTCTAGAATCATCCGTTCAATTAAATCTGCACTCTAACAAGGTTCTTAATTTTTTGTTATTGCTGTTATACTTTACACGTCTAAATTGGGTTTCCAGCTGCTGTACAGATCAATTAGGGCAAGTTTATGTAGTTTTAAAAAACTTTCTATCAAGACGAATATTTGGTATCTCAATAATCTGAATCATCATAACTTAGAACTTGTTCCTAAAATTTTAAATCTTTCCTAATTTTACTGTTTTGCTGATGCAGTTATGATCTGAAGAGCTCGATGTGGAAAGAAGAGCCGTTAAACTTAAGCATTGGTACTTGAAGTAGTTATTTTCTTCTTCCCTCCAGCTTTTTCATTGTAATTATGTATGACTGTTGTGAAATAATCTGGATCATGGCTTCTCCTTCTAATCACAACATTGGCAGGAGCAAAGAAGAAGCGGATGACTATGACTTATGAAAAAGTAGTTCTTTTCGATGTTGATCTTCTTCCAGGAGCAAAGAAGAAGCAGCACTACAAGAAAAACCTTAATTAGCAAGGAGTGAAATTCCTTGCTATTTGGTTAAATTCGTTGCTAATTTTAATTAGCAACGAATTTAGAAACAAAAGATAATTCTAGCTAATATGCTCCTAGCTAATTTTAGCAAGGAAATTATTCGTTCCTATTTTGCAAGGATTTTTTAGCAAGGAAACTAATCCTTTTTAAATTAGCAAGGGATTCTATCTTTGTTGCTAATATTTGGTATTTTATTAATTATTTTGTCAAAATTAAAATAATACTTATATATAACAAAATATATACATTTTTAATCTCATGCCAAGATTCGAACCCCTAACCTCAAGATTTTAGATGACACCTCTCAACCACCTATCCTGCCAAACCAACTTGTTGATTTTTGGCGGTACTTTTATTAATACAAAATACTTTCTATATATATATATATATATATATATATATATATATATATATATATATATATTTCCTGATAATATATGTACATGTATATTTCCTGATAATATATATAATTTTATATAATATATATAATTCTTATAATATATATTCTTATATATTATATATATTTTCTTATAATATAAATATCTTAATTTATACGCATATATATATATATCCTAATAATATATATCTTTATATATATATATATAATTTATTTTTTATACTAATAACCCATACTAATTAAATATATTATTAATTATTTAGTTGGATATAAAACATTAATGCTAATTTATAAATATATAAACAACAATTATGTTTTATGAGAGGATCAGGATAAAAATAAAAATATTTGTTTTATAAAAAGAGGAGATTATTTGAAAAAAATAATTTGTCCCCTTCATAAATATTTAGCAACAAAAAATTTCGTTGCTATTTAGCAACAAAAAATTTGCAACAAAATATTTCGTTTCTATTTTAGCATCAAATATTTAGCAACAAAAAAATTCGTTGCAATCTTTGCAACAAAAAGTTTCCTTGTTATTTTCGTAGGTAAAGTAAAAACTTATTTACGTAGCTAAATTTGATGCTAATTAGCAACGAATTATGTAGCCTTCTTAATTTTCCTTGCTAAATGAGATTTTTCTTGTAGTGTGCAGCTGATGGTGGATAAGCCGGATGCATGACAACATTATTTTCGGCACATATGATAACGCAGCGGATGACTATGACTTCATGTGACTCTCCAATTGCGAATATTTGTCTTTTTTGGTCTTTATAGAGTTTTTTTTCCTGTATTATATTTAATTAGAGATGATATCTCTATTGGTCTGTATTGAGGGGATTGGGCTATCTCCCACACTCTTATTACTATATTAATACAATCGAAATAAAAAATTATATATGTTGATTAATTTAGTATTTCGTGTACTTTTTGGATATGCGACTTGTATTTCATGTTTTTCATTTTGCTAAGAGCTTCGATTTACATTTTTGATATGCTTTTGCATTAGCCAATTTTTTTTAAAAAAAATATGGCAGTTTTTTGGCAACATTTTTGAAGTGTTGCATTTGTACCTTTTGACAACAGTTTGTAACTGTAACACGACAAGTCAACATTTCTAAAATGTTGCAATAGGTTTATCGAAGAATCGTTGTCTATACTAAGGTTTTAGGCAACAGTTTTTGTATAGTGTTGCCTAAAAGTATGAAAACTGTTTCCTTTGACCTTTGGTAACACGGGTTTAGGCAACATCATATGGCAACAGTTTTCAATGTTTTGGCAACAGTTTACAATTTTAGGCAACATTTTTCAAGTGTTGCTAAAGACCAAAAATGTTGTAGTGTACCTACAAAATATATTAAAGAACAAGAGAAGACAATAAAAAGATAACTTTGGGGTGCCTCCCAAAAGCGCTTTGTTTAAGGTCGCGTAGCTTGACCCACTTGCCGGTCATATTAAAGGTTGAAAAACAATTGAATCACTCTTTTCATTTGGTAACTCTCCCGGAAGATATAATTTAAGGCGGTGCCCGTTAACTTTGAAGGTACCTTTTTCCGGGTGGGAAATTAAAATTGTCCCATAGGACCAAACCTCTTTAACAATAAAGGGTCCGGTCCATCGGGATTTTAGTTTTCCCGGAAAAAGGCGAAGGCGGGAATTATAAAGGAGGGCGAGATCGCCCGGCGAAAAAGTTTTTGGAAATTTTATATGCTTATCGTGATAAAACTTTGTTCGCTCCTTATATAATTTATTGCTCTCATATGCATTCGCTCGCCACTCATCTAATTCGTTCATTTGAAATTTTCTTTGTTCTCCCGCTAGAGTGGAATCGAGGTTTAAAAATTTAAGCGCCCAAAATGCGCGATGTTCTAATTCAACCGGAAGATGGCAAGCCTTGCCATAAACCATTCGATACGGTGTACAACCGATAGCGGTCTTGTACGCCGTTCGATAGGCCCATAGCGCGTCATCTAGCTTTATTGCCCAATCCTTCCGATTAATAGAAACCGTTTTTTCTAAGATCCGTTTTAATTCTCGATTAACAACTTCAACTTGGCCGCTCGTTTGTGGGTGATATGCAGTGGATAATTTGTGCGTAACACCATATTTTGCTAAGATTTTTGTGAATTGAGTATTGCAAAAATGGGTGCCCCGATCACTCACAATAGCGCGCGGAGTGCCAAATCGAGAGAATAATTTTTTTAAAAAGTTAACGACGACTCGCGCATCGTTAGTGGGGAGAGCTTGCGCTTCCGCCCACCTTGACACGTAGTCGACCGCTACTAGAATATACTTATTTGAAAACGAAGGAGGGAGAGGACCAACGAAATCAATGCCCCAAAGATCGAAAATTTCGCATTCTAAGAAAATGTTTTGGGGCATCTCATCCCGGCGAGAGATGTTCCCCGACCGCTGACAGCTGTCGCAAGTACTCACAAGGTTGTGAGCATCTTTGAAGAGCGAGGGCCAATAAAAGCCCGCCTCCAGCGCCTTCCTCGCGGTTCGGTTTGAATGATAATGACCTCCGGTGGGTCCCTCATGACAATGACGTAAAATTTTAAGGCCCTCCTCACTCGAGACGCATCGTCTTACTACCTGGTCTGCGCATACACGGAATAAAAAGGGGTCCTTCCAAAAGTACTTCTTTAAATCAGAAAAGAATTTCTTCTTTTGCTGACTCGAGACTTCTTTTGGCAGGACCCGGGCTACTAAATAGTTAGCCAGATCTGCAAACCAGGGGGTAGACGATGAATTAATATTTTCGAGAGCAAGGAGGCGCTCTTCGGGAAATTTATCATTAATGTCAGATTCTATTAATACATCAGAGGCGGGGTTTTCTAAACGGGAGAGATGATCGGCCGCCAAGTTTTCGGCTCCCCTTTTGTCCCGGATCTCTTAGTCAAACTCCTGCAAGAGGAGGATCCATCGCAAAAGACGAGGTTTGGCGTCCGATTTGCTTAAAAGATATCTAAGTGCGGAGTGATCCGTGAAGACGATGACTTTCGAGAGGGTGATATACGACCTAAACTTATCGAAGGCGAAAACGATTGCTAGAAGTTCCTTCTCGGTCGTGGTGTAATTTGCTTGTGCCGACGTGAGTGTTTTGCTCGCATAATAGATAGGGTGGAAATACTTACTCACCCGTTGGCCTAAAACGGCACCAACCGCAATGTCACTCGCGTCGCACATGATTTCAAAAGGAAGCGACCAATCCGGCGCGACTAGAATCGGGGAGTTTATAAGTTTTTCTATGATAAGTTGAAAAGCTAAATGACATTCATTGCTAAAAAGAAAAGAAGAATCTTTCTCGAGAAGATGGGTTAACGGCTTTGTAATTTTTGAAAAATTTTGTATAAATCGCCGATAGAACCCCGCGTGGCCTAGAAAACTCCTAATAGCTTTTACGTTTGTGGGAGGGGGGAGTTTTTCAATTACTTCAATCTTGGCCCTATCGACCTCGATCCCCTTGCCCGAAATTTTATGGCCAAGGACTAGTCCTTCCTTGACCATAAAATGGCATTTTTCCCAATTAAGCGCTAAATTTGTTTCCTCACATCGCTGCAACACGCGCTCGAGATTTTTTAAACAATTTTCAAAAGAACTCCCGTACACAGAAAAATCGTCCATAAAGACTTCCATCACCTCCTCCACTAACTCGTCAAAAATTGCCAGCATACATCTTTGGAATGTAGCTGGCGCGTTACAAAGACCGAATGGCATCCTTCGATAAGCGAAGGTGCCAAAGGGACAAGTGAAAGTGGTTTTCTCTTGGTCGTCGGGCGAAATCGGAATTTGGAAGTATCCCGACAAACCATCGAGAAAACAGTAGTAGGAGTGACCCGAAAGGCATTCTAAAATTTGCTCGATAAATGGTAGAGGGAAATGATCCTTACGGGTGCCATCATTTAATTTCCGATAGTCGATGCACATCCGCCAACCCGTAACAGTACGGGTTGGGATCAATTCGTTATTTTTGTTCGCAACTACCGTAACACCACCTTTCTTTGGCACGACTTGTACTGGGCTAACCCAAGTACTGTCCGATATCGGGTAGATGATTCCCGCGTCCAGAAGTTTTATAACTTCGGCCTTAACGACTTCTTTCATGTTAGGGTTTAGCCGTCGTTGAGGCTGGACTGAATTTCGGGAATTATCTTCGAGAAATATTTTATGAGTGCAGAATAATGGGTTTATACCCTTAATGTCCGATAATTGCCACGCAATTGCGTGGCGGTGCTTTCTTAAGACTATAGTCAACTCAGAAATTTCTGAGTTGCTAAGATCGGATGAAATGATGACGGGTAGCTTAGACTCTTTTTCCAAAAACAAGTATTTAAGGTGAGGGGGGAGTTGTTTCAACTCTAATTCGGGTGGTTCTTCATAAGAAGTCTTGATTTTTAATTTTTCTAAAAATAATGGTTCGGGTGGTGTGGGGTGAGAGACTTCTTCTTCATCGCAAAAGAGCTCTACGGGCTCGGAATCACTATTCTCCGATGAAACTAACTCGAGGGATGAATCGAACTCACAACACTCTTCTAAGTAAAAACATGAATCGTCATTTTCTAGCGTGTTTCGCATCGAGGAATTTATGCCGAAAGTAACTTCATCGTCTCCAACCCGTAGGAGGAGCTTTCCGTTACTTACGTCGATAATAGCGCGGGAGGTGGCAAGGAAGGGGCGGCCGAGTATGAGGGGTACTTCGGCATCCTCTTCGATGTCAAGAATGACAAAATCCACCGGGAAGATGAATTTGTCAACCTTGACGAGCACGTCCTCCACTATTCCTATCGGATATTTTAAAGAACGATCTGCTAATTGGATACTCATTCGAGTGGGCCTTGGATTTCCTAGACCTAACTTTTTGAACAAAGAAAACGGCATAAGGTTGATGCTTGCTCCAAGATCCGCTAAGGCGTGTTTTACTAACGAATTGCCAAAAAGACATGGGATGGAAAACCGTCCCGGGTCATTTGCTTTTTTCGGCAATTTGTTGAGTACAACCGCGGAGCATTCTGCGTTTAAAGAAATATGCGAAATATCTTCTAACTTTTTTTTATTGGAGAGCAACTCCTTAAGATATTTCGCATATTTAGGCATTTGTGAGATAGCCTCGCAGAAAGGAACATTAATATGGATTTGTTTTAAAACATCTAAAAACTTTTTATAATTTTTTTCGGCGCTTTCATTTTTAAATTTCGATGGATACGGAATATTAGAAGTAGGAGCGCGCGGATTTAAAATAGAAGAGTGCGGAGCTATCGTAGCGGGCAAATTCGAAGATGAATTAAAAGTAGGAGGAGAGGAAATTACCTTGGGTTCGTCCTGTTTTTGAACCACCTCCTTCCCGCTTCGGAGTGTAATCGCGTGCGCACTCTCCTTTGGATTTTGCTCGATGTTCCCCGGTAGTGCTCCTTGTTGACGCTCAGAAATCATCTTTGCGAGTTGGCCCACTTGATTCTCTAAATTTTTGATTGATCCGGTAAGGTTCCGGATGGTCGTTTCATTTGTAGCAACATATTTTGCAAAAACCTCTTCAATCGGAGAGAATTTTTGCTGTTGCGGTGGAAAACCGGGTGGATTATAATTTTGAGAAATCAAATTTTGAGGCGGAGTTAAGTTAAGAAGTTGATTAGGGGGAGGTTGATTTAAATTCATAGGACGCCGAGCATTTCCTTGGTTGCTCCATGAGAAATTCGGATGATTCCTATAGCCCGCATTGTAGGTGTTATTATACGGAGCGGTGTTCGGGTTATAGGAAGGCCGAGGTGGATTTCCCATGTAGTCAACATGTTCTTCAATTAAAACGTTATTGGCCCAAGGAGGAGTGGCGGAGGAAGCAGACATCTCCGCCACTTGCTTTGTTAAGCGCTCAACTTGTAAAGCCAAATTTGCGTTTGCGTTTATTTCAAAAATTCCGGCCGGCTTATTAGGCCGCGCTCGGGGCATGTTCCATTGATACGCATTTGTGGCCATCTCTTCGAAAAGCTCTTGAGCGGCGATCGGGGTTTTATTATTTAATGTCCCCCCGGCGGCCGCATCAATCATTTGCCTCGTTTGGAGATTTAAGCCATTATAAAAAACTTGCACTTGTTTGCCAAGTGGCAAGTGCATGGTGAGGGCATCGACGCAAAAGCTCCTTGAAGCGCTCCCATGTGTCATAGAGAGTCTCCGAGTCGATTTGCATGAACGATGCAATATCCGTGCGCAATTTAGCGGTCTTTGACGGCGGGAAGTATTTATTAAGAAATTTTTCCGCCATTTCGGCCCATGTAGTGATGGATCCCCTAGGTAGGGAGCCCAGCCACTGCTTGGCCTTAGACCGCAAAGAAAAAGGAAAAAGACGTAATCGAATGGCGTCATCGGTGACGCCATTGATCTTAAAAGTGTCGCAAATTTCAAGAAAGTAAGAGATATGTGAATTTGGATCCTCGTCCGGTTGACCATCAAAGGTCACCGATTGTTGCACCATTTGTATGATGCTGGACTTGATCTCAAAATTATTGTTCGCCACCATGGGGCGAACAATACTCGATTGTGTGCCTTCCAAATTCGGCCGCGCATAATAGGACATGGTCCGTTGCGCGTCCTCATTAGGATTTGGCTCGTTAAGGTTAGGAGGATTAAGATTATGATCCATATTTGCTGCGTTAGTGTCCCCGATCGACTCTTCGGATTCTATTTGATTTCCCTGATCACGAGAACGGCGGTGCCTCAAAAGGGTTCGCTCGATCTCCGGATCAAAAGGAAGAATCGAAGTGCTACCTCGGGTCATACACTAAAAAGAGAAGAAAGGAAGAAGAAAAACTAAAAATATTTTTTTTTTCTTTTTGAAAGTTAGAAAAAGCAAACTAAAATAGAAAGAAGCATGATAAAATTAATAGCTATCCTCTTTTCAAAATATCTACGCAAGGTCCCCGGCAACGGCGCCAAAAACTTGATATTTAATTTGGTAGGTTTTGAAATTTAGTGACGGGTTAAGATTTTCTCCAACACTATATCCGATAAAGGCAAGTGTACCTTATCGTCTATAGTATAGGATATTTAGGAATATCAAGGTCGTATTCCACGAGGCGCGTTGATTACTTCTACTTCGAGGAGAATCACTATTATTTTATCGATGAAAATTTGAGGTGGTTTGTTTTCGCTTAACTAAAATTTAAAACTAAATTCAAACTAAATGAAAAGCTTGAACATTGCATGAAAAGAAAGAGAAATTGACATTGCATAAAAAAGAGAACATTACTAAGGAGAGAAAAATTTAACCTTGCATGAAAAGGAAGAAATTACTTAAGGAGAAAAAGAACATGAAAGAGAAAACTAATTTTATTGAAAATCAAAGAACTATTACAAGCCTTAAATTAAGAGTGCAAGGCTAAGGAAAATGAAAGTTGCAAGCTTAAGAAAACTAGTACACGAAAGTTACACTACAACATTGCATGAAAAAGGGAAGGAGGAGAACATGAAAGCCTTAAGAAACATGAACATTAACTTGAAAAACTCACTCTCAGCTCTAACAGCACCTCCCCATCTCCAAATTTCTGAACCCTGGACTCAAGGAGAGCCTCTGAATTTATAGGCAAAATTTTCAAGTTACACGCCCTCGGTCACGGGCGTGTCCAAGGGCGTGTAATCACTGTAACATTGGATCCGGCAGCGGCGTGGGCTTGGCGTGACGGCGGGAGAAAATCGGACATGTCACGGGCGTGACATATGGGTCACGGGCGTGACTCAGGACGGCTTCATTTAATGCGGCATGGGCTAGGCAGACCGCGCGGCGGCGTGCTTGGATCACGCGGGAAGGTCACGGGCGTGACTTTGGGTCACGGGCGTGACTTTGGGTCACGGGCGTGACTTTGGTTGACTTCTCAACGGCAACTTCTCGTCTCGACGGCAGCTCCATGTGGCAGATTCTAATATTACACGCCCATGGTCACGGGCGTGACTTTGGGTCACGGGCGTGACCTGGGGCGTGACTGGGTGTGGACTAGCTCAACAGCACGACATCGACCTGGACTGGTCTACAAGTTACACGCCCTTGGTCACGGGCGTGACCGAGGGCGTGTAATGCAATATTTTCCCAATTTGTCCAAAAATCTGCAAATATTAAAATTAGGCTAAGTTAGAATCAAAATTACAAAAAGAACTACTTATAACCTAAATTTGACATAAAATAGAGAATTCATATTAAATATTTACAAGATTTTCTATTAAAAAGTTATAAAAATACTACTTATCAAATCGCCGGGTTGTCAATCCGCGTCCAAGCTCGGTCCGCAACTACGTCCGGGGTAGAGAAGGGCTGTCACACCTCCCAATGGACCCGTCTTCTTCGTGTCACGATCCGATAGAGGTTGCAAACTTCCTCTTGCTTGATGGCAATGGCGGCTAGGTCTTCCTTTGGAGCTCTTGGATGAAGGAGGAGGCCGAGAGGAAACTCCGGCTCAAGATTGGCGTGAAGAACAAGCCCGGAGCACCTCTAGATGGTGGGCGACGATGGAGGGGCGAAACTGGGCAGAACTGCGCAAGAAACGGCGGAAAAATGCGGATCCCCGACCTAATTCGCGAGCAGGTCGTTTTATGGGCGCTGGAATAAACAGTGCGCACGGTCGTTGGCGCACGACCAGAGGTCGTGCGCACTAGAATTCGGTGATCATGCGCTCTGCCTGGACAGAACCTGCAAAGGCAGAAATTATAAAATAACATGTTCGCACGACCAGTGGCGCACGACCGGTGGTCGTGCGCACTATCGTAGGTGGTCGTGCGCACTAGCCAAAACAGAACTCATAAAATTGATGATAAGTACGCACGAACAGTGGCGCACGACCGGTGGTCATGCGCACTATCGTAGATGGTCGTGCGCACTGCTCGAAACAGAACTCAGAAAAATAAGGTTAAGCGCACACGATCAGCGGCGCACGACCAGTGGTCGTGCGCAATAGAATCAGTGATCGTGCGCAGTGTTCCTGTACAGAATTGTACCGGGAATACCTGCACGACTCCTGTTCCAGCATACGACACCAGTCTCGCCACTGAAAGTGGAACTTAATCAGCACAAGAAAACTAATAACGAAGAAAGATACGAATTTACACCAAATAGGGCCTATAAGTGCACCTAGCATTGAATGACCAATATGAGCTAAAACAGGGCTAAAGTGCAGTGAAAAGACTAAATAGATGGCCCAGATGAGTCCATAAAAGTGTATATGATCAGGACTCATCAGACCCCTTTTAAAAAGAAATTTGTAAGATTATTAGTATTGATCGCTATTACTCACACGTAGATTACAATGTATAATTTTGCAGGTAAATATTACGTAGTAGATGCCGGATATCCACTACAACGTGGTTTTCTAAAACCGTATTCAGGTACACGATACCATTTACCATATTTTAGAAGGGGCAATAGACCTATACAAGGGCGCCGGGAAATATTCAACCAGGCTCACTCGTCATTGCGCAGCGTCATAGAACGTTCATTCGGAGTATGGAAGAAGAAGTGGAAAATACTCAGAGATATGTCGCCATACAGTTTGACAAAGCAACGAGACATTGTGATAGCAACAATGACTTTGCATAATTATATTCGAAGACACCCATCCCGCTCATACACTCATTTTCGTGCTTGTGATGAAGACGAACATTTCATTTACCCGGCGGGCCTTCAGAGAAGAACAGGGGAGAGTAATGAAAGCTCAAGTGGAGACCATGTTAGATGGATTCGAGTAGGGGTGGTTGAGATGGTGGCATTGCGTGACTCCATTGCCGATCAACTACACCGAGCTTGAACATTTTTTGAGTTCCTATATGTGTTTATGAGTTCCTGTATGTGTTTGCATAGTTCATGTATGTTTGAGCTTTACAAGTACATCTTTCCAAATAATTATTTCCAAAATAAATCTATATATAGTCTTCAAAAATAATTTAAAAAAATATCTAATAAAAAAATTTATATTAAAAAAATTTACGAAACACCACCGCAGTTTTGCCAACTGATTCTCTGTTTTGAACAGCTCTGCAAACACAGAATAACCAAACAGAACTCCATTTCCAGCAACAAGTTTCCAACAGCTACATTTACAAACCTGCATTTCCAACAGCTCCTTTTATAACCACAACCGCTCAACCAAATGAAGCCTTAAACTCTTTGAACATTTCAAAGGTTTCGGATTTACACTTCATAAGATATATATCTGTATCTACTAAAATCATCAGTAAATGTAACGAAATAGTAGTACCCACCTCTAGCCATAGAACTCACGGGTCCACATACATCACTATGTAATATTCCCTAGAGATCATCAGCCCTCTCACTACAACTAGTGAAAGGAGCCATTGTCATCTTGCCTAATAAACATGACTCACATCTCTCAAATGATTCATAATCAAATAAGTCCAATAGTCCATCTTTATGGAGCTTGGATATGCGTTTCTCATTTATTTGGCCTAAACAATAATGCCGGAGATATGTAGGATGAGAGGCATTAGTTTTTAGTCGTTTGGTATTTTCTATATTATAGATTGGATGATTTATGTTCAAAATATATAAGCCATTAAACATCTGAGCAACGCCATAATAAACATCATTCTTATAAATAGAACAACAATTGTTCTTAATAATAAAAAAAAAGCCATCCATGCCCAAATATGAAATAGAAATGATGTTTCTAGTTATAGCAGGAACAAAATAACAATTATCAAGTTCTATAATAAGCCTAGTGGGCAAGGAAAGACGGTACATTCCTACGGCAACGACATCAACTTTTTCTCCATTTACAACGCGCAGGTCCACCTCTCCTTTACCCAACAGTCTTCTCCTTGTCAGTTCTTGCACATTTGTACAAATTTGAGAACCACATCCGGTATCCAATACCCAAGATGAAGGAGCAAACATGTTAATTTCTATAACAAAAATACCTGAAGTGGAAGTCACACTTCCCTTCTTCTTCAGATCCACGATGTAGAGGGGATAGTTCCTCCTTCAATGCCATGTCTTATCGCAGTGGTGGCAATTCCCTTCTTTAGCTAATCCCTTCTTTTTCAGCGTAGAAGATTTACGATCAAGGCAAGACTTAGATCCCACCTTAGTCTTCCTTAATCCCTTGCCCTTGCCCTTGCCTTTATGCACCATCAATATGGGGCTAGAATACTTGGTCTTATTCATGTTGTTCTCGACAATTCTTAACATGACTAGGAGCTCGGGCAGTGTCTTATCTATCTCATTCATGTTATAGTTCAAGACAAACTGCTCGTAACTGTCCGACAACGATTACAGGATCAGATCAGTAGCCAACTCTTGGATGAAAGGAAACCCTAGTCTCTGAAGGTTCTCAATGTACCCAATCATCTTGAGTGCATGAGTTCACACTGGGTCTCTATCTCCCATTTTACACTAAAATAAAGCCTTAGTGATGTCGAACCTCTCTTGTCGAGCCTGCCCTTGTAACATTTTCTTTAGGTGCTCCATAATTTCAAAACCACACATGGTCTCATGTTGCTTCTAAAGATCAGAGTTCATGATAGCGAGCATGTGGCATTCGACATCTAGGGATTCATCTTGATACACCTTATAAGCATCTTTGTCGGCATGGGACGTATTCCAGTCGGCACTGGGGGGGGGGGGGGGTCCTCTTCCAAGATATGAAGCTTACGCTCTTGCCTGAGAACAATTCTCATGTTTCTATACAAGTCAAGGAAGTTAGTACCATTGAGCTTGTCCTTCTCAAGGATAGCTCTCAGTGACAAGGTGGAGTGAGATCCACTTGCCTTAGAAGTTCTAAAATTTATGCAAAATTAATTTCAGTATTATATTTCAAAATACATTATATTTAAAAAGCACTTTTATTAAATACTCTCACTATTTTATTCAAATTGATAACCCTTAATGTTAATTCTGAGAGTTTATGTGAGCTACTCTCTTAGGGGATAAGAACCGTAGTTCACCAACATAATGAGTCCGCTTTGGCACTCCTCTCAAAATGTGGTTGTTTAGCTAGACAACACTTGCCAATTGCATCATTATGTAACTCTTGTATGGTTGGTGAATAACTCTTTATTCACATCCATCATATGGTGCATGCCAACCATATGCCTCTAGGCACTCAACCTTTGAGGTTACTTAGTTAAGTTGGACCCGATGTCGATATTGGGATATCACAATTTTCTGCTTGCACCATTACCAAGATAGATTGATGCACATTGCTTTAGCAAGCTCACACTTCATCGATCGAGGCAGGAAGAGTGTCATCCATCGGAAGGCATCCGTATACTTAATATTTAATAAGAGATATTTTATAATTGATTATCAATTAATCAATGTGCACATTCACAGAATTACAACATTCACAAACCAAATACATCTCAGATGTGCACAAAAATAAAATTATCAACACTTTGATAAAATGTGCTAAATCTGAGCATTTAGAACAATTCTAAACCTCCAGATTTACATGCATTGGATACATGCAAAAATAACAACACTTATGCAGTAGACAAACTCGTCTCTCAATGTCAGATTTAAAATCTAAGACATTTGGTTTCACAAACCATTCCGAGGGACGGTTACTGCAAAGGAGAAATGATTTCTTAACCATGAAAGTGGAATGCAATCACATGCGTTTAAAATCTAAAACATTTAGAACACTTTGAAATTTTCGATTTACACGCATTTGATCGCAAACCTATCTCTGATACCACTATTGAGTTCTCTACTAAACAACACATCAAATATGTGCAGCGGAAAACAAAAAAAGAACAACCCAAAAGAGTCTCGGATCTTGCGACTTCATGAATCAAGAAAATAAAATAAGAAGCAACACATTGCAATATACCTGAAGGGGATTGAGTCACACTCAACCAAGATGCTCCTAGATCTGATTCCAAAATGAACTCTGAATTCCAAGTCCTGAAATGGATCAACACCTCTATAGAAGTGTACACAGTGAAGGAGAACCCCACGTCTCTTGTCCAACAAGAGATGGGATGGAGGAAGAATGCCCTCTGCATGTCCCACAAACTGCTAGATCCGACGACAGGGGTAGGCGGCGGTAACGATCTCACGAAATTTTGAGACCTATGTGGAACACTTCCATTTAGGCTCTGATAGGTTTTTACAAAAGGATTCACACTCTCTAGGAAACCTAATCACTGGTTATTTTATACTCAGGGCATAAAACACATTAGCCGCAAACCAGAGACATAATTGAAGTGCAACATGTACCGTCGAGACAATTCGATGTAACGTCGAAACAATCTCAACGCAACGTCGAGTACAACTTGTATCGTCAATACAATTCGACGTAACGTCGAGACAATCTCGAGGCAATGTCGAGTACAACTTGTATCATCAATACAATTCGACGTATCGTCGAGACAATCTCGATGCAATGTCGAGTACAACTTGTATCGTCAATTCAATTCGACGTAACGTCGAGACATTCTCGATGCAATGTCGAGTAAAACGTGTATCGTCACTACAATTCGACGTAACATCGAGTACAACTTGACAATTTGACGCAGCATCGAGACAATCTCGACGCAATGTCGAGTACTATATGTTCTATCGAGACATTCTTGATGCAACTGCAATCAGTTACAGGATTGGTCCACTACTCATATCCAATATGAGTAAGGCCCACACAATCCTTCATCCAACTTCTCCAACACTCTTATGTGCGACCCTATAGGCTCATATTCCGTTGGCAGTAAGACTAACTGGTTGATTGCTTTGAGATTGCCTTCGAAATACCAAAAGTTTCGTTGTTGTCCGAGCAATATTAAAGCCTCGGCATTGTTTTCGAAGATTTGTAAATTTATTGTTAGCCGTAAACTTTGGAAAATTATAACTCAAGAATGGCTTGTCGGATTTTGGTTTTGACTGTGCCGTAGGGTTCGTAGCGCCGTCTTTCACCTTTGGTGCGAATTTCGTTCGAATCGGTGTGCATTTAGCCCTTTGTAATAATTTAACAATAGTGGTATTATTATTATAATATTACTACTACTATCATTATTATTACAATTTTTTATGAAATTTTTTATATAATAATGTACCTAGTTTTCCGTTTCCTATTCCATTAAAAGAAACCTTCCAGCTCATAACTTTTATAAAATAATAAAGCACTTCCTTGGAAATCTAAACCACCATCTAAAAAGGGTTTATATGGCCATGATCGTCTTCTTCCCAGAAGCCTGTTTTTCTTTTCCGAGAAACTCCAAAGAAGAAACCGAGAGAGAGAGAGAGTCGAGAGTGGTGTGCCTTTCTCTGTGATCTTTCTGGACGCCATTTTGAGAGCTCTAATGCTCTTCTTCTTCGTCGGAGCTTAGCTTCGAAAAGCTCTCGGCGAGCTCTTCTCGTTCGTGTTCTTCTTGCGGGGCCTCCGTTGGAGTATAGTCGAATTTGAGGCAAATGGTGGTCTCTACCTTCTTCCCCCTTTATTCCTTGTTTTTCTTAGGTTTAGAGGTATGTATTTCCATGTTTTATGACATTAGGCTCAACAAATTTTTGACTTCATTCGATAAATCAGGAATTCTTCGAGAAACCTCAGGAGGTTAAGAAGATTCGTCGAATGGATTCGACGAATTTGTCAAAGATCGTCGAGAAGAATGGTAGTGTAAGGTAATTCGTCGAGTGCCTTAGATAATCGCCGAGTACTCTAGACGATTCGTCGAGTGTTCACGAGAGGTTGTATTGAATCTGTCAAGTGAGTTTGTCGAGTACTAGTTAGAATTCTAAGGAAACTTGTTGAGTGCCTTAGATAACTTGTCGAGTGCCTTAGATAACTCGTCGAGTGACTTAGATAATTTGTCGAGTGCTAAGGTAAATTCGTCGAATGCTCACGGTGATTTTGTCGAGTGTGTAGATAATTCTTCGAGAACTCTTGCCGAATATTTTGCTAGTTTCGATGAATTTTGTCTTAAGATTTGTCGTACTCAAAATTTTCTGGGCTAATCTGTGGTGTCGTATCGATCGTAGGTCAATGGTTGGGTAAGACTTTTGTTGATTGAATAAGTTGAAAACTTAACAAGTTATAAATATATTAAATGATATTGGGATGTGCGCATTGTGGTATCTCCCCGGCACAGTACCGTGTTTGTTGGGTTGTGCGCGTTGTGGTCTCTCCCCCGCACAGTACCATGTTTGTTGGGTTGTGTGCATTGTTGTCTCTCCCCAGCACAGTACCGTGTTTATAGGGTTGTGCGCGTTGTGGCCTCTCCCCAGCATAGTACCTCGCTCTATGAGCTGATCAGTCTCATTAATATATATATACATACATATATATATATTTATATACACATATATATATACACACACACACACACATATATATATACAAACATATATATATACACACACATATATGTACACACATTTATATATATATACATATATATATACACACACACACACATATATATATACACTCACATATATATGTATACACATATATATACACATATATATACACATATATATACACATATATATACACACACATATATATATAGACACACACACACACACACATATATATATATATACTCTTTTAAAAAGAAGTATCTTGAGGCCCATGGCTTCAATCGCAGCCATCTAATAGGGACCTTTGATTAAATCTAGGCCATCAAATCTACTTTAATTTGAATATTTACTATATTATAAAGAAGTTCGTTGGGGCTTTTCAAGAGCCTACACATTTCATCTTGGCCATTGAATCAAAACCAACATTTCAATCTTGTCCATCCAAGATACTTTATTTTGAACGACTTCCACTTTATTTTGAATCCAATATCGCTGGTAGCGTTCATTTGGACGGCATACCTTGGGACGCCTCCCGCTAGACATTTCTTTCCACGCACGCCAGGGCATGTCGAGCTCGCCATTTCGGATCTTTGCGACGCCAACTGATAAGCTCCAGGATCTTCAGCTCGCTGGCTCCACGACGCCGCCGACCGACGTCTCCAACTCGCGCTCGAAAGAGGTGATTCTCTCCGACTTCTAGCATAGGCCGCCCATCCTTCCAACACGATGCTAGGGCATCTTCCCAGGAGATCATCTTCAACGGCGACGCTTCTACTCAACGAAACTCCGGCATCAACATATCCGCCACTTCTAAAGACCTAGCCAACACCACACCCTTCAAACCTCCGGTAAGATCCCTTTTCCTGCAACAGATTTTAAACAGATTGCAACAAATTTTCTCTAGCGATCTCATCTTCTCACGCGATCTCTGATTGCAGCAGATTTTTTTGCTCACCACTGTTGAATCTTCTGCCTTCTTCTCTTTAAAGTCCAAGCACTGGTTTAGGGTTCAGTATCAACAATCCGATTCGATCTTAAATTTCTCACGGAGTGAATGGAGAATCAACACTCGCTGCACTTTCTGTGGTCGATGAACATCCTTTTCCCAGGAGATAAGGTATATGTTTGACTCCATCAGTTTTTTAAGCTAGAGCAGGTTCCCACTTTTAGGAGATCGATCTACATCAGACAATCATGTCGTATATGTTTGTCTCCATCGAGTATTCACTTTTGAACCGGTATTCACTTTTGAACCATGCTTTTCACTGAGATTTTCAATTTACTGTTTTTATAGATCGAAATGTGGATTTAATCTTTTTCCAGTAAAATTCATTTTTCCTGTTATTCTCTTCGAAGGTTTGACATATTAATCATCTCACAGAGTGAATAGAGATATCTAACCTGAAACAAATGCATAAAAATGAGGCAAATAACCAGAGATGCCTCCTATTAAAACTCTCCTTCGATATTTTTTCCCTCTTACCAGGTTTGGAATCGAAACCCAATCGACTCCTTTTTGGTTCGCCAACCCGATGGAGCATCAATCGGCTCCTCCGATGAGGTGAGAAATCGTGGGGACTGGAATGTGTTTTTTACCAGGCTGTCCGCCCCTATATATTTTGCTTATTATTACATTGTTTCTGTGGTGTGTATCGAATCAGAATTTTGATGGTGAAAATTATAAAAATTGTGTCGGATGCACTCATTTTACACACAACTATCATGAAACACCTCTATTACAGTTGTATTTTTCAATTTCATATTCTCTTCAATATTTTAATTTAAGAACAAAAGATGACTTTTTAATTATTACATGTCTCATATGAGAGCGTTTACTTCACGTTTGCAGAATTTACTCTAAGATTTTTAAGTCGTCGCCGCAAAAGCACGCCAAAGTATATACGTTGAGTGTACATCTCCTTTCCAAGATACATCGACAAAAGAAAGACCTTGATCATCCAGGTTAGGGATGTAAGAGTATATTCGGACGAATAACGAGCTCGGGGGCTATGTGTGTGGAAACCCTAGGTATTCTGCTATATATACCTAGCTGGAGGCAATGGAGAGTAAGTTCCACTTAGACTTTCCTCTGGATGTTTCGAGCTCCCTCTACATTCTCGAAACAGCCCTAAGGGGCGCTCGTTCCTGTCCGAAGGCGATTTCCCGCCGATCGCGCCCTCGCTGCAGCTGCTCGATCGCGCCATTGCTGCTAGCCATTGTCGTTCGCGAAGGAAGGAAGGAGATCGACAAAGAAGGAAGGTTGCTGCTGCTAGCCGTCGTCGATCGCGCTTCCCGTCGCGTTCCCCGTCGCGGATCGTTCTCCCGCCCATGATGCTGCCGTTCGCGTGCGCCGCTGCTGCTGTCGTTCGCGAAGTAGATCAAAGCCGCTGCTTTCCGTTGCTGCCTTTTCTCCCCAATGCCGTGCGTGAAGAAGGAGGTCACCGCCTCCATCGTCGTCGTTCGTCGAGGAAGAAGCTCCAGTTCCGCTGCTGTTGTCGCCCTAGCCCAAAGATCCAGGGCTGCTGCTGCATTGCCTCCGTTGTCCAGATCTGCCGCTGTTGGAGTCGAAGCCGTGCCCTAGGACCGCCGCTCGTGCGAAGAAGACGAAGCCGCTGCTAGCAAAGGAGGAGTTCACGCACGACCGCTGATCGTGTGCTCGACCGATCGTGCACGGCTGCTGATCGTGCGCTCTTCAGCGGCCAGTTCCCGCACGACCACTGATCGTGCGCTCAATAGTTCACGCACGATCACTGACCGTGCGCTCTTCAGCAACAGTGCCCGTGCGCCACTGTTCTCCAGTGCCTCCAGATCCCCTCAGCCGCCTTCCGCCTCTTCCCGCCGCCGCCGTCTCCAAGCACAATGATGAAGGGGAACTCCATGGCGTCCCCCATTCCGATGATAAAGCTGGAGAAGTTCACGACGACTGAGTTCAACGCCTGGAAGTTGAACACTCAGTTCGGGATGAAGTTTCTGAATGTGTTCTACACAGTTCAGTCTGATGGTGCTGAGGTCGTTGGGTCTGCTGATGAGGCATAGTGGTTTTCAGATGAAGACTCTGCAGGGACTACCTGCTCAACTGTTTGTCTTCCAGCCTGGCCCAGACCTACATGAAGTTGAGCACTGCAAAGGAGATCTGGGATGCGCTGCAGGAGCACTTCAGGCAGGAGGAGGACCTGTCCAAGACGCACCTAGTGGACAAGTTCCACTCTTTCAGCTTCGACGAGGAGAAAGCCATTCTCCCTCAGGTATCCGAATTTGAAAATTTAATTGATTCCTTGCATAGTGAGTCTATTAGTCTGCCCGATAGTTTTGTTGTGGGCACGATTGTGTATAAGTTGCTCTCCTCGTGGTACAATTTCAAAATGGAAATGTACCGCAAGAAGATGCAGGTTGGTCTGAACGACCTCAAACATTTTATACGCATTGAGGACGAGAACAGGACGAAGCACGCTTTGGAAGCTGTTGGCAAGCAGAAGGCTGCTGCCAACATGATTTCAAGCTCCAAGCGGCCTCCTCCCCCTCAGAAGATCAAAACGTCTCGTAGTAGCCCCCAGGTTGCTGGCCCGAGTAAACCCTCTAAGAAATTTAAGGGTAAATGTTATAACTGCAATAAGTGGGGACACTGCGCATCTGACTGCAAGCAGCCGAGGAAAGAGAGAACCCGGGCACCACAAGAAGGCAACCAAGCCCATTTGGTCCGCCAAGCTGAGCCATCCGACTTTGTTGCCATGGTCGGACAAGCGCAGGCCAGCACGGAGTGGTACCTGGATTCAGGGGCAATGTGCCACGTTTGCAACAATGCTAATCTTTTGACAGAGCTGAAGGATGCAAAGGAATCAGTAACTGTGGCAAATGGAGGCACAACTGATGTGCTGAAGGTGGGGAATGCAACTCCACTGCTCTCCTCAGGTAAGTCTTTACTTTTAAAGAATGTCAAATTTATTCCTTCTCTAGATGCTAACTTAGTGTCTATTAGTTTGTTATGTGATGCGGGTATGTCGCTTAGCTTCTTTAGCGGCAGGGTGACTTTGTCAGTTAGCTCGCACTATTTTGGATGTGCTTATGTCCAAAATAGGATGTACTGTCTGAGTCTAGCAGTGAGGTAGTCCAACAAGTTCAATTGAACTTAGTTAGCCCTAGGACTCTACACGAGAGACTAGGACACGTCAACTACAGGAAAATGTTCCAAGTAGCTAGAACTCATAAGATCACATTAGACACTAAGTCTCCACTTGAAAAATGCGAAGTGTGCGCTCAGACTAAGATCACTTGGAAACCTTTTGGGACGGTTACTAGGAGCACAACACCTCTTGAGCTTATACATTCCGATATTTGTGACTTTAAAAGTTTTATCACTAGAGGTGGGAGGAAGTATATGATCACGTTTATCGATGACTGCATGAGATTTTGTCATATCTCGTTGCTTAAAACTAAAGATGAAGCGTTTGAAAAGTTTTGTCTTTTCAAAACCAGGGTAGAAAACCAACTAAGCATGAAAATAAAATGTTTTAGGAGTGATAGAGGAGGAGAATATATTTCCAGTGAGTTCAGATGCTTCCTTGCTTCACAGGGCATTATAGAAGAAACCACTGCTCCTTACTCCCCCCAATCTAACGGCATAGCCGAGCGCAAGAATAGAATGTTAACAGAGATGTTGAACTCTATGCTGCTCACTGCAGGCATGCCTTTCGCTTATTGGGGTGAAGCAGTCTTGACTGTGAATCACATTCTGAATAAGGTTCCTCATGCTAAGTTAGAGGTAACTCCCTACGAGATTTGGTTTAAGAGACCCCCGTCGTTTACTCGACTTAAGACCTGGGGTTGTATAGCCTATGTCAGGGTTCCTGACCCTAGAAGGCCTAAAGTTGGACCTCGGACCAATACTAGTGTCTACTTAGGTTGTGCTGAGGATAGTGCTGCAGATAGGTTCCTTGATATTTCTAATAATATCATAATAGAATCTAGGGATGCGGTGTTCTTCGAGAATAAGTTCCTCAAAGATAAGAACGTAACAATCCCAGGTATGCAAGTAACTATTACTGAGGAGGATCCTGAATCAGTACCGAGCACCTCCTATTCCGTTCCGATAGATACCTCTGGACTAGAGTCTAGGAGAACTTCTGTGAGAGTGTGAATTCCAAGAACCTTCGGTAGTGACTTTGTGACTTACCACGTTGAGGCCGATCCATCCACCTATAAGGAAGCGATGAGATCCAGGGATTCACTACTCTGGAAAGAAGCTATAGATGAAGAGATGAGTTCTCTTCTTTAGAATAACACCTGGACGTTGGTTGATAAGCCAAAAGGGGATAAAACCGTAGGGTGTAAGTGGGTTCTGAAAAAGAAATTGAATCCTGATGGTAGCGTAGCTAAGTATAAAGCACGCCTGGTGGCTAAAGGTTTCACACAAGTCAGCAGAGTAGATTACTTTGATGACTGCTCACCCGTGTGTCACTTGGCAACCATTTGGGTTCTCCTTGCTATTGCATCTATTGAGAACTTTATTGTTCATCAAATGGATGTTAAGACTGCGTTCTTGAACCGAGATCTAACCAAAGAGATCTACATGAGTCAACCTGAAGGTTTCATTGTAGACGGTCACGAAACGAAAGTCTATAAATTACTTAAGTCTTTATACGGACTAAAGCAAGCACCGAAATTATGGCATGAGAAGTTCGACTATAGTGTAAAGAACATGGGATTCATGTCGAGTCTCTCGGATAAATGTCTTTACATACGTAATAGATCGGATAAAGTCACCATAATATGCTTGTATGTGGATGATATGCTCATTCTAGGGTCTGATGAATCCGAAGTGGATGACGTTAAGTCAGATCTAATAAAAAAATTTAGCATAAAAGACCTAGGTGTAGCTAACACTATACTAGGCATGCAAGTGAGCTTTGGGAAGAATGGTATCTCCCTAAGTCAAAGCCAATACATAAAGTCCATGTTGGACACGTGGGGATACAGTGCCAGTAGAGCATCTGAGACACCATACGACTACACTAACCGCCTAAAGCCCAATGAAGGAGCTATGGTTAGACAGTTAGATTATTCTAAACTGCTTGGTAGCCTCATGTATGCTATGGTCTGCACTAGACCTGACATAGCCTTTACGGTCGGCATGTTGTGCAGATTCACTAGTAATCCTAGTAATGACCACTGGAATGCCTTAGACAGGCTAATGAGATACTTAAAGCACACACAAAAGTATGCTTTAGTTTACACTGGTCATCCTTCAGTTGTTGAAGGTTATTCTGATGCATCATGGTGCTCAGAATTAAATGACAGCAAGTCCACTAGTGGTTTTGTGTTCACACTAGGAGGAGCAGCTGTAGCCTGGAAGTCCAAGAGGCAATCTTGTATTGCACTCTCTTCTATGGAATCCGAACTCTACGCTCTTGCGTCAGCAGGAGAAGAAGCCGAATGGCTGAGAGATTTGGTGATGGACATTCCTTTGTCGAGCCTGAAAATGAGTTCTGTTGTAGTTTACTGCGACAATCAGGCTACTAAAACGATTGCTACGAACTCTTTGTTCAATGGCAAAAGAAGGCATCTCAGGCTGAAACAATCCTGGTTGACCTCCCTCACAAGTCAAGGGATTATGACCCTAATTGATGTGAGATCGAAAGATAATATTGCAGACCCTTTGACCAAAGGATTGAATAGAGCTCTCACAATCAAAACATCGGGGGAAATGAGATTAAAGTTCATAGAAATATGAAACTTTCCTCCGCAGTTTATGTTTTAACAGTGAGAACCTATAGTCGCAACATTCAAGCATCTAAAAATAGACTGAAAACCCAAATAACTTCTTGATGAAAACCCAAGATGGTCTGGTGCCGGTTATTCCACGTTTGATAACCAAGCAACTTTCTCATTGTAAGTTGATTCAAGAGTTATTCAACTGGAAATTGAAAGTCGTTGTAAATGTTAATCTAAACATTATTGGTCACAGCATATTATTCCACATTTGATAATGTTGCACGTGATGTGTGCCCACATGTGTTGGTGAGGCACATAGTGATTAGTAATGAGTAAGATAACGGGACTAGTCCTAGTTAGACTGGATGAGATGCTGACAGAGTTACTTCACCGTTGCTAGAAGTGCTAAGCTCATTTAGTAAGAGCTAGTTTACTTTAAACGTTACTGCATATGATTATGAATTCATAGAGTCTGACTCGTGAAATTCCTTGCAGGCTACAGTGGAGATTATGGAGGAGATGTAGACCTGGACATGGATGATGATGATCTACTAGACGAGTAGAATCATCAAACGTTTAATTTCATGTTATGTTTTGTAATATTTATTCAGACTATATTTTTTGGGATAGAATCTGTGGTTTTCTGACTTGCCGTTTAGGCAAAAACCTTTTCATATGTTGATTAGTATGATCTATCCTAAATGCTTTGTTTAGTTTGTTTATTATTTTGTCTACTCTCCAGCACCCCGAAACGTTACGTTATTTGTCACGAATATAGGAGGAGATTGTAAGAGTATATTCGGACGAATAACGAGCTCGGGGGCTATGCATGTGGAAACCCTAGGTATTTTGCTATATATACCTAGCTGGAGGAAATGGAGAGTAAGTTCCACTTAGACTTTCCTCCGGATGTTTCGAGCTCCCTCTACAAGGGAATCTTTCTTTATTGCTTTATTCCAAGACACGTCACAATGTTAACGTTTTTGTTATTTTTTTTGTATGGTTTTGATTTTTGTTGGGGTCATACACATGATATGATGTCTTTTGATACTGCATGTATTGTCTTTCTGGGATTTTGAGCGATTGCTCTATTTTTGCATTTGAACATCCAAGGAAAATGCAAAAATAAAAGGTTAATTTGAGAATCATGCTTTAGTTTGAGTTCTTGAATCACATGAGAGTGCAAAAATAAAAGGTTAATTTGAGAATAATGCATAACATATTATCTCCATATTATCTCCAATATTTGTTTGTCGCAGCGAAGCCGCAGCGGTTTGCCGCGGCTAATCGTCGCAAAGCTGTCTTCCTATTTATTCCTCATTTGCGATCAACTGCAAGTGCTTGCATCATTATCGTTACACGGTTATTTAGGCAACAATTTTCGTTTGCTGTATTTTCTTATTATTCAAGTTTCTTGAAGTGAGTTGAGCTATAATTTCTTTCTATTCAGGTTAGACACCACTTCTTATGGAAAAGATGCCGACTTGACTAATTTTAAATGGTTTTGACCCTGAGTTGTCCATGCTCGCCAAAGGTTCGACACTAAAATCTTCTTATTTAGCATGGAAGCAGATACTTTTGTGTGGTTACTTTTAGTTTAATGGAACATACCATCTATTTCTAGGTGTGCAATTTCTTATTATTCATGTCTGCCCCTGCATCCACATTGTATGACTTTTGTATGCAGAATCCTAATTCCGTTAAATGATTTTTGCTCTACATTGTGTGTAATCCTAATCACTTTGTATGTTTAGCCCTTGGATTTGTCTTCCAGTGATTAGGATTACATACAAAAGTGATTAGGATTACACACAAAAGTGTTTAATCCTAATCATTCTGCATCTACCTTCCCCTGCTTCTACATTGTATGACTTCTGTCTCAATCTCTGGATGTATGTTTAGCCCTTGGATTTGTCTCACAGCCCAACCTGTGATTTTCATGCCTATTACATTATCTTACTATCATTTTAGACTGTTTAGAAAGGAGGTGAATTCCTTGGGGAAGGTAGATGCCAACTCTTGACCAAACCAATTAAGGAGAACTTTGCTGCGTCAAGCTGAAGGTGTGTTGGGTGCTAGAATTTTAGTATTTTGCGTTAAAAATTTATGCAAATCATGGAAATGGAGCTGAATAAAAATAAAATTTTAAGCCATTTAATTGATGTTTGTCTTCAGAGTAATATAATTATTAATCATGTGATATACATGCTATTTGCTGTTGTAGGTTTTGTCAGCCACTTCCCCTCCCATGTGTAACAAATCGTTTACTACAACGATTCGGAAATTTCCGAATTAATTAAAATTTTAAATAATCACCGTCATGCAATTGCATGGCAAATTTCAGATATCAAGGGGATTAGCCCCTCATTTTGCACGCATAAAATAAATTTAGAAAATAATTCCCGCAGCACTATTCAGCCTCAACGACGCCTTAATCCCAAGATGAAGGACGTCGTTAAGGCTGGAATTATAAAATTATTAGACGCGGGAATTATTTATCCGGTTTTTTATAGCACTTGGATTAGCCCAGTGCAAGTCGTGCCTAAAATGGGCAGAATAACGGTAGTCACAAACGAAAATAACGAGTTGATTCCGACCCGTACTGTTACGGGTTGGCAGGTGTGCATCAATTAGAGAAAATTAAATGATGCTACCCACAAGGATCACTTCCCGTTTCCCTTTATTGACCAAATTTAGAACGCTTATCCGGTCATTCACACTACTGTTTTCTCGATAATCTTTCGGGATATTTCCAAATCCCAATTGCACCCAAAGATCAAGAGAAAACCACTTTCACCTGTCCGTTCGGCACCTTCGCATATCGAAGAATTCCGTTTGGTCTTTGCAATGCGCCGACTACATTTCAAAGATGTATGCTGACAATTTTTAACGAATTTGTAGAAGACGTCATGGAAGTTTTTATGGACGATTTTTCCACCTTTGGCGATTCTTTTACAAATTGTTTAAATAATCTTGATCGTGTTCTTCAACGCTGCGAAGACACGCATTTGGCACTCAACTGGGAGAAGTGCCACTTTATGGTCCAAGAAGGGTTGTTCCTCGGACATAAAGTTTCTAGTAAGGGGATCGAGGTCGATCAGGCCAAGATCGAAGTCTTAGAAAAACTTCCTCCACCCACTAATATTAAATATATTAGGAGTTTTCTAGGACACGCGGGATTCTATACGTGATTCATTCGAGATTTTTCTAAAATTACTAAACATTTAAATCATCTTTTAGAAAAAGAATCCGCGTTTATTTTTGACGATGAATGCTTGAAAGTTTTGAAAAAATTAAGAAAGAATTAATAAACTCACCAATTTTAATTGCGCCAAATTGGTCTTTACCGTTCGAAATAATGTGCGATGCGAGTGATTTTGTAGTAGTGTCTATTTTAGGCCAACGGGTGTCAAATATTTTCACCTGATTTATTACGCAAGCAAAACATTCACTCCCGCCCAAGCTAATTATACAACGACGAAAAAAAAACTTTTGGAGATTGTTTTTGCATTCGATAAATTTCGTTCTTTTCTAATGCTTTCAAAAGTTATTATTTTTTCAGACCACTCCGCCCTCCGATATTTACTAGATAAAGGAAACACTAAGCCCGACTCTTGAGATGGATTCTCCTTCTTCAAGAATTTGATTTGGAGATCCAGGACAAAAGGGGAGCGGAGAATGTTGCGGCCGACCACCTCTCACGGTTGGAGAACCCGGCTGCAGGAGAGCTAGCGGAGGCCGAAATTGACGACAAATTCCCTGAAGAGCGCCTCCTCGCTATCGATAAGGTAATAACCTCTTCCACACCTTGGTATGCAGATTTCGCCAACTATTTAGTGGCCCGGGTCCTACCAAAAGATTTTTCAAGTCAACAAAAGAAGAAATTCTTTTCAGACTTGAAAATTTATTTTTGGTAGGACCCCTTTTTATTTCGTGTCTGCGCGGACCAAGTGGTAAGAAGGTGTATTTCGGGCAAGGAAGGCGTCGAAATTTTGCGGCACTGCCATGAAGGACTAGCCAGTGGACACTACCAAGCAAACCGGACCGCAAGAAAGGCGCTAGAGGCAGGCTTCTATTAGCCCACCTTATTTAAAGATGCTCACACTTTTGTGAGTAATTGTGATCGGTGCCAACGGTTAGGTAACATTTCTAACCGGGACGAAATGCCCCAAAATATATTTCTAGAATGCGAAATTTTTGATCTTTGGGGAATAGATTTCGTAGGTCATTTACCATCGTCTTTTAATAACAAATATATTCTTGTTGCGACAGATTACGTTTCAAGGTGGGCGGAAGCACAAGCCCTTCCCACTAATGACGCGAGAGTCATCGTAAAGTTTAAAAAAAAAAATTTAAGTTTTGGCACACCCCGAGCACTAATTAGTGATAGGGGCACACATTTCTGTAACAACCAACTTTCTAAAATATTAGCAAAGTATGGAGTTACACACAAGCTGTCTACTGCCTACCACCCACCACCCACAATTAAATGGCCAAGTGGAGGTGGTGAATCATGAACTAAAAAGAATATTAGAAAAAACTGTGTCCGTTAATAGGAAGGACTGGTCACTAAAATTAGACGACGCACTATGGGCCTATCGGATAGCATACAAAACCGCCATCGGATGTATGCCGTACCAGTTAGTCTATGGTAAAGCTTGTCATTTACCTGTAGAATTAGAACATTGCGGTTTTTGGGCGCTAAAATTTTGGAATTTGGATTTAGACTTAGCCTCCGAACATAGAAAAATGCAAATAAATGAACTAGACGAATGGCGTGCAAACGCCTATGAAAATAATAAATTTTATAAGAAGCGCACTAAGTTTTATCATGATAAAAAAAAAATCAAAAATCCAAAAACTTTTTCACCGGGAGATTTAGTCCTTTTGTATAATTCTATACTTAAGCTTCTCCCGGGCAAATTAAAACCCCGATGGTCTGGTCCCTTCAAAGTAAATGATGATTGGCCATACGGGACCGTGCTAATAGAGCACCCGGAAAAAGGCTCTTTCAAGATCAACAGACAACGTCTAAAATTATTCCACCCCGGCGACCCAGCGTCCGGAAACATCGAAACAATTCACTTCCAAAATATTTAACATCACCACCTAGTCAAGCTACGCGACGGTAAACAAAACGCTTTTGGGAGGCACCCCAACGTTATTTGTTTTTTCTTTGTTTTTGTTATGATCTAACTTCTTTTTCAGTTTTTTATTCCGGCAACCCAATCTATCAACCAGGGAAGCCTTCTTCTCCCATTTTTTTTATTTACTGCATTTAAAAAAACATCTTGATAATACTTCATACTTAGTTTTAAACATTGGGGACAATGTTTAAATTTAAATATGGGAGTGTAGCATAGCGTTCATTGTATTTTTATATGAAAAAATATATATATATATATAAATATAATTTCTTGGAAAGAGCGCTTTGGGATTGAACTCCCATCACAGCTCCTAGTACCTTGCGAACCCTTCACCGGGTAGCCCTCGGGAAGTCCAAGAACTAATAAAAAAAATATAATAAGAATAATAAGAATAATAAGAATAAATACGCCTAGCCTTGTGTTTTTTTTCTTTCTAGAAATCTAGTTTGAAGTTTGATCATAAGTAATCCTAAATTTTTAATTTAGCTACTATTTTGTTTCATCAGAATTTGTTAGACTTAAATTTGAAGTAATTTAGTTTTAAGAAATATTTTATGTTTTTAATTCAATTAGAGAATTTATTTAACACTACTTCTCATTTTAATTTTAAACAGCTTCACTTTGTGGTAAATTGGCTAAATATCTCTAGATTTTTATTATATTCTATATTAACATTAAGATCTTAAGAAATTTCATTCCACTAAAAAAAATTGCTCTCAAAATAGTTTAATTTATTAACTAGAAATATTTCTTTTTCCCCTACCCTTTGTTGGCAAATAAAAAAAATATAGAAAAAAGATCATATGTCATGGGAATAAGATGATTAAATTCATTATTTCCTAAACATATGCACCCAAAATCATTTTAAAAGATTATATGTCATGATGTAAGAGGATAAAATTCATTACATCTGAAACATATACATTTTGGGTTTTTGATTGAAGAGAATTTTTAAAAAGATTATATGGCATGAAAAATAAGAGAATAAAATTCATTATTTTCCTAACAATATACAATTTCATATTCAAATAAGGTGAGAGGATAAAATTCATCACCTTTATTTTAGTATCTCTTCATTTTGCCATCTTTACAAAACCAATGCCTAGCCATTTCTATTGATTCTAGTCCTAAATAAAATTATTTAGAGAGCAATATTCTGGTAGGTGTCTTCTCCTTTAAGTTTCTTTTATGTTAGAGTGTCTATAATTTCAATCTATTCTTGTTTGAAAATTTCTATAATTTCGTTTGCTAAATAGTTATTTTGAGAAGTACTTAGCTAAATATTTTTCTCCTTTTAAATTGTTACCATAACTTATGAATTAATTCTTGAATTCCTAGAATTTGCTTTTAACTTACTCCTGGTTTAATGAAATCTTGGTTAATTAGAAATAATATCGATTTCTTGTAATTCTTTCCGCATTCTTTTGCTCTGGAATAGCAAAAGCTCAAGTATGAGGGTGTTTGATGAGTAATTTATTTACTCATCTTTTAGTATAAGTTTAATATATTTTTTATATAAAATTATATAAATTATATGATTTACATCATGAATATTACTCCTTTTTCAATTCCATGAACTAGGGTTTAGGGTTTTAGGGTTTAGGGTTCTTTTTTCTCTTATTCTATTTTCTTTTTCATCAAGCACTCTTCTATTTTCGTTAATTCCTCCATCTCTATGAGTAGCTAAATTTCTTTTAGTACTCGGCCGAGATGATCCATGGAAAATATAATTTATGCTTTAATTTATAGCTTCTCTTTCTCTTCCTTAGAACGCTAAAGATTTATCCTTGAACTTTATTGGATTGAGATTATATTTTCGATATATAATTCTCAATCTTGTTTTTGTAGTCTAATAACCGAGAGGTTCTGAATTCGAATCGATCATTTCAAGGATAAAGAGAGTTGAATGCACTCCTCGAGAGAGGATGACATAATTCTCTCAGATTGGAGTCAAATCCATTAAAGTGGTTCACTACGATAAAGCGAGCTTTAGGGGTTTTGATTCTAGAGTGAAAGTTCGATTGATCAACTTAAACTCAGTTCAGCATATCCTCGAGAGAGGTACGTTTATAATTCGGGAACCTCCACGGTCAAGTAATTTCTTTAAGAGAATTAGAAGTTTTATGTCTTATATTTATTTTCCAACGTGATTCAAGGTTGAGTACTAGTCTTTTAATTCATAGTTTTAAAATAAGTTATCTCTCTTTCTTGCGACAACCAACCCCAAGTTTTATTTGATAAGATAATGGAGATTTTCCAAAGTAAAAATATTCAACCGCCCCGAGTCTATTACGAGCTCGGTCTTACAACCTATACTACATTCGATACGGTACATTTGCCGTTATCATTTACAGATATAGTTTTGTGCATCAAGGTGCAAGACAGATTATTATTCGGAGCACCATGAAGATCCATCACCTGAAGTTGCTTCTGTGCGCCCTGCCTCTTAAAACACTTTCCGAAAGGATGGACCGGACGACCACAGAATATGCACACCACATTGCCTTTCTTATCTAGAGCAAGGTTGTCTCCCTCGCAATCCTTTCTCTTCTCCTTTCTTAATTCCTTTCCTCTATTCTTAGCATTCTCGATCGCCTTGACCTTCAATGCGGCTTCCATCGCATCTACAAAGCTAGCGGACCGGTAAGCACTAGCCAACTGCTGGATCTCACTGTGGAGACCTCTTAAAAAACTCTTCACCCTGCTCTCCTCAGTGGCATCTAAATCTAGAGCGAATCTGCTCAACTTGCTGAACTCAACCTCATACTCACCTACGGTGAGTTACCTTTGCTTCAAATGCAGGAAGTTGTTCATTAGGCGATCTTGCTCAACTGTAGGCAAGAATTTCTTCAACAACATTCCCTTAAACTGCTCCCACGAGTAACCCTCTGTAAGCGCTTCCTTCTCCTGGATCCACCAACTCTTTGCCAAGTCCTTCAGCAGAAAGGCAGCAACCATCACCTTCTGCTCCATTGATCACCAGAATATGAGAACATCTCCACCATTGCCAGGATCCAATCATCAAGTGCCATAAACTCTACCCTCCCATCGTAGGTCGGGGGTCCTAGCCTCTGGAAGTAGGAAATAAAGTTCATCTCTGGCAAAAATGCTACATGGGGAACGAGGGGTGCAGCATGGACGGGCTCCGACTAAATTGTCGCCGGTTGCGGTCGCTGAGTGGCCGTCAACAATACCTACATCTGCTCCTGCATTGCGACCAACTGTCGCGCCTGCGTCTCATTGCTAAGACGCAACTCCTCTAGTATAGCCTCGCTATGCGCACCTGACCACTCTCCCTCAGATGGGGGAACAGGTCTCACAGGCTGGCACTTTGGGGCCATATCAAAGAAAGACAAGGACAAATAACCTATCAAAACTGGACTCAACCCTCTAGGAAGAGATGACATACAAACGCTTGCTCTAGCTACTACCTTGCTCTGGGAAATTTTTTGTAACATCCCCCAAACAACTAGACCCCTAGGATGGTTTTGTCATGACTAGGGCATGAAAAAACCATAGGAAGCTCAAAGGGAGCATAAAAGCTTAGGAAGGAAGGAGGAAACCGCCTTGGTCTGCAAATAGCAATTTCTAGTTACCAAGCCTAGGGTTGGACTTTAGGGCCTCGCCTTGCCCTTTGACCCCACCATAGCATACCTAACCCTTTAGGGGTTTCCTTAGAGCACTAAGGACACATTGGGGTCAACAAAAGAGGTCAAGTTGACCAAAGTCAACCCTAACCTTAAATTGATCAAAGTAGCCTAATTAGGGTCAATTAGCCTCCACCATTCCAAATTGACTCTGCCCCTACCCTTATTCAGATATTAGGGACCCAATGGACCAAAAGGCCCTATCATGGGGCCACCAATTTGGCCAATTTGACCCAAGTCAACTCTAGTCCTATTTTGGTCAAACTACCCTATTATGGGTCAATTGGCCTCCACCTTGCCAAATTGACCCTACCTAGACCTTCCTACCCCTTAAGTGAGGCCAGTGGGTCACTAGCCACCCATTGGGGTCAACCCAAATGGTCAAATTGACCAAAGTCACCCACCCTAAATTTAGGTCAAAATGACCTATTTTGACCTAATCAAGCCCAATCCACTTGGGCTAGACCCAATTGAGGTGGTCCACTAATTAATGGGGTTAGCAATTACTGAGTTGACCATTCAATTTCAGAGAATTCGACTAGGAGAGAGAAAACACCATTTTCCCCAAAAATGATGGAGAGAGAAAGAGAGGAGTAATGACATTCATGTCCAAGGGAGGACAATTGATCTCCCAATTGATGGGGATTCATCTCCTCTGGCTGTTACAAGAAGTTTAGGAGTTCTTACAGCCCACATGGGGGCTGAATTGGGAGGTTTTCACCATGGCCGAAATTGGCCATTAATGGCCTTCAAGGCAATTGATGCCATGACACTCCCTCTCCCCCAATTGAACCTAATAACTCCATAAGAGGACTGAGAGGACCATTTTCCCCCACTTACCTGAAGAAATCATACACTTGGTGTGGAGGTTGCCATGGCTTCCAAGCTCCAAGGTCGGCCATGGTGATGGGCCAATCGGCAAGGCTTCAAGGCTCCATACAACTCTGGTTCTTCTCCTCTTCTCTAGTGGATAGATCTACAACAAAAATTCGCAAGGATTGGGGCCAATTGGTCCCCAATCAACATGGCCGAAATCTTCATTTTTGGAGGTTTTTCCTCTCGCCAAAACCACCGGTTTCGGCCACCACCGGCCGGCCAAGACCTACCATCGTCGGCCACCACCTCAAGGAAGGTGGTGGCATTGGCCGGCCGGGGAGGGGCGTGGGTGGTCGGAAAACCAAAATAGAGATGCTACAGGTCGGGGCAATCCCGGCCCTTGGCTCACTGAAGAAGATGATGGGATGCCACCCATTTTGCTTTAAGATCTGTGCACATATCAAGTAATTAGTTTATTTGATATTCATTTTTCTGTCCCTTTACTAGCAATAGTTAGAATTAATTATAAAAAATACTTAGGTCCCTATACAGGAAAAGTGGTCAATACCAAAGTTGTATCCCTTGTAGTCTACTTTATTTTAAAATTAATTTCAGCCCAAAATGAGCATTGTAGCTCCCTGCAGGGCCATTTTAGTGGGACTGGTCCTTAGGGTAGGACAGCCACTATTTCTTGAATAACCTTTGATTGGATAAAGATATGGACTTGAAATTTGAAACATAGTCTAATTACACCTACCCCCCTAATCATATCCAAAAATGGGAATTTTTGGAGAATATTTTTCTGATGTTTTTGTAAAACTTTAATAGTTTACATATTAATTAATTATAGGTTCTAATGAATTCCAATCCCCTCCATATATTGGTGGGTGCTCCTTAGGGTCATTATATGACCCTGGTAAAAAATTAATCCAAATTGGGACTGATTTGGTTGTGTAATTAATTAACCCAAGTTTGGTCAAACTAGGCCAATTTAGGTCAAAAGTGCTCTTGGTGGATTTAAGGGGTCAACCCTCATACAAAAGTGATGAAACTTTGGTCCCTAGTTTAGAATCATATAAAACACCCCCATGAGTGGTTTGGGGTTGTTTGGGCTGGATGTTCCATAGAACCCTTGTTCTAACCCTAGGGTTGCACATTGAGCCTTGTGAAGGACATATGGTCTTACGTCCTTAAATGGTTATGGAACTTGGTAGATAAGTTCATAGGGTGTAAATATTCCCTAGGTAATTTTATAGAGTTTTAAGAACAATTTTTCCCTTCTGAATTAGGTTATAATCTTTTAGGGCTGCTATAAGAGAAATTTACATGCTTAATTTATCTTGGATTTTGATGAAAGTTTGGTAGTGCCCATATAATCATGATATAAACCTCTGGTATTTTTTACAATTTTTAAAATTTTTAATTAGTACTTCATTCACAAGTCATCTATTTTGTCTTAAGATGATGATGAATAAATGAGGGTCAAATATTCTCTGGAAAATTGTGAAACTTGGTGATTGGATATTTTAGGGAATTAGAAAGCTCTTTGAATTTTTGTATAATTATTGGAATTATTTATCATTAGGTTACTTCACAATGTCCCCTAGTTTAGATTTACTTGAAATATTTATTTATGTGACTTGATGGATTTTATAAATAATGAAACTCTGTCGGTAAACTTTTCTGATCATTATAGAGGTCTAGTAATTTTGCCATAATTTTTGGACATGTATTTTTGGTGGTTCCTTCTTTAATTTCTAATTTTGGATAATTATTTAATATTATAATTAGAGACCAACACCTTATTGTAAAATTGTGATATTCTAAATTTACTGTTATTTTGACATCATAGATTTTCCATAATTTTATGGGGGTCATATCATAAGAAGATCTTATACTTCATGTTCAATTTCATACTTGGCCAATGTTGGAGAAATTATAATAAATGCCAAATAAATAAGGAAAAATATGATCCTTTAGATTTAGTCTTATAATATCATGATAGACTCCCAGTAATAATCTTGAGTCATGTGGATGAATATTTAGAGTACCTCCTCCCATGCAACCCATATAACTTATTTAGTTTGCGTATTGTAAAATTGTAAGGCTTGAGTAAACTAATGACCATTAGCTGGGAGTGGAAGGTAGATGGTTTACCTAATCATGTTGAGAAGATGTGAGCTCATCTTTAGATGTCTATATGTTGAGGGTACCCGATAAGTTAGGGGGCAAGGTTGCGTTCAAGATTGGCAAAAGTTCGTCTTTCCCTTAGCGGGTCATAAAATGTTTAGGGTTAATCCAAGTGTAATGATAATAGGGGTATTCCTATGGTTAGTTACCAATAACATTAAGTGCCTTGGAAAGGGATCTTTGGACTATCATCCCATCGTACCTCCTAGTACCGCTGCGAGCCTCTCACAGGGTAGACCTCGGGAAGTCCAAGATTAACCCTAAATTATAGGAATAAGTTGATGTATAAGATTAACTTAATGATACTCTCACCCACACCCTGTTGTTACGGGTGGTTAGTTGGTTTGGTCATACGAGCAGTAGGATCGGTGGTTGTAGGTATGGACGGGTTAGTCCGGTGAACTAGTGGCTCGGAGGGTTATTATGACGGATGAGTTAGTCCGGCGAGCAGGTGGCTCATAAGGTTACTGTGGCGGATAGGTTAGCCATGTATCCTATGGCTCGGAGGTCCAAGTAATCATATTGCATGTGCATAAAGGTGGTGGGTCTTCGGTATTGACGGTCGTTCACACCGACGCCGATACGCTAACTCGACAAGTGTGGATTTGCACATAGCCATGAAAAGTATGATGGTCCAGCCAGTAAGAGTACACAGGCGCTCCACAGTTTTGTGTTGAGGCGTACAATAGGTCTAGGTTAGGTAGTGTGAATACTAACCTAGAGGTGGGCGAGGCCCAACACACCGCTTCTATTTGCCACTATGGGAGTATCCTGGGAGTTTTGCTAGCTCCAAAAGGGGGGAACTAAAGGTCTGTGCGCATAGAGTCAAAGTGTGTGAGTTGCACTTGTGTGATCATAGCATAAACTGCATAACTTTGCATGTCATGGCATAAGCATTGCGTTTCAACCCCTACCCCTATCGTATAAATTAGTTATGGGACTCTTTATACGATAGGCCTTGATAAATGACCCCTTGGTCTATAGGTTTGTATGGGCATTCCTATAAATCAATGGTTACTTTTCTATTGTGTACTTATCTTTACTTAGTGTTCTTTACATGCTCTTTACTATGCTTTATTTACTGCTTCATTTATATATATATACCTGTGTAGAGTAGTTAATCTTGTAACTAGGACATGTCATCTACTTTGCTTTATATCCCTTGATGTCCTCCGCTTCATCCTCCTGCTTGGTGCATAGGAGCCATTGGGGGAGGGGTGGGGAACACAAGGCTTAGTCTTTTTGACTAACGGTTGGTGGACCACATCATTTAAGGGTACGGACGAGACGCAGCAGCATTAGAGGCCGGTGCGAATGGAGGCGGGCCACTCTAGTGCAGGAGCACCAGTGTCAGGACCAGTGAGTGATTAGTAGTTTGCTTCCACGAGTGACCTTGTAGTGAGGATATGATGTACAGGGCATGAGCCCTTTATTACTAATATAACCCTTTTTATTTCAGTTAAATGATGTGGACATTTATATATAAGATCTGATTTCTGGATTTAAAATTCTATTGTTCATTTATACTTTTCTTCTTCTGTGATCAATATGGCATGCAGGATCGGCGCTTTGTAGTGGCGACCTTACTGCGTGTTGGTGACACCGCAAAGCGGCGGTTCTGGGCATAAGACCCGGTTTTGTAGCGAAAAAATATGGGGTATTACAAGTTTTATATATGATATTTCGATATACTCAGGATGATAAATCGTTACCCCTGAATCCCTCGTGCACCTCTCCCATATGCATGAATTTTTAACATCTTTCTTTTAAAACCATGAGTGTACATGTGTCATCACGTAGATCTCTAGCTTGGCACG
Source organism: Dactylorhiza incarnata (assembly GCA_033032865.1). Lineage (NCBI taxonomy): Eukaryota > Viridiplantae > Streptophyta > Magnoliopsida > Asparagales > Orchidaceae > Dactylorhiza > Dactylorhiza incarnata. Next base: position 736,024 of record JAWHQI010000068.1, read on the forward strand.
TGTGCTTAATCAATGTTATGCAATGCATGCAGTGCTATGCAATCTAAGAAAGGCCTTAATGCATGTTATGCGTGGCGTACACATGCGATCTTATGCATCTCATACTACATATTATCGCATGTAACGGAAAGAAAATCTAATGGACATGCATGCGACCTACGTTATGCATCCCATACTACATAACAGTCGCATGTTGTCACCTTTGAGGATCCATATACAGACACATATTATGCATCCCATACTACATAATATGCCCCGTATACTTCTTCCATGCTTATGAGTGTTGTGTTCTTGCTTCAGCCGAGATCTACCGACGCTCAGGCAAGCACTCTTTAAGAACATTTATACAAAATATAGATATTATTAAATCAAAGATAGCTTTGTCTTCTTTTAAGTTGGGACCGTGTCCCTCGGTCCTACAGAATACTTAGTCCACAAATAGATAATATACGTACGCGGCGGAAATATAGGTTCCTTTACCTTAAGAATGAATACCAAGCATGTCATCAAGAATAGCACATGCTTAGATTCATTATATATATATATATATATATATATGTGTGTGTGTGTGAAAATACTTAGTACGATTTCAACAAAATAGGAGGTACATAATAAGAAAAGAATTGTGTTATGCAATGCTTTATACAAAATATTTCACTTAATGAAGTAAATCACACAATTTCCCAGAGAGCAACATCTATCTACCTCAAAAGTAGCACAAGTAGTAGCAACCTGTAAGTACACTAAAAATAACTGATGGGCTTTTACAACTGAAATGAGCCCACAAGGTGACAGCAGGAAAGCAAACCATCTAGGGCTGCTCCTCACCAGAAGATCCTCTACCGGGGACCGGACAGCACAGCTCTACTTCTTGCCGCAACTACTGACCCAAACCTGAACCTCAGGCACACAATAAAAAGAATCCCTCAGCCCAAAAGGGAGCAAGTAACAGTAAAAAGTAGAAAAGAAAGCTATGAAGCAACATGACTAACAATTAGCCAAGAGTAAGCATAGAATTAGCATAAGCAGCTTGAACAAAATAAGCCCATAAATGGGGACATCAAGTAAAGAGGGTGGTGGTCTCACTGTCCAAATACCCTTAACAGAAGATGGTGGTGGTCTCATTTGTTGGAACATGCTTTCCGCATCTCTTGGTTTGACAATAACAAATCCTATTGTATTTGATCATACTTGTTTTGTGTTTATAGTATGCAGGATTCTGTGCTTTCAAATTTCCATGGAAAGGTGTTTTTGTTGTTACTACCGCGCAGCGTAAAGACTACCGCTAGCGCTAACAAACCGCTGAGAAGGAAACTGGCGTTAGACGAACTGAAAGCTCCGTTCGACGAACTGTGAGCTCCGTTCGATGAACTATGAGCTCCGTTCGACAATCTGCATGTTCTACCGTGACGCTCGATGAATGTATGCCTTACTGCGACGCGTTAGCACTACCGCTGGCGCTAGGGTTTGTTCGACGAATGGAAAGCTGCGCTCGATGAAATGCTTATCACTGCGTTCGACGAATTTGCGATCGACGAAAGCCGAATCCTGTTCGACAAAAATTTGATCGACCAAATATAAGGCCGGTTCGACAAAGATGCGCCTGATGAAAAGAAATGTGCTCTACCGCGGAGCGTTAGAACTATCGATAGCGCTAACATAAATGGAAACATTTGACGAGAAGCAAACAGTGGAGAAAAAGGAATGTAGACGGGTCGCTATGTTTGGCATGTACTATCGCGGCACGTTAGGTCTAACGCCCAGCGATAGCTTTTTGGAAACATCCCGTCTGCAGTTGATTGAGGAGCAGATTTGGAAGAATATTGTGGCTGAAGGAAGGAAATCTCGCTAACACAGGGCGTTAGCGGTTCCGCGGTGCGCTAGTGTTTAGCGCTCAGAATGTTGCCTAAACTACCACGATCCGTGTGCTTCATTGCCTTATGTGGATACAACGGGGTGGTAGTACTACCGCAGGCGGTAGTGGCTAAATCTATATAAAGATGCGCGCTTCCTCCATTGTTGCTTGCTGATACAGAAGGGATAGATCCATATATTCAGAGCACTCGTGAGAGCCTTCTCCAAGCAGCCCGAAGATCTCCATCAACGTTCGTGAACGCAAAGAACTTGAAGACCAATACGATCGCATCTACATCGACATCAAGTTCTTCTTTTGAGGGAGTTTTTAGTATGTGTTTTGTTTTACTTTCAAATTGTAACTTTTATATCTTTTGTTCGGTAGAGGAACTCGCTGTAACATCCCAATTTTAAAAAGGGGTCTAGCCGGTTCGATTGAACCCTTGGAAGAGCTTAGGCTGGGTCATAGAACAACCACGGCCCGACCTTCGCCACATAAATAATGGTCATTTAGAGAAGTGACCATTTTGAGTATAGTAGTGCGTCACGACTATGCTATTTTAGTATAGTGAGCATACGTGCTCCGAATTGACTTCTGTCAGTTGCGTTAGACTCGTATGACCGATACGAGTGCAACGGAATTCGTTTCGTTCCAATTCGAGGTCGTTTGGAGAAAATGACAATTTTGAGTAATATCGAGTGTCGCAACACTACCATTCTAGAAAATTAAGCAAACGAACTCCGAATTGAATTCTGTCAGTTGCGTTAGACTCGTATGGCCGATACGAGTGCAACAGAATTCGTTTCGTTCCAATCCCAGGTTATTTGGAGAAAATAACTATTTTGAGTAATATCGAGCGTCGCAACAACGCCATTTTAAAATATTGGGTAAACGAGCCCCAATTTTACCATAGTCAGTTGCAACGGACTCGGGTGATCAATTATAGCACAATGCAATTCGTTTCGTTCAAATTCGATGAGATTTGAGAAAGTTAGCCGAAATAACCTATTTTGAGCTGCGTACTGATTTGAGTGAATAATTATGAGTAAACGGACACGAAACCAACTTCGGATGATTTCGTTAGCTCTATATGGCTAACAAGAACACAAAGACACACTTCGCGCATTTTTCTCATGCGTATTTGGAGAGTTATGAATATATATATGTATGTATATAACTATATACTTATATATATATAACAAAACTTAAAACGAAAACCAGGAAGAGAACAAAACCAGCGGAAACCCTATAGGTGAATAAGGGGTTGGGAAACCGGGGGCGGGGGAGAAACCTCACCGGAGGTATTTCGAACTCCCTCCTGGATGGAAGTGGGGGAAGGTTCACCGGTGAGGGGACTCTCTCCATCGAAGGAATTCCACAAACCCTCAGATATGTCGAGCTCTTGAGCTCGTTGGAAGCATCAGATTGGTCATCCCTGGCTATAAAATGGGGCTGGTCTGGTATTCCTGGGACACACCTCACCTCCTCCCTCAAGCTCACGGCAAGGTCTTCCCCTTTCCCATCTCTCCCTCCTCAACTCCTCCTCCCTCAAGCTTTACGACAAGGGGTCGCTTCCTCTCCAATCGCAGTTATGGAAAGGTAACAGGTGTGGATGAGAGACAGCATCCAAGTGTAGAAGAAGCCACAAGAGCAGGCTACTTCATGTACATAGTTGTTAAGCCGCATCCTTTTGTTGTGCCCCACCTCACAGCATCTATATATTGACAATGAATTAATACGGCGGAGGTATGGAAATTATTCATACAGGTCTTGAGTTTAAGGTTTCTGTGACAGTTAATCTTCCGCTATAATACTACGTCTTCCGCTAAGTGTATAAAGTACACTCTTTGATGATGTCTTCCGCTAGAATGTCGCTTCCTTACTCTGTTGATGTGTAGTGACTTTTGCTTAACATCACCCCTAGGCGCGACAACGGGGTGTTCCAGGAAGGGGGTTGGAGAAGCTAGTTCCTCCACCCTTCGGGATCGCTTCAGCGTCGTGCAAAAAGGGTGGTGTGTGATAAGATCCCCCGGTCGGACCGCCGACCTGGGAGGGGGGGTCTTACAAATGGATCAGAGCGCAACCGATCTTGTCGACCTACTCGTAATCACAGAAACACCTCTTGCTCCGCTACTCGCTGTAGCGTGGTTCGGGATGAACCACTGCGGCGGAAGCGGTGGTGGACCTAAAAGGTAAAAGTTGACAACAAAATTAGCATATTTATGAAGATTTTCACTCGAACTTATCAAATTCAGTTTTAGTCATACAAATTTTTGTATGACTCAGATCGACACTTAAATGTCCTTTACTACACCTGATCTCGAACAATCATCTATCTTATTCCCATAAAACACTCTCATTAAACCCTACAAATGATCATTTCAAATTTTGAACTCTGGGTTTAAGCCTCCTTGTTTTATTGGGATTAAATCCTTATTTTCAAAATTACATTCGAGCTAAGCTAATCAAATGGAATTTTGTGTACAATGTAAGAATTTCATTACTAATTCCTAATCCCGGGTTTAAGCCTCTTTGTTTTATTAGGATTAAATCCCTATTTTCAAAATTCCATTCGAGGTAAACTAATCAAATGGAATTTTGTGTGCAATATGAGGATTCTATTACTAATTTCTAATCCCAGGCTTAAGCCTCTTTGTTTTATTGGGATTAAAATTCTCATTTTCAAAATTTCATTTAAGGTAAGCTAATTAAATGAAATTTTGCGTGTATATGGAGAATTGCTCTAATGATTACAAATATGAAGTATGTTTTTGACTTGATCAATTTGACGATCTGTTGAAAATAAAGTCGTGCAATCGTAAAAGAACTATGATAAAATGTTAGTCTTTTCAATAACATTAATATTTTAGGAAATGATTACTGAGGCGACATGCTGGATTGAAATAAATTAGTGGCAAATTTATAAAAGCTTGTATACAAACCATCCTAAAAGTATATTGTTAGCATTCGCGGGACTTGCGATGTTTGCATACTCAGCCGGCCGAGAAGCCTTATTAAAAAAGGTGAGCCATTGAGGACCCGAATGGGATGGTTACCTATTTTTATTGCTTTTGTTGTAAATTGCTTGCATTGGGAAAAGTGGCGAGTCGGTCATGCCCGTAGACCGTACGTACCAGTGCGGGAAGGTTGACGACTCTAGGCGACAGGGAGGTGTGCACCCTGGGAGCTCGGTTGTATCTTACATGCCCTGCTGGGTCCCTCCGCTGGTTGGCCAAATTCAATTGTTGCCTCCACTTCCAGTTGAGCTCGGCTCCTTGGAAGGTGTTGAGTTTCCTCAACTTCTAGTTGAGCTCAGCTCCTTGGAAGGTATTAAGATGCCTCCACTTCCAGTTGAGCTCGGCTCCTTGAAAGGTGTTGAGTTGCCTCCACTTCCAGTTGAGCTCGGCTCCTTGGAAGGTGTTGAGTTGCCTCCACTTCCAGTTGAGCTCGGCTCCTTGGAAGGTGTTGAGTTGTCTCCACTTCCAGGTGAGCTCGGCTCCTTGGAAGATGTTGAGTTGCCTCCACTTCCAGTTGAGCTCGGCTCCTTGGAAGGTGTTGAGTTGCCTCCACTTTCAGTTGAGCTCGGCTCCTTGGAAGGTGTTGAGATGCCTCCACTTCCAGTTGAGCTCGGCTCCTTGAAAGGTGTTGAGTTGCCTCCACTTCCAGTTGAGCTCGGCTCCTTGGAAGGTGTTGAGTTGCCTCCACTTCCAGTTGTGCTCGGCTCTTTGGAAGGTGTTGAGTTGCCTCCACTTCCAGTTGAGCTCGGCTCCTTGGAAGGTGTTGAGTTGCCTCCACTTCCAGTTGAGCTCGGCTCCTTGGAAGGTGTTGAGTTGCCTCCACTTCCAGTTGAGCTCGGCTCCTTGGAAGGTGTTGAGTTGCCTCCAATTCCAGTTGAGCTCGGCTCCTTGGAAGGTGTTGAGATGCCTCCACTTCCAGTTGAGCTCGGCTCCTTGGAAGGTGTTGAGTTGTCTCCACTTCCAGCTGAGCTCGGCTCCCTGGAAGGTGTTGAGTTGCCTCCACTTCCAGTTGAGCTCGGCTCCCTGGAAGGTGTTGAGTTGCCTCCACTTCCAGTTGAGCTCGGCTCCCTGGAAGGTGTTGAGTTGCCTCCACTTCCAGTTGAGCTCGGCTCCCTGGAAGGTGTTGAGTTGCCTTCGTCTCCCGTTAAGCTCGGTTCACGGGTGGGTTATCGAGTGATGAACGGTTTCTTGTTTCTCACGATTAGATCAATTTGAATCGTTCAAACCTTGGACGTACTCGATTTTGCTAGAATTACTTACTCGATATAATTATCTAAACTGGTAATACCTTTAGCAAACAATTTGCCGCACAAAATATTCTCATAAATAGTATATATCAGAGATACGGCGGGGCAGACACGGCGGGGCAGACATGGCTATGCTCAAGCTACCCCGTAGTTTACTTAAGCTACTTGTATATTACATGGCAGGAGCCATCAACACAGCTCATTAGGTAAAACCAAACCTAGAGACCCTTGAAATTTGGGATCGTTTGACACCTCTAGTGGTCTGCAATACGTCCCGTTTTGAAATCCCCATGACCCACTCACATTTTCGGGGACGAAAATTTTCTTTGTTTTATTGGTTTGTAACATCCCAATTTTAAAAAGGGGTCTAGTCGGTTCGGTTGAACCCTTGGAAGAGCTTAGGCTAGGTCACAGAACAACCACTGCCCGACCTTCGCCACATAAATGATGGTTAGTTAAAGAAGTGACCATTTTGAGTATAGTAGCGCGTCACGACTATGCTATTTTAGTATAGTGAGCATACGTTCTCCGAATTGACTTCCGTCAGTTGCGTTAGACTCGTATGACCGATACGAGTGCAACAGAATTTGTTTCGTTCCAATCCGAGGTCGTTTGAAGAAAATGACTATTTTGAGTAATATCGAGTGTCGCAACACCGCCATTCTAGAAAATTAAGCAAACGAACTCCGAATTGAATTCTGTCAGTTGCGTTAGACTCGTATGGCCGATATGAGTGCAACGGAATTCGTTTTGTTCCAATCCGAGGTTATTTAGAGAAAATAACTATTTTGAGTAATATCGAGCGTCGCAACAACGCCATTTTAAAATATTGGGTAAACGAGCCCCAATTTCACCCTAGTCAGTTGCAACGGACTCGGGTGATCAATTATAGCACAATGCAATTCGTTTCGTTCAAATTCGATGAGATTTGAGAAAGTTAGCCGAAATAACCTATTTTGAACACCGTACTGATTTGAGTGAATAATTATGAGTAAACGGACACGAAACCAACTTCGGATGATTTCGTTAGCTCTGTATGGCTAACACTAACACAAAGACACACTTCGCACATTTTTCTCATGCGTATTTGGAGAGTTATGAATATATATATATATGTATGTATATAACTATAAACTTATATATATATATATAACAAAACTTAAAACAAAAACCAGGGAGAGAACAAAACCAGCGGAAACCCCGTAGGCAAACCAGGGGATGGGAAATCGGGGGAGGGGGAGAAACCTCACCGGAGGTATTTCGAACTCCCTCCTGGATGGAAGTGGGGGAAGGTTCACCGGTGAGGGGACTCTCTCCATCGAAGGAATGCCACGAACCCTCAGATATGTCGAGCTCTTGAGCTCGTTGGAAGCATTGGATTGGTCATCCCTGGCTATAAAATGGGGCTGGTCTGGTATTCCTGGGACACACCTCACCTCCTCCCTCAAGCTCACGGCAAGGTCTTCCCCTTTCCCATCTCTCCCTCCTCAACTCCTCCTCCCTCAAGCTTTACGACAAGGGGTCGCTTCCTCTCCAATCGCGGTTATGGAAAGGTAACAGGTGTGGATGAGAGAGAGCATCCAAGTGTGGAAGAAGCCACAAGAGCAGGCTACTTCAGGTACATAGTTGTTAAGCCGCATCCTTTTGTTGTGCCCCACCTCACAGCATCTATATATTGACAATGAATTAATGTGGCGGAGGTATGGAAATTATTCATACAGGTCTTGAGTTTAAGGTTTCTGTGATAGTTAATCTTCCGTTATAATACTACGTCTTCCGCTAAGTGTTATAAAGTACACTCTTTGATGATGTCTTCTGCTAGAATGTCGCTTCCTTACTCTGTTGATGTGTTCTGACTTTCGCTTAACATCACCCCTAGGCGCGACAACGGGGTGTTCCAGGAAGGGGCTTGGAGAAGCTAGTTCCTCCACCCTTCGGGATCGCTTCGGCGTCGTGCAAAAAGCTTGGTGTTCGATAAGATCCCCCGGTCGGACCGCCAATTTCGGAGGGGGGGCTTACACTCGCCATACGGCGACTAGGGCCTTACGGGGACTAGGGGGAATTCGCCACACGGCCACTAGGTCTAGGTAGGACTTAGGGAGGAATTCGCCACACGACGACGGGGTCTAGGGAGTAGATCTAGGGGGTGCTTGAGGCCTTTATGGTGATAGATTGGCTAGAGCGGCTTGAGGCCATATCAGGGGAGAGATCGGCTAAAGCCAACCGGTTCGTGGGGATACGAGTCGGTATAGAAAATAAAAAGGTTTTTCATATTATTCGCTTCGATTTCTAGCGTCAATGAAATCAGATTTTGTAATCAATTTTATAAATGATAATCATGTCTTTTCTTGTTTAATAAAATTGATTTCATTTCTAATTTCATTATCTCTTTACTTTTGATTTAACTGCGACCAAAATATCAAAAGTTTTCTATTAAAGTTTAAAGTTTTTAAAACCCTTATTCACCCTCCCCCCCCCCCCCCCTCTAAGGGCGCCTACAGATCCAACAAGTGGTATCAGAGCCAGGTTATTCCAAATCGGCTTAACAACCTGGAATAATGGCGTATCTTGATCATGATCTCGCTTCTACTAGTGTGGAAAATTTTAATATAAATGAAAACGTATTATCACCACCTTTATTTATGGGCAAAAATTATAAAGGGTGGAAACTATTAATGAAAATTTTCTTAAGACCCTAGATGAAAAAGTTTGGAATATTACTATTGAAAAGCCACATAGCGTACTAACTAGAAACGAAATTGTTTTAAATGCAAAATCTATGAATAATATATTTTGTGCGTTAGACCAAAATATTTTCAAACTTATTTATGCTTTACCTACCGCATATGAGAATTGGAATTTTCTTGAAAGAACTTATGATTCTCCTTCTACAGGTATGGAACAATCGCAAGAACCGGAGAATATGCAAGCTTGCACAAGTCTTCAAGAATGCTCCTCTCATGACGGATCAATGGAGCACACATCAAATGGAAGAGAAGAAGAAGTACTGTCTTCGGAAGAGGAGTGCCTAAAAGATGTAAAAGAAACTATATGTTCAAGTCATGCCTCTCCCGAAAGCAATGTAAGGAAGTCAAATCCCATTTTTTGTACTTCAATTTCTACATTACAATTGCTTCAAACAACAAAGCGCAAAATTAAGATATTAAAGAATGCTAATAAACATTTGCGCTTAGAAAATAAAAATTTAAAGGCAAAAATTAATGAAGAATCAAATTCTAATTTATCTAGTTCTACCCAAGGCTCCTTAGTTGAAAACATTAAACCTTGTATAGAATTTAATGATCTAAAAGAAAAATGCAAGGAACTTGAAAAGGAACTTCTTTTTATAAAAGAACAAAATGAAAGATTATGTTTAGAAAATTCATCTTTGGAAAATGATTGTGCTAAGTGTAAAGACTACAAAATTGAAATTAAAGAGATAGATGAAACATTTGATGAATATAGAAATAACTATCAAAATCATATTGATTCAATTGTTTTCATTCTTAAAAATAGCACAATCACTTATAATAAAGCTGGACATAATTTAAAAATTAAGAATGACGAATTAAAAACAAAAATTAACTTGCTTATGAAATTTATAAATAAAAATTCACAATATCAAGAAATATCAAAAAACAAGTTGAATATGAATATGAACATCTTAACTAAGTTTAATAATAGGAGTAAGGAACATAAAGGATTTGTAAATTAAAATCACCATTACTTACAAAATCATGTTTCTCCCAACCTAAAATTAAATGCAAACAAATTTCCTTCAAATTATAAATTCAAAAATCATTTTGGTCCAAATATTCAAGTAAATGATTATGGAAATTTGAAAACTAAAAATAATATTAAACCAATGTTTGAATGGAGGCCCAAAGTTAAGGATGAAACACAGACTCCACTCAAAAGGGGCCATTCATCACTATCTCCCCAAAAGCAAACACGATGTATTTGGGTACCCAAAGGAATCGTCACACTCGCTCCTCTTTGGATACCTAAATCTCTCATTCATTAGTATCGAATCATTTGCATGGAGTAGAAATCAACTAAAAATGAAATATCATTATTCTACTTCATGATATGCCTAACCTATTTTTTTGTTTATTTTCCTTTTTATTGAACCATCATGATATGATCACTTCATATAACCTGTGATATGACTTTCACATATTAAACCAAAATTCATAAATAAATCAAGTTGAATAAAGTTGAATATAAAGTCTTATCATCTTTCAAGTGATCTACTTATCCTTTTTATTTTTATCCTTCTAAATCCATTTCCTAAAAGTCTTATAAAATTTGAAAAACTAAATTTGACATATGATATTATTAAGACTAAATGAAATAAGTGTCAAAATAGATTCAAAAGGTATTTTTAGGGGTATTAGGCTAAATTAATAAAATGTGCATGTTTTGCTTAGGTATTTAATATATTTGCGTCATTTTGATTACCCCTAGTATGTTTAATCATAATCATGTCAAATCGGAATTGAAAAATTGCATTAATATTATTTCACTTATTTATGATCATTTCACTCATGCATATGTTGTGCAAAACTCAAGAATTAAGGTCTAATGAATATGGAGCTTTAATGAATATGAAACCCTTGTACTAAAATTTTAACTTCAACAACTTTTTGCGATTTCTTCTCGTCTCTTCACTTCATTAGACAAGACTTACATTGCACAAACATAATTAAGAAAAATCAGAAGCAGAATCGAAGAAAATCTAGTCTATATGACTAAAATAAGCACTCTCTGTGAGCTAACGCAGACGCTAGTACCTAACGCTGGTGCTAGTTCAAGTATCCGATTTTCTGTAATTTTAAAATTCTGAAAAATCACTAAAAATATATTATTCTATATGTACTACTCATTTTTACATTTCTGCCTATAATTGATTTTTGAAAAATTAAAATACAAAATTACAAAAACCAAATTACAAAAAATATTTTATTTTCTTCCATTCTTTGGTTATTTGTTTGATTTCTATTTCTATATGCAAAAATCAAATACAAAAATATAAAACAAAAACAAGTATCAAAATTTATTATTTTGAACTTAACTTCTCTATTTACATGTATCTTGCGAAAGGGAGATTTGGGCTATCATCCCATCACATCACCTAGTACCGGGCGAACCTCTCACAGGGTAGACCTTGGGAAGTCCAAGATCAAATTATAAGAGTTCAAACTTTAAATTAAAATTATTTCTCAAAAATATCAAAAATACTGTATGGACTTTATTTTGAAAATCAAGCATGATTTCTTATATCATTTAAGACTTTCTACAATGTTGTGATTCATATTTTCAAACTACTTTGAACATTGTCTTTATCATGCCTTGGTACTTCTAAACTCATGTGCATAAATTATATTGTAAAAGTTGTGTAGAACAAAGCTTAGCATGCCTCTAAGTATGAGTAAATGTTATATGTTTGATAATGGTTTTTATTCACTCACTTATTTTGGCATTGTCTACATATGTTTTTAATCTAAGAATGCTTGTGTATGTTTTGTAATAGTACAATGAATTAAAATTGCACAAGTATCTTACCTACACAACCTTTGCTTGCACTTTTAAAAGTTAAGAAAAGTGGTTATGTTTTCATAAATTATATTGGTTTGCAAAACAAGTGTATTCGGAGAAATTTGTACAAAACAAAAATCATAAAATAAGTGACAAAGATAACTCCACCAAGCACTACTTGAACCTCCTGATAAGTCTTAATAAGCGTTGTGAGGTTGAGCACCTTGGAAAGAATAGTAAAGTATCTTGTGCAAACCATATCTTTCTTTCAAAATAAAAACCACTCTCTTAAGTACACCAGATCACTAGTCTCAACATTAAAATAAAATAAAATATGTGATCCCCCAAGCACTACTTTGCACCCTGATAAGTCTTAATGAGCATTGTGTGTGCAAAGCACCTTGGTAGTTGTACATTTTTTGTGCATTGAAGTTTGTGGAAGTAAAACTATTTGTGTTTTATTGTGCTCCTTACTTTACATATTTCTTGTATTTTTAATTAAAACATTTGTTTACTCTATTCAAAATACACTTATGTGCACATCATTATCTTCCATAACACTTCTTCTCATGAGTATTGGATCCTAATGCTAATTCTATACTACTCTTTATTTACGAAATGCACTAGATAACCTAACATGCTCTCTACAATGTTTGGTATGTCTTGAATTTGTGAATTACAATAACATTGTAGTAGTCTCTTATTGATATATTTCTTTCATGCTTGGTTACTTTATTGTCAAAAGATTTTACAATAACTTGATTTGCAAAAAAAAACATCTTCCTTTTTGAATTTAACTCATATTTCTTCTTATGAATAATCATGATTACAAAAAAGATGTTTTCTTGTATCTCTATAAGTCTTCCGCATCATCACCATATATTTTTACCTTGCGCTTTCATGCTTATATCAAGTCTTAAATATCAAAATTCCTTTTTCAACAAATGGTAGACTTGCTTGGTAAAATTTATATTGGTTATTCTAACACATATATCACTTTTATGCTAAAAACTCTGATCTATTTCAATGAAAATTTATATGCTAAAAACACTCCTCTAAACATGAAAAATATTGTAATGCTAAAACTCTGATTCATTAATGGATTTCAAAATTGCTATGTGAGCTGTTTGTTAAAAAAAATTCAAATAAAAATATAAATCCATAGCTATGTACCTATCATTAGATTTAAATCGCTTAAATGTTTCTAATAATTATTATCCTTGACTTCATATCTCACCATAGCGGGGGCGTAGGGTTGTAGACATTAGATTACCTGACCTCTAAGTCATGTCTTGTCCTTAACCGGGAAGGGTTCCAGTGGGGCCTTGCGAGGCACTGGGGGAAAGAGTGCTAGGGTGAGTTTTGTCTAGTGTTTGCATATGGGACTAACACCCCAACCTACGGCATGTATGCAGCTCCTCATGCCCATCCGTCACTTAGTACGGGGCTAGGGTGTAGACATATTGTCTGGGTAGATTGGTTACTTGGAAATCATTACCTTTTTTGTGCTTAAAACCTTTATAAAGCAAAATCCTTTGTGAACTTAAATTGCTACAACATCTAATTTTGTTATACCTACAACTCTTAATCAACTACTATGCTTCACCATTCTTATATAGATGTTCTCTTCAAAAATATATTTCTTCATGCTTTCCACCTCTTTACTACTTGTACGTTCGATCATGAATATGTTTTCCCCAACAAGTGGTTTCTTTATGACAATTTCTTCACTTTTTTTCTCTCCTATCTATTGTATTTTTCCTAAGCGTTTCACTCTTTATCAAGATCATTCCCTCTCTACACAGTTATTACACACTTTTAGTTATTACACACAGTTATTACACACTTTTAGTTTGGGTTGTTAAGTTTATAGGAAGTTTTGTTGTAGGGGGAGCATTCACTTAGGGGGAGCATTCATTTGGGGGAGCATATGCACATGTCTTAAATTTCATGTTTATCTCTATTGTAAACACAAATTCCTATCAATTGAATTATTTCTTTCTAAGGGGATTTGTTATTATCAAAAGGGGGAGTTTGTTGGAACATGCTTTCCTCATCTCTGGGTTTGACAATAACAAATCCTATTGTATTTGATCATACTTGTTTTGTGTTTATAGTATGCAGGATTCTGTGCTTTCAAACTTCCATGGAAAGGTGTTTTTGTTGTTACTACCGCGCAGCGTTAAGACTACCGCTGGTGCTAACAAACCGCTGAGAAGGAAACTGGCGTTCGACGAACTGAAAGCTCCGTTCGACGAACTGAGAGTTCCGTTCGATGAACTGTGAGCTCCGTTCGATGATCTGCATGTTCTACCATGGCGCTCAACGAATGTATGCCTTACCGTGACGTAATAGCACTACCGTTGGCGCTAGGGTTCGTTCGACGAAAGGAAAGTTGTGCTCGATGAAATGCTTATCACTGCGTTCGATGAATTTGTGATCGACGAAAGCCGAATCCCGTTCGATGAAAATTTGATCGACGAAATATAAGGCCGGTTCGACAAAGATGCGCCCGACGAAAAGAAATGTGCTCTACCGCAGAGTGTTAGCACTATCGCTGGTGCTAACATAAATGGAAACATTTGATGAGAAGGAAACATTGGAGAAAAAGGAATGTCGCCGGGTAGCTATGTTTGGCATGTACTATCGCGGCGTGTTAGATCTAACGCCCGACGGTAGCTTTTTGGAAACATCCCGTCTGCAGTTGATTGAGGAGCAGATTTGGAAGAAGATTGTGGCCGAAGGAAGGAAATCTCACTAACGCGGGGCGTTAGCGGTACCACGGCGCGCTAGTGTTTGGCGCTCAGAATGTTGCCTAAACTACCACGATCTGTGTGCTTCATTGCCTTATGTGGATACCGCGGGGCGGTAGTACTACCGCAGGCGGTAGTGGCTGAATCTATAAAAAGACGCGCGACTCCTTCGTTGTTGCTTGCTGATACAGAAGGGATTGGAGCCATATATTCAGAGCACTCGTGAGAGCCTTCTCCAAGCAGCCCGAAGAACTCCGTGAACGTTCGTGACCGCAAAGAACTTGAAGACCAATACGATCGCATCTACATCGACATCAAGTTCTTCTTTTGAGGGAGTTTTTAGTTTGTGTTTTGTTTTACTTTCAAATTGTAACCTTTATAGACCTTATCACTAGGCCTAAAACCCAACCAAAAGCACATATTAGAGCATAACTTCTCTAAGGAAAGAAAATCAGTGGGTGCTCCCGTCGATCGATGGGGGGTCCCGTCGATAGATGGGAAGGCCTGCTGATTCTAACTTAGCGGCCTGGGGAAGCATAGTCCCCAGCTGAACCCGCCGATCACAGGATGGTCTCGCCGATAGACTGGAGGTCCCGTCGATCGACGGGAGGTCCCGTCGATCGACGGGACGTCCCGTCGATTTTGCCTTAAACGCTACAGGGAACATATTTTCCCAAGCTAAAGCCGCCGATCGGCGGGACGGTCTCATGGTCTCGCCGATCGACGGGAATAGCCGACGATTCTTACTTAACGGCACAGGAAAGAAAATTTTCCCCGCTGTTGTCGTCGATCGATGGGCGGTCAACGGGATCCTCCGTCGATCGATGGGAGGTCCCGCCGATCGACTAGATCCTCTGTCGATTAAGACTTAGACAGATCTCAGATAACAAAATCTTCCCTTAAGAGCAGAATCAGCCACACCCTTCTTCCTAGAACTTACTTACAGGAAGATCAACAGCAAAAAAAATCCGAACAAAGGGAATTGAAACCAGATTATTGAATTTACTTGAAGCAAAACTCAGAATAATATATAGAGTTTCTAGAAATGTGAAATTTCTCAAAAAGTTTAGAAAACAAGACTCAGCAAACCCTTACCGGGAAAAAAGGGTAAGTTCAAGATCATAAAAACTGCACTTGCCTCGATTTCAAACGGCGATTCGTCAGATTATGACCATCTTGACAACGACCTTCCGATCCCTCGCTCTGGCGACAAGATCGACCTTCTGAAACTCCTTATCCGATCGAACCCTAGCTTTCTCCCTCTTCCTCTCTTTTTCTCTCGCTAAAGAAAAAAAAGCTGGAGTTTTCCTCGGGAAGAAGAACTATGTTGTAGCTTTTATTTTTTACTTAAGCTAGACAGCATGGCATACAGCTGGCTGCCAAGAAGATTTTATAGAGGTTAGTGGATTTTAAATATATATATATATATACATATAGGGTTATATATATACACATATCTTTAACCTATAAAACTCGCCGGATCTTAACGACGAGACCGAAATGGTAACGCCCTCACATCAACACTTTGAATTAAACATTCGATCTAAAATAAATATTTTTATTTCAAATAATCTATTCGAAACTTTTGGGGCGTTACACAGAGAAATTTGCAAAAAAGTGTGTCCAATGCTAGAAGTTCGCTCCTCTCCAGCATCAACCAGCTCAACAACTAAAGTCAATAGCTACCCCATGGCCATTTGTGGTTTGGGGAATAGATTTGATTGGACCTTTCCCTTTAGCTAGCGATCAGCGCAAGTTAATTCTAGTGATGATCGATTATATCAGCAAGTGGATCGAGGCAAAGGCGCTAGCTAAAACTACTACTCAGGTTGTGATGAATTTTATCTGTGGAGAGATAGTATGCAGGCATGGAATTCCAATGGCAATTTTTACAGATAATGGTACTCAAATATGATAAATTTTTGTGTTCAAATTGGCACCGAGTTACGGTTCGCCTCTATACATCATCCAAGAAGTAACGGGCAAGTAGAAGCTGCTAACAAATTGATAATTAACCTCTTGAAGAAGAAAGTGAAAAATCTCCGAGGCAATTGGGCATAATAGTTACCTTCAGTACTCTAGGCTTTGAGGACGACTCCAATCTCAACAACATCAAGATGATTGGATGGAAGGGAATGATGAAGAATTGAATTGCAGCCTTGATCTCATTGAAGAACTAAGGGATACAGAAACAATCATGCAAGAAGAGGTAAAAAGAAGAATGGTCAAATATTTTGACAAGAATGTTCGAGTTAAAGAATTTGTTGTTGGTGATCTTGTCCTTAAGAAAGTTGATGCAACAGCAAGATCTGGCTCAGTGGGAAAGCTGAACACAAATTGGGTAGGGCCATTTATTTTTAAAGAAGCACTCAGAAATGGAGCTTATCGTCTCCAAACCTATGAAGGGGAAGACTTGTCACACATTTGGAGTGGAGATGATCTTAAGCGCTTCTTTTCTTAAAAGCTTGTATTCATCTCCGTCTTTCTTCTTTCCTTCATCTTTTGCAAGCATTATGATATGGTTGTAACCTCTTGCATTACATATATCGGAAACGAAGAATGAAGAATATTTTGACTGACTATCAAAGGCTAGAAATCCTACTAAACGAGATATCAACAGATCCTACTTGCTGCACCCTCGACTTGAAGCTTGAGATGTAAATCTACCATGACCAAAGGTAGCGGGGAGATTTCGCACTTGTGTAGTAGTAGCTCGCCAAGCTCGTGTGGAGGAACTTTAGGATTTCGGGTCCTTGCTAATATCTGATACACCCCTATACCAAGGGAAGTCTGGGTGAATATTCAGCTATGTTATGCATTTCAGGACACCATTACAGTCTTAATGATCATTCAAGGAAAGCAATGTCGGTATAGCCTCCGCAACATAACAACACCTGCCTTATTGATCATCATGCTCTGTAACCCTCAAATACTCAATTATGTAAGGATAGCCAAGAGAAGGCCAGTTGCATCTTTGGCCGTTTTCAGAGCCCTTGAGTGGCTAGGGTGTTATAATCTTAATGATCTCTTGAGGAAAGCAATGTCGGTAAATCCTCAGCGGCATAACCACACATGCCCTTTTGATCATTTAGAGTTGTTCACCTCTCTTCTCTCCCTCTCTATTTATTGTGGGTACAACCTTAGTGATCTCTTGAGGAAAGCAATGCTGGCCTAGCTGCACCTGCCCTTTCGATCACTTGGAGTTGTCCACCCCTCTCTCTCTCTCTATCTCTCTTTCTAAAAATACTAGAATTGTGATGATCTTTTGAGGAAATAAATGCTGTCCTAGTCGAACCTGCCCTTTAGATCATTACAGATTCTACCTTTCAAGCCTTTATTATGAAGGAGCGGTCTGAGATTTTTGGAGAGCGTCGGTCTCAGTGTTGAATCATTTTGGGAATGTGGTGGTCTAGAAAAATTGAGACCGCCGCCTAAGGTTCTTCAAACCCTTATAAAATTTTCAAGTGGTCAAAACTTTACAGTACATTTGTGATTCCAAGCTATAGATGGGCGCGGTCTGGAAAATCTGAGATCGCCGCCAGGATTCATCTGGGTTCAAGTATTATCTTAAGCAGGATCATATGTAACTTGTCAAAATTCTGTTCTCGTAACAATCAGTTTGAAAAATATGAGATCGCGTGGCTATATGACCTCAGCTATTCGGGAATCATTATTTTTGAATTATGGTTTTTTATCTCTACAGATTTTGAAAGCTGGAATAGCGATCAGGAAAATGAGATATCGTTGGTCATCTTCGTAAAAAGGATCTTTTCAATCTAGATTTCATCCAAAGAAGAATCGATCGAATTATTGAAGACCGCACCTTCCGTTCTAGTTAAAAATTATTGGGGAATCAGTATTTGTGGATTATAACCTTTTATCTCTGCAGATCCTTAAAGTTCGAGAACGCAATATGACAAGCGATCTCATCAAGATTCAACACTCCATTACATTATCGATTATTCGAACTCAACAAGATCTAAAAGCATTGAGATCGAATGCTACTTTCTATCTCATTAAATTCAGACCGCTGAGATGAAGATAATTGCTGAAATTATCAGAGACTGAAATTATCGCCGAAGATGAAAATTTACCAATGAGACCGCGAGTGATAAAAAGGTAGTTCGCTCACAAGAAGAGAGTGATCGACATAAGCACAGGTAAACATAAACATTTATCCATAAAAGAAAGGTATGTAAAAATTCTCTTTATATATCAATCATGCTTGTTACACTGTTCGCCTGGTCTCAATACCCGTGATCGGATAAGTACAATAAACAACTACAAAAGAAAATCTACTTGCTCTTTGACCTTTTTGGAGACCGGTTATCTGATGAAGAAGAGTTGGCCTCATCCGAGGATTCTTCTGAATTTATGGGAGAAACTTTAGAGCCAGAACTCGAGTCCGCAGCAGTGCTCGTATCATGGCCTACAAAATATTGACTTCCGCACATTTCATTAGCATCTCCTTCAACATCTAAATTTTCATCTTCTTCCTCCTCGGCAGCGATCTCACCAGTCGTGATCGACTGTTCGTCAATTACCCTGGCCGCATCAGGGAAAAGATTAGCAAACTTTACGTCTTTATACTTGCCAATAAAAGCACCGCGAGCACGAAGCTTAGAGATTGTTTGCTCCATGGTCTCTTTTACATGGTGCATCAGCGCATTCTGGAAATCTTCATTTTCCGCCTCGTATGCTCTTTTATTTGATCGCTGCAGGACGAAGAATGATTAGATCGCGTGGTCACAATACAAAATAAAATTGGAAATCTCAGGTAAAAGTTTTACTTTTAGCTCTTCCTACAGGCGTTCGTTCTCCCTCAGAGTACCTCAAAGAGACCGCCCCATAAGATGATTCAAGATCGTGATGTTGGTGGTCACTTGCGCGCAGACGCCAGGGAGCATATCGGTCTCAATACTATAAGATTCTCTGGCATTGCTTTTCTCGTAAAGGGGAGCAGTGACCGCGAAAGCATGGCGAGTTAATTTTCTGCCCCAAAGAGGGAGATCGGTTGAAACTTGTACACTTTTGCCTTTTTCACCCCATTTGAGAAGGGTCTTTCCCTTGGTATCCCTCATCTTCTTTGAGAAGCTGAGCAAAGGAAATGGTGCAACGGCGGTCTCAGACTCGCCGATAAAACTCGTGATCTCGCGCTCGCGGTCTCTTTTCTTCCTTTGCTATCTCTGAGTAAATACCTCAGCCGGTGCCACCGGGTCACTCACAGGAATGACAATGGCCACTGAAGAGAAAACAGTCAGAAGAAATAAGAGAGAAATTATAATGAGATCGCAGAAGACCGCAGATAGAGATACTTACTCTCTTCTGGCAAGATTGCAGCGATCTGAGGTCAGATCACCGAGTAATGAACAAGATCAAGGCGCTTGCCCGCCAAGAAGGCCAAGACCTCAAGCTCGCCTTCTTAGAAAACTTCAATTTTCAAAAAACCTTTTCTGCTCGCGGAGACTGTTGGTTGCTGAGACCACCGAGGTTGCCTTCAAAGACTAGATACCTCTCCGTCCAAAAGGGGATTTTGTTAAGGTGATTCAAAACCTTTATTCCATTGCACGAAAAATATACTAATCCCTTAGATTCTTCCTTCTTCTAACCTTCTTTTAGCGACTTTACAGTAATGGTCGCCCGGAAAAGGGCCATGAAAAACTTTATCTTTTCCGACCTCAGGTAATTTATAAAGACATTCATCAGACCGATAGAGTTGGGATGCAGCTGTGCGAACACAAGGCCATAATATTCCATCACCTCCATGGTTTCCCAGGGAAGAGGAAATTTCAGGCCGTATTCAAAGTGATCAATAAGGATTATATAATTGTTGTCTTCTCTAAAGCTCAATCCTTCATTCTTCATCCGCGGTCTCACCACGATCTGGCTCTGAATCATATGCTTTGCCAGAAAAGATAAGTATTCATCTTGTGAAAGATTGGAAGATTTGTGATCGACATTTAAGAAAATCTCAGCTGAAGAAGCCGGAAGGATAACATTTTTAGAGACCGCTGAGATCGGTGTTTTGGTCACATTCAAGAAATCATAGAATGAAGGAGTGAATGCTAGCTCTAATCTCAAAAAGAAGAGATCGCAATAATCACCTAACAAGCAAAACAGAAATAAGCAAAGTAAAGAGATCGACATTATAGCATTTAAAGAGATCGCATCAATCAAGACCAAATTGTCACAATATATTACAAATTTCAAATTTTTCAGAATCAATGTCTTAAGATCGCAGGAAATCAACAAACTAAAATCTATCTCCTGGGTTTGCTCTTTCTTCCAATGAAGACCGCAACATCCTGCATCTCATTAATGGCGGACAGAGCGGTCACTAAGCTTTGGTTTGCTGACATTGCAACACGGTGGATCTTAACGACCTCCCTATCCACCTGCTTCATGGGAATGACCACGATCTCTGAGGTCGGTCTCTCCTACGGATGACCGCCAGAAGTCCCTGGCTTCATTACCATGGGAGCAGAGCCATCTTTAAGAGAGCCGACCTCAATAATCAATGATGCCGACTTCCCTTTATAATAATTTGCATCTCTTTCTGCCTTGCAGAGTGCCCTGGTGAGATCGCCAATCTTCAGCTTGCTTTCTTCACGGACTTGTATTTCCTTGGCCCACTGCTTACCTTCAAAATAAGCAGTCAACACCCAGAGATGATTCTCGAGAGCCCGATCCCGAGCTCGCATCATTCTAACATCCTCAAACATATGTTTGAGACATCTGCGAACTAAGGAGGAAAGTTTAACGCTTGCTGCTGAATTTCCCCCTCCTCGGGAGTTGTATCGGTCTCATCAATAGCTGTGGTTAGAAACAAAGAACAATTAGTCTAGCCTCAAACAAAGCAAATGAAAGAGCTCGCACAAAGAAGAGTACTCGAAAGGAAATCAACACCGACGTTGCGTAAGTTATTTTCAATATCTGTTGTGATCGCAGGGTCCACGGTCAACAAACGACGGTCTGACCCCCTAAAGCGCTCAAGGTTCATTCTTTCCAATTCCCTCTTCTGCGACCTCTCTCCCTCTTTTCGCCTTCTTTTTAATTCAGCATTGCTAATGAGGATGTCATCTGCTTCAATAATGACGACCTAATGCCACCTTTTTGGAGACCTAGGTCGAGGAGCAGGTAATGGAAAGAATTCAAGCGGTCTCATGGTTGGGCCTGCTTACCAGTTCGTAGTGCGGCGACTGCTGTAGCGCGATCTGTCACTGCTCCATTCAGTTGAGCATCCATATCGGCTAAAATATTCGTCAGACTGTCGGCTAATGTGTTCCACTCTTTCATAAATTACCAGATTCTTTCCCTCTCCCCTCCTTTTCCCCCAGTGACCTTCTTTTTCTTCTCCTTTCCTTTCTCTGTGGCGATCTGCGTTGCCTTTTCATCTTCCTTTTTCTTATCAACAATGACCTGCGCTGCCTTTTTCTCCTCCTCCAGCTTCTCGGCAGCGATCAGTGCTACCCTCTCTTCTTCTTCTTTCTTTGGTTCGATGGTGATCTGCTTCGCCTTATCTTCCTCCTCTTTCTTCTCCTTCTCTCCCGTCTCCTTGTTTTTCCAACTCAGCTTTTTTCCTGATCGCCACTTCCGCGATCTTCTTCCTTTTTTCCTCGGCGGCCTTACGAAGGCTCTTTATTTCAAAAGGGTCATTTACCTGTGAGATCGGGCGGACAAGGCCATTAAAAGAGACACAATCAAGATAAGAAATTAATTCCGAGTCCGCTTCCCCAGAAGGAAGAGAGATCGCATAACAAATAGAAAGATCGGTCTGCCTTACCTTCTCCGGAGCCATTGCAGGAGGTGGAAAATTCACATTTTTAGGGAGTAAGACCGCTCCTTTAGAGGTCACAGCCTTAACCTCCTCATTTTTTCTTTTCTTCGTAACTTTGCTGGAAGGACTTGTGTTTTTTCTCTTTTTTCCATTTGCGGCGTCATGTCTATCCGTGATCTCCTGCCTCAATTTCCCAGCCGAGACCGACTGCTCTTGCAAACGAGTTTTTATATTCTCAGCAGACGCGGTCTCTTCGGTCTGTTCGACGACCTGCTTAAGAGCTTCCTCAGAATTATGATAGTCAAAAGTGATAGTCAAATCAGTAAGATCAAGCACGGGAGGCCCAGAAGAAGTGGCCGGCAAATCAAGAACTTTTTAGACCAGCAAGACGATCTCACTTCAGACTCAGAAGTGGTGACTGCTCAGGCAACTAGCTCGCTTTTCTTTCCAAAAGCTTCTGAATTCTGGAGCCCCCCAAGCCTTATTTACAGTTTCCCTCGCATTTATGGCGGTCACGGTCTCAGCGGTCAAAGCAAGCATTTCCAAAGTTGCAGCGAAACTTGAAAATGTGCGGGGATCATGTTTGCCCGGAAATCCACGACCTCTCCTCTCCAGCCAGAATGACCCTTCACAGCGGTCTCAGATTTTTGAGACCTCCTACGTCGCCAGCCTCCACTCCAAATTTCTCGTCTAAGTCTCAGTGGTCAGGATCTTGGAGACCGCCAAGACCGGGCGGTCTGTTTCCTTTTTCTTATTATCTCTGCACTGGCTCTCATGTATCCCGGGCAGCCCGTTATTTTTGGATCTGTCCGTTTGGGTAGCTTCCGTGTCTATAAATAGGGGGGTAGGCTGAAAAGGGACTTTTGCTTCGAGGCTCCAATTTTTAACCTCTTCCTCTGTCCTGTTCTGGACTTTCATCTTGTAACACCTTTTGAGACTAATTGAAACAATTTTTCTTGTCGGAGGTTTCTCCTCTGGCATCTTCTGTCTTAAGTAACCTATACTTCACAGTTTTCTCCACCCCTTCTATATTGTGAGTTTCGGAGGTATATTTTTTATACCAACAGGTCTCTCACAAGCCGGCGGGGTAGGTTGACCACTTAAGAGGCATGTAGAAATAACGATGAAAGGCCTCTGAGTAGGTTCTGCCGACCGGGCATTCACTAGTCGGTGGGGCAAGTTGACCACTCAGAAGGCAGGTAAAAATAATAATAAAAGGCCCCTGAGTAGGTTCCACCGACTAGGCTCTCACAATCCGGTAGGGCAGGTTGACCACTCAGGAGGCGGGAAGAAATAATGATCAGAGACCCCTGAGTAGGTCCCGCCGACAAGGCTCACACAAGCTGGCGGGGCAAGTTGACCACTAAGGCGATAGGTTGTAAGATTATACTGTAAGATCCCCAGGAATGATCCAGCTAACAAGGCTCTTGAAGGCCGGTAGGGCAGAAATATCACCTAGGAGGCAGAGGGGCTTGGAAGAGAGGAGGTTTCAACCTAAACCGGGGAAATGGGCGATACGAGTTGGTCTCACCCCAAACATTCACCCAACCCACTCGCTCTCGCGTAGGCAATAGCGAGCGTGCGGGTGGTGCGGCTAGCGACCAGGGTGTAGGCATAATGCCCTGGCTGAATCTCGGGCGGGGAGCTACCCCTAGCCTATATCAAAGAGAGGCGAGCATACACGGACCGTAGAGCCCATAAATCTCACAATCCCTAGGTCTCGCGAATCCCTAGGTTACGAGTCTCAATCTCCAACTCCTTAAATCCCTAGCTCTCGTCAGATCCACAAGGGAGTCGATACAGATCTCTAGATGAGGCACTCATCGAGTCTTAGAAATCAAGGCGATTCGCCATGCATAAGAGCAAAAAAAGTAGAGAAAAAAAATAAGAACACTTTGAAAATTCCATTCATATATTGCAAAAATTTGGGGACTCTCCCCTTGCATACATAACAAAATTTGTTGGAGACTCGCCCCTTTACATGGCAAAAGAAGAATAAAATGAAAAGGGCTGCAAGTATTTAATCTTCACTCGTCGTCGCCTACATCGCCCGGTGAGTAGGCATGCGAGTCGGAGGATGAGTCTATCGGGGGGTCTGAAGGAAGAGCGCCGATATCAAATCTTCTGTGGTGATGTTCTCCCAACCTTCCCCCGAACGCATTGACATCCCGAAGCATGACGAGTGTGGCCTCGGTGGCTTTGATCTCCATGAGCCTCCGCGTCGCCTCAATCTCGGCAAGGGTGACAAGTTGCGCCCCCTCGCGCTCTGCTGGCGCAACCCCACAGTGGCTTGGGCGAGCTGCTCCTTGAGGTCCTTCACTTCGGCCTCCAATTCACTGTTTTGAATCGCCATTCGGGGTGCGGCCTAAACATCATGTGTTAAGAAAAAATGAGGACAGGAAAAGAAAAGAGGAAAAAGGAAAGAGGGGGGAAGTGAGTAGGATGTTGAGATCTACCTACTCCTTCGGATCATTCCCTAGGAGCTTCTCGCCGACCTCAAGTTGCGTCTCGAGGTCCCCAGCCTGCTCCTCTGCAATCTCTCGAGCAGCCTCTAATTTGTCGAACCTCTTCATGAAGGAGAGGTCGTGCCGAGACGCCATATGCGAGATCTCAATGGCGTGTAGTTGGGCTCTCGATCTCTCATATGCAAGCTCTCGCATAGATGACTTCTCAAAGGCGACGGCCTCCTCCCTCCCATACAGTCCATACGCGACAAAGAAGGCGTGATCGTCTGCCTTTCCCTGCTCAACACAGGAGGGGAGGAAAGTAGAGAGGGAGACTTTCTCCCTAGCCACCTCCTAAGTGAGCAGAGGGCCGCCCGTGCTATCCAGGGGCTTCAACCCGAGGCCAAAGTGCGGGTGCAAATCTGACATGTCCACCCCACTCGTCTCAGCATCAGAGTGGACCACAGGATCCTGGCGGCTTGTCGGGGTCTTCTTGGATGCCAGCGACTTCTTCAGCTTCTTTCGCGAGTCAGAATGGGGAGGGGAGTCGAGATCAACCACTTCCCTCTTCCCTTTGCTGCTGCCAGACTTGGACTTGACCTTATCGCCAGCATAGGCTTCCGCAACTGCTTTCGCCAGGCCAAGCGGATAGGTCAGCCTTGCGCCACCTGCGTAAGGCGGGTTCACCAGGATCAGGCATTACCCTGCAACAAATAAACATTTTAAAATGTGGGGGGGGGGGGGGGGGGGGGGGGGGCTGAGTAGAAGAAATGCTAGAAAAAGTATACGATAGGAACCATACCTTCCCCCTGTGGAACAGGAGGGAGCGAATCAAAACGTCGTCGCAAGTAGGCGACCTCGAAGTCCTTCTTGAAGAAGAACTTGCAGAAGCCTGCCATACCGCCCTCCATGCGAGGAGCGTGATAGATTAACTCGCTTTGCTGGACTAGCACATGATGAGTCCGATTTGTATAGGGTTTTTCAGACTCATCTGGGCTAGTTTTCACGCACTTGCACTTCAGTTTTGGATCATAATCATTTCTATTTACGCAATATCATTTACGTACACGAAGTGCACATTTAAGCCCGTTTTGGTGTGGTTTTATCCTACCCTTGTATTCAGCTCATTTTTATAGTTATATAGATCTTTGTGAATGTTGGGATTCGATAATATTATGTCTCTACCAGTGGTCTGGACTGTTTTCCTACAGGTACTGGGATTATGTGGACAATCGGTGTGGGATGAGCCATATTTAGCCTAAAAGGCCTCTAGTAGTGTGTTTTTGTTCACGCACGATTAGGCGCACGACCACTGGGCGTGCGCATTCCCCCATTTTTCACCCGAGTGGTTCGCACGACCACTGGTCGTGCGCCTCCACACGTTCCCAATTTTAGCATTCTAGATTCTGCTACAGGTTGTCCAAGCACGATCAGCGGCATTTCTTCGAGCACGACCACTGGTCGTGCGCCACTGATCGTGCACGTTGTTTTATCCCTCGCCAATATATATGTTGTTTGTGATTTTTAGGTCATTCCAAGCCGGCTGCTTGGGATTTTCTTCTGCCGTAAGGGAGGAAAGCTCCGTTTTTGAAGGTTTCTTCCTCCCTCTTTCATCAGAGGTCACCTCGCATCATCCAAGCACTTCAAGGGAGAGATCCTAGCCCTACTCTCATCACCAAGTAAGGAGTATACAACTTTTGTGGCGTCCAGATCGTAAGACAGAGAAGATGGGTATATTGGAGGGAGGTGACAGCTCCTCTGGACCCCAGACGCAGTTGTGGACCAAGCTAGGACTTGGATCACAACCTGGCGATTCCTACCGTGAATCCTGACAAGCCTCTGGATTTGGTTGTATTTCTATCTTTCCTCATTTCCTCCTTGTTATTGTAGTTAGTTCTCTTTATGTTGATGATGTTGCACTCTATATTTGTTGAACTTCTTGTCATATATTATGAAATGTTTTCATGCTTAATGAGTTCTTGAGGTGTGCTTTCGTGGTGATTGTGGTGTGAGTGTTCGATGTTGCCGCAGTAGCAATTGCTAGTGGCGTGCTTGTTGATGAGGTGCTTGCGACCCTCATTACGCCGGTGCGGATCACTCCATCTGCAAGCCTACTCATCCATCTACACAGTGAAGCAGTGCATAGCGGACTGCATAGTTTCCATCCGCCGAGCAAAGAAGTGCATAACTGTCTACATAGTAGTAGTTTATTTTCATTATTTTGTTTCTGCAACCCAAAACAAACACCGTCCGCAATCCGACCTAAAGGACTTCTAACTCAAGTCCTTCCTCAAAAGTAAACTTCACCTTACTGTGTTCCTTGAGAGATCGATACTTGGGGAAATTCACCCATTTTATATTACTTCAACGACCGGTACACTACCGTGTCGTGTCGCTGTCTCTCTCCTGCCTATAGCGGTGTGCTAGATTTGCGCATCAAGTTTTTGGCGCCGTTGTCGGGGAACACAGTCGTGTGAGTTTTCTAGAGAGGGAGAAGAGAATTCGAAGTCCTTCCATTTGTAAATTGCATCCTTTTTGTTTTATTTTTTTTCGTATTATGTTTTTCTTTCTTTTAATATAGGCTGCTTTAGTGAATTATTGTTGGGTGTAGTATTTTGCACAATAGTGTTTTTCTTTTGAATCTAGTTATCTTCACGCAATGTGGGCCTCATTTAATATTCATTGCCATTAGTGTGGAGATATCTCTCATGCTAGTGATAGATGTCCAAAGGGATATAATAGCCCGATCACTCAAGGCCAGTATATGGAGCACCGACTTCGTCTAGTACTCCATATTGTAATGCCCCTTATTGTCGTTAATTATTTTTTTTGCGTAGCCGCTGTGACGTAATTTTGGCGTAAGGGCATTACGTCAGCTCATCAGGGTTAGTTTTGGGCCTTAGCTTAGTTAAAGTATGTAATTTGGATCGAGCGTGCAAAATTTCGCAACGTTTCAGGTTAAAGAGATTATTTTGGGTAGTTATCAAGATTTTAGCTTCAGGAATCTTTATCCCGAGTTTAGCTCGTCGGAATTGAATTCTCACTTCGTCGTTGGATTCATAGTGTCGTTTTTCTATGAGGGTGCGAGTTTCGTAGAAATCCGAGGTGATCTAGTCACCCTCGCAGCTTAAGTGAAAGAGAGTATTATTTAATTAATTAAATATTAAATTAGGTTTTTATTATAAAACCTAAAATTCTCTCCCTATCCTTCTTCCTCCTTCATCGATCCAAACCAGCCGCCGGGCGAGAGAGCGAGAGAGAAGCATCCTAGAGCTTCGGCCGACGATTCCTAGGGCTGTTGTAATCGGAATCGCGTTTGGAGAGTAGATTTGGAAAGCTCTTGACGAGATCTTCGTTCTAGTGGTAAGAGTTTCCTATTTCTTGGGATTTTTGAAGTTAATGTAGTGACCTAACTCCTCCTTTTGATCCGTAAAGTTTCAGGTTTTTGTGCTTGAGTGATTTCTTAGTCGATCCATAGCTTTTGGAGCGGAGATCTTCGAGTTTGCAAGGTTTAAGGCAAGTGGCAATTCCTCTTTCTCTTTCGTTGTTGAAGTGTCGTCTTCTTGCTTGAGTTCTTATCACATTGCTTAACTCTTGACCTTGGGGTGTTTCTTGGTTAATTTAACTTACGTATCTCCTTGATCTCACTCTAAAATGTCTAGAATTTCCCTAGGAAAATTTGTATGCTGCCTAGACCTTTTCCCTGTTTTCCTGAAGAATACCTTGATTTGTCGAGAAATGCCCTTGATTTCTCGAGAAATGCCGTTTATTTCTCGAGAAATACCTCCTGCAACCTCGAGAACTATCTCCTGCAACCTC
Organism: Dactylorhiza incarnata; assembly: GCA_033032865.1. NCBI lineage: Eukaryota > Viridiplantae > Streptophyta > Magnoliopsida > Asparagales > Orchidaceae > Dactylorhiza > Dactylorhiza incarnata. The sequence continues at coordinate 764,474 of JAWHQI010000068.1, forward strand.
GAGAACTGTCTTCCCCGATTTCTCGAGAAATACCTGGATTTCTCGAGAAATTCTTCTTCTCCTCCAGAACTGTCTTCCCTGATTTCTCGAGAAATACCTTGATTTCTCGTGAAATTCTTCTTCTCCTCGAGAACAGTCTTCCCCGATTTCTCGAGAAATACCTTGATCTCTCGAGAAATTCTTCTTCTTCTCGATAATTTTTTTCTCTCTGTTTTATCGAGAAGTGGCTCCTGTTTCTCGAGTAGTGCCCAGACTCTTTTCCTGTTCTCTCGAGAAATCCCTACAGAAATGTTCCTTTGCTTCTCAAGAAATCCCTGAAGTCATCCTTCCCGTTTTCTCGAGAACTTCCCTCTGTTTCTCGAGAAATACCTTTCATTCCACGAGAAATGTCTTCTCCTTCTCGAGAAATGCCTATCCATTCCTAAGTCTTTGAGCTATGTCTCAGATCTCTTCTCTCTCATGGAAATTTGAATCTTCAAAAGTGTACAGGGATGTTGTCTCCTGCCCTTGATCATGGTTACCTCCTTCCTGAGTTCTTTTACTTGCTGTAGCTACGCAAATTTCTAGGTTTCCTTTATGATCATTTTGAGAGGTGTTTCCCACATTGGTGACCTTATCCTTAGGTCTCATGCTGTTTTTGTCCCTCGGGATAAATCTCGGGTGTTTACTTCATTTGTGATCCTACCCTTAGGGTATCCTGGTAATTATTTTCTTGGGCTTCATCCCGTGCCTTAATTAAAGAAATTAATTAATATGAACCATTGCCCTTAGCCTGACACAGTGGGCCGTGTTTGGGGGGCAGTGGGGATTTGTTGTAACCTTGCACGGTGGCCATTTTAGAGGTGAATGGAAGGCTTGGCTTGTGGTCCCGAGGGCCGTGTTTGGGTGGTTGGGGATAGGGAAACCCCCACCCATTTTTGGCTTTGGGTGGCAGAGGATAAAGGACCGCCACCCACTTAACCTGAGCTGATCAGTCTCTTTAAATAGAATTTACAAGATAAATGAACCATGCTTGCTCCTCTATTTGGTATTTGGTGCACTTGGTGCATTGTTGACCTTATTTTTCTTTGTTTTCTGCCACTTGTAATTCCCTTGCTGAGGCATTCTACATTTTATTGAATGCCTCAGGTTCTGAGTCGTAGCGGCTAGCAGTGTAGCCCAGAGTCTTTGGGAGTTTTAGTTGCTATTTTACCCCATTGCTGCGAGGTTGTTGTTGTTGTTAGTATTGTTCTTGTGTTCAGACATGCTAGATTGGAGCCGATGGGTTCATGTCAGGTTGTTGACGCACATTGTGCCCTTTTGATACTTTATAGCTTACTTCCCAGTTAAATGCCACTACTTTTAGATCTTGTGTATCTTGCTCTCTGGGAATGATTTATGTCTAGGTGCATTATAGTTATAAAATGGCTTTTCTTCCATCCCCATTGCATTCCTTTTTACTGAAATCCCTATCTTTAAAGTCTCCTAAAGGTATTTTCTATACTTATACTACGCCTAGATATGTGCATATCATTCACTTTATGTCATGTCATCACGTGCATTTAAGACCTTAAGTGAACTAAATCAAGTATTTTCCGCTGGAATTACATATATTTTCTCGGTGGACTAGTTGATCCACGAACTGAGAGACACGAGACACAGTTCTTACTTCAAACCCCAATAAATGATTTCAAGTGACGAATTATCATATAATCATGTTTGATTTAAATAAGTAATAGGTTCCCGCCTAAGCGTCCGCGGTTGTCTCCTGCATGATGTGGCATCATGACGCGTATTTTCTCTTACTCTGATATTCCTAAATTTTGAGAAAAAAGCGGGTTGTGAAAGTTGGTATCAGAGATAGGCTGTCTCGACAAGTTGGTCGAGCGACTAATTCAGATATAGTATAGTGGTTTGGTTCCATTGCATACACACACCGATGTGTCATCAGTACATCTTCGCTGAAGCATGAACACTACACTCATAGCATGATAAGAAGTATACGGGGCATATTATGTAGTATGAGATGCATAATATGTGTTTGTATATGGATACACCATAGGTGGCAACATGTGACGGTTATGTCGTATGGGATGCATAACCATCATCACATGGATGCCCATTAGCACATTTTTCCTTTTCCTTAAATGCAATATTATGTAGTATGGGATGCATAATATTTCATGTGTACGCCGCTCATAACATGTATTTAGGCCTTTATTAGAATGCATAGCACAACATACATTACATAGCGTTGCATAAGCACACGTGCGAAGCTAAAGACTTATATGATGACACACGTACATGCATGATTTCAAAATGAACACAAGAAAATTCATGCATTCATGACCCTTGCACATGAGCCAAGATGGATGATGTAGTATCATCTCCAAATTTAGCATAGCATCATGAAAATCCCAGAGAAAGGTGGTAGCAATGGCAAGTATCTGTACATATATGTTCTGAACCAGGCAGAGTAGCATTACTGTAAGGTTAAGTTTTGATTGTAGGTTTATGCGTTTAAGCTGAAATGGTGCGTAAGCGAGTCGCGACTAGATCGACTCCTCAGTCGGAGGGCGAGTCATCCGGAGCGCAGAGTGAAGCTTTGATCGAGAGTCTGCGCCAGAGCAATAAGGCTCTGTCAAGGCATATGGTTGCGATGCAGTCGCAAGTTGAGGCGTTGATGTCTGTCGGTGCAAGACAGTAAGCCGCGGTGCAGGCCACCGTAGTAGAGTAGACCTTACCTACCCTCCTACTCCCCTGGTACCCCCAGTAGCGATACCGCTGGAAATGAACTTCATTTCGCACTTTTAGAGATTGGGACATCCATCGTACGACGGACGAGCTGACTTCGTGGCCTTGGACGATTGGCTTTTAACCATGGAGGAGATGTTCTCGTATTCAGGGATCGCCGTGGACCAAAGGGTGATGATTGCCGCGTACCAGCTAAAGGGCCTCACAAAGAGCTGGTGGTTGAGAGAGAAGGAAGACTTTACTGGAGGATGTACGTGGGAAACCTTCAAAGGGATGCTGATAAGGAAGTTCCTGTCGTCAGTAGAACAGGACCGGTTAATGAATGACTTCCTACATCTGAGGCATAGGAAGCTCTCGATGAGTGAGTATGAAATAGAGTTTTGCAAGTTGAGCAGGTTTGCTCCGGCCTTGGTAGCCTCGGAAGAAGGTAGGGTGAAGAGTTTTCTGGGTGGTCTCCGCAGCGACATCCAGCAGCTGGGCAGTGCGTACAGATCGGAGAAGTATGTCGAGGTAGTTGAGCCAGCGCTGAATGTGGAGGCGATTGATAATGCCAAGAATCGAGGATTTATAATGAAGAAGGGAAAGAGAAAGGCCGAAGAAGAATGGAATTCGGGTGCAACTGGCTCAGTCTTGAAGAAAGGAGGTGGTGAGGTCTGTAGTTTCTGTGGACACTCTGGCCATCCGTTTGAGAAGTGTTTCAAGAGGAAGGGTGTTTAGAAGCAACATCGAGTGCTGGCAATTCACGGTGCTCCGAAGGGAGAGGTGCTCTGCCCGTTGTGCAAGCAGAAGGGGCATGATATGGCGCAGTGTTGGACCAAGGAGAAAGTCTACTTCCAGTGCGGACATAAAGTGCACATGAAGTTTCAATGCCCGCGAGTTCAACCCCCGTTGCAGCCAGTTCCACTTCGAGCCTTGCCGCCACCGCAGCATCAGGATAAAGGAAGAGGAAAGCTGAATGTGATATCCCAGGAGCAAGCGCAGTCTTTGACCCAAGTAATCGCAGGTTAGACCTTAAGCCAGCTAGTAAGTCTTGATTCCTTTTAGTTTCGTTGTATTAGACTAGTTTCTTTTTCGCGCTTATAGGGAGATTTAAGATGAAGAATCGTTTGGCGCGTGTTCTTTCCGATTCGGGTGCTACCCATTCGTTGGTGGCTAGGAATTTCGTCGAGCGCCATCGTTTGACCCTTGAGTTGGGCAAGGATTCGTTCCTCGTTAAGTTTCCTTCTGGTGATTTGGTATCCACGAACCAGCGCAACAGGAGATGCCCTGTCCTCTTAGGAGATTTCATGGTGTTTGGTAATCTCAATGTGCTGGACCTAGAAGACTTTGATGTGATATTGGGTATGGACTTGTTGGCTAGTTATGATGCTGTCATCCGATGCAAGGAAAAGCGTTTGGACTTTGTGATGGACAATAGTCAACCCATGAGCATTTTTGGATCTCCATGCCAGAGTTCCCCGATAATCTCTACGGTATGTGTTTGGAAACTGTAAAATTCTGGTTGCTTGGCTTACCTTGTTTCGGTGTTAGAATCTGTTAGTGGTTCGCCGTGTATCGAGGGTGTTCCGATGGTGCGAGAGTTCCTAATGTCTTACCTGTCAGTCTTCCTGGTCTTCCGCCTGATAGAGATGTGGATTTCGTTATTGATCTTGAGCCTGGTACTCGTCCTATCGCTAAGGCACCGTACTGTATGGCCCCGCGTGAGCTAGAAGAGTTGCGGACTCAGTTAGATGAGTTGTTGCAGTGTGGATTCATTAGACCAAGTTCTTCGCCCTGGGGTGCTCCAGTGTTGTTTGTGAAAAAGAAGGATGGTTCTATGAGGTTGTGCATAGATTATAGGTAGTTAAACAAACTGACCATCAAGAACAGGTATCCGTTGCCGATGAAAGATGATCTGTTTGATCAGTTGCGTGGTAGTTCGGTGTTTTCAAAGATTGACCTTCGATCAGGCTACCATCAGTTGAGGATCCGTGAGTCGGACGTTCCCCGGACTTCCTTTCGTTCCCGTTATGGTCATTTTGAGTTTCTAGTTATGTCTTTTGGTTTGACGAATGCACCCTCTGCGTTTATGGACATGAAGAACCGAATGTTCAAAGATTTTCTGGATCATTTTGTAGTAGTTTTCATCGACGACGTGTTGGTGTATTCCAGAAGTGCTGAGGAGCATGCTACGCATTTGCGCTTAGTATTATCTACACTTAGGGAGCACGAGTTGTATGCGAAGCTGAGTAAGTGCGAGTTCTGGCTTCCTCAGGTGTCCTTTCTGGATTCTCGGTGCTGTCGGCACCTTTAACTAAGCTTACCCAGAAGAATAACACTTTTATCTGGACCGATAAGTGCAAAGAAGCCTTTCAGGAATTAAAGAGGTGTTTATGCAATGCTCCTGTGTTGGCCTTACCGATCGAAGGAGTAGAGTATACTGTTTATGTGGACGCATCTCACATTGGACTAAGGTGTGTTTTGATGCAAGAAGAAAGGGTGATTGCCTATGGGTCGAGACAACTAAAAGTTCATGAAAAGAATTACCCTACGCATGACTTAGAATTTGCTGCAGTAATTTATGCCTTAAAGCTTTGGAGACATCTGTTATATGGAGTGTCATGCAATATTTTCACGAATCATAAGAGTCTGAAGTACGTCTTCACCCAGAAGGAGTTGAATTTGCGCCAGCGCAGTGGTTGGAGTATGTTGCGGATTATGAATTGATATCCTTTATCATCCGGGTAAGGCTAATGTAGTGGTCGATGCCCTGAGTAGAAAGACCGCGCATGTCTTCAATCTCTCTGTGCAGTCCTTAGTGGAGGAGTTTATGCTGATGGATATCTCAGTTGGTAGTAGTACCGCACCTTCGAGACTTGAAGCTGAAGAGCCTTCTTGGATTACCCTTACAAGACTGCATCAGAAGGAAGATCCTGACTTGCAGCATCTTCGGAGTAGGACTGAGAAAGGGGAACTGCCAGACTTTTCAATCGATGATAAAGATACCATGATGTATCGAGCTAGATATTGTATTCCCGCGTTGGAAGATATTCGGGCAAAGATCTGTAGTGAAGCGCATGAGTCAAGTGTTTCCTATCATCCTGGTTCCACGAAAATGTACAAAGACCTGAAGCAGATCATTTGGTGGTCTGGTATGAAGAATGATATAGCCAGATATGTTTCTGAATGTTTTACCTACCAGCGCGTTAAGGCAGATCATAAGAGACCTGGAGGTAAACTGAACCCTTTAGATATTCCAAGCTGGAAGTGAGAGAGTATTTCAATGGACTTCATTACTGGTTTACCGAGATCTCCCGGAGGACACGATTCAGTATGGGTCATAGTTGACAGATTGACAAAGTGTGCTCACTTTGTGCCTTTTAAGATCGGCTACTCTATGGAGAAAATAACAGAACTTTATTTGAATGAAGTCATCAGATTGCATGGTGTGCCCGTGAGCATTGTGTCGGATCGAGATTCCAGATATATGTCTCGCTTCTGGAGGAGTTTGAAGGGAGCTTTGGGTACTGACCTTAGATACTCTACCGCTTACCACCCTCAGACTAATGGTCAGACGGAGAGAGTGAATCAAATTTTGGAAGATATGATCAGATGCTATATTTTGGATCATGGAGGAGCGTGGGATAAGCGTCTTGGGTTGATGGAATTTTCCAACAATAATAATTATCAGGAAAGTTTGCAAATGGCCCCCTTTGAGGCTCTGTATGGGAGGCGTTGCCGAACTCCCTTGTTTTGGGCCGAGTTTGGTGAGAGTCCGTTGTTAGGCGCAGAGGCTTTGGAAGAGATGAGCGTTGTCGTGACTCATATCCGCAAGAAGCTTCGTATTGCTCAGGAGCGGTATGAGAAGTATGTCAATCGGAGAAGGGTGGATCTAGAGTTTGCCGTCAAAGATTTAGTGTTCTTGAAAGTTTCTCTGATGTCGGGCGTTAAGAGATTTGGAAGGAACCATAAGTTGGATCCCCGGTATGTGGGACCTTTCCAGATTGTTGAGCGCATCGGAGCGTCAGCTTAAAAATTGGATTTGCCTGCTTCCTTCCCTAATGTTCATGATGTATTTCATGTGAGCTAGCTGAGGAAGTGTTTGCATAGTGGTCGGCTTGTTCTTGATTCGGTGCCCGTATTGCAGCCCAACCTTTCCTATGTAGAAGAGCCTATCCGAATCTTGGAGACTCAAGAGCGTGTGTTGCTGAAGAAGACGATCCCGATGGTTAAAGTTCTTTGGAAGAATCAGGACGTCGAGAGCGCAACTTGGGAGCTTGAGTCTGCCATGAGAAAGACTCACCCTAGCCTCTTCTCCTTTATTTTGGGTAAATCTTCCGTCTAGTAATCTTTGGTTCTTCTGTATCTCCCGTGATCGTTGGATTTCAAGTTTCGGGACGAAACTTCTTTTGATGGGGAGTTATTGTAACGCCCCTGATTTTCGTTAATTATTTTTTTTTTGCATAGCCGCTGTGATGTAATTTTGGCATAAGGGCGTTACGTCAGCTCGTCAGGGTTAGTTTTGTGCCTTAGCTTAGTTAAAGTATGTAATTTGGATCGAGCGTGCAAAATTTCGCGATGTTTCTGGTTAAAGAGATTCTTTTGGGTAGTTATCAAGATTTTAGCTTAGGGAAGCTTTATCCCTAGTTTGGCTCGTCCGAATTGAATTCTGATTTCGTCGTTGGATTCGTAGCACCGTTTTTCTGTTACATTGCGAGTTTCGTAGAAATCCGAGGTGATCTAGTCACCCTCGCAGCTTAAGTGAAAGAGAGTATTATTTATTTAATTAATTATTAAATTAGGTTTTTATTATAAAACTTAAAATTCTCTCCTTATCCTTCTTCTTCCTTCATCGATCCAAACCAGCCGTCGGGCGAGAGAGCGAGAGCGAAGCATCGTGGAGCTTCCGGCCGACGGTTCCTAGGGCTGTTGTAGTCGGAATCGCGTTTGGAGAGTAGATTTGGAAAGCTCTCGACGAGATCTTCGTTCTAGTGGTAAGAGTTTTCTATTTCTTGGGATTTTTGGAGTCAAGGTAGTGACCTAACTCCTCCTTTTGATCCGTAAAGTTTCAGGTTTTTGTGCTTGAGTGATTTCTTAGCCGATCCATAGCTTTTGGAGCGGAGATCTTTGAGTTTGCAAGGTTTAAGGAAAGTGGCGATTTCTCTTTCTCTTTCGTTGTTGAAGTGTCGTCTTCTTGCTTGAGTTCTTATCATATTGCTTAACTCTTGACCTTGGGATGTTTCTTGGTTAATTTAACTTTCGTATCTCCTTGATCTCACCCTAAAATGTCTAGAATTTTCCCTAGGAAAATTTGTATGCTGCCTAGACCTTCTCCCTGTTTTCCTGAAGAATACCTCGATTTCTTAAGAAATGCCCTTGATTTCTCGAGAAATGCCCTTGATTTCTCGAGAAATGCCATTTATTTCTCGAGAATTGCCTCCTGCAACCCCAAGAACTGTCTTCCCCGATTTCTCGAGAAATACATGGATTTCTCGAGAAATTCTTCTTCTCCTCGAGAACAGTCTTCCCCGAATTCTCGAGAAATACCTTGATCTCTCGAGAAATTCTTCTTCTTCTCGAGAAATTTTTCTCTCTGTTTTCTCGAGAAATGGCTCCTGTTTCTCGAGAAGTGCCCATACCCTTTTCATGTTCTCTCGAGAAATCCCTACAGAAATGTTCCTTTGCTTCTCGAGAAATCCTTGAAGTCATCCTTCCCATTTTCTCGAGAACTTCCCTCTGCTTCTCGAGAAATACCTTTCATTCCTCGAGAAATGTCTTCTCCTTCTCGAGAAATGCCTGTCCATTCCTAAGTCTTTGAGCTATGTCTCAGATCTCTTCTCTCTCTTGGAACTTTGAATCTTCTAAAGTTTACAGGGATGTTGTCAACGTCTGTTTTGTGCCCTTGATCATTGTTACCTGCTGCCTGAGTTCTTTTACCTGTTGTGGTTACGTAAATTTCTGGGTTTCCTTTATGATCATTTTGAGAGGTGTTTCCCTCATTGGTGATCTTATCCTTAGGTCTTATGTTGGTTTTGTCCCTCGGGCTAAATCTCGGGTGTTTACTTTATGTGTGATCCTACCCTTAGGGTATCCTGGTGATTGTTTTCTCCGGCTTTGTCCCGTGCCTTAATTAAAGAAATTAATTAATATGAACCATTGCCTTTAGCCTGACACGGTGTGCAGTGTTTGGGGGGCAGTGGGGATTTGTTGTAGCCTCGCACGGTGGACATTTTAGAGGTGAACCGCAGGCTTGGCCTATGGTGCCGAGGGCCATATTTTGGTGGTTGGGGATAGAGAAACCCCCACCCATTTTTGGCATTGGGTGGCAGAGGATAAAGGACGGCCACCCGCTTAACCTGAGCTGATCAGTCTCTTTAAATAGAATTTACAAGATAAATGAACCATGCTTGCTCCTCTATTTGGTACTTGGTGCATTGTTTAGTTCTGTGCTTGGAGTTTTTTTTTTGTAAGTGTTGGGCTTGGGTTGGTACCCCTTATGCCTTGTTTACCTTGTTTTTCTTTATTTTCTGCCACTTGTAATTCCCTTGCTGAGGCATTCTGCATTTTATTGAATGCCTCAGGTTCTGAGCCGTAGCGATTAGCGGTGTAGCCCGGAGTCTTCGGGAGTTTTAGTTGATGTTTTACCCCGCGGCTGCGAGGTAGTTGTTGTTAGTATTGTTCTTGTGTTCAGACTTGCTAGATTGGAGCCGATGGGTTCGTGTCAGGTTGTTGACGCTCATTGTGCCCTTTTGATACTTTATAACTTATTTGCCAGTTAAATGCCACTACTTTTAGATCTTGTGTATTTTGCTCTCTGGGAATGATTTATGTTTAGGTGCATTATAGTTATAAAATGGCTTTTCTTTCATCCTCATTGCATTCCTTTTTACTGAAATCCCTATCTTTAAAGCCGCCTAAAAGTATTTTCTATACTTATACTACGCCTAGATATGTGCATATCATTCACTTTATGTCCTGTCATCACGTGCATTTAGGTCCTTAAGTGAACTAAATCAAGTATTTTCCGCTGCAATTACATATATTTTCTCGGTGGACTAGTTGATCCACGAACTATGAGACACAGTTCTTACTTCAAACCCCAATAAACGATTTCAAGTGACGAATTATCACGTAATTATGTTTGATTTAAATAAGTGATAGGTTCCCGCCTGAGCGTCTGCGATTGTCTCCTGCATGACGTGGCATCATGACGCGTATTTTCTCTCACTCTGTTCCTAAATTTGGAGAAAAATGCTGGTTGTGACGCATATGGTGTGCGTAAGTCCTATGGTTATTCTTCTGAGCCTTTACCAGCATACTTCTTTGCGGCTTCAGCACCTGTGGTGCCAAAGAAGCCAACCATGCAGTGCTTGTTTTGTCGGAGCACGGATCATGCCTTGGAGGATTGCGCTGCTTATCTTCGCCAATTGGACGAGGATGACGAGACGGATATCCGGATCGTCCCGACTCCTAACTCTGACAGCGCACCTTCTACCTCTGATTATGTAGATGTGTCACCTTCAAGTTTTGAAGGGAATGATGTAGACATGCTTATCAGAGTTGTGGCAGATGTATGTTCTGACATAGCTGAGCATATCTCTCCTGTGCATGCATCACCTTGCGTGGATTCGATTCTTTGTGAGGAATCGGTGCTTGGCTTTATCCAAGCACTATTTCTCCCCCTGTTGTGCATACTACTATATTCGCCTCTGACGATATTATTGAGGATGTTTCCCAGGATAAGGCAGGTAAATTGTGTGTTGTGCCTATTTCTATGGAGGAGGATATTTTCCAAGGTGACGAGGATTCTACCTTAGCACCGATGGAGGAAGTCCAAATCGTGGAGGAGGCTACTGTTGATTCTACTGAGCCCTGCAGCATTGTCGGTGATGCCGACAGTATCCTTTTACTTCAACCTATCGGGAGTGAGACCGGGACCACTCCCCGATTGATGATTATTTAAGTTTTTCTTCTCTTTTATTTCCTAACCCCCCTTCTTTATCTGAGACTGTGCAGGTTGAGTTTTCACAGGTACTTCAGGAGGACTTGGAGCATTTTGCTCAAGTCAATGATGAGTGTATCCTCTCTTGTGAGGAGGTTGATCCCTCCTCCATAGAGGAAGCCTCATTCATTGCATTCTCCTCTTGTCTCCTCCCTGAAGACAACACCTTGCTGGGCAAGGATATTTTTGGTGAGATTTGTGAGGAGTACTCCTCCTCCTCTTCTTACTTTTTATTCCCTCTACCCGTGAAGAGTAGGTATTATTTATATTTAGGTAGGGGAGTAACTGTTCTGTCGCCGTATGGGTACCCGCTACCGACACACATATTAGAATAATTACTTATACATTTCATTTTTCATACTCCCATTAACTAGAACTCTTAAAGTTCTGAATAAGTCGTGTTGGGAGGACAATAACCCCAGTAGTTATCTTACTTTTTCTTGCATTTTTATTCTATCTAGATTGTTTAGTTAGTTGTATTTCTTTTTTCGTTTGTCTATTTTGTTTTGTTTTGGAGAAGCTCACCCTTGTAGGTACTCTTTCTGATGGAGGATGCAGTGTCTTGATATTGGTTTACACGCATCTTCTGGTATGCTCACTTGCTGAGCATTGGGTACTCTCTTCCCTTAGCATTATTTTGAATTTCATAGTCATATATTGTATTGTATTATATAATTTATGTCTGGGGGAGAGTCATTTTATTTACCCACTCACGTGCACTATTGCATAGCATACTAGGAGCTTTTATTTAAGTTGTTTTGTTCATTTTCTTTGCACACAACACCCACTTGAGTGTGCACTTAGCTGTTGGCACATCATGAGTTGAACTCATTATTTTGTGTGATTTGGGAAAGTCTAGGTGCTGGCTTAAGATTATGTAGTGGAGTAAAATGTTGACTCCGGTGTTCCTAGTCAAGTACTCACGTGAGTATAGAGATTTGTGTAGATTAGATTTCTTTTTATACTTTTAGTTTTATACATTTCTATGAGTGTAAATATTATTTACTCTACTCAAATGGTGAATCCGGTGTGAATCAAAAGGTAGCATATGGAAGTGTGTAAATTATCGTTAGATTAGTATTGTTTGAGTCGGGAGAATGAAGAATCTTTCTCGGGGGCTAAAAACTTGCCCCAAGCGATTCTTGAAGCATGGGCATAGGATAGTTCTTTTGCGTGAGAGTGACGTAGGCTGTTATTTTGCCCTGGTTAAGCTTTTGTATCATGCCTATCATCTACTCCCTTGCTAGCCCTTTTGAGCCTATCCAGTCCATTTGATTTAGCTCCACCTATACCTCACTAAAGCCTGAAAGCCAATCCTAATCGCACACCCAAATTATGAGCTCGAGTTTTACTTTTTGGGGTGGTGATTTTAATAAATTCGTTGTGATTATGTGGATGTGCTCATTTAAAAATTTGCTAAAAGGAAAAGAAAAGAAAAAATGAAGAAAGATAAAAAGAAAAAGAAAAGAAAATATTTTTGCTTTGAAAAATGAATGAGAAAAAGACTAAATTTAAAATTATTTGAAATATTGGGAATAGGTGGTGCATGATGCGTGGATCTAGCTCACTGCTATAGGAGGTAGCAAGACTGCGGCACGAAACGACAGTGTACCGATAATTCAAGTAATATAAAATGGGCGAGTACTTCTCAAGTATCGAATCTCAAAGGAACACAGTAAGGTGGAGTTATCTATCAAGGAAGGACTTGAGATTGAAGTTCTCTAGGTTGGATGGATTGCGGAAAAGGGGTGATTTGGATTGTGGAAAATAAAAGAAAAGAACTAAACTACCCTTATGCAGGCCACTATGCGTTGCTTCGCCAGGCGGATTGAAACTATGTTGGACGCTATGCACTGCTTCGCTAGGCAGATGGATGAGTAGGCAGGCGGATGAGGTGAGAGTAACAACGGAAAGGTTTGAGGGTCATTAGCACCTCTTGGCTAGGCGGATGGATTACACGTGCTGCTATGCACCGCTTGGATGCACGGATGGAAGAGTAGGCTTGCGGATGGAATTGTTCGCACCGGTGGAGTCGAGGTGGATTATACGGGCCGTTTGCACCGTTTTGCTTGTCGGATGGAAGAGTAGTAATACGGAATGGAATGGTGGGTTTGCGGAGTGGAATGGAGTGGGGGCGGAATCGGCGCACCTCATACACACATATAAACAAAAGAATAATTTCACATAGACATGAAATTAATACTACAAATCAAGGTTTACATGTGCCACATCATCAAATAAACGGATTACATTCATATACATCAACACAAATAAGAGAAAAAGGCAAGAGATACGACCGAATCCGGAGGCTTGTTGTAGATTCTCGGTAGGAATCATCGCGTTGTCAATCTGTGTCCTAGCTTGGTCAGAACTATCGTCCGGGGTAGAAGAGGACTTTCACTTCCTCCCAATGGACCTGTCTTCTACGGTAAACTACAATCTGGTCATGTTTGCTGCGAAGAACTCCTGCTTGGCGATGAAGATGGAGGTGGAATGCTCTCCATGAAGCATGTGGATGATGGAAGTGGCCTAGGGCAAAGCCCTTATGGGAGGTTGATGGCGCAAATCTCACACACCGCTATAGGCGGTAGCTCGACTGCGACACGAAACGGCAGTGTACCGATCGTTCAAGTAATATAAAACGAGGAGTAATCCCCGAGTATCGAATCTCTCAAGGAACACAGTAAGGTGGAGTTTATTATCGAGGAAGGACTTGAGATTGAAGTCCTTTCGAGCGGATGGATGCGGAAATGGGGGATTTGGTTTGCGAATAATAAAATAAAATATTACAACTACTCTTATGCAATGCCCCTATGCAATGCTTCGCTTGGCGGAATGGAGACTAGGCAGGCCTTGAACGCGCTGCGTCGCAAGGGCGGATGGACGAGTAGGCTAACGGATCGAACTATGCAGGCCTTGAGCGCGCTGCTTCGTTAGGCGGGATGGAATACACGGGCCGCTATGCCACGCTTTGGTAGGCGGATGGGAGAGTAGGCTAACGGAATGAGGGTCGTCGGCACCTCTTCAAGAAGCACGCTGAAAGTATCTAGTTGCGACCTAAATCACCTAGAGGGGGGTGAATAGGTGGATTCTATGTCTTTTCGCGGAATAAAAAACTTAGAAATAAAAGCACACAGAATCCAAAAGAGCACAGCACAACACAGAGAATTATAGTGGTTCCCCGATCTTGGGTAGTCCACTTTCCACCTCACCTATCTAGCATGACCGGCTAGACTAGGCTACTTCACTGAACTCGGATCAAACAAATCCTACTACTCGGAGTATACAACTCCTACAAGCTCGGAGAACAAACTCTCCTACAAACTCGGAAGGAAAACTTCCTACAAACTCGGAGACAACGCTCCTACAACTCGGAGTATAACTCCTACAACTCGGAAGCAAGCTTCCTACAAGAATATTGTAAAGAAATCTTACAAAATCTTTGATTGAGAAACAATCTACTTAGGAACTCTTGGAGGAGTCCTTTTCTTCAGATCTAAAACAAAAGATCTTCTTCTTCCTTGAAAATAGAAATCTGAAATCTGGATCTAAAAGAGGAAGAATAGATCTTACTTTGAAAAACCTTGAACTTAGCACTTAGGAGAAAACTAGATCTGAAAGGAACTTGACAGATCTAAAATCAGAGATCTAGTATTCTCCTTTCTTCAAGAGGGATCGTGAAAAGCTTTGTCGGCAAGGAGCAGTTGATTTGCGATAAAGGTCGGCCGATGGACGAAGAGAGCAACGTCTTTCCTCTTGGATTCACGATTCATCGTTAAACGGAATTAACCCTTAGCTATATATAGCCTATCCATTCCAACGGCTATAAACGAGAGCAACGAGAAGGGCGACAAACAAGGAGGGATTGCCACGTGTACAGTACATGTCGGCTAACCCTAATTTTCAAAAACGAAACGAGGAAATGAAATCCGTCTGCCCGTCATTCGTCGGGATTCGTCGGGAGAACACGAGAGCATCCGACGAATTGACTTAGCTGCAGAGTTTTCTTAAGAACCTAGACAAAATTGATCTCTGTCAGCATTCGTCGGGATTCGTCGGAATGACCCGAGTCATTTCGACGAATGGACTTGGCTTCAGAAAATTCTTCACAACTCAGCCAAAAAGACCTCTGTCAGCATTCGTCGGGATTCGTCGGAATGACCCGAGTCATCTCGACGAATGGACTTGGCTTCAGAAATTTCTTCACAACTCAGCCAAAAAGACCTCTGTCAGCATTCGTCGGGATTCGTCGGAATGACCCGAGTCATCTCGACGAATGGACTTGGCAGAAATTTCCTTTTCTTCTGAAAGCCTACTTCACTCCTCAACCTTGAAAACCTTCAGTTATGAGTATATGAAGTGTACTCCAAAAGAGAGATTACACATGGACCAACACTTTGTTCTATACAATGAGGGATTACATTGTCTAGAACTGTGTTTGGTGATCCATTGCAACCTGACTTTGGTGTGCACTTAGCAATTTAGAACCTGCAAACACATAACTAGAGAACAACATCAAATACAACTCAATTCAACTTAGTTCAAAGGAACACTTCTTCAAATCAAGGTAATTGTGGCTACAATACCCAACAATCTCCCCCTATTTGAAGAAGTCAGAACCTATGTACTGAGTTGAATTGCACTTAAATAAATATATATCAAATAGATAAGGAGAGTTAAAAACTTAACTTTTTCAACTTTCTCTCCCTTTCAACTTTCTCTTTCAACTTTGCCAAATCTAACTTTGCCAATTCCTCCCAACTTCAAATTTTCTTGCAAATACAACTTCTCTCCCCCTTTCTGACTACTTCAGATAGGGAAGAAAAAGCATGAGAGCTCAAAGCTCCCCCTCAATCTTTTCTCCCCCTTAGACTTATCTCCCCCTTAGAAATTCAGTGCCTGGACTGATTTCCTAAGCTTTTCAACAACCTTACTATATTTCTTCTATGTTCTGGTCATGTACCATGAACATCCACTTGTCCAAGTGCCTGATTAGAGTTTTGGTTGGCCTTTGGACATACCTGCAATCACAGATTAATTTCCCTTAGGAACCCAAAAGGATTTGGGTCCTAGGTTTCTGGTTAGATTAACACCACTCGGAGTGTTAACATTGCAAGGGGTCATTCTTACATTGTTAACCCGTGGAGTCTTGACATTTCTGGGGTTAAACCAACAATCTATGGCGAAGTGACCAATCTTGCCACAACACCAACAATCAAATCGATTGTATCTTCTCTTGTTTTCCTGTTTTAACTTTTGAACGGGGAGTTTAGCAGGAGCAATATTCTTAGAAGTAGAAGTCTCGTGGTTGCAACACACGCATGACTCCTTCTTCTCTTCATGAGATTTAGCAACAATTGATTTAATCTTTGGTGCTTTCTTAATAACTGATCCATGTACAAATGAACCATAATCCTTGGGGATTACTTTTTCATAAGGTCCCTTGAAAGCAGTTGTTTCGAAGCATCGGGGACGGGTTTGATTTTGGTCAACCTTGCCCTTACCTTTAACAACTCTTTTCTTAGCAGCCTTACTACTTTCGGCCTTATGACCAAGACCACTAACCTTCGCAGGAGCAGAAAATCTTTCAATGATTGGAAGGATAGTTTTTGGTTTGGAGAAGCTTTCAACTATCTTCCTTTCCACCACTAACTTTTCTTCTAAATCATTGATAAACTTCTCCTTAAGATTTAATAATTCAGCGGAGCTTTTAATTTCATCTTTCAAGGGTTGGATTTCATCTTTGAGAGGAGTCAATTGTTTAATTTCCTCCCTCAAAGCTGATTCCACCATCTTGAGAGATGCAATCTCATGTGCTTGAGATTTGACTACCTTGCGGCATTTGTCAAATCCCTCCAACATAGCTTTATACTGAACCATTAGATCTAAGTCTTCCTTTGAAGAATAGCCTTCATTTTCAACGGAATCAGTTTCAGATGCAGAAAGAGGAGTGTGCGAGTTTACCTTCCCTTTGTATGAGGAGACACTTCCTTCCTCATCTGAATGTGCCATAAGCCCAAAATAGGCTTCTTCATCTGAGCTTGACTTCCCTGAGTCACTGTCACTAAGAGTCTTGGACTCCTTTGCCAAGAAGCTCTTTTCTTCTTTCCTCTTATTCTTGAAGGATTTCTTCTTGTATGGACATTCCGTGCTTAAATGTCCTGGCTTATTACAACAAAAACAAATAATATCAGTCGAAATATATTTATTTGGTTTAGATTTATACCTATCGTTGTTGTGTTCCTTCTTGTGATGTTCATCATCACCCCTTGATCTTCTATGATCTGATGAGGATTGACTTTTCCTCTGGCTTCTTTTTCTGAGCAATCTCTTGAATTGCTTGGAGAGAGAAGAGAACTCTCCATCAGACATATCAGAGCTTGAGGGGCAAGCATCTGATTCATCATCTTCATCTGAGGATTTTCTTCTAACAGAAGACGAGGCCTTATGTCTTCTTGATTCTTTGGCCTTCAGTGTCACGGTCTTCTCTCTTCCAGAGGTGGAGCATCCCTCTTCTTCAGCTTTTCTAATACTCAGCTTGAGCTCATGTGATAAGAGCTTGCCAAACAGAATTTGTGGCTCCATCGTAGCCAACTTTCCGAATTCCCGGATAGCAATAGCCTTGGTATCCCATTCTTTCGTTAGGGATCTCAAGAACTTGTCATTTAGTTCTCCAACGGTGAATTCCCGATCATAGTTCTTAAGACCATTGACGATCTTAAAGAACTTCTCATAAGTAGCAGAAATGGAGTCTCTTGGATCTTGCTTGAATGCTTCATATTCTTGATTCAGCAATGATCTTCGATCATCCCTTACTTCTTCGGTTCCTTCCATAAGAACAACTATGGAGTCCCACATTTCCTTGGCAGACTTGCAGTGTATAAGATTTTGTAGCATTGAATCGTCCACTGCACCAGCAATAATGTTCTTTGCCTTCTTGTCCAAGATGACGAGGGCAATCTCATCTTTGTCTAGCTCCAACATTTTCTTGGGAATCATAATAGCTGAATTTATAGACGATGGCTTCATAGGAACATGGGGACCTTCCTCTACTATCTGAAAAATTCTTGGGTCGGTGGCTTCCATGTAGAACTTCATTCTTTCCTTCCACATAGGGAAGTTCTCCTTAGAACAGACGAGCATCTTGAGAGAATCCTTGGATTTTTCCATTTCAGACAAACTTGCTCTTGCAACTAGATTTAAAGATCTTGTTCAAGGTGTTAACCTTATAGCGAACAAACTCCCTCTGATACCAATTGAAAGTATCTAGTTGCGACCTAAATCACCTAGAGGGGGGTGAATAGGTGGATTCTATGTCTTTTCGCGGAATAAAAAACTTAGAAATAAAAGCACACAGAATCCAAAAGAGCACAGCACAACACAGAGAATTATAGTGGTTCCCCGATCTTGGGTAGTCCACTTTCCACCTCACCTATCTAGCATGACCGGCTAGACTAGGCTACTTCACTGAACTCGGATCAAACAAATCCTACTACTCGGAGTATACAACTCCTACAAGCTCGGAGAACAAACTCTCCTACAAACTCGGAAGGAAAACTTCCTACAAACTCGGAGACAACGCTCCTACAACTCAGAGTATAACTCCTACAACTCGGAAGCAAGCTTCCTACAAGAATATTGTAAAGAAATCTTACAAAATCTTTGATTGAGAAACAATCTACTTAGGAACTCTTGGAGGAGTCCTTTTCTTCAGATCTAAAACAAAAGATCTTCTTCTTCCTTGAAAATAGAAATCTGAAATCTGGATCTAAAAGAGGAAGAATAGATCTTACTTTGAAAAACCTTGAACTTAGCACTTAGGAGAAAACTAGATCTGAAAGGAACTTGACAGATCTAAAATCAGAGATCTAGTATTCTCCTTTCTTCAAGAGGGATCGTGAAAAGCTTTGTCGGCAAGGAGCAGTTGATTTGCGATAAAGGTCGGCCGATGGACGAAGAGAGCAACGTCTTTCCTCTTGGATTCACGATTCATCGTTAAACGGAATTAACCCTTAGCTATATATAGCCTATCCATTCCAACGGCTATAAACGAGAGCAACGAGAAGGGCGACAAACAAGGAGGGATTGCCACGTGTACAGTACATGTCGGCTAACCCTAAATTTCAAAAACGAAACGAGGAAATGAAATCCGTCTGCCCGTCATTCGTCGGGATTCGTCGGGAGAACACGAGAGCATCCGACGAATTAACTTAGCTGCAGAGTTTTCTTGAGAACCTAGACAAAATTGATCTCTGTCAGCATTCGTCGGGATTCGTCGGAATGACCCGAGTCATTTCGACGAATGGACTTGGCTTCAGAAAATTCTTCACAACTCAGCCAAAAAGACCTCTGTCAGCATTCGTCGGGATTCGTCGGAATGACCCGAGTCATCTCGACGAATGGACTTGGCTTCAGAAATTTCTTCACAACTCAGCCAAAAAGACCTCTGTCAGCATTCGTCGGGATTCGTCGGAATGACCCGAGTCATCTCGACGAATGGACTTGGCAGAAATTTCCTTTTCTTCTGAAAGCCTACTTCACTCCTCAACCTTGAAAACCTTCAGTTATGAGTATATGAAGTGTACTCCAAAAGAGAGATTACACATGGACCAACACTTTGTTCTATACAATGAGGGATTACATTGTCTAGAACTGTGTTTGGTGATCCATTGCAACCTGACTTTGGTGTGCACTTAGCAATTTAGAACCTGCAAACACATAACTAGAGAACAACATCAAATACAACTCAATTCAACTTAGTTCAAAGGAACACTTCTTCAAATCAAGGTAATTGTGGCTACAATACCCAACACACGCCACTAGCAATTGCTAGTGCGGTACACGAACGTGACGTCGGGATGGAGGATGGAATGGGGCGCACCTCAAGCAACTCAAACAACAAACATTTCACATAAACATGAAATATATAGAAATACAAACTAGTTTAAGTGCAACTTCATCTTAATACACAGATCTAACTACATACACATCAATAAGAGAAGAATAATGCAAGAAATCGACCGAATCCGAAGGCTCGTTGTGGATTCACGGTAGGAAGCACCGGGTTGTCAATCCGCATCCTAGCTCGGTCCGCAACTACGTCCGGGGTAGAGAGAGCTGTCACTACTCTCCAATGAGCCCGTCTTCTTCGTGTCACGATCCGGTAGAGGTTGCAAACTTCCTCTTGCTTGATGGTGATGGCGGCTAGATCTTCCCTTGGAGTTCTAGGATGAAGGAGGAGGCCGAGAGGAAGCTCCGGCTCAAGGTTGGCGTGAAGAACAAGCCCGGAGCACCTCCATATGGTGGGCGGCGATGGATGGGGCGAAAAACCTGCGGAAGGGGCGAAAACGGCGGAGCTGGGCGGAAAAATGGCGAGGATCCGACCTATATCGCGAGCAGGACAATTTATAGGCGCTGGAATAAACAGTGCGCACGATCGTTGTCGCACGACCAGTGGTCGTGCGCACTATCATCCTGTGATCGTGCGCCTGCCTGGACGGGGCCTGCAAGGGAAAAAGATTATAAAATACAATGTTCGCACGACCAGTGGCGCACGACCAGTGATCGTGCACGCTATCGTAAGTGGTCGTGCGATACGGAAAATAGAACTCAGTTTTCAGGGGTTAAGTGCACACGATCAGTGGCGCACGACCAGTGGTCGTGCGCAACAGAGCTAGTGATCGTGCGCTGTGTTCCTGTATAGAATTGTACCAGAAACACCTGCACGACACCTGCTCCAGCATACAACACTAATCAAACCACTGAAAGTGACACTTAATCATGCATGAAAACTAAAATGAAGATAAACAAGAAATAACACCAAAACGGGCCTAGAAGTGCACATGGCATGGAATAACAAATATGAGCGAAAACATGCCTAAAGTGTAGTGCATAGACTAGAAAATCAGCCCAGATGAGTCCATAAATGTGTATATATTTGGGACTCATCACACCCCCAGACTTACCTGTTTGCGCGTCCCGAGCAAACAAATTCTAAGCGAACGGGGAAAGAAAAGTAGATGGCTTAAAATTATAATACAGAGTACCATGCGAAGTCGCATGCTCACGTGCATAAGAAAAATAGTAGAGAAAATTTCTCATTATACACAAACAGTTTATATATTTCTAAAAGAGTAAAAGCATATTACAACCACTCAAAATGGTGAACAACGGTTAATCATCCGGTCATGCACACGGAGAAAGTAAACTAAGCACTGGATGAGCATTGCTCAAGATTGGGGTGCCGGACAAACTCCACTGAAATCCATCAGTGTCGGTGACCATAGGCTCATCCGGTCACATTCTCTCCACGACACTAGATTGGTCCATAGCGTGAGTCGGTAGGACTTTTAGGTTTTAATTGAGGCTTGGGTTACGGTGAGGTAAACAAAGATAAACATGGAGGCTAAGCACACCTAACCCAACATGAGCATAAGATAGAGCTACCCGCACGACGATAATAAACAAATGCACCACACCCCCAGACTTGGACTTTTGCAACATAGGTGTGTGCACCGCCCGCTCCCAATACCAAAATTTCAAAATTTTCAATTCAACTTTTTTCATAACAATCCCCCTTTTTTTTTCTACTTCATTCTTCTTTTTCTTTCTTTTCTTTTTTCAGCAAAAATATCAATTAATACACCCACAATTTCCACTATAAAAATTACCACATCAACACCCCCCAAAATGTAAATATAACTATAATTAAAGCTCAGATTTGGGTGTGCGACTAGGTTAGGCTTTTAAGCTTTTGGTGAGATAAAAGTGGGGCTGAATCAAGAGGAAGGGGTAGGTACAACAGGGCTAGCAAGGGTAGATGATAGGCATGAAATAAAAAGCTCAACCAGGCCAAAATAATGGCCTACGTCATTCTCACGCACTAGAAGTATCCTATGCCAATGCTTCAAGAATCGCTTAGGGCAAGTTCTAGCCACCGAGAAAGATTCTCCTTTCTCCCGACTCAAGCAATACGAATCTAGCGATCGTTTACACACATCCCTATGCTACCGTTTGATTCCACCGGATTCACCATTTGAGTAGAGTAAACATCATTTACACTAATAGAAAAATATAAAACCATAAGTATAAAGAGAAGTCTAATCTACACAAATTCCTATGCAGCCGAGCACTCGACTAGGAGCACTACTGGAGTCAACATTTTACTCTGCTGCATAGTCCTAAGCCATCACCTAGGCTTTCCCAAATAAGCAGAAGAATTAAATTCACAACAGAGCAGGCAAACAGATGAGTACGCGCTCAAGTGGGTGTTGTGGTGTGCAATGAAGATGAACAATACTAAATAAATGAAATAGAAATACTTCTAGCATGCAATGCAATAGTGCACGTGCGTGGGAACACAGAACTACTCTCCCCCAGACTTAAACTAAACAATCCACATAATATATGACATGAAAATCAAAATAGGGCTAGGGAAAGAGAGTACCCAATGCTCAGAAATGAGCATACCAGAAGATTGGCGTGTAAGCTAAAATGAACCGCGGCATCCGCCATCCAGAAAAGATACCTGCAGGGGTTAGCTCCGCAAAAACAAAAGAAATAGACAAACTAAAATAAACTACAACTAACTAAACATGATTAGAAGAAATAAAAATGCAGAAAAAGTAAGATAACTACTGGGGTTATTGTCATCCCAGCACGACTTATTCAGGACTTTATAATATCTAGCTAATGGGCCTATGAAAAAGAAAATGCACAGGCAACTGCTCCAATATGCGTTTCGGTAGCTGGTACCGATACGGAGATAAGGCAGTCACCCCTCTACCTAAATAATAATAATACATGCTCCTCACAGGTAGATGGAAAAGAAAGTAAGAAGAGGAGGAGGCCTGGTCCTCACTCATCTCACCAAAACTATCCTTGCCCAGCAAGGTATCGTCCACAGCAGGTCCGCAGGAGGAGAAGGCAACGAATGAGGCTTCCTTAATGGAGGAGGAATCAACCTCCTCGCATAAAAGGACACACTCATCATTGACTTGAGCACAAAGCTCCAAGTCCTCCTGAAGTACCTGTGAAGATTCAACCTGCACAGACTTTCAGATGAAGGAAGGGGATCAAGAAATAAAGAAGACGAAGAACATAAATAAACAAAAATCGGGGGAGTGGTCCCGGTCTCAGTCCCATCAGGTTGGGTAAGTAAAATAATGTTTGCATTGTCATCAATGCTACAAGAATTGGTGGGATCAACAGTGTCCAGGCTTAGGATTTGGACTTCCTCCACCGGTGCTGAGGAAAACTCCTCTTCACCTAGAAGGTTGTCCTCCATCATAGGAATATGCACAACACTCAGATCACCCACCTCATCCTGCGACACATCATCAACAATGTCGTCGGAGACGAGTATAGTATGCACAACAGGGGGAGGAGTAGTGCTCGGATAAAAGTCGAGCACCGATTCCTCACAAAGAATCGAATCCACTAGGGGTGGTGGATGCACTGGGAGAATAGGCTCAGCAATGTCGGTGCATAGATCAGCCGCACATCCGGTGACCGTATCCATGCCATTCCCTTCAAGATGTGAAGGTGACAAAGACACATAACCGGATGTTGAAGGTGTGCCACCAGAGTTAGGAGTTGGGACGATCCGGATATCCGGCTCGTCATCCTCATCCAATTGGCGAAGATACTCGGCACAGTCCTTCAAGAAATGATCAGTGCTCCGACAAAACCGGCACTGCCTAGCGGGCTTCTTTGGCACAGCGGGTGCTGAAGCCGAAAAGAAGTAAGACGGTAAAGTCTCAGCAGAGTAGCCATAAGACTTACGCGCACCATATGGAGTATCAGACGAAGTCGGTGCTCCATATGCTGGGCTATAAGAATTATGCCTACTATTCTCCGTAGGGCATTCATCACTAGAGTGGGAGGTAGATCCACACCAACGGCAACGGAAATTAAGATGTGCCCACATAGTGTGAAGATAATACGATTCAAAATAAAAATGCTATTGTGCTAAATACTACACCTAACAAAAATTACTAAAGCAACCTAATTAAAACAGGAAAATGGAATAAAAAGAAATAAAACAAAGAAATGCAATTAACAAATGGAAGGGCTTCTCTCTCAGGTTCTCCCTCTCCAAAAAAAACTCACACGACTGTGTTCCCCGGCAACGGCGCCAAAAACTTGATGGCGCGAATCTCACACACCGCTATAGGCGGTAGCTCGACTGCGACACGAAACGGCAGTGTACCGATCGTTCAAGTAATATAAAATGAGGAGTAATCCCCGAGTATCGAATCTCTCAAGGAACACAGTAAGGTGGAGTTTATTATCGAGGAAGGACTTGAGATTGAAGTCCTTTCGAGCGGATGGATGCGGAAATGGGGGATTTGGTTTGCGAATAATAAAATAAAATATTACAACTACTCCTATGTAATGCGGCTATGCAATGCTTCGCTTGGCGGAATGGAGACTAGGCAGGCCTTTAACGCGCTGCGTCGCAAGGGCGGATGGACGAGTAGGCTAACGGATCGAACTATGCAGGCCTTGAGCGCGCTGCTTCGTTAGGCGGGATGGAATACACGGGCCGCTATGCCACGCTTCGGTAGGCGGGTGGGCGAGTAGGCTAACAGAATGAGGGTCGTCGGCACCTCTTCGACAAGCACGCCACTAGCAATTGCTAGTGCGGTACACGAACGTGACGGCGGGATGGAGGATGGAATGGGGCGCACCTCAAGCAACTCAAACAACAAACATTTCACATAAACATGAAATATATAGAAATACAAACTAGTTTAAGTGCAACTTCATCTTAATACACAGATCTAACTACATACACATCAATAAGCGAAGAATAAGGCAAGAAATCGACCGAATCCGAAGGCTCGTTGTGGATTCACGGTAGGAAGCACCGGGTTGTCAATCCGCGTCCTAGCTCGGTCCGCAACTACGTCCGGGGTAGAGAGAGCTGTCACTACTCTCCAATGAGCCCGTCTTCTTCGTGTCACGATCCGGTAGAGGTTGAAAACTTCCTCTTGCTTGATGGTGATGGCGGTTAGATCTTCCCTTGGAGAAAGGGGATGAAGGAGGAGGCCGAGAGGAAGCTCCGGCTCAAGGTTGGCGTGAAGAACAAGCCCGGAGCACCTCCATATGGTGGGCGGCGATGGATGGGGCGAAAAACCTGCGGAAGGGGCGAAAACGGCGGAGCTGGGCGGAAAAACGGCGAGGATCCCGACCTAAATCGCGAGCAGGGCAATTTATAGGCGCTGGAATAAACAGTGCGCACGATCATTGTCGCACGACCAGTGGTCGTGCGCACTATCATCCTGTGATCGCGCGCCTGCCTGGACGGAGCCTGCAAGGGAAAAAGATTATAAAATACAATGTTCGCACGACCAGTGGCGCACGACCAGTGATCGTGCGCGCTATCGTAAGTGGTCGTGCGATACGGAAAACAGAACTCAGTTTTCAGGGGTTAAGTGCACACGATCAGTGGCGCACGACCAGTGGTCGTGCGCAACAGAGCCAGTGATCGTGCGCTGTGTTCCTGTACAGAATTGTACCGGAAACACCTGCACGACACCTGCTCCAGCATACAACACTAATCAAACCACTGAAAGTGACACTTAATCATGCATGAAAACTAAAAATGAAGATAAACAAGAAATAACACCAAAACGGGCCTAGAAGTGCACATAGCATGCAATAACAAATATGAGCGAAAACATGCCTAAAGTGTAGTGCATAGACTAGAAAATCGGCCCAGATGAGTCCATAAATGTGTATATATTTGGGACTCATCAGAGGTGGAAGAGGAACGGAGCTGGAACTCCCTTTGCTGTGGAAAATGGCAGAATAGTGATCGATTCGGTCTAGGGCGTAATCTGCAGCTTAAATAGAAAAACAGTCAGAAATTGGCCACGCACGGTCAAACGCACGACCGTGCGTGAACCGTGCGATACGGGCAAATCCAGAATGCAAGAAAATAGGCCAACAGAGGGGCTCGTGCGATTTACTCACGCACGGTAGAAACCAATCGTGCGTGAATAAAATGCACGGGCAAATCCAGATCACCATTTTGGTCCAAGGATGAACGCGCACGGTCATACCGGTCGTTCGTCATTTAAACGCATGACCGTGCGATTCACACGGGAAATGATTTCTACCAAAACTTGTGATCTGCCCAGCTGCACAGCAAATCCAAATGCTGGGAACACACCTCCAGCACTAGAATAATAACAAAAAAAGAATGGGAAACACAATGTGCTTGCCCTCAACAACAGAGTGTGCAATTGCACACCAAAACGGGCCTAAAAAGTGCACTTCGTATACACCGGAGTATCAATGCAAAATCAGCAATAATGTGCAGAAAGTGAAGTGCATGTGCGTGAAAACAAGACCAGATGAGTCCGAAAACCCTATATAAATTGGACTCATCACACCCCCAGACTTACCTGTTTGTACGTCCCGAGCAAACAAATCCTAAGCAGGCGGGAAAATGGAATAGCTAGCTTAAAATTACAAAATAGAGTACCATGCGAAGTCGCATGCTCATGTGCATAGAAAAATAGTAGAGAAGATTTCTAATTATACACAGTTTATAAATTTCAAAAGAGAGTAAATAAATAACACTTCTACTCAAAATGGGAGTCACGGTGAATCATTCGATCACACATACGGAGAAAGTAAAATAATTGCTGAGACGAGCATTGCCAAAGTTGGGATTTCAGACAAACTCCACCGAAATCCATCGGTGTCAGAGACCATAAGCTCGCCCGGTCACATTCTCTCCACGACACTAGATTGGTTTATAGCGCGAGTCTGTAGGACTTTAGGTTTTAAACAGGGCTTGGGTTCAGGTAAGTAAACATCGATAAACAAGGGGGCTTTACGCACCTAACCCAAATGAGCTAATGCAATAAACTATCCTCAAGCACCACACAAACACGCGGGTACCCCACACCCCCAAAATTGAACTTAACAACATGGGTGTGTGCACCGCCTACTCCCAATCATAAATTTATACAAAGATTTTTCAATTAAGCTCATCTCTTTTTTTATAACAAACTTTTCTTTTTCTTTTTCATTCTTCTTTTACTTTCGTTTCTTTTTCAGCAAATTTTCAATTAACACACCCACAAATTTCACTAAAGTATCACAACATCAACACCCCAAATAATAGACAACTAAAGCTCAAATTTGGGTGTGACCAGGATTGGCTTTTAGGCTTTGGTGAGATAAAAGTGGGGCTGAATAAAAGAATAAGTAGGCACAACTGGACTAACAAGGATAAGATGATAGGAATGGCACAAAGACTCAATCGGGCCAAAATGATGGCCTACATCATTCTCGCGCAATAGAACTATCATATGCATATGCTTCAAGAATCGCTTGAGGCAAGTTCTTAGCCACCGAGAAAGATTATCCTTCCTCCCGGCTCGAGCAATTCACATCTAACGATACTTTACATACATCCCTATGCTACCTTTTGATTCACACAGGATTCACCACTTGAGTAGAGTAAACAATAAAACTAAATGTATAAAAAGAAATCTAATCTACACAAATCCCTATACTCACATGAGTACTTGACTAGGAACACCGGAGTCAACATTTTACTCCACTACATAATTTAAAAGCCAGCACAATCATTTTCCCAAACACACAAAGGAAATGAGTTATACTCGATACGCGCCTACCACTAATTACACACTCAAGTTGGTGTTGTGGTGTGCGATGAAGATGAACATATAATATAACTAAAAAATAAAAATACTTCTAGCATGCACTGAGATGTGCACGTGCAGTGGGTAACACATAGCGGCTCTCCCCCAGATTTAATCTAAACATTCCAATACAAGATATACAATAAAGACTAAAATAAAATCTAGGGGAAGAGAGTACCCAATGCTCAGCGAGTGAGCATACCAGAAGACGCGTGTAAACCTAGACAAAGTTGCGGCATCCGCCATCGAGATGAAGGACCTGCAGGGGTGAACTCCGCAAAAATAAAAGAAAAAAAACTAAAAAAATACAACTAACTAACTGACTAGATAAAAATGAAAATGCAAGAAAATGTAAGATAACTACTGGGGTTATTGTCCTCCCAGCACGACTTTATTCAGAAAGTAGAAGGTTATAGCTAATGGGAGTATGAAAAGAGAAATGTACAGGTGATGGCGCAAATCTTAGCACACCGCTATAGGCGGTAGTAAAACTGCGTCACGAAACGACAGTGTACCGATCGTTCAAGTAATATAAAATGGGAATGAATCCCCAAGTATCAATCTCAAAGGAACATAGTAAGGTGGAGTTAAATTTCAAGGAAGGACTTGAGAACGAAGTCCTAAAGGTCGGATGGAATGCGGGAGAGTTGGTTTGGCTTTTGGAAAATAAAAGAAAACAAATACAACTACTCCTATGCAATGCCGCTATGCAATGCTTCGCTTGGCGGGATGGAGACTAGGCAGGCCTTGAGCGCGCTGCGTCGCAAGGGCGGATGGACGAGTAGGCAAGCGGAGTCGAACTGTGCAGGCCTTGAGCGCACTTCTTCGTAGGGCGAATGGATTACACGGGCCGCTATGCCACGCTTCGCTAGGCGGATGGAAGAGTAGGCATACGAATGGAATGGTTCGCACCGGCGGAGTCGGAATGGATTACACGGGCCGCTATGCCACGCTTCGCTAGGCAGATGGAAGAGTAGGCATACGGATGAGGGTCGCAAGCACCTCGTCGACAAGCACGCCACTAGCAATTGCTAGTGCGGCACCGAACACGATGGCGGAATGGAAATTAGATGGGGGCGCACCTCAATAAGCACATATGAACTAAATGATTCCAAATAAATGAAATAAACATTAGGCAAAATTGTTCATAGCACACATCATCAATAATATAGAGGAAACTAGCTTATACAATCAACAACATAAGGAAGAAGAATAGAGTGAAGGAATCGACCACATCCGAAGCCTCATTGAAGATTCACGGTTGGAATCGCAGGGTTGTCAATCCGCGTCCAAGCTCGGTCTTCAACTGCGTCCGGGGTAGAGAAGGCTGTCACTACCTCCCAATGGACCCGTCTTCTTCGTGTCACGATCTGGTCTCCTCCGATACACGATCTCCTTGCTTGATGTTGGCGATCTTTGGTCTTGAAACCTCTCCTTGGAGCTCAAGGATGATGGGGGAGGCCTAGGGGGCGGAGAACCAGCGAGAAGGGAGAAAATGGCGGATTGACGAAGTTGGAAATGAGCGATCCCGCCCTAATTCGCGAGCAAGTCAATATATAGGCGCTGGAATAAACAGTGTGCACGATCGGTGGCGCACGACCAATGGTCATGCGCACTAGAATCATGTGATCGTGCGCCTGCCTGGGCGGAGCCTGCAATGTAAGAAATTTATAAAATATAATGTTCGCACGACCAGTGGCGCACGACCAGTGGTCGTGCGCACTATCGTAAGTGGTCGTGCGCTCTGGTCGAGACAGAACTCATAAAATGGGGGTTAAGTGCGCACGATCAGCGGCGCACGACCAGTGGTCGTGCGCAATAGAACTAGTGATCGTGCGCAGTGTTCCTGTACATAATTGTACCGGGGACACCTGCACGACTCCTGTTCCAACAGGAATGCTAATCAGGCCACTGAAAGTGGCACTCAACAATACGATAAGGCTATCAAAAGAGAGTAAGCATAAAACACACCAAATTAGGCCAAGAAGTGCACCTAGCATAGAATGACAAATATGAGCTAAAACAAGGCTAAAGTGCAGTGGAATGACTAGATAAACGGCCCAGATGAGTCCATATATGTGTATATAATTGGGACTCATCACACCCTCAGACTTAACTATTTGCGCGTCCCGAGCAAACCATCTCTCGCGGACATGAAAAACATAGCTGACAAAGAAATTATCAAGCGGAGTACCATGCGAAGTCGCATGCTCACACGCGTAGAAATACAATAGATAAAATTCCTAATTATGCATATTAGTTTATAATTTCCTAGGAGCGTATTTATATATTACATTTACTCAAAAATTGAATCACGGTGAATCATAAGGTCGCACATAGGAAGAAAGTAAACTGAACGCTAAAACAAGCATTGCCAAAGATCGGGGCTCGAGACAACTCCATTGAAATCCATCAATGTCGGTGACCATAAGCTTGCCCATTCGCACTCTCTCCACTGCACTGGTTTGACTCAAATGTGTGAATCAATAGGACTTTAGGTTTTAAATGGGGCTTGGGTGTAGGTGAGGTATACAATGATAAAGACGATGGCTCAAATACTAAACCCAAATGAGCTAGTGCAGAAATTCTCCTCATTCACCACACAAATACGCGGGTACACCACACCCCCAGACTTGGATTTGACTACATGGGTGTGTGCACCGCCTACTCCCAAACATACATTTATACACAGATTTTTAAATAAAGCTCATATCTTCTTCTTTTCTTCTCACTTCTCTTCTTTTTCTTATTTTCTTTTTCTTTTCACAAATTTTCAGCAATTTAAACAATGATGCATATCCGCATTTTCACAAACATATCACTACATCAACAACCCAATCATGAAAGTAATATACTAGAGCTCAAATTTGGGTGTGCGACTAGGATTGGCTTTTGGGCTTTGGTGAAATAAAAGTGGGGCTGAATCAAAGAACGGGTAGGCACAACTGGGCTAGCGAGGATAAAACGATAGGAATGGGTAAAAAGGCTCAACCGGGCCAAAATGATGGCCTACATCACATTCACACAAATGACTAACCGTATACCCATGCTTCAAGAATAGCTTGGGGCAAGTTCTAGCCACCGAGAAAGATGATCCTTCCTCCCGACTCGGGCAATACATGGCTAACAAACGCCCACACACATTCCTATGCTACCGTCTGATTCACACCGGATTCACCACATTTTTGAGTAAAGTAAACAATATCTATGCTAATAGAAAAATACAATCTAAAAGCCTAAAAAGAAATTGAATCTACACGAATTTCTAAGCGAGACATTGGCACTCGACTAGGAGCACTACAGGAGTCAACATTTTACTCCACCTCATAATCCTAAGCCAGCACAGTGATTTTCCAAATCACACAAAAAGAAATGAGTTCGGCTCAAGATGTGCCAACAGCTAAGTGCGCGCTCATGTGGGTGCTGTGGTGTGCAATGAAACTGAACAAAACAAAAATAAATGACAGCTCCTAGTATGCTGTGCAATGGTGCACGTGAGCGGGTAAACGGAACTACTCTCCCCCAGACTTAAACTAAACAAAATGCGCAAAATATAACCATGAAATTCAGAATAATGCTAGGGAAAGAGAGTACCCAGTGCTCAGAAATGAGCACACCAGAAGATTGGCGTGTAAGCTAAAATGAGCCGCAGCATCCGCCATCCAGAAGAGATACCTGCAGGGGTCAGCTCCGCAGAAACAAAAGAAAATAGAAAACTGAAAAAGAAATACTACTAACTAAACATAATTAGGTGAAATGAAAATGCAGAAAAGAAAGATAACTACTGGGGTTATTGTCATCCCAGCACGACTTATTCAAAAACTAAAGGTTCTAGCTAATGGGCGTATGAAAAAGGAAATGAACAGGTAACTGTTCTAATACGCGTGTCGATAGTGGGTACCGATACGGCGACAGAACAGTTACTCCTCTACCCAAATAATAATAACTACATAACGCAGGTAGAGGAAACAGAAAGTAAGAAGAGAAGGAGATATCCTCACTCAACTCACCAAACACATCCTTGCCTATCAAGGTGTCGTCAACAGGGAGGTGGCAGGAGGAAAAGGCAATGAGTGGAGTTTCCACTACGGAGGGGGAATCAACCTCCTCACATAAGAGGATGCTCTCATCATTGACTTGGGCAATATGCACCAAATCCTCCTGGGGTACCTGTGAAGACTCAACCTGCACAGGCTCGGATGAAGAGGGGGAATCGAGAAATAAACAAGACGAAGAACATAAATAATCAAAAATCGATGGAGTGGTCCCGATCTCACTCCCATCAGGTTGGGTAAGTAAAATAATGTTTGCATTGTCATCAATGCTACAAGGTTCGGCGGGATCAACAGTGGCCATGCCTAAGATTTGGACTTCCTCAACAGGTGCTGAGGAAAACTCCTCTTCACCGAGAAGGTTGTCCTCCTCCATAGGAG
Source organism: Dactylorhiza incarnata (assembly GCA_033032865.1). NCBI lineage: Eukaryota > Viridiplantae > Streptophyta > Magnoliopsida > Asparagales > Orchidaceae > Dactylorhiza > Dactylorhiza incarnata. The sequence continues at coordinate 796,306 of JAWHQI010000068.1, forward strand.
TAGGCATAATACTAAGATCAACAGCCTCCTTTTGTGACTCATTATCGACAATGTCGTCAGAGACGAAAGTAGTATGCACAACAGGGGGAAGAATAGTGCTCGGATAAAAGTCGAGCACCGTTTCCTCACAAAGAATCGAATCCACTAGGGGTGGTGGATGCACCGGGAGAATAGGCTCAGCAATGTCGGTTCCCAGATCAGCCACACATCTGGTGACTGTGTCAACGCCATACCCTTCAAGATGTGAAGGTGGCAAAGACACATAACCGGATGTTGAAGGTGTGCCGCCAGAGTTAGGATTCGGGACGATCCAGATATCCGGCTCATCGTCCTCGTCCAATTGGCGAAGATACTCGGCACAGTCCTTCAAGACATGATTAGTGCTCCGACAAAACCGGCACTGCCTAGCGGGCTTGTTTGGCACAGAGGGTGCTGAAGCCGAAAAGAAGTATGACGGTAAAGGTTCGGCAGAGTAGCCATAAGACTTACGCGCACCATATGGAGTATCAGACGAAGTCGGTGCTCTATATGCTGGGCGAGAAGAATTATGCCCACCATTCTCCGTAGGGCATTCATCACCAGAGTGGGAGGTAGCTCTATACCAACGGCAATGGATATTAAGATGTGCCCACATAGTGTGAAGATAATACGATTCAAAAAGAAAAACACTATTGTGCGAAATACCACCCCTAACAAAAATTACTAACGCAACCTAATTAAAAACAGGAAACAGAATACGAGGAAATAAAATGAAGGAATGCAATTTACAAATGGAAGGGCTTCTCTCTCAAGTTCTCCCTCTCCAGAAAACTCACACGACTGTGTTCCCCGGCAACGGCGCCAAAAACTTGATGGCGCAAATCTTAGCACACCGCTATAGGCGGTAGTAAGACTGCGGCACGAAACGGCAGTGTACCGATCGTTCAAGTAATATAAAATGGGAATGAATCCCCAAGTATCGATCTCAAAGGAACACAGTAAGGTGGAGTTAACTTTCAAGGAAGGACTTGAGATCGAAGTCCTAAAGGTCGGATGGAATGCGGGAGAGTTGGTTTGGCTTTTGGAAAATAAAAGAAAACAACTACAACTACTCCTATGCAATGCCGCTGTGCAATGTTTCGCTTGGCGGGATGGAGACTAGGCAGGCCTTGAGCGCGCTGCGTCACAAGGGCGGATGGACGAGTAGGCAAGCGGAGTCGAACTGTGCAGGCCTTGAGCGCACTGCTTCGTAGGGCGAATGGATTACACGGGCCGCTATGCCACGCTTCGCTAGGCGGATGGAAGAGTAGGCATACGAATGGAATGGTTAGCACCGGCGGAGTCGGAATGGATTACACGGGCCGCTATGCCACGCTTCGCTAGGCGGATGGAAGAGTAGGCATACAGATGAGGGTCGCAAGCACCTCGTCGACATGCACGCCACTAGCAATTGCTAGTGCGGCACCGAACACGATGGCGGAATGGAAATTAGATGGGGGCGCACCTCAATAAGCACATATGAACTAAATGATTCCAAATAAATGAAATAAACATTAGGCAAAATTGTTCATAGCACACATCATCAATAATATAGAGGAAACTAGCTTATATAATAAACAACATAAGGAAGAAGAATAGAGTGAAGGAATCGACCACATCCGAAGCCTCATCAAAGATTCACGGTTGGAATCGCAGGATTGTCAATCCGCGTCCAAGCTCGGTCTTCAGCTGCGTTCGGGGTAGAGAAGGTTGTCACTACCTCCCAATGGACCCGTTTTCTTCGTTTCACGATCTGGTCTCCTCCGATACACGATCTCCTTGCTTGATGTTGGCGATCATTGGGCTTGAAACCTCTCCTTGCAGCTCAAGGATGATGGAGGAGGCCTAGGGGGGGCGGAGAACCAGCTAGAAGGGCGAAAACGGCGGACTGGCGAAGTTGGAAATGAGCGATCCCGCCCTAATTCGCGAGCAGGTCAATATATAGGCGCTGGAATAAACAGTGCGCACGACCAGTGGTCGTGCGCACTAGAATCCAGTGATCGTGCGCCTGCCTGGGCGGAGCCTGCAATGTAAGAAATTTATAAAATATAATGTTCGCACGACCAGTGGTCGTGCGCACTATCGTAAGTGGTTGTGCGCTCTGGTCGAGACAGAACTCATAAAATGGGGGTTAAGTGCGCACGATCAGTGGCGCACGACCAATGGTCATGCGCAATAGAACCAGTGATCGTGCGCAGTGTTCCTGTACAGAATTGTACCGGGGACACCTGCACGACTCCTGTTCCAACAGGAATGCTAATCAGGCCACTGAAAGTGGCACTCAACAATACGATAAGTCTATCAAAAGAGAGTAAATATAAAATACACCAAATTAGGCCAAGAAGTGCACCTAGCTTAGAATGACAAATAGGAGCTAAAACAAGGCTAAAGTGCAGTGGAATGACTAGATAAACGGCCCAAATGAGTCCATATATGTGTATATAATTGGGACTCATCAACAGGTAAACTGTTCTAATATACGTGTCGGTAGCAGGTGTCGATACGGCGACAGAACAGTTATCCCTCTACCTAAATATAAATAATACCTGCTTGTCACAGGTAGAGGGAATAAAAAGTAAGAAGATGAGGAGTTCTCCTCTCTACTTTCACCAAAATAAAAGTCATTGCCAAATAAGTTGTCATTTTCAGGGAGGCAGCAGGAGGAGACAATGAATGAGGCCTCAACTATGGAGGAGGGATCAACCTCCTCACATAAGAGGACACTCTCATCATTGACTGGAGCAACATGCTCCAAGTACTCCTAGCATTCTCGTGAAGAGTCAACCTGCACAGGCTCAGATGAAGAAGGGGGGTCCGGAAATAAATGAGAAGAATGACATAAATAATCAAAAATCAGGGGAGTGGTCCCGGCCTCACTCCCAGCAGGATCTAAGCATAGATCACTGTTTGTATCATATGAGTCGTAGCTAGGGGAGTACGAAAGCTCGAGGTCCTCGGTGTTGAGTTGGACCTCCAAATCCGATAAGGAAGTGCAAACCTCCTCATCATAAATAGTTTCCTCCTCATCCCACCTCGGTATGTCATCGTGTTCCAAGGAGTCACACTCCCCATCGGAGAGAATAACATCCTCGTCCCACTTTGGCGCATCCTCAGGCTTCGAATGATCTTCCTTCCTAACATTATCAACCAACTCACAAAAAATAGGTGCAGATAGTACATGCAAAGAAAGCGGAGGAACAAAGGTAATAACATCATCAGAGAAAATGTGCACAGGTTCCTCCGGGGGTGAATCCAAAAGGAGTGACGAATGCACCAGGAGAGAGGTCTCCACCATGTCATAACACCGATCAGCAGAAAGTCTGATGGGGATATTTGCAGCAGTCCCCCATAGATAAGGTGGTACTGCGAATATATCATCAGAATCAGAAAGAGCACCCAAATGAGAGGTTGATGGAATCATAAGAACATCAGTTTCATCATCCTCCTCCATCTGGCGCTGAAATTCTGCGGAATCTTTCAATGCGTGCTCGGTGCTATGACAACACAAACACCATTTTCCATTACTCCTCGGTCCAGACGGGGCCGGAGAGGAATATGTAAACGATAAATGGGGTGAAGGAGAGTGACCATAAGACTTGGGGTACGGTGTATGAAGTACCGTAAGAGGACGGTGCTCCATACACTGGGCCTCGAGACTTATGCCCACTATCTCCAGTGGAGCATTTATCACTAGAATGGTTATAATCTACACACCATCTACAACGGATATTAAAAACAGAAAACATGGTGTAGCGGGGGAAAATTCACCAATAGATAAAATATCTTTGCAAAAATTAACTACACACAAGAGATAAAAAAATGAATGCATGCTTTAGATAAAACACAAAATAGATAAGGAATAAAGAAAATTAAAATGACAAATTCTAAGAAATTAAAACAAAGAAGAAAATGGTATAAACAAATGGAAAAGGGCTTTTATCTCTCGACTCCCTCTCCAGAAACTCACACAACTGTATTCCCCGGCAACGGAGCCATAAACTTGATGCGCGGATCTAGCACACCACTATAGGCGGTAGCAAGGCTGTGGCACGAAATGACAGTGCACCGATCGTTCAAGTAATATAAAATGGGCGAGTAATTCCCAAGTATCGAATCTCAAATGAACACAGTTAGGTGGAGTTATCTATCGAGGAAGGACTTGAGATTGAAGTCCATTAGGTCGGATGGATTGCGAAAAAGGGGTGATTTGGATTATGGAAAATAAAATAAAAGAACTAAACTACTCCTATGCAGGACTCTATGCGTTGCTTCGCCCGGTGGATGGAAACTATGCAGGCCGCCATGCACTGCTTCGCTAGGCGGATGGATGAGTAGGCAAGCGGATGATGTGAGAGTAACAGTGGAATGGTTTGAGGGACATTAGCACCTCTTGGCTAGGAGGATGGATTACACGAGCTGCTATGCACCGCTTTGCTGCACGGATGGAAGAGTAGGCTTGCGGATGGAATGGTTCGCACTGGCAGAGTCGAGGTGGATTATACGGGCCGTTAGCACTGCTTAGCTTGGAGGAAGGAAGAGTAGTGCAACAGAATGGAATGGCGGGTTTGCGGAGTGGAATGGAGTGAGGGCGGAATCGGCGCACCTCATACACACATATAAACAAAAGAGTAATTTCATATAGACATGAAATGAAACTACAAATCAAGAATTACATGTGCCACATCATCAAACAATAAGGATTACATTCATATACACCAACACAAATAGGAGAAAAAAGCAAGAGATACGACCGAATCTGGAGGCTTGTTGTAGATTCTCGGTAGGAATCACCTGGTTGTCAATCCACGTTCTAGCTCAGTCCCAACTATCGTCTGTGGTAGAAGAGGGTTGTCACTCCCTCCCAATGGACTCGTCTTCTCCGGTAAACTACAATCTGGTCACGTCTGTTGCGAAGAACTCTTGCTTGGTGATGAAGATGGAGGTGGAATCCTCTCCTTGAAGTCGTGGATGATGGAAGTGGCCTAGGGCAAAGCCCTTATGGGAGGTGGAAGAGGAACGGAGCTGGAACTCCCTTTGCGGTGAAAAATGGCGGAACAATGATTGATTCGATCTAGGGCAGAATCTGCAGCTTAAATAGAAAAATAGTCCGAAATTGGCCACGCACGGTCGAACACACGACCGTGCGTGAACCGTGCGATATTAATTAAGAAGAAAGCCCAGGAAGACGACCCAGAACGCCCGTGCGATTTTACTCACGCACAGTCAGAACAGACCATTCGTAAAAACGCATGGGCAAATCCAGAATGCATGAAAACAGGCCAACAGAGGGGCTCGTGCGATTTACTCACGCATGGTCGAAACCAACCGTGCGTGAATAAAACGCACGGGCAAATCCAGATCACCATTTTGGTCCATAGATGAACGCGCACAGTCGCACCGATCATGCGTCAAGTAAACGCACGACCGTGCGATTCACACAGGAAATGATTTCTACCAAAAATGGTGATCTGCCCACCTGCACAACAAATCCAAATGTTGGTAACACACCTCCAGCACTAGAATAATAACAAAAAAAGAATGGGGAGCACAATGTGCTTGCCCCCAACAACAGAGTGCACAATTTCACACCAAAACGGGCCTAAAAAGTGCACTTCTTGTACTCTAGAGTATCAATGCAATATCAGCAATAATGTGCAGAAAGTGAAGTGCATGTGCGTGAAAACAAGCCCAGATGAGTCCGGAAAACCCTATATAAATTGGAATCATCAGTGCACACACCCAAGTTGCTAAAGCCCAAGTTTGGGGGTTCTGTGCACTTGCATTCGTTTTTGGTGTGCGGGTAGTTTTAATAAACATTTGGGTTTAGGTGTACTTGCCTTCGTGTTTATCTTTGTTTACCTCACCAAAACCCAAGCCGCATTTAAAACCTAAAGTCCTACTGACTCACGTTATGAACCAATCTAGTGTCGTGGAGAGAATGTGACCGGGCGAGCTTATTGTCTCCGACACCGATGGATTTCAGTGGAGTTTTTCTCGAATCCCAACTTAGGCAATGCTCATCTCAGCGATTATTCTACTTTCTCCTTATGCGTGACCGGATGATTCACCGTTATTCATTTTTGAGTAGTAGTATTATTTATTTACTCTATTAGAAATTTATAAACTATGTATAATTAGAAATCTTCTCTACTATTTTTCTATACACTTGAGCATGCGACTTCGCATGGTACTCAGTTTTGTAATTTTAAGCTAGCTATTTCATTTTTTTCCCGCCTGCTTAGGATTCGTTTGCTTGGGACGCGCAAACAGGTTAGTCTTGGGGTGTGATGAGTCTGATTTATATAGGGTTTTTCAGACTCATCTGGGCTAGTTTTCACGCACTTGCACTTCACTTTTGGATCATAATCGTTTCTATTTACGTAATTTCATTTACGTACACGAACTGCACATTTAAGCCCATTTTGTTGTGGTTTCATCCTACCCTTGTATAGATCTTTGCGAATGCTTGGATTGGATATTATTTTGTCTCTACCAGTGGTCTGGACTGTTTTCCTGTAGGTACATGTATTGTGTGGACACTCGGTGTGGGATGGGCCATATTTAGCCTAAAAGGCCTCTGGTCGTGCGTTTTTGTTCACCCACGATCAGGCGCATGACCACTGGTCGTGCGCATTCCTCCATTTTCACCGGAGTGGTTCGCACGATCACTAGATTTCTTCTCGCACGACCACTAGTCATGCGCCTCTGCCCGTGCGCTAGTTTGGCATTCCAGATTCTTCTACAGCTTCTCCGCGCACGCTCAGGGGCATTTCTTCACGCACGACCACTGGTCGTGTGCCACTGATTGTGCGCGCTGTTTTGTCTCTCGCATATATATATATATATATATATATATATATATATATATATGTTGTTTGCGATTTGTAGGTCATTCCAAGCCGGCTGCTCGCGATTTTCTTCCGCCCTCAGGGCGGAAAGCTCTGTTTTTGAAGGTTTCTTCCTCCCCCTTTCATCCGAGGTCACCTCGCATCATCCAAGCACTTCAAGGGAGAGATCCTAGCCATACTCTCATCACCGAGGAAGGAGTATACAGCTTTTGTGGCGGCGGGATTATGAGACAGAGAAGACGGGTATATTGGAGGGAGGTGACAGCTCATCTGCACCCCCGGACGCAGTTGTGGACCGAGCTAGGACGTGGATTGAGAACCCGACAATTCCTACCGTGAATCCTGACAAGTCTCTGGATTTGGTTGTATTTCTAGCTTTTCCTCCTTTCCTCCTTTCCTCCTTTCCTCCTTTCCTCCTTGTGATTATAGTTAGTTCTCTTATGTTGATGATGTTGCACTTATATTTGTTGAACTTCTTGTCATATATTGTGAAATGTTTTCAAGCTTTATGAGTTCTTGAGGTGTGCTTTCGTGGTGATTGTGGTGTGAGTGTTCGGTGTTTCCGCAATAGCAATTGCTAGTGGCATGCTTGTTGACGAGGTGCTTGCGACCCTCATTCTGCCGGTGCGGATCTCTCTATCCGCAAGCCTACTCGTCCATCCGCGTAGCGAAGCAGTGCATAACGGCCTGCATAGTTTCCCTCCGCCCAGCGAAGCAGTGCATGGCTGTTGGGAAAATGATTTGTCTTAACCCCAAAATGAGTTGAATATGAATTCTAAGAAAGAAATATCAATGTTAAGTAAATATGCGTCGAATAGTATTCGACACAACGTCGAAGTGTTGTCGACGTTTCTTTCAGAATTAGTCGAAGTAACTTTAATAAGAATTCGACGTATCCTATATCGACGTAGCTCTGACTTCTTGTCGACACACCTTAGTCGACGCACCTTCCTTATTCTCCTCTCGACGTCCAGCTAGGATGAATTCGACGCTTACATCGAATTGTAATCGACGTACGTCGATTACTATGGTAAATTCAAATAACACCAGATCTCTTTCCTTCTTTCTATAGATCTGATTTATATGGAATAATATTATTCTTTTATAGTCATTATGAAGTATTCTTTCCCTCTAATTGATTCTTGGCTAAATTGATTAACTCTATTTTGGATATTATTTGAAATCAGAATTCATTCTTTCCTTCTATAGAAATAAACATTATGGAAACATCTTTTCTTTCTATTCTCTCTAACTGCTAATTGATTATCCTCCTATAGTATTATGTTGAATTAACAGAGCTATAAATAAAGAGGAGGTCGGCAGAAAATGACGAGAGGTGATCCACTCCATACATTTGAAATAGAGGATTCAGAACCAAGGAGTCTCCACAACTAAATCAGACATGGGGAGCTCTCTTCACCATCTTCATCAAGATCCAACTCAACATCCAATCTGGATTTTCAAGTGTCTTCTCAGCTAAAAGAGAAGAACAATATATTTTTTTCCCTTTCTCCTTCCCATCTTGTAAAGGGTTAAAACTCCCTTCAAAAGTTTACTCCCAGTGACAGGGCACCTTAGCAAAAACCTGCAGCTTGGTTTATAAGCACCTTATCAAAAGCTTATAGGTGAATTGGGCACCTGATCAAAACTCCCATTGGTTTGTGGACACCTTATCAAAATCACCTTGGTGTGTGGACACCTTATCAAAATCACCTTGGTGAGAGGGCACCTTATCAACAACCTCCTAGTGGATTCCTACCAGTGGGTAGAAGAGTAGATGTACCCAGGTTTTGGGGAACTACTATATATCTTGTGTCATCTGGTTATGTGCTTGTTTTTTACTTTCTGAATCAGCACTCATATATATATTTATATATATCACTTAATTTGAAACAAAGTTAAATAAGACTTTTAATAATAAGAATGAGAACTAAAACTCAACTTTCAATTGGTATCAAAGCGAGGTTGATTTTTCACACAGGCTAACACCTGAAATCACAAAAATCACTTAGTTCTCTATTCTCCCCTTATTCTCTGAAAATGATTTTTCTGATTTCCTAATATATCTCTAATATGCTGATTCAATTTTTCTCTGAATAGGGTTAAGACAAATAGGGGGAGATTGTTGGGAAAATGATTTGTCTTAACCCCAAAATGAGTTGAATATGAATTCTAAGAAAGAAATATCAATGTTAAGTAAATATGCGTCGAATAGTATTCGACGCAACGTCGAAGTGTTGTCGACGTTTCTTTCAGAATTAGTCGAAGTAACTTTAATAAGAATTCGACGTATCCTATATCGACGTAGCTCTGACTTCTTGTCGACGCACCTTAGTCGACGCACCTTCCTTATTCTCCTCTCAACGTCCAGCCAGGATGAATTCGACGCTTACGTCGAATTGTAATCGACGTACGTCGATTACTATGGTAAATTCAAATAACACCAGATCTCTTTCCTTCTTTCTATAGATCTGATTTATATGGAATAATATTATTCTTTTATAGCCGTTATGAAGCATTCTTTCCCTCTAATTGATTCTTGGCTAAATTGATTAACTCTATTTTGGATATTATTTGAAATCAGAATTCATTCTTTCCTTCTACAGAAATAAACATTATGGAAACATCTTTTCTTTCTATTCTCTCTAACTGCTAATTGATTATCCTCCTATAGTATTATGTTGAATTAACAGAGCTATAAATAAAGAGGAGGTCGGCAGAAAATGACGAGATGTGATCCACTCCATACATTTGAAATAGAGGATTCAGAACCAAGGAGTCTCCACAACTAAATCAGACATGGGGAGCTCTCTTCACCATCTTCATCAAGATCCAACTCAACATCCAATCTGGATTTTCAAGTGTCTTCTCAGCTAAAAGAGAAGAACAATATATCTTTTCCCTTTCTCCTTCCCATCTTGTAAAGGGTTAAAACTCCCTTCAAAAGTTTACTCCCGGTGACAGGGCACCTTAGCAAAAACCTGCAGCTTGGTTTATAAGCACCTTATCAAAAGCTTATAGGTGAATTGGGCACCTGATCAAAACTCCCATTGGTGTGTGGACACCTTATCAAAATCACCTTGGTGTGTGGACACCTTATCAAAATCACCTTGGTGAGAGGGCACCTTATCAACAACCTCCTAGTGGATTCCTACCAGTGGGTAGAAGAGTAGATGTACCCAGGTTTTGGGGAACTACTATATATCTTGTGTCATCTGGTTATGTGCTTGTTTTTTACTTTCTCAATCAGCACTCATATATATATTTATATATATCACTTAATTTGAAACAAAGTTAAATAAGACTTTTAATAATAAGAATGAGAACTAAAACTCAACTTTCAATAGCTGTCTGCATAGTAGTAGTTTATTTTCTTTATTTTGTTTCCGCAACCCAAAACAAACATCGTCCGCAATCCATCCGACCTACATGACTTCAATCTCAAGTGCTTCCTCAAAAGTAAACTTCACCTTACTCTGTTCCTTAAGAGATCAATACTTGGGGAAATTCACCTATTTTATATTACTTGAACGATCGGTACATTACCGTGTCGTGTCGCTGTCTCGCTCCCGCCTATAGCGTTGTGCTAGTTCCGCGCATAAGGAATGTTGTCGGATTCCCCTTGACGAAGAGGAATCGGTCATTCCAGTGATGTACCGTGTTGGAGCTCTCGCACCCGCGATCCGGTCAGGAAGGTGACCCCATCTACGGTCGCCCGGTAGGTGAATAGCTTGCGGAAGGCGGAGAGGCTATACTCGATCCTTTCCTCGCACATATAACACGTGAATGCCATGAGCATGGACACCGAGTTGATGTTAAGCTACGCGGGCACCATCCTGAAATACTTCTGGAACTGCTTCACTTCAGGCCATAAAGGGATACGTAGACCCACCTCAAAATGCGAGAGGGGAAAGGCGAGATCGTCCTCACGAAATGAGTTGATCGCTTCGCCCTCCTTTTGGAAGCGAGCAGTCTATCCCTCGGGAATATGCACCATCGCAAAGGCGAGCCGGTCCTCCTCCGACACTCTCCCCTCAGGAAAGCTGTGGTTGGCGAAGCTGGCCACACATTTTCCTCGCCCTTCCATGGGGTCAGATTTAGCCATTTTCGAGAAGTAGGCAAGTAAAGCGTGCGAGTCGATCAAGAAACTAGGGTGCAGGTGTAGTTAATGCGGTAGGTGGCTACCGAAATGAAAGGGGAGGGGTATTTATAGAAAAAGTGGGTATGGGGGTTTCGCGGCTAGCGGCGTGACTCACACTCCCGATGCCCACTCGCCCCTATGCTCATACGAGTGCTAATAATAAGCCTTACGATGGCGAGTGTGAGCGAGCACTCTGACCTAGCGATTCACATCATCAAATAACATTGGAAAATAAAAGAGAACACAACATGCCAGCCATATATAAAAAGTAATAAAAGCATAGACCCCTGCGAGACGGGGTTAAACATCCAAGCATAGCGTTTACAGACAACATCAAAGTAGAAAGAAAAAAGGGGAGGGGAGGTATTCAATTGCGAGCAGATTGGGAACATGGTCGGCTTCACCTCCGGAGACCTCGACCACTCATTCATCCCCCTGTACCTCGCCTCGCGAAGGCATGCTCTTGTGCAACAGTGATCTCCCATTGTAGGGTGAACGCGCAATCATCGATCCGCCTGAAATGTTCCTTTAGCGACACCGAAGCACCCCCTCCCGCCCCTTATAGCCTCTACACCTCTTCCGTGAGAATAGTGCAGTCCTCTTCAAGAGAATCCATCTGCTGCTCTAGGGTGAGGATGTGAGGGAAGGGATCGAATTCCGTCGAAGCCCACTTCTCGTAGATCTCGCGGAGAAAATACCCAAGCTTTCGCAGGATGCTCGCCATCCGATCCTTCATCTCAGCATCGTTAGATGGGTCACCAAGGTACTCGCAGATAGCGTCTAGAGAAGGCGGTGCTAAGAACTGTATTCCCTAATCAAATTCATCATCACCCTGGGTCTCTTCTAAAAAAGGTCATTATTAGTTCCTAATAAATAAAAAAGAGCGAGGGGGAATTTCATACCTAGCGAGTCCTCGAAGGCTAATACCTCGCGATGGGAGGCGAGCTCGCGACCCTGATTAGAGGGAAGATTGGGTTTCCCACTGAAGGGGATGGAATGGGGATCGAACCGTTAGGGACTTCACAGATCTCGCCCCAAGGGAGTCCTGTCGGGACCTCGCATCTCGGAGCGCTCACCAACACCAGCAGCAGTTCTCGCAGGAACCAGGGTAGTCTTGGCAAACTCCTCCGACAGATCTTGGGTTGGCGACTTTTGTCGCAGAGGGGAAGGTGCGAGATCAATATAATCAGGCACTATAAAAATTGAAAGTGGTTAGCATAACTATAAAGCGCGAGCCAAGCGCAATAAAGAGTAGCATCCTCTTACCAACAACGGAGGGAACGTCATGGTTTACCTGACGACTCACCTCCTCCTACTCGCCAGTCTGCTGACCATCCGCGCCACCTTTTATGGCCACGTTGACCTGTGGATTGTATGTTTTTGTAACGACATGAGCTCGCGGAGGCATTCGCGAGGAAGCACATTAAAGGCGAAATTCACCTTTTCCGAGACCCCGAGGACCAAGATGAACTGGGTAGCGATGGGAGCTCGGCCAAAGAGGTTCCCTCTCCAATGGATACTCGTCTCGCCCTCTTGGATCCTCGCTTTTCCACTCGCTTTGGGGTGGCTCGCGAGGTGTTCCAGGCTATAAGCCCCAGGAGACCGGCAGAGGTCAGCACGCTCTTGTTTTTGGCAGCAGCAAGATGAGCTTGGAGTTCTTGAGAGAGCGGTATGGTGGTCAACCAACGTGCTGCGAGAAAGAAGGGGAGTCGGTTCGAGGATAAGGGGAGGGGGTCTTCCCTCCTTGTATATATAGCCCCTAGTGGGGGCCATCGAAAGATTCTTTTAAAAATCAAGGCACTCGCCAAACACACAGGGCTGAACTGTCTTTCCGAGCTTGAGACAAACTCGCAAAAAATAGTGATTGTGTACAACCCCGTGTTTGCCGAGTGGATTCATCAAGCCATCAGGTGATCTGGAGAAGAATTGGTTCTGGGCGAGTCGGCCGGGCGAGTGCCACGCCTCAGTTCGCACTCGCCCCTAGCGGGCACTAGCTCCCAGCTCGAAGTGATTGGCTATTCCTAGCTCTACCGGGTACTCACCACTCCGGCGAGTCCCATCTTGGACTCGCCCATTATATGAATGACATATTTTTCAGGGATCTCCATTTTGGCCTGCAGTTTGCCGTTCCAAACAACGGGATTCCGCTGTAGGCAGACCGTTTTGAGCTGCTTTTAGTAAAACCAAGAGGCGGGATTGCAGACCGTTTTAAGAAAACTATAAATAGAACCCCAAGGGCACCTTTGGAGAGCATCTCTCACTTGTTTCTCTCTCCTCTGGTTTGCTTTGCTCAGGTAGGGAGATCCGACTTGCTGCTCACTATGGTTTTCAGGTGGGTGGAGAAGGACTCTTTGGCACCCTCCATGGTGTCGAGCTCATCAATTGGCTTGGGAGGGGAAGTTCTTTAGATCTTCCGGGTTAGTGGTGGGACCTCCTCGCTATAGCTTGGGGGCCTGTTTCTAACTTTCCACACTTTTATGAATGAGTTTCATATTCCTGAGTGCCCGGTCTAAAGATTGAACTCAGGAGAAGTAAGAGCAAACTACACCAGTCCGAACTCCTCTTGCCGTGGTTTCCAGACTCAAAGTTGAACCGTGGTTTTCTGGTTCAACATGCATAAAAATTGTTTTTACAAGAAAAAATGTAGGACATTGTGAGCTTGAGCATACCAAATACAACTACCTATAAAGTTATCGCACTTTCCAAACTCATTTATCCCAACAATAAACCCTATAATCTAAAAAATAATTAAAAAACTCATCAAATGGGTAAAACAATGTCGAAATAGGAGAAGAAAGCTTGCTACCAACGAGTGGTTGATCTCATTTATGAAAGTTTGTCACCGGAGAGAAGGAGGCGGAAAACTTGCAAGCTCGAGCACCTCTATTCTGCCAGGACGGATGGGATCGGATCAGGGTAGCCACGCACGCCTACATGAAGGATTTCACCGGAGAATTTGGACGCCGGAGAGAAAGAGGCGGAATGTGGGGAGTTTCCGTGGTGGATCTGCGGAAATCGCGAAACAGGAAGGAGTCGGAATGGGAGGTTCTAACCTAGGGCAGTGAGGCTAAAAAGTTCGGATAGAAGCAAAAAAAACTTTTAAAATTAACTTAATTGCAGTTCGGATAGACAATATTATAGTACGATTAACAGCGCCCAAAAAGTATAGCTCTGACAAAGAGTGGTTAAGCAAATGTCTCGAAAAAATGACTAAACTTCATCGTGCCCTAACTTGGCATTAGCAATAGGTGATGACAAAAAAAAATTGCTAAAATTTAATGCATGAAATTATGAGAACTGTTATAAGTAAATCTGAATATGGATATTCGTAAACTTTTATTTCAATTGAAACCAACGACAAACATTTGGCTACACGCATATATGAGGTATTATATGAAAAATATTTTATGGCTCATATAATATGAAAATATTGACTTTGAGATGTAAAAATAAGAGTAATGTTATGTGCAAACCTAGGCTCCGTTTGAGAGAACTTACTTTCACCGATCAAGCGGTCACGACCGCATGAACCGGACCTTAATTGTGATCGCTTGACCGGTGAAAATAAGTCCCCCCCAAACGAAGCCCTAATCTTGCAAGGTGACTGCCCAAGAAAACTCAAAATCGATTTAGGTTACAATAGTTATATCCTAAAAAGAGCAAGGTGCAGCCCATGCATTTTTTCTCTCCCGTCGCGCGACTATATGCAAGAATCGACGAAAGATTCCCTGGCGTCAATACCCACTACTGTTGGTGAATCCCTTCCGCATCCCTTACGGCCGGAGAAAGCTTCCTCTACCGCCAGTGAACACTATAAGATTATATATAGATCGGGTTCAAATATTTAAATTTGAGTATAAAGTTATAAGATTATTTAGCCATTTTACATCATTTTATATTTTAATGCAGTTAGCTAGCAATTTCTTAATGACATTTTTGTTATGGAAAATGATGATACCGTTTTTTACGGAAGAATTAGATGTATAAAAGTTTTGAATTAATACTCATTTTGTACTTAATTGTCATGATTTTGAAGATAAAAATGCTGTTTAATTTTTTTTTTATTCTTAACAAATTGATTTGCATTTAAAATTTTAGCTTTCTCATAAATATGATTTACACAGCCGAAATGAATTTGCGCTTAAAATTTCCCAAAAAGAGATGGACGACCGAACAAATAAAAATAAACTATTCAAATTGTTTATTCAAAGCGTGGTGTTGGTTGATTTGTATTTTATTAGCATCCTTCTTCTTGTATTGGCACTTGAACCCGATCTATATATATAATTCATCTTTAAGATGACTTCACAACCGGGTTGGGAATGCTTCTAGAACACTTTCCCTTCAAACTTTTCACATGTATATCTAATAGATATAATTTTATATGTTCGCATCTCAAGCATCATGCAAAATATTTACTCAATATATTGTATAAAAATAAATAATATGTTAGAGCCGTGCTCCAAATATTTTACATTGTGTTAATCAAATTTGGAAAGTAATATATAGTATCACCAGCTTAGAGTCGTGTCATAGGTCGACACATCACCAATGGGTCCTTATTGAGTCGGTGTCGACAAATGCAGACATATTACATGAAATATTCAACAATCTTCTCATATGTCCATCATCAACCAGACTTTAATATAAGTGGTTCGTGGTTCAACAAAATATGAATTGTTCACATTAATGTCGCAACATGTTAAACAGAATCAGACAACATAAAGTTTATGCAAGCAAAGGAATAAAAATAATTTAAGCTGCATCACAAAGAGCCTAAGGGTGAACCGTAACACAGAGTTCAACATAACCTAGTGTCTAATAGCAAATCAAAGCAAACAGTCTAAAAACAAAAACATGTAAATATGAAATTATAAAACTCTAAACATAGGTAAGAAATGCAGAACATAAAAGAAATAAGCAGCAAATTGTCATAATCTTTAGATGAACAGTAGATCATCCTCTGATGGATCTCAATCAGTAAGTGCTTCTCCACCTTCGCCGCCTCCTGTGAATTTCAAACAATGAATTTCTTATAAGAATGAATGCAAATATATGGAATATACATGTATCTACTTCTACTATAAAAATTTAGTAGTTAATGATTAAACAAAGAGAACATCTACTTTTTTATGTACAAAATTAAATCCAGAATCCATTAATTATTTAAAAAAACGATGTTATAGTTTTCTAGATGCCACAACTATATTTTGTTAATGTATATTTGGATAAATAACATTGTTCGGAGGCTAAACGGGTAGGTCGAGTAAACGGATACTCGATACCCATAGACACTCCTAGGGTTTACCTATATATACCCCGCTAGGGGCAACGGGGAGTTCATTCCACCTTGATGGACCTCTGGATGCTTCGAGCAACCCTCTCAATCTCGAATCATTGCCCCTAGGGTTAGCTCTCCCATCTCCCATCTGGTTCCCTGTTCGCGCGAAGAAATCGTGATCCTCCCCGCCGCTGCTGTTCGCGAGAGAAGGAAGCAGATCGCGTCTCGCTCGCCGCTCGCGCCCAGCCGCCGCGGTTTGCTGGTGGACGCTCATCCCTCGCGCTAAGAGCAGCTCGCCTCTCTGCTGCTGGTTTGCTCCCGCCACGCGCGAAGGTGAAGAGCTCGCGGATCGTTCGTTGATCGATCCCGTCGCCGCTCGCTGCGATCTGTCGCCGTTTGCGAAAGAGAAGGAGATCGTCGCTGCTGCTCGTGGTTTGCCGCCGCGCGCGAAGAAGGAGGCCGCCCCTGCTTTTCCGCTCGCCCTCGCCGCCCTTGTCGTGTCCTGTCTCTGGATCCAGAGGCCACCGCCGCTGTCGCCGACGCTGCATTAGAAGCTTTTGCCGCCTCCGCCGCTCAGATCCCCCCCAGCCGCTGCCATCAGTCGCTCCCGCCGCCGCCGTCTCCAAGCCCACGGAAGCTCAGCCCTAAGCGCTACCGCCAGCGCTAACTGCTAGCGCCTGGTGCTAGCAGCTGCTACCGCTACAGCCCGGGCTTCCACCGGCGCTAGCACCAGAGTCCACATTCTCCTGGTTGGTGACCTGATTTCGTCTGCTGGGCGCACAATGATGAAGGAGAACAACTTTTCATCCACCGTTCCGATGATAAAGCTGGAGAAGTTTACGACAACTGAGTTCAACGATTGGAAGTTGAATACTCAGTTCGGGATGAAGTACCTGAATGTGTTCTACATAGATCAGTCTGATCGTGCTGGGGTCGTAGGGACTGATGACGAGCCTCAGTGGGTTTCTGATGAAGACTTTTGTCGTGACTACCTGCTGAACTGCTTGTCTTCCAATCTGGCGAAGACGTACATGGAGATGAAGACAGCTAAGGACATTTGGGATGCACTGCAGGAGCATTTCAGGTAAGAGGAGGATCTGTCCAGGGCGCACCTAGTGGACAAGTTCCACTCCTTCACCTTCGACGAGGAGAAAGCCATTCTCCCTCAGGTATCTGATTTTGAAGTTTTAGTAGATTCCTTAAACAGTGAGAATATTTCGTTGCCAGATAGTTTTATTGCTGACACAATTGTGTATAAATTGCCTTCCACGTGGTACAATTTCAAAACTGAAATGTACCGCAAGAAAATATTGGTGGGTTTAATCGAACTCCAGCGTTTTATACGCATTGAGGACGAGAACAAGATTCAACACGCATTAGAAGTTGTTAGCAAGCAGAAGGCTACTGCAAACATGATAACAAACTCTAAGCGTGTGCCGAACCCTAGGAAGTCAAAACCCAACCCTAGTAGCTCCCAGGTTGCAGGCCCTAGTAAACAAATTAAAAAGTTTAAGGGGAAATGTTTTAACTGTAATAAGTGGGGACATAGTGCATCTGATGGCATGCTTCCTCACCTGGAAAAGGGCAAAGCAACACAGGAAGGCAACCATGCTAGCATGGTTAGCCTCACTGAGCCTTCCAACTTTGTTGCCATGGTTGGAAACGAGTAGGCCAGTACAGAGTAGTACCTTGACTCGGGGGCAACGTGCCATGTGTGCAACAACTCTACTATGATGACAGGTCTGTTAAATTTTTGAATTGGAAGTGGATTTGAGCTGGGCGGTCCGCAGGTTGGAGACCGCAGAGACTGCGCAGTTTGCGCTGGTTCTCTGGTTGGTTCTGTCATAGCGGTTTGCTTCTGAGCGGTCTGATCGGGGACACCGCCTCTTCTGTCCGTGCGGCTTGCGCGGGTTAGTCTGGCGACTTGTCCTAAGTCGGCCAGATGTTTTGGTGTCTTCTTTGGAAGAAGACCAGGCGGTTTGCTTATTGAGACCGCAGTGACCGAGCGGTTTGGTTGTAATCGCAAGGTTTAATAAGGGAGCTGTGAGCTTTGACGAGCTCGAGCGGTCTGCTTTGCGAGAACGCTCGCGATCTGATGGGCGGTTATTGTATCCCAGTTGTGCGGTGACGACATCCGTCTACTCGCCTATAAATGGGGGTGCAGGGCCCGTCATTATTAAACGAGAACTGTAAGAACCAAAGTTGGCTTGATTGTGCCGGTCTCAGTTTGAGGTCGTGCGGTTTGAGATTTTGTCTGACCGGTTTCTGTGTTTGCAGGTTAGCGGCTTGCAGCTCGCGGTTAGCTTGTCTCCTTCTTACAACTTTGAATAAACCAGCCCAGGCGGACTGTGTTTAGGTGTTCGCGGTCTGTGCAGCGGACTCAGTTGATCAGGCGGTCTTAAGTGGCCAGGTGGTCTTGAGTTGCGGTCTGTCAAAGGTTGCAGTTCTTAATCCAGAGTTCGTGGGTTCTTCTTTGATCAAGACCGTGCGGTCTGGGCGATCAAGAAGCGGGAACTAATTTTTTTTCAGCAGTGGAATAAAGCAGCGAGTTGGCGGTCTGTGGTTGCGGTCTGACAGGTGCAGCTTGTACTCTGTTCGCGTGGTCTCAGCGGCTTCCGTCCGACTTGTCTGTTTGCTGCAGCTTGTTTTACTCTTGTGTTTTGTGCTTCTCTCCTCCGTGATCCTTATGAATCATGTCTCGCCATGTATACCCCACTTTGTAAAGAGATAGTTAATACCATAGTACTATTCGGTCTTCTCATTGTCACTGTTGTGCTACACTTGTGAGAGGTTTTGTGAAGTGTGTTCCGCATTGTTTTCACTTCTTCTCCGGACCTCAAGTTTTTCAACATGGTATCAGAGGTAGGTTCCTGTGGTTGTTGTGCAAAACTTGCTGATACTTCTTTCGGGTTTCTCAAGTGGTAGCAATCAGTGGGATAACAATGGAAGGAGGATATGCTAGATGTCTCGGTATTGAGTTCCTTACGCAGACTAACTTTAAGAAGTGGAAGTCTTGCATGGAGAGCTACCTTCTTGGCGAGGACTTATGGGAGGTTGTTGGAGGAGAAGCAAGACAAGTTGTGGTTCCTGCTGATGGGAATGTTGAGCTCGTGAAGGCTTGGAGAAGAACGAATGCTAAGACGGAGTTCACTCTCAAGAGAGCTATCATTCCGAAGTTGTTTGATCACATCATCGGGTGTGGATCAGCTGCTGAGATTTGGACAACCTTGGATGGCTTGTTCAATAAGAGGAATGTAGCGAGACTACAGTTCTTGGAAAATGATTTGGCGAAAGCAACTCAGGGGGATTTGTCCATTTCAACGTTCTTCTTGAAGATGAAGAACCTCTGCGGAAAGATATCGGCTTTGGACCAGGATGAGCCTATCTCAAAAGCTAAGCTGAAGAGGCACATAATCCGCAGCTTGCGGAGGGAGTATGTTGCCTTTGTTACTTCTGTTCAAGGCTGGGCTAATCAACCTTCGTTGCTGGAGCTGGAGAACATACTTGCTTCGCAGGAAAGTCTGGCAAAGCAAATGGCTGGGATGTCTGTCTCTGGGGGAGAAGGCGAGGTTCTCTTCTCTGGCAAGAAGAAGAGATGGGATAAGAAGAAGAAGTCATCTGGAGATGATGGTCCGTCTACTTCGTATCAGCAGGAGAGGAGCTATGCTCCTAAGCGTGATGGGAAGGAGCAGGATGGACCTAGATGCTTCAGGTGCAACAAGCTTGGTCAATTCAAAAGGGACTGCAAGGTCAATCTTCAGCCAGGGCATGCTGCAGGGAAGGAGGAGGCTGGTTCCAATTCTGAAGGTAGTTGGGGTGGTGGAGGTGCATTCATGACGGGCACGTGTGTTCGGGCCATGGATTCCATCAACTATCAAGATGATTGGATAGTGGACTCTGGGTGTGGTCATCACCTCACTGGGGATGAGTCGAAGTACTCCTCATTGCGAGCATATACAGGTAATGATGCTATCATTACGGCTGATGAAACTATTCATGCAGTTGAGAAGGAGGGTGTGGTTTCATTGAATGATGATAGAGGTACTCTTACATTGAAGAGTGTCTATCATGTTCTGGGGATGAAGAGGAACCTCTTCTCGGCGACCAATGCGGTGGACGCTGGCTATCACGTTCTGTTTGGTCCAACAGAAGTGAAATTTCTCCGAAACATTTCAGCGGTGAAAGCAGAAGTCACTCATGTTGGGAGACGGGTGAAGAACTTGTTTGTTCTTTCAACAAGTTCCTATGTTGATAAGATGAGGGCTAATGACAGCGCTGCTATCTGGCACGAAAGACTTGGACATGTTGGAATGGATAAGTTGAAAGCTATGGCGGGAAGAGGCCTGGTGAAAGGTCTGCCTAGCTTGTCATCTTTTGTGGATGGTTATGTTTGTACAGGTTGTCAGTTTGGTAAAGCTCAGCGCTTTCCATTTGACAAATCACAAAGCAGATGTAAAAGACCATTGGAGTGCATCCATGGTGATCTGTTTGGACCTACCAACACTGCTAGTCTTGGAGTTAGCAGGTACATGCTGATTTTGGTTGATGACTTCACCAGATATACTTGGGTATATTTTCTGAAGGAGGAGTCAGAGGCGTTCGAGAGGTTTGTGGAGTTCAAGGAGTTGTGGAAGGTCGGCTAAACCTGCGGGTGAAGAAGTTCAGAACAGAAATGGAGGGGAGTTCACCTCCAAGGAGTTCTTTAGCTTCTGTAGGAAGCATGGCATCCAAAGGGAGCTTTCTTGTGCTCACACTCCACAACAGAACGGAGTTGCAGAGCGGAAGATCTGTCATCTGACGGAGACTTGCAAATGCTGGCTTCATGCCAAGTGTATCCCAAAGTCCTTCTGGGCAGAGGGAATGTCTTGTGCGACCTATGCTATCAACCGGATGCCTCTCAGTCCCATCAACATGAAGACCCCTCATGAGTTGATGTTCAAGAAGAAGCCAAGCGTGGAATACTTTCGAGTGTTTGGTTCTACCTTCTATGTGCATGTTGTTAAATTTTTTGAAATTGGACCGTTTAGGAGTAAGCATGAGTTGCATCAACTGAGTTAAAGCCAAACGACCACAATGCCACACAGCAACACAAGAAACTTTATTGAAACACAATCTTCATTTACATTGCGAGGCATACATGGCGAGACATGATTCATCAGAATCACGGAGATGAGAAGAACAAAACACACCAAAACAAATCTGGCGGCTAAACAAGCTGAGAACGCACAGACCGCTCGACTCCAGAAGTCGCCTGGCATGACCTGAGATCGCACGAACAGAAACCGGACAGACTGCCAGCACTGTAAGACCGCACCTCAGACCGCACGAACTGGAGCTTTATTGGAATGAAGAACTGAAGCTGTCGCCAGACCGCAACTCAGATCGCCTAACCGCTGAAGGTCGCCTGATCGCTGAACTCGCTGCGAACAACACAAGAACGGACATAAACCAGTTCGCAGACAGACCGCTGCCGAACTGTTTATTCAAGCCGCTGGGAATCACCAAGGAAGAAGACCGCAACCTGCTGATCGCAAACCTGCGAACACAACAAACAGTCAGCTCGCTTCCGAGACCGCCTGACCTCAAAGTGAGACCGCACGAATTAACCCAGGCTCAGTTCTTACAGTTCTCGTTAGGAATGACGGGCCCTGCACCTCTATTTATAGGCGGGTAGACGGATGTCATCATCGCACAGGAGAGATACAATCACCACCCGTCAGATCTCCAGCGGTCACATAAGGAAGACCGCGCGATCAGACCTCTTGGACGATCATCCGACCAAGACGCAGATCAACAGACAAGATCGCTCACAGGTCGCGCAAACATGAGACCGCGCACAAGTCGCGCAGTCACAAAGGTACTTCTTCCTTAGACCACCAGGAGCAACCAGGAACCATCTGGCCGACTTAGAACAAGTCGCCAGATCGCCAAGCACAAACCGCCCGGACAGGCGGTCACACATAGGAACAGACCGCCCGGTCTTCCAACAAGGAAGACAAACCAACCAGCACACCAGCTCGGGAACAGACCGCAGCTACAAAGAACAAGCCGGAACAATCAGCAGACCGCCAGAACTAACCGGCAGAGCCAGACCGGCAGATAACATGCACAAGCCGCGCGGTCTCCGCGGTCTCCCAAATCAGACCGCCCGGTCTCCTCCACTTCACTTCAAAAATTCAACACTCCCCCTTGAAGTGGGAAGTGGAGACTAGCCCGAGTAAACTCCGCAACCGTGTAAACGGTCCCTTTGCCAGCGGCTTTGTGAAGATGTCGGCGACATTGTCCGCACTCCGAACATGCTCGACCATAAGAGATCCTCCCAACACCTTTTCACGAATGAAATGGTGCTCAATCTCAATATGCTTGGTCCTCGCGTGACAGACTGGATTGTTAACCAGCTTGAGAGCACTCTCATTGTCCCCGCGTAGCACAGTGGGACCTCGAACCTCTTCATGAACATCCTCTACCAACCTCCTGAGCCAAACGGCTTCCTGAGCTACCAAGGCCGAAGCCTTGTATTCCGCTTCTGTGGTAGATACGGACACCGAGTCCTGCTTTTTGCTGCACCAAGAGATAGCTGTGGGGCCCGTCATAAAGACATATCCAGACGTTGATCTTCGATCATCCACGTCTCCCCCGTAGTCAGCATCCATGTATCCATGCAACTCCAAGCTTGACCATCTCCTGAATAGGAGACCCAAATCAGAGGTCGACTTCACATACTTCAATATTCCTTTCGCCGCTAGAAGATGAAGTTTCCGTGGCTCCGACATGTACCGACTCACTTTTCCAACTGCATAAGCAATATCAGGCCTCGTGATGGTCAAATAGATCAAGCTCCCAACCAGAGCTCGGAACACCAACGGATGAGATAGAACTCTTCCCTCATCCTTCCGAAGTTTATGATGCTGTTCCAGAGGTATAGAGCTGCTCTTCCCTTCTTCCATGCCAAATCGTTGAACGATCCGCTCTGCATATCCTTCCTGAGAAACGAGCACTCCACTATCCTGCCTCTGGACCTCGAGTCCAAGGAAATGGTGAAGCTCCCCCAAATCCTTCATCCCGAATCTGATAGCAAGCTCAGCTCTCAGCCTTGCTACCGCCTCCTTTGAGTTCCCGGTGACAATCATGTCATCCACATACAGCAGCACAATAACCCGAAGCACCCCCTCCTTCTTGATGAACAAGCTAGAATCAGAATCTGAAGCAAAGAATCCGCAGAATAGAAGATACTCCGCGATCTTCCCATACCACGCCCGAGGCGCTTGCTTCAAACCATATAGGGCCTTCTTCAACTTGCAGAGGTAGTCCGGACGATCCTCCGAAATGAAACCCGGCGGCTGGATCATGAAGATATCCTTGTCAATCTCTCCATATAAGAAAGCATTCTTAACGTCGAGCTGCCAAATCTCCCATCCACAAGATGCCGCCAAAGCAATAACAAATCTGACCGAAGTCATCTTTGCCACTGGACTAAACATCTCATCATAATCTTCACCATACTGCTGTGAGAACCCGCGAGCCTTGTATTGCTCGATCATGCCGTCAGCTTTCTTCTTGAGCTTGTAAACCCATTTGCATGTTACAGGGGTAATGACCTTAGGCCTGGGCACTAGAGACCAAGTCTCATTCTTCTTGAGAGCATCCATCTCTTCTTGCATAGCAATATCCCACTGTTTCACGTCTTTGGCTTTCTCAAAGCTCGACGGCTCCCTCTCATCCAAGGGTCCAGCGAAGAAACATGAGACAAAGCTCACCATGTTTCCTCCTGTGTATCGATCTGGTGGCTTGATAGTCCTCTTCGACCTCCTAAGAGGTTGCACCTGACTAACCACCTCCTCAGCTGCTTCTTCTGTGCAAGCTCCTCTTCCAGATGAACTTGGAGCATCGCTCCCCCTGCTTCCAGAACCTGAAGCCTCCATCTCAGAGCTTGACATAGCTGGAGCTCCTGGTGAAACAGGCAACTCCACTTGAAGATTTCCTGCAGCTTTCCCTGCTTCATCAACCCTGCTCTCTGGTAGTTCAACTCCTGAACTCCCCTTGTAGGAAGTTACTTCATTGAACACCACATCCCGAGATACCACTGACCTCCGTGTCTCAGGATCCATGCACCTCCATCCTTTCTTCCACTCATCATATCCAACAAAGACTAGCTTCTTTGCTTTCACATCTAGCTTTGTTCTAAGAGCATCAGGAATATGCACATAGCAGGTTGATCCGAACACCCGAAGGTGTGCAACACTCGGTTTCTCCTTGAACATCAGTTCGTGAGGGGTCTTCATGTTGATAGGACTTAGAGGCATTCTGTTGATGACATAAGCCGCACAAGACATTCCCTCCGCCCAGAAAGACTTTGAGATACTCTTGGCATGAAGCCAGCATTTGCAGGTTTCCGTCAGATGACGGATCTTCCTCTCCGCAACGCCATTCTGTTGTGGAGTGTGGGCACAAGTGAGCTCTCTCCGAACGCCGTGTTTCCTGCAAAAACTAGAGAACTCACCAGAGGTGAACTCCTCACCATTGTCAGTTCTCAATTTTTTCACCCGCAGGCCTAACCGACCTTCCACCAGCTCCTTGAACTCCACAAATTTTGCAAAGGCTTCTGACTTCTCTTTTAAGAAATACACCCAGATATATCTGGTGTAATCGTCAATCAACACCAACATATATCTATTGCCTCCAAGGCTTGGGGTGGCAGTCGGTCCCATCAAATCACAGTGAATGCACTCCAACGGTGCTTTGCATCTTGTTTGCGATTTATCAAATGGAAGTCGATGAGACTTACCAAACTGAAATCCAGCACAAACATGACCGTCTCCAAAAGAGGACAAGCTAGTCAAGCCCTTGACAAGGCCCCTTACCGCCATAGCCTTCAATTTGTCCATGCCAACATGCCCCAACCTTTCATGCCAGATAGCCGCGCTATCGTTGGTTCTTCATCTTATCAACATAAGTGCTTGTCGATAACACGAACAAGCCCTTCACTCTCTTTCCAACATGGATAACATCCCCCCTTATCTCCGGTTGAGTTTTAAGAAACTTCACTTCTGTTGGGCCAAACAGAACGTGATAACCGGCATCGACCGCATTGGTCACAGAGAAGAGATTCTTCCTCATACCAGGCACGTGATAAACACTCCTCAATGTGAGTGGACCCTTATCACTGCTCGGGGAGACAACACCTTCTTGCTCGACAGCATGAACAGAATTATCAGCCGTAATGATAGCATCGTTACCTGAGTAAGGCGCCAAAGAAGAGAACTTTGATTCATCCCCGGTGAGATGATGTCCACACCCTGAATCAACAATCCAATCCTCTTCGAAGTTGATGGCAGCCAAGGCCTTAATGGGCATCGCCGTCATATTAGCCGCAAAGGCTCCTCCCCATCCAGCTTCATCCGACTTTGGCTTCTCCTTCTCTGCTACATGTCCCGACTGAAGATTAACCCGGCAATCCTTCTTGAAGTGGCCAGTTTTATTGCACCTGAAGCACCTTGGTCCATCTCCCTTCTTCTTCCCATCAGATTTAGGAGCATAACCCCTATCCTGCTGACCTGAAGTAGAGGGTCCATCATAACCCGACTTCTTCTTCTCCCACTTCTTCTTCTTCTTCCCAGAGAACAACATATCACTATCTCCCCCAGAGATAGAAGTCCCCGCCATCTGTCTTGCCAAACTTTCTTGCGAAGCAAGTAAGTTATCCAGCTCCAACAGAGATGATTGATTTGCCCAACCTTGAACTGAAGTCACAAAGGCAAGATACTCCTTCCGCAACCCGCGGATGATATGCCTCTTCAGTTTTGCCTCTGAGATGTGCTCATCAGGGTCCAATGCAGAAATTTCTGCTGTGAGGTTCTTCATCTTGAGAAAGAAGGTAGAAATAGAAAGATCTCCTTGAGAGGCCTTCGCCAACTCATTTTCATGAAACTGTAGTCGAGCTACATTCTTCTTATTGAATAGCCCGTCCAAAGACGTCCAAATCTCAGCAGCAGATTTACATCCGATGATGTGATCAAACAGCTCCGGTGAGATAGCCCTCTTGAGAGTGAACTCTGCCTTTGCATTTGTCCTCCTCCAAAGTCTCACCTCTGCCATATTATCTCCTGCTAGAAGCATGTGTCTTCTCCTCCAACTATCTCCCAAAGATCCTCGCCAAGTAAATAGCTCTCCATACATGACCTCCATTTCTTATAGTTAGTCGATGTAAGGAGTTCAATACCAAGCCCTCTTGCGAATCCGCCTTCCATGGCAATCTAAGTGGTCTCTTCTTCACAAAGACGATGGCAACTCAAGTTGGTCACTGTTTATCCACTCCAACAACCTCCCTCTGATACCATGTTAAATTTTTTTGAAATTGGACCGTTTAGGAGTAAGCAGGAGTTGCATCAACTGAGTTAAAGCCAAACAACCACAATGCCACACAGCAACACAAGAAACATTATTGAAACACAATCTTCATTTACATTGCGAGGCATACATGGCGAGACATGATTCATCAGAATCACGGAGATGAGAAGAACAAAACACACCAAAACAAATCTGGCGGCTAGACAAGCTGAGACCGCACAGACCACTCGACTCCAGAAGTCGCCCGGCTTGTCCTGAGATCGGACGAACAGAAACCGAATAGACTGCCATCACTGCAAGACCGCACCTCAGACCGCACGAACTGGAGCTTTATTGGAACGAAGAACTGAAGCTGTCGCCAGACCGCAACTCAGATCGCCTAACCGCTGAAGGTCGCCTGATCGCTGAGCTCGCTGCGAACAACACAAGAACGGACATAAACCAATTCGCAGACAGACCGCTGCCGAACTGTTTATTCAAGCCGTTGGGAATCACCAAGAAAGAAGACCGCAACCTACTGATCGCAAACCTGCGAACACAACAAACAGTCAGCTCGCTTCCGAGACCGCCCGACCTCAAAGTGAGATCGCACGAATTAACCTAGGCTCAGTTCTTACAGTTCTCGTTAGGAATGATGGGCACTGCACCTCTATTTATAGGCGGGTAGACGGATGTTGTCACCGCACAGGAGAGATACAATCACCACCCGTCAGATCGCCAGCGGTCACATAAGGAAGACCGCGCGATCAGACCTCTTGGACGATCATCCGACCAAGACGCAGATCAGCAGACAAGATCGCTCACAGGTCGCGCAAACGTGAGACCGCGCACAAGTCCCGCGGTCACAAAGGTACTTCTTCCTTAGACCACCAGGAGCAACCAGGAACCATCTGGCTGACTTAGAACAAGTCTCCAGATCGCCAAGCACAAACCGCCCGGACAGGCGGTCACGCATAGGAACAGACCGCCCGGTCTTCCAACAAGGAAGACAAACCAACCAGCACACCAGCTCGGGAATAGACCGCAGCTACAAAGAACAAGCCGGAACAATCAGCAGACCGCCAGAACTAACCGACAGAGCCAGGCCGGCAGATAACTTGCACAAGCCGCGCGGTCTCCGCAGTCTCCCATATCAGACCACCCGGTCTCCTCCACTTCATTTCAGAAATTCAACACATGTTCTGAATACCCTTCGAACGAAGTTAGATGCTAAGGCAAGGAAGCTAGTCTTCGTCGGTTATGATGACCGGAAGAAAGAGTGGAGATGCATGGATCCCGAGACACAGAGATATGTGGTATTAAGGGATGTGGTATTCGACGAGCTGACATCATACCAAGGTAACTCTTCTGTTGAGTTACAAGGAAGCTGGATGGATGGTGGACCAGAGGAAGTTGCAAGGGAAGCTCTGTTGGAGTTGCCTGTTTCTCTAGGTGCTCCAGGGATTTCTAGCTCTGGGTCAGGTGCTTCAGGTTCTGGAAGCAGGGGGAGCGATGCTCCATGTCTACCTGAAAGGAGAGCTAGTTCAGAAGCTGCAGTGGAAGAGGTGGTTCAGAGTCAAGCTCTAAGGAGGTCCAAGAGGACCATTATTCCACCTGATTGGTATACGGGAGGGAACTTGGTGAGCTTTGTCTCATGTTCTTCGCAGGTCCCCTGGATGAGAGAGAGCCATCTTGTTTTGAAAATGCCGTTGGAGTCAAGGAGTGGGAAGGAGCCATGGATGAAGAGATGGCTACCCTCAGAAAGAATGAGACTTGGGACTTGGTGCCTAAGGTTGAGGGGGTTACTCCGGTGACTTGCAAGTGGGTTTTCAAACTGAAGAAGAAGGCTGGTGGAAGTATTGAGCGGTACAAGGCTCGCCTTGTGGCTCTAGGTTTCTCTCAGAAGTATGGGGAGGATTATGAAGAAACGTTTAGCCCCGTTGCCAAGATGACTTCGGTCCGGGTGGTGATCGCATTGGCTGCTTGCCAATGGTGGAAGATTTGGCAACTCAACGTGAAGAACACTTTCTTATATGGCGAGATTGACAAGGATATCTTCATGGATCAGCCACCTGGTTATGTATCCGAAGAGCACCCAAGATATGTTTGCAAGCTCAAGAAGGCTCTTTACGGCTTGAAGCAAACGCCTCGGGTGTGGTACGGGAAGATTGCAGAATACCTCTAGTTCTACGGATATTTTGCTTCTGATTCAGATTTAGGCTTATTTGTAAAGAAGACGGGGGAGCTTCATGTCTTGGTGCAGCTGTACATTGACGATATGATTGTCACGGGGAATTCTGAGATGGAGGTAGCTAGGCTTCGTGCTGAGCTAGCTATCAGGTTTGAGATGAAGAATTTGGGCGAGCTCCACCATTTCCTTGGGCTCGAAATGGAGAGGAAAGAGAGCGGTATGCTCGTTTCCCAGAAGGGCTATGCGGATCGAGTCGTGAAGAGATTCGGCATGGAAGGGGGGAAGAGCAGCTCTACTCCACTGGAGGTTGGTGTTCATCTTCGTCGAGATGAAGGGAAGGTTCTTACCGATCCTTTGGTGTTCCGGGCATTGGTTGGAAGGTTGATATACTTGACGATCACAAGGCTAGATATTGCTTATGCAGCTGGCAGGGTGAGTCGGTTTATGGCAGAGCCTCGAAAGCCTCATCTTGTGGCGGCTAGGAGTATATTGAAGTATGTCAAATCCACTTCAGATTTGGGTCTCTTCTACTGGAGAGATTCGGGCTTTTGCTTGCACGGGTACATGGACGCTGATTATGGAGGAGATTCAGATGATCGGAGATCGACGTCTGGATATGTCTTTATGACAGGCTCTGCAGCTATATCATGGTGCAGCAAGAAGCAGGATTCTGTGTCTGTCTCTTCCACGGAAGCGGAGTACAAAGCTTCGACTTTGGCGGCTCAGGAAGCCATCTGGCTTAGGAGGCTTGTGGAGGACATTCATAGGGAGGTTCGAGGTCCTACTCTACTACGTGGTGACAACGAGAGTGCTCTCAAACTGGTAAACAATCCAGTTTGTCACGCGCGTACGATGCACATAGAGATTAATCATCATTTCATTCGTGAGAAGGTGTTGGAGGGATCTTTGATTGTGGAGCATGTGCAGAGCAAGGAGAATGTTGCTGACATATTCACTAAGCCGCTGGCGAAGGGACCTCCTGGTCGGTTGCGGAGTTTGCTTGGGCTGACTTTCACTTCCCACTTCAAGGGGGAGTGTTAAATTTTTGAAGTGGAAGTGGATTTGAGCTGGGCGGTCTGCAGGTTGGAGACCGCAGAGACCGCGCGGTCTGCGCTGGTTCTCTGGTTGGTTCTGTCTCAGCGGTTTGCTTCTGAGTGGTCTGATCTGGGAGACCGCCTCTTTTGGCTGGGCGTCTTGCGCGGGTTGTTCTGGCGACTTGTCCTAAGTCGGCCAGATGTTTTGGTGTCTTATTTGGAAGAAGACCGGGTGTTCTGCTTATTGAGACCGCAGTGACCAGGCAGTTTGGTTATAACCGCAAGGTTTAATGTGGGAGTTGTGAGCTTTGCCGAGCTCGGGCTGTCTGCTTTGCGAGACCGCTCGCGATCTGATGGGCAGTTATTGTATCCCGGTTGTGCGGTGACGACATCCGTTTACTCGCTTATAAATAGGGGTGCAGGGCCCGTCATTATTAAACGAGAACTGTAAGAACCAAAGTTGGCTTGATTGTGTCGGTCTCAGTTTGAGGTCGTGCGGTTTGAGATTTTGTCTGATCGGTTTCTGTGTTTGCAGGTTAGCGGCTTGCAGCTCGCGGTTAGCTTGTCTCCTTCTTACAGCTTTGAATAAACCAGTCCGGGCGGACTGTGTTTAGGTGTTCGCGGTCTGTGCAACAGACTCAGTTGATCAGGCGGTCTTAAGTGGTCAGGCGGTCTTGAGTTACGGTCTGTCGCAGGTTGCAGTTCTTCGTCCAGAGTTCGCGGGTTCTTCTTTGATCAAGACCGTGCGGTCTGGGCGATCAAGAAGTGTGAACTATTTTTTTCAGCAGTGGAATAAAGCAGCGAGTTGGCGGTCTGTGGTTGCGGTCTGACAAGTGCAGCTTGTACTCTGTTCGCGCGGTCTCAGCGGTTTCCATCCGACTTGTCTGTTCGCGCGGTCTGGCGGTCTCAGGAGTCAAATTGTTGTAGCTTGTTTTACTCTTGTGTTTTGTGCTTCTCTCCTCCGTGATTCTTATGAATCATGTCTCGCCATGTATACCTCGCTTTGTAAAGAGATAGTTAATGTTATAGTACTATTCGGTCATCTCATTATCACTATTGTGCTACACTTGTGAAAGGTTTTGTGATGTGTGTTCCGCATTGTTTTCACTTCTTCTTCGGACCTCAAGTTTTTCAACAAGGTCTTACTGATGCAAGAGAATCTATGACCATTGCCAACGGTGAGACAGCTGACGTTCTGAAGGTGGGGTATGCACGAGAATTTAACTTTAAAGAATGTTAAGTTTATTCCTTCTTTAGATGCTAACTTAGTGTCTATTAACTTACTATGTGATGCTGGTATGTATTTTACTTTCTGTAGCGGTAGAGTAACACTGTCAGTTAACTCACACTATTTTGGATGTGCCTATGTCCAAAATATGATGCACAGACTAAGTCTAGCAAACGAAATAGTTCAAAAAGTTCAAACAAACTTATTTTTCCCTAAGACTCTACATGACAGACTAGGACACGTAAACTATAGGAAAATGTTCCAAATTGCTAGAACTCACCAGATAGCTTTAGACACTAAAGTCAAAAATGATAAATGTGAAGTGTGTGCTCAGACTAAGATCACTAGGAAACCTTTTAGCACGGTTACTAGGAGCACAACACCCTTAATATACTCCGACATATGTGACTTCAAAAGTTTTGTCACTAGAGGAGGCAGGAAGTATTTGATCACCTTTATAGATGATTGTTCTAGGTTTTGTCACAATTATCTCCTTAAAACTAAAGACGAAGCGTTTGAAAAATTCTGTATTTTCAAAACCAGGGTAGAAAACCAACTTGACATGAAAATCAAGAGATTTAGAAGTGATAGAGGAGGAGAATATATGTCCAGTGAGTTCAAATGTTTCCTTGCCCAACATTGAATCATAGCAGAAACCACTGCTCCTTACTCACCCCAGTCTAATGGCATAGCTGAGCGTAAAAATAAAACATTAACAGAAATGTTAAACTCTATGCTCTTGACTGCAGGCATGCCTTCCGCTTATTGGGGAGAAGCAGTCTTAACTGCAAACCATATTCTAAACAAAGTTCCTCATGCTAAGTTAGAGGTTACACCCTACGAGCTTTGGTTTAAGAGACCTCCGTCTTTTACTAGACTTAAGGCCTGGGGTTGTATAGCCTATGTCAGGGTTCCTGACCCTAGACGGTCTATGATTGGACAGAGGACCAATACATGTGTCTACCTAGGTTGTGCTGAAGATAGTGCTGCAGATAGATTCTTAGATATTTTTAATAACGTCGTTATAGAATCTAGGGATGCAGTGTTCTTTGAAGATAAGTTCCTCAAGGATAAGAACCAGTCTCTCCCAGGTATGCAAGAACTATTACTAAAGAAGATCCTACTTCAGTACCGAGCACCTCCTATTCAGTTCCTGTAGATAACTCTAGCCTAGAGTCTAGGAGAACTTATGTAAGAGAGCGAATTCCCAGAACCTTCGGTAGTGACTTTCTCACTTACCACGTTGAGGCTGATCCATCCACCTATAAGGAAGCAATGAGATCCATGGATTCACTACTCTGGAAAGAAGCTATTAATGAAGAGATGAATTCTCTACTTCAAAATAACACCTGGACGTTGGTTGATAAGCCAAAATGTGCTAAAATCGTAGGGTGTAAGTGGATTCTGAAGAAGAAACTGAATCTTGATGGTAGCGTAGCTAATTATAAAGCACGGCTGGTGGCTAAAGGTTTCACACAAGTAAGCAGAGTAGATTACTTTGATGTCTACTCACCCATGTGTCACTCAGTAACCATTAGGGTCCTCCTTGCTATTGCGTCTATTGAGAACTTTATTGTTCATCAAATGGATGTTAAGACTGCATTCTTGAACGAAGATCTGACCGAAGAGATCTACATGAGTCAACCTGAAGATTTCATTGTAGACGGTCACGAAACAAAGGTCTGTAAATTACTTAAATCTTCATACAGACTAAAGCAATCACCAAAATTATGGCATGAGAAATTTGACTATAGTGTAAAGAACATGGGATTCATGTCGAGTCTCTCAGATAAATGTCATTACATACGTAATAGATCAGATAAAGACGCCATAATTTGCTTGTATGTAGATGATATGCCCATTCTAGGGTCTGATCAATCCGAAGTGGATGACGTTAAATCAGATCTAATAAAAGAATTTATCATTAAAGACCTAGGTGTAGCTAACACTATACTAGGCATGCAAGTGAGCTTTGGGAAGAATGACATCTCCCTAAGTCAAAGCCACTACATAAAGTCCATGCTGGACACGTGGGGATACAGTGACAGTAGAGCATTTGAGACTCCATACGACTACACTAACTGCCTAAAGCCCAATGAAGGAGCTATGGTTAGACAGTTAGATTACTCTAAACTGCTTGGTAGTCTCATGTATGTGATAAGTAGTATTTATATAAGTTTTTAATAGAAATTTTTGTAATTATTTAAAATGAATTTTTCCTTTTCATGTCAATTTTAGGTTATAAGTAGTTCTTTTTGTAATTTTGATTCTAACTTAGCTTAATTCCAATATTTGCAGAATTTGGGGAGAAATTGGTGAAATTTACAAGCACGCCCAAGGTCACGCCCGTGACCAAGGGGCGTGTAACCTGAAGATCAAACCAGAGTCGATGCCACGCTGATTGAGCTAGACCACAGCAAGTCACGCCCCAGGTCACGCCCGTGACCCAAATTCACGCCCATGACAAAGGGACATGTAATTTTAGAATCTTCCCAGCGAGCTACCATCGAGACGTGGAGCTACCGTCGAGAACTCAACATGAGTCACGCCTGTGACCCATATGTCATGGCCGTAACTTTCGCGCATGATCTTTGCATACCGCAGTGCCGCAAGCAAGGCCCACGCCGCATTAAATGAAGCCGTCAAAGTACACGCCCGTGACCAAAGTTACACGGGCGTGTAATGTCCGAATTCCTCCCACCATCACGCAAAGCCCACGCCACTGCCGGATCTGATGTGAACAGTGTTTACACGCCCTAGGTCACGCCCGTGGCCAAGGGGCGTGTAACTTGAGAAATTTTCCTATAAATTCCAGGGCTCTCCTTGAGTCCAGGGTTCAGAAATTTTTGAGATGGGGAGGTGCTGCTAGAGCTGATAGTGAGTTTTTCCTATTCATGTTCATGTCTCTTTAAACCTTCATGTTCTCTTTTTCTTCTCATGCATTGTACTAGATTTCTTCCATGCACTAGTTTATTAAGCTTGTAATCCTTATTTTTCTAGCTTGCAATCTTGCTTAAGAGTTGTAATAGTTTTTCATTTCAATAAAAGTTGGCATAGTTTTCTTCACCTCTCTTTCTACTTAGTAATTTTCCTTCATGCAATTTTATTTTTCTTCCTCTTCCCCCTCCACCATGAGTAACTAATTCTCATTAATGCTCGATCGAAATTATCCGAGGATGAGTTAATCAAGTTATGATAATCTAAAGCTCTCTTTTTCAGTTTTATAAAACACTTGAATTACCCTTGAATTTTAACTAGTGAGGCCATATTATCGATGTATGGTTTTCGCTTAAGTTTTCATACTTAGGTAGCCGAGAGGCTCAAAGTATGAATCGATCACTCAAGGGTAAAGAGAGTTGCACGCACCCCTCGAGAGAGGATGATGTAAATCTCCTGGATTATAGTCAAATAAAATAGCGGGGTTCACTTCGTAAAACAAGTTTTAGGTAATCAATTATAGGACGAGAGTCCGGTTGATTTTTCCTAAACTTAGTTGGGCATTAACCTCGAGAGAGGCATGTTCGAGCTTCGGGAACCTCCATGGTCAAGTAGTTTAATTAAACAGAATTAGATTTATTTTTCCTTTCGCTTGATTATTCTTAATCCAAGTTGACTTTTGATTGAGCACTAATCTCTTTTACCATCGTTTAATCCCTTCTTTTAGCTTGCAATTTGTCTCTATTTAGCTAGTAAAGCAAAACTCAAAAATCGTTTAGATAAGATAATAGTGATTTTCCTCGAAGTAGAAGTAATCAACGCACCCCGTGGAATACGACTTTGGTATTTCTAAATATCCTATACTATAGACGATAAAGTACACTTGCCTTTATCAGATATAGTTTTGGAGAAAATCTTTAACCATTTCACTTTGTAAAACCCTAAATTTCTATATCAAGTTTTTGGCGCCGTTGCCGGGGACTTGCGTAGATATTTTGAAAATAGGATAGCTATTAATTTTATCATGCTTCTTTTTATTTTGCTTTTTCTAAATTTCAAAAAGAAAAAAAATATAATAGTCTAGTTTTCCTCTTTCTTTCTTTTCTTTTCATTATCCGCTCTTTTCTTCATTCCCTTTTTCTTCTTTAGTGTATGACCCGAGATAGCGCTTCGAATATTCCTTTTGATCCAGAGATCGAGCGAACCCTTTGGCGGCGCCGCCGTTCTCGTGATAAGGATAATCAATTAGAATTCGAAGAGTCGATCGGGGACACTAACACATCGAATATGGATCTTAATCCTCCTAATTCTAACGCGCCAAATCCTAATGAGGCCGCGCAATGGACCATGCCCTATTATGCGCGGCCGAATTTGGAAGGCACACAGTCAAGTATTGTTTGCCCCGCGGTGGAGAACAATAACTTTGAGATCAAGTTCAGCATCATACAAATGGTGCAGCAATCAGTGACCTTCGATGGTCAGCCAGACAAATATCCAAACCGTCATATTTCTAATTTTCTCGAAATTTGCGACACATTTAAAATCAATGGCGTCACCGATGACGCCATTCAATTGCGTCTTTTTCCTTTTTCTTTGCGGTCTAAGGCCAAGCAGTGGTTGAGCTCACTTCCTAGGGAGTCAATCACTACATGGGCCGATATTGCGGAAAAATTTCTCACTAAATATTTTCCGCCTGCAAAGACCGCCGAAATGCGAACCTATATTGCATCATTTATGCAAATCGACTCGGAGACTCTCTATGATACATGGGAGCGCTTCATGGAGCATTTGCGTAGATGCCCTCACCACGCACTTTCCCACTTGGCAACAAGTGCAAATTTTTTATAATGGCTTGAATTTCCAAACTAAGCAAATGATTGATGCGGCTGCCGGGGGAACATTAAATAAGAAGACCCGGGAGACCGCTCAAGAGATTTTTGAGGAAATGGCCATGAATGCTTACCAATGGAATATGCCCCGAGCACGGCCTAACAAGCAAGCCAAAATTTTTGAAATAGACGCAAACACAAATTTGGCTTTACAAGTTGAGCGCTTAACAAAGCAAGCGACGGAGATGCCTGCTTCCTCCGCCACTCCTCCTCGGGCTAATAATATTTTAATTGAAGAGCAGGTTGACTAAATGGGAAATCCACCCCGACCTTCCTATAACACCAACACCGCTCCGTACAACAACATTAACAATGCGGGTTATAGGAACCATCTGAATTTCTCGTGGAGCAACCAAGGAAATGCTCAGCGTCCTCTAAATATTAATCAACCTCCTAATCCCCCTCTAAATTTGAATTCTCAAAATTTTAATCCACCCAGTTTTCCACCGCAACAGCAAAAACTCTCTCCGCTTGAAGAAGTTTTTGCAAAATATGAGAATCAACCTCATGGGAAAGCGCCAGCTTGCCGGATTGATCAAAAATTTAGAGAATCAAGTGGGCCAGCTTGCAAAGATGATTTCCAAGCGGCAACAAGGAGCACTACTGGGGAATACGGAGCAAAATCCAAGGGAAAGCGCCAACGTGATTACACTCCGAAGCGGGATGGAGGTGGTTTCAAAACAGGACGAATCCAAGGTAACTTCTTCTTCTCCTCCTCCTCCTCTTATTTTATCTTCGAATTTTCCCGCTACGTTAGCTCCGCACGCTTCTACTTCCAATATTCCGTATCCGTCTAAAATTAAAAGCGAGTGCGCCGGAAAAAATATTAAAAAGTTTTTAGAAATTTTAAACAAATTCATATTAATGTACCCTTCTGCGAGGCTATCTCTCAAATGCCTAAATATGTGAAATATCTTAAGGAGTTGCTCTCCAATAAGAGAAAATTAGAAGATATTTCACATATTTCTTTAAACGCAGAATGCTCTGCGGTTATACTCAACAAATTGCCTCAAAAAGCAAATGACCCAGGACGGTTCTCCATCCCGCATCTATTTGGCAATTCGTTAGTAAAACACGCCTTAGCGGATCTTGGAGCAAGCATCAACCTCATGCCTTTTTTGTTATTCAAAAGGTTTGGTCTAGGAAACCCGAGCCCCACTCGAATGAGTATTCACTCGCCGATCGTTCATTAAAATATCCGATAGGGATAGTGGAGGATGTGCTCGTTAAGGTTGACAAGTTCATCTTCCCGGTGGACTTTGTCATTCTTGACATCGAAGAGGATGACGAAGTACCCCTCATACTCGGCCGCCCCTTCCTTGTCACCTCCCGCGCAATTATCGATGCAAGTAACGGAAAGCGCCTCCAACGGGTTGGAGACGATGAAGTTACTTTTAGTATAAATCCCTCGATGCGAAACACCTTAGAGAATGATGATTGGTGCTTTTATTTAGAAGAATGTTTTGAGAACGAATTTTATCCACCTCCCGAGTTAGTCTTCACATCGAGTCACGAATCCGATCTCACCGAGCTCTTTTGTTTAGAAGAAGAAGTCTCTCGCTCCACAACACCCGAACCATTATTTTTAGAAAAATTAAAAAAAAATCAAAACTTTTTATGAAGAGCCACCAGTTTTAGAATTGAAACAACTCCCTCCTCACCTAAAATATCTATTCATAGAAAAAGAGTCTTAGCTACCCGTTATCGTTTCATCCGAATTTAGCGATTCAGAAATTTCTGAATTGACTATAGTCTTAAGCAAGCACCGACACGCAATTGCGTGGCAAATATCGGATATCAAGGGTATTAACCCTTCCTTCTGCACTCACAAAATCTTCCTCGAAGATAATTCCCGCAACACGTACGGTCCAGCCTCAACGACGACCAAACCCAAATATGAAAGAAGTCGTTAAGGCCGAAGTTATTAAACTTTTGGACGTGGGAATCATCTATCTGATATCGTATAGTACTTGGGTTAGCCCGGTATAAGTCGTACCTAAGAAAGGTGGCGTTACGGTAATTGCGAACAAAAATAACGAATTAATCCCAACACATACTATTACGGGTTAGCGGATGTGCATCGATTATCGAAAACTAAATGATTCCACCCGTAAGGATCACTTCCCACTACCTTTTATCGATCAAATCATAGAGCGCCATTCACGTCACTCCTACTACTGTTTTCTCGATGGTTTGTCGGGATATTTCCAAATCCTGATTTCGCCCGACGACCAAAGAGAAAACAACTTCCACTTGTCCCTTTGGCACCTTCGCTTATCGAAGGATGCCATTTGGTCTTCGTAACGTGCCAGCTACATTCCAAAGATGTATGCTGACAATATTTGACGAGTTAGTAGAGGAGGTGATGGAAGTGTTCATGGACGACTTTTCCGTTTTCGGAAACTCTTTCAAAAATCGTTTAAAAAATCTCGAGCGCGTGTTACTACGTTGTGAGGAAACTAATCTCGCTCTCAATTGGGAGAAGTGTCATTTTATGGTCAAAGAAGGATTAGCCCTTGGCCATAAAATCTCGGGCAAAGGGATCGAGGTCGATAGGGCCAAAATCGAAGTAATTGAAAAACTCCCCCCTCCAACGATTGTAAAAGCCATTAGAAGTTGCCTAGGTCACGCAGGGTTTTATCGGCGCTTTATCCAAAAATTTTCCAAAATCACGAAGTCGTTAACCCATCTCCTCGAGAAAGAGTCTTCCTTCCTTTTTAATGACGAATGTCATTTGGCGTTTAAACTTATCAAAGAAAAGCTTATAAATTCTCCGATTCTAGTACCGCCGGATTGGTCGCTACCCTTCGAAATTATGTGCGACGCGAGTGATATTGCGGTAGGTGCCGTGTTAGGCCAATGGGTGAGTAAGTATTTCCACCCGATTTATTATGCGAGAAAGACACTCACGTCGGCACAAGCGAACTACACCACTACCGAGAAGGAACTTCTAGCAATCATTTTCGCTTTTGATAAGTTTAGGTCATATATCACGCTTTCCAAAGTTATCGTCTTCACAGATCACTCAGCGCTTAGGTATCTCTTAAATAAATCCGACGCCAAGCCCCGTCTTTTGCGATGGAACCTCCTCTTATAAGAGTTTGACTTAAAGATCCGGGACAAAAGGGGAGCCGAAAACTTGGCGGTCGATCATCTTTCCCGATTAGAAAACCCCGCCTCAGAAGCATTAATAGAAGCCGACATTAATGATAAATTTCCCGAAGACCTCCTTCTCGCTCTCGAAAATTTAAATTCATCTTCCACCCCCTGGTTTGCGGATTTGGCTAACTATCTAGTAGCCCGGGTCCTGCCAAAAGAATTCTCGAGTCAGCAAAAGAAGAAATTCTTTTCTGATTTAAAGAATTATTTTTGGGAGGACCCCTTTTGATTCGTGCTTGCGCGGACCAGGTGGTGAGAAGATGCGTCTCGACTGAGGAGGCCTTAAAAATTTTATGGCATTGTCACAAGGGACTAACCGGTGGTCATTATCAAGCGAATCGAACCTCGAGGAAGGCGCTGGAGACGGGCTTTTATTGGCCCACACTCTTCAAAGATGCTCACACCATTGTGAGTACTTGCGACAGCTGCCATCGGTCGGGGAACATCTCTCGTCGGGATGAGATGCCCCAAAATATTTTCTTAGAATGCGAAATTTTCGACCTTTGGGGTATTGATTTTGTTGGTCCTCTCCCTCCCTCTTTTTCAAACAAGTATATTCTAGTTGCGGTCGACTACGTGTCGATGTGGGCGGAAGCGCAAGCTCTCCCCTAGAAAGATGCGCGAGTCATCGTTATCTTCTTAAAAAAATTATTTTCTCGATTTGGCACGCCACGCGCTATAGTGAGTGATCGGGGCACCCATTTTTGCAATAGCCAATTTACAAAAATTATAACAAAATATGGTGTCGCGCACAAACTATCCATTGCATATCACCCACAAACGAGCGACCAAGTCGAATTCGTAAATCGTGAATTAAAGCGAATTTTAGAATAAACTGTTTCTAGTAATCGGACGGATTGGGCAATAAAGCTCGATGATGCGTTATGGGCCTATCGAACGGCGTACAAGACCGCTATCGGTTGTACACCATATCGAATGGTTTATGGCAAGGCTTTCCACCTTCTGGTCGAACTAGAACACCGCGCATTTTGGGCGCTTAAGTTTTTAAATCTCGATTCCACATTAGCGGCCGAACAAAGAAAATTTCAAATGAACGAATTAGACGAGTGGAGAGCGAATGCGTACGGGAGTAACAAATTATATAAGAAGCGAACAAAGTTTTATCACGATAAACGCATAAAATTTCTGAAAACTTTTTCGCCGGGCGATCTCGTCCTCCTTTATAATTGTCGCCTTTGCCTTTTTCCGGGAAAATTAAAATCCCGATGGTCCGGATCCTTTATTGTTAAAGTGGTTTGGTCCTATGGGACAATCCTAATTTCCCACCCGGAAAAAGGTTCCTTCAAAGTTAACGGGCACCGCCTTAAGTTATATCTTCCGGGAGAGTTAGCTAACGAGAAGAGTGAGTCAATTTTACTTCCTCCTATAACATGATCTGCAATTGGGTCAAGCTACGCGAGCTTAAACAAAGCGCTTTTGGGAGGCACCCCAAAGTTATCTTTTTATTATTTTCTCTTGTTTTTCTTCTTTAACAACTCTTATAAGTATTCGCCGCTTCCCCATGAAAGCTTCAAAAAAATCAGGGAAGCTCTTTTTCCTTCTCTTTTTTTCCTTGCATTTGTTTATTTGCTTCTTTTTCTTTTACTTCATACTTAGTTTTAAACATTGGGGATAATGTTTAACTTTAAGTATGGGGTATAAATAGTTCTTTGTAAATAGTTTTAAATTAGAAATTTTCAAAAAAAATTAATTAAGTTATTTTCTTATGTTTTTTAAGCACTTGTAAAACCCAAAAACTTAAAATTATTAGAAAATCGAAAATTTAAATCTTGGAAAGGGACGTTTGGGATATCATCCCATCACACCTCCTATTACCGTGAGAACCGTTTACGGAGTATACCTCGGGAAGTCTAGGAATTAACAAAAAATGGTAGGTTTAAAACTAGTTTTCTTTCCTATATTATCAAAAATTCAAAAAAAAAAAAATAATATTCAAAAATTCAAATAAAAAGTAATATCAAAAATTCCAAAAAATCTTATACCCCTCCTACTTGTTTTGTGATTTCTTAGAAATCTAGTTGAGAATATTTATAAGCATTTTTAGGTTCTTCATTCGCTAAAATTTTGTTTATCATAGTTTGTTAATTTTAAATTTTAGTTAATCTTGTTTTAAGAACCATCTTATGATTTGAGTTTGATTAGAAAATTTTTGTTAGCATGACTTCTCTTTTTATCTTTAAATGACTTCATTTTATAGTAAATTTGCTAAACCACTTTAGATTTCAATTATATTTTCTTCTAGCTTTTCAGATCTTAGGAAATTTAAATTTACTAGAATTTGCTCTCAATATAATTTAATTTATTAACTAGAAATTTTTCCTACCCTACCCCTTTGATGACATAAAAAGTATTTTAAAAGATCATATGCATGGGAATAAGAGGATAAAATTCATTATTCCCTAAACATATGCACTCAAAATCATTTAAAAGATTATATGGCATGGAGTAAGAGGATAAATTTCATTACTCCTAAACATATACATTTTGGGTTTATTTTAAGAGAATTTAAAAGATTATATGCATGGGAATAAGAGGATAAAATTCATTATTCCCTAAACATATACAAAAAAGGAAAAAAAAGAGG
This sequence comes from Dactylorhiza incarnata, assembly GCA_033032865.1. NCBI lineage: Eukaryota > Viridiplantae > Streptophyta > Magnoliopsida > Asparagales > Orchidaceae > Dactylorhiza > Dactylorhiza incarnata. The sequence goes on from JAWHQI010000068.1 coordinate 837,963, forward strand.
TGAGAGGATAAAATTCATCACCTCAAATCAAAAATCTCTTCTTATGTCAAGCTTTGTGAACCCCCCTTAGCCAATATCTTTGATCTAGGTTTAACTTAAGTTATGGGGAGAGCAATATTTAGTGGGTTACTTTTTCCTTATGTTTCTTTTAAGATAGAGTTCTTATAATTTTAATTTAATCTAGTTTTATAATTTCTATAATTTTGGTAAGCTAATTAATTATCTTGAGAAGTCCTTGCCTAAACAATTTTCTCTCTTTTCAAATCATCATCATAATTTAGGACTTAATTCCTCCTAGAATTTATTCTTAACTTAACTTTTGGTTTAATAAAATTTTAGTTTGAAATTAAAAAATTTTATGGATGTCTTATATATTATGTCTCACACTTTTGCTCTGGAACAACAAAACCTCAAGTATGAGGGTATTTGATAAGTAGTATTTATATAAGTTTTTAATAGAAATTTTTGTAATTATTTAAAATGAATTTTTCCCTTTCATGTCAAATTTAGGTTATAAGTAATTTTTTTTAAAATTTTGATTCTAACTTAGCTTAATTCCAATATTTGCAGAATTTTGGGAGAAATTGGTGAAATTTACAAGTCACGCCAAATATCACGCCCGTGACCAAGGGGCGTGTAACCTGAAGATCAAACCAGAGTCGATGCCGCGATGATTGAGCTAGCCCACAACAAGTCATGCCCCGGGTCACGCCCGTGACCCAAAGTCACGCCCGTGACAAAGGGGCGTGTAATTTTAGAATCTTCCCAGCGAGCTGCCGTCGAGACGTGGAGCTGCCGTCGATGTCACAACCCGCATTTTCCCAACATTTAAAATGCTATCAGAGTAGGGAAAGCTACGCATTGTGATGCCACGTCACGTAGGGGACGCCTACTGACGTTAAGGCAATTCATCCTTCTTCGCAGTCAAGCAAATATTATTATTAACTCAAAGAGATTTAAATATAATTTATGCAAAAAGATTAACAAGCTGCGTCCCTCGGCTAGGTGGATCAACTAGTCCACGCTTTTAAAAATATAGTTTTACGCGGCGGAAAAATACTTGATTTGATTACTTAGTGGCCTAAGTGAACATGAAGACCTAGTGAGGTGCACCATGCAAGGTCGAAGTGTGGATTTACTATATATAAAAATAGATTTATCACGCTCGGAAAGTAGTGAGATTAGCAGTTCAAAACATGATATGCAATGCAACAATTACCTTAACATGTCTAACAAGGGGCCATAAAGCCAACCAATGTCTAACCATTCCAGAACAAGTGCTCAAAAGTGAACCACAAGTAACAGCAGCAGTGAAACAAAAATCTAACTAAACGGCACCACGAGCGTCAACACCTGACACGAACCCATGGGCCGACAAGTCCACAGAATACTCTACCTCAAGAGAGTCAGGAGACAGCAACTAAAGCAGCTCTGCATTAACACCTGCTACTGTCCAGAACCTGAGGCATTCAAAGAAAGAACACCTCAGAAGCAAGTTACAAGTGGTGCAGAAAATAAGAAAGTGAGCAAACCTCCGCGAGACCGGAGGGAAAACAGAAGCTGCAAGGGTCAGTCATGATAAAGCTAGCAGCAAGTAATCGACAGGAAAAGGAACAGCAGAAGTATCTAATCATCAGCAAAAAGAAACAGCAGAACAACAAAAAAATCAGCAGAATATGCGCACCAAACAAAGGTGAGAACACAGACGATGACAAAACTCGCCATAAGCAAAAGAAAAGCTATCCATTTTCAAATCATTAATCATGTTACTCTTGTTCAGAATTATAAAGACTGATCAGCTCATCTAAAAGAAGAGCACCGCACTGGGGGCAAAAACCACACCGCGTACGGACTCCCAATCAAAATGCTTAAGAGGACACCGCACCGGGGGAAAAAATCACACCGTGTACAGCCTCCTAATCAAAAGCTTAAGAGAGCACCACACCGGGGGCAAAAACCACACCGCGTACGACCTCCAACATAATTTATTAATTTTAAGAGCATCGCACGGGTGGCACCGCCAACATCGTGTACGACCTCCAACAGAATTCATATTTTCATGCAATTTCAAAGGAATAGGGATGAGGCCCGTCAGAACATTAGGCAACATTTTTGGTTAACGAGTTGAGAAAATTTATATTAAGTAAAAATGAGCAAAAGTGAGGCAGATGATAAAATTTAGCATAAAACTAATTACTGGAAGCAAAGGCGAGAAACAAAAATGAAGGGATTTTAGCAAAGAGAAGGAACAAGATCACCACTTGCCTTCAAATCACCAGAATCGTTCTCCGAACAACTCCTCATCGTAGATCGGCCCAAAAGGGGGCACGACGAGGCGAGATCTATAGAAAAAAGACCAAAACGAAGGTTAGGGCCGAAAACCCTAACGAAAAAGTTTCACGAAACGGAAGGAAATTACCACGAGGACGAAGCTCTCGTCGAGAGATTTCCGAATCTATGCTCGGCTCGCGATTCCGACCACCGGAGCTCCGTCGGCGGCGTCCGGAAGATTCGAGAAATCGCCGTCCCCGTCGCTCGTTCGGACAGAATGAGGAAGAAGCAGAAGGTTCGTTTCCTTTTAGGCAACATCATATAATTTTTAATAATACTAATATCATTATTATTATTATTATGAATAATAGCAGGAGCTGAAGATGTCGACGCAAGGGGAGGAGTGAAGTCGACGCAAGGCTGCAGGGGAGTCGACGCAAGGGGATTTGGAAGTAATCGACGCAGCTTTGAGAGGGGGGCTGGAAGGAATCGACGCAGCTTTGAGAGGGGGCTGGAAGGAATTCGACGCAGCTTTGAGAGGGGCTGGAAGGAATTCGACGCAAGGGGGGGGGGGGGGGGGGGAATCGACGCTGCATGCATATATATATATACATTCGAAATCATTTTCATAATAATAATAATAATAATATTATTATTATTATTATTTTATCAAAAAAAATAACGAACGCCGAATCCAACGAAAATTCCGCCTTAGGTGAACAGCGGCGCTACGAATCCAACGACGAAGTTGGAATCAAAATCCGACGTGCCGTTTTCGAGATACGAATGGCAGAAGTTACGACGAGCTTTAAATATACACAAAACTTCTAAAATGCGCCGAGGCTCCAAAATGGCTCGGATCGTGACGAAACTTGATGGACAAGTCTAAAATTAAATAATCTAATTTCCCAACGTAAAATTTTCCAATTCCGGGTCGTCACAAATTTTGGTCGACTTGACCCAAACGGACGCGAAAACGCGTAAACGGCAATGCGTCGCTAACTCGACGTTAGAAGTAACGCCCCGATGTCATTAACACGTCATCACTGAATTAAACAAATATCGGAAAAATCAGGGGCGTTACAGCCACTTCCCCTAAAAGAAAGTTTCGTCCCGAAACTTGACATACGGCCAGAAAACAACAGTTGGACAAACAATGGTGCAGGAGACAATATTTGGTCAAATAAGTAGTGCAGGAAAGGAAATCTAGGATAGATAATCAAATGGTGTAGGACAAGGAATGGGGATTTTTACCTGAGCCATTAAAAGAAGAGGTGTGAATGAGATTCCCGCATAGCCGATTCCAGCTCCCATGTTGCGCTCTCGACGTCATGATTTTGCCAAAGAACATTCACCATGGGAATAGATTTTCTCCGCAACACCCGCTCTTGGGTCTCCAAAATGCAAATAGGCTCCTCAACATAAGACAAATTGGGCTGATTCTGAGAAACCGAATCGAGGACTTGACGATTGCTGCGGACACACTTCCTTAACTGACTCACATGGAACACATCATGGATGCCAGGGAAGGTAGCAGGTAACTCCAATCTATAAGCGGACACTCCTATGCGCTCAACGACCTGAAATGGCCCAACATATCTGGGATCCAACTTGTGGTTCTTCCCAAATCTTTTAACGCCTGGCATCGGAGAGACCTTCAGAAAAACACTGTCCCCAACCGCAAACTCCAGATCTGCCCTTCTTTGATTGGCATACTTTTTGTACCGCTCCTGAGCAACGCGGAGCTTCTCCCGAATATTAGTCACCGCCTCCTCCATTTCCATTAAAGCTTCCGGACCTAGCAACGGTCTCTCACCGACTTCGGCTCAAAACAAGGGAGTCCTACAGCGCCTCCCATACAACGCTTCAAAAGGGGCCATCTGCAGACTTTCTTGGAAGCTATTATTATATGAAAACTCCATGAGTCTGAGGTGCTCGTCCCAAGATCCACCATGCTCCAAAATGTAACACCTGATCATGTCTTCCACAATCTGATTAACTCGCTCCGTTTGACCATTAGTCTGCGGATGGTATGCGGTCGAAAACCTGAGGTCGGTGCCCAAAGCTCCCTGTAAGCTCTGCCAGAATCGCGACGTAAACCTGGAGTCTCGATCTGACACGATACTCACTGGCACTCCATGCAAACGAATGACCTCATCCAAATATAACTCTGCTATCTTTTTCATAGAATAGCCGACTTTGAAGGGGACGAAATGCGCACACTTCATCAATCGATCAACTATAACCCAGACTGAATCATGTCCACGAGGGGACCTCGGCAAACCCGTAATAAGGTCCATCGATATACTTTCCCATTTCCACATGGGGATCTCCAAAGGGGTCAGTTTTCCTCCAGGCCTGCCATGATCGGCCTTCACCCTCTTGCATGTGAAGCATTCCGATACAAATTTGGCAATGTCGTTCTTCATGCCCGACCACCACACGATTTGCTTCAGATCTCTATACATCTTGGTGGAACCCGGGTGGTAGGACACACTAGATCCGTGAGCCTCCCTGCAAATCATAACTCGAATATCTTCCACCGTCGCAATACAGAATCTACCTCTATAAAAGAGGGTACCAAGCTCATCAATAGAGAAATCAGATAATTGGTTGGAACCTTAGTTTTTGATTTGAGTTAGGATCCATCCCTTTGGTCATAAACCATTTAATTACTCTGAACAAATTAAGATAAGAAAGCTGATAAAAATAATATATATATAAAACATACTAAGAAATTTATATATATATTTGGCTGAGAGAAATAAAGAGAAGGAATTAAAATTTATATATATTCTCCGCGATCGACAAATGTCGATCGGTGCTCGATGAAAGCCAGCCAGCGTTCGACAGTTTTGTTGCCAGCGCTCGACAAATCTCTATCAGAACAGCGGTCGACAAATTCCAGTCAGAATAGATCTCAGCGGCTAAACATTCTCTAAACGGCGCTCGACGAATCCAGAAGAGCTCGACAAATGTGTTATCAGCAATATTTTTATTATTATTATTATACAGCTGGACTAACATTAATATATTCATGCTTTTCTGATATAGCCGTTGCAGGCAATAAAGATTATAGCCGTTTTCAGAAGAGTAAGAGACGGAAAACTTATCTTCCTAAGGAATCTAATTAAAGAGACTTTATCTCTTTCCTTTTTCCCGGGAAAGAATTCAAATACCTTCTCCAGATTATATATAGAGCAGAAAATATGAGATAGATAGAATAGACAGGCATATACAATGGAGATACAACACTACAAGAAACCTCTCTTTTTGCCTAACATCTTCTTGCAGATCATACACATCCTGAGACAACAATCACAATCATTTGCTCAGGATCATCACTGCATAAGAAGAGGTGCTTGTTCAATCAAGAGAAGGAGACTCCAGAACTGTCACCAAGCTCTATCAGACAGGGGGAGTCTTCTTCAACATCATAATCAGATCCTTTCAACACCATATCAGGATCTTCAAGAGTCTTCCTATACAGAGAAGAACATTATATTTTTCCCTTTCCCTTTCTCCCATCTTGTATAGGGTTATTACTCCCTTCAAAAGTGAACTCTCGGTGACAGGTCACCTTAGCAAAAACCTGACTGTGGTGAATTGAGCACCTGATCAAACCTCCATTGGTGTAAGGGCACCTGATCAACTCTCCTAGTGGATTCCTACCAAGGGTGGTATAAGAGTAGACTACCCAGATTTGGGGAACTACTATATTTCTTTGTGTCACCTGGAATGCTTCTTGTTTATGCTTTGTTTTATTTTCTGTGCTGTGTTTATTTATGCACTCTAGCTGTTTGTGTTTATTACTCAGCAAACACTTATATATATATCATTATTTTGAAACTAAAACTTAAGCAAGAGCTTTAAACTTATAATAAGAACTAAACTCACTTTCAATTGGTATCAAAGCAGGTTGATTTTTCACACAGACTAACACCTGAAATCACAAAGATTACTTAGTTCTTATTTTGTTTCAAAAGGTTTTTTTCAAATGGCACAAGCAAATTTTCTATCTTCAGATCCACAAGTTGAAACTGCCTTATCTAACATCATTTTTGATGCAGCACCATCAGTTACTCTAACTGAAGAAGAAGAAAAAGAAGAACAAAAAGCCACAGCTTTCTGCATGTTGGCTATATATGGCTCAGATTACAAATCTGATGCAGAATCTGAATCTGATGTAGAACTTGATAAAGGAAAGGTAAAAGAGGTAACAACATTTCCTATTATTACCTTTGATTTTACATCTGTTTTCAACTCACCATCTACATATTTGATAATTTCTGAAAACAGAATCAGTAAAAAGCTAATAATAAACAAATTAATTTCTGTTGAAATTAAAGAAGATTTTAAAATAACAGCAGAACAATTTGTTTACTTAAAAATAAGTTCATTAAAGCTGAAAACTTCAAACAGAAATTTAAAGAAAAAGAAATTATGTTTGTTCAGCAACATAAAAGAAAATTTTCAAATTTATATTTCAATGAAATAAAAAGGCTAAACATATTTCAAAATGCTAAACCTTTCAACTCTAATAGAAACTCCCTACTTAATTATTAATAAGTTTCTCACCATTAAACTCCATCCCTAAATTAAACAGAAAATTCATTTAAATGTTTATATCATTAAAAGCAATGTCAGAAAACTTCACAGTCTTATAGATTTCTCTGAAAACCATGTTGAGCATTCTACTGTAGTTACATTAATCAGAAATGGTTATGTGACTGAGTGTGAGTCTCTTCTGATTTAAGGGATTCTTTAAGAAGGAAGGTATCAGACAAAGTTTTTCTGACTTCAACATTCAAATGAATCCATTAAAGGTTGCTGCAATTGAAAATTTTAAATCAAAATTTAGGAAAGTAAAGTTGCAAAAATAACCTTACAAAGAATAAAAATTGCTAATAACCAAGTGAGAGAGAAAAGGAGAATAATATAAATTAAAACTGTCGGCATCCTAAACCAAATAGGGGGAGAGTACCAGGCCACTAGTTTTAATTTGATTTAGGATCCCAACTCAAATAGGGGGAGATTGTTGGAACCTTAGTTTTTGATTTGAGTTAGGATCCATCCCTTTGGTCATAAACCATTTAATTACTCAGAACAAATTAAGATAAGAAAGCTGATAAAAATAATATATATATAAAACATACTAAGAAATTTATATATATATTTGGCTGAGAGAAATAAAGAGAAGGAAATAAAATTTATATATATTCTCTGCGATCGACAAATGTCGATCGGCGCTCGACGAAAGCCAGCCAGCGTTTGACAGTTTTGTTGCCAGCGTTCGACAAATCTCTATCAGAACAGCGGTCGACAAATTCCAGTCAGAATAGATCTTAGCGGCTAAACATTCTCTAAACGACGCTCGACGAATCCAAAAGAGCTCGACAAATGTGTTATCAGCAATACTTTTATTGTTGAAACCAGTTTCCCGGCTTCAGCGTTCGAAAGGGGGTTGCGACTAACCCTTACTTGACCTAAGCCTAGACCCTTGACCGGTTACTAGGAACTGAAAGACCCTGCCCTTGAAGAACACTTGAATCTAGAAAACTAACCCCTTAAGCTTCAGCGAGGAGGTCCCACCACATACCCGGAAGATCTTAGAGCGCTTCCCCTCCCAAGCCAATGCTGAGCCTGGGCACCTTGGAGGGCACTAAGGATCACCTCACCGTCCACCTTACATGACAAGGGGAAGGGGAGGGGTAGTGATTGCTCACAACGCACACGCGAGGGAGGGGGGTAGAGACCAACCCATCCCAAGGTGCCCATGGGGGTCTATTTATAGACTTTCCCAAAAATGGACTGCGGATAGCAAAAATCCTGCTATCCGCAGTCCAACCATGACCGCCATCGATCACGCCTGAGGGGGGGCGAGTGGGACTCACGGTGTCCACTCCCCCCCCCCCCCCTCACGGGAGGTCGCACTGACCTCCCTACCTACACCGGGCGAGTAGGAGGCCTCTCCCACTGGCCCCCTAAGGAGGCGGCGAGTGGGAGGTCCCATCCCACTCGATCGACGAGTGGGAGCAGCCCTCCCACTCGGTCGGCAAGTGGGAGGCCACCTCCCACTCGGCCGGCGAGTGGGAGCAGCCCTCCCACTCGGCCGGCGAGTGGGAGGCCCCCTCCCACTCGGCTGGCGAGTGGGAGCAGCCCTCCCACTCGCCCAGAGAGTGGGAGGCCCCCTCCCACTCGCCCGGCGAGTGGGAGGCCGGGGTAGCGGGTGCTTCCTCCGTCTCTTCCGCGGTCTCTTCTTGCTTTGATCGGTTTCGACCATCTCGACCACCTTGAATTGTCTTGGTCTTGTCCGGGTCGGGTCACACCGACTCGGGAAATATGAGGGTTGTACACAATCCCCGCTCTTTGCAAGCTTGTCCCAAGCTCGGAAAGAAAGTCCAACCCACCTATTTGACGAGTAGGTGGGACCTTAGGGGAATCCACGAAAGGATCCGTCATCGGGGAACCTCTGCCAAGCCTTTCGGTTGATCCTGACTTGAGACGGAAGGTGAACCTTTCTCCACTAAAGAACCCTCCTATGGGCCGAGCCCAACTGGAGGTGGAGAAAGCTCAACACCTTGGGTTGGATTAACCTTCACCTGAGGTGGAGGAAAAACTCAGCACCTCTAGTCGAGCCGAGCTCGACCTGAGGCGGGAGGAAAACCTTTCTCCACTAAAGAACCCTCTTATGGGCCGAGCCCAACTAGAGGTAGAGAAAGCTCAACACCTTGGGTCGGATTAACCTCGACCTGAGGTGGAGGAAAAACTCAGCACCTCTAGTCGAGCGAGCTCGACCTGAGGTGGGAGGAAAACCTTTCTCCACTAAAGAACCCTCCTATGGGCCGAGCCCAACTGGAGGTGGAGAAAGCTCAACACCTTGGGTCGGATTAACCTCGACCTGAGGTGGAGGAAAAACTAAGCACCTCTAGTCGAGCCGAGCTTGACCTGAGGTGGGAGGAAAACCTTTCTCCACTTAAGAACCCTCCTATGGGCCGAGCCCAACTGGAGGTGGAGAAAGCTCAACACCTTGGGTCGGATTAACCTCGACCTGAGGTGGAGGAAAAACTCAGCACCTCTAGTCGAGCCGAGCTCGACCTGAGGTGGGAGGAAAACCTTTCTCCACTAAAGAACCCTCCTATGGGCCGAGCCCAACTAGAGGTGGAGAAAGCTCAACACCTTGGGTCGGATTAACCTCGACCTGAGGTGGAGGAAAAACTCAGCACCTCTAGTCGAGCCGAGCTTGACCTGAGGTGGGAGGAAAACCTTTCTCCACTTAAGAACCCTCCTATGGGCCGAGCCCAACTGGAGGTGGAGAAAGCTCAACACCTTGGGTCGGATTAACCTTGACCTGAGGTGGAGGAAAAACTCCGCACCTCTAGTCGAGCCGAGCTCGACCTAAGGTGGGAGGAAAACCTTTCTCCACTTAAGAACCCTCCTATGGGCCGAGCCCAACTGGAGGTGGAGAAAGCTCAACACCTTGGGTGGGATTAACCTCGACCTGAGGTGGAGGAAAAACTCCGCACCTCTAGTCGAGCCGAGCTCGACCTGAGGTGGGAGAAAAACCTTTCTCCACTAAAGAACCCTCCTATGGGCCGAGCCCAACTGGAGGTGGAGAAAGCTCAACACCTTGGGTCGGATTAACCTCGACCTGAGGTGGAGGAAAAACTCAGCACCTTTAGTCGAGCCGAGCTCGACCTGAGGTGGGAGGAAAAACTTTCTCCACTTAAGCACCCTCCTATGGGCCGAGCCCAACTAGAGGTGGAGAAAGCTCAACACCTTGGGTCGGATTAACCTCGACCTGAGGTGGAGGAAAAACTCAGCACCTCTAGTCGAGCCGAGCTCGACCTGAGGTGGGAGGAAAACCTTTCTCCACTAAAGAACCCTCCTATGGGCCGTGCCCAACTGGAGGTGGAGAAAGCTCAACACCTTGGGTCGGATTAACCTCGACCTGAGGTGGAGGAAAAACTCAGCACCTCTAGTCGAGCCGAGCTCGACCTGAGGTGGGAGGAAAACAAATTCTCCACTAAAGAACCCTCCTATGGGCCGAGCCCAACTGGAGGTGGAGAAAGCTCAACACCTTGGGTCGGATTAACCTCGACCTGAGGTGGAGGAAAAACCCCGCACCTCTAGTCGAGCCGAGCTCGACCTGAGGTGGGAGGAAAACATTTCTCCACTAAAGAACCCTCCTATGGGCCGAGCCCAACTGGAGGTGGAGAAAGCTCAATACCTTGGGTCGGATTAACCTCGACTTGAGGTGGAGGAAAAACTCAGCACCTCTAGTCGAGCCGAGCTCGACCTGAGGTGGGAGGAAAACCTTTCTCCACTTAAGAACCCTCCTATGGGCCGAGCCCAACTGGAGGTGGAGAAAGCTCAACACCTTGGGTCGGATTAACCTCGACCTGAGGTGGAGGAAAAACTCCGCACCTCTAGTCGAGCCGAGCTCGACCTGAGGTGGGAGGAAAACCTTTCTCCACTAAAGAACCCTCCTATTGGCCGAGCCCAACTGGAGGTGGAGAAAGTTCAACACCTTGGGTCGGATTAACCTCGACCTGAGGTGGAGGAAACTCCACACTTAGCAGGGAGCCGAGCTCACCTGGAGGTGGAAGAACTCAACACCTAACAGGGAGCGGAGCTCACCTGAAGGTGGAGGAAACTCCACACCTAACAGAGAGCCGAGCTCACCTGGAGGTGGAAGAACTCAACACCGAACAGGGAGCGGAGCTCACCTCGAGGTGGAGGAAACTCCACACCTAACAGGGAGCCGAGCTCACCTGGAGGTGGAAGAACTCAACACCTAACAGGGAGCGGAGCTCACCTGGAGGTGGAGGAAACTCCACACCTAACAGGGAGCCAGGCTCACCTGGAGGTGGAAGAACTCAACACCTAACAGGGAGCCGAGCTCACCTGGAGGTGGAGGAAACTCCACACCTAACAGGGAGCCGAGCTCACCTGGAGGTGGAAGAAACTCCACACCTAACAGGGAGCCAAGCTCACCTGGAGGGGGATGGAACTCCACGCACTCCTGATCTAACTGGAGGTGGTAGTGCCCATCCAGGTCCTGGGAGTCTTAGCTCAACCGGGGTGGAGGGACTCAACGCACTCCTGATCTAACTGGAGGTGGTAGTACCCATCCAGGTCCTGGGAGTCTTAGCTCAACCAGGGTGGAGGGACTCAACGCACTCCTAATCTAACTGGAGGTGGTAGTGCCCATCTAGGTCCTGGGAGTCTTAGCTCAACCGGGGTGGATGGACTCAACGCACTCCTGATCTAACTGGAGGTGGTAGTGCCCATCCAGGTCCTGGGAGTCTTAGCTCAACCGGGGTGGAGGGACTCAACAAACTCCTGATCTAACTGGAGGTGGTAGTGCCCATCTAGGTCCTGGGAGTCTTAGCTCAACCGGGGTGGAGGGACTCAACGCACTCCTGATCTAACTGAAGGTGGTAGTGCCCATCCAGGTCCTGGGAGTCTTAGCTCAAACGGGGTGGAGGGACTCAGTGCACTCCTGATCTAACTGGAGGTGGTAGTGCCCATCCAGGTCCTGGGAGTCTTAGCTCAACCGGGGTGGAGGGACTCAACGCACTCCTGATCTAACTGGAGGTGGTAGTGCCCATCCAGGTCCTGGGAGTCTTAGCTCAACCGGGGTGGAGGGACTCAACGCACTCCTGATCTAACTGGAGGTGGTAGTGCCCATCCAGGTCCTGGGAGTCTTAGCTCAACCGGGGTGGAGGGACTCAATGCACTCCTGATCTAACTGGAGGTGGTAGTGCCCATCCAGGTCCTGGGAGTCTTAGCTCAACCGGGGAGGAGGGACTCAACGCACTCCTAATCTAACTGGAGGTGGTAGTGCCCATCCAGGTCCTGGGAGTCTTAGCTCAACCGGGGTGGAGGGACTCAACGCACTCCTGATCTAACTGGAGGTGGTAGTGCCCATCCAGGTCCTGGGAGTCTTAGCTCAACCGGGGTGGAGGGACTCAATGCACTCCTGATCTAACTGGAGGTGGTAGTGCCCATCCAGGTCCTGGGAGTCTTAGCTCAACCAGGGTGGAGGGACTCAACGCACTCCTGATCTAACTAGAGGTGGTAGTGCCCATCCAGGTCCTGCGAGTCTTAGCTCAATCGGGGTGGAGGGACTCAACGCACTCCTGATCTAACTGGAGGGGGTAGTGCCCATCCAGGTCCTGGGAGTCTTAGCTCAACCGGGGTGGAGGGACTCAACGCACTCCTGATCTAACTGGAGGTGGTAGTGCCCATCCAGGTCCTGGGAGTCTTAGCTCAACCGGGGTGGAGGGACTCAACACACTCCTGATCTAACTGGAGGTGGTAGTGCCCATCCAGGTCCTGGGAGTCTTAGCTCAACCGGGGTGGAGGGACTCAACGCACTCCTGATCTAACTGGAGGTGGTAATGCGCATCCAGGTCCTGGGAGTCTTAGCTCAACCGGGGTGGAGGGACTCAACGCACTCCTGATCTAACTGGAGGTGGTAGTGCCCATCCAGGTCCTGGGAGTCTTAGCTCAACCGGGGTGGAGGGACTCAACGCACTCCTCATCTAACTGGAGGTGGTAGTGCCCATCCAGGTCCTGGGAGTCTTAGCTCAATCGGGGTGGAGCGACTCAACGCACTCCTGATCTAACTGGAGGGGGTAGTGCCCATCCAGGTCCTGGGAGTCTTAGCTCAACCGGGGTGGAGGGACTCAACGCACTCCTGATCTAACTGGAGGTGGTAGTGCCCATCCAGGTCCTGGGAGTCTTAGCTCAACCGGGGTGGAGGGACTCAACGCACTCCTGATCTTACTGGAGGTGGTAGTGCCCATCCAGGTCCTGGGAGTCTTAGCTCAACCGGGGTGGAGGGACTCAACGCACTCCTGATCTAACTGGAGGTGGTAGTGCCCATCCAGGTCCTGGGAGTCTTAGCTCAACCGGGGTGGAGGGACTCAACGCACTCCTGATCGGTTGTTGGACCGCAAGTTGACCTGACGTGTCCCCCATCTACCGGCATGACTGAGCCCGACGGGGGATCTCCAGTCAGGGATCTTAGATCGGGGTATTACACCAGAACCCTTTTTCATTCCTAGTTCGTCTATTACAACTTCACTACCCTACGCCCTTGCAGGGCACTTTATTACACCTCGCCCTTCTTGGGCACTTCACTTACATCTCGCCCTTCCTGGGCACTTCACTTACATCTCGCCCTTCCTGGGCACTTCACTTACATCTCGCCCTTCCTGGGCACTTCACTTACATCTCGCCCTTCCTGGGCACTTCACTTGGCCGCACGCTCCTTGGTCATCTTCTTTGCCACTTCTTCTGTCTCCGCAACTCATTCTTGGCCATTCCAGGTGAAGTTACTCCCCCCTGGTTGGACTGGGGCATTCTTATCGCCTCCCTGCAGGTGGTGTCGAGCATTCGCCGCGAGTGAAGGATGCGACCTGCAGGAGCTCCAGGATCCTTTTGCTGAACTCATCGACGTCGCCCTTCTTTACATACTCGCATGCCGGAGGCGAGTCTCCCAACTCGTCGCTTCCAGCCATGAGACATGGCTCAGAGCTTTCCGAACTAGTCGCTTCCACGCTCACCACACCAGAATGTTGAAACCAGTTTCCCGGCTTCAGCGTTCGAAAGGGGGTTGCGACTAACCCTTACTTGACCTAAGCCTAGACCCCTGACCAGTTACTAGGAACTGAAAGACCCTGCCCTTGAAGAACAGTTGAATCTAGAAAACGAACCCCTTAAGCTTCAGCGAGGAGGTCCCACCACATACCCGGAAGATCTTAGAGCGCTTCCCCTCCCAAGCCAATGTTGAGCCTGGGCACCTTGGAGGGCACTAAGGATCACCTCACCGTCCACCTTACATGACAAGGGGAAGGGGAGGGGTAGTGCTTGCTCACAACGCACACACGAGGGAGGGGGGTAGAGACCAACCCATCCCAAGGTGCCCATGGGGGTCTATTTATAGACTTTCCCAAAAATGGACTGCGGATAGCAAAAATCCTGCTATCCGCAGTCCAACCATGACCGCCATCGATCACGCCTGAGGGGGGGCGAGTGGGACTCACGGTGTCCACTCCCCCCCCCCTCACGGGAGGTCGCACTGACCTCCCTATCTACACCGGGCGAGTGGGAGGCCTCTCCCACTCGCCCCCTAAGGGGGCGGCGAGTGGGAGGTCCCATCCCACTCGGTCACGCGAGTGGGAGCAGCCCTCCCACTCAGCCAGCGAGTGGGAGGCCCCCTCCCACTCGGCCGGCGAGTGGGAGCAGCCCTCCCACTTGACCGGCGAGTGGGAGGCCCCCTCCCACTCGGCCGGCGAGTGGGAGCAGCCCTCCCACTCGGCCGGCGAGTGGGAGGCCCCCTCCCACTCGCCCGGTGATAATAAAAATTGGAATTCTGCAAAAGCCTTTCTCGAGGAGATAAGAATTCGACGGGCACTTTCGAGGCGTCTCGTGAGTACTCGTACTTCGAGGAACTAACCATTATCCTACTTGTCGAGATGATAAAAGTAATAGTCTTTCCTTTTTTCAGAATATCGACGTTTATGCCGCGGCGGCGGCGCCGAAATCTAAAAATAAATTAAAAAGAAGAGGAGAAAGTTTTTGTAAGTTTTTGTTAATATAATCCAAACTACTCATTCGAAAAGGCAAGTGTACCTTATCGCGCATAGCATAGGATATTTTAAAGAAAATATCAAGGTCGTATTGAAATCCGGGTCTATCGATTACTTCTACTTCGAAAAAGCTAACTATTATTTTATCGGAAATAAAATTGATTTAGAGAGCGTAATTAAAACTAACTAAAAAGAGAACAACAAAGATAAAATAAAGAAGACAAGACTAAATTTAGAGGAAGAAAGAGACTTTGCAGAAATTAAAGGAAACTTAAATTCTCATTGCATAAAAAGAGATTACATGAAATAAACCCTACATTACATTGCATGAAATTGAAACTAAACTAGCTTGCATGAAATGAAAACAAAAATTAAACTAAGCTTAAGAAAGGAAATTGCATTAATTAAAAACTAACTAAAACATGAAAAATAAGGAAAACTATACAAGAACATCCCAAATGGGCAGGGGGAAGGGAATGGAATGCTGGAGGGGAGCCTCTGAATTTATAGGAAAAAATTCCAGGTTACACGCCCTCGGTCACGGGCGTGACCTAGGGCGTGTAATACTTGTTCTGCACGGCTGCGACATCGGCGTGGGTCTTGCGTGGCTGTGTCGCGACAAAGGACATTACACGCCCGTGTAACTTTGGTCACAGGCGTGTACCTGGGCGTGTACTTGGGCGGCTTCATCAATGCGGCGTGGGCTTGAGTGCGGCGCTGCAGCGAAAAGCGATCACGCGTGAAAAGTCACGGGCGTGACTCATGGGTCACAGGCGTGACTGGGGTCAACTCCATCAATGCGTCATGGGCTTGAATTCGGCGCAGCAGGGAGCAGGAATCACGCGGGAAATCACGGGCGTGACTTTGGGTCACGGGCGTGACTTGGGTCAACATTGGATTCGGTGGCTGACAGGTCCACGTGGAAAGCTTGAAGTGATCTTTAAATTTACACGCCCTTGGTCACGGGCGTGACCGAGGGCGTGACTTGCTGTGGACTAGCTCAAATGCGCTGCAACAACTCCTGGACTGATCTTAATGTTACACGCCCTTGGTCACGGGCGTGACCTAGGGCGTGTACTTGAAATTTGACCAAAATCTCCAAAAAACTCTGCAAAACAAAAATACAATTATATTTAGAACTAAAATTATAAAAGAAGTGATTTTTAACTAAAATATAAATAATATTTACAAAATTATATTAAACTTAACCTAAATACTATAATTAAAATAAGCATAAATCCTTCTTATCAAATACCCCCATACTTAAGCTTTTGCTATTCCAGAGCAAAAGTATGAGAAATATTTATAAGACATTTAATAAAATTTTTAATTAAGACTAAAAATTTATTGAATCACAAGTAAGCTAAAAAGAAAATTTAAGGATCGACGAATTAAGTCCTAAATTATGAAATTAAAATAATAAGAGAAAAATATTTAGCCAAGAGTTCTCAAAAATATTAACTAGTTAACAAAATTGAGTAATAAGTAAACAAAATTTAGATTTAAAATTTATAAAAACCATAACTTTGAAAAATCTAAAGAAAAAATGTAACTTACTAAGTATTGCCTCTCCATAACATAATTTAAATCTAGATCAAAGATATTGGGTTAGGGGGGGTTTCATAAATTTTGGCATAAGAAGAGATCTTTGAATGAAGGTGATGGATTTTCCATTTCACCAAAGTGGTTTTTTTTTAAGTAAATATTTTTTTTCTCTTCTATCAACAACCCAAAATGTATATGGTTTAGGAGTAATGAATTTTATCCTCTTACTCCATGCCATATAATCTTTTCAAATATTTTGGGTGCATATATTTTAGGGACTAATTAATTTTATCCTCTTATTCCCATGACATATGATCTTTTAAAATACTTTTTTTATGCCATCAAATGGGTAGGGTAGAGAAAAGACTTCTAGCTTATAAATTAAATTATTTTGAGAGCAAATTTTAGTACTTTAAACTTTCCTAAGATTTTAAAAGCTTGAGGTAGAAATAATTAAAATCTAAAGGTGTTTAAGCAAGATTACTAAAAATTTGTAACTATTTAAAATAAAAGAGAAGAAGTGCTAAAGAAATACCTCTAATCAAATTAAAATCATAAAATATTTCTTAACACTAAATCACTTAAACAAAAATTAGATTTAGCAAACCATGATAGAATAAATGATTAGCAAATAAAAAAGTATAAATGCTCAAAATGATTTTGGAAATGACAAAAACCAAAGTAAGGGCTTATTATATTTTTGGGATTTTTTATAAGTTTTATGTAATAAGTTTTTTGGATTTTTTTTGATATTATCTTTTTTTGGAATTTTTAATATTATCCTTTTTTTGGAATTTTTTAGGATAAGAAATAAATACTAAAATTGCTAAACATAAACTAAAAAAAACCTAATTTTTTTTTAATTCTTGGACTTCCCGAGGTCTACCCGGTGAAGGGCTCGCAAGGTACTAGAGGCTGTGATGGGAATTCAAGCCCAAGGCGTCCTTTCCGAGAATTTAAATTTTCGATTATCTAAATTTTTTTGAATTTTTTTTTTGGGTTTTCTAAATTTTTTAAAAAAAAAAGCTAATTTTTCTTTTGTAAAAGACAATAAAAAGGAAATAAACTATTTACAAAACTATGTACACAAATATTTTTGGAATTTGTGATTTTCAAAATTTTTTTTGGAAATTTTCTACGATTTTATAATTTAAAAGAAAGGGAAATACACCCCCATACTAAAAGTTCAACATTGTCCCCAATGTTGAAAGCTAAGTATGGAGAACAATAAAATAGAAAATACAAGAGTTTTATTTTGAAAGAAAAAGAACAAGGAGTGGAAAAAGAAGTACGTCCCTGATTTGGAGACGGACGACCACCATGATCACCTACAGAATTACTTTTAAAACAATAAAACAAAACACGAAATAAAAAGAGATGAAACATAAAAGTTACTTATTATTTATTTTTTTGGGTTTTGATTAGTTTTATAATGTTTTTTTTTCAATTTATAATTTTTTTTTTCTTTTTTTAGATAAAAGAACAAGAAAAAAGATAAAGATAAAAGTAATAGCGCTCTCTCTTTTCAAAATATCGATAATAATAACTCCCCGGCAACGGCGCCAAAAACTTGATAATAAAAATTGGAATTCTGCAAAAGCCTTTCTCGAGGAGATAAGAATTCGACGGGCACTTTCGAGGCGTCTCGTGAGTACTCATACTTCGAGGAACTAACCATTATCCTACCTGTCGAGATGATAAAAGTAATAGTCTTTCCTTTTTTCAGAATATCGACGTTTACGTCGCGGCGGCGGCGCCGAAATCTAAAAATAAATTAAAAAGAAGAGGAGAAAGTTTTTGCAAGTTTTTGTTAATATAATCCAAACTGCTCATTCGAAAAGGCAAGTGTACCTTATCGCGTATAGCATAGGATATTTTAAAGAAAATATCAAGGTCGTATTGAAATCCGGGTCTATCGATTACTTCTACTTCGAAAAAGCTAACTATTATTTTATCGGAAATAAAATTGATTTAGAGAGCGTAATTAAAACTAACTAAAAAGAGAACAACAAAGATAAAATAAAGAAGACAAGACTAAATTAAGAGGAAGAAAGAGACTGCAGAAATTAAAGGAAACTTAAATTCTCATTGCATAAAAAGAGATTACATGAAATAAACCCTACATTACATTGCATGAAATTGAAACTAAACTAGCTTGCATGAAATGAAAACAAAAATTAAACTAAGCTTAAGAAAGGAAATTGCATTAATTAAAAACTAACTAAAACATGAAAAATAAGGAAAACTATACAAGAACAGCCCAAATGGGCAGGGGGAAGGGAATGGAATACTGGAGGGGAGCCTCTGAATTTATAGGAAAAAATTCCAGGTTACACTCCCTCGGTCACGGGCGTGACCTAGGGCGTGTAATACTTGTTCTGCACTGCTGCAACATCGGCGTGGGTCTTGCGTGGCTGTGTCGCGACAAAGGACATTACACGCCCGTGTAACTTTGGTCACGGGTGTGTACCTGGGCGTGTACTTGGGCGGCTTCATCAATGCGGCGTGGGCTTGAGTGCGGCGCTGCAGCGAAAAGCGATCACGCGCGAAAAGTCACGGGCGTGACTCATGGGTCACGGGCGTGACTGGGGTCAACTCCATCAATGCGGCATGGGCTTGAATTCAGCGCAGCAGGGAGCAGGGATCACGCGGGAAATCACGGGCGTGACTTTGGGTCACGGGCGTGACTTGGGTCAACATTGGATTCGGTGGCTGACAGGTCCACGTGGAAAGCTTGAAGTGATCTTTAAATTTACACGCCCTTGGTCACGGGCGTGACTATGGGTCATGGGCGTGACCGAGGGCGTGACTTGCTATGGACTAGCTCAAATGCGCTGCAACAACTCATGGACTGATCTTAATGTTACACGCCCTTGGTCACGGGCGTGACCTAGGGCGTGTACTTGAAATTTGACTAAAATCTCCAAAAAAATCTGCAAAACAAAAATACAATTATATTTAGAACTAAAATTATAAAAGAAGTGATTTTTAACTAAAATATAAATAATATTTACAAAATTATATTAAACTTAACCTAAATACTATAATTAAAATAAGCATAAATCCTTCTTCTCACCCGGCGAGTGGGAGGCCCCCTCCCACTCGCCCGGCGAGTGGGAGGCCGGGGTAGCGGGTGCTTCCTCCGTCTCTTCCGCGGTCTCTTCTTGCCTTGATCGGTTTCGACCGTCTCGACCACCTTGAATTGTCTTGGTCTCGTCCGGGTCGGGTCACACCGACTCGGGAAATATGAGGGTTGTACATTTATTATTATTATTATACAGCTGGACTAACATTAATATATTCATGCTTTTCTGATATAGCCGTTGCAGGCAATAAAGATTATAGCCATTTTTAGAAGAGTAAGAGACGGAAAACTTATCTTCCCAAGGAATCTAATTAGAGACTTTATCTCTTTCCTTTTTCCCAGGCAAGAATTCAAATACCTTCTCCAGATTATATATAGAGCAGAAAATATGAGATAGATAGAATAGACAGGCATATACAACGGAGATACAACACTACAAGAAACCTCTCTTTTTGCCTAACATCTTCTTGCAGATCATACACAACCTGAGACAACAATCACAATCATTTGCTCAGGATCATCACTGCATAAGAAGAGGTGCTTGTTCAATCAAGAGAAGGAGCCTCTAGAACTGTCACCAAGCTTTATCAGACAGGGGGAGTCTTCTTCAACATCATAATCAGATCCTTTCAACACCATATCAGGATCTTCAAGAGTCTTCCTATGCAGAGAAGAACATTATATTTTCCCTTTCCCTTTCTCCCATCTTGTACAGTGTTATTACTCCCTTCAAAAGTGAACTCTCTATGACAGGTCACCTTAGCAAAAACCTGACTGTGGTGAATTGGGCACCTGATCAAACCTCCATTGGTGTAAGGGCACCTGATCAACTCTCCTAGTGGATTCCTACCAAGGGTGGTAGAAGAGTAGACTACCCATATTTGGGGAACAACTATATTTCTTTGTGTCACCTGGAATGCTTCTTGTTTATGCTTTGTTTTATTTCCTGTACTGTGTTTATTTATGCACTCTAGCTGTTTGTGTTTATTACTCAGCAAACACTTATATATATCATTATTTTAAACTAAAACTTAAGCAAGAGCTTTAAACTTATAATAAGAACTAAACTTACTTTCATAATTCTCCTTTCTCGGAGATGTTGAAGATCTGGGTCTTCTTTCTGACGTAACCTTGTGAGAGTGATCCACGAAGGCTCTTCTGCCTCCAAGCGAGAGCGCTCACCACGACTCACCGCCGAAATATCCATCAAAAGAAACTCCTCAACTAAGGCTTGAACAGATAAGTTGAAGATCTGAGCCGTCTTCCTACTCAACGCATCGGCCACCACATTGGCCTTACCAGGATGATAAAGGATATCCACTTCATAATCAGCAACATATTCCAACCACCGGCGTTGGCGCAAATTCAGCTCCTTTTGTGTGAATACATACTTCAAACTTTTATGATCAGTATAGAACTTGCACACAGCGCCATACAGTAAGTGTCTCCACAGCTTCAGGGCATAGATCACCGCCGCAAATTCCAAATCATGGGTGGGGTAATTCTTCTCATGAACCTTCAATTGCCTAGATCCATAGGCGATCACCTTCCCCTCTTGCATCAGTACGCATCCAAGTCCGATGTGGGAAGCATCAACATACACCGCAAACTCCACTCCCTCAAAAGGTAGAATGAGGATTGGGGCAGAGCACAACCTTCTCTTCAGCTCTTGGAAAGCCTCCTCACACTTATCACTCCAAATGAAGGCGGCATTCTTCTGCGTAAGACAGGTCATCGGAGCGGACAATGTGGAGAAACCCTCCACAAATCTCCTATAATATCCGGCCACACCCAAGAAACTCCTGATCTCCTTTGGAGTAGAAGGTCTCTTCCAATCCATCACCGCTGAAATCTTGGCGGGATCAATGGAGATTCCATCCTTACTCACCACATGTCCTAAAAAGGACACCTGAGGCAGCCAAAACTCGCACTTGCTCAGCTTAGCATACAACTTATGCTCTTGCAAGACAGAAAGAACCTGACGCAAATGATTGGCATGCTCCTCATTACTACGAGAATAGATGAGAACGTCGTCGATGAAGACGACCACAAAACGGTCAAGAAAGTCCTTGGATACCCGGTTCATCAGATCCATGAATGCAGAAGGCGCGTTGGTCAAACCAAAGGACAACACGAGGAACTCGAAATGCCCGTACCGGGATCTAAAAGCCGTCAGAGGAATGTCTGACTCACGAACCCTCAACTGGTGGTAGCCTGAACGACGATCAATCTTCGAGAATTTGGTGCACCCACGCATCTGGTTGAACAAATCATCAATCCGCGGCAACGGATATCTATTCTTGATCGTCACCTTATTCAACTCTCGATAATCGATACACAGCCTCATGGAACCGTCCTTCTTCTTCACGAAGAGAACAGGAGCAGCCCATGGAGAAGTACTCGGTCTGATGAAACCACACTCCAAAAGTTCATCCAACTGAACACGTAATTCTTCTAACTCACGAGGCGCCATGCGGTACGGTGCCTTGGCAATGGGCCGGGTGCCTGGTTCGAGGTCTATGGAAAACTCCACCTCTCTTTCGGGAGGAAGAGTGAAAAGCTTGTCCGGAAAAACATCGGGAAACTCTCGCACCACCGGGTACCCTCCACGGTTGGTTCCACACGAGAAGCATCCACAACGCAGATAGAAACCAGAAAACCCAAACAACTAGAGGCTAAAGCTCGGCGGGCACGTACCACAGAAATAATCGGAGAACTCTCCTGAGGTAAACCATAAATGCTCAAAGGACGTCCGTCACCCAACTTGAAATCTAGCCGCTTCTCCTTGCACTTGATCACGACATCATACTTGGACAACCAGTCCATCCCGAGAATCACGTCGAAATCTGCCAAATCTAGCATCTTCAAATCTGCCAGAACCTGGACACCACCCAAAGAAATGGGGCACTCCCGGATACCCCGATCTGACGTAACCTGATCTCCAGATGTAAACTTAACGGACAAGGCACCATCCAACTGATCAACAGACCATCGGTGCCTATCAACAAAACTTCTAGCAACAAAAGAGTGAGACGCTCCCGAATCAAACAGGACACGCGCCCACTTGTTCTTCACCTTGAATTCACCTAAATAAGCGTGCGTCACTAGACAACTAGTAAGCTAACTAAATTCAGAAAAAAGAGAACAAGTTAGGAGGAAAGAAACTAACCGGATATAACGTGCGTTGAGGTTTGAGCTTCCTCTCTAGTCAGCACATTAAGCTTGCCTTTAGACTTGCCCACGAACTGCGGGGGCGGCTGCAAGGTCTGCAGAGGAACCGCTGAAGTCACAGTCTGAGAGTTCGGGCAGTCGGCCCTACGATGTCCTTTTTGTCCACATAGGAAACAACAACCAGCCTTCTTGTAACACCGAGCCGCCTCGTGCCCGGGCTTAGAACAGAATGAGCACACTGGGACTGCCTTGGGAGCGTCTTGAATTGCACTAACCTTTAACGGCTCCAACGCCTCGAGCCTCTTGAAACACCTTTCGAACGGGTGGCCCCGCTTGCCACAGAAGCTACAGTTCCCCACACCCCTCTTCTTCGAGTCTGAGTGAGACGCCTTAGAACTCTCCCGATCATCAAATTTCCTCTTATCACTCTTTATCTGCTGCCCACGAATCTTCGTCTTCTCAATAGATTCGGCCTTCAATGCGGCCTCCACCGCTTCAGCATAAGTCTTTGACCCATAGGCGCTAGCCCACTGCTGGACGTCGCCAGTGAGACCACCCAAAAACCGCTTCACTCTACCTTCCTCCGAGGCCACCAACTCGGGGGCGAATCTGTTCAACTTGCTGAACTCGATCTCGTACTCACTGACGGTGAGCTACCTCTGCTTCAGATGCAGAAAGTTGTTCGTCAATCGGTCGAGCTAAATCGAAGGGAGGAACTTCTTAAGCAACAACCCCTTAAACGTCTCCCAAGAGCACCCCTCGGCGAGACCTTCCTTCTCCCTAATCCACCAACCTTTCGCCAAACCCTTCAACTAAAAAGCAGCCACCATCACCTTCGAAGCCTCCGAGACACCTGAATAGGAGAACATCTCCTCCATGCTGATCACCCAATCATCCAGGGCCATGAAGTCTGCCCTACCATCATAGGTAGGAGGTCCCAACCACTGAAAGCGTGAAATGAAGTTCATCTCCGGTGGCAATGCCACTGGAGGCACTAGGGGAGTAGGAGCGGCTGGACTCACCATCGGTTCTTGAACAACAGGCTGCTGCACCGAGGCAGCAGACACCAAAGACTGAATCTGAGCCTGCATCGCGACCAACTGTCTCGTCAAAGCCTCATTGCTCTGCCGCAGGCTTTCGATCACAGACTCACTCTGACCACTAGAAGACTCTCCCTCAGGCAGGGGAGTCGATCGTGTCACTCTCCTACAAGACATGTCTACAAGAAGGATGGACATTCAATCAGAAACAGGCTTACAAAGCTTAAGCCAATAGACTCGAAAAAATCCACGGATCGATTCGGAACAGGAAAGAAAACAACCTGCTATTGCTGTTACCTTGTTCTGGAATTTCATGAAATGATGCCATGATTAACTTAGGATGTTGTACCATCATCCTATTGACTCTTGTGCTATGACATGAGTGCATGAACATTTAAATTTCTTTTCAAATCATGTGTGTACATATGTCATCTGGAATGTCTTTAACTTGGCACGCGTGCTTATGCGATGATATGAATGTATGCAGTGCTATGCATTCTAGAAAGAGGCCTTAATGCATGTTATGAGCGGCGTACACATGTAATGTTATGCATCCCATACTACATAACATTACATGTAACGAAAAAGAAAACGTGCTAATGGGCATCCATGTAATGGTGGTTATGCATCCCATACTACATAACCGTAACATGTTGCCACATATGGTGGATCCATATACAAACACATATTATGCATCCCATACTACATAATATGCCCCGTATACTTCCTATCATGCTATGAGTGTTGTGTCCATGCTTCAGTCAAGACATATTGATGACATATCGGTGTGTGTATACAATGAAATGGTCTTATGAGGTTCTGCTTAGGATAGCGGTTGTTTGGCTCACACGCCAAACCACCCAACTACCTTTTTCACAGAACCTAGCTCTGATACCAACTGTCACAACCCGCATTTTCCCAACATTTAAAATGCTATCAGAGTAGGGAAAGCTACGCATTGTGATGCCACGTCACGTAGGGGACGCCTACTGACGTTAAGGCAATTCATCCTTCTTCGCAGTCAAGCAAATATTATTATTAACTCAAAGAGATTTAAATATAATTTATGCAAAAAGATTAACAAGCCGCGTCCCTCGGCTAGGTGGATCAACTAGTCCACGCTTTTAAAAATATAGTTTTACGCGGCGGAAAAATACTTGATTTGATTACTTAGTGGCCTAAGTGAACATGAAGACCTAGTGAGGTGCACCATGCAAGGTCGAATGTGTGGATTAACTATATATAAAAATAGATTTATCACGCGCGGAAAGTAGTGAGATTAGCATTTCAAAACATGATATGCAATGCAATAATTACCTTAACATATCTAACAAGGGGCCATAAAGCCAACCAATGTCTAACCATTCCAGAACAAGTGCTCAAAAGTGAACCACAAGTAACAACAGCAGTGAAACAAAAATCTAACTAAACGGCACCACGGGCGTCAACACCTGACACGAACCCATGGGCCGACAAGTCCACAGAATACTCTACCTCAAGAGAGTCAGGAGACAGCAACTAAAGCAGCTCTGCACTAACACCTGCTACTGTCCAGAACCTGAGGCATTCAAAGAAAGAACACCTCAGAAGCAAGTTACAAGTGGTGCAGAAAATAAGAAAGTGAGCAAACCTCCGCGAGACCGGAGGGAAAACAGAAGCTGCAAGGGTCAGTCATGACAAAGCTAGCAGCAAGTAATCGACAGGAAAAGGAACAGCAGAAGTATCTAATCATCAGCAAAAAGAAACATCAGAACAACAAAAAATCAGCAGAATATGCTCACCAAACAAAGGTGAGAACACAGGCGATGACAAAACTCGCCATAAGCAAAAGAAAAGCTATCCGTTTTCAAATTATTAATCATGTTACTCTTGTTCAGAATTATAGAGACTGATCAGCTCATCTAAAAGAAGAGCACCGCACCGGGGGAAAAAACCACACCGCGTACGGACTCCCAATCAAAATGCTTAAGAGGACACCGCACTGGGGGCAAAAACCACACCGCGTACAGCCTCCTAATCAAAAGCTTAAGAGAGCACCGTACCGGGGGCAAAAACCACACCGCGTACGACCTCTAACAGAATTTATTAATTTTAAGAGCATCGCACCGGTGGCACCGCCAACATCATGTACGACCTCCAACAGAATTCATATTTTCATTCAATTTCAAAGGAATAGGGACGAGGCCCGTCAGAACATTAGGCAACATTTTTGGTTAACGAGCTGAGAAAATTTATATTGAGTAAAAATGAGCAAAAGTGAGGCGGATGATAAAATTTAGCATAAAACCAATTACTGGAAGCAAAGGCGAGAAACAAAAATGAAGGGATTTTAGCAAAGAGAAGGAACAAGATCACCACTTGCCTTCAAATCACAGGAATCGTTCTCCGAACAACTCCTCGTCGTAGATCGGCCCAAAAGGGGGCACGACGAGGCGAGATCTACAGAAAAAGACCAAAACAAAGGTTAGGGCCGAAAACCCTAACGAAAAAGTTTCTCGAAACGGAAGGAAATTACCACGAGGACGAAGCTCTCGTCGAGAGCTTTCCGAATCTATGCTCGGCTCGCGATTCCGACCACCGGAGCTCCGTCGGCGGCGTCCGAAATATTCGAGAAATCGCCGTCCCCATCGCTCGTTCGGACAGAATGAGGAAGAAGCAGAAGGTTCGTTTCCTTTTAGGCAACATCATATAATTTTTAATAATACTAATATCATTATTATTATTGTTATTAATAATAGCAGGAGCTGAAGATGTCGACGCAAGGGGAGGAGTGAAGTCGACGCAAGGCTGCAGGGGAGTCGACGCAAGGGGATTTGGAAGTAATCGACGCAGCTTTGAGAGGGGGGCTGGAAGGAATCGACGCAGCTTTGAGAGGGGGCTGGAAGGAATTCGACGCGGCTTTGAGAGGGGCTGGAAGGAATTCGATGCAAGGGGGGGGGGGAATCGACGTTGCATGCATATATATATATATATATATATATATATACATTCGAAATCATTTTCATAATAATAATAATAATAATAATAATAATAATAATAATATTATTATTATTATTATTATTTTATCAAAAAAAAAATAACGAATGCCGAATCCAACGAAAATTCCGCCTTAGGTGAACGGAGGCGCTATGAATCCAACTTTTCGATTCAAAAGTGCGCCTCCGAAGGAAATCGAGGGTTGCGGATTATCAGTTACTATTCAGTTAGAGAATTCGGACCGCTAGCAGCGGTCGAGGCCGGACTTCGCCCGCCGCGGCAAATGCCACTCCTGCGACGGGCTTTCCTTTGATTAAAATGAAGCTGTTACAGCGGTTATAAATGTAGGAAAAGAGAAGCCGGCCGGTCAGACAGTCCGCAAGACGGGAAACTCGAGACCGCAGCTCAAACAAGCGAGCTCCTGGATTCGAGTGTGCGTGTCTTGTGAACAGTGCTGCCCCCTATTTATAGGCTTGGGGGCATGCCCGAATGGGCAGGGATATAATTACCTCCTGCCCGGGTACAGGAGAAATGGGTAGGTGGTGACGGGATGCACAAAGAAGAAAAAGAAAGAAGCTGCGCGGCTTGGCGGCTTGCTCTTCCGACCTGTCTGACCTGAGGCTGAAGATACCGGGACCAAGCCAAGGATGCAGACCGAGCGGCCTCTGGCTTGAGACCACGGTCTGCCTTCTGGACATGGCTTGGCTGATCTTCACGAGGCAACCCGGATAGTCTCTGATCTGAAACCGCGGCTTGTTCTCCGGGCTTGAACCTTGAGTCTCTATGGCACAACCCGCGCGGTCTCCTACCTGAGACCGCGGATAGCCTTCTTGCCTTGGCCCTTGACGACCTTCACTCTTGGGGGTGATCCGAAAATGACATCAGACCACCCGGCCTGGTTTACCCTGAACTGAGAACCACTGATCCTGGAACCCAGCGGCCTGACCCAGCAGTTCGCCTGGTCCGAGAATGATCCAACCCGAGAAGCGGTTTTCCGGGTAAACATAATCCCCGCATATTTTCAAATCTCAAGAGAATTTCAAAAATATTAGCTTTAGACGGGAGACCGCATCCGACTTGTCCTGAACTCTATAAGAGAGCCAGAGAATTCATTCTGCAGAGTTTTTTCTTAAATCACGGG
This sequence comes from Dactylorhiza incarnata, assembly GCA_033032865.1. Taxonomy (NCBI): domain Eukaryota; kingdom Viridiplantae; phylum Streptophyta; class Magnoliopsida; order Asparagales; family Orchidaceae; genus Dactylorhiza; species Dactylorhiza incarnata. The sequence goes on from JAWHQI010000068.1 coordinate 865,794, forward strand.
ATATTACTCGCCAGTTGCGGTTATAATTTTTAATACCGGTAATTCATCAACAATGGACTTCCTGGACACCGTGTTAGACCGCGTGGATCCCGCCGGAGATCAAAAGAAGGTGGAAGGTAAAAGGCGCAAATCGACGGAGAAGTCGAAAAAGGAGAAGGAAAAGCAGGACCGGAAAAAGAGGAAGCGGGGTGAGAAAGCCGTGGCGGATAGTCCCAAGTCCGCCGTGGACTCAACAACCCTCAAGACTCCCGCGGAGCCCGCAGCGGACAGTTCGGGTCCTCCCCCCAGCGACTCGCTGATTCCTCCCAGAGACCTTGGCCAACATGCTGCTAGCCCGCTGATCAAAGGGGAGGCCGCCCCTTCTGGAAAAGTTGACCCCGGCAGCCCTTAGAAGAAGGTCGGCGAGACCGACTCGTTTGGCATGGAAATCACCCCATCCGGGAATCCGCACATGCTAGTCAGAGATTTGGGGGAGGAGGCGGTTAACTCTCCAAGGCCGGGTGAACTGAGTACCCCTTTATCCGTGGACGACTACCCCAGTCCCCCCAAAGAAGTTAGCCCAGCTCCGAGTAAGAAAGAGAAGAAAAGGAAGAAGACCCGGTCAGTGACCTAGCGAATAACCAAGAAGGTTAAGAGACTAGCCTCCAAGGAAAGGGCGGCTTTTAAGAAACCAGCTGAGTCCCTCCTCCAGACCAATCCGCGACTAAAAGAGGAGCTTGGCCTAGCGACTCCTCCATCCACTAAGGTAAATGACTCGCCGGCTACCCCTGATGCGAAGCCGGGCGACCTGCTTCCAGACTCGGCTAGTAGCTTATCACTTAATGGGATCTTTCAGGATATGGATGAGCTGATGGGGCGAGACAAGCTTCTTGACAGCCCGATGTCTTCAAAGCGAACTGCCCCTATTACAGATAACACAGCCCAGCCTGAGGAGACTGCTCAGATGGAGGCTGAAGAGCGAGAAGCTGCTGCCCGGACCGCCTTGGAGGTCGAAGAGCGAGAAACTGCTGCCCAGAACGCCTTGGAGGTCGAAGAAAGAGCGAGGGAACTCGGAGAAGTGTTAAAAGTGCAGGCGGAGGTTCCCCCGGTGATGACCGAGGAGGAGATAATGATGGTGAAGAAGGAAGGGGCGGAGCGGGTTTTAAACAAGCCGCTGCGACCTGATCCTTTTGGCCAGGTAAGCGCCCCATGAATTACGAAGCTATCCGCTTCTTCATTCCGCGGCCTCGTCGCAATAAATTACTGAACCCGGCGCCGAGCTTCTTTCCCTTAGCGGCCTGGTCCTCTTCCGCTAGGCAGAGCACGGAGAGACTCTGGCGTGAGCAACGTCGGAGGATGGACCCGGAATAGTCTAAGCGGCCTGTGCGCCCAGGCATTGATCTTATATTCATGTCTAATTTGTATTTGTATGCTCTTGCTTCTCATAACCGAGCGGCTTCTTGCAGATAGCGAGGATCAGATTGTGAAGCCGGGCGACCTTGAGGCCAGCCTGCCTCCATTAGTTCCCCCGATATCAACCTGTGTAACGATTTCGCAAGAAGGGCCACAACTGTTCGGGCATCTAGAGGAAGATCTAGCGAACCTGAAGGCCCGCTTGAAGGAGGTGGAAGACCGGGAGGCCGGTACTCGGACTGCTCTGGAGGCCGAGCGAATGGCGAGGAAGAAGGCTGAAGAGGCGCTGAAGGCGCAGGTGGAGATCGACAGGAAGTCCAGGACAGAAAGGGAGAATGGACTGGAGACTCAGCTTGAGGCCGCGCGAGCTGCGGTGGAGGCCACGCGAGCTGCAGTGGAGGCCGAGAAGAGAACCAAGGTGGCGCAAGCCGCTACTCTGACCACCCAGCTCGAGAAGGAGAAGAAAGCGTGTGCTAAGTTCGAGGATGACTCGAGATATTACCAGGATAAATTCCTGCGGTTAACCAGGGAAGTCGCTGCGGGTCGGCGAAGTATGAATGATTGAACGCAGGTTGTTAGCCGCCCGACTGTTGGGGCGGGCTCAAATCCTCCCCCGGTTCGGGCGGCTGATCCAATGATTGATGAGGCCACCGCAACCCCCCGCATGATTGCCGCTACGCGGGTTGAAAGGGATGCCGGGCGGCTTCATAGCACAATCAACCACCTCCATTATCATACCAGCCAGATTTACTCCCTTCTGAACACCACCAGCGACCAGGTCGCGCGACTTCACAGAGAGGATGTCTCCCCAGAACACCGTCAGCCGTGACCGGCTTTTGAGAACAATTTGTATTATGAATGCGGCTTGTTGATTCGGCCTCTGTTTAGACAATGTTCCTTTCAATCTTGTCTTTGATTTGAATAACCCATGCGGGTTCTTGTTTAACCGCTGTGTTTTGTGTTCTGTTTCTTCTGTGTTTTATCCGAACTGATTACAGGTCGCACGATCTGTGATGTATGCTTGCTCCTGTTTTCCTGAATACCTTTGCTTCTTTTATTTTTCTGGTGAATCTAACCATGCAGGCTATTGACCGCACGGTTAGAATATATAGCCGCAACATAGTTTTACTATTTGCAGATCGTAAAAATCTATAAGTAGGGACTCTTCAAAGTCATTTTTACGATTTCCAGATGGCGCGATCTAAGAACAAGTCGCAGCGGCCTGTTAAGGTTAAAGCCGTCCGAGCGGATGCGGCTTTGGCCTTTCATTCGGCGGACCACCCAGAGTGCCGACTCACCCAGAGCAAACTGGATGAATTTATTGCAAAACACATGGCAGGGAGTAACCTGCTCGCGCTGCTTCCTTTGCGCGACGAGCGGATTAACTCTTCCAATCCGCACCAAATAGCCGTCCCGGTCGACCACTTTGAATATGGCTTCAAATTTCCGCTGCCACTTGAAGTCATAGCCATTTTCGACCATTACGGAGTTGTACCCGGCCAACTTCCACCGAACTCCATCGCTTCCATATATAGTTTTATTTCATACCTGCGGTTCGAGCGAACCAGATTTTCCCTTGATCTGTTTAGGAAATTTTTCTCAGTGCGGGCTGTCTCCGACGTGGGGACTTCAACTTTCAGGGGGCACCTCTACTTTGGCTTCCACGGACTGAAGATCATTAACCTAGCGAACAAGGTCTCGGACTGGTCGGAGCGGTTCGTAATGCTCGAAGGCAACTTCGGGCTGTTGCAAACCAACCCGCAAGTTCGGGGGGAAGAGGCTTTCCAGATCCCCCAGGTTGGAAAGATCGAGATGGACACCTTCACGTTTCTTGAGAACGAGCGGTTGGACATCAATCATTACATCCCACTGTTCTCAGAGCTAGAGGACGTCCTCCCCGAGCATAGTAAGTTCCTCTAGACCGCTTGCATATGACCGCGCGGACTGCTTGATTTAAACTTCTGATTTTACCTTGCAGCTGCCCACATCGTCCCTGCGAACAAGCCGGTCACTCCGGCCGGCCCGATTTTGACCCAGAGAGAAAAAACGCAGCGGGGAAACAGGTCGCCATCATCAGAGGAAGAGGGCCCGGCTTCTCCTGATGAATACGAACTTCTTCGTTCCTGCGGAAACCCGCCCGACCTACAGGGCAACCCGACTGTCCTCTGGCATAGGGATGGGAGCCGCATCCGGGGTATCCACGACACTTCCTCCATGGGGAAGTGATAAGATTAACCGCCATGTGCTAGCCGCCGGGGCCGCTATGTATGGTCGAAAGACTTTAAAGAAGCTGAAGAAAACTCCAGAAGAAGAGCTTCCCCCGCTAGCGGCGTAAGCCGGCGCATGGGGGTTCGCGGCCAATCACTTCATGGCCTTGTCGTACCGGCGGCTGGTTTCTGTCCAGAAATTTCTGGAGAAGAAGTACGAGGAGCAGGTCGTGGAGAATGTGTGGCTTCAAGAAGATAATGCGCGGCTTCAAGAAGTCGTGGCAGTGAGTTTGACAAATGATGACGCGGCTTCTTTTGTTCAGACCGAGCGACCTAACTTATTTTTCCTTTCTTGCAGAAACAATATGAGATGACCAACCCGGCCTTCCAAGATGAGGTGTTGCCTCATGTGGCCTAAGGGATCAACAAAGCTGTGGGTCTTATGGAAGACCGGGGCGGCCTGTGCGAAGGATTCGGGGGTACTACTTTCTCCGACCTCTTCCCTGCTTTGAAGGTCCAACTTGATGAAATCAGTCGAAGGCAGAAAGGAAAAGCCAAGGTGGGCGAGGAGGCTGAAGCCGATGCGGGCAGGGAGATTGTACTTCATCAAGGAGGTGATGGATGTGGTGGAGCCGCTGAGGAGGTCGACGCGGATGGTGATGCCGACGTTGATGATGATGATGATGAGGACAGCTTGTCCTCTGGAAGAACTGGTTCCGCTAGTAAGACCGGGCGGTCTAGTGGTAGTGATTCATCGGATTCTTCTTCCACGTCAAGTGAAGGTTATTCGCCTGACGTTGATGTGGACTCGAGTTCTCCTGTCAAGAAGAAGAAGAAGTTGGCAGACTAATGCCCTTGTCTTTATTTTATTTTTTGTGTAACCGCCGGTCTCTTTTTGTTAGCCGGGCGGATAATATTTTGTTAACACATTTTGAAGAATGAATAGAAATTCTACCTGTTTAATTGTCCTTCTATTGTTACTTACTTGTGGCTGATGTCTTGTCTCTTTTCTTCCTTTTAACCTTTTGCTTTTTATGATCTAGCCGTGCGGTTATCCTGATCTGAGTATAAGTGATAATTTGATGATCTTGGACGATCTATATTCAACCCGTGCGATTACTTATTTAGGTCTCAGGATGTCTGATTCCTGATAGTATGAACCATAACAGATAGACTCATGCGACTGTAATTCAGACCGGGAGGCTTCTTATCATTCAGAGATATTTTATCCTTGCTGATATAAATAACGAATAATAACTTTGCGCGGTTTGAATTCTATCCTGGTGAGTAATCAACTGTATCTAGAGATAACTTTTACTAAGAAACGGCTCAGCCCGCCGATCGGTTAGAAGCATAATCCGGGCGATCACATAAAGAATATCCAGCTTAATTAATTTTAAAAGATAGGTAGTACTCGCCCGGTTAGAGTACAACCCGACAATATATGCAGCTCAAGGAATATCTAATTTAATAAAATGGAGAGGTAGATAACACCCGCCCGGCTAGAATGCAACTCGGGCAATCATATAATTAGCTTCAGAAATACCCAACTTATAAAAGATGGATGAACCCGCCTGATTAGAATCCAGCCCGGGCAATATTTTCAGATCCAGAAACATCCAACTCAATAAAAGATAGATAAGTCCGCTCGGTTAGAATTCAACTTGGGCAATCATATAATTAGATTCAGGAACATTCAACTCAATAAAAGATAGATAAGTCCGCTCGGTTAGAATTCAACTCGGGCAATCATATAATTAGATTCAGGAACATTCAACCCGATAGAATGGAGAGATAGATAAGCCCGGCCGGTCAGAATGAAATCTGGGCAATCATATAATTAGCTCCAGGAATATCCAACTTATAAAGGATGGATAAACCCGCCCGGTTAGAATACAACCCAGGCAATCATACAACTGGTTCCAGAGATATCTAACTTTATAAAAGACGGAAAGGGCCGCCCGGTTAGAATACAACCCGGGAAACCATGTAATTGTCCAGAAATACCCTAACTTATACACAATCAGACCGTTTGGTTTGAAAGTTCAGACCGCCCGGTCTTAATATCACAACCCTTTATTAGGGTAGACGAACACCTGCACCTGTTTTAATAATATCTTCCTCGAACGGTTTTATACAAGAAACCATAAGAGGTGAATGCCTTCCTGTAGGGAAAAAGGATAATCTACGGGCTCAGATGACCAAGTGGGCAGGTGGGCCTCGGCGGCGAACATTGCTTTCCTCAAGTGGTCATAAGAGCTGTAGAGAGAAAAAAGAGAAAAGTATGTACAGACTCAGATGACCAAGTGGGCAGGTGGGCCTCGGCGGCGAACATTGCTTTCCTCAAGTGGTCATAAGAGCTGTAAGCGACTCATCTGCTCTCTTGCCTAGGGTTACAAGCCGAGTTGATCAATTGGGCAGGTGGGCCTTGGCGGCGAACATTGCTTTCCTCAGAGAGATCAACTCAGTTGTGGGCCCAACTTAGGCACCGTTTCGAGAGTACCTAAGAGTATTCGATGGTCACAGGCTATGATGATCAGTTGGGTAGGTGGGCCTCGGCGGCGAACATTGCTTTCCTCAGAAAGATCATCAAAGCTGTAACTATATCCCTTTCGGGGCATGATAGAGCTGACAATCACCTAGACCTCCCTTGATGCAGGGGTATGTCAGATATCGGCCGGGATCCAAAGTTCTGAAGACCACCGCAGCAAAATTGGCAAGCTACCACTACATGTGTGCGAAAACTCCCCGCATCACATGGTCTTGGTGGGTTTTACGCTATGACTACAATCCGAGGGGGTTCGAGCAGAATTTGGCGATATCTCAGAGGTTCAGGGAGTGAGATATGTATATATGTATTTATAATGTAGAGAACTATCAGACAAGGAGAAGTGTCAGTATATGACTTTTCATTTAATACCAAAGAAACGTAAAGAATGAAAGAGATAGTTCAAGGATAAAATCGTTTAAGATCGTCACCGCTCCAGGTGCGTGAGATGTCTTCTCCTTCACTGGTTTGGAGACGGTAGGCCCCATTCTTTAATACTTCTTTGATAATGAAAGGCCCTGCCCAGTTGGGATCCAGCTTTCCAACATTGCCAGACCTGGCTGCAGCATCTACCTTCTTTAATACTAATCCCCAACTGTAAACTGCTACACTCTGACATTCTTGTCAAAATATTTCACCATTCTCCTTTTAACTTCTTCCTGTCTGATTGTTGCCTCGTCCTGAAGTTCTTCGATCAGATACAGACTATACTTGATAGCCTTATCATTTTCATCTATCCATGATTCTCCTCCCTCTTTTGCATACACAACTCTTGGAGTGACCACCTCAAACGCTACAGGAACAACAGCCTCCGAGCCATGAGATAGTTTGAATGGTGTCTCCCCTGTAGCTGAAGATAGGGTAGTACGAAGTGTCCAAAGGATGGAAGGAAGCTGGTCCGCCCAATTTCCTTTTTGATTTAAGACTCTTTTCATCAAGAGCTGCCGGATTCGCCTGTTCGCTGCTTCTACTTGTCCATTGGTCCTTGGATGATGTACCGAGGCAAACCGAAGATCAATTCCGACCTGATCACAAAAGCTTATCATCTCCGGATTATTGAACTGTGGGCCATTATCAGTGACGATTGCCAGCGGTATTCCATGCCGGCAGACTATTTCTCCCCAGATGAAGTTTCTGACGATTTGGGTAGTAGTTTTTGCTAATGCTTTGGCCTCAATCCACTTACTGAAATAGTCGATCATCACAATGATAAAACGACGTTGACCGCTGGCTATTGGGAAAGGTCCCATAAGATCCATTCCCCATACTGCAAAAGGCCACGACGCAGTTATTGATCTGAGTGACTGAGCAGGCAAATGCTGAAGAGGAGCGAACTTTTGGCACTGCACACACCGCTTGGCAAATGCTTCAGCATCCTTTCTCATAGTCGGCCAAAAATATCCTTGCCGCAGGATCCTTTTTTCTAAGGTTTTTGCCCCTGAATGGCTACCACATTCCCCGGAATGAACTTCCTGAAGTATGATCGGGATCTCTTCTTCTGAAACACACCATGCTGAGGGAGAAATCAAAGTTTTCCTATATAAGACTCCTGCTATTAAGTAGTAGTATGCCGCCTTTCTTCTGAACCTATTTCTGTCCTTGATTGATGGATGAAACTCTCCTTTTGACAGAAACAATTCATAGGGGTCTTTCCAGGAAGGATGCTGATCGATCTGCATGAGCTCCTCTTCTTCCGTTGTCGGATGAAAAAGTTCCGAGGTCACCCCTCCTGATGAAAGACCAAACTTTGACAATTCGTCTGCCTCTTCATTCTGTGTTCTCGGAATGTGTTCGATGATGAAGGATTTGAATCTCCCGATTTCTTCCTTAGCTAGGAATAGATACTTTCTTAATATCGGTTCTCTCATTTCGTAGTTCCCTAGAACCTGCGAAGCCATCACAAGAGAATCAGTTTTCACATGAACATGTTCTATCCCAAGCTCCTTTGCGAGTCTCAGGCCGGCCAAGAGTGCTTTGTATTCGGCCTGGTTATTTGTAACTGAAAAGAAGAATTTGATAGCTTGCTCCAGCCTGATGCCATTTGGACTGATCAGAACTACCCCGGCTCCCACGAAGTTTCTGCCAGAAGCCCCATCCACATAAATGATCCAAGCCAAAGGAGATTGTACTACCTGTTTAGGATTAGACTCCATCGTGTCTACCAAGAAATCTGTCAATACTTGTGCCTTTATTGCCGTTCTGGGAATGTACAATATTTCGAACTCGCTCAGCTCGATTGCCCATTTGGCCAATCTTCCTGAATGATCCGACTTCTCCAGGATACTTCTTAGTGGATGATCCGAAACCACCTGAATAAGATGAGCCTGAAAATAGGGGCGGAGCCTTCGTGATGACATGACCAAAGCCAAGGCTAATTTCTCCAGGATTGAATATCTAGTTTCCGCATCTTTGAGGATGTGGCTGACATAATATATCGGAAATTGCTTCTTTTTCTCTTCCCGAACCAGGACAGAGCTTATTGCATCTGGGCCCACCCCCAAGTACAAGAATAATGTTTCCCCTTCGCGAGGGCTTTGAAGAAGAGGGGTTGAAGTTAACTGCTTTTTCAACTGTTCGAAAGCATTATCGCACTCTTCATTCCATTCAAACTTAGATCCTCCCCTAAGCGTCTTGAATAATGGAGCGCTTTTATCCCCTGACTTGGAAATGAATCGGCTCAATCCTGCCAGCCTCCCCCCAAGTTGCTGCACTTCTTTCTGATTACGAGGAGGGGTCATGTCTAGAATGGCCTTTACTTTATCTGGGTTTGGCTTGAGGCCATTAGGAGTGAGAAGATGTCCAAGAAATTTTCCTTTGTTTGCCCCAAACACGCATTTCAATGGATTTAGTTTTAATTTGAACCTCCGCAGAGTAGCGAACATCTCTACGAGGTCTTTCAGGTGGATTGAAAAAGTTTTACTTTTTAGAAGAAGATCATCAACGTATACTTCAAGATTTCTTCCTTTCTGCTTTTCAAAAACCGTGTCCATCATTCTTTGATATGTCGCACCCGCATTTTTGAGCCCGAAAGGCATGACAAGATAACAATAACACCAGTCGTTGGTAATGAAGGACGTATGCGGGATATCGGGTTTATGCATCTTAATCTGGTGGTAACCAGAAAATGCATCTAGAAAGCTCATGAAATTATATCCCACCGCGGAATCTACTAAAACATCTATCCGAGGCAAGGGATAACAATCTTTGGGGCATGCTTTATTGAGCTTTGTAAAATCTACACACATGCGCCATTTTCCCACAGATTTTTTCACCATTACTACATTTGACATCCAAGTGGGGTATTTGATTTCAGAAATGAAATTGGCTTTAAGAAGCTTTGTAACTTCCTCTTTGATGGGTACCGCCAGCTTGGTTGCTACATCCCTCTTCTTTTGTTGGATCGGCTTGAATTCAGGGGAGATGTTGAGGTGATGGCACGCAACATCTGGATCTACTCCAGGCATATCTTCCGCCAACCAGGCGAAGATGTCTAGATTCTCCAACAGGCAGGAGATTAACTGAACCTTCTCTTCTTCTGATAGCTCGGCGTTGATGATCAGCTTCTTCCCTTCCTCTTCAGCAATAGGGATTTCTTGGGTCTCCTGGGCAGGTTCCAGGTACGTCCCTCTCCGCTCTGTGTTTTCCTCGGTCTCCTCAGGGAGTTTGGATACCTCATGGATGTCATCCTGAACCTTGTGAAGTGGTGCCTTGGTGATCACATTAACTGTCTTTACATAACATTCACGAGCAACCTTTGGATCGCTTCAGACCCGATATTGACGCCCCTCGCCAGCGAATTTCAAGGCCAAATGAAAAGTGGATACTATTGCTTTGTAAGCATTCAGGATTGGTCTTCCGAAGATTGCACAGTAGCTGCTCGGGGCTTCCACTACTACGAAGTTTATCAGCTTCGTTATGCCTCCCAGCGACACCAAAAGCTTCACGCACCCCTCCACTTCTTTCTTTTCTCCTGAGAAGCCGTAGAGGGGCCCTTCTGTGGAGAGCAAAGACTTTCCAGTCTTAAGGGCTTCAAATGTTTGGCGGAAAATGAGATTAACTGAGCTACCAGTATCAATCAGAATTTTATGTACGGTGTAGTTCTCGATGACTGCCTTTATCACTACTGCATCATCGAAAGGATTTGCATTTGGGGGAAGATCTTCTTAGCCGAAAGTGACGACCGACCTTTCTGGAGTAGAAGTGGAGGCGGCTGCTACTTCCTGTTTGGAGACTCCCCCGATGCTGGATTTCCGAGAGGATTCTGGCCCTGCTCCTCCATGGATACAATAGATGTTGCCAAGGGGGCCCACATCATTCACTTCTATACATTCGGTGGCGGGATGTATATCCCCATAGCAACCTGCCTCTTCTACGTCAGCACACTCCCAGGTCACTTCGACCGCTTCCTTCTTCTTCTCGGTTCGTGGTTCAACCGGGGTTTCTTGCCTGATCAACCCTCAGAGCTTCCATTCTTTCAGGAGTTTTTCTATCAACCATCGGAGGGCCCGGCAATCCTCAGTCTGGTGCCCTTCCTCTTTGTGGTACTCACAATAGAAGTTCAGATTTCGATTGCGAACTTCCAATTTCAAAGGTGGAGGTCTCTTGAAGTCAGGCCTTTTTTGGAGAATCTGAACAACCTCGTTCATGCTGACGTTAAGAGGGGTGAACGATTCTTGTGATTCATCATATCGGATGGACGGAATAGTTGGGGATGGTTGTGCGATGTACTGCGGCAGATACACGGGCATTATTTGCGGAACCCCCATGGGTTGAGTGGGTGCGATGGCCAACGACGGTTTCTGATCCTGAAACCGTTGATGGCCAAGAAATGGTTGCTTAGGCTTAAGATTTCTTCCCCTCTGAGCACGAGGTTCGAAGTCAGGCCGAGATGGATGATTGTATCGTTGCTGATGGGTTGATGCGGAACTAAACTGATCATTATCGCTGAGCAACTTGGCAACATACCCAGGATTAGTCTTTTCCCCCCTGATAAACTTATTAGCCAGACTAATCATCTCTTGATATGTCTTTGGTTCCCTGATTTGGGCTTCAAATTTCAACGGCCCCTCCCTAAGGCCATGCATCAAAGCGACCCTGTATAATTCCGGATCGACGTGTTGCACCTCCATTATCTCCCTTTGGAAACGGTCGACGAAGCGGGCCCACGTTTTGTTTTCTTGCTGCCGTATCTCAAATAGGGCTGCCGGACCGTTCTTCCTTTTTTTAGAGGTAGAGAATCGAAGCAGGAATTCTCTACGCAATTCCGCAAAACATCTAATGGATCGAGGATGCAGTCCATAAAACCATTCTCTGGCCTGTCCATCAAAGGACGTCACCAGGAGCTTACACTTAGTTGCATCGGTGATGGTCCTCAGAGCAACAGCCGATTCAAATACTTGGAGATGAATTGTCGGATCGGACTCCCCACTATATGTTGACAGGCGTGGTTTTCGAAAGTTATTTGGGGCCGGCTCTCCTCGGATTTCGTCCGTGAAGGGAGAACTTTCCTCAGTATCCTTGTACAGAGGGAAAGCAGGGTGGTAGGGGATCTCTGCTGCGGTCATTTGCGGACAGGCCGCCTGATAGGAGCGGGCAGGGGCTCCAGCCGTGTAGGATTGGTAGGCGGCGACCTCAGGCGGATAGGAAAAGTGAGCGGCCTGAGAAGCCGCCCCTTGGAATTCGAGGACCCGAGCCGGCATACAGTGCGCGGCCTCTTGGTAGAAATTCTGCCGAGCCTCAGAACCTTCTTGTGGTGGTCGGGAATGGGCGACTTGCGGAAATGGGTATGGAGGTGGAGGTGGTAGGACAGGAGTTACTGCCTGGTTAGCCGCGGCCTGCTGGGGGGCTAACCGCTCGGTTAACAGAGTTAGAGCCTGACTGATCGCGTCCAGACGCTGATCAGTTGCTTTCTGGGCCTGGTCGGCTTCTCTCTTTGTTCGCTCCAGAGCTTCCCACAAAGAGTCATCGCTATGGTCGGATCGGTCTCTTGGAGGGAACTGGCGGTCTGACATTCTGAACCAAAGATTTCGCTGACTGTCCGTGATCTGAAGGTCGCGTGTTTCTGTTCGATTCAAAAGTGCGCCTCCGAAGGAAATCGAGGGTTGCGGATTATCAGTTACTATTCGGTTAGAGAATTCGGACTGCTAGCAGCGGTCGAGGCCGAACTTCGCCCGTCGCGGCAAATGCCACTCCTGCGACGGGCTTTCCTTTGATTAAAATGAAGCAGTTACAGCGGTTATAAATGTTGGAAAAGAGAAGCCGGCCGGTCAGACAGTCCGCAAGACGGGAAACTCGAGACCGCAGCTCAAACAAGCGAGCTCCTGGATTCGAGTGTGCGTGTCTTGTGAACAGTGCCGCCCCCTATTTATAGGCTTGGGGGCATGCCCGAATGGGCAGGGATATAATTACCTCCTGCCCGGGTACAGGAGAAACGGGCAGGTGGTGACGGGATGCACAAAGAAGAAAAAGAAAGAAGCCGTGCGGCTTGGCGGCTTGGCGGCTTGCTCTTCCGACCTGTCTGATCTGAGGCTGAAGATACTGGGACCAAGCCAAGGATGCAGACCGAGCGGCCTCTGGCTTGAGACCACGGTCTGCCTTCTGGACATGGCTTGGCTGATCTTCACGAGGCAACCCGGATAGTCTCTGATCTGAAACCGCGGCTTGTTCTCCGGGCTTGAACCTTGACTCTCTATGGCACAACCCGCGCGGTCTCCTACCTGAGACCGCGGATAGCCTTCTTGCCTTGGCCCTTGACGACCTTCACTCTTGGGGGTGGTCCGAAAATGACATCAGACCACCCGGCCTGGTTTACCCTGAACTGAGAACCACTGATCCTGGAACCCAGCGGCCTGACCCAGCAGTTCGCCCGGTCCGAGAATGATCCAACCCGAGAAGCGGTTTTTCGGTTAAACACCAACGGTGAAGTTGGAATCAAAATCCGACGTGTCGTTTTCGAGATACGAATGGCGGAAGTTACGACGAGCTTTAAATATACACAAATCTTCTAAAATGCGCCGAGGCTCCAAAATGACAAGTCTAAAATTAAATAATCTAATTTCCCAACATAAAATTTTCCAATTCCGGATCGTCGCAAATTTTGGTCGACTTGACCCAAACGGACGCGAAAATGCGCAAACGGCAACGCGCCGCTAACTCGACTTTAGAATTAACGCCCCGACGTCATTAACATGTCATCACTGAATTAAACAAATATCGGAAAAATCAGGGGCGTTACAGTCGAGAAGTCAACATGAATCATGCATGTGGCCCATATGTCACAGCCGTGACTTTCCCGCGTGATCTCTGCACATCGCCGCGCCACAAGCAAGGTCCACGCCGCATTAAATGAAGCTGTCCAAGTAGATGCCCGTGACCCAAGTTACATGGGCGTGTAATGTCCGAATTCCTCCCGCCGTCACGCAAAGCCAACGCCACTACCAGATCCGATGTGAACAGTGTTTACACGCCCTAGGTCACGCCCGTGACTAAGGGGCGTGTAACTTAAAAATTTTTCCTATAAATTCCAGGGCTCTCCTTGAGTCCAGGGTTCAGAAATATTTAGAGGGGAAGGTGCTGCTAGAGCTGATTGTGAGTTTTTCCTATTCATGTTCATGTCTCCTTAAACCTTCATGTTCTCTTTTTCTTCTCAAGCAATGTACTAGATTTCTTCCATGCACTAGTTTATTACGCTTGTAATCCTTATTTTTCTAGCTTGCAATCTTGCTTAAGAGTTGTAATAGTTTTTCATTTCATTAAAAGTTGGCATAGTTTTCTTCACCACTCTTTCTACTTAGTAATTTTCCTTCATGCAATTTTATTTTTCTTCCTCTTCCCCCTCCACCATGAGTAACTAATTCTCATTACTGCTCGATCGAAATGATCGAAGGATGAGTTAATCAAGTTATGATTTTCTAAAGTTCTCTTTTTCCGTTTTATAAAACACTTGAATTACCCTTGAATTTTAACAATTGAGGCCATATTATCGATGTATGGTTTTCGCTTAAGTTTTCATACTTAGTTAGCCGAGAGGCTCAAAGTATGAATCGATCACTCAAGGGTAAAGAGAGTTGCATGCACCCCTCGAGAGAGGATGACGTAAATCCCCCAGATTGGAGTCAAATCCAATAGCGGGGTTCACTTCGTAAAGCAAGTTGTAGGTAATCAATTATAGGACGAGAGTCCGGTTGATTTTTCCTAAACTTAGTTGGGCATTAACCTCGAGAGAGGCATGTTCGAGCTTCGGGAACCTCCACGGTCAAGTAGTTTAATTAAATGGAATTAGATATATTTTTCCTTTCTCTTGATTATTCTTAATCCAAGGTGAGTTTTGATTGAGAACTAATTTCTTTTACCATCGTTTAATCCCTTCCTTTAGCTTGCAATTTGTCTCTATTTAGCTAGTAAAGCAAACTCAAAAATCATTTAGATAAGATAATAGTGATTTTCCTCGAAGTAGAAGTAATCAACGCACCTCATGGAATATGACCTTGGTATTTCTAAATATCCTATACTATATACGATAAGGTACACTTTCCTTTATTGGATATAGTTTTGGAGAAAATTTTTAACCATTTCACTTTGTAAAACCCAAAATTTCTATATCAATATGGTATGGTCTGCACTAGACCTGACATAGCATTTACGGTCGACATGTTATGCAGATTCACTAGTAATCCTGGCCAAGATCACTAGAACATCTTAGATAGGCTAATGAGGTACTTAAAGCACACCCAAAAGTATGCTTTAGTCTACTATGGTCATCCTTCAGTTCTTGAAGGATATTCTGATGCATTATGGTACTCGGAATTAAATGACAGCAAGTCGACTAGTGGGTTCATATTCACACTAGGAGGAGCAGCTGTAGTCTGGAAGTCTAAGAGGCACTCCTGTATTGCTCTCTCTTCCATGGAATCCGAACTCTACGCTCTAGCATCAGTAGGAGAAGAAGTAAAGTGGTTAAGAGATTTGGTGATGGACATTCCTCTGACGAGCCTGAAAATGAGTTCTGTTGCAGTTTACTGTGATAATCAGGCTATGAAAGTGATTGCTACGAACACTTTGTCCAATGGCAAAAGAAGGCAACTAAGGCTGAAACAATCCTGGTTGACCTCACTCACAAGTCAAGGGATTATGACCCTGATTGATGTGAGATCTATAGATAATGTTGCAAACAACTTGACCAAAGGCCTGAATAGAGCTCTCACAATAAAAACATTGGGGGAGATGGGACTAAAGTTCATAGATGTATGAAACTGTCCTTCGTTGTATAGTTTTCATAGTGAGAACCTATATAGTCGCAGCATTCAAGCATTTAATAACAGACTGAAAACCCCAAATAATTTCTTGATGAAAACCCAAGATGATTAGATGCCTGTTATTCCACATTTGATGACTAAGCATCTTTCTCATTGTAAGTTGATTCAAAAATTATTCAACTGGGAATAGAATGTCGTTGTAGTCGGTTATCTAACATTGATGATCATAGCACATTATTCCACACCTGATAATGTTGCAAACGTTGTTGTGTCAAATCATTCCACATTTGGTGATGAGGCACATAATGATCACTAATGGATAAGATAACGGTTGATTTACAAAATCAATACTAGACTGGTTCCTGCTAGACCAGATAGAGATGCTGACAGTGTTACTTCACCAATGCTACAGGTTCTATGCTCACATAGGTAAGAGCTAGTTCAATTTCTACGTTACTGCATATGATCATGAATTCATAGAGTTTTCTAACTCATGAAATTCCTTGCAGGCTTTGGTGGAGATGGAGGAGAGAAAGTAGTATTTGACATGGATGCTGATGATCTACTAGACGAGTAGAATTATCATATGTTTATCCTTGTCATTCTGTTTTTCAGACTTTTATTACTGAGTAGCACTTTTATTCTGGATGATTTATATTTCTGTATAAAATCCTGCTGTTACTTATTGTGTTAACTCTTTTGTTGTTATGTTAAGTCGAAATCTCCTTTTATGCTATTTACTACTTTCTGCACTTCGAAACATACATGTTATTTGTCACAAATATAGGAGGAGATTGTTAATGTACATTTGGATAAATAACATTGTTCGGAGGCTAAACGGGTCGGTCGAGTACACAGATACCCGATACCCATAGACACTCCTAGGGTTTGCCTATATATACCCTGCTAGGGACAACAGGGAGTTCATTCCACCTTGATGCACCTCTGGATGCTTCGAGCAAGCCTCTCATATCTGTGCTCCAAATTTTGAACGTAATGGTTGCTGTACTCCCAAATTAAAAATGTTATCATCAAAATTTAGAATGATTACATTTAGCTAGGAAGAAATTTATATTACCAAGTTAGATTACCTAATCAGATTTGGAATAACACAAACTTCCAAAGTAACAGATTAGAATTCAGATAAACTTTTATTATAAAAATTTGGAATGAAATAACTCACCGAATTCAAAATCAGCAACCAAGAACATCAGTGAAATACAAAACATGCTTAAAAGGAAGATTTGATAAATCAAAACATTAGACTAAGATTAATAAAATTCATTTTTAGTCTTATTTCCTCATTATTTTGATTATTTTATATTTAGGAATTTATTTCGTTAGAGGATCAACTAAGTTATCATTATACCTCACATCAATCAAAGTGATAACTATTTGTTCTTTCAAAAAATAATTCAGCAATGCATGTACGTATCAGTCATATATGTCTTCTCTTTGTGTTATAGAGAGCCTTTTTAATGAACTGAACTATTACATGAGTATCACAGTACATGCTCAAAGAGTTTACTTGTAGTATAGACAAAAGAATTTCTAGAATCAAATTTTTTTATCCAGTCTGCCTCTTCCACAGCCAAAGCTAAGACAAACAGTTCTCCCACTACTATAAAATTGATTTATAGCTACAATTTATTGACCAATGTTAAAAAATTGTGGCTAATATACTAGAATTAGCCACAGAATAAAGATCATGGCTAATAGTAATTTATTAGCCATAGTTTACCAAATCATGGCTAATTGTCCAATTATTAGCCTTGCCATATCAATTCGTGACAAATAATATTGTTATTAACCATGGTTATTTTATTCATAGCAGACAAAGCTATACAAGTCTAACTTTTAGATATCCAAATTATAACAACTCTACCCAAGGTGAATATATATATCTACTGGTGAACTTACTGTTACCAATTTATGAGCACTATAATGCATCTGAATATTCATCCACTGTAAATGGGTGTCCAATATAGCATATAACATGATTTTAATATCTTTTAGGTATTTCATCGTCCAGTCTGCGGCATCTCAGTGCTCTTTTCCTAGATTACTAGTGAAATGACTCAATTTGTCAACTGAGAAGGTAATGTATGGTCTTATAAAACTTGTGGCATACATGATATTTCCAATTATCCTAGACTAATTTACTTGATCAACACTGATCCCTTCATTTTGACACAACTTGATGTTGTGATCAAAAGGTGTCTCAACGGTCATACAGTCATTATATCCCTAGGTAGAAAGTAGTTGCTCAATGTAATGAGATTCACTAAGAGTAATATTGCGACTCACTCGAGGTTCCTAAAAACTGGTCGAGATTAGATCATCTTAGCCCCAGAGCGGTCAAGCGTGCAATCAGTCACAGAGAAATGAGACTGTTGGTAAGAGACCTTTTTAATTATGGAAAACACCGAAATGAGGTGAAAAATCACATGGTCGGTTCGGCGTCGACCAAACTTCACTATTTTTTTGTTGATGTACAGGACTCTGGAGAGAAATTGAGAGCGACATGCCACTCCTCATTACAAATTGTAAGGGAGAGAGAGGTGTTGCATTCGGAGGGTGATAGACCACCGCTCATGAAGCTAAGTCTTTTTCTAGGCTGCGGTGGGGAGTACTGCGCTCTGGGGCATAAACGACCTTCTGCTTTCGCTTAGGATCTTGAGTGTCGCGATCTGCGCATCTAGATGTCTTTGAAATGTATCTTGTAGTTAGTGACTATGTCTGGAGCGCGGAGTTTGCCGTTGACTTGATTGTGATGAGCAATGAGCATTCTGTACTCGGAAGGAAGCTTGAAGGAGGATGGAGATCTTTGAACGATCTTTGAAGTGCTTAAAGAATCATCAAGGGAATCTTCGAAGGCGATGAATATTCTCAAGGAAATCTCTTGCACGTAGGAGAAGTCCTAGTAGAAAGGATGGAAATTGTTAATTTTTGAAATTGGACCGTTTAGGAGTAAGCAGGAGTTGCATCAACTGAGTTAAAGACAAACAACCACAATGCCACACATCAACACAAGAAACTTTATTGAAACACAATCTTCATTTACATTGCGAGGCATACATGGCGAGACACGAGTCATCAGAATCACGGAGACGAGAAGAACAAAACACACCAAAACAAATCTGGCGGCTAGACAAGTTGAGACCGCACAGACCGCTCAACTCCAGAAGTCGCCTGGCTTGACCTGAGATCGCAAGAACAGAAACCGGACAGATTGCCAGCACTGCAAGACCGCACCTCAGACCGCATGAACTGGAGCTTTATTGGAACGAAGAACTGAAGCTGTCGCCAGAACGCAACTCAGATCGCCTAACCGCTGAAGGTCGCCTGATCGCTGAGCTCGCTGCGAACAGCACAAGAACGAACATAAACCAATTCGCAGACGGACCGCTGCCGAACTGTTTATTCAAGCCGCTGGGAATCACCAAGGAAGAATACCGCATCCTGCTGATCGCAAACCTGTGAACACAACAAACAGTCAGCTCTCTTCCGAGACCACCCGACCTCAAAGTGAGACCGCACAAATTAACCCAGGCTCAATTCTTACAGTTCTCGTTAGGAATGACGGGCCCTGCACCTTTATTTATAGGTGGGTAGACGGATGTTGTCACCGCACAGGAGAGATACAATCACCACTCGACAGATCGCCAGCGATCACATAAGACAGACCACGCGATCAGACCTCTTGGACGATCATCCGACCAAGACACGGATCAGCAGACAAGATCGCGCACAGGTCGCGCGAACACGAGACCGCACATAAGTCGCGCGGTCAGAAAGGTACTCCTTCCTTAGACCACCATGAGCAACCAGGAACCATCTGGCCGACTTAGAACAAGTTGCCAGATCGCCAAGCACAAACCGCTCGGACAGGCGGTCACACATAGGAACAGACCGCCCGGTCTTCCAACAAGGAAGACAAGCCAACCAGCACACCAGCTCGGGAATAGACTGCAGCTACAAAGAACTAACCGGAACAACCAGCAGACCGCCAGAACTAACTGGCAGAGCCAGACCGGCATATAACATGCACAAGCCGCGCGGTCTCCGCGGTCTCCCAAATCAGACCGCCCGGTCTCCTCTACTTCACTTCAAAATTTCAATACTCCCCCTTGAAGTGGGAAGTGGAGACCAGCCCGAGTAAACTCCGCAGCCGTGTAAACGGTCCCTTTGCCAGCGGCTTTGTGAAGATATCGGCGACATTGTCCGTACTCCGAACATGCTCGACCATAAGAGATCCTCCCAACACCTTTTCACGAATGAAATGGTGCTCAATCTCAATATGCTTGGTCCTCGCGTGACAGACTGGATTGTTAACCAGCTTGAGAGCACTCTCATTGTCCCCGCGTAGCATAGTGGGACCTCGAACCTCCTTATGAACATCCTCTACCAACCTCCTGAGCCAAATGGCTTCCTGAGCTGCCAAGGCCGAAGCCTTGTATTCCGCTTCTGTGGTAGATACGGACACCGAGTCCTGCTTCCCCGTAGTCAGCATCCATGTATCCATGCAACTCCAAGCTTGACCCTCTTCTGAATAGGAGACCCAAATCAGAGGTCGACTTCACATACTTCAATATACCTTTCGCCGCTACAAGATGAGGTTTCCGTGGCTCCGCCATGTACCGACTCACTTTTCCAACTGCATAGGCAATATTAGGCCTCGTGATGGTCAAGTAAATCAAGCTCCCAATCAGAGCTCGGAACACCAACGGATCAGATAGAACTCTTCCCTCATCCTTCCGAAGTTTATGATGTTGTTCCAGAGGTATAGAGCTGCTCTTCCCTTCTTCCATGCAAAATCGTTGAACGATCCGCTCTGCATATCCTTCCTGAGAAACGAGCACTCCACTCTCCTGCCTCTGGACCTCGAGTCCAAGGAAATGGTGAAGCTCCCCCAGATCCTTCATCTCGAACCTGATAGCAAGATCAGCTCTCAGCCTTGCTACTGCCTCCTTTGAGTTCCCGGTGACAATCATGTCATCCACATACAACAACACAATAACCCGAAGCGCCCCCTCCTTCTTGATGAACAAGCTAGAATCAAAATCTGAAGCAAAGAATCCGCAGAATAGAAGATACTCCGCGATCTTCCCATAGCACGCCCGAGGCGCTTGCTTCAAACCATATAGGGCCTTCTTCAACTTGCAGACGTAGTCTGGACGATCCTCCGAAATGAAACCCGGCGGCTGGATCATGAAGATATCCTTTTCAATCTCTCTGTATAAGATAGCATTTTTAACGTCGAGCTGCCAAATCTCCCATCCATAAGATGCCGCCAAAGCAATAACAAATCTGACCGAAGTCATCTTTGCCACTGGACTAAACGTCTCATCATAATCTTCACCATACTGCTGTGAGAACCCGCGAGCTACAAGGCGAGCCTTGTATCGCTCGATCGTGCCTTCAGCTTTCTTCTTGATCTTGTAAACCCATTTACATGTTACAAGGGTAATGCCCTTAGGCCTGGGCACTAGAGACCAAGTCTCATTCTTCTTGAGAGCATCCATCTCTTCTTGCATTGCAATATCCCACTGCTTCACGCCTTTGGCTTTCTCAAAGCTCGACGGCTCCCTCTCATCCAAGGGACCAGTGAAGAAACATGAGACGAAGCTCACCATGTATCCTCCTGTGTATCGATCTGGTGGCTTGATAGTCCTCTTCGACCTCCTAAGAGGTTGCACCTGACTAACCACCTCCTCTGTGATGAGTCCAAATTATATACACTTTTATGGACTCATCTGGGCTAGTTTTAACGCACTTGCACTTCACTTTTTGTGTATTAATGCTTATATTTCCTTTATTCACAGTTCTCACTTGAAGTGCACTTCTAGGCCCGATGTGGTGTATTTTCATGTTCTTCATTCCTATTATCTTTCATGCTGTGTTTTGTGCCACTTTCAGTGGTTTTGATTTGTGTTTATGCTCGAACAGGGGCCGTGCAGGTATTCCCAGTACAAATCTGTACAGGAACACTGCGCACGATCACTGGTTATACTGCGCACGACCACTGATCGTGCGCCGATGATCGTGCGCGTTCATTTGTAGCCCAAAGTTGCTTTCTGAATTTGGTCATGCGTTGTTACGCACGGTCGTGCATTCGATCGTGCGCTTTATTATTTTTTGCAGTTTTGTCTTGCAGGTTTTCGGGCACAGTGCGCACGATCACCAACTTCCAGTGTGCACGACCATGGGTCGTGCGACACTGATCGTGCGCCCTGTTTTCTATAAATATACAGCCCGTGAAATTAGGTCGGACGATCATTTTGCTCCGCTGTTTTCGAGTCCCGTTCGCCTCTTCCGCCCCCAGCATCATCTTCCACCACCAGGAGGTGCTCCGGGACTATTCTTCATGCCTATCTTGAGCCCGGAGATCATCTCGGCCTCCTCCTTCATCCTATATCTTCAAAGGAAGATTTAGCCGCCATTGCCATCAAGCAAGGGGAAGTTTGCAACCTTTACCGGATCGTGAGACGAAGAAGACGGGCTCATTGGAGAGTCGTGACAGCTCTCTCTACCCCGGACATAGTTGCGGACCGAGCTTGGACGCGGATTGACAACCCGGCGATTCCAAAAGTGAATCTACAACGAGCCTTCGGATTCGGTCGATTTCTTGTCTTGTTCTTCTCTTATTGATGTGTATATGTTGTAGATCTTTATTATTACGATGAAGTGGAACTTAAACTAGTTTGTATTTCTATATATTTCATGTCTATGTGAAATGCTTTATTGTTTGAGTTGCTTGAGGTGCGCCCCATTCCATCCTCCATCCCGCCGCCACGTTCGATTGCCGCACTAGCAGTTGCTAGTGGCGTACTTGTCGAAGAGGTGATTACGACCCTCATTCCGTTTGCCTACTCGTCCATCCGCCCTTACGAAGTAGCGCGCTCAAGGCCTACCTAGTCTCCATCCCGCCAAGCGAAGCATTGCAGAGCGGCTTTGCATAGGAGTAGTTGTAGTATTTTCCTTTATTTTCCAAAAGCCAAATCACCCACTTTCGCACCCATCCGACTAAAGGACTTCAATCTCAAGTCCTTCCTCAATAATAAACTCCACCTTACTGTGTTCCTTCGAGATCGATACTTGGGGATTCACTCCCACATTTTATATTACTTGAACGATCGGTACACTGCCGTTTCGTGTCGCAGTCTTGCTACCGCCTATAGCGGTGTGCTAAGATTTGCGCATCAAGTTTTTGGCGCCGTTGCCGGGGAACACAGTCGTGTGAGTTTTCTGGAGAGGGAGAATCTGAGAAAGAAGCCTTTCCGTTTGTGTATTGCATTCTTTTTCTTTATTTCTTCTTATTCTGTTTTACTGTTTTTATTGGGTTGCTTTAGTAAATATTGTTAGGTGTAGTATTTTGCACAATAGTGTTTTTATTTTTGAATCATTTTATCTTCACACTATGTGGGCTTCATTCAACATTCATTGCCGTTGGTGTGGAGATATTTCTCATGCTAGTGATAGATGCCCATCGGGAGATAATAGCCCTAGCACTCAAGGCCCAGCATATGGAGCACCGACTTCGTCTGGTACTCCATATGGTGCGCGTAAGTCCTATGGCTATTCTGCCATGCCTTTACCTTCATACCTCTTTTCGTCTTCAGCACCCGCTGTGCCAAAGAAGCCCGCAAGGCAGTGATTGTTTTGTCAAAGCACGGATCATGCCTTGAAGGATTGTGCTGCATTCCTTCGCCAATTGGACGAGGACGACGAGCTGGATATCCGGATCATCCCGACTCCTACTTCTGGCAGCACACCTTCAACATCCGATTTTGTGTCCATTTCACCTTCAAGTTTTGAACGGTATGATGTGTACACAGCCACCAGATGTGTGGCTGATGCAGGCTCTGACATGACTGAGCCCATCTCCCCTGTACATATATCACCATGCATAGATTCGATTCATTGTGAGGAATCGGTGCTTGATTCTTTTTCAAGCCCTATCCCTTCCCCTATTGTGCATTCTATTACATTTATCTCTGATAACATTATTGAAGATGCATCGCAAGAGGAGGCTGGCGATCTTTGTGTTGTGCCTATTCCTGTTGAGTCCAAAATCGCACCTCCGAAGGAAATCGGAGGCTGCGGGTTGCCGGTTACTTTTTAAGTGGAAAAATGGGACCGCTAGCAGCGGTCAAGGCCAGACTTCGCCCATCACGGCGAATGCCACTCCTGTGACGGGCTTTCCTTTGATTAAAATGAGGCGGTTACAACGGTTACAAGTGTAGGAAAAGAGAAGCCGGCCGGTCAGACAGTCCGCAAGACGGAAAACTCGAGTCCACAGCTCAAACAAGCGAGCTCCTGGATTCGAGTCTGTGTCCCTTGGGAACAGTGCCGCCCCCTATTTATAGGCTCGGGGGCCTGCCCGAACGGGCAGGGATAAAATAACCGCCTGCCTGGGTATAGGAGAAACGGGCAGGTGGTGACAGGATACACAAAGAAGGAAAAGAAAGAAGCCGCGTGACTTGGCGGCTTGCCCTTTCGACCTGTCTGACCAGAGGCTGAGGATGACGCGACCAAGGCGACAATGCAATCCGAGCAGTCTTCGTCTTGAGACCGTGGCTTGTTCTTTGATCCCGAACCTTGGCTCGTCTCTATGGCACAATCCGCCCGGTCTCCGACTTGAGACCGCGACTTGTCTTGTTGGACTTGGGCTTGGATTTTCTTTAGTGCTTGAGGGCGATCTGAATTATGTCAGACCGCCCGGCCTGTGCTAGTTGGTGTTGATGGACTTTGTATAACCTGAGCCGGGCGACTTAGATCCGCAAACCGCATGGTCTGCGAGTAATCCTCTTGAAAGCGGTCTTCTGGGTAAACATAATACCCGCACATTTTTAAATTTCCGAGAAGATTTCAAAAATATCAGTTCTAGCCGGAGACCGCGCCGATTTCACCCTATTAGTTATAAAATGTTCTAGGAGCTTCTATTCTGGCATAACTCCATCGCTATCACGAGTCACTACTCGCCTATTGCGGTTAGAACTTTTAGGCTGAACAGCCCGAAAAAGATGGTGGATCTAATGGCCCAGCTCGAAGTTCTTGAGAAGCCCGAAAAAAGCCGCGAGAGAGACCGCTCGAAGGATAAGAGGAAGAAGAAGAAAACGACGCGGCCTGACAATACAGTAACGATCGCTTCCACGAGTAGGCCGACCGACCTGCCACCCGAGCTGACAGTCGCCTTATCGACCAAAAAGGAAGCAAGTAAGCCGACCGACCTGCCTCCTCCGCCGGATAAGACAGACCCGGCCTTCTCTGACAAGGGAGACAACCCGCCTCCTCCACCGGATAAGACAGACTTGGAGACTGTCGTCCCGAAGAGCGATGGTGATGAGTCTTTCAAGATGGAGGTCACCCCGTCCGGGGTTTTTCATCTAAAAATTAGAGATGAAGGGGGAGAGGCAGTTGACTCCCCCAAGCCGAGCGACCAGCAAGCTTCAGTAGTCAATATCGAGGATAGCCCAGAAAAGCCAGCCGTCCTGAAGTCGAAAAAGAGGAAGGAGGAGTCTGCGGCGGACAGGCTTCTGAAAAAGATGAAGAGGCTAACAGCCAAGAACAAGGCAGCGTCCGGGAGACTGAAAGCGGACAGCCTGCAAGGCAAGTCGCGCGAGAAAGAAGTCTCGGAGGGCTTGATTACTCCCTCCCCCAAATCGAGCGACCAGGCTCCCGTCGATGCTCACAGCATTTCCGTAAGTGACATCCTCAGGGATTTTGATTCTCTTCAGAAGCAAGATGATCAGCTGAGAACTTCTTCCGAACTGCAGGCTGCCAACCCGCCAGGAGAGAAAGGAGCTGCCCTGTCTGAAGATGCGACCAGTACTAAGGAGGCCGTTCTCACTGAGGTTGCGACTAGAACCGAGGAAACCGTTCCACCTCCCGAAGATACTGTAATGACTGGTCTCCGACTTATGCAGGTGAAGGCGGAGAGAGTAAGGGATCAGCTTATCGGGCTGCCACCGCCGCCACCCAATCTTCTGCTGCAATGTAAAAGGGGAGCGGATTACCACTCCATTCGTTTTTTCATGTCGCGGCCTCGAAACAAGTCGCGCGCTTCGTTGTTGAACCCGTCGCCCAGCTTCTTTCCCTCCACTGCTCAATTTTCTGTTGCTAAGCGGAGGCAAAGCGAGAGATCGTGGAGAGAACAACGCCGAAAGTTTGATACTGAGCAAGCAAGGCGGCCTGTCCGCCCGAGTTCAACCCAAACCGCTGTGGCTTGTAAGCGAGGAAGTTTCGAAGAGAGCGATCTCCTTTTGAACACTTTCTGACTGCTCTTTTTCTTATTGCAGATGATCGTGACTCAATTCCGAAACCGGGCGAGCTGGTGTCCTATCTCCCTCCACTTGATCCGCCTTCGCCGGGATCCCGGTTTGTACCAGATACTCGGATGGAGGATGAGATGGGACGTCTTCAAAGGAATCTTGAAGCTCTTTCAAAGCAGTTGAGGGCCCTAGAGGAGCGGGAGAAGACCGCTCAAGAAGAAAAGATTGCATTGCGGGCAGAACTGGAGGCTGAAAGGAAAGAAAGCCGGGCTGTGCTGGAGACCGAGCGGAGAGAGCGTCGAAGAAAAGGAGAAAGCGCAGCAAGATCAGGTGGCCGCACTGACCGCCCGGGTTGATCGTGGAAAGAAGGAGATGCAGAAGCTTGAAGCGGACTGCGCCTACTACCGGGATAAGTATCTTCATTTGTCGAGGGAGATCGGTGGAAGCCGACGTCCCCTTAATGCTGCTGATGGAGGTCGGGTTGGATCACGCCGCCCGGATGCTGGGACGAGCTCGTCTCTTCCAGCGGCCAGGACGATCCAACATATTGCAAATGCAAATGAGCCCGCAACGGCCCCGCCTACCCGTGTGATATCAGCGGCGCGGGTAGAGAGGGATGCCGCGCGGCTTCATAGCATGATCAATCACCTTAATCACGGTATGAACCAAATGCAAGGGACAATTCTCCAGATAGGCGACCAGGTCGCGCAGCTTCATAGGGAAGATACGCCGAGTGATGCCCGTAAATGATGAGTGATTTTAAGATCTGTATCTGTAATAACATTTCTATTCGGTCCTTTGGACAACTGTTTGAATTTGATTTCATGATATTTGGTCTGTTTTCCAGACCGCGCGGTCTGAGTTTTTGAATTTACTTTATGTTTGTGTTGAATGTTGATTGATGCCTGTGGATTACTTCATAAGCCGATCGGCTTCTTTCCGTGCTTTTCTAATTCGTCTGCTTGAATTATACTTGTCTTGGTAAATCTTTTATGGCGATGTGACCGCGCGGGTTGACCGGTCTAGCCGTGATTTGACCCTTATTAGAAGCAGATCAGCCGTTCTTATAAGTAGCATCCTTCCGAAAGTCTTCTTACCAGAATTTCGAGATGGGAGCAAAGCGCCAGCCGAAGCGACCTGCGAAAACCTCTGCTACCCGCTCCGAAGCCGCTGTGGCTTTTCACTCAGCAGACCACTAGGAGTGCCGTTGACCAAGGCCGAATTGGATGAATTCGTTGAGAAACACATGACTGACAGCCCGCTGCTCGCGCGACTTCTGCTCCGTGATGAGCGGATGAATTCTTTTGGCCCAAACCACATCGCGATCCCAATCGACCATTTTGATTGCGGATTTAAGTTCCCGATTTCGATTGAGCTCGCCATGGTCTTTGACCATTATGGAGTTGTACCCGGTCAGATTTCTCCTAACTCGATGGCCGGAATTTGCAGCTTCATCTCCTACCTGCGATCTGAGAGAGTCCGCTTTTCTATGGATCTCTTCAGGAAAATATTCTCGGTTCGGGCCATCCCGGACTCTGAATCGAATGTCTTCAAAGGCCATCTCTACTTTGGCTGCCGCGGGTTGAAGATGGTTATCCTCGCGAACAAGGTCACCGCCTGGTCGGAGAGATACTTGATCTTCAAAGGCCGACTTGGCCTTTTGAACCTGAATCCGCAAGTTCGGCCGGAGGAGGTCTTTCAACAGGTCGCAATAAGCGAGGTCGAAAAGAAAACCTGCAAGCTTCTAGAGGATGAGCGGCTTAACGTAAGCTACTACATCCCGCTACTTGCCGAGCTAGAGAACGTTCGGCCTGAAGATAGTAAGCTTTCCTTTAACCCGCTCCCGACTTCAGTATTGACCGCTCGGTTATTTGTGCTGACCCTTTCCTCTTTTTGTAGCCGAAGCCGTTGTCCCTGCCAACAAGCCGGTCAGCCCGGCCGGTTTAATCCTATCTCAGACTGAGAAGAGAAAAAGACAAGTCAGGAACAAGCCGCTACCATCCGACGGGGAGGATTCGGCCTCTTCGGGCGACTTCTCCGCCCTTCGTTCCTTCAGCAAAG
The DNA here is from genome assembly GCA_033032865.1 of Dactylorhiza incarnata. Lineage (NCBI taxonomy): Eukaryota > Viridiplantae > Streptophyta > Magnoliopsida > Asparagales > Orchidaceae > Dactylorhiza > Dactylorhiza incarnata. Next base: position 893,530 of record JAWHQI010000068.1, read on the forward strand.
TAAAGGATTTAAAAGGTCGCACGGTTTTGTCATGGCATCCGGACGGCGACGGTGTTCAGGTCTCTACCGCGCTCCCCCATTGGTCGAATGAGAAGTCGGGCCGGCATGCTGAGGCCGCTAGCATTGCCATGTTCGGCCGACGGAATTTCAGGAGGTTGAGGAGGATTCCCGAGGAAGAGCTCGCCCGGGAGGCCGCACGGGTTGGTGCCGAGAGCCTAATCACCAATGTCTTTATGGGAATGACCTTCAAAAGGTTGATTAGATCAAATAATCACCTAGAGAAGGAAATCGCCGAATTGAAGAAGGAGAATGTGCGGCTAAAGGAAGCCGAGTCGGTAAGTTATCAGCTGGCCAGCCGTCCTTCTGAATTTTTCAGACCGCGCAGTCTCTTACCTTACTCTTTTTTGCAGGCAAAGTATGATGAGACCAATCCGGTTTATCAACAGGAACTTTTCCCTCATGTCGCCGAGGGAATCGACAATGCTTTCAACCGCCTGCGGGAGCTCAAAGCGTTCGCACCTGGTTTCGAGCATTTTACCTTCTCAGACGCCTACCCGATCTTGCAGAAGAAGTTAGAGAAGATCAGGCGGAAAGCCAAAGGAAAAAACAAAGCCGAAGGGTCCAGTTCGGTGGAGAGCGACGACGGGGATGACAAGGCCGAAGAACCCGCAGTGGCTGAGAGTGAGAGTGGCTCGGAGTCCGGATCCAGCGATTCCGAAGAAGAGGCTGGGCGCAAGTCGGGCGAATTGAGCAGTTCATCCTCGTCGGGTAGCGAGGGTTACTCCCCTGACGTTTCAATTGACGGGAGTGAACACTCAAGTACCCATGCGTCTAAGAAACTTAGGTCGCATAATTAGTAGCTGTATTTTGCTTTTTGTTTTGAATAGCCGCCGGCTTGACGTTGTTAGCCGGTCGGCTTAAAATATAATGTAAATAATGTTTTGATAATGAAATGGAAAACTTTTACCTGTCTATCTGTCTACCTTTTGTGACTTACTTGTGGTTGTTTGCGATCTTTTTCGGTATTAGATCTAACCAAGTCATGCGATTTAATATTAACTCATCCGATTAGGATTATGCTCTTCACAGGATTCTGGTAAAGTATCTATTAGTAAAAACCCACTCGCGTAGCTTACTTCTTTCAATCCGGATCGAATTTGTTCGATTCATTCTGAGAAGGTGCTAACTCATTATGAATGTATTACGACATCCCGGAAGCGGAACATAATCAAGCCGCGCGGTTACTACTAGACCCTGCATACTTGCTTTCCAGGATAAAGAATGGCAAGTCATAAGAACAATTATCAGACCGAGCGACCAGTACTTTAACTCAGGCGACTTGCAACTAAGATTGCTGTAAACCCCCACCCCCGTGAATGTAACTGACAACCGATCAGGATTTTGAAATAATCAAGCCGCGCGGTTACTAGTAGACCCTGCATATTTGCTTTCCAGGATAAAGAATGGCAAGTCATAAGAACAATTATCAGACCGAGCGACCAGTACTTTAACTCAGGCGACTTGCAACTAAGATTGCTGCAAACCCCCACCCCCGTGAATGTAACTGACAACCGATTAGGATTTTGAAATAATCAAGCCGTGCGACCATAACCTGGCTCTTCATAATTACCTTATAAGACAGAATATCAAGTCGCAAGAAGATCAACTGATAGACCATGCGATTAATATTTAATCAGAACAATTTATATGACAGCCTTATATAATATTGGTTGACAACCCGCACGGGCTGTACATGGAATTTGTGCGATTAGTAGGTTTAACACTTGCAATCATAACTGTCTGATCGAAAAGAACCCGTACTTAGCCGATCGGATAGAGTTGAAACCCATAAAGATGATAGATTCACAACCCGAATAACGAGGTCGGCCGGTCATGATTATACTTGCTCCCTTGATATTTACCTTCTGACATTTTAATAATATCCTGTTTATTTCAAACCGTCCGGTCTGAACACCGGACCGTATGACATCTTTGGAACCTGCTGATCTTTAGACCGCGTGGTTTAATAACCAGACCGCCTAAAGGCCCTGGTACCCACCTATTTGAAACCGCGCGGTTTGAGTATTAAGCCATATGGTTTGTGATGTACATAGGATTCCTATTTTTTCCCCCAGATGATCTATAACGACCATATGGGATAAGATAATTTCCCTGTAATGCGATAAAGGATAACTACAGACTCAAATGACCAAGTGGGCAGGTGGGCCTAGACGACGAACATTGCTTTCCTCAAGTGGTCATAAGAGCTGTAGAAATAAAGAGAAAGACAAGTACAGACCCAGATGACCAAGTGGGCAGGTGGGCCTAGGCGGCGAACATTGCTTTCCTCAAGTGGTCATAAGGGCTGTAAGCGACTCGACTGCTCTCTTGCCTAGGGCTACAAGCCGAGTTGATCAATTGGGCAGGTGGGCCTAGGCGGCGAACATTGCTTTCCTCAGAGAGATCAACTCACTTGTGGGTCCCGCTTAGGCATCGCTTGAGAGTACCTAGGAGTATTCGATAGTCACAGATTAAGATGACCAGTTGGGCAGGTGTGGTTATGCCGCGGGGGCTATACCGACATTGCTTTCCTCAGAAAGATCATAAAAGCTGTAATTATATCCCTTTCGGGGCATGATAGAGCCAACATTCACCTAGACCTCCCTTGATGCAGGGGTGTGTTGGATATCAGCCGGGATCCAAGGTTCTGAAGGCCACCGCACGGGAGTTGGCAAGCTACCACTACACGTGTGCGAAAACTCCCCGCTACACATGATCTTCATGGTTTTACGCTAATGACTACAATCCGAGGGGGTTCGAGCAGAACTTGGCGATGTCTCCATGGTTCAGTGAGTTTGATATTTGAGAAAATGTAAAAAGGGAACATCAGACATAGAGAAGTGTCAGTATGGGGCTTCTTATTAAAATATCTGAAAAGTTGCAGGAAAGTAAAGAAGGCATATTTTAAGGATAGAACTGTTTGAGATCGTCACCGCTCCAAGTGCGCAAAATGTCTTCTCCCTCGCTGGTTTGGAGGCGGTAAGCCCCACTTTTTAATACCTCCTTGACGATGAAAGGTCCAGCCCAATTAGGATTTAGCTTCCCGACATTGCCTGTCTGGGCTGCTGCATCAACCTTTTTTAGCACAACGTCGCCAATCGCAAAATGCTTTACCCTGACATTTTTGTCAAAGTACTTTGCCATCCTACTCTTAACGTCTTCTTGTCTGATTGTTGCCTCGTCTTGAAGTTCCTCGATCAGATCCAGGCTATACTTGATAGCCTCATCATTGTATTCTATCCACGCTTCTCCTCCCTCTTTTGCATACACGACTCTTGGAGTGACTAACTCAAACTCTACAGGCACAACGACTTCCGAGCCATGAGATAATTTGAATGGTGTCTCCCCGGTAGCTGAAGATGGGGTAGTACGAAGGGTCCAGAGAATGGAAGGAAGCTGATCTGCCCAATTTCCCCTTTGATTCAAAACCCTTTTCATCAGGAGCTGCTGGATTTGCTTGTTTGCTGCTTCTACTTGACCGTTTGTCCTTGGATGATGTACTGAGGCAAATCGAAGATCAATTCCCACCTGATCACAAAAGTTTATCATCTCTGGATTATTGAACTGTGGACCATTATCAGTGACAATTGCTAGCGGAATTCCATGACGGCAGACTATTTCTCCCCAGATGAAGTTTCTGACAATTTGGGTTGTAGTTTTCGCCAGGGCTTTCGCCTCAATCCACTTGCTGAAATAGTCGATCATTACAATGATAAAACGACGTTGGCCGCTGGCTATTGGAAAAGGTCCAATAAGATCCATCCCCCATACCGCGAAGGGCCATGGCACAGTTATTGATCTGAGCGACTGAGCAGGCAAATGCTGAAGAGGAGCAAACTTTTGGCACTATACACACCGTTTGGCAAATGCCTCAGCATCCTTCCTCATGGTTGGCCAAAAATACCCCTGCCTTAAGATTCTCTTCTCTAGGGTCTTCGCTCCCGAGTGACTACCACACTCCCCGGAATGAACTTCCTGAAGTATGGTTGGGACTTCATCCTCCGAAACACATCGTGCTGAGGGAGAAATCAAAGTTTTTCTGTAGAGAACTCCCGCTATTAGATAATAATATGCCGCTTTCCTTTTGAATCTTCTCCGATCTTTGACGGAATGGTGGAACTCTCCCTTTGATAGGAATAGCTCGTAAGGATCCTTCCATGAAGGATTATGATCAATTTGCATGAGTTCTGCCTCATCTATTGCCGGATGAAAAAGTTCAAAGGTCACTCCCCCTGATGGAAGACCGAACTTCGACAATTCATCTGCCTCCTCATTTTGCGTTCTTGGGATGTGCTCGATAATAAATGACTTGAATCTTCCGATTTCCTTTTTGGCTAATAGCAGATATTTTCGCAGAATCGGCTCCCTTGTCTCATAATTTCCCAAGACCTGGGAGGCCATCACCAGTGAATCGGTTCTAACATGTACATATTCTATGCCCAGCTCTTTCGCAAGCCTTAGCCCAGCCAGAAGTGCTTCGTATTCTGCCTGGTTATTTGTAACTGGAAAGAAGAACTTGATAGCTTGCTCCAGCCTGATGCCATTTGGGCTGATCAACACTACTCCGGCTCCCACGGAGTTTCTGCCAGAAGCCCCATCCACATAAATGATCCAAGCCAGAGGAGATTGTACCACCTGTTCAGGACTAAGCTCTGTGGTATCTACCAAGAAGTCTGCCAAGATTTGTGCTTTGATTGCTGTCCGGGGGATGTATGATATCTCAAATTCACTTAGTTCAATAGCCCATTTTGCCAACCTCCCTGAATGATCTGGCTTTTCAAGAATATTTTTTAAAGGATGATCCGTAATAACTTGGACGGAATGAGCCTGAAAATAAGGGCGAAGCCTTCGCGCGGACATAACCAAGGCCAAGGCCAGTTTCTCCAGGATCGAATATCTGGTTTCTGCATCCTTAAGGATGTGGCTGACATAGTATATTGGAAACTGCCTCCTCTTTTCTTCCCGAACGAGGACAGAACTCACCGCATCTGGTCCGACTCCCAGATATAAGAATAGCTTTTCTTCCTCACGGGGACTTTGGAGTAGTGGAGTCGAAGTTAACTGTTCCTTCAGCTGCTCGAAAGCCTTGTTACACTCCTCGCTCCATTCAAACTTTGATCCCCCTCGCAATGTTTTAAAGAATGGGGCGCTTTTATCTCCGGATTTGGAGATAAACCTGCTCAATCCTGCCAATCTCCCCCCAAGTTGTTGAACTTCTTTAGTATTTCGAGGAGGGGTCATATCAAGGATGGCCTTCACCTTATCTGGATTTGGTGCAAGGCCATCAGGAGTTAAGAGATGCCCAAGAAATTTTCCTTTGCTTGCCCCGAACACACATTTCAATGGGTTTAATTTTAACTTGAACCTCCGTAGAGTAGCGAACGTCTCTACGAGGTCTTCCAAGTGCAATGAGAATGTTTTACTTTTGAGAAGAAGGTCATCAACGTAAACTTCGAGATTCCTGCCCTTTTGATGTTTAAAGACGGTATCCATCATTCTTTGGTATGTTGCTCCTGATCCGATACTACTTTCCTTCGGCCGCAAACTTGAGGGCAAGGTGAAAGGTCGACACTACTGCCCTATATGCATTGAGAATCGGCCTCCCGAAGATGGCACAGCAGTTGCTCGGGGCATCCACTACCACAAAATTGATTAACTTTATTACTCCTCCAAGCGAGACCAGGAGCTTTACTGAGCCCTCTACTTCCTTCCTCTCCCCAGAAAAGCCATAGAGGGGACCGTCGGTGGAAAGCAAAGACTTTCCAGTCTTCAGGGCCTCGAAAGTCGGGCGGAAAAGGAGATTGACGGAGCTGCCGGTATCAATCAGAATCTTGTGGACTGTATAGTTTTCGATGACGGGCTTGATGACCACCGCATCGTCGAAAGGATTAGCATTGGGGGGAAGGTCATCCTGACCAAATGTGACAATAGTGCTTTCGGGAGGAGAACTTGTAGTGGCTGCCACTTCCTGCTTTAGAACTCTCGCAATGCTGGATTTGCGAGATGATTCCGCTCCAGCTCCTCCATGAATACAATAGATGTCCCCTAAGGGGCCCACATCATTGACTTCGACGCATTCGGCGGAAGGATGGATGCCATCATAGCAGCCGGCGTCTTCGACGTCGGCATATTCCCAGGTTACTTCTACTGTTTCTTTCTATTTTCTTTTCTCGGCAGTTGGTTCAGCAGTTGTATCTTTCCGAACTAGACCCCGGAGCTTTCCTTCTCCTAGGAGTCTCTCTATCAGCAAACGAAGGGCCCGACAGTCTTCGGTTAGATGCCCCCTTCTTTATGATATTCACAATAAAGGTTCGTATTTCGATTGCGGATATCCGACTTCAGAGGAGCAGGCCTTTTGAAATCTGGCCTCTTTTGTAGAATCTGGACTACTTCGTCCATGGTGACATTTAAGGGAGTGAATGACTCTTGCGAGTCATCATATTGAGTGGATGGAATGACTGGAGGTGGTTGCGCGGTGTACTGTTGTAAGTATACCGGCATGATTTGCGGAAGAGGAGCGGATGGAGTGGGAGCGATGGCCAAAGGTGGTTTCTGATCTTGAAATCGCTGATGACCCATGAATGGTTGCTTATTTTTGTAGTTTCTCCCCCTTTGGGAGCGGGGTTCAAAGTGGGACTGATTCGATGGCGGATGATGGAAGGATGGATTTGACTGCTCCTTGTCGCTTACCAGCTTTGCGACGTAACTTGGATTGCTCTTCTCTCCTCTGATAAACATATTTGCCAAACTTATCATCTCTTGATAAGTCCTAGGCTCCCTTATATTTTCTTCAAATTTTAAGGGGCCCTCCCTCAAACCATGAATGAGGGCAACCCTGTACAACTCGGGATCCACATTTTGGACCTCCATGATCTCTTTCTGGAAGCGGTCTACAAAACGAGCCCACGTCTCGTCTTCCCGCTGTTTTATATCGAAAAGGGCCGCCGGGCCACTCTTTCTCTTCCTTGAGGTAGAGAATCTCAGCAAGAATTCCCTTCGCAGCTCAGCGAAACAACGAATTGACCTGGGGTGCAACCCGTAAAACCACTCTCTTGCTTGTCCTTCAAAGGAGGTCACAAGAAGCTTGCACTTGGTTGCATCAGTTAAGGTTCTAAGAGCGATGGCTGACTCGAAGGCTTGTAAATGAACCGTGGGATCTGTCTCTCCATTGAAAGCTGGCAGGCGAGGCTCTCTGAAATTATTAGGGGCAGGCTCCCCTCTGACTTCGTCCACAAAGGGAGAAGTCTCTTCCATATCTTCATATAGTGGAGTAGGATAATAAGCTGCTGGAGCTGCGGCTATTCGCGGACAAGCCGCCTGATAATAGGACCGGGTGGCAGCTTCTGGCGGGTAGGAGTGATGAATGGGAACTTCAGGCGGGTAGGAAAAGCGGGCAGCGTGAGAAGCCGCCCCCTGGAAATCAAGGGCCCGAGCCGGCATGCTGTGCACGACTTCCTGATAGAAGCTTTGCCTAGCCGCAAAGCCTTCTTGCTGGGGCTGGAAGTTAGCGGCTTGTGGAAGCGGGTAAGGAGGAGGTGGAGGAAGGACCGGGGTCACCGCCTGATTAGCCGCGGTTTGTTGTGGAACTAACCGCTCGGTTAGCATTGTTATAGTCTGGCTGATCGCTTCAAGTCACTGATCAGTGACCCTCTGAGCCCGCTCGGCTTCTCTCCTAGATTGCTCCAAGGATTCCCACAAAGAGTCCTCGCTGCGATCGGAGCGGTCTCCAGGGGGGAACTGGCGGTCTGACATTGTAGTGAGGATTTCAACGACAACCCATGATCTGAAGGTTGCGTGTTTCTGTTGAGTCCGAAATCGCACCTCCGAAGGAAATCGGAGGCTGCGGGTTGCCGGTTACTTTTTAAGTGGAAAAATGGGACCGCTAGCAGCGGTCAAGGCCAGACTTCGCCCGTCACGGCGAATGCCACTCCTGTGACAGGCTTTCCTTTGATTAAAATGAGGCGGTTACAAGTGTAGGAAAAGAGAAGCCGGCCGGTCAGACAGTCCGCAAGACGGAAAACTCGAGTCCGCAGCTCAAACAAGCGAGCTCCTGGATTCGAGTCTGTGTCCCTTGGGAACAGTGCCGCCCCCTATTTATAGGCTCGGGGGCATGCCCGAACGGGCAGGGATAAAATAACCGCCTGCCCGGGTACAGGAGAAACGGGAAGGTGGTGACAGGATACACAAAGAAGGAAAAGAAAGAAGCCGCGCGACTTGGCGGCTTGCCCTTTCGACCTGTCTGACCAGAGGCTGAGGATGACGCGACCAAGGTGACAATGCAATCTGGGCGGTCTTCGTCTTGAGACCGTGGCTTGTTCTTTGATCCCGAACCTTGGCTCGTCTCTATGGCACAATCCGCCCGGTCTCCGACTTGAGACCGCGACTTGTCTTGTTGGACTTGGGCTTGGATTATCTTTAGTGCTTGAGGGCGATCTAAATTATGTCAGACCGCCCGGCCTGTGCTAGTTGGTGTTGATGGACTTTGTATAACCTGAGACGGGCGACTTGGATCCGCAAACCGCACGGTCTGCGAGTAATCCTCTAATAGCGGTCTTCTGGGTAAACAATTCCAATGGAGGAGTACAACCTTCTAGGTGAAGAGGACTTTTCCTCAACACCGGTGGAGGAAGTGCAAATCCTGGAGAAGGCCACCATTGATCCCACCGAACCTTGCGGCATTGTCAACGATGCCGACATTATTTTACTTCCCCAATCTGATGGGAGTGAGACCGGGACCACTCCCCCACTTGATTTTTATTTAAGTCATTCTTCTTGTTTATTTCTTGATCCCCTTTCTTCGTCTGAGCCTGTGCAGGTTGAGTCTTCACAGGTACTTCAGGAGGACTTGGAGCATGATGCTCAAGTCATTGATATGAGCATTCTCTTATGTGAGGAGGTTGATCCCCCCTCCGTAGAGGAAGCTCCACTCATTGCCTTCTCCTCCTGCTGCCTCCCTGGAGATGATACCTTGCTGGGCAAGGATTTATTTTGTGGTGAGACGAGTGAGGACCAACATTCCTCCTCTTCTTATTTCCTATTTCCTCTACCTGTGCTCAACAGGTATTTTTATTTAGGTAGGGGAGTAACTGCTCTATCTCCGTATCGGTACCCGCTACCGACACGCATATTAGAACAGTTACCTGTGCTTTCCTTTTTCATAGACCCATTAGCTAGAACTGCTTTAAATTTGAATAACACGTGCTGGGATGACATTAACCCCAGTAGTTATCTTATCTTTTCCTTGCAATTTCAGTTTATCTAGTTTGTTTAGTTAGTTTTACTTTATTTTAGTTTGTATATTTTCTTTTGTTTTTGCCGAGCTAACCCCTGCAGATGTTCTTCTGGATGGATGCTGCAGCTAGGTCTAGATTTAAACGCCAATCTTCTGGTATGCTCACTTGCTGAGCATTGGGTACTCTCTTTCCCTAGCTTTATTCTGAATTCTATAGTCATATTTTGCATTAGATTGTTTAGTTTAAGTCTGGGGGAGAGTAGTTTTGTTTACCCGCTCACATGCACTATTGCACTGCATGCTAGAAGTATTTCTATTTCATTTATTTAGTATTGCTCATTGCACACCACAACACCCATATGAGCGCGCACTTATCCGTTAGCACGTAGTGAGTCGAATTTATCTCTTTGTGTGATTTGAAAAATCATTGTGCTGGCTTAGGATTATGAGGCGGAGTAAAATGTTGACTCCTGGAGTTCTCCTAGTCAAGTGCTCATGTCTCGCATAGAAATTTGTGTAGATTCAATTTCTTTTTATGCTTTTAGATTATATTTTTCTATTAGCGTAGATATTGTTTACTTTACTCAGAAATTGGTGAATCCGGTGTGAATCAAACGGTAACATAGGAATGTGTGTAGACGTTCGTTAGCCTCGTATTGCCTGAGTCGGGAGGAAGGATAATCTTTCTCGGTGGCTAAGAACTCGCCCCAAGCAATTCTTGAAGCATTTGCGTAGGATAGTTCTATTGTGCGAGAATGACGTAGGCCATCATTTTGGCCCAGTTGAGCCTTTGTGCCATTCCTATCGTCTTTTCCACGTTAGCCCAGTTGTGCCTACCCCATTCTTTTGGATCGGCTCCACTATTGTTCACCAAAAACTAAACTCCAATCCTAGTCGCACACCTAAATGCAAGCATTTTGTTTAAATTTTAAATTGGTGGTGTTGATTGTGGAAGTTCAATGTGAAAATGTGGATGAGCATCCTTGAAAATTTGCTGAAATTGCTAAAGAAAGAAAAAGAAAATAAGAAAAAAAATTTTGAAAAGAAAGAAAGAATGAAAGTTTTTTAATTGAAAAATCTGTTTGAGATTTGTATTTGGGAGTAGGCGGTGCACACACCCATGCTCCAAGTCAAAATCTGGGGGTGTGGTGCATCCGCGTGTTTTGTGGCTACTTGGATAGTGTCATGCATTTGCTTATTTGGGTTTTTTGTGCTCTAAGCCTTCATGTTTATATTTGTTTACCTCACCATAACCCAAGCCTCGTTTAAAACCTAAAAGTCCTACCGACTCACGCTATGAACCAATCTAGTGTCGTGGAGAGAATGTGACCGGGCGAGCTTATGGTCTCCGACACCGATGAATTTCGGTGGAGTTTGTCTCTAGCCGCAATCTTTGGCCATGCTCACCTCAGCGTTCAGTTTACTTTCTTCCTATGTACGACCTTATGATTCACCGTGATTCACTTTTTGAGTAAATGTAATATATAAATACGCCCCTAGAAAAGTATAAACTAATATGTATAATTAGGAATTTTGTCTACTGTATTTCTACGCACATGAGCATGCGACTTCGCATGGTACTCCGCTTTACAATTTCTATGTCAGCTTATATTTTTCTTGTCCGCGTAAGAGATGGTTTGCTCGGGACGCGCAAACAGGTAAGTCTGGGGGTGTGATGAGTCTAAATTATATACACTTTTATGGACTCATCTGGGCTAGTTTTCACGCACTTGCACATCACTTTTTGTGTATTAATGCTTATATTTCATTTATTCACAATTCTCACTTGAAGTGCACTTCTAGGCCCGATGTGGTGTATTTTCATGTTCTTCATTCCTATTATATTTCATGCTGTGTTTTGTGACACTTTCAGTGGTTTTGATTTGTGTTTATGCTGGAACAGGGGTTGTGCAGGTGTTCCCGGTACAAATTTGTACAGGAACACTGCGCACGATCACTGGTTATACTGCGCATGACCACTGATCGTGCGCCGATGATCGTGCGCGTTCATTTGCAGCCCAATGTTGCTTTCTGAATTTGGTCGTGCGTTGTTACGCACGGTCGTGCGTTCGATCGTGCGCTTTATTATTTTTTGCAGTTTTGTCTTGCAGGTTTTCGGGCACAGTGCGCACGATCACCAACTTCCAGTGCGCATGACCACGGGTCGTGCGACACTGTTCGTGCGCCCTATTTTCTATAAATATACAGCCCACGAAATTAGGTCGGACGATCATTTTGCTCCGCCGTTTTCGAGTCCTGTTCGCCTCTTCCGCCCCCAGCATCATCTTCCACCACCAGGAGGTGCTCCGGGACTATTCTTCACGCCTATCTTGAGCCCGGAGATCATCTCGGCCTCCTCCTTCATCCTATAGCTTCAAAGGAAGATTTAGCCGCCATTGCCATCAAGCAAGGGGAAGCTTGCAACCTTTACCGGATCGTGAGACGAAGAAGACGGGCTCATTGGAGAGTCGTGACAGCTCTTTCTACCCCGCACATAGTTGCGGACCGAGCTTGGACGCGGATTGACAACCCGGTGATTCCAACCGTGAATCTACAACGAGCCTTCGGATTCGATCGATTTCTTGCCTTGTTCTTCTCTTATTGATGTGTATATGTTTTAGATCTTTATTATTACGATGAAGTGGCACTTAAACTAGTTTGTATTTCTATATATTTCAAGTCTATGTGAAATGCTTTATTATTTGAGTTGCTTGAGGTGCGCCCCATTCCATCCTCCATCCCGCCATCACGTTCGGTTGTCGCACTAGCAGTTGCTAGTGGCGTGCTTGTCGAAGAGGTGCTTACGACCCTCATTTCGTTTGCCTACTCGTCCATCCTCCCTTACGAAGTAGCGCGCTCAAGGCCTACTTAGTCTCCATCCCGCCAAGCAAAGCATTGCATAGCGGCATTGCATAGGAGTAGTTGTAGTATTTTCCTTTATTTTCCAAAAGCCAAATCACCCACTTTCGCACCCATCCGACTAAAGGACTTCAATCTCAAGTCCTTCCTCAATAATAAACTCCACCTTACTGTGTTCCTTCGAGATCGATACTTGGGGATTCACTCCCACATTTTATATTACTTGAACGATCGGTACACTGCCGTTTCGTGCCGCAGTCTTGCTACCGCCTATAGCGGTGTGCTAAGATTTGCGTATCTGATAAAGTAGTTTTTATATAAGTTTTTAATAGAAAATTTTGTAATTATTTAATTTGAATTTTCCTTTTTATGTCAATTTTAGGTTATAAGTAGTTCTTTTTGTAATTTTGATTCTAACTTAGCCTAATTTTAATATTTGCAGATTTCTGGGACAAATCGGGAAAAATCACATGTCACGCCCTCGGTCACGCCCGTGACCAAGGGCGTGTAACCTGAAGATCAGTCCAGAGTCGCAGCCGTGCTGTTGAGCTAGTCCACACCCAGTCACGCCCCAGGTCACGCCCGTGACCCAAAGTCACGCCCGTGACCGGGGGCGTGTAATTTCAGCATCTGCCACGTGGAGCCGCCGTCGAGACGAGAAGCTGCCGTTGAGAAGTCAACTTGAGTCACGCCCGTGACCCAAAGTCACGCCCGTGACCTTCCCGCGTGATCCAAGCACGCCGCCGCGGCGTCTGGCTAGCCCATGCCGCATTAAATGAAGCCTTCCTGAGTCACGCCCGTGACCCAATTGTCACGCCCGTGACATGTGCGATTTTCTCCCGCCGTCACGCCAAGCCCACGCCGCGACCGGATCCGATGCTGCAGAGATTACACGCCCTAGGTCACGCCCGTGACCGAGGGCGTGTAACATGAAATTTTTGCCTATAAATTCAGAGGCTCTCCTTGAGTTCAAAGTTCAGAATTTTGGAGTGGGGAAGGTGCTGCTGGAGCCAATCTTGAGTAGTTCTCCTTTTTCATGTTCATGTTCATGTCTCTTTATTTTCATGCTCTCTTCCTTTTCTAATGCAATGTATTAGCTTTCCTTTAGTGCAATAGTCTAGTTTAAGCTTGTAATCTTGTTTTTCCTAGCTTGCAATTTCCTTTCTTAAGTCTTGTAATAGTTTTTCATTTAAATAAAAAACTAGTTTGTTCTCTTTATTTTGTCTCCTCCTTAGCTAAAATTTCTTAATATGCATTTTTATTTTTCTTCCTCTTCCCCCTCCACCATGATTAACTAATCCTCATTAGTACTCGATCAAAATGATCCGAGGATGAGTTAGACAAGTTATGATTTTCTAAAGTTTTCTTTTTCCGTTTTTATAAACACTTGAATTATCCTTGATTTTTAATTAGTGAGGCCATACTTTCGATATATGGTTTTCGCTTAAGTTTTCATATTTAGTTAGCCGAGAGGCTCAAAGTATGAATCGATCACTCAAGGGTAAAGAGAGTTGCACGCACCCCTCGAGAGAGGATGACGTAAATCTCCCGGATTGGAGTCAAATCCAATAGTGGGGTTCACCTCATAAAGCAAGTTTTAGGTAATCGATTATAGGACGAGAGTCCGATTGATTTTTCCTAATCTTAGTTGGGCATTGACCTCGAGAGAGGCATGTTCGAGCTTCGGGAACCTCCACGGTCAAGTAGTTCAATTTAAACGGAATTAGATTTAATTTCTTTTTACTTGTCTTTTCTCACTCCAAGGTGGCTTTTGATTGAGTACTAGCCTCTTTTATCATCATCTAAACCCTTAATTTAGCTTGCAATTTCTCTTTTTTTTAGCTAAGAACCAAAACCCCAAAATATCATTAGATAAGATAATAGTGACTTTCCTCAAAGTAGAAGTAATCGACGCGCCCCGTGGAATACGACCTTGGTATTTCTTAATATCCTATACTATAGACGATAAGGTACACTTGCCTTTATCGGATATAGTTTTGGAGAAAATCTCAACCCTTCACTAAAATTTCAAAACCGTAAAATAGATGAGTTTAAAAGCCAAATGGCATTCATCGCTAAAAATAAACGAGGATTCTTTTTCAAGAAGGTGGGTTAACGGCTTTGTGATTTTTGAAAAATTCTGTATAAAGCGCCGATAAAACCCCGCGTGGCCTAGGAAACTACGAATAGCTTTTACGTTTGTTGGAGGGGGAAGTTTTTCAATCACTTCGATCTTGGCCTTATCGACCTCGATCCCCATGCCCGAAATTTTATGACCAAGGACTAGCCCTTCCTTGACCATAAAATGGCATTTCTCCCAATTAAGTGCTAAATTCGTTTCCTCGCATCGCTGCAACACGCGCTCAAGATTTTTTAAACAATTTTTAAATGAATTTCCGAACACGGAAAAGTCATCCATAAACACTTCCATCACCTCCTCTACTAACTCGTCAAATATTGCCAGCATACATCTTTGGAATGTAGCTGGCGCATTACAAAGACCAAATGGCATCCTTCGATAAGCGAAGGTGCCAAAGGGACAAGTGAAAGTGGTTTTCTCTTGGTCCTCGGGCGAAATCGGTATTTGAAAATATCCCGACAAACCATCGAGAAAACAGTAGTAGGAGTGACCTGAAAGGCGCTCTAAAATTTGATCGATGAATGGTAGGGGGAAGTGATCCTTACGGGTGGCATCATTTAGTTTTCGGTAATCGATGCACATCCGCCAACCCGTAACAGTACGGGTTGGGATCAACTCGTTATTCTCATTAGCTACTACCGTAATGCCACCTTTCTTTGGTACGACTTGTACTGGGCTAACCCAAGTACTATCCGATATCGGGTAGATAATTCCCGCGTCCAATAGTTTGATCACTTCGGCCTTAACGACTTCTTTCATGTTAGGGTTTAGCCGTCGTTGAGGCTGGACCGAATTTCGGGAATTATCTTCGAGGAAGATTTTATGAGTGCAGAAGGAAGGGTTTATACCCTTTATATCCGAAATTTGCCACGCAATTGCGTGGCGGTGCTTTCTTAAGACAATAGCCAACTCGGAAATTTCTGAGTTGCTAAGTGCGGATGAAACGATGACGGGTAGCTTCGACTCTTTTTCTAAAAATAAATACTTAAGGTGAGGGGGAAGTTGCTTTAGTTCCAAAACGGGTGGCTCTTCATAAGATGTTTTGATTTTTAATTTTTCTAAAAATAGTGGTTCGGGTGGTGTGAAACGAGTGACTTCTTCTTCTTCCAGACAAAAGAGCTCGGCGAACTCGGACTCGTGACTCGAGGTGGAGACTAACTCGGGAGGGGAATCGAATTCCCAACACTCTTCCAGGTAAAAACATGAATCGTCGTTTTCTAATGTGTTCCGCATCGAGGAATTTATGCCGAAAGAAACTTCATCATCTCCAACCCGAAGGAGGAGCTTTCCGTTACTTACGTCAATAATGGCGCGGGAGGTGGCAAGGAAGGGGCGGCCGAGTATGAGGGGTACTTCGGCATCCTCTTCGATGTCAAGAATGACAAAGTCCACCGGGAAGATGAACTTGTCGACCTTGACGAGCACGTCCTCCACTATTCCTACCGGATATTTTAAAGAGCGATCCGCTAATTGAATACTCATTCGAGTGGGGCTTGGATTTCCTAGACCTAGTTTCTTAAATAATGAAAAAGGCATGAGATTGATACTTGCTCCCAGATCCGCTAAAGCGTGTTTTACTAACGAATTGCCAAATAAACACGGGATGGAAAACCGTCCCGGGTCATTCACTTTTGTAGGCAATTTGTTGAGTACAACCGCGGAGCATTCTGCGTTCAAAGAAATATGCGAAATATCTTCTAATTTTTTCTTATTGGAGAGCAACTCCTTAAGATATTTCGCATATTTAGGCATTTGAGAGATAGCCTCGCAGAAGGGTACATTAATGTGGATTTGCTTTAAAATATCTAAAAACTTTTTATAATTCTTTTCGGCGCTCTCGCTTTTAAACTTAGATGGATACGGAACATTAGAAGTAGAAGCGCGCGGAGCTAACGTAGTAGGTAAAATTGAAGGTAAAATAGGAGGAAGAGGAGGAGAGGAAGTTACCATGGGTTCGTCCTGCTTAGAAGCCACCTCCTTCCCGCTTCGGAGTGTAATCGCGTTTGCGCTCTCCCTTGGGTTGGGCTCCGTGTTTCCCGGAAGGGCTCCTTGCGGTCGCTCGGAGATTATCTTTGCTAGCTGGCCCACTTGGTTCTCTAAATTTTTGATCGATCCGGTGAGGTTCCGGATGTTCGCTTCAGTTGTAGCAACATATTTTGCAAAAACCTCTTCAAGCGGAGAGGGTTTTTGCTGTTGCGGTGGAAAACCGGGTGGATTAAAATTTTGAGGGGGAGTTAAATTGAGAAGTTGATTTGGAGGTTGATTTAAATTTAAGGGACGCTGAGCATTTCCTTGATTGCTCCATGAGAAGTTCGGATGATTCCTATAACCCGCATTGTAGGTGTTATTATACGGAGCGGTGTTCGGGTTATAGGAAGGCCGAGGTGGATTTCCCATGTAATCAACTTGCTCTTCAAGTAAAATATTATTAGCCCAAGGAGGAGTGGCGGAGGAAGCAGACATCTCCGCCACTTGCTTTGTTAAGCGCTCAACTTGTAAAGCCAAATTTGCGTTAGCGTCTATTTCAAAAATTCCGGCCGGCTTATTAGGCCGCGCTCGGGGCATGTTCCATTGATACGCATTTGTGGCCATCTCTTCGAAAAGCTCTTGAGCGGCGATCGGGGTTTTGTTATTTAATGTCCCCCCGGCGGCCGCATCAATCATTTGCCTCGTTTGGAGATTTAAGCCATTATAAAATATTTGCACTTGTTGCCAAGTGGCAAGTGCGTGGTGAGGGCATCGACGCAAAAGCTCCTTGAAGCGCTCCCATGTATCATAGAGAGTCTCCGAGTCGATTTGCATGAACGATGCAATATCCGTGCGTAATTTAGCGGTCTTTGAAGGCGGGAAATATTTATTAAGAAATTTTTCCGCCATTTCGGCCCATGTAGTGATGGATCCCCTTGGTAGGGAGCCCAGCCACTGCTTGGCCTTAGACCGCAGAGAGAAAGGAAAAAGACGTAATCGAATGGCATCATCGGTGACGCCATTGATCTTAAAAGTGTCGCAAATTTCAAGAAAGTAAGAGATATGTGAATTTGGATCCTCGTCCGGTTGACCATCAAAGGTCACCGATTGTTGCACCATTTGTATGATGCTGGACTTGATCTCAAAATTATTGTTCGCCACCGCGGGGCGAACAATACTCGATTGTGTGCCTTCCAAATTCGGCCGCGCATAATAGGACATGGTCCGTTGCGCGTCCTCATTAGGGTTTGGCTCGTTAAGATTAGGAGGATTAAGATTATGATCCATATTTGCTGCGTTAGTGTCCCCGATTGACTCTTCAGATTCTACTTGATTTCCTTGATCACGAGAACGGCGGTGCCTCAACAGGGTTCGCTCGATTTCCGGATCAAAAGGAAGAATCGAAGTGCTACCACGGGTCATACACTAAAAAGAGAAGGAAAGAAGAAGAAAAAGAGAGAATATTTTTTGTTCTTTTTAGGCGGATTAAGTTAGTCTTGGACTTCCCAAGATCTACCCGGTGAAGGGTTTGCAAGGTACTAGAGGCTGTGATGGGAATTCAAGCCCAAAGCGTCCTTTCCAAGAATTTTAATTTCACCCTTAAGATTTTCAAAAATAGAAAAACTAAAATAAAAACAACATGATAAAATTAATAGCTATCCTTGTTTCAAAATATCTACGCAAAAGTCCCCGGCAACGGCGCCAAAAACTTGATATAGATTTTTACGGTTTTGAAATTTTAGTGAAGGGTTGAGATTTTCTCCAAAACTATATCCGATAAAGGCAAGTGTACCTTATCGTCTATAGTATAGGATATTAAGAAATACCAAGGTCGTATTCCACGGGGCGCGTCGATTACTTCTACTTTGAGGAAAGTCACTATTATCTTATCTAATGATATTTTGGGGTTTTGGTTCTTAGCTAAAAAAAAGAGAAATTGCAAGCTAAATTAAGGGTTTAGATGATGATAAAAGAGGCTAGTACTCAATCAGTATCACTCAGCTGCTTCTTCTGTGCAAGCTCCTCTTACAGATGAACTTGGAGCATCGCTCCCCCTGCTTCCAGAACCTGAAGCCTCCATCTCAGAGCTTGACACAGCTGGAGCTCCTAGTGAAATAGGCAACTCCACTTGAAAACTTCCTGCAGCTTTCCCTGCTTCATCAACCCTGCTCTTCGGTAGTTCAACTCCTGAACTCCCCTTATAGGAAGTTTCTTCATCGAACACCACATCCTGAGATACCACTGACCTCCGTGTCTCAGGATCCATGCACCTCCATCCTTTCTTCCGCTCATCATACCCAACAAAGACTAGCTTCCTTGCTTTCGCATCTAGCTTTGTTCGAAGAGCATCAGGAATATGTACATAGCAGGTTGACCCGAACACCCGAAGATGCGCAACACTCGGTTTCTCCTTGAACATCAGTTCGTGAGGGGTCTTCATGTTGATAGGACTTAGAGGCATTCTGTTGATGACATAAGCCGCACAAGACATTCCCTCCGCCCAAATATACTTTGGAATACTCTTGGCATGAAGCCAGCATTTGCAGGTTTCCGTCAAATGACGGATCTTCCTCTCCGCAACGCCATTCTGTTGTGGAGTATGGGCACAAGTGAGCTCTCTCCGAACGCCGTGTTTCCTGCAAAAACTTGAGAACTCACCAGAGGTGAACTCCCCACCATTGTCAGTTCTCAATTTCTTCACCCGCAGGCCTAAACGACCTTCCACCAGCTCCTTGAACTCCACAAACTTCGCAAAGGCTTCTGACTTCTCTTTCAGAAAATACACCCAGACATATCTGGTGTAATCATCAATCAACACCAACATATATCTATTGCCTCCAAGGCTTGGGGTGGCGGTCGGTCCCATCAAATCACCGTGAATGCACTCCAACGGTGCTTTGCATCTTGTTTGCGATTTATCAAATGGAATTCGATGAGACTTACCAAACTGACATCCAGCACAAACATGACCGTCTCCAAAAGAGGACAAGCTAGGCAAGCCCTTGACAAGACCCCTTACCTCCATAGCTTTCAATTTGTCTATGCCAACATGCCCCAACCTTTCATGACAGATAGCCGCGCTATCGTTGGTCTTCATCTTATCAACATAGGTACTTATCGATAACACGAACAAATCCTTCACCCTCTTTCCAACATGGATAACATCTCCCCTTATCTCAGGTTGTGTTTTAAGAAACTTCACTTCTGTTGGGCCAAACAGAACGTGATAACCGGCATCGACCGCATTGGTCACAGAGAAGAGATTCTTCCTCATACCAGGCACGTGATAAACACTCCTCAACGTGAGTGGACCCTTATCACTTCTTAGGGAGACAACACCTTCTTGTTCGACAGCATGAACAGAATTATTAGCCGTAATGATAGCATCGTTACCTGAGTAAGGCACCAAAGAGCAGAACTTTGATTCATCCCCGGTGAGATGATGTCCACACCCTGAATCAACAATCCAATCCTCCTCAAAGTTAATGGCAGCCAAGGCCTTAACGGGATTGCCGTCATATTAGCCCAAAGGCTCCTCCCCATCCAGCTTCATCAGACTTTGGCTTCTCCTTCTCTGCTACATGTCCCGACTGAAGATTAACCCAGCAGTCCTTCTTGAAGTGGACGGTCTTATTGCACCTGAAGCACCTTGGTCCATCTCCCTTCTTCTTTCCATCAGACTTAGGAGCATAACCCCTATCCTGCTGACCTGATGTAGAGAGTCCATCATAACCCGGCTTCTTCTTCTCCCACTTCTTCTTCTTCTTCCCAGAGAACAACACATCACTATCTCCCCCAGAGATAGAAGTCCCCGCCATCTGTCTTGCCAAACTTTCTTGCGAAGCAAGTAAGTTTTCCAGCTCCAACAGAGATGGTTGATTTGCCCAACCTTGAACTGAAGTCACAAAGGCAAGATACTCCTTCCGCAACCCGTGGATGATATTCCTCTTCAGCTTTGCCTCCGAGATGGGCTCATCAGGGTCCAATGCAGAAATCTCTGCTGTGAGGTTCTTCATCTTGAGAAAGAAGGTAGAAATAGAAAGATCGTCTTGAGAGGCCTTCGCCAACTCATTTTCAAGAAACTGTAGCCGAGCTACATTCTTCTTATTGAACAGCCCGTCCAAAGACGTCCAAATCTCAACAGCAGATTTACATCCGATGATGTGATCAAACAGCTCCGGTGAGATAGCCCTCTTGAGAGTAAACTCTGCCTTAGCATTCGTCCTCCTCCAAAGTCTCACCTCTGTCATATTATCTGCTGCTAGAAGCACCTCTTGTGTGTCTTCTCCTCCAACTATCTCCCAAAGATCCTCGCCAAGTAAATATCTCTCCATACATGACCACCATTTCTTATAGTTAGTCGATGTAAGGAGTTCAATACCAAGCCCTCTTGCGAATCTGCCTTCCATGGCAATCTATGTGGTCTCTTCTTCACAAATACGATGGCAACTCAAGTTGATCACTGCTTATCCACTCCAACAACCTGGCTCTGATACCATGTTAATTTTTGAAATTGGGCCGTTTAGGAGTAAGCAGGAGTTGCATCAACTGAGTTAAAGCCAAACAACCACAATGCCACAAAGCAACACAAGAAACTTTATTGAAACACAATCTTCATTTACATTGCTAGGCATACATGGCGAGACATGAGTCATCAGAATCACGGAGACGAGAAGAACAAAACACACCAAAACAAATCTAGCGGCTAGACAAGCTGAGACCGCACAGACCGCTCGACTCCAGAAGTCGCCCGGCTTGACCTGAGATCGCACGAACAGAAACCGGACAGATTGCCAGCACTGCAAGACCGCACCTCAGACTGCACAAACTGGAGCTTTATTGGAACAAAGAACTGAAGCTGTCGCCAGACCGCAACTCAGATCGCCTAACCGCTGAAGGTCACCTGATCGCTGAGCTCGCTGCGAAAAGCTCAAGAACGAACATAAACCAATTCGCAGATAGACCGCTGCCGAACTGTTTATTCAAGCCGCTGGGAATCACCAAGGAAGAAGACCGCAACCTACTGATCGCAAACCTATGAACACAACAAACAGTCAGCTCGCTTCCGAGACCACCCGACCTCAAAGTGAGACCGCACGAATTAGCCCAGGCTCAGTTCTTACAGTTCTCGTTAGGAATGATGGTCCCTGCACCTTTATTTATAGGCGGGTAGATGGATGTCGTCACCGCACAGGAGAGATACAATCACCACCCGACAGATCGCCAGCGGTCACATAAGACAGACCACGCGACCAGACCTCTTGGATGATCATCCGACCAAGATGCAGATCAGCAGACAATATCGCGCACAGGTCGCGCGAACACGAGACCGTGCTAAGTCGTGCGGTAAGAAAGGCACTCCTTCCTTAGACCATCAGGAGCAACCAGGAACCATCTGGCCGACTTAGAACAAGTCGCCAGATCACCAAGCACAAACATCCCGGACAGGCGGTCACACATAAGAACAGACCGCCCGGTCTTCCAACAAGGAAGACAAGCCAACCAGCACACCAGCTCGGGAACAAACCGCAGCTACAAAGAACTAACCGGAACAACCAGCAGACCGCCAGAACTAACTGGCAGAGCCAGACCGGCAGATAACATGCACAAGCTGCGCGGTCTCCGCGGTCTCCCAAATCAGACCGCCCGGTCTCCTCTACTTCACTTCAAAATTTCAATAGAAATGAAGGAGAGATTTGGTCCTATTTAAAGGCCCCGAGGGTGGTTACAATTGTTATGCGGTTATTCGCAGGCCGTAAACACCTTAATTGTTATTTGCAGGTTGATTTTATATAATTTAGTATGTGAATTATTTAAATATTTTGCAATATTAAATCCAGTATATTTTTAGATATTTAAACCCACCTAAAATGAGTGGTTATGCGGTTGGTTATCCATTCATTGGACAGTGCAGATCTTATGGGGGCGATCGCACGACGACGGCTGGACGACATCTAAAGGGTTGGTCGACAACGAAAGGGACGACAAATGGAGAGGAGGCCAACCGACGACAAAGTCCAGACAGCGAGGGCCGACCGGTGGCAGGGCCCGCCGGGGAAGGTCGCGCCTCAGGCACACGGACAAGGGCTGACAGCAAGGAGGTGGCCGACTGCGGGGCTCCAGCGACTAAGGGCGGCCGTTCAGGGGAGGTCGACTGCACAGGCCTTGGGTCCACATGGCACGAGTGCACTGGCAAGGGCGTCCGACCAGGGGAGGCCGGCTGCATGGGCCTTACGACCATGCATCGCGGGCGGCTGGTCGGGCATGGTCAAACGCGGGCACGCGACCAAGGGCGGTTGGCCTGGTGAGGCAGGTCATGGGAGCTTCACGACTGCGTGCTATAGGCGCAAGGCCAAGGGCTTCCGGTCGGGGGAGGCCGGCCGCAGGTGCCTTGCGGCTGCTTTCCGCCGGCTTGAGGCCGAGGGAGGCCAGCCGCAGAGACCGAGGACATGGTAGTGGGTGGCCTCCCGACGGTTGTCCGGTGGGTGGCGGTGCGGTGGCCAGTTGGCCAACCGAGGGGGTTAGCGCGGCGGTCGGGCACGTAGATCGCACGTGGTGATCATGCGTGCGGTGGTTTACCCCATAATTTCCCACTACATTAGTCGGGTTCATGGAATTTTGCTAATCACAACTCGAAATTCTTATATATTGAGGGCGACCCCATCATTTGCCCTCCAAAGTTGCCGAAAGATGGAGCCTGTGCGAGAAAAGTTCGGGGACTTTTTGTGTGTGAACAGATTGCGATGACTATGACTGAGGAAAGCGATGCGACACAAAAGGAGGAAGGCGAAGGACACAAAAATAGGTACGAAGACAGAAGTGGTGCGAGAGAAGCGTGAGCGCACTCGTGTGGGTCATGCCCGTGCGTGACCATTGCATGCATGGGGTGTGCATCTGCAGGTCTTGCACGCACAGGGCGGGTGCGCATCTACTCCCTTGCATGCGCGGGGAGCGTGCTTGCGCATTTAGCATGCACAGGTTGTGCGCTCACGCGTGTAACATCCCAATTTAGGATGAGGATCCTAGAAGTATTGGCACCCCCAATTGGTGCACCACTTCACCTTGGAGACAAGATAGAACCCTTAAAGGGGCAAAATGTGCACTTAGCCAAGTTAACCAATTCAATTCCCATGAACCCCACCCCTAACCAAAGGAACCCACCATACCCTCCCTCATGACCTAGCTAAACCAATTCACCTATTAGCATACCACATCACCTTGAAGACAAAGTCAAAGCCCTTAAAGAAAGAGAAAGAGGCATGGTATGCATTTAGGCAAATTGAACCAAACCAACTCAATTAACCAAACCCTTGACCAATTGAGCTAACTGTTGAAACCGATTTCTCGATCTCTGGTAGAGCTCGGGGCCCTCACCGAAATGAGGGGAGGCTAGCCCTTACTGATCCCTCGGAGAAGGTAGACTGAAGACTAGGAAATTGACTAAGACCTTAGTCACAGCGAGGAGGTCCCTCCACTAACCTGGAAGATCGTTGAGCGCTTCCCCTCCCAAGCCAAAGCTGAGACTCGGGCACCTTGGAGAGCTCAAGAAATGCTAACCAAAGAAATCCTAAGGAGAGGGAAGCTGAACCGACCTCTCTCCAAAGGTGCCCTTGAGGTCCTATTTATAGATTTTCTGATCTGGCCTGCAAGTAGCAGGATTCCGCCTTTTGGTTTTACTATCCGCACCCCAAATAGGTCTGCTAACAGCCAAACTCCGCTTTTTGGAGAGACTAAAGGCAGACCACCAAGGGTGGTAGGGTAATGTGACCCTATCGGCGACTCGGGGAGGACTCTGGCTCGCCTGTCTTCCCGCGACCCATTGGCGACTCGGGGAGGACTCTGGCTCGCTCGCCTCCTTGCGAGCACTAGGCGGTCCTCTAGCTCGCTCGCCTTCTTGTGAGTTGCCTGGCTCGCTTCGCTTTCTTGCGAGTCACGTGGCTCACTTCGCTTTCGTTTGTCCATCCTCTAGGCGAATATCGGGGTTGTACACAATCCCCGCTCTTCGTGAGGCTATCTAGGGTCGCGAAGAATCATCCAACCCTTGATATTCGCCGGCCCCTCGGTGCGTGGCGGGAATCTTTCGGTGGGTCCCATGCCCACCACTATAAATACCACTCTCCCTGGATGAGATGTTGGCCCGCCTAAAGGCTTCGCAAGCGGCCCAGAAGGGAAAGACCGCTGTCATCGCCTCTTGGAATTCTCCGGGACGCTCCCCGCCTCCTTCCCTAAGGACAGCAAAGGTCGTTCGACACGCGGCTGGTGGGGGAGAGTTCTCCTCTTTGTCGCACTCTCCGGACGACGGGCGCGCCTCGCAGGTATTGTCGTTAAGCTCGCTTATTCGATGTTCTTCTTTTTCGTCCTTATTTATCATGCTCGCAGAATGATCCTCCGGACGAGAGCAAATCAGGAAGGCCAAACACGGAGATCCCTCTCTCATCTGCGGGTGGGGGTGACGTTCTTCTTGCGGATACGAGGGCCGTCAGGACTCACCTTCGCAACGAGGTGTGCGGCTTACCTCGTCTTCCCTCGTGCCTCCGGAGGATCAAGTTCTTCCCCCGGCGAACTCGCCCGTCCTGCCGAATCAAACTATCCTAACTCCCGGGTTCGGCTTATTGGGTCAGAGGAGCCCAAGGGGGACGTTGATTGCTGAGTCCAGACCTGGCTCCAGACCCGCGCTCGCCTCTGGTCTGGGTAAGGCCTTCACCCCTGCCTCCATTGAAGCATTCCGAGGCCAACCGGGCACCTCACGCCAGCGGCCCAGTACCCAAATTCCCCCACTAGGTTAGGCTATCGCCATCGAGTGTTGTTTTTCACTTTGCCGCTGATTATTACTTCGCAGGTGACCCGAAGACCCCTCTCTCCGAGTCAGAGTCTGGAGCGCTGGAGATATCTCCACCCCCCTCGCCGAGCTAGGTTGCTGACTTTCTGGGGGATCCCAGCGATCCGGAGCGAATGAAGAGGCGGGTCACGGAGATATTCCAGAAGCATACCATCCTGCTAAGGGATCTACACGAGCAGAATCGGCTGGACCGGCTCGCCTATGACGAAAGGTTCGCCGCTATGGAGGATGCAAACACGCGTGTTCTCGCTGCGATACGGCCGACCGATCCTGGCGACACGACCTCCCCCGGGGTGTATATTGCTCGCATCGATGATTACATGCGGCTGACGAGCCAGGCGAACCGGTCACTCCGCGAGTATCACTACCCGCGAGTTCCCCCTCGCTCTGGTGTCTGAGGTCGCGGTCGCTGGAAATGGATACGATACTAAGGATCCTCGCATTGCTTTTCTATCGTTTTTCTTCCACCCTCCTCTTCAATAGAAGGGGCCGCGAACAATATTTATGAGTCTGTAATAATAATATTTCGACTCGCTTGCGAGTCTTTTATTTTCCTGTTTCTTATCTTGTTCTTTTACCTTGCTTGGTTCGTTCCTGCGAATTACATCTTTTTTACTCGCCTGCGCGTACTCCCTTGCTTTATGCTTGTGATTCATCCTTTGGTCTTAGCTCGCTACTGGAGATAAGCTTTTTTACAGGTGGTCGACCCGTAAGGAGTGAATTGGACCCCTGGAGGCGGGAGAGTACCGCGCGAATCTGCTATCCGCAGGTATCCATGCTTCAGCTTCTTCCCGCCTTCCTTATTCCTATAAATAGCCGACCGTTTTTCTTTTCACCCACCGCATTTACTGTTTCCTCCTCGCGCTCTTTCTCCTTCTGTTTCTCTCGCAGACCTAGCTCATCCTAGCGACCTTTGCGATTCGGCGGATCACACACCATGGTTGGCGAGGCGGAAATAGAGGGGCGAGCCAAGTGTGCCAAGGCCTTCCTCGACGGCATTTTCTACTGCGCCAACCTCACGGAGGAGGAATACCGGGCCGCCGTGGACCAGTTCATCCACTACGCCTTCGTGGCTCGTTGCCCTACTGATAGGGATACCCTCAGCGACCCGCACCCGGACGAGCTCGCGATTCCCGTCGCCCATTTCGAAAATGGGTTTCGACTCCCACTCTGGCCAGAAGTGCGCCAGGTATTATTTATTTCTTACCCCTGGCTTTCTTGAATTGCTTTGCGAACGGCGCTTAAAGTTTGTCGACCTTTCCAGGTGCTAAAGTACTTCGGCGTTCTACCGAGCCAGCTAACGCAGAACGCGATCGCCGTGGTGGCCGCGTTCGCCAGTTATCTCAGGGCGGAGAGGATCGAGTTCAGCCCACTCGCCTTCCGCAAGATCTTCTCATTTCGCGCGAATAGGTACGGAACGACTCACTTTGCGAGCCAGCATGTTACCGTCTGCGAGACGGTGAACAAAACTCATTACTGGATGCAGAAGTTCATCCTGGTGAATGGTCCCTTCGGCAACATCTCTTACACCCCTATCCAGCGAGACGAGGCTGCCTACCGTCCTCCGATCTCGCTAGGGGGTTGTGAGGCGGCACTGTACCAGTTCCTCAAAGGACAAAACTTCAAAGTCGCCTTCCTCCGAGAGCGAGTGGACCTCCTGCCACCCGTCCCTCCGGGAGAAGGTTTGACTCGCACTCGTCAACTTTCTTTATCCTCTCTCTTTTGATCGTCTAACGTTCCCTGTTATCTTTGCAGGAGAATGCGAAATCCCCCTCAATCCGCCTCGTGCGCCTCCCTCTTCTCTTTCTCCCGGCTTGCTCGCGCGCGTGGCCGCCGAGGCCTGCCGCGACGTCCCGAGCTCTTAGTCGAGAAAGAAGCGTCCTCCTCTCCAACGCCGGCCTGCTTCGCAGGGGGCGGTGAAGAAGGCCAAGAAGACTCCCTCTGCTGCCAAGGCGAAGGAGGTCATGGACCTGTCTGAGCCCGACCTCCCCTCTCCTTCTGCGGATCAGGAGCTCGCCAAAGAGGGGGGTGAGCTAGGGGAGACTGTCGCCCGGCCCAAGCCGTCGAGCCATACTAACTTCGGGCTCGGCATGAAGCTGGTGGATGCGGTCGGCGAACCGGTACTCGCGTTGGACCCTGACCAGAACAAGATCGTCTGCTCCTCTCTGCTCCCTTCCTGGGTAGAGGACGGCAAGTCCGGGGGTGAGGCGTTCGCCCTCGCCTTTGGCCTCTATGGTCGCGAGGACGCCTCCCTCTTTCGGTCCTTCATGTCGAGGGGGGTCGTGTACGAGGTGATGCGAGCCCAGTTCTGGGCGATGGAGCTAACTCACATGGTGGGTCGCCGGTACCTCACGGCAGATATGGAGATCAAGGAGCTCAACGTCGAGCTTCAGAAGTCCGCGGAGCTTAAGGGGAAAGAGGCCTTGTCAGAGGGCCTCCTCGCCAGTCTTCAAGGCGGACTGGTAAGTAGTGCTCTGCGGAAGGCTTTTTAGTTCGGCTTCGTTCTCCTCTCACTAACCTGCCTTTCACAGGATGCCGAGTCCGTCAGTCAGCTCCACGCGCGGATTGCTGACTTGGAGCTGGAGAATACTTGCCTCAAGGCCCAGGTCCACGACCTGGCTTCGGCGGTGTTACCTCCCCCTCCTCCGCGAGCTGGGACTCGCGGTCAGTCGCGGGAAGAGAAGGAAGCCGACCGCAAGAGGTCGATGGAGATCGCGGAGCTCGTCCTCGACATTCTCAAGAGAGCGGGCATGATCGTCCCCGACGCCATGGAGTTCACCGCGGAGGAAGTCGTTCCTGACTTGTTCGCGCCTATCTCCCGGGCGGAGGGTCGCGAGAGCGATTGAAGAGCTTCCTGGCGAGCCGCCTTGATTTTCCTTTTTTGTTCATAATGCAAAAGTTTTCCATTCTCTTTGTTCCCGGCGAGACCGCCGCTGAATTGTAATCTTTTGTGAGGAATGAAAGGGAATGCTTTATCGATCTTTTTCTGTGTTATAGTTTTATTTATGATTTGCACACGCTCTTCTCCGTTGTGCTCGCGCGGTCCTGATCGTCTCATGTTCGTATCTGTAGATTTTCGTTCGGCGCTCGCGCTCGTCCCTATTTTATTGGCGGCCTCTCCTCGTCGCGTTGTACCTGGGTCGCTCTCGCCTACCTCATTCGCACTCGCCCCTGGCGAGCCCCCACCGATATCCGCGGTTCGCCGCGAGAACGGACTCCTCCCGGGTCGCCTTCTTTATTCGCTTCGATACCTTTTGCGAGTGACCTTGCGAGCTGTCGGCTCAATTACCCTGCCGCGAATGATCCTCGTGCGCGAGCGGACCTCTGGTCTCGCCTCGCCCGGGTCTTGGGGTCACTCGCGAGCCAGAATCTCCTGGCATGAGTATCTTGTTATACCTGCCCAACCCACTTACGACTTTGCCGGCTTCTCTAGAGATCAACCTAAACCCCCCGTCTAGTGAGAGCCCGGGAGCGGAATCGATCTAGGGCATTCCAGCACCAATACTTGTCACCTTGCCAGCCTCTCCAGAGATCAACTTGAACCCCCTGTCTAGTGAGAGCCCGGGAGCGGAATCGATCCGGGGCATTCCAGCACCAATACTTGTCACCTTGCCAGCCTCTCCAGAGATCAACCTGAACCCCCCATCTAGTGAGAGCCCGGGAGCGGAATCGATCTGGGGCAATCCAGCACCAATACCTGTCACCCTGCCAGCCTCTCCAGAGATCAACCTGAACCCCCCGTCTAGTGAGAGCCCGGGAGCGGAATCGATCTGGGGCAATCCATCACCAATACTTGTCACCTTGCCAGTCTCTCCAGAGATCAACCTGAACCCCCCGTCTAGTGATAGCCCGGGAGCGGAATCGATCTGGGGCATTCCAGCACCAATACTTGTCACCTTGCCAGCCTCTCCAGAGATCAACCTGAACCCCCGTCTAGTGAGAGCCCGGGAGCGGAATCGATCTGGGGCAATCCAGCACCAATACTTGTCACCTTGCCAGCCTCTCCAGAGATCAACCTGAACCCCCCGTCTAGTGAGAGCCCGGGAGCGGAATCGATCTGGGGTATTCCAGCATAAATACTTGTCACCTTGCCAGCCTCTCCAGAGATCAACCTGAACCCCCGTCTAGTGAGAGCCCGGGAGCGGAATCGATCTGGGGCAATCCAGCACCAATACTTGTCACCTTGCCAGCCTCTCCAGAGATCAACCTGAACCCCCCGTCTAGTGAGAGCCCGGGAGCGGAATCGATCTGGGGCATTCCAGCATAAGAACTATTTGAGACCTGCCGAAGGATTATTCCAAGGTGCATGTGTTGATTAGGAAGCATGGAAAGTCATTTACAAAGGATGGCTAAGGATAAAATCTTTTTAAATCATCTTCGCTCCTAGCACGGCCGAGAGGTACCCCATCCACATCCCGAAGGTGGTATCCTCCCGACCTGAGCACTTCGCTTACAATGTAAGGTCCTTCCCAGTTGCGGTCGAGCTTACCTACCGCGGCCATCTTCCGGTTGCGTAGACCTTTTTCAAGACCAGATCTCCTTTCTGGAAGTGCTTTACTCGGATGTGTTTGTCAAAATATCGGGCCATTCGCCGCTTGATTTCCTCCTGCCTGATGGTGGCCTGGTCCTGGAGTTCCTCCACCAGGTCCAAGGATAGCCTTTGCCCCTCATCGTTGGCCACCCGCCATTCTTCATCCCCTTCTCCTGCGGCGATCACCCTGGGGGTCTTTACTTCGAACTCAATGGGAAGGACTACTTCGGCCCCATGTGAGAGTTTGAACGGGGTCTCCCCGGTGGCGGTGTTGGGAGTGGTCCTCAAGGCCCAGAGAACGGATGGTAGTTGCTCCACCCAATTACCTCGGAGGTTCTCTACTTTCTTTTTTAATAAGTTGACGATTATCTTGTTCGCCGCCTCTACCTGGCCGTTACTCCTTGGATGGTGAACCGATGCGAACCTGAGGTCGACGCCAAGTTGGGTGCAGAAACTAACGTACTCATCGCTGGCGAACTGCGGCCCATTGTCTGTCACTATGGCCAGATGGAGCCCGTGCCTACAAATTATCTCTCCCCACACAAAGTTTCTTACAACTTGAGATGTTACCTTGGCGAGTGCCTTCACCTCTACCCACTTGGAAAAGTAATCGATCATGACCAGCAAGAACCTTCTCTGGCCGCTAGCTTGAGGGAAAGGGCCGACAAGGTCCAACCCCCATATGGCAAAAGGCCAGGGGGGGCTGTGATGGTCCGAAGTCTCTGGGCTGGGAGGAGTTGGAGTGGAGCATAGAGTTGGCACTTCGAACACCTCCTTGCAAACTCGGCCGCATCTTTGCTGAGGGTGGGACAGAAATAGCCTTGCCTCAACACCCTCCCTTCCAGAGTCCGGCTCCCAGAGTGATTCCCGCACTCCCTAGAGTGAATTTCTTCTAGGACTCTCGGAACCTCCTCCTCAGAGACGCAATGGGACAGGAGTCCCGAGAGAGTCTTCCTGTACAGCCCTCCTGCATGCAAAGAGTAATAAGCTTACTTATACCTGAAGCTTCGCCTATCTATGTCCCCCTCGGGGAACTTCCATGATGTTAAGAAAGAGATGAAGGGATCCATCCACGAGATCCGCTGGTCTACTTCCATCAGCTCTCCTTCCTCGATGGAGGGCCGGAAGAGTTCTGAAACCGTCCCTCCAGCCCGAGGACCGAACTTGGCTATGAGGTCCGCTGGAGTGCTCTCTTCCCTTGGCACGTGTTTCATGGAGAACGTGTGGAACTGTCCGATGACTCCCTTGACCTTCTCCAAGTACCGCAGGAGGATCGGGTCCTTTGCCTCGAACTCCCCCCTGACCTGGCATGCTATCACCATGGAGTCTGTCGAGACCTCCACCTCTTCCACTCCCATCTCTCGATCCAACCGCAGGCCTGCTATCACTGCTTTGTACTCCGCTTGGTTGTTGGTAATTGGGAAATGGATGTTCAGGGCCTGCTCGATTCTTGTCCCTTGAGGACTCACTAGGATGATTCCTCCCCCATAGGAGTGCTTCCCCGAGGCTCCATCCACTAAGATCCTCCATTCCACCGGGGGAGGCGGTTCATGTTCCCCTACCTCAGTCGTGTAGTCGGCCATGAAGTCTGCCACCGCTTGGGCCTTGACTGACGTCCGGGGCACGAACGTAACATCGAACTCGCTCAGCTCCACAGACCATTTGGCCAATCTTCCCGAGTGCTCCACCCCTTCCATAATTTTGCGAATCGGGTGGTCCGTTATTACTTTGATGGAGTGTGCCTGAAAGTAGGGCCGGAGTCTCCGCGCCGCCACCACTAATGCGAAAGCCAACCTCTACAAGATTGGATATCGGAGCTCCGCTTTCTTCAGCACTCGGCTGACATAATAGATTGGGAATTGTTTTCTCCCCTCCTCCCGGACCAATACCGCACTCACTGCTTCCGACCCTACTCCCAGGTATAGGGACAGATCTTCCCCCAATCTCGGCCCTTGGAGTAAGGGGGTTTGAGTGAGTTGTTCCTTCAGGGCTTGGAAGGCTCCCTCGCATTCCGAGGTCCACTCAAACTTTTTGTTGCCCCTTAGTGCCTTAAAGAAGGGTGCACACTTCTCCCCCTCCTTGGAGAGGAACCTGCTGAGTCCGGCCAGCTTCCCTGTGAGGCTCTGAACCTCCTTTGGGTTCCTTGGCGACCCCAACTCAATTATTGCCTTGACCTTGTCCGGGTTGGGTTCCACTCCCGCCGGGGTTAGTAAGTGGCCTAGGAACTTTCCTCGGCTAGCCCCGAAGACACACTTCAAGGGGTTGAGCTTCATCTTGTATTTTCGCAGAGTTCCGAACGTCTCTTCAAGATCTCGGAGGTGAGACCCAAGGCCCCGACTCTTCACCATGAGGTCATCGACATAGACTTCTAAATTCCTTCCTTTTAGCTCGAGGAAAACCCTGTCCATCATCCTTTGGTACGTAGCACCTGCGTTCTTGAGCCCGAAGGGCATCATCTTGTAACAGTAGCATCCATCCCCCGTGATTAAAGAGACATCTTTGATGTACGGGGGGTGCATGCGGATTTGATGGTAACCTGAAAAAGCATCTAAGAAAGACATTACAGAAAAACCAACGGCTGAGTCAACCAACGCGTCGATTCTGGGCAGGGGGTAGCAATCTTTCGGGCATGATTTATTAAGAAGCGAAAAGTCGATACACATACGCCACTTAACTCCTCCCTTTTTTACCATGACTACGTTGGAGATCCAGCCTGGGTACTGGATCTCTGATACAAAACCTGCCCGCAAAAGTTTACCCACCTCCTCTCGGATGGGTTCTTCAAGTTTGTCCACTACGACCCTCCTCTTCTGACGGATGGGGCGGGTGCTGGGGTCGAGGTTGAGGCGGTGGCAAGCCACATCCGCATCGATCCCGGGCATATCCGCGGTGCTCCAAGCGAAGACATCCACATTTTTCTGCACGCAGGCCAGGATCTCGGCCTGCTCCTTCGGGTTGAGCTCTCCGCTGACTCGGACCTTTTCTACCACCCCGAGCTGGGTGGTGACTTCAAGTTCCACAACCTCATCCCTGGCCTCCATCCTGGACTGCTCTCCCCAAGAACTTTTCTCCTCTCCATCGCCAGCGAGCTCTTGGGCTCCTTCCTCCGTCTCTGCCCCTTCAACCACCATCAACTCTTCCACCCCTCCTTCCTGGGCACCCTCTCCTTTCCCCTCTCCTTCTC
The DNA here is from genome assembly GCA_033032865.1 of Dactylorhiza incarnata. Taxonomy (NCBI): domain Eukaryota; kingdom Viridiplantae; phylum Streptophyta; class Magnoliopsida; order Asparagales; family Orchidaceae; genus Dactylorhiza; species Dactylorhiza incarnata. Next base: position 926,343 of record JAWHQI010000068.1, read on the forward strand.
CTCTTCCCGCCCTGGGCCTCTCAGCGACCCCTTCCTGGGCATAAATTTCTTCTCCCTCCATCTTCTCCTCGGCTCTTTTCTCTCCTTCAGCTTCCGCCGCCTCCTCCATCGTCTTATCGAACTCTTCCGCCTCTCCCATCCAGGCGATGGTGTTGACAGCCGTCACATAGCACTGTCTCGCCATCTTGGGGTCTCCTCGGATCTGGACCTGGACTCCACCCGCGTTGAATTTTAGACATTGGTGGAATGTGGAAGGGACGCATCTGAATGCGCTGATGAGAGGACGTCCAAAGATGGCGCTGTAGCTGCTTGGGGCATCCACTATCACGAAGCGGCAGTTCCGGTACTGCCCCCCGAGGGTCACATGCAGCCCCACACCACCTTGTACTTCCTTCCTTTCCCCCGAGAAGCCGAATAGGGGGCCATCCGAGGCTAACACCCTCTTGGATTCCACCTTCATCTCATCAAACGCCTTCTTGAAGACGACGTTGACTGAGCTACCGTTGTCGACTAAAATCCTCGAGACGGTGAAGTTCTCGATGGCAGTCTGGATGACCAACGCATCGCAGAACGGGTCTTCGAAGCTCGGCATATCCTTCTGAGAGAAAGTGATTCTCTCCGCTGGGGGTGGAGCGGTGGATGTTGAGGCCACACTCCGTTGATAGATGGTATGGAGGCTAGCCGTGCGGGTCGCCTCCACTCCTACCCCCCATAGATAACCCTGAACCCTCCTCTACTCCCCACATCGACTCTGTCCTCGCACCTCTCTTCCTCCTCTCCTCGAGGCTTTACTTCCTCGATCCTCACTTGCTGTTGTTGCCCTTGCACGGGCACTCGGCCCCTTTTTGTTTCTAGGAACTCCGGGCAGGTGGCCGTCGCGTGACCTTGCTCATCGTGTAAGTCACAATACGGCAACACCACCCCGCCTGCTTCACCTTCTGCCACCCTATTCCTCCTCCTTCTTGCTCCCACTTCTTCTCTCGCCTCCTCTCTCCTTCCCCTTCCTCTTCCCCTTCTGATCGCCATGGCTTGCTGAGGCGGGGGAGGCAACGGCCTTGGACCCTGCCTCCATCCCAACTGGGGTGGTCTACCTTGCCCTCAAAAGAAGTTACCCCTTCCCGAGCCGTAACCTCGTCCCTGACCTTGCGTTCCTTCGGCACGCTGCCTCCACTCCCCTTCCGGGACCCTGGGTTCCTCCCTTCTCCTTACTTCCTGCTGCCTGACCTCCGGCTCATTGAGTTTTGCCAACCGCTTAGTGAGTTCTGGGTTGGCCTCCTCGCTCTCAATCTCTTCCGCCACCCTCTCCATTAACTCCTCGTAGGAGACGGGGGCTTTCCTCTTCAGAGCCATTTTAAAGAAACTTTCCCGCAGCCCGACCATGAAGGCGAGCTGGAGGGCAAACCCAGGCATCTCCTGAGTGAGCAGCACCTCCTCTTGAAACCGCTCTGCATAGCGAGCCAACGACTCCTTTGGCTTCTGTTTCACTTTGAAGAGGGACTCGGCGTCCTTCTTCCTCTTCTTTGCAGTTGAGAATCTCAACAAGAAGCTCCTGCGCAAATCCTCGAAGGTGTAGATTGATCATGTAGGGAGTTGATGGAACCAGTCCCTGACCTTCTCCTTAAGGGTGACCGCGAAGAGCCGACACTTGAAAGCGTCTGACATCGGCCTGATGGAGACCGAGTCCTCAAAAGACTGGAGGTGTTGGACGGGGTCATCTCTGCCGTTGTAGTACACCCTGTCCCACTCTCCGAACCCCGCTGGAACAGGTGCAGAAAGCACCAACTCGCAGAAGGGGCTTCCCCCTTCTACCACCCTGTCTCTCTCCATGCGACCCCAAGCTCTCTCGCTAGACTCGGGCTCGCTGGGATCGCGCTCGCGAGAACTGCACTCGCCTGAACCACTCCCAAGGTCGCCGCATCCTCCTGTTACGCGCTCGCCTGCGCCTCACTCGCTGGGACAGAGCTTGTCGGCCATGAGCTCGCCGGCCCGGAGCTCGCCGACACGGAGCTCGCCGGCCTCGGGCTCGCCGGACTGGCGAACAACACTCGCCCCTCCCTGTCCTGCCCTGAACTTCCCACTACTTCCTTCCCGGCCCTTCCCCCCGGGGCGTTCTCGCCAACCGCTGCTAGGGGAAGGGTTGCCTGGGGTGCTGGGGTTGCGAACTCATTTCGCAGTGCCGCGACCGCGAGCCCGAAGGTGTCAAGCACCTCCCGCCTAAAGTCTGCGAACATCCTCGACGTCACCACCTCTGGTGGCTCGCTGAACCCCTCGCCTTGATCCTCGCCTCCTGTCATATCTGCTCCTTGGAACTTTCTTGGACCAGCCACGCTCCACGCTCACCGCACCAAAATGTTGAAATCGATTTCTCGATCTCTGGTAGAGCTCAGGGCCCTCACCGAAATGAGGGGCGGCTAGCCCTTACTGATCCCTCGGAGAAGGTAGACTGAAGACTAGGAAATTGACTAAGACCTTAGTCACAGCGAGGAGGTCCCTCCACTTACCCGGAAGATCATTGAGCGCTTCCCCTCCCAAGCCAAAGCTGAGACTCGGGCACCTTGGAGAGCTCAAGAAATGCTAACCAAAGAAAGCCTAAGGAGAGGGAAGCTGAACCGACCTCTCTCCAAAGGTGCCCTTGAGGTCCTATTTATAGATTTTCTGATCTGGCCTGCAAGTAGCAGGATTCCGCCTTTTGGTTTTACTATCCGCACCCCAAATAGGTCTGCTAACAGCCAAACTCCGTTGTTTGGAGAGACTAAAGGCAGACCACCAAGGGTGGTAGGGTAATGTGACCCTATCGGCGACTCGGGGAGGACTCTGGCTCGCCTGTCTTCCCGCGACATATCGGCGACTCAGGGAGGACTCTGGCTCACTTGCCTCCTTGCGAGCACTCGGCGGTCCTCTAGCTCGCTCGCCTTCTTGCGAGTCGCCTGGCTCGTTTTGCTTTCTTGCGAGTCACCTGGCTCGCTTCGCTTTCGTTTGTCCATCCTCTAGGCGAATATCGCGGTTGTACACTAACCATCTCCTTCCTCATGACGTAAGTAGACAAATTCACCTATTGGCACATCACATCACCTTAAAGACAAGAGTTAAACCTTACAAAGAGAGCATGGTGTCCATTTAGCCAAAATAGCTTAAGCCACTCAAATGAACTCCTTCTTGGTCAATTTAGCTATCCACACCATTAACAATGACTAAGGCTACCTAAACCCTCAAAATGTTGACTTTGGTCAATATTGGTCACCTCAAATTAAGCATGGTCAAACCATGGTTTAATTAGGGCCTAAACCCACTTTTATAAATACCCTAACCCCACACTCACCCAAATGCCTCCAAATTAAACCCTAAATAAATTTAGACCTTAAAACCAAGGACCAAAATCAGATGGCCATTAATTACCCTAAACACCCCCTTAAGAGGAAAATTTCCCAAAATGGAAAAACATCAAAATGAGGTAACCATGCCCCCCACCCCATGAATCCTTCCCTCTTTGAGAGGCTAACGGAAAGATTCTGATATTATCCAAGACCTCAAAGGACTGCAAGGTGGCTAGAAGTACAAGCTAGACCATAGCCATGGTCGACTATGGGGTGCTTAAGAGGAGAATTGCAAACCTCACCCCCAACTTATAAAAGCCACCTCTCCCCACGCCCACCCCACCCCCACCCCACCCCACACAGCCTTCAAAAACCTCACACGAGCCCCAAACAGCAGTCTTAAGTAGAGAATTTGACTGGAATCCCTCAGGAGGAGTGTAGCCAACTCAGCCAACTAAGCCATGGATGTCACAACCCACATTTTCCCACGAATTTAATACATATTATCAGAGCAAGAGGAAAATACACGTCGTGATGCCACGTCCTGCAGGAGACGACTACAGACGCTCAGGCAGCCACTCCTTATGGTAAATTTATAAAAGACATATATGTGTTTGGATTAAAAATGAAAATTTTTCATTTTAGCATAAGACCGCGTCCCTCGGTCCGGTGGATCATCTAATCCACAAGTAGGAAACTATACATACCCAGCGGAAAATAGGTTCATTTTAGCCTATATGAGCATGAAGATCAACATCCAAGAAGTGATACGCATAAATCTATGTTTAGTATAGTAAGAAAGGAATTTCTACGATCTTCAAAGTATGTGACATTTATTTAAAAGTCATGATATGCAAGAATGACATTTTTATACTAATAAAGTAACTAATGCATCCTAGCATAAAGCTTCCCAGAGAGAAAGTAGGTAAACAACCCGAAAGTAACAGCAAAACTACTAGCAAGTAAACTAAGCATAAAAGCCAAACGGGCGCCAACAACTGACATGAACCCGTAGGAAAGAAGGAAAACATCCAAAAGAAGACAACAACTAAAGAACTGCCGAAAGAAAAATCACAGTCGTTCGGGATGGTCGGACGGGACTAGAGGAACCCCGAAAGCTCCTCCCAGGCGGGATCAATCTCCTTCGTCGGCTCAAGGGTGAAAACAAAATCACAGTCGTTCATAACCTTAAATAATGATTGGGCTGATCCATACAGCGGATCCACTGTGGGGGAAGGTCATTTCATCATCTGCCACTTTCCCCACCAACTAGTTCTGCTTCAAGATTCGTGCTTTTTTTCTTATATATTAAGCTAGAGCTTATTAAATGTAAAATTGCTATATGCACACGCCAATAGAGTTTTTTTAATAGATTTTAAATGCCTTAATGACTGAACCAAGCTAAGTGATCAACATGGAAGTTGTAGGGCTTAGTCAGACCTTCTCAAATTGTGGTGGTACATTTTCTGAGGAGTTGTATAACTCCCTGAATTAATTTTCAAAGTTTGGATGTCATAAACCATGAGGCTTTTCAAATTTTGTGTTTTTTTCAGTCATAAGACGTGATTTGAACCTAAAAATTTCTATGTAGGTTCCTTATGAGGTTACTAAATTACAAATTTTGGTTAGCACCCTAATAATGTCATGAAAGACCTTGGTTTAAGTTTTCAAAAGGTTTGGACTTCATTTGAGCGCTTTATGAAATTATGCATTTTAAATGGTATTATTTAATATGTCACACTTTCATATAAATGAAATAAATGAGTCTTAAACCCTTCATTAAATTCCCAAATTTTTATAGCACCCTAATAATGTCATGAATGATCATGGTTCAAGTTTTCAAAAGTTTTGGACTTAATTTGACCAGTTTATAAAATTATGCATTTTAAAGGGGTATTATTTTTTATGTCACACTTTCATATAAATGAAATAAATGACTCTTAAACCCTTCAATAAATCCCAAATTTTTATAGCACCTTAATAGTGGCATGAATAACCTTGGATCAATTTTCAAAAGGTTTGGACTTCATCTTTATAAAATTATTCATTTTAAAGGGGTATTATTTAACATGTCACACTTTCATATAAATGAAATAAATGAGTATTAAACCCTTTATTTAATTCCAAAAAATTTATAGCACCCTGATAATATCATTATTGGCCTTGGTTTCATTATTCAAAAGATTTGAGCTTGAGTTGACCATCTTTTGAAATTGTACGTATTCAAAAGTGTAGCTTGATTAATTACTTATTGCACTCATATATTGATGAAGTGTCTTGGCCTTATATAGTTATTATAAATGTTCAAGTTCATTTTTACTCTTACAAATTTATCATGCTTAAATCCTGGATCAAGGTTTGAACATAGTGCTTCGACTATTGTTTATACATATTAATAATCTATGCATCATTGCTAGTTCTTTGTCGCATCTATAATTGGGAAAAGAGACTAGTTTTAACCCTAGCATATATCAGTGAACGCCATATTTTAAGTCATCTTAATTGGTGTCTTGGAATGATGTTAGGGATGAGCTAGTAAACCCACAAGGAAGGTGGTGTATAAAGGTATGCACTGCGACCACCAACCTCACTCTTACCTGGCTAATGGAACACTTAAACTTTATATCACAATATATGGCAAACAAGTTATCTAGGGTTCTTTCCGTGTTACTTTCTTAACGTCCTGAAATCTATTATAAATAAAGGGGTCGTAGAGAGTAGTCCTTAGTCTGGTGTGGGGAATGACATTAGAGTAATGTCTATTCCTGTAAAACTATGGCGGGTCTAACCACTCTACCGTACAATACACACTGTCTGAGGGACTCGAGTGTTAGATCATTTTTGCTTATGGTGCAATTTCTCTTGTGGATATAATCTTGGTGGGTAAATCGCCAGAGTTTGTATCCGCTCTCTGCTGTTGGCGAGACCTCAGATAGTAGTGCAGGTATAAACCCATATTGTACATTATGACATAGGATGGTTGTGTGTCACCTACCTAGAAGTAGAGATGTCTGATCTGCTGTTATCATTCGCCACAGTGATGTGGCCCACATGGTTAGCTACCAACTTAAGAAGTGGACTGGTAGGACTTACACATATAAATCTAGTAATTCATCATATCATCTTACTTAAGCAAACATTGCATCTTTTAACCTTATACTACATGTTTTTATGTGCACTTTTGTAAGATAAGTCTGTGTTATGATAATTTCGAGACGCTTAACATATACGTTTGTATTGGCATTCATATAAGCAAAATTATTTTTGTACCATTATTGTTTCATGCTCGTGCTATATATTTTATCAAATTAACTATTAGATTTATTACTTATGTCAGAATAAGACCCTCAAGTTGTAAGTTTGTATGGTCATTCTTATAAGCTGAGACATTTATGCTTCCCCTACCACCTGATTCATAACACAACTCTCACTTCCCCCATCACTCGGTTCACTCATAACTGTTTGTGCTCTTTTACCCCTTCTCCCTCTCCAATTCTTTAAGATGCATTTAGGGAAAGGAAGGGAATCCACTTAGTCAATTTGATTAACAGTTTATGGCAACCCCCTCTAGGAACCCCCATCGCAGAAGCTTTTATAGTAACAGCCCCAACTGGAGATCTTTGAGATAGAGATGGAGATGGAGTTCCCCGAAGTCATGGACCCAGCCACAACCCCCACAGTAGAGGAAGTGCTGACAGAAGTGAGTTCGTGCCTCTATTTTATGTATCTCAACTTGTTCTAGATAACACATGTTATAGTTATAGTTCATCAGGGAATATAGTAGCCCAATTTTGAGTTAAGGGCATGTGTTAGCCCTTGTTATTCGGTCACGTTTTAGCCCTAGTCTTCTGCTATATTCCTAACCTTGATACATATATATGAAAAATGTGATTTGGATTTCATCCTTATCTTTTCCTTTTGTTATAGATTGGTATTACTGTGATGTAAAGATAACTCGCCTTGCAGAGCTATTCCAAGGGAACTATTTTCAATGTCAGCGGCCCGGCCACATAAAAGCCAATTGCCCGCATAGAAACTTTCCACCAAGGATGGAGGCACGGACACCATTCCAAGGTGCACTGGCACCATTCCAAGCTGCCCCGACACCATTCCAAGATAAAGGAAGAGGTCTTGGAGGCGGATACAAAGGAAGAAATGAAGGCAATTCAAGAAACCCCTACCTCTACCACAACAAGCATATACGTTGGACCTCGCTCGAGAGTACGAGCCCCGGGACAAAGTGAACATTGTATGCATGGTAAGGAGAAAACCTGCACACACCATATTTAATACAGGAGCCTCACACTCCTTTGTATCAGAAAGCTTCATCCAAGACATACCCAACTTTAAGAACTTCTTTGGACTACGTCTAAGAGTTCTCCTCCCAAACGGATCAGAGATACTCTCTTCTACCCAATGCACGTTCCCAGTCTATTTAATGGAAGATTGTTTCAAACCTACCGCCACAATGTTAGCACTTCCCGACTTTGATCTCATTATAGGAATGGAGTTGTTAAAAATGCACGACGCTCTGATAAACTGTGCAACAAAGGAAGTCACCTAACACCACACAACAAATAACGAACTCATCTTCGAAGGTATTAAATCAATTTCCTGAACATTACTATCCTTCATTCAAGTAGTTAAATCTTACACTCAAGGAGAGGAGGTATTCGAGGTATGCTTTGAAATGTTAGGCAACTTTAGTAATATTCTCGAGGTACCAGTAGTTAAGGATTTCGTCGAGGTGTGCCCAGAGAAACTACCTGGATTACCACCCCTTCATGAGGTCGAGTTCAAAATTGAACTAATACCCGGAGCTCGACCTCTATCCTGAGTCCCTTACCGAGTGGCCCCAAGAGAACTAGCCGAGTTTAGGAAGCAACTAGAAAAGTTGATGAAAGATGGCTTTGTCCATCCCAGTTCATCACCATGGGGAGCCTTGATGCTTTTTGTCAAGAAAAAGGATGGGACACTACGACTTTGTATCAATTGTCAGGAATTCAACTAATTAACGTTACGAAACACCAACCCCCTTCCCCGAATATATGAAATCTTCGAACAACTTCAAGGATCCTACATCTAATCGAAACTAGACTTAAGATCCAGCTACTACCAATTATGGATCCAGGATGAAGATATCCAAGAGACAGCCTTTAACTCGAGATATGGGCTATACGATTATACAGTAAAGCCATTTGGCCTCACTAACGCCCCCTTGTCATTTATGATATTAATGAACCAAGTCTTCGGACCCTACCTAGACATCTTTTTCATCATCTTTATAGATGACATTTTGGTGAACTACAAGCCCGAAAAGGACCATACCCAACACTTAAGGTAGGTCTTGGAAAAGCTAAATGAGCAGCACTTATTTGATAAATTCACTAAATGTGAATTTTGGCTACAAGAGGTTGGCTTTCTAGGCCATGTAATTAATGGAGCAGGAATAACAGTAGATCTCTCCAAGATTCAAGTCATACAAGACTATCCTCTATTAAAAATAGTCTCAGACATCTGCAATTTTCTAGGACTAGCAGGATACTAGCACAAATTCATGGAAGGATTCTCAAGGATTTCCCTCTCTCTTACAACACTCACCAAAAAGGACACCCCGTTCAAATGGACGCCTCAATGCGATGCCGTCTTCCATAACCTAAAAACAAGGCTAACATCGACATCTATCCTCAGTCTACCCTCTCAAATAGAAGGTTTCCAAATATTTGATGACGCCTCTCTCCAAGGAATGGGAGCAGTCCTAATGCAGAACAGAAAGGTAATTGCCTATGTGTCAAGACAACTTAAAAAGCATGAACAGAATTACCCAGCACATGACTTGGAATTCAGTACGGTCATCTTTTCTCTAAAAATCTGGACACATTACCTTTATGGGATACACTACAAAATCTTCTCAGATCATAAAAACCTTTAATACATAGACAACCAAAAGGACATTAACTTATGGAAAAGACGATGGTTAGAATTCCTATGCGATTACGAGTGTACTGTTGGAACAACCCTATTACTGATTTGGGCTAGGATCACTATGTTTTGACTAAGATCAAGTTGACCCCATTGTATAGTCTAAGGGTCAAGTTTTTTGGCTGTTAGATTAGCTAGAACTTAAGAAAAATTCAAGTTCTCAGCGTTCGACAAATGGCTAATGGCGTTCGACGAATGTCTATCATCATTCGACGAATTGTTCTCAGCAGACTGAAGTATTATAGCCAGTCCCAGCGCTCGACATTCTCTGAGCAGTGATCGACGAATTCCAGGCAGCGCTCGACGAATTCCAGCCAGCGCTCGACAATTTCTTTATTGAAGCTCAGATCGACAAATTCAGTTCCAAGATTATTTAATTCTTAAATATCAGTTATCTGTCAGTTCTCTGAACACAGATCGATGACTCTAACGGATATATTCAATATATTTGGACGTATTCAAGTCAGTTAAGTAAGGATATTATATTCTTTGAATATATTCCTTTCTTTCCTTTATTCCAAGGCAAAGATAGCCGTTGACAATTAATGCAAAGGAGTATTTCACGGCTAAGGAATTAAAGGACCTGCCAAAGTCATTTTGTCTCTGTTGCAGTTCCAAGAAAGAATTAATGTCTGATTATTCTATTCCAAAAAGAGAATATATCAAAGACAGACTTTATTGTCTCATTATCTCGACAGAATTCAAATACATTCTTACAGAATACAGAGAGAGTACAACAACAAGGATAGAGAAAGAAAAAGAAGAACACTCAGTCAAATATTCTCAATCTTCTTCTTCCTCAAGCAGCAATGACCATTTCTCTGAGAACATCTTCTTCAAAGATCAATTTCTTAGATATCTGTTGCAAGTTCAAGTTTTCTAAAAGAGAAACAAAGAATCTGAAGAACTTTTTCTTCCAGATCAATCTACTACAGAAGATTCCTGTTTTCAAGAGAAAGCCTCTCCACCATCTGTCAAATACTTCTATCAGACAGGGGGAGCTTTACAATAAATCCACTAGAGTCTTCTCTCAGCATCTTGATAGAGAAGAACATTATAACCTCTTTCTCACCTCTCTTGTACAGGGTTAATACTCCCTTCAAAAGTGTAACTCCCTGGTGTCAAGACACCTGATCAAAAAATCTAGTTGGTTTTGAGCACCTGAACAAAAGCTCTGTGGTGTGTGGACACCTGAACAAAATCTCCTTGGTGCTAGGGCACCTGATCAACTCTCCTAGTGGATTCCTACCAAGGGTGGTAGAAGATTGGACTACCCAGATTTATTGGACAACCACTATATTTCCTTGTGTCCTCTGTGTTTGCTTATTTCTCTGTGCTGTGCTGTGTGCTTTTACTTATTCAGTTTTTCTGCTTATATATATATCTCACACTGCTTACACATATATATAACACTATTTTAATTCCGCTATAAAAACTAAGGAAAAGTTTTTAATACTCTATTCACCCCCTCTAGAGTAACTTAAGATCTAACCTCCACTTTCATATACATTGCATTACCACCCAGGTAAAGCTAATATGGTCATAGATGCTCTAAGCCGAAGATCACCCAGCCTCATGTACCAAAACGATAGAAGCTCGCTCTCACGCTAGAACGATTGGACGTTACATTGGTATCTCCAGCTCACCCGAGTCAGATGCCAAGTACCTAAACTGGTTGAAATTCAAGTGCTCCATAAGGGAGAAAATCAAAGAAGGCCAGAAGAATGATCAGACTCTATATTCTATCATTCAAGCTATATCAGAAGGCCCACAATATGACCACTCAATGAAGGATGGTCTACTTCACTTTCGAAACCGCATATATATTCCCGCAGTCAGAGAGATCATAGAGGAGATCCTACAAGAAGTGCACTGCACCAATTAATCAATACACCCAGGAACCACGAAGATGTATGGTGAACTCCGAAAAAAACTCTATTGGCCAGGTATGAAGAAGGATATAACTAAATTTGTAACACACTGCAAAGCCTGTCAAATGGTAAAAGTAGAGTGTAGAAGTCCTGGAGGCCTACTGCAACTCCTGCATATCCCTGAATGGAAGTTTGAAGACATCTCCATGGACTTCGTCCACGGTTTACCCCGCTCCCACTCAGGAAACGACTCCATATGGGTAATAGTAGACTGGCTAACCAATGTAGCATGGTTCGTACCAGTTTGAAAGGAAGCCCCATTAAGTATCTTAGTTCATCTTTTTGGCGAACAATTTGTGCAATACCATGGGGTACCAAAGACAACTGTGTCTGAAAAAGATGGTCATTTTACCTCCAAAGAATGGAAGATGGTACAAGCATACATAGGCTCAGTGTTATCCTTCAATACCACTTTCTACCCCCAAACAAATGGCCAAACAGGAAGTTGTGTTGGTGGTTTGTGACGGGGCGACTGGAGCGTGACGGTGGATGGCGAGGAGGAATTCTCTTTTAGGAGAGGCTTCCCCCAGCTTCAATTCTAGCATTGGTCATGAGGCTAACAGAGTTGCTAATTTCTATGCTCATTTTGTCCTACAGGAAAACTTTGTATGTCTAGATGTTTATAACACCCAGACTGAGCTTGCCGAGCGTGTTCGTGCAGCCTTGGATGGCATGTTGTATTTTTGTTTTCCTTTTTGCATTTTAATTTCATGCTATATGCACTTTTCAAATATAAAAGGATGGCCAAACTGAACGAATAAATAGGACTATGGAAGTCTTACTCTGACTATGCATTATAGAGTATAACGAATCTTGGGAGAAACTCTTACCCCTCATAGAGTTTTCTTACAATAATAGTCTACAATCAAGTATCGGAATGGATCCATACGAAGACATATATGACAAGAGGTGTCGAACACCATTGTCCTTGATACAAGAAGAAGATCTGCAGACTTTGGGAGTACAATTTATTGATGAAACTGATACTACCAACAGGATCATCCGAGAAAGAATGCTCGAAGCTCAAAGCCGAAAAGCTAAGTATTATGAACAGAAGCACCGAATGGTCGAGCTCCAAGTAGAACACAAGGTATTTTGTGAGATAAGGAAAGTATGCAGAGTTTCTCATATTCGGAGTCACCGCGAGATCAGTCCCTGATACATGGGGTCGTATACAGTCTTAGAATGAATCAGACTCCTATCTTACAGTATAGAACTGCCCACAGATATTGCCAACTTAAACTATGTATTCCGTCTCTTCTCTCTGACGAGCTCTACTTCGTCCAGACCAACACAACCCTTCCCCTTAAGGACCAGTAGTTTTAGATAGATTAATTCATCCCGAATTGATACAAGTTGTAGACTCAGATACTCAAATATTACAGAAGAAGAAAGTCTCACTAGTAAAGGTCCTATGGTCTAATCACGGACAGGAGGAATTCACATGTGAGCCTCGAGACTTAATGTAGCTTAAATATCAAGAGCTATTTTATACAAGTACCCTCCAATCCTTCTTGCATTACCTTATACATTAAACTTCTTTACTTACTTTTTGTACCAATGAACTTAACTTCAATTTCAGATTTGAAATTCATTTTTTTATTGGATTTGTAACATCCCAATTTAGGATGAGGACCCTATAAGTATTGGCACCCCTAATTAGTGCACCGCCTCACCATGGAGACAAGGTAGAGCCCTTAAAGGGGCAAAAGGTGCACTTAGCCAAGTTGACCAATTCAAGTCCCACGAACCCCACCCATAATCAATGGAACCCACGAAACCCTCTGATGATTACTTGGGCTTCTTCTTTTTGTTTTATAAATAAAAGATAACCTTTATATTAAGAGTTTAGAATTGGCGGATATTTTCGAAGAGTCTCGCAAGTACTCCTACTTTGAGAAATTAACCGTTATCCTATCGAAGGATAGAAGTAACGATCTTTTTCTTCTTTCGGAATATTGACAATTACGCTTCGGCTACAATGCCGAATTCTATTGAATTGAATAGTAGAAAAGGAGAGTTTTGCACTAAATGAGTTTGAAAAGCTGTGTTTGAATTTTTAGTCCAAATTAATCATTTGATAAAGGCAAGTATACCTTATCGCAAGTAATACAGGATATTTTTAGAAAATATCGGGATCGTATATTTCCGCGGGTCGTGTTGATTATGCTACTTCGAGGGACGAACTATTATTTTATCGGAATAATATTTTTAGTTGATTTAACTAGAGTTCTAAATGATAAAATGCGAAAGATGATTTAAACGATTTACTAGAGTTCTAAGTGATGAGAAATATAGCGCGCGACGTCGAATTACCTTGAGACGAAAATAGATTTTTCGTAGAATTAAAAGTGATGACTTTTCAAAATATTAAGATGACTTGGCCGTGGAGGTTCCATAATTATGAACGCTCCTCTCTCGAGGGTACGCCCACCTGAGATTATGAATATTCGACCGAACTCTCGTTCTACAATCGAATGTTCTTAATACTCGCTTTATGTTGCGAACCCCGCTATTGGGTTTTTATTTCCAATTCGGGAGAGTTACCTCGTCCTCTCTCGAGGGTAGAGCGCACTTCTCTTTACCCGTGAGTGATCAGTCCGTACACACGAGCCTCTCGGCTAACTAGGTACGAAAACGGAAATGAAAACCACACATCGATTATGTGGCTCCACTCAACGTGATTCTCGGGTAAACCTTAAGCGTTAATTATTTTAGAAAGAGATGTTTTAATTTTTATAGAAAAACTATTTTTGTGTCCCAATGCTCTTCGACGTCGTGCGCTAAAGGAAATTAGCCACTCATCGGAATGGAGACGGCATTATCGGTTGAAAAATACATGTTTGATAATTAAAGCGGATATAAGCGGATAAAAAGGAAATAAAAAGACTTATATAAAAACAGTAATAATATCCGTCCCAACCACCTTAAACAAGTGCTAAAAAGTTCTTAGCCTCTTATTTAAGAAGGGGGTGGTATAGAAATGAAAAGACTTATAAAGGTGCAGAAATAATATCCGTCCCAACCGACTTAAATAAGTGCTAAAGTAAATTAGCCTCTTATTTGAGAAGGGGGTGGTATATAGCAGTTATATAAAGACTGAAATAAAAACTAAGCTACAAAAAAGGAAAATACTATCTCATACACGCACACACTCTAAAAGAAACTGAAAAAGAAAGCGTTTAAAATGAAAGCGATAAAATAAGGCGAAAAAGAAAACGATAAAACTATTTTATGAAAGCTTGTAAATCTAAGCTATGAAAACAGTAAACCTAGATTATGAAAGCAATAAAACTAACTATAAAAGCAATAAAACTAAATTATGAAAGCAATAAAGCTAAACTCATACACGCACACACACTAACATTAATAAAAAGAAGATGATCCAAATGAGAAAAACATCATTTTATTTCTGAAATCAGCATTACAACTAGACTAGGAAGACGAAAAAAAAACTACAAACGAACTTAAACTGAAATGCAGAAGAGAAGCTCACAATCACTCAAAAGAACTCACAATACAACAAAAACCACTCAAAATTTGGATGAAAATTACTTCAGCCGAGCCCCTCTATTTATAGGGAAAATTTGAGTTTTACACGCCCTAGGTCACGGGCGTGACTTGAATGTCACGGCCGTGACTTAGGGCGTGACATTTGCTCGGCTGTATTCGCCGCCTTCTGGAAGGTCTGGCCGTCAAACATGGCTGCACACGGGCGTGACTTGGTATGTCACGGGCGTGACTTGGTGAGTCACGGGCGTGACTATGGGTGGCTGATGTCGGCAGCATGGGTGCGGCTTCGAGACGTGACGCGCTGGCGGCTCACGGGCGTGACTCTGCTGGAACACGGGCGTGACTTGTAGAGTCACGGGCGTGACTTGATCAACTTTTCGAGATTTCACCTGAAAACGGCTGCCAGCTGGAAATTTGGCTTTTAAAATTACACGCCCTTGGTCACGGGCGTGACCTCGGGCGTGACTTGAGCGATTTGTCGGGATTTGATCTGAATTGAGCCGTCCCGTTGATATTTGATCTTTAAAATTACACGCCCTTGGTCACGGGCGTGTCTGAGGGCGTGACCTGTGAAAATTTTGCAAAAAATTGCAAAAACAAAAATAAAACTAAGTTAGAAACCAGAAATAATAAAGAAGCAATTTATTCATTAATTTACATAGAAAATTCACAATATTAATTAAAACTATACTAATACTTATACCAAAAATACATATATTTTATTACTTATCACCCTCCCTCATGAACTATGTAAACCAATTCACCTATCAGCACACAACATTAGCTTGAAGACAATGTCAAAGCCCATAAAGAAAGAGAAAGATGCATGTTGTGTATTTAGGCAATGTGAACCAAACAAACTCAATTAACCCAACCGTTGACCAATTGAGCTAACCATCTACTTCCCCATGACTTAAGTACACAAGTTCACCTATTGGCACACCACATCACCTTAAAGACGAGAAAAACCTTAAAAAGAAATCATGGTGTGCATTGTGCAAAAATAGCTTAAACCACTCAAATGAACCCCTTCTTGGTCAATTGAGCTAGCCAAACAGTGAACCACGACCAAGGCTAGCTAAACTCTCAAAATGTTGACTTAGGTCAATATTGTTCAACCAAAATTAAACATGGTCAAACCATGGTTTAATAAAGGCATAAACCCACTTTTTAAAATACCCTAACCCCACACTCTCCCAAGAACCTCAAAATTAAACCCTAAACACATTTGGACCTTAAACCCAAGGACCAAAATTAGTTGGCCATTAATTAACCTAAACCCTTAAGAGGAAAATTACCCAAAATAGAAAACATCAAAATGAAGTAACCATGCCCCCTTGAATCCTTCCCTCTTTGAGAGGCTAAATGGAAGCTTCTAATATTATCCTAGGCCTCAAAGGACTGCAAGGTGGATAGAAGTACAAGATAGACCATAGTCACGGCCGACCATGGTGAGCTTAAGAGGAGAATTGCAAACCTCACCCCTTGCCTATGAAAGCCCCCCCCCCCCCCCCCCCCCCCCCCCACCTCACCAATCAGAAACCTCACACCAACCCAAGAAACAGTCCTAAGCATAGAGTATGAGTGGAAGACCTTAGGAGAAGTGTAGCCAATTCAGCGGACCAAGCTATGAAAGACCGAACCCGAACAAGGAGATCAACGAAAAATTAGGTGACATTCCTTCCCCTTCCCCTTCTGAAATCATCTTAGAAGGTTTTTGAATCAAAATCATGCTTAATTGGGCCAAACTTTCATGTAATTTGGTGGAGAAACATCGTCGGAATGATCTCGTAATTCCGGCCGCGACGCTAGGCCACTGGACCATCGCCAAGAGGTAACCCGCACCACGGTGAAACTACTGGTAGTGGTGGCGATGGGTGGTGATGGCCAGATGGTGGTGGAGGAGCTGCGAAAGCTCCTCCCAGATCAGATCAATCTCCACCGCCGACTTAAGGTTGAAGACAAAATCACAGTCGTCGATAACCTTAAATAATGATTGGGTGATCCACGTAGTGGATCCACAGCACATCCCCTATGGGGGAAAGTCATTACACCATCTGCCACTTTCCCAAGCCACTAAATCTGCGCCAAGATCACTGCTTTTCCTTATATATTAATCCAAAGCTTATTTAGTGTAAAATTGTTATATGCACACCCTATCATAGTTTTTTTAAATAGATTTTTAAGTGCATTTGTGACAGAACGAAGCCAAGTGATCAACATTGAAGTTTTAGGGCTTGGTCAGACCTTTTCAAATTAGGGTGGCACATTTTTTGAGGAGGTATATAACTCACTGAATTACTTTTCAAAGTTTGGGTGGCATAAACCATGAGGATTTTAACATTTTTTTTGTATTTTTCAGTCATAATACCTGATTTGAACTTTAAAATTTGTATGTTAGTTCCTTATGAGGTTAGTATATCATATACAAAAGATTGTAATTTATGGAACATATTTTTACTATGGTTTAAATTAAAATACTCTTGATGCAGCACGCCCAGGGCCGACCCACCCTGGCTCGGCCAGAAGGAACACGTTCCAGTCGCACTGCCGGGCTGCAGCCCAAGCACCCCAACCCGTCTCCGACTCTTTATCAAGGAGGTCGGGGGATCGAGCCCTGACCTCAATAACCTATCGGCTCTGTGGTGGGGCCGGAGACGGGTTGGGGTGCTTGGGATGCAGCCCGGCAGTGCGACTGGAACGTGTTCCTTCTGGCCGAGCCAGGGTGGGTCGGCCCTGGGCGTGCTGCATCAAAAAAAGTGCACTTTTTTTGATGCAGCACGCCCAGGGCCGACCCACCCAGGCTCGGCCAGAAGGAACACGTTCCAGTCGCACTGCCGGGCTGCAGCCCAAGCACCCCAACCCGTCTCCGGCCCCACCACAGAGCCGATAGGTTGTTGAGGTCAGGGCTCGATCCCCCGACCTCCTTGATAAAGAGTCTTCAGGCAGACTCTCATCACCAACTGAGCTGCAGTTGGTGATGAGAGTCTGCCTGAAGACTCTTTATCAAGGAGGTCGGGGGATCGAGCCCTGACCTCAACAACCTATCGGCTCTGTGGTGGGGCCGGAGACGGGTTGGGGTGCTTGGGCTGCAGCCCGGCAGTGCGACTGGAACGTGTTCCTTCTGGCCGAGCCTGGGTGGGTCGGCCCTGGGCGTGCTGCATCAACTCTAATTTGTCAAACTTGTGGATTAATGAAATGTTTTGATCCTAAACATATAAATAAAATTCCAAATTTTTATAGCACTTTAATAATGTCATATGAACTTGGTTAAAGTTTTAAGGTGTTTGGACTTGATTTGATTATTCTATGAATTATGTATCCAAAGGGGTATGATTTAAATTAATTAGTATGTCACACTTTCATATAAATGAAATAAATGAGTTCTAACCCTGCTATAAATTCCCAAAATTTTATAGCACCATGATAATGTAATTACTGGCCTTGGTTAAAGTTATAAAAAGGTTTGGAGTTCATTTGATCACTTTATGAAATTATGTATCTTAAAGGGGTATTATTTAATTTGTACACTTTCATATGCATGAAATTAATGAGCCATAAACCCTTCAATAAATTCGCAAATTTTTATAGAACCCTAATAGTGTCATGAAAAATCTTGGTCCAAGTTTTCAAAAGGTTTGGAATTCATTTGGCCACTTGATAAAATTATGACTTTTAAAGGGGTATTATTTACCCTAATAATGTCATGGCTGACCTTGGTTCAAGTTTTCAAATGCTTTTCACTTCATTTGTGCAATTTATGAAATTATGAATTTTAATGGGGTATTATTTAATTTGTCATGCATTCATATAAATGAAATAAATGTGTCTTAAACCGTTCAATAAATTTTCAAAATTTCAAACCTCCCTAATAATATCATAAATGACCTTGGATCATGTTTTCAAAAGGTTTGTACTTCATTTAATATGTCACACTTTCATATAAATGAAATACATGAGTCTTAAAGCCTTATTAAATTCCAAAATTTTTGTAACACCCTAATAATATCATGATTGACCTTGGTTTCATTATTCAAAAGATTTGAGGTTTATTTATCCAACTTATGAAATTGCACGTATTCAAAATTATAGCATGATTAATGATACGTAATATTTAAGATATAATTTTCCCCAATTCTACGAACTATAGGCAAGTGCACCTATCGTTCATTGTATAAGATATTTAAAAATAAATATCAGGTGTCGTATTCCACGGGTCTGTTGATTTGTTATACTCACGCAAATTAATATTATTTTATCTAAATAAAAAGGTTTATTGTGTAAAGAAGAATGATAAAAGATAAAGAAGAAGAGCTTTTGATCTATAATCCTTCTTAAGTGAAATAATTTATCAATCTAAACTTCATGAGCAATTGAAAATAGAAACTCGATCGTGGAGGTTCCCAAATTATGAAAGCGCCTCTCTCGAGAATACACTACCAACTAACCTTAGGTTGATCGATTAAGACCACTCGGCCAGTCGAAACCCCTAAGCTTGCTTTACGAGGTGAACCCCACTAATCGATTTGACTCTAATCCAGAAGATTTATGTCATCCTCTCTCGAGGAGTGCACACAACTCCTTTTACCAACTAGAGATCACCTCGTATGCATAGACCTCTCGGCCATCTAGAATACGAATCATAGATTGAAAAACAAATGTCGACAATATGAAATAAATACGATAAAAATCACAGGTAAATCCTAGTTTTCTAAATCAAAGGCAATGAAAAAGAGATTATGAAATGAAATTACTTAAGATCTCATCCAATCAAATGCTATAAAAATTAACTAAACATGATAAAAGGGAAAGAACAATTTTATAAATAGGAAGAGAAATTATAATTGCAAGAAATAAAATTCTATAATAAGAATTGAAAAGTGCAAGACATAAAGTAAATTGCCCAAAGAAAATTACACTAAAAATGTAGTAAAACTAAGCTAGAAATGATCCAATCGAAGCAAGGACTGGATGGAGAATTCATTGGCAGCAACTGGCTTTTATAGCTGAAAAATTCGGAAGTCACTCCCTTGGTCATGATTGTGTCCAATGGCGTGTCTAGGAATAACTGCCTTCTTAAAAACCTCGTGAAAGTTGGGAGAACAATTGAAAAAACCTGTCATAACTAATTGTTAATGCCCTAGGTCATGCCCGTGTCCTAGGGCGTGTCTGGTGCGAGATCAAATAGACGTAAAAGGGGTGAAACTGGCTGTTTACTGCGGTTTCTATACAGTTCACACCCTAGGTCACGCCCATGTCCTAGGGCATGTCTAGTGAAAAACTTTCAAACTTTCCCAGATTATAGATGACGTCGTTCTCATCCCTAAATGGGGTGGAACGTCTGGTATCTATTCCTGGATTGAAAGTTATGTCCATTTGAAATTCTGCAATTAAAACTGTAAATTTTCATAATAAAATTGTGTTACACACCCTATAGTCCAGCCCGTGACATAATGGTCACGCCCGTTCCAGGGCTTGTTCTTGAGAAACTTTTTCAAACTGTAGATGACATCGTTCTCATCCCAAAATGGGGTGGCACGCCCCGTAACATTTCTTGGATTAAAAGTTATGATCATTTGAAAATTCAGCAATCAACCTTGCTTTTTTCCTATTTCTGGAGTGTACACGCCCTAGGGTCATGCCCATGACTTTATAACATGCCACTTGATCATGAGCATAACCTAGGGCGTGTAATTTTGAAATTCTGAAATTTACTATTCACATAACGAAATTCTGATTTTTACCATTCGTAGACCAAAATGCAAAAAATTCTCCTGGACCTCTCCAAAGCCCTAAAAACACAAATTAAAGTAAATTAGACTTAGAATTAAATAAAAATACTAATTAATTACTAAAAACACTAATTAATTAATAAAAATACTTATTGCACTGGTATATTGATGAAGCGTCTTGGCCTTAAATTCCTTATTATAAATGTTCATGTTCATTCTTACTCTTACACTTTATCATGCTTAAATCCTTGTTCAAGGTTTAAAAATAGTACCTATGGCGGAAGTATATGGCACATTCTTCATGTACTCAATGTTTTTATGCGTCGAGGCGTAGTGAGACTTGCTAAATTGTATTGACATCTTCATCGGCACATTCCCTTTCTTAGAGTTCTCCACATGGAACCTTTCTAAGATTTTGTCAATGTAAACACTTTGACTTAGGCCAATTAGACTTCGCGACCTGTCTCTATATATCTTGATTCCCAAGATATATTGGGCTTCACCCATGTCTTTCATTGAAAAAATTGTTTTCAATGAATTTTTGGTCTGTTCCTTTGAAGAAAATTTATTCCACATTAACAAAATATCATCGACATACAAGATCAAAAATATAATGTGACTCCCACTAACTTTCTTGTATACACAAGGTTCTTCGTTTCTTTGACTGAATCCAAGAGTTTTAACCTCTTCGTCAAAGCGTATGTTACAACTCCTAGATGATTGCTTCAAGCCATAAATGGCCCTCCGAAGCCTGCATACTATACTGTTATTTTTCGGATCTTCAAAACCTTGAGGTTGCTTCATGTAAACATCCTCATCAAGCTTTCCATTTTGGAACGCAGTTTTGACATATAATTGCCATATTTCATAATCATAGAAAGCGGCAATAGGCAACATGATCCGAATCGCTTTGAACATAACAACTCGCGAGAATGTTTCATCATAGTCAATCCCTTGGATTTGACTGAAACATTTTGCCACAAGTCTAGCCTTGTAGGTTGTTATGTTGCCATTCATGTCCATCTTCCTCTTGAAAATCCATTTGTTATCAATGGACTTCTTTCCTTCGGGAAGGTCAACCAAGTCCCATAATTGGTTGTCATACATGGATTGAAATTCAGATTTCATGGATTCTTGCCAGGCATTGGAATCTATCCTTTTAATTGCTTCTTCATAGGTCAAGGAGTCTTCGGTGTCTATAACTAAGACTTCAAGAAGACCCATTTAAAGGTCAGGTTTTCTTTTCACCCTTGTTGACCTTCTAAGTTCCTTCTGCTCATTTAACTCTTCTTGAGTCTCTTGAATTTCTTCCACAATCTCTTGTGGAATTGATTCATGCTCAATACGAGTCAAGCAGTTGCGTGGTGGTGTAGTATGGGCCTCCTCAACAATCAGTTGTGGAGGTGGAATGCTCATTCTCCCACAGAGTGAAGGAACTTCATGGGACATCTCGTGGTCATCTTGAATATCAAATTTCATCTCATTATCACACCCTTGTAGGTCCTATTGAGTTTCCTCAAGAATTACCCTACTGTCATGGTCCTTGATTCTTTCAAGAAACTCTTTCTCTAAGAATATTGCACCCTTCTTTATGAATAGGGTATTCATCGACTTGTGCCAAAAACTATACCCTTTTGTTTCCCTCGGGTATCCTATGAAGAAACATTTTATCTACTTTGGGTTCCAATTTTTTCGATAGCATACGTTTAACATATGCCTTGTAACCCCAAATTTTGTGATATGATATGATTGGTGCCTTGCCCATCCATATATCATGTAGAGTTTTATCAACCGTTTTGGTTAGAATGAGGTTTAAAGTGTGAGCCACAGTTAGGAGTGCATGGCCCTAAAAGTATTAAGGTAGATAGGTCTGGCACATCATGGAACAAACCATGTATAGCAGGGTTTAGTTTTTGCTTTCGGAGACACCATTCCACCGCGGGGTGCCGGGTGGAGTAAGTTGTGGTACGATACCACACTCCTTCAGGTAAGTAGTGAACATATTGCTCAAATACTCACCTCCACGATCAGTTATCAAGACTTTAATTTTCTTGTCGAGCTGGTTCTTTACTTCATTCTTGTATTCCTTGAATTTCTCAAGGGATTCAGTTTTATGCTTCATAAGGTAAACATAGCCATAGCGACTATGATCATCCGTGAATGTGATGAATTACCTATAACCATCTCTTGCACTAGTCCTCATTGGACCACATACCTCGGAGTGTATCAATTCCAACAAGTTGCTCGCTCTTGCACCTTTCTTATTGAAAGGTGTCTTGGTCATCTTACCAGTTAAACATGATTCGCATGTTCCAATTATATCAAGATCAAAATAATCCAAAAGATTAGCTTGATGCAATTTCTGTATGCGCTTCTCGTTTATGTGACCAATGCGATTATGCCATAAGAGAGCCTCATTCATATGAGATATCTTGAGTCTTTTGTTGTTGATATTCAATATTGGTATATCTTCAACTATGTTAAGCAAATACAAACCATTAGTAATGAAAGCATTTGCATAAAACATACCGTCCTTCTAATTAGTCATATGTGAATTGGAAATCATAAAACAAAAGCCTTCTGCATCTAAGCATGACATAGAGATAATGTTTCTAAACACAGAAGGGATGTGATAAACATCTCTTAAACTTAAACATAAACCACTAGGTAAATGATGGTCGAGTGTGCCCACAGTAACTGCAGAGATACTTGCACCATTTCCAACCTTCAACACAACTTCTCCTTTGGAGAGCGGTCTCCTATCCTTTAGTGACTGCACATTCGACACTATGTGAGCACAAGATCTGGTATCAATTACCCAATCTAGGATAGTCGTGGCCAAATTTAAATTTAATTCAATAACAAATATACCTTTAGGACGCTTGCGTTCGATCTTGCCTTCATCCAAGTCACATTTGTACTTGGGGCAATTCATCTTGAAGTGTCCTTTCTCATGATAATGGAAGCATTCTGTGACATAAGTAGGAGAGTTCTTCACTTTTCTTCCCTTGGAGATGCTCACATGAGTTCCTCCCCTTTTGCCCTTGAGTATTGGGTCTCCATTTGAGGTCTTGTTTTTGATGTTGCTTTTATTCTTGAAGAACTTCTTGCTACTTGACGCGACGACCAAGACAGTATTTTCCTTTGCCTTACCCATGTCCACCTCAGTTTTTTTGAGGGCATTATGGAGCTCATTTATGGTCATCTGTTTCACACGCATGTGATAATGCATGATGAAGTCCTTAAATGAGTAAGGAAGGGACCCCAAAATGATATCCTCAGCGATGTCTTCAGGAATCGGAGATTTTAGTTTCTCCAATTTCTCCAGATAGCCTTGCACCTTAAGGAAGTGCACCGAGACAGATTCACCCTCCCTCATCTTGCACCTTGTGAGTGCGATGGTGGTCTTATAGTGCTCCTTCCGAGCACTATCATTGAACATCTTCTCCAACTGTTTGCATAACACGTTGTTGGTCATTCAATTTCTTTTGTTCCTCCTTTTCAGCATCAGTTGGCTTGCCTTTCTCCTTTTCTTCTGGGCAATCACCATCCAGAATTTGAAGGAGATTCTCTGATGTAGGGGTACCGAATTGATGTAGGGGTACCGTGACGATGTGGACGTTACGCTAACGTAACAAACATTCATCACAGAGAATAAAATAACAAGGAGGGATCCGACCAAAAATGAACGAAAAGGGGTCGGTTGGCTCTCCAAATCCGAAAGATAAAAATATGCGTCACTCGATACAGCGTCCTTAGGACCCACCTCTCCAACAAGCACACAACTCACCCTAAGCCGGACTCGATACAACATCCTTAAGACCTACCTCTCCAACAAGCACACGACTCACCGCACCTACACAAGCATCTACTCCATCAATCGATTCATTTCAAAACGCAGCGGCAATTTTCATGGAGCAGTGGTGAACTTTCAAGCGGCGATAAAGCGTTAGTTGAGATTAACTCCCTTGTTAGCGTCAAGTGCGCCAATCTTGGAGAGCAAATCAAGGCTATGCCAAGTTTCGCTCCCGCACCGGATCTACCCGATCCGAACAACAAGAGATTCAATAACAACACTTAGATTTCAGATTTTTGCAAGCGAGAAAATTAAAGCCACGGATAAAACGACTCGACAAAAACCTCCACCAACTAAAGCGTAGAAAGAATCACTAGCAAGGAGAGGGGTTACCCAACCAAGAAGATGAACACACAAGATAAGGTGGTAGAATCTCTCTCTCCACGATTCCACCGGCGTCGCACCGAACGGAGAAGCACCCTTTCTTCCTTGGAGTCGCACCGCGGAAGTCTCGCCGGAGTCGCACCGAAGAGGATGGAGGGAGGCGGCCTTGGAGTCACACCAAAAGGGAGGGGGCGGCAAGGAGAAGGCTCTACCTTGGCCGAAATTTCCAAGAGGGGGAAATTAGGTTTTCAATCTTCAATGTCCTCATTCCATCATAAGGACCTCTTTAAATAGGAGTTTACACAAAATAATAACCATCCATGATGGAGATGAAATCTCATCCATCCACATGGTTAAATACACACCAACATGAAATTAAAAAAATCGCAATTAAAAATTACAACCATTTTAATAAATATAAAATTATCATCATGAAATAATTTTATATTTATTAATATAAAATAAAAGTGCATGCATAAAAAGTTTAATTCTTCATGGCGGTTTTGGCACGCCGCGGGCGGAGATTATAATGCGGATTTCCAACAGCATCATCATGGCGCCTCAGATCTTTGTGGCACAGCGCCTCGGCAGCTGGGTCATCATCATCAAGGAGTGTCGGAGGGGATGCGCCATCAATCCTCCCCCACTCAAAATCAAGCATCTCCGATGCGTGGTCCGAAATGTAGCGGCGGAGAAGATCAGCATCCAGTCGTTGAAGATCTGTCGCGAGGACCCAAGAATCGTCTGAAGCAGGTCGATCATGCCAACGGATGAGGAAGCGGTAAGTAGCACCCTCCGTGGTAGTAAGTGGCTCCGCAGACAGTATCATGTCCGGAGTAAGAAAAGTCTTCGGAAACCTGGGAAACATATCAACAGTAGGAATAAAAGTATGCGACTTACCATCTGGTGAAATACCTGTGGGAACCGATAGAGAGAGGTCATCCGTACTACCACTCCCCAACCCATTATAAGATTTGGTGGAAGGAGAAGACGTCAAGGAACTAAACTCATGTGGAGGCGATACGAACATCATTAACTCCGAGACGTTAAAAATAGGGGAGATTCCCCATTCGGCAGGCAAATCCAAAACAAAAGCGTTGTCACCTATTTTCTTGATGATCCGAAAAGGGCCGGCGCGCTTAGGTGCTAACTTTCTAACGGTGCCAGATGGCAATCGTTCGGGAACTAATCGTACTAAGACCAAATTGCCAACCTTGAAGTGTGACACTCTCCGATGTATATTGGCGTGTGCCTGATAAGAATCATACTGAACAGTCAAGGTAGCTCGTATACGTGCATGAAGGTTGTGAATATGTTGGGCGAAGGATTGTGCAAATTGACTTGCCTTGTATGTTGGGGGAAAGGGAACCAAGCCAACAGGCACAGGGGCCTTGTACCCATGGACAATCTCATTTGGCGACAAACCGGTGGACCGATTTTTGGAATTGTTGTAGGCTAACTGAGCGTGGGGAAGAATAAGATCCCATGTGCCTTTATGATCACTCACGAGACATCTAAGAAGGTTCCCTAGGCTCCGGTTAACCGCCTCAGTTTGCCCATCGGTTTGAGGATGATAGGCGGAGGAAAACAATAGTTTGGTACCAATTAGGATCCAAAGTGTCTTCCAGAAGTAGCTTTCTATCCACAACTACGAAGATAGAATCGTGACGACAAAAAGTGGTGGGTAGGCCTAAGACAAAGTCCATGCTCACATCCTCCCAAGGTACGGATGGTATAGGCAACGAAGTATATAACCCGACGTTGGTTTTGGTGCCCTTGGAAACTTGGCAAGTACGGCAACTACTCACTACCCTTCCTACCATTGCCTTCAACTTTGGCCAATAAAACTTTTCCTCAACCAGGGTGATAGTCTTATCTCTACCGAAATGGCCACTCAACCCGCCACTATGCAGTTCCCAGATGATATGGATACGTAGAGATGACTGTGGAATACATAATTTCCCATGCCTAAAGAGGTAACCATCCTTGACAACGAACACAGTAATAGTGGTGGGGGAACTATCCTGGGCAGATAGGTAAGAATCCTAAAAATCCGGGCATGTAGCGTACTCATCTTTGATTCGCTCGAACCCAACAACGTTAACCTCCATAGTGGTGACTAAAAGGGCTAGGCGACTAAGAGCGTCCGTAACCCGATTGTCCGCTCCCTTAAGGTGTTTGAGATTAAAAGTGTAACCCTGTAGGAAGGATTCCCACTTGGCGTGACGCGGGCTAATTTTATGTTGGCCATTGATAAATCGTAATGCTTCGTGATCGGATAGGATCACGAACTCCTTAGAGAGGAGATAATGCCGCCAGTGGTGCAAGCATCTAATGACCGCATAAAATCACCTATCATAGTTGGAATAATTCAATTTAGCGCCCGCTAACTTTTCACTAAAGAAACTCACAGGGTTCCATTCCTGACTCAAGACACCTCCTATCCCCACGCCCGAAGCGTCAAAAGTAAGCTCAAAGACTTTCGAGAAGTCTGGTAAACGTAGGACGGGTGCCTCAGTCATAAGCTCTTTGATGCGTTGGAAAGCGAAGGTGGCGGACTTCGTCCAGGTAAACTCACCCTTTTTCATGCAGTCACTAATGGGGGCCATGATACTGCTAAAGTCCTTGATGAAACGGCGGTAGAAAGTTGCCAACCCATGGAAGCTCCGCACCTCACGTATCGTGGTCGGCACAGGCCAGTCCTTAATCACCTTAACCTTGCTAGGGTCGACTCTAATGCCCTCCGTTCCAATGATGTAGCCTAAAAACTCTACCTCCATAACATGGAAAGTGCACTTCTTGAGATTCAGAAATAAAGTTTCCTTCCGTAGGGTGGAAAGAAGCACTCTCATGTGGGAGATGTGCTCGGTGGTAGTAGTGCTATAAACCAAGATGTCATTGAAGTAGATAACTACGAACTTCCCCATGAATGGCTGAAAGACATGCGTCATCATCTGGGAGAATGTGCTGGGGGCATTGGATAGCCCGAAGGGCATCACAAGCCACTCGTATAACCCGTCCTTAGACTTAAACGCCATCTTCCACTCATCTCCCTCGCGGATCCTTATCTGGTGATAGCCGCTACGTAAATCTAACTTAGAAAATATCGTGGCGCCAGAAAAGACATCGAGAAGGTCATCTAAGCGTTGTATAGGAAATCAGTACTTGATGGTGATTTTGTTGATAGCGCGGCTATCAACACACATCCGCCACGTACCATCCTTCTTGGGGGCAAGAAGGGCTGGCACCGCACAAGGACTCATGCTAGTCCTGATGAAGCCTTTTTTCATCAAATCCTCGATCTGAGTCTGCAGCTCTTTGTGGGCCGCATGATGAAGCCTATAGTGGGGTTGGTTCGGCAGGGACGAACCCGGAATGAGATCTATCGCATGCTATATGTTCCTCAATGGAGGTAACACAAAAGGCAACTCGTCTGGGTACACGTCCTTATATTCTTCCAAAAGTGCTCGTAACTCCCTAGGCAACTCATTCAACGCCTCTGATCACCCTTCGCACTCATAAGAACTAAAGCGTACATAACTCCCTCAAGAAAAGGATCTCTCACAAACTCTCTCCTACCAACTAGGCTCAATGCCTTCCTCTCGTCCGGGACGGTAGTGTCCTTAGCCAAATCTACCGGCTCCTTCGGAACGGTCGGTCTCAAAGTGATGGTCTTACCGTTGAATTTGAATTCATAAGTATTGTCTCGACCGAAATGTGTGAAGTCACGGTCATAAAGCCAAGGGCGACCTAATAACACGTGGCACGCGTCCATAGGGAGGACATCACACCAGACCTCATCCGTGTAAGATTGAAAGGCAAGAGGGACCAGGCAACGCTTGCTAACCAGGACGGTAACCTTGCTAATCCAAGCTACCTGGTAGGGTGTGGGGTGTGGTTCCGTGGTCAGATTCATACGTTTAACAGCGTTCTCAGAGATAACATTCACACAGCTACCGCTATCTATAATGAGCTTGCACAGCTTGTCGCCACTCTTAAAGATTAGAGAGAAGATACTCGTCCTCCTCCAGTCATCTAGCGGACGTGGAGTGGTCAGAATACAACGCATCACCATGAGGGTGGGATCGTCTTCCAAATCTCTTGGGACCCCTTCGGGGTCGCTCTCCTCAGCGGCCTCATACACATAATCAGTAGAATCGGCGGCCATGTCTAAGAGGGCAACGGCCTTAGTATTAGTTGGGCATTCAAAGGCATAGTGGCCTTGAACACCGCAAGAATAACATGTGGTATTGGCCTTGCTAACTTTCCCAATGGGAACACGCTCACTAGTGGGGTTCCTAGTGTTCCTAGCGGTGATCACGACGGATTTAGACTCGGTGGTTCTAGATTTTCCCCTTTCCGGATAGGTGGAAGAAGATGCTCCAACGGTGGTCTTATTCCTCGTGTGGGAATAACGGGAGTGGGCCTTGGCGGCTAAGTGTTTTTCAATGTCTAGGGCGGCTTTGAAAGTCGTGTTCAGATCTGTGTGCCCATAGCACAAGAGCTTCCGCTGGATATCGGGTTGAAGCCCCTTACGAAACCTGGATAATGTGACCTCTGGGGGTTCCCTAAGCTCGCAACGCACCATACGGTCTTTCAACTCTCCCATATACTCGGCCACCGACTTTGAACCTTGTCGCAGGGTGGCTAGTTCATCGAACATTTGTGTTCGGTGGTAAGCGTGAACGTATTGGTCGGTGAGAAAATTTTTCATCACCGCCCATCCGATAGGTGGGACTTCCTGTCCGGCTCCCAACCTGCTTTCCTCATTCAGCCAAAAGGTCTTCGCACGTTCTGTCAACTTCATGCGGGCGACTTGGACCTTTTGGAGATCCGTGAGATTGTGCCACTGGTAGTAACATTCCATATAAACTACCCAGCTAAGGAAGAACTGGGGGTCTCCCATGCCATCGTAGGTGGGGGCATCAATCTTGATGGCTCTAGTGATATTGAAACCACGTTTGGGGCGGCGTTCTCGAGGGGGCACTCGGGTGTGGTCCCCATCAGAATCCAGATAGCCTTGCACCTTAAGGAAGTGCACCGAGACAGATTCACCCTCCATCATCTTGCACCTTGTGAGTGCGATGGTCGTCTTATAGTGCTCCTTCCGAGCACTATCAGTGTACATATTCTCCAACTGTTTGCACAACACGTTGTTGGTCATTCAATTTCTTTTGTTCCTCCTTTTCAGCATCAGTTGGCTTGCCTTTCTCCATTTCTTCTAGGCAATCAAGATCCAGAATTTGAAGGAGATTCTCTGATGTAGGGGTACCGAATTGATGTAGGGGTACCGTGACGACGTGGACGTTACGCTAACGGAACAAACATTCATCACAGAGAATAAAATAATAAGGAGGGATCCGACCAAAAACGAACGAAAAGGGGTCGGTTGGCTCTCCAAATCCGAAAGATAAAAATATGCGGGACTCGATACAACGTCCTTAGGACCTACCTCTCCAACAAGCACACAACTCACCGTAAGCCGGACTCGATACAACATCCTTAAGACCTACCTCTCCAACAAGCACACGACTCACCGCACCTATACAAGCATCTATTCCGTCAATCAATTCATTTCAAAATGTAGCGGCAATTTTCTTGGAGCGGTGGTGAACTTTCAAGAGGCGATGAAGCGTTAGTTGAGCTTAACTCCCTTGTTAGCGCCAAGTGCGCCAATCTTGGAGAGCAAATCAAGGCTATGCCAAGTTTCGCTCCCGCACCGGATCTACCCGATCCGAACAACAAGAGATTCAATAACAACACTTAGATTTTAGATTTTTGCAAGCGATAAAATTAAAGCCACGGATAAAACGATTCGACAAAAACCTCCATCAACTAAAGCGTAGAAAGAATCACTAGCAAGGAGAGGGGTTACCCAACCAAGAAGATGAACACACAAGATAAGGTGGGAGATTCTCTCTCTCCACGATTCCACCGGCGTCGCACCGAACGGAGAAGCACCCTTTCTTACTTGGAGCCGCACCGCGGAAGTCTCGCCGGAGTCTCACCGAAGAGGATGGAGGGAGGCGGCGTTGGAGTCACACCAAGAGGGAGGGGCGGCAAGGAGAAGGCTCTACCTTGGCCTAAATTTCCAAGAGGGGGAAATTAGGTTTTCAATCTTCAATGTCCTCATTCCATCATAAGGACCCCTTTAAATAGGAGTTTACACAAAATAATGACCATCCAAGATGGAGATGAAATCTCATCCATCCACATGGTTAAATACACACCAACATGAAATTAAAAAATTCACAATTAAAAATTACAACCATTTTAATAAATATAAAATTATCATCATGAAATAATTTTATATTTATTAATATAAAATAAAAGTGCATGCATAAAAAGTTTAATTCTTCATGGCAGTTTTGGCACGCCGCGGGCGGAGATTATAACACGGATTTCCAACAACATCATCATGGCGCCTCAGATCTTTGTGGCGCAGCGCCTCGGCAGCCGGGTCATCATCAGCAAGGAGTGTCGGAGGGGACGCGCCATCATTCTCCAAGCGCAACACGATGTTCTACTTGAGGATCCAATCAGAATAATTTGACCCGTCATGAGCAAGTGGACTCTTATCGATCATGGAACATAGAAAATTTGGAAGAGTTGACATAAATCTAAAATTTATGAGAGAATGAATTAATATCAGAGTTCATGAAATTTTAAAAGAAAGAAAGAGCTACCAGGATTAGTGATTTCCAAAAAAAAATATAGCCTAACAAGATCCTTTCCAAACAGGTAGACTCATCCACATGTTTGTCCAGGTAGGTACTAATCACCAATCATAACCTTTTAAGAAAATCTTAAACTTTATGATTCTTGCATTTTTTTTATAAAAAAAAATTCATGTTAAATTTTAAGTATAAAATCCTTTCCCAAAACCCAAGACTAGATCTTGGAGATTCATTTAAGAAAACTCATATTATTGGGCAACTAGTGTTACCATGATAATTCAACAAAATGGGCAAGTTGTGCCTCACAAAGAGCTCACTCACTTGTGGTTTAATATCAGGTTACACAAGTTCCACTATGTCTAGTGTTTGAGTTCGCACTCATGCTAATTCAAGATCACTAGCTTAGGTGGATGATATAAGAAGGAACGCCAATCTTAAAATTTTCTTTTATCCAATTAATTCCCGATAAATAGAGAGAATCGCAACAAAAAAATACCCTAACACATGGCATTCTAACTATTACATTCATTCACAACAATACATTCCAGAATTTCTAAATGAACAAAAAAAAACTATGCTCTCCCATAAAAAAAATGGCAGAAAAAGAACCAAGTCTCACTAAGTTTAATCTTATTTGGATAGATCCATGTTCGCAAGGCTTCATGATTCACTTAGATCATTTCTAAATCCAAAAAAAACTGATCTCAATATAACCCAAACAAAATGGCTTATGGACCTTGAATCGGAACTTGCGACACGGTAAATCCAAACCATTTGTGCGCACAAACTAGCACAAAGTTAAACATCCTTATTGCCATGAGAGATCCAGCCTATTGCTCTGATACCACCGAATGATTTCATGTGTAGTGGAGAGAGTAATTACAAAAAAAATTATTTCTCCAAAACGAAAACACATACGGATCGAGATCCTCTCATGGCAATGGCGAGACCAATTACTATATTTCTTTGTGAAAAATAGATTGCAACAACAACAACAAACATCACAGAGAGTTTGGAGATTTATACCTCTAGAGAATATATCTCTAAGCGGAGAGTAGATTGCTGATTTGCCATCCATTCATGGCTTCAAAAAAGATGGAGATGACACTGATCCCCTCTAGGTTCACCTTGAACCCAAACAGCCTCCACGACCTCGACTTTGATGAGATGGAGGAAGGGGACAATGTTAAGACAGTGCTGAAACCGCCGAAGACCCTTGCTTGCCGAGCCACTCCAGTCACCGGAGAGAAATGGAGAAATTGTGAGATCCGAAACACAAGACCCGCTGCACCTTCACCATCCAGGAAAGCCGCCAATATTTACACAAACGCCGCCCGACATTAAAACTCCCTCTTAAAATCTCATTGATTAATTTTGATCGCCTGTAACGTCGCACGTGTTACATATGAAATTCAGCCATGTTATTGATCCCATAATAAACTCAATTTATTATTTCAATTAACACTTGAACATGATCATAAATTAAAAACTGTCTAAGCGCGTCGATACACGATGTTTTATATTTGCACTCAACCAAATATTTAGATCTCATGACAATGAAACCAAATACACAATTTGAGTCGAGCGCGAATGTTTCTGTTCATTTGCTGTGACCTTTACAGAGGAACTGTGTCGTAGAAGAGATAATATAACAATCTATATTATGTTCTATAAGAGGCGTTATCAACGCATTATAGTCGCCTCGGCAACACGGTATCTAGGTAACGAAATTAGATGACCCCTGTCTACTCATGTCACTTGATATTACAAATATTGCGCAAAATAGGATCGTGTCATTTTTGCATAATATTTATCTTTCTTGGTCTCACAAGCGAGTCATAATTATAACTACATTAGTTATATTACATGCTATACGACCTCGCTTTACCAAGGGGCCCACTTGTTGGGCTAAAATATCATTACTCAAGTAATTTGAGGGACAATTGATAATGTAAATTTCTTACGCACAAGTGTGTGCAACAAATCACCGTGTGTATCACTATTATGAGATAGTCTTCAACTGTGATCACATTGTGCGCACTGATGCGATAAGTTTACACTTCTCATATCATTTCATAAGACACGTTGCAACCATTAATGACACTTAAAACACAATCCATATAATGTTACAACATAAAGTAGGTCAAGCTCAACGTGTATAAGATTCACACACATACACATCCATATGATCAAATGATAATCATTTATCAATATCCATAGCAATTCAAATGTACTTTAATCGTCATGACAATCTTAACTCGGTAATCAATGTTCCTCTTTGATTACCATGATTGTGAGAGTAAGCTTTAAGATTACGTGATATGATAAAACTCACGGTTCTATAGTTCAGGACCAAGTGCATCTTACTGACCCAATCATGAGAGTGTAACACATAATCAAGGAACAAAATATGAGAATATTTTAGATCATGAAATCAACTATAAGAACAAAAGTCAACTTTCAAAACACTACATCCTTCATGTGCGAGAATAACCTGTAGCAAATCCAGAATGGCAAAATAGCGCACGATCAGTGGGGCACGACAAGTGGTCATGCAAGTGGTCATGCACTTAACTCCCTAAATCTGAGTTATGTCTTTACCAGCGCGCACGACCACTGATGATAGTGCGCACGATCACTGATAGTGCTACACTGATCGTGCGCTTTATTATTTTCTGTAAAGTTTTGTCTTGCAGGTTTTCGGGCAGAGTGCGCACGACCACCAACTTCCAGTGTGCATGACCACTGGTCATGCGACACTGATCGTGCTGCCTGTTTACTATAAATACGCAGTCGGCAAAATTAGGTCGGATCGATCATTTGGCTCCGCCCGCTCCGCCGTTTTCCGCCATTTCCGCAGGTATTCCGCTCCTTTTGGCCTCCTCCATCATCCTCAAGCTCCAAAGAGAGAAATTTAGCCCTACATCCACCAATATCCAAGGAGAAGGAAGCTTGGTCAATTGACTGGATCGTGACACAAAGAAGACGGGCCATTGGAAGGTAGTGACATCCTTCTCTACCCTGGACGCAGTTGAGGACCGAGCTTGGACGCGGATTGATAACCCTGCGATTCCAACCATGAATCCTCGACAAGGCTTCGGATTGGGTCGATTCCTTGCTCTCTCTCTTTGTATTGGTAGTTATAAATGTTAGATCTCTTATCTGTTGACGATGTGCACTATGAACCATGCTTTATAATGTTTATTTCATTGTTAAGAAATTTTTTTGTTCATATGTGTGTATGAGGTGCACCCCCATCCATTTTACATCCACCACTTCATCCACCACTCCATCCACTACGTTCATGTGCCGCACTAGAAATTGCTAGTGGCGTGCTTATTGACGAGGTGCTTGCGACCCTCACTCCACCGATGCGACTCACTCCATCCGCAAGCCTACTCGTCCATCCGCGCAGCGAAGCGGTGCATAGCGGCCCATGTAATCCATTCACCTCACGAAGCAGTGAGCTCAAGGCATGCACAGTTCGATTCCGCACTTATTCACCTCATCCGCTTGCCTACTCGCCCATCCACCTTGCGAAGCAGTGCGCTCAAGGCCTGCCTAGTTTCCATCTCGCGAAGCGAAGCATTGCATAGCGGCATTGCATAGGAGTAGTTTAGTTATTTTCTTTATTTTCCACAAACCAAATCACCCCCTTTCACATCCATCCGACCTAAAGGACTTCGATCTCAAGTCCTTCCTCAATAGTTAACTCCACCTTACCATGTTCCTTTGAGATTCGATACTTGGGGATTCACTCCCACATTTTATATTACTTGAACGATCGGTACACTACTGTTCCGTGCCGCAGTCTCGCTACCGCCTATAGCGGTGTGCGAGATTTGCGCATCAAGTTTTTGGCGCCGTTGCCGGGGAACACAGTCGTGTGAGTTTTCTGGAGAGGAAGAATCTGAGAGAGAATCCCTTCCATTTGTAAATTGCATCCTTTTGTTTTATTTCTTTGTATTCTGTTTTCCTGTTTTATATTAGGTTGCTTTAGTAATTATTGTTGGGTGTTGTATTTTGCACAATAGTGTTCTTCTTTTTAAATCGAGTTATCTTCGCGCAATGTGGGCTTCATTGAATATTCATTGCCGTTGGTGTGGAGATGTCTCTCATGCTAGTGATAGATGTCCAAAGGGAGATAATAGCCCTAGCACTCAAGGCTCAATATATGGAGCACCATCTTCGTCTGGTACCCCATAAGGTGTGCGTAAGTCCTATGGCTATTCTTCTGAGCCTTTACTGGCATACTTCTTTTCTGCTTCAGCACCTGCTGTGCCAAAGAAGCCCGCAAGGCAGTGCCTGTTTTGTCAGAGCACAGATCATGCTTTGAAGGATTGTGCTATTTATCTTTGCCAATTGGACGAGGATGACGAGCAGGATATCCGGATCATCCCGACTCCTAACTCTGGCGGCATACCTTCAACATCTGGATATGTGTCCGTGTCACCTTCACATTTTGAAGTGTATGGCATGGAAATAGTCTCAAGATGTGTGGCTGATCTAGGCACTGACATTACTGAGCATATCACCCCTGTGCATCCATCACCGTGCGTGGAGCCAATTCTTTGTGAGGATTCGATGCTTGACCTTTATCCGAGCACTATTCCTCCCCCAGTTGTGTATACTACAGTCGTCTCTGATGACATTGTTGATGATGTGTCGCAAGATAAGGCTGGCGATCTAAGTATTATGCATGTTCCTATAGAGGAGGACAACCTTCTAGGTGAAGAGGAGTTTTCCTCAGCACCGGTGGAGGAAGTCCAAATATTAAGCCTGACCACTGTTGATCCCGCCGAACCTTGTTGCATTGATGACAATGCTGACATTATTTTACTTTCCCAACCTGATGGGAGTGAGACCGGGACCACTCCCCCGATTATTGATTATTTAAGTCATTCTTCCCTTTTATTTCCTGACCCCCCTTCTTCATCTGAGCCTGTGCAGCTTGAGACTTCACAGGTACCCCAGAAGGACTTGGAGCATGATGCTCAAGTCAATGATGAGAGCATCCTCTTATGTGAGGACGTTGATCCCCCTTCGTAGAGGAAGCTCCACTCATTGCCTTCTCCTCCTGCTGCCTCCCTGGAGATGACACCTTGCTGGGCAAGGATTTATTTTGTGGTGAGACGAGTGAGGACCAGCCTTCCTCCTCTTCTTACTTCCTATTTCCTCTACCTGTGTTAAGCAAGTATTATTATTTAGGTAGGGGAGTAACTGTTTTATCGCCGTATCGGTACCCGCTACCGACACGCATATTAGAACAGTTACCTGTGCACTTTTCTTTTCATAGACCCATTAGCTAGAACTATTTTAAATTTAAATAAGTCATGCTGGGAGGACAATAACCCCAATAGTTATCTGACCTTTTCCTGCATTTTTATTGTCATCTAGTTTAGTTTAGTTAGTTGTATTTCATTTTGATTTGTACATTTTCTTTTGTTTTTGCGGAGCTCACCCTTGCAGGTCCTTTTCTAGATGGCGGATGCTGCAGCTTATTCTTGGTTTACACGCCAATCTTCTGTTATGCTCACTACTGAGCATTGGGTACTCTCTTTCCAAAGACTTCATTTTGAATTTCATGGTTATATCTTGTGTTGGATTGTTTAGAGTAAGTCTAGGGGAGAGCTGCTTCTTGTTACCCACTGTGCACGCACATGTTGCATTGCATACTAGAAGTAACTTTATCTCATTTATTTAGTATTGCTCATCATTACCGCACACCACAGCACCCACTTGTGCGCGTACTCATCTGTATGCATGCTCTGAGTTGAATTTAATTCTTCTGCATATTTGGGAAAGTCTAGGTGATGGCTTAGGACTATGTAGCGGAGTAAAATGTTGACTCCAGTAGTGCTCCTAGTCGAGTGCTCAGTTGCATAGAAATATGTGTAGATTAGACTTCTTTTTATACTTATGGTTTTATATTTTTTTATTAGTGTAAATGTTGTTTACTCTACTAAAATGGTGAACCCAGTGTGAAGCAAACGGTAGCATAGGGATGCGTGTAAACGATCGTTAGACTCGCATTGCTTGAGTCGGGATAAAGGAGAATCTTTCTCGGTGGCTAGAACTTGCCCCAAGCGATTCTTGAAACATTGGCATATGATAGTTCTAGTGCGTGAGAATGACGTAGGCCGTATTTTGGTCCGGTTGAGCCTTTGTGCCATTCCTGATATCGTCTACCCTTGCTAGTCCCTTTGTGCCTACCCCATTCTTTTGGTTCAGCTCCACTATTGTTCACAAAAGCCTAAACTCCAATCCTAGTCGCACACCCAGATGCAAGCACTTTGTCTAAGTTTTAAATTGGGGGTGTTGATTGTAGAAATACAATGTGAAAGTATGGATGTGCATCTTTGAAAATTTTCTGAAATCACCAAAGAAAGAAAAAAATAATAATAAGAAAAAGATTTGAAAAAAGAAAAATGAAAGAGTTTAATTGAAAAATCTGTGTGAGATTTGTACTTGGGAATTGGCGGCGCACACACCCATGCAACCAAGTCTAAGTCTGGGGGTGTGGTGCATCTGCGTGTTTTGTGGCTGCATGAATAGTGCTTTGCACTTGCTCATTTGGGTTTAGGTGTGCTCAGCCTTCGTGTTTATCTTTGTTTACCTCACCATAACCTAAGCCCCATTTAAAACCTAAAGTCCTACCGACTCACGCTATAAACCAATCTAGTGTCGTGGAGAGAATGTGACCGGGCGAGCCTATGGTCACTGAAACTGATGGATTTCGGTTGAGTTTTTCCTGCACCCCAATCTTGAGTAATGCTCATCTCAGCGCTTAGTTTACTTTCTCCGTATGCGTGACCGAATGATTCACCGTAGTTCACCATTTTGAGTAGTTGTAATATGCTTTTATTCTTTTAGAAATCTATAAACTGTTTGTATAATGAGAAATCTTCTCTATTATTTTTTTATGCACGTGAGCATGCGACTTCGCATGGTACTCTGTATTGTAATTTTAAGCCATCTACTTTTCTTTCCCCATTTGCTTAGAATTGGTTTGCTCGGGACGTGCAAACAGGTAAGTCTGGGGGTGTGATGAGTCCCAATTATATACACTTTTATGGACTCATCTGGTCCGATTTTCTAGTGAAAGCACTACACTTTAGACTTGTTTTCATTCATATTTGATAGTCATCTATTATTCAATGCTAAGCGCACTTCTACGCCCGATTTGGTGCAATTTATTGTTTATCTTCTTTTTTAGCTTTCATGCATTTTTAAGTGCCACATTCAGTGGTTTGATCGGTGTTTATGCTGGAACATGAGTCGTGCAGGTGTTCCCGGTACAAATCTGTACAGGAACACTGCGCACAATCACTGGTTCTATTGCGCATGACCACTGGTCATGCGCCGCTGATCGTGCGCACTTAACTCCCTAAATATGAGTTCCGTCTTGACCAGCGCGCACGACCACTGACGATAGTGCGCACGATCACTGATCGTGCGCCACTGATCGTGCGCTTTATTATTTTCTATAAAGTTTTGTCTTGCAGGTTTTCGGGCACAGTGCGCACGACCACCAACTTCCAGTGCGCACGACCACTAGTCATCCTCCACTGATCGTGCGCCCTGTTTACTATAAATACGCAGTCCACGAAATTAGGTCGGATCGATCATTTGGCTCCGCCTGCTCCGCCGTTTTCCGCCATTTCTGCAGGTATTCCGCCCCTTTTGGCCTCCTCCATCATCCTCAAGCTCCAAGGAGAGAGATTTAGCCCTGCATCCACCAATATCAAAGGAGAAGGAAGCTTGGTCGTGCGGCAAGATCGTGACACGAAGAAGACGGGCCATTGGAAGGTACTGACACCCTTCGCTACCCCGAACGCAGTTGAGGACCGAGCTTGGACGTGGATTGACAACCCTGCGATTCCAACCGTGAATCTTCGACAAGGCTTCAGATTGGGTCGATTCCTTGCTCTCTCTCTATCTCTTTGTATTGGTAGTTGTAAATGTTAGATCTCTTATCTATTGATGATGTACACTATGAACCATGCTTTATAATGTTTATTTCATTGTTAAGAAATTATATTGTTCATATGTGTGT
Organism: Dactylorhiza incarnata; assembly: GCA_033032865.1. Classification (NCBI taxonomy): domain Eukaryota; kingdom Viridiplantae; phylum Streptophyta; class Magnoliopsida; order Asparagales; family Orchidaceae; genus Dactylorhiza; species Dactylorhiza incarnata. The sequence continues at coordinate 965,728 of JAWHQI010000068.1, forward strand.
ATGAGGTGCGCCCCCATCCATTTTTCATCCACCACTTCATCCACCACTCCATCCACTACGTTTATGTGCCTCACTAGCAATTGCTAGTGGCGTGCTTATTTACGAGGTGCTTGCGACCCTCACTCCATCGGTGCGACTCACTCCATCCGCAAGCCTACTCGTCCATCCGCGCAGCGAAGCGGTGCATAGCGGCCCGTGTAATCCATTCACCTCACGAAGCAGTGCGCTCAAGGCCTGCGCAGTTCGATTCTGCACTTATTCACCTCATCTGCTTGCCTACTCACCCATCCGCTTTGCGAAGCAGTGCGCTCAAGGCCTGCCTAGTCTCCATCTCGCCAAGCGAAGCAATGCATAACGGCATTGCATAGGAGTAGTTTAGTTATTTTCTTTATTTTCCACAAGCCAAATCACCCACTTTCGCATCCATCCGACCTAAAGGACTTCTATCTCATGTCCTTCCTCAATAGTTAACTCCACCTTTTCGTGTTCCTTTGAGATTTGATACTATAGTGGTTCCCCAAAATATGGGTACTTGAAGAGTCCCATTTATATATATATTTTTGGACTCATTTGGGCTGATATTCTAGTGTTTGCACCACATTTTAGGCACGTTTTCATTTATTTGTACTAGTCCATGCTAGGTGCACTATTAAGCCCATTTCGGTGTGCAATTGCATTCCTTGTTGTTGGGGTAAGCGCATTGTGCTCCCCTTCCCTTCTTTTATGTATTTCTGTGCTGGACGTGTATTCTCAGCTTGTATATCTTGTTTGCAGGTGACCTGATCGTCCCATTTTCTCCCAAAAGTAATTTCTGTGCATATCGCACGGTCAAGCGTTTCCTTGACGCACGGTCTGTGAGGTCGTGCGTTTGTGTCTGGGAAGAAAATGGAGCATCGGAGTTTACTCGTGCGTTTTAACGCACGGGCGAATTCGCCCGTGCGTGAGTAAAATGCACGGTCGACCTGTATCTTTGTGATTTCAGAGCGTCGGACTTTACCCGTGCGTTTGAACACACGGGCAGTGTTGGTCGTGCGTGAACAAATCACACGGGCGGCACAGCGTCTTCTCCAAGCCATATTTTATCTGTTAATATCGCACGGTCTGCGCGCGATCATGCGTTCGACCGTGCATGACCATTTTTCAGCCTGTTTGCTATAAAAAGCAGGAATCGAGGTAGTCAACGGAAGAGAGCGATAGAGGACGACCGGGAGCAATTCAGAGTGCGGGAAATCTCTTCCTTCCCGCTGCTCTTGAGGGATGAAGGCTTCCCCTTCATCTCCTCCACCATCAAGGCCATTTCCGGTGATTTCCACCTCCATCCTTCCATCCGGGAGCATTAGGAAGCTTCATCCACCATTAGCTCAAGCATTCTTCGCCAAGGAGACCAAGGAAGTGATGAAGATCGTAGGAGCGGTGACAGCCTCCTTCGAGCCAAGCTCACCATCTGAGGGCCGAGTCCGGAGAGAGCCTGACAACCTCTCATTCCGGCCGTGAACCCAAGACGTGACTTCTACTTTGTGGTCCTCTCTAACCTTGAATGCTTATACTTAGTTTTTGTGTTGTATGAATACTTGTTAAGTTAATCTTAAGGATTATTGATTTCGTTCATATGCACTGATGTTGTGGTGGCATGAATAGCCCCTTTGTTCCTAGTGATCTTTTGAGTTACGTTGTGGGTGAAGCTACTAGCAATTGCTAGTGGTGATATTTTGAGAAGAGGTGTGTGCGACCCTCAACCGTCATAGTGATTTCCCGTCCACGCGCCTTCCGAAGCACGGGATCGCGGCCGTTGCACCCATATCGCCGTGCGAAGCGGAGTTTTGACCCGCATCTTTCTTCATTCTGCAATAGCGTAGGAAACCAAATCAAACCCCCTGTTGTTACTTATTAATCCTTTTAACTGATTTCCTGTTTAGAGCAAGTCGTACTACCCAACTTGCGGTCCTTTGAGAACGATATTCGGGGAGTCCCTCCCTATTTTATTACTTGAGTGACCGGTGCACTGTCGTCGTATCGCATTTTGTGCCTGCTAATTAGCAGTGCCGAAATAGCGCATCAAGTTTTTGGCGCCGTTGCCGGGGAAGGCAAGCGTGTTTGATTTGTTTTTATTTGGAAATTTGTTTTTAAGGTATTTGGTTTTTCTCGTTGTGCGCTAATCCATGGTCTTGCATGCAAGTTTACTATGACTTCTATCCAGCAACGTATTTATCATGGCAGTTTAAACGATCTTAGAGATCAGGCACAATTAAATAAGCATGCATCCGAGATCTCCACTGATATTATTGAGTTTATTTCTGAGAATTGCAAATTCAGCGGGGATACACATGAGGATGCAGTACGTCATGTGCAGGAATTCTTAGAAGTCTATTATACATGTATTTTCAATGGAGTTGAAAATGACCAACAGAAGATCCTAGCATTTTCATTCTCTCTGCATGATAAAGCAAAAGGATGGTACCGGGATACCTGGAAAATTGAGATAACTTCTTGGAAGCAATTTGAAGGGAAGTTCCTGTTTGATTTTCAACACCGCATGCGAGGTATGAATAGGCATAAGGAACTTATTGCCTTCGGTCAGAGAAAGGACGAGACATTAGTGGACACATGGGGGCATTTTCAATCCTTACACAGGGATTGTTACCGTGAAGATTTGTCAGAAGATTTTTTAATTCAGATTTTCTATTTCGGCGTAATGGATAGGTTCCACTTGCTTTTTGATGTTGCAGCTTGAGGCGCCCTGTTTAATAAGTCGGGGAAGGACGCCTAGGAAATAGTGGCGAATATAGTGCAGACTAGCCAGTATTGGAGCCACTCTACTCATCCTCCGTGCACTAGCGAAGTTAATGCAGTGACACTTAATGGAGCAGAGGAATGCCTTCCTGCAGATCAAGCAGAGCGGTTAGTTACTCTCATGGGTGATATGCTGCTCAAAATGAATGAACAGTCTGCAGCAATCCAGCAGCTCGACTCTGCTATGAGTACTCTCACAGATGTTTTCTCTGGGATTGTGGATCAGCCGCCCGAGTATGTGAACGCCATGAAGTTAAGAAGTGCCAGGAGTGTAAAAAACCTCCCACAGCAGAAAACACCTCCAGCACCTGCGCTACAGGAACCGCTTACGAATCCTACGGACAGGCCTGATGCAGATGTGACAACGGAGCTGACTCCTATCCCTCCTGTGCAGGATTCTGCGAGCGCGACACAACCCTCAAAAAATATTATTAGCCCTCCTTTTACTTACAGATTACGGAACGAGAAATCAGAAAAGCAATTTCGCAAATTCCTGGAAATGATGAAGGGAGTACAAGTTAGCATCCCGCTGATTGAGGCCATCTCCCAGATACCGGGTTACTCAAAATTCTTGAAGAAGCTGATTTCAAAGCGAAAGGAACTGGAGGACCTCAAAACCATTGATCTCACTGAGGAGTGCTCCGCCCTCATCACCGACATCCCTACAAAGCGCAAGGATCCTGGCAGCTTTACCATCCCTTGCAAAATTGGTCACCACCGATTCGGTCAGGGACTATGCGATCTAGGAGCCTCCATCAATCTAATGCCGCTCTCCATCTTTCAAGAGCTAGGTGCGGGGATTTTGAAGCCGACACAAGTAATGCTACACCTAGCCGACAGAACGATCAAGAAGCCGGCTAGGATTGTGGAATACCTTACCATAGTGGTGAACGATCTCGCCTTTCCAGCTGATTTCGTCATCCTTGACATGAAGGCCGATGCTAGAGTCCCTATTATCTTGGGGCGCCCCTTTCTCGCGACGGCACGTGCCATCATTAATGTGGAGCAGGGAGAGCTCATTCTCAGACTAGGGCAAGACGCCATATCTTTTAATGTCCATAATCCGGCACAACTGTTTGAGATCACAGACGGTGAACTGGCGGAGCCAGTCGAAGAATTGGATAGCCAGGTTGTTATGAGCCCTGGGGATTCCGAGACTTTTTGGCAGCAAAAAAGCCTTGTGGGCAATGGGGGCTCATTCTCGGACAAGTCTGAGGATCTGAATGAGAGCAACAAATCATTTATTGTGCCATCAGATTTAAACACCGCTCCAACTCTCAAACAACTACCAAACTCTTTGAAATATGTCTTCTTGGGGGAAAATACCACGCATCCGATGATCATTTCTGCGGCTCTGTCTGTGGATGACGAAGCTGCGTTGGTAAGGGTGCTAAGAAAATATCAAAAAGTCTTCGGACGCTCCCTTGCCGATATTAAAGGAATCAGCCCCACTATCTGCATGCACAAGATCCTTCTTGAAGATCAATACAAGCCTTCGATTCAACCCCAAAGGCGGCTCAATCCAAAGATGCAATAGGTGGTGAAGGAAGAAGTAATCAAGCTTTTGGATGCAGGTATTATTTATCCAATTAGCGACATCAAGTGGGTCAGCCCAGTTCAGGTTGTGCCAAAGAAGGGAGGGATCACCGTTGTTCCCAATGAGAAAAATGAGTTATTGCCTACCCGTGTAATCACCGGATGGAGGGTCTGCATTGATTACCGAAAATTAAATGATGATATGCGCAAGGACCATTTTCCTCTCCCTTTCATTGATCAGATGTTGGAAAAGCTGGCAGGACAAGACTACTACTGTTTTCTGGATGGGTATTCCGGGTACAATCAAATCCTAATCGATCCTGCTGATCAGGACAAGACGACGTTCACCTGCCCTTCCGGTACTTTCGCATTCAAGCGCATGCCATTTGGACTTTGCAATGCTCCTGCGACTTTTCAGCGATGCATGCTTGCAATCTTCGCTGACATGGTTGGCGATTTTCTCAAAGTATTCATGGATGACTTCACTTTATTCGGCTGCAGCTTCGACTCGTGTCTTGCCAATCTTGATAAGACCTTGAAGCGGTGTGAGGATACCAAACTCATCCTAAATTGGGAAAAATGCCATTTCATGGTGCGCGAAGGAATCGTGTTGGGGCATAAGGTATCCCGCCTGGGGCTTGAGGTAGATCAGGCGAACGTTAGTGTCATCAAGAATCTTCCTTCGCTGTCTTATGTGAAGGGTATCCGCAGCTTTCTCGGGCACATGGGATTTTATCGGAGATTTATCAAGGATTTCTCATCCATTTCAAAACCTCTCTCTCACTTACTAGGCAAGGATAGCCCGTTCTATTTCATGAAGCTTGTATGCAAGCATTTTAAACGCTACGAGGGCAACTTATTTATGCTCCGATCTTGGTGGCACCTGACTGGAGTTTGCCTTTTGTGATCATGTGCGACGCTAGTGACATGGCCGTGGGTGTAGTGCTTGGTCAAAAGAAAGATAAAATCTTTCACACCATTGCTATGCCAGTAGAACTCTAAATAACGCTCAAGCTAACTACACCACCACGGAGAAAGAAATGCTAGCCGTGATCTTTGCCTTCGAGAAGTTTCATTCGTACTTGGTACACTCTGAAGTAATAGTGTACACAGATCATGCCGCACTAAAGTACCTATTCAGCAAGAGAGAAACCAAGCCGCATTTAATCCGCTGGATCCTACTGCTGCAAGAATATGATTTGGAAATCAAAGACAAGAAGGGTGTAGAGAATGTAATCGCAGATCACTTATCGCGGCTGGAGAACGACATGTCGGCTGAAGCTTCCGACAACAAAGAGGAGGAAATGACTGACTATTTTCCGGACGAGAAGCTATTCCCCATCACTACGCATCCGTCAGCAACCCCATGGTATGCTGATATAGCAAACTATCTCGCATGTAAAACTTTCTCGCCAAATCTTACGCCTCAGCAGAGGAATAAGCTGTTTTCAGACTTAAAGTATTATTTTTGGGAAGATCCATTGTTATTTCGTACTTGTAGTGATGGTGTAATCAGACGTTGCGTCCCGAAATCTGAGTATAGATCTGTTCTCGAACATTGCCACGATAGGGAGGCTGGAGGACATATTGGCGCTGCTAGGACAGCACACAAGGTGCTTCAAAGTGGACTGTTTTGGCCCACGCTATTCAAGGATGCGCACGCATACGTCTTAAAATGCAATGAATGCCAGAGAACTGGTAACATTTCGAGGAAAGACGAGATGCCACTTAACAATATGTTAGTTTGTGAACCTTTCGACGTTTGGTGAATCGACTTCATGGGTCCATTCCCAATGTCTCACGGAAAACATTATATAATAGTGGCGGTGGATTACCTCTCAAAATGGGTAGAGGCGGAGGCTATTGCTGCTAATGATGCCCGTACAGTTTTGAAATTTATTCATACAAATATCTTTTCGAGATTCGGAGCTCTGCGGACAATTATAAGTGATGGTGGTAGCCATTTTTGCAACCGACAATTTTTGCAATTACTAAAAAAATTTGGCGTGCATCATAAAGTCTCTTTAGCTTACCATCCGCAAACGTGTGGGCAAGTGGAGGTTTCGAATAGAGAACTTAAAAGAATAATAGAAAAATTGATCCACTCAAACAGAAAGGATTGGGCAACGAAAGTGGATGATGCCTTGTGGGCCTACCGTACAGCCTTCAAAACTCCTTTGGGAATGTCACCCTTTCAACTTGTTTTTGGAAAGGCATGCCACCTACCAGTGGAATTAGAACACAAGGCTTTGTGGGCAACTATGTTCCTAAACATGGACATCGCAGCAGCAGCAGAACGGCATCTCGCTCAGCTTAATGAACTTGAAGAATTGCGTCATTCTGCCTACGAGAACTCCCGCATATATAAAGAAAAGACAAAGCAGTGGCATGATAGGCATATTAAACCAAAAGAATTCAATCCGGGAGATAGTGTTCTCCTCTACAACTCTCGTCTACGCCTATTCCCCGGAAAGCTGAAGTCAAGGTGGAGTGGACCGTTCACTGTGACTGGTGTCTCTCCGTTTGGCGCAATTGAAATTTCTGGTGAAAAAGAAGGGAAGTTCAAGGTGAATGGACATCGCTTGAAAATCTATGAGGGCGGCACAGTTTTGAAGGACAGTGAAAAAATGTATCTAGCTGAATCAAATGTGTGATGAGTCCTGATCATATACACATTTATGGACTCATCCGGGCCGTTATTTAGTCATTTCTCCGCACTTTAGCCTTGTTATAGCTTATATTTGATAATCCATGCTAGGTGCACATCTAGGCCCACTTTGGTGTGATTTTCGTGCTTATTGTCATTAGTAGTATTCATGTGATGTTAAGTGCCACTTTCAGTGGCTAGATCTGTGGTTGTGCAGGAATAGGAGTCGTGCAAGTGTTCCCGGTGCAATTTTGCACAGGAACACTGCGCACGATCGCCGGTTATATTGCGCATGACCACTAGTCGTGCGCCACTGATCGTGTGCACTTAACCCTTTTACGAGTTCTGTATGGTGCAGTGCGCACGACCACCAACGCCAGTGCGCACGACCACCGGTCGTGCGCCACTGCTCGTGCACACTTATCATTAAAATTCTGAGTTCTGTTTGCTGTATTGCGCACGACCATCAACGATAGTGCGCACGACCACCGGTCGTGCGCCACTGGTCATGCGAACATTTTATTTTATAATTTCGTATCTTGCAGGTTCCTCCCAGGCAGTGCGCACGATCGCAAAATTCCAGTGCGCACGACCACTGGTCGTGCGCCAATGACCGTGCGCAGTATTTAATCCAGCGCCTATTTAAACGCCTGTTGCGATTTTAGGGCGATCGATCACGAGCGGGAGCGGGATTCCTGTTCCGTACGCCGCCGATTTCCACCGTGGGACGTCTCCACTTCATCTTCTACGCAAGGGGAAGCCTCCTCCATCCATTCCAAGCCTTCCTCCATTGTCCGTGAGTGTTCTCCATCGTCCGCAAGCCTCCAAGCAACCATTCTCTCATTCTGCCCGGTGAGAAGTAGAAGGAACCTGAAGTCGAAGACGACGGAGCTACGTAGGGAGATCGTGACAGCTCTCTACGCCGGAAGCATAGTCCGCCCGAGCCCGGAGGTAGCCCGACAACCTACCATTCCGGCCGTGAACGGCCGCTAGTCTTCACCATCGGTTATTTCTTTCCTCTTTCCTCCATTGTACTCTTTGAACCGTGCAATACTCGAATATTGTGATGTTTATTTGGATGGAAATGAATATTTCTTTGTTGTTCTTCATGGTTTGGTGGTGATTCATTCCGCTTTCTCTCACTCACTCGCGCACGCACGCAAGGTGTTTGATCCGCGTTAGCAAGAGCTAACGGCGGTTGTGATGAGGTGTTTGCGACCCTCACCCTCTCACACTTGAGCTCACTTCATCCGCCTCACGAAGCACGGCATCGCGGCCGTTGCATCCACCTCACTTTGCGAAGCGGTGTTTTCGACCCGCATCTCTTTTGTTGTTGATAAGATTAGGAAAACCAACCAAAAGCCCCATCTTTGTGTTTGTTGAACGCTTGTGTAACAATAATCACTGCGCGATTCGTTCACCCATCCTGCATTCCTCAAGAGACCGACATCCGGGGAATTTATTCTCCACAATTATTACTTGACAGCGACCGGTGCACTTGCCGACACGCATCAAGTTTTTGGCGTCGTTGCCGGGGAATGCAGGCGTGTTTCGTCTTGTGTTGTGACTTTTGTTATACGAGCAGTTGTTTTTTATTTTCTTTGTTTTTCTTTTTGTTTTTGACAGTTCATGCAGAGGCAGGTCGCAGGTGAACTCGCACCTTTTGATCCAGAAATCGAACGAACTGCTCGCGCGCGAAGGCGCGCTGCGGCTGTACAAGCGTCCATGGGTGATCAGGTAGACCCAAATGGTGTTGATCCGAGAATGCCCGGCGTGGGGGAACATCAGCCTGGGATTGAGCAGGAGGCAGCTAGGCCTCGACCCCGCACGATGAGGGACTACACCACTCCAACTACTGGGAGTGTGTATCCAGGTTTTGGGCCCAATATTATGAATAATCAGTTTGAGATCAAGCCAGGGATCTTAAACATAATCTGGAACAACGCTCAGTTCTCGGGGTTGGCCAGCGAAGATCCGCATCTGCATATGGCGGAGTTTTCTGATATTTGCGGAACCTTCCGCTACGCAGGGATTGCTGACGACACAGTCAAGCTCAGACTGTTTCCCTTTTCACTCCGCGACAAAGCAAAGGTGTGGCTCCACTCCATTCCGCCCGGGACTGCTGCAACTTGGGATGCCCTCGCATCCAAGTTCCTTGCTAAATTCCATCCTGTGGATAAGATTGTAATCTTGCGGCGGGAGATCGCCACATTTTGCCAACTTGACCAAGAGACCCTTGCTGAAGCTTGGGAGCGCCTCAACGATCTCCTTCGCCGTTGCCCTGGCCACGAGCTCCAACCATGGAATGTGGTTGAATTGTTCTACTTCGCGATCGAGCCCAACTATCGGGCAATGATCGATGCTGCGGCGGGTGGTACCTTGATGAACCACACTCCTGAAGAAGCCCTCCGAATTTTGCGCGACACTGCCTCCCACAGTACATTCTGGACTGCAGGGAGAAATGCTCCAAGAAGCGGCCGAGGTCTTTTCATGGTCGACTCTCTCCCTTCTCCATCCCCACCTGCTGCTATCATTACCTGCGAGGGATGTGGAGGCGGAGGCCACCACGCGTATGAGTGTTCGGGGAACAACGTGGCAGGTGATTTCGCACACTTGAACTTGAACGAATCTGTTAATTATGTAGGAAATCAGCCTAGGGGGGCGCCTTTCAATAATGCTTATAATCCGGGAGCGAGAAGTCACCCGAACTTCTCGTGGAATCCAAATACACCTGGCCAACGATGGGCACCGGGGCAGCATCAAAACGATGCTTACGCCTCCGGGAGCCAACCGAGGCCACCACACCCGGATTATAACCAAGGTCCCCCATTCCAAAAAAAGAGTAATTTGGAGGAAATGATGGAGAAGTTCATGCAAGCGGCCAACTCTAATATGGTGAATCAAACTGCATCCATGCGAAACCTGGAAACGCAGTTGGGCCAATTGGCCCAAGTGCTAACTGAGCGATCGCAGGGGACCCTTCCCAGCAACACGGAGAAGAAACCAATTGATCAAGGGAAGAGTCTTGGGGATGTGGTAGAGGTTGAACCGAGTGAGCTGGTAATTTCTTGTGCCATCAATAAGGTTGAAACAAAAGCTTTATGCGATTCCGGTTCCTCCCGCAACGTCATTGCACTGCAAGATGTTGCGAAATTACAACTTGAGATGAACACGGAGGAAAGGAAATCGCTTATTCTCGCTAACGGCACTATTATCCAATCTGAGGGGGAAGTGAGAAATGTGGAAGTAATAGTTGAGGGGACGACTGTGGTCGCGGACTTTCAGGTGTTGGGCCCCCAGGAAAATCAATCCATTCCTATCTTGGGCGTGCCGTTCATGAAAGAGAGCGGCGCCACCCTTGACTTCGCTACGGGGTGTGTTCTCCTACCTAACAAGGCGCTGCAGCCCACTCGCCTCGAAGCTACAGCTTACACATCCACTCCTCCCCCTCTCGTGATTTCTGATGAATTTCTAAGCTGTGCAGGAAAGATACATGATCAAGAAACAAGTGAAGGAGGAAAGGGGGAGCTCCAATCAGATGAGGAAGAAGAGGTTGACTTCCGGAAAGAGTTCGACTCCGAGAAGGAGGAAGACTGCAGTTCGGGAAACGTTGACTTGGATCTAGTTAGGGATGCTGATTATTTATCTTCTTGTGGTGAATCTTGTAATAAACTATCTAAGCGCTCCATCTCCTGGGCCGATCCGGTGGTCACCGCGATACCGGAGGTGATGCCACCCGCCACTAAGGCAGAAAATTCTGAAAACTTTCAACGGTGGCAGTCTCCGACTGTCACCAAACTTAAAAAGGAAAAACTTCTGCGCGACGCTCGTGCTGCCGCTCTTCGTGGCAAGGTGGCGGAGGTTAGGGGAGCATTGGGTAACACCAGTGCTGGCCCTAAAGCCTTCACCTCTCGCCTACGTGCTACGGGAGACGCGCATCATAAGAGCGCTTTTAGTTGATTTGTGTTTCTTCTGATGTGGTGAACTGCTTCTGAATATTTCTCTTTCAATTCCTGCACTCTTTAAACAATGCTAATACAGGTATTTGGTCCAGCTTAAGGACGTTAAATGAAAGCGCTCCTGGGAGACAACCCAGATTTCCTGTTTTCGTATTTCCTTTTTCTTTCTAACTTCTTTTAGTTCAACTTTTGTATTTGCTTTTGTTGCTTTGAGTTTGTGCTTGCAGGTTTTGTGTTCGATGGTGCGGATGCTGCGAACTATTCGTGATCATAAACGCCAATCGTCTGGTATGCTCATTTCTGAGCATTGGGTAACACTTCCTCCCTTCTTTTAGCTTCAAATTTCTAGATATATCGTTTAGCTTAAGTCTGGGGGAGCGGTTGTTGTTACCCACTGTGCACGAGTTGCACCGCATACTAGAAGGTTGTATCTTTATTTATCCTAGTCATTATTTTTGTTTTTCATGCTTCACACACCACTTCACCCACTTGAGTGCGTGCTTATCTTTTTGTCGTTGTTCCGTTTAAACTATTTTGGTTGGAAAGTGAAATAGATTGTTAACGTAGGAATTATTATTTGGAGTGCGATGTTGACGCATGTAGTGTTCTGTTCACTTCGCATGCTATGGTAGAATTTGAGTAGAACTAGATTTTCTTTATGCATCTAATTTATGTTTAGTATTTCTGTGTAAATTTAGATTTAATATACTCAAGTGGTGAATTCGCATGAAATTGACGATAACCTGGTGTTGTGTGTGTGCGATTGCTAGTCGTGTGTTGCTCGAGTCGGGAGGAAGGTTTACCTTTCTCGTGGGCTAAGAACTTGCCCCAAGCGACTCTCGAAGCATGGGTGAGAGCGACTCGTCGAGTTAAACATGATGTAGGCCGCCCTTTGGCTAGTTTGAGCTTTGTTATTCCATGTCCATTTCATTCACCTTTGCAAGCCTATTTTGTGCCTACCAATCCTTTGTTCAACTCCTCTTCATCCACCAAAGCCTGAAGCCTATCCCACGCCCGCAACCAAATTGTTTTTAACTGCGCTCATAATTCTAAACTTGTGTGGAGTGTGGAATCATTGTGTTATGATGGGAAAATAACGTCCATCTGCTGATTTTGAACCAACCGGAGGTTACATAAAAGAAGTAGAATATGTAAAAGAAAAAAAAAAGAGTATTTTGAAAAAAAAATCCTCCCGAGCTAAAAACAGAAAATCTGTTCGTATTTGTGAAGTAGGTCGTGTGCACACCTGGTTTTCATGATAAGTCTGGGGGTGTGTCACACGAGCATTGTTGTTGGTCTTGCGTGGTGCAGCGTTCCGTTAGCTCACTTGGGTTGCGTAGCCGCCGTGTTTAACTTTGAAATATCATACCGTAACCTAAGCCCCGATTTAATCCTAAAAGCCCTACTGATTTGACTTGCGAGTTTGCTAGCGCCGTGGAGAGAGTGTGACCGGGCAAGCGTATGGTTCACGACGTTGATGGATTTCAGCGGAGTTATTCCTAAGCCCCGATCTTTTGCAACACCCGCCTCAGTGTCTCGTCACTTTCATACCGGGCATGATCGTCAAATTCTTCGTAATTCACCAACTGAGTATAACTAAATCTTTAATTACGCTTTAATACTTATGTAAATTAGTTAGCATAGTTAAACTCTCCTTCTACTAGAATCTCTACTCGCATGCGTTGTTACTTCGCGCCGTACTCCCTTGTGTAATTCTCTATGTTAACTATCGTTTTCACACTCCGCCGGATTCGTTTGCTCGGGACGCGCAAACAGTTAAGTCTGGGGGTGTGATGAGTCCTGATCATATACACATTTATGGACTCATCCGGGCCGTTATTTAGTCATTTCTCTGCACTTTAGCCTTGTTATAGCTTATATTTGATAATCCATGCTAGGTGCACATCTAGGCCCACTTTGGTGTGATTTTCGTGCTTATTGTCATTAGTAGTATTCATGTGATGTTAAGTGCCACTTTCAGTGGCTAGATCTGTGGTTGTGCAGGAATAGGAGTCGTGCAAGTGTTCCCGGTGCAATTTTGCACAGGAACACTGCGCACGATCGCCGGTTATATTGCGCACGACCACTGGTCGTGCGCCACTGATCGTGTGCACTTAACCCTTTTTCACGAGTTCTGTTTGGTGCAGTGCGCACGACCACCAACGCCAGTGCGCACGACCGGGGGCACTTATCATTAAAATTCTGAGTTCTGTTTGCTGTATTGCGCACGACCATCAACGATAGTGCGCACGACCACCGGTCGTGCGCCACTGGTCGTGCGAACATTTTATTTTATAATTTCGTATCTTGCAGGTTCCTCCCAGGCAGTGCGCACGATCGCAGAATTCCAGTGCGCACGACCACTGGTCGTGCGCCAATGACCGTGCGCAGTATTCAATCCAGCGCCTATTTAAACGCCTGTTGCGATTTTAGGGCGATCGATCACGGGCGGGAGCGGGATTCCTGTTCCGTATGCCGCCGATTTCCACCGTGGGACGCCTCCACTTCATCTTCTACGCAAGGGGAAGCCTCCTCCATCCATTCCAAGCCTTCCTCCATTGTCCGTGAGTGTTCTCCATCGTCCGCAAGCCTCCAAGCAACCATTCTCTCATTCCGCCCGGTGAGAAGAAGAAGGAACCTGAAGTCGAAGACGACGGAGCTACGTAGGGAGATCGTGACAGCTCTCTACGCCGGAAGCATAGTCCGCCCGAGCCCGGAGGTAGCCCGACAACCTACCATTCCGGCCGTGAACGGCCGCTAGTCTTCACCATCGGTTATTTCTTTCCTCTTTCCTCCATTGTACTCTTTGAACCGTGCAATACTCGAATATTGTGATGTTTATTTTGATGGAAATGAATATTTCTTTGTTGTTCTTCATGGTTTGGTGGTGATTCATTCCGCTTTCTCTCACTCACTCGCGCACGCACGCAAGGTGTTTGATCCGCGTTAGCAAGAGCTAACGGCGGTTGTGATGAGGTGTTTGCGACCCTCACCCTCTCACACTTGAGCTCACTTCATCCGCCTCACGAAGCACGGCATCGCGGCCGTTGCATCCACCTCACTTTGCGAAGCGGTGTTTTCGACCCGCATCTCTTTTGTTGTTGATAAGATTAGGAAAACCAACCAAAAGCCCCATCTTTGTGTTTGTTGAACGCTTGTGTAACAATAATCACTGCGCGATTCGTTCACCCATCCTGCATTCCTCAAGAGACCGACATCCGGGGAATTTATTCTCCCCAATTATTACTTGACAGCGACCGGTGCACTTGCCGACACGCATCAATGTGTTAGAGTGATTTTTTTTTCTTTTCTTTTGTCTCTTTGCTGTATTCGAATACGTGATTTGTATAATCTTGCTGAATATGTATCTCTGTTCTTCTGGTTATATGCTGTATTTCGGGGATAATTCTGAGCAATTTCCTAAAAAAAAAATTTTTGTGAGAACTCTTTGAACAATGATTAATACAGGAATTTGGTCCACCTTAAAGGACGTTAAACAAAAGGGCTTCTTGCGAGACAACCCATCGGAACCACACGGTTCCGTCTATCTTTTTAATCCTTTTGCGTATTGTTATTTCAGTTTTGCTAACATTGTAGGTGAAGCTATGCTCTCACGTGGAAGGAGATTTATTTTTAAAGAAATTGGGATTACTGCACTTCTGGCATGCTCCTTTGTGAGCATAGGTCAACTCTTCCCCTCTCTTACTTATGTTTGAATTGCTTATTTTAGATGTTCTCAATCAAGTCTGGGGGAGAGAGCGAGCTGTGCATGTGCACGCACGTTGCATGACATGCTAGAATGTGCTGAGTTAGGATTTATATTTTGTTGCATACACTTGCACCTAGTTCACGCGCACTTGATCACGCGTGCTTATTGGGTATCGCTGCGAGGTTTTCCCGCTCATAAGAATTGAATTGTTAGTGTTTGAGTGAGGAGTAGAGAAAAATGTTGACTCGAGTAGTGCTCTAGTCATGTGCTCCCGTCACACCTAGAAATTCAATTAGGGTAGAATAAAATTCAGAGTTGTAATGTAATTATTTCTGTTATAGTAGATGACATTTATTTTACTTTAGTGGTGAATCCAACGGTAGCAATAGGTCGAGTGTAGCAGACTAGTAGTAGCTTATTACTAGGGTCGAAAGGAAGGACAACCTTTCTCGATGGCTAGAACTTGCACTAGGCGACTCTCGACACGATTGTGTTGAGGTACTCGTCATGAAATGTGATATAGGCCATCTCTTGATCCGTTTGTTCTTTTGAAATCCTTACCTACGTAATCACCATTGCAAGCCCATTTGAGCCTACTCTTCCTCCTTGTTTAGCTCCACTAATAATGTAACCAAAGCCATACAGCCGAACCTATGTTCGCACCAACCGTTGAGCTGAAAGAAATTTCTTTCTCGATCGCATTTGGTGTCATCTATGTTGTGTATGGCAGCTTTAATTTAGCTAAAGGAGTCGTTTTATTGCGCTTAAAAATGTTCTTTTGCCGAAAAGAGAAAAGAAAGAAAAGAAAAGAAAAATAAAAGAGTTGTGCAATAATAATTTTCTCTCAGCAAAATTTTTGTATATCTGGCTCAACGCGCACCTAATGTTCAGTTGAAGTCCTGGGGTGTCGTGTAAGTAGTGAAAATGTTGTATTGGTGATTGTCATTCTCTTGAGTGCGACGGTTGTGTTGAGTGCGATTCCCATCGTCCTTCTACTTACCTAGCCTATACTCAACCTAAGCCCTATAATTGCCTATAAGTCCTATTGATTTTAGATACGAGTCGTCTCATGCAGTAGAGAGAGTGCGAATGTGCAAGCCTATGGACACCGACTTTGATGGATTTCTTAGGAGATTGTCCCTAGCTTCGATTTGAGTAATACTTTACTCATTAGTCTCACTATTTTCCGTTTTTGCGCGACCGAAAGATTCACCAGGATTCACCATCCAAGTAAAGTAAATTCCAAACTACTGTTTTAGAAATAACTAGATATAACCTTGAGTTTAATTCTGTTCTAATGTATTTCTACGCACGAGAGCATGCGACTTCGCATAATTCTCTACCGCTCAAACTCATGCTAACATTCAATTGTTCCGACAGCAGAGCTGAGTAGTTTGCCCGAGACGTGCAAATGGTTAAGTCTGGGGGTGTGATGAGTCCCATATATATATATTTGGACTCATTTGGGCTGATATTCTAGTGTTTGCACCACATTTTAGGCATGTTTTCATTTATATGTACTAGTCCATGCTAGGTGCACTATTAAGCCCATTTCAGTGTGCAATTGCATTCCTTGTTGTTGGGGGTAAGCACATTGTGCTCCCCTTCCCTTCTTTTATGTATTTCTGTGTTGGATGTGTATTCCCAGCTTGTATATCTTGTTTGCAGGTGACCTGATCATCCCGTTTTCCCCCAAAAGTAATTTCTGTGCATATCGCACGGTCGTGCGTTTCCTTGACGCACGGTCTGTGCGGTTGTGCTTTTGTGTCTGGGAAGAAAATGGAGCGTCGGAGTTTACTCGTGCGTTTTAACGCACGGGCGAATTCTCCCGTGCGTGAGTAAAACGCACGGTCGACCTGTATCTTTGTGATTTCAGAGCGTCGGACTTTACCCGTGCTTTTGAATGCACGGGCGGCGTTGGTCGTGCATGAACAAATCGCACGGGCGGCGCAGCGTCTTCTCCAATCCATATTTTATCCGTTAATATCTCACGTTCTGCGCACGATCGTGCGTTCGACCGTGCATGACCATTTTTCAGCCTGTTTGCTATAAAAAGCAGGAATCGAGGCAGTCAATGGAAGAGAGCGATAGAGGACGACCGGGAGCGATTCAGAGAGCGGGAAATCTCTTCCTTCCCGCTGCTCTTGAGGGCTGAAAGATTCCCCTTCATCTCCTCCACCATCAAGGCCATTTCCGGTGATTTCCACCTCTATCCTTCCATCCGGGAGCATTAGGAAGCTTCATCCACCATTAGCTCAAGCATTCTTTGCCAAGGAGACCAAGGAAGCGCTGAAGATCGTAGGAGCGGTGACAGCCTCCTTCGAGCCAAGCTCACCATCTGAGGGCCGAGTCTGGAGAGAGCCCGACAACCTCTCATTCCGGCCGTGAACCCAAGACGTGACTTCTTCTTTGTGGTCCTCTCTAACCTTGAATGCTTATACTTCGTTTTTGTGTTGTATGAATACTTGTTAAGTTAATCTTAAGGATTATTGCTTTCGTTCATATGCACTGATGTTGTGGTGGCATGAATAGCCCCTTTCCACGCGCCTTCCGAAGCACGGCCCACTTTGGTGTGATTTTCGTGCTTATTGTCATTAGTAGTATTCATGTGATGTTAAGTGCCACTTTCAGTGGCTAGATCTGTGGTTGTGCAGGAATAGGAGTCGTGCAAGTGTTCCCGGTGCAATTTTGCACAGGAACACTGCGCACGATCGCCGGTTATATTGCGCATGACCACTGGTCGTGCGCCACTGATCGTGTGCACTTAACCCTTTTACGAGTTCTGTTTGGTGCAGTGCGCACGACCACCAACGCCAGTGCGCACGACCACCGGTCGTGCGCCACTGCTCGTGCACACTTATCATTAAAATTCTGAGTTCTGTTTGCTGTATTGCGCACGACCATCAACGATAGTGCGCACGACCACCGGTCGTGCGCCACTGGTCATGCGAACATTTTATTTTATAATTTTGTATCTTGCATGTTCCTCCCAGGCAGTGCGCACGATCGCAAAATTCCAGTGCGCACGACCACTGGTCGTGCGCCAATGACCGTGCGCAGTATTTAATCCAGCGCCTATTTAAACGCCTGTTGCGATTTTAGGGCGATCGATCACGAGCGGGAGCGGGATTCCTGTTCCGTACGCCGCCGATTTCCACCGTGGGACGTCTCCACTTCATCTTCTACGCAAGGGGAAGCCTCCTCCATCCATTCCAAGCCTTCCTCCATTGTCCGTGAGTGTTCTCCATCGTCCGCAAGCCTCCAAGCAACCATTCTCTCATTCTGCCCGGTGAGAAGAAGAAGGAACCTGAAGTCGAAGACGACGGAGCTACGTAGGGAGATCGTGACAGCTCTCTACGCCGGAAGCATAGTCCGCCCGAGCCCGGAGGTAGCCCGACAACCTACCATTCCGGCCGTGAACGGCCGCTAGTCTTCACCATCGGTTATTTCTTTCCTCTTTCCTCCATTGTACTCTTTGAACCGTGCAATACTCGAATATTGTGATGTTTATTTGGATGGAAATGAATATTTCTTTGTTGTTCTTCATGGTTTGGTGGTGATTCATTCCGCTTTCTCTCACTCACTCGCGCACGCACGCAAGGTGTTTGATCCGCGTTAGCAAGAGCTAACGGCGGTTGTGATGAGGTGTTTGCGACCCTCACCCTCTCACACTTGAGCTCACTTCATCCGCCTCACGAAGCACGGCATCGCGGCCGTTGCATCCACCTCACTTTGCGAAGCGGTGTTTTCGACCCGCATCTCTTTTGTTGTTGATAAGATTAGGAAAACCAACCAAAAGCCCCATCTTTGTGTTTGTTGAACGCTTGTGTAACAATAATCACTGCGCGATTCGTTCACCCATCCTGCATTCCTCAAGAGACCGACATCCGGGGAATTTATTCTCCACAATTATTACTTGACGGCGACCGGTGCACTTGCCGACACGCATCAAGTTTTTGGCGCCGTTGCCGGGGAATGCAGGCGTGTTTCGTCTTGTGTTGTGACTTTTGTTATACGAGCAGTTGTTTTTTATTTTCTTTGTTTTTCTTTTTGTTTTTGACAGTTCATGCAGAGGCAGGTCGCAGGTGAACTCGCACCTTTTGATCCAGAAATCGAACGAACTGCTCGCGCGCGAAGGCGCGCTGCGGCTGTACAAGCGTCCATGGGTGATCAGGTAGACCCAAATGGTGTTGATCCGAGAATGCCCGGCGTGGGGGAACATCAGCCTGGGATTGAGCAGGAGGCAGCTAGGCCTCGACCCCGCACGATGAGGGACTACACCACTCCAACTACTGGGAGTGTGTATCCAGGTTTTGGGCCCAATATTATGAATAATCAGTTTGAGATCAAGCCAGGGATCTTAAACATAATCTGGAACAACGCTCAGTTCTCGGGGTTGGCCAGCGAAGATCCGCATCTGCATATGGCGGAGTTTTCTGATATTTGCGGAACCTTCCGCTACGCAGGGATTGCTGACGACACAGTCAAGCTCAGACTGTTTCCCTTTTCACTCCGCGACAAAGCAAAGGTGTGGCTCCACTCCATTCCGCCCGGGACTGCTGCAACTTGGGATGCCCTCGCATCCAAGTTCCTTGCTAAATTCCATCCCGTGGATAAGATTGTAAGCTTGCGGCGGGAGATCGCCACATTTTGCCAACTTGACCAAGAGACCCTTGCTGAAGCTTGGGAGCGCCTCAACGATCTCCTTCGCCGTTGCCCTGGCCACGAGCTCCAACCATGGAATGTGGTTGAATTGTTCTACTTCGCGATCGAGCCCAACTATCGGGCAATGATCGATGCTGCGGCGGGTGGTACCTTGATGAACCACACTCCTGAAGAAGCCCTCCGAATTTTGCGCGACACTGCCTCCCACAGTACATTCTGGACTGCAGGGAGAAATGCTCCAAGAAGCGGCCGAGGTCTTTTCATGGTCGACTCTCTCCCTTCTCCATCCCCACCTGCTGCTATCATTACCTGCGAGGGATGTGGAGGCGGAGGCCACCACGCGTATGAGTGTTCGGGGAACAACGTGGCAGGTGATTTCGCACACTTGAACTTGAACGAATCTGTTAATTATGTAGGAAATCAGCCTAGGGGGGCGCCTTTCAATAATGCTTATAATCCGGGAGCGAGAAGTCACCCGAACTTCTCGTGGAATCCAAATACACCTGGCCAACGATGGGCACCGGGGCAGCATCAAAACGATGCTTACGCCTCCGGGAGCCAACCGAGGCCACCACACCCGGATTATAACCAAGGTCCCCCATTCCAAAAAAAGAGTAATTTGGAGGAAATGATGGAGAAGTTCATGCAAGCGGCCAACTCTAATATGGTGAATCAAACTGCATCCATGCGAAACCTGGAAACGCAGTTGGGCCAATTGGCCCAAGTGCTAACTGAGCGATCGCAGGGGACCCTTCCCAGCAACACGGAGAAGAACCCAATTGATCAAGGGAAGAGTCTTGGGGATGTGGTAGAGGTTGAACCGAGTGAGCTGGTAATTTCTTGTGCCATCAATAAGGTTGAAACAAAAGCTTTATGCGATTCCGGTTCCTCCCGCAACGTCATTGCACTGCAAGATGTTGCGAAATTACAACTTGAGATGAACACGGAGGAAAGGAAATCGCTTATTCTCGCTAACGGCACTATTATCCAATCTGAGGGGGAAGTGAGAAATGTGGAAGTAATAGTTGAGGGGACGACTGTGGTCGCGGACTTTCAGGTGTTGGGCCCCCAGGAAAATCAATCCATTCCTATCTTGGGCGTGCCGTTCTTGAAAGAGAGCGGCGCCACCCTTGACTTTGCTACGGGGTGTGTTCTCCTACCTAACAAGGCGCTGCAGCCCACTCGCCTCGAAGCTACAGCTGACACATCCACTCCTCCCCCTCTCGTGATTTCTGATGAATTTCTAAGCTGTGCAGGAAAGATACATGATCAAGAAACAAGTGAAGGAGGAAAGGGGGAGCTCCAATCAGATGAGGAAGAAGAGGTTGACTTCCGGAAAGAGTTCGACTCCGAGAAGGAGGAAGACTGCAGTTCGGGAAACGTTGACTTGGATCTAGTTAGGGATGCTGATTATTTATCTTCTTGTGGTGAATCTTGTAATAAACTATCTAAGCGCTCCATCTCCTGGGCCGATCCGGTGGTCACCGCAATACCGGAGGTGATGCCACCCGCCACTAAGGCAGAAAATTCTGAAAACTTTCAACGGTGGCAGTCTCCGACTGTCACCAAACTTAAAAAGGAAAAACTTCTGCGCGACGCTCGTGCTGCCGCTCTTCGTGGCAAGGTGGCGGAGGTTAGGGGAGCATTGGGTAACACCAGTGCTGGCCCTAAAGCCTTCACCTCTCGCCTACGTGCTACGGGAGACGCGCATCATAAGAGCGCTTTTAGTTGATTTGTGTTTCTTCTGATGTGGTGAACTGCTTCTGAATATTTCTCTTTCAATTCCTGCACTCTTTAAACAATGCTAATACAGGTATTTGGTCCAGCTTAAGGACGTTAAATGAAAGCGCTCCTGGGAGACAACCCAGATTTCCTGTTTTCGTATTTCCTTTTTCTTTCTAACTTCTTTTAGTTCAACTTTTGTATTTGCTTTTGTTGCTTTGAGTTTGTGCTTGCAGGTTTTGTGTTCGATGGTGCGGATGCTGCGGACTATTCGTGATCATAAACGCCAATCGTCTGGTATGCTCATTTCTGAGCATTGGGTAACACTTCCTCCCTTCTTTTAGCTTCAAATTTCTAGATATATCGTTTAGCTTAAGTCTGGGGGAGCGGTTGTTGTTACCCACTGTGCACGAGTTGCACCGCATACTAGAAGGTTGTATCTTTATTTATCCTAGTCATTATTTTTGTTTTTCATGCTTCACACACCACTTCACCCACTTGAGTGTGTGCTTATCTTTTTGTCGTTGTTCCGTTTAAACTATTTTGGTTGGAAAGTGAAATAGATTGTTAACGTAGGAATTATTATTTGGAGTGCGATGTTGACGCATGTAGTGTTCTGTTCACTTCGCATGCTATGGTAGAATTTGAGTAGAACTAGATTTTCTTTATGCATCTAATTTATGTTTAGTATTTCTGCGTAAATTTAGATTTAATATACTCAAGTGGTGAATTCGCATGAAATTGACGATAACCTGGTGTTGTGTGTGTGCGATTGCTAGTCGTGTGTTGCTCGAGTCGGGAGGAAGGTTTACCTTTCTCGTGGGCTAAGAACTTGCCCCAAGCGACTCTCGAAGCATGGGTGAGAGCGACTCGTCGAGTTAAACATGATGTAGGCCGCCCTTTGGCTAGTTTGAGCTTTGTTATTCCATGTCCATTTCATTCACCTTTGCAAGCCTATTTTGTGCCTACCAATCCTTTGTTCAACTCCTCTTCATCCACCAAAGCCTGAAGCCTATCCCACGCCCGCAACCAAATTGTTTTTAACTGCGCTCATAATTCTAAACTTGTGTGGAGTGTGGAATCATTGTGTTATGATGGGAAAATAACGTCCATCTGCTGATTTTGAACCAACCGGAGGTTACATAAAAGAAGTAGAATATGTAAAAGAAAAAAAAAAGAGTATTTTGAAAAAAAATCCTCCCGAGCTAAAAACAGAAAATCTGTTCGTATTTGTGAAGTAGGTCGTGTGCACACCTGGTTTTCATGATAAGTCTGGGGGTGTGTCACACGAGCATTGTTGTTGGTCTTGCGTGGTGCAGCGTTCCGTTAGCTCACTTGGGTTGCGTAGCCGCCGTGTTTAACTTTGAAATATCATACCGTAACCTAAGCCCCGATTTAATCCTAAAAGCCCTACTGATTTGACTTGCGAGTTTGCTAGCGCCGTGGAGAGAGTGTGACCGGGCAAGCGTATGGTTCACGACGTTGATGGATTTCAGCGGAGTTATTCCTAAGCCCCGATCTTTTGCAACACCCGCCTCAGTGTCTCGTCACTTTCATACCGGGCATGATCGTCAAATTCTTCGTAATTCACCAACTGAGTATAACTAAATCTTTAATTACGCTTTAATACTTATGTAAATTAGTTAGCATAGTTAAACTCTCCTTCTACTAGAATCTCTACTCGCATGCGTTGTTACTTCGCGCCGTACTCCCTTGTGTAATTCTCTATGTTAACTATCGTTTTCACACTCCGCCGGATTCGTTTGCTCGGGACGCGCAAACAGTTAAGTCTGGGGGTGTGATGAGTCCTGATCATATACACATTTATGGACTCATCCGGGCCGTTATTTAGTCATTTCTCTGCACTTTAGCCTTGTTATAGCTTATATTTGATAATCCATGCTAGGTGCACATCTAGGCCCACTTTGGTGTGATTTTCGTGCTTATTGTCATTAGTAGTATTCATGTGATGTTAAGTGCCACTTTCAGTGGCTAGATCTGTGGTTGTGCAGGAATAGGAGTCGTGCAAGTGTTCCCGGTGCAATTTTGCACAGGAACACTGCGCACGATCGCCGGTTATATTGCGCACGACCACTGGTCGTGCGCCACTGATCGTGTGCACTTAACCCTTTTTCACGAGTTCTGTTTGGTGCAGTGCGCACGACCACCAACGCCAGTGCGCACGACCACCGGTCGTGCGCCACTGCTCGTGCGCACTTATCATTAAAATTCTGAGTTCTGTTTGCTGTATTGCGCACGACCATCAACGATAGTGCGCACGACCACCGGTCGTGTGCCACTGGTCGTGCGAACATTTTATTTTATAATTTCGTATCTTGCAAGTTCCTCCCAGGCAGTGCGCACGATCGCAGAATTCTAGTGCGCACGACCACTGGTCGTGCGCCAATGACCGTGCGCAGTATTCAATCCAGCGCCTATTTAAACGCCTGTTGCGATTTTAGGGCGATCGATCACGGGCGGGAGCGGGATTCCTGTTCCGTATGCCGCCGATTTCCACCGTGGGACGCCTCCACTTCATCTTCTACGCAAGGAGAAGCCTCCTCCATCCATTCCAAGCCTTCCTCCATTGTCCGTGAGTGTTCTCCATCGTCCGCAAGCCTCCAAGCAACCATTCTCTCATTCCGCCCGGTGAGAAGAAGAAGGAACCTGAAGTCGAAGACGACGGAGCTACGTAGGGAGATCGTGACAGCTCTCTACGCCGGAAGCATAGTCCGCCCGAGCCCGGAGGTAGCCCGACAACCTACCATTCCGGCCGTGAACGGCCGCTAGTCTTCACCATCGGTTATTTCTTTCCTCTTTCCTCCATTGTACTCTTTGAACCGTGCAATACTCGAATATTGTGATGTTTATTTTGATGGAAATGAATATTTCTTTGTTGTTCTTCATGGTTTGGTGGTGATTCATTCCGCTTTCTCTCACTCACTCGCGCACGCACGCAAGGTGTTTGATCCGCGTTAGCAAGAGCTAACGGCGGTTGTGATGAGGTGTTTGCGACCCTCACCCTCTCACACTTGAGCTCACTTCATCCGCCTCACGAAGCACGGCATCGCGGCCGTTGCATCCACCTCACTTTGCGAAGCGGTGTTTTCGACCCGCATCTCTTTTGTTGTTGATAAGATTAGGAAAACCAACCAAAAGCCCCATCTTTGTGTTTGTTGAACGCTTGTGTAACAATAATCACTGCGCGATTCGTTCACCCATCCTGCATTCCTCAAGAGACCGACATCCGGGGAATTTATTCTCCCCAATTATTACTTGACAGCGACCGGTGCACTTGCCGACACGCATCAATGTGTTAGAGTGATTTTTTTTTCTTTTCTTTTGTCTCTTTGCTGTATTCGAATACGTGATTTGTATAATCTTGCTGAATATGTATCTCTGTTCTTCTGGTTATATGCTGTATTTCGGGGATAATTCTGAGCAATTTCCTAAAAAAAAATTTTTGTGAGAACTCTTTGAACAATGATTAATACAGGAATTTGGTCCACCTTAAAGGACGTTAAACAAAAGGGCTTCTTGCGAGACAACCCATCGGAACCACCCGGTTCCGTCTATCTTTTTAATCCTTTTGCGTATTGTTATTTCAGTTTTGCTAACATTGTAGGTGAAGCTATGCTCTCACGTGGAAGGAGATTTATTTTTAAAGAAATTGGGATTACTGCACTTCTGGCATGCTCCTTTGTGAGCATAGGTCAACTCTTCCCCTCTCTTACTTATGTTTGAATTGCTTATTTTAGATGTTCTCAATCAAGTCTGGGGGAGAGAGCGAGCTGTGCATGTGCACGCACGTTGCATGACATGCTAGAATGTGCTGAGTTAGGATTTATATTTTGTTGCATACACTTGCACCTAGTTCACGCGCACTTGATCACGCGTGCTTATTGGGTATCGCTGCGAGGTTTTCCCGCTCATAAGAATTGAATTGTTAGTGTTTGAGTGAGGAGTAGAGAAAAATGTTGACTCGAGTAGTGCTCTAGTCATGTGCTCCCGTCACACCTAGAAATTCAATTAGGGTAGAATAAAATTCAGAGTTGTAATGTAATTATTTCTGTTATAGTAGATGACATTTATTTTACTTTAGTGGTGAATCCAACGGTAGCAATAGGTCGAGTGTAGCAGACTAGTAGTAGCTTATTACTAGGGTCGAAAGGAAGGACAACCTTTCTCGATGGCTAGAACTTGCACTAGGCGACTCTCGACACGATTGTGTTGAGGTACTCGTCATGAAATGTGATATAGGCCATCTCTTGATCCGTTTGTTCTTTTGAAATCCTTACCTACGTAATCACCATTGCAAGCCCATTTGAGCCTACTCTTCCTCCTTGTTTAGCTCCACTAATAATGTAACCAAAGCCATACAGCCGAACCTATGTTCGCACCAACCGTTGAGCTGAAAGAAATTTCTTTCTCGATCGCATTTGGTGTCATCTATGTTGTGTATGGCAGCTTTAATTTAGCTAAAGGAGTCGTTTTATTGCGCTTAAAAATGTTCTTTTGCCGAAAAGAGAAAAGAAAGAAAAGAAAAGAAAAATAAAAGAGTTGTGCAATAATAATTTTCTCTCAGCAAAATTTTTGTATATCTGGCTCAACGCGCACCTAATGTTCAGTTGAAGTCCTGGGGTGTCGTGTAAGTAGTGAAAATGTTGTATTGGTGATTGTCATTCTCTTGAGTGCGACGGTTGTGTTGAGTGCGATTCCCATCGTCCTTCTACTTACCTAGCCTATACTCAACCTAAGCCCTATAATTGCCTATAAGTCCTATTGATTTTAGATACGAGTCGTCTCATGCAGTAGAGAGAGTGCGAATGTGCAAGCCTATGGACACCGACTTTGATGGATTTCTTAGGAGATTGTCCCTAGCTTCGATTTGAGTAATACTTTACTCATTAGTCTCACTATTTTCCGTTTTTGCGCGACCGAAAGATTCACCAGGATTCACCATCCAAGTAAAGTAAATTCCAAACTACTGTTTTAGAAATAACTAGATATAACCTTGAGTTTAATTCTGTTCTAATGTATTTCTACGCACGAGAGCATGCGACTTCGCATAATTCTCTACCGCTCAAACTCATGCTAACATTCAATTGTTCCGACAGCAGAGCTGAGTAGTTTGCCCGAGACGTGCAAATGGTTAAGTCTGGGGGTGTGATGAGTCCCATATATATATATTTGGACTCATTTGGGCTGATATTCTAGTGTTTGCACCACATTTTAGGCATGTTTTCATTTATATGTACTAGTCCATGCTAGGTGCACTATTAAGCCCATTTCAGTGTGCAATTGCATTCCTTGTTGTTGGGGGTAAGCACATTGTGCTCCCCTTCCCTTCTTTTATGTATTTCTGTGTTGGATGTGTATTCCCAGCTTGTATATCTTGTTTGCAGGTGACCTGATCATCCCGTTTTCCCCCAAAAGTAATTTCTGTGCATATCGCACGGTCGTGCGTTTCCTTGACGCACGGTCTGTGCGGTTGTGCTTTTGTGTCTGGGAAGAAAATGGAGCGTCGGAGTTTACTCGTGCGTTTTAACGCACGGGCGAATTCTCCCGTGCGTGAGTAAAACGCACGGTCGACCTGTATCTTTGTGATTTCAGAGCGTCGGACTTTACCCGTGCTTTTGAATGCACGGGCGGCGTTGGTCGTGCATGAACAAATCGCACGGGCGGCGCAGCGTCTTCTCCAATCCATATTTTATCTGTTAATATCTCACGTTCTGCGCACGATCGTGCGTTCGACCGTGCATGACCATTTTTCAGCCTGTTTGCTATAAAAAGCAGGAATCGAGGCAGTCAATGGAAGAGAGCGATAGAGGACGACCGGGAGCGATTCAGAGAGCGGGAAATCTCTTCCTTCCCGCTGCTCTTGAGGGCTGAAAGATTCCCCTTCATCTCCTCCACCATCAAGGCCATTTCCGGTGATTTCCACCTCTATCCTTCCATCCGGGAGCATTAGGAAGCTTCATCCACCATTAGCTCAAGCATTCTTTGCCAAGGAGACCAAGGAAGCGCTGAAGATCGTAGGAGCGGTGACAGCCTCCTTCGAGCCAAGCTCACCATCTGAGGGCCGAGTCTGGAGAGAGCCCGACAACCTCTCATTCCGGCCGTGAACCCAAGACGTGACTTCTTCTTTGTGGTCCTCTCTAACCTTGAATGCTTATACTTCGTTTTTGTGTTGTATGAATACTTGTTAAGTTAATCTTAAGGATTATTGCTTTCGTTCATATGCACTGATGTTGTGGTGGCATGAATAGCCCCTTTGTTCCTAGTGATCTTTTGAGTTACGTTGTGGGTTAAGCCACTAGCAATTGCTAGAGGTGATGTTTTGAGAAGAGGTGTGTGTGACCCTCAACCATCATAGTGATTTCCCGTCCACGCGCCTTCCGAAGCACGGCATCGCGGCCGTTACACCCATCTCGCCGTGCGAAGCGGATTTTTGACCCGCATCTTTCTTCATTCTGCAATAGCGTAGGAAACCAAATCAAACACCCCGTTGTTACTTATTAATCCTTTTAAGTGATTTCCTGTTTAGAGCAAGTCGTACTACCCAACTTGCGGTCCTTTGAGAATGATATTCGGGGAGTCCCTCCCTATTTTATTACTTGAGCGACCGGTGCACTGCCGTCGTATCGCATTTCGTGCCTGCTAATTAGCAGTGCCGAAATAGCGCATCAGTACTCCACTCTTCTACCACCTAGATAGGAATACATTATCCAGTGCCTGAGTCTTTTTATAAGGAGACTCTTAGAACCAGGGTCTGAGGCTTTTGTTAAGGAAAATCTATAAACCAAGCTAGATCTTTTGATATGAAGATCTCGAATCTGGGTCTTTTGTTAAGGAGACTCTTAGAATCAAGATAGATATTTTGATAAGGAGATCTTGAACCACTGAATCCTTTGAAGTGTGATTCTAAGGTCTCTTTACTCTATTTACAAAAGGTGAAAGAAAGAGTAATGAAGAAGAAGAAAAGATGATTCTTTTGATTGAATCCTCCTGCAGCAGTTACCGAGGATTCATGCACTTAGTGTTTGTATGGATCTCTGTTCAGTAGATGAATCCTTGCTTGAGAGAGATAAATGCAAGGATTGTGAAATTCCAGATCTTGAAGTTGTTTTCTGTATATCTGCATGTTTCTTGCTGTGAAAGGAAGAGGAAGAAGAATGCTTGTTGTGTTGTTCTGTACTTAAATCTATTCTCTCTTTTTTGTGAAAAACCAGAGAGCTGAGGAAGAAGAATACAAAATAATTATCTGTGTCTCAATTATTGTTGTATATCTTCTTTTGTATACTAATTCTTCTGTCGAATAATGATGAATTACTTTCCTCTTCAATTATTTCACTAATAGGAATGTCCAAGAGGTAGTATTGTTCTCTTTCAATTTCTGTTTAAAGCACATTCAAATCCTTTTGATAACTTCCATATATACCTTTATTGTTCTCTTTCCAAATATCTTGTATCTCTTGATTATGGACGACCCTTTAGAATTCAAATAACTTCCATTTATAACTTCTGAATAAGCTTCAGAATAAAATCTAGGAAGTATTCTAATTCCGGTCTGCATACTGGCATGTGTGGGGTGGGTGCATGTGCGTTCTTGTGCGGGGTTCATTTTTATGCTCCTTTATTCGTGTGCGCATTGTGTCGCGACGGATAGCGACATATTTGGAGTATTGCTTTTGCAAATATTTATACATATATCTTTTTTCAGGTTACGAGGAATTGTTCGTAAGGTAGCCCGATGCGGAAGCGCTCTTCTTTTACTATCAAGCAAGTTGACGTCTAGAGGAAGCAATATGATTTACCTGCTGGGTTGGAGATAAAAATCCTACATATTAATGAGTGTGCACAAAATCCTCCACGAGGCTGGATGGCGTTGTGCAAGTAGTTGTTGAGGTCTGAGTTCCGCCTGCCGCCGTGCAAGGAGGTGATTGAAATCTTGAAACATTACAGCATGCTAGTGTCCCTATTCACTCCTGCCAGGACGACGCGAATCATGTGTATGATTGCTTTCTTTAGGGAACACGGCTCGAGGTTCACCTTGGATCTCTTTATAGAATGGTTTGATGTGCGCACTGATGGAGGCAGGCATATCGATGTTTACAATATCAAACACTAGATTACATTTGAGAATCGGGTGGACCTTCATCATGGTAACATCTTATTTGATTACGCCAGGATCTCCTAGGGCCTGCCCGAGCTTTGGAAGGCACTTCCTGAATGTTATCGTCGCTTGAAGGGTCATGAGCGGGAGTTTACGCCGTTGTTGGGGTTTGCTGAGCCTCATGCAATGCCTAACCCTTTGTTTACCATTTTTGTGTTTATTGAGGAAAATCTTTTGTTGTTGTGCGGTACTTTCTATCTATGTTGACCACTCTGCCACAATGACATTGGATCGGGGCATGAAGAGAAAACTGGAGTTTCAGAATGGTAGTTTAGAATCAGCACCTCATTCTTCTTATCAGCCGGAGAGGCGTACTAACAAGGTGGTACCCTACAGCTCAAGGGTTGATGATATGCCGACTGATCTTGGCATGGGGGTCCTTGGTTCTGTTCCCCTCCAGGCTCCTGAAGGTGGTTTTGCACTACTTCCAACTAAGACAAGGCGGGCTTGTTCTTCTCTTGAGGCCATGATCGTCGCAGAAAGCATTATGGCTTTGACATTGTTTGTCGGTCGTCTTGTAAAGAACCTGAATTCTTCCTTTATCAGATCAGAGTTTAGACTAGCATCGCTCTTACGTGGAACGACTGCTACGTGGGCCTGATGGATAGTTATCTCCTGCTTTGGGAGGAGCTTCAGGGAGTAAGGAGTTCCTTCTCGGACTTGAAGGGGCGGCGTGATCGTCAAGTGTCCTATTTCGGCAGATTGAGGCCGGGCTGTAGGAAGAGCTAGAGCAGTCTCCCACGGAGGCCAAGACAGAGAGGGCCCTTATGGAGAAGACGGTCCATCTTTTGGAAGATTCACAAGCCACGGTTGTTCGCCAAGACACAAAGTTGGAGTCTTTAAAGACTGAGGTGGAGCATATTTCCTCTCAGGAGCGGGCTACTAAATTGAATGTGCTGGAGTTGATGAGTACAAAGACTCCATTGACTATATGTGGGACTGTTCTTTGCTCTCAGAAGAGGTTAGTGAGGAGATCTGGAGGAAGGAAGTGGAGGGTCATTTTGAAGATAATCGTAAGATGGCTTTTATGTGTGGGATGGAGAAGACCCTCCGTCTGGTTTTGCAGACGTGTGGTTGCAATGTGTTTGGACTGGGTGTGTTGAATCCGAAATTGTTCCCACGCACTCGACGCTCAATCCCAGTGGAAAGAGAGGGGGTAGTGGTCGAGCAGCTGGTTACTTGAGTCACAAATGAAGAGCTGAGTGAGAGAGAAGAAGAGAGGGCCGCTAGCTTGCGGTGAGGCCAGACTTCGCCCGCCGCGACAAATGCCACTCCTGCGGCGGGCTTTTTCTTTATTTGATAATCTGCATTACAGCTTGACATTTTTAGTACATGGAAACAGAATGAGTACAAGAGAGTGGCAAATAAGAAAAGTAAGCCGCTCGGGCTGTTCGCTGAAGCCGCCTAGACTAGTCGCCGAGGCCTCCCGGACTAGTCGCCGAGGCCACCCGAACTAGTCGCTGAGGCCGCCAGGACTAGTCGTCGAGGCCGCCAGGACTAGTCGCCGAGGCTGCCCGAACTAGTCGTCGAGGCCGCCAGGACTAGTCGCCGAGGCCGCCCAGACTAGTCGCCGAGGCCGCCCGGACTAGTCGCCGATGCCGCCAGGACTAGTCGCCGAGGCCGCCCGGTTTGTTCCTCTGGAGATCGCTAGACAGGCCACTGCTAGGTGCGGTCTGACTGTTTCTAGCTGCCGGTTTTGCCCCCCAACTTGCCTGCCTTTGTTCATGGTCGATGGTCCTATTTATAGGCTCTGAGTCGATGTCATCCCCTCCGGTGAGCCGGTGACTGGATCCCTACCCGCGCGGTCTAAACGATGAAGACCGCCACCTTGAGCTGTTTGAAAGTGGAGACCGCCCCTGCTGGGCGGCCTGAAGGGAGAAGCCGCCCCACCTGGGCGACTTGAAGGGAGAATCCGCCCCACCTGGGCACTTGAAGGGAGAAGCCGCCCCACCTGGGCGACTTGAAGGGAGAATCCGCCCCACCTAGGCGACTTGAAGGGAGAAGCCGCCCCACCTTGGCGACTTGAAGGGAGAAGCCGCCCCAC
This sequence comes from Dactylorhiza incarnata, assembly GCA_033032865.1. Classification (NCBI taxonomy): domain Eukaryota; kingdom Viridiplantae; phylum Streptophyta; class Magnoliopsida; order Asparagales; family Orchidaceae; genus Dactylorhiza; species Dactylorhiza incarnata. Next base: position 996,976 of record JAWHQI010000068.1, read on the forward strand.
CTGGACCACTTGAAGGGAGAAGCTGCCCCACCTAGGCGACATGAAGTTAGAGGCCGCCCCACTTGGGCGACTTGAAGGGAGAGGCCGCCCCACTTGGGCGGTTTGAAGAAGGAGGCCGCCTACCCGGGCGGTTTGAAGGAGGAGGCCGCCTCACTTGGGCATTTTGAAGAAGGAGGCCGCCTACCTAGGCGGTTTGAAGGAGGACGCCTCACCCGGGCGGTTTGAAGAAGGAGGTCGCCTCACCTGGGCGGTTTGAAGGAGGAGGCCGCCCCCTTCTTACCACTTTGGGTGTAAAAAGAGCCTTTGCGTGAGGTCTAATACTTCTCGGGAATGTAGCAAAAGAGGCCTCCCAGGGGAGGATCGCCGATTTCTAGGTCAACAGGGTGTCAGAGATCTCTCCGAGGATGAGCGCTCTGCTTCTGATGTTGTGGTCGAGTAGTAATTTTTTTTATTTGAATCATGTATTTCTTATGTTTTCCCCATTAGAGGTGTTCTCATATTGAGTTGGTACCTTTGTGCATTGTATTGTTGTTCATGCATTACACTAGTTTGAAGCGCTACTTGTATAGTGATTTGATTCTTATGGCATCAGCATCATTGATTTATGTATGACTTTGTTCTTCGACTAGGATGGTGAAGTGCGGAACTTCGAACCTAGGCGACCGTGAGGGGTGCAGGCCCTGGTGGTGTCGTGACCAACTTTAGGTGTGATGGTCAGACCATCAAGCCGCGACAGTGATGAGTTTACTGGGGCATGCCCTCATAGTGGTGGTGATGGGCTGACCTTTGAACCTGGGTGACCAAGAGGCGGGGCAGGTCCTGGCATTGTCGTGATAAACTACTACGCAAATGACAGACCTTCGAGCCACGACAGTGAGGAGGTCACTAGGGCGTGGCCCCGGAGAGATGGTGAATGGAAGATGCTTCAAACCACTCACGAGCATGATATGGCAGGCCCTGGCGATGCCATAACCTACTATGAGGGAGAAAGGTAGACCTTCGATCTGCGGTAGTGAGGAGGTCACTGGGTCAAGGCCCCGGAGAGGTGGTGAAGGGCAGATGCTTTGAACTACACGCGAGCACGAAGGGGCAGGCCCTGGTGATGCTTTGACTTAGTATAAGGGAGAATTGCAGAACTTCAATCCACAATAGTGAGGAGGTCACGTCACTGTGGGTTGCTTATGACCGGGGGGATTGTCCCCTAAGGTGTTCCTGTGATGACAGAGTTAAGAGTAGTTAAAACATATTAAATTGAAAAAGAAAATAGTATGAAAGTTAACAGTGAGTCATCTGAGTATTTTGTAAAGGGGGGCGAATAGAGTTTTAAGACTTTACAATAAAATGTGCACAGAACAGTAAATTATTTCTAACAACTATGCATTCAGAATTCCAATCCAGAATAAAACAAACACAGAATTGCAAAAAATAGGATGAACATCACAGATTGAGACAAGATCTATAGTGGTTCCCCAAAATATGGGTACTCCACTCTTCTACCACCTTGGTAGCAATACACTATCCAATGCTTAAGTCATTTGATAAGGAGACTCATAAAACTAGGGTCTGAGTCTTTTGTTATGGAGACTCTTAGAACCAAGCTAGATCTTTTGTAAAGGAGATCTTGAACCAAGGTTTGTGTCTTTTATTAAGGAGACTCTTAGAACCAAGCAAGATCTTTTGATAAGGAGATCTTGAACCATGGAATCCTTTGAAGAGGGATTCTAAGGACTCTTTACTCTGTTTACAAAAGGTGAAAGAAAGAGAAAAGAAGAAGAAGAGAAGATGATTCTTCTGATTGAATCTTAGTGTTTGTATGAATCTATGTTCAGTAGATGAATCCTTGCTTGAGAGAGATAGATGTAATGATTGTGAAATTCCAGATCCTGAAGATGATTTCTGTATATCTATATTTTTCTTGCTGTGAGAGGAAGAGGAAGAAGAAGCCTTGTTGTGTTGTTCAGTACAGAAATCTATTCACTCTTTTCTGTGAAAAACCAGAGAGCTGAGGAAGAATAATACTAAATTATTATATGTGATATTGTTATCTATCTTCTTCTGTATACTAATTCTTCTATCGAATATTGATGAATAACTTTCCTCTTATGTTATTTCTCTAATAGGAATGTCCAAGAGATAGTATTGTTCTCTTTCAATTTTTGTTGATAGCACGTCCAAATCATTATGAATAACTTCCAAATATACCATTATTGTATCTCTTGAATTCTTCTTACCCTTCTTATTTATGGACGACCCGTTAGAATTCAATTAACTTCCATTAATAGCTTCTGAATAAGCTTCAGAATAGAATCCAGGAAGTATTCTAATTCTGAGTTTGTATTCGACGTTACGTCGATTACATTTGCCTTTTTATCGACGCACCTCTGAGTTCTAATATAAACTAATTCGACATCTTTCTCATCTTTAAAATTAAATTTAATATCGATGTTGCATCGAGTCCTTATCGACATATCCGTCGAGATGAAGACGTAGACTTTGAGCTCTTCTTCTGCGTCGAATGTAATTCGAAGTTGCGTCGACTTCAAAAGTTGCTTTGATTGACTCTGCTTTCTGCGTTGAATACATTTCAACATTGCGTCGATTTCAACTGATACATCGACTACCAGTCTGAGTTATCCGTACTTTTATTCAAAGTTATTTCAACTTGAAGTTAAAGCTGCGTAGATTTCTAGTTGACGCAGAATACACTCAACTAAATTTTTGCAATCTTTTGAACTAGTCTTTGACACCCTAATATGAGTATGACATCCTAGGACATCTAATGACCATATTACCATTACTATACAACATGGGTAATTAATCATAGAAGATGAAGTCACTTTTACATAATTTGAAAGATAAATAACGAGGATGTTTTTCCCAACAATCTCCCCTTATTTATCTTAACAAAATTATCAAAAAATTTAAGTGATTTCATTCATATTAGAAAACAAAGCAGAGTACATACAAATATACTATAACAGAATTACATCATTTGATAAAGACATCGACTAGAATGTTATGAAAAACTTCCAATTGTAATAGATCAGATTGTCTACCATAGCTGTATCTCAAATATGTGCACTGAGAACTTATAAAAGTAACTGTTCATTTTCTGATTACCTGACTTTCAACGATCTTTTGGAGAAGCTTTTCTTTTTCTGAAGGAGAATTATGTAGGAACATTTCTTGGTGGAAAGATAAGAGGCTCATCCTCCTCTTCATCAATTTTGTCATCCTCTTTGTGAAGCTCCCCCTGAAGTAGTGTAGCATCTTCAGCAATATGGGCAGCTTCTTGAGCAATTTTGGTGACATTTTTTATGATCTGCTCATTAGTTTGTGCTAGCCTCTCTTGATTAGTAACAATATCATTCGCTTGAGCAATCAAAAGTCAGTCTTGAGCAATCTCCCTTTCTTGTACAAGCTTTTCCTTCTCCTGGCCAATCTCCTTTCTTAGGTAGACATTTCCTCATCTTGAACATTCTCCCCCTTCTGAACCTTGCTAACAAGGAAGGATAAGAAAGATCTTGTGATCTGTGAGGAGGACATAAATGTCTTGATTGCCTGAATTGATTCCCTTGAATCTTTCAATTCTATCTCCATCTGAGAGTATTTTATTTAAAATTTCCTTGATTGACCATGTAATAGGTCAGCAAAAGTTCCAATGGCCATACCCACTGCTTTAGTAATTACGTGATCAATATCAAAGGATGTGTAGAATGGGAGGTAGAAGCATGGGGTGTATCAACAGGAGGTGTTGATATGTCAACTTACTGGGATGATTAGGGATGATTTGAGGGAGCATAAAAGAGGATTGTGAGGTTATCTTCTGGAGATGTGGCAGATGGTGGTTGTTGTAGGGTGGAAATCAATGTTGCAGGTTGATAAATAGAAAATATACGCATTTTTCTATATAGTTTTTAGTATAGTTTTAATTAAATTTGTAAATAATATATGTAAATTAATGAATAAAATGTTTGTTTTTGCTATTTTTTGTTTTTAACTTAGTTTTATTTTCATTTTATAAAATTTCTGTAATTTTATTAAGTCACACCCTCGGACATGCCCGTGTCCAAGGGCGTGTTCAATAATTTCTGATAATTTTCATTTCTGTCTTTTTTTTCCAGCTCAAACATCAAGTCACGCCCTCGGTCACGCCCGTGACCGAGGTCGTGTACTTGGTCACGCCCGTGTTGGATGTTCAGCCAGATTCGAGCCCAAATGTCAATGTCACGCCCAATGTCACGGCCGTGATCGGGTCACGCCCGTGACCGAGGCCGTGACTCAACAAAGCTTCCAGAAAACCAAAGGACACGCCAGGTGTCACGCCCAGTTCAAGCTCAAGCCTGCCGACATCGAACACGCCCGTGTTCCTTAGAACACGCCCGTGTACTTCCAAAGTCGCCGATCAAACCTTCTAGATGCCAGCCTGGATCCAGCTGTTCTGGCTATTCGCACCCCAAGCCGTGTCACGCCCTAAGACACGCCCGTGTCCGAGGGCGTGTAATTCCAAAATTTTGCCTATAAATAGAGGCCGACCCCCTCATCAATTCTCTCTCTTGGAACCTCTTGGAACCTCTTGGCTCCTAATGGATTGCCCTTTTTGGGTGATCTTGCACAATATTCCTCCACCATTTTGTATTTTCCTTTTTTATGTAATTAATTAGGTTTTATTTTATTTCCTTTTTTGTAATATAAATGTTGTAATTAAATGTTTTTAATTTTGTAATTTTATTTCCTGTAAACCCCGTTATTATGGCAATAAATAAATTTAGTTTTTTTCGTGCATTCGTAGCGTAATTTCAAATTCTGCAATTTCATATTTCTGCACCGTATTTCGATTCATAACTTAGCTTTATTTCTGCACCGTATTTCAAATTCATAACTTAGCTTTATTTCCGCACTTCAATTTTCGCAATTTTTCTTTCTTTAGCTAGATTTATTCGTCGCCATAAAATCGGTTTTCTCGCTTATATTTGAATTTATGCGTCGTCATAATATTTCATTCTTTTCTTCCTTGACACGGTAGTTTAGAATGGGATATTCGGGCTGCGTTTAAAATCGCTTCAAAGCGAGCGTTTTTCTCTCGTAATGCTTTCTTCGTTTTCGTATTTTCACTTTATGTTTTTATTATTCGTGTTTTTGTTGTTTTATGTTTTAATCATTTTCGTTTCCGTCATTTTTTTTCGTTGTCATTACTTTTTAATTCGTGTTTTTGTTTTCGTTATTTCGTTTAATAGCTTAGTTTTATTTCATTATTGCAATGCATTTATTTCCCGCCTATCCATTTGGATAGGACTCGTCCTGCATTTATTTCCCGTCTACCCGTTTGGGTAGAACTTGCACTGCATTTATTTCCCGTCTACCCGTTTGGGTAGAACTTGCTCACGCATTTATTTCCCCTCTACCTATTTGGGTAGGGATTGCATTTCTTTAATTCCTGCAATTTATCGCTTTCATTTCAATTTCGTAGAGTGTGTGCGTTTTAATTTAGTGCGTCCTTTTTGTCTTTTCTATCGCTTTTCTTGGTTTTTGCTAGACGCACACCAAGCCCGCGATTGTTATCATTTTTGTTTTTTTTATTAATGCATAAACACTCACTTATTTTTATATCCGATAAAACAATACGCGTTTTCTCGAAGTAACAATACTCGACGGGACCCAGGACCAATACGACTATGTTATGATATTTTCATCATATATATACTACACGCGATAGGTGCGCTTGCCTCTTAGCAAATTAAATAAAATTATTTTCTTACCGAATCTATTTCGGGAAAATAATTTTCCTATCAAGTTTTTGGCGCCGTTGCCGGGGAGATTCATCGATATTGCGAAAAAAGTTTACGTTATTGATTTTATCATATTTAAAAAAAGCCAAAAAAATTAGAAAACCCCAAAAACTCAAAAATATTTGTTTTTTGATTTTATCATCTTCAAAAACTCAAAAAAAAAAAATTAAAAAAACACTAAAAATTTCAAAAATATATGCTTTTGTATTTTCATCATCTTTAAAAAATCCAAAAAAAAATAAAAAAACCCAAAAAAAAAACTCAAAAATATTTGTTCTTTATTTTTATCATCTTTAAAAACTTCAAAAAAAAAATAATTAAAAACCCCAAAAAAAATGATTTCTATTTTATTTTCATTAAAGTTTAAAATGCATATTTAACAAAATCAAATAATATTTTAATTAAAATAACAAAATAATGGAAAACTTTGAAACATAAATCTTAAAGAATTATTGGAATTTTTGAGATAGAATAATAGGTAGTTTTCTCGAAGTAGGAGTACTCGGCAGACCCGCGAGGGGATTTTTGTCGATATTTTGAAAAGGGGAAACCCTATTACTTTTATCCTTGGATTTCAATTCTTCTTCTTTGATTTTTATTTTAAAATTTCTCTTTATTTTTTATTTTTATAAAGTATAAAGGTTTTTATAAATATGCATATTTGAAAAATGATGAAAATATATTTAGGAAACTCCAAAAAAATAATAATATGTGGTTTTACTTTATTTATATATTTCATGCTTTTTGTAAATATAGAAAAACCCAAAATCATATATGATTTTTCTTTCTTTGTTTTTTCTCTTTTTTTTGTACTTATTTTTGTATGTATATAAATGTACATATAAGAAAAAAAAATATATGATGAAAAATTCTTAAAGAAAATCCAAAAAAAAATTTACTTAATGTATTTTCATTTTCTTTTTCTTTTTGTTCTTTTCCTTTTTTATCCCTTATTTTTACTTAATATGTATATATGTAATAAAATTAAAAATCTAAAAAATTTATTATGATAAAAACTTATCTTAGAAAAATTCAACAAATTAATATAATTTTGTATCTTTCTTTTCTTTTTGTAAATATCTTTTTCCTTTCTTTCTTTTATTTTTAGGTTTTATATATTTTTATCTTATTCAAAATCCAAAAAAATAATGAAAATATTAAAATCCAAAAAAATATATATATAGTTTTACTTTATTTTTGTAACTTAGAAAAATAAGAAAAAGAAATAAAAAAACTTATACTTATATATTTATATACGATTTTATCATTCTTACTTTCCCCCCCCCCCCCCCCCCCCCCTCTCTTTTGTAAATAACATTTTGTTATTTTGTTTTAACATTTTTTGCAGGTATTAATCCGGTAATCCGTCTCCAAAATAGGGGCGTGCTTTTTCCCCCCTTGTATTTTATTTTCCCTCTTTTTTAATGCTTATGTACATATATAATTAGAATTGTTCCTCATACTTAATTTCAACATTGGGGACAATGTTGATCTTTAAGTATGGGGGTGTTTAGCTCTTTTTGTAATTATTTTTGCCCCTCTCATATTAGAAAAAACAAAAAAATAATAATAATAATAAATTTTATATGTTGCAACATCTTTGTAATAATGTCATAACAAAAATGTGTTGCAACATCTTTGTTCCTCTTTTCACTTACAAAAAAAATTAAGAAAATAAATAAATTAACAAAGTTGTTACAACATAACAAATTATGTTGCAACTTCTTTGTCCTCCTTTTTATTTCTCTTTTCTTTTTGTAAAAAAAAAATCTAATATGTAAATAGGAAATAAAATTGAAAAATCCATAAAAATTATATAAATCAAAATAAAAAAAAATAAAAAAAAATTGATGAAAAAAGTCTAAAAAATTTTGTTATAACAAAATTCACAAAAATTTTGTCATAACATACAAAAAATATATATGTCTTTCTCTTTCTTTTTCTTTCTTTTTCCTTTTTTTAGTATTAATGTAAATATATATGTATTTACATATGTATTTTGTTATAAATCAAAATCCAAAAAAAAATGATGAAAAATGTACTTAAAAATTTGTTATAACAAAACATATTTTGTCATAACCCAAAAATTTTTATATAAATTTTTAGTTTTATTTTTCTTTCTCTTTCTTTTTCTCTTTTTTTAGTATTAATGTATATATTTTACCAAAATCAAAATTAAAAAAAAAAATCACAAAAAAATATATAAAAAAAACAATTCTTACAAAAAAACCAAAAATTTTTGTATGTATTTTTGCTTTTCTTAAATTTCTTCTTTCTTTTTGTTACTTTATTTTTATTAAGTATTTATATATGTATTTTGTTATAAAAAATCAAAAAAATCAAAAAATATCATATCTTAAAAACACCAAAAAAATTTTTGATGAAAAGAAAAACTTATCAAAAAACTCCAAAAATAGAATAAAAACCCCTACTTAGCTTTTTGTTATTTCCAAGGCTAGGTAGAGTTTATCTTTAAGCGTTTTCACTATTTTTGATTTGCTAAAACCATTTTATTTGCATCATAGTTTGTAAATTTAAATCGAGGAATTTTGGTAGTAAAGAATATCTTGTGATTTTAATTCAATTTGAGAACAAAACTTTTAGCACTACCTCGAGTTAACCCTAAATAGATTTGTTTTTGTATTATATTGGCAAACCATCTTTAGATTCAATTATTCTAACTCGAACTTGTGAAACTTTAGGAATATTCTAATCTACTAAATTTTGCTCTCAAATACTCTTTTATTACTCTAGTTTTTCTTTTGAAACCCTCACCCCTTTAGCTTGGCATAAAAAGTAAAAGAAGACGTTTTAAAAGAAATCCTGTGTCAATGGGAATAAAAAGATTCCGTAAACACAGGCACCCAATATTGTTAAAAGAAATCTCGTGTCAATGGGAATAAAAATAAAATTCCGTAAACACGGGCATTGGGTTAAGTTTAAAAAGATTTCAATTATCCCCCGTAAACCAACGTTGGGAATCAAAGCAAAACCACCAAAAAGGTGGGGTGAGAGGATTAAATCCATCACCCCTAATCCAAGCACTCTTCTCTTTGCCAAAGCTTTCCTTTTTCCCCTACCCCTTAGCCACTAAAATTGTAAGCTAGATTTTAATTTAAAAAGTTTGCGAGAGCATAATTAGTAGGTTTTATTTATTCTTAAAAATTTTCTTAAAAAAGTTAAAGTTTTATATAATTCTATTCTAATTAAAAGGTACCAAAAACTGCAATATTCGACGCTATTTAACTAACTTTAGAAGTTTCGCTAAAACTTTTTCGCTCTTTTTAAATTATCTTCACAATTTAGGACTTACCTCTTTAAATCTCCTAAATTTATTTCGATCTCACTTTTGATTAAATAAAATTTTTAGTAAATTAGAAATTTTATTAACGTCTTATAGGTATCCCTTACTTTTGCTCTGGAATAGCAAAAGCTTAAGTATGGGGGTGTTTGATAAATAGAAAATATACGCATTTTTCTATATAGTTTTTAGTATAGTTTTAATTAAATTTGTAAATAATATATGTAAATTAATGAATAAAATGTTTGTTTTTGCTATTTTTTGTTTTTAACTTAGTTTTATTTTCATTTTATAAAATTTCTGTAATTTTATTAAGTCACACCCTCGGACATGCCCGTGTCCAAGGGCGTGTTCAATAATTTCTGATAATTTTCATTTCTGTCTTTTTTTTCCAGCTCAAACATCAAGTCACGCCCTCGGTCACGCCCGTGACCGAGGTCGTGTACTTGGTCACGCCCGTGTTGGATGTTCAGCCAGATTCGAGCCCAAATGTCAATGTCACGCCCAATGTCACGGCCGTGATCGGGTCACGCCCGTGACCGAGGCCGTGACTCAACAAAGCTTCCAGAAAACCAAAGGACACGCCAGGTGTCACGCCCAGTTCAAGCTCAAGCCTGCCGACATCGAACACGCCCGTGTTCCTTAGAACACGCCCGTGTACTTCCAAAGTCGCCGATCAAACCTTCTAGATGCCAGCCTGGATCCAGCTGTTCTGGCTATTCGCACCCCAAGCCGTGTCACGCCCTAAGACACGCCCGTGTCCGAGGGCGTGTAATTCCAAAATTTTGCCTATAAATAGAGGCCGACCCCCTCATCAATTCTCTCTCTTGGAACCTCTTGGAACCTCTTGGCTCCTAATGGATTGCCCTTTTTGGGTGATCTTCCACAATATTCCTCCACCATTTTGTATTTTCCTTTTTTATGTAATTAATTAGGTTTTATTTTATTTCCTTTTTTGTAATATAAATGTTGTAATTAAATGTTTTTAATTTTGTAATTTTATTTCCTGTAAACCCCGTTATTATGGCAATAAATAAATTTAGTTTTTTTCGTGCATTCGTAGCGTAATTTCAAATTCTGCAATTTCATATTTCTGCACCGTATTTCGATTCATAACTTAGCTTTATTTCTGCACCGTATTTCAAATTCATAACTTAGCTTTATTTCCGCACTTCAATTTTCGCAATTTTTCTTTCTTTAGCTAGATTTATTCGTCGCCATAAAATCGGTTTTCTCGCTTATATTTGAATTTATGCGTCGTCATAATATTTCATTCTTTTCTTCCTTGACACGGTAGTTTAGAATGGGATATTCGGGCTGCGTTTAAAATCGCTTCAAAGCGAGCGTTTTTCTCTCGTAATGCTTTCTTCGTTTTCGTATTTTCACTTTATGTTTTTATTATTCGTGTTTTTGTTGTTTTATGTTTTAATCATTTTCGTTTCCGTCATTTTTTTTCGTTGTCATTACTTTTTAATTCGTGTTTTTGTTTTCGTTATTTCGTTTAATAGCTTAGTTTTATTTCATTATTGCAATGCATTTATTTCCCGCCTATCCATTTGGATAGGACTCGTCCTGCATTTATTTCCCGTCTACCCGTTTGGGTAGAACTTGCACTGCATTTATTTCCCGTCTACCCGTTTGGGTAGAACTTGCTCACGCATTTATTTCCCCTCTACCTATTTGGGTAGGGATTGCATTTCTTTAATTCCTGCAATTTATCGCTTTCATTTCAATTTCGTAGAGTGTGTGCGTTTTAATTTAGTGCGTCCTTTTTGTCTTTTCTATCGCTTTTCTTGGTTTTTGCTAGACGCACACCAAGCCCGCGATTGTTATCATTTTTGTTTTTTTTATTAATGCATAAACACTCACTTATTTTTATATCCGATAAAACAATACGCGTTTTCTCGAAGTAACAATACTCGACGGGACCCAGGACCAATACGACTATGTTATGATATTTTCATCATATATATACTACACGCGATAGGTGCGCTTGCCTCTTAGCAAATTAAATAAAATTATTTTCTTACCGAATCTATTTCGGGAAAATAATTTTCCTATCACAGGTTCTGCTGCTGTTTCTGGTAGGGTTGTCTCAAGGTCTTTATCTAGATGTTCACTGATGTTATCTGTTTTGACTGTTACATGGTCTTGAGGAGCTGGAGATCGAGGAGGAGATGCTGGAGCTTGACCAAGCTTCTGAATTTGCCTTGTACATTTTGAGAAGATCCCAATGTTTATTCTTTTCCAATAGGGATGGGCACTCCTTTTGATCAACACACCATTGGATAATGGTGGTATAAGTCATGACTCATTATCCACATGTATGCATTCTCCTTGTGAGCATACTTGTTGGTTATGGAACGTTCACCTAGAGGGGGGTGTTAGGTGATCTTGGTACTTTTTGATCTATTAGTGTGAGTTATCAATATTCAAGCAATGCACAAAGATTAACACACAAATAAGTCACACCAGACGACACAAGATCTATAGAGGTTCCTCAAGATGGGGTGTCTTGAGTAGTCCTCTTTCCCTCTATGCCTACCCAGCAGTGTGCTAGGCTCGGCAAACTCCACCAAAAGCTTCAGGCCCTCAAGCCTTACAACACGGACCCGCAAGTCCCAATAGCCTAGGCCCTCAAGCCCCTACTGCCCCCGAGCCCGCAAGCTCGACACTCAGGACCTCAAGCCCTACCACACGGACCTGCAAGTCCCAACAGCCTAGGACCGCAAGCCCCTACTGCCCCCAAGCTCGCAAGCTCGACAAGACGCACCCGCAAGTTCACTGCCCTAGCCCTCAATCCTCACTGCTCTCCAGCCCTCAAGCTAGACGGTTTGGCCCGCAAGCCTTACAAGAAAATATAGTAATAAAATGTTTCTTCTAACGGATGAAGATCGACACCTTTAGCCTGTTGAAGATCGGCTCCTTGAGATTGAAGAAGATTGTTCTGAATCAGATCTTGAGCACACGGTTCTTCTTGAAATCTTTTCTTAGCCAGATGAGGATTGGCTTTTTAGCAGTCGATGAAGATGACTGCTCCTTCTTTTTCTCTTTCTTTCTTGCGGCGCTTGTGTTTTTCGATTCGCTATGTGCGCAAGTTCTTTCTTGATGATTAACCTCTTAGGGAAACCTCATGTATCCCTTTTATAAGACTGCGGGGTCTCCCAACGGTCTTCTAAAAGGTATCTTTATGTGTCAGACCTCCATTCCTTTTTAGCACGCGCTAATATCTTTTGGAATACGCGCCAATGCCTCGATTCATTAAGTGCACGCGCTGATTGGACAATCAAGCGGCGACATTAATTGCTGACAGTACGTCCGCACTATTTGAATCTGTCTCGATTATATTTCCATTATTATGACGACATGGATAATATCTCGACGACAGGCCTTTGTCGATCCCATGAACTCTGGTAGACCTTCATGTCTTCTTTCTTCTGCCTCTGATGCTGGTATTACGACGATACAAGATATCCTGGCGATTCTGTATATATGACGATCTTCTTTCTCTGACTTTGTCGTCGCGATTATGTCCTCGTAATCATATGTTCTCTTGACGACATGAGTTCCACACGACGATGTCCTGTGGCTTCTTTGCGTTCGACGAACGACATTCTTCGTTCGACGATCTCGCCATGTCTCAGCGGTTGACGAACACTTTGCTTCTCAGCGGCTGTTGCTCTGCCCGTCATTACGACGACAAGCACGCATTGTCGATGATGTATCCTATTCTTCTCGACGACATTTCTTTAATTTCCTGAGACTTTATGCCAGAGAAGTAATCATATACAAAGTGAAGTTTTCTTGACTTGGTGACTTCTTCAAATCAGGAATCATATGGGCAAGATTCCCAACAATCTCCCTCTATTTGAAGAAGTCAGAATCTCAATTCAAGACTACTTTCACTGGACAATAAGTATTATAATCTTAACTTTGAGCATGTGAGATTGTGCTTATCTTTGCTGAACTTTCTGAGTAAATCATCAAGCTTGTAGCTCCCCCTAGATTTGATGTCTCTTCTTTTATGGCTCCTCCTACTTCTTTGCTCCCCCTATCTTTGAGGTCGTTTTCTTGAACATCTGATGCATATGATGCCTTATTTCTCCCCCTTTCTGACTTCTTGCCTTCTGCTTTTCTAATCAAGGAGTAGCACAAGCTCCCCCTTGCTCAGGCATGATTCTTCAAGATCCTGTGAGATTTTCCGAGCACTCATCTAGAAGGGCATTAGTAAATGATAAAGTTGAGGGTTACTCTATGTTTAACATTCCCAATTGGAATTTGAAGAAGTTAAACTTAGCTTCATCTAGGGGTTTTGTAAATATATCAGCCACTTGTTTGTCTATTGGGACAAATTCAAGGGTGATATCTTCATTTTCCACATGATCCCTGATGAAGTAATACCTGATCTCAATATGCTTAGTCCTGCTGTGAGATACAGGGTTCTTAGCAATTGAGATAGCACTGGAAGAGTCACAAAATAAGGGTGTTTTGGTCATCTTTAGATTGTAGTCTTCAAGTTGATGTTGAATCCATAGCAGTTGGGCACAGCAGCTCCCAGCAGAGATGTACTCTGATTCTACTGGCGAGATTGCCACACTGGTCTGCTTCTTACTGCTCCAGGAATCAGTCTTCCACCAAGGAATTGGCATGTCCCTGAGGTACTCTTTCTATCTTCCGTGCACCCTGCATAATATGCATTTGAATAACCAGTCAGTTCACACTCATTGTTCCTAGGGTACAATAGGCCAAGATTTGATGTACCCTTTAGGTATCTTAAGATTCTCTTGACAGAGACATAGTGAGATTCCTTAGGATTCACCTGATATCTAGCACAGACACATGTAGCAAATATTATGTCAGGCCTACTTGCAGTTAGATAGAGCAAGGATCCAATCATGCATCTGTACTTGGTTTCATCAAAGGGTATGCCCTTCTCATCCTTGTCCAGAGACACATTGGTTCCCATTGGAGTTTTCATTGAAGAAGCACTCTCCAATCCAAATTTCTTGACAAGCTCCCTAGTGAATTTGGTCTGAGAGATGAAAATCCCATCTTCAGATTGTTTCACTTGGAGACCTAGGAAGTATTTGAGCTCACCCATACTGCTCATCTCAAACTTTCCCTGCATCAAGTTGGCAAACTTTTTGCAGAGATTGTTATCTGTAGAGCCAAAGATGATGTCATCTACATAGATCTGCACTAGCAAGATCTTACCCTTCACTTCCCTTAGGAACAATGTCTTATCAATCTTTCCCCTTGAGAACTTGTTCTCAATTAGAAAGCTTGACAGAGTCTCATACCAGGCCCTAGGTGCCTGCTTTAAGCCATAAAGAGTTTTTCTAAGAAAGTAAACATAATCAGGATAAGTAGAGTCGACAAAACCTGAAGGCTGCTCTACATATACTTCCTCTTTGAGGTCACCATTTAAGAAGGCTGACTTCACATCCATTTGGTAGACCTTGAAACCTTTGTATGCTGCATAGGCGAGGAACAGTCTTATTGCTTCCAGCTTGGCTACTGGAGCGAATGTCTGATCAAAATCTATCCCCTCCTCTTGTCTGTAGCCTTTTGCCACTAGTCTTGCTTTATTCTTGGCGATGATTCCATTTTCATCCAGCTTGTTCCTGCAGACCTATTTGGTTCCAATGATGTTGTGCCTTTGGGGTCTTGGAACCAATTTCCATACTTTGCATCTTTTAAATTGGTTCAGTCCTCCTGCATTGCAACAATCCAAAATGGATCCTGATTTGCTTCCTCAAATTTCTTGGGTACAATTTGAGAGAGAAAACTCAGGTAAAATGCTTGATTTGTAGCTCTACTCCTTGACAACACCCCTTGGTTGACATTTCCTATTATCTGCTCTTGGGGATGATCTCTTACTTGTCTTAAGGAAGTTGGAAGTGTTCTGGGTATTTCTGCAAGAGCTACTTCTACAGGCCGCAATTCTTCTGTCATTTCTGTATCTTCTGCAGGTTCTACCTCTATTTCAACCATCACTAGCTGATTCTTGTTGTTGAATGAGGTGTCAACATTGTCTTCAATGGATAGCTTCTCTAATCTTTCCACTGTACCTGCATACACTAGAGAACTAGACCAGCCCTTATGGATAAGGCTAGTCTCATCAAATACAACATGAACAGATTCTTCCACTGTTTGGGTATTGAGGTTGTATAATTTGTATGCCCGGCTGTAGGAGCTGTATCCAACAAAAATACCTTCTTAGCTTTTCTCAGCAAGCTTAGTTAGTTTGGATTTCCCATTATTAAGGACATAACATTTGCTACCAAAGATCCTAAAGTAGGATAGAGTTGGTTTTCTGCCCTTCATTAGCTCATAGGGAGTTTTCTTGTGGTTTTTGATGATAGTGGCCCTGTTTATCACATGACAAGGAGTGTTGACAGCCTCTGCCCAGAAGTATTCTGTTAAGGAGGAGTCACTTAGCATTGTCCTGCTAGCCTCTATCAAGGTTCTGTTCTTCCTTTCAGTAACCCCATTCTGTTGAGGTGTTCTGGAGGAGGAGAATTCTTGGGAGATACCTAGGTCTTGGCAGAATTCTGTCATGACCCCTGACTGAAATTCTTTCCCATGGTCACTTCTGAATTTGACCACAGTACATCTCATCTCATTCTGGATCTGCCTGACAAAATTCTTCAAGATATCTAGGGTATCTGATTTCTTTTTGAGGAATAATACCCAAGTGAACCTTGAGTAGTCATCAACAACTACAAGGGTGTATGCCTTCCCTCCTAAGCTATGAACTGACATGGGACCAAATAAATCCATGTGCAGTAAAAATAAGCACCTTGTGGACTCTTTGTTAGAGATGCTTTTAAAGCTAGTCCTAGTCTGCTTTCCAGGTTGGCAGGCTTGACAAGGACCATCTTTGATGCACTTAATATCAAGCCCATTTCTGACCAGGTTCTGTGAGAAAAGCTTGCCTATTGTCTTATAATTGATGTGTGCAAGTCTCTTGCGCCATTGTACACATAGAGCCTCTTTTCCATCAGCTACAAGAAATATGGGCATGGAAGAATTTATATTAAGGAAATTTAAACAATAAATGTTCCCACTCCGAGTGCCAATTAAGGTAGTCTCAGAATCTGAGGACTTCTTAATTAGACACTTGTCCTTGTGGAAAGTAATAACGAAGACTAGATCACAAAGCTGACTTATGCTTATGAGGTTGTGTCTCAACCCCTCCACATAAGCTACATTTGTGATGGTAACTAACCCATTAGTTACGTTGTCGTAGCCCCTGGTCACTCCCTTTTTTGAACCTCCAAAGATAACAGTCGGTCCATTCTCCACAGGGATGAATTCTTTCAAATACTTTCTGACTCCAGTCATATGCCTGGAGCAGCCACTGTCCAAATACCAAATTGGAGATTGGTTGGCATTTGGATCTACCTGCAAAACAAATCACTTCCCCTCAGGTACCCAATAGGGATTGGGTACTTGGTTTCTGTTAGGGTGATAGAATGGAATCGCAAACCTCGGAGGGTTCTGCACTCTCCTTGCATTGAGCCCTGTTGGGTTGAACCAACAGTCCAATGCAAAGTGGCCTACTTTCCCGCAGCACCAACACTCATATCTGTTATATCTTCTCTTCTGCTTCATAATCTGAGTAGGATGAAAGTGCTGATGAGCAGGAGAGAAGGCTTCTTGTCTAACAGATCTATGGTGAACCTCATGTGTAGGAACAACCTTTCCCATTCTCTTATCTGCTATTGCTGCAGGTCTGTGGGCCGAAGGACTTGCTAACAGCACCTTCTTGTAAGAGGGTTAGCTTCAGGATCTTTGCCCATGACTGGCTCCTGATTGAAACTGATACCAGCTCTGAACTGTCCAAAGAAGGTGTCAGTTGCAGGCATGATAGTTTTGGGCATTGAGAAGCTGGAAGCAAGTTTCTCCTCGGCCAGCAACATTTCTTCAAGGTCCCTAATGACCTTGTTTTTCTGCCCTAACTCAGCGTTCTTAAGCCTTATGGCTTCCTTAAGTTTGTCCACTTCTTTGCTCATAGAGGTTAGCCTCTCGGCTGTCTCCTAGAGTTTGGATTGGACAGGTTTTAAGGAATCCAACTCCTTGGTTTGCACCTTGAGGAGTTTCTTACTGCCTATGAAGGCTTTCCATAAGGCTTTATATTGCCTTATTAGTTCAGATTCAATTTCATACTGGGATCTTAAGGCTGTGCTGTTGGCAGCAGATACCTCCTCATCATTATGCAAAGAATCTGCTACTGATTCAGAATCAGAGGCAGATAGAGAAGTTATGTGTTTTACCTTTCCAGGAGAGTTGTCATCCTGGTTGCCTTCATTAATAGCCATCAGTCCAATAAGTGCCCCATCCTCAGTTCCAGAGTAACTTGAGTCAGAGTCACTCAAAGTTTTGGTATTCTTTGCCATGAACCCCTTTTCAGAGGTTCTCTTGCTCCTAGGGCTTCTTCTCTCTTCGTGGTTCCTTGACTCCTTTTTCTTGGAGGGGCAGTCTGCAGCCATGTGACCTGTTTTGCTGCAAGAATAGCAAACAATATTATTTAAATCATATCTACTGGAGTTGGATTTATACCTGTCCTCCCTAGGTGCCCTGGATCTGTCCCGATAGTCAAATCTCCTGGAGCTTGAGGAGGAGCTTCTGCTGTTGTCCCTCCTCCTTCTGTGTAGCAGCTTTCTGAATTGTTTTGAGAGGAGGGCCACCTCTCTATCAGTATCATCAGAGTCAGAGGAGATGGCTTCTGATTCCTCACTGTTCTCAGTTCTATTCTGAGAAGCAGAGGTCTTGCCCTTGAATCTTCTGGTGCTCTCAGCCTTTAGAGCCACCGATCTTTCTCTTAAGCTCACACTTGAGCTTTCTTCTTGTTCAGCCTTTCTTGTATTGAGCTGAAGTTCATGAGACAGCAACTTCCCGTATAGGTTCTTGGGCTCCATGTTGCCCAGTTGGCCCATCTCTCTGATGGCACATATCTTGATATCCCATTCCTTTGTGAGGGATCTGAGAAATTTGTCATTTAGATCAGAGTTTGTTAACTCTCTGTCGTAGTTTCTCAGTCCATTCACGATCTTGAAAAATCTCTCATAGCAGTTGGAGATTGTTTCATGCTTGACTTGTTTGAAGGCTTCATATTCCTGGTTGAGGAGAGATTTCCTGTCATCCCTTACCTCTTCAGTACCCTCCATGTATACGATCAAGGAGTCCCACATCTCCTTGGCCGTTTTGCAGTGAATTAGATTTTGGAGGGTTGAATCATCTATTGCACTTACGATGACGTTTTGTGCCCTCTTGTCTAGACCTGCCAAGGCCAGCTCGTCCTTGGTCATGTCTTCATATTTCATTATCACCTGCTGGTTGGATCAATAGTGGAGGCAGTGGTAGGGATGAAGGGACCCTGCTTGATTGTCAGGTAGATTCTTGGGTTAGCTGCCTCCATAAAGAGTCTTACTCTTTCCTTCCAAATGGGGAAATTCTCTTTTGTGCAGATGGGAAGCTTCATGGCTCTCATTTCACGATTCTGATCTCCACCGGCCATGGTGAGTCGTTCCTGATCTAGATCGGACTGTTAAGTCTCCTTTTGATCAACCTAGCTTTGATACCACTTGTTGGTTATGGAACGTTCACCTAGAGGGGGGGGGGGAGGTGTTAGGTGATCTTGGTACTTTTTGATCTATTAGTGTGAGTTATCAATATTCAAGCAATGCACAAAGATTAACACACAAATAAGTCACACCAGACGACACAAGATCTATAGAGGTTCCTCAAGACGGGGTGTCTTGAGTAGTCCTCTTTCCCTCTACGCCTACCCACCAGTGTGCTAGGCTCGGCAAACTCCACCAAAAGCTTCAGGCCCTCAAGCCCCTACTACCCCCGAGCCCGCAAGCTCGACACTCAGGCCCTCAAGACCTACCAAATGGACCCGCAAGTCCCAACAGCCTAGGCCCGCAAGCCCCTACTGCCCCCGAGCTCGCAAGCTCGACAAGACGCACCCGCAAGTGCACTGCCCTGGCCCTCAAGCCTCGCAGCTCTCCAGCCGTCAAGCTAGACGATTTGGCCTGCAAGCCTTACAAGAAAATACAATAATAAAATGTTTCTTCTGTCGGATGAAGATCAGCACCTTTAGCCTGTTGAAGATCGACTCCTTGAGATTGAATAAGATTGTTCTGAATCAGATCTTGAGCACACGGTTCTTCTTGAAATCTTTTCTTAGCCAGATGAGGATTGGCTTCTTAGTAGTCGATGAAGATTACTGCTCCTTCTTTTTCTCTTTCTTTCTTGCGGCGCTTGTGTTTTTCGATTTGCTATGTGCGCAAGTTCTTTCTTGATTATTAACCTCTTAGGGCAACCTCATGTATCCCTTTTATAAGACTGCGGGGTCTCCCAACGGTCTTCTAAAAGGTTTCTTTATGTGTCAGACCTCCATTCCTTTTTAGCACGCGTTGATATTTTTTGGAATACGCGTCAATGCCTCGATTCATTAAGTGCACGCGCTGATTGGACAATCAGGCGGCAACATTAACTGCTGACAGTACGTCCGCACGATTTGAATCTGTCTCGACTATATTTCCATTGTTATGACGACATGGATAATATCTCGACGACAGGCCTTTGTCGATCCCATGAACTCTGGTAGACCTTCATGTCTTCTTTCTTCTGCCTCTGATGTTGGTATTATTACGATACAAGATATCCTGGCGATTCTGTATATACGAAGATCTTCTTTCTCTGACTTTATCGTCGCGATTATGTGATCGTAATCATATGTTCTCTTGACGATATGAGTTCCACACGACGATGTCCTGTGGCTTCTTTGCATTCGACGAACTACATTCTTCGTTCGACGATCTTGCCATGTCTCAGCGATCGACGAACACTTTGCTTCTTAGCGGCTGCTGCTCTGCCCGTCATTACGACGATAAGCACGCATTGTCAACGATGTCTCCTATTCTTCTTGACGACATTTCTTTAATTTCCCGAGACTTTATGCTAGAGAAGTAATCAAATACAAAGTGAAGTTTTCTTGACTTGGTGACTTCTTCAAATCAGGAATCATATGGGCAAGATTCCCAACAATACTTATGGCCAATCAATTTCAGAAGGCACCTCCCCCAGTGGACTCTCTTATTGAGGACCAATATTCCCATTCTCTAAAATTGTTGTTTGGGAATTGCATAATGAGCAGAAATGTTACATCATAGGACTTTGCCTACTATGTCTGCCAAAAATCTATACTCTTTTGAGAAGTCATTCTCCTTTAGTTTGATTGATTTTTCTTTGTTGAAATTCATAATCTGCAGTGCTTGTTTAGTTTCTGCCGCCGTTAGTTCAGATGAGTCATCACCGGCTGGTAGATCGAAGGTGAGACTCAACAATTCCTCAGTGATGTAAATATCATTTTTAGAAATTATTCCATGAAGAGTCCCATCCTCCCCAATATGAATGTTATCCTTTAGTTCAGCCAATTTGACATTATACATTTTTCCTCTTGTCAAAAACAACTTGGTGAGTCCTGCAATTTGTAAAAAGTTCAATATTCCTTTGAAATTTTCTGCTATTGCATTAAATGAGTCAATGTCGGCATCAAATCCTAAATTTACTTTCGGAGTATCCATTGATTCTTACAGTAATATATGCAAAAAGAAAATTAGAAGGAGAGAGAGAGAGCGGGAGCAAGAATGCAGAAAGCAGGAGAACAAGAGAGCAAGGGAGCAAGAGAGAGAAAATTCAAAAGCGTAAGATGATCTAATGTCTAAGTTGCTTAAAAGAAGATGATTCATCGTAGCTTAGGGTTTTAATTGAAGCAGCGAAGAATGGAAATATATACATCGTGCCAAAATAAGTCAATATAGCTTCTAGAAGCAAAACTACACGCGCTTGACATGTCAACATTGCGTTGAGTGGTAATCGATGTGACTTCGAGTACTTGCTGCAAATATTAAGTTGACTCAAGCGTCAAAATGAATTCAACACTGTGTCGAGTGCTTTCGAATTCAATGTCGGCATCAAATCCTAAATTTACTTTCGGAGGATCCATTGATTCTTACAATAATATATGCAAAAAGAAAATTAGAAGGAGAGAAAGAGAGCGAGAGCAAGAATGCAAGAAAGCAGGAGAACAAGAGAGCAAGGGAGCAAGGGAGAGAAAATTCAAAAGCATAAGATGATGTAATGTATGAGTTGCTTAAAAGAAGATGATTCGTCATAGCTTAGGGTTTAATAGAAGCAACGTAGAATGGAAATATATACATCATGCCAAAATAAGTCAATGTAGCTTCTAGAAGCAAAACTGCAGACGCTTGACATGTCAACGTTGCGTTGAGTGGTAATCGATGTGACTTTGTGTTCTTGCAGCAAATATTAAGTTGACTCCTGCTTCAAACTGAATTCAACACTGTGTCGAGTGCTTTCGAATTAACTAACTCAGGTTGCTCTCAAAGCTAGTGTCGAGTACAACTCAACGACACGTCAAATTTTATTCGACACAGCTCTGAATTAGCATTTGTATTTTCTTAAAAGAGTTTTGTTGTTTTTCCCAGCAATAATTTTTATTAAAAATATCATTTTAAATATAATATGTGTTGATTAGAAAGCATCATAAGGGTTTAGAGAAGAGATCACACCCATTGATTATTTGTAATTCCACATTGAAGATTTTGTTCTCCCATTCTCTATATTATCTCTGAGGAAGGAACCCTAAGTTTTCATGCACATGTAATTAAAACATTAGAGGGTACGCAGGATACCTTGAACCCTTTGATTTTACCATTATAAATGATATGAAAGAATATAGTGGTCTTTCATTATACTCTTTCAGATGGCAAAAGATAGGTTTATCAATCCTATATATGTTACCTTGGTGCTGGAATTTTGCATAGAATGTATCTAGATATGATAAATCTGTAGAATGCCTAATAATATTCCTATTCATTTTAGCTTTTTTATTGTGGTTTGTTATTTTCTTTGAACTGTTCTTGCCTAAAGTTCTTTTCTCATTATTAGAATTCACTCTATTACATATAGTGAGTTTATCAGGATGCTTGTTTTGTTATTTACACACTGAACTATTTTTATTTATTTTATAATCACTAGGTCTAAAAAATATTACTAGATTTTTCCATGCTGGTTTACTGGATACTGTTGTTGTTGGGGAAATGATTTATCTTAACCCCTAAAAATTAGTAGAATAGAAATTCTAAGAATGAAAGATTAGTCTAAGTAAATATGCGTCGAATAGTATTCGACGCAACGTCGAAGTGTAGTCGACGTTCCTTTCAGAATGAGTCGAAGTAACTCCAAACAGAATTCAATGTAACCTATGTCGACGTAACTCTGATTTCTAGTCGACGTATCTAGTGAAGTCGACGCACCTTAGTCGATGCACCTTCCATATTCTGCTTTCGTCGTCTAGTCAGTCTGAAATCGACGCTTCCGTCGAATAGTAATCGACGTACGTCGATTTCTATGTCAAATTCAAAAACACGCAAGATCTCTTTCCTTCTATCTGAAGATCTGAAATTTATGGAATGATATTATTCTTTTCTAGCCGTTTTGAATTAGACTTTCCTTCTAAATGATTCTTGGCTAAATTTATTAAGTTTATTATGGATATTATTTGAAATCAGAATGATCTCTTTCCTTCTACAGAAATATTGATTATGGAATCTTTTCTCTCTTACTATTTCTCTGTCTGCTAATTGATTATTCTCCTATAGTATTATTTGAATAAACAGAGCTATAAATAAGAGGGAAGTCGGCAGAGAAGAAAATGAGAAGTGATCCACTCCATCCATTTGAAAAAGAGGAAATGCTCCCAAGTGAAAAATGAGAAAATCTGTGAGAAGTAAAACTGTGCTGCAGCAAACAACAAGCCCTCTTCTTCTCCTTCTTCTGAAGTCATACTGCTGCAATTTCTGAAAGCTCTCATTGAAAAAGAAAAAGGCCTACAATCTCCTTCTCACTATAGAAGAGAGATTTCATTCACTATTTCTTGTGCTTCTAATCTTCTTGCTAGGAAGAAGATTCTTTCTTGTTTCAATTACTTCTTCTTCTTACTCTTATTTCATTTTCAAATTGTGTAAAAGAGTTTTTAGAATCTCTCTTCGAATAATTCAGTTGTACTGGTTCTAAGAGTCTCCTTATCAAAAGTCTCAGGCTGGTTCTAAGAGTCTCCTTATCAAAAGACTCAGTGCAAGATAGTGAATTCCTACCAAGGGGGTAGAAGAGTGGACTACCTAAAGATTGGGGAACCACTATATTTCTTTGTGTTGTGCTGTGATTTTCTTTTTGCTACTTTGCTTAATTCTTGTTGGTGTGTGGGAAGCTTAACTCTGTGATTATTACACATATATATATATATATTTGTTAACTTTGCACAGAGTACTTTTAAATCTCTATTCACCCCCCCCCCCCCTCTAGAGAATTCTAGTGTGGTTAACTGTGCACTTTCAATTGGTATCAAAGCGAGGTTGATCAAAAAGGGGTAACTCCTTGATCAAAAAGATCCTACCTCATACATATATAAATATATTTCTAAAAACTATTTTTCACATGGCACAAATCAAAGATTATGCTTCCACCAGACCACCAATTCGCAACCTTGATAAGTTTGCACTTTGGAAAACAAGAATTAGGATCTATATGAATTCTATTGATGAAGATTTGTTCAATGTAATTTTGACAGGTCCTCCTAATCCCTATAGAAAGGACTCAAGTGGTAAAGTAACTCAAATACTTGTCCCAAGGGCTGAGTGGACAGTTGAAGAAAAGAAGGCAGGAACAAGTGATGCAAAAGCTGTGAACATTCTTGTCTCAACCCTCTCAGAAGAAATCTTTCAAAAGGTTGTTGACTGTGAATCAGCTAAAGAAATCTGGGAGGCTCATACAAAGATAGTAGAAGGAAGTGCTAATGAAAGGAAAGATAGAAAGGCTCTATTGATCTCCCAATATGAGAACTTTCAAAAGAAGCATGAAGAAAGCATATCTGAAATGTATGAAAGATTCAGTCTGATCATCAATCAATTAAGGAGCTTGGATAGAGAGATCTCTCTCACAGAGATGAATGACAGACTGTTAATGAGTCTCCCAAGTTCATGGGACTCAAGAATATGGGCAATAAGAGATACAAGAGGCCAAAAGGAAATCTCAACAGATGCTCTCTTAGAAAAAATCAAATCCTATGAGCAACTACTGAAAATCAGAGAAGAGAAGGAAAGAAGGGAAAACACTCCAACCTCTTCAAAAGATAGAAATATTGCATTAAAAGCAACAGAAGAGGAAACTTCTGTTACTGAAGAAGAATTATTCAGCCTCCTGGCCAGAAGATTCAAGAAATGGGTCAGGAAAGATGGATCTAGAAGGAGAGAGTCAAAACCAAGGTATGATAAGACTCCTACTAAAGAAATTATTTGTTATTCCTGCAGGAAAACTGGACATAGTGCTCCAGAATGTCCAGAGAATGCTGAGAAAAAGAAAGATCTGAAAAAGAAAGATCTCAAGAAAAAGGGGAAGAAGAAAGAAAGTGGCTTCATTGCAGAAGCTTGGAGTGAGACAGATTCTGAAGACAGCACTTCATCCAAAAGTGACAATGAAGAGTCTAAGCAAGAAGATTTATGCTTAATGGCTCTTGGAAGCACAGAAGAAGAATGTATTGCTGAATCATGGAGTGAAACAGGATCAGAAGGAAGCATCTCTTCAACAGCAAATGCAAATAGCCTTATTCTCATAGAGGAATCTGAGGATAAGGGAGAGGTAAGCATTTTTGATGAAATAGATTTTCTCTGTGAAGATTTTAAAAATGATTTTGAAAGACTCTGTTTAGATCAACTAAAAGCTAAACAAGAAATTAAGAATCTATAAGAACAAATTAATATGAGAAAAATAGAAGATACATGTTCAAAAAATTATGAACTTAGGTGTAAAATCTATAAAACAGAAAAGGAAATAAATAGTGCTAAAATAGAAAATCAACTTCTTAAGAATAAGGTATCCCAGGCAAAAGCTTTTGAAGAATCTATAAAAGTCAGAAGCCAAACACTTAAAGAAATCACTGAAAAACAAATAATCAGACATAAGAATCTGGGGTTAGGAGCTGATCCTTCAACTAGTTCACTACCATCTACCAAACCTGCTTGGATGAGCCCTGTTAAATTCACTAAACCCATCAAATCAACAAACTTAGAAGAAGACTCACAAAATACAGAAGACCTCACCTTCAGAGAGATAAACCACCTTAATGAATCATCATCATACCATTCAGAAGAAGACTCTCAAACTACCTCTGAGAAAGCAACTATGCCAAAAGAAACAAGTTATAAAGAAACAAAACTCCAATCAGAAAAAGGGAAAAATAAAATCTGTAAAGATAAAATTGCGTCGACTTCATATCGACGCATGAATGATAGTACGTCGAATTCTACTCGACGCAATCACTTAGATGCTTCGACCTCAAATTGACGCATGAATAACAGTACGTCGACATACAATCGACGCAACTACTTCTATGCATCGATTCCAGATCAACACAATCTAGAGAAAGCGCCGAATACATATCGATGCAACTCTCAACATACGTCGAATAGATATCGACACATAAAACCTCAGAGAAACTTAAATATAGGACATAGCTATTCTTCAAAAACTCCCTATCTTAACCCCCATTCAGGACCCTTTTATCCTGATCAAAACTTCTATCCTAATCAAAACTCTTTTCATAATCAAAATTACTATCCTGATCAAAACTTTTATCCTAATCAACAACTCTATCCTAATCACCATCTCAATCCCTCCTTAAACTCAAATTTCCTTAATCAAAAGACAATTAGGTGTTGGTTATGGAACGTTCACCTATAGGGGGGGGGGGGGGGGGGTTAGGTGATCTTGATGCTTTTTGAATTACGAGCGTGAGTTATCAGAAACTAAGTAATGCACAAAAGAAAACACGGAAACAAATTTCACCAGACGACACAAGATCTATAGAGGTTCCTCAAGACTGGGTGTCTTGAGTAGTCCTCTTTCCCTCTGCGCCTACTGATGAGTCCCGATTATATACACATATATGGACTCATCTGGGCCGTTTATCTAGTCATTCCACTGCACTTTAGCTTTGTTTTAGCTTATATTTGTTATCACTTGCTATGTGCACGTCTTGGCCCATTTTGGTGTAATTTCGTATCTTTCTTTGTTATTAGTTTTCTTGCGCTGTTAAGTCTCACTTTCAGTGGCTAGATTAGTGGTATACGCTGGAATAGGAGTCGTGCAGGTGTTCCCGGTACAATTCTGTACAGGAACACTGCGCACGATCACCGGTTCTATTGCGCACGACCACTGGTCGTGCGCCACTGCTCGTGCGCACTTACCATTTAATTTCCGAGTTCTGTTTGCTGTAGTGCGCACGACCATCAACTCCAGTGCGCACGACCACCGGTCGTGCGCCACTATTCGTGCTCACTTAACAGTAATTTTATGAGTTCTGTTTCAACCAGTGCGCATGACCACCTACGATAGTACGCACGACCACCGGTCGTGCGCCACCGGTCGTGCGAACATGTTATTTCATAATTTCTGTCTTTGCAGGTTCCGTCCAGGTAGAGCGCACGATCACTGAATTCTAGTGCGCACGACCACTGGCCGTGCGCCAATGACCGTGCGCACTGTTTAATTCCAGCGCCTATAAATTCCGCTGCTCGCGATTTTAGGTTAGACTCCGCATTTTTCCGCCGTTCTTCCGCCGTTCTGCGCCAGTTTCGCCCCTCCACCGCCGCCCACCATCTGGAGGTGCTCCGGGCTTCTTCTTCACGCCAATCTTGAGCCGGAGTTTCCTCTCGGCCTCCTCCTTCATCCAAGAGCTCCAAAGGAAGACCTAGCCGCCATTACCATCAAGCAAGAGGAAGTTTGCAACCTCTACCGGATCGTGGCACGAAGAAGACGGGTCCATTGGAGAGTCGTGACAGCTCTCTCTACCCCGGACGTAGTTGCGGACCGAGCTTGGACGCGGATTGACAACCCGGCGATTCCAACCGTGAATCTACAACGAGACTTCGGATTCGGTCGATTTCTTGCCTTATTCTTCTCTTATTGATTGTTGTAATAGTTAGATCTTTTGTATTTTGATGAAGAGCACTATAGACCTTGCTATTTAAAGTTATTTCATGTCTATGTGAAATACCCTTTTTTGTTTATTTGTGTGCTTGAGGTGCGCCCCATTCCATCCTCCATCCCGCCGTCACGTCCGGTGCCGCACTAGCAATTGCTAGTGGCGTGCTTGTCGAAGAGGTGCTTGCGACCCTCATTCCGTTAGCCTACTCGCCCATCTGCCTACCGAAGCGTGGCATCGCGGCCCGTATTCCATCCCGCCTAACGAAGCAGTGCGCTCAAGGCCTGCATAGTTGATGCGATAGTTTCGGCAAGTGCACCGGTCGCGCAAGTAATAATAATGGGGAAAATCCCTGAGTGTCGGTCTCTTGAGGAACACAGTAAGGTGGAGTTAGGTTTCGAGGAAGGACTTGAGATCGAAGTCCTTAGTCGATGCTACAATGAATGGGTGGTTTGGTTTGCAAGTAATTAAATAAAATACTATGCCTACTCCTATGCAATGCCGCTATGCAATGCTTCGATTGGCGGGATGGGGACTAGGCAGGCCTTGAGCGCGCTGCGTCGAAAGGGCGGATGGGCGAGAAGGCTAACGAATTGAGGGTCGCAAACACCTCTTCAACAAGCACGCCACTAGCAATTGCTAGTGCGGCACCGGACATGGTAATGGAGCGGAAAATCGATCGGGGCGCACCTCATTAACACAAATGA
Source organism: Dactylorhiza incarnata (assembly GCA_033032865.1). Taxonomy (NCBI): domain Eukaryota; kingdom Viridiplantae; phylum Streptophyta; class Magnoliopsida; order Asparagales; family Orchidaceae; genus Dactylorhiza; species Dactylorhiza incarnata. The sequence continues at coordinate 1,024,852 of JAWHQI010000068.1, forward strand.
ACAAAATGATTTCATAATCATGAAATAAGCAATCTTAAACATCATTCATAGCGCTCATCATCGATATAAAGAGAATACAACACTATAACCACATAAGTAGAGGGAAAAGGGCGAGAGATACGACCGAATCCGGAGTCTCGTTGTAGATTCACGGTAGGAAGCACCAGGTTGTCAATCCGCGTCCTAACTCGGTCCCAACTGCGTCTGGGGTAGAGGAGGGCTGTCACACCTCCCAATGAACCCGTCTTCTCCAGCGATTTACCATCCGGCCACGTCTCAAGCGAAGAACCTCTTCATTAGCGATCAAAGTGAGTGTAGGAACCCTTCTTGCAAGCCCTTGGATGATGGAGGAGGCCTATGGGATGAAATCCCTCTGAAAACGGCAAAAACGGCGGACAGAACGGAGCCAAAATTCGTCCCCCCCGACCTAATTCGCGATCAGGTCATTATATAGGCGCTGAATTAAACAGTGCGCACGGTCAGTGGCGCACGACCAGTGGTCGTGCGCACTAGAGTCCGGTGATCGTGCGCGCTTCCTGGACAGAACCTGCAAAGACAGAAATTATGAAATAAAATGTTCGCACGACCAGTGACGCGCACTGGAGACGATGATCGTGCGCACTACAGCAGACAGAACTCAAGAATTTAATGGTCAATGCGCACGAGCAGTGGCGCACGACCGATGGTCGTGCGCACTGGCATTGATGATCGTGCGCACTGCACCAGACAGAACTCGTGAAAAAGGGTTAAGTGCGCACGATCAGTGGCGCACGACCAGTGGTCGTGCGCAGTAGAACAAGTGATCGTGCGCAGTGTTCCTGTGCAGAATTGCACCGGGGACACTTGCACGACTCCTATTCCAGCGCAACCACAGATCTAGCCACTGAAAGTGGCACTTAACAACATATGAATACTACTAAAGATAATACTCACGAAAACACACCAAGGTGGGCCTAAATGTGCACCTAGCATGGGTTATCAACTATAGACTATAATAAGGCTAAAGTGCGGTGAATTTACTGAATAAAGGCCCGGATGAGTCCATACATGTGTATATGATCAGGACTCATCACACCCCCAGACTTAACTGTTTGCGCGTCCCGAGCAAACATATCCGGCGGAGTAGGAAAAGCATAGCTAACCAAAAAAATTGCAAACATGGAATAGAATGCGAAGTTTCCTACTAGTGTGCATAGAAGTTCCTTAGAAGAAGTTTTTACATATGCTAGCTACTTTATAAAAGTGTAAATGCGTAAAAAGGAATTTATTTTTACTCAAAAATGGAATGTTGGTGATTCTCGTGGTCTCGCGTAGTACGAAAGTAAGCTAGACGCGCAGGTGAATGTTACCCAAGACCGGAACTCGGAATTATCTCGGTTGAAATCCATCAACGTCGAGAACCATATGCTCACCCGGTCACACTCTCTCCACGGCGCTAGTGAACTCACAAGACGAATCGATAGGACTTTAGGTATACATGAGGCTTGGGTTACGGTTTGGAATGCAAAGATAAACGTGAAGGCTAATCACAACCCAAATGAGCACACAAAAGTGCTAAATCATAGCAGCCCCAATAATACACGTGTAACACACCCCCAGACATGACTTTGAAACCGGGTGTGCATACGGCCTACAACAATCAATACCAAAATATGCTTCAATTAAAGCGCTAGGGATAAATATATATATATATTTTTTTTCTTTTTCTTTTTATTTTTCTTTTCTTTTTATCCCCAAATTAATTAGCACAATTCTCAGCACAAAGACATTTTTTTTAAAACTTCCACATCAACACTGAAGTTACGCATCACCGCACCGCATTGAAAAAATTACAATTCATAAATGCTCTTAGCTTAATTTTTGGTTGCGATAATAGGATTAGCTTTTAGGCCTTGGTGAAGTATGGTGGGGCTGAATCAAAAGATCGGGTAGGCACAAAATAGGCTAGCAACGGTTAGTGTATAGGAGTGGTAGAACAAAGCTCAAGCTTGCCAAATAGATGGCCTATGTCACGCTCAACTTGCAAGTCATTCGCACCCATGCTTCGAGAGTCGCTTGGGGCAAGTTCTTAACCCCCGAGAAAGGTAATCCTTCCTCCCGACTCGAGCAACACGAACCTCACATTCGCCTACACACAATACCACGCTACCGCAAGATTCAACCACATTCACCATTTTGAGTAAAATAAATTAAAATCTACGCAAATCTACAAATTATAAATTAGAAGCATAAACAAAAACTAATTCTACTCAAATCCCTATGCAAACACGAGTATTCAACTAGAGCACTACAAGAGTCAACATTCCACTCCATCTTGCAATTATTTTGGCTAATACAGCACTTCCTACATCACATCCAAGAATTGAATATACGGAAGCATACAAACAAGCGAGTGCGTGCTAAAGTGGGTGCAGTGGTGTACAATGAAGATGAACAATACTAAATAACTGAAATTAAAATACTTCTAGTATGCAAATGAGATGTGCACGTGCAATGGGTAACATATAACGGCTCTCCCCCAGACTTAATCTAAACAATACAACATAATGATATGACAGTGAAAATCAAAATCGAAAGCTAGGGAAGAAGTTACCCAATGCTCAGCAAGTGAGCATACCAGAAGGTGCATGGAAATCTGAAGCAAACCCGCCATTCAGAATTTGCAATGAGTACCTGCAGGGGTGAGCTCCACAAAAACAAAAGAAAAAGACAAACTAAAATAAACTACAGTTAACTAAACACGATTAGAAGAAATAAAAATGCAGGAAAAGTAAGATAACTACTGGGGTTATTGTCCTCCCAGCACGACTTATTCAAATTGAAAATAGTTCTAGCTAATGGGTCTATGAAAAGAGAAGTGCACAGGTAACTGTTCTAATATGCGTGTCGGTAGCGGGTACCGATACGGCAACAGAACAGTCACGCCTCTACCCGAATAAAGATAAAACATGCCCATCGCAGGTAGAGGGAAAAGGAAGTAAGAAGAGGAGCAGGAGATATCCTCGCTCAACTCACCAAAAATATCCTTGCCTAGCAAGGAGTCGTCAACAGGGAGGCAGCAGGAGGCGAAGGCAATGAGTGGAGCTTCCTCTACGGAGGGGGAATAATCCACCTCACATGAGAGGATTCTCTCCTCATTGACTTGAGCAAAAAGCTCCAAGTCCTCCTGAAGTACCTGTGAAGATTCAACCTGCACAGGCTCGGATGAAGAGGGGGGGGGGGGTCGAGAAATAAACAAGACGAAGAACATAAATAATCAAAAATCGGGGGAGTGGCCCCGGTCTCACTCCCATCAGGTTGGGGAAGTAAAATAATGTTTGCATTGTCTTCAATGCTACAAGGTTCAGCGGGATCAACACTGGCCATACCTAAGATTTGGACTTCCACCACAGGTGCTGAGGAAAATTCCTCTTCACCTAGAAGGTTGTCCTCCTTCATAGGAGTAAGCACAATACTAAGATCAACCGCCTCCTCTTGTGACACATCATCGACAATGTCGTCAGAGACGAATGTAGTATGCACAACAGGGGGAAGAATAGTGCTCGGATAAAAGTCGAGCACCGATTCCTCACAAAGAATCGAATCCACTAGGGGTGGTGGATGCACTGGGAGAATAGGCTCAGCAATGTCGGTGCATAGATCAGCCGCACATCCGGTGACCGTGTCCATGCCATTCCCTTCAAGATGTGAAGGTGACAAAGACACATAACCGGATGTTGAAGGTGTGCCGCCAGAGTTAGGAGTTGGGACGATCCGGATATCCGGCTCGTCATCCTCGTCCAATTGGCGAAGATACTCGGCACAGTCCTTCAAGACATGATTAGTGCTCCGACAAAACTGGCACTGCCTAGCGGGCTTCTTTGGCACAGCGGGGGCTGGAGCCGAAAAGAAGTATGACGGTAAAGGCTCAGCAGAGTAGCCATAAGACTTACGCGCACCATATGAAGTACCAGATGAAGTCGGTGCTCCATATGCTGGGCTGCAGGAACTATGCCTACTATCCTCCGTAGGGCATTCATCACTAGAGTGAGAAGTATCTCTACACCAACGGCAACGAATATTGAGATGTGCCCACATAGTGTAAAAATAATACGATTCAAGATAAGAATGCTATTATGCAGACACTATACCAAACAGAAATTACTAAAGCAACCTAATATTAAATAAGAAAGCGGAATAACAAGAACAGAAATAAAATTTAAAGGATGCAATTTACAAATGAAAGGGCTTCTCTCTCAGATTCTCCCTCTCCAGAAGACTCACACGACTGTGTTCCCCGGCAATGGCGCCAAAAACTTGATGCGATAGTTTCGGCAAGTGCACCGGTCGCGCAAGTAATAATAATGGGGAAAATCCCCGAGTGTCGGTCTCTTGAGGAACACAGTAAGGTGGAGTTAGGTTTCGAGGAAGGACTTGAGATCGAAGTCCTTAGTCGATGCTACAATGAATGGGTGGTTTGGTTTGCAAGTAATTAAATAAAATACTATGCCTACTCCTATGCAATGCCGCTATGCAATGCTTCGATTGGCGGGATGGGGACTAGGCAGGCCTTGAGCGCGCTGCGTCGAAAGGGCGGATGGGCGAGAAGGCTAACGAATTGAGGGTCGCAAACACCTCTTCAACAAGCACGCCACTAGCAATTGCTAGTGCGGCACCGGACATGGTAATGGAGCGGAAAATCGATCGGGGCGCACCTCATTAACACAAATGAACAAAATGATTTCATAATCATGAAATAAGCAATCTTAAACATCATTCATAGCGCTCATCATCGATATAAAGAGAATACAACACTATAACCACATAAGTAGAGGGAAAAGGGCGAGAGATACGACCGAATCCGGAGTCTCGTTGTAGATTCACGGTAGGAAGCACCAGGTTGTCAATCCGCGTCCTAACTCGGTCCCAACTGCGTCCGGGGTAGAGGAGGGCTGTCACACCTCCCAATGAGCCCGTCTTCTCCAGCGATTTACCATCCGGCCACGTCTCAAGCGAAGAACCTCTTCATTAGCGATCAAAGTGAGTGTAGGAACCCTTCTTGCAAGCCCTTGGATGATGGAGGAGGCCTATGGGATGAAATCCCTCTGAAAACGGCGAAAACGGCGGACGGAACGGAGCCAAAATTCGTCCCCCCCGACCTAATTCGCGATCAGGTCATTATATAGGCGCTGAATTAAACAGTGCGCACGGTCAGTGGCGCACGACCAGTGGTCGTGCGCACTAGAGTCCGGTGATCGTGCGCGCTGCCTGGACAGAACCTGCAAAGACAGAAATTATGAAATAAAATGTTCGCACGACCAGTGACGCACGACCGGTGGTCGTGCGCACTGGAGACGATGATCGTGCGCACTACAGCAGACAGAACTCAAGAATTTAATGGTCAATGCGCACAAGCAGTGGCGCACGACCGATGGTCGTGCGCACTGGCATTGATGATCGTGCGCACTGCACCAGACAGAACTCGTGAAAAAGGGTTAAGTGCGCACGATCAGTGGCGCACGACCAGTGGTCATGCGCAGTAGAACAAGTGATCGTGCGCAGTGTTCCTGTGCAGAATTGCACCGGGGACACTTGCACGACTCCTATTCCAGCGCAACCACAGATCTAGCCACTGAAAGTGGCACTTAACAACATATGAATACTACTAAAGATAATACTCACGAAAACACACCAAGGTGGGCCTAAATGTGCACCTAGCATGGGTTATCAACTATAGACTATAATAAGGCTAAAGTGCGGTGAATTTACTGAATAAAGGCCCGGATGAGTCCATACATGTGTATATGATCAGGACTCATCAATAGTTCGATCCGTTTGCCTACTCGTCCATCCGCCCTTGCGACGCAGCGCGCTCAAGGCCTGCCTAGTCTCCATCCCGCCAAGCGAAGCATTGCATAGCGGCATTGCATAGGAGTAGTCGTAGTATTTTCTCTTTATTTTTCACAAACCAAATCCCTTTCGTCCGCACTCCACCTATCACTGGACTTCGATCTCAAGTCCTTCCTCGAAACCTAACTCCACCTTACTGTGTTCCTCAAGAGACCGACACTCGGGGATTTCCCCCATTATTATTACTTGCGCGACCGGTGCACTTGCCGAATCATCGCATCAAGTTTTTGGCGCCGTTGCCGGGGAACACAGTCGTGTGAGTTTTCTGGAGAGGGAGAACCTGAGAGAGAAGCCCTTCCATTTGTAAATTGCATTTCTTTGTCTTATTTCTTTTTATTCCTTTTTCCTGTTTTAATTAGGTTGCTTTAGTAATTATTGTTAGGTGTAGTATTTTGCACAATAGCATCTTTATTTTGAATCGTTTTATCTTCGCACTATGTGGGCACATCTCAATTTCCGTTGCCGTTGGTGTGGAGCTACCTCCCACTCTAGTGATGAATGCCCTACGGAGAATAGTAGGCATAATTCTTATAGCCCAGCATATGGAGCACCGACTTCGTCTGGTACTCCATATGGTGCGCGTAAGTCTTATGGCTACTCTGCTGAGCCTTTACCGTCTTACTTCTTTTCGGCTCCAGCCCCCGCTGTGCCAAAGAAGCCCGCAAGGCAGTGCCAGTTTTGTCGGAGCACTGATCACGCCCTGAAGGATTGTGCTGCTTTTCGTCGCCAATTGGATGAGGATGACGAGCCGGATATCCGGATCGTCCCGAATCCTAACTCTGGCGGCACACCTTCAACATCTGGTTATGTGTCTTTGTCACCTTCACATCTTGAAGGGTATGGCATGGACACGGTCACCGGATGTGTGGCTGATCTGGGCACCGACATTGCTGAGCCTATTCTCCATGTGCATCCACCACCTCTAGTGGATTCGATTCTTTGTGAGGAATCGGTGCTCGACTTTTATCCGAGTACTACTCCTCCCCCTGTTGTGCATACTATACTCATCTCCGATGACATTATTGAGGATGTTTCGCAGGATAAGGCAGGTGATTTATGTGTTGTGCCTATTCCTATGGATGAGGATATTTTCCAAGGTGACGAGGATTTTACCTCAGCACCGGTGGAGGAAGTCCAAATCGTGGAGGAGGTCACTGATGAACCTACCGAGCCCTGCAGCATTGTCGATGATGCTGACATTATTTTACTTCCCCAACCTAATGGGAGTGAGACCGGGACCACTCCCCCAATTTTTGATTATCTATGTTCTTCATCTTGTTTATTTCTCGACCCCCCCTCTTCACCCGAGCCTGTGCAGGTTGAATCTTCACAGGTACTTCAGGAGGACTTGGAGCTTTGTGCTCAAGTCAATGATGAGTGTGTCCTTTTATGCGAGGAGGTTGATCCCTCCTCCATTAAGGAAGCCTCATTCGTTGCCTTCTCCTCCTGCGGACCTGCTGTGGACGATACCTTGTTGGGCAAGGATAGTTTTTGTGAGATGAGTGAGGACCAGGCCTCCTCCTCTTCTTACTTTCTTTTCCCTCTACCTGTGAGGAGCAGGTATTTATATTCAGGTAGAGGCGTGACTGTTCTTTCTCCGTATAGGTACCCGCTACCGACACGGATATTAGGCCAGTTACCTGTCCACTTCTCCTTCCATAGGCCCATTAGCTAGAACTCTTAAAGTTTGAATAAGTCATGCTGGGAGGACAATAACCCCAGTAGTTATCTTTCTTTTCTGCATTTTTATTTCATCTAATCATGTTTAGTTAGTAATATTTCTTTTCAGTTTTCTATTTTCTTTTGTTTTTGCGGAGCTGACCCCTGCAGGTATCTTTTCTGGATGGCGGATGCTGCAGCTTCATTTTAGCTTACACGCCAATCTTCTGGTGTGCTCATTTCTGAGCATGGGGTACTCTCTTTCCCTAGCCTTTCCTTATTTCATGTCATATATTCTGTGGATTGTTTAGTTTAAGTCTGGGGGAGAGTAGTTTTGTTTACCCGCTCACGTGCACTATTGCACTGCATGCTAGAAGATTTCATTTAAAATGTTTTGTTTATTTTCATTGCACACCACATTACCCACTTGAGCGCGTACTCATCTGTTTGCTTGCTCTATTGTGAATTTAATTCTTCTGCTTATTTGGGAAAGTCTAGGTGATGGCTTAGGACTATGTAGCAGAGTAAAATGTTGACTCTAGTAGTGCTGCTAGTCGAGTGCTCGGTTGCATAGAAATTTGTGTAGAGTAGACGTCTCTTTATACTTATGGTTTTATATTTTTCTTATTAGTGTAAATGTTGTTTACTTTACTCAAATGGTGAATTCGGTGGAATCAAACGGTAGCATAGGGATGTGTGTAAACGATCGCTAGATTCGTATTGCTTGAGTCGGGAGAAAGGAGAATCTTTCTCGGTGGCTAGAACTTGCCCCAAGCGATTCTTGAAGCATGGGTATACGGTTAGTCAATTGCGTGAATGTGATATAGGCCATCATTTTGGCCCGGTTGAGCCTTTGTGCCTATCCCTACCGCTATATCCTCGCTAGCCCAGTTGTGCCTACCCGTTCTTTGATTCAGCCCCACTTTTATTTCACCAAAGCCCAAAAGCCAATCCTAGTCGCACACCCAAATCTGAGCTTTAGCTGTTTATTATTTTCATGAGTTGGGTTGTTGATGTGGTGATATGTTTGTGAAGATGTGGATGTGTCCTTTTGTTTATTTGCTGAAAATGATAAGAAAAGAAAAAAATGAGAAAAAGAAAAGAAGTTAAAAAGAAAGGAAAGAGAAGGAGTGTTTAATTGAAAATCTTTATGTATAGATTTATGTTTGGGAGTAGGCGGTGCACGCACCCATGCTGTTAAGTCCAAATCTGGGGGTGTTGTGTACCCGCGTGTTTGTGTGGTGAATGAGGATAGTTTCCTGCATTAGCTCATTTGGGTTTAGTATTTGAACCATCGTCTTTATCATTGTATACCTCACCTAAACCCAAGCCCCATTTAAAACCTAAAGTCCTATTGATTCACGCATTTGAGTCAAACCAGTGCCGTGGAGAGAATGTGACCTGGCAAGCTTATGGTCACCGACACTGATGGATTTCAGTGGAGTTTTTCCCGCATCCCGATCTTCAGCAATGCTCGTCTCAGCGCTTAGTTTACTTTCTCCGTATGCATGACCGAATGATTCACCGTTGTTCACCATTTTGAGTAGTTGTAATATGCTTTTACTCTTTTAGAAATATATAAACTGTTTTTATAATCAGAAATCTTTTCTACTATTTTTCTTATGCACGTGAGCATGCGACTTCGCATGGTACTCTGTATTGTAGTTTTAAGTCATCTACTGTTCTTTCCTAGTTCGCTTAGAATTTGTTTGCTCGGGACGCGCAAACAGTTAAGTCTGGGGGTGTGATGAGTCCCGATTATATACACATATATGGACTCATCTGGGCCGTTTATCTAGTCATTCCACTGCACTTTATCTTTGTTTTAGCTTATATTTGCTATCACTTGCTATGTGCACGTCTTGGCCCATTTTGGTGTAATTTCGTATCTTTCTTTGTTATTAGTTTTCTTGCGCTGTTAAGTCTCACTTTCAGTGGCTAGATTAGTGGTATACGCTGGAATAGGAGTCGTGCAGGTGTTTCCGGTACAATTCTGTACAGGAACACTGCGCACGATCACCGGTTCTATTGCGCACGACCACTGGTCATGCGCCACTGCTCGTGCGCACTTACCATTTAATTTCCGAGTTCTGTTTGCTGTAGTGCGCACGACCATCAACTCCAGTGCGCACGACCACCGGTCGTGCGCCACTATTCGTGCGCACTTAACAGTAATTTTATGAGTTCTGTTTCAACCAGTGCGCACGACCACCTACGATAGTGCGCACGACCACCGGTCGTGCGCCACCGGTCGTGCGAACATGTTATTTCATAATTTCTGTCTTTGCAGGTTCCGTCCAGGCAGAGCGCACGATCACCAAATTCTAGTGCGCATGACCACTGGTCGTGCGCCAATGACCGTGCACACTGTTTAATTCTAGCGCCTATAAATTCCGCTGCTCGCGATTTTAGGTTAGACTCCGCATTTTTCTGCCGTTCTTCCGCCGTTCTGCGCCAGTTTCGCCCCTCCACCGCCGCCCACCATCTGGAGGTGCTCCGGGCTTGTTCTTCACGCCAATCTTGAGCCGGAGTTTCCTCTCGGCCTCCTCCTTCATCCAAGAGCTCCAAAGGAAGACCTAGCCGCCATTACCATCAAGCAAGAGGAAGTTTGCAACCTCTACCGGATCGTGACACGAAGAAGACGGGTCCATTGGAGAGTCGTGACAGCTCTCTCTACCCCGGACGTAGTTGCGGACCGAGCTTGGACGCGGATTGACAACCCGGCGATTCCAACCGTGAATCTACAACGAGACTTCGGATTCGGTCGATTTCTTGCCTTATTCTTCTCTTATTGATTGTTGTAATAGTTAGATCTTTTGTATTTTGATGAAGAGCACTATAGACCTTGCTATTTAAAGTTATTTCATGTCTATGTGAAATACCCTTTTTTGTTTATTTGTGTGCTTGAGGTGCGCCCCATTCCATCCTCCATCCCGCCGTCACGTCCGGTGCCGCACTAGCAATTGCTAGTGGCGTGCTTGTCGAAGAGGTGCTTGCGACCCTCATTCCGTTAGTCTACTCGCCCATCCGCCTACCGAAGCGTGGCATCGCGGCCCGTATTCCATCCCGCCTAACGAAGCAGCGCGCTCAAGGCCTGCATAGTTCGATCCGTTTGCCTACTCATCCATCCGCCCTTGCGACGCAGCGCGCTCAAGGCCTGCCTAGTCTCCATCCCGCCAAGCGAAGCATTGCATAGCGGCATTGCATAGGAGTCGTCATAGTATTTTCTCTTTATTTTTCATAAACCAAATCCCTTTCGTCCGCACTCCACCTATCACTGGACTTCGATCTCAAGTCCTTCCTCGAAACCTAACTCCACCTTACTGTGTTCCTCAAGAGACCGACACTCGGGGATTTCTCCCATTATTATTACTTGCGCGACCGGTGCACTTGCCGAATCATCGCATCACCTACCCAGCGATCCGCTAGGCTCGGCAAACTCTGCCAAAAAGTTCAGGCCCTCAAGCCTTACAACACGGACCCGCAAGTCCCAACAGCCTAGGCCCTCAAGCCCCTACTGCCCCCGAGCCCGCAAGCTCGACACTCAGGCCCTCAAGCCCTACCTTTCGGACCCGCAAGTCCCAACAGCCTAGACCCGCAAGCCCCTACTGCCCCCGAGCCCGCAAGCTCGACAAATCGCACCCGCAAGTGCACTGCCCTGGCCCTCAAGCCTCACAACTCTCCAGCCCTCAAGCTAGACAATATGGCCCGCAAGCCTTACAAGAGATTACAGATATAAACTGTTTCTTCTGCCTGATGTTGATCGACAACCTTAGCCTGATGATGATCGGCTTCTTGAGAATGAAGAGAATGCTTCTGAATCAGATCTTGAATGCACGGTTCTTCTTCAATTCTTTCTTAGCAGGATATGGATTGGCATCTTAGCAGTCGATGGGGGTGACTGCTTCTTTCTTTCTTACGGTGCTTGTGTTGTTCGATTTGCTTCGTACGCAAATTCTTTCTTTTTAGATCGATTATTTAGGGCAACCTCATATGTCCTTTTATAAGACTGAGAGGGGTCACCCAACGGTCTTCTGAAAAGTTCCTTTATGTGTTAGATCTCTAAATCTTTTTAGCATGCGCAAATACCTCGAAACTTTAAGTGCACGCGCTGATTGAGCAATCAGGTGACGACATTAATTACTGACAGCATGCGTCCACAAGATTTGAATTTGTCTCGACGATATATTCCATCGTTACGACGACATGGAATATCTCTCGACGACATCCCTTTGTCGGCTCCTTGTGCTTTGGAAATTCTTCTCAGATCTCCTTGCTTCTACCTCCGCCGCTTGCATTCCGACGATACGAGACATACTGGCGTTCCTGTATATACGACGATATGCTGACTTTGACTGTGTCGTTGGAACCTTCTTTGTTCATTCTGTCGTTGTAATTGTAGTATTGTCTTGTCGACATGGCCGCTATTTTGATGTCGACGATACTCAATTCTTCTCGATGACATGTCTTTCTTTGACAGTTTCTCTGCGTATGCTTTGCTTGTCATTACAGCGACAAACATACTTTGTCGGCCATCCCTTATGTCCTTCTCGACGATATATACTTGTATACTTATATTCTCCTGAGATTATGAACTAGATGTTTGATCAAATTACAAAGTGAAGTATTCTTGACATGATGACTTCTTCAAATCAGGAATCATGTGGACACGATTCCCAATAATCTCCCCCTATTTAAAGAAGTCAGAATCTCATTTCAAGACTACTTCACATGACAATAAATATCATAATCTTAACAGAAGGTGTGTCAAGATATAACTTATCTTTGAGCTAGGTCCCCCTTGATTTGCTCCCCATGTCTTTAGGGTGTCTTTGAGTACATCAATTTTGTAGCCCCCCCTTGATTTAATGTCTCTTCTTCCCCTTGATTTGATGTCTCTTCTTTGAGCACTCTTTCTCCCCCTTTCTGACTTCTTGCCTTCTGCTTCTCTAAGAAGGGAATGGCTCCCCCTTGCTTAGTCGTGATTCATTGAAGTCCTGTGAGAATTTCTAACAACTCATCTAGAAAGGCATTAGTAAATAATAGAGTTGAGTTTCACTCTAAGTTTAACATCCCCAATTGGAATTTGAAGAAGTTAAACTTAGCTTCATCTAGGGGCTTGGTAAATATATCAGCCACTTGTTTGTCTGTTGGGACAAATTTAAGTGTGATATCTTCATTCTCCACTTGCTCCCTGATGAAGTGATACCTGATCTCAATATGCTTAGTCCTGCTGTGAGATACAAGGTTCTTAGCAATTTAGATAGCACTTGAAGAGTCACAAAACAGGGGTGTTTTGGTCATCTTTAGGTTGTAGTCTTCAAGTTGATGTTGAATCCATAACAATTGGGCACAGTAGCTGCCAGCAGAGATGTACTCTGATTCTGCGGTTGAGATTGCCACACTCGTCTGCTTCTTACTGCTCCAGGAAATCAGTCTTCCTCCAAGGAATTGACATGTTCCGGAGGTGCTCTTTCTATCTTCCCCGCATCCTGATAATCTGCATCTGAATAACCCGTCAGTTCACATTCATTGTTCCTAGGGACCATAGGCCAAGATTAGATGTACCCTTTAAGTATCTTAGAATTCTCTTCACAGAGACATAGTGAGATGCCTTGGGATTCACCTGATATCGAGCACAGGCACACGTTGCAAACATTATGTCAGGCCTACTGGCAGTGAGATAAAGCAAGGATCCAATCATGCATCTGTACTTGGTTTCATCAAAGGGTATGCCCTTTCCATCCTTGTCCAGAGACACATTGGTTCCCATTGGAGTTTTCATGGAAGAAGCACTCTCCAAACCAAATTTCTTGACTAGCACCCTAGTGAATTTGGTCTGAGAGATGAAAATGCCATCTTCAGATTGTTTCACTTGGAGACTTAGGAAGTATTTGAGCTCACCCATACTGCTCATTTCAAACTTTCCCTGCATCAAGTTGGCAAACTTTTTGCAGAGATTGTTGTCTATAGAGCCAAAGATAATGTCGTCAACATAGATCTGCACTAGCAAGATCTTGCCCTTTACTTCCCTTAGGAACAATGTCTTATCAATCTTTCCCCTTGAGAACTTGTTCTCAATTAGAAAGCTTGACAGAGTCTCATACCAGGCCCTAGGTGCCTGCTTTAAGCCATAAAGGGCTTTTCTAAGAAAGTAAACATAGTCAGGATGAGTAGAGACGACAAAACCTGAAGGCTGCTCTACATATACTTCCTCTTTAAGGTCACCATTTAGGAAGGCTGACTTCACATCCATTTGGTAGACCTTGAAGCCTTTGAATGCTGCATAGGCTAGGAACAATCTGATTGCTTCCAGTCTGGCTACTGGAGCAAATGTCTGATCAAAATCAATTCCCTCCTCTTGTCAGTAGCCTTTTGCTACTAATCTTGCTTTATTCTTGGTGATTACTCCATTTTCATCCATTTTGTTCCAGTAGACCCATTTGGTTCCTATGATGTTGTGTCCTTGGGGTCTTGGAACCAATTTCCACACCTTACATCTTTTAAATTGATTCAATTCCTCCTGCATTGCAGTAATCCAGAATGGATCCTGATTTGCTTCCTCAAATTTCTTGGGTTCAATTTGAGAAAGAAAACTCAGGTACAATGCTTGATTTGCAGCTTTACTTCTTGTAAGCACACCTTGGTTGACATTTCCTATTATCTGCTCTTGAGGATGATCTCTTACTTGTCTCAGTGCAGTTGGTAATATTCTGGGTATATCAGTCTGAGCTTCTTCTTCATCCTGCAATCCTTCAACTATTTTTGTATCTTCTGCAGGTTCCACTTCTATTTCCACAATTACTACTAATTCTTGTAGTTGAGTGGGGTGTCAGCATTGTCTGCAATGGAAAGCTTCTCCAATCTTTCCCTTGTACCTGCATTCACTAAAGAACTAGACCAGCCCTTATGTATAAGGCTAGTCTCATCAAATACAATTTGAACAGATTCTTCCACTGTTTGGGTGTTGAGGTTGTATACTCTGTATGCCCTGCTGTAGGAGCTGTATCCAACGAAAATACCCTTACTACTTTTCTCAGCAAACTTAGTAAGTTTGGACTTCCCATTATTAAGGACATAGCATTTGCTACCAAAGATCCTAAAGTAGGATAGAGTTGGTTTTCTGCCCTTCATTAGCTCATAGGGAGTTTTCTTATGGTCTTTGATGATTGAGGTCCTGTTTATCACATGACATGAAGTGTTGACAGCCTCGGCCCAGAAGTACTTTGGTAATGAGGAGTCACTCAACATTGTCCTGCTAGCCTCTATCAAGGTTCTGTTCTTCCTTTCAGCAACTCCATTCTGTTGAGGAGTTCTGGGGGAGGAGAATTCTTGGGAGATGCCTAGGTCTTGGCAGAATTCTGTCATGGCCCCTGACTGAAATTCTGTCCCATGGTCACTTCTGAATTTGACCACCGAGCAGTTCATCTCATTCTGGATTTGCCTGACAAAATTCTTCAAGATGTCTACTGTATTTGATTTCTTTTTGAGGAAGAAGACCCAAGTGAACCTTGAGTAGTCATCAACAACTACAAGGGTGTATGCATTCCCTCCTAAGCTATGAACTGACATGGGACCAAATAGATCCATGTGCAATAAAAATAAGCACCATGATGACTCTTTGTTAGAAATGCTTTTGAAGCTAGTCCTAGTCTGCTTTCCAAGTTGGCAGGCTTGACAAGGACCATCTCTGATGCACTTAATATCAGGTCCATCTCTGACTAAGTTTAGCGAGAAAAGCTTGCCTATTGTATTTTAGTTGATGTGTGCAAGTCTCTTGTGCCATTGTACACATAGAGCCTCTTTACCATCGGCTACTAGACATATGAGCATGAAAGAATTTATATTCAGGATATTTAAGCAATAAATATTCCCACTCTGAGTGTCAGTTAAGACAGTCTCGGAATCTGAGGACTTCTTAATCAGACACTTATCCTTGTGGAAGGTAATGACAAAACCTAGATCACAAAGCTGACTTATGCTTATGAGGTTGTGTCTCAACCCCTCCACATAGGCTACCTTTGTGATGGTGACTAACCCATTAGAGATATTTCCGTAGCCCTTGGTAACTCCCTTTTCTGAACCTCCAAAGATGACGGTCGGTCCATTCTCCACAGGGATGAATTCTTTCAAATACTTTCTGACTCCAGTCATGTGCCTGGAGCAGCTACTGTCCAAATACCAAATTGGAGATTGGTTGGTATTTGGACTTACCTGCAAAATAAATTACTTCCCCTTAGGCACCCAATAAGGATTGGGTCCTTGGTTCCTGTTAGGGTGATAGAACGGAATCGCAAACTCATGAGGGCTCTTCACTTTCCTTGCATTGAGCCCTGTTGGGTTGAACCAACAGTCCAGTGCAAAGTGGCCAACTTTCCCACAGCACCAGCACTCATATCTGTTGTATCTTCTCTTCTGCCTCATCATCTGTGTAGTGTGGCAGTGCTGACGAGCAGAAGAGAATATTTCTTTCCTTACAGATCTAGGGTGAACCTCATGTGTGTGAGCCGAGGGAGGAATTGGCTTCACAACCCTTTGGTTCACCTTCATAGGAGCAGGCTTTGTGATAACAACCTCTCCTATACTTTTAGCCATTGTTGTTGAAGGTCTATGGGCTGAAGAGCTTGCTCTCAGCAGCTTCTTGTTAGAAGGTCTGGCTTCAGGATCTTTGCCCATGACTGCTCCTGATGAGAACCGATACCAGCTCTGAACTGTCCAGAGAAGGTGTCAATAATCGGCAGGATAGGTTTGGGAATTGAGAAGCTGGAAGAAAGCTTCTTCTCAGCCAGTAACAATTCTTCAAGGTCCCTAATGTCCTTGTTATTCTGCCCTAATTCAGCATTCTTAAGCCGTATGGTTTCCTTAAGTTTGTCCACTTCTTTGCTCATGGAAGTTAGCCTCTCGGCTGTCTCCTGGAGCTTGGATTGGACAGGTTTTAAGGAATCTAACTCCTTGGTTTGCACCTTGAGGAGTTTCTTACTGCCTTTGAAGGCTTTCCATAAGGCTTTATATTGCCATATCAGTTCAGATTCAACTTCATATTGGGATCTTGAGGCGGTGTTGTTGGCAGCAGAAACCTCCTCATCATCATGCAAGGAATCTGCTACTGATTCAGAATCAGAGGCAGATAGAGAAGTTCTGTGTTTTACCTTTCCAGGAGAGTTGTCATCCTAGTTACCTTCATTAATAGCCATCAGTCCAATGAGTGCTTCATCCTTAGTCCCGGAGGAACTTGAGTCAGAATCACTCAATGTTTTGATCTTCATTGCCACAAACCCCTTTTTAGAGGTTCTCTTGCTCCTGGAGCTTCTCTCTCTTCATGATTCCTTGATTCCTTTTTCTTCGAAGTGCATTCAGCAGCCATGTGTCCTGTTTTGCTGCAAGAATAGCAAACAGTATTATGTAAATCATGTCTACTAGAGTTAAACCTATACCTATCCTCCCTGGGAGCCCTCGATCTGTCCCTATGGTCAGATCTTCTGGAGCTTGAGGAGGAGTTTCTGATGTTATCCCTCCTTCTTCTATGTATCAGCTTTCTGAATTGCTTTGAGAGGAGGGCCACCTCTCTATCAGTGTCATCAGATTCAGAGGAGCTGGCTCCTGATTCCTCACTGCTCTCAGATCTATTCTGAGAAGCAGGGATCTTCCCCCTGGATCTTCTGGAGCTCTCAGCCTTTAGAGCCACCGATCTTTCTCTTGAGCTCGTCTTTGAGCTTTCTTCTTCTTCAGCCTTCCTTGTGTTGATTTGAAGTTCATGGGACAACAGTTTCCCATACAGATTCTTGGGCTCAATGATGCCCAGCTGACCCATCTCTCGGATGGCGCATATCTTGATATCCCATTCCTTTGTGAGGGATCTGAGAAACTTGTCATTTAAGTCAGAGTTTGTGAACTCCCTATCATAGTTTCTCAGGCCATTCACTATCTTGAAAAATCTCTCATAGCAGCTGGAGATTGTTTCACTTTTGCCCTGTTTGAAGGCTTCATACTCCTGGTTGAGGAGGGATTTTCTGTCATCCCTTACCTCATCGGTACCCTCCATATATACGATCAAGGAGTCCCACATATCCTTGGCCGTTCGGCAGTGGATTAGATTTTGGAGGGTGGAGTCATCTATGGCACTGACAATAACGTTTTGTGCCCTTTTGTCCAGACCTGCCAAGATCAGCTCATCCTTGTTCATGTCTTCGTACTTCTTTATTACCTTCCTGGTTGGGTCAATAGTGGAGGTACCAGTAGGGACGAAGGGGCCCTGCTTGATCGTCAGGTAGATTCTTGGGTCAGCTGCTTCCATAAAGAGCCTGACCCTTTCCTTCCAGATGGGAAAGTTCTCCTTTGTGCAAATAGGAAGCTTCATAGCTCTCATTTCACGATTCTGATCTCCACTGGCCATGGTGAGACATTCCAGATCTAGATCGGACTGTTAGGTCTCCTTTTGATCAACCTCGCTTTGATACCACTTGTTGGTTTTGGAACGTTCACCTATAGGGGGGGTTTAAGTGATCTTGATGCTTTTTGAATTACGAGCGTGAGTTATCAGAAACTAAGTAATGCACAAAAGAAAACACGCAAACAAATTTCACCAGACGACACAAGATCTATAGAGGTTCCTCAAGACCGGGTGTCTTGAGTAGTCCTCTGTCCCTCTGCGCCTACCCAGCGATCCGCTGGCTCGGCAAACTCCGCCAAAAGGTTCAGGCCCTCAAGCCTTACAACACGGACCCGCAAGTCCCAACAGCATAGGACCTCAAGCCCCTACTACCCCCGAGCCCGCAAGCTCGACACTCAGGCCCTCAAGCCCTACCTTTCGGACCCGCAAGTCCCAATAGCCTAGACCCACAATCCCCTACTGCCCCCGAGCCCGCAAGCTCGACAAATCACACCCGCGAGTGCACTGCCCTGGCCCTCAAGCCTCACAGCTCTCCAGCCCTCAAGCTAGACAATATGGCCCGCAAGCCTTACAAGTGATTACAGATATAAACTGTTTCTTCTGCCTGATGTTGATCGGCAACCTTAGCCAGATGATGATCGGCTTCTTGAGAATGAAGAGAATGCTTCTGAATCAGATCTTGAATGCACGGTTCTTCTTCAATTCTTTCTTAGCCGGATGTGGATTGGCTTCTTAGCAGTCGATGGGGGTGACTGCTTCTTTCTTTCTTGCGGTGCTTGTGTTGTTCGATTTGCTTTGTACGCAAGTTCTTTCTTTTTAGATATATTATTTAGGGCAACCTCATATGTCCTTTTATAAGACTGAGATGGGTCACCCAACGGTCTTCTGAAAAGTTCCTTTATGTGTCAGATCTCCAAATCTTTTTAGCAGGTGAAAATACCTCGAAACTTTAAGTGCACGTGCTGATTGAACAATCAGGCAGCGACATTAATTGCTGACAGCATGCGTCCACAAGATTTGAATTTGTCTCGACGATATATTCCATCGTTACGACGACATGGAATATCTCTCGACGACATCCCTTTGTCGGCTCCTTGTGCTTTGGAAATTCTTCTCAGATCTCCTTGCTTCTGCCTCCGCCGCTTGCATTCCAACGATACGAGACATACTGGCGTTCCTGTATATACGACTATATGCTGACTTTGACTGTGTCGTTGGAACCTTCTTTGTTCATTCTGTCGTTGTAATTGTAGTATTGTCTTGTCGACATGGCCGCTATTTTGATGTCGACGATACTCCATTCTTCTCGACGACATGTCTTTCTTTGACAGTTTCTCTGCGTCTGCTTTGCTTGTCATTACAGCGACAAGCATACTTTGTCGGCCATCCCTTCTGTCCTTCTCGACGATATATACTTGTATACTTGTATTCTCCTGAGATTATGAACTAGATGTGTGATCAAATACAAAGTGAAGTATTCTTGACATGATGACTTCTTCAAATCAGGAATCATATGGGCACGATTCCCAACATTAGGTGTTATATCTGTAATAAAATTGGCCACACTGCCAAACAATGTTGGCACAATCAATCCAACTGTTTATAAAATTAGTCAAAGGGTGACTTAGAAAACCTTAGGATTAGGAAGAAATAATCTCTGAAGAAAAACCTGGAATTTTCAGACAAAGTAAAAGTCACGTCGATCTCTTAATCGACGCATACGTCGATAGGAAACCCTATCAGACTATACCGACGCATACATCAACTTCCACTCGACGCAACATCGACTTTATGAAAAAGGCGGCAATACTAAAATATTTTCGGTCACATCTACTACTGTACCGAATAAACCTCGAGTTGTGTCTCGTATCGACGTTTCACCTGACTTAAATAGACTCTTCAGTGAAAATTCTGCACACTCCTGAGCTTCTCTCATCCTTCTCATTTGTCAGTCCAGCCATCTCTTCTTCTCTCTCACTGACCTAAATGGCTCCCAAGATCAACTCTGGTTTCGAAATTGATCATGAATCCTTCCAAGCCGCCGCAGAAAACTATAAGAGCATCATAGCTCTCTTCACTGAAGATGGTTTAGACAAACTCATCTCCACAAGATGCAGAATCCTAGAGACAGAACTCACTGAGTTAATGAATCATGTTGAGATATCTGAGCAAGGAGAAATCACAGGAACACTCTATGAGACACCTATCTCAATCTCAGTAGAACACCTTAGGGACACTTTTGATCTTCCATCAGGTACACTATCCTTGTTCAAATTAAAAAGGGGAAGCAAATTATTTTCTAAAAATAACTAAATAAATCTCTATCATCATTCCCTTATCAGGTAATCAATCTGTGGAACTCACCCCTGAGGAAATCAAAAGTCTGTTAATTACCATGAAATTCTCCAAAGATAGACCAATTCACCTGAAGAAAATAGACTTTTCTGATGAATATAGGCTATTGGCAGACATAGTAGGAAAAGTTCTACTATGCAAGATCTCTGCCCATGATGCAGTGCCCAAGCAGCAACTGAACGTCATGGGGGCCCTTGTGCTGAAAAAGAAGGTTGACTGGGCCAACTGCTTACTAAAAATGATAGGCTACAAATATTCTCACAAAGAGAATGCCTATATGAGGATCATGAGTTAGGTACTCCTCCACTCCTTCCCTGACCTATGCAGGTCAAATGGAATCCCCATTCTCCCTGGAAAAAGGATGTCCATAGCCCTCTTCTCAAAATGGACCAGGCAAATTCCCAAGCCTGGTGCCATTCTTGACAGGACTCCCTCTCCTCCTAACTCTCCTATCCATCCATCCTCACCTCCTCCTCTTCATACCGACACTTCTTCTCTACCAACATCATCCACACCTATAGATTCTACTACCCTCACACCTCCTATCTTACCTACACCTTCACAACTACCAATTCAATCACCTTCTCAACCCTCCTCTATTCCTCCACCTCCTCCATCAAACTCACCTCATCACAATGATACAGTCCTCTCTCAACCTTCATCACCTCCTCCTCCACCATTATCTCCTACTCCAACACACCATGAACCATCTCCATCCACTAAAACTCTCATCACCCAGTGTCTCCAGTCAGCAGCCCAAAAATTTCAAGAAATGTTGGATGGACACTGCTCCCAACTTCACTCCTCCATCATGCACATGCAAACCCAAATAGATGGGGTCAATGCCTCTGTGCAAAGCTTGAAGTCCTCCGTCTCTTCCTCTAAAGTGACCAAGTCTTTCTTAACCTCCTTGGCTAAGAAGGTCAAGAAGGGGGAGAAATTAGATGAAGAGCAGCTCTCAAGTCACAAATCTCTCTCACACAAGTCCCTTCCTACTTCAAAATCAAGAGAAGCTACACAACAAGTAGTCCTCTTTCAAGGGGAGGCTAGCAGAGCAGAAGTTGAAAAGGAAACTGATGATGAAGTTGAGAAAGAAAAAGAAGCTGAAGCTCAGGGGGAGCCAAATGCTGACATAATTGAAGCTGGAGCTGAGAAAGAAACTGAAGAGGCAGAAGTAGAAGGCTCAAAGGATATTCCATCTCAGGGGGAGCAAACTGCTGTGACTCAGGGGGAGCTGAGTGAACTACCTGTTACTGAGAAGGAGCAACTCTCTTCTTTAAAAACTTTAATATTCAATAGGAAAAGAAAAACTCCTCCTACCCCTCCTGAGTGATGTGTTGAAAAATGTTGATATACTCTTTCCTCCATGCTTAAATACTGTTTATGAAGTCTCTGTATATGATTCTGTTTTCTTCTGAGTACTTAACATATTTCTTTTCTATATAAATGCCTTGCTGTGTTGATTAAAAGCTTATACAATTTCTCCCTGAATAGGGTTAAGACAAATAGGGGGAGATTGTTGGGGAAATGATTTATCTTAACCCCTAAAAATGAGTTGAATAAAAATTCTAAGAATGAAAGATTAGTCTAAGTAAATATGCGTCGAATAGTATTCGACGCAACGTCGAAGTGTAGTCGACGTTCCTTTCAGAATGAGTCGGAGTAACTCCAAACAGAATTCAACATAACCTATGTCGACGTAACTCTGATTTCTAGTCGACGTATCTAGTGAAGTCGACACACCTTAGTCGACGCACCTTCCATATTCTCCTTTCGACGTCCATTCAGTCTGAAATCGACGCTTCCGTCGAATAGTAATCAACGTACGTCGATTTCTATGTCAAATTCAAAAACACGCCAGATCTCTTTCCTTCTATCTGAAGATCTGAAGTTTATGGAATGATATTATTCTTTTCTAGCCGTTTTGAATCAGTCTTTCCTTCTAAATGATTCTTGGCTAAATTGATTAAGTTTATTATGGATATTATTTGAAATCAGAATGTTCTCTTTCGTTCTATAGAAATATTGATTATGGAATCTTTTCTCTCTTACTATTTCTCTGTCAGCTAATTGATTATTCTCCTATAGTATTCTTTGAATAAACAGAGCTATAAAAAAGAGGGAAGTCGGCAGAGAAGAAAATGAGAAGTGATCCACTCCATCCATTTGAAAAAGAGGAAAAGCTCCCAAGTGAAAAGTGAGAAAATTTGAGAGAAGTAAAACTATGCTGCAGCAAACAACAAGCCCTCTTCTTCTCCTTCTTCTGAAGCCATACTGCTGCAATTTCTGAAAGCTCTCATTGAAAAAGAAAAAGGCCTACAATCTCCTTCTCACTATAGAAGAGAGATTTCATTCACTATTTCTTGTGCTTCTAATCTTTTTGCTAGGAAGAAGATTCTTTCTTATTTCAATTACTTCTTCTTCTTACTCTTATTTCATTTTCAAATTGTGTAAAAGAGTTTTTAGAATCTCTCTTCAAAAAATTCAGTTGTACTGGTTCTAAGAGTCTCATTATCAAAAGACTCAGGCTGGTTCTAAGAGTCTCCTTATCAAAAGACTCAGTGCAAGATAGTGAATTCCTATCAAGGGGGTAGAAGAGTGGACTACCCAAAGTTTGGGGAACCACTATATTTCTTTGTGTTGTGCTGTGATTTTTTTTTTGCTACTTTGCTTAATTCTTGTTGGTGTGTGGGAAGCTTAACTCTGTGATTATTACACACACACATATATATATATATATATATATATTTGTTAACTTTGCACAAAGTACTTTTAAATCTCTATTCACCCCCCCCTCTCTAGAGAATTCTAGTGTGGTTAACTGTGCACTTTCAGTTGTGCTAGTTAATGTATCTGCTCCTAGGCCAAGATATCTAGCTCTCATAGAGAGATTCTGTGTGATATTCTTTAGTTTTTGACTCCTCCCATTAAGTGAGTCTTCAAAGGCTTTTGACTTTGTAAGCTCTTCTTTTAGATTTGAGTTTTCATTAGTTTGTTTGTTTATTTCTGTTGCTTTTCTATATATTTGATTTCTTAGCTCATATTTAACAGAGTATAGATTATCTTTCTTAAGATCTTCTAATTCTTCTCTAATTGTTTTAAGTTCTTTTTGACTGTTAAGATAGTTTTGACAAAAAAAAATTAAAACAATTTTTAAAGTCTTCTAAACTGAAGTCAAATTTATCAAATAAGGATACATGATCTTCTTCAGTTGAATCTTCTAAATCAATTAGACCGGCTTCTTCAGCAGCACATTCTTCATCATTGTCAGATGAAGAGGAGCTTGACTCAGATTCTGAGTCACTCCAGGTTTCAGCTATTAAACCTTTTCCCTTCTTCTTCACCTTCTTCCCAAGGGACTTCTTCTTATGCTCCTTCTTACTGCTGCTTCTATACTTTTTCTCTTTAGGACATTCATGGGAATATGCCTAGGTTTCCTGCTTTGGAGTCTTATCAAACCTTCGTTTGTTTGAGCTCCTTTCCTTCCTTCTAAAGTCTTCAGACTTGACCCATCTTCTGAATCTTCTGGCCATGAGATTGAACCTCTCTTCTCTAGACGTGGAAGACTCTCCTTCAACTGCCTTCAAGGCTATATTCCTCTCTTCGGGAGTTGAGACTTTCTCCTTGGGTATTGTCTCAGCACTGCTCTTTAATAGTTGTTCATAGGACTTTAGCTTGCATAGCAAGGCATCATTGGAGATCTCTCTATGGTATCTGGACTCTCTGATGGCCTAGATCCTTGAATCTCATGTGCTTGGGATGCACATGAGAAGTTTGTCATTGATCTCAGTTAGTGAGATCTCTTTTTCTAGGCCCTTGAGCTCGTTGATGATTAGGCTGAATCATTCATACATATCATCCACATTCTCTTCAACT
Organism: Dactylorhiza incarnata; assembly: GCA_033032865.1. Lineage (NCBI taxonomy): Eukaryota > Viridiplantae > Streptophyta > Magnoliopsida > Asparagales > Orchidaceae > Dactylorhiza > Dactylorhiza incarnata. The sequence goes on from JAWHQI010000068.1 coordinate 1,049,021, forward strand.
TTCTTTTGTAAAATCTCATATTATGATATGAGAAGGGAATTCCTGTCCTTTCTTTCATTTGAGCTGCCTTCAACCAACCTGGACAAAGAATCCCAAATTTCTTTTGCTGAGTTGCAGTCAGCCACCTTTTGGAATATATCATCTGACATGGTTGACACCAAGATATTCATGGCCTTGGCATCAGATGCCTTCAACTTCTTCTCAGTATCAGTCCATTCATCGCTAAGGATAAGTTCCTGTGTAACAGTCCCGCTTGCATCTTTTTTGAATGGTTCTAGAGGACCTGATACAATGACATAAAATATGTTTTCATCAATAAAATTCATATAAAGTTTTATTCTAGTCTTTTAGAGTGTAAACTTATTCAGGTTACACACTAATGGTCTTGTGGATACATGGTCTTTAGAACTGAATTTCTTAAAATAGTTTTTAATAATAAGATTTTAAATGAGGGGATCTTTTGATCAAGGTGTTAACATTTTTATGATCAACCTTGCTCTGGTATAAATTAAAAGTGCATAGTGAGTCCTCTGAGTTTTTTTAGGGGGGGGGGGGGTGACTAGAGTTTTAAAACTTTACTATAAAATATGCACAGAACAATAAATTATATCTATCAACTATGCATTTAGAATTCCAATCCAGAATTACAGAAATAAAGACTGAACAACGCAGAAATTTTACAACACAAATTGAGATAAGATCTGAAGTGGTTCCCCAAAATATGGGTACTCCACTCTTCTACCACTTTGGTTGAAATTCACTATCTAGTACCAAAGCCTTTTAATAAGGAGACTCTTAGAACCAGGGTCTGAGTCTTTTGTTAAGCAGACTCTTAGAACCAAGCTAGATCTTTTGATAAGGAGACCTTGAACCAAGGTTTGAGTCTTTTGTTAAGGAGAGTCATAGAACCAAGATAGATCATTTGATAAGGAGATCTTGAACCACTGAATCCTTTAAAGAGGGATTCTATGGACTCTTTGCTCTTTTTACAAAAGGTAAAAAAAGAGTAAAGAAGAAGAGAAGATGATTCTTCTGATTGAATCCTCCTATAGTAGTAATTGAGGATTCAGACACTTAGTGTTTGTATGAATCTCAGATCAATAGATGAATCCTTAGTTGAGAGAGAGAGATATGCAAGGATTGTGAAATTCCAGATCCTGGAGTTAATTTCTGTATATCCGTATGCTTCTTGTTGTGAGAGGAAGAGGTAGAAGAAGCCTTATTGTGTTGTTCAATACAGAAATTTGTTCTCTCTTTACTGTGAAAAACCAGAGAGCTGAAGAAGAAGAATAAGACTGAATTAATATCTCTGTCTCAATTATTGTTATCTATCTTCTTTGTATACTTATTCTTCTGTCGAATAATGATGAATTACTTTCCTCTTTTATTATTTCTCTAATAGGAATGTCCAAGAGGTAGTATTGTTCTCTTTCCATTTCAGTTGATAGCATGTCCAAATCCTTTTGAATAACTTCCATATATATCTTTATTGTATCTCTTGAATTCTTCTTTCTCTTCATGATTATGGATGACCCGTTAGAATTCAAATAACAACCATTTACTACTTCTGAATAAGCTTCAGAATAGAATCCAGGAAGTATTCAAATTTTGTGAATGTATTCAACATTGCGTCGAATACATTTGCTTTCTTATCAACGCACCTCTGAGTTCTAATCGATGCTACATCGACATCTTACTCAACTTTGAAATGAACTCTGATATTAATGTTGTATCGAGTCCTTATCAACGTTTCCATCGAGATGAAGACCTAGACTTTGAGCTCTTCCTTCCGCGTCAAATGTAATTAGAAGTTGCGTCGACTTCAAATGTTGTTTTGACTGACTCTACCTTCTTCGTCGAATATATTTTAGCGTTGCGTCGACTTCATCTGATACATCGCTTACCAGTCTGAGTTATCTGTACTTCTATTCGAAGTTACTTCAACTTGAAGTCGAAGCTTCGTAGACTGCTGGTCGACGTAGAATTAACTTAACTAAATTTTTGCATTGTTTTGGACTGGTCTTCGACACCTTAATATGAGTGTTACATCCTAGGACATCTAATGACCATATTACCCTCACTATACAACATGAGTATTGAATCCTAGATGATGAAATCACTTTTACACAATTTGTAAGATATAACCAGAGGATGTCTTTCCCAAAGTAGTATATGCGTAAGCACAAACTTGCAACTTCTAGAGTTTGTAGTTGTTTTTCATACAAAATGAAGAACTAAAGCAAAATTAAACGAAGATAGATTATGGTGGCGGCACGCCTGCCCGATTAATAGCTTTTCTTCGACGTGGGCTTTAGGTTTTGGTTGTGCTGACGTTCAAGGATGCTCCTTGTCTGGGTTGCATATGTTGCAGGTAGCATGTGCATGTTGCTTCCTGGTTTCTGCGGACAACTCCGACCCCAACTGAGGTGACAATTTTCATTGCCAGTTGCGGGATGGACATGATAACTCCGAAGACCGTCTGGAGAGATCAGCCAAAGATCATGTTCTAAGGTGTTTCAAATTCGACTACTACGAACTATATGTTATGAGTAGCCTGCTTCGGAAACTCCCACAGGCTTATTGAGTGAGTGATGGTTCCTTTTTCAGGGATTGGTCCACCATTGAATCCAAAGATCGGTCTGAAGGCTGGCCAGAGTTTTTCTTTTGAGATTTTCATGTTGCGGAGAGTGGGCATGAGTATGACATTTACTAAGCTGCCATTGTCTACCGATATCCGCTTGACGCGGAAGCTAAGGTCGCTTCTCTTTGCGCTGATGACTAGCGGATCTTAGTGTGGCACGAGCAGTCCCTTTAAATCTTCATCCTCGAAGCTGATTGTTTTTATGAGCTGCGTATTCTAGTCTTTCAGTTCTCCTCAAATAGTGTGATAGAATTGATTTTGGCGAAGGGCGAGCTAGAGATAGTCTACACAATTCCAACAACTTGTCTGCCCCCTGCACATCTTGGTGCACAAGTGGTTGTTCTCTTCCTGTCTGTGTCAGTTGGTTTCGGGCCTGGTCTTGCAGGAACCTCCCCAGGATGCCTTGTCAGATGTGATGCTCGATCTCATCCTTGAGTCTTATGCACTCCTCGGTGGTGTGCCCTTTTCCTCTGTGGAACTCACAATACTTTGATTCATCTCCCTTGTTTTGCGGGAGCTCTCTCTGCTTTCGTAATGCCGGGTTACCCAATATTGCGTAAAGTACATTTGTGAGAGAGGTATTGACCGGCGTGTATTCTCAGGGGGGGAGGGGGGGAGGGGGGGGGGGGGGGGGGTCCACACGATGATCTTACTGGCATACGTTGTTTTGGTGATCCTTCTATCTCCTTGGGACTGGCTCCTCTCTCTTCCTCTTTATTCCTCCTTCATACTGCCAGCGATGGGCTTCAATAACTTCATCAGCTGTGATCTGGGTTTCCACTATAAGCACAAGATCAACGTAACTATGGACTGTTTCTGTCATTAGGGAGGAGTAGAATCTTCATGACCTGAGCCCTCCCAAAAAGAGTCCCTGAAGGAGCTCGGGGTCGACCCAAGGGATTTGACGGGCTTCGGTAGTGTACTAGTGGATGAACACTTTAAGGGTTTCCCCTTCACCTTGCCTGATTCCTGAGAAATGAAAGGTTTCTTTCACTATTCGATGGTTGGTGATGAACGGGTCTAAGAAATACTGCGTTAGCTCATTGAAGTTCCTGATGGTTCTTTATCGAAGAGAGTGAAACCAAGTTCTCACCTGGACTTCCTGTGTGACCTGAAACACTTAGCAAAAAGATTGATCAAGAACATTATATAGGCGGTGGATGGTGGAGAAGTGGTTAACATGCTCAAGAGGGTCTTCCATGTCGTCATAGGATTCAATACTCGGAAGCTTGAATCTGGGCAGGATGGGTTGTGCCAAGATCTCAGGCTCTAATGGTGAACTATTGTGAATGGGGTGATAGGTGTATGCGACATGATGGCCCACTTGGTCGTACTCCTCTATTATCAGTTCTCTTACTTCATCTCGGGCCAACTGCCCAACAAGGTTCTCGGGGGCACCCTCCCGCATGCACTGAGTCTCCGGGCCATTTTTGATGGACCATGCTAGATGTGTTGGGTGCACTGTGCTATCCGCTTAGGAAGACTCAAATTTTTCATCCTGGTAATTCAACGGGGGGGGGGGGGTATCTTGAGGCGGAGGAGGAAGGTTGATAAGTACGGAGAGGGGTGGGGTGGGGTGGGGGGGGGGGGGGGGGCTCATGTACCTTGGCCACCCCCATGTTCCTTAAGAGAGTTAACATTTCAGTACACTGCTCTTCCATTCGGATAACATGCCCTGCTAGCGTATCTATGGGTGCAATCATTATCTCCTCCGATCGAGGTGCATTGATGAGGGAGTGAGAAGGACCAAGATAGGCACATCCTTCTCGGACTGATCCTTGGGTGGTTCGAGTGCTCCTTCTTTCCATGGTCTCTGTAAGACCCCCATCCCGGAATACAAGACACGGCCGAGGGGAGTCCTATGCCTAGGAAAGCCGCCTTGCAGAAGTGCCATCACACGGGCTAGCCCCCTCCACAAGACGCATATCCTGCCGGCTATTCTCCAATATCATCATGCCAACCCATCAATAATACAAAAACAACATAAGCCATTTATTCACAACTAAGTAAAAATGTCCATTACAATACAAATGGACAGGTAGCTACATAATCCTTGTTAAACATCAGAGTACAAACTTGCCCTAAGGCTAGATCCCAAACACTCGCTCACAGCTATCACGGAAGGTAGCGAGGGTATCATCGTCGCAGCCCCTATCACCCTAACCTGGCTGTCCTCCCGTATCGTATGCTACTGTTCCACCTGAGGGTGCTCCTAAAATAGTGGTGTAACAACCGTTAGTCATAAAGACTAAGTGGCTTCACATCATCTCCCCCGACGACTCCAAGGCACCGTGCGGAAGGGAATGAAGAGAAGCTGCAATATAAACAATAGTAGCAAGAGAAGGTGACAGTAGTGAGGGTACAATCTTAGCAATTCGATATCAATAGTAGAAATAAAGCTACTATACGCAAGAGTACATTTATGCTAGCAATTACTATGGTACTGAAGTAAGAAACAATTCTAAGCTAGCATTGTGACAAATAGCAAGGTATAGAGTGCAGTGTAACAGTACATAAGTAAGCAGTATATTTGCAGTTTCAAAGTGTACCTTAACTTATATGAATGCCAATACAAACTTATAAGTTAAGGTTTCCAATTTGGAACCCATCATATAAAAGAGCAAATACTAATTTATATGATGGACCTGATGCAGTGCAATGCTATGATCATGAAAGGATGAATACAATGCAATGATTATGATGAATCACCCATGCAGGTTTGTTATGTCAACATAGACCTGTAGTTCCCGCTTTTCGAGGGTAGCTAACAACTCAGGCACCTCACGTTGTGGCCAAACGGAGATAGTGGAACGGGATCCTCCACTACTATGCGAGTATGAGCACTACCAGACCTAGGCCTATGTACACCTCAACATTAAGAACACATAGCAGAGACCCTGTGTACTGCTCGCATCATGCTAATCCTTCATAACACGGAAGGGGTCTTGGGAAGTGAACACCAAGAACACAGACCAACCGGTCTAGAGTCTAGCTGCCATCGGTGTCACGACTAGCAAGCCCGTAGACCCGCCACAAGTAATCCTCCAACCAGGATCATTACACCACCATCTGTAAACCATGGACATTCATGTAATTCCCATCCATAATCTATGATATCAAGCACCCAAGGACACATGTACGGACTCTTATTACACTTCACATCCTCTGAGTTCAACCGATGCCAATTAGCATCCTAGTCCCCCAATAACCAGGCCCTTAACATTTCACCGTAAGATATAACCATATCTTATAACCCACATCAAGCCATCAATGATACCCATACCGAGTTGTTATAACTCTTCTGTGGTGGCGTGCATATAACGTGGAAATTACTCTATGAGACCCTGCACGACTACTTGTGAGTATAGAGACATATTCATATCTTACTAAATAAATAAGCCTAACTTATCATTAATATTCAACTCACCTACTCAATTCACGGCGTGTTTCCACGCCCTTGCATCTATCACCTATGTTGAGTGGTTATTACAAATCTAATCTTCTGATAGATTTTCAAACGATGTGAGCATTTATATAAACATGTTCTCTAAATTCCTCATTCAATTATGCATCGAAATGCCCCATTTCAAAATCATAAAATTCATCTACACCTCACCCAATTGACATGGGAATCCAGGAACTCCTACCCAACCAAAGGGGAAGAACTGAAGTTCCCTGTTTGCTAACGCCGACGGTAGCGCTACCTCCAGGTGTTAGTGATCCAGACGACACACCTTCCCGTCGATGTCGACGGGAAGCTTACCCTTCCCGTTGATGTCGAAGGGAAGCTAACCCTTCTCGTCGACTGCAAGGGGGCCGACGAGAAGTTAGCCCTACCCATCAACACCAGTCCTTCCTGTCGACACTAAGTGTTGATACACTAACGCCGACAGTAGCACTACCGCCGGGCGTTAGCTAATAGAGAACAAATCCTCTATTAAACACCTCCAGTTTTCTTCCCATGTAATCTCAGCTCCAATTAAGATCAATTCATTTCTTCCCTTAGCTGCTGGACTTTCACCACTATTCGTGGGTCCCATTAATTAATTAAGTGCCAAATTAAAATATCATAACCCATTAACATGGGACTATTCATCCAGAGAAATGTTTATAATATCCAACCTATTTTAAAACATCATAACCCATTAATCATGGGACTATTCATCCAGGGCAATATTTATAATCTCAAACCTACATTAAAATATCATAACCCATTAAAATATAATAACCACTATCCCTGGGACTATTAATCATCTTCCCCAAATAAGGGTTAGGTCATTTCATCTTCTCTCCTCCAATACTCCCTCATTAGACCATGGATTTTCACGAAATCAAACCCTATATCTTCCTTTTGAAGAGAAGAAGTGATTGAAGGAACTTTCGCTGCAAACGGTGCCCTAAAAGAAAGATCTGGTTTTGTCTTTTCCTAGGAAGCTCCATTAACTCACAAGCCAAGCTCTTTTGAGCTCAACACCTATCCTAATTTTCACTACGATCTAGCACCAAGGGAGATGGGTCGGAAGTCACCTTATCTTTCGGCCATGGTTCAAGCTTTTCTTCATGGCAGCATGGTGGTGGACGGCCAAGCTCCAAATGCTTCTCCAAGCTTGCTCTTTCAAGAACCATAAGTTAACTCTCTTAAGGTATGAGGAAGAAGATGAAAAGAAGAAGAAGAAGAAGAAAAGAAGAAGATGAATAGGGTAATATGGTTAGGGGAGTTCAGCCCATTTGAGTTTAAGAGAGAATGAAGAGAGAGAGAGGTTTGCATTAATAAGCAATTAATGGCCAAACCCTTTTACAAGCAATGCATTGAAACTCTAAGCTTTGGTGTCAGCCTCCTATTGGGCATCAACTCCACTATAGCCTTATTTTATGCCATTTAAGCCACCCACCATGGGAAAAGTTACGGGCACAGATTCGGCCGCTACCATCGGCATTAGCAAAAGACATAGTCGGCGTTAGCTCCTGATGAAGCTGAAACTACATCCGCAAACGACAACAACAAGTGTACAGTATCGAATGTAGTATAGGTTATAAAAACCAAGGTCGTATTAGAGTCGGGGCGGTTGAGTACTCTTACTTCAAGAAAATCTCTATTATTCTATCAAAAATACTTTGGGTTGGTTTTGCAGAAGAAAAATTAAAATAAGATTAAACGATAAGTAAAAAGACTAGCACTCGATCTTTGAATCACCTCAGAGATAAAAATAAGAAGAAAGAATAGAATCGCATTCTCTTACTAAAATAACTTTAACCGTGGGGATTCCTGAATTATGAACGTACCTTGGGTCAAGGATACGCCCAACTAAGATTAGAAAATATCAACCGAATTCTCATTCTATCGTAGATAACCTAATACTCGCTTTACGAGGTGAATCCCGCTATTGGCTTTTACTCCAATACGGAAGGGTAACGTCGTCCTCTCTCGAGGATTGCATTCTACTCTTCTTTATCCTTGAGTGATCGATTCATCTTACGAGCCTCTCGGCTAACTAAAGAACTAAAACAAGAACAAGAATTATATATTGAAAATATAATCTCGTTATCTTAAAATCAAGGATAAATCTTAAGCATTTTAGAAAAGAGAAATAGCAACTATAAATTATTTCATGACTTAAATCATTCCTTGGATCATCTCGATCGAGTACTAATAGAAATTTAGCAACTCATTGAGATTAAGGAATTAACAAAAATAAAAGAGTACATGATAAAATAAGAGGGGAAAATGAGAGAATAAAGGAACTATTTTATTAAATTGCTAAAGAAAAGTTACAAGATAGGAATTGAAAGCTACATATTATTTAATTGAAAGTACAATTGCAAGGAAGAAAGAAAACTATAAGAAATACTAAAACATGAAAATAAAACATGAAAAGAAGAGTCTAAGTCCTCAAAATTCGTCCTTGATCATCTGGAGAAGCTCCCTTTAAATAGCTGAAATTTTGGTGTTACACGCCCTTGGTCACGCCCGTGACCAAGGGGCGTGTAAGGGGCGTGATCGAAGTAGCAGTGGAGAGGGCGCCTTCTGGAGTAATTGCGGGCGTTACGTGCGTGTCACGCCCCTAAGTCACGCCCGTGACCTAGGGGGCGTGTAACTTTAAAACAGGCTGCTGGCGGGAAGCTTCGGCGGGAAGTGGCGCGGGATGAGTCACACCCGTGTACTAGATGACACGCCCCAGGGTCACGCCCGTGGCCGGGGGCATGTAATTTTAATTGACGTGGCAGGCGTGATTTGGATGCTAGTGGCGGGTCGCGGCCATGTCACTGGGTCACGCCCTTGGGTCACGCACGTGACCTGGGGGCGTGTACTTGGCGAATCTCCATGGAATGACTCTGAGGTGGCGGAACCAGGTCTAGAACACCTCGTAGGTTACATGCCCAATGGTCACACCCGTGACTTTGGGCGTGTACTTGCACTTTTTGCTCAAAATACCAAGAAAACCTGAAAAACGCAGAAAAACTTAAGTTAGTTTATGAAATCAAAAGGGAATGATTTATATGATCTAATTCATATAATTTATAGCATTTCATATTAAAAATATATTAAAACTATACTAAAAGATGAGTATATAAACTACTCATCAAATACCCCCACACTTGAGCTTTTGCTATTCCAGAGCAAAAGAATGAGGAAAGATTTACAAGATATCGATATTATTTATAATTAACTAAAATTTCGTTAAACCAAGAGTAAGTTAAAAGTAAATTCTAGGAATTCAAGAATTAAGTCATAAGTTATGGTGATAATTTAAAAAGAGAAAAATATTTAGCTAAGTACTTCTCAAGATAACTATTTAGCAAACAAAATTATAGAAATTTTCAAACAAGAATAGATTGAAATTATAAACACTTTAGTCATAAAAGAAACTTAAGGAAAAGACACCTCCCGAAATATTGATCTCTTAATAATTTAGTTTAGAACTAGAAACGATGAAATTGGCTAGGGATGGGTTTAAATGAAATGGAAAAATGAAGAGATACTAAAATAAAGGTGATGAATTTTATCCTCTAATCTTATTTTCCATGCCATATAATCTTTTTTTAAAATTTCTCTTCAATCAAAAACCCAAAAAGTATATGTTATAGATGTGAATAACTCTTTATTCGCATCAATCATATGGAGCATGCCAACCCTATGCCTCTAGGCACTCAACCTTTGAGGTCATCTAGTTAAGTTGGACTCGATGTCGATAGTAGGATATCACAATTATCCGCTCGCACCCTTACCAAGATAGATTAATGCACCTTGCTTTGGCAAGCCCACACTTCGTCGATCGAGGTAGGAAGAGTGTCATCCATCGGAAGGCATCCATATACCTAATATTGGATAAGGGATTTTATTATTCAATCGATGAATATTTCATCGTGATTAACACTTAATCACGGTGCACATTCACAAAATATAAATACAACATTTGCAAACCAAATGCATCCCTATGTGCACAAAGTCAAATTATGAACACTTTTGATAAGAGGGGATAAATCTGAACACTTAGAATATTTCTAAATCTCCAGATTTACATGCATTGAACACAGGCAAAACAACTCCACTTATGCAGTAGACAAGCTCGTCTCTCAATATCAGATTCAAAATCTAAGACATTTGATTTCACAAATCATTTTGAGAGATGGTTATTGCAAAGGAGAAACAATTTCTGAAACATTGAAATGGCAATGCAATCACATGCGTTCCTTGCGGGGTTCCAAGGAGCAGGTCCTTTATGGAGTGCGGGGCAGAGCCCCGACCAAATTTTGAAAAACACATCACCAGAGACCTAAAAAATGCATCAAAATTGCTCCGGGAAGAAATCTACGCATTTAGAACGCTTACAAATTTCTAGATTTGCACACACGGGATCACAACATAGCTTTGCTTCCACTGTTGGGTTTTCTATATACCATTCTAAACAAAAACAAGAACAACCCAAAAGAGTTCCGGATCTTGCGATTTCATGAATCAAGAAATAAAAAAAGCAACACATTGCAATACCTGAAGGGATTGAGTCAATACTCAATCGAGGTGCTCCACAACTGAAATTTGGAGAAGAGTCGTTGAGTCCCTATCACTGAAATGGATCGGCGCCTCTACAGAAGTCCACATGAGCGGTGAAGAACCCTAGCTCCTTGTTGCACAATGTTGGGAAAAACCCCTTTGATTTAACTTAATAAATTACCTAAAAGTGATTTTATTTCTTAGGATTGAATTACCCATTGTATAGTGAGGGTAATATGGTCATTAGATGTCTTAGGATATCACACTCAAACTTAGGTGTCAAGACCAAGTCAAGAGAAGCAAAATTTGGGCAAAGTTAACAATTGCGTCGAATAGAATTCGACGCAACGTCAAGTTATTGTCGACGCTACTCTGACTAGATGTCCAAGTAGTTTACCCTTCTATCGAAGTAATCCAAGTCGACGTTATGTCGAATAGATATCGTTGCAGAGGCCATGGACTTGTCGGAGTATTTGAATAAGTCAACGCAGCTTCTACTTTAACCCGGAGCAGAAGGAAGTATCTGTCGGAGTATTCTAAAGTCGACGCAACGTCGAATTCATCTCGACGTAGATAATGAAGTTCAGAGCCAAGCGATCAACTCGATGGTTACGTCGATTGGATATCGATGCAACGTTGATTAGAAGAGTTCAGTCAAAGCATGGATGAATTCAAAGTTGCTCCTACAAGAACTCGAAGATGCGTCGATAAGAGAGGAAGTGAACTCGATGCAACATCGTATACAGTCTAAAAAGGGAAACCTGTCATTTTTGACCCTCTCTCATGGCCCACCTCTCTCAACACCATTCCCCAATGGCTCCTTAATTGCCTCAAATGGAATAAAGAATTAACTAAGGTCAGAGAAAAGCTTTCTTGGAAACAAGCTTAAATGTTGGTGGACGGGTCAGGAATTAAAGAAGGAAGGAAGGTTTTATTGTGTAGATAAATATACCCTTCAGGACTTACCTAAAAGGGAAAGAAATTCAAATTCAATACTGGGACAATAAAAGGGAACAGTAGAAAGAGAAAAGTAGGGACTTATCACAATCAGCCACACTGTTCTATTGGGTCTCCTTCTTCTTCCTCTCTCTCATAGGAACCCTAACAGAAGAAAATATTGAGAAGGAATATTTGCGGCACTTCTTCTCTCTAAGAACATTACAGAACAAGGCTGCTCATCAACACAATCTTATAGCAGCCAAAGTTCAATCAGAAAGAAGATAGATGGATCTTACAATCATAGCTTCTGCAAATCATCACCATCATAAGCAGATGTTCATCAAGAGCAGATCCTGTGAAAAGATACAAGAAGCTATTTTTCATACAGCCATCATAAGAAATCTGAAAACAGAATTCCTACACCCTTTCCCTTCTTCTTTCTCCTTCCCTTCTGTAAGAGAGTTTTGTTAATCCCTCTTGAGAGGATTCAGTGGTTCAAGATCTCCTTATCAAAAGATCTTGTGGTTCAAGATCTCCTTATCAAAAGATCTAGTGGTTCAAGATCTCCTTATCAAAAGATCAGGTGGTTCATGATCTCCTTGTCAAAAGATCAGTGGTTCTAAGAGTCGCCTTATCAAAAGACTCAGGCACAGTGATGCATCCCTACCAGGTTGTAGAAGAGGGGAGTACCCACGTTTTGGGGAACCTCTATAAAAAATCTTATGTGTCTTCTGGATTGTCAATTTTCAGTGTTGTCCCTCATAACTTAGATTTCATTTACTGCTTTTTCTTTCATCACTTAACTGCAGTTATTTATTCTGGGATTTATCTTGGTGAAGCATAATACATTGATTTTATTATACTTTCACAAATATTATAGAAATAAATTTAAATCTCTATTCACCCCCCCCCCCTCTAGAGGATTCTCAGAGGCATACTGTGCACTTTCAATTGGTATCAGAGGGAGGTGGATCATTAAGAGGTTAACACCTTGATCAAAAAGACCTCCTACTCTTATTTCTTTTCTACAAACATATTTTATAAAGAAAATGAGTACTAAGGATTATGCTTCCACAAGACCCCCAATGTGTAACTTGAATAAGTTCACACTCTGGAAGGCCAGAATAAGGCTTTACATGAATTCAATTGTTGAGGACATTTATATTGTTCTTCTCACAGGTCCTCCTACCCCAGTTAGACAAAAGGAAGCAGAAACCTGAACAACTGAGGCTGTCCCAAGAAAGGAATGGACAGAGGCTGAGAAGAAGGTCAAGGCATGTGATGCTAAGGCTATGAATATTCTGGTGTCAACAATGTCAGATGACATTTTCCAGAAAGTTGCTGAGTGTCAATCAACAAAGGAAATCTGGGACTCACTCACCACCATGGTGGAAGGAAGTGCTGATGAAAGAAAGGACAAAAAGTCCCTTCTCATATCCCAATATGTGAACTTTCAAAAGAAAGTTGAAGAATCTATTGCCAATATGTAAGACAGATTCAGTCTTATCATTAATGAGCTCAGAGGCTTATACAAGGAAATATCCTTGACTGAAATTAATGATAAGATTCTCATGTGCTTCCCTAGCTCATGTGATTCAAGGATCTGGGCAATAAGAGAATCCAAATGCCACAGAGAAATCTCAACTGAAGCTTTGCTAGGAAAGCTTAAGTCATATGAGATGCTTCTGAAGAACAGGGCCGAGGCTGAAGAAAGTGAGACCTCTCCAGCTCCTGTCCAAAGGTCCCTTGCTCTGAAAGCTGCTGAAGGAGAGTCCTCCACTCCTGAGGATGAAATATTCAGTCTGCTGGCAAAAAGATTCAAGAAGTGGGTGATGACTGAGGACTCAAGGAGAAAATAAAGGGACTCAAGGACCAGGTATGATAAAACTCCATAGAAGGAGATTATTTGCTATACCTGCAGCAAACCAGGGCACATTGCCCCTGAATGCCAACAAGAGCAAAGAGAAAGAAGCAACAACAAAGAGGAGAAGAAGAAGAAGAAGTACTTCAGATGAAAGGACAAGAAGAAAGCCAAGGGCTTCATTGCTGAAACATGGAGTGATTCTGAAGCAGAGTTAGACTCCTCATCATCTGAAAGTGATGATGAAGAAGAGGAAGTAGCAGCCTGCATGATGGCTCTTGGGATGGCATCAGATGATGAAGATGATCAGGTATCATCTGTCTTTGATGAATTTGATTTTACTTCAGAATATTTTAAATCATGCTTCAAATATTTCTGCATTGAACATCTTAGGGTAGAAAAAGAACTAGGCATAGCTAGAACTGAACTAGAGAACCTTAAGAAAAATGAAATGCATCTAAATAATCAAAACCTAACAAATGAAATTAATGATAAAGAGTTAGAATTGATTAAGCTTAGAGAGGAAAACACAAAACTAAAAGAAGAGCTAGCAAAGGCAAAGGCCTTTGAGGACTCACTCAATGGAAGCTGTCAAAAGCTCAAGGATATCACAGAAAACCTCTCTATGAGATTTAATCACCTTGGATTAGGAACAGAGCCCTCCACTAGCACAGAAACATCTAGGAAACCAGCCAGGTAAAATCCAGTGCCATTTGTTAGACCTAGTGAATATCAATCAAGTGAGAAGAGTGTATCATCTATGGGTAGATATAACAATCATCCAGATATGATAGACAAAACTAGAAAGGCAAACCAAAATAAAAAGGAAAAACCCTTAGGCAAGAATCATTTAGAGAAGTTAAATAACAACAATCAACAGGAAAAAATAAAACCTGGGATAATCAAACATTCTACTGATTTGTTGTATTTTGATACATTTTATACTCACTTCAAGTATCAAGATAAGAGGTTTGGGAAATCCATTCCCCGTCATCCCAAAGGGTATCATGAAAGACCATTCTATTCTTTCAATTAACCCTACAATGGTAAAAGCAAAGGGCCCAAGGTAACCTGGGTTCCTTCTAATGTCTGAATTACCTATGCAGGATGAGGTAGGATCCCACTCAGGAGAAAATGGAGTGGGAAGAAAGATGTAGATTTTGATTAAGGAACAAGAATTATTCAAGGGAGTAATTTCTACCTTGAATCCTCCTGAATATTAATTATATTATATTATGATCTATTTTCAATAAATAAAATTGCTGGGAAAATAGCAAGAATCTTCTAAAGAAATAGATATGTTTATTAAGAGGTGCATCGAATAGAAGTCGACGTACGATCGACTTCTACTCGACGTCAGCGTCAAGAAGCACTCAGAGCAGACAATTCGAATAGAATTCGACGCAGCATCAAGTTCATATCGCTGCATACGTCGACTTATTAATTACTGATTAAATCCGAAGTTACATCGATTGGATATCGACGTAACGTCGACAGTACTACGTCGACTTAGGGTCTCTGAATAGTCTCGAAGCTACGGTGAGTACTAGTCGACACAATGTTGATATATCAGCGCGCGTAAGAGTTCTTCTAGAAGCAATATTGACACAGCTTTGTGCGCCAAATAAGAAGTGTTATCGACGGTGCGTCGACCTAAACCCTAAGTATCGATGATTCATCTACTTTTAAACAATTACTGCGTCGAAACATTTACGCTTTCAAATTCTCTTTCTCTCTTGTTCTCCAGCTCTCACATATTCTCTCTCTCATTTTCTCTGCCTTTGCTGGTACATCCAATCTCAGTCAATGGCCCCTCCTAAGGTTAATTCTGGGTTCGATGTGGATATTGACTCTTTCAGCGCAGCGGCTGACTGCTTCAAAGCCATCTCGGGCTTGCTTCTAGATACTGGCTTAACCAACTAATATCCACCAGAAGCAAGATACTAGATATTGAATTGGCAGAGTTTAAGGAGTCTGTGTAGATAGGAGAAGATGGATCCCTTAATGGGAAAGTTTCTAAAACTGACATTCACATCACATAGGAGATGCTGAGTCAAACATTTGATCTTCCAACTGGGAGTGACCCTGAAGAGCTGTCGGGAGAAGAGATTAAGAAAGCATTAGAGATTATGCAGATCAGTAAGGAGAAAGCAATCAATCTCAAAAAGATTGAGTTGGGAGAAGAATACATATTCCTGGCTGACATAGTTGGGAAAGTTCTATTATGCAAAATCTCAACTCACGATGCAATTCCAAAGCAGCAGCTATAGATTGTGGGCATTCTTGTCCTTAAAAAAAGATAAACTGGGGGAGGTGCCTCCTAAACCTGATTGCTCACAAGTACTCCAACAAGGAGAATGCTTTCATGAGGATCATGAGTCAGGTACTGCTTCACCACTATCTAATGTGAAAGTGCACAGTGTGCCTCTGAGAATCCTCAAGAGGGGGGGGGGGTGAATAAAGATTTAAATTTATTTCTATCAGAACTATGAAAACAATAAACTTAACTAATGATTTATGCTCAACAAGATCACATGCAGAATAAATATGGTGCTAGAAATAAAATGCTGAATAGAAAGAACTTGGGATAGCACAGAAAAATTAGCAACCAGAAGACACACATAATTTTTGTAGAGGTTCCCCATAATGTGGGTACTCCCCTATTCTACCACATGGTAGGGATGCACCACTGTGCCTGAGTCTTTTGGTAAGGAGACATTTAGAACCACTGATCTTTTGATAAGGAGATCATGAACCACCAGATCTTTTGATAAGGAGATCTTGAACCACCAGATATTTTGTTAAGGTGTTCTTGAATCACTGAATCCTTTGAAGAGTGATTAAAAAAACTCTTTTACAGAAGTGGAGGAGAAAGAAAAGGAGGAAGGTTGCAGGAATTCTGTTTTCAGAATTCTAATAATGTCTGTAAGAAAAACAGCTTCTTGTCTTTTCACTGGACCTGCTCTTGATAAACTTCTGCTTATGATGGTGATGATTTGCAGATGTTATGTTTGTCAGATCCTTCTATCTTCTTTCTGATTGAACTCTGGCTGCTATATGATTGTGTTGTTAAGCAGCCTTGTTGTATTCCGTTCTTAGAGAAAAGAAAACAATAGAAAATCCTTCTCCTTATTTTCTTCTGTTAGGGTTCTTGTGAGAGAGGGAGGAAGAAGGAGACCCAATAGAACAGTGTGTCCGATTGTGATGATTGCCTTCCTCTTCTCTTTATTCTGTTGGCTTTTATTGTCCCGTGATTGATTTTGAATTTTATGCCCTTTTTGGTAAGTCTTGAAGGATATATTTGTCTGGACAATAAATCCTTCCTTCTTTCTTTAATTCCCAACCCATCCACCAACATTTAGGCTTGTTTCCAAGAAAGATTTTCTCTGACCTCAGTTAATTATTTATCTCATTTAAGGTAATTAAGGAGCCATTGGGGAACGGTCTTGAGAGAGGTGGGCCATGAGAGAGGGTCAAAAATGACAGCTGAAAAGGTTACCCTTTTCAGACTGTATTCGACGTAGTGTCGAGTTAACTTCCTCTCCTATTGATGCAACATCGAGTTCTTATAGGAGCAGCTTCGATTTCACCTTTGCTCTGATTGAACTCTGCTAGTCGATGTTGCGTCGATCTCTTATCGCCGTAACCGTCGAGTTGATCTTCATGGCTCTCAACTTCATTATCTGTGTTGAGATGAGGTCGATGTTGCATAGACTTTAGTTGTCTTTGACAGATATCCCCTTCTGCGTCGAGTTGAAGTAGAAGTTGCGTCGACTTCTCAAATTACTTCGACAAGCCTATGACCTCTACGTCAACTTCTATTCGGCATGATGTCGACTTGAGTTACTTCGACAGAGGGTTTGAACCACTTGGACTTCTAGTCAGAGTAGCGTCGATATGGACTTGATGTTGCATCGAGTTCTATTCGACGCAAATGTTACCTTAGCCCAAAATTTTCTTCCCTTGATCTAGTCTTGACACCCTAGGTTGAGTAAGTCATCCTAAGACATCTAACGACCAGATTACCCTCCTTATACAATGGGTAATTCAAACCTAGTAGTTAAAATCACTTTTATATAATTTGTTAAGTTAAATCACTGGGTTTTTCCCAACAATCTCCCCCTATTTATCTTAACAAATTGTATAGTTTGTTCAAAGTGATTTTACACATTTCTTTGCAGACACAGAAATAAAAACAAATGACATGGACACATAAATAAAATAACTGGAGTAAACAAAATCTCCATATCAAGAAGTGTTATTGTGTAGCATTGTTCTTCCCACCAAAATATAGTTCCTCAGAAATGAATAAGTCATATTATACCTGTCACTCAGGAATCCTTCTCAGGGGTTCTTCTCTTCCTGGTGAAGAACTTTGGGATATTGTTCCTTTTGGCCATTCTTAGAGGCACATCTTCATCATCTTCTGGTTCTTCAGTATCAGCTTTGTCATTAGGAAGCTCCCCCTGGTTTTGTGTGTTGTATTCAGCCTCCAAGGCAGCTTCCTGAGCAATCTGTGCCACTTCTTCTAGCAAATTGTCATTCTGAGGTATTTCCTGATTAGCTGCAGTACCTACAGCTTCCATTTCAATATCCAGATTTCTCTAAATAGCTGGAGCAGGCTCCCCCTGAACTGCAGGCTCAAGATTTAACATTTATGGGAGCTCCTCCTGAATCTGAGCACCCTGAAATGTGGTCACATTGTCAGGGGCAGGATCATTATCAGCATTCCTTTTACCCTGTTCACTCATATCAAGAACAAGTCTTTCTTCCTCTGATAGGTTCTCCTTCTTCTTGACCTTGCTAGCAAGAGAGGTTAAGAACTCGTTTGTCACCGTGGAGGAAGACACAATTTCTTTTATTCCCTGGAGGAATCTCCTTGAGTCTAGTAATTCAACCTTCAGCTGGGAGTATTTTCTATCAAGCTTTCTTGCCTAGGTGGCCACCAGGTCTGCAAAGGTGGAGGAGGCAAGGGCCACAACTTTTGAAATGACCTGCTCAAGGTCAATTGGAGGGATATGAGATGTAGATGGAGGAGGTGATGGAGGGAGCTCTTCTTGAATAGGGGAGAGAGGATGATAAACATCAGGAGAGAAGTGGAAAGATGGTGGTGTAGGTGGAGCAAACTGATGTTCAGGAATGTGGGTGAATGGTAGTTGATGGGATGATTTTAAAGATGTATCAAAAACTGAAGTGGATGGGAACTATTGCTGTTGTTGTTGTTGCAGCTCTTGTTGTTATTGTTGTTGTTGTTGTTGTTGTTGTTGTTGTTGTTGTTGTTGTTGTTGTTGTTGAGAGGAGTGTTGAGCTGAGGTATCATCCTGATGAGTATCTGGAACATTGTCCAGTGGAGGTGGAGAGCGAGCAGGAGGGATAACATCCCTTGGATGGTCTGGTGTGTGCCTTTCTGGCTCTTGATGAGGAGGAGATGGAGGAGGAGAGAGCGGAGCTTGAACAGGCTTCATTATTTGCCTGGTCCATTTGGAAAAGATCCTTATATTAATCCTCTTCCCAGGAAGAATAGGAACTCCTTTTGATTTGCAGATGCTTGGATAATGTTGAAAGAGCACTTGGCTCATCATTCTCATGTAAGCATTTTCCCTGTGGGCATATTTGTGCCCTATCATCTTCAGAAGACATCTCCCCAACTGATTTTCTTCTTTAGAACAAGTGCTCTCATTATCTGAAGTTGTTTCTTGGGAATGACATCATGTGAAGGAATCTTACATAACAGTACCTTTCCTACTATATCTGCCAAAAACCTGTGTTCTTCTCCAAGATCAATCTTCTTTAGATTGATGGGTTTGTCCTTCATGAACTGCATCAGTTCCAGAGCCCTCTTAATCTCATCACCTGTTAGTTCCTCAGACTCATTTACAGTTTGAAGATCATATGTTTGATTTAGTAAATCCTCTGTTATCAGAATATCTACTTCAGATATTTTTCCTTTAAGAGAGCCATCCTCTCCTATCTGAGCATTATTTATGAACTCTGTCAGCTCAACATCCAGTATCTTGCATCTGGTTGAGATAAGCTTGATTAGCCCGGCCTCCTAAAACAAGCCAAGGATGCCTTTTGAAGCTTTCAACAACTACACTGAAGGACTCAACATCCACATCGAACCCGAAGTTAATCTTGGGTGGTGCCATTTGAATTTGGTTGTACCTACAAACACAAAGAAAACGAGAGAGAAAGAGGCACGGGAGAGCTGGATAGCAAAAGAGCAAGAAAGCAAGAGAAAGATAATTCGAAAGTGTAAATGTTTCGACGCAGTAATTACTTTAAAGCAGATTAATCGCCGCTACTTAGGGTTTAGGTCGACGCACCGTCGATATTACTTACTATTTGGCGCGCAAAGCTGTGTCGAGATTTCTTCTAGAAGCAATTCTGCGCGAGCTGATATATCGACGTTGTGTTGAATACTAATCGACGTAGCATCGGGACAATTCAGAGACCCTAAGGCTTCATTTGGCGCGGCGGTGGCGGGCGGCGTTTGCGGAAAACGCCGCTGCGATGCGGGTAAACAAATGCCCGACGGTGGCGTTTGCCGCGTTCGCACCCGCCGCCCCATGAGAAACACCGCAAAAAGCAGCGTTTCGATCCCCCACCCCTGCCCTCCGGTTCCAAATGTCGCGTCTGCACCCGCCGGGAGAAACGCCACCGCCGCGCCAAATAAATCCTAAGTCGATGTAGTCCTGTCAACGTTACGTTGATTTCCAATCGACATAACTTCGAATATTGAAAGTGAGGTTAGATCTTAGATTTACTCTAGAGGGTGGGGGTGAATAGAGTATTAAAAACTTTTCCCTTAATTTTATAGCGGATTTAAAATAGTGTTATACATATGTGTATAGCAGAGTGATTTATAAAAACTAAATAAAACAAAAATCAGCACAGCACAACAACACAGAAAATCACAAGCAGAGAGACACAAGGATTTTTATAGTAGTTCCCCAATAAACCTGGGTACGTCTACTCTTCTACCACACTTAGTAGGATCTACTAGGTTTTTGATCAGGTTCCCTATCACCAAGGGGTTTTTGATCAGGTGTCCACACACCAAGTGAGCTTTTATCAGGTGCTCTAACCAAACCACAGGTTTTTGATCAGGTGCCCTGCCACCAATGGGTTAACTTTTGAAGGGAGTTATAACCCTATGCAAGAGGAGGTAAAGAAGGGTTATGAAGTTCTTCTCTATCAATATTCTGAGAGAAGACTCTAGTGGATGTTGATGTAGAAAATCTCCCTCTATCTGATATGAAATTTTTTGACAGTAGATGGCTGGAAGCTTTCTTTTGAATGTATAAACAGATCTTCCTGTAGTTGATTAATCTGGAAGAGTAATTTCTTCAGATTATTGTTGCTCTTTTGAAGATCTGATGTTGCAGCTGATGACTGAGAGAGTGGAGTTGATGTTGTTCTCAAAGAATGAGTGCTGCTGTTGAGGAAGAAGAAGATCTGTAAAACTTTTGTTCTTCTTTTTCTTCTTGTAACTTTTCTGAAGAATCGTATTCTTCTCTGTCTGCTATTCTTCTTTTCTATATTGTTGTACTGTAATAATTTGTGATATGTTGTATATTATATTCTGTATTAATCCTGTATATCTTCTTCCTTTTTATCTTTTGAAATCTCTGAGTGATTTGAAATTCAAATCCCTTATTCTAAGGAATAGAATATTCAGAAGATATATATCTGGTACTGCAAATCTGATACGCCGCTTACCTTTTTCCTTTTCCAGGAACATGTCCTTTTCCGCTAAATGTCAACGGCTATAATCTCGAAATAATAAAAGGAAATATGTTATCCTTACTTATCTTGAAGAATAGAGACGTTGCAGAAGAGATTTGAGTTCAGAGAAATAGAATAACTGAACTTCTGAAATAAATCTGCTATCATTTAATTCGTCGATCTCAACAAATTTCATCGATCTCAAGATTTTTGTCGAACACAATATTTGAGTTCGTCGACCTTAAATGAATCTGGCTAGAAGAATTAAATTAGTTGAGCTGAGAAGATATTTCGTCGATCTGAACATCTGATACTTGTTCTTCGAACGTAGAGCTGAGTTCGTCGAACTGAGGAATTCGTCGAACGCTGAACTGAATAATTTCGTCGACCGCTGAGCCACTGAGATGCTGAGACGGTGAGATTGAAGATCGTCGACCGCTGAGAGCAAGCCGTTCATCGAACGCAGAGTGTAAGTCATTCGTCGAACGCAGAGAGCAAGCCGTTCGTCGAACGCTGAGAGCATTTCGTCGAACGCAGAACCTGAATGATTTCTTGAGTTCTAACAGCCTAAAACCTTGATCCATAGACTATACATTGGGGTCAACTTGATCCTAGTCAGCATATAGTGATCCTAGCCCAAACCAGTAATAGGGTTGTTCCAACAATCTCCCCCTATTTTTGTTAGGACACTATTTGACAAAAAAATTTAAAACAAACCAAAACAACAGAGCATATATATCTGATATATTTTAAATATTTTAGCAGATATAAATATATGATACTCTGAGTTCTGAAACATAACATTGAAAATAAAACTAATAAAAACACACAATCAGAACCTTTGATTTTCTCTGAATTCTGCTTTCTGAATTCTGAATTCTGATATTGTCTGAAATGGATTTGCTATATTTCAGCTTTCTGAATTGTTGATCTGAACTGTAGCTTTATAATCTGAATTAGATAACTGCTCTTTCTTAATCTGCTTTGCTACAAATCAGAATTTGAATCTGTCAAAACATATTCTCCTAAATCTGTTATAATCTGAATTTGTATTTGTTGCTTCTTCTGTATCAAAAGTTGTATTCTGAATTTGCAATATATGAAGCTTGTTCATAAATCATTTCTCTCTTTCATAAAATATGTTTTCCTGAGAGCTTCTCCCCCTGAGACTGGAGCTTCTTCAGCTTTCTTCCCTTGGTTAGTTCATAGAACATCTCCCCCTGAGCAAAAACTGCATCATATGGAGTTCTTCATAGAACTGAAAACATGCTTCTTCATCAGCATTTCCTCTTGAAGTTTGAGCATCTTCAGAAAATAACTCCCCCTGTTAAAAAGGAAAGTATCTCCCCCTGACAAAAAGGAGCTTCTTCAATACATCTCCCCCTGCTTAGTTACAGGAAGACCTGGAGCTAGGCCCGTAGAAGAAGGGACTTTTGAGGAGGTAGGGAGGGATGCAATCTGATTTCCAGAAATTTGATCTGATAATGTTGTTGCATTCTTTGACTTAAGGATGTGTACCCATTCCTTTATTACTACTACTGGGAGTTTGATTCTGACACCAATTTAAAGGGTAAGCTTTGATTCGCATACAAATAGAAAGTCCAGGTTTTATGATATTGAACTTGCAATTTCATTTGTATTCTCTGTCTTGAGAGTGTAAACTCATTCTTTTATTTCTGTAACTGATACCAATTGAAAGTGCTCTAATATCAGTTGAGGTCTCTGATAGTTTGATACCAATTGAATACCAATTGAAAGTGACCTCTGGTATCAGTTGAGGTCTCTGATATCAAAAGAAAATGAGTTTGATCCTGGTGGTCAATGACTTCTTAAGTTGTTGTTCTTCAAACAGTTGAAGAATATTTTGGAAGAAATGACTGCTTGAGATAGTGATCCTGTACCTACAAAATGTCTCAGGTAGAGGTGGTGTTCCTCTCCTCATTTAATAGGTTAGTTCCAACAATGCATGGACTCTTCCATTTTAAGGGTAGATTTGTTATAAACCCTATATGCTTTATTAGAAAGAAAATATCCTAGATTTTGTTTCAATAGGATTCTATTAATATGATGAATTGCTACAACTGTTAATGGATTCTAAGGAATTTTTATCTTCTCAGAAAAATATTGCCTGATACCTTCCTTCTTACAGAATTCTCTTATCAGAAGAGATTCAAAACTCAGTGCCATGATCATTTCTGATCAATGCAACTAAAGTAGAATAATCAAATCTTGATGATCCTGAGAAAGTCTGTAGGAACATGAAGTTATCTGACTTTGTACTTAAGATAAGAAAATTTAAGTGAATCTTATAACTTTTTGTTTGATTACAATTGGAGTTAAAAGATTTATAATAGGTTTAAGCATTATATTGGTCTTTGTACCTGATAAATTGTACAACCCTGTATTCGCCGAGTGGGCCCACGAGGCCCAAGATATTTATTTTAGGCCCAATATTTCCAAAGGACGCGACCCAGGGAGGAGGAGGGGTGAGCATTTGGAGGGAGTCGAGTCTGAGGGGCGCATCCCAGGACTGTTCCCTTGTGAGGGCGAGCCGAGAGGGCCGGGAGGCCTCCGGCTCGCCCAGAGCCTTGTGGGGGCGAGCCGGGAGGGCTGGGAGGCCTCCGGCTCGCCCAGAGCCTTGTGGGGGCGAGCTGGGAGGCCTACGGCTCGCCCAGAGCCTTGTGGGGGTGAGCTGAGAGGGCCAGGAGGCCTCCGGCTCGCCCAGAGCCTTGTGGGGGCGAGCTGGGAGGGCCGGGAGGCCTCCGGCTCGCCCAAAGCCTTATGGAGGCGAGCTGGGAGGGCCGGGAGGCCTCCGGCTCGCCCAGAACCTTGTGGGGGCGAGCTGGGAGGGCCGGGAGGCCTCCGGCTCGCCCAGAGCCTTGTTTGGGCGAGCCGGGAGGGCCGGGAGGCCTCCGCCTCGCCCAGAACCTAGTGGGGGCGAGCCGGGAGGGCCGGGAGGGCCGGGAGGCCTCTGGCACGCCCAGACCCTTATGGGGGCGAGCGGGGAAGGCCGGGAGGCCTCTGGCTTGCCCAGAGCCTTGTGGGGGCGAGCCGGGAGGGCCGGGAGGCCTCCGGCTCCCCAAGAGCCTTGTGGGGGGCGAGCCGAGAGGGCCGGGAGGCCTCCGGCTCGCCCAGAATCTTATGGGGGCGAGCTGGGAAGGCCGGGAGGCCTCCGGCTCGCCCAGAGCCTTGTGGGGGCGAACCGGGAGGGCCGGGAGGCCTCCGGCTCACCCAGACCCTTGTGGGGGCAAGCCGGGAGGGCCGGGAGGCCTCCGGCTCGCCCAAAGCCTTGTGGGGGCGAGCCGGGAGAGCTGGGAGGCCTCCGGCTCGCCCAGACCCTTGTGGGGGCGAGCCGGGAGGGCCGGGAGGCCTTCGGCTTGCCCAGAACCTTATGTGGGCGAGCTGGGAGGGCCGGGAGGCCTCCGGCTCACCCAGAGCCTTGTGGGGGCGAGCCGGGAGGGCCGTGAGTCCTCCGGCTCGCCCAGAACCTTGTGGGGGCGAGCTGGGAGGGTCGAGAGGCCTCCGGCTCGCCCAGAGCCTTGTGGTGGCGAGCCGGGAGGGCCGGGAGGCCTCCGGCACGCCCAGACCCTTGTGGGGGCGAGCTGGGAGGGTCGGGAGGCCTCTGGCTTGCCCAGAACCTTGTGGGGGTGAGCTGGGAGGGTCGGGAGGCCTCCGGCTCGCCCAGACCCTTGTGGGGGAGAGCTGGGAGGGCTGGGAGGCCTCCGGCTCGCTCAGAGCCTTGTGGGGGCGAGCTGGGAGGGCCGGGAGGCCTCCGGCTCGCCCAGAATTTTGTGGGGGCGAGCCGGGAGGGCCGGGAGGCCTCCGGCTCGCCCAGAGCCTTGTGTGGGCGAGCCAGGAGGGTCGGGAGGCTTCCGGCTCGCCCAGCTCCAAGTCGGGTATGCGGTCTGCGTTTAGCGCCCAAGAGTAGAGGGATTTGGCTATATGCAGTCTAGTTCAAGGGTATTTTGGTAATCTGGCAGACCAGTTTTCGGCTATTTGCAGCCTAACTTCAGAAATCCTATAAATAGGACCAAGGGGCCACCGTTTGGAGGGATCTCATTCTAGGCTAGCTCTCTCCCTCTCTCTCTCTCCCTCCCCAAGTCTCTCTAGGGGCTGAGGAGAGCCTCTAGTGGTGCCCAAGCTTAATAGTGGCTTGGGAGGGGAAGTTCTTATGGAACTTCCGGGTATGTGGCGGGACCTCCCCACTAAGCCCTTGGTCCAGTTCCTAGTTCCAACACCTTCAACCTATAGCTCTCCCTTGGGACGAGTAAGGATTGGTCGCCCCTCGGCTAGCTGAGGGCCCCGAACTCCACAGAGACTAAGTCTTGTTCGCAAGTCTCGGTTTCAACACATGGTGCGGTGAGCGTGGAGTGTGACCAATTCAAGAAAGCCTCGAGCTGAGCTCCATGGACGGAGGTGGAGGAAGCTCTGACCCGGGTCACTCGCAGCCCCCGGTGGCTGGGGTGACGTTAGAGATGTTCGAAAACTTCAAGCGAGAGGTCCTGCAGACCTTTGAGGTTGCCTTCGCCATGATAGTCGGAGGCAGAAGAGGAGATGGTCCGGAGGTCCCACCCGAGCAGGTGGACGAGGGAACTCTCGGCCAACAGTCCAGGAAGGAAGTACCGGTGAGGGGGGAGTGGGGGGGGGGGGGGGTGCCATACCCCCACTTGCCCATCTTCAAGGGGGCGAGCTCAGGAGGGGGGCACTCTCCCAGCTCGCCCCGCCCCATCAAGGGGGCGAGCTCAGGAGGGGGGCGCCCTCCCAGCTCGCCCCGCCCCTTCAAGGGGGAGAGCTCAGGAGGGTGGCGCCCTCCCAGCTCGCCCCGCCCCTTCAAGGGGGCGAGCTCAGGAGGGGGGCGCCCTCCCAGCTCATCCTGCCCCTTCAAGGGGGCCAGCTCAGGAGGGGGGCACCCTCCCAGCTCGCCCCGCCCCTTCAAGGGGGCCATCTCAGGAGGGGGGCGCCCTCCCAGCTCGCCCCGCCCCTTCAAGGGGGCGAGCTCCGGAGGGGGGTGCCCTCCCAGCTCGCCCCAGCTCTTCTAGCCCAGCCCCAAAGGGGGACGAGCGGGGAGGCATTCGGCCCCCACTCGCCCCACCCCAAAAGGAGTCAAAACGTTGGTGGACGAGGCCACCCAGGGGAGAGGCTACCCAATAACCCGGAGAGCACAGGGTTTACCATTTTGACTCCGCGAGAGCAAGGAGGGGGAGGCTTCAAAAGGAAAAGATCCAACCGCCCGAGGTGGATGCCGGGGGAGAGGGCACCTCCCCCACCGCCCCGGCAGGTTAGGGCGATCGGCCAAGGAAGAAGAAAGAACCGCTCGGGAGGAAGAAGGGGCATCCGAGCAGAGTTGCCTTACTGTGACTTCCACCAGGAGGAGGGTCACGCGACATCCACCTGCCCCGAGTTCTTGGAGATGAAGGAGGCAAGGGGCCAGAAGCCGCAGCGTCAACAACCAGAGGAGGTCGAGGAGGACCGTGCCTGGGAGTAGAAGCCCGAGTCCCGGTCCCCGTGCTTAGTTTTGTTTCTTTGAGTCCATGTAGTAGGATGAAGCGTTTCCGTACTTGGTTTTCTTGCATGTAACCAGCTGACTAATGTAATAAAAGTTTTGTTTTTCGAGATATTTTTCTCCTCGGATGGTTCTGCTAGCCGGGCTCTCACTAGCCGGCAGGGCAGGTTGACCTCCCAGGGAGAGTAAATATTTTTTCCCTCGGATGGTTCCGCTAGTCGGGCTCTCTCTAGCCGGCAGGGCAGGTTGACCTCCCAGGGAGGGTAAATATTTTTCCCCTCGGATGGTTCCGCTAGCCGGGCTCTCTCTAGCCGGCAAGGCAGGTTGACCTCCCAGGGAGGGTAAATATTTTTCCCCTCGGATGGTTCCGCTAGCCGGGCTCTCTATAGCCGGCAGGGCGGGTTGACCTCCCAGGGAGGGTAAATATTTTTCCCCTCGGATGGTTCCGGTAGTCGGGCTCTCTCTAGTCGGCAGGGCAGGTTGACCTCCCAGGGAGGGTAAATATTTTTCCCCTCGGATGGTTCTGCTAGCCGGGCTCTCTCTAGCCGGCAGGGCAGGTTGACCTCCCAGGGAGGGTAAATATTTTCCCCTCGGATGGTTCCGCTAGCCGGGCTCTCTCTAGCCGGCAGGGCAGGTTAACCTCCCAGGGAGGGTAAATATTTTTCCCCTCGGATGGTTCCGCTAGCCGGGCTCTCTCTAGCCGGCAGGGCAGGTTGACCTCCCAGGGAGGGTAAATATTTTTCCCCTCGGATGGTTCCGCTAGCCGGGCTCTCACTAGCCGGCAGGGCAGGTTGACCTCCAGGGAGGGTAAATATTTTTCCCCTCGGATGGTTCCGCTAGCCAGGCTCTCACTAGCCGGCAGGGCAGGTTGACTTCCCAGGGAGAGTAAATATTTTTCTCCTCGGATGGTTCCGCTAGCCGGGCTCTCACTAACCGGCAGGGCAGGTTGACCTCCCTGGGAAGGTAAATATTTTTCCCCTCAGATGGTTCCGCTAGCCGGGCTCTCGCTAGCCGGCAGGACAGGTTGACCTCCCAGGGAGGGTAAGCAATTAAGGCCCCGAGCAGAGACCGCTGACCAGGCTCCCATCTAGCTGGCAGGACAGGAGATTCACTCGGTGAGACAGGTGATTCATATTGGTTAAGGCCCCGAGCAGAGACCGCTGACCTAGCTCCCATCTAGCTGGTAGGACAGGAGATTCACTCGGTGAGGCAGGTGATTCATATTGGTTAAGGCCCCGAGCAGAGACCGCTGACCAGGCTCCCATCTAGCTGGCAGGATAGGAGATTCACTCGGCGAGGCAGGAGGTTCATATTGGTTAAGGCCCCGAGCACAGACCGCTGACCAGGCCCCCATCTAGCTGGCAGGACAGGAGATTCACTCGGCGAGGCAGGAGGTTCATATTGGTTAAGGCCCCGAGCAGAGACCGCTGACCAGGCTCCCATCTAGCTGGCAGGACAGGAGATTCACTCGGTGAGGAAGGTGATTCATATTGGTTAAGGCCCCGAGCAGAGACCGCTGATCATGCTCCCATCTAGCTGGCAGGACCGGAGATTCACTCGGCGAGGCAGGAGGTTCATATTGGTTAAGGCCCCGAGCAGAGACCGCTGACCAGGCTCCCATCTAGCTGGCAGGACAGGAGATTCACTCGGCGAGGCAGGAGGTTCATATTGGTTAAGGCCCCGAGCAGAGACCACTGACCAGGCTCCCATCTAGCTGGCAAGACAGGAGGTTCACTCGGTGAGGCAGGTGATTCATATTGGTTAAGGCCCCGAGCAGAGACCGCTGACCAGGCTCTCATCTAGCTGGCAGGACAGGAGATTCACTAGGCGAGGCAGGAGGTTCATATTGGTTAAGGCCCCGAGCAGAGACCGCTGACCAGGCTTCCATCTAGCTGGCAGGACAGGAGATTCACTCGGTGAGGCAGGTGATTCATATTGGTTAAAGTCCCGATGCTGGCCCGCTGACCAGGCTCGCATCAAGCTGGCAGGTCCGAGGATCGCTCGGTGGTAGGAAAGTCCCAAGTACTTAGTCCTCATGCTGACCTGCTGACCGGGCTCCCACCTAGCTGGCAGGGTCAGGAATCTCTCAGTGGCCGAAAATTCTCTTAAGTATTTTTCCCCCCGAGGTGGCTCCGCTAGCCGGGCTCTCACTAGCCGGCAGGGTAGGAAGGCCTCTTGGGGAGGCTAAGTGTTTTTCCCCCGAGGTGGCTCCACTAGCCGGGCTCTCACTAGCCGGCAGGGTAGGAAGGCCTCTCGAGGAGGCTGTGTTTTTCCCCGAGGTGGCTCAGCTAGCCGGGCTCTCGCTAGCCGGCAAGGTTGGGGGACCTCTCGGGGAGGCGCTGTGGCTTTTCCAAGATATCACCAATAACTGGATTCCCAGCGACACTCGTCGAATATGCAGGGTTGGACATTTCTTTCTGAGCGTGAGCCACGCTCGAAAAGAGCGGGGATTGTGTACAACCCTGTATTCACCGAGTGGGCCCCCGAGGCCCAAGATATTTTTAGGCCCAATATTTCCAAAGGGCGCGACCCCGGGAGGAGGAGGGGTGAGCATTTGGAGGGATTCGAGTCTGAGGGGCGCATCCCAGGACTGTTCCCTTGTGAGGGCGAGCCGAGAGGGCCGGGAGGCCTCCGGCTCGCCCAGAGCCTTGTGGGGAGGAGCCGGGAGGCCTCTGGCTCGCCCAGAGCCTTGTGGGGGCGAGTTGGGAGGCCTACGGCTCGCCGAGAGCCTTGTGGGGGCGATCTGAGAGGGCCAGGAGGCCTCCGGCTCGCCCAGAGCATTGTGGGGGCGAGCTGGGAGGGCCGGGAGGCCTCCGGCTCGCCCAGAGCCTTATGGAGGCGAGCTAGGAGGGTCGGGAGGCCTCCGGCTCGCCCAGAACCTTGTGGGGGCGAGCCGGGAGGCCTCCGGCTTGCCCAGAGCCTTGTGGGGGCGAGCCGGGAGGCCTCCGGCTCGCCCAGAACCTTGTGGGGGCGAGCCGGGAGGGCCGGGAGGCCTCCGGCTCGCCCAGACCCTTGTGGGGGCGAGTGGGGAGGGCCGGGAGGCCTCCGGCTCGCCCAGAGCCTTGTGGGGGCGAGCCGAGAGGGCCGGGAGGCCTCCGGCTCGCCCAGAGCCTTGTGGGGGGTGAGCCGGGAGGGCCAGGAGGCCTCCGGCTCGCCCAGAACCTTGTGGGGGCGAGTCGGGAGGGCCGGTAGGCCTCCGGCTCGCCCAGAGCCTTGTGGGGGCGAGCCGGGAGGGCTGGGAGGCCTCCGACTCGCCCAGACCCTTGTGGGGGCGAGCTGGGAGGGCCGGGAGGCCTCCGGCTTGCCCAGAGCCTTGTGCGGCTAGCGGAGCCACCTCGGGGGGAAAAATACTTAAGAGAATTTTCGGCCACTGAGCGGTTCCTGACCCTGCCAGCTAGGTGGGAGCCCGTTCAGCAGGTCAGCATGAGGACTAAGTACTTAGGACTTTCCTGCCACCGAGCGATCCTCGGACCTGCCAGCTTGATGCGAGCCTGGTCAGCGGGCCAGCATCGGGACTTTAACCAATATGAATCACCTGCCTCACCGAATGAATCTCCTGTCCTGCCAGCTAGATGGAAGCCTGGTCAGCGGTCTCTGCTCGGGGCATGTACTTTGTAAAATAAAAACTTGGAATTACCTCATTTTCATCAGATTCAGATTCTGCATTTGAGTTGTGGTTTGACCCATATATGGCCATCATGCGAAATGCTATAGATTTTTGTTCTTCTTCTTCTTCACTTGAACTAGATGTTGATTCTTGATCTGAATCACTTGAGGTTGAAGAAGATTCAGCTACCATTTTTGTGAGGGAGTTCCAGATGTCTCTTGCTGAAGTGCAATCAGCAATTTTTTGATAAATGTCATTTGACATTGCTTGAGCTAATATATCCATAGCCATGGCATCAACACATTTCAGCATCTTTTAAGCATCTGTTGATGTTGATGAAGTTGAAGGTCCTGCCAAAATGACATTGAAAATATCTTCATCAATAGAGTTCATGTACAATCTAATACTTGCCTTCCATAGTGCAAACTTACTGAGATTGTAATAAGAGGTCTTGTGCTGGAATATTCTTTGTTCTGTGC
The DNA here is from genome assembly GCA_033032865.1 of Dactylorhiza incarnata. NCBI lineage: Eukaryota > Viridiplantae > Streptophyta > Magnoliopsida > Asparagales > Orchidaceae > Dactylorhiza > Dactylorhiza incarnata. The sequence goes on from JAWHQI010000068.1 coordinate 1,079,772, forward strand.
CATGAGTTTTTAACAAAAAAAAACTCTAAAATAAATTTAAGATCTAATTGATCTTTATGATTTAGGTGTTAGCCTGTAAAGAATCAACTACCCTCTGATACCAATTGAAAGTCAATTGAATATCAGTTGAAAGTGATTGATATAGTCAACCACGCTTTGATACCAATTGAAAGTGAGGTTAGATCTTAGATTTACTCTAAAGGGGGGGGGGGGGGGGGGGGGGGGGTGAATGGAGTATTAAAAACTTTTCCCTTAATTTTATAGCGGATTTAAAATAGTGTTATATATATGTGTATAGCAGAGTGATTTATAAAAACTAAATAAAAATAAATAAGCACAGCACAACAACACAGAAAATCACAAGCAAAGAGACACAAGGATTTTTATAGCATTTCCCCAATAAACCTGGGTACGTCTACTCTTCTACCACAATTGGTAGGATCCACTAGGTTTTTGATCAGGTGCCCTATCACCAAGGGTTTTTTGATCTGGTGTCCACACACCAATTGAGCTTTTGATCAGGTGCTCTAACCACACCACAGGTTTTTTATCAGGTGTCCTGCCACCAATGGGTTAACTTTGAAGGGAGTTATAACCCTGTACAAGAGGAGGTAAAGAAGGTTTATGAAGTTCTTCTCTGTCAATATTCTGAGAGAAGACTCTAGTAGATGTTGATGTAGAAAAGCTCCCTCTGTGTGATATGAAATTGTTTGACAGTAGATGGCTGGAAGCTTTCTTTTGAATGTATAAACAGATCTTCCTGTAGCTCATTAATCTGGAAGAGTAATTTCTTCAGATTATTGTTGCTCTTTTGAAGATCTGATCTTGCAGCAGATGACTGAGAGAGTAGAGTTGATGTTGTTCTCAGAGAATGAGTGCTGCTATTGAGGAAGAAGAAGATCTGTAAAACTTTTGTTCTTCTTTTTCTTCCTGTAACTTTTCTGAAGAATCGTATTCTTCTCTGTCGGCTATTCTTCTTTTCTATATTGATGCACTGTAATAATCTGCGATATGTTGTATATTATATTATGTATTAATCCTGTATATCTTCTTCCTTTTTCTCTTTTGAAATCTCTGACCGATTTGAAATTCAAATCCCTTATTTTAAGGAATAGAATATTCAGAAGATATATATCTGGTACTACAAATCTGATACACCGCTTACCTTTTTCCTTTTCCAGGAACATGTCCTTTTCCGCTAAATGTCAATGGCTATAATCTCGAAATAATAAAAGGAAATATATTGTTGAAACCAGAGAACTGGTCTCGACGTTCGAAAGGGATATGCAACTAATCCATACTTGACCCGAGCGAGACCCTTGACTGGTCACTAAGAACTACGGAACCCAACCATTGGAAAATCTCTAAGTCTACCAAATGACCCCATAAGCTGCAGCGTGGAGGTCCCACCGCGTACCCAGAAGCTCTCAAGGAACTTCCCCTCCTAAGCCAATGCTGAGCCTAGGCACCTTGGAGGGCACTAAAGATCACCTCGCCGTCCACCTTCAATGACAGGGGGAGAGGAGGGGTAGTGCTTGCTCTCAACACACGCCAGGGAGGGGGGGGGGTATCAACCAACAACCCTTCCCAAGGTGCCCATGGGGGTCTATTTATAGATTTCCCAAAAATTGGTCTGCGAATAGCCAAAAATCTACTATTCGCAGTCCAAAAACTAATCCGGACAACCGAAACAGGGGGGGGATAGGATGGGTGGACCAAGGTCTACCACCTAAACTGGGCGAGTGGACCTTAGGACCACTCGCCCAGCTGCCCGGGCGAGTGGACCTATAGTCCACCCGCCCCGGGCGAGTGGACCACAGGTCCACTCGCCTATAGGCTTGGGGGCGGGTGGACCTTGGGTTCACTCGCCCTCCACCTTGGGCGAGTGGACCCGAGGTCCACTCGCCCCCCCTCTTGGGCGAGTGGACCAGAGGTCCACTCGCCCGGGGCCTTGGGCGAGTGGACCCGAGGCCCGCTCGCCCAAGAGTACTTGCCCCCCCAGGCCTTCTCTTTCTTGGTCCTTAACGACCCCCGGTTGTTCAGTCCGCTACGCAACGGTCATCCTCTCTACCACGTCCTCGTCTGTGTCAGGTCACACCAACTCGGAAAATATGAGGGTTGTACACAATCCCAGCTCTTTTTGAGCTTGCCTTAAGCTCGGAAAGAAAGTCCAACACAGCTTTTTGACTAGTTGGTGGGACCCTAGAGTGATCCACGAAGGACCCTGCCGATGGGACGTTCCTGCCGAATTTTTCAACTGCACCTAACTTAGGGGCGGAACGTGAACCTCTCCCCACTTAACAACCCTCCTATGAACCGAGCTCCACCGGAGGTGGAGAAAGCTCAACACCTTAGGTTGGATTAAAGCCAACCTGCGGTGGAGGGCGAGAAATCCACACCTACCAGGGAGTCGAGCTCACCTGGTGGGAAAGTGAACTCCACACCGAACAGGGAGCCGAGCTCACCTGGTGGGAAAGTGAACTCCACACCTACCAGGGAGCCGAGCTCACCTGGTGGGAAGGTGAACTCCACACCTACCAGGAGCCGAGCTCATCTGGAGGGAAAGTGAACTCCACACCTACCAGGGAGCCGAGCTCACTTGGAGGGGGAGGGAACTCCACACCTACCAGGGAGCCGAGCTCACCTGGAGGGGGAGGGAACTCCATACCTACCAGGGAGCCGAGCTCGCCTGGAGGGGGAGGGAACTCCACACCTACCAGGGAGCCGAGCTCACCTAGGTGGGGAGTGAACTAACAATTTCCTGAACTATCGGGGGGCAGAGAACCAGTCCACGCCCCAGGCGCTTACCTTCACCTAGAGGCGGAGGGACTCCATCATCTTATCAAAGCAACCGAGGTAGAGATCCAATCCGCATCTCAGGTGCTTAGCTTACCTGGAGGTAGAGGAATTTAACACTTTTCCGAACCAATTGGGGGCGGAGTACCAATCCACGTCCTAGGGGCTTAGCTTGCCGGGAGGTAGAGGAACCTAGCTCCTTCCCAATCTAGTTGGGGGCGGGGTACCCATCCATGTCCTAGGGGCCTAGCTTACCTAGAGGCGGAGGAAATCAGCACTTTTCAAACCAACCGGAGGTATAATGCCCATCCACGTCCTAGGGGCCTAGCTTTCCTGGAGGCGGGGGGGGGGGGGGGGGGGGGGGGGCTTATCATCTCTCCAAGTCACTTACTCAAGCTGCGAGTCGACCCGATGAGTCTCCCATCTGCCGTCATGACTGAGCCCGGAGAATGGTCTCTAGTTGGGGATCTCACCGATCAGTCGACCCAATGAGTCTCCCATCTACCAGCATGACTGAGCCCAGAGAATGGTCTCTAGTTGGGGATTTCTCCAATCAGTCAACCCAATGAGTCTCCCATCTACCGGCATAACTGAGCCCGGAGAATGGTCTCTAGTTGGGGATTTCTCCAATCAGTCAACCCAATGAGTCTCCCATCTACCGGCATGACTGAGCCCAGAGAATGGTCTCTAGTTGGGGATTTCTCCAATCAGTCGACCCAATGAGTCTCCCATCTACCGGCATGACTGAGCCCGAAGAATGGTCTCTAGTTGGGGATTTCTCCAATCAGTCGACCCAATGAGTCTCCCATCTACCGGCATGACTGAGCCTGGAGAATGGTCTCTAGTTGGGGATTTCTCCAATCAGTCGACCCAATGAGTCTCCCATCTACCGGCATGACTGAGCCCAGAGAATGGTCTCTAGTTGGGGACTTCACCAGATGGGGGCGGGGTACCCATCTGCATCCTAGGTGCTTACCTTCACCTGGAGGCGGAGGAACCCAACACCTTCCCAAACCACTTCGCATGTATTCTAACCTCTGCCCTTATGGGCTAAAGTAACTACCATGAGCTAAGATATAAGTTTTCTCCCAGGATAGAATGAACATTTACTTAAGGATAAAAACATTTTAGATCGTCGCCACTCCAAGTGTTGCCGAGGGGAACCCCTTCAACATTCTGAAGGCGATACCCCCCTGACTTCAGGGCTTCCAGGATTACATAGGGTCCTTCCCAATTGGGTTGGAGCTTTCCTACGTTCGCCGATCTTCCTGCGGCGTCGACCTTCTTATTACCTGCGAGGTTGTTTTTGCAAGTTTTTTTGGCCTTGACCTCCACCCATTTGGAGAAGTAGTCTATCATGACCAGCAGGAACCTTCTTTGACAGCTGGCTTGAGGGAATGGGCCGACCAAGTCCATCCCCCAGATGGCGAAGGGCCACGGTGCTGTGATGGTCCTGAGCCGTTGTGCAGGTTGGAGTTGGAGCGGCGCGAAGAGCTGACACTTCTAACAATTTTTTGCAAACTCTGTGGCATCCTTGCGAAGGGTCGGCCAGAAGTATTCCTGCCTCAGTACCCTTTTCTCTAAGGTTTGGCTTCCGGAGTGGATTTCCTCCAATACCTTTGGAACTTCATCTTCTTCCACGCACCTGGCTAGGAGTCCGGTTAGGGTCTTCCTATACAAGCTCCCATCTCGGATCAGGTAGTATGCTGACTTATACCTGAACCGTCTCTTGTCTGGGTCCCCATCTAGGAACTTGCCTGAGGTCAGAAAGGTGAGGATCGGGTCCCCCCATGAGGCCCTTTGATAAATCTCCATGAGCTCACCCTCCTCGATTGACGGTCGGAACAACTCTGTCACTGTTCCTCCTGCCCGAGGGCCGTACTTCGCCAACTGATCTGCTCGGGCATTTTCCTCCCTCGGGATATGCTGGATGGAGAAGGTGCGAAACCCCATGATGAGATCCTTAACCTTTGTCAGATACCTCTGGAGGGTCGGCTCCTTCACTTCGAACTCTCCCCGGACCTGGGAGGCCACCACCAACGAATCCGTGAAAACCTTCACATCCCGGATTCCTAACTCTTTTGCCAGTCGAAGCCCAGCCACCACTGCTTCATACTCGGCCTGGTTGTTTGTTACGGGGAAACGAATGTCGATCGCCTGCTCAATCCTTGTACCTTGCGGACTGACCAGGACCACCCCTTCGCCGGGGGAATTCTTTCATGACGCCCCATCTGCGATCAACTCCCATACCACCAACCCGGTGGTTTCCAAACCATCCACCTCGGTCACATACTCTGCTAGAAAATCTGCCAATGCCTGCGCCTTCATTGACAGCCTGGGGATGAAGTGACGTCAAACTCACTAAGCTCAACCGACCACTTCGCCAATCTCCCGGAGTGCTCCACTCCTTCCATAATGTTGCGAAGGGGGTGATCAGTCACCACCCTAATTGAATGGGCCTGAAAGTAAGGACGGATTTTTCGTGCTGAGATGAGTAAAGTGAATGCCAGCTTCTCCAGGACAGGATACTTAAGCTCCGCCTTTTTTAAGACTCAGCTGAAGTAATAGATTAGCAGCTGCTTCTTCCCCTCCTCCCTGACCAGGACCGAGCTAACCGCCTCGACTCCTACCCCTAGGTAGAGAAAAAGGTCTTCTCCTTCTCTCGGACCCTGGAGCAAAAGAGCCCGTGTCAGCTGTTCCTTCAATGCCTAGAAGGCCTTCTCGAATTCCGGCGTCCATTCGAAATTCTGACCCTGACGCAGGGCTCTGAAGAATGGAGAGCACTTCTCCCCTGCTCTGGAGAGAAATCAGCTCAACCCTGCCAACTTCCCTGTCAACTTTTGAATCTCTTTTGCATTCTTCGGCGACCCCAACTCCAGGATGGCTTTGACCTTGTCAGGGTTGGGCTCGATCCCCACCGTGGTGAGTAGGTGACCTAGGAACTTCCCCCGACTTGCCCCGAAGACGCACTTAGAAGGGTTGAGCCTCATCTTGAACCTTTGAAGTGTGGCAAAGGTCTCCTCCAGGTCTAGCAGGTGAGATGCTACGCCCCTACTTTTGACCATCAAGTCATCCATATAGACTTCCAGGTTGCGCCCCTTCTGCTCCTTGAAAACTCAGTCCATCATCAATTGGTACGTTGCTCCAGCGTTCCTCAGCCCGAAAGGCATCATTTTGTAACAGTAACATCCGTCATCCGTGATGAAAGAAACGTCCTTAACATCAGGCGGATGCATTCGGATTTGATGGTAGCCGGAGAACGCATCTAAGAAGCTCATTACCGGGAAGCTGACAGATGAATCCACCAACGAGTCAATCCGAGGAAGAGGATAACAGTCCTTGGGACACGCCTTGTTCAATAGAGAGAAGTCCACGCACATCCTCCACTTCCTGTCTCCCTTCTTTACCATTACCACATTAGAAACCCATCCTGGGTATTGGATTTCTTCCACGAATCTTGCCTCCAGCAGCTTCCCTACCTCCTCTCTGATTGGCTCGGCGAGGGTAGACGATACATTTCTCTTCTTCTAGCGAATGGGGCGGACTTTTGAGTCGAGGTTGAGGCGATGGCATGCCACATTCGCATCGACACCTGGCATCTCTGCAGCACTCCACGCGAAGATGTCCACATTCTGTTGGACTCACCTTCGGATCCTCTCCTGATCCTGCCCGCTCAGCCTTCCACTGATTCATATCTTCTCCAACTTTCCCCCGCCGTTAATGACATCCCTTTCCATCACTTCCTCTGCCACTTCCAACTTGGTCTGATCCTCTCAAACCTGATCTGCCTTTCTTGCTTCACCTTCTCCTGTCAACGGCCGTGACCTGTTTGGAGGAGGTGAGTTCCTTGGCTCTTCTCTTCCAGCCATGGCACTTACTCAAAGCTTTCCGAACTAGCTGCTTCCACGCTCACCGCACCAGAATGTTGAAACCAGAGAACTGGTCTCGACGTTCGAAAGGGATATGCAACTAATCCTTACTTGACCCGAGCGAGACCCTTGACTGGTCATTAAGAACTACGGAACCCAACCCTTGGAAAATCTCTAAGTCTACCAACTGACCCCGTAAGCTGCAGCGTGGAGGCCCCACCGCGTACCCAGAAGCTCTCAAGGAACTTCCCCTCCTAAGCCAATGCTGAGCCTAGGCACCTTGGAGGGCACTAAAGATCACCTCGCCGTCCACCTTTAATGACAGGGGGAGGGGAGGGGTAGTGCTTTCTCTCAACACACGCGAGGGAGGGGGGTATCAACCAACAACCCTTCCCAAGGTGCCCATGGGGGTGTATTTATAGATTTCCCAAAAATTGGACTGCGAATAAACAAAAATCTACTATTCGCAGTCCAAAAACTAATCCGAACGACCGAAACAGGTGGGATAGGATTGGTGGACCAAGGTCTACCACCTGAAATGGGCGAGTGGACCTTAGGACCACTCGCCCAGCTGCCCGGGCGAGTGGACCTATGGTCCACCTGCCCCGGGCGAGTGGACCACAGGTCCACTCGCCTATAGGCTTGGGGGCGAGTGGACCTTGGGTCCACTCACCCTCCACCTTGGGCGAGTGGACCCGAGGTCCACTCGCCCCCCTCTTGGGCGAGTGGACCAGAGGTCCACTCGCCCGGGGCCTTGGGCGAGTGGACCCGAGGTCTGCTCGCCCAAGGGTACTTGCCCCCCCCCCCCCAGGCCTTCTCTTTCTTGGTCCTTAACGACCCCCGGTTGTTCAGTCCGCTGCGCAACGGTCATCCTCTCTACCACGTCCTCGTCCGTGTCGGGTCACACCAACTCAGAAAATATGAGGGTTGTACATATATTATCCTTACTTATCTGGAAGAATAGAGCCGTTGTAGAAGAGATCTGAGTTCAGAGAAATAGAATAACTGCACTTCTGAAATAAATCTGCTGTCATTTAATTCGTCGATCTCAACAATATTTGTCGATCTCAAGATATTCATCGAACACAATATTTGAGTTCGTCGACCTCAAATGAATTTGGCTAGAAGAATTAAATTAGTTGAGCTGAGAAGATATTTCGTCGATCTGAACATCTGATACTTGTTCTTCGAATGCAGAGCTGAGTTCGTTGAAATGAGGAATTCATCGAGCGCTGAACTGAATAATTTCATCGACCACTGAGCCGTTGAGATGCTGAGATTGAAGATCGTCGACCGCTGAGAGCAAGCTGTTTGTCGAACACAGAGTGTAAGCCGTTTGTCGAACGCAGAGAGCAAGCCGTTCGTCAAACGCAGATAGTATTTCGTCGAATGCAGAACCTGAATGATTTCTTGAGTTCTAACAGCCTAAAACCTTGACCCGTAGACTATACATTGGGGTCAACTTGATCCTAGTCAGCAGATAGTGATCCTAGCCCAAATCAGTAATAGGGTTGTTCCAACAAATATAATTAGCAACTAGTGAGTCGACGTATGCGTCGATATGAACATGACGCTACATCGAATTCTATTCGAATTGTCTATTCTGAGTGCTTCTTGACGCTGGCGTCGAGTAAAAGTCGATGGTACGTTGATTTCTATTCGACTCACCTCTTAATAAGCAGATCTATTTCTTTAGAAAATTCTTGATGTTTTTCCAAGAACTTTTATTTATTGAAATAGATCATAATGTGATGTAATAAATGTTAAGGAGGATTCAAGATAGAAATTAATCCCTTGAATGACTTATTGTTCCATATTCATGCCCTACATCTTTCTTCCCACTCAAATTTCTCCTGAGTGGGACCCTACCTAACTCTGCACTAGGAATTCAAACATTAGAAGGGACCCAGGTTACTTTGGGCCCTTTGCTTTTACCATTGTAGGGTTCAATGAAATAATAGAAGGGTCTTTCATGTTACCCTTTGGGATGATGGGGACTGGATTTCCCAAACCTCTTATCTTGATACTTGAATTGACTATAAAATGTATAAAAAATAACAAGTCAGCAGAATGTTTGATTATCCTTGGTTTTGCTTTTTCCTGTTGGTTGTCGTTATTTAACTTCTCCAAATCATTCTTGCCTAGGGGTTTTTCCTTTTTATTTAGGCTTGCCTTTTTAGGTTTGTCCATCCTATCTGAATGATTGTTGTCTCTACCTTTGGATGATACACTCCTCTCACTTGATTGATATTCACTAGGTCTAACAAATGGCACTAGATTTTTCCAGGCTGGTTTTCTAGATGTTTCTGTGCTAGTGGAAGGTTCAGCTCCTAATACTAAGTGATTAAATCTCATAGAGAGATTTTCAGTGATATCCTTGAGCTTCTGACTCCTTCCATTGAGTGAGTCCTCCAAGACCTTTGCCTTTGCTAGCTCTTCTTTCAGATTTGTGTTTTCCTCTCTAAGCTTAATCAATTCTAACTCTTTATTATTAAGTTCAATTGTTAGATTTTGATTTATTAGGAGTGTTTCATCCTTCTTTAGATTCTGTAATTCAGTTTTAGCTGTGTTTAATTTTTTTTCTACCCTAAGATGTTCAATGCAGAAATATTTAAAACGTGTTTTAAAATCATCAGAAGTAAAGTCAAATTCATCAAAAATAGATGACACCTAATCATCTTCATCATCTGATGCCATCCCAAGGGCCATCATGCAGGCTGCTACTGCTTCTTCTTCATCATCACTTTCAGATGATGAGGAGTCTAGCTCTGCTTAAGAATCACTCCATGTTTCAGCAATGAAGCTGTTGGCTTTTTTCTTGTCCTTTCCTCTGAAGGACTTCTTCTTCTTCTTCTCCTCTTTGTTGTTACTTCTTTCCCTCTGCTCTTGTGGTCATTAAGGGGCAATGTGCCCTAGTTTGCTATTGGTATAGCAGATAACCTCCTTCTTTGGAGTCTTATCATACATGGGCCTTGAATCCCTTTCTCTTCTCCTTGATTCCTTAGTCTTCACCCACTTCTTGAATCTTTTTTCCAGCAAACTGACCATTTCATCCTCAGGCGTGGAGGACTCTCCTTCAGCAGCTTTCAGAGCAAGGGACCTTTGGACAGTAGCTGGAGTGGTCTCCCTTTCTTCAGCCTCAGCCCTATTTTTCAGAAGCATCTCATATGACTTAAGCTTTCCTAGTAAAGCTTCAGTTGAGATCTCTCTGTGTCATCTAGATTCTCTGATTGCCTAGATCCGTGAATAGTATGAGCTAGGGAAGCACATGAGAATCTTATCATTAATTTCAATCAAGGATATTTCCTTGTCTAAGCCTCTGAGCTCATTAATGATAAGGCTGAATCTGTCATACATATTGGCAACAGATTCTTCAGCTTTCTTTTGAAAGTTGTCATACTGGGATATGAGATGGCACTTTTTGTCCTTTCTTTCATCAGTACTTCCTTCCACCATGGTGGTGAGTGAGTCCTAGATTTCTTTTGCTGATTGGCACTCAGCAACTTTCTGGAAAATGTCATCTGACATTGTTGACACCAGAATATTCATGGCCTTGGCATCACATGCCTTGACCTTCTTCTCAGCCTCTTTCCATTCCTTTCTTGGAATAGCCTCAGTTGTTGAGGTTTCTCCTTCCTTTTGTCTGACTGGAGTAGGAGGACCTGTGAGAAGGACATTATAGATGTCTTCATCAATTGAATTCATGTATAGCCTTATCCTGGCCTTCCAACAGAGAATCCTCTAGAGGGGGGGGGGGGGGGTGAATAGAGATTTAAATTTATTTCTATCCTAACTGTGAAAACAATAAACTTAACTAAGGATTTATACTCAACAAGATCACATGCAGAATAAATATGGTGTTGGAAATAAAATGCAGAATAGAAAGAACTTGGGACATCACAAAAAATTAGCAACGAGAAGACACACATAAATTTTATTGAGGTTCCCCAAAATGTTGGTACTCCCCTCTTCTACCACCTGGTAGGGATGCACCACTGTGCCTAAGTCTTTTGGTAAGGAGACTCTTAGAACCACTAATCTTTTGATAAGGAGATCATGAACCACCATATCTTTTGATAAGGAGATCTTGAACCACCAGATATTTTGGTAAGGAGATCTTGAACCACCAGATATTTTGGTAAGGAGATCTTGAACCACTGAATCCTTTGAAGAGGGATTAACAAAGCACTTTTACAGATGGTGAGGAGAAAGAAAAGGAGGAAGGTTGCAGGAATTCTGTTTTCAGAATTCTTATGATGGCTGTAAGAAAAACAGCTTCTTGTCTTTTCACTGGATCTTCTCTTGATAAACTTCTGCTTATGATGGTGATGATTTGCAGAGTTTATGATTGTCAGATACTTCTATCTTCTTTCTGATTCAACTCTTGTTGCTATATGATTGTGTTGTTAAGCACCCTCGTACTATTCTGTTCTTGGAGAGAAGAAGAGCAACATAAAATCCTTCTCTTTATTTTCTTCTGTTAGGATTCCTGTGAGAGAGGGAGGAAGAAGGAGACCCAATAGAACAGTGTGTGTGATGATTGCCTTCCTCTTCTATTTCTTCTGTTGTCTTTTATTGTCCCACGATTGAATTTAAATTTTATTCCCTTTTTGGTTAGACTTGAAGGGTATATTTGTCTGGACAATAAATCCTTCCTTCTTTCTTTAATTCCTGACCCGTCCACCAACATTTAGGCTTATTTCCAAGAAAGCTTTTCTCTGGCCTCAGTTAATTCTTTATTCCATTTAAGGTAATTAAGGAGCCGTTGTGGAACGGTCTTGAGAGAGGTGGGACATGAGAGAGGATCAAAAATGACAGCTGAAAAGGTTTCCCTTTTCAGACTGTATTCGATGTAGGGTCGAGTTAACTTCCTCACTTATCGACGCAACTTCGAGTTCTAGTAGGAGTAGATTCGATTTCATATTTGCTCTGATTGAACTCTGCTAGTCAACATTGCGTCGATTTCTTATCGACGTCCCCATCGAGTTGATCTGCATTTCTCTGAGCTTCATCATCTGCGTCGAGATGAAGTCGATATTGCATCGACTTTAGTTGGCTTCGACAGATATCCCCTTCTGCGTCGAGTTGAAGTAGAAGTTGCGTCGACTTCTCAAATTACTTCGACAAGCCTATGACCTCTATGTCGACTTCTATTCGATGTGATGTCGACTTGAGTTACTTTGACAGAGGGGTTGAACCACTTGGATTTCTAGTCAGAGCAGCGTCGATATGGTCTCGATGTTGAGTCGAGTTCTATTCGACGCAAATGTTAACTTAGCCCAAATTTTGCTTCCCTTTATCTTGTCTTGACACCCTAGGTTGAGTGTGACATCCTTAGACATCTAACGGCTAGATTACCCTCGTTATACAATGGTTAATTCAAACCTAGTAGTTAAAATCACTTTTATATAATTTGTTAAGTTAAATCACTGGGTTTTTCCCAACACAGTGTGTGTAAGTCCAAAGGAGTGCTTATTCATCCTGGGAAGATGATTAATATAGGGATCTTCTCTAAGTGGACCAGGCAAATCTTTTAGCCTGGTTAAGCCCCAGCTTCACCTCCTCCATTTCCTCCTCTTCAAGAGCCTGAAAGGCACATACCAGACCCTCTAAGGGATGCTATCCCATCTCCTCACTCTCCATCTTCACTGGACATGATATCCATCAGGAAGACACTCCAGCACGACAACACCTGCAACAACAACAACAACAATAGTTCTCATCCACTTCAGCACCTGAGCAATCTACTCAATCAACCTATCAACTACCATCCACCCTCATTCCAGATCATCAGCCTGCTCCACCTCCACCACCATCAATTCACTTCTCACCTGATGTTTACCATCCTCTCTCCCTTACCCAAGAAGAGCTCCCTCCATCACCTTCTCCATCTACATCTCATCCACCCATAATTAATCTTGAGCGGATCATTTCCAAGGCAGTTTGCATTGCCTCCTCCACATTTGTAGATCAGGTGGCCTCTCAGGCAAGAATATTTGATAGGAAATACTCTCAAATGGAGGCTGATCTATTAACTTTTAAAAGAACTCTCCAAAGCCTAAAGGATTTTATATCTTCCTCCATGGTCACAAAGGAATTCTTAACCTCACTGGCCAGCGAGGTCAAGAAGGAGGAGAACATCTCAGAGGAAGATAGACATATTCTTCATATGAGTGGACATGATAAAAGGAATGTTCATAATGAGCCTGCTCCTGACAAAGTGATCACATTTCTGGGTGTACAGATTCAGGGGGAGCTTCCAGAAAAGTTAAATGAGGAAGAGAAGAATGAAGCAGATCAAGATGTGCTCTTATTGGCTCGGGGGGAGATAACTAATAAAGATATGACATATGCCATGTAGTTTCTAACAAAATAGGGGGAGCCTACCCCAGATGTTCAAAGGGACCTAGATGCATAAATGGTAGTTGTAAGCACAGTTGTAGCTCAGGATGAGTTTTAGGATAAAAATCCATTGGATGAAGTAGCATAGATAGCTGTGGAAGCTACCCAGGAAGCTGAAAGAAATGCACAAAGTCAGGGGGAGCTTCCCAAAGACAATACTGAAGAAAATGATGAGCCTTTGAAGATTGCCTCAAGGAAAGACTCCTCAAAAGTATTTTCAAGAAAAAGAAAAACTCCTGAGAAGGAACAATGAGGCTCAGGTACTTTGTAAGAAAAAATATCTCCTGAAAAACAGCTCTGGATATCTACATATTGTTAGACATTAGAATGGTCTGTGAAAAACAATGTGTTATTTTCTATATTCACAAATGTTGTCTTATATGTACTTTATTTTCATGTCCATGATGTCTTGTATGCATTTATGTGTATTTATGCAAAGAATTAAGTAAAAGCACTTTATTTAATTTGTAAAATTTGTTAAGGTAAATAAGCGGAGATTGTTGGGAAAAACCCCTTTAATTTAACTTAACAAATTACGTAAAAGTGATTTTATTTCTTAGGATTGAATTACCCATTGTATAGTGAAGGTAATCTAGTCATTAGATGTCTTAGGATATCACATTCAAACTAGGGTGTCAAGACCAAGTCAAGAGAAGCAAAATTTGGGCAAAGTTAACACTTGCGTCGAATAAAATTTGATGCAACGTCAAGTTATTGTCGACGCTACTCTGACTAGAAATCCAAGTAGTTCACCCTTCTGTCGAAGTAATCCAAGTTGACGTTTCATCGAATAGATATCATTGCAGAGGCCATGGACTTGACGTAGTATTTGAAGAAGTCGATGCAACTTTTACTTTAACTCGGAGCAGAAGGAAGTATCTGTCGGAGTCATCTAAAGTCGACGCAATGTCGACTTCATCTCAACGCAGATAATGAAGTTCAGAGCCAAGTGATCAACTCGACGGTTACGTCGATTGGATATTGACGCAATGTCAATTAGCAGAGTTCAGTCAAAGCAAGGAAGAATTCGAAGCTGCTCCTACAAGAACTCGAAGGTGCGTCGATAAGAGAGGAAGTGAACTCGACGCTACGTCGTATACAGTCTGAAAAAGGAAACCTTTTTAGCTGTCATTTTTGACCCTCTCTCATGGCCCACCTCTCTCAAGACCGTTCCCCAATCGCTCCATAATTGCCTCAAATGGAATAAAGAATTAACTAAGGTCAGAGAAAAGATTTCTTGGAAACCAGCTTAAATATTGGTGGACGGGTCGGGAATTAGAGAAGGAAGGAAGGTTTTATTGTGTAGACAAATATACCCTTCAGGACTTACCTGAAAGGGAAAGAAATTCAAATTCAATAGTGGGACAATAAAAGGGAACAGAAGAAAGAGAAAAGTAGGGGACTTATCACAATCGGCCACACTGTTCTATTGGGTCTCCCTCTTCTTCCTCTCTCTCACAGGAACCCTAATAGAAGAAAATATAGAGAAGGAATATCTGCTGCACTTATTCTATCTAAGAACAGTATAGAACAAGGCTGCTCATCAACACAATCTTACAGCAGCCAAAGTTCAATCAGAAAGAAGATAGACGGATCTGACAATCATAGCTTCTGCAAATCATCACCATCATAAGCAGAAGTTCATCAAGAGCAGATCCTGTGAAAACATACAAGAAGCTGTTTTTCATACAGCCATCATAAGAATTCTGAAAACAGAATTCCTACACCCTTTCCCTTCTTCTTTCTCCTTCCCTTTTGTAAAAGAGTTTTGTTAATCCCTCTTCAAAGGATTCTGTGGTTCAAGATCTCCTTATCAAAAGATCTGGTGATTCAAGATCTCCTTATCAATAGATCTGGTGGTTCATGATCTCCTTGTCAAAAGTTCAGTGGTTCTAAGATTCTCCTTATCAAAACACTCAGGCATAGTGGTGCATCTTTACCAGGTTTTAGAAGAGAGGAGTGCCCACATTTTGGGGAACCTCTATAAAAAATCTTCTATGTCTTCTGGATTGTCAATTTTCTGTGCTGTCCCTCATAGCTTAGATTACATTTACTGATTTTTCTTTCATCACTTAACATCAGTTATTTATTATAGGATTTATCTTGGTGAAGCATAATACTTAGATTTTATTGTACTTGCACAAATAGAATAGAAATAAATTTAAATCTCTATCCACCCCCCTCTAGAGGATTCTCAGAGGCATACTATGCACTTTCACACAAGAACTAGTTTGGAGGAGAAGATCCCTCTGAAAGGGAGGGTCTAGTTCTTATTTATCTTATTAAAAGATCTTGTTTAAGTTTTTCTTTAAAGTAATGTTATATATATATATATATGTATGTTGGGTGAGGAATAAAATCAAGCACTAACAGTGCATAAGAAAAAGCACAGCACAGCAAACAAAACCAGATGACACAAAATATATAGTAGTTCCCCTCAACTGGGTACATCTACTCTTCTAACCACTGGTAGGAATCCACTAGGAGGTTGTGGATAAGGTGCCCTCACACTAGGTGAGCTGTTGATAAGGTGCTCTAACCAAACTGCAGGTTTTTGCTAAGGTGCCCTGTCACCGGGATTAACTTTTGAAGGGAGTTATAACCTTGTACAGGTTGAGGTAAGGAAGTAAAAATGAAAAACAGAAGTTATATAGTTCTTCTCTGTATAAGAAGACTCTTGAAGATCCTGATTTGAAGTTGAATGGATCTGATTATGATGTTAAAGAAGGCTCCCCCTGTCTGATTAGAGTTGTTAACAGCTTGTGGATAGAGTCTCTCCTTTTAACTACTTCTTCCTTCTCTTGCAGTGATGATCCTGAGCAAGTAATTGTGATTTGTGACTCAGGATGTTTTTAATCTGCAGGAAGATGTTAGTAATGAAGAACAAAAAAAATGAGTTTCTGATGAGTCCTGATCATATACACATATTTGGACTCATCTAGGCCGGTTTTTTAGTCATTTCACTGCACTTTAGCCTTGTTTCAGCTCATATTTGTCATTCTATGCTAGGTGCACTTCTTGGCCTAATTTGGTGTGTTTTTATGCTTATTCTCTTTTGATAGCCTTATCGTTTTGTTGAGTGCCACTTTCAGTGGCCTGATTAGCATTTCTGTAGAAACAGGAGTCGTGCAGGTGTTCCTGGTACAATTCTGTACAGGAACACTACGCACGATCACTGGTTCTATTGCGCACGACCACCGGTCTTGCGCCGCTGATCGTGTGCACTTAACCCTTTTTTCTGAGTTCTGTCTCGGACAGTGCGCACGACCACCTACGATAGTGCGCACGACCACCGGTCGTGCGCCACTGCTCGTGCGCACTTAACATCAATTTCATGAGTTCTGTTTCGACCAGTGCGCACGACCACCTACGATAGTGCGCACAACCACCGGTCGTGCGCCACTGGTCGTGCGAACATGGTATTTTATAAATTTCTTACATTGCAGGCTCCACCCAGGCAGGCGCACGATCACAGAATTCCAGCGCGCACGACCACTGGTCGTGCGCCAATGACCGTGTGCAGTATTCTCGCCAGCGCCTATATAATGTCCTGGTCCGCAAATTAGGTATAAGGCGGTTCCGGGAGCGTGATTTCCAGTTCGTACGCCGCCGTTTTCCACTTCCAGCCACCCCTACCTCATCTCCTCCGCAAGGGGAAGTTATCTCCGGCCATTCTAAGCATTCCTCTATCGTCCGGAAGCATTCTCCGCCATCCAGAAGCACTCAAGCAAGCTGTCTCCTTTTTGTGCGGTGAGAAGGAAAGCAATCCTGAGGTAGAAGATGACGGAAGCACGTGGAGAGGTCGTGACAGTCTCTCAATGCCGGAAGCACAGTCCGCCCGAGTCTGGAGGTAGCTTGACAAACTACCATTCCGGCCGTGAACGGCCACTAGTCTTCGTCCATTGGTTGATTTCTTCCTCCCCCCCTTGTTGTACTTCTTTGAATCATTTAAACTTGAATATCATGATGTTTAGTTTAAATGCAATGGTTGTTTCTTCTCCGTTCTTCAGTTTTTGCTTGTGATACGTCTCACCTTCACTCACTCACTCACACACTCATCGTGTTCAATTCGCGTTAGCAAAAGCTAACGGCGATTTACGAAGAGGTGTTTGCGACCCTCACTCCCCGCACTAGTGATCACTTCATTCGCATGCGCACCGTCCATCCGCCTCATGAAGCTCGCCATCGCGGCCGTTGCATCCATCTCACCTTGTGAAGCGGTGATTTCGACCCGCATTTCTTTTATTGTTGTTAACGGTAGGAAACCAAATCAAAACCCCACTTTCTGTGTTTGTTCCCGCTTGTGTAACAATTGTCACACAACGCAATTCGTTCACCCAACCTGCATTCCTCAAGAGACCGAAACTCAGGGATCCTATTCCCAACATTTATTACTTGCGCGATCGGTGCACTTGCCGAATAAATCGCATCAGTTTCCTCTTTATTTCTGTCGGGTGTTCTATCCTCTCTCTACTTTTTTCTTTCTCTGTAACTATCCTTTTATAATCTGAGAACCTTTTCTCTTATTTTGAATTCTTCTCTTGGGAAGAAGGAAAGAGACAAAGTCTCTTTAATTTGATTCCTTGGGAAAAGGTGTTGCCGTCTTTGACTCTTCAGCAAACGGCTATAATCTTTATTGCCTGCAACGGCTATATCAGAAAAGCATATAAAATAATATAATAATGTTAGTCGAGCAGTATAATGATTTAATAATGTTGCTGATAACATTTTCGTCGAGCGCTGTTCTGAAATAGATTTGTCAACCGCTGGCTTGAGTTTGTCGAGCGTCGTTCAGAGAATTCCTGGCCGCTGAGGTTATTCTGACTGAATTCGTCGAACGTATTTCGCCATTTGTCAAACGCTGTTCTGATGAGGATTTGTCGAGCGCTGACTGTCTGGCTATTTGTCGAGCATCGTTAGTCATTCGTCGAGCGCAGAGAACTTTAATTTTATATGCTTAAGTATATTCTCTGATTCGATCGCATCATATTTAATTTATGTTTACTTAGATTTCTTAATTGATCTAAATTATTAGGTGACTTATTAACAAAAGGATGGATCCTAACTCAAATCGAAAGCTAAGGTTCCAACACCCTCTACGTCTCCCATGGACTGCTAGGTCCGACAACGGGGAGAGGTGGCAGCGGTGGCGGGATAGACCGATCGGAACTCTTCCGTCGGAAGATATCGCAGAACCCTTCCATCCTTCTCTGATTCTCAAAAGGGGGATCGCTTTCTTAGGTCGTAGAATCGCATTCTATTTATACCCAGGCGAGAGAGATGCTATCAACACACCCACGACATATATTGGATTAAACAGAATTCGTCGAGTGAACATTTCACTAAAGAAATTCGTCAAGTAACAAACTAAATTTGTCAAGTAAAACAGAAATTGTCTTGTGAACCATTGACTAAGAAATTCGTCGCGTAACATGTAATTAGTCGAGTGAACATTTCACTTGAAGAAATTCTTTGAGTCATGAATTCGTCGAGTTCATCGAGTAATCATTAATTCGTCGAGTCATTATGATTTCGTTCATTCGACGAACTGAAGTAAGAGTCGTCGAGACACTCTCGTCGACTCGATTCGAAAACTTGTCAACGCGCTCCATACAATATTCACAATACCTGTGGAGCATTCAGTTAACTCGACCCAACTCCAATAAGTCTTAGGATTGGTCCTTCACTCATATCCAATATGAGTAAGGCCAACATAATTCTTCCTCCAACTTCTCCAAACACCCTTGTGTGTGTGACCACACAACGTGGGGCTTTTGGTCGAGTTGGTTGCGTCGAGTCCCCACACAACCCATATTGTCTGTTTGTGAGTAGTATATCGTTGATGTGCATGACACATTCATCCCCTACCAAACCGTGGGGATGTATATCATCCCACAAGTTGTACTAATTTTTTGGAAAACCGTACTCCAATAATTACACCCAATTTTTGGAGTCCTTCCTAAGGTAGACTTGAAGGCACGTATCAAGTTTCACATCTTTTAGATAATTATCCCGGGAGGGTTTCAACGTACACATTTCTGTTATACGCACCTCAAGCATGTGCGGCCTCTTTCCAGGTCAAACACTAAAAGGGAATAATATTGTGAATTCCTATTCCAAATTCCACAATATCTTAATCCCCGACCAAATATGGTCATCATCGTTCACGTATTATTTAAACCAAACCTTGATGTCATACGTCTGCAACACACCACTTCAAGATAAAATTTAGGGGAAAACTCAAGTCGGTACATGACTAGTCTAATAAACGATGCGATAAACCCCCGTACAATTGGAGTAGGTTTCTTCCACCACCTAACACTTATTAATTTCCCAATGTCAAGTAATTACAACATTAAAGGGAATGTTCATCAAGAATTTCCAAACTCAGAGGTAGTTTATCATAATACCAGCAATGCATGCACCAAATTTCATTAGCTTCCAAGTAATAATGTTATCACAGCATAGCTGCATATTCCTAAAGTGTTAGTCTACTACTCCCCTCGTTATTTATCCATATAATATTAGAACAATATAGAGAGAATTATCATCTTCAAAATGCTTTCTTCTCTTATTTTGCTAATAAAATCCCTATCAACCCAAACATGGCCTTAGAAGTCCGCCTTGCTTATGGTGAGTTAACTCTTCAAGGATCACCACTTCCAATGTCAAAATTACAATGATTTTAAATCCTCAAAGATATCAAAGATGGTACATAACTAGCCCAATAAATGAAGAGATAAGCCCCCGTAACTCTTTGGCTGAGTTTCTTCTACCACCAATATAATACATTCATCCGAAAATGGGCCTTCTCTGGACCTGAATTCTTATCATATCTTCTCCATATGAAACCTTCTACATAATTAGAAGTGGGAGGTATCTACATATAGAATAAAAGACAAGCTTAGTGGTCTCTTCCTAAGCTGATGATAGACTACAGGTACCAATCTCATTGAGATTGTCCTAATATTTTGGGTAAGGTGATAATATTACTCCATATCTGAGATAGAAATCTCAGGGTGTGAGACTCTAGCATTTACACTCACGTTGAACTCTTCCCTTAGTCACTTGAGGTCACTTATTGCTTGGACACATCATCCCCGCGTTTGGTATAAGGCTAGGATACGTCACGACAAATCCTACTAAGTCGACCAAAATGGCATCCTAGTTAGGTTGGAATCAATCCTATGCCAAACCAACTCTGACTGTTGGAATAAGAATACATATTACTGACTCGGAATGAGCCAACATCTACACGTAAGGGTACGAGTTTGGCTTAGGTTGGCACTTTCTATAGGAAAAGTGGACGTACTTAATGTGAATTACACATGGGCACACCACCGCTTCCACTGCATCTGTTTGTCCTCAAACTTATCTAGCTAGCAGGGGTGGCCTAGTGATCTAATGGACTTATTTATCTCATGATCATTGCAAGTTGATACCATTTGTAAGACCCCCTCCCGGAACACATGACATGGCCGAGGGGAGTCCTATGCCCAGGACAGCCGCCTTGCAGAAATGCCAGCACATGGGCTAGCACCCTCCACAAGACACCTATCCTGTCAGCTATTATCCAATATCATCATGCCAACCCATCAATAATACAAAAAAACAGATGCCACTTATTCACAACTAAGTAATAATGTCCATTACAGTACATACAAAATGGCAGGTAGATACATAAGCCCTGTTAAACATCAGAGTACAAACTTGCCCTAAGGATAGATCCCAAACACTCGCTCAAAGCTGTCACGTATGTTAGGGAGGGTATCATCATCGCATGCCCTATCACCCTGGCCTGGCTGTCCTCCTATATCGTACGCTACTGTTCCACTTGAGGGTGCTCCTAAAATACTGGTGTAACAACCGTTAGTCATAAAGACTAAGTGGCTTCACATCCTCTCCCCCGGCGACTCCAAATCACCGGGCGGAAGGGAATAAAGAGAAGCTGCAATATAAATAGTAGTAGCAAGAGCAGTTGACAGTAGTGAGGGTAGAATCTTAGCAATTCTATATCAACAGTAGAAATAAAGATACTATACGCAAGATACATTTATGCTAACAGTTACAATGGTAGTGAAGTAAGAATCAATTCTATGTTAACATTGTGACGAGTAACAAGTTATAGAATGTAATGTAATAGTACAGAAGTAAGCAATATATTTGTTGTTTCAAAGTGTTCCTTAACTTATATAAATGCCCATACAAATTTATAAATTAAGGTTTTCAACTTGGAACCTATCATATAACAGATCCCATACTAATTTATAAGATGGACCCGATGCGGTGCAATGCTATGATCATCAAAGGATGAATGAAATGCAATGATTATGATATGATGACTCACCCATGTAGGTTTGCTATGTCGACATAGACCTGTAGTTCCCGCTTTTCGATGGTTTCTAACCACACAGGCACCTCACATCGTGGCCAAACGGAGACAGTGGATTGGGCTTCTCCACTACTAGGCGGGTATGAACAATACCAGACCTAGGCCAATGTTCGCCTCAATGCTAAGAACACACAGCGGAGACCCTGCGTACTGCTCGCATCATGCTGAGTCTTCATAACACAGAAGGGGTCTTGGGAAGTGAACACCAAGAACACAGCCCAACCAGTCTAGAGTCTAACTGCCAGCTTTTGTCGGTGTCACGACTAGCAAGCCTATAGAGCCTCCACAAGTAATCCTCCAACCAGGATCATTACACCACCATGTGTAAACCATGCACATTCATGTAATTCCCATACATAGTCGGTGCTATCAAGCACCCAAGGACTCACGGATGGAGTCTTATTACACTTCACATCCTCCGAGTTCAACCGATGCCAATTATCATCCAAGGCCCCCAACAACCGGGCCCTTAACATTTCACCAAAAGATATAACCATATCTTATAACCCGCATCAAGCCATCAATGATACCCATATCGAGTTTTTATAACTCTTTTGTGGTGGCGTGTGTAAAACATAGAAATTACTCTATGAGACCCTGCAGGACTACTTATGCGTATAGAGGCATATTCATATCTTACTAAATAAGTAAGCCTAACTTATCATCAATATTCAACTCGCGGGCTCAATTTAAGGCGTGTTTCCACACCCTTGCAGCTATCATCCATGTTGAGAGGTTATCACAAATCTAATCTTCTAATAGATTATCAAACGATGTGAGCATTTATATAAACATGGCCTCTAAATTCCCCATTCAATTATGCATCGAATTACCCCATTTCAAAATCATAACATTAATCTACACCTCACCCAATTGACATGGGAATCCAGGAACTCCTACCCCACCAAAGGGGAAGAACTGAATTGTAACACCTCCCATGTAATGACCATATAATATGGGTCCGGCCGGGACCCCACAGCATATAACCGCCACAGCTTTGGTATTAAAAGATGATATTAACTACCCAATCTCAAAACTCAGATAATACAGCGGAAACAAACCAAAACCACAGAGATTGTCCACAGTACAAAGGAGTCCAACTGGCCTTAAGGCCTTACAAAACCAACGTCCAAATCATCAAACATCCAATACTAATAAGACATCCCAACAAAAGGGGAAAAATAGTTTTTCCTAAACTACCTCGGCATGCAAGCCGGATATAACAAAGTACGAAGAAAGTAATGCAGAAAAACAACTAAGCACTTCATGAGGCTTTAGGCCTTTTTGGCCGGCGCGCTGGGTCCAGCCTGCGATTCTTGCCATGCAACCAAATCACAAAGAGCGGTAAACGAGGGTCAGCTATGGCTGACCACAAACGGTGTAACAACATCCCTCCTCCCGGCCGTCCTAGCGGACCCCGGGGAACTACTTCACCCTGCAAGTCAGCACTTCGTATGCAAATGTACATAAAGAAAAGCAACATAAATGCAGGCATGAGTGTCACAAACATCATCCACGTTTCTATGTTGAGCAGGTAATAAAAGGGGCCTAACAATGCAAAATGAATGCAAACCCGGGTTTCACCCAAGGCACCCTAAAGCGTATGAATCTATCACATCATCATACATCATCATCACATCACAAACACAGAGGTACTCGTCATTTCCCCGCAAGGGCATCGTAGCCCAAGGCCAAGAGCTCTCGCTGAGACCCACCTCGCCTGGCTCGCCATGCCACCGGGCTTGTCTAACAGCTGACACGCTCGGGCCGCCAACAACACACAAGACCGATACTAAGAATTCTGGCTAACAAAAACGTCCCAAGGCCCTGGACTTACTATCGGGACAACGTCCACCGATTGCCTCGCCTGGCGACCGTCAACGGACTCATCCGTAGCACAGACATTCTCGTCAGTCAACAATCGAAGGGACTAATCTTGCTGGGACACTCTCCACACGTGAATCTCAGTCTCCACGGGATAGCCAGCCGACCACAAAGACCAATCGCGCCTTCGCACAACACTAGGCATCACAAGCCCCAAATTCCGGACATTATTTATCCGCCCTAAACCCAACATTCGTTACCACACGAAGCTACAAGGGCATCACAACGACGAGTTCGCCGTAATCGGATTTCTAACAAAACCCCTAATATGCGCGTCATTCAACATCACCGAATCGGACCAACGGTCGCAAATCCGGCTTCACCCACAATGCCTAATCCGCTAACGGAGCGGATCTCTAGTGCAAATCATGTCGGGGATGGACTCAATTAACCCGATGGTTCCTTTTGAACCAAGGCGACCCGGATCCCTCTCACTCGACGGATCCGATGCCAAAAAATGCAGAAATTAAAGGGATGCCATGCACGCATCCTAAAGACCGGGAGGAGAAATATCGTTACCTTTTGAGATCTCCTCCTAGCCATGAGAAGCTTGCAAACAAACGATGGAGAAGAAGCGCCTCGGCGCCCTCTACGCGTTGCCGGTCTCGGATCGGCGAACGGAGCTCCAAAGCTCCGGCAATGGCGGATTCCCCTTCTTTTTCCTCCTCGCCTCCTCCTCCTTTCTCCTACCTAAGAGAGAGAAAGTCTTGGAAATAATGAGGGTTTAACTCCTCTACCAAGCCCTAAAACCCCCCAGCCATCCATCGCAGCCGTTGGATCAATCCCAACATTTTTGGACGACCGGATCATCTTCCCCGTCACTTTTCGCGGAGCAGAAAAAATAGTGTGCACGAGTAGCGGCGCACGGTCAGTGATCGTGCGCGGCCAACAACCCATGATCGTGCGCACTACACGATCAACTGACCTTCAACCCTTGTGAATTAACGCACGATCAGGCGCACGACCACTGGTCGTGCGCGAAGGAGGCCAGTGAGCGTGCGCGAAGAACCTGCTATGGAATTTTCAGCCTATTCTGAGCGCGACGCTACCCCTCCGCCTACCTCGCTGGACTACGATTTTTTGGGTGTTACAACTCCACCCCACTTAAAAGAATTTAGTCCTAGAAATTTCAGAATTTAAACAGGAAATTCAAAAAGCATACCTGGAGAAAAAAGTTCCGGGAAATCCTCCCGCATCGCTTGCTCACGCTCCCAAGAGAATTCGTCTCGCCCGCATTTGTCCCATCGCACCTTTACAAGTTTGACTTCCTTTTTGCGCAACTGCCGGACTTCCGAATCCTCCACGCAAACCGGACGAACCCTCATCCCCAAATCCTCCATTACCGGCACCGTCGCCGCTTCAACCACGACGCTCAGCTCCACCAAAGCTTTCCTCAGCACAGAGACATGGAAAATATCATGTAATCCACTAAGCTCTGCAGACAACGCAAAGCGATAGGACGCTTCGCCTATACGTTCCGTAACCTCGAACGGACCCAAATATCGCGGACTCAACTTCTTGAGTCGCCGCACCCGCGAAACACCCTTGAACGGTTTGATCTTCAAGTAGACCAAGTCTCCCACTGCAAACTCCACATTTCTGTGGCGCGCATTAAAATACTTCGCTTGACGATCCTAGGCAACCTTCATGCGCTCCTGAATCGTCCGCACAATCTCGCAAGCATCTTCCACCACTTGCTTTCCCAAAAGCTTAGTGTCTCCCACCTCTGCCCAAGACATCGGCGTTCGACACTTCCTTCCATACAAAGCTTCGTATGGCGCCATCTTGATACTCGCCTGGAAGCTATTATTATAGGCGAACTCCACCATGAAAAGGTGGTCTTCCCAACCTTTGCCAAAGTCGAGAGCACACATCCTCAACATGTCCTCCAACGTACGGTTTGTTCGCTCCGTCTGACCATCGGTCTGCGGATGGAACGCGGTACTAAACTTGAGCTTCGTGCCTAGACTTTTCTGCACTAATCTCCAGTCCTTCGAGGTGAACCGCCCATCGCGATCACTAACGATGCTCTTCGGAATCCCGTGCAACGCACAATGTTTCGAACATAAAGCTCCACGAGCTTCTCCACGCCATCGCCCTTCTGATTCGGAATGAAGTGTGCCACCTTCGTCAGGCGATCCACTATCACCCAAATCGCATTGTTACCCTGCTGCGATCGAGGCAAACCATGCACAAAATCCATAGAGATGTCATCGAACTTCCATTCGGGGATGGGAAGAGGCTTCAAGAACCCACCGGGCCTTTGGCACTCAGCCTTCACCAAGGCACAAGTCTGACAACGGCTCACGTACTCGGCTACATCCCGCTTCATCCCAGGCCACCAAAAAGATTTCTTCAAATCCGCGTACATCTTTGTACTTCCTGGATGAACGGAGTACTTCGTAAAGTGAGCTTCAAACATCAACTCCTCGCGAAGCTTGCCAAAGCGCGGAACACAGATCCTTCCGTCTCTCTTCAGAATTCCACCAACCTTCTCCAAAGTCGTTCCTTCGCTTTGCTGAGCCTCCAACACCAACTGTTGGCACTCCTCGTCCGCACTGGTCGCCTCTCGGATTCGATCCGTTATATCACACTGCATTTCAATCCAGCTCAAACGAGCTACGCTAGACTCACCTCTAGCCACACAAGAAATGTCAAGAGACTCCAAGTCTCGAATCAAACGCTCGTTATGCGCCTCCATCCAATTACCTTGCCCGGAGTACTTCCTACTCAAGGCATCTGCCACCACGTTGGCTTTACCCGGCGTATATTGAATCTCCACGTCGTAGTCCCCAAGGAACTCGACCCACCTACGCTGCCGCATATTCAGATCCTTTTGGTCTAGAAGATACCTCAGGCTTTTGTGATCCGTGACGATCTCCACCTTCGCACCATAAACGTAGTGCCGCCACAATTTTAGCGCAAAGATTACCGCTGCCAACTCCAGATCATGGACGGGATAATTCTTCTCATGAGTCTTTAACTGCCTTGACCCATAAGCGATCACCTTGCCGTGCTGCACCAGCACGCAACCCAACCCGCATCCTGATGCGTCGCTGAAAATCTGAAATCCTTCCGTCCCAATAGGAAGAATAAGGATTGGAGCAGACATCAACCTTTCCTTCAAATTCTCAAATGCACGGGCACACTCCGGTGTCCATACGAACCTTTGGTCCTTGCGAGTGAGAGTGGTGAGGGGCAGCGCCATCCGCGAAAAGTTCTCCACGAACCTTCTATAATAACCGGCAAGTCCAAGGAAACTCCGGACTTCCGCCACGGTTCTCAATACAGGCCAATCCCTAATGGCTTCAATCTTCGCTGGATCTACCGCCACCACATCTCCACTAATTACGTGACCCAAGAAAGCCACCTTCTCGATCCAAATCTCACATTTTGAGAACTTAGCATAAAGCTGATTCTCCTTTAGAGTCTGCAATACCAGCCTCAAGTGAGACTAATGCTCTGCCTCTGATTTTGAATACACCAAAATATCATCAATAAACACCACCACGAACGAATCTAAGAACGGGCGAAAAACCCTGTTCATCAAATCCATGAACACAGATGGCGCGTTCGTCAGTCCAAACGGCATCACCGAAAACTCGTAGTGTCCATACCGAGTCCCAAACGCTGCCTTGGCAACGTCCCCTTCTCGAATCTTCAATTGGTAGTGCCCCAATTTCAAATATAACTTGGAGTACACCACCGACCCTACTAACTGGTCGAAAAAATCATCGATTCGCGGAATCGGATATTTATTCTTAACGGTCAATTTATTCAGTTCACGGTAGTCGATACACAACCGCATACTTCCGTCCTTTTTCTTCACAAACAGTACCGGCGCGCTCCACAGCGAAGAGCTGGGCCTAATGTACCCTTGCTCTAACAACTCTTGCAACTGAACCTTTAGCTCGGCCAGTTCCTTCGGTGCCATCCTAAACGGAGGACGCGACACCGGCCTCGCACCCGGTACCAACCCTATCGAGAAATCAATTTCACGCTGAGGAGCTGCTCCCGGAAGCTCCTCGGGGAATACATCCTCAAATTCTTCCACCACCGGAACTTCTCTAATAGCCAACTTTGTGGAGTGAGTCTCCAACAAAGCTAAAAACGCCTCGCCTCCTTGGTTTACCGCACGCCTCATTTGCATAGCGGAAATCAGGGAGCAAGCCACTCCGCTTAGGCCTTCAAACTTGACCTCTGCTCTACCTTCACCTCTCAGGGTTACCACCTTCAACTGGCAGTCGATACTAGCTCGTTGCTCCGCAAGCCAGTCCATTCCCAAGATAACATCGAATTCGGTTAGTGGCAGAATCGCTGCTACCAACACGAAATCATAATCGCCAATTTGCATCACAATGCGTCCTTTCCTCATGGTAGTCATGAAAGACCCATTCGGCATGCGCACACTCAGCTCCACCTCTGCCTCTACGGACTCAACATCAATTTTCCGGATAAAACTTTCCGCAAGAAAAGAGTGTGACGCTCCCGTGTCGAACAACACTCGAGAGGGGTAGCCCGAAACTAGCACGAAACCTAACCACGTGCAAAAATAAACATAAAAGGCCACAACCTACATTATAGTAACAAACGAAAACTTAAACTTTTCGTACCTGTCACCACGTCGGGTTAACATATCGCTTCCTGTTGCCCAAGATTATAGGCTCTAGGCTGCACTGGAGGTAACCGCGAAGCACTCGACTCCGCCTCTTTCCCCTTCTCTGCAACACCGGGACCCGAACGCACCGATTGTTCCTGTCTCGGCTCTGGCTCAACTCCGCCCTCGGTACAAAACCGACTAATGTGACCCACCTTGCCACACTGGTAACAAGTCAACGGACCTTTGGAGCGAAAATCTCCCGAAGGTGCGCCACTTCTCTCCCCAGGCCTACTAGAACGGGGCTTCTTCTTCCATCGGTTGCCCTCGGACTTCCACTGAGACTGGGACTGAGAAGGCTTTCCTACTCCCTGCTTTGCCACAACACCCTTTCGCCGTTGGGTTCGCTCCAAGTCGCTCTCCAGTGTGCGAGCGGCTTCGACCAATTCATTGAATCCCGCATTCTTCAAGGCTATGAGTGGTTGCCTTAAATTTTCTCTCAACCCTTGATAGAAGAGATTATCCCTCTCTTCATCATCTGCCATGGTCGTTCCCGCATAACGACCCAAACGAGTGAACTCTTGCAGATATTCATCCACTGTCTTCTCCCGCTGCACCAAATGCAGAAACTGCCGCTGCAGTGCTAACCTTGTCGAGGCTGGAATATAACGCTTGAGGAAAGCGTTCCCGAACTCCTCCATGGATGGAACACGCCCAACAAAATGGTGACTGTTATGGTTCACCCACCACAACTTCGCATCGCCCTCTAACATGAAACTCGCAAAGTGAGACTGCCTCTCAGCTGGGGTCTCAGCTGCCTTCAAGAGCTCCTGGATCCTCGAAAGCCAATCCTCGGCATCCGTTGGAGTGCCTTACTCCCTTGAATGTCGGAGGGTGGAAACTCAAGAAGTATTTCATGAATCGATCACCCATCGGAAAAGCTCTCTCCGCTATTGGCTCTGCTTGCCTCATTTCGACATCCGGTGTAGCCGCCGGAGTAACAGGAGTCGCAACTTGCACCACCGGTGTCGGAACCCATGGCATCGCTCCAGCTTGGGCCGCTACCATTGCTTCCGCTAGCATGCGACAGAAATCAGCCGGGGACATGCCCACATTCATGAGGCCTGAAGCAGTAGCACTGCTCTCCGAAGGCTCCTCTTGCCTCCTCGACGTCCCCGCATCGTCGCCAACATCCTAGCATAAGCAAGGAAAAGAAAAGCTCATCAGGCTCTAATCGCAAGACTCGAACACAGGGATACTCATGATCCCGCACAATACTCCTATGTGGACAATCTCTTACGCGATCCAAATACACTAGACCTCGCTAGAATACTCAAACCTCCCTCTAATACCAAATTGTAACACCTCCCCTATAATGACCATATAATATGGGTCCTGTCGGGACCCCACAGCATATAACCGCCACAGCTTTGGTATTAAAAGATGATATTAACTACCCAATCTCAAAACTCAGATAATACAGCGGAAACAAACCAAAACCACAGAGATTGTCCACAGTACAAAGGAGTCCAACTGGCCTTAAGGCCTTACAAAACCAACGTCCAAATCATCAAACATCCAATACTAATAAGACATCCCAACAAAAGGGGAAAAATAGTTTTTCCTAAACTACCTCGGCATGCAAGCCGGATATAACAAAGTACGAAGAAAGTAATGCAGAAAAACAACTAAGCACTTCATGAGGCTTTAGGCCTTTTTGGCCGGCGCGCTGGGTCCAGCCTGCGATTCTTGCCCTGCAACCAAATCACATAGAGCGGTAAACGAGGGTCAGCTATGGCTGACCACAAACGGTGTAACAACATCCCTCCTCCCGGCCGTCCTAGCGGACCCCGGGGAACTACTTCACCGTGCAAGTCAGCACTTCGTATGCAAATGTACATAAAGAAAAGCAACATAAATACAGGCATGAGTGTCACAAACATCATCCACGTTTCTATGTTGAGCAGGTAATAAAAGGGGCCTAACAATGCAAAATGAATGCAAACCCGGGTTTCACCCAAGGCACCCTAAAGCGTATGAATCTATCACATCATCATACATCATCATCACATCACAAACACAGAGGTACTCGTCATTTCCCCGCAAGGGCATCGTAGCCCAAGGCCAAGAGCTCTCGCTGAGACCCACCTCTCCTGGCTCGCCATGCCATCGGGCTTGTCTAACAGCTCACACGCTCGGGCTGCCAACAACACACAAGACCGATACTAAGAATTCTGGCTAACAAAAACGTCCCAAGGCCCTGGACTTACTCTCGGGACAACGTCCAGCGATTGCCTGGCCTGGCGACCGTCAACGGACTCATCCGTAGCACAGACATTCTCGTCAGTCAATAATCGAAGGGACTAATCTTGCCGGGACACTCTCCACATGTGAATCTCAGTCTCCACGGGATAGCCAGCCGACCACAAAGACCAATCGCGCCTTCGCACAACACTAGGCATCACAAGCCCCAAATTCCGGACATTATTTCTCCACCCTAAACCCAACATTCGTTACCACACGAAGCTACAAGGGCATCACAACGATGAGTTCGCCGTTATCGGATTTCTAACAAAACCCCTAATATGCGCGTCATTCAACATCACCGAATCGGACCAACGGTCGCAAATCCGGCTTCACCCACAATGCCTAATCCGCTAACGGAGCAGATCTCTAGTGCAAATCATGTCGGGGACGGACTCAATCAACCCGATGGTTCCTTTTGAACCAAGGCGACCCGGATCCCTCTCACTCGACGGATCGGGTGCCAAAAAATGCGGAAATTAAAGGGATGCCATGCACGCATCCTAAAGACCGGGAGGAGAAATGTCGTTACCTTTTGAGATCTCCTACTAGACATGAGAAGCTTGCAAACAAACAGTGGAGAAGAAGCGCCTCGACGCCCTCTACGCGTTGCTGGTCTCGGATCGGCGAACGGAGCTCCGAAGCTCCGGCAATGGCGGATTCCCCTTCTTCTTCCTCCTTGCCTCCTACTCCTTTCTCCAACCTAAGAGAGAGAAAGTCTTCGAAATAATGAGGGTTTAACTCCTCTACCAAGCCCTAAAACCCCCCAGCCATCCATCGCAGCCGTTGGATCAGATCCCAACATTTTTGGACGGGCGGATCATCTTCCCCGTCACTTTTCGCGGAGCAGAAAAAATAGTGCGCACGAGCAGCGGCGCACGGTTAGTGATCGTATGCGGCCAACAACACCTGATCGTGCGCACTACACGATCAGCCGACCTTCAACCCTTGTGAATTAACGCACGATCAGGCGCACGACCACTGGTCGTGCGCGAAGGAGGCCAGTGAGCGTGCGCGAAGAACCTGCTATGGAATTTTCAGCCTATTCCGAGCGCGACGCTACCCCTCCACCTACCTCGCTGGACTACGATTTTTGGGGTGTTACAGAAGTTCCCTGTTTTCTAACGTCGGCGGTAGCACTACCGCCAGGCATTAGAGATCCAGACGACACACCTTCCCATCGATGTCGACGAGAAGCTAACCCTTCCCGTCGATGCCGATAGGAAGCTAACCCTTTTGGTCAATGTCGACGGGAAGCTAACAATTCCCGCCGATGTCGACGGAAATCTAACCCTTCCCGTCGATTGCAAGGGGGCGACGGGGAGTTAGGCCTTCCCGTCGACACCAGTCCTTCCTGTCGACACTAAGTGTCGACACGCTAACGCTGATGGTAGCGCTACCGCCGGGCTTTACCTAACATAGAACAAATCCTCTGTTAAACACCTCCAGTTTTCTTCCCATGAAATCTCAAATCCAATTATGTTCAATTCCTTTCATCCCTTAGTTGCTGGACTTTCACCACTATTCTTGGGGTCCCATTAATTAATTAAGTGCCCAATTAAAATATCATAACCCATTAACATGGGAATATTCATCCAGAGAAATATTAATAATATCCAACTTATTTTAAAGTATTCTAACCCATTAATCATGGGACTATTCATCCATGGCAATATTTATAATCTCAAACCTATATTTAAATATCATAATGATGAGTCCCATTTATATACCATTTTATGGACTCATCCGGGCTTGTTTTCAAACTTATTTTAAAGTATATCCAACTTATTTTAAAGTATTTTAACCTCATTTATTGAGTCTTTTGGTGATGTCTTGTCTTGTTAAGTCCGGTGATGTTAAGTGTCCATTCTTCGTGTCATTTCATCATGTATATTGGGTTATGTCATTAAATATTCCGGGATAGTTTTGGTGAGTTTTGCTTGAATATTTTGATCCATGTTGTCTAATGTTCCGAGTGTTTTCTAATGATCTATAGAGTGTTTTATTTATATACTTATATATATGTTTATGAACCACTGCTTCTGTGGTTGTTGAGCTATGCTGGGGTCTGTTGGTTTTGTGAGCTAAGAGTCACCGTCACAGTGCCTCTGTTTGGGCTGTTGATTTGTGTTGACTGGAGTCACCACCACAGCACCCCTGGTTTGGTATTATTTTGGGGCTAAGGTTGGCAATGGATAATGGACCACCAAATTAGTGCTCGTTTGTGGATTTTACACCCCTGGTTTTGGTTTATTTTGGGGCTAAGGTTGGCAGTGGATAAAGGAACACCACCTCAGTGCCCGTTTAAGGATTTTACACTCCTGGTTTCGGGTTACTTTGGGGCTAAGGTTGGCAGTGGATAAAGGACCACCACTTCAGTGCCCGTTTGTGGATTTTACACCCCTGGTTTCGGGTTATTTTGGGGATAAGGATGGCAGTGGATAAAAAACCACCACCTCACTGCCCGTTTATGGATTTTACACCCCTGGTTTCTGGTTATTTTGGGGCTAAGGTTGGCAGTGGATAAAGGACCACCACCTCAGTGTCGTTTCTTCTGAGCTAAGCAGTCTCAGATTCTTGTATCATTTCATTTATATATATATATATATATAAATATATATATATCATTATAATTTTGGTTGCCATTATTCTTGGTGCTAGTTTCCTTTTGCTCTCGCTTTTGAGCAATTTCTTCTGAATCGATGTTATTTGTTTGTCTTTACTTTTGTAGTCTAGTCGCTCATACCCTCATATTTTCTTGCTAACCATAGCTCTTTCTTTAGTATTATGCTGCCATCTTGCCCCCTTTTGGCTAAGACATTCTTTTCTTTGAATGCTTCAGGTTCAGGTTTGTAGCGGTCTCTGGCGGTTGAGCGGAGTCTTTCTGTCCTTGGTCGTGGCTTTCTTCCTTCTGTTGGATCGGTAGGCGCCCTTAGAGGGGGGGGGGTGAATAAGGGTTTTTAAAAACTTTAGTGATATTTTGTGAAGCTTTGTAATAATGCAAGACAAAGACAATAAGAAGTTAAGTAAAACAATTGAAATAAAGTAGAGACTTGCTTTATTAATATCAAAAACCCTTTTACAAAAATTGACTTCTATAACGGTAGAAATCGGTGGCGATGAATAGTAAACTCTTTTTGTTTTCTATCCCGACTCGCATCCCCACGAACCGGTGGCCCTAGCCTATCCTCCCCGGATTCGGCCTCAAGCCGCTCTAGCCAACCCTTCCCCAGATGTGGCCTCAAGCACCCCCTAGACCTAGCCTAGATCTAGTCGCCAACACGAGGCGAGTTTCCCCCTAAGTCCTACCCATACCTAGTCGCCAACACGAGGCGATTTCACTAATCGTTTACAAGAAGAATATGAAATGAAAATAAATAAAAACACCCTTCTGAAGTCGGAGGCGAAGATCCGCTGTAGAATAATGATGTAAGCCATAATGATGTAAGCCATAATGATGTAAGTCAATAATGATGTAAGCCAATCCAAAAGAAGTAATATTTTGCGTGCGAGAATCTTTAATCCGTGGCAACTCTGCTGAGATTCCTCTTGTGTTCCGCGCTACCGCCAGCGCAATCGGCTACCGCCAGCGCTATCCCATATTAGGACACATTCTGTGCGGCAGAATCTTCAATCCGAGGAAACAATTCCTTCTTGCCAACTGTGTGCGTCGCTACCGCCTGCGCTATCGGCTACCGCCAGGCGTTAGCTCCTTCCATATATGCTCCCGGAATTGCGCTATCATTTCTAGCGCCAGGTGGTAAGTGCTACCGCCAGCGCTAGTGGGAGTTTTGTCTTCTGTTTTCATTCGTCGGAATTCGTTGGGAGTTCTCTAGAACATTCAACGAATTGACTTAGCCGCACAATTTCCTTCACAAGTCTGCCTTTTTGACTTCTGTCTGCGTTCGTCGATATTCATCGGGAGTTCACGAGAACATTCGACGAATAGACTTAGCCGCTAACAGTTCGTCGAACGACAGCTAGCGTCTGCGCTAGTGCTACCGCCAGCGCTAGTGGAAAATTTGGATTTGATGGCTCAACTTTGGGGGCAACCTTCTTATGTAATCCTTGAGTCATGTGGACTTTGTTATCCTGCACACTTAAACACACAAGATCAAATACACATAGAATTTGTTATTCTCAAACCTAGTAGATGCGGAAGACCATGTTCCAACAAACTCCCCTTTTGATAATAACAATTCCATTAATGATAAATCAGAGCATTAATAAATAAGCATGATGAGACTATATTTGTGTGTGTGTGAGAGTGATGACTTAGGATAATTATTCATTTTAGCATTTTGAATTGCTCCCCCTAAATACATGTTCCCCCTAAGTGAATGCTCTCCTAATACGTAAGCTATCATCTTAATTAAGCATTATAGTTTGATAGTAGATTAATATTTATCATGTTAGCTCTCCCCCTTTTGTTATTAGCAAAAGCGGGTAAGGAGACACCACTTAAAAGTTGATAATTAGATAAAAGCATGATCGAGCTTGTAGAGAATTAAATGAGAAGGAGTTGTAGAATTCTTTTCATTGAAATAGATAAGAGTTTGTATCAAAATATTTTCATAAATCAGAGTTTGTAGCATAAATGTAAAGTTGCGGAAGACTTAGAAAAATATAAGCAAACATCTTTTGTAAGACAAGATAATTAAAAAATATAGGAGTTTAATTTTATAAAGAAGATGTTTTGTAAACATTTTAAAATCAGTAATAAATTAACCAAGCATGAAATGATGATATCAGAAAGATAGTACTACAATATTATGTTAATTCATAGTTTCAAAACACTAAC
The DNA here is from genome assembly GCA_033032865.1 of Dactylorhiza incarnata. Classification (NCBI taxonomy): domain Eukaryota; kingdom Viridiplantae; phylum Streptophyta; class Magnoliopsida; order Asparagales; family Orchidaceae; genus Dactylorhiza; species Dactylorhiza incarnata. Next base: position 1,114,817 of record JAWHQI010000068.1, read on the forward strand.
CATTGTAGAGAGCATGCTAGGTTATCTAGTGCATTTCATAAATAAAGAGTAGTATAGAATTTGCATTAGGATCCAATACTCATGAGAAGAAGTGTTATGGAAGATAATGATGTGCACATAAGTGTATTTTTGAGTAGAGTAAACAAATGTTTTAATCAAAAATACAGGTAATATGTAAAGTAAGAGCACAATAAAACATAAATAATTTTACGTCCACACACTTCAATGCACAAAAAAAATGTACAACTATCAAGGTGATTTGCACACACAATGCTCATTAAGAATTATCAGGGTGCAAAGTAGTGCTTGGGGGATCACATAATTTTATTCTTTAATAGTGATTTTTTTATTGTGATCCGGTGTACTTAAGAATAAGTGGTTTTTATTTTGAAAGAAAGTTATGGTTTGCACAAGATACTTTACTATTCTTTCCAAGGTGCTCAACCTCACAACGCTTATTAAGACTTATCAGGAGGTTCAATTAGTGCTTGGTGGAGGTATCTTTGTCACTTTATTTTATGATTTTTGTCTTGTACAAAGTTCTCCGAATACACTTGTTTTGCAAACCAAGATAATTTATGAGAAAGATAACCACTTTTCTTAATTTTTAAAAGTGCAAATAAAGGAGTGTAGGTAAGATACTTGTGCAATTTTAATTCATAGTACTAATACAAAACATACACAAGCATTCTTAGATTAAGCATATATGTAGACAATACCAAAACTAAGTGAGTGAATAAATATCATTATCAAACATAAAACATTTACTCATACTTAGAGGCATGCTAAGCGTAGTTCTACACATCCTTTAAAATATAATTGATGCACATATGAATAGATATATCTAAGCATGATGAAAACAATGTTCAAAGTAGTTTGAAAAGATAAATTGCAACATTATAGAAGTTCTAAGTAATAGATTAAATCATGCTTGATTTTCATTGGAAAATCCATACAGTTTTTTTGATAGTTTTAGTGTTTTATATTTTTGTATTTGATTTTATTTTGCAAAAAGACAACCATTAAATAAAAAGCAAAACATATTTTTTTGTAATTTTAGCTTTTGTATTTTTGTATTTGATTTTTCAAAAATTAAATATAATTAGAAGTGCAAAAATAGATAGTGCATATAGAATAATATATTTTTAGGTATTTTTCAAAATTTTAAAAACACAGAAAAACAAATATGCACGCTAGCGCTGGCATTAGCACTAGCACGGGAAACAGTACACGATTTTTATGATTTCGAATATTTTAATTGTTGATCTTGATTAAGTGTCCCAATAGTAGTTTCATGCTGAAATCTCAGATTTTTAGGAGATGTTTTCGATGTAAAAATTGTGTTTTGTGAATGTGTTTTAACACGAAAGATCTAGGACACCTAACTCAAGTCGTAATAATTGAAATCTTGCATCGGGAAGAGGTTTAGTAATTATGTCAGCGAGTTGAGAGTCCGTGCCAATGAAGCTTACTTTTACATGCTCTTTCTTAATGTGATCCCTAATGAAATGATGATGAACATCGATGTGTTTGGATCTAGAGTGGTGTACGGGAGTATATGTGAGGTCTATTGCACTTTTGTTGTCACATTTAAGATCAATGTTTTTAAGATGAAATCCAAAATCCTCTAGTGTTTGACTCATCCATAAAGCTTGTGCACAACAGCTACCAAGTGCGATATATTCGGCCTCCGTGGTGGAGAGTGCAACCGAAGATTGTTTTTGACTAGACCAAGCTACTAAAGAGGGTCCTAGAAAGTGACAAGTACCGCTAGTGATTTTTCGATCTAGTGAACACCCGGCGTAGTCCGAATCAGAATAGCCGTGGAGTGTGAATGAATCATTATGTGGGTACCATAATCCTAATTTAGATGACCCTAATAGATAACGAAAAATACGTTTTACCGCTTTTAAATGAGATTCTTTTGGATTGGCTTGAAAGCGAGCACATAAACATACGACAAACATTTTATCTGGTCTAGATGCACTTAAGTAAAGAAGAGATCCTATCATTCCTCTGTATAGCGATTGATCAATTGAAATTCCGGATTCATCTTTTCCTAGTTTTAAAGAAGCACTCATGGGAGTAGAAGCTTGTTTGAGATTTTCAAATCCAAATCGTTTATGCATATCGTGAACATATTTTGTTTGACAAATAAAGATACCATCAGTTTGTTGTGAGATTTGAAAACCAAGAAAATATGATAGTTCTCCAACAAGACTCATTTCAAATTCATTTTTCATTACTAATACTACTTTATTACACAACTCTTCATTAGTGGCTCTAAAAATGATATCATCAACATATATTTGTAAAATAATTAGATCGTTAGTATTATGCTTAATGAAGAGTGTGTTGTCGGCACTTCCCATAACATAACCGTGCTTTAACAAAAATGATGTAAGTCAATCATACCATGCACGGGGCGCTTGTTTTAAACCATAAAGCGCTTTTTCTAATTTGTAAACATGATTAGGGAATTTTTCATTTATGAAACCGGGGGGTTGTTCTACATAAACTTCTTCTTTTATAAACCCGTTTAAAAAGGCACTTTTAACATCCATTTGAAATAATTTTATTCATTTAAAACTCGCAAATGCCAAAAATATTCGTATAGATTCTAAGCGAGCAACGGGTGCAAAAGTTTCTTCAAAATCTACCCCCTCAATTTGAGAATAACCTTGAGCAACTAAGCGTGCTTTATTTCTTATAATCCTAGATTCACCATCTAATTTATTTTTAAAGATCCATTTTATGCCAATAATTGAATGATTAGATGGTCTTTCTACTAGATTCCAAACTTTATTTCTTTCAAATTGTCCTAACTCTTCATTCATAGCCAAAAACCAAAATTCGTCATTTAAAGCGGTGGAAACGTTTTTAGGTTCGATTTCGGAAACAAAACAAATATTTGAAAATTTTTCATGAAGAGAGGATCGAGTTCTTACCCCGGGTAGACGGTTCCCCAATGACTAGCTCTTTTGGATGATTTTTTGAGAAGTTCAACACACTTGGAGGTACATATTCAACTTCATTTGGCCTCTCCTCCTCTTCTTTGGACGGTTCTTCTTCGTCGTGCTCCAAAGATGACAAAGGTTCATCATTTGCACCTGTAGAAGGCTTCTATGCACATGGAATAACCTCATCAAATTTAACATTAATAGACTCTTCAACCTTACTCGATCTTTTATTAAATATTCTATAGGCTTTACTGGTTGAAGAATATCCAAGGAATATTCCTTCATCACATTTCTCATCAAATTTTCCTAAAGAATCTTTCGTATTAAGAATAAAACATTTACATCCAAATACTTTAAAGTATGATACGTTAGGTTTCTTTTGTAAATATAGTTCATACGGAGTGAGATTTAGAGATGGGCGAAGCATAACTCTATTCATTACATAGCATGCTGTGCTTACGGCTTCGGCCCAAAATGGCTTGGGTAATTTATATTCAGATAACATGGTGTGTGCTAGTTCTTGGATTGTCCTATTTTTCCGTTCTACAACACCGTTTTGTTGAGGTGTGCGTGGAGCAGAGAACTCATGCTTAATTCCTAACATTTCACAAAAAGATTTAAAATTTTCATTTTCAAATTCACCTCCATGATCTGAGCGAATGCACTTTATTTTTAAATCTAGTTCATTTTGAATACGAGTACATAATTTTGAGAATTCGCAAAACGCATCAGATTTGGAAGAGAGAAATAAGGTCCAGGAATATCTTGAGAAATCATCTATTAGAACGAAGGTGTATATTTTACCACCAAGACTTGCGGTGTTAACGGGACCAAAGAGATCCATATGAATTAGTTGTAATGGTTTTGAAGTGGAAATTTCCTTTTTGCTTTTAAAAGATGATTTTGTAAATTTTCCTTTTTGGCATGGTGAACATAGTGAAGATAAATTTCCATTCAACTTAGGCAATCCTCTAATCAATTCCCTTTTTGCTAGTTTTAAAATGAGCTTTGTACTAGCGTGACCTAAACGTCTATGCCATACTTCTAATTCATCATTTTTGGTTATAAAACATTTTATAGATGATTTGGAAAGATCATGAAACGAAACTATGTAAACATTGTGAAATCTAGGTGCAGTTAGTAACACATCTTTTGTTTTAGGATTAACTATTTTGCAAAGATTAGTGGATGATTCAAATAATACGTCTAATCTTTTATCACATAGTTGACTTATAGATATTAAGTTATGTTTCAAACCTTTAACATAAAGAACATTTGAGATAAGAAAAGATTTGTTACCCACTGTACCAACTCCCATGATACTTCCTTTACCGTTATCACCAAACGTTATGATCCCTCCTTTCTTCTTTTTGTTGGGTTTTCTATACCCCTAACGGGATGACATATCGAATATGCGTAGCGGAAATAAAGACAAGAACAACCCAAAAGAGACTAACGGTTCTTGCGGTTTTCGTGATTCAAGAGAATAATCAAATCGAAATATAAGGTACCTTTGCGGGATTGAGTCAACACTCAACCAAGGTGCTCCAAAGAGAAATCCGAAATCTGCTTTTGAGTTCATCAAGAATCGAAATGGATCGATCCCTCTACAGAAGTCCACACAAGCAAAAGGAGAACCCTAGCTTCTTGTCGTACAAGAACTAGGTCGGAGAAGGAAGCTCTCAACGTCCCTACGGACTGCTAGGTCCGATCCAAGGGAGACGGCGACCGACGGCGGTGACTAGCGGCGGCGGAAGACGATCGGCGGACGGGAAGAACGAGATGCCCTCGTGCGGAATAGTTCCGGTCGGCAGTTCTTGTCTAAATCGCGAAAAGGATTAAGTCCATGTAAACCTAAAATCGCAAGCCCTTTTATACTAAAATGCATAAATCAGGCTATCCGCAGACCACAGAATATCTGTCCAGATTTACATTCGCCGAATTCGACTAATCAATATAACCGAATTCGACTCAAATTCGGCGAAACCATTTCGACGAATTCTTCTATACAAATTCGGCTATATCATTTCGTCGAAACCCTTTCGTCGAACTGACATGATTCGGCTAAACCCTTTAGTCGAATCTGTTATAATTTGATTAATCATATTAGCCGAATTTCATTAGTCGAATCAAGCTAATTCGGTTAAACCATTTAACCGAATTTGACACAGTTCGGTTAAACCCTTTAGCCGAATTTGTCAAGTAAATACTCATTCGTTTAAACCCTTTAAATGATTTCCCATTTAGACATTCTCAACTTAATTCCAAGCAGTCACAGGATTGGTCCTCCACTCATATCCAATATGAGTAATGCCAACATAATCCTTTCTCCAACTTCTCCAAATGCTTTTATGTGCGACCATATAGGCTCATATTGCGTTGGCAGTAAGACTAACTGTTGATTGCTTTGAGATCACCTCAGAAACTCCAACAGTCTCCCACTTGATCACAAAGTATCAACAAAAGTCTCACAAACAATGAGCGGCATCTAGCAATACATCATTGCTACCCAAGCAATAAGAGTTCATAACTCAACAAGCCTGTCATGACCAATGTATCAGTGTTGTCATGTCCCTTTGTCCTTTACATCCAGATAGAACTAGAGGCGTGGCCCGTGTCACCCTCATAATTGTTCAATCCCAATTTCCTGATCTAGAATAGACTGTCTGAAAATGGTGAGCTCAGTATCATATATTGACTCAACCAAGCATGACCATGCATTTCTCAGTCTCATTCCATCAAGTGGCCCATGGATGTAACTCTTGTCATAAAGGAGGACAAATCCCATATCTGTCTACAAACAAACACCCAAATGAATCGTAACATACCCAATAACCACCCTTATCATCAACCATTCTCAAGGAAGACTTTAGATGGCATCAAAGTACGCTCTTCCTCACTTGATGAATGATGTGACCTAAGGTCAAAGAACATTTGAGATAAGAAAGGATTCGTTACCCAATGTACCTACTCCCATGATCCTTCCTTTATCGTTATCACCAATAGTTACGATCCCTCCTTTCTTCTTTTCTAGGCTAAGGAATTTTGCTTTGTTGCCCGTCATGTGCTTGGAGCATCCTGAGTCCAAGTACCACAAGTCCTCAGTTTCCTTAGCCTTCCTGAAATCTAGAGAGAAGATGAGAGTAAAGATCCAGATACCCAAGAGGTACCACCCATAGAGTAAGTGGATTTCTTAGGTAACCAGATTTGTTTTAATAATCGTTGTTTTATATTCCTGCAAGAGCTAGATGTGTGTCCAGACTTAAGACAATTAGCACACGAAATAAAGGGGGTTGAGACCCTTTTCTGAGTTTCTACATTGCTCTTGCAAGATGATGTTTGGACGTTAGAAAAAACAGAAGATTTTTTATCAGTTGAGCTACCGCCGGCGTTAGTGGCTAGCGCTGGGCGGTAGGGTTCACTTTTATATCCGACCCCAAATTTTGCAGAACCATAACATTGGTTTCCCAAAATCATATCCAGGGATTTTTGACCAATCCCGAATTTTTTTATGGCAATATTGAGGTCATGATTTTGTTTTTTAAGAAAAGTATTTTCTTGTACAATCAAAACACATTTATTTTCAAATCCCTTTTTATTATTTTCAATTTGTAGAAAAGTGGTTTTTAGTTTTCTCTCTAAGTCCCCCTTTTCTTTTGCAATAGTTTTGTTTTGTGCAAGGGCCTTAGAAAGAGAAACTTCAAGTTCTTTTGTCTTAAATAAAGAGTGCTCACACTCTTGACATGAAAACTTTCTCTTTTCAAGGGAAATCAATTTTTTTGTGAGCTTGTGATTTTCTTTGATAATAGCTTCATTTTCACAATTTAATATAATATTATCTTTTATACTTTGATCATAGGATTTGCAAATTAAAAAAAATTCATCATAGAGTTCTTCGAAAGTAGGAGGAATTACCTTAGTGTCGCTAAGAACAATGGTGTCGTCATTGTTGCTTTTTGCCATTAAGCATAAGTTTGCTTCCTCCTCGCTACTTGACTCAGACTCGTTTGACTCTTCAGAGGAAGAATCATCCCAAGTTGCGGCTTTCAGTACTTTCTTCTTCTCTTTTGCTTTGTGTTGTTCTTTTTGCTCCTTTTGATACTTTGGGAACTGGCTCCGAATGTGCCCGGTCTTTCTGCAGTGGTAGCACTTTGGTGGTGGTCTTTCTTCTTCATCTTTGCTTCCTTTTTCTTTCCTTGATGAAGAGGAAGATCCCTTTCGTCGAGTATCCGTTTGGAAGTATTTGCGGAATGTGTTCCCTCTTTCTGGATTCCTGATGAACTTCCTGAAGTTCTTGATCAGGAGACCTTCTTCATCTTCATCATCATCTTCGATGCTCTCCTTCTTTGACTTTAGCGCTAGCGCCTTTTTCTTTGGCTCTTTGTTGTATTCATTGTGTTGAATCTGGAGTTCTACCTCATGGGTTTTGAGATTCCCAATAAGGTTCTCGATCTGGAGAGTTCTTAAGTTTTGCGACTCCGAGATGGCTGTCACCTTTGGATTGAACCTCGGAGGTAAGGAACGAAGAATTTTCCTCACCAAGTCCCCGTCTGAGTAGGTCTTTCCAAGTGCCTTTGAAGCATTGACGATCTTGGTGAAGTGGGTGTACATCGAGTTAATGTCCTCTTCGGTATCCATCCTGAATTTTTCATATTCATATTCCAGTTGGAATAGCTTTGCATCTTTCACCTGCGATGTACCTTCATGAGCTTCCAATTGATTCCAAATATCATAAGCAGTTGTGCATGCAGAAATTCTATAAAACTCAGTCCTATTTAAAGCGCAATATAAAGCGTTCATTGCTTTAGCATTATTTTTACACCTTAGTTTATCATTATCGTCTCATTTATCTTTTGGTTTTGCTAATGTCGCCTCTCCCACTACAGTTGTAGGAGGAGAGTACCGAACTTCTACCATTTTTCATACTTCTACATCCATGGTCATAAGAAAACGGATCAGTCGATTTTTCCAGAAGTTAAAATCTGACCCAGTAAAGAGAGGTGGTCGACTAACCCCTTGACCCTCAGGAAATGCGATATCATGAGACGCCATTATTCCCGGTTGTTAAGCCAATTTGGAATAACCAGCTCTGATACCACTTGTTGGATCGGTAGTCACCCTTAGAGGGGGGTGAATAAGGGTTTTTAAAAACTTTAGTGATATTTTGTGAAGCTTTGTAATAATGCAAGACAAAGACAATAAGAAGTCAAGTAAAACAATTGAAATAAAGTAGAGACATGCTTTATTAATATCAAAAACGGTTTTACAAAAATTGACTTCTATAACGCAAGAAATCGGTGGCGATGAATAGTAAACTCTGTTTGTTTTCTATCCTGACTCGCATCCCCACGAACCGGTGGCCCTAGCCTATCCTCCCCGGATTCGGCCTCAAGCCGCTCTAGCCAACCCTTCCCCGGATGTGGCCTCAAGCACCCCCTAGACCTAGCCTAGATCTAGTCGCCAACACGAGGCGAGTTTCCCCCTAAGTCCTACCCAGACCTAGTCGCCAACACAAGGCGATTTCACTAATCGTTTACAAGAAGAATATGAAATGAAAATAAATAAAAACTCCCTTCTGAAGTCGGAGGCGAAGATCCGCTGTAGAATAAGCGTTGTAGAAGCGGACTTCGTTTGGATCCGGCGTGATGAGATTCTCCTTCAGAAGTTTGCAGAACTTTGGTAGGACATCAACTTTCGGCCAAGATAGCCTCTAGAATTCTAGCACTCTATCTCTCTCTGATATCTCTCTGATGTGTTGCTGAAATGAGAGAAGGGATGTCCTTTTTATAGCCTCAGCGCTATCACCTGCGCTAGCGATACCGTCGGCGCTATCCCATATTAGGACACATTCTGCGCGGTAGAATCTTCAATTCGAGGAAACAATTCTCCCTTGCCAACTGTGCTCCTCGCTATCTCCTGCGCTATCAGATATCGCCTGGCGCTATCTCCTTCTATAAGATCTCCCGGCAATTGCGCTTAAGCAATTCATTTCGTCGATCGAAATTTCGTCGAACGGAGCAAAGAGTTCGTCGAGCGAATTTTCGTCGAACGTCGTTATGAGCATTTCGTCGAGCGCCGCTAACAGTTCGTCGAACGCAGCTAGCGCCTGCGCTAGTACTACCGCCAGCGCTAGTGGATGTTTTGGATTTGTTGGCTCAACTTTGGAGGCAACCTTCATATGTAATCCTTGAGACATGTGGACTTTGTTATCCTGCACACTTAAACACACAAGATCAAATACACATAGGATTTGTTATTTTCAAACCTAGGAGATGCGGAAGAACATGTTCCAACACCTTCCCTCCTTGGTGAGAGGTTGGCTTCTGGTGGTTGTAGTGGTTTGTTTGCCTATGGGTTTGTTGGCACCCGTAGTGGTCTCTTGTTGTATTCTGCTCTTTTGCTTTTATGCTATTACTTCTTGCTGTGAATGAAGTATTGCTCTATGGGAAGGATTTATGTTAGGGTGCATGAGTTACTTTACTTATATAAAATGTCATTTTTTGCATAGCATGATTTTGTATGTAAAAGTCACATACTTTGAAGATCATAGAAAACCTTTTCCTTACCTATAATAAATTTAGAGTTGTGCATTTCATTGCTAAGATGTTTGATCTTCATGCTCATGTAGTTTTTTATGAACCTATTTCTCCGATGCGTATGTATAGTTTTCTATTCGTGGACTAGTTGATCCACTAGACCTGGGGGCACGATCCTAAGCTTAAAGTGTAAATCCTCTTTTTAACTCAATCATATTTATGTCTTTTATACACTATTCGTACAGAGAGTTTGCATGTGCGTGTGTAGTTGTCCCATGCATGATGTGGCATCATAATGCGTATTTTCCCCTTGCTCTAATAATATTTATTAAATTCGTGGGAAAATGCGGGTTGTGACATGCATCAACTATCAAAAATTAAACGATGCCACACGAAAAGACCACTTCCTGCTTGCGTTCATCGATCAAATCTTGGAGCGTCTTTCAGGTAATCCTTTTTATTGTATTATCGATGGTCTTTCAGGGTTTTTCCAAATCCCTATTTCCCCCGAAGACCAGGAGAAAAAAACTATTTCATGCCCCTTCGGCACCTTCACATATCGAAGGATGCCATTTGGACTCTACAACGCACCAGCTACATTCCAAAGATCTATGATGGCGATATTTGGCGAGCTCGTAGAATATATAATGGAAGTCTTTATGGATGACTTCTGCGTTTTCGGAAACTCTTTTAAAATCTGCTTACAAAATTTAGATAGAGTTCTCCAGCGGTGTGAAGAGACGAATTTAGTTTTAAACTGGGAGAAATGCAACTTCTTGGTCCGAGAAGGTTTATTCCTCGGCCATAAGATTTCTTCCAACAGGATGGAGGTCGATTAGGCCAAAGTTGCAATAATTGAACAACTTCCCACACCCTCAAACGTAAAATCTATTCAAAGTTTCCTAGTCCACGCGAGTTTTTACTGACGGTTTTTTCCCAATTTTTCTAAAATTACAAAACCGCTAACCCACCTCCTAGAGAAGGATTTCCCATTTATTTTTGATACCGCCTGCGTAGAGGCATTTAGTTTTATAAAAAAACAACTTATCAATTCTCCAATTCTGGTGGCGCAAGATTGGTCCCTTCCGTTTGAAATAATGTGCGATGTGAGCGATATTGCGCTTCTCGTACGCTTATAGCCGCACAGGCTAACTACACAACAACGGAAAAGGAACTTCTTGCCGTCGTCTTTGCCTTCGATAAGTTCAGGACTTATGTCACGCTTTCAAAAGTAATTGTTTTCACTGACCACTCCACCCTCAAATATCTTTTGGCCAAAGTTGATGCCAAGCCCCGCTTAGTTCGATGGATCATCCTTCTACAGGAATTTGACTTAGAGATCCGGGACAAGAAGGGGGCTGAAAATTTGGCAGCCGACCACCTCTCGCATTTAGAACACCCTATCGCAGAAGCGCTCGTCGAACTCAAAATAGACGATAGATTTCTTGAGGAGCGCCTCTTAACAGTAAATAACATAAAAACTTCTTCCATCCAATGGTTCGCAGATTACACGAACTATCTAGTCGCATGGGTCCTTCAGAAATATTTTTCGACTCAGCAAATGAAGAAATTCTTTTCTGATTTAAAAACTACTTTTAGGAGGACCCCATTATCCTTCGCATCTGCGCAGACCAAGTAGTGCGGAGATGTGTTTCAAGCAAGTATGCGCGAAAATTTTGCGACACTACCACGAGGGACCGGCTGGGGGGCATTATCAAGCCAATCGGACCGCATGGAAAGCGTTAGAGGCGGGCTTTTATTGGCCCACTCTCTTTAAATATGTTCATAATTTTGTGAGTAAATGCGATAGCTGCCAGCGGTCGGGTAATATCTCACATCGTGACGAGATGCCCCAAAACCTTTTTGTCAAGTGTGAAATCTTCGATTTGTGGGGCATAGATTTTGTAGGCCCCCTACCTTCTTCTTTTAATAATCGCTATATTTTGTGGTGGTCCACTACGTATCTAGGTGGGCGGAAGTGCAAGCACTCCCCACCAACGATGCGAGAGTCGTCGTCCATTTTCTCAAAAAATTATTTTCTCGCTTCGGCACGCCTCGCGCAATAATTAGTGATAGGGGTATGCACTTCTACAACGCCCAGTTTTCAAAAATCTTATCTAAATGTGGCGTTACGCACAAGCTCTCCACCGCCTATCACCCCCAAACGAGCGGCCAAGTAGAGGTAGTAAATCGCGAGATTAAACGAATTTTAGAAAAAACTGTTTCTTTGAATAGGAAATATTGGTCCATCAAACTCGACGATGCACTGTTGGCATATCGTACGACATACAAGACCTCCATGGGTTGTACGCCATATCGATTAGTCTACGACAAAGCAAGCCATTTACCCGTAGAGTTAGATCACCGCGCTTTTGGGGCTTTAAAACTTCTAAACCTCGATTCGAACTTAGCCTCCGCAAGTAGGAAATTCCAATTAAACGAACTCGATGAATGGCGTGCGAACTCTTATGAGAGTAATAAATTTTATAAGGAGTGCTCTAAGTTCAATCATGATCGAAAAATAAAATTTCTAAAAAATTTTGCGCCGGGCGATCTTGTCCTTCTTTAGAATTCACACCTTCGTCTTTTTCTGGGTAAGCTAAAATCCCGATGATCCGGCCCCTTTGAAGTCAAATTGGTTTGGCCATATGGCACTATTCTTATTCCTCATCCCGAAAAAGGCGAATTTAAAGTCAACGGTCACCGTCTAAAACTTTATATTGCGGGCGATCCAATGGGCGATACTCTCGAATCCTTACACCTCCCCAATTTATAATCTCGCCATTCTAGATTAGTCAAGCTACGCGATGATAAACAAAGAACTTGTGGGAGGCACCCCATATCTATCTAATATTTTATTATGCTTCTTATGTTTTTGCAGGGTTTCTTCCGGCGCCGCCAGCTTTAGTTCAGGGAGGCCTTTTTGCTCCCTCTTTATTTTTGTACATACTGCACTTTCATTTTCCCTTCTTCATACTTAAATTGCAAAATTGGTGATAATGTTGGGTTTTAAGTATGGGGATGTTTTTCCTGTTTAAAATAAATTTTAAAATAAAATAAAAATAAAAAATCTTGTAATTAAAAAAAAACAATAAAAACAAACCAATGTAAATATAACATCGTAATGTTTTTTTTTTACTTCATCTGCATATAAGCTTGATTATTTCAAAATCTCGTATTGTTTTTTTTAACTTCATGTAAATATAGGTTTTTTTTACTTTATATAATATGCGCTTGTTTATTTTTAAACAAAAAATTAAATAAAAGTTTGTTTCTACTTTTCATAATAAAAACCCTACTTTACTTCTATGCTTAAAGCATTTAGTTTCGAGAATATCTATTTTTCGTCTTTTTATAATCGCTAGTTTTACTATTTGTTTGTTTATCTAAGATTGATAGAATTAAATGTTCGGGGTTAAGTTTAAAAGAATATCTTGTGTTTCTAAATTAAATAGAGGCTTTGTTTCAAGCAGTACTTTTACTAGCTAAAATAGAGGCATGTGTATTATGTTGGTAAAATAACTTTAGATCGCAATTATCCTTACTTTATGTCTTTAGGAATCTAGGAATATTCAAATTACTAAGGTTGCTCTCAAACCTTTTTTTATTATTATAGAATTCCTCTTGAAAACCCCTTATATGCACCAACTTAGCATGGCATAAAAAAAATAAAAGAAGAAAAAGATCTTATGTCAATGGGAATAAGAATTCATTCCGTAAACATAGGCACCCAATAAAAATTTAAATGATCTTATGTCAATGGGATTAAGATTTTGTTCCGTAAACATAAGCATTAGGTTAATAAAAACAAATGAATTGGTTTTCCCTCGTAAACCATGGGGGGCACCAATGATAACTAAAAAGAAGGGTTGGAAGGATATAAACAATCACCCCTAATTCAAGTACTCTTCTTATTGTCAAAGCTTTCACCCTCTTTCCCTTAGCCAATTTATTGTATCTGCTAGTTTTAATTCAAAAAATCATTTGAGAGCATAATTAGTAACTTGTATTTTTTCCTTCACATTTCTTTAAACAAAGGTTCTTATAATTTCGATCTAATCTCATTTACTAATTATTGCAATTTTGCTTACTATTTAGTTAATTAAGAAGTATTTTGGCTAAGACGTTTCTCTGTACTTAAATCAATTGCATAATTTAGGACTTAAAACTATTTATACTCCGGATTTTTAGTTTTCAGTCTCTTATGATTAAATAAAACGATAGCAAAAAATTAGAACTTATGTTAAGCCTGTATAGATCCCTCTTACTTTTGCTTAGGAATAGAAAAAGATTAAGTATGAGGGTATTTGATAAGTAGTAAAATATACGTATTTTTAGTATAGTTTCTAGTATAAATTTAAGTAATATTGTAAATATTTTATGTTAATTATTGAATAAATTGCTTGTTTTATTATTTTCTTTCTAACTTAGTTTGTTTTGTTTTTCAGCAATTTTGGCATTTTTTGTTATGTCACGCTCTCGGTCACGCCCATGACCAAGGGCGTGTAAGCTTAAAATGCCAATTTCTAGCTCGATCGACATCCTGTCCCATCGATCAGCTTGCAGTCTCGTCGATCGACTGGCTGTCTCGTCGACATATATGGTCATGCCTGTGTACTCTGCGATCAACTTCACCTCCCGTCAATCGACCTCCCGTCCCATCGATCGACATCTTGTCCCGTCGATTGGCACCTGGTCCCATAGATATTTGCAAAGTCACGCTCGTGATAGAGGCTGTGACCTATCAACTCCTTCCAGAATCCAACATACACGCCAGCCATCACACCCCAGTTGAACCTGACGTCTGCCGCCCAAGGTCACACCCGTGACACCTCAAGTCACGGCCGTGTGCAACCATTTTCCCGGTCAAAAGATTCCAGAAGGAGGCTGAGCCTATCCTCCCAACACGCCCCAGGGTCACGCCCCTCGGTCACGCCTGTGACCGAGGGCATGTAAGAATAAAAATTTTCCTATAAATAGGAGCGGTCGGCTGAAGCATTTCTCATCCAGAATTTTGTGTGTTTAGTGTTTTTCTGGAGTAGTGTAGAGCGTATGAGTTATTTTTTGCATTTAAGTAGTTATTTGCTCTTTCCTAGTCTAGTTGTAACCTTTATTTTGACAATAAAAAAGTTATTTTCTCATTGCAACATAGTTTTACATTGTTCTATTTAATGTTTAGAAGTAGGTTATGAGTGATATTCCCAAACCCTATTTTGGGTTTTGAGTGTGTAACACTCTTTTAAGTTATAAATTTCAGTGTTCAAATTATTCAATAATTGTTCTATACCACCCCATCCTGGATGAGAGGTTAAGTACTTTTTAGCACTTTATTAAGATGGTTGGGACGAATACTATTTCTGCATTTTATTAGTCGTAATTTCTTCGTTAAACCCGCTTTTATCCGCTTAAAATATAAACATGTCTTCTCTAATTACTTATGTCATCTCCATTCCGATGAATGGATAATTTCCTTTAGTTCACGATGTCGAAGAGCATTCGGAAAAATTAATGGTTTTCTAAAAATTAAAATATCTCTTTTCTAAAAGTAATTAACAAGCTTAAGGTTTACCCGAGAAAAATATTGAGTGAGACCATATAATCGATGTATGGTTCTCATTTCCATTTACATACACTAGTTAGCCGAGAGGCTCGTGCGTATGGATTGATTGCTCATAGGTAAAGAGAAGTGCGCTCTACCCTCGAGAGAGGATGAGCTCCCGAATTGGAATTAAAACCCAATAGAGGGGTTCACAGCTTAAAGCGAGTATTATGGAGATTCGATTAAGGAACGAGAGTTCGGTCGAATATTCTTAATCTCAGGTAGACGTACCCTTGAGAGAGCTGCGTTCATACTTATGGAACCTCCACGGCCAAGCCATTTTAATGTTTTGAAAAGTCATATCTTTTACTTCTAAAAAAAGACTATTTTTGTCTCAAGGTAATTCGACATCGGGTGTTATATTCATCATCGTTTAGAACTCTAGTTATACATATATTATCGTTCTTTGAAAATTAAAAACCAACTCAAAATATTACTCTGATAAAGTAATAGTTTGTTTCTTATAAGTAGAAGTAATCAACGAAACCCAGGACTAAATACGAACTTGATATTTTCTATAAAATATCCTATACTATTCACGATAAGGTATACTTGCCTTCATCTATTTTAGTTTGGATAATTTAACAAAAACTTTACAAAACAAACCCCAAACAAATCATCAAGCACCATTGATGAGTCTGGTTTATACAGTGATTTCCGTCCTCATCTGGGTTTGTTTTAGTGTCATTGCACTTCAATTGCTGTTCATATATGCTTATATTGATATCACGGCGTATCTGCGCCTTTTGTGCAATCCTTCCCCCTTCGTGGCATGTTTTTCTTATATATTACTGTATGCCTGTGTTATGGATCTGGTGGTGTTCACGGATCGGGGTCATATGTATTTTTCCTGCAGGTCCTGGGATCGCGTGAACGTTCAGGATGGTGAGGGGCAATTTTTGGCCTAAAAAGCCTCTGATCGTGTGCATTCCTTCGCGCACGATCAGGCGCACGACCAGTGGTCGTGCATTAATTCCCTTCCCAGACAGAGCGTCGATGCACGATCAGAGGATTCCTTCGCGCACGACCACTGGTCGTGCGCCCCTGACCGTGCGTTATTTGCCATCTTTTTCTTTGCTACAGGTTGACTGCGCACGATCACAGGCATTCCTTCGCGCACGACCAGTGGTCGTGCGCCACTGACCGTGCGCAGTGTTTATTTTGCTCTGTATTTAAACCGCTGCTCCGTGAAATTAGGGATTCAACACTATTTTGGGGCGCGATTTCTCCGCGCCAGTCCGCCGTTTCACCTCTCCAAGTTCCTCCCATCCATTCCCCCCTTTGGGAAGGCTTCATCCATTGATCCTAAGGTCCATCCAGGATCCCGGAAGCATTCTCTGCCATCTATAGCCAGCATTCCATGAGGAGGACATCTCCATTGGGCGAAGCAGAAGTGACCCAGCTTTGAGAAGAAGACGGGCAACGGTTGGAGGTAGTGATAGCCTCTAAGCCCCGGAAGCAACCAAGGACTGAGCTCGGAGGAGGCGTGATGACCCCCCATTCAGACCAAGATCCACGGCGAGGCTTCTCATCTCGTGGTTCCTTCTACCCCTTCTCCTTTTTGATTTGTACTCTTCATTGTTGTAATGAACTAAGTGAACCTCTATTTGTCTAAGAATGGGAGTTTGTTTATGATCTTGTTCTTTACTTGATGTTGTGTTGTGATGCGCTCCGCCCCCGCTCCACTTACACACACACGTTCTAGCACTCGCTCTAGCAAAAGCTGGAAGCGATAGCGAAGAGGTGCCTTCGACCCTCAACTCTCACATTTGCACTCACCTCATCCATTTGCTCACCGGCCATCCGCTAAGCGAAGCACGACATCGCGGCCTGCACTAAATCCATCCACCAAGCGACGCGGTGATTGCGACCCACATAATTTGTTTAGTTTTCTCATTACTGTTCTATAAAACCAATCAAAATCCCCCTGTTTTTGTTTAACTTAGAAACCCTCATAATTAATCTCCTAACAAGCAAATCGTACTACCCAACTTGCGGTCCTTTGAGAACGATATTCGGGGAGCTACTCCCGACTTTTATTGCTTGAAAACGACCGGTGCACTACCGTCGTACCGCATTTCGTGCCTGCTAATTAGCGGTGTGGAAATAGCGCGTCAAGTTTTTGGCGCCGTTGCCGGGGACTGCAAGCGTGTATGATTTATCTTTCTTTAGAAATTAGTTTAAGGGTATTTTTGTTTTTGATATTTCTTTTTTTTGTGTAGTGTGCGCATGCATAGACAACATCCTGGTGAATTTGCTGCATTTGATCCAAAAATAGAGCGTACCCTACGGGCGCGTCTCCGTGCTGCCGCCACCATGGATGTCAATGGGAACCAGATAAATCCCGGGATGGGAGATGCACCAGGCGTTGGTCAGGAGGCCGATGAGAATGAAGTGGTTAGGCCGAGGCCGAGGACCATGAGAGATTACACCACGCCCACTGTGGGGAGTGTGTACCCCGAATTTGGCCCGGCTATTACTAACAACAATTTTGAGATAAAGCCGGCTATTCTGAATCTGATCCGCAATAATGCCCAATTCTCCGGGTTAACCAGTGAAGACCCCCATCTTCACCTAGCTGAATTTGCAGAGATTTGTGGTACATTTCGGTACGCAGGAATTGCTAATGAGACGGTGAAACTCAGGTTGTTTCCATTCTCCCTCCGCGACAAGGCGAAGGCTTGGCTCCACACAATACAACCCAGCGCATCTACCACCTGGGACGCTCTGCAAACAAAGTTTTTGGAATAATTCCACCCGGTGGACAAGGTTGTAAACTTGCGGAGAGAAATCGCAACCTTCAGACAACACGATCAGGAGACCCTTGCGGAAGCATGGGATAGGTTCACGGACCTCCTCCGGAAGTGCCCTCAGCATGAGCTACAACCTTGGAGCTTAGTGGAAAATTTCTATTTTGCAATCGAGCCCAATTATAGAGCCATGATTGATGCTGCTGCAGGCGGGACCCTGATGAACCATACTCCCGAGGACGCACTGAGGATTCTCCCAGACACTGCCATTCAGAGTTCATTCTGGACTACTAGAAGAAACGCTCCAAGGAATGCTCGTGGACACTTTGAGGTGAGCACGTCGGGCGCATCTGCCGAGGTGGCATCGGCGCCTTATGACAACGTCGTGCTATTTAAGAGGCCTGCCCTCCCTCCTGCCCCAGTAATGGCCATTTCGTGTCAAGGATGTGGAAACCCTGGGCATCATGCATATGAGTGCCCCTCAGGTGAGCAACCTGCTGAATTAACTTTTGATGAAAGTGTAAATTATATGAATGATCAAAATCGGGGAGTACCATTTAACAACGCTTATAACCCGGCCGTGAGGAGTAACCCGAACTTCTCATGGAAACAAAACATTCCTAGCCAACGATGGTAAGGAGGCTTGCATCAATTTGATGTGCAAGCCTCCGGTAGCCAACCGAGGCCACCACAACCGGGGTTTGCTCAAAATGCACCACCGCAGAGGAAGAGCGCATTGGAAGAAATGATGGAAAAGTTTGTTGATCTGGCTCAAACAAATATGGCCAATCAAACTGCTTCAATGCGAAACTTGGAGACACAGCTAGGCCAATTGGCCCAGGTGCTCTCCGAGCGTACGCAAGGCGCTCTTCCAAGCAATACTGAAAAGAACCCGCGGGAGCAAGGTAAAAGCATTGCTGACGCGGATGGTGGTCAAGTGAGCCCTTGCGTTGTTGAATGAACTATCAATAATATTGAGGTTTCCGTGCTTAGCGACTCTGGGGCATCTCGCAACATTCTTGCTCTGCAAGATGTTGATAGATTGCACCTAACAATGAACTCTGAGGACCGGAAGTCGCTGGTGTTGGCTAATGGAGTGACTGTCGAAACTGAGGGTGAGATTCGTGAGGTCGTAGTAAATCTTAATGGGACGGCTGTAGTCACTGACTTTCAGATTCTTGGCCCCATGGAAAATGATTCCATGCCAATCCTGGGGGTTCCTTTTCTAAAGGAGAGTGGTGCAACCCTCCACATCTCCACGGGTTGCGTCACCCCACCTTCCAATGCGACAAACCTGTCAGGATCATCTTATCTTCCTAACCTCTCGATGAGTAAAAGTAAGTGTAGGTCCAATGAAGAAAAATCAGACTTTGACGTGAAGGATCCTAGAGAGGAGGAAAGTATCACTCTGATGGAAGAAAAAGCAAAGCAGCTCACAAATAAAGAGTTGGAGATAGAGAGGAAAAGCAGTAAGACAAAGGAGTGGGAAGACATGGGAGAAGGCGGAGCGATGAGCCTTACAAACAATGTTTTTATTCAAAACAAGAAATGTAACCAATCTAAACAGGTTCATTGGGCCGATCTACCCCCTTCTGAGGGTGCAGAAATGAAGCCCCCGGCTGATCCCAATCCGACAAACACTATCACCCCTCCCGCACATGGTGCTCGGTGGCGCTCTCCTTCAGTGGAAAAACTGAAGCAGGAAAGAATCCTGCACGCAGCGCGCTTTGCAGCCCTCCGGCTCGAGAAGGAGGAGGTTAGGTGCAAGGGAGAGACATCTTCCTTGGGCCCTAAAGCTTTCACCTCCTGCCCATCTCGCGTGACTGGGGATAACCACCACAAATCAGCATATAGCTGATGCGTGCCGGGATCTCCGGGCTGTGCTGTGTGCCATCTGTTATGTTTATGTGCTTCTCTGTTTCAAGTTATTTGATGCGTCGTACTGTCTCTTTAGTTTTTTTTATTATAAGACTATTGCTATCAAACTCTAATACAGGTATTTGGTCCACCTTCAAGGACGTTAAACAAAAAGGCTCTTGGGAGACAACCCATTGGGGACCATTTGGTTCCGTTCTTTCTTGTTATCTTCTTTGCTATATTTTTGTTGTGCTTGGGATCTCTTTAATCGCAGGTCCGCATCTATTGGAGCACGGCGGAATCATCGCATTCTGAATAAAACGCCATATCTTCTGGTATGCTCATTTCTGAGCATGGGGTAATCTCTCATCCTAGCCCTCTTAAGCTTATGTCGCTATCAAACATGTTTTTTTGCTTAGTGTAAGTCTGGGGGAGTGTGAGTTATCGTTACCACGTGCACGTGCACAGTGCACAGCATACTAGGATCTACAATCTGTGTTATATTGTAGCATTGTTCATCTCATGGCACACCATGACACCCACGTGAGCGCACTTAACTGTAGGCGCGCGACGAGTCTAACTCGTCTCGGTTGTGTGAATGGGAAATCACAGTGCTGGGTTAGGATTGCGAGACGAAGTACTTTGTTGGCTCGTGTAGTGCTCTAGTCATTTATTCATGTTTCGCATAGAAATTGGTGTAGATTAAACTTTTCTTTATGCTTTTAGTTTTACATTTTATTCTGTCAGCGTAATTCTAGTTTATTCTACTCAAAAGCGGTGAAACCGGTGCGAATCAATCGGTAGTGTAGGGATGTGTGTAGAGGGGTGCTAGGCTCGTATTGCTCGAGTCGGGAGGAAGAATCATCTTTCTCGGTGACTAAGAACTTGCCCCAAGCGACTCTTCAAGCATGGGTATGAGTTAGTTCAGTGCGTGAGCGTGACGTAGGCCATCATGTTGGCCAGTTTGAGCTTTGTATTCCGGTCCTAACATCTTATCCTTGCTAGCCCCTTGTGCCTACCCGATCCCGTTGATTCAGCTCCACCTTCAATTCACCAAAGCCAAAATGACTATCCTAATCGCACACCAAATTCTGAGCTCAAGCAATTTGTGCATTTAATAAATTGGGTGTTGATGCGGTGTATATTTGTGATTGTGGTGGAAATGCGTTATTGAAGATATAGCTGTTTTGTATCTAATTGTGCAAAGTTATGAAATTTGAAAAAAATGAGAAAAGAAAAGAAAGTAAAAAAAAAGAGAAAAAAAATGTATAAAGAGATATATTTGGGAATAAGTGGTGTACACATTTTTATTATTGCTGGGATAGTGTTTCTTTTGCAAGCTCATTTGGGTCATGTGTGCTCAAGCCCCGCATTCATCATTGTTTACCGCACCGTAGCCTAAGCCTAAATCATAACCTAAAGCCCTATTGATTTGCGCATCGAATCGTACGAATGTCGTGGAGAGAGTGCGAACAGGTGAGCTTATGGTCATCGACACTGATGGATTTTAGTGGAGGTTGTTCCGAACTCCGGTGTTGAGTAATGTTCGCCTCAGCAGCCTTTCTACTTTCTTCCTACGCATGACCGAGTGATTCCCTATGATTCAACTTTTGAGTAGAAATAATATATAGTTACGTTGTTAGAATTATGTAAACTATTTTGCATAACTAAAAATTCTTTTTACTAGATTTCTATGCACATGTGTATGAGACTTCGCATATTACTCCATCCTTGCAATTTCTAACCCAGCTATGTCTTTTCTCGCTCCACCGGATTTGTTTGCTCAGGTCGCGCAAACAGGTAAGTCTGGGGGTGTGATGAGTCTGGTTTATACAGTGATTTCCGGCCTCATCTGGGTTTGTTTTAGTGTCATTGCACTTCAATTGCTGTTCATATATGCTTATATTGATATCACGGCGTATCTGCGCCTTTTGTGCAATCCTTCCCCCTTTGAGGCATGTTTTTCTTATATATTACTGTATGCCTGTGTTATGGATCAGGTGGTGTGCACGGATCGGGGTCATATGCATTTTTCTTGCAGGTCCTGGGATCGCGTGAACGTTCGGGATGGTGCGGGGCAATTTTTGGCCTAAAAAGCCTCTGATCGTGCGCATTCCTTCGTGCACGATCAGGCGCACGACCAGTGGTCATGCGTTAATTCCTTTCCCAGACAGAGCGTCAGCGCACGATCAGAGGATTCCTTCGCGCACGACCACTAGTCGTGCGCCCCTGACCGTGCGTTATTTGCCATCTTTTTCTTTGCTACAGGTTCACTGTGCACGATCACAGGCATTCCTTCGCGCACGACCAGTGGTCGTGCACCACTGACCGTGCGCAGTGTTTATTCTGCTCCGTATTTAAACCGCTGCTCCGCGAAATTAGGGATTCAGCACTGTTTTGGGGCGCGATTTCTCCGCGCCAGTCCGCCGTTTCACCTCTCCAAGTTCCTCCCATCCATTCCCCCCTTTGGGAAGGCTTCATCCATTGATACTAAGGTCCATCTAGGATCCTGGAAGCATTCTCCGCCATCTACAGACAGCATTCCATGAGGAGGACATCTCCATTGGGCGAAGCAGAAGTGACCCAGCTCTGAGAAGAAGACGGGCAACGGTTGGAGGTAGTGATAGCCTCTAAGCCCCGGAAGCAACCAAGGACTGAGCTCGGAGGAGGCGTGACGACCCCCCATTACGACCAAGATCCACGGCGAGGCTTCTCATCTCATGGTTCCTTCTACCCCTTCTCCTTTTTGATTTTTACTCTTCATTGTTGTAATGAACTAAGTGAACCTCTATTTGTCTATGAATGGGAGTTTGTTTATGATCTTGTTCTTTACTTGATGCTGTGTTGTGATGCGCTCTGCCCCCGCTCCACTTACACACACACACGTTCTAGCACTCGCTCTAGCAAAAGCTGGAAGCGATAGCGAAGAGGTGCCTTCGACCCTCAACTCTCACATTTGCACTCACCTCATCCATTTGCTCACCGTCCATCCGCTAAGCGAAGCACGGCATCGCGGCCTGCACTAAATCCATCCACCAAGCGACGTGGTGATTGCGACCCGCATAGTATGTTTAGTTTTCTCATTACTGTTCTATAAAACCAATCAAAATCCCCCTGTTTTTATTTAAATTAGAAACCCTCATAATTAATCTCCTAACAAGCAAATCGTACTACCCAACTTGCGGTCCTTTGGGAACGATATTCGGGGAGCTACTCCCTACTTTTATTCCTTGACAATGACTGGTGCACTGCCGTCGTATCACATTTCGTGCCCGCTAATTAGCGGTGTAGAAATAGCCGGTCAACCATTCAGGAGGAGACCGACCGCGGGGCTCCTGTTGCTATGCATCGCGGACACGCGGCCAAGGGAGGTCGGTCGAGGGAGACTGGTCGCAGTGGTCTTGCAGCCACTCATTGCGGACGCGCGGCTAATGGCTTCCGACCATGGGGGCTTCGCGCCCACGTGCTACGGGTGTGCAGCCAAGGGTGGCCAAACAAGGAAGGCTGGTCGCGGGGGCCTCACAACCTCGCGCTATGTGCGTGCGCCCAAGCGTGTCGGGCTGGGGGAGGATGGCTGCGGGGCCTTGTGGCTGCTTACCTTGGGTGCGCGACTGAGGGAGGACGACAACGGGGACCGAGGACCCGGCGGCGGCTGGACTCCGGTGGTTGTCCAATGGGGAGGATATGGCTGGTTGGCCAGCTGCGGGCGGTTAGTACGATGGATGGGAATGTTGATCACAGATGGTGATTGTGCGTGTGGTGGTTTCCCCCATAACCTACCTTTATGTTAGTGGGTTCATGGAATTTCGGCTAATCGCATTCCAAAATTCCTATATATTTAGGGAGACTGTAACACCCTGCCAGAACAAATAATATAACAGTAGGTCCGGTCGGGACCCCACGCCATACTATGCATACAAGTTAGGCATCATAAGGTGATAATCAGAAAAGAACTACAACTACACTAGAGTAAATAAAACGTAAGCGAAAGCATTTGATTAAAACATCTTTTAGAACTGTCCACTATCCCAGGAATGAAATAATAGAGTTATGGCCTTAAAGCCTTACATTAAAATAATGTCTCAAAACTCCAAAACATACATCGGCACGCATGCCGGCAATTTAAGGAAAGCAAGAGAGGGGAGGTTGGCCTTCGAGGGCCAACACAGCATAAGCTCCAGCAAGCTATTTCCTGCTTGGCTCACCCGCACCTGCAACAACGATCCACCAAAACGTGGAAACAAGTAACCGGTCAGCTAAAGCTGACTAATGTTATAATGACCCCACCCCTATAGACGGGGTGGCGGTGCTCCTTCCCTGCAGACAGACAGTATATGCATAGATTTTCAAGGTGCGTTCAAGCACCACATGTATAAGCAATCAACACCAACGTTGGCGTGCATGGACACACGTTTCGTGTTCTCAAGGCACTCTCACGGTGTAGTCTCCGAGCCACACCTAACAACTCCCTAGACAAAAAGTTCGCATGAGCTTTGACCGTCAAGACTACCCTGCCTTACAGACCATTCCCAACATCTTACGGTGCACAGAGGAGCTGCCTCTTCACTGATCCGATATGGGGGCGGGTTTGGATCAACTTTGCCCATGCTCAAATCTTCGGCATCAACCGTCTGACGTGGGTACGACTTCACCTCAGCCCGAACAACAAAGGGAGGCTTCACACCTCAACATATAGCTCCCTGGGAGCTACCGCCGGCGCTAGCCCTAGCACCGGGCAGTACTTACATATCATCGAATCCGCCCACAACTTCGGGTATTTCCTGGAGGTTAACTCCAGGACTCCCTGCAGTACCATACAGTACACATAACCCAAAAATAGCGCATACAAAATCACAGAGTCTTCTCCGGCACAATCAACAATATAGCAATCACCAATCTAGACCAACTTGTCCGGATGGGTTTCACGCATAATGCCTATATCCGTACTACGATTCTATTTGTTATATGAAAGTAACCAAAGGGGATCGAAATGATCAACCCCCTAGAAAACTTCCCTTTCTCCACCAATTGGTGGGGGGTTTTCCATGCAATCATGTAAAATAAAAAGGAGGACTTCACTTGTCCAAGTAGAAGATCGTTACCTTTGTCATATTCTTCGGCATCATGAGAATCCAAGATTCTAGTCGGATGGAAAGGACCGCACGGAGCTGCTGTCCGTGGATCTGTAAATGGCTCACGATTCGGAGCTTCAGAGCTCCGTCAATGGCGGAAGATGTAACACCTCCCCTGCAATGATTATATAATATAGTTCTGGCCGGGACCCTAAAACATATAATCGCCACAGCTTGAGTAATAAGAAGTGATATAGTCTAACCATCTCAAAACTCAGAACCAACACAGCGGAAACACTCGATAAACCATAGAAGTTGTCCACATCTACATAAGAGTACTACGGCCTTAGGGCCTTACAAAACCCAAACTCAAGTTAAACAAATAGTCATATAAAATGTCAAAAGGATCATCACATTCCTAAGCTACCTCGACATGCAAGCTGGAACAAGTAGAGACATCATAGTCAAACAAGAAAGCAAGAAAATGCACTTCATGAAGCTTAGGCCTTTTTGGCCGGCGAGCTAGGTCCAGCCTGCGATCCTTGCCCTGCATCCAAATCACAAAGAGTGGTATAACAAGGGTCAGCTTTGGATGACCAACAACAGTGTAACAACACCCCTCCTCCCGGCCATCCTAGCGGACCCCGGGGAACTACATCACCCTGCAAGTCAGCACTTCGTATGCAAATGTAATAAACAGTAATAACATAAAAACGATAGGCATGAGTGTCACAATCATCATCCACGTTTCTATGTTGAGCAGTAAAAGTAAGGTGCCTAGCAATGCAGCAAGAATGCAAACCTGGGTTTCACCCAAGGCAACCTATGGCGTGTATGCTTCTAACACATCAACGTGCATCATCAATTCACAACAAACCAAGGGTACTTACTATTTCCACACGGGCATACAAGCCCAAGCCCAAGAACTCCACTGAGACCTCACCCCTTACATGGCTCATCTCGCCAACGGGCGCATCAGCATACTTGTTCTCGCCACAATCACTGAGCCAAAAGCCAAGAACTCCACTGAGAACTCACCCCTTACATGGCTTATCTCGCCAACGGGCGCATCAGCATACTTGTTCTCATCAGTTAGCCCAAAAGGGGACTTGTCTTGCCGAGACACTCTCCCCACGTGAATCCAAGCATTCACGGGCTAGCCAGTCGACCATAGAGACAAAGTCACACCTTCACATACAAGCGGCTTCACAAGCCATTCATCACCCACACAAGTTACCCATTCCAAACTATTGTTCGTTCTCACATGAAACATAAAGGCAACACATATGACATTTTCGCCGTCATCAGATTTCTAGCAAAATCCCTAAAATGCACGTTGAGCAACATCACCGAATTGGACAACCGGTCACGACTTCGGCTTCACCCACCATGCCTAATCCACTAACGGAGCAGATCTCTAGTGCAAAATCATGTCGGGGATGGACTCAATCAACCCTATGGTTCCTATTGAACCAAGGCGACCCGAACCCCTCTCATTTGAGAGATCCGGTGCCATAAATTTCAGAAAAGGGAAGGTAAAAGCAAAGATGCCATGCCCGCATCCTAAAACCGGGAGGAGAGATGTCATTACCCTAAGAGTTCTCTTCCTCGCCATTGATCAGTTGAAAGGCATAGATATAAAGAAGCGCCTTCTAGTCCTCTCCATGGATCTGGTCTCGGATCGGCAAACGGAGCTCCGGTGCTCCAACAATGGTGGATCTAACCTTCTTCTTCCTCCAAACCCTACTCCTTCCCTTAGCCTCCGAAAGCACCAAAACACTTGATGATATGAGAATAGAATTTCTCTACCCTATAGAGAGCCTTAGGACGCACTTATCTGAACCTTAGGATCAAGATCTAAGAAGATCGGACGTCCAGGAAACGCCACTTACGGAACTGGCTCCGTGGTCTAGCGTCGGCGCTAGCGCTACCGCCCGCGCTAGCCACTCGACGAAACCCCTCGATGAAGAACAACTCAATATCCCGACGGAACTTCATTACCTGATGAAACGCTACCGCCTGGAACTAGCGCTACCGCCTACACTAGCTCTTCGACGAATCCCCTTCGATGAATCCACCTCGACAAATTCAACTTGACAAACACCGTCGAAACGAGAGCCTTACATGACGGGACAGCTAATGCCTGCGCTAGCGCTAGCGCCGGCGCTAGCTCCCAGCTACGAATGCCTTGCCCTCCTCCTTGGGCAAGACATCTTCCGCACTTAGCAAAAATTAGGGTGTTATAACTCCACCCACATTAAAAGAATTTCGTCCTCGAAATTTACGATTTTACCGAAAGCACAAATAACACACATACCTGAAATGAACAGTTCTAGAAAGTCATCCCGCATCGCTTGCTCGCGCTCCCACGAGAACTCATCTCATCCGCAATTATCCCAACGCACTTTCACCATCTTGACCTCTTTGTTCCGCAACCGCCGGACTTTGGAATCCTCCACACAAACCGGACGAACTATCGTCCTCAGATCTTCAGTTACAGGAACTGTCGAAGACTCAACAACATCTTCCGGCCCCACCAACGCTTTCCTCATCACCGAAACATGAAATACATCATGTAATCCACTTAGTTCTACAGACAATGCCAACCAATGGGCCGATTCGCTATGCGCTCCGTAACCTCAAATGGACCCAAGTATCTCAGACTCAACTTCTTGAGTCGTCGAATCCGTGAAACGCCTTTGAACGGCTTGATCTTCAAGTAGACCATGTCGCCCACCGCAAATTTCACATTTCTTTGGCGCGCATTGAAATACTTTGCATGTCGATCCTGACCAACCTTTATGCGCTCCTGGATCGTTCGCACCAACTCACAAGCTTCTGCCACCACTTCTTTTCCTAACAGCTGGGTATCTCCCGCCTCTATCCAAGACATCGGCGTTCGACACCGCCTTCCATACAAAGCCTCGTATGGTGCCATTTTGATGCTCTCCTGGAAACTATTATTGTAGGCAAACTCCACCATGAAAAGGTGGTCTTCCCAACTCTTACCAAAATCGAGAGCACACATCCTCAACATGTCCTCCAACGTACGATTCATTCTCTCCGTTTGGCCATCGGTCTGCGGATGAAATGCGGTACTAAACTTCAATTTTTTGCCCAAACTTATCTGCACTAACCTCCAATCCTTGTACGTGAACCGCTCATCGCGATCACTAACGATGCTCTTCAGAATTCCGTGCAACCGCACAATGTTACGAATATAAAGCTCCACGAGCTTCTCCACACCATCAACCTTCCAATTTGGAATGAAATGGGCTAGCTTGGTCAGGCGATCCACAATCACCCAAATCGCATTGTTACCTTGCCGCGATTGAGGAAAACCATGCACAAAATCCATTGAGATGTCGTCGAATTTCAACTCGGGGTTGGGAAGAGGTTTCAAGAATCCACCCGGAGTTTGGCATTCAACCTTTACTAAAGCGCACGTCTGACACCGGCTGACATACAATGCTACATCCCGCTTCATCCCAGGCCACCAAAAGGATTTCTTCAAATCCAAGTACATCTTCGTACTTTCTGGATGAATGGAGTACTTCGTGAAGTGAGCCTCAAACATCAACTCCTCACAGAGCTTGCCAAAACGAGGGACACGCGCCCTTCCATTTCTCTTTAAAATTCGACGAACCATCTCCCAAGCACTGCCTTCGCTTTGCTGAGCTTCCAACGCCAATTGCTGATACTCATCGTCTGCACTGGTTGCCTCTCGAATTCGATCTACTAGATCACACTACTTCTCGATCCAGTTCAGCCGAGCTGTGTTGGACTCACCCTTGGCCACACACACATAATGCCAAGAGACTCGAACTCTCGCACCAAACACTCGTCATGAGCTTCAATCCAATTTCCCTTATCGGAATACCTTCTACTCAAGGCGTCAGCCACCACATTGGCCTTTCCAGGCGTATACTGAATCGCTACGTCGTAATCCCCAAGGAACTCGACCCACCAACGCTGCCACATTGGCCTTCTCTTTAAAATTCTGATCTAGCTTTTGTGGTCCGTGAAGATTTCACCTTCGCACCGTACACGTAGTGCCGCCACAAATTCAATGCAAAAATCACCGCCACCAACTCCAAGTCATGGACGGGGTAATTTCTCTCATGAGGCTTTAGCTGCCTTGACCCATAAGCTATCACGTTGCCATGCTGCACCAGCAAGCAACCCAAACCACAACCTGACGCGTCGCTGAAAATCTGAAATCCTTCGGTACCACTAGGAAGATTTAGGATTGGAGCAGACGTCAATCTTTCCTTCAAGGTTGTAACGCCCCGGAGTTTTCAGGAATTATTTTATTCCTTCTTTGACGTCATTTTAGACGTAAGGGCGTTACGTTAGTGTGAATTTAGCGGTGCGCCATCGTTTGCGAATTCTTTCGGTCACGTTGACCAAATTTTGGAGTTTGTCGGGATTGTGAAATTTTGCATTAGGAAATTAGATTATTTAATTTTAGAGAGGCTCGTCGAAGTTTCGTTGCGATCCGAGCGTTATTAGAGCCCGATGATTTTCCGAAGATTTGTCTATTTATCGTCTCCGCAATCTTCAAAAATTTATATCTTGAGTTTTGCTTGTCGGATTTTGATTCCACCTTCTCCGTTGGATTCGTAGTGCCGATATTTGTCTTCGGCGCGATTTTCGTTGGAATCGGCGACCGTTGGTTCAGCCATTCTTTTCTTATTATTAATATTATTGTTAATAATTCTTGTGATCTCAATTACTCTGTTTATATATATATATTATTAGTTTTTCCATTTCACTCTGTTTATATATATATATATATATAATTATATATATATAAATCTTCTTCTTCATCTTCTTCCTATTTTCCTGAGCCCGAGCCAGAGTTTTTGAGAGAGAGATATTAGGGTTCCTGAGCTTTCCGACCGCCGCCGACGGAGCTCCGGTGAGCAAAATCTTCGTCGGAGCATAGTTTTGGATAGCTCTCGCCGTGCTCGTAGTGTGCGTGGAAAGTTTCGTTCGATTCGTAGATTTTTGGCGCGAGGGTTAGCGGCCCTAACCCTCATTTTGTCCATTTTTTCATAGATCCTCCGTGCGTAGCCCGTGTTTGAGCCGATTTGCGTCGTGGAGGGCTGGTGAGGCCTGATGCGATGTTCGGCAAGTGCACCGGTCGCGCAAGTAATAAATGTTGGGAATAGGATCCCCGAGTGTCGGTCTCTTGAGGAATGCAGGTTGGGTGAACGAATTACGTTGTGTGACAATTGTTACACAAGCGGGAACAATCACAGAAAGTGGGGTTTTAATTTGGTTTCCTACCGTTAACAACAATAAAAGAA
The DNA here is from genome assembly GCA_033032865.1 of Dactylorhiza incarnata. Lineage (NCBI taxonomy): Eukaryota > Viridiplantae > Streptophyta > Magnoliopsida > Asparagales > Orchidaceae > Dactylorhiza > Dactylorhiza incarnata. The sequence continues at coordinate 1,144,903 of JAWHQI010000068.1, forward strand.
ATGCGGGTCAAAATCACCGCTTCACAAGGTGAGATGGATGCAACGACCGCGATGCCGAGCTTCGTGAGGCGGATGGACGGTGCATATGCGAATGAAGTGATCACTAGTGCGGGGAGTGAGGGTCGCAAACACCTCTTTGCAAATCGTCGTTAGCTCTTGCTAACGCGAATCGAACATGATGAGTGCGTGAGTGAGTGAGTGAAGGTGAGACGCATCACAAGCAAATACTGAAGAACGGATAAGAAACAACCATTGCATTCAAACTAAACATCATGATATTCAAGTTTAAATGATTCAAAGGAGTACAACAAAAGGGGGATGAAGAAATCAACCAATGGACAAAGACTAGCAGCCGTTCACGGCCGGAATGGTAGTTTGTCAAGCTACCTCCGGACTCGGGCGGACTGTGCTTCCGGCGTTGAGAGACTGTCACGACCTCTCCACGTGCTTCCGTCGTCTTCTACCTCAGGATGACTATTCTTTTCACCGGACCGAACTGGAGATGGCTTGCTTGAGTGCTTGCGGAGGGCGGAGAATGCTCCCGGACGATGGAGGATTGCTTAGAATGGTTGGAGATGACTTCCCCTTGCGGAGAAGATGAGGTGGAGGTGGCTGGAAGTGGAAAACGGCGGCGTACGGACGGTAAATCGCGCTCCCGGAACCCCTCGATCCCTAATTTTGTGGATCAGAACATTATATAGGCGCTGGCGAGAATACTGTGCACGGTCATTGGCGCACGACCAGTGGTCGTGCGCGTTGGAATTCTGTGATCGTGCGCCTGCCTGGGTGGAGCCTGCAATGTAAGAAATTTATAAAATACCATGTTCGCACGACCAGTGTCGCACGACCGGTGGTCGTGCGCACTATCATAGGCGGTCGTGCGCACTGTCCGAAACAGAACTCATAAAATTGATGTTAAGTGCGCACGAACAGTGGCGCACGAGTGGTGGTCGTGCGCACTATCGTAGGTGGTCGTGCGCACTATCCGAGACAGAACTCAGAAAAAAGGGTTAAGTGCACACGATCAGCTGCGCACGACCAGTGGTCGTAGGCAATTGAACCAGTGATCGTGCGCAGTGTTCCTGTACAGAATTTTACCAGGAACACCTTCACGACTCCTGTTTCTACAGAATTGCTAATCAGGCCACTGAAAGTGGCACTCAACAAAACAATAAGGCTAACAAAAAGGAATAAGCATAAAACACACCAAATTAGGCCAAGAAGTGCACCTAGCATAGAAAGACATATATGAGCTGAAACAAGGCTAAAGTGCAGTGAAACGACTAGAAAACCGGCCTAGATGAGTCCAAATATGTGTATATGATCAGGACTCATCACACCCCCAGACTTACCTGTTTGCACGTCCCGAGCAAACAAAATCTAAGCAGACTGAGAAAAACAACTAGCTAACAGAGAAATTGCGACACAGAGTACCATGCGAAGTCGCGTGCTCGCACGCATAAAAATATAACAGAGGAAATTTCTAAGTATGCGTAACAGTTTGTACTTTTCTCAAATGCGTATCAAAAATTTATTACTACTCAAAAATAGAATCACGGCGAATCATCGGGTCACGCGTAGGGAGAAAATAAACTAATCGCAAAGGTGAGCATTGCCAAAGATCGGGGCTCAGGACAACCTCCGAAGGAATCCACCAATGTCGGTGACCATAGGCTTGCCTGTTCGCACTCTCTCCACGGCACTGGTTTGGCTCACTCACGAATCAGTAGGACTTTTAGGTGAAGATGGGGCTTGGGTTTCAGTGAGGTAAACAAGGATAAACATGGAGGCTACGCACCAAACCCAAATGAGCTAGCATAAACAAAAAAATAATAATCTATCCGCTAACCCAAATAAATGCGAGTACACCACACCCCCAGACTTAACTTTTTAGCAATGGGTGTGTGCGCTGCCCCCTCCCAAATACAAATCAAAAATTATTTTCAATTAAACTTTTTCTTTCTTTATCCATTTTTTTTTCAATTTTCTTTTTCTCTTTTCTATTTTTTTTCTTTTCTTTTCACAACAAAAATAGCAGATTAAACATTGAAGCACATCCACATTTTCACAAAAATATTCACCACATCAACACCCTGAATGAATATATAAAATACTAAAGCTCGACTTGGGTGCGCGACTAGGAACGACTATGAGGCTTTGGTGAAATAATGGTGGAGCTGAATCAAAAGAAGGGGTAGGCACAACGGGGCTAACGAGGATAAGACATTAGGATTGGTACAAAGCTCAACCGGGCAAAAATGAAGGCCTACATCACGTTCGTGCACTGAACTAACCTATACCCATGCTTCGAGAATAGCTTGGGGCAAGTTCTTAGCCAACGAAAAAGACTATCCATCCTCCCGACTCGAGCAATGCATACCTAATGCCCGGCTACACACATCCCTAAGCTACCGTTTGATTCACACCGAATTCACCATTTTTGAGTAGAATAAACAGTGTTGACGCAAATAGAAAAATATAAAACTATAAGCATACAGAAAAATTAAATCTACTCAAATTTCTACATGAAACGAGAGCACTCGACTAGGACACTGCAGGAGTCAATATTTTACTCTGTTTCACAATCCTAAGTCAGCATGATGATTTGCCCGAATCTTGCTCAAGAAATGAGTTTAACTCGCGACACACACACAACTAAGCACGCGCTCAAGTGGTTGCAAGTGGTGTGTGATGCAATGATTTAAACGAAATAAATCAATAAAAGCTTCTAGTATGCAAATGCAGTGTGCACGTGCATTGGGTAACAAATACTAGCTCTCCCCCAGACTTAACCTAAGAAGTACATCACATGATATTAAAATGAAAATCAGAAAGAGACAAGGAGAGAGGTTACCCCATGCTCAGCTAGTGAGCATACCAGAAGACGCGTGACTGACCGAGGCCGCACCACCACCATACGAAAAATCACAACCACCACCTTATAAGATGTGCAATGAATACCTGCAAGGTGGGTGAGCTCCGCAAAACAAAAGCACAAATTTATAAAAACTGAATTGAAACATGTTAGAAAAGCAGAAATCAGCAAATCTGGGTTGTCTCCCAGCAGCGCTTTTATTTTATGTCCTTAAGCTGGACCAAATACCTGTATTATAATTGTTTACAGAGTGCAGAAATTAAATAAAAAGTGCATGAAAGAGAGAGTTTCACAAAATAAGAGATAAAAAGAAAATCAGTTGTAGGCGCTTTTATGGTGCCCGTCTCCCAATGTCACCCGCTGACACTCATTGTTTATAATGGCGCCATAGTATAACTTCAGTCGATGCCCGTTGACCTTAAATTTGTCTCCCTTATCCCCTGATATTTCGATGGCACCAAAGGGAGAGACATCGGTCACAGAGAAAGGACCGCTCCACCTCGATTTTAACTTTCCTGGAAAGAGGCGGAGACGGGAGTTGTAAAGCAGCACTTGGTACCCAATTTTGAACTCCTTCGGGATGATGTGTCGATCATGCCATTTTTTTGTTTTCTCTTTGTAGATGCGAGCGTTTTCATAAGCGAAATGCCGGAGCTCTTCTAATTCGTTGAGTTGGGAACGACGCACCTCGGCCGCGGATCCAATGTCCATGTTTAACAGTTTGGTTGCCCATAATGCTTTATGCTCCAGCTCCACAGGGAGGTGGCATGCCTTGCCATAGACTAGTTGAAACGGAGTCATGCCGATAGGTGTTTTGAAAGCGGTCTGGTAAGCCCATAATGCGTCGTCTACCTTTTTAGACCACTCCTTCCTATTTGATTGTATCGATTTCTCGATTATTCGCTTGAGCTCGCGGTTGGATACTTCTACTTGTCCATATGTTTGGGGGTGGTACGCTAATGAAATCTTATGATGGACCCCAAATATTTTCATGAGCTGCACAAACTGCTTATTACAGAAATGACTTCCGCCGTCGCTGATAATAGTTCTCGGCGTCCCAAACCTGGAGAAGATATTCTTGTTGTCAAAGTGTAGCACTGTGCTGGCGTCATTCGTGGCAACCGCCTCGGCTTCCACCCATTTTGAGACATAGTCAACTGCCACAATGATATAATGCTTACCATGAGACATGGGGAAAGGACCCATAAAGTCTATCCCCCAGACATCAAATGGTTCGCAAACCAGCATGTTATTGAGGGGCATCTCGTCACGCCGAGAGATATTTCCGGTCCTTTGACATTAATCACACTTGGTGACATAGGCATGGGCGTCCTTGAAAAGGGTCGGCCAAAATAATCCGCATTGCAAAATTTTTCATGCTGTTCTAATGGCCCCAAAATGCCCGCCAGTTTCTCTGTCATGGCAGTGCTGCATTACAGACTGAAACTCGGCTTCAGGAACGCAGCGCCTGATAATTCCATCGCTGCATGTGTGGAATAAGAGCGGGTCTTCCCAAAAATAGTATTTTGAGTCAGAGGCAAGCTTCCGTCTTTGCTGAGGGGACAGATTCAGAGAGAAGGTTTTACAAGCCAAGTAGTTAGTGATGTCAGCGTACCATGGGGCAATTGGAGGGGGCGTAGTGATTGCGAATAATTTTTCATCCGGAAAATAATCGTTCGTTTCCTCCACACAGCTGTTGGGAGTGTCGTACTCCAAACGCGAAAGATTATCAGCTATCACGTTCTCCACCCCTTTCTTGTCTTTGATTTCCAAATTGTATTCCTGCAAAAGTAAAATCCAACGAATCAGACGCGATTTGGATTCTTTTTTGCTGAAAAGATACCTGAGTGCAGCGTGGTCCGTGTACACGATTACTTCCAAAAGCACCAAGTATGAGTGAAATTTTTCAAAGGCGAAGACCACGGCTAGCATTTCTTTCTCGTGGTGGTATAGTTTGCTTGCACGCTGTTAAGAGTTCGACTGGCATACGCAATGGTGTGAAAAGTCTTGTCTTTCTTTTGACCGAGTACAGCACCCACGGCCACATCACTTGCATCACACATGATAATGAAGGGTAAATTCCAGTCGGGTGCCACCAAAATTGGAGCCGAGATGAGTTTTCCCCGTAAAGTTTCAAAGGCCTGCATGCATGCATCGTCGAAGTGGAAGGGGACGTCCTTAACAAGCAAGTGAGATAAAGGCTTTGAAATGGATGAAAAGTCCTTAATAAACCTTCGATAGAATCCCACATGACGAAGAAAACTTCGGATACCTTTCCCTTCATCGCACTCTTTGAACCATGTACTAGATGAATATTGTGATATTTACTTTGATGAAAATGAATATCTCTTTGTTTTTCTCCATGGTTTGCTCATGATTCATTCCTTTCTCACTCACTCACTCGCGCACGCACGCAAGGTGTTTGCTCCGTGTTAGCAAGAGATAACGACGGTTGTGAAGAGGTGTTTGCGACCCTCACCCTTTCGCACTTGAGTTCACTTCATCCGCCTCACGAAGCACGGCATCGCAGCCGTTGCATCCACCTCACTTTGCGAAGCGGTGTTCTCGACCCGCATCTCTGTTGTTGTTGTTAAAATTAGGAAAACCAACCAAAAACCCCTCTTTGTGTTTGTGAAACGCTTGTGTAACAATAATCACTGCGCGATTCGTTCACCCATCCTGCATTCCTCAAGAGACCGACATCCGGGGAATTTATTCTCCACAATTATTACTTGACAGCGACCGGTGCACTTGCCGACGCGCATCACCTTTGGGGCTGTGCTGTGGGTTTGTACTGATCTTCAAGGAGGATCTTATGCATGCAGACCGTGGGGCTGATTCCCTTAATTTCTGCAAGAGAGCGTCCGAAGACTTTATGGTATCTTCTCAGCACACCCACCAATGCGGTTTCGTTGGCGGCAGAAAGAGCTGCGGAAATAATCACTGGATGCGTGGCATTTTCTCCAAGAAAAACGTACTTTAGAGAATCCGGTAGTTGTTTGAGAACCGGATAAATGTTTGGATCAGCAGAATCACTGGATGGCTCTCCGATTGAATGCGAAACATCGGGCTGCTTTGAATGTGCACCGTCATTGCCCACGTCCTCGCGCCGCCAACACATCTCGCTGTCATCCAAACCCGCATCGATCTGTCCATCGAATTCCTCAAGCGGCTCTGCCGGTTCGCATTCCGTGATTTCGAAGAGTTGCGACGGGTTGTGGACGTTGAAGGATATAGCGTCCTCCCCCAATCTGAGCGTGAGCTCCCCCTGCTCCACATTAATGATAGCACGAGCTGTAGCGAGAAAGGGCCGCCCCAAAATAATGGGTACTTTAGTATCAACCTTCATGTCGAGGATGACAAAATCGGCTGGAAAAGCGAGACCGTTTACTACTATTGTGAGGTCCTCGACAATTCCTGACGGTTTTTTGATCGACCGATCAGCTAGCTGCAGCATTACCTGCGTCGGCTTCAAGGTCCCTGCACCTAGTTCATGAAAGATAGAGAGCGGCATCAAGTTGATTGATGCTCCCAAATCACAGAGCGCCTGGCTGAAACGGTGATGACCGATCCAGCAAGGAATAGTAAAGCTGCCCGGATCTTTGCACTTCGTGGGCATATTGGAGACGATGGCGGAGCACTCCTCAGTGAGATCGATAGTCTTGAGATCCTCCAACAGTTTCCGCTTCGAAATCAAGTCTTTCAAGAACTTGGAGTAGCCCGGTATTTGAGAAATGGCTTCAATCAGTGGGATGCTCACTTGCACTCCTTTCATTATTTCCAGGAATTTGCGGAATTGCTTCTCGGATTTCTCATTTCGTAACCTGTGGGGGAATGGGGTTGAACAACACTTCTCGAGGGTTGTGCCTCGCTCACGGGGTCCGGCTCAATATGAATCTGAGTCTGCTTCTCGGCCATGTCTGCATTGCACTTGTCAGTGGAGCTCACAAGTGGTTCCTGTCGAGGAAGATTGTCAACACCTCTACCGCTTCTCAATCGCATGGTATTCACAGACTCTGGATGCTGACTTGCAAGCCCAGAAACGACATTGGTAAGAGTCTCTATAGTAGAGTGAAGCTGTTGAATTGCTGCTGATTGGTCATTCATTTTATTCAGTATCCCGACCACCAAGGTTACTAACTGTTCCATTTGCCCTGACGGCACATGATCCGCTGCTCCGTTGAATGTCACTGCATTAACTTCAGCAGTACTGGGGGGAAGAATGACATGACTCCAGTGCTGGCTGGTGCGAACTATATTCACGACCACTTCCCACGCATCCTTCCCCGATTTATTAAACAGGGCCCCTCCGACTGCCATATCGAATAACAGACGGAATTTATCCAGCACGCCGAAATAAAAAATCTGAATAAAAAAGACTTCTGATAAGTCTTCACGGTAGCATCCCCTATGCAGGGATTGAAAACGCTCCCAAGCATCCACTAATGTCTCCTTTCCCTGAGCGAAGGTTATGAGTTCCCTGTACTTGTCCAAAACTCGGGTATGGTGTTGAAACTCATGCAAAAATCTCCCTTCGAGCTGCTTCCATGTGGTCGCCTCTCTTTTCCGGATATCCCAGTACCAACTTTTGGCTTTATTATGTAGGGAAAAAGAGAATGCCAGGATCTTTTGCAGGTCATTTTCAACTCCACTGAATATACATGTATAATAAATTTCTAAGAAGTCTTGCACGTGTTGTACCGCATCTTCATGCTTATTCCCACTAAACTTGCAATTCCCAATCATATACTCAATGATGTCGGAGGAAATGCCGAAGTCGTGATCATTCCTTTGTGCTTGAACCTTTAAATCATTTAAACTTCCTTGATAGATGTATTCCTGAATGGAGGTCATGCTAGGAATACTTGAAACCCAAAAGATTAGCGCACGATGGGAAGAACGAAGGTAATTAGTGTGCGTATCAAAAAGAAACAAAGACAACAGAGGTAAACAAAGAGAAATAATAAAAGAGAATAGTTCCTCGTGCAACGATTCTTCAAGCAGACGAATTCATCACGTCTGCAATTCCCCGACAACGGCGCCAAAAACTTGATGCGATGTTCGGCAAGTGCACTGGTCGCACAAGTAATAAATGTTGGGAATAGGATCCCCGAGTGTCGGTCTCTTGAGGAATGCAGGTTCGGTGAACGAATTGCGTTGTGTGACAATTGTTACACAAGCGGGAACAATCACAGAAAGTGGGGTTTTAATTTGGTTTCCTACCGTTAACAACAATAAAAGAAATGCGGGTCGAAATCACCGCTTCACAAGGTGAGATGGATGCAACGGCCGCGATGCCGAGCTTCGTGAGGCGGATGGACGGTGCATATGCGAATGAAGTGATCACTAGTGCGGGGAGTGAGGGTCACAAACACCTCTTTGCAAATCGCTGTTAGCTCTTGCTAACTCGAATCGAACACGATGAGTGCGTGAGTGAGTGAGTGAAGGTGAGACGCATTACAAGCAAATACTGAAGAACGGATAAGAAACAACCATTGCATTCAAACTAAACATCATGATATTCAAGTTTAAATGATTCAAAGGAGTACAACAAAAGGGGTAGGAAGAAATCAACCAATGGACGAAGACTAGCGGCCGTTCACGGCCGGAATGGTAGTTTGTCAAGCTACCTCCGGACTCGGGCGGACTGTGCTTCCGGCGTTGAGAGACTGTCACGACCTCTCCACGTGCTTCCGTCGTCTTCTACCTTAGGATGACTATTCTTTTCACCGGACCAAACTGGAGATGGCTTGCTTGAGTGCTTGCGGAGGGCGGAGAATGCTCCCGGACAATGGAGGATTGCTTAGAATGGCTGAAGATGACTTCCCCTTGCGGAGAAGATGAGGTGGAGGTGGCTGGAAGTGGAAAACGGCAGCGTACGGACGGTAAATCGCGCTCCCGGAACCCCTCGATCCCTAATTTTGCGGATCAGAACATTATATAGGCGCTGACGAGAATACTGCGCACGGTCATTGGCGCACGACCAGTGGTCGTGCGCGCTGGAATTCTGTGATCGTGCGCCTGCCTGGGTGGAGCCTGCAATGTAAGAAATTTATAAAATACCATGTTCACACGACCAGTGGCGCACGACCGGTGGTCGTGCGCACTATCATAGGCGGTCGTGCGCACTGTCCGAAACAGAACTCATAAAATTAATGTTAAGTGCGCACGAACAGTGGCGCACGACTGGTGGTCGTGCGCACTATCGTAGGTGGTCGTGTGCACTGTCCGAGACAGAACTCAGAAAAAAGGGTTAAGTGCAATTGAACCAGTGATCGTGCGCAGTGTTCCTGTACAGAATTTTACCAGGAACACCTGCACGACTCCTGTTTCTACAGAATTGCTAATCAGGCCACTGAAAGTGGCACTCAACAAAACGATAAGGCTAACAAAAAGGAATAAGCATAAAACACACCAAATTAGGCAAAGAAGTGCACCTAGCATAGAAAGACAAATATGAGCTGAAACAAGGCTAAAGTGCAGTGAAACGACTAGAAAACCGGCCTAGATGAGTCCAAATATGTGTATATGATCAGGACTCATCAAGGCCGTTCTTCGGCGTTTCGAGTAAAGGCAAGTGGTGGTTTTGCTCTCCCACCCCTCCCTGGCTTGTATGTTCCTTCAAAACTTTTAATCTCCTCTTTATATATATATACATATATATACATATATATACATATATATACATATATATATATATATCTTTATATCATTTCTTAGTGTTGTTGTATGTTCTGATTTATGTGTTCTGTTGCTGGGCTAGCTTAGGAGTTGTTCTTGTTTCCTTGTTTAAGAAATTTTTTCTGTCCAAGTGTAAATCGACGGGTCATCCCGTTAATCGACGGGACCTCCCGTCGATCGGCGGGACCATCCCGTCGATCCCTGCTCTCAGCCGATTTTGTGCCTTTTTGTCAGTTTTTCTCTAAGGCAAAATTGACGGGACTTCCCATCCCGTCGATCGACGGGACGATCCCGCCGATTTTTGACCTTAGCTGGGGAGAAAACCTTCTTGATTTCTAGTCTGAATCGATGGCTATTCCCATCGATCGACGGGACCGTCCGCCGATCGACGGGACAGCCAGCCGATTTTTTTTCCCTTTGTTTTTAAATCTTCTTTTTTTCTGGTTCTGCTTCTTTTCCCATTCAATGATTGTTTCTCTCTCTTTCCCTTTGCTGCAAGTGAAGTTTTGTTTGAGGTCTTCCTTGTTGTTCTGATCGATTCTCTCAGAAAAGTTGTTTTCTGTGTATTCTAAGAAATCATGTTTCTTCTTGTGCATTTCAATTCATGTTTATACCATAGACTTGTTTAGAAGTTCTCTCTATGTAGTTCCAAAATTTTCTAGCCTTTTTTTCCAGAATTTATTTGAACTTCTGCCCTGAATTTATTAGTCTTTCTGTCCAGAATATCTGTCCAGAACTCCTTAGTTTTCTGTGTAATTAGCCTTTTATTTTTGAGTATTTTAAACCCTTCCGGACTTAGTCTTCCATGTAATTTTTTTGTGTTAACTTTCTCAGTGAAGGGTAATGATCCTTCCTCTCTGTCTTAGCAATCTAGTTGAATGTAAAGATTTTTCTTAGTGGTTGTAGGCTGCAAATAGCAGTCCTTCTCCGTAATGACTTTGTTTTCTGAATCTTAGTTATGCTAGGCTCTCTTGTTGGTTGTGTCCTTCAGGTAGTAGTAGTCCCCTTGACTTGATTTTGCTGGGTGATTGAAATTCCTCCATTTCACTCCTTTTCTTCTTCCTTGTCTGCCTAACCTGTTGATTTTTGGTTAGTGGATGTTGTGTTTCCTTTTTGGGCCTTGATTGGTGTTTTGGGTTCTTGATTCCTGCTGTCATCCCCCTTGGAATCTGGTAGCTAGTATACTTGTTTAGTTATGCTACCAGGTAGTCCGTTAAGACTTCCCTAGGTTTAGAAAAGTTTGCTCTCCCTAAGATCGTGCAATTATTTCTTCTTTTATGAAGTTTCTCGTCGACTTTTGTTAAGTCTTTCTCGTCGACTTTTGTTAAGTCTTTCTCGTCGACTTTTGTTAAGTATTTCTCATCGACTTTTGTTAAGTCTTTCTCGTCGACTTTTGTTATGTCTTTCTCCGTCGACTATTGTTGAGTTTTCCGGTCGACTTTTGATAAGTCTTTCGGTCGATTCCATCGCTTATTCCGAATTGTTTTCAGCATATCTTTATGTTCTTTTTTCGGGTGTTCCCGGGTATCTTAAGCGATTTTATCAAGTATTTTAGTCCTTTCGTTGAGACTTTTAGATAAAGCTATGCTTTATCCTTTTAGTTGTCCTGTATTTGATTAGTGATCGTTTATGGTATTGTTTCGTGCCTTATTCATCATATTATTACGAGAAATTCGTTGGGAGTCAAATTTCGACTCACCAAGTGTTTTTAGATGAACCATCGAGTATTGGTCTGTTGTTTGTCCTTTGTGTTAAATTTATCTTCGTCTTGTTCCGACGCCAAGCCTTGTATGGTGTCGGCATGCTGAAATCTTCAACCTTGTTGCAAGATAAATATTAATCTATTGATTAATTGCTGAATCCGGTGCTTTCTGATTCTCTCATCTTGAGTTATTGTTGAAACCATTTGAATTCCTATTTTCCGTCCTAGCACTCCTCTGTTTGCTCTATTGGGTTTATGAGCTAAGTATGTTATGATTGTCTAATTCTCTGAGATAGTTTTGGGTGAGTGGTTCTCGATCTCTATGATCTTCGTTGTCTAATGTTCTTAGTGTTCTCTGGCGAACTGCAATGTGGTTTATTTATATACTTATATATATACATATACATATACATATATATACATATATGTTTATGCACATACGCTTCTGGTGCTATGTGTGATTCTGTTGAGCGTGTGAGCTAAAAGTCACCGCCATAGTGCCTCTTTTGGGCCGTTGGTTTGTGTGGATTGGAGTCACCGCCGCAGCACTCCTGTTTGGTTTTTGGGCTGCGGGCATTTGTGGAAGATACCACTGTCGCAGTGCCTTCTTTTGGGGGACGCTCTTCCTTCGAGCTGATCAGTCTCAAATGATAGTAACTTATATTCTTATATGGGTATTATGATATTATATGTATAAACACCACCTCTGAGCCGCAATGGCGGACAAGTGGTTCACTTTGATCTTTTTGGCTATTAACTTCTGGCGCAGGTTTTTTTTCCTCTTACCGAGTGCACTCGTTTGAGGTGGCTCGGGTGGTTGTAAGATTAAGTGTTATTCTGTTTCGCTCTTTTTTCTGCAATCTTTTATTTGTGATTGTTGCTAACCTTGGTTTTCTTGCTACCATTTGCACTTTCTTGCTGAGGCATTCTTCTCTTTTGAATGTCTCAGGCTCGGAGCTGTAACTGTTCGGTTAGTAGAGTTGGTGTTCTCTAGAGCTGCAGTTAGTTGCAGTGGATCGTTCTCCCCGCGCGGTTGTGAGGTATTTGTTCCCTTTTGTTCATTTTTAGGCTTGTACTTTGTTTTTTCTATGGGCTCGTGTCAGTTGTTGACGTCCATAGCTCTAGTTTTTTTGTGCTAGTTTACTTGTTAGTTGTTTTGCTATTACTTTTAGGTTGTTTACCTACTTTCTCTCTGGGAAGTTTTTTTGTTAGGTTGCATGAGTTACTTTACTTATATAAAAAAAATTGCATTCTTGCATAGCACGGTTTTAAGCAAATAACGCCTATTTTGAAGATCGTAGAGAATCTTTTCAATACTTATACTAAACATAGATATGTGCCTACCATTTCTGGAATGATGATCTTCTTGCTCTTGTAGGCTAAAATGAATCTATTTTCCGCTGCGTGTATATATATATATATATTTATATATATAGTTTTCCTCTTGTGGATTTGTTGATCCACTGGACCGAGGGACACGGTCTTAAGCTAAAAATATAAATTCTTTTATTTAACTCAATCATATTTATGCCTTTTATAAAATAATCATAAGGAGTGTTTTGCCTGAGCGTCTGTAGTTGTCCCCTGCAGGACGTGGCATCATAGCGCATATTATCCCTTTGCTTTGATAATATTTATTAAATTCATGGGAAAATGCGGGTTGTGATAGATGGTATCAGAGCGAGGTTAGCCGGGTTACTGGGATAGACTGGTTGGCCCGGTTAACCACCTGGTGAGAATCGTTATTCATTGCATACACACACCGAAGGGTCATCTGTATGTCTTGGCTGAAGCATGAACACTACACTCATAGCATGATAAGAAGTATACGGGGCATATTATGTAGCATGGGATGCATAATATGTGTTTGTATATGGATCCTCATTGGTGACAACATGTGATAGTTATGTAGTATGGGATGCATAACGCCGGTCCCATGGATGTCCATTAGCTCGTTTTTTTCATTACATGCGATAATATGTAGTAAGGGATGCATAAGATCGCATGTGTATGCCGCTCATAGCATGCATTAAGGCCTTTTAGATAGCATAACACTGCATATACATCATAACATAGCATTAACAGACGTGCCAAGTTAAAGATATACATGATGACGCTTGTACACACATGATTTGAAATAAAGTTTTCGGTATTCATGCATACATATTATATGCACATGAGTTGATAGGATGATGGTATATCTGTTGGGTTTTTCTAGAACCATACATCACATGTAGGCGCAGCGGAAATAAAGAGAAACAACCCAAAAAGATTCGGATCGGGCCATGAACATTGATTCAAGAAGTTAATAAAATTGCTAGGTATGAAATTACCTTTGAGGGATTGGATCAAATCAAACCTAGATGCTCCAAGAAGAAGATTCCTGTCGGCGGCAAAGAGAGTTCTCACGTAGAATTATGTCTACGTCTCTACAGAGATCCACATGAGCCGGGAGAAGAAGACTAGACTCTTGCACTTCCACGGATTGCTAGATCCGCTTCAGGAAGAACAACACCGGCGACAATCGTCGGAGAGGAGGTCGGTGGTGGCGAACGGGCGGCGAAACTCCTTCCGTCTAGGGTTCGGGCGGAACACCTTCCGTCGGGTCTTCTTCCAGGAGGCGTAAGAAGAGCGTACTGAACCCTTAAGATTAAGTTCTATTTATAGCCGAAGTATAAACAGACCTAAAACAATCGCTATCCGCAGTCCATACATAAAAAGAACTCTTTCTGTATAAATTCGTCGGGATTTCACGAATCAGCATTCGTCGAGTTTACACGGGATAATCCGACGAATTCCGACGAATCACATCAGACGGCAACATTTGCCGAGTTAAGGATCTCTGTAACAATTCGTCAGGATTCCACGGAACGATCCAACGAATTCCAACGAATCATATCCGACGAATTCCGACTAATTCCGACAGCAACATTTGCTACACTTCCCCGATTCTATATGGTGATTGGTAACCTTTACCAACACAGTCAATCTTCCAACTTCTCCACATGATCTTATGTGCGACCCTGCAGGCTCATATCGCGTTGGTAGTGACATTACATGTTTGACCACTTCTAGATCACAATGGTAACTCCAACAATATCATCCTAAGTTAAGCATAACATCGGTTTATGAATTCCCAGAGCCAGGTAACAGCAAGAGCAAGTATCTACACTTTTTCTGATCTGTGTCGAGTTATGAATTCTAGTTTGCTTTAGATCGTTTAGTTGCATTTTCGCCGTTATAGGAGAGTTTAAGGTAGAGGACTGTTAGGCGTGCATTCTTTTTTATTTGAGTTTTACTCGATCTTTTGGCTAGAGACCTTCGCAGGCGGTCATCGTTAGGTTGCTGATCGTTTGGCAGATCCCCTTAGTGTTAAGTCCCCCTCTGGTGACTCTGTGAGGTTGAATCAGGGTATCTAGAGTTGTCCTATCCTCTTAGGTGGTTTCTTAGCTTTTGCTAATCTCAAGGTGCTAGGCTTGGTAGTTTGCGTTGTGATCTTGGGCATGGGCTGGTTGTCCAGGTATGATGTTGTTATCCAACGCAAGGAAAAGCGTTTGGACTTTAAGCTGGACATCGGTCAACCTTCGAGCGTGTTTGGCTTTCCACGCTAGGTTTTCCCCGATTATTTCCGCGGTGTGTGCTCGGAGCCTTTAGTTTTCGGTTGTGTTGCTTACCTTGTTTCTATGTTAGAAACTGGTAGCAGTTTATCGTGTATTGAGGATTTATTTCCCTGTGGTGAGAGAGCTCGCTGATGTCTTCTCCGTTAGTCTCCCTGGTTTTCTCCCTGTGAGAGTTGAGGAGTTTGTTTCTGACCTTGAGCTGGGTACCAATCCTATTTCTAAGGCACCGTACCCTTTGGCCCCGTGTGAGCTGGAATAGTTTAGCACTCAGTTAGGTGAGTGGTTGCAGTGTGGCTTTATCTGGCCTAGTTCTTCGCCTTGGAGTGCTCCTGTCTTGTTCGTGAAGAAGGAGGTTAGTTCGGTGAGATTGTGTATCGTTTATCGAGAGCTGAACAAGGTGACCGTCAAGAAAAGGTATCAGTTGCCTTAGATTGATGGTATGCTTGATCAGTTGCATGGTTGTTCGGTGTTTTTGGTAGACTGACCCTCGTTTAGGCTGCCATCAGTTGAGGATCCGCGAGTCGGAGGTTCCACGGTTTGCTTTCCGTTCTCAGCTTGGACATTTCGAGTTCTTGGTAATGTCCTTTTCCTTTTGGGTAATTCCTTCGTTTAGGTTAATTGGGAGGTGTTCGATTTAGAAGGCTTTGTAGTGAGCTTTGATCAGGGATCGGGCGATCTATTTGAGTGCTAAGAGGTAAACTTATCCACATCTGTTTTTCCTAGCCCTCTTTGGTTAGCGTTTCTATTCCGCGAGCGTTAGCTTATCTCATCCCTTTGCCCTTTTCATTCGTTTGTATTTTTTTAGTTCGGTTTTAAGTTTCGGGACGAAACTTCCTTTTAGGTGGGGTCACTGTAACGCCCCGGAATTTTCGGGAATTATTTTATTCCTTCTTAGACGTCATTTTTGACGTAAGGGCGTTACGTTACTGAGAAGTTAGCGGTGCACCATAGTTTGCGCGTTTGCGCGTTCTTTTGGTCATGTTGACCAAATTTTGGAGTGTGCCGGGATTGTTAAATTTTGCGTTAGGAAATTAAATTATTTAATTTTAGAGAGGCTCGTCGAAGTTTCGTTGCGATCCGAGCGTTATTAGAGCCCCGATGATTTTCCGAAGATTTGTCTATTTATCGTCGCCGCAATCTTCAAAAATTTATATCTTGAGTTTGGCTCGTCGGATTTTGATTCTGCCTTCTCCATTGGATTCGTAGCGCCGACATTTGTCTTCGGCGCGATTTTCGTTGGAATCGGCGACCGTTGGTTCGGCCATTCTTTTCTTATTATTAATATTATTATTAATAATTCTGGTGATCTCAATTCCTCTGTTTATATATATATATATATATATTATTTATTACTTTTTCCATTTCACTCTGTTTATATATATATATAATTATTTATATATATATATATCTTCTTCTTCATCTTCTTCCTATTTTCCTGAGCCTGAGCCTGAGTTTTTGAGAGAGAGATCTTAGGGTTCCTCAGCTTTCTGAACGCCGCCGACGGAGCTCCGGTGAGCGAAATCTCCACTGGAGCATAGTTTTGGATAGCTCTCGCCGTGCTCTTCGTGTGCGTGGTAAGTTTCGTTCGATTCGTACATTTTTGGCACTAGAGTTAGCGGCCATATCCCTCATTTTGTCCATTTTTCGTAGATCCTCCGTGTGTTGGTCGTGTTTGAGCAGATTCGTGTCGTGGAGGGCTTGTGAGGCCGTTCTTTGGCGTTTCGAGTAAAGGCAAGTGGTGTTTTGCTCTTCCCCCCCTCCCTGGGCTTGTATGTTCCTTCAAAACTATTAATCTCCTCTTTATATATATATATATATCTTAATATCGTTTCTTAGTGTTAATGAATGTTCTGATTTAGGTATTATGTTGTTGGGCTAGCTTTGGAGTTGTTCTTGTTTCCTTGTTTAAGAAATTTTTTCCGTCCAAGTGTAAATCGATGGGTCATCCCGTCGATTGACGGGACCTCCCGTCGATCGGCGGGACCATCCCGTCGATCCCTGCTCTCAGCCGATTTTGTGCCTTTTTGTCAGTTTATCTCTAAGGAAAAATCGACGGGACTTCCCGTCCAGTCGATCGATGGGACGATCCCGCCGATTTTTTCCCTTAGCTGAGGAGAAAACCTTCTTCTTGTTTTCTAGTCTGAATCGACGGCTATTCCCGTCGATCGACGGGACCGTCCACCGATCGACGGGACAGCTAGCCGATTTTTTTTTCCTTTGTTTTTAAATCTTCTTTTTTTTCTGGTTCTGCTTCTTTTCCCCTTCAATAATTGTTTCTCCCTCTTTCCCAAGTGAAGTTTTGTTTGTGGTCTTCCTTGTTGTTCTGATCGATTCTCTCAGAAAAGTTATTTTCTGTGCATTCTAAGAAATCAAGTTTCTTCTTGTGCATTTTGATTCATGTTTATACCATAGACTTGTTTAGAAGTTCTCTCTATGTAGTTCCAGAATTTTCTAGCCTTTTTGTCCAGAATTTATTTGAACTTCAGCCCTGAATTTAATAGTCTTTCTGTCCAGAATTTCTATCCAGAACTCCCTGGTTTTCTGTGTAATCTGCCTTTTATTTCTGAGTATTTTAAACCCTTCCGGACTCAGTCTTCCATGTAATTTTTTTTGTGTTAGCTTTCTCAGTGAAGGGTAATGATCCTTCCTCTCTGTCTTAGCAATCTAGTTGAATGTTAAGATTTTTCTTAGTGGTTGTGGGCTGCATATAGCAGTCCTTCTCCTTAATGACTTTGTTTTCTGAAGCTTAGTTTTGCTAGGCTCTCTTGTTGGCTGTGTCCTTCAGGTAGTAGTAGTCCACTTGGCTTGATTTTGCTGGGTGATTGAAAGTCCTCCATTTCAGTCCTTTTCTTCTTCCTTGTCTGCCTAAACTGTTGATTTTAGGTTAGTGGCTGTTGTGTTTCCTTTTGGGGCCTTGATTGGTGTTCTGGGTTCTTGATTCCTGTTGTCATACCCCTTGGAATCTGGTTAGCTTCTATACTTGTTTAGTTATGCTACCAGGTATTCCGTTAAGACTTCCCTAGGTTTAGAAAAGTTTGCTCTCCCTAAGATCGTGTAATTATTTCTTCTTTTATGAAGTTTCTTGTCGACTTTTGTTAAGTCTTTCTCGTCGACTTTTGTTAAGTCTTTCTCGCCGACTTTTGTTAAGTCTTTCTCGTCGACTTTTGTTAAGTCTTTCTCGCCGACTTTTGTTAAGTCTTTCTCGTCGGCTTTTGTTAAGTCTTTCTCCGTCGACTCTTGTTGAGTTTTCCGGTCGACTTTTGATAAGTCTTTCAGACGATTCCATCGCTTATTCTGAATTGTTTTTAGTATATCTTTATGTTCTTTTGTCGGGTGTTCCCGAGTATCTTAAGCGATTGTATCAAGTATTTCAGTCCTTTCATTGAGACTTTTAGATGAAGCTATGCTTTATCCTTTGAGTTGTCCTGTATTTGATTAGTTATCGTTTATGGTATTGTTTCGTGCCTTATTCGTCGTATTGTTACGAGAAGTTCGTTGGGAGACAAGTTTGGACTCACCAAGTGTTTTCAGATGAATTGTTGAGTATTGTTCTGGTGTTTGGCCTTCGTGTTAAATTTATCTTCGTCTTGTTCCGACGCCAAGCCTTGCATGGTGTCGGCTTGCTGAAATCTTCAACCTTGATGCAAGATAAATATTAATCAATTGATTAATTGCTGAATCCGGTGCTTTCTGATTCTCTCGTCTTGAGTTATGGTTGAAACCATTTGAATTCCTATTTTCCTGCCTGGCACTCCTCAGTTTGCTTAGTTGGGTTTATGAGCTAAGTATGTTATGATTGTCTAATTCTCTGAGATAGTTTTTGTTGAAACCGATTCCACGGCCTCTTGTGAAGCTCGGGGCCCTCACCGAAATGAGGGGCAGCTAGCCCTTACTGATCCCTCAGAGAAGGTAGACTGAAGACTAGGAAAATGACTAAGACCTTAGTCACGGCGAGGAGGTCCCTCCACTAACCCGGAAGATCGTTGAGCGCTTCCCCTCCCAAGCCAAAGCTGAGACTTGGGGCACCATGGAGAGCTTCTGAGAGAGAAGCTGAAGTGAAGTCCTCTCCAAAGGTGCCCTTTAGGTCTTATTTATAGGTTTTCTGATCTGGCCTGCAAATAGCAGGATTCCGCCTTTTGATTCTACTATCCGGACCCCAAATGGGTCTACTAACAGCCAAACTCTGCTGTTTGGAGAGGCTAAAGATAGACCACCAAGGGTAAAAGGGTGATATGGCCCCATCAACCTATGGGCAAGAAACTGCGAGAGCACTACTGCCGAAGCTCTCGTGGGCCTTCTCGCGAGTCCTGCTCGCGATGCCTCTACCAGATGATCACCCTGCGAGGACCTCGCTGGCCCCCCTTTGGCGGTATCTGCCGAGGTCTGGTCTCGCGAGCCTTCCTGCGAGACCGCCTCTTGACTTCGTCGTGCACAGAACACATTTTGTTGAACACAGACGAGATCGATGAACGCAGAATGTTAAACCATTCGTTGACCGCTGAGACGGGATGTTCGTCGACCGCCGAGACGAGATGTTCGCCGACCGCTGAGACGGGCTATTTGTCGTCCACTGAGACGGGGTTGAAGCAAGCCGTTCGTCGAACGCAGGAGGCAATTCGTCGAACATAGAATTGAGTTCGTCGAACGTGAAGGCCCGGTCTCGCGAACTTTCTACGATACCCCCCCTTTCCGCGAGATAGCCCCTTTCGGTGCGACCGCCCCTCGACAGGTGAGCTTGACGAACACAGGAGAGTTCGTCGAGCGCAGAAGGGTTCGCCGAACACCCTTCGCCGAACCAAATATTAGCCTCGCTCACCTGACCGCGAGCTGTTGGTCAGCACCTTTCTCGCCTGGCCCTCCTGTGAGGACTTTGGTCTGCCTTATTACTTTCTTCATATTATTGATTTCTCAAACCGCGCCTCCTCGTCTAGCGAATATCGGGGTTGTACACAATCCCCGCTCTTCGCGAGGCTATTCAGGCTCGTGAAGAAACATCTAACCCCTGGTATTCGCCAGCCTCTTGATGATCTGTCAGGATTCTTTGGTAGGGCCCACCCTGGGGGCTATAAATATCGTCCCGAGCCTCAGTGACGCGCGCCGTCACTCTTTTTTTCACTACAGCTGCTAGGAGATGCTGCTTTCCGAAGAAGCTGAGGCTCGCCTGAAGGCTGTGAGATTTGGCGGGCTACCCTCAATGACCAGGGTCCCCGGCTGGATGAATCGACCGCCTCCCACTCAGTCGCCGAAGACTAAAAATGCGAAAGCGGCTTGCCGAACCGGGGACGACTCCGTGCTGCTGGACTCTTCCCCTGATAATCGCCCACCCGAGAAGGTATGAGTTATTCCTCTACCTAAGCCAATAAATTTGCCTCTGTGATTCATGCGTACTCGCAGGAGATTTTGCCGAACACGAATGATGGCGGGCTTGGAGGTGGATCTCGCCGAAGTCCGCCAGCTGACACATATCCCGCTGGCAAAAATGCCGAAGGTACGCTCATAATCTCGCTCACTTACTCTCCTTTCATCGACTATCGGCCTCTTATTTCCTGTATTTCTCAGTCTCACCCTGAAAGACCCTGGCTCGCGGAGATTTGCGGCTTCTGTCTCTGTCCCTTCCTGACAAAACTGTGGACATTCCAAGGTTCGATCTCCTTGGGAGCGAGGGCACTGGAGACTCTCGACCGCCAAAGATTCCCCCAATTAACAACGCAGCCTACCCTCCTGGCTTAGGCGAATCCCTCTATCCCCACTACGACAACGTCTTCCAGGGCCGCCCTGAGAGTTCTCGCCCTCCTTTGGGTAAGCATTCTGGCGCCCCCATGCAATGCGCGAACTTAAATGGGTTATCTAACCTTTCCGTAATATTTTGTAGAAAATTCTGAGAATCCGCCTACCGATTCCGAGTTCGAAAATGACGAGGTGTCCCCCCTCCCAGATCAAGTGGAGGATTTCTTAGGGGACCCACGAGATCCTGAGGCGATGAAGCGGCGAACCGCCGAGTTACTTCAGAAACATGGTAGGATGTTGCTGGACCTTAATCTTCAAGCGAGATGGGATAGGGAGGTCGCTGAGGATAGGCAAGCTGTTATGATGGAGGAGTGAGCAAGACTCCGAGCCGCGGTGCCTCGCGCCCAAGACGAGATGGCCACGTCGCCAGAGGTGCACATCGCGAGGATGAGGGATTATGCCTTCCTGATGGATCGAGAGGGCCGTGCGGCCCAGGATTACTATAATTCCAGGGTACCGCCGAGGTCTGGGTCGCGGGGTGGCGGCAGACGGAAGTGGTTGCCCCACGACCCCCGCTAACTCCTACATTTCTGCGAACTTTTATTTTCTGTTAATGCTCGCCGCTACTTTGAACAATCTCCTAATTATTTGCAACTTATATTTATGAGTTCTCATTCAGCAGTAATTATTGATAGTCGTTTATTAGCTTTCGCTCGCAATTTGTATATCCGCATTCTTTCTTTGTTATGCTATTCTCGCAACGAGCCCTTCTGCTCTCGCTAAAACTGTCTCGCGATGGGTTCTCTTCGTTATTTCGTTTGCTCATGCCGCCCTTTGCAAAGAATTTGCTTATGCTAACCTTGCAAGGAATTTGCTTATGCTAACCTCGCAGGGAGTTCTCGCCCATGATCCTGATGTGATGTTTTGGCTAACCGCACTCAGCGGCACTTGGGCTTCTTCCAGCCCTTTTACTTTGGCTATAAATATGCTGTCATAACTGTGCCAACCACCGCCTTTACCGTCAACCCTCTTCTCCCACTACTCCGGAGCTCTCGCCTTTCTCCCTCTTTCTTGCGCTATCCTCTTTCTCGCAGGTCCTCAAAATGGTTGGTGACGTTGTCGATTCGGACGGTCGGCGGAAGTGCACTAAAGCTTTCGCCTAGCATGAGTTTGCGAAGTGTAATTTTATCGAGCAGGAATATTTCACCTCGCTCGCCGAATACGTCCCCCCTGCCTTCGTGGCATGCCGCCCTAGCGAGGAGGAGGCGATCAACGCCCCTTTCGCCGAACAGTTGGCCAACCCCACCGCGCACTTCACGGTTGTCTTGCGCCTTCCCTTATGGCCAGAAATACGCCAGGTACCCATCCTTCTCGCTAGCTTCTACATCTCGCCGGATTAAATCTCGCTCGCAACATGCTAATCTCGCTTTGCTTTAGTTGCCAGGTGTTCAAACACTTTGGCGTCGTCCCGGGCCAGCTTACCCTGAACGCCATGGCGGTAATCGTAGCGTTCGCATGCGCGAGGAGTGCATCGAGTTCAGCCTTCCAGTTTTTCGGAAGCTGTTCTCATTCCGCGCATATAAAGATGGGACCGCCTACTTTGTGGGCTCGGCTCCCAAGGTCGTCGAGACCGTCAGCAAGGCCCACTACTGGGCTCAGAAGTTTCTCATCATCAAAGGGAACTTTGGCAACATCTCTTTCTCGCCCGTCCAGCACAGCGAGACCACCTACCGCCCCCTGCTCTCGGCGGTCACGATGCCGCCCTATATCAGTTCTTTTGCAAGAAGAATTTCGAGGTTGTCTATCTTCGCCGCAATCTCAGCTCGCTGCTCCCTGTGCTCGTCGGTGAAGGTAATGATCTCGCCTGTTAACTGCCATTATTCCATCCTTTTCTGCGCTAACTGTCGCCCCCCCCCCTTTACAGGCGAGCGAGATCTACCACTCGACCCCCCCTATGCGAGCAACCGGAAGTCTGCCTCCACCTTCGCTCTCGCGGCCATGGGAGTAGAGGCTTGTCATGACTCCATCACCCCGGCTGTGCTGTCTTCTCGCAAGAGGACAGAGGCCTCCAGTAGCCGGGGCCCATCCCCAAAATCTCTGCCAAAGAAAAGAAGTAAGAAGAGCCAGGGCTCGCTCGCCTCCTCTAAGGGAAAGGGGACCTCCGACGCTAATCCTGGCGATATCGATCTCACCATCCTCTCTGATGGGAGGGAGGTCGATGAGGAGAGCAAGGAGGCTGCGAGGACCTCCTGCCCGCCTATTCCAGTTAACCACTGGAACTTTGGTCTCGGCCAGAGACGCAGGGATGAGACCGGTGAGCTCCTGTTGTATTGGAAGCCGGAGGTTAACAAAGCTGAAGTCTCCACCATCCTTCCATCCTGGGTGGAGAAGTCAACCATCAGCGGCCATGCCTATGACTTCTCCTTCGCCCTCTATGGGCGCGAGGATGTCGGGTCCTATAAGGACGAGACCTCAAAGACCCTCGCCTATGAGAGCGCGAGGTCTCAGCTGCGCTCCGGTGAGCTCGCCCATATGACAGGAAGGCGATGCCTGCAACTAGAGCAACATAATGTGGAGATCGCGAGGGCTTATCAGGTGCTCCTCGCCGAGAATGCACAACTGAAGGAGAAGCTTCTCGCCGTAGCGAGCGGTGTGGTGAGTTACCTAGACCTCGCCACTTCTCTCTTTCAACCCTTTCGCTTTCTGAACTTGTCTTTTACCTGTAGGATGCCGCAACTGCCAAAAGAGCTGACGCTCGCATTCAAGGCCTAGAGGGCGAGGTGGCCGGGTTGAAAGCTCTTAATCGCGAGTTGTCCCGTGCCACCGTTCCCCCATCCCCCCCCTCCCCCCCCCCCCCCCCCCCCCCCCCCCCCCCCCCCCCCCCCCGCCGCCTGAAGGAAGAGCGGGGAGCGCGAGATGAGGAAATCCGCGAGGAGTCCACCGAGTCAGCTCACTATATATTCCAGACGATGAAGGCAGCCGGCCTCCTATCCTCCGACGCGGCCGACATTACTCTGGAAGACATCATCCCGGAGCTCTTCATTCCGCTCCAGCTAGTGAAGAGTAGCGATGATGAGGAGGGGTCCGCGAGTGATCTCTGATACTTATGATTTTTACTTTTTATTCTTTTCTTCATTTTAGCCGGCGAGACCGTTGCTTCATGCATGCATGTTTTTTGACCTTGTACTGTGTTCGTTCTTTCAGCTTTATCATTTTTCTCGTTGATATCGCGTTCTTGCTTACCGCGATATTCATCTTTGCGAAAGTTGTTCTCGCGATGTTTGTTCTCGCACATTATGTATCGGATAGATAGGTGTAGGACATTTTTTGGCTGCCCTGGCCTTTCGCTATTTGCCTTAGGATTATAACCCTTTAGGTAGGCACTTTCCTCTAGGTCTCGCAAAGGTAAGTTCCTTCCCGACGAGAGCTCACCTCCCACTTTGAGTCGGCGACCTCTCTGCCGAGTATTAGGTACCTCGGAGTGCTTAGGGATAGTTCTCTCCACCCCTATAATATCATGCGAAATCTTTTTTCTCGCCGAGCGGGAAGGCCCTGGTCAGCGCCGAAGACTTGCCAACCTGAGGCTTACCAACCTGCCCTTATGAAAAACTCATCTCCGTGCCAGCCTCTCTAGAGATCAACCTGTACCCCCCGCCTATTGAGAGCCCGGGAGCGGAATCGATCTAGGGCATTCCAGCACCAATACTTATCACCTTGCCAGCCTCTCCAGAGATTAACCTGTACCCCCCGTCTAGTGTTAGCCTGGGAGCTGAATTGATTTGGGGCATTCCAGCACCAATACTTATCACCTTGCCAGCCTCTCCAGAGATCAACCTGTACCCCCCGTCTAGTGAGAGCCCGTGAGCGGAATCGATCTGGGGCATTCCAGCACCAATACTTATCACCTTGCCAGCCTCTCCAGAGATCAACCTGTAGGTCTAGTGAGAGCCCGGGAGCGGAATCGATCAGGGGCATTCCAGCACAAATACTTATCACCTTGCCAGCCTCTCCAGAGATCAACCTGTACCCCCCATCTAGTGAGAGCCCGGGAGCAGAATCGATCTGGGGCATTCCAGCACCAATACTTATTACCTTGCCAGCCTCTCCAGAGATCAACCTGTACCCCCCGTCTAGTGAGAGCCCGGGAGCAGAATCGATCTGGGGCATTCCAGCACCAATACTTATCACCTTGCCAGCCTCTCTAGATATCAACATGTACCCCCGTCTAGTGAGAGCCCGGGAGCGGAATCGATCTGGGGCATTCCAGCACCAATACTTATTACCTTGCCAGCCTCTCCAGAGATCAACCTGTACCCCCCGTCTAGTGAGAGCCCTGGAGCGGAATGGATCTAGGGCATTCCAGCACCAATACTTATTACCTTGCCAGCCTCTCCATAGATCAACCTGTACCCCCTGTCTAGTGAGTGCCCGGGAGCAGAATCGATCTGGGGCATTCCAGCACCAATACTTATCACCCTGCCAGCCTCTCCAGAGATCAACCTGTGCCCCCCGTCTAGTGAGAGTCCGGGAGTAGAATCGATCTGGGCATTCCAACACCAATACTTTTCACCTTGCCAGCCTCTCCAGAGATCAACCTGTACCCCCCGTCTAGTGAGAGCCCGGGAGAGGAATTGATCTGGGGCATTCCAACATCAATACTTGTCACCTTTATTATACTCGCATAACAGTTATAACCATCATACAAAAAGGTAAGATATTCAACAAACAATATAGTAAGAAAACATTCAAGGGTAGAATCGTTTCAGATCATCTCCACTTCTGGCTCGGCCGAGAGGTACCCCCTCCACATCCCAAAGGTGATACCCCCCCCCCCCCCCCCGACTTGAGCACTTCACTTACAATGTATGGACCCTCCTAGTTGGGGTTAAGCTTACCCACCGCGGCCCCTCTTCCGGCCGCGTCGACCTTCTTCAGGACCAGATCCCCTTTCTGAAAGTGCTTTACTCGGATGTGCTTGTCAAAATATAGGGCCATTCTTCGCTTGATTTCCTCCTGCCTGATGGTGGCCAGGTCCCGAAGCTCTTCTACCAGATCCAAGGACAGCCTCTTCTCCGCCTCATTAGCCGCTAGCTATTCTTCATCTCCCTCACCTGCGGCAATCACCCTGGGGGTTTTTACTTCAAACTCTATGGGAAGGACTGCTTTGGATCCATGAGAAAGTTTGAACGGGGTCTCCCCGGTGGCAGTGTTTGGAGTAGTCCTCAGGGCCCAGAGGATGGATGGTAGCTTCTCTACCCAGTTCCCCTGGAGGTTCTCTACTTTCTTCTTTAATAGGTTGACGATTATCTTGTTTACCGCCTCCACCTGCCCGTTGCTTCTCGGATGGTGAACAGATGCGAACCTGAGGTCGATGCCAAGTTGTGTGCAAAAGCCAACAAACTCCTCGCTAGCAAATTGCGGCCCATTGTCTATCACTATAGCCAGAGGGAGCCCGTGCCTGCAAATTATCTCTCCCCACACAAAATTCTTTACCACTTGAGATGTTACCTTGGCTAGGGCCTTCACTTCCATCCATTTAGAGAAGTAATCGATCATGACCAACAAGAACTTCCTCTGCCCACTAACTTGTGGGAAAGGGCCAACCAGATCCATTCCCATATAGCAAAAGGCCAGGGGGTCGTGATGGTCCGGAGCCTCTGGGATGGGAGGAGTTGGAGCGGCGCATAGAGGTGACGTTTAGAACATTTTCTTGCGAACTCCGCCGCATATTTGCTGAGAGTAGGCCAGAAGTAGCCTTGTCTTAACACCCTCCCCTCCAGAGTTCGGCTCCCAGTGTAACTTCCACACTCCCCGGAGTGGATTTCTTCTAGGACTCTCGGAACCTCCTCCTAGGAAACACAACGCGCCAGAAGTCTCGAGAGTGTCTTTCGATACAGTCCTCCTGCATGCAAAGAATAATAAGCCGACTTATACCTGAAGCATCTTCTGTCTATGTCTTCTTCAGGGAACTTCCCTGATGATAGGAAGGTGATGAAGGGATCCATCCACGAGGCCTGCAGATCCACCTCCATCAGCTCTCCTTCCTCGATGGTGGGTCTGAAGAGTTCCGAAACCGTCCCTCCTGCTCGGGGACCAAACCTGGTTAGGAGGTCTGCGGGGTGCTCTCCTCTCTTGGCACATGTTTGACAGAGAAAGTGCGGAATTGCCCGATGACCCCCTTGACCTTCTCCAGGTACCTCTGGAGGGTCGAGTCCTTTGCTATAAACTCTCCCTTGACTTGGCATTCTACCACCATGGAGTCCATTGAGACCTCCACATCTTGTACTCTCAGTTCCCGAGCTAACCGCAGGGCCGATATCACCGCCTCGTACTCAACTTGGTTGTTGGTAATCGGGAAGTGGATGTTCAAAGCTTGTTCGATCTTTGTCCCTTGGGAGCTCACCAGGATTATTCCCCCGCCATAGGAGTGCTTTCCTGATGCGCCATCCACCAACATCTTCCAGGACACCGGGGGGTAGGGGGCGATTCATGCTCACCCACTTCGGTTGGGTAGTCAGCCAAGAAGTCTGCCACCACTTGGGCCTTGATCGACGTCCTGGGCACGAACGTAACATCGAACTCACTCAACTCCACGGACCACTTCGCCAACCATCCCGAGTGCTCCACCCCTTCCATGACTTTGCGAAGCGGGTGATCAGTCACTACCTTGATAGAATGTGCCTGAAAGTAAGGTTGTAGCCTCTGGGCCGCCACTACCAACGCGAAGGCCAACTTTTCCAGAATCGGGTACCGGAGCTCCGCCTTCCTCAGCACTCGGCTGACTAGTAGATGGGGAATTGCCTTCTCCCCTCCTCCTAGACCAATACTAAACTTTCTGCCTCCGATCCTACCCCCAGGTATAGGGATAGGTCCTCTTCCGGTCTCGGCCCTTAGAGTAGGGGAGTTTGGGTGAGTTGCTTTTTCAAAGCCTGAAAGGCTCCCTCACACTCCGAGGTCCATTCGAATTTTTTGTTTCCACTTAACACCTTGAAAAAGGGTGCACACTTGTCTCCCGCCTTGGAGAGGAACCTGCTGAGTCTGGCCGGCTTTTCGGTGAGGCTCTGAACCACCTTCGAATTTCTTGGAGATCCCAGTTCCATTATTGCTCTGACCTTATCCGGGTTAGGCGCCACCCCCGTCGGAGGAGCAGGTGACCCAGGAATTTTCCCTGGCTAGCCCCAAAGACACACTTCAGGGGGTTGAGCTTCATCTTATACTTCCGCAAGGTCCTAAAGGTTTCTTCAAAGTCTCGGAGGTGGGATTCAAGGTCCCGACTCTTTACCATGAGGTCATCGACGTAGACCTCCAAGTTTCTCCACTTCTATTCTCGAAAGACCCTGTCCATCATTCTTTGGTACGTGGCACCTGCATTCTTGAGCCCTAAGGGCATCATCTTATAACAATAACACCCATCCCCCGTGATGAAGGAGACATCTTTGATGTCGGGGGGTGAATGCAAATCTGGTGATAACCTGAAAAAGAATCTAAAAAAGACATTACAGGGAAATCGACGGCTGAGTCAACTAGCGCGTCGATTCTAGGCAAGGGGTAGCAGTCCTTGGGGAGTGATTTATTAAGCAAAGAAAAGTCAATACACATCCTCCACTTACCTCCCCCCTTCTTCACCATGAACACATTAGAGACCCAGCCTGGATACTGGATCTCTGATACAAACCCCGCCTGCATGAGCTTACCCACCTCCTCTCAGATGGGTCCTTCCAGCTTGTCCGCTATGGCCCCCCTCTTTTGACGGATGGGGCGGGTGCCAGGATCGAGATTGAGGTGGTGGCAAGCCACATCTGCATCGATCCCTGACATCTCCGTGGCGCTCCAAGCGAAGACATCCACATTTTCCTGAACGTAGACAAGAATCTGCTTCTGCTCCTCCCGGCTGAGCTCCCCGCTGATCCTGACCTTCTCCACCACCCCGGCTCGGGTGGTGACTTCGAGCTCCACGACTTCCTCCACAGCCTCCAGCCGGGACTGTTCTCCCTAGTTTCCTTCTTGCTCCTGTCCTTCTTCCCGGACCTCCATCACCTCTTCCGCCCCTTCTTCCTGGGCCCGACCCTCTACCTCTTCCTTCTCTTCTTCCATCGGCTCCCCTAACCATTCATCTAACTCCTCCTTCTAGTCTTATCCTCCGAGTCCTGCCGACTCACCCATCTTCTGGTCCCATTTCTCTGCCTCGACCATCCAGGAGATGGTGTTGACCACTGTCACGTGGCATTGCCTTGCGACCTTCGGATCTCCTCTGATTCTGACTTGGACTCCTCCGTCATTGAACTTAAGGCACTGCTGGAATGTGGAGGGGACATAGCGGAACGTGCTAATGAGTGGCCGCCCGAAGATGGCGCTATAGCTGCTGCGGGCATCCACTATGACAAAGCGACTGTTCCTGGACTGCCCTCCCAAGACCACATGTAGTCCTACTCCTCCCTCTACTTCCTTCCTCTCACCGGAGAATCCAAA
This sequence comes from Dactylorhiza incarnata, assembly GCA_033032865.1. Taxonomy (NCBI): domain Eukaryota; kingdom Viridiplantae; phylum Streptophyta; class Magnoliopsida; order Asparagales; family Orchidaceae; genus Dactylorhiza; species Dactylorhiza incarnata. The sequence goes on from JAWHQI010000068.1 coordinate 1,173,977, forward strand.
CAACGGACCATCCGCGGCCAACACCCTTCGCGCCTCCACCTCCATCCCATCGAACGCCTTTTTGAAAATAACATTGACCGAACTTTCGTTATAACATTGACCGAACTTTCGTTATCCACCAAGATTCGGGAAACGGTGAAGTTCTCGATCGCTGTCTGAATGACCAACGCGACGCAGAACGGGTCCTCATAACCTGTCATGTCCTTCTGGGTGAAGGAAATCTTCTCTGTCGGGGGCGGGGTTAGGGATGTCGAAGCCACGCTACGACGATAGATAGTATGGAGGCTCACTTTCCGGGTTGCCTCAATTCCACCCCCCCCCCATGGATCACCCCAATCCCCCCTCGGGTCCCCAAATCGGCTCGGTCCTCGCACCTTTCCTCCTCCTCCTGAGGCTCAACCTCCTCAATCCTCACCGGCTGCTGCTGTCGTGGTGCGGGCACTCGGGCCCTTTTTGTCTCCAGTAACTCCAGGCATGTGGCCGTCGCGTGACCTTCCTCATCATGGAAGTCACATTACGGAAGCGTCACCTCCCCCACCTCGGCCTCCGCCATCCTATTCCTTCTTCTCCTTCCCGCTCCTGCTTCATCTCTCGCCTCTTCTCTCCTTCCTCTTCCTCCCCTTCCCCGCCTGATTGCCATGGCCTGTTGGGGTGGGGGAGGCATCGGCCTCAGACCCTGCCTCTATCCCAACTGATGGGGTCTTCCTTGACCCCTATAGAAGTTACCCCTCCCCGGGACAACCACTTCCCTGGCCTTGCATTCCTCCGCCATGTTTCCTCCACTCCCACTCCGGGGCCTTGGGCTCTTCCCTTCTCCTCACCTCTTGTTGTCTGACCTCCGGCTCACTAAGCTTTGCCAGCCTCTTGGTGAGTTCCGGGTTGGCCTCACTCTCAACTTCCTCCGCCACCCTCTCCATCAGCTCCTCGTAGGAGACGGGAGCCTTCCCCTTCAGAGCCATTTTGAAGAAACTTTCCCTCAGCCCAACTGTGAAGGTGAGCTGGAGTGCAAACCCAGGCATCTCCTGAGTAAGCAGCACCTCCTCCTGGAACCGGTCCGCGTAGCGAGCCAACGACTCCTTTGGCTCCTGCTTCACTTTGAAGAGAGACTCGGCGTCCTTCTTCCACTTCTTTGAAGTTGAGAATCGCAACAAGAAATATCGGCGCAAATCCTCGGAAGCTTCGATCGATCCTATAGGGAGTTGATGGAACCAGTCCCTGGCCTTCTCTTTAAGGGTGACGGCGAATAGCCGACACTTGAAAGCATCTTACATCGGCCTGATAGAGACCGAGTCCTCAAAAGACTGGAGGTGTTGGACAGGTTCATCCCTGCCATTGTAGTACACCCTATCCCACTCCCCGAACCCTATCGGGATGGGCGCAGAAAGCACCAGCTCGCAGAAGGGGCTTCCTCTTCCAGCCACCCTTTCTCGCTCTACACGCCCCCCGAGCTCTCTCGCCTGACTTGGGCTTGCGGGGACCGCGCTCGCGAGAGCGGCGCTCGCCTGAACCACCCCCACAGTCGCTGCATCCTCCGGGTGCGCGCTCACCTGCGCCGCGGTCGCCGGCACAGAGCTCGCCGGCACAGAGCTCGCCGGCACAGAGCTCGCTGGGCTGGCGATAAGCACTCGCCCCTCTAGGTCTTGCACTGACCCTCCAACGACTTCCTTTCCGGCCCTTCCCCCCGGGGCATTCTCGCCAATCACTGCTGGGGGAGGGGTCGCCTGAGGTACTGGGGTCGCGAACTCACTTCGCAGCGCCGCGACCGTGAGTCCGAAAGTGTCGAGCACCTCCCTCCTGAAATCCACGAACATCCTCTGCGTCACCACCTGGGGTGACCCACTGAACTCCTCCCCATGCTCTTCATCTCCTGCCATATCTCCTCCTTGAAACTTTCTTGGACCAGTCACGCTCCACGCTCACCGCACCAAAATGTTGAAACCGATTCCTCGGCCTCTTCTGAAGCTCGGCGCCCTCACCGAAATGAGGGGCAGCTAGCCCTTACTGATCCCTCGGAGAAGGTATACTGAAGACTAGGAAAATGACTAAGACCTTAGTCACAGCGAGGAGGTCCCTCCACGAACTCGGATGTCGTTGAGCGCTTCCCCTCCCAAGCCAAATCTGAGACTTGGGGCACCTTGGAGAGCTCTGGAGAGAGAAGCTGAAGTGAAGTCCTCTCCAAAGGTGCCCTTTAGGACTTATTTATAGGTTTTCTGATCTGTCCTGCAAATAGTAGGATTCTGCCTTTTGATTTTACTATCTGTGTTGAAATTGTTGAAGTGGAAGTTTTGTGGAGTTGGCGGTCTGGGGGGAGACCGCGCGGTCTGGTCTGACCGCACGGTCTAAAGGTCTCCTCTGGCGGTCTGACCTCTCTGGTCTAGCCGCGGGCTACTCGGCGTGACCGCCGGTCTTCTGTCCAAGGGTACCGAGGTTAGGCCGCGCGGTCTGGTGCTTGTGACCACGTGGTGGGGGGCAGCCCGGTCTGTTGGCTGTGCGGTTTCGTTGTGGTGCTCGCAGACTAAGGTCTTCTTAGTCGCGCGGTCTCCGGTTTGTGTTCGCATGGTTGGTCCTTCGGCGATCTGCTGGTATATGCGGTCACAGGTGTCTAGTCGACTTGGCGGGCTCACTTAGCAGAAGGATCTTTTGCTGATCGCGCGGGTTGACCGATTTGGTGGCGCGATCAAGGGGCAGTGACTCTATCTCATAGGGTGGTGACTGGATCAAGTCTCACGCCTATAAATAGGAGCCGCTGTGTTGGAACCTTAGTTTTGATTTGAGTTAGGATCCACCTTTAGTATCTAAGTTTATATCATAACTCATATTATAACTTAGATTAAATATCATTAAGAAAGAAAGCTGAAAATAGACATATAATTAATAGGCAGAAAATAATAAGAGAAAGAATAAATTTACATATTCTCTGCATTTGTCGAACGGCGCTCTGCGAATGACGAACGGCACTCTGCGAATGTCAAACGATGATCGACGAATTATATTATAACAGCAGTCGACGAATGAAGCATTATATCTAGCGGTCGACGAACAGATTATATCAGCGGTCGACGAACAGACCCCGACTCAGCGGTCGACGAAATCCTGCGTTCGACGAACTCAAGTCTGCGTTCGACAAACAACTCAATATTCAGCGGTCAATGATCCAGCCCATCTCAGCGGTCGACGAATCTTGCGTTCGACGAACTCAAGTCTGCGTTTGACGAATATTCAGTAGAAGTTCAGAACAGTAAATTTAATGATCCGGTCGACGAATCAAATGATGAGCTCGACGAATGTGAAGCTCCGCTCGACGAATTTCTCCCAGTATTATTTTATATCATTTAGCTTGACTAAAATATATATTTGCTGTCAGATTTATTTAAAGCAATATTTTATTTATCTTATTTATATATTGCTATATATAATGCTGATTTAACCTTACAGTGTGCAAGCATTAAATGATATAGCGTTGGCAGCAAAGCAAAGAAGGAAATTTGTTTGCTCGAGGATCTGGGAAATGAAAGAGATAATATATCCTTCCTCTTTGGTCGGCAAGGATTTAAATCAGCCAGGAAAGAGGACAACTTCTATATACGACAGCAGGAAACAACTTATTATACAGCAGATTATATATATAGCAGATTATTTATATAGCAGATAATATACTGCTGTTTCTTTTGACAGATCATATATACATATCATATTATTGTACAACATAGCAGGAAGATTATAGACAGAATATATTACATCTTTCTGTACAGGAATAAGAGAAGAAGAAGAAGAAGAAGAAGATAAAAAGAAGAACAGGAGCAAAAACAGAGAACAACTCTATTACTTTATCTTGTTCTACTTTTGCTAAACTCTTCTCTTGCAGATCTTATACATATCCTGAGACACCAAACACTATCACTTGCTCAGGATCTAAACTGCAAGAAGAAGAATAAGTGTTATTGCAATCAAGAGATGGAGCTCCATCCACAAGCTGTCATCAAACTAAACCAGACAGGGGGAGCTCTCTTCAACATCTTCATCAAGAGTCTTCTCAACAAAAGAGAAGAACACCAAACCTTTTCTATTTTCTTTATTTCTCCTTCCCATCTTGCAAAGGGTTAAAACTCCCTTCAAATGTTTACTCCCGGTGACAGGCCACCTTAGCAAAAACCTGCATCTTGGTTTATAAGCACCTGATCAAAAGTTTATAAGTGAATTGGGCACCTGATCAAACCTCCATTGGTGTGTGGACACCTTATCAAAATAACCTTGGTGTGAGGGCACCTTATCAACAACCTCCAGTGGATTCCTACCAGTGGGTAGAAGAGTAGATGTACCCAGTTGAGGGGAACTACTATATTTCTTGTGTCATCTAGATTGCCTTGTTTATGTTTTTATTTCTTGCCGTGATTTTTTATGCACTCCTACTGCTTGTATTTATTACTCATATAGCAATAAGCAAACTCACTTATATATATCATTTATTTTGAAAGTAAAACTTAATCAAGACTTTTAATAATAATAAGAACTAATCTCCTTTCAATTGGTATCAGAGGGTGTTGATTTGATTATTTCAATTTCTTGTATCAGGAAGTTGATTTTATTCACACAGGCTAACACCTGAAATCACAAATATCACTTAGTTCTTATTTGTTTTTAAAAAGAGTTTTTCTAAATGGCACTAGCAGATTTTACTTGTTCAGATCCACCTTTATGTAATTTGGATAGATTTGATTTATGGCAAGTTGGAATCAGATTATATATGAATGCAATAGATGAAGAAATTTTTAATTCCATTTTGACAGGAACTCAATCTTCAATCTCTTCATCTGATGATCAAGAAAAGTTGATCAGTGCTGATGTCATAGCCATGGAGATTTTGGCTAAATCAATGTCAAAAGACATTCTTCAAAAAATGGTTGATTGCACTTCAGCAAGGAGCATCTGGAACTCCCTCTCTAGGATGGTAAATGAATCCATTCCTACTTCTTCCACTAACTGTTTGTTTGATGCAGAACCATCATTCAGTCTAACTGAAGAAGAAGAAAAAGAAGAATTAAAAGCCAGAAACTTCTGTATGATGGCAATATATGGCTCAAACTACATATCTGAATCCGAATCTGATTCAGAAAAGGTAAAAGAGGTATTTTTAAACTTTATTTTTACCTCTGATACTTTTAAATCTGTTTTCACTTCTTCATGCACAAATTTAATAAAATCTGATTTTAATCTGTTTTCAATTCATTATGTACAGATTTAATAACATCTGGAAATTACAATTCTGAAAATAACATTAGAAAAGAGTTAACAAAAATAATTAATTTAACTCCTTTCAAAATTTCTGTAGAACAAACTATCTGTTTAAAAAATAAGATATTTAAAGCTGATAAGTTCAAACAGAATTTTAACGAAAAAGAAATTATGTAAGTTCAGCAAAATCAAAGAAAATTTTCAAATTTGTATTTTAATGAAATAAAAAGACCAACATACCACCTATCTATAAGGCAATTTTTTAAACTGATTAATATTTTAACTCAAATTTTAGTTAAACAACAGTTTTAATGATTCTTTGGAATTTTCTATCTTAAAAACAAGTCAGATAGACTTCACATTCTTCCAGATTTTCTCCAAAATTTGTTTGAGCATTCTACTCAGATAGAATAGATCAGAAATGATCAAAGCACTAAGTGTGAGTCTCTTCTGATTAAGGAGATTCTATGGAAAGAAGCTATCAGGCATTGTATTTCTGATTTTAAAATTTCTAGAATCTAATAACAGCCAGCAATTCATTTTTATTAAATTCCTATTTAAATCAAGATCTAGGAAATCAAAAATTGCTAAAATGTTTTTCAAAAGAGGAAAATAATCTCTAATCCTTAAGCTTCAAAGACTTTTTATGCTTAGGAAACCTAAACCAAATAGGGGGAGATTGTTAGAACCTAGTCTTAATTTGGATTAGGATCTCAACTCAAATAGGGGGAGATTGTTGGAACCTTAGTTTTGATTTGAGTTAGGATCCACCTTTAGTATCTAAGTTTATATCATAACTCATATTATAACTTAGATTAAATATCATTAAGAAAGAAAGCTGAAAATAGACATATAATTAATAGGCAGAAAATAATAAGAGAAAGAATAAATTTACATATTCTCTGCGTTTGTCGAACGGCACTCTGCGAATGACGAACAACGCTCTACGAATGTTGAACGGCGATCGACGAATTATATTATAACAGTGGTCGACGAACAGATTATATCAGCGGTCGTTGAACAGACCCCGGCTCAGCGGTCGACGAAATCCTGCATTCGACGAACTCTAGTCCGCGTTCGACAAACAACTCAATATTCAGCGGTCGACGATCCAGCCCATCTCAGCGGTCGACGAATCCTGCGTTCGACGAACTCAAGTTTGCGTTCGACGAATATTCAGTAGAAGTTCAGAACAGTAAATTTAATGATCCGGTCGGCGAATCAAATGATGAGCTCGACGAATGTGAAGCTCCGCTTGACGAATTTCTCCCAGTATTATTTTATATCATTTAGCTTGACTAAAATATATATTTGCTGTCAGATTTAGTTAAAGCAATATTTTATTTATCCTATTTATATATTGCTATATATATTGTTGATTTAACTTTACAGCGTGCAATCATTAAATGATATAGCCGTTGGCTACAAAGCAAAGAAGGAAATTTGTCTGCTCGAGGATCTGGGAAATGAAAGAGATAATATATCCTTCCTCTTTGTCGGCAAGGATTCAAATCAGCCAGGAAAGAGGACAACTTCTATATACGACAGCAGGAAACAACCTATTATACAGCAGATTATTTATATAGCAGATAATATACTGCTGTTTCTTTTGACAGATCATATATACATATCATATTGCTGTACAACATAGAAGTAAGATTATAGACAGAATATATTACATCTTTCTGTACAGGAATAAAAGAAGAAGAAGAAGAAGAAGAGAAAAGAAGAACATGGGCAAAAGCAGAGAACAACTCTATTACTTTATCTTATTCTGTTTTTGCTAAACTCTTCTCTTGCAGATCTTATACATATCCTGAGACACCAAACACTATCACTTGCTCAGGATCTAAACTGCAAGAAGAAGAAGAAGTGTTATTGCAATCAAGAGAAGGAGCTCCATCCACAAGTTGTCATCAAACTAAACCAGACAGGGGGAGCTCTCTTCAACATCTTCATCAAGAGTCTTCTAAGAAAAAGACAAGAACACCAAACCTTTTCTGTTTTCGTTATTTCTCCTTCCCATCTTGTAAAGGGTTAAAACTCCCTTCAAAAGTTTACTCCCGGTGACAGGCCACCTTAGCAAAAACATGCATCTTGGTTTATAAGCACCTGATCAAAAGCTTATAGGTGAATTGGGCACCTGATCAAACCTCCATTGGTGTGTGGACACCTTATCAAAATCACCTTGGTGTGAGGGCACCTTATCAACAACCTCCAGTGGATTCCTACCAGTGGGTAGAAGAGTAGATATACCCAGTTGAGGGGAACTACTATATTTCTTGTGTCATCTGGATTGCCTTGTTTATGTTTTTATTTCTTGCTGTGATTTTTTATGCACTCCTACTGTTTGTATTTATTACTCATACAACAATCAGCAAACTCACTTATATATATATCATTTATTTTGAAAATAAAACTTAATCAAGACTTTTAATAATAATAAGAACTAATCTCCTTTAACACTATAGCAGTAAAATAATCGCACCAAGTGTAAGCTGAGCTCGTGTTTCTTTCTTGCGGTCTCTTTTTCTGTGACCGGCCGGTTAGCTGATCGAACTTGTCTTGTGCAGCTTCTGCGGATTATGCGGGCTGAAGTGGTCCTCTCCTTTTCTGAAGGTGTTCGGGCGCTCTCGCGGCTTGCAGTGCGGGTTGCTGGAGTTTGGGAGGATCAGTTGAGTTTGGGAGTTCACGTGGTCCTCAGTTGGTGTTGGTCAAGTCGCATGCAGGAAGTTCGGGCGGTCTCGTCTTCTAGTTGAGCGAACTGTCAGGTCGGTCGTTCAGGCGGTCTCAGGGAGGTAGACCGTTGGTTATCTATTTAGCTTGCTTTTCTCTTCTGTTTTTTGTGTACTGGTGAAATCATGTCTCGACATGTATACCTCGCCTTGTAATGAAGTTTTCTGTTGGCATCAATAAAGATTAAAGTTGTTTTTTATGTGCTTCTGGTTGTTGGCTTGAACTTTGAGTTATACTATTCCTGCTCACTCCTAGTCTTGGAAAATTTCACATGGTATCAGAGGGAGGTTGGAGTGGATAGAGCAGTGATTAACTCAAAGTTGTCATCGCCTTTGTGAAGAAGGAACCAGTGGTAGAGCCATGGAAGCAAGGGGTCTTGGAATTGAGATGCTAAACTCGACCAACTTTAAAAAGTGGAGGTATTGTATGCAGAGTTATCTTCTGGGTAAGGACCTCTAGGAGGTGGTTGGAGGAGAGAGCACGGAGGAAGTTATTCTGATTGGGGATAACGGTCATGACGTGAGGAACTGGAGGCGGATTAATGCCAAAGCAGAGTTCGCCCTGAAAAGGGCAATATCACCTGATTTGTTTGATCACATCTTGGGGTGTGGATCAGGTGCTGAGATCTGGAGAGCCCTGGATGGGCTGTTTAACAAGAAGAATGTGGCTAGACTTCAGTTCCTGGAAAATGAGGTGGCCAGATCGGCTCAAGGTGATCATTATATCACTACATTCTTCTTAAAGATGAAGAACCTGTGCGCTGAGATTTCAGCATTGGATCCTGATGAGCCAATTTCTGAGGCAAAGCTGAAGAGGCACATCATCCGTGGGTTGCGGAAGGATTATGTGGCCTTTGTGACGTCGGTGCAGGGTTGGGCAAATCAGCCGTCTCTGCTGGAGCTGGAAAATCTGCTTGCATCGCAGGAGAATCTAGCAAGGCAGATGACGGGGGTTCAGTGTATGGGGGAGATGGCGAAGTTCTCTTCACAGGAAAGAAGAAGAAGTGGGATAAGAAGAAGACCGCTGGAGGCAATGGGCCTTCAACTTCGGGACAGCAGGAGAGGGGCTATGCTCCTAAGGCTGAAGGGAAGAAGAAGGGGGAAGGTCCCAAGTGCTTCAGATGCGGGAATCTTGGTCACACCATTAAGGATTGCCGGGTGAATCTTCAGCCAGGGCATGCTGCTGCAGGAAAGGAGGAAGTTGATGCCATACAGAATGATGGAGGATGGGGTGGAGCCTTCTCGGCTTCTGTTGGAGCTGCGGCTCCTATCAACTATCAGGAGGACTGGATCGTGTACTCAGGGTGTGGTCATCACCTCACCGGGGATGAGTCGAAGCTTTCTTCAGCTCAGCCGTACTCAGTTAATGATGCCATTATTACTGCTGATAATACTGTGCATGCTGTCGAGAAGGTGGGGGTTGTTTCCTTGGGCAGTGATAGAGGGCCACTAACGTTAAAGAGTGTCTATCATGTGCACAGAATGAGGAAAAACCTCTTATCCGTGACAAACGCTGTAGACGCTGGGCATCACGTTCTGTTCGGCCCAACAGAAGTGAAGTTTCTTCGGAATGTGGAGGCGGTGAAGGCTGAGGTCGTTCATGTGGGGAGAAGGGCAAAAGACTTGTTCATTTTATCGACAAGTTCTTATGTCGACAAGATGCGGACGAATGATAGTGCTGTCATATGGCACGAGAGGTTGGTGCATGTACGAATGGATAAGCTGAAGGCTATGGCGGTGAAAGGTCTGGTCAAGGGCCTGCCTAGTCTATCCTCCTACGGAGATGGTCATATTTGCGCAGGATGTCAGTTCGGCAAGTCTCATCGACTACCGTTTGACAAGTCACAGACAAGGAGTAGTGTGCAGTTGGAGTGCATCCACGGTGACTTGATGGGACCAACTGCTACCCCAAGCCTCGGAGGCAGCAGGTATATGCTGGTGTTGATCGGTGATTACACCAGATATGTCTGGGTTTATTTCTTGAAGGAGAAGGCGGAGGCGTTTGCCAAGTTTGTGGATTTCAAGGAGCTTATGGAGGGTCGGCTAGGCCTGCGGATTAAGAAGCTGAGGACTGACAACGGAGGGGAGTTCACCTCTGGTGAGTTCTCTATTTTTTGCAGGAATGCAAGCATCCGGAGGGAGCTTACTTGTGCGCATACTCCACAACAAAACGGAGTTGCAGAGCGGAAGATCCGTCATCTGACGGAGACCTGCAAGTGTTGGCTGCATGCCAAGAGTATCCCAAAGTCCTTCTGGGCGGAGGGAATGTCTTGTGCTGCCTACATCATCAATAGGATGCCTCTCAGTCCCATCAACATGTTGACCCCGCATGAATTGATGTTCAATGAAAAGCCAAGCGTGGCACACCTTCGGGTGTTTGTTTCCACCTACTATGTGCACGTTCCAAATGCGCTTCAGACGAAGCTAGATGCGAAAGCAAGGAATCTAGTCTTCATTGGTTATGATGATCGGAAGAAGGGCTGGAAGTGCATGGACCCGGAGACGCGGAGATTTGTTGTATCTCACGACGTCATGTTTGACGAGGTGATGTCTTACAAGGGAAGTTCTGTGTTGAGCTAGCAGAAAGCAGGGTGGAGGAGCCGGAGAAAGCTGTGGAAAATCTTCAGGTGGAGCTGCCTGTGTCACCAGGTGTCCATCAATATCTAGTTCTGAGGTGGAGGCTTCTGGATCAGAAAGCAGGGGGAGCAATGCTCCTAGTACGTCTGGAAGGGGAGCTAGGGAAGAAGCAGGTAAGGATGTTGCGAGTCAGGGGAAGGCGTTGCGGAGATCGAAGCGAACAATCATTGCCCCTGATCGCTATACATGAGGAAACATGGTGAGCTTTGTCTCATGTTTCTTTGCTGGTCCCTTGGATGAGAGGGAGCCGTTGAGCTTCGAGAAGGCCAAAGGCATGGAACAGCGGGATTCAGCTATGCAGGAAGAGATGTGTGCTCTTGAGAAGAATGAGACTTGGTCTCTGGTGCCCAGGCCTAAGGGTATCACCCCTGTTACATGCAAGTGGGTCTACAAGCTCAAGAAGAAGGCTGACGGCAGTATCGAGCGATACAAGGCTCACTTTGTGGCTCGGGGATTCTCGCAGCAATACGGTGAAGACGATGAAGAGACATTCAGTCCGGTGGCAAAAATGACTTCAGTTCGGGTTGTGATTGCCTTGGCGGCATGTTGGGGGTGGGAGATTTGGCAGCTCGACGTAAAGAATGCGTTCTTGTACAGCGAGATTGACAAGGACATCTTCATGGTACAGCCGCTAGGCTTGGTATCTGAAGATTTTCCAGAGCATGTTTGCAAGCTGAAGAAGGCCCTGAATGGGTTGAAGCAAGCGTCGAGGGCATGGTATGGAAAGATAGCAGAATATCTCCTATTCTGTGGGTTTGGTGCTTCAGACTCAGACTCAAGCTTGTTCGTCATGAAGAGCGGGGAGCTTCAAGTCATCGTGCTGCTTTACGTCGATGATATGATCGTGACGGGGAATTCGAAGGAGGAGGTAGCAAGGCTTTGGGCCGAGTTATCCATCAGGTTCGAGATGAAGGACTTGGGCGAGCTTCACCATTTCCTTAGACTCGAAGTGCAGAGGAAGGGAAGTGGAGTGCTGGTGTCCCAGGCTGGATATGCGGAGCGAATCGTGGAGCTGTTCAGCATGAAGGAAGGGAAGTGCATCTCCACACCTCTGGAGAAGGCCATGAAACTTCGCAAGGATGAGGGGAGGATTCTGGAAGATTCGCTGGTGTTCCGGGCTCTGGTTGGGAGTTTGATCTATCTGACGATTACCAGGCCAGATATTGCGTATGAAGTTGGCAGGGTGAGCCGTTATATGGCGGAACCACGGATGCCTCATCTACTAGCGGCCAAGAATATATTGAAGTATGTCAAGGCAACTTCAGATATGGGTCTCCTTTACAGGAGGAATGCGGGCTTCGAGGTGCATGGGTACATGGATGTTGATTACAGGGGAGATTCGGATGATCGGAAGTCGACATTTGGATATGTCTTCATGGCGGGGCCCACACCTATATCATGGTGCAGCAAGAATCAGGATTCCATGTCTATCTCGACCATAGAAGTGGAATACAAGGCTTCGGACTTGGCAGCTCAAGAAGCCGTCTGGCTTAGGAGGTTGGTAGGAGACTTCCATAAGGAGGTTCGGGGTCCGACTTTGCTCCACGGCGACAATGAGAGTGCTCTCAAATAGGTTACTAATCCAGTTTGTCACGCGAGGACCAAGCATATCGAGATCGAGCATCATTTCATTTGTGAGAAGGTGCTGGAGGGGTCTCTTTCAGTCGAGCATGTTTGGAGTCAGGACAACGTTGCTGACATATTCACAAAGGCGCTGGGGAAGGGGCCATTTACTCTGCTAAGGAGCTTACTTGGACTATTTTCAACTTCCCACTTCAAGGGGGAATGTTGAAATTGTTGAAGTGGAAGTTTTGTGGAGTTGGCAGTCTGGGGGGAGACCACGCGGTCTGGTCTGACCGCACGGTCTTGCGGTCTCCTCTGGCGGTCTGACCTCTCTGGTCTAACCGCGGGCTACTCGGCGTGACCACCGGTCTTCTATCCAACGGTGCCGAGGTGAGACCGCGCGGTCTGGTGCTTGTGACCGCATGGTGGGGGCAGCTGGGTCTGTTGGCTGTCCGGTTTCTTTGTGGTGCGCGTGGACTAAGGTCTTCTTAGTCGCGCGGTCTCCGGTTTGTGTTCGCATGGCTGGTCCTTCGGCGATCTGCTGGTATATGCGGTCACAGGTGTCTGGTCGACTTGGCGGGCTGTTGCCCTAGTCGGTCTGGTGTGTTCGTTGTCTCTGGAGGAGGTCGGGTGGCAAACACTGGTGGTGAGCGTCTTCTTGGAGGAGTGGCGGTCTCCTTGTCTATGATGAAGCTGGCGAGCTCACTTAGCAGAAGGATCTTTTGCTGATCGCGCGGGTTGACCGGTCTGGTCGCGCAATCAAGGGGCGGTGACTCTATCTCATAGGGTGGTGACTGGATCAGGTCTCATGCCTATACATAGGAGCCACTGTAGCAGCAAAATAATCGCACCAAGTGTAAGCTGAGCTCGCGTTTCTTTCTTGCGGTCTCTTTTTCTGTGACCGGCCGATTAGCTGATCGAACTTGTCTTGTGCAGCTTCTGCGGATTGTGCGGGCAGCAGCGGTCATCTCCTTTTCTGAAGGTGTTCGGGCGGTCTCGCAGCTTGCAGTGCGGGTTGCTGGAGTTCGGGAGGATCAATTGAGTTCGGGAGTTCGTGTGGTCCTCAGTTGGTGTTGTTCAAGTTTCAGGCAGACAGTTCGGGCGGTCTCGTCTTCTAGTCGAGCGAACTGTCAGGTCGGGCGGTCAGGCGGTCTCAAGGAGGCAGACCGTGGTTATCTGTTTAGCTTGCTTTTCTCTTCTGTTTTTGTGTACTGGCAAAATCATGTCTCGCCATGTATACCTCACCTTGTAATGAAGTTTTCTGTTGGCATCATTAAAGATTGAAGTTGTTTTTTATGTGCTTCTGGTTGTTGGCTTGAAATTTGAGTTATACTATTCCTGCTCACTCCTAGTCTTGGAAAATATCACAATCCGCACCCCAAATGGGTCTGTTAACAGCTAAACTCCACTGTTTGGAGAGGCTAAAGACAGACCACCAAGGGTAAAAGGGTGATGTAAGGTTATAAGTATGCTGACTAATTCACCTAGAGGGGGGGTGAATAGGTCTCTTTTTAATTTCTTTAACGTAGACTATTAGTTTTCTGGTTTAGTTCAGGAAAAATATCAAACACAGAAAGCACACACTAATTTATAGTGGTTCCCAAAAGACAGTGTGTCTATGGGTAGTCCACTTTCCCCCTTCACCCATCTAACAGAGTGTTAGACAGGGCCAACTCCTCCAAACATCAATCTCAGCTTCTTGAGCTTACACCACAAGTTCCTCAGAACTTCTCAGATCAAGAGTGATCCTACCTCAGGCACAGCAGCCCTACACTCAGGCTCAGCAGCCCTACACCTCAGGCACAGCAGCCCTACACTCAGGCTCAACAACCCTACACCTCACGCTCAACAGCAGCCCTACAACTCAGAGTTATGAACTCCTACTACTCAGAAATCCCACAGTTTTCCTACCTCAGACCTATCAAGAGGTCCTACCACTCAAGCTGTCAACACAGCTTTACACACGGGCTCAACAGCCTTTTTCTCAGGCAACAATGCCTTACATAGATGTAAGTTAGATTGAGTTAGATACAAAAGACAAAAGGATTACTCTTAGGTCTTCTGAATCCTTTCTTCAGATCTGAAAACCGCAGCTTCAGATTTGGATCTCTTTGATCTTCTCCTAAAGCAAAGCAGAAGATCAACTTGCCCTTCTTGTGTTTGTACAGGAGGAGCTATCTAATCTCCCTTAGAAGATTAACTTCAGCTTCAGAGAATGACTTCAACTGGCTGAAACGTGAGTACTCATTTGAGGCTTGTCGCAAGAGCTCTTCAATCGAACAGTAGTGGTTGTTGTGGCCTAGCATCTCCTTTTATACCTCCAGAGGGCTTCAACGGCTATATCGATCCTCCTGACACGGTATGGGACTGATTGGACTTACTTTCCCCTCTCAGAAGTCTTTTGCGCCGAAAGTAGATGCCGTCAAAACATTTGGATCTGTCTCAGCGGTTGGGCTGAGACAGCATCCAGTCTCAGCGGTTGGGCTGAGATAGCTTTCAGTCTCAGCGGCAACTCCAGTCCCCTTCTCAGCGGTTGTTCCAGTCTTCTTCTCAGTGGACACGCTGAGACGGCTCCTCGTCTCAGCGGTTGTGACCCATCGTCTCAGCAGTTATGCTGAGACAGATCTTCTTCTCCTTGTGGATGATTCCTTCTTGTCTAAGGCTATGTTTGGCCCTTCCTTTTGAGTTACCTGTGCCTGTATATTCTACACAAGTGTAGCTTTGTTAAATACAATATGTCCTTAGCATTAGGAGTGATGCCTCTTCAAATCAAGGTTATATTGAGGACAATATACCCAACAATCTCCCCCTATTTGAAGAAGGCATAACATCCCCAATGCTAAGGTCCATTAATAATAAAAATCTTATCACAGAAAAAAAATGATCTCATAGAAAGTGATCTGTGAAGCATAGGACCTAACACTCTAAGCATAAGCATAAGCATCAGCATAAGCATAAGTATAAGCATTAGCATAAGCATAAGCATTAGCATAAGCATAAGCTCTTTCTTCCCTTTCTCCAGCATTGGTACTGGACCTATCTCCCCCTTTCTGCCTTGTTCATCCTTAACTTACTATCTCCCCCTTAACTTGCTATGTATAGAGGGATAACATCTATAGATCCCTTTGGATCAATCTATAGGCTAACCTGTACACTATTAGCATGTGCTAGCTACCCCTCAACTAAGTAAGGAATTTACTCTCCCTTAATTGGAGAGCTATTTCCTGTAATAGCTGAGCCATTGCAATCTGAACACTCCATTTAATCTACTGAATACTAGATATAAAAAGTACATATCAATAGTAACAAACACGATATTATGATCAGAATATGAAATGTCATTTCACTTCAACTATTTAGTGCAGATATATAACAGAAAATTCAACTAGTAGTTGTTCATTTAATCCAAGCCAAAATGTCAAGTCTGTTGTTCTAAGATTAACCCTTGGAAGAGCTTCCTTTATTTCAGGTTCAGATATGGGAACTCTTTCAGCTTTTAGGTTGTGCTCCCCCTCACTGGCACATCCATCACTATTTCCAAAGCGAGAGCTATGCTCCCCCTTACTCAGACCATCCTTTTGTGGGGAGTTCTGTTTGGAGGCATTAAGTACACTTGACAGATTTGGGGGAGAATGATTCCATTTGTTGCTCCCCCTCATTAGCCTACCCACTACTGTCTTCATGGGTTGGCCTATGCTCCCCCTTTCTTTCTTCTTTCCTGCATCCTGCATAACCTGCAACTGAATTCTAGCTTGTGTTGCATTTTTCAAGCTAAGCACACAAGGTGCAGGACACGTTATCAGCAGTTAAAAACAGAATATGGCAGTAATTGCATATATTAATAGCACAGGCATATGCCTTATACGCATTTATATATAAAGTTCTTATACTAGAATTGTTTGTATCTAGGATCCGTCATATGACTGGACAAATTATCTTAGCATAATTCAAAACAGCAAAGAAAAATAAATTCCTTTCAATCGAAGATAAGCGGGGTGTCTTTGCTGGAGCTAGCTTCCTTTGCTCCCTTCTTCCTGTTTCGCCAATAGAAGTTTAGTGGCTTCGGAATTTTCTTTGGTGGAGGAGGTGGACCGTGAGGAAAGGCCATCTTGTGTCTTGCTCTTTCTTCCATATCTTTCACGTGATGATTCCATTCGATAGATGAGTATGCTCTCTCATGGTCTTTCTAACCGTGTCCAAAAGCTATCAAAGATTCAGTGATTATTTCGGTTGAGCGAGGACTCCATTGGCTAGATTCCGGGTCCTGTTGAACCTCATTTACTCATTTCTTCCTGTACTTTTCGCAAGACGCTTTCCTTTTCTTTCTAGTTGTTGCTGATTCATCCGATTCGGTTTCAGAGTCGGAGGTGGAGGAGGGTTCAGTGGGTATGTATTCAGAGGGGGTTACTTGAAGCGCTTGCATTACCTGATTGCTTACCCCTTCCGCTTGATGCGAGCAAGCAGCTATGCTTCCCTTGATCTCTTCCCGGATTTCTTCTCCAATTCTTCTTTCCCCATCTTGGATTACTTCTGTTACTGATGCCTTCCGTTCAGATATTTGCTCCAGAATTTCCTGATCTCCGACATCTGTGACATTTCTTATTACCTGGAGATGAGTGTCTAGGGATTGCTCCAGGGTAGTGATTCTATTCAGGATGAGAGTTCTGGACTGCGCATGTAGAGCTGTAAGTTGAGAGATGTCATCCTTCACTTCATCCTTCATCTTGTTTACAACCTTTTCAATGAGAGTTTCTATTCGCTCCCACAGAGAGGTGAGCGTCACAATGGGGGGCATTTCACCGGTTCCTTTTTCAGGGGACATTTTTCCTAGGAGATGAAGGGTTGGAGACGAAGAGGTGGTTTGCTAACGGAAAGTCACAGGGCAAATTTCCATCCTAAGCATTCACTCTATTTATAGTGGGAGAAGGTGAAGAGGCGCGCACCCTTTTGCATTTATCGAGGATTCGATGACTACCATGTCGAGCGCCTCTGATTTATGGAGCTTAACAATATTTCAAATATTTAAGCATTGTTCTGACGATACTTTTGTTGTTAAAGCACATCTAGGAATTGCATTTTTTTTATTTGTATACCACCATTTTAGTTTTCAATTGTCACACTATTATATGTACTGAGTTGAAGAACTGAAATCACAAGATGGTTAACATGAAGTTACATGGGTTAAAACAACACATATTTAGCACTAGATAATGTTGAATTTACAACACCTGTGCACAGCATCTCCCAGCTGCTATTTATCCTGAATCAGCTGTGCAGATAACCACACTGGTCTACTTTTTGCTGCTCCATGAGATCATCCTTCTTCCTGTTTTGTGCTTTTAGCACCCACTATCCAAGTACCAATTTGGTTCAGGCAGGTACTTGAACTATCTTGCAAGAGGGATTTTAGTGATCCTTAGGAGCCCAAATAGCTTTGGGTCCTAGGTACTTGTTAGAATCATAGAATGACCTTACATGAACTGCCCTCTTTGTAGGAAGGTTCATCTTTGCATATGACACATTAGGGTGTGCCAACAGTCTATGGCAAAGTGTCCCACTTTACCACAACACCAGCACTCATGGATATTATATCTCCTTTTCTGATCCCTTGTAAAAGGGGCAGTGGTCTGCCTTGGTTCAAAGTAGGTGGCATCCTTCTTCTTTGAATCTATAGCTGAAGGAGGTGTGACAGCTGGTTGGGGTTGAGTTGCATGAGAGTGTTTCCTCAAACTACT
This sequence comes from Dactylorhiza incarnata, assembly GCA_033032865.1. Taxonomy (NCBI): domain Eukaryota; kingdom Viridiplantae; phylum Streptophyta; class Magnoliopsida; order Asparagales; family Orchidaceae; genus Dactylorhiza; species Dactylorhiza incarnata. The sequence goes on from JAWHQI010000068.1 coordinate 1,191,879, forward strand.
GATAAGTTTCAGCCTTTCAGCTTTCATGCTGTTGGTGGCCTCAGAAACATTCTGATGTTGGTCAACCCCATGACAGCAGCCTGCCTTTTTCACAGCTGGTGCAGCCTTGGAAGAGCTGGCCTCAATTCCTTGAGTGAGGGTGCTAAGGCACCATATACAAATGGTTCAGATTGAGCCATCAGTTTTTCCTCATGGGGTACTTTCAGAGTACTCGACTCAAATCTCTTTCTTCCACTGCTTGGAGTGTTCTCCTTGCATGGAACCTTGGCAATCTTCAATTGCCCACATATGCTGTTCTGGTCATACCTATTTGAGGGTAGCCACACCTTTTGGAAGGTGCTTTGCATCCTGGCTAGAGCTTTCCCTTTTCTATTGTTCCCAGTCCTAGCTGCCACATTATTGTTACATAATCCATTCTTACTAGATTGAGAGGTGAGGGTCCTAATGATGGGTAGCTCAGATTTGGGTTTATTAAATTGGGCTACTATACTTTGTTCTATGAGAAGTTGACTGTGAAGCTTCCTAATGTACACCCACATCTTTTGTTTCTCATCAAGAAGGTTTTCAATTACCTTCTGGAGCTCTATGGACTTTTGTCCATCTTGATGAAGAATGTCCATCTTGCTTTGTAGCTCAGCCTTATGTGATCTTATCTCTTTGAGCTCATCAGTTTGTTCTTTAACAAGCTTTTTCTTTTTGTCCAGGACATCAAGAAGAGCATCATACCTCTCAACTGAATGACGAACATTTATCTCAGATTCAGATCCATCCTCAGTTCTAGTCCTTGAGGATGCATCACAATCTGGGCTTGTACTATATTCAGAATTTGAAAGAGCAAAATGTAGAGTAGGTACCTCATCATCATCAAATGCTTTGCTTGATGATCCTTCAGATATGGCCATGACACCGGTGAGTTCTTCCTCTTCTTCTTCATCCACCTCATTGTCACTTTCAGGGTGAGAAAGAGGGGCCCTGATGCCCACCTTTGCTGCAGGGAGGTCCTCATCTTCCATAACAGCAAACAGCCCAATAAGGGCCTCTTCTTCATTATTTGAATCTGATGTTGAGGAATCAGATTCACTCCAGCTTCTTCCTTTCTTTGCTAGGAGGGATCTTTCTCCCTTCCTATTCTTATGGTGAAGATGGTTTTTATCACCACTTTCTTTTCTGTTACCCTTTGGGTGATGTCTTTCAGACCTCCTGCTATCTTTCTTGTAGTGTGATGATGAGGAGGGCATGTTCTCCCATTGCTTTCTCTTCATCATCTTCTTGAAATTCCTTGAAAAGGCAGCAAACTCTTCATCAGAGGAAGAGCTGTCAGAGGTGCTGACTTCAGGTTCAGCACTTCTCCTTGGAGGAGATGCCATCCTGCTCTGGTTTCTCTTGGAGCTGTCAGCTTTGAGAGCTACAGAAGTTTCCTTGGCCTGTGTCCTGGTTGAGGTGTCCTCTTCCTTTCTAGCAGACATCTGCATCTCATAGGAGAGCAGCTTTCCAAACAGTGTGTGAGTGGGGGTCTCACCAAGCCTGGCCACTTCCCTGATTGCACAGATTTTTGTGTCCCCGTCCCTTGTTAGAGATCTAAGGAACTTATCATTCAACTCATAGTTCGTGAATGCTCTCTCATAGTTTCTCAGCTCATTGACAGTTCTGAAGAACCTCTCATAGCATATGGAGATGCTTTCCCCAATGTGCTGTCTGAAGGCTTCATACTCCTGATTAAGGAGTGACTTTCTATCATCCCTTACTTCAGTTTTTCCCTCCATATAAACAATCAGTGTGTCCCACATTTACTTGGCAGTTGTGCAGTGTACCAGGTTCTGAACTGTGAAGTCATCAACAGTATTGAAAATAATGTTCTGAGCCCTTTTATCCATGGTGTATAGGGCAATTTCATCATTGGTCAGTTCTGAGAATACCTTCACCACTTTCCTGGTGGGGTCAATAGTTGAGACTTTCTCAAATGTGTAAGGACCATTTTTCACTGTTATGAAGATCCTTGGGTCTGAGGCATCCATGAACAGCCTCACCCTTTGCTTCCATATGCCAAAGTTTTCCTTTGAGCATATGGGCAAATTAATTGAATCTAACTCCTTCTTCATTCCACTAGAGGCCATTTAATTTAGTGTCAGCAATATCTATTTGGGATCCAGTCAGACTGTTAAGTCCTTCTTGACCAACCTACCTCTGATACCACTTGTAAGGTTATAAGTATGTTGACTAATTCACCTAGGGGGGGGGGGGGTGAATAGGTCTCTTTTTAATTTCTTTAACGTAGACTATTAGTTTTCTGGTTTAGTTCAGGAAAAATATAAAACACAGAAAGTACACACTAATTTATAGTGGTTCCCCAAAGATAGTGTGTCTATGGGTAGTCCACTTTCCCCCTTCACCCTTCTAATAGAGTGTTAGACAGGGCCAACTCCTCCAAACTTCAATCTCAGCTTCTTGAGCTTACACCACAAGTTCCTTAGAACTTCTCATATCAAGAGTGATCCTACCTCAGGCACAGCAAACCTACACTCAGGCTCAGCATCCCTACACCTCAGGCACAGCAACCCTACACTTAGGCTCAACAGCCCTACACCTCAGGCTCAACAGCCCTACACCTCAGGCTCAACAGCAGCCCTACAACTCAGAGTTATGAACTCCTACCACTCAGAAATCCCATAGATTTCCTACCTCAGACCTATCAAGAGGTCCTACCACTCAAGCTGTCAACGCAGCTTTACACACAGGATCAACAGCCTTTTTCTCAGGCAACAATACCTTACAGAGATGTAATTTAGATTGAGTTAGATACAAAAGACAAAAGGATTACTCTTAGGTCTTCTGAATCCTTTCTTCAGATCTGAAAACCGCAGCTTCAGATTTGTATCACTTTGATCTTCTCCTTCAGCAAAGCAGAAGATCAACTTGCACTTCTTGTGTTTGTACAGGAGGAGCTATCTAATCTCCCTTAGAAGATTAACTTCAGCTTCAGAGAATGACTTCAACTGGCTAAAATGTGAGTACTCGTTTGCGGCTTGTCGTAAGAGCTCTTCAATCGAACAGTAGTGGTTGTTGTGCCCTAGCATCTCCTTTTATACCTCCAGAGGACTTCAACGGCTATATCGATCCTCCTGACACGGTATGGGACTGATTGGACTTGCTTTTCCCTCTCAGAAGACTTTTGCGCCGAAAGTAGATCCCGTCAAAACATTTGGATCTGTCTCAGCGGTTGGGCTGAGACAACATCCAGTCTCAGCGGTTGGGCTGAGATAGCTTTTAGTCTCAGCGGCAGCTCCAGTCCCCTTCTCAGCGGTTGTTCCAATCTTCTTCTCAGTGGACCCGCTGAGATGGATCCTCGTCTCAGCGGTTGTGACCCATCGTCTCAGCGGTTATGCTGAGACAGATCTTCATCTCCTTGTGGATGATTCCTTCTTGTCTAAGGCCATGTTTGGCCCTTCCTTTTGAGTTACCTGTGCCTGTATATTCTACACAAGTGTAGCTTTGTTAAATACAATATGTCCTTAGCATTAGGAGTGATGCCTCTTCAAATCAAGTTTATATTGAGGACAATATACCCAACAGGTGATTTGGCCCCATCAACCTATGGGCAAGAAACTGCGAGAGCACAACTGCCGAAGCTCTCGCGGGCCTTCTCGCGAGTCCTGCTCGCGATGCCTCTCCCAGGCGATCGCCCTGCGAGGATCTCGCTGGCGCCCCTTTGGCGGTATCTGTCGAGGTCTGGTCTCGCGAGCCTTTCTGCGAGACCGCCTCTTGACTTCGTCGTGCACAGAACACATTTTTTTGAACACAGACGAGCTCGACGAACGCAGAATGTTAAACAGTTTATTGACCGCTGAGATGGGATGTTGGTCGACCGCTGAGACGGGATGATCGTCGACCGCTGAGACGGGATGTTCGTCGACCGCTGAGATGGGGTTGAAGCAAGTCGTTCGTCGAACGCAGGAGGCAATTTGTCGAACATAGAATTGAGTTCGTTGAACGTGAAGGCCCGGTCTCGTGAGCCTTTCTGCGAGACTCCCCCTTTCTGCGAGATCGCGCCTTTCGGCGGGACCGCCCCTCGATAGGTGAGCTCGAATAACATAGGAGAGTTTGTCGAGCTCAGAAGGGTTCACCGAACACCCTTCGCTGAACCAAATATTAGCCTCGCTCGCCTGATCGCGAGCTGTTGGTCAGCACCTTTCTCGCCTGGCCCTCCTGTGAGGACTTTGGTCTGCCTTATTACTTTCTTCATAGTATTGATTTCTCAAACCGCGCCTCCTCGTCTGGCGAATATCGGGGTTGTACAGTTTTGGGTGAGTGGTTCTCGATCTCTATGATCTTCGTTGTCTAATGTTCTGAGTGTTCTTTGGCGAACTGCAATGTGGTTTATTTATATACTTATATATATACATATACATATATATATATGTATATATATATATATATTTATGCACCCCCGCTTCTGGTGCTATGTGTGAGTCTGTTGAGCGTGTGAGCTAAAAGTCACCGCCACAGTGCCTCTTTTGGGCTGTTGGTTTGACTGGATTGGAGTCACCGCCGCAGCACTCCCGTTTGGTTTTTGGGCTGCGGGCGTTTGTCGAAGATACCACTGTCGCAGTGCCTTCTTTTGGGGGACGCTTTTCCCTCGAGCTGATCAGTCTCAAATGCTATTAACATATATGCTTATATGAGTATTATGATATTATATGTATAACCACCACCTCTGAGCCGCAATGGCGGACAAGTGGTTGGCTTTGATCTTTTTGGCTTTTAACTTTTGGCGCAGGTTTTTTTCCTCTTACCGAGTGCACTCATTTGAGCTGGCTGGGGTGGTTGTAAGATTAAGTGTAATTCTGTTTAGCTCTCTTTTCTGCAATCTTTTATTTATGATTGCTGCTAACCTTGGTTTTCTTGCTACAATTTGCACTTTATTGCTGAGGCATTCTTCTCTTTTGAATGTCTCAGGCTCGGAGTCGTAGCTATTGGGTTAGTAGAGTTGGTGTTCTCTAGAGCTGTAGTTAGTTGCAGTGGTTCGTTCTCCCCTCGCAGTTGTGAGGTAGTTGTTCCCTTTTGTTCAGTTTTAGGCTTGTACTTTGTTTTTTCTATGGGCTCGTGTCAGTTGTTGATGTCCATAGCTCTAGTTTTCTGGTGCTAGTTTACTTGTTAGTTGTTTTGCTGTTACTTTCAGGTTGTTTACCTACTTGCTCTCTGGGAAGTTTTTTTGTTAGGTTGCATGAGTTACCTTACTTATATAAAAAAATTGCATTCTTGCATAGCACGGTTTTAAGCAAATAACGCCTATTTTGAAAATCGTAGAGAATCTTTTTTTACTTATACTAAACTTAGATATGTGCATACCATTTCTTGAATGTCGATCTTCTTGCTCTTGTAGGCTAAAATGAACCTATTTTCGGCTACGTATATATATAGTTTTCCTCTTGTGGATTTGTTGATCCACTGGACCGAGGGACACGGTCTTAAGCTAAAAATATAAATTCTTTTATTTAACTCAATCATATTTTTTCCATTTATAAAATAATCATAAGGAGTGTTTTGCCTGAGCATCTGTAGTTGTCCCCTGCAGGATGTGGCATCATAGCGCGTATTTTCCCTTTTCTCTGATAATATTTATTAAATTCGTGATAAAATACGGGTTGTGACAAAGGTCTCGAACGCACGGGCACACTCCGGCATCCACACAAACTTCTGGTCCTTTCGGGTTGGGGTGGTGAGGGGCAAAGCCATCCGCGAAAAGTTCTCAATGAACCTTCTGTAAAAACCGGCTAGTCCAAGGAAACTCCGGACATCCGCGACGGTTCACAGTACAGGACAAACTCTAATGGCTTTAATCTTCGCATGATCCACTGCCACCCCATCTCCACTAATCACGTTGTAACACCCCAAAGATCGTGGTTCAGCGAGGTAGGCGAAATGGTAGGGTTGCGCTCGGGATAGGCTCAAGATTCCAGATCAGGTCAATGCGCACGACCATTGTCCTCTTCGCGCACGACCAGTGATCGTGCGCCAACGATCGTGCGCAACCCGCAAAGAATCGGAGTTCTGTCTCGGCTTATGCGCACGACCATTGTCCTCTTCGCGCACGACCAGTGATCGTGCGCCAGCGATCATGCGTTAATTCAGAAGAGAATCGAGTTCTGTCTCGGACAGTGCGCACGACCATTTCCCTCTTCGCGCACGACCAGTGATCGTGCGCCAGCGATCGTGCGCCTTGTTTATTCTGTTCCGCGATTTTGAGCGGAGAAGAAGATCGGACCGTCCAAATCTTTTGGGATTTGATCCAACGGCTAGGTTTAGTTGCGGGAGACCTTTGGGGCTGATGAGAGGGGGTTAAACCTCATATTCTCTAAGTCATTCTCTCTCCAAACCCTAGAGAAAGAAGGAGGAGCCAAGGAAGAGGAAGGGAGATTCCGCCATTGACGGAGCTCCGGAGCTCCGTTTCGCGAACCGTTTCCAGATCTGGAGAGTGCAGCCCGGTGCGGTCATTCCCCTCCGTCTAGAATCTCGGATCCATGGAAAAAAGGATGCTCCTAGGGTAACGATTTCTTCTCCCGTTGTTTGGACTTGTCTTTTGTCCTCTCCTTCGTTTCTCTATGCTTGCATGAGGGATCCCTTTCACCAAATGGGTGAAGTGTAGGATTCCCTCAAGTTCTCCGGAACTCCGGGTCGATTGTGTCCGTCCCCGGCATATTGCATGTAGAAAATCCGGTAGTCGTGCGGATTTAGGCATTTTGTGTGAAGCCTATTCGTGGCCGTGAGCCCGAATCGGTGATGCTTGGATTGCGACGTTGCATTTAGGTTAAGCTTAGAATGCGTGCCGGAGAATGACTCCGTGAAATCATCTATAGTAGTGCGGGATTTAAGTGTAGGCATCTTGTGAAGATCCTAACGAAAGCCCCATGCTTTGAGATTGGATGAAGGCAAACCTTCACCGCGAAATTGATGCGGAGCGTATTATACCTCCCCTTTTTGAGTATTTGTGAAGCCTAGATCCTTGTGAAGGGATTAGGTGCGTAGCTTATATTTGTGTAGCACTTGAAGGTGCTAAACCCTTACGGGCCGAGGCGAAGCCGTACCCGCGTCGTGCGACAGATCGCGACGATTAGAGCACCGGAAAAGCTAAACCGAACCCGTTTCCATGCAGATCGGTAAGAGGTCCCTACCTCATGTAGCCGTGTGATCATGGGAGAGGTCGTGGAAGGTGGTTTACCTAGACCGACCAAAAGCTCTTTTTCCCACATAAGGCGATGGCCCTTACGGTGGAGTGTTTATGGAATTGATGTTGTTAGCCTCATGCGGTTGTTTAGGCGGTTGCGGGGAACCTTCGGGTGAACCCAACCAACATCATGTGCATACTGATGAGTCCTGATCATATACACTTTTATGGACTCATCTGGGCCGTTTAGTTAGTCATTTCACTGCACTTTAGCCCTGTTTTAGTTCATATTTGTTAATCCATGCTAGGTGCACCTTTTGGCCCATTTTGGTGTGATTTCATGTTTATTTTCATTAGTGGTTTTCATGCACTGTTAGGTGCCACTTTTAGTGGCTGGATTTGTGGTTGTACGCTAGAACAGGAGTCGTGCAGGTGTTCCCAGTGCAATTCTGCACAGGAACACTGCGCACGATCACTGGCTCTAATGCGCACGACCACTGGTCGTGCGCCACTGATCGTGTGCACTTAACGCCTTTTTCACGAGTTCTGTTTGGTGCAGTGCGCACGACCACCAATGCCAGTGCGCACGACCACCGGTCGTGCGCCACTGCTCGTGCGCATTGACCATTAAATTTCTGAGTTCTGTTTCATCTATTGCGCACGACCACTGACGCTAGTGCGCACGACCACCGGTCGTGCGCCACTGGTCGTGCGAACATGTTATGTTATAATTTCTGTCTTTGCAGGTTCCGTCCAGGCAGAGCGCACGATCACAGGATTCTAGTGCGCACGACCACTGGTCGTGCGCCACTGACCGTGCGCACTGTTTAATTCCAGCGCCTATAAATTCCCTGCTCGCGATTTTAGGTCAGAATCCCTCGCTTCCAGCCGCCGTTTTCCGCCCGATTCCGCCCGATTTCGCCCCTCCACCGTCGCCCACCATATAGAGGTGCTCCGGGCTTGCTCTTCACGCCTATCTTGAGCCGGAGTTTCCTCTCGGCCTCCTCCTTCATCCACGAGCTCCAAAGGTAGACCTAGCCGCCATTACCTTCAAGCAAGAGGAAGTGTTGCAACCTCTACCGGATCGTGACACGAAGAAGACGGGTCCATTGGAGAGTAGTGACAGCTCTCTCTACCCCGGACGTAGTTGTGGACCGAGCTTGGACGCGGATTGACAACCCGGCGATTCCAACCGTGAATCTTCAACGAGCCTTCGGATTCGGTCGATTTCTTGCCTTGTTCTCTTCTTATTGATGTGTATGTAGCTAGATCTAACATTATGATGAAGCGTGCTTGATTATTAGCATTTTTACTTGATTATGTCTATGTGATTTGAGTATTCTTGCTTATTATTTTGAGGTGTGCCTTGTGGTGTGGATTGTTGGTTGTGTTGTGCCGCCCTAACAATTGTTAGTGGTGTGCTTGTCGAAGAGGTGCGTGCGACCCTCATTCCACTAGCCTACTCGCCCATCCGCCTACCGAAACGTGGCATCGCGGCCCGTATTCCATCCCGCCTAACGAAGCAGCGCGCTCAAGGCCTGCATAGTTCGATTCCATTAGCCTTCTCGTCCATCCGCCCTTGCGACGCAGCGCGCTCAAGGCCTGCCTAGTTTCCATCCCGCCAAGCGAAGCTTTGCATAGCGGCATTGCATAGGAGCCAGTTGATAGCTTTTCTTTTATTTTCCAAAAGCCAACCCAACTCTCCCGCAATCCATTCGACCTAAAGGACTTCGATCCCAAGTCCTTCCTCGACATTTAACTCCACCTTATTGTGTTCCTCAAGAGACCGACACTCGGGGATTTATTCCCAACATTTATTACTTGAACGATCGGTACACTGCCGTTTCGTGTCGCAGTCAAGCTACCGCCTATAGCGGTGTGTGAGATTTGCGCCATCAAGTTTTTGGCGCCGTTGCCGGGGAATAAATGTTGGGAATAAATCCCCGAGTGTCGGTCTCTTGAGGAACACAATAAGGTGGAGTTAAATGTCGAGGAAGGACTTGGGATCGAAGTCCTTTAGGTCGAATGGATTGCGGGAGAGTTGGGTTGGCTTTTGGAAAATAAAAGAAAAGCTATCAACTGGCTCCTATGCAATGCCGCTATGCAAAGCTTCGCTTGGCGGGATGGAAACTAGGCAGGCCTTGAGCGCGCTGCGTCGCAAGGGCGGATGGACGAGAAGGCTAATGGAATCGAACTATGCAGGCCTTGAGCGCGCTGCTTCGTTAGGCGGGATGGAATACGGGCCGCGATGCCACGTTTCGGTAGGCGGATGGGCGAGTAGGCTAGTGGAATGAGGGTCGCACGCACCTCTTCGACAAGCACACCACTAACAATTGTTAGGGCGGCACAACACAACCAACAATCCACACCACAAGGCACACCTCAAAATAATAAGCAATAATACTCAAATCACATAGACATAATCAAGTAAAAATGCTAATAATCAAGCACGCTTCATCATAATGTTAGATCTAGCTACATACACATCAATAAGAAGAGAACAAGGCAAGAAATCGACCGAATCCGAAGGCTCGTTGAAGATTCACGGTTGGAATCGCCGGGTTGTCAATCCGCGTCCAAGCTCGGTCCACAACTACGTCCGGGGTAGAGAGAGCTGTCACTACTCTCCAATGGACCCGTCTTCTTCGTGTCACGATCCGGTAGAGGTTGCAACACTTCCTCTTGCTTGAAGGTAATGGCGGCTAGGTCTACCTTTGGAGCTCGTGGATGAAGGAGGAGGCCGAGAGGAAACTCCGGCTCAAGATAGGCGTGAAGAGCAAGCCCGGAGCACCTCTATATGGTGGGCGACGGTGGAGGGGCGAAATCGGGCGGAATCGGGCGGAAAACGGCGGCTGGAAGCGAGGGATTCTGACCTAAAATCGCGAGCAGGGAATTTATAGGCGCCGGAATTAAACAGTGCGCACGGTCAGTGGCGCACGACCAGTGGTCGTGCGCACTAGAATCCTGTGATCGTGCGCTCTGCCTGGACGGAACCTGCAAAGACAGAAATTATAACATAACATGTTCGCACGACCAGTGGCGCACGACCGGTGGTCGTGCGCACTAGCGTCAGTGGTCGTGCGCAATAGATGAAACAGAACTCAGAAATTTAATGGTCAATGCGCACGAGCAGTGGCGCACGACCGGTGGTCGTGCGCACTGGCATTGGTGGTCGTGCGCACTGCACCAAACAGAACTCGTGAAAAAGGCGTTAAGTGCACACGATCAGTGGCGCACGACCAGTGGTCGTGCGCATTAGAGCCAGTGATCGTGCGCAGTGTTCCTGTGCAGAATTGCACTGGGAACACCTGCACGACTCCTGTTCTAGCGTACAACCACAAATCCAGCCACTAAAAGTGGCACCTAACAGTGCATGAAAACCACTAATGAAAATAAACATGAAATCACACCAAAATGGGCCAAAAGGTGCACCTAGCATGGATTAACAAATATGAACTAAAACAGGGCTAAAGTGCAGTGAAATGACTAACTAAACGGCCCAGATGAGTCCATAAAAGTGTATATGATCAGGACTCATCACACCCCCAGACTTAACTGTTTGCGCGTCCCGAGCAAACAAATTCTAAGCGAACGGGGAAAGAAAAGTAGATGGCTTAAAACTACAATACAGAGTACCATGCGAAGTCGCATGCTCACGTGCATAAGAAAAATAGTAGAAAAGATTTCTAATTATAACGACAGTTTATATATTTCTAAAAGAGTAAAAGCATATTACAACTACTCAAAATGGTGGACAACGGTGAATCATTCGGTCGTGCATACGGAGAAAGTAAACTAAACGCTGAGACGAGCATTGCCCAAGATCGGGATGCGGGAAAAACTCTACTGAAATCCATCAGTGTCGGTGACCATAGGCTTGCCCGGTCACATTCTCTCCACAACACTAGATTGGTTCATAGCGTGAGTCGGTAGGACTTTAGGTTAGAGATGGGGCTTGGGTTACGGTGAGGTAAACAAGGATACACAAAATGGCTCAAACACATAACCCAAATGAGCTTTAAAAATAACTACCCACGCACCAAAATCGAATGCAAGTGCATCACACCCCCAGACTTGGACATTTGCAACATAGGTGTGTGCACCGCCTACTCCCAATACACAATTCTTCTACATGATTTTCAATAAAACTCGCCTTTCTTTTTCTCTTTTTTCCTTTTCAATTTTTTTTCTTTTTCTTTAAATCTTCTTTTCCTTGTCGTTTTCTTTCAGCAAATTTTCAAAGGAGCATAACCACAGGTTCTCATAGTAAACACCACAATCAACACCCCCCAAAATGTAAATGAAATTACAACTAAAGCTCAGATTTGGGTGTGCGACTAGGTTAGGCTTTTAGGCTTTGGTGAGAAACATGTGGAGCTGAATCAAGGAAAGGGTAGGCACAAAGGGGCTAGCAAGGGTAGACGATAGGCATGAAATAAAAAGTTCAACCGGGCCAAAATAATGGCCTACGTCATTCTCGCGCACTAGAACTATCCTATGTCAATGCTTCAAGAATCGCTTGGGGCAAGTTCTAGCCACCGAGAAAGATTCTCCTTTCTCCCGACTCAAGCAATACGAATCTAGCGATCGTTTACACACATCCCTATGCTACCGTTTGATTCACACCGGATTCACCATTTGAGTAGAGTAAACAACATTTACACTAATAAGAAAAATATAAAACCATAGCATAAAAAGAAGTCTAATCTACACAAATTTCTATGCAACCGAGCACTCGACTAGGAGCACTACGAGAGTCAACATTTTACTCTGCTACATAGTCCTAAGCCATCACCTAGATTTTCCCAAATAAGCGGAAGAATTAAATTCACAACAGAGCGAACAAACAGATGAGTACGCGCTCAAGTGGGTGATGTGGTGTGCAATGAAAATAAACAAAACATTTAAAAGAAATCCTCTAGCATGCAGTGCAATAGTGCACGTGAGCGGGTAAACAAAACTACTCTCCCCCAGACTTAAACTAAACAATCCACAGAATATATGACATGAAAATCAGAAAAAGCTAGGGAAAGAGAGTACCCAGTGCTCAGAAATGAGCACACCAGAAGATTGGCGTTTAAACCACGACTAAGTTGCAGCATCCGCCATCCAGAAGAAGTACCTGCAGGGGTCAGCTCCGCAAAACAAAAGAAACAGAAAAAGATAAACTACAATACTACAGCTAACTAAACAAGATTGAATAAAATAAAATGCATGAAAAGTAAGATAACTACTGGGGTTATTGTCATCCCAGCACGACTTATTCAAGTTTTGTACAGTTCTAGCTTATAGGCCTATGAAAGGAAAAGTGCACAGGTAACTGTTCTAATATGCGCATCGGTAACGGGTACCGATACGGAGACAGAACAGTCACGCCTCTACCCGAATATAGATAAAACCTGCCCATCACAGGTAGAGGGAAAAGAAAGTAAGAAGAGGAGGAGGCCTGGTCCTCACTCAACTCACCAAAAATATCCTTGCCTAGCAAGGTATCGTCCACAGCAGGTCCGCAGGAGGAGAAGGCAACGAATGAGGCTTCCTTAATGGAGGAGGGGTCAACCTCCTCGCATATAAGGATGCAATCATCGTTGACTCGGGCAAGAAGCTCCAAGTCCTCCTGGGGAACCTGTGAGGACTCAACCTGCACAAGCTCGGATGAAGAAGGGGGGTCAAGAAATAAAGAAGACGAAGGACATAAATAAACATCAATCGGGGGAGTGGTCCCGGTCTCACTCCCATCAGGTTGGGGAAGTAAAATAATGTTAGCATTGTCATCAATGCTACAAGAGTTGGCGGGATCAACGGTGGCCAGGCTAAGGATTTGGACTTCCTCCACCGGTGTTGAGGAAAACTCCTCTTCACCTAGAAGGTTGTCCTCCTCCATAGGAATAGGCACAACACTAAGATCAACAACCTCATCCTGCGACACATCATCGACAATGTCGTCAGAAACGCATGTAGAATGCACAATAGGGGAAAGAATCGAATCCACTAGAAGTGGTGGAGGCACATGGAGAATTGGCTCAGCAATGTCGGTGCCCAGATCAGCCACACATCCAGTGACCGTGTCCATGCCATACCCTTCAAAATGTGAAGGTGACAAAGACACATAGCCGGATGTTGAAGGTGTGCCGCCAGAGCTAGGAGTTGGGACGATCCGAATATCCGGCTCGTCATCCTCATCCAATTGGCGATGAAAAGCAGCACAATCCTTCAGGGCGTGATCTGTGCTCCGACAAAACTGGCACTGCCTAGCAGGCTTCTTTGGCATAGCGGGAGCTGGAGCCGAAAAGAAGTAAGACGGTAATGGCTCAGCAGAGTAGCCATAAGACTTACGCGCACCATATGGAGTATCAGACGGAGTCGATGCTCTATATGCTGGGCGAGAAGAATTATGCCTACTATTCTCCGTAGGGCATTCATCACTAGAGTGGGAGGTAGCTCCACACCAACGGCAACGGAAATTGAGATGTGCCCACATAGTGCGAAGATAATACGATTCAGAATAAAAGTGCTATTGTGCAAAATACTACACCTGACAAAAATTACTAAAGCAACCTAATTAAAACAGGAAAAAGGAATAAAAAGACAGAAATAAAAAATAAAAGATGCAATTTACAAATGAAAAGGGCTTCTCTCTCAGATTCTCCCTCTCCAGAAAACTCACACGACTGTGTTCCCCGGCAACGGCGCCAAAAACTTGATGGCGCAAATCTCACACACCGCTATAGGCGGTAGCTTGACTGCGACACGAAACGGCAGTGTACCGATCGTTCAAGTAATAAATGTTGGGAATAAATCCCCGAGTGTCGGTCTCTTGAGGAACACAATAAGGTGGAGTTAAATGTCGAGGAAGGACTTGGGATCGAAGTCCTTTAGGTCGAATGGATTGCGGGAGAGTTGGGTTGGCTTTTGGAAAATAAAAGAAAAGCTATCAACTGGCTCCTATGCAATGCCGCTATGCAAAGCTTCGCTTGGCGGGATGGAAACTAGGCAGGCCTTGAGCGCGCTGCGTCGCAAGGGCGGATGGACGAGAAGGCTAATGGAATCGAACTATGCAGGCCTTGAGCGCGCTGCTTCGTTAGGCGGGATGGAATACGGGCCGCGATGCCACGTTTCGGTAGGCGGATGGGCGAGTAGGCTAGTGGAATGAGGGTCGCACGCACCTCTTCGACAAGCACACCACTAACAATTGTTAGGGCGGCACAACACAACCAACAATCCACACCACAAGGCACACCTCAAAATAATAAGCAAGAATACTCAAATCACATAGACATAATCAAGTAAAAATGCTAATAATCAAGCACGCTTCATCATAATGTTAGATCTAGCTACATACACATCAATAAGAAGAGAACAAGGCAAGAAATCGACCGAATCCGAAGGCTCGTTGAAGATTCACGGTTGGAATCGCCGGGTTGTCAATCCGCGTCCAAGCTCGGTCCACAACTACGTCCGGGGTAGAGAGAGCTGTCACTACTCTCCAATGGACCCGTCTTCTTCGTGTCACGATCCGGTAGAGGTTGCAACACTTCCTCTTGCTTGAAGGTAATGGCGGCTAGGTCTACCTTTGGAGCTCGTGGATGAAGGAGGAGGCCGAGAGGAAACTCCGGCTCAAGATAGGCGTGAAGAGCAAGCCCGGAGCACCTCTATATGGTGGGCGACGGTGGAGGGGCGAAATCGGGCGGAATCGGGCGGAAAACGGCGGCTGGAAGCGAGGGATTCTGACCTAAAATCGCGAGCAGGGAATTTATAGGCGCTGGAATTAAACAGTGCGCACGGTCAGTGGCGCACGACCAGTGGTCGTGCGCACTAGAATCCTGTGATCGTGCGCTCTGCCTGGACGGAACCTGCAAAGACAGAAATTATAACATAACATGTTCGCACGACCAGTGGCGCACGACCGGTGGTCGTGCGCACTAGCGTCAGTGGTCGTGCGCAATAGATGAAACAGAACTCAGAAATTTAATGGTCAATGCGCACGAGCAGTGGCGCACGACCGGTGGTCGTGCGCACTGGCATTGGTGGTCGTGCGCACTGCACCAAACAGAACTCGTGAAAAAGGCGTTAAGTGCACACGATCAGTGGCGCACGACCAGTGGTCGTGCGCATTAGAGCCAGTGATCGTGCGCAGTGTTCCTGTGCAGAATTGCACTGGGAACACCTGCACGACTCCTGTTCTAGCGTACAACCACAAATCCAGCCACTAAAAGTGGCACCTAACAGTGCATGAAAACCACTAATGAAAATAAACATGAAATCACACCAAAATGGGCCAAAAGGTGCACCTAGCATGGATTAACAAATATGAACTAAAACAGGGCTAAAGTGCAGTGAAATGACTAACTAAACGGCCCAGATGAGTCCATAAAAGTGTATATGATCAGGACTCATCACATACCTAGGTTCCCTCCTTTTTGATGCTCAACCTAGAAGATTGAATGTGCTTGAAACCTCACCTTGTGTAGTTGCACTTTCTTTATTTTAGTACTTGTGCTAGTGTGGCTTGCTTGCAGGGTAGAATCTCCGCCACCCCGGGAAAGGGGTGGGGTCGTTATAATTTGGTCAGCTGTGCTGACCGTTACCTTGTTTGCCACCGCTTGGTGGAATGTTCTTATGCAGGTGCAGGTGAGCCTAGCGGGAAATAGCGGGCGGTGACCCCTTTTGCTGAGTTGGCCCTTGAAGGCCAGCCTCCTTTTTAGCTTTCTCATGTATTGCCGGCCTGCGTGCCGATGTATGTTTTGGAGTTTTGGTACATTTGCTAAATGTAAGGCCTTAAGGCCATAACTCTCTTTCTTGGTTTCATTCCTATAATAGTGGACAATTCTAATGGAAATGTTAAATCTTTATGCTTCCGCTAGTGTTTAGTATACTCCGTTGTAGTTTCTTTCTGTTTATCACCTTTTAACTCCTAGCTAGTGTGGTTAGTATGGCGTGGGGTCCCGACCGGACCTACTGTTATATTATTCGTACTGGCAGGGTGTTACAATTTGGTATCGGACTTAAGGCGTCGATCCATAGTTTAGCGAATTCGGGACGAATTCCTTTTAAGGGGTGGTGTGCACGGGATGTGCATTCACCTAAAACGACAAAAACTAATAAGAATGTCCACTTAGGAATGGGAAAACACACTTGTTTGCGGAACCTGAGCGTTCCATGATTGTTGTTTGCTATGTTTTCAGTCACTAAATTGTGTCTTACACGATTATAGGCGACTAGAAGTGGCGCGGGGTCGTCCCAACCCCGTAACACCGCTGAAAGTAGTGGGTCGGCTGAAGTGCCAGCGACCACTCCTCCTGCTGAGATGATCAGGTTAATCGCAGAAGCTGTCTTCGCGATGATCAATGCTCAACCGCAAAGGCTTGCACAGCCTACTACGCCTAATACAGATGCGGCCCCGGTGATCGAACCTGCAGTGGAACCTGCGGCGGTGCAAAGGGTGGAGCATCCGGTAGAGCGTGTAGTTGTTGCGCGTGCACGTGATCAACAGCTGCAACACTTTCTAAGCTTCCATCCTCCAACTTTCTCGGGGACCCGATCCCCAACGGAGGCGGAGGACTGGCTGTCAACGGTTAGGAAAATTCTAAGGGCGACAGCAACAGAAGAAGTTATGATGGTCACTTTAGCCACCTTCCTCCTTAACGGAGAGGCAGAGCGTTGGTGGGCTGAACAGGAAGTGCACAAGTTCGGAGGCAGGGAGATTACCGAGATCACGATAGCGGAGTTCTCAAAGTCTTTTCTTCAAAGGTATATTCCTTCTGCCCAACGCATTGCGTTGCAGAACCAGTTTCTGAAGTTAACTCAAGGCGACAGCTCAGTGGATGAGTACTTGCACGAGTTCACTAAACTGGGTCGTTATGCGGGGCCTATGATGGAAGACGAAGAGACAAAGATGAACAAGTTCTATGAAGGTCTTCGGGACGAGTTGAGGCTGCTCCTTGCAGACCCAATGACGTTAGGTTTCCAAGTGATGGTCCAAACTGCCAGATCCCTAGAGTTGGACATGAAGAGGGTACAAGCAAAAGCCATGGCAAAGAAACCTGAGTTTCATGTGCCGGTCTCTCAGTCTAAGTCAGAATTCAGAAAGAACAAAAGGAAGTTCAAACCGGCGGAGCAAACCCGCTCAAATGTTTCGGGAGCAACGACAGTGCGGAGCCCTATCACGTGTTTCACCTGCGGGAAGGTGGGACACAAGGCCGCAGTGTGTCGAAGTGGTCCTCCGAAGACAGAGAATCGAGCTTTGGACTATGCTCGAGCTGTAGAAAAGGGTAAAGCTGCGGAGTCTTCGGCTTCCCAGCACATTACTCCGACTCAGCCGAGAGTCTACTCGCTTGGCCAGCAAGAAGCCATACGACAAGCTGATGTTGTCACAGGTATGAATTAAAAATTAGCTTTTACATAGCTATTTGTGATTATACCGTTGTGCAACTGTATGTTTCTTTTTTTTGTGCAATTAGGCTTTGTCCTAATTCTCAACTATCCGGCGAGAGCTCTATTTGATACGGGTGCATCGCACTCTTTTCTGGCTGAGGACTTCGTGGTGCGAATCGGAGTACCATCTACCTTCGTAGAGGATAGATTAGAAGTAGTGCTACCCAATGGATCTCGCATGTCTGCGGATAGGAAGAGCCGTGTGAAGGTGCGGATCGGAAATCAAGATTTCGATTTGGAAGCATCGTTGTTGCCGTTAGCTGAATTCGATGTGATCTTCGGCATGGACTGGCTCTCGGAGCTGCGTGCATGCATAGATTGCAATTCTAAGGAGATCACTCTGGGAAGGAACGCCGATGGAGAAACCACATTTGCCGGTATGCGAGGAGCGAGCAAGACGCTGATGTCTGCTCTCCAAGTGGTTAAGGCGGTGAGAAAAGGCGCCGAGTTGTTCTTCACCTTGTTGGAGGCTTCGGAGCCAAAGCCCAGGTTATGTGATGTCCCAGTTGTAGCGGAGTACGCCGACGTGTTTCCTAACGAACTCCCTGGGGCTCCGCCTCAGCGAGAGATCGATTTCTGTATCGAGTTGGTGCCAGGTGCCAAACCTGTGGCCCGCTCACCGTACCGGATAGCGCCAAAGGAATTGGCAGAGCTGAAGGTTCAATTGCAAGAGCTGCTAGAGCAAGGCTACGTACGTCCAAGTTCTTCGCCTTGGAGTGCACCGGTCCTCTTTGTGAAAAAGAAGGACGGGAGCTTGCGTCTATGTATCGATTATCGAGAGCTAAACAAGTTGACCGAGAAGAACCGATATCCGATTCCAAGAATCGATGATCTCTTCGACCAGCTGGTTGGGTCGACGGTATACTCCAAACTGGACATAAGGTCCGGCTATTACCAACTGCGGATAAGGGAATGTGACATTCCAAAAACAGCGTTCAGTACCCGCTTTGGGCACTATGAGTTCACGGTGATGCCGTTCGGTCTGTCCAATGCACCATCGGTATTCATGGACTTAATGAACAGGACATTCCGTGAGTATTTGGATCAATTTGTGATCGTCTTTATCGACGACATTTTGGTATACTCTCAATCGGAAGAGGAGCATGTAGGGCATCTGCACGCCGTTCTGAGCACCTTGAGGAAGAGTCAGCTATATGCCAAGTTCTCCAGGTGCGAGTTTTGGCTACCGTCAGTAGCATTCCTTGGTCACGTCGTTAGTGGAGATGGAATTGCGGTTGATCCGTCGAAGATAGAAGCGATCCGAGCCTGGCCTTTGTTGAAAAACGTAGCGGAAGTCCGAAGTTTCTTAGGACTTGCCGGCTATTATAGGCGCTTTGTGGAAAACTTCTCGAGGATTGCACTTCCTCTCACTAAATTGACTAGGAAAGATCATAAGTTCGTTTGGTCGCCCGAGTGCGCACGTGCTTTTGAAGAACTGAAGAGCCGTCTGACCACGGCGCCCATTCTATGCTCGCCATGTGGTACGGAAGGCTATGAAATCTATAGCGATGCCTCGGGGAGTGGTTTGGGTTGTGTCCTAGTGCAGTTCGGTAAGGTAATTGCCTACGGCTCCCGGCAGTTGAAGGTTCATGAGGGGAATTACCCGGTCCATGATTTGGAGCTAGCGGCCGTGGTATTTGCTCTTAAGCTTTGGAGGCATTATTTGTATGGCGTGAAGATCGACATCTTTACCGACCACAAGAGCCTCAAGTACTTGCTAGATCAAAGGGAGTTGAATATGCGACAGAGGAGGTGGTTGGAGTTCCTTGGGGACTACACCTTCGACATCAAATATACTCCTGGAAAGGGAAATGTAGTTGCGGACGCATTGAGTCGTCGGGCTCCCGCTCAAGCAAATTGGATTTTGATGCACGATGAGCGTCTAATCCGTGAGCTGGAAGAAATGGAGATCATTTGCGTTGATCGAAGAGCGTCTACTTCAGCATGCTTGAACTGGACGGAGGTTCAATACCACCTTGCCGACCGAGTTCGACAGGCATTGGAGCTGGCTGAGAGCATGAAACGCTACAAAGCGGAAACCGTTGACGGGTTGAACGCTGATTTCTCTTTCGAAGATGGCCTTATGTGGAAGAATGGAAGATTGTGCATCCCAAACGTTGGTACTCTACGGGAGGAATTGATGTACGAGGCTCATCATACCAAGTACTCTATCCACCCGGGGAGCACGAAAATGTACATGGACATGAAGAAACTTTTCTGGTGGCCGGGTATGAAGAAGGACATTGCCCTCTACGTGGCCAAGTGCAACACTTGCGCGTTGGTGAAGGTGGAATGTCAACGTCCCGGTGGATTTTTGATGTCCTTGCCGATTCCGGAATGGAAGTTTGACGATATTTCGATGGATTTCGTGCACGGATTGCCGAGATCGCGGCATGGAAACGATGCCATCTGGGTGATCGTGGACAGACTGACAAAAGTATCGCATTTTATTCCGAACCGGAAGGATGATTCTGTAGAAAAGCTAGCGAAGCTCTATGTCGATAGTATTGTGCGGCTGCACGGTGTCCCTCGTAGCATCGTCAGCGATCGTGACGGGCGTTTCACATCGAAAGATTGGAGGCTTATCCATGAACTATTGGGCACTAAATTGAAATTCAGCACGGCCTTCCACCCGCAAACGGACGGACAGACCGAGAGGACCAACAGGACTATGGAGGATATGCTCCGAATGTGCGCTCTAGATTTTGGAAAGAAGTGGGAAGATCATCTCTATATGATCGAATTCGCCTACAATAATAGCTACCAAGCCAGTATAAAGATGGCTCCTTTCGAGGCCCTCTATGGTAAGAAGTGTCGTACGCCGTTGTCTTGGGCAGAAACAGGCGATACTAAGCTATTAAAGCGAAAGGATGTTGAGGAAGCAACTTCGACGATCCGAACTATTCGGGAAAGGCTATTGATTGCCCAGGACAGGCAAGCAAAGTATTACAACGCCAAGCATAGGAACCTAGAGTTCGCCGTCGGCGATCGGGTTTACTTGAAGATCAAACCGTTCAAAGGGGTATCAAGGATCCGACGCTTGAAAAAGCTCAGTCCAAGGTACTTAGGACCGTTTGAGATTGTGGAACGTGTTGGTGATGCGGCTTATCGGCTTGCACTATCTGCAGAGCTGAGCGGTCTGCACGACGTGTTTCACATTTCAGTTCTGAGGAAGGCAGTGCAAGAGCCTACTCATATCGTTGCGGTCGGCAGAGTGTCGGTGGATAGTGGGTTGTCGACGAAAGTCAAACCCTTACGCATCGAGGATACCGAGGTAAAGCAGTTGCGGAACAAGTCCATTCGGATGGTAAAGGTCCGGTGGGATAATTGCGGCCGAGAGGAGCTAACTTGGGAGAGAGAGCAAGCGATGCTTGCGGAGTACCCCGAGCTATTTCCCTCAGGTAAATTTTCTTTAAAAACTGTAATTTCCTGCTATTACTGTTTTCGAAATTTCGGGACGAAATTCTTTTAAGGGGGGTGGAGTTGTAACACCCTAAAGATCGTGGTTCAGCGAGGTAGGCGAAATGGTAGGGTTGCGCTCGGGATAGGCTCAAGATTCCAGATCAGGTCAATGCGCACGACCATTGTCCTCTTCGCGCACGACCAGTGATCGTGCGCCAACGATCGTGCGCAACCCGCAAAGAATCGGAGTTCTGTCTCAGCTTATGCGCACGACCATTGTCCTCTTCGCGCACGACCAGTGATCGTGCGCCAGCGATCGTGCGTTAATTCAGAAGAGAATCGAGTTCTGTCTCGGACAGTGCGCACGACCATTTCCCTCTTCGCGCACGACCAGTGATCGTGCGCCAGCGATCGTGCGCCTTGTTTATTCTGTTCCGCGATTTTGAGCAGAGAAGAAGATCGGACCGTCCAAATCTTTTGGAATTTGATCCAACGGCTAGGTTTAGTTGCGGGAGACCTTTAGGGCTGATGAGAGGGGGTTAAACCTCATATTCTCTAAGTCATTCTCTCTCCAAACCCTAGAGAAAGAAGGAGGAGCCAAGGAAGAGGAAGGGAGATTCCGCCCTTGACGGAGCTCCGGAGCTCCGTTTCGCGAACCGTTTCCAGATCTGGAGAGTGCAGCCCGGTGCGGTCATTCCCCTCCGTCTAGAATCTCGGATCCATGGCGAAAAAGAACGCTCCTAGGGTAACGATTTCTTCTCCCGTTGTTTGGACTTGTCTTTTGTCCTCTCCTTCATTTCTCTATGCTTGCATGAGGGATCCCTTTCACCAAATGGGTGAAGTGTAGGATTCCCTCAAGTTCTCCGGAACTCCGGGTCGATTGTGTCCGTCCCCGGCATATTGCATGTAGAAAATCCGGTAGTCGTGCGGATTTAGGCATTTTGTGTGAAGCCTATTCGTGGCCGTGAGCCCGAATCGGTGATGCTTGGATTGCGACGTTGCATTTAGGTTAAGCCTAGAATGTGTGCCGGAGAATGACTCCGTGAAATCATCTATAGTAGTGCGGGATTTAAGTGTAGGCGTCTTGTGAAGATCCTAACGAAAGCCCCATGCTTTGAGATTGGATGAAGGCAAACCTTCACCGCGAAATTGATGCGGAGCGTATTATACCTCCCCTTTTTGAGTATTTGTGAAGCCTAGATCCTTGTGAAGGGATTAGGTGCGTAGCTTCTATTTGTGTAGCACTTGAAGGTGCTAAACCCTTACGGGCCGAGGCGAAGCCGTACCCGCGTAGTGCGACAGATCGCGACGATTAGAGCACGGGCAAAGCTAAACCGAACCCGTTTCCATGCAGATCGGTAAGAGGTCCCTACCTCATGTAGCCGTGTGATCATGGGAGAGGTCGTGGAAGGTGGTTTACCTAGACCAACCAAAAGCTCTTTTTCCCACATAAGGCGATGGCCCTTACGGTGGAGTGTTTGTGGAATTGATGTTGTTAGCCTCATGCGGTTGTTTAGGCGGTTGCGGGGAACCTTCGGGTGAACCCAACCAAAATCATGTGCATACCTAGGTTCCCTCCTTTTTGATGCTCAACCTAGAAGATTGAATGTGCTTGAAACCTCACCTTGTGTAGTTGCACTTTCTTTATTTTAGTAATTGTGCTAGTGTGGCTTGCTTGCAGGGTAGAATCTCCGCCACCCCGGGAAAGGGGTGGGGTCGTTATAATTTGGTCAGCTGTGCTGACCGTTACCTTGTTTGCCACCGCTTGGTGGAATGTTCTTATGCAGGTGCAGGTCAGCCTAGCGGGAAATAGCGGGCGGTGGCCCCTTTTGCTGAGTTGGCCCTTGAAGGCCAGCCTCCTTTTTAGCTTTCTCATGTATTGCCGGCCTGCGTGCCGATGTATGTTTTGGAGTTTTGGTACATTTGCTAAATGTAAGGCCTTAAGGCCATAACTCTCTTTCTTGGTTTCATTCCTATAATAGTGGACAATTCTAATGGAAATGTTAAATCTTTATGCTTCCGCTAGTGTTTAGTATACTCTGTTGTAGTTTCTTTCTGTTTATCACCTTTTAACTCCTAGCTAGTGTGGTTAGTATGGCGTGGGGTCCCGGCCGGACCTACTGTTATATTATTCGTACTGGCAGGGTGTTACACACGTGGCCCAAGAATGCCACTTTCCAGATCCAGAACTCGCACTTTGAGAACATCGCATAAAGCTGGTTCTCCCTCAATGTCTGCAGCACTATTCTCGGATGAGATTCATGTTCCACCTTCGACTTCGAATACACCAAGATGTCGTTGATGAACACCACCACGAACGAATCCAGGTATTGCCGAAACACTCAGTTCATTAAATCCATGAACACTGATGGCGCGTTTGTCAAACTGAACGACATCACCGAGAACTCAAAATGACCATACCTCGTCCCAAACGCCATCATAGAATATCCTCTTCTTGAATACTTAACTGATAGTAACCCAACTTTAAGTCCAACTTAGAGTACACCGTCGACCCCACGAACTGATCGAACAAATCATCGATTCGCGGAATTGGGTTCTAATTCTTGATGGTCAACTTATTCAACTCGCGATAGTCTATGCACAGCTGCATACTACCATCCTTATTCTTAACGAACAACACCGAAGCACTCTATGGTGAGGAGTTGGGCCGAATGTTCCCTTGCTCGAGCAACTCTTGCAACTACACCTTTAGCTCAGCCAGTTCTTTCGGAGCCATCATAAATGGAGGACGCGACACTGACCTCGCACCTAACACCAACTCGATCAAAAAGTTGATTTCACACTGAGGAGGTTCTCCCGGAAGCTCCTCAGGGAACACTTCCTCGAATTCCTCCACCATTGTCACTTCTCCGATTGCCAACTTTGTGGAGTGAGTCTCCAACAAAGCTACAAATGCCTCACCCGCATAGGCCCTCGAACTTGACTTCTGCTCTCCCTTCACTCCTTAAGGTCACCACCTTCAACAGGCAGTCAATACTAGCTCGTTGCTCTACAATGCAGTCCATCGCCAGGATTATGTCAAATTCAGCTAGTGGTAGGATCGCTGCTACCAACTCGAAATAACACTGACAAATCCTCATCACAATGCGTCCTTTCCTTCCAGTGGTCATGAAAGACCCATTCAGCATGCGCACACTAAGCTCCTTCTCTGCCTCGACAGTCTCAACCCCACTCCTCTGAATAAAGCTTTCCACAAGAAAAGAGTGTGACTCTCACGTGTCGAACAACACTCTAGAGGGGTAGCAAGAAACTAGCACGAAGCCTAACACGCGTATAACGAATATGAATGGTCGCAAACAGTTTAAAGCTATTAAACGAAACTCTGAACTTTCATACCTGTCACCACGTCAGGTTGACGAATCGCTTCCTGCTGCCCGAGGTTGTACGCTCTGGGCTGCACAAGAGGGAAATGAGGAGCGCTGGACTCTGCCGCTTTCCCTTTCTCCCTAACACTAGGACCGGAACGCACCGACTGCTCCTTCCTGTGCTCTGGCTCAACTCCACTCTCAAAATTGAACCTAGCTATGTGGCCCACCTTGCCACACTTGTAGCACGTCACTGGTCCCTTGGAATGGAACTCTCCAGAAGCCGCACCGCTCCTCTCGCCAGTCCTAAAAGGACGGGGCTTTTTCTTCCACCAACTTTTCTCAGATTTCCCCTGAGACTGAGATGGCTAACTTTCTCCCTGCTTTACCGCCAAGCCCTTGCTACGCTGGGTTCGCTCCATATCGTTCTCCAAAGTTCGAGCAGCTTCAACTAACTCATTGAGCCCTGCATTCTTTAAGGCTATCAGAGGTTGCCTTAAATTCTCTCTCAGACCCTGATAGAAGAGATTATCCCTCTCCTCATCGCCTGCCATGGTCGTTCCTGTGTAACGGCCCTACTTAGTAAACTCCTGCAAGTACTCATCTACTGTCTTCTCGTGCTGCACCAAGTGCAAGAACTGCCACTGAAGGGCTAACCTCGTCGAAGAGGGGATATAGCGCTTTAGGAAGGCATTTCCGAACTCTTCCATGGACGGGGCACGTCCAGGGAAATGACGACCGCTATGATTCACCCACCACAGCTTGGCATCGCCTTCTAACATAAATGCTGTGAACTAGGACTGCTTGTCCTCTGGGGTCTCTACCGCTTTTAGGAGTTCCTGAATTCTCGCCAACCAATCCTCGGCGTCCATCGGAGTGCCAACTCCTTTGAGCGTCGGAGGATGGAAACTCAGATAGTACTTCATATGACGATCTCCTTACCCAACCGCTCTCTCAGCTAACGGCTCTACTGCCTTACTCCCACCTCCAGCGTCACAGTGACCGGAGTAATAGGATTCGCAGCCCGCACAACAGGCGTCGCAATCTGTGGCATTGCCACAGCTTTAGCCGCCACCATTGCCTCTGCTAGCATATGACAAAATTCTGCCAGGGACACACCCATATTCACAAGGGTTGGGGTTGTTGCACTGCTTGCCGACGGCTCCTCATGACGCCTCGACGTCCTCGCATCGTCGCCACCATCCTAGCATAAGCAAGGAAATATGAATCAAACTCTATTCGCAAGACTCGAACGTAAGGACACTCATGGTCCCGCAAGGTACTCCTATGTGGACAACCTCTTAATGTGGTTCGAACACACTAAACCTCAACAAGAATGCTAACCTGCCTCTGATACCAAATTGTAACACCTCCCCTGCAATGATTATATAATATAGGTACGGTAGGGACCCCACAACATATAATCGCCACAGCTTGAGTATTAAAAAGTGATATAAATCTAACCATCTCAAAACTTAGAACCAACACAGCGGAAACACTAGATAAATCACAGAAGTTGTCCACATCTACATAAGAGTACTACGGCCTTAGAGCCTTACAAAACCCAAACTCAAGTCAATCAAACAGGGCATATAAAATGTCCAAAGGATCTTCACACTACTAAGCTACCTCGGCATGCAAGCCGGAACAAGTAAAAACATCAGAGTCAAACAAGAAAGAAAGAAAATGCACTTCATGAAGCTTAGGCCTTTTTGGCCGGCGAGCTATGTCCAGCCTGCGATCCTTGCCTTGCATCCAAATCACAAAGAGTGATATAACGAGGGTCATCTTTGGTTGACCATCAACAGTGTAACAACACCCCTCCTCCCGGCCGTCCTAACGGACCCCGGGGAACTACATCACCCTGCAAGTCAGCACTTCGTATGCAAATGTAATACAAAGTAATAACATAAAAACGATAGGCATGAGTGTCACATTCATCATCCATGTTTCTATGTTGAGCAGTAAAAGTAAGGGGCCTAGCAATGCAGCTTGAATGCAAACCTGGGTTTCATCCAAGGCATCCTATGACGTGTATGCTTCTAACACATCAACATACATCATCAATTCACAACAAACCAAGGGTACTTACCATTTCCCCACGGGCATACAAGACCAAGGCCAAGAACTCCACGGAGACCTCACCCCTTACATGGCTCATCTCGCCAACGGCCGCATCAACATACTTATTCTCGCCACAATCACTAAGCCAAATGCCAAGACTCCACTGAGACCTCACCCCTTACATGGCTCATCTTGCCAACGGGCGCATCAGCATACTTGTTCTCATCAGATAGCCCAAAAGGGGACTTGTCTTGCTGGGACACTCTCCCCACATGAATCTAAGCATTTATGGGCTAGCCAGCTGACCACAGAGACAAAGTCCCACCTTCACATACAAGCGGCTTCACAAGCCATTCATCACCCATACAAGTTACCCTTTCCAAACCATCGTTCGTTCTCACACGAAACATAAAGGCAACATATACGATGTTTTCGCCGTCATCAGATTTCTAGCAAAATACCTAAAATGCACGTTAAGCAACATCACCGAATCGGACAACCGGTCACGAATTCGGCTTCACCCATAATGCCTAATCCACTAACGGAGCGGATCTCTTGTGCAAAATCATGTCGGGACAGACTCAATCAACCCGATGGTTCCTCTTGAACCAAGGCGACCCGAACCCCTCTCATTTGAGAGATCCGATGCCATAAATTTCAGAAAAGGGAAGGTAAAAGCAAAGATTCCATGCACGCATCCTAAAACCGGGAGGAGAGATGTCTTTATCCTAAGAGTTCTCTTCCTCGCCATGGATCGGTTGAAAGGCACGGATAAAAAGAAGCACCTTCTAGTCCTCTCCACGGATCTGGTCTCGGATCGACGAACGTAGCTCCGGTGCTCCAACAATGGCAGATCTAACCTTCTTCTTCCTCCAAACCCTACTCCTTCACTTAGCCTCCAAAAGCACCAAAAGACTTGATGATATGAGAATAGAACTTCTCTGCCCTATAAAGAGCCTTAGGACGCACTTATCTGAACCTCAGGATCAAGATCTTAGAAGATCGGACGTCCGGGAAATGCCACTTACAGAACTGGCTCCGTGGGCTAGCGACAGTGCTAGCGCTACCGCCCACGCTAACCACTCGACGATAACCCCTCGACGAAGAACAACTCAACGTCCCGACAGAACTTCATTACCTGACAAAACGCTACCGCCTGGCGCTAGCTCTTTGACGAATCCCCTTCGATGAATCCACCTCGACGAATTCAACTTGACGAACACCGTCGAAACAAGAGCCTTACACGACGGGACAGCTAACGCCTGCGCTAGCTCTAGCGCCGGCGCTAGCTCCCAGCTACGAACGCCTTGCCCTCCTCCTTGGGCAAGCCTGCTTCCGCGCTTAGCAAAAACTGGGGTGTTACAGAAGATGCCTTCTTCTTCCTCCTTGGCTTTCCTCTTTCTCAAGCTTGAAGAGAGATAAGACTTAGAATAATAATGATAAACACTCCTCTGGTCAAGGCCTAAGGAATCCCGGAATAAATCCCAACAATTGGATCTAAAACCCTTTGGATTTTATGGCCACGATTTCAAATCACGGATCTGTACCGCAAGATACCATCGGCGCTAACGATAGCGCCAGCGCTAGCTTTCGTCGACTGGGCTAGCTTCCATCGATTTGGTTAAGTCCCGTCGATTTCGCTAGCTTCTGTCGATTTCGCTAGCTTTCGTCGATTTCGCTAGCGCCAGGCGGTAGCTACTACCGTCGGCGCTAGCTTCCAGCAAAAGATTTCTATGTTAAGGTTTTGGGGTGTTACCGAGACCCATAAAGTAAAACCACACTTATCAACACTAACTATTATACCTAAAAGGGTAGCAACAGGGTCAAGATCCTTCATGTCAAAATCTTTTGCAATAGTGGATTATAAATCACTTATTTCAAAAAGATCCAACTGAAGAATCAACATATCATCAACATAAAAAACATATGATGACTATTTTGCTCGACATAGAGCGATGATAAAGTCATTCATTTGAATAACTGGACTGAAATCCATTGCTCATTACCACTTGGTCAAATTTAAGGTTTCACATCTTAGGCACTTATTTAAGCTTATAGATTGATTGGTTCAGTTTACACACCTTTTCTTTGAAATCATTCAGAAGATAACTTTCTTGTTTTGCCAAATAGATTTCTTCATTAAGCTCTTGAACAAAGATGTCCATCTACACATCAATCTGATGACCTATAAGGTGCTCGATAGATGCTAAAGCAAGAAGAATTATTATAGTTGACAGGTGTCACACATGTAAATAAACATCAAAATAGTCTAAGCCCACTTGTTTTTTATATCCTTTAGCTACTATATGTGCTTTCAATCTAGCTATTAACCTATCACAATTCAATTTTTCTTAAACACTCACTTGCATTCAATGACCTATGCTCCTTTAGGCAGGTCACCTAGATGTCAAGTGTTATTTTATAGCAGCGAGTTCATTTCATCATCTATGAATTCTGCCCATTTTTTGGAATCTCTAGGTCTTATTGCTTCTTGATAGGAAAATGAATCATCATCTAAGTAGTAGGAGACAATGTTTTCACCAGAGTGCATATAGGTTCTTTCACTTGTAGGCACTATCGCAGGAAGATGTTCACCATATAATGGTTGGGTAGTAGAATTAGAGGGGCCAGCTTTTGGTTCCACGGTAGATTCTGAAATCATGTATGTAGACCCGGATATGTTAAAGCATTAATTTTTGACAAATTTATTTTCAAATAATTCAGCATCTCTAGACTCAATGACTATATTAATGGATCTTCAGAGTATCAAACCTACAAAGATGCTTATGTCATAACTCATATGGTTTGGAAGTAAGCTTAGAGTGAGGCAATCTATTCAGAATGTAATTTGAAATGAAGATTGCTTCTCCGTAATAAGAGGTAGGCATGCAAGCTGTATGTAACATAGAATTTAATATTTCTAGTAAGGTTCTATTTTTCTGCCCAACAACACCATTCGACTGTGGTGAGTAAGGAGCAGTGGTTTCAAGTATTATGTCCTCACATGCACAAAATTCATTGAACCCAGTTGTAGTATATTCTCCTCCTCAATCACTTCTAAATCTCTAAATTTTCAAGTTTAGATGGTTTTCAACTCTAGATTTGTAGATCTTAAAAGTCTCAAATGCTTCATCTTTCGTTTTCAATAAATAGACATGATAATATCTTGAAAAATTGTCTATGAAAGTTATCAGATATTTCCTTCCACTTATAGTGACATGACTTCTAAAATCACAGATCTCGAATTGCATCAACTCAAGAAATTGCATGCTTCTAGAAACCAACTTACAAAGTTTTCTAGTGATCTTGGTTTGTGCACATACCTAACATCTATCAAATTGTATAGATTAATCTAAATGGATGTCATAACTCATAACTAGATCACACATTTTCCTATAGTTCATATGTCCAAGTCTATTATATAATATCTTTGGATAAATAATATTTACAAAAACTTGGTTAATGCTATGATTATTTAAGTTAAGTCTATACATTCCATTTAACATATGCGTGCAACCAAAATAATGAGAATTAACTGTTAAAGTTATTCTACTATTTAAGGTTGAAAAGGACATTCCAGCTATATCTAGCAAACTCATAGAAATTAAATTTTTCTTAAGTGAAGGGATTACTCTAAGATGCTTTAAAGTTAGTAATTTACCTAAAGATAGAACCAGATTTGTTGTCCTAGCATGAGTCACTTGAGTTTCTCCTCCATTGCAATTCTTGATAGTGTCATTGCCCGTTGAAACCTCATTGAGCAATCCTTTGTCATTTGTAGCATGGCAAGTAGCTCTATTTTCCAGCAACCACTTAGAAGACACACTGATGCGACCACTTGCCATCATAGTAACCAATGATTGAGGTCCTGATTTGTTCACCTGCATGTTCACCTTATTCTGAGGTGCATCCTCATTGGGCTTCTTTGGAAGTTTGAAGTCTGCGGCCCAGTGACCCCAATTTGTACAGTTATGACACTTTACCTTCTTCATTTCAAAATGAGTATTTTTGGCATGTAACTGTGATTAGGATTCACCTTTAGGTGTCTAGGGCTTCTTATGAGGTTTGCTGGAATGTGAAACTAAGTTAGTAATCTGAACGGGTTGACTAACTTGTTCAATGCACTTCCTGACAGAGTTTTGATCCTCAATATGGATGAACCTTTTATGTTCATCAAACATTATCAGCTCTTTCAGTATGTACATTTCAGCCTTGAAAATGTTCCACTCAGAAGATAGCTTGCTAAGAATTATACCGACAAAGATATTATTGGACATGTCAGACTTGTAATTCTTCAGCTTAATCCACATATTTTCTAGTTCAATAAGATGAGATGTGAATGTCGAATTCATATTTAATTTAAAATCAAAATAATGATCTTTAAGGATAGTTTTCGACATCCCCTCTTATTTTTGGAAATGTGCATTCAAGCGATCCCAAACCTCCTTTGGAGTCTTATATTCACAGTAACAACCTGCTAGTACAAATATTATAATAATAGGTCCGGCCGGGACAACACGCCACATTAAACATACTAACTAGACGTTAATAAGATGATAGCGAGAAAATATAAAACTACACGAGAGAATAAGCACAAGCAGAAGCTTTCATTAAACATTGAAATTAGAATGTCCACCTACTCTAGAATGTCAAATATAGAATTATGGCCTTAAGGCCTTACATTCAACCAATGTAGCAAAATTCTACACCATACATCAGCTCGCAGGCCGACAATACATGGAAAGCGGTAATATAGGTTTGTCTTCGAGGGCCAACAACTTTCGGCTTCAACCCACTACTTCCCGCTTGTCTCACTAGCACCTGTACCAACCACAAATAAAAGGTAAATGAGGGTCAGCTATGAGCTACCACAAATCGTGAAATGATCCCACCCCAAGCAATTCTAGCAGGCTCCGAGTTGGGGCACCGCTCAACTGCAAGCAAGCAGCACATGCAATATGTAATATAAATAAGAAAGTGCGTCAACATTACACAAGTTGAGGTTTCAAGCACAGTCAATCTTTTAGGTTGAGCATCAAAGAAAGGTTAACCTAGGTATGCAAATGATGTTAGTTGGGTTCACCTGGAGGATCCCCACAATCGCCAAAGAAACTGCATGAGGCTAACATAACATCACTTCATCACAACAAAAATACGGTACTTACGACCATATGCTTCATGCACTCAATGCATGTTTCCAATTTACTCTCTCATGAGTACCAACACCATACTAAGTTATGTAACCTTAGGTGAGAAAAGAGCTTTTGGCCGGTCTGGGTGAACACCTTCTGCGGCCTGTCCCATGATCGTACGACATACAGGAGGTTAAGACCTCTCACTGATCTGCGTGGAAATGGGTTCGATTCAGCTTTTTCCATAATCTAGTCATTGTAATCCATCAACACGATGCGTGTGTGACTTCGCCTCGGCCCATAAAGTTTTATCACATACAAGTGCTACAAAAAAGTCAAGCTATACACATAATTCTTAGAAAAGGTCAAAGGATTTGCAAATACCACTAACGATGGAGTTCCAAGACAAATCTACTTCAAAATCCGTGGTGAAGGCTTGTGTTCAACCACAACCCAAGCATGGGGATTCCGTTAGGCTCTCCAAAAGACACCTAAAACTCAAGTCCCACATTTTAAATGACATATTTCACTGAGCCATTATCCGGCACGCATTATTAGCTTAACCTAAATGCACGTCATAAATCAAGCATCACCGATCTGGGATAACGGCCACGGGTAGGCGTCACACAAAATTCCTAAATCTGTATGACTACCAAATTTCTACAGGAAATAAATGCCAGGGATGGACACAATCGACCCAGAGTTCAGAAGAAGTAATGTGAGTCCTACACTTCACTAATTTGTGAAAGGGAAAATGCTATGCAAGCATAGAAAAGGGATGAAAGGACAAAACACATCCTAAGACCGGAAGGACAGATCGTTACCCTACAGCTCTCTTTGGCGCCATAAATCCGAGATTTCAATCAGATGGAAAGAACCGCATCGGGCTGCTTTCCATGGATCTGCAAATGGCTTTCAAGTCGGAGCTTCAGAGATCCATCAACGGCTGATAGAGTCTTCTTCTACCTCCTTGGATTTCCTCATTCTCAAGCTTGGAGAGAGAGAAAAAGATTATGAAAATGAGGATAAACTTCCTCTACTCACGACCTAAGAGTTTTAGGAACATTTCCCATCCATTTGATCAAAATCCTTAAAGATTTGACTGCCACGATGGCTGTTTCGCGGATCTGGGTACATCAACTAATGTCAGGCGGTATCGCTACCACCCGCGATAGTATTTGACGTTATCCCAAACAGTCAGCATAGCGTCTCGATCTCTCGACGATATTATGTCTCATATTGACTTGAAGACCAATCGTCGGCAGTATCGCTATCACCCAACACTAGCGTCTAGTGGATATCTTCTTGATGCACAACTTCTCAATGATACAATGGAGCTTCCTGTAGATTTAGCTACTACCAGCGGTATTGCTTCCGCGCGGCATTAGCAATCTCATTGACAAGCTGTCTCGATGATACAGATGAGCTTCAGGCTGACATCCTAAATCTTCAAATCGATATGCTACCACCAATGGTAGCACTACCGCCTGGCGTTAGCTACGTGCTATAGATTTTTGAGAGATTTCTTCCCAATGGGAAATGGGGTATTACAACTCTACCTCCCTTAAAATAATTTTGTCCCAAAATTCCAGAAATTAGAAAGCAGTAAAAAGACACCGCAAAAATAATTAAATTGTACCTCAATGGAATAACTCAGGGATTCCTTAAGCATGGTTTGCTCCCGCTCCCATGTAAGCTCCTCTCATCCGCAATTGTCCCAACGGACTTTTACAATCTTGATCGATTTATTCCGCAACTGTCTGACTTCAGTGTCTTTGATGCGAACATGCTTGACATTCATCGTTAGCACACCATCAAATAGCACTTTGTCGACCGCAACAATATGAGTAGGATCTTGCACCGCCTTTCTCAACACAGAAATGTTTAATACATTGTGTGAACCGCTTAACAATGTAGATAGAGCAAGTCGATAGGCAGCTTCACAAATCTGCTCTAGGATCTTAAACGGTTTAAGTACCTTGGAATATGCTTTTTCCAACATCAGATCCTCGATACTCCTTTGAACGGTTTGATCTTCAAGTAAACCCAGTCGGCAATGGTGAACTCAATGTTTTGGTAATTTGCATTGTTGAACTTTGCTTGCCTAACCTAGGCAACTCACAACCGCTCTCGCATTGCTTGAATTGATGTATTCTCCTTATCAACATCTATTCACTTCATCAACTTTGTGTTGCTCATTTCCGCCCAATCAAAAGGCATACGACACTTCCTACCATAAAGGGCCTCGCTGGTCGCCATTTCAATACTAGCTTGGTAGTTGTTGCTGTATGCGAACTCAATCATATATAGATGGTCCTCCCATCTTTTTTTTTTAAATCAAAAATGCATATCTTAAGCATATACTCCATCGTCCTATTGGTTCTCTCTGTCTGAACATCCATTTGTGGGTGGAAAGTCGTGCTAAATTTCACCATGGTACCCAACAGCTAATGGATTAGCCTCTAGTTGCTCGAGGTGTAACACCCATCACGATCGCTCACGATGCTACGGGGAAATCCGTGCAATTGCACGATATTGTCAATGTATAACTTGGCCAACTTTTGCACAGAATCCTCCTTCCAGTTCGGAATGAAGTGTGATACCTTTGTCAAATGATCTACGATCACCCATATGGCATCGTTTCTATGTTGCGAACTTGGCAATCCCAACACGAAATCCATTGATATTTCGTCAAACTTCCATTCCAGAATCGACAAAGACTTTAGAAACCCACCAGGTCTTTAACATTCAGCCTTCACCAACGCGCAAGTATGACATTTGGCCATGTAGTGGGCAATGTCTTTCTTCAAACTCAAACACCAAAAGAGTTTCTTCATGTCCATGTTCATTTTTCTGCTCCCTGGGTTGATCGGGTTCTTAGTTAAATGAGCCTCTTACATTAATTTCTCCCGCAATTTGCCAACATTTGAGACGAACCATCTAGTATTCTTCCATAGAATACCATCTTCGAAGGAGAATTTGGCGTTAGACCCATCCACAGTCTACATATTATAGTTCTTCATGCTTTCTTCCAGCTCCAAAGCACGTCAAACTCGATCGGTAAGGTCATATTGAACCTCTGTCCAGTTCGAATATGTTGAAGAAGACACACTCTTATCAACATAAGAGATCTCTAAGGATTCTATATCACGGAATAGACGCTCATCATGCATCAAAATCCAATTTTCTTGTGTGGAAGACCGTCGACTAAATGCGTCTACAACAACATTTCCCTTTTCAGGAGTATAATGAGTATCAAAAGTGTAGTCCCCAAGGAATTCCATCCACCTCCTTTGCCGCATATTCAAATCCATCTGATTTAACAAATATTTTAGGCACTTATGGTCCGTAAAGATGTCAATCTTCACGCCATATAAATTTTGTCAACATAGCTTAAGAGCGAATACCACGACCGCCAACTCCAAGTCGTGGACTGGGTAGTTCCTCTAATGCCACAATCAACTGGAGTGAGCCATGAGCAATCACCTTTTCAAACTGGACAAAAATGTAACCCAATCCACTCCCTAATGTGTCACTATAAATCACATAGCCCTCTATCCCACATGGCGAACCTAGAATGGGCATCGTGGTGAGACGGCTCTTTAGATCCTCAAAAGCTAGTGCGTTGTAACACCCTCCCCGTTACATAGCATATAGCAGTAGGTCCGGCCGGGTCCCCACGCCATATGAAACTAACAGAAGAGTGCGTTACTTAATAGCATTAAACAGTTAAGAATATAGTTATCTCAGCCCACAGAGTCGCATAATGGAAGCATTTACTTTCAGATCAAACCAGTTCATACATTGTCCACACTAGCAACTGGGATTGAAATACAACAAGTTATTTACAAGGTTTGTTCACAACATGTTTATAACAAAGGTGGCATCCAAACATCGGCACGCAGGCCGGCCACACATGAAAACAGTAAACAAATCAACTCGGCCTTCGACGGCCAGCTCAGCACAGCACAGTACAGCAGCAAGGGCTTCTGCCCGCTATTTCCCGCTAGCCTCGCTAGGACCTGTACAAACAAATCCACCAAGCGGTGGTAAAACAAGTAACCGGTCAGATTTAGCTGACCCAGGCTTATAACAACCCCACCCCATGCTCGGGGCAGCGGTGCTCCTTCCCTGCAGGCAAGCAACAATAGTATATATTTCACAGGTGCGTCTAAGCACCGCATTGAAACATTCATCACACGGTGACATCAAGTCACACGTTAAGTGCACTCACGGCACGTCATCCTCAAGTCCTTTTTCAACTTGGATGATCAGATTGAGCTAGGTCATACACATGAAGTTCCGACACTATCGTTATGAGCTAGATGTCAGGATTCACCTATGCCTGGCCCGAGTTTGGTTCAGCTTATGCCCGCGCTCATAAATGTCAGGATTCAACTTAGCCTGACACTAGTTTGGCTTCCGGTTGTGCCCGACAAACTATAACCTCACAGGGTCATTACCTCAGCCTTAGGGGAGAGGTCCAAACACGATAAGCAATCTCAATGATTACTGTCTCCGGCGTTACTTCTTAACACTGGGTTTTAGCCCTTAACGCTGGGCGTTACTCTTAACGTTGGGCGTTAGCTAATTTCCGGGTAATTTCTAGGTAACACCTCCAGAACTCACTACAACACATCTCAGTACTCAGAACCCAAAAAACACAACATATGGAGCTACCGCCGGCGTTAACGAACAGAACAGCAAGCAACATCACCAATCCAGACCAACCTGTCCAGATGGGCCTCACACAGCATGCCTATGTCCGTACTACCATTCCGGACTCTATGTGCAAGTTTTGTGGGGATAAAATCAACCCACCGGAAGAACCCATCTACTAATTAGTAGAAGTCTCCCTAAGCATGCAAACCAATGGACGCACATGTCCAAAGATGAAGGGAGGAGAATCGTTACCCTTGACGTTCGTTTTAGCACAATAACGTTGCGATTGCTCCGGAGAGAATTTGTTGAATTCGCTTCCTCTCCACGGAGTCGCCGATGGCACTTGCACGCCGGATCTCCTTCACCGATTTGCCTTCGGTACAATGTACGGCTAGCCAAAAGAGACCTCTTTCCTTCTGGTCATGACTTCTCTGCCTTTGGAAAGAGCTTGGAATCAGAATTTTGAAGGGAAATTGAATTTGGCTGCCTTATATAATTTCTTAGCTAACGCGGGCGTTAGCACTTAACGCGGGCGTTAGCCCCTAAGGCGGTGGCCGAACTTATCCACAGCCGTAGACCAGCCGCTTAAGGAAAGTAGACGGGAAGCTAACACTAGCGTTAGCTCTAACGCCAATCGACATCCCGTCCCGTCTATCGGGCTGCCGTCCTGATGGTCCGACGACACGCTTAAGTCCTAGGGTAATGTCGGGCGCTAGCTCTCAGACTTAACAATCCGCTGGGAATGTCTTGGGTGCTACAAACATTTCTCGAGAGGAACATAAAGAATTTCTCGAGAAGGACCTAACGCCTAGCGTTAACCATAATGACTGGCGTTAGCGCCTTACAACAAGCCTCTTCCTTTTGCTGGGGAAATCTGGGGTGTTACAATTCCCCTCCCCTTAAAGAAAGTTCGTCCCAAACTTCCAATTGTAAGAAAGAAAGCAACAGTACAAAACACATAACTTGCACCTCGATGGAATAGTTCGGGGAACTCATCACGCATGGTTTGCTCATGCTCCCATGAAAGCTCCTCATGACCGCAGTTGTTCCAGCGGACTTTGACCATTTGGATCATTTTATTCCGCAACTGCTTGACATCAGTGTCTTCGATGCAAATAGGCGTGACCAACCTCTTCAGCTCATCATCGACCGACACCTGATCCTTCACCAGGACCTGGTTAGGCTATGATATAGCTTTCCGCAGCACAAAGATGTGAAAAACATTGTGCAGTCTGCTCAACTCTGTCGAAAGAGCGAGCTGATAGGCAGCTTCACCAACACGTTCCAGTATTTCAAACGGTCCAAGGTATCTCTGACTCAGCTTTTTCAAGCGACGAATCCTTGACACACCCTTGAATGGTTTGATCTTTAGGTAAACCCAGTCGCCCACGGCGAACTCGACATTTCTGTGCTTGGCATTGTAGTATTTTGCCTGCCTATCTTGTGCAATCAACAATCACTCCCGGATTGTTCGAATAGCCGAATTTGCATCTTCGACTTCCTTCCTCTTTAACATCATTGTCTCTCCTGTCTCCGCCCAAGCTAAGGGAGTGCAGAAAGGTCTACCATAGAGGGCCTCGAAGGGCGCCATCTTTATACTCGCCTGGTAGCTGTTATTATAAGCGAACTCAGTCATGAAAAGATGATCTTCCAACTTCTTACCAAAGTCCAGAACGCACATACGGAGCATATCCTCTAGAGTTATGTTCGTACGTTCAGTCTGTCCATCCGTTTGCGGGTGGAAGGCAGTACTAAACTTCAACTTTGTACCCAACAACTGGTGGATTAGCCTTCAATCTTTCAAAGTAAGGCGCCCGTCTCGGTCACTACGATGCTACGGGGCACACCATGCAATCATACGATGCTATCAACATACAGCTTTGCCAACTTTTCGACTGAATTGTCCCTCCGATTTGGAATAAAGTGGGCTACCTTCGTCAAGCGATCCACGATCACCCACACGACATCATTCCCACTCTGCGATCTTGGCAAACCGTACACGAAATCCATCGTAATGTCATCGAATTTCCATTCCCGCACAGGCAACGACTTCAGGAACCCTCTAGGTTTCTGACATTCGGCCTTCACAAGTGCGCATGTTTTACACTTTGCCACGTAAAGGGCAATGCCCTTCTTCAAACCTGGCCACCAAAACAACATTTTCATGTCTTGGTACATTTTCATGCTCCTTGGGTGAATTGAGTACTTTGTAAAATGGGCTTCGTACAACAATTCCTCCCGCAATTTACCCACATTTGGGACTCACAACCGACCGTCTTTCCACATTAGACCGTCGTCTAACACAAACTCTGTAGCAGACCCAACCTTAGACTCTGCCAAGTAGCGATGCATGCTCGAATCAAGTTCAAGAGCCTGTCGTATTCTGTCCGCGAGGTCGTACTGCACCTCCGTCCAGTTCAAGTACGCGCTCGCACTAGAACTGCTCTCCACACAAGAGATCTCTAAAGCTTCCATGTCACTGATCAGATGCGAATCATGCATCTGAACCCAGTTGGCCTGCGCAGAAGCCCTCTGGCTTAAATCATCTGCGACGACATTTTCCTTCCCTGGAGTATAGTGTATCTCTAAAGTGTAGTCCCCCAGGAACTCCATCCACCTTCGCTGTCGCATATTGAGCTCTTTCTGATTTAACAGATACTTTAGGCTCTTATGGTCTGTAAAGATATCCACCTTCACACCATACAAGTAGTGCCGCCACAATTTTAGAGCGAAGATCACGGCCGCCAACTCCAGGTCGTGGACTGGGTAATTCTGCTCATGCACTTTCAACTGATGAGAGCCATAAGCTATCACTTGACGATGCTGAAGAAGTACGCAGCCTCAGCCGCTCCCTGACGCATCGCTGTAAATTTCCTAGCCTTCTGTACTACATGGCAAACACAATATTGGTGCCGTGGTCAAACGACTCTTTAACTCCTCGAAAGCTTGTGCACATGCTGGTGAACAAACAAAATTCTGATCATTCCTTGTCAAAGTTGTGAGAGGAAGAGCAATCTGCGAAAAGTTCTCCACGAATCGCCTATAGTAGCCAGCAAGTCCAAGGAAACTCCTGACTTCTGCTAGTGACTCCAAAATGGGCCACTCCTGGATAACAACTATCTTCGTTGGATCCACTGCGATACCCTCACCACTAACAACATGACCAAGGAACGCTACTGAGGCTAACCAAAACTCACACTTGGAGAACTTGGCATACAGCTGACTCCATCGCAGGGTCTCCAAAACTATGCGTAAATGAATCGCGTGATCTTCTTCAGATAGAGAGTAGACCAGAATATCGTCAATAATGACGATCACGAATCGGTCAAGGCATTCTCGAAAGGTCCTATTCATCAGATCCATGAACACTGATGACGCATTCATCAGTCCAAACGGCATCACTATGAACTCGTAGTGCCCGTAGCGGGTACTAAATGCCGTCTTGGGAATGTCGCATTCACGAATCCGCAACTGGTAGTAGCCATACTTAAGATCCAACTTCGAATATACCATTGATTCGACTAGCTGATCAAAGATGTCATCGATTTGAGGAATCAGATACTTGTTCTTCTCGGTCATCTTGTTCAATTCACGATAGTCTATGCATAGACTTAGGCTTTCGTCCTTCTTCTTCACAAAAAGGACCGGAGCACCCCAAGGTGACGTACTTGGGCGTATATAGCCTTGCTCCAGCAACTCCTGTAATTGAACGTTCAACTCTGCCATCTCCTTTGGCGCAATTCTATAAGGAGAGCGTGACATAGGTTTGGCACCTGGCACCAACTCTATTGTAAAATCAATCTCTCGTTGAGGTGGCGCCCCAGGAAGATCTTTCGGAAACACATTAGGATACTCCGAAATAACAGGAACATCACTCAAACTGGGTTGAGGCTTTGCAACTCCCACTAGCACAAAACACAACTCTGCACCTTGCTGAACTGCCTTGACTACTTGGACAGCAGACATCAACGTCTTGCTCGATCCTCACAAAAAAGCAAATGTAGTTGCACATTCGGTATTCCGCCCTAGTGTGACCTCCTTAGAAGTGCAATCAATGTAGGCATGCTGCGCCGACAGCCAGTACATACCAAAGATCACATCGAACTCCGAAAGCGGCAGTATCGATGCTTCCAAATCAAAATCTTAACTTCCAATTTGCACCTTGACAGCATAGCCTCGATCTGCACGCATTGAGCAGCCATTGAGCAACATCACATCTAATCGTTCCTTTCTAAATGATGAAGTCACCCCAAGCAGTTGTATGAAGGCCTCCGATAGAAAAGAATGCGGAGCTCCCGTATCAAACAACGCTCTCGCCGGAGAGTTAAATATTAGGACAAAGCCTAATACACACAAGGTTAACAAGCAATGCACAAGGTATGAAGTATCAAAAGTAATAAAAGTTGTATACTAATGCATACCTGTCACCACATCGCTTTGCTTTATGGCCTCCTGCTGGCCAAGGTTGTACACTCTGGGCTGGGCTGGAGCAGCATGGGATGCAGTTGACTCCACCGCCTTCCATTTCTCCACCGCATAAGCCGCAACCGCCTTCTTGCCGCCATGACAGTCTCGGGCTATATGACCCGGCTTTCCACAATTATTACAGATGAGTGGGCCTCGCCCAGTGATCACTCCCGAAGCAGCAGATTGAGCTGACCCAGAAGATTGCACTCTGTTCCTCCACCTGCCTCGCCTAGACTTCGCAGATCTCGGCGCTTTGAACTCTGGCTTTACCACCGCTAACTCCTTCCTGCTCTGGGACCAATTCATATCCTGTTCTAAGGAACGAGCCGTATTGACCAGGGTCATAAACCCCCGTGTCATTGGCCCCAACAGAAGGAACCGCAACTCTTCCCGCAGGCCTTCATAAAACCGATTGGTCTTCCGAGCTTCATCGACAAAGGTCGCTCCTCCGTATCGCCCCAACCGGGTAAACACAAGCAGGTAATCATCAATCATACGATCACCTTGAGTTAGATGGTTGAACTGATTCTCCATCTCAATCTGTTGATCAGGTGGGAGGTACCGTGACAAGAACATTCCCGAGAACTCGT
This sequence comes from Dactylorhiza incarnata, assembly GCA_033032865.1. NCBI lineage: Eukaryota > Viridiplantae > Streptophyta > Magnoliopsida > Asparagales > Orchidaceae > Dactylorhiza > Dactylorhiza incarnata. Next base: position 1,233,118 of record JAWHQI010000068.1, read on the forward strand.
CAAATGAGATGTCCGACAGCTGCCTTCCTGCTAGCTGATGCAACTCTATCTCATCCCACCACAACTGCGCCTCCCCATCAAGTAGTAAGGTTTCCAAAGTAACCTTCTGCCCTTCCTCCGTATCAGTGGCCTTTAAAGTCTTGCGCACCCTCGATAGCCAATCCTCAGCTTGCGTCGGGGTTCCTGCCTCCGTGAACATAGGAGGATGGAAACTCAGAAAATACTGCAGTTGTTGGTCTGGAGCTCTTCGTGCCCTCACCGGCACTGGCCTTTCAACCACTGGCTCAATTGCTACAGCCGGCACCGGATCCACCCCGAGGGTAGGAGGTTGTCCAGGGACATGCCCTCCAGGTTGTGCAGGGAACATAGCAAACACCGCTTCAGCTATATCCTCACTGTATAAGCAGAAGGAGGAGTAGGCACCTCAGCTGGTGCACTGCTCGCAGTCAAACGCGGGGGTCGAGACGGCCCCGCTCTACTCCCAGCTGCCTATATATGTGCACAAAACACAATTAGCGACTAAGAGATAACATGGAATAACAAAGGAACCCATAAGTACCATCATAAGGCTACAATCATACAGGTACTTCATTCCTATAGCGGATAGTTACTGGTTATTTACATGTCTTAACGGTGACGCACACACGTGCTCACCACCCCTTAAAAGAATTAGACCACGAATTCAGACGAAAAGGGATCGAGACCCGTAGCTGATACCAATTTGTAACTCCCTCCTTGTTACATAGCAAATAGCAGTAGGTCCGGCCGGTACCCCACGCCATATGAAACGAACAGAAGAGGGCGTTACTTAATAGTATTAAACAGTTAAGAATATAGCTATCTCATCCCACAGAGTCGCATAACGGAAGCATTTAATTTCAGATAAAATTAGTTCATACATTGTCCACACTAGCAACTGGGAATGCAATACAACAAGTTATTTACAAAGTTTGTTCACAAAATGTTTATAACAAAGGTGGCTTCCAAACATCGACACGCAGGCCGGCCACACATAAAAATAATAAACAAATCAACTCGGCCTTCGAGGGCCTGCTCAGCACAACACAGCAGCAGGGGCTTCAGCCCGCTATTTCCCGCTAGCCTCGCCAGGACCTGTACAAACAAATCCACCAAGCGGTGGTAAAACAAGTAACCGGTCAGCTTTAGCTGACCCAGGCTTATAATAACCCCACCCCATGCTCAGGGCAGCGGTGCTCTGATGAGTCCTGATCATATACACATTTTTTGGACTCATCCGGGCCGTTATTTAGTCAATTCTACGCACTATAGCCTTGTTATAGTTTATATTTGATAATCCATGCTAGGTGCACATCTTGGCCCACTTTGGTGTGATTTTCGTATTTATTGTCTTAAGTATATTCTTGTGCTGATAAGTGCCACTTTCAGTGGCTAGATCTGTGGTTGTGCGGGAATAGGAGTCGTGCAAGTGTTCCCGGTGCAATTCTGCACAGGAACACTGCGCACGATCACCGGTTCTATTGCGCACGACCACTGGTCGTGCGCCACTGATCGTGTGCACTTAACCCTTTTTCACGAGTTCTGTTTGGTGCAGTGCGCACGACCATCAACGACAGTGCGCACGACCACCGGTCGTGCGCCACTGCTCGTGCGCACTTACCATTTAATTTCTGAGTTCTGTTTGCGGTAGTGCGCACGACCATCAACTCCAGTGCGCACGACCACCGGTCGTGCGCCACTGGTCGTGCGAACATTTTATTTTATAATTTCGTATCTTGCAGGTTCCACCCAGGCAGTGCGCACGATCGCCGAATTCCAGTGCGCACGACCACTGGTCGTGCGCCAATGATCGTGCGCAGTATTTAATCCAGCGCCTATTTAAACATCTGTTGCGATTTTAGGGCGGATCGTTCATGCCGGGAGCGGGATTCCTGTTCCGTACGCCGCCGATCTCCACCGTGGGAAGCCTCCACTTCATCTCCTACGCAAAGGGAAGCCTCCTCCATCCATTCTAAGACTTCCTCCATTGTCCGTGAGTGTTCTCCATCGTCTGTAAGCCTCCAAGCAAGCAGTCTTTCATTCCGCTTGGTGAGAAGAAGAAGAAACCTAAAGTCGAAGACGACGGAGCACGTAGGGAGATCGTGACAGCTCTCTACGCCGGAAGCATTGTCCGTCCGAGTCCGGAGGTAGCCCGACAACCTACCATTCCGGCCGTGAACGGCCGCTAGTCTTCACCATCGGTTATTCCTTTCCTCTTTCCTCGTTGTACTCTTTGAACCGTGTAAAACTCGAATATTGAGATGTTATTTGTTTAAATGAATGTTTCTTTGTTATTCTTCATGGTTTGGTTGTGATTCACTCCGTTCTCATTCACTCACTCGCGCCCGCACGCAAGGTGTTTGACCCGCGTTAGCAAGAGCTAACGGCGGTTGTGAAGAGGTGTTTGCGACCCTCACCCTCTTGCACTCGAGCTCACTTCATTCGCCTCACGAAGCACGGCATCGCGGCCGTTGCATCCACCTCACTTTGCGAAGCGGTGTTTTCGACCCGCATTTCTTTTGTTATTGCTAAGATTAGGAAAACCAACCTAAAACCCCTCTTTGTGTTTGTTGAACGCTTGTGTAACAATCATCACTGCGCGATTCGTTCACCCATCCTGCATTCCTCAAGAGACCGACATCCGGGGAATTTATTCTCCACAATTATTACTTGACAGCGACCGGTGCACTTGCCGACACGCATCAAGTTTTTGGCGCCGTTGCCGGGGAATGCAGACTTGATGAATTTGTCTGCGTGAAGATTTGTTGCACGAGAATTTTCTTTTCTTTCACTTCTTTTGTTCACCTCTGGTATCTCCGTTTCTTGTCGATACGCGCTTCTGATTACTTTCGCCTTTTCCATCATTCGCTAATCGTTTTGTTTGCTAGTATTCGTAGCATGACCTCCATTCAGGAATGCATCTATCAGGGAAGCTTGGATGATTTATGGGATCAAGCAGAAAGGAACAATCATGACTTCGGGATCTCCGCCGACGTCATTGAGTACATGTCAGGGAACTGCAAGTTCAGCGGGGATGAGCATGAAGACGCGGTGCAACACATGCAGGACTTTTTAGAAATCTATTACACATGTGTATTCAATGGAATTGAAAACGACCTACAAAAGATTTTGGCATTCTCATTCTCCTTGCATAAAAAAGCCAAAAGCTGGTATTGGGATATTCGGAAAAGAGAGGTGACCACATGGAAACAACTCGAGGGGAGATTTTTTTCAAGAGTTTCAACGTCGTACCCAAGCCCTGGACAAGTACAGGGAACTCGTAACCTTTGGACAAGGGAAGGAGGAGACGTTAGTTGATGCTTGGGAGCGTTTCCAATCCTTGCATAGGGGATGCTACCGTGAAGATCTTTCAGAGGCTTTCTTAATTCAGATTTTTTATTTCAGAGTGCTGGATAAATTCCGTCTACTTTTTGATATGGCAGCTGGAGGGGCCCTGTTTAATAACTCAGGGAAGGACGCATGGGAAGTGGTCGTGAATATTGTTCACACCAGTCAGCACTGGAGTCATGTTATTCGCTCCCCAAGCACTGCTGCAGTTAATGCCGTGACATCCAAAGGAGCAGCGGATTTTATGCCGCCAGAGCAACCAGAACAGATAGAAACTTTGGTGGTCGGGGTATTAAACAAAATGAATGACCAATCTGCCGCAATCCAACAGCTTCGATCTACTATAGGGACGCTGTCCGATGTCGTTTCTGGGCTTGCAAGTCAGCCTCCTGAGTCAGTGAACACCATGCAATTGAGAAGTGGGAGAAGTGTAGACAATCCTCCTCGACAGGAACCACTTGCGTGTTCCACTGACAAGCTTAATGAAGACACTTCCGAGAAGCTAACTCAGAGTCATATTGAGCCGCATCCCGTGAGCGAGGCACAAACCTCGAAAAGTGATGTTCACCCCCCATTCCCCCACAGGCTGCGAAACGAGAAATCCGAGAAGCAATTCCGCAGATTCTTGGAAATAATGAAGGGAGTGCAAGTGAGCATACCACTGATTGAAGCTATCTCTCAAATGCCAGGTTACTCCAAGTTTTTGAAAGATTTGATCTCGAAGCGGAAGCAGTTGGAGGGTCTCAAAACTATCGACCTCACCGAGGAGTGCTCTGCCATCATTTCCAATTTGCCCACAAAGTGCAAGGATCCGGGCAGCTTTACGATTCCCTGCAGGATCGGCCATCACCGTTTCAGCCAGGCACTCTGTGATTTGGGGGCATCAATCAACTTGATGCCGCTCTCTATCTTTCGTGAACTTGGTGCTGGGATCTTGAAGCCAACGCAGGTAATGCTGCAGCTAGCTGATCGGTCGATCAAGAAGCCGTCAGGAATTGTCGAGGACCTCACAATAGTTGTAAACGGTCTCGCTTTTCCAGCTGATTTTATCATCCTCGACATGAAGGTCGATTCAAATGTACCCATTATCTTGGGGCGGCCCTTTCTCGCTACTGCTCGTGCTATTATTAATGTGGAGCAGGGGGAGCTCACACTAAGACTGGGGGAGGATGCTATATCTTTCAATGTTCACAGCCCGTCGCAACTCTTTGAAATCTCGGAGTGCGAACCAGCAGAGGCGCTTGAAGAATTTGATGGTCAGAACGTTGTGGAGTTGGATGACAGTGAGGTGTGTTGGCAGCACGAAGACAAGGAAGAAGGGGGTGCACACTCAAACCAGCCCGATTTGTCACACTCAATCGGAGAACCCTCCAACGATTCTGCCAATCCAAATCCTTGTCCGGCACTCAAATAACTCCCGGATTCTCTAAAGTACGTTTTTCTTGGAGAAAATAACACGCATCCGGTGATTATTTCCGCAGCCCTGTCTGCCGCCAACGAAACTGCATTAGTGGGCGTGCTGAGAAGGTACCACATGGTATTCGGACGGTCTCTTGCTGACATTAAGGGAATCAGCCCCACGGTCTGCATGCATAAGATCCTCCTTGAAGATCAGTACAAACCGACAGCACAGCCCCAGAGGCGGCTGAACCCGAAAATGCAAGAGGTAGTGAAGGCTGAAGTTATAAAGCTTTTAGACGCTGGCATCATTTACCCAATCAGCGATAGCAAATGGGTCAGTCCAGTCCAGGTGGTACTAAAGAAGGGAGGGATTACTGTCGTTGCCAATGAAAAAAACGAACTGCTACCAACCCGAGTGATCACCGGGTGGAGAGTCTGCATCGACTACCGCAAGCTGAATGATGCGACGCGCAAGGACCATTTTCCGCTCCCCTTCATTGATCAGATGCTAGAAAAGTTAGCGGGGCAGGATTACTACTGTTTCTTGGATGGGTACTCAGGGTACAATCAGATTCTAATTGACCCATCTGATCAAGACAAGACAACATTCACATGTCCCTCCAGTACCTTCGCGTTCAAAAGAATGCCATTCGGACTGTGTAATGCCCCCGCAACCTTCCAACGTTGTATGCTTGCCATTTTTGCTGACATGGTGGGGGACTTCCTCGAAGTTTTCATGGATGATTTTACTCTATTTGGCAGTAGCTTTGACATTTGCCTCGCGAATTTAGCCAAGACCTTGAAGCGGTGTGAAGACACCAATCTTGTCTTGAACTGGGAGAAATGCCACTTTATGGTGCGCGAAGGAATTGTGTTGGGACATAAAGTTTCCTGCAAAGGGCTTGAAGTGGATCAAGCGAAGGTAAGTGTTATTGATGAGTCCTGATCATATACACTTTTATGGACTCATCTGGGCCATTTATTTAGTCATTTCACCGCACTTTAGCCCTGTTATCGTTTATATTTGATATTCCATGCTAGGTGCACCTCTAGGCCCATTTTTGGTGTGATTTCATGCTTATCTTCATTAGTAGTTTTCATGTACTGTTAAGTTCCATTTTCAGTGGCGAGACCGGTGTCGTATGCTGGAATTTGAGTCGTGCAGGTGTTCCCGGTGCAATTCTGCACAGGAACACTGCGCACGATCACTGGCTCTATTGCGCACGACCACCGGTCGTGCGCCACTGATCGTGCGCACCTAACCCTTTTTATGAGTTCTGTTTGGTGTAGTGCGCACGACCATCAACGCCAGCGCGCACGACCACCGGTCGTGCGCCACTGCTCGTGCGCACTTATCATTAAAATTCTGAGTTCTGTTTGCTGTATTGCGCACGACCATCAACTCCAGTGCGCACGACCACTGGTCGTGCGCCACTGGTCGTGCGAACATGTTATTTCATAATTTCTGTCTTTGCAGGTTCCGTCCAGGCAGAGCGCACGATCACCGAATGCTAGTGCGCACGACCACTGGTCGTGCGCCACTGACCATGCGCACTGTTTAATTCCAGCGCCTATAAATTCCCTGCTCGCGATTTAGGTCAGGACCCCCGCCGTATTCCGCCGTTTTTCTGCTCCAGTTCGTCCGACCTCGCCCCTCCACCGTCGCCCACCATATAGAGGTGCTCCGGGCTTGCTCTTCACGCCAATCTTGAGCCGGAGTCTCCTCTCGGCCTCCTCCTTCATCCAAGAGCTCCAAAGAGAGATCTAGCCGCCATTACCGTCAAGCAAGAGGAAGTTTGCAACCTCCACCGGATCGTGACACGAAGAAGACGGGTCCATTGGAGAGTCGTGACAGCTCTCTCTACCCCGGACGTAGTTGCGGACCGAGCTTGGACGCGGATTGACAACCCGGCGATTCCAACCGTGAATCTACAACGAGCCTTCGGATTCGGTCGATTTCTTGCCTTATTCTTCTCTTATTGATTGTTGTAATAGCTAGATCTTGTGTATTTTGATGAAGAGCACTTAAACTTGCTTTTAGTTATATATATTTCATATTGTTGTGAAATGCTTTTGTGGTTTATGTGTTTATGAGGTGCGCCACCATCCCTTTTCCACTCCACCACCGTGTCCGGTGCCGCACTAGCAATTGCTAGTGGCGTGCTTGTCGAAGAGGTGCTTACGACCCTCATTCCGCTAGCCTACTCGCTCATCCGCCTACCGAAGCGTGGCATCGCGGCCCGTATTCCATCCCGCCTAACAAGCAGCGCGCTCAAGGCCTGCATAGTTCGATCCATTAGCCTACTCGTCCATCCGCCTACCGAAGCGTGGCATCGCGGCCCGTATTCCATCCCGCCTTACGAAGCAGCGCGCTCAAGGCCTGCATTGTTCAATTCCGCTTGCCTTCTCGTCCATCCGCCCTTGCGACGCAGCGCGCTCAAGGCCTGCCTAGTCTCCATCCCGCCAAGCGAAGCTTTGCATAGCGGCATTGCATAGGAGTAGTTGATAGCTTTTATTTTATTTTCCAAAAGCCAACCCAACTCCCCCGCATTCCATCCGACGTTTAGGACTTCAATCTCAAGTCCTCCTCGAACGTTAACTCCACCTTACTGTGTTCCTCAAGAGATCGATACTTGGGGATTCATTCCCATTTTATATTACTTGAACGATCGGTACACTGCCGTTTCGTGTCGCAGTCGAGCTACCGCCTATAGCGGTGTGTGAGATTTGCGCCATCAAGTTTTTGGCGCCGTTGCCGGGGAACACAGACGTGTGAGTTTTCTTGAGAGGGAGAGCCGAGAGATAGTAGTTCTTCCAGTGTGTATAGCCGTCTTTTTATTTTTTGTTTGCTTTTTACTTATTTACTCCTTGTTTTTATTTCTTTCCCTCTTATTTTTTAAGTCTTAGGCAAGTCTAATCCAAGAAGTTTTATTAGTTTGTGTAAACTTTCTTGCAAAGAATTTCATCTCGTTATATCTGCTTTAATTGTCAAATATGTCGTCATGGGATATTTCACCTAGCTTTAATGATAAGATGGTTTATTATATAGACCAAATGAATGAGTTGAATGCTAGGCAGTGTAGGAACATTGTTTGCTTGTTGTGTCGAGGAGAGGGTCATGAATTGAAGGACTGTCCTAGTCTTTTCAAGCCTGACCGCCACTCCTCCACTCAGGACAACATTGTCCCTATCGCTCATTCTTTACCCATGGAGGCAATTGTGCCCTCTACCCCTGAGCTTGTCTCGTGCACGGACTCCTCACTTCCTGTTTTTGGCTTCACTCCCAGTGATGATGATCACTCATCTGTTAGCCAACACGGAGAGGAATGGGAGCTCCTAGATGCACCTGAGTTTGATGAGGAAATTATTCTTTCCATCGGGGAGGCTTTAGCAGATCTTTTTGCGGAAGAACCAAATCTTTGTGTTCCTCCAGTTTCTTTGCATGATTTTTCTACACACATTTTTTATGATCCTATCGAAGTAAAGGAGCTGGGTGATGCTTCTGACTCGGAGGGTGCTCCAAAGTGGGATGAGGATGTCATTTTCCCTGAGGGGGAGAATGAATACTTTGAACACGATGATGCACCTCGGTGGGATGAGGAGGATACTCTCTCTGATGAGGAGGTTTGCACTTCTTCATGGGACGAGGAGGTCCAAATCACCACTGAGGCTCCTGAGTTCTCAAGTCCCCCTTGCTATGATATTTACGATGATGATAGCGATCTACCCTTGGATCTTGCTGGGAGTGAGACCGGGACCACTCCCCCGATTTTTGATTATTTATGTCATTCTTCTCTTTTATTTCCTGACCCCCTTTCTTCATCCGAGCCTGTGCAGGTTGAGTCTTCACAGGTACATCAGGAGGACTTGGAGCATGGTGCTCAAGTCAATGATGAGTGTATCCTCACATGTGAGGAGGTTGACCCCTCCTCCGTTGAGGAAGCTCCACTCATTGCCTTTTCCTCCTGCTGCCTCCCTGTTGACGATACCTTGCTAGGCAAGGATGTGTTTTGTGAGATGAGTGAGGACCAGGCCTCCTCCTTTTCTTACATTCTCTACCCTCTACCTGTGAGGAGCAGGTATCTATATTTAGGTAGAGGGGTGACTGCTCTGTCCCCGTATCAGTACCCGCTACCGATACGCATATTAGAACAGTTACCTGTGCACTTTTCTTTTCATAGGCCTATAAGCTAGAATTGTACAAAACTTGAATAAGTCGTGCTGGGATGACAATAACCCCAGTAGTTATCTTACTTTTTCTGCATTTTTATTTCTTCTAATCATGTTTAGTTAGCTGTAGATTATTTTAGTTAGTCTTTTTCTGTTTCTCTTGTTTTGCGGAGCTGACCCCTGCAGGTACTTCTTCTGGATGGCGGATGCTGCAGCTCATTTGAGTTTAAACGCCAATCTTCTGGTATGCTCACTTGCTGAGCATTGGGTACTCTCTTCCCCTAGCCTTTTCTGATTTGTCATGTCATATATTATGCGGATTGTTTAGTTTAAGTCTGGGGGAGAGTAATTTTGTTTACCCGCTCACGTGCACTATTGCACTGCATACTAGAAGATTTCATTTAAAATGTTTTGTTCATTTTCATTGCACACCACAGCACCCACTTGAGCGCGTACTCATCTGTATGCAAGCTCTGTAGTGAATTTAATTCTTCTGCTTATTTGGGAAAGTCTAGGTGATGGCTTAGGACTATGTAGCAGAGTAAAATGTTGACTCTAGTAGTGCTCCTAGTCGAGTGCTCGGTTGTATAGAAATTCGTGTAGATTAAATTTCTTTTTATACTATGGTTTTATATTTTTCTCTATTAGTGTAAATGTTGTTTACTCTACTCAAATGGTGAATCCGGTGTGAATCAAACTGTAGCGTAGGGATGTGTGTAAACGATTGCTAGACTCGTATTGCTTGAGTCGGGAGAAAGGAGAATCTTTCTCGGTGGCTAGAACTTGCCCCAAGCGATTCTTGAAGCATGGGCATACGGTTAGTCAATTGTGTGAATGTGATATAAGCCATCATTTTGGCCCGATTGAGCCTTTGTGCCTATCCCTACCGCTATATCCTCGCTAGCCCAGTTGTGCCTACCCGTTCTTTGATTCAGCCCCACTTTTATTTCACCAAAGCCCAAAAGCCAATCCTAGTCGCACACCCAAAATTTGAGCTTTAGCTGTTTATTATTTTCATGAGTTGGGTTGTTGATGTGGTAATATGTTTGTGAAGATGTGGATGTGTCCTTTTGTTTATTTGCTGAAAATGATAAGAAAAGAAAAAAAAATGAGAAAAAGAAAAGAAGTTAAAAAGAAAGGAAAGAGAAGGAGTGTTTAATTGAAAATCTTTTTGTATAGATTTATGTTTGGGAGTAGGCGGTGCACGCACCCATGTTGTTAAGTCCAAGTCTGGGGGTGTTGTGTACCCGCGTGTTTGTGTGGTGAATGAGGATAGTTTCCTGCATTAGCTCATTTGGGTTTAGTGTTTGATCCGTCGTTTTTATCTTTGTTTATCCTCACCTAAACCCAAGCCTCATTTAAAACCTAAGTCCTATTGATTCACGCGTTTGAGTCAAACCAGTGCCGTGGAGAGAATGTGACCGGGCAAGCCTATGGTCACAAACACCGATGGATTTCGGTGGAGTTTGTCCGGCATCCCAATCTTGAGCAATGCTCATCTCAGCATTTAGTTTACTTTCTCCGTATGCATGACCGAACGATTCACCGCTTTTCACCATTTTGAGTAGTTGTAATATGCTTTTACTCTTTTAGAAATATATAGACTATTTTTATAATCAGAAATCTTCTCTACTATTCTTCTTATGCACGTGAGCATGCGACTTCGCATGGTACTCTGTATTGTAGTTTTAAGCCATCTACTATTCTTTCCTAGTTCGCTTAGAATTTGTTTGCTCGGGACGCGCAAACAGTTAAGTCTGGGGGTGTGATGAGTCCTGATCATATACACTTTTATGGACTCATCTGGGCCATTTATTTAGTCATTTCACCGCACTTTAGCCCTGTTATCGTTTATATTTGATATTCCATGCTAGGTGCACCTCTAGGCCCATTTTTGGTGTGATTTCATGCTTATCTTCATTAGTAGTTTTCATGTACTGTTAAGTTCCATTTTCAGTGGCGAGACCGGTGTCGTATGCTGGAATTTGAGTCGTGCTGGTGTTCCCGGTGCAATTCTGCACAGGAACACTGCGCACGATCACTGGCTCTATTGTGCACGACCACCGGTCGTGCGCCACTGATCGTGCGCACCTAACCCTTTTTATGAGTTCTGTTTGGTGTAGTGCGCACGACCATCAACGCCAGCGCGCACGACCACCGGTCGTGCGCCACTGCTCGTGCGCACTTGTTATTTCATAATTTCTGTCTTTGCAGGTTCCGTCCAGGCAGAGCGCACGATCACCGAATGCTAGTGCGCACGACCACTGGTCGTGCGCCACTGACCGTGCGCACTGTTTAATTCCAGCGCCTATAAATTCCCTGCTCGCGATTTAGGTCAGGACCCCCGCCGTATTCCGCCATTTTTCTGCTCCAGTTCGTCCGACCTCGCCCCTCCACCGTCGCCCACCATATAGAGGTGCTCCGGGCTTGCTCTTCACGCCAATCTTGAGCCGGAGTCTCCTCTCGGCCTCCTCCTTCATCCAAGAGCTCCAAAGAGAGATCTAGCCTCCATTACCGTCAAGCAAGAGGAAGTTTGCAACCTCCACCGGATCGTGACACGAAGAATACGGGTCCATTGGAGAGTCGTGACAGCTCTCTCTACCCCGGACGTAGTTGCGGACCGAGCTTGGACGCGGATTGACAACCCGGCGATTCCAACCGTGAATCTACAACGAGCCTTCGGATTCGGTCGATTTCTTGCCTTATTCTTCTCTTATTGATTGTTGTAATAGCTAGATCTTGTGTATTTTGATGAAGAGCACTTAAACTTGCTTTTAGTTATATATATTTCATATTGTTGTGAAATGCTTTTGTGGTTTATGTGTTTATGAGGTGCGCCACCATCCCTTTTCCACTCCACCACCGTGTCTGGTGCCGCACTAGCAATTGCTAGTGGCGTGCTTGTCGAAGAGGTGCTTACGACCCTCATTCCGCTAGCCTACTCGCTCATCCGCCTACCGAAGCGTGGCATCGCGGCCCGTATTCATCCCGCCTAACGAAGCAGCGCGCTCAAGGCCTGCATAGTTCGATCCATTAGCCTACTCGTCCATCCGCCTACCGAAGCGTGGCATCGCGGCCCGTATTCCATCCCGCCCTACGAAGCAGCGCGCTCAAGGCCTGCATTGTTCAATTCCGCTTGCCTTCTCGTCCATCCGCCCTTGCGACGCAGCGCGCTCAAGGCCTGCCTAGTCTCCATCCCGCCAAGCGAAGCTTTGCATAGCGGCATTGCATAGGAGTAGTTGATAGCTTTTATTTTATTTTCCAAAAGCCAACCCAACTCCCCCGCATTCCATCCGACGTTTAGGACTTCAATCTCAAGTCCTCCTCGAACGTTAACTCCACCTTACTGTGTTCCTCAAGAGATCGATACTTGGGGATTCATTCCCATTTTATATTACTTGAACGATCGGTACACTGCCGTTTCGTGTCGCAGTCGAGCTACCGCCTATAGCGGTGTGTGAGATTTGCGCCATCAGTTATCAGAAACCTCCCTCCACCCATGTCAGTGAAAGGCATCCGAAGTTTTCTTGGTCATGTGGGCTTCTATCGAAGGTTCATCAAGGATTTTTCCTCCATCTCAAAGCCTTTATCTTGCCTGCTGGTTAAGGACGTCCCCTTCCACTTCGACGAAGCATGCATGCAAGCCTTCGAAACTTTACGGGGACAACTCATCTCAGCCCCAATTTTGGTGGCGCCCGACTGGACTTTGCCTTTTATTATCATGTGTGACGCAAGTGATGTGGCCGTAGGTGCTGTACTCGGTCAAAAGAAAGACAAGACTTTTCACACTAATGCGTATGCCAGTCAAACTCTTAACAGTGCTCAAGCAAATTATACCACCACAGAGAAAGAAATGCTAGCCGTGGTCTTCGCTTTTGAAAAATTTCACTCGTACTTGGTACTTTCCGAAGTGATCGTGTATACGGACCACGCCGCTCTCAGGTATCTTTTCAGTAAGAAAGAATCCAAATCACGCCTGATTCGTTGGATTTTACTTTTGCAGGAATACAATCTGGAAATCAAAGATAAGAAAGGGGTGGAGAACGTGATTGCGGATCATCTCTCGCGATTGGAGTACGACACTCCCAACAGCGTTGAGGAAGAAACGGACGACTATTTCCCGGATGAAAAGTTATTCGCAATTACTACATCCTCCCCAACCGCACCTTGGTACGCAGATATCGCTAATTACTTGGCTTGTAAAACCTTCTCCCCGAATCTGTCCCCTCAGCAAAGACGGAAGCTTGCCTCGGACTCAAAATACTATTTTTGGGAAGATCCGCTCTTATTCCACACGTGCAGCGACGGGATTATTAGGCGTTGTATTCCGGAAGCTGAGTTTCAGTCTATATTGCAGCACTGCCATGACAGAGAAGCTGGCGGGCACTTCGGGGCCGTTCGAACAGCACGAAAAATCCTGCAATGTGGATTGTTTTGGCCAACCCTCTTCCGGGACGCCCATGCCTATGTCACCAAGTGCGACGAGTGCCAAAGGACCGGAAATATTTCCCGGCGTGATGAGATGCCCCTTAATAACATGCTGGTCTGCGAACCCTTTGATGTCTGGGGAATAGACTTCATGAGTCCCTTCCCAATGTCTCACGGTAATCATTACATTATTGTGGCAGTTGATTATGTTTCAAAATGGGTGGAAGCTGAGGCGGTTGCCACGAATGATGCAAACACAGTGCTACACTTTATCCACAAGAATATCTTCTCCAGGTTTGGGACACCGAGAACTATCATCAGTGACAGCGGTAGTCATTTTTGCAATAAGCAGTTTGTGCAGCTCATGAAGAAGTTTGGGGTCCATCATAAGATTTCTTTGGCATACCATCCCCAAACATGCGGGCAAGTCGAAGTCTCCAACCGCGAGCTCAAGCGAATAATTGAGAAATCAATACATTCAAATAGGAAGGAGTGGGCTAAAAAGGTTGACGACGCATTATGGGCTTACCGGACTGCGTTCAAAACACCCATCGGCATGACTCCGTTTCAATTAGTGTACGGCAAGGCATGCCACCTCCCTGTAGAGCTGGAGCATAAAGCATTATGGGCAACCAAACTTCTGAACATGGACATTGGAGCCGCGGCCGAGGTGCGTCGTTCCCAACTCAACGAGTTAGAGGAGCTCCGTCATTTCGCTTATGAAAACGCTCGTATCTACAAGGAGAAAACAAAGAAATGGCACGATCGGCATATCATTCCTAAGGAGTTCAAAATTGGGGACCAAGTGTTGCTCTACAACTCCCGTCTCCGCCTCTTCCCAGGGAAGCTAAAATCACGGTGGAGTGGTCCTTTCTCCGTGACCGATGTCTCCCCCTTCGGTGCCATAGAAATATCTGGGGATAAGGGGGACAAGTTTAAGGTCAATGGACATCGGCTAAAGTTATACGATGGCGCCACTATAAACAAGGAGTGTCAGTTGTTGACATTGGGAGATGGGCATCATACAAACACCGGCAGCTGATTTCCCCTTCTTGTCTCTTATTTTTGTGAAACCATACTCTTGAGATTTCTTTTTAATTCCTGCACTTTATAAACACTGCTAATACAGGTATTTGGTCCAGCTTAAGGACGTTAAATGAAAGCGCTACTGGGAGACAACCCAGATTTCCTGTTTTCGTATTTCTTTTTATCTAACTTCTTTTAGTTCAGCTTTTGTTTCTGCTTTTGTTGCTTTGAGTTTGTGCTTGCAGGGTTTTGTGTTCGATGGAGCGGATGCTGCGGACTAGTCTTGATCGTAAACGCCAAACGTCTGGTATGCTCATTTCTGAGCATTGGGTAACACTTCCTCCTCTCTTTTTGCTTCAATTTCTAGATATATCGCTTAGTTTAAGTCTAGGGGAGCGGTTGTTGTTATCCACTGTGCACGAGTGCACCGCATACTAGAAGGTTGATTCTTTTTTATCTTATCATTATCGTTGTTTTCCATGTTTCACACACCATTTCAGCCACTTGAGTGCGCGCTTATCTTTTTGTTGTTGTTCCGTTGTAAACTATCTTGGTTGGAGTATGAAATAGGTTGTTAACGTAGGAATTATTATTTGGAGTGCGATGTTGACTCATGTAGTGTTCTAGTCACTTCGCATGCTATGGTAGAATTTGTGTAGAACTAGATTTTCTTTATGCATCTAATTTATGTTTAGTATTTCTGCGTAAATTTAGATTTAATATACTCATGTGGTGAATTTGTATGGAATTGACGATAACCCGGTGTTGTGTGTGTGCGGTTGCTAGTCGTGTGTTGCTCGAGTCGGGAGGAAGGTTTATCTTTCTCGTGGGCTAAGAACTTGCCCCAAGCGACTCTCGAAGCATGGGTGAGAGCTACTCGTTGAGTCAAGCATGATGTAGGCCACCCTTTGGCTAGTTTGAGCTTTGTTATTCCATGTCCATTTCATTCACCTTTGCAAGCCAATTTTGTGCCTACCAATCCTTTGTTCAGCTCCTCTTCATCCACCAAAGCCTGGAGCCTATCCCACGCCCGCAACCAAATTGTTTTTAACTGCGCTCATAATTCTAAACTTGTGTGTTGTGTGGAATCTTTGTGTTATGATGGGAAAATAAAGTCCATCTGCTGATTTTGAACCAACCGGGGGTTCAATAAAAGAAGTAAAATTTGTAAAAGAAAAAAAAAGAGTATTTTGAAAAAAAAATCCTCCCGAGCTAAAAACAGAAAATCTGTTGGTATTTGTGAAGTAGGCTGTGTGCACACCTGGTTTTCATGATAAGTCTGGGGGTGTGTCACACGAGCATTGTTCGTTGGTCTTGTATGGTGCGGCGTTCCGTTAGCTCACTTGGGTTGCGTAGCCACCGTGTTTAACTTTGAATATCATACCGTAACCTAAGCCTCGTTTTACTCCTAAAAGTCCTACTGATTTGATTTGCGAGTTTGCTAGCGCCGTGGAGAGAGTGTGACCGGGCGAGCGTATGGTTCACGACGTTGATGGATTTCAGCGGAGTTATTCCTAAGCCCCGATCTTTTGCAACACCCGCCTCAGTGTCTCGTCACTTTCATACTGGGCATGATCGTCAAATTCTTCATAATTCACCAACTGAGTAGGACTAAATCTTTACTTACGCTTTAATACTTATGTAAATTAGTTAGCATAATTAGAATCTTCTTCTACTAGAATTTCTACTCGCATGCGTACGTTACTTCGCACCGTACTCCCTTGTGTAATTCTCTATGTTAACTATCGTTTTCGCGCTCCGCCGGATTCATTTGCTCGGGACGCGCAAACAGTTAAGTCTGGGGGTGTGATGAGTCCTGATCATATACACATTTTTTGGACTCATCCGGGCCATTATTTAGTCAATTCTACGCACTATAGCCTTGTTATAGTTTATATTTGATAATCCATGCTAGGTGCACATCTTGGCCCACTTTGGTGTGATTTTTGTATTTATTGTCTTTAGTATATTCTTGTGCTGATAAGTGCCACTTTCAGTGGCTAGATCTGTGGTTGTGCGGGAATAGGAGTCGTGCAAGTGTTCCCGGTGCAATTCTGCACAGGAACACTGCGCACGATCACCGGTTCTATTGCGCACGACCACTGGTCGTGCGCCACTGATCGTGTGCACTTAACCCTTTTTCACGAGTTCTGTTTGGTGCAGTGCGCACGACCATCAACGACAGTGCGCACGACCACCGGTCGTGCGCCACTGCTCGTGCGCACTTACCATTTAATTTCTGAGTTCTGTTTGCGGTAGTGCGCACGACCATCAACTCCAGTGTGCACGACCACCGGTCGTGCGCCACTGGTCGTGCGAACATTTTATTTTATAATTTCGTATCTTGCAGGTTCCACCCAGGCAGTGCGCACGATCGCCGAATTCCAGTGCGCACGACCACTGGTCGTGCGCCAATGATCGTGCGCAGTATTTAATCCAGCGCCTATTTAAACGCCTGTTGCGATTTTAGGGCGGATCGTTCATGCCGGGAGCGGGATTCCTGTTCCGTACGCCGCCGATCTCCACCGTGGGAAGCCTCCACTTCATCTCCTACGCAAAGGGAAGCCTCCTCCATCCATTCTAAGACTTCCTCCATTGTCCGTGAGTGTTCTCCATCGTCCGTAAGCCTCCAAGCAAGCAGTCTTTCATTCCGCTCGGTGAGAAGAAGAAGAAACCTAAAGTCGAAGACGACGGAGCACGTAGGGAGATCGTGACAGCTCTCTACGCCGGAAGCATTGTCCGTCCGAGTCCGGAGGTAGCCCGACAACCTACCATTCCGGCCGTGAACGGCCGCTAGTCTTCACCATCGGTTATTCCTTTCCTCTTTCCTCGTTGTACTCTTTGAACCGTGTAAAACTCGAATATTGAGATGTTATTTGTTTAAATGAATGTCTCTTTGTTATTCTTCATGGTTTGGTTGTGATTCACTCCGTTCTCATTCACTCACTCGCGCCCGCACGTAAGGTGTTTGACCCGCGTTAGCAAGAGCTAACGGCGGTTGTGAAGAGGTGTTTGCGACCCTCACCCTCTCGCACTCGAGCTCACTTCATCCGCCTCACGAAGCACGGCATCGCGGCCGTTGCATCCACCTCACTTTGCGAAGCGGTGTTTTCGACCCGCATTTCTTTTGTTATTGCTAAGATTAGGAAAACCAACATAAAACCCCTCTTTGTGTTTGTTGAACGCTTGTGTAACAATCATCACTGCGCGATTCGTACACCCATCCTGCATTCCTCAAGAGACCGACATCCGGGGAATTTATTCTCCACAATTATTACTTGACAGCGACCGGTGCACTTGCCGACACGCATCATGCTCCTTCCCTGCAGGCAAGCAACAGTAGTATATATTTTACAGGTGCGTCTAAGCACCGCATAGAAAGATTCATCACACGGTGACATCAAGTCACACGTTAAGTGCACTCACGACACGTCATCCTCAAGTCCTTTTTCAACTTGGATGATCAGATTGAGCTAGGCCATACACACAAAGTTCAGGCACTATCATTATGAGCTAGATGTCAGGATTCACCTATGCCTGGCCTGGGTTCGGTTCAGCTTATGCCCGCGCTCATAAATGTCAGGATTCAACTTAGCCTGACACGGGTTTGGCTTCCCCTTATACCCGACGAACTATAACCTCACAAGGTCATTACCTCAGCCTCAGGGGCGAGGTCCAAACACGATAAGCAATCTCAATGATTACAGTACTCAGAACCCGAAAAACACAACATATGGAGCTACTGCCGGCGTTAACGAACAGAGCAGTAAACAACATCACCAATCCAGACCAACCTGTCCAGATGGGCTTCACACAGCATGCTATGTCCGTACTACCATTCAGGACTCTATGTGCAAATTTTGTGGGGGATAACATCAACCCACCGGAAGAACCCATCTACTAATTAGTAAAAGTCTCCCTAAGCATGCAAATCAAAGGACGCACATGTCCAAAGATGAAGGGAGGAGAATCGTTACCCTTGACGTCCGTTACTGCACCATAACGCTGCGATTGCTCCGGAGAGAATTTGCTGAATTTGCTTCCTCTCCACGGAGTCGCCGATGGCACTTGCATGCCGGATCTACTTCACCGATTTGCCTTCGGCACAACGTATGACTAGCCAAAAGATACCTCTTTCCTTCTGGTCACGACTTCTCTGCCTTTGGAAAGAGCTTGGAATCCGAATTTTGAAGGGAAATTGAATTTGGCTGTCTAATATAATTTCTTAGCTAACGCGGGCGTTAACACTTTACGCGGGCGTTAGCCCCTAAGGCGGTGGCCGAACCTAACCACACCCGCTGACCAGCCGCTTAAGGAAAGTCGACGGGAAGCTAACGCTGGCGTTATCTCTAACGCCAATCGACATCCCGTCCCGTCGATCGGGCTGCCGTCCCGACGGTCCGACGACACACTTAAGTCCTAGGCTAACGCCTGCCACTAGCTCTCAGACTTAACAATCCGCTGGGAAAGTCTGGGGTACTACAAACATTTCTTGAGAAGAACATAAAGAATTTCTCGAGAAGGACCTAACGCCTAGCGTTAACCATAACGCCTGGTGTTAGCGCCTTACATCAACCCTCTTTCTTTTGCTGGGGAAATCTGGGGTGTTACAATTCCCCTCCCCTTAAAGAAAGTTCGCCCTGAACTTCCAATTCTAAGAAAGAACGCAACAGTACAAAACACATAACTTGTACCTCAACAGAATAGTTCGGGGAACTCATCACGCATGGTATGCTCACGCTCCCATGAATGCTCCTCACGATCGCAGTTGTTCCAGCGGACTTTGTGATGAGTCCAGTTTATATACTGATTTCCGGCCTCATCTGGGGATGTTTTAGTCTCATTGCACTTCAATTACTGTTCATATATGCTCATATTGATATCACGGCGTATATGCTCCTTTTGTGCAATCCTTCCCCCTTCGTGGCATGTTTTTCTTATATATTACTGTATGTCTGCGATATGGATCCGGTGATGTGCACGGATTGGGGTCAAATGCATTTTTCCTGCAGGTCCTGGGATCGCGCGAACGTTCGGGATGGTGCGGGGAAATTTTTGGCCTAGAAAGCCTCTGATCGTGCGCATTCCTTTGCGCACGATCAGGCGCACGATTAGTGATCGTGCATTAATTCCCTTCCCAGACAGAGCGACGGCGCACGATCAGAGGATTCCTTCGCGCACGACCATTGGTCGTGCGCCCCTGACCGTGCGTTAATTGTCATCTCTTTCTTTGCTACAGGTTGACTGCGCACGATCACAAGCATTTCTTCGCGCACGACCATTGGTCGTGCGCCACTGACTGTGCGCAGTGTTTATTCTGCTCCGTATTTAAAGACCGGCTCCGCGATTTTAGGGCATAAACACTGTTTTTGGGCGCGATTAGGCCGTCGTCTTGGGCGATTTTCATCCCATCTTCATCCCCCTCCATTCCAATCATCCGGGAGACTCCTCCGGCGATCAAGAGTTGTTTCTCTACCATCGGGGAGCCCTTCCGGCCGTCAGCAAAGCTTTCCTAGCGAGTGTTCTTCAAGTTGTTGCGGAGAAAGGGGAGATCACCGGAGAAAGTGACAGATCTCCGGCACCGGAAGCACCCATCGACCGAGATCGGAAGCGGATTGACAACCCGTTATTCCGGCCGTGACCGACGGTTCTTCTTCTTGAGTGGTTTTCTCTTAACTTATCTTGTTATAACTAGTTGAATATTTATGTAATGTACTTGAATGATTTGTTTGTCTATGAATGAATTATTTGGTGTTTACATAATCTGCTTTGTATTGTTTTGTGTTGCGTTCGCTTACACTCATTCCACTCCATGCACTCCCGTCCATTCACATTTGCGTTGGGTTAGCCACGGCTACGGAGATTTGTGAAGAGGTGTGTGCGACCCTCAATCGTCACAGTTACTTTCCGTCCACGCGCCTTTCGAAGCACGGCATCGCGGCCGTTGCATCCATCCCGCCTTGCGAAGCAGAGTTTTGACCCGCATCTCATTTATGTGTAGTAATTTAGGAAACCAAAATCAAAGCCCTTACTTTTCTTTTAATTTACTCTTGTAATTATTCGCTCAATCCGAAGAGTCAGACTAACCACGCGCATTCCTTGAGAGACAATATTCGGGGACGTACTCCCAAATTTATTACTTGTGCGACCGGTGCACTTGCCGAGCACGCATCAAGTTTTTGGCACCGTTGCCGGGGAACACAGTCGTGTGAGTTTTCTGGAGAGTGAGAATCTGAGATTTAATCCCTTTTCATTTGTTTATCGCATTTTTGTTTTATTTCTTCTTAATCTGTTTACTGTTTATATTAGGCTGTTAAGTAAATTTTTGTTGGGTGTATTATTTTGCACAATAGTATTTTCTGTTTGAATCATTTCATCTTCACACCATGTGGTCATCATTTAATATTCGTTGCCGTTTTTGTGGAGATATCTCTCACGCTAGTGATAGATGTCCAAAGGGAGATAATGGCCCTAGCACTCCTGCCCCAACATATGGAGCACCGACTTCGTCTGGTACTCCATATGCTGCGCGGAAGTCTAATGGCTATTCTGCTGCGCCTTTACCGTCATGCTTCTTTTCGGCTTCAGCACCCGCTGTGCCAAAGAATCCTGTAAGGTAGTGCTTGTTTTTTCAGAGCATGGATCATGCCTTGAAGGACTGTGCTGATTATCTTCGCCAATTGGACGAGGATGACGAGCCGGATGTCAGGATCATCCCGAGTCCTACTTCCGCCAGCACACCTTCAACATCTGGTTATGTGTCAGTGTCACCTTCATCTTATGAAGGGTATGATGTGGACACAGTCACCAGATGTGTGGCTGATCTGGGCACTGACATGACTGAGCCCATCTCCCCTGTACATCCATCACCTAGCGTAGATTTGATTCTTCGTGAGGAATCAGTGCTTGACTTTTATCCAAGCACCATTCCTCCCCCTGTTGTGCACTCTACTACATTTGTCTCTGATGACATTATTGAGGATGTTTCGCAGGATAAGGCAGGTGATTTATGTGTTGTGCCTATTCCTATGGATGAGGATATTTTCCAAGGTTACGAGGATTTTACCTCAGCACCGGTGGAGGAAGTCCAAATCGTGGAGGAGGTCACTGATGAACCTACCGAGCCCTGCAGCATTGTCGATGATGCTGACATTATTTTACTTTCCCAATCTAATGGGAGTGAGACCGGAGCCACTCCCCGATCTTCTATTTATTTATGTTCTTCTTCTGATTTATTTCTTGATCCCCCTTCTATTTCTGAGCCTGTGCAGGTTGAGTCTTCACATGTACTTCAGGAGGACTTGGAGCATTCTGCTCAGGTCAATGTTGAGCGCATCACCTTATGCGAGGAGGTTTATTCCTCCTCCATAAGGGAAGCCTCATACATTGCCTTTTCCTCCTGCTGCCTCCCCGACGACACCTTGCTTGGCAAGGATTTTTTGTGTGAGATGAGTGAGGCTTATTCCTCCTCCTCATCTTACATTCTGTTTCCTCTACCTGTGCGTTGCAGGTATTATTATTCAGGTAGAGGAGTGACTGTTATATCGCCGTATCGGTACCCGTTACCGAAACGGATGATGGAACAGTTACCTGTTCATTTTTCTTTTCATAGGCCCATTAGCTAGAACTGCACAGTAGTTGCATAAGTCATGCTGGGAGGACAATAACCCCAGTAGTTATCTTATATTTTTTGCATTTTATTTTTCATGTCCAACTTAATTTCAGTTTTTATTTTTAGTATATTTTTGCTTTTGTTTTGCGGAGCTCACACACCTTGCAGGTATTCATTGCACATCTTATAAGACGGTGGTTGTGATTCTTCGTATGGTGGTGGCGCGGCCTCGGTCATTCACGCATCTTCTGGTATGCTCACTAGCTGAGCATGGGGTAACCTCTCTCCCTGTCTCTTTCTGATTTTCATTTCAATATCATGTGATGTACTTCTTAGATTAAGTGTGGGGGAGAGCTAGTATTTGTTACCCAATGCACGTGCACACTGCATATGCATACTAGAAGCTTTTGTTGATTTATTTTGTTTAGATCATTGCATCACACACCACTTGCACCCACTTGAGCGCGTGCTTAGCTGTGTGCGTGCCGCGAGTTAAACTCATTTCTTGAGCAAGATTCGGGCAAATCTTCGTGCTGGCTTAGGATTGTGAAACGGAGTAAAATGTTGACTCCTGTAGTGTCCTAGTCGAGTGCTCTCGTTTCATGTAGAAATTTGAGTAGATTTAATTTTTCTGTATGCTTATAGTTTTATTTTTTTCTATTTGCGTCAATACTGTTTATTCTACTCAAAAATGGTGAATTCGGTGTGAATCAAATGGTAGCTTAGGGATGTGTGTAGCCGGGCATTAGCTTTGCATTGCTCGAGTCGGGAGGACGGATAGTCTTTTTCGTTGGCTAAGAACTTGCCCCAAGCTATTCTCGAAGCATGGGTATAGGTTAGTTCAGTGCACGAACGTGATGTAGGCCCTCATTTTGGCCCGGTTGAGCTTTGTATCGATCCTAATGTCTTATCCTCGTTAGCACCGTTGTGTCTACCCCTTCTTTTGATTCAGCTCCACCATTATTTCACCAAAGCCTCATAGTCGATCCTAGTCGCGCACCCAAGTCGAGCTTTAGTATTTTATATTTTCATTCAGGGTGTTGATGTGGTGAATATTTTTGTGAAAATGTGGATGTGCTTCAATGTTTAATCTGCTGATTATGTTGTGAAAAAATGAAAAGAGAAAAAGAAAATTGAAAAAAAAAGGATATAGAAAGAAAAAGTTTAATTGAAAATAATTTTTCATTTGTATTTGGGAGTGGGCAGTGCACACACCCATTGTTAAAAAGTAAAGTCTGGGGGTGTGGTGTACTCGCATATATTTGGGTTAGCGGATAGATTATTTTTTTTTATGCTAGATCATTTGGGTTTGGTGCGTAGCCTCCATGTTTATCCTTGTTTACCTCACTAAAACCCAAGCCCCATCTTCACCTAAAGTCCTACTGATTCGTGTGTGTGAGCCAAACCAGTGCCGTGGAGAGAGTGCGAACAGGCAAGCCTATGGTCACCGACATTGGTGGATTCCTTTGGAGGTTGTCCTGAGCCCCGATCTTTGGCAATGCTCACCTTAGCGATTAGTTTATTTTCTCCCTACGCGTGACCGGATGATTCACCGTGATTCTATTTTTGAGTAGTAATAAATTTTTGATACGCATTTTAGAAAAGTACAAACTGTTATGCATACTTAGAAATTTCCTCTGTTATATTTTTATGCGTGCGAGCACGCGACTTCGCATGGTACTCTGTGTCGCAATTTCTCTGTTAGCTAGTTATTTTTCTCCGTCTGCTTAGATTTTGTTTGCTCGGGACGTGCAAACAGGTAAGTCTGGGGGTGTGATGAGTCCAGTTTATATAGTGAGTTCCGGACTCATCTGGGCTAGGTTTCATGCACTTGCACTTCACTTTAGGCCTATATTCAATTCTATTTGATCACGTTGCCTATTTCATTGCTTAGTGCACATTTATCCCCATCTTGGTGTGATTTTACGTATTTCTGTGGTCTAGTATATTTTCATGCAGGTCCAAGGGTTGTGCGACACTCGGGTTTGGTTCTGGGGGATTTTCGGTCGAAAAAGCCACTGGTCGTGTGTTTTCCTTCGCGCACGATCAGGCGCATGATCAGTGATCGTACGTTAATTCCCTTCCCAGACAGAGCGACGTCGCACGATCAGAGGATTCCTTCGCGCACGACCATTGGTCGTGCGCCCCTGACCGTGCGTTAATTGCCATCTCTTTCTTTGCTACAGGTTGACTCCGCACGATCACAGGCATTTCTTCGCGCACGACCATCGGTCGTGCGCCACTGACCGTGCGCAGTGTTT
This sequence comes from Dactylorhiza incarnata, assembly GCA_033032865.1. Taxonomy (NCBI): domain Eukaryota; kingdom Viridiplantae; phylum Streptophyta; class Magnoliopsida; order Asparagales; family Orchidaceae; genus Dactylorhiza; species Dactylorhiza incarnata. The sequence continues at coordinate 1,257,382 of JAWHQI010000068.1, forward strand.
ATTCTGCTCCATATTTAAAGACCGGCTCCGCAATTTTAGGGCATAAAACACTGTTTTTGGGCGCGATTAGGCCGCCGTCTTGGGCGATTTTCATCCCATCTTCATCCCCCTCCATTCCAATCATCCGGGAGACTCCTCCGGCGATCAAGAGTTGTTTCTCTACCATCGGGGAGCCCTTCCGGCCGTCAAAAAAGCTTTCCTAGCGAGTGTTCTTCAAGTTGTTGTGGAGAAAGTGGAGAACATCGGAGAAAGTGACAGATCTCCGGCACCCGAAGCACCCTTTGACCGAGATCGGAAGCGGATTGACAACCCGCTATTCCGGCCGTGACCGACGGTTCTCCTTCTTGAGTGGTTTTCTCTTAACTTATCTTGTTATAACTAGTTGAATATTTATGTAATGTACTTGAATGATTTGATTGTCTATGATTGAATTATTTGGTGTTTACATAATCTCCTTTGTATTGTTTTGTGTTGCGTTCGCTTACACTCATTCCACTCCATGCACTCCCGTCCATTCACATTTGCGTTGGGTTAGCCACGGCTATGGAGATTTGTGAAGAGGTGTGTGCGACCCTCAATCGTCACAGTTACTTTCCGTCCACTCGCCATTCGAAGCACGGCATCGCGGCCGTTGCATCCATCCCACCTTGCGAAGCAGAGTTTTGACCCGCATCTCATTTCTGTGTAGTAATTTAGGAAACCAAAATCAAAGCCCTTACTTTTAGTTTAATTTACTCTTGTAATTATTCGCTCAATCCGAAGAGTCAGACTAACCACGCGCATTCCTTGAGAGACGATATTCGGGGACGTACTCCCAACTTTAATACTTGTGCGACCGGTGCACTTGACGAGCACGCATCAAGTTTTTGGCGCCGGTCGTGCGTTAATTCCTCTTACAAAACCGAGCGGTTCGCACGATCATTGGCCTTCTTCGCACACGACCACTGGTCGTGCGCCGCTGACCGTGCGCTATTTTGCAGTTCAGGCCTATGCTACAGGTTCTTCGCGCACGATCAGAGGCATTCCTTCGCGCACGACCATTGATCGTGCGCCGTTGACCGTGCGCGCTTAAATTTGCTGCTCCGCCTATAAATAGGCAAGCGCATTTTTAGGTCGGGGATCACTTCCAGCTCGCCGTTTTTCCGCTCCTGAGCACCCAGTTCGCCACTCCATCGCCGCCCACCTTCGGGAGGAGCTCCGTCCGCCATTCTCTTGCATATCTCAAGCCGGAGCATCCTCTAGGCCTCCTCCATTGTTCGAGCACCTCCAGAGCTCCATTTCTGAGGGATTTCCTGTTGCATATATTAAGTTCTCCGGTGAGATCGTGGCCAGAGAAGATTGACGGAGAAGACGGGTAAAATAGAAGAATGTGACAGCTCTTCCGGACCCCGGACGGCAGTTGGAGCCCGAGCTTGGACAAGGACTGACAACCCTCGATTCCGGCCGTGAACCTCTGATGAGTCTCCGTGCTTTGGTTGTAATCTCAACCCCCTTTATATTGTAATGTAGTTTTCCTTTATTATTTGAGTGTATGAATAATGTATGCTAAACCTTGTTATGCTATTTAGTAAATTTCATGTCTATGTGAAATTATCTCTGTGGTTTATGCAACTGAGGAGCGCCTCCACCCATCATCCACTACGCAATCACACTCCACTCCATTACGCCAGCCTACTCTTCCATTTCGTATGACTACTCTTCCATCCGCCAAGCGAAGCGGTGCATAGAGGCCCGTGTATCACCTTCACTTCCGCCAGTGCGCACCACCTCATCCGCTTGCCCACTCGCCCATCCGCCTAGCGAAGCAGAGCATAGCGGCCTGCGTAGTTTCCATCCGTCCGGCGAAGTGATGAGTCCAGTTTATATAGTGATTTCCGGACTCATCTGGGCTAGTTTTCATGCACATGCACTTCACTTTAGGCCTATATTCAATTCTATTTGATCACGTTGCCTATTTCATTGCTTAGTGCACAATTATGCCCATCATGGTGTGATTTCATGTATTTCTGTGGTCTAGTATATTTTCATGCAGGTCCAAGGGTTGTGAGACACTCGGGATGGGTTCTGGGGGATTTTCGGTCGAAAAAGACACTGGTCATGCGTTTTCCTTCTCGCACGACCAGGCGCACGACCATTGGTCGTGCGTTTATTCCCGTCCCTGATTGAGCCCTGATTGAGCGACAGCGCACGATCATTGGCCTTCTTCGCGCACGACCACTGGTGGTGCGCCACTGACCGTGCACTATTTTGCAGTCCGGGACTATGCTACAGGTTCTTCGCGCACGATCAGAGGCATTCCTTCGCGCACGACCATTGGTCGTGCGCCTGATCGTGCGCGGTGTTTATTTCCTGCTCCGCCTATAAATAGGCAAGCGCGATTTTAGGTCGGGATCACTTCCAGTCCGCCATCTTCCGCCTATTTCAGGGAGTTCAGACCCCTCCAGCTCTGCCCACCTTAGGGAGGATCTCCGGGCAAGCTTTCAACGCCAAATCGTCGTCGGAGCTTCCTCTTGGCCTCCTCCTTCATCCTTGGGCTTAAAGAAGGGAGTCAACCTAGCCTTCTTCTTCAAGATTGGAGCAGCTTGTGATCCTTCCTCCGGTTCGTGACACGAAGAAGACGGGTCCATTGGAAGGTAGTGACATCCTTCTCTACCCCAGACGCAGTTGAGGACCGAGCTTGGAAGCGGATTGACAACCCGGCGATTCCTTCCGTGAATCCTTAATAAGACTTTGGAGTCGGTCGATTTCGCACACTCACCTCCTCTTGTAGTTGATAGCGTAGTTGGATTTCTTATATGTTTGATGAAGTGTGTTTTGATTATTAGCATTTATACTTGATTATGTCTATATGATTTGGGTATTTTTGCTTATCATTTTGAGGTGTGCCTTGTGGTGTGGATTGTTGGTTGTGTTGTGCCGCACTAGCAATTGCTAGTGGCGTGCTTGTTGACGAGGTGCTTGCGACCCTCATTCCGCCGGTGTGACCCACTCCATCCACAAGCCTACTCTTCCATCCGCCTAGCGAAGCGTGGCATAGCGGCCCGTGCAATCCATTCGCCTTACGAAGCAGTGCGCTCAAGGCCTGCATAGTTCGATTCCGCACTTATTCACCTCATCCGCTAGCCTACTCGGCCATCTGCCTAGTGAAGCAGCGCGCTCAAGGCCTGCCTAGTTTCCATCCGCCCGACGAAGCAGTGCGCTCAAGGCCTGCATAGGAGTAGTCGTAGCTATTTTACTTTATTTTCCACAATCCAAACCAAGCCTCCCACAATCCATCCGACCTAAAGGACTTCGATCTCAAGTCCTTCCTCAATAGTTAACTCCACCTTACTGTGTTCCTTCCGAGATCGATACTCAGGGATTTACTCCTCGTTTTATATTACTTGAACGATCAGTACACTGCCGTTTCGTGCCGCAGTCTTACTACCGCCTTTAGCGGTGTGCTAAGATTTGCGCGTCACGAAGCAATGCGCTCATGGCCTGCATAGGAGTAATTAGTTATTTTCTTTTATTTTCCATAACCCAAATCATCCCCCTTCCGCATCCATCCGACTTAAGGACTTCGATCTCAAGTCCTTCCTCAAAAGTAAACTCCACCTTACTGTGTTCCTTCCGAGATTCGATACTCGGGGATTTACTCCTCGTTTTATATTACTTGAACGATCGGTACACTGCCGTTTCGTGCTGCAGTCACGCCACCACCTATAGTGGTGTGCAGGATTTGCGCATCACTTTGACCAGTCGGATCATTTTATTCTGCAACTGCTTGACATCAGTGTCTTCGATGCAAATAGGCGTGACCAACGTCTTCAGCTCATCATCGACCGACACCTGGTCCTTCACCAGGACCTGGATAGGCTCTGGCACAGCTTTCCGTAGCATAGAGATGTGAAAAACATCGTGTAGTCCGCTCAACACTATCGAAAGAGCGAGCCGATAGGCAGCTTCACCAACACGTTCCAGTATTTCAAATGGTCCAAGGTATCTCGGACTCAGCTTTTTCAAGCGACGAATCCTTAACACACCCTTGAATGGTTTGATCTTTAGGTAAACCCAGTTGCCCAAGGCGAACTCGACATTTCTGTGCTTGGTGTTGTAGTATTTTGCCTACCTATCTTGTGCAATCAACAATCTCTCTAGGATTGTTCGAATAGCTGAATTTGCATCTTCGACTTCCTTCCGCTTAAACCTCTTCGTCTCACCTGTCTCCTCCTAAGCTAAGGGAGTGCGGCAAGGTCTACCATGGAGGGCCTCGAAGGGCACCATCTTTATACTCGCCTGGTAGCTGTTATTATAAGCAAACTCAATCATGAAAATATGATCTTCCCACTTCTTACTGAAATCCAGGACGCACATACGGACCATATCCTCCAGAGTTTTGTTTGTACATTCAGTCTATCCATCCATTTGCGGGTGGAAGGCAGTACTAAACTTAAACTTTGTACCCAACAACTGGTGGATTAGCCTCCAATCTTTCGAAGTAATGCGCCTGTCTCGGTCACTAACGATGCTACGGGGCACATCGTGCAATCGTACGATGCTATCAACATACAGCTTTGCCAACTTTTCGACTAAATCGTCCCTCCGATTTGGAATAAAGTGGTCTACCTTCGTCAAGCGATCCATGATCACCCACACGGCATCATTCCCACTATGCAATCTCGACAAACCGTGCACGAAATCCATCGTAATTTCATCGAATTTCCATTCCGGCACAGGCAACGACTTCAGGAACCCTCCAGGTTTCTGACATTCGGCCTTCACAAGTGCACAAGTTTTACACTTTGCCACGTAAAGGGTGATGTCCTTCAAACCTGGCCACCAAAACAACTTTTTCATTCCTTGGTACATTTTCGTGCTCCATGGGTGAATTGAGTACTTTGTAAAATGGGCTCCGTACATCAATTCCTTCCACAATTTACCCATATTTGGGACTCACAACCGACCGTCTTTCCACATTAGACCGCCATCCAACACAAACTCTGTAGCAGACCTAACCTCAGACTCTGCCAAGATGCGCTGCATGCTCGAATCAAGTTCCAGGGCCTGTCGTATTCTATCCGCGAGGTCGTATTGCACCTCCGTCCAGTTCAAGTACGCACTCGCACTAGAACTCCTCTCCACACAGGAGATCTCTAAAGCTTCCAAGTCACTGATCAGACACGAGTCATGCATCTGAACCCAGTTGGCGTGCGCAGAAGCCCTCCGGCTCAAAGCACCTGCGACGACATTTTCCTTCCTGGGAGTATAGTGTATCTCGAAAGTTTAGTCCCCCAGGAACTCCATCCACCTTCGTTGTCGCATATTGAGCTCTTTCTGATTTAACAGATACTTTAGGCTCTTATGGTCTGTAAAGATATCCACCATAACACCATACAAGTAGTGCCGCCACAATTTTAGAGCAAAGATCACGACCGCCAAATCCAGGTCATGGACCGGGTAATTCCGCTCATGCACTTTCAACTGGCGAGATCCATAAGCTATAACTTGACTATGCTGAAGAAGTACGCAGCCTAAGCCGCTTCCTAACGCATCGCTGTAAATTTCATATCCTTCTGTACCACATGGCAAACACAAGATTGGTGTCATGGTCAGACGACTCTTGAACTCCTCGAAAGCTTGTGCACACGCTGGTGACCAAATAAACTTTTGATCTTTCCTTGTCAAAGTTGTGAGAGGAAGAGCAATCCGCGAAAAGTTCTCCACGAAGTGCCTATAGTAGCCAGCAAGTCCAAGGAAACTCCTGACTTCTGCTACTATCTTTAAAATGGGCCACTCCTGGATAACAACTATCTTCGCTGGATCCACTGTGATACCCTCACCACTAACAACATGACCAAGGAACGCTACTGAGGCTAACCAAAACTCACACTTGGAGAACTTGGTATACAGCTGACTCCGTCGCAGGGTCTCCAAAACTACGCATAAATGAATCTCGTGATCTTCTTCATATTGAGAGTAGACCAGAATATCGTCAATAAAGACGATCACAAACCGGTCAAGGCATTCTTGAAAGGTCCAATTCATCAGATCCAGGAACACTAACTGCGCATTCATCAGTCCAAACGGCATCATTGTGAACTCGTAGTGCCCGTAGCGGGTACTAAATGTCGTCTTGGGAATGTCGCATTCCCGAATCCGCAACTGGTAGTAGCCAGACTTAAGATCCAGTTTTGAATATACCATTGATCCCACTAGCTGATCAAATAAGTCATCGATTTGAGGAATTGGATACTTGTTCTTCTCCGTCAGCTTGTTCAATTCATGATAGTCTATGCAAAGACGTGGGCTTCCGTCCTTCTTCTTCACAAAAAGGACCGGAGTACCCCAAGGTGACGTACTTGGGCGTATATATCCTTGCTCCAGCAACTCCTGTAATTGAACCTTCAACTCTGCCATCTCCTTTGGCGTAATTCTATAAGGAGAGCGTGACACAGGTTTGGCACCTGGCACCAACTCTATTATAAAGTCAATCTCTCGCTGAGGTGGCGCCCCATGAAGATCTTTCGGAAACACATCAGGATACTCTACAATAACCGGAACGTCACTCAAACTGGGCTGAAGCTTTGCAGCTCCCACTAGCACAAAACACAACTCTGCACCTTGTCGAACTGCCTTGACTACTTGGACAGCAGACATCAACGTCTTGCTCGATCCTCATAAACCAGCAAACTTAGTCGCATATTCCATATTCCTCCCTAGTGTGACCTCCTTAGAAGTGCAATAAATGTAGGTCTGCTGCGCCGACAGCCAGTCCATACCAAAGATCACATCGAACTCCGAAAGCGGCAGTATCGATGCTTCCAAATCAAAATGTTGACTTCCAATTCGCACCTTGATAGCACAGCCTCGATCCGCACGCATCGAGCAGCCTTTGGGCAGCATCACATCTAATCGTTCCTTTCTAATTGACGAAGGAACCCCAAGCAGTTGTATGAAGGCCTCTGATAGAAAAGAATGCGCAGCTCCCGTATCAAACAATGCTCTCGCCGGAGAGTTAAATATTAGGACAAAGCCTAATACACACAAGGTTAACAAGCAATGCACAAAGGAATGAAGTATCAAAAGTAATAAAAGCTGTATATTAATGCATACATGTCACCACATCGCTTTTCTTTATGGGCTCCTGCTGGCCAAGGTTGTACACTTTGGGCTGGGTTGGAGCAGCATGGGAAGCAGTTGACTCCACCGCCTTCCCTTTCTCCACTGCATAAGCCGCAGCCGCCTTCTTGCCGCCATGACATTCTCGGGCTATATGACCCAGCTTACCACAATTATAACAGATAAGTGGGCCTCGCCCAGTGGTCACACCCGAAGCAGCAGATTGAGCTGACCCAGAAGGTCGTGCTCTGTTCCTCCACCTGCCTCACCCAGACTTCGCAGATCTCAGCGCTTTGAACTATGGCTTTACCACCGCTAACTCCTTCCTGCTCTGGGACCGCTTCATATCCTTTTCTAAGAAACAAGCCGTATTGACCAGGGTCATAAACACCTATGTCATTAGCCCCGACAGAAGGAACCGCAACTCTTCTTGCACACCATCATAAAAGCGATTGGTTTCCAAGCTTCATCAGCAAAGGTTGCTACTGCCTATCGCCCCAACAGGGTAAACTCATGCAGGTAATCATCAATCTTACGATCACCTTGAGTTAGATGGTTGAACTAATTCTCCATCTCAATCTATTGAGCAGGTGGGAGGTACCGCGCCAAGAACATTCCTGAGAACTTGTCAAACGAGATGTCCGACATCTGCCTTCCTGCTAGCTGATGCATCTCTATCTCGTCCGACCACAACTGCGCCTCCCCATCAAGTAGGAAGGTTGTCAAAGAAACCTTCTGCCCTTCCTCCGTATCAGTGGCCTTCAAGGTCTTGCGCACCCTCGATAGCCAATCCCCAGCTTACGTCGGGGTTCCTGCCCTCGTGAACGTAGGAGGATGGAAACTCAAAAAAGTAATGCAGTTGTTGGTCTGGAGCTCTTCGTGCCCTCACCGGCACTGGCCTTTCAACCACTGGTTCAACTGCTACAGCCGACACCGGAGCCACCCCGAGGGTAGGAGGTTGTCCAGGGACATGCCCTCCAGGTTGTGTAGGGAACATAACAAACACCGCTTCAGCTATCATCCTCACTGTCTCAGCAGAAGGAGGAGTAGGCACCTCAGCTGGTGCACTGCTCGCAGTCAAAGGTGGGGGTCGAGACGGCCCTGCTCTACTCCCAGCCGCCTATATTTGTGCACAAAATACAATTAGCAACTAAGAGATAGCATGGAATAATAAAGGAACTCATAAGTTCCATGACAAGGCTACAATCATACAGGTACTTCATTCCTATAATGGATAGTTACTAGTTATTTACATGTCTTAACGGCGACGCACACATGTGCTCACCACCAATTAAAAGAATTCGACCACGAATTCAGACGGAAAGGGATCGAGACCCGTAGCTAATACCAATTTGTAACACCATCCCTGTTACATAGCATATAGCAGTAGGTCCTGCGGGACCCCACGCCATATGAATCGAATAGAAGAGCGCGTTACTTAATAGCATTAAACAGTTAAGAATATAGCTAACTCAGCCCACAGAATCGCAGAACGGAAGCATTTAATTTCAGATAAAACTAGTTCATACATTGTCCACACTAGCAACTGGGAATGAAATATAACAAGTTATTTAAAAGGTTTGTTCACAACATGTTTATAACCAAGGTGGCTTCCAAACATCGGCACGCAGGCCGGCCACACATGAAAACATTAAACAAATCAACTCAGCCTTCGAGGGACAGCTCAACATAGCACAACACAGCAGCAGGGGCTTCAGCCTGCTATTTCTCGCTAGCCTCGCCAGGACCTATACAAACAAATCCACCAAGAGGTGGTAAAATAAGTAACCGGTCAGCTTTAGCTAACCCAAGCTTATAACAACCCCACCCCATGCTCGGGGCAGCGGTACTCTTTCCCTGCAAGCAAGCAATGTCAGTATATATTTCACAGGTGCATCTAAGCACCGCATAGAAACATTCATCACACGGTGACATCAAGTCACACGTTAAGTGCACTCACGGCACATCATCCTCAAGTCCTTTTTCAACTTGGATGATCAGATTGTGCTAGGCCGTGCACACGAAGTTCCGGCACTATCGTTATGAGCTAGATGTCAGGATTCACCTATGCCTGGCCCGGGTTCGGTTTAGCTTATGCCCGCGGTCATAAATGTTAGGATTCAACTTAGCCTAACACGGGTTTGGCTTCGCCTTGTGCCCGACGAACTATAACCTCACAGGGTCATTACCTCAGCCTCAGGGGCGAGGCCCAAACACGATAAGCAATCTCAATGATTACTGTCTCCGGCGTTACTTCTTAACATTGGGCATTAGCCCTTAACGCTGGGCGTTAGTCTTAACGTTGGGCGTTAGCTCATTTCCGGGTAATTTCTGGGTAACACCTCCAGAACTCACTACAACACGTCTCAGTACTCAAAACCCAAAAAACACAACATATGGCGCTACAGCCGGCGTTAGCTCTAACGCCTAGCATTAACGAACAGAACAGCAAGCAACATCACCAATCCAGACCAACCTGTCCAGATGGGCTTCACACGGCATGTCTATGTCCGCACTACCATTCCGGACTCTATATGCAAATTTTGTGGGGATAACATCAACCCACCGAAATAACCCATCTACTAATTAGTAGTAGTATTCCAAAGCATGAAAATCAAAGGATGCACATGTCCAAAGATGAAGGGAGGAGAATCGTTACCCTTGACGTCTGTTTCTGCACCATAACGATGTGATTGCTCTGGAGAGAATTTGCTGAATTCTCTTACTCTCCACGGAGTCGCCGATGGCAATTGCACACAGGATCTCCTTCACCGATTTGCCTTCGGCACAACGTACGACTAGGAAAAAGAGACCTCTTTCCTTCTGGTCACGACTTCTCTGCCTTTGGAAAGAGCTTGGAATCAGATTTTTGAAGGGAAATTGAATTTGGCTGCCTTATATAATTTCTTAGCTAACGCGGGCGTTAGCACTTAACGCCGGCGTTAGAAGTTAATGCCGGCATTAGCAGTTAACGCCGACATTAGCACTTAATGCGGGTGTTAGCCCCTAAGGCGGTGGCCGAACTTATCCACAGCCGCTGACCAGCCGCTTAAGGAAAGTCGACGGGAAGCTAACACTGGCATTAGCTCAAACGCCAATCGACATCCCGTCCCGTTGATCGGGCTGCTGTCCCGATGGTCCGACGACACGCTTAAGTCCTAGGCTAACATATGGCGTTAGAGGTAATGCCTGGTGTTAGCGCTAACGCCTGGCGCTAGCTCTCAGACATAACAATCTGCTGGGAAAGTCTGGCGCTAGCTCTCAGACATTTCTCGAGAAGAACATAAAGAATTTCTCGAGAAGGACCTAACGCCTAGCGTTAGCGCCTTACAACAACCCTCTTTCTTTTGCTGGGGAAATCTGGGGTGTTACATGCGCACTCCAGCGACCAAATGAACTTCTGATCTATCCTAGTCAATGTAGTGAGGGGAAGTGACATCCTTGAGAAGTTCTCCACGAAGCGTCTTTAATAGGCAGCTAGTTCCAAGAAACTTGGTACTTCCGCCATATTTTTCAACATTGGCCACTCTCGGATTGCTACAATCTTCGACAGATCCACCTCAATTCCTTCTCCACTAACCACATGACCAAGGAATGCCACAAACGGTAGAAAAAACTTGCATTTGGACAACTTGGCGTACAACTGAATCCTCCACAAGGTGCTCAAAACTGCGTGTAGATGATCTGTATGCTGCTCTTCAGAATGAGAGTACACCAAAATGTCGTCAATGAAGGCGATCATGGATCGTTTCATGTACTCTTGGAATGTTCTGTTCATCTAGTCCATAAATGCCGATGTTTCATTGTAGAGACTGAACGACATAACTGATGCACAGACGGCAAGTGCACCGGTCGCTTAAGTAATAAAAATGAGAGCAAGTACCCAAGTATCGATCTCTCAAGGAGTGCAGGTGGGGCGTGTGAGTTCTCTATTCGAAAGAATAATTGTAAGAGTGAAACGAACCAAATGGGGGGTTTTGTGATTGTGTTTCTACACTACAAGCGGAAATAAAATATGGGTCTCCGTCACCGCGACGCTTGGATGGATTACCCAAATGGGCAATGGAATGGATGGAAGGACAATGAGGGTCTCAATCACCTCTTCGCCAAGCACTCTCCTAGCAATAGCTAGGACGGCACGAACACAACAACAAACTGCTGTGGGAAATAAACTAGGCGCGCCACAGTAGTAAAAATCACAAAATCACGCATAAAGACATGATTAATAAAATTAAGCACAGTAGGTTTTTACACATCATAACCACATTCCACAAGTTCATAAACCGTACTATAACAAAGTATGGGGGAAAGAAGTACAACCAAGTGCACGAAGTCTTGTCTGGATTCACGAATGGAATCAAGGGTTGTCAAGCCTTGTCCGAGCTTGGTTCACAACTGACGTCCGGGGTACGGAAGGGCTATCACTTCCTTCTATTAACCCGTCTTCTTCATGGATGTCTATCGGTAGCAACCTCGCCGGAGAACTTCCAAATGGTAGCGAGAAGTATTCCAAAACTGAACTTGAGAGCTAGCTATGATGGTGGTGTCCATAGATGAAGTTCTAGCTGAAGATTTGCGATGGAATGATGGCTGGATCTCCTCTCCTAACGTGGAGCTCACAAGGGGAAAAAATCAGAGCTTTTCCCGCTCCTCTGTTTGTCCATGATACTCGGATCCCCCTTAGTTCGGAATTTCTGCGCACTTAAATATGTGCATTAATTTATGGAACGCACGACCAAAATGCACGACCGTGCGTTTGTATCGTGTGATGGAAAGAGACGAATTGGACCTGGGGCTACAGGAAGGCCATGCGTTTTTGTTCACGCACGAGCAGAATGCTCGTGCGCGACAAAAAATGCACGAGGTATGATAGGCCGCTAATTTTACCAGTTACAAGAAGGTCATGCGATTTCCTTCACGCACGATTGGATTCAATCGTACATTAAGGAAAATGCACGATGAACATCATCACAAGCAGTGTGAGTAAATCACACGATCGACTCGATCGTGCATCACCAATAATCGCACGGTCGTACAATTTACCCAAACTATAATTCTCAGCTCATGGGTTTGATCCACCTTCATTCAAACAAAATATAAGCTCCTACCATATAGGAAATCACATAGCATCCACAATACAAGCATAAACAGGCATGGGGAGCCCCCAAAGGCATACCCCCAACACAAAATACGTAATTGCACACCCCGATAGGCGAAAAGAGTGCACTGTTAAAATTTTTGATTGAACCGTTTAGGAGTAAGCAGGAGTTGTATCAACAAGAGTTATAGCCAAACAACCACAATGCCAAAACAGCAACACAAGAAATCTTTATTGAAATAGAACTGCTTTACAATGCGAGGCATACATGGTGAGACATGATTCATAAGAATCACGGAGATGAGAAGAACAAACACACCAAAAAACAGAAACCAGCGGTCTGCCAGAAAGAGACCGCTCGGACTGCAACAAAGGCTCAGGTCGCCCGGCTTGTTCTGCTGTACTCCCAGACCGCTTGCACAGTCAGACCGCAGAAACACCTTGAGACCGCGCGAACAGAAGCAGACAAACTGCACTGCCAGACCGCAATCCCAGACCGCACGAACTGAAGCTTATTGGAACAAAGAACTGAAGCTGTTGCCAGAACGCAACTCAGACCGCCTAACCGCTGAAGGTCGCCTGATCACTGAGTCCGCTGCAAACAACACAAGAACACAATAACCCAGTTCGCTGACAGACCGCAGACGAACTGTTTATTCAAGCCACCGGAAATCACCAAGGAAGGAGACCGCACCCTACTGACCGCAACCCTGCGAACACAACAAAGGTTAACTCGCATCCAAGTCGCGCGAACTCAAACTTGAGACCGCAAGAAACAATCCGAGCTCTGGTTCTTACAGTTCTTGTTAGGAATGACGGGCCATGCACCCCTATTTATAGGCGGGTGGACGGATGTCGTCACCCCACAAACCGGGATACAGTCACCACCCATCAGATCGAGAATGGTCTCAAAAGATAGACGGCGCGAACACAGCACTTGAACAAAATTCAGTCCAAGACCGAAGACAGCAGCAAGCCGCGCACAAGCCGTGCGAACACAGCGATCACCCTTCCTGAGATCGCCAACACAGAGAAGCAACTGGCCGACTTGAACCAAGTCGCCAGAACATCACAACCAAGCCGCCCGGTCACAGCAGTTAGCCAGGAACAGACCGACTAGAACAAGACCGGAAACAACCCGCAACAGGTCGCCAGAACCAGTGACCAAACCCAAGAAGCAAGCTGGCCGATCACACCAGATCGCCAGAACCAAACCGCCAGAGCACCAGCGCAGATCGCGCGATCTCTGCGGTCTCCAGCCTTCAGACCGGCCGGACTCCTTTCCACTCCACTTCAACAAATTTCAACACTCCCCCTTGAAGTGGGAAGTGGAAACTAGCCCGAGCAACTCCCTTAACCGAGTAAACGGTCCCTTCGCCAGCGGCTTTGTGAAGATGTCTGCGACATTGTCCGCACTCCGAACATGCTCGACCATAAGAGATCCTCCCAACACCTTTTCACGAATGAAATGGTGCTCAATCTCTATATGTTTGGTCCTCGCGTGACAGACTGGATTGTTAACCAGCTTGAGAGCACTCTCATTGTCTCCGCGTAGCATAGTAGGACCTCGAACCTCCTGATAAACGTCCTCTACCAACCTCCTGAGCCAAATAGCTTCCTGAGCTGCTAAGGCCGAAGCCTTGTACTCCGCTTCTGTGGTAGATACAGACACCGAGTCTTGCTTCTTGCTGCACCAAGAAATAGCTGTGGGACCTGTCATAAAGACAAAACCAGACGTTGATCTCCGATCATCCACGTCTCCCCCATAATCAGCATCCATGAAACCATGCAACTCCAAGCTTGACCCTCTCCTATATAGGAGACCCAAATCAGAGGTCGACTTCACATACTTCAAGATGCCTTTGGCCGCTAGAAGATGAGGTTTCCGTGGTTCCGCCATGTACCGACTCACCTTGCCAACTGCATAAGCAATATCCGGTCTTGTGATCGTCAAGTAGATCAAGCTCCCAACCAGAGCTCGGAACACCAACGGATCAGATAAGACTCTCCCCTCATCCTTTCGAAGCTTATGATGTTGCTCCAAAGGTATAGAGCTGCTCTTTCCTTCCTCCATGCCAAATCATTTCACGATTCGCTCCGCATATCCTTCTTGAGAAATGAGCACTCCGCTCTCCCGCCTCTGGACCTCGAGTCCAAGGAAATGGTGAAGCTCCCCCAGATCCTTCATCTCGAATCTGATAGCAAGCTCAGCCCTGAGTCTTGCAACAACTTCCTTCGAATTCCCGGTGACAATCATGTCATCCACATACAGCAGCACAATCACCCGAAGCACCCCCTCCTTCTTGATGAACAAGCTTGAATCAGAGTCTGAAGCAACGAATCCGCAGAATAAGAGATATTCTGCAATCTTCCCGTACCACGCCCGAGGCGCTTGCTTCAACCCGTACAGGGCCTTCTTCAATTTACAAACATAGTCCGGATACTCCTTCGAGATGAAACCTTGCGGTTGAGTCATGAAGATATCTTTGTCAATCTCGCCGTATAAGAAGGCATTCTTCACGTCGAGTTGCCAAATCTCCCAACCACTCGAAGCCGCCAAGGCAATAACAAATCGAACCGAAGTCATCTTTGCCACTGGACTAAACGTTTCATCATAATCTTCTCCGTACTGCTGTGAGAACCCGCGAGCTACAAGACGAGCCTTGTAACGCTCGATACTACCGTCAGCTTTCTTCTTCAGCTTGAAGACCCACTTACAAGTGACAGGAGTAGTACCCTTGGGCTTGGGCACAAGAGACCAGGTCTCATTCTTCTCGAGAGCTGTCATCTCTTCTTGCATAGCAATGTCCCACTCCTTCACACCTCTGGCCTTTTCAAAGCTCGACGGCTCCCTTTCATCTAAGGGACCAGCAAAGAAACATGAAACGAAGTTCACCATATTTCCTCCTGTGTATCGATCTGGTGGTTGAATAGTCCTCTTCGACCTCCTAAGAGGTTGCACCTGACTAACCACCTCCTCAGCCGCTTCTTCTGTGCAAGCTTCTTTTCCAGATGAACTTGGAGCATCGCTCCCCCTGCTACCAGAACCTGAAGCCCCCATCTCAGAGCTTGACACAACTGGAGCTCCTGGTGAAACAGGCAGCTCCACTTGAAGACTTCCCGCAGCTTTTCCTCCTTCATCAATCCTGCTCTCTGGTAGTTCAACTCCTGAACTCCCCTTGTAGGAAGTCACTTCGTCGAACATCACGTCCCGAGAAACAATTGACCTCCGTGTCTCAGGATCCATGCATCTCCATCCCTTCTTCCGCTCATCATACCCAACAAAGACTAGTTTCCTTGCTTTCGCATCTAGCTTTGTTCGAAGAGCATCAGGAATATGCACATAGCAGGTTGACCCGAACACCCGAAGGTGAGCAACACTCAGCTTCTCCTTGAACATTAGTTCGTGAGGGGTCTTCATGTTGATAGGACTTAAAGGCAATCTGTTGATGACATAAGCTGCACAAGACATTCCCTCCGCCCAGAAGGACTTTGGGATATTCTTGGCATGAAGCCAGCATTTGCAAGTTTCCGTCAGATGATGGATCTTCCTTTCGGCAACGCCATTCTGCTGTGGAGTATGGGCACAATTGAGCTCTCTCCGAACGCCGTGTTTCCTGCAAAAACTTAAGAACTCACCAGAAGTGAACTCCCCACCATTGTCAGTTCTCAATTTTTTCACCCGCAGGCCTAAACGACCTTCCACCAGCTCCTTGAACTCCACAAACCTGGCAAAGGCTTCTGACTTTTCTTTCAAGAAAAACACCCAAACATATCTGGTGTAATCATCAATCAACACCAATATATATCTATTGCCTCCAAGGCTTGGGGTGGCAGTTGGTCCCATCAAATCACCGTGGATGCATTCCAACGGTGCTTTGCACCTTGTTTGCGATTTGTCAAATGGAAGTCGATGAGACTTACCAAACTGACACCCTTCACAGACATGACCGTCTCCATAGGAGGACAAGCTAGGCAAGCCATTGACAAGGCCCCTTACCGCCATAGCCTTCAATTTGTCCATGCCTACATGCCCCAACCTTTCATGCCAGATGGCAGCACTATCATTTGTCCTCATCTTATCAACATAGGTACTTGTCGATAAAACGAACAAGTCCTTCACCCGCTTGCCGACATGAATAACTTCTCCCTTTATTTCCGGTTGAGTTTTGAGAAACTTCACTTCTGTTGGGCCAAACAGAACGTGATAACCGGCATCGATCGCATTGGTCACAGAGAAGAGATTCTTCTTCATACCAGGCACGTGATAAACACTCCTCAACGTGAGTGGACCCTTATCACTGCTCAGAGAGACGACTCCTTCGTGCTCTACTGGATGAATAGAATTATCAGCCGTTATGATAGCATTGTTACCTGAGTAAGGTGCCAAAGAAGAGAACTTTGATCCATCCCCGGTGAGATGATGTCCACACCCTGAATCAACAATCCAGTCTTCTTCATAGTTGATGGAAGCCAAGGCCTTAACGGGCATCACCGTTATATTAGACACAAAGGCTCCTCCCCATCCAACTTCATCAGACTTTGGCATCTCCTTCTCCACTGCATGTCCTGGCTGAAGATTCACCCGGCAATCTTTCTTGAAATGCCCGGTCTTGTTGCATCTAAAGCACCTCGGTCCCTCTCCTTTCTTCTTCCCATCAGATTTAGGAGCATAGCCTCTATCTTGCTGACCTGAAGTAGAGGGTCCATCATGACCCGACTTCCTCTTTTCCCACTTCTTTTTCCTCTTCCCAGAGAACATCACATCACTCTCTCCCCCGGAAATAGAAACCCCCGCCATCTGTCTTGCTAAACTTTCTTGCGAAGCAAGAAGGTTCTCCAGCTCCAACAGCGACGGCTGATTTGCCCAACCCTGAACTGAAGTTACAAAAGCAAGATACTCCTTCCGCAATCCGCGGATGATATGCCTCTTCAGCTTTGCCTCAGAGATTGGCTCATCAGGGTCCAAAGCAGAAATCTCTGCCGTGAGGTTCTTCATCTTAAGGAAGAAGGTAGAAATAGAAAGATCGCCTTGAGAGGCTCTCGCCAACTCATTTTCAAGAAATTGTAGCCTCGCTACATTCTTCTTATTGAACAATCCATCCAAGGATGTCCAAATCTCAGCAGCAGACTTACATCCGATAATATGATCAAACAGCTCCGGTGAGATAGCCCTTTTGAGAGTGAACTCTGCCTTAGCATTCAACCTCCTCCAAAGTCTCACCTCTGCCATATTATCTCCTACTAGAAACACCTCTTGTGTGTCTTCTCCGCCAACTACCTCCCATAGATCCTCGCCAAGCAAGTAACTCTCCATACATGACTTCCACTTTTTAAAGTTAGTCGATGTGAGGAGTTCAATACCAAGACCTCTTGCGAATCCGCCTTCCATGGCAACCAATGTGGTCTCTTCTTCGCAAAGACGATGGCAACTCTAGTTGATCACTGCTTATCCACTCCAGCAACCTAGCTCTGATACCATGTTAAAATTTTTGATTGAACCGTTTAGGAGTAAGCAGGAGTTGTATCAACAAGAGTTATAGCCAAACAACCACAATGCCAAAACAGCAACACAAGAAATCTTTATTGAAATAGAACTGCTTTACAATGCGAGGCATACATGGCGAGACATGATTCATAAGAATCACGGAGATGAGAAGAACAAACACACCAAAAAACAGAAACCAGCGGTCTGCCAGAAAGAGACCGCTCGGACTGCAATAAAGGCTCAGGTCGCCCGGCTTGTTCTGCTGTACTCCCAGACCGCTTGCACAGTCAGACCGCAGAAACACCTTGAGACCGCGCGAACAGAAGCAGACAAACTGCACTGCCAGACCGCAATCCTAGACCGCACGAACTGAAGCTTATTGGAACAAAGAACTGAAGCTGTTGCCAGAACGCAACTCAGACCGCCTAACTGCTGAAGGTCGCCTGATCACTGAGTCCGCTGCAAACAGCACAAGAACACAATAACCCAGTTCGCTGACAGACCGCAGACGAACTGTTTATTCAAGCCACCGGAAATCACCAAGGAAGGAGACCGCACCCTGCTGACCGCAACCCTGCGAACACAACAAAGGTTAACTCGCATCCAAGTCGCGCGAACTCAAACTTGAGACCGCAAGAAACAATCCGGGCTCTGGTTCTTACAGTTCTTGTTAGGAATGACGGGCCATGCACCCCTATTTATAGGCGGGTGGACGGATGTCGTCACCACACAAACCGGGATACAGTCACCACCCATCAGATCGCGAACGGTCTCAAAAGATAGACCGCGTGAACACAGCACTTGAACAAAATTCAGTCCAAGACCGAAGACAGCAGCAAGCCGCGCACAAGCCGTGCGAACACAGCGATCACCCTTCCTGAGATCGCCAACACAGAGAAGCAACTGGCCGACTTGAACCAAGTCGCCAGAACATCACAACCAAGCCGCCCGGTCACAGCAGTTAGCCAGGAACAGACCGACTAGAACAAGACCGGAAACAACCCGCAACAGGTCGCCAGAACCAGTGACCAAACCCAAGAAGCAAGCTGGCCGATCACACCAGATCGCCAGAACCAAACCGCCAGAGCAACAGCGCAGATCGCGCGATCTCTGCGGTCTCCAGCCTTCAGACCGGACAGACTCCTTTCCACTCCACTTCAACAAATTTCAACATGCACTACGTGTAAAATGATAACTACAGTAAATATGAGCATTTTAACGCTAAAAGGGTAGTTCACGAGTGAGAAAACAAGCCTAGATGAGTCTGAAAAACCTTATATAATTGGGACTCATCACACTCCCAGACTTAACCATTTACGCTTCCCGAGCAAACCATTCTATGCAAATGGGAAAAACAACTAGCTAGCACAGAAATTGTGACACGGAATACCATGCGAAGTCGCACGCGCACGCGCACGTGCATAGAAATATAGTAGAATAGATTTCTAATTATACAAGATAGTTTATATATTTCTAATAGTGTAATTGTCTATTACTACTACTCAAAATGTGAATCACGGTGAATCGCTCGGTCATGCATAGGAAGAAAATAGACATATTACTAAGATGCGCATTGCCTAGGATCGGGGTTCGGAACAACCTCCAACGAAATCCATCAGTGTCGGTGACCATAATCTCACCCATTCGCACTCTCTCCACGACATTCGATCAACTCAGTGTGCGAGTCAGTGGGACTTTAGGTTTTGATTGGGCTTGGGCTACTGTTGCTGGATCGGTAGGCTCCCTTAGAGGGGGGGGGGGTGAATAAGGGTTTTAAAAACTTATGTTATATTATGGAATACTTGAAATAACAAGAGATCAAAATAGTGATTTTGAATAAAGATCTAAATTGTTTTATAATGAAGGAGAGGAGAGTAAACAATGAAGATCAAATCAATTTTATTACGCAAAGATAGACATGATTATTGTTAATAAAATTGATTACAAAATTCGATTTCAATGACGCTAGAAATCAAATCGAAATATGAAAGACTCTTTTTGTTTTTTATACCGACTAGTATCCCCAAGAACCGGTTGGCTTTAGGCGATCCTTTCCCGAATATGACCTCAAGCCTCTATAGTCAACCCTTCCCCGGATATGGCCTCGATCACCCCCTAGACCTACTCCCTAGACCTAGTCGCCAATACGAGGCAAATTTCTTCCCTAAGTCCTACCCAGACCTAGTCGCCAACACGAGGCGAATTTACTACACGATTTAAATGAGATGGATAAATGAAATAACAACAACAATATAAAAACTCCCTATATGGATCTCTTGGATAAGTAGACGAAGACCCGCAGAGTATGCTCATATTCGATGCGGTCTTTCATCATGATGATGATGCGTGTTGAAATCTTCTCCACGGATCTCCTTAAGCCTTCATGTATTTGTGGGAGTATCTCTCTGAACCTTCCTCTATATGATGTGGCACGAAGCTCTGGAATTTAGGATCTCAATAGGATGATGAAGATGGATCCAAGGGGTCCTTTTTATAGCCTTGGAGCTAATGCCTGCGCTATCGCTGCCACCGGCACTATCCCAGATTAGGCAATATTCTCCGCGTGAGAATCCTTCATTTTAAGCAAGCCGACCGCCTTCCTCTTGTGCTTTGCGCTACTGTCTGTGCTAGATGATGCCGCCTGCGCTAGATGCTACTGTCTTCGTTAGCTCCTATCGCCTAGCGCTAGCACCTTCCATAAATTTTTCCAAACTTTTCTCAAATCAGAGCTAGCGCTAGCGCTAGCGCCGGTGCTAGCGGGCATGTTGGAATTTTGGCTTCAATTTTTTGCGCAACTTTCTTATGTTATCCTTGAGTCATGTGGACTTGTTTTCCTGCACACTTAAACACACAAGATCAAATACACATAAGATTTGTTATTCTCAAACCTAGTAGATGCGGAAGGCCATGTTCCAACAACTGTATGGTATACAAAGATAAACATGAAGGCTAGCACCTAACCCAAATGAGCACATAAAGAAAGCTACCCACGCACCACAAACATGTGAGTGCATCGCACCCCCAGACTTGGAATTTGCAACATGGGTGTGTGCACATCCTACTTCCAACACAAATATTTTTAGAATTTTTCAATTTAGCTTTTTCGTACAAATATTTTCTTTTTCTTTCTTTTTCATTCCTTTTAATTTCTTTCTTTTCTTTTCCAGCAATTTTCCAATAAACACATCCACAATCTCTACAAATAAAATTCACCACATCAACACCCCAATAATGAAAATACAACAAGACTAAAGCTCAAATTTGGGTGCCCGACTAGGATTGGCTTTTAAGTTTTGGTGAGATAAAGGTTGAGCTGAATCAAGAGGAAGGGCATGCATAAAGGGGCTAGCGAGGGTAAGGCAATAGACAGGGTATACGAGCTCAACCGGGCCAAAGTGATGGCCTACATCATGCTCTAGCAATAGACTTATACTATGCCAATGCTTCAAAAGTCACTTGGGGCAAGTTCTTAGCCACCGAGAAAGACAATCCTTCCACCCGCCTAGAATAATATGAATCTAGCAATCTTCTACACTCATCCCTATGATGTCGTTTGATTCACACCGAATTCACCAATTTGAGTGGAGTAAACAACATTTACACTAATAGAAAAATATAAAACTAAAAGTATAAAGAGAAATCTACTCTAACATGGATTTATATGCAAACCATGAGAACTCGACTAGGAGTACTACATGAGTCGACATTTTGCTCCATTTCCCAATCCACGACTAGCACGGTAATTTCCAAAATCAAATAAGGAATTGATTAAAACTCAAGGCATGCCTACAGTTAAGCACGCGCTCAAGTGGGTGCATAGTGTGCGGTGAATATGACCCAAGAGAAATATAAAATAAGCTTCTAATATGTTGTGCTTTGAGTGAGTGCATTGGGTAACACATACAGAAGCTCTCCCCCGGACTTAACTAAACATTTCATACAAGAAATAACAACGAGGATTAAGGTATAAGTATAGGGAGGAGAAGTTACTCAATGCTCATAATTGAGCAAACAAAAGATTGGGTTAAAGCAGAAGCAAGGGACTAATCCATGTCGAGGAGCATCCACCTACAGAGAAGAACCACAACCACCAAACAAAATACACAGAAGAAACATATATAAAATCTTTAACAAATTTAAATAAACTAGCATCAGAAAGATGCACAAAATAGGCTCAAAGCAAAGATAAGAGAACACTAGAATAGTCGCTACCACCCTGTGGACGAAGACCCAGCAGAATAAAGTACAAAGAAAATTTATCGAGGGACACAAAGGCATAGCTATATATCTTATTTAAATGTGATTGGATTGATCCTCAGGTAGGTAAAAAGGTTGATGAGTTTAATTTCACCCTTGTAAACTTCAATCATTTGTTGTACAAGCATAACAAGCTGACAGATGAGCCATTTATATTAGCCACTCAAGCAGAGCAGGTGTGTTATGTCAAAGATCCTTTAGAGCTCTATTGGGAAGTTGTTATGCAACTGACAATTCAAGATTCATTTGATATGTACTCCAAGGATTCAGCCCATGTTTCTCGGCTTGTGCCTCAAGTCGAACCACTAAGCCAACAAGAATTAGATGATAGAACATATGCGCGTGATGATGATGTTCATTGGGTTAGAGATGGAGTTGATGGTGTCTTAGTTGATGATGCATAACTGGATGTTGATAATGACATTGATAATGACATAATTGATGATTAAATGTTCTTCCTGCATTTCAAATTCGACACATGCATTATTCATCCAATGAAGCATGGATCCCACACACCCAAATGATATTGTGCTCATTGTTATTATGTTTTTTTGCGCAGGTTCTGTTCACCATAACACTTGGCTGGCTATTATTTGGTGGTCTTCCTTTTGATTTGGTGGGTTGATATTTCTCATCCATATAATTTAGACTTCGGTTTGTTTTTAGCTTTCTTCCTGTTTTTGTGCATGAAGAATTTTTTCAAATTTTTTCTTGTTTTCCCCAAAATTTGCTTCAGAAATGTTATTTCTGAAAAGGAGAACATAAATTTTGGCTCAGAAATCAAAATTTTTGAAATTCTGAGAGCGAAAATATATAAACATAATTTGTGCCCAACATATCTGATAAGGGCCTCGCTTGGCGGGGATGATCCGCCGCGGTCGGGAGGACGGCACCGCCCGGTCGCAGTCCCAAGCTATTTGGTAGGGCAGCGGTCGGGCGGCGGGGATCAGCGCGCCGCTATTTAGCGTGGATGATAATCCGCGCCAAACGAGGCCAAGATTTCTTGGTTTAATATTGCGAGATCTTTTAGATTGTATATTTATCATGTTGAGGATTGCCTTTCTTGCTCCAGTTAGTTTTCACATCATTATATTTTGTAGCAACATACAGAAGATTGACATGATTCAGTAGGAATGCCAGACAATCATACTTATTTTTATTTTTACTAAATTGTCTCTAGCTTATAATTTAAACATACATAATAATATATATGACATTCCTACTGAATCATATTTGGCAACTTAGTAAAAATATATAAGTAAAAATATTATTTGGTAAGATTCTGGGTAAAAAATATTGTATATCAAACAATTGGAATTCATTCAAATTTAGAAGATTTCTTCTTCATTTCATTAATTCAATCCTGCTTGTGCTTTCCATTACTGATTTGTGTTGGTGATTTAGACGGTGCAGTGCAGATCTCTCTTCCAGTCTCCAGCTTTCCAGTTCCCTACTCTTTTCTGGTAAGCAATTTTTTTTAGATTGCCAATTATTTATAACACTGAAAAACAGCGAACCGGGCGCCCAGTTCACTGAAAAACAGCGAACCGGGCGCCCAGTTCACTAAAAAACAGCGAACTGGACGCCCAGTTCACTGAAAAACAGCGAACCGGGCACCCAATTAACTTAAAAATAGCGAAGCGGGGGCCTAGATCACTTATTTTCAATAAATTTAATGTCAATATTACTATTAATATTATTATCTTCAATTAAAATTTTGTGTAGGAATGGGGAAGAAAAACTTGCAGGACGGGCTATGAATGCCAAAAAAACAACTGGCTTCACCCACAACACATCCACCATCACTAAATGAACCTTGCACCACTACACCTTCAGTTTCCCCTCCCACTACACATCCAGTACCACTTTCTATTCCAACAACCACTATTAAGTCAGTATTTCGAGCCACTAAACATCCAAGACCATCGATCTCTCCGCACACCACAAATACACCACCCACCACAAATACACCACCCACCACAAATACACCACCCACCACAAATACACCACCCACCACAAATACACCACCAGTCTCCCAGTCAACCACTATGCATGTACCATCCCTCTCCCAACCGGCATCTAATTCAACTGCAAGTGCATCTGCAGGTACTTGAATATTGTATTGCTTAATTACATGAGAATTATGGTATATAATTTTGTCATTTTTATGAAGGTGCCTCAGAATTAAATAGTAGTAAGAGAGGACGTGGTGGAGCTCAAGGCATTTCAACATGGGGCACGGGAGAGCGGTTTCATATTGATTTTGATAAGCATGGGTTGCCTATTGGTAAGTGTGAGCAACCTTTAATAGGACAACTTGGTTTGCTAGCGAGGAATGGATTTAAAGTATCGCTAACATATGCACGATGGAGTGATTTACCTGATGATGTTCTTGATGGTTTGTGGCGGGAGATACAGGTATATATGCTATTCTTTTAACAAGTTAAAAACATAAATAATATTGTTTAATTCTAATTATCTTACGGTGTAAGTGCAGGATAATACAGATGCACCTCAAGAATATCTAAATGCTTGCATATAATTGGAGAGAGATGGAGAGAATGGAAACATTACATCAAACGTCATAACTATAATATATATATATAACATATGAGGAGCGTTTATCTATCATCCCAGATCGTGTTGTTGCTGATCAGTGGAGAACACTTGTTCAGTACTGGGGGCAAGATACTATAAAGTCTATATCAGCACAAAATTCATTCAACCGTGAGTGTCAAGGAGGATATCATAAGATGGGATGATCGTCATTTCGCTCCATTCAACAAAAGGTAATTAATTAACTAAAAGTATTTATAATTATGCATTCAATTGAGATTAATGTAATATAATGTATTATTTTTTTAGATGGAGGTAGAGGGAGTTGAAATGGATAGACTTAATGTTTTTAAAAGAACACGAACTGACAAACATGGAAAGATTGAGCTTGAAGTTAAAGAGCTTATTGTAAGATCAATTTTTATTATAGACTTTCCTTCCAAGAAAAAAATGAATTAATAGAAATTATTTTGTATCTTCATAATGCAGGATGATGTGACTAGTTTGTATGAAAAATTGCCCGAGAAGGAGCGCACTCCAAAATATAAAGATGCTTGCTTTGTTAAGGTCATGGGAGAGGATGGCCATGGTCGTGTGCGTACATGGGGTTCCGGTATAGGCAATCCACAATTAAACGAGGAAGCATCAAATTCAATTCGTTCACAAATTTGAGAGGAGGTGCAATCTCAAGTTGATTCTCAAATTACTCAAATGAAAGCACAAATGGATGAAATGACACGTGTTCAACAAAATATGCAAGTGCTTTTAGTGCGTGCTGGCATTCCATTAACACTAACAATGAATAGAAGTGACGACCCTTCCATTCCATCTAGCACTGGACAGGTTTGTATTTAATGTTACTTTTCAATTGCTAATTTTTTTAAAAACTTGTAATATTTGAAATTTTATAGGTTGGAGATGAACATGATGATTTAGAAGACGGAGAGTTGGAGGGCATGATGCATCAATCAAAAAATTAATTAATATGCAGTAGTTTTTTGATTGGTTTTATTTTGTGGCTTGGGAATGATTACATTTGGAGTTTAAGAATGATTTGATTTTGGTTTGTGCTATAAACTATTGAAGACAATTTATATGAATTACTATTGTACTTTTTATGCATATATTGTGTGTGTGTGTGTGTATATATATATATATTAAGATAAAAATTGTTTCCTTTTAATATTAATTTTGGTACCAAATGTTTCTCCAAAAAGTTGTGTTGATGGTCTAACTAGATAGGAGCTCATAGTTTTTGGGAGTACATGAAAAGTTCATCGAGGAGAAAATGAGATAAAATAAAAGAGTACAAACACTTATTTGCGGGTGTTAGTTTGATTAATTTATTAGTAATTTGATGATCATTGGTAATTGTATTTGATTAATTATAATTTTTTTAAAATTGTGTATAATTAATGAAACATGAAATAAATTTTAGCCACGGGGTGGAATCGTGGCAAATACTATAAACTTAGTTTTTTAGCCACGGGAAAAATTCGTGGCAAATAGTTAATCATATTATAAAAATTGTTGCGAAATAAATATAAAAGGAAACTATTAGCCACGACAATTTGCCGTGGCTAATAGTTATCATATGTAATAGCTTTAGCCATGGGCCGAAGTCGTGGCAAATGAGGATGATACTGGACTTTTAGCCACGGTGGAGATTTCGTGGCTAATAGACGATAAAACTGGGCCTTTTAGCCACGGTTTAAATCCGTGACTAAAGGTCGTGGTTAAAGGTTATTAGCCACGGAGCGGGCGTGGCGAATACTATTTGCCACGTGCGCATTGCCCATGCCCATTTACCGTGGGCAAGCCTTGGCTAAAAGCGTTTTGCCACGGTTTAGGACTTTTAGCCACGGCAATTTGCCCTGGCTAAAATTCCCTTTCTGGTAGTGTGGGTTGTCTCCCGCAAGCCCTTTTCTTTATCCTCCTTGAGGTGGACCAAGAATTAGGCTCAATAGAGCACTACATCCCTTTCGGGTGTTGAAGTAGGTTACAATGAACTGTCTCCGTGGTCGTGCTTTCTTCAAAGATCTTTAGACCGTGTCCGTTAAATTTGAATTCGCTTCTTTGTCACCATGCACTTCAATAGCACCATACGGTGATACACTCTTGACGATATAGGGTCCACTCTATCTCGATTTTAGCTTCCCGGGAAAAAGTCTCAATCTTGAATTGTACAACAGTACCTTATCACCTGGCTTAAACATCTTGGGAACAATATGCCGATCGTGCCAACGCTTCGTTCTTTCCTTATATATACTAGCATTCTCATAAGCCATGTGTCTGAACTCCTCGAGCTCGCATAGTTGGTTACGTCTTTTAACACCGTCGGTTAAAACATCCATGTTGAGCTATTTTGTCGTGTATAATGCTCTAGGTTCCAACTCGACTGGGAGGTGACAATACTTTCCATAAACTAATTGAAACGGTGACATTCTGATAGGTGTCTTAAAGGTAGTTCTGTAGTCCCAAAGAGCTTCATCCACCTTCCGAGCCCAATCCTTCCTGTTAGACTTTATAGATTTCTCAAGAATCTGCTTCAATTCCCGGTTAGAAACTTCCACTTGCCCACATGCATGAGGATAATATGCTAGCGCTACCATGTGGTGGACACCGAACCGCTTTAGTAATTGAGCAAATTGCCGGTTGCAAAAGTGACTCCCGCCATCACTAATTATTGTGCGATGTGTACCAAAATGGGAAAATATATTCTTGTGGATGAACTGTAGAACTGTGCGTGCATCATTCGCAGCAACAACTTTTGCTTCGACCCATTTAGATATATAGTCCACTGCCATAATGATGTAATGCTTTCCATGAGACATGGGGAATGGTGCCATAAAGTCGATTCCCCACACATCGAACAATTCACAAACTGTCATATTATTCAAGGGCATTTCATCCTGCCGAGCGATATCTCCTGTGCGTTGACACTCGTTGCATTCTTTAACGTGAGTGAAGGCATCCCGAAAAAATGTGGTACAGAATAGCCCACACTGGAGTACCTTTTAAGCGGTTCGAGCATCCCCGAAATGTCCACCTGCCTCCCAGTCATGGCAGTGATGAAGGATGGACTTGATTTCGTAATCCAGAACACAGTGTCTAATGATTCCATCTGCACAAGTGCGGAATAGCAATGGATCCTCCCAATGATAGTATTTGATGTCCGAGAAGAACTTCTTCCGTTGTTGATTTGTCAAATTTGGAGGGGAAGCTTTGCTTGCCAAAAAGTTAGCAAAATCAGTGTACCACAGTGGGGACGAGGTGGATGCAACCGGAAAAAGACTCTCATCCGGAAATTTATCAGCAATTTGGGCCCCTGACGTTTTGGACTCACCATGGTGTTTGAGCCTCGAGAGGTGATCAGCAATAACATTATCAATACCCCGACAGTCGCGCTCTTCAATATCATATTCTTGCAGTAGCAAAATCCATCGCATCAGTCGAGGTTTTGCATCCTTCTTTTGCATGAGATATCGTAGGGTAGCATGATCCATGTGTACCACAACCTTTGAGAGGATGAGATACGAATGAAATTTTTCAAAGTCGAAAATGACCGCTAATAACTCCTTTTCCGTCGTGATGTAATTAAGTTGTGCATCATTCAGAGTTTGACTGGCATAGTAGATGGTGTGGACAATTTTATTCCTGCACTGCCCTAAGACAACCCCTACAGCAACATCACTCGGGTCGCACATTACTTCAAAGGGAAGGGTCCAGTCCAGCGAGGATAGGATGTGTGCGGAGATTAGATATTCCTTCAGAGAATTGAAAGCATGTAGGCACTCACTGTTGAATTCAAACCATACGTCTTTCGCCAATAGGTTGGATAACGGCTTAGCTGTATCAGAAAAGTTTGGGATGAATCGTCTGTAAAATCCAGCGTGCCCCAGAAAACTATGAATACCTCGAACTGACGAGGGAGGTGGAAGTCGTCTGATGATATCGACCTTTGCCTGATCAACCTCTAATCCCATTCTGGAAACTTTGTTTCCCAGCACTACTCCTTCGCCGACCATGATGTGGCATTTTTCCCAGTTTAGGACAAGATTTATGTCGTCGCAACATTTTAGAACTAAAGCCAGATTTTTCAACCCGACATCGAAGCTCGTTCCGAATAGAGAAAAATCATCTGAATACCTCCAAGAAATCACCAAACATGTCATGAAATATCGCCATCAAGCAGCGTTGGAATATGGCTGGGGCCTTGCAGAGCCCGAATGGCATGCGCTTGAAGGCAAAGGTCCCGGATGTAAATGTGGTCTTCTCCTTATCCGCCAGATTAATCAAAATTTGATTATAGCCTGAATATCCATCAATGAAACAGTAATAGTCATGTCCCGCTAGCTTTTCCAACATTTGATCAATGAATGGGAGAGGGAAGTGGTCCTTTCGAGTGGCAAGATTAAGTTTTCTGTATTCAATGCACACTCTCCAACCATTTATCGCCTGGGTTGGGAGTAGCTCATTATCCTCATTAGAGAATACGGTCATTCCTCCCATTTTTGGGACAAGTTAAATTGTGCATACCCACTTGCTATCACTAATGGGATAAATAATCCTGGAGTCAAGAAGTTTAAGAATCTCATCCTTGACAATCTCTTGCAAATTAGGGTTTAATCGACGTTGGGGTTGAGCTGAAGGTTTGAAACTCTCTTCTAAAAGTATTTTGTTCATACAAACCGTGGGGATGATCCCTTTGATGTCAGAGATTTTCCACCCGAACGCACCCATGTGTGAATTCAGCAATTTTACTAGCTGACATTCTTGATCATCTGCTAGCAGAGCAGAGATAATGACTGGGTGTGTCTTGTCATCCCCCAAGAATATGTATTTAAAAGTCTTCGGTAGTAGTTTCAGTGTAGGAGCATCATAAGCTGCGAAATACGACACCGGAACTGAGTCACAGATGATGACTGACGCTGTATCAAACACAACTTGCTCCTCTCCATCAGCGTCATCAGTCTCATCATCAAATCTCCCAAATTGATTAATTATGAACTCCATTAGCTTAGTAGCAACGGAGTCAAGAAGTTCGAACTCGGTACTCTTGACCACTCTTTGTGCATGTACATATCAAATGTGGTTGACTCCGTTCCAAGGCGCAATGTTAACAATCCATTCTCGGCATCCATCACCACTCTTGCCGTAGCTGGGAATTTTCTCCCTAAAATAATTGGTGTCTCATCGCCACTTTCTATATCGAGAATCACGAAGTCCGCGAGAAAGACTAATCCGTTGACCGCCACCACCAGATCTTCCACTATGCCCAGCGGCTTCTTTCTTGATCAATATGATAGTTGTAACGTGGTACCGGTAGGTCGAATGACGCCCGTGCCAATTTCACAAAAGATTGAGAGCGGAATCAAATTGATTGAAGCTCCAGAGTCGCATAGTGCTCGATGGCAAGTTTACTGACCAATGGTGCAAACAATGGTGAAACTACCTGGATCTTTTTGTTTTACAGGCCAATGTAGTCCCGCCATTGTTAAACACTCCTCCAAAGTTGATACTTCACCAACAAAATCTGAAGTTCTTGATTTTGCCACAAGATCCTTTAGAAACTTAGCGTAGTTAGGAACTTGTTTGAACACATCTATCAGGGGAATTCTCACATATACACCTTTCATAATGTCCAAAAATCTGTGATGTTGTTTCTCTTTTTGGAGATTCAGCAGTTGATGAGGGAACGGTGGAGTGGTCACCACAGGATGTTGCTGTAAAGATTCTGGTGCTACATAAGCGGGTGCTTCGACAGTAGTTTCAATCTCCAGCGGTAAGACCATTTGTGCAGATGGTCGACTGCGCTATTAATCACCAACCTTAACAACTCTTCCACTTCGATGATTCATAGTGTTCACAGTCTCAGTCTGCTAATTGTTTAATATTTGAATCACTCCTCGTAGGGTGGAGCACAATGTATCTATTTTTCGGCTGATCAATTCCTGTGAACGCCACCACTCCTCGAACCACCTCACAAACTGTTGGAATTTCTCCTCCCCAATCATGGAATCTGGGGTACTCCCCACAAAGTTTGCATCAGTCGGAGTTTGCCATAATGTGGGACTTGAGAGATCGTCCCCACATTCCACTAGAGCTAATGACGTCTTCGACAATCTGCCAAGCCTCGGATATGCCTCGGCTGAGAAGTGCACCCCCATCTGCAATGTCTAAGAGTGGTCTATACAGCTCCCGGATTCCGAAATAAAGTGTTTGAAGCCCAGTGACTCCGTACATATTCTGAGCGCAGCACAAGACTTGCAACCGGCGAAATTTCCACCAAGCTTCAACAAGGGGTTCATCGGGAGCCTGTGTATAGGTGATAAACTCCAAGTGCTTTTTGAATAAGAGTTCTTGAGAGCAATACCTCTTCAGAAACAGGTCTTCAGCTTGCCTCCATGACGTGATCTCAATTGGACAGATATCCCTATACTAATTTCTAGCTCTTCCCGCAAGTGAGAATGAGAATAGTTGTAACTTAAACTTATCTTGGAATCTCTCAGAATACTGGAAAGTGCCACACACTTCCAAAAAGTCTTTAATGTGTGAAAGGGCATATTCGTTGGGGTTCCCCTGGAACATACACTCTGAGAAATATAGGTGATTAGCTCGTCAGGTATTTCGAAAGTGTCTTCTGTTTCGCCAATCTGAGTGAGAGTGGTCTGCATTGACAAAAACTTAAACAAAACACCATAATAAAAAAAAATTACAAACACTGACAGTTATTCTCGAAACAATAAAATCACATGACTGAATGCACTCCCCGGCAATGGCGCCAAAAACTTGATGCGCAGACGGCAAGTGCACCGGTCGTTCAAGTAATAAAAATGGGAGCAAGTCCCCAAGTATCGATCTCTGGAGGAGTGCAGGTGGGGCATGTGAGTTCTCTATTCGAAAGAATAATTGTATGAGTGACACAAACCAAATGGGGGGTTTTTTGATTATGTTTCTACACTACAACATGAAACAAAATGCGGGTCGTTGCCACCGCGTCGCTTGGATGGATTACCCAAATGGGTAAAGGAATTGATGGAAGGACAATGAGGTTCGCAATCACCTCTTTGCCAAGCACGCTCCTAGCAATAGCTAGGACGGCACGAACACAACAACAAACTGCAGGGAGGAAATAACCTAGGCGCGCCCCGGTAGTAAAAATCACGAAGGGGGAAAGAAATACAATTAAGCACAGTAGGTTTTTACACATCATAACCACATTCCACAAGTTCATAAACCGTACTATAACAAAGGAAGGGGGAAAGAAATACAACCGAGCGCACGATGTCTTGTCGGGATTCGAGGATGGAATCCAGGGTTGTCAAGCCTTTTCCGAGTTCAGTCCACAACTGACGTTCAGGGTACGGAAGGGTTGTCACTTCCTTCTATTAACCCGTCTTCTTTGCGGATCTCCGCCAGTAGCAACCTCGCCGGAGAACTTCCAAATGGCAGCGAGAAGTATTCCAAAACTGAACTTGAGAGCTAGCTATGATAGTGGTGGCCAGAGATGAAGTTCTAGCCGAAGATTTGCGATGGAATGATGGCTGAATCTCCTCTCCTAAGGTGGAGCTCACAAGGGGAGAAAAATTAGAGCTTTTCCCGCTCCTCCATCTGTCCACGATACTCGGATCCCCTCTTAGGTCTGAATTTCTGCGCACTTAAATAGGGGCGTTTATTTAAGAAATGCACGACCGTGCGATTAAAAGAGACAAATTGGACCTGGGGCTACAGGAAGGTCGTGCATTTTTGTTCACGTGCGATTGAAAGAGACGAATTGGACCTGGGGCTACAGGAAGGTCGTGCATTTTTGGTCACGCACGAGCGGAATGCTCGTGCGCGACCAAAAATGCACGGGGTAGGAGAGGCCGCTGTTTTTATCAGGTATAGGAAGCTCGTGCGATTTCCTTCACGCACTATTGGATTCAATCATGCGTTAAGGAAAATGCACGATGAACATCATCAAAAGAAGCTCTGAGTAAATCACACAATCGACTCGATCATGCATCAACAATAATTGCACGGTCGTGCGATTTACCCAAACTGCAATGCTCAGCACATGGGTTTGATCCACCTGCATTTAATCAAAATATAAGCTCCTACCATATAGGAAATCATATAGCATCCACAATGCAAGCATGAACAGGCATGGGGAGCCCCCAAAGGCATACTCCCAGCACAGAATGCCCAATTGCACACCCCGATAGGCGAAAAGAGTGAACTACATGTAAAATGATAACTACAGTAAATACTAGCGTTTTAACGCAAAAAGGGTAGTGCACGAGTGAGAAAACAAGCATAGATGAGTCTGAAAAACCCTATATATTTGGGACTCATCAATAACCGTGAACTCGTTCTGCATGAAATGGGTACTGAACTCCATTTTTGGAATGTCACATTCCCGTATTCTCTGGTGGTAGTAACTGGTCCTTAAGTAAGTTTAGAATAGACTGTTGACCCAACTTGTTGGTCGAACAAGTCATCGATTATCGGAATCGAATAATGGTTATTCTCTGTCAGCTTATTAAGTTCTCGATAATCAATGCATAGACGCAAGCTTCCGCCCTTCTTTTTCAAAAAGACGATCGGTGCGCTCTAAGGGGATGAACTTGGACGTATATAGCCTTGCTCTAGCAGTTCTTGCAACTAAACTTTTAGTTCTACCAATTCCTTTGTTGGTATTTAGAACGGTGAGCATGACACAAGATTGGCACCTGGTACCAACTCAATACATAAATCAATCTCTCTCTAAGGCAGGGCCCCAGGGAGTTTGTTTGGAAACACGTCTGTGTACTCCGCTATAATTGGAACATCACTCAGACTGGGCTTCAGCTCTAAAATCTCCAACAATGTGACGAATAGCTCCGCGCCTTTCCTCACCGCCTTGACCACTTAGAGAGCATACATCAGCGTCTTGATCGCTCCTCGCATACCGAAAAATATGGTCTCATCTCATGTGTTCTTTCCCAGCGTAATCTCCTTCAGATTGCAATCTATGCAAGCTCGTTAATTCGAGAGACAATCCATGCCAAAGATTACAGCAAATTCAGACAATGGTAGTAATGACGCCGCCACGTCAATACGTTATTTCCCTTTCTGCACCTTTACACGACTTAACCAATCTGTGCTCATTCAATACCCATTAGGCAACTCTCCCTCCAATATATCCATTCCTAGCGTAGACGGTAATCCGATTCGCACAACAAAGTCATTAGATAGAAAAGAGTGTGATGCTCCCTTATCAAAAAGAGCTCTCGCCGGATAGTTGAAAATTAGAACGAAGCCTAATTGCACACACATATGGCATACACTTGCAGGTCACCGGTTTAGATGACCCATTGTGATACCTACCCTCACATGGAATATGAGTATCATGGAAACTTGTCAACCGAACATGGGGGTCTTACGACCCCTTAAGCACAGAAGCTCTGAGAGTGTGTTAACTCAGCATTGCACATAATCACTAGGATTTCCCCTATTTTCTCGATCTAATCACATCATCCGCTATTCTTACGGGAAAAGAGCAGTACAAAACACTAGAAGCAACATCACACAAAAATAACTTTGGTGAATGGCCTCACACTGGCCAAGAGAGTACACTCTCAGATGGGTTAGAGGGTAAAGGGAAGCGGAAGGCTCCACAGCTTTCCCTAACTCAGCATAGCTTAGACCAATTGCACAATTGTTCTCCAATAATCTCGGAGGATGAATTCGACACTCATAGGGGATGACCCACTTTCTCACAAGTATATGACTTCTAAGAACTTGACAATCACTCCCCAACATTCATTGAGGCTTGAGTCCACGAGAAATATGGAGTGTTGAAGTCTAGGTAGTGCTTCAGCTACTAGCAACGCGCTTGCTGTTCCTTTATGGCTCCACTTCACCAACCGACATTGGGGCCACTCCAGGAGTAGGAGGTTGTACAAGCCTTCCTAGTTGTGCATTAAGCGTGGAAAACACCGCTTTTGTGACCCATCTAATTATTTCAGTAGAAGGGAATGTCACATAAGAACCAGTAAGCACACTATTCTCAATAATGTTATGAGGTTGAGGACACCCCGCTCCACTCCTAACCAGCTGTAATCATGCCGAACACAATTTAGTGCCTGCAAACATAACAAAACATCAATTAAGGAACGCTCAGGTTCCACAAAAAAGTATGTTTTTTATTCCTAAGTGGACATTCTTATTAGTTTTTATCATTTTAGGTGAATGCACATCACGCGCAATCCACTCCTTAAAAAAAGAATTCGGTCTCAAATTATATAAACTACGGATCGACTCCTAAAGTCTGATACCAAATTATAACACCCTTCCAGTACAAAACATATAACAATAGGTTCGGTCGAGACTCCACACAATATTGAACAAACTAGCTAGACATTAATAAGATAGCTAGAAAACATAAAACTCCATCCACTTCCACAAAGTTTTTCAACACTGGCCACTCTCAGACTGCCACAATCTTCAATGGATCCACCTCAATGCCTTCTCCACTAACCACATGACAAAAGAAATGCCACAGAAGGTAGCCAAAACTCACATTTGGAAAACTTCATGTACAACTGACTCCTCCTTAAGGTGCTCAAAACTGCGTGTTGTTGATCTGAATGCTCCTCTTCAGAATGAGAGTACACATAAATGTTTTCGATGAAGGCGATCACATATCACTCCAAGTACTCTCGGAATGTTCTGTTCAACAACTCCATAAATACCGACGGTGCATTTGAGAGACCGAACGACATAACCGTGAACTCATTTTGCCCTAAACGGGTACTAAATGCCATTTTCGAAATGTCACATTCTTGTATTCTCAGCTAGTAGCAACCGGTCCTTAAGTAAGTTTAGAATAGACTGTTTACCCAACTTGTTGGTCTCACAAGTCATTGATTATAGGAATCAGGTAATGGTTCTTCTATACCCGCTTATTGAGTTCTCGATAATCTATGCATAGACGCAAGCTTCCGCTCTTCTTTTACACAAAGAGGATTGGTGAACTCAAAGGGGATGAACTTGGACGTATATAGACTTCCTCTAGCAGTTCTTGCAACTGAGCTTGTAGTTCCACCATTTCCTTTCTTGGTATTTAGAATGGTTAGCGTGACACAAGCTTGGCACCTGACACCCACTCAATACATAAATCAATCTCCCGCTAAGGCAGAGCCCCAGGGAGTTTGTTTGGAAACACGTCTATGTACTCCGCTATAATTGGAACATCACTCAGACTGGGCTTGGGCTAAGAAGCCTCCAACAAAGTAATGAATAGCTCTGCACCCTTACTCACCTCCATGACCACTTAGAGAACAGGCATCAGTGTCTTGCTCGCTCCTCGAATACCTACAAATGTTGTCTCATCTCCTTTGTTCTTTCCCAGCGTAATCTCCTTCAGATTGCAATCTATGCAAGCTCATTGCATCGAGAGCCAATCCATGCCAAAGATGACATCAAATTCAGACAATGGTAGTAATGACACCTCCAAGTCAATACCTTGATTCCCTATCCGCACCTTTACAAGACTTAACTTATCTGTGCTCATTAGAGAACCATTGGGCAACACTCCCTCCAATATATCCTTTCCTAGGGTAGACGGCAATCCGATTCGCACAATAAAGTCCTCAGACAGAAAAGAGTGTGATGCTCCCTTATCAAAAAGAGCTCTCTTCGGATAGCTGAAAATTAGGGCGAAGCCTAATTGCACACACATATGGCATACACTTGCAGGTCACTGGTTTAGATTTCCCATTGTGATCCCAACCCACACATGGAATATCAGTACCATGAAAACTTATCAACCGAGCATGGGGTTTATGACCCCTTAAGCACAAAATCTTTGAGCATGTCCTAACTCTGCATTGCACCTAATCACTAAGATTTCCCTAATTTTCTCGATCTAATCACGACATTCACTATTCTTACGGAAAAAGGGCATTACAACCGCACCACGACCATAATTGCATGTCTTACAAAACCCTAGTAGCAACATCACACAAAATAACTTTGGTGAATTGCCTCTTACTGTCCAAGAGAGTACACTATTGACAGGGTTGGAGGGTAAAGGGAAGCGGAAAACTCCAATGCATTCCCTAACTCAGTATAGCTTAGACCTGTTGCACAAGTGTTCTCCAACAATCTTAGAGGACCACTTCGACACTCATAGGGCATGCCCCACTTTCTCACAAGAAAAGGACTCTAAAAACTTGACAACCACACCTCAACATTCATTGCGGTTTGAGTCCCCGAGAAAGATGGAGTGTTGAAGTCTAGGTAGTGCTTCAAATACTTGCAACGCGCTTGCTGTTCCTTTATGGATCAACTTCACCAACAGACATCGGGGACACTCCAGGAGTAGGAGGTTCTACATCCTTCCTGGTTGTGCATTAAGCATGGAAAACTCAGCTTCAGTGACCCATCTAATTATTTTAGTAGAAGGGAATGTCATATAAGAACCAGTAAGCGCACTATTCTCAACAATATTACGAGGTTGAGGACACACCGCTCCACTCTTAGTCATTTGTAATCGTGTCGAACAAAATTGTTGGGTATTATGCCTTCAATATATCTAGATTTGAAGAAGAAACTTAAGTATAGATAAGTCAAGTTGTTTTTGATATTGTATTTATGTTCATGATATGACAGATACATAAAAGCTATATAACTAGTATATAAACGATAAAAGTAATGAAAATCAACCATGTAAAATATCGTCTCAAGACTCAGCGGAGGAATCATGGAGAAAAGTATCATATCGTCGAAACAGTTTTGTTGAGTCTGAATTTGCACCTTCGCGATCGACGCTAGGGAAGAAAAGGAAAAGAGGAGGCCGCGAGCTATCGGTTACTATTGACAGAGAAAAGTTAGACGGCATGCAGCGGTCGAGACTGGACTTTGCCCGTCATAGCGAATGTCACTCCTATGACGGGCTTTCCTTTTATTTAAGTGATTTGATTAATGCGGGTTACACGGTTAAGCAGGAGAGAAGCCGGCCGGTCAGACAAACTGCAAGACAGTATACTCGAGACCGCAGCTCAAATAAGCGAGCTCCAGGATTAGAGTGTGCGTGTCTTGGGAGCGTCGCACGCCCCTATTTATAGGATCGGGGACCTGCCCGAACGGGCAGGTGCTAAACTAACTGCTTGCCCGGGTATAGGAGAATCGGGCGAGGGGTGACGAGATACAGAAGAAGAAATAATGAGAAGTCGTGCGGCATGGCGGCTTGAATGGAGATCTGTGTTGAGCTTGAACTAAGATACCTCAGCTTCAACAAGGTCGGTAACCCGTGTGATCTATTAGTTGAGACTGCGGTGTACAACCCCGATATTCGCCAGGTAAGGAAATCGAGCGAGACGTGAGTGGCGAGATCCATACCTCGCCGAGATCGGCCCCCAGCCGATGAGACCTCGACAGACCACCAAAATAGGCAGCGAGGTCTTCGCGAGGCGACCCTCTAAAAGAGACGCCGCGGGCAGTATTCGCGAGAGGACCCGCGAGAACTCCTTCAGCAAGGTTCTCGCAAGGCGATCCCCCGGAAGAGATATCGTGGACAGGACCCGCGAGAAGGCCTGCGAGAGCTCCGGCAGTAAGGTCATTGCAACCCCTTATCCATAAATCATTAGGGTCAACTTACCATTTTATCCTTGGTGGTCTGCCCTTAGCCTCTCCAAACAGCGGAGCTTGGCTGTTAGCAGACCCATTTGGGGTGCAGATAGTAAAATCTAAAGGCGGAATCCTGTTATTTGCAGACCAGATCAGAAAATCTATAAATAGGACCTTAAGGGCACCTTTGGAGTGGATCTCACTTCAGCTTCCCTCTCCTTAGGCTTTCTTTGGTTAGCATTTCCAGAGCTCTCCAAGGTGCCCAAGTCTCAGCTTTGGCTTGGGAGGGGAAGCGCTCAACGATCTTCCGGGTTAGTGGAGGGACCTCCTCGCTGTGACTAAGGTCTTAGTTAAATTCTTAATCTTCCGTCCACCATCCTC
The DNA here is from genome assembly GCA_033032865.1 of Dactylorhiza incarnata. NCBI lineage: Eukaryota > Viridiplantae > Streptophyta > Magnoliopsida > Asparagales > Orchidaceae > Dactylorhiza > Dactylorhiza incarnata. The sequence continues at coordinate 1,295,859 of JAWHQI010000068.1, forward strand.
GAGGGATTAGTAAGGGCTAGCCGCCCCTCATTTCGGTGAGGGCCCCGAGCTCTATGAGAGACCGAGAAATAGGTTTCAACATTTTGGTGTGGTGAGCGTGGAGCGTGGCTGGTTCAAGAAAGTTCTAGAGAAGGGTTATGGCAGGAGATGAGGAGCAGGGCGAGGAGTTCGGCGAGACTCCTCAGGAGGCGATGGCTAGGATGCTCGCGGATTTCATAAAGGAGGTGCTCGACACCTTGGGGTTCACGGTCACAGCTCTGCGAAGTGAGTTTGCGACCCCGGCACCTCAGGCGACCACTCCCCCAACAGCAGTCGGCGAGAGGGCACCAGGAGGAAGGGCTGGAAAGGAAGTTGCCGTCGGCTTGGGTCAGAGCCAGGAAGGGCGGGTGTTGTTCGCCAGTCCGGCGAGCTCCGTTCCGGCGAGCTCAGTGCTGGCGAGCTCCATCCCAGCGAGTGCGTCACTGGCGAGTGCACGCCAAGAGGAAGCGGCGACTGTCGGGGTGGTTCAGGCGAGCACCGCCCTCATGAGCACAGTCCCGGCGAGCTCAAGTTTGGCGAGCGAGCTTGGGGGATGAGTGGAGCCGGGAAGAGTGACAGGAGGGGGAAGCCCCTTTTGCGAGTTGGTGCTTTCTGCACCCGTCCCGAGGGGATTTGGAGAATGGGACCGGGTGTACTACAACGGTAGGGATGACCCTGTCCAACACCTGCAGAGTTTCGAAGACTCGGTCTCCATCAGGCCGATGTCAGATGCCTTTAAGTGTCGGCTCTTTGCCGTCACCCTCAAGGAGAAGGCCAGGGATTGGATCCATCATCTCCCAGCAGGGTCCATCTACTCGTTCGAAGATTTGCGCCGAAGTTTTTTACTGAGGTTCTCGACCTCAAAAAAGAGGAAGAAGGACGTTGATTCCCTCTTCGCAGTGAAGCAGGGACCCAGGGAGTCGCTGGATCAGTATGCCGATCGATTCCAGGAGGAAGTGCAGCTCACTCAGGAGATGCCTGGGTTTTCACTCCAACTCGCCTTCACGGTCGGGTTGAAAGAGAGTTTCTTCAAGATGGCGTTGAAGAGAAAAGCCCCCGTCTCCTTTGAAGAGCTGATGGAGAGGGTGTCGGAGGAAGTCGCGAGTGAGGAAGCCAATCCAGAGCTCACCAAGAGGCTAGCAAAGCTCAGTGAGCTGGAGGTGAGGCAGCAGGAGGTCAGGAGAAGGGAAGAGCCCCGGGCCCCTGAGGGAGAATGGAGGCCGCAAGGTGGAGGAATGCAAGGGCAGGGAAGGGGTTACGGCCCAGGAAGGGGTAACCATATCGGAGGTCAATGGAGGCCCCCCCAGTTAGGGTGGAGGCAAGGTCCGATGCAGATGCCTCCCCCACCCCAACAGGCCATGGCGATTGGAAGGGGAAGAGGAAGAGTAAGAGGAAGGGGAGGAGAGGCAGAAGCGGCAGCCGCTAGGAGGAGAAGGAACAGGGTGGCAGAGGCCGAGGCGAGGGAAGTGGCGGTGCCATATTGCATCTTCCATGATGTGGAAGGTCACTCGACGGACACCTGTCCGGAGTTCCTGGAAGTAAAGAGGGGCAGAGCGCCCGCGCCACCACAGCAGCAGCCAGTAAGGATCGTGTAGGTTGAACCTCGAGAGGAGGAGGAGGAAAGATGTGAAGATAGAGCCGATATGGGAAGTAGAGGAGGGATCAGGGTGATCCATGGGGGGGGGGGGGGGTAGGGGTGGAGGCGACCCGCAAGGCTAGCCTCCATACCATCTACCGCCGGAGCGTGGCTTCAACATCCACCGCTCCACCCCCGACCGAAAAAATTGTTTTCACCCAGAAAGACATGTCGGGCTACGAGGACCCGTTCTGCGACGCACTGGTCATCCAGACGGCGATCGAGAACTTCACTGTCTCCCGGATCCTACTGGACAACGAAAGTTCGGTCAACATCATCTTCAAGAAGGCGTTTGACAAGATGGAGGTGGAGCCTAGGAGGGTGTTGGCCTCGGATGGCCCTTTATTTGGATTCTCGGGGGAGAGGAAGGAAGTAGAAGGGGGAGTGGGGCTTCATGTGACCCTGGGTGTGCAGTCCCAGAACTGTCATTTTGTCATTGTGGACGCCCCAAGCAGTTACAGCACTATCTTCGGATGGCCACTTATTAGTGCGTTCCGCTGTGTCCCCTCCACCTTTCATCAATGCCTCAAGTTCAACGATGGAGGGGTTCAGGTGCGGATCAGAGGGGATCCCAAGGTGGCAAGACAGTGCTACGTAACGGCTGTCAACACCATCTTCTGGATGGGAGAAGCCGAGAAGTGGGATAGGATGATGGAGGAGGCGGCCGAAGACGGAGGTAGGGAGGTAGCCGAGGAGAAGTTGGAAGGAGATAATGTCCATGCCCAGGAAGGGGTAGCTGAGGAACCCCGGGCAGAAAGAGAGGAAGAAGAAGAGAAGGCCCAGGAGGGGAGGGCAGAAGAGCTGATGGTGGTAGAAAAGGAAGTCGAGGAGGAATTCCAGGCTCCCACGTGTGCCGAAGAGGAGAAGGCTTGGGGAGAGCAGTCCAGGTTGGAGGCTGTGGACGAGGTTTTAGAGCTCGAGGTCACCACCCAGCTGGGGGTGATGGAAAAAGTCCGGGTCAGCGGAGAACTCAGCCCAGAAGATCAAGCGGAGATTCTGGCTTGCGTATAGAAGAACGTGGACGTCTTCGCTTGGAGCACCGCGGAAATGCCCGGGATCGACGCGGATGTGGCTTTCCATCGCCTCAGCCTCGACCCCGGTGCCCGCCGCATCCGCCAGAAGAGGAGGGCCGTCGCGGACAAGCTAGAAGGGCCCATCCGCGAGGAGGATGGCAAACTCCTGCAGGCTGGATTTGTATCGGAGATCCAGTATCCAGGCTGGGTCTCCAACGTCGTTATGGTAAAAAAGGGAGGAGGTAAGTGGCGTATGTGTATCGACTTTTCGCTTCTTAATAAATCATGCCCGAAAGATTGCTACCCCCTGCCCAGAATCGACGGGCTGGTTGACTCAGCCGTTGGTTTTTCTGTAATGTCTTTCTTAGATGCTTTTTCAGGTTACCATCAAATCCGCATACATCCCCCGGACATCAAGGATGTTTCCTTCATCACGGGGGATGGATGTTATTGCTATAAGATGATGCCCTTCGGGCTCAAGAAAGCAGGGGCTACGTACCCAAGGATGATGGATAGGGTCTTCTGCGAGCAGAAAGGAAGAAATTTAGAAGTCTATGTTGACGACCTCATGGTGAAGAGCCGAGACCTTGGGTCTCACCTCCGAGACCTCGAAGAGACATTCGGGACCCTGCAGCGGTACAAGATGAAACTCAATCCCTTGAAGTGTGTCTTCGGGGCGAGCCGAGGGAAGTTCCAGGGCCACTTGCTCACCCCCGCAGGAGTGGAACCCAACCCGGACAAAGTTAAAGCGGTGATGGAGTTGGGGTCGCCAAGAAATCTGAGGGAGGTTCAGAGCCTTACAGGGAAGTTGGCTGGGCTCAGCAGGTTCCTCTCCAAGGCGGGAGAAAATTGTGCACCTTTTTTCAAAGTACTGCGGGGAAACAAGAAGTTTGAATGGACCCCGGAGTGCGAGAAGGCCTTCCAGGCTCTGAAAGAACAGCTCACCCAAACCCCTCTGCTCCAGGGACCGAGGCCAGGAGAAGACCTGTCCCTGTACCTGGGGGTAGGGTTCAAAGCAGTAAGCTCCGTGTTAATCCGGGAGGAAGGGAAGAAACAGTTCCCTATCTACTACGTCAGCCGAGTGCTGAAGAATGCAGAGCTCCGGTACCCGATTTTGGAAAAGTTGGCCTTCGCATTGGTGGTGTCAGCCCGGAGGCTCCAGCCTTACTTTCAAGCCCATTCAATTAAAGTAGTGACGGACCACCCGCTCCGCAAAATCATGGAAGGGGTGGAGCACTCAGGAAGGTTGGCAAAGTGGTCCGTGGAGTTATGCGAATTCAATATCACGTTCGTGCCCAGGACGTCCATCAGGGCTCAAGCAGTGGCAGACTTCATGGCCGACTATGCGGCCGAAGTGGGGGAGCACGAGCCACCTCCCCCAGAAGCATGGAAGATGTTGGTGGACGGAGTGTCGGGAAAATACTCCTATGGAGGGGGAATAGTCCTGGTGAGTCCTCAGGGGACTCGGATTGAGCAAGCCTTAAACATCCATTTCCCAATCACCAACAACCAGGCTGAGTACGAAGCAGTGATAGCGGGCCTTCGGCTGGCCCGAGAACTGGGTGTGCAGGACGTGGAGGTCTCCATGGACTCCATGGTGGTAGCATGCCAGATCAAACGAGAATTTGAAGCAAAGGACCCGACCCTCCTACTATACCTGGAAAAGGTTAAGGGGGTCATCGGGCAGTTCCGCACATTCTCCATCAAGCACGTGCCGAGGGAGGAGAGCACCCAGGCGGACCTCCTAGCCAAGTTCGGTCCCCAAGCGGGAGGGACGACTTCGGAACTCTTCCGGCCCTCCATCGAGGAAGGAGAATTGATGGAGGTGGATCAACAAGCCTCGTGGATGGATCCGTACATCACCTTCCTATCCTCCGGGCAGTTCCCTGGAGAGGATGTGGACAAGAGACGCTTTAGGTATAAGTCTGACTATTACTCCTTGCATGCAGGGGGGATATATAGAAAGACCCTCTCGGGACTCCTGGCCCGTTGTGTCTCCGAGGAGGAGGTCCCGAGAGTGCTGGAAGAAATCCACTCCGGGGAGTGCGACAGTCACTCCGGGAGTCAGACCCTGGAAGGGAGGGTGTTGAGACAAGGCTACTTCTGGCCCACTCTCAGCAAGGATGCGGCAGAGTTCGCAAGAAAGTGTCCGAAATGCCAGCTCTACGCTCCGCTCCAGCTCCTCCCAGCTCAAAGACTCCGGACCATCACGGCTCCCTGGCCCTTCTCCATATGGGGGCTGGACCTGGTCGGCCCCTTTCCCCAAGCCAGCGGCCAGAGGAAGTTCCTGCTGGTCATGATCGACTACTTCTCCAAGTGGGTAGAGGTGAAAGCACTTGCTAAGGTAACCTCTCAGGTTGTAAGGAATTTTGTGTGGGGAGAAATAATTTGCAGGCATGGACTCCCTCTAGCTATAGTGACGGACAATGGGCCGCAGTTTGCGAGTGAAGAGTTTGTCGGCTTCTGCACTCAGCTCGGCATTGACCTCAGGTTCGCTTCGGTCCACCACCCGAGGAGCAATGGGCAGGTGGAGGCGGCGAACAAGATAATCGTTAACCTGCTAAAAAAGAAAGTGGAAAACCTTCGAGGAAATGGGGTGGAACAGCTACCCTCCGTCCTCTGGGCCATGAGGACTACTCCGAATACCGCCACCGGGGAGACTCCATTCAAGCTCTCTCACGGGTCCGAGGCCGTTCTCCCCATAGAGTTTGAGGTAAAGACCCCCCGGGTGATCGCTGCGAGCAAGGGGGATGAAGAGTGGCTGGAAGGTAACAATGCAGAGCAGAGGCTGTCCTTGGACCTGGTGGAAGAACTCCGAGACTTGGCCACCATCAGGCAGGAAGAGGTCAACCGGCGGATGGCTCGATATTTTGACAGACATATCCGGATAAAACACTTTCAGAAAGGAGATCTAATCCTGAAGAAGGTCGACGCGGCCAGCAGAGGGGCCATGGTGGGAAAGCTTGGATTCTAGTGCGCACGACCACTGGTCGTGCGCCAATGACCGTGCGCACTGTTTAATTCCAGCGCCTATAAATTCCGCTGCTCGCGATTTATGTCAGATCCTCCACATTTTTCCGCCGTTCTTCCACCGTTCCGCGCCAGTTTTGCCCCTCCACCGCCGCCCACCATCTGGAGGTGCTCTGGGCTTGTTCTTCACGCCAATCTTGAGCCGGAGTTTCCTCTCGGCCTCCTCCTTCATCCAAGAGCTTCAAAGAGAGATCTAGCCGCCATCTCCATCGAGCAAGAGGAAGTTTGCAACCTCTACCGGATCGTGACACGAAGAAGACGGGTCCATTGGAGAGTCGTGACAGCTCTCTCTACCCCGGACGTAGTTGCGGACCGAGCTTGGACGCGGATTGACAACCCGGCGATTCCAACCGTGAATCTACAACGAGACTTCGGATTCGGTCGATTTCTTGCCTTATTCTTCTCTTATTGATGTGTATATGTTTTAGATCTCATTATTATGATGAAGTGGCACTTGAATTAGTTATATTTACATATATATTTCATGTCTATGTGTTTGTGTAATTTATCTATTTGAGTTGCTTGAGGTGCGCCGCCGTCCATTTCCATTCCGCCGTCACGTTCGTGTGCCGCACTAGCAATTGCTAGTGGCGTGCTTGTCGAAGAGGTGCTTGCGACCCTCACTCCGCTAGCCTACTCGTCCATCCGCCTACCGAAGCATGGCATCGCGGCCCGTATTCCATCCCGCCTAACGAAGCAGTGCGCTCAAGGCCTGCACAGTTCGATTCCGCTTGCCTACTCGTCCATCCGCCCTTTCGACGCAGCGCGCTCAAGGCCTGCCTAGTCTCCATCCCGCCAAGCGAAGCATTGCATAACGACATTGCATAGGAGTAGTTGATAGCTTTTATTTTATTTTCCAAAAGCCAACCCAACTCCCCCGCATTCCATCCGATTTAAGGACTTCAATCTCAAGTCCTTCCTCGAAACCTAACTCCACCTTACTGTGTTCCTCAAGAGACCGACACTCGGGGATTTTCCCCATTATTATTACTTGCGCGACCGGTGCACTTGCCGAATCATCGCATCAATGGCTTCACTCCCAGTGATGATGATCACTCATCTGTTGGCCAACAAGGAGAGGAATGGGAGCTCCTAGATGCACCTGAGTGTGATGAGGAAAGTATTCTTTCCATCGGGGAGGCATTAGCAGATCTTTTTGCAGAGGAACTAAATTTTTTTGTTCCTCCAGTTTCTTTGCGAGATTTTTCTACACACATTCTTTATGATCCTATCAATGTGAAGGAGTGGGGTGATGCTTCTGACTCGGAGGATGCTCCAAAGTGGGATGAGGAGTTTGTTTTCCCCGAAGGGGAGAATGAATGCTTTGAACACGATGGTGCACCTCGGTGGGATGAGGAGGATACTCTCTCTGATGAGGAGGTTTGCACTTCCTCATGGGACAAGGAGGTCCAACTCAACACCGAGGCCCTTGAGTTCTTGGGTTCCCCTCGCTATGATACTTACGATGATGATAGCGATCTATCCTTGGATCCTGCCGGGAGTGAGACCGGGATCACTCCCCCGATTGATTTTTATTCATGTTCTTCTTCTTTTTTATTTCTTGATCCCCTTTCTCTATCTGAGCCTGTGCAGGTTGAGTCTTCACAGGTACCCCAGGAGGACTTGGAGCATGATGCTCAAGTCAATGATGAGAGCATCCTCTTATGTGAGGAGGTTGATCCCCCCTCAGTAGAGGAAGCCCCACTCATTACCTTCTCCTCCTACTGCCTCCCTGGAGATGATACCTTACTGGGCAAGGATAGTTTTGGTGAGTTGAGTGAGGATTCCTCCTCTTCTTACTTTTTATTCCCTCTACCTGTGATGAGCAGGTATTATTTATATTTGGGTAGAGGCGTGACTGTTATGTCTCCGTATCGGTACCCGCTACCGACACGCATATTAGAACAGTTACCTGTGCACTTTTCTTTTCATAGACCCATTAGCTAGAACTGTTTTCAATTTGAATAAGTCGTGCTGGGAGGACAATAACCCCAGTAGTTATCTTACTTTTCCTGCATTTTTATTTCTTCTAATCATGTTTAGTTAGCTGTAGTTTCTTTTAGTTTGTCTTTTTCTTTTGTTTTTGCAGAGCTCACCCCTGCAGGTCCTTCTTCTGCATGGCGGATGCTGCAGCTTTTTCTTGGTTTCCACGCCAATCTTCTGGTATGCTCATTTCTGAGCATTGGGTACTCTCTTCCCCTAGCTCTTTTCTGAATCTCATAGATATATATTGTGTGTATTGTCTAGTTTAAGTATGGGGGAGAGTAGTTCTGTATGCCCACTCACGTGCACTATAGCATTGCATGCTATAAGTATTTCTATTTCATTTATTTAGTGTTGATTCATATGCACCACACACCACTACACCCACTTGAGCGTGCACTTAGCTGTTGACACGTCTTGAGCTGAACTCATTTCTTTTTGTGTGATTTGGAAAATCATTGTGCTGGCGTGGGATTGTGAGTCGGAGTAAAATGTCGACTTCTATAGTGCTCCTAGTCGAGTGCTCATGTCTCGCATGGAAACTCATGTAGATTCAATTTCTTTTTATGCTTTTAGATTATATTTTTCTGTTAGCGTAGATATTGTTTACTTTACTAAAAAAATTGGTGAATTCGTTGTGAATCAAACGGTAGCATGGGAATGTGTGTAGATGTTCGTTAGCCTCGTATTGCCCGAGTCGGGAGAAAGGATTATCTTTCTCGGTGGCTAAGAACTTTCCCCAAGCGATTCTTGATGCATGGGTATACGGTTAGTCATTTGTGTGAATGTGATATAGGCCATCATTTTGGCCCGGTTGAGCCTTTGTGCCTATTCCTATCGCTATATTCTCGCTAGCCCAGTTGTGCCTACCCTTTCTTTGATTCAGCCCCACTTTTATTTCACCAAAGCCTAAAAGCCAATCCTAGTCGCACACCCAAATTTGAGCCTTAGTCTGCATATTATTTTCAAGATTGGGGTGTTGAAGTGGTGATTTCTTTTGTGAAAATGTGGATGCGCTTCATTGTTCATTTTGCTGAAAATGCTTTGAAAAGAAAAGAAAAGAAAATAAGAAAAAGAAAGGAAGTGAAAAGAAAAGAAAAGGTGATGAGCTTTATTGAAAAATCTGTATAAATATATGTTTGGGAGTAGGCGGTGCACGCACCCATGTTTTCAGGTTCAAGTCTGGGGGTGTAGTGTACCCGTGTGTATGCATGGTGTTTGAGGATAATTTCTGCATTAGCTCATTTGGGTGTAGTGCTTGAGCCGTCATTTTTATCATTGAATATCTCGCCTAAACCCAAGCCTCATCTAAAACCTAAAGTCCTATTGACTCACACATTTGAGTCAAAGCAGTACCGTGGAGAGAGTGCAACCGGACAAGCGTATGGTCACCGACATTGATGGATTTCAATGGAGTTTGTCCCGAGCCCCAATCTTTGGCAATGCTCGCCTCAGCGTTCAGTTTACTTTCTTCCTATGTACGACCTTATGATTCACCGTGACTCACTTTTTGAGTAAATGTAATATATAAATACGCCCCTAGAAAATTATAAACTAATATGTATAATTAGAAATTTTATCTACTGTATTTCTACGCGCATGAGCATGCGACTTCGCATGGTACTCCGCTTTACAATTTCTATGTCAGCTTATATTTTTCTTATCCGCTTGAGGGATTTGTTTGCTCGGGACGCGCAAACAGGTAAGTCTGGGGGTGTGATGAGTCCCATTTATATATACATTTATGGACTCATCTGAGCCGTATTTCTAGTCTATGCACCACATTTTAGGCACGTTTTCATTCATTTGTACTATTCCATGCTAGGTGCACTTTTAAGCCCATTCCGGTGTGCAATTGCGCTCCTTGTTGTTGGGGGTAAGCACATGGTGCTCCCCTTCTCTTGTTCTATGTTTTTCTGATGTTGGACGTGTATTCCCAGCCATTGTATCTTGTATTCAGGTGACCGGCTCGTCCCGTTTTCCCCAGAAGTAATGTCTGTGCATATCGCACGGTCGTGCGTTTCCTTGACGCACGGTCGGTTGCGGTCGTGCGTTTGTGTCTGGGCAGAAAACGGAGCGTCGGAGTTTACTCGTGCGTTTTTACGCACGGGCGGTTTGCCCGTGCGTGAGTAAAATGCACGGTCGACCTGTGTATTCTTGATTTCAGAGCGTCGGATTTTGCCCGTGCGTTTGAACGCACGGGCGGTGTTGATCGTGCGTGAGCAAAACGCACGGGCGGTGCAAGGTCTTCCCCAAGTCAAGTTTTATCATTTAATAACGCACGGTCTGCGCACGGTCGTGCGTTAGACCGTGCGTGACCATTTTCTGACAGAATTTCTATTTAAGCCGCAGGTCTTGCCCTATTCGGAATCGATTATTTTTCCCGCTCCCAGAGCTCCAGTTCCACGCCCTTTTCGCCGTCCATCGCTGCCCACCTTCACGAGGTGCTCCGGGCTTGTTCTTCACGCCAATATCAAGCCGGAGTATCCTCTCGGCCTCCTCCTTCATCCTAGAGCTTCAAAGGAAGATTTAGCCGCCATTGTCGTCAAGCAAGGGGAAGTTTGCAACCTTTACCGGATCGTGAGACGAAGAAGACGGGTTCATTGGAGGCTCATGACAGCTCTCTCTACCCCGGACGTAGTTGTGGACCGAGCTTGGACGTGGATTGACAACCCGGCGATTCCAACCGTGAATCTACAATGAGCCTTCAGATTCGGTCGATTTCTTGCCTTGTTCTTCTCTTATTGATGTGTGTATGTACTTAGATCTTTATATTATGATGAAGTGGCACTTAAACTTGTTTGTATTTCTATATTTCATGTCTATGTGAAATGCTTTGGTGTTTAAGTTGCTCGAGGAGCGCCTACATTTTTAGTCCATTCCGCCGTCACGTTCGTGTGCCGCACTAGCAATTGCTAGTGGCGTGCTTGCTGACGAGGTGCTTGCGACCCTCATCCGTATGCCTACTCGTCCATCCGCCTAGCGAAGCGTGGCATAGCGGCCCGTGTAATCCATTCGCCTAATGAAGCAGCGCGCTCAAGGCCTGCACAGTTCGATTCCGCTTGCCTACTCGTCCATCCGACCTTGCGACGCAGTGCGCTCAAGGCCTGCCTAGTCTCCATCCCGCCAAGCGAAGCATTGCATAGCGGCATTGCATAGGAGTAGTTATAGTTATTTTCTCTTTATTTTCCACAATCCAAAACCCCTGTTTCCGCATCCACCGACTTAAAGGACTTAAATCTCAAGTCCTTCCTCAATAGATAACTCCACCTTACTGTGTTCCTTCGAGATCGATACTTGGGGATTCACTCCCACATTTTATATTACTTGAACGATCGGTAAACTGCCGTTTCGTGCCGCAGTCTTGCTACCGCCTATAGCGGTGTGCTAAGATTTGCGCATCAATAACATTGACTTGTTGCGGAAGTGTTCTCCAATAATCTCGGAGGACCACGTCGGCACTCAAAGGACATGCCCCACTTTCTCACAAGTAAAGGACTTCTAAAAACTTGACAACCACTCCTAAAATTTCATTGGGGTTTGAGTTCTGAGGTGATCTCAAAGCAATCAAAAGTTAGTCTTGCTGCCAACGCAATATGAGCCTATAGGGTCGCACAGAAAGGATTGTGTTGGCCTTACTCATATTGGATATGAGTGGAGGACCAATCCTGTGACTGCTTGGAATTAAGTTGAGAATGTCTCAACGGGAAATCGTTTAAAGGGTTTAAACGAATGAGTATTTACTTGACAAATTTGGCTAAAGGGTTTAACCGAATTGCGTCAAATTCGGTTAAATGGTTTAACCGAATTAGCTTGATTCGACTAATGAAATTCGGCTAATATGATTAACCGAATTATAACAGATTCGACTAAAGGGTTTAGCCGAATCATGTCAGTTCGACGAAAGGGTTTCGACGAAATGATATAGCCGAATTTGTATAGACGAATTCGTCGAAATGGTTTCGACGAATCTGAGTCGAATTCGGTTATACTGATTAGTCGAATTCGGCGAATGTAAATCTGGACAGAAATGTTCTGGTCTGCGGATAGCCTGATTTATGCGTTTTAGTATAAAAGGGCAAGCGATTCTAGGTTTACGTAGACTTAATCTTCTTCGTGATTTAGACGATAACGGCCTACGGGAACAGTTCCGCGCGAGGGCATCTCATTCTTCCCGTCCGCCGATCATCTTCCGCCGCTGCTAGTCGTCGTCGCGGTCACCGCCTCCCCTAGATCGGATCTAGCAGTCCGTGGGGACGTTGAGATCTTCCTTCTCGGACCTAGTTCTTGTACGACAATAAGCTAGGGTTCTCCTTCGCTTGTGTGGACTTATATAGAGGGATCGATCCATTTCGATTCTTGATGAACTCAAAGACACATTTTGGATTTCTCTTTGGAGCACCATGGTTGAGTGTTGACTCAATCCCGCAAAGGTACTTTGTATTTCGATTTGATTATTCTCTCTTGAATCATGAAAAACCGCAAGATCCGTTAGCTTCTTTTGGGTTGTTCTTGTTATTTCCGCTGCGCATATTTGATATGTCATCCCTTTCGAGGGGTATAGAAAACCCAACAGGGGGGGGGGGGGTAAAGGAAGCGGAAGACTCAACTACTTTCCCTAACTCAGCAGAGCGTAGACTTGTTGCACAAGTGTTCTCCAATAATCTCGGAGGACCACGTCGGCACTCAAAGGACATGCCCCACTTTCTCACAAGTAAAGGACTTCTAAAATCTTGACAACCACTCCTACAATTTCATTGGGGTTTGAGTCCCCGAGAAAGATGGAGTGTTGAAGTCTGGGTAGTACTTAATCTTTTAACAATGCGCTTGTTGTTCCTCTATGACTCAACTTCACCAACCGACATTGGGGATACTCCAGGAGTAGTAGGTTGTACAAGCCTTCCTGGTTGTGCATTAAGCATGGAAAACACCGCTTAAGTGACCCATCTAATAATTTCAGTAGAAGGACATGTCACATAAGCACCAGTAAGCCCATTATTCTCAATAGTGTTATGAGGTTGAGAACACCCCGCTCCACACCTACTCATCTATGATCATGCCGAGCAAAATTTAGTGACTGCAAACATAACAAAACATCAATCAAGGAACACTCAGGTTCCGCAAACAAGTATTTTTTCATTCCTAAGTGGGCATTCTTATTAGTCTGTATCGTTTTAGGTGAATGCACATCACGTGCACTCCACCTCTTAAAAAATCGAACTCGAATTCTATAAACTACAGATCAACTCCTAAAATCTTATACCAAGTTGTAATACCCTTCCAGTACAAACAGTATATTAAATGGTTCGGTCGGGACCCAACACCATATTGAGCACACTAGCTAGACGTTAAAAAGCTGATTGCCAAAAAACATAAAACTACACGATAGTATAATAAGCACAAACGGAAGCTTTCATTAAACATTGAAATTAGAATGTCCACCTACTCAGGAATGCCAAATATAGAGTTATGGCCTTTTGGCCTTACATTTTACGAATGTAGCAAAACTCTAAAACATACATTGGCTCGCAGAACAATAATACATGGAAAGCAGTAAACTAGGTTGGCCATCGAGGACCAGCAACTTTGGTCTTCAACCCGCTACTTCGTGTTCACCTTCTTATTACATAAAATATAACAGTAGGTCCGGCAGGGACCCCATGCCATATTAAATGAACAGGAAAGAGATTCACATAATAGTTTTTAAATAGTATAATTAAACCATCTCAACATACTTAGAATTATTCAACGAAAGCATTTATTAAATTCAAAACCAGCTAACATGTCCACATTATACACTAGGAACAAATGTAGACCAACAAATATTTACTAATACGGTTTACATCAACAAATGGTTTACTAACATCGACACCCAGGCCGGCCACACATGAAATACTAGTAAACACAACACTTGGGCATTTGAGGGCCGTCACAGTATAGCAATAGGGACTGCAGCACGCTATGTTCCGCTTGGCTCGTCGGCACCTGTACAAACACATTCCACCAAAATTTGGCAAAAAAGTAATCAGTCAGATTTAACTAACTAAGACTTATAATGACCCCACCCCATTCTCGGGGCGGTTGTACTCCTTCCCTGCAAGCAAGCTGTAGCAAAATATATCTCAAAAGTGCATCTAAGCACTACATATATATGCAATCAACAACAACGTAGGCACTCATGACCAAACATTTTGTGCACTCATGGTCCTCTTTCTGGGTACTCCCCGAGTCACACCACCATCCTAAGCCTCGCTTAACGTAGATGCTTATGAGGTTTACCGTCAAGGTCGTCATACGTTACATTTCTTTTCCCAAAATTCTTTCAGTGCACTAAGGTGCGACCTCTTCACTTACCAGCTATGCGATGGGTTCAATTAAACTTTTCTCGTGCTCATATCGTTGGATCAAATCTTTTCGACATAGGTACGATTTCCTCTTGTTCCTGATGTCGGCACATAAGTCCAACAAAGTTAGGCACACAAGCCTTCCACTTTTGTTGTTACAACCCCAATCCCCATTACCTAGGTTTCACAAGCATCATAATTTGCTCACTAGAGCGAACGCCAGCGGTAGCACTACTACCAGCGCTATCGACAGAACACACCTGTTGGGTAGTGTATCCATAATAGCCTAGATTTGTGACAAGTCACCCTTGAACTAAGTTGAATTGCTTTTGTATTTGATGTTGTTTCCTAGTTATGTACTTGCAGGTTATTATTGCCAAGTGTAGACCAATGTCAGATTACAGTGAGACATTAAACACAATATCATGCAATGTAATCCCTCATTGTGTGGAACATGGTGTTGACTCATGTGTACTCTTTCTATTGGGATACACTTCATTTTCAAGTACCTTTGATGTTTGGGAGTTCAAAGAATTGTTGGTTGTCAAGAGAGAAAGAAAGAAAATGTTTCAAAAAATTTCTAAGTGTATTTCTCGAGAAATCAAAATCTGTTTCTCGAGAAATCAAGTTCATTTCTTGAGAAATCAAATCTGTTTCTCGAGAAATCAAGTTCATTTCTCGAGGAGCTAAATTAGTTCTGGGGAAATCAAGTTCATTTCTCGAGAAGCCATTTCTGTTTTGGAGAAATCCTTCTCAGATTTCCAGTGAAGACTTTCTAAGTCATTTCTCGAGAAGCCAATTCCTTTCTCGAGAAATCAAGATCATTTCTCGAGAAGAAAAATTCAGTTCTCGAGAAATCAAGTTCATTACTCGAGAAGCCATTTCTGTTCTCCAGAAATTCTTTTCAGTCTTCCAGAAAAGTCCTTCTTAGCCTTTTCTCGAGAAGTAGCAAACCTTTTCTCGAGAAATCATGTCATTTCTCGAGAAGTCCTTTAGCTCTCAAGAAATATTATTATTTCAGGTCTTGTATTCAAAGTCCAATTCTAACGGGATATAAAATCTTCTCTGATTATGTCAGTGCCACGTATGACTTATTTTAAGGAGATTTTACCTTAAATCAAGTACTTATGACCGTTAGACATGATTGCCTATAAAAGGTCATTTTCAGAAATCGTCTAAAACTAATCTTTCGAAAAACCTAAAAGAGTCGCACGCCTTCTGCCATTTTCAAACAACTTCATCTCTCTCAATCAGCCGATCTCTTTGAAGGAAAAGATTCGACAGATCAGTGATCTAATTTCTACAGAAGTCTATTAGATCTTGTTGAGTCCTAGAAGATCAGATCTGGGATATCAAGTTTTCTTCCTCAACATCAAGCCAATGTTTTCCAAGTCTCAAGAAGGAAGAAGATCAAAATATTTCAGATCTGTACTTGTATTTTTATCTTTTTACTTATACATTGTTGGAGCATGCGTTTCGCACTCTTCCGGTTTGATAATAACAAAATCCCATTTGTATTTGATTCTACTTTTATTGATGGTGTGCAGGTAACAGGTATGAGATGTTCACAATTCTGCTGGAGCTCAATTGTGAGTGTATGAAAATTTCGATGTCGGAATTTTCCGACAGCTAATGTCGCCCAGGCGACAGCAGAGAAGTTACAACCGCACGGCAACACGACGAACGACAGTTTTGCGCTGTCGGAAATCCGACAGCGATGTCGCCCAGGCGACAGCTCGGAAGTTACAGCAACTGCCCGCACGACAGCACTACGTGCGACAGTTTTGCGCTGTCGGAAATCCGACACCGATGACGCTCAGGCGACAGCTCGGAGGTTACAGCAACTGCCCGCACGACAGCAATACGAGCGGCAGTTTAGCGCTGTCAGAAATTCCGACAGCTGATGTCGCTCAGGCGACAGTGAATTTCTATATATTGGCTCCTTTTGTTCGTGCATTCCAAGCATTGAGAATTTCAAGTCCCTTCCTGAGTGCATACGAACCAGAGAGCTCCAGAACCTCATCAACTCCCATTTGTGCTTAGAAGGTTTGAGATTGAAGACGAGATCGGGCGCGCTTCTACATCAACGATCATCTCGAGGCTTCAACCTTCCTTTCAGAGATCTGAATTTCTAGGGAGTTGTTCTTTTCATTTTGTATTTTCATTTATTTACATTTCATTTTGTATTGGTAGGGAAATCGTCTCCTTGTGCGTGACGTCTAAGTCCTTACGTGGCTTAGGGGAAAATCGCTTCCTTGTGTGGAGCGTCCAAGTCCTTGCGTGGCTTGGTGGGAAATCGTGGCCTTGTGTGCTACGTCTTGATCTTGGGAAGATCTAGAGGATAGGCTTGGGCTTGGTCTAGGGAGAGACAAGTGATAGCCTTCCGATCTTTGGGAGAAGGATTGGTAAATACAAATTGTAAAAGGGTTATTATCATATTTGTGCCTTCATCTTAAGCATTGTTAAGATCATATTATTTGTATGTGAATTTCATGAATATAAAATTATGACTTTTTCTTTAATTGCAAATATGGTTACTTAATCTTTAACTTAGAAATTTATGTTTTGAATTAATTTAAAAATTACATTGGTTTGAAATTTTTATAAGTAATTTTTAGAAAAGTAAAATTTGTTTTAAAACTCTTAAGTAAAAAATCGTATTTTTTAAAAGGCTCTTATTCACCCCCCCCCCCCCCCTTTAAGGGCGCCACAAGATCCAACATACACTAACCTTTATTTCTTTGTAGGAATTTTAACTTCCAATAAGTTGTAGGAGTGTTGTCTCCGAGTTTGTAGGAGCTTTGTCTCTGAGGTGTAGGAGTGGTGACTCCGAGTTTGTAGGATCATTTTGATCCGAGATATAGTGAAGTTGTTGAGGCTAGCATAGGTGCTAGATAGGCGAGGCCGGAAAGTGGACTACCCAAGATTAGGGAACCACTATAAAATCCTTGTGTCGTCTGTGTTTGAGATTTGCTTTTCTCTGTTCTATTTTTCATCAAGTTTTAATTCCGCAAAAGACGTAGATCTCACCTTTTCACTCCCTCTAGGTGATTTAAGTAGGAAACTAGATACTACAAATGGTATCAGGGGGTCATTGTTCATTGCAAGGTTAACACCTTGAACATGATCCATCCATTCTAGTTGCTTGCAAAACATGGAAAGAAGTAAGAAATCCACCTTGTTGAAGCTGCCTATCTGCACAAAGGCTAACTTCCCCATGTGGAAGGAAAGAGTAAGATTTTTCATGGAAGCCTCAGATCTGAGAATCTTCCATGTTGTGGAAGTAGACCCTCATGCGCCTATGGTTGCCTCTACAAATGACCCAACTGTTCATGTGCCTAAGAAGATGATAGACTTCACCAAGGATGAGATCGCCATCGTAGCCTTGGACAAAAAGGCAAAGAACATAATTGCTATTGCAGTGGATGACTCGATGTTGCAAAATGTAATCCACTGCCGATCTGCCAAAGAGATGTGGACATCCTTGATTGTCCTCATGGAAGGTACCCAAGAGGTAAGGGACGATAGAAGATCTCTACTCAACCAAGCGTATGAGGCCTTCAAGCAGAGCAAGAAGGAGTGCATTACCGATGCTTATGAAAGATTCTTTAAGATTTGAACGGCCTATGAAATTATGGCTGGGTGTTTACAAACGGTGAACTAAATGACAAGTTCTTGCGATCCCTGATGAAAGAATGGGATAGCAAGATCGTTGCTATTAGGGATTTTGGAAAGCTACCAAACATTGATCCACGGAATCTGTTCGGGAAGCTACTATCCCATGAGTTGTAGATGAACATCCGCAAAGCTGAAGAAGATGGGAGTCGGTCCTCAGGCAAGGAGAGGGCCTTAGCCCTGAAGGCCGAGTGCTCCAGAAAAAGCAGAGATGTGTCACCAATAAGGACACACGATACTGATGAAGATGAAGCGTCAGAAGCTAGCTCCGCCTGCTCTGAAATGTTAGATAGGGAGTTCTCTCTAATTTATCGTCAATTCAGAAGATTGCTAAGCAGAAGAAGGCATATGATGAACAAGCCCTCTTCCTCAGACTACAAACATTCTCATCGTGATGGTGATCATCACAGGAAGGGCTCAAGTAGCCATGACAGGTATAAGTATATGCAGAACAAACATGTTTCTTCTGACGTTGTTTGTTATTGTTGTAACAAGCCAGGGCATATGATCGTTGCTGCCCTCACAAGAAGAAAGCGGGTGGAAGGAGAGAAGAAAAGAATTCCACCCATGGGAAGAAGAAAACTGAGAGAAGCTTCGTCTCCAAGAAGTCTAAAACTCTTAGCGACAGTGACTCATATGAGTCAGGTGATGAAGATGAAACCTACTTCAGGCTTATGGCCATGACTTATGATGAAGAAGAACCTAAGTATAAAGTGAAGGTAAACTCTCATACCATCTTTGATGGCGACGATGGCCCTCAACATGAAGATGTTGGTATCAGTGCGCTTATGGATGATGGCGCCTCTCCAACCAAAAACCTACGTCATGACGAACGCATCGCCGTTACAACCTTCGTCCGCGGCGCAAGATTAATAATTAATAATTATAATTATTTTATTATAATTATTTATTAAAATTTTATCTAGCTTTGTCTTTCATTTTGGACTTTGTTTATGTCCATGTTTTATTTTAATTTTGGACTGCGTTTAGCCATGCTCATGTTTTATTTTAATTTCAGACTGCGTTTAGCCATGTTTGTTGGCTAGCCTATAAAAGATCATCTTGTATTTGATTTATGGATTATTGAATGATAAGAAAAATCTAAACCCTAATCTTCTCCCTTGATTTTCCCTCTCTCCTAGCCGCCCCCTCTCTCTATTTCCTTCATTGGAATTTCAGCCCCCACCCCCCTCTTGGTCGCCCCTCTCTCTTGTCTCCTTCCTCTCGGCCGCTGGCCACCACCTCTCCTCCCCCCTATTTTCTTTCTCCCTTAAACTTCAATCCTCTCTCATAGCCGCCCCCGTCATACTTCCACCTCTTGGGAAGTTTCGGACAAGGTGAAGAAAGAAGAAGAATGGATCGTGGTTCCGGGGAATCAAATCCGGCTTGAAGCAACCAAGGTGAACGTGTTTCTCTCCATTCGACGCGGCTCCGGCGGATCCGTTGAAGAATGATTTGCGCGAGTGCATGCTTGAGGATAATCCCATCTCAAGCGGGGTAATGATATTTCTACTCGTGAGATTTCCCTCTTGTTAATTTCTTGGGGTTGTAATTTTGGTGTGATCTTCAAATCACTTGAATAAACGTGGTTTCCTTCGATCGAATTGTGCGTTTTTCTTATTTCTGTTAATTTTCGAAGAGGATTGGTGAACCTTGACTTTTGTTGGGAGAGATCTACCCTTTTGGAATCGTAATTTTTGGTGGATCTCTTTTGGTACAACTCAAGCTCGTTCGGACCGGGTGAGTCCTTTTAGTCAGGGAGAATTTTGGCTTATAGCCATATATTCAACCTCTTGCGGTGTGACTACCCGTACGTTAGCATCTAATTGATAAATATTGCGTTGCGTGTCCATTGCGATTAATTTTGTGCGAACGTAAAAATAGGGAACGTCGAGAGGGAACGCGTGCGTGTTCGTAGCGATCGTGTCGGAGAGCGTAGTCTGAATCAATTAAGTATCAGAGCCAGGTTCGTGTCAATTTCGTAATTGACGTATTCCTAAAATTTTCTTAGAACGCCGGCACACACAATCTTCACACGATTTCGTGTTCAAAATATAAAAAAATTTAATTGGTGGTCTGCAAATAGCGGCCAAAATTTTTTATTTTTCTGCGAACATCAAAAAATAAAATTCAGGAAATTCTCCATATTTCTCTCAGTAAAAAAATAAAAAAAATTATTTTAATTACCCTAGTTATTAAGCGAGAATAAAATTATCTTTCATAAAATTTTGGCCTGTTTAAAATTTCTGGTCTGCAAATTGCGGCCCAAAATTCTCATTTTTCTGTGAAAAATCAAAAAATAAAATTCTAGAAATTCTCCATATTTTTCTTAGTAAGAAAATAAAAAAAAATACTTTTAATTACCATAGTTATTAGGCAGGAACAAATTAATATTTTATAAAAATTTCTAGTCAGAATTGTTTGTTGTTCTAAAATTGTATTGTTCCTCACCTACACTCCGAGTATGGCCTCTGAAGTTTATGTATCCCGATTAGATTACTTGTATGCTAAAGTTATGGCTAATCACACCCCAACTTTGCCTCGTGACGTATGACAACCAAATCAAAACCACTCGCCGGTTGATGATTTTCGACATGAGATGAATCAACAACTGGGGGAGATTCGGGAAATGGTGGCCAACTTTCGGCCAACCGAACCCCTCCTCTGTCTACATATCATCGAACGAAAATGTTTGATGAGTTATCTTCCCTTAGACAAGAGAATCGATCGGTTGCGTAGTACATGGGCCTCCTGAATGACATGATGGCTAGGTGCGATGTTAGGGAGATGTCTGAGGTCACCCTTTCACAGTTTCGTAAGGGGCTTAACCCCGACATTCAAGGCAAACTCCTTCATTATGGACACACAGATTTAAGCACCACCTATAATGCCGCGTTGGATATTGAGAAGCATCTAACTCAAAAGTCCAAGTCTCGTTCTTTTCAGAAGGACAAGTCCATCTTAGGACCTCCCCCTCCGTTATCCCTGAAAGATAAGGATAAGTTCCGGTCCAATGACTCAAACTCGGTTGTCATTACGGCTAGGGATGCCATGATCCTGCACAGTGAGAGTATTCCAGTTAGTGAGGGTCCTCCCATAATTTTTACACACAATGAGTCAGGAATGTCTCCTCCCGAACCTCCTGATATAGTTTTTGAATCTTCTGACAATACTGAGTTTGTTCCCTTGACTGAGCCTACCACTGAGGGCGATGTCATTATTAAGGAAGATCTTAGAAACGATGAGGAGTTTGGTTACCCTAGTGCTATGTAAGAGGACCTCCCCTCTGATCCAGTTTTAGAATTGTCTGATGATTCTGATTTGGAGGACGTACCTAGTGCATTGGAAGACTTAGATAGTGAGGGAAGGATACTTTTGGATGACCTAAATGGTGCAAACCCGGAGGAACTTGTTTTGAGGTTGCCACCGTTACAGGAAAATCAATATGACATAAATTTTCTCCCGGGTTCAATTTATGCGATTTCACCAACCCTCCATCATGAACCATTGACGCGATTAGCGGATTATAATTTTGGACATGAACTTGTTATGACTAGTCTGCGGTGTTGTGTGATTCTGATGGACGCTTTCCATGTGTTGCTTGGACGTCCATGGTTTTATGATCATAATGTGACAATTTTTTGAAAAGTTAATATTTATGAGATAAACTTTAATGGCAAGCAAATAATTTTGAAAACCACGCTAAATTTGATGGAGAATAGAGAGATTGTTTGTGAATATTTTCTTGGACAAATGCTGTGTTTTTCGGGTTCTGAGTATTGAGACGTGCTGCGAGGAGTTCTGGAGGGGTTTCCCAGACAAAACCCGGAAAAAAGGTAGCAGAACTGGGTTCTATTACTAGCATCGGCGGTAGCGCCAGTGATCCTTGAGATCGCGCAGTATGATGTCCAGTGGCCTTGGGGGCCATGATGATGACCCTGTGAGGTCGTCTATGTGATCAGGCCAATGTGAAATCTTACCCGCATCGTGCAGAGTTGATTGTGATGATTGAGCACGGGCCTAGGTGATCTGCACTCATCCATAGTGGTGGTGAAAAGGTCGCCCCTCGGTGCAACGGATTATGGAAGAATGCCAGAAAACATTGGTGTGTACGGCTTAGCTCAATTGATCATCCAAGTTGAAAAAGGACTTGTGGATGGAGTGTGCTTTGAGAGCCTAATACGTGCGGCTGAGAGTTGACGTATATGGTGATTGTTTCTATGCGGTGCTTAGATGCACCTGTGAAATATATGCTGCTATTACTTGCTTGCAGGTAAGGAGTACCACCGCTCCGGGCATAAGGTGGGGTCGTTATATCTGGGTCAGCTAAAGCTGACCGGTTGCCTGTTTTCCCACTCTCTTGGTGGATTTGTTTTGTACATGTCCGAGCGAAACTAGCGGGAAATATCAGGCTGAAGCCCCTGCTGCTGTGCTGCCCTGGTCCTCAAAGGCCAAGTTGATATGTTTACTATTTTTCATGTGTGGCCGATCTGGGTGCCGATGTTTGTAAGCCATCTAGTTGATGTAAACATGTTTATAAACATACCATGTTGGATTTTCAATCCCTGTAACTATGTGGAAAGGTTGTGAACTGGTTTTATCTTAATAAAATAAATGGTTCTGTTGTACGACTCTGTGTACTGAGATGGTTATGTTCATAACTATTTAAAACTAATTCAGTAACACACTCTTCTGTTCGTTTAATAAGGCGTGGGGTCCCGGCCGGACCTACTGCTATATTCTATGCAACAGGGAGGGTGTTACAAATTGTTATCAGCTACTGGTCTCGTTCCCTTTCCATCTGGATTCGTGGTCGAATTCTTTTAAGGGGTTGTGAGCACGTGTGCGCGTCGCCATTAAGACATGTAAATAACCAAGAACTGTCCACTTTAGGAATGAATTACAAGTATGAATGTAGTATTGTGTTGGAACTTGTGTGTTCCTTTGTTGATCCATGCTATCTCTTAGTCGCTAATTGTGTTTTGTGCACATGTATAGGCGACTGGGAGTGGAGCGAGGTCATCACGACCCCCACGTTCGACTGCGAGCAGTGCACTATCTGAGGTGCTTACTCCTCCTTCTGCTGAGACAGTGAGGATGGTAGGTAAAGTAGTGTTCGCTATATTCACTGTACAACCTAGAGGGCATGTCCCTGGACAGCCTCCTACCCTCGGGATGGCTCCGGTGCCGGTTGTGGCAGCTGAACCTATGGTCGAAAGACAGAGTGGAGTGAGGTCGTCATGACACCCGCGTTCGACTGCGAGCAGTGCACCAGCTGAGGTGCCTACTCTTCCTTCTGCTGAGACGGTGAGGATGGTAGTTGAAGTAGTGTTTGCTATGTTCACTGCACAACCTGGAGGGCATTGCTGGGTTTTCTAAATACCATTCATAATGATATGAACACATAAAAATGTGAGTAGCAGAAGAAATACTAGAACAACCCAAAGAGTAATGAGGATCTTGCGATTTCATGATTCAAGAAATCAAATAAAAGCAACGCATTGCAATATATATACATGAGGGGGATTGAGTCAATACTCAACCGAGGTGCTCCACAACTGAAATCCAGAGAAAAGTCAATGAGTCCCAAGCGTCGAAATGGATCGGCGCCTCTGCAGGAGTCCACACGAGCGAGAGGAGAACCCCAGCTTCTTATCGCAGAAAAACTAGGTCGGAGAATAAGAATGCCCTCTTGGTCTTCCACGGATTGCTAGATCCGACTACAGGAAGAGGCGGCGGCGGAGGCGGTCGGACGGAACTCTTCTGTCAGAAGCTTTGGGCGGAACTCTTACGTCGCTCTCAGTCTTTCGCAAAAACAGATAGCATAGCTAGGTCAAAAGAATCACATTCTTTTTATACCCAGCGAAAAAGAGAAGCTTTCTGCACAGCCACGACATTAATTGAAGCAAACAGAATTCGTCGGGCGATGATTAATTGGTTGAATATTGCGTTCGACGAACTGGCTAGCGTTTATCGAATGCGCTGGCCGTTCGTCGAACACGCTGGCCATTCGTCAAACGCGCTGGCCGTTCGTCGAATGCGCTGGCCGTTCGTCGAACGCGCTGGCCGTTCGTCGAACGCGCTGGCCGTTCGTCGAGCGCGCTGGCCGTTCGTCCAATGCGCTGGCCGTTCGCCGAACGCGCTGGCCATTCGTCGAACGTGCTGGCCATTCGTCGAACGCGCTGGCCATTCGTCGAACAGGCTATGATTCGAAAACTTATCAACACGCTCCATACAATATTCACAATACCTGTGGAGCATTCAGTTGACTCGACCCAATTCCAATAAGTCGTAGGATTGGTCTGTTGGAGCATGCGTTTCGCACTCCTCCGGTTTGATAATAACAAAGTCCCGTTTGTATTTGATTCTATTTTTATTAATGGTGTGCAGGTAACAGGTATGAGATGTTCACATTTCTGCTGGAGCTCAATTTGACTATAGGAAAATTTCACTGTCTGAAAATTCCGACAGCTGATGTCGCCCAGGCCACAGCAGAGAAGTTACAAAACTACTTCCCCCCACGGCAGCACGACGAAAGGCAGTTTTGAGCTGTCGGAAATCCGACAGCGATGTCGGCCAGCGACAGCTTGGAGGTCACAACAACTACCCACGACAGCACCACGACCGGCAGTTTTGCGCTGTCGGAAAATCCGACATCGATGTCGCCCAGGCGACAGCTCGGAGGTTACAGCAACTGCATGCACGACAGCACTACGACGACAGTTTAGCGCTGTCGGAAATTCCGACAGTCGATGTCGCCCAGGCGACAACGAATTTCTATAAATTGACTCCTTGTGTTCTGCATTCCAAGAATTAAGAATTCCAAGTCCCTTCCTGAGTGCATACGAACCAGAGAGCTCCAGAACCTCTTCAACTCCCATTTGTGCAAAGAAGGATTGAAGATTGAAGACGAGATTGGGCGCGCTTCTACATCAACGATCATCTCGAGGCTTCAACCATCCTTTCAGAGATCTGAAATTCTAGGGAGTTGTTCTTTTCATATTGTATTTTCATTTACCCACATTTCATTTTGTATTGGTAGAGAAATCGTTGTCTTGCGTGCGGCGTCTAAGTCCTTGCGTGGCTTAGGGGAAAATCGCTTCCTTGTGTGGAGCGTCCAAGTCCTTGCGTGGCTTGGTGGGAAATCGTGGCCTTGTGTGCTACTTCTAGATCTTGGGAAGATCTAGAGGATAGGCTTGGGCTTGGTCTTGGGAGAGACAAGTGATAGCCTTCCGATCCTTTGGAAAAGGATTGGTAAACCAAAATTGTTGAATTTTTTATTAACATAATTGTGCCTTGATCTTAAGCATTGTTAAGATCATTTTTATTGTATGCAAATTTCATGATTAATATAATTATGTCTTTTTCTTTAATTACATATTTGGTGGCATAATCCTTATCTTAGAAATTTGTGTTTGGTTTAATACAAAAATTGCATTGGTTTGAAAGTGTTTATAAGTAATTTTTTTAGTAAAGTAAAATCTGTTTAAAATTATTAAGTAAAACAGTTTTACCACCGGGAGTAATGGCGCACAACGATCATGCGTTCGTTGAGGGGCATGACATAAGTAGACCACCTTTATTCATGGGCACAGACTATAATTATTGGAAAACACGTATGCGTTGTTTTCTAATTGTGCTAGATATAGAAGTCTGGAATATGGTAGAATCTAGTTACACTTCTCCAACAGTTGTTGTAGGAGATGTAACTATGGATAAGCCCAAAGACAAGTGGGATGACAATGATAAATTAAGATGTAAGAACAATGCAAAAGCCATGAATGCTTTATTTTGCGCACTAGATCGCACTGAATTTAAAAGAGTTTGTGCTTGTAATTCTGCATTTGAAATTTGGAATCTGTTAGAAATCACTCATGAAGGTACTTCGCAGGTAAAAGATTCAAAGCTATTTCAACTGGAGTCTGAACATGAAATGTTCAAAATGGAGGTAGATGAAGAGATTGATACGATGTACACACGATTCACAAAAATTGTGAACGACTCAAAGGTGCTAGGAAAGGTGTTCTCAAATGGAGACTTAGTAAGGAAGATCTTAAGATCACTTCCCCCGAAGTTCAATCCTAAAGTGACTGCAATTTCCGAGTCACATGATCTTAAGACCTTACAATTGGAGAGCCTCATTGGGAACTTGAAAACTCATGAAGTTGAATTGAAAATTCAACAACAAGAGTATATGGAGCCAAGGAAGAAGGGCTTGGCTCTAAGATCTAAGAAGGAAGAAACTAGTGATTCTGAGGAGGAAGAAGAAGATGAGGAAAGTTTATTTGTTAGAAAATTTAGAAAATTTATGAAAAATCCAGAGAGGAGGAATTCGTTTAAGAAGTATTTTAAAAAGGAGACTTTTAGGAAGAAAAAAGGAAAGGAAGGCGATGAGGAGGAAGAGAGACCGCCACCGGAGTGCTATCACTGCAAGAAGTTAGGACACATCCGAAGCAAGTGTCCAAAGTACTTGAAAGAACTTAAAGAAAAGAAGCACAAAGGGTAGACGAAGGTGTTGAAGGCGGAAACATGGGATGATACTACTTCTGAGGATGCAAGCAGTTCAGACTCAAGTAAAGAAGAGGAGGCCAACATGTGCTTAATGGGAAAGAGCGGCATATATGATGATGAATGCAGTGTCCAAAGCGACACTGAGGTAACTCCTCCAACCTATGATGAATTATTTTCTGAATTTTTAAAGACTTGCAAATTTTTTGAAAAAAGTTTAAAAGATAATGATCTTCTTAAATCTGAAAATGAAATTTTACTTAAAGAAAATAAAAAATTGTTAAATGAAATTAAGACTATTGGAAAAAGAGATATTTCTTGCCAAGAGTGTGATCACTTTTTGGGAAGAATTAAAGAACTTGAAGAATCTCTTTCCAAATCTCATTCTACAATAAAAGTTCTTACTAAAAAGAATGAGATTTTAGAGAGAGATCTGAAATCTTCAATTTCCAAGTCCATGAGGGAAAGAAATCTTTTGAACGTAGATGCGTAAATCTAGTATCCGAGAGTACATAAATGAGAAACCAGATTCATGACTTAACACTAGCCATGAAAAAATTTGGAATGGGCTGAAGATCACTAGATATGATCTTAGGATACCAACGCCATGGATCTGGAAGGTTTGGCCTCGGATACATGTCAGGAAGCTATCACCCGGTGACAACCACTGTCGCCGGCAACAATGAAAAGTCCAGAAAATTTACTTTAAAAAATTCTAAAATTAATGAATTGTCAAATACTGCATCCTCATCCAGTAAAAGTCCAGAAAAGTTATACTCTTCTAAATACATTACTTGTGCCAAATGCAATAGATTTGGTCACACTACGGACTCTTGCTGGAAGGAAGGAAAAAGTAAAATTAAACAAATCTGGGTGCCTAAGGCTTCTACCTATACTATGGGTGGAACCACTTGGGTAACCAGATCTTTACTCACCTCTTCTTTCTAGGTGTGTTGGCAGGCTAAGGACAAAGAAGACGTGTGGTACTTGGACTCGGGTTGTTCAAAGCACATGACGGGCAATAAAGAGAAGTTCCTTAGCCTGGAGATGAAGAAAGGAGGAGTTGTTACATTTGGAGATGATGGAAAAGGAAAAATCATCGGCATCGGAGTTGTGGGTAACGAAAATTTTTCAATTTCAAATGTTCTATTTGTAGAAGGATTAAAGCATAATTTGATTTCTATTAGTCAATTATGTGATAAGGGTTTAAATGTTTTATTTGAATCTTCTACAAATTTGTGCAAAATTATTAATTCCAAAACAAATGAAATTATTT
The DNA here is from genome assembly GCA_033032865.1 of Dactylorhiza incarnata. Classification (NCBI taxonomy): domain Eukaryota; kingdom Viridiplantae; phylum Streptophyta; class Magnoliopsida; order Asparagales; family Orchidaceae; genus Dactylorhiza; species Dactylorhiza incarnata. Next base: position 1,323,342 of record JAWHQI010000068.1, read on the forward strand.
TTACCGCACCTAGATGTCATAATGTATATATGATTAAATTTCTTGATTTTTCCAATTCTACTTTAAAATGTTTTTTATCAAAAAATGATGAATTAGATTTATGGCATAGGCGACTTGGACATACTAGTGCCAAGTTAATTACAAAACGTTCAAAAGATAAATTAATTAAAGGTTTACCATTGTTAAATGGAAATTCATCTTCTTCACTATGTGTGCCTTGCCAAAAAGGAAAATTTTCAAAATCATCTTTCAAAAGTAAAAACATTATTTCTACCACTAGGCCACTTCAGTTAATACATATGGATTTATTTGGGCCAATTGGAATTTCTAGCTTAGGAGGTAGAAAATACACATTTGTATTGATTGATGATTATTCTCGTTTTTATTGGACTTTATTTCTAACCTCCAAATTCGATGCATTTTCAGAATTCTCAAAATTATGTTTGCGTATTCAATATGAATTTGAGTTAAAAATTAAACGCATACGATCGGATCATGGGGGAGAATCTAAAAATGAAAAGTTTATTTCTTTTTGTACGGAGTTAGGAATTAAACATGAATTTTCCACTCCACACACACCACAGCAAAATGGTGTAGTGGAGAGGAAAAATAGAACTCTTCAAGATTTAGCCCGTACGATGCTATCTAAATTTAAATTACCAAAATCTTTTTGGGCTGCAGCGGTTAGTACGACATGTTATGTAATTAATAGAGTAATGCTTCGCCCTATTTTAAAATTAACTCCTTATGAATTAATTTTTAATAAACAACCATTTGTTTCTTATTTCAAAGTTTTTGGTTGTAAATGTTTTATTTTGAATTCTAAAGATTCCTTAGGAAAAGTTGATGAAAAATGTGATGAAGGTATTTTTATTGGCTATTCTTCAACTAGTAAAGCTTATAGGATTTTTAATAAAAGAACAAAAATAGTTGAAGAATCTATTCATGTTAGGTTTGATGAATTTGTTTAATGTGTAGAAAAGAAAATTACAGGAAAAGAAGATGAACCCCTTCCTTCAGTGGAGAATGATGATGAAGAACTTGGAGAAAATGAAGAAGAAAAAGAAGAAGAAAGAGAAGGAGAAAGAGAAGAAGAAGATAGAGAAGAAGAAGAAAGAGAAGATTATGTGCCTCCAAGTGAATTGAAATTTTCAAAGGATCATCCAAAGGAGCTTATCATTGGAGATCCGCAAAAAGTGGTTAGTACTCGTTCATCGTTACATGTTTTATTATCAAATCTTTGTTTTGTCTCTGAAATAGAACCAAAAGATGTTTCCACTGCTTTAAATGATGAATTTTGGTTTTTAGCTATGAATGAAGAACATAATCAATTTGAACGTAATAAGGTTTGGAATCTTGTAGAACGACCCAAAAATCATCCTGTCGTTGGAGTTAAGTGGATTTTCAAAAATAAATTGGATAGTGAATCTAGAATTATTAGAAATAAAGCCAGATTAGTTGCAAAAGCTTATGCACAAATTGAAGGGGTAGATTTTGATGAAACTTTTGCACCCGTAGTAAGATTAGAAGCGGTTAGGATATTTCTTGCATTTGCTTGTTTTAAAAGATTTAAATTATATCAAATGGATGTCAAAACCGCAGTTTTAAACGGGTATATAAAAGAAGAGGTTTATGTAGAACAACCCCCTGGCTTTGTAAATGAGAAATATCCAAATTATGTTTATAAATTAGATAAAGCGCTTTATGGATTAAAACAAGCGCCTCGTGCTTGGTATGATCGATTAACTCAATATTTATTAAAACACGATTATAAAATAGGAAGTGCGGATTCTACACTCTTCATTAAGCAATTTGATCATGATTTAGTTATTTTGCAAATTTATGTTGATGATATTATTTTTGGAGCCACTAATGAAGAGTTGTGTAATGAAATAGTTCAAATTATGAAAAATGAATTTGAAATGAGCATGGTTGGAGAACTTTCATATTTTCTAGGTTTTCAAATTACACAAAAACATGATGGTATTTTTATATGTCAAACCAAATATATTCATGATATGTTAAGAAGATTTGGATTTGAAAATCTAAAACATGCAAACACTCCTATGAGTACTTCCCTAAAATTAGGAAAAGATGAAAGTGGTGTTTCAATTGAACAAACCATTTATAGAAGTATGATATGATCTTTATTGTATTTAACCGCATCTAGACCTGACATTATGTTTGCCATTTGTTTATGTGCTAGATTTCAAGCTAATCCTAAAGAGTCACATTTAAAAGCGGTGAAACGCATCTTTAGATATCTTATAGGAACATATAAATTAGGATTATGGTATCCTCATAATGATTCCTTTATTTTGCATGGTTTTTCGGATTCAGATTATACAGGATGTTCTTTAGATAGGAAAAGCACAAGTGGCACTTGTCATTTTATCGGCCCTTCACTTATTTCATGGTCGAGTAGGAAACAGAATTCTGTTGCCCTCTCTACTACCGAGGCCGAATATATTGCACTAGGTAGTTGTTGTGCCCAAACTCTTTGGATGTCACAAACGTTAGAAGATTTTGGCATACAACAAAGTAGTGTAGAATTAAAGTGTGATAATAAAAGTGCTATAGACTTAACTAACAATCCCGTATTACATTCTAGATCTAAGCATATAGATGTCTGACATCATTTTATAAGGGATCATATTAAGAAGGGTAATGTAAAAATCAATTTCATAGGAACGGATTCACAACTAGCGGATATATTCACTAAACCGTTACCAGATTCCCGTTTTTCTATGCTTAGGCTAGAATTGGGAATCCTAGACATTTCACAATGAATGTATCACTACTTAAAAACATATAAAAAAAATCATCACAAAACTTATACATTTTAAAAAGAAAAACTAAAATTTTAAATCAAACCATAGAAATGACTTAACAAAAATTCAAACATCATTAATATTACATAAAATTTGTTCCATAAAACAGTAGAATTCAACATAAGTTTAAGTTCATTAACAGAAAATGAAATATGAAGAAGTTCACTGTCGCCCAGGCGACAGTGGATGTCGGAAAATTCTGACATCAATCAGAAGCAGCACCGTGATAAAAACTACTCAGAATCTTCATAACCAGCCCCGCTGCTCTCTGGACAGTCTTCTGGAGGTCCTCGTCTTACGGCCTTGCCACGTCGAGTCCGCCTCACTGATTGGCGTGGCGGTTCTTCATCTGGAACTTGCCATTCGGCCGCTTCTTCCGGAGTAGGCTTTAACTTCAGACCTTTAACCAGAAATTTCATAAACTTTTGCATTCTACTACGATCCTTATTCACTTCTTTCTTGTGATCCTCAAATGAATCACGAAGATCATCTACAGCCTCTCGAAGTGATCCTGCCCTAGACATTGTCGGCTCTCTAATCTCAATTCCAGGATTAGGCTTTTTCTGAGTCTTCTTCACTCTCATAGTTCCCGTATAATATATCTCAGGAAAACAGTCATCATAATACGAATCTTGAACTATCCATCCATACTTCTTATATAGTATACGCTGAATTAAAGCCCCCATAGGCAGAGTATGAACCTTCACCCATTTTGGATGTTTTAATCTAAAAGCATACCGAATCTGGGAAAGTATGAAGTCCGCTACATCAAAAGGTTCCTCCTCCATAATAAAGTATGTAATCAGCGTCAACTGTGTCGTGATACTCCGTGTATCTCCACTTTTTAACATAACTGAGTTCCTTAATATATCTTGAACTAAATATGCATCCAGAGTGAGTGACGAAACTTCAGTGGTTAGGGTCTTCTTTTGACTCCCATGTAAACTCATGTTTACAAGGGTCCAATCTCTATCCTTTCTATAGCTCTCCACTATATCCAGCATATTTTCATTCATAAGAAGGCCGAATTCCTCTCTCAGATCAACATGTTTTATTTCCACATGTTGACCCTGGATTCTAGATCTCACTCCCCCATCCAATTCAGTATAACTCGGGTCTTCCAAATGATTATAAAATTCTCGAATCAAAAAGGATGAGAACGAATCTGCTGTGATTATTGAAATTATACCTGCATTCGCAAGACGATAATAGATATGATCGTGCTTCGGAGAATCAAATTCAACATATTTCGCTACTCCAACTATGGCTTTCTCCACCCCAGGGTAAACTTGATACGAACTATGCGCATTTTCAGACGTACTCCTTCGCGCTTTAGAACTGGAAGCCTTTCTGCAAACAAAACATAACAAAAATGAATTAAACAAGTCATGTGCTCTGGAACACTGTCTCCCAGGCGACAGTGACTGTCGGAAAATTTCGACAGTACTTCAGTGAAATTTTCTTGAATTTTTTTTTTACACTTCCAGATCTACTCAAAATCAAGTTTTATTACAACATCAAGTTTAAAAAAACAACAATATTTTTTTTAAAAAAAACTACATCTTCTAACATCTTCTTTACTATTCATCTTCTTCATAATCTTCAAAAGGAATGCTTCAGTTTTTCCAATTCAACCATGTCAAAAATACAAAACTTCAACCACAAAAATCACAAAATCTAAACATTTTTCACCAAGATCCAACAAGATCCACTTGCTTTACACTAGATCTACACTTTTAAAACACAAAACTTCAAAGATCTAAACCATTCATCAATAGTAAAATGAAAACCACATTTTCCTTCTTCTCTATCACAAATCCCTAAAAAATTTTTATCTCAAAAACTTAAAAATCCAAAAACCATACCTTAGATCTAGGTTGTCGCCGAACTCCGACAGCTTTCTCTCGCCCTTCAGACCAGAAAAATGATGCACAATAGGGTTTGACTCGGTCTAAAGCCGTATTTATATTTTTAGATGTCGCCCAGGCGACAGTGACTGTCGGAAATTTTCGACAGCTCCCGATTTGCTTAATCTTTAGTTTTTGGTCCCTTTGATGCTTTCCAATAGTTATATGTCATTATTAATGCTTCAACTCATGACTTGATGACAAACCATGTGTTTTTTATTTTTTAAAAAAGGCTCTTACATGATTATATGATTTCATTTCCAAGCTATCATCGTGTTGACACTCCTACTTAGTTAATTAGACCATTGGAAATTGTTTTCGCATGCCTCTAAGTATGAGAAATTGTTTATATATCATAATGAACTTTCACGTTCACTTCTTTTGATCAATACGTATGTCTTTCTATTTAATATATACATGAATCATATTTGCTTTAACATAATACAAAAGCACTTAATAAATACTACTTTCAACCTTGATTTGTTAGCACATCAAAATATACACCATCTTTTGAGATTCAAGTGAATTCGGAGATCCTTGGTCAATTAAAAAATTATAAATATCTCAAAATTAAGATATCACAACATATGTGATCAAAAAATTTAAAATAAATACAAGGATACTCCACCAAGCACTACTTACCCTCCTGATAAGTCTTAATGAGCATTGTGAGGTTAAGAACCTTAGAAAGAATTGTAAAGTGTCTTGTGCAAAAGAAAAATGGTATTATATTCTTATTATGTTATATCTTCAAGGTCAAAGTTGTCTTTATATGCTTATATTATGTTCTCCATTTCAATGATCATGTACATTAAATAACTTCATATGTTTGATCTAAGTATCACATGTACACATCATTATGTTATATAAACATTCATCTCATGAGAATTGGACCGAAGATATTCCAAACTTCTATACACTATTGTGTCTTTTTATGATACTTTCAAATGACCTTAATCATGTATAAGTTATTTTATTTTATTACTTCATATGGCTATACCATCTCTTCATGAGTTTATTCAATATTATGGCATATTACTATTAATTCGAGACCTTCAATCATTTTCCCAGCAAGTGCTTCCGCTTACTCTTATTTTCTACATCCTATTTCTTCCCTTACGAGCTACTCATTTGTCTCATATTATCTTTTGCTAATACCAAAATGGGGAGAATTATAAGTATTTTCAAGAAATCAAAAAACTATTACACCTAAATATTCCACCTAAACAATACATCATTTCAACTTACTTTAACATTTAGGGGGAGCATTAATTTAGGGGGAGCATTCATTTAGGTGGAGCATTCATCTAGGGGGAGATTATTTATTTTAAGAGGAATATATCATGTGCACACACCATATGTTGAAAATCAACAACCTAAATAGACATGATTTCTTTTTATACGGATTTGTTATTATCAAAAGGGGGAGATTGTTGGAGCATGCGTTTCGCACTCCTCCGGTTTGATAATAACAAAGTCCCGTTTGTATTTGATTCTATTTTTATTAATGGTGTGCAGGTAACAGGTATGAGATGTTCCCATTTCTGCTGGAGCTCAATTTGAGTGTAGGAAAATTTCACTGTCGGAAAATTCCGACAACTGATGTCGCCCAGGCGACAGCAGAGAAGTTACAACTACTTCCCCCCACGGCAGCACGACGAAAGGCAGTTTTGAGCTGTCGGAAATCCGACAGCGATGTCGCCCAGGTGACAGCTCGGAGGTTACACCAACTGCCCACGACAGCACCACGACCGGTAGTTTTGCGCTGTCGGAAAATCCGACATCGATGTCGCCCAGGCGACAGCTCGGAGGTTACAGCAACTGCACGCACGACAACACTACGGCGGCAGTTTAGCGCTGTCGGAAATTCCGACAGTCGATGTCGCCCAGGCGACAACGAATTTCTATAAATTGACTCCTTATGTTCGTGCATTCCAAGAATTAAGAATTCCAAGTCCCTTCCTGAGTGCATACGAACCAGAGAGCTCCCGAACCTCTTCAACTCCCATTTGTGCAAAGAAGGATTGAAGATTGAAGACGAGATCGGGCGCGCTTCTACATCAACGATCATCTCGAGGCTTCAACCATCCTTTCAGAGATCTGAAATTCTAGGGAGTTGTTCTTTTCATATTGTATTTTCATTTACACACATTTCATTTTGTATTGGTAGAGAAATCGTCGTCTTGCGTGCGGCGTCTAAGTCCTTGCATGGCTTAGGGAAAAATCGCTTCCTTGTGTGGAGCGTCCAAGTCCTTGCGTGGCTTGGTGGGAAATCGTGGCCTTGTGTGCTACGTCTAGATCTTGGGAAGAGCTAGAGGATAGGCTTGGTCTTGGTCTTGGGAGAGACAAGTGATAGCCTTCCGATCCTTGGGAGAAGGATTGGTAAACCAAAATTGTTGAATTTTTTATTAACATAATTGTGCCTTGATCTTAAGCATTGTTAAGATCATTTTTATTGTATGCAAATTTCATGATTAATATAATTATGTCTTTTTCTTTAATTACATATTTGGTGGCATAATCCTTATCTTAGAAATTTGTGTTTGGTTTAATACAAAAATTGCATTGGTTTGAAAGTGTTTATAAGTCATTTATTTAGTAAAGTAAAATCTGTTTATAATTATTAAGTAAAACTTATATTTTAAACACAGCCTTATTCACCCCCCCCCCCCCCCCCCCCCTCTAAAGGCGTCATACAATCCAACATGGTCCTTCACACATATCCAATATGAGTAAGGCCAACACAATTCTTCCTCCAACTTCTCCAAACACTCTTGTGTGTGACCCCATAGGCTCATATCGCGCTGGCAGTAAGACTAGATACTTGACCACATCCAGATCACCATGGAAACACCAATAGTCTCCCACTTGATCTTGAACGTATCAAATAAAAGTCTCACAAACAATGAGTGGTATCTAGCAATGCATCATTGCTACCCAAGCAATAAGAGTTCATAACTCAACAAGCCTGTCTTGACCAATGTATCAGTGTTGTCATGTCCCTTTGTCCCTTAAATCCGGATAGAACTAGAGGCAAGGACCATGTCACCCTCGTAATTGTTCAATCCTAATTCCTTGATATATAATAGACTGTCTAAAATTGGTGAGCTCAATATCACATATTGACTCAACCAAGCATTTCCATGCATTTCTCAGTCTTATTCCATCAAGGGGCCCATGGACGTAACTCCTGTCATATAGGAGGACATATCTCATATCTGCCCACACACAAACACCCAAATGAATCTTAACATACCCAATAACCACCATTATCATCAACCTTTCTCAAGGAAGACTTTAGATGGCATCAAACTATGCTCTTCCTCACTTGATGAATGTTGTGACTTCAGGTCGAAGAACCACAAACACCATTGTCATATGAGACCTACTTGTGACACGTTCATATAACAATCCACACAGTAGTCTCATGATGGGTCTGTCCAGTACAACTTGTTCACTAACAAGTACCCATGTGATGACTTGATATCACAATATCATGACCTGTGAGAACCGGTCATCAGTCAACGCACATGCTAGTCTTTATGTATCATCATCGCCCTGAACTTTTAAGATGATACTATGACCAGGAACCATTTAAGAATTAAGCTTCTTATAAACATAGGCCCTCATATTCAAGTTACATACTTGAATTCCTATGGAAGCAAACATTCTAAGGGCATTTATTATGCTAATTAATCTATCAGTAGAAACATTTGACATAATAAAAGAACTTGCCATAAATGTAAAATAAAATAGAAAGAACTCTATTCATCACTTGAATAATCAACAACCGACAAATATAATCCACAAGACTCCCACTAGAGATGATCATTAAGGTATCTAATACCCATTGATCTAGTATGACCATCATGCTTTCTCTGTGCAAGAGGCTTAGTCAGTGGATCTGCAATATTTTCTTCAATCGGTATTCTGCATATGCTCACTTCTCATCGATCGACAATCTCTCGAATAAGATGGAACCGCCGAAGTATGTACTTGGAGCGCTGATGAGATCTAAGTTCCTTAGCTTGTGCAATAGCACCGTTGTTGTCACAGTAGAGAACTACGGGATCAACAATGCGAGGAACTACACCAAGCTCACTGATGAATTTCCTAATCCACACAGCCTCCTTCGCCGCATTTGCAGCAGCGATATACTCAGCCTTAGTCGTAGAATCAGCAACCGTCTCTTGATTGGAACTCTTCCAACTTACAACTCCTCCATTAAGACAAAATACAAAACCTGATTGGGACTTTGAATCATCCCTATCAGTTTGGAAGCTAGCATCCGTGTAACCCTTTACAATGAGCTCTTCCTCTCCACTAAACACCAAGAATAAGTCATTTGTCCTTCTCAAGAACTTCAAGATATTCTTGATGGCTATCTAGTGACCATCACCAGGATCAGACTAATACCTGCTCGTCATACTCAAAGCATAAGAGACATCGGGCTGAGTACAAAACATTGCATACATGATTGATCCAATTGCCGAAGCATATGGAATCAACTTCATGCGGTCCTTATCTTCCAAAGATTTTGGACACTGGTCCTTAGAGACACTCACACCATGTGACATGGGTAAGAATCCTTTCTTGGACTCAAGCATGTTGAACCGTTTCAACACCTTCTCAATGTATGTACTCTGGGTCAAACCCTACAACTTCTTTGATCTATCTCTATAGATCTTAATACCAAGTATATAAGTCGCTTCACCCAAGTCCTTCATAGAAAAGCAATCCCCTAGCCTGTTCTTAACAACTTGCAGGGTCAGAATGTCATTTCCGATCAATAGTATGTCATGTACATACAATATCAGGAAGACAACAATGCTCCCACTAATCCTCTTGTAAACACAAGGCTCATCCTCGTTCTTGATGAAACCAAACTCTTTGATTTTCTCATCAAAATGAAGATTCCAACTTCGAGAAGCTTGTTTTAATCCATAAATGGATCGATTCAACTTGCATATTTTAGTGACTTCACTTGGAGATACAAAACCCTCAGGTTGTGTCATATACACTTCTTGAAGGAGGTTTCCAATAAGGAAAGCCATTTTGACTTCCATTTGCCAGATCTAGTAGTCATAATACGCAGCAATAGCAAGTAGAATTCTGATGGACTTGACCATGGCCACAGGGGAAAAGGTCTCATCATAATCAACACCATGAATTTGCCTGAAACCTTTAGCCACCAGCCGGCCTTTGAATGTCTGTACATTCCCATCCTTGTCGATCTTCTTCTTGAAGACCCACTTGCACCCTATGGGTCTTACCCCTTCAGGTGGTTCCACCAAGGTCCAAACTTGGTTTGCATACATGGAGTCCATTTCAGATTTCATGGCCTCAAGCCACTTCTCGGAGTCTAGTCCATTCATAGCATCTTGGTAGGTTGCAGACTCATCATCATGATCCATAAGAAACACATTACTTATTTGAGACACGAGAAATCCATATCTCTCAGGCTCAAATCTTGGTCTATCAGATCTACGCAGGACTTGTGTTTCTTGAGTAGGCTCTCTACCTACAACAACTTGTAGACCTTGCTCAGGTTCTAAAATTGGTTCAACTATTGTTTGTGGTTCTTGAACTTACTCAAGTTCCACCTTTGCAGTCTTTCTGGATAAGAACTCTTTCTCCAAAAAGACGTTTGTCCTTGCGACAAATACTTTGCCCTCGGACGGCAGGTAGAAGTAATACCCTTTGGTTTCCCTAGGATATCCCACATGATAACACTTATCCGACTTGGGTTCCAGCTTGTCAGGCATTTGACGTCACACGTATGCCTCACAGCCCCAAATCATAATAAAAGACATACTAGGATGCTTGATGATGCTATATTTATAGTTATTTTCACATAATATTTTATTTATAATTAATATAATTTAATTTAGTTTTAGTTAATTTATCACTAATTCATCTTATTTTTGTATTTTCAGGTAATTTGGGCTGCCAATAGCAATTTCAAGCTCATATGACTAATCAGGAGAATATTTGGAGTATTTCTGCCGAAATCGCAAAGTACACGCCCTCGGTCACGGGCGTGACCTAGGGCGTGACATTTTGTCACGGCCGTGATCCAGCCCCGCGCATTCCAGTTGAAAGAAGTCAGCCGCCACGTCAGATTAAAATTACACGCCCTCTGTCATGGGCGTGACTGATGGCGTGACCTTAAAGTCACGGGCGTGACTCGCCCGGATTGCATTCATTTCAGCCAGCAATCAACTCCCGCCGTTTCTAGCTTACACGCCCTCGGTCACGGGCGTGACCGAGGCCGTGACTTTTCTGCAACCGCCAGATTAACTCCAGATCGCGGTGTTTCCCGCCGTTTCCAGACCCGTTCAAGACACGCCCTTGGTCACGGGCGTGACCGAGGCTGTGACCCGCCGTGCAATTGATTTTTGGCGGTTCCTCTTCCCCAACGTCCCGGGCTTTCATGACAGTAATTACGCAGCTTACACGCCCTTGGTCACGGGCGTGACCAAGGGCGTGACTTCCCGTTTTTTCATCTATAAAAGGCAGCAATCTCCAGAAGTCGGTGTGTGCAATTTTGGAGCTTAATTTCAGCTTTAGTTTACTGTTTTTATGTTCTAGCTACTTTTTCCTAAAGTTGTAAGTTTTTATTATTGCTATTTTAATTCAAGTATTGTTGTTTTATTAATCATGTTTTTCTCCTCTTCTACTTGTATTCCCATCACTATGATGAGTATCTAAATTTCCTTTAGCACTTGGTCATGATGAACTTTGGAATAAAATAAAATATGTTTTGAATCTTTCTAATTAGCAAACTCTCGTTTTGTTTATCTTCGATTTATCTTTGAATTATTTTGTTTTGATTTCATATGTCCGGAATATGACTTTCAATCTATGATTCGTTTGCTAGTGATCGAGAGATCCATGCGAACGAGGAGATCACTCAAAGATAAAAAGAGTTGTATGCATTCCTCGAGAGAGGGTGACACAAATCTTTCAGATTGGAGTCAAATCCAATAGTGGGGTTCACCGCTTAAAGCAAGCTTAGGGGGTTCGACTGGCCGAGGGGTCTTAATCGATCAACCTAAGGTTAGGTGGTAGTTCTCTCGAGAGAGGCTCTACCATATTTTGGGAACCTCCACGGTCGAGGATATTTCAATAAGAGTTTGCGGTTTCATCTTTTATAAAATTATATTTTATTCCAAAGGGATTCAAGACCAGGTGCTAATCCTTTTAATCATAATCTTTCTTCGTAGTTAATTTTCTCCAAATTGTTTTTCCAAAACAAACCCAACTTTCGATCGATAAAATAATAGCTCTTCTTTGTGAGTAGAAGTACTCAACAAGCCCGGAAAAATACGACACTTGATTTTCTAAATCCTATACTATAAAGCGATAGGTACACTTGCCTTATCGAATTATACGTGGATAATATTTTAATTTTGCGCAGCGCGAATTTATCTCATCAATGCTTCCCAGTCCATATCTCATATGGTGTCTTTAGAACCGTTTTCGTTGGAGCACGATTTAATGTGAAAGCAGCAGTCTCTAAGGCAAATCCTCAAAAGGAAACCGTCAAATCTGCATGACTCATCATCGACCGTACCATGTCTAACAAAGTACGATTTCTCCTCTCAGACACACCATTATGTTGTGGTGTTCCGGGCGGAGTGAGCTATGATACAATACCACACTCTCTCAGATGATCACAAAACTCATGACTCTGATATTTGCCACCTCGATCAGATCGGAGTGCTTTTATCCTCTTTCCCAGTTGGTTCTCTACTTCATTTTTAAACTCTTTGAACTTTTCAAAGGTTTCAGATTTGTTCTTCATAAGAAACACGTATCTGTATCTACTGAAATCATCAGTAAATGTAACGAAGTAGTAGTACCCACCTCTAGCCATAGAACTCATCGGTCCGCATACATCACTATGTATTATATCCAAGAGATCATGGGCCCTCTCACTGCAACTAATGAAATGAGCTTTCGTCATCTTGCCTAATAAACATGACTCACATCTCTCAAATGATTCATAATCAAATGAGTCCAGTAGTCCATCTCTATGGAGCTTGGATATGCGTTTCTCATTTATATGGCCTAAACGACAATGCCAAAGGTACGTAAGGTTCGATTCATTTGTTTTGTCTTTTAGTATTTTCTACATTATAGATCGGATGGTCTAAGCTCAAAACATATAAACCATTAAACAATTGGGCAATGCCATAACAAACATCATTATTAAAAATAGAACAACAATTGTTCTTTATTATAAATGAGAAACCTTTCATGTCAAGACATGAAATGGATATAATGTTTCTAGTTATGGCTGGAACATAATAACAGTTATCTAATTCTATTACAAGCCCAGTAGACAAAGAAAGACAATATACACCAATGGCGATGGCAACAACTCTTTCTCCATTTCCGACACGCAGATCTACCTCCCCTTTACCCAGCATTCTTCTCCTTCTCAGTTCCTGCATATTTGTACAAATGTGAGAACCGCATCCGGTATCCAATACACATGATGAAGGAGCAGAAAGGTTTATCTCTATAACATAAATACCTAAAGTATAAGTCACACTTCCCTTCTTCTTTTGCAGATCCTTGATATAGAGGGGACAGTTCTGCCTCCAATGCCCTTCCTTACCGCAGTGGCGGCACTTTCCTTCCTTCGCCAGACCTTTCCTTTTCAGTGCAGAAGATTTGGGATCAAGATGAGACTTAGATCCTATCTTTGTCTTCTTGGATCCCTTAGTCTTGCCCTTGCCTTTATGCACCATCAGTATGGGGCTAGCAGGCTTGACCTTCTTCATATTATTTTTGGCAGTTCTCAACATGCCTAGGAGCTCGGACAGTGTCTTGTCTATTTCATTCATGTTATAGTTCAATACGAACTGCTCATAATTGTCCTGAAACGATTGCAGGATCAGATCTGTGGCCAACTCTTGACCCATGGGAAAACCCAGTTTGTCAAGGTTCTCTATATACCCAATCATCTTGAGTATATGAGTCCCTACTGAGTCTCGAGCTCCCATCTTACACTACAATAATGCCTTGGATATGTCAAACCTCTCTTGCCGAGCTTGCCCCTGAAACATTTTCTTGAGGTGCTCGATTATCTCATAACCACACATGCTCTCGTGTTGCTTCTGAAGCTCAGAGGACATGGTATCAAGCATGAGGCATTCCACATCCAAGGTATCATCCTGATACTTCTTGTAAGCATCTTTATCAGCACGGGATGATTTCTCGGTCGGCTCTGATGGGGATACTCTTCCAAGATATAGAGCTTACGCTCTTGCCTGAGAACAATTCTCAGGTTTCTATACCAGTCAAGGAAGTTCGTCTCATTGAGCTTGTCCTTCTCAAGGATGGCTCTCAGGGACAATGTGGAGTGTGAAGTATTTGTCATGGAAATTCTACAAAATAATGCAAAATATATTTTAGTACTATATTTCAAAATACATTTTATTTTAATAAGGTATTTTATTAAATACTTCCACTATTTTATTCAAATTGATAACCCTTAATATCAATTCGGAGAGTTTATGCGAGCTACTCTCTTAGTGGACAAGATCCGTATTTCACCAACAGAACAAGTCCGCTTTGGCATTCCTCTCATAATGCGGTTATTTAGGTAGTCAACACTTGCCAATTGCATCACTATGCAACTCCTGTATGGTTTGTGAATAACTCTTTATTTGCATCCATCATATGGTGCATGCCAACCCAATGCCTCTAGGCACTCAACTTTTGAGGCCACCTAGTTAAGTTGGACCCGATGTCGACAGTGGGATATCACAATTATCCACTCGCACCCTTACCAAGATAGATTAATGCACCTTGCTTTGGCAAGCCCACACTTCATCGATCGAGGCGGGAAGAGTGTCTTCCATCAGAAGGCATCCGTATACTTAATATTGGATAAGGGGTTTTTATAAAATTGATTAACAATTAATCAATGTGCACATTTACAAAATTACATCATTCACAAACCAAATACATCCCAGATGTGCACAAAATAAAATCATCAACGCTTTGATAGAAATGGCTAAATCTAAGCATTTAGAACACTTCTAAATCTCTAGATTTACATGCATTTGACACAGGCAAAAACAACTCCACTTATGCAGTAGACAAGCTCGTCTCTCACTGTCAGATTCAAAATCCATGACATTAGGTTTCACAAACTATTTTGAGGGACGGTTACTGCAAAGGAGAAACAATTTTTGAAACAGTGAAATCGCAACGCAATCACATGCGTTCCTCTGATACATCAAAATTGATGCTCCAGGAAGAAATCCAGACATTTAGAACATTTCAAAATTTCTTATTTACATTCATTAGATCACAAACCTATCTCTGATACCACAGTTGGGTTTTCTAAATACCATTCATAATGATATGAACTCATCAAAATGTGCGCAGCGGAAGAAATACTAGAACAACCCAAAGAGTAATAAGGATTTTGCGATTTCATGATTCAAGAAATCGAATAAAAGAAACGCATTGCAATATATATACCTGAGGGGGATTGAGTCAATACTAAACTGAGGTACTCCACAACTAAAATCCAGAGAACAGTCGATGAGTCCCAAGTGTCGAAATGGATCGGCGCCTCTACGGGAGTCCACACGAGCAGAGGAGAACCCTAGCTTCTTGTCGCACAAGAACTACGTCGGAGAAGAAGACTGCCCTCTTGGTCTTCCACGGATTGCTAGATCCGACTACAGGAACAGGCGACAGCGGTCGAATGGAACTCTTCCGTCAGAAGCTTTGGGCAGAACTCTTCCGTCGCTCTCAGTCTTTCGCAAAAACAGATCGCATAGCTAGATCAAAAGAATTGCATTCTTTTTATACCCAGCGAAAAAGAGAAGCTATCTGCACAGCCACGCCATTAATTGAAGCAAACAGAATTCGTCGGGCGATGATTAATTGGTCGAATACTACGTTCGACGAACTGGCTAGCCTTCGTCGAACGCGCTGGCCATTCATCGAACGCTCTGGCCGTTCGTCGAACAGGCTGTCCGTTCATCAAACGCGCTAGCTGTTCTTCGAACGCGCTGGCCGATCCTTGAACGTGCAGGCCGTTCATCGAACGCGCTGGCCGTTCGTCGAATGCGCCGGCCGTTCCTCGAACGTGCTGGCCGTTCGTCGAACGCGCTGGCCGTTCGTTGAACGCGCTGACCGTTCGTTGAACGCGCTGACCGTTCGTCGAACGCGCTGGTCGTTCGTCGAACGGGCTGGACGTTCGTCGAACGCGCTAGACGTTCGTCGAACGCGCCGACCCTTCATCGAACGCGCTGGCCATTCATCAAACGCGTTGGCCGTTCATCGAAACAGGCTGGTCATTCATCAAACGCACTGGCTGATTGTCGAATGCGCTGGCCGTTCGTCGAACGGGCTGGCCTTTCATCAAATGCGCTGGCCGTTCGTCGAACACGCTGGCCGTTCATCGAACGCGCTGGCCGTTCGTCGAACGCGCTGTCCGTTCGTCGAACGCGCTGGCCGTTCGCGCTGGCCATTCGTCGAACGCACTGGCCATTCGTCGAATGCATTTCTGTTCATCGAACGCCCTGACCGTTCGTCGAACGCACTGACCGTTCGTGGAACACGCTGGCCGTTCGTCGAACATGCTGGCCATTCCTTGAACGCGCTGGCCATTCGTCAAACGCGTTGGTCGTTCATCAAACACCAACAGGCATGTGAGACTAGATAGTTGACCACATAGGCTCATATCGCGTTGGCAGTGAGACTAGATACTTGACCACTTCCAGATCACCATGGAAACACCAACTGGCATGTCCTTGGACAGCCTCCTACCCTCGGGGTGGCTCTGGTGCCAGTTGTGGCAGCTGAACATGTTGTCAAAAGACCAATGTCGGTGAGGGCACGAAGAGCTCCGGACCAACAGCTGTAGTACTTTCTGAGTTTCCACCCTCCGATGTTCATGGTAGCAGGAACCCCGATGCAAGTTGAGGATTGGCTATCAAGAGTGAGAAAAATCTTGAAGGCCACTGATATAGAGGAAGGTCAGAAGGTTACATTGGAAACCTTCCTTCTTGATGGGGAGGAGCAACTATGGCGGGATGAGTTGGAGTTGCATCAGCTAGCAGGAAGGCAGCTGACAGACATCTCTTTTGAAGAGTTTTCAAGATTGTTTTTGGCGCGGTATCTCCCACCTGCTCAACAGATTGAGATGGAGAACCAGTTCAACCATCTAACTCAAGGTGATAGTATGATTGATGACTTTCTACATGAGTTTACCCAGTTGGGGAGGTATGCAGGAGCGACATTTGCAGAAGAAGCTCGTAAGACTAATCTATTTTTTGAAGGTCTGCCGGAAGAATTGCGGTTCCTTCTGTCAGGGCCAATGACGCAAGTGTTATGACCCTGGTCAATATGGCCCATTCCTTAGAGAAGGACATGAAGCGGTCCCAAAGCAGGAAGAATTTTGCTGTGGTAAAGCCAGAGTTCAAAGTACCGAGCTCTGCGAGGTCTGGGCAAGGCAGCTGGAGGAAAAGAGCGAGACCTTCTGGGTCAGCTCAATCTGTTGCATTGGGAGTGATTACTGGGTGAGGCCCACTCATCTGTTATAACTATGGGAAGCCGAGGCATTATGCTCATGACTGTAGCAGTGGCAAGAAGACAGTTGCGACATATGCAGCATGTTGAAACCAAGACTAGAACCCAAGACTTGGTCTCTGTGGAGTTTGGGGTCCCCAAAAGAGGGGGTGACCTCACACTTACTTCTCTCAAGGGAGAGCACTAGGCCGAAGACTTAGGAAACTAGGAACAAGACCAAGGGCTCAGCGAGGAGGTCCCACCAGACACCTGAAAGATCTTAGAGCGCTTCCCCTCCCAAGCCAATGCTGAGCATGAGCCATCTTTGGAGGCTCTCTTCACCCACCAAAGAAACTTGGGGAGAGAGAAGCCAAAAGCTAAGTCCCCCCAACTGGTGCCCCCTTGGTCCTATTTATTATTTTCTGAACTTGGTCTGCCAATTGCCAGAGTCTGGCCTACGAGATTACCAAAAAAACCCCAGGTTTGGCCTGCCAACAACCAAATCCCGACATTACGAGGCGCTAAATGCAGACCCCCTATGGGGCCGGGAAAGCAGGGGGCAGGCCGCGTCCCTCGCTCGCCCATTTACTGAGGCTGAGCGAGAGGGGGCTAGCTGCCCATCCTTCTCGCCTCCCTACCGGGGCCGGGAGAGAGGGGACTAGTCGCCAACCCCTCTCGCCCCCCTACAGGAGCCGGGCGAGAGGGGGTTGGCCTCCCACCCCTCTCGCCCCCCTACAGGAGCCGAGTGAGAGGGGTTTGGCCGCCCACCCCTCTCGCCACCCTATAGGAGCCAAGCGAGTGGGGGCTGAGCTCCAACCCCTCTCGCCCCCCAAAAGGAGACGGCGAGCCATAGGCTGCCTGCCTTCCCGGCTCGCCCCCCTAAAGGGGTCGGGTGAGTCGAAGGCTGCCTGCCTCCCCGGCTCGCCCCCCTAATGGGGTCGGGTGAGCCGGCGACCGCCTGCCTCCCCGGCTCACCCCCTAACTGGGTCGGGTGAGCCGGAGGCCGCCTGCCACCCCGGCTCGCCCCCCTAATGGGGCCGGGCGAGCCGGAGGCCGCCTGCCTCCCCGGCTCACCCCCTTAACCGGGCCGGGCTATTCGGAGGCCGCCTGCCTCCTAAGCTCGCCCCCCTAATGGGGCCGGGCGAGCCGGAGGCCGCCTGCCTCCCCGGCTTGCCCCCTTAACGGGGCTGGGCAAGCTGGAGGCCGCTTCCCTCCCCGGCTCTCCCCCCTCCTGCTGGGAAAAACCTTGAGCCTCGCCCGCCCCTCTTTCCTTGGGCAGTGCCTCTTAAACATATTGGGCTAGCGATACCCTGGACCCCGGGGACCCACTCGGCGAATACAGGGTTGTACACAATCCCCGCTCTTTTCGAGTGGGTTACACGCTTGGAAAGAAAAGTCCAACCCTACATATTCGGCGAGTGGCGTTGAGTGAAATTGAGAAGACTCCACATCGTCCCGGTGAAAATTTACTTAAGCCTCCCTGAGAGGCCATCCTGCCCTGCGGGCTAGTGAAAGCCCGGCTAGGGGAGCCATCTCAAGGGCAAAACCACTTAGCCTCCCCGAGAGGCCATCCTGCCCTGCCGGCTAGTGAGAGCCCGGCTAGCGGAGCCATCCCGGAGGAAAAACTACTTAGCCTCCCCGAGAGACCATCCTGCACTGCCAGCTAGTGAGAGCCCGGCTAGCGGAGCAATCCCGAGGGAAAAACTACTTAGCCTCCCTGAGAGGCCATCCTGCCCTGCAGGCTAGTGGGAGCCCCGCTAGCGGAGCCATCTTGGGGGAAAACCACTTAGCCTCCCCGAGAGGCCATCCTGCCCTGCTGACTAGTGGGAGCTGATGGCGCAAATCTCACACACCGCAATAGGCGGTAGCTCGACTGCGACACGAAACGGCAGTGTACCGATCGTTCAAGTAATAAAAATTGGGAATAAATCCCCGAGTGTCGGTCTCTTGAGGAACACAGTAAGGTGGAGTTAAATGTCGAGGAAGGACTTGAGATTGAAGTCCTTAACGTCGGATGGAATGCGGAAACGGGGTGATTGGGCTTTTGGAAAATAAAATAAAAGCTATCAACTACTCCTATGCAATGCCGCTATGCAAAGCTTCGCTTGGCGGGATGGAGACTAGGCAGGCCTTGAGCGCGCTGCGTCGCAAGGGCGGATGGACGAGAAGGCTAATGGAATCGAACTATGCAGGCCTTGAGCGCGCTGCTTCGATAGGCGAATGGATTACGGGCCGCGATGCCACGCTTCGGTAGGCGAATGGGCGAGTAGGCTAGTGGAATGAGGGTCGCAAGCACCTCTTCGACTAGCACGCCACTAGCAATTGCTAGTGCGGCACCGGACACGGTGGTGGGATGGAAAATGGATGGTGGCGCTCCTCATACACACATAAACCACAAAAGTATTCCACAAAAATGAAATATATAAATATAGAGACAAGTTTAAGTGCTCTTCATCAAAATACACAAGATCTAGCTATTACAACAATCAATAAAAGGAGAACAAGGCAAGAAATCGACCGAATCCGAAGGCTCGTTGAAGATTCACGGTTGGAATCGCCGGGTTGTCAATCCGCGTCCAAGCTCGGTCCACAACTACGTCCGGGGTAGAGAGAGCTGTCACGACTCTCCAATGGACCCGTCTTCTTCGTGTCACGATCCGGTGGAGGTTACAAACTTCCTCTTGCTTGACGGTAATGGCGGCCAGGTCTTCCTTTGGAGCTCGTGGATGAAGGAGGAGGCCGAGAGGAAACTCCGGCAAAGATTTGGCGTTGAAAGCTTGCCCGGAGATCCTCCCTAAGGTGGGCGGCGATGGAGGGGCGAAACTGGGCGAACGGGAGCAGAAAACGGCGGAGTCGGGCGAGCGTCCGACCTAAAATCGCGAGCAGGGAATTTATAGGCGCTGGAATTAAACAGTGCGCACGGTCATTGGCGCACGACCAGTGGTCGTGCGCACTAGCATTCGGTGATCGTGCGCTCTGCCTGGACGGAACCTGCAAAGCCAGAAATTATAAAATAACATGTTCGCACGACCAGTGGCGCACGACCGGTGGTCGTGCGCACTATCGTCGGTGGTCGTGCGCATTAGACCAAACAGAACTCAGAAATTTAATGATGAGTGCGCACGAACAGTGGCGCACGACCGGTGGTCGTGCGCACTAGCGTTGGTGGTCGTGCGCACTACACCAAACAGAACTCATAAAAAGGGCTAAGTGCACACGATCAGTGGCGCACGACCAGTGGTCGTGCGCAATAGAACCAGTGATCGTGCGCAGTGTTCCTGTGCAGAATTGCACCGGGAACACTTGCACGACTCCTATTCCAGCGTACAACCACGAATCCAGCTACTGAAAGTGGCACCTAACAGTGCATGAAAACTACTAATGAAGATAAACATGAAAACACACCAAAATGGGCCTAAAGGTGCACCTAGCATGGAATATCAAATATAAACAATAACAGGGCTAAAGTGCAGTGAAATGACTAAATAATGGCCCGGATGAGTCCATGAAGGTGTATATAATCAGGACTCATCACACCCCCAGACTTAACTGTTTGCGCGTCCCGAGCAAACAAATTCTGCGCGAACGGGGAAAGAAAAGTAGATGGCTTAAGATTACACTACAAAGTACCATGCGAAGTCGCATGCTCACGTGCATAAGAGAATTAGTAGAAAAGACTACTGGTTATACAAACAGTTTATAAATTTCTAAAAGAGTAAAAGCATATTACAACTACTCAAAATGGTGAACAACGGTGAATCAGTCGGTCATGCATACGGAGAAAGTAAACTAAGCGCTGAGACGAGCATTGCTCAAGATCGGGGTACGGGACAAACTCCACTGAAATCCATCAGTGTCGGTGACCATAAGCTTGCCCGGTCACATTCTCTCCACGGCACTGGTTTGACTCAATTGCGTGAATCAATAGGACTTTAGGTTTTAATTGGGGCTTGGGTTTAGGTGCGGATAAACAAAGATAAAAACGACGGCTCAAGCACTAAACCCAAATGAGCTAATGCAGGAAACTATCCTCATTCGCCACACAAACACACGGGTACACAACACCCCCAGACTTGGACTTAACAACATGGGTGCGTGCACCGCCTACTCCCAAACATACATCGATACATAAAGATTTTCAATTAAACTTTTCATTCTTTTTTTTTTCTTTTCAAATCTTTTTCTTCTTTTCTTTTTCTTTCTTTAATAATTTCAGCAAATTTTTAAAGATGCTCATCCACATTTTCACAATATACTACCACCATCAACACCACCAACTCATGAAAATAATCAACAGCTAAAGCTCGGATTTGGGTGTGCGACTAGGATTTGAGTTTTTGGGCTTTGGTGAAATAAAAGTGGGGCTGAATCAAAGAACGGGTAGGCACAACTGGGCTAGTGAGGATATAGCGGTAGGACTAGGCACAAAAGCTCAACCGGGCCAAAATGATGGCCTATATCACGTTCACGCAATTGACTAACCGTATACCCATGCTTCAAGAATCGCTTGGGGCAAGTTCTAGCCACCGAGAAAGATTCTCCTTTCTCCCGACTCAAGCAATACGAATCTAGCGATCGTTTACACACATCCCTATGCTACCGTTTGATTCACACCGGATTCACCATTTGAGTAGAGTAAACAACATTTACACTAATAGAAAAATATAAAACCATAAGCATAAAAAGAAGTCTAATCTACACAAATTTCTATGCAACCGAGCACTCGACTAGGAGCACTACGGGAGTCAACATTTTACTCTGCTACATAGTCCTAAGCCATCACCTAGACTTTCCCAAATAAGCAGAAGAATTAAATTCACAACAGAGCGAGCAAATAGATGAGTACGCGCTCAAGTGGGTGCTGTGGTGTGCAATGAAAATGAACAAAACATTTTAAATGAAATCTTCTAGTATGCAGTGCAATAGTGCACGTGAGCGGGTAAACAAAACTTCTCTCCCCCAGACTTAAACTAAACAATCCACAAAACATATGATATGAAAATCAGAAAAGAGCTAGGGGAAGAGAGTACCCAATGCTCAGCAAGTGAGCATACCAGAAGATTGGCGAGTAAGCTGAAATGAGCGCAGCATCCGCCATCCAGAATAAGATACCTGCAGGGATCAGCTCCGCAAAAACAAAAGAAACAGAAAAAGATAAACTACAATAAACTATAGCTAACTAAACAGGATGGATTAAAATAAAATGCATGAAAAGTAAGATAACTACTGGGGTTATTGTCATCCCAGCACGACTTATTTGAAAACATAAAAGTTCTAGCTAATGGGCCTATGGAAGGAGAAGTGGACAGGTAACTGGCCTAATATCCGTGTCGGTAGCGGGTACCTATACGGAGAAAGAACAGTCATGCCTCTACCTGAATAAAGATAAAACCTGCCCATCACAGGTAGAGGGAAAAGAAAGTAAGAAGAGGAGGAGGCCTGGTCCTCACTCATCTCACCAAAACTATCCTTGCCCAGCAAGGTATCGCCCACAGTGGGTCTGCAGGAGGAGAAGGCAACGAGTGGAGCTTCCTCTACGGAGGGGGGATCAACCTCCTCACATGAGAAGATGCTCTCATCATTGACTTGAGCAAAAAGCTCCAAGTCCTCCTGGGATACCTGTGAAGACTCAACCTGCACAGGCTCGGATGAAGAGAGGGGATCAAGAAATAAACAAGATGAAGAACATGAATAATCAAAAATCGGGGGAGTGGTCCCGGTCTCACTCCCATCAGGTTGGGGAAGTAAAATAATGTTAGCATTGTCATCAATGCTACAAGAGTCGGCGGGATCAACGGTGGCCAGGCTTAGGATTTGGACTTCCTCCACCGGTGTTGAGGAAAATTCCTCTTCACCTAGAAGGTTGTCCTCCTCCATAGGAATAGGCACAACACTCAGATCAACCGCCTCCTCCTGCGACACATCATCAACAATGTCGTCAGAGACGAGTGTAGTATGCACAACAGGGAGAGGAGTAGTGCTTGGATAAAAGTCGAGCACCGATTCCTCACAAAGAATCGAATCCACTAGAGGTGGTGGATGCACTGGGAGAATAGGCTCAGCAATGTCGGTGCCCAGATCAGCCACACATCCAGTGACCGTGTCCATGCCATACCCTTCAAGATGTGAAGGTGACAAAGACACATAACCGGATGCTGAAGGTGTGCCGCCAGAGTTAGGATTCGGGACGATCCGGATATCCGGCTCGTCATCCTCATCCAATTGGCGACGAAAAGCAGCACAATCCTTCAGGGCGTGATCAGTGCTCCGACAAAACTGGCACTGCCTTGCGGGCTTCTTTGGCACAGCGGGGGCTGGAGCCGAAAAGAAGTAAGACGGTAAAGGCTCAGCAGAGTAGCCATAAGACTTACGCGCACCATATGGAGTACCAGACGAAGTCGGTGCTCCATATGCTGGGCTATAAGAATTATGCCTACTATTCTCCATAGGGCATTCATCACTAGAGTGGGAGGTAGCTCCACACCAACGGCAACGGAAATTAAGATGTGCCCACATAGTGCGAAGATAAAATGATTCAAAAAGAAGAACACTATTGTGCAAAATACTACACCTAACAAAAATTTACTAAAGCAACCTACTATAAAAAAAAAACAAGAAAACAGAAAATGAGGAAATAAAACAAAGAAATGCGATTTACAAATGGAAGGGCTCCTTTCTCAGATTCTCCCTCTCCAGAAAACTCACACGACTGTGTTCCCCGGCAACGGCGCCAAAAACTTGATGGCGCAAATCTCACACACCGCAATAGGCGGTAGCTCGACTGCGACACGAAACGGCAGTGTACCGATCGTTCAAGTAATAAAAATTGGGAATAAATCCCCGAGTGTCGGTCTCTTGAGGAACACAGTAAGGTGGAGTTAAATGTCGAGGAAGGACTTGAGATTGAAGTCCTTAACGTCGGATGGAATGCGGAAACGGGGTGATTGGGCTTTTGGAAAATAAAATAAAAGCTATCAACTACTCCTATGCAATGCCGCTATGCAAAGCTTCGCTTGGCGGGATGGAGACTAGGCAGGCCTTGAGCGCGCTGCGTCGCAAGGGCGGATGGACGAGAAGGCTAATGGAATCGAACTATGCAGGCCTTGAGCGCGCTGCTTCGATAGGCGAATGGATTACGGGCCGCGATGCCACGCTTCGGTAGGCGAATGGGCGAGTAGGCTAGTGGAATGAGGGTCGCAAGCACCTCTTCGACTAGCACGCCACTAGCAATTGCTAGTGCGGCACCGGACACGGTGGTGGGATGGAAAATGGATGGTGGCGCTCCTCATACACACATAAACCACAAAAGTATTCCACAAAAATGAAATATATAAATATAGAGACAAGTTTAAGTGCTCTTCATCAAAATACACAAGATCTAGCTATTACAACAATCAATAAAAGGAGAACAAGGCAAGAAATCGACCGAATCCGAAGGCTCGTTGAAGATTCACGGTTGGAATCGCCGGGTTGTCAATCCGCGTCCAAGCTCGGTCCACAACTACGTCCGGGGTAGAGAGAGCTGTCACGACTCTCCAATGGACCCGTCTTCTTCGTGTCACGATCCGGTGGAGGTTACAAACTTCCTCTTGCTTGACGGTAATGGCGGCCAGGTCTTCCTTTGGAGCTCGTGGATGAAGGAGGAGGCCGAGAGGAAACTCCGGCAAAGATTTGGCGTTGAAAGCTTGCCCGGAGATCCTCCCTAAGGTGGGCGGCGATGGAGGGGCGAAACTGGGCGAACGGGAGCAGAAAACGGCGGAGTCGGGCGAGCGTCCGACCTAAAATCGCGAGCAGGGAATTTATAGGCGCTGGAATTAAACAGTGCGCACGGTCATTGGCGCACGACCAGTGGTCGTGCGCACTAGCATTCGGTGATCGTGCGCTCTGCCTGGACGGAACCTGCAAAGCCAGAAATTATAAAATAACATGTTCGCACGACCAGTGGCGCACGACCGGTGGTCGTGCGCACTAGCGTTGGTGGTCGTGCGCACTACACCAAACAGAACTCATAAAAAGGGCTAAGTGCACACGATCAGTGGCGCACGACCAGTGGTCGTGCGCAATAGAACCAGTGATCGTGCGCAGTGTTCCTGTGCAGAATTGCACCGGGAACACTTGCACGACTCCTATTCCAGCGTACAACCACGAATCCAGCTACTGAAAGTGGCACCTAACAGTGCATGAAAACTACTAATGAAGATAAACATGAAAACACACCAAAATGGGCCTAAAGGTGCACCTAGCATGGAATATCAAATATAAACAATAACAGGGCTAAAGTGCAGTGAAATGACTAAATAATGGCCCGGATGAGTCCATGAAGGTGTATATAATCAGGACTCATCAGGAGCCCAACTAGCGGAGCCATCTCCGGGGAAAAACCACTTAGCCTCACCGAGAGGCCATCCTGCCCTGCCGACTAGTGGGAGCCTGGCTAGCGGAGCCATCTCGGTGTAAAAACCACATAGCCTCTCCGAGAGGCCATCCGGCCCAGCCGGCAATTGAGAACCCGGCTTGCGGAGCCATCCCGGGGGAAAACTACTTAGCCTCCCCGAGAGGCCATCCTGCCCTGCTGACTAGTGAGAGCCCGGTAGCAGATCCATCTCGGGGGAAAAACTACTTAGCCTCCCCGAGAGGTAAACCTGCCTTGCCGGCTAGTGAGAGCCCGGCTAGCGGAGCCATCCTAGGCCTAAGTACTTTTGAGAGCTTCCGAGCACCGAGCGGACCTCGGTCGATCGAGCCAGCTTGGTGGTAGCCTAGTCAACAGGCCAGCATCGAGTCTAAGTACTTTGAGAACTTCTAACCACCGAGCGATCCTCGGCCCTGCCAGCTTGGTGGGAGCCTGGTCAGCGGGCCAGCATCGGGGCTAACTACTTTGAGAACTTCTGGCCACCGAGCTATCCTTGGCCCTACCATCTTAGTGGGAGCCTGGCCAGCGGGCCAGCATCGAGGCTAAGTACTTTGAGAACTTCCGGCCACCGAGCGATCCTCGGCCCTGCCAACTTGGTGGGAGCCTGGTCAGCGGGCCAGCATCGGGGCTATGTACTATGAAAACCTCCGACCACCAAGTGGTCCCTGGCCCTGCCAGCTTGGTCGGAGCCTGGTCAGCGGGCCAGAATCTGAGCTAAGTACTTTGAGAACTTCCGACCACCAAACGATCCTCAACCCTGCCAGCTTGGTGGGAGCCTGGTCAGCGGCCCAGCATCGGGGCTAAGTACTTTGAGAACTTCTGGCCATCGAGCAATCCTCAGCCTTGCCAGCTTGGTGGGAGCCTTGTCAGCGGGCCAGCATTGGGCTATGTACTCTAAAAACCTCTGGCCACCGAGCGGTCCCCGTCCTTGCCAGCTTGATGGGATCCAGGTCAGCGGGCCATCATCGGGGCTAAGTACTTTGAAAACCTCTGGCCACCGAGTGATTCCTGACCCTGCCAGCTTGATGGGAGCTTAGTTAGCGGGCCAGCATCGGGGCTAAGTACATTGCAAACCTTTGGCCACCGAGCGGTTCCCAGCCCTGCCAGCTTGATGGGAGCCTGGTCAGCGGGCCAGCATCTTGGCTAAGTACTTTGAAAACCTCTGGCCACCGAGCGATTCCCAGCCCTGCCAGCTTGATGGCAGTCTGGTCAGCGGGCCAGCATCAGGGCTAAGTACTTTGAAAACCTCTGGCCACCGAGCGGTTCCCGGCCCTGCTAGCTTGATGGGAGCCTGGTCATCGGGCCAGCATCGGGGCTAAGTACTTTGAGAACCTCTGGCCACCGAGCGGTTCTCGGCCCTGCCAGCTTGATGGGAACCTGTTCACCGGGCCAGCATCGGGGCTAAGTACTTTGAAAATCTCCGGCCACCGAGCAATTACCGGCCCTGCCAGCTTGATGGGAGCCTGGTCAGCGGACCAGCATTGGGGCTAAGTACCTTGAGAATTTCCGGCCACCGAGCGGTCCTCGGCCTTGTCAGCTTGATGGGAGCCTAGCAGTGGGCCAGCATTGGGGCTAAGTACTTTGAAAAACTTTCATTATATTAGTCATCATAATACATGCAAGAAAAAACTAAGCATGGAAATGAAACATCGCAATACATGGACTTAAGGGTAGAAAAAACTAAGTATGGAAACCAGAACTTGGTCTCCTACTCCCAGGCATGGTCCTCCTCGGTCCCTTCCGATTGTTGCAGCATTGGGCCCCTCGTTCCCCTTGCTTTTAGAAACTCAGGACAGGTGGACATCGCGTGACCTTCCTCCTCGTGGAAGTCACAGTAGGGTAATGCCACCCTGTCCCCTCCTCTTCCTCTTCTTTCTGCTTTCCTGGCTCTCCACCTTCATCCCCAGCCAATCACCAAGGTTTGTTGAGGTGGTGGAGGGGGTGCTTTCAGTCCCTACCTCCACCCTGGGGGATCGGGCCTCTCCCCTTGGAAGTTACCTTTCCTTGGTCGAACTTCCTTTCTGGATCCTCCATACTCCCTCCACGTTGCCTTGCCTCCGTCTCACTCAGCTTGGCCAACCTTTTTGCGAACTCTGGGTTGGCCTCCTCTCTCTCAATTTCCTCCGCCACTCTTTCCATCAATTCTTCGAAAGATAGGGGGTCTTCCGCATCAAGCTCATTTTGAAGAACCCCTCTCGCAACCCCACTCTGAAGGCGAGTTGAAGGGTGAACCCTTGCACCTCTTGGACTTGTAGAACCTCTTCCTGGAACCTGTCCACGTAACGAGCCAGTGACTCCCTTGGCTCTGGCTTGATCTTGAAGAGTGTCTCGGCATCCTTCTTCCTCTTATTCAACGTCGAGAAGTGCAACAAGAATCCTCGGCGCAGATCCTCAAAGGCATAGATAGACCCCACGGGGAGCTGGTGAAACCAGTCCATTGCCTTCTCTTTCAGGGTGGTGGTAAAGAGCCGGCACTGGAAGGCATCTGACGTAGGCCTGACTGAGACTATGTACTCGAACCACTGCAAATGCAGTACTTGGTCATCCTTGCCGGAGTAGTAGAACATTTCCGGCCTCCTGAACCCCTCTGGAACCGGGGCCGAGAGTATAAACTCACAGAAGGGACTTTCCCCCAGGCTCGGCGAGTGGCTCGCTCTTGTGGAGCAAGCTCGCGGGGCTCTATGCTCGCCGGGCTACTGGATAACCGCCGCCCGGGGGGGTGGGGGTCTCGTCCACTTACCTCCGCTGGACCCCCTTGGGGTGGGGCGAGTGAGGGTCGGAGGCCTCCCCGCTCGCACCCCTATGGGGCAGGGCGAGTGGTGGAAAACTGCCTTCCCACCTACCCCCTTGGGGCTAGGCGAGTGGGGGAAAGCCGCCTCCCCTCTCGCCCCCTCTTTGTAGACCGGGCGAGTGGGGGACGGAAGACTCCCCACACCCCCTCGCCGACACCTTCTTCCCAGATTGCTGGATGGGAGTTCTCTCGCCCATCTGTTGGGGTGGGACCTCCGGACCTCCTCCTTCCTCGCATTCGTCTCATGGCGAAAGCTAACAGCAAGGTCTACAGGACCTCCCGCTGGAAATCTTCAAACATTTCCTTCGTCACCACAGCCATCGGCGAATCCGAGTGGCCCGGGCCGGACCCTTCTCCGCCATCTCCTGCCATAGAGCTCAGCTTGAGATTTTCTTATGCTGGTCACTCTCCACGCTCACCGCACCATAATGTTGAAACCAAGACTTGAAACCAAGACTTGGTCTCTGTGGAGTTCGGGGTCCCCAAAAGAGGGGGTGACCTCATACTTACTTCTCTCAAGGGAGAGCACTAGGCCGAAGACTTAGGAAACTCGGAACAAGACAAAGGGCTCAATGAGGAGGTCCCACCACAAACCTGGATGATCTTAGAGCGCTTCCCCTCCCAAGACAATGCTGAGCTTGGGGCATCTTTAGAGGCTCTCTTCACCCACCAAAGAAACTTGGGGAGAGAGAAGCAAAAAAGCCAAGTCCCCCCAAATGGTGCCCCCTTGGTCCTATTTATACTTTTCTGAACTTGGTAAGCCAATAGCCAGAAACTGGCCAACGAGATTACCAAAAAAACTGCAAGTTTGGCCTGCCAATAGCCAAATCCCGCCATTCTGAGGCGCTAAACGCAGACCCCCCAATGGGGCCGGGCGAGAAGGGGGCAGGCTGTCTCCCTCGTTCCCCCCTTACTGAGGCTGGGCGAGAGGTGGCTAGCCGCCCACCCCTCTCGCCTCCTTACCGGGGCCGGGCAAGAGGCGGCTGGCCGCCCACCCCTCTCGCCCCCTTACAGGAGCTGGGCGAGAGGGGGTTGGCCGCCCACCCCTCTCACCACCCTATAGGAGCCGGGCGAGAGGGGGCTGGCTGCCCACCCCTCTGGCCCCCCTATAGGAGCCGCACGAGAGGGGTCTGGCTGCCTACCCCTCTCGCTCCCTACAGGAGCCAGGCGAGAGGGTTCTGGCCGCCCACCCCTCTCTCCCCCCTACAGGAGCCAGGCGAGCCGTAGGTTGCCTGCCTCCCTGGCTCGCTCTCCTAATGGGGCTGGGCAAGCTGGAGGCAGCTTGTCTCCCCGCCTTGCCCCCCTAGCAGGGCTGGGAGAGCCGGAGGCCGCCTGCCTCCCCGGTTCGCGTCCTAACGGGGTCGAGCGAGCCGGAGGTCGCCTGCCTCCCTGGCTCGCTCCCCTAACTGGGCCGGGCAAGACGGAGGCCAACTGTCTCCCCGGCTCGCCCCCCTAATGTGGTCGGGCGAGCCGTAGGCTGCCTGCCTCGCTTCCTCGCCCCCCTTATGGGGCCGGGCAAGCCGGAGGCCGTCTGCCTCCCCGGCTCGCCCCCTAACGGGGCTTGGGATGCCGGGGGCCGCCTGCCTCCCTGGCTTGCCCCCCTCCTGCTGGGAAAAACCTTGAGCCCCACCCGCCCCTCTTTCCTGGGGTAGTGCCTCTTAAAAATATTGGGCCAGCGACACCCTGGACCCCGGGGACCCACTCGGCGAATACAGGGTTGTACACAGTAGAGAAAGGAAAGGCGGTGGAATCAACTGCATCCCATGCTGCTCCTGCCCAGCCTAGGGTGTACAACCTTGGCCTGCTGGAGGCCATAATGCAAAGCAATGTGGTGACAGGTATGCATTAGTATACAACTTTAATTGTTTTTGATACTTCATAACTTGTGCATTGCTTGTTAACCTTATGTGTATTAGGCATTGTCCTAATATTTAACTTTCCGGCGAGAGCACTATTTGATAGTGGAGCTTCGCATTCCTTTCTCTCGTAGGCCTTTATACGACAACTTGGAGTGCCTTCGACAATGATAATGGAAAGGTTAGATGTGATGCTACCCAATGGGTGTTCTACATGTACAGATGAAGGCTGTGTGGTAAATGTACGAATCGGATGTCAAGATTTTGATTTGGAAGCACTGATACTGCTGCTTTCGGAGTTTGATGTGATCTTTGGTATGGACTGGCTATCGGCGCAGCAGCCCTTCATTGATTGCACTTCTAAGGAGGTCACACTTGGGAGGAATACCGAGCGTGTGACTGCGTTTGCTGGTTTGCTTGGATCAAGCAAGACATTGATGTCTGCTGTCCAAGTAGTCAAGGCAGTTCGGCAGGGCACATAATTGTGTGTTGTGCTAGTTGGGGCTGCAAAGCCTCATCCCAGTCTGAGTGACGTTCCTGTTATCTCAGAGTATCCATATGTGTTTCCGAAAGATCTCCCTAGGGCGCCACCTCAGTGAGAGATTGACTTCACAATAGAGCTGATGTCAGGTGCCAAGCCTATAACGCGCCCTCCATACTGGATTGCACCAAAGGAGGTGGTGGAATTAAAGGTTTAGTTACAGGAGTTGCTAGAGCAAGGCTATAGACGCCAAAGTTCATCCCCATGGGGGTGCTCCGGTCCTCTATGTGAAGAAGAAGGACGGAAGTTTGCGTCTCTATATCGACTATTGTGAATTGAATAAGCTGTCCAAGAAGAACACGTATCTGATTCCTCGAATCGATCACTTGTTTGATCAGCTAGTTGGATCTGTTGGAACATGGTCTTCCTCATCTCCTAGGTTTGAGAATAACAAATCCTATGTGTATTTGATCTTGTGTGTTCAAGTGTGCAGGTTAACATAGTCCACATGACTCAAGGAGTACTCATGATGTCTGCCCCCAAAACTAAGGCCAAAATTCGAACAAGCTCACTAGCGCCGGCGGTAGTGATAGCGCCCGGCGCTAGCATTGATTAGCTCGATTCCGGCGGCATTTTTAGAAGGAGCTAGCGCCCGGCGGTAGCTAGTAGCGCTGGCGGTAGCATGGCGCACAAGAGGCATAGAGCAAATTGTTGCCACGGATGGAAGATTCGGCCGCGCAAGATCATTCCTAATCAGGGCTAGCGCCGGCGGTAGCGTGAAGGCTATAAATTGGATGATTTGGCTCCGAATTCTTCATCCTCCTCCAATCCCAAACTCCAGAGCTTCGTGCCACAGCAGAGAGAGGAAGATTCAGAGCGATACTCCCACACTTCCATAAAGCCTTAAGGAGATCCGTGGAGAACATTTCAACACGCGTCATCATCGTGACGAAAGGCCGCATTGACTACGATCATACTCTGCGGGCCTTCGTCCACTTCTCCAGAGATCTACATAGAGGGAGTTTTTATATTATTGTCTTTTCATTTCATATCTTTTCTGTAAACGGTAGTGAAATCGCCTCGTGTAGGCGACTAGGTCTGGGGTAGGACTTAGGGCTGAAATTCGCCTCGTGTTGGCGAGTAGATCTAGGTTAGGTCTAGGGGGTGCTCGAGACCTTTCTGGGGATAGATCGGCTAGAGCGGCTTGAGGCCGTATCTGGGGAGAGATCGGCTAAAGCCAACCGGTTCGTGGGGATACGAGTCGGTATAGAAAACGAAAAAGAATTTTTATTAGTCGCCTCCGATTTCTAGCGTCATAGAAATCAAGTTTTGTAAAACATTATTTGATATTAATAAAGCATATCTCTTTATTATTGTTTTACTTGATGTCTCCTTATTAATCTTGCAATATTTCGAAGTTTTTCTAAATATAATCTAAAGTTTTTGAAAACCCTTATTCACCCCCCCCCCCTAAGGGCGCCGACCGATCCAACAAGTGGTATCAGAGCGGTTTTATTCCAATCGGCTTAACAACCGGGAATAATGGCGTCTCATGATCTCGCTTCTACTAGTGGGGGAGATTTTTGTGAAGAGGAAAAATCACTTGCACCACCGTTATTTGAAGGGACAAATTATAAAGGATGGAAAATCTTAATTGAAAAATTTATTAAAACTTTAGACATCGAAGTTTGGAATTTAGTAATAGCAAGACCCGCAAATGAATCAAATAAAAAAGAACTTCAATTAAATGCAAAAGCTAAGCACTATTTATTTTGCGGTCTATCAAATGAAATTTTCAAATTAATATATTATTTTTCAAGTGCATATAAAGTATGGCATTTTCTTGAAGAAATTTATGATTCTACAGGTATGGAACAATCGCAAGAACCGGAGAATACGCAAGAATGCACAACTCTTCAAGAATGCCCTCCTTATGACGAATCAATGGAGCACACATCAAAAGAAAGAGATGAAGCAATCTTACTTTTGGAAGAGGAGTGTCAAGAAGAAGACAAAGGAACATTATGTTCAAATCCTCCCTCATCCAAAAGCAATGTAAGGAAATCAAACTTCATCGCTTGTACTTCCATTTCTACCTTACAATTACTACAAAATACTAAGCGCAAAATTAAGAAATTAAAGAATGCTAATAAACTATTGCGCTTAGAAAATAAAAATTTAAAAGCAAAAGTTAAAGTAGTATCAAAATCTGATTTATCTAGCTTTACTCATGTCACTTCAATTGAAAATACAAAACCTTGTCTTGATTGTAATGATATTAAAGAAAAATTTAAGGAACTTGAAAAAGAAATTACTTTTATAAGAAGACAAAATGAAAAATTATGTTTAGAAAATTCATCTTTAAAAATTAATTGTGCTAAGTGTAAGGACTATGAAATTGAAATAAAAGAGATGGATGAAACATTTGATGAGTATAGGGATAAATATGAAAAACATATTGACTCAATTGTTACCACTCTTAAAAATAGCACAATAAATTATAATAAAGCTAGACATAATTTAAAAATCAAGAATGATGAACTAAAACCAAATATCAACTTGCTAAAGGAAATCATTAAGAAAAATGCTCAAAACATTCATTCACAATCTCAAGGTATATCTAAAAGCAAGTTGAATATAATTTCTCAAAATGTTGATAAATCCAACAAAGGAAATAAAGAATATCAAATGCTTGAAAATAAAATTCCAAATCATTATCATTTACAAAATAACCACTCTCCCAACATAAATTTAAAGATAAACAAATTTCCTATAAAGAATGTTTTGCAAAATCATCATGGAAATTTGATAAATAAGAATAATATTAAACCAATGTTTGAATGGAGGCCAAAAGTTAAAGATGAAACACAAACTCAAATCAAAAGGGCCCATTCAATCACATCTCCCCAAAAGCAAACACGATGCATTTGGGTACCCAAAGGAACCGTCACACCTGGTCCTCTTTGGATACCTAAATCTCTTATTCATTACTATCCCATCATTTGCATGAAGTAGAAACCTAATAAAATGAAATATCATTATTCTACTTCATGATTTGCTTAAATTTCTTTTTGTTTATTCACTTTTGTTTCTTCTTAAACTATCATGCTATGATCACTCTATTTATCTTGAAAAGTCATATCATCTTGTTTAGTGATCTACTTATCCATTTTAACTTTTAAATCCATTACCCTTAAATGTCTTGAACTATCATTATTAAATATTGAAACTATTATCAAGACTAATGAAATTATTTTAAATAGATTTAAATAATAAAAGGGCTTAGGCAAACAAAATAAAATAAAATGCACAATGTGTTGATTATTATCTATCTTGTGTGATGAATATGATAACCCTTATATTTGAGAAAATTTACAATAACTCTTCAAACTAACCAAAAATTGCTTCTCACTTCTTTCATATTCACTATTCACCTCACAATCTTTCTTTAAAATATTCTAAAAAATTTTGAATATGACTTGTGCTACATGCTTCACCATCATAATTATATAATATCAAAAGATCTTTAAATTCAAACATTACAAACCACTTAGTTCTAACATTTGATTGGTAATCATAATAAGTACATGAATGAATTAATGAAGTATGACTTGCATGTATCTCATTTGATTATAAACCATAGAATCAACTTTATATTAATAAATCAAATGAAATCATAAATTCATTCCATGGTAAAATATTAAATCACGTTCCTGAATACATGCAACATTATCTCAATCAATCTTGCGGTATAACAATTGCAATCAAACTCATTATTCTAGCATTATCAACTAATAGATATTATTCATGCTAGTTATCTCATATTACCATAATGAATTAATTATGAAGTAAAATAAAATAAAATTGAACGATAAAATAACTATGTGACTTTAAATTGTTTCCATTGGACTAAAATGCTTATAAATGTGCATGATATTCTTTTGCATGAACATTATTTTCTTATCAATAAAATCATGCATATATGTTCAATCATATCTTCTTTGTTTGCATATCCTATAATATTAAGCTTAAATGGTTGTGCAAAACTCAAGAATTAAGGTTTAATGAATATGGAATTTTAATGAATGTGATACCCATGTACTAAAATTTTAACTTCCGCAACTTTTTGCAATTTCTTCTCGTCTCATCACTTCATTAGACAGGCCTTACATTGCAAAAACATAATTAAGAAAAATTGGAAGCAAAATCGAAGAAAATCAAGGCTATACGATCAAAATAAGCACTCTCTGTGAGCTAACGCAAGCGCTAGGACATAACGCCGGCGCTAGCTCGAGTCTTTCTTTTTCTATAATTTTAAAATTTTGAAAAATCCCTAAAAATATACTAATCTATATGTACTATTTAGTTTTGCACTTCGGATTTTATGTTATGTTTGAAAAATCAAATACAAAAATATAAAATCCAAATTACAAAAAAAATATGTTCTGTCTTTTGGTTTTTTTGTCATTTGTTTAAATTCTATTTCCTAAAGCAAAAATCAAATACAAAAATATAAAACAAAAAAATTATCAAAAATCAGTTTTTGAACTTAACTTTTTACTTGTATCTTGCGAAAGGGTGATTGGGCTATCATCCCATCATATCACCTAGTACCTGGCGAACCTCTCACAAGGTAGTCCTCGGGAAGTCCAAGATCAATTTTTATAAGTTCAAACTTTAAATAAAAATTATTCTTCAAAAATATCAACAAAATATTGTATGGACTTTATTGTAAAAATCAAGCATGATTTAATCTATTATTTAGTACTTCTATAATGTTGCGGTTTATCATTTCAAACTACTTTGAACACTGTTTTCATCATGCTTAGATATATCTATTAATATGTGCATAAATTATATTGAAAAAGTTGTGTAGAACTATGCGTAGCATGCCTCTAAGTATGAGTAATGTTTTATGTTTGATAATGATCGTTATTCACTCACTTATTTTGGCATTGTCTACTTATGTGTTTAATCTAAGAATACTTGTGTATATTTTGTATTAGTACTATAAATTAAAATTGCACAAGTATCTTACCTACACTCCTTTATTTGCACTTTTAAAAGTTAAGAAAAGTGGTTATCTTTTTCATAAATTATATTGGTTTGCAAAACAAGTGTATTCGGAGAACTTTGTATAAAACAAAATCATAAAATAAAGTAACAAAGATAACTCCACCAAGCACTACTTGAACCTCCTGATAAGTCTTAATAAGCATTGTGAGGTTGAGCACCTTGGAAAGAATAATAAAGTATCTTGTGCAAACCATAACTTTCTTTCAAAATAAAAACCACTTATTCTTAAGTACACCGGATCACAATAAAAATCAATCTTGACGAATAAAACTATGTGATCCCCCAAGCACTACTTTGTACCCTGATAAGTCTTGATGAGCATTGTGTGTGCAGAACACCTTGGTAGTTGTACATTTTTCTTTGTGCATTGAAGTGAGTGGAAGTAAAATTATTTGTGTTTTATTGTACTCTTTACTTTACATATCACTTGTATTTTTGATTAAAACATTTGTTTACTCTACTCAAAAATACACTTATGTGCACATCATTATCTTCCATAACACTTCTTCTCATGAGTATTGGATCCTAATGCTAATTCTATACTACTCTTTATTTATGAAATGCACTAGATAACCTAGCATGCTTTCTACAATGTTTGGTATATTTTGAAATTGTGAATTAAAGTGACATTGTAGTAATCTCTTTTTGATAAGAATATTTCATGCTTGGTTACTGTATTGTCAAAACAAAATTTTAAATGCAAATTGATTTACAAAAACATCTTCTTTCTGAAATTGAACTCATATATCTTTTTATGAACCATCATTGATTACCATAAGATGTTTTTTGTACTTCTATAAGTCTTCCACATCATAACCATATAATTCTCTTACCCTGCACTTTCATGCTTATTTAAAATCTTTCATTTTGTGTGCATCATCACTTGAATCTTCAAATTCCTTTCTTGCAACAAGTGATAGACTTGCTTGGTAAACTTTATATTGGTTGAATTTTTTTTGCTTATAACTCTGATCTATTTCTATTCTAAACACTCCTCCAACAAGTGAAATATTGCTTATAAAAAACATCTCCGTTTTGAACTTAAACTCTTATTTAGTACTGTGATGTTTCTTGTGTTTAAATCTTCCGCAATAATCAAACTCTGATTTATTCTTGAATTTCAATATAGCTAAGTGTATTTTATTTTCAAATAAAAATCCATATGCTATGATATTTCCCATTAGATTTAAATGCTTAATGTTTCCACTAATTATTATCCATGACTTCATATCTCACCATTGCGGGGCGTAGGGTTGTAGACATTAGATAACCTTATCTCTAGTCATGTCTTGTCCTTAACCGGGGAGGGTTCCAGTGGGGCCTTGCGAGGCACTGGGGGGAAAGAGTGCTAGGTTAAGTTTTTGTCTAGTGTTTGCATATGGGATTAACACCCTAACCTACGGCATGTTTGCAGCTCCTCATGCCCATCCGTCACTTAGAACGGGGCTAAGGTGTTGACATATTGTCTGGGTAGATTGATTACTTGGAAATCATGATTGTTTTTAGGCTTAAACTCTTATTTAAAGGGGAAATCATTATTTTTTGCTTAAACTCTGATATATAAAAGGGGGAGAACTACAAACAAAAGGGATAAAATAAGTCATAACTCTAATCATTTTCAATGAAAGACAAGTCTAAAACTCCTTATCATTTACTTAAAAAGCTCGATCATGCCTTCTCTTTTATTTACACAATTTTAGTGCTTTGTTTCCCTGCCCACTTTTGCTAATAACAAAGGTGGAGAACTAACATGATAAAATGCAAAAGGGGGAGAACTAACAATGATAAATGTAACCCGCTATCATAAACCCAACATGACTAATTCAGTTGATAACATACATATTAGGGGAGCATTCACATAGGGGGAGCATATATTTAGGGGGAGCAATTCTAAATGCTAAAATCAATAATCATCCTAAAGTCATCACTCTCACACACACACAAGTATAGTCTCATCATGCTTAATTATTAATGCTTTGATTTAACATTAATGGATTTGTTATTATCAAAAGGGGGAGTTTGTTGGAACATGGTCTTCCGCATCTCCTAGGTTTGAGAATAAAAAATCCTATGTGTATTTGATCTTGTGTGTTCAAGTGTGCAGGTTAACATAGTCCACATAACTCAAGGAGTACTCATGATGTCTGCCCCCAAAATTGAGGCCAAAATTCGAACAAGCTTACTAGCGCCGGTGGTAGCGATAGCGCCCGGCGCTAGCATTGATTAGCTCGATTCTGGCGGCATTTTTAGAAGGAGCTAGCGCCCGGCGGTAGCTACTAGCGCTGGCGGTAGCATGGCGCACAAGAGGCATAGAGAAAATTGTTGCCACGGATGGGAGATTCAGCCGCGCAAGATCATTCCTAATCCTAGCTAGCGCCGGCGGTAGCGCTAGCGCCGACGGTAGCGTGAAGGCTATAAATTGGATGCTTTGGCTCTGAATTCTTCATCCTCCTCCAATCCCAAACTCCAGAGCTTCGTGCCACAGCAGAGAGAGGAAGATTCAGAGCGATACTCCCATAATTCCATAAATCCTTAAGGAGATCCGTGGA
This sequence comes from Dactylorhiza incarnata, assembly GCA_033032865.1. Taxonomy (NCBI): domain Eukaryota; kingdom Viridiplantae; phylum Streptophyta; class Magnoliopsida; order Asparagales; family Orchidaceae; genus Dactylorhiza; species Dactylorhiza incarnata. The sequence goes on from JAWHQI010000068.1 coordinate 1,361,786, forward strand.
GAAGATTTCAACACGCGTCATCATCGTGACGAAAGGCCGCATCGACTACGATCATACTCTGCGGGCCTTCGTCCAATTCTCCAAGAGATCCACATAGAGGGAGTTTTTATATTATTTTCTTTTCATTTCATATCTTTTCTGTAAACAGTAGTGAAATCGCCTCGTGTAGGCGACTAGGTCTGGGGTAGGACTTAGGGCTGAAATTCGCCTCGTGTTGGCGACTAGATCTAGGTTAGGTCTAGGGGGTGCTCGAGGCCTTTCTGGGGATAGATCAGCTAGAGCAGCTTGAGGCCGTATCTGGGGAGAGATCGGCTAAAGCCAACCGGTTCGTGGGGATACGAGTCGGTATAGAAAACGAAAAAGAATTTTTATTAGTCGCCTCCGATTTCTAGCGTCATAGAAATCAAGTTTTGTAAAACATTATTTGATATTAATAAAGCATATCTCTTTATTATTGTTTTACTTGATGTCTCCTTATTAATCTTGCAATATTCCAAAGTTTTTCTAAATATAATCTAAAGTTTTTGAAAACCCTTATTCACCCCCCCTCTAAGGGCGCCGACCGATCCAACAGGATCAACGGTGTATTCGAAGCTGGATCTTAAGTCTGGCTACTACCAGTTGCGGATTCGGGAGTGCGACATTCCCAAGGCGACTTTTAGTACCCACTACGAGCACTATGAGTTTACTGTTATGCTGTTTAGACTGATGAATGTGTCATCAGTGTTCATGGATCTAATGAATAGGACCTTTATAGAGTGCCTTGACTGGTTTCTGATCGTCTTCATTGACTATATTCTGGTATACTATCAATCTAAAGATGAACACCAGATTCATTTACGCATAGTTTTGGAGACCCTGCGACGGAGTCAGCTGTATACCAAGTTCTCCAAATGTGAGTTTTGGCTAGCCTCGATGGCGTTCCTTGGTCATGTGGTTAGCGGTGAGGGTATCGTGTTGGAGCATGTGTTTCGCACTCCTCCGGTTTGATAATAACAAAGTCCCGTTTGTATTTGATTCTATTTTTATTACTGGTGTGCAGGTAACAGGTATGAGATGTTCACATTTTTGCTGGAGCTAAATTTGAATGTAGGAAAATTTCACTGTCAGAAAATTCCGACAGCTGATGTCGCCCAGGCGACAGCAGAGAACTTACAACTACTTCCCTCCACGGCAGCACGACGAAAGGCAGTTTTGAGCTATCGGAAATCCGACAGCGATGTCGCCCAGGCGACAGCTCGGAGGTTACAAAAACTGCCCATGACATCACCATGACTGGCAGTTTTGCGCCGTCAGAAATTCGACATCGATGTCGCCCAGGCGACAGCTCGGCGGTTAGAGCAACTGCCCGCACGACGGCACTCCAGCGGCAGTTTAGCGCTGTCGGATAATTCCGACAGTCGATGTCGCCCAGGCGACAGCGATTTTCTATAAATTGACTGCTTGTGTTCGTGCATTCCAGGCATTGAGAATTCCAAGTCCCTTCCTGAGTGCATACGAACCAGAGAGCTCCAGAACCTCTTCAACTCCCATTTGTGCAAAGAAGGATTGAAGATTGAAGATGAGATCTGGCGCGCTTCTACATCAACGATCATCTCGAGGCTTCAACCATCCATTCAGAGATCTGAATTTCTAGGGAGTTGTTCTTTTCATATTGTATTTCCATTTACATACATTTCATTTTGTATTGGTAGAGAAATCGTCGTCTTGCATGCGACGTCTAAGTCCTTGCGCGGCTTAGGGGAAAATCGATTCCTTGTGCGGAGCGTCCAAGTCCTTGCGTGGCTTGGTGGGAAATCGTGGCCTTGTGTGCTACGTCTAGATCTTGGGAAGATCTATAGGATAGGCTTGGGCTTGGTCTTGGGAGAGACAAGTGATAGCCTTCTGATCCTTGGGAGAAGGATTGGTAAACCAAAATTGTTGAATTTTTATTAACATAATTGTGCCTTGATCTTAAGCATTGTTAAGATCCTTTTTATTGTATGCAAATTTCATGATTAATATAATTATGTCCTTTTCTTTAATTACATATTTGGTGGCATAATCTTTATCTTAGAAATTTGTGTTTGGTGTAATACGAAAATTGCATTGGTTTGAAAGTGTTTATAAGTAATTTTTTAGTAAAGTAAAATTTGTCTAAAAAATTATTAAGTAAAAAATAATATTTTAAACACACCCTTATTCACCTCCCCCCCCCCCCCCCCCCCCTCTAAGGGTGTCACACGATCCAACAAGTGGTATCAGAGGTAGGTTACTCCAAAACGGTTTTACCACCGGGAGTAATGGCGCACAACGATCACGCGTTTGTTGAGGGGCAAGGATTTAGTAGGCCACCACTTTTTACGGGCACAGACTATAATTATTGGAAAACACGTATGCGTTGTTTTCTAATTGCGCTAGATATAGAAGTCTAGAATATGGTAGAATCTAGTTACACTTCTCCAACATTTGTTGTAGGAGATGTAACCATGGATAAGCCCAAAGACAAGTGGGATGACAACGATAAATTAAAATGTAAGAACAACGCAAAAGCCATGAATGCTTTATTTTGCGCACTAGATCGCACTGAATTTAATAGAGTTTGTGCTTGTAATACTGCATTTGAAATTTGGAATTTATTAGAAGTCACTCATGAAGGTACTTCGCAAGTAAAGGATTCAAAGCTATTTCAACTGGAATCTGAATTTGAAAGGTTCAAAATGGAGGTAGATGAAGAGATTGATACGATGTACACACGATTCACAAAAATCGTGAACGACTCAAAGGTGCTAGGAAAGGTGTTCTCAAATGGAGATTTAGTAAGGAAAATCTTAAGATCACTTCCCCCGAAGTTCAATCCTAAAGTGACTGCTGTTGGTGCCAAAAATGGTACCTCCAAAATTCACACTAAAAAGGGGATGGGAGAAAACTGCGAAGTGCAGGTTACTAAGACAGAAGATGCTGGAAGAGAGGGAAAACGATCACAATAAGGCGATCACGAAAAAATGAGACCGCTTACACAGGTTGTAAGCTGGTGCCTCTGAGCCAAAAGTCCTTTTTCTGGTACCCCTACCCCTCTATTTATAGACGAGGGGGCTGCCCAAACGGGCAGAACTGAAAACTACGGGCTGCCAGGGATACAGGAGAGCCAGGGCAGGGAAATGGAATACAAATAACAAAGAAAACAAAAATGATTAGACCGCTTAAGCTGGCGGTCTCACACTTCTCTGACCGCTCGGCACTTAGAAAACTCCAGTCGAGGAGGCAGCTGGCGATCTGGGTGGTCACCGAAACTGAGACCGCTGAGACCGAAAAATTTGACCAGAAAGAGGAGGTCGCGGGCTTTCCGGACAAACATAATCCCCGCACATTTTTAAGTTGCACCTGGAACTTCGAAAATGTAAGCTTTGACCGCTGAGACCGCGATCGCCATCAATGCCCCCCGGGCTATAAATACCCCTCCGATGGTCTGTGAAATCATAATTTCTTGAAAAAAGTAAACGAGCTTACCTTGCAAGCGGTCTTAAAAAAGTAGATAAGTCGAGCTCGATAATGTCAACATTGTTGTCTGCGTTCGACTCTCCGGGAAAGGACTCCTCTGAAAAGAAGAAGAAGAGGAAGACCGCTACTTCGAAAAAGGTTGTGAAAGTTGCTAAGACTTCACCGGAGGCGGGCACGTCCAAGGAGACCGCGCGACCTTCTCCGGAGAAAATCACCGTTCTTTCCGAAAATGAGGTTTCACTACATCGCGTTGCCGCTGTTTTATCATCTAGTTCTTCAGGGCCTGAACTGATCCTTCCTGATTTTTCCATTTCTTTTAATTACCAGAAAACCGTGGAGGCGCTCGGTCTAACCACCGTTCAACATAATGAGACCGTTACCACAGAGGTTATCCTGGCTGGGCTGCGGGAGAAAAAGGTTGAAGCTGAAAAAATTATGCAACAGTTAGGCAATTCTCTGGATTCTTCCAAAGCAAGTAAAAGAAAAAATTCAAATCCTTCTACTCAGAGTGCTAAGAAACCGAAAAATGACGATGTCAAAGGGGTGACCGCCTCTAAGACGATCGCTCAATCCGAGGGTGGCGACCTCAAGGATCCTGAAAAGGATCCTTTGGAGGTAAATGACGCGGCCGATCTCCTTTCTTTTTCAGCGATCTCAGCTTTTTCATGTGAGGCCGATCCTGAACTGATCGCCTACCTTGAAGGAGATTCTTCTAATGATTTTTCTTGTTCTTCCTTACAGGTGCTTGACCCTTTTGAGGCGGAAAGTCTTAGAGCAGCCGCCGCTGAAAAAGAGATTTTGGAAAAAGAAAAGGAGATCGCCGCTGCTAAAGCGAAGCTGAGAGAAGATAGGGAAAGGAGGGATCGAGAAGAGAGGGAAAGAAAAGAGGCGGAAGCAGGTAGGATCGCCGCCGAACAGGAGGAGAAGAAGAGGATGGAAGAAGAGAAGGCGGCTCAGGTCGCAGCGAAGAAAAAGGAAGAAGAGAGGATGGCAGCCCAGACCGCTGCAAAGAAAGAAGAAGAAGAAAAGGAGGCAGCCCAAGCCGCTGCAAAGAAAAAGAAAGAAGACGAAGAGAGGAAGGCAGCCCAGGTCGCTGCGAAGAAAAAGAAAGAAGAGAAAAAGGCGGCCCTATCGGCCGTCGAGGAACAAAAAAGAATGGCTTCCGAACTGGAGGCAGAAGAAAAGAACCGGCAGATTGCCAAGGAAAAGGCTGCACTATCAAGCGGTCTTCCAACCCTTTCTGCTGCTCAAGAGGCGGAACTAAACCGAGCAGCAGAAGACCGCGCGAATGCGGTTTCCGCTCTGCGAACTTGTAAGGCGTTGATCATGGCCAGATCGATAGAAAATCTTCCTCTTCCAAGGGTTCGACCTAATTTTCCGGAATGAAAACATGAGGTCGTTATCATTGAAACTGACGATATCCTTGTTAGTAACGCGGAGTTAAAGAGGAGAAGAAAAGAAGGAGAGAGGTCGCAAAAGAGAGAGTTGGAAAGAATGAACCTCGAATGCTTGAGGGGATCAGACCGCCTCGTACTGACCGCAGAACCAACGGTCACAATTAATATTGAAAATATGCTGCATGACTGCGGTCTTGATTCCTTTCCAAGTATCCTTTCTTTGCGAACCTTGTTATTCTGAGTTTTTGAAAACTGAACTAACCTTTGCTCTTTTGTTCGTAGATGAAAACATTCTTGAGATGGAAGAGGGGGAACTTCCGGCGCGGAGGGTTGCGATCTCCGATCAACTTGCCAATATCCTCAATCCTATGTTTGAGGATGTTCGATCTATGTTGGTTCGGGAACGTGCCTATCATGATCAGATCCGCGGCCTTGAAGAGAAGCTCCGTGCAGCTTATGACCCAGCCGGCGAGCTCATCCAGTCACACCGAAAAGCGGAAGAGGCGAGCGGTCTCAAGATTGGCGAGCTTACTCAAGCACTCCGTCGATCTGAGAAAGACGTTGAATATTACAAGGGAAAATCTGCCGCTTTGTCTGCTGAGGTTGCTGCGCTAAGGGGCTGCACTGCGAGAATGTCGATGAGACCGGGACCATCTGGCGATCACCAGGATATGAGGCCGAGCTTCGAGATCATGGTTGTCCCCATGGAAATAGTTGACAAAGAAATGTCAAGGATTCACCGGGCTGCGATGAACGCGAACCAGGGTCTTGCTTCGGCCTTCAGCTTTATTAATGAGATGCAAGACATCGCGGCCTTTGTAGGAGGAAAGAGGCCTCATTCGAAATAAACATTTGACGTTCCGCTTTCATATGATTTCGTAATATGATGAACAATTGTTGTATAATACGTTTTTAATTCCTTTTGCTTGCGATCTCCTATTCTGCTGTGATGTTTTTGCTATTTTGTATTGCTTGTTTGTACTGTGATCTGAAATGTTGCGGTCTCTCTCTTTTGAGGTCGAAAAGATGCCAGTACCTCATTGGCTTCCTTACAGGTTTTGGCGATCCGAGAGATTTCACTGGGCGGTCTTCGAGAAAAAGTAATGATGACGAAATCATCATTCGCTCACTATAAATAGCCGCCCTTTTGGATTTTATTTTATATTTTTTGTATGCGCCCTAAGCACCGGTCACAGCGATCTCCAAGAATGGTGTCCGCTCGAGCCACTGCTTCCTCAATTTTCCTCAGAGTGGATCACAAACCTTGCCACCTTTCAAAAGAAGAATATGTTGAGTTCTTGAAGAAGCACATGATCCAGACTCAAATTGTCGTGAGACCTCCAACTGAGACCGAAGGGCTCAGTTTCGGAGAGGAGAAGAAGTTCATCATCCCTATTGATCACTTTGAGTGTGGGTTGAGGATTCCTCTCCCTTGGGAGCATTTGGAGATCATGGAGTATTACGGGATGGTGCTCGCCCAGCTGCCGCCGAACTCGATCAGTCTTATTAGTGTCTTTATAAACTACCTGAGATCGGAGAAGATAAAATTCACGATGGCGCTCTTCCGTGCGTCCTTCGCTGCTAAGGTCCTGAAAGAAGGTCAAAAGAAAGAGGAATTCAAAGGGTTAATATACTTTTCTACTGAAGGATTCAAAGTTCTCAATCTTCCAAACAAGGTTCCCTTCTGGACAGAGAGGTTCCTTGTGTTCGAAGGCGATCTTGGCGGTCTCAAGAGTCGCCCTTCTCCGCGATCTGACAAGATTTTTCAGAAGAGCAAATCGATCTCAGAGGAAGTGTTAAAGATTCTGACGTTTCTGGCTGGAAAGCGCCTGGATCTCACTCATTATCTGGCGATCTGGCCTGAGATCGCTGAGATCGCTCCTGAAGAAAGTGAGTTGTTTCCAACGATCCCCCAGTATTGCTTATACATTTTTTTATTTCTCTAACTTTCCGTTTTCAACATCCTTTGCGATCCCAACTAAGGACCCGGTAGCACCTGCTGATGAAGTACTTACCCAAAGGGAAAGAAGATTGAAGAGAGAAGAAAAATTTCAGACCGCTGAGACTGGTAATTCTTCTAAGACCGTTGCGGAGCCATTTCCTCTGCATGGCTATATGCGTCATCAGAAAGACTTAAAAGGCAAACCTTTACTCAAATGGGGCGCCAAAGGAAAGACCGTGAGAGTTTCTACCGATCTCCCCCTCTGGAGTGGGAAACTGACCCACCATGCTACTGCTGTGACTGCGGCCTTATACGGAAAGAAAAATACGGCTGAGATTTTTGATATCGAGACCGACCTACTTCCAGATATCTGTGCTCAAACGGCCCTTCGGAATGCCACTCTTCAGCATCATATGGGGCGAACTCTCCGAAGCGTCTTGAAGGAAAATGAAGATCTGCTGGTATTATATCTCTTTACTAAATGTTTTTCCTGAACTCGTTTAGACCGCGCGATCTGATCATCTCTTTTCTTCAGCGGGCGAAGGAAATGGCCTACGACATCCATAATCCTGATTTTAAGAGATCAATGGTGCACCACGTAAGGGAGACCGCCGAGCAAGTAATCACGGAGCTCCGAAATCGAGGCGGTCTTTCTGAGGAGTACAAACATACAACCTTTGCTGCTCTTTTCCCTCAGGCGGCAAGAAGAATTGCTGAACAATCTTTGACTACTGAAGAGTCCGCTGATGACGAGGAAGACGTCGTGATCGAAGATGGAGACCAGCTGAGCGGTAGCCAATATGTGGAAGGCCAGGATACGAGCTCAGGAGCGGCCTGAAGTTCTGGGTCGAAAGTTCCAGGAGAGGGCTCGGAAGAATCTTCTGGTGAGGCCGGCTCGTCCTCCTCTTCAGATGAGCGGTCTCCCAAGAGATCGAGGAAATGAGTAGATAATATGTAATTCTTATTTTTTGGAGACCGGCCAGTCTGATGTACCTAAATATTTTGAATGAACATGAAGGATAATATTGTCTTTCTTGCCTCTTGCGATCCGATTTCTGCTTTTATACTTCTTCTATGCTGTTTATTCCTTATGCGGTCTCTTCACTTTAAGGTGAAATTGGTATTCGATTTTAATATATTTAAATTTTATCGATCTTTATAAAATTTTTTTGAATAATTACTTTATAAGTATAAATTGCGATCCTCCAATTGCCAGTACTATTTTATGAAAATCTGAGTACTAGAAAAGAAAACATCTTACAGTACCCTCTTCGTGGCGGTCGTCGCTAGCGATCTTCATTATACCAGATTGTGATCTTTAAATATTATTGACTAGACAGAGTGCGGTCTTACTTCTTACTGATCGCTCGTAGCGTTGGGAAGAATACTCTTGATGCCTTGTAGTTTTATCCTTAGCCTTTTCTTGGGGTGACGATTGTCAATTCCAGCCTTTCTGGAGATCGCTGAAAAGAATACCACTGAAGAAATGGGGGACCCGACCGACAATCTCAAACAACCAAATTTTGGAGGAGACAAACCGGCGGTCTCCTGTGGTTTCTAAATAATTTAATCTTAACTGTTTCCTCTACAGCTTCTTTCGTACGCGATTACGTTCTTCTTAAAATAGATTTAGCACTCGATCTCAACACTTTAGATTTCGTCGATCTCTAGTTCATGTTGATGTTTGAAAACTTGATAGAAATCCTGAACCTCGCATAAAAAATGACAATTCTGCGATCTCAGCATAATTAGACCGCTTGCTAGAAAATTAAAACACTTAGTTATATTAACTTGATAATGAATCTTCTTGAATATCAGTCTAGCGATCTCAATGTACTCAGACCGCTACTTTGAAGAAAACCCAACTATTACTTGATGGGAAATGAAGGATTAAGAGCATTCTCATATAGTTTTGAATAATAAGAGACATCCAGATTGCGATCTCATTATGATCAGACCGATTTCTATCAACAAAGGATTCCTGAGTTGTAATTTCAATCATCTTTGGAGAGTCCTGCCCGACGATCACTTCTTCCCAAGTCCTGGCGATCACAGCGAACCAAGGCCGATTCCAACTTCCTTCAAAAAATTAATATTGCCGATCACTTTCACCCAGATCCTGGAGAAGATTCAAGCTATTAATCATGAATAATGCAGGTCACCCTTTGAAGAGAGGAAAAATGCGGTCTCATAAAACCTCTGACCGCTCGATCTCAATATTAGGAGATAAATGGGACTTTGTAGAAATGGGAAGTGGGAAGAGGAGAGAAGGAGAATTTCTAAATGATCCGTAGGATAGGTGTGGTTATGCCGATAAGGCTATACCGACATTGCTTTCCCTGATTGATTATACTTCGAGATTCAGGTGGCGGTCATAGATGTTTCCGACCTTCTTTACCTAACCACGCTTCAACGAGTATTCGAAAGTTACAGACCAAAATGATCGGTAGGGCAGGTATGGTCATGCCGCTGAGGCTACACCGACATTGCTTTCCCTGAAAGATCATTAAGATCGTAACAATGTCCTTCTTAATGCATGACAGAGCTGAGCCAGCCACCTAGACCTCCTTGATATGCTGAGGTGTGCCAGATGTCCGCAAGGACCCGGTATCCTAAACTTCCACCGCTCGAGCTTGGCAAGCTACTGCTACACAGATTCGAAATCTCCCCGACATCTGTGGTCCTGGCAGTTACACGTCGAGCTAACAAGTCGAGGGGGAAGATAGTAGGATCCGTCGATGTCTCATTTGACAGGTTTTTGGTTTTTCAAAAAACAACCAACCTTCTTTTTTTTTTAAAAACTTGTCGTCCATCACTTGTATTGCGAATGTTTTGACAATACCTGCGTGATGTTTGAGAAAAGAAAAGTGAGAAAAAGAATGAATGAATTAGATACTAACTTTTTAGGAAAAGAAGAGCTTGAGATCATCTCCGCTCCATGAATGAGGTAATTCTTCTCCTTCATAAGTTTGGAGATGGTAAGCACCATTTTTAAGCACACTCTTCACCACGAACGGTCCCGCCCAATTTGGGTTAAGCTTTCCAACTGAACCGGCTCTTGCTGCTGTATCTACTTTCTTCAAGACTAGATCTCCAGCAGCAAATTCTTTGGTTCTTACATTTTTATTGAATAGCCTCGCCATTCTTCTTTTCACCTCTTCTTGTCTGATGATCGCCGTATCTCTCAACTCCTCAATTAAATCAAGGCTACATTTCAACTCCTCATCATTTTCTTCCATCCAATCAATTCGATTCTGTTGTGCCAATAATACCCTTGGGCTTTTTACTTCAAATTCCACCGGAATAAGGGCTTCGGAACCGTGTGATAATTTGAATGGAGTCTCTCCCGTAGCAAAACATGGAGTTGTCCTCAAGGCCCATAAGACAGAAGGTAGTTGTTCTGCCCAGTTGTCCCTGACATTTTCTACCTTCTTTTTCAAGAGATTTATGATGAGTTTGTTGGCGGCCTCTACTTGCCCATTGCTTCTTGGATGATGTACAGAAGCGAAACGTAGCTCAGTGCCAATTTGTTTACAGAAATTAACAAGAGTTGAATTATTGAACTGAGAACCGTTATCCGTGACGATTGCCATTGGAATTCCGTGCCGACATACTATCTCCCCCCCAAATAAAATTTTTCACGGCTTGAGTCGTAATTTTGGCCAATGTTTTTGCCTCTATCCATTTGCTGAAATAGTCAATCATGACTATAACATATCGACGCTGCCCACTTGCCATAGGAAAAGGCCCAATCAAATCCATTCCCCAAACTGCAAACGGCCATGGAGTTGCTATCGACTTGAGTTGTTGAGCTGACTGATTTTGGAGAGGAGCAAACTTCTGGCACTTTACACATTTCTTAGCAATTTTTTCCGCATCTTTCCTCATTTGAGGCCAAAAATAGCCTTGCCTTAGAATTCTTTTTTCCAACGTTCTAGCTCCAGAGTGACTTCCACATTCTCCAGAATGGACCTCCTGAATGACCGTTGGAATTTCCTCCTCCGAAACACACCGCGCTAATGGCGAAAGGAAAGTTCTTCTATAAAGCACTCCTGCAACAAGATAATAGTTAGCCACTTTCCGTTTAAACCTTATCCTATCCTTTATTGATGAATGGAGCTCTCCAGTTGAAAGATATAGAACAAACGGATCCATCCAAGACGGATGTTGATCAATCTCCATGACCTCTCCTTCTTCAATTGCCGGGCGAAACAATTCCGAAGTTGTTCCTCCTGAGAGAAGTCCAAATTTTGCCAACTCATCTGCTTCCACGTTCTCACCTCTTGGAATATGGTCGATGGTAAAGCTTTTGAACTTCCCTACCTCGATTTTTACCAGAGTTAGATACCGCTTTAAAATACTATCTCGAGTTTCGAAAGTTCCATTTACTTGAGAAGCCATCACTAAAGAATCTGTGAAGACTTTGACATCATCAATCCCCAGCTCTCTAGCAAACTTAAGACCAGCTAACAAAGCCTCATATTCCGCCTGATTGTTTGTTACTTGAAAATACAACTTCAGCGCTTGATCCAGCCTTACTCCATTTGGGTTGATTAAGACAACTCCTGCTCTGGAAGAATTTTTCCCTGAGGCTCCATCCACGAAGATTTTCCAGGCAAAGGGCACTCCGACCCCCTTCTGCGACTCAACTTCTTTGGCATCCACCATGAAGTCCGCTAAGACTTGAGCTTTGATTGCCATCCTTGGAACATAGGATATGTCAAACTCACTGAGCTCTATTGCCCACTTTGCCAACCTGCCTGAATGCTCTGGCTTCTCCAAGACACTCTTCAATGGAAGATCAGTAACGACTAAAATCGAGTGAGCTTGAAAATATGGTCTTAATCTTCTTGCTGAAGTTATAAGCATTAAAGCCAACTTTTCGAGAATTGGATAACGAGTCTCTGCATTCTTCAGGATTCGACTCACGTAATAGACTGGAAATTGCTTCTTTTTCTCCTCTCAGACCAGAACAGAGCTTATGGCATCGGCTCCGACTCCCATATACAGAAATAGATTTTCTCCCTCTCGCGGGCTTTGGAGCAAAGGAGTTGATGTCAATTGCTTCTTCAGCTGAGTGAAAGCATCATCACATTCCTTTGTCCACTCGAACCTACTCCCTCCCCGGAGGGTTTTAAAGAAAGGTGCACTCTTATCTCCTGAACGGGAGATAAAGCGACTTAAGCCTGCCATCTTCCCTCCCAGCTGCTGAATATCTTTTGGGGACTTGGGAGGTGGCATTTCCAGAATAGTTTTCACTTTGTCAGGATTGGGTTCCAGCCCTTCTTGAGTAAGGAGGTGACCCAGGAATTTTCCTTTACTTGCCCCGAAAACACACTTCAACGGATTCAACCTCATATTAAAAGTTCGAAGGGTTGCAAAAGTTTCTGAGAGGTCTCTAAGATGAGAAGAGAATAGTTTACTTTTTACCAAGAGGTCATCAACGTATACCTCAAGGTTTCTTCCTTTTTGACTCCTGAACACTATATCCATCATTTTCTGATAGGTTGCTCCAGCATTCTTTAGCCCGAAAGGCATTACGAGATAACAGAAGCAACCATCATTTGTGATAAATGAAGTATGAGGTATATCTGGTTTATGCATTCTGATTTGATGATAACCTGAAAAAGCATCTAAAAAACTCATAAAAGAATAACCTACCGCGGAATCTACTAAAGAATCTATCCGAGGCAAGGGGTAGCAATCCTTGGGGCAAGCTTTATTGAGTTTAGTAAAGTCGACACACATCCTCCACTTCCCACCTGACTTCTTTACCATTACAACGTTTGACACCCATTCTGGGTATTGGATTGGTTGGATGAACTTTGCCTTCAGGAGCTTCCCTACTTCTTCACGGATGGGCTGTGCTAGAGTAGTTGCAACAGACCTCTTCTTCTGCTGGATCGGGATGAAGTTTGGGTCAAGATTGAGATGGTGGCAAGCAACATTCGGATCCACTCCAGGCATATCATCCGCCGACCAAGCGAAGATATCCAGATTTTGCAGAAGGCAAGAGATGAGCTGACTCTTGTCAGCTTCGGATAATTCAGCGTTGATGGAGAGGCTCTTGCTCTCATCTTCCTCACTGATCCGAACCTCTTGAGTTGCTTGGGCAGGTTCCAAGCGAACTCCATCTCTTGCACCTTCCTCAATTTCCTCTGCAGTTTGGATTTGCTCAGGAACTTCAATTGATTCAGCCATCATGACTTCTTGGGGAGAAGGGGACACGATCATGTTGACCGTCTTTACGTAGTATTCCCTAGCTTTCCTTGGGTCGCTCCTGATTCGGTGTTGTTTGCCATTCAAGGCGAACTTCACCGCCTGATGATAGGTGGAGATAATGGCCTGATATGCATTCAAGAAGGGTCTTCCAAAGATGGCGTTGTAGCTACTGGGAGCATCAACGACTATAAATTTGACCAGCTTCGCTATCCCTCCCAGAATCACAGAAAGAGTGACGAGCCCTTCTACTTCTTTCTTCTCTCCTGAAAAACCATAGAGGGGGCCTTCAGTTGAAAGGAGGGTTTTACCTGTCTTCAACGCCTCGAAGGCGGGTTTGAAGAGCACATTGACTGAACTTCCCGTGTCAATTAGAATGTTCTCTACTGTATAATTTTCAATTACAGCTTTGATGACGACCGCGTCGTCAAAAGGATTCGCGGTCTGAGGAAGGTCTTCATCACCGAAAGTGACCGTTCCCCGGACAGGGGCTGAAGAGGTGGCAGCAACCTCTGATTGATAAACCCTTTTCAGACTCGCCTTCCTTGAAGATTCCGGACCTGCACCTCCGTGGATGCAGAAGAGATTGCCCAAGGCGCCTTCGTCATCAGCATCCACACATTCATTGGGAAAGCCGATATTGCCGAGATGGCCAATATCGTCCACTTCTTCGCATTCCCAATGGACTTTCGCTACTTCCTTAGCCTTGGAGGTTGAGGCTTTGGCAGAATCATTCTTCTGGATGAGATCTCGAAGCTTACCCTCCTTCAGAAGCTTCTCTAAGAACAGGCGGAGAGCTCTACAATCCTCTGTCAAATGTCCCCTATCTCTATGGTACTCACAATAGAGAGTAGGATTTCTGGTCTTTGGATCCGAGTTTAGCGGAGCTGGCTTCTTGAAAAAGGGTTGCTTTTGAAGGATTTGGAGCACTTCACTCATAGAAACACCAAAGTCTGTAAAAAAACTCTTGGGATTCGTTGTAGAGCGAAGGAACGGGCAGAAGAGGAGGTTGGGCGTACTGGATCTGGTGGATTGGTGTGACTTACGGAGCAGGGGTAGCAGGGGTTTGAAGAAATGAACCTTGAGGTGGGAAAGAATGGTTACCTCGATTGAAGCGGCCGTTGCGATAATTCTTACCTCTCGGAGCTGGAGGTGGGAGTTCGGGTCGAGGTTTTGAGGAAGATGGAGCCGGATAAAATCCCGCAGAGCCTTTCTGAGTGGCCCTGTTTGTCAAATTGCTCACATAGGTAGGGTTGTTGATCTCCCCTTCTATGTAGCGATTGGCAATGCTGATCAGCTCCTGATAGGAGCTAGGCTCCTTGGTTGTGACTTTGAACTTCAGAGGACCCTCCTGCAGGCCACTGATCAAAGCTACCATATAGAGCTCGGGATCCATATCTCTAACTCCCAAGATCTCTTTCTGAAATAGGTCAACGAAATGCGCCGCAGTCTCGTAGTCGCCTTGCTTAATCTTGAAGAGTGTCGCAGGACCACTCTTCCTTTTCTTTGCGGTGGCAAACCTTAGAAGGAGATCTTGCCTCAGGGCAGCAAAGCTCGAGATCGATTGGCAGGGCAGCTTATAGAACCATTCCATGGCCGACCCATCGAAGGAGGTGACCATCAACTTACACCTCACTCCATCTGAAATGGTCCTGAGGGCAACAGCAGACTCGAAGGCTTGAAGATGACACATCGGGTCGGTCTCTCCTGTATACACAGGGAGACGGGGCTCTCTGAATCCATGAGGAATTGGATCCCGACGAATCTCATCGGTAAAGGGGGAAGGCTCCCCAAAAACAGAAGGTCCTGGAGGAGGAAGAAAAGAGGCAGGAGGATCTTGAGGGTAAGCAAACCCTTCTTCAAAATTCAGGGTTTGAGCCGGAGGCCCCTGGGCTGCGGCTCGGAAAGAATTACGGCGGGCGGCGAACTCCTCATGCTGAGATCGCTGAGTAGCTGTGGGCTGAAAGACAGGGTGATCGTTCGGGTGACCGCCTGCCATGTGGTCAGGAGTAGCGACCTGAGAGGTTTGAGGAAGGATCTTCTGGGAGATCGCGGCTAGAACCTGGTTCATAGCCTCAATCTGCTTCGCAGACTCCTGTTGAGCCCGGACGACTTCTTGCCGATCTCGAGCGGCCTCTTGCTGAGACCGCGCGATCTCCTACTGAACAGAGGCGGCGTCCTGCCTAGCTCGGGCGGCCTCACGGAGAGCTTGTTCAACACGAAGCTCGAAGCGGCGCTCAAGCGCTTCTAATGGATTGTGATCGGAAGGGGGAACGCTGGGAGACCGCAGGGGACGACCTCTACGGTGATCAGCCATCTTGAAAGTCTAAGAATTTCACCTGACACTTCAAATCTGAAGGTCGCGTGTTCGTTCTGTTGGTGCCAAAAATGGTACCTCCAAAATTCACACTAAAAAGGGGATGGGAGAAAACTGCGAAGTGCAGGTTACTAAGACAGAAGATGCTGGAAGAGAGGGAAAACGATCACAAAAAGGCGATCACGAAAAAATGAGACCGCTTACACAGGTTGTAAGCTGGAGCCTCGGAGCCAAAAGTCCTTTTTCTGGTACCCCTACCCCTCTATTTATAGACGAGGGGGCTGCCCAAACGAGCATAACTGAAAACTACGGGCTGCCCGGGATACAGGAGAGCCAGGGCAGGGAAATGGAATACAAATAACAAAGAAAAGAAAAACGATCAGACCGCTTAAGCTGGCGGTCTCACACTTCTCTGACTGCTCGGCACTTAGAAAACTCCAGTCGAGGAGGCAGCTAGCGATCTGGGCGTTCACCGAAACTGAGACCGCTGAGACCGAAAAATTTGACCAGCAAGAGGAGGTCGCGGGCTTTCCGGACAAACAACTGCAATTTCCGAGTCACATGATCTTAAGACCTTACAATTGGAGAGCCTCATTGGGAACTTGAAAACTCATGAAGTTGAATTGAAAATTCAACAACAAGAGTATATGGAGCCAAGGTAGAAGGGATTGGCTCTAAGATCTAAGAAAGAAGAAACTAGTGATTCTGAGGAGGATGAAGAAGATGAGGAAAGTTTATTTGTTAAAAAATTTAGAAAATTTATGAAAAAAGGAAAGGAAGGTGATGACGAGGAAGAGAGACCGCCACCGGAGTGCTATCACTGCAAGAAAATAGGACACATCCGAAGCAAGTGTCCAAAGTACTTGAAAGAACTTAAAGAAAAGAAGCACAAAGGGTCGAAGAAGGTGTTAAAGGCGGAAACATGGGATGATACTACTTCTGAGGATGCAAGCAGTTCAGACTCAAGTAAAGAAGAGGAGGCCAACATGTGCTTAATGGGAAAGAGCGTCATATCTGATGACGAATGCAGTGTCCAATGCGACACTGAGGTAACTCCTCCAACCTATGATGAATTATTTTCTGAATTTTTAAAGACTTGCAAATTTTTTGAAAAAAATTTAAAAGACAATGATCTTCTTAAATCTGAAAATGAAATTTTACTTAAAGAAAACAAAAAAATTGTTAAATGAAATTAAGACCATTGGAAAAAGAGATATTTCTTGCCAAGAGTGTGATCACTTTTTGGGAAGAATTAAAGAACTTGAAGAATCTCTTTCCAAATCTCATTCTACAATAAAAGTTCTTACTAAAAAGAATGAGATTTTAGAGAGAGATCTGAAATCTTCAATTTCCAAAGTCCATGAGGGAAAGAAATCTTTTGAACGTAGATGCGTAAATCTAGTATCCGAGAATACAAAAATGAGAAACCAGATTCATGACTTAACACTAGCCATGAAAAAATTTGGAATGGGCCGAAGATCACTGGATATGATCTTAGGATACCAACGCCATAGATCTGGAAGGTTTGGGCTCGGATACACATCTGGAAGCTGTTGCCCGGCGACAACCACGGTCGCCGGCGACAGTGAAAAGTCAAGAAAATTTACTTTAAAAAATTCTAAAATTAATGAATTGTCAAATATTGCATCCTCATCCAGTAAAAGTCCAGAAAAGTTATACTCCTCTAAATACATTGCATGTGGCAAATGCAATAGATTTGGTCACACTATGGACTCTTGCTGGAAAGAAGGAAAAAGTAAAATCAAACAAATCTGGTTGCCTAAGGCTTCTACCTATACTATGGGTGGAACCACTTGGGTAACCAGATCTTTACTCACCTCTTCTTTCTAGGTGTGTTGGCAGGCTAAGGACAAAGAAGACGTGTGGTACTTGGACTCGGGTTGTTCAAAACACATGACGGGCAATAAAGAGAAGTTCCTTAGCCTAGAGATGAAGAAAGGAGGAGTTGTTACTTTCGGAGACAATGGAAAAGGAAAAATCATCGGCATCGGAGTTGTGGGTAACGAAAATTTTTCAATTTCAAATGTTCTATTTGTAGAAGGATTAAAGCATAATTTGATTTCTATTAGTCAATTATGTGATAAGGGTTTAAATGTTTTATTTGAATCTTCTACAAATTTGTGCAAAATTATTAATACCAAAACAAATGAAATTGTTTTTACCGCACCTAGATATCATCATGTATATATGATTAAATTTCTAGATTTTTCAAATTCTACTTTGAAATGTTTTTTATCAAAAAATGATGAATTAGATTTATGGCATAGGCGACTTGGACATACTAGTGCCAAGTTAATTACAAAACTTTCAAAAGATAAATTAATTAAAGGTTTACCTTAGTTAAATGGAAATTTATCTTCTTCACTATGTGTGCCTTGCCAAAAAGGAAAATTTTCAAAATCATCTTTCAAAAGTAAAAACATTATTTCTACCACTAGGCCACTTCAATTAATACATATGGATTTATTTGGGCCAATTGGAATTTCTAGCTTAGGAGGTAGAAAATACACATTTGTATTGATTGATGATTATTGTCATTTTTGTTGGACTTTATTTCTAAGCTCCAAATCCGATGCATTTTCAGAATTTTCCAAATTATGTTTGCGTATCCAAAATGAATTTGTGTTAAAAATTAAACGCATACGATCAGATCATGGAGGAGAATTTGAAAATGAAAAATTTATTTCTTTTTGTACGGAGTTAGGAATTAAACATGAATTTTCCGCTCCACGCACACCACAGCAAAATGGTGTAGTGGAGAGGAAAAATAGAACTCTTCAAGAGTTAGCCCGTACGATGTTATCTGAATTTAAATTACCAAAATCTTTTTGGGCTGAAGCGGTTAGTACGACATGTTATGTAATTAATAGAGTAATGCTTCGCCCTATTTTAAAATTAACTCCTTATGAATTAATTTTTAATAAACAACCAAATGTTTCTTATTTAAAAGTTTTTGGTTGTAAATGTTTTATTTTGAATTCTAAAGATTCCTTAGGAAAATTTGATGAAAAATGTGATGAAGGTATTTTTATTGGCTATTCTTCAACTAGTAAAGCTTATAGGATTTTTAATAAAAGAACAAAAATAGTTGAAAAATCTATTCATGTTAGGTTTGATGAGTTTGCTTCATGTGTAGAAAAGAAATTATAGGAAGAGAAGATGATCCCCTTCCTTCGGTGGAGAATGATGATGAAGAACTTGGAGAAAATGAAGAAGGAAAAGAAGAAGAAAGAGAAGGAGAAAGAGAAGAAGGAGATAGAGAAGTATAAGAAAGAGAAGAATATGAGCCTCCAAGTGAATTGAGGTTTTCAAAGGATCATCCAAAGGAGCTTATCATTGGAGATCCGCAAAAAGGGGTTAGTACTCTTTCATCGCTACATGTTTTATTTTCAAACCTTTGTTTTGTCTCTGAAATAGAACCAAAAGATGTTTCCACCGCTTTAAATGATGAATTTTGGTTTTTAGCTATGAATGAAGAACTTAATCAATTTGAACGTAATAAGGTTTGGAATCTTGTAGAACGACCCAAAAATCGTCCTGTAGTTGGTGTTAAGTGGATTTTTAAAAATAAAATGGATAATGAATCTAGAATTGTTAGAAATAAAGCCAGATTAGTTGCAAAAGGTTATGCACAAATTGAAGTGGTAGATTTTGATGAAACTTTTGCACCCGTAGCAAGATTAGAAGCGGTTAGGATATTTCTTGCATTTGCTTGTTTTAAAAGATTTAAATTATATCAAATGGATGTCAAAACCGCATTTTTAAACGGATATATAAAAGAAGAGGTTTATGTAGAACAACCCCCTGGCTTTATAAATGAGAAATATCCAAATTATGTTTATAAATTAGATAAAGCGCTTATGGATTAAAACAAGCGCCTCGTGCTTGGTATGATCGATTAACTCAATATTTGTTAAAGAACGATTATAAAATAGGAAGTTCTGATTCTACACTCTTCATTAAGCAAATTGATCATGATTTAGTTATTTTACAAATTTATGTTGATGATATTATTTTTGGAGCCACTAATGAAGAGTTGTGTAATGAAGTAGTTCAAATTATGAAAAATGAATTTGAAATGAGCATGGTTGGAGAACTTTCATATTTTCTAGGTTTTCAAATTACACAAAAACATGATGGTATTTTTATATGTCAAACCAAATATATTCATGATATGTTAAAAAGATTTGGATTTGAAAATCTTAAGCATGCAAACACTCCAATGAGTACTTCACTAAAATTAGGAAAAGATGAAAGTGGTGTTTCAATTGAACAAACCCTTTATAGAAGTATGATAGGATCTTTATTGTATTTAACCGCATCTAGACCTGACATTATGTTTGCCGTTTGTTTATGTGCTAGATTTCAAGGTAATCCAAAAGAGTCACATTTAAAAGCGGTGAAACGTATCTTTAGATATCTCATAGGAACATCAAAATTAGGATTATGGTATCCTCATAATGATTATTTTATTTTGCATGTTTTTTCGGATTCAGATTATGAGGGATGTTCTTTAGATAGGAAAAGCACTAGTGGCACTTGTCACTTTATCGGCCCTTCACTTATTTCATGATCGAGTAGGAAACAGAATTCTGTTGCCCTCTCTACTACCGAGGCCGAATATATTGCACTAGGTAGTTGTTGTGCCCAAGCTCTTTGGATGTCACAAACGTTAGAAGATTTTGGCATGCAACAAAGTAGTGTAGAATTAAAGTGTGACAATAAAAGTGCTATAGACTTAACTAACAATCTCGTATTACATTCTAGATCTAAGAATATAGATGTACGACATCATTTCATAAGGGGTCATATTAAGAGGGGTAATATAAAAATCAACTTTATAGGCACGGAAAATCAACTAGCGGATATATTCACTAAGCCGTTACCGGATTCCCGTTTTTCTATGCTTAGGCTAGAATTGGGAATCCTAGACATTTCTCAATGAATATATCACTACTTAAAACCTATAAAATTAAAAAAAAAATCATCACAAAACCTATACATTTTAAAAAGAAAAAGCCTAAATTTTAAAATCAAACCATAGAAATTCAAATGACTTAACAAAAATTCAAACATTATTAATATTACATCACTATTGTTCCAATAAAAACAGTAGAAAACAACATTAGTTTCAAGTTCATTAACAGAAAATAACATCTGAAGAAGTTCACTGTCGCCCAGGCGACAGTGGATGTCGGAAATTTCCGACATCAGTCAGCAGCAGCAGCCTGATGAAACTACTCAGAATCCTCAAAACCAGCCCCGCTGCTCTCTGGACAATCTTCTGGAGGTCCTCATCTCACGGCCTTACCACGGCGAGTCTGCCTCACCGATTGGCGTGACGGTTCTTTGTCTGGAACTTGCCATTCGGCCTCTTCCTCCGGAGTTGGCTTTAACTTCAGACCTTTGAAAAGAAACTTCATAAACTTATGCATTCGACTACGATCCTTTTTCACTTCTTTCTTGTGATCCTCTAATGAATCACGTAAATCATCAATGGACTCTCGTAGTGATCCTGCCCTAGGCATTGGCGGCTCTCTAATCTCAATTCCAGGATGGGCATTTTTCTGCGTCTTCTTCACTTTCATCGTACCCGTATAATATATCTCCGGATAACAATCATCAAAATAAGAATCTTGAGCTATCCATCCTTACTTCTTATATAATATACGCTGAATTATCGCCCCCATTAGCAGCGTGTGAACCTTCACCCATTTTGGATGCTTTAATCTAAATGCATACCGAATCTGGGAGAGTATGAAGTCCGCCACATCGAAAAGTTCATCCTCCATAATGAAGTAAGTAATGAGGGTCAACTGAGCCGTGATACTTCTTGTATCTCCACTCTTCAACATGACTGAGTTCCTTAATATATCTTGAACTAAAAAAGCATCCGGAGTGAGTGACGTAACTTCAGTGGTTAGAGTCTTCTTTTGACTCACATGTAAACTCATGTTTATAAGGGTCCAATCTCTATCTTTTCTATAACTCTCCACTATATCCGGCATATTTTCACTCATCACTAGTCCGAATTCCTCTCTTAGATCAACATGTGTTATTTCCACATGTTGACCTTGGATTCTTGATCTAACTCCCCCATCCAATTCAGTGTAATTGGGATCTTCCAAATGATTATAGAATTCTCGAACCAAAAAGGATGAAAATGAATCTACTGTGATTATTGAGAGTATACCTGCATTCGCAAGCCGATCATAGATATGATCATGCTTTGGCGAATCAAATTCAACATATTTCGCTACTCCAACTATGGCTTTCTCCACCCCAGGGTACACTTGATACGAACTATGCACATCTTCAAAAGTACTTCTTCGTGCTTTAGAACTGGAAGCCATTCTACAAATAACATATAAAAAAATGGATTAAACATGTGCTGTGCACTGGAACACTGTCTCCCAGGCGACAGTGACTGTCGGAAAATTCCGACAGTACTTCAGTAAACTTCTCTTGAAATTTTTTACATAAACTTCCAGATCTACTCAAAATCAAGTTTTATTTCAACATCAAGTTTTAAAAAATATATATATAATATTTTTTCAAATCTACAACTTCTCCATATCCTTACTATTCATCATCTTCAACCTTCTTCCAAAAGCAAATCTTCCATTTCTAAAAAATTCTACTATGTACAAATGCAAAACTTAAACCACAAAAAAAAAACACAAAATCAAAACATTTTTCAACAAGATCCCCTTGATTTACACTAGATCTACACTTTTAAAACACAAAACTTCCAAGATCTACACCATTCATCAAAGGGAAAATAAAAAACAAACATCTTTTATCATCTCCCCTTTCTAAAATCAAAAATCCCTAAAACATTTTGAGTCAAAACACTTAAAAATCAAAAACCATACCTTAGATCTAGGATGTCGCTGAACTCCGACAGCCTCCTCTCGTTTTTAACTCCAGGAAATGGTGCACAATAGGGTTTGACTCGGTCCAAAGCCGTATTTATATTTTTGGCTGTCGCCCAGGCGACAGTGACTGTCGGAAATTTCCGACAGCTCACGATTTGATTAATCTTCAGTTTTTGGTCCCTTTGATGCTTTACAATAGTTGTATGTCCTTATTAATGCTACAACTCATGAATTGATGCCAAACCATGTGCTTTTTATTCTAACAAATGGCTCTTACATGATTATATGATTTCATTTCCAAGCTATCATCGTATTGACACTCCTACTTAGTTGTTTAGACCATTGGAAATTGTTTTCGCATGCCTCTAAGTATGAGAAATTGTTTATCTATCATAATGAACTATCACGTTCACTTCTTTTGATCAATACGTATGTCTTTTTATTTAATATATACATGAATCATATTTGCTTTAACATAATACAATAGCACTTCATAAATACAACTTTCAACCTTGATTTGTTAGCACAACAAAATATACACCATCTTTTGCGATTCAAGTGAATTCGGAGATCCTTGGTCAATTAAAAAATTATTAATATCTCAAAATTAAGATATCACAAATATGTGATCAAAAAAATATAAGGTTAAAATTAAAGACAAGGATACTCCACCAAGCACTACTTACCCTCCTGATAAGTTTTAATGAGCATTGTGAGGTTAAGCACCTTGGAAAGAATTGTAAAGTGTCTTGTGCAAAAGAAAAATGGTTTACTATTCTTCTTGTGCTATATCTTCAACGTAAAAGTTGACTTTATATGCTTATATTATGTTCTCCATTTCATGATCATGTACATTAAATAACTTCATATGTTTGATCTAAGTATCACATGTACACATCATTATGTTATATAAACATTCATCTCATGAGAATTGGACTGAAAATATTCCAAATTTCCATCCACTATTGTGTCTTTCTATGATACATTCAAATGAATTTAATCATGTTTAAGTTATTTTATTTTCTTACTTCATATGGCTATACCGTCTCTTCATGAGTTTATTCATACTATGGCATATTACTATTATTTCATGAACTTTAATCATTTCAAACATGTGCCTCCGCTTACTCTTCATTTCTACATCCTATTTTTTCCCTTACGAACTACTCCCTTATCTCTTCTTAACTTTTGCTAATACCAAAAAGGGGGAGAATTAAAAGTATAAAAAGAGAAATCACAAATCTATTACACCTAAATAGTCCACCTAAACAATACATCATTTCAACTTATTTTAACATTTAGGGGGAGCATTTATTTAGGGGGAGCATTCATTTAGGGGGAGCTTTCATCAAAAGGGAGATTATTTATTTTAAGAGAAATATATCATGTTATTTTTGTGCACACACCAAATGTTAAAATCAACAATCTAAATAGACATGATTTCTTTTTTATACGGATTTGTTATTATCAAAAGGGGGAGATTGTTAGAGCATGCGTTTCGCACTCCTCCGGTTTGATAATAACAAAGCCCCGTTTGTATTTGATTCTATTTTTATTACTGGTGTGCAGGTAACAGGTATGAGATGTTCACATTTTTGCTGGAGCTAAATTTGAATGTAGGAAAATTTCACTGTCGGAAAATTCCAACAGCTGATGTCGCCCAGGCGACAGCAGAGAACTTACAACTACTTCCCTCCACGGCAGCACGACGAAAGGCAGTTTTGAGCTGTCGGAAATCCGACAGCGATGTCGCCCAGGCGACAGCTCGGAGGTTACAACAACTGCCCACGACATCACCACGACCGGCAGTTTTGCGCTGTCGGAAATTCGACATCGATGTCGCCCAGGCGACAGCTCGGCGGTTACAGCAACTGCCCGCACGACGGCACTCCAGCGACAATTTAGCGCTGACGAAAAATTCTGACAGTCGATGTCGCCCAGGCGACAACGATTTTCTATAAATTGACTCCTTGTGTTCGTGCATTCCAGGCATTGAGAATTCCAAGTCCCTTCCTGAGTGCATACGAACCAGAGAGCTCCAGAACCTCTTCAACTCCCATTTGTGCAAAGAAGGATTGAAGATTGAAGACGAGATTGGGCGCGCTTCTACATCAACGATCATCTCGAGGCTTCAATCATCCATTCAGAGATCTGAATTTCTAGGGAGTTGTTCTTTTCATACTGTATTTCCATTTACATACATTTCATTTTGTATTGGTAGAGAAATCGTCGTCTTGTGTGCGGCGTCTAGGTCCTTGCGCGGCTTAGGGGAAAATCGCTTCCTTGTGCGGAGCGTCCAAGTCCTTGCGTGGCTTGGTGGGAAATTGTGGCCTTGTGTGCTACGTCTAGATCTTGGGAAGATCTAGAGGATAGGCTTGTGCTTGGTCTTGGGAGAGACAAGTGATAGCCTTCCGATCCATGGGAGAAGGATTGGTAAACCAAAATTGTTGAATTTTTATTAACATAATTGTGCCTTGATCTTAAGCATTGTTAAGATCATTTTTATTGTATGCAAATTTCATGATTAATATAATTATGTCCTTTTCTTTAATTACATATTTGGTGGCATAATCTTTATCTTAGAAATTTGTGTTTGGTGTAATACGAAAATTGCATTGGTTTGAAAGTGTTTATAAGTAATTTTTTAGTAAAGTAAAATTTGTCTAAAAAATTATTAAGTAAAAAATTATATTTTAAACACACCCATATTCACCCCCCCCCCCTCTAAGGGCGTCACACGATCCAACATATCGCAGTGGATCCGATCAAGATAGTTGTTATCCAGGAGTGGCCCATTTTGACGACAGTAGCAGAAGTCAGGAGTTTCCTTGGACTAGCTGACTACTATCGACGCTTCGTGGAGAACTTTTCACGGATTGCTCTTCCTCTCACGACCATGATAAGGAAAGTTCAATAGTTTGTTTGGTCACCAGCGTGTGCATGATCTTTTAAGGAGTTAAAGAGTCGTCTGACGACGACATTGATCTTGTGTTTGCCATGTTGTACAGAAGGCTATGAAATTTACAGTCATGCGTGAGGGAGCGGCTTAGGCTCCGTACATCTTCAGAATGGTCAGATGATAGCTTATGGCTCTCGCCAGTTTAAATTGCATGAGCGAAATTACCCGGTCCACGACTTGGAGTTGGCAGCCGTGATCTTCGCTCTGAAACCAGAAGAGCCTAAAATATCTTTACCGACCATAAGAGCCTAAAGTATCTGTTAAACCAGAAAGAGATCAATATGCGACAGCGAAGGTGGATGGAGTTCCTGCGGTACTACACGTTCGAGATACAATATACTCCTGAGAAGGGAAATGTCATCGCAGATGCTTTGAGCGAAGGGCTTCTACGCAGGCCAGTTGGATTCAGATGCATGATTCGCGTCTGATCAGGGACTTGGAAGCCGTAGAGATCTCCTGTGTGGAGAGGAGTTCTAGTGCGAGTGCGTGCTTGAACTGGACGGTGGTGCAATACGACCTCGCTGACATAATACGACAGGCCCTGGAGCTTGATTCGAGCATGCAACGCTACTTGGCAGAGATTGGGGATGGGTCTGCTGTAGAGTTTGTGTTGGACGATGGTCTTATGTGGAAAGACGGTCGGTTGTGCATCCCAAATATGGGCAAATTGTGGGAGGAATTGATGTACGAGGCACACTTCACAAAATACTTAATTCGCCCGGGGAGCACAAAAATGTACCAAGACATGAAAAAGTTGTTTTGGTGGCCAGGTTTGAAGAAAGACATCGCCCTTTACATGGTAAAGTGTAAAACTTGCGCACTGGTGAAGGCTGAATGTCAGAAACCTTGTGGGTTCCTGAAGTCGTTGTCTGTGCCAGAATGGGAATTTGATGATATTTCTATGGATTTTATGCATGGTTTGTCGAGATCGCAGAGTGGGAATGATGTTGTTTGGGTGATCATGGATCACTTGATGAAGGTAGCCTGCTTTATTCCGATCCCCGGGATGATTAGGTGGAACATTTAGCAAAACTATATGTTGATAGCATTGTACGATTGCACGGGGTGCCCCGTAGCATCGTAAGTGACTGAGATGAGCACTTTACTTCGAAAGATTGGAGGCTAATCCACCAGTTGTTGGGAACAAAGTTGAAGTTTAGTACTTCCTTCCACTCTCAAATGAATGGACAAACTGAACGCACTAACAGAACATTGGAGGATATGCTATGCATGTGTATCCTGGACTTCGATAAAAAGTGTGAAGATCATTTATTCATGATCGAATTCACTTACAATAACAGCTATCAAGAAAATATAAAGATGGCACCCTTCTAAGCCCTTTATGGTAGAGCTTTCTGTACTCCCTTTTCCTGGGCGGAGATAGGAGAGACGAAGCTGTTTAAGCGGAAGGAAGTCGAAAGTGTGAATTCGACTATCCGAACAATCCGGGAACGATTGTTGGTGGCGCAAGATAGGCAGGCAAAATACTACAACGCCAAACACAGAAATGTAGAGTTCACAGTGGGTGACTGGGTGTATGTCAAGATCAAGCCTTTCAAAGGTGTGTCAATGGTTCGACGCTTGAAAATGCTAAGTCTGAGATACCTTGGACCGTTTGAGATACTGGACCGTGTTGGTGAAGCTGTCTATCAGCTCGCTCTTTCGATGGAGCTATGTGGTTTGCATGATGTGTTTCACATCTCTATGCTGAGGAAAGATGTGCGAGAGCCTAGCTAGGTGTTGGTGGCGAATCAAGTGTCGGTCAATGATGGGATAAAGACGATGGTCACGCCTGTTTGCATCGAAGACACTGATGTTAAGCAACTGCGGAATAAACTGATTAAGATGGTCAATGTCCGCTGGAACAACTGCGGTCGTGAGGAGCTTACATGGGAGTGCGAGCAAACCATGCGTGAGGAGATCCCCGAGCTGTTCCTTTGAGGTAAAAATTATGTTTTGTATATTTATGTTTCTTTGCACTGTGCAAATTTCGGGACAAAATTTCTTTAAGGGGGAGAGAATTATAAGACCCCAGTTTTCAAGTGCACTGAATTCAAAAGGTTTTGAAATTTTGGAGCTAGCACTGGCGGTAGCTCTTATCATCGAAATTAGTAGCATATCGACAAAGGGACTTTTGTGTATCAACGAAAGCATCAAGAGGCCTCGTCGAGTGCTAGCGCCGATGGTAGCTAGCGCTAGCACTAGCTTTTTCGACGACTGTGTTTCGATGAACCGTGTTGAACGCAAGAGTATTCGTTGATAAATGATAGCACCGACAGTAGAGATAGCATTAGCGGTAGTGTACTAAAGCAGTACAGACTCTAGGATAGCGCCAGGCGCTAGTGGCTACACCGGCTGTAGCGGAAAAGTATAAAAGGCTGGTTTTTGGCTGTCCTTCTCACTTGGATGATAGTTCTCTTTATTTTCCACGACAAAGGAAGCTGAGAGCTTCGGAAGGAGACCAGTTGGTGCAAATCCATGAAGGAGATCTTCCGTGCTTGCGTCATCATCGAGTCTGTGGAGAGGAAGCTATTTCAGCAAGTTCCCTCTAGATCAACCTCAGATCTATGGCACCGAAATGAGCATTGAGGGTAACGATTCTCCTCCCTACATATTTGGTCATGTGCGCCCTTTGATTTGCATGATTTGGAAGACTTCTACTGATTAGTAGATAGGTTCTTCCGGTGGGTAGAGTTGCATATAGAGTCCGGAATTGCAGCACGGACATATGCATGATGTGTGAAGCCAATCTGGACAGTTTGGTATGGATTGGTGATGTTGCTTGTTGTGTGCTGGAGAAGACTCCGTGACATTTTCAGGTTCGAGTACTGAGACGTGCTGCGAGGAGTTCTGGAGGGGTTTCCCAGACAATACCAAAAAAAAGGTAGCAGAACTCGGTTCTGTTACTAGCGCCGGCGGTAGCGCCAGTGATCCTTAAGATCACGCGGTATGATGTCCAGTGGCCCTGGGGGCCGTGATGATGACCCTGTGAGGTCGTCTATATGATCGGGCCAAGGTGAAAGCTTACCCGCATCGTGCAGAGTTGATTGCGATGATTGAGCACGGGCCTAGTTGATCCGCACTCATCCATAGTGGTGGTGAAGAGGCCGCCCCTCGGTGCACCGGATTATGGAAGAATGCCGGAAAACGTTGGTGTGTACGGCTTAGCTCAATTGTTCATCCAAGTTGAAAAAGGACTTGTAAATGGAGTGTGCTTTGAGAGCACAATACGTGCGGCTGAGAGTTGATGTATATGGTGATTGTTTCAATGCGGTGCTTAGACGCACCTGTGAAATATATGCTGCTATTACTTTCTTGCAGGGAAGGAGTACCACCGCCCCTGGCATGGGGTGGGGTCGTTATATCTGGGTTAGCTAAAGCTGGTCGGTTGCCTGTTTTCGCACTCTTTTGGTGGATTTGTTTGCACAGGTCTGGGCGAGACTAGCGGGAAATAGCAGGCTGAAGCCCCTGCTGCTGTGTTGCTCTTGTCCTCGAAGGCCAAGTTGATATGTTTACTTTTTTTCATGTGTGGCCGGCCTGCGTGCCGATGTTTGTAAGCCACCTAGTTGATGTAAACATGTTTATAAATAAATCTTTTTGTATTTTCATTCTCTCTAACTAAGTGGACATGTTGTGAACTGGTTTTATCTTAAAATAATAAATGCTTCCGTTGTACGACTCTGTGTTCTGAGATGGTTATGTTCTTACCTATTTAAAACTAATTCAATAACGCACTCTTCTGTTCATTTAATATGGCGTGGGGTCCCGGCAGGACCTACTACTATATTCTATGCAACAGGGAGGGTGTTAAAACCCGTGTAAAATCCCCCAAACAAATAGACCCCTAGAGTTGTTTTTTCATGACTAGGTCATGACAAAACCCTAGAAAGCTTGAAGAGATCACTTGGCCTTAGGCTTGAAGGGGAAGAGCACCTTAGTCTGCAAATTGCAATTTCTAGTTACCAAGCTTAGGGTTGGACTTAATGGCCCCACCTTGACCCTTTGACCCCACCATAGCATACCTAACCCTTTAGGGACTCCCTTAGAGGACCAATGACCCATTGGGGTCAACCAAAGAGGCCAAATTGACCAAAGTCAACCCTAACCCCAAATTGGTCAAAGTAGCCTAATTAGGGTCAATTGACCTCCACCATTCCAAATTAACCTTGACCCTACTCTTATAAGGATATTAGGGACCCAATGGACTAAAAATCCCCATCATGGGGCCACCAATTTGGCCAATTTGACCTAAGTCAACTCTCGCCCTATTTTGGTCAAATTGCCATATTGTGGGTCAATTGGACTCCACCTTGCAAAATTGACCCTACCTAGACCTTCCTAACCCTTAAGAGAGGACAATGGGTCACTAACTACCCATTGGTGTCAACCCAAATGGTAAATTTGTCCTAAGTCAACTCCACCCTAAATTTGGGTCAAAATGACCTATTTTGACCAAATCAAGCCCAATCCACTTGGGCTAGACCCAATTGGAGTGGACCAATAGCTTCATGGGCCTGATATCTAATCAAGGGGCCATATAATTTCTGGAAATGATGAGTAGGAGAGAGAATGTGCAATTTCCCCAATTTTGAAGAGAGAGAAAGGAGAGAGAAGGCCATTAATGGCCATGGGAGGCCAAGGGCCTCCCCTCTTCATCTCCAATGGCTTTGTACCTCCCCCCTCATCAATTTTGAGGAGTTTAATAGCCATGGCCGTCCACCCAAGGGCTGATTTATTGGAATTTTAGTTTTGGCCAAAATTCTTAATTGCCATTAATGGTGAAATTGGAGGTTTCACCTCTCCCCCTTCCACAAGTGGTTCTTTAAAAAGCCGGGAAAACCTCTTACAAAACCTTCCAGGTTGGGATGATCTGGGTCGTCGGCTAGAGGAGGAAGATGAGTGGATGCCCTCCAATCTTGCGTCAAGATGTGTGCTATTGATTTAATTCGTATTTCTGTCTTTTTTTATGTTGAACCTTAATATAAATAATAAAAATACTTAGGCCCCTCTACCGAAAAAGTGGTCAACACCAAAGTTGTAGCACTTGGTGTGTACTTTAATTTAAAATTTGTTTCATCCCAAAAGGAGCAATGTAGCTCCTTGTAGATCCATTTTGGTGGGACTGGTCCCTAGGGTAGGACAACCACTATTTCTTGAATAACTTTTTATTGGGAAATGATATTGACTTGAAAATTGAAACATTCTATTTGTACCTCCACCATTGAAATATCCAATGATTGGAATTTTTGGAGAACAATTTTCTAAGATTTTTGTAAAAATTTAATAATCCATATATTAATTAATTAGGGTGTTGTTACTAGCAAACCTAATTTGGCTTCTAGCAAACCCAAAATCCTCCTAAAACATATTTTTTTTTCATTATTTTGAAAGGCTCAATTCCGTTACTAGCAAACCACGCCCTAAATCATTTCCTCCACCTTCAATATTCTCGTTCGCAACTCCCAAGCATTGCCCAGAAGAAACCCCTCCCTCTCCCATTAGCAACTTGATCCCCTGCCTATCTCGTTCACGATTTGAAGAGTGTGGGTAACATTGTTGGCTCCGTCGACTCCTAGGTGGTGCCCCAACGACACCCCTCCCTCTTCTGTTTGTAATTCCCCTCCCTACCCCATTCACGATTCAAAAGCTTCGGGTATTGTTGCTAGCTCCGGTGACTCTGTTGCCTTCCCTATGGACCCCAGCGACATTGCTGGCAGGAGATGACGTTCGTCGGAGGTGGAATTCATTGTTTTCCGGCCATAAATGCCCGACCTTTAAGCCCAAGTACGACAAGACTGGTTGGTGGGTAGGGCAGGATAACGTAAGTGTAAGCCATGAAGAGGTTGGACTGGAGAGATGGTAGTGGGCGTTCGCCAGTACAGATTTTTTGGATATTTCAACGCCATGACCGTCTGGAGAAGCAGAGCGGCTGGGAACACTGGATGGATTCAATTTGGATTAGAGTGGATGGAGTCGACGACGCAAGCGTAGGACATTTTGTTGGTCATGATTTCGTATAATATTCATCCTATTAAATTCAAAAATTTTATTCGAATGATTGAGATCCACCGTCCACGTGCACATAATAATAAACATTTAGATCCACCGTTCACATATTGTAGTGGCTTATTTTTAATGAATGCATGTCTCTAAATACAAATTTAATTTTTTTATGTTGGTTTGCTAGTAACAAAAGGGTTTTCAAATAGCCATTTTCAAATTTGAAGGTTTGCTAGTAGTAATGGTTTGCTAGAAGTCAAATTGGGTTTGCTAGTAACAACACCCATTAATTATAGGGTCTAATGACCTCCAATGCCCTCCAAATTTTGGTGGGTGCCTCTTATGGTTATTATATGACCCTAGTAAAATTTCATCCCAATTGGGACTGATTTGGTTGGGTAATTTGTTAACCCATGTTTGATCAAACTAGGTCAAACTTGGTCAAAAGTGCACATGATGGAATTAGGTGGTCAAATCTCATCAAAGTGGTGTGAAACTTTGGCCACTGGTTTAGGATCACAAAAGTCACCCCCATGTGAAATTTGGGGTGGATATTCCCTAGGACCCTAGTTCAAACCTTAGGGTTACACTTTAAGCCTTGTGAAGGGCATGTAGACATATATCCTTGAATGGTCATGGAACTTGGTAGATAAGTTCATAGGGTGTAAATATGCCATCATAGCTAAGTTTAGGATATATGCCATCACATATATCCTTGAATGTCTTGGATGTTGATAAGTAGTATTTATATATCTTTTTAATAGAATTTTTTGTAAATATTTAATATGTATTCTTCCTTTTTATGTCAATTTTAGGTCATAATTAGTTATTTTATAATTTTGTCTCTAACTTAGCTTAATTTTAATATTTGCAGAATTTTGGGACAAATTGGAAAAATTGACAAGTACATGCCCTCAGTCACACCCGTGACAAAGGGCGTGTAACCTAAAGATCTGCGCTCGACAAAGGTCGAGCTGAGTTCAACGAATCCACCGCAAGTCACGCCCCAGGTCACGCTCGTGACCCCAAGTCACGCCCGTGACCAAGGGCGTGTAAACATAGAATCTTCCCAGCGGGCTGCCGTCGATACGTGGAGATGTTGTCGAAGGGTTGACCCAAGTCACGCTCATGACCGAAGTGTCACGCCCGTGACTTCCCGCGTGATCCCTGCCCCCTGCCGCGCCGAATTCAAGCCCACGCTGCATTAATTGAAGCCGCCCAAGTACACGCCCGTGATCAAAGTTACACTGGCGTGTAATGTCCGAATGTCTCCCGCCGTCACGCAAAGTCCACGCCAATGTCAGATCTAATGTCAATAATGATTACACGCCCTAGGTCACGCCCGTGATCGAGGGGGTGTAACTTGAAAATTTTTGCTATAAATTCAGAGGCTCTCCTTGAGTCCAGGGTTCAGAATTTTGGAGTGGGGAGGTGCTGCTAGAGCTATTAGTGAGCTTTTCATGTTCATGTTTTTCCTTAATCTTTCATGTTTTCTTTTTCATGTATTGTACTAGTTTTTATTTCTTTCATGCACTAGTTAATTAAAGTTTGTAACCTTTATTTTCTAGCTTTGTAATCTCTCTTTAAGCTTGTAATAGTTTTGGTTTTCAATAAAATTTAAGTTTGCTCTCTTTCATGTTCTCTCTCTCTTTAGCAATTTCTCTTTCATGCAATGGTAACTTTTCTTTCCTTTCATGCAACGTTTAATCTTTTCATTTAGCTTGCATATTGTCTTTTTTTTAGTTAAGCAAAACAAACCTCAAATTTTTGTCGATAAGATAATGCTGACTTTCCTCGAAGTAGAAGTAATCAACGTGCCCTGTGGAATACGACCTTGATATTCCTAAATATCCTATACTATAGACGATAAGGTACACTTGCCTTAATCGGATATAGTTTTGGAGAAAATCTTCAAACCTTCACTAAATTTCAAAACCCGAAAATCTATATCAAGTTTTTGGCGCCGTTGCCGGGGATTTTGCGTAGATATTTTGAAAAGAGGATAGCTATTAATTTTATCATGCTTCTTTTTATTTTATTTTGCTTTTTCTAAATTTCAAAAAGAAAAAAAAAATTAGTTTTTCCTCTTCCTTTCTTCTCTTTCTAGTGTATGACCCGAGGTAGCACTTAGATTATTCCTTTTGATCCGGAGATCGAGCGAACCTTTTTGAGGCACCGTCGTTCTCGTGATCAGGAAAATCAAGTAGACTCCGAAGAATCGATCGGGGACACTAACGCAGCGAATATGGATCATAATCTTAATCCTCCTAATCTTAACGAGCCAAATCCTAATGAGGACGCACAACGGACCATGTCCTATTATGCACGGCCGAATTTGGAAGGCACACAGTCGATTATTGTTCGCCCCACGGTGGCGAACAATAATTTTGAGATCAAGTCCAGCATCATACAAATGGTGCAACAATCAGTGACCTTCGATGGTCAACCAGACGAAGATCCAAATTCGCATATTTCTTACTTCCTTGAAATTTGCGATACTTTTAAAATCAATGGTGTCACCGATGACGCCATTCGATTACGTATTTTTCCTTTTTTTTTGCGGTCTAAGTCCAAGCAGTGGCTGGGCTCCCTACCTAGGGGATCCATCACTACATGGGCCGAAATGGCGGAAAAATTTCTCAATAAATATTTCCCGCCTTCAAAGACCGCTAAATTGCGCACTGATATTGTGTCGTTCTTGCAAATTGACTCGGAGACTCTCTATGACACATGGGAGCGCATCAAGGAGCTTTTGCGTCGATGCCCTCACCACGCACTTGCCACTTGGCAACAAGTGCAAATATTTTATAATGGCTTAAATCTCCAAACGAGGCAAATGATTGATGCGGCCGCCGGGGGGACATTAAATAACAAAACCCCGATCGCCGCTCAAGAGCTTTTCGAAGAGATGAACACAAATGCGTACCAATGGAACATGCCCTGAGCGCGGCCTAATAAGCCGGCCAAAATTTTTGAAATAGACGCTGACGCAAATTTGGCTTTACAAGTTGAGCGCTTAACAAAGCAAGTGGCGGAGATGTCTGCTTCCTCCGCCACTCCTCCTTGGGTAATAATGTTTTAATTGAAGAACAAGTTGACTACATGTGAAATCCACCTCGGCCTTCCTATAAACCCAACACCGCTCTGTATAACAACACATACAATGCGGGTTATAGGAATCGTCCGAATTTCTCGTAGAGCAGCCAAGGAAATGCTCAGCGTCCTATGAATTTAAACCAACCTCCCCCCAATCAACTTCTTAACTTAGCTCTGCCTCCAAATTTGATTTCTCAAAATTTTAATCCACCCGGTTTTCCACCGCAACAGCAAAAACTCTCTCTGCTTGAAGAGGTTTTTGCAAAATATGTTGCTACAAATGAAACGAACATCCGGAACCTTACCGGATCGATCAAAAACTTAGAAAATCAAGTGGGCCAGCTCGCAAAGATGATTTCTGAGTGTCAACAAGGAGCACTACCGGGGAATACAGAGCAAAATCCAAAGGAGAGCGCGCATGCGATTACACTGCGAAGAGGGAAGGAGGTGGTTCAAAAACAGGACGAACCCAAGGTAATTTCCTCCCCTCCTCCTCCTACTTTTAATTTATCTTCGAATTTGCACGCTACGTTAGCTCTGCACGCTCCTCTTTCAGCTCCACATGCTTCTATTTTAAATCTGTGGGCTCCTACTTCTAATATTCCATATCCATCCAAATTTAAAAATGAGTGCGCCGAAAAAAATTATAAAAAAAATTTAGATGTTTTAAAACAAATCCATATTAATGTACCTTTCTGCGAGGCTATCTCTCAAATGCCTAAGTATGCGAAATATCTTAAGGAGTTGCTCTCCAATAAGAAAAAGTTAAAAGATATTTTGCATATTTCTTTAAACACAGAATGCTCCGCGGTTGTACTCAACAAATTGCCTAAAAAAGCAAATGAACCGGGACGGTTTTCCATCCCATGTCTATTTGGCAAATCGTTAGTAAAACACGCCTTAGCGGATCTTGGAGCAAGAATCAACCTTATGTCATTTTCTTTGTTCAAAAAGCTAGGTCTAGGAAATCCAAGGCCCACTCGAATGAGTATTCAATTAGCGGATCGTTCTTTAAAATATCCGATAGGAATAGTGGAGGACGTGCTCGTCAAGGTTGACAAATTCATCTTCCCGGTGGATTTTGTCATTCTTGACATCGAAGAGGATGACGAAGTACCCCTCATACTCGGCCGCCCCTTCCTTGCCACCTCTCGTGCTATTATAGACGTAAGTAACCGAAAGCTCCTCCTACGGGTTGGAGACGATGAAGTTACTTTCGGCATAAATTCCTCGATGCGGAACACATTAGAAAACGACGATTCGTGTTTTTACTTGGAAGAGTGTTGTGAGTTTGATTCATCCCTCGAGTTAGTTTCATCGGCAAGTAGTGATTCCGAGCCCGTAGAGCTCTTTTATGTTGAAGAAGAAGTTTCTCACCCAACACCACCCGAACCATTACTTTTAGAAAAATTAAAAATTAAGACTTCTTATGAAGAACCACCCGTATTTGAGTTGAAACAACTCCCCCCTCACCTTAAATATTTGTTTTTAGAAAAAGAGTCTAAACTACCCGTCATCGTTCTATCCGATCTTAGCAACTCAGAAATTTCTGAGTTGACTATAGTCTTAAGAAAGCACCGCCACGCAATTGCGTGGCAATTATCGGATATTAAGGGTATAAACCCATCTTTCTGCACTCATAAAATCTTTCTCGAAGAAAATTCCCGCAACTCAGTCCAGCCTCAACGATGACTAAACCCGAACATGAAAGAAGTCGTTAAGGCCGAAGTTATAAAACTTCTAGACGCGGGAATCATCTACCCGATATCAGATAGTACTTGGGTTAGCCAAGTACAAGTCGTGCCAAAGAAAGGCGGTGTCACGGTAGTTGTGAACGAAAATAATGAATTAATCGCAACCCGTACTGTTACGGGTTGGCGGATGTGCATCGACTATCAGAAACTAAATGATGCCACCCGTAAGGATCACTTCCCTCTTCCATTTATCGACCAAATTTTAGAGCGCCTTTCGGGTCACTCCTACTACTGTTTTCTCGATGGTTTGTCGGGATATTTCCAAATCCCGATCTCGCCCGACGACCAAGAGAAAACCACTTTCACATGTCCCTTTGGCACCTTCGCTTATCGAAGGATGCCATTCGGTCTTTGTAATGCGCCAGCTACATTCCAAAGATGTATGCTGGCAATATTTGACGAGTTAGTAGAGGAGGTGATGGAAGTGTTTATGGACGACTTCTCCGTTTACGGAAACTCATTTAAAAACTATTTAAAAAATCTCGAGCGCATGTTGCAGCGATGTGAGGAAACAAACTTAGCGCTTAATTTGGAGAAATGCCATTTTATGGTCAAAGAAGGATTAGTCCTTGGCCATAAAATTTCGGGCAAAGGGATCGAGGTCGATAGGGCCAAGATCGAAGTAATTGAAAAACTCCCCCCCCCCCCCCTCCAACAAACGTAAAAGCTATTAGAAGTTTCCTAGGCCACGACGGGGTTCTATCGGCGTTTTATACAAAATTCCAAAATCACAAAGCCGTTAACCCATCTTCTCGAGAAAGAATCATCCTCTTTAACGATGAATGTCATTTAGCCTTTCAACTTATCAAGGAGAAACTTATAAACTCCCCGATTCTAGTCTCCCCAGATTGGTCGCTCCCTTTTGAAATCATATGCGGCGCGAGTGATATTGCGGTTGGTGCCGTTTTAGGCCAACGGGTGAGTAAGTATTTTCAACCGATCTATTATGCGAGCAAAACACTCACGTCGGCACAAGCAAACTACAACACGACCGAGAAGGAACTTCTAGCAATCGTTTTCGCTTTTGATAAGTTTAGGTCGTATATCACGCTTTCCAAAGTTATCGTCTTCACAGATCACTCCGCGCTTAGGTATCTCTTAAGTAAATCGGACGCCAAGCCTCGTCTTTTGCAATGGATCCTCCTCTTGCAGGAGTTTGATTTAGAGATCCGGGATAAAAGGGGAGCCAAAAACTTGGCGGCCGATCACCTTTCTCGATTAGAAAATCCCTCCTCGGAAGCATTAATAGAAGCCGACATTAATGATAAATTTCCCGAAGAGCGCCTCCTAGCTCTCGAAAATATTAATTCATCTTCTACCCCCTGGTTTGCGGACTTGGTTAACTATTTAGTAGCCCGGGTCCTGCCAAAAGAATTCTCGAGTCAGCAAAAGAAGAAATTCTTTTCAGATTTAAAGAATTACTTTTGGGAGGACCCCTTTTTATTCCATGTATGCGCAGACCAGGTAGTGAGAAGATGTGTCTCGAGTGAGGAGGGTTTTAAAATTTTACGTCATTGTCATGAGGGACCCACCGGTGGTCATTATCATTCGAACCGAACCGCGAGGAAGGCGTTGGAGGCGGGCTTTTATTGGCCCACGCTCTTCAAAGATGCTCACAAACTTGTGAGTACTTGCGACAGCTGCCAGCGGTTGGGGATCATCTCTCGTCGGGATAAGATGCCCCAAAATATCTTCTTAGAATGCGAAATTTTCGATCTTTGGGGTATTGATTTTGCTGGTCCTCTCCCTCCCTCATATTAAAACAAATATATTCTCGTTGTGGTCGACTACGTGTCGAGGTGGGCGGAAGCGCAAGCTCTCCCCACTAACGATGCGCGAATCGTCGTTAATTTCTTATAAAAATTATTTTCTTGTTTTGGCACGCCGCGCGCTATTGTGAGTGATCGGGGCACCCATTTTTGCAATAGTCAATTTACAAAAAATTTAGCAAAATATGATGTCATGCACAAATTATCCACCGCATATCACCCACAAACGAGCGGCCAAGTCGAAGTTGTTAATCGAGAAATAAAGCGGATTTTAGAAAAAACCGTTTCTATTAATCGGAAGGATTGGGCAATAAAGCACGATGACGCGCTATGGGCCTATCGAACGGCGTACAAGACCGCTATCGGTTGTACACCGTATCGAATGGTTTATGGCAAGGCTTTCCACCTTCCGGTCGAATTAGAACACCGCGCATTTTGGGCGCTTAAATTTTTAAATCTCGATTCCACTTTAGCGGGCGAACAAAGAAAATTTCAATTAAATGAATTAGATGAATGGCGAGCGAATGCGTACGAGACCAATAAAATATATAAGGAGCGAACAAAGTTTTATGATGATAAACACATAAAATTTCTGAAAACATTTTTGCCGGGCGATCTCGTCCTCATTTATAACTCTCGCCTTCGCCTTTTTCCGGGAAAACTAAAATCCCGATGGTCCAGACCCTTTATTGTTAAAGAGGTTTGGTCCTATGGGACAATTTTAATTTCCCACCCGGAAAAAGGTTCCTTCAAAGTTAACGGGCACCGCCTTAAATTATATCTTCCGGGAGAGTTAACTAATGAAAAGAGTGACTCGATTTTACTTCCTCCAATAATATGATCGGCAAGTGGATCAAGCTACGCGAACTTAAACAAAGCGTTTTTGGGAGGCACCCCGAAGTTATCTTTATTTTTTATTTTTTATTTTTATTGTTTTGTAGGTAACCGCCGCTTCCCCCCGCATCTTTATAACCAGGGAAGCCCTCTTAACCTCTCCTTCTTTTCTATTTTTATTTTTTTTTGTCTTGCACTTTATTTTCTCTTACTTCATACTTAGTTTTAAACATTGGGGACAATGTTTAACTTTAAGTATGGGGGTGTAAATAGTTCTTTGTAAATAGTTCTTTTTAAATTAGAAAATTTTCAAAAAAAATTATAAAATATATTTTCTTCTTTTTAAGCACTTGTAAAACCCAAAAAAACTCAAAAAAATTTACAAAATCGAAAATTTAAATTCTCAGAAAGGACACTCTGGGCTTGAATTCCCATCACAGCCTCTAGTACCTTGCGAGCCCTTCACCGGGTAGACCTCGGGAAGTCTGAGAATTAACAAAAACATTTTAGTTTTTTTTAGTTTATGTTTAGTTTTTTTTTTATTTAGATAATATCAAAAATCCAAAAAAAGATAATATAAAAATTCAAAAAAAAAATATGAAAAACTTAGAAAGAAAAACAAAAAAAAATATAATACAAAAAATCTTATACCTCTCCTATTTGTTGTTTTTGTGATTTCTTATAAATCTAGTTGAGAATATTTATAAGCATGTTTAGGTTTTTAATTAGCTAAAATTTTGATTATCATAGTTTGTTAATTTTAAATTTGAGGTAATCTTGTTTTAAGAAACATCTTATGATTTTAACTTGATTAGAGAACTTATTTAGCATGACTTCTCTTTTTACTTTTAAATGACTTCATTTTGTAGTGAATTTGCTAAACCTTTTTAGATTTCAATTATATTTTCTTCTAACTTTTTAGATCTTAGGAAATTTAATTTTACTAGAACTTGCTCTCAAAATAACTTAAAGCTAGCTAGATTTATTTTCTCTACCCTACCCCTTTGATGGCATAAAAAAAAGTATTTTAAAAGATCATATGTCATGGGAATAAGAGGATAAAATTCATTATTCCCTAAACATATGCACCCAAAATCATTTAAAAGATTATATGGCATGGAGTAAGAGGATAAAATTCATTACTCCTAAACATATACATTTTGGGTTTTTATTAGAAGAGAAAAAAAAGGAGAAAAAAATATATTCATGATGAGGATAAATTCCATTTCCTCCATTAAAAAAAAAATTCTCTTCTTTTGCCAAATTTTATGAAATCCCCCTTAGCCAATTATCATTGTTCTAGTTTTAGTTGGAAATTATGGAGAGAGCAATATTTAGAAATTTACTTTTCCTTAAGTTTATTTTAAGGTAGAGTTCTTATAATTTTAATTTAGTTTAGTTTATAATTTCTACAATTTTGTTAAACTAATTAATTTTCTTGAGAAGTCCTTGCCTAAACATTTTTTTCCTCTTTTTAAATCATCATCATAATTTAGGACTTAACACCTCCTTGAATTTACTCTTAACTTAACTTTTGGTTTAAATGAAATTTTAGTTTAAATTAAAAATTTTAAGGATGTCTTATAAATTATGTCTCACACTTTTGCTCTGGAATAACAAAACCTCAAGTATGGGGGTATTTGATAAGTAGTATTTATATATCTTTTTAATAGAATTTTTTGTAGATATTTAATATGTATTCTTCCTTTTTATGTCAATTTTAGGTCATAATTAGTTATTTTATAATTTTGTCTCTAACTTAGCTTAATTTTAATATTTGTAGAATTTTGGGACAAATTGGAAAAATTGACAAGTACACGCCCTCAGTCACGCCCGTGACCAAGGGCGTGTAACCTAAAGATCTGCGTTAGACGAAGGTCGAGCTGAGTTCGACGAATCAACCTCAAGTCACGCCCCAGGTAACGCCCGTAACCCCAAGTCACGCCCGTGACCAAGGGCGTGTAAACATAGAATCTTCCCAGCGGGCTGCCGTCGAGACGTGGAGATGCTGTCGAAGAGTTGACCCAAGTCATGCCCGTGACCAAAGTGTCATGCCCGTGACTTCCCGCGTGATCCCTGCCCCCTACTGCGCTGAATTCAAGCCCACGCTACATTAATTGAAGATGCCCAAGTACACGTCCATGACCAAAGTTACACCGGCATGTAATGTCTGAATGTCTCCCGCCGTCACGCAAAGTCCACGCCAATGTCAGATCCAATGTCAGTAATGATTACACGCCCTCGATCACGCCCGTAACCGAGGGCGTGTAACTTGAAAATTTTTGCTATAAATTCATAGGCTCTCCTTGAGTCCAGGGTTCAGAATTTTGGAGTGGGGGAGGTGCTGCTAGAGCTGTTAGTGAGCTTTTCATGTTCATGTTTTTCCTTAAGCTTTCATGTTCTCTTTTTCATGTATTGTACTAGTTTTTATTTCTTTCATGCACTAGTTAATTAAAGTTTGTAACCTTTATTTTCTAGCTTTGTAATCTCTCTTCAAGCTTGTAATAGTTTTGGTTTTCAATAAAATTTAAGTTTGCTCTCTTTCATGTTCTCTCTCTCTCTTTAGCAATTTCTCTTTCATGCAATGGTAACTTTTCTTTCCTTTCATGCAACGTTTAATCTTTTCATTTAGCTTGCATATTCTCTTTTTTTTAGTTAAGCAAAACAAACCTCAAATTTTCATCGATAAGATAATGGTGACTTTCCTCGAAGTAGAAGTAATCAACGCGCCCCGTGGAATACGACCTTGATATTCCTAAATATCCTATACTATAGACGATAAGGTACACTTGCCTTAATCAGATATAGTTTTGGAGAAAATCTTCAAACCTTCACTTAATTTCAAAATAAGAAATTTCTCTATCAGATGTTATTGAAAGTTTGGTAGATTACTTAAAATCATGATATAGACCTCTGGTAATTTTTGTGTAATTTTTGAATTGATTTAATTCGTACTTCATTCACAAGTCATCTATTTTGTCTTAGGATTTTGATAAATGAATGAGGGCCATATATCCTTTGGAAATTATGAAACTTTGTGGTGGGACATTTTAGGTCATTAGAGAGCTCTGTGAATTTTTGTATTATTTTTGGAATTATTTATCAGTAGGTTACTTCACAATTTTCCCTAGTAAGGGTTTACTTGGAATATTTATTTATGTGACTAATTAGTTTTGATAAATTCTGAAATTTTGTCAGTAGACTTTTCTGAGTAATATGAAGGTCTGGTAATTTTTCCATAATTTTTGGAAAAGTATTTCTGGTGGTTCCTTCTTTAAATTCTAATTTGGGGTAATTATTCAATATTATCATTAGAGGCCAACCCCTTACTGCAAAAGTGTGATATTCTGTATTTACTGTTATTTTGACTACATAGATTTTCCATAATTTTATCGGGGCTATATCATAAGAAGACCTTACACTTCACGTTCAATTTTATACTTGGTCAATGTTGGAAAAATTATAATAAATGCAAAATAATTGAGGAAAATATGATCCTCTAGATTTAGTCTTATAATATCATGATAGACTCCCAGTAAAAATCTTGAGTCAGTTGGATGAATATTTGGGGTACCTCCTCTTATGCAACACATATAACTCATTTGGTCTGCGTATAGTAAAACTTCAAAACTTGAGTAATTTGTGGATCATTAGGGGGGAATGGAAGGTAGATGGTGTACCTAGTCTGGTAGAGAAGATGAGAGGTCACCATTAGGGGACTATATATTGAGTGTACCTGATAAGCTAAGGGGGTAAGGTTGTGTTCGGGACCGACGAAAGATCGTCTTTCCCCTTAGAGGGTCATAAAATACTTAGGGTAATCCAAATGTAATGACAAGGAGGGTATTCTTATAGGTAGACACTAATAACAATAAGTGTCTTGGAAGGGGACCTGATATAGAAATTTAGGGTTTTGCAAAGTAAAATGGTTAAAGATTTTCTCCAAAACTATATCCGATAAAGGCAAGTGTACCTTATCGTCTATAGTATAGGATATTTAGAAATACCAAGGTCGTATTCCACGGGGCGCATTGATTAATTTTACTTCGAGTAAAATCACTATTATCTTATATAAACAATTTTTGAGTTTTGCTTAACTAGCTAAATAGATACAAATTGCAAGCTAAAAGAAGGGATTAAGCGATGGTAAAAGAGACTAGTGCTCAATAAAAAGTCAACTTGGATTAAGAATAATCAAGCGAAAGGAAAATAAATCTAATTCCATTTAATTAAACTACTTGACCGTGGAGGTTCCCGTAGCTCAAACATGCCTCTCTCGAGGTTAATGCCCAACTAAGTTTAGGAAAAATCAACCGGACTCTCGTCCTCTAATTGATTACCTAAAACTTGCTTTACGAAGTGAACCCCGCTATTGGATTTGACTCCAATCCGGGAGATTTACGTCATCCTCTCTCGAGGGGTGCGTGCAACTCTCTTTACCCTTGAGTGATCGATTCATACTTTGAACCTCTCGGCTAATTAAGTATAAAATCTTAAGCAAAACCCATACATCAATAATATGGCCTCACTAGTTAAAAATCAAGGGTAATTCAAGTGTTTATAAAAACGGAAAAAGAGAACTTTAGAAAATCATAACTTGATTAACTCATCCTCGGATCATTTCGATCGAGCACTATTGAGAATTAGTTACTCATGGTGGAGGGGGAAGATGAAGAAAAATAAAATTGCATAATAAGGAAAATTGACTAAGGTAGAAGGAGACAAATAATGAGAGCAAAACTAATTTTTATTGATACCAAAAATGAGTATAAGCTTGAAGGAAAATTACAACATTAGCAAGGAAAAAACTACAAGATCACTAAACTATTGCATTGGAAGAAAAAGTAGTACATTGCATGAGATGAAAAAGAGAACTTGAAAGTATAAAAAGACATGAACATGAACATGAAAAACTCACTATCAGCTCTAGCAGCACCTCCCCCTCTCAAATGTTCTAAACTTTGGACTCAAGGAGAGCCCTGGAATTTATAGGAAAAAATTTCATGTTAAACGCCCCTTGTTCACGGGCGTGACCTAGGGGCGTGTAAACATTGATCTGCACGGATGGGACAGTGGCGTGGGGTTTACGTGATGGCAGGAGAAATTCGGACATTACACGCTCGTGCAACTTGGGTCACGGGCGTGTACTTGGACGGCTTCATTTAATGCGGCGTGGATCTTGCTTGTGGCTCGGCGGTGTGCAGGGATCACACGGTAAAGTCACGGGAGTTACATATGGGTCACGGGCGTGACTCATGTTGACTTCTCGAGGATAGCTCCACGTCTCTACGGCAGCTCGCTGGAAGATTCTAGGATTACCACCCCTTGGTCACGGGCGTGACTTTGGGTCACGGGCGTGACCGAGGGCGTGACTCGTTGTAGGCTAGCTCAATCAGCACGGCATCGACTCTGGTTCGATCTTCAGGTTACACGCCCCTTGGTCACGGGCGTGACCTTTGGGCGTGTCTTGTAAATTTCATCAATTTCTCCCAAAATTCTGCAAATATTGGAATTAAGCTAAGTTAGAATCAAAATTACAAAAAGAACTACTTATAACCTAAACTTGGCATAAAAAGTAAAAATTCATTTTAAATAATTACAAAAATTTCTATTAAAAACTTATATGAAAACTACTTATCAAATACCCCCATAATTGAGGTTTTGCTATTCCAGAGCAAAAGTGTGAGACATAATATATAAGACAACCATAAAATTTTTAATTTCAAACTAAAATTTTATTAAACCAAAAGTTAAGTTAAGAATAAATTCTAGTAGGAGTTAAGTCCTAAATTATGATGATGATTTGAAAAGAGAGAAAATTGTTTAGGCAAGGACTTCTCAAGATAATTAATTAGCTTACCAAAATTGTAGAAATTATAAAACTAGATTAAATTAAACTTATAAGAACTCTATCTTAGAAGAAACTTAAAGAAAAGTAACCTACTAAATATTGCTCTCTCCATAGCTTAAGTTAAACCTAGATCAAAGATATTGACTAGGGGGGGGGGGGTACAAAGCTTGGCATAAGAAGAGATTTTTGATTTCAGGCGATGAATTTTATCCTCTCACCTTTATTTTTTTCTTTTCCTTTTTTTGTATATGTTTAGGGAATAATGAATTTTAT
Organism: Dactylorhiza incarnata; assembly: GCA_033032865.1. NCBI lineage: Eukaryota > Viridiplantae > Streptophyta > Magnoliopsida > Asparagales > Orchidaceae > Dactylorhiza > Dactylorhiza incarnata. The sequence goes on from JAWHQI010000068.1 coordinate 1,406,576, forward strand.
CCTCTTATTCCCATAAATATAATCTTTTAAATTCTCTTCAAATAAATCCAAAATGTATATGTTTAGGATTAATGAATTTTATCATCTTACTCCATGCCATATAATCTTTTAAATGATTTTGGGTGCATATGTTTAGGGAATAATGAATTTTATCCTCTTATTCCCATGCATATGATCTTTTAAAATACTTTTTTATGCCATCAAAAGGGTAGGGTAGGAAAAATTTCTAGATTATAAATTAAATTATATTGAGAGCAAATTCTAGTAAATTAAAATTTCCTAAGATCTAAGAAGCTAGAAGAAAATATAATTGAAATCTAAAGAGGTTTGGAAATTCACTACAAAATGAAGCCATTTAAAAATAAAAAGAGAAGTCATGCTAACAAAAATTATCTAATCAAACTCAAATCATAAGATGGTTCTTAAAACAAGATTACCTAAAATTTAAAATTAACAAACTATGATAAACAAAATTTTAGCCAATTAAAAACCTAAAAATGCGTATAAACATTCTCAACGAGATTTCTAAGAAATCACAAAACAACAAGTAGGAGGGGTATAAGAAATTTTTTTGTTTTTGTTTTTGTTTTTTTTTTTGAATTTTTGATATTATCTTTTTTTTTGAATTTTTGAATATTATCTTTTTTTTTTTTGAATTTTTTATAATATAAGAAAGGAAACTAGTTTTAAACATAACAATTTTTGTTAATTCCTGGACTTCCCGAGGTATACCCCGTGAAGGGTTCTCACGATACTAGGAGGTGTGATGGGATGATATCCCAAACATCCCTTTCCAAGATTTAAATTTTTGATTTTCTAATTTTTTTTAGTTTTTGGGTTTTTCTAATTTAAAAACTTTTTACAAAGAACTATTTACACCCCCATACTCAAAGTTAAAAATTGTCCCTAATGTTTAAAACTAAGTATGAATTAAAAGAAAAGAAAGGGAAACAAATAAAGTGCAAGACAAAACAAAAAGAAATGCAAATTAAAAGAGAATGACGAAGGATAAAGGGCTTCCCTGATTTTTGCAGAAGCGCGGGGAAACGGCGGTTACCTGCAAAATATGTTAAAGAAGAAAAACAAGAGAAAACAATAAAAAGATAACTTTGGGTTGTTGTTTATTGGGTGTCAACTTATCACCTAGAGGGGGTGGGGGAGGGTGCATAGGTTATTCAAATTATTGTATCCCCTTTAGGTGTTCTTGTTTTCTGATTAGTAGATTTATAAATTATAAAGCACAACACAGAAAAGCACACAGTGATCTATAGAGGTTCCTTAAGACAGGGTGTCTTGAGTAGTCCTCTTTCCCTCTGCGCATACCTAGTAGTGTGTTAGGCTCGGCAAACTCCGCCAAAACATCAGGCCCGCAAGCCTTACAACCTGGACCCGCAAGTCCTACAGCCTAGGCCCGCAAGCCCCTAGTATACCCGAGCCCGCAAGCTCGACACTCAGGCCCTCAATCCTTACACAACACAGATCCACAAGTCCTGTGCCTGCACCTTAGGCCCGCAAGCCCTTACTGCATCCGAGCCCTCAAGCTCGACAATATCGGACCCGCAAGTCCACTTCCCTGGCCCTCAAGCCTCACAGCTCTCCACCCCTCAAGCTAGATGGTGTCAGACCCGCAAGTCTACTACCCTAGCCCTCAAGCCTCACAGCTCTCCAGCCCTCAAGCTAGATGGTGTCGGACCCACAAGTCCACTGCCCTAGCCCTCAAGCCTCACATCCGTCAAGCTACACACTTAGCTCCTCAAGACTTACAACAATAAAAGGTCTACAGTAACGAACACTGTTTCTTCTGCCTGTTGAAGATCGACAACTTAGCCTGATGGAGATCGGCTTCTTGAGGTTGAAGAAGATGTTTCTAATTCAGATCTTGAAAGCACAGTTCTTCTTCAATCTCTTCTCTTAGCCTGATGAGGAGCGACTTCTTATCAGTCGATGGAGATGACTGATTCTACTGAGAACACTTGATTCTTGTTCTCTACTTGTTCTTCTTCTTCTCGGTAGAACGACGAGGTTCTTTTTCGTTCTTGTCTCTCCCCTTCTTATCTTTCTAAGGCATCATTGTTCCCTTTATAGGTCAGATGTGCCTCTTAATGGTCACAAATGATGTCCTTTAATTTCAGGCGCCCATTCCTTAAGAGCACGCGCTGATTGGACAATCAGGCGGCGGCATTAATTGCTGACAGCACGTCCGCAACATTTGAATTCTGTCTCGATGATATTTCTAGCTTCATTACGATATGGATAATATCTTGACGACAAGACATTGTCGATGTCTTAGACCTTGGTAGATCTTCATGTCTTCTAGATTCTGCCTCTGACATTGATATCTCGACGAAACGAGATCTTCTGGCATTTCTACATATACAACGATATGCTATCTCTGACTGTGTCGTCGTTATGTTCTTTCTTGTAGTCTGGCATCGTAATTACTTTGTTCTCTCGATGACATGAGCGATATTATGTCGACAGACTATGCTTTAGCAACTGCTTGTCTTCAGTTGACTTTCTTCAGTCTTCTCCACGACAAGCCTTCTTTACGACGATATCTATTCTTCTCAACGACAAGGCTGCTTTGTTGATGTCGATGATACTCCATCTTCTCGACGACATTCCTCCCTTTGATATCTTCATGTCTTCTCTGCGTTCAACGAACTTCATTCTGCGTCGACGAACAGCATTCTGCATTTGACAAACTTCATTCTTCTGTCCCGTATCTGCGTTCGACGAACTTCATTCTTCATTCGACGAACAACATTTTGCGTTCGACGAACTCGCCAAGTCTTTGCGTTCGACGAACTGCATTCTGTGTTCGACGAACTCGCCAATTCTCAGTGATTGCTTTGCTCATCATCATGACGACAAGCATACTTTATCGATGACATCTCCTGTTCTTCTCAACGATATTGTACATAGTGAAATAACTAAAGTACTTGACATATTGTCTGATTTCTGTAAACATTCACTAGATATGATATTAAATACAACTTGCACTTATCATTGAGCTGAGCACTTCTTCAAATCAGGAACACTGATGGGCGGTGTTCCCAACAATCTCCCCCTATTTGAAGAAGTCATAACCCACTCAATGATAAATGCCACTCAAATAAAAGGTTTAATATTTTAAGCAAACAAGCATATACTGATGACATTGCAGCTATAATTGAGTGAACACAGAATTTGACAAATATCACTTCATTTATAAATAGTGCCAAATGTTTTCAAAAGTTTTGAAATTTCTACATTTAGCCCTCTTAAGATTTAGCCATCTATATCTCTGGTGCCCTCATATCAGCTTCACCCTTTTCTTTCTTGGCACTGGCTTCTTGTTCCTTTACATCTTGTCTGATGAAGTACTCAAACTGTTTACGATGATACTTTAGAGGTTCAGGAGTGTCAGCTGGAATTCTTCCTGCTTGCTTATTCCTTCTGTATTCTCTCCTTACTTCTTCTTGATCTTCATGATTAGCCCATTCTTGAGGACTATATACATTGTATCTTCCACCTTTATTAGCTTTCACTTGCTCCCATGCTTTTAGAATGATGGTCCTAGATATGGGACTCCATCTTTCATAGTCATCCTTTTTCTCCATTTCCTCCCTGTACTTTCTCTTTCTCATTTTTATTTCTTCATCCTCCAGTGCTTCCTTTTCTTTACCCTTATCAGTATCAGGAATATCTGTATGTTGCTCTTCAGCATACTCATCATAATGTAGAGGAGGGAGATTCATTGCTTCCCTGATGGCGTTTGTGGTTCAGATGCCATGATCACTACTGGCCTTTATCATTGATCTCTCCTCCTTTATGACTTCTTCAGATATCCCCCTTTGGAGATTTTCCTCGGAGGCCATTATCTTGTTTTTGAGCATGTGGATTCCTGCTTCCAAGTGATTCTTGGCCTCAAGCAGATGACTGTCTAGATCTTTATTGTGGTGATCTAGACTTTCTTAGAGATCAGTTTTGTGTTCAGCCATCTTCTTGGTGGAAGCACTGTAGGCCTTTTCTATGCTGCTAACAATCAATGTCTGATTAACCCCTAGGTTAGATATACCCTTGTGAGTACGGGTAGTGTATTCTTGCAGATTTTTCACATCATTTATTAGGCTTGCCGTTTCAGCAGACACTTCCCTTCTTAGCTCATTGATAGCAGAGGTGGCATAACTTTCAATTTTTAATCTTTGCTCTTCCAGGAGCATCTTTATCTGAGATAATAGTGAGAGCTCGACTTGTCTATTCTCTGGAGATGAACTATCTTGTTCCTCTTCTTCATTCCCTTCAATTATTGGAGATAGAGATTTTCTTATGGGTGAATGGTTTGGCACATTTTCCTTTTCAGGACTTTGCTGATCATTACTAGTCTCATCAGGAGGGTTCTCTTGGTTGTCCTCTTGCATTGCTGGTTCAGAATGACCAGCATCCTCAGCCCCTATAATCTTATTGATCACCTCTTCCACTTGAGCAGGGAGTTCACTGTCCTTCTCCCCCTTAGTTTCAGCACTTCTTTGATGTGTTCCTGCTGTTATCCTGGATCCCTGACTTATAGCCTAGGTCTGGAGGGCGACATTCCTTGTCTCCACAGGTACCTCAGAGTTAGATGGAGGTGAGATGTTGCCTGACTCACTTCCTTCATACGAGCTTTCTCCCTTCCTCTTCATATCTTCTGATGTCTTCAACTTCTTGGGAGGTTTAGTCAGAACTTTCTCCCACCTTTCCAGTATCATAATATCCATCCTTCTCATGAGATGAATTTTTATTGGGTGTCAACTTATCACCTAGAGGGGGGGGGGGGGGGGAGGGTGCATAGGTTATTCGAATTATTTTATCCCCTTTAGGTGTTCTTGTTTTCTGATTAGTAGATCTATAAATTATAAAGCACAACACAGAAAAGCACACAGTGATATATAGAGGTTCCTCAAGGCAGGGTGTCTTGAGTAGTCCTCTTACCCTCTGTGCTACCTAGCACTGTGCTAGGCTTGGCAAACTCTGCCAAAACTTCAGGCCCGCAAGCCTTACAACATAGACCCACAAGTACTACAGCCTAGGCCTGCAAGCCCCAACTGCACCCGAGCCCGCAAGCTCAACACTCAGGCCCTCAAGCCCTACACAACACAGACCCACAAGTCCTATGCCTACAGCCTAGGCCCGCAAGACCTTACTGCGCCCGAGCCATCGAGCTCGACAATATCAACCCGCAAGTCCACTGCCCTGGACCTCAAGCCTCACAGCTCTCCAGCCCTCAAGCTAGACGGTGTCGGACCCGCAAGTCCACTTCCCTGGCCCTCAAGCCTCACAGCACTCCAGCCCTCAAGCTAGACGGTGTCGGACCTGCAAGTCCACTACCCTGGCCCTCAAACCTCACAGCTCTCCAGCCCTCAAGCTAGACACTTAGGCCCTCAAGCCATACAACAATAAAAGGTTTACAGTAACGAACATTGTTTCTTCTGCCTGATGAAGATCGGCAACTTAGCCTGATGGAGATCGGCTTCTTGAGGTTGAAGAAGATGTTTCTGATTCAGATCTTGAAAGCACAGTTCTTCTTCAATCTCTTCTCTTAGCCTGATGAGGAGAAGCTTCTTATCAGTCGATGGAGATGACTGATTATAATGAGAACACTTGATTCTCATTCTCTACTTGTTCTTCTTCTTCTTCTCCGCAGAACGGCGGGGTTCTTTTTCGTTCTTGTCTCTCACCTTCTTAGCTTTCTAGGGCATCATTGTTCCCTTTTATAGGTCAGACTTGCCGCTTAACGGTCACAAATGACGTCCTTTAATGTCAGACGCCCATTCTGTTAAATTTTTTTGATTTGAATCGTTTAGGAGTAAGCAGGAGTTGCATCAACTGAGTTAAAGCCAAACAACCACAATGCCACACAGCAACACAAGAAACTTTATTGAAACACAATCTTCATTTACATTGTGAGGCATACATGGCGAGACATGATTCATCAGAATCACGGAGATGAGAAGAACAAAACACACCAAAACAAATCTGGCGGCTAGACAAGCTGAGACCGCACAGATCGCACGACTCCAGAAGTCGCCCGGCTTGCCCTGAGATCGCACGAACAGAAACCGGACAGATTTCCAGCACTGCAAGACCGCACCTCAGACTGCACGAACTGGAGCTTATTAGACTGAAGAACTGAAGCTGTCGCCAGACCATAACTCAGATCGCGTAGCTACTGAAGGTCGCCTGATCGCTGAGCTAGCTGCGAACAGCACAAGAACGAACATAAACCAGTTCGCAGACAGACCGCTGCCGAACTATTTATTCTAGCCGCTGGAAATCACCAAGGAAGAAGACCGCAACCTGCTGATCGCAAACCTGCGAACACAACAAACAGTCAGCTCGCTTCCGAGACCGGCCGACCTCAAAGTGAGACCGCACGAATTAACCCAGGCTCAGTTCTTATAGTTCTCGTTAGGAATGACGGGCCCTGCACCTCTATTTATAGGCGGGTAGACGGATGTCGTCACCGCACAGGGGAGATACAATCACAACCCGTCAGATCGCCAGCGGTCACATAAGGCAGACCGCGCGATCAGACCTCTTGGACCGCGCACCATCCGCGCGGTCACAAAAGGTACTCCTTCCTTAGACCACCAGGAGCAAACCAGGAACCATCTGGCCAACTTCAAATAAGTCGACAGAATGCCAAGACAGAACGCCCGGATAGACGGTCATATAAGAACAACCCGCCCGGTCTCCCAACAAGGAAGACAGGTCAACCAGCACACCAGCTCGGGAACAGACCGCAGCTACAAAGAACAAACCAGAGCAACCAGCAGACTGCCAGAACAAACCGGCAGAGCCAGACCGGCAGATAACATACACAAGCCGCGCGGTCTCGGCGGTCTCCCAAACCAGACCGCCGGGTCTCCTCCACTTCACTTCAAAATTTCAACACTCCCCCTTGAAGTGGGAAGTGGAGACTAGCCCGAGTAAACTCCGCAACCGTGTAAACGGTCCCTTTGCCAGCGGCTTTGTGAAGATGTCTGCGACATTGTCCGCACTCCGAACATGCTCGACCATAAGAGATCCTCCCAACACCTTTTCACGAATGAAATGGTGCTCAATCTCAATATGCTTGTTCCTCGCGTGACAAACTAGATTATTAACCAGCTTGAAAGCACTCTCATTGTCCCCGCGTAGCATAGTGGGACCTTGAACCTCCTCATGAATGTCCTCCACCAACCTCCTGAGCCAAACGGCTTCCTGAGCTGCCAACGCAGAAGCCTTGTACTCCGCTTCTGTGGTGGATACGGACACCGAGTCCTGCTTTTTGCTGCACCAAGAGATAGCTGTGGGGCCCATCTTAAAGACATAACCAGATGTTGATCTCCGATCATCCACGTCTCCCCCGTAGTCAGCATCCATGTATCCATGCAACTCCAAGATTGACCCTCTCCTAAATTGGAGACCCAAATCAGAGGTCGACTTCACATATTTCAAAATCCCTTTTGCCTCCAGAAGATGAGGCTTCCGTGGCTCCGCCATGTACCGACTCACTTTGCCAACTGCATAAGCAATATCAGGCCTCGTGATGGTCAAGTAAATCAAGCTCCCAACCAGAGCTCGGAACACCAACGGATCAGATAGAACTCTTCCCTCATCCTTCCAAAGTTTATGATGCAGTTCCAGAGGTATAGAACTGCTCTTCCCTTCTTCCATGCCAAATCATTCCACGATTCGCTCCGCATATCCTTCCTGAGAAATGAGCACTCCGCTCTCCCGCCTCTGGACCTCGAGTCCAAGGAAGTGGTGAAGCTCCCCCAGGTCCTTCATCTCGAACCTGATAGCAAGCTCAGCTCTCAGCCTTGCTACTGCCTCCTTCGAGTTCTCGGTGACAATCATGTTATCCACATACAGCAGCGCAATAACCCGAAGTGCCCCCTCCTTCTTGACGAACAAGCTGGAATCAGAGTCTGAAGCAAAGAACCCGCAGAATAAGAGATATTCCATGATCTTCCCATACCACGCCCGAGGCGCTTGCTTCAACCCATATAAGGCCTTCTTCAGTTTGCAGACGTAGTCCGGACGATCCTCCGAAATGAAACCCGGCGGCTGGATCAAGAAGATATCCTTGTCAATCTCTCCGTATAAGAAAGCATTCTTAACATCAAGCTGCCAAATCTCCCATCCACAAGAAGCCGCCAAAGCAATAACAAATCTGACCGAAGTCATCTTTGCCACTGGACTAAACGTCTCATCATAATCTTCACCATACTGCTGTGAGAACCCGCGAGCTACAAGGCGAGCCTTGTATCGCTCGATCGTGCCGTCAGCTTTCTTCTTGAGTTTATTAGCCCATTTGCATGTCACAGGGGTAATGCCTTTCAGCCTGGGCACTAGAGACCAAGTCTCATTCTTCTTGAGAGCATCCATCTCTTCTTGCATAGCAATATCCCACTGCTTCACGCCTTTGGCTTTCTCAAAGCTTGACGGTTCCCTTTCATCAAAGGGACCAGCAAAGCAACATGAGACGAAGCTCACCATGTTTCCTCCTGTATATCGATCTGGTGGCTTGATAGTCCTCTTCGACCTCCTAAGAGGTTGCACCTGACTAACCACCTCTTCAGCTGCTTCTTCTATGCAAGCTCCTCTTCCAGACAAACTTGGAGCATCGCTCCCTCTGCTTCCAGAACCTGAAGCCTCCATCTCAGAGCTTGACACAGCTGGAGCTCCTGGTGAAACAGGCAACTCCACTTGAAGACTTCCTGCAGTTTTCCCTGCTTCATCAACCCTGCTCTCCGGTAGTTCAACTCCTGAACTCCCCTTGTAGGAAGTCACTATGTCGAAAACCACATCCCGAGATACCACTGATGTCCGTGTCTCAGGATCCATGCACCTCCATCCTTTCTTCCGCTCATCATACCCAACAAAGACTAGCTTCCTTGCTTTCGCATCTAACATTGTCCGAAGAGCATCAGGAATATGCACATAGAAGGTTGACCCGAACACCCGAAGGTGTGCAACACTCGGTTTCTCCTTGAACATCAGTTCGTGAGGAGTCTTCATGTTGATAGGGCTTAGAGGCATTATGTTGATGACATAAGCCGCACAAGACATTCCCTCCACCCAAAAAGACTTTGGGATACTCTTGGCATGAAGCCAGCATTTGCAGGTTTCCGTCAGATGATGAATCTTCCTTTCTGCAACGCTATTCTGCTGTGGAGTATGGGCACAAGTGAGCTCTCTCCGAACGCCGTGTTTCCTGCAAAAACTTGAGAACTCACCAGAGGTGAACTCCCCACCATTGTCAGTTCTCAATTTCTTCACCCGCAGGCCTAAACGACCTTCCACCAGCTCCTTGAACTCCATAAACTTCGCAAAGTCTTCTGACTTCTCTTTCAGAAAATACACCCAGACATATCTGGTGTAATCATCAATCAACACCAACATATATTTATTGCCTCCAAGGCTTGGGGTGGCAGTCGGTCCCATCAAATCACCGTGAATGCACTCCAACGGTGCTTTGCATCTTGTTTGCGATTTATCAAATGGATGTCGATGAGACTTACCAAACTGACATCCAGCACAAACATGACCGTCTCCATAAGAGGACAATCTAGGCAAGACCTTGACAAGGCCCCTTACCGCCATAGCCTTCAATTTGTCCATGCCAACATGCCCCAACCTTTCATGCCAGATAGCCGCGCTATCGTTGGTCTTCATCTTATCAACATAGGTACTTGTCGATAACACGAACAAGTCCTTTACCCTCTTTCCAACATGGATAACATCTCCCCTTATCTCCGGTTGAGTTTTAAGAAACTTCACTTCTGTTGGGCCAAACAGAACGTGATAACCGACATCGACTGCATTGGTCACAGAGAAGAGATTCTTCCTCATACCAGGCATATGATAAACACTCCTCATGGTGAGTGGACCCTTATCACTGCTCAGGGAGACAACACCTTCTTGTTCGACAGCATGAACAGAATTATCAGCCGTAATGATAGCATCGTTACCTGAGTAAGGCGCCGAAGAAGAGAACTTTGATTCATCCCCGGTGAGATGATGTCCACACCCTGAATCAACAATCCAATCCTCTTCGAAGTTGATGGCAGCCAAGGCCTTAACGGGCATCGCCGTCATATTAGCCGCAAAGGCTCCTCCCCATCCAGCTTCATCAGACTTTGGCTTCTCCTTCTCTGCTACATGTCCTGACTGAAGATTAACCCGCCAATCCTTCTTGAAGTGGCCGGTATTATTGCACCTGAAGCACCTTGGTCCATCTCCCTTCTTCTTCCCATCAGACTTAGGAGCATAACCACTATCCTGCTGACCTGAAGTAGAGGGTCCATCATAACCCGGCTTCTTCTTCTCCCACTTCTTCTTCTTCCCAGAGAACAACACATCACTATCTCCCCCAGAGATAGAAGTCCCCGCCATCTGTCTTGCCAAACTTTCTTGCGAAGCAAGTAAGTTCTCCAGCTCCAACAGAGATGGTTGATTTGCCCAACCTTGAACTGAAGTCACAAAGGCAAGATACTCCTTCCGCAACCCGTGGATGATATGCCTCTTCAGTTTTGCCTCCGAGATAGGCTCATCAGGGTCCAATGCAGACATCTCTGCTCTGAGGTTCTTCATCTTGAGAAAGAAAGTAGAAATAGAAAGATCACCTTGAGAGGCCTTCGCCAACTCATTTTCAAGAAACTGTAGCCGAGCTACATTCTTCTTATTGAACAGCCCGTCCAAAGACGTCCAAATCTCAGCACCAGATTTACATCCGATGATGTGATCAAACAGCTCTGGTGAGATAGCCCTCTTGAGAGTAAACTCTGCCTTAGCATTCCTCCTCCTCCAAACTCTCACCTCTGCCATATTATCTCCTGCTAGAAGCACCTCTTGTGTGTCTTCTCCTCCAACTATCTCCCAAAGATCCTCGCCAAGTAAATAGCTCTCCATACATGACCTCCATTTCTTATAGTTAGTCGATGTAAGGAGTTCAATACCAAGCCCTCTTGCGAATCCGCCTTCCATGGCAATCTATGTGGTCTCTTCCTCATAAAGACGATGGAAACTCAAGTTGATCACTTCTTATCCACTCCAATAACCTGGCTTTGATACCAAGTTAAAATATTTGATTTGAATCGTTTAGCAGTAAGCAGGAGTTGCATCAACTAAGTTAAAGCCAAATAACCACAATGCCACACAGCTACACAAGAAACTTTATTGAAACACAATCTTCATTTACATTGCGAGGCATACATGGTGATACATGATTCATCAGAATCACGGAGATGAGAAGAACAAAACACACCAAAACAAATCTGGCGGCTAGACAAGTTGAGGCCGCACAGATTGCTCGACTCCAGAAGTCGCCCGGCTTGCCCTGAGATCGCACGAACAGAAACCGGACAGATTTCCAGCACTGCAAGACCGCACCTCAGACCGCACGAACTGGAGCTTATTGGAATGAAGAACTGAAGCTATCGCCAGACCGCAACTCAGATCGCCTAACCGCTGAAGGTCGCGTGATCGCTGAGCTCGCTGCGAACAGCACAAGATCGAACATAAACCAGTTCGCAGACAGACCGCTGCCGAACTGTTTATTCTAGCCACTGGAAATCACCAAGGAAGAAGACCGCAACTTGCTGATCGCAAACCTGCGAACACAATAAACAGTCAGCTCGCTTCCGAGACCGCCCGACCTCAAAGTGAGACCGCATGAATTAACCCAGGCTCAGTTCTTATAGTTCTCGTTAGGAATGACGGGCCCTGCACCTCTATTTATAGGCGGGTAGACGGATGTCATCACCGCACGGGGGAGATACAATCACCACCCGTCAGATCGCCAGCGGTCACATAAGGCAGACCGCGCGATCAGACCTCTTGGACAATCACCCGACCAAGACAATGATCAGCAGACAAGATCGCGAACAGGTCGCGCGAACACGAGACCGCGCACAAGCCGCGCGGTCATAAAAGGTACTCCTTCCTTAGACCACCAAGAGCAAACCAGGAACCATCTGGCCGACTTCAAACAAGTCGACAGAACTCCAGGACAGACCGCTCGGATAGACGGTCATATAAGAACAACCCGACCGGTCTCCCAACAAGGAAGACGGGTCAACCAGCACACCAGCTCGGTAACAGACCGCAGCTACAAAGAATAAACCGGAGCAACCAGCAGACCGCCAGAACAAACCCGTAGAGCCAGACCGGCAGATAACATACACAAGCCGCGCGGTCTCGGCGGTCTCCCAAACCAGACCGCCCGGTCTCCTCCACATCACTTCAAAATTTCAACACATTCCTTAAGAGCACGCGCTGATTGGACAATCAGGCGGCGACATTAATTGCTGACAGCGCGTCCGCAACATTTGAATTCCGTCTCGACGATATTTCCAGCTTAATGACGATATGGATAATATCTCGTCGACAAGACTTTGTCGATGTCTTAGACCTTGGTAGATCTTCAAGTCTTCTAGCTTCTGCCTCTGACATTGATATCTCGACGATACGAGATCTTTTGGCATTTCTGCATTTACAACGATATGCTATCTCTGACTGTGTCGTCGTGAAGTTATTTCTTGTAGTTTGTCGTCATAATTACTTTGTTCTCTCGACGACATGAGCGATATCATGTCGACAGAATATGCTTTAGCAACTGCTTGTCTTCAGCTGACTTTCTTCAGTCTTCTCGATGACAAGACTTCTTTACGATGATATCTGTTCTTCTCAACGACAAGGCTGCTTTGTTGATGTCGATGATACTGCATCTTCTCGACGACAGTCCTCCCTTCGATATCTTCATGTCTTCTCTGCGTTCGATGAACTTCATTCTGCGTTCGACGAACAACATTCTGCGTTCGATGAACTTCATTCTTCTGTCCCGTCTCTGCGTTCGACGAACATCATTCTTCGTTCGACGAACAGCATTCTGCGTTCGACGAACTGCATTCTGCGTTCGACGAACTCGCCAATTCTCAGCGATTGCTTTGCTCATCATCATGAAGACAAGCATACTTTGTCGACGACATCTCCTATTCTTCTCGACGATATTGTACTTAGTGAAATAACTAAAGTACTTGACATATTGTCTGATTTCTGAAAACATGAACTAGATATGATATTAAATACAACTTGCACTTATCATTGAGCTGAGCACTTCTTCAAATCAGGAACACTGCTGGGCACTGTTCCCAGCAGGGGTGCCTCCCAAAAGCACTTTGTTTAAGGTCGCGTAGCTTGACCCACTTGCCGATCATATTATAGGAGGAAGTAAAATTGACTCACTCTTCTTGTTAGCTAGCTCTCCCGGAAGATATAACTTAAGGCGGTGCCCGTTTACTTTGAAGGAACCTTTTTTCAGGTGGGAAATTAAATTGTCCCATAGGACCAAACCTTTTTAACAATAAAGGGTCCGGACCATCGGGATTTTAGTTTTCCTAGAAAAAGGCGAAGGCGAGAATTATAAAGGAGGACGAGATCGCCCGGCGTAAAAGTTTTCGGAAATTTTATGTGTTTATCGTGATAAAACTTTGTTCGCTCCATATATAATTTGTTACTCTCGTACGCATTCGCTCGTCACTCATCTAATTCGTTCATTTGACATTTTCTTTGTTCGGCCGCTAATGTAGAATCGAGATTTAAAAACATAAGCACCCAAAATGCGCGGTTTCATGTTCGACCGGAAGGTGGCAAGCCTTGCCATAAATCATTCGATACGGTGTACAACTGATTGCGGTCTTGTACGCCGTTTGATAGGCCCATACCGCATCATCGAGCTTTATTGCCCAATCCTTCCGATAAATAGAAATAGTTTTTTCTAAAATCCGCTTTAATTCACGATTTACGACTTCGACTTGGCCGCTTGTTTGTGGGTGATATACAGTGGATAGTTTGTGCGTGACACCATATTTTGCTAGATTTTTTATTAATTGGCTATTGCAAAAATTGGTGCCCTGATCACTCACTATAGCGCGTGGCGTGCCAAATCGAGAAAATAATTTTTTTGAGAAGTTAACGATGACTCACGCATCGTTGGTGGGGAGAGCATGTGCTTCCGCCCACCTCAACACGTAGTTGACCGCAACTAGAATGTATTTGTTGAAAAAGAGGGAGGGAGAGGACCAACAAAATCAATACCCCAAAGATCGAAAATTTCGCATTCTAAGAAAATATTTTGGGGCATCTCATCCCTGCGAGAGATGTTCCCCGACCGCTGGCAGTTGTCGCAAGTACTCACAAGGGTGTGAGCATCTTTGAAGAGCGCGGGCCAATAAAAGGCCGCCTCCAGCGCCTTCCTTGTAGTTCGGTGCGCTTGATAATGACCACCGGTTGGTCCCTCGTGACAATGACGTAAATATTTAAGTCCTTCACTTGAGACGCTTCTTCTCACCACCTGGTCTGCGCAAACACGGAATAAAAAGGGGTCCTCCCAAAAATAATTCTTTAAATTAGAAAAGAATTCCCTCTTTTGCTGACTCAAAAATTCTTTTGGCAGGACCCGGGCTACTAAATAGTTAGCCAAATCCGCAAACCAGGGGGTGGAAGATGAATTTATATTTTCGAGAGCGAGGATGAGCTCTTCAAGAAATTTATCATTAATGTCGGCTTCTATTAATGCTTCCGAGGCGGGATTTTCTAATCGAGAAAGATGATCGGCCGCCAAGTTTTCGGCTCCCCTTTTGTCCCGGATCTCTAAGTCAAACTCCTGCAAGAGGAGGATCCATCGCAAAAGATGAGGATTGGCGTCTGATTTACTTAAGAGATACCTAAGCGCGGAGTGATCTGTGAAGATGATAACTTTGGAAAGCATGATATACGACCTAAGCTTATCAAAAAGGAAAACGATTGCAAGAAGTTCCTTCTCGGTAGTGGTGTAGTTCGCTTGTGCCGACGTGAGTGTCTTGCTCGCATAATAAATCGGGTGGAAATATTTACTCACCCGTTGGCCTTACACGGCGCCTACCACAATATCACTCGTATCGCACATAATTTCGAAGGGTAGCGACCAATCCGGCGCAACTAGAATCGGAGAATTTATAAGCTTTTCTTTGATAAGTTTAAAGGCCAAATGGCATTCGTCATTAAAAAGGAAGGAAGACTCTTTCTCGAGGAGATGGGTTAACGGCTTCGTGATTTTGGAAATTTTTTGGATAAAGCGCCGATAAAACCCCGCGTGACCTAGGAAACTTCTACTGGCTTCTACATTCGTTGGATGGGGGAGTTTTTCAATTACTTCGATCTTGGCACTATCGACCTCGATCCCTTTGCCCGAGATTTTATAGCCAAGGACTAATCCTTCTTTGACCATAAAATGGCACTTCTCCCAATTGAGAGTAAGATTAGTTTCCTCACAACGTTGTAACACGCGCTCGAGATTTTTTAAATAATTTTGAAAGAGTTTCCGAAAACAGAAAAGTCGTCCATAAACACTTCCATCACCTCCTCTACTAACTCATCAAATATTGCCAGCATACATCTTTGAAATGTAGCTAGCGCGTTACAAAGACCAAATGACATTCTTCGATGAGCGAAGGTGCCAAAGGGACAAGTGAAAGTTGTTTTCTCTTGGTCGTCGGGCGAAATCGGGATTTGGAAATATCCCGATAAACCATCGAGAAAACAGTAGTAGGAGTGACCTGAAAGGCGCTCTAAGATTTGATCGATAAAAGGTAGCGGGAAGTGATCCTTATGGGTGGCATCATTTAGTTTTCGATAATCGATACACATCCGCCAACCCGTAACAGTATGAGTTGGGATTAAGTCATTATTTTCATTCGCAACTACCGTAACATCACCTATCTTCAGTACGACGTGTACCGGGCTAAACCAAGTACTATCCGATATCGGGTAGATGATTCCTGCGTCCAAAAGTTTAATAACTTCGGCCTTAACGACTTCTTTCATATTCGGGTTTAGTCATCGTTGAGGCTAGACTGTGTTGCGGGAATAATCTTCGAGGAAGATTTTGTGAGTGCAGAAGGAAGGGTTAATGCCCTTAATATCCAAAATTTGCCACGAAATTGTGTGGCGGTGCTTTCTTAAGACAATAGTCAACTCAGAAATTTCTGAATTGCTAAGTTTGGATGAAACGATGACGGGTAGCTTAGATTATTTTTCTAAAAATAAATATTTATGGTGAGGGGGAAGTTGTTTTAACTCTAACATGGGTGGCTCTTCATAAGAAGTTTTGATTTTTAATTTTTCTAAAAAAAGTGGTTCGGGTAGTGTGGAGCGAGAGACTTCTTCTTCTAAATGAAAGATCTCGGCGAGCTCGGATTCGTGACTCGATGTGAAGACTAACTCGGGAAGTGAATAAAATTTGTTCTCAAAACATTCTTCTAAATAAAAGCACAAATCGTCATTCTCTAAGGTGTTTCGCATCGAGGGATTTATACTAAAAGTAACTTCATCGTCTTCAACCCATAGGAGGAGCTTTCCGTTACTTACGTCGATAATTGCGTGGGAGGTGGAAAGGAAGGGGCGGCCGAGTATGAGGGGTACTTCGGCATCCTCTTCGATGTCAAGAATGACAAAGTCCACCGGGAAGATGAACTTGTCAACCTTAACGAGCACATCCTCCATTATCCCTACCAGATATTTTAAAGAACGATCCGCTAATTGAATACTCATTCGAGTGGGGTTAGGATTTCTTAGACCTAACTTTTTAAATAATGAAAAAGGCATGAGGTTGATGCTTGCTCCAAGATCTGCTAAGGCGTGTTTTACTAACGAATTGCCAAATAGACGCGAGATGGAGAACCGTCATGGGTCATTTGCTTTTTGAGGCAATTTGTTGAGTACAGCCGCGGAGCATTCTGCGTTTACAGATATATGCGAAATATCTTCTAATTTTTTCTTATTGGAGAGCAACTCCTTAAGATATTTCGCATATTTAGGCATTTGAGAGATAGCCTCGCAGAAGGGTACATTAATATGAATTTGTTTTAAAATTTCTTAAAGCTTTTTATAATTTTTTTCGGCGCACTTGCTTTTAAACTTAGATGGATATGGAATATTGGAAGTAGAAGCATGCGGAGCTAACGTAGCGGGCAAATTCGAAGATAAAATAATAGGAGGAGGAGGAGAAGAAGTTACCTTGGGTTCGTCCTGTTTTGAAACCACCTCCTTCCCGCTTCGGAGTGTAATCAAGTTTGCGCACTCCCTTGGATTTTGCTCCATATTACCTGGTAGTGCTCCATGCTAGCGCTCGGAATTCATCTTTTTGAGCTTGCCCACTTGATTCTCTAAATTTTTGATCGATACTGTAAGATTCCGGATGTTCGTTTCATTTGTAGCAACATATTTTGCAAAAACCTCTTCAAGCGGAGAGAGTTTTTGCTGTTGCGATGGAAAATCGTGCAGATTAAAATTTTGAGAATTCAAATTTTGAGGGTGATTAGGAGGTTGATTAATATTTAGAGGACGCTGAACATTTCCTTGGTTGCTCCACGAGAAAGTCGGATGGTTCCTATAACCCGCATTATAAGTGTTATTGTACGGAGCGATGTTAGGCTTATAGGAAGGCCGAGGCGGATTTCCCATGTAGTCAACCTGCTCTTCAATTAAAATATTATTAGCCCAAGGAGGAGTGGCGGAGGAAGCAGACATCTCCGCCATTTGCTTTGTTAAGTGCTCAACTTGCAAAGCCAAATTTGTGTTTGCGTCTGTTTCAAAAATTCCGGCTTGCTTGTTAGGCTGCACTCGGGGCATATTCCATTGGTATGCATTCATGGCCATTTCCTCAAAAAGCTCATGAGTGGCCTCCAGGGTCTTCTTATTTAATGTTCCCCCGGCGGCCGCATCAATCATTTGCGTAGTTTGGAAATTCAATCCATTATAAAAAATTTGCACTTTTTGCCAAGTGGGAAGTGCGTGGTGAGGGCATCTATGCAAAAGCTCCTAGAAGCGCTCTCATGTATCATAGAGAGTATCCGAGTCGATTTGCATAAATGACGCAATATCTATTCGCATTTTGGTGGTTTTTGCAGGCGGAAAATATTTTGTGAGAAATTTTTCTGCCATATCGGCCCATGTAGTGATGGACTCCCTAGGAAGTGAGCCCAACCACTGCTTGGCCTTAGACCGCAAAAAAAAGGAAAGAGACGCAATTGAATGACATCATCGGTGATGCCATTGCTTTTAAACGTGTCGCAGATTTCGAGAAAATTTGAAATATGACAGTTTGGATCTTCGTCCGGCTGACCATCGAAGGTCACAGATTGCTGCACCATTTGTATGATGCTGAACTTGATCTTAAAGTTATTGTTCGCCACCGCGGGGCGAACAATACTTGACTGTGTGCCTTCCAAATTTGGCCGCCCATAATAGGACATGGTCCGTTGCGCGGCCTCGTTAGAATTTGGTGCGTTAGGATTATGAGGATTAAGATCAATATTCGTTGTGTTAGTGTCCCCAATCGACTCTTCGAATTCTAATTGATTATCCTTATCACGAGAACGGCGGCGCCGCCAAAGGGTTCGCTCGATCTCTGGATCAAAAGGAATATTCGAAGTGCTTCCTCGGGTCATACACTAAAAAGGAAAAAAAGGAATGAAGAAAAAGAGCGGATAATGAAAAGAAAAGAAAGAAAGAGGAAAACTAGACTATTATATATTTTTTCTTTTTGAAATTAAAAAAACAAAATAAAATAAAAAGAAGGATGATAAAATTAATAGCTAACCTCTTTTCAAAATATCTACGCAAAATCCCCGGCAACGGCGCCAAAAACTTGATATAGAAATTTAGGGTTTTGTAAAGTGAAATGGTTAAAGATTTTCTCCAAAACTATATCCGATAAAAGCAAGTGTACCTTATCGTCTATAGTATAGGATATTTAGAAATACCAAGGTCGTATTCCACGGGGCGCGTTTATTACTTTTACTTCGAGGAAAATCACTATTATCTTATCTAAACAATTTTTGAGTTTTGCTTAACTAGGTAAATAGAGACAAATTGTAAGCTAAAAGAAGGGATTAAACGATGGTAAAAGAGACTAGTGCTCAATCAAAAGTCACCTTGGATTAAGAATAATCAAGCGAAAGGAAAATAAATCTAATTCCGTTTAATTAAACTACTTGACCGTGGAGATTCCCGAAGCTCGAACATGCCTCTCTCGAGTTTAATGCCCAACTAAGTTTAGGAAAAATCAACCAGACTCTCGTCCTATAATTGATTACCTAAAACTTGCTTTACGAAGTGAACCCCGCTATTGGATTTGACTCCAATCCGGGAGATTTACATCATCTTCTCTCGAGGGGTGCGTGCAACTCTCTTTACCCTTGAGTGATTGATTCATACTTTGAGCCTCTCGGCTAACTAAGTATGAAAACTTAAGCAAAAACCATACATCGATAATATGGCCTCACTAGTTAAAAATCAAGGGTAATTCAAGTGTTTATAAAAATTGAAAAAGAGAACTTTAGAAAATAATATCTTGATTAACTCATCCTCGGATCATTTCGATCGAGCACTATTGAGAATTAGTTACTCATGGTGGAGGGGGAAGAGGAAGAAAAATAAAATTGCATAATAAGGAAAATTGACTAAGGTAGAAGGAGACAAATAAAGAGAGCAAAACTAATTTTTATTGATACCAAAAACGAGTACAAGCTTGAAGGAAAATTACAACATTAGCAAGGAAAAAACTACAAGATCACTAAACTATTGCATTGGAAGAAAAACTAGTACATTGCATGAGATGAAAAAGAGAACTTGAAAGTATAAAAAGGCATGAACATGAACATGAAAAACTCACTATCAGCTCTAGCAGCATCTCCCCCTCTCAAAATTTTTGAACCCTCGACTCAAGGAGAGCCTGGAATTTATAGGAAAATTTTTCAAGTTACATGCCCCTTGGTCACGGGCGTGACCTAGGGGCGTGTAAACATTGATCTGCACGGCTGGGACAGTGTCATGGGGTTTGCGTAACGGCGGGAGAAATTCGGACATTACACGCCCGTGTAACTTGGGTCACGGGCGTGTACTTGGACGGCTTCATTTAATGCGGCGTGGATCTTGCTTGCGGCGCAGCGCAGTGTACAAGGATCACGCGAGAAAGTCACGGGCCTGACTCATGTTGACTTCTCGACGGCAGCTCACTGGGAAGATTCTAGGATTACACGTCCCTTGGTCACGGGCGTTACTTTGGGTCACGGGCATGACCGAGGCGTGACTCGCTGTGGGATAGCTCAATCAGCGCAGCATCGACTCTGGTTCGATCTTCAGGTTACACGCCCCTTGGTCACGGGCGTAACCTTGGGGCGTGTCTTGTAAATTTCATCAATTTCTCCCAAAATTATGCAAATATTGGAATTAAACTAAGTTAGAATCATAATTACAAAAAGAACTACTTATAACCTAAAGTTGACATGAAATGGAAAAATTCATTTTAAATAATTACAAAAATTTCTATTAAAAACTTATATGAAAACTACTTATCAGGAGCTTTGGGGTGTCATCCCATTATAGATCCTAGTGCCACTGCGAGCCCCTCACAGGGTAGTCCTCGGGAAGCCCGTGGTTAACCCTAAACTGTAGGAATAAACTGTTATGTATTAATAATCCACACACCCACACCCCGTGGTTATGGGAGGTTAGGTTTTTGGGTCTTACGAGCGGTATGCTCAGTGGTTGTAGCAGCAGACTAATTAGTCTGGTGAGCTTGTGACTCAGTAATGATTGTTGGTGCGTACGGGTTGGTCCGGCGAGCCGATGGCTCGGAAGGTTATGGTGATGGGCAGGTTAGCACGGGGAGCTTATGGCTCGGAGATAGATGGTAAACATGTTTGCATGTGCATAAAGGTGGTTTGTCTTCGGTATTGGACGGTCGTTCACAACGACGTCAATACGTTGACTTGGCAAGTGTGGAATTTGCACTTAGCCATAAAAGTTTAGTGGTCCAGCCAGTAAGAATATGCAGATGCTCCGCAGTTTTGCGTTGGGGCGTACGATAGGTCTAGGCTAGGTAGTGTGAATTCCAACCTAGAGGTTGGCGAGGACCAACCCACCGCTTCTGTTTTCCACTACGGGAGTATCCTGGGAGTCTTGCTAGCTCCAAAAAGGGGGAACTAAAGATCTGTGCACGTAGAGTCGATGTGTGTGAGTTGCACTTGTATGAACATATCATTAAACTGCATAACTTTGCATGTCATGGCATAAGCATTGCATTTCAACCCCTACCCCTATCGTATAAATTGTTTATGGGACTTTTTATACGATAGGTCGTGCTAAATGACCCCTTGGTCTAGAGTTTTGTATGAGCATTCCTATAAATCATTGGTTACATTTCTATTGTGTACTTATCTTTACTTCATGTTCTTTATTTGCTCTTTACTATGCTCTATTATTGCTTCAATTATTTATATACACATGTATAGTTGTAGACATTTCCTATAGACAAGATCCGTCGTCATCTTCTTTATTTTATACCCATTGTTGTTCTCCGCTTCATCATCCTGCACGGTGCCTAGGAGCCATTGGGGGAGGGTGGGGAACATAAGGCTTAGTGTTTTTGACTTACGGTCAGTGGACCAAATCATTTTAGGGGACCGAGGAGACACAACAGCACCAGAGGTCGGTGTAGACGGAGGTGGGCTAGTTTAGTACAGGAACACCAGTTTTGGGATTAGTGAGAGATTAGTAGTTTGCTTCCGCGAGTGATCTTGTAGTGAGGATATGATGTACATGGAATGAGCCCTTTATTATTGTAACCTTTGTTATTTTAGTTATATCATGTGGACATTTATTATATATAGCTTGTGATTGTGGACTTGAACTTATATTTGTTCGTTTATACTTTTATTCTTCTGAGATTGATATGGCCGACAGGATCGGCGTTTTATAGTGTCCACCTTCCCGAGTGACGGTGTTACCGCAAAGCGGCGGTTCTGGGTATAAGACCCGATTTTGTCAAAAAAATGGGGTCTTACAAACTGGTCTCAAAGAAAACCTCGATCCGAAGAAAAGAAGTCCACTAACCCTGGGTCACCCCGCGCGAGTTTAGTTTCAGGAAAAACTAAGTTGCGGAAGAAATGGTATGCCCATATGGGGAAATTACATGAAAAGTCCACTTTTAACTGAATTTTTTTTGTTAGCCAATTCTCCTTACGTGTGGCAAGTTTTCTTTTGTAGCTTGCGGCAAACCATGCTCGCAGCAGGGAATACCTCTGGCTACAAAGATCTCTTTAGATAGTCCTTTAGTCAATGAGTTAGATTTAAACTCCACTAGGACACATGACTTACCATGACAATTTATATCATGCCCTAGTCTGAAATAGACGGACGGTAGGTATAACTTTGGTGAAGGTACAAGGATGCCCCAAAGGGGCTAGAGAAAGAGAGATTGACACATAAGCAGAATGGTATGGGACTCATAGACTCAACCCTCGTACCAGTGACATGATTACATTGAGACAACCATCACGACAAACACTGAGGGTCGGATGAGAATTCAAGTTCAGAAGAGACCCATTTGGGATTGGCTCACATGTTGACCCTGATAAGGTTGTCGTAGAGGGTACCTTGAAGATTCTAATATATGGAGTACACCAACAAGTCTCAAGATAGAATCCCAAGTCTAAGGTTGTGTGTCCTGAGGATTGTTTACATACTTCAGATGAATATAACATGGAGATATCAAAGATACTTAGCCCAAAATAGATAGTGGCTTATCTTTTATTTATTGGGGCTTACCTTTTGTTTACTGGGCAAATTAGTTACTGAGTTGGGTTTCCTTTGGATCTAATTTAGAAGGTGTTGCATTGTGAACGTGGTTATTTTGAAGTCGATCTAATTCGATGTTACTCGGGCAAGGATGAGATAGTGTAAAAGTAGGTCTGGAATGATGATCTGAAGTATTACCAGGACAATGAGAAGGACATCGTAGATCGAGCAACGACTTGACCTTAGTTGAAGCATTAGAAATGTAAAGTTGCTAGGTTTAGTCACTTAGGGATGCAGATGCCTTTCTGGAAGTTGGGAACTAAAATTAGGTTATGCAAGCTTTAGTTATATTTGAAAGTTCTGGTAGTTTGGGGCTTTCGGAAGTGATTAACTTATGATTCGTTATAAATCACGCCCTATCATGGTAAAACAAATTTAGCTATAATAATAACCCTTATACCTTGGGAGCTTTGATGATGAATAACCAGAGATCTTAGACAATGACTTATTAGATTTAGAATCTAATGTTTGAGTTTACTATGATAAGAACGATCTAAGTTTATCTTACTTTGTACCATTCGAAAGTGATCGAGACTAGCATATGTGGAAGTGATAGGAATTTGTTGAAACAAACGTGATGATATTTCCTTGATGAAATTGATTTGTGAAAATCTTACGGTTTCAAAAGATTTTACCCGTATACCTTATGAATCAAACTCCATATAAAAAATGATTGGGAGCCATCTTACAAACATGGATACTAATAAAGATTGGTTAACATACCCTCATAAGGTTCACAAGTGCACCACCTTAAAATTTGAGGATGATTGGGACGCCTGATGATCTGAGCAGTCCCACCAATGGTAAGAACTGGATAAGTTATAGAGTGGAGATGATTGATCACTCGGACGTACTTGAAGGAATAAGAACCTAAACATGTGGAAAAAACTTTATAGAAGCGTTGTCTACCAATATAAACAAGAGTTTAGTCACCGAAAAAAAGGTGTATTCCGGAACACGTATGTCCTCAGAATGAAGAAAGATGTCATAAGTTTTGTGATGCACGGTGAAGGCCAAGTGCAAAAGTCTTTGGAGAACAACATCAGTCAATGCCCGTGTTAGAGTGGAGTTTGAGGACATAACTATGGATTTCACACATAGGTTACCACTCTGAGCACAGTTTTATTTGGAACATCGAGGATAGATTAAGCAAGGTAGCTAGGGTCACCCTGGCTGGAAGGACGCTCTCGTTGGTGTTTGATGGGATTTGTTGAGCTGTTTGTCTATTATCGTGGTGTGACCAGGACGATCGTGTCGGATCGAGATGAACTGTTTATGTCCAAAGAGTGAAGATCAGTCTAGGCTTATCTTAGCTCTTTGTTGACGTTCAACACATCTTTCCACCCTTAGAGGGATAGAGGCACAAGAATCCACTGTCATGGATCCAGGATGAGGATCCCAAGGCACTCGGCTCAGAATTTATGGAGGGCATAGATACCCAGGTGCGACTTATTCGAGTTAGGATGTTGGAGGCACAGAGCAGCCAGGTCAGGTGTTACGATGCGTGGAATTGTTAGATAGAGTTCCAGGTTGGAAACCGGTTGTTCTGGATGATATGTTTGATGCATGGAGTCTTGCGGGTTCATAGGAGGAAGAATCACATTCTAAGATAGATGGGTCTCTACAGGATCATGGAGTAGATCAGCTTGTTGGCTTATAGACTAGAGTTGTCGCAGGAATTAGCGGGATTGCATGACGTCTTCCATGTCTCCTCCTTTAGGATATCTCTACTACGGCCGGAGCAGCATATTTCTACTGTAGATGTCCTGGTAGCCTCCGATCGACTGATTCACCTGGAGCCGGTCGGGATAGACGACACCGAGATGCGAGTCTTGCGTCGCAAGGAGGTCCTGCTGGTCAATGTCCTGTGGAGAAATCATGTATAGGAGAAGCTTATGAGGGAGCCACTAGAACTGATGCAGCAGAAGTATCCGGATCTTTTTTCTTCAGGTATAATTAGCCTCTTATCGGATGTTACATACAATCAGTTGTGGCAAACCCCGCAGGCCTAACCTGAATTTCGGGGATGAAATTATTTTTTTTGTTAATTTGGATTTGTAACATCACCCAAATAACTAGACCCTTAGAGTGGTTTTGTCATGACTAGGTCATGACAAAACCCTAGGAAGGTTGAAGAGATCACTTAGCCTTAGTCATGAAGGGGAAGAGCACCTTGGTCTGCAAATAGCAATTTCTAGTTACCATGCTTAGGTTTGGACTTAAGGGCCCCGCCTTGACCCTTTGACCCCACCATAGCATACGTAACCATTTAGAGGTTCCCTTTGAGCACCAAGGACCCATTGGGGTCAACCAAAGAGGCCAAATTGACCAAAGTCAACCCTAACCCCAAATTGGTCAAAGTAGCCTCATTAGGGTCAATTGACCTCCACCATGCCAAATTTACCTTTCCTCTACCCTTATAAGGATATTAGGGTCCCAATGGACTAAAACCCCCCATCATGGGGCCACCAATTTGGCCATTTTAACCTAAGTTAACTCAAGCCCTATTTTGGTCAAATTGCCATATTGTGGGTCAATTGGCCTCCACCTTGCCAATATGACCATACCAAGACCTTCCCAACCCTTAAGATAGGCCAATGTGTCACTAGACACCCATTGGGGGACCTAATTGGTCAAATTGACCTAAGTCAACTCCACCCTAAATTTGGGTCAAAATGACCTATTTTGACCTAATAAAGCCCAATCCACTGGGGCTAGACCCAATTGGAGTGGAACAATGGCTTCATGGGCCTGATATCTACTCAAGGGGCCATACAATTTTTGGAAATGATGAGTAGGAGAGAGAAAGTGCAATTTCCCCAATTTTGAAGAGAGAGAAAGGACAGAGAGAAGGCCATTAATGGCCATGGGAGGCCAAGGGTCTCCCCTCTTCATCTCCAATGGATTTGTACCTCCCCCCTCATCAGTTTTGAGGATTTTAATAGCCATGTTCGGCCACCCAAGGGCTGATTTAATGGAATTTCAATTTTGGCCAAAATTCTTAATTGCCATTAATGGTGAAATTGGAGGTTTCACCTCTCCCCCATCCACAAGTGGCTCTTTAAAAATCTTCACAAGGTTGTGAGGATGAGTTCCCCCCCCCCCCCCCCACTCAACTAAGTATTTCGAGCTTGTTGGTGTGGAGGATGCAATGGCCCCAACGCTTAGGATCGGCCATGGCAAGGAAGGGATTTGGCAAGGCTTCAAGGCTCCAAGAAGGTCTGGTTCTTCTCCTCTTCTACAGTGGATAGATCTACATCCAAACTCGGCAAGGATTGGGGTCTATTGGTCCCCAATAAAAATGGATGAAATCTCCATTTTTGGAGGTTTTTCTTCTTGTCTAAACCGCCGGTTCCGGCCACCACTGACCGGCCGAGACCTCCGATCGCCGACCACCACCTCAAGGAAGGTGGTGGTGGCATTGGCCGGCCGGGGAGGGGCATGGGTGGCCGGGGAAACTTCTTACAAAACCTTCCAGGTCAAGACGATCTGGGACGTCGGCTAGAGGGGGAAAATGAGTGGATGCCTTCCAATCTTGCGTCAAGATGTGTGCTATTGATTTAATTCGTATTTCTTTCTTTTTTATGCTAAACCTTAACATAAATATTAAAAATATTTAGGCCACTCTACAGAACACATGGTCAACAACAAAGTTGTATCCCTTGGTGTGTACTTTAATTTAAAATTAGTTTCAGCCCAAAAGGAGAAGTGTGTCTTCCTGTAGAGCCATTTTGGTGGGACTGGTCCCTAGGGTAGGACAGCCACTATTTCTTGAATAACTTTTGATTGGGAAATGATATTGACTTGAACACTGAAACATATGCTATTTGTACCTCCATCCTTAACATATCCAAATATGGGAATTTTTGAAGAACATTTTTCTAAGGTTTTGTAAAAATTCAATAATCCATATATTAATTAATTATAGGGTCTAATGACCTCCAATCCCCTCCAAATTTTGGTGGATGCCGCTTAGGGTTATTATATGACCCTGGTAAAAATTTCATCTCAATTGAGACTAATTTGATTGAGTAATTAGTTAACCCAAGTTTGATCAAACTAGGTCAAACTATGTCAAAAGTGCACATGATGGAATTAGGTGGTCAAATCTCATCAAAGTTGTGTGAAACTTTGGCCACTGGTTTAGGATCACAAAAGACACCCCCACGAGTAATTTGGGGTGATGTGGGGGTGGATATTCCATAGGACCCTAGTTCAAACCTTAGGGTTGCACTTTAAGCCTTGTGATGGACATGGGGGCATATGTCCATGAATGATCATGGAATTGGTAGATAATTTTATAGGGTGTAAATATGCCCTAAGAAATTTTATGAAAATTTTAGGAACACTTGTCCCCTCTGATTTAGGTTAAAACCTTTTTAGGGAACCTTCTTATAAAAGAACTTTACATGCTCAAATTGTCTTGGATGTTGTTGAAAGTTTTGTAGATTACATAAAATCAAGATATAGACCTATAATATTTTTTGTGTAATTTTTGAACTGATTTAATTTGTACTTCATTCACAAGTCATCTATTTTGTCTTAGGATTATGATAAATGAATGAGGGCCAAATATCCTTTGGAAATTTATGAAACTTGGTGGTGGAACATTTTAGGGCATTAGAGATCTCTGGGAGTTTTTGTATAATTTTTGAAATTATTTTTCAATAGGTTACTTCACAATTTTTCCTAGTATGGGTTTACTTGGAATATTTATTTATGTGACTAATTAGTTTTAATAAATTCTGAAATTTGGCCAGTAGACTTTTCTTAGTAATATAAAAATCAGGTAATTTTGCCATAATTTTTTGACAAGTATTTTTTGTGGTTCCTTCTTTAAATTCTAATTTGGGGTAATTATTCAATATTATCATTAGAGGCATACCCATTAATGCAAAATTGTGATATTGTGTATTTACTGTTATTTTGACTTCATAGATTTTCCATAATTTTATGGGGGCCATATCATAAGAAGACCATACACTTCATGTACAATTTCATACTTGGTCAATGTTGGAAAAATTATAATAAATGCGAAATAATTAAGGAAAAATATGATCCTCTATATTTAGTCTTATAATATCATGATTGACTCCTAGTAATAAGCTTGAGTCAGTTGGATGAATATTTGGGTACCTCCTCTTATGCAACACATATAACTCATTTGGTCTGCGTGTAGTAAAACAATAAAAATTGAGTAATTTGTGGATCATTAGGTAGGACTGGAAGGTAGATGGTGTACCTAGTTTGGTAGAGAAGATGTGAGATCACCATTAGGGGACTATATGTTGAGTGTACTCGATAAGTTAAGGGTTAAGGTTGTGTTTGGGACCGACGAAAGATCGTCTTTCCCCTTAGAGGTTCATAATATACTTAGGGTAATCCAAATGTAATGATAAGGATGGTATTCCAATAGGTAGACACTAATAACATTAAGTTCCATGGAAGGGGAGCTTTGGGGTGTCATCCCATTATAGCTCCTAATACCGTTGTGAGCCCCTCACAGGGTAGTCCTTGGGAAGACAATGGTTAACCCTAAACTGTAGGAATAAACTGTTATGTAAGATTGTCTTAATAATCCACACACCCACACCCCATGGTAACGGGAGGTTAGGTTGTTGGGTCTTACGAGAGGTAGGCTCGGTGGTTGTAGCAGCAGACTAATTAGTCTGGTGAGCTTGTGACTCAATAATGTTTGTTGGTGCGGACGGGTTGGTCTGGCGAGCCAGTGGCTCAGAAGGTTATGGTGACGGGCAGGTTAGCCCGGGGAGGTTATGGCTCGGAAGTAGATGGTAAACATGTTTACATGTGCATAAAGGTCGTGTGTCTTCGGTATTGGGCGATCGTTCACACCGACGTCAATACGTTGACTCGGCAAGTGTGGAATTTGCACTTAGCCATAAAAGTCTGGTGGTCCAGCTAGTAAGAGTACGCAGATGCTCTGCCATTTTGCGTTGAGGTGTACGATAGGTCTAGGATAGGTAGTGTGAATACAAACCTAGAGATGGGCGAGGCCCAACCCACCGCTTCTGTTTGCTACTATGGGAGTATCCTGTGAGTCTTGCTAGCTCCAAAAAGGGGGAACTAAAGGTCTGTGTGCATAGAGTCAAAGTGTGTGAGTTGCACTTGTATGAACATATCATTAAACTGCATAACTCTGCATGTCATGGCATAAGCATTGCATTTCAACCCCTACCCCTATCGTATAAATTGGTTATTGGACTTTTTATACGATAGGCCCTACTAAATGACCCCTTGGTCTATTGGTTTGTATGGGCATTCCTATAAATTAATGGTTACATTTTTATTATGTACTTATCTTTACGTACTGTTCTTTACTTGCTCTTTACTATGCTCTATTACTGCTTCAATTATTTATATACACATGTGTAGTACTAGACATTTCCTGTAGACAAGATCCATCATCATCTGCTTTGTTTTATACCCCTTGATGTCCTCCGTTTCATCCTCCCGCACGGTGCCTAGGAGCCATTGGGGGAGGGGTGGGGAACATAAGGCTTAGTCTTTATGACTAACGGACAGTGGACCATATCATTTTAAGGGACAAAGGAGACGCAGCAGCACCAGAGGCCGGTGTAGACGGAGGCGGTCCAGTCTAGTATAGGAGCACCAGTTTTGGGATTAGTGAGTGATTAGTAGTTTGCTTCCGCGAGTGATCTTGTAGTGAGGATATGATGTACAAGGCATGAGCATTTTATTATTGTAACCTTTGTTATTTTAGTTATATCATGTGGACATTTTTTATATATAGCATGCGATTGTGGACTTGAACTTATATTTGTTCGTTTATACTTTTCTTCTTCTGTGATATATGGCAGGCATTGTCAACGTTTTGTAGTGGCGACCTTCTCGAGTGATGGTGTCACAGCAAAGCTGCGGTTCTAGGCATAAGACCTAGTTTTGTCAAAAAAAAATGGGGTCTTATAACCCGTCCCTGAAACCTCAGTGAAAGTGCTTTCAAAGCACCTTATCAGGAGATAAATCTAAGAGAATTTGGTCCTTATGCTCATGGACCTAGTGCAAAGAAGGCACCACCGGTGAAGACTGTTGCACCTAAGCCAATGGAAATAGTGAAACCATGTGTGTGTTATACTTATGAGGGATCCTCATCCAAAAGAAATGCTCCTGTCAAAACTATCATTCAAAAAGTAAAGCAGGAGAGTACAAAGCGAAGGTACAACAAATTTGACTGTTGGTGTTGCGGCAAGACTGGTCACTTTTTTGTAGATTGCTGGTTCAATCCGATTAACATTAAGAGATCACAAGTAAACATTGCAAGGACGACCACCCGCAATGTTAACGTTTAATGTGGCGCTCAACATACAAGGGACCAAGGACCCAAATTTGTTTGTGCTCCTAAGGCAAGATAATCTGCTTTTGTAGGTATGTCCAAAGGCAAACTGAAATCCTATTTGGTATTTGGACAGCAGTTGCTCTCAGCAAATGACCGGGACAAGAAGACTGCTGTAGAATGACATTCCAGTTGAAAACGGCCCAAAAGTCATTTTTGGCGGATCCGACAGAGGAATAACCAAAGGCTACGGTATGATTACCAATGGTAATGTATCCTTCTCAGATGTGGCTTATGTGGAAGGATAAGAACATAATCTTATAAGCATAAGTCAACTTGTTGATAAAGGATACATAGTTGATTTTCAAAGAGATAAGTGTTTCATAAAATCGGCAGAAAATTTAGAAACGATTTTATCAGGCACTCGTGGTAGAAACATTTTCTGTGTAAACTTTCTTTGTTTAACCTCCTCTACACTAGTGCGCTTTTTAGCAAAAGATAGTGCATCTCTTGTGGACCAATGACACAAGAGACAAGCACATATTAATTTCAAAACAATAAATAAATTATTTTCTCAAAACATAGTGCGTGATGCGCGCAACGTTAAGTGCATTAAAGATAGACCTTGTCATGCATGTGCAAAAGGCAAGCAAACAAGGGCTAACTTTAAGAGCATAATTTGCAAAGACTCTACCAGGTGTTTACACCTTCTTCATATGGACTTGTTTGGTCCCTTACAAATTAGAAGTTTAGGAGATAAGTCTTACACATTGGTTATTGTAGATGATTACTCACGTTTTGCATGGGTATTCTTTCTAAAACATAAGTCAGATACCTTTGATATTTTCACTAAGTTTGCCACGCAAATCTAGAATGAATTTGATTGTTCGGTGGTCAAAATCAGAAGTGACCTTGGAACAGAATTTGAATCTCGGGCCACGAAAGACTTCTGTGAAAGCCTAGGTATCTTTCATGAGTTTTCCTCTCCTCGAACTCCACAACAAAATGGGGTAGCTGAGAGAAGGAATAGAACACTCATTGAGGCTTGTAGAACAATGTTGAGCGACTCTTCACTACCAGAATACTTCTGGGTTGAAGCCGTCAACACTGCTTGCCACGTGAAAAACAGAGCACTCATCAATAAAAACCATGAAAAGACTGTCGATGAACTACTAAAAGGCAAGAAACCAACCATCTCTTATTTTAGAATCTTTGGAAGTAAATGTTTTGTACTTAATAATGGGAAGCATTACAAAACCATGTTTAGTGAAAAGATCTTTGAAGGTATTTTCGTAGTCTATAGTAGCCATAGTGGAGCTTATATGGTTTTTAATAAGAAAACCCTGGTTGTAGAGGAATCCATTAACATTGTATTTGATGAGATAAGCATGCTACAAAGCAGCTCATCTAGTGTCTTTGTTGAAGATGCAGGTTCAAGGATGCAAGACTTAAACTTGGATGAGAAAGTTAAAGAAAATGCTCAAAACTTCGTCAAGATCTCTCCCCCAACCTCATCTGAAGAGGAAGATCACCAAGATGAAGAGTTAATCCAAGTGCAGGAAGACACTTGAGAAGTAGAAGATGTTCCTGGTGGCCCAATTGATGCAAGGAATCTATAGTTCAGGCATTTGAGGGATCATCTGATTGATCAGATCATAGGAGATCCTCGTGGCGGTATAAGAACAAGAAGAGGTACAACTAATGAAAATATGTATTTGAGTTTCCTCTCGCAGGTTGAACCAAAGAAATTCCAAGAAGCAAATGAGGACCCTTCATGGATAATTGCAATGGAAGAAGAACTAAATCAATTCAAGCAGTGCAAAGTTTGGACTCTTATTCCAAAAACCAAAGATAAGAATATCATTGGAACAAAGTGGGTCTACAGAAACAAATTGGAAGAAGACAGAACAATAATCAAGAACAAAGCAAGACTTGTAGCGAAAGGATACAGATAAGAAGAAGGGATCGACTTCGATCAGACTTATGCTCTAGTAGCAAGGCTCGAAGCGATCAGGTTGTTCCTCGCGTATGCTGCATTCAAGGGATTCACCGTATACCAAATGGATGTCAAGTCAGCTTTTCTCAACAGTAATATAAAAGAAGAAGTATACGTGGAACAACCCCCGGGTTTTGTTGATTCTGATCACCCTGATTATGTCTATTTATTGCAAAACGCTTTATATGGTTTGAAACAAGCTCCTCGAGCTTGGTATGAGACGGTGTCTAAATTTTTTCTTGAGAAAAAATTCACAAGAGGAAAGATAGATAAGACATTATTTCTTAGGTAAGTAAAAGGCAAGAGTTTGCTAGTGCAAATCTATGTCAATGATATTATCTTTGGCTCTACGGATGACAACCTTTGCAAGAAGTTTTCCAAACTTATACTAGGGAAGTTTGAAATGAGCAGTATGGGGGAGATTAAGTATTTCCTATGACTTCTGGTGAAGCAATCTGAAGATGGAATTTTCATCTCTTAGATGAAGTTCACCAAGGAGTTGATAAAGAAATTCGGAATGGAGAGTGCATCCTCTATGAGGACTCCAATGAGCTCAGCTATGTTTCTAAACAAGGATGAGAAAGGGAAACCTTTTGATGAAACTAAGTACAGAAGCATAATTGGCTCTTTGCTCTACCTTACTGCTAGTAGGCCTGACATAATGTTTTCTACATATGTATGTGCTAGATATCAGGTGAGCTCTAAGACATCTCACTATACTGTTGCAAAGAGAATTTTGAGATACCTTAAAGGTACACCAAATCTTGGCTTATGGTACCCAAGAAGTAATGACAACGAGCTGATTGGTTACTCAGATGCAGATTTTGCAGGTAGTAAGGATGACAGGAAAAGCACTTCCGGGACTTGCCAATTCCTTGGGAGAAGGCTAATTTCCTGGAGCAGCAAGAAACAGAATTGTGTTGCAATATTAACCGCCGAGTCAGAATATATTTCTGCAGGCAGTTGTTGCGCACAACTTCTATGGATAAGGAATCAGCTTGAAGATTATAATATGAAGCTCAAGGACAACCCAATGTTTTGTGACTCTTCCAACACAATTGCAATTGCAAATAATCCAGTTTCTCACAGCCGAACAAAGCACATCGAGTTAAGATATCATTTAATCAGGGAGCATGTGGAGAATGGGGACATCAACCTTAATTATGTCCCAACGGATAAGCAAGTTGCGGATATTTTCACGAATCTGTTGGATGAGACCAAGTTCTCTTTCTTCAAGACAGAACTTGGGATTCTCAATATGGATCCCTAAACAAGTCATATTTGAAGCCAAGAAGACCCTCAATTCTTCAAACTTTCAAGGAAGCTAAGTTCAAAAAATGTCAAGAACAGTTCAAGTCATTGTCTGAAATTTTTCGTAAACAGCCAAAATGTTCTCGAGAAATGAACTATATTTCTCGAGAAATCAAAATGTTCTCGAGAAATGAACTATATTTCTCGAGAAATCGGAATGAACTCGAGAAATTTCAGAGCCTCTCGAGAAATGTTCAAATGCCTCTCGGAAGCAGTTTTTTTTTCATTCATAATTATATTTCATTCTCGCTTCTGGAATTTGAAAAGACAGGTACGCGCCTCAAGGTTAATATATATATATATATTCTAAATTTTGTGACTGTCAAAATCGAAAACCTATATAAATTTGACTTCTCGAATACTTTAAGTTCACACATTCTACTTTCCGAGAAATGACCTAGCAACCCTTCGACTTCTCGCGACATCCTTCTCCCGCACAACTTTGTCTTCGTATTCTAATGGCTCCTCGAGCAAAAGCAAAGATCGAAGTTGGCAATGAGCTGGTGAGATCAGGGCTCAGTTCAATTTCAGATGACATTCAAAACTTATTTCTTCTCCTAGAGCCAGAATGCCTCTCCTTTGTTATGGAGCACCCCTGCAAAATTCTGTTCAAGGAAGTTGAGGAATTTTTCATGAATGCCAAAGTCAAGAGGGATGATCGGGTGCTGAAATCATCTGCAAAATAACCTGAAAATCAAGATGACCTCAAAATCAATCTCCAAACTTCTGAAGATGCAGACAGTGGGCACTGAAGATGATCTTGTAGATGAAGACTGGTCAAGAACCTTATCCTTCTGTGGATTAGACAGCTCTTCCAAGTCAATTAGAAGACATAACATGAATGAAGTAGGGAAGCTGTTAGTGGATATAATTGACAAGGTCTTCCTTTGCAAGACTGGAAGCCTGGAATATATCTCTGAATATTTTTTCTATCTGATATTAGCAGTTGTTTGCAGAAAACACTGTTACTGGGCATCTATTCCTTTTGTGAAAATTAAAGAATGCCTCCTTGCTCCTAATTTTGCAAGGATCATTTCCTTGTATCTGAACTAGGTCAATCCTAAAGTTTTTGCCAAGGGAGTAGCTCTTCACCACTTGAAGAAGATAGATGTCTCCACCATACAAAGATGGGACATCAGAATTCAGAAGCCAGTTGGTGCGGGTGCAAGTGCCAAGGGGGAGCCTGCTCCTTCTGTATTTGTTGAAAATCAGAATGTTTCTCCAGTTCACCTACCTTCTCCATAGCCTGTAGTTGCAGCTGAAGTTCTTGCTAAGGAAATAGCTCCAAGGTCAATTGTCCCAGAGATTCTTGCTGAAGATGCTGTCCCATCCTTGTAGATGCTGCTGCAGATATTATTCCTCCACCAGAGAAAGATGCTGAAGTTGTGCATGAGGACACATTTGATGATGAAGATAGAGATGAAGATGATGTGAAAAAGCCTAATGCGCATGTGGCAGGCTCAGGGGATGATCTTGATTTTGTAAATATTGATGATGATATTGAATCAGTGAAAGGAAATCTCCACCCTCAGCAGACATTGAGGGGGAGAAGGAGATTGTTATATCTAACCAAGATGGTGATTCTCCAGATGTTACTGTGGGAGGAGTGCATGTTGTTTAGCATGAGCAAGTTAGTGAGGGAGAAGATGTGTCTCCATCCTCTGCCCAAAAGGCATTCAATAAAGTTGTTCTTGAAGAAATCACTGAGGATTGGAGGACTGCTTTTCTACCTCCTCCACCTCCTTCATCACTAGAGTTTGCTGAAGATACGAACAATCAAAGAGAGAAGTTTGAGAGCTCCATCAAAGAAGTGCATACAAGAATCACTATTGTAGAAAAAGAGATGAGCAGGGGACTTGTATAGATTCAGGCTAATACTAATGAGCTTAAAAGTCTTGTCAATCTTGGAGGCAAAGCAATGGACCAGACAATTGAAACAGTGAGTCAAGTTATGAATCAAGAAGTCCAGGTAAGTAATGCTCATAATTCCATAGTTGAGAAAGCAACAGACAATACTTTTCAAATAATTGATGAAGTTGGTAAGTTTAAGGAAGAAATGATCCAAACCTGTCTGTAGAAGTCAAAAAGGGGGAGGATAAGATGACAGATGTATTGGGTATTCAGTTGACTGAAATCCAGAGGCTGTGGGCTGCTCTGTAACACCCCAGGTTTCGCTGAGCGCAGAGGCTAGAATGCCTAAGGCTAGTACAGGTTTTCTGTATCTGGGAGCTAGCGCCTGTGTTAGGTGTTAACGCAGGCGTTAGTTGCCCCGTCTGGATTGCGATGGTGTTCGTCGAAGGTAGTTTGACGAAGTGAGTTTCGTCGAAGGGAGTTCGACGAATGGAGTTTGATGAAAGAAGTTCGACGAAGAGAGTTCAGAACCGTTGGGTCACTGAGTTGGCTTCGTTCGTCGAAGGAAGTTTCATCGAAGGGAGTACGACGAAGGGAGTTCGTCAAACGGAGTTTGACGAAGAGAGTTCGACGAAGAGAGTTCGAAACCATCGGACCACTGAGATGGCTTTGTTCGTTGAAGGAAATTTTATCGAAGGGAGTTCTATGAAGGGAGTTCGATGAAGAGAGTTCGAAACTGCTGGGTCGTTGAGTTGGCTTCGTTCATCGAAGGAAGTTTTGTCGAAGGGAGTACGACGAAGGGAGTTCATCAAACAGAGTTCGACGAAGAGAGTTCGGAACCGTCAGGCCACTGAGATGGTTTCGTTCATCGAATGAAGTTTCGTCGAAGGGAGTTCGACAAAGAGAGTTCGACGAAGAGAGTTCAAAACCGTTGGGTTGTTGAGTTGGCTTCGTTCGTCGAAGGAAGTTTTGTCGAAGGAAGTTTGATGAAGGGAGTTTGTCGAAGGGAGTTTGTCAAAGGGAGTTCGACGAAGATCTAACGCGGGTGCTAGCGTTAACGCCAGCGTTAACTGACGGAACCTGTTCCGTAAGTAGCGTTTCCTGGATCTGTTTGGATCTTGATCCTACGATCTAGATAAGTGCGTCCTAAGGTTTTATTTAGGTCAGAGAAGTTCTATTCTCTTTTGGTTAAGTCCTTTGTGCTTTTGGAGGCGTAGAAGAGAGGTAGAGTTTGGAGGAAGAAGAAGGCTAGATCCGCCATTGTTGGAGCACCGGAGCTCCATTCGCCGATCCGAGACCAGATACGGTGTGAGGACTAGAAGGCGCTTCTTTCTATCCGTTCCTTTCAACTGACCCATGGTGAGGAAGAGAACTCTTAAGGTAACGACATCTCTCCTTCCAGTTTTAGGATGTGTGTATGGCATCTATGCTTTTACCTTCTCTTTTCTGAATTGTTTATGGCACCAGAACTCTCAAATGAGAGGGGTTTGGGTCGCCTTGGTTCAAGAAGAACCATCGGGTTGATTGAGTCCATCCCCGACATGATTTTGCACTAGAGATCCGCTCTGTTAGTGGATTAGGCATTTTGGGTGAAGCCGAAATCATGACCGGTGATCCGATTTGGTGATGTTGCTTAACGTGCATTTTAGGGATTTTGCTAGAAATCCGATGACGGCGAAAACGTCGTATGTGTTGCCCTTATGTTCGTGTGAGAATGAACGTTGGTTTGGAAAGGGTAATTTTTATGTGTATGTGAAGGCGTGGTTGGTCTTTGTGGTCGGCTGGTTAGCACGTGAATGCTTGGATTCATGTGGGGAGGGTGTCCCGGCAAGATAAGTCCCCTTCTGGGCTAACTGACAAGAACAAGTATGTTGGTGTGTCCATTGGCAAGATGGGCCATGTAAGGGGTGAGGTCCCAGTGGAGTTCTTGGCTTTTGGCTTAGTATTTGTGGCGAGAACAAGTATGTTGATGCGCCTGTTGGCAAGATGATCCATGTAAGGGGTGAGGTCTTAGTGGAGTTCTTGGCCTTGGGCTTGCACGCCCATGGGGTAAATGATAAGTACCTTTGGTTTATTATGAAATGTTGATGTGTGTTGTTATGTTAGAAGCATACACCCCATTGGGTGCCTTGGGTGAAACCCAGGTTTGCATACATGTTGCATTGCTAGATCCCCTTACTTATATTGCTCAACATAGAAACGTGGATGATGATTGTGACACTCATGCCTGCCGTGTTTATGTTAATACTGTTTATTACATTTGCATACAAAGTGCTGACTTGCAGGGTGATGTAGTTCCCCGGGGTCTGCTAGGACGGCCGGGAGGAGCGGTGTTGTTACACCGTTGTTGGTCAGCCAAAGCTGACCCTCGTTATACCATTTTTTGTGATTTGTATGCAGGGCAAGGATCGCAGGATGGACCTAGCTCACCGGCCAGAAAGGCCTAAGCTTCATGAAGTGCACTTTTCATGCTTTTTTGTTTGATTATGATGTCTTTACCTGTTCTGGCTTGCATGCCGAGGTAGCTTAGGATTGTGATGATCTGTTGGACATTTCTATGCCCTGTTTGTTGTGACTTGAGTATGAGTTTTGTAAGGCCTTTGGGCCGTAGCACTATGATGTAGATGTGGACAACTTCTGTGGTTTTTTTAATGTTTCCGTTGTGTTGGTTCTGAGTTTTGAGATGGTTAGATCTATATCACTTTTTAATAATAAAGATGTGGCGATTATATGTTGTGGGGTCCCGGCCGTACCTATATTATATAGTCATTGCAGGGGAGGTGTTACAATTTGGTATCAGAGATAGGTTAGCATTCTTGTTGAGGTTTAGCATATTCGGATCGCGTTAAGAGGTTGTCCACATAGGAGTACCTTGCGGGACCATGAGTGTCTTTGCGTTCGAGTCTTGTGAATAGAATTTGATTCGTTTTTCCTTGCTTATGCCAGGATGGTAGCGATGATGCGGGGACGTCGAGGCGTCAAGAAGATCCATCGACAAGTAGTGCAACGGCCCCAACCCTAGTGAATATGGGTGTGTCCCCGACAGACTTTTGTCGTATTCTAGCAGAGGCAATGGTGGAAGCTCAAGATGCGGCAATGCCACAGATTGCGATGCCTGTTGTGCAGGCTGCGACTCCTGTTACTCCGGTCACAGAAACGTCGAAGGTGGGAGTAAGGAAGGTAGAGCCATTAGCCGAGAGAGAGGTTGGGCAAGGAGATCGTCAGATGAAATACTATCTGAGTTTCCAACAATCGACGTTCAAAGGAGTTGGCACTCCGACGGACGCCGAGGATTAGTTGGCGAGAAATCAGGAACTCCTGAAAGAGGCAGAGATCGCAGAGGACAAGCAGTCCCAGTTTGCAGCGTTTATGTTAGAAGGCGACGCCAAGCTGTAGTGGGTGAATCATAGCGGTCGTCATTTCCCTGGACGTTCCCGTCCATGGAAGAGTTCGAGAATGCCTTCCTGAGGCGCTATATCCCCTCTTCGACGAGGTTAGCCCTTCAGCGACAGTTCTTGCACTTGGTGCAGCGCGAGAAGACGGTAGACGAGTACTTGCAGGAGTTTACTCGGTTGGGTCGTTACGCGGGAACAACCATGGTAGACGATGAGGAGAGGGATAATCTCTTCTATCAGGGTCTGAGAGAGAATTTAAGGAAACCTCTAATAACCTTAAAGAATGCGGGGTTCAATGAGTTAGTTGAAGCTTCTCAAACTTTGGAGAATGATATGGAGTGAACCCAGCACCGGAAGGACTTGGCGGCAAAGCAGGGAGAAAGTAAGCCTTCTCAGTCTCAAGGGAAGTCTGAGAAAAGTTGGTGGAAGAAAAAGCCCCGTCCTTTTAGGACTGGCGAGAGGAGCGGTGCAGCTTCTGGAGTGTTTCGTTCCAAGGGGCCAGTGACTTGCTACATGTGTGGCAAAGTGGGCCACATAGCTCGGGTCTGTTTTGAGTGTGGAGTTGAGCCAGAGCAGAGGCAGGAGCAGTCGATGCGTTCCGGTCCTAGTGTTGGGGAGAAAGGGAAGGCAGAGGTGTCCAGCGCTTCCCGTTCCCTCCTGTGCAGCCTAGAGCATACAACCTCGGGCAGCAGGAAGCGATTCGTCAACCTGATGTGGTGACAGGTATGAAAGTTCAGAATTTCGTTTAATAGTTTTACCTGTTTGCGACCTTTTATATTCGTTATACGCGTGTTAGGATTCGTGCTAGTTTCTGGCTATCCCTCTAGAGTGTTGTTTGACATGGGAGCGCCACACTCTTTTCTCGCGGAAAGCTTTACCCGGAGGATCGGTGTTGAGACTGTCGAGGTAGAGGTGGAGCTTAGTGTGCGCATGCCGAATGGGTCTTTCATGACCACTGGAAGGAAATGACGCATTGTGCTGAGGATTTGCGAGTGTGATTTCAAGTTGGCAGCAACAATTCTACCACTAGCCGAATTTGACATCATCCTGGGAATGGACTGGCTTGCAGAGCAACGAGCTAGTATTGACTGCCTGTTGAAGGTGGTGACATTAAGGAGTGAAGGAAGAGCAGAGGTCAAGTTCGAGAGCCTATGCGGTGTGGCCTGCTACCTAATTTCTGTCGTATAAATGGTGCATGCGGTGAATCAAGGAGGTGGCATTTGTTGCTTTGTTGGAGACTCACCCCACAAAGTTGGCGATCGGAGAAGTGCCAGTGGTGGAGGAATTCGAGGATGTTTTCCCTGAGGAGCTTCCGGGAGCGCCTCCTCAGCGTGAAATCGACTTTTCAATTGAGTTAGTGTCGGATGCGAGCCCGGTGTCGCGTACTCCATTTAGGATGGCACAGAAGGAA
Source organism: Dactylorhiza incarnata (assembly GCA_033032865.1). Classification (NCBI taxonomy): domain Eukaryota; kingdom Viridiplantae; phylum Streptophyta; class Magnoliopsida; order Asparagales; family Orchidaceae; genus Dactylorhiza; species Dactylorhiza incarnata. The sequence continues at coordinate 1,446,541 of JAWHQI010000068.1, forward strand.
CTGGCCAAGTTAAAGGTGCAGTTGCAAGAGTTTCTTGAGCAGGGGTACATTAGGCCCAGCTCCTCACCATGGAGTGCATTAGTGTTGTTCATTAAGAAGAAGGATGGTAGTATGCGGCTGTGCATAGACTATCGCAAGTTGAATAAGTTGATCATCAAGAATAAGTACCCGATTCCGCGAATCGATGATTTGTTCGATCAGCTGGTGGGGTCGACGGTGTACTCCAAGTTGGACTTAAAGTCGGGTTACTATCAGTTAAGGATCCGAGAAGAGGATATTCCCAAGACGGCGTTTGGGACGAGATATGGTCACTTTGAGTTCTCGGTGATGTCGTTCGGTTTGACGAACGCGCCATCAGTGTTCATGGATTTAATGAACCGAGTGTTTCGACAATACCTGGATTCGTTTGTGGTGGAGTTCATTGACGACATCTTAGTGTATTCGAAGTCAAAGGCAGAGCATGAGTCGCATTTGAGAATAGTTTTGCAGACATTGAGGGAGAACCAGCTTTTTGTGAAGTTCTCAAAGTGCGAGTTTTTGATCGGGAAAGTGGCATTCTTGGGTCACGTGATTAGTGGAGATGGGGTGGCGGTGGATCCTGCGAATATTGAAGCCAGTAAAGATTGGCCTGTACTGAGAACCGTGGCGGAAGTCCGGAGTTTCCTTGGACTAGCTGGTTATTGCAAAAGGTTCGTTGAGAACATTTTGCGGATGGCTTTTCCCCTCACCACTCTTACCCGAAAGGACCAGAAGTTTGTGTGCACGCCGGAGTGTGCCCGTGCGTTCGACACCTTGAAGGAAAGATTGATGTCTTCTCTAATCCCAAGTCTTCCTAGTGGGACTGAGGGATTCCAAATTTTCAGCGATGCGTCAGGGTGCGGTTTGGGTTGCATGCTTGTGCAGCATGGCAACGTGATAGCTTATGGGTCATGGCAGCTAAAGCCTCATGAGAGAAATTACCCCGTCCACGACTTGGAGTTGGCAGTGGTAATTTTTTCTTTGAAGTTGTGGAGGCACTACATGTATGTTGCGAAGGTTGAAATCTTCATGGACCACAAAAGCTTGTGGTATCTTTTAGATCAGAAGGATCTTAATATGAGGCAGTATAGGTGGGTCGAGTTCCTTCGGGACTACAACACAGTGATTCAGTATACGCCAGGCAAGGCCAATTTGGTGGCTGACGCCTTGAGTAGGAAGTACTCTGGGCAAGGAAATTGGATTGAAGCGCATGATGAGCATTTGGTGCGAGAGTTTGACTCTCTTGGCATTGTGTGTGTGGCTAAGGGTGAGTCCAGCGCAGCTCGGCTGAACTGGATCGTGATGCAGTGTGATCTAGTAGATCGAATTCGGGAGGCAACCAGTGCAGACAAAGAGTGTCAGCGATTGGCATTGGAAGCTCAGCAAAGCGAAGGCAGTGCATTGGAGATGGCCAGTGGACTTTTAAAGAGAAATGGAAGGTTGTTTGTCCCTCGTTTTGGCAAGCTCCGCGAGGAGTTGATGTTTGAGGCTCACTTCACAAAGTACTCCATTCATCCATGAAGTACGAAGATGTACTTGGATTTGAAGAAATCCTTTTGGTGGTGGGATGAAGCGGGATGTAGCTTTGTATGTAAGTCGGTGTCAGACGTGCGCCTTAGTGAAGGCGAAATGCCAAAGGTCGGGTGGATTCTGGAAACATCCTCCTATCCGCGAGTGGAAATTTGACGACATCTCCATGGATTTTGTGCATGGTTTACCTCGATCGCGTCAAGGTAACGATGCGATTTGGGTGATTGTGGATCGCCTGACCAAGGTAGCCCACTTCATTCCAAATCGGAAGGATGATAGCATGGAGAAGCTCGTGGAGCTTTATGTTCGAAACATTGTGCGGTTGCACGGAATTCCAAAGAGCATCATTAGTGATCACGATGGACGATTCACGTCCAAGGACTGGAGGTAAGTGCAGCGAAGTTTGAGCACAAAATTTAAGTTTAGTACTGCGTTCCATCCACAGACCGATGGCCAAGTGGAGAGAACGAATCGTACGATGGAGGACATGTTGAGAATGTGTGCTCTTGATTTCAGTAAAAGTTGGGAAGACCACCTCTTCATGGTGGAGTTTGCCTACAACAATAGATTTCAGGCGAGTATCAAAATGGTGCCATACGAGGCTTTGTAAGAAAGGCAGTGTCTAACGCCGATGTCTTGGATAGAGGGGGGAGACACCCAGTTGTTAGGAAAAGAAGTGGTGGCAGACACTTGTGAGTTGGTGCGAATGATCCAGGAGCGCATAAAGGTTGCTCAGGATTGGCAGGCAAAGTATTTTAATGCACGCTACATAAATGTGGAGTTTGCGGAGGGCGACATGGTATACTTGAATATCAAGCCGTTCAAAGGCATTTCGCGAATTCGACGACTCAAGAAATTGAGTCCGGGATACTTGGGTCCGTTTAAGGTTACAGAGCGTATAGGGGAAGCGGCCTATCGGTTGGCATTGTCTGTAGAGCTAAGTGGATTACATGATGTATTTCATGTTTCGGTGCTGAGGAAAGCATTGGTGGAGCCGGAGGATGTGGTTGAGTCTTTGACCATTCCTGTAACTGAAGATGTGAGGATGATATTTTGTCTGGTTTGCGTGGAGGATTCTGAAGTCCGGCGGTTGCAGAACAAAGAGGTCAAGCTGGTGAAAGTTTGTTGGGATAATTACGGAAAAGACGAGTTCTTGTGCGAGCAAGAGCAAACAATGCGGGATAACTTTCCGGAACTATTCGTTTCAGGTATGTGTGTTAGTTGTGCTTTTGTTAACATTTTATTTTTTGAGGATGAAATTCTTTTAAGGGGGGTGGATTTGTAACACCCCAGGTTTCGCTGAGCGCGGAGGCTGGAATGCCTAAGGCTGACACTGGTTTTTTGTATCTGGGAGCTAGCGCAGGCGTTAGGTGTTAACGTAGGCGTTAGCTGCCCCATCGGGATTACGATGGTGTTCGTCGAAGGGAGTTCGATGAAGGGAGTTTCATCGAATGGAGTTCGATGAAAGGAGTTCTACGAAAGGATTTCAATGAAGAGAGTTCAAAACCGTTGGGTCGCTAAGTTGGCTTCCTTCGTCGAAGGAAGTTTCGTCGAAGGGAGTACGACGAAGGGAGTTCGTCGAACGGAGTTCGACGAAGAGACTTCGACGAAGAGAGTTCGACGAAGAGAGTTCAGAACTGTTGGGCCGCTGAGATGGATTCGTTCGTCGAAGGAAGTTTCGTCGAAGGGAGTTCGACGAAGGGAGTTCGTCGAACGGAGTTCGACGAAGAGGGTTTGGAACCGCTGGGTCATTAAGTTGGCTTCGTTCATCGAAGGAAGTTTCGTCGAAGGGAGTTCGACGAAGGGAGTTTGTCGAAGGGAGTTCGTCAAAGGGAGGTCGACGAAGAACTAATGCGGGCGCTAGCGCTAACGCCAGCGTTAGCATACGGAACCTGTTCCGTAAGTAGCATTTCCTGGATGTCCGATCTGTTTGGATCTTGATCCTACAGTCTAGATAAGTGCATCCTAAGGTTTTATTTAGGGCAGAGAAGTTCTATTGTCTTTTGGTTAAGTCCTTTGTGCTTTTGGAGGCGTAGAAGAGAGGTAGGGTTTGGAGGAAGAAGAATGCTAGATCCGTCATTGTTGGAGCACCGGAGCTCCGTTCGCCGATCCGAGACAAGATCCGTGGAGAGGACTAGAAGGTGCTTCTTTCTATCCGTGCCTTTCAACCAATCCATGGGGAGGAAGAGAACTCTTAGGGTAACGTCATCTCTCCTCCCGGTTTTAGGATGCGTGCATGATACCTATGCTTTTACCTTCTCTTTTCTGAATTATTTATGGCACCAGATCTCTCAAATGAGAGGGGTTTGGGTCGCCTTGGTTCAAGAAGAACCATCAGGTTGATTGAGTCCGTTCCCGACATGAATTTGCACTAGAGATCTGCTCCGTTAGTGGATTAGACATTTAGGGTGAAGCCGAAATCGTGACCGGTGGTCCGATTCGATGATGTTGCTTAACGTGCATTTTAGGGATTTTGCTAGAAATCCGATGACGGTGAAAATGTCGTATATGTTGCCCTTATGTTCGTGTGAGAATGAACTTTGGTTTGGAAAGAGGGTAATTTTTATGTGTACGTGAAGGTGTGGTTTGTCTTTGTGGTCGGCTGGCTAGCCCGTGAATGTTTGGATTCATATGGGGAGAGTGTCCCGGCAAGACAAGTCCCCTTCTGGGTTAACTGACAAGAACAAGTATGCTGGTGCGTCCGTTGGCAAGATGAGTCATGTAATGGGTGAGCTCTCAGTGGAGTTCTTGGCTTTTGGCTTAGTGATTGTGGCGAGAACAAGTATGTTGATGCGCCCGTTAGCAAGATGAGTCATGTAAGGGATGAGGTCTCAGTGGAGTTCTTGGCCTTGGGCTTGCACGCCCGTGGGGGAAATGATAAGTACCCTTGGTTTGTTATGAAACGTTGATGTGTGTTGTTATGTTAGAAGCATACACGCCATAGGGTGCCTTGGGTGAAACCAGGTTTGCATACATGCTGCATTGCTAAATCCCCTTACTTTTATTGCTCAACATAGAAACGTGGATGATGATTGTGACACTCATGCCTGTCGTGTTTATGTTAATATTGTTTATTACCTTTGCATACAAAGTGCTGACTTGCAGGGTGATGTAGTTCCCCGGGGTCCGCTAGGATGGCCTAGAGGAGGGGTGTTGTTACACCGTTGTTGGTCAGCCAAAGCTGACCTTTGTTATAGCATTTTTTTGTGATTTGGATGCAGGGCAAGGATCGCAGGCTGGACCTAGCTCGCCGGCCAGAAAGGCCTAAGCTTCATGAAGTGCACTTTTCATGCTTTCTTGTTTGATTATGATGTCTTTACCTGTTCCGGCTTGCATACCGAGGTAGCTTAAGATTGTGATGATCTGTTGGACATTTCTATGCCCTGTTTGTTGTGACTTGAGTATGAGTTTTGTAAGGCCATAGGGCCGTAGTACTCTGATGTAGATGTGGATAACTTCTGTGGTTTATTTAATGTTTCCGCTGTGTTGGTTCTGAGTTTTGAGATGGTTAGATCAATATCTCTTTTTAATACTAAAGCTGTGGCAATTATATGCTATGGGGTCCCGACCGGACCTATATTATATAGTCATTGCTGGGGAGATGTTACATGCTCAGTTTGAACAATTAAATATTGGTGTTCAAAAGCAAATAGCAGATGTCAATGCCTTTGCTTCTAATACAGTAGCCTGGTTACATAATGAAATCTTCTCTGAGCTAGCCATTCATCCAGAACAACCCCAGTTATCACCAAGACCTGAAGCGCAACCATATTATGCTCCTCCAGTGAGCTATGCACAGGTATGGCTAGCAGATCAATTAGAAGTGCATTCTAAATTGCCTGGTTCCAGGAAAAGGAAATATGGGGAAAGTCCTTCTGCAAGCAGATCAATTCCATGTAAAAGTTCTAAAGGTACTGGAAAAGAAGTTGTAGGAGATTATGTAGAAGAATGAAGCCCTGCATCTAGGATCATTATCTTAGACTCCTTCAAGCTTGTGATCCAGGGAGGAATGAAAGTGCAAGATCTTCACAGTCAATAAAAGTGGCACAAGTATGAAATGAGCATGACCAGAAGAAGAATTCATTTCAAAACTCATGGATGGGAAAATCCAAAGGCTCCACCTCCACCACCTATGTACTATCCAAAGCCTGAAGCCTACTTCCAGAGACAAGAAAAGAAGAAGGAAGAGTAGCTGCTGAATGAAGGAAAATGAGACCATTCAAATCTTTTGATTAGAAATATTGTGTGAACTTAAACTTATTCTAGACAATCTTAATTATATGTATAATTTTTTATTTTGATGGTTTATGTTGCTTCTCATTTTTTTCTGTTATGTGCATTTTATATGTTTTATCTTGATGAAATTCATCTTAGTGTATAGGGTTCTGACTTCTACAAATAGGGGGAGATTGTTGGGTAGTGTATCCACAATAGCCTAGATTTGTGAGAAGTCGCCCTTGAACCAAGTTTAATTGCTTTTGTATTTGATGATGTTTCCTAGTTGTGTACAAACAGGTTCTTATTGCCAAGTGTAGAATAATGTCAGATCACAGTGAGTCATTAAATACACTATCATGCAATGTACTCCCTCATTGTGTGGAACATGGTATTGACTCATGTGTGATCTCTCTATTGGAATACACTTTATTTTCAAGTACCTTTGATGTTTGGGAGTTGGAGGAATTGCTGGTTGTCAAGAGAGAAAGAAACAAAAAGTTTCAGAATTTTTCTAAGCGTATTTCTCGAGAAATCAAATTTGTTTCTCGAGAAATCAAATCTATTTCTCGAGAAATCAAGTTCATTTCTCGAGAAGCTAAATTAGTTATCGATAAATCAAGTTCATTTCTCGAGAAGCCATTTCTGTTCTCGTGAAATCCTTCTCAGATTTCCAGTGAAGACTTTCTAAGTCATTTCTCGAGAAGCCAATTCCTTTCTCGAGAAATCAAGATCATTTCTCGAGAAACCAAATTCAGTTCTCAAAAAATCAAGTTCATTTCTCGAGAGGTCATTTCTGTTCTCGAGAAATTCTTTTCAGTCTTCCAGAAAAGTTCTTCTAAGCCTTTTCTCGAGAAGTAGCAAACCTTCTCTCGAGAAATCATGTCATTTCTCGAGAAGTACTTTAGCTCTCGAGAAATATTTTTATTTCAGGTCCTGTATTCAAAGTCTAATTTTGACGAAATTTAAAATCTTCTCTGATTATGTCAGTGCCACGTATGACTTATTTTAAGGAGATTTTACCTTAAATCAAGGACTTATGACTGTTAGACATGATTGCCAATAAAAGGTCATTTTCAGAAATCGTCTAAAACTAATCTTTCGAAAAACCAAAAAGAGTCGCACGCCTTCTGCCATTTTCGAAGAACTTCATCTCTCTCAATCAGCCAATCTCTTTGAAGGAAAAGATCCGACAGATCAGTGATCTAATTTCTACAGAAGTCTATTGTATCTTGTCGAATTCTAGAAGTTCTGATCTGAGATTTCAAGCTTTCTTCCTCAACATCAAGCCAAAGTTTTCCAAGTCTCAAGAAGGAAGAAGATCAATATATTTCAGATCTGTACATGTATTTCTATCTTTTTACTTGTACACAAACCTCTATTTCTTTGTAGGAAGTTTATCTTCCGAGTTGTAGGAGTGTTGTCTCTGAGTTTGTAGGAGCTTTGTCTCCGAGGTGTAGGAGTGGTGACTTCGAGTTTGTAGGTTCATTTTGATCTGAGATATAGTGAAATAGTTGAGGCTATCAGTGGTGCTAGATAGGCGAGGCCGGAAAGTGGACTACCCAAGATTGGGGAACCACTATTAAATCGTTGTGTCGTCTGTGTTTGTGATTTGCTTTTATGTGTTCTATTTTTTGTCAAGTTTTAATTCCACAAAAGATGCAGATCTCACCTATTCACCCCCTCTAGGTGATTTAGGTAGGCAGCTAGATACTACAACACCTCTGCCCTCAGCTTTGCTCAATAATTGCTAGCCTATAGCTTTCTGGTGCTACGCACCAAGTCCCCAGGACCTAGCTTCACACCCTTCAAAAATAGCTTACTAGTTTCAAACAGGAGCTACCGTCAACGGTAACACTATCGCTGGGCGGTAAAACATTGAACAATGATTCTGCCCTCTTTTTCAGGTATTTTTGGGAGGTTGACTTCAGAACTCCCTACAGTACACCACAGTACCCAGAATACAAAACTATAGCATATATACACAGAGTCCTCTCCGGAACGCAATAAACAATAAAAGCATCACCAATCCAGGCCAACCTGTCAGAGTGGGCTTCACACAACAAGTCTATGTTCGTACATCAATCCAGACTCAATATGCAATTTTTATTGGGGATATTTCATATCGACCCATCAGAAGAATCCTCCCTACTAATTAGTGGAATATCTTCCTACTATTATGCCAATCAAAGGACAAGCATGTCTAGATATTTAGGAGGAGAGTCGTTACCAATAAAGCTCGTTTTAGTGCCATAGTATCGCAGTTGAGCCAGATGGAAGCGTTCGAACTGCCTTCCTCTCCACGAATCTAGTGTTGGCACAAGACTAAAGGTTGATTTCAACCTTCTCCTTCTTCCTTCATTCTTTCTAATTTTCCTTTTCCTTTCCTTAGCTTTTGCTTAGCTTGAAGAAAGAGAGAGAGAGAGAGAGAGAGAGAGAGAGAGAGAGACTTATCTCAAAAGCCCTCAGCCCTTAAGGATTTCGGGCCTAAACTCAACAACAGGATCTCCAAGACAAACTCAATGGATGGCCATTATTTAAATAAAGAAGTTTGATCCTGGCTGTTACCGCCCCCGCGATAGTGGCTTTGGCGGTGGAGCTTATCCGCTCACACCTCACCGCTTAACGAACGCTTAAGGAATTCGTCAGGAAACTACTGTCAGTGTTATGACTAACGCATAGCACCAGCGATCTAGTTGATCATCGAGACCTCTCGACGACAAAAGAACTTCACATCGACATGGCAAGTCATCAAGTCGATAATGACCTAATGCCAGCGCTAGCTCCAATGCCCACTTTTAGTATGTCGGCTTGACACCTTGTCGAATTGATCTAGCTGATACCTTCCACTTGATATCTTCAAGATGATATCACTAACATCAGTGTTAGCACTAACGCCCGACATTAGCTCCTACAACAAAAACTCTTGCTTTCTTCAGCTAGGAAAACCTGGGGTGTTACAAACCACCTCACCTTACAGAAATTTTGTCCCGAAATTCCAGAATGAAGAAAAGCATGAAAAGATACAAAAACATAACTTTTACCTTAATGGAATATGTAAGACCCCCCTCCCGGAACACAAGACACGGCCGAGGGGAGTCCTATGCCCAGGACAGCCTCCTTGCGGAAGTGCCAGCACTCGGGCTGGCCCCCTCCACAAGACGCCTATCCTGCCGACTATTCTCACATATCATCATGCCAACCCATCAATAATAGAAAAATAGTAGAAGCCATAGATTCACCTATCAGTAAAGGTATCACAATTATAAAAAAGATAGGTAGCTCTGAGAGCTCCTGCAAATATCAGAGTATCAAATGAAATGCCCCAAGGGATACATCTCAAACTATCGCTCACATATGTCACTGACGGTAATGTTGGCATCGTAGTCTCCGGCCCTGTCATCCTGATCTGGCTATCCGCCTCCAGCGTCGCGCGCTGCTGCTCCTAGGTGTGCTCCTAAAAGAGGGGCGCAACAACCGTTAGTCATAAAGACTAAGTTGCTCCACATCCTCTCCCCTGGCGACTCCAAGGCACCGGGCGGAAGGGAATGAAGAGAAGTTGCAATATACACAATAGTTGCAAATGCATGTGGCAAGGAAAGATGTAATCACAGCAGTATATCAAATGTATAAAAAGTACATCTAACAAGTAGTATGGACAGCGGCAGAGTATAAGCAAGCAGAGTATATAGATAATTGAATTGAACTTAACTTTTAAGGATGCCCATACAAGCGTATAAGTTAAGGATCCGAACATAAAGTAACCCCATCATATAAAGGTGCCCATACAAGTTTATATGATGAGGATCCAATGCGGTGCAATGCTATGATCATGAAAGGATGAATGCAATGCAATGATTATGATATGATGACTCACCATGCATATTTGCTATGTCGACATAGACCTGTAGTTCCGGCTTTTCGAGGGTAGCTAACCACTCAGGCACCTCACGTTGTGGCCAGATGGAGATAGTGGAACGGGCTCCTCCACTACTAGGCGGGTATGAACACTACCAGACCTAGGCCTATGTATGCCTCAACGCTAAGAACACATTGCGGAGACCCTACGTACTGCTCACATCGTACCGAGTCTTCATAATACGGAAGGGGTCTTGGGAAGTGAACACCAAGAACACTGCCCAACCGATCTAGAGTATAACTGTCGGCTTCCGTCGGTGTCACAACAAGCGAGCATGTAGATCATTACACCACCACGTGTGAACCGTGAACATTCATGTAATTCCAATGCACACCCGTGCTATCAAGCACCAAAGGACTCACAGAAGGAGTCTTATTACTTTTCTCCTACAATCAATGCTGATGCTAATTAGCATCCAAGGCCCCCAACCACCGGGTCCTTAACATTCCCCATAAGATACGGCCATATCTTATAACCTGCATCAAGCCATCAATGCTACCCATACCGAGTGGTTATAACTCTTGTGTAGTGGCGTGATTATGACACAAAAATTACTCTATGAGACCCTGCATGACTACTTGTGCGTATAGACACATATTCATATCATACTAAATTAGTAAACCCAACTTATCATAAATATTCAATTCATATGCTCAATTCACGGTGTGTCTCAACACCCTTGAAGCCATCACTCATATTGAGAGGTTATCACAAATCTAATCATCCGATAGATTATCAAATGATATGAGCATTTGTATAATCATATCCTCTGAATTAATCATTCAATTATGCATCGTAATGTCCCATTTCATAATCATAACATTCATCTACACCTCACCCAATTGACATGGGAATCTAGGAACTCCTACCATCCAAAGGGGGGGGGACCTGAAATTCACTATTTGCTAACGCCGGCGGTAGCGCTACCGCTGGGCGTTAGTAGTCCAGACGACACCTTCTCGTCGATGTCGACGGGAAGCTAACCCTTCCCGTCGATGTCGACGGGAAGCTAGTCCTTCCCATCGATGTCGACGGGAAGCTATTCCTTCCCGTCGATGTTGACGGGAAACTAATCCTTCCCGACGATGACGACGGGAAGCTAATCCTTCCCGCCGATGTCGACGGGAAGCTAATCCTTCCTGTCGATGTCGACGAGAAGCCAACCCTTCCCATCGACATTAAGGGTCGACGGGAAGTTACCCCTTCCCATCGACAAGTCGAACCGCTAATGCCAGCGGTAGCCTTACCGCCTGATATTAGCGATTCTACCAACACTTCTTCCCGAGGACATCCAGGGTCGATGGGAAGTTACCCCTTCCCGTCGACAAGTTGACCCGTTAACGCCGGCGGTAGCGCTACCGCCAACGCTAGCTAACAGAGAACCATTTCTCTGTTATAACATCCACTTTTCTTCCCGTGAACTCTCAACTCCAATAAAGTTCCATTCTTCTTTTCCATAGTTGCTGGAATTTCACCACTAATCATGAGTCCCCTTATTATTCAAGTGCAATATTGTGATTAAAAACTCTCTTTAACAAGGGACTATTCATCATCTTCCCCAAACAAAAAATTTAGGTCATCTCACCTTCTCTCCTCCAATACTCCATCATTAGGCCATCGATCTTCATGAAATCAGCTCCTTTGACCTCGTATTGAAGAGAGGAGTTGATCGAAGATATACACGCAGAGAATGACGCCCTAGAACATATGCTCTTGCGTGGCCACTTCCTACGAAACTCCATTAACCTCACTAGATCAAGCTCTTTTAAGCTCAATGTCTCTTCTAATTAGATCTAAAGATCTAGCACCAAGGGAGAGGGGTCGTAAGTCACCTGATTTCTGGCCGACGATCGTGGTTGTCTCCTCGGTGGCATGGCGGCGGTCGGCCAAGATCAAATCTTTCTCCAAGCTTGCTCTTTCAAGAACCCTAAGTTAAAACCCTGAGGTGTGAGGAAGAAGATAAAGAAAAACAAGAAGGAGAAGAAGAATAAGAAGAAGAAGAAGAAGAAGATGAGTAGGGCATCTGATTAAGGGAGTTCAACCCCTTTGAGTTAGGAGAGAATGGAGAGAGAGAGAGAGAGAGAGAGAGAGAGAGAGAGAGAGATAACATTAATGAGCATTAAATGCAAATTCCACTTTCCAATCTTTATGTTGAAATTCTCCACCTAAGTGTCAGCTGGTTATAAGCTTTTAATTCCATTATTAACTCATTTTAGGCAATTTAATCCATCTATTATGGAAAAATCACGTGCACTGATTCAGCCGCTACCGCCGGCATTAGCTCCCTTTTACCAATTCTTTTCCATTTGCTTTCTAACTTCAAGGGGGTGATGGTTACACCTACTCCTGGAGATCAGATCACCTCCTTGGCACCATTAGGATCTCAAGACCCCTTCCTAGCCCAAGCACCTCCAAGTGAACCATGTCCTTCGAGGGTTCTAGTTCGAAGTGGGACGTTACAAATCCAATAAGCAAAAAAATTAATTTCGTTCCCGAAATTTGAGTTTGGGGCTACGCGTATTAAAGCGAAGTATGACAAGCTAGTTTAGATCATACCTGGGGAAAAAAATCTGAAGTATCTAGTTGCCTACCTAAATCACCTAGAGGGGGGGTGAATAGGTGATCTCTACGTCTTTTGCGGAATTAAAAATTAAACGTAAAGCACAGCACACAAAATTAATCACAGCCACAGATAACACCAGGAATTTATAGTGGTTCCCCGTACTTGGGTACTCCACTGCCGGCCTCGCCAATCTAGCACCACAGCTAGACTTGACTACTCACTAAATCTCGGATCAAGAACGATCCTACAGTCTCGGAGTCAAACTCCTACAAACTCAGAGAGAACCTCTCTTACAACTCGGAGAAAACTTCTCCTACAACTCGGAGAACAACCTCTCCTACAACTAGGAGATAACAACTCCTACAACAGATTGAAAAGGGTTTGAACAATACTAAACCAGATCTGAATAACAGAAGCGTTTTCTTCCTTCTTCTTGAATGGCTTTTGAGAACGATGAGGAAGAACAACGATCCTTCAAATCTGTCTTTGGCAATCCGAAACGATCCAATAGAGATTGTAGAACCTGAGCATGGATCAATCGAATCCTTCTTGATAGAAATCGGCAACTCCAAAGAGTAGATCGATATCCAAACGTAGACGACGGCGAGCGCCGTTTTTCTCGTTCTTTTTGATCGGGAGAGAGAGATTAGGGTTAGAACGATTCTAGAACTTGTTTTAAACAATCCTATATATATGGAGAGGAGCAATTAAAGGATTAATTAGACTTAAAAGCACTCCATATAGCCGTTAGAAACGAGAAGGGGCGATCACGATCCGTCCAGAACAGAGAAAACGAAACAGAAAAATTACGGACAGAAGTCTCGAGACATAAGGGATCTCTCGAGACATAAGGGATCTCTCGAGACATGAAACAGAGAGAGCAGGAAAGGGATGTCTCGAGAACTCGATGATCTCTCGAGACATTGCAAAGAATTCAGACTTAAGATCTCTCGAGACAACCACGATCTCTCGAGACATGTCTGATCTCTCGAGATAACCACGATCTCTCGAGACATGTCTGATCTCTCGAGACATATCCTTAGGAAAAATTTGTTTCACAAAAATTTCTTTTCTTCTCTTGAACACATGCTGCAGCCGCACTCCAAAGTCTTCAATAGTCTTGAAAAAGAAGTGTACCCCAATAGTGAGATCACACATGAGTCATCACCATGTTTCATATAATGAGGGATTACATTTTATGAAACTGTGTTTGCAGACCCATTGTGACCTGACATTGGCTTACACTTAGCCATGATAATCTGCAAGACAAAACTAGAAAAGCATATCAAATACAAAAGCAATTCAATCTTAGTTTAAGGGTGACTTCTCACAAATCAAGGTAATTTTGAATGCAATTTCCAACAATCTCCCCCTATTTGTAGAAGTCAGAACCCTGTACACTAAGTTGAATTACAGCAGTTAAAGAATAAATATGCTACACTACACAAAGATATAGAAATGAAAAAGTAAAGAACGTCAAAACATCAAATATATATATATATATATATATATATATCTAAATTGAATTGTTCAGAAGACTTGATGTTCACTAATATCAGAATGAAAACAAAATATGTCTTGTCAGCATCATCATCATCATCCTTCAAGACCACCTTTTCCTCTTTTCTTCTTGTCTGGAGAAATAAGCATGAGGCTTGGGATGGTAAAACGGAGGGGGTTCCGGAGCATCAGCATTATTATAACCAAAAGCTCTGAAATGAATCCTTCGCTTCCTTTGAGCTGTCTCATGTTTTTCCCATTCTTGAGAGCTGTAGCATTCAGATCTGTTCATTTTACCTTCATGAACTAACTTATAGGTTTCAAGAATAATGTCTTTTGAGACTGGGCTCCAGATTTCTGGATAACTTTTCTCAGCCTTAGCTTTGCACTGACCTGTAGAGCTAGAACTAGGAACTGATCGACTGGCAGAAGAACCTTCACCAAATTTTCTTTTTCTTTTGGTCCCAGCCCTATCTGATTGATCTTCAACAATTGGAGCCTTCCCAAGTAGTTCTTCTGGCCTAGGAGAAAACTGAGGAACGGGAACATCTGGATCAATTGCCAACTCAGGAAAAATCTGATTATGAAGCCATGTTGCTGTTTTGAATGAATAAGCATTAATATCAGCAACTTGCTTCAACATCCTGGAAGAGAACTGCTCAAACTGAGAATTCCATGAGCTTTGAAGAGCAGAAACGGAGCTTTCAATCAAATCTGTCATTTTAGCTACTATATTTTCCTCCCCCTTTCTGACTTCTACAGATAGGGTTTGGAGAGTATCATCTTTGAACTTTCCGACTTCATCAACAATTTTGAATGTATTGGCTTCAGCCTTGTCAGACACTGATTCTTGAAGCTTTGTCAGTATAACAGTCTGAGTCAACACTGTGCCTACACCTTCAGTTGCATGATCAATTTGCTTGCTTCCTAGGCTCATCAAATCAGAGAGATTTTCATAATTGGATTTTATCTTAGCTAACTCTCTGCCTAGTTCACTTTCAACTGAGGCAATCTTCCTGTGAACAGTTGTCAAAGAATTTTCAAACTGTGCACTCTGCTTCTTGAGCAGTGCTTCAATCTTTCCTAGAAGAGAATCTTCTGCACAACCTAGCTCATCTGGAGCATTCTTGGTTGTATCATACTCTGACTCCCCCTCAACATGTACTAGGGGAGGTGACAAATCATGAACTGACATGACATCATCATCATCTATGTTAAAAACAAAATCAGCACCAGACCCTGCCTGTTGGCCACTGGGACTGTGCTCTTCAGATACTGGAATGGATTCTGTTGGAGCTGATGAGGATTGACCTTTGGCTTTTGAACGGATTGGCAGCTTGGCTCGACCTGAAGCTTTAGAGCGAGTCCGAGATGAGAGTGGAAATGATGTTACCAAGGGTGCTTGATCTTCAGAAGAAGGAGCTGGAGTTTCTGCTTCTCTTGCAACTGCAGATTTAAGAGTCTCCCCCTCAGAAGGAGCACCAACCATTTCCGGCTTCTTGATTCGAATGTCCCATCTCTGCAAGGAGCTGAAATCGATCTTCTTAAGGTGATGGATAACTGTACCTTTGGACATGTTGAAAATAGCAGGGTTAAACTGATTTAGAAACAGTGAGATGATCCGGGCAAAGTTAGGAGTGTTTATGCAAGCTTTGATATTTGAGAATAAGATTGAGGCCCAATCTCTCTTCTTTCCAGTAACAATGCCAATCATCAACAGAAACATCTCTTCAGACACATGTCCTTGAGAGCCTGTCTTGCAGAAAAGTGCCTTTGAGATAATGTCCAGCAGGAGCTTCCCTACATCATTCAACTTATTCCTTTTAACTGTAGAAAAATCTGAATCAAGACCACAGAACCTTGGTGTAGTCAACCAATCAATGTCAACTAGCTCTTCTTCAGCTTCCACTTCAGACAACTGCAAATACTTAGCAAGAGTCTCTGGAGAGACTTTGATTTTGATACCCTTAACGAAAGAGATCAACATACTTCCTTCCTTGATTGGCTTCACATTGATGAAGAATTCTTCAACCTCATCAAACAAAATCCGGCAAGGATGCTCAAGAACGAAAGTGAGACCGGCGGCATCAAGTAAGCGAAACAGAGACTTGAAATCATCGGATAAACTCGCAAGACCTGACCGAATAACCTCGTTGCCGACTCCAATTTTCGGATGAGGAGAGGGAGCCATAGCAGCAAGAGGGAGGGAGAGATGCCGACGGAGAGAGCTGAAGCACCAGGAGCCACCGAGAACCACCAAAAATCGCCGAAACACAGAGTCGAGTCCCGGACGATCACTGCTCGAGAGGGAGACGAAAGGTCGAGGAGGTCTCGGGAGATGACTCGCGTGAACATCAAGTTTCCGATTTCGTGTTTATATATATATATTTTGATTTTACGAAAAATAGATAATTAGAAATAGGAATTAGCGCGTACCTGTCATTTGGGATTCCCTTTAAAAAAAAACTTATGTCTCGAGACATCGGCTATGTCTCGAGAGCTCAGGTGATATTTTCTTCATTGATGTCTCGAGAGATTACCCGTGTCTCGAGACATCACCTTATCTCGAAATCTTCTTCTTGTCTCGAGAAATCCTGCCAGGTCCCGAGACATGACTTATCATTAGAAAACTTCTTGTCGCCAAGGTTTTGATTGACTTGACCATTAATCCATGTTGAGCATTCCAAGTTCCGTCTTGAAGAAAGAGAACTTGGTCTCATCCAGTGGCTTCGTGAAGATGTCTGCAACTTGCTTATCCGTGGGGACATAACTCAGATTTATGTCACCCTTCTCCACATGCTCCCGGATAAAGTGATATCGTAGCTCGATGTGCTTTGTCCGACTGTGAGAGACTGGATTATTTGCGATAGCAATTGCACTGGAAGAGTCGCAAAACATAGGAATGTCTTTGAACTTCATGTTGTAGTCTTGAAGTTGATTTCTTATCCAGAGAAGTTGTGCGCAACAACTGCCAGCAGAAATGTATTCCGACTCGGCGGTTGATATTGCAACACAATTCTGCTTCTTGCTATTCCAGGAAATAAGTCTCCTTCCGAGGAATTGACACGTCCCAGAAGTGCTTTTCCTGTCGTCTTTGCTACCTGCAAAGTCTGCATCTGAAAAACCAATTAGTTCACTATCATTACTTCTTGGGTACCATAAGCCAAGATTTGGTGTGCCTTTAAGGTATCTCAAGATTCGCTTTGCAGCAGTATTGTGGGATTCCTTAGAGTTCACCTGATATCTAGCACATACACATGTAGAGAACATTATATCAGGTCTACTGGCAGTAAGGTAGAGCAAAGAGCCAATTATGCTTCTGTGCTTGGTTTCATCAAAAGGTTTCCCTTTCTCATCCTTGTCCAAAGACGTAGCTGAGCTCATTGGAGTCCTCATAGAGGTTGCACTCTCCATTCCAAATTTCTTAATCAACTCCTTAGTGAACTTTGTCTGAGAAATGAAGATTCCATCTTCAGACTGTTTCACTTGAAGTCCTAAGAAATATTTCAGCTCACCCATACTGCTCATTTCAAATTTCCCTTGCATAAGTTTAGAAAACTTTTTGCAGAGGTTATCATCTGTAGAACCAAATATGATGTCATCGACATAGATTTGCACTAGCAAAATCTTGCCTTTTACTTCCCTAAGAAATAATGTCTTATCTATCTTTCCTCTTGTGAACTTGTTCTCAAGAAGAAAGTTAGACAGCGTCTCATACCAAGCTCGAGGAGCTTGTTTCAAATCATATAAAGCTTTCTGTAATAAATAAACATGATTGGGATGATCAGGATTAACAAAACCTGGGTGTTGTTCAACGTATACTTCCTCTTTAATGTCTCCGTTTAGGAACGCGGATTTGACATCCATTTGATATACGGTGAAACCCTTGAAAGCAGCATAAGCAAGGAAGAGTCTGATCGCTTCGAGCCTTGCTACAGGAGCGTACGTCTGATCGAAGTTGATGCCTTCCTCTTGTCTGTACCCTTTAGCTACAAGTCTGGCTTTGTTCTTTATGATTGTTTCTTCTTCATCCAGCTTGTTTCTATACACCCACTTTGTTCCAATGACATTTTTGTCCTTGGGTTTTGGAACAAGTGTCCATACTTTACATCGTTTGAACTGATTTAATTCTTCTTCCATAGCAATTATCCAGGATGGATCTTCATTTGCCTCTTGGAATTTCTTTGGTTCGACCTGCGAAAGAAAACTTAAATGCATATTTTCCTTAATGGTACCTCGTCTTGTTCTTATTCCTTCATGAGGATCTCCTATGATTTGATCAACTGGATGATCCCTCATGTGTCGTAGCCCGAGGTTTCTTGCATGATTTGGACCAATAGAAGTTTCTTCTGCTGTTGGAGTATCTTCCTCCACTTGGAGTGGCTCTTCATCAGGATGATCTTCTTCATAGATTGTTATTGGGGGAATTTTGATGAAGTGTTGAGAATTTTCTTCAACTGGCTGATCCAAGCTTAAGTCCTGCAGCTTTGAACCTGTGTCTACAGAAGAAATGCTAGAGGAGCTGCTTTGTAGCATGCTCGTCTCATCAAATACAACATTAATAGATTCTTCTACCACTAGGGTTTTCTTATTAAAAACTCTATATGCCCTACTATGGCTACTATATCCTACAAAAATACCTTCAAAGCTCTTTTCACTAAACTTAGTTTTGTAATGCTTTCCATTGTTTAGCATAAAGCATTTACTACCAAAGATTCGAAAATAAGAAACGGTCGGTTTCTTGCCTTTTAGAAGTTCATAAGGAGTCTTTTCATGGTTTTTGTTTATGAGTGCTCTGTTTTGCACATGGCATGCAGTATTGACAGCTTCAGCCCAGAAATATTCAGGTAGTGAAGAGTCACTCAACATGGTTCTGCAAGCCTCAATAAGTGTTCTATTCTTTCTCTCAGCTACTCCATTTTGTTGTGGAGTTCGAGGAGAGGAAAACTCATGAAAGATACCGAGGCTTTCACAGAATTCTGTCATGGCTCCAGATTCAAATTTTGTACCATGGTCACTTCTAATTTTGACCACCGAACAGTTAAATTCATTCTGGACTTGCCTGACAAAACTAGTGAAATTGTCAAAGGTATCTGACTTATGTTTCAGAAAGAATACCCAGGCAAAACGAGAGTAATCATCTACAATAACCAATGTGTAAGATTTTCCTCCTAAACTTCTAATTTGCAAAGGACCAAACAAATCCATATGGAGTAGGTATAGACACCTGGTTGAATCTTTGCCAATAATGCTCTTAAAGGTAGCTCTTGTTTGCTTGCCTTTTACACATGCATGACAAGGTCTATCTTTAATGCACTTAACATCTGGTGCATCTCGCACTAAGTTTTGAGAAAACAATTTATTAATAGTTTTGAGATTTATATGTGCTAATCTCTTGTGCCATTGGTCAACAAGAGATGCACTATCTTTTGCCAAAAGACATACTGGTGTAGAAGATGATATGCAAAGAAAATTTAAACAAAATATGTTTCTACAGCGAATGCCTGATAAAATCGTTTCATGATTTTCAGCCGACTTTATCAAACACTTATCTTTATGAAAATCAACAATGTATCCTTTATCACAAAGTTGACTTATGCTTATCAGATTATGTCGTAATCCTTCCACATAAGCTACATCGGAAAAAGATACATTTCCATTAGAAATCATACCATAGCCTTTAGTTATTCCTCTGTCTGAACAGCCAAAAATAACTTTTGGACCGTTCGCAACTGGAATGTAGTTTTGCAAAAGGCTTCTTGTCCCGGTCATATGCCGAGAGCATCCACTGTCCAAGTACCAGATTGGATTTTTATTGGCCTTTGGACATACCTGCAAAAACAAATCATTTCGCCTTAGGAGCCCAAACAGATTTGGGTCCTTGGTCCCGTGTCAGTTGAGCACCACGAAGAATGTTAACATTGCGAGTGGTTTGCCTTGCAACGTTCACTTGTGGTCTCCTAGTATACGTTGTATTAAACCAACAATCAACGGCAAAGTGACCAATTTTACCGCAGCACCAACAGTCGAATCTGTTGTACCTTCTCTTTACACTCTCCTGCTTAACTTTTTGAACGTTAGCTCTTGCAGGAGAAGCCCTTTTAGATGAGGATGCCTCATGGGGGCAACACACACAAGGTGGTACTGTCCTCTTCGGCTTTGGTGCAACAACATTCACTTTTGGTGCTTTCTTAGCACTCGGACCATGAACAAATGGACCGTACCCTTTCCGATTAATCTCTTGATAGGGTGCTTGAAAAGCAATATCACCAAAGTTTCGGGGAGGAGCCCATTCCTTATGATCATTCACAGGTGAAAAAGGAATTGGTCGTGTGAAATGACCATAGGAACTCTCCAAATCATAAGCATTCATAGGGAAAATGACTCTCTTGAATGCTACAGGCTCTTGATGAGCTTTCCCTTTTTCTTTGGTAGTAGCTTTCTTAGCAACCAGACTATTCTTCGTAGCAATTGTATTTTTTGAAGAATTGCTAGTACTAGCTTCATGCCCTATACCGCTTCCTTTTGCCTTAGTGGTAAAAGTACCAATAATTGGCAGAACAGTTTTAGGTTGAGAGAATGCTTCATCCAACTTCTTCTCAGCCGCAAGCTGTTCCTCCAAGACATTTATCGAATGATCTCTCAGGGCAAGAGTCTCTTCCGAGCTTTTAATCTTGTCTTTCAAGGCTTGGACTTCCTCTTTGAGAGATTAAAGTTCTTCAACTTCTTTTCTCAAGTTAGATTCCACCTCCTTGAGAGCCATGATCTCCTTACCCTGAGTTTTGACAACCTTTCGGCACTTGTCAAAGCTTTGGAGCATTTTGGTATATTGAGACATGAGCTCAGATTCATCGTCTGAGAGGTTATCCTTTTGTTCAGCCGAAGCATAATCAGAATCAGATAGGATAGTGTGATCATTTACCTTTCCGGTGTACGGGGGTGCTTCTTCATCATCAGACATAGCCATCAGACCGAAGTAAGCTTCTTCTTCATCACTCGACTCATCGGAGTCACTGTCGCTCAGAGTTTTGGCTTTCTTAGCGACGAAGCTTCTATCTGATTTCTTCTTTCCATGAGTGGATTTCTTGTCTTCTTTTCTTCCACCTTCTTTCTTTTTGTAGGGACACTCAGCAATTATGTGCCCTGGCTTATTACAACAGTAGCAAATAATGTCAGAAGAAATGTGTTTGTTCTGTTTGGATTTATACCTGTCATTATTGCTTGAGCCCTTCCTGTGATATTCGCCATCACGACGAGAATATTTATGATCCGAGGAAGACGGCTTGTTGTTCATGTGCCTCTGCTTGTTCAGCAGTTTCTTAAACTGACGGGAGATTAAAGAGAACTCCCCATCAGACAGTTCGGAACAGGAGGAGCTGGCTTCCGATTCTTCTTCAATATCAGATTCCTTTTCTCTGATCGGTATCACTGCTTTGCTCTTCTTTGAATTCTCTGCCTTCAAAGCTAAGGTTCTTTCTTTGCTTGAAGCTCGATTTACATCCTCTTCAGACTTTCGGATGTTCATTTGTAATTCATGAGACAACAGCTTCCCGAACAAATTTTGAGGTTCTAGACTTGGCAGTTTTCCAAACTCTCTTATGGCAACAATTTTGCTATCCCAGTCTTTCGTTAGGGAACGCAAGAATTTGTCATTTAGTTCACCGTTTGTGAACTCCCTGTCGTAGTTCCTCAAACCATTGACTATCTTGAAGAATCTTTCGTACGCATCAGCAATGCACTCCTTCTTATTCTGCTTAAACGCCTCGTACTCTTGATTAAGTAGAGACCTTCTATCTTCTCTTACCTCGTCAGTACCTTCCATTAGAACAATTAAGGATGTCCACATCTTTTTGGCTGATTTGCAGTGAATTAAGTTTTGCAACATGGAATCGTCCACTGCACTTGCAATTATGTTTTTAGCCTTCTTGTCAAGAGCAACAAGAGCTATCTCATCCTTAGTCAAATCCATCATTTTCTTAGGTATCTGAACAGTAGGATTTGTTGACGAAGCGGTCATTGGCACATGGGGACCTTCTTCCACGACTTGGAAGATTCTGGGATCTGCAGCTTCCATATAAAAACGGACTCTTTCCTTCCACATAGGAAAGTTGGCCTTGGTGCAGATGGGCAATTTCAGAGAGGATTCCTTGACTCTATCCATGGCTTGCTAGCAACTAGAAGGATGGATCCTGTTCAAGGTGTTAACCTAGCAACGAACAGCGACCCTCTGATACCAATTGAAATATCTAGTTGCCTACCTAAATCACCTAGAGGGGGGGGGGGGGGTGAATAGGTGATCTCTACGTCTTTTGCGGAATTAAAAATTAAACGTAAAGCACATCACACAAAATTAATCACAGCCATAGATAACACCAGGAATTTATAGTGGTTCCCCGTACTTGGGTACTCCACTGCCGGTCTCGCCAATCTAGCACCACAGCTAGACTTGACTACTCACTAAATCTCGGATCAAGAACGATCCTACAGTCTCGGAGTCAAACTCCTACAAACTCAGAGAGAACCTCTCTTACAACTCGGAGAAAACTTCTCCTACAACTCAGAGAACAACCTCTCCTACAACTCGGAGATAACAACTCCTACAACAGATTGAAAAGGGTTTGAACAATACTAAACCAGATCTGAATAACATAAGCGTTTTCTTCCTTCTTCTTGAATGGCTTTTGAGAACGATGAGGAAGAACAACGATCCTTCAAATCTGTCTTTGGCAATCCGAAACGATCCAATAGAGATTGTAGAACCTGAGCATGGATCAATCGAATCCTTCTTGATAGAAATCGGCAACTCCAAAGAGTAGATCGATCTCCAAACGTAGACGACGGCGAGCGCCGTTTTTCTCGTTCTTTTTGATCGGGAGAGAGAGATTAGGGTTAGAACGATTCTAGAACTTCTTTTAAACAATCCTATATATATGGAGAGGAGCAATTAAAGGATTAATTAGACTTAAAAGCACTCCATATAGCCGTTAGAAACGAGAAGGGGCGATCACGATTCGTCCAGAACAGAGAAAATGAAACAGAAAAATTACGGACAGAAGTCTCGAGACATAAGGGATCTCTCGAGACATAAGGGATCTCTCGAGACATGAAACAGAGAGAGCAGGAAAGGGATGTCTCGAGAACTCGATGATCTCTCGAGACATTGCAAAGAATTCAGACTTAAGATCTCTCGAGACAACCACGATCTCTCGAGACATGTCTGATCTCTCGAGACAACCACGATCTCTCGAGACATGTCGGATCTCTCGAGACATATCCTTAGGAAAAATTTGTTTCACAAAAATTTCTTTTCTTCTCTTGAACACATGCTGCAGCCGCACTCCAAAGTCTTCAATAGTCTTGAAAAAGAAGTGTACCCCAATAGTGAGATCACACATGAGTCATCACCATGTTTCATATAATGAGGGATTACATTTTATGAAACTGTGTTTGCAGACCCATTGTGACCTGACATTGGCTTACACTTAGCCATGATAATCTGCAAGACAAAACTAGAAAAGCATATCAAATACAAAAGCAATTCAATCTTAGTTTAAGGGTGACTTCTCACAAATCAAGGTAATTGTGAATGCAATTTCCAACACAATCCCGGGTAATGTTGATGCTTAAGGTCCATCATCTCCTAAGTGTATTCCTCTCGTCCGTGGTTGGACCACAAAACCTTCACCAATGGAACACTCTTTCACAGTAAAACTCTGGTCTCGGTATCCACTATGCGTACCGACTCTAGCCGGACCGATCTATCGGTCCCCACAGGGCACGACGCTGCAAGGACATGCTAATCAAGGTGAAGCAATGCCCTCCGAAGGTAGGATACATGGAAGACGTCATGCAAATTCCCCAACTCCGCTGGCAGCTCCAACCGATAGGCTAAGGGGCCAATCCGCTCCAAAATGGTATAAGGCCCCATATAGCGAGGACTGAGCTTCTTCCTTCCCCAAACATGAGACACTCCGTGCATCGGCCTAATCTTCAAGAACACCTTGTCACCAACCTGAAACTCTACTACCATGTGCTTCGCATCATAATATTTGTCCTGTCGGCTCTATGCCTCGAGCATGCAGTCTCGAATCAATCTTACCATTTCATCGGTATCATCAATGAATTTCACCGCTAATGTTTTCTGGTCCTCATCCTGGACCCATGATACAGGTGTCATGCACCTCCTTCCATAAAGCACCACATAAGGAGCCATGTCGATGCTTTCCTGATGACTGCTATTGAAAGAGAACTCAACCAAGGGCAGAAGTCTCTCCCACGGCTCTCCTCGATCTAGAACACATAGGCGCAACAGATCTTCCAAATTCTTGATCATCCGCTCTGACTGGCCATCCGTCTGAGGGTGGAAGGTCGTGCTAAATGTCAAGCGCGAGCCCAAATATTCTTGCACTGATTTCCACTCCTTGGAGGTGAAACAACCATCACGGTCTGAAACAATAGTCTTGGGCACTCCATGATATCGAACTGCTCGACGAAGAGTCTTACCAACACATCGACGTGTGTATCCTTCCTCATTGGTATGAACCTGGCATGCTTCGTCAGCCGATCTAAAATCACCCACGCAGATTCATTCTTGGAGTAGGAGCGAGGCAGACCGTGAACGAAATCTATGGATGTATCTTCAAATTTCCACTTGGGGATGGGCAACGACTACAACAACCCAGAAGAACTCCTACACTCTGCCTTCACCTTCTGGCACACCTCACAGTGGGTGACAAAATAGGTGACATCCCTATTCATACATAGTTAATACATTGTCTTCCGCAGATCCGTATACATCTTGATGATTCCGGGATGCACTGAATATTTGGTGCAATGCGCCTCTCTCAGTATGTCCTCCCGGACCCCAGCTCCTACGTGTATGTATAAGCGGCCCTGGAAATGAACAAGGTCATCCTGTAATATATAGTCTTCTACGCTGCCCCCTCCAGGCTCCTGAATACCGACTCCAGTGCTACATCCTGTCTCTATTGTGTCTTGATGCGGTCTCGGATGTCACAAGTAATGCTCAGGACAGCTAGGTACTCTTTGTAGGCCTCAGGCTCAGCCCTAGATACCAATGTGATCTCCATGTCCTCTAACATCTTCACCAGCTCCATATCCATCACTCGGGGCTCTGGTCCAGACATACCGGCTCTCCTACTCAGGGCATCCGCCACCGTGTTTGCCTTCCCCGGATGATAGTGCATGGTGCAGTATTAATCACATAGGAACTCTAGCCACCTCCGCTGGCATAGGTTTAGATCCTTCTGAGTATCAATATACTTGAGGTTCTTGTGATCAGAAAAGATCTCACAATGAACCCAATAAAGATAGTGCCTCCAAATCTTTAAGGCGATGATCACAGCCCTAAGCTCCAAATCACATACTGGGTAGTTATGCTCGTGTTTCTTTAGTTGCCTCAATGCGTATGTTATGGCCTGCCCGTACTGCATCAATACTGCACCCATTCCCTGATAGGATGCGTCAGTGTAAATCTGAAATTACTCTTTCCCAGATGGAAGGGCAAGGATCATGGCTGAGGAGAGCCTGCCCTTCAGCCCCTGGAATGCTGCCTCACACTGAGCTGTCCAGGTAAATGCGGCATCCTTCTTTGTTAGGGTGGTGAGGGGAAGAGCGATCTTCGAGAATCCCTCTATAAACTTGCGGTAGTAGCCAGCGAACCCTAAGAAACTGCGCACCTCTACTACTGACTTCAAAGGCGTCCATTCCCTCACTGCTTGTACCTTAGCAGGATCCACTGTTATTCCTGCTTCGCTGATGACATGACCTAGGAAAGCGACTTCCCAGAGCCAGAACTGGCACTTACTAAACTTTGCAAACAAGTTGTGCTCCCTCAGCTTCCACAAAACAAGTGCTAAATGATGTGCATGATCCTCCTCGATCCTTGAGTAGACCAGAATGTCATTAATAAATACTATCACGAAGACATCTAGGTAATGTTCGAATACTTTGTTCATCAAGCTCATGAATGCGGCGGGGGCATTCGTGAGTCCGAATGGCATGACAGTAAACTCATATAGACCATACCTAGAGCTAAAGGAGGTCTTCAAAATATCCTCCTCCTGAATCCTCAATTGATTATAACCCGACCGCAAGTCCAATTTTGGAAACCAGTGCTCTCCCTCCAGCTGATCAAAAAGCTCGTCGATCCTTGGCAACAGATAGGTGTTCCGGACCGTCAACCGGTTGAGCTCCCGATAATCTATACATAGTCGGAGCGTACCATCTTTCTTCTTCACGAATAGAACTGGAGCTCCCCAAGGCGATGAACTGGGGCGGACGAACCCCAAATTTACTAACTCCTGAAGCTGCATCCGAAACTCCGCAAGCTCCTTTGGTGCCATCCTATAGGGAGCCCTAGAAATGGGTCAATCTCCCGAAACCAGTTGGATCCAGAAATCTGCCTCTCGATGTTGGGGTAGTCCGGGCAGCTTGTTCGGAACGATATTAGGAAAGACCCGAACTACTGGTACTTCAGCCATGTTGATCTTTATCTCCTTCGTCTAAAAGTAGATCATATAATTCTTATCACCCTGCTGGTGGGCTTTGGCCACCTGAATAGATGATAGTAATAGATGGGAGGTGGGGGTAATACCTTCGATCGCAATCTCAGAATCTATAACATCTCATTTCGCGCTAGACCCCTCAGAGACGTTTTGACTACACGGTTTTGGACTTTCCAGTGCGTGCTCGAATTTGGATTAATTGGGGGAATGGAATGACAGGAAAATATAATAAAATCAGGAAAATAATGAAGTTTGCAACATTCGACGAAATTTCTGCCGTTCATCGAACGTAGAATTAGCCGCAGATCGACGGAAATATAGTTGTTGCCGCCGTTCGACGAAAATCCTGAATTCGTCGATCTCAAATCTTAGCAGCGGCGTTCGACAAAAAAATCCTGAATTCGTCGATCTCAAATCTTAGCAACGCCATTCGACAAAAATCCTGAATTCGTCGATCTCAAATCTTAGCAGCGCCGTTCGACAAAAATCCTGAATTCGTCGATCTCAAATCTTAGCAACGTCGTTCGACAAAAATCCTGAATTCGTCGATCTCAAATCTTAGCAGCGCCGTTCGACGAATAATCCTGAATTCGTCGATCCACGAAATCTTCCCGTTCGACGATTCTGGGCTTTTTCTTCCCATCGCCCGATAAAGCTTATATGCTTACTTTTAGACCAGAAGTAGATACCTTGTTCAATAAGAAGCTGACACCTAACTTTGGAGTTCCAAGGCTTATTAATGCAAACCCTATTCTCTCTTAACACAAGGGCTGAGCATTTCTCCTGAGGGAAAAATCTTCCTCTCCTTCTTCTTCATCTTCTTCCTCTCCTTCTTCTTCATCTTCTTGCTCTCCCTTCAGGAATTAGATGGGGGAAAATTTTGAAGGAGCAAAGCTTAGAGGCATTTGGAGCTTGGCCGACCACCACCATGCTTCCATCAAGATGAGCTCCAACCTTGACCATAAAATCAGGTGACTTTCTCCCCTCTCCCTTGGTGCTAGCCTATTAGATCACAATAGGAGAGATGAAGGCTCAAGAGAGCTTCTCGTGTGAGCTTTAATGGAGTTTCCTTAAGAAGACCAAGTCGGAACCTCGAATTTAGGGCACCGTTCGCCGCGAGGTTCTTGGAATCATTTCTTCTCTTCAAGAGGAAGAGATGGGATTTGATTTGGTGCAGACCCATGGTCGTTGAGGGAGAGTGAGGGGATTGATTATTTAGGGATTTTAAAGGTGTAATGACCTAATTCTGTTTGGGGAAGATGATGCATAGTCCCTGGTTTAGTAGTGTTTAATTTATATCTTTTGTGATAAAATTGACGAATAACCCCATGTTAAATTATGGTTTTAAACTATATATTATGTAGTATAGATGATAATAGCCCCTCCCTAAAGAAAGTTTTAGTTAATAACATTTCACTTGGTAAATAAGGGGTGAATTTGTGCGCAGCTGGGTTCGAGCCAACCTTTAGGCTTGATTCCACTGGAACTAGGACTCGGGCTCAACAGGGAAGTTGTAGCCCTCGGAAAGAGCTTTCCAACGATAGGTTAGCCGTTTTCTGAAGTGACATGTAGCTCCCTAAAATCACAGTCGAGTGGACTGTCCAGAAAGCTGGGAGGTGGTCAATGCATGCTGTTTTGCTGTCCAGATTTCTGCAGTTGGCTTCAGAGCAGATTTTTGTTAGGACCCACTTGGATTTGGGTTAAGGACTCAACATTAATGTTGTAGCCCTTGATGTTATCTTTCCAAATTGGGGTGGATCATAATATTTGGACAACTATAGCACCCAGAAATCCAGTTTTCGTAAACTGTTTCAAAACACTTCCGACCTCAGTATTTTGTGGATTTCTCTTATTATATTGGTTGGATGCTCATGAAAATTGGTGGATACATAGGTTATAACAATATGTACACCCCTGTTGAAGTTCATAATTTATGATTAAGTAGTATTAAAGTTATTGCCATGTTATTTCATAACTTGAAGGGGATATAGATGCTGAATGTGAAGCCTGTTTGGGCCGAAATTTTGTATGAATCGTGTATATGCTAGCATTGGCTTGTGAAAATGATTTCAGATTTATTTCTGTTAAGATGACCCCTTGAATGAACCTTCGATTGTAGATGTATGTGGAATCGTAAAAAGGACATGTATGAATTAATGTTCATATCGCTTGATAATCTATTAGATGGTGTACCATGGTGATAAACTCTCCATAAGGTTGATAGATTTAGTCATGTTGAAACACGTTGTGATTTGTATGTAAGACGATTGAATATTGGTGATATGTTCGGGCTTACATATTTAGTAAAATATGAATATGGCACAGTACGCACAAGTAGTCCTACAGGATCTAGTAAGGTAATTTCCCTGTGATGCACACGCTACTGCTTAGAGTCGTGACAACCCGGTATGAGTAGCATTGATGTCTTGGTGTGGATTATAAGATATTGTTATATCTTGTGGTGAAATGTTAAGGGCCCGATTGTTGGGGGCCTTGGATGCTAGTTAGCATCAGTTGACTTGTCATGTAATGCACACGCTACTGCTTAGAGTCGTGACAACCCGGTATGAGTAGCATTGATGACTTGGTGTAGATTATAAGATATTGTTATATCTTGTGGTGAAATGTTAAGGGCCCGGTTGTTGGGGGCCTTGGATGCTAGTTAGCATCAGTTGACTTGTATGATGTGAAAAGGAGAAGACTCATTCGGCGAATCTTTGGGTACTTGATAGCACGGGTTATGCATGGAATTATATGAATGTGCATGGTTTACACTTGGAGGTGTGATGACACTGGTTGGAGGATACTTGTGGTTGGGGGATTGCTTGTGGCGGGTCTACGGGCTTGCTAGTCGTTACACCGACAGAAGCCGGCAGTTAGACTCTAGACCGGTTGGGTTGGACTCTTGGTGCTCACCTACCCAAGTCACCTTCTGTGTCCTTGATGGATCCGCTGTGTGTTCTTAGCGTCGAGAAGTACGCAGGGTCTCTACTGTGTGTTCTTAGCGTTGAGGTGTACATAGGCCTAGGTCTGGTAGTGTTCATACCCACCTTGTTGTGGAGGAGCCCGGTCCACAGTCTCCGTCTGGCCACGACGCGAGGTGCCTGAGTGGTTAGCTACCCTCGAAAAGTGGGAACAATAGGTCTATGTTGACATAACAAAATGCATGGCTGAGTTCATCATATCATAATCATTGCATTGCATTCATCCTGCATAATCATAGCATTGCACTGCATCAGGTCCATCATATAAATTAGTATGGGCTCTTTTATATGATGGGTCCCAAATTAGAAACCTTAACTTATAAGTTTGTATGGGCATTCATATAAGTTAAGGTACAATATGAACTGCTTACTCCTTTCTTGTTACTACTACTTGCTTACATTATGCCATTGCCTTATTACTTGTTAGTTGTGCTTATTATACCAGTTACTAGTACTTGCATTTATAACCATTGCTACTTATATACTTATGAACAGCTTAGTTAGTGCCATTGCAAGTACTTGGGTACTTAAACAACCGACATATATGAACAACCATTCCTGTCACCTGCTTGTATATATTATTGCTTATATTGCAGCTTTTCTTCCTTTCCTTCCACCCGGTGCCTTTGAGTCGTCGGGGGAGAGGATGTGAAGCCACTTAGTCTTTATGACTAATGGTTGCTACGTCCCTCTTTTTAGGAGTGTACCTTAGAGTAGCAATGCACGGTGCTGGAGGAGGATAGTCAGGTCAGGGTGTTAGGGCCGGCGACCATGATACCTTGGCTACTGTCAGTGACAGAGGTGAGTGAGTGTTTTGAGATGTAGCCCCTTGTGCATTTAGTTTGATACTCTGATGATTTGCAGGAGCTTGTATAGCTTTCTGTCTTTTTTTGTACTTACTGTTTGGACATTATTACTTATTGTGAATCTGTGGCTTTTAATGCTTTCTTTCATTGATGGATTGGTGTTGTTCAGTTGGTTTGGCCAGCAGGATAGGCGTCCTGTGGGGGAGGCTAGCTTGTGTGTTGGCATTTCCGCGAGGCGGATGTCCTGGGCATAAGACTCCCCTCGACCGTGTTTTGTGTTCCGGTAGGGGGGTCTTACAAATGGTATCAGCTTGCAACGATCCTAAGATAAAGAAGTCCATTAAACCACTAGGCCACCCCTGCTAGCTAAATCAGTTTGAGGACAAACTGATGCAGCGAAAGCGGTGGTGTGCTCATGTGTGATTCACGTTAAGTATGTCCACTTTTGCTATAGGAAGTGCCAACCTAAGACAAACTCATACCCTTATGTATAGATGCTGGCTCCTTCTGATACAGTAATTGGTATTCCCATTCCAACAATTATAGTTGGTCTGACATAAGATTGGTGTCCTAACTAGGATACCATATTTGGTCGACTTAGCAGGATATGTCGTGACATACCCTAACCTTATACTGATCTTGGGGATGATTGGACCAAGCAATAAGTGACCTTGATTGACTAAGGGAAGAGTTTAACGTGAGTGTAGATGCTAGAGACTCACACCCTGAGATTTTTATCCCAGATATGGAGTAATATTATCACCTTACCCAAAATATTAGGACAATCTCAATGAGATTGGTGCCTGTAATCTATTGTCAGCTTATTAAGAGACCACCAAGCTTGTCTTTTATACTCTATGTGGATACCTTACACTTCTATGTATGTAGAAGGTTGCATATGGAGAAGTTATGATAAGAATTCAGATCCAGAGAAGGCTCATTTTGGGATGAATGTGTTATATTGGTGGCAGAAGAAACTCAGTCGAAGAGATATGGGGGCTTATCTCTTCGTTTATTGGGCTAGTTATGTACCGTCTTGGATCCCTTGAGGAGTTAGAATCTTTGTAATTTTTGACATTGGAAGTTTTGATCCTTGAGAGTTAATTCACCTTAAGCAAAGCAGACTGCTAAGGCCATATTTGGGTTGATAGGAATTTTATTAGCGGAATAAGAGAGGAAAGCATTTTGAAGATGATACTTTTCTCTATATTATTCTAAAATTATGTGGATAAGTAACGAGGAGAGTAGTAAATTTACACTTTGTGGATATGCAGTGATGTTGTGATAACATTATAACTGGGGAGTTAATGAAATTTTGTGCATGCATTGCGGGTATGATGATACACTACCCCTGAGTTTGGAAATTCTTGGTGAACATTCCCTTAGTGTTGTAATTAGTTGACATTGGGTAATTAATAAGAGTTAGGCGGTGGAGTCAACAAGATTAATACGACTTGATTGATGTTCTAAAATTCTAAAAGGTTTTATAAAATAAACATGCATGCCATGGATGATCGTTGGCAGGAATGGTAGTGCGCTTGTAATGGATTTGATTTAGTTTATCGCATTGTAAAGTATGCCCTACTTTTGGTAGTCTGCATATCTCATGTCGAAGGGAAAATCATCCCGAGACTTGCACCTTGGTTAATGTTAAGTTCAAACATATATAAATGTACCAGGTGATTGGATGTTATTTGTTCATGCTCTCATTACAATGAGATGCAGCTTGGTCGACGCCGTAAAAATTTAAATTTCTACATTCCGGCTGATATATAAGTGCGTCCATATGGGGATCTATAGGGTAAGAACTCTAAGTCGAGGAAGGTATGCCCCTAAGGTTTGTGCTCATACCTGAGAAAATGTACCATATGGGCGGTGGAAGAAATTTAGTCCAAAAACGTACGGGGGCTTGTCCCTTCGTTTATTGGCCTATTTACATTCCAACTTCGCTTTCCCTTAGATCCTATTTATTCAAATAGTACGTGAACGATGATGATTGGATTCGTGATAACCTCTCAGTACGGGTGAGAGCGTCAAGGGTGTTGAGACACGCCGTGAAGTGAACACGTGAATTGAATAGTGAGGATAAGTTGAATTTACTTATTTAAGAAGATATGAATATGCCTCTATACGTACAGGTAGGTGTACGTGTAATTGTATTGCCTCGACAAGGCATCCCTCTAAAGGCTCTGTGCCGAAACCCAACCATTGGATAAGGTTTATGTTCACGGTTTAGGAGTCCTTAAATGAAATGAATTAAATCACGAGATAAAAGTAACAATTGACTCGAGGTCATGTGTTATTAGAAGGGAATGATGTGATTATAACCCATGCGAGGTGTAGAGTCATGGATTCACCTTACTTTGAGCCTCGATAGCGATTCATAATATCACCAGAACCAATTTAAAAGCATTATCGGATGATCGCTTGCGGAAATTGGAAACTATTTGGAAACATAAAAGCTTCCAGAGCTTAAACTCTTGAGCTAGTAACATCATTTTTGGTAGTTGATGAATTGGAAGGGGCATAATGTCATGGCAAGTGTGGTAGGGTGATTGCAGGACTTGACTATTATACGGATTTCAAGTAAAGCGGTAAACATCCTTGATGTTTGACCATTGTAATTATCTCGCCATAACCTAACACTGGACTGGGTTGGTGTCTTTTGCATGAATTATTATTAGGTAATCATAACGATTGTTGAAACTTAATATCAAGTGGATGTCGTGCTAAATGTAAAAGATGCGTGTTGTATGAATGATTGCCTTGGACGAGATGACATTGATGGAAGCGATGGATAATGATGGTTGTGCTAGAAGACGAGATTAAGGCTTACTTCTATTATTTTTAATACATAAGAGAGACGATCTTGCAGGTGCAATAACAGTTTGGGTATTTGAGGTTTGACCCAAGGATATGACATCGTGAATTTTATGGTTGATCACCCGTTTGACTTTGAGGCTATCAGCTATCTATTTTATGTTGGAGTTTTCCCTTGGACTATATGTTAATGGCTAAGTTTTGATGTTTTGGCGGGCTAAACCTCCTGGAAATTATGCTTAATAATTCTTGATGGGTCGGGGGAAATTGGATCTTAATTTCCCCAGAAATTTTGTTTTCTAATTCTTGGCAGTTTCTAGAATTAGATTCTATATTTCCTAGGAGATTATTTATAGAATTCTCCTTATATTTTGGCTGTTTGGAGTACACCAGGAAAATCTATTCAGGAAATTTGGTTGCTTTCCCCTTCTTATAGTGGCTGTTTGGGTTTATACTCCAGAAAATTTTTGGGGAAATATTTTGGTGGCTGTCTAGTTTCATGCTAAAATAATTTTCCTGATTTATGAGATTTGGGTTTGGTTTGGAGTTCTGGGAAATTTTTCTGAGTTATGGTTCTTACCTTCAAATGTCTGATAACTGCTGCTATGCAATTGTGTTCCTTTTCCCTTCCT
This sequence comes from Dactylorhiza incarnata, assembly GCA_033032865.1. NCBI lineage: Eukaryota > Viridiplantae > Streptophyta > Magnoliopsida > Asparagales > Orchidaceae > Dactylorhiza > Dactylorhiza incarnata. The sequence goes on from JAWHQI010000068.1 coordinate 1,480,055, forward strand.
TGTTCTTGTTGGTGTGCTGTTGGGAGATTTGAGCTAGGGCTTTTATTTTGGGTAATGTTGACTGAGTACATGTTGGATAATCATGTGGATCAAGACCCTCGTAGCCCCAACCTAAATTTCGGGGACAAAATTGTTTCTTCATTTATTGGATTTGTAACATCCCGTTTCGCGCTAGACCCCTCAGAGACGTTTTGACTACCCGGTTTTGGGCTTTCTAGTGCGTGCTCGAATTTGGATTAATTGGGGATATGGAATGACAGGAAAATATAATAAAATTAGGAAAATAATGAAGTTTGCAGCGTTCGACAAAATTTCTGCCGTTCGTCGAACGCAGAATTAGCCGCAGATCGACGGAAATATAGTTGTTGCCGCCGTTCGACGAAAATCCTGAATTCGTCGATCTCAAATCTTAGCAGCGCCGTTCGACAAAAATCCTGAATTCCTCGATCTCAAATCTTAGCAGCACCGTTCGACAAAAATCCTGAATTCGTCGATCTCAAATCTTAGCAGCGCCGTTCGACAAAAATCCTGAATTCGTCTATCTCAAATCTTAGCAGCGCCGTTCGACAAAAATCCTGAATTCGTCGATCTCAAATCTTAGCAGTGCCGTTCGACGAATAATCCTGAATTCGTCGATCAACGAAATCTTCCCGTTCGACGATTCTGGGCTTTTTCTTCTCGTCGCCCGATAAAGCTTATATGCTTATTTTATGCTTATTTTTAGACCAGAAGTGGATACCTTGTCCAATAAGAAGCCGACACCTAACTTTGGAGTTCCAAGGCTTATTAATGCAAACCCTATTCTCTCTTAACACAAGGGCTGAGCATTTCTCCAGAGGGAAAAATCTTCATCTTTTTCTTCTTCATCTTCTTCCTCTCCTTCTTCTTCATCTTCTTCCTCTCCCTTCAGGAGTTAGATGGGGGAAACTTTTGAAGGAGCAAAGCTTAGAGGCATTTGGAGCTTGGCCGACCACCACCATGCTTCCATCAAGATGAGCTCCAACCTTGGCCATAAAATCAGGTGACTCCCCCCCCCCCTCCCTTGGTGCTAGCCTCTTAGATCACAATAGGAGAGATGAAGGCTCAAGAGAGCTTCTCATGTTAGCTTTAATGGAGTTTCCTTAGGAAGACCAAGTCAGAACCTCGAATTTAGGCCACCGTTCGCCGCGAGGTTCTTGGAATCATTTCTTCTCTTCAAGAGGAAGAGATGGGATTTGATTTGGTGCAGACCCATGGTCGTTGAGGGAGAGTGAGGGGAATGATTATTTATGGATTTTAAAGGTGTAATGACCAAATTCTGTTTGGGGAAGATGATGAATAGTCCATGGTTAAGTAGTGTTTAATTTATATCTTTTGTGATAAAATTAATGAATAACCCCATGTTAAATTATGGTTTTAAACTATATATTGTGTAGTAGAGATGATAATAGCCCCTCCCTAAAGAAACTTTTAGTTAATAACATTTCACTTGGTAAATAAGGGGTGAATTTGTGCGCAGCTGGGTTCGAGCCAACTTTTAGGCTTTATTCCACTGGAATTAGGCCTCGGGATCAACATGGAAGTTGTAGCCCTCGGAAAGAGCTTTCCAACGATAGGTTAACCGTTTTCTGAAGTGACTTGTAGCTCCCTTAAAGCCCAGTCGAGTGGACTGTCCAGAAAGCTGGGAGGTGGTCAATGCATGCTGTTTTGCTGTCCAGATTTCTGCAGTTGGCTTCAGGGCAGATTTTTGATAGGACCCACTTGGATCTGGGTTTAGGACTCAACATGAATGTTGTATCCCTTGATGTTAGCTTTCCAAATTGGGGTGGATCATAATTTTTGGACAACTGTAGCACCCAGAAATCCAGTTTTAGTAAACTATGTCATAACACTTCCGACCTCAGTATTTTGTGGATTTCTCTTATTATATTGGTTGGATGCTCATGAAAATTGGTGGAGACATAGGTGATAACAATATGCACACCCCTGTTGAAGTTCATAATTTATGATTAAGTAGTATTAAAGTTATTGCCGTGTTATTTCATAACTTGAAGGGGATATAAATGCTGAATGTGAAGCCTGTTTGGGCCGGAATTTTGTATGAATCATGTATATGCTAGCATTGGCTTGTGATAATGATTTCAGATTTATTTCTGTTAAGATGACCCCATGAATGAACCTTTGATTGTAGATGTATGTGGAATCGTAAAAAGGACATGCATGAATTAATGTTCATATCGCTTGATAATCTATTGGATGGTGTAGTATGATGATAACCTCTCAATAAGGTTGATAGATTTAATCGTGTTGAAACACGTTGTGATTTGTACATAAGACGATTGAATATTGGTGATATGTTCGGTCTTACATATTTAGTAAAATATGAATTTGGCACAGTACGCACAAGTAGTCCTACAGGATCTAGTAAGGTAATTTCCATGTGATGCACACGCTACTGCTTAGGGTTGTGACAACCCGGTATGAGTAGCATTGATGGCTTGGTGTGGATTATAAGACATTGTTATATCTTGTGGTGAAATGTTAAGGGCCCGGTTGTTGGGTGTACAACCCGGGGTTCGTCTGGCTCCTCCCATAGAGCTCGCAGAACAGTTTTCCAAATGGCATAGGCGAGATCACCTTCTAGAAGGTCTCGGCAACTAGAATAAGGCGAGATCAGTGGGTAAACACTAGTCTCGCCAAAGTATTCGGCGGGAAGTGTCTCGCTCTACCCGCGGGAAAGCCGCGTTCCGCAGGTCCCGCGAGACCCATGAAGTCGCAGAGGCGGCAGGGATTCTCGAATGTCCTTTAGCGAGGTCGGGAAACAAGCCGATCTCGCAGACCCTTCTTCCAGGGGACTGGAAGTTAGAATTACTCTTTTGCCCCTGGGGGTCTGCAGATAGCCGCTCCGAACAGCGGAGTTTGGCTGTTAGCAGGCCAGGTTGGGGTGCGTTTAGTAAAACTAGAAGGCGGGTTTCCACTATTCGCAGACCAGTTTAGAAGAACTATAAATAAGACCCAAAGGGCACCTTTGGAGAGGATTCCGGTTTTGAGGCTTCTCTCTCCTCTGATCATCCTTGTCGAGACTCCCTAGAGCTCTCCAAGGTGCCCGGGCCTCAGCTTTGGCTCTGGAGGGGAAGCAATCTAAAGATCTTCCGGGTGAGTGGTGGAACCTCCCTGCTGAGTTTAAGGATCCGCGTTGAGTTCTGAAACCCCGTCCTACCTTCTCCACGAGACAAGTAAGCGCTAGTCGCCCCCCAACCCGTTGGGGGCCCCGGACTCCACTTGGAACCAGATTCTGGTTTCAACATTCTTGGTGCGGTGAGCGTGGAGTGTGACTAGTTCAAGAAAGTCCCTAGGAAAAAGCATGGCGGGCGAGGACGAGCGAGATGCGTGGTTCGGAGGCTCGCCACCCGCGGGAACGCCGGTGACGATGGATATGCTGACCGAGCTCAAAAGGGACATGATTGGGGCTTTTCAAAGCGCCATCGCCTCGGCGATGGGTGGTTTCGCGACCCCGGCCCCTCAGATGGCTCCTCCATCTGGGGCTGGCGAGAACGCCCCAGGCCATCGAGCGGGAAAAGAGACGACGGCCCAGGAAGTAGGCCGAGATCTCGCTGGTCGAGAACTCTTCCCCAGCCCAGCGGGGGCGGGCGAGGTCCCGGTCAGGGTGATCTCGGCAGAAGGGATCCCGCCAACGGTGTACTCGGCAAATCCGAGGACAACAGGGGAGACGTCGGCAGGAGGGCTCGCAGGAAGAGCGGAACCAGTTCAGAGGGTGAGTGGGGGGAGCCCTTTCTGTGATTTGGTGCTCTCGGCACCACTCCCCGAGGGATTCAGGGAGCCGAACATGACGTTGTACATTGGCAACAGCGATCCCATTCCCCACTTACAATGGTTTGAAGATATGGTCTCGATTAGACCTATGTCGGACGCCGTCAAGTTCCGACTCTTCGCCACCACCCTGAAGGAGAAGGCAAGGGATTGGTTTTACCAGTTACCCTCGGGATCAATCTATGCCTTCGAAGACTTGCGCAGGGGGTTCCTACTACGTTTCTCTACTTTGAAGAAGAGGAAGAAGGACCCCGAGTCCCTTTTCAGTATCAAGCAAAAGCAGGGGGAGTCCCTAGCTCAGTATCTGGAGCGGTTCAGGGAGGAGGTCCTCCTCATTCAAGAGGTGCCCGGGCATACTCTCAAGCTGGCCTTCACGGTGGGGCTGCGAGAGGGATTCTTCAAGATGGACCTCAAGAGGAGGGCCCCTCTATCCTACGAGGAATTGATGGAAAGAGCGGCGGAGGAGGTGGACGGGGAGGCAGCAAACCCCGAGTTCACGAAGAGGTTGGCACGGCTAAGCGAGCCGGAGAATAGGCAACCGGAAGGAAGGAGAAGGGAGGAAGTCAGGGCCCCAGAGTTGGGGTGGAGGCAGCAAGGTGGTGGGGCACAGGGCCCGGGGAGGGGGTTCCACCACGGGGGAGGTAACTTCCAGGGAGGACAGGGAAGACCCCATCAGCTGGGGTGGAGGCAAGGCCCGAGGCCGCCTCCTCCCCCGCCTCAACAAGCAATGGAGATCGGGAGAGGAAGAGCAGGAAGAGGGAGGAAAGGAGGAAGGGAAGGCCAAAGAAAAGGCGATAGAGGAGGTGATGGAGATGGAGGAGGAAGAAGGAAGAGCCCCAGAGCTCGCCGACGGAGGAGAGGAGGAGAGGCCTTGGGGGGAACAGTCTCGATTGGAGGCCGTGGACGAAGTCATTAAGCTGGAGGTCACCACTCGACTAGGAGTGATAGAGAAGATCCGGGTCAGCGGAGAGCTCAACCCAGAGGAGAGGACGGAGATCCTCGCTTGCGTCCAGAAGAACGTGGACGTCTTTGCCTGGAGTGCCGCAGAGATGCCCGTGATAGACGCGGATGTGCCTTGCCACCGCCTCAACCTCGAGCCCGGCGCCCGCCCCATCCGCCAGAAGAAGAGGCCTACAGCAGACAAGCTGGAGGGGCCCATCCGCGAGGAAGTGGAAAAGCTTCTTAAAGCAGGTTTTGTAAAGGAGATCCAGTACCCAGGTTGGGTCTCCAACGTCGTCATGGTAAAGAAAGGTGGAGGTAAATGGCGAATGTGTATCGATTTCTCTTTGCTTAATAAATCATGCCCGAAGGATTGTTACCCCCTGCCTAGAATCGACGCGCTGGTTGACTCAGCCGTCGGTTTTCACATGATGTCTTTCTTAGATGCTTTTTCAGGTTATCACCAGATCCGCATGCATCCCCCTGACATCAAGGATGTCTCCTTCATCACGAGGGATGGATGCTACTGTTACGAGATGATGCCCTTCGGGCTCAAGAATGCAGGGGCCACATACCAAAGGATGATGGACCGGGTCTTCCGTGAGCAAAAGGGGAGAAACCTGGAGGTTTATATCGATGACCTCATGGTCAAGAGCCGAGGTCTTGAGTCCCACCTCCGAGACCTCGAGGAGACTTTCGGAACCCTACGGAAGTTCAAGATGAGGCTCAATCCCTCGAAGTGTGTCTTCGGTGCCAGTCGGGGAAAATTCCTGGGTCACATGCTCACCCCGGCGGGGGTGGAGCCCAACCCAGACAAGGTTAAGGCAATTCTAGAATTGGCACCCCCAAGAAACGCTAAAGAGATCCAACGCTTGACGGGAAAGATGGCTGGGCTAAGTAGATTTCTCTCCAAGGCAGGGGAGAGGTGCTCTTCTATCTTCAAGGTGCTACGGGGTAATCAAAAATTCGAATGGACCTCCGAGTGCGAGAAGGCTTTTCAAGCATTGAAAGAACAACTGACCAGGGCTCCGCTACTGCAGGGGCCAAGGCCCGGGGAGGACCTATCTCTGTATCTGGGTGTAGGGTTGGAGGCTGTGAGTTCCGTGCTGGTCCGAGAAGAAGGGAAGAAACAGCTACCGATCTACTACGTGAGTAGGGTGCTGAGGAAGGCCGAACTTAGATATCCCATTTTAGAGAAGCTGGCCTTCGCTCTGGTGGTGTCGGCCCAGAAACTCCGACCCTATTTCAAGGCGCACTCCATAAAAGTGGTGACCGACCACCCCCTCCGCAATATCATGGAGGGAGTAGAACACTCGGGGAGGTTGGCTAAGTGGTCGGTGGAGCTGAGTGAATTCAATGTCTCTTATGTACCATGGGTATCCATAAAGGCTCAGGCGGTGACGGATTTCCTGGCTGACTACGTTACTGAGGTGGAAGAATCAGAGCTACCCCATCCGATGCCTTGGAAAATGTTAGTAGATGGAGCATCCGGAAGACACTCTTTTGGAGGAGGAGTGGTCCTGGTCAGTCCCCAAGGGACCAGGATAGAGCAAGCCATCCACTTCCATTTTCCCCTCACCAACAACCAGGCAAAATACGAAGCAGTGATAGCAGGCCTCCGTTTGGCTCAGGAGCTAGGAGTGCAATACGTAGAGGTCTCGACGGACTCCATGGTCATTGCTTGCCAAGTCAAGGGAGAGTTCGAGGTCAAGGAACCAACCCTCCAGCGGTACTTGGAAAAGGTCAAGGGGGTGGTGGGAGAGTTCCGAACTTTCTCGATCAAACATATCCCCAGAGAAGAAAGTAACCAGGCAGATCTCCTGGCCAAGTTTGGCCCTCAGATTGGGGGAACCGTGTCAGAACTCTTCCGACCTTCCATTGAAGAGGGAGAGCTGATGGAAGTGGATCAGCGAGCGTCATGGATGGATCCCTTCGTCACTTTCCCAACCTCCGGGAAGCTCCCCGAAGGTGAAGTCGATAAGCGACGACTCAGGTATAAATCGGCTTACTACTCCTTGCATGCAGGGATGCTGTATAGAAAGACTCTCTCGGGGCTCCTGGCCCGTTGCGTCTCGGAGGACGAAGCCCCGAGGGTCCTGGAGGAGATTCACTCAGGAGAGTGTGGCAGCCACTCGGGAAGCAGAACCCTGGAAGGAAGAGTGTTAAGGCAAGGCTACTTCTGGCCCACCCTCAGCAAGGATGCGGCCGAGTTCTCCAGGAAGTGTTCCAAGTGACAACTCTACGCCCCTCTCCAACTCCTCCCTGCCCAGAGGCTAAGAACGATCACGGCCCCTTGGCCATTCGCAATCTGGGGGCTAGATCTGGTAGGACCTTTCCCCCAGGCAAGCGGTCAAAGGAGGTTCTTGCTAGTGATGGTCGACTACTTTTCCAAGTGGATCGAGGCGAAGGCACTGGCCAAGGTAACCTCCTAAGTGGTAAAAAACTTCGTTTGGGGTGAGATTATCTGCAGGAACGGGCTTCCTCTAGCCATTGTCACGGATAACAGGCTGCAGTTCGCGAGTGACGAGTTCGTCAGCTTATGTGCTCAGCTCGGCATAGATCTCAGGTTCGCGTCGTTCCACCACCCGAGGAATAACGGGCAAGTAGAGGCTGGCGAATTAACGAACTCTTAGTGCTGGATTGCCCCGGACGATCCCGCTACCAGGCTCTCGCTAGCAGGTGGGGCCGGTTGATCTCGCGGAGAGGCAGGCGAAGTAACGAACTCTTAGTGCTGGATTGCCCCGGACGATCCCGCTGCCAGGCTCTCGCTAGCTGGTGGAGCCGGTTGATCTCGTGGAGAGGCTGGCGAAGTAACGAACTCTTAGTGCTGGATTTCCCCGGACGATCCCGCTGCCAGGCTCTCGCTAGCTGGTGGGGCCGGTTGATCAAGCGGAGAGGCTGGCGAAGTAACGAACTCTTAGTGCTGGATTGCCCCGGACGATCCCGCTGTCAGGCTCTCGCTAGCTGGTGGAGCCGGTTGATCTCACGGAGAGGCTGGCGAAGTAACGAACTCTTAGTGCTGGATTGCCCCGGAAGATCCCGCTGCCAGGCTCTCGCTAGCTGGTGGAGCCGGTTGATCTCGCGGAGAGGCTGGCGAAGTAACGAACTCTTAGTGCTGGATTGCCCCGGACGATCCCGCTGCCAGGCTCTCGCTAGCTGGTGGGGCCGGTTGATCTCGCGGAGAGGCTGGCGAAGTAACGAACTCTTAGTGCTGGATTGCCCCGGACGATCCCGCTGCCAGGCTCTCGCTAGCTGGTGGGGCCGGTTGATCTCGCGGAGAGGCTGGCGAAGTAACGGACTCTTTGTGTTGGACTGCCCCGGACGATCCCGCTGCCAGGCTCTCGCTAGCTGGTAGGGCCGGTGGATCTCGCGGGGAGGCTGGCGAGGTAACGAGCTCTTATGGGTCCCTAAGGACATTCAAAAACAAGGTCGACTTCTCGCGGGGCGAGAACGGTGTACTCGGCGCGAATAACAGGAAAAACGTGTTTGGTCTAAGGCACTTCAAAAGTGAGGGCAACTCCTCGTTCTAACACAGAAGGGCGGGGGGGGGGGGGGGGGGGGGGGGGTCCTCGGCACGCGAAGAAAATAAGGACAGATTTTTTGTCACCAAGAAGTATAGCCAGAAGCTTGGGGAAATTCTCGCCAGTCGAGAAGAAAAGTCCTCGGCACGCGTAAAATGAGCAGGGTTCTCGATACATAAGCTATCTAGGAGTGAAAATGAAAGCAGAAGAAAAAACGCAGACCGCCAAAAGGGAAGCCATGCACAAAATTTCCATTCAAAAGAAGAGTTTAATTACATCGGGCGGCGAACTCGCCAGCCCCAAAAATTCACGACAAAAAACAACAAAGTAAAGATCGCCTTCTAGGCCTCGCCGAAAGGCTCCTCGTCGTCGTCGCCATCCTTCACCGGCGGGAGCGGCCTGAAGAGCTCCGGGATGATGTCCTCAACTATCACGCTCTCGGCCTCGACAATCAGTAGTTCCGCTCCTTTCATGGCCTGGAAGACGAAGCGGGCCGCGTTCGTCGACTCTACGCGAAGCGCCTCGTCGCGGTCTCGCCTCTCTTCTCTTAGGCGACGGGGAGAAGGGGGAACGGCAGCGCGAGCAAGCTCGCAGTTGAGTGCCTTCAACGCGGCGACCTCGCCCTCCAAGCTCAGGACCCGAGCGTCCGAGAGCCTAGCCATCTCGGCATCCTGCAGGAAAAATTAGTATGAGAAGAAGTTAGGAAGTTAAGGAAAACATTATAGAATGAACGACTCACCACTCCGGTCTCGGCGGTGGCCAACTTTTCCTTTAGCTCGTCGACCTTCGCCTCGGAAACCCTGAGGGACTCGGCAAGTCCCGCGCAATCGTGCTCCAGCTCCAGACATTTCCTGCCCGCCATATGGGCGAGCTCCATCGCCCGCAATTGGGACCTCGCGCTTTCATAGGCGAGGCCCCTTGCGGTTGCTTCCTTATAGGCCGCGGCGTCCTCGCGGCCGTACATGACGAAAGAAAAGTTGAAGGCGTGGGAGGTCGCTACGCCCTCCTCTACCCAAGTGGGAAGGAGGGAGGTGACGTCGATCCGGTTGGCCTCTTCTCTCCAGCGCACTAGGCGCTCGCCGGTTTCATCTCGGGCTCGCATGCCAAGGCCGAAATGCAGATGATTCGACGGAATTGGCGGTGCCGAGGTCCTAGCGATGGCCTCGGCTTGCTCGACCTCCAGATCCTCGGGGAGTGAGGAATCGCCGATCCCAGGACCCGAGGGCTCGGCCGGACACTTTCCCTTCACGGAGGCGCGCAGGCTGTCACTTGTCTTGGACCTCTTTGAAGTAGGCTGGCGGGAAGGCTGGCTGCCTGAAGCCCCCGACCTCTTCTTAGAGGTGATAGCAGTTGGGGGGGTACCTTCTCGGCAGGCCGCCGCTCCCATTGTTGCGAGAGCAAGATCGGCGGAGGGTTTAATGTTGCTCGCATAAGGTGGGTGGAGGGGGATGTCTCGCTCACCTGTTAAGAGTTGTGTTAAAAAGAATGGCGGAAATCAGAATTAAAGCAAAAAAGGGGGCGAGATCATTACCTTCCCCGGGAAGAACCGGTGATGGACCACCTCGAAATTCTTCTTCTGGAAAAATTGGAAGAGGTTGGCATCGTGGCCGCCAAGAGGTGGAGGACGGTAGACGGTGTTGTTATACTGGATGGGCGAGATCGGGATGTTGCCGAAATTCCCCTTTACCAGGAGGAACTTCTGGGCCCAGAAGTGGGCCTTGTTGACGGTCTCGACGACCTTACATCCCGACCCCACGAAATAGACAGTACCCTCGGAGTAGGCACGAAACGAGAACAGTTTCCGGAAAACCGGAAGACTGAATTCAATTCGCTCCTCGCGCAGGAAGCAGGCAAAGGCCACGATCACCGCCATGGCGTAAGGGGTGAGCTGGGCGAGAACAACACCATAGTGACGGAGCACCTGAAAAACCACAAATAGAAAGTATTGAGGCGAGCGAGATCAATCTCGCGAGGAAGGTGAAGCAAGAGAGGGAGTAAACCTGGCGAATCTCGGGCCAGAGGGGAAGCCGCAAGCCCACCGCGAAGTGCGCGATGGGCATGGCGATCTCGTCGGCCCTGAGAGTGTTGATCACCTCGTCCTCCCCGGGTCGGCGGGCAGCGAACTCAGGAGGGACATAATCGGCGAGGTAGGTCAAGTATTCGTCCTCGCTCATATTGCAGTGGAAGAAATCATGCTCGCAGAAGGCCCATGCGCATTTCGACCGGCCTTCTCCCTCAGGGAGCTCTTTCGTGGCTTTGACCATTTCGAGTACCTGCGAGAATAAGTGTAGGAGAATGCGAGAACGAAGCTGGCGAGAGCTCTGCAACTAGGGAAGATGAAGGGGTAGAGGAAAGCGGTAGTTGAATGACATTAATGTGAAACTATTTATAGGAAAATAAAAAGGGGCGGGAAGGAGCCCAAGCGTCGGAGACACAATTAGTCAAAACGTCACATCACTGCGACCCAGGAAGATGAAAATCATTTTGCCTATAACTGGCGAGCGAAATTGAGCCGCAGCGTTAGTTAAAACAAAATGACTCGCGAGCGAGAACATCACAGGCATGGGAACACAAGATAAAGGGAAGGCAGCAGTATAAAGCTGCGAACAATAACATAGTTAAAGTATTGTCCGTTGTTCTTAGCAAGCGGGAACTAATATAGGCCGGGGTCTAGCGAGATTGTTCAGAACGAAAATAGAACCAAATATCCCATAAAGAGAAAAGCAGGATCGCGAGATCAATAAGGCAGCCACTGCCACCTACTGCCACCTCGCGGTCCTCTTCTCGGTGGCCTTCGGGAATTGTGGAAATCAGCAGCAGCGCGGGCGTCGCGGTCGATCAATTGGGCGTGATCCCTGATCCTCGCTATGAGCGTCTCCTGAGAGGCCTCGCATTCATCAGGGTCGGGGGGTATCGCCGCGCGGAGTTTGTCACATTCGTCCATCAGGGACGCGTGTCTTTCCTCCGCAGCCTGCCTATCCACTCTCGCCTGGATGTTGAGGTCCTGCAACATCTGGTTTTGCTTTTGGAATAGTTCCGCAGTCCGCCGTCTCATCACCTCGGGTTCTCGCCCATCGCCCAGGAAATCTTCCACCCGCTCGGGAAAGGGGGACACTTCGTCGTCCCCGAATTCAGAGTCGGTAAGCTGAGTCTCGCCGTTTAACAAAGAAAGGTCGTACGCGAGGTTATGAAGGATAAGTTAGAGTAAAAAGAGGAAAGGCGAGAAGGTCTACCTCTGGGATGGCGAAAAGAACCGGGTGGGGAATCGAAAGAAGTGGCGTAGTATGGCCGATGAGTTTTTCCCTTTCCAAGGGGATATCTCGCTGCATTTGCAAGGGGAACGTCCGGCGGGGGCGAGCCGCCTGAGCCTTCATGAGCGAGAAGTCTAAAGGTCGGTGCCGGGATGATCACGTCTTGTTGTTGGGGAGAAGGGGTTCGCTGACCCTGTTTCCCCAGGCTCGCAGGAGGCGAGGCTGCAAATGGAAAAGCAGGGGAAAAGAAGTTATCAGAATGTACAATTCCAACACTATGGGCGAGATCATGTAGTGTACCACGAAGGTCCTCGCCAGTTGTATTTGCATCCTCCCGAGGGGTAGCGAGCGGTTCTTTTGAGGGCCCGCCAGTATCCTTATCGGTCTTGATTACCTGCAGAAGCAAAGTTTAGAAGTAACAGTCAAGTGCTCTCGTGTGAAGGGTAATCCCAACCTTTTTGGCAGATTTGTCGCCAGGGGAAGACTCAAGGTCGACAGTATCAGCTCCCAGTTGGAGAGCAGCCTTTGCTTTTTTCAGCTTCGGCACAGGAGAGGGAGACGCGCGATTCATCCACGCAGGTGGCTTCATCATCAACGCCACCTCGCGTGCCTTGGAGGCCTTCAGGTGAGCTTCCATTTCCTTAGAGAGAGGCATCGGAGGATAGCTACAGTAAAAAGAAAGATGAGGAGGAGAAAGAAAAATGAAAACTCTTTAGCTCGGGCGGTATATATAGCCAAACGGTGGGACCCACAAAAGATTCTTGACAAGACAGCTGTCGCCAAGCGAACACCCTGGGGTTGGACGATTCTTTGCGAGCTCAGGTTGAGCCCGCAAAGAGCTGGGATTGTGTACAACCCGGGGTTCGTCTTGCTCCTCCCATAGAGCTCGCAGAACAGTTTTCCAAATGGCATAGGTGAGATCACCTTCTAGAAGGTCTCGGCAACTAGAATAAGGCGAGATCAGTGGGTAAACACTAGTCTCGCCAAAGTATTCGGCGGGAAGTGTCTCGCTCTACCCGCAGGAAAGCCGCGTTCCGCAGGTCCCGCGAGACCCATGAAGTCGCAGAGGCGGCAGGGATTCTCGCATGTCCTTTAGCGAGGTCGGGAAACAAGCCGATCTCGCAGACCCTTCTTCCAGGGGACTGGAAGTTAGAATTACTCTTTTGCCCCTGGGGGTCTGCAGATAGCCGCTCCGAACAGCGGAGTTTGGCTGTTAGCAGGCCAGGTTGGGGTGCGTTTAGTAAAACTAGAAGGCGGGTTTCCACTATTCGCAGACCAGTTTAGAAGAACTATAAATAAGACCCAAAGGGCACCTTTGGAGAGGATTCCGGTTTTGAGGCTTCTCTCTCCTCTGATCATCCTTGTTGAGACTCCCTAGAGCTCTCCAAGGTGCCCGGGCCTCAGCTTTGGCTCTGGAGGGGAAGCAATCTAAAGATCTTCCGGGTGAGTGGTGGGACCTCCCTGCTGAGTTTAAGGATCCACGTTGAGTTCTGAAACCCCGTCCTCCCTTCTCCACGGGACAAGTAAGCGCTAGTCGCCCCCCAACCCGTTGGGGGCCCCGGACTCCACTTGGAACCAGATTCTGGTTTCAACATTGGGGGCCTTGGCTGCTAGTTAGCATCAGTTGACTTGTCATGTGATGCACACGCTACTGCTTAGAGTCGTGACAACCCAGTATGAGTAGCATTGATGGCTTGGTGTGGATTATCAGATATTGTTATATCTTGTGGTGAAATGTTAAGGGCCCGGTTGTTGGGGGCCTTGGATGCTAGTTAGCATCAGTTGACTTGTATGATGTGAAAAGGAGAAGACTCCTTTGGCGAGTCTTTGGGTACTTGATTGCACGGGTTATGCATGGAATTACATGAATGCGCATGGTTTACACTTGGAGGTGTGATGACACTGGTTGGAGGATACTTTTGGTTGGGGGATTACTTATGGCGGGTGTATGGGCTTGCTAGTCGTGACACCGACAGAAGCCGACAGTTAGACTCTAGACCGGTTGGGTTGGACTCTTGGTTCTCACCTACCCAAGTCCCCTTCTGTGTCCATGATGGATCTGCTGTGTGTTCTTAGCGTCCAGCAGTACGCAGGGTCTCCGCTGTGTGTTCTTAGCATTGAGGCGTACATAGGCCTAGGTCTGGTAGTGTTCATACCCACCTAGTTGTGGAGGAGCCCGGTCCACAGTCTCCGTCTGGCCACGATGCGAGGTGGCTGAGTGGTTAGCTACCTTCGAAAAGTGGGAACTACAGGTCTATGACGACATAGCAAAATGCATGGGTGAGTTCATCATATCATAATCATTGCATTGCATTCATCCTGCATAATCATAGCATTGCACTGCATCAGGTCCATCATATAAATTAGTATGGGCTCTTTTATATGATGGGTCCCAAATTGGAAACCTTAACTTATAAGTTTATATGGGCATTCATATAAGTTAAGGTACGATATGAACTGCTTACTCCTTTCTTGTTACTACTAGTTGCTTACATTCTGTCATTGCCTTTTTACTTGTTAGTTGTGCTTATTATACCTGTTACTAGTACTTGCATTTATAACTATTGCTAATTATATACTTATGAACAGCTTAGTTAGTGTCATTGCAAGTACTTGGGTACTTAAACAACTGACATATATGAACAACCATTCCTGTCGCCTGCTTGTATATATTATTGCTTATATTGCATCTTTTCTTCCTTTCCTTCCACCCGGTGCCTTGGAGTCGCCGGGGGAGCAGATGTGAATCCACTTAGTCTTTATGACTAACGGTTGCTACGTCCCTCTTTTTAGGAGTGTACCTTAGAGCAGCAGTGCACGGTGCTGGAGGAGGATAGTCAGGTCAGGGTGACAGGGCCGGAGACCATGATACCTTGGCTACCGTCAGTGACAGAGTCGAGTGAGTGTTTTGAGATGTAGCCCCTGGGGCATTTAGTTTGATACTCTGATGATTTGCAGGAGCTTGTATAGCCTTCTGTCTTTCTTTGTACTTACTATTTGGACATTATTATTTATTGTGAATCTGTGGCTTTTAATGCTTTCTTTTATTGAAGGGTTGGCGTTGTTCAGTTGGTTTGGCTGGCAGGATAGGCGTCTTGTGGCGGAGGCTAGCTCGTGTGATGGCGCTTCCGTAAGGCGGCTGTCCTGGGCATATGACTCCCCTCGGCCGTGTTTTGTGTTTCGAGATGGGGGTCTTACAGAATCTTTGTGCCTTAGTACAATTTTCTTCGTCGGGAAGTCGATCTGGGAATGGTTCTAATGCAGCCAATTCATGCCCAGGATCAGATCAAAATCTTTCATTTTCAGAAGTGACGCCGGTGCTTCGAATAACCTTCCTCCGATCTCAATATTCATGTTACACTTTGCGCACGTCAATATCTCTGACTCGTCTGCAAGTCACACCTTCTTATGGATGCATTCAAAGTGCTGCACTTGGCCCAGATCGTTTATGAATTCCTCCGAGATGAATGAGTGTGAGACACCCGTATCCAACATGGTGTATACGGGTTTACAATAAATAAGTACTATACCTGGGTGATTTTTGTTGTTTGTGTCATAAGTTAAACTAAAGCGCAAGTTTGCAAGGTACCAAGTAATCATAAGAAGCACACTAATGTACCTGTGATGACCTCCTCAGGGTTTCGGGGCTCTGCGAGGTCCAACGCATACATCTGCTCCGGTCATTGGCCTCTGTCGTGAGGTCCTCGTCCCCGACCTCGTCCTCGGCCTCATCCTCGCTGTGCTGCTGGAGGATCCAAGGGACAATTTGGAGCACCGTCTTGTAGCTGTGGGCAGTAGATCTGAATATGGCCCGGCTGGTGACAGTGATAGCAAACCCTTTGAAATGGCCCCCTAGGCTGCTAAGGTGCCTGATCCTGAGCCTGCTGAGGCAGGGAAATGGTAGCAAGCATTCTAGCTGCTTCGACCTAAAATCTGGGCGGAAATGCCCAACACCTCTCCTCTGGTCTCCTCCTGTGCCCCTGACATTCTGCCTCCTCCTGAAGCTGGGTACTACTTCCATCACACCCTTCGCGGTCCTCTAACTCCTAGCCTGGACCCCCCAAGTGATCCGCCTCCAACTTCTGTTACATCTTTATGATTCTAGCAAGGATCAAATCGACGACGAAGAGAAGAGCCTGCCTAAGGGGATCACGCAGACCCTTGTATAACCGCTTTGCGTAATCGAGGTCAGCCAAGTCGTAGGAGTCTGCGAATCTGGCAAGGTGCTGAAACTCCCGCTGGTATTCAACTACAGATCTAGAACCCTGCTTCGGCTGCAGTAACCTATCCTCGAGCTCCTCACGGGCCGTAGAAGAGATGAAGTGCTCCAGGAACGCATTTGCAAACTCATCCCAACATATGTCAAGGTAGTTACGCCCCTCAAAGGTGGAGCCCATAAGGGACTTCCACCACATCTTGGCATGCAGATCCAAGGATGTGACTGCCAATGTTAATGTCATATTGCCGGGGCATCGAATACCCGACAGCATCTCCTGCACCATGTCTAATCATTCCTCTGTCTGGACCGCCGACTCCGTCCCATGATAGGTGGGAGGAGAGAGAGCTCGGAAGGTGCTCAACCAATTTTAGTTCGGGGCCTATTGTTGCACCGGGGTTTGCTGAGACGTGAAGGAATCCAAGATCGTCGTCAAGGTCTGACCCAGCTCAGACTGCTGGAACAAAGTAGGCCCTGGAGGTACGAGGGTGCCAGCTGCTGGCTCCGAACGTACTGGGATCTACACGTAAGGTAGATTTTTGGGTTAGGTTGGCTACTTAAAGATAGGTAATGTACATATTTAATGTGAATCACACATGGGCAAACCACCGCATCCACTCGTTCAGTTTGTCGTCAAACTAAGGAAGTGAGAGGGGTGGTGTAACATTCCATGCCCGCCAACACGGAACCCAGCTAGACCGCCGGCACCCTCCCAGCCCAGGCCTGCCAACACGGGACCCATCTGGCACCGAAAGGGTTCAGCCTAACCAGATGGTCTGCAGACCATGCACCCCAACCCCTCTCTGTCCCACCAGAGGGCACAATGGGTTGTTGGAGACCGCAGTCCCCCTTTGATGAGAATTGAGCCAGTTAAGCAGCAGTGCGTGGATTTCCCAGGTGGTCACCCATCCCAGAATTGCTCCAGCCCGAGCACGCTTAACTATGGAGTACTTTCACTTCTCATCACCAATTGAGCTGCAGCTCAATTGGTGATGAGAAGTGAAAGTACTCCATAGTTAAGCGTGCTCGGGCTGGAGCAATTATGGGATGAGTGACCTCCTGGGAATTTCACGCGTTGCCGCTTAACTGGCTCAATTCTCATCAAAGGGGGACTGCGGTCTCCAACAACCCATTGTGCCCTGTGGTGGGACAGAGAGGGGTGGGGGTGCATGGTTTGCAGACCATCTGGTTAGGCTGAACCCTTCCGGTGCAAGCTGGGTCCCGTGTTGGCGGGCCTGGGCTGGGAGGGTGTCGACGGTCTAGCTGGGTTCCGTGTTGGCGGGCCTGGACCGTTACGAAAAGTGCAATCCTGGATTTGTAACATCCCCCAAACAACTAGACCCCTAGAGTGATTTTGTCATAACTAGGTTATGACATAACCCTAGGAAGCTTGAAGAGATCACTTGGCCTTAGGCAAGAAGGAGGAAAACCACAGTGGTCTACAAATTGCAATATCTAGTTAACAAGCCTAGGGTTGGACTTTAGGGCCTCACATTGACCCTTTGACCCACCATAGCATACCTAACCCTTTAGGGGTCCCCTTAGAGCACCAAGGACCCATTGGGGTCAACCAAATAGGTCAAGTTGACCAAAGTTAACCCTAACCTTAAATTGGTCAAAGTAGCCTAATTAGGGTCAATTGTCCTCCACCATGCCAAATTGACCTTGCCCGTACCCTTATAAGGATATTAGAGACCCAATGGACTAAAAACCCACCATCATGGGGCCACCAATTTGGCCAATTTGACCCATGTCAACTCTAGCCCTGTTTTGGTCAAACCAACACCTTTTGGATAAATTAGCCCAATTGGTGCACCACAATGACTCAACCAACTTTGGGTGGTGTCAAGGGACTCAAGACACACCACTTGGACCAGTCAAACAATTAGTTGACCAAGTCAACACCTCAAGTCAACACTTGGTCAACCTTGCCCAAAAAGAGGGGAAAAGGCTAACTCAAGCTCAAACCACTTGGGCTAGGCCCAATTGAAGTGACACTCTAGCCTCATGAGGCTGAAATTACATGGAATGCCATCCAATTTCTGGAGGGGTGACTAGGAGAGAGAAATTGGGAGTTTCCCCCAACTTGATGAGCGAAACTATATCCGCAAATGATAACGGCAAGTGTACCGTATCGAATGTAGTATAGGTTATAAAACCAAGGTCGTATAAAAATCTGGCGTGTTGATTACTCTTACTCAAGAAGATCTGTATTGTTCTATCAAAAAGTACTTTGATTTGGTTGTAACAAGAAAAGTAACTTAACTTGAAAATTATAACTATTGAAGAGAGGGTGGACAAACTTTAGAGAAATGGATGAATAAAACAACAATAATTTTTATTAATTCAAAAGAGGAATTACAACTATTGAAAGGGAAATAACAGGTGCAAGAAAAAGTAAAACTAGATTACTCAAAATAGGAAAAATAATGCAGAAAACGGAGGCTTGGACTCCAAAACAAGGTCCCTGATCATCTGGAGGAGCTGCCCTTTTTATAGCTGAAAATTTGGTGTTACACGCCCTTGGTCACGCCCGTGACCAAGGGGCGTGTAGGGGGTGTGATCGGTGCTGGCGGAGAAGGCGCCGTCTGGCTTCAATACAGGCATTATGGACGTGTCACGCCCTAGGTCACGCTCGTGACCTGGGGCATGTAATCTTTAAAACTCGCTGCTGGCGGGAAGCTTCGGCGGGAAATTGGCACGGGAAGAGTCACGCCCGTGTACTGGATGTCACGCCTCAAATGTCACGCCCGTGACTTGATGTCACGCCCGTGACCGGGGGGTGTGTAATTTTAATTGACGTGGCATCTGGCTCTGGATGCTTGTGGCTGGTCGCGGCCGTGACATTGGGTCACGCCCTTGGTCATGCCCGTGACCTGGGGCGTGTACTTGGCGATTTCTTCACGGAACGACTCCGGAGTGGCGGAAACAGTTCTGGAACACTTCGTAGGTTACACGCCCATGGGTCACGCTCATGACCTGGGGCGTGTAATTGTACTTTTTGCTCCAAATGTCCAGAAAACCTGAAAACACAAAATAAACTTAAGTTAGCTTATGGAATTAAAATAGGAATGATTTATATGATATAATTTAGATAAAAGACATAATTTCATATTAAAATAATAATAAAAATATACTAAAAGATGAGTAAATAAATTACTCATCAAACACCCCCATACTTTCTCATTGCTCGTCCCGAGCAAACCACTTCTCATAAGGGTAGGAAAAATTAATGCTAGAAAGAATTATGAAAGCTAGAGAGTAAAATGCGAAGTTTTATGCTGACATGTGTAGATGTTTTAGTAAAAAGACGTTCTTGGCATAAATACTAATTTATGAAATATTCAACCTGTGTTATAATTATTTATTATCACTTTTAAAATGAGTCGACGGTCAATCAAAAAGTCATGTAAAGGGAGAAAATAGCGTGATTGCTGAGATTTAAATTACTAGACTTGAACGCTCGGGGTGGCCTCCAAAGAAATCCATCAATGTCGACGGTCATAGGCTTGCCCGTTTGCACCTTCTCCTCTACACTTCATACTAAATCAACTCTATGGATCTTTAGGACTTAAATAGGGTATATTTTAAGGCTTGGGTTTAAGGGAGAGGCAAATAATGATAAACATGAAGGCGCATTCCACTTATACAAAAAAATTTGAGCTAAAAGAAAATGATGACTACCACAAAATAATGAAGCTTTACCCCCATACTCATATTTTTCTAAGGGGAAACACTCTCATTCTTTTTTTTAATATATATATATATATATATTTTTTCTTTTATATCACGGATCTTCATAATTGGGATCTTTCCAGGTATGCATGTGCATACTTAGGCCGCATATCATTATGAGATTATTGCATTTTGATATAACCATCATTTCTTTTGAATTGATACCCATAATTTTTTCTTTCATAGAATCGTACCCAAATATTTCTTCTCTTTTTTTTTCTTTTATAATTTTTCACTTTTAGCTCAAAAATTCAAGTGTTCATTTGGGTTTTGGGCTTTTTAGCTTTGGTGCCGAAATGATGAGGGTGGTTCAAATAAAGGTGTAAGACTCAAATTTATGTGAACAATGGTAGTAAATCGAGGTTGGGTGCAAAGGCTCAAACTATCCAAAGAAAGGCCTAAATCACTTTCGTAAGGTTAATTTGTCTAAAGTGCACATGTTTCGAAAATAGCTTGGGGCAAGTTCTAGACATCGAGAAAGGACACCCTTCTGTTTAAATCGAGTAATAGCTTTCTAACAATCTAAAAGTAAAATAAATTATTACTACGCAAATAAATAAGACATAATTTAGGTCTATGCCAAGAATTTAATTTTACCATGACCCTACTCAAATACAAGCATACGACTAGGAGCACTACATGAGTCAACAATTTTACTCAAAAGTTTCAAATAAAATAATTCTTGCACAAAAAATCTTAGTTCAAATGAAAAATAAGTATACTTTAGAACTAACCATTTAGCAAGTTGGGAAGTTTTGTCAACTAAACAAAAAGAACATTACTTAAAATAAATAAATATATATATATATATATATATTAATTTTTTTTTATTCTTGGACTTCCCAAGATCTACACAGTGAAGGGTTTGCAAGGTACTAGAGGCTGTGATGGGAATTCAAGCCCAAAGCGTCCTTTCCCAGAAATTTAGTTTCGATTTTCTAATTTTTAAAGTTAAACTAAGCTATATTAATCAGGAAAACTGCACCCACATACTTAAAGTTAAACATTGTCCGCAATGTTTAAAACTAAGTATGAAGACAAAAACTAAAATGACAATAGCGAAAGGAAAAGTAAAAAAAATTACTAAAGGGCGAAGAGGGCTTCCCTGATCGGTAGACGAGGTTGCCGGACAGAAAATAAAAACCTGCAAAATTAAGTTAAACATAACAACCAAAAAAATAACGTTGGGTTTCCCAAAAGCGCTTTGTTTACCATCGCGTAGCTTGACTAAGTGGCATTCTACAAGTTTGTGAGGTTAAGCGTTTCAATTTTGTCAGGCTCTAGGTCGACGGAATGATATAATTTCAATCGGTGTCCGTTAACTTTCAAAAGGACTTGATCCGGGTGCTCTATTAGCACGGTCCCATATGGCCAAACCTCTTTTACAACAAAGGGCCGGACCATCGGGATTTTAATTTGCCCGGAAAAAGTTTTAATCTAGAATTATATAAAAGGACTAAGTCTCCCGGTGAAAAACATTTTGGAAATTTTATTTTTTTGTCATGGTAAAACTTAGTGCGCTCCTTGTAAAATTTATTATTTTAATAGGCATTTGCGCGCCATTCGTCTAATTCATTAAGTTGAAATTTTCGTTGATCGGAGGCTAAGTTCAAATCTAGGTTTAAAAATTTTAGCGCCCAGAATGCGCGATGTTCAAATTCTACCGGTAAATGACATGCTTTTCCATAGACTAATCGGTACGGTGTACATCCGATGGCGGTTTTGTACGCTGTCTGATAGGCCCATAGTGCGTCGTCTAATTTTAGCGACCAATCCTTTTTATTAACGGACACAGTTTTTTCTAAAATTTTTTTTAGTTCGCGATTCACCACCTTCACTTGCCCATTTGCTTGTGGGTGGTAGGCGGTAGATAGCTTGTGGGTAACTCCATACTTTGCTAAAATTTTAGCAAGTTGGTTGTTACAGAAACGTGTGCCCCGATCACTAATTAGTGCTCGGGGTGTGCCAAATCGCGAAAATAATTTTTTTAAAAAATTTATGACGACTCTCACGTCGTTAGTGGGGAAAGCTTGTGCTTCTGCCCACCTTGACACGTAATCGACCGCAACAAGAATATATTTATTATTTAAAGAAGAGGGTAAAGGACCTACGAAATCTATGCCCCATAAATCAATAATTTCGCATTCTAAAAATATATTTTGGGGCATTTCATCCCGGTTAGAAATATTACCTGACCGCTGACAGCTATCGCATTTACTCACAATGGTGTGAGCATCTTTGAATAAGGTGGGCCAGTAGAAACCCGCCTCTAGAACCTTCCTTGCGATCCGATTTGCTTGATAGTGACCACCGGTTGGTCCTTCGTGGCAGTGCTGCAAAATTTGGACGCCTTCTTCGCCCGAAATGCACCTTCTTACCACTTGTTCCGCGCAGACACGAAATAAAAAGGGGTCCTCCCAAAAATAATTTTTCAAGACCGAAAAGAATTTCTTCTTTTGCTGACTTGAAAAATCTTTTGGCAGGACCCGGGCCACTAAATAGTTGGCCAAATCCGCGTACCAAGGGGTGGAAGAAGTCGTTACCTTTTCGATGGCGATGAGGCGCTCTTCAGGGAATTTATCATCTATCTCGGCCTCCACTAGTGCTCCTGCTGCCGGGTTCTCCAGTCTTGAGAGGTGGTCGGCCGCCAAGTTCTCCGCTCCTTTCTTGTCTCGGATCTCCAAATCGAATTCTTGCAAGAGTAGGATCCATCTCAATAGTCGGGGCTTGGCGTCCTCTTTATCTAGCAAGTACCGGAGTGCGGAGTGATCTGTAAAAACAATAATTTTTGATAGCGTTATGTACGAACGAAATTTATCAAAAGCAAAAACGATCGCTAGAAGTTCTTTTTCCGTCGTTGTATAATTAGCTTGGGCGGATGTAAGCGTTTTGCTTGCGTAATAAATTGGGTGAAAGTATTTATTCACCCTTTGGCCCAAGACCGACCCTACGGCAAAATCACTTGCATCGCACATGATTTTGAACGGAAGAGACCAATCTGGTGAAATTAAAATAGGTGATTTGATAAGTTCGTTTTTAATTTTTATGAACGCCTTAGAACATTCTTCATCAAAGATAAACGTGATTTCTTTTTCTAAAAGATGCGTTAACGGCTTTGTAATTTTTGAAAAATCTTTAATAAACCATCTATAGAAACCTGCATGTCCTAAAAACTCCTAATAGATTTAATATTAGTAGGCGGAGGGAGTTTTTCTATAACTTCGATCTTGGCCCTATCGACCTCGATCCCTTTACTAGAAACCTTATGTCCTAGGGCTAATCCCTCACGGACCATAAAATGGCACTTCTCCCAGTTGAGTGCCAGATTCGTGTCTTCGTAGCGTTGAAGAACAAGATCAAGATTTTTTCGATAATTTTTAAAGGAATCGCCATAAACTGAAAAATCGTCCATGAAAACTTTCATGACGTCCTCAACTAATTCATTAAAAATTGTCAGCATACATCTTTGAAATGTAGCTGGCACGTTGCAAAGCCCAAACGACATTCTTCGATATGTGAAGGTGCCGAACGGACAAGTGAAGGTTGTTTTCTCTTGGTCTTCGGGCGCAATTGGGATTTGAAAATATCCCGAAAGACCATCAAGAAAACAATAGTGCGAGTGACCGGATAAACGTTCTAAAATTTGGTCAATGAAGGGCAACGAAAAGTGATCCTTGCGGCTAGCATCATTTAATTTCCTATAATCGATGCATACCTGCCAACCCGTAACAGTACGGGTTGGGATTAACTCGTTATTTTCGTTTTCAACTGCGGTGATTACGCCCTTCTTAGGCACGACTTGCACCGGGCTAACCCAAGTGCTATCAGAAATTGGGTAAATAATCCTCGCGTCTAATAATTTTATAATTTCGGCCTTAATGACGTCCTTCATATTAGGATTTAAGCGTCGTTGAGGCTGAATAGTGCCGCGAGAATTATTTTCAAGATTTATTTTATGCGTGCAAAATGAGGGATTTATACCCTTTATATCAGAAATTTGTCACGCAATTGCGTGACGGTGGTTATTTAAAATTTTAATTAATTCAGAAATTTTCGAATCATTAAGCGCAGAAGAAATAATTACGGGTAATTTTGAATTTTCTTCTAAAAATATATATTTTAGATGATCCGGTAGTTGTTTTAATTCTAGACTCGGCGGCTCTTCATAAGATATTTTGATTTTAAAAATATTTAAATTTGTTTGTTCAAAATTTTCCTGCCGGGTCGTTTCTTCAAGACATAATAAAGTTTGTAACTCCGGATTTTCATAAAAAGGGGAATTTATTTCCGCAAAAGTTGATAAGTCTTCTTCAAAATTTGATTCTAAAATGAAACAAGAATCATCGTTAGTAATTGCATTTCTCATTGATTGATTAACATTGAAAATAACTTCCTCTTCTCCAACTCGCAGGAGATGTTTTCCGTTACTTACATCTATTATAGCTCGAGCGGTGGCTAGGAAAGGTCGGCCAAGTATTAAGGGTACTTCGGCGTCTTCTTCAATATCGAGGATGACAAAGTCTACCGGGAAGATAAACCTATCAACCTTTACTAGCACATCTTCAATGACCCCTATTGGGTATTTAACTGACCGATCCGCTAGTTGGATGCTGATATTATTTGGGCTTGGGTTGCCCAAACCAAGTTTTTGAAATAACGCAAAAGGCATTAAATTTATACTAGCTCCTAGATCGGCCAAGGCGTGCTTGATTGATAAATTACCAAACATACACTAGATGGAGAACCGTCCCGGGTCGTTCAATTTTTGTGGTAATTTATTTAATAAAGCCGCCGAACACTCTGCGTTTAAAGAAATACGCGAAAAATTTTCAAGTTTCTTTTTATTTGAAAGTAATTTTTTTAAAAATTTAGCGTACTTTGGCATTTGAGCAATTGCTTCGCAGAATGGTACATTTATTTGGATTTGTTTTAAAATTTCAATAAATTTTTTATAATGCTCCTCATTGCACTCATCTTTAAATTTCGAAGGATAAGGAATAGAAGGATTTTTAAATATGCGCGGAGCTAAAACGACAGACGGTAAAGTAGGTGAAGAAATAACTTGCGGGGGAGAAGATGAAACATTTACCTCGGGCTCGACCAATTTTGAAGAAGTTACCTCCTTTCCATTGCGGAGTGTGATTGCGTTAGCGCTCTCCCGCGGATTGGGCTCAGTGTTGCCCGGAAGTGCTCCTTGCTGGCGTTCGGAGAACATTTTTGCGAGCTATCCAATTTGATTTTCAAAAATTTTGACTGATCCGGTGAGATTCCGGATATTGGACTCATTGGAGGCAATGTACTTAGTGAAGACCTCTTCAAGCGGAGAGGGCTTGTGTGGTGGTGGTGGTGGAGCAAATCTAGGGGGATTCACTTGTGGTGGACGCTGAGCATTATTGGGGTTGCTCCATAAAAAATTAGGGTGGCTCCTATAACCCGGATTAAATGAATTATTAAATAGAATGTTAATATTTGGGTTATAGGGAGGACGATAAGAGTTTCCCATATAATCAACTTGCTCTTGAATGAAATTATTATTATGTTCGTTATTATTATGATTAGCCCAATTGGTGGCGGAGGAAGCAGACATCTCCACCACTTGCTTAGTTAATCTTTCTACTTGTAACGCTAAATTAGTGGTTGCCTCGACTTCATAAAGTTCGGCCGACTTATTAGGGCGCGTCCGTGGCGCATTCCACTGATATGCGTTCATGACCATCCCTTCAAAAAGCTCTTGAGCGGCTTCGGGGGTTTTGTTATTAAGACTTCCCCCTGCTGCCGCATCAATCATTTGTCTTGTTTGGAGATTCAAACCATTGTAGAAAGTTTGAATTTGTTGCCACAAAGGAAGGGCATGATGAGGACATCTCCGCAAAAGTTCCTTGAAGCGCTCCCATGTGTCGTAGAGAGACTCCGACTCGATTTGCATGAACGAGAGAATGTCCGTACGTAATTTAGCGGACTTTGCCGGAGGAAAATATTTCGTTAAGAATTTCTCCGTCATCTCGGCCCACGTAGTGATGGAACCTCTAGGAAGAGATCCCAACCATTGCTTGGCCTTAGTCCGCAAAGAAAAAGGAAATAAGCGTAAATGGATGGCATCATCGGTGACACCATTTATCTTAAATGTATCGCAAATTTCCAAAAAATTAAGTAAATGTAAATTAGGATCTTCATACGGTAAACCATCGAAAACGATGGTTTGTTGTACCATCTGAATGATGCTCGTTTTAATTTTAAAATTATTATTCGCCACAGCCGGGCGAATAATACTAGATTGTGTACCCTCCCAATTCGGTCTCGCATAATAGGACATGGTCCGTAGCGGGGCCTCATTATGGATGGGATCACCCATTATTTCCTCGTTAGTTTCTCCGACCGACTCTTCGCGAATTATAGGCAGATCACTAAATCGGAGACGCCGCCGCAATGTGTGCTCGATTTCCAGATCAAATCCAAATTCAAAATTAGCTGGAGAGTTGTGTCGGGTCATAACCCAAGAAGAAAAGAAAAGAGAGAAAGAGGTGAGAGAGAAAAATAAAGCAAAAATTTAGATAAATATATTTATTAAATATATATATATATATTTATTATTTTTATTTGGCGATATAAAATTAGTCCTGGACTTCCCAACATCTACCCGATGAAGGGTTTGCAAGATACTAGAGGCTATGATGGGAATTCAAGCCCAAAGCGTCCTTTCCAGGAATTTAGCTACACCTTGAATGATAAAAAAAATAAGAGAAGAAAGGAAGCGATAAAACCAATAGATATTCTATTTCGAAATATCAACTCAGATCACCGGCAACGGCGCCAAAAACTTGATGAGCGAAACTATATCCGCAAATGATAACGGCAAGTGTACCGTATCGAATGTAGTATAGGTTATAAAACATAGGTCGTATAAAAATCTGGGCGTGTTGATTACTCTTACTCAAGAAGATCTCTATTGTTCTATCAAAAAGTACTTTGATTTGGTTGTAACAAGAAAAGTAACTTAACTTGAAAATTATAACTATTGAAGAGAGGGTGGACAAACTTTAGAGAAATGGATGAATAAAACAACAATAATTTTTATTAATTCAAAAGAGGAATTAAAACTATTGAAAGGGAAATAACATGTGCAAGAAAAAGTAAAACTAGATTACTCAAAACAGGAGAAATAATGCAGAAAACGGAGGCTTGGCCTCCAAAACAAGGTCCCTGATCATCCAGAGGAGCTACACTTTTATTGCTGAAAATTTAGTGTTACACGCCCTTGGTCACGCCCGTGACCAAGGGGCGTGTAGGGGGCATGATCGGTGCTGGCGGAGAAGGCGCCGTCTGGCTTCAATACAGGCGTTACGGACGTGTCACGCCCATGACCTGGGGCGTGTAATCTTTAAAACTCGCTGCTGGCGGGAAGCTTTGGCGGGAAAATGGCGCGGGAAGAGTCGCGCCCGTTTACTGGATGTCACGCCTCAAATGTCACGCTCGTGACTTGATGTCACGCCCATGACCGGGGGGCGTGTAATTTTAATTGAAGTGGCATCTAGATCTGGATGCTTGTGGCGGGTCGCGGCCGTGACATTGGGTCACGCCCTTGGTCACGCCTGTGACCTGGGGCGTGTACTTGGCGATTTCTTCACGGAACGACTCCGAAGTGGCGGAAACAGTTCTGGAACACTGTAACACCCCAAAGATCGTGGTTCAGCGAGGTAGGCGGAATGGTAGTGTTGCGCTCGGGATAGGCTCAAGATTCCAGATCAGGTCAATGCGCACGACCATTGTCCTCTTCGCGCACGACCAGTGATCGTGCGCCAATGATCGTGCGTAACCCGCAAAGATTCGGAGTTCTGTCTCGGCTTATGCGCACGACCATTGTCCTCTTCGCGCACGACCAGTGATCATGCGCCAGCGATCGTGCGTTAATTCAGAAGAAAATCGAGTTCTGTCTCGGACAGTGCGCACGCCCATTTCCCTCTTCGCGCACGACCACTGACCGTGCGCCTGTGATCGTGCGCCCTGTTTATTCTGTTCCGCGATTTTGAGCGGAGAAGAAGATCGGACCGTCCAAATCTTTTGGAAATTGATCCAACGGCTAGGTTTAGTTGCGGGAGACTATTAGGGCTGATGAAAGGGGGTTAAACCTCATATTCTCTAAGCCATTCTCTCTCCAAACCCTAGAGAAAGAAGGAGGAGCCAAGGAAGAAGAAGGGAGATTCCGCCATTGACGGAGCTCCGGAGCTCCGTTTCGCGAGCCGTTTTCAGATTCGGAGAGTGCAGCCCGGTGCGGTCGTTTCTCTCCGTATAGAATCTCGGATCTATGGAGAAAAAGAACGCTTCTAGGGTAACGATTTCTTCTCCCGTTGTTTGGACTTGTCTTTTGTCCTCTCCTTCATTTCTCTATGCTTGCATGAGGAATCCCTTTCACCAAATGGGTGAAGTGTAGGATTTCCTCAAGTTCTTCGGAACTCCGGGTCGATTGTGTCCGTCCCCGGCATATTGCATGTAGAAAATCCGGTAGTCGTGCGGATTTAGGCATTGTGTGTGAAGCCTATTCGTGGCCGTGAGCCCGAATCGGTGATGCTTGATTTGCGACGTTGCATTTAGGTTAAGCCTAGAATGCGTGCCGGAGAATGACTCTGTGATATATGCGATAGTATTGCGGGATTTAAGCATAGGCATCTTGTGAAGATCCTAACGGAAGCCCCATGCTTTGCGAGTGGTTGAATGCAAACCTTCACCACTAGAATTGTTGAGGAGCGGTCTTGTACCTCCTTTTTGGTTACGTATAAAGCCCTAACGATCCCTCTTGCCCTCCGGCCGAAAGGCGGAGTCGGGTCTTGAGTCGTTACAAAGTAAACTTTTAAGGCTTGGGTGTTGTAACTTATGTTTTGTGTAGTACTAGCGAGTGCTAAACCCTTACGGGCCGAGGTGATGTCATACCCGCATCGTGTGTTCAATCGATGACAAGAGCACGGGAATTGGCTGAACTGAACCCGTTTCCAGGCGCGGCGGTAGGGGGATTTATCTCTTGTAAACCCGAACGACCTTGGGAGAGGTTGGGAAGGGCGTCTTGCCTATACCGACCAAAAGCTCTTTTCTATCTAGAGTTTCCGGACTCATGATGGTTTTGGTGCTCGGGAAGAAGTACCTTTGGTGCATGCCTTGTGAGCATGGAGCGTGCGGTTGTGTGTACCCACGTTTGTGATGAATTGATGTTGTTAGCCTCATGCGGTTGTTTAGGCGGTTGTGGGAACCTTCGGGTGAACCCAACCAACATCATGTGCATACCTAGGTTCCTTTCTTTTGATGCTCAACCTAGAAGATTGATTGTGCTTGAAACCTCACCTTGTGTAGTTGCACTTTCTTTATATTAGTACTTGTGCTAGTATGGCTTGCTTGCAGGGTAGAATCTCCGCCACCCCGGGAAAGGGGTGGGGTCGTTATAATTTGGTCAGCTTTGCTGACCGTTACCTTGTTTGCCACCGCTTGGTGGAATGTTCTTATGCAGGTGCAGGTGAGCCTAGCGGAAAATAGCGGGCGGTGGCCCTTATGCTGTGTTGGCCCTCGAAGGCCAGCCTCTTTTCTGTTTTCCTTGTATTGCCGGCCTGCGTGCCGATGTATGTTTGGAGTTTTTATCACATTTGGTAAATGTAAGGCCTTAAGGCCGTAACTCTATATTTTGGTTTCATTCCTATGATAGTGGACAGTTCTAATTGAAATGGTTTAATTAATGCTTCCGCTTACATTTTGTACTCTCGTTTAGTTGTTACTTTTCTGGTTATCACCTTTTAACTCCTAGCTAGTGTGGTTTGTATGGCGTGGGGTCCCGGCCGGACCTGCTGTTATACTCTTCGTACTGGCAGGGTGTTACAATTTGGTATCGGACTTAAGGCGTCGATCCGTAGTTTAGCGAATTCGGGACGAATTCCTTTTAAGGGGTGGTGTGCACCGGATGTGCATTCACCTAAAACGACAAAAACTAATAAGAATGTCCACTTAGGAATGGAAAAACATACTTGTTTGCGGAACCTGAGCGTTCCATGATTGTTGTTTTGCTATGCTTTCAGTCACTAAATAGTCTCCTACACGATTATAGGTGACTAGGAGTGGTGCGGGGCCGTCTCAACCCCGTAACACTGCTGAAAGTAGTGGGTCGTCTGAGGTGACTGCGACCACTCCTTCGGCTGAGATGATCAAGTTAGTCACTGAAGCGGTCTTCGCGATGATCAACACTCAGTCTGGGCAGCTTGCACAGCCTACTACTCCGACTCTGGATGTGGCCCCTGTAACTGTTGCTGTAGTGGAACCTGCGGTAGAACTGAGGGTGGAACGTCGAGTTGCGCAGGTAGTAGTGGGGCGAGCGCATGACCAGCAATTAAAGTACTTTCTGAGCCTCAACCCTCCATCCTTCGAGGGGACGGAATCCCCTGGGAGAGCTGCTGAGTGGTTGTCAGAAATAAAGAGGACGTTAATGTCAATGCTTATAAGCAAAGATATGTTGGTAACCTTAACCACCTTCCTACTTATAAGAGAAGCAAGACTTTGGTGGGAAGGAGAGTTGTTGCACAAGTTTGGTGGGAGACAACTTTCCGAAATCTCTTGGGAAAGCTTCCATGAGTCATTCCTTCTAAAGTTTCTACCCCTAACAGAGATTCCTGAACTACAAGATCAGTGTTCACACCTAGAGCAGGGAGAACACTCAGTGGATGAGTACCTGATTGAGTTCATCAGTCGGAATCGTTATGAGAGGTCTATGTGGGAAGATGAGGAAACCAAGGTCAACAAGTTCTACAATGGTCTGCGAGATGACCTAAGACTAATGCTTGTGGGTCCAAAGTTACTCGGCTTCAACGTCTTAGTGAAAACAGCTAAATCTCTGGAAATGGATATGAAGAGTATGCCGTGTGCGAAAGACTTCAATGAGTTTCATGCGTCGGTCTCTCAGTCCAAGTCTGAGTTCAGAAGAAACAAGAGAAAGTTTAACTCTGTGGAAGCTAAGACTGCACGGTGTTCCTTAAATTGTTTCACTTGTGGAAAGGTGGGACACAAAGCCGCGGTGTGTCGAAGTGGTCCCCCAAAAGCAAAAAGCGGAGAAGTGGACTATGCTCGTGCGATGGGTTCAGCTCCTATGGAGAAAGGCAAAGCGGTGGAGTCTTCGATTCCCCAATATTCTCTAACCCAGCCGAGAGTCTACTCTTATGGCCAGCAAGAGGTCATCCAGCATTGCGATGTTGCCACAGGTATGGATGATCATCTCCTAATATGATGTCTACCCCGTGTGCGGTTAGAGATAGAAATATGTCCACTGTATCTGTTGACAACAAAATTTTATGCCTTGTATTTGTGTGCAATTAGGCCTTGTCCTAATGATCGACTATTCAACGAGAGCTCTGTTGGTGTGGGAGCATCGCTCTCCTATTTGTCTAAGGACTTCGTGTTATGAATCGAATTGTCATTTACCTTAGTCAAGGATAGATTGGAGGTAATGCTGCCTAATAGATCTCGAGTGAGCGCGAACAGGAGAAGCTGTGAAAAGGCGCGAAGATGTTCTTCACCTTGTTGAAGGATTCGGGACCTAAGACCAGTTTTGTGTTGTCCTAGTAGTAGCGGACCAAGCTGACTGAGAGGAACCGTTATCCGATTCCGAGAATCGACGATTTACTTGACCAACAGGTTGGGTCGACGGTATACTCTATGCTTGACTTAAGGTCCGGCTACTATCAGCTTAGTAGTAGGGAATGTGATATTCCAAAGTCAGCGTTCAGTACCCGCTTTGGGCACTATGAGTTCACGGTGATGCCGTTCGGTCTGTCTAATGCACCGTCGGTATTCATGGACTTTTTGAATAGGACATTCCGTGAGTATTTGAATCAATTTGTGATCGTCTTCATCGACGACATTTTGGTATACTCTCAATCGGAAGAGGAGCATGTAGGGCATCTGCACGCAGTTCTGAGCACCTTGAGGAAGAGTCAGCTATATGCCAAGTTCTCCAAGTGCGAGTTTTGGCTACCGTCACTAGCATTCCTTGGTCACGTCATTAGTGGAGATGGAATTGCTGTTGGTCCGTCGAAGATAGAAGCGATCCGAGCCTGGCCTTTGTTGAAAAACGTAGCGGAAGTCCGAAGTTTCTTAGGACTTGCCGGCTATTATAGGCGCTTTGTGGAAAACTTCTCGAGGATTGCACTTCCTCTCGCTAAATTGACTAGGAAAGATTATAAGTTCGTTTGGTCGCCCGAGTGCGCACGAGCTTTTGAAGAGCTGAAGAGCCGTCTGACCACGACGCCCATTCTATGCTCGCCATGTGGTACGGAAGGCTACGAAATTTATAGCGACGCCTCAGGGAGTGGTTTGGGTTGTGTCCTAGTGCAGTTCGGTAAGGTAATTGCCTACGGCTCCCGGCAGTTGAAGGTTCACGAGAGGAATTACCCGGTCCATGATTTGGAGCTAGCGGCCGTGGTATTCGCTCTTAAGCTTTGGAGGCATTATTCGTATGGCGTGAAGATCGACATCTTTACCGACCACAAGAGCCTCAAATACTTGCTAGGTCAAAGGGAGTTGAATATGCGACAGAGGAGGTGGTTGGAGTTCCTTGGGGACTACACCTTCGACATCAAATATACTCCTGGAAAGGGAAATGTGGTTGCGGACGCGTTGAGTCGTCGGGCTCCCGCTCAAGCAAATTGGATTTGGATGCACGATGAGCGTCTAATCCGTGAGCTGGAAGAAATGGAGATCATTTGCGTTGATCGAAGAGCGTCTACTTCAGCATGCTTGAACTGGACGGAGGTTCAATACCACCTTGCCGACCGAGTTCGACAGGCATTGGAGCTGGATGAGAGCATGAAACGCTACAAAGCGGAAACCGTTGATGGGTTAAACGCTGATTTCTCTTTCGAAGATGGCCTTATGTGGAAGAATGGCAGATTGTGCGTCCCAAATGTTGGTACTCTACGGGCGGAGTTGATGTACGAGGCTCATCATACCAAGTACTCTATCCACCCGGGGAGCACGAAAATGTTCATGGACATGAAAAAACTTTTCTGGTGGCCGGGTATGAAGAAGGACATTGCCCTCTACGTGGCCAAGTGCAACACTTGCGCGTTGGTGAAGGTGGAATGTCAACGTCCCGGTGGATTTTTGAAGTCCTTGCCGATTCCGGAATGGAAGTTTGACGATATTTCGATGGATTTCGTGCACGGATTGCCGAGATCGCAGCATGAAACGACGCCATCTGGGTGATCGTGGACAGACTGACAAAAGTATCGCACTTTATTCCGAACTGGAAGGATGATTCTGTAGAAAAGCTAGCGAAGCTCTGTGTCGATAGTATTGTGCGGCTGCACGGTGTCCCTCGTAGCATCGTCAGCGATCCTGACGGGCATTTCACATCGAAAGATTGGAGGCTTATCCATGAACTGTTGGGCACTAAATTAAAATTCAGCACGGCCTTCCACCCGCAAATGGATGGACAGACCGAGAGGACCAACAGGACTATGGAGGATATGCTCCAAATGTGCGCTCTAGATTTTGGAAAGAAGTGGGAAGATCATCTCTATATGATCGAATTCGCCTACAATAATAGCTACCAAGCCAGTATAAAGATGGCTCCTTTCGAGGCCCTCTATGGTAAGAAGTGTCGTACGCCATTGTCTTGGGCAGAAATGGGCGATACTAAGCTATTAAAGCGAAAGGATGTTGAGGAAGCAACTTCGATGATCCGAACTATTCGAGAAAGGCTATTGATTGCCCAGGATAGGCAAGCAAAATATTACAACGCCAAGCATAGGAACCTAGAGTTCGCCGTCGGTGACCGGGTTTACTTGAAGATCAAACCGTTCAAAGGGGTACCAAGGATCCGACGCTTGAAAAAGCTCAGTCCAAGGTACTTAGGACCGTTTGAGATTGTGGAACGTGTTGGTGATGCGGCTTATCGGCTTGCACTATCTGCAGAGCTGAGCGGTCTGCACGACGTGTTTCACATTTCAGTTCTGAGGAAGGCAGTGCAAGAGCCTACTCATTTCGTTGCGGTTGGCAAAGTGTCGGTGGATAGTGGGTTGTCGACGAAAGTCAAACCCTTACGCATCGAGGACACCGAGGTAAAGCAGTTGCGGAACAAGTCCATTCGGATGGTAAAGGTCCGGTGGGATAATTGCGGCCGAGAGGAGCTAACTTGGGAGAGAGAGCAAGCGATGCTTGCGGAGTACCCCGAGCTATTTCTCTCAGGTAAATTTTCTTTAAAAACTGTAATTTCCTGCTGTTACTGTTTTCGAAATTTCGGGACGAAATTCTTTTAAGGGGGGTGGAGTTGTAACACCCCAAAGATCGTGGTTCAGCGAGGTAGGCGGAATGGTAGTGTTGCGCTCGGGATAGGCTCAAGATTGCAGATCAGGTCAATGCGCACAACCATTGTCCTCTTCGCGCACGACCAGTGATCTTGCGCCAATGATCGTGCGTAACCCGCAAAGATTCGGAGTTCTGTCTCGGCTTATGCGCACGACCATTGTCCTCTTCGCGCACGACCAGTGATCGTGCGCCAGCGATCGTGCGTTAATTCAGAAGAATCGAGTTCTGTCTCGGACAGTGCGCACGCCCATTTCCCTCTTCGCGCACGACCACTGACCGTGCGCCTGTGATCGTGCACCCTGTTTATTCTGTTCCGCGATTTTGAGCAGAGAAGAAGATCGGACCGTCCAAATCTTTTGGAAATTGATCCAACGGCTAGGTTTAGTTGCGGGAGACTATTAGGGCTGATGAGAGGGGGTTAAACCTCATATTCTTTAAGCCATTCTCTCTCCAAACCCTAGAGAAAGAAGGAGGAGCCAAGGAAGAAGAAGGGAGATTCTGCCATTGACGGAGCTCCGGAGCTCCGTTTCGCGAGCCGTTTTCAGATTCGGAGAGTGCAGCCCGGTGCGGTCGTTTCTCTCCGTGTAGAATCTCGGATCTATGGCGAAAAAGAACGCTCCTAGGGTAACGATTTCTTCTCCCGTTGTTTGGACTTGTCTTTTGTCCTCTCCTTCATTTCTCTATGCTTGCATGAGGAATCCCTTTCACCAAATGGGTGAAGTGTAGGATTTCCTCAAG
The DNA here is from genome assembly GCA_033032865.1 of Dactylorhiza incarnata. Classification (NCBI taxonomy): domain Eukaryota; kingdom Viridiplantae; phylum Streptophyta; class Magnoliopsida; order Asparagales; family Orchidaceae; genus Dactylorhiza; species Dactylorhiza incarnata. Next base: position 1,514,596 of record JAWHQI010000068.1, read on the forward strand.
TTCTTCGGAACTCCGGGTCGATCGTGTCCGTCCCCGGCATATTGCATGTAGAAAATCCGGTAGTCGTGCGGATTTAGGCATTGTGTGTGAAGCCTATTCGTGGCCGTGAGCCCGAATCGGTGATGCTTGATTTGCGACGTTGCATTTAGGTTAAGCCTAGAATGCGTGTCGGAGAATGACTTTGTGATATATGCGATAGTATTGCAGGATTTAAGCGTAGGCATCTTGTGAAGATCCTAACGGAAGCCCCATGCTTTGCGAGTGGTTGAATGCAAACCTTCACCACTAGAATTGTTGAGGAGCGGTCTTGTACCTCCTTTTTGGTTACGTATAAAGCCCTAACGATCCCTCTTGCCCTCCGGCCGAAAGGCGGAGTCGGGTCTTGAGTCGTTACAAAGTAAACTTTTAAGGCTTGTGTGTTGTAACTTATGTTTTGTGTAGCACTAGCGAGTGCTAAACCCTTACGGGCCGAGGTGATGTCATACCCGCATCGTGTGTTCAATCGATGACAAGAGCACGGGAATTGGCTGAACTGAACCCGTTTCCAGGCGCGGCGGTAGGGGGATTTATCTCTTGTAAACCCGAACGACCTTGGGAGAGGTTGGGAAGGGCGTCTTGCCTAGACCGACCAAAAGCTCTTTTCTATCTAGAGTTTCCGGACTCATTATGGTTTTGGTGCTCGGGAAGAAGTACCTTTGGTGCATGCCTTGTGAGCATGGAGCGTGCGGTTGTGTGTACCCACGTTTGTGATGAATTGATGTTGTTAGCCTCATGCGGTTGTTTAGGCGGTTGTGGGAACCTTCGGGTGAACCCAACCAACATCATGTGCATACCTAGGTTCCTTTCTTTTGATGCTCAACCTAGAAGATTGATTGTGCTTGAAACCTCACCTTGTGTAGTTGCACTTTCTTTATATTAGTACTTGTGCTAGTATGGCTTGCTTGCAGGGTAGAATCTCCGCCACCCCGAGAAAGGGGTGGGGTCGTTATAATTTGGTCAGCTTTGCTGACCGTTACCTTGTTTGCCACCGGTTGGTGGAATGTTCTTATGCAGGTGCAGGTGAGCCTAGCGGAAAATAGCGGGCGGTGGCCCTTATGCTGTGTTGGCCCTCGAAGGCCAGCCTCTTTTCTGTTTTCCTTGTATTGCCGGCCTGCGTGCCGATGTATGTTTGGAGTTTTTATCACATTTGGTAAATGTAAGGCCTTAAGGCCGTAACTCTATATTTTGGTTTCATTCCTATGATAGTGGACAGTTCTAATTGAAATGGTTTAATTAATGCTTCCGCTTACGTTTTGTACTCTCGTTTAGTTGTTACTTTTCTGGTTATCACCTTTTAACTCCTAGCTATTGTGGTTTGTATGGCGTGGGGTCCCGGCCGGACCTGCTGTTATACTCTTCGTACTGGCAGGGTGTTACAAACACTTCATAGGTTACATGCCCATGGGTCACGCCCGTGACCTGGGGCGTGTAATTGTACTTTTTGCTCCAAATCTCCAGAAAACCTAAAAACACAAAATAAACTTATGTTAGCTTATGGAATTAAAATAGGAAAGATTTATATGATATAATTTAGATAAAAGACATAATTTCATATTAAAAAATAATAAAACTATACTAAAAGATGTGTAAATAAATTACTCATCAATGGGTGACTAGGAGAGAGAAATTGGGAGCTTCCCCCAATTTGAAGAGAGAGAAAGTGGCAATTCAAGGTGGATTCATGGCATTCAAGGCAAATTGACCTCCCATTCATGACCCCACAGCCTCCATTCATCTCCCCATTGAATTCTAACACGTTTTCCAGCCTTTCCATGCCATCTGGTGGAGAATTCAAGAATTTTCAAGTGAAACCGAAATGGCCATTAATGGCACTCCACCATTAAGCCTCCCCCTCCTCAAATTGACCCTTCCATCACCTTCAGAAGGGGGATATCAGTTGAAATTTAGTCCTAGATCATTGCATTTGGTGGGGAATTGGGAGAACGGCAAGGAGCTCAAGGAGGGTGGTCGGCCATGGCAAATTCGGGAAATAACCGCCATCAAGCCCGATTGGAGGTCTGGTTCTTCTCCTCTACCCTAGTGGATATATCTAAATCTATTGCTTGGAAGCTTTAAGGCCAATTGGCCCTAGATCGTGTGAGCCAAAAACTCCATTTCTTGGAGCTTTTTCCTCTTGTCTAAACCCCTATTTTTGGCCACCACCGACCGGCCAAGACCTCCCATCGTCGGCCACCACCTCAAGGAAGGTGGTGGTGGCATTGTCCGGCCGGGGAGGGGCATGGGTGGCCGGGAAAACCACTTCCAAAACCGCACAGGTCGGAGCAATCTTAGCCGGCGGCTAGAGGAGGAAGACGAAGGGATGGCGTCCATTCTGCGTCAAGATTCGTGCGACTCTATTATATGAAATGTTTATTAAACGTATTTTTTGTCACACATTTGACTATACATAGATTAATTTATTAAAAATACTTTGGGCCCTCTACAGAAAAAGTGGTCAACACCAAACTTGTAGCCCTTAGAGTCTAATTTATTTTAAAATTTGTTTCAGACCAAAACGAGTTCTGTAGCTTCATGTAGGTCTATTTTGGTGGGACTGCTCCCTAGTGTAGGACAGCCACCATTTCTTGAATAACATTTGATTGGGTTGTGGGATTGACTTGAAAATTGAAACCTAGGCTATTTACACCTACCCACACATCATACCCGAAGATGGGAATTTTAGGAGAAACCTTTTCTATGGTTTTTGTCCTAATTTCATAAATTAAATATTAATTATTTAGTGGGTCAAATGACCTCCAATGCCCTCAAAATTTTGGTGGGTACTCCTTGGGGTTATGGTATGACCTTGGTAAAACTCTCAGCCAAATTGAGACTAATTTGGTTGGGTAATTTGTCAACCCAAGTTAGGTCAAATTGGGTCAAAGTTAGGGCATGGTGTTTATATTGTGGTATGGTGGTCAAAACTCATCACCATGAGTTAAAACCTTGGCCACTATTTTAGGATCACCTAAAACACCTTAATAAGTAAGATGGGGTGGTGTAGAGGTGGATATGCCCTAGGACCCTAGTTTTACCCCTTGGGGTGCAGATAGAACTTTGTGAAGGACATGTGGCCAAAAGCAATAGAATGGTCATGGGACTTAGAAGATATGTTCATGGGGTGTAATAATGCCCTAGGGAATTTTGAGAGAATTTTAGGAGTATTTATTCCCCCTAAATTAGGTTATGACCCCTTTAAAGCATTTCATAATAAAGGAAATTTACATGCTCAAATGGCCTTGGATGATGGTGAAACCTTGATAGTGCATTTATATTCATATTATGGATCTCTGGTAATTTTTGTGTAATTAATTAGATGATTTAACCAGCACTTCATTCACAAGGCACTTATTTTATCTTAATCTTAAGAAACATAATTAAGGGTCCAAAACTCTCTGGAAAAATGTGCAACTTGGTGATAGGACATTTCAGAGTACTAGGAAGCTTTGCAAATTTTTATATAATTTTTGGAGATTGTTATCAGTAGGCTACTTCACAACATGTTCATATTAGGATCTATTTAGAATATTTATTTAGGTGAGAAAATGATTTCCATAAATTGTGAAACTCAGTCAACAAGCCTTTATGATCATATTGGAGATCTTGTATTTCTTTCATATTTTTTGGAATTATTTAACAGTAGGTTCCTTCACAATTTTCCCTAGAAAGTGTTTCTTTGGAATATTCATTTATGAGATTAATTTTCCTTTATAAATTCTGAAAATTGGTCAGTAGACTTTTCTGGCTAATATGAAGGTCTAGTAATTTTTCCATAATTTTTGGATAAGTATTTTTGATGGTTCCTTCATTAACCTCCAACTTTGGAAAGATGATAAATATTATAATTAGAGGACAATTCCTGATTATAAAATTGTGACATTCTGTACTTATGGTTATTTTGGCATGATAGATTTATCATAATTTTATGGGAGCCATATCATAAGAATACCTTACACTTCATGCTAATATTCATACTTGGCAAATATTGGAGGAATTAAAATAAATGAAATAATGTCAAGGAAAATTATGAATCTCTGGATTTAGTCTTATAATGCCATGCTAGCCCTCTAGTAATAATCTTGTGTCATGGAGATGAATATTTGGAGTACTACTTATTAGCTTCATATAGTTAGTTTGGTCTGCGTATAGTAAAAATGTGAAACTTGGGTATTTAGGGGCCTACCAAGTGGGAGTGGCATGTAGTTGGTGTGCATGGTCAGGATGAAGAGGTTGAGGTCATAAGAAAAGAGTTTAGGTGATAAGTGTACTTGGTGGGTTAAGGGTAAAGTTGTGTCCGGGACCGACGAAAGATCATCTTACCCCTTAGAAGGTCATAAAAAATGTAGAGTAATTCAAGTGATATGTTAAGATGGGTAATCTTATGGGTAGATACCAACAAAACTAAGTGTCTTGAGAAAGGGAACTTTGGGGTGTCATCCCATTATAGTTCATAGTACCGTAGCGAGCCCCTTACAGGGTAATGCTCGGGAAGTCCAAGATAAACCATAAATTATAGGGATATGTTGATGTACAAGATTAACTTAATAATACGCACACCCACACCCCGTGGTTATGGTAGGTTAGTTGGTTTGGTATTACGAGCGGTAGGCTTGGTGGTTGTAGCAGCAGACTAATTAGTCTGGTGAGCTTGTTACTCTGTAATGTGTGTTGGTGCGGACGGGATGGTCCGGCGAGCCGGTGGCTCAGAAGGTTATGATGACGGGCATGTTAGCCCGGGGAGTTTATGGCTCAGGATATAGTAGAGCATGTTTGCATGTGCATGAAGGTGGTGGGTCTTCGGTATTGGACGGTCATTCACACCAACGTCAATACGTTGACTCGGCAAGTGTGGAATTTGCACTTAGCCATGAAAGTCTGGTGGTCCAGACAGTAAGAGTACGCAGATGCTCCATGGTTTTGCGTTGAGGCGTACGATAGGTCTAGGTTAGGTAGTCTGAATACCAACCTAGAGGTGGGCGAGACCCAACCCACCGCTTCCGTTTGCCACTATAAGAGTATCCTGGGAGTCTTGCTAGCTCCAAAAAGGGGGAACTAAAAGTCTGTGCGCATGGAGTCGAAGTGTGTGAGTTGCACTTGTATGAACATATTATTAAACTGCATAACTGTGCATGTCATGGCATAAGAATTGCATTTCAACCCCTACCCCTATCGTATAAATTGGTTATGGAACTCTTTATACGATAGGCCCTGCTAAACGACCCTTTGGTCTATAGGTTTGTATGGGCATTCCTATAAATCAATGGTTACTTTTCTATTATATAACTGATTTACTTACTGTTCTTTACTTGCTCTTTACCATGCTTTATATTACTGCTTCAATTGTTTATATACACATGTGTAGTTGTAGCCATTTCCTGTAGACAAGATCAGCCGTCATCTGCTTTGTTTATACCCCTTGTTGTCCTCCGCTTCATCCTCCCACACGGTGCCTAGGAGCCATTGGGGGTGGGGTGGGGAACATAAGGCTTAGTCTTTTTGACTAACGGTCGGTGGACCATGTTGGGACCATTGTCCACAATGTCTTAGATTTGGAGAAGTCCATTCCTAAGTCAAAGATATACCTCAAAATGTATTTGATATACTCTCTAGAATCATTGTGCAGGAGATCAGGTCAAGCAAAGTGCTCAAGGAATTCATCCAAGTTCACAAGCGTCGAGACACCACACATCGATCGATGCCTGTGACCCAAAAACGTCGACCCATGTCTAGTGCTCAAATAGACAAGGTCGCCGCTGAAGATCTGAGACCAAGTTTGGAAGCGTCGAGCCAAGGTATATCGCTCGACGCCGTGGAATGAGAAGTGTCGACCAAACTTCAGTTAGCTCAATGCCATCAAAAGGAGTCTAGATATGAAGGCACGGTTAAGAAGCGTCGAGCCCCTATATATTTCTCGACTCCTACAGATAAAAAGCATCGAATGACAAATGATTACTCAACACCTAAGAAGGAGAAGTCGAGAGCTTCAGTCTAAGAACCATTATAGACCATTGAAGTCTTAGCGTAGTGCTGACGTGGAGGAGCGTAACAGATGTTGCAGATGGCGGGCTATAAAAAGAAGACATTGTTGGAGCCTATGTTCCGCATCTCTTGGTTTGAGAATAACAAATACCGTGTTGTATTTGATCTAGTCTTTTGTGTGTTGATAGTGTCCAGGTTGTACAGGTTCAATGAGGAGACAAGTCCTCGTTCATGGGTGTTGGATATATTATGACAGGTCTTAATGCTAAGTGCACACCAAAGTCAGTTTGCAATGGATCACCAAACACAGTTCTAGACAATGTAATCCCTCATTATATAGAACACAGTGTTGGTCCACGTGTAATCTCTCTATTGGGGCATACTTCATATACTCATAACTGAAGGTTTTCAAGTTTGAGGAGAAGAGCAGGTTTTCAGAAGAGAAGAAATTTTTGCTAAGTCAATTCGTCGAATGTTCTCGAGATGTCTCGTGAAGTTCCGATGAATCTCGACGAATCCAGACAGAAGTCAAATTTCTAGTTTAAAGAAGAAATTTCTGCGGCTAAGTCTATTCGTCGAATGTTCTCATGAACTCCCGACAAATATCGACGAACGCAGACAGAAGTCAAAAAGGCAGACTTGTGAAGGAAAATGTGCGGCTAAGTCAGTTCGTCGAATGTTCTCGAGAACTCCCGACGAATTCCGACGAATGAAAACAGGCGACAGCTCGGAAGTTACTGCAACTGCCCGCACGACAGCACTACGAGCGACAGTTTTGCGCTGTCGGAAATCCGACAGCGATGTCGCCCAGGCGACAGCTCGGAAGTTACAGAAACTGCCCGCACGACAGCACTACGAGCGGCAGTTTAGCGCTGTCAGAATTCTGACAGCTGATGTCGCCCAAGCGACAGTGAAAATCTATATATTGGCTCGTTTTGTTCGTGCATTCCAAGTATTGAGAATTCCAAGTCCCTTCCTGTGTGCATACGAACCAGAGAGCTCCAGAACCTCATCAACTCCCATTTGTGCTTCGAAGGTTTGAGATTGAAGACGAGATCAGGCGCGCTTCTACATCAACGATCATCTCGAGGCTTCAACCTTCCTTTCAGAGATCTGAATTTCTAGGGATTTGTTCTTTTCATTTTGTATTTTCATTTATATACATTTCATTTTGTATTGGTAGGGAAATCGTCTCCTTGTGCGTGACGTCTAAGTCCTTGCGTGGCTTAGGGGAAAATCGCTACCTTGTGTGGAGCGTCCAAGTCCTTGCGTGGCTTGGTGGGAAATCGTGGCCTTGTGTGCTACGTCTAGATCTTGGGAAGATCTAGAGGATAGGCTTGGGCTTGGTCTAGGGAGAGACAAGTGATAGCCTTCCGATCCTTGGGAGAAGGATTGGTAAACACAAATTGTAAAAGGGTTATTATCATATTTGTGCCTTGATCTTAAGCATTGTTAAGATTATATTATTTGTATGTGAATTTCATGATTATAAAATTATGACTTTTTCTTTAATTGCAAATATGGTTGTTTAATCTTTAACTTAGAAATTTGTGTTTGAATTAATTCAAAAAATTACATTGGTTTGAAATTTTTATAAGTAATTTTTAGAAAAGTAAAATTTGTTTTAAAATTCTTAAGTAAAAAAATCGTAATTTTTAAAAGGCCCTTATTCACCCCCCCCCCCCCCCCCCCCCCCCCCCCCCTCTAAGGGCGCCACAAGATCCAACACCTGTTATCAGAGCTAGGTTACTCCAAAATAGTTTTACCACCGGGAGTAATGGCGCACAACGATCACGCGTTCGTTGAGGGGCAAGGAATTATTAGGCCACCACTTTTTACGGGCACGGACTATAACTATTGGAAAACCCGAATGCGGTGTTTTCTAATAGCTCTCGACATGGAAGTTTGGAATATGGTCGAGACGAGTTATACTTCCCCAACATTTGTTGTAGGAGATGTAACTATGGTCAAACCCAAAGACAGTGGGATGACAATGATAAATTAAAATGTAAGAACAATGCAAAAGCCATGAATGCCTTATTTTACGCACTAGATCGCACTGAATTTAATAGAGTTTGTGCTTGTGATACTGCATTTGAATTTCGAATCTTTTAGAAATCACTCATGAAGGTACTTCGTAGGTAAAAGATTCAAAGCTATTTCAACTGGAGTCAGAGTTCGAAAAGTTCAGGATGGAGGTAGATGAGGATGTGGATACCATGTACACAAGATTCACTAAGATAGTAAATGACTCAAAAGTTTTAGGAAAAAATTTCTCAAATGGTGATTTGGTAAGAAAACTTCTTAGATCTCTCCCCCCATAAATTCAATCCCAAAGTGACGGCTATTTTTGAATCTCATGATCTTAAAGCTCTTAATATTGAAAGCCTGATTGGGAACTTGAAAACTCATGAAGTTGAATTGAAAATTCAACAACAAGAGTATATGGAGCCAAAGAAGAAGGGATTGGCTTTAAGATCTAAGAAGGAGGAAAGTAGTGATTCTGAGGAGGAAGAAGAAGATGAGGAAAGTTTATTTGTTAGAAAGTTTAGAAAATTTATGAAAAATCCAGAGAGGAGGAATTCATTTAAGAAGTATTTTAAGAAGGAGACGTTTAGAAAGAAAAAAGGAAAGGAAGACGATGAGGAGGAAGAGAGACCGCCACCGGAGTGCTATCACTGGAAGAAGTTAGGACACATCCGAAGCAAGTGTCCAAAGTACTTAAAAGAACTTAAAGAAAAGAAGCACAAAGGGACGAAGAAGGTGCTGAAGGCGGAAACATGGGATGATACTACTTCTGAGGATGCAAGCAGTTCAAGCTCAAGTAAAGAAGAGGAGTCCAACATGTGCTTAATGGGAAAGAGCGTCATATCTGATGATGAATGCAGTGTCCAAAGTGACACTGAGGTAACTCCTCCAACCTACGATGAATTATTTTCTGAATTTTTAAAGACTTGCAAATTTTTTGAAAAGAGTTTAAAAGATAATGATCTTCTTAAATCTGAAAATGAAATTTTGCTTAAAGAAAACAAAATATTGTTAAATGAAATTAAGACTATTGGAAAAAGAGAAATTTCTTGCCAAGAGTGTGATCACTTTTTGGGAAGAATTAAAGAACTTGAAGAATCTCTTTCCAAAATCTCATTCTACAATAAAAATTCTTACCAAAAGAATGAGATTTTAGAGAAAGATCTGAAATCTTCAATTTCCAAAGTCCATGAGGGAAAGAAATCTTTTGAACGTAGATGTGTAAATCTAGTATCCGAGAATACAGAAATGAGAAACCAGATTCATGACTTAACGCTAGCCATAAAAAAATTTGGAATGGGCCGAAGATCACTGGATATGATCTTAGGATACCAATGCCATGGATCTGGAAGGTTTGGACTCGGATACACGTCAGGAAGCTATCGCCCGGCGACAACCACTATCGCCGGCGACAGCGAAAAGTCCAGAAATTCTGTTTTTAAAAATTCTGAAGTTAGTAAATTGTCTAATACTACATCCTCATCCAGTAAAAGTCCAGAAAAGTCATACTCTTCTCAATACATTACATGTGCCAAATGCAATAGATTTGGTCACACTACAGACTCTTGCTGGAGGAAAGGAAAAAGTAAAATTAAACAAATCTCGGTGCCTAAGGCTTCTACCTATACTATGGGTGGAACCACTTGGGTAACCAGATCTTTACTCACCTCTTCTTTCTATGTGTGTTGGCAGGCTAAGGACAAAGAAGACGTGTGGTACTTGGACTAAGGTTGTTCAAAGCACATGATGGGCAATAAAGAGAAGTTCCTTAGCTTGGAGATGAAGAAAGGAGGAGTTGTTACATTCGGAGATGATGGAAAAGGAAAAATCATCGGCATCGGAGTTGTTGGTAACAAAAATTTTTCAATTTCAAATGTTTTATTTGTAGAAGGATTAAAGCATAATTTGATTTCTATTAGTCAATTATGTGATAAGGGGTTAGATGTTTTATTTGAATCTTCTACAAATTTGTGCAAAATTATTAATTCTAAAACAAAAGAAATTGTTTTTACCGCACCTAGATGTCATAATGTATATATGATTAAATTTCTTGATTTTTCAAATTCTACTTTAAAATGTTTTTTATCAAAAAATGATGAATTAGAATTATGGCATAGACGACTTGGACATACTAGTACCAAGTTAATTACAAAACTTTCAAAAGATAAATTAATTAAAGGTTTACCATTGTTAAATGGAAATTTATCTTCTTCATTATGTGTGCGTTGCCAAAAGGGAAAATTTTCAAAATCATCTTTCAAAAGTAAAAATATTATTTCTACCACTAGGCCACTTCAATTAATACATATGGATTTATTTGGACCAATTGGAATTTCTAGCTTAGGAGGTAGAAAATACACATTTGTATTGATTGATGATTATTCTTGTTTTTGTTGGACTTTATTTCTAACCTCCAAATCCGATGCATTTTCAGAATTTTCAAAATTATGTTTGCGTATTCAAAATGAATTTGAGTTAAAAATTAAACGCATACGATCAAATCATGGAGGAGAATTTGAAAATGAAAAGTTTATTTCTTTTTGTACGGAGTTAGGAATTAAACATGAATTTTCCGCTCCACGCACACCACAGCAAAATGGTGTAGTGGAGAGGAAAAATAGAACTCTTCAAGAGTTAGCCCGTACGATGCTATCTGAATTTAAATTACCAAAATCTTTTTGGGCTGAAGCGGTTATTACGGCATGTTATGTAATTAATAGAGTAATGCTTCGCCCTATTTTAAAATTAACTCCTTATGAATTAATTTTTAATAAAAAACCAAATGTTTCTTATTTCAAAGTTTTTGGTTGTAAATGTTTTATTTTGATTTCTAAAGATTCCTTAGGAAAATTTGATGAAAAATGTGATGAAGGTATTTTTATTGGCTATTCTTCAACTAGTAAAGCTTATAGGATTTTTAATAAAAGAACAAAATAGTTGAAGAATCAATTCATGTTAGTTTTGATGAGTTTGTTTCATGTGCAGAAAAGAAAATTACAGGAAAAGAAGATGAACCTCTTCCTTCGGTGAAGAATGATGATGAAGAACTTGGAGAAAATGAAGAAGAAAAAGAAGAAGAAAGAGAAGAAGAAAGAGAAGAAGAAGATAGAGAAGAAAAAGAAAGAGAAGAATATGTGCCTCCAAGTGAATTGAGATTTTCAAAGGATCATCCAAAGGAGCTTATCATTGGAGATCCGCAAAAAGGGGTTAGTACTCGTTCATCGTTACATTTTTTATTTTCAAACCTTTGCTTTGTCTCTGAAATAGAACCAAAAGATGTTTCCACCGCTTTAAATGATGAATTTTGGTTTTTAGCTATGAATGAAGAACTTAATCAATTTGAACGTAATAAGGTTTGGAATCTTGTAGAACGACCCAAAAATCGTCCTGTAGTTGGAGTTAAGTGGATTTTCAAAAATAAATTGGATAATGAATCTAGAATTGTTAGAAATAAAGCCAGATTATTTGCAAAAGGTTATGCACAAATTGAAGGGGTAGATTTTGATGAAACTTTTGCACCCGTAGCAAGATTAGAAGCGGTTAGGATATTTCTTGCATTTGCTTATTTTAAACGATTTAAATTATATCAAATGGATGTCAAAACCGCATTTTTAAACGGGTATATAAAAGAAGAGGTTTATGTAGAACAACCCCCTGGCTTTGTAAATGAGAAATATCCAAATTATGTTTATAAATTAGATAAAGCCCTTTATGGATTAAAACAAGCGCCTCGTTCTTAGTATGGTCGATTAACTCAATATTTGTTAAAGCACGATTATAAAATTGGAAGTGCCGATTCTACAATCTTCATTAAGCAAATTGATCATGATTTAGTAATTTTGCAAATTTATGTTGATGATATTATTTTTGGAGCCACAAATGAAGAATTGTGTAACAAAGTAGTTCAAATTATGAAAAATGAATTTGAAATGAGCATGGTAGGAGAACTTTCATATTTTCTTGGTTTTCAAATTACACAAAAACATGATGGTATTTTTATATGTCAATCCAAATATATTCATGATCTGTTAAAAAGATTTGGATTTGAAAATCTTAAGCATGCAAACACTCCAATGAGTGCTTCACTAAAATTAGGAAAAGATGAAAGTGGAGTTCCAATTGACCAAACCCTTTATAGATGTTGAAACCGATTTCTCGGTCTCGAGTGGAGCTCGGGGCCCTCACCGAGATGAGGGGCAGCTAGCCCTTACCGGTCCCTCGGGAGAGGTAAGGTTGACGACTCGAGCAAAGAACGAAGACCCTAGTCTCAGCGAGGAGGTCCCTCCACTAACCCGGAAGATCGTTGAGCGCTTCCCCTCCCAAGCCAAAGCTAAGACTCGGGCACCTTGGAGAGCTAGAGAGCCCAAACCAAAGCGACCTAGGGAGAGAAGAGCTCAGATAATGAACCGCCTTCTTCCAAGGTGCCCTTTGAGGTCTATTTATAGATTTTAGTTTTGTGGTCTGTCAATAACCAAATCCCGCTGTCCATTCTCACTATTCGCACACCGGATTGGTCTGCTAACAGCCAAACTCCGCTGTTTGAGGAAGCTAACCGCAGACCACCAGGGGCCTCTTGGTAAAAATCCCTTCCCAGACTTTTACTGGGCGAACCGGCCTGCCCCGAGGCCTTCCTCGCGAGAGGAGCTCGCAAGCCTCCGGGTCAGTGAGCCCCCGAATTACTATCGCTACATTGCCTGGCTCGCTCGCCCGCACCTCCTTGGCGCATCCCAAAACGGCTAACTGTACCCCAAGACGGCCTTCCTCGCGAGTGGAGCTCGCGAGCCTGCGCCACCTCGGCGAATCCCAGAATGGCTATCCGCACCCCAAAATAGCTAACTGTACCCCAAAATGGCCTTCCTCGCGAGTGGAGCTCGCGAGCCTGCGCCACCTCGGCGAATCCCAGAATGGCTATCCGCACCCCAAGACGGCCTTCCTCGCGAGTGGAGCTCGCGAGCCTGCGCCACCTCGGTGAATCCCAGAATGGCTATCCGCACCCCAAAATGGCTAACTGTACCCCAAGACGGCCTTCCTTGCGAGTGGAGCTCGCGAGCCTGCGCCACCTCGGCGAATCCCAGAATGGCTATCCGCACCCCAAGACGGCCTTCCTCGCGAGTGGAGCTCGCGAGCCTGCGCCACCTCGGCGAATCCCAGAATGGCTATCCGCACCCCAAAATGGCCTTCCTCGCGAGTGGAGCTCGCGAGCCTGCGCCACCTCGGCGAATCCCAGAATGGCTATCCGCACCCCAAGACGGCCTTCCTCGCGAGTGGAGCTCGCAAGCCTGCGCCACCTCGGCGAATTTCATCGAAGCTGGTTAACTCCCCTCCGCTGGGCTCGCTCGCCTGCGCAGTCTCTTGCTCTTCCTTGACCTACCTCGCCGGAGATCAGGGTTCGCCCCTCTGGGCTCGCCTCCTTGAGCGCGAGTGGCGAACATCGGGGTTGTACACAATCCCCGCTCTTCGCGAGGTTGTTCTAAGCTCGCGAAGATACATCCAACCCATGATGTTCGCTGATTCTGCTGACGTGGCGGGAATCTTTCCGGTGGGCCCCATGCCTGAAACTATAAATACCGTCCACCATGGCTAGTGATCGAGCCTTTCCTTCCCCTTCCTCCTCGCCGAAATCCTTCTTCCTTTAGGATGTCTTCCAAGCAGAGCGCGTTGGAACGGCTGAAGGCTTCCAGGGAGATGGCGAAAGCTCGGGCCGCCGAGCACAACGCCTGGATATTCAACCCTGCCGCCTCTTCTTCCCCCCAGACTAAGAAAGCTAAGTCGGTTAGGAGGTCGCCGGAGGAGGACGCGACATCGCCACTTGACTCGTCCCCTCCGCCGAATACCGAGCTTGCACAACAGGTATCTTTTGCCTAAAGCCTTTTCATCGACTCCTTGCTCATTCTCTTCCTTTTCGCAGAATTTTCCACCCGAGGACCGCATGGCGAGCCTCGCGCTGACAACTTCCCATGCTTCGTCCCCCGCGAAGCTGGGATCGCTAGATGCTGGGGTCGGGACCTCGTCCCAACAAGCGCCTCTCTCGCAACCTCGTAAGTCGCTCGCCTCCTCCATTATTCCTGCATAAGTCCAGGCGGTATCTACGCGTTTGTGGTCCATGTAGGTACCCCATCGCCGAGCCCCAAGGAGAAAGGCTCTACACCGGCGAACTCGCCGGTCCCGCCTAAGGTTAGCGTGGTGACCCCTGGCTTCGGTCTGATGGGGAAGCGAAGTCCAGGCGGCTCGCTTCTCGACGGTGTCAAAGTCGCGGAGAGAGTGGTATACCCTCCTGGTCTGGGGAAACCCCACGTCTCGGGATTCCGCAAAAACTTCCGGGGTCAGCCGGAGTCCTCGTGCAAGCCCCATCGCGAGTCCCCCTCCTCGCCAGGTTGGCATGTTTTCGCGAGCTCCCATCTCTTGCTTGCCTTCAGATCCTACTAATTCTCTCCGCTGAAATCCCAGGGGCCACCCCTGAGTCAGAGCACGGGAGGATGGAGATGTCACCACCGCCTTCGCCCAGCCAGATTGAAGATTTCTTGGGTGACCCTGGCGACCCCGTGCGGATGAAAAGTCGGGTGTCCGAGGTGCTTCAGAAGCACGGCATGATGTTACGCGAGTTGGAAGAGCGGTATGACGCGGATCGGGCTGCCTTTGACGAGAGATTCGCCGTGTTGGAGGACGCGAATGCGCGCTTGATCGCCGAGGCGGAGCCGGTGCCTCGCGCCGATGTTACCTCACCCGGCGTGCACATCTCGCGGGGCGAGGATCAAGCGCACCTGATCCTGCGCGAGTTTAAAGCGCTTCGCGACTACCATTATCCGAGAGTGCTGCCGCGTGCGGGGAAGCGAGGCCGGGGTCGCTGGAAGTGGCTTCCTTACCCCTGAGACCGCCGCGGGTTGAATGCTACTATCCCGCTGTTTTTGCTTCTTTTATGACGTCTGTATGAACAATATTTGGTGTGGTAATACTCGCGAGTCTATCGTGACTCGCCTTTTATCGTTTTTCTTTTATTATTCTATTTGTTTCGGCGGTGTGCCTGTGGTTTGTTTAGTCCGTTCGCTGTGTTTGATACGTTCGCCCTCGTGGAGCGTTTGTGAGTTTTTATGCAACACTAGGCATAGACCCTTTTTCCTCGCAGGCTGGCCGCGGAGAGCTTGGGTTCGCAAGACTACTGTACTATCGGGTAGGATTTTACTTTGTTTCCGTTATCCGCACTCCTGACGCTTCGATTCCCGTGCCCATCAGAGCCCTCTATAAATAGTTTGGATTCAATCCTCTACCCGTCGCATTTATTTCTCCCGTCTTCTCGCGCCTACGCTCATCTCCGTTCTCGCAAGATCGTGTTCGCGTTCGCTGCTCGTAGGCCGTCTTTTCCTGACTCGATGCGGACGAATCAGCAAGTGGGAGCGGATGGCGAGAGCGAGGGGCGGTCAAAATGCGCCTCAGCGTTTCAAGCCCACGAGTTCTACTGCGCGAACATCACAGCCGAGGAGTATAAGCTCGCGGTGGACCGCTATCTCCCGGAGGGTTACTCGGCTCGCTGTCCAAGCGAGAACTCCACCTTAAACGAGACCGAGGCTGACGAGCTCGCGATCCCCATCGCGCATTTTGAGAATGGGTTGCGACTCCCTCTGTGGCCTGAAATCCGTCAGGTATTTCGCCTGACCTTCTCGCTGCCTCGTGTTCGCTATCGCAACTTTCTCATCGTTCTTTGTAGGTGTTGCGATATTATGGGGTGTTGCCGAGCCAGTTGACCCCAAATGCGATTGCGGACATTGTCGCGTTCGCCTGTTATCTGCGGGAAGAGAGGATCGAGTTCAGCCTCCTCGTCTTCCGCAAGGTATTTTCTTTCCGTGCCTTCCGAGATGGGACTACCTATTTCGCGAGCCAGCACGTCACCGTCTGCGAGACGGTGAACAAGAGCCACTATTGGACCCAGAAGTTCCTCCTAGTGAAAGGACCCTTCGGCAACCTCCACTTCACCCCCATCCAGCGGGATGACGCCACTTACCGCCCTCCGAGCTCGCTGGGCGGCGCCGACGCCAAACTCCTCCAATACCTCTCCGGCAAGAACTTCGAAGTCGCCTATCTGCGGCGCAGCGTCGATTCGTTACTCTCCGTTCCTCAAGGGGAAGGTAGGGTTCGCTCGCGCCTCACTTTCTTTTCCCTTTCTTCATCGTATAACGCTTACTTTACAGGTGAGCGCGAGGTCCCCGTCAATCCCCCGCACGCGCAGGGCATCACCCTCACGGTGGATACTCTCGCGAACGCGGCGGCAGAGGCTTGCCGCGACCTTCCCGCCGTCGGGTCCGGCAAGAAGCGGCCCCCTTCTGCGAGTCAGCCGAGTTCGCGATCCTCCAAGAAGCTGAAAGGAAAGACCTCCGCTGTTAAGGATAGGAGCGCAGTCGTCTACCTGAGCGAGACCGACGGCTCGCCTCCTTCCCCTGCGGAAAAGCTTGACCCCCCGGTGAACCAGGGTGCTGGGAGTTCCTCCGTGACCCCTCAACCCAAAGGTCACGGGAACTTTGGTCTAGGCGAGAAAGTTTCCGACCTCCTTGGCGCTGGGACCCCAATGCCAACCGAATTTCCTGCTCCACCCTTCACCCTTCCTGGGTGGAGCTCGGTAAGGCCGGGGAGGAGGCGTTCTCCATCTCCTTCGGCTTATATGGCCGCGAGGACGCCGCCGCCTACAAAGAGATGGGGCCCAGACAGTTGGTCTATGAAGAAATGCGAGCCCAATTCCGCTCGACGGAGCTCGCACATATGGCGGGGCGTCGATATCTGCAGGCGGACAGGGACATCCGCGCGTACAGGGAAGAGCTGAAGAAGGCTCGCGAGGAAATCAAGGGCCTCAAGGAGAAAGAAGAAGCGACGGAAACCCTTCTCGCCGGGATGCAGGGCAAGATGGTACGCGACCCCCGGGTTTCTTTTCTTTGCTGTTTACGATCTCTGGCCTTCCCCTAACCCGTTTGATGCTCAGGATGCCGACGTGGCCACCAAGCTCCTCGCTCGCAACGGCGAGCTGGAGTTGGAGAATATCATGTTGAAGGCTCGAGTGGATGAGCTGGTTTGCGGCGTGCTACCTCCCTCTCCTGGGCGAGTCGGCTCTCAACAGAGGGCTGCCGAAAGTGAGGAGCAGAGGCGGCGGGATGCACAGGAGGTCGCCAACCTTGTTTTCACTACCCTTAAGGATGCAAGCCTGCTAGCCGAGGACGCGATGGAGTTCACAGCGGAAGACGTCTGTCCGGACCTCTTCGCCATGGCCCCCTGGTTGGGGACTCGCAAAGACGGCGAGGGCCCTCTAGGATGAATTCTTTTCTTCTTTCCCCCTTTTCGCAAATGTATATCATTTTTGGGCTGGCGAGATTGCTGCCGAACATATAGTTATAACTTTTTGTTAACCTTTATGATCATGCTTGTGTTTATTTCTTCTCGTGGATTTCTTTTCCAACCTCATAACTAATCGTCACGTGGTGGTGCTCCCGGAGAGTTCGCGAGCGCGCGCGCCTGGGCTCGCCTCGCCGAGGTTTTCTTTTCAATGGGTCTCGCGAGCCCGGGTTATCACCGCCCGCGAGCACTGCCCGGCGAGCCTAACTTTGGTGAGTATGGATAGTCATCCCGTGAGCTGAGATTCCCTGACTAGTATTCCAACCTGTTATCTTAGTCCTTGACCCTTATTGCCAGCCTTCCCAGGAGTTAACCAGAACCCCCCGTCTAGGTGAAAGCCCGGGAGCGGAATCGACCTGGGGCATTCCAGCACCAACATATCCAACCTTGCCAGCCTCTCCAGAGATCAACCAGAACCCCCCGTCTAGGTGAAAGCCCGGGAGCGGAATCGATCTGGGGCATTCCAGCACCAACATATCCAACCTTGCCAGCCTCTCCAGAGATCAACCAGAACCCCCCGTCTAGGTGAAAGCCCGGGAGCGGAATCGATCTGGGGCATTCCAGCACCAACATATCCAACCTTGCCAGCCTCTCCAGAGATCAACCAGAACCCCCCGTCTAGGTGAAAGCCCGGGAGCGGAATCGATCTGGGGCATTCCAGCACCAACATATCCAACCTTGCCAGCCTCTCCAGAGATCAACCAGAACCCCCCGTCTAGGTGAAAGCCCGGGAGCGGAATCGATCTTGGGCATTCCAGCACCAACATATCCAACCTTGCCAGCCTCTCCAGAGATCAACCAGAACCCCCCGTCTAGGTGAAAGCCCGGGAGCGGAATCGATCTGGGGCATTCCAGCACCAACATATCCAACCTTGCCAGCCTCTCCAGAGATCAACCAGAACCCCCCGTCTAGGTGAAAGCCCGGGAGCGGAATCGATCTGGGGCATTCCAGCACCAACATATCCAACCTTGCCAGCCTCTCCAGAGATCAACCAGAACCCCCCGTCTAGGTGAAAGCCCGGGAGCGGAATCGATCTGGGGCATTCCAGCACCAACATATCCAACCTTGCCAGCCTCTCCAGAGATCAACCAGAACCCCCCGTCTAGGTGAAAGCCCGGGAGCGGAATCGATCTGGGGCATTCCAGCACCAACATATCCAACCTTGCCAGCCTCTCCAGAGATCAACCAGAACCCCCCGTCTAGGTGAAAGCCCGGGAGCGGAATCGATCTGGGGCATTCCAGCACCAACATATCCAACCTTGCCAGCCTCTCCAGAGATCAACCAGAACCCCCCGTCTAGGTGAAAGCCCGGGAGCGGAATCGATCTGGGGCATTCCAGCACCAACATATCCAACCTTGCCAGCCTCTCCAGAGATCAACCAGAACCCCCCGTCTAGGTGAAAGCCCGGGAGCGGAATCGATCTGGGGCATTCCAGCACCAACATATCCAACCTTGCCAGCCTCTCCAGAGATCAACCAGAACCCCCCGTCTAGGTGAAAGCCCGGGAGCGGAATCGATCTGGGGCATTCCAGTACCAACATATCCAACCTTGCGAGCCTCTCCAGAGATCAACCAGAACCCCCCGTCTAGGTGAAAGCCCGGGAGCGGAATCGATCTGGGGCATTCCAGCACCAACATATCCAACCTTGTCACCGCAGCAGTCAAAAACACAACAAACGAAAGTAAGATATTGATTGAATGACATAATAAAGTTTTTAAGGGTAGAATCGTTTCAAATCATCCCCACTTCGAGCTCGGTCAAGGGGTATCCCTTCCACATCCCGGAGGTGATACCCCCCCGACTTGAGCACCTCGCTTACGATATATGGGCCTTCCCAGTTGGGGTTAAGCTTACCCACTGTGGCCCCTCTGCCGGCCGCATCGACCTTCTTCAGGACTAGGTCCCCCTTCTGAAAGTGTTTGACCCGGATATGTTTGTCAAAATATCGAGCCATCCGCCTCTTGACCTCTTCCTGCCTGATGGTGGCCAAGTCTCGGAGTTCTTCCACCAGGTCCAGGGATAGCCTCTGCTCGGCACTGTTACCCTCTAGCCACTCTTCATCCCCCTCGCATGCAGCGGTCGCCCGGGGGGTCTTCACCTCGAACTCTATGGGGAGAACGGCCTCGGACCCGTGGGAGAGCTTGAATGGAGTCTCCCCGGTGGCGGTGTTCGGAGTAGTCCTCATGGCCCAGAGGACGGAGGGTAGTTGTTCCACCCAACTTCCTCGTAGGTTTTCCACTTTCTTTTTTAGCAGGTTGACGATTATCTTATTTGCCGCCTCCACTTGCCCATTGCTCCTCGGGTGGTGGACTGAGGCAAACCTGAGGTCGATGCCGAGCTGAGTGCAAAAGCCGACGAACTCTTCACTCGCGAACTGTGGCCCATTGTCCGTCACTATGGCTAGAGGGAGTCCATGTCTGCAGATTATTTCCCCCCACACAAAATTCCTTACAACCTGAGAGGTCACCTTAGCTAGCGCCTTCGCCTCTACCCACTTGGAGAAGTAGTCGATCATGACTAGCAGGAACTTCCTCTGACCGCTGGCTTGGGGAAAGGGGCCGACCAGGTCTAACCCCCATATGGCGAAAGGCCAGGGAGCCGTGATGGACCGGAGCCTCTGAGCGGGGAGGAGCTGGAGCGGAGCATAGAGTTGGCACTTCTGACACTTTCTTGTGAACTCTGCTGCATCCTTGCTGAGAGTGGGCCAGAAGTAGCCTTGTCTCAACACCCTCCCTTCCAGGGTCCGACTCCCGGAGTGACTGCCGCACTCCCCGGAGTGAATTTCTTCCAGGACCCTCGGGACCTCTTCCTCGGAGACACAACGAGCCAGAAGTCCTGAGAGAGTCTTTCTATATAGCCCCCCTGCATGCAAAGAGTAATAGGCGGACTTATACCTGAAGCGCCTCTTGTCCACATCCTCTCCAGGGAACTGTCCGGAGGATAGGAAGGTGATGAATGGATCCATCCACGAGGCCTGCTGATCCACTTCCATCGACTCTCCCTCCTCGATGGAGGGCCGGAAGAGTTCCGAAGTCGTTCCCCCCGCTCGAGGACCGAACTTGGCTAGGAGGTCCGCCTGGGTGCTCTCCTCCCTCGGCACATGTTTGATTGAGAAGGTGCGGAACTGCCCGATGACTCCCTTAACCTTCTCCAGGTATAGTAGGAGGGTTGGATCCTTTGCTTCAAACTCGCCTTTGATCTGGCATGCCACCACCATGGAGTCTGTGGAGACCTCCACGTCCTGCACACCCAGTTCCCGGGCCAGCCGAAGGCCCGCTATCACTGCTTCGTACTCCGCCTGGTTGTTGGTAATTGGGAAATGGATGTTTAAGGCTTGCTCAATCCGAGTCCCTTGCGGACTCACTAGGACTATTCCCCCCCCCCCCCCCCCCCCCCCGAAGGAGTGTTTTCCCGACGCTCCGTCCACCAACATCTTCCATGCTTCCGGGGAAGGTGGATCGTGCTCCTCCACTTCGGCCGCGTAGTCGGCCATGAAGTCTGCCACTGCTTGAGCCCTGATGGATGTCCTGGGTACGAAGGTGATATTGAACTCGCTTAATTCCACGGACCACTTTGCCAACCTTCCTGAGTGTTCCACCCCTTCCATGATTTTGCGGAGCGGATGGTCGGTCACTACTTTAATTGAATGGGCTTGAAAGTAAGGCCGGAGCCTCCGGGCCGATACCACCAAGGCGAAGGCTAACTTTTCTAGGATTGGGTATCGGAGTTCCGCCTTCTTCAGCACTCGACTAACATAGTAGATTGGGAATTGTTTCTTCCCCTCCTCTCGGATTAGCACGGAACTTACTGCCTCGGATCCTACCCCTAGGTATAGAGATAGGTCCTCTCCTGGTCTCGGTCCCTGGAGTAGAGGGGTTTGAGTGAGCTGTTCTTTCAGGGCTTGGAAGGCCCTCTCGCACTCCGGGGTCCATTCGAACTTCTTGTTTCCCCGCAGTACTTTGAAAAAAGGTGCACATTTTTCTCCCGCCTTGGAGAGGAATCTACTGAGCCCAGCCAATTTCCCTGTGAGGCTCTGGACCTCCTTCGGGTTCCTCGGCGACTCTAACTCCATCACCGCTTTAACTTTGTCCGGGTTGGGCTCCACTCCCGTGGGGATGAGCAAATGGCCCAGGAACTTCCCTCGGCTTGCCCCGAAGACACACTTCAAGGGATTAAGCTTCATCTTGTACCGCCGCAGGGTCCCGAATGTCTCTTCGAGGTCTCGGAGGTGGGTCCCGAGGTCTCGGCTCTTAACCATGAGGTCGTCGACATAGACCTCTAAATTTCTTCCTTTCTGTTCGCGGAAGACCCTATCCATCATCCTTTGGTATGTTTCCCCTGCGTTCTTGAGCCCGAAGGGCATCATCTTATAGCAATAACATCCATCCCCCGTGATGAAGGAAACGTCCTTAATGTCCGGGGGATGCATGCGGATTTGATGGTAACCTGAAAAAGCATCTAAGAAGGACATTACAGTAAAACCGACGGCTGAGTCAACCAGCGCGTCGATTCTGGGCAAGGGGTAGCAATCTTTCGGGCATGCTTTATTAAGAAGTGAAAAATCGATACACATACGCCACTTACCTCCACCCTTCTTTACCATAACGACATTGGAGACCCAGCCTGGATACTGGATCTCCGATACAAATCCGGCCTGCAGGAGTTTGCCCACCTCCTCGCGGATGGGCCCTTCTAGCTTGTCTGCGACGGCTCTCCTCTTCTGGCGGATGGGACGGGCACCGGGGTCGAGGTTGAGGCGATGGCACGCCACATCTGCATCGATCCCGGGCATTTCGGCGGCGCTCCAAGCGAAGACGTCCACGTTCTGTTGCACGCAAGCTAGAATCTCCGCTTGATCTCCTAGGCTGAGTCCTCCGCTGACCCGGACTTTTTCCACCACCCCCAGCCGGGTGACGACCTCGAGCTCCACGACCTCGTCCACGGCCTCCAACCGGGACTGCTCCCCCCAAGCCTTCTCTTCCTCGGCACAAGCGGGAGCTTGAGTCTCTTCCTTAACTTCCTTCCCTACCACCATCAGCTCTTCCGTCCTTCTCTCTTGGGCCTTCTTCTCTTCTCCCTTTCTCTCCGCCCGGGGTACCTCAGCTACCCCTTCCTGGACATGAACTTCACCTCCCTTATTCTCTTCAGCCACCTCCAGACCTCCGGCTTCGGCTACCTCCTCCATCACCTTATCCCACTCCTCGGCTTCTCCCATCCAGGAGATGGTGTTTACGGCCGTCACGTAGCACTGTCTTGCTACCTTGGGATCCCCCCTGACCCGCACCTGGACCCCTCCGTCGTTGAATTTGAGGCACTGATGAAAAGTGGAGGGGACGCAACGGAACGCGCTGATGAGTGGCCGTCCGAAGATGGCGCTGTAACTGCTCGGGGCGTCCACTATGACAAAGCGACAGTTCCGAGACTGCCCACCCAGGGTCACATGGAGCCCTACCCCTCCTTCTACTTCCTTCCTCTCTCCCGAAAATCCGAACAGAGGGCCATCCGAGGCCAACACCCTTCTGGGCTCCACCTCCATCTTGTCGAATGCCTTCTTGAAGATGACATTGACCGAACTCCCATTGTCCACTAGGATCCGGGAGACGGTGAAGTTCTCGATCGCCGTCTGGATGACCAGCGCGTCGCAGAACGGGTCTTCGTAGCTCGGCATGTCCTTTTGGGTGAAAATAATTTTCTCGGTTGGGGGTGGAGCGGTGGATGTTGACGCCACGCTCCGGCGGTAGATGGTATGGAGACTAGCCTTGCGGGTCGCCTCCACCCCTACCCCCCATGGATCACTCCGATCCCTCCCCTGTTCCCCAGATCTGCTCTATCCTCACATCTTTCATCCTCCTCCCGAGGTTCCACCTCCACGATCCTTAATGGCTGCTGCGGTGGTGGTGCGGGTGCTCGGCCCCTCTTCACCTCCAGGAACTCCGGACAGGTGTCCGTGGAGTGGCCTTCCACATCGTGGAAGATGCAATAGGGCACCGCCGCTTCCCTTGCCCCGGTCTCTGCTATCCTGTTCCTTCTTCTCCTAGCGGCCGCCGCCTCCGCTTCTCCTCTTCCCCTTCCTCTTCCCCGGCCAATTGCCATGGCCTGTTGAGGTGGGGGAGGCAACTGCATCGGGCCTTGCCTCCACCCCAACTGGGGGGGTCTCCATTGTCCCTCGAAACGGTTACCCCTTCCTTGCCCCTGCACTCCTCCACCCTGCGGCCTCCATCCCCCCTCCGGGGCCCGGGGCTCTTCTCTTCTTCTGACCTCTTGCTGCCTCACCTCCGGCTCACCGAGCTTGGCCAGCCTCTTGGTGAGCTCTGGGTTGGCTTCTTCGCTTGCTACTTCCTCCGCCACCCTCTCCATCAGCTCCTCATAGGAGACGGGGGCCTTTCTTTTCAATGCCATCTTGAAGAAGCTTTCCTTCAACCCGACCGTGAAGGCAAGTTGAAGTGCAAACCCGGGCACCTCCTGAGTGAGCTGCACTTCCTCCTGGAACCGATCCGCGTACTGAGCCAACGTCTCCCTGGACTCCTGCTTCACCGCGAAGAGGGAATCAGCGTCCTTCTTCCTCCTCTTTGAAGTTGAAAATCTCAACAAGAAACTACGGCGCAGGTCCTCGAACGCGTAGATGGAGCCTGCCGGAAGCGAATGAAACTAGTCCCTGGCCTTCTCCTTGAGAGTGACGGTGAAGAGCCGACACTTGAAGGCATCGGACATCGGCCTGATGGAGACCGAGTCCTCGAAAGACTGCAGATGCTGAACTGGGTCATCTCTGCCATTGTAGTACACTCTATCCCATTCTCCGAATCCCGCCGGAACGGGCGCAGACAACACTAATTCGCAGAAGGGGCTTCCCCCTCCTACCATCTTCTCTCGCTCGGCTCGCGGACCCAGCTCGCTCGCCAAGCTTGGGATCGCACTCGCGAGGGCGACGCTCGCCTGAACCACCCCGGCTGTCGTCGCGTTTTCCTGGCG
The DNA here is from genome assembly GCA_033032865.1 of Dactylorhiza incarnata. NCBI lineage: Eukaryota > Viridiplantae > Streptophyta > Magnoliopsida > Asparagales > Orchidaceae > Dactylorhiza > Dactylorhiza incarnata. The sequence continues at coordinate 1,538,986 of JAWHQI010000068.1, forward strand.
TGCGCTCGCCTGTGTCGTGCTCGCTGGGGCAGAGCTCGTCGGCACCGAATTCGCCGGCGCGGAGCTCGCTAACACCGGGCTCGCCGGACTGGCGAACAACACTCGCCCTTCCCTATCATGTCCTGGTTCAATGGCAACTTCTTTTCCAGCCCTTCCTCCTGGTGCCCTCTCGCCGACTGCTGTTGGGGGAGTGGTCGCCTGAGGTGCCGGGGTCGCGAACTCACTCCGCAGAGCCGTGACCGTGAACCCCAAGGTGTCGAGCACCTCCTTCCTGAAGTCCGCGAACATCCTAGCCATTGCCTCCTGAGGGGTCTCGCCGAACTCCTCGCCCTGCTCTTCATCTCCAGCCATAACTCTTCTCTGGGACTTTCTTGAACCAGCCACGCTCCACGCTCACCGCACCAAAATGTTGAAACCGATTTCTCGGTCTCGAGTGGAGCTCGGGGCCCTCACCGAGATGAGGGGCAGCTAGCCCTTACAGGTCCCTCGGGAGAGGTAAGGTTGACGACTCGAGCAAAGAACGAAGACCCTAGTCTCAGCGAGGAGGTCCCTCCACTAACCCGGAAGATCGTTGAGCGCTTCCCCTCCCAAGCCAAAGCTAAGACTCGGGCACCTTGGAGAGCTAGAGAGCCCAAACCAAAGCGACCTAGGGAGAGAAGAGCTCAGATAATGAACCGCCTTCTTCCAAGGTGCCCTTTGAGGTCTATTTATAGATTTTAGTTTTGTGGTCTGTCAATAACCAAATCCCGCTGTCCATTCTCACTATCCGCACACCGGATTGGTCTGCTAACAGCCAAACTCCGCTGTTTGAGGAAGCTAACCGCAGACCACCAGGGGCCTCTTGGTAAAAATCCCTTCCCAGACTTTTACTGGGCGAACCGGCCTGCCCCGAGGCCTTCCTCGCGAGAGGAGCTCGCAAGCCTCCGGGTCAGTGAGCCCCCGAATTACTATCGCTACATTGCCTGGCTCGCTCGCCCGCACCTCCTCGGCGCATCCCAAAACGGCTAACTGTACCCCAAGACGGCCTTCCTCGCGAGTGGAGCTCGCGAGCCTGCGCCACCTCGGCGAATCCCAGAATGGCTATCCGCACCCCAAAATGGCTAACTGTACCCCAAAATGGCCTTCCTCGCGAGTGGAGCTCGCGAGCCTGCGCCACCTCGGCGAATCCCAGAATGGCTATCCGCACCCCAAGACGGCCTTCCTCGCGAGTGGAGCTCGCGAGCCTGCGCCACCTCGGCGAATCCCAGAATGGCTATCCGCACCCCAAAATGGCTAACTGTACCCCAAGACGGCCTTCCTTGCGAGTGGAGCTCGCGAGCCTGCGCCACCTCGGCGAATCCCAGAATGGCTATCCGCACCCCAAGACGGCCTTCCTCGCGAGTGGAGCTCGCGAGCCTGCGCCACCTCGGCGAATCCCAGAATGGCTATCCGCACCCCAAAATGGCCTTCCTCGCGAGTGGAGCTCGCGAGCCTGCGCCACCTCGGCGAATCCCAGAATGGCTATCCGCACCCCAAGACGGCCTTCCTCGCGAGTGGAGCTCGCGAGCCTGCGCCACCTCGGCGAATTTCAAGGAAGCTGGTTAACTCCCCTCCGCTGGGCTCGCTCGCCTGCGCAGTCTCTTGCTCTTCCTTGACCTACCTCGCCGGAGATCAGGGTTCGCCCCTCTGGGCTCGCCTCCTTGAGCGCGAGTGGCGAACATCGGGGTTGTACAATAGAAGTATAATAGGATCCTTATTATATTTAACCGCATCTAGGCCTGACATTATGTTCGTCGTTTGTTTTTGTGCTAGATTTCAGGCTAATCCTAAAGAGTCGAATTTAAAAGCGGTGAAACGCATCTTTCGATATCTTTTAGGAACATCTAAATTAGGATTATGGTATCCTCATAATGATTCCTTTATTTTACATGGCTTTTCGGATTCAGATTATGCGGGATGTTCTTTAGATAGGAAAAGCAATAGTGGCACTTATCATTTTATCGGCCCTTCACTTATTTCATGGTCGAGTAGGAAACGGAATTATGTTGCCCTCTCTACTACCGAGGCCGAATATATTGCACTAGGTAGTTGTTGTGCCTAAGCTCTTTGGATGTCACAAACATTAGAAGACTTTGGCATGCAACAATGTATTGTAGAATTAAAGTGTGATAATAAAAGTGCTATAGACTTAACAAATAATCCCGTATTACACTCTAGATCTAAGCATATAGATGTCCGACATCATTTTATAAGGGATCATATTAAGAAGGGAAATGTAAAAATCAACTTCATAGGAACGGATTCACAACTAGCAGATATATTCACTAAACCGTTACCGGATTCTCGTTTTTCTATGCTTATGCTAGAATTGGGAATCCTAGACATTTCACAATGATTATATCACTACTTATCACCTATAATATTAAAAATATCTTCAATTTTGGTCTCTTTATAATACAAATGAATTGAGAAAAATATTTTTCAAAACATCAAGAAATGCAGTTCTGTTTTGGCGTTAAGAAGTTAATGCCTGACGTTAGCTCCTTTGCTCCAAAATATTTTTTTTGTTTTGAATTATTTCTGGTATTATTTTAATATTTTGTGTGTTTGTAAAAAGTTTTCTATCTTTTTATTCCTTTTAAAACAAAATTTTATTTCTTTTAAAAAATATATATATGTATTTTCTCAGACATTATTTTTTTATTTCTCTGGCATAGAATATCATTTACTGAAAGGGCTATTAAAGACTTCTATGATTTCCAGAGAATATATATAAAAAACAAATACAAAATTACAAAATAATTTCAAAGAACAAAAATATGTTTTTCTTTACGTGTGTTTATTGTTTTGTGCATATATAAAAAAAATTCAAAAATTTATAAAAAAAAACTGCTTGTTATTCATTTCCATTGTCAAGGATGGATGATTAATTATATCAATTAAAGATTAAATACAATGTTTAATTTAACTTTCAAGTTTCTTAAAAACATTGTTTTGTATTTGTCATGCCTTGAAAATTATCTTGTTATGTGCAATGAAATTGATTGTAGATAAACATGTGTAGAAATGTTTAGCATGCCTCTAAGTATGAGTAATGTATTATGTTTGATAATGATTCATTCACTCACTTATTTTTGATAACCTACATGGTTTACAATCTTATTCTTACATGATTGTGTAGTGTAATAACATAAATAATTAAAATGCCTAAATAGATTACCTACACAACATTGAATTGGTTATTACAATTCTTTGTCTTCATGCACTTATTCTTTAGAGAAATATGGTTTAAAATGCTATGTTTGCAATACAAGTGAATTCGGAGTCCTTAGTCACTAAACTAAAAAGCAAATAATAAATGACAAGGAAAACTCCACCAAACACTACTCACCCTCCTGATAAGTCTTAATGAGCATTGTGAGGTTGAGCACCTTGGCTAAGAATTGTAAAGTGTCTTGTAGCAAACAATTTATACACCACTTCTCTTTAGTACACCGGATCACAAAAAAAAATTGAAAATAAAGCTAAAAAGTATAAAAGTGATCCCTCAAGCACTACATTGCACCCTGATAAGTCTTAATAAGCTTTGTGTGTGCAGAGCGCCTTGGTAGTTGTATTATTTATTCATGTGCATTGAAATAGTGTGGAAGTAATATTATTTGTGTATTTTAATGTTGTGTTATTTCATTATATATGTCATGTGTTTTTGATTGATTCACTTGTATACTTTATCAAAACACAACTTTGTACACATCATTATCTTTCATAAAACTTCTACTCATGAGAATTGGATCCTAATGCTCATCTACTCAAATCTCTACAAACTTAAGTAAATGCACTAGATAACAAAGCATGACCGCAACAATGTTTATGTTTACTTGAAATGCAAATTTTATTACATTGTAGTTTGTGTATCTTTTCTTGATATTATGAAATCATGCTTGCAATTTTTTATCTTAATGGAATAGCATCTCTTCAATCTTTAACTCAAACATCAACTTTTCAAATTTAAAACTCATTATCCTTTATATGGTTTTATCTTCTAAAATGATGTTTATGTTTAAGAGTGCTTATTATTTTTAACACCGTGTTTTCCTTTAAGCAAGTGGTATCTTAAAATAGAATGCTTACTTTATCATGTTAGCTATGTTGCTTACTACTTTATGTTACATCATGCTTATATTTTTCTCAACAAGTAGTATTTAACAAGCTTTTGATTGCATCCTATTTTTCTTCTCGACACAAAATATATTACTCCTTATTATACATACTCACTCCTAAACCCTCTTTTGATTCTACCAAAAGGGGAGATTAAATTGCATAAATCTAATATTTAGGGGGAGTGCATTATAAAGATATTAAACTCAAAAAATGGGTGTATTTGTAGGGGGAGTAATCATATAGGAGTTGCATACACTATCATATGCTCGATCATGAAAATCCTTCAATAAATGGTTCCTTACCTATCTTAAAAGATATACACTCATCCCTACCCACTTTTGTTAATAACAAAGGGGGAGAAGAAATTGAGAAATCTAGTAAAATAGATATTTAGGGGGAGTAGTTTATAAGAGACATTAATGTAGGGAGAGGACTTGATATAGAAAGAGTAGGCATTATCGCTTTCAATTCTATCACGCTCTTAATATGTTATTCATGTATATCTTATTACCGCACTTATCTATAAACACAAATTGTCTTAATCTCACTAATTTCTCATACGGGTATTTGTTATTATCAAAAGGGGGAGATTGTTGGAGCCTATGTTCCGCATCTCTTGGTTTGAGAATAACAAATACCGTGTTGTATTTGATCTAGTCTTTTGGGTGTTTATAGTGTCCAGGTTGTACAGGTTCAATGAGGAGACAAGTCCTCGTTCATGGGTGTTGGATATGTTATGACAGGTCTTAATGCTAAGTGCACACCAAAGTCAGGTTGCAATGGATCACCAAACACAGTTCTAGACAATGTAATCCCTCATTATGTAGAACACAGTGTTGGTCCATGTGTAATCTCTCTATTGGGGTATACTTCATATACTCATAACTGAAGGTTTTCAAGTTTGAGAAGAGGAGCAGGTTTTCAGAAGAGAATAAATTGTTGCTAAGTCAATTCGTCGAATGTTCTCGAGATGTCTCATGAAGTTCCGATGAATCTCGATGAATCCAGACAGAAGCCAAATTTCTAGTTTAAAGAAGAAATTTCTGCGACTAAGTCTATTCGTCGAATGTTCTCATGAACTCCCGACGAATATCGACGAACGCAGACAGAAGTCAAAAAGGCAGACTTGTGAAGGAAAATGTGCGGCTAAGTCAATTCGTCGAATGATCTCGAGAACTCCTGACGAATTCCGATGAATGAAAACAGGCGACAGTTCGGAAGTTACAGCAACTGCCCGTACGACAGCACTACGAGCGGCAGTTTTGCGCTGTCGGAAATCCGACAGCGATGTCTCCCAGGCGACAGCTCGGAAGTTACAGTAACTGCCCGCACGACAGCACTACGAGCGGCAGTTTAGCGCTGTCGGAATTCCGACAGCTGATGTCGCCCAGGCGACAGTGAAAATCTATATATTGGCTCGTTTTGTTCGTGCGTTCCAAGTATTGAGAATTCCAAGTCCCTTCCTGAGTGCATACAAACCAGAGAGCTCCAGAACCAAATCAACTCCCATTTGTGCTTAGAAGGTTTAAGATTGAAGATGAGATCGAGCGCGCTTCTACATCAACGATCATCTCGAGGCTTCAACCTTCCTTTCAGTGATCTGAATTTCTAGGGAGTTGTTCTTTTCATTTTGTATTTTCATTTATATACATTTCATTTTGTATTGGTAGGGAAATCGTCTCCTTGTGCGTGACGTCTAAGTCCTTGCGTGGCTTAGGGGAAAATCGCTTACTTGTGTGGAGCGTCCAAGTCCTTGCGTGGCTTGGTGGGAAATCGTGGCCTTGTGTGCTACGTCTAGATCTTGGGAAGATCTAGAGGATAGGCTTGGGCTTGGTCTAGGGAGAGACAAGTGATAGCCTTCCGATCCTTGGGAGAAGGATTGGTAAACACAAATTGTAAAAGGGTTATTATCATATTTGTGCTTTAATCTTAAGCATTGTTAAGATCATATTATTTATATGTGAATTTCATGATTATAAAATTATGACTTTTTCTTTAATTGCAAATATGGTTGTTTAATCTTTAACTTAAAATTTTGTGTTTGAATTAATTCAAAAAATTACATTGGTTTGAAATTTTTATAAGTAATTTTTAGAAAAGTAAAATTTGTTTTAAAATTCTTAAGTAAAAAATTCATAATTTTTAAAAGGCCCTTATTCACCCCCCCCCCCCCCCTCTAAGGGCGCCACAAGATCCAACTGACATGACCTATGGGTTCACTAGTCGATCATTCCTATCTTCGAAAGCCATTATCTTCTCCATCGTTTTGAGGGAAAGTCTGAGAAAAAATCTGAAGAAGTCGTCTCCTCTTTCAGAACTGTTTTAACTTGAAGAATTTTTTTCAGCAATCTGGTGCTGATACATCTTTCTGAAAAGAGAAGATTAAGAAGGAAGAATCTGTCTTTCTAAGAAGAAGAACAGTCATCACAGCCTGATAAATCAAGAAGACCAAATTGCTGTTGCTGATCTGTTGAAGATTTCTGTCTGATCATTCAGGCAGATCAAGAAGACTCAATACTTTGAAGAATCTGAGTCTAAGTATTGTTACTATCTTTATCAATTTCTGTAGGGTCTGAGTTGTCAGATCTGAGTGTAGGATATGTCAAGGATCTGAGTTGTAAGATCAGGTGTGATCTAAGTTGTAAGATTCAGGGGTAAATCTGAGCTGTAAGCCTATAATTATAAAGGCTGAGGTAGGATCTGTGGAGATCTGAGTTGGTAGGATCTGTTGAGATCTGAGTTGGTAAGATCTACAGAGATCTGAGAGAGTAAGATCTGTTAAGATCTGAGTCTGTAAGATCTATTGTGATCTGAGCTGTAAGACCTGTTTGTGGTCTGAGATCTGGAGGAGATATAAACCCTATTTAGCACACTGCTAGAGGGGAGAAGGGGGAAAGTGGATTACCCAAGATAAGGGGAACCACTATAAATTTTTGTGTGTTTTTCTGTGTGTGTTGATTTTCTTGAAAGCTCTGATCATTCTTTTAGGTTATAATCAAGAACTGCAAATAGTTTTTAAAATAACCTATTCACCCCCCCCCCCCCCTCTAAGTAATTTGCTACCCTTAAATAAAGTCTTTCAGATGGTATCAGAGGGAGGTTGTTCAAGAAAAGGTTTAACAGCCTGAACAAGATCTTCTAAGGGTAGATCTGTTAAGTCGTGATGGCTAATAGTGAAGGAAACAAGGAATTCACATCTATGAAGCTATCAATCTGCAGAAAAGAAAACTTTGGTATTTGGAAGGAAAGAGTCAGATTATTCATGGAAGCCTCTGACCCTAGGATATACATAACTGTACTAGAGGGACCTTTTATTCCTATGAAGGTTTCATTTACAGATGGAAGTATCAAGACTCCTAAAACTTATTCTGAGATGACCAAAGATGAAGTGATTCTGGCCTCCATGGATAAGAGAGCTCAGAACATCATTGTTAGTGCTATTGAGGATTCAACCTTCCAAAACTTAGTTCATTACAAAACTGCCAAAGAAATATGGGAATTTCTCATTGTCTATATGGAAGGGACTGAAGAAGTCAGAGATGACAGGAAGTCTCTTCTAAATCAGCAATATGAAGCCTTCAGACAAGACAAGAAAGATTCAATAGCAGTCTGCTATGAAAAATTCTTCAAAATTGTAAATGGTCTGAAAACCTATGGAAAAACTTTTACAGATTATGAGCTGAATGATAAATTCTTAAGATCACTGAACAAAGAATGGGATATCAAGATCTGTGCAATCAGGGAAATGGGAAATCTGGGAAATATTCAGCCACATAATTTATATGGGAAACTTTTGTCCCATGAACTTCACCTGAATACCAGAAAAGCTGAGGAAGGACACAGCAGGGAAAATCCTATTGCTCTGAAGGCAGAAAGTTCCAAGAAAAGCAAAGAAAGAATGTCATTATTGTTGGAGCATGCGTTTCGCACTCCTCCGGTTTGATAATAACAAAGTCCTGTTTGTATTTGATTCAAGTTTTATTAATGGTGTGCAGGTAACAGGTATGAGATGTTCACATTTCTGTTGGAGCTAAATCTGAATATGGGAAATTTCACTGTCCGAAAATTCCGATAGCCGCTGTCGCCCAGGCGGCAGCAGAGAAGTTATAACTACTTCCCTCTACGGCAGCACGACGAAAGGCAGTTTTGATCTGTCGGAATTCCGACAGCGATGTCACCCAGGCGACAGCTCGAAGGTTACAACAACTGCCCACGACACCACCCACGATCGGCAATTTTGCGCTGTCGGAAATCCGACATCGATGTCACCCAGGCGACAGCTCGGCGGTTACAGCAACTGCCCGCACGACGGCACTCCAGCGGCAGTTTAGCGCTGTCGGAAAATTCCGACAGTGGATGTCGCCCAGGTGACAGCGATTTTCTATAAATTGACTCATTGTGTTCGTGCATTCCAAGCTTTGAGAATTCCAAGTCCCTTCCTGAGTGCATACGAACCAGAGAGCTCCAGAACCTCTTCAACTCCCATTTGTGCAAAGAAGGATTGAAGGTTGAAGACGAGATCGGGCGCGCTTCTTCATCAACGATCATCTCGAGGCTTCAACCATCCTTTCAGAGATCTGAAATTCTAGGGAGTTGTCCTTTTCATATTGTATTTTCATTTACACACATTTCATTTTGTATTGGTAGAGAAATCGTCGTCTTGCGTGCGGCGTCTAAGTCCTTGAGCGGCTTAGGGGAAAATCGCTTCCTTGTGCAGAGCGTCCAAGTCCTTGCATGGCTTGGTGGGAAAGCGTGGCCTTGTGTGCTACGTCTAGATCTTGGGAAGATCTAGAGGATAGGCTTGCGCTTGGTCTTGGGAGAGACAAGTGATAGCCTTCCGATCCTTGGGAGAAGGATTGGTAAACCAAAAATTATTGTATTTTTTTTTATTATCATAATTGTGCCTTGATCTTAAGCATTGTTAAGATCATTTTTTATTGTACACAAATTTCATGATAAATATAATTATGCTCTTTTCACTAATTGCAAATTTGTTTGCTTAAATCTTTATCTTAGAAATTTGTGTTTGGTTTAATACAAAAATTGCATTGTTTAAAATTATTTATAAGTAACTTTTTAGTAAAGTAAAATTTGTCTAAAAATTATTAAGTAAAAATTATATTTTTAAACACACCTTTATTCACCCCCCCCCCCCCCCCTCTAAGGGCATCACACGATCCAACAAGTGGTATCAGAGGTAGGTTACTCCAAAACGGTTTTACCACCGGGAGTAATGTCGCACAACGATCATGCGTTCGTTGAGGGGCAAGGTATAAGTAGACCACCTTTATTCACGGGCACAGACTATAATTATTGGAAAATACGTATGCGTTGTTTTCTAATTGCGCTAGATATAGAAGTCTGGAATATTGTAGAATCTAGTTACACTTCTCCAACAGTTGTTGTCGGAGATGTAACTATGGATAAGCCCAAAGACAAGTGGGATGACAATGATAAATTAAGATGTGAGAACAATGCGAAAGCCATGAATGCTTTATTTTGCGCACTAGATTGCACTGAATTTAATAGAGTTTGTGCTTGTAATTCTTCATTTGAAATTTGGAATTTGTTAGAAATCACTCATGAAGGCACTTCGCAGGTAAAAGATTCAAAGCTATTTCAACTGGAGTCTGAATTTGAAAGGTTCAAAATGGAGGTAGATGAAGAGATTGATACGATGTACACACGATTCACAAAAATCGTGAACGACTCAAAGGTGCTAGGAAAGGTGTTCTCAAATGGAGATTTAGTAAGGAAAATCTTAAGATCACTTCCCCCAAAGTTCAATCCTAAAGTGACTGCAATTTCCGAGTCACATGATCTTAAGACCTTACAATTGGAGAGCCTCATTGGGAACTTGAAAACTCATGAAGTTGAATTGAAAATTCAACAACAGGAGTATATAGAGCCAAGGAAGAAGGGATTGGCTCTAAGATCTAAGAAGGAAGAAACTAGTGATTCTGAGGAGGATGAAGAAGATGAGGAGAGTTTATTTGTTAAAAAATTTAGAAAATTTATGAAAAATCCGGAGAGGAGGAATACGTTTAAGAAATATTTTAAGAAGGAGAGTTTTAGGAAGAAAAAAGGAAAGGAAGGCAATGAGGAGGAAGAGAGACCGCCACCGGAGTGCTATCACTGCAAGAAGTTAGGACACATCCGAAGCAAGTGTCCAAAATACTTGAAAGAACTTAAAGAAAAGAAGCACAAAGGGTCGAAGAAGGTGTTGAAGGCAGAAACATGGGATGATACTACTTCTGAGGATGCAAGCAGTTCCGACTCAAGTAAAGAAGAGGAGGCCAACATGTGCTTAATGGGAAAGAGCGTCATATCTGATGACGAATGCAGTGTCCAAAGCGACACTGAGGTAACTCCTCCAACCTATGATGAATTATTTTCTGAATTTTTAAAGACTTGCAAATTTTTTGAAAAAAGTTTAAAAGATAATGATCTTCTTAAATATGAAAATGAAATTTTACTTAAAGAAAACAAAAAATTGTTAAATGAAATTAAGACTATTGGAAAAAGAGATATTTCTTGCCAAGAGTATGATCACTCTTTGGGAAGAATTAAAGAACTTGAAGAATCTCTTTCCAAATCTCATTCTACAATAAAAGTTCTTACTAAAAAGAATGAGATTTTAGAGAGAGATCTGAAATCTTCAATTTCCATAGTCCATGAGGGAAAGAAATCTTTTGAACGGAGATGCGTAAATCTAGTATCCGAGAATACAAAAATGAGACACCAGATTCATGACTTAACACTAGCCATGAAAAAATTTGGAATGGGCCGAAGATCACTGGATATGATCTTAGGATACGAACGCCATGGATCTGGAAGGTTTGGGCTCGGATACACATCTGGAAGCTGTCGCCCGGCGACAACCATTGTTGCCGGCGACAGTGAAAAGTACAGAAAATTCACTTTTAAAAATTCTAAAATTAATGAGTTATTAAATACTGCATCCTCATCCAGTAAAAGTCCAGAAAAGTTATACTCCTCTAAATACATTACATGTGCCAAATGCAATAGATTTGGCCACACTACGGACTCTTGCTGGAAGGATGGAAAAAGTAAAATTAAGCAAATCTAGGTGCCTAAGGCTTCTACCTATACTATGGGTGGAACCACTTGGGTAACCAGATCTTTACTTACCTCTTCTTTCTAGGTGTGTTGGCAGGCTAAGGACAAAGAAGACGTGTGGTACTTGGACTCGGGTTGTTCAAAGCACATGACGGGCAATAAAGAGAAGTTCCTTAGCCTGGAGATGAAGAAAGGAGGAGTTGTGACTTTCAGAGATAATGGAAAGGAAAAATCATCGGCATCGGAGTTGTGGGTAACGAAAATTTTTCAATTTCAAATGTTTTATTTGTAGAAGGATTAAAGCATAATTTGATTTCTATTAGTCTATTATGTGATAAGGGTTTAAATGTTTTATTTGAATCTTCTACAAATTTGTGCAAAATTATTAATTCCAAAACAAATGAAATTGTTTTTACCGCACCTAGATGTCATAATGTATATATGATTAAATTACTAGATTTTTCAAATTCTACTTTGAAATGTCTGTTATCAAAAAATGATGAATTAGATTAGGCGACTTGGACATACTAGTGCCAAGTTAATTACAAAACTTTCAAAAGATAAATAAATTAAAGGTTTACCTTTGTTAAATGGAAATTTATCTTCTTCACTATGTGTGCCTTGCCAAAAAGGAAAATTTTCAAAATCATCTTTCAAAAGTAAAAAACATTATTTCTACCACTAGGCCACTTCAATTAATACATATGGATTTATTTGGGCCAATTGGAATTTCTAGCTTAGGAGGTAGAAAATACACATTTGTATTGATTGATGATTATTCTCGTTTTTGTTGGACTTTATTTCTAACCTCCAAATCCGATGCATTTTCAGAATTTTCAAAATTATGTTTGCGTATTCAAAATGAATTTGAGTTAAAAATTAAACGCATACAATCGGATCATGGAGGAGAATTTGAAAATGAAAAGTTTATTTCTTTTGTACGGAGTTAGGAATTAAACATGAATTTTCCGCTCCACGCACACCACAGCAAAATGGTGTAGTGGAGAGGAAAAAATAGAACTCTTCAAGAGTTAGCCCGTACAATGTTATCTGAATTCAAATTACCAAAATCTTTTTGGGCTGAAGCGGTTAGCACGGCATGTTATGTAATTAATAGAGTAATGCTTCACCCTATTTTAAAATTAACTCCATATGAATTAATTTTTAATAAACAACCAAATGTTTCTTATTTCAAAGTTTTTGGTTGTAAATGTTTTATTTTAAATTCTAAAGATTACTTAGGAAAATTTGATGAAAAATGTGATGAAGGTATTTTTATTGGCTATTCTTCAACTAGTAAAGCTTATAGAATTTTTAATAAAAGAACAAAAATAGTTGAAGAATCTATTCATGTTAGGTTTTATGAGTTTGCTTCATGTGTAGAAAAGAAAATTACAGGAAAAGAAGATGAACTCCTTCCCACGGTGGAGAATGATGATGAAGAACTTGGAGAAAATGAAGAAGAAAAAGAAGAAGAAAGAGAAGGAGAAAGAGGAGAAGAAGATAGAGAAGAAGAAGAAAGAGAAGGATATGTGCCTCCAAGTGAATTGAGATTCTCAAAGGATCATCCAAAGGAGCTTATCATTGGAGATCCGCAAAAAGGGGTTAGTACTCGTCCATCGCTACATGTTTTATTTTCAAACCTTTGTTTTGTTTCTGAAATAGAACCAAAAGATGTTTCCACCGCTTTAAATGATGAATTTTGGTTTTTAGCTATGAATGAAGAACTTAATCAATTTGAACGTAATAAGGTTTGGAATCTTGTAGAACGACCCAAAAATTGTCCTGTAGTTGGTGTTAAGTGGATTTTTAAAAATAAAATGGATAATGAATCTAGAATTGTTAGAAATAAAGCCAGATTAGTTGCAAAAGGTTATGCACAAATTGAAGGGGTAGATTTTGATGAAACTTTTGCACCCGTAGCAAGATTAGAAGCGGTTAGGATATTTCTTGCATTTACTTGTTTTAAAGGATTTAAATTATATCAAATGGATGTCAAAACCGCATTTTTAAACGGGTATATAAAAGAAGAGGTTTATGTAGAACAACCCCCTGGCTTTATAAATGAGAAACATCCAAATTATGTTTATAAATTAGATAAAGCGCCTTATGGATTAAAACAAGCGCCTCGTGCTTGGTATGATCGATTAACTCAATATTTGATAAAGCACGATTATAAAATAGGAAGTGCTGATTCTACACTCTTCATTAAGCAAATTGATCATGATTTAGTTATTTTACAAATTTATGTTGATGATATTATTTTTGGAGCCACAAATGAAGAGTTGTGTAATGAAGTAGTTCAAATTATGAAAAATGAATTTGAAATGAGTATGGTTGGAGAACTTTCATATTTTTTAGGTTTTCAAATTACACAAAAACATGATGGAATTTTTATATGTCAAACCAAATATATTCATGATATGTTAAAAAGATTTGGATTTGAAAATCTTAAGCATGCAAACACTCCTATGAGTACTTCACTAAAATTAGGAAAAGTTGAAAGTGGAGTTTCAATTGAACAAACCCTTTATAGAAGTATGATAGGATCTTTATTGTATTTAACCGCATCTAGACCTGATATTATGTTTGCCGATTGTTTATGTGCTAGATTTCAAGCTAATCCTAAAGAGTCACATTTAAAAGCGGTGAAACGTATTTTTAGATATCTCATAGGAACATCAAAATTAGGTTTATGGTATCCTCAAAATGATTCCTTTATTTTGCATGGTTTTTCGGATTCTGATTATGCGGGATGTTCTTTAGATAGGAAAAGCACTAGTGGCACTTGTCACTTTATCGGCCCTTCACTTATTTCATGGTCGAGTAGGAAACAGAATTCTGTTGCCCTCTCTACTACCGAGGCCGAATATATTGCACTAGGTAGTTGTTGTGCCCAAGCTCTTTGGATGTCACAAACGTTAGAAGATTTTGGCATGCAACAAAGTAGTGTAGAATTAAAGTGTGACAATAAAAGTGTTATAGACTTAACTAACAATCCCGTATTACATTCTAGATCTAAGCATATAGATGTCCGACATCATTTTATAAGGGATCATATTAAGAAGTGTAATATAAAAATCAACTTTATAGGCACGGAAAATCAACTAGCGGATATATTCACTAAGCCGTTACCGGATTCCCGTTTTTCTATGCTTAGGCTAGAATTGGGAATTCTAGACATTTCACAATGAATATATCACTATTTAAAGCCTATAAAATTAAAAATTAATTATCACAAAACCTAAACAATTTTAAAAAAAAGCCTAAATTTTAAAATCAAACCATAGAATTTCAAAAGACTTAACAAAAATTCAAACATCATTAATATTACATCAATATTGTTCCAATAAAAACAGTAGAAAACAACATAAGGATCAAGTTCATTAAATAGAAATAGAAATCTGAAGGAGTTCACTGGATGTCGGAAATTTCCGACATCAACCAGCAGCAGCAGCCTGATGAAACTACTCAGAATCTTCAAAACCAGCCTCGCTGCTCTCTGGACAGTCTTCTGGAGATCCTCGTCTCACGGCTTTACCACGACGAGTCCGCCTCACCGATTGGCGTGGCGGTTCTTCGTCCGGAACTTGCCATTCGGCCTCTTCCTCCGGAGTTGGCTTTAACTTCAGACCTTTCACGAGAAACTTCATAAACTTCTGCATTCGACTACGATCCTTTTTCACTTCTTTCTTGTGATCCTCTAATAAATCACGTAAATCATCAATGGACTCTCGTAGTGATCCTGCCCTAGGCATTGGCGGCTCTCGAATCTCAATTCCCGGATGGGCCTTTTCCTGTGTCTTCTTCACTTTCATCGAACCCGTATAATATATCTCCGGATAACAATCATCCAAATAAGAACCTTGCGCTATCCATCCGTACTTCTTATATAATATACGCTGAATTATCGCCCCCATTGGTAGCGTATGAACCTTCACCCATTTTCGATGCTTTAATCTAAACGCATATCGAATCTGGGAGAGTATAAAATCCGCCACATCAAAAAGCTCATCCTCCATAATGTAGTAAGTAATGAGGGTCAACTGAGCCGTAATACTTTTTGTATCTCCACTCTTCAACATGACTGAATTCCTTAATATATCTTGAACTAAGAAAGCATCCGGAGTGAGTGACGTAACTTCAGTGGTTAGAGTCTTCTTTTGATTCCCATGTAAACTCATGTTTTCAAGGGTCCAATCTCTATCTTTTCTATAACTCTCCACTATATCCGGCATATTTTCACTCATCACTAGTCCGAATTCCTCTCTTAGATCAACATGTATTATTTCCACATGTTGACCCTGGATTCTTGATCTAACTCCTCCATCCAACTCAGTATAATTTGGATCTTCCAAATGATTATAGAACTCTCGAATCAAAAAGGAAGAGAACGAATCTGGGGTGATTATTGAGAGTATACCTGCATTCGCAAGCCGATCATAGATATGATCGTGCTTCGGCGAATCAAATTCCACATATTTTGCTACTCCTACTATGGCTTTCTCAACCCTAGGATACACTTGATACGAACTATGCGCATCTTCAGAAGTACTTCTTCGCGCTTTAGAACTGGAAGCCATTCTGCAAAAAACATATAAAAAACATGAATTAAAAATGTGTTGTGCACTGGAGCACTGTCTCCCAGGCGACAGTGACTGTCGGAAAATTCCGACAGTACTTTAGTAAACTTCTCTTGAAATTTTGTACATACACTTCCAGATCTACTCAAAATCAAGTTTATTTCAACATCAAGCTTACAAAATTTTTTTCTTAAATCTACATCTTCTCCATATCCTTTACTATTCATCATCTTCAACCTTCTTTCAAAAAGGAAAATCTTCCATTTTTAAAATTAGACTATGAACAAAAGCAAACCTTCAACCACAAGAACCACAAAATCAAAACATTTTTAACAAAGATCCAACAAGATCCACTTGCTTTGAACTAGATCTACACTTTTCAAACACAAAACTTCAAAAACCTCCACCATTCATCAAAAATCAAAATGAAAACTACATTTTCCTTCTTCTCTACTTTCAAAATCACAAATCCCAAAAAAAAATTTAGAGTCAAAAACATAAAAATCAAAAATCCATATCTTAGATCTAGAGTTGTCGCCGACCTCCGACAGCCTTCTCTCGCTCTACAGTCCAGAAAAATGAAGCACAATAGGGTTTGACTCGGTCTAAAGCCCTATTTATATTTTTGGCTGTCGCCCAGGCGACAGTGACTATCGGAAATTTCCGACAGCTCCTGATTTGATAAATCTTCATTTTTTGGTCCCTTTGATGCTTTACAATAGTTATATGTCATTATTACTGCTTCACCTCATGACTTGATGACAAACCATGTCCTTTTTATTTTAAAAAAAATGACTCTTACATGATTATATGATTTCATTTCCAAGCTATCGTCGTATTGACACTCCTACTTAGTTGTTTAGACCATTGGAAATTGTTTTCGCATGCCTCTAAGTATGAGAAATTGTTTATCTATCAAAATGAACTATCACGTTCACTTCTTTTGATCAATACGTATGTCTTTTTATTTAATATATACATGAATCATATTTGCTTTAACATAATAAAATAGCACTTCATAAATACAACTTTCAACCTTGATTTGTTAACACAACAAAATATACACCATCTTTTGTGATTCAAGTGAATTCGGAGATCCTTGGTCAATTACAAAAAAATATCAATATCTCAAAATTAAGATATCACAACATCTGTGATCAAAAAAATTTAAAATAAAGACAAGGATACTCCACCAAGCACTACTTATCCTCCTGATAAGTCTTAATGAGCATTGTGAGGTTAAGCACCTTGGAAAGAATTGTAAAGTGTCTTGTGCAAAAGAAAAATGGTTTTCTATTCATCTTGTGCTATATCTTCAAAGTCAAAGTTAACTTTATATGCTTATATTATGTTCTACATTTCAATGATCATGTAAATTAAATAACTTCATATGTTTGATCTAAGTATCACATGTACACATCATTATGTTATATAAACATTAATCTCATGAGAATTGGACCGAAAATATTCCATAATTCTATACACTATTGTGTCTTTCTATGATACTTTCAAATGACCTTACTCATGTTTAAGTTATTTTCTTTCATTACTTCATATGGCTATACCGTCACTTCATGAGTTTATTCATACTATGGCATATTCCTATTATTTTGTGGACTTCAATCATTTCCAACAAAGTGCTTCCGCTTACTCTTCATTTTTATATCCTATATCCTTTCCCTTAAGAACTACTCTTTTATCTAATATTAACTTTTGCTAATACCAAAAGGGGGAGAATTAAAAGTATAAAAAGAAAAATCACAAATCTATTACACCTAAATATTCCACCTACACAATACATCATATATTTAGGGGGAGCATATATTTAGGGGGAGCATATATTTAGGGGGAGCATTCATTTAGGGGGAGCTTTCATCTAAAGGGAAATTATTTATTTTAAGAGAAATATATCATGTTATTTTTGTGCACACACCAAATGTTAAAATCAACAATCTAAATAGACATGATTTCTTTTTATACGGATTTATTATTATCAAAAGGGGGAGATTGTTGGAGCATGCATTTCGCACTCCTCCGGTTTGATAATAACAAAGTCCCGTTTGTATTTGATTCTATTTTTATTTATGGTGTGCAGGTAACAGGTATGAGATGTTCACATTTCTGCTGGAGCTAAATCTGAATATGGGAAATTTCACTATCGGAAAATTCCGACAGACGCTGTCGCCCAGCCGATAGCAGAGAAGTTACAACTACTTCCCTCCACGGCAGCACGACGAAAGGCAGTTTTGAGCTGTCGGAATTCCGACAGCGATGTCGCCCAGGCGACAGCTCGGAGGTTACAACAACTGCCCACGACACCACCCACGATCGGCAGTTTTGCGCTGTCGGAAATCCGACATCGATGTCGCCTAGGCGACAGCTCGACGGTTATAGCAACTGCCCGCACGACGGCACTCCAGCGGCAGTTTAGCGCTGTCGGAAAATTCCGACAGTGGATGTCGCCCAGGCGACAGCGATTTTCTATAAATTGACTCCTTGTGTTCGTGCATTCCAAGCTTTGAGAATTCCAAGTCCCTTCCTGAGTGCATACGAACCAGAGAGCTCTAGAACCTCTTCAACTCCCATTTGTGCAAAGAAGGATTGAAGATTGAAGACGAGATCGGGCGCGCTTCTTCATCAACGATCATCTCGAGGCTTCAACCATCCTTTCAGAGATCTGAAATTCTAGGGAGTTGTCCTTTTCATATTGTATTTTCATTTACACACATTTCACTTTGTATTGGTAGAGAAATCGTCGTCTTGCGTGCGGCGTCTAAGTCCTTGCGCGGCTTAGGGGAAAATCGCTTCCTTGTGCGGAGTGTCCAAGTCCTTGCGTGGCTTGGTGGGAAATCGTGGCCTTGTGTGCTACGTCTAGATCTTAGGAAGATCTAGAGGATAGGCTTGGGCTTGGTCTTGGGAGAGACAAGTGATAGCCTTCCGATCCTTGGGAGAAGGATTGGTAAACCAAAAATTATTGTATTTTTTTTTATTATCAGAATTGTGCCTTGATCTTAAGCATTGTTAAGATCATTTTTTATTGTACACAAATTTCATGATAAATATAATTATGCTCTTTTCACTAATTGCAAATTTGTTTGCTTAAAACTTTATCTTAGAAATTTGTGTTTGGTTTAATACAAAAATTGCATTGGTTTAAAATTATTTATAAGTAACTTTTTAGTAAAGTAAAATTTGTCTAAAAATTATTAAGTAAAAATTATATTTTTAAACACACCCTTATTCCCCCCCCCCCCCCCCCCCCCCCCCCCCCCCACCACTCTAAGGGCGTCACACGATCCAACAATTATCACCCAGGATACCATCTGAATCAGAAGAATCAGAGACCAGTAATTCTGATTCTGAAATATCAGATGGTGAACTAGCACTCTTCACCAAACAGCTAAAAAGGATGCTCAGAAGAAAACAACACTGGAAAACTAGACCATCTCAATCATCCAGATCTAAGAAGTACTCCAATTCTTCAGAGGGTTTTAAACAAGACTCCAAGAAGGACAGGTATAACTCTAAACACAATAAATCTAATTCAGAAGAAATTGTGTGCTTTGGATGCAGGAAATCAGGACACATGATTGCTGATTGTCCTTCAAAGAGAAATAACAACAAGAAGTCTGATGAAAGGAGGCACAAATCTGACAAGAGACATGAGAAGAGTCTAATAGCCATGAAAGGCAAAGTCACTCTCAGTGACAGTGAATCTCAATCATCTGACTCAGATAGTGAAGAGGCACTCATAGCTCTGGTGGCTATCAATGAAAGTGAAGACACTCTGAATCATAGACCTATGATAAGAGCCCCACTATCAAAGTCTGATAGTGAAGAGGATGAAGAAGAAAATACAGGACTCATGGCACTCAGTGATGAAGAGGATCAGGAGACAATTTCTAATGTGAAGGTACTTGATAAAACTCCTTTATCTGATTCTGATTCTGAACCTGAAATTATTTCTAAACCTGAAATAAATTCATTTTCTTCTGATGAGAATGACTCAAAATCTAACTTTCATGAAGATGAAATTATTGAGAAATATCAGTCACTTCTCGAAGCACATAAAAAGAGCAAAAGACATAACAAAAAGCTACAAAAAGAAATATCTGAATTCAAGCAAACTAATTCCCAAAGCTCTAAGGCAGGTGAGAGGCTGAATCAGGTAAGCAAAGAACTTAGCAAACTAAAAGTCATGTCTATTATTCACATTCAGACTTTATCCACTAAGGAGAAATTAATAAAAGAACTTGAGGCAAAACTCCTAGCAGAAAGGAAGCTTGTGGCAAAGTTCTCAAAACCATAAACTATCCTTCCCATAATAGACACATTTTTTGCACAATACAGATCTGGCATAGGATACAATGGAAAGGAAGAAAGTAAATCTAAAAATAATGACAAGGCACTTATGCAACCTATAAAATTCAACAAAGCCATGCTTGTCACAAATGAGCATGATCAAAAAGTTGTGCTGAAGTTCTGTAAGGGTGAATGTTCTAATAGCAAAGATGACTCAATTCAACCAAGTAACAATGATGCCAAACCTCTATGCAAAGAAAAATATTAACTCATCATGACTCCTTTGTATTTAAAGCAAACACCAAATTCAAAAGAGATGAACTAAGACCTGTAGTGAAAACCACTGCTGTCAAGAAAACTAAACCAGTAAATTTCACTAAAACAACTTTCAAAGCTCCTTTGAATAAGGCAATTAAGCAAAATGTGAGTCAACCTAAAGAAGTGAGAAGACCTCCAAGGAGATATAACAGATATGAATGTTGGTGTTGTGGAAGGGTTGGACATTTTGCTCTTGACTGTTGGTTCAATCAAACTGCTCCAAGATTCAACTCTGGGAGACAAGTACTCAGACCTATGGCAACTCTCACTGCACCAAGGATTATACAACAACTAAATATTCCAGCTCATACTAACAAGGTTATAGGACCCAACTTGGTGTGGGTTCCTAAGAAAAGGTAATTTCTTCTGCAGGAATGTCCAAAGACCAATCAACCTCTCATCTGGTACTTGGACAGTGGGTGCTCTATGCACATGACAGGAACAAAAAGTCTGCTGAATGATTATACTCCTGTGAAGAATGGACCAAAGGTTATCTTTGGAGGGTCTGAAAAGGGTAAAACTAAAGGTTATGGTAAAATTACAAATGGAATTGTCACCATCACCAAAGTTGCTCATGTTGATGGATTGCAACACAATCTCATCAGCATAAGTCAATTGTGTGATATTGGGTATGGCATTTCATTTCACAAGGATGAGTGTCTGATTAAGAAAGAGAATGAAATAATTCTCTCAGGCACTAGGAGTGGCAATATCTACTGCTTAAACTTTATATGTTCTGATCAAGTAAACTCCATATACTTAGTAGCAGAGAATAAAGTCTCTAGTAGTGTTCAATGGCATAAAAGGTTAGCCCACATAAACTATAAGACTATAAATAAGCAAATTTCAAAAGACCTAGTGAGAGCTGGGCCTAAGTGGAAGTGTGTGCAGGAGGGTCCCTGCCATGCTTGTCAAATGGGTAAGCAGACCAAGTCATCCTTCAAACCAATTTGTGAGAAAGATTCCATTAGATGTCTATACCTACTTCACATGGATTTATTTGGACCAATGTCAATCCATAGCCTAGGAGGAAAGATTTACGCCCTTGTAATTGTTGATGATTATTCCAGATTCACATGGGTATTCTTCCTTAAACATAAGTCAGATACTCTAGAAATATTCACCAGCTTTGTTAGGCAAATCATAAATGAACTCGGAAATTCTGTAGTTAAAATTAGAAGTGATCATGGGACTGAATTTCAGTCAGGTTCTATGACCAAATTTTGTGAAAATCTAGGCATCTCACAAGAGTTCTCATCTCCTAGAACTCCCCAACAAAATGGGGTTGCTGAGAGAAGAAATAGAACTCTCATTGAAGCTAGTAGGAGTATGCTAAGTGACTTCTCTCTTCCTGAGTATTTCTGGGCTGAAGCTGTAAACACAGCATGCCATGTGCAGAATAGGGCTCTTATCAACAAAAGACTAAATAAGACCCCTTATGAGTTGTTGAAAGGTAGAAAACTCACTTTAGCCTATTTCAAAATATTTGGTAGTAAATGCTTTGTATTAAATAATGGAAAGCACCATCTCACTAAATTTGCTGAAAAAGCACATGAGGGAATTTTTGTTGGCTATAGCTCTCAAAGTAGAGCCTATAGAATTTTCAACAAAAGGTCAAATAAGATAGAAGAATCTATACATGTTGTATTTGATGAAACCAGCCTTATTTATAAGGATCTGGAAGTTTATCTAGTAGTGCAGGTTCTACACAGAAATTGAAGGAGATGAATATCAATGAACAGCACAATGAGGATATTGAAGAAACTAATGAGACTGTAATTGTGACTAGAGAGGATGAGTCTCAAGTAGAAGACATTTATGAAGAACCTATTGCTGTTGAAGAACCACAAAATCCAGAATCTCTAGAACAGCCAACTCAAACAGATGCACCAGAATCTCAAAGAGAAAATGAGAGGTGGAGGAATGCAACCAAACATCTGAAGGATCATCCCAAAGAACAGATTATAGGAAATCTAAATGAAGGTGTGCAAACTAGAAGAGGAAACTCAATACATGAGGCCTTGCATCACAACTTTCTATCCAAAATAGAGCCTAAGAAGTTTGATGAAGCCAATAAGGACACTTCATGGATATTAGCTATGCAAGAAGAGTTAAATCAATTTGAAAGATGCAAGGTCTGGATATTGGTTCCAAGACCAAAGAAACACAAAGTCATATGGACCAAATGGGTATTTAGGAATAAGCTGGATGAAAATGGTGTGATTATCAAAAACAAAGCAAGGTTGGTTGCCCAAGGATACAGACAGGAGGAAGGCATAGATTTTGATCAAGTGTTTGCTCCTGTGGCAAGATTGGAGGCAATCAGACTATTCCTGGCATTTGCAGCACATACTGGATTCATAGTTTATCAAATGGATGTAAAGTCAGCATTTCTTAATGGAACTATACTGGAGGAAGTATATGTAGAACAACCCCCAGGTTTTATTGACTCTACTCATCCAAACCATGTATATCTTTTATTAAAAGCTTTGTATGGACTAAAACAGGCACCTAGAGCCTGGTTTGAGACATTATCTAGATTTCTCATTGAGAAAAAATTCTCAAGGAGAAAATAGACAAGACATTGTTTCTTAGGATAGTTAAAGGACATATTATTCTAGTACAAATATATGTAGATGATATAATTTTTGGCTCAACTGATAATAACCTTTGCAAAAGGTTTGCAAACATTATGCAAGGAAAATTTGAAATGAGCAGCATGGGTGAGCTCAAATACTTCTTAGGACTCCAAGTGAAACAGTCTGAGGAAGGAATATTCATTTCTTAGACCAAGTACACCAAATAGATTATCAAGAAGTTTGGAATGGAAAATTCCACTGTCATGAAAACACCAATGGCAGCCAATGTGTCACTGGACAAGGATGACAAAGGGAAACCTATTGATGAAACCTTGTACAGAGGCATCATTGGCTCATTGCTCTACCTAACTGCTAGCAGGCCAGACATTATGTTCTCAACATGTGTGTGTGTGTTAGGTATCAAGTGAATCCTAAAGAATCTCACTACACTGCTGTCAAAAGAATCCTGATATATCTGAAGGGTACTCTTAATCTTGGCCTTTGGTATCCTAGAAGCAATGACTTTGAACTAACTGGTTTTTCAGATGCTGACTTTGCAGGATGCAAGGAGAACAGAAAAAGTACATTAGGCACATGTCAATTCCTTGGCAAAAGACTAATATCTTGGAGTAGCAGGAAGCAGACCAGTGTAGCTATCTCTACAGCAGAATCTGAGTATATCTCAGCTGGAAACTACTGTGCTCAGCTACTATAGATTCAACACCAACTCCAAGACTAAAAAGTTCAGCTAAGTAAATCTCCTTTATATTGTGATTCAACTAGTACTATTGTTATAGCTAATAATCATGTATCACATAGCAGAACTAAGCACATAGAAATTAGATATCACTTCATTAGAGAACATGTAGAAAATGGAGATATCATAATTGAATATGTCCCCATTGACAAACAAGTTGCTGATATATTCACTAAACCCTTGGATGAAACAAAGTTCAATAACTTCAAAATTGAATTAAGGATGCTAAAAATGGAATAAAGTTGTCTTGAAATTAAATAAAATAAAGCTAAAATAAATGACAATTCTCAAATAAGTATAGAAAATGAAATAAACAAATGAAAATAATATTAAGTCCTAAAAGGTGAGTGGAGATATATCTGGCGTCGAGAGAAGATACCTGACGTCGAGAAGATACATGGCGTCGAGCGAGGAGAAATGGCGTCGAGCTATGTCAACGCTTATGCAAACATAGCTAGGGCGTCTCAACAGGGTAAATTTGAACCATTTGATTAAATCTTGATAAACAAGTCCGGCGCGCGGCTATTCATCTTCTTGAATTAGAAATTCTATAAATAGGGAAGACACTTCATTAGTACATATGCCCTAGATTTCTCAATTCGAAATTATCTGCCCTAGAGAATTTCTCCATCAATTCTTTCACTCTTCGATCAACAACCACAATGCCTCCCAAGAGCAGTGATTACCTTTACGAAGGAGGCGAGCTTGTTCGAAATGGATTCCAATCAGCACCAGTGGAAATCAAATCAACCATCGAGCTAATCTACAAAGCAGGACTAGAATTCGTACTATCTGAATCGACTCTAATTTGGAAATGAGAGGTCTTAGAACTTTACTCCAATATAGTAATAGACACCGCCAATTCAAAGCTTAAAACTACTGTAAATGGTAAGAAGATTAAGATTTCTTCTTCAAGACGCGCTAAGGCACTAAAACTGCCAAGATTAA
The DNA here is from genome assembly GCA_033032865.1 of Dactylorhiza incarnata. Taxonomy (NCBI): domain Eukaryota; kingdom Viridiplantae; phylum Streptophyta; class Magnoliopsida; order Asparagales; family Orchidaceae; genus Dactylorhiza; species Dactylorhiza incarnata. The sequence goes on from JAWHQI010000068.1 coordinate 1,563,693, forward strand.
AAGTAATGAACTAGAAGAAGAAGTGAGTTCTGAGCAGATTAGATTAGCACAAGTCTGGTACAGAATTGAAACATCACATGAAATCTTTGGGAGTATACTTAGGAAAGGAATGAATTCAAAAGGAAAACTGCTAACAATGTGATCGGAAAGGGTCTGTTATGCAAGATTGGATCTCATGATAAAATTTCCAGGAAAATGTTTATTCTCCTGACCAGGATTATTCATACTTTGAGAACAGATTGGGGGAGGGTGGTGTTTGACAGAGTAATCGAATGTATCCAAGCACCCAACATGGGTAGGATATTATCTCTCTATTTAGTAAAAATCATTCCAGATTCTTTAAATAACAAACTTGGATCCAAGATAAATCATATGAAGAAAATGGACATCAGAATGATAGAGAGATGTGAAAGAGTTTTATCAAATCATCCAGAAGCAGAACTTTCTCCCAAGCAGAAGAAAGCTAAGAAGCAAAAGAAGAAGAAGGTCTCTTCAAGTTCATCAAGCTCATCCTCTTCCAAAAGAAAATCAAGATCCTCTCCAATTCATGATCCTAATCTCACATCATCTGAAGAAGAAGAAGGGAACAAACCTATGGACAGTACTCCTGACACACCAACAGGTACAGATCCATTACTGGAAGGGGTTGACAAGTTCAATAAAGAAAAAGATGAGAATGAGAAAGAAGAAGAAGAGAGAGGAAGTCACCCTGGATCCCCTGCTAGAGTTGAAGGAAATTTTCAAAATGAGTGGGAGGCTCCAGATGAGATCCCTGCTCAGAATAATTCTGAAATTAGCAAGGCAGCAGTTGAGATGGAGGCTCTGGATGAGATCCCTGCTCCAGACAGCAATGACCTTAACAATGCAGAAATTGAGGGGGAGCCTCAAGATGAAATCCCAGCTCAAGAAAATCTTGATCAAGACAATGCACTATTTGAGGGGGAGTATCAGCCTGAGGTCCCTACTCAAGAGAATCCTGCAGTTGATAATATGAATGTGGAAGGAGAGCCTGAAGCCACAAGGAAAGAGGATGAGAAGGTGATCAAGATAGAATCTTCTAGCTCACATATGAGCCAGAGAGATGACTCTTTCATCAGAGAAGAAAGCAGTAGAGGTGTGGAATGGCAAGAGAAATCAATGTGGATCTAAGTCCAATACTACCTCAGATGGAGGTGTTGCTTAATAATCAAAGAAGATTATTGGAACAGTATATTGAAGAAAATAACACAAAAATGAAGTAGATTTTTAGATGAAATTGGTTATATTTGAAGTTAATCATCAGATGACTGCTCTGAGAAAGGAAATGGTACAATTTTTCAAAAGAGCTGGTGCCTCAGTGGATTACACAACTGAACAACTTGATGCAATCAAAGAGACATCAAAGGATACTGCAGAGACACAAGCAGGTATCTCAAAGACAGTAGATGATGTTCAAACAAATGAAGGATTTCTAAGTAACAATATGCAAGTGTTGTACAAAGAACAAGTTGCACAAACTCTTACAGGTACAGCTAAGATAGAAGCTAGACTGCAACAGCATGATATTGCTATTATAGCTAAAATTGATGAGTGCTCTTTAATTCTAAAAGATCAAGTAAAGTTGAATACAAATACCATAGATGACCATCTCCTTAAGGTCAAGAAAACCATTGAAAGTGGAATACATCATCTGGAGGGCCAAGTCAGGTTTCAGAAGAATGTTATAAGAGATCATATAGTTGAAGAAGTCCTAAAGGGGGAGAGGTCAATGATTAAAGCCAGCTCTGAGCATGCTGTGTGGACCTCTAATTCTATAAGAGAAACGTTTGTCTATCCTCCCATAGATTATGATAATGATCAAGTTTCTGAGACCAAGCCAACATCTCTTACTCAAATCCAAAAGCAAATTGCCAAAATGTATAGTCCTGAGGATAAAAGCAAGAGAGAGAACTTTATCAGTGAACAAGTAGAATCTAGCAAAAGGAAGTTCAGAGAGGAAGTTCAATCAAGGGTCGATTTTGAACATTGGTCTCCCACTTCAAGAGAAATGATTCTGACAGCATGGGAAGCTGTGAAAGGTAATCCAGAAGAAAGAGGGAAATGGTATTCTGAAGCTGAATGGTTGATGCACAGGGATCAAGAGGAGCTGAAGATAAAAATCAAGGCTGACAAATTGGCTGGGAAGGTTCAGGCAGGTGATAAGGAGCCAATCAGATACTTTCCAAAGCCGTTTGGGTATTTCAAGAGAAGAAAAGAGGTTGCTGAAGTTCTTTCCAAGAGAGCCAAAAGGAATAGTGTTCAAGGATCTTGAACAGAATTAGGATTCTAATCTTTATTAAGAATTCTCAGAGAAATGTATTTGACATATCTTTGAACAATATTGATGAGCCCCTAGAGTAAATTATCTTTTATTATCATACATATACATGTCTGTGATGTGATTCTTTTCTTATCATGACATGATTTATTCTGAACTGTTTGTGACTTTGTGCTTATATGAGAAATCATGTCTGAGATAATTTCTGTTGATAGAATGTTTTGGTAATCTAATTTTATAAGGTATTATACTCATTATATTTTGATTACCTGTATAAAAATATTGATTATCTTTGTAAAGAGGCATATATCATTGACTGAGGTTATAACTTCTTCAAATAGGGGGAGATTGTTGGGATCATTGTCCACAATGTCTTAGAATTGGAGAAGTCCATTCCTAAGTCAAAGATATACCTCAGAATGTATTTGATATACTCTCTAGAATCATTGTGCAGGAGATCAGGTCAAGCAAAGTGCTCAAGGAATTCATCCAAGTTCACAAGCGTCGAGACACCACACATCGCTCGACGCCTGTGACCCAAAAGCATCGACCCATGTCTGCTGCTCAAATAGACAAGGTCGCCGCTGAAGATCTGAGACCAAGTATGGAAGCGTCGAGCCAAGGTATATCGCTCGACGCCGTGGAATGAGAAGTGTAGACCAAACTTCAGTTAGCTCAACGCCATCAAAAGGAGTCTAGATATGAAGGCATGGTTAAGAAGCGTCGAGCCCCTATATATTGCTTGACTCCTACAGATAAAAAGCGACTAATGATTGCTCAACGCCTAAGAAGGAGGAGTCGAGAGCTTCAGTCTAAGAGCCATTATAGACCATTGAAGACTTAGCGTCGTGCTGACGTGGAGGAGCATAACAGATGTTGCAGATGTCGGGCTATAAATAGAAGACATGACCTATGGGTTCACTAGTCGATCATTCCAATCTTCGAAAGTCATTATCTTCTCCATCGTTTTGAGGGAAAGTCTGAGAAAGAATCTGAAGAAGTCGTCTCCTCTTTCAGAACTGTTCTAACTTGAAGAATTTTTTCAGCAATCTGGTGCTGATACATCTTTCTGAAAAGAGAAGATTAAGAAGGAAGAATCTGTCTTTCTAAGAAGAAGAACAGTCATCACAGCCTGATAAATCAAGAAGACCAAATTGCTGTTGCTGATCTGTTGATGATTTTTGTCTGATCATTCAGGCAGATCAAGAAGACTCAACACTTTGAAGAATCTGAGTCTAAGTATTGTTACTATGTTTATTAATTCATGTAGGGTCTGAGTTGTCATATCTGAGTGTAGGATCTATCAAGGATCTGAGTTGTAAGATCAGGTGTGATCTGAGTTATAAGATTCAAGGGTGAATCTGAGCTGTAAGCCTATAATTATAAAGGCTGAGGTAGGATCTGTGGAGATCTGAGTTGGTAGGATCTGTTGAGATCTGAGTTGGTAAGATCTGCAGAGATCTGAGAGAGTAAGATCTGTTAAGATCTGAGTCTGTAAGATCTATTGTGATCTGAGTTGTAAGACCTGTTTGTGGTATGAGATCTGGAGGAGATATAAACCCCATCTAGCACACTGCTAGAGGGGAGAAGGGGGAAAGTGGATTACCCAAGATAAGGGGAACCACTATAAAATTCTGTGTGTTTTTCTGTGTGTGTTGATTTTCTTTAAAGCTCTGATCATTCTTTTAGGTTATAATCAAGAACTGCAAATAGTTTTTAAAATAACCTATTCACCCCCCCTCTAGGTAATTTGCTACCCTTAAATAAAGTCTTTCAGACCATATCATTTTAGGGGACCGAGGAGATGCTGCAGCACCAGAGGCCGGTGCAGACGGAGGCGGGCCAGTCTAGTACAGGAGCACAAGTTTCAGGATCAGTGAGTGATTAGTTGTTAGCTTCCGCGAGTGATCTTGTAGTGAGGACATGATGTACAGGGCATGTGCCCTTTATTATTGTAACATTGTTATTTCAGTTATACCATGTGGACATTTATTATATATAACATGTGATTTGTGGACTTGAACTTCTATTTGTTCGTTTATACTTTTCTTCTTCTGTGATCGATATGGCCGGCAGGATCAGCGTTTTGTAGTGGCGACCTTCCCGAGTGATGGTGTCACCGCAAAGCGGCGGTTCTGGGCATAAGACCCGGGTTTTCAAAAGAAAAAAAGGGTCTTACAGGTGGCACCATGAGGAAATGGACTTCATTATCTCAGGATCATTTCAAGCTAATACCTTTTGTAAGACCCCCCTCCCGGAACAGAAGACACGGCTGAGGGGAGTCCTATGCCCAGGACAGCCGCTTTGCGAAAGTGCCAACACTCGGGCTGGCCTCCTCCACAAGACGCCTATCATGTCGTCTATTCTCACATATCATCATGCCAACCCATCAATAATAGAAAAATAGTAGAAGTCATAGATTCACATATCAGTAAAGGTGTCACAATTATACAAAAGATAGGTAGCTTTGAGAGCTCCTGCAAATATCATAGTATCAAAAGAAATGCCCCAAGGGGTACATCTCAAACTATCGCTCAAATCTGTCACTAACGGTAATGATGGTATCGTAGTCTTCGGTCCTGTCATCCGGATATGGCTTTCCGCCTCCATAGTAGAGTTTCAAAATAAATGCCCCAAGTGCTACATCTCAAACTATCGCGTGCTGCTGCTCCTGGGTGCGCTCCTAAAAAGAGGGGCGCAACAACCGTTAGTCATACAGATTAAGTGGCTTCACATCCTCTCCCCCGGCGACTCCAAGGCACCGGGGGGAAGGGAATGAAGAGAAGCTGCAATATAAACTATAGTGGCAAATGCAGGTGGCAGGGAAATATGTAATCACAATAGTATATCAAATGTATACAAAGTACATGTAACAAGTATTATGGACAGCGATAGAGTATAAGCAAGCAGAGTATATAGATAACTGAATTGAACTTAACTTATAAGGATGCCCATACAATCTTATAAGTTAAGGATCCGAACATAAAGTAACCCATCATATAAAGGTTTTCATATAAGTTTATATGAGGAGGATCCACTGCGGTGCAATTCTATGATCATGAAAGGATGTATGCAATGCAATGATTATGATATGATGACTCACCCATGCAAATTTGCTATGTCGACATAGACCTCTAGTTCCCACTTTTCGAGGGTAGCTATCCACTCAGGAACCTCATGTTGTGGCCAGACGGAGACAGTGGAACGGGCTCCTCCACTACTAGGTAGGTATGAACACTACCAGGCCTATGTACGCCTCAACGCTAAGAACACACAGCAGAGACCCTGTGCACTGGTCGCATAATGTTGAGTCTTCATAACAGGGAAGGGGTCTTGGGAAGTGAACACCAAGAACACAGCCCAACCGGTCTAGAGTCTAACTGCCGGATTCCGTCGGTGTCAAGACTAGCAAGCCCGTAGACCCTCCACAAGTGATCCTCCACCAAGGATCATTACACCACCACGTGTAAACCATGCTCATTCATGTAATTCCCATGCACACCCATGCTATCAAGCACCCAAGGACTCACGGAAAAAGTCTTATTACCTTTCTCCTACAATCAATGTCGATGCTAATTAGCATCCAAGGCCCCCAACCACCGGGTCCTTAACATTGCACCACAAGATACGACCATATCTTATAACCCTCATCAAGCCATCAATGCTACCCATATCGAGTGGTTATAACTCTTGTGTACTGGCGTGCGTTTGACACGAAAATTACTCTATGAGACCCTGTAGGACTACTTGTGTATATAAAGACATATTCATATATTACTAAATTAGTAAACCAACTTATCATCAATATTCAATTCACGTGCTCAATTCACGGAGTGTCTCAACACCCTTGAAGCCATCACCCATATTGAGAGGTTATCACAAATCTAATCATCTGATAGATTATCAAACGATGTGAGCATTTATATAATCATATCCTCTCAATTCCTCATTCAATTATGCATTGCAATGTTCCATTTCATAATCATAATATTCATCTACACCTAACCCAATTTACATATGAATCCAGGAACTACCATCCAAAGCGGGGAGAACCTAAAATTCATTGTTTGCTAATGCCGACGGTAGCGCTACTGCCGGGCGTTAGTAGTCCAGATGACACCTTCCCTTCAATGTCGACGGGAAGCTAACCCTTCCAGTCGATGTCGACAGGAAGCTAGTCCTTCCCGTCGATGTCGACGGGAAGCCATCCCTTCCCGTCAACATTAAGGTTCGACGGGAAGTTACCCCTTCCCATAGACAAGTCGACCCGCTAAAGCCGACGGTAGCCTTACCACCAGGCGTTAGCTATCCTACCAACACTTCTTCCCGAGTACATCAAGGGTCGACGGGAAGTTACCCCTTCCGGTCGACAAGTCGACCCGCTAACGCCGACGGTAGCGCTATCGCCGGTGCTAGCTAACAGAGAACCATTTCTCTGTTATAAAATCCACTTTTCTTCCCGTGAACTCTCAAATCCAATCAAGTTTCATTCTTCTTTTCCTTAGTTGCTGGAATTTCACCACTAATCATGAGTCCCCTTATTAAACAAGTGCAATATTGTAATAAAAAACTCTCTTTAACAAGGGACTACTCATCATCTTCCCCAAACAAAAAAATAAGGTCATCTCACCTTCTCTCCTCCAATACTCCCTCATAGGCCACCGATCTTCACGAAATCAACTCTTTTGACCTCGTATTAAAGAGAGGAGTTGATCGAAGACATACACGCGCTGATCGACGCCCTAGAACATATGCTTTAGCGTGGCCACTTCATACGAAACTCCATTAACCTCACTAAATCAAGCTCTTTTGAGCTCAATGTCTCTCCTAATTAGATCTAAAGATCTAGCACCAAGGGAGAGGGGTCGAAAGTCACCTGATTTTTGGTTGACGGTCGCGGTTGTCTCCTCGGCAGCATTGCGGCGATCGGCCGATCTCAAATCCTTCTCCATGATTGCTCTTTCAAGAACCCTAAGTTAAAACCTTGAGGTGTGAGGAAGAAGATGAAGAAAGAGAAGAAGATAAAGAAGAAGATGAATAGGGCATCTGATTAAGGGAGTTCAGCACCTTTGAGTGAGGAGAGAATGGAGAGAGAGAGAGAGCATTAATGAGCATTAAATGAAAATTCCACTTCCCAAGCTTTATGTTGAAATTCTCCACCTAACTGCCAGCTGGTTATAAGCCACCCACTCCTGGAGATCAGGGCACCTCCTTGGCACCATTAAGATCTCAAGACGCCTTCCTAGCCCAAGCACCTCCAAGTGACCCATATCACTCAAGGGGTCTAGTTCGAAGTGGGACGTTACATAATAGTTGGGGGAATTGCTCAAGCATGGTTTGCTATCGCACCCATGTATGCTCTTCATGACCGGAATTGACCATTCAGATCAATTTATTCTGCAATTGCTTAACATCAGTGTCCTCGACATGAATTGGCTTGACCTTCGTCTTTAGTTCACCATCTACTGACACTTGATTAGCCACAAGCACTTGAGTAGGCTCTTGCACAGGCTTCCTCATCATAGATATTAAATAAGAGGTTAAAGGGGGTCAACTTTGAGCTGACCATTACCGCATAGTGATCCCATCCCCATCCCCATCCATTTAAGCCGGCTCCGGGGCGGGGCACCGCTCACCTGCAAGCAATCCGCACATGTAATATGTAATATAAATAAGAAAGTACATTTACACTACATAAGATGAGCTTTCAAGCATAATCAATCTTCTAGGTTGAGCATCAAAAAAGAGGAACCTAGGTATGCACATGATGTTAGTTGGGTTTAAGGATCCCCACAACCCCCTGGCAATAGCAAGAGGCTAACATAACATTAATTCATCACAAAATAAATGCGGGTACATACGACCACACGTTTCATGCACTCAAGGCAAACTTCCAATGTACACTCTCATGAGTACCAACACCATTCTAAGTTATGTAACCATAGGTGGGAAAATAGCTTTTGGCCGGTTTAGATGAACACCTTCTGCGACCTCTCCCATGATCGTACGATGTATATGAGGTTAATTCCTCTCACCGATCTACATGGATATGAGTTTGATTCAGCTTTACCCGTGCTCTAGTCGTAGTGATCCATCTGCACGATGCGGGTATGGCTTCGACTCAGCCCGTATAGGTTTAACACATACATGTGTTACACAATAGTCAAGCTACATACATAATCCTTACAAGAGTACATAGGCTTCGCAAATACAACCAAAGAAGGAGGTCCAAGACAACTCCACTTCAAAATCTATGGTGAAGGTTTGCGTTCAACCATAACCCAAGCTTGCGGCTTCCGTTAGGCTCTCCAAAAGACATCTAAAACTCAAATCCCGCATTTAAAATGATATATTTCATGGAGTCATTCTCCGGCATGCATTTTAGGCTTAACCTAAATGCACGTCACAAATCAAGCTTCACCGATCCGGTCTAGCCACCATGGGTAAACTTCACACAAAATGCCTAAATCTGTACGACTACTGAATTTCTACATGCAATAAATATCGGGGACGGACACAATCGGCCAGGAGTTCCGAAGAACTAAAGGAGTCCTACACTTCACTAATTAGTGAAAGAGACAACCCTATGCGAGCATAGAAAAAGGGATGAAAGGACTAAAACATATCCTAAGACTAAGAGGAAGGATCGTTACCTTTACCGCTCTCTTTGCCGACATGAATCCGAGATTTCAATCGAATGGAAAGAACCGCACCGGGCTGCTCTCTGTGGATTTGGAAACGGCTCGCGATTCGGTGCTTTGGAGCTCCGTCAATGGCGGAAAGAGTCTTCTTCTTCTTCCTTGGCTTTCCTCTTTCTCAAGCTTGAAGGGATAAAAGACGTATGAAAATGAGGATAAACTTCCTCCGCTCACGACCTAATAGTTTTTGGAACATTTCCAGTCGTTTGATCAAAATCCTTAAAGATTTGACTGCCACGATCATTATTTTGCGGATCTGGGTCTGTCAACTAATTGCAGGTCAGGGCAAGGCGAGGATTCAGGGAATTTAGAAGGTAATCCTTACAGAAATTATCGTCTTTGTACCACTTAAATACATTTACGTCTTCTATGGTTGAGGCAATGTCACTGAGAAACATGTAGAAAATTTCACGTTCTTTCATGCCGAGTTAAACGTGCAGTTTCCAATCATGGAACTCAGTGATATTGAACGTTTGCAATTTCACTATAATTTATGTGCATGGCTTCAACGTATTAAAAGAAAACGTAAATTGGAAAAATATCACCTGATCCGGTTGAAGTTTAGCCAGTCCGCTTGATTAGAACCAATCCAACAATTTGATTCCACCTTCTTTCCGGCTGAAGACAGTCGCAGAAAGCTTGATCTGATCGGCAAACCTCGACCGAAGCACACTTTCTTCTTAGAAAGTCACGTTTCGCGGATCGTAGAAGAGATGCCCTAGGCTCAATCAGCACAACTTCCTCCTTGAAGGTGGAGACCCAAGCATAATCCAAGAGGCTCTCGAACAAAGGAAACTAGGCGTTGAAAAAAATTGTTCCATTCATCACATCCTAGAGCCGTCTCCTCCTTCGACAAGCATGATGACCATAAAGATTGGAACCCCTATTTGTTGATTTCTGTACGAGCAAAAAAAGAAATGTTATTGTCCTTCCTCCGGGTGCCAGAAAAGAGACCAGGACATCGCCGACGAACAATATGCCACGAATAGCCTGTACGATCACATGATGCACGGAGGCACAGAAGAAACAGGCTCTTGCGATCCTGAGCGGCAACGGCAAGAGCACGACGTTCTTCCCTTCAAGCAGCGATGGGAAACACTCTCAAACGGCGTAGGGATCCGCGTCAAAATCACAACTTGCGCGCGAGTAACAAGGAGCGACAGACGTATCCACGATCTCTCTCTCCCTCTTTTGTTTGCAGATTGGCGACGAGATCTACTTCTAAGCGACGAGGAGCGACCAAGCTTCGCTATCAGGAAGGCCACCTAGCGAGTGGGATCTCCTCCTTGGCAGATGAATTGCAAGCGGCACAAAACGAGAGGAAAAAAAGCTGCGGATGAAAGGGGCGGACAAAACCCTAAACTCAGAGCACACAGATTTCTTCGAAAGTGTTAGAGCGACACATAAAATATTCCACATAGTGTACATCAAGTTTGGAATGAATTATATAGTACCTCCACTTAAAGCCGTGCTCTGGGTCGACACACCTGTAATGTGTCTTTATTGAGTCGACTTCACACACCTGTAACGTGTCTTTATTGAGTCGACATCGACACATGCAAACATATATTGAGTGAAATATTCAACCTACTATTCCTAATTTGTCTATTCTGCTAAACATAATTGCTAATTAAATATCCAAAGAAAACTTATTTTGATTTTGTGAGAAAAAATGCCAATAATTAATGGAATTTAATTTTCAAATTACTACTAAAGCGTTTTTTTATTCTGAAGTTACAATAGGCTATTAAAACAGAGCGATGTTAAATGCAGGCTGGTTTTGGCTATATGCAGGCCGCGGATATATTCAGGCCAAAAAATTATTCATGCAGGCCAAATTTCATATTTACATATCATATTCAAAAATCAAATTAATATTTTTCTAAATAAATCACCAAGCAAAATAACATTCATAAAATGAGTAAGTAGAATATCATACGTGCGAGGTTACGTTGAATGTCACTGTTTCGTCAGTAAGTCTGGAAGAGCTATTGATGGAGTATCCCTAAAGGCACTAACCGCACCCCATCCATGGGGGTGCGGTTATCCAAAGAACCCCATTAACATGGAAGGAAAAAAACACATAATACATGAAGAATTAAACAACTCGAATCATTTTCCTGAAGTTTTAAAATGAAAATGATATATTTTTTTAAAAACTATTGCCTGCATATAGCTAAAATCGCATTTAACATCGCTCATTTTAAAAAAACTGTGGCCTGCATATAGCCAAAATTAGCCTGCGTTTAACATTGCCCTTAAAATATCACATTTTTATCAAAATCGCGTTTCTTATCCGCTTCAACGAAAACTATCGTTTATGACCTTTAGTGCTTGATTGACTAAATAATAATAAAATAAATTATTCCTCATGGATTTACAAAATATATTTATTCAAATATTTGAAAGAATGCATTTCGTTTTCCAAGTGAAGTCAACTATCGCTAACTTAGATTTGCCGGCAATAACCGTTTGACCACCTTGGAGAAGATGAGCACTAGTTTGATCCAACGTAGCGCACGATGCGGATCACGCACGATTCGCAATAATTTCTCCTCAGACCTGACATAAGCAATAAACTCAGCGCTTTCTTGCTTGTGAGTTATTTTTTAGTAGTGTTGAAACTAGAATTTTAATTTTGACTGCCACATTATATTATAACAATTTTTTATGATGTTTTTTTTTCAAATTTAAAAAAAACATTGCAAGTGACTTAAACAAAAATGAATTTATTGTGATTTTTTAACAATTTCTATATGTGAAAACAATCTCCTTTCATGAAATAATTAAAAGAGGCCTAATTTAAAACTAAAACTAACATGAAACATTAAAACAAATTAAACCACACTTACACAATCAATTACAAAAAACTAACTTTAGAAACAAGAATATGATTATTTTCTACTTTCAAAATGTTATACTTCAATTTGAATCTGAAGTAGATTTACAACAGTTAGAATGGTTGAATTTAAAAACAAGGGCAAAAGTTGAGAAACTTGAAACTAGTATGCAAAACTGAGAAGTTTGGTCCAGATCTAGTACCTAGATTGTAGTGATGGTCAAAATAAATATTCTAGTAACATTAAATATTACGGAAGGAAAATTTATAATGGTAAAGTGTTCAAAAAAAAAGTTTACAATCCACCAAATAACTTATTTTTGGATATGTCTTCTAAAAACACTGAATTATTTCTTCATTTGTAATATTATCTACAATATATTTCTTAATATATATTATTAGACAGTAATTCATCTATTCATCGTCCATTATATTTCTCAGACGTCTCTTGTTGCAACTGGTAGAAGACAAGCTAATTTCAAAAGCAGATAAACCAAATGAAAATGATCATGCCTTTTAAGCTCCACTAATTTTGCAGTAAGTCCATTTATGTAATTAACTTTTGAAAATTTCGTATTAGAGCGCTCGTCAAATACATATATCCAGTTGATCATCGAGTAACTACAAGTCTAATTGAGTAAATCACATGAGTAAAATTCTGTAAGGCATATCAACTTATCATTATCAAACTATTTACTCAGAAATCGGCGATCCCCTCCAAGCTGACCTTTTTTAGGTGCTAGGCAATTTCGGAGATCCCAAGCGGTCTCTGCAGCGTCCTAGACGACCTCCCTCCACGACGGAATCGATCTGGGGCACTTCAACACCTTTTTACCTTGCCAGCCTCTCCAGAGATCAACCTGAACCCACCGGCTAATGAGAGCCCGTCAGCGGAATTGATTTGGGGCACTCAAGCACCTTATTACCTTGCCAGACTCTCGAGAGATCAACCTGAACCCACCGACTAATGAGAGCCCGGCAGCGGAATCGATCTGGGGGCACTACAGCACCTTGTTACCTTGCCAGCCTCTCTAGAGATCAACCTGAACACACCGGCTATGAGAGCCAGACAACGTAATCGATCTGGGGCACTCCATCACTCAAGCACATCTTATTGACATATAAGAAAAAAGAACAACAAACTTATGCCAATTTAGTATATATATGTGTCTCTGGCGTAGTAGACCATGCCCGACCCCCCGAACCTCTCCGGAACTTGGATAGAGATGATCAGATCACAGAAGGGGCTCCCTTCCCCCATTCGGCGAGAGGTATGGTCTCGCATATACATCTCGCTCTCCCCAGCACTCGCCGATTAGGGTATGGTTGCCACCCGAGCAGATCTCGCACTCTCACCTCCGCCCTTACTGCTTTTTTGGGCCGCTGGACCGTGGCGAGTGAAATGATCTCACGGAGTTAACTCGCGCACCTCATCATTCGCCGAGTTGGGGTATGGCTGTTGAAAGTGCACAGTTAACCTCACTAGAATTCTCTAGAGGGGGGGGGGGGGTGAATAGAGATTTAAAATATTTTGTGCAATTATATATATTTATATGTGGTGATCACATATTAAGGCTGTAACACCCCAAAGATCGTGGTTCAGCGAGGTAGGCGAAATGGTAGGGTTGCGCTCAGGATAGACTCAAGATTCCAGATCAGGTCAATGCACACGGCCATTGTCCTCTTCGCGCACGACCAGTGATCGTGCGCCAGCGATCGTGCGTTAATTCAGAAGAGAATCGAGTTCTGTCTCGGACAGTGCGCACGACCATTGTCCTCTTCGCGCACGACCAGTGATCGTGCGCCAACGATCGTGCGCAACCCGCAAAGAATCGGAGTTCTGTCTCGGCTTATGTGCACGACCATTGTCCTCTTCGCGCACGACCAGTGATCGTGCGCCAGCGATCGTGCGCCCTATTTATTCTGTTCCGCGATTTTGAGCGGAGAAGAAGATCGGACCGTCCAAATCTTTTGGGATTTGATCCAACGGCTAGGTTTAGTTGCGGGAGACCTTTAGGGCTGATGAGAGGGGGTTAAAACTCATATTCTCTAAGTCTTTCTCTCTCCAAACCCTAGAGAAAGAAGGAGGAGCCAAGGAAGAAGAAGGGAGATTCCGCCATTGACGGAGCTCCGGAGCTCCGTTTCGCAAACCGTTTCCAGATCTGGAGAGTGCAGCCCGGTGCGGTCATTTCCCTCCGTCTAGAATCTCGGATCCATGGCGAAAAAGAACGCTCCTAGGGTAACGATTTCTTCTCCCGTTGTTTGGACTTGTCTTTTGTCCTCTCCTTCGTTTCTCTATGCTTGCATGAGGGATCCCTTTCACCAAATGGGTGAAGTGTAGGATTCCCTCAAGTTCTCCGGAACTCCGGGTCGATTGTGTCCGTCCCCGGCATATTGCATGTAGAAAATCCGGTAGTCGTGCGGATTTAGGCATTTTGTGTGAAGCCTATTCGTGGTCGTGAGCCCGAATCGGTGATGCTTGGATTGCGACGTTGCATTTAGGTTAAGCCTAGAATGCGTGCCGGAGAATGACTCCGTGAAATCATCTATAGTAGTGCGGGATTTAAGTGTAGGCGTCTTGTGAAGATCCTAACGAAAGCCTCATGCTTTGAGATTGGATGAAGGCAAACCTTCACCGCGAAATTGATGCGGAGCGTATTATACCTCCCCTTTTTGAGTATTTGTGAAGCCTAGATCCTTGTGAAGGGATTAGGTGCGTAGCTTATATTTGTGTAGCACTTGAAGGTGCTAAACCCTTACGGGCCGAGGCGAAGCCGTACCCGTGTCGTGCGACAGATCGCGACGATTAGAGCACGGGCAAAGCTAAACCGAACCCGTTTCCATGCAGATCGGTAAGAGGTCCCTACCTCATGTAGCCGTGTGATCATGGGAGAGGTCGTGGAAGGTGGTTTACCTAGACCGACCAAAAGCTCTTTTTCCCACATAAGGCGATGGCCCTTACGGTGGAGTGTTTGTGGAATTGATGTTGTTAGCCTCATGCGGTTGTTTAGGCGGTTGCGGGGAACCTTCGGGTGAACCCAACCAACATCATGTGCATACCTAGGTTCCCTCCTTTTTGATGCTCAACCTAGAAGATTGAATGTGCTTGAAACCTCACCTTGTGTAGTTGCACTTTCTTTATTTTAGTACTTGTGCTAGTGTGGCTTGCTTGCAGGGTAGAATCTCCGCCACCCCGGGAAAGGGGTGGGGTCGTTATAATTTGGTCAGCTGTGCTGACCGTTACCTTGTTTGCCACCGCTTGGTGGAATGTTCTTGTGAAATTTACCGGACCTTGTGAGAGTAAGCAGGAATAACACCTAGAGATACAAGCCAAACAACCAGAAACAATCTTAGGCAAACAAATGATCTTTATTGATAGCAACACTTCAATTACAGGGCAAGACATGCTCGACGAGACATGATTTCGTCAGCACAAAACTTCAAGGAGAAAGAACAGAAACTGAAGATAACTGAGACCGCACGGTCTCTTGCCGAACTCAGCAGCTCGCCAGACCGCTGCTGCCAGACCGCAACCGCTCCCGATCTCGAAAACTCCACCAAATCGCTGCACCAGACCGCTCCTTTGCTGATCTCCTGATTCCCGAACTCCAGCACCACAACTCCAAGCCGCAAACCGCCCGAACACTTTCAGAGGAAGAGGTGATCGCTGCTGCCTGCACTATCCGCAGAAGCTGCACAAAGAAGAATTCAATCAGAGACCGCTCGGTCAGATAAACAAGACCGCAGGAACTAGGCAAACTCGGCTTACACTTGGTGTGTTCTATTTGTTGCAACAGTGGCTCCCTATTTATAGGCGTGAGACCTGATCCAGTCACCACCCCATGAGATAGAGTCACCACCCATCAGATCGCGCGACCTTACCGGTCAACCCGCGCAATCACTGCAACCCTCCTGCTTCATTTTGGTGAGCGCCGACTTCACTCCAGGCCGCGGGAGATCGCTACTCCCTTGGTCTGAACATGACTCCACACGGAGATCGCCAGACCGCCTAGAAGTCACCCACCACCTGTGTTCGCCTGAGACCGCAAACACAGCCAGCTCGCCCTCCTGGTCTCCTCCTGAGACCGCGAACTGAGACCGCGCGACTAAGTCCCTTAGTCCGCGAACTCCTTCAGAACCCTCTGGAAAGCCACCAGACCGGATTCAAGAGCCAACCCGTGCGGTCACGCCAGACCGGCACGTCCTTGAAGAGAACCACTTGTCACGCGGTCAGAGACAGACCGCGCGACCCTGAGGATGATCAGCCGTCATGCGGTCACAGCCAGACCGCACGACCTCCACCTTCAGCAGCCCTTGGACCAGACCAGCGGTGAACCCTAGAAGCCGCAGCTGACCAATAGAACGGATCGCCATTGCCAGACCGCCAGACCGTGCGGTCACGCCAGACCGCCAGGTCTCTTCCCAGACCGCCCAGGTCCAAAAGCCTCCTCCACTTCCACTTCAATAATTTCAACACTCCCCCTTGAAGTGGGAAGTGGAAACTAGCCCAAGTAGCTCCCTTAGCCGTGTGAACGACCCCTTTGCCAGCGCCTTTGTGAAGATGTCTGCGACATTGTCCGCACTCCGCACATGCTCGACCGAAAGAGATCCCTCCAGCACTTTCTCCCGTATGAAGTGATGCTCGATCTCAATATGCTTGGTCCTCGCGTGACAAACTGGATTGGTTACTAGTTTGAGAGCACTCTCGTTGTCACCGCGTAGCAGAGTCGGCTCCCGAACCTCTTTGTGGACGTCTCCTACCAACCTCCTAAGCCAGATGGCTTCCTGAGCTGCCAAGGCCGAAGCCTTGTATTCCGCTTCCGTGGTAGAGACTGACACGGAATCCTGCTTCTTGCTGCACCATGATATAGCCGTAGGGCCCGCCATGAAGACGAATCCAGATGTCGACCTCCGATCATCCGAATCTCCCCCGTAATCAGCATCCATGTATCCATGCACTTCGAAGCCCGCATCCCTCCTGTATAGGAGACCCATGTCCGAGGTCGCCTTGACATACTTCAGAATGCTCTTGGCCGCTAGCAGATGAGGTACCCGTGGCTCCGCCATAAACCGACTCACCCGGCCCACTGCATATGCAATGTCCGGCCTCGTGATCGTCAGATAGATTAAGCTCCCAACCAGAGCTCGGAACACCAACGGATCTTGCATGATCCTTCCCTCATCCTTCTGAAGCTTCATAGCTTTCTCCAGAGGTGTGGAAGTGCACTTCCCTTCCTTCATGCCGAACCGCTTCACGATCCGCTCTGCATATCCGGCTTGGGTCACCAGCACTCCACCTTCCTTCCTCTGTACCTCAAGTCCAAGGAAATGGTGAAGCTCACCTAAGTCCTTCATCTCGAACCTGATGGCCAGCTCGGCCCGAAGCTGCGCTACCTCCTCCTTTGAGTTCTCCGTCACGATCATATCGTCGACGTATAACAGCACGATGACCTGAAGCTCCCCACTCTTCTTGACGAACAAGCTCGAGTCTGAGTCTGAAGCAACAAATCCACAGAATAGGAGATATTCTGCGATCTTCCCGTACCACGCCCTCGGCGCTTGCTTCAACCCATACAGGGCCTTTTTCAGCTTGCAGACATGCTCCGGAAAATCTTCAGACACAAAACCTGGTGGCTGGACCATGAAGATGTCCTTGTCAATCTCGCCGTACAAGAAAGCGTTCTTGACGTCGAGCTGCCAAATCTCCCATCCACTGAACGCCGCCAAGGCGATGATGAACCGAACTGAAGTCATTTTTGCCACCGGACTGAATGTCTCATCATAGTCTTCACCGTATTGCTGCGAGAACCCCCGAGCTACAAGACGAGCTTTGTACCGCTCGATACTGCCGTCAGCTTTCTTCTTCAGCTTGTAGACCCACTTGCATGTCACAGGAGCGATGCCCTTAGGCTTGGGCACAAGAGACCAGGTCTCATTCTTCTCGAGAGCTGCCATCTCTTCTTGCATCGCAACATCCCACTCCTTCACGCCTTTGGCCTTCTCAAGGCTTGACGGCTCCCTCTCATCCAAGGGACCAGCGAAGAAACATGAGACAAAGCTCACTGCGTTTCCTCCTGTATAGCGATCAGGGGCAATGATAGATCGCTTCGATCTCCTCAGCTCCTTCCCCTGAACCGCTTCATCTCCAGCTGCTTCTTCCCTAGCTCCTCTTCCAGACGTGCTAGGAGCATTGCTCCCCCTGCTCCCTGAACCAGAAGCCCCCGTCTCGGAACTAGAAGGAGATGGACCACCTGGTGACACAGGTAGCTCCACCTGAAGATTCTCCACAGCTTTCTCTGGCATCTCCTCCCTGCTCTCTGGTAACTCCACATCAGAAGACCCCTTGTAAGATGTCACCTCATCGAACACGACATCGCGAGATACAACAAATCTGCGCGTCTCCGGGTCCATGCACTTCCAACCTTTCTTCCGCTCATCGTATCCCACGAAGACTAGCTTCCTTGCTTTCGCATCTAGCTTCGTCCGAAGAGCATCTGGAACATGCACGTAGCAGGTGGAACCAAACACCCTAAGGTGTGCCACACTTGGCTTCTCCTTGAACATCAACTCATGCGGAGTTAACATGTTGATGGGGCTCAGAGGCATCCTGTTGATGACGTAGGCAGCACAAGACATTCCTTCCGCCCAGAAGGACTTTGGGATACTCTTGGCATGCAGCCAACACTTGCAGGTCTCCGTCAGATGACAGATCTTCCGTTCTGCAACACCGTTCTGTTGTGGAGTATGAGCACAAGTGAGCTCTCTCCGGATGCCCGCCTTCCTGCAAAAAGTAGAGAACTCACTGGAGGTGAACTCCCCTCCGTTGTCAGTCCTCAACTTCTTCACCCGCAGTCCCAGCCGACCTTCCACGAGCTCCTTGAACTCCACAAATTTGGCAAACACCTCCGTCTTCTCCTTCAGGAAATAAACCCAGACATATCTGGTGTAATCATCGATCAACACCAGCATATATCTGCTGCCTCCGAGGCTTGGGGTAGCAGTAGGTCCCATCAAGTCACCGTGGATGCACTCCAACGGCACACTACTCCTTGTCTGCGACTTGTTAAACGGTAGTCGATGAGACTTGCCGAACTGACATCCCGCGCAAACATGACCTTCTCCGTAGGAAGATAGACTTGGCAGGCCCTTGACCAGACCTCTCACCGCCATAGCTTTCAGCTTGTCCATACCTACGTGCCCCAACCTCTCATGCCATATAACGGCACCATCATTCGTCTTCATTTTGTCAACGTAGGAACTTGTCGACAAAACGAATAAGTCCTTCGCCCTTCTCCCGACATGGACGACCTCGGCCTTCACGGCCTCTACATTTCGTAGAAATTTCAGTTCTGTCGGGCCGAACAGAATGTGATACCCAGCGTCAACAGCGTTGGTCACGGAGAAGAGGTTTTTCTTCATTCCGGGCACATGACAGACACTCTTCAAAGTAAGTGGCCCTCTATCACTGCCCAAAGAAACAACCCCCACCTTCTCGACTGCATGCACAGTATTATCTGCAGTGATAATAGCATTGTTACCTGTGTACGGCTCTGCTGAAGAAAGCTTCGACTCATCCCCGGTGAGGTGATGACCACACCCCGAGTCCACGATCCAGTCCTCCTGATAGTTGATAGGAGCCGAGGCTCCAATAGAAGCCGAGAAGGCTCCTCCCCATCCTCCATCAAGGTGCCTGGCCGGTGCTTCCTCTTTCTCAGCAGCATGCCCTGGCTGAGTATTCAGCCTGCAGTCCTTCTTAAAGTGCCCCACCTTCCCGCATTTGTAGCATTTGAGACCTTCCTTCTTCTTCTTCTCCTCAGCCTTAGGAGGATAGCCCCTCTCCTGCTGTCCAGAAGTTGAAGGCCCATAGCCACTTCCAGCGGTCTTCTTCTTCTTGTCCCACTTCTTCTTCTTCCCTGAGAAGAGAACTTCGCCATCTCCCCCAGTCACTGACAACCCCGCCATCTGTCTTGCCAAGCTTTCTTGCGATGCAAGCAAGTTCTCCAGCTCCAACAGAGACGGCTGATTTGCCCATCCCTGCACCGACGTCACAAAGGCCACATATTCTTTCCGCAAGCCGCGGATAATGTGCCTCTTCAGCTTCGCCTCAGAAATTGGCTCATCAGGATCCAGTGCTGATATCTCAGCGCAGAGATTCTTCATCTTCAGAAAGAAGTTTGAGATAGAAAGATCACCCTGAGCCGACCTTGCCAGCTCATTCTCCAAGAATTGCAGCCTCGCTACATTCTTCTTGTTAAACAGCCCATCCAGGGCTCTCCAGATCTCAGCAGCTGATCCACACCCCAAGATGTGATCAAAGAGATCAGGTGAAATGGCACGCTTCAAGGTGAACTCGGCCTTGGCGTTGGTCTTCCTCCATGCCCTCACGGCCGGTCCATTATCACCTCCTACTACTGCCTTCACCTCTTCTGTTTCATCTCCTCCTACCACCTCCCAGAGGTCCTCACCCAGAAGATAGCTCTGCATACACGACTTCCACTTCTTGAAGTTAGTCGATGTAAGCATCTCAATACCAAGACCTCTTGCAAAACCACCTTCCATTGCTCTTCCTCTGGTTCCTTCTTCACAAAGGCGATGGCTACTCTAAGTTATTCACTGCCCTTTCAACTCCAACCTCCCTCTGATACCATGTGAAATTTACCGGACCTTGTGAGAGTAAGCAGGAATAACACCTAGAGATACAAGCCAAACAACCAGAAACAATCTTAGGCAAACAAATGATCTTTATTGATAGCAACACTTCAATTACAGGGCAAGACATGCTCGACGAGACATGATTTCGTCAGCACAAAACTTCAAGGAGAAAGAACAGAAACTGAAGATAACTGAGACCGCACGGTCTCTTGCCGAACTCAGCAGCTCGCCAGACCGCTGCTGCCAGACCGCAACCGCTCCCGATCTCGAAAACTCCACCAAACCGCTGCACCAGACCGCTCCTTTGCTGATCTCCTGATTCCCGAACTCCAGCACCACAACTCCAAGCCGCAAACCGCCCGAACACTTTCAGAGGAAGAGGTGATCGCTGCTGCCTGCACTATCCGCAGAAGCTGCACAAAGAAGAATTCAATCAGAGACCGCTCGGTCAGATAAACAAGACCGCAGCAACTAGGCAAACTCGGCTTACACTTGGTGTGTTCTATTTGTTGCAACAGTGGCTCCCTATTTATAGGCGTGAGACCTGATCCAGTCACCACCCCATGAGATAGAGTCACCACCCATCAGATCGCGCGACCTAACCGGTCAACCCGCGCAATCACTGCAACCCTCCTGCTTCATTTTGGTGAGCGCCGACTTCACTCCAGGCCGCGGGAGATCGCTACTCCCTTGGTCTGAACACGACTCCACACGGAGATCGCCAGACCGCCTAGAAGTCACCCACCACCTGTGTTCGCCTGAGACCGCAAACACAGCCAGCTCGCCCTCCTGGTCTCCTCCTGAGACCGCGAACTGAGACCGCACGACTAAGTCCCTTAGTCCGCGAACTCCTTCAGAACCCTCTGGAAAGCCACCAGACCGGATTCAAGAGCCAACCCGTGTGGTCACGCCAGACCGGCACGTCCTTAAAGAGAACCACTTGTCACGCGGTCAGAGACAGACCGCGCGACCCTGAGGATGATCAGCCGTCATGCGGTCACAGCCAGACCGCACAACCTCCACCTTCAGCAGCCCTTGGACCAGACCAGCGGTGAACCCTGGAAGCCGCAGCTGACCAATAGAATGGATCGCCATTGCCAGACCGCCAGACCGTGCGGTCACGCCAGACCGCCAGGTCTCTTCCCAGACCGCCCAGGTCCAAAAGCCTCCTCCACTTCCACTTCAATAATTTCAACAGTTCTTATGCAGGTGCAGGTGAGCCTAGCGGGAAATAGCGGGCGGTGGCCCCTTTTGCTGAGTTGGCCCTTGAAGGCCAGCCTCCTTTTTAGCTTTCTCATGTATTGCCGGCCTGCGTGCCGATGTATGTTTTGGAGTTTTGGTACATTTGCTAAATGTAAGGCCTTAAGGCCATAACTCTCTTTCTTGGTTTCATTCCTATAATAGTGGACAATTCTAATGGAAATGTTAAATCTTTATGCTTCCGCTAGTGTTTAGTATACTCTGTTGTAGTTTCTTTCTGTTTATCACCTTTTAACTCCTAGCTAGTGTGGTTAGTATGGCGTGGGGTCCCGGCCGGACCTACTGTTATATTATTCGTACTGGCAGGGTGTTACAATTTGGTATCGGACTTAAGGCGTCGATCCGTAGTTTAGCGAATTCGGGACGAATTCCTTTTAAGGGGTGGTGTGCACGGGATGTGCATTCACCTAAAACGACAAAAACTAATAAGAATGTCCACTTAGGAATGGGAAAACACTTATTTGCGGAACCTGAGCGTTCCATGATTGTTGTTTGCTATGTTTTCAGTCACTAAATTGTGTCTTACACGATTATAGGCGACTAGAAGTGGTGCGGGGCCGTCCCAACCCCGTAACACCGCTGAAAGTAGTGGGTCGGCTGAAGTGCCAGCGACCACTCCTCCTGCTGAGATGATCAGGTTAATCGCAGAAGCTGTCTTCGCGATGATCAATGCTCAACCGCAAAGGCTTGCACAGCCTGCTACGCCTAATACAGATGCGGCCCCGGTGATCGAACCTGCAGTGGAACCTGCGGCGGTGCAAAGGGTGGAGCGTCCGGTAGAGCGTGTAGTTGTTGCGCGAGCACGTGATCAACAGCTGCAACACTTTCTAAGCTTCCATCCTCCAACTTTCTCGGGGACCGGATCCCCAACGGAGGCGGAGGACTGGCTGTCAACGGTTAGGAAAATTCTAAGGGCGACAGCAACAGAAGAAGTTATGATGGTCACTTTAGCCACCTTCCTCCTTAACGAAGAGGCAGAGCGTTGGTGGGCTGAACAGGAAGTGCACAAGTTCGGAGGCAGGGAGATTACCGAGATCACAATAGCGGAATTCTCAAAGTCTTTTCTTCAAAGGTATATTCCTTCTGCCCAACGCATTGCGTTGCAGAACCAGTTTCTGAAGTTAACTCAAGGCGACAGCTCAGTGGATGAGTACTTGCACAAGTTCACTAAACTGGGTCGTTATGCGGGGCCTATGATGGAAGACGAAGAGACAAAGACGAACAAGTTCTATGAAGGTCTTCGGGACGAGTTGAGGCTGCTCCTTGCAGGCCCAATGACGTTAGGTTTCCAAGTGATGGTCCAAACTGCCAGATCCCTAGAGTTGGACATGAAGAGGGTACAAGCAAAAGCCGTGGCAAAGAAACCTGAGTTTCATGTGCCGGTCTCTCAGTCTAAGTCAGAATTCAGAAAGAACAAAAGGAAGTTCAAACCGGCGGAGCAAACCCGCTCAAATGTTTCGGGAGCAACGACAGTGCGGAGCCCTATCACGTGTTTCACCTGCGGGAAGGTGGGACACAAGGCCGCAGTGTGTCGAAGTGGACCCCCGAAGACAGAGAATCGAGCTTTGGACTATGCTCGAGCTGCGGAAAAGGGTAAAGCTGCGGAGTCTTCGGCTTCCCAGCACATTACTCCGACTCAGCCGAGAGTCTACTCGCTTGGCCAGCAAGAAGCCATACGACAAGCTGATGTTGTCACAGGTATGAATTAAAAATTAGCTTTTACATAGCTATTTGTGATTATACCGTTGTGCAACTGTATGTTTCTTTTTTTTGTGCAATTAGGCTTTGTCCTAATTCTCAACTATCCGGCGAGAGCTCTATTTGATACGGGTGCATCGCACTCTTTTCTGTCTGAGGACTTTGTGGTGCGAATCGGAGTGCCATCTACCTTCGTAGAGGATAGATTAGAAGTAGTGCTACCCAATGGATCTCGCATGTCTGCGGATAGGAAGAGCCGTGTGAAGGTGCGGATCGGAAATCAAGATTTCGATTTGGAAGCATCGTTGTTGCCGTTAGCTGAATTCGATGTGATCTTCGGCATGGACTGGCTCTCGGAGCAGCGTGCATGCATAGATTGCAATTCTAAGGAGATCACTCTGGGAAGGAACGCCGATGGAGAAACCACGTTTGCCGGTATGCGAGGAGCGAGCAAGACGCTGATGTCTGCTCTCCAAGTGGTTAAGGCGGTGAAAAAAGGCGCCGAGTTGTTCTTCACCTTGTTGGAGGCTTCGGAGCCAAAGCCTAGGTTATGTGATGTCCTAGTTGTAGCGGAGTACGCCGACGTGTTTCCTAACGAACTCCCTGGGGCTCCGCCTCAGCGAGAGATCGATTTCTGTATCGAGTTGGTGCCAGGTGCCAAACCTGTGGCCCGCTCACCGTACCGGATAGCGCCAAAGGAATTGGCAGAGCTGAAGGTTCAATTGCAAGAGCTGCTAGAGCAAGGCTACGTACGTCCAAGTTCTTCGCCTTGGAGTGCACCGGTCCTCTTTGTGAAAAAGAAGGACGGGAGCTTGCGTCTATGTATCGATTATCGAGAGCTAAACAAGTTGACCGAGAAGAACCGATATCCGATTCCAAGAATCGATGATCTCTTCGACCAGCTGGTTGGGTCGACGGTATACTCCAAACTGGACCTAAGGTCCGGCTATTACCAACTGCGGATAAGGGAATGTGACATTCCAAAAACAGCGTTCAGTACCCGCTTTGGGCACTATGAGTTCACGGTGATGCCGTTCGGTCTGTCCAATGCACCGTCGGTATTCATGGACTTAATGAACAGGACGTTCCGTGAGTATTTGGATCAATTTGTGATCGTCTTTATCGACGACATTTTGGTATACTCTCAATCGGAAGAGGAGCATGTAGGGCATCTGCACGCCATTCTGAGCACCTTGAGGAAGAGTCAGCTATATGCCAAGTTCTCCAAGTGCGAGTTTTGGCTACCGTCAATAGCATTCCTTGGTCACGTCGTTAGTGGAGATGGAATTGCGGTTGATCCGTCGAAGATAGAAGCAATCCGAGCCTGGCCTTTGTTGAAAAACGTAGCGGAAGTCCGAAGTTTCTTAGGACTTGCCGGCTATTATAGGCGCTTTGTGGAAAACTTCTCGAGGATTGCACTTCCTCTCACTAAATTGACTAGGAAAGATCATAAGTTCGTTTGGTCGCCCGAGTGCGCACGAGCTTTTGAAGAACTGAAGAGCCGTCTGACCACGGCGCCCATTCTATGCTCGCCATGTGGTACGGAAGGCTACGAAATCTATAGCGACGCCTCGGGGAGTGGTTTGGGTTGTGTCCTAGTGCAGTTCGGTAAGGTAATTGCCTACGGCTCCCGGCAGTTGAAGGTTCATGAGAGGAATTACCCGGTCCATGATTTGGAGCTAGCGGCCGTGGTATTTGCTCTTAAGCTTTGGAGGCATTATTTGTATGGCGTGAAGATCGACATCTTTACCGACCACAAGAGCCTCAAGTACTTGCTAGATCAAAGGGAGTTGAATATGCGACAGAGGAGGTGGTTGGAGTTCCTTGGGGACTACACCTTCGACATCAAATATACTCCTGGAAAGGGAAATGTAGTTGCGGACGCGTTGAGTCGTCGGGCTCCCGCTCAAACAAATTGGATTTTGATGCACGATGAGCGTCTAATCCGTGAGCTGGAAGAAATGGAGATCATTTGCGTTGATCGAAGAGCGTCTACTTCAGCATGCTTGAACTGGACGGAGGTTCAATACCACCTTGCCGACCGAGTTCGATAGGCATTGGAGCTGGATGAGAGCATGAAACGCTACAAAGCGGAAACCGTTGACGGGTTGAACGCTGATTTCTCTTTCGAGGATGGCCTTATGTGGAAGAATGGCAGATTGTGCGTCCCAAACGTTGGTACTCTACGGGAGGAATTGATGTACGAGGCTCATCATACCAAGTACTCTATCCACCCGGGGAGCACGAAAATGTACATGGACATGAAGAAACTTTTCTGGTGGCCGGGTATGAAGAAGGACATTGCCCTCTACGTGGCCAAGTGCAACACTTGCGCGTTGGTGAAGGTGGAATGTCAACGTCCCGGTGGATTTTTGAAGTCCTTGCCGATTCCGGAATGGAAGTTTGACGATATTTCGATGGATTTCGTGCACGGATTACCGAGATCGCAGCATGGAAACGACGCAATCTGGGTGATCGTGGACAGACTGACAAAAGTATCGCATTTTATTCCGAACCGGAAGGATGATTCTGTAGAAAAGCTAGCGAAGCTCTATGTCGATAGTATTGTGCGGCTGCACGGTGTCCCTCGTAGCATCGTCAGCGATCGTGACGGGCGTTTCACATCGAAAGATTGGAGGCTTATCCATGAACTGTTGGGCACTAAATTGAAATTCAGCACGGCCTTCCACCCGCAAACGTACGGACAGACCGAGAGGACCAATAGGACTATGGAGGATATGCTCCGAATGTGCGCTCTATATTTTGGAAAGAAGTGGGAAGATCATCTCTATATGATCGAATTCGCCTACAATAATAGCTACCAAGCCAGTATAAAGATGGCTCCTTTCGAGGCCCTCTATGGTAAGAAGTGTCGTACGCCGTTGTCTTGGGCAGAAACGGGCGATACTAAGCTATTAAAGCGAAAGGATGTTGAGGAAGCAACTTCGACGATCCGAACTATTCGGGAAAGGCTATTGATTGCCCAGGACAGGCAAGCAAAGTATTACAACGCCAAGCATTGGAACCTAGAGTTCGCCGTCGGCGACCGGGTTTACTTGAAGATCAAACCGTTCAAAGGGGTATCAAGGATCCGACGCTTGAAAAAGCTCAGTCCAAGGTACTTAGGACCGTTTGAGATTGTGGAACGTGTTGGTGATGCGGTTTATCGGCTTGCACTATCTGCAGAGCTGAGCGGTCTGCACGACGTGTTTCACATTTCAGTTCTGAGGAAGGCAGTGCAAGAGCCTACTCATATCGTTGCGGTCGGCGAAGTGTCGGTGGATAGTGGGTTGTCGATGAAAGTCAAACCCTTACGCATCGAGGATACCGAGGTAAGGCAGTTGCGGAACAAGTCCATTCAGATGGTAAAGGTCCGGTGGGATAATTGCGGCCGAGAGGAGCTAACTTGGGAGAGAGAGCAAGCGATGCTTGCGGAGTACCCCGAGCTATTTCCCTCAGGTAAATTTTCTTTAAAAACTGTAATTTCTTGCTGTTACTGTTTTCGAAATTTCGGGACGAAATTCTTTTAAGGGGGTGGAGTTGTAACACCCCAATGATCGTGGTTCAGCGAGGTAGGCGAAATGGTAGGGTTGCGCTCAGGATAGGCTCAAGATTCCAGATCAGGTCAATGCGCACGACCATTGTCCTCTTCGCGCACGACCAGTGATCGTGCGCCAGCGATCGTGCGTTAATTCAGAAGAGAATCGAGTTCTGTCTCGGACAGTGCGCACGACCATTGTCCTCTTCGCGCACGACCAGTGATCGTGCGCCAACGATCGTGCGCAACCCGCAAAGAATCGGAGTTCTGTCTCGGCTTATGCGCACGACCATTGTCCTCTTCGCGCACGACCAGTGATCGTGCGCCAGCGATCGTGCGCCCTATTTATTCTGTTCCGCGATTTTGAGCGGAGAAGAAGATCGGACCGTCCAAATCTTTTGGGATTTGATCCAACGGCTAGGTTTAGTTGCGGGAGACCTTTAGGGCTGATGAGAGGGGGTTAAACCTCATATTCTCTAAGTCCTTCTCTCTCCAAAGCCTAGAGAAAGAAGGAGGAGCCAAGGAAGAAGAAGGGAGATTCCGCCATTGACGGAGCTCCGGAGCTCCGTTTCGCAAACCGTTTCCAGATCTGGAGAGTGCAGCCCGGTGCGGTCATTTCCCTCCGTCTAGAATCTCAGATCCATGGCGAAAAAGAACGCTCCTAGGGTAACGATTTCTTCTCCCGTTGTTTGGACTTGTCTTTTGTCCTCTCCTTCGTTTCTCTATGCTTGCATGAGGGATCCCTTTCACCAAATGGGTGAAGTGTAGGATTCCCTCAAGTTCTCCGGAACTCCGGGTCGATTGTGTCCGTCCCCGGCATATTGCATGTAGAAAATCCGGTAGTCGTGCGGATTTAGGCATTTTGTGTGAAGCCTATTCGTGACCGTGAGCCCGAATCGGTGATGCTTGGATTGCGACGTTGCATTTAGGTTAAGCCTAGAATGCGTGCCGGAGAATGACTCCGTGAAATCATCTATAGTAGTGCGGGATTTAAGTGTAGGCGTCTTGTGAAGATCCTAACGAAAGCCCCATGCTTTGAGATTGGATGAAGGCAAACCTTCACCGCGAAATTGATGCGGAGCGTATTATACCTCCCCTTTTTGAGTATTTGTGAAGCCTAGATCCTTGTGAAGGGATTAGGTGCGTAGCTTATATTTGTGTAGCACTTGAAGGTGCTAAACCCTTACGGGCCGAGGCGAAGCCGTACCCGTGTCGTGCGACAGATCGCGATGATTAGAGCACGGGCAAAGCTAAACCGAACCCGTTTCCATGCAGATCGGTAAGAGGTCCCTACCTCATGTAGCCGTGTGATCATGGGAGAGGTCGTCGAAGGTGGTTTACCTAGACCGACCAAAAGCTCTTTTTCCCACATAAGGCGATGGCCCTTACGGTGGAGTGTTTGTGGAATTGATGTTGTTAGCCTCATGCGGTTGTTTAGGCGGTTGCGGGGAACCTTCGGGTGAACCCAACCAACATCATGTGCATACCTAGGTTCCCTCCTTTTTGATGCTCAACCTAGAAGATTGAATGTGCTTGAAACCTCACCTTGTGTAGTTGCACTTTCTTTATTTTAGTACTTGTGCTAGTGTGGCTTGCTTGCAGGGTAGAATCTCCGCCACCCCGGGAAAGGGGTGGGGTCGTTATAATTTGGTCAGCTGTGCTGACCGTTACCTTGTTTGCCACCGCTTGGTGGAATGTTCTTATGCAGGTGCAGGTGAGCCTAGCGGGAAATAGCGGGCGGTGGCCCCTTTTGCTGAGTTGGCCCTTGAAGGCCAGCCTCCTTTTTAGCTTTCTCATGTATTGCCGGCCTGCGTGCCGATGTATGTTTTGGAGTTTTGGTACATTTGCTAAATGTAAGGCCTTAAGGCCATAACTCTCTTTCTTGGTTTCATTCCTATAATAGTGGACAATTCTAATGGAAATGTTAAATCTTTATGCTTCCGCTAGTGTTTAGTATACTCTGTTGTAGTTTCTTTCTGTTTATCACCTTTTAACTCCTAGCTAGTGTGGTTAGTATGGCGTGGGGTCCCGGCCGGACCTACTGTTATATTATTCGTACTGGCAGGGTGTTACAAAGGCTTCCCACACACCAACAAGAATTAAGTAAGTAAAGAAAGTAAATGCAAGAAAAGAAATCACGGCACAACACAAGGAAATATAGTGGTTCCCCAAACTTTGGGTAGTCCACTCTTCTACCCCCTGGTAGGAAATTCACTATCTTGCACTGAGTCTTCTGATAAGGAGACTCTTAGAACCACCCTGAGTCTTTTGATAAGGAGACTCTTAGAACCAACTGAGTCTTTTGAAAAAGAGACTCTTAGAACCAGTACAACTGAATTTTTTGAAGAGAGATTCTAAAAACTCTTTTACAATATGTGAAAGTGAAAATAAGAAAAAGAAGAAGAAGTTTTTAAGACAAGAAAGAATCTTCTTCCTAGCAAGAAGATTGGAAGCACAAGAAGTAGTGAATGAAATCTCTCTTCTATAGTGAGAAGGAGATTGTAGGCCTTTTCTCTCTTTTGTGAGAGCTATCAGAGTTTGCAGCAGTATGGCTTTAGAGTGAGAAGGAGAAGGAAGCTTGATCTTTGCTGCAGCACAATTTCTCAAATCTCTATTTTCACTTGGGAGCTCTTCCTCTTTTTCAAATGTAAAATGGTGGAACACCCCTTCTTGCTCTCTGCCGACCACCTTGTTATTTATAGCTCTGTTCATTAAAATAACACTATAGGAGAGTAATCAATTAGCAGGCAGAGTATTAGAAAGAAGGAGAAATTTTCATAACAATTATATCCATAGAAGGAAAGTATTCATTCTGATTTCAAATAGTGTCCATAATGGATTTAATCAAATTAGCCAAGAATTCATTAGAGGAAAAGAATAATTCAGAACGGCTATAAAGAATAATTTGATTCCATATAAATCAGATCTATGAAAGAAGGAAAGAGATCTGGCGATTTTTGAATTAATCATAGAAATTGACGTGCGTCGATTACTATTCGATGTAAGCGGCGAATTCGTTCTGGCTGGACGTCGAGAGGAGAATAAGGAAGGTGCGTCGACTAAGGTGCGTCGACTTCTCAAGATGCGTCGACTAGAAGTCAGAGCTACGTCGACATAGGATACGTCGAATTCTTCTTAAAGGTACTGCGACTCATTATGAACGATACGTCGATACTACTTCGACGTTGCGTCGAATACTATTCGACGCATATTTACTTAACCTTGATTTTCCTTTCTTAGAATTCATATTCAACTCATTTTCAGGGGTTAAGAGAAATCATTTCCCAACAATCTCCCCCTATTTGTCTTAACCCTATTTAGAGGGAGAAAACATATAATTAACACTTCACAGCATTTGTAAAGATAAGAAATATGTCAATCAAGCAGAAAAGAAATTGGAAAGAGAGATCATATAACCAAATTTTCCAGAATTATATAAACAGACTTCATGTTCATACCAATTAGTATTTAACTATAGGGTAAAGTATATCAGTAATATTTTCAAACATTACTCAGGAGGGGTAGGAGGAGTCTTTCTCTTTCTCTTGAATACTACTGTTTTAGGAGAGGGGGGTTTTGTAACATCCCAATTTTAAAAGGGGGTCTAGCCGGTTTGGTTGAACCCTTGGAAGAGCTTAGGCTGGGTCACAGAACAACCACGGCCCGACCTTCGCCACAAAAATGTGTTGGGTTTTTCTAGAACCATACATCAGATGTAGGCGCAGCGGAAATAAACAGAAACAACCCAAAAATGCTTGGATCGGCCATGAATGTTGAATCAAGAAGTTAATAAAATACTAGGTAAAAATTACCTCAATGGGGTTGGATCAAATCCAACCAAGATGCTCCAAGAGTTGATCCCTGTCGGTGGCAAGAAGAGTTCTCACGTAGAATTATGTCTACGTCTCTACAGAAGTCCACACGAGCCGGGAGAACGCCAAGTCACGTCGCACGCAACTCGGAAGGAAGAAAGGCTGCACCTTGCACTTCCACGAATTGCTAGATCCGCTTCAGGAAGAACAATGCCGGCGACAATCGACGGAGAGGAGGTCGGCGGAGGCGAACGAACGACGGAACTCCTTCCGTCTAGGGTTCGGGCGAGAGCGGAACACTTCCGTCGGCCTTTCCTTTTTAAGTTATAAGAACCCTAAAAACGAAGTCCTATTTATACCCAAAGGATAAACAGCTTCTAGAAGAATCGCTATCCGCAGACCACACATCAGAATAAGGGCTTCTGTTACAATTCGTCGGAATTCCACGGGACAATCCGACGAATTCGACGAATCACAACAGACGGCAATAATTGCCTAGTCAAGGCTCTCTGTGATAATTCGTCGAGATTCCACGGAATGACCCGACGAATCCCGACGAATTCCGACGAATCCAGACAGACGACAACACTTTGTCGAGTGGAGGATCTCTGTCACAGTTCGTCGAGTTTCCACGGAATGACCCGACGAATCCCGACGAATCCGACGAATCCAATCCGTGTAAACCCGACGAATCCGACGAATCATATCCGACGAATCCAATCCGTCTAAACCCGACGAATCCGACGAATCATATCCGACGAATTCAGACAGCAACATTTGCTGGACTTCCCCATTCTATATATATGGTGATTGGTAACCTTTACCAACACAGTCAATCTTCCATCTTCTCCACATGCTCTTATGTGCGACCCTGCAGGCTCATATCGCGTTGGCAGTGAGATTACATGTTTGACCACTTCTAGATCACAATGGCAACTCCAACAGTCTCCCACTTGATCTTGAAAGTATCAAACCAAAAACCTCACAAACAATGAGCGGCATCTAGCAATGCATCATTGCTCCCCAAGCAATAAGAGTTCATAACTCATAAGCCTTTATGACCAATGTTCCAGCGTTGTCTTTGTCCCTTTGTCCCTTACATCCGGAAAGAACTAGAGGTATGGACCGTGTCACCCTCATAATAGCTCAATCCAAGTTTCTTGATCTAGAACGGACTTCCAGAGAATGGCGAGCTCAATATCACATATTGACTCTACCAAGCATGGCCATGCATTTCTCAGTCCAATTCCATCAAGGGGCCCATGGACGCAACTCCTGTTATATAGGAGGACAAATCCCATATCTGCTCACACCCAAACACCCAAATGATTCGTAACGTACCCAACGACCACCCTTATCATCAACCTTCTTCAAGGAAGACTTTAGATGACATCAAAGCACGCTCTTCCTCACTCGGTGAATGCTGTGACTTCAGGTCAAAGGACCACAACACCATTGTCAAATGAGACCTACTTGTGACACTTTTAAGTAACAATCCACAAAGTAGTCTCAGGTTGGGTCTGTCCAGTACAACTTGTTCACTAACAAGTACCCATGTGATGACTTGATATCACAATATCATGACCTGTGAGAACCGGTCATCAGTCAACACACATGCTAGTCTTAATGTATCATCATCACCCTTAGCTTCTACGATGATACCTCGACCAGGGACCTTTTAAGAATGAAGCTTCGAAATCATAGGCTCTCACATTCAAGTCTCGTACTTGATGTCCTATGGAAGCGAACATTCTAAGGGTATTTATCACGAATTTTATTCTATCATATAGAAACAGTATATCGTAATAAAAGAACTTGCCATTAATCGTAAAAAGAAATAATTGGTACACAATTCATCATATGAATAAATTTTAAACAGCCAACAGAATATTTATTTTACATGCAACCCACAAGACTCCCACTAGAGTTGATCATTCAGGTATCGTATACCCATTGATCTAGTATGACCATCATGCTTTCTCTGCGCGAGAGGCTTTGTCAGTGGATCTGCAATATTCTCCTCAGTCGGCACTCTGCAAATGTTCACATCTCCTCGTTCGACAATCTCTCGAATAAGATGGAACCGCCGAAGTATGTGCTTGGAGCGCTGATGGGATCTAGGTTCCTTAGATTGTGCAATTGCACCATTGTTATCACAGTAGAGAACTACGGGACCAACAATGCTAGGAACTACATCTAGCTCGCCGATGAATTTCCTAATCCATACAGCCTCCTTCGCTGCATTAGCTGCAACGATATACTCGGCCTCAGTTGTAGAATCAGCAACTGTC
The DNA here is from genome assembly GCA_033032865.1 of Dactylorhiza incarnata. Taxonomy (NCBI): domain Eukaryota; kingdom Viridiplantae; phylum Streptophyta; class Magnoliopsida; order Asparagales; family Orchidaceae; genus Dactylorhiza; species Dactylorhiza incarnata. Next base: position 1,596,777 of record JAWHQI010000068.1, read on the forward strand.
TCTTGCTTGGAACTCTTCCAGCTCACAGCTCCTCCATTCAGGCAAAACACAAACCCTGACTGAGACTTTGAATCATCCCTATCAGTTTGGAAGCTAGCATCCGTGTAACCACTTACAACGAGCTCTTCCTCTCCACCATACACCAAGAATACATCCTTAGTCCTTCTCAAGTACTTCAGGATATTCTTTACGGCTATCCAGTGACATTCACCGGGATCAGACTGATACCTGCTAGTCATGCTCAAAGCAAAAGAGACATCGGGTCGAGTACATAACATTGCATACATGATTGACCCAATTGCCGAAGCATATGGAATCAACTTCATGCGGTCCTTATCTTCGCAAGATTTTGGACACTGGTCCTTAGAGAGATTCACACCATGAGACATGGGCAAAAATCCTTTCTTGGACTCAAGCATGTTGAACCGCTTCAACACCTTGTCAATGTACATACTCTGGGTCAAACCCAGCAACTTCTTCGATCTATCTCTATAGATCTTAATACCGAGTATGTAAGTCGCTTCACCCAAGTCCTTCATAGAAAAGCAGTTCCCTAGGTTGTTCTTAACAACTTTCAGGGTAGGTATGTCATTCCCGATCAGCAGTATGTCATCTACATACAATATCAGGAAGACAACAATGCTCCCACTGATTCGCTTGTAAACACACGGTTCATCTTCATTCTTGACAAAACCAAACTCTTTGATCTTCTTATCAAAACGAAGATTCCAACTTCTAGAGGCTTGTTTCAATCCATAGATGGACTTATTCAGCTTGCATATTTTAGTGGCTTCATTTGGGGATACAAAACCCTCGGGTTGTGTCATGTACACTTCCTCAAGGAGGTTTCCATTTAGGAAAGCCGTTTTGACATCCATCTGCCAGATCTCGTAGTCATAATACGCAGCAATAGCAAGCAATATCCTAATGGACTTTACCATGGCAACAGGGGAAAAGGTCTCATCATAGTCAACACCATGAATTTGCTTGAAACCCTTAGCCACCAGTCGCCCTTTGAATGTCTGTACGTTCCCATCCATGTCGGTCTTCTTCTTGAAGACCCATTTGCACCCTATGGGTCGTACCCCTTCAGGTGGTTCCACCAAGTTCCAAACTTGGTTTATATACATGGAGTCCATTTCAGATTTCATAGCCTCAAGCCATTTGTCGGAGTCCGGTCCATACATAGCCTCTTGGTAGGTTGCTGGTTCATCATCATGATCCATAAGCAACACATTACCTATTTGAGACACGAGAAATCCATATCTCTCAGGCTCAAATCTTGGTCTACCAGATCTACGTAGGACTTGTGTTTCGTGAGCAGGTTCTCTAGCTACAACATCTTGTAGTCCTGGCTCAGAATCCAACTCTGGTTCATTCACTATTTGTGGTTCTTGAACTTCTTCAAGTTCTACCTTTTGCGTCTTTCTTGATAAGAACTCTTTCTCCAAGAAGACACCTGTCCTTGCGACAAACACTTTGCCCTCAGACGGTAGGTAAAAGTAATATCCCTTCGTTTCCTTAGGATATCCCACCAGATAACACTTATCTGATTTGGGTTCCAGCTTGTCAGGCATTTGACGTCGTACGTATGCCTCACAGCCCCAAATTTTAATGAACGACATACTAGGACGCTTCCCAGTCCATATCTCATATGGTGTCTTTAGAACCGTTTTCGTCGGAGCGCGATTCAGTGTCATTGCAGCAGTCTCTAAAGCAAAACCCCAAAAGGAAACAGGCAAGTCTGCATGACTCATCATCGACCGTACCATGTCTAACAGAGTACGATTTCTCCTCTCAGACACACCATTATGCTGCGGTGTCCTAGGTGGAGTGAGCTGTGATACAATACCACACTCTTTCAGATGATCACGGAACTCATGACTCAGGTATTCGCCACCTCGATCAGATCGGAGTGCTTTAACCTTTTTACCCAATTGGTTCTCCACTTCATTCTTAAACTCTTTGAACTTTTCAAAGGTTTCGGATTTGCACTTCATAAGATACACGTATCCGTATCTACTGAAATCATCAGTAAATGTAACGAAGTAGAAATACCCACCTCTAGCCATAGAACTCATGGGTCCGCATACATCACTATGTACAACACCCAAGAGATCCTCAGCCCTCTCAGTATAACCAGTGAAAGGGGCTTTAGTCATCTTGCCTAATAAACAAGACTCACATCGCTCAAATGATTCATAATCAAATGAGTCCAATAGTCCATCTTTATGGAGCTTGGATATGCGCTTCTCGTTTATATGGCCCAAACGACAATGCCAGAGATATGTAGGATTTGAGTCATTTGTTCTTAGTCTTTTATTACTATCTACATTATAGATCGGATGGTCCAGGTTCAAAACATAAAGACCATTAAACAATTGAGCTACAGCATAACAAACATCATTCTTAAATATAGAACAACAATTGTTCTTAATTATAAAAGAAAATCCAATCATGTCCAAACATGAAATGGATATTATGTTTCTAGTTATGGCCGGAACAAAATAACAATTATTAAGTTCTATTACAAGCCCACTGGGCAAAGAAAGACGGTAAACCCCTACGGCTACAGCAGCAACTCTTGCTCCATTGCCGACACGTAGGTCCACCTCTCCTTTACTCAGCAATCTCCTCCTTCCTAGTTCCTGCACATTTGTACAAATGTGAGAACCACATCCGGTATCCAATACCCAAGATGAAGGAGCAGAAAGGTTTATCTCTATAACGTAAATATCCGAAGCGGAAGTCATACCTCCCTTCATTTTCTGCAGACCCTCAATGTATGAAGGACAATTCCTCCTCCAATGACCAGCCTTGCCACAGTGGTGGCATTTCCCTTCCTTCACGGTGCTCTTCTTTTTCAGCGCAGAAGATTTGGGCTCAAGATGTGACTTAGGTCCCACCTTCGTCTTCTTGAAGCCCTTGGCCTTACCCTTGCCTTTATGTACCATCAATATGAGACTAGCAGGCTTGGCCTTCTTCATGTTTATTTCGGCAGTTCGCAACATGCCTAGGAGCTCGGGCAGTGTCTTGTCTATTTCATTCATGTTATAGTTCAAGACGAACTGCTCATAACTATCCGGCAACGATTGCAGGATAAGATCTGTGGCCAACTCTTGACCCAGAGGAAAACCCAGTCTCTCCAGGTTCTCTATATACCCAATCATCTTGAGTACGTGAGTACCAACTGAGTCTCGAGCTCCCATTTTGCACTGAAATAATGCCTTCGTGACATCGAACCTCTCTTGACGAGCTTGCCCTTGAAACATTTTCTTTAGGTGCTCGTCAATCTCCTTGCACCCCATGTTCTCGTGTTGCTTCTGAAGCTCAGAGTTCATGGTGGCAAGCATAAGGCACTCGACGTCTAAGGCGTCATCGGTATACTTCTTATAAGCATCCTTATCAACACGGGACGAGTTCCCGGTCGGCACCTCGGGGGCTTCTTCTTCCAAGACGTAGAGCTTTCGCTCTTGCCTGAGAACAATTCTCAGGTTCCTATACCAGTCCATATAGTTCGTCCTACTAAGCTTGTCCTTCTCAAGGATAGCTCTTAGGGACAAGGTGGAGTGTGAACCACTTGCCATGGAATTCTACAAGAATTCATGCAGAATCTAATTAGTACCTTAATTTCAAAATACAATTTATTTTTAATTTGGACTTCAATTAAATACTCCCACTATTTTATTCAAAATGATAGCCCTCACTATCAATTCGGAGAGTCCATGCGAGCTACTCTCTTAGTGGACAAGATCCGTATTTCACCAACACCACGAGTCCGCTTTGGCGTTCCTCTCATAATGCGGTTATTTAGGTAGGCAACGCTTGCCAATTGCATCCTCATGCAATTCTTGTATGGCTGGTGAATAACTCCTTATTCGCATCCATCATATGGAGCATGCCAACCCTATGCCTCTAGGCACTCAACCTTTGAGGTCACCTAGTTAAGTTAGACCCGATGTCGACAGTGGGATATCACAATTATCCGCTCGCACCCTTACCAAGATAGATTAATGCACCTTGCTTTGGCAAGCCCACACTTCATGGATCGAGGCAGGAAGAGTGTCATCCATCGGAAGGCATCCGAACACTTAATATTTGATGAAGGGAATTTTAAAGATAGGTTAACACTTAACCATGATCAACATTTGATCAATGTGCACATCCACAGAAAAACAAACTTTCTAAAATCCTCATGCATCCCTTATGTGCACTACATAAGACTATCAACCTTTGATAGATGAAAGGGCTAAATCTGGACATTTAGAACTCTTCCAAATCTTCAGATTTACATGCATTGGACAAAGGCAAAGACAACTCGACTTAAAGCAGTAGACAAGCTCGTCTCTCATTGTTGGATTCAAAATCCAAAACAGAACAAGGGTTCATTAACCACTTGAGGGACGGTTACTGCTAAGGAGACAATAATTTCTAACAATTAGAAATTACCACGAAATCCCAGACGTTCCTGGCGGGGTTCCAAGACCCCCTTTTAAAATCATCAACATTTGATGTTCCAGGAAGAAATCTTGACATTTAGAACGCTTCTAAATACCTAGATTTGCACGTACTGGAATAACCAAACTTCTGAAACAACATCCAAGACCAAAACCTAGCTCTGATACCACTGTTGGGTTTTTCTAGAACCATACATCAGATGTAGGCGCAGCGGAAATAAACAGAAACAACCCAAAAATGCTTGGATCGGCCATGAATGTTGAATCAAGAAGTTAATAAAATACTAGGTAAAAATTACCTCAATGGGGTTGGATCAAATCCAACCAAGATGCTCCAAGAGTTGATCCCTGTCGGTGGCAAGAAGAGTTCTCACGTAGAATTATGTCTACGTCTCTACAGAAGTCCACACGAACCGGGAGAACGCCAAGTCACGTCGCACGCAACTCGGAAGGAAGAAAGGCTGCACCTTGCACTTCCACGAATTGCTAGATCCGCTTCAGGAAGAACAATGCCGGCGACAATCGACGGAGAGGAGGTCGGCGGAGGCGAACGAGCGACGGAACTCCTTCCGTCTAGGGTTCGGGCGAGAGCGGAACACTTCCGTCGGCCTTTCCTTTTTAAGTTATAAGAACCCTAAAAACGAAGTCCTATTTATACCCAAAGGATAAACAGCTTCTAGAAGAATCGCTATCCGCAGACCACACATCAGAATAAGGGCTTTTGTTACAATTCGTCGGAATTCCACGGGACAATCCGACGAATTCGACGAATCACAACAGACGGCAACAATTGCCTAGTCAAGGCTCTCTGTGATAATTCGTCGAGATTCCACGGAATGACCCGACGAATCCCGACGAATTCCGACGAATCCAGACAGACGACAACACTTTGTCGAGTGGAGGATCTCTGTCACAGTTCGTCGAGTTTCCACGGAATGACCCGACGAATCCCGACGAATCCGACGAATCCAATCCGTGTAAACCCGACGAATCCGACGAATCATATCCGACGAATCCAATCCGTGTAAACCCGACGAATCCGACGAATCATATCCGACGAATTCAGACAGCAACATTTGCTGGACTTCCCCATTCTATATATATGGTGATTGGTAACCTTTACCAACACAGTCAATCTTCCATCTTCTCCACATGCTCTTATGTGCGACCCTGCAGGCTCATATCGCGTTGGCAGTGAGATTACATGTTTGACCACTTCTAGATCACAATGGCAACTCCAACAAAATGATGGTCATTTAGAGAAGTGACCATTTTGAGTATAGTAGCGCGTCACGACTATGCTATTTTTGTATAGTGAGCATACGTGCTCCGATTCGACTTCCATCAGTTGTGTTAGGCTCGTATAGTTGATACGAGTGCAACAGAACTCGTTTCAATTCGATCCGAGGTCATATGTAGAATATGACTATTTTAAGTATCGTAGCGCGTCACGACGACGCGATTTTTGAATATGGAGCATACGTGCTCCGAATCGACTTCCGTCAGTTGCGTTAGACTCGTATAGTCAATACGAGTGCAACAGAATTCGTTTCGTTCCAATCTGAAGTCATTTGGAGAAAACGACTATTTTGAGTAATATCGAGCGCCGCAACAACGCCATTTTAGAATATTGGGTAAACGAGCCCCAATTTCACCCTAGTCAGTTGCATCAGACTCATGTGATGAATTCTAACGCAATGCAATTTGTTTCGTCCAAATCCGATGAGATTCGAAGAAGTTAGTCAAAAAGAGTTATCTAGAGCTATGCACTGATTTGAGTAAATAGTTATGAGTGAACAAACTCTGAAACAACTTCTGATAATTTCGTTAGCTTCGTATGGTTGACACGAACACAACGACGCCCTCCGCGTACTTTTGTGCTTATTCTGGTAGATATGAATATGTATATAAATGTTTTCAAATATATATATATATATATATGTATATATAAAAACCCATTTTGTTGATAACTAAACAAAAACCAAAATCAACAACCAAAGCACGAGCAGCAAAAACCAGGGGAGAAGCTCAGGCGAGGGACTCATCGGAGGTATTTTTATCTTCCTCCCGGACAGATATTTTTGGGGGAGGTTTTCATCGCTCATGGGGAGAGGAACACCTGTACTTCTGGATTCGGGAGAGGAGCTCGCTGGGGGCATTGGGTTGGTCGGCCGTGGCTATAAGAAGGAGGGAAGTGCTTCATCTCGAGGACACGGAAAGAGCTCGCCCCTCCCTCACCTGTCATGGTAAGATCGAGCTTCGCTCTCTCGCCTCTTCGCCTCCCCCTCTTCGAAGTCCTGTCGGAGAAAGGACTAAGAGCAGGAAATCGGGGCATGGTAAGGTCGAGCTTCCTTTTCCCTCTCTCTCCATTCTACTCCGTCTCCCTCTCTATCCTATACCCGATGGAGGGGTTATTGGGGTGTTTCACCAAGGAAAGCCAGCTCCGCAGGAAACCAGTGCAATTGATTTATTTTATTTCATTTTCTCTCCTTCTGGTTCTAAACTCAGCCTCCACGATGGTTAAGGTTGGGTAAATTAGGAAGCTCTGTTAAGTAGGAAAATGGTGGCCGATTGCTGGCATGGTTTATTTCTCTCTCCTTCATCTCTCTCTCCCCTTTCTCTCTCTTTCTCTCTCTCTCTTGTTCACAGCAAATTGAGAAAGGAAGTGGATGAAGGGGGTAATCTAGAAATGAATGTCTATTTCTCTCCCCCTCCCAAATCTCTAACGAAACAAGGGTATTACCTTCATATCCATTTATATTTTGATAAATTATAACCAATGCTAAGTTGTTGAGGTGTTCTGCTATGGGAAATCAAGTTAGGGATGGATGGAGGACTGGAGGTTGGATCATGTCAATCTCCTCCTCTCCGATTGAGGAGGTTTCGAATGGTCAGATCCCAATAAACTGACTTGAAGGTTAACTCTCTCTCTCCTCCTCTACTTGGAAGCCCCATCGAGATAAGGGCATGAGTTTCTCTTCTTCTCAATTTGGAGTAATTTCTAACTTTGGTTTGAGTTTATGATTGGGATCCAAGTGCCCGTCTAAGAAATGAAGCTTAATTGGTTGTTTGAAATTAAATCTGCTCTCTCTCCCCCTCACTCTCCCCCATTTCTTCTCTCTCTCTTTCTCTTCCTCTCACTATTTTGTGTTGAAAACTTGAGACGAGGAAGTTGAGACGAAATTTAGAAAATTTGATGGTCGTGCGCCGTGGATGGCCTAGCTCAGTCCACCGGTACAACGCCTCTACACCCTTATGTTTCCCTGGCTTGATACTCTCTAACCCAACGTCATTTTGCTGAAAATTGATTATTATTTTTGGGTGTCCAATATGATTTTATTACTTGAATTCCCCTATTAAATTGGGAGGAGGTGGTTATAAGTTGGCATAAACCTGTCCAGTAATAATTGGAAGAATATTTTGTATCATGTTGCTCCAAGTTTTGTTTAAAGGTTCATTTATATGGAGGAGGTTGCTTTCTTCTGAAACTCTAATATGGAAGGGTCGTGAGTTGGGGTAATCGCTAGCTTGAATTGGTTCATAATTCACTCTGGCAATGGTACCCCCAACTCCTCACTCTTACGCTCTCTTACTCTCTCTCTCTCTCTCTCCCCCATCTTCATCTCCTTCTTTGATCGTGCAAGTTTATATATATACATATAGATATACATAATCAATATGGTTTAATACCGGGGCTTTTTGGGGTTTCACTTAGGAATTTTGAGAGGAGTGGAGCTAGTCTAAACTCATAAAGGAGGGCTTTCTTTCCTCCTCTAATTTCTGAGAACCCATAAGCTTTCTTTCTGATTTCTGAGAACAGGCTGGGGATATATATATATATATATTGGGCCTAAAATTACTTTGGTGGAGTGGATTAAATTTGCTAATACTACATACATCCCTCTCTCACTCTATGCAAGTTCTAATATATATATATATGTATATATATACACATACATGTATGCATACATCTCACATAAGAGGGTCTATCTTGGGGCTTCACTTGAGAGGTTGAGTGGTTTATTTCAGATAGCTGCTATGCTTTCTTCCCCTCTATTATTATCAAGGTCAAATTTATTTATACTATTGATCTTATATGGAGATAGAGTTAAGAGTGGAAACTCTATGGTTCGAATGGTTCAATCTTGCCGAAACCAACGAGCAAAAATGTATGACATTAAAAGTCGCTTGAGTTGAGGCGGGGGATCGTAGTCCTTAAGGCTCTTATAAATACTCTATTAACATATATATATATATATACATACATAAATGATGAAAGCAAGCCTCCAAACTGAGAGTGTACATTTTGGAGAATTTGAGTTTGAGTCCTTGGGCCCTCCCTTTTTCATGCCGGGTTCAGGGACGACGTTTTGTTTATCGTATCAAAGTAGAGCTGACCATCCAAAGGATTAACGGAAGCCTACACGAATACAATTGTGCCTTATGTGGGCAAGTTAGGTTTGATTGCCAGCCGAGTTAAATTAGTGGTACCTTCTCGGATGGAGATATGCTAAGATTATAAAGAGTTCATCTCCTCTCCTTCTACAAACTATGGGAATGAAATGTTGCCTTCAAAAAATAATTCCCACGGGAATGAAATGTTGCCTTCGAGAGATTAATTCCTACGGGAATGAAATGTTGCCTTCGAGAAGTAGTTCCTACAGGAATGAAATGTTGCCTTTGAGAAGTAGTTCCTACGGGAATGAAATGTTGCCTTTGCGAAGTAGTTCCTACGGGAATGAAATGTTGCCTTCGAGAAGTAGTTCCTACGGGAATGAAACGTTGCTTTCGAGAAGTAGTTCCTACGGGAATGAAATGTTGCCTTCGAGAAGTAGTTCCTACGGGAATGAAATGTTGCCTTTGAGAAGTAGCTCCTACGGGAATGAAATGTTGCCTTTGAGAAGTAATTCCTACGGGAATGAAATGTTGCCTTCGAGGAAGTAATTCCTACGGGAATCAAATGTGCCTGGGGAGAAAGTTGGATGACCGATGAGTTTTCCTCTACGGCAACCTGCACGACGGATGGTCTGGGAAGGCAACCCGTGCGAAACTTATAGTACTACGTGGGTCTGAGACCGTATGCAGGACGATACGGAGTACGTAGGCGGTGGTCGTGGGAAGACTGCCTCGGCCCAATAGGAGTCCAGATGTCCCCTCCCTTATAAATGTTATATTATGTCTGTTTGTTAGTAGGGGTTGGATTCTGTTCGTGGTTCTAATAACTTGTCTTTAGCACAAGTGACAGGTGCAGATGAGGGACAACACTCATGGGTGGAGGAGGCCACAGAGCAGGCTACTTCAGGTATACGTTATTAAGTCGCATCTCCCTTTTGTTGTGCCCTATCTCAGGGTATATATATATATATATATATATATATATATATATATATATATAATGGCAATGAAGCCTTGATGAATAGGATTTAATGCGGCGGCGAAATCGATATTATTCATACAGGTTTTTAAATCGTTGTTTCTGTGATATTTAATCTTCTGCTATACACCATGTCTTCCGCTAAGGGTTACAAAACGCACTCTTTAATGATGTCTTCCGCTAAAATACTGCTTCCTTACTCTGTTGGTGTGTAGTGACTTTCGCTTAACACCACCCCTAGGCGTGACATCGGAATGTTCCAGGAAAAAGGGTTGGAGAAACTAGTGCCTTCACCCTTCGGGGTCGCTTCGGCATCGTGCTAAAGGGTGGTGTGCGATAAGATCCCCCGGTTGGACCGTCAATTTTGGAGGGGGGACCTTACAAATGGATCAGAGCGCAACCGATTCTGTCGACCTAGTCGTGATCACAGAAACACCTCTTGCTCCGCTAATCGCTGTAGCGTGGTTCGGGACGAACCACTGCAGCGGAAGCGGTGGTGGACCAAAAAGGTAAAAGTTGGCAACAAACTTGGCATATATATGAAGATTTTCACTCGAACTTATCAAATTCAGTTTTAGTCATGCAAATTTTTTTATGACTCAGATCGACACTTAAATGTCCTTTACTACATCTGATTTCGAACGATCACCTATCTTATTCCCATAAAACACTCTCTTTAAACCCTACAAAGGATCATTTCAAATTTTGAACTCTGGGTTTAAGCCTCTTTGTTTTATTGAGATTAAATGCTCGTTTTCAAAATCCCATTCGAGGTAAGCTAATCAAATGGAATTTTGTGTACGATGTAAGGATTTCATTACTAATTTCTAATCCCAGGTTTAAGCCTCTTTGTTTTATTGGGATTAAAGTTCTCGTTTTCAAAATTTCATTTAAGGTAAGCTAACTAAATGAAATTTTGCGTGTATATGGAGAATTGCTCTAACGATTGCAAATATGAAGTATGCTTTGACTTGATCAATTTGACGATCTGTTGAAAATAAAGTCGTGCAATCGAAAAAGAACTATGATAAAATGTTAGTCTTTTCAATAACGTTAATACTTCAGGAAATGATTACTGAGGCGACGTGCTGGATTGAAGTAAATTTGTGGCAAATTTATAAAAGCTTGTATACAAACCATCCTAAAAGTACATTGTTAGCATTCGCGGGACTTGCGACATTTGCATACCCAGCCAGCCCGAAAACCTTGTTAAAAAGGGTAAGCCACTGAGGACCCGAAGGTGATGGTTACCTATTTTATTGCTTTTATTGTAAATTTCTTGCATTGAGAAAAGTGGCGGGTTGGTCATGCCCGTAGACCGTACGTACCGGTGCGGGAAGGTTGACGACTCTAGGCGACAGGGAGGTGTGCACCCCGGGAGCTCGGTTGTATCTTATATGCCCCGCTGGGTCCCTCCGCTGGTTGGCCAAATTCAGTTATTACCGGATGTCTCCTACGTCCGAGGGTACACGGGGTTGTACGTTGGGGCCTGGGTAGTGCGGTACATCCACACCCAGAAGTGGAAGGACCGGCCACTGTCACCGACGGCCACATCGGTGAGGCCCGCGGGGTTCGCTACCCTGCAAAAAGAAGCGGTCAAAATATGGCAACATAAGAGCAAACTGGTAAAATATTATATGTGATTACCGTGGCGGATCAGTCAAGCCCAAGGACCATTCATACAGGAATGGGAAGGTTGATAACTCATGAGGCACTAGGGAGAGTGTGAACCCCGGGAGGTTATTAATTATTTCCCCGAAGGGTCCCTCCGCTGGATAGCCGAATTTTGTAATTGACGGATGTTGCTCACATCTAGGAGTACACTGGGTTGTACATTAGGGCCTGGGTAGTGCGGTACGTCCATACCCAGAAGTGGCAGGACCGGCCACTGTCACCGACGGCCACATCGGTGAGGCCCGCGGGGGTCGCAACCCTGCTGGAAGAAAAACGGTCAAACTGCTTCAATATTGTGTGTTGTGATTGAGTCGTGAGTACTCGTTATGCATGGCTTGCATATGCATCGAAACATACATTTTGCATATGCATCATTTGCATCAAAACATACATATCTGCATATTCCACTAACATATAACCTTCGTATGGGAGTTGGTTATATGTTTATGGATTTTTACTGCTTATTTGCAATTTCATCTGTACCATTAACATATAACCTTCGAATGGGAGTTGGTTATATGTTCATGAATTTACTCCACTTATTCACAATTTTCATCTGTTCCACCAACATATAACCTTCGTATGGGAGTCGGTTATATATTGATGGGATTTACAAAAGCTTATGCAAGTTATAACTTTTATATATTCCACTGACACGTAGCCTCGTAAGAGAACTAGCTATATGTTGATGGATTTTTACTATGTGCCTTTCGGACACAACTCATAAATTTTGCGTTTCAGATATGCAAATCCTGGAAGGTGTTGAGTTGCCTTCGTCTCCCGTAAAGATCGGTTCACGGGAGGGGTATCGAGTGATGAAGGGTTTCTGGTTTCTCACGATTAGATCAATTTGAATCGCTCAAGCTACCTCGTAGCTTACTTAAGCTACTTGTATATTACATGACAGGAGCCATCAACACAGCTCGTTAGGTAAAACCAAACCTAGAGACCCTTAAAATTTATGATCATTCGACACCTCTAGTGGTCTATAGTACGTCCCGTTTTAAATCCCCATGACCCACTCGTATTTTCAGGGACAAAAATTTTCTTTGTTTTATTGGTTTGTAATATCCCAATTTTAAAAAGGGGTCTAGCCGGTTCGGTTGAACCCTTGGAAGAGCTTAGGCTGGGTCACAGAACAACCACGGCCCGACCTTCGCCACAAAAATGATGGTCATTTAGAGAAGTGACCATTTTGAGTATAGTAGCGCGTCACGACTACGCTATTTTGTATAGTGAGCATACGTGCTCCGATTCGACTTTCGTCAGTTGCTTTAGGCTCGTATAGTTGATACGAGTGCAACAGAACTCGTTTCGCTTCGATCCGAGGTCATATTTAGAATATGACTATTTTAAGTATCGTAGCGCGTCACGACGACGCGATTTTTGAATATGGAGCATACGTGCTCCGAATCGACTTTCGTCAGTTGCGTTAGACTCGTATAGTCAATATGAGTGCAACAGAATTCGTTTCGTTCCAATCCGAAGTCATTTGGAGAAAACGACTATTTTGAGTAATATCGAGCACCGCAACAACGCCATTTTAGAATATTGGGTAAACGAGCCCCAATTTCACCCTAGTTAGTTGCATCAGACTCATGTGATGAATTCTAACGCAATGCAATTCGTTTCGTCCAAATCCGATGAGATTCGAAGAAGTTAGTCAAAAAGAGTTATCTAGAGCTATGCGCTGATTTGAGTAAATAGTATGAGTGAACAAACTCTGAAACAACTTCTGATAATTTCGTTAGCTTCGTATGGTTGACACGAACGCAACGACGCCCTCCGCATACTTTTTATGCTTATTCTGGTAGTTATGAATATGTATATAAATGTTTTCAAATATATATATATATATGTATATATAAACCCATTTTGTTGATAACTAAAAAAAACCAAAATCAACAACCAAAGCACGAGCAGCAAAATCCAGGGGAGAAGCTCAGGCGAGGGACTCACCGGAGGTATTTTTATCTTCCTCCCGGACAGATATTTTTGGGGGAGGTTTTCATCGCTCATGGGGAGAGGAACACCTGTACTTCTGGATTCGGGAGAGGAGCTCGCTGGGGGCATTGGGTTGGTCGGCCATGGCTATAAGAAGGAGGGAAGTGCTTCATCTCGAGGACACGGAAAGAGCTCGCCCCTCCCTCACCTGTCATGGTAAGATCGAGCTTTGCTCTCTCGCCTCTTTGCCTCCCCCTCTTCGAAGTCCTGTCGGAGAAAGGACTAAGAGCAGGAAATCGGGGCATGGTAAGGTCGAGCTTCCTTTTCCCTCTCTCTCCATTCTACTCCGTCTCCCTCTCTATCCTATACCCGATGGAGGGGTTATTGGGCTGTTTCACCAAGGAAAGCCAACTCCGCAGGAAACCAGTGCAATTGATTTATTTTATTTCATTTTCTCTCCTTCTGGTTCTAAACTCAGCCTCCACGATGGTTAAGGTTGGGTAAATTAGGAAGCTCTGTTAAGTAGGAAAATGGTGGCCGATTGCTGGCATGGTTTATTTCTCTCTCCTTCATCTCTCTCTCCCCTTTCTCTCTCTTTCTCTCTCTCTCTCTCTTGTTCACAGCAAATTGAGAAAGGAAGTGGATGAAGGGGGTAATCTAGAAATGAATGTCTATTTCTCTCCCCTCCCAAATCTCTAACGAAAAAAGGGTATTACCTTCATATCCATTTATATTTTGATAAATTATAACCAATGCTAAGTTGTTGAGGTGTTCTGCTATGGGAAATCAAGTTAGGGATGGATGGAGGACTGGAGGTTGGATCATGTCAATCTCCTCCTCTCCGATTGAGGAGGTTTCGAATGGTCAGATCCAAATAAACTGACTTGAAGGTTAACTCTCTCTCTCCTCCTCTACTTGGAAGCCACGTCGAGATAAGGGCATGAGTTTCTCTTCTTCTCAGTTTGGAGTAATTTCTAACTTTGGTTTGAGTTTATGATTGGGATCCAAGTGCCCGTCTAAGAAATGAAGCTTAATTGGTTGTTTGAAATTAAATCTGCTCTCTCTCCACCTCACTCTCCCCCATTTCTTCTCTCTCTCTCTCTCTTCCTCTCACTATTTTGTGTTGAAAACTTGAGATGAGGAAGTTGAGACGAAATTTAGAAAATTTGATGGTCGTGCGCCGTGGATGGCCTAGCTCAGTCCACCGGTACAACGCCTCTACACTCTTATGTTTCCCTGGCTTGATACTCTCTAACCCAACGTCATTTTGCTAAAAATTGATTATTATTTTTGGGTGTCCAATATGATTTTATTCCTTGAATTCCCCTATTAAATTGGGAGGAGGTGGTTATAAGTTGGCATAAACATGTCCAGTAATAATTGGAAGAATATTTTGTATCATGTTGCTCCAAGTTTTGTTTAAAGGTTCATTTGTATGGAGGAGGTTGCTTTCTTCTAAAACTCTAATATGGAAGGGCCGTGAGTTGGGGTAATCGCTAGCTTGAATTGGTTCATAATTCACTCTGGATATGGTACCCCCAACTCCTCACTCTTACGCTCTCTTACTCTCTCTCTCTCTCTCTCTCTCTCTCTCTCTCTCTCTCTCTCTCTCTCTCTCTCTCTCTCTCTCTCTCTCCCCCATCTTCATCTCCTTCTTTGATCGTGCAAGTTTATATATATACATATAGATATACATAATCAATATGGTTTAAAACCGGGGCTTTTTGGGGTTTCACTTAGGAATTTTGAGAGGAGTGGAGCTAGTCTAAACTCATCAAGGAGGGCTTTCTTTCCTCCTCTAATTTCTGAGAACCCATAAGCTTTCTTTCTAATTTCTGAGAACAGGCTGGGGATATATATATAAATTGGGCTTAAAATTACGTTGGTGGAGTGGATTAAATTTGCTAATACTACATACATCCCTCTCTCACTCTATGCAAGTTCTAATATATATATATATGTATATATATACACATACATGTATGCATACATCTCACATAAGAGGGTCTATATTGGGGCTTCACTTGAGAGGTTGAGTGGTTTATTTCAGATAGCTGCTATGCTTTCTTCCCCTCTATTATTATCAAGGTCAAATTTATTTATACTATTGATCTTATATGGAGATAGAGTTAAGAGTGGAAACTCTATGGTTCGAATGGTTCAATCCTGCCGAAACCAACGAGCAAAAATGTATGACATTAAAAGTCGCTTGAGTTGAGGCGGGGGATCGTAGTCCTTAAGGCTCTTATAAATACTCTATTAACATATATATATATATACATACATAAATGATGAAAGCAAGCCTCCAAACTTAGAGTGTACATTTTGGAGAATTTGAGTTTGAGTCCTTGGGCCCTCCCTTTTTCATGCAGGGTTCAGGGACGACGTTTTGTTTATCCTATCAAAGTAGAGCTGACCATCCAAAGGATTAACGGAAGCCTACACGAATACAATTGTGCCTTATGTGGGCAAGTTAGGTTTGATTGCCAGCCGAGTTAAATTAATGGTACCTTCTCGGATGGAGATATGCTAAGATTATAAAGAGTTCATCTCCTCTCCTTCTACAAACTACGGGAATGAAATGTTGCCTTCAAAAAATAATTCCCACGGGAATGAAATGTTGCCTTCGAGAGATTAATTCCTACGGGAATGAAATGTTGCCTTCGAGAAGTAGTTCCTACGGGAATGAAATGTTGCCTTTGAGAAGTAGTTCCTACGGGAATGAAATGTTGCCTTTGAGAAGTAGTTCCTACGGGAATGAAATGTTGCCTTTGAGAAGTAGTTCCTACGGGAATGAAACGTTGCTTTCGAGAAGTAGTTCCTACGGGAATGAAATGTTGCCTTTGAGAAGTAGTTCCTATGGGAATGAAATGTTGCCTTTGAGAAGTAGTTCCTACGGGAATGAAATGATGCCTTTGAGAAGTAATTCCTACGGGAATGAAATGTTGCCTTCGAGGAAGTAATTCCTACGGTAATCAAATGTGCCTGGGGAGAAAGTCAGATGGCCGATGAGTTTTACTCTACGGCAACCCGCACGACGGATGGTCTGGGAAGGCAACCCGTGCGAAACTTATAGAACTACGTGGGTCTGAGACCGTATGCAGGACGATACGGAGTACGTAGGTGGTGGTCGTGGGAAGACTGCCTCGGCCCAATAGGAGTCCAGATGTCCCCTCCCTTATAAATGTTATATTATGTCTGTTTGTTAGTAGGGGTTGTATTCTGTTCGTGGTTCTAATAACTTGTCTTTAGCACAAGTGACAGGTGCAGATGAGGGACAACACTCATGGGTGGAGGAGGCCACAGAGCAGGCTACTTCAGGTATACGTTATTAAGTCGCATCTCCCTTTTGTTGTGCCCTATCTCAGGGTATATATATATAATGGCAATGAAGCCTTGATGGATAGGATTTAATGCGGCGGCGAAATCGATATTATTCATACAGGTTTTTAAATAGTGGTTTCTGTGATATTTAATCTTCCGCTATAAACCATGTCTTCCGCTAAGGGTTACAAAACGCACTCTTTAATGATGTCTTCCGCTAAAATACTGCTTTCTTACTCTGTTGGTGTGTAGTGACTTTCGCTTAACACCACCCCTAGGCGTGACATCGGAATGTTCTAGGAAAAAGGGTTGGAGAAGCTAGTGTCTTCACCCTTCGGGGTCGCTTCGGCGCTGTGCTAAAGGGCGGTGTGCGATAAGATCCCCCGGTTGGACCGTCAATTTTGGAGGGGGGACCTTACAGGTTTCTCCTTCTCAGTTGCAGGAAGTTCACCTAGCTCCCCCTGAGCAGATTGCTCCCCCTGGGATGGAACTTCCTTTGATCCTTCTACTTCTTCAATTTCTTTATCATCTTCAGCTCCAGCTGTATCTAGCTCCTTAGCTCCTACTTCAGCCAACACATCATCTGGCTGTCCTTTTTCATCTTCAGCTTCATTCATAACAGTATCCAGCTCCCCCTGAGTTTCAGTTTCTTTATTTTTCTTACCATCTGCCACATTTTCCTTTTCAGCTTCATTGTCTGCTCTGCTTGCCTTCCCTTGTAATAGTATCACTTGATTTGCAGCCTCTCTTGCTATATTAAGTACCTCTATTATTTGTTCTTCAGAGTGTAGCTCAGGTACAACTTCATTTCCAATTGTCTTGAGAAGTGCAAGACTATCATCTTTTGAGGAAGGAGGGGACTTGTGAGAGAGAGATTTAGGATTGGAGGGCTTCTCTTCATCTAGATTCTCCCCATTCTTGACCTTCCTGGCCAGGGATGTTAAGAAAGACTTGGTCACTCTAGAGGAATAGAGAGAGGTCTTCAAATTTTGCACAGAGGCACTGACCCCATCTATTTGGGTGTGCATGTGAAGGATGGAGGAATGAATCTGGGAGCAGTACTCATCCAGCATTGCTTGGAATGTTTGAGCTGCTGATGTAATGCACTGAGTAAGGAGGGCTTCAGTGGATGCAGATGGTTCATGTTGTGGTTGGTGATGAGGAGAGAGTGGTGGAGGAGGTGATGAGGGTGGAGAAAGGTTAGTTGATGTATGAGGTATTGGTGATAATGGAGGTAAAGAGGATGAGAGATTATGAGGAGGAGGAGATGGAGAAACTGCTGTTTGAGGAGCAGGTGTTTGAGAAGAGGTAGGTAGAGTAGGAGTTGTGAGGGTGGTAGAGACTATTGGAGTGGATGATGGTGGTAGAGAAGGATTGTCTCTTTGAGGAGGAGGAGGAGGAGGAGATGGATGAACAGAAGAGTTAGGAGGAGAGGGAGTCCTTTCAGGAATGGAACCAGGCTTAGGGATTTGCCTACTAGAATTGAAAGTGCAACGAATGTGCAAAATCTCCTCCTAGTTCTAAGCCAAAAGGAGGAGCCTGGAGGTTAACTAGAATGGAACCAGGCTTAGAATGGAACCAGGCGTATGCGTCGATTGGAGTCGACGTATGCGTCGATTTCACTTATTGAGTTGAGTCATCGACGGTGCGTCGATTAGAATTCGACGTGACTTTTGATTTTCCTGAAGAATTTTAGGTGTTTATTTCTTTTTATCTCTTCCTAGTTCTAAGTCAGTCTTGGACTAATTTTTACAGATAGTTTGATTGGTTGTGCTAACATTGTTTGGCAAAGTGGCCAGTTTTGTTACATATATGGCACTTGATTATCTTATTCTTATGATAATTTGAGTTTAGAGAAGGAGAAGGGTTGATTAGGATAGAAAGTTTGATTAGGATGGGAATTTTGGTTACCAGGTTTAGGGTAGAAATTTTGGTTAGGATAGGGGTGTTGATTAGGATGGAAATCATGGTTAGGATGAATGGATCCTGAATGAGAATTATAGAAGGTTTTTGGAGGATAGGCATTTAAGTTGCTCTGAATTTTTGTGCGTCGATATCTATTCGACACATGTTGATAGTTGCTTCGATTTATATTCGGTGCTTTCTCCCGATAGCGTTGATCTGATATCGACGCATGGAAAAAGTTGCGTCGATTGGAAGTCGACGTACTTTTATTCAAGCGTCGAGTAGAGGTCGAGGCATCTGAAAGGTTGCGTTGAGTAAAAGTCGACGCACTATCATTCATGCGTCAATATAAAGTCGACGCAACTTTATCTTCATACATTTTCTTTTTCCCTTTTTCTAATTTTGTTCTTTTATGTATTGTTTCTTTTGGCTTAGTTGCTTCTTCAGATGAAGTTTGAGAGTCATCTGCTGAATAATATGATGTTTCATCAAATTGTTTTATTTCCTTGAGGGAGTCTTCTTCCTTATTTAGTGAGTCTTTTTCTTGGTTTAATTTGATGGGTTTTGTGAATTTTACAGGGATCATCCAAGCAGGTTTGTTGGATGGAACTTGGCTGGTTGAGGGATCAGCCCCTAGAACAAGATTTTTATGTCTCCTTGTTTGTTGTTCAGTGATTTCCTTGAGAATTTGGCTTCTCATTTTTATTGATTCTTCAAAAGCTTTTGCCTGGGATACCTTATCCTTAAGGAGCTGGTTTTCTATTCTAGCCCTTTCTACCTCCTTTTCTATGATGTTGGCCCTTAATTCATAATTTTTAGAGCATTTAACTTCTCCATTTCTCTGGTTTTTAGCCACATTGATTTGTTCATTTAGATTTTTTATTTCTTGTGTAGCTTTTAGTTGATCTAGACACATTCCCATAAAATCATTTCTGAAATTATCACTTTGAAAATCTATTTCATCAAACATGCTTACCTCATCCTTATCCTCAGATTCCTCTATGAGAATAAGGCTATCTTCTTTTTCATCTTCAGAAGATATGCTTTCTTCTGATCCTGTCTCACTCCATGATTTAGCACCATCATCATTCTTTGAGCCTTCAAGGGCCATCAAGCATAGATCTTCTTGCTTAGGCTCTTCATTGTCACTCTTAGAAGAAGAGCTGTCCTCAGAGTCTGTTTCACTCCAGGCTTCTGCAATAAAGCCTCTTTCTTTCTTCTTCCCCTTTTTCTTGAGATCCTTCTTTTTCAGATCTTTCTTTGTCTCAGCATTTTCTGGACATTCTGGGGCAATATGTCCAGGTTTCCTGCATGGCCCGTCATTAATAACAAGAACTATAAGAACAAGAGCCCAGATTGTTTCTTGCGGTCTCAAATTTGAGTTCGCGCAACTTGGATGCGAGTTAACCGTTGTTGTGTTCGCAGGTTTGCGGTCAGCAGGGTGCGGTCTCCTTCCTTAGTGATTTCCGGTGGCTTGAATAAACAGTTCGTCTGCGGTCTGTCAGCGAACTGGGTTATTGTGTTCTTGTGCTGTTCGCAGTGAGCTCAGTGATCAGGCAACCTTTAGCGGTTAGGCGGTCTGAGTTGCGGTCTGGCGACAGCTTCAGTTCTTTGTTCCAATAAGCTCTAGTTCGTGCGGTCTGAGGTGCGGTCTTGTAGTGCTGGCAGTCTGTCCGGTTTCTGTTCGTGCGGTCTCAGGGTAAGCCGGGCGAGTTCTGGAGTGGTGCGGCTTGTGCTGTCTGAGCTTGTCTAGCCGCCAGCTTTGTTTTTTGGTTTGTTTTGTTCTTCTCGTCTCCGTGATTCTGATGAATCATGTATCGCCATGTATACCTCGCATTGTAAAGCAGTTCTGTTTCAATAAAGATTTCTTGTGTTGCTGTTTTGGCATTGTGGTTGTTTGGCTATAACTCTTGTTGATACAACTCCTGCTTACTCCTAAACGGTCTTTCAAAAAATTTAACATGGTATCAGAGCAAGGTTTCTGGAGTGGATAAGCAGTGATCAACTAGAGTTGCCATCGTCTTTGTGAAGAAGAGACCACATAGATTGCCATGGAAGGTGGATACGCAAGAGGTCTTGGTATTGAACTCCTCACATCGACTAACTTTAAAAAGTGGAAGTCGTGTATGGAGAGTTACTTGCTTGGCGAGGATCTATGGGAGGTAGTTGGCAGAGAAGACACACAAGAAGTGTTTCTAGCAGGAGATAATATGGCAGTGGTGAGACTTTGGAGGAGGACGAATGCTAAGGCAGAGTTCACTCTCAAGAGGGCTATCTCACCGGAGCTGTTTGATCACATCATAGGATGTAAATCTGCTGCTGAGATTTGGACATCCTTGGATGGATTGTTCAATAAGAAGAATGTAGCGAGGCTACAATATCTTGAAAATGAGTTGGCGAAAGCCTCTCAAGGTGATCTTTCTGTTTCTACCTTCTTCCTCAAGATGAAGAACCTCACGGCATAGATTTCTGCATTGGACCCTGATGAGCTAATCTCTGAGGCAAAACTGAAGAGGCATATCATCCGCGGGTTGCGGAAGGAGTATCTTGCCTTTGTAACTTCAGTTCAGGGTTGGGCAAATCAACCGTCGTTGTTGGAGCTGGAGAACCTTCTTGCTTCGCAAGAAAGTTTAGCAAGACAGATGGCGGGGGTTTCAATCTCCGGGGGAGAAAGTGATGTGATGTTCTCTGGGAAGAAGAAGAAGAATTGGGAAAAGAAGAAGCCGGGTCATGATGGACCCTCCACTTCAGGTCAGCAAGATAGGGGCTATGCTCCTAAGTTTGATGGGAAGAAGAAAAGAGAGGGACTGAGGTGCTTTAGATGCAATAAGACTGGGCACTTCAAGAAAGATTGCCGGGTGAATCTTCATCAGGGACATGCAGTGGAGAAGGAGATGCCAAAGTCTGGAGAAGTTGGATGGGGAGGAGCCTTTGCGTCTAATATAACGGTGATGCTCGTTAAGGCCTTGGATTCCATCAACTATGATGAGGACTGGATTGTTGATTCAGGGTGTGGGCATCATCTCACCTGGGATGGATCAAAGTTCTCTTCTTTGGCGCCTTACTCAGGTAACAATGCTATCATTACGGCTGATAATTCTATTCATCCTGTAGAGCACAAAGGAGTCATCTCTCTGAGCAGTGATAAGGGTCCACTCACGTTGAGGAGTGTTTATCACATGCCTGGTATGAAGAAAAATCTCTTCTCTGTGACAAATGCGGTCGACGCCGGTTATCACGTTCTGTTTGGCCCAACAGAAGTGAAGTTTCTCAAAACTCAACCGGAGATAAAGGGAGATGTTATTCATGTCGGCAAGCGGGTGAAGGACTTGTTCATTTTATCGACAAGTACCTATGTTGATAAGATGAGGACCAATGATGGCGCGGCCATCTGGCATGAAAGGTTGGGGCATGTAGGCATGGACAAATTGAAGGCTATGGTGGTAAGGGGCCTTGTCAATGGCTTGCCTAGCTTGTCCTCCTATGGAGATGGTCATGTCTGCGAAGGATGTCAGTTTGGTAAGTCTCATCGACTTCCATTTGACAAATCGCAAACAAGGTGCAAAGTGCCGTTGGAGTGCATCCACGGTGATTTGATGGGACCGACTGCCACCCCAAGCCTTGGAGGCAATAGATATATGTTGGTGTTGATTGAAGATTACACCAGATATGTCTGGGTGTATTTCTTGAAGGAGAAGTCGGAAGCATTTGCAAAACTTGTGGAGTTCAAGGAGCTGGTTGAAGGCCGGCTTGGCCTGCGGGTTAAAAAACTTAGAACTGACAATGGTGGGGAGTTCACCTCTGGTGAGTTCTCAAGTTTTTGCAGGAAGCATGGCATCAGGAGAGAGCTCACTTGTGCCCATACTCCACAACAGAATGGCGTTGCCGAGAGGAAGATTCGTCATTTGACGGAAACTTGCAAATGCTGGCTTCATGCCAAGAATATCCCAAAGTCCATCTGGGCGGAGGGAATGTCTTGTGCAGCTTATGTCATCAACAGGCTGCCTTTAAGTCCTATCAACAAGAAGACCCCTCACGAACTAATGTTCAAGGAGAAGCCGAGCGTTACACACCTTCGGGTGTTTGGATCAACCTGCTATGTGCATATTCCTGATGCTCTTCGGACAAAGCTAGATGCAAAAGCAAGGAAGCTAGTCTTTGTTGGGTATGATGAGCGGAAGAAGGGATGGAGATGCATGGATCCTGAGACACGGAGGTCAATTGTTTCTCAGGATGTGGTGTTCGATGAAGTGACTTCCTACAAGGGGAGTTCAGGAGTTGAACTACCGGAGAGCAGGGTTGATGAAGGAGGAAAAGCTGCGGGAAGTCTTCAAGTGGAGTTGCCTGTTTCACCACGAGCTCAAGTTGTGTCAAGCTCTGAGATGGAGGCTTCAGGTTCTGGAAGCAGGGGGAGCGATGCTCCAAGTTCATCTGGAAGAGGAGCTTGCACAGAAGAAGCGGCTGAGGAGGTGGTTAGTCAGGTGCAACCTCTTAGGAGGTCGAAGAGGACTATTCAACCACCAGATCGATACACAGGAGGGAACATGGTGAACTTTGTTTCATGTTTCTTTGCTGGTAACTTGGATGAAAGGGAGCCGTCGAGCTTTGAGAAGGCCAGAGGGGTAAAGAAGTGGGACATTGCTATGCAAGAAGAGATGGCAGCTCTCGAGAAGAATGAGACCTGGTCTCTTGTGCCCAAGCCCAAGGGCACCACTCCTGTCACTTGCAAGTGGGTCTTCAAGCTGAAGAAGAAAGCTGACGGCAGTATCGAGCGGTACAAGGCTCGCCTTGTAGCTCGCGAGTTCTCACAGCAGTACGGAGAAGATTATGATGAGACATTTAGTCCAGTGGCAAAGATGACTTCTGTTCGATTTGTTATTGCCTTGGCGGCTTCGAGTGGTTGGGAGATTTGGCAACTCGACATGAAGAATTCTTTCTTATACGGCGAAATTGACAAGGATATCTTCATGCTCCAACCGCAAGGCGAAATTGACAAGGATATCTTCATCTTGAAGGAGTATCCGGACTATGTTTGTAAGCTGAAGAAGGCCCTGTATGGGTTGAAGCAAGCGCCTCGGGCGTGGTACGGGAAGATTGCAGAAAATCTCTTATTCTGCGGATTCGTTGCTTCAGACTCTGATTCTAGCTTGTTCATCAAGAAGGAGGGGGTGCTTCAGGTGATTGTGCTGCTGTATGTGGATGACATGATTGTCACCGGGAATTCGAAGGAGGCGGTAGCAAGGCTGAGAGCTGAGCTTGCTATCAGGTTCGAGATGAAGGATCTGGGGGAGCTTCACCATTTCCTTGGACTCGAGGTGTAGAGGCGGGAGAGCGGAGTGCTCATTTCTCAGGCTGGCTATGCGGAGCGGATCGTTCAACGATTCGGCATGGAGGAAGGGAAGAGCGGCTCTATACCTTTGGAGCAACATCATAAGCTTCGGAAGGATGAGGGGAGAGTCTTATCTGAACCATTGGTTTTCCGAGCTCTGGTTGGGAGCTTGATCTACTTGACGATCACAAGGCCAGATATTGCTTATGCAGTTGGCAAGGTGAGTCGGTACATGGCGGAGCCACGGAAGCCTCATCTTCGAGCGGCGAAAGGTATATTGAAGTATGTGAAGTCGACCTCTGATTTGGGTCTCCTATTTAGGAGAGGGTCAAGCTTGGAGTTGCATGGATACATGGATGCTGACTACGGGGGAGACGTGGATGATCAGAGATCAACGTCTGGTTATGTCTTTATGACGGGCCCCACAGCTATCTCTTGGTGCAGCAAAAAGCAGGACTCGATGTCCGTATCTACCACAGAAGCGGAGTACAAGACTTCGGCCTTGGCAGCTCAGGAAGCCAATTGGCTCAGGAGGTTGGTAGAGGACGTTCATCAGGAGGTTCGAGGTCCCACTATGCTACGCGGGGACAATGAGAGTGCTCTCAAGCTGGTTAATAATCCAGTCTGTCACGCGAGGACCAAGCATATAGAGATTGAGCACCATTTCATTCGTGAAAAGGTGTTGGGAGGATCTCTTATGGTCGAGCATGTTCGGAGTGCGGACAATGTTGCAGACATCTTCACAAAGATGCTGGCGAAGGGGCCGTTTACACGGTTGCGGAATTTACTCGGGCCAGTCTCCACTTCCCACTTCAAGGGGGAGTGTTGAAATTTTGAAGTGGTGTGGAGGATACCAGGCGGTCTGGTTTGGGAGACCGCGGAGACCGCGTGGCTTGTGTAGGTTATCTGCCGGTCTGGCTCTGCCGGGTTGTCCTGGCGGTCTGCTGGTTGTTACGGTCTGTTCTTGGTAGCTGCGGTTTGTTCCCGAGTAGGTCTGCTAGTTTGCCTGGCTTCCTTGTTGGAATACCGGGCGGGTTGTTCCTATATGACCGTCTACCCGGGCGGTCTATCATGGCGATCTGGAAACTTGATTGAAGTCGGCCAGATGGTTCTAGCTTGCTCCTGGTGATCTAAGGAAGGAGCATTGTTGAGACCGCTCGGCTTGTTCGCGGTCTCGTGTTCGTGCGACCTGTGCGCGATCTTGTCTGCTGATATGCATCTTGGTCGGGTGATCGTCCAAGTGGTCTGTTCGCGCGATTTACTGTATGAGACCGCTGGCGATCTGATGGGTGGTGACTGTATCCCGGTTTGTGCGGTGATGACATCCGTCCACCCGCCTATAAATAGGGTTGCATGGCCCGTCATTAATAACAAGAAGTGTAAGAACAAGAGCCCAGATTGTTTCTTGCGGTCTCAAGTTTGAGTTCGCGCAACTTGGATGCGAGTTAACTGTTGTTGTGTTCGCAGGTTTGCGGTCAGCAGGGTGCGGTCTCCTTCCTTGGTGATTTCCGGTGGCTTGAATAAACAGTTCGTCTGCGGTCTGTCAGCGAACTGGGTTATTGTGTTCTTGTGCTGTTCGCAGTGAGCTCAGTGATCAGGCGACCTTCAGCGGTTAGGCGGTCTGAGTTGCGGTCTGGCGACAGCTTCAGTTCTTTGTTACAATAAGCTCCAGTTCGTGCGGTCTGAGGCGTGGTCTTGCAGTGCTGGCAGTCTGTCCGGTTTCTGTTCGTGCGGTCTCAGGGTAAGCCGGGCGAGTTCTGGAGTGGTGCGGCTTGTGCGGTCTGAGCTTGTCTAGCCGCCAGCTTTGTTTTTTGGTGTGTTTTGTTCTTCTCGTCTCCGTGATTCTGATGAATCATGTCTCGCCATGTATACCTCGCATTGTAAAGCAGTTCTGTTTCAATAAAGATTTCTTGTGTTGCTGTTTTGGCATTGTGGTTGTTTGGTTATAACTCTTGTTGATACAACTCCTGCTTACTCCTAAACGTTCTTTCAAAAAATTTAACAGAGTCTTTTGATAAGGAGACTCTTAGAACCACCCTGAGTCTTTTGATAAGGAGACTCTTAGAACCAACTGAGTCTTTTGAAAAGGAGACTCTTAGAACTAGTACAACTGAATTTTTTGAAGAGAGATTCTAAAAACTCTTTTACAATATGTGAAAGTGAAAATAAGAAAAAGAAGAAGAAGTTTTTAAGACAAGAAAAAATCTTCTTCCTAGCAAGAAGATTGGAAGCACAAGAAGTAGTGAATGAAATCTCTCTTCTATAGTGAGAAGGAGATTGTAGGCCTTTTCTCTCTTTTGTGAGAGCTATCAGAGTTTGCAGCAGTATGGCATCAGAGTGAGAAGGAGAAGGAAGCTTGATCTTTGCTGCAACACTATTTCTCAATTCTCTCTTTTCACTTGGGAGCTCTTCCTCTTTTTCAAATGTAAAATGGTGGAACACCTCTTCTTGCTCTCTGCCGACCACCTTGTTATTTATAGCTCTGTTCATTAAAATAACACTATAGGAGAGTAATCAATTAGCAGGCAGAGTATTAGAAAGAAGGAGAAATTTCCATAACAATTATATCCATAGAAGGAAAGTATTTATTCTGATTTCAAATAGTGTCCATAATGGATTTAATCAAATTAGCCAAGAATTCATTAGAGGAAAAGAATAATTCAGAACGGCTATAAAGAATAATTTGATTCCATATAAATCAGATCTATGAAAGAAGGAAAGAGATCTGGCGATTTTTGAATTAATCATAGAAATCGACGTGCGTCGATTACTATTCGACGTAAGCGTCGAATTCGTCCTGGCTGTACGTCGAGAGGAGAATAAGGAAGGTGCGTCGACTAAGGTGCGTCGACTTCTCAAGATGCGTCGACTAGAAGTCAGATCTACGTCGACATAGGATACGCTGAATTCTTCTTAAAGGTACTTCGACTCATTCTGAACGATACGTCGATACTACTTCAACGTTGCGTCGAATACTATTCGACGCATATTTACTTAACCTTGATTTTCATTTCTTAGAATTCATATTCAACTCATTTTCAGGGGTTAAGAGAAATCATTTTCCCAATAGTTGTTGTCCGGGCAGATCTCGCCCACTCCCTTCTGCCACTGCTTCCTTCCCGGGTCTCTGAACTGGTGCATTCTGGCCCATTAGCCTGGATGCGATCTCTGAGATCACCGACGTCGTGCACTCGCACTTTGCTGTGAATGCGAGCTGTAGAGTCTGCGGGACCTCTCGTGTAAGACCCCCCTCTCGGAACACAAGACACGGCCGAGGGGAGTCCTATGCCCAGGACAGCCGCCTTGCGAAAGCGCCAACACACGAGCTAGCCTCTTCCACATGACTCCTATCCTGCCGGCCAAACCAATATCATCGAGCCAACCCATCAATAAAACAAACTAGAATCCATAAATTCACATATAAGTAAAGGTGTCAGCATTATACAAAGACTTGTAGCTCCAAGAGCTCTCGCAAACATCATAGTATCGAAAGAAATGCCCTAAGGGCTACATCAGAAAACCATAGCTCACATCTGTCACCGACGACAATGATGGTATCATAGTCTCCGGCCCTGTCATCCTTACCTGGCTATCCGCCTCCGGCATCGTGCGATGCTGCTCCTGGGTGCGCTCCTAAAAAGAGGGATGCAACAACCATTAGTCATAAAGACTAAGTGGCTTCACATCCTCTCCTCCGGCGACTCCAAGGCACCGGGCGGAAGGGAATGAAGAGTAGCAGCAAGAAAGTCAGTAGTAGCAAAAACAGGTGACAGGGAAGGACATAATCTCAGCAGTGTATCAATATATAAGAAGCGAAACTAACAAGTAATATGTCAATGACAGAGTATAGGCAAGTAACGTAGCAGTACAGAAATTAGCAGTTTCAAACGTACCTTAACTTATATGAATGCTCATACAAACTTATAAGTTAAGGTTTCCAATTTGGGACTCATTATATAAAAGACCCCACACAAATTTATATGATGGATCCGATGTGGTGCAATGCTATGAACATGAAAGGATGAATGCAATGCAATGATTATGATATGATGAACTCACCCATGCATTTTTGCTATGCCGACATAGACCTGTAGTTCCTGCTTTTCGAGGGTAGCTAACCACTCAGGCACCTCACGTCGTGGCCAGACGGAGACTTTGGAACGGGCTCCTCCACAACTAGGCGGGTATGAACACTACCAGACCTAGGCCTATGTACGCCTCAATGCGAAGAACACACAGCGGAGCCCCTACACACTGCTCACATCATGCCGAGTATTCATAATGCGGGAGGGGTCTTGGGAAATGAACACCAAGAACACGGTCCCACCGATCTAGAGTCTAACTACCGGATTCTGTCATTGTCACGACTAGCAAGCCCGTAGACCCGCCACAAGTAATCCTCCTACTAGGACCATCACACCACCATGGGTAAACCATGCACATTCATGAAATTTCCATGTCCATCCATGCTATCGAGCACCCAAGGGCTCACGTAAGGAACCGTATTACCTATTTCCCCCTACAACCAATGCCAATGCTAATTTGCATCCAAGGCCCCCAACCACCGGGTCCTTAGCATTTCCCCTTACGATACGACCGCATCTTGTAACCCGTATCAAACCATCGAGGCTACCACACCTAGCGGAATATAACTCTGATGTAGTGGCGCGCGTATGACACAAAAATTACCCGATGAGACCCTGCATGACTACTTGTGTGTATAGAGACGTAGTCATACCTTACTACATGTATCCTTCCATTAGGCATCGCAATGTACCCTTTCAGATCCATAACCATCTCCCGATTTGTGTCTCCTCAATTTTTACCATAATTTTACAACACCGTTGTCACAACCCACATTTTCTCGGCAATTAGGAATATCAGAGTAAGAGAAAATACGCGTCATGATGACATGTCATGCATGAGCCAACTGCAGACGCTCAGGCAGGAACAAATCTCTTATTTAGTACAAAACAAGATTACATGATGATTCATTACTTGAAATCATTTATTAGGTTTGAGGTAAGAACTGTGTCTCTCAGTTCGTGAATCAACTAGTCCACAGAAGAAAGTATATATGTAATTGCAGCAGAAAAATACCTAACTTGGTTTTATTAAGGTCCTACATGCACGTGATGTCTGGACATAAATGAAATGATATGCACATATCTAGATTTAGCTTGGGTATGAAGATACTGGTACGCGACTTTAAGTATAAAAGTTTGGCCTATAAAAGATGCAATAAAAATGGATGAAAATCATTTTATAACTATAATGCACCTAGGCATAAATCATTCCCATAGAGCAAGACACACGAGATCAAAAAGTAGTGGCAATAACTGGCAAGTAATCTACAATGCAGCAAAGAGAGGCACAATGTGCGTCAACAACCTGAAACCAACCCATTGGCTTCAAACTAGCACGTCTGAACACAAGAAGAAAACTAACTACTACTACCTCGTAGCAGCGGGGTAAGACAGCAGCTACGACTCCGAAGGTCTTCGAACTACACCTCTAACTGCTACAACTCCGAACCTGAGGCATTCAAATAAAGCAAAAAAACACCTCAGCAAGGAAAGCACAAGTGGCAGGATAACATCAAAGTTCTACGAAACCAAGAAAATAAAAAGGTATAAGGGGTACCAACCCAAGCCAAATTTACAGAAAGAAGAAGCTCCAAAGAATATGGCCAAAAAATGAACCCAGTGCACCAATACCCTTTTAGAGATGCAGGTAATGTTCATTTATCTTGTTAATTCTATTTATGAGACTGATCAGCTCAATTTAAAATGGGTGCGGTACTTTATCCTCTGAAACCCAAAGCCAAACAATGGGTGGGTGTTTCTCTATCCCAAACCACCCAAACGCGGCCCTCGGGACCACATGCCAAGCCCGCGATTCACCTCTAAAATGGCCACCATGCAAGGCTACAACAAATCCCCACTGCCCCCCAAACACGGCTCACTGTGCAAGGCTAAAGACAATGGTTCATATTAATTAATTTATTTAATTAGGGCACGGGACGAAGACCGATAAAACAATCACCAGGGTACCCTAAGGATAGGGTCACAATGAAGAAAACACCGCCCAAGACACTTTATAAGAGCCCAGGGATTTCATGAGAAAAAAACACAGATTTCTAGAGAATTAGACGCAGATTTCATGAGAAATACAGGGATTTCATGAGAAATAGAAATAGATTTCATGAGAAATGCAAGGATTTCTAGAGAAAGGAAAGAACAGTCTGCAGGAATTTCATGAGAAATGCAGGGATTTCTAGAGAAATGAAAGAACAGTCTGCAAGGATTTCATGAAAAATGCAGGGATTTCTAGAGAAATGAAAGAACATTCTGCAGGGATTTCATGAGAAATGCATGAACAGTTGATGGCGCAAATCTTAGCACACCGCTATAGGCGGTAGTAAGACTGCGGCACAAAACGGCAGTGTACCGATCATTCAAGTAATATACAACGAGGAGTAATCCCCGAGTATCGAATCTCTCAAGGAACACAGTAAGGTGGAGTTAACGTTCGAGGAAGGACTTGAGATCGAAGTCCAGCGATAGGTGGAGTGCGAACGAAAGGGATTTGGTTTGTGAATAATAAAATAAAATAAAATATTACAACTACTCCTATGCAATGCCGCTATGCAAAGCTTCACTCGGCGGGATGGAAGACTACGTAGGCCTTGAGCGCACTACTTCGTTGGGCGGATGGACGAGTAGGCTAGCGGAATCGAACTATGCAGGCCTTGAGTGCGCTGCTTCGTTAGGCGAATGGAATACGGGCCGCGATGCCACGCTTCGGTAGGCGGATGGACGAGTAGGCATACGGATGAGGGTCGCAAACACCTCGTCGACAAGCACGCCACTAGCAATTGCTAGTGCGGCACACGAACACGAAGGCGTAATGGAAATTAGATGGGGGCGCACCTCATAAACACATATGAAAAGTATAATCTCAAATAAATGAAATAGACATTACATAACAAGATTCATTGTGTATATCATCAAAATATAGAAGAGTCTAACTTAAACAATCATCAACATAAAGAAGGAAAAAGAGGGTAAAGGAGTCGACCACATCCGAAGCCTTGCCGAAGATTCACAGTTGGAATCGCTGGGTTGTTAATCCGCGTCCAAGCTCGGTCTTCAACTGCGTCCGAGGTAGAGGAGGGCTGTCACTTCCTCCCAATGGCTCGTCTTCTTCGTGTCACGATCAAATCTACTCCGATACACGATCTCCTTGCTCGACGTTGGCGATCTTTGGGCTAGAAACCTCTCCTTGGAGCTCAAGGATGATGGAGGAGGCCTAGGGGGGCGGAGAACCGGCGAAAGGGGCGAAAACGGCGGACTGGACAGAAGAAAATGCGGAGTCCCCGACCTAATTCGCGAGCAGGTCAATTTATAGGTGCTGGAATAAACAGTGCGCACGGTCATTGGCGCACGACCAGTGGTCGTGCGCGCTGGAATTCTGTGATCGTGCGCCTGCCTGGGTGGAGCCTGCAATGTAAGAAATTTATAAAATACCATGTTCGCACGACAAGTGGCGCACGACCGGTGGTCGTGTGCACTATCGTAGGTGGTCGTGCGCACTGGTCGAAACAGAACTCATCAAATTGATGTTAAGTGCGCACGAACAGTGGCGCACGACCAGTGGTCGTGCGCACTATCGTAGGTGGTCGCGCGCACTGTCCGAGACAGAACTCAGAAAAAAGGGTTAAGTGCACACGATCAGCGGCGCACGACCAGTGGTCGTGCGCAATAGAACCATTGATCGTGCGCAGTGTTCCTGTACAGAATTGTACCGGGAACACCTGCACGACTCCTGTTCCAGCATACAACACCAATCATAAACATGAAATAACACCAAAACGGGCCTAGAAGTGCACATAGCATGGAATAACAAATATGAGCTAAAACAAGGCTAAAGTGCAGTGCATAGACTAGAAAATCGGCCCAGATGAATCCATAAATGTGTATATATTTGGGACTCATCACACCCCCTGACTTAACTATTTGCGCGTCCCGAGCAAACAAATTCTAAGCGAACGGGGCAAGAAAAGTAGATGGCTTAAAATTACAATACAGAGTACCATGCGAAGTCGCATGCTCACGTGCATGAGAAAAATAGTAGAGAAGATTTCTGATTATATAAACAGTTTATATATTTCTAAAAGAGTAAAAGCATATTACAACTACTCAAAATGGTGAACAACGGTGAATCATTCGGTCATGCATACGGAGAAAGTAAACTAAGCGCTGAGACGAGCATTGCTCAAGATCGGGATGCGGGACAAACTCCACTGAAATCCATCAGTGTCGGTGACCATAAGCTTGCCCGGCGTGAGTTAGTAGGACTTTCAGGTTTTAATTGAGGCTTGGGTTACGGTGAGGTAAACAATGATAAACAAAATGGCTTAAAACACATAACCCAATTGAGCTTTTAAAATAACTACCCGCGCACCAAAATCGAATGCAAGTGCACCACACCCCCAGACTTGGACTTTTGCAACATAGGTGTGTGCACCGCCTACTCCCAATACATAATTTTTCTACATGATTTTTCAATAAAACTCATTTTTCTTTTTTCCTTTTCATTTTGTTTTCTTTCTATCTTCTTTTTCTTGTCTTTTTTCTGTCAGCAAAATTTTCAAATGAGCATATCCACAGATTCACATAATAAACACCACAATCAACACCCCCCACAATGTAAATAAAACTACAACTAAAGCTCAGATTTGGGTGTGCGACTAGGTTAGGCTTTTTGGCTTTGGTGAGATATATGTGGAGCTGAATCAAGAAAATGGTAGGCACAAAGGGGCTAGCAAGGGTAGACGAAAGGCGTAAAATAAAGGTTCAACCGGGCCAAAATAATGGCCTACGTCATTCTCACGCACTAGAACTATCCTATGCCAATGCTTCAAGAATCGCTTGGGGCAAGTTCTAGCCACCGAGAAAGATTCTCCTTTCTCCCGACTCAATCAATACGAGTCTAGCGATCGTTTACACACATCCCTATGCTACTATTTGATTCCACCGGATTCACCATTCGAGTAGAGTAAACAACATTTACACTAATAGAAAAAATATAAAACCATAAGTATAAAGAGAAGTCTAATCTACACAAATTTCTATGCAACCGAGCACTCGACTAGGAGCACTACTAGAGTCAACGTTTTACTCTGCTACATAGTCCTAAGCCATCACCTAGACTTTCATAAATAAGCCGAAGAATTAAATTCACAACAGAACAAGCAAACAGATGAGTACGCGCTCAAGTGGGTGCTGTAGTGTGCAATGAAAATAAACAAAACATTTTAAATGAAATCTTCTAGTATGCAGTGCAATAGTGCACGTGAGCGGGTAAACAAAACTACTCTCCCCCAGACTTAAACTAAACAATCCGCATAATATATGACATGAAAATCAGCAAAGGCTAGGGAAAGAGAGTACCCAGTGCTCAGAAATGAGCACACCAGAAGATTGGCGTGTAAGCTAAAATGAGTCGCAGCATCCGCCATCCAGAAAAGATACCTGCAGGGGTCAGCTCCGCAGAAACAAAGGAAAATAGAAAACTGAAAAAAAAAGAATACTACTAACTAAACTAAACAAGATGAAATAAGAAATGCAGGAAAAGGTAAGATAACTACTGGGGTTATTGTCATCCCAGCACAACTTATTTAAAAACATGAAGGTTCTAGCTAATGGGCCTATGAAAAAGAAAATGCACAGGTAACTGCTCTAATATGCGCCTAGGTAGCGGGTACCTATACGGAGAAAGAACAGTCACGCCTCTACCTGAATAAAGATAAAACCTGCCCATCACAGGTAGAGGGAAAAGAAAGTAAGAAGAGGAGGAGGGGATATCCTCGCTCAACTCACCAAAAACATCTTTGCCCAGCAAAGTACCATCTTCAGGGAGGCGGCAGGAGGAGAAGGCAAGGAATGAGGCTTCCTCTATGGAGGAGGGATCAACCTCCTCACATGAAAGGATACACTCATCATTGACTTGAGCAGAATGCTCCAAGTCCTCCTGGGGTACCTGTGAAGACTCAACCTGCACAAGCTCAGATGGAGAAAGGGGATCAAGAAATAAACAAGAAGAATGACTTAAATAAAAATCAAGCGGGGGAGTGGTCCCGGTCTCACTCCCATCAGATTGGGAAAGTAAAATAATGTTGGCATTGTCATCAATGTCGCAAGGTTCAGCGAGATCGACAGTGGCCATGCCCAAGATTTGGACTTCCTCCACCGGTGTTGAGGAAAGCTCCTCTTCACCTAGAAGGTTGTCCTCCTCCATAGGAGCAGGCATAACACGTAAATCGCCAGCCTTATCCTGCGACACATCCTCAACAATGTCGTTAGAGACGAATGTAGCATGCACAATAGGGGGAAGAATAGTGCTCGGATAAAGGTCGAGCACCGATTCCTCACAAAGAATCGAATCCACTAGGGGTGGTGGATGCACCGGGAGAATAGGCTCAGCAATGTCGGTGCCCAGATCAGCCACACATCTGGTGACTGTGTCAGCGCCATACCCTTCAAGATGTGAAGGTGGCAAAGACACAAAACCGGATGTTGAAGGTGTGCCGCCAGAGTTAGGATTCAGGACGATCCGGATATCCGGCTCGTCATCCTCATCCAATTGGCGAAGATATCCAGCACAGTCCTTCAAGACATGATCAGTGCTCCGACAAAACCGGCACTACCTTGCGGGCTTCTTTGGCACAGCGGGGGCTGAAGCCAAAAAGAAGTATGACGGTAAAGGCTCAGCAGAGTAGCCATAAGACTTACGTGCACCATATGGAGTACCAGACGAAGTCGGTGCTCCATATGCTGGGATATAAGAATTATGCCTACTATTCTCCGTAGGGCATTCATCACTAGAGTGGGAGGTATCTCTACACCAAAGGCAACGGATATTGAGATGTGCCCACATAGTGTGAAGATAATACGATTCAAAGTAAAAATGCTATTGTGCAAAATACTACACCTAACAAAAATTACTAAAGCAACCTAATATAAAGCAGGAAACAGAATACGAGGAAATAAAACAAAGGAATGCAATTTACAAATGGAAGGGCTTCTCTCTCAGGTTCTCCCTCTCCAGAAAACTCACACGACTGTGTTCCCCAGCAACGGCGCCAAAAACTTGATGGCGCAAATCTTAGCACACCGCTATAGGAGGTAGTAAGACTGCGGCACGAAACGGTAGTGTACCGATCGTTCAAGTAATATAAAACGAGGAGTAATCCCCGAGTATCGAATCTCTCAAGGAACACAGTAAGGTGGAGTTAACGTTCGAGGAAGGACTTGAGCTCGAAGTCCAGCGATAGGTGGAGTGCGGACGAAAGGGATTTGGTTTGTGAATAATAAAATAAAATAAAATATTACTACTACTCCTACGCAATGCCGCTATGCAAAGCTTTGCTCGGCGGGATGGAAGACTACGTCGGCCTTGAGCGCACTACTTCGTTGGGCGGATGGACGAGTAGGCTAGCGGAATCGAACTATGCAGGCCTTGAGCGCGCTGCTTCGTTAGGCGAATGGAATACGGGCCGCGATGCCACGCTTCGGTAGGCGGATGGACGAGTAGGCATACGGATGAGGGTCGCAAACACCTCGTCGACAAGCACGCCATTAGCAATTGCTAGTGCGGCACACGAACACGAAGGCGGAATGGAAATTAGATGGGGGCGCACCTCATAAACACATATGAAAATTATAATCTCAAATAAATGAAATAGACATTACATAACAAGATTCATTGTGTATATCATCAAAATATAGAAGAGTCTAACTTAAACAATCATCAACATAAAGAAGGAAAAAGATGGTAAAGGAGTCGACCACATCCGAAGCCTTGCCAAAGATTCACAGTTGGAATCGCTGGGTTGTTAATCCGCGTCCAAGCTCGGTCTTCAACTGCGTCCGAGGTAGAGGAGAGCTGTCACTTCCTCCCAATGGCTCGTCTTCTTCGTGTCACGATCAAATCTACTCCGATACACGATCTCCTTGCTCGACGTTGGCGATCTTTGGGCTAGAAACCTCTCCTTGGAGCTCAAGGATGATGGAGGAGGCCTAGGGGGCGGAAAACCGGCGGAAGGGGCGAAAATGGCGGACTGGACAGAAGAAAATGCGGAGTCCCCGACCTAATTCGCGAGCAGGTCAATTTATAGGTGCTGGAATAAACAGTGCGCACGGTCATTGGCGCACGACCAGTGGTCGTGCGCGCTGGAATTCTGTGATCGTGCGCCTGCATGGGTGGAGCCTGCAATGTAAGAAATTTATAAAATACCATGTTCGCACGACCAGTGGCGCACGACCGGTGGTCGTGCGCACTATCGTAGGTGGTCGTGCGCACTGGTCGAAACAGAACTCATGAAATTGATGTTAAGTGCGCACGAACAGTGGCGCACGACCGGTGGACGTGCGCACTATCGTAGGTGGTCGTGCGCACTGTCCGAGATAGAACTCAGAAAAAAGAGTTAAGTGCACACAATCAGAGACGCACGACCAGTGGTCGTGCGCAATAGAACCATTGATCGTGCGCAGTGTTCCTGTACAGAATTGTACCGGGAACACCTGCACGACTCCTGTTCCAGCATACAACACCAATCTAGCCACTGAAGGTGGCACTTAACAATGCATGAAAACTAATAGCTAAGATAAACACGAAATAACAAGAAAACGGGCCTAGAAGTGCACATAGCATGGAATAACAAATATGAGCTAAAACAAGGCTAAAGTGCAGTGCATAGACTAGAAAATCGGCCCAGATGAGTCCATAAATGTGTATATATTTGGGGCTCATCAACAGTCTGCAGGGATTTCTCAAGAAATGCAGGGATTTCTAGAGAAATGAAAGAACAGTCTGTAGAGATTTCATGAGAAAATGCAGGAATAGTCTGCAGGGATTTCTCGAGAAATGCATGGATTTCTAGAGAAATGAAAGAATAGTCTGCAGGGATTTCATGAGAAATGCTGGAACACTCTGCAGGGATTTCTCGAGAGGCAGTCAGGATTTCTCGAGAGGCAGTCAGGATTTCTTGAGAGGCAGTCAAGATTTCTCGAGAGGCAGTCAAGATTTCTCGAGAGGCAGTCAAGATTTCTCGAGAGGCAGTCAAGAGATCTTGAGAGGCAGTCAAGATTTCTCGAGAGGCAGCCAGGATTTCTCGAGAGGCAGCAAAAAATGTAATTTTCAAGTAGAAACGGAGGATTTTCTTGACATCACTTTAACAGTTATGTATATAATAGGAAGTTAGGGGAGAACAATAAGGAGGTTATAGGCTTGCCTAGCAAAGCAAAAATCATCAGAATCACGTGTTAAACTGCACATGACAACAAATCAACACAAGGGGTAACGTTCCAACAAAAGAGAGAAGAAAGAATACCCCTTGCCTTGAACCTTCCAAACTCGAATTTCTCCGCTCCAAAGGCTATGGATCGGCCAAGAACTCACCCGAGCACAAAAACCTGAAACTTTCCGGGCCGAAAAGAGGAGTTAGGTCACTACCTTGACTCTAAAAATCCCTAGAAACAGGAAACCCTTACCACTAGAACGAAGATCTCGCCGAGAGCTTTTTGACTCTACTCTCCGTTTATGGTCGGCTCTTTGGAGAAGAAGAAGAATAGGTTCTTTTTGGAAATTTTGGTATTTATATAAAAACACTAATTCTTTGTTTAAATAAATTAATAATTCTCTCATTCTATTTAAACTACGAGGGCGACTAAATCACCTCGGATTTTCACGAAATTCGCCCCTAAACTGAAAATCGGTGCTACGGATCCAACGACGAAGTCAGAATTCAATTCCGACGAGCCAAACTTGAGATCAAAATTCCCGAAGCTGAAATCTCTTACTCAAAATATCCCCGAGTTTCCCATTAACTCGAAATGTCGCGAAATCTCGCACGAGCGACCTAAATTAAACACATTAACTACGCTAAGGCTCTAAACTAAACTCGAAGGGTTGACAAAACGCGCTTACGCTAAAATTACGGCACAACGGCCCGCAACTAATTAACATAAAAACCAGGGGTGTTACAGTCACTCCCCCTAAAAGGAAGTTTCGTCCCGAAACTTGAAATCCAACGATCACGAAAGATACAGAAAATCCAAAGATTACCAGACGGAAGATTTAGCCGAAATATAGGAGAAGAGGCTAGGATGAGTCTCACTCATGGCAGACTCCATCTCCGAAGTTGCTCTCTCGACGCCCTGATTTCCCCAAAGAACTTTAACCATCGGGATCGTATTCTTCCGCAACACCCGCTCCTGAGTCTCCGAAATTCGGATAGGCTCCTCAACATAGGAAAGATTGGGCTGCAATAGGGGCACCGAATCGAGAACAAGCCGGTCACTACGAATACACTTCCTCGATTGGCTTACGTGAAACACATCATGAACATCTGGAAAAGAAGCAGGCAAATCTAGTCTATAAGCTGACACTCCGATGCGCTCGACTACCTAGAAAGGTCTCACATATCGGGGATCCAACTTGTGGTTCCCTCCAAATCTCATAATGCCCGACATCGGAGAAACTTACAAGAACACCAAGTCCCCAAAAACAAACTCTAGATCCACCCTTCTCCGTTTAGCATACTTCTCATACCGCTCCTAAGCAACGCGAAGCTTCTCACGAATATGAGTCACGTCAACGTTCATCTCTTTCAAAGCTTCTGGGCCTAGCAACGGACTCTCCCAACCTCGGCCCAAAACAAGGGAGTTCGGCAATGCCTCCCATACAGAGCCTCAAAGGGGGCCATTTGCAAGCTTTCCTGATAACTGTTATTATATGCAAATTTTCCATTAGTCCAAGACGCTTAGCCCAAGCTACACCATGATCTAAAATATAGCACCTGATCATATCTTCCAAAATTGGATTCACTCTCTCCGTCTGACCATTGGTCTGAGGGTGGTAAGCGGTAGAGTATCTAAGGTCAGTGCCCAAAGCTCCCTGCAGGCTCCGCCAGAAATGAGATATATATCTTGAATCTCGATCCGACACCATACTCACGGACACACCAAGCGATCTGATGACCTCATTAAAATAAAGCTCTTCTATTTTCTCCCTTGCATAGCCGATCTTAAAAGGCATAAAGTGAGCACATCTTGCCAATCTGCCAACTATGACCCATACTGAATCATGTCCTCCAGGGGATCTCAGTAAGCAGGTAACGAAGTCCAATGAGATACTCACCCACTTCCAGCTTGAACATCCAAGGGGGTCAATTTACTTCCAGGCCTCTAATGATCTGCCTTAACGCGCTGGCGCAAATTCAATCCCTTCTGGGCAAAGGCATACTTCAAACTCTTATGATCCGTAAAGATCTTGCATGACACTCCATATACAGACGTCTCCAAAGCTTTAAGGCATAAATCACTGCCGCAAACTCTAAGTCTTGCGTCGGGTAATTCCTTTCATGAACTTTCAATCGTCTTGATCCATACGTGATCACCTTTCCCTTCTGCATCAAAACACAACTTAGGAAAGACACTTGCGAAAGCCAGAATTCACACTTACTCAACTTCGCATACAACTTGTGCTATCTTAGAGTAGACAATACTAAGAGCAAATGCGCAACAGGCTCCTCAGCACTTCTAGAAAACACTAACACATCGCCGATAAAAACTACTACAATTTGATCCAGAAATCTCTGAACACCCGGCTCTCCATGGTCATAATGCAGAGGGTGCATTAGTCAATCCAAAGGACATCACTAACTCCAAATGACCATAAATGGGACGAAAAGCAGTTCGAGGAACGCCCGACTCACGTATCCTCAACTGATGGTAGCCTGATCGAAGATCAATCTTTGAAAACACCGAACTACCACACAACTGATCAAACAAATCCTCGATTCGCGGCAACGTATAACTGTTCTCGATGGTTACCTTATTCAATTCCCTAAAGTCTATACACAATCCCAAAGAACCATTTTTCTTTCTCACAAACAACACTGGAGCACCCCAATGCGAAGAACTTGGCCTAATAAATCCACATTTCAACGATTCATCTAACTGGGCCCGCAACTCTACTAGCTCATGCGAGGCCATACAGTACGGTGCCTTAGCAATAGGACGTGTACCAGTCTCGAGATCGATGACGGACTCAACAACTCTCTCAAGAGGAAGACCAGGAAGACCAACAGGGAAAGCACCCGGAAACTCTCGCACCACGGGAACACCCACAATACGCGGCAAACCGCTACAATTTCTATCACAGAAACTAAGCAAGCAACACAACCGGAATATAAAATCCTCTGAGCACAAACTGCAGAAATAATTGGGGAATCCTAGCGTAGAAAGCCAAACACACTCATGGGGTGGCCGTTGTCCATCTTGAAGTCCAAGTGCTTCACCTTGCACTGGATCACGACATCAAAATGGGACAACCAGCCCACACCCAAAATCACATCGAAAACTTCTAGGCCCAACACCTATAAATCAGCGAATGTTACGAAATCACCTAAGAGGGTAGGACAAATCTGGATACCCTGGTTCGACACCACAGAGTCGCCAGAAGGAAATTTAACACGAAACGCATCGCTAATCTGAACTGAAGATCAAATGGTGATGCTCTACAAAAGTCCTACCAACGAACGAATGGGTAGCACCAAAATCGAAGAAAACACGCGCCCCAACGGTCCTTTAACCTTTATCCTCCTATAAAATCGAATACCTAACTAGCCAAACAGAAATCGAAACTAGCGATAAAAGTTAAGGGTTAGATTAGGGGCTAACCTGAAACAACTTGGGTGAACTTCTGAGCTTCTTCCCTAGCTATCACATTCAACATGCCATTCCCTCTATCCTGATGTTGCGGCAGCGGCTGCGACAAAGCCTAAAGCGGAGCACACTGCAACGGGAACTGGTTCTTTAGACAAGCAAACTTCATGTGTCCTTTCTGCCCACATTAAAAGCAGACCTTCCCCTTAGTCCAACACTGGGCCGCATCATGCCCCTTCTGCTTGCAAATCGGGCAAAGCACCACTCCATTAGGAGTTCCCTGGATCTCCAGCACTCGCTGCTTCTTCTGAACCCCCTTGTTGGAACATAGTTCAACCCTATTACTGATTTGGGCTAGGATGTCTATTTCCAAGTATAGGATTTATTTTGACCCATCATGTATAGTATAAGGGTCATAGGCTAAGCCTAGAAGAGATTTGAAGATT
Organism: Dactylorhiza incarnata; assembly: GCA_033032865.1. Classification (NCBI taxonomy): domain Eukaryota; kingdom Viridiplantae; phylum Streptophyta; class Magnoliopsida; order Asparagales; family Orchidaceae; genus Dactylorhiza; species Dactylorhiza incarnata. Next base: position 1,637,963 of record JAWHQI010000068.1, read on the forward strand.
AAATAAGACAAGGTGTTCGACGAACTTCGAACACGTTCGACGAATTCAGAATCCGTTCGACGAACTTAGTTCGACGAATTTCAAAGTTCTGTTTGACGAAAGTCTCTTCGTGTTCGACAAACTTCCCAGTTTAAGTTCGACGAACTTTCCCTCTGGTCGACAACCTTTTTCAGAGTTTCTATATTCAGTGACCTCTTCTATTCAGAGTATTATTTTTTGGAGTTATCCTCAGGATTCCTTATGATGGCTGACAGCTATTCTCACTATAATATCAGTCAGTTATTGCAGAATTTTCTTTCAAAGATTTTATGACCGTTGCTGCATTAATTAAGGGTTGCGTGCATATTATTCTATAAGGCAGATTGCAAGTTTCAAGGAATTTAATATATTAGTATTCCTTTTCTATCAGAGAAAAATCCTTCTTTTTGTCTCATTCCTTTCCAGCCCAGTTAAAAATTTGAAAGAGGATCAACTCTCTCCCATCCAGAGATTATCTTTGCTATTTATTCTAGAGGAAGACACAGATACAGAGTATATACAAAAAGATAATCTTTTGCTACTCAGTTGGGATTTGCTCTCAAGAACTCTCTCTGATTTTCTCTGAAGTCTTCATCTTCTCTAGTCTCCTAATCTTAATCTCTAGGAATCATCTGCATCAAATCCTTCTAGAGAACTTTTGCTGGAGATACTCTGAAGATCAAGAAGACCTACACCCTGAGCAGATTTTCTCTCCTGTTTTTTTCTTACTCTTATTCACAGGGGGAGATCTGACAATCATTCAACAATCCACTAGTCTTCTCTGTTGTTAGAGAAAAGAGAAGACACCATCATCTTTACATACTTTTATATTTATAACTGTGTACAGGGTTGCAACTCCCTTCAAAAGTTTATTTTTGGTTTTGAGCACCTGATCAAAAGCTCTGTGGTGGTTTTGAGCACCTGATCAAAAGCTCTGTGGTGAAGGCTCACCTGATCAAAAAGGGCCCTAGTGGATTTCCTACCAGGGTGGTAGAAGAGTAGATGTACCCAAGTTGACTGGGGAACTACTATAGATCCTTGTGTCTTCTGTGTTTGTCTTTATTATTTGTATGTGCTGTGTTTTAGTTTGTGTTTATATCTGTGCTGCACTCACTTACACATATACTTAAATAACTTAAATTGTTCTCTACAAATTTGTTTAGGCTAAGTGAAATTATATTAAAATACTCTATTCACCCCCCCTTTAGAGTAATCTTGATCTATCCCCACTTTCAATTGGTATCAGAGGGTGGGTTGGTTGTTACAGGCTAACACCTGGACCAACAGATCTGATAGATCTAGACTACTTTAAAGGTTTTCTTTTAGAGCCATGACACAGAACAAAGAATATTCAAGCACAAGACCTCCTATGTGCAATCTGAACAAGTTTGCACTATGGCAAGCAATGATCAAACTTTACATGAATTCTATTGATGAGGAAATTTTTAATTCTATTTTGATAGGACCTCCAACTGCATCAAACTCAACAACAACAAACACAACTGCTATCCCTCCTCCAGAATGGACAGAAACACAAAAGAAACAGAAAACTGCTGATGCAAAGGCCATGAATATCTTGGCACAAACCATGTCTGATGACATATTTCAGAAGGTGGTTGACTGCACCTCTGCCAAAGAAATTTGGGACTCCCTCACAAGAATGGTGGCAGGAACAGCAGATGAGAGAAAGGACAGAAGATCACATTTGATCTCCCAGTATGAGAATTTCAAAAAGGGAGAATCAGAGACTGTTGCAGAGATGTACAACAGACTCAGCCTCATCATCAATGAGCTGAGAACCCTGGAGAAAGTGATCACAGTCACTGAAATTAATGACAAGATCCTGATGTGCTTCCCCAGCACATGGGACACAAGAATCTGGCCAATTAAAGATGCCAGAAGACTAAGTGAGATTACAACTGAGAATCTCCTTGGGAAGCTCAAATCTTATGAGGAGCTGATAAAGAGCAGAGAAGCAGAAGCCTCTCCATCTTCATCCTCAAAGAAAGAGAAGAACATTGCCTTTCAGGCAACAGAGGAAGAAGACAAGATTGGTGATCAGGAGATGCTGAGTCTCTTAGCAAAGAGATTTTACAAGATGGCAAGAAAGGACTTTAGAAGAAAGCCCAACAGGCACAATGAAAAGCCAAGGTATGATAAAACTCCATCTAAAGAGATAATATGCTTTGGTTGCAGGAAACCTGGACACTTCCTCACTGAGTGTCCAGAAGCTCACAAGAAAAGTAGGAGAAAAGAGCAGGAACACTCCAGCAAACACTCATCTAAAGGCCACAAGAAAAGAGAAAAAGGCTTTGTTGCTGAAACCTGGAGTGACACTAAGTCTGAGTCATCCTCCAGTTCCAGTGATGAGGAGAAGGAAGCAGAAGACAAGGAATTCTGCATGATGGCAATCAATGCCTCCTCATCAAATGACAACTCAGATGATGAATCTGAAACTAATGGGGATGAGGTAATTTCCAGTTTTGATTTTCATTCAGAATAGTTTAAAGATGATTTTAAACAGTTGTGTATAGATATGATTAGATCAGAGAAAGAAATTATTTCTCTGAGAGACAAGTTAGCTAAGATGGATGGAATATCCACTGAAAATATTAAGCTAAAAAATGAGCTAAGGATTTCCAGGGAACAAGTGAGTTGTCTAGAAACACAGCTAACTGAGGCCAAGCAGCTAGAAAATTCTCTAAATGGAAGAAGTCTCAAGTTGATGGATATCACAAGTACAGTGAATGCCAGGCTGAATGGTAAACTGGGCTTGGGGGCATCATCTAATCAACCTCTTCTTTTGAAGAAGAATATGTTATCTACCCCAGTAAAATTTGTATCTGAAAAAGGGAAAGAAGCAATACAAGACACAGGAAAAATTCCTGAAACAAATTTTGTTCAAGCAAGTTCGTCGAACGACGATCGACGAAACCAACAGGTTTTGTCGAACACAGATCGACGAAAACCAAGGCCTGAATCTAAGCAAAAAACCTGCTGCAAACAGGGCTCGATGAATGCCACATCGTTCGTCGAACCAGGTCGACGAACACAACAAAGTTCGTCGAACGCCAATTTTACTAAGGACAGACAACATACATCCTCTTCTAAACTGAAGAATCCCTTTAGTGATTGGATTATCCCTCCTAGAAGATATCACCCTCTAGGTTATCATGGTCAACCTGTTGTCTCATATATTTCTACATTTCAAGGTTACAAGAAACAACCCAAGGTAACCTGGGTTAAGAACACCTAACCCTTCTTATATTGCAGAAAAAGGACTATTCTACCACAGAGGAACAATGGTACTTGGACAGTGGATGCTCAAGACATATGACAAGAACAAGAGCCAAATTAATCAACTATAAGGCAAAGGTTGGACCAAGAGTGATTTTTGGAGATTCTAATTGGGGACAAACAGAAGGCTATGGATCAGTCCAGATTGGGACAATCACATTTAAAAAGGTAGCCAATGTAAGTGGACTCAAACATAACCTCATCAGCATAGGTCAACTATGTGATGAAGGATATCAAGTATGCTTCAACCAATCTAGATGTATTATCTTTTCTGAAAATAATATTGTTATTTTAGGAAATAGACAAGGTAATGTTTATTTAGTAAATTTTAATTCAGCCAAACCTGAGATCTGCTTGTTTAACCAAGTCAGTAAAAATACTGATTTGTGGCATAGGAGACTAGGTCATGTAAACCATAGGACCCTAGCCAAGTTATCAAAGGACAACCTTGTCAGGGGACTACCTTCTGGATCATACAAGAAGGAAAGCCTTTGCAGGGCATGTCAATTGGGAAAGCAGACTAAGAGCAGCTTTAAGTCACTATCTAAGAGTGATTCTCCTAGGATTTTGTACTTGCTGCACTTAGATCTTTTTGGACTCCTTCCCATACACAGTTTGGGAGGTAAGTCTTACACTTTAGTCATTGTTGATGACTTCTCTAAATTCAGTTGGGTATTCTTTCTGAGAAGCAAGTCAGATAACTTCAAGGTTCTTACAGACTTTTTCAGGAGCATCAAGATTGAGTATTCTACTCAGATTGCATTGATCAGAAGTGATCATGGAACTGAGTTTGAATCTCTTCTGATGAGAGAATTCTGTGAGAAGGAAGGTATCAGGCAATGCTTTTCAGCTCCTAGAACTCCTCAATAAAATGGGGTAGCTGAAAGGAAAAATAGAACACTGATTGAATCTGGAAGAACATTGCTTGCAGATGCTGTTTTGCCCCAATCCTTTTGGGCTGAGGCTGTCAGCACAACAAACTATGTTCTAAGCAGAAGTTTAATTCATAAACAAAAGGGCAAGACACCTTATGAACTGCTTAAAGGGAAGAAGCCTAGAGTAAATTACTTTAGGGCTTTTGGCTGTAAGTGCTTTATTCATAATAATGACAAGAAGCACCTAGGAAAATTTGAAGCAAAAGCTTCAGATGGCATTTTTGTTGGTTATTCAGTTAGCAGTAAGGCTTACAGAGTATTTAACAAATCTTCTTTTAAAATAGAAGAATCTATTCATGTATCTTTTGATGAAACTAACTTGAGTTGCAAGGAGAGAAATATCTCTACCTCACAAGATGCACAGGTACCAATTCTCTGTGAGAAGTTAGATAATCTAACTCTACAGAAAGAGGATCTAATAAATCCTTCTCTACTACCTAATGAGGACAGTGAAGAAGAATGTCCTATTGCACCAACATTGGGTACAACAAATATTCCTACAAATCTTGAGGCTGTTAATGCTGAAGTTCAGGAGGACATAGAAATTCCTCATAGAGAAAATGAACAAGCTCAAGGAGAAGTTATTTTCCCTACTGATTATGTCAACATAAGAGATCACCCTAGATCTCAAGTAATTGGTGACATCTCAGTGGGTGTGCAAACAAGAAATCAACTAAATCAAAATAATTTGCACACCTGTTTCCTCTCTCAAATTGAACCTCAATCCATCAAAGATGCAGAGCAAGATCCCAACTGGATTACTGCTATGCAAGAGGAATTAAATGAATTTGAAAGGAACAAAGTATGTGAACTTGTTTCAAGACCCAAGAATCATCCAGTAATTGGCACTAAATGGGTATTCAGAAATATATTGGATGCTCAAGGAATCATAGTTAAAAATAAGGCAAGACTAGTGGCTCAAGGATACTGCCAAGAGGAAGGCATAGACTATGACCAGACTTTTGCACCTGTAGCAAGGCTGGAAGCAATTAGAATATTCCTAGCATTTGCTGTATACAAAAGATTCAAGGTATTTCAAATGGATGTTAAAAGTGCCTTTCTAAATGGAGATATCAAAGAAGAAGTATATGTGGAACAACCACCAGGTTTTATTTCTCCAACTCAACCCTCTTATGTTTTTAGATTACATAAAGCTTTGTATGGTCTCAAACAAGCTCCTAGAGCATGGTATGAGACCCTTTCAAACTTTCTTTTGGAAAATAAGTTTTCTAGAGGAAAAGTAGACCAGACACGGTTTTTTAGAAATCATAAATCTGAAACCCTATTGGTACAAATATATGTAGATGATATAATATTTGGTTCTACTGACTCTGTGTTATGCAAAAGATTTTCAAATCTAATGCATTCAAAATTTGAAATGAGCAGTATGGGAGAACTGTCTTACTTTCTTGGTTTGCAAGTTAAGCAAACAACAAAAGGCATCTTCATATCCCAATCTAATTATGCTAAAGAGCTTGTTAAAAGATTTGGGATGTCAGATGCCTCCCCCATGAAAACTCCCATGCCTTCAAATGCAGCTGTTGGCACTGATGAATCAGGAAAACCTGTTGATCAGAAAGTATATAGAGCCATTGTGGGATCTCTTTTATACTTAACAGCCAGCAGACCAGATATCATGTTTGCCACATGTATTAGTGCTAGATTTCAGGTAAATCCTAAAGAATATCACTATATTTTATTAAAAAGGATTTTAAGATATATAAAGGGTTGTCCAGATCTAGGACTCTGGTATCCTACAGAATCAGGATTTGAGTTAACGGGATACTCAGATGCTGATTATGCTGGATGCAGAATAGACAGGAAAAGCACCTCAGGGACTTGTCAGTTCCTTGGAGATAAGCTTGTGTCCTGGTTTTGTAAGAAACAAACCTCTGTGTCTACATCAACTGCAGAAGCTGAATACATAGCAGCTGGCAGTTGCTGTTCACAAATTTTGTGGATACAGAACCAGCTCCTAGACTATGGTTACAATCTAAATAATTCCAAAATCTTTTGTGATAACACCAGTGCAATATCAATAGCACAAAATCCAGTACTCCACAGTAGAACTAAACATATTGAGATCAGACACCACTTTATCAGAGATAATGTGGAGAAGGGAAAAATATGTTTAGACTTCATACCAACTGATTTGCAGAGAGCTGACATCTTCACCAAGCCTTTGGATGAAAAGAAACATCAATTCTTTCTAAATCAGCTTGAAATGATAAATGGGGAGTCAATCTAATTGGCAAAGCTTTCTACCCAACAAAATTTTTCAATATATTAAGGTTCAGAAAATTCGTCGAATGCGCTCGACGAACGACATCTTTTTCGTCGAATGAGGCCGACAAACTGGTCAGGGCTTCTTTCCAAAATTCTGAAGAATTTTTGTCGAACTCGATCGACGAAGTCTCGATTTCGTCGAACCCGATCAACGAAGTCTGTGACGTTCTTTCTTCCTTATGAAAGAAGTTTTGAAAAGCAATTAGTCGAACGAGATCGACGAAATATTCTATTCGTCGAACGGGATTGACGAAAGACAGCTTTTTATTTCCTGCTAACACGTGTCTTCTCGTCAAATCCGTTCCGCGCAAACCCTCGTCTTCGCCAAACCATAATATTTAATCTTTATTCGTTTGGATTCTGTCTTTTGCGCTCTCAAACTCTTCGTATCCCTCCAGTTCCCTTTGCACTTGATCGTTTTTCCTTCTTTGTAGGAACAATGTCGATCACTACTGGAGTTCTCGCCTCAATAAAGTTCGATACGGGATTTGATATTGATCTGGAATCGTTTGCCCAGTCAGGAGAAGGCTTCACAAACATTCTGAATCTCTTTGAAGACCCAAAGCTGCGCAAGTTTATGACTTGCCGGCCCAAGATTCATATCAATGAGATAAAGGAATGGGCATTCACTTCTGAGATTCGAAATGACACAGAAATTGCAGGAAAGGTTTCAGGGAATGAAATTGTTCTGAGTGCTGCTATTTTGTCTGAGATATTTGAATTTGAAAATGGAGATGATGATTTGGAACTCACTGAGGAAGAATTCAATCTAATGCTGGACAGGATGGGGTACTCTGGGAGTAACCCTAAACATCTTCTTAAACGTGATTTTGCATTGGAATACACCTTCCTGGCAGATGTTGTGGGAAAGGATCTGATGGGGAAGAGCTCAGCACATGACTACATAAACAGGCAGCAATTTCTAGTCATGACTTCTTTGATTGAGAAAAGGCACATCAGCTGGAGTCGGACTCTGTTTGATTCCATCAAAAAGAAAGTGACCTCAAGGAATGTAGGCTATGGAAGGATTCTGGGAATCTTCCTTCAGGCCAAGTGTCCAGCCCTCTCAGTTTCTACTGCTGTTGGCATTAATGCCTCAAAGAAACTGACTCCCCTTCCCTTTAAGAAGTGGGATAGGACTTTCCTGAAGAAATCAGCTCCAGTGGCTCCAACTGTTCAAGCTTCTGAGGACACCAAGGCTGTAATAGCCACTCCCCCACCCCAGATTCCTCCTCCTCTCTCACAGACTCTTCAACATTCTGAAGAGCCTGCCTCCTCTTCTCTTCTTCCTCCTCCTCCTCCAGAAAACCTCTCCACTCTACCTCTACCTTCTCCTCCTCAAAATTCTCATCCTCCTCCTCCTCAAGCCACTTCCATTCCAGATTTTTCTCAGGATGAAATTCCATCAGATTTCACTCCTCTTCCTCCTCCTCCATCCACTTCTTATGCTCATACCACATCTTCCATCCCTTCTTCTTCTTCTTCTTCTCACCCAACTCCAGATGTACTGGTTGTGGATATCTCACAAATAGCCACCCAGGTGTTTGGTCACATAGCTTCTAAATTACAGGAGCTTATTGATCAAAGTCTGGCCCCAGTGCATTCTAAGCTTGATCTTATTCTCTCTCACCTTGCTTCTCATTCCTCTTCCTCTTTCCCTTCATCTGGGGGCCCAGACTCTAGTTTCCCAGAGTCTAGGCAGGGGGAGATGTTCCAGGATGAAGCTCCAGAGGAAGTAGTTCCTGAAGAGCAAGGGTCAGACCTAGTTGATGTCAGCACAGTCTTGGTCTCCCTGGCTCAAAGCAGAGAAGGTGCTCCTCCTCCTCCTTCAGAAGTTCCTCCCAGCAGCTTTTTCAAATCCACCCCTCTAGTGGATCAAATTCTGCAGCTTACCATTCAGTCCCTCTGCTCAGACCCTTCTTCCAAAGTATCAGCTGAAGACCTCTCCAAGGCCATTGTCTGCTATTCCCCAGACTTGGAAGCCAGGCATGGAGATTTGTTAGTGTCTCCAGTTCCAGAGCCAGTTATCTCTAAGGCAGATCAGGAACCTGCTGTTCCTGAACAGGCAGTTCCTGATGAACAGATGCCAGATGCCTCTGCCTCTGCCCCCTCCTATTCTTCTGAGACTGCTGCTGCTGCTGCTGTCAAGAATGTTGATGATGATTTAGAGAAAAGAAGAATTGAACCATACAAAGAAATTGATGAAATGTATGAGAATGTGCCTTCATCCTCAAATTCTGATGTTGATGATGACAGTGATGATAGTAATGCCAAAATCAAATCCAAGAAAAGAAAAGCTCCATGCAAGAAGCTGCCAGCCCCTTCCAAAAGGCCTGATAAAAATGACATTCCCTTTTATGTGCAGAAAAATCTCAAGCCTCATGAAATAACTCAACCTTGGATGCAATTCTCCAAGAATGAGTTGAAGAGAAGGAAGCTTGAAAGAAGATACCAGAAGGATCACCCTGCTGTGTTTAAGAAACCCCCTCCTCCTCCACCTCCTCCTGGTGCAGGTTCTGCAGGAGGACTTTCTTCCACATCCAGGACATCTCAGTCTGCTGGGTCCAAGCCATCTGGTCATTCCTCCTCTTACTGGGAAGGAAGATCTTCAGGTTATCAGGTTTATGAAAGAAAGCATAGCCAATTATCTGAACAAGAAATTGAAGATAAGGAAACTGAAGATAAAGCTAAAGCAGATAGATTGTACAATATGGCAAGGTTTAGAGAGCATGTTGCTCTATCTCAGATAAAAGAGGCCAGAGAAAAAGGTATGGATACCTCTCACATTTCTACCATATCTCCCTATAGAGAACATGAATTTCAACAGTACCAGGTGAAGAATATGTTCAACACTTCTGCCTACATGAGTCTTCACCCAGAGGCTGTTCTGCCAACTATTTCCAAGAAGGTAACACTGGGTGATAAATACTGCAAGCTAAGCAGAAGGCAATCTGAAGATACTAACAGGAAAATAATCTTCAAGAAGTCATCTTCAGAGGAGAGGAATCCTTAAAAATCTCTCTCTGGTTAATTGATTCTTAATTATTCTGTGATGATATCTGCTTGTGACAATTGATCTATATCTGCTGAATTTCCTTTCTGTCAGATATTTTTTTTCTTATAATTCTGTTATGCATATTTTGATAAATGCTGGACATAGGATCCTAACCCAAATAGGGGGAGATTGTTGGAACATAGTTCAACCCTATTACTGATTTGGGCTAGGATGTCTATTTCCAGGTATAGGATTTATTTTGACCCATCATGTATAGTATAAGGGTCATAGGCTAAGCCTAGAAGAGATTTGAAGATTAACTAAGACAAGGTGTTCGACGAACTTCGAACACGTTCGACGAATTCAGAATCCGTTCGACGAACTTAGTTCGACGAATTTCAAAGTTCTGTTCGACGAAAGTCTCTTCGTGTTCGACGAACTTCCCAGTTTAAGTTCGACGAACTTTCCCTCTGGTCGACAACCTTTTTCAGTGTTTCTATATTCAGTGACCTCTTCTATTCAGAGTATTATTTTTTGGAGTTATCCTCAGGATTCCTTATGAAGGCTGACAGCTGTTCTCACTATAATATCAGTCAGTTATTGCAGTATTTTCTTTCAAAGATTTTATGACCATTGCTGCATTAATTAAGGGCTGCGTGCATATTATTCTATAAGGCAGATTACAAGTTTCAAGGAATTTAATATATTAGTATTCCTTTTCTGTCAGAGAAAAATCCTTCTTTTTGTCTCATTCCTTTCCAGCCCAGTTAAAAATTTGAAAGAGGATCAACTCTCTCCCGTCCAGAGATTATCTTTGCTATTTATTCTAGAGGAAGACACATATACAGAGTATATACAAAAAGATAATCTTTTGCTACTCAGTTGGGATTTTCTCTCAAGAACTCTCTCTGATTTTCTCTGAAGTCTTCATCTTCTCCAGTCGCCTAATCTTAATCTCTAGGAATCATCTGCATCAAATCCTTCTAGAGAACTTTTGCTGGAGATACTCTGAAGATCAAGAAGACCTACACCCTGAGCAGATTTTCTCTCCTGTTTTTTTCTTACTCTTATTCACAGGGGGAGATCTGACAATCATTCAACAATCCACTAGTCTTCTCTGTTGTTAGAGAAAAGATAAGACACCATCATCTTTACATACTTTTATTTTTATAACTGTGTACAGGGTTGTAACTCCCTTCAAAATTTGATTTTTGGTTTTGAGCACCTGATCAAAAGCTCTGTGGTTGTTTTGAGCACCTGATCAAAAGCTCTGTGGTGAAGGCTCACCTGATCAAAAAGGGCCCTAGTGGATTTCCTACCAGGGTGGTAGAAGAGTAGATGTACCCAAGTTGACTAGGGAACTACTATAGATCCTTGTGTCTTCTGTGTTTGTCTTTATTATTTGTATGTGCTGTGTTTTAGTTTGTGTTTATATCTGTGCTGCAGTCACATACACATATATTTAAATAACTTAAATTGTTCTCTACAAATTTGTTCAGGCTAAGTGAAATTATATTAAAATACTCTATTCACCCCCCCTCTAGAGTAATCTTGATCTATCCCCACTTTCACCCCTTCCTCTTGAAACAGTTCTACAATGGATGGCCCCCAGATCGATTCTGCTCTTCTGCCAAACGTAGGGGTCGTAATCGCTGAAAGTGCGATATAAAATTCATCTCTGGTGGCAGTAGAACTAGAGGCACCAGAGGAGCGGGAGGAAAAGGCACAGCCTGACCCACTACCAGGTCCTGTACCCTAGGCTGCTGCACAGCGGTTGTAGACAACAACGACTGAACCTGCGATTGCATCGCAATCAACTGCCTGGACAGAGCCTCAATACTTTGTCGCAGACTCTCAATCATGGCTTCACTCAGCGCACCCAAAGAATAGCTCTCAGATTGGGGAGTCGACATAGTCGCAACATGCTTTAGCGCCATCTCTGCTAATACGCATAAACCTCTAATCAAAACTTAACATTACACTAGAACTACTCTGCTTGGTTCAGAACATACATACACAGATACTTGCCATTGTTACCACCTTGTTCTGGGATTTTCATGATGCTATGCTAAATTTGGAGATGATACTACATCATCTCTATTGACTCATGTGCAAGAGTCATGAATGCATGAATTTTCTTTTGTTTGTTTTGAAATCATTGGTGTACGTGTGTCATCATATAAGTCTTTAGCTTCGCACGTTTGCTTATGCAATGCTATGTAATGTATGTTGTGCTATGCATTCTAATAAAGGAATTAATACATATTATGAGCAGTGTACACATGAAATATTATGCAACCCATACTACATAATATTGCATGTAACGAAAAGGAAAAATGTGTTAATGGGCATCCATGTGATGATGGTTATGCATCCATACTACATAACCGTCACATGTTGCCACCTATGGTGGATCCATATACAAACGCATATTATGCATCCCATACTACATAATATGCCCCGTATACTTATTATCATGCTATGAGTGTAGTGTTCATGCTTCAGCCAAGACGTACTGATGACACATCGGTGTGTGTATGCAATGAAACCAAACAACTATACTATATCAGAATTAGCCGCTCGACCAACTTGTCGAACAAACCTCCCTCTGATACCAACTGTCACAACCCGCATTTTCTCGACAATTAGGAATATCAGGGTAAGAGAAAATACGCGTCATGATGCCACGTCATGCATGCGACAACTACAGACGCTCAGGCGGGAACCTATCTTTCATTTAGTATAAAACAAGTTTACATGATGATTCATTACTTGAAATCATTTATTAAGTTTTAGGTAAGAACTGTGTCTCTCAGTTCACGAATCAACTAGTCCACAGAAGAAAGTATATATGTAATTGCAGGGAAAAATACCTAACTTGGTTCAATTAAGGTCCTACATGCACGTGATGTCTGGACATAAAGGAAATGATATGCACATATCTAGATTTAGCTTGGGTATGAAGATACTTGTACGTGACTTTAAATATAAAGGTTTGGCCTATAAAAGATGCAATGAGAATGGATGAAAATCATTTTATAACTATAATGCACCTAGGCATAAATCATTCCCAGAGAGCAAGACACACGAGATCAAAAAGTAGTGGCAATAACTGACAAGTAAGCTACAATGCAACAAAGAGAGGTGTACAACCCTCATATTTTCTGAGTCGGTGTGACCCGATGTGGATGAGGTCATGATAGGAAAGGTTCCGCGATGTAGAAGATCGACCAATTGGAGGCCGTCGGGATCAGAGATGCAGTCCCAAGGTGGAGGAAGTGGACCGGAAGTCCACTTCCTGGGCGAGTGGACCTAGCGGTCCACTCGCCCAAGCCCCGGGCGAGTGGACCTATGGTCCACTCGCCCAGGGGTGGCGAGTGGACCATGGTCCACTCTCCCAGGGTGAGGGGCGAGTGGACATGTGGTCCACTCGCCACGGGAACTCAGGGGAGTGGACCATGGGTCCACTCGCCCCTAAGGAGAGTGAAACGAGTGGTCCACTCGCCCAAGCCCAGGCAGTGGACCATTCGGTCCACTCTCCTGACCCCTGGCAAGGGGGCAGGGGGGGGGGAGTGGATGCCTCAAGCTCCACTCACCCCCCTCCTGTTTCAGTCGTTCAGGTTAGTTGTTGGGCTGCTGATAGTAGATTTTTTGCTATCCGCAACCCAATTTTGGGAAGTCTATAAATAGACCCCCATGGTCACCTTGGGAAGGGTTGTTGGTACCCCCTCCCTCGCGTGAGTGTTGTGAGCAAGCACTACCCCCTCCCCTCCCCTTTGTCAGTGAAGGTGGATGATGAGGTGATCCTTAGTGCCCTCCAAGGTGCCCAGGCTCAGCATTGACTTGGGAGGGGATGTTCCTTGTGAGCTTCCGGGTATGTGGTGGGACCTCCATGCTGCATCTTATGGGGTCCATTTGCGGACTTAGGTGTTCTTCAAGTGTAAGGTTCTTCAGTTCTTAGTGACTGGTCAAGGGTTCGGGCTCGGGTCAAGTAAGGGTTAGCTGCATCTCCCATTCGAACGTCGAGACCAGTTCTCTGGTTTCAACATTATGGTGCGGTGAGTCTGGAAGCAGCTAGTTCAGAAAGTTCTGAGCAAGTCCCCTGGCTGGAAGCGAAGAACCAAGGAACTCACCTTCCCCCAACAAGTCACGGCCGTTGACATGGGAAGAGGACGCAGGAAAGACAGATCAAGCACGTCAGGAAGGGAAGGATGACCCTCTCCAGCATATCCAGTGGTTCGAAGACATGACCTCGATCAGGCAGATGCCGGACTCTTCCAAGTGCAGGACCTTCGCCATCACTTTCAAGGGAGAGTCAAAAGACTGGTTCCACCAGCTCTCATCAGATACCATCTACAGCTTCAAGGACCTGCGCCGGAGCTTCTTACTAAGATTCTCCACCTCGAAGAAGAGGTGGAAGGGAGCGGAGGCCCTGTTCTTGATTCGACAAAAGCAGGGGGAGATGCTGGGAAGCTACGTGGATCGGATTCAGGAACAAGTCCTCCGCCTCCAGGTTTGTTGGTACAACCCTCTTTCTGATTTGGGCTAGGATCACTATACGTTGTGCTGGAACAACCCTATTACTAATTTGGGCTAGGATCACTATGTTTTAACTAAGGATCAAGTTGACCCCTTTGTATAGTTTAAGGGTCAAGTCTTTAGGCTGTTAGAGTGGCTAGAACTTAAGGAAAATTTAAGTTCCCAGCGTTCGACAAATGGCAAGTGGCGTTCGACGAATGTCTAGCATCGTTCGACAAATTGTTCTCAGCAGACTGAAGTATTACAGCCAGTTCCAGCGCTCGACATTCTCTGAGCAACGTTCGACAAATGGCAAGCAACGTTCGACGAATTCCAGCCAGAGCTCGACAAATTCTGTATTAAAGCTCAGTTCGACAAATACAAGTCTAGATTATTTATATCAGTTATTTTGTCAACACTGAACACAGATCGACGACTCCAACAGATATATTCAATACATTTGGACGAATTCAAGACAGGCAAATAAGAATATTATTTTCTTTAAATATATTCCTTATTTCCTTTGTTCCAAGACAAGGATAGTCGTTGACATTTAATGCAAATGAGTATTTCACGGCTAAGGAATTAAATGACCTGTCAAAGTCGTTTTGTCTTTGTTGTTATTCCAAGAAAGAATTAAAGACAGATTATTCTATTTCAAAAAATAGAATATATCAAAGACAGACATTGTTGTCTTATCTCTTTCGACAGAATTCAATTTAGCATTCTTGCAGAATACAGAAAGACAACAACAAGGATAGAAAAAGAAAGAAGAAGAACATTCAGTCTACTATTCTCAGTCTTCTTCTACTTCCTCAACAACACTCATCCTCTCTCTGAGAACATCTTCTTCAAGAACCATCTCTCAGATATCTGCTGCAAGTTCAAGTCTTCTACAAGAGCAACAAGGAATCTGAAGAACCAGTTCTTCCAGATCAATCTGCTACAGAAGATTTGTGCCTTCATGAGAAAGCTTCTCCATCATCGGTCAACTACTTCAATCAGACAGGGGGAGCTTTACAACAAGTCCACTAGAGTCTTCTCTCAGCATCTTGACAGAGAAGAACACTATAACCCTTTTCCCACCTCTCTTGTACAGGGTTAATACTCCCTTCAAAATTGTAACTCCTTGGTGGAAAGACACCTGATCAAAAAATCAAGTTGGTTTTGAGCACCTGATCAAAAGCACTGTGGTGTGTGGACACCTGATCAAAATCACCTTGGTGTTAGGGCACCTAATCAACCCTCCTAGAGGCCTCCTACCAAAGGGTGGTAGAAGAGTGGACTACCCAGGTTTATTGGGGAACCACTATAAATTCCTTGTGTCTTCTGTGTGTGTTTATTTCTTTGGGTTGTGCTGTGTGCTTTTATTTATTCTGTTTATATATATATATATCTCACTCTGCCTACACATATATATATAACACTATTTTGATTCCACTATAAAACTAAGGAAAAGTTTTAATACTCTATTCACCCCCCCTCTAGAGTAACTTAAGATCTAACCTCCACTTTCAATTGGTATCAGAGGTAGTTGATTCTTTACAGGCTAACACCTGAATCAAAAAGATCAATTAGATCTTAAATTAATTTAGAGTTTTTTTTATTTATCTATTTTCTGTTAAAAACTCATGGCACAGAACAAGGAGTACTCAAGCACAAGACCTCCAATGTGCAATCTTAGCAAGTTTGCACTTTGGAAAGCAAAGATTAGGCTTTATATGAACTCTATTGATGAAGAGATTTTCAATATTATTCTGACAGGGCCTCCAGCACCTACAGCAGCAGCACGCACTGGAACCACAACAGACAACACTGCTGTTCCACCTCCTGAGTGGACTGAAGCTCAAAAAAAGCAGAGAAGTGCAGATGCTAAAGCCATGAACATTCTGGCTCAAACTATGTCTGATGACATATTTCAAAAAGTAGTTGAATGTACTTTAGCGAGAGAAATTTGGATTTCACTAAATAATATGGTTGCAGGTTCTGCAGATGAAAGAAAAGACAGAAGATCACACTTGATCTCTCTGTATGAAAATTTCAAGAAAGGAGAAACAGAGACAGTTGCTGATATGTACAATAGGCTCAGTATCATAATAATTGAGCTGAAGACCTTGGATAAAGTGATCACCATCACTGAGGTCAATGACAAGATCTTAATGTGCTTCCCCAGCACATGGGATTCAAGAATCTGGCCAATCAAGGAGGCCAGAAGCCTAAATGAGATTACCACTGAAGCATTGGTGGGCAAGCTCAAATCCTATGAGCAGCTCATCAAATCCAGGGAAGCTGAAGCATCCACTTCATCTCCAACAACAAAGAAAGAAAAGAGAATAGTTTTCAAAGCAGCTGATGCAGAAGAAAAGACTCCAAAGGATTTTGAGATATATAAAGGGTTGCCCTAATCTAGGACTTTGGTATCCAACATCATCTGAATTTGAATTAATTGGATTCTCAGACTCAGATTATGCTGGATGCAGAGTAGACAGGAAAAGCACATCAGGAACTTGTCAGTTTCTAGGTGATAGGCTTGTGTCTTGGTTTTGTAAAAAGCAGACATCTGTGTCTACATGAACAGCTGAAGCTGAATACATGGCCGCTGGCAGTTGCTGCTCACAGATGTTATGGATACAAAATCAACTTCTAGACTATGGTGTCAACTTAAATAATTCAACTATATTTTGTGACAATACAAGTGCAATATCTATAGCAAAAAATCCAGTTCTCCATAATAGGACTAAACACATAGAAATTAGGCACCACTACCTTAGGGATAATGTGGATAAAAATAAAATTTGCATACAATTTATTTCTACTGATTTACAATGAGCTGACATTTTCACCAAGCCCTTGGATGAAAAGAAGCATATCTTCTATATAAATCAAATAGGAATGATAGATAGAGATTCAATCTGTTAAAAAAATTAAAATTTCTATTTATCCCCTCAATTCGTCGAACAGAAGACGACGAATTTGAATCATTTGTCGAATGACGGTCAACAAAACCTTCTAACTTCAGAATCAATAAAGAAAATTTCACTTATCGAACGGTGGTCGACGAAAAGGATATTTTTGTCGAACGCTGTCTGACGGAGACCTAAAGTCTTTTCGACTTGTGCTTTTATTAGGTTTTTGCCGAACCCCGCTCCTCAAATGCGCCCCCTTCTCCGATCTATATAATCTCTTTTTCTATTTCTTAGTAGATTGCGCCTACAGAAATCGTTTCCCTCCAGTTCCCCTCTGCACTTGATCTTTTTCTCTTGCAGGTACTAATGGCGATTTCTCAAGCCGCGCTCTACTCGATGAAGTTTGATGCCGGGTTTGACATCGACATGGAATCTTTCGCACAATCCAACCAAGTCTTCAAAGATATTCCTCAACTCTTTGAAGAGCAACAGTTGAAGAAAGTAATGAGCATGAGGATAAAGCTGCACACAGCAGAAATTAAAGAATGGTGTTTCACGGCTAAGCCAGATGATGAAAGTCTAACAGGAACCATCTCAGGACATCAGGTTTCTCTTACCCCTACCATTCTATCTGAGGTTTTTGGTTTTGTGAATGGTGATGATGATTTAGAGCTAAGCTCTGTTGAAAATGGTGAAGCATTGATTAAAATGGGTCATTCTACTGGAAACCCTAATCATCTGCTTAAGAAAAACTTATCTTTGGAATATAAGTTTCTTTCTGATATTGTTGGAAAAGTGTTGTTAGGGAAAACAACAGGTCATGATTATATTAATAGGTACCAATTTATGTTGATGGTGGCCTTAATGGAAAAGAAGAAAGTGAACTGGGGATCAATTCTCTTTGGACTGATTAAGAAGAAAATATATAAGGAAAATGTCTGTTTTGGAAGAATTTTAGGTATTGTATTGCAGGAAAGGCACCAAGACCTTCTGGTCTCTCCCAAGGTAACCATTAATGCTAGCAAGAAGCTGACCTCAACTCTCTTTGCTAAATGGGACAGGGTGTTCACCAAGAAGAACCCAGGAACAGTTACACAAAAGAAAACTTTTGAAGGCACAAGGACTGATCCAGTCACTCCCTCAACCCTTCTAGAAGCTCCTTCTCCTCCTCCTATTGTTTCTTCTCCTCCTCTCCCATCTCCACCTCAACATTTTTCTCCTGCACAAACTCCACCTCTAAATTCTCCCACAACCATTGATGACACTCCACCTCCTTCTTCCAATAATTCATGATGACCATCAGTCACCCATCCATCACTCTTGCCCTATTCATTCTGACATCCCTCAACAACATGCCAATGTAGCAAACATCTTTGTACCAACTTCCATTCCATCCACTTCTCAATCATCCTCATCTCATCCACCTGAAATGTAATTTCTACACTTCCACACTGTTGCAGATCAAATTCTTGATTATATTTTTCCCAAGATAGATCAAATCTTGGATGCAAAACTTGCTCCAGTTCATCATATTCTTTCTACTCTTGACTCCACCTTGGATGCAAGAATTGCTCCAATTCTTACAGCAATTTATGAACTATCTTCCAAAATATCTTCAATTCCTTCCTCTCTTTCTATCCCTTCTTCTAGGGGCCTAGATTCAGGTTCCCCTGAAGCTAGGCAGGGGAGATGCCTTATGAAGAAGCTCCAGAAGCTCCTGTTTCAGAGGCCATAGTATTTGTTGAAGATACAGCTCCAGTTTCTGAGGATACAGTTGTTATTGAAGATACAATTCAAATTTCTGATTCAGATATGTTTGATTTGGTTGAAGAATCTGAAATACCAGTCATAGAAGAGACAAATAATATCTACATTCATCCTTCTTTAGATATTACTCATTTGCTGTCTAAGTTCAATCCCATTTACTCAGTTCTGCCAAAACATCATGATTATTCTAGAGCAATTGTTCCATACACTGCTCCCATAGATACAGTTTTGCTGAAAGAGATTATCAGTAGTTTTGAAGCTCAAATTGCAGATCCAATTCCTGTTTCAATTCCAATTCAAATACATCCAAATGAATCAGTTGAAATTTCAGAAGAAATTATCAATAGTTTTGATTTCCCAACTTTTGTCTTTGATGATTCACCAATTCCAGATTTTGATGAAATTTGGAAAGCAGAAGATGAAGCTTTTGAAGCTGAAGAGCAAAAGATCAAAGCTCTTAAAATGGTCAATGAATTATATGATGATCCAATTCCTTCTTCTGATTCTGATGAAGAAGACAATGATAGTGATTCTGATGATACATTATCAAGGAAGAGAAAGAAAAGAAAGACAAAGTCTTTGGCGGTCCCCAAACCTCCTAACCCAGACAGTGATATTCCCTATTACTTTCTTCATAACATCACTCTTGACAAAGATACCCCTCACTGGATGAAGTTCTCCAGAAATGAAATGAAGAGAAGAAAGAAATTCAAGAAAACTGGTTATTACTCTGATAAGCCAGTTAAGTTTAATCCCCCTCCACCTCCTCCTCCAACAGGATCAGCAGGATCAACAAGACCTTCTTCTTCCTCTCAAAAGTTCACTACTCAGCAATCAAGTAAACCAGCTAACACAAGTGGTTATCAGAGCTCCCGGTCTTCAGGATTTTCTTCAACCCCTTCCAAGAATGCTTCCACAGAGTATAAGCTTATAATATCTGATGGATCCTTGCATAGGAAAAGAAACATTCCTTTTGAAAAAGCTTCATTGCAGGCTATTGATTCTGATGAAACGCATTTGTCCCCAGAGAATACAGAAGTTAATGAAATAACACATATGGATAGGTTCAAGGAGACAATTGCCTCAGCACAGATTAATAAGGCAAAAGCTGAAGGAAAAAACTACTCTGAGTTCTCAACCATGTCAGAGTAGAGAAGAAAGGAGTTTGAAAAGTACAAATCAAAGAACTTTTTTAATGCTGAAGAATTCTTGATGCAGTTCCCACAAGCAGTTGTTGTTCAAGGTAAATCTCAGACTATTATTGGAGCTCAGGATCTCTATATAAGCAAGAAGAAATCTGAAGATCCTGACAGGAAAATCATCTTCAAACCTTCATCAGCAAAGAAGTGAAAAAGGTTCAGACTTATTTATTTTGTTCTTGTTTAAACATTTTGTTGTAATGATTATGAACTCAGATCACTATTTTTATTCTATCTGCTGAAATGAATTTTCATTCTGTCAGATATATATTTTTTGCTCTGCTGTTTATTTTTCTATTATATTTATTTGATTGATTGTCAAATAGTATCCTAACCCAAATAGGGGGAGATTGTTGGAACAACCCTATTACTTATTTGGGCTAGGATCACCATGTTTTAACTAAGGATCAAGTTGACCCCTTTGTATAGTTTAAGGGTCAAGTCTTTAGGCTGTTAGAGTGGCTAGAACTTAAGGAAAATTTAAGTTCCCAGCATTCGACAAATGGCAAGTGGCGTTCGACGAATGTCTAGCATCGTTCGACAAATTGTTCTCAGCAGACTGAAGTATTACAGCCAGTTACAGCGCTCGACATTCTCTGAGCAGCGTTCGACAAATGGAAAGCAGCGTTCGACGAATTCCAGCCAGAGCTCGACAAATTCTGTATTAAAGCTCAGTTCAACAAATACAAGTCTAGATTATTTATATCAGTTATTTTGTCAACACTCTGAACACAGATCGACGACTCCAACATATATATTCAATACATTTGGACATATTCAAGACATGCAAGTAAGAATATTATTTTCTTTAAATATATTCCTTATTTCCTTTGTTCCAAGACAAGGATAGTCGTTGACATTTAATGCAAATGAGTATTTCACGGCTAAGGAATTAAAGGTCTTGTCAAAGTCATTTTGTCTTTGTTGTTATTCCAAGAAAGAATTAAAGACAGATTATTCTATTTCCAAAAATAGAATATATCAAAGACAGACATTATTATCTTATCTCTCTCAACAGAATTCAATTTAGCATTCTTGCAGAATACAGAAAGACAACAACAAGGATAGAAAAAGAAAGAAGAAGAACATTCAGTCTACTATTCTCAGTCTTCTTCTTCTTCCTCAAGCAACACTCATCCTCTCTCTGAGAACATCTTCTTCAAGAACCATCTCTCAGATATCTGCTGTAAGTTCAAGTCTTCTACAAGAGCAACAAGGAATCTGAAGAACCAGTTCTTCCAGATCAATCTGCTACAGAAGATTTGTGCCTTCAAGAGAAAGCTTCTCCATCATCTGTCAACTACTTTAATCAGACATGGGGAGCTTTACAACAAGTCCACTAGAGTCTTCTCTCAACATCTTGACAGAGAAGAACACTATAACCCTTTTCCCACCTCTCTTGTACATGGTTAATACTCCCTTCAAAAGTGTAACTCCCAGGTGGCAAGACACCTGATCAAAAAATCCAGTTGGTTTTGAGCACCTGATCAAAAGCTCTGTGGTGTGTGGACACCTGTTCAAAATCACCTTGGTTTTAGGGAACCTGATCAACCCTCCTAGTGGACTCATACCAAAGGGTGGTAGAAGAGTGGACTACCCAGATTTATTGGGGAACCACTATAAATTCCTTGTGTCTTCTGTGTGTGTTTATTTCTTTGTGTCGTACTGTGTGCTTTTATTTATTCTGTTTTTCTGTTTATATATATATATATCTCACTCTGCCTACATATATATATATATAACACTATTTTGATTCCACTATAAAACTAAGGAAAAGTTTTAATACTCTATTCACCCCCCTCTAGAGTAACTTAAGATCTAACCTCCACTTTCATGTTGACTAGGACTAAGTTGACCCCATTGTATAGCCTAAGGGTCAAGTCTTGTCACAACCCGTATTTTCCTGAAATAATTTATATTATCAGAGCTAAGGGGAAAACACGTGTCATGATGCCACGTCCTGTAGGGGACAACTACAGACGTTCATGCGAGCACTCACACGCGCTTTTTCTTTTACAAAAAGTTACGAATAAATAAAAGAATTATCCTTTAAGGTTTATTTAATTCGGGTTAGGAGACCGTGTCCCTCGGCCCTGCGGTTTACTAACCTGCGCTTTATAAAAACATACGTACGCAACAGAAGAAAGTAGGTTCATTTTATTTCTAACGGCGCTGGAGACTAGAGACGTCCCCAGGGCGATCGCCGGTCTAAATTTAGTACATAATAAATATCATTTTCGCCTCGGTTTACGTTTCGCAAATAGGTGATACTTAATAGTAACGGTGTCAACAGTTATAGAAATAAGTTTCTTTTATAAAGCGAAGGAACTGCGCTAATATACAACAAAATCAGCTTTTTCCCAGAGTTAATGAGTACAAAAAATACTAAGCAGCAAAAAGAACTAGCAGCAGCGTAAGCAAGTAAGCTAAGCAAAACCGTACGGGCGTCAACATCTGACACGAACTGGCAGGGAAAGGTCAATAGTCCAAAGAAATGCTACAACAAGAGAAACTGAATCCGTACCTAATAGGGAGGAAAGCCCTCGACAGCGAACAGAACGACCCCACTCGAACTCCGGTGGCAGCTACAAACCTGAACCTGAGGCATTCATAAGAAAAGAATGCCTCAGCCCAAAGGGTGCAAGGAAACAACTGAAGTAAAAGAGAAACTGAAAGGTAAACAGAAGGAAAGCACGAGTCAAACCCAACTGCTGCACAACAAGTCAAGGAACTAGGGTGGGGGCCCCTACGTCCACCCACACTCCAAACAACCACTGCTGTGCTGGGGGCCCCTACATCCACCCACACTCCGGTCAAAAGAATAACCACTGTAGTGGGGGCTTCTACGTCCACCCACACGCCGGCCCAAACCACTGTGCTGGGGGCCCCTGCGTCCACCCACACTCCAGACCAAAACCACTGAGCTGGGGGCCCCTATGTCCACCCACACTCCAGACCAAAACCACTGGGCTGGGGGCCCCTATGTCCACCCACACTCCAGACCAAAACCACTGGGCTGGGGGCCCCTA
Source organism: Dactylorhiza incarnata (assembly GCA_033032865.1). Classification (NCBI taxonomy): domain Eukaryota; kingdom Viridiplantae; phylum Streptophyta; class Magnoliopsida; order Asparagales; family Orchidaceae; genus Dactylorhiza; species Dactylorhiza incarnata. The sequence continues at coordinate 1,660,913 of JAWHQI010000068.1, forward strand.
TGTCCACCCACACTCCAGACCAAAACCAAATCCTACGAGACTCGTTGACAGCCTACGGAGTTTGACGCTCAAGGTAATTCTAGTATATAAAGAAGGAAGAAGGAGCATTATCATATATGCTATAAGTATAAGGCCATAAGGAGCATATGGCACCCTCCCTTTCTATAAGAAGTAAGCTACTCAAACTTGGAACAGGGGTAAAGCTCGACCCCAGAATACATTTACACCACTTTTCGGCTTGCCAATTACCAATCTCGGTAAGTTATCGAGGATTAACAAGGGAAATTCCTAGGGAATTTAGCTTCTACTTCCCCAAATCTATAGGGATTAAAATACGACATTCCCAGAGAATTTTAGCCGGCTAGACCATCAGAACATAGCCAACCAAAACCATCCAGATCTCGCTCGAGGCGGCAATATGGATCAATACAAGAGCCAAAAGATGACCACAACAGCTAGCCGACGCACAACTAATATAGCAGCAACTAAACAAATCACGGGACTAGCTTCCTAAGACGGCTTAAATAGTATCGTCCTAACTCCTATAAGAAAGATCATACGAACATAGAAACCCCCATATACATGTTTAAACTCCCAACTGATAAAGCATAGCAGCCCCAAATATAAAGGATTCTATAATGCAGCCCCCAACTTAATAGATCTTATATTTGACACGGGAAAATAAACTTTAGCATTTGCACTTTAAGTATAAAGTATCTAAAAGCATTTGCCAACTTTACTGCAAGGATGAAACTGCCGATAATTGGTACGGATATAAAGTTCAAAGCCGATATATCTACATCTCTTTCAAGCTTAACGATTGAAGGCTTCGTTGAATCACCTAGAACTAGCCACAGAAATTCCCAAGAAATTTAGGATCTGGTTCTTCATACCGCTTAGGAATAACAAGCACGTTTTCATGAAATTTTATCCTCCATCCACCATTTTTTTTCTAGCCAAGTATACGTATTCAGAAATAAAACTATCCGTGGTTGATTCATAAATAAAACTAACTAGATTTTAGTCTTCCAACAATTAACCCAAATTCGGACAGAGCCTCCCAAGGCTTAGCCTAAAGTTTAACATGCAACTAGCATAAGGGAATATGACCAATCCTTTCTCCTAAAACCAAGCCACCAATAGCACATAAATCAAATAGAATCTTATCTTAACCCAAGCCACCAGCAGCCACCATAGCCCATTATGAGGAGATAAATATGAATAGTTTCCTGGAGTACACACCCAACCAGCCACTATAAGGAGCATACCCAAACAGCCTCTATAGGAAATGCTATGAATACATTTTCTGTAAATAAAATCCTAGGAGCATACCCCAAACAACTGCTATAGGGAGAATGCTAATGAAATTTCTGAAGCTTAAGGATACCCCAACAACCACCATGAGAAGGAAAAATGAAATGAAGCTTATGAAATTCCTGAATATTATACATACTCCAACATAGGAAGCAGCCCCCCAAAAGAGATTTCTCATGAATAAAAGTCCTGGAGTGGTTAAACATCAAGAATTTCTTGGGCTTAACCCCAAACAACAAATGATGAGTGATAATATTACCCATGACCTAAAAAAAGGAAAAGACAGATTACAAATGTCCTGCAGGATTTGGAAATTAGTCGAGCAAGACCATCCATGTTTAACAGAGTAGCTATGAGACATATGAAGAATTTAACAAAATAAACACGATCCGGAACAAGCCAAAATAAGCTCAGCGTATAACCAGGATAAACCCGAAATCTTATTGGCATAGACCCGAACTCCTTGATAGAGTAAACTGAAAGTCCTGTTTTGCACACACATATATATATACATATCCAAAACTTTGCTAACGTAGACCAAAAAAACTTCTGATAACCCCCGGCCAGGAAACCAGTTAGCCCACCATATATAAATCTAGAAATTTTGTTAACATAACTAGAAGATTTGCCAGGTATATGAATCCAGAAATTTGCTAACAAACTAGAGAATCTACAGCATTTGAAAACCCATAATTTTGCTAACAAGACAAAGGGATCTGCCGCATAAAAAGGAAACCATGAATTTTGCTACCACATTAGGGGGATCGGCTATGTATAAATCCAGAAATAATAATTTTGCCAACTAACTAGGGAACCTGCCGCTTATAAAATTCCAGAAATCTTGCTAACAGGACTATAGGATCAAGCTCATAATGATCCAGATATTTTGTCAATAAATCTAAAGAATCAGCCACATAATGATCCAGAAATCCTGCTAACAACATTAGAGGAATCTACCACCAATAAAAATCCAGAGAAGAGATGGAGGGGAAGCAGGAGGAAGAGTTTTCTTGCCTCAACAACGGGGCTCCGTCGAATCCCGACGAGCGAGGAAGAAGCCGCCCAGATCCACAGCCCCGACGACGAAGACAGCCCCGACGACCAAGATCCTTCCTCCTTTGACCGCTCCGACGCCGCTCGACATCGATTCGACGCAACCCTAACCCCCCGACATCTCGCCGGCTCCACGCGACGGGAAAAGAACGAACAGGAAGGGCTTGGCCTTATTGCTAGCAGCTGGGAGGAAATGTATTATATAACCTCATAATACATATATATATATATATATATATAATAGCATATATAATACCCCACACAAAACCTCCCTATAAAAGATCATGCAGGCATACATATGTGTGTATATACGCATTCGTATACTTTTATAAATATATATATATACATAAATCTATACATGCTTATATATATACTCACATATACATACCTATATTTGCATATACAACCCCAACTAGAATTTACTCGTCGGACGACGACGATGACGACGACGAAATGGTAACGCCCCCTCGCAACAACACTACGTAACGATAAATTAACACTTAACACATTATCATTTCGTATCCCCCGCTTAATAGACTAAAGAAAACCTGGGGCGTTACAATCACCCCACCAAGAAGGAAGTTTCGTCCCGAAACTTAGAACCGAAACTTAGAAAACAACGAATGCAAAGAGCAATGGGAGAGGTAAGCTCACACTCGCTAGATAGAGACTCTAACCGAAAAGGGCTAGCAAAACCGATGCGGATAGGATTACCCAAAAGGAGAAGGACCTTACCAAGGACTCGAAATGTCCAAGCCGTGAACAGAAGGCAAATCGCGGAACATCCGACTCGCGGATCCCCAACTAAAGGAAGCCTAAATGAAGATCAACTTTCGAAAACACCGAACTAACTTTCTTCTATACGAACAAGACGAGAGCACTCCAGGGAGAGGAACTAGGCCAAAAAAGCCACACTACAACCACCCATCTATCTGAGTGCGCAACTCTCGCAACACACGCGGGGCCAAAGGGTACGCTGCCCTAGCAACGGGACGGGTACCTGGCTCAAGTTCAGAAACAGACAGCTCAACTCTCACGGTAGAAAAGAACCAGGGGGACAACGGCGAAGACATCAGCGAAACCTCGCACCACAGGGAAGATCTTCGATACACAATAAACCGAAAATGGTTTCTAGCGTAGAAACAAGGTAAGCAACGCCATTGAAAACTAAAGGCTCCTGGCACACGCCGCGGAAATAATCGGGAAAACATAGCGCGGAAAAACCAAACACGCTCGAGGGTTGACCGATGTCCATCTTAAAGACCAAACGCTTTACCTTGCGTTGGATAACAACATCAAACCTGGACCACCAGCCCAAACCCAAAATCGCAACGAAAACTCCAGGTCTAGCACCTTTAGATTAACAAAAGTTAAGAAACCACCTAAGAGGGCAGGACAACTCTGAAAGCCCCGATTCGACACCACAAAAACAACAGGGGGAAAACTTAACACTAAGGGAATCACCAACCCGATCAAGGGTCAAACCACGACGGTCTACTAAAGACCTAACCACGCACGAGAGGGTAGAACCAGAATCGAGAAGGAACGCGCGCCTAAAGGTTATATACCTTAAACTCTCCTATAAGGTTGGATACGCAACTAAACGAGCGAAAACAACTAGAACCAAAGCTGAAAGTTAAGAATTTGATTAGAATATAACCTGGAATTACCGTGGGGAAAAACTGCTCAACAATCGATAACCTAACGATGACCGCCTGCGAAGCTCTATAGCCAAAACATCGAGTCAAACTCAAATCAAAAGGAAGGCACTCTCAACATCCTCTACCTTAACTCACACAGTATTGAGATAACAAAATCCAAATCCACACTCACAACCCGTATTTTCCCGAAATAATTTATATTATCAGAGCTAAGGGGAAAACACGCGTCATGATGCCACGTCCTGTAGGGGACAACTACAGACGTTCAGGCGAGCACTCACACGAGCTTTTTCTTTTACAAAAAGGTACGAATAAATAAAAGAATTATCCTTTAAGGTTTATTTAATTCGGGTTGGGAGACCGTGTCCCTCGGCCCTGCGGTTTACTAAGCCGTGCTTTATAAAAACATATGTATGCAACGAAAGAAAGTAGGTTCATTTTATTCCTAACGGCGCTGGAGACTAGAGACGTCCCCAGGGCGATCGCCGGTCTAAATTTAGTACATAATAAATATCATTTTCGCCTTGGTTTACGTTTCGCAAATAGGTGATACTTAATAGTAACGGTGTCAACAATTATAGAAATAAGTTTCTTTTATAAAGAGAAGGAACTGCGCTAATATACAGCAAAATCAGCTTTTTCCCAGAGTTAATGAGTACAAAAAATACTAAGCAGCAAAAAGAACTAGCAGCAGAGTAAGCAAGTAAGCTAAGCAAAACCGTACGGGCGTCAACATCTGACACGAACCCGCAGGGAAGGTCAACAGTCCAAAGAAACGCTACAACAAGAGAAACTGAATCCGTACCTAATAGGGAGGAAAGCCCTCGACAGCGAACAGAACGGCCCCACTCGAACTCCGGTGGCAGCTACAAACCTGAACCTGAGGCATTCATAAGAAAAGGATGCCTCAGCCCAAAGGGTGCAAGGAAACAACAGAAGTAAAAGAGAAACTGAAAGGTAAACAGAAGGAAAGCACGAGTCAAACCCAACTACTGCACAACAAGTCAAGGAACTGGGGTGGGGGCCCCTACGTCCACCCACACTCCAAACAACCACTGCTGTGCTGGGGGCTCCTACGTCCACCCACACTCCGGTCAAAAGAATAACCACTGTAGTGGGGGCTTCTACGTCCACCCACACGCCGGCCCAAACCACTGTGCTGCGGGCACCTGCGTCCACCCACACTCCAGACCAAAACCACTGGGCTGGGGGCCCCTATGTCCACCCACACTCCAGACCAAAACCACTGGGCTGGGGGCCCCTATGTCCACCCACACTCTAGACCAAAACCACTGGGCTGGGGGCCCCTATGTCCACCCACACTCCAGACCAAAACCATATCCTATGACACTCGTTGACATCCTACGCGGTTTGACGTTCAAGGTAATTCTAGCATATAAAGAAGGAAGAAGGAGCATTATCATCTATGCTATAAGTATAAGGCCATAAGGAGCATATGACACCCTCGCTTTCTATAAGAAGTAAGCTACTCAAACTTGGAACAGGGGTAAAGCTCGACCCCAGAATACATTTGCACCACTTTTCGGCTTGCCAATTACCAATCTCGGTAAGTTATCGAGGATTAACAAGGGAAATTCCCAGGGAATGTAGCTTCTACTTCCCCAAATCTATAGGGATTAAAATACGACATTCCCAGAGAATTTTAGCCGGCTAGGCCATCAGAACATAGCCAACCAAAACCATCCAGATCTCGCTCGAGGCGGCAATGTGGATCAATACAAGAGCCAAAAGATGACCACAACAGCTAGCCGACGCACAACTAATATAGCAGCAACTAAACAAATCACGGGACTAGCTTCCTAAGACGGCTTAAATAGTATCGTCCTAACTCCTATAAGAAAGATCATACGAACATAGCAACCCCCATATACAGGTTTAAACTCCCAACTGATAAAGCATAGCAGCCCCAAATATAAAGGATTCTATAAGGCAGCCCCCAACTTAATAGATCTTATATTTGACACGGGAAAATAAACTTTAGCATTTGCACTTTAAGTATAAAGTATCTAAAAGCATTTGCCAACACTACTGCAAGGATGAAACTGCCGATAATTGGTACGGATATAAAGTTCAAAGCCGATATATCTACATCTCTTTCAAGCTTAACGATTGAAGGCTTTGTTGAATCACCTAGAACTAGCCACAGAAATTCCCAAGGAATTTAGGATCTGGTTCTTCATACCGCTTAGGAATAACAAGCACATTTTCATGAATTTTATCCTCCAACCACCATTTTTTTTCTTGCCAAGTATACGTATTCAGAAATAAAACTATCCGTGGTTGATTCATAAATAAAACTAACTAGATTTTAGTCTTCCAACAATTAACCCATATTCGGACAGAGCCTCCCAAGGCTTAGCCTAAAGTTTAACATGCAACTAGCATAAGGGAATATGACCAATCCTTTCTCCTAAAACCAATCCACCAATAACACATAAATCAAATAGAATCTTATCTTAACCCAAGCCACCAGCAGCCACCATAGCCCATTATGAGGAGATAAATATGAATAATTTCCTGGAGTACACACCCAACCAGCCACTATAAGGAGCATACCCAAACAGCCTCTATAGGAAATGCTATGAATACATTTCCTGAAAATAAAATCCCTGGAGCATACCCCAAACAACTGCTATAGGGAGAATGCTAATGAAATTTCTGAAGCTTAAGGATACCCCAACACCCACCATGAGAAGGAAAAATGAAATGAAGCTTATGAAATTCCTGAAGATTATACATACTCCAACATAGGAAGCAGCCCCCCAAAAGAGATTTCTCATGAATAAAAGTCCTGGAGTGGTTAAACATCAAGAATTTCTTGGGCTTAACCCCAAACAACAAATGATGTGTGATAATATTACCCATGACTCAAAAAAAGGAAAAGACAGATTACAGATGTCTTGCAGGATTTGGAAATTAGCCGAGCAAGACCATCCATGTTTAACAGAGTAGCTATGAGACATATGCAGAATTTAACAAAATAAACATGATCCGGAACAAGCCAAAATAAGCTCAGCGTATAACCAGGATAAACCCGAAATCTTATTGGCATAGACCCGAACTCCTTGATAGAGTAAACTGAAAGTCCTGTTTTGCACACATATATATATACATATCCAAAACTTTGCTAACGTAGGCCAAAAAAACTTCTGATAACCCCCGGCCAGGAAACCGGTTTGCCCACTATATATAAATCCAGAAATTTTGTTAACATAACTAGAAGATTTGCCAGGTATATGAATCCAGAAATTTGCTAACAAACTAGAGAATCTGCAGCATATGAAAACCCATAATTTTGCTAACAAGACAAAGGAATCTGCCGCATAAAAAGGAAACCAGGAATTTTGCTACCACATTAGGGGGATCGACTATTTATAAATCCAGAAATAATAATTTTGCCAACTAACTAGGGAACCTGCCGCTTATAAAATTCCAGAAATCTTGCTAACAGGACTAGAGGATCAAGCTCATAATGATCCGGATATTTTGTCAATAAATCTAAAGAATCAGCCATATAATGATCCAGAAATCCTGCTAACAACATTAGAGGAATCTACCACCAATAAAAATCCAGAGAAGAGATGGAGGGGAAGCAGGAGGAAGAGTTTTCTTGCCTCAACAACGGGGCTCCGTCGAATCCCGACGAGCGAGGAAGAAGCCGCCCAGATCCACAGCCCCGGCGACGAAGACAGCCCCGACGACCAAGATCCTTCCTCCTTCGACCGCTCCGACGCCGCTCGACATCGATTCGACGCAACCCTAACTCCCCGACATCTCGCCGGCTCCACGCGACAGGGAAAGAACGAACAGGAAGGGCTTGGCCTTATTGCTAGCAGCTGGGAGGAAATGTATTATATAACCTCATAATACATATATATATATATATAATAGCATATATAATACCCCACACAAAACCTCCCTATAAAAGATCATGAAAGCATACATATGTGTGTATATACGCATTCGTATACTTTTATAAATATATATATACATAAATCTATACATTCTTATATATATACTCACATATACATACCTATATTTGCATATACAACCCCAACTAGAATTTACTCGTCGGACGACGACGACGACGAAATGGTAACGCCCCCTCGTAACAACACTACGTAACGATAAATTAACACTTAACACATTATCATTTCGTATCCCCCGCTTAATAGACTAAAGAAAACCTGGGGCGTTACAAGTGTTTAGGCTGTTAAGTTAGCTAGAACTTAAGGAAAAATTCAAGTTCTCAGCGTTCGACGAATGGCTATCGACGTTCGACGAATTCCAGCCAGCGCTCGACAAATTCCAGCCAGCGCTCGACAAATTCCAGGCAGCGCTCGACGAATTCTTTACTAAAGCACAGATCAACAAATTCAGTCTTCCAATTATTCAATACTTAAAGATCAGTTATCTATTTCATTCTCTGAACTCAGATCGACGACAGCAACATCTCTTTCCATCAGATCAAGTAAGGAAAATATATTTCTTTCTTTATTCCAAGATTATAGCCGTTGACATCCAGCAGAACAGGACATTTCATGGAAAAGGAAAGAGATAAAACGGCGCAGCAGATTTATGTTTTTAAAATACTCTTTCAGATATATTTATCCCTTAATATAAGGGATCTACAATTAAAGTTTGTCAGAGATTTGAAAAAGAAAAGGAAAATAAGGAAAGAAGATATAGTAGATCAATATACAGCTTTCACGACAACATCAATACAGATCAGATTACAGTTTTGCTGTACAGAAAAATATACAGAGAAAGAGGAAGAAAAAGATATACAGAAAATATTGAAGAACAAAATAGAACATATCTTCATCTTCTTCCTGCTCAGCATTCTTCAGAAAACAGAACTTCATCTTCTTCCTCCTTCAGCAGCAAACTTATTTTTCTGAGAACATCTTCAACACCATCTCAGATTTCCTGCTGCAAGAATCAAAAAAGAAAGAAGAAGAAGAACAAGCACAGATCTTCAACAGAGCAACTATAATCTGAAGAAATATCTCTCTCAGATTAATTAACTACAGGAGGATCAAGTTTTTCAAGAAAAGGCTCCAGCAACATCAACTGTCAAACATTTTCATATCAGACAGAGGAGTTCTTTTCTACATCAAATCCACTAGAGTCTTCTCTATACATCTTGACAGAGAAGAACAACTAAACCCCTCCCTATCCTATTCTGTACAGGGTTAATACTCCCTTCATAAGTGTAACCCACTGGTGGAAAGACACCTTATCAAAAAATCCTTGTGCGGTTTTTAAGCACCTTATCAAAAGCTTATCGGTGATTTGGGCACCTGATCAAACTCCCATTGGTGTGTGGACACCTTATCAAAAATCCCTTGGTGTGAGGGCACCTTATAAAAAATGCTAGTGGATTCGTACCAAGGGTGGTAGAAGAGTAGACGTACCCAGATTTATTGGGGAACTACTATAGCTCCTTGTGTCCTCTGTGATTGTTTATTTCTTTCTGTGTTGTGCTGTGTGCTTTTCTATTTCAGTTTTTATTAATCACTCTGCTTACACATATATATAACACTATTTTTAATTCCGCAAATAAAACTAAGGGAAAAATTATTAAACTCTATTCACCCCCCCCCCCCCCCCTCTAGAGTTAATTTAAGATCTAACCTCCACTTTCAATTGGTATCAGAGGGTAGTTGATCTTATTTACAGGCTAACACCTGGATCACAAAGATCAATTAGATATTAAATTATTTTAGAGTTTTTATTATTTTTATTTTCTGTTAAAAACTCATGGCACAAAACAAGGAGTATTCAAGCACAAGACCTCCTATGTGCAATCTCAGTAAGTTTGCTCTGTGGAAAGCAAGGATTAGGCTTTATATGAACTCAATTGATGAAGAAATATTTAATGTTATCTTGACAGGGCCTCTAGCACCTACAACATCAACAAGTACTGATGCAACAACAAACAACAATGCTGTCCCACCTCCTGAATGGACTAAAGCACAGAAAAAGCAAAGGAGTGCTGATGCAAAAGCCATGAACATTCTGTCTCAAGCAATGTCTGATGACATATTTCAGAAAGTGGTGGATTGCACCTCAGCTAGAGAGATATGGACAGAAGATCTCACTTGATCTCTCTGTATGAGAACTTCAAGAAGGGTGAAGAAGAATCAGTTGCAGATATGTACACTGGATTAAGTGTAATCATAAGTGAACTCAGAACACTGGACAAGGAAATCTCATTAACTGCGATCAATGACAAAATCCTAATGTGCTTCCCCAGCACTTGAGACTCTAGGATCTGGCCTATCAAGGAAGCCAGAAGTCTTAATGAGATAACTACTGAGACCCTGCTAGGAAAGCTCAAATCCTATGAGCAACTCATCAAGACAAGGAAAGCTGAACAAGTGAGCACCTCCTCTTCAACAAAGAAGGACAGGAATATTGCCTTCAAAGCTACAGAAGAAGAAGGAAAGACTCCTAACAATGAGGAGTTGATGAATCTGTTTGCCAAAAGATTCTATATGATGGCAAGAAAAGACTTCAGGAAAAAGTCATCCAGAAGCCATGAAAAGCCAAGGTATGACAAGTCAACTTCTAAAGAAATTATTTGTTATGTTTGCAGGAAACCAGGACATATTGCACCAGACTGTCCAGAAAAACAGAAGAAAGAAAAGAAAAAGGACAAAGAAGAGAAAAGAAACTCCAGCAAGTCTTCCTCCCACAAACACAAGAAGAAGGGAAGAGGATTTGTAGCAGAAACCTGGAGTGAAACTGAATCAGATCAGTCATCCAGCTCATCAGATGATGAAGAAGAAACAAAAGAGAATGATCAGTTCCTGATGGCAATTTATGTCTCAGGAAGTGAGTCAGGAAATGCATCTTCATCCAGTGATGATGAAGACAATGAAGAAGAGAAGAACTTCTGCATGATGGCAATCAATGCCTCAGCCAACAATTCTGATAAAGAAGGATCAGAATCAGAAGCAGAAACTAATGCAGATCAGGTAATATCTACCTTTGATTTTACTTCAGTTGAATTCAAAGCAGAATTCAAAGTCCTTTGCTCAGACTTAATCAAATCTGAGAAAGAAATAATCTCACTCAGACATAAGCTAGCTGAAATGAATAATATAAGTGAAGAAAATATAAATCTTAAGAAAGATTTGGCTGCCTCCAGGGAACATATTGTTCTCATTGAGAGCAAGTTGTCTGAAGCCAAGAAGTTTGAAGAACCCCTAAATGGGAGAAGCATCAAACTGATGGACATTACAAGCACAGTAAATGCTAGACTTAATAGCAAACTAGGCTTGGGTGCTTCATCAAGTGAGCCACCTCTGATTAAGAAGAATATATTATCTACACCTATAAAATTCATCTCTGCTAAGAGCAAAGAGGTTGTAGGAGTAAATAAAAACATTTCAAGAAAGACTGTCGAGAATAGTAGAATTCAGCAGAATTCGTCGAACGAAGCTCGACGAAATGCATCCACTTTGTCGAACGACGCTCGACGAACTCTGAAGACAGATTTTCTATATAGTTATTATATGAACGGCGCTCGACGAAATATCAGTCATTCGTCGAACGATGCTGGATGAACTCAGCCCGGTTCGTCAAACAGAAACTATACAGCAAATCTGAACAATTCTCATTCTTCACATTCTATCAATCCTTTCACTGAATGGATTATATCTCCAAGGAGATATCATCCACAAGGTTACAAGGACCAACCTGAAATGTCTTTTATTTCAGATGTTTGTGGAAATACAAAAAGACCCAAGGTAATCTGGGTCAGGAACAAATAGATTGTTTTCTTATTTTTGCAGGTGCACAACTGTCCAAAGATAAATGAAAAATGGTATTTGGACAGTGGCTGTTCAAAACATATGATAGGGAACAAGGCCAACCTGAACAACTACAAGGCAAAGCTTGGACCAAAAGTTATTTTTGGAGACTCCAACTGTGGACAGACCAAAGGCTATGGAAAAGTCAAGGTTGGAGAAGTCACCTTCAAAGAGGTAGCTTATGTCAAGGGACTGAAGCACAACCTCATCAGCATAAGTCAATTATGTGATGAAGGGTATCATGTAACCTTTAATAAATTGAAATGCCTTATTATATCTGCTGATAATGTTATTGTTTTATCAGGTATTAGGCAAGGTAATATATATTTAGTAAATTTCAATTCATCTACATCAGAAATTTGTTTATTTAATGAATTATACAAACCTAGTGAACTTTGGCATAAGAGATTAGGACATGTAAACCTTAGGACCATTGCTAAATTATCTAAGGACAATCTTGTTAGAGGTTTACCCTTAGGTTCATATAAGAAAGAAGGTCTTTGTAGGGCATGTCAACTAGGAAAGCAAACTAAAAATAGTTTTAAATCATTATCTAAAAGTGATTCACCTAGAATCTTATATTTGCTACATATGGACCTTTTTGGACCTATTGCAACAAAGAGTTTAGGGGGGGGGGGGGGGGAAGTCTTACACTCTAGTTATTGTAGATGACTTCTCTAGATTCACTTGGGTGTTCTTTTTGAGAGAAAAGTCAGATAACTTTAAAGTTCTTACAGACTTTCTTAAGAGCATAAAGATTGAGTACTCTATTGAAGTTGCATTGATCAGAAGTGATCATGGCACTGAGTTTGAGTCTCTTCTTATGCAAGAATTCTGTGAGAAGGAAGGTATCAGGCATTGCTTCTCAGCTCCTAGAACTCCTCAACAAAATGGGGTAGTTGAAAGGAAAAATAGAACTCTAATTGAATCAACAAGAACATTGCTTGCAGATGCTAATTTGCCCCTATCTTTTTGGGCAGAGGCTGTTAGCACAACAAACTATGTATTGAATAGAAGTTTGATACACAAACATAAGGGTAAGACTCCTTATGAATTACTTAAAGGGAAGAAACCTAAAATTAATTATTTTAGAGCATTTGGCTGTAGATGTTTTGTTCATAATAATGATAAGAAATACCTTAGGAAATTTGAACCAAAATCTGATGAAGGAATTTTCTTAGGTTAATCACTAATCAGCAAAGCATATATGATTTATAATAAATCTTCTCTTAAAATAGAAGAATCTATGCATGTTTCTTTTGATGAAACTAATATGTTTTACAAGGAGAAGATTTCTTCTACCATAGAAAATCTACAGGTACCTGCATTATGTGTGCAGCTAGATCAATTAGCTCTACGTAAAGAAGGATTTCAAAATCCTGTACAGCAGAATGCTGAAGAAAGTGAAGAAGAAAATCACCCAGATTTTGCTGAAAATTCAGTACAGATAACAGCGGATCATCCTCCACAGGATATAGCAGCTGAACAAATTCCCCAAGTGGAAATTATTGCTGAACCCACTCCAACTGTTGATCACATCACAGTTAGAGATCACCCAATATCTCAAATTATTGGTGATATTTCAGCAGGTGTGCAAACAAGACATCAAGTAAATCAGAATATGATGAACACTTGTTTTCTCTCTTAGATTGAACCTCAATCCCTACAAGATGCAGAACAAGATCCCAACTGGATCATTGCTATGCAAGAGGAGCTCAATCAGTTTGAGACAAACAAAGTTTGGGATTTGGTTCCTAGACCAAAAGACCATCCAGTCATTGGAACTAAGTGGGTCTACAGGAATAAGCTAGATGCAGATGCCAACATTGTGAGAAATAAAGCAAGACTAATTGCTCAAGGATACTCACAAGAAGAAGGAATAGACTATGATCAAACTTTTGCACCAGTTGCAAGGTTAGAAGCAATCAGAATTTTCCATGCATTTGCTGCATACAAGAAATTCAAAGTTTATCAAATGGATGTACAGAGTGCATTCCTGAATGGATAAATCAAAGAAGAAGTCTATGTGGAACAACCACCAGGTTTCATCTCTCCAACTCAATCCTCTTTTGTATATAAGCTTAAGAAAGCTCTTTATGGTCTCAAACAAGCTCCTAGAGCATGGTATGAGACTTTAGCTAGTTTTCTTTTAGAGAATAAATTCTGTAGAGGCATAGTAGACAAAACCTTATTATTTAGGATACAGAAAAATCAAACATTACTAGTTCAAATATATGTAGATGATATTATCTTTGGCTCTACTGATTCAAATTTGTGCAAAAGATTCTCTAATCTGATGCAATCTAAATTTGAAATGAGAAGTATGGGTGAGTTATCATACTTCCTTGGTCTTCAAGTGAAGCATACACCAAATGGAATCTTCATATCCCAATCTAAGTATGCTAAGGAATTAGTGAAAAGATTTGGTATGTCTGATTCTTCTACCATGAAAACACCCATGCCCTCTAATGCTGTTGTTGATGCTGATGAATCAGGGAAACCTGTTGATCAGAAGGTATATAGAGCAATTGTTGGCTCTTTACTTTATTTAACAGCTAGTAGGCCTGATATAATGTTTGCTATATGTATTTGTGCTAGATTCCAAGTTAACCCCAAAGAATCTCATCTAATTTTACTAAAAAGAATTTTGAGATATATAAACGGTTGCCCTAATCTAGGACTTTGGTATCCAACATCATCTGAATTTGAATTAACTGGATTCTCAGATTCAGATTATGCTGGATGCAGAGTAGACAGGAATAACACATCAGGAACTTGTCAGTTTCTTGGTGATAGGCTTGTGTCTTGGTTTTGTAAGAAGCAAACATCTGTGTCTACATCAATAGCTGAAGCTGAATATATAGCTGCAGACAGTTGTCGCTCACAGATATTGTGGATACAAAATCAGCTCCTAGACTATGGTGTCAACTTAAATAATTCAACTATATTTTGTGACAATACTAGTGCAATATCTATAGCACAAAATCCAGTTCTCCATAGTAGGACTAAAGACATAGAGATTAGGCACCACTTCCTTAGGGATAATGTGGATAAAAACAAAATCTGCCTACAATTCATCTCTACTGATTTGCAAAGAGCTGACATTTTCACCAAGCCCTTGGATGAAAGAAACATATCTTCTTTATAAATCAGCTAGGTATGATAGATGGAGATTCAATCTGTTAAATAATTAAGTTTTCTACTTACCCATCTCTTCATTGAACTGAGCTCGACGAAATCAAGTTTTTCGTCGAACGGAGATCGACGAAGTCATCAAGTTCGTCGAACTGAGATCGACGAAAACTCATTTTTCGTCTAACCCAGTTTTTCTGAAGCTTTTTATTTCAGCCTGTCATCATTAATAAAATATTTTTTATTAGCTGAATGTCTACAGAATTGTTTCTCTTTCTAGTTCCCCTTTGCACTTGATCTCTATTTTATTGTGTAGGAACAATAGCAATGTCAATCTTGCATCCTTCCCTACCTCCATCAAATGTCCCTTCTTCAAGGGGCCTAGCTTTAGGCCTTTCCTGAAACTAGGCAGGGGGAGAAGTTTGTATGAACAAGCTCTATTTGATGCAGTGTTTTGCTCAGGGGGAGTTGTTCTATAAACTAGGCAAGGAGAGAAAAGCTGAAGAACCTCCAGAACTTAGGGGGTGACACTCTCAGGGGGAGTTGCTGTATGAAGAAGCTTAATAAAGCTTACAGCAGTTTGCTGATTACAGTTTGCAGTTTCAAAAAAATTCAGATAAAGTTCTGATCAAGTTCAGATACAGAACAACTCAGAAGAAGAATTTTGTTTAGCAAATTCAGTATCAGTTATTGCTACAAGCACAGCTAATCAGAATTATAAAGCTGTTCAGATTAGAAAGCTGCAGTATTTGTATGCAGATTCTATACACAGATTCAGCAGCAGATAACATATTCAGAATATAAAGATTTAGTTCAGAACAATTTCAGAAAGCTGATTAACATAGCAGAAATCAGTTAAATATTCAGATTAGAATTCAGAATAATACAGATCAGATAAAATCAGAATTTCAGAATTCAAAATCAGTTAATAAAGATTGTATTTTCATTTCTGTTTTTATTGAAATGTAATTTCAAAAACTCAGAGTACTATTCAATTTATATCTGATAAAATATGTAAAACATATCAGATATATTCATGCTCTGTTGTTTTTGCTGTATTTGTATTTATTTATTTTCAATTTTTGTTAAATAGTGTCCTAACCCAAATAGTGGGAGATTGTTGGAACAACCCTATTTCTGATTTGGGCTAGGATCACTATATGTTGACTAGGACTAAGTTGACCCCATTGTATAGTCTAAGGTTCAAGTCTTTAGGTTGTTAAGTTAGTTAGAACTTAAGGAAAAATTCAAGTTCTCAGCGTTCGACGAATGGCTATCGGCGTTCGACAAATTCCAGCCAGCGCTCGACAAATTCCAGCCAGTGCTGAGACAAATTCCATCCAGCGCTCGATGAATTCTTTACAGAAGCACAAATCGACAACTTCAGTCTTCAAATTATTAGATACTTAAAGATCAGTTATCTATTTCATTCTCTGAACTCAGATCGACGACAACAACGACTCTTTCCATCAGATCAAGTAAGGAAAATATATTTCTTTCTTTATTCCAAGATTATAGCCGTTGACATCCAGCAGAAAAGGACATTTCGTGGAAAAGGAAAGAGATAAAATGGCGCAGCAGATTTATGTTTTTAAAATACTCTTTCAGATATATTTATCACTTAATATAAGGGATCTGCAATTAAAGTTTGTCAGAGATTTGAAAAAGAAAAGGAAAATAAGGAAAGAAGATGTAGCAGATCAATATACAGCTTTCACGACAACATCAATACAGATCAGATTACAGTTTTGCTGTACAAAACAATATACAGAGAAAGAGGAAGAAAAAAATATACAGAAAGTATTGAAGAACAAAATAGAATAGATCTTCATCTTCTTCCTGCTCAGCATTCTTCAGAAAACAGAACTTCATCTTCTTCCTCCTTCAACAGCAAACATATTTTTCAGAGAACATCTTCAACACCATCTCAGATTTCCTGCTGCAAGAATCAAGAAAGAAAGAAGAAGAAGAACAAGCACAGATCATCAGCAGAGCAACTATAATCTGAAGAAATATCTCTCTCAGATTAATTAGCTACAGGAGGATCAAGTTTTTCAAGAAAAGGCTCCATCAACATCAACTGTCAAACATTTTCATATCAGACAGAGGAGTTCTTTTCTACATCAAATCCACTAGAGTCTTCTCTATACATCTTGACAGAGAAGAACAACTAAACCCCTCTCTATCCCATTCTGTACAGGGTTAATACTCCCTTCAAAAGTGTAACCCACTGGTGGCAAGACACCTTATCAAAAAATCCTTGTGTGGTTTTTAAGCACCTTATCAAAAGCTTATCGGTGATTTGGGCACCTGATCAAACTCCCAATGGTGTGTGACACCTTATCAAAAATCCCTTGGTGTGAGGGCACCTTATCAAAAATGCTAGTGGATTCCTACCAATGGTGGTAGAAGAGTAGACGTACCCAGATTTATTGGGGAACTACTATAGCTCCTTGTGTCCTCTGTGATTGTTTATTTCTTTCTGTGTTGTGTTGTGTGATTTTTTATTTCAGTTTTTATTAATCACTCTGCTTACACATATATATAACACTATTTTTAATTCCGCAAATAAAACTAAGGGAAAAAGTATTAAACTCTATTCACCCCCATCTAGAGTTAATTTAAGATCTAACCTCCACTTTCAAGGTTGATCAGGGAAGCAGGAGGGAACAAGAGAAAGAGAAGGAATAAGAAGACAAAGAAGATGGAGGAAGTAATGAAGGATATGGTCATGGTGCTTGTGACCAAGTAGGCCCAGAGAGGTGCATTGTAATAAGCAGGTAGCTCCTCGATGATGAATGAAAAAGGTTTCAGGTAACGCCTAGGCTAAGTGGCTTGGAAAGGTGTTTAGTTCCTCTACCTCCAGGTGAAAGTAAGCACCTAGGATGTGGATGTGTACTCCACCCCCATTTGGTAAGATCCCCGACTAGAGACCATTCTCCGGGCTCATTCATGCCGGCAGATGGGAGACTCATCGGGTCAGCTCGCTACTTGACTAAGTGGCTTGGGAAGGTGTTGATTTCCTCTGCCTCCATGTGAAGGTAAGCACCTAGGACGTGGATGGGTACTCCGCCCACAGTTGTTAAGATCCCCGACGAGAGACCATTCTCCGGGATCAGTCATGCTGGCAGATGTGAGACTCATCGGGTTAAATCGCTACTTGACTAAGTGGCTTGGGAAGGTGTTGAGTTCCACTGCCTCCAGGTGAAGGTAAGCACCTAGGACATGGATGGGTACTCCGCCCCCAGTTGGTAAGATCCCCGACTAGAGACCATTCTCCAGGCTCAGTCATGCTGGCAGATGGGAGACTCATTAGGGTCGACTCGCTACTTGACTAAGTGGCTTGGGAAGGTGTTGAGTTCCTCTGCCTCCAAGTGATGGTAAGCACCTAGGACGTGGATGGGTACTCCGCCCCCAGTTGGTAAGATCCCCAACTAGAGACCATTCTTCAGACTCAGTCATGCCGGCAGATAGGAGACTCATCGGGTCGACTCGCTACTTGACTAAGTGGCTTGGGAAGGTGTAGAGTTCCTCTGCCTCCAGGTGAAGGTAAACATCTAGGACGTGGATGGGTACTCCGCCCCCAATTGGTAAGATCCCCGACTAGAGACCATTCTCCAGGCTCAGTCATGCCGGCAGATGGGAGACTCATCGGGTTGACTCGCCACTTGACTAAGTGGCTTGGGAAGGTGTTGAGTTCCTCTGCCTCTAAGTGAAGGTAAGCACGTAGGACGTGGATGGGTACTCCGCCCCCAGTTGGTAAGATCCCCGACTAGAGACCATTCTTCGGGCTCGGTCATGCCGGCAGATGGGAGACTCATCGGATTGACTCGCTACTTGACTAAGTGACTTGGAAAGATGCCGAGCTCCTTCGCCTCCAGGTAAGCTAGTCCCCTAGGACGTGGATGGGTATTCCACCCCCAGTTGGTTTGAAAAAGTGTTGAGTTCCTCTGCCTTCAGGCAAGCTAGGCCCCTAGGATATGGACAGGTACTCCGCCCCCAATTAATTTGTGAATGTGTTGGGTTCCTCTACCTCTAGGCAATATATGCCCCTAGGACGTGGATGGGTACTCCGCCCCCAATTGGTTTGGAAAGGTGTTGAGTTCCTCCGCCTCCAGGTGAGGTAAGCACCTAGGACGTGGACTGGTTCTCGGCCCCCAATTGCTTTTGTGAGATGGTTGAGTTCCTCCGCCTCCAGGTGAGGTAAGCACCTAGGACGTGGATTGGTTCTCTGCCCCCAGTTGCCTTTGTGAGATGGTTGAGTTCCTCCGCCTCCAAGTGAGGTAAGCACCTAGGACGTGGATTGGTTTTCTGCCCCCATTTGCTTTTTTGAGATGATTGAGTTCCTCCGCCTCCAGGTGAGGAAAGCACCTAGGACGTGGATTGGTTCTCTTCCCCCAGTTGCCTTTGTGAGATGGTTGAGTTCCTCTGCCTCCAGGTGAGGTAAGCACCTAGGACGTGGATTGGTTCTCTGCCCCCAGTTGCTTTTGTGAGATGGTTGAGTTCCTCTGCCTCCAGGTGAAGGTAAGCACCTAGGACATGGAATGGTTCTCTGCCCCCAGTTGCCTTTGTGAGATGGTCGAGTTCCTCCTCCTCCAGGTGAGTTAAGCACCTAGGACGTGGATTGGTTCTCTGCCCCCGGTTTCTTTTGTGAGATGGTTGAGTTCCTCTGCCTCCAGGTGAAGGTAAGCACCTAGGACGTGGACTGGTTCTCTGCCCCCAGTTGTCTTTGTGAGATGGTTGAGTTCCTCCGCCTCCAGGTGAGGTAAGCACCTAGGACATGGGCAGGTTCTCTTCCCCCAGTTACCTTTGTGAGATGGTTGAGTTCCTCCACCTCCAGGTGAGCTCGGCTCCCTGTTAGGTGTTGAGTTCCTCCACCTACAATTGAGCTCGGCTCCCTGGTAGGTGTGGAGTTTCCTCCCCCTCCAGGTGAGCTATGCTCCCTGTTAAGTGTGGAGTTTCCTCCACCTCCAGGTGAGCTCGGCTCCCTGTTTGGTGTTGAGTTCCTCCACTTTCAGGTGAGCTCGGCTCCCTGTTAGGTGTTGAGTTCCTCCACCTCCAGGTGAGCTCGGCTCCCTGTTAGGTGTTGAGTTCCTCCATCTCTAGGTGAGCTTGGCTCCCTGTTAGGTGTTGGGTTCCTCCACCTCCAGGTGAGCTCAGCTCCCTGTTAGGTGTTGAGTTCCTCCACTTCCAGGTGAGCCCGGCTCCTTGGTAGGTGTGGAGTTTCCTCCCCCTTCAGGTAAACTGGGCTCCCTGTTAGGTGTGGAGTTTCCTCCAACTCCAGGTGAGCTCGGCTCCCTGTTAGGTGTTAAGTTCCTCTACCTCCGGGTGAGCTCGACCCCTGTTAGGTGTTGAGTTCCCCCACCTCCAGGTGAGCTCGGCTCCCTGTTAGGTGTTGAGTTCCTCCACCTCCAGGTAAGCTCAGCTCCCTGTTAGGTGTTGGGTTCCTCCACCTCCAGGTGAGCTCGGCTCCCTGGTAGGTGTGGAGTTTCCTCCACCTCCAGGTGAGCTTGGCTCCCTGGTAGGTGTGGAGTTTCCTCCACCTCCAGGTGATCTTGGCTTCCTGGTAGGTGTGGAGTTTCCTCCACCTCCAGGTGAGCTCAGCTCCGTGGTAGGTGTTGAGTTTCCTCCACCTCCATGTGAGATCGGCCCCTAGTAGGTGTGGAGTTTCCTCCCCCTCCAGGAAAGCTCGGCTCCCTGGCTGGTGTGGAGTTTCCGCCTTCCACCTCACATCGAGTTCAGCTCGACAAGAGGTGTTAATTTTTTCTCCACCTCAGGTCAAGTTCAGTTCGACCTAAGGTGTTGAGCTTTCTCCACCTCCAGTTGAGCTCGGCTCACAGGAGGGTTGTTAAGTGGAGAAAGGTTTGCCTTCCACCTCTGGTCGAGCTCGGCTCGGCTAGAGGTGTTGAATTTTCCTACACCTCAGGTCAAGTTTAATTCGACCTAAGGTGTTGAGATTTCTCCACCTCCAGCTGAGCTCGGCTCACATGTTGGTTGTTAAGTGGAGAAAGGTTTGCCTTCCACCTCTGGTCGAGCTCGGCTCGGCTAGAGGTGTTGAGTTTTTCTCTACCTCAGGCCAAGTCCAATTCGATCTAAGGTGTTGAGCTTTCTCCACCTCCAGCTGAGCTCGGCTCACAGGAGGGTTGTTAAGTGGAGAAAGGTTTGCCTTCCACCTCTGGTCGAGCTCGGCTCGGCTAGAGGTGCTGAGTTTTCCTCCTCCTCAGGTCAAGTTCAATTCGACCTAAGGTGTTGAGCTTTCTCCACCTCCAGCTGAGCTCGGCTCACAGGAGGGTTGTTAAGTGGAGAAAGGTTTGCCTTCCATCTCTGGTCGAGCTCAGCTCGCCTAGAGGTGTTAAGTTTTTCTCTACCTCAGGTCAAGTCCAATTCGACCTAAGGTGTTGAGCTTTCTACACCTCCAGTTGAGCTCGCCTCACAGGAGGGTTGTTAAGTGGAGAAAGGTTTGCCTTCCACCTCTGGTCGAGCTCGGCTCGGCTAGAGGTGTTGAGTTTTCCTCAACCTCAGGTCAAGTTCAATTCGACCTAAGGTGTTGAGCTTTCTCCACCTCCAACTGAGCTCAGCTCATAGGAGGGTTGTTAAGTGAAGAAAGGTTCGCCTTCCGCCTCAAGTTAGGTTCAACTGATAAACTCGGCAGGAGTATCCCATTGGGAGGGCACTTCGTGGATTCCTCTAAGGTCCCACCTACTCGTCAAATAGGTGGGTTGGACTTTCATTCAGAGCTTAAGGCAAGCTCGAAAAGAGCGAGGATTGTGTACAACCCTCATATTTTCTGAGTTGCTGTGGCCCGATGCGGATGAGGTCGTGATAGGAAAGGTTCTGCGATGCAGAAGATCAACCAATTGGAGGCCGTCGGGAACAAAGATGCAGTCCCAAGGGGGAGGAAGTGGATCGGAAGTCCACTTCCTGGGCGAGTGGACCTAGCGGTCCACTCGCCCAAGCCCCGGGCGAGTGGACCTATGGTCCACTGGCCCAGGGGTGGCGAGTCGACCATGGTCCACTCGCCCAGGGTGAGGGGCGAGTGTATCTGTGGTCCACTCGCCCCGGGCACTCAGGGGAGTGGACCATGGGTCCACTCGCCCCTGAGGAGAATGGACCGAGTGGTCCACTCGCCCAAGCCCAGGCATTGGACCATTCGGTCCACTCTCCTGACCCCCGACAAGGGTGGAGTGGGCTCCTAAAGCTCCACTCGCCCCCTCCTGTTTCGGTCGTTCAGGTTAGTTGTTGGGCTGCGGATAGTAGATTTTTGGCCATCCACAGCCCAATTTTGGGAAGTCTATAAATAGACCCCCATGGGCACCTTGGGAAGGGTTGTTGGTACCCCCTCCCTCGTGTGAGTGTTGTGAGCAAGTACTACCCCCTCTCCTCCCCTTTGTCAGTGAAGGTGGACGGTGAGGTGATCCTTATGCCCTCCAAGTTGCCCAGGCTCAGCATTGGATTGGGAGTGGAAGTTCCTTGTGAGCTTCCGGGTATGTGGTGGGACCTCCACGCTGCAGCTTAAGGGGTCCGTTTGCGGACTTAGGTGTTCTTCAAGAGCAAGGTTCTTCAGTTTTTAGTGACTGGTCAAGGGTCCGGGCTCGGGTCAAGTAAGGGTTAGCTTCATCTCCCTTTCGAATGTCGAGACCAGTTCTCTGGTTTCAACAAGAGGCACAATGGGCGTCAACAACCTGACACCAACCCATTGGCTTCAAACTAGCATGTCTGGACACAAGAAGAAAACTAACTACTACTACCTCGCAACAGCGAGTTAAGACAGCAACTACGACTCCCAAGGTCAGCGAGTTAAGACAGCAACTACGACTCCTAAGGTCTTCGAACTACACCTCCAACTACTACAACTTCGAACCTGAGGCATTCAAATAAAACAAAGAACGCCTCAACAAGGATAACACAAATGTAAGGAGAACATCAATGTTCTACGAAACATGGAAAATAAAAAGGCATAAGGGGTACCAACCCAAGACAAACTTACAGAAAGAAGAAGCTCCAAAGCATAGGGCCAAACAACGAACCCAATGTACCAATACCCTTTTAGAGATGTAGGTAAATTTCATTTATCTTGTTAATTCTATTTATGAGACAGATCAGCTCAATTTAAAATGGGGGCGGTTCTTTATCCTCTGCCTCCCAAAGCAAAACAACGGGTGGGAGTTTCTCTATCCCCAACCACCCAAACACGACCATCGGGACCACAGGCCAAGCCCACGGTTCACCTCTAAAATGGCCACCATGCAAGGCTACAACAAATCCCCACTGCCCCCCAAACACGGCCCACCGTGCAAGGCTAAAGGCAATGGTTCCTATTAATTAATTTCTTTAATTATGGCACGGGACGAAGCCCAAGAAAAACAATCACCACGGTACCCTAAGGATAGGGTCACAATGAATAAAACACCGCCCAAGAAACTTCATAAGAGCCCAGGGATTTCATGAGAAACAAACACAGATTTCTAGAGAAATAGACGCAGATTTCATGAGAAATACAGGGATTTCATGAGAAATAGAAACATATTTCATAGGAAATAAAAATAGATTTCGTGAGAAATGCAGGGATTTTTAGAGAAATGAAAGGACAGTATGCAGGGATTTCATGAGAAATGCAGGGATTTCTAGAGAAATGAAAGAACAGTTTGCAGGGATTTCATGAGAAATGCAGGGATTTCTAGAGAAATGAAAGAACAGTCTGCAGGGATTTCATGAGAAATATAGGAACAGTCTGTAGGGATTTCTCGAGAAATGCAGGGATTTCTAGAGAAATGAAAGAACAGTCTGCAGGGATTTCATGAGAAATGCAGGGATTTCTAGAGAAATGAAAGAACAGTCTGCATGGATTTCATGAGAAATGCAGGAACAGTCTGCAGGGATTTCTCGAGAAATGCAGTGATTTCTAGAGAAATGAAAGAACAGTCTGCAGGGATTTCATGAGAAATGCAGGAACAGTCTGCAGGGATTTCTCGAGATGCGGTCAGGATTTCTAGAGAGGCAGTCAGGATTTCTCGAGAGGGAGTCAATATTTCTTGAATGGTAGTCAAGATTTCTCGAGAGGCAGCCAAGATTTCTCGAGAGGCAGCAAAAAATGTAATTTCAAGTAAAAACGGAGGATTTTCTTGACATCACTTTAACAGTTAAGTATATAATAGGAAGTTAGGGGAGAATAATAAGGAGGTTATAGGCTTGCCTAGCAAAGCAAAAATCATCAGAATCACATGTTAAACTGCACATGACAACAAATCAACACAAGGGGTAACGTTCCAACAAAAGAGAGAAGAAAAGAATACCACTTGCCTTAAACCTTCCAAACTCGAATTTCTCCGCTCCAAAGGCTATGGATCAGCCAAGAACTCACCCGAGCACAAAAACCTGTAACTTTCTGGGCCGAAAAGAGGAGTTATGTCACTACCACTAGAACGAAGATCTCGCCGAGAGCTTTTCGATTCTACTCTCCATTTACGATTCCGTCAACTACAACTCTCGAATCGCCGACCGGAAGAAGTTCCCGTCACGCCTCTCCCACTCTCGCAAGAATTCTGGTCGGCTCTTTGGAGAAGAAGAAGAATAGGTTCTTTTTGGAAAATTTTGGTATTTATATAAAAACCCTAATTCTTTGATTAAATAAATTAATAATTCTCTCATTCTATTTAAACTACGAGGGCGACTAAATCACCTCGGATTTTCATGAAATTCGCACATAAACTGAAAATCGGCACTACGGATACAACGACGAAGTTAGAATTCAATTTCGACGAGCCAAACTTGGGATCAAAATTCCCGAAGCTGAAATCTCAATAATTACTCAAAATATCCCCGAGTTTCCCCTTAACTCAAAATGTCGCGAAATCTCGCACGAGCGACCTAAATTAAACACATTAACTACGTTAAGGCTCAAAACTAAACTCGAAGGGTTGACGTAATGCCCTTACGCTAAAATTAAGTCACAACGGCCCGCAACTAATTAATGAAAAAATCAGGGGCGTTATAGTCGTGCCCTATTTTAGAATCACAATATTCGTCTACACCTCACTCCAAGGACATGGGAACCCAGGAAGTCCCACCATCCCAAAGGAGGAGGACCAATGGTTCTCTGTCCACTAGCGTCAGCGGTAGCGCTAGCGCCGGGCACTAGTGATCCAGTTGACGCACCTTCCTATCGACATTGAATGTCGACGGGAAGTTATGCCTTCCAGTCAACCCATCGACTTGCTAGCGCCGGCGGTAAGGCTACCAGCAGGCGCTAGCTCTTCCTATCGCACCTCTTTCCCGTCGAACTTAGGGGTCGACGGGAAGGCATCCATTCCCGTCATCCTGTCGACTCGCTAGCGCCGACGGTAGGGATACCACCGGGCGCTAGTTATTTCTATCAGCCCCCTTCCCATCGAACATAGGTGTCGACGAGATGTTCTCCCTTCCCGTCGACAAGTTGATCTACTAGCACCGGCAGCAGCACTACCACCGAGTGCTAGTGATTCTATCCACTCACCTTCCTGTCGACCATAAGGGTCGACGGGAAGTTATCCCTTCCAGTCGGCCCCTTGACACGCTAACGCCGACGGTAGCGGTACCGCCGGGCGCTAGCTAACAGCAAGCAGAACCTCGCCATCTTTCTTCCAAACTCCTTCCTTGGCAACCCAGCTCCAAGGCACCTACCATCTTCTCTCTTCCCAAATGGTTAGACTTTCACGTCTATTCAAGTGAACATATCAACATGATTTAAGTCTACAATTCCAATCAAAGACTCATCTTAGCCTAAACTATTCATCATCTTCCCCAATTATGAAATTAGGGTTTTCATCTTCTCTCCTCCAATACTCCCTCATATGACCATGGATTTTCACGAAATAAAATCCCATATCTTCCTTTTGGAGAGAAGAATTGATTGAAGGAACTTTCGCGGCAATCGGTGCCCAAAGATGAAAGCTCCGGTTTGGTCTTTTACTAAGGATCTCCATTAGCTCACAAGCCAAGCTCTTTTGAGCTTAACACCTCTCCTACTTTCTTCTACGATCTAGCACCAAGGTAGAGGGGTCGGAAGTCACCTGATTTCCGGCTGACGATCACGGTCGTCTCCTCGATGGCATGGCGGCGGTCCTCCAAGCTCAAATCTTCCTTTAACCTTGCTCTTCCAAGAACCCTAAATCAATGGATAAAGAAAGAGGTGAAGAAAAGAAGAGGGAGAAGAATAAGAAGATGAGGAAGAAGATGAATAATTCATCCATTAATTGTTCAGCCCACTCAGGCTTAAGGGAGAAAGAAGAGGGAAAGAGAGAGCATTAAAAGGTGTTAAATGCAATTTCAACTGCCAAGGCTTATACCAGCCGATCAATGGCTCTTAATTTCCATATTTAACTTATATTTAAACAATTAGGCCGCCATCATGGATAAAGTCACGGGTGGTGATTTGTCCACTACCGCCGGCGCTAGCTAAAGCTACCGTTGGCGTTAGCTCCTTGCTACCAACTCCTTAGTCATTTGCTTCTTAACTTCCAATGTGAGGGTCACACCCACTCTTGGGGACCAGGGCACACCCATGGAACCATCAGGATCATAAGACCCTACCTACATCAAACATCTCCAAGTGACCCGTGTCACTTGAGGGGTCTAGTTCGAAGTGGGATGTTACATCTCGCCTGAAGTTCTCCAACATCCCCGTCATCTCCCTACTCGTGAGTGGTTGCGAGTGGCCTGGGTCAGATCATTCTTCCTCACCTTCAGCCATGAAGCTCATCTTGAGATTTTCTTGTGTAGGTTATGGTCCACTCTCACCACACCATAAACGCTGAAATCGTCAATCAGTCTCTTAAGTTCAGACCCACAGGGGGTGTAGTCTGCACCTACTTCTCCCTCACTTGCACTCTTGACTTTGGATGAAGAAAAAAGAATAGACCCAAAGCTGTAGCGAGGAGGTTTGATAAGTAGTATTTATATGCCCTTTTAGTATAAATTTTAGTAATTATTTAATGTGAAATTTTCTTTTTATGTTAATTTTAGCTTATAACTAGTTCTTTTATGAAAATTATTTCTAATTTGGAATTTTTGATTTTTTGCAGAATTTTTAGACAATTTGGGAAAAATTTGCATTACACGCCCTCGGTCAAGCCCGTGACCAAGGGCGTGTGATCATAAGATCAGACCAGAATTGTTCTCGCGTGGTTTGAGCTTGTCCACAGCAAGTCACGCCCTCGGTCACGCCCATGACCGAGGGCGTGTAAACTTAGAATCTTCCCAGCGAGTAGTCATCGAGACGTGGAGGTGCCGTCCAGAAGTCAACATAAGTCACGCCCGTGACCCAGATGTCACGGCCGTGACTTTCCCGTGTGATCCCTACACACTGCCGCACCATAATAAATCCCACGCCGCATTAAATGAACCCGTACAAGGTCACGCCCGTGACCCACATGTCACGGCCGTGACATGCACTTTTCTGCCATGTCGTCACGCAAGCCACACGCAGCGGTCAGATCCGATATGAATAGTGCTTACATGTCGTTGGTCATGCCCGTGACCGAGGGCGTGTACTTTGAAAATTTTGCCTATAAATTCCAAAGCTCTCCTTGAGTCCAGGGTTCAGAAATTTGGAGAGGGGGAGGTGCTGCTATAGCTGTTAGTGAGCTTTTTCTTGTTTTTTCCCTTACATGTTTTCTCTTTTTCTTCCTTTCACGCAATGCTCTAGTTTCCTTTTAATGCAATAGTTTCTTAAGCTTGTAATCCTTATATTTTCTAGCATTGTAATCTTGGCTAAGGCTTATAATAGTTCTTTTTTTAATTTCAATAAAAATTAGTTTTGTTTTCTTCACTTCTCTTTCTCTTTTAATTAGCTTTCCTTCATGCAATTTTATCTTACTCTCTTTCCCACCTCCACCACGATTAGCTAATTCTCATTAGTGCTCGATCGAAATGATCCGAGGATGAGATAATCAAGTTATGATTTTCTACGATCTCTTTTTCTGTTTTCTTAACACTTGAATTACCCTTGATTTTTAACTAGTGATGACATATTTTCGATGTATGGCTTTCGCTTAGGTTTTTATACTTAGCTAGCTGAGAGGCTCAAAGTATGAATTGATCACTCAAGGGTAAAGAGAGTTGCATGCACCCCTTGAGAGAGGATGACATAAATCTCCCGGATTGGAGTCAAATCCAATAGTGGGGTTCACAGCGTAATGCAAGTTTTAGGTAATCGATTATAGAATGAGAGTTCTGTTGATTTTTCCTAAACATAGTTCGGCATCAACCTCGAGAGAAGAATGTTCAAGCTTCGGTAACCTCCACGGTCAAGTACTTTAATTAAAACGGAATTAGATTTACTTTTCTTTCACTTGATTATTCTCACTCCAAGGTGATTTTAGATTGAGCACTAATCTCTCTACCATCGTTTAAACCATACACTTTTAGTTTGCAAATTTTTCTCTTTTTGCTAAGTAAAACAAAACCTCAAAAATTTAATAGATAAGATAATAGTGATTTTCCTCGAAATAGAAGTAATCAACGCGCCCCGTGGAATATGACCTTGGTATTTCTAAATATCCTATACTATAGACGATAAGGTACACTTGCCTTTATCTGATATAGTTTTGGAAAACATCTTTAACCCTTCGCTTTGGAAACCCTAAATTTTTATATCATGTTTTTGGCGTCGTTGCCGGGGAAGTGCGTAGATATTTTGAAAAGAGGATAGCTAATAATTTTATCATTTTGTTTCTTTTTATCTTATTTTTCTAAATACCAAAAAAAATATATTTTCTTAAAGGTAAAATCTAAATCTTGGAAATGGACGTTTGGGTTATCATCCCATCGCACCTCCTAGTACCGATGAGAACCCCTCACAAGGTATACTTAGGGAAATCCAAGACTAACTTAATCCGCCTAAAAGAAAAAAAATATAATGATCAAGTTTTCCTCTTTCTTTATTTTTAGTTTTGTTATTCTCTCTTTTCTCTTTTTCTCTTTCTTCTTTCCCTTTTTCCTTTTTAGTGTATGACCCGAGATAGCACTTCGAATATTCCTTTTGATCCAGAGATCGAGCAAACCCTTTTGCGGCACCTCCGTTCTCATGATCAGGAAATACACTTATTTTTTCAAAGAGTCGATCGCGGACACTAACACAGCAAATATGGATCCTAATCTCAATCCTCCTAATCCTAACGCGCCCAATCCTAATGAGGCCGCGCAACGAACCATGTCCTGTTGTGCGCGACCAAATTTGGAAGGCACACATTCAAGTATTGTTTGCCCTGTGGTGGCGAACAATAACTTTGAGATCAAGTCCAGCATCATACAAATGGTGCAACAATCAGTGACCTTCGATGGTCAGCCAGACAAAGATCCAAATTGTCATATTTCTAATTTTCTTGAAATTTGTGACACATTTAAAATCAATGGCATCACCGATGATGCCATTCGATTATGTCTTTTTCCTTTTTATTTACGGCCTAGGGCCAAGTTGTGGTTGGGCTCACTTCCTAGGGAGTCCATCACTACATGGGCCGATATGGCAGAAAAATTTCTCACTAAATATTTCCCGCCTGCAAAGACCGCCAAAATGCGAACAGATATTGCTTCATTTATGCAAATCGACTCAGAGACTCTCTATGATATATGAGAGCGCTTCAAGTAGGTTTTACGTAGATGCCCTCACCACGCACTTCCCACTTGGCAACAACTGCAAATCTCTTATAATGGCTTGAATTTCCAAACTATGCAAATGATTGATGCTGCCGCCGGGGGTACATTAAATAGGAAAACCCAGGAGGCCGCTCGAGAGCTTTTTGAGGAAATAGACATGAATACGTACTAATGGAATATGCCCCCGAGCTAAGCCTAGCAAGCCAGCCAAAATTTTTGAAATAGACTCAAATGCAAATTTAGCTTTACAAGTTGAGCGCTTAACAAAGCAAGCGGCGGGGATGCCTACTTCCTCCGCCACTCCTCCTTGGGGTAATAATGTTTTAATTGAAGAGCAGGTTGACTACATGGGAAATCCGCCTCGGCCTTCCTATAACCCGAACTCTTCTCCGTACAACAACACTTACAATGCTATTTATAGGAACCACCCAAATTTCTCGTGGAGCAACCAAGGAAATTCTCAGCATCCTTTAAATTTGAATTAACTGCCTAATAAACTTCTTAACTTAACTCCCCCTTCAAATTTTAATCCGCCCAATTTTCAACCGTAACATCAAAAGCTCTCTCCACTTGAAGAGGTCTTTGCAAAATATGTTGCTACAAATGAAACGAACATCCAGAACCTTACTGTATCGATCAAAAATTTAGAAAATCAAGTGGGCCAGCTCACAAAGATGTTCTTCGAGCGTCAGCAAGGAGCACTACCAGGAAATATGGAGCCAAATCCAAGGGAGAGCGCGAACGTGATTACACTCCGAAGCGGGAAGGAGGTGGTTTCAAAACTGGATGAACCCAAGGTAACTTGTTCTCCTCCTCCTCCTACTCCTATTTTATCATCGAATTTGCAACTACTCTAGCTACGCACGCTTCTAGTTCTAATATCTCGTATCCATCTAAGATTAGGAGCGAGTGCGTTGAGAAAAATTACAAAAAAATTTAGAGATTTTAAAACAAATTCATATTAATGTACCCTTCTGCGAGGCTATCTCTCAAATGCTGAAGTATGCGAAATATATTAAGGAGTTTCTCTCCAATAAAAAGAAATTAGAAGATATTTCACATATTTCCTTACACGCAAAATGCTCCCCAGTTGTTCTCAACAAATTGCCCCAAAAATCAAATGACCCGGGACGGTTCTCCATCCCGTGTCTATTTGGCAATTTGTTAGTAAAACACGCCTTAGCGGATATTGGAGCAAGCATCAATCTCATGCCTTATTTGTTATTTAAAAAGTTTGAGAGGACCCAGCGCAACCAACTACACCAAAATCCCAGACTGTTGGTGAAGGCGCAACTTGATCTTTATATCAATGGAAGGGCGCTATGGGTCAAGTGAGGAGACGCTGGACCCAACAATCCCCCTCCCCCAGCGTCCAACACGAACCGCAATTCAGAGGTGCTCCACATGGCATGTAGGCTGAGAGGTGGCTTGACACATGGCTGCGGCCGCCTGACCCACCGGGACCCACACAGGTAGAGAGAATTTCAGGAATTATCAGCGCCCCCCCGGTTTCGAACCCGCAACCTGCTTTGATACCAATTGAGAGGACCCAGCATAACCAACTACACCAAAAGCCCGAACTATTGGTGAAGGTGCAACTTGATCTTTATATCAATGGAAGGGCACTACGGGTCAAGTGAGGAGACGCTGGACCCAACAAAGTTATGTCTAGGAAATCCTAGCCCCACTCGAATGAGTATTCTATTAGCGGATCGTTCATTAAAATATCTGGTAGGGATGGTGGAGGATGTGCTCATTAAGGTTGACAAGTTCATCTTCCAGGTGGACTTTGTCATTCTTGACATCGAAGAGGATGCCAAAGTACCCCTCTTAATCTAGTCAGAGCTTAATGAAGGGAAAATTTGCCCAAATTGGAAAGATTGGAAAAGGCATTAATGGGGATATGTTTCGCCTCATTCCATCTTAAGAATCTAATAGATGAACTCTAGAGGTTTCATGAGTAAGCAGAGCTAGGTAAAGAGGCACTTAGGTAGAGCTATATCCGACTATGGAGGAAGGATTGTGGGAAATGGACTCTCCATCCTCAGTTTATAAAATCCCCCCTGACCACTCAGTTTGCTCACCCATCTTCCAAGTAATTGTTCTGGGCATATAAGTTGAGTAGAAGACCTCACGAGGCTTGAATAGCTCAAGGTCGACCAGGCCATGCCATCCCAAACTCATTCCAGGAGAACACTGCCTCTGGAGGTAAGATTTCCACTTCTTCCCCCTGTGTACCCTAAATAATAGGAGCTTTTGATCGACACACTTTATAATTCAATCCTAACCGATATGATCAATCCTCATGGAAATGTCATGTGCCCGAATCATTTTATTTTAAGTAGGGAAAGCGATCGCTGACCTGGAATGTGCATGCATGATTCCTTAATGTAATGAATGTAAATCGAATTGTGTTTATATTGGCGAGTCGGTAATGTCCATTAGACTCTTATATATACATGGAGAGTTGACGACTCTGTGTACTAAGGAGAGTGAACCATGTGAGCTTGTCTTTTTTCTTAAATGCCCCGCTGGGTCCCTCCACTAGTTAGTCGGATTTGTCATTATCGCCGGATGTCAATCACATCCACAAGTACGCCTTGATATTTACTATGGCCAAGATTGTCATTATCGCCGAATGACAAGTCACCATTGTGGCACAATGGTGAGTCCCGCAAGGTTAGATACACTACTGCAAAAAAAGGACAAACTATGTCAACATAGGGTCTTGCTACATGTTGTGAACACCTGTTGGTGTGCGAGCTAACTAGAAGTGTTTTTGTTATGTAATTGCTTAGTCCTGTGCTTTGCGCTATTTAGCCGGCAACGTTTATTTTAGCACTTGTATCTAGCTTCCTTACATATAGCTTGCATATGTTCCTGATAGCTATATATGTATATATATGCTTATGATGCTTAACAACTTTACTGATGTATCTTCAGCTATTGATATCCTGCTTAGGCTATCTCATGTCCCCAAGTCTTAGGGATCTTGGAGAGGGGGTGGAAATCCACTAGTCTTTATGACTAACATGTCATTGTATACCCTTTTTAAGAGATGGAGCATTGTGAGGCCCAATCAAAGCATGAGAGAATAGCCTCCATAGAGCCCAGACAAGTAGATGGGACCGCCTCTCCACCCGATATTAAAGATATGAGATCTTAGAGCATAGTGGGAGCAAGAGATTTACTACTTTTGTTATAGCCTAATCGGGCAATATATATATGTATATATATGTTTGTTATGAGTTGCTTCTGCAAATAAATAGATACAATGTAGTGATGCTCCTTATAGCCTTACAAGACGACTGTTCTATGCTTCAGAAATAGGCGTGTTACCCATTTGGAAAGCGTATGGTGGCCATCTTAGGTAATAAGATCCCCCTGACCCAGTTTGCTTTGGTGGGCGGGGCTTACAGGTTTCACCCAAAGGTTTTCCTATACTTGCTTATGCAACAACATATGATGCTAACAAACCACCATTCAATAATATAACACATATAGGTACTCATCACCACACGAGTTCATGAACCCATGGAATGCACCATAAGTACTCGATGAGGAGGCTTATACATCTTAATATAAGAATCACCACTATACTGGGATATACTATCCTGAGTTCTATCTAAGCAATTGTCGGTTGAGATGATTTCACGTAACACGACCTAACCCTTGACCAATCCATATTCATGAGAATTTAACCTCATGCCAAACTTCCATTTGAGCATTTTGCCCGTCGAGATGTTTTCATGTAACATGTCCTATCCCATGATCCATCAACATTCATGAGCATTTTGCCTCTTGCCAAACTTCATGGGGGCAGTTTAGGTTCAACTTTTACCTATTGCTCAAGTCATTGTGATAGCATATACAATGTATGTGCGGTTTTACCTAAGCCTATAAACTTTCATCGTATGGTAACATACTACACACTTAATTCTTCACACTATAACATAGGCTTCATATATGCTTCCCAATGGAGGAGGTCCAAGTCGACTCATATGCAAAATATGGTGAGGGTATAAGTTCCACTCCAAACACACTCTCAATATCATGGCCAATGATATCGAGTACAATAAAAGTTGGATTCACGACGCGATAACTTTTAAAGACCAATTAGGAAGAAGCCATCCTAGGTATTTTGGTAGAAACACCAAGGTTTTCCATATTCGCAAATTCCATAGACAATATGATGCATTTCACGGAGTAATTCTCTTGTTAGCATACTAGGTGCAACCAAAATGTATTGTCATTCATATCATCACCGATTTGGGCCTATGGAGATGGATAGGCTTCACAAATAATGCAATAATCCATAAAGATTACGGGATTTCTACATGAACTTTATGCTAGGGAGAGACTCATTTGACCCTGGGATTTAGCAAAATAAAGGAGGTCATACCCTCAAATAATTAGCGGAGGAGACTGTTCCTATGCAAGAAAAAAACAATATGCAATGGACAAGCATCATCCTAAAACTGAGGATAAGGATCATTACCCTTGGAACCAGCTTTGACGGCAAGGAATAAGGAATGAGATGTATGAAGTCACATGCAATGGACTCCTCTCTGTAGATCAAGACCCAGTTCGAAGTTTGGAGTTTTTGAGCTCCTCTAATGGTGGGATAACCTCCTTCATCCTCCTCCTTGCACTCCCTTTTCTCAACCCTAAGAGAGAGAAATAGATACGATAAATAGGCTTGGAAACCACTCAATCCTGACCTAATAGTCTCAAGATCAAGTCCTAGACATTAGATCTTGAAACCCCACATTGGATTGAATAGAATTCATGTGTAAATCAGTTCATAGAACCGTACACATCTTGGAACACAGTCATTTTCTAGGCCATGTCGCTCTACTTACACTCTTAGACAGGTACACGAGTTGGGGCATAGGAATGTGCCAAGCTGTATTGATTATTTATAAGAAAATATGCATACACTAGCTCATTAATGGGCATCTACAGAACATGTAAATTAATTCAAAAATCTGTGTAGCTTATTGGGAAACTGGGTCTTGGAAATAGCCATGTACACCACTATGAACATGGCCACATGCCAAGATGTGTACCCTACGTGCCTTCTGGCATGGACATACACCTGACCCTGTAGAGCCTTATAGGTTCTAAATGACCTCCAAAATATACCCAATAATCCCCAAATCTCCATAGAACATTCCTAAGACTCCTAGGTCCTTCATGAACTCTTTTAATTAAGTATTTTTGGTAGTTACATTATATCTCCATACGAAGATACTAAATATGCAAGTTGCATAGATCTATTTATTGATTGAAACAAGCATCTTGAAGTTGGAATATTCATTTTTATTAGAAAATCAAAGAGTTTGGATTCATCAAGAATGAGGATGAGTCATATGTCTACAAAAGGATTAGTGGAAGGATAGTAATATTCCTAATTTTGTATATGGATGACATATTATTGATTGGGAATGATATTCCAGTTCAACAGTCTGTTAAAAATAGGTTAAGCTACTTCTTTTCTATGAAGTACATGGGTGAAGAGACTTACATACATTATTTTAAGATCTATAGATATTGATCGAATAAGTTGCTCGTGTCGTTCCTACCACTGCTGGTCAAGTGAGTCTTTACTATGATAATAATGTTGCAATTGCACATGCTAAGGAGCATATATCTCATCAATGCTCCAAATACATACATTGATGATTCCATCTTGTTGGATCTATAGGCGACCTAAGAGGGGGGGGGGGGTGAATAAGGGATTTAAAAACTTTTGAACTTAATTGAGTTTATTTTAATAAATATCTCAGATTAAGTATTATAGTAAGCTTCTTATGAAAGTGGGTTGTATTTGTCACTACAGATGTGAACTCTGTTACTACTGCCAGCGGTAGTGTTACCGCTTGGCGTTAGTGACAAAGAATGCTTTTTTATTTAGATTTCAATGATCTGAGATTGCATAATGAATTAGTGAAAAAACATATCATATTATTGTTGTTAGAATAATTACAAAAATTTATTCCAATAACGCTTGAGATTGAGGCGAATGCGTAAAACCTTTTTTGTTTTCTATACCGACCCTTCTCCCATGGACCGGTTGTCTCTAGCTTATCTCTTCCTAGATGAGGCCTCGTGCCACCCCTAGATCAATCCCTAGACCTAGTAGCCACACCCGCTAGGCGAATTCTCCCTTGTCCTCGCAACTGTCTAGTAGCTAACCAAACGACAAATTTCTCTATTGATAACAATATATTGGTTACAAATAATAAAAACTAAAATATCAAAGAAACTCCCTCAAAGGATGAACTTGAAGATGAAGTGAGCATGGTTGATATTTCTTAAAGTCGGTGTGGTTGATCTTTCTTCATGTCCTTAGCGTTCATGAACGTTGAAGGAGTTCTCTTGGCTTGCAAAGAGGAGGCTCTCAAGAATACATGTGTTGTGGCTTCAATATCTTCTCAAATCGGCTAGTCGGCATATCAAAATGGAGACGGACCGCTCATTAAATAAGCTCGGATCCTAGCGCTAGCAATAGTGCTACCGCCAGGCGGTAGCTTCTTTAGGCAACATTCTGGCATGCAGATTGAGCCATTTTGGCATCCTTTTTGCTCTAGAATTGGTATCCCCTCCTACCGCATTGCGGTAGTGCTAACGCACCATGTTAGTATATATTATTCCCAGCTGTCAGATATCCTTCCTTTTTCTGCTCCTCAATCAGCACCGTGATCGCGGGACTTCCATAAGTTACCGTCGAGTGTTAGCCTTAACGCTCCGTGGTAAGAGTTGCCATATTCAGTCTCGACGAGCTTCCTTTCTTGATGAATGTTTCCATTTCGATTAAGTTGCCAAATCACCATAGCTACCGCCAGCGGTAGCATTAACGCACCGATCTAGCACCAGAGCTTTAACTTTGTAGGGTTTTCTTCGTATTTCATTCTCGTAGTCATAGAGACTTGAAGGTAGAAGTTCCTGCACACTATAAACACATGGCAATTATAATCAAATACAGTGAGATTTGTTATTCTCAAACCAAGAGATGTTGAAAGCATGTTCCAACAAACTCCCCCTTTTGATAATAACAAATCCTCTTTAGAAAGAAAGCATTTAACAATAAGAAATGTGTTTGTAGGAAAGGATAGGCATGATATTACGAATATGCTCGCCCTATATAGATCCTTCCCCAATATGAGTGTTCCCCCTAAGTTAAAGCATTCTATGTATTTTGCTCCCCTTAAGAGTGAATTTCTTTCAAAGTTATTCTCCCCCTTTTGGTATTATCAAATGAGGGTGGAGAGAAGGGATTGAGCATGGCAATGATTTATGACTTAGTGATATTACATGGTGAATGAGTAAAGGATTATGTTTGAATTACTTAGATATTCTCCTCCTTTTATAGGAAGTTTGGAGTAAGAATGAGTATCAAGAGATAGGGAGTTTGAAACATGGTAAAAGAGTAAGAGTTTTATATTAGTGGAAAATAGATGTTTTAGCAATTTAAGTCCAAATATTAAAATATCATTTGTTATCAAAATACAATAGCACTTGTTTAAAGTGTACGCAAAAGTGTGCATACAAGGCGTAGCGGAAGATAAATTCAAAGACATTTAAAATAAACATCCTTTTTGAAGTTTGCAAGCATAATAAATAACAGTGGTAGGTTTTGAAAATAAGATGTTTTGACATTGAAATCCATGATGTGCTTGTGTAAATTCAAGCTTGATTATAATTTATCAAGACAAGATTGGAAACTACAATGTTCTAAATTCACAATTCAGGTATACTTGTTCATTGTAGAAACCATGCAAAGTTATCTAGTGCATTTACTAAAAATTATAGAAAAGGCGTGTAAGTATGCTTTCAGGTCCAATACTCATGTGTACAATTTTTAAAAGAGATAATGATGTGTAAATGTAATGTTTTTGATAGGAGTATACAAATGATTTAATCAAAACACATGTCATGTATAATGGAATAAACACACTGTTATTGAAATGCATTTTTAGAATTACTTCCACCCATATAGCTATATTTTTATTTCAATGCACATAAAAGTAGTACAACTCCCAAGGTGCTCTACACACAATGCTCATTAAGACTTATCAGGGTGCAATGTAGTGCTTGGGGGATCACATATATTTTATTTGTGATCCGGTGTACCAGAAGTAGTATATAAAAATAGTTTCCAAACAACACTTTACAATTCTCTCCAAAGTGCTCATCCTAACAATGCTCATTAAGACTTATCAGGAGGGTTAGTAGTGCTTGGTGGAGTTTTCTGTGTCATGTTTTCATAAGAGTTTTAGTTTGTGACAAATTTCTTCGAATTCAGTTGTTTTTGCAAAAATAAGAGTTTTTTTATTACAAACCCCACTTCTTACAAAAATGTGTGCATGAAAACAGATTTTTATGGGGTGTAGGCAAATTAATCACACATCTAATAATGTTAAGTTGTTGCACTACACAATCATGTAAGAGTAAGATTAAATTTATATGTAGATTATCAAAGAGGTGAGTGAGTCAATCATTATAAAATATAACATTACTCATACTTAGAGACATGTTAAACAATTCTACATATGATTCCAATAATCAATTTCATTGCACATTACATGATAATGTTCAAGTCATGACACAAAACAATGTATTAATATACATGATATTACAATTTAATATTGTATTGTAATCTTGAAAAGATAAACTAATCATCCTTGAAACATTTCAATGACTAGTAATCTGTTTTTATAATTTTAAATTTTTTAATAAGAAATACAAAATAGGAATCACAAATAAAGAAAACAATAAGAAAAGAATATTTTTGTTCTTTGAAATTTGTTTTGAAATTTTGTATTTGATTTTTAAATGATCAAATTAAAAACTTGTTTTTTTATTGATTTTGAGTAGTTTTTCATATTTTTTGATATAATTATTTAAACAGCAAACATGAATTAAACAAAAAATAATTAACTGAAAAAATATGCTGATGAAGCTGGATATTAGACTACCGCCAGCGGTAAGACACTACCACTGTGCATTAGTAACATAACTCGTGTTTTCTAGAAAAAATGTATATTGTTTTGGAATTTTTCGCCTGATTATGTTTGTTTAGAGTAAAGGCTATGTAGTGGAGGCATAAAATCGGACAGGCATACACATAAAATGGGGGATTATTGTTTTTTTAAGTTAAGATGTCCAAAACCCCTAATTCTAGTCTATGTAGAGCAAATAGTGCATCGGGTAGAGGCTTGGTAAATATGTCCGCAAGATGAGATTCAGTTCCAATAAAGTTTACATGAACATGTTCCTTTTTTATGTGATCCCTAATGAAATGATGTCTTATGTCTATATGTTTGGATCTTAAGTGATGCACGGGGTTGTTTTTTAGGTCAATAACACTCTTGTTGTCACAATTTAATTCAATATTGGTTAGATGAATTCCAAAGTCTTCTAGGGTTTGAGTCATCCAGAATGCTTGTGCACAACAACTTCCTTATGCAATATATTCTGTCTCTGTGGTGGAGAGAGCAACCAAATTTTGTTTTCTACATGAACATGCACTTAGTGAAGGGCCTAAGAAATGACATGTGCCACTAGTGCTTTTCCTATCTAGTGAACATCCCGCATAATCAGAATCAGAAAAACCATGTAAAATAAAAGAATCATTGTTTGGATACCATAGTCTTAATCTAGATGTTCCGATTAAATATCAAAAAAATCATTTTACCGCTTTTAAATGTGATTCTTTTGGATAAGCTTGAAATCTAACGCATAAACATACAACAAAAGTAATGTCGGGTCTAGAAGCACTTAATTACAATAAAGATCCAATCAGTCCTCTATACAAGGTTTGATCAATTGATATTCCGGCTTCATCTTTTTCTAATTTTAGTGATGCGCTCATTGGTGTGCTAGCTAGTTATAAATTTTGAAATCCGAAATGTTTTAGCATATCATGTACATACTTGGTTTGACAAATAATGATTTCATCATTTCTTTGTTTGATTTGAAAAAACTAAGAAGTATGTGAGTTCTCCAACTAAGTTCATCTCAAATTCATTTTGCATTACTTTTACTACATCATTACACAACTCTTCATTAGTGGCTCAAAAGATAATGTCATCAACAAAAATTTGTAAAATGATTAAATCATTATTTATATGCTTAATAAAGAGTGTGTTATCGGCACTACCCATTTTATAATCGTGCTTTAATAGAAAAGGATTTTAAGCATTCATACCAAGCATGAGGCACTTACTTTAAACCATAAAGCGCTTTGTCTAACCTTATGACATGATTAGGGAATTTTTCATCTATATAACCCGGGCGGGGGGGGGGGGGCTGTTCTGCATAGACTTCTTCTTTAATTATCCCATTTAAGAAGTCACTTTTAACATCCATTTGAAATAATTTAAACTTCTTATAACTAACAAAAGTAAGAAAGATTCTAATAGATTATAGGTGAGCAACGGGTGCAAATGTTCCATCAAAATATACCCCCTCGATTTTTGAGTATCCGTGCGCTACAAGTCTAGCCATATTCCTAGTGATTTTAGAATCGCCATGTAATTTATTTTTAAATATCTATTTTACACCAATTTCTGGGTGATTATATGGTTTTCTACTAACTTACAAAATATATTTCATTCAAATTGATTTAATTCTTCATTCATATAAATAAACCAAAACTCATCATTTAAAGGGGTGAAAATGTTTTTGGGTTCAATTTCACAAATAAAGCATAAGTTTGAAAAGGATTCATGAATTGAAGAGCGTTTCATTACCCCTCTTGACAGTTCTCCAATGATAAGCTCCCTTCGATGATCTTTTGTAAATCTGAGCACGCTTGAAGGTACAAAATTTTCTTGCACCACCCTCTATTTCCTCATCACCTCCATGTAGATCATTTTCCTTATCCTCCAATGGTGAAAGAGGTTCCTCTTCTTTTCCTGCAATAGTAGAATCTACACACCGAACAAGTTCATCAAATCTAGCATGAACAGACTCTTCCACCTTTTTAGACTTTTTATTATATATCCTATATGGTTTACTAGTGGAAGAGTATCCAAGAAAAATTCCTTCATCACCTTTTTCATCAAATTTTTCTAATGCATATCTGGTGTTTAAGATATAACATTTACAACCAAAAACAGGAATATAAGACACATTTGGTTTCTTTTGATAATATAGTTCATAAGGTGTTAATTTCAGAATCGGGCGAAGAATGACTCAATTTATTACATAACACGAAGTATTTACCGCTTCGGGCCAAAAAGATCTAGGCAATCCGTACTCGGATAGCAAAGTGCGTGCTAGTTCTTGCATGATTCTATGTTTCATCTCCCCCACACCATTTTGTTAGGGGTGCATGGAGCGGGAAATTCATGTTTGAATCCTAGATGATTACAAATAGTAGAGAAGTTTTCATTTTCAAATTTCCCTCCATGATCCGAGAGGATGCATTTTATTTTTAAATCTAACTCATTTTGAATACGATTACATAATATTGTAAATTTAAAAAACGCATCGGATTTGGAGGTAAGAAATAAAGTCCATGTAAATCTAGAATAGTCGTCAATCAACACAAAAGTATACTTTCTACCTCCTAGACTACATATGCTACTTGGTCCAAATAGGTCCATGTGAATTATTTGAAGGGGTCTAGTGATAGACATTTCAGTTTAATTTTTGAATGAAGTTTTAGAAATTTTTTCCTTTTTGGCAAGGCGGACATAATAAGGATAAGTTTCCATTAAGCATTGGTAAACCTCTTACTATTTTATTTTTTGATAGTTTTAAAATCATCTTGGTATTTGAGTGACCAAGACGCCTATTCCATAATCCAAGTTCATTTTTTTATATTAAATATTTTAATGATGCACGAGAAAGATCATGAAATGCAATCAAATAGACATTGTGAGTTCTTGGTGCAGTGAGTACAATATTATTAGTTTTAGGATCTATAATTTTACACAAGTTTGTGGATGACTCAAATAAAACATTAAGACCTTGATTACAAAGTTGACTAATAGAGATTAAGTTATATTTTAAGCCTTCAACATATAAGACATTTGTAATAGAGAAATAATCGCTACCCACTATTCTTCGCTTTCCATTGTCACCAAATGTCAATATTCCACCATTCTTCTTTGTGAGGCTAAGGAACTTTGTTTTATCGCCTGTCATGTGTTTGGAGCATCCCGAGTTCAAGTACTACATGTCCTCCTTTTCCTTAGCCCGCCCACATACCTAAAAAGAAGATTAGAGTAAAGATCCGGATATCGAAGAGGTTCCTCCCATATAGTAGGTGGAAACCTTAGGCACCCAGATTTGCTTGAACGCAAACCATCCTTTCATCCTACAAGAGTCCATGGTGTGTCCAAAGTGGAAGCACTTAGCACAAGACATAAAAGGGGTTGAGACTTTTTTCAAATTTTTTTGTTGACTCTTGCTGGAAGATGGGGAACCAGAAGAAATTTGTATGGGTTTTTTTATTAAATGATTTATTTAACCTGTCACTACTGCCAGCGGAAAGAGGTACCGCCGGACGATAGCATCTAGATCCATATCCAAGCCCATATCTAGCACGTCCATGCCTTTGGTTTGCCAAAATTATATCAAAAGTATTTTGGCCAACACCAAATTTTTCTATGGCTATGTTTAAATCATAGATCCGGGCTTTTATTAGGTTTTCACGCTTGTTTGCAAAAATTTTCTTTCCTTCTTCATTTTGAGAAAGAGTGTTTTTAAAACTTCTCTCTAATTCTCCCTTTTGTTTTGTAAGAGATTCATTATTTAAGAGTGCCTTAGAAATCTCATTTTCTAGTTCTTTTACCCTTGCCAAGTAATGATCATTTTCTTAGCAAGACCCTATCTCTTTTCCCAACGATTTCACTTCCTTATTTAAGTTTTGATTTTGTTTTAAACGAATTTTATTTTTAGTTTTTAAAAGATCAAGATCTTTTAGACTTTTATTAAAATATTTGCATGCTTTCATATATTCAATATAAAGATCATCATAAGTAGTAGGAAGTACCTCCGTGTCGCTTTAGACACATCAATCATCATCCAAAGATTCATGGCTTATATCCATGATGCACAGATTTGCCTCATCACCATTGCATGAAGTAGACCTTCTTGAGCTTTCAGATGAAGAGTCATCCCATGTTTTAGCCTTCAGAACCTACTTCTTTTCTTTACAGTTGCGCCGCTTTACTTTTTTCTCTTTTAGGTATTTTAGGCACTGGCTTCGTATATGCCCGGTCTTCTTGTAGTGGAAGTACTCAGGGAGAGGACGCTCGTCGTTGTCCCTTGATTTCTCCTTATTATCTCTTTTAGATGATGATCCTTTTCGGAAAAAGATACGGTAAGCTTTCCTTCTTTCCGGTTTTTTATGAACTTTGTGAAATTTTTTATAAAAAAGTCTCTCCTCATCCACCTCATCATTGTCGTCTTTAGTCCTTGACTTCAATGACAGGGCTTTCTTCTTTGGCTCTTTGTTGTATTCTTCTTCTTGGATTTTGAGTTCAACCTCATGGGTTTAGAGGTTCCCAATGAGGCTCTCAATTTTGAGCCTTCTTAGATCATGTGTTTCAGAAATAACGGTCACCTTTGGATTGAACTTTGGAGGGAGAGACCGAAGGATTTTCCTCACCAAGTCACAATTTGAGAAGGTTTTTCTAAGTATCTTTGAGGCATTGATGCTCTTGGTGAAGTGAGTGTACATCGAGTATACGTCCTCGTTTGTATCCAATCTGAACCTTTCAAACTCTGATTCCAATTGGAATAGCTTTGAGTCTTTAACGTGCAAAGTACCCTTATGCATCATTTCCAATAGATTCCTAATATCATAGGCGGTTTCGTAAGCACTAATTCAATTAAATTCATTTCTATCTAAAGCACAAAATAAGGCATTCATTGCTTTAGCATTGTTTTTGCACTTTTGTTTATCTCCATCATCCCACCTATCTCTAGGCTTTTCCATGGTTACTTCTCCAACAACATATGTAGGAGTAGTATACGGTTGTTCAATTCAAACCCAGACATTTAGATCTAAA
This sequence comes from Dactylorhiza incarnata, assembly GCA_033032865.1. Lineage (NCBI taxonomy): Eukaryota > Viridiplantae > Streptophyta > Magnoliopsida > Asparagales > Orchidaceae > Dactylorhiza > Dactylorhiza incarnata. Next base: position 1,704,578 of record JAWHQI010000068.1, read on the forward strand.
TTTATTAGAAAACCGTTCATTCACGTTCTCCAGTAGTTATAGTCAGTTTCTATGAAAAGTGGAGGTCTAGATATTCCTTGCCCCTTATAAAAAGCGAGATCATGGAGCGCCATTATTATTGATTGTTAGACAATTTAGGAATAACCTAGCTCTGTTACCACTTGTTGGATCTATAGGCGCCCTTAGAGGGGGGGGGGGGGGATGAATATGGGATTTAAAAACATTTGAACTTAATTGAGTTTATTTAAACGAATATCTCAGATTAAGTACTTTAGAAAGCTTCTTCTGAAAGTTGGTTGTATTTGGCACGACAGATGTGAACTCTATTACTACCGCCAGCGGTAGTGTTACCACTCTGCATTAGTGATAGAGATTGCTTTTTCGTTTAGATTTCAAAGATCGGAGATTGCATAATGATATTAGTGAAAAAACATATCGTATTATTTCTTTTAGAATCTTTACAAAAATTTATCCCAATAACGCTTGAGATTGAGGCAAATGTGTAAAACATTTTTGGTTTTCCCTTCTCCCAAGGACCGGTTTGCTCTAGCCTATCTCTACCCAGATGAGGCCTCGAGCCACCCCTAGATCTAACCCTAGACTTAGTCGCCACACCCGCGAGGTGAATTCTCCCTAGTCCTCGCAAGGCCATAGTCGCCAACCACGCGATGAATTTCTCTACCGATAATAATATAACGATTAAAAGTAATAAAAACTAAAACATCAAAGAAACTCCCTCAAAGGATGAACTTGAAGATGAAGTCAGCGTGGTTGATCTTTCTTTAAGTCGGCGTGGTTGAACATTCCTCAAGTCCTTAGCGTTCACGAATAATGACGGAGTTCACTTGGCTTGCAAAGCGGAGGCTCTCATGAATACAGGAGTTGTGGCTTCAATAACTTCTCAAATCGATTAATTGGCAAATCAAAATGGAGGCGGGCCGCTCCTTAAATAGGCTCGAATCCTAGCGCCAGCAGTAGTGCTACCACAGGGCGGTAGACTCTTTAGGCAACATTCTAGCATACAGATCGAGCAAATTTTTGCAACATTCTGGCTCTAGCATTGTTATCCCCTCCTACCGCGCCGCGGTAGAGTTAACATGTCGCGTTAGTATATATTATTCTTATCTGTCCTATCTCCTTCCTTTTTTTCTCCTCAATCAGCACCGTGACGCAGGACTTCCATAACTTACCGTCGGGCATTATCCTTAACGCTCTGTGGTAAGAGTTGCCATATTCAGTCTCGACAATCTTCCTTTCTCGACAAATGTTTCCTTTTCAATGAAGTTTCCAAATCTTAACAGCTACAGCCTGCGGTAGTGTTAGTGCGCAGCGCTAGCACTAGAGCTTTGACCTGGTAGGGAATTCTTCATCTTTCTTTCTCATAGTCATAGAGACTTGAAGGTAGAAGTTCCTGCACAATATAAACAGATGGCAAGTATAATAAAATACAATGGGATTTGTTATTCTCAAACCAAGGGATGTGGAAAGCATGTTCAAACACGTCTCATTTGAGAGATTGTCTATCATGGGGATCTGAACATATGCAGAGTGCTGACTAACAATAAAATACCAGATCCACTTAGAAAGTCTCTTCCTCAGAGGAATCATGATGGTCATACAAGCTCATTTGGTATTAGATACATATATGATCGACTCTAGTGAAAAGCTTATAGGTTTGGCTTTGTCGGGTTTTAAAGTTCATGTGATGACTTGTACTGTGATTTCATATATGTTTCAAGATATTTCATTTGTTATATCCATTTGTTTCTATATGATAAAAAAATTGAACATAATAAATGTTCATAAAGTGTTAGTTTCCATTGGAATTCAAGTACATGACTTGAATGGGAGATCATGTGTTTATATGAAACATCATTTTTAAATGGTCCTTGGCAAGGTATCATTGTATACAATTGTGCAATGATGATGCGTTGAGGCTAGTATGTGGGATTGACGGATGACCGAGTCTCATAGGTCAGGATAATGGATATCAAGCCATCTCACAGGTACTTGTTAGAGAACAAGTTGTACTAGATAGATTCACCATGAGTTTACTTTGTGGATTGTTACAAATTGTACTTAACAGACTCACAAGTAGTTCTCATAGTGATAATGGCTTATGTGGTCCTCTTAATTGAAGTTATAATAATCATTGCATGTGGTGGAGCATACTTTGATGTCATCTAAAGTCATCCTTGAATAAGGTTGAAGATAATAGTGGTTATTGTGTGTGCTTAAAATCATGTAGGTGGTTGGAAGTGACGAAGATTAGATTTGTCCTCCAATATAATAGGACTAACATTCATGATCCCCTTCATGGAGTGGGACTATAACACATGATATTGAGATTATTTTCATATAGTCTACTCAAGAATCAAGAAAAGAAATATTGAGTGATTAAAAGGGTAACACAGTCTACACCTCGAATTTAGTCTAGATGTGAGAGATGACTAAGGTACACATTAAGAACTAATAGGTTCCTCGTTGAATTACCAACTCTTGTATTACTTGGGTAGCAATGATGCATTGCTAGAAGCAACTCATTTTTTGTGAGATTATGGTATATACATTCTCGCATAAGTCAGAGATTGTTAGAATCATATCATCTAGAAGTAATCAAGGGATTAATCTTACTACCAATGTGATATGAGTCTATACCGTCGAACACCAGGGCGTTATGGAAAGAGAAAATTGATCATGTTGGTTTATGTTATATTGGATATTAATGAAACCAAATCGTAAATAAGATTAATTAGGAATTAATCAATAAATATCCTCTTGAAATATGTGAAATCTCTTTCTCTCTACCATTAAAAGGCATTTTGTTTTGTAAACTACGGTATACGTGCTTTAGCGCGTACTTGCTAAAGCGTGCCCCAAAAACATTAGGTTTTCTAAGAGGGTCTTGGAGAGCTAACGTCTATCATTCTGGATCTCTCATTCCAAAAATAAGAAACCAAAATAGAGTGTAGAGGAATACAAGTATCTCTGCTTGAAATGGAACTAGCATTTTGTAGCAAAGAAAGGTGATCATCTTCCAGCCCCAAGCCTATTGGATGGACTTTGAGGTGTTTCTGGCATTCGCGTGGATACCTCTAGAGACGCATATACTATTCTTAATTTTGGTCTCAAACACCACATAATCTTATCAAAATTTTATTTTGACAGAGATATATACATGTTTCTTGATTTACTAGTTTTAGCATGGATCATGTCAAGTGTTTCTTATAGTTTCCACTACGCAATTGACTCCTTAAAACCCAACAAAACTCACCCCTCATATCATGAAAATTTCACTTCCATAAATCCTACGGAATACCAGATGAAATAGGTTGAAAAATAAGGGTTTGTTTTCGGATTAAATGGTAATCTAATGTTATTACATATGTAGGCAAGATACTCGATTTTTAGTTAAGGGAAAGATTTTTGCACTTGATTATCATGTTTAGTTTTATATTCACAACCTTGTTCCTATTTTATAGATATGACTTTTGGCTAAGGACATGATAGATTCTCTAAATTCATAATCAAACACTCACTTTATTAACTAATATGAAATTTCAAAATACAATTACCTTAAAATTTATATATGAAGTCATTTGGAGATAATAATGATTTGGAAAAATTAATAATAAAAACATATTAGGTTATAAAATTCATGAAAATTCTTGTAAGATCAAGTGAATCAATTAGCTTCTTGACCGTGATGCTTCCTATACTATTTTGCACTCTTTGGGAGGGATGAAGGGAAACTGAACTTATGTTGAACTACATGAGATGTGTACGATGGATAAAAATCCCTAAATGTCATATTAATAATTCGTGAATCATACTATTAAACAGACCTTAATCCAAAGGATTATGATGTCTGATTCTTTCTGTAATAAATGCATGTACCTAGGTCATGTACACCGAATAGTGCATCTCTTTGTGGGAAATTGCCTCGATGGTTAACTACATGTCTTCCAAACAGGTCGTGTCGATTTGGTCATGTACATCTATGTAAATGTCTCTACATGCCCTCCACCAATGTACTAAGGCAAGCATATCACCAAATTTCCATATGTTGTTCCACTCAAACAATTGATTATTTCTTCTTTCAAGCACTTTTCCATAATCCTGCTCCTCTACCTTAAAACATAGAAATAAGTGAAACGACATTTGAAATGAAATATAATGGATATAAAATAAGCGCTTTATATAATGCAAATGATCTTAAATTTTGGCGAGACACTTTAGAAAAGAGGGGTTTTAGGTTGAGCAGGATAAAGATGGAGTATATAGAGCTTAAATTTAATAGTGGAAGAATGTCAGATGACTCCATCATTAAATTTGGTGAACAAGATATTTCCCACAATGAGTGCATTAAATATCTAGGATTAATAATTCATAAAGATGGAGTTGTAGATAAAGATGTTATACATAAAATCCAAGCAGGTTGGTTGAAGTGGAGAGGAACATTTTGGATCTTATGTGATAGTAAAGTACCATTAAAACTTATAGGAAATTTGTACCGTACTGCAATTTGGCCAATAATGCTCTACGGTTCTGAGTGTTGGGTAGTGAATGGTGCACATGACCAAAAATGGGACTTGCAGAGATAAGAATGCTTAGGTGGAAGTGTGGCCACACGAGACTAGATAAAATTAGGAATGAATGTATTAGGGATAAGATAGGAGTGTAGCCAATTGTAGAGAAGATGCGAGAAGCTCATTTAAGATGGTCTAGACATGTACATAGGAGACCATTAGAGGCACATGTTAGGCGTTGTGAGAGTTTAGTCACTAGACATGTTCAATGGGGTAGGGGTAGACCAAAAAAAACACGGAAGGGAATTATAAGGAAAGACCTAATGTACTTCGACATTTTTGAGACTATGATTAAAGATAGGGTGCAATGGCAATAAAGGATCCTTATAGCCGATCCCACTATGGTGGGATAACAACTTGAGTGTTGTTGTTGTTATTGTTATCTAATGCAAATGATATGAAATTATAGTATAATTATGCTCTCATCACAACATCAACTAAGAATGAGCCCTTATTAACATAGTTTTGTCACTTGCGGAAGTAATGAAACACTATCAGGGTAATATTGCTCCTAATCTTAGAATGTGTATAACATCTTCATTTCTCTTGACAATTCAATAGGTTCGACCTATATCTTTGAGTAGCAGCTGCTAGATGTCATCATGACTAAGCAGGAGGCCTTCCAGATCTACACGATCTTGCACACACCCATGTTCATCAAACCTATAGAGGCCAAGGAGATTACCATCTAGATGTTTGGCGATGGAGATTGTTGACTGATACTTCTAATTTATATAGGGTTTCCCCCTGTAATTCTCAACATTTTCACAATCTTTTTTCTTATTTTTAGTGTAAATTAATGTGTAATTTCTATATGTGTGCGTGTCTTGAAATCTGGATATTATTTTGAAGAATTACATGTGTTGACTTTTTCACGGTTATGCGGGAGGTTATGTGCAAATTTCATCATACATGCTTGTTTGCTTCACACATTTGTGTGTGCTCTGTTCTTCATTTTTTTGACCAAGGCCTAAATTCTGGAGTTCTATTACAGGGTGAAAGTTTTCTTCACTCATGCATGTGCATAGATTTGTCATCGCCCATGTGCGCTTTGTGCCCAAAAATACGAGTTCTATTCTTGGGCTTATGTTTTATTCACACACACATATCTACACACTATGCTTGGTCGTGCGCTCTCCTTTCATTAATTTATGAGTTCTATCACTGGGTGTGCATTTTGTTCACGCACACTTGTGCGCCTGTGTATGGACAACCGCATGGCGTCTCCCTCTGCTTTGCAATACATTGTACACAATCATGTGCATAATGGTGCATGAGAATGCGTGTTCATTTTTCATGCACTTATAAATATGCTACTTTTGGATTTTTGGAGGGATCACTTCATTTTTACAGACATTTTTCCACCCCCAAGGTGCTCACATATAATTGTCAAGGGGATAATCTTCCTTCAACCTCCAACCAATGCTTCAAGGATAAATTCTAAAAAGAGGAGAAGGTCATTAGAGGATCGATGTTAATAACATGGAGATTTGGACTGATTGAGGTGAACACAGACCATTAGGAGCTGGTGACACCATGTGCTTTAACTATTATGAGGAATAGTCTCCTAGTTTACTTTGTTTTTGCGGTTCTATCCATGACAATCACTGTTGTTTCTGAAAGTGAACTCCATAAACTCACGATGGGAAAGGAGTGACGTGCAAAGTGATTGGTTACTTGCTGGCTGCTGTGGACGAGTTGGAGGAGCAAAAGAAGATACTATAGGTGGCTAGGCCAAACATCCCGCAACTACAACTACCACTCAGTGTTTTGGGTAATCTTATTAATCACAAAAAAGAGTCTGTAGTTGGAATAAAATGTGCCTCGGATCTTAGTGAGCATGCCTTTTTGGGTATTTTCACTCCTATTTTTACTAATGTTGACCTGTCCAAAACGGAAGGCTCTAATTTATGGGTTACCTGTGTTATAGGAGAGTTAGGCGGGGATGAGCGATTATATGGTGTGCAAATAGCACTTGAGATATAGAGCTACGCTGCACAATCAGGTGATCTCTAAGGAACTGACCGTCAGCTTCTTGAGAAGGAAACTTACTGGGGTGCAATCTGCTGTATGGGCACACTATTGGACAATGTCCACTCTGGTCACATAAAAGAGGATGCGAAAGTTTTCTAAAGTTATATGATTTTGGGTAAACATGATTACCACACTTTTTCAAGTTTGCAAGATCTTCAAAAATATATTACTTAGTGGCGGAGACTACAACACCACATAAATGCTGAGAAATTTATAAATAACAAATGGGGCTGGAGATTTGAAATCATTTTTTTCAATGAGCAGCATTTCACCAGATGAGATCACCCTCTTCAAGTCCGCAATGACAAACATTGGGGAGAAGTAAATCATGTCTTTGCTTTAGAATGACATCTAAAAGATTCCCTCCCCTCAGAAGATGAAAACTGGAGCACAATCTCCTCAAAAGATTAAGTTTGTCTAGACCACTTCCCAAAAGAATTCAAAGGATCCAGAGTTGATCGCATCGAAACTATTCGTGAACAAACTTGTTGAGCTCTCGTCTCTCGTGGACATTATGACTACTCCATCCTCTCCTCATATAGACTTGAAGCAATCTAGGAATGATATCAGTATTGATATCAACAATGTGATTGAAGCCTCTGGTATGCTTGTGGAGGAACTGTTGACTGGGAAGGCCACTCAAGTCCTATAAAAGAAACACAAGTCATCGGGGATGACTTACCTCTCCGGGCTGATGTTGAGGAGGACACAGTTCGCGAAGGCCTTAGGAAGCTTGCATATTATGTAGTGGAAAGACACAAGGGTTGGAAAGAAGTGCCTGATGTTATGAAAAAAGATAAGAAAATATATTGGAAACGGCTAGCTCCCGAGGTCTCTTCTAAAGAGAATAAGAAAAAGAGAAGAAAGGTTCATGAGGTGGTGATAATGGGCCTTGCAACCAATCTGGATATCATCAAATTGGATGAATGCGATCTCCTGTGGACTCCAGGAAACATGACACCAAGAAGTTCTATCTCAAAACGAGGTGGAGGATACAGGTGCTTGTGCAGACTCTACTCCAAAGATGCAATCTACATCTCTTCTTCCTGGAGAATTTGAGAAAGGGAACTCCGAGCAAACCCTAGGCGCAGGGCTGCTCAATGAAGGAATGTCAATCAATGAACTTCAGGACACTACAAACAAGTTGGAAGAGCTTGAACGTGCTAAGGAGTAGAACTCCAAAGAGGTTGAAGATAAGGAGAAGGCGGATGTGGAGGAAGCCGAGAGAATGCGATCTAAAAAGCTGAGGAAGATCAAGATCGGAAGTCCGGAATTATCAGAGAGGCCAAAAGAAAAATATTAATGAGCCAACTGGCACTCGAGAAAGCAACAACAGAGAGTTGAGGAGGTCAAATTCCTCATGACTGGTAAGGGAAAGGTAGGGTCTAAGATGGGACCATTGTTGGAGATCCCAACAATGGCATTCCGACCTCTATTTCCACTTAAGAGGCCTGAGATAGTTATTATTTTTCTTGGGGGTCTCAACTCCATTAAGTCCTGCACAATTGATGTGGGGGAAGACAAAGGATAGTTATTGCAAACGTAGAAGCTCATCCACATTGATACTGAGTTGAGGAAGCATCCAATCCATCCCTCTTAAAGTGAAGCTACCATGGTTAGTTGATAAGTTGGAGTCGTCGTGGACACGCGATCACTTTTCTTTTATGGTTGAATAATGTATATCCGTATTTCCTACACTTAGTAATTTGATTGCCATTAAATGTTCTAACCTAACAAACGCAATTGCAGATGTGGTGTCCGCGCCTCCATAGTCTCTTGAAAGAATTCTAACTCCTCTGCTAGAGGAGTTAAGGAGCTTAGAGAGATAGAGAGATATATCAATTAAGAAATGTGATCTCTCACCGATTACACTTACCTCCTTGAAAAATATAACAAGTATTATCGGGACAAGAATTATTACTATTTAGCAAAAATCAAATTGTGTATGTGTAAGTTTTTTAAAAAAAAGTGTATTATTTGATGGTAGCCTTAGAATAATTATTAAGGCTAATATTATAGTCCATTAAGGAATTAACTTAAGCATATGTTTGTCAGAATCTTTTTTTAATCATCTAATCTGTGTCTTGGAAAGTGGTTAGGGTTGAACCTACATCCCATGAAAGGCAGGTGGTGTATACACAGTGCGATCACCAACCTTGCACTAACCTGGTGAATGATATATTAAAATTAGACATCACAATAGTGGCTAGTAAGCTAATTGGTTTAGTTTAACAATTATACATGAACCCACAGGCATGTTAGTGGAAGGCATGGATTACATTAAGGCTAGATTATAGTCTAGATATGATACCAACATTGGGTTGAATGTTTAGTTCTAAAATTGTGGCCGGTCTAACCACTCTACAGAATATAGCACACTAATGGAGAGTTGAGAGTTAGAACCTTCGGTTATAGGATGGGTTGTCAAGTTGATATAATCCTGGTTAGCAAACTCCCTTAGCTTGTATCAAGTCTCCGTTGGTTTTAGTGTGATGTCTGATATTAGTACAGGTATAGTCCAGTACTATACATTATTGCCTAGGATAGTTGTTAGTCACATACCTAGAAATGGAGTAGTCTGATCCATTGTCACTTTCCATCATGTTGATTAGGCCAGTGTGGTTAGCTACCGACTTAACAGTTGTACCAGGTTAGTTGTCAACCTATAAGGGGTAAATAGGTTAATTGCTTATAATACTTAAATGACATTGCATCACGTCATATTTCATTTCATTACATACCTTATATCCATAGACAATTATCATAAAAGTTGGTATGGACTATAAGTTTTGGGATGTCTAACTTCCCCTAATGGAGGGGGGTGAATATGCGATGTATGCTTTTTAAAACTCTTTGCAAAATAATAAAAGAAATAAAAAGACAATCACAACAAGCACAATAAATACATACACCAATAGTGGTTCCCCAAGATGTGTACATCCATTTTACCCCTTTGCCTATCTATATATGTGCTAGCCTCAGCAAACTCCACAAAAAATGCAGATCTTCCCTATCATACATCTCAGAGTCCAAGACTCCTACCTTAGGGATACTAGTTGAGCCCATATCTTAAATCCCCTAGCATAGGATCCTACACTCAACTTCACAACTGGAATCCTACCTCTGGTTCAATCTAGAATCCTACCTCAGGACACAAGGGACCCTACACTTAGATCTCAGAGAGATCCTACAGAAGAACTAAAATAAGTTTTGTTACAACTTTACTTAGACTAATAAGAATAGATCTTGTAACGTAGAGACTTCTTTGGCTAGATGAAAACAACCTTCCTGGATCAACAATCGATCTTGATAGAATCTTATTTGAAAGCCTGATCTGTCTGAACTTGGGAATCAGAGGAAATGTCTTGCTTTTGAGAGATTTGAGAATGAATAACCTGGAGCAATATTATGTGCACTTGAGTTGATCTTGTGAATGTCTCCTTCTAAATATTTTTTCTGAACTTAGAGTTTGTCGGCTATTCTTCAGAATACTATTTGATTGATTCAAAATTATAGGATTAGGGTTTTCCCTTCACATTTCATCAGTATTTATGTGACTGAAATCATTAACGGTTGAAACCATCAGACTTTATGTCATAAATCTCTTTCCTTGAAACTAATCTGATAGGCGTAATCGGCGGAGGCAGAGATTTGAACTTTTGTACTTGAACTGTCTCAACGACATTTACATTTTCTTAATGATATTTCATCTCTTCTCGATGATATTTGAGTCTTCAAGCTGATATTAACCCTTTAAGACTTTGAGATAACTTCTAATAAGAAATATAGCCATCAAGCTAATAAAACCTCATCTCGATGATGCATGTAGTCTTCAAGATGATATCTAAATTCAACATGACCAATGTCTTCAAGACGATTGTTAAGCTTATCAAGATGACATTTCAACTTGTCATGTCGATAATGTTGAACCCAGAAACCACAGTTGATGTTGGAGTTCGTTCCAAGGGTAAAGATTGCACTTAATTCTCCTGAGTTGAATCTCCAGGCCAGACTCTCGGGATAAGGAACCTCACTCATTATGGAGGAAAACTTGAACAGACCCTCGAGCTGCAGCGAGGAGGGCCCGCCACTAACTTGGAAGATCTTAGAGAGCTTCCCCTCTATAGCCAAATACTAAGCCGGGCACCTTGGAGATGGCTAGAGTGTTCCAGTCAACAAACTCAGAAACCACGGTGAGAAGCAAGCCATAACTCTCTAACAGATCAAAGCTAGCCATAGGTGATGGCAACGACCAATTTGGTGATGACGATGATGTCCTTGGTGCACATGACGATCATGGAATAATGGCGGACGATGCTGATGATGATGACCCACCGGTTAAGGATACGCGCCGCCGTAGCGGTCATAGCTACAATCTTCGCCCGCGCAACAAGTCTTGACTCTAGTTTAATTGTGCTAGTTTAATTTAGTTTATGCCCTGCTTGTTTGAAACTATTAATTTATGTCATTTTAAATTGTGGTGTGCGTTTAGCCACTTTATGGGCTGCTAATAGCCCCTTTTGTTGTAAGCCTTCTAAAAGGCCTTTTTCCTTCATGACAATTAGACATTATTGAAAACAATTGAAATTTCCTCCAAAACCTAATTTTTCCCTCATCCGCTTCTCTCTCTTCCTCTCTCATTTCCGCCGCCCCCCTTGGAGTCTTCTCCTTATGTTGGCCGCCCCCTTCATCACTCTCTCTTTTCTCCTCCCACCTCCTCTCCAATACTACAACTCCTTTTTCTTCTTCCTTATATCCTACACTACCACGACGTGTCTTTACAAAATCTCAAGGTGATTGCGGACTCGGCTATTGAAGAGAGGCTCTTGTGCAAGACTAGGATTGGGAGACCTTCTACGACGTGAAGCGAAGGACGGAGCACGTGCTCATCATCATTGGAGCACCTTCCGTAGATCTCAAGGGGAACGATCATTTTCTTCTAGTGGATCCAACATCTCGGATCTACTATTTCCGAGAGGGTAACGAAACTCCTACTCAAGAGATTTCCTTTCTTAGATTGTTCTTGTGGTGGACGATTTTTGCGTGGTTTTCGAAGCTTTGAAATTTCATGGTCGTTCCAATAATAGTGTGGTGGTTTTCGTTTGGATTTTTCCGAATACACTCGAAAGGATTGGCGATCCTTGCTTTGGTTCTTGTTGGGGAGAGATCCACCCGTTTTCGAATCGTTTTTTTTGTTTTGGTGGATTTCTTTTTGGTACAACATCGCGCTCGTCCGGACGCAAACATTCGTCCCTTTAGCTTGACGGATCCTGGATTATCGCCGACGATTCAATCTTGACACGGAGTTGCTATCCGTACGCGTACAATAATTAATAATAAGTTAGTCGTGGCTGCGTTTAAGTTGTGGTCGGGAAGAGCGGAGCGTTTGGTAGTTGTTGTTCATAGTCGCGTGAGATCGCCTCATTCCGGTGGCCTACATCAATAGGAGAGAGAAATAAGTGAGAGATCCGCTTCAAAGGTGCCCATGGGGGTCTATTTATAATTTTCTAAAAATGGTATGTGGACAGCTGAATCACGCCTTTTGGTTTCACTAAATGCAACCCAAATTGTTCTGCAATAATGGAATTCTGCTGTTTAGATCAACTAATTGCAGTCCAAAATTGGGTTCCCTGGAATAAATAGGCCACCAAGCAGACCGGCGAGTCCAAGCTATTCTAAAACTTCTCGTCAGGGTGGCAAGTATATGATTGGGCTGGGACTCGACACTCACACCAAGCTGGTGGCGAGTGCAAGCAAGGTGCGAGTGCATGATGGGACCCGTCACTCGCCCGATTGACTCACCAAAGTCTAGTTTCTCTCCCGATCGTCTAACGGCTTGAAGAGTCCACTCGATAAACATGGGGTTGTACACAATACCCACACTTTGATGCGTTCACAACAAGTGCACCGATCACACAAGTAATAAAAGTGGGAGAGATCCACATAATATCGTTCTTAAAGGACTGTAGTTGGGGTGTATGATTTTCTCGTTGGTGAAATTATTATAGAGATTTCTAAACCAATAAAATGAGGGGGGTTTTGGTTTGGTTATGAGAGATGCGATTAAAGAAAGCTAATTTAACTAAGGCGGGTCGACTGCACCGCTTCGCTTGGTGGAATGGATGAGTAGGCTTGCGGATGAATGAGAAGGCTTGTGGACGGATGATTTGTAACCGACAGAGTGAGGGTCGTAAGAACCTCGTCACAAAGCACGCAACTAGTAATCGCTAGTGCGGCGCACAACGCAGTGATTGAGTGGATGGTGGAAAGGGGGATCCTCAACTCACATAAACCACAATAAACTTCATTAACATGAAATTACATTAACTTTCACAAACAGTTTATGCATATCATCTTTAACAAACACACATTCACATGAAGTATCTAAACAAATACAAGGGGGGAAAGAGTAAACCCAAGCTCGAATACGCGATGAAGGTTCACGGTCGGAATCGTAGGGTTGTCAAGCCTTGTCCGGTCTTGGTCTTTAGTTGTCATACGGGGTTTAGAGGAGCTGTCACCTTCCTCCACGTTACCCGTCTTCTTCGTAATATAGCTTAAGCTAGCTCTCGCCGGAGAACCTTAAATGCAGTAGAAACTCTCAAGCAATGGTGTTCTTGAGCACAAGGATGATGGAGGAGGCTGAGGAGAAAGCTTTAGCGTTAGATTTGCAAGGAAATGATGGCCGAAGCTTATCGTAGAATGCGCGGTGGTGGAGAGACGAAAAGAGCGGAGCTGGAGCTAAAATGGCTAGCTGGAAGTCCTCTTTTCTTGATAGGTCAAAATTCCTGCTTTAAATAGTAATCAGTCAAAAAAAGATCAAGCAAAGTCGAACGCACGACCGTGCGTGGACCGTGCATTATTAATGAAGGAGGAAGCCCAGGAAGGCAAATCAAAAGCTCCCGTGCATTTTATTCACGCACATTCGATGCCGACCGTGCGTAAAAACGCACAGGCAAATCCAGATTGCTCTAAAAACTGAACTCAACAGGGGATCGTGTGTTTCCTTCACGCATGGACAAGCTGCTCGTGCATGAACAAATCGCATGACCAGGAATAACCAACCATTCTGAACCAGAGATGACCCCACACAATCGGAGCGATCATGCATGAAGGAAACACACGACCGTGCGATTAATGCAAACATGAAATCTGGGCAAAATGGACAATCCATCCACCTGCACAACAATGCACACAGAACTCACACAGCTGGGAACACCACTCCAGCTCAATCCAGAAATAGAAAAATAGTTGGCGAGCACCATGTGCTTACACCCAACAACATGGAGCACAAATGCACACTAAAACAGGCCTAAAGAGTGCACTTAGAGTGAAAGTGAATATGAGTGAAATACAAGCTAATATGGCCTTAAAGTGTAGTGCACACGTGTGATAACTAGCCCGAATGAGTCCGTAAAACACAATAAAAATCTTACTCATCATACCACCAGACTTAACCATTTGCTCGCCCCAAGCAAATCATCCCCTATTAGGAAGAGAAAAAGGAATAGCTGGCTTAACAATTGAAAATGCAGAGCACCATGCGAAGTCGCATGCTCGCGTGGGTAGAAATGCAATAAAATGAATTTTTACTTAATCAAAATAGTTTGTAACAACCTAAGAGCGTAATTATATATTATTTCACTTGTACTCACTGGTTTATGTTGTCACCCATTACTGCTTGTACGGCTGCTGCGCGCCTTCGTGCGCGAGCGGTCTGTTCGATCTCGGGATCAAAGGGTACAAGTTCCCCCGCGGCTTGTCTCTGCATGCACAATCTCAACCAAAAGAAAATAAAACAGAGAAAATAAAAAACAACTGCTCTTGTAACAGAAGTTCACAACTTAAGACGTTAAACGCCTGAACATTCCCCGGCAACGGCGCCAAAAACTTGATGCGATTTATTCGGCAAGTGCACCGGTCGCGCAAGTAATAAATGTTGGGAATAGGATCCCCGAGTGTCGGTCTCTTGAGGAATGCAGGTTGGGTGAACGAATTGCGTTGTGTGACAATTGTTACACAAGCGGGAACAAACACAGAAAGTGGGGTTTTGATTTGGTTTCCTACCGTTAACAACAATAAAAGAAATGCGGGTCAAAATCACCGCTTCACAAGGTGAGATGGATGCAATGGCCGCGATGCCGAGCTTCGTGAGGCGGATGGACGGTGCGCATGCGAATGAAGTGATCACTAGTGCGGGGAGTGAGGGTCGCAAACACCTCTTCGCAAATCGCCGTTAGCTTTTGCGAACGCGAATCGAACACGATGAGTGCGTGAGTGAGTGAGTGAAGGTGAGACGTATCACAAGCAAATACTGAAGAACGGAGAAGAAACAACCATTGCATTTAAACTAAACATCATGATATTCAAGTTTAAATGATTCAAAGAAGTACGACAAGGGGGGGGGGGGGGGGGAGGAAGAAATCAACCAATGGACGAAGACTAGCGGCCGTTCACGGCCGGAATGGGAGTTTGTCAAGCTACCTCCGGACTCGGGCGGACTGTGCTTCCGGCGTTGAGAGACTGTCACGACCTATCCACGTGCTTCCGTCGTCTTCTACCTCAGGATTGCTTTCCTTCTCACCGCACAAAAAGGAGACAGCTTGCTTGAGTGCTTCCGGATGGCGGAGAATGCTTCCGGACGATAGAGGAATGCTTAGAATGGCCGGAGATAACTTCCCCTTGCAGAGGAGAAGAGGTAGGGGTGGCTGGAAGTGGAAAACGGTGGCGTACGGACTGGAAATCGCGCTCCCGAAACCGCATTATACCTAATTTGCGGATCAGGACATTATATAGGCACTGGCGAGAATACTGCGCACGGTCATTGGCGCACGACCAGTGGTCGTGCGCGCTGGAATTCTGTGATCGTGCGCCTGCCTGGGTGGAGCTTGCAATGTAAGAAATTTATAAAATACCATGTTCGCATGACCAGTGGCGCACGACCGGTGGTTGTGCGCACTATCGTAGGTGGTCGTGCGCACTGGTCGAAACAAAACTCATGAAATTGATGTTAAGTGCGCACGAGCAGTGGCGCACAACCGGTGGTCATGCGCACTATCATAGGTGGTCGTGCGCACTGTCCGAGACAGAACTCAGAAAAAAGGATTAAGTGCACACGATCAGCGGCGCACGACCGGTGGTCGTGCGCAATAGAACCAGTGATCGTGCGCAGTGTTCCTGTACAGAATTATACCAGGAACACCTGCACGACTCCTGTTTCTACAGAAATGCTAATCAGGCCACTGAAAGTGGCACTCAACAAAACGATAAGGCTATAAAAGAGAATAAGCATAAAAACACACCAAATTAGGCCAAGAAGTGCACCTAGCATAGAAAGACAAATATGAGCTGAAACAAGGCTAAAGTGCAGTGAAATGACGAGAAAACCGGCCTAGATGAGTCCAAATATGTGTATATGATCATGACTCATCACACCCCCAGACTTACCTATTTGCACGTCCCGAGCAAACAAAATCTAAGCAGACGGAGAAAAACAACTAGCTAACAGAGAAATTGCGACACAGAGTACCATGCGAAGTCGCGTGCTCGCACGCATAAAAATATAACAGAGGAAATTTCTAAGTATGCATAACAGTTTGTACTTTTCTAAAATGCGTATCAAAAATTTATTACTACTCAATAATAGAATCACGGTGAATCATTCGGTCACGCGTAGGGAGAAAATAAACTAATCGCAAAGGTGAGCATTGCGAAAGATCGGGGCTCAGGACAACCTCCAAAGGAATCCACCAATGTCGGTGACCATAGACTTGCCTGTTCGCACTCTCTCCACGGCACTGGTTTGGCTCACTCACGAATCAGTAGGACTTTAGGTGAAGATGGGGCTTGGGTTTCAGTGAGGTAAACAAGGATAAACATGGAGGCTACGCACCAAACCCAAATGAGCTAGCATAAAAAAAATAATCTATCCGCTAACCCAAATTTTTGCGAGTACACCACACCCCCAGACTTAACTTTTTAACAATGGGTGTGTGCACTGCCCACTCCCAAATACAAATCAAAAATTATTTTCAATTAAACTTTTTCTTTCTTTATCCATTTTTTTCAATTTTCTCTTTTCATTTTTTTTGACAACATAATCAGCAGATTAATCATTGAAGCACATCCACATTTTCACAAAAATATTCACCACATCAACACCCTGAATGAATATATAAAATACTAAAGCTCGACTTGGGTGCGCGACTAGGATCGACTATGAGGCTTTGGTGAAATAATGGTGGAGCTGAATCAAAAGAAGGGGTAGGCACAACGGGGCTAACGAGGATAAGACATTAGGATCGGTACAAAGCTCAACCGGGCCAAAATGAGGGCCTACATCACGTTCGTGCATTGAACTAACCTATACCCATGCTTCGAGAATAGCTTGGGGCAAGTTCTTAGCCAACGAAAAAGACTATCCGTCCTCCCGACTCGAGCAATGCAAACCTAATGCCCGACTACACACATCCCTAAGCTACCGTTTGATTCACACCGAATTCACCATTTTTTAATAGAATAAACAGTATTGACGCAAATAGAAAAATCTAAAACTATAAGCATACAGAAAAATTAAATCTACTCAAATTTCTACATGAAACGAGAGCACTCGACTAGGACACTGTAGGAGTCAACATTTTACTCCATTTCACAATCCTAAGACAGCACGGTGATTTGCCTGAATCTTGCTCAAGAAATGAGTTTAACTCGCGGCACACACACAGCTAAGCACGCACTCAAGTGGTTGCAAGTGGTGTGTGATGCAATGATCTAAACGAAATAAATCAATAAAAGCTTCTAGTATGCATATGCAGTGTGCACGTGCATTGGGTAACAAATACTAGCTCTCCCCCAGACTTAACCTAAGAAGTACATCACATGATATTGAAATGAAGATCAGAAAGAGACAGGGAGAGAGGTTACCCCATGCTCAGCTAGTGAGCATACCAGAAGACGCGTGAATGACCGAGGCCGCGCCACCACCATACGAAGAATCATAACCACCGCCTTATAAGATGTGCAATGAATACCTGCAAGGTGGTTGAGCTCCGCAAAACAAAAGCAAAAATGTATAAAAACTGAATTGAAACATGTTAGAAAAACAGAAATCAGCAAATCTGGGTTGTCTCCCAGCAGCGCTTTTATTTTATGTCCTTAAGCTGGACCAAATACCTGTATTATAATTGTTTAAAGAGTGCAGAGATTTAAATAAAAAGTGCATGAAAAAGAGAGTTTCACTAAATAAGAGATAAAAAGGAAATCAGCTGTAGGTGCTTTTATGGTGTCCGTCTCCCGTAGCTTGAAGGCGGGAGGTGAAGGCTTTAGGGCCAACACTGGTGTCACCCAGTGTTCTCCTAACCTCCACCCTCTTTCCATGGAGAGCGGCAGAGCGCGCATCGCGCAGACGCTTCTCTTGTTTAAGTTTAGCGACAGTTGGAGACTGCCAACGTTGAATGTTTTCAGATTCTCTCAACTTAGTAGTGGGTGACGTCACTTCCGTCGCCGCAAGTAACGACCGGATCAGCCCAAGAGATGGAACGCTTAACTAGTTTATTACATGATTCAATGCAAGAGAATAATGGGATGTCATCCCGAATCAAGTTCAGCTCAATATGTTCAGGACTGTCGTCCTCCTCCCTCTTGGAATTATAGTTTCTCCGAGCATCTACTTTTTCCTCTCCGCTTGACTGGTACTCTTCCTTTTCTCCTTCAGATGATCCATCATCTTTCTTATCCCCTGCACAACTCAGTGATTCATCAAAAATAAAAGGAGGGGGGCAAATGGATGTTTCAGTTATAGTCCTGGGGCAAGTGGGCAAAGCACCTTATTGGGTAGGAGGACACAACCCACAGAAAAATCAAGGGTGGCACCGCTCTCTTTCAAAAACGGTACACCCAAGATAGGGATGGAGTGATTCTCCCGGGGTCCTAACACTTGAAAATCAGCAACCACCATTGTCCCCTCAACTATAACCTCTACATTTTTAACTTCCCCATCCGATTGTATGATGGCGCCATTTGCGAGCACAAGAGATTTCCGGTCCTCCATGTTAATTTCAAGTTGCAATTTATCAACGTCTTGCAAAGCGATGACGTTGCGGGAGGTGCCGGAATCACACAAAGCCTTAGTTTCAATTTTATTAATGGAACAGGAGATTACTAACTCACGCGGCTGACCCACTTCCGCATCGCCAAGACTCTTCCCTTGGTCTATTGGGTTTTTTTCGGTGTAACTAGGGAGAGCACCATGCGACCGCTCGGTGAGCACTTGGGCCAATTGGCCCAGCTGTGTTTCCAAGTTCCGCATGGATGCGGTTTGGTTAACCATGTTTGAGTTAGCCGCTTGCATAAATTTTTCCATCATCTCCTCCAAGTTACTCTTTTTGGGAGCTGGGGGGCCTTGGTTATATTCCGGGTGAGGTGGCCTTGTTTGGCTCCCGGAGGCGTAGGCATCGTTTTGATGCTGCCCCGGTGCCCATCGTTGGCCAGATGCGTTGGGGTTCCATGAGAAAATTGGGTGACTTCTCACTCCCGGATGATACGTGTTATTAAACGGCACCCCCTTAGGTTGATTACCAACAAAATTAACAGATTCATTTAAAGAATAGTGCGAGAAGTCACCTGATAAATCATTGCCCGAACATTCATACGCGTGGTGTCCGCCTCCTCCATATCCTTCACACGTAATGACAGTAGCCGGTGCGGATGTAGGCGGGAGTGAATCGACCACGAAGAGACCACAGGCGCTTCTTGGTGCATTCCTCCCGGCAGTCCAAAATGTGCTGTGGGAGGCGGTGTCTTGCAGAATTCGAAGAGCCTCCTCTGGAGTATGGTTCATTAGAGTACCACCCGCAGCAGCATCGATCATCGCCCGGTAGTTGGGCTCGATCGCGAAGTAGAATGTCTCTACCACGTTCCAAGTTTGGAGCTCGTGGTTCGGGCAGCGGCTATCATTTCAGAGCTGTTTGATTACATCATCAGATGTAGATTATCTGCTGAAATTTGGACAGCCTTGGATGGCTTGTTAAATAAGAAGAATGTAGCTAGGCTACATTTCTTGGAGAATGAGTTGGCGTAAGCAACTCATGGAGATTTGTCTATCTCAACGTTCTTCTTGAAGATGAAGAACCTTTGCGCAAAGATATCGGCATTGGACCCGGATGAGCCTATCTCAGAAGCTAAGCTGAAGAGGCACATAATCCGCGGGTTGCGGAGGGAGTATGTGTCCTTTGTTACTTCTGTTCAAGGTTGGGCCAATCATCCATCATTGGTGGAGATGGAGAACTTACTTGCTTCGCAAGAGAGTTTGGCTAAGCAAATGGCAGGGATGTCAGTCTCTGGGGGAGAAGGTGAGGTTCTCTTCTCTAGTAAGAAGAAGAGATGGGACAAGAAGAAGAAAACATCTAGAGATTATGGTCCGTCTACTTCATATCAGCAGGCGAGGAGCTATGCTCATAAGCACGATGGGAAGAAGAAAGAAGGTCCAAGATGCTTCAGGTGCAACAAGCTTGGTCACTTCAAGAGTGACTGCCAAGTTAATCTTCAGCCAGAGCATGCTGCAGGAAAGGAGGAGGCTGGTTCCAATTCTGAAGGTAGTTGGGGTGGTGAAGGTGCATTCATGATGGGCACTTGTGTTCGGGCATTGGCTTCCATCAACTATCAGGATGATTGGATAGTGAACTCTGGGTGTGGTCATCACCTCACTGGGGATGAGTCAAAGTTCTCCTCATTGCAAGCAAATACAAGTAATGACGCTATCATTACGGTTCATGATACTATACATGCAGTAGAGAAGGAGGGTGTGGTTTCTTTGAACGATGATAGAGGTACTCTTATATTGAAGAGTGTCTATCATGTTCCGGGGATGAAGAAGAACCTCTTCTTAGTGACCAATGTTGTGGATGCTGGCTATCACGTTCTGTTCGGTCCAACAGAAGTGAAATTTCTCCAAAATGTTTCAGCCGTGAAAGCTGAGGTCACTCATGTAGGGAGATGGGTGAAGGACTTGTTTGTTCTTTCAACAAGTTCTTATGTTGATAAGATGAGGGCTAACGACAGCGCCGCTATCCGACATGAAATACTTGGGCATGTTGGGATGGATAAGTTGAAGGTTATGGCGGGAAGAGGCCTTGTGAAAGGTCTGCCTAGTTTGTCATCTTTCTGGGATGGTCACATTTGTGCATGTTGTCAGTTTAATAAGGCTCAATGTCTTCCATTTGACAAATCACAAAGCAGATGGAAAGCACGATTGGAGTGTATACATGGTGATCTATTTGGACTTACCAACACTGCCTGTCTTGGAGGTAGCAGGTATATGCTGATTTTGGTTGATGGCTTCACCAGATATACTTGGGTATATTTTTTGAAGGAGAAGTCGGAGGCGTTCGAGAGGTTTATGGAGTTCAAGGAGCCGGTGGAAGGTCGACTCAACCTGCGGGTCAAGAGGTTCAGAACAGACAATGGAGTGGTGTTCACCTCCAAGGCATTCTTTAACTTCTACAGGAAGCATGACATCCAAAGAGAGATTTGTTGTGCTCACTCTCCATAACAGAACGGAGTTGCAGAGCGGAAGATCTTGTTGGATCTTGAGGTGGCCTTAGAGGGGGGGGTGAATAAGGGTTTTAAAACTTTTAAGCTTAATAGAAAACTTTTGATATTTTATTTGAATAATAGTGAATATAAAACAAAGACTAACAAATCAATTTTATTAAATAAAAAAGGACATGATTATCATTAATAAACTTGATTAAAAAATTTAATCTCTATGTCGCTATAGATTGAGGTGACAAATATGAAAACTCTTTTTGTTTTCTATACTGACTCGTATCTCCACGAACCGGTTGGCTTTAGCCGATCTCTCCCCAGATACGGACTCAAGCCGCTCTAGCCATCTTATCCCCAGAAAGGCCTCGAGCACCCCCTAGATCTACTCCCTAGACCCAGTCGCCAACACCAGACGAATTTCTCCCTAAGTCCTACCCAGACCCAGTTGCCAACACGAGGCGAATTCACGAATTGATTACACAGATAAAAATAAAAGACAAATATTAAATTCAAGTAAAAACTCCCTAGAAGAATTATGGAGATGGCGAAGGCACGCTGAATATTCTTGAAGTTGAAGCGTGCGTTCTTCACGTTGTGTAAGCATTGATCCGGTCCTCCTTGAATTCTTTGCTTGAATATGTGTGGGAGATGATGGTCTAGAAAATACGGCCTTGACAAGGTTTCTGAAGTGCTGGAAGAGGGCTCTTGACAATCAGTCATCAGAGAAGACAAAATTTTCTGATTTATAAAATTTAAGCTAACGCCGGCGTTACGACCTAACGCCTGGCGTTGACCATGTATAGCAATATATTAATGGCTCAGATCTTTGGAAGAGGAAGGAGATTCTGCACTTTAGGAATGTTTTATTTTAGGCAATATCAACGCTGACGTTAAGGCTAACGCGGCGCGTTGGGCAAATTATTCCTAATGTTCCTCCTGCAATCATGGCTGCTTTCTCCTTGCAAAATTCATCGACCACATAATGCTCAGCATTGACAGTGATGCCTGGCGTTGACTTTCTTTCTTCACCCTATTTCGTCGGACGACAACTTCGTCGAACGATCTTCACATTTTGTCGAACTCCTTTTCGTCGAACGGAATTTGTCGAACGGGCTTCTTCTTTCATCGAACACAATTTCGTCGAATGCTGTATTAGTTTAGCGCTAACGCCCAGCTTTAAGCTTAACGCCCGACGTTAAATAGCTTTCAGTCCTTCAGCTTGTTGTTAGTGTCAGACCATTGTTTTTGCAACCTGGTATCATAACTATCCAAACCTGCATGCTAAAAACACAATGACAACAAGATCAAATACAAGTAGGATTTGTTATTCTCAAATCAAAGGGATGCAGAAAACCATGTTCCAACAATCTCCCCCTTTTGATAATAACAAATCCAATAGAGATAAATCAGATTCATATATAAAGAATTTGTGTTTTTAATAAAGTTATATGACACCCATTAATTATAATTTAAATTAATTTTAAAAGTGATTCTACTTATTAAGATAGATGCAAGTTTGTTTGAACAAGAACAAGTGAAAGACAAATCCTTAGAAATAAGCATGTGAACACGAAGTACATGATCAAAAGAGAAATGTGGAAAACAAAAACAAAAACAAAACAAATAAGAGTAGTATTTTTGTTATAGTTTGACCATTCCAACAATTTGTCTAGACTTTTCATGTTAGAGCATTTTAACTTTGAAAATTTTCATAACAAATAGGCAAGCATGAATTAACATATTCATAAGGATAATAACTACAATGTAACCAATTCGTATTTCAAGTAAAGAAAACATTGTAGAAATCATGCATTGTAATCTAGTGCATTAACTTGAGTTTTTAGATAATTATGTAATTTTGCATTAGGATCCAATTCTCATGAGTAGAAGCTTTATGAAAAACAATGATGTGTGCATAAGGTCTTTTGATAAAAGTATACAAGTGAAATAATCAAGACACATGGCATATGTAATGAAATAGTAACAACAATATTAAGATTGTAATCATATAATTACTTTCACACATCACATCAAGAATGAAATTTCAAAGCACAACTACCAAGGTGCTTCGCCCGCACAATGATCATTAAGACTTATCAGGGAGCGGAGTATTGCTTGGGGGATCACATAAGCATTTTTTTATAAAAATTATATTTTTAGTGATCCGGTGTACAAATAGAAGTGATAAAACAAAATATGTTTGCACAAGACACTTTATAATTCTTTCCAAGGTGCTCAACCTCACAATGCTCATTAAGACTTATCAGGAGGGTGAGTAGTGCTTGGCGGAGTTATCTTTGACATTTTATTTCATATTTTTATTTTGGGCCAAAGGTCTCCGAATTCACTTGTTGTTGCAAACATCTATATTATTAATACAACACTTCTATATTGTGCATGAAATTTATTTTTAGAGGATGGTGTAGGTAACTTAGACATACAACTTATTATGTAAAACTATTACACTACACAATCATGCAAGACTAAGATTATGAGCACATGCAGATTACCAAAATAGTGAGTGTATAATTCATTGATTAACATAAAGCATTACTCATACTTAGAGGCATGCTAGGAAATCATACACAATTATCTATAGCCTATTTCATTGCACATACTCAGATTAAGATCAAGGCATGAAGATAAAAACAATGTTTAGGAAATTTGAAATTAAAATTAGACATTGAAGGTTATCTTTAAGAGTATGCCAAAAACAATTTTGACCTTTTTGAAACAACAATAACTAAGTTGTTTGCTCTTGTGAAGTTGTATAGTCAAACAATAATTTTGTAAGGAGTTAAAGCAAAACAAATAACAAATAACTTATTTTTGATCATTTTGAATTATTTGTTTTTTTTTGTATTTTGGAATAAAACAACCAAATTAATAATGCAATACTTTCAAGTATGAGAAAATAAACAGAGGAAAAATCATAAGAAAAATATTAGAAATATTTTGGAAAAATCAGAAATTCAATTTGGCCTAAATAGCTAACGCATGGCGTTAACTAGTTAACGCACAAACATTACTCGATTTTTGAGGTTTTTGAAAAAAAAATTCTTTGGCATAGATAGTATGTACATTGACCTTCTTAGGGTAGAAATTTCAGAGAAAGTTGATATGTTTTGAAGGCTAAATTAAGCATATTTTGATGGTTTTAAAATATTTTAATATTTTATATAAAAAATATATAAATATATAATTTTTTGTATTTATCGAAGGAGACATAACATATAGTGATTATCAATTTGTTATATCTAAGACTCCTAATTCTAGTCTAAGTAGGGCAAAGCGGGAATCCGGTAAAGGTTTGGTAAATATTTGTCCGCAAGTTGTGAATCAGTTCCAATAAAGTTTACATGAACATGTTCCTTTTTTATATGATCACTAATGAAATGATGTCTAACGTCGATGTGTTTGGATCTTGAGTGATGAACGGGGTTGTTGGTTAAATCAATGGCACTCTTGTTGTCACACTTTAGTTCAATATTAGTTTGATGAACTCCAAAGTATTCTAAAGTTTAAGTCATCCATAATGCTTAGGCACAACAACTTCCTAGTGCAATATATTCCGCCTCGGTTGTGGAGAGTGCTACGGAGTTTTGTTTCCTACTTGACCATGCAACTAGAGAAGGACCTAAGAAATGACATGTACCACTAGTACTTTTCCTATCTAAATAACAACCCGCATAATCAGAATCAGAATATCCATGTAATATATAAGAGTCATTATGTGGATACCAAAGACCTAATTTAGATGTCCCAATTATATATCAAAAAATTCATTTTACTGCTTTTAAATGAGATTCTTTTGGGTTCTGCTTAGGCTCTTCATGCTTAGGTCTTTGGTTAGGCTCTTCATTGTCACTCTTAGAAGAGGAGCTGTCCTCAGAGTCTGTATCACTCCAGGCTTCTGCTATAAAGCCTCTTTATGTTTTCTTCCCCTTTTTCTTGAGATCTTTCTTTTTCAGATCTTTCTTTGTCTTAGCATTTTCTGGACATTCTGGGGCAATATGTCCAGGTTTCCTGCAAGAAAAACAAATAATTTCTTTAGTAGGAGTCTTGTCATACCTTGGTTTTGACTCTCTCCTTCTTGATCCATCTGTCCTGACCCATTTCTTGAATTTTCTGGCCAGGAAACCGAATAGTTCTTCTTCAGTGATAGTGCTTCCTTCTTCTGTAGCATTTAATGCAATGTTCTTGTCTTTTGAAGAAGTTGGGGTGTTTTCTGTTCTCTTCTTCTCTTCTCTAGTTTTCAGCAGTGGCTCATAGGATCTGAGTTTTCCAAAAAGAGCATCTGTTGAAATTTCCCTTTGTCCTCTTGTGACTCTTATTGCCCATATCCTTGAATCCCATGAGCTTGGGAGACTCATCAGCAATTTGTCATTGATTTCTGTAAGAGAGATTTATCTATCCAAGTCCCTTAGATGATTGATGATCAGAATAAATCTGTCATACATCTCAGAGATGCTTTCTTCATTCTTCTTTTGGAAGTTCTCATATTGAGAGATCAATAGAGCCTTCCTATCTTTCCTTTCATCAGCACTTCCTTCTACCATCTTTATGAGAGCCTCCCAAATTTCTTTGGCTGATTCACAATCAACAACCCTTTGAAAGATTTCATCAGAGAGGGTTGAGACCAGAATATTTACAGCCTTTGCATCACATGTTCCTGCCTTTTTCTCTTCAACTGTCCACTCAGCTTTTGGGACAAGTGTTTGAGTCACTTCACCACTTGAGTCTTTTCTATAAGGCTTGGGAGGACCTGTCAAGATAACATTAAATAAATCTTCATCAATAGAGTTCATATAAATCCTAATTCTTGTTTTCCAAACTGCAAACTTTTAAAGATTGCACATTGGTGGTCTGGTGGAAGCATAATCTTTGATTTGTGCCATGTGAAAAATAATTGTTACAAAAAAAATATATATATATATATATATAAATAGGAAGTAGGACCTTTTTGATCAATGAGTTATCCTTTTTAGATCAACCTCCCTCCGATACCAATTGAAAGTGCACAGATAACCTCACTAGAATTCTCTAGAGGGGGGGTGAATAGAGATTTAAAATATTTTGTGCAAATATATATATATATATTTATGTGGTGATCACAGATTAAGGCTTCCCACACACCAACAAGAATTAACCAAGTAAAGAAAATAAATGCAAGAAAAGAAATCAC
Organism: Dactylorhiza incarnata; assembly: GCA_033032865.1. NCBI lineage: Eukaryota > Viridiplantae > Streptophyta > Magnoliopsida > Asparagales > Orchidaceae > Dactylorhiza > Dactylorhiza incarnata. The sequence continues at coordinate 1,730,930 of JAWHQI010000068.1, forward strand.
AACACAACACAAGGAAATATAGTGGTTCCCCAAACTTTGGGTAGTCCACTCTTCTACCCCCTTGGTAGGAAATTCACTATCTTGCACTGAGTCTTTTGATAAGGAGACTCTTAGAACCACCCTGAGTCTTTTGACAAGGAGACTCTTAGAACCAACTGAGTCTTTTGAAAAGGTGACTCTTAGAACCAGTACAACTGAATTTTTTGAAGAGTGATTCTAAAAACTCTTTTACAATATTTGAAAGTGAAAATAAGGTAAAGAAGAGAGATATAAAAAGACAAGAAAGAATCTTCTTCCTAGAAAGAAGATTGGAGGCACAAGAAGTAGTGAATAAAATCTCTCTTCTATAGTGAGAAGGAGATTGTAGCCCTTTTTCTCTCTTTTGTGAGAGGTATCAGAGTATGCAGCAGAGTGGCTTCGTAAGCAGGAGAAGATGGAAGCTTGATCTTTGTTGCAGCACTATCTCTCAATTTTCTCTTTTCACTTGGGAGCTCTTTCTCTTTTTCAATGTGTATATGGTGGATCACTTCTTGTTGCTCTCTGCCGACCACCTTGTTATTTATAGCTCTGTTCATTAAAATAACACTATAGGAGAGTAATCAATTAGCAGGTAGAGTTTTAGAAAGAAAGAGAAATTTCCATAACAGTTATATCCATAGAAGGAAAGTATTCAATATGATTTCAAATAATGTCCATAAAGGATTTAATCAATTTAGCCAAGAATCTATTAGAGGAAATAATGATTCAGAACGGCTATAAAGAATAAATTGATTCCATATAAATCAGATCTATGAAAGAAGGAAAGAGATCTGGCGATTTTTGAATTAATCATAGAAATCGACGTGCGTCGATTACTATTCGACGTAGGCGTCGAATTCGTCCTGGCAGAGCGTCGAGAGGAGAATAAGGAAGGTGCGTCGACTAGGGTGCGTCGAATTCTCAAGATACGTCGACTAGAAGTCAGAGCTACGTCGACATAGGATACGTCAAATTCTGCTTGGAGCTACTTCGACTCATTCTGAAAGGAACGTCGATACAACTTCGACGTTGCGTCGAATACTATTTGACGCATATTTACTTACCTTGATTTTCCTTTCTTGGAATTCATATTTTACTCATTTTCAGGGGTTAAGAGAAATCATTTTCCCAACAATCTCTCCCTATTTGTCTTAACCCTATTTAGAGGGAAATTGTACTAGCATTTAATCAACTCAGCAGGGCAATTATATAGAACAAAAATATGTCAAACAATCAGATGAGAAATTAGAAAGAGAGATCATATAAACAAACTTCCCAGAATTATATAAACAGACTTCATGTTTAGTATTCAACTATAAGGTAAAATATATCAGCATTATTTTCAATCATGATTCAGGAGGGGTAGGAGGAGTCTTTCTTTTTCTTTTGAATACTTTGGTGGGTTGCTCTTTCTCAGTAGCAGATTGTACCCTCAGCTCCCCCTGAGTCACAGTGGTGTGCTCCCCTGGAATGGAACTTCAGAGCCTTCTATTTCTATTTCAGTATTAATTAAAACAGCATCTGGCTCCATCTGAGCTTCAGCTTCAGCCAACACAGCATCTGGCTGTCCTTTTTTACTTTCAACTTCATTCTCAGCAGTATCCAGCTCCCCCTGAGTTTCAGTTTCTTTGTCTTTCTCACCTTCTGCCACATCTTCCTTTTCAGCTTCATTTTCTGCCCTGCTTGCCTCCCCTTGTAATAGTACTACTTGATTTGCAGCCTCTCTTGCTATATTGAGTACCTCTATTGTTTGTTTTTCAATATATAGATCAGGTACTTTCTCATTTCCAATTGTCTTGAGCAGTGCAAGACTGTCAGATTTTGAAGAAGGAGGGGATTCGTGTGAGGGAGATTTATGATTGGAGGGCTGCTCTTCATCTAGCCTCTCCCCCTTCTTGACCTTCTATGCCAAGTAGGTTAAGAAAGACTAGGTAACTCTTGAGGAAGAGAGAGAGAGTTTTTCAGACATTGCACAGAGGCACTGACCCCATCTATTTGGGTGTGCATATGTAGGATGGAGGAATGAATTTGGGAGCAGTGCTCATCCAACATTGCTTGGAATGTTTGAGCTGCTGATGCAATGCACTGAGTGAGGAGAGCTTCAGTGGATGCAGATGGTTCATGTTGTGGTTGATGATGAGTAGAGAGTGGTGGAGGTGGTGATGAAGCTGGAGAGAAGTTAGTTGATACATGAGGTATGGGTGATAAAGGAGGTTGAGAGGATGAGAATGTAGGAGGAGGTAGAGATGGAGAAACTGCTGTTTGAGCAGGTGTTTGAGAAGAGGTAGGTAGAGTAGGAGTTATGAGAGTGGAAGAGACTAGTGGAGTAGATGATGGTGGTAGAGAAGGAGTGTTTCTTGGAGGAGGAGGAGGAGGAGATGGATGACAAGGAGAATTAGGAGGAGAGAGAGTTCTGTCAGGAATGGAACCAGGCTTGGGGATTTGCCTGGTCCATTTGGAGAAGAGGGCAATGGACATCCTCTTTCCAGGAGGGATAGGAATTCCTTTTGACCTACAGAGGTCAGGGAAGAAGTGGAAGAGTACTTGACTCATAATTCTCATGTAGGCATTCTCTTTGTGAGAATATCTAGAGTCTATCATCTTGAGCTGACAGCTGGCCCAGTCTATTTTCTTCTTCAATACAAGGGCCCCCATGATGTTCAGTTGCTGCTTGGGTACTGCATCATGGGCTGAAATTTTTCATAGTAGTATCTTTCCTACTATATCTGCTAGCAGTCTGTACTCCTCAGAAAAATCTATTTTCTTTAGATGGATTGGTTTATCCCATGAAAACTTCATGGTGGTTAGCAGATGCTTGATTTCATCAGGTGTGAGGTCTATAGATTCATCACCTAATAGGGGAATGATAAAGACTTATAAGGTTACTCTTTAGAAATTGATTTCCTTTCCCTATTTTATTTGAACAAAGATAATATTAGGATGTACCTGAAGGAAGATCAAAGGTGGTCCTAATATGTTCTGCAGAGATTGAGACTGGTGTCTCATAGATTATTCCCTGGATTTCTCCTTTTTCAGATATCTGAACATGAGTCATCAGCTCTGTGAGCTCTATTTCCAGGAGCTTGCATCTTATGGAGATGAGTTTGTCCAATCCAGCTTCAGTGAAGAGAGCTATGATGTTCTTATAATTTTCTGCAGCGGCTTGGAAGGAGTCGAGATCAATGTCGAAACCAGAGTTTATCTTCGGAGCCATTTTAGGTTAGTGAAAGAGAGGAGGAATGGCTGGACTATGGAGTAAGAAGGATAAAGGATGCAGAGTAGTGAAGGTTTCTAACTGAAGAGTCTTTTTAAGTCAGGTGAAGCGTCGAAACGGGACTCAATTCGAGGCTTATTCGGTACTTCAGTGGATGTGACCGAAAATATTTTAGCATTGCCGCTCATTTTTATGAAGTCGACGTTACGTCGAGTGAAATTCGACGTAAGCGTCGATACAGCCCGCGTTAAGATGTTTGCGTTTCGTATCGACGTATGCGTCTATTTTACTTATTGAGTTGAGTCATCGACGGTGCGTCGATTAGAAGTCGACGTGACTTTTGATTTTCCTAAAGAATTTTAGGTGTTTATTTCTTTTTATCTCTTCCTAGTTCTAAGTCAGTCTAGGACTAATTTTTACAGATCGTTTGATTGGTTGTGCCAACATTGTTTGGCAAGGTGGCCAGTTTTGTTACATATATGGCACTTGATTATTTTATTCTTATGATAATTTGAGTGTAGAGAAGGTTAGAAGGGTTGATTAGGATAGAAAGTTTGATTAGGATGGGAATTTTGGTTACCAGGTTTAGGGTAGAAATTTTGGTTAGGATAGAGGTGTTGATTAGGATGGAAATCATGGTTAGGATGAATGGATCCTGAATGGGAATTATAGAAGGTTTTTGGAGAATAGGCATTTAAGTTGCTCTGAATTTTTGTGCGTCGATATCTATTCGACGCATGTTGATAGTTGCTTCGATTTATATTCTGCGCTTTCTCCCGATAGCGTTGATCTGATATCGACGCATGGAAAAAGTTGCGTCGATTGGAAGTCGACGTACTTTTATTCAAGCGTCGAGTAGAGGTCGAGGCATCTGAGAGGTTGCGTTGAGTAAAAGTTGACGCAATATCATTCATGCGTCGATATAAAGTCGACGCAACTGTATCTTCACACATTTTCTTTTTCCCTTTTTCTAATTTTGTTCTTTTATGTATTGTTTTTTTGGCTTAGTTTCTTCTTCAGATGAAGTTTGAGAGTCATCAGCTGAATAATATGATGTTTCATCAAATTGTTTTATTTCCTTGAGGGAGTCTTCTTCCTTATTTAGTGAGTCTTTTTCTTGGTTTAATTTGATGGGTTTTGTGAATTTTACAGGGATCATCCAAGTAGGTTTGTTGGATGGAACTTGGCTGGTTGAGGGATCAGCCCCTAGACCAAGATTTTTATGTCACCTTGTTTGTTGTTCAGAGATTTCCTTGAGAGTTTGGCTTCTCATGTTTATTGATTCTTCAAAGGCTTTTGCCTGGGATACCTTATCCTTAAGAAGCTGGTTTTCTATTCTAGCCCTTTCTACTTCCTTTTCTATGATGTTTACTTCAAAATTTTTAGAGCATTTATCCTCTCTATTTCTCTGGTTTTTAGCCATATTAATTTGTTCCTTTAGATCTTTAATTTCTTGTGTAGCTTTTAGTTGATCTAGACACATTCCCATAAAATCATTTCTGAAATTATCACTTTGAAAATCTATTTCATCAAAAATGCTTACCACATCCTTATCCTCATATTCCTCCAAGATAATAAGGCTATCTTCTTTTTCATCTTCAGAAGATATGCTTTCTTCTGATCCTGTCTCACTCCATGATTTAGCACCATCATCATTCTTTGATCCTTCAAGGGCCATTAAGCATAGATCTTCTTGCTTAGGCTCTTCATTGTCACTCTTAGAAGTGGAGCTGTCCTCAGAGTCTGTATCACTCCAGGCTTCTGCTATAAAGCCTCTTTCTTTCTTCTTCCCCTTTTTCTTGAGATCTTTCTTTTTCAGATCTTTCTTTGTCTCAGGATTTTCTGGACATTCTGGGGCAATATGTCCAGGTTTCCTGCAAGAATAACAAATAATTTCTTTAGTAGGAGTCTTATCATACCTTGGTTTTGACTCTCTCCTTCTTGATCCATCTGTCCTGACCCATTTCTTGAATTTTCTGGCCAGGAAACTGAATAGTTCTTCTTCAGTGATAGTGCTTCCTTCTTCTGTTGCTTTTAATGCAATGTTCCTGTCTTTTGAAGAAGTTGGGGTGTTTTCTCTTCTCTTCTCTGGTTTTCAGCAGTTGCTCAATGGATCTGAGTTTTCCTAAAAGGGCATCTGTTGAATTTCCCTTTGTCCTCTTGTGTCTCTTATTGCCCATATCCTTGAATCCCATGATCTTGGGAGACTCATCAACAATTTGTCATTGATTTCTGTAAGAGAGATTTCTCTATCCAAGTCCCTTAGATGATTGATGATCAGAATAAATCTGTCATACATCTCAGAGATGCTTTCTTCATTCTTCTTTTGGAAGTTCTCATATTGAGGGATCAATAGAGCCTTCCTATCTTTTTTTTCATCAGCACTTCCTTCTACCATCTTTATGAGAGCCTCCCAAATTTCTTTGGCTGATTCACAATCAACAACCCTTTGAAAGATTTCATCAGAGACGGTTGAGACCAGAATATTTACAGCCTTTGCATCACATGTTCCTGCCTTTTTCTCTTCAACTGTCCACTCAGCTTTTGGGACAAGTGTTTGAGTCACTTCACCACTTGAGTCTTTTCTATAAGGCTTGGGAGGACCTGTCAAGATAACATTTAATAAATCTTCATCAATAGAGTGAATATAAATCCTAATTCTTGTTTTCCAAACTGCAAACTTTTCAAGATTAAACATTGGTGGTCTGGTGGAAGCATAATCTTTGATTTGTGTCATGTGAAAAATAATTGTTAGAAAAATATATATATATATATAAATAGGAGTTAGGACCTTTTTGATCAAGGAGTTATCCTTTTTAGATCAACCTCCCTCTGATACCAATTGAAAGTGCACAGATAACCTCACTAGAATTCTCTAGAGGGGGGGTGAATAGAGATTTAAAATATTTTGTGCAAATATATATATATTTATATGTGGTGATCACAGATTAAGGCTTCCTACATACCAACAAGAATTAACCAAGTAAAGAAAATAAATGCAAGAAAAGAAATAACAGCACAACACAAGGAAAAATATAGTGGTTCCCCAAACTTTGGGTAGTCCACTCTTCTACCCCCTTGGTAGGAAATTCACTATCTTGCACTGAGTCTTTTGATAAGGAGACTCTTAGAACCACCCTGAGTCTTTTGACAAGGAGACTCTTAGAACCAACTGAGTCTTTTGAAAAGGAGACTCTTAGAACCAGTACAACTGAATTTTTTGAAGAGAGATTCTAAAAACTCTTTTACAATATTTGAAAGTGAAAATAAGGTAAAGAAAAGAGATAATAAAAAGACAAGAAAGAATCTTATTCCTAGCAAGAAGATTGGAAGCACAAGAAGTAGTGAATAAAATCTCTCTTCTATAGTGAGAAGGAGATTGTAGCCCTTTTTCTCTCTTTTGTGAGAGCCATCAGAGTATGCAGCAGAGTGGCTTCAAAAGCAGGAGAAGATGGAAGCTTGATCTTTGCTGCGGCACTATCTCTCAATTTTCTCTTTTCACTTGGGAGCTCTTCCTCTTTTTCAATGTGTATATTGTGGATCACTTCTTGTTGCTCTCTGCCGACCACCTTGTTATTTATAGCTCTGTTCATTAAAATAACACTATAGGAGAGTAATCAATTAGCAGGCAGAGTTTTAGAAAGAAAGAGAAATTTCCATAACAGTTATATCCATAGAAGGAAAGTATTCAATCTGATTTCAAATAATGTCCATAAAGGATTTAATCAACTTAGCCAAGAATCTATTAGAGGAAAGAATGATTCAGAACGGCTATAAAGAATAAATTGATTCCATATAAATCAGATCTATGAAAGAAGGAAAGAGATCTGGCGATTTTTGAATTAATCATAGAAACCGACGTGCGTCGATTACTATTCGACGTAGGCGTCGAATTCGTCCTGGCAGAGCGTCGAGAGGAGAATAAGGAAGGTGCGTCGACTAGGGTGCGTCGACTTCTCAAGATACGTCGACTAGAAGTCAGAGCTACGTCGACATAGGATACGTCGAATTCTGCTTTGAGCTACTTTGACTCATTCTGAAAGGAACGTCGATACAACTTCGACGTTGCGTCGAATACTATTCGACGCATATTTACTTACCTTGATTTTCCATTCTTGGAATTCATATTTAACTCATTTTCAGGGGTTAAGAGAAATCATTTTCCCAACACACAAGTTCATCAAACTTCACATGAATAGATTCTTCAACCTTTGTAGTCTTCTTATTATATATCCTATATGCCTTGCTAGTAAAACAGTAGCCAAGAAAGATTCCTTCATCGCATTTTTCATCAAATTTAGCTAATGCATCTTTTGTATTTAAAATAAACATTTACATCCAAAAACATGAAAGTAAGATACATTAGGTTTCTTTTGGTAATATAATTCTTATGGAGTTAATTTCAATATAGGGCGAAGCATGATACGATTTATAACATAGCACGATGTATTTACCGCTTCATCCCAAAAAGATCTAGGTAACCCAGACTCGGATAACATAGTGCGTGCGAGTTCCTGGAGCGTTCAATTTTTCCTCTCCACCACACCATTTTGTTGGGGGTGCGTGGAGCGGAAAATTCGTGTTTAATGCCTAGATTATTGCAGAAAGTGGTGAAACTATCATTTTCAAATTCCCCTCCATGATCCGACCTTATGCATTTAATTTTTAAGTCTAATTCTTTTTGAGTGCGAATGCAAAGATTTGAAAATTCAGAAAATGCATCGGATTTGGAGGTAAGAAATAAAGTCCACGTGAATCTTGAAAATCATCAATTAATACAAAAGTATACTTTTTACCACCAAGGCTACAAGTGCTAATTGGCCTAAAAAGGTCCATGTGAATTAGTTGCAATGGTCTTGAGGTGGATACTTCAGTTTTACTTTTAAACGATGTTTTTGAAAATTTTCCCTTTTGGCATGGTGAGCATAAGGAAGAGAGGTTTCCATTTAGGATTGGCAATCCTCTAACAATTTTATTCTTTGATAATTTTAAAATCAACTTGGTGCTAGAGTGATCAAGATGCCTATGTCATAATTCAAGTTCTTCATCTTTAGATATAAGACATTTAAGAGATGCACGAGATAGATCATGAAACGCAATTAAATAAACATTATGAATTCTTGGTGCAGTGAGTACAATATTATTAGACTTAGGATCAATGATTTTGCACAGATTAGTAGAAGACTCAAATAACACATTAAGGCCTTTATCGTATATTTGACTAATAGAGATTAAGTTATATTTTAAGCCTTCTACAAATAAGACATTAGTAAGAGAGAAAGAGTCGTTACCCACTGTACCGGTGCCCAGAATTCTTCCTTTCCATTGTCACCAAAAGTCACGGTTCCTCCTTTCTTCTTAGTGAGGCTAAGGAACTTTGCTTTATCGCCCGTCATGTGCTTGGACCAACCTGAGTCCAAGTACCACCTGTCTTCTTTGTCCTTAGCCTTCCAACATACCTAAGAGGAAAATGACAGTGAAGATCCGGATACCCATGAGGTTCCTCCCATAACATAAGTGGAGACCTTAGGTACCCAGATTTGCTTAACAGTACGCTTTACCTTCTTCCTGCAAGAATCGGTGGTGTGGCCAAAAAATAAACAATTGGCACAAGCAACAAAAGAGGTTGAGACCTTTTTTAGAGAATGTTGTTGACCCTTGCTGGTGGATGCAGAGTTAGAGGGAGTGAAGGTTTTATTTTTAAGAAAGGAGTTTTGATTTCTGGAAGAAGAGGTAACGCCAGCGTTAGTAGTCAACGCTGGGCGGTAGGCTTCCGAAACATAATTCAGCCCAAACTTTGCAGATCCATGGCACTGGCTGCCCAAAATCATGTCCAGTGATTTTTGGCCAACCCCAAATTTTTTTATTGCCATATTAAGATCATTTATTTGTGATTTTAAGTCAAAGTTTTCGCTTACTAAATTTCCACATCTCTTTGCAAAATTTTTCTTTTCATTTTCAATTCGAGAAAGAGATATTTTCAACCTTCTTTCTATGTCTCCCTTTTCTTTTATGAGTGATTCGATATTCGAGAGAGCCTTAGAAAGATCGTATTCAATTTCCTTTGCATTTTGCCAAATGGTTGTCATTCTTTTGGTAAGACACCAATTCTTTATCCAATGTATTTAGTTCTTTATTTAATTTTTTATTTTGTTTTAAAAGGATTTTATTTTCAGTTTTTAGGAGATCAAGATCTTTTAAGTTTCTTCCAAACGATTTGCACGTTTTTAAATATTCAACATAAAGATCATCATAAGTAGAGGGAATTACCTCGGTGTCGCATTGGATACTGCACTCGTCATCAGTAGATTCTTGGTTCTTCCCCATGAGGCTCAAGTTTGTCTCACCATCCTCACTTGAACTTGACTCGCTTGAGCACTCAGGAGGAGGTCGCTCTTCATCTTCGTCGCTTGATTTTTCCTTTTCTCCTTTTTGGAAGATGCTCCTTTTCGAAAGTACTTATGGAACGTATTTCTTCTCTCTGGATTCTTCATGAACTTTGTGAAATTTTTCACAAAGAGACTCTCCTCGTCATCCTCTTTTCTTGACTTTAGTGCCAAGGCTTTCTTCTTTGGCTCCTTATTGTATTCTTCATCTTGAATGTTGAGTTCGACCTCATGGGTTTTGAGGTTCCCAATGAGTCTCTCGATCTGGAGCCGCCTTAGATCATGCGATTCGGAGATTGCAGTCACCTTCAGATTGAACTTTGGAGGAAGAGACCGAAGGATCTTTCGCACCAAGTCACCGTTTGAGAAAGTTTTTCCGAGAATCTTTGAAGCGTTGATAATCTTGGTGAAGCGAGTATACATTGAGTCGACGTCCTCATTTAGATCCATCCTGAATCTTTCAAATTCTAATTCCAGTTGGAATAACTTAGAGTCTTTGACCTGCGAGGTACCTTCATGAGTTATTTCAAGCAAATTCCAAATGTCATAAGCAGATTCACAGGCACAAACTCAATTAAATTCAATCCTGTCTAATGCGCAAAATAAGACATTCATAGATTTCGCATTATTTTTGCATTTATTTTTATCCCCATCATTCCACCTATCTCTAGGGTTGTCATGGCAACTTCTCCAACAATTTACGTTGGAGTCATATATGGAGTTTCAACACTCGCCCAGACATCTAGATCTAAATTAATTGGAAAACAACGCATTCGTGTTCTCCAATAGTTGTAGTCAGTTTCAGTGAAAAGTGGAGGTCTACTTATTCCTTGCCCCTCATAAAAAGCGAGATCACGAGACGCCATTATTTCCGGTTGTTAGACCGATTTGGAATAACCTTGCTCTGGTACCACTTGTTGGATCTTGAGGCGCCCTTAGAGGGGGGGTGAATAAGGGTTTTAAAATTTTTAAGCTTTAATAGAAAACTTTTGATATTTTATTTGAATAATAGTGAATATAAAACAAAGAGCAGGAAATAAATTTTATTAAATCAAAAAAGACATGATTATCATTAATAAACTTGATTACAAAATTTAATCTCTATATCGCAAGAGATTGAGGCGACAAATATGAAAACTCTTTTTGTTTTCTATACCGACTCGTATCCCCACGAACCGGTTGGATTTAGCCGATCTCTCCCCAGATACGGCCTCAAGCCGCTCTATTCTTCCTACCCCAGAAAGTCCTCAAACACCCCATAGATCTACTCCCTAGACCCAGTTGCCAACATGAGGCGAATTCATGAATTGATTACACAGATAAAAATAAAAGACAAATATTAAATTCAAGTAAAAACTCCCTAGAAGAATTCTGGAGATGGCGAAGGCACACTGAATATTCTTGAAGTTAAAGCGTGCGTTCTTCGTGTTGTGTAAGCGTTGATCCGGTCCTCCTTGAATTCTTTGCTTGAATATGTGTGGGAGATGATGGTATGGAAAATACGGCCTTGAAAAGGTTTCTGAAGTGCTGGAAGAGGGCTCTTGACAATCAGTCGTCGGAGAAGACAAAATCCTCCAATTTATAGAATTTGAGCTAACGCCGGCGTTACAACCTAACGCCTGGCGTTGACCATGTATAGCAATATATTAATGTCTCAGATCTTCAGAAGAGGAAGGAGATTCTGCACTTTAGGAATGTTTTATTTTAGGCAATATCAACGCTGGCGTTAAGGCTAACGCGGCGCGCTGGGCAAATCATTCCTAATGTTCCTCCTGCAATCACAGCTGCTTTCCCCTTGCCAAATTTGTCGACCACATAATGCTCAGTGTTGAAAGTAATACCTGGCGTTGACTTTCTTTCTTCACCCTATTTCGTCGGATGGCAATTCGTCGAACGGTCTTCACATTTCGTCGAACTCTTTTTCGTCGAACGGAATTCGTCGAACGGGCTCCTTCTTTCGTCGAACACAATTTCGTCAAACGCCGTATTCGTCTAGCGCTAATACCCAGCGTTAAGATTAACGTCCAGCGTTAAATAACTTTCAGTCCATCAGCTTGTTGTTAGTGCCAAACCATTTTTTTTGCAACCTGGTGTCATAACTGTCCAAACCTGCATGCTAAAAACACAATGGCAACAAGATCAAATACAAGTAGGATTTGTTATTCTCAAATCAAAGGGATGCAAAAAACCATGTTCCAATAGATCTATCATCTGACGAAGACCTGCAAATGTTGGCATCATGCCATGAGTATCCCAACGTCCTTCTGGGCAGAGGGAATGTCTTATGCGACCTATGTCATCAAACGGATGCCTCTCAGTCCCATCAACATGAAGAACCCTCATGAGTTTATGTTCAAGGAGAAGCCAAGCATGGAACTATTTTGAGTGTTTGGTTCTACTTGCTACGTGCATGTTCCGAATGCCCTTCGAACGAAGCTAGATGCAAATGCAAGGATACTAGTCTTCGTCGATTATGATGACCGGAAGAAAGGGTGGAGATGCATGGATCCCGAGACACGGAGATATGTGGTCTCTACAGATATGGTATTTGACGAGTTGAGGTCATACCAAGGTATCTCTTCTATAGAGTTACAAGGAAGCAGGGTAGATAATGGACCAGAGGAAGCTGCAAGAGAAGTTCTGGTGGAGTTGCTTGTTTCTCTAGCTGCTCCAGGTATCTCTAGATCAGGGTCAGGTGCATCAAGTTATGGAAGCAGGGGGAGCGATGCTCCATGTTTAACTGAAAGGAGAGCTAGTCCAGAAACTATAGTTGAAGAGGTGGTTCAGAGCCATGCTCTGAGGAGGTCCAAGAAGACCATTATTCCACCAGATCGGTATATGGGTGGAAAGTTGGTGAGCTTTATCTCATGTTTCTTTGTATGTCCCCTGGATGAGAGAGAGACATCTTGTTATGAAAATGCCATTGGAGTCAACGAGTGGGAAGGAGACTTGGATGAAGAGATGGCTGCCCTCAGGAAAAATGAGACTTGGGACTTGGTGCCTAAGGTTGAGGGTATTACCCCGGTGACTTACAAGTGGGTTTTCAAACTGAAGAAGAATGCTGATGGAAGTATTGAGCGGTACAAGGCTCTCCTTGTAGCTCGAGGTTTCTCTCAGAAGTACGAGGAGGATTATGAAGAGACATTCAACCCCGTTGCCAAAATGACTTCGGTTCGGGTGGTGATCGCATTGACAGCTTGCCAATGGTGGAAGATTTGGCAACTTGACGTGAAGAATGCTTTCTTATACAGCGAGATTGACAAGGATATCTTCATGGATCATCCACCTGGTTATGTATCAGAAGAGCACCCAAGATATGTTTGCGAGCTGAAGAAGGCTCTTTACGGCTTGAAGCAAGCGCCTCAGGCGTGGTACGGGAAGATTGCAGAATACCTCCAATTCTACGGATACTTTGCTTTTGATTCAGATTCAAGTCTATTCGTAAAGAAGACGGGGGAGCTTCAGGTCTTGGTGCTGCTGTACATTGATGATATGATCGTCATGGGGAATTCTGAAGTAGAGGTAGCTAGGCTTCGTGCTGAGCTAGCTATCAGATTTGAGATGAAGGAATTGGGTGAGGTCTACCATTTCCTTTGGCTCGAAGTGGAGAGCAAAGAGAGCGGTATGCTTGTTTTACAAAAAGGCTATGCTGATCGAATCATGAAGTGGTTCGGCATGGAAGGGGGGAAGAGCAGCTCTACTCCACAGGAGGTTGGAGTTCATCTTCGACGAGATGAAAGGAAGGTTCTTACCGATCCTTTGTTGTTCCGGGATTTGGTCGGAAGTCTGATATACTTGATGATCACGAGGCCAGATATTGCTTATGTAGTTGGCAGGGTGAGTCGGTTTATGGCAGAGCCTCGGAAACCTCATCTTGTGGCGGCTAGGAGTATCTTGAAGTATGTCAAATCCACTTCAGATTTGGGTCTCTTCTATAGGAGAGATTCGGGCTTTTGCTTGCACGGGTACATGGATGCTGATTATGGAGGATACTAAGATGATCAGAGGTTGATGTCTGGATATGTCTTTATGACAGGCTCTACAGCTATATCATGGTGCAACAAGAAGCAGGATTCTGTGTCTGTCTCTACCATAGAAGCGGTGTACAAAACTTCGGCTTTTGCAACTCAGGAAGCCATCTAGCTTAGGAGGCTTGTGGAGGACATTCAAAGGGAGGTGCGAGGTCCTACTCTGATAAGTGGTGACAATGCGAGTGCTCTCAAATTGGTGAACAATTCAATTTGTCACGCGCGAACGAAGCACATAGAGATTCATCACCATTTCATTCGTGAGAAGGTCTTGGAGGGATCTCTAACTGTGGAGCATGTGTAGAGCAAGGATAATGTTGCTGACATATTTACTAAGCCGCTGTCGAAGGGACCATTTGGTCGGTTGCGGAGTTTGCTTGGGCAGACTTCCACTTCCCACTTCAAGGGGGAGTGCTAAATTTTTGAATTGGAAGTGGAAAGATGCTGGGCAGTCTACAGATTGGAGACCGCAGAGACCGCACGGTCTGCGCTGGTGTTCTGGTCGGTTTGTATCAGGCGATCTATTCTGGGAGGTCTGATCTAGGAGACCTTAAAGTGTTTGGGTGGCTTGCGTGGGTTGTTTTGGCGACTTGTTCAAGTCCGCTAGATGTTCATGTAGGTCTGTCTTCTAGCAGTGACCAGGCGGTCTGTTGACTTGTTCTAGTCGGTCTGGGTTACTGAAGAGGTGTTTTGCTTTTGCAATATAGACCGAGCGGTCTGTTTTGGGAAACTATGGTTCTGGGCGGTTTGTATATAACTGTTTGGTTTAATAAAGGAGCTTTCGGCTTTGCTGAGCTCGGGCGGTCTGCTTTGGGAGACCGCATGCGGGTTGATGGGCGGTTATTGTATCCCTCCTTCGGCGTTGACGACATCCATCCTCTTGCCTATAAATTGGGGTACAGGGCCCCTCATTTGTAATGCAGAACTCTAAGAACCAAAGTTGGCTTGATTGTGCTGGTCTCTTTCTGAGGTCGCGCTTTCTGAGTTTTGTCTCACTGATTTGTTTGTTCGCAGGTTAGGGGCTATCAGTTACCGTCAGCATTCTCCCTTTTTCCAGCTTTGAACAAACCAGTCCTACAGCGGTCTGTCTAGGCGAACTGTATTTAGGTGTTCTTGGACTGTGCAACGGACTAAGTTGATTAGGCGGTCTTAAGAGACCAGGCGGTCTTGAGTGCGTTCGATAGCAGAAAGCAGTTTCTTTGCCAAGTGTTCGCAACAGTTGAATAAGAAGTAGGTCCAGCAGTCTGTGGTTGTGGGCTGATAGGTGCGGTCTGCCATATTTGTGTGGTCTCAAGAGTTAACCGCACGGCTTTTCTGTTTGCGCGGTCTGGCAATCTCAGCTTGTCAAGTCGCCGACAGCTTGTATTTTTTGTGGTTTTTGCTTCTCTCCTCCGCGATTCTTATGAATCATGTCTCGCCATTTATTCCTCGAATTATAAAGAGATAGTTAATGCCAAAGAACTATTTGGTCTTCCCATTATCATTGTGTTGCTACACTTGTGGAAAGTATGTGAAGTGTTCCACATTTTACTTCAACTCCGGACCTCAAATTTTTTAACAGATGCATGCCCAGAATCTGAAGTACATTCATCACATGGTCAAAGTGATTCAGAATCTGAGGAAGATGTCAATCAATTGATTGACTAGTATGGTGCTCTCTTGGAAGCTCTGAAAAAGAGCAAGAAGCTGGCCAAAAGGCAAGCCCAGGAAATTGATTCCCTTAAGATGGCTGAAAATGATTGCACTGAGTCAACCACCATGGTGGCTCAGATGAGTAGACAGATAAGCCATTTAAAGGGAATAACAATTGTGCATTTAGGCACAATATCCCTGAAGAACAAGGTCATCAAGGACCTTGAGGAGAAGCTTGTGAAAGAAAGAAGCCTAGTGGCTCAATTCTCCAAGCCAAAATCTGTGCTCCCTATTATTGACTCCTTTTCTTCTCAATACAATAGGAGAGGACTATGATTCAATAGAATGGAAGTAGGAGTAGGAAGTGGAGAAAAGAGCAAGAACAAGGCTAAGCCTCATACCACCTTTCATAAGGTGTTGCTTCCCTCTAACATGTATGACCATGACAATATGTATAGTCACTGGAAGAATGGAAGATCCTTTAGGAAGGAAAACAATCCTTCCCATAGTGGAAGAAAGGGCATGATATTGAGTGCTATGAAGGCTCCCCATGAAGAAATCCAAATGGCCAAACATGGACCATTTGTATTTGGTACTCCAATACCTACATTCAAGAGTAAGCTGGCAGGTCCTTCCAAATTTTGTCCAGAAAAGACATTGGCTGATGTCAAATCTATTGACAAGACTTGCTGCTCAGTGTCAGATGCCATCAGATCTTGTATGGCTGCCAAGCCAAAGAAAGCAGATTCCATTAGGACAAAGAGCATCAAGACTGCACAGAGGTTGACATTCAGTCAAATCATTGCTGAAAGAAAAAGGAAAAGTGTAGCTGTCTCCCACTACTAGAAAAATGACTTTTAGCCACACTTTTTTTTGCCACGGGTCAAAATCGTGGCTAATAGTTAAGTATTAGCCACGACCCCTTAATTCGTGGCTAATAGGTAAGTATTAGCCACGGATGTCATATTCGTGGCAAAAAAGAATACATTAGCCACGGTTTATCGAATTCGTGGCTAAAAAAATACTATTAGCCACGGTTTCCTAATTCGTGGCTAATATTTTAGCCACAATTCTTAATTCGTGGTAAATACATAAGTATTAGCCACGGTTTTTTGCCGTGGCAAAAAAATTAGTATGAGATAATTAACAAAAAATTAGTTTTTTAATTTATTCATAGCATATACATAAATATATTAATATTAATTTAAACATTAATTCTCAAATACTTAATAAATTTGTGTCACATGCCATTCAATCATGTATATACTATACACATCACATGCTACGAGGAAATCAACAACACTCAATCTAAGAGCAGAACTATTGTCGATCGAATAATTATGAAGCTATAATATTGATGATAGTTAACAACGATCTCAATCGTCGTGACCTTTATACAAATAATTATGATGAATGTGTGTTCACTGTGAATATGATCGATGTCATCAAATTGTAATCATACGTAACTTCTAGCGTCGGCACATCAGGTAGCTAATATTTGGCTTGTAGTTCAATAATCTCATCAAATTGTTATCTGCGATCATACCAAGATATTTTTTTCATATAGAGAATATGATTACATCAATGAGGCGCTAGGTGAATGTTCTAAGGAATAGTACGTAGGAACTGAGTTGCACGCGATAACCATAAAAATGACAACATCGATGAACCAATTAGACGAATAGTACCTAAGATGATTGAGATCTCAGGCTCGTATCAAATGCCCCTACGAAGAGTTTCTGGGGGTTCCGAGATCCCAACCTCGTATCACGCTGCCCTTATGTATAGTTATTGTGGGTTTCACTGCCCAATCTTATATCAAATGCCCCATGTCGAGTTTTCGGGGGTTCCGCTGTCGGTCAGTGGACGGGGGTCAAGGGGGCAGCGCCCCCTGCAGGGTCCGGGGGCAGCGCCCCTGGCCCAATTTTTTTTTGTATATTAACTACGACCATCTCCGCACGGGCTTCGCCCGTGCTCGCTGACACAAATTAGCGGGATACAAGTGTACGTAATTGTTAGGGTCGGCACATCAGGTAGCCATTCTTTGACTTGTATCTCAATGACTCGTTAAATTGCTACCATGGAATACCCTGAGATCATACCAAGTTAATTATTTCTTTCTGTAAGGAGAATATGATGATTACATCAATGAGACGCTAGGTAAATGTTCCATTAAGGTAGGAGGTCAGTCACGATAGTGACGAAGCTGACTACATTGATGAGTAGATTAGACGAATAATCTAAGACAAGAGATCCCAACTTCGTATCAAATGCCCGGCCCTACGAAGAGTTTTGTGGGTTTCGAGATCCTAATAACGTATCAAATGACCTTACACATGCTGCTTGCCTCTTCATATGAAATATGATAATTAATATGAAGGCATTAATATTATGGAGGGAAGTTAAAAACTTTTCCCCCCAAAATTTACTTAACTCCCCCAAGAAATAAAATAAAAAATTAATATTACATATGCTGCTTGCCTCTTCATATTACCGTGCCCTAACTCTCCCCCATATCCCGCTCAAAATCGCCGTTCCGCCTCCTGCGATGCTCGCTCCCGCTCCGCCACTCGTGACGCTCGTTCCCGTTCGATGACAGCGCTCACCTCCGACTACGGTGGCTTCTCTCTTCCCCCTTTGCGCCAATTAAGTTCGTAACACCGCTTCCCGCTAGGTCATTTCCACCCTGTTTCTAACCTATTTCGCCGGCTGCGATTCCAGAAGTAAGACGCCAATCCAGCGAACAATAAGAAACGGCGAGCGCAAGTAGAGGCGTTGAGCGACTGCTTCTCCTTGACATCTCGAGCGACTGTTTCTCCTTGCCGCTAGGTCATTTTCCTTTTCCGGTTTCCCCTGTTTTCAGACCCTATTTCGCCAACTACGGCTCTGCATCTGCGAGTGTGGCAGGCCGCAGGTCTCACCTTCTCTGGATCATAGGAGCTGGTCAAAACTTTTCTTCTTGGTAATGGTAAGTGATTGTGAATCTGTGATAGTCATGCCTGCTCTGCTGTGATAGTCGTGGCCTAACCTTTACATACTTTTCTGAAATTAATTCCTGCACTATTTTAGCTGAAATTTTGAGAAGATTTCATTCTCATTTTGTGATCCATGTTTGTGATTCCATTTATAAGATAATGTTTTCTGTGATTTTCTTCTTGGTAAGTGATGGTGTTTGCTACTTTGCTCTTTGCTGACTGCTGTTTCCATATTTTTCTGGCATGATGAGCTTCATCCTCTTTACTGTAAACATATGCAGAAAGACGTAAATATGGAAGCATGATAAAACTTTCCTGTTTGTGCCAAATTTAAAACCCGTGATAGTTAGTCCCGTCACGGGCGCAGACAGGGAGTTAATTATGTTCACAAAAAAGAAATTATATTTCGTAATGCCTCCACTGTCATGAATGCAGGCTCAATTTTTCTATTTTATCTCTATGCAGAATAATTTCTGACTATCTTTTCCCCATTCCTTACCAGAGGACTCTGCGATGGTTGCTCCGTCTCCCTTATTGATCATGTCTGATTGCTTAATCCAGGTTCACAATCTGTATTCTTTGCATGAGCTTCATATATGTGGCTCAATGGATCTTCCTGGAGCCATGAGAGCGATGAAGTTCTGCCCTGAATGGTGAGTTTTTGTTTCTTTGTTTACTTTTAATTGAATAAAAAATTTCATGTTCCACATTTATGCACCTCAACAACAATATTTTGTGAACCTCTACTATTTTTGATTGGCTTTTATACCCATTGAGAGACAAGTTGAATCTCTTCGATAAAAAATACAATATTTCATCTAATACCAAGGTTTGCATCTCTTTAAATCCATACTTTTTACAGCATTATTTTCTTGAGTTAATTATCAGTGCATGGTTATGTCTCATGCTTTGAGATGGGTTCATAACAAGTTTCCTGGAAAGCTACATTGGAGACGAAGAGATCAGAGGCTGGGCCAAGCTCAGTTCTTTGTGAATTTTACTTTCTTTATATTGGAAAATTATGTTTAGAGTTGTGTTTAATTAGTTTTATCCTATTGATATATAATTATATAGTTTAGTTCTTTAGCTTATATGTTTGTGTCATGAGATAATTATATAGTTTAGTTCTGTAGCTTATATAATTGTGTCGTGATATCATACTAAGAAGGCTTATGCTCTCTATGCAAATGAGTTTTCTTATTCAACGTAGGATAATATACATATCTTGCGTCACGCCAAACTTTTGAAATGAGCACTACGATTAGAATAAACGTGTGCTCTAAGTAGAAGGAATAATGATAACTAGAAACAATGTAGTTCAATACAACTACTATTTAGTGTATAGCTTTGTTCTTTGCACCTGCATTCTGATGGTAAATCATGTTGATCATAGTTATGATGCCAACTAAATTATCCATTTATGTACTAATTTTTTATTTTCCTGATATTCAGATGGATTTCTGCGCAAAAAGATTTTTTTAGGTCTAATTGGTAAAATGATGTTATTTTTGGGTTACGGGTAACACTCATCTTATTCTATTAAAATGTATTTAATTATTTTTCATAGATTTAGACTGATAAATTTTTTTAAATAAATCGAACATGTATTTGCCACTACTTCAAATCGTGGCAAATATTTTTTTAAATAAAAATTTTAAGTATTTGCCACGGTTTCAAATCATGGCAAATATTTTTTTTAATAAATCGGTCAAGTATTTGCCACGGTTGCAAACCGTGGCAAATACTTTTTTTAGAAACCTGCCAAACATTAGCCACGGCAAAATGTCGTGGCTAATAATGAACTTTTAGCCACGGTAGAAGAAACGTGGCAAATAACTGTTGAAACCAAGACCTTTAGCCACGGTTTAAATTCGCGGCTGAAATTTGTGGCAAAAGAGTATTAGCCACGGACTGGGCGTGGCAAATACTATTTGCCACGCGCGCATTGCCCACGCCCATTTACCGTGGGCAGGCCGTGGCTAAAGGTCTTTTGCCACGGTTTTGGACGTTTTGCCACGGCAATTTGCCCTGGCTAAAAGTCCATTTTCTGGTAGTGTCCCCTCCTGAACACAGACACAGTTATGCTATTTCCACAAGAAATGTTCAGAAGAGGAGATACAACATTCATGAATGTTGGTGTTGTGGTGAAGTGGGACACTTTGCCATAGATTGTTGGTACAATCGCAATGTGCCAAGTGCAAAGAAGAGTCTTCCTGCAAAGAGTGCAGCTGGTGTGAGGTCATATCATCATGCTAACTAGGACCTAGGACCCAAAATTGTTTGGGCTCCTAAGGGTAACTAAACTACTTCTTGCAGGTTAGTTCAACTACCAGCCTCAACCAAGTTTGGCACTTGGACAGTGGGTGCTCAAGGCACATGACAGGAAACAGAAATCTTCTACAGGACTACAATGCAGTGAACAATGGACCCAAAGTTATGTTTGGGGGATCTAAAAGAGGAATCACCAAGGGATATGGTATGATCTCCAATGGCATTGTCTCAATCACAAGTGTAGCTTATGTTGAAGGGTTGCAACACAACCTAGTAAGCATAACTCAACTTTGTGATCTAGGCTATGTCATTGAATTCCACAATGACAAGTGCTTGATCAAAAAGTCTAATGACTTAGAGACCATTCTCTCAAGCACTAGGAGTGGGAATGTTTATTGCTTAGACTTTATATGCAGTAATTCTCTTACATCTGTATGTCTAGTAGCTAATGAGAATGAGTCTCTTTGTGTTCAATGGCACAAGAGACTTGCTCACATTAACTACAAGACAATGTATAGACTATTCTCTAAAAACATTGTTAGGAATAGTCCTAATTTAACATGTATTAAAAGTGGTCCCTGTCAAGCTTGCTTAATGGGTAAGCAAACAAGGGCAACCTTTAAAAGTATTGGCTCCAAAGACACTAAAAGATCTCTTTATCTCTTGGATATGGATTTGTTTGGTCCTTTGCCAATTCAGAGCCTAGGAGGGAAGTTGTATACGTTGGTGATTGTTGATGATCACTCAAAATATACATCGGTATTCTTCCTTAAGAAGAAGTCTGATAAGTTGAATGTCTTTATAAATCATGTCAAAGCAATTCAGAATGACTTACAATATGTTGTGGTCAGGACTAGGACTGACCATGGAACAAAATTTCAATCTGAAGCCATGACAAGGTTTTGTCAAGAATATGGTATCACCCAAGAGTTCTCCTCCCCATGACTCCACAACAAAATGGTGTGGCTGAGAGGAGGTATAGAACCTTTATAGAAGCTGGAAGAACATTTCTTAGTGACTCCTCACTCCCAGAATACTTCTGGGCTGAGGCAGTCAATACTGCATGTTATGTTCTTAATAGGGCAACCATCAATAATGTTCATCGAATAACCCCCTACGAGATTCTGAAAGGCAAACAACCTATAATATCATATTTTAGAATCTTTGGCTCCAAATGATACATTTTAAACAATGGAAAATCTCAATTAACAAAGTTTGCTGAAAAATGCTTTGTGGGGGTTCTTGTTGGCTATAGCTCACATAGTAGATCTTATTGAGTGTATAACAATAAAACTCATGTTGTAGAGGAGTATATGCATGTAGTATTTGATGAGACCAGCCTAATCAATAAGTGCTGGTCTAGTTCTTCTATTTTGACAGGGAACGAAAAGGACTTGGAAAGGATATTTGTACAATACACACCCAGCAGTAACAAAGTATATTCAGATGCAGCCATCCCTGAAGAGCAAGAGGTCCATGGTGCTGAAGACACTACTGAACCAGCAGAAGTAGTACAGCAAGCTGAGGATAGATTGCCTACAACTGTAAGACATCTAAGGGATCATCCAAGAGAACAGATAATTGGAGATCAGAATCAAGGGGTGTTAACCAGAAGCAGGGCTCATAATGAGGCCCTATTCTTGAGCTTCCTATCACAAATGGAGCCCAAGAAGTTTGAAGAATCAAACCAAGACACCTTTTGGATTCAAGCAATGCATGAAGAAATTCTAAAATTCAATAGATGCAAGGTATGAAAGTTGGTGCCAAAACCTCTAGGACACAATATTATTGGCACCAAATGGATTTACAGGAACAAGTTAGATGAAAATGGCACAATCATAAAGAACAAGGCAAGGTTGGTAGCCAAGTGCTATAGACAGGAAGAAGGGATAGACTTTGATCAAACCTTTGCCCCAGGGATAGACTTTGATCAACCCTCTCTAATCATGTATATTTACTTAGGAAAACTCTTTATGGTTTAAAGCAAGCCCCACGGCTTGGTATGAGACATTGTATAACTTTCTCATCAAGAACAAGTTCTTGAAGGGAAATATAGATAGTATATTATTTCTTAGGGAAACACGGGGAAAGTGTCTTCGATCTAGTCCAAATATATGTTGATGACATAATATTTGGGTCTACTGATGACAACCTTAGCAAAAGGTTTGCCAACCTAATGTAGGGGGAGTTTGAGATGAAAAGTATGAGAGAGCTCAAGTACTTTTAGGCCTCCAAGTGAAATAGTCTGATGATTCATCTCTCAGAACAAGCACACTAGGGATCTTATGAAGAAGTTTGGGATGGAATCAGCTTCCACCATGAAAACTCCCATGGGGTCCAACATTTCCCTAGACAAGGATGAAAAGGGCAAGGCCTTTGATGAATCCATGTACAGGTGCATCATTGGATCCCTATTATATTTAACTGCTAGTAGACCAGATATTATGTATGTTACATGTGTGTGTGTTATGTACAAGGTATATCCTAAGGAATCTCATTACTCAGCTGCAAAGAGGATTTTGAGATACCTTAAAGGTAGCCTACATCTTGGCCTTTGGTACCCTAAGAACAATGATTTTGAACTAACATGATTTTCAGATGGATATTTTGCAGGCTGCAAAGAAGACAGGAAAAGCACAAGTGACCCTTGTCAAATCCTAGGAAGGAGGTTGATATCATGGAGCAGCAAAAAGCAGACAAGTGTGGCAATATACACTGCTGAGTCTGAATACATTGTTGCAGGAAGTTGTTGTTCACAACTACTATAGATTCAACATCAGTTAGAGGACTACAACCTCAAGGTAAGTGATTCTCCTCTTTATTGTGACTCATCCAGTGTTATCTCTATTGCTAAGAATCCTGTCTCTCATAGCAGGACTAAGCACATAGAGATAAGGTATCATTTTATAAGAGAACATGTTGAATGTAAAGATACCTGCCTTGAATTTGTCCCCACTAACAATCAAGTTGATGATATCTTTACAAAGCCATTGGACGAGGCCATGTTTAATGCTTTCAAAATTGAACTAGGAATGTTAAATGTTGAGTAGTGTAAAATATTTCTCTCTTTCAATCATGTATGATACAAAGCATGTCTTGTTGTAACTTAAAGTGTTGTCACATCAACTCTATTAGTGGCATGGTTAGACCTTCAAACAATCATATCTCAAATGAATTTATGGTTAGGTAGTAAGATCAGCTAAAACAGAACAGTCTGTTTCAGCTGAGCCGCTGAGATAGCTGGAAAAATCTTAGCTGAGATACTGAGATGGCTAAATCTATCCCAGTGGCTGACAGTGCTCTGTCCCAGTGGCTAGGTAGCCGTATCAGCGGTTTCGCTGAGATGGGTTGGTTTCATTATATTTTTTCTAAATGCAACCCCAAATTGAACCATTACCACTTACAATTATAAGAGCAATTAAATCTAATTATTAGGGTTAATTATACCTAAGTACAAGGCCATATAAATAGTTAATCTTATTAGTGAAAGGTACACGTGTTGGATTGATAGGCGCCCATAGAGGGGGGGGGGGGGGTGAATAAGAGAATAAAAATTCATTTTATAATTTTAAGGAAATTACTAAATTATTTAGGAATAAATGTGAGCAAAATAACAATTTAGCAAAAAGTAATTCACAATAATAAAATTTACTCCAAATGAATGAAATCAAGTAAACACAAATAGAGACATGATTGTATTATATATATATAAAGGTGTTTACATAAATTTGATTTCAATATCGCTAGAAATCAGAGGCGTACAAATGAAAATATCTTCTCCTTTTCTGTACTAACTTATATCCCCACAAACCGGTTGTCTTTAGTCTATCCTTCCCCGGATATGGCCTCAAGCTGCACTAGCCAAACCTAACCCCAGATATGGCCTCGAGCACCCCTAAGATCTATTTGCCTAGACCTAGTCGCCAACTCACAGGGCGAATTTCCCCCTAAGCCGCGCATGGACCTAGTCGCCAACACAAGGCGATTTTACTACAAAAATTCACAATAATGAAATAAAGTAAATGAAAAGAACTCCCTCTATGAGATTTCTGAAGATGATGATGAAGGATCGATGTAGCATAAGCAAGGTTGAAGCGATCATTCTTCGGATGTAGCATGGCGGCTTCCTTCTCCAGAAATCTTCTTTGGCTTTGAGTGGGAGATGAACTTTCGGCAGATTAACAGTTCTGGAATTGTGGCACAAGTAATCTCTCTGGAAGCTCTAACCAAAACGAGAGAGAAGCCATCAATTCATAGAACTTGGAGATAGCGCCTGCGGCAGCTCCTAGCGCCTGCGGCAGCGATCATGTAGATGCGGTTACGAAACTGTCGCAGTGTGGCGTAGTGCACGAACTTGAGCTAGCGCCAGGCAGTAGTGCTAGCGCTAGCGCCAGGCAGTAGCCCTAGCGCTGGCGGAGCTCTCCTTCAGAGAATTTGATTTGAAGTTGATGTCTACCTGTGGAGTATTGCACCTATAGTTCCTGCACACTATAAACACACGACAAGCAAGATCAAATACAATATAGGATTTGATCTTCTCAAACAAAGGGATGTGACACACATGTCCAACAATCTCCCCCTTTTGATAAACAAATCCTCTTAGTAAGAAATCAACAAAGGTGTTTATAGAATATGATAAGCGAGATAAAAGTGCAAGCATGAGAATGTGCATACTCCCCCTTATATTAATGCTCCCCCTACATAAATGCAATTTATGTTTTACACCCCCTAAAAAGATAGATTGCATTAATTAGTCTCCCCTTAATCTTCTAGATTTCTCCTCTAGATTTCTTCAAATAATCTCCCACTTTTGGTATTATCAAAAGAAGGTGGGGTAAGGGAAGTAAGGAGTCATTCTTTATAAATGAGAATTCATGATCGAACTTTTATAATATATGAAATGATAAAGAATTTAAGCATAGTATATACAAGAGATTTCAAATAAAAAGATAAGAGTTGTAAGCAAGCGGAAGATTATAAGAAACATCTTTTTGTAAGTATGAAAAACATAATTATAAATATGAGTTTAAGTTCAAAATGTAAAGATGTTTTAACCTTTTTGAAATCTCAAAGTTTTTCATAAAAATACCAAGCATGAAATGAACATATCAAAAAGAGATTATACTACAATGTTACTAAATTTTAAGTTTAAGAGCTACCAAACATTGTAGAGATCATGCTAGGTTATCTAGTGCATGTCTTATACAAAGAGTAGTATAGATAAAGCATTAGAATCCAATACTCATGAGAAGAAGTGTTATGAAAGATAATGAAGTGCACATAAGTGTATTTTGAGCACTGTTAACAACTGATTTTAATCACAAAATACAAGACATATGTAGAGTAAAGTGCACAATAAAACACAAGTATTTTAACTTTTGCACACTTTAATGCACATAATTTTTAATAAAGTGGTGTAATAACCAAGGTTTGCACAAGACACTTTACTATTCTTTCCAAGTAGTACTTAGTTGAGTTATATTTGTCTATATTTTTTGTTCACTTCTGTGAGACAACATTCTCCGAATACAAATGTTTTGCAAACCCAACAAAATTTTAAACTCAACCACTTTTCGTAAATTTTAAGTGCAATTCAAATGTAGTGTAGATAATAAACTTAAGCAAGTTTTAATTCATTGTACAATTATAATACACAAGCAAACATATTTTATATTTAAACACACATGTTGATTACCAAAATAAGTGAGTGAAATGTATCATTATCAATCATCAAATATTTACTCATACTTAGAGACATGCTAAGCTTGGATCTACACATATTTTTCAATACAATTGATGCACTTAATTAGATATATCAAAGCATGATAAACAAAATAATGTTCATAGTAATAAGAAGAAATAAGTTTTAACATTGTAAATAATTCTAAATAATAGAATTCATACATGCTTGATATTAGCAATAAAGATCACATAGTTTTTTTGTTGTTTTGAAAATTTTTAATGAAAGAAAAAACATAAAACCACAAAAACATATTTTTGTATTTTTGAATTTTGAAGTTTTGTAGTTGATTTGTCATAATATAAATAAAACAAAAATAACAAAATTCATAAACACAAAAACTAAGTAGTACATATGAACTAATATATTTTTATAGTTTTTTAGAAATTAAAAAAAACAAAAAAAAATGAACACCCACGCTAGCGCCGGCGCTAGTGCTAGCGTGAAAAACAGTAAGTGATTTTTTGAAAATTTAAAAGTTTCACTTTTTGATCTTGATTAAGAGTCCTTAGAGTAGTCTTATGCATAAATTTTGTAATTTATGGAGATGTCTTGATTGCTCAATTTGCATAAAACTTTAGCAATTTTCAAATAGCTCATCCTGAGAAGTCTAAGACTCCTAATTCTAAGCTTAACATTTGAAACCTTGCATCGGGAAGAGGTTTAGTGAATATATCAGCAAGTTGAGAGTCCATGCCAATGCAACTTATCCTAACATTTTCTTTTTTAATGTGATCCTCTATGAAATGATGACGTACATCTATATGTTTGGACCTAGAATGATGTATCGGGTTATTTGTAAGATCAATGGCACTTTTGTTGTCACATTTTAATTCAATATGTTTTAGATGAAAACCAAAGTCCTCTAGAGTTTGACTCATCCATTGTGCTTATGCACAACAACTCCCTAATGAAATGTATTCGGTCTCCGTAGTGGAGAGTGCAACAAAATTTTGTTTCCTACTCTACCACGCAACTAATGAAGGTCCTAGAAAATGACAAGTACCGCTAGTGCTTTTTTTATCAAGTGACCAACTGGCGTAGTCCGAATCGGAATAGCCGTGAAGTGTAAATGAATTATTATGTGGGTACCATAATCCTAATCTAGATGACCCAATTAGATATCTAAAAATTCGTTTTACCGCTTTTTAGTGAGATTCTTTTGGATTGGCTTGAAATCGAGCACATAAACATACGACAAACATAATATCTGGTCTAGTTGCACTTAGATAGAGTAGAGATCCTATCATACCTCTATATAAAGTTTGATCAATTGAAACTCCCGATTCATCTTTTCCTAATTTTAATGATGCACTTATTGGAGTAGAAGCTTGTTTAAGGTTTTCAAATTCAAAGCGTTTAAGCATATCAAAGACATATTTAGTTTGACATATAAAAATACCATCATTTCTTTGTGATATTTGAAAACTAAGAAAATAAGAAAGTTCTCCTACTAAACTCATTTCAAATTCATTTTTCATCACTAAAATAACTTCATTACACAACTCTTCATTAGTAGATCCAAATATTATATTATCAACATAAATTTGCAAAATAATCAAATCATCTTTATTGTGCTTAATGAAGAGAGTATTATCGGCGCTTCCCATAATATAACCGTTCTTTAATTAAAATGATGTAAGTCTTTCATACCATGCACGGGGCGCTTATTTTAAACAATAAAGCGCTTTCTCTAGTTTATAAACATGATTGGGAAATGTTTCACTAATAAAACCAGGGGGGTTGTTCAACATATACTTCTTCTTTTACAAACCTGTTTAGAAAAACACTTCTTACATCCATTTGAAATAATTTTATTCTTTTAAAGCTTGCAAATGCTAGAAAAATTCCTATATATTCCAATCTAGCAACGGGTGCAAAAGTTTCATCAAAATCTATCCCCTCAATTTGTGAATAACCTTGTGCTACTAAGCGTGCCTTATTTCTAATGATTCTAGACTCACCATCTAATTTTTTTTATAAATACATTTTACACCTACAATCGGGTGAATATATGGTCTTTCTACTAATTTCCAAACATTATGTCTCTCAAATTGTTCTAACTCTTCATTCATAGCCAAAAACCAACAATCATCATTTAAAGCGATAAAAACGGTTTTTGGTTCTATTTCGGAAACAAAACAAATATTTGAATAAGATTCATGAAGAGAAGAGTGAGTTCTTACCCCAATAGATGGTTCACCAATTATTAGCTCCTGTGGATGATCATTTGTAAATTGTAGAGCGCTTGGAGGCACATAATCATCTTCCTATGCCTCCTCTTCTTCTTCTCTTTAGAAGGTTCCTCGTCACCATGCTCCAAAGGTGGTAAGAGATCATCTTCTTTGCCCGCGGAAAGTCTTTCTACACAAGGAACAAGCTCATCAAATTTCACAGTAATTGACTCTTTAACTTTACTAGTTAATTTATTAAAAATTCTATAAGCTTTACTAGTTGAAGAGTATCCAAGGAAAGTTCCTTCATCGCATTTTTCATCAAACTTTCCCAAACTATCTTTAGTATTCAAAATAAAACATTTACAACCAAAAACTTTGAAGTAAGATACGTTAGGCTTCTTTTGAAAATAAAGTTCATATGGTGTGTGATTAAGACATGGGCGAAGCATAATTCTATTCATAACATAACAAGATGTATTTACAGCTTCGGCCCAAAAGGACTTAGGCAATTTATATTCAGATAACATAGTGCATGCTAGTTCTTGAAGTGTCATATTCTTTATTTCAACAGCACCATTTCGTTGTGGTGTGCGTGGTGTGGAGAACTCATGTTTAATACCTAACATATCACAAAAAGATGTAAACTTATCATTTTCAAATTCTCCTCTATGATTCGAGCGAATGCATTTAATTTTTAAATCACTTTCATTTTGAATACGAGTACATAATTTTGCAAATTCGCAAAATGTATCGGATTTGGAAGAGAGAAATAATGTCCAACAATATCTTGAAAAATCATCTATTAAAACATATGTATATATTCTACCACCAAGACTTGCGGTGCTAACGGGACCAAAAAGATCCATATGAATTAATTGCAAGGGTCTTGTAGTAGAAATGAAATTTTTACTTTTGAAAGAGGATCTAGTAAATTTACCTTTTTGATATGGTGAACAAAGTGAAGGTAAAGTTCCAATTAACCTAGGCAATCCTCTAATTAAATCACTTTTGGCAAGTTTAACAATAAGCTTTGTGCTAGTATGTCCTTGTCGTCTATGCCAAAGTTCTAATTCATCATTTTTAGTGATAAAGCATTTTATATATGATTTAGAAAGATCATGAAAAGAAACTATATAAACATTATGTATTCTTGATGCAGTTAGTAAAATACCTTTTGTAGTAGGATTGAATATTTTGTATAAATTAGTGGAAGATTCAAATAAAACATCTAATCCTTTATCGTATAATTGGCTAAGAGAAATTAGATTGTGTTTTAGCCCTTTAACATAAAGAACATTAGATATCGTAAAGGAATCATTACCAACTGTACCACTTCCAATGATTCTTCTTTTTCTGTTATTGGCAAACGTCACGATCCCTCCCTTTTTCTTTTCTTGGCTATAGAACTTTGCTTTATTGCCCGTCATGTGCTTGGAGCATTCAGAATCCATGTACCACACGTCTTCATTGTCCTTAGCCTTCCTGCACATCTAAAAAGAAGATGAGAGTAAAGATCCGGATACCCAAGTGGTACCACCCATAGAATAAGTGGAAGTCTTAGGTACCCAGATTTGCTTTAAAGTAGTTTGCTTCACTTTCCTGCAAGAACTAGACGAGTGACCTAACCTAAAACCGTTTGCACATGAAATAAAGGGGGTTGAGACCCTTTTCAAGAATTATTTCTTGCTGGATGGAATCAGATTTTCCGAAGAAAAAGATATTGTAAAAGAAAATACTGGATTTATGTATGAGGTGCTAGCACCGGTGTTAGTGGCTAGCACCGGGCGGTAGCCCTAACCTCGATATCTGAGCCCAAATTTTTCAGAACCATAGCTCTGGTTCCCTAAAATCATATCCAGAGATTTTTGGCCCATTCCAAATTTTTAATGGACATGGTGAGATCATGAACTTGTGCTTTAAGTGAGGAATTTTATTTCACAAGCATGATACACCTATTTTCAAAAACTTTTATATTATTTATTTTTTGCAAAAGAGAGGCTTCGTATTTCCTTTCTAATTCCCCCTTCTCTTTTGTATGAGTTTTGGCATGGGAGAGGGATTTAGAAAGTGACTCTTCAATATCTTTTGCCATTTTAGTTGAGTGATCAC
Organism: Dactylorhiza incarnata; assembly: GCA_033032865.1. NCBI lineage: Eukaryota > Viridiplantae > Streptophyta > Magnoliopsida > Asparagales > Orchidaceae > Dactylorhiza > Dactylorhiza incarnata. Next base: position 1,761,480 of record JAWHQI010000068.1, read on the forward strand.
ACTCTTGGCAAGAAACCTTTCTCTTTTCTAAAACAATTAATTTTTTGGAAAGCTTTTGATTTTCTTTAATTAGAAATTCATTTTAAAGATTCAATAAAATATTATCTTTCATATTTTTATCAAAAGCTTTGCAAATTTCAAGAAATTCATTAAACAATTCATCATAAGAGGGAGGAGTTACCTCAGTGTCGCTATGAACACTGGTGTCGTCATTATCGTTTCCTTGTCCTATGAGGCACATGTTTGGTTCCTCATCTTTGCTTGATGAAGACCCGCTTGATCCTTCGGAGGAGGAGGAGTCATCCCATGTTCTATCTTTTAGCACCTTCCTCTTTTCCTTCCCTTTGTGCCGCTTTTCCTTTTTCTCCTTCAAAAACTTTGGCCACTGGCTCCAAATATGCCCGGTCTTCCTGCAGTGATAGCATTCTAGTGGAGGTCTTTCTTCTTCATCATCGCGCTCCTTTTCCTTCTTTGAAGATGGCCCTTTCCATCTTCCTTCCTTTTGGAAATATTTCAGAAAGGTGTTTCTCCTTTCCGGATTTCTCATGAACTTTCGGAAGTTCTTTACCAAAAGGCTTTCTTCATCTTCATCCTCATCCTCTTGGCACTCCTTCTTTGATTTTAGTGCGAACGCCTTCTTCTTTGGCTCCTTGTTGTATTCATCATGTTGGATCTTGAGTTCTACCTCATGGGTTTTGAGATTCCCAATGAGGCTCTCAACTTGGAGCGTTCTTAGATTGTGCGACTCTGAGATAGCCGTTACCTTCAGATTGAATTTTGGAGGAAGGGAACGAAGAATCTTTTGGACCAAGTCGTCGTTGGAGAAGGTCTTTCAAAGTGCTTTGGAGGCATTGAAGATCTTGGTGAAGCGCGTGTACATGGCATCAACATCTTCAATTTCATCCATCCGGCACTTTTCATTTTCCGACTCCAATTGGAAAAGCTTTGAATCATTAACCTGCGATGTACCTTCATGAGTTATCTCCAAATGATTCCAAATTTCATATGCAGTAGTACATGCGGAAAGTCTATTAAATTCATTTCTATCTAACGCACAAAATAAAGCATTCATGGCCTTGACATTATTTTTGCATTTGAGTTTATCCCTATCATCCCATTTCTCTTTTGATTTTTCTAATGTTATCTCTCCAACTACAATTGTAGGAGGAGAGTATTCCTCTTCTACCGTATTCCATACCTCAATATCTAGGGTCATAAGAAAACATCTCATCCTATTTTTCCAATAATTACAATCTGACCAAGTAAATAGTGGAGGTCTACTATTTCCCTGACCCACGGAAATAGCGAGGTCATAAGACGCCATTATTCTTAGTTTTTAAACCGTTTGGAATAACCTGCTTTGATATAACTTGTTGGATTGATAGGCGCCCTTAGAGGGGGGGGGGGGGGGGGGGGGGGGGTGGGTGGGTGGGGTGAATAAGGGAATAAAAATTCTTTTTATAATTTAAGGAAATTACTAAATTGTTTAGGAATAAATGAGAATAAAATAACAATTTAGCAAAAAGTAATTTACAATAATAAAATTTACTCCAAATGAAAGAAATCAAGTAAACACAAATAGAGACATGATTGTATTATATATATAAAAAGGTGTTTACATAAATTTGATTTCAATATCGCTAGAAATCGGAGGCGTACAAATGAAAATATCTTCTCCTTTTCTATACCGAGTTGTATCCCCACAAACCAGTTCGCTTTAGCCCATCCTTCCCCAGATATGGCCTCAAGCTGCTCTAGCCAAACCTAACCCCATATATGGCCTCGAGCACCCCCTAGATCTAATCTCCTAGACCTAGTCGCCAACTCACGTGGTGAATTACCCCCTAAGCCGCACAAGGACCTAGTCGCCAACACAAGGCGATTTTACTAGAAAAATTCACAATAATGAAATAAGTAAATAACAAGAACTCCCTCTATGAGATTTCTGAAGATGATGATGAAGGATCGTTGTAGCATAAGCGAGGTTGAAGTGATCGTTCTTCGGATGCAGTGTGGCAGCTTCCTTCTCCAGAAATCTTCTTTGGCTTTGAGTGGGAGATGAACTTTTGGCAGAGTAAAAACTCTGGAATTGTGGCATAAGTAATCTCTCTGGAAGCTCTAACCAAAACGAGAGAGAAGCCATCAATTTATAGAACTTGGAGATAGCCCCTGCGGTAGCTCCTAGCACCTGCGGTAGCGATCGTGTAGAAGCGGTTATGAAACCGTCGAGGCGTGGCGTTGTGCACGAACTTGAGCTAGTGCTAGGCGGTAGCGCTAGTGCCTGCGGTAGCGCTAGCGCCAGGCGGTATCCCTAGCGCTGGCGGTAGCTCTCCTTCGGAGAATTTGATTTGAAGCTGATGTCTACCTGTGGAGTATTGCACCTATAGTTCCTGCACACTATAAACACACGATAAGCAAGATCAAATACAATATGGGATTTGTTATTCTCAAACAAATGGATGTGACACACATGTCCAACAACACGACCCTTCTTTCCTAACCGTCGAGATGAATCACCTTCTCTTCCATCGCAGCGTATTCTACTACCACAACAATGTCTCCCAAAAGCTCTAAAGATCTTCTTGAAGGCTATGAGAAAGTCAGGGATGGGTTTGCTCATGCTTCAGAAGATATCAAGGGAGTAATTCAACTTCTTGCAGACGAAGGCCTGGAATTTCTCCTTTCTGAACCTTGTATCATCCTCAGAACTGAGATTCTAGAATTGTTTGGCCATGCTAAGCTATCCACTACCAAGTCATGCCTCAAGTCAAAGAAAGGAGAAGAAAGAATAAAGATAAACCCCATAAAACTACAATAAGGTCTACATCTACCATCTTGTAGTCCCAGTGAGGAGGATGAAATCTCTGAAAAAGACAAGAAGAAAGCTCTGAAATGGACAGAGTATAATGATACCAAAACTGGAACATTAAAAAGAAAATTCTTTAACCAAAAGGGAAAACTACTGTCAGATATTGTGGGCAAAGCTATCCTCTGCAAACCAGGGTCTCCTGACACAATATCACAATACATGTTTGACCTCATAACAAGGATTATACTAAAAAGAAAAACCTCTTGGGGTCAAGTCCTATTTCAAATAATAAAAGAATGTTTGCAGGCACCCAACATGGGCATAATTCTTTCCCTATACCTACTCCAAACCCACCCTGACAAGTTCAACAAATCCAAAGGAGTAAAACTTCATTATCTCAAGAGAATGGACATCAAAACATTAGAAAGGTTTACCAGGGTGCTTCCCATGAGTCAGCCCACTGTGGCAAAAGGAAAAGAGAAAAAGGCATCTAAATCAACAAAGGAACCAAGACTGATTATGTTAAGCTTTGAGTCTCATCACTCAGATAAAGATGAAGATGCTGGTGCTCACATTGGATCACACAACAATCTTGACAAGGATGATTCACAGGATGACTTGCCTCCTGTCAATATCCATCCACAGGACTTGAACTTAGATAGTATACCTGGTAATTAATCCTTAAACTCCACTTCACTCTTCATACTATCATCCAGTTAGTCTCTAATGGCATTTAAATTATGTGAACCACAGTTCCCCAAAGCCAGCTGAATGCTCCATCTAAAGGGGAACATCAACAAGATCCATCCCCCATGGATGGTATTAAAGATCAAGATGGAAGTGTAGGAGCCACATCTGACAAGGACAAAGTTCCTTCTCTTAAGGACCTACAAAGTGAGCTTGATACAATAATTCTAAATCTTGAAAGAAGAATATCTCATAACATTGATTACACCACAGCTCTCTGGGACTTACACCAACAAGGCCCACTGATGCCCCATCTGAGGGGTAGAAGCCACAAGAGCCATCAGCTGACAAAGATCATGTTATTGGTAAGTCCTAGAAACACAGCCTTAGCATTGCAAAATCATTAAATCTAACACCACAATTCTTGTCCCAGCCTTCCTGGACTCATCTGATAAGGATGATCTCTCTGAGGGGGAGGAGCAAGATCATGATGATAATGATAATCAAGATGATGGTAATGAAGATGAGATGGATGATGATCATGTCCACCCTGATCACATTGATGATATAACATCATTTGTTGTGATGATGGATCCTCCAGATGTAGAACTGCCTGAACCTGCAGTGCAGATAATACTTAACATAGGACCTCCTTCAAGTACACCAAGGCCTCATGCCCCAATGATCACTGCTCAGCAAGCCTCCATTTCCACCTCTTCCAATAAGAATATTCTGAATGCCATTCACATAATCCTGGAACATCACCTCAACTCTATGAAGACTTATGTTGACCAACCAGTTTCAACAGTCAAAGACTATATTGATCAGTCCATCATGAATGTGAAGACTGCAGTCATGGCCGAGGTACACATAATCAAGTAGAACACTGGCATGCTAAACAAATAGATTACCAAATGGTTTGATCTAGCAGAGAAGACTGTGATCTCTCAGAACACAATCCTCAGATCTATGTACAAACACGTCCAGTTGTCTGAACAGGATATGAGATATGTAAAAAATTATGTCAGTCAAACAGGTGAGGTGATAGAGAAGTTAGCCAATCATCTTCAAGAACATGTTTACTCCACTACTATGCAGTTAAATGAAGAAGCTGACAAGTATAAGGAAGAGCTGAGAGCAAACATTGCCACTATCTCTTAATCCATTGCTGCAAGAGCCACCTCTTCCCAACTGAATGAAGAAGTAGGCAAGTTAAAAGGTGTGTTTCAAGCTGACTTTGAGAATGTCTTCTAGACCCTATCTGGAAGTATAGAAATAGCTAAGCAAGACCTCCATCAACAAGTGTTTGAAGAAGCCAAAAAGGGGGAGAATGCAAATGCACTCATAAATTATGACCTTACCCTTAATGTTCTCCAAGGAATAAGGATTGCACTGAACATTCCAATCTTAGATGTCAACAGGGCAGAAGATTGGGACTTCCCACATCAAGCAGCCATTGCACAAAATTAAAGTTTGAAAAAGAGAAGAGAAAGAGAACAAGTACTGTTGGCTGAAGAATTCATGGCCAAGCAAAGGGATGTGCAAAATAGAGACCCTGACTATGAGCAATGGAGTGATGACTCCAAGGACATAATTCTGAATGCCTGGATAAGCCATGGTCAGTTCTATAAAGATATTGACAAGCTTTATCCATCTGAAGAATGGATAAAGCATCAAAAGAGAAATTCAAAGAGAGAAAGAGTTTTCAAAGCCAATCTAGTAAGAAAGAAAATCCAAAGAGAATGCCTTCTAGATACATCCCAAAGCCATTTCTATATTTCCAAAGGCATGAGAACAAGAGAACAATTGCTGAAATTAAGGCTGCCAATGCTGAAAAGAAGGAGCTTCCAGTTCAAGAAGATGTATTTGGTGAAGACATGGATGCTACAGCAAACCAAGATGCTTCAGTCAAAGGAAAAGAAGTAGCTGCTGATTTTTCTGAATGCTCTTCTTCTAAGAAAAGAAAACTCTAGATGAATGTATAAATATTTTGTGAATATGTGAATGCAAATTAAACTATGACTTATTACTCTATCTGAATTGCTTATGAATGGAATGTTGAAGTCATCACCTCATGTCATTAGCTAATTTGAGCTTTAGCTAAAAGTATACTCTACTGTTATTGATTAAGTTAATCTGTGATGCACTGTCATGTGTATTTAATCATATTATGGGACTGTTAAACTTTGGTTGTAACATACTTGGCATGAATATCTTGTGTTATAATTTTATCCTAAATATTATAACAATGTTTATATGAGTATGATATAATGATTATCTTGTTATGAAGTTACATGAAAAATATTGATATGGTATGTACTTTAGCATTTGAGGGTGTTCTGCCTTCTTCAAATAGGGGGAGATTGTTGGGAAAATGACCCTCAATTTTCCCTTGATTTGAAGAAGCTTCACACTCAATGCTAAGAGCAAGTTGTATTTGATAAACCACATTCTGTTTCATGACCATGTGATGACTGGTATTTTAGTCATCGTTTTAGCCTAATATCTTATTTGATATTTAAATGAATTATCGCATTTGTTCATTATTTTTATAAATTTTCATAAAAATAATATTGTACGTTATAACTAATATATTTTCTATATTTTTAGGGATTCGGCAGGCCTGGGGGGAATTTAGGTGCGAAGTCCCGCTGTCGCGTCCAAGACTCGCAAACTATCATACATCTCTCTCTATATATAAACATATACATATGTATATATATATGTGTTATATATATATATGTTATATATATGTTTATATATATATATATGATTATATTTATATATATTAATATAAATGTTTGTATATATATATATACGTTTATATATATATATATATAAACGTATATATATATATTCATGCAGCCCCGCCGGTCCTCCACCTTGCAGCAGCACCACCGCCGTCCTCCAAGCTGGCCACCACCACTAGCAGCTCCTCCGGCAACCACCATGCAGCTACCACCAGCCGAGCTCCTCCATGCAACAATCCAGCCCGAGCTCCTCCTTGTGAGCCTCCATGTCAGCAAAACCACCTTGCCTGGAGCTTCCGGCCACTACCCTACAGCAGCGCCTCCTCCGCCCAAGCTCCCTTCGTCCACGTCACCGATCCAGCTCCTTCACGCTGCCTTTAATGGCTCTGCCGTTTCACCTCCACGAGATCCTGCCAAGGACGTCTGCCGTTTCCCATTGATGTCGCCTCCAATTATTGCCGTCAGCTGCAGCTCCCGCCTGTTATAATCAACACCGCCTGCTGCCGTTTTGGATGATCTGACGCTGCTTATATATATTATATCGGGCATGATTTTCGAGGGGAAGGGTTTTTGAGAGAGATTGTTATTTTTATTCGACCATATATTATTATTCGCCCGAGAGAATTTCATTCCAGTTTATTTTTCGTTCCGAAAAGTTGTGTTTCGGACGACGCTTTAGTCAGTCTCTTGTAATCTTGTACGTCTTTCTTTCTTCAAATTAGTTGTCTCGAACATGAAAGCTTGTATTTTTATTTTTTTGTAATTTCTTTCTTTAGAAATAAAAGTTCATCTCTATTTTGCTAATTTCGTGTCTGCGCGGACCAAGTGGTAAGAAGATGTATTTCGGGCTAGGAAGGCGTCCAAATTCTGCGGCACTGCCACGAAGGGCCAACCGGTGGTCCCTATCAAGCGAACTGGACCGCAAGGAAAGTACTAGAGGCGGGCTTCTATTGGCCCACCTTATTCAAAGATGCTCACAATTTCGTGAGTAATTGTGATCGGTGCCAACGGTAAGGTAATATTTTTAACCGGGATGAAATGCCCCAAAATATATTCATAGAATATGAAATTTTTTATTTATGGGGTTTAGATTTTGTAGGTCCACTACCATCTTCTCACAATAATAAATATATCCTTGTTGCGGCCGACTACGTGTCAAGGTGGGCGGAAGCACAAGCATTCCCCACTAATGACGCAAGAGTCGTCGTAAATTTTTAAAAAAAATTATTTTCTAGATTTGGCACACCACGTGCACTGAATAGTGATAGGGGCACTCATTTTTGTAACGACCAAATTGCTAAAATTTTAGCCAAGTATGGCGTCACACACAAATTATCCACCGCCTATCACCCACAGGCAAATGGCCAAGTGGAGGTGGTAAACCGTGAATTAAAAAGAATTTTAGAAAAAATGGTGAATATTAATAGAAAGGATTGGTCTCTAAAATTAGATGACGCTTTATGGGCTTATCGAATGGCGTACAAGACCGCTATCGGTTGCACACCGTACCGGTTAGTTTACGGAAAGGCATGTCATTTACCGGTGGAACTAGAGCATCGCGCATATTGGGCACTTAAATTTATAAATTTAGATTTAAACTTAGCTTCCGACCAACAAAAAATGCAATTAAATGAGCTTGATGAATGGCGTGCTAACGCCTATGAAAATAACAAATTCTATAAGGAGAGAACTAAGTTTTATCATGATAGAAACATTAAAAATCCAAAATCATTTTTTCCAGTAGATCTTGTCCTTCTTTTTAATTCTAGACTTAGGCTTTTTCCGGGAAAATTGAAGTCTCGATGGTCCGGCCTCTTTGTTGTAGAAGAGGTTTGGCCATATGGGACCGTACTAATTGAGCACCCGGAAAACAGCTCATTCAAGGTTAATGGACACCGCTTGAAATTATATCACTTCGGCGATCCCTCAGCCAGAAAAATAGAATCGCTTAACCTACCAAATTTTTAAAAAAAATCCATAGTCAAGCTACGCGACGGTAAACTAAGCGCTTTTGGGAGGCACCCCAACGTTATCCTTTTTATTTTTGTTATTTGTTGTTGACTTTAATTCTGCAGGTGTTATTCCGACAACCCCGTCTACCAACCAGGGAAGCCCTCTTCACCGCTTAGTCATTTATTTTTATCTTCTTAATTGTCATTTTAGTTTTTTTTCATCTTCATACTTAGTCTTAAACATTGGGGACAATGTTTAATTTTAAGTATGGGGGTGTAGCATAGCATTTTGTTGGAATTTTTATTTTTGAAAAAAATATATATATATTTAACTTAATAAAAATCAAATTTCTTGGAAAGGACGCTTTGGGCTTGAATTCCCATCACAGCCTCTAGTACCTTGCGAGCCCTTCACCGGGTTGACCTTGGGAAGTCCAAGAACTAAAAAAAAAACAATATTAGGAAATGTTCTTTTTGTTTAGTTTATCAAAACGTGCTAGCTTGCTAAATTGTAAGTTCTAAAGTAGACTTATTTTTCATATGGACTAAGAAATTTTTGTGCAAGAATAGTTTTTTTTGAAACTTTTGAGTAAAATTGTTGACTCATGCAGTGCTTCTAGTCAAATGCATGTGTTTGAGTAGTATTGGTGCAGAATTAAATTCTTGGCATAAATCTAAAATTATGATTTAATAATTTGCGTAGAAATGATTTATTTTACTTCTAATTCGAATCCGGTGATTATCTTAAAGTAGTTTTGGTGAGTGTGTAGAAGATTGTTAGAAAGCTATTACTCGAATCGTACAGAAGGGTGTCCTTTCTCGATGTCTAGAACTTGCCTTTAGCTATCTTCAAAGCATTTGCACTTTAGAATAATTAACCTTATGGAAATGACTTAGGCCTTTCTTTGGACAGTTTGAGCCCTTGCATCCAATCCTAAAATTACTACCGTTGTTGACACAAAATTGAGCCTTTTATTCTTTCTTTTTGATCCGCCCTTATCATTTCGCCACCAAAACCAAAAAAGCCAAACCCATGTACACTTAAATTTTGAGCTAAATTGTTGAAAAATTTTAGATGATACGGTGAAGAGACAATTTTTCAAAAAAATCATGGGTGTCAATTCAAAAGAAATATGTTTATATCAAAGAACAAAAATCTCATAATGATATGCGGCCTTGGTATGCACATGCATACTTGGAATGATCCCAATTATGAAGAATAGTGGTATAAATAAAGGAGAAAGGGATTGTTTCCCTTAGCAAAATGTGAGTATGGGGGGTAAAGCCTCTTTATTTTGTGGTAGACATTGTTCTCCTTTAGCTCAAAACTCATTGTTTAAGTGGAATACACCTTCATGTTTATCATTGTTTACCTCTCCCTTAAACCCAAGCCTTAAATTACAACCTATTTAAGTCCTAAGGATCCATATAGTTGATTTAGTATGAAGTACAGTGGAGAAGGTGCAAACAGGCAAGCCTATGGCCATCGACATTGATGGATTTCTTTGGAGGCCACCCCGAGCGTCAACATCTAGTAATTTAAATCTTAGCAATCACGCTATTTTCTCCCTTTGCATAAGTTTAAGATTGACCGTCGACTCGTTTTAGAAGTGATAATAAATAATTAAAACGCATTTTGAATTATTTCATAAATTAGTATTTATGTCAAGAACATCTTTCTACTAAAATATCTACGCATGCCGGCATAAAACTTCGCATTTTACTCTCTAGTTTTCAAGATTCTATCTAGCATTAATTTTTCCTACCCTTATGAAGAATGGTTTGCTCGGGACGAGCAACGAGTAAGTATGGGGGTGTTTGATGACTGGTATTTTAGTCATCGTTTTAGCCTAATATCTTATTTGATATTTAAATGAATTAGCGCATTTGTTCATTATTTTTATAAATTTCCGTAAAAATAATATTGTACGTTATAACTAATATATTTTCTATATTTTTAGGGATTCAGCAGGCCTGGGGGGTATTTAGGTGCGAAGTCCCGCTGTCGCGTCCAAGACTCGCAAACTGTCATACATCTCTCTATATATATAAACATATAAATATGTATATATATGTGTGTTATATATATATATGTTATATATATGTTTATATATATATATATACGATTATATTTATATATATGTTTATATATATATATATGATTATATTTATATATATTAATATATATGTTTATATATATACGTTTATATATATATAAACGTATATATATTCATGCAGCCCCGTCGGTCCTCCACCTTGCAGCAGCACCACCGCCGTCCTCCAAGCTGGCCACCACCACCTAGCAGCTCCTCCGGCAACCACCATGCAGCTACCACCAGCCGAGCTCCTCCATGCAACAATCCAGCCCGAGCTCCTCCTTGTGAGCCTCCACGTCAGCAAAACCACCTTGCATGGATCTTCTATCCACCACCCGACAGCAGCGCCTCCTCCGCCCAAGCTCCCTTCGTCCACGTCACTGATCCAGCTCCACCACGCTGCTTTTAATGCCTCTGCCGTTTCACCTCCATGAGATCCCGCCAAGGACGTCTGCCATTTCCCATTGATGTCGCCTCCAATTATTGCCGTCAGCTGCAGCTCCCGCCTGTTATAATCAACACCGCCTGCTTCCGTTTTGGATGATCTGACGCTGCCTATATATATTATATCGGGCATGATTTTCGAGGGGAAGGGTTTTTGAGAGAGATTGTTGTATTTATTCGACCATATATTATTATTCGCCCGAGAGAATTTCATTCCAGTTTATTTTTCGTTCCGAAAACTTGTGTTTCGGACGACGCTTTAGTCAGTCTCTTGTAATCCTGTACGTCTTTCTTTCTTCAAATTAGTTGTCTCGAACATTAAAGCTTGTATTTTTATTTTTTTGTAATTTCTTTCTTTAGAAATTAAAGTTCATCTCAATTTTGCTAATTTTAATATTCTAGTTTAAAAAGTTTGTTGCTTGTCTTCTTTGTTCGTTCCTTTTCGTCATGTCACATTTTTATAATAATAATCATCCTATCTACATGAGTAACTAATTCCTATAGTGCTCGATCGCGACGATCCGAGGATGAAATAATTTTGCTATGATCCTAGCCTTGTCTCAGCTTATGATTTACCTTTGATATAACAAATTATTATGAGGCTTTATCATCAATATATAATCTTCATATTTGTTTTCGTTCTTTAGTTAGCCGAGAGGCTCGTAAGACGAATCGATCACTCATTGGTAAAAGGAGTAGAACGCAACCCTCGAGAGAGGACGACGTAACTCTTCCAGATTGGAGTAAAATCCAATAGCGAGGTTCACTTCCTAAAGCAAGTCTTAGGCGATGCGATTTGAGAACGAATGTTCGGTCGATACACCTAAACTTAGTTGAACTTAATCCTCGAAAGAGGAGTGTTCATGCTGCGGGAACCTTCACGGTCAAAGCCTCTTCAACAAGAGAATTGCATTGCTACTTTCATTTCGTAATTTTATAAATCCGAGGTGACTCAAAGATCGGGTACTAGTTTTAAACCATCGATTAATTTCCATTAGCATTTCTTTTAGTTTCGGCTATTTACAAACAAACCAACCCAACTTTCTATTGATAAAATAATAGCGATTTTCAAAGTAGAATTACTCAACCACCCCGAGTCTAATACGACCTTGGTTTTATAAACCTATACTACTCTCGATACGGTACACTTGTCGTTGTCGTTAGCAGATATAGTTTTGCGCATCACCATGCAGGGTAAGGTCATACCATGGTGTGATGTATGTTCAGTAGGTTTACTGTCACAACCGCTGAGACAAGCTCTCATTCTCAGTTGAACCGCTGAGACAAGGCCAGGAGCCACTGAGAAGGTTTCTGGGCCTACTGAGATGCAGATAGAAGAAAAACTGCTGAGACAATTGTCTGTCTCAGCGGATCCGCTGGGATGGGATAGAAGTAGCCGTTGAGACAGCAGGCCATCTCAGCCCAACCGCTGAGACAGATTCAAAATGATCTGGCGGGTTCTGCTTTTGGCGCAAGCTACAGAAAGGCTTCTTAGGGTCCACCAATCACTCCCACTGTCAGAAGGACAGCTAAGAGCCGTTGAAGATCATTGGAGTATAAAAAGAATAAGCTAGGGCTTTGTAAAGGACTCTTCCTACATTTTACTCTCTAGCACACAAAAGAAGAACAAGATTACTGTTCCATTGTCAGCAGCCAAGAAGCTTTCACTTCCAGATTACCTGAGGCTGCAAGGAGAGAAGAGGTTGCTCATGTTGTTCAACTCAAGAAAGAGCCAGCTGATCCAGTCCATCATCTGAAGGAAAGGATCAAGAAGAATTAGCTTGGGGCATTCCTACTCCTCCCTGGTTCAAGACTGCAACAGCAGTTGTTTAGAAGCAGAAGTCCACCTCTTTTATCTTTTGATTGTAAACCCATCTTATTACTTCCGTAGAAAGTTAATTGTTCTGAGTTTGTAGGGCATCTTTGCCTGAGGGTGTAGGGCTATTTGGCCTGAATTGTAGAGGTGAGAGGTCAGCTTGAGTGTAGGATCATTGTTGAGCCTGAGAAAGGGCTGTTGAGCCTAAGGTAGGGATGTTGAGCCTGAGGTAGGGTTTGGGAAAGCCTGAGAGATCCTGAGGGATCTGTGTTGTAGGCTCTTGGAGCTAAGATTGGAGAAGTTGGCCTTTTCTAACTCATTATTAGAAAGGTGAAGGGGGAAAGAGGACTAATCAAGACACCATGTCTTGAGGAACCTCAATAAATTTTTATGTGTTTTCTGTTCTTTATACTTTACTAACCTAAAATCAGAAATGAGCTAGACTAAAATAAAAGAAACCTACTCACCCCCCTCAAGGTGACTAATACTATATCCTAGATAAACTATCAATGAGAACTATTGATAGTTAATCAACACAGTCTGAGCACCGCTGGCACCGACGGCCTCGCCAAGCACACAGCACAGGCCGAGCACCGCCGGTTAGGCCTAACCAAATGGGATGCAGCCCATGCACCCCAACCCCTCACTGAGCCTGTCTCTCAGCTATAGTAGGTTGTTGATGGTGGGTCTCGAACCCCCACCGCCCTTGATAAGAAACCTTCAACAGTTCTCATCACCAACTGAGTTGAAGGTTTCTTATCAAGGGTGGCGGGGGTTCGAGACCCGCCATCAATAACCTACTGTAGCTGAGAAACAGGCTCAGTGAGGGGTTTGGGTGCATGGGTTGCAACCCATTTGGTTAGGCTTAACCGGTGGTGCTCAGCCTGTGCTGTGTGCTTGGCGAGGCCGTCGGTGTCGGCGTTGCTCGGACTGTGTTGTTTTCTTGGCAAGACTGTTACACCGCTCTAGTTGATAAGTCGACACCCCATAAATAACAAGTGGTTTCAGAGCCATGTTGTTCAAAGAAAAGCTTAACAGCTTAAACAGATCTGCTCTTGGGTGTATCAAATCAATTGATTATCATATCCTAACTCTATGGAGTAAGGCAAAAGATCTGACATCAGGAAGTTCAGATCCTTAAGTGAAAGCAGCTGGAGCTCTTCTCATGTTGAAGAAGAAAAAAGTATAAGGATCAGGGCCATAGGGATCAGAGCACCCTTGACTATCTCAGACAGTGAATCTGAAGATGAAGAATGCTCTGTGGTCAGAAGATGAAAAAGAGCACCCTAGACTCTCACAGTCTGTGACTCTGAGGATGAGAAGGTCTACGGGTTGATGGCTCTATCAGATGAAGAAAATCATGATGAATCACATTATGATCAGGTATGCATCACTCACACACCTTTACTACCTGCTTCAATTAAGAAGACCCAGAGTGCATCAGATGATTGCTCATTTTTTGGAAATGATGCAGAAGACTGCTCATCATGCAACAATATGAACCAAGCTGATCTAATAGAACAGTTTGGTGATCTCTTGGTTTCTCTGAGAAAGAGCAAAAATCTTATTAGAAATCAAGCTAAAGAGCTAGAATCACTCAGACACATTAAGGATGAGATGAATGAGGAAATATGTATGTCCCATAATGAGGGCACCAATTCCTGTGAGCTCAAGAAGATCATAGACAAGCTTCATGATGAAAGAAACCAAAGGGAAGAACTCATTAGGAAACTTGAGAATCATCTTCTTAAGGAAAGAAGCTTAGTGGCTCAATTCTCTAAGACGAAAACTATACTGCCCATCATTGACACCTTCTCCTTCTATGGAAATAGGAGGGAATTAGGTTTCAATGAAGGGGCAGTAGATGCTGGGAATGGAGAAAGGGACAAAACTAAAGCTGAGCCTCATACCACCTTTAAGAGGGTAGTGCTTCCCTCTAATAAGTATGACCAGGACAGTGTACATGGTCACTGGATGAATGGAAGCTCCAATAGCTTAGGAAATGCTCCTAACTATGGGAGGAGAAAGGGAATGGGGATGAGTGCATTAAAGGCTCCTCATGAGGAAATCCAAATGGCCTATCATGAACCATTTGTGTTTGGTGCCTCAGCCCCCACCTTCAAGGGTAAAGGAGCAACACCTTCCCAATCTCTTCCAGATAAGAAGCAGGCTGGTAGCACCTGTATAATCAACTCTCACTTGACCATATCTGATGCCATCAACACCATGCCAGCTAATTATCTGACATCTGTTGCTGACAAACAGATAAAGTCAAGAAGAAATAAGTATACTAGAGCAGCTAGTCAGCCCTTAGCTGAGAGAGATAGGAAGAATGTTGCTGCCTTCTCTATAGAACATAAGCATTGTGATTCTCCACCCACCTCAAAAATTAGGTACAACATCCATGAATGTTGGTGTTGTGGTAAAGTGGGACACTTTGCCATTGACTGTTGGCACAACCCTAGTGTGCTTAATACAAAGGAAGGCCCTCCTAGAAAGGCGGAGGTGAGTAGAAGAATTCTTTACAATGCTAACAAGAACCTAGGACCCAAATCAACTTGGGTTCCTAAGGGATATTAAATCTATTTTGCAGGATAGTCCATGTAGACAATCAAAAGCAAATAAGGCTATTGGACAATGAGTGACCCAGGGATAACTCTGGACTAAGAAAAACCTCACCACCTGCTAAGATGCACTGATCAAGAGGGAGCTAAAAATAAAAAATAAAAGAAACATCACATCAAGGGGGAGCTACTAGCTCAAGAAGATACAAAAGCTAAGGTGAAGGTAACTATATTAATGTTCAATACATAACTTCATCCTTATCATGTTATAAAAGTAATTTTTACTTAAGTAAGCAAAAGCTGTCACTCAAGGAGCACATTTATATGACACTGCTAAAGCATTGCACTGATCATACAAAAGAGTGAACAAAAACAATATCGTTTTGAACACAAAACGATATCGTCAAAATAGTGATTGTTATCGTCAAGATGATTTCTGGACATCAATATAGGATCATGACGATACCAAAGTGTCGATCTAACATTCAAAAGATCTGAAATTAATTGATCGCAACCATTCAATCTAAGTTAATCAGACCTTTGTCAAATGACACTTCGCATTCCAATCCCAAAACTATAAATAAAGATCAGATGTCTGAAGGTTAAAACACACCCTACATTAGCCCTAAAAAGTCGTCGTGTTCTCTATGCCTTCGAAGAGTGATCGAGTCGACATCTTTAGATTCCTCTCAGCTCAAGTATGAAATGGCGCTAAAGAAGGAAGGATTTCTCTATGAAGGAAGTGAAGTAGTGAGGAATGGTTTCTCAGAAGGGCCAGAAGAGATTCAAGACACTATTAAGCTATTGGACACCGTCAGTCTGGAGTTCTCCCTCTCTGAGCCAACCGTGATATTAAAGAGAGTAGTGTTGGAGTTCTTCTCAAATGCCAAAGGTGGCTCAAAAGGAACATCCGTGAAAAGATCGATCAACGGAATGAAAGTTAAGGTGAATCCAAAGAGGTTGGCAAGGGTTCTATAGATGACGACCTTCAACAAGTGGGAGGAAAATGAGAAGGTCACCCAGGAAAACCTTAACAGGGCTCTGGCATGGTGCGGACACTCCCGCAAGACCTATGGGTCTCTGGAAAGAAAGAATTTTAATCAACAAGGGAAACTCATGGCTGATATTGTAGAAAAATCCCTCCTCTGTAAAGTTGGGTCGCGTGATAGGATATCCAAGCCCAAGTTCGAGATTATGGTGAGGATAATCCTAAGTAAGAAGACCAACAGGGTTCAGATTATCTTCAAGAGAATACAAGAAAGCTTTCAAGTTCCAAATCTGGGAAGAATACAATCTCTATTTCTACTGATTTCTTACCCTGAAAGCTTTGACAAGAAGTATGGTGTAAAAATACATCACATGAGAAAGATAGATATCAGGATACTGGAAAGGTGGAAGAAAGTTCTGACTAAGTATCCCAATAAGATGAAGACTACAGAGGATGTGAAGAGGAAGGGAGAAAGCTCATCTGAAGAAAGTGAATAAGGCAACAACTCAGACTCATCTGACTCTCAAGTGCCTGCAGAGAAAAGGAATGTTTCCCTCCAGACCTCTGCTCTATGTCTGGGATCCGGGACAATGGTAATAACAGGAACAGAGCAAGAGGATGCTGAGACTGAGAGGGAGAAGAATGGTGAGATCCCTGCTCAAGTGGAAGAAGTGATCAATAAGATCAGTGGGGCTGAGGATGCTGTCCATTCTGGATCAGTAGACCAAGAGGACCCAAGTAAAGATCCCCAAGAAGACAACCAAGAGATTCCTACTGATGAGACTAGTAGAGATCTGCCAAGTCTTGAAAAGGAAAATGAGTCAAACCAGTCACCCATCAGAAAATCTCCATCTCCAATGGTTGATGGGAATAAAGAAGAGGAACCAGGACAAGCCAGTTCACCTCGATAGAATAGGATAGTGGAGTCCTCACTATTGCCTCAAATAAGAATGATCCTGGAAGAACAAAGAATGAAGATTGAAAATAATGTTAACTCAGCTATCAATGACCTAAGAAGGGAACTATCTGCTGAAACTGCAAACCTGAGAAATAATGTGAAGAATCTGCAAGAACAAACTGCCAAAGAGATAACACTCACTCATCAGGGTCTGTATCATGCAATGGAAAATCAGATAATGCTCAGCAACAACATAGAGAAGGCTTACATAGCAACCAACAGGTGGATGGTTGAACACATGACAAATATCCAGGATAACCTTGATCATCACAGCAAAGAGCTAGACAGTCATCTGCTGGAGACAAAGAACCATTTGGAGAAAGGGATTTATATCCTGAAATAAAAGATACTAGTACTTCAGGAGAACCTCCAAAGGGAGATGTCAAGAGAAGTCATAAAGGGGGAGATCAATGATAAAGGCCAGTGGTGAGCATGCCATCTGGACCACCAATACCATCAGGGAAGCAATGAATCTTCCTCCTCTATACTTTGATGAGCCTGCTGAAGAGTACCCTACTGAAGACTCACATGTTGACCTTCCTGATCAACATGTTGACAATGCTGATGCTACTGATGATCAATGTAAAGAGAAGGAAATACTGGAGGAAGATGAAGTAAAAATTGTTGGATCGGTAGGCGCCCTTAGAGGGGGGGGGGGGTGAATAAGGGTTTTAAAGATTTTATAATTATTTTGAATATTTTAGAAAAAGCTTTGAATATGATAATAAAGAAGATCAAGACTAATCAAATAAAGTAAAAATAGAGACATGATTTTATTAACTTGAGAAACATGATTACAAAATTTGATCTCTTATGAAAGCTAGAAATCAAAGCTAAATAGAAAAGAAACCTTTTGGTTTTCTATCCCGACTCGCTTCCCCACGAACCGGTGGCCCTAGCCTTATCCTCCCTGGATTCGGCCTCAAGCCGCTCTAGCCAATCCCTCCCCGGATGTGGCCTCGAGCCCCCCTAGACCTAGCCTAGATCTAGTCGCCAACACGAGGCGATTTTCCCCCTAAGTCCTACCCAGACCTAGTCGCCAACACGAGGCGATTTCACTAATCGTTTACAAAGAGGAATATGAAATAGCAATAAAGAAATAAGAACTCCCTCAAGATGGACTTCTGAAGTTGAAGACGAAGATCCGCCGTTGAATAAGCGTTGTAGAAGCGGACTTCGATCTGATCTGGCGTGACGAGATTCTCCTTCAGAAGTTTTGCAGAGCTTCGCTAGCACATCAACTTTCGGCCAAGATAGCCTCTGGAATTCTGGCACTCAGTATCTCTCTCTGATGTCTCTATGAAACGAGAGGACTTGGGTCCTTTTTATAGACTAGCGCTAGCGCCTGCGCTAGCCACTACCGCCGGCGCTATCTCATATTAGGAGACTTTTTGCGCGGCAGAATCTTCAATCCGAGGCAACAATTCCAGCATGCCTTCTGTGCATCGAGCTAGCGCCGGCGCTATCCACTATCGCCTGCGCTATCTCATATTAGGAGACTTTTTGCGCGGCAGAATCTTCAATCCGAGGCAACAATTCCAGCATGCCTTCTGTGCATCGAGCTAGCGCCGACGCTATCCACTATCGCCTGCGCTAGTGATCAGTTTGGAGTTGATGGCTCAATTTCGGGGGCAACCACCATATGTAAACCTTTAGTCATTTTGACCTGTTATCCTGCACACTTAGATCACACAAGATTAAATACACACATAGGATTTGTTATTCTCAAACCTAGGAGATGCGGAAGACCGTGTTCCAACAAACTCCCCCGTTTGATAATAACAAATCTATTAATGATAAATCAGAGCATTAATCTAAATAAGCATGAAGAAGCATATTTGTGTGTGTGTGTGACAAGGATGACTTAGGATAAATAATGATTATAACATTTTAGTATTGCTCCCCCTAAATACCTAAATACATGCTCCCCCTAAGTGAATGCTCTCCTAATATGTTCTTAACTGAATTAAGCATGTTAGATATGTTATCATGTTAGTTCTCCCCCTTTTGCATTTTATCATGTTAGTTCTCCCCCTTTGTTATTAGCAAAAGCGGGTAGAGAGACACCAGTTCAAGCTGTTGTAATAAGTTTAATAGGCATGATCGAGCTTTGAGAGAAGGAAATGATAAGGAGTTGTAGAATTCTTTTCATTGAATTAGATTAGAGTTTGAGTATCTGTATTTTCATAAATCAGAGTTTTGTAGCATAATGCAAAGGTGCGGAAGACTTAAAAGAAAACATCTTGTATAAGAAGTGATAATCCAAAAAATATTGAAGTTTTAATTTCATAAAGAAGATGTTTTGTACATCAAAGGTTAAACAAGAGTTTAATTTCACTAATGAAGAAACCAAGCATGAATAAATATTATCACAAGAGAGAGTACTACAATGTTATGGTAATTCATAATTTCAAAAAACAAACTAAACATTGTAGAAATCATGCTAGGTTATCTAGTGCATTTTATACATAAAGAGTAAGTATAGAATTAGCATTAGGATCCAATACTCATGAGAAGAAGTGTTATGGAAGTAATGATGTGCACAAGTGTATTTTGAATAAAGTGAACAAGTGTGTTAACCAAAAAATACAAGACAAATATAGAGTAAAGTGCACAATAAAACACAAATAATTTTACTTCCACACACTTTTAAGCATAAATTAATATGTACAACAACCAAGGTGCTTTGCACACACAATGCTTATGAAGACTTATCAGGGTGCAAAGTAGTGCTTGGGGGATCACACAAGTTAATTTATCAAGGTTGTTTTTTTTTGTGATCCTGTGTACTTTAAGAAGAAGTGGTTTTATTTTTAAAATGAAGAGTTCGCTCAAGACACTTTACTAATCTATCCAAGGTGCTCAACCCCACAATGCTTATTAAGACTTATCAGGAGGTTCAAGTAGTGCTTGGTGGAGGTGACTTTGTCAAGGTTATGATGAGTTTAGATTTGAACAAAGTTCTTCGATTACACTTGCTTTGCAAATACTTTAAAGAAGAAATTTTAACCACTCTTCTTAATATTTAATAGTGCAAATAAATGTTGTGTAGGTAAGATACTTGTGCAATTTTAATTTTATGTACAATTACAATATATTAGCAAGCATTCTTAGATTAAGAAGCACAAGTAGACTAAGCCAAAAGGTGAGTGAAATAATATCATTATCAAACATAAAACATTTACTCATACTTAGAGGCATGCTAAGCTTAGTCCTACACAAACTTTTCTAATTATTATTGATGCACATATTAATAGATAGATCAAAGCATGATAAAAGCAATGTTAAAGAAGTTTGAAAAAATTACTTGTAACAGTATAGAGACTTTAAAGAATAGATCTAAATCATGCTTGATGTTCATAAAAAACATACAAAATTTTGGATTTGTTTTCAAGTTTTATGTTTTTGTATTTTGATTTTTTTAAAAAAACTTTAAATAAAAGCAAAAACATATTTTTGGGTTTTTGTCTTTTGTAATTTTATATTTGATTTTGGTAAATGACAAAAGCTTTAAACAAGAGCAAAACATATTTTTGGAATTTTGTCTTTTATAGGTTTGTTTTTTATTTTTCAAAATTTAAATAAAATTAGTGGTGCAAAAACAAATAGTACATATCTAGTAACATAATTTTTGTAATTTTTCAAAATTTTAAAAATGCAGAAAATTAGAAAGTCACGCTAGCGCCGGTGCTAGCGCTAGCGCGGAATACAGTACACGATTTTCGAGGTGTTTAAAATTTTTGAATGTTGATCCTGATTTGGTGTCCCAATAGTAGTTTAATGCTGAAATTTCGGATTTGTAGGAGGTGTATTGGATGGTTAAACATTGCAAATATTAGGTGTTAAAAAGTGTGCAAATAGTGGACACCCAACACAAGAAAAATTGACGAAATCCTGCATTACCAGATAATTCAAAATATGGAGGATTAATTTTAGGAGATTATAGATTTTTATTTGAATAAAGAATCAGAAAGGCGCGATATCGCCGACGCTAGTGATAGCGCTGGCGCTATCGCGGCTTTTGGTAAAACCGAGATCTATCTCCAGATCTGCCATTTTCACCCAATTTCTCCCAGGAAAAACCTAGAAGACGAGTCCTCCCCTGCATAGATCTGAGGTAAATCATCACCATTTCTTTTGATTTTTGCTTTAATCCTTGATTGTGATGATGGAGATGATGATGTTTGGGGTTTTTATGTTGATTTAGGGATTAGATCCACAATGTTTGATTTTCTTCTTGGTTTTGATTTTGAGACTTAATGGTTTTGATTTTTGAGACAACATTTTTACATTTTCTTTTGATTTGGAGACTAGATTCACAAAGTTTGGTTTTCTTCACAATATTTGATTTTGGATTTTGGTTTTAATTTGTGTGGATATAAAAATTTTGATTGAGCAAGGTATGAAATGAGAGTATTTTGATATGTTCCCAAAAAATCTTGAAATTAGTATTTGATATTGTCATGATATATAAGGTTAAGGTTTTTTTTTTTGGAATTTTTGTGAAAACAATTTTTCAACACTCATTAAGTTCAAAAAAAAAATCATGTTTTCTTGAAATATTAGGATGATAATAATTTTAGAAACCAATTTTTAAGAAGATAATTAAGATATTGGATTTCTTGATTTTTATTTGATTTCTTAAATTTTTGAATTGAGAATAATTGAAAACATGTTGGATTTTAAAGATTTTCTTAACAAATTTTTGTTTGTTTTTAGATGATAGTAATTTTAATTGTAATATTAATTTTTTTTTGTAATGTGACAGATGGCACAAGGAAATAGGGGTAAGAAGGCGGCAAGTTTGGCCGTGGAGGCGGCAGTGGTGGGAGTCCCGTATGTGGTGGAGTTTGCCCTTCCACGACACCACCACATCATGCAGTTGTTTGTTGCCTCCGAGGTTTTTAGCTTGTTTTCTCCGGATGGGTTCTGCTCGGAGATGGTTAGAAATTTTTATACGCACCTAGAGGATCCATCGGAGTCGGATCTTGATGGAGGAGTACGATCAATGGTACAAGGTCACGAGGTGACGATTACCCATGACATTCTCAGGAACGTGTTTGGGATATCACAGTATCCACACCGTTTGGAGATTGTTGAGAAATTTAGAGCGGATAGAGACTGGACACGAGTGAATATGGTTCTGCATAATAGGGAATGTAGGAGTCTCATTTCCACGATGTCGACACTTACAACAGATGATTTGGTAGTCCAGGAAGTACTACGCCACACAATCTTATTGAAGTTGGGTGATACGGCGAAAATCACCGCTCAACTGAGTTATGTGACTTATATGATTCTAGAGGGGGAGAAATTTGATGTGGCTGATTTGTTACTTTCTCTGATTCGATATTCGTTCAAGTTGCGGTATCCATCCCGTCAGAGATACAATAACTTGCCCCTGGGTGGCATTATTCAGCGTGTTATTCAGGGTATGTATCCTTCAGTAGAGCTTAGTTTTTACTTGATGGATTGCTTTCCTATGATTTATAGTACTTCACAATTGCGAGCATCTTTTGTCTCGGATGAGCCATCGTCATCAGTTCAACCACCACTTCGCCGAGGAGCGTCATCACGAGGAGCTCGAGATGCTTCATATGGGTCCTTTCGAGAGGAGATGAGTGATCGGATGACACGGGTGGAGGAGGACGTTTCAGTGATAAAGACGGATGTCTCAGGGATCAAGAAGAATGTCTCTGGGGTGAAGAAAATGATGAAGTTCATGATGAAGGCTTTAAATTTGAATCCATCAACACCGGAGCGAAGGGAATGGGAGAGTCCGGTGCAAGATCCGCCAAGGCATTCAATCCGACGGACACGAAGACGACCATCATCTAGTCCAAGTGTGGAGGAGGTGGATGATGATGATGAGTAGTGATAGAATTTTATGTGTGTAATAATACAGGGATGTGAACCTTAGACATCTGCTACTGTCTGCTAGCGCTGGCGCTACCAGTTAGCGCTGACGCTATCTATGATTTTGATTATGAGTTTTCTGGATGTTTGGCAGTTTTTACCTGGTTCTTGTGATTCATTTTTGCTAGTTTTTATACTTTAGTTTCACGTTTATGTTTAAATCTAACGTTATATGAAGTGAAAATCTTAAAGATAGATTTGAAAATATAAACCTTATAATTTTGAAATAACTCAAATAGCATCAAGGATTTTACTTATGTGGATGATATAAGTAGATAATGAGTTTTAGGAGGATGAAGAATCTTGGTCAATAGAAGTTTTAAACTATCATTTGTTTAATTTTGTAAAACTTCATAGGTTTTAGGATTATATTTTCATTACTACATATAGAATTATTAGCCAAAAATAAATAACAAACGGTTAAATTATATCATGAAGTAGAATAATTGAAACCCAATTTTTTGTTGATTTCTACTTCATGCGTTTGGTGACACTTAATGATTAGAAGATTTAAGGATCCAAAGGGGACCAAAAGTGGTGGTTCCTTTGGGTACCCAAATATATCGTATAGGTTTGTGGGTAGATACTGATGAATGAGTCTGTTCATGTGATGTTAATGTTTCAGTTCTAAGTTTGGGTCTCCATTCATACATGGGTTTAGAATTATAATTTTGCATTAAATTTCTATGCTCATTAGATTTGTGCTTAAAATAATGATGACTTTTGAAATCATTTTTTATAGGAAATCTTTGCCTATTTGAATATAATGTGGGAGATACATTTTTTAGTGAATACTTGAGATTTACTAATTTCTTCTGTTTTTCATAGTTAAACTTAGTTATGATATTCATATTTGACTTGGTCTTAGGTGTTTCTTGATATTGTGAATTTGTATTTATAATTTTCATAAGACTGTTGATTTTTTATTCTAATTCATAATTCTTCATCATTAGATTATGCCTAGCTTTATTATAAGCGATTGTGCTATTTTTAAGAGTGGTAGCAATTAATTCAATATGTTTTTCGTATTCATCCCTATATTCATCAAATGTTTCGTCCATCTCTTTAATTTCAATTTTATAGTCTTTACACTTAGCACAATCATTTTTTAAAGAAGAATTTTCTAAACATAATTTTTCATTTTGTTCTTTTATAAAAATAAGATCTTTTTCAAGTTCCTTGTATTTTTCATTTAAATTATTAAGATCTTTGCAAGGTGTTATGTTTTCATTAGAATTAAATTTTGCTTTTAAATTTTTATTTTCTAAGCGCAAGAGTTTATTGGACCTTTTTAATTTCTTTATTTTACGCTTAGTATTTTGTAGCAATTGTAATGAAGAGATAGAAGTACAAGCGATGAAGTTTGATTTCCTTACATTGCTTTTGGATGAGGAAGGATTTGAACATAATGTTCCTTTGTCTTCTTTTTGGCACTCCTCTTCCAAAGGTACGATTTCTTCTTCTCTTTCCTTCGATGTGTGCTCCATTGATTCGTCATGAGAGAAGCTTTCTTGAAGACTAGTGCACGCTTGCATATTCTCCGGTTCTTGTGATTGTTCCATACCTGCAGGAGGAGAATCATAAGTTTCTTCAAGAAAATGCCATACTTTGTATGCACTAGAAAAACAATATATTAATTTGAAAATATCTTAAGATAAAGCACAAAAAATATAATGCATAGCTTTTGCATTTAGGTGACGCTCTTGTTTTTTTGATTCGTCCGCTGGTCTAACTATTGCTAAATCCCACGCATTGATATCTAAGCTTTTAATAAATTTTTCCATTAATACTTTCCACCCTTTATAATTTTACCCTTCGAATAAAGGTGGTTTAGGTGATTTTTCTTCTTCACAAAAATTTTCCCCACTAAAAGAAGCGAGATCATGAGACGCCATTATTCCCGGTTGTTAAGCCGATTGGAATAAAACCTGCTCTGATACCACTTGTTGGATCGGTAGGCGCCCTTAGAGGGGGGGGGGGGGGGGTGAATAAGGGTTTTAAAGATTTTATAATTATTTTGAATATTTTAGAAAAATCTTTGAATATGATAATAAAGAAGATCAAGACTAATCAAATATAGTACAAATAGAGACATGATTTTATTAACTTGAGAAACATGATTACAAAATTTGATCTCTTATGAAAGCTAGAAATCAAAGCTAAATAGAAAAGAAACCTTTTGGTTTTCTATCCTGACTCGCTTCCCCACGAACCGGTGGCCCTAGCCTTATCCTCCCTCGATTCGGCCTCAAGCCGCTCTAGCCAATCCCTCCCCGGATGTGGCCTCGAGCCCCCCTAGACCTAGCCTAGATCTAGTCGCCAACACGAGGCGATTTTCACCCTAAGTCCTACCCAGACCTAGTCTCCAACACGAGGCGATTTCACTAATCGTTTACAAAGAGGAATATGAAATAGCAATAAAGAAATAAGAACTCCCTCAAGATGGACTTCTGAAGTTGGAGACGAAGATCCGCCGTTGAATAAGCGTTGTAGAAGCGGACTTCGATCTGATCCAGTGTGACGAGATTCTCCTTCAAAAGTTTTGCAGAGCTTCGCTAGCACATCAACTTTCGGTCAAGATAGCCTCTGGAATTCTGGCACTCAGTATCTCTCTCTGATGTCTCTATGAAACGAGAGGACTTGGGTCCTTTTTATAGACTAGCGCTAGCGCCTGCGCTAGCCACTACCGCCGGCGCTATCTCATATTAGGAGACTTTTTGGGCGGCAGGATCTTCAATCCGAGGCAACAATTCCAGCATGCCTTCTGTGCATCGAGCTAGCGCCGACGCTATCCACTATTGCCTGCGCTATCTCATATTAGGAGACTTTTTGCGCGGCAGAATCTTCAATCCGAGGCAACAATTCCAGCATGCCTTCTGTGCATCGAGTTAGCGCCGGCGCTATCCACTATCGCCTGCGCTAGTGATCAGTTTGGAGTTGATGGCTCAATTTCGGGGGCAACCACCATATGTAAACCTTGAGTCATTTTGACCTGTTATCCTGCACACTTAGATCACACAAGATTAAATACACACATAGGATTTGTTATTCTCAAACCTAGGAGATGCGGAAGACCGTGTTCCAACAAAAATGAGGAAGAGAAAGTACAGGGAGGAAATGGAGAAAAGGATGACTATGGAAGATGGAGTCCCAAATCCAGATCCATCATTCTAGTAGCATGGAAGCGAGTGAAAGTTAATAAAGGTGAAAGACACAATGTATATAGTCCTCAAGAATCGGCTAAATATGAAGATCAAGAAGAGGTCACAAAAGAGACAAGCAAGCAGGTAGAATCCCAGTTGATGATCCTCAGCCTCTCAAGTATCATCCCAAGCTACTTCACCAGACAAGATGAAAAGTAGCAGGAAGGCAGTGTCAAGAAAGAAAAGAGTGAAGCTGCTATGAGGGCACCAGAGAAATAGATGGCTAAATCTTTAGGGGCAAAATGTAGAAATGTCAAAAACTATAAAACATTTGTCACTATTTATAAATGAAGTGATATTTGTCAAATTCTGTGTTCACTCAAACATAACTGTAATGTCATTATTATATGTTTATTTGTTTAAGATGTACTTTATCATTGAGTGGGTTAGGACTTCTTCAAATAGGGGGAAATTGTTGGGAACAATGCCCAACAGTGTTTCTGATTTGAAGAAGTGCTCAGCTCAATTATAAGTACAAGTTGTATTTAACATTATATCTAGTTCATGCTTGTAGAGATCAGATGATATATCCAGTACTTCAATAATTGCCTAAGTACAATATCGTCGAACAAGACTGGACATATCATCGACAAGTATAGGCACATCGTTGAAATGATGGGCAAAGCAAAGAAAAATGATTATGTCTGATGTCGTCGAAAAGGATCAAGCGTATCGTCGACAAGTGCAGGCATATCATCAACAATATGTAGAGCAAAGCAAAATGATGTTATCGTTGTAACATCAACACTACAATACCTCTCAATGATATCAGAATGCCGAGAAGAAGGAACAAGACTGAGACAAGTACAAGACTGGTGTCGACCATATCATCGAAAAGAAGTCGTGTCATTGAAAAGTAAAAGGGAAGGTCTGTGTCTAGTATATAATTGAAAAGAAGCTCTGTCGTCGATAAGATTGATGACAACTATATTGTCAAAAAGAAGACGTGGCGTCGAGAACACTGAGGAAGCAGCTGTGAAGACGTGCAGTTGCTGAAGAACAATCTTCGACATGATATCGACCATGTCGTCGAGAAGATATGGTGATCACAATGATATCAAGTAATCAAGAAGATTACGCCGACATCAGTTAGATGACTTCATGTCGTCTTAAGCACGAGTGCAGAAGGGATGTCTAGTGTCATCGAGATATTGTCCTTTTCATTGTAACAATGGAAATATCGTCGAGACAGATTCAAATGTTGCCAGACTCGCTAACAGCAGTTAATGCCGCCGCCTGATTGTCCAATCAACGCGTGCTCTTAAGGCATGGGCGATTGTCAGAAAAAGTCATCATAGGAGACTGTAGCGGTATCTCAGTCCTATAAAAGGGAACAGTGGATGCCCTAAACAAATGACTTAAAAACTGAGGAACGAAAAAGAATCCCGCTGAGCATTTTGAATACAACAGTACAAGCTGCGGTGAAGACGAAAGAAAGAAGGGAAGAACAAAATGATCATCCTATGTTCTTCAAGTAGCAGTCAAGTCTCATCGACTGCTAAGAATCGTTCAAGAATGGAAGCCAGTAAACATCAGGCAAAGCAAGAAAACTTGAAGATGATTTGTGTCGTTCAGATTCAAAATCAGAAGCATCTTTTTCAAGAAAAGAAGCCGATCTCCACAAGGCAGAAGAACTTAATGTAAATCTTTCTTTACAAGGCTTATGGGCCATATCTCTGAGATCTGTTTCCAGATCTGTGTGTCAAGCTTGAGAGCTTGAGATCTGTGAGGTTTGAGGGCTAGGGCAGTGGGACTTGCAGGTCCAAACGTGTCGGGCTTGCGGGCTCGGGTGCAGTGAAGGGGATTGCGGGCCTAGGCTATAGGCAAGACTTGCGGGTCTGTGATGTGTAGGGCTTGAGGGCCTGAGTGTCGAGCTTGTGGGCTTGGGTGGAGTAAAGAGCTTGCGGGCCTGATGAGTCCAATTTATATACTGTTTTTCGGACTCATCCGGGCTGCTTTTCCTACTTTTGATCTTCAGTTTTTGTTCGTATTTGTTTATTTTCACCTTGTTCATACTTGTGCTTGAAGTGTCTGTTGTAGTGTGCAATTGCACACTACATTGTTGGGGGTAAGCACACTCTGCTCCCCATCGTGTTGTTTCTATTTTATGCTGGTGCTGCATGTGTATTCCCAGCTGGGCTACGATGCTCGCAGGTGCCTGATCCATCCCCTTTTCCCATAAATAATGACTGTGTACAACGCACGGTCGTGCATTTTATTGACGCACGGATAGATGTGGTCGTGCACCTTCATCTGGGTAGAAAATGATGATCTGATTTTGATCGTGCGTCTTTACGCACGGGCAGTTGCCCGCGCGTGAAGGAATCGCACGATCAGCCTGTTTAGCCTTCTTTTAGCTTTTCTGAATTTACCAGTGCGTTTTGACGCACAGGCGGATTTGCCCATGTGCGAGTAAATTGCACGGGCGCTCCAGGTCGTCTTCCTTCGCTGTTCTCTATTATTAATATCGCACGGTCGTGCGTTCGACCGTGCGTGACCTATTTTCTGATCTTTCTCTATAAAGCTGCAGCTTTCGACCTAAATCGGGACAGATCGTACACGCCATACAGCTGCGCCATTTTCGCCATCTCCACTGTGGTTTCGTCCCTTTGGGCCTCCTCCATCATCCTCAAGCTCTAAGGAGAGGGATTCAACCCTACATCCACCAAGATCCAAGGAGAAGGAAGCTAGGTTGTTTTCGGATCATGACACGAAGAAGACGGGCCATTGGAGGGTAGTGACAACCTTCTCTACCCTGGACGCAATTGAGGACCGAGCTTGGATGCGGATTGACAACCCAGCGATTCCAACCGTGAATCTTCAACAAGACTTCGGATTCAGTCGATTTCTTTCTCTCCCTATCTTTGTCTCCATCCCACCTCGCGAAGCATTGCATAACGGCATTGCATAGGAGTAGTTGTAGTATTTTCTTTATTTTCCACAAACCAAAACACCCGTTTCCGCAACCCATCCGACATAAAGGACTTCAATCTCAAGTCCTTCCTCAATAGTAAACTCCACCTTACTGTGTTCCTTCGAGATCGATACTTGGGGATTCACTCCCACATTTTATATTACTTGAACGATCGGTACACTGCCATTTCGTGCCGCAGTCTAGCTACCGCTTGTAGCGGTGTACGAGATTCGCGCATCAAGTTTTTGGCGCCGTTGCCGGGGAACACAGACGTGTGAGTTTTCTGGAGAGGGAGAATCTGAGAGAGAAGCCCTTCCATTTGTCTATCGTGTCCTTTTTGTTTTATTTCTTCTTATTCTGTTTTTCTGTTTATATGAGGTTGCTCTAGTAAATTTTTGTTAGGTGTAGTATTTTGCACAATAGTGTTTTTATTTTGAATCATTTTATCTTAAAACTATGTGGGCTTCATTTAATATTCGTTTCCGTTGGTGTGGAGATATCTCTCACGCTAGTGATAGATGTCCAAAGGGAGATAATAGCCCTAGCACTCAAGGCCCATCATATGGAGCACCGACTTCGTCTGGTACTCCATATGGTGCGCGTAAGTCCTATGGCTATTCTGCCGAGCCTTTACTGTCATACTTCTTTTCGTCTTCAGCACCTGCTGTACCAAAGAAGCCCGCAAGGCAGTGCTTGTTTTGTAAGAGCTTTGATCATGCCTTAAAGGATTGTGCTACATTCCATCGCCAATTGGACGAGGATGATGAGTCGGATATCCGGATCGTCCCGACTCCTGCTTCTGGCAGCACACCTTCAACATCTGGTTATGTGCCCATTTCACCTCCAAGCTTTGAAGGGTATAATGTGGACACAGTCACCAGATGTGTGGCTGATCTAGGCTCTGACATGGCTGAGCCCATCTGCCCTGTGCATATATCACCATGTGTTGATTCACTTCTTTGTGAGGAATTGGTGCTTGACATTTATCCAAGCACTATTCCTCCCCCTATTGTGCATACTACATTCATCTCTGACGGCCTTATTGAGGATGTGTCGCAGGATTAGGCTGGCGATCAATGTGTTATGCCTGCTCCTATGGAGGAGGACAACCTTCTAGGTGAAGAGGATCTTTCCTCAGCACCGTTCGAGGAAGTCCAACTCTTGGGCATGGCCACTGTTGATCCCGCCGAACCTTGTAGCATTGATGACAATGCAAACATTATTTTACTTCCCCAATCTAATGGGAGTGAGACCGGGACCACTCCCCTGATTATTGATTGTTTATGTCATTCTTCCCTTTTATTTCTTGACCCCCTTCCCTTTTTGAGCCTATGCAGGTTGAGCCTTCACAGGTTATGCAGGAGGTGGTGAAAACTTCACCATTCAGTGTTGCGCACATCTTCTTGTGTGAGGAGGTTAATTCCCCCTCCATAGAGGATATGCCATGTATTGTATTCCCCTCCTGCTGCCTCCTTGAAGATGACACCTTGCTAGGCAAGGAAATTTATTTTGGTGAAAGTAGAGTGGAGGACTCTCCCTCCACCTCCTTCTTTCTCTCTCCTCTACCTCTATCTAGCAGGTATTATTATTTAGGTAGAGGAGTAGTGGTTCTATCACCGTATCGGTACCCGCTACCGACACGGGAATTAGAACAGTTGCCTGTCCACTTCTCTTTCCATACTCCCATTAGCTAAGACCCTCGCCTTCCTGAATAAGTCGTGCTGGGATGACAATAACCCCAGTTGTTATCTTACTTTCTCTTGTCTTTTATTTTATCGCCTACTCTAACTAGTTAGTTAGATTTTATTTTAGTTTGTTTTTGCGGAGACAACCACTTGCAGGTATTTTCTATTTGTGAAGGCGGTGGTTGTGATTCTTGTTATAGCTTCACTCTAGGCTTCCGGCATGCTTACTTGCTGAGCATTGGGTACCCTCTTCCCCTAACTTTGTTTTAGAATCTCTTAATGCTTAGTTTAAGTCTGGGGGAGACCTTTTTGTGTACCCACTCACGTGCACATTTATTTAGCATGCTAGAAGTCTTTATTTAAATTACTTTTTCATTTTGTCTGCACACAATGCACCCACTTGAGCGCATACTTAATCTTTAGTGTGTCACGAGTATAACTCATTCCTTTTTGTAGTTTGGAAAATGATTGTGCTAGCTTTTAAAATTATGTAGTGGAATAAAATGTTGACTCCGGTGTTTCTAGTCAAATACTCATGTGAGTATAGGGATTCATGTAGATTAGATTTCTCTTTTATACTACTAGCTTTATGCATTTCTATTAGCATAAATATTATTTACTCTACTCAAATGGTGAATCCGGTGTAAATCAAATGGTAGCATAGGGATGTGTGTAAATTATTGTTAGATTCGTATTGCTCGAGTCAGGAGGAAAGATAATCTTTCTCGGTGGCTAAGAACTTGCCCCAAGCGATTCTCGAAGCATAGACATAGGATAGTTCTAGTGCGTGAGAATGACGTAGGCCATCATTTTGGCCCAGTTTAGCTTTTGAGCCATTCCTATCATCTTATCCTCGTTAGCCCAGCTGTGCCTACCCGTTCTTTGATTCAGCCCCACTTTTATCTCACCAAATCCTAAAAGCCAATCCTAGTCGCACACCCAAATTTGAGCTTTAGTTGTTTAATATTTTCATGATTGGGGTGTTGATGTTGTGATATTTTTTGGTGAAAATGTGGATGCACTTCATTGCTCATCTTGCTGAAATCGTTTTGAAAAGAAAAAAAATGAGAAAAAGAAAAGAAGTAAAAAGAAAAAGAAAAAGAAGAAGTGCTTAATTGAAAAATCTTTGTATAAATTTATGATTGGGAGTAGGCGTTGCACACACCCATGTTGCAAAAGTCTAAGTTTGGGGGTGTGGCGGGCTTGCATTCGATGTTGGTGTGCGGGGAGTTGTAATAAAGCTCATTTGGGTTTCGGTGTATCAAGCCTTCGTGTTTATCATTGTTTACCTCACCATAACCCAAGCCCCATTTAAAACCTAAAGTCCTACCGACTCACGCTAGAAACTAATCTAGTGTCGTGGAGAGAATGTGAACGGGTGAGCTTATGGTCTCCGACGCCGATGGATTTCGGTGGAGTTTGTCTAGAATCCCAGGTTTGGCAATGCTTGTCTCAGCGATTCTTTTACTTTCTCCATATGTGTGACCGGATGATTCAGCGTGATTCCCATTTTGAGCAGAAGTAATATTTATTTACTCTTTTAGAAATTTATAAACTATGTGTATAAATTAGAAATCTTCTTTAGTATTTTTCTATGCACATGGGCATGCGACTTCGCATGGTATTTCACTTTGTAATTTTGAGTTAGCTATTTCATGTTCCTGCCTGCTTGGGATTTGTTTGCTCGGGACGTGCAAACAGGTAAGTCTGGGGGTGTGATGAGTCCAATTTGTATACTAATTTTCGGACTCATCCGGGCTGCTTTTCCTGCTTTTGTTCTTCAGTTTTTGTTCGTATTTGTTTATTTTCACCTTGTTCATACTTGTGCTTGAAGTGCCTGTTGTAGTGTGCAATTGCACACTACATTGCTGGGCGTAAGCACACTCTGCTCCCCATCGCGTTGTTTCTATTTTTATGCTGGTGCTGGATGTGTATTCCCAGCTGGGCTGCGATGCTCGCAGGTGGCTAATCCATCCCCTTTTGCCCAGAAATAATGACTGTGTACAACGCACGGTCGTGCGTTTTATTGACGCATAGATAGATGTGGTCGTGCTCCTTCATCTGGGTAGAAAACAATGATCTGATTTTGATCATGCGTCTTTATGCACGGGCAGTTGCCCGTGCATGAAGGAATCGCACGATCAGCCTATTTAGCCTTGTTTTTAGCTTTTCTGAATTTACCCATGCGTTTTGACGCACGGGCGGATTTGCCCGCGCGCGAGTAAATCGCACGGGCGCTTCAGGTCATCTTCCTGCGATGTTCTCTATTATTAATATCGCACGGTCTGCGCACGGTCGTGCGTTCGACCGTGCGTGACCTATTTTCTGATCATTCTCTATAAAAGCTGCAGCTTTTGACCTAAATCGGGACAGATCGGACACGCCGTACAGCTCCGCCATTTTTGCCATCTCCACTGTGGTTTCGTACCTTTGCTCTCCCAATCTTTGCATTGGTAGTTGTAGTTAGTAGATCTCTTGTATTTAGATGATGAGCACTATAAACCTTGTTTATTAAGTTATTTCATGTCTATGTGAAATTATCTTTTGTTTATATGTGTGTATGAGGTGCGCCACCATCCATTTTCCATTTCGCCATTATGCTCGTTCGCCGCACTAGCAATTGCTAGTGGCATGCTTGTCGAAGAGGTGCTTGCGACCCTCATTCCGTTTTCTTTATTTTCCACAAACCTTGCAAAGTAGCGCCTCGTGAAGCAGCGCGTTCAAGGTCTACGTAGTCTCCATCCCGCCTTGTGAAGCATTGCATATGAGTAGTTGTACTATTTTCTTTATTTTCCACAAACCAAAACCCACGTTTCCGCAACCCATCCGACATAAAGAACTTCAATCTCAAGTCCTTCCTCAATAGTAAACTCCACCTTACTGTGTTCCTTCGAGATCGATACTTGGGTATTCACTCCCACATTTTATATTACTTGAACGATCGGTACACTGTGCCGCAGTCTAGCTACCGCCTATAGCGGTGTGCGAGATTCGCGTATCAGGGCCTAGGCTGTAGGCAAGACTTGCGGGTTTGTGTAGTGTAGGGATTGAGGGCCTGAGTGTCGAGCTTGCGAGCTCGGGAGCAGTGAAGGGGCTTGCAGGCCTAGGTGATGCGCAAATCCTACACACCACTATAAATGGTGGCTAGACTGCGGCACGACACGGCAGTGTACCGATCGTTCAAGTAATATAAAACGAGGAGTAAATCCCCGAGTATCGATCTCGGAAGGAACACAGTAAGGTGGAGTTGACTATTGAGGAGGACTTGAGATTGAAGTCCTTAAGTCGGATGGATGCGAAAGGCTAGGGTTGGTTTGATTTGCGGAAAACAAAATAAAACAACTAAATCACTACTCCTATGCAGGCCGCTATGCTTTGCTTCGCCGGGCGGATGGAAACTATGCAGGCCGCGATGCACTGCTTCGGTATGCGGATGGGCGAGTAGGCAAGCGGATGAGGTGGTTCGCACTAGCGGAAATGAAGTGGATTACACGGGCCGTTAGCACCGCTTAGCTTGGCGAATGGAAGAGTAGGCTCACGTAGTGGAAGAGAAGTTAAGCGGAATGGAATGGATGGTAATGGAGGATGGAAGATGAATGACAATAGGGCACCTCATACACTTGAATAAATCAAAAGTAATTTCATAAACATGAAATAAAAGTTACATATATGGGTTTATCAAGCTCATCATCCAAAAAATAGAGAGTTTAGCATACAAACATCATTTCAAAAGAATAAAGAGTAAGAGATTCGACCGACTCCGAAGCCTTGTTGGGATTCATGGTTGGAATCGCTGGGTTGTCAATCCGCGTCCAAGCTCGGTCCTCAGCTGCGTCCGGGGTAAAGGAGGGCTGTCACTTCCTCCCAATGGCCCGTCTTCTTCGTGTCACGACCCGGCGATGTCCAAATGCTCTTTAAACCTTCCTTAATGATGAAAGTAAGATGCAATCTCTTCCTTGAAGTCCCTAGATGAATAGAGGAGGCTTAGAACGAAAAAATGCAAAAAACGGCGCTCAAAAAGACCTAGAAAAGAAGAAGTTACGGCTGTTTTCGCGGAGCAGCTATTTATAGACAGGTGCAGGTTTTCAATGCGCACGATCAGTGGCGCACGACCAGTGGTCGTGCGCACTATGGCCAGTGGTCGTGCGATAAGCCAGTCAGGCCACTTTTTAGGTGGGAATTAATGCACGATCACTAGCGCACGACCAGTGGTCGTGCGCACTATGTCCAGTGGTCGTGCGCAGTGTTCCTGTGCAGTTTTTGCGCCCCGGAACACTCGCACAACCCCCGTATCAACATTAAAGATCGTCAGGCCACGTAAATGGGCATTCCACACATTCTCAAATATATAAATTGAATTGCAACATAAAGCATGAGTAAGATAAACAAGAAAATACATCGAAACGGGCCTAAAAGTGCACTTAGCTTGGAATAACAGGTAGAGAACAAATATGAGTGATTATGGATCTAAAATGTAGTGCATTGACTCAAATACCGGCCCAGATGAGTCCATAAATGTGTATATAAATGGGACTCATCACACCCCCAGACTTACCTGTTTGCGCGTCCCGAGCAAACCATCTCTCGCGGACAGTAAAAACATAAGCTGGCGAAGAAATTATCAAGCGGAGTACCATGCGAAGTCGCATGCTCATGTGCGTAGAAATACAGTAGACAAAATTTCTAATTATACATATTGCTTTATAATTTTCTAGGAGCGTATTTATATATTACGTTTACTCAAAAGGCGAATCACGGTGAATCATAAGGTCGTACATAGGAAGAAAGTAAACTGAACGCTGAGGCGAGCATTGCCAAAGATCGGGGCTCGGGACAACTCCATTGAAATCCATCAATGTCGGTGACCATAAGCTTGCCCGTTCGCACTCTCTCCACGGCACTGGTTTGACTCAAATGCGTGAATCAATAGGACTTTAGGTTTTTAATGGGGCTTGGGTTTAGGTGAGGTATGCAATGATAAAGACGATGGCTCAAATATTAAACCCAAATGAGCTAGTGCAGAAATTCTCCTTATTCGCCACACAAACACACGGGTACATCACACCCCCAGACTTGGACTTAACAACATGGGTGTGTGCACCGCCTACTCCCAAACATAAATTTTTACACAGATTTTTTCATTAAAGCTCAAATCTTTTTCTTTTCTTTTCACTTCTTTTCTTTCTCTCATTTTCTTCTTTTCTTTTCTTATCATTTTCAGCAACTAAACAATAACACATCCAAATCTTCACAAACATATCACCAAATCAACAACCCAACTCATGAAAATATTAAACAGCTAAAGCTCAGATTTGGGAGTGCGACTAGGTTTGGCATTTAGGCTTTGGTGAGACAATAGTGGGGCTGAATCAAAGAAAGGGTAGGCACAACTGGGCTAACGAGGATAAAGCGATAGGAGTGGGCACAAAGGCTCAACCGGGCCAAAATGATGGCCTATATCACATTCACACAATTGACTAACCGTATACCCATGCTTCAAGGATCGCTTTGGGCAAGTTCTAGCCACCGAGAAAGATAATCCTTCCTCCCGGCTCGGGCAATACGAGACTAACGAACGTCTACACACATTCCTATGCTACCGTTTGATTCACACCGGATTCACCACTTTTTGAGTAAAGTAAACAATATCTAAGCTAATAGAAAAATATAATCTAAAAGCATAAAAAGAAATTGAATCTACACGAATTCCTACGAGACATGAGCACTCGACTAGGAGCACTGCAAGAGTCAACATTTTACTCCACCTCATAATCCTAAGCCAGCACAATGATTTTCCAAATCACACAAAAAAGACAAATTCAACTCGCGACGTGCCAACGGCTAAGCGCGCTCAAGTGGGTGCTGTGGTGTGCAATGAAAATGAACAAAACATTTTAAAAGAAATCTTCTAATATGCAATGCAATAGTGCATGCGAGCGGGTAAACAAAACTACTCTCCCCCAGACTTAAACTAAACAATCCGCATAATATATGACAGGAAAATCAAAATAGGGCTAGGGGAAGAGAGTACCCAATGCTCAGCAAGTGAGCATACCAAAAGATTGGCGTTTAAACCAAGACTAAGCTGCAGCATCCGCCATCCAGAAGAAGTACCTGCAGGGGTCAGCTCCGCAAAACAAAAGAAACAGAAAAAGATAAACTACAATAAACTACAGCTAACTAAACAGGATGGACTAAAATAAAATGCATGAAAAGTAAGATAACTACTGGGGTTATTGTCATCCCAGCACGACTTATTCAAAAACATGAAGGTTCTAGCTAATGGGCCTATGAAAAAGGAAATGGACAGGTAACTGTTCTAATACACGTGTCGGTAGCGGGTACCGATACGGCGACAGAACAGTTACTCCTCTACCCAAATAATAATACCTACATAACGCAGGTAGAGGAAACAGAAAGTAAGAAGAGGAGGAGACCTGGTCCTCATTCATCTCACCAAAACAATCCTTGCCCAGCAAGGTATCATCTCCAGGGGTGCAGCAGGAGGAGAAGGAAATGAATGAGGCTTCCTCTATGGAGGAGGGGTCAACCTCCTCACATATGAAGATACACTCATCATTGACTTGAGCATCATGCTCCAAGTCCTCCTGATGTACCTGCGAAGATTCAACCTGCACAGGCTCAGATGAAGAAGGGGGGTTAGGAAATAAAAGAGAAGAAAGACTTAAATAATCAAAAATTGGGGGAGTGGTCCCGGTCTCACTCCCAACAGGATCCAAGGATAGATCGCTATCATCGTCGTAAGTATCATGGCGAGGGGAACTCAAGAACTCAAGGGCCTCAGTGGTGGTTTGGACCTCCTCGTCCCATGAAGAAGTGCAAACCTCCTCATCAGAGAGAGTATCCTCCTCAACCCACTTTGGAGCATCCTCCGAGTCCGAAGCATCACCCCACTCCTTTACTTTGATAGGATCATAAAGAATGTGTGTAGAAAAATCTTGCAAAAAAACTGGAGGAACACAAAGATTTGGCTCCTCCGCAAAAAGATCTGCTGACGCCTCCCCGATGGAAAGAATACTTTCCTCATCATACTCAGGTGCATCTAGGAGCTCCCATTCCTCTCCTTGTTGGCTAACAGATGAGTGATCATCATCACTAGGAGTGAAGCCATACACAGGGAGGGAGGAGTCCATGCACGAGACAAGCTCAGGGGTAGAGGGCACAATTGCCTCCATGGGCACAGAATGAGACATAGGGACACTGTTGTCATGAGTGGAGGAGCAGCGGTCAGGATTGAAAAGACTAGGACAGTCCTTCAATCATGACCCTCTCCTTGACACAACAAGCAAATAATGTTCCTACACTGCCTAGCATTCAACTCATTCATTTGGTCCATATAATAAACCATGTCATTAAAGCTAGGTGAAATATCCCATGACGACATTTTCAATAATTAAAGCAGATAAAATGAAGCTGAAATTCTTTGCAAGGAAATTTACACAAACTAATAAAACTCCTTGGATTAAACTTGCCTAAAAAAAAATTAAAACAGGAAAAGGGAAATAGTAAAATTAATAAACGCAAAAATTAAATAGAAAACAAACAAAATGACAAGAGGACTATACACAATGGAAGAACTTCTAACTCTTGTCTCCCCTTACAGCAACTCACACGTCTATGTTCCCCGGCAACGGCGCCAAAAACTTGATGGCGCAAATCCTACACACCACTATAGATGGTGGCTAGACTGCGGCACGACACGGCAGTGTACCAATCGTTCAAGTAATATAAAACGAGGAGTAAATCCCCGAGTATCGATCTCGGAAGGAACATAGTAAGGTGGAGTTGACTATTGAGGAGGACTTGAGATTGAAGTCCTTAAGTCGGATGGATGCGAAAGGCTAGGGTTGGTTTGATTTGCGGAAAACAAAATAAAACAACTAAATCACTACTCCTATGCAGGCCGCTATGCGCTGCTTCGCCGGGCGGATGGAAACTATGCAGGCCGCGATGCACTACTTCGGTAGGCGGATGGGCGAGTAGGCAAGCGGATGAGGTGGTTCGCACTAGCGGAAATGAAGTGGATTACACGGGCCGTTATCACCGCTTAGCTTGGCGAATGGAAGAGTAGGCTCACGTAGTGGAAGAGAAGTTAAGCGGAATGGAATGGAGGGTAATGGAGGATGGAAGATGAATGACAATAGCGCACCTCATACACATGAATAAATCAAAAGGAATTTCATAAAGATGAAATAAAAGTTACAGATCTAGATTTATCATGTTCTTCATCCGCAAAATAGAGAGTTTAGCATACAAACATCATTTCGAAAGAATAAAGAGTAAGAGATTCGACCGACTCCGAAGCCTTGCTGGGATTCACGGTTGGAATCGCTTGGGTTGTCAATCCGCGTCCAAGCTCGGTCCTCAACTGCGTCCCGGGTAAAGGAGGGATGTCACTTCCTCCCAATGGCCCGTCTTCTTCATGTCACGACCCGGCGATGTCTAAATGCTCTTTAAACCTTCCTTGATGATGAAAGTAAGATCCAATATCTTCCTTGAAGTTCCTAGATGAATAGAGGAGGCTTAGAACTAAAAAACGCAAAAAACGGCGCTCAAAAAGACCTAGAAACGAAGAAGTTACGGCTGTTTTCGCGGAGCAGCTATTTATAGACAGGTGCAGGTTTTCAATGCGCACGATCAGTGGCGCATGACCAGTGGTCGTGCGCACTATGGCCAGTGGTCGTGCGATAAGCCAGTCAGGCCACTTTTTAGGTGGGAATTAATGCACGATCAATAGCGCACGACCAGTGGTCGTGCGCACTATGTCCAGTGGTCATGCACAGTGTTCCTGTGCAGTTTTTGCGCCCCGGAACACTCGCACAACCCACGTATCAACATTAAAGATCATCAGGCCATGTAAATGGGCATTCCACACATTCTCAAATATAGAAATTGAATTGCAACATATAGCATGAGTAAGATAAACAAGAAAATACATCGAAACGGGCCTAAAAGTGCACTTAGCTTGGAATAACAGGTAGAGAACAAATATGAGTGATTATGGATCTAAAATGTAGTGCATTGACTCAAATACCGGCCCAGATGAGTCCATAAATATGTATATAAATGGGACTCATCACTAGGCTACAGGGACTTGCGGGTACGAGTTGTAAGGCTTGCGGGCTGGAGACATTGGCGCAGTTTGCCGAGCCTAGCACACTGCTAGGTAGGCGCAGAGGGAAAGAGGACTACTCAAGAAACCCTGTCTTGAGGAACCTCTATATGTCCTTGTGTGTTTTCTGTGTTGTGCTCTCTCAAACTCTAAATCTATTATCCATAAAACAAGAACACCTAAAGGGGATAAAAATTTTTGAAAAACCTATTCACCCCCCCCCCCCCTCTAGGTGATAAGTTGACACCCCATAACTAACAACGTTTATGAATTCTTTAACAAGCTGTCGCAAAAATTTGATTCTTCTTTGCAACGTGATTGCTCCGATACCATGTTGAGTCAAGTGGATTCAAATTTGGATTTATATGAAATCCCTGAAATATCGATTCGGGATCCTCCAATTGTGCGTACTAAAGGTTGGCCAAAGCTTGCTACTAGAATTTCATCTGGTATTGAGGAATCTCATAATCTGACAATATGAAGGACCTGTGGATCATGCGGTGGAAAGGGCCACTATGCTACAACTTGGCCAAATAGAATGGAGGTGCGTTTTGTTAAATGTTAATTTCTTTTCTAACAAAATTTCATATTTTGAAGGATACGCATGCATAATGAACCCTTACGACTATTCCAGCCGGTGTTCGAGCCTAACTGCTGAGGATTAATGGAGAATGGCAATGATGGCTCTGATATGTTTGAGCTGAAGAACTTTGTGTTTATCGTTTTCTCTGCACACAACTATTAATGGAGAATGGCAATTTTGGATTAAATTTTATGTCACATTTGTAACTTTATGTCACAGTTTGTTTTAATTTTATTATCTGTTGAACTCTTTTTTTTCCTATTAATTTTATGTACTAGTGAACTACTTTCTATACATGCAGTTTCATTAACACAAGTGCAGTTTCATGTACTGGTTGAACTTACACTAATTTCAGAAATTATAGCACAAGTGCAGTTTCATGTACTGGTTGAACCCTTATCTATCTATATATACGAGTGACAGTGCACGGGGGGCACCCCCGTGCGGGTGGCATTTGTCGTGGGGGCGACATTTATCGTGGGGGCGATATTTGTCGTGGGGGGTGATATTTGTCACGGTGGTTGCTTTTGACACATAACTTTATAACAAAATGTAGGGTAGAAAGAACTTGCTCAAAACTTGAATAGTGTAGTTTTATGCATTAAAAAGCATAATATGACATCATAAGTAAGAAAGAACATATTGTTACAATATATTTATGATAAGAAGTAGGTTGGAGATGAGATCTAACAAAATACTTTTAAGGAGCATTATTTCGCTTGGAGGCCACTTTTGTAAATATTTCCCTGAACACCACATTTTTCGTGTAGACACCTTCGTGGCCGTCTATTGATCCCTTTTTGACCAGTATTACGGTGTTTTTTTCTGAAACACCTCTTGACAATGCTACGTATAGTTGCCCGTGGCTGAATACATGATTAGGCAGGTAAATGCCCACATTTCCAATCGTTTGTCCCTGAGCTTTGTTAATAGTTAATGCGAAGCATAAACGAACAGGGAATTGTCTGCGTGTCAGCTCAAATGGCATTTTCGCATCTTCCGCAGTCTGCAAAGGCAATCTGGGCAGAAATACTCGTTGACCCATAAATTGTCCTGTTAATATGTCAGCTTCAATTAAATGTCTGCCAAATCTACGGCATATTAGGCGTGTACCATTGCATAATCCAATTTTTGGGTCAAGATTTCTGAGTAGCATTATCGGGGCACCTTTTTTCAGTGTGAGCTTGTGCGGCGGGAGATTACCAGGGTTTATAGAGTTCAGAAATTCAGGCTGGTATAAATTGCGAGGATCATCGGCCACAGAGTCAAATGAGTAATAAGTGATTTCTTCTCCCGGAAAATTATGAAGACACTTCGTATTTAATGTGTTAACATCCTCATTTAATGGAGTAAGCAACGCCCTTGTCTTCATGTAATCGCTGTCATTTGTAGTGGAATTTAAATTTTGAAATACTCGCTCTATTAGAAGATCAATAGAATGTTCTCCCTCCCAAGGTATCGCCAATTGAGATGGAATACGAATCATGTCCTCCTTTATCGTCTGCTCTTCTCCATCTCCAACTCGAAGTAAGAATTTAGAGAAGTTTTGGTCATTCTGAGCCCTCATATTTTCAGTTAGTTGTAATAGTTTTACCTCAGACAAAATTTATGATTCAACAACGCTGGCAGAGATGATTTCAGTCTTCGTTCCATTTATGATTACAGGTGTAACCTGGCGAAAATCTCAGCCCATGATTATAACCTTGCCACCAAATGGTCTGTCTATTTCTAGAATGTCTCTGAATGTACGATCAACAGA
Source organism: Dactylorhiza incarnata (assembly GCA_033032865.1). Taxonomy (NCBI): domain Eukaryota; kingdom Viridiplantae; phylum Streptophyta; class Magnoliopsida; order Asparagales; family Orchidaceae; genus Dactylorhiza; species Dactylorhiza incarnata. The sequence goes on from JAWHQI010000068.1 coordinate 1,803,737, forward strand.
TTCAAATGCCTTTTTGTTTGTCATGGGTGCTTCATCCCAAATGATCGCAGATGTTTGTCTGATTAATTTACACAAATCTGACTGTTTCTTAATGTTGCACATGCACAGAGGTGTAAACGGTATAGGAATTCTAAGCTTAGAGTGTGCTGTGCTGCCCCCCGGAAGTAGAGTTGCAGCAATGCCTGAAGATGCAGTTGCAAGTATTATGCGTCCCTCTGTTCTAAATGAGGCAAGCAGAGCTCGGTAGACAAAAGTCTTGCCAGTACCGCCTGGACCATCCAAGAAGAAAATATCTCCATTTTTTTGCCGTATAGATTCACTAATTTTTGTGAAAGCAGATAGCTGACCCACATTTAGAGTTGCTATTGTACTTAAATCTGTAGCTGAAACTAAAATCGACAATTCGTGCTGAATTAGGCTACAGAAGTTCCCCCTGTCTTCGAAATCTTCACTAATTCTTGGTAAATCAAAATCAGTTATACTGCGTTTATGCTGATGGAAAATGTTGTCTAGATCATGAAGTAGCTTGTTTATTAAGTATGTATTATTTGAGGTTCTTGAACATGCATAATCTTCTATCATGCTTGCGAAGTTATCATTCCACAAATCCCGAACTCCAGTCGGTTCGCAGTATAGTAGAATTGTTGCAAATAGCCTTCGAAGTGCATGAGGCATTCTAGATTGTCGAGCTTCAGTTAAGCACTCTTTAAGGCTATTATCTTCTTCAAGTAGGCCATAACGCTCTGCAGCTTGTTTGAAAGTTAAGTAACGAACACCATCTACAGTCATAAGATGATCGAATGACTTGGGCCCTGGGACGTGATTTAAAAGTATCCGTAAGTAAAACCTCTCACCTTCAGATGGTGCAACAGCGTACAATCTGCCAACAACCTTTCGGTTTGCTATTCGGTTAGTCCATCTCCTTGATTGAGTTAGCCATCTGTAATATTTGACGAAATCTACGTACAAATAGCTCGTCTCCTCAAGCACGTCGTTGTAAATTCTGAAGAATTCAGTTGTGCGGGAATTTCTTCCATCACCTATGACCTCTGATATTGACTGACTACTACGAAATTGAACTTGATGCCTATTTGGAAGGTGGACTTGCAGCCGAACAACTGATGGGTAAGTCTGATAAAGAGTGAACTTAAATATTTTCCAAAAAGCCTCTGGAGGACAGATCCAACGACCGTCCACATATTTGCTAACTTCATCATAGTTAGGCCCAGGTCTGACCTCGAATGCAACACAATCTGGCCCTTTGTAAACATATTTGTACAAATATTTGATGCTTTTGATACTGCTGCAGATTTCAACATTGATATGACAGTCATATTTCAGTAGGAACCATGGATTATAGGGAACGACCCAACCATTATCGATAATTAATTCACCCTCGTGATCTAGGGCAATGTACCTGTTGTCGTTCCTTCGACGATAAATCGGGTATGAATCAGACCCTTGAATTGTGAATTCAGAGTACGGTTTCGGGTATCCCTTTTTACAGCTGTTATTTTTCATGCATTGGGCGTTAGGTCGGTATGATCCGCATGGTCCATGTATCATGTGTTTTAGCACTGCTGTGTAAAATTCGGGTTCTTCATTCTGATATGGTATCTCAGCCCTAACAATACAGTCGTAATCATCTGGAGTAGCTAGCCTATCGTTTTCATCGAGGATAATTAACATATGGACGTGAGGTAGACCTCGCTTCTGAAATTCGATGACGTGCACATGTGCGACAACCTTACCGAGTACACCTTTTTGGAAGATATCCTCTTTCAAGTTTTCATATTTTGCATGGAAGATCCTGCTTAGTAAATCTGGACGATCTTGGGCAGCTTGCCCAGGAAGTAGTTCGTCTTTGATCTCTTGCCATGAAGGGTTGCACGTCATTGTTAAGAAAATGTCTGGCTTGCCGAAGTTTCTCACAACGCACATAGCATCTTGATATCGCTGGTACATGTCCCTGGGGCTTCCAATGAAAGTAGATGGCAAAATTGTTCTTCGACCAACATTTGCTGTGGTGGAAGAGATGATTGTGAAAGCAGTAATTATTTTTCAAGTCATGTAAGTTTTGCATTGTAGTTGAGTTATGTTGAAAAGGAAACTTATTCGTACCTCCGTTATTCTCACCAGCGTCTAAGCAATCTTGTAGCCCCTGGTAGAGATCGGATCGAATGCTATTCTGGTTCGATCTGATCCACTTTAATTTTTGGGTTTCTATTTTGACGTAGTTATCTACTACGTACTGTTGAAGTATACGTTCCCCATGTAGAAGTATCGATGGGGTAGGTCCACGAATCTGCTATGTACGAAAAATCAGGATTCGTAAGTAGGAAAGTAATAAGATGCATATTGTAGATGTAGATGAATGTTTATACCTGTAGGATGTATGCGTAGTAGTCGCAGCAGCTGATTTTACCTGGATCGTTCGCCTCAGTTTCCCCATGCCAGCCGTAGGTACCATATGGTAGGAGTAGGGGATACTGTAATGGGTCGTAATATCCGGAGTATTCTTTGATATTAAGTAGTTGACCGGCTGTTGTTTGAATTAGTATGTCCCTGTTACTTGCATCTATAAGCTCATCACAGCCAACTAAGATTGCTGCTACTTGCGATGCCGAGGGCATTGAGTACTGACGTTGGTTTGAAGGTATCTCTTTAATGAGAAGTCGGCAATCATGTATGTCGGTGCGTCTTGCGAGTTGACGAAATGTATGCACGAAGGGGTTGGATGCGTTTAGAATACGTGTAATTCTCTGAATGAGATTGGCATCTAGAGCAGCGTTTTCATCCAATCTATTTTGTAGTTCATTTTCCGTATCATAAATAAACATTTGTAAGAATCTAGGTCGACATCCCGGTGCAGGTAGTAGAGATCCAATTTTATGATATATCGATCCATGAGCTCTGAAAGTGTAGATGCCTCGGCTGAATGAAGGTAAACTCTCATCTATTGTTACTCCCATTGACGTGAATGAGAAAATATGATTGTAAGCTCGGATATTTTGTCTGAAAGTGCGGCCTTCATGGGATTGGTCAGTGAAAAGGTTGAAGAGTTCGGGTGGTACTGGTATGTCTGGAAGTGAAATTTTTCCCGCGCAACAACATAATGTCGTTGTTTCTTTGTGGAATAGTATTGCATGACAGTGAGAGCAAATTGTGTGTGACAGAAGTGTAGCAACAGGTACATTGTGTGCTGGATAACAATTTCTGGCTACGTTGTGTTAAACAGCTTAAATGCAAAAACCCTAATGAAGCATTTTGTCAAACAACTAAAATGCAGAAAGTGGTCAATTTGTAAGATAACCCCATTGATTCATTCCAGTGGTTGACTTATTGAAGCAAGAATTTGATATGACTATCTTTATTAAAAAATTAAACAATGGTTGAAGCATGTGTATTGGTATTTCACAGATCCACAAACTGTAGCCGCTCTCACTTTTAGAAACGAAGAGAATATAATGGCTGAATCCAAAAAGTTACAGAACATTGGCTTATTGAAGCAAGAATTTGATATGACTATCTTTATTAAAAAATTAAACAATGGCTGAAGCATGTTTATTGGTATTTCACAGATCCACAAACTGTAGCCGCTCTCACTTTTAGAAACGAAGAGAATATAATGGCTGAATCCAAAAAGTTACAGAACATGGGCTTATTGAAGCAAGAATTTGATATGACTATCTTTATTAAAAAATTAAACAATGGCTGAAGCATGTGTATTGGTATTTCACAGATCCACAAACTGTAGCCGCTCTCACTTTTAGAAACGAAGAGAATATAATGGCTGAATCCAAAAAGTTACAGAACATTAGCATCTACAATCTATTTTATAAAAGAAGAGAGTATGATGGCTGAATCACCTGAAGGAAGAGGAAGCCGAAGATGACGAAGGGGCCGAAAATGACAGAGTGGGTTGTCGCAGCTTAGGTCGTCAGCCACTGTGTTTGGATGAGGGGAGATTGAGAGAGCTCTTCAGCCTAATAATGTTGTGAACCTGATGAAATCAACCATCGGAGAAAGAAGGTTGCGTAGGACCGAGGCATTTCTGCGGGAGAGGAGACGAAGCTGGATGCCGAATAAGTCAGACGCGTCGTCGATTGGGAGATGAATCCACACCCGTGTGTCCAATGGAGGGAGAGGACGCCGAAGATGACAAAGGGGCAATCCTTGTCCTGCGAGCAGGAGGTCGAGTGTGGGTAGACGCCGGCTAAGGAGGGGGTCGAGAGGTGGAATGAGCGGAACGGTAGGGTTTTTGCCTTTATATCCAGCTCGCAAACCCCTCAATTTCGATCCGATGGTTGGTAGAAAGTATTAGATGTTCGGACGACCTAGATTTGTTGGCGGACCGGTTACACCATAACTCAATTTCTTTATATAATAGTATAGATATATGTTTGGTTGGTTTTCCTTATGATTGCTTCCGTATTATGAACTAATGTGATGTGTTGATTCATTTTCTTAACCGGACGATCATCCATGGCTTATGTAAGTGGGTTTTGGTCACTTGAAGAGCGTTGGATGGCCGGCTTGGGCAGTAAGACCTTCTTCCTCCAACACAGGCTCAGTGTTTGGGGGGAGGCTTGCCAAGTGAGAGTGCAAGCTAGGACCTGCCACTCGTCCGACTAACTCACCAAAGTCCAATCTTGCTCCCAATCGTCTGAAGGATTTATGAGTCCATTCGACAAACACGGGGTTGTACAGATTAGACTTAGACTTTAGATCTTGGCTTTTGTACTATCAAGAGGAGGTCATATCTAAATTATACGAACTCAAGCATTGATCAATTCAATATGCTTCTTGAATTATCATCTAGACTTCTCGATGATATTTTAATAGGTCTAGATGATAAATGAGTTAAGCAAATTTACGTTCTCCCAAGCCTTCAACATGATACCACATCTTCAGCCCAATTTATACTTAGTACTTGAGAGCTCCTACATGAGTTATTGAATTAGTTGAACTTCTTCAAGACGATATTTTCCTGCTGAGATTTTTCAAGAAGATATTCTGATGGATGAACTGATGCTTCTTATCTAGACGATTTATGACTTTAGTTGTTTATCTTCAAGACAATATTGCTTGAAGCTTATGGTTATCTTGCCGATATATTCTACTCATCAAGACGATATTTGACTTGGACAAATTCTAATCTTCCTCAATTTTGATCCTTTGCTCTATCCAAGTTTCTAGATCTTTCGTCCCAATGTTTATGAGTGAGTGACAAGTCTATTAAAGTCTATATCTTAGGTCGATATGGTGTTTTACACAATTAGGGGTTACATTGGCAAAACTATGTCTGATGACACTTAGTCTAGCCCTGTACAACCCGTATTCGCGGAGTGGGTCCCTCAAGCCAACTGGCGAGATCTGGGTCAGCCAGATCATTCGTCCAGGCTGAGACAGGTGGGAAGACCCCCGAGTGAGTAGGGGCGAGCTGCAAGCGAGAGGGAGAAAATCGGCGAGTGGCGCCCTTGCGGACCATTCGCGTAGGAGTGCGTGCACTCGCCAGCTGAGCGGGAGCTCGGCGAGTGGTGCCCTCATGAACCATTCTCCCCCCAGGGCTTTAAGGAGGAAATGACCACGATGCCCCTTATGGGCTGCAAATAGCCCTTCAGAACAGCGGAGTTAGGCTATAAGCAGACCAATTTGGGGTGCGATTAGTAAAATTAAAAGGCGGATTCTTATTATTTGCAGACCAGCCTAGAAAAATCTATAAATAGACCCTTAAGGGCACCTTGGAGGGGATCCGATTCTTGGAGAGTCCTCTCCTCTCGGCTAGTCTTGGTTGGCTGCTAGTGCCCTCCACGGTGCCCGGCTGAGCTTTGGTTTGGGAGGGGAAGCTCTCTAAGATCTTCTGGGTGTGTGGTGGGACCTCCTCGCTGCAGCCTTGGGTCTATTCCAATTTCCTCATCCACCAGTCAGAGAGTTTAGTGAGGGAGAAGTAAGCGTCGGCTACACCCCCCAGTGGGTCCGAACTCAGGAGACCGGTTGCCGGTTTCAACATATTTGGTGCGGTGAGCGTGGACCGTAGCCGGTGAATGAAAATCTCAAGCTAGGTTGGATGACGGGAGATGGGGAAAATGGTTCTGACTTAGGTCACTCGCAGCCACCGACGATAGGGGAGTGGCTGGAGATGTTCGAAAAGTTCAAGTGAGAAGTCCTGCAGATGGTTCTCGTAGGGAGAAGCGAGTGCGAGACGCCGGCAGTCCCCGTGGTTCCACCCCAGCAGATCGGCGAGAATGCTCCAAGGAAGCGACCTGGGAAGGAAGTGCCAGCGGAAGGAAGCGCGCGAGATCTCCCCGGGCTGCAGCTGTTCAGCAGCCCGGCGAGTGCGGAGGTCTGTGAGTTGGCTCCGCGCGAGAGGACCACTCGCCGAGCAGGGTAAGGGAGTCCTTTTTTCGAGATGATCCTCTCGGCCCCAGTGCCGGAGGGGTTCCGAGGGCCGGAGATGTCCTATTATACCGGCAAGGACGACCCAGTCGTGCACCTGCAATGGTTTGAGGACATGGTTTCAATTCTGCCCATGTCGGATGCCTTTCAGTGCCTACTCTTTGCGACCACTTTGAAGGAGAAAGCTAGGGACTGGTTCCACCAGCTCCCCGTAGGTTCCATCTACGCGTTTGACGATCTGCGCCGGAGCTTCCGGCTGTGCTTCTCGACGTAGAAGAAGAGAAAGAAGGATGCTGAGGCTCTCTTTAAGATCAGGCAAAGGGAGGGGGAATCACTGGCACACCATGTGGACAGGTTTCAAGAGGAGATACACCTCGTGCAGGAGGTGACGGGGTTCTCCCTGAAGATGGCATTCATCGTGGGGTTACGAGATGGATTCTTCAAAATGGAACTGAAGAGAAGGGCTCCTCTATCCTTTGAGGAGTTGATGGAGCGGGCAGCGGAGGAGATAGAAGGGGAGGCTGCCAACCCAGAATTCTACAAGAGGTTGGTGAAGATGAGCGAGCCTGAGGAGAGGCAGCAAGAAGGAAGAAGGCGAGAAGAACCCAGGGGTCAGGGGTTCGAAAGACCACTTCGGAATTGGAGGTATCAAGAGCCCAACAACAGGTTGGGCTGGAGGCACCAGGAAGGAACAACGAGGGGTCAGGAAGGGGGTACCAAGGAAGAGAGGCGGGCGGAATCAATCCAGGGTGGAGGCAAGGCCCCAGTCCCCCTCACCTCCCAAGGGAGCAAGCTATGGCAGTAGGCCGAGGAAGAGGAGGTAGAGGATCCAGATGAGGAAGGGGAAGAGCAGGAAGAGGGGGCAGGGTGGCGTTGCCCTTTTGTGACTTTCATCAAGAAGAAGGTCATGCGACGACCACCTGCCCAGAATTCTTGGAGATGAGGGAAAGGGGTCAGCCACGGCCGCAACCAATGAGGATCGAAGAGGTCTTCCCGGAGGGGGAGGAAGACCGGTGCGAAGACAGGGCGGATGTAGGAGCCAGGGGGAATTGGGGTGATTCATGGTGGGGTTGGGATAGAGGCCTCTCGCAAGAGGAGCTTCTAGGCGATTTTCTGGAGAGACGTCGCGTCAACTTCCCAGACCCCACCCCCCACAGAGAAGCTCACCTTCTCCTCGGAAGATATGCCCGATTATGAGGACCCGTTCTGCGATGCCCTGGTGATCCAGACGGCGATAGAAAACTTCACGGTCTCCCAGATCCTGGTGGACAATGGGAGCTCAGTGAATGTTATCTTCAAGAAGGCTTTCGATGCGATGGAGGTGGAGAAGAAGAGGGTGCAGGCCTCTGATGGGCCGCTGTTCGGTTTCTCAGGAGAAAGGAAGGAGGTTGAGGGAGGTGTCGGCCTCCAGGTGATGTTAGGAGGGGTCCCAAGGAACTGCCGGTTCATCATCGTTGACGCTCCGAGCAGCTACAACGCCATATTCGGACGCCCCCTCATCAGTGCCTTCCGATGTGTGCCCTCATCATACCACTAGTGCTTGAAGTTCCATAGTGGAGGAGTCCAAATCCGAATCTGGGGAGATGCAAAGGTGGCAAGGCAGTGCTACGTGACTGTCGTCAACACCATCTCTTGGATGGCGGAGGCCGAGAAGATGGATGAAGAGATGAAGAGGCCGGAGGGGCCATGGGAAGGAGTGGAGAAGAGGGGAGAAGAGGAAGAGGGCAGTGCCCGAGGAAAGGAGATGGAGGTAGCTCAGGAGGAGTAGGTCGAACCAATGGAGAAGGAAGGTGCGGCAGAGGAGAGGCCCGGGTAGAAGGGCGAGAAGTGAAGGGAAGATGGGAAGAGCCGGCCCGGCTTGAGGCGGCGGAGGAAGTGGTAGAGATGGAGGTCATCACCCAGGAAGGAAGGGTGGAGAAGGTGCGTGTCAGCGGGGGCCTCAGCTCGGAGGACAGGGTAAGGATGCTGGAGTGCATCCAGAAGAACGTGGACATCATCGCATGGAGTGCAGCAGACATGCCAGGTATCGAGGCGGACGTGGCTTGCCATCGTCTCAACCTTGAGCCAGGAGCCCGCTCCATCTGACAGAAGAGGAGGACCTTCGCCGACGAGCTCGAAGAACTGATCCGCGAGGAGGTGGCCAAGCTCCTCGAAGCAGGTTTTGTATCGGAGATCCAGTATCCGGGCTAGGTTTCCAATATCGTCATGGTAAAAAAGGGCGATGGTCGCTGGCGTATGTGTATTGACTTTTCTTTGTTAAACAAAACCTGCCCTAAGGATTGTTATCCCCTGCCTCGGATCGACGCGCTGGTTGACTCAGCCGTCGGTTTTTCTGTGATGAGTTTTTTGGATGCTTTTTCAAGTTATCACCTGATCAGGATGCAACCCCCGGATATTAAAGATGTCTCGTTCATCACCCGAGAGGGGTGCTACTGCTATAAGATGATGCCCTTTGGGCAGAAAAATGCAGGAGCAACCTACCAGAATATGATGGATTGGGTTTTTAAGGAGCAAAGAGGAAGGAACTTGGAGGTTTACGTAGATGAACTCATGGTGAAGAGCAAGGGCGTGAGCATTCATCTCCAAGACCTCGAGGAAACCTTCGCCACCCTGTGCAAGTACAAGATGTGCTTGAACCCCCTGAAGTGTGTGTTCGGGGCCAGCAAGGGGAAGTTCCTGGGACACCTTCTCACCCCTTCGGGGGTAGAACCTAACCCGGACAAGGTCAAAGCGATCATGGAGTTGGGATCGCCTCGGAATGCCAAGGAGGTTCAGCGCTTGACGGGAAGGCTCGTGGGGTTGAGCAGGTTCCTATCCCAGGCCGGGGAGAAATGCTCCCCCTTCTTCAAAATGTTACGAGGAAACTAAAAATTCAAGTGGACAGAGGAATGCGAGGAGGCCTTCCAGGCCTTGAAGAGCCAGCTCACCCAGGCTCCGCTGCTCCAGGGTCCCAAGGAGGGGGAGGACCTAGCCTTGTATCTCGAAGTCAGGACTGAGGCCGTAAGCTCCGTCCTGGTCCGGGAAGAAGGCAAGAAGCAGCTGCCCATCTACTACGTAAGTAGGGTCTTGAGGGAGGCGGAACTCAAGTACCCAATTTTAGAGAAGCTGGCCTTCGCTCTGGTCGTCGCGGCAAGAAAGCTCAGGCCATACTTCCAGGCCCATTCAATTCAAGTGCTGACTGATCACCCCATTTGCCAGATCTTCGAAGGAGTAGAGCACTCGGGGAGGCTCGCGAAGTGGTCAATAGAGTTAAGTGAGTTTAATATCACCTTCGTCCCTCGACTATCCATGAAGGCACAGGTAGTGGCAGATTTCATGGCAGATTATGTGGCCGAGATGGAGGAGGATCAAGCTCCTCGTCATGTTCCGTGGAAGATGCTGGTTGACGGGGCCTCGGGCAAAAATTCTCTCGGAGGAGGGGTGGTGCTGGAGAGCCCCCACGGGATGAAGATCGAGCAGACGCTCGTAATACATTTCCCAATCACCAACAACCAGGCGGAGTATGAGGCGGTAATCGCCGGCCTGCGTCTGGCTCAGGAACTGGGAGTCCATGACATGGAGGTCCTCACCGACTCGATTATAATAGCCTCTCAGATCAAGGGAGAGTTCGAGACGAGGGAACCTACACTCATAAGATACTTAGCCAAAGTGAGAAGCCTCATTGGAGCATTCCAGACTTTCTCCATCAGGCACATCCCTCGGGAGGAGAGCACCCCAGCGGATCGCTTGGCCAAGGCCGGTCCTCGAGCCGGAGGAACCCTGACATACCTGTTCCGTCCTTCGATCTAGTAGGGGGAACTCATGGAAGTAGAGCAGCGGCCCTCTTGGAAGGATCCCTTCGTTACCTTCCTTGCAACAGGGAAATTCCCGGAGGAGGTTCCAGACCAAAGGCGCTTCCGGTATAAGTCCGCCTACTACGTGCTCCATGAGGGGGATTTGTATTGGAAGACCCTCTCGGGCCTCCTGGCCCGATGCATCTCAGAAGATGAAGTCCCGAGGATCTTGGAAGAAGTTCACTCCGGCGAGTGTGGCAGCCACTCGGGGAGCAGGATGTTGGAGGCAAGGATAATGAGGCAGGGGTACTTTTGGCCGACCTTAAGTAAAGATGTGGCGGCCTTCGCTAAGAAATGCCAGAAGTGACAGTTGTTCGCCCCGCTTCAGCTCCTGCCTGCTCAGAGGCTAAGGAGTATCATGGCGCCCTGGCCATTCGCCATATGGGGGATGGATCTGGTGGGACCCTTCCCCCAGGCCAGTGGGCAGAGGAGATTCCTCTTGGTCATGATCGACTACTTCTCGAAGTGGTTGGAAGTCAAGGCGCTGGCCAAGGTCACCTCCCAGGTGATCCGCAACTTCATATGGGGGGAGATCATCTGTCGACATGGGCTTCCGCAGGCCATAGTCACAGATAATGACCCACAATTCGCCAGCGAGGAGTTCATCAGTTTTTATGGCCAGTTGGGGATAGACCTCAGGTTTGCATCCGTCCACCATCCCAGGAGCAACGGGCTGGTGGAGGCGGCAAACAAGATTATTGTGAACTTGATCAAAAAGAAGGTGGAAAATCTTAAGGGCAATTGGGTGGAGCAGCTCCCCTCGGTCCTGTGGGCTTTAAGGACTACCCCCAACACCGCCACAGGAGAGACCCCTTTCAATCTCTCTCACGGCTGCGAGGCCGTCATCCCCATAGAGTTCGAAGCCATGACGCCACGGGTAAAGGCCGCCATGAATGGAGAGGAAAATTGGAGAGCTGGGAACGAAGAGGAGTTGCGACTCTCCCTTGACCTCATCGAAGAAGCCCGGGATCTGGCAGCCATTCGCCAAGAAGAGGTCAAGCGGCGGATGGCCAAGTACTTCGACAAGCACATCAGGGTCAAACAATTCGAAAAGGGGGACCTAGTGCTCAGGAAAGTCGACACGGCTGGAAGGTCTGCCGCAGTGGGAAAGCTTAATCCCAACTGGGAAGGTCCCTATGTCGTGGAAGAGGCGCTAAAGTCTGGGGGATATCGCCTTCATAATGTGGAAGGCCAACCCCTCAGGCACACATGGAGTGGTGACGATCTCAAACGCTTATATCCCTAAAAACTATGTAATGCTAATGCTTTTGAAATGAGAATACTCTGTTTAACCTATATGTGTGAAAGTAATGCTCCGCTTGTGGGGAAACCTCGAAGGTTCCAGAAAATGGCCCCGAGCAGACCCGCTATCCAGGCTCTTATCTAGATGGCAGGTCTGAAGGCTCACTCGGTGGCAGGTTCTAAGTTTTTGGGAAGATTGCCCTGAGCAGACCCGCTGTCCAGGCTCTCATCTAGCTGGCAAGTCTGAAGGCTCACTCGGTGGCAGGTTCTAAGTTTTTGGGAAGATGGCCCCGAGCAGACCCGCTATCCAGGCTCTCAGCTAGCTGGCAGGTCCGAAGGCTCACTCCGTGGCAGGTTCTAAGTTTTTGGGAAGATGGCCCCGAGCAGACCCACTGTCCAGGCTCTCATCTAGCTGGCAGGTCTGAAGGCTCACTCGGTGGCAGGTTCTAAGTTTTTGGGAAGATGGCCCCGAGCAGACCCGCTGTCCAGGCTCTCATCTAGCTGGAAGGTCCGAAGGATCACTCGGTGGCAGGTTCTATGTTTTTGGGAAGATGGCCCCGAGCAGACCCGCTGTCCAGTCTCTCATCTAGCTGGCAGGTCCGAAGGCTCACTCGGTGGCAGGTTCTAAGTTTTTGGGAAGATGGCCCCGAGCAAACCAGTTGTTCAGGCTTTCATCTAGCTGGCAGGTCCGAAGGCTCACTCGATGGATGGTCCTAGATTCTCAAAGGTCGACCTCAGGAGCACTCGCGAGGACTGCACACCAGTGAGGTAGTTTCTCCTCTCTCCCTTATAATCTATCCATGCGAGACCCCTGACCTAGGCAAATGGTCAGAGGCGGCGAGTGGAGTGAATAGCGGAATATCGGAAAGAGCAGGGCATCCTAAGTCACCTTTGAGCGTCCGGCGAGTGGCCAAGATACTTACACTATGACCCAACGTCCTAATAAGCCTAGCGAGATACAATAGCAAATGAAGAAAAAATCAAGATAGCACAAAAATCTGTAATCGATATATATGCCAAGGGACTCGCCCCAGTTCATGATTACATCCAAAATGAAAGATAAAAATAAAGCAAAAAACCACAAGGGCCCCTCTCATGGGTCGGCAAGCTTCCCGCCAGAAGATCCGTCGCTCTCGCCCGAATCCGGGAGGAGGGCGTCTTCTCGCGGCTCGCCGACCTCATCTTCCGGGAAGGGGATCGGGATGTAGAGCTCGGGGATGACTTGTCGCGCAGAGAGGCATTTGGCCTCCTCCTTCAGGTACCCAGCCTGCCGCAGCACCTGCAGCTCGTGCTTCACGGCGCTTTGAGCGTTCTCCTGCATCAACTGCTCTAGCTCATGGTGAGGTTAAAAGTGCCCCCTACTCCCTGAGGCGAGTGCCAAAGCATCGGCTTCTCGCGACTTTTGGGCCTCGGCTTTAGCCAGCCGGACTTCCTCCTCATGGTTGATCACCCGCGCGCAAAGCATCTTGGCGATCGTAGTGTCCTGAAAAAACGAAGGTGGTGAGAAAAAAGCGCAGCAGTCAGCAACGGTCATTCGCGGGGGAAGGGGGGGGAGGAGGATACACCTCTCTGACAGGGCGGCTGGCGAGAAGGGCTTCCGCAGCTTCCAGCTTCACCCTGAGTTCACGGGCCTCGACAGAAACAATAGCCCTGGTCTCCTCAACCTCCGCCAGACTCCGCGCCAGATTAATGCTCCGACGCGAAGACATATGCGCAAGCTCAAGGGCCCGCAGCAGGGCTCGAGCGGTCTCGTGGGCGAGAACTTGCGTCTTCTCGGCATCGAAGACCTCGGCATCTTCACGACCGTAGAGGGCATACGCAATGGCGTAAGCCTCACCACTGGCGAGGTCGCTCTCTATCCATGATGGATGGAGGGTGGAGAGCGAGACCCTATTCGAGTTCCTGTCCCACTTCACCAAGGGAGACCCTGAGGGGTCCACATACTTCTCGCCCTGGGGGAAGTTCCGGTGGTCCCTGGGCAATGGCGGCGGCAGCAGCAACAACCCCGCCTGGAGAACATTCCCGTCCGACGCACCCGTTCCCGGGATCTGGGCCGGAGCTTTCGCCCCTGGGGTCTCATCCAAAACCTCCTTACCTTTGACGAAAGGAGGACATCTCGACTTCTTGGAAGAGGAGGAAGGAGGCACCTCGGTTTTTCGCTTCCGGCTGCTAGACTTGGAGGAGGTGGGTTCCTCCCGACAGGCATCCGCGGTGGCTTGTGCAAAAGACACGGAAACCCCAGAGGGACGCGGCGGATGAAGAGGGAGGTCTCGCACGCCTATTTGTGAACACAAACGGCTCAGCGAATGGTATGAAATCAACAAAACCGAGCGAATGGAGAAGGTTTGAAAACTCACCCTCACCCTGCGGGATGGGCGGGAGCGAGTTGACGTTTCGCCGGAGGTAGACGAGGTCCATCCGGTGCTCCAGGATGTACTGGTGCAGTTTGGCCTCATGCCCCCCCAGAGTCGGGGGCTGGAAGGTTGATTCCTCCTCCTGCACTAGGGCGAGAAGGGTGTTTCCGAGGCTCCCGCTGACAAAGATGAAGCGGAGAACCCATTCATGGTTCTTGTTCGGGAGACCCTGGTGTTTGAGTGGACTCAGACCCGAGAAGAAGGAGATGTCGTGTGAGCAGCGGAAGGTGTACAGCTTGCGGAACACCGGTAGCGAAAACTCTATCCCCTCTTCTCGCAGGAAGCACACATACCCTACCAGCATGGCGATGGAGTTGGGGTTGAGCTGGGCGGGCACGACCCCGTAATACCGGAAGGTCTGGCGGAGTTCCGGCCAGATGGGGAAACGAAACCCCACCTCGAAGTGCTGCAACGGGATCGCGAGAGCACACGGCGAGATGGAGTTTAGGCGATCCTCCGGCCCAGGCTTTCGCGCTTCAAATCCCGGCAGGACGTAGTCCGCGACGGTGGTTAAATAAGCTTCATCGGAGAGGTCGCAGGAGTCGAAGACGTGGTTGACAAACGCGCTGGCACACTTCGCCCTGCCTTCGGTCTTGCCACCCATTTCGCGAATGCTGTGGAGGACGGGAGTCACGAAGAAGAGAGAAGCGCGAGTGCTAGCGCAAGGAGAGAGGGGGTGCGGATGGCAGGATAATCAATACGGTAGTTGGGACCGCCTATTTATAGAAGAACTATAAAACGCTTGGGCTTTCGAGGCAACGGGTATGCGGATAGCAATCGCGCCTTCCCGGCGCCTCGAAACCCAGGCCGGTCCCTCTCGCCCATTAATGGCAAATGCCCTATGTCTACTCGCTCAACGGCTATGCGCGAGGGTTGAAAAAGACATTCGGCAGTAAGATATCATTCGGCATAACCAGGCAAGCTGCGAGAAATATAAACAAAAGGCAAAGCATTCGCAAGGCACAGAGTTAGAATTATTACATACGTGAATAAGTCCCATGTCCTCAACACCATAAACGGAAAAAGAAATAGTAAAAGAAGCGAATGATGACCAGCCTAGCGCTCCTCAAAATACCACCGACCCTGCCCTCGCGGCCCAGCCTCCGGAGGCATTCGCCGGCGATATTACGCGAGCATGGAGGTGATCTCATGAGAGGCCAACTGAAGCTGGTCCCGGGCTTGCGCGGCATGTATCCCGGGAGATAGCTCCCCATCTTCACCTCCCAGACGCTCCACCGCTGCAAGGAGGCGCGAGTAGTCCTTCCGAAGGGCCTTCAGCTCGCGCTTGACTTCGATCCGCACACCATTCACCTGGCCGACGATGTCCCGCTGCATACAAATGAGCTTCCCCAAGACCTCTGTCATTCGCTCCTTCAGGGTCGCGTGGTCTGAGGGGTCGCCGAGGAAGTCAGATAGGTCCCCAGGAGAAGGGAGAGGCGAGGGCATCCCGTCTTCCCCCTCGTGGTAGGATCCAAAGGGAGAGGCTTCCCGATAGCCTGCGAGATCACAGGCTGGTCAGTCGCATAAAATCAAAACGGATGCGCTACATAAGGATGAGGTCACTACCTTGGTATGGGTTCCCCATGACCTGGGGGACGTGATGAATGGGGGTGCGCTTTAAACAATCCAGCAGCAGGAGTTAGGACTTTTCCTTTCCCGGGGCGGTAGGGCTGTGAGGAAGGAGCTGGAACATACGCGTGATCATCTGCACGGTCTTGCTGACTGGGTTCCCTTTCAGGGGAGACCCTCTGCTCATTCGCAGGCACGGAGGGGTTCTATTGAATAGGGGAACCCGGAGGAACGGTGTCCCATGGAGGAAGGTCGGGGTTGAGGGCTATAAAAAACAACGATCAGTAACGCACAGCGTGCAGGACAAGAATTCATAACTTACCAGATTGCCGTGTGGTCTCGCTCGGAGGGGGTGGAGGAGCAAGATCCAGATTTGGAGGAGGCCTCGCATCCGCGAGAGGTGGCACCACGACACTGTTCGAAACAGCCCCATGGCCATCCTCAAGCGCCGAAATCCCCTGCGAATGGTCAGAGTGATTGCAGGATGAGGGGGCAGGAACTAAGCAGAAAGACGGGAGGAATTCCCATACCTGCATTCCAGGGTCCGGACGAGCATTCGCCGGAGACTCTGAGGCAGTCTCGCCTCCCTGACGATTCAGCCGAATCACCTTGGCTCGACGCGAGACGTAAGGGGCACTCGGGTCACGCTTGGATGTAAGCCAGGGAGCAAACCTGGCCGTCATGGGGGCAGTTGTGCTCTGGGCCGCAGCCAGGCGTTCAATCACTTCCTGCGAGAGGGGTCTCGCGGAAGGCTTGTGAAAAGACATTGAAATTGGCGAAAGGTCAAGGGAGAGAAAAGGCTCCGACCCGAGGAATGAGAGCATTCCAGGAAAGTCTGACATGAAGAAGTATATATAGGGTGACGGTGGGACCCACAGGATCTTATGGGTCCAGTCAGCAAGCACTCACTGAATACAGGGTTGGACTGTTCTTTCCGAGCGCAGGAACTGCTCGCAAAGAGCGGGGATTGTGTACAACCCGTATTCGCGGAGTGGGTCCTTCAAGCCAACTGTCGAGATCTGGGTCAGCCAGATCATTCGTCCAGGCTGAGACAGGTGGGAAGACCCCCGAGTGAGTAGGGGCGAGCCGCAGGCGAGAGGGAGAAAATCGGCGAGTGGCGCCCTTGCGGACCATTCGCCCAGGAGTGCGTGCACTCGCCCAGCCGAGCGGGAGCTCGGCGAGTGGTGCCCTCATGGACCACTCGCCCCCCAGGGCTTTAAGGAGGAAATGACCACGATGCCCCTTATGGGCTGCAAATAGCCCTTCAGAACAGCGGAGTTAGGCTATAAGCAGACCAATTTGGGGTGCGGTTAGTAAAATTAAAAGGCAGATTCCTGTTATTTGCAGACCAGCCTAGAAAAATCTATAAATAGACCCTTAAGGGCACCTTGGAGGGGATCCGATTCTTGGAGAGTCCTCTCTTCTACGCTAGTCTTGGTTGGCTGCTAGTGCCCTCCGAGGTGCCCGGCTGATCTTTGGTTTGGGAGGGGAAGCTCTCTAAGATCTTCCGGGTGTGTGGCGGGACCTCCTCGCTGCAGCCTTGGGTCTATTCCAATTTCCTCATCCATCAGTCATAGATTTTAGTGAGAGAGAATTAAGCGTCGGCTACACCCCCCAGTGGGTCCGAACTCAAGAGACCGGTTGCCAGTTTCAACAAGCCCTATACTAGGCTTGCACTATCTAATACCTGAAATAAACACATCTAACACACTTACATCAAATACTAAGTGTGTTTACTCTTAACTTGAGGACATCTTCAAATCAAGAATATTGTGGGTTAAGTTCCCAACAATCTTACCCTATTTGAAGAAGTCAGAACATCAAATAATGTTAAACTACCACACAATAAAAATATCAAAAATAATAATCAAGTGCAACATCTATGATGAATCATAAAACCTAACATTGTTACCTTCTCCCTCTTTCCGACTTTTCATTTCCTGATGTTCTGGAGGATAGGATGCTCTTTTAATATTCTCCCCTTTTTGACTTCTTAATAAGTTGATCGAACAATATATCTTTGTACTTTATCATCTAGGGCAGATGACTCTAGATGATTCCTCCCCCCCCCCCCCCCCCCCCCCCTCAACAGTATCTAATCCTTCTAGTCACTTCACAATTTCTTGGGCTGAGAATTTATCATGAGTCTCTCCCACAACTGGAGCATTTCCTACAACAAAAATTATGTCCAACAAAACTTATGATTTCTGATAGTGCAATCTCATCCACAGCAGCAAACTCTTCTTCCCGAGGAACATCAGCACTAGGATTTTCATCAACCATGGATTCTCCCAATGGTTCTATCACTTGGTTAGGAACAACATTTGGAGCTCCCTCCCCTTCAATTTATGTGGGGTTTGATCAGTGATGAGTCCTATAGATGGCTCAGTGCGCTAGTTGAATACTGTGCTCAAAGATCTAATGGTTGAGATTAATTTTTGTCAAAAGTCTTTCTAGACAATAATGTCTCCATATCGTCTTGACATCTTGCCGATAAAGACTTTATGTCATCTTGATATCACGCCGAAACAATGAATATTTTGAGATTTCTCCTACATTTTTCTAAAGTACCTCCATAGCCTTTAGTAATATCTGTAAGTTGGCTTCTTGTTCTAGTCATATACCTAGAACATCTACTATCCATGTGCCAGATAGGATTTTTTTTGGCCTTTGGACTATCCTCTAAAACAGATTAGTTTACCTTAGGAACCCAAACCGTCTTTCTTTGATTGGAGTAGGCATGGCCTTCATCTTCTGACCAGTCCATAAAGCAACATTAGTCCTCTTCTTCAAACTCAATGTCTAACATGGATAAGGGTGCCCTTAAGCATACCTTGGAAGGATGATAATCATCCTGACTCTCTTCTTCTGGTAGATCCATAAGCCCAATGTAGGTTCTTCATGTGAACTGGAAGAACTTGTATCTCTATCACATAGGGTCTGAGCCTTTTTGGCAATAAAGCTATTCTCTTATTTCTAGCCCTCAAGTGATCTCTTCTCTCTGGCTCTTCAATTTGCCTTTCGTTTAGAGGGACATTCAGCAATAATGTGACCACTCTATTTGCATCCATAACAAATAATGTCCGTTGAAAAGTATTTGTTATGTTTGGAGTTGTACATATTCTCTCTAGACTTGTGTCCAGGCTTTTCATCTCTGTTGCTTGACTTCTTTGAGCTACAGGGAGTGGAGGATCTCTTCTTGTCATGCCTCCTCCTTGATAGCAAACTCTTAAATTGTTTGAAGAACTAGTATTGTTATCCATCAGTATGCTCAAAACCTAATGTGCTAGGTTCATAGTCTTCAGGATCAACACATCTTTCTCATGGAATGGAAGATTACCCTATACTTTTTCTTGAGCATTCTGCCTTGAAAGCCACTGACAAGTCCTTAGAGTAGGGCTTACAACTTTCCTCTTCAGCCTTCCTTATATTTAGTTGCAGCTCATGGGACAAAAGGTTTCTAAATATGTTTTGGGGCTCCATTCCGGCAAGGTTCCCCATCTCTCTTATGAAACATATCTTTATGTCCTATTATTTATTCAAGTAACTTAGGAACTTATCATATAAATCATAATTTAAGAACACTCTTCAATATGTTCACAGTCCATTAACAATTCTATAGAACTTTTCATAGCAATTAGATATGGAGTCCTTCTTATCTTACCACAATGCTTCATACTCATGATTAAGAAGAGACTTTATATCATCTCTTACCATCTCATTCCCCTCCATGAACACAATAAGAGAAGCTCACACCTCTTTTACTATCTTGCAGTGAATCAGATTATTGAATATAGAATATTCAATATAGCTGGCTAGGATGTTCTTAGCCCACTTGTCCATGATGACTAAGATGATTTCATCTTTAGTCCTTTCATTATATTACTTAGGGACTTGTCTGGTTGGATCTAATATTGAAGCTTTCATAGGTACAAAGGGAACCTCTTCTATTATGATGATTATCCTTAGGTCAGAGCCTTCCATGAAGAGATTGGCCCTCTCCTTCCAAATACCAAAATTTTATTTTCTGCAGATAGGTAATTTCATAGAACTTAGTTACTTGTAACTTTCTCCTGAAGTCATGGTGGTTAGACTTTGAATGCCTTTTGAAGGTCTTGTTCAAGATGTTAAGCTCTCTTTGAACAACCTAGCATTGAAACCGCTTGAAATTTATGGGATATCTAACTTAACATAGGTGGTGGAGGTGAATATGTGATGTCTGCTTTTTTAAAACTATTTTCTGAATAATAAAAAAATTAAAAAGACAATCACAACAAGCACCACAAAGATAAAAAACAATAGTGGTTCCCTAAGATGTGCACTTCCACTTTCCTCCTTCGCTTATCTAGTATTGTGATAGCCTCGGCAAACACCACCAAAAACTCAACTCTTCCCGATCTTACACCTCAGAGTCCATGACTCCTACCTTAGGGATACTAGTAGATCCCCTACTTCAGATCCCCTAGCTTAGTATCCTACACTCAGATTCTCAACTGGAATCCTAACTCAGGTTTATTCCAGAACCCTACATTAGGTCACCAGGGACCCTAAACTATGATCTCAGAGAGATCCCTTTGATGAACTAAAATAAGTTTTGTTGTTACTTTACGAAGACCTAATAGAATAGATCATATAAAGTAGAGTCTTCTTGGGATTGCTGAAAACAGCCTTCCTGGATTAGCAATAGATCTTGATAGCATCTTCTTTGAAAGCTTGATCTGTCTGAACTTAGGAATCTGAAAAAATGTCTTATTCTTGATAGATTTGAGAATGAATAATTTGGAACAATCTTAGGAGCAATTGAGTTCTGAACTTAGACTTTGTTGGCTGTTCTTCAGAATACTGTTTGATTGATACATAATTCTAGGATTAGGTTTTTCCATTAACATCTCATTAGTATTTATATGACTTAGACCATTAATGGTTGAAACCATCAGGCTTTAGGTCAGAAATCTCTTTCTTTAAAGGAATGATCTGATTGGCGCAATCGACGGTGGCAGAGATTTGAATTTCCTTGACTTGAACTAACTCAACGACATTTGCATTGTCTCGATGATATTTCATCTCTTCTCTACGACATTTAAGACTTCAAGCCAATACTAGACTTTTCAGACTTGGAGTTAACTTCTAATAAGATGTAAAGCCATCAAGATGATAAACCTCATCTTGACTATACATGTGATCATCAAGATGATATCTGAATTCAATATGACCACTGTCTTCAAGACAATTGTTAAGCTTATCAAGATGATATTTAAACTTGTCAGATTGATAAGACAGGCTTTAGATCATGACTTTTGGACTATCATGAGGAGGTCATATCTAAATGAAATGAACTCAAGCATTCGTCTATTCAACAAGCTTCTTGAATTATCATCTAGGTTTCTCGACGATATATTAAATAGACTCGACGATAATTGACTTAAGCAGATTTACATTCACCTAAGACTTCAATACGATACCACAACTTCAACACAATTTATAATTAGTACTTGAGAGCTCCTACATGATTTATTAAATTAGTTAAACTTCTTCAAGATGATAATTGTCTGTCTAAGATTCATCAAGATGATATTCTGATGGTTGAACATCTGATACCTCTTATCAAGATGATTTGTTACTTTAGATGTGTATCTTCAAGATGATATTGCTTGAATCTTAAGGTTATCAAGCCGATATATCTGACTGATAAAGATGATATTTGACTTGGAAAAAATCTGATCTTCCTGAATTTTGCTCCTTTGCTCTATCCAACTTTCTAAATCATTCTTCCTGATGTTTATGAGTGTGTGACAAGTCTAACATAGTCTAGATCTAAGTTTGATATGGTGTTTTGCACAATAAGGGATTAAATTGTCAAATCTTTGCCTGATGACACTAAGTTTAGCCCTATGCAAGGCTTGCACTATTTAATACCTGAAATCGACCAAACTAATACACATACATCAATTACAAAGTGTCTTTATCCCTAAATTGAGGACTTCTTCAATCAGGAACATTATGAACAAAGTTCCCAACATGGGCATTACTTGTTTAATGTGTTTGTGTTATGATAAATTAAGACCCTTAACTTATAAGTTTATATGGACACACATTTAAGTTGAGTATTTATGAATCACATCTTATTACCTGTTCAAGACCCTTAGCTTATAAGTTTGTATGTGTACTCTTATAATTTTAGTTATTTATGTATCGTACCTTAGTACTTGTTCATAACACAATGCATTTGTTCTCATCACTTAATTTAATTATACTACCAATTATGCACTTTTACCCTTCCCTCCACCCGGTGCTTTAGGATGCATCTGGGGAATGGAAAGGAATCAACTTAGTCAAAATGACTAATGATTTCTTACAACCTCTCTTTAGGATCCACCACAACAGCTGTTCCAGCCATACCCCCCCCCCCCAATCGGACAACCTTGTTACAATGATGGAGATCCAGATAATTACAGCACCGACTTTGTTGCTAATAGATGTGCCGAGAGATGTGAGTGCTTACTATTGCACCTTGAACTTTGTACTCTACTAAGTGCATGTTTTAGGCCAAGTTTTTTGCTGTAAATATGGATGTTGAGTCATTATGTAATATAAATATGAATTAGGAATTCATGATTTGTCATTTATAATTTCTTTATAGGTTCGTCATTTAGTAGGGGTTAGCATGTTTTCTAATACTACCGCATGGCGATCGCCCTGGGCAAAAGAATTTCCTTAGATGTGCACTATTGCAATGAGGTATTTTTTACAAATGGTATTAGGTCTGTACACAATCCATCTTTGTTGAATTCCTACTAACCCCACTACCGAGCTTGTCTTCTTATCCCAATTTTGTGATGAACTAGCAGAATAGAAGCTGGTGAGCTCATGTGCATAATCACCTATATAATAATCTTCTATTTATCAATTGTCAACCTATAATACATGTCTTCTTACCTATTTATCTCGATGGAAGATGGACCAAGAACTAGAATGTCTCCCCTTCCTTCAGTTAACAACGTTCATCAGCCAGAAATTGGTCAATCTCTGACAAATATCTTAGCTACCTTCCCGAATGCTATGAATCAGCAAGGTGGGAGTCATCCAGTTGAGCCACAAACAAACTATTTATGTATAATTCATAGCTTATCTGCACCTAACTTCCATGGTACAGAATCAGCTGTCCATATAGAGGAGTGGTTAGAGTTTATACAAGAGTTACTAGTTGGAATTAGATGCCCCGAGAACATGGCTATCACTCTGACCGTGTCTTCGTTGGTGGTTTATGCTCGAAGATGGTGGAAGTCTTCCATGGATAGCAACTTCGTAGGGAAGTCTTATGGGGAGATATAGTGGAGTGAGTTATTTATCACATTCACTTACCATTTCACTCTAGCTACAGATTGAGAGGAGTTGCAGGAGATATTCTTAAAACATAAACAATACAAACGCTCTGTCCTAGATTAAGATTGGAAGTGATCTCATCTAGCTAACTTTATTGGTTGTTATGCTTTTAGTGATCATGCCTTCTCATAGCGATTCTACCATGGCCATAAAGACACCATTCGAGTGTTGAAAATATTGAAGTGGAAGTTGGCGGTTTGGAGAGGAGGTCATGCGGTTTGGCTATCCGCGCGGTCTTGCGGTCTCCATTTGTGGTCTGGTCTTTTTGGTCTAGCCGCAGGTCTATTCGGCTTGACTGTCGTTCGTTCAGTCCAAGGTGCCGAGGTGAGGCCGCGCGGTCTGGTTTGTGAGACCGCGTGGCGTGTTGTTCTGTACCGTGCGGGTTAAGCTATTAACCACGCGGTCTGTTTGTTCTGGAACGCGCAGTCTGGTCTGGTGGCTGTCCGGGTTCCTGTGGTGCGCGCGGACTAAGGTCTTTTTAGTCGCGCGGTCTCCAGTTTTGTGATCGCATAGCTTGTCGTTCGACGATCTGCCTATATATGCGGTCACTGGTATTTAGTCGACTTGGCGGGCTGTTGCCCTAGTCGGCTTGGTGGTGTTCGCGGTCTTTGGAGGTGGTCGTGTATAGGAGAACACCAGTGGTGGGCGTCATGAATTGGCGAGTTGTCATGATCGCACGACTTCTTGGAGGAGTGGCAATCTCCCGCCAGGTTTGAAGTCGGCGAGCTCACGACACAGAGCAATCTTCTGTTGATCGCACGGATTTACCTGTCATGGTCGCGCGATCAAGGGGCGGTGACTCAATCTCATAAGGTGGTGACTGGATCAGGTCTCACGCCTATAAATAGGAGTCAGTGTAGCAGAAAAATCATCGCACCAAGTTTAAGCTGAGCTCGCGCCTATTTCTTGCGGTCTCATTCTTGTGACCGGACGGTTAGCTGATTGAACTTTCCTTGTGCAGCATCTGCGGATTGTGCGGGCAGCAGCGGTCACCTTTTCTTCTAAGGTGTTCGTGCGGTCTCGCGGCTTCCAGTGCGGGTTGCTGGAGTTCGGGAGGATCAGTGGAGTTTGGGAGGTCGCGATGGTTCAGCTGGTGTTGATCAAGTCGCAGGCAGTGTGTGTTCGGGCGGTCTCGTTTCCTAGTCGCGCGAACAGCCTGTTCGAGCGGTCATGCGGTCTCAGGATTTCAGACCGCTGGTTATCTTTCCTTCGGCATTGTAATTTTCTTTGGTTTTGTGTACTGGCGAAATCATGTCTCGCCATGTATACCTCGCTATGTAATGAAGACTTTTGATATCATCAATAAAGATTGGGTTTCTTCATGTGCTTCTGGTTGTTGGCTTTAACTTTGAGTTGTACAATTCCTGCTCACTCCTAGAT
Organism: Dactylorhiza incarnata; assembly: GCA_033032865.1. Taxonomy (NCBI): domain Eukaryota; kingdom Viridiplantae; phylum Streptophyta; class Magnoliopsida; order Asparagales; family Orchidaceae; genus Dactylorhiza; species Dactylorhiza incarnata. The sequence continues at coordinate 1,827,957 of JAWHQI010000068.1, forward strand.
CTTCAGAAAATTTTCACATCGACTGCCTATTATCTTTGTTGCCCACTCTTCCTTTGCATATATTCTAGAGTCGTAAAAGACCATGTAGGTAGATCACCTTATGGTCCAGAACCATAGGAAATGGCCGGCAAAGAAGATTATGGAGCACGATGCTTGTTTATGAAGTATGCCCCCTTCAGATCCAGAGTTGTGGACAAGCAGAGAGATACAAGACCATTACATCTAGATCCAAGGCAAGAGTAATGACCATTGCCTACAACCCCACATCAAACCCCACATCGACCACAATGACTTACAAAAGCCTTTCAAAAAGAAGTGATATCTCTGCCACCAGCCAGACTACTTGAGGTCTAATTGCCCGCAGAGGAACTTTCAGCCTAGATTAGTTTCACTAACACTGCTTTGAGGAAGAAGAAGAGATCATGGATGCAGCTTTCAAGGTAGAAATGAGGCTAAACATAGAAAACCCAACTCCAGCTCAGCAGGCTATTGCATTGGATCTTGATAAAGGACATGAGCCCCATGATATTGTAGTAGGTAAGATTTAGATTAAGATTTTAGTTTTTTTACTTTTTCAGTTCTTGTTAACTTAGTTAATCTTCACAATACATTGCTAAAACTACTTCAGTTATATGTACGATAAGTAAAAAACACACACACACACCCTATTTGATACAAGAGCCACACACTCCTTTGTATTAGAAAATTTTATCCAAGAAGTGCCCAATGTTGAGCATTTCTCTGGTTTATATCTAAGCTTTAAATTCCTAATGGGTCGGAGATGATCTCATCCGCTAAATGCACTTTTCTGGTATGTCTAAAGGAAGAACTTTTCAAAGCCACTGCCACAGTGCTATAAATTTTTGACTTCAATTCATCCTGGGAATGGATTGGTTAAAAATACATGGCAGTTGGATTAACTATATAGCCAAGTAAGTCATCCTACGACCCACAACAAATAAAGAAATTATCTTTCAAGGTATGCAATCCATTTCCCATATAGTATTATTTTCTATTCAAGCTGTTAAATCATATATCCAGGAAGACGAAGTTTATAATGTATGTTTTGAGATGTTTGGCAGTAATAATGAAATCATCAATGTACAAGTTGTTCGAGATTGTGTTCCACATCTCTCTTAGTTTGAGAATAACAAATCACACTATGTATTTCATCTTGCTTGTGTTTATAGTGTGCAAGTACTATATGTACATATCCATATGAATTGGATGATGTTTTGTGATGATTCTCTGAAAAGAGAGATAACACCCCACGTTAGTAGTTAACGCCCTGCATTAACTTATCATTGAAATGGGATGACGTAGAGAATGGAATGACGTGGAGAAAAAAATATCATCGAGAAGCTAGAGACAACACTAGCGTTGGCACACACGTTGAGTCCATGATCTGCCAAAATCACGATGGTTGCACGATCTGAGCCACGACCGTACACGATCACTAATGTTGTCGTTAACTTCTTGACGCTAGGCTTTAGATCTCGTTCCTATTTAAAGATTTGATTTCATTGTTCAAATGTGCTAATCTCAAGCCTTCATTCCAAACTTCGGAGAGAGCATTTTATCCCCGGATTCAGAGAGCACTCCTAACAACACCATTGAGGAACAAGAGTGACAAGGAGATTTCCAACAGTCAAATTTGAGGAAGGATGCTTGCTTCAACTCCGATGATGGTAATTGTGTGTCTTCAACATCTCCTTCAGAGCTCATAGATATAGGGGGTCATTTTTTTTTTAATTTACTTTAACTTTTCATTATTTTCTTGTAACGATAGTGAATTCGTCGTCTTGCGTGTGGCGACTAGGCCGAGTTCAGCTTAGGGGAAATTCGCCGCCTTGTACGTGGCGACTAGATCAAGGGTAGATCTAGGTGGTGTCTAGAGGTCTTAATTGGGGATAGATAGGATATATCCAACTGGTCCATTGGGGGAAGGATTGGGGAAGGAACAAAAAGTAAATTTTACTTTGTCGCCTATAATTTCAAGCATTATTGAAATTTTATCTTTGTAATTGTCTCTTTGAAATATAATATTCGTTTTCAATATCTCTGATTTTCTGGAATTGTATTTCATTTATGATTTCAAAAGTAAAATCACTATGGTAATTTTTTGTGTTAAGGATAATTTTCTGGAGAGTTAATGCCAGGCGTTAACTCTTAACGTCGGTATTAAGAATAGTAAACTAAAAGTTACGTTTCTCTAAACAATCTGTCAGTTTTACTCAAAAATTCATAAACCCCTTATTCACACCCCCCTCCCTCTAACTGCACCATAAGATCCAACACGTGGTATCAGTGAAAGGTTATTCTAAAATGGTTTCACAACCGGAAATAATGGCGCATCGTGATCATGCATTCTTTGAGGGTCAAGGGATTAGAAGACCTCCACTATTTACCGGTTCTGATTATTATTATTGGAAAACTAGAATGGGGTGTTTTTAACTACCTTAGATAATGATGTTTGGGTTATGGTATAAGAAGGCTACTCTCCACCAACATTTGTTGTTGGAGAAATTATTATGGAAAAACCTGGAGATAAAAGGGATGATAACGATAAGTTGAGATTTAAGAATAACGCTAATGCTATGAATGCTTTATTTTATGCTTTGGATATAAAGGAATTTAATAGAACTTGTTCTTGTGAAACTGCTTATGATATTTGAAATTTATTAGAAATTACTCATGAAAGTACTTCGCAGGTCAAGGATTCAAATCTCTTCCAACTAGAATGCGAATACGAGAAATTTTGGATGGAGGCGGATGAATACATAGATTCAATGTACACAAGGTTTAACCAAGATCCACAATGACTCAAAAGTACTTGGAAAGGTGTTCTCCAACGACAACTTGGTGAGAAAAATTCTAAGGTCTCTCCTTCCAAAGTTCAATCCAAATTTGACGACTATCTCGGAGTCACACGATCTGAAGAAACTCCAAATTGAGTGCCTCAATGGGTACCTCAAGACCCATGAGGTTGAACTCAAAATTCAACAACAAGAGTACAATATGGAGCCTAAGAAGAAGGCCTTGGCATTAAAGTCAAAGAAGGAGGCCGACTGAGATGATAATAAAGAGGATGAGGAGAGACTTTTTGTGAAGAAGTTCCAAAGGCTCATGAAGAGTGCAATCACTCCTTGGCAAGAGTGAAAGAACTTGATGAGGCTCTTTCTAAATTCCACTCCACTATTGAATTTCATACTAAAGAAAAGGGGGATTTAGAAAGAACTTTAAAACCCTCTCTTTCTTAATTTGAACTAGGAAATAAATCTTTTGCAAATAGGTGCGTTATGTTAGTAACGGATAACACCGCTCTTAAAGACTGAATTCATGATATAAATATAGCTTTTAAATAATTTGGAGTTGGGCAAAGGTCTCTCGACATGATCTTGTCCAACCAATGCCATGGTTGTGCCAAAGATTGCCTTGGGTATGTTATTGAGAGCTATCGCACAACGTTAACACTTAACGCTGGCGTTAGCAATAAATCCTGAAATAATTTTTCTATTAATAAAAAATCATTTCAAAATTCAAATGTTATCTTATCTTCCTGCAAGAGTTTATCTGAACCTCCGAAAAGGGTTTCATACCCTTTTATATCATGTGCCAAATGTCATATATTTGGACACACCTCGGACTCATGTAGGAAGAATGGTTGTAGTGCTATAAAACAAATCTGGGTGCCTAAGGCTTCCACCTATACTATGGAGGAACCCCTTGGGTATCTGGATCTTTACTTTCATCTCATTTTTAGGTATGTTGGCTGACTAAGGACAAAAAGGACATGTAGTATTTAGACTCGGGGTGCTCCAAACACATGAAGAGCAACAAAGCAATGTTCCTTAGTCTTGAGATGAAGAATGGAGGGATGGTGACATTTGGAGATAATAGAAAAGGAAGGATTATGGGCATCGGTGTAAAACCCCCCTCCCAGAACACAAGACACGGCCGAGGGGTGTCCTATACCCAGGACAGCCGCCTTGCAGAAGTACCAGCACATGGCTAGCCCCCTCCAAAAGACGCCTATCCTGCCGAATATTCTCACATATTATCATGCCAACCCATCAAAAATAGAAAACATTATAAGCCATTGATTCACAATTAACTAATAATGTCCATACAATACAAAGTGACAGGAAGCTACACAAGCTCCTGCTAATCATCAGAGTATAAACTTGCCCTAAGGCTACATTCTAACAACTCGCTCACATCTGCCACTGACCGTAGCTACGGTATCATTGTCTCCAGCCCTAACACCCTGCGCCTGGCTGTCCTCCTATGTCGAACGTTGTTGCTCCACCTGAGTGTGCTCCTAAAAATGGGGGGGTGTAACAACCGTTATTCATAAGACTAAGTGGCTTCACATCCTCTCCCCCGACGACTCCAAGGCACCGGGGGGAAGGGAATGAAGAGTAGCTGCAAGAAAGTCAATAGTAGCAAAAACAGGTGATAGGGAAAGACATAATCTTAGTAGTGTATCAATGTATAAGAAGTACAACTAACAAGTAATATGTCAATGACATAGTATAAGCAAGTAATGTAACAGTACAGAAATAAGCAGTTTTAAACATACCTTAAATTATATAAATTCCCATACAAACTTATAAGTTAAGGTTTCCAAATTGGGACCCATCATATAAAAGAGCACATACTAATTTATATGATGGACCCGATGCAGTGCAATGTTATGATCATGAAGGATGAATGCAATGCAATGATTATGATATGATGAACTCACCAATGCATTTTTGCTATGTCGACATAGACCTGTAGTTCCCGCTTTTCGAGGGTAGCTAACCACTCAGGCAACTCAAGTCGTGGACAGGCAGAGACTGTGGAACGGGATCCTCCACAACTAGGCGGGTATGAAGACTACCAGACCTAGGCCTATGTACACCTCAACAATAAGGACACACAGTGGAGCCCCTGCATACTGCTCGCATCATGCTGAGTCTTCATAACACGAAAGGGTTCTTGGGAAGTGCACAGGAAGAACACAGCCCAAATGGTCTAGAGTCTAACTGCTGGCTTCTGTCGGTGTCACGACTAGCAAGCCCATAGACCCACCACAAGTAATCCTACAACAAGGATCATTACAACCCCCCATGTGTAAAACTTGCACATTCATGTAATTTCCATGCATAACCTGTGTTATCAAGCACCCAAGGACTCACGGAAGGAGTCTTCTCACTTTTCACATCATGTCAGTTCAGATGATGCTAACTAACATCACAGGGCCCCAACAATCTGGCATCCCAACATATAACCATAAGATATAATCATATCTTATAACCCGCTTCAAGCCATCAATTCTACCCATACTGAGTTATCATAACTCTCGTGCAGTGGCGTGCGCAAAACATGGAAATAACTCAACCCGATACTCCAGGACTACTTGTGGTCACGGTGTCATATTCATATTCTACTAATTTAGTAAGCTCGCACATATCACCAATATTCAACCCTCATGCACCGATCACAACGTGCTTTAACATGATCAAGGTATCAACCTTATTGAAGGGTTATCACTAAGCTAAACCATCCAATAGATTTCCACGTGATATGAACATTAATTTGTACATATGCTCTTACGATTCCACATAAACTAACAATTGATAATTGATCTAAGGAGACATCTCGACAGAATAAATCTGGAATTATACTCACAGGCCCACACTAGCGTGTACATGATTCATACAACATCTCGGCCAATCGGCCTTCACATTTGGCATTTGTATCTCCTTCGAGTTATCAAATGAAACGACAATATCTCCATTATTACTTATCCAAGATTATGAAATCCAACAAGAGTGTACATATTGTTATCACAAGCCTAATCATCTGATAGACTATTAACCAGTGGGAGAATTTAGGTAAATGAGTCCCCTGAATTCTACATTCAATTGTGCATCGAAATGCCCCATATCAAGATCATAAAATTCATCTACACCTCATCCAATTGACATGGGATTCCAGGAACTCCTACCACACCCAGGAGGAGAACCCAAAGTTCTCTTTTTTGCTAGCGTCGGCGGTAGCACTACCGCTAGGCGCTAGCGATCCATTCAATGCACCTTCCCGTTGACATTGGATGTCGATGGGAAGTTATGCCTTCCAGTCGACCCATCAACTAGCTAGCGCCGGCAGTAGGGCTACCGCCGCGCGCTAGCTATTTCTATCAAACCTCCTTCTCATCGATCTAAAGTGTCGACGGGAAGTTAACCCTTCCCGTCAGCCCATCGACATGTTAGTGTCGGCGGTAGCGCTACCGTCGGGCGCTCGCTAACAGGGAGCTAGTATTTTGCCATTTCATTTCAAAACATCTTCCGTGGAGGTCCAGCTCCAAATCACATACCAATCCTCTTTTTCCCCCAATGGATGGACCTTTATCTCTATTCAAGTACATACAATCAATATGTTTTAAGTCAACAATTGCTACCCTACTTATGATTTAGACACTTTTTAACCTAACTATTCATCATCTTCCCCAATTATGAAATTAGGGTTTTCATCTTCCCTCCTCCAATACTCCCTCATAGGACCATGGATTTTCACGAAATCAAATCCTATCTCTTCCTTTTGGAGAGAAGAAATGATTTAAGGAGCTTTTATGGCAATCAGTGCCCTATGATGGAAGCTCCGATTTGGTCTTTTCCTAAGAATATCCATTAGCTCACAAGCCAAGCTGTTTTGAGCTCAACGCCACTCCTACTTTGTTCTACGATCTAGCACCAAGGGAGAGGGGTCGGAAGTCACCTTATTTTTTCTGCCATGGTTGGAGCTCATCTTTATGGAGGCATGGTGCTGGTCGTCCAAGCTCCAATCTTTCTCCAACCTTGCTCTTTCAAGAACCCTAAATTAACCCCCTTAAGGTGTGAGGAAGAAGATGAAGAAAAGGTAGAAGGAAAAGAAGAAGAAGATGATGAAGAAGAAGGTGAATAGTCCTCTAATCAAAGTATTTCAGCCCCTTTGGCTATAGGAGAAGAGAGAGAGAGGGAGAGAGAGAGAAAGAAATTACATTAATAAGCATTTAATGAAATCTCCAAGTTCCAAGACTTGTTCCATCCGTTTAATGGCTTCTAATTCCATTATTGACTTGGATTTTGGCAACCTAGGCCAGTCACCAAGTAAAATGTCATGGTTATTGACTCGGCCGCTACTGCAGGCGCTAGCTAAAGCTACCATCAGCGCTAGCTCCTTCCTACCAATTCCTTGGCCATTTTCTTCCTAGATCCAAAGGGTGAGGGTTACACCCACCCTGGAGGTCAGGGCACATCCATGGAACCTCTAGGATCTCAAGACTCTTACCTAGCCCAAGCATCACCAAGTGACTTGTGTCACTCGAGGGGTCTAGTTCGAATTGGGATGTTAAAAATCCATTCGATGAAGAAACAATTTCGTTCCCAAAATTTAGGTTGAGGCTATGTGGATCGAAGGTCAGACTATGTAAATCCAATTCAGAGTACACTTGATGAGGTTATTAGTTTAGTAAATCCTGACTCCCTCTTAACCCTTGTGCGTGGCCTTACTTACCCATGTTGTATCATGCATCACCCCAAATTTCCCCTAAGTAAACCTTTATAATTCTCCATAAAAGTCGTAATCAAAATTACGTCTGAGAGGACACTTGAACATCTCACCGTGATGAAGTTCATCGTTGTTCCATATAGGTATGGACTTGTAACTCTAGTCATCATGGTCAAATTGTATCTCCTTCACAATTGCTCGAGCAGTCGGTCGATACAACCATTTACCATTCATACGCGCACATGCGGTTCTCACGACCAAGTCGTGCTAACAAGCACTCAAGTACTTCCACCAAGTCCTTACTCAATTCTTATTTTATAAGTACACCTGGTGCTATTTAGCACACAAGGACCTACCACTCGGTTCCTTACCATATACCACATGATATCACCATATCCTTCAAATTACATCAAACCGTCACCGCTATCAATTGCGTGCTGTCATAACTCTAACACGGTGAAGTGCATAAGTCATGGAATCACTCTCTATGATCCCTTCGAACTTTGTATCACGGCTCACAATTTTATATTTAGCAATTTGACCTTTGGCAGTTTCCTCTGTTCGAGTGTGTTAACTCAGGTACCTAGTTGATGCAAACAGGGCAGTGGATCAGGCTTGTCCACTTCTAGGCGGGTATAACACCCCCCAACCTAGTCCTAACGTACGCCCCTAAGAATACACAGGGTATCCGCGTACTTCTTGATATAGCAATGCCTCAAAGTGAAACACCAAGCTCATAGCTCGGAGGACTCAACCAATCCTTCTTATATAACATAGAACCTACCTTTTGCAGGATAGTCCGAGTCCTCCCAATATGATCTCGATCCTACCGCTCGCAAGACTATCTCAGTCCTTCCTTATATCCCGAGCCTACCGCTCGCAGGACTAACTCAGTCCTTCCTTATTTCCCGAGCCTACCGCTCGCAAGACTAACTCAATCCTTCCTTATTCTGATGCTATTAATCACGTGCACGTCACATTTATTCCACACTTCAAGGTGGATAATTATATCATCCCACAAGTTACACTGATTCGATAATTTCAACATACATGTTTCTGTTATTCGCACCTCAAGTATGTGCAACCTCTTTCCAGATCAAGCACTGAAGTGAATACCATTGTGACCTCCTTTTTCCAAAATCCACAATGTCATAATCGCTGACCAAGCATAATCATCATCGTCTTTAAGACAGCATCTCCAAATAATATTTAGGGAAAACCCAAGTCGGTACTTGACTAGTCCAATAAACGAAGCGATGAGCTCCCGTACATTTGGACTAGGTTTCTTTCACCACCCATGTGATACATTCATCTCGTGTTTGGGCACATCATTAGGGGCATTGATGGGGACCATCCCTTCAGCCCCTCTCTTTCCCCCACCCCAGAGATGAAGACCCCTTCACTGAGCCTCATTTGGTAGGGGATGTTGCTGATGATGACCCCCACATCCACTTGGTTGGGGATACTGATGATACTGCTGCTGGCCTGATGATCTTGATGGAGTCCATTGCTGCTGCTTCTGACTGTTTTCCCCTCACGGGACACTCATCGGAGATGAGTAATTTTGAGTGAGGGAGGATTGATGGCGACATTGCTGATGCGGCCGTTGATCCCCGACATAGAGAGTTTGTGGATTGGGACAGTCGTTGCCGCAAGTTCGAAGAAACGTCGTTTCTTCGCCTTCGTCGCGACATTCTACGCCAACGCCGCAACGTTCTTCACCTTCGCCGCTACACATTTTGCACGACGTCCGCCGTCACCATTTTAAATAAAATATATAATCATAAATTAAATAATTATAATTATATATTTTATTACTTATCATTTCAAATAATTTCTATTTTTAGCAATTTCGATTTAAGCATGTTTTATTTAAAGCAATTGTATTTTTATTTAAAGCAATTGTATGGTCCGAATGCGGCGTCTTGGCAAGGACCGCTGCACCTCCAAGAGGACTTGGGTGTAGTGTCAAATATGCAAGAGCCCTCACATATTAGGCGTCCTAGAAAAGTTGATCGTAGGATTTGTGATCGACTTAGGTTTGGAAGTTGGAATATAGGTACGCTAACGGGAAAAGCGATGGAAGTAGTGGATACAATGATTAGGAGAAAGATAAATATTTTATGTCTGCAAGAGACTAAATGGGTGGGTGAGAAAGCTAAATTTCCAGATAATTCAGGTTTTAAATTATGGTACATAGGAAAAAATAAAACAAGAAATGGAGTAGGTATTCTTGTAGATACTACTTGGAGGGATGGAGTTGTTGGGGTAAGCAGAAAAGGTGATAGAATCTTAGCTCTTAAATTAATCGTAGGAAAGGAAACTATTAATGTAATTAGTGCTTATGCGCCACAAGTAGGATTAAATGAAGCTATTAAAGTACAATTTTGGGAAGACTTAGATGATTTGGTAAGAGAAATCCCACAAAGCGAGAAAATTTTCATTGGAGGAGACTTAAATGGACATGCATGGAAGCAAAATACGGATTATACAGATGTTCATGGAGGATTTGGGTATGGAGAAAGAAATGAAGAAGGAAGAACTATTCTAGACTTTGCCATAGCACATGAGCTAATTGTGACAAATACGTTCTACATAAAGAGGGAAGAACACTTAATTACGTTCAAGAGCGGACAAAATAAGTCACAAATTGACTATTTTATGACTCGCAAAATGGATAAAAAGATTTGTAAGGATTGCAAAGTCATACCAGAAGAAAGTTTGACAACGCAACATAGGCTAGTGGTGCTGGATGTGCAAATTAAATATAGTAACTTTAAGAGAAAGACAAAAGTGTTGCCAAAAATTCGGTGGTGGAACTTGATGAAAGAAAAACAGGTTGTTTTCAAGGCAGCAATTATAGAACGACTAGTTGATGATCCTTATGTTGATCCTAGTGTCGCATGGGAAGTTATGTCTTCTCATTTAAGGATAAGTGGAAAGAACGTACTTGGAGAGTCAAAAGGTTGCGCGCCCCCACAAAAAGAATCTTGGTGGTGGAAAAAGGAAGTGCAAGACAAAGTGAGGGCAAAGAGGGTCAGCTACAAAACATTATATGCTTGTAGGAATGATGAAAACTTGACAAAGTATAAAGTCGCCAAGAAAGAAGCTAAAAATGCAGTAAGTAAAGCAAGAAGTCAAGCTTATGAAAATTTTAACAAACAACTAGATACCAAAGATGGAGAGCGCGATATATATAAAATTGCTCGAGCTAGAGAGAGGAAGACAAGAGATTTAAGCCAAATTAAATGCATAAAAGATGAAACAGATACGGTTTTGACGGATGATGTGGCTATTAAGGAGCGATGGAAAAGATACTTTTATCAACTATACAATGAAGGAAAAGATAATGAACTGAACTTGGAAGAGTTAAGTAAATCGGAGGAGTATAGAGACATAACTTTTTATCGTAAAATTCAAGCATCAGAGATAGATGACGCTCTGAAGAAGATGAAAAATGGAAAGGCGGTTGGACCAGACGATATACCCATTGAAGTATGGAAATGCTTAGGGAGGGAAGGAATTTTATGGCTTACAAGTTTCTTCAATAAGATACTGAAGACAAAAAGGATGCCAGACCAATGGAGAGAAAGTATTTTGGTACCTTTGTATAAGAACAAAGGAGATATACAAAATTGTGTCAATTACAGGGGAATTAAATTAATGAGTCATACTATGAAACTATGGGAACAAGTAATAGAGAGACGAGTTAGACGAGAGACTAGCATCTCAGAGAATCAATTTGGATTCATGCTAGGGAGGTCAACCATGGAAGCTATACATCTCTTGAGGAGACTCATTGACAACTATCGGGAAAGACAAAAAGATTTGCATATGTTGTTTATCGATCTGGAGAAGGCGTATGATAGGGTTCCAAGAGAGGTCTTGTGGAGAGTCTTAGAAAAGAAAGGTGTAAATGTATCATACATTGACGTAATCAAAGATATGTATACAAATTCAGTGACCAGGGTGAGGACATCTGGAGGATTAACACAGGAATTCCCTATCGTTGTTGGCTTACATCAAGGGTCAGCTTTAAGCCCTTACCTCTTTACCCTTATCTTAGATGAGCTCACCGGACATATCCAGCAAGCAATACCTTGGTGTTTATTATTTGCAGATGATATTGTTTTGGTCGATGAGACGCGCGAGGGTGTAAACGCGAAACTGGAATCTTGGCGAGACACTTTAGAAAAGAAGGGTTTTAGGTTGAGCAGACAAAGACAGAGTATATAGAGCTTAAATTTAGTAGTGCAAGAAGGTCAGATGACTCCGTCATTAAATTGGGTGACCAAGATATTTCCCGCAGTGAGTGCTTTAAATATCTGGGATCGATAATTCAAAAAGATGGAGGTGTAGATAAAGATGTGATTCATAGAATCCAAGCAGGTTGGTTGAAGTGGAGAGGCGCGTCTGGGATCCTATGTGATCGTAAAGTACCACTAAAACTTAAAGGCAAGTTTTACCGTACTGCAATTAGGCCTGCAAATGATCTACGGTTCTGAGTGTTGGGTAGTGAATGGTGTACACGAGCAAAAAATGGGAGTCGCGGAGATGAGAATGCTTAGGTGGATGTGTGGTCACACGAGACTGGATAAAGTTAGGAATGAATGTATCAGGGATAAGATAGGAGTGGCGCCAATTGTAGAGAAGATGCGAGAAGCTCGTTTAAGATGGTTTGGACATGTATATAGGAGACCATTAGAGGCACCTGTTAGGCGTTATGAGAGTTTAGTCACTAGACATGTTAAACGGGGGAGGGGTAGACCAAAAAAGACTTGGAATGAAACTATAAAGAAAGACATGATGTACTTAGGCATTAATGAGACTATGCTTAAAGATAGGGCGCAATGGCGACAGAGGATCCATATAGCCAACCCCACTATGGTGGGATAAAGGCTTGAGTGTTGTTGTTGTTGTAATTGTATTTTTATTATGATGGTTGCATATAAACATCATAATATTTGTTTTTATTTTCATGTAGTTAACTTTTGGTATTATTTTTATTTTACTCTAAATTTTGTATGGAGGAGATCGAGTGGTGTAAGGCTATATATAGCCAGGCTTGTTGTTGATTTAAAAGATTGAATGATAAGAATTTTGAAGCCTTAAAATCTCCTCCCTCCTCTCTAGCTTTTTCCCTCACCTTCTTGTGGCCGCCCCCCTCTCTCTTTCCCCCCTGTCCAAGTTTCGGCCAAGGGAGGCCGCCCCCTCCTCTCCTCCTCCTTCTAGCCGCCGGCCGCCCCCCTCCTCATGGAAATCCACCCACCCTTCTCCCTCTCTCTACAGTTTCTCCCTTTACATTCTCTCACGCATCAAGGCGGTCTTGGGCTTGTTCGTAGCGGCGGGATTTGAAGGCGACGATGCACATCTTCAAGGACTCTCCTGCGGCGACCACCTCTGTGAATAACGTAGGACTTTCTACAACCAGAATCTACTATTCCAGGAGGTTAACGCTTTCTACCTCTTGAGCGATTCTTTAATAGTTATTTGAGGTGGATAGGAATTGTGACGAATTTTCCGACATTGATCTTTTCGCGATCCTTCTCATTTGTGATAGTTGAATGATCTTGAATTATTTTTACTCGACGAGGAGTGGCGATTCTCTTTTGCCATTGTTGGGGAAGATCCTCCTATTTCCGGAGTTTTGTTTTCGGAGGATCTTCTTGTGGTTGTGTTTGCGTGATAGTTGTGAAGGACTCACCCGTAGCCGCGTTTGTTCATCCGATTAGGTGTTATTTTGAAACGATCTCGCGACCCAATCGATCGCGCAATTGAGAGCGACCCGAACACCCTAGCCTACATCAATTTGGTATCAAAGGGAGGTTCGTGTCAATTTCTTAATTGACGCATTCCTTAGGTTTTTCTTAGAACGCTGCTACTCACAATCTTCACACGATTTCACGCTCAAAAATTAAAAATAAAATTTTGTCGGTCTGCGAATTGCGGTCTAAAATTCTCATATTTCTGCGAAATTCAAAAAAAATTCTGGTAATTCTACTTAATATTTTCTGTAAGAAAATCAAAAAAATATTTTACTTACCCTAGTTATTAGGCGGGAATAAAATTATCTTTCATAAAATTTTGGCCTGATCTAAATTTCTGGTGTGCGATTAGCGGCCATAAGATTTTTATTTTTCAGCGAAAATTAAAAACAAAAATTTTTTTTGCAAATCTGCGTACTATTTTCTATAGGAAAATAAAAAAACATTTATTTTAAATTCTGGAAAGCCAAATTCGAACTTTTGAAAATTCAAATTCAAATTTTTGAAAATTCAAATTCAAATTTCAAATTTTTGAAATTCACAATTCAAATTAAAAATTTAAAATTTTGAAATTCAAAATTCAAATTCAAAATTCAAATTTTTGAAAATTCAAAATTAAAATTCAAAATTTTGAAATTCTAAATTCAAATCTAAAATTCAAATTTTTGAAATTCAAAATTCAAATTTCTGAAATTCAAAATTCAAATTCAAAATTCAAAATTTTGATAATCAAAATTCAAATTCAAAATTCAAAATTTTGAAATTCAAAATTCAAATTTTTGAAATTCAAAATTCATATACAAATTTCAAATTTTTGAAATTCAAAATTCAAATTCAAAATTCAAATTTTTGAAAATTCAAAATTCAAATTCAAAATTCAAATTTTTAAAAATTCAAATTAATGAAATTCAAAACTCAAATTCAAAATTCAAATTTTTGAAATTTAAAATTCAAATTTATGAAATTTTCGGATTGGTCTGCATTTAGTAAAAACCTCGGAATTTTAAAACTTGTCAAAAAAATCTGAAAATTTTTCTGTAGCTTTCTGCTCTGATTTCAAACAACATTTAAACAGCAAATTTTTCGATTCGACCACGTTAGGTTGGCCTGAAAATTGGAGGCATTATAATTTTGTCCGTGTCAGGACATGAACTTTCACTAGTAATGACTACTAGGCTGACTCTAGGGTATCCCCCGGCACTCTCACGAATAACTGCACCACCTGCTAATTTAAAAGAGTTAGGTAAGGGTCGGAATGACGCTGTGAAGGTGATTAGGCTCAGCCGCGACCCGAAACACCGATTTCGAGCAAATTTTAAACACGGTGATAAGTGGTGCAGGCTCGTGGTGGATAGTGTTTGCCATACAAACGCTATCATAGAGAATGCGGTATCTAGGATGTTGGTGACCACTGAGCCACATCCTTTCCCTTATCGTCTCGTATATCCGGATGAGAGCGCTATCTTAGTGTCCAGGCGATGTTTGGTGCCCCTCACCATCCAAGCCTATTCTAAGCACATTTGGTGTGACGTCCTTCCTTGAAGGACTTCCATATTTTGCTGGGACACCCGTGGATCGCTAGCCATGACGTTAGTTATGACACCCAGAATAACACCCTAGATTTTACACATGGGGGTCAACTAACATATCTTAGGTCCATCCCGCCCAGGAAGCCCAAAGTCCCATCTGGAGACGCTCACGGCACGGTAGAGTCGACCCCACTCGGTGCAGACACACATGGGGATTTTGACACTGTCAGTCAAAATCAGCCCTTAGTTTGTGTTAGCCACTCTGAGGCAAACACACCGAGTTTGAGTATGGGGCCCGAGCCCGACCCTGATAGTCCCAGCCTGCCCATAGACATTGTCCCAGTTGAGGCACCCTTGCCTGACTTAGTGCTTGAAATTGATGCTGCTCTGATTAGCCAACCTCTACTTGATCCCGTTAGCTTTAGGGAGCCTTCTGTTGGCCACCCTGAGGACATTCAGGAGGTTGAAGAAAATTCTGAAAGAGGTCTGAGTGAATCTGATGCTGATGATGAGACGGTTGAGGAGATAGGGCGAGCCGTATCGACTCCTCACATTTTTGATGGTGGGATTAGGGCTCGTGCATTTCCTGTGTCATTTAGTGGGGAGGACAAATGGTCCAATCAATTATCTGTGGGTAGTAGTTGTGTGGGCATATTCTCTGCACTAGTGGACTCTAGGCTACTGTTAGCGCCCCCGCTGAACCTTCACCCATTTAACGTTGCTTGGGTTTCCCCTACTTCAGCCCCGATCTGGAAGTATGGCATGGAGCCCGTTATCGCCGCGGGGCGGGTTGAGTGGTTTCGTTGGGTTGTCCTTCCCATGCTAGTTGATCTTAATTGTTGGGATCGCCCTAGGATGAACCTGAATTTAATTTCATATAATGAATTAGTAGGTGTTTCAAGAGGTCTTAATCCACCCAAACATGATGAATTGGTGCTAGCCGACCCATCTGGGTCCATTCACTTTGAAGTCACCGCACCCATTGGAGAATCCCGCAATAAGGAAGACTCGGTTTTAGTAGATCATTCCCCTGGACAGTTGCCAATTGGCAACTTAGACGGCAATGTCAGTATTGTCTCCACTATTCGTCGAATAGTTGTCGTTCTAGAAAGTTTTGCTTTACATTTGAGAGTTTTTGCTGAGAGGGGCCCAAACCCCATTTTCAATGACTCGAAATATTTTTCACTCTTTCTAGCTCCACTGCATCTAGCTCCCCCTTCGTTCCCCTCCACAAAAATTTCTATTGGGTTGAGAGGTGAGCCAGGTAGCATGTTATTCACTCCTTTGGCGGTCTCTGGAGGTAAGACGTCTGATGAAATTGTTGCACTTTCCTCTTCATTTTCCTATGCTTTGATCAGGGCCCCCAAGGCCAACCTTTTGTTTGACAGGAAATCAGGAGGAGTACTCTTACCAGGACCTACATCCGACAGTGCTGACTCATCAGTGATGAGTTCTTTCGAGCGGGGGAGGATTGATGGGGACCATCCCTTCAGCCCCTCTCTTTCCCCCACCCCAGATGATGAAGACCCCTTCACCGAGCCTCATTTGGTAGGGGATGTTGCTGATGAAGACCCCCACATCCACTTGGTTGGGGATACTGATGATACTGCTGCTGGCCTGATGATCTTGATGGAGGCCCATGCTGCTGCTTCTGACTGTATTCCCCTCATGGGACACTCATCGGAGATGAGTAATTACGAGTGGGGGAGGATTGATGGCGACATTGTGGATGCGGCCATTAATCCCTGATGCGTGATCGGCAAGTGCACCGGTCGCACAAGTAATAACGTTGGGAGTACGTCCCCGAATATCGTCTCTTAAGGAATGCGCGTGGTTAGTCTGACTCTTCGGATTGAGCGAACAATTATAAGAGTAAATTAAAAGAAAAGTAAGGGCTTTGATTTTGGTTTCCTAAATTACTACACAGAAATGAGATGCGGGTCAAAACTCCGCTTCGCAAGGCAGGATGGATTTAGTGCAGGCCGCGATGCCTTGCTTTGCTTAGCGGATGGCCGGTGAGCATATGGATGAGGTGAGTGCAAATGTGAGGGTTGAGGGTCGAAGGCACCTCTTCGCTATCGCTTCCAGCTTTTGCTAGAGCGAGTGCTAGAACGTGTGGGTGTAAGTGGAGCGGGGGCGGAGCGCATCATAACACAGCATAAAGTAAAGAACAAGTTCATAAATAAACTTCCATTCATAGGCAAATCGATGTTCATTTAGTTCATTACAACCATAAAGAGTACAAATCACAACAAAGGAGAAGGGGTAGAAGTAACCACGAGATGAGAAGCCTCGCCGCGGATCTTGGTCGGAATGGGGGGTCGTCACGCCTCCTCCGAGCTCAGTCCTTGGTTGCTTCCGAGGTTTAAAGGCTGTCACTACCTCCAACCGCTGCCCGTCTTCTTCTCAGAGCTGGGTCACTTCTGCTTCGCCCGATGGAGATGTCTTCCTCATGGAATGATGGCCGTAGATGGCGGAGAATGCTTCCGGAACCCTAGATGGACCTTAGGATCAATGGATGAAGCTTTCCCAAAGGGAGGAATGGAAGGGGGGACCTTGGAGAGGTGGAACGGCGGAGTCGCGCGCAGAAATCGCGCCCAAAATCGTGCAGAATCCCTAATTTCGTGGAACAGCGGCTTAAATAGGGAGCAGAATAAGTATTGCGCACGGTCAGTGGCGCACGACCAATGGTCGTGCGCGAAGGAATGCCTGTGATCGTGCGCAGTCAACCTGTAGCAAATAAAAAGATAGAAAACAAGACACGGTCAGGGGCGCACGACCAATGGTCGGGCGCGAAGAAAGGCCTGTGATCGTGCGCATACCTTCGCGCCGATCTCGATCTGGGCCGGGAATTAACGCACGACCAATGGTCATGCGCCTGATCGTGCGCGAAGGAATGCGCACGATCAGAGGCTTTTTAGGCCAAAAATCGCCCCACACCATCCCGAACGTGCACACGATCCCAGGACCTGCAGGAAAGTACAAATAACCCCGATCCGCGCACACCACCGGATCCATAACACAGGCATACAGTAATATATAGGAAAAACATGCCACAAAGGGGGAAGGATTGCACAAAAGGCGCAGGAACACCATGCTATCAATATAAGCGTATATGAACAGCAAATGAAGTGCAATGACACTAAAACAACCCAAATGAGGCCGGAAATCACTTTATAAACCAGACTCATCACACCCCCAGACTTACCTGTTTGCGCATCCCGAGCAAACAAATCCGGCGGAGCGAGAAAAGACATCGCTGGGTTAGAAATTGCAAGGGCGGAGTAATATGCGATGTCTCATACGCATGTGCATAGAAATCTAGTAGACAAAATTTCTAATTATACATATTAGTTTATAATTTTCGAGGAGCGTATTTATATATTACGTTTACTCAAAAAGTGAATCACGGTGAATCATAAGGTCGTACATAGGAAGAAAGTAAACTGAACGCTGAGGCGAGCGTTGCCAAAGATCGGGACTCGGGACAACTCCATTGAAATCCATCAATGTCGGTGACCATAGGCTTGCCCGTTCGCACTCTCTCCACGGCACTGGTATGACTCAAATGCGTGAATCAATAGGACTTTAGGTTTGAGATGAGGCTTGGGTTTAGGTGAGGTAAACAAAGATAAAAGCGACGGCTCAGACACTAAACCCAAATGAGCTAGCACAGAAAACTATCCTCATCACCACACAAACATGCGGGTACACTACACCCCCAGACTTGGACTTAAAAACATGGGTGCATGCACCGCCTACTCCCAAACTTATACTTATACAAATGAGTTTTTCATTCAAACTCATATCTTTTTCTTTTCTTCTCACTTCTTTTCTCTTTTTCATTTTTTCTTTTCTTATCATTTTCAGCAAATAAACAATAAAACACATCCACAACTTCACAAACATATCACCACATCAACAACCCAACTCATAAAAATAATAAACAGCTAAAGCTCAGATTTGGGTGTGTGACTAGGATTGGCTTTTGGGCTTTGGTGCGATAAAAGTGGGGCTGAATCAAAGAACGGGTAGGCACAATTGGGCTAACGAGGATATAGCGATAGGAAAGGGTGCAAAGGCTCAACAGGGCCAACATGATGGCCTATATCACATTCACGCAATTGACTAACCGTATACCCATGCTTCAAGAATCGCTTGGGGCGAGTTCTAGCCATCGAGAAAGATAATCCTTCCTCCCGACTCGGGCAACACAAGACTAATGAACGTCTACACACATTCCTATCCTATCGTTTGATTCACGCCGGATTCACCAAATTTTGAGTAAAGTAAACAATATTTACGCTAGTAGAAAAATATAAACTAAAAGAATAAAAAGAAATTTAATCTACACGAATTCCTACGAGACATGAGCACTCGACTAGGAGCACTACAAGAGTCAACAAAGTACTTCGTCTCGCAATCCTAACCCGGCACCGTGATTTCCCATTCACACAACCGAGACGAGTTAGACTCGTCGCGCGCCTACAGTTAAGTGCGCTCACGTGGGTGTCGTGGTGTGCCATGAGATGAGCAATGCTACAATATAGCACATTGTAAATCCTAGTATGTTGTGCACTGTGCATGTGCACGAGGTAACGATAACTCTCACTCCCCCAGACTTACACTAAGAAAAAAGCATGTTCGATAGCGGCATAAGCTTAAGAAGGCTAGGATGAGAGATTACCCCATGCTCAGAAATGAGCATACCAGAAGATATGGCGTTTTGTTCAGAAGGCGGTGATCCCGCCGTGCTCCAATAAATGCGGACCTGCGATTAAAGGGCTCCCAAGCACACAAAAATATAGCAAAAAAAGATAACAAGAAAGAATGGAACCAAACGGTCCCAAATGGGTTGTCTCCCAAGAGCCCTTTTGTTTACCGTCCTTAAGGTGGACCAAATACCTGTATTAGCAGATTATAGAATTGTTCACGCAAAATTAAAGAGAGGAGATCATCCAAGTCCACGCAGTATTATTACACAACCAAATGGAGGAATCAACTATACGTTGATTTAAAATAGTAACTGCAGATAGAAGAAAAAGGCCCGGAGACCCACAACTGATGGCAACGAAGTAAGAGGTTTAGCCTCCATCCCCAAGTCTCCTCCTTTCATGCTTTCTTTCTCTCTTCCAGGAGTATTTCTTCAAAGAAAAATCGCTTTCCCCCTTGCAGCCAGTCCTTTAGGGGAAGCACATGCGGTGACACTGGAGTAGATAGAGCAATATCGTCTGCCACTACGACATGCTTATCCTGCCAGGAATGCATCATCCGACTGCCCAAAAATGGGTCAGCAACTTCCAAATTCTGCGGGGGCATAATTGAAACGATGTTAGAAATAACAGGAAGAGATGGAGCGAGAGTAGACTCAACATCCATAGGAGCAATGCAGGAGGAAGAGGTGTCACAAGTGACATCCTCCCGTGAGAGATGATCAGATTCCACCTGGATGACCAACGCTAACTCTTCTTGTTGAGTTATAACCAATGAAAGAGGGTCAAGAAACAAAGTAGATGAAGAACATAAAAAATCATTAGTCGAGGGAGTGATCCCGGTTTCACTCCCTGCAGGTTCTGATTGTACCACTATCACATCATGAGGAGGTACTTTCAACACGGCCGAGGCAAGAGACACCAAAGTCTCAACCTGCATAGTCAATCTATCAATATACTCTTGCCGCGTTTCAAGGCCTTGAATTATAATTTGAGCAAATTTGAAGAATTTCTCCTCCAAATAGTCTGTATCCTCATAATGTTGTGACAGAGGCAATAAAGAATATGACATCGCTCCTGCATTCACACAACCCGAAAACAATAGAAATAAACAAAACAACAACAACTCACGTAACTAGTAACTCAAACACCAAAATCAAACTACGCCTGCATTCCCCGGCAACGGCGCCAAAAACTTGATGCGTGCTCGGCAAGTGCACCGGTCGTACAAGTAATAAAGTTGGGAGTACATCCCCGAATATCGTCTCTCAAGGAATGCGCGTGATTAGTCTGACTCTTCGGATTGAGCGAATAATTACAAGAGTAAATTAAAAGAAAAGTAAGGGCTTTGATTTTTGTTTCCTAAATTACTACACAGAAATGAGATGCGGGTCAAAACTCCGCTTCGCAAGGCGGGATGGATTTAGTGCAGGCCGCGATGCCGTGCTTCGCTTAGCGGATGGCCGGTGAGCATATGGATGAGGTGAGCGCAAATGTGAGGGTTGAGAGTCGAAGGCACCTCTTCGCTATCGCTTCCAGCTTTTGCTAGAGCGAGTGCTAGAACGTGTGGGTGTAAGTGGAGCGGGGGCGGAGCGCATCACAACACAACATAAAGTAAAGAACAAGTTCATAAATAAACTTCCATTCATAGACAAATCGATGTTCATTTAGTTCATTACAACCATAAAGAGTACAAATCACAACAAAGGAGAAGGGGTAGAAGTAACCACGAGATGAGAAGCCTCGTCGCGGATCTTGGTCGGAATGGGGGGTCGTCACGCCTCCTCCGATCTCAGTCCTTGGTTGCTTCCGGGGTTTAAAGGCTGTCACTACCTCCAACCGCTGCCCGTCTTCTTCTTAGAGCTGGGTCACTTCCGCTTCGCCCGATGGAGATGTCTTTCTCATGGAATGCTGGTCGTAGATGGAGGAGAATGCTTCCTGAACCCTAGATGGACCTTAGGATCAATGGATGAAGCTTTCCCAAAGGGAGGAATGGAAGGGGGGACCTTGGAGAGGTGGAACGGCGGAGTCGCGCGCAGAAATCGCGCCCAAAATCATGCAGAATCCCTAATTTCACGGAACAGTGGCTTAAATAGGGAGTAGAATAAGTACTGCGCATGGTCAATGGCGCACGACCAATGATCGTGCGCGAAGGATGCCTGTGATCGTGCGCAGTCAACCTGTAGCAAAGAAAAAGATAGAAAACAACGCACGGTTAGGGGCGCACGACCAATGGTCGTGCGATAAGAAAGGCCTGTGATTGTGCGCATACCTTCGCGCTGATCTCGATCTGGGCCGGGAATTAACGCACGACCAATGGTCGTGCGCCTGATCGTGCGCGAAGGAATGCGCACGATCAGCGGCTTTTTAGGCCAAAAATCGCCCCGCACCATCCCGAACGTGCACACGATCCCAGGACCTGCAGGAAAAGTACAAATAACTCCGATCTGCGCACACCACCGGATCCATAACACAGGCATACAGTAATATATAGGAAAAACATGCCACAAAGGGGGAAGGATTGCACAAAAGGCGCAGGAACGCCATGCTATCAATAAAGCGTATATGAACAGCAAATGAAGTGCAATGATACTAAAAAAACCCAAATGAGGCCGGAAATCACTGTATAAACCAGACTCATCAATCCCCGACATAGAGAGTTCGTGGATTGGGACGGTCGTTGCGGCAAGTTTGAATACACGTCGTTTCTTCGCCTTCGCCGCGACGTTCTACGCCAATGCCGCAACGTTCTTCGCCTTCGCCGCTACACATTTTGCACGACGTCCGCCGTCACCATTTTAAATAAAATATATAATCATAAATTAAATAATTATAATTATATATTTTATTACTTATCATTTCAAACAATTTCTATTTTTAGCAATTTCAATTTAAGCATGTTTTATTTAAAGCAATTGTATTTTTATTATGATGGCTGCATATAACCATCATAATATTTGTTTCTATTGTCATGCAGTTAACTTTTGGTATTATTTTTATTTTATTCTAAATTTTGTATGGAGGAGATCGAGTGGTGTAAGGCTATGTATATCCATGCTTGTTGTTGATTTAAGAGATTGAATGATAAGAATTTTGAAGCCTTAAAATCTCCTCTCTCCACTCTAGCTTTTCCCTCTCCTTCTGGTGGCCGCCCCCCTCTCTTTCCCCCTGTCCAAGTTTTGGCCAAGGGAGGCCGCCCCCTCCTCTCCTCCTCCTTCTAGCAGCCGGCCGCCCCCCTCCTCGTAAAAATCCGCCCACCCTTCTCCCTCTATCTACCGTTTCCCCCTCTACATTCTTTCACCCATCAAGGCGGTCTTGGGCTTGTTCGTAGCGGCGGGATTTGAAGGCGATGGTGCACATCTTCAAGGACTCTCCTCCGGCGACCACCTCCGTGAATAACGTAGGACTTTCTACAACCCGAATCTACTATTCCGGGAGGGTAACGCTTTCTACCTCTTGAGCGATTCTTCAATAGTTATTTGTGGTGGATAGGAATTGTGACGAATTTTCCGACATTGATCTTTTCACGATCCTTCTCATTTGTGATAGTTGAACGATATTGAATTATTTTTACTAGACGAGGAGTGGCAATTTTCTTTTGCCTTTGTTGGGGAAGATCCTCCTATTTCCGGAGTTTTGTTTTCAGAGGATCTTCTTGTGGTTGTGTTTGCGTGATAGTTGTGAAGGACTCACCCGTAGGTGGCTGCGTTTGTTCATCTAATTAGGTGTTATTTAGAAATGATCTCGCTACCCAATCGATCGCGCAAGTGAGAGCGACCCGAACACCCTAGCCTACATCAGGCATATATCCCTCGACTTAGGGTTCTTACCATATAAATCCTTGTACCTACACACTTGTATATTAGTCGTGATGTTGAAAATCTGATTTTTCGACGGCAACCACATTGCATCCCATAGTGAAGAGAGCACGTACAAATAACATCCAATCAATAAGTACCTTTTATGTGTGTTAGGACTTGACATGTACCAAGGTACATTGTTTGAGATGATTTCACTTCGACGTGGGTTATGCGGACACCGAAGGTAAGGAATAAGTCCCAATATGATAAACCAATCCAATCAATTCCAAGCGCCTTACCATCTCCGCCAATGACTGTTCAAGACATGTCTATTTAAATAACAATCCTTAATATCATACATTGTAGCACTAGCAATATCAACATGCCCAAGATAAGTACAGACTTCTCATTCACGATGAGAGTTCTCATTACTTGTATAAGTAGTGACCCATAAACTTTCCCAGCATGATCAAATTCTTGATCTCCCCCAAATACGAACACGTAGTCCATCAACATAATCCTTTCCAAAAGAAGTTAACTTGATATTATCTAAAGGTAAAATCTTCTGCAAACCTATGATTTGTCACGAGCCGATCTCTCCATGAGGGATATGTCATTAACCCTTAACATTTATCATGTAAAATTAAAAGAATATTCATGTTACCAAGCACTATTGTAGGCTCATGGCGAGGTGAATCCATGACTCTACACCTCGCATAAGTCAAAAACACCTCATTCCTTTCTAAGAACACGAGGCCCAAGTTAGGTGTTACTTTTATCTAATCAAGGTCTTACTTGTACTTGCACCGAATTCAGAAATTGGTGCCAATTTCTCTTGCAATTTAGATCCTTTCATTTAAGGGTTCTTCAACCGTGAACATAAACCTTATCCAACTGTTGGGTTACGATACAAAGCCTCTAGAAAACTGCCATGTTGAGGTAATATTGTTACACGTACTCCTACTTGCATAGGTATTCTTCCCAAACTCTATGGTCATCCCAAAATTTGACCCTTTGAAAGTAGGTCACTAGCGCAATAAACGAAGAGATCACCCCCCCCCCCCCCCCCCGGGGGTTCCTGGGTTGAGTCTCTTCGACCACCAACATGGTACATTCATCCTATATCCGCACACCATTGTGAGGGCATAACACCGTCGACTCGAAGTTTTATCCTGCACTTAATCCCACTTAGGCCCTTAGGGTTACTATTTACAACGCCCTTTTCACGGTCAACATGTGACCAAATCAAAAATAGGCCTATTCCGCAGTCAAATTCTTATTCGACCTCTGGTATTTGTCATAGTGATTGCTTTAATACAACAAAATGGGAAGTGTCAGGTTATCAGCAACACGGTTAGGCTTACGAGTCTCTCACTACTTCAATAATAGTTTCTGGGCATCAACTTTTCCTCCAGATAACCTATTAGTTTGTGTAAGTGGTGGTAATATCTCTCAATAAGTCGAGATGTGCGTTATAATGTAAGACTTCTACATCTACTCTCACACTAAACTCTTCCCACAATCACTTTGTGTGTCCTTACATCTCAACCCAATCCATAGCTGAGGTCGACTTTTGACTAGGGTACGCCACAAAACGTCTTGTTCAATTAGAATAAGGTGGTGTCCTAGTTAGGTTGGCACTAGTTCTAAGGATTAGCGGACATACTTAATGTGAATCCCACATGGGCACACCACCGCTTCCATTGCATCAGTTTGTCCTCAAACTAATCTATCTAGCAGGGGTGGCCTAGTGGTTTAATGGACTTTTTTTATCTCAAGATCGTTGCAAGTTGATTCCATTTGTAAGACACCCCTCCCAGAACACAAGACATGGCTAAGGGGAGTCCTATGCCCAGGACAGCCGCCTTGCGGAAGTGCCAGCACACAGGATAGCCCCCTCCACAAGACGCCTATCCTGCTGGCTATTCTCACATATCATCATGTCAACCCATCAATAATAGAAAATAATATAAGCCATTTATTCACAATTAAGTAATAATGTCCATACAATACAAAGTGAGAGGAAGTTAGACAAGCTCCTGCTAATCATCAGAGTATAAACTTTCCCTAAGGCTACATTCTAACCACTCGCTCACATCTGCCGGTGACGGTAGCTAAGGTATCATTGTCACTAGCCCTATCACCCTGCGCCTGGTTGTCCTCCTGTGTCAAATGCTGCTGCTCCACCTGAGCGTGCTCCTAAAAATGGGGGTGTAACAACAGTTAGTCATAAGACTAAGTGACTTCACATCATCTCCCTCGGCGACTCCAAGGCACCAGGCGGAAGGGAATGAAGAGTAGCTGCAAGAAAGTCAGTAGTAGCAAAAGCAGGTGACATGGAAAGACATAATCTCAGTAGTGTATCAATGTATAAGAAGTACAACTAACAAGTAATATGCCAATGACAGATTATAAGCAAGTAATGTAACAGTACAAAAATAAGCAGTTTCAAACGTACCTTAACTTATATGAATGCCCATACAAACTTATGAGTTATGGTTTCCAATTAGGGACCCATCATATAAAAGAGCCCATACTAATTTGTATGATGGACCCGATGCGGTGCAATGCTATGATCATGAAGGATGAATGCAATGCAATGATTATGATATGATGAACTCACCCATGCATTTTTGCTATGTCGACATAGACCTGTACTTCCCGCTTTTCGAGGGTACCTAACCACTCAGGCACCTCACATCGTGGCCAGACAGAGACTGTGGTACGGGCTACTCCACCACAAGGCGGTATGAACACTAGAAGACCTAGGTCTATGTAAGTCTCAACGCTAAGAACACACAACAGAGCCCCTGCGTACTACTCACATCATGCAGAGTCTTCATAATACAGAAGGGGTCTTGGGAAGTGCACACCAAGAACACAGCCCAACTGGTCTAGAGTCTAATTGTTGGCTTCTGTCAGTGTCACAACTAGAAAGACCGTAGACCCACCACAAGTAATCCTCCAACCAGGATCATTACACCCCCAATGTGTAAACCATGCACATTCATGTAATTTCCATGCATAACCTGTGCTATCAAGCACCCAAGTACTCATGGAAGGAGTCTTCATACTTTTCACATCATTGTACAACCCTGAATTCGCCGAGCGAACCCTCGGGACTCAAGAGGTATTTAAGACTTGTTTTTCCTACAATGGCTGAGGACAGGAATAGGGGGAGGTAAATCAATCATCCCTTGTCAACCATGGCTGGCTCGGACACGGCCGCTAGCGCCGGCGGTAGCACTACCGCTGGGCGCTAGCCCTCATAAGCCGTCTCGACGGCACCGCTGAGACCGCTCGGTGGTCTCGCAAGTATGCCGAGACGAGTCGCTAGCGCCGGTGGTAGCAATACCCCCGGGCGCTAGCCCGTCTAGCCTAGAGGGGGCGAGCTCCTCTCGCCCCGCCCCAAGGCAAGGAGGGCGAGCTCCTCTTGCCCCCATCCCCTCTAGGGGGGCCCCCCGCGCCCCCAGCAGAAGGGGGCGAGACCCTAGGGGGGGAAAGCTCCTCTCGCCCCTCCCCAAGGCAAGGGGGGCGAGCTCCTCTCGCCCACATCCCCTCCAGGGGGGAGAGCTCCTCTCACCCCCTGCACCCCCAGTCGAAGGGGGGCGAGACCCTAAGGGGGGTGGGGCGAGCTCCTCTC
Source organism: Dactylorhiza incarnata (assembly GCA_033032865.1). NCBI lineage: Eukaryota > Viridiplantae > Streptophyta > Magnoliopsida > Asparagales > Orchidaceae > Dactylorhiza > Dactylorhiza incarnata. Next base: position 1,854,942 of record JAWHQI010000068.1, read on the forward strand.
GCCCCGCCCCAAGGCAAGGGGGGCGAGCTCCTCTCGCCCCCCGCGCCCCCAGCAGAAGGGAGAGACCAGCATGGGAGCCTCCCCTAGATGGGTCTCGCCCAACCCCAGCAGAAGGGCGAGACCAGCAGGGGAGCCGCCCCTAGCTGGGTCTCGCCCAGCCCCAGAAGAGGGGCGAGACCAGCAGGGGGGCCTCCCTTAGCTGGGTTTCGCCCAGCCCCAGCAGAGGGGCGAGACCAGCAGGGGGCCGCCCCTAGCTGGGTCTCGCCCAGCCCCAGCAGAGGGGGGAGACCAGTAGGGGGCCGACCCCCGGGTCTCGCCCCACCCGGATAATGGGCTCGCCGAACCCCGCGAGGTACCCCCTCTCGCCCAGTTCCGGGGGGAGGGGTCAGTCTGCGTTTAGCGCCTCAGAGCAGCGGGATTTGGCTATCCACAGCGAAATCCGAGGGTATTTTGGTAATCTGACAGGCCCGAGTTTGGTTATTTGCAGCCCAAATCCAAAATCTTATAAATAGAACTAAGGGGGCACCATTTGGAGGGGATCATTCCAGGCTAGCTCTCTCTCTCTCCCTCCTCAAGTCTCTCTAGGAGGTGAGGAGAGCCTCCAGTGGTGCCCAAACTTAGTAGTGGCTTGGGATGGGAAGTTCCTAAGGGGCTTCCGGGTATGTGGCGGGACCTCCCCACTAAGCCCTTGGTCCAGTCCATAGTTCCTCAACCTTCAACCTAGAGCTCTCCCTTGGGGGGAGTAAGGGTTGGTCGCCCCTCAGATTGCTGAGGGCCCCGAACTCCACAGAGACCGAGAAATCGGTTTCAACATTATGGTGCGGTGAGCGTGGAGTGTGACCGATTCATGAAACTCTCGAGATGAGTTCTATGGACGGAGGTGGAGGAAGATCCAACCCAGGTCACTCACAGCCCCCGGTGGCTGGGGTGACGTTGGAGTTGTTCGAAGATTTCAAGCAAGAGGTCTTGCAGACCTTCCAGGTTGCTTTCGCCATGATAGTTGGAGGCAGAAGAGGAGATGGTCCGGAGATCCCGCCTCAGCAGGTGGACGAGGGAGCTCTCGGCCAGCAGTCCAGGAAAGAGGTACCGGTGGGGGGGGGAGTGGGGAGGTGCCATACCCCCACTCTCCCTCCTTCAAGGGGGGAGGGGGGGGAGCTCAGGAAGGAGGCGCCCTCCCAGCTCGCCCCGACCCTTCAAGGGGGCGAGCTCAGGAGGGAGGTGCCCTCCCAGCTCGCCCCGACCCTTCAAGGGGGCGAGCTCAGGAGGGAGGCACCCTCCCAGCTCACCCCTTCCCTTCAAGGGGGCGAGCTCAGGAGGGAGGCACCCTCCCAGCTCGCCCCGCCCCTTCAAGGGGGCGAGCTCAGGAGGGAGGCACCCTCCCAGCTCGCCCCGTCCCTTCAAGGGGGCGAGCTCAGGAGGGAGACGCCCTCCCAATTTGCCCCGCCCCTTCAAGGGGGCGAGCTCAGGAGGGAGGCGCCCTCCCAGCTCGCCCCATCCCTTCAAGGGGGCGAGCTCAGGAGGGAGGCGCCCTCCCAGCTGGCCACGCCCCTTCTGGCCCAGCCCCAAAGGGGGGCGAACGGGGAGGAATCCGACCCCCGCTCGCCCCACTCCAAAAGGAGTCGAGTGAATGTTGGTGGGCGAGACCACCCCGGGTGGCGACCACCCAATTGCTCGGCGAGCGCAGAGGCCAACAAGTCGACTCCGCGAGAGCAAGGAAGAAAGGGTTTTCAAAGGAAAAGAGCCAACCGATCGAGGTGGAGGCAGGGATCGAACACACCCTCTCCACCACCTCAACAAACCATGGCGATGGGCGGAGGTAGAAGGAGAGGAGCCAGAAAAGCGGAAAGAAGAGGAAGAAAGAAGGATATGTCTGAGTTAACTAACCGTGACCTCCACGATGAGGAGGGGCGCGCGACCTCCGTCCGCCCTGAATTTTTCAAATGAGGGATGCGAGGGGTTCAAGGCAGCAACAGCAGCTACCAGGAGAAGTCAATGAAGACTAGACTTGGGAGTGGGAGACTCAGTTCGGTTTCCACGCTTAGTTTTCTTTTTCATTCCCTAAGTTCATGTAATGCGATGTTTTGTTTCCGTGCCTAGTTTTCTCACATGTACTAGAATTATTAATGTGATGAAAGTTTTTCAAAGTGTTTTTTCCCTCGGATGATTCCACTGACTGGGCTCTCTCTAGAAAGCAGGGCAGGATGATCTCCTAGGGAGGGTAAGTTTTTTCCCCCGATGCTGGCCCGCTGACCAGGCTCCCACCAAGCTGGCAGGGCCGGGAACCGCTCGGGGAAGGAAGGAAAAAAACTCCACCTCTAGTTGAGCCTGGCTCCTAGAGTGTGTCGACCTTGTACTCCCCCCCGATGCTGGCCCGCTGACCAGGATCCCACCAAGCTGGCAGGGCCGGGAACTGCTCAGGGCAAGAAGGAAACATACTCCACCTCCAGTTGAGCTCGCTCGTCTAGCGAATGGCCTGGAGGGTGTCGACTCTTCTCCATCTCCAGTTGAGCTCCCTCGTCTAGAGAATGGCCTGGAGGGTGTCGACTCTTATCCACCTCTAGTTGAGCTCGACTCCTAGAGTGTGTCGGCCTTGTACTCCCCCCCCCCCCCCCCCGAAGCTGGCCTGCTGACCAGGCTCCCACCAAGCTGGCAGGGCCGAGAACTGCTCGGGGCAGGAAGGAAAAATACACCCCCTCTAGTTGAGCCTGGCTCCTAGATTGTGTCGACCTTGTACTCCCCCCCCGATGCTTGTCCGCTGACCGGGCTCCCACCAAGCTGGCAGGGCCGGGAACCGCTCGGGGAAGGAAGGAAACATGCTCCACCTCCAGTTGAGCTCGCTCGTCTAGCGAATGGCCTGGAGGGTGTCGACTCTTCTCCACCTCCAGTTGAGCTCGCTCGTCTAGCGAATGGCCTGGAGGGTGTCGACTCTTCTCCACCTCTAGTTGAGCTTGCTCGTATAGCGAATGGCCTCGATCGTGTCGACTCTTCTCCACCTCCAGTTGAGCTCGCTCGTCTAGCAAATGGCCTAGAGGGTGTCGACTCTCATCCATCTCTAGTTGAGCTAGGCTCCTAGAGTGTGTCGACCTTGTACTCCCCCCCCCCCCCGATGCTGGCCAGCTGACTAGGCTCCCACCTAGCTGGCAGGGCCGGGAACCGCTCGGGGTAGGAAGGAAACATTCTCCACCTCCAGTTGAGCTCGCTCGTCTAGCGAATGGCCTGGAGGTTGTCGACTCTTCTCCACCTCTAGTTGAGCTCGGCTCCTAGAGTATGTCGACCTTGTACTCCCCCCCCCTGATGCTGGCCCGCTGACCAGGCTCCCACCTAGCTGGCAGGGCCAAGACCCGCTCGGGGCAGGAAGGAAACATGCTCCACCTCCAGTTGAGCTCGCCCATCTAGCGAATGGACTGGAGGGTGTCGACTCTTCTCCACCTCCAGTTGAGCTCGATCGTCTAGTGAATGGCCTGGAGGGTGTCGACTCTTATCCACCTCTAGTTGAGCTCGGCTCCTAGAGTGTGTCGACCTTGTACTCCCCCCCTGATGCTGGCCCGCTGACCAGGCTCCCACCTAGCTGGCAGGGCTGGGAACCGCTCGGGGCAGGAAGGAAACATGCTCCACCTCCAGTTGAGCTCGCTCGTCTAGCGAATGGCCTGGAGGGTGTCGACTCTTCTCCACCTCAAGTTGAGCTCGCTCATCTAGCGAATGGCCTGGAGGGTGTCGACTCTTATCCACCTCAAGTTGAGCTCGGCTCCTAGAGTGTGTCGAACTTGTACTCCCCCCGATGCTGGCCCGCTGACCAGGCTCCCACCTAGCTGGCAGGGCTGGGAACCGCTCGGGGCAGGAAGGAAACATGCTCCACCTCCAGTTGAGCTCGCTCGTCTAGCGAATGGCCTGGAGGGTATCGACTCTTCTCCTCCTCCAGTTGAGCTCGCTCGTCTAGCGAATGGCCTAGAGGGTGTCGACTCTTATCCAAGTTAAGCTCGGCTCCTAGAGTGTCTCGACCTTGTACTCCCCCCCTCCCCCAATGCTGGCCCGCTGACCAGGCTCCCACCTAGCTGGCAGGGCCGGGGACCGCTCGGGGCAGTAAGGAAACATTCTCCACCTCCAGTTGAGCTCGCTCGTCTAGCGAATGGCCTGGAGGGTGTCAACTCTTCTCCACCTCTAGTTGAGCTCGGCTCCTAGAGTGTGTCGACCTTGTACTCCCCCCGATGCTGGCCCGCTGACCAGGCTCCCACCTAGCTGGTAGGGCCGGGAACTGCTCGGGGCAGGAAGGAAACATGCTCCTCCTCCAGTTGAGCTCGCTCGTCTAGCGAATGGCCTGGAGGGTGTCGACTCTTCTCCACCTCCAGTTGAGCTCGCCCGTCTAGAGAATGGCCTAGAGGGTGTCAACTCTTCTCCACCTCCAGTTGAGCTCGCTCGTCTAGCGAATGTCCTGGAGGGTGCCGACTCATATCCACCCCTAGTTGAGCTTGGCTCCTAGAAGGTGTCGACTTAGGCCCCGAGCAGAGACCGCTGACCGGGCTCTCACTAGCCGGCAAGGTTGGGGGACCTCTCGGGGAGGCCATGTATTTTCCCACAAGGTGGCTCTGCTAGCTGGGCTCTCACTAGCCGATAGGGTGGGAGGACCTCTCGAGGAGGCTTTATGTTTTCCCTCAAAATAACTCCGTTCGTCGGATTCCCAGCGACGCTCGTCGAATATGCAGGGTTGGACGTTTCTTTCCGAGCACGTACCTCGCTCAAAAAGAGCGGGGATTGTGTACAACCCTGAATTCGTCGAGCGAACCCCCGGGACTCAAGAGGTATTTAAGACTTGTTTTTCCTACAATGGCCGAGGACAAGAATAGGGGGAGGTAAATCAATCATCCCTTGTTAACCATGGCCGACTCGGACACGGCCGCTAGCGCCGGCGGTAGCACTACCACCGGGCGATAGCCCTCATCAGCCATCTCGACGGCACTACTGAGACCGCTCGGTCGTCTCGCAAGTGTGCCGAGACGAGTCGCTAGCACCGGCAGTAGCAATACCGCCGGGCGCTAGTCCGTCTAGCCCAGGGGGGCGAGCTCCTCTCGCCCCGCCCCAAGGCAAGGGGGGCAAGCTCCTCTCGCCCCCATCCACTCCAGGGGGGCAAGCTCCTCTCGCCCCCTGCGCCCCCCGCGCCCCCAGCAGAATGGGGCGAGCTCCCCTTGCCCCGCCCCAAGGCAAGGGGGCGAGCTCCTCTCGCCCCCATCCCCTCCAGGGGGGAGAGCTCCTCTCGCCCCCCGCGCCCCCAGCCGAAGGGGGGCGAGACCCCAAGGGGGGCGAGCTCCTCTCGCCCACCCCAAGGCAAGGGGGGCGAGCTCCTCTCGCCCCCATGCCCCCAGCAGAAGGGCGAGACCAGCAGGGGAGCCGCCCCTAGCTGGGTCTCGCCCAGCCCCAGCAGAAGGGCGAGACCAGCAGGGGAGCCGCCCCTAGCTGGGTCTCGCCCAGCCCCAGCAGAGGTGCGAGACCAGCAGGGGGGCCGCCCTTAGCTGGGTCTCGCCCAGCCCCAGCAGAGGGGCAAGGCCAGTAGGGGGGGCTCCACTAGCTGGGTCTCGCCCAGCCCCAGCAGAGAGGCGAGACCAGCAGGTGGGTCGCCCCTAGCTGGGTCTCGCCCAGACCCAGCAGAGGGGCGAGACCAGCAGGGGGCCGACCTCCGGGTCTCGCCCCACATGGTTAATGGGCTCGCCGAGCCCCACGAGGTACCCCCTCTCGCCCAGTTCAGGGGGAGGGGTCGGTCTGCGTTTAGCGCCTCAGAGTAGCTGGATTTGGCAATCCACAGCCAAATCTGAGGGTATTTTGGTAATTTGACAGGCCAGAGTTTGGTTATTTGCAGCCCAAATACAAAATCCTATAAATAGAACCAAGGGGGCACCATTTGGAGGGGATCATTCTAGGCTATCTCTCTCTCTCTCCCCCTCCTCAAGTCTCTCTAGGAGGTGAGGAGAGCCTCCAGTGGTGCCCAAGCTTAATAGTGGCTTGGGAGGGGAAGTTCCTAAGGGGCTTCCGGGTATGTGGCGGGACCTCCCAACTAAGCCCTTGGTCCAGTCCATAGTTCCTCAACCTTCAACCTAGATCTCTCCCTTGGGGGGAGTAAGGGTTGGTCGCCCCTCAACTTGCTGAGGGCCCCGAACTCCACAGAGACCAAGAAATCGGTTTCAACAATCAAGCCAGTTCAACCGATGCTAACTAGCATCACAGGGTCCCCAACAACCGGGCTCCCAACATATCACCATAAGATATAATCATTTCTTATAACCTGCTTCAAGCCATCAATTCTACCCATACTGAGTTATCATAACTCTTGTGCAGTGGCGTGCGCAAAACATGGAAATTACTTTACCCGATCCTACAGGACTACTTGTGGTCACGATGTCATATTCATATTCGACTAATTTAGTAAGCTTGCACATATCACCAATAATCAACCCTCCTGCACCGATCACAACGTGCTTTAACATGATCAAGGTATCAACCTTATTGAAGGGTTATCACTAAGCTAAACCATCCAATAGATTTCCACGTGATATGAACATTAATTTGTACATATGCTATTACGATTCCACATAAAATAACAATTGATGATTGATCTAAGGAGACATCTCGATAGAATAAATTTGGAATTATACTTACAGGCCCACACTAGCGTGTACATGATTCATACAACATCTCGGCCCAATCAGCCTTCACATTTGACATTTATATCTCCTTCGAGTTATCAAATGAAACGATAATATCTCCATTACTACTTATCCAAGATTATGAAATCCAACAAGAGTGTACATATTGTTATCGCAAGCCTAATCATCCGATATACTATCAATCGGTGGGAGCATTTAATTAAACTAGTCCCTTGAATTCTTCATTCCATTGTGCATCGAAATTCCCCATATCAAGATCATAAACTTCATCTGAACCTCACCCAATTGACATGGGATTCCAGGAACTCCTATCACACCAAGGAGGAGAACGCAAAAGTTCTCTATTTGCTAGCGCCGGTGGTAGCACTACAGCCAGGCGCTAGCGATCTAGTCGACGCACCTTCCCGTCGACATTGGATGTCGACGGGCAGTTATGCCTTCCAGTCGACCCATTGACTTGCTAGCGCCGGCGGTAGGGCTACCGCCGGGCACTAGCTATTTCTGTCGCACCTCTTTCCCGTCGATCTTAAGGGTCGACGGGAAGTTATCCTTTCCCGTCGTCCCATAGACTCGCTAGCGCCAGCGGTAGGGCTACCGCCGGGTGCTAGCTATTTATATCAATCCTCCTTCCCGTCGATCTAAAGTGTCGACGGGAAGTTAACCCTTCTCGTAGGCCCATCGACACGCTAGAGCCGACGGTAGCGCTACCACCAGGGGCTAGCTAATAGGGAGCTGGTCCTTTGCCATTTCATTTCCAAACATCTTCCATGGATGTCCAGCTCCAAATCACATACCAATCCTCTTTTACTCCAATCGATGGACCTTTATCTCTATTCAGGTGTATACAATCAATATGTTTTAAGTCAACAATTGCTACCCTAATTATGATTTAGCCCCTTTTGACCTAACTATTCATCATCTTCCCCAATAATGAAATTAGGGTTTCCATCTTCTCTCCTCCAATACTCCCTCATATGACCATGGATTTTCACGAAATCAAATCCTATCTCTTCCTTTTGGAGAGAAGAAATGATTGAAGGAGCTTTCGCGGCAATCGGTGCCCTAAGATGGAAGCTCTAGTTTGGTCTTTTCCTAAGAATCTCAATTAGCTCACAAGACAAGCTCTTTTGAGCTCAACACCTCTCCTACTTTCTTCTACGATCTAGCACCAAGGGAGAGGGTTTAGAAGTCACCATATTTTTTTGGCCATGGTTGGAGCTAATCTTCATGGCAGCATTGTGATGGTCGGCCAAGCTCCAATCTTTTTGCAACCTTGCTCTTTCAAGAACCCTAAATTAACCACCCTTAAGGTATAAGGAAGAAGATGAAGAAAAGGAAGAGGAACAGATGAAGAGGATGAAGAAGAAGGTGAATAGTCCTCTAATCAAAGTATTTTAGCCCCTTTGGCTATGAGAGAAGAGAGAGAGAGAGAGAAATTACATTAATAAGCATTTAATGAAATCTCCAAGTTCCAAGACTTGTGCCAGCCATTTAATGGCCTCTAATTCCACGATTGACTTGGTTTTAGGCAACCTAGGCCACTCACCAAGTAAAATGTCACGGGTATTGACTCGGTCTCTACCGCCAGCGCTAGCTAAAGCTACCGCCAGCGTTAGCTCCTTGCTACCAATTCCTTGACCATTTGCTTCCGAGATCCAAAGGGTGAGGGTTACACCCACCCTAGAGGTCAGGGCACATCCATGGCAACACTGCGATCTCAAGACTCCTACCTAACCCAAGCATCACCAAGTGATTCATGTCACTCGAGGGGTCTAGTACCAATTGGGATGTTACAATCGGCATAGTGGATAATGATTCTTTCTTAATCTCTAATGTTTGATTTGTACATGGCTTCAAAAATAATTTAATCTCAATTAGTTAATTATGTGATAAAGGTTTAAATGTATTATTTGAATCATCTACAAATCCATGTAAAATCATAAATAGTGAAACAACTGATGTCATACTCGCCGCACCTAGAATGTATACTGTTTAAATGATTGTCTTTAATGATCTTTCACAATCGTCTTTAAAATGCTTTATTTCTAAAAATGACGAATTAGAACTTTCGCATTGGCGTCTAGGTCACTCTAGCACCAAGCTTATTTTTAAAATATCAAAATATAAATTAATTAAGGGTTTACCTATGCTTAATGGTAATTTGTCTTCTCTTTGTACGCCTTGTCAAAAAGGAAAGTTAAAAAAAAATCATTTAAAAGCAAAAATGTAATTTCTACTACTAGACTTCTTCAAATACTTCATATGGATTTATTTGGACGGGTTAGCACTTCTAGTCTATGAGGTAGAAAATATACTTTTGTAATAAATGATTCTAGATTTTGTTAGTCTTTATTTCTATCTTCTAAATCCGAAGCATTTCTTGAATTTACTAGACTATACATTCGTATTCAAAACGATCTTGATTTAAAAATTAAATGCAAATGCTCGGATCATGGAGGAGAATTTGAAAATAATAAGTTTTCTTCTTTTTGTAATGATTTAGGAATTATACCATAATTTTCCGCTCTACGCACCCCACAACAAAATGGTGTAGTGGAGAGGAAAAATATAACCCTTCAAGAGATAGCACGCACTATGCTTTGTGAATATGGGTTGCCTAAATCATTTTTGTCTAAAGCTGTTAATACATCATGTCATAATATTAATCGTGTCATGCTTCGTCCTATTTTAAACTTAACACGTTATGAGGTTTATTTTAAAAAGAAACTTAATGTATTGTATTTTCATATTTTTGGTTTCAAATGTTTTATATTAAACACTAGAGATGCATTAGGAAAATTTGATGAAAAAAGTGATGAGGGAATTTTCATTGGGTACTCTTCAACTAGTAAAGCTGATAGAATTTATAATAAAAGAACTAAAATAGTTTAAGAGTCTCTTCATGTAATATTTGGTGAGCTTGTTCCTTGTGTAGATACTAATCATACATGAAATGAAGATGAACCCCTTTCCCCTTTGAATAATGAGGATGATGAATCGCTTGGAGACAAAGAAGAGGAGAAAGAAGAAGAACAAGTGGAATATGTTCCTCCAAGTGTGTTACAATTTTCAAAGGATCATCCAAGGTAGCTTGTCATAGGAGAACCGTAAAAAGTGGTAAGTACTCATTCTTCTTTACATGAGACTTTTTCAAACCTTTGTTTTGTATCTGAAATAGAACCAAAAAACATTTCAACCTCTTTAAATGATGAATTTTGGTTTTTATCTATGAACGATGAATTGAATTAATTTGAACGTAATAAGATTTGGAAATTAGTAGAGAGACCATCTAATCATCCGGTTATAGGTGTCAAATGAATTTTTATAAATAAATTAGATGGTGACATTAGGATTACAAGGAATAAAGCTAGACTAGTTGCACAAGTTTATTCACAAATTGAAGGGGTTTATTTGATGAAACTTTTCCACTTGTTGCTCTCCTTGAATCAATTAGAATATTTCTTGCATTTGCATGTTTTAAGAGATTTAAATTATTTCAAAAGGATGTTAAAAATGCATTTTAGAACGGGATTCTAAAATAAGAAGTTTATGTAAAACAACCCCCATGTTTTGTGATTGAAAATATTCCTAATCCTGTGTATAAGTTAGAGAAAACGCTTTATAGATTTAAGCAAGCGCCACGTGCTTGGTATGATAGATTGACATTATTTTTAATAAAGCACGGTTATAAAATGGGAAGAGCCGATAATACATTATTCATTAAACATGTAGATAATGATTTGATTATATTGCAAATTTATGTTGATGATATTATTTTTGGAGCCACTAATGAAGAGTTATGTAATGAAGTAGTTTTAGTGATGAAAAATGAGTTTGAAATGAGCTTGGTATGAGAACTCACTTATTTTTTAGGATTTCAAATCTCACAAAAACAAGATGTTATTTTTATTTGTCAAACTAAATATGTTCATGATATTCTTAAATGATTTGGATTTGAAAACCTAAAATAAGCTAATACACCAATGAGTGCATCTCTAAAGTTAGGAAAAGATGAAACCGGTATTTCTATTGATCAGACATTATATAGAGGAATGATAGGATCATTGTTATATTTGAGCGCATCTAGATCCGATATTATGTTTTCTGTTTGTTATGTGCTAGATTTCAAGCTAACCCAAAAGAATCACATTTAAAAGCGGTTAAACATATATTTAGATATCTAATCGGAACGTCCAGGTTAGGCTTATGGTATCCTCATAATGATTATTTTATTTTACACGGTTTTTCTGATTCCGACTATGCGGGATGTTCATTTGTTCGTAAGAGAACTAATGGCATGTGTCATTTTATAGGCCCTTCACTTGCATCATGGTCGAGTAGGAAACAGAATTTGGTTGCCCTCTCCACCACCGAGGCCAAATATATCGCACTAGGTAGTTGTTTTGAGCAAGCATTACGGATGACCCAAATGTTAGAGGACTTTGGTGTTTATCTAAATAACATAGAATTAATATGTGGCAACATGAGCACAAACGATCTTACAAACATTCCCGTACATCATTTTAGATCTAAATATATTGATGTTCGACATCATTTTATAATGGATCATATCAAGAAGGAACATGTTAAAATTAGCTTTATTGGGATTGATTCTCAACTTACAGATATTTCTACCAAACCTCTACCTGATGCACATTTTAACATGCTTAGGTTAGAATTTTGTGTCTTAGAAAAATCTCATTAAACCCTATAAAATGCTATCAAAATTATATTTATTTTTTTATTTATGATTTGCATTATTTAAAAAAAAAATCCAAAAATCAATAAAAAACACTATTAAAACCACCAAAAACATATTAACACTTCAAATCAACTCTATAATCTATGATACTTCAATAGTAAGGTCTCTTTATGATATAAATGAATGATTAAAAATATTTTTCAAAAACTCAAGATTTGTTGTTCTGTTTTGACGTTAAGAAGCTAACGCCTAGCATTAGCCCCTTTGATCCATTTTTTTTTTGAAAAAATTCTAGAATTATTTTAATGCAGTGTTTAATTTTTATTTCTCTACTTTTAAAGGGTTATATTTTTATTTTTATTGTATTTCCTTTAAAAAAAGTGATGAACCAATCAAAAATTATGCTTCAATGCTTACAATCAAGGATGATTATATTTATTGCTTAAAGATTATTTACAATGTTTGATTTTAACCTTCTAGTTTCTTAAAAACATTGTTTTGTTTTTGTCATGACTTGAATATTATCTTAAAAATGTGCAATGAACTTGGTTGTAGAATACTTGTGCAAAATTGTTTTCACATGCCTCTAAGTATGTGTAAAGTTTTATCTTTGATAATGATTTTCTCACTTAAACCTTTTTGTTAATCTACATGTGTTTTTAAATCTTATTCTTGCATGATTGTGTGGTATAAGAACTTATCATATTGAATTTAATAAATACTTTACCTACACAACATTGAATTCCTTCATGAAATTCTTTGTTTTTTCATGCACTTGTGATTAGAGAAATATTGTATTTAGAATAAAAATTTATATGTTTGCAAAAACAAGTGAATTTGGAGTCCTTGATCACAAAAAATCAACATCAAATAAAAATATATATGACAAGAAAAACACCACCACAAATTGTAATCTGTCTTATGTAAACAAAATTTTGACCACTTCTCATAAAAAAATAAAACAAATTCTTTATGTGCGTTAAATTTTTTGAAAGTAAAGTTGTTTATGTTTAGTTCAAATTATGTTCTTAATTTACATACTTTCACATGGTTTGATTTATACACTTGTATACATTATCAAAACACCTTTATTGAACACATCATTATAATTTATAACACTTCCATTCATGAGAATTGGACATAAAGCTTATCTACACTATTCTCTACAATCATGAGTAAATACACTAGATAGAAAAGCTTGATCTTTACAATGTTTATGATTACTTGAAATGCAAATTAATTTACATTGTAAAGCATATCTATTCTTGATATTTGTGATCTTGCTTGCTAATTTTCTATACCAATTTCAAATGCACTTGCAACTTTTGTATCTAAATTCACACATCTACTTATTTGAACTAACAATTGGTATCTAAATTATTATATTTTGTACCTACAAAATCTTAAAGATGTATAAAATTACTTTCACTGTGTTCACTAATTTTAAAAAAGTTGTTATTATCTCTACATAGTGCATAATATTTCATATTGCTACTACTCTAACCCACCTGTTTTTTATTATAACAAAAGGAGGAGAATAAAATGAAGAAATAAATTGAAAGAAATCTATTATTTAGGGGAGTAAAATATAAAATGCATTCATGTAGGGGGAGTATCCATATATGGGGAGTATGCATGTTTATCATGCTTATCATATACTATAAACACTACTCTAATAAACATTTATTTCTTATTAGTGGATTTGTTATTATCAAAAGAGCGAGATTGTTGGAGCTTGTGTTCCACATCTCTCTTAGTTTATGAAAACAAATCACATAATATATTTGATCTTGCTTGTGTTTATAGTGTGCGGGTACGATAGGTACATATCCCTATGAATTGGATGTTGTTTTGTGACGATTCTATGAAAGGACAGCTAACGCCCTGCATTAAATTATTGTCGAGATGGGATGACGTCGAGAAGGGAATGACATGGAGAAGAAATAGCATCGAGAAGCCAGAGACAATGCTAACGTTGGATCTAATGCACACATTGAGTCCACGATATACCATGATCTCGACAGTTGAACAATCTCAGCCACGATCGTACATGATCACTAACGCTAGCGTTAAGTTCATAACTCCAGGCATTAGCTCCCGTGCCTATTTAAAGAGCAAATTACATTATTCAAATGTGCTGATCTCAAACCTTCATTCCAAACTTCTAAGAGATCACTTCAACCCCGAATTTAGAGAGCTCTCCTAACACCACCATTGAGGAACAAGAGTGAGATGGAGATTTCCAACGATCAAATTTGAAGAAGGACGCTTGCTTCAACTACGACGATGCTCATTGCGTGTCTTCAACATCTCCTTTAGGTCTCTTCAATATAACGAGTCTTAATTTTTGAATTTACTTTATCTTTTAATTATTTTCTTGTAACGATAGTGAATTCGCCATCTTGTTTATGGCGACTATGCCCGGTTTGATTTATGGGGAAATTCACCGCCTTGTGCATGGAGACTATATATAATGTAAATCTAGGGGTGTCTAGAGGCCTTATCTGGGGATAGATAGGCTATAGCCAATCGGTCCTTGGGAGAAGTACTGGCAAAGCAACAACAAGAGATTTTTACCTTGTCGTCATTTGTAACGCCCCTAAATTTTTAGGAATTATTTTATCCTTCTTTGACGTCATTTTTGACGTAAGGGTGTTACGTTAGTGCGGAGTTAGCAGTGCGTCATCATTTGCGCGTTTCTGCATTCATTCGGTCAAGTCGACCAAATTTTGGAGTATGCCCGAGTTGTAAGATTTTACGTTAGAAAATTAAATTAATTAATTTTAGAAAGGCTCGTCGAAGTCTCGTTGTGATCCGAGAGATATTGGAGCCCCGGTGTTTTTCCAAAGGTTTTTTTAATTATCGTCACCGTAAACTTCAAAAATTTGTATCTTTAGTTTGGCTCGTCGAATTTTGTTTTCGACATCTCTGTTGGATTCGTAGCGACGAACTTTGTCTCCAGTGCGATTTTCGTTGGAATCGGCGACCGTTGCTTCGACCTTTCTTTCCTTATTATTATTATTAGTATTTTTATTATTACTTTATGATCAGTTGTCAACCATTAACTAGGCATTATATATATATATATATATTATAGTTCTTCTCCATCTTCTTCCTCCCTGATTACTGAGCCAGAGGTTTTGAGAGAGAGAAAGAGGGAGAGTGCGAGCTTCCGACCGCCGCCGCCGAAGCTGTGGTGCACGAAATCTTCGTCGGAGCATAGATTTGGAAAGCCCTCGCCGTGCACTTCGTGTGCGTGGTAAGTTTTGTCCATATCGTAGGTTTTTGGCGCTAGGGTTAGCGGCCCTAACCCTCTTTTTGTCCAAATCATAATTGATTCTTCGTGCATAGGCCGTGTTTGAGCCGATCCTTGGCGTGGAGGGCTTGAGAGGCCGTATTTCGGTGGTTCGAGATATCCGCAAGTGGTGGTTTGTTTTCTGCTTCCTTTGTCATGTTTCTCCAATTTACTTCTCTTAACTTATTTTGGTATCTTGGTAATGAATGTTAATTGGGTTACTTACACTAATTAAAGTGTTGGGGTTGAGGTTTGTGCTGGTAGTCCAGGGCTGGGCTTGATAGAAGTATGTTGGATTGGGTTAGAAAATGAAAAAGAGAAAATTGTGTGCTATGTCAAAATTGACTGGACATCACGTCGATCGATGGGACCTCACGTCGATTGATGGGACCTCCCATCGATCAGTGAGACCATCCCGTCGATCTTTGGTCTTAACTGGGGAAAATTCTTTCATCTGTTTTTCTAAGTAAGAATCTACGGGTCTTTCCGGTCGATCGACGGAACCTCCCGCCTATCGATGGGACCTCCAACCGATCGACGGGAACTCCTGCCGATTTTTACCTTTTCCTTTGTTTGAGCATTTTCCTTGTCTTGTTTCTCTTCTCCTCTAATGCAAGTGCAATTTTGTATGTGGTCTTTTTTGGTTGTTCTGATAGATTCATTCAGAAAAGTTATTTTCTTTGTATTCTCAGAAATCAAGTTTCTTCCTGTGTATTTTGATTCCTGTTTATACCATTGACCTGTTCAAAACTTCTCTCTGTGTACTTCCAGAAATATCTCTCTTTCTTACTTGAATTTATTAGCCTTTCTGTCCAAGATTTCTGTCCAGAACTACAAGGTTTTCTGTGTAATCTGCCATTATTTTCTGAGTATTTAAACCCTTACAGTGATGCAGGATGTCGGGGCCCCGACCACATCCCTAGGCATCACACCAGCTAGTGGACCACGGCCAAGCACGTCTGCTAGAAGGACTATAGTCCAGGAACCCCAAAGCATCTCCGTGCCTATTCTCAGCGCGGTGGGTTGTTGAGGTTGGGGCTCGATCCCCATACATCCTTGATAAAAACCTCTCGCGCAGGTCAGTTGATGATAAGGCCTGTTAGGAGAGGTTCTTATCAAGGAGGTTGGGGATCGAGCCCCAGCCGCAACAACCCACCGCACTGAGAACAGGCGCTGAGACGGGTTGGGGTGCCTGGACTGCAGTCCTTCTGGCAGGCGTGCTTGGCCGTGGTCTGCTAGTTGGTGTGATGTCACGGGGTACGGTCGGGGCCCCGACGTCCTGCATCAAAAAGTGCAGGTCAGTTGGTGATAAGTCCTGTTAGTGTTGGAACATGGTCTTCAGCATCTCCTAGGTTTGAGAATAACAAATCCTATGTGTATTTGATCTTGCGTGTTTAAGTGTGCAGGAAACAAAGTCCATATGACTCAAGGATTACATAAGAAGGGTGCCCCCAAATTTAAGCCAACAAATCCAATATGCCCACTAGCGTCGGCGGTAGCACCTAACGCCCAGCGCTAGCGATGATCAGCGTAATTCCGGAGCACATATAGAAGGAGCTAGCACTTGGCAGTAGCGGATAGCGCAGGCGGTAGCGCGGAGCTCGGAAGGCAAGAGAGAAATGTTTCCTTGGATTGAAGATTCCCACGCGCATAATAATGCCAAATATGGGATAACACCGGTGGTAGCGCTAGCGCAGGCGCTAGTACTGAGGCTTTAAAAATGACCCCTCTTCTCTTGTTTCATTCACACATCAGAGAGAGAGATTGAGTGCTAGAATTCCAGAGGCTGTTTTGGCAGAAAGTTGATGTCCTACCAAAGATCTGTGGATTTCTGAAGGAGAATCTCTTCACGCCGAATCTAAACGACGTCCGCTTCTACAACGCTTATTCTATAGCGGATCTTCGTCTCCAACTTCAGAAGTTCTTCAAGAGGGTGTTTTTATTATTATCATTTCATATTTCTTGTAAATCGTTAGAGAATTCACCTCGTGTTGCCGACTATATCTGGGTAGGACTTAGGGCAGAAACTCGCCTCGTGTTGGCGACTAGATCTAGGTTAGGTCTAGGGGGTGCTCAAGGCCATATCCAGGGTTGGATTGGCTAGAGCGGCTTGAGGCCGAATCCGGGGAAGGATAGGCTAGGGCCACCGGTTCATGGGGATGCGAGTCGGGATAGAAAACAAAAAGAGTTTACTACTATTTGCCACAGATTTCTAGCGTTATAGGAATCAACTTTTGTAAAACCTTTATTTCATATTAATAAAATATGTCTCCACTTTATTTTAATTGCTTTGTTTCATTTCTCACTTTTTTATTCACGCATTATTTCAAAGAAAATCAAAATATAACTTAAGTTTTAAAAACCCTTATTCACCCCCCCCCCCCTCTAAGGGCGCCTACCGATCCAACAAGTGGTATCAGAGCGGTTTTATTCCAATCGGCTTAACAACCGAGAATAATGGCGTCTCATGATCTTGCTTCTATTAGTGCGGTAAATTTTTTTGAAGAAGAAAAATCTCTTAAACCACCTTTATTCGAAGGGAGAAATTATAAAGGGTGGAAATTTTAAATGGAAAGGTTTATTAAAAATTTAGATATCAATGCATGGGATATATCAATAGTTAGACCAGCGGATGAATCAAATAAATAGGAACGTCATCTAAATGCAAAAGCTTTAAATAGTATTTTCTGTGCTTTATCTCAAGAAATTTCAAAATTAATATATTATTTTTTTAGTGCATACAAAGTATGGAAATTTCTTGAAGAAATGTATGATTCTCCATCTACAGGTATGAAACAAATGCAAGAAGTGGAGAACATACAAAATTGCTCAAATGATCAAGAAAGCTCCTCTCATGATGGATCAATGGAGTGCACATCAAATGGAAAAGAAGAAATCCCATCTTTGCAAGAGGAATGCCAAATAGATGAAGACAACAAAGAAAATTCGTGCTCAAATCTCACAGCATCCAAAAGCACTCTAAGGAAATCAAATCCTCTTATTATTTGCAATTCTATTTCTACTTTACAATTGCCACAAATTACAAAGGGCAAAATTAAGAAATCAAAAAATGCGAATTACAAATTGCACTTTGAAAATAAAAATTTAAAAGCAAGAGTTAAAGTAGAATCAAATTCGGATTTATCTAGCTTTACCCATGTCACTTCAACTGAAAATACAAAACCTTGTTTTGATTGTAATTATATTAAAGAAAAATTTAAGGAACTTGAAAATGAATTTATTTGTGTAAAAGAACATAATGAAAAATTATTTTTTAGAAAATTCATCTTTGAAAAGTGATTGTGCTACGTGCCAAAATTATAAAACTGAAATCAAAGAGATGGACGAAATATTTGAGGAATTTGGAAACGACTATCAAAATCATATTGACTCTATTATTTCCACTCTTAAAAATAGCACAATAGTTTATAATAAAGCTAGGCATAATTTAAAGATTAAGAATGATGAATTAAAATCGAAAATCAACGTGCTTATGAAAATTATTAATAAAAATTCACAATATCAAGAACTATCTAAAAACATGTCGAATATGAATATGAACATGAATATTTTAACTAAACCAAATTATGGAAATAAGAAACACAACGGATTTGTAAATCAAAGTCAAAATCACCACTATTTCCAAATTCATGTTTATCTAAACTTAACAACAACATTACAAAAATTTCCTAATCATTATAATCATAATCATTAATATAAAGATTATCACAATGGAAATTTGACATATAAGAATAACATTCAACCAAAGTTTGAATGGAGACCCAAAATTAAAAATGAAACACTAACTTCACATGAAAGGACCCATTCATCAATAACTACCCACAAACCTACACGTTATATTTGGGTACCCAAAGGAACTACCACACTTGGTCCCCTTTGGATACCTAAATCTCTTATTCACTAGGTATCACCAAATGCATGAAGTAGAAAATTTTCAAAAATGAAATATACAAATTTTCTACTTCATGATATGTTTTATTGTCCTTTTACTTTTCTTAATGTTTTTCTTGTCTCATTTTGCTATCATGGTATGGTCATCATATAGACACAAGACTTTATCACTTAAAGATTTATAAATAAAATTACCAAATTGTAAAGTCATTTCTAAAGACCAATCTTTTCTTCCTAAACTCATTACATATCTATATATCATATATCACCAACATAAACTGAATTCAAAAGTTTTCATGTGATATGATTTTAAACACATACTACTTTATAGGATTTTAAATTTGCTTAAACATCTCCACCTCATATGAACTCAAATTTATAAATAAAACGTAAAAAAAAATCTTCAAAAAACTACCAAAGAAGGACCAGATAAAAAGAGTCAAACATCCAAAAACAAGAAAATTAAACATTACAGATAGCTCCAGCACTAGCGGGTAGCGCCAGCTCTAGCTGACAGTAACCAAGAACATAGGTTCAAATTCTTGCATTATTACAAAACTCAAAACTTAGTTCCCCTAAGGATATTCCTACTTCTCTACTCTGCCTCGTCTATCTCCTCCACACTAGCACTTGGAGATCATCTTCTGCGACTCCTCTGAATCGAACGACACGTAGGATCCTGTACTGGGCTATCCCATTCTCTTCGCTCCGGTGTAGATGGATTTAGCTTTAATGCCTTGATCATGAACTTCATCATCTTCTTTATACCAGAAACATCTTTCTCCACTCTCGTCATCCGCTCTCCCATTTCTTCTCAAAAAGATTCAAATGAATCATCTCGAGCCCCTCGGGATGATGCTCCTCGTCGGAGTGGTGGTCGAGTAGATGTTGATTGCTCATCCGGGAGGGATGTAGCTCATAGGTGTGAGGTACTATATATTGGAGGAAAGCAATCTATCTAGTAAAAACCAATCTCAATAGAAGGGTACCTATGAAGAATAACCCTCTATATTATGCCACTGAGCAGAAGGTTGTTGTATCTCTGACGAGAAGGATCCCGTAACCTGTATGTATATCTGATCAATGAAAGCAACAAGTCTGTTACATCGAATCTCTCCTCCTCAAGAATAAAATACGAGATAATACTAAGATGTGTAGTAATCTTTGTCGTGTCGCCCAATTTCAGCATGATAGTGTGGCGTAAAATGTCCTATACTATAAGGGCATCAACTGTAAGTGAACCCACCATTTCGATCAAACTCCTGCATTCCCTGTGGTGGAGTACCATATTTAGATTAATTCAATCCCTATCAACTCAAAACCTTTCAACCACATCCAACTTATTTGGATGCTCGGTCAACCCAAACATCTCCCTCAAGTCATCATGAGTAATAGTAACAACTTGTCACTGCACCCGAGCCGCACTCCTCCACCCAGATCAGTCTGTGATGGGTCATCCAAGTGTGTATAGAACTCTCATACTAACTTCGATGAAAACCCTTCCGAAAGAAACACATTCAACACTTCAGAGGTTGCGAAGAGTTGTATGATGTGGTGATGTCGAGGCATGTCAAACTCCACAAAATATGGTACACCTACTACTGCAGCCTCCACGGCCAACTCTACACTTTTCTTGCCTCTTGAACCAGGATCCATCTACAACATTATAACAGAAATTAAAATTATGCAAAATTCACTAGCGTCAGCGCTAGCACTAGCACCCGGCACTAGCACTAGCACCCGACACTAGCACTAGCTTGAGGCCGAATCCGGGGAAGGACAGGCTAGGGCCACCAGTTCATGGGGATGCGAGTCAGGATAGAAAACAAAAAGAGTTTACTACTATTCGCCACAGATTTCTAGCGTTATAGAAATCAACTTTTGTAAAACCTTTATTTCACATTAATAAAATATGTCTCCACTTTATTTTAATTGCTTTATTTGATTTCTCACTTTCCTATTCACGCATTATTTCAAAGAAAATCAAAATATATCTTAAGTTTTATGAACCCTTATTCACCCCCCCTATAAGGGCGCCTATAGATCCAACAGTTAGGAGAGGTTCTTATCAAGGAGGTCTGGGGATCGAGCCCCAGCCTCAATAACCCGCCGCGCTGAGAATAGGCGCGGAGACGTGTTGGGGTGCCTGGACTGCAGTCCTTTTGGCAGGCATGCTTGGCCATGGTCCGCTAGCTGGTGTGATGCCACGGGGTGCGTTCGGGGCCCCAACATCCTGCATCATACAGACTCAGTTTCCTGTGTATGGGATTAAACCTTATAGCTTTCTATATAATTTTCGTTAACTTTCTCAGTGAGGGGTAATGCTTCTTCCTCACTATCTTTAGTAATTTGGCTGGATGTAAAAGTTCTCTTAATGGTTATGGGCGGCAAATATCAGTCTTTCTCCTTGATGACCCTTTTTTCATGAGACTTAGTTATGTTAGGCTCTCCTGTTAATTGTTCTCTTCAAGCAGCAGTAGTCCTCATTGGCTTGTTTTGCTGAGTGACTGAAGGACCTTCTTCTCAGTCCTCTTCTTATTTCTTGTATGCATAGCCTATTGAGTTTAGGCTAGTGACTGTTGCTTTTCCTTATGGATTTTGTTTGGCATTCTTGATTCTTGCTGTCATTCCCTTGAATGTAGATAGTTTCTATATTTACATGTTTAGTTATGGTGTAGGTATTCTGTTAAGACTTCACTTGGTGTAGAAAAGATTACTCTTCTTAAGAGTGTTTGATTATATCTTCTGAAGCTTTTTCATGTGTTTTAAAGTTGAGTTTGAGATCTGGTGGAATGTTTTGGTGGTTGGAAGAAATTTTGTGAAAATCTCAAGTTAAAATCGGCATCCCGTCCCATTGATCGAGTTTGTTGATCTTTTAAGTTAGAATTGATGGGGCCTCCCATCGATCTAGCTCCCATCTCATCGATCGGGCTCCCGTCCCGTCAATCGGACCCTCTTCCAGCCAATTTTTTCTGTGAAGCTTCCTGTCGACTTTTGTTAAGTCTTCCCGTCGACTTTTGATAGGCCTTTCTATCGATTTAATCGCATATATCGAATTGTTTCATGAATAATTTAAGTCTATTTTGCCAAGGTGTTCTCGGGTATCATAAATTATGATGTTGAGCGTTTTGAGTTCATTTGCTGAGACTTTAGATGAAGTTATGTTTTATTTGTCGGGATCACCCCAATATTCGATTGGATCATCTTGATCCAGTTTATTTAGTGTTCAGTTTGCATTTTGAGGCTCCCACCCATTTCAATTGGGACTAATAAGATTGTTTCCTCATGTAATCCAAGTTTATTTTCCCTTGTCTTGTGCATGATATATGGTTGATCAAGTGGTTGTTGTCTGAATGGTTAAGATAAGTGAAAACATGGGTTTCTTTCTGTTGGAATTTTATTCCTTCATGATTCATGTATAACCCTCCATGAATGGCAAACCAAAAATGTTGCTGATAAGTATAAATTGAAATGATATCATTTATTAATATACTGGAGAGTGGGTGGATTTATCAGGCCCCACCATAGTGGCCTTATATACTAGAGAGTAGGTGGATTTCTGAGGCCCCCACCATAGTGGCTTCTTTTATACTGTAGAGTGGGTGGATTTATCAGGCCCACACTACAGTGGCTTCTTTTATACTGGAGAGTGGGTGGATTTATCAGGCCCCCACCATAGTGGATTCTTTTATACTAGAGAGTGGGTGGATTTATCAGGCCCCCGCCACACTGGCTTCTTCGTAGACTGGAGTGTGGGTGGATATATCAGGCCCCCACCACAGTGGATAATGATGGATTTGTTCTGAACTAGAAGGATGGGTAATGGGAATAATGTGGTCCTCAATCACAGTTCTTTTAGTAGTGGTTGGCAGGAAAATGAGGCCACCACCACGGCGCCTTTTTATACTCTTAGGCTGCGATTACCCTTATACAGGAACTTTCTTTACTTGATGCCTCCATTTATGGGCTTGCTTTCATGTGTTCTTGTGGACTTGAATCTATGTTTACTCTTGGCCAGTTATAAATCCTGTTGCGTAATAGCTTTCATTCTTATACTTGTCGTTACTTGCTCCCATTTAGGCTGAGACACTCTGAAAGAAATCGTTGTCTACCTAAATCACCTAAAGGGGGGTGAATAGGTGATCTCTACTGCTATTGCGGAATAAAAATTAAGTGCACACACAACAAGAGAAATCACAGCACAGAGACACAAGATTTATAGAGGTTCCCCAAGGTGGGTACTCCTCTCTCCCGCTTCGCCTATCTAGCACTACGGCCTAGCGTCGGCAACTTCGCCAAAACTCGGATTTATCAACAAATCCTACACTCGGAGACAACGGCTCCTATAAACACAGAGATTAACTCCTACAACTCGGAGTAAACAACTCCTACAAAATAACTCGAAGAAAAAAAATCTCCTACAGGAATCAAACAGAGTTTGAAATAAAATACTTTTATTAAATCTCAACAGAGATTAACTTCAGATCTTGGAAAAACTGAGTCTTCTTCTTCCCTGAGAACGAAAGCTTGGATCTTCAAAGATTTGGAAGAGAGAAAGCTCGGCAAACCTGATCTGAATAGGACTTTTGATTTTCTTGAAAAGATCTTCAAAAATATGGAGCAGCAGATAAATCAAAAGCCTTCTTATCTGAGAAATCTCTAACAGCACTGAAGAACGAGTCTTGAGGGCGCATAAGTTAGATCTCAGAAGAACTTGTTCAGCGAGCAAGGATGAAGACGGCTGGGTTCTTCTCTTTTTATCGGGTTGAATAATGATTGTTGTGTGCCCTAAAAATAAAAGACTATTTATAAGAAGAACTCCAACGGCTAGAGCGACAGACAAGGAATGATCGACATGTGTGCTGCACATGGCGGCCAACCCTAATTTTCAAAAACGAAACATATTTTTGAAATCCGTCTGTCCGTCATTCGTCGAGACTTCACATGAACACTCGGCGAATTGACTTAGCCAATAAAAAGACTGATCAAAGGTTTGAAAACCATCTCTGTTTTCATTCGTCGGAATTCGTCGGGAGTTCTCGAGAACTTTCGACGAATTGACTTAGCCGCACAAATTCCTTCACAAAGCTGCCTTTTTGACTTCTGTCAGCATTCGTCGATATTCGTCTGGATTTCACGAGAACATTCGACGAATGGACTTGGCCGCAGAACTTTCTTCTTCAAACTGGAAATTTGGCTTCTGTCAGGATTCGTCGGGAGTCATCGGGACTTCACGTGACATCTCGACGAATTGACTGAGCAAAAATTCCTTTTCTTCTGAAAATCTGCTCCATTCCTCAAACTTGAAAGCCTTCAGTTGTGAGAATATAAAGTGCACCCCAAAAGAGAGATTACACATGGACCAACACTTTGTTCTATACAATGAGGGATTACATTGTCTAGGACTGTGTTTGGTGATCCATTGCAACCTGACTTTGGTGTGCACTTAGCATTATGACCTGTGACAACACATCTAAAGAGAGTTCATCAAATACATACTCCATTCAATTTAGTTCACTAGGGGACACCTTCAAATCCAGGTGATTGTGGATACAATACCCAACAATCTCCCCCTATTTGAAGATGTCATAACCCTATGCACTAAGTTGAATTGCACAGAATGTATAATTGAATAAAAAGCAGCACAACCAGGCAGTAATAATTAAAGAGAGAATCAATGTTTATCCAAACACAAAAATATATCTATATATATAAACAAAGAAAAACAACATGATTCCAGAGCAGCTCAGCTCATGCTTAATCCTTGCCTTTCTGTTTTCCAAATATTCTTTCCACTGCCTCAGCTTTCTTCTTCTGTTCAGATTCCATTCTCTCAAAGAATGCCTTTGGCTTAGGCCAATATCTATCAGGAGCAGTCTCTTTAGATCCACCTGTCTTGAAATGAATTCTCCTTTTAGTTGTCCTTTTCTTGAACTTATCCCATTCCTCCTGACTGTAATGTTTACTGACACTTTCATTTTGCTTACTAACAAGGTTGAAAGCTGTAAGAATGATATTTTTTGAAGTGGGACTCCAGCTTTCTTGGAAAATTCTTGGAGGAGGCACATCATGGAATTCTCTGATCTTCTTGAGAGGATTAGACCTTTTTGCAGAAGGTTTATCACCAAAGATCTTCCTTTTTAAAGATTTTTCAGAAGATTCAGGAGCTTTGGAGCTTTCAAGCACTGGATCATCCCAGAACTCTTGGTAGGTGGAGACTGGAAAATCTGCTTCAGCAAAATCAGAATCCTCAACAGGAATTTGAGAAGAACTTAGAGCTGGAGCACTGGAAGAGGGAACATCTGACTCTTTATTCATAACAGAGAATCCAAGCATACCTGCAACCTCCTTGAACAGCCAACTTGTAGATTCATGAGTGTACCAATTTACATCTACAACATTTTGTAATATGTTCTCCTTAAGCTCTTGCATCTTGGAAAATACATTTCCATCCAAATCATTCACTCTACCAGCACTTTCTTCTATTTTAGACACAATACTCTCCTCCCCTTTTATGACATCTTCATGTAGGAGGGTATAGAGTTTGTCCATTTGTCTTTCAACTTGATCATCCAGAAAAGTAAGCCCTTGATCATGAGAAGCTCTGAGAGCTGTTTGACCAGAATTCAGATGAAGAACATCTTCACCAACCTGATGCAAGTTCTTTAGAGCATGCCCAACTGCCTTATTGGTGTGGTCCAATGCTTTTCCTGCTTTTGTCATCCAGGATTCTTGATCACTCTTGAATTTGCCCATTTCATGTCTTATCTGAGGCATTCCTGTCTCAAAGCACTATCAACTTTATCTATTTTCTGATAAACTGACTTTATGGACTGATCAAAATGCTCTGTTTGAGCTTGCAGCAAAGTTGAAATTGACTTGAGCAAAGAAGATTGAGAGCTCTCTCCAGTTCCAAAAACATCAGGAGAGACTCTATCAGCTACAAAACTAGTAAACTGTGCTTGCTTATCAAGCACAGTTGCTCTTGGAGATTGTCTCAAAATACTTTCTGGAGGGGGCAAGAGCAGCACAGGAGGGACTGCAGATTCACCCATAAATATGTCTTCCTGTTCATTCTCCCCCTCAGTCAAAGACATCTTCTTAGCTGACTCCAACTGAGCACTAAACCTGCCCATCTCCATAGAATCTGATTTCTCAGAAGGAACAGATTCAGGATCTGCCAAGTCTTCACTATGTTCTGAATTATAAGCAAACTCTGCAGGGGATCTTCTTGAGTCCTCTAACATAGCAGCTTCATATTCAGCAGCAAAGTTCCCTTGACCTTCCAGGTCAGGAACAGTATCAGGAATAGCAGGACTGACTGGATCAACATACACTGGATCAGTATGAACTGGATCAATTTCACTGGGAGGAATTTCCTTTGAAGAAGCACTACTTTCAGCAATGTCTCTTGGGGTTGGAAGCTCCCCCTCAACATGTTCACTTCTGCCTTGATCAGGAGCTGTACTGGGTCCACTACCCCTTGAGGGTTGACCTTCTTCATGAATCCTATTCTCATTCTGCACAGGGTCCTGATCACCACTAACAACAACCTTGACTCCACCCTTTGGATTGACCCTTTCCCATTTGGAGAAAATAGAGGAGTTGATTTTCTTAGTGTGATGGATGGGTATACCCCTTCCAAGATTGAAAAAATCTGGATTAGTACCATTCAACAACAAACTGATAATTCTTCCAAAATTTGGGGCATGAAAGCTGTCTATAATTTTCTCAAAAAGAACTTCACCAAAATTAAAATTCTTTCTACAAATAATAGCTGTGTGAATCTTAAAGGCTTCTTCAGATAGGTAGTCATGTGAGCCTACCTTGCACAATAAGACTTTTCCCAAAATATCACACAGAAGCTTACCTCTGTCATTCATGAATTTTCTTCTTATCTTTGAACCTTCATCAAGAATGCCACAGAATCTTTTGGCCTTGAGAAAATCTTCAGCAAACACTTCTTCTGATTCGACTTCAGGCATCCTCAAAATCCTGTTGATGCCACTAGCTTTCAAAACTATTTTACAAGACCTGATGTTGCTCTTTATCTTCTTGCCTTGACTAGAGATTTTTGCATTTCTGAAGAACTCAAGAACGTCTTGTTCGAGAATTTTAGCCGGCTCTTCCAAGACATAACTGAGCCCGGCGACATCAAGCATCAAGATAATGTTTCTGAACTCATCTGAAGCAGTTTGAAAGCTACCTCGCACCAGCTCTACACCTGAATACAGACCTCCAGCTGCTTTGGGCGCCATCGAGCTTGACAAAATCGGGGAAGAGAAACAGTGTTTTCTCGAGGGAGACGGAGAGACGAGAAGGGTTTCACGGAAGAGTGCGTGGAATCACGTGTTCTCTTTGTTTTTATATATATATAAAATAAATTTAGGCGCATACCTGATTTCACGGATGGCTCTTCGGATCCAATAAATTGTATTTAATAATAAGGGTTCACGAGAGATGTGTCCGAGAAGAGAGATATTTTGACATGTGAAATTTCGTGAAACTTCATGAAATTTCTGGTTTATCCAGTGAAATCCCGTGTAATTTCGTGAAATTCCAATATTCTTGTCCTCATGATTCCTTGTTAAGCATTCCAAGTTCCATTTTGAAGAAATTGAACTTGGTCTCGTCCAGAGGCTTCGTAAAAATATCTGCACTTTGTTTCTCAGTATTAACATATAACAAATTAATATCCTTACTCTCAACATGTTCCCGGATGAAGTGGTAGCGAAGCTCGATGTGCTTCGTTCTGCTGTGAGAAACTGGATTATTTGCTATGGCAATAGCACTTGAGGAGTCACAGAACATGGGGATTTCTGTGAGCTTTAAATTATAGTCCTCAAGCTGATTCTTTATCCACAAAAGTTGTGCACAGCAACTGCCGACAGAGATATATTCTGATTCAGCAGTTGATATTGCAACACAATTTTGCTTCTTGCTACTCCATGACACAAGCCTTTTTCCCAAGAATTGGCAAGTTCCTGAAGTACTCTTTCTATCATCTTTGCTACCTGCAAAATCAGGATCTGAAAAACCAATTAGTTCAAAATCATTGCTTCTCGGGTACCATAAGCCGAGATTTGGTGTACCCTTAAGGTATCTCAAAATCCTCTTTGCAGCAGCATAATGAGATTCCTTACAGTTCACCTGATACCTGGCACAAACACAAGTTGAAAACATTATATCGGGCCTACTGGTAGTAAGGTAGAGCAAGGACCCAATTATGCTTCTGTACTTGGTTTCATCAAAAGGTTTCCCTTTCTCATCCTTGTCCAGAGACATACTTGAGCCCATTGGAGTCCTCATAGAGGTTGCACTCTCCATTCCAAATTTCTTGAGGATCTCTTTGGTGAACTTCGTCTGAGAGATGAAAATTCCATCTTCAGATTGGTGCACCTGGAGTCCTAAGAAATATTTCAGCTCTCCCATGCTGCTCATTTCAAACTTACCTTGCATCAAGCTAGAAACTTTTTGCAAAGTTTGTCATCTGTAGAACCAAATATAATATCATTGACATAGATTTGCACTAGAAAAATCTCACCTTTTACTTCCCTAAGAAACAATGTCTTATCTATTGTTCCTCTTGTGAATTTGTTCTCAACAAGGAACCTAGACAATGTCTCATACCAGGCTCGGGGTGCCTGTTTGAGACCATACAAAGCTTTATGTAAATAATATACATGATCAGGAAAGTTAGAATATACAAAACCTTGAGGCTGAGCTACATATACTTCCTCTTTAAGGTCTCCATTCAGGAAGGCTGACTTCACATCCATCTGGAAAACCTTAAAGCCCTTATATGCAGCATATGCCAGAAATAATCTGATGGCTTCAAGTCTTGCTACTGGTGCAAAGGTCTGATCAAAATCAATCCCTTCTTCTTCCCTGTATCCTTGTGCAACCAGTCTTGCTTTGTTCTTTGTAATGATGCCCTTTTCATCAAGCTTGTTCTGGTAGACCCATTTTGTTCCAATTACATTTTGTCCTTTGGGTCTTGGTACTAACTCCCAGACTTTACATCTCTTGAATTGGTTGAGCTCTTCTTGCATAGCAAGGATCCAAGATGGATCGGTGTTTGCTTCTTCAAACTTCTTCGGCTCAATCTGTGAAAGAAAACTTAAATGTAAAACTTCGTTAGTTGTACCTCTTCTCGTTTGAACTCTGCTTGAAGGATCTCCGATAATCTGATCAGCTGGATGATCTCTTGAATATCTGACTCCCAAGTTGTTTGCATTTTCAGGAGCAACTTGAGGTTCAGCCACCTCTGGATTATCTTCTTCTTCATGAACTTCTTGTTCATCTTCAGAGTGATCTGAGATCTCTTCTGCCAACTTTGGAGCATCATCTGTGGTTTTTACTCCATCTTGCATAGAGAGTTCCTTTAGCTTTTCACATGCATCTTCAATGAGCATACTAGACGAGTTGCTATGCAGCAGGCTCGTCTCATCAAATACAACATGGACTGTTTTCTCTACCACCAGAGTTTTCTTATTGAAAATCCTATATGCCTTACTATGGCGCTACTATATCCTACGAAAATACCTTCAAAACATTTTTCACTAAACTTGGTTGTAGAATGCTTCCCATTGTTAAGTACATAGCATTTACTGCCAAAAATTCTAAAATATGAAATCTTTGGTTTTCTGCCCTTTAGAATCTCATATGGGGTCTTACGATGGTTCTTATTGATGAGTGCTCTGTTTTGCACATGGCAAGCTGTGTTGATAGCTTCTGCCCAGAAATATTCTGGAAGAGCAGAATCACTCAACATGGAACTGCCAGCTTCTATGAGGGTTCTATTCTTTCTCTCGGCTACTCCATTTTGCTGTGGAGTACGAGGAGAGGAAAACTCATGGGAGATACCTTGACTTTCACAAAACTCTGTAATGGCCCCAAACCTAAATTCTGTTCCATGGTCACTTCTGATTTTGACCACTGAACAGTCAAGTTCATTCTGAATAAGCTTGACAAAATTAGTGAATATGCCGAAGGTTTCTGACTTAAGTTTTAGAAAGAACACCCAAGCAAACCGGGAATAATCATCAACAATAACCAAGGTGTAAGCTTTCCCACCTAAGCTTCAAACTGACATTAGACCAAACAAATCCATATGCAGCAGATGAAGACATCTGGTAGAATTATTGCCAATTATGCTCTTAAAGTTAGCCTTTGTTTGCTTACCCATTTGGCAAGCATGGCAAGGGCTTTCTTTAATGCATTTAACTTTGGGGGCATCCCTTACCAAGTTGTGAGAAAATAACATAGATATAGTTTTGAAATTAATATGTGCTAATCTCTTATGTCATTGGTCACAAAGAGATGCACTATCTTTGGCAACAAAACACACTGGGGTAGAAGACTGTAAACATATAAAATCTAAACAGTAAATACAACTACTCCTAGAACCTGTTAAAATAGTTTCTGCAGACGCGGACATCTTTATCAGGCATCTATCTCTAAAGAACTCAACGGTATAGCCTTTGTCACACAGTTGGCTTATGCTAATCAGATTGTATTTCAATCCTTTCACATGGGCTACACATGTGAAAACGACTGAGCCGTTGGTTATTGAACCATAACCAATAATAATACCTCGTTCAGATCCGCCAAACTTTACTTTAGGCCCGTTCTCAACTAGAACATAATCCTGAAGTAATCTTCTTCTCCCGGTCATATGCCGAGAGCAACCACTGTCCAAATACCAGATGGGAATTTCATTGGCCTTTGGACATTCCTGCAAACATGATCAATACCACTTAGGAACCTGATGCGCAAAACTATGCTTGCTAACGATAACGGCAAGTGTACCGTATCGAATGTAGTATAGGTTATTAAAACAAGGTCGTATTAGACTCGGGGCGGTTGAGTACTCTTACTTCGGAAAATCTCTATTATTTTATCGAAAGAAACTTGGGTTGGTTGGTTGCAAGAAAGAGAAATAAATTGTTAAAACTATGATAAGAAGGATTAGCACTCAACCTCGAATCACCTTGGAAAAAAATAAATAAATAAATAAATAAAACTTCTAATTCTGTTTAAAAGAAATGCTTGACCGTGGAGGTTCCCGATTTATAAACGTACCTCTCTCAAGGATACACCTAACTGAGTTTAGGTTGATCAATCGAACTCTCGTTCTAGAATCGAAACCCCTAAAACTCACTTTATCGAAGTGAACCCCTCTATTGGATATAACTCCAATCCGGGAGATTTATGTCGTCCTCTCTCGAGGAGTGCATTCAAATCTCTTTATCCTTGAAATGATCGATTCGAACTCAAAACCTCTCGATTATCAGACTACGAAAACAAGAATGAGATTATATATCGATAATATAATCTCAATCAATATAAATTCAAGGATAAATCTTAAGCGATCTAAATAAGAGAAAAAGAAGTTCTAAACTAAATTATGAATTATATTTTCCTTGGATCATCTCGGCCGAGTACTAATGAAATTTAGCTACTCATGGAGATGGAGGAATTGATGAAATACAAGAAGTGCATAATGAAGATTGAGAGTAGAATAAGAGAAAAAGTACTATTTTATTAATTGAAAAGAAATTACAACTAGGAAACAAGAAGTTACAAACCTGAAATGAAAGTGCAAGCTAAGAAGGAAGATTACAAGCTTAAGAATGACAAAAACAGTGCAAGAAAATAAACTTAGAACTCCCCAAAATTCGTCCCCAATCATCTGGAAAATCTCCCTTTAAATAGCTGAATTTTTGGTGTTACACGCCCTTGGTCACGCCCGTGACCAAGGGCGTGTAAGGGGCGTGATTTGCTGTGAGCGGAGAAGGCGCCGTCTGGCTTCAATGCAGGCGTTACAGACGTTTCACGCCCTAGGTCACGCCCATGACCTAGGGCATGTAGTCTCAATTAAGTGCTGCTGGCGGGAAGCTTTAGCGGGAAATTGGCGCGGGAAAAGTCACGCCCGTGTGCTGGATGTCACGCCCTTGGTCACGCCCGTGACCGAGGGCGTGTAATTTTAATTGACGTGGCGGCGTGCTCCGGATGATTGTGGCGGGTCATGGCCGTGACATTGGGTCACGCCCGTGACCTGGGGCGTGTACTTGGCGAAATCTTCACGGAGCGTCCCCGGAGTGGCAGAAGCAGGTCTGGAGTATTTCGTAGGTTACACGCCCATGGTCACGCCCGTGACCTGGGGCGTGTAATTATAACTTTTTGCTCGAAACAGCCCAGAAAAACCTGAAAACACAAAATAAACTTAAGTTAGCTTATGAAATAACAATGGAAGGATTTATATGATAAAATTCCTAAAAATAACATAATTTTATATAAAAAAACATAATAAACCTAAACTAAAAGATGAGTAAATAAATTACTCATCAAATACCTCCATACTTGCTCATTGCTCGTCCCGAGCAATCCATTTTTCACAAGGGTGAGAAAAATTAATGCAAGATAGAATTATGAAGGCTAGAGAGTAAAATGCGAAGTATTATGCTGGCATGTGTAGATATTTTAGTAAAAAGATGTTCTTGGCATAAATGCTAATTTATGAAATACTTCAAAAATGCGTTATAATTATTTATCATTACTTTAAAAATGAGTCGACGGTCAATCAAAAAGTTATGTGAAGGGAGAAAATAGCGTGATTGCTGAGATTTAAATTACTAGATGTAGACGTTCGGGGTGGCCTCCAAAGAAATCCATCAATGTCGATGGCCATAGGCTTGCCCGTTTGCAATTTCTCCACTACACTTCGAACTAAATCGACTCTATGGATCCTTAGGACTTAAATAGGGTACATTTTAAGGCTTGGGTTTAAGGGTGAGGTAACAATGATAAACATGAAGGCGCATTCCACTTAAACAAAATTTTTGAGCTAAAAGAAAATGATTGCCACCACAAAATAATGAAGCTTTACCCCCATACTCGCATTTTTTTCAAAGGGGAAACACTCTCATACTCTTTTATTTAAATCATGAATCTTCATAATTGGGATCATTCCAAGTATGCATGTACATACCTAGGCCGCATATCATTATGAGATTATTGCTTTTTGAGATTTAAACATTTTTTTTTGAATTGATACCCATAATTTTTTCATAGAATCGTACCCAATTTTTTTTTTCAATTTAGCTCAAAATTTCAAAGTGTTCATTTGGGTTTTGGACTTTTTAGCTTTGGTGCCGAAATGATGAGGGTGGATCAAATAAAGGTGTAAGGCTCAAATTTGTGTGAACAATGGTGGTAAATCTAGGTTGGGTGCAAAGGCTCAAACTATCCAAAGAAAGGCCTAAATCATTTCCGTAAAGTTAATTTGTCTAAAGCGCACATGTTTCGAAAATAGCTTGGGGCAAGTTCTAGACATCGAGAAAGGACACCCTTTTGTTCAATTTGAGTAATAGCTTTCTAACAATCTTCTACACACTCACCTAAACTACTTTTGGATAAGACCGGATTCGAATTTAAAAGTAAAATAAATTATTACTACGCAAATTAATAAAACATAATTTTAGATCTATGCCAAGAATTTAATTTTACACCAAAACTACTCAAAGACAAGCATATGACTAGGAGCACTACATGAGTCAACAATTTTACTCAAAAGTTTCAAAAACTATTCTAGCACAAATTTATTTTTAGTCCATATGAAAAACAGTCTACTTAAAACTTATAATTTAGCAAGTGGGAGTTTTGATGAATAAAAAGAACATTTTCTAATCGATTTTGTTTGTTCTTGGACTTCCCAAGATCTGCCCGGTGAAGGGTTTGCAAGGTACTAGAGGCTATGATGGGAATTCAAGCCCAAAGCGTCCTTTCTAAGAAATTTAATTTCAGTTTTTTTTATAATTTTTTTGGTTTTTATTTTTCAAGTAAAACTACAAAGAAAGCTATGTTGCACCCCCATACTTAAAATTAAACATTGTCCCCAATGTTTAAAACTAAGTATGAAAGATAAAACTAAAAAAAATCAAGATAAATTACTAAAGTGTAAAGAGGGCTTCCCTGAATGGTAGTCGGGGTTGCCGGTCGAACACCTGCAGAGTTAAATTAGACAAACAAACAAGAAAAGAAAGACAAAAATAAAGAGGTTAACATTGGGTTGCCTCCCAAGAGCGCTTTGTTTACCGCAGCGTAGCTTGACTAAGTGGTAATTTTAAAGATTTTGGAAGTGAATGGTTTCGATGATTCCGGGAGCTGGGTCTCCCGGGTGATATAATTTTAAGCGTTGTCCGTTGACTTTGAAAGAGCCTTTTTCTGGGTGCTCTATTAGCACCACTCCGTATGGCCAAACTTCTTTAACTATGAAGGGACCGGACCATCGTGATTTTAATTTACCCGGAAAAAGCCAAAGTCTTGAATTAAATAATAGGACTAAGTCTCCCGGTGAAAAAGTTTTTGGATTTTTGATTTTTTTATCATGATAAAATTTTGTGCGCTCCTTATAAATCTTATTATTTTCGTAAGCGTTTGCGCGCCACTCGTCTAATTCATTTAATTGTAGTTTTATGTGCTCGGAGGCTAAGTTTAAATCCAAATTTAAAAATTTTAGCGCCAAAAAGGCGCGATGTTCTAATTCCACCGGTAGATGACAAGCTTTTCCATAGACTAATCGGTACGGTGTACATCCGATGGCGGTTTTGTATGCTGTCCGATATGCCCATAGAGCGTCGTCTAATTTTAGCGACCAATCCTTCCTATTAACGGACACAGTTTTTTCTAAAATTCTTTTAAGTTCACGGTTCACCACTTCCACATGGCCATTTGCTTGAGGGTGGTAGGCGGTAGATAGCTTGTGGGTAACTCCATACTTTGCTAAAATTTTAGCAAGTTGGTTGTTACAAAAATGTGTGCCCCGATCACTAATTAGTGCTCGGGGTGTGCCAAATCATGAAAATAATTTTTAAAAAAAATTTACGATGACTCTCGCGTCGTTAGTGGGAAAAGCTTGTTCTTCCACCCACCTTGACACGTAATCGACCGCAACAAGGATATATTTATTATTAAAAGAGGAGGGTAAAGGACCTACGAAATCTATTCCCCAAAGATCAAAAATTTCGCATTTTAAAAAAATATTTTGGGGCATTTCGTCCCGGTTAAAAATGTTACCTGACCGTTGGCACCGATCACAATTACTCACGAAATTGTGAGCATCTTTAAATAAGGTGGGCCAATAGAAGCCCGACTCTAGCGCCTTTCTTGCGGTCCGGTTCGCTTGATAATGGCCACCGGTTGGCCCTTCGTGGCAGTGCCGCAGAATTTGGGCGCCTTCCTCGCCCGAAATACACCTTCTTACCACTTGGTTCGCGCAGACACGAAATAAAAAGGGGTCCTCCCAAAAATAATTTTTCAAATCTGAAAAGAATTTCTTCTTTTGTTGACTTGAAAAATCTTTTGGTAGGACCCGGGCCACTAAATAGTTGGCCCAATCCGCGTACCAAGGGGTGGAAGAAGTCGTTACCTTTTCGATGGTAAGGAGGCGCTCTTCAGGGAATTTGTCGTCAATTTCGGCTTCCACTAGCGCTCCTGCAGCCGGATTCTCCAACCGTGAGAGGTGGTCGGCCGCAACAATCTCCGCTCCCCTTTTGTCTTGGATCTCCAAATCGAATTCTTGTAGTAGGAGGATCCACCTTAGCAGTCAAGGCTTTGCATCCCTTTTTTGTAGTAAATACCAGAGAGCGGAGTGATTTGTAAAAACAATAACTTTTGAAAGCGTTAAATATGATCAAAATTTATCAAACGCAAAAATTATAGCCAAAAATTCTTTTTCCGCTGTTGTATAATTTTCTTGTGCGGATGTTAGCGTTTTGCTTGCGTAATAAATCGGGTGAAAATATTTATTCACCCGTTGGCCTAAAACTGCACCTACAGCAAAATCGCTAGCGTCGCACATGATTTCAAATGGAAGAGACCAGATTGGTGAGATTAAAATCGGGGATTTGATTAGTTCATTTTTGATTTTATTAAACGCTTTTAAACATTCCTCATCAAAATTAAACGCGGATTCTTTTTCTAGGAGATGAGTTAGCAGTTTCGTAATTTTTGAGAAATCTTTTATAAACCGCCTATAAAAACCCGCATGTCCTAGAAAATTTCTTATGGATTTTCTATTGGTAGGAGGGGGAAGTTTTTCTATGACCTCGATCTTGGCCCTATCGACCTCGATCCCCTTACTAGAAACTTTATGTCCGAGGACTAACCCCTCTCGGACCATAAAGTGGCACTTCTCCCAGTTGAGTGCCAAATTCGTGTCTTCGCAGCGTTGAAGAACACATTCAAGATTATTTAGACAATTAGTGAAAGAATCGCCAAAAACAGAAAAATCATCCATGAATACTTCCATGACGTCTTCGATAAGTTCATTAAAAATTGCCAACATACATCTTTGGAATGTAGCCGGCGCGTTGCAAAGTCCAAACGGCATTCTTCGATATGCGAAGGTGCCGAATGGACAAGTGAAGGTGGTTTTCTCTTGATCTTCGGGGGCAATTGGGATTTGAAAATATCCCGAAAGACCATCGAGAAAACAATTGTGCGAATGACCGGATAAGCGTTCTAAAATTTGGTCAATAAATGGTAACGGAAAGTGATCCTTGGGGGTAGCATCATTTAATTTTCTGTAATCGAAGCATACACGCCAACCCGTAACAGTACGGGTCGGAATCAACTCATTATTTTCGTTGGTGATTACCGTTATTCCTCCCTTTTTAGGCACGACTTGCACTGGGCTAACCCAAGTGCTATCAGAAATTGGATAAATAATTCCCGCGTCTAATAATTTTATAATTTCGGCCTTAACGACATCCTTCATGTTTGGGTTAAGGCGTCGTTGGGGCTGAATAGCGCCGCGGGAATTATTTTCTAAACTTATTTTGTGCGTGCAAAACGAGGGGCTAATCCCCTTTATATCCGAAATTTGCCCTGCAATTGCATGGCGGTGATTATTTAAAATTTTAATTAATTCGGAAGTTTCTGAATCGTTAAGTGCGGAAGATATTATTACGGTCAGTTTTGAATTTTTTTCTAAAAATATGTATTTTAAATATTCCGGCAATTGTTTTAGTTCTAAACTCGGTGGCTCCTCGTAAGATGTTTTTATTTTAGAAATATTTAAGTTTACTTCTTCAAATTTGGTTGGCCGAGTTTTTTCTTCTAAACAAAATAAATTTGCAATTTCCGGATTTTCAAATAAAGGCGAAATTATTTCAGAAAACGTCGTTATTTCCTCTTCAAGATTTGTTTCTAGAGTAAAACAAGAGTCGTCGTTTGGAAACGCATTTCTCATCGATTGATTTATATTAAAAATAACTTCTTCCTCCCCCAACTCGTAGGAGAAGGTTTCCGTTACTTACGTCAATTATAGCCCGAGCGGTGGCTAGGATGGGCCGGCCAAGTATGAGTGGTACTTCAGCGTCCTCTTCGATATCGAGGATGACAAAGTCTATCGGAAAGATAAACTTGTCAACCTTCACTAGCACATCCTCCATGATCCCGATTGGATACTTTACGGACCGATCCGCTAGTTGGATGCTTATATTGGTTGGGCTTGGGGTGCCCAAACCAAGCTTCTTAAATAAGGAGAACGACATAAGATTTATGCTCGCCCCTAGATCGGCCAAGGCGTTTTTAATTAGTAAATTTCCGAACAAACACGGTATGGAAAACCGTCCCGGATCATTTAATTTTTCCGGTAATTTATTAAGAACTATCGCCGAACATTCTGCATTAAGAGAAATAATATCTTCAAGTTTCTTTTTATTTGATAATAAATCCTTGAGATATTTCGCGTATTTAGGCATTTGAGAGAGTGCCTCGCAATATGGTACATTAATTTGTATTTGTTTTAAAATATTTATACATTTTTTATACTGCTCCTCGTTGCGCTCATTTTGTAATTTAGAAGGATACGGAATAGAAGGCGTTTGAATAATGCGCGGAGCTAAATCAGAAGAGTTTAAATGCGGAGTTGGAGTTGAAACGTTTACCTTAGGCTCGGCCAAATTTGAACTTCTTACCTCCTTTCCGCTGCGGAGGGTTATAGCATTGGCGCTCTCCCGTGGATTGGGCTCAGTATTGCCCGGTAGAGCTCCTTGTTGGCGTTCGGCGAACATCTTGACGAGTTGTCCAATCTGATTTTCTAGGATTTTAATAGATCCGGAAAGGTTCCGGATATTGGCATCAGTAGAAGCGACGTATTTGGTGAAGACCTCTTCAAGTGAAGGGGCCTTTGGTGGTTGTGGTGGAGCGAATCTGGGAGGATTCATTTGTGGGGGGCGTTGAGCATTATTATGGTTGCTCCATGAAAAATTCGGGTGGTTCCTTAAACCCGGATTATAACTATTAGGAAGATAATTATTTGGGTTATAAGGAGGACGATAGGAGTTCCCCATATAATCAACTTGTTCTTGATTATAATTATTATTATTATAATTATTAGCCCCGTTAATGGCGGAGGAAGCAGACATTTTCGCCATTTGCTTAGTAAGCCATTCTACTTGATATGCTAAATTCGGGGTGGCCTCGACTTCAAAGAGTCCGGTCGGTTTGTTAGGACGCGACCGTGGCGCATTCCACAGATAAGCATTCATGGCCATCTCCTCAAAAAGCTCTTGAGCGGCATCTGGGTTTTATTATTTAGAGTTCCCCCAGCTGCTGCATCAATCATTTGCCTCGTTTGGAGATTCAAACCATTGTAGAATGTTTGAACTTGTTGCCATAAAGGAAGGGCATGGTGAGGACATCTCCGCAATTATTCCTTGAAGCGCTCCCATGTGTCATAGAGAGACTCCGAGTCTATTTGCGTAAACGAGAGAATGTCCGTACGTAATTTAGCGGAATTCGCCGGAGGAAAATATTTAGTTAAAAATTTCTCCATCATCTCGGCCCATGTAGTGATGGAACCTCTAGGAAGAGATCCCAACCATTGCTTGGCCTTAGTCCGCAAAGAAAATGGAAATAAACGCAAGCGAATGGCGTCATCGGTGACGCCATTAATTTCAAACGTATCGCAAATTTCCAAAAAATTCAATAAATGTAAATTTGGATCTTCATCTGGTAACCCGTCAAAGATGACGGTTTGCTGTACCATTTGAATGATACTCGTTTTGATTTCAAAATTATTATTTGCCACCGCCGGGCGAATAATACTTGATTGTGTTCCCTCCCAATTTGGCCTCGCATAATAGGACATAGTCCGTAGCGGAGCCTCATTATGGTCGGGGTCACCCATTATATCTTCGTTAGTTTCTCTGACTGACTCTTCGCGAATTATTGGTAGATCACTAAATCGGAGACGTCGCCGCAAGGTGCGTTCGATTTCCGGATCAAAACCAAATTCAAAATCAATTGAAGAGTTTCCTCGGGTCATAAACCAAAAGAAAAGAAAAGAAGCGGAAAAAGAAAAAGGGAAAATAAGATTTTAGATAAATAAATTAAGTTTTATTTAATTATATTTTTTAGTTTTTTTTCTTTTTATTATTATTAGGTGATTTAAAATTAGTCCTGGACTTCCCAAGATCTACCCGGTGAAGGGTTTGCAAGGTACTAGAGGCTATGATGGGAATTCAAACCCAAAGCATCCTTTCCAGGAATTTAATTGCACCTTAAAATTAAGAAAAAGAAAAAGATAAAATTAATAGAAATTTCGGTTTTCGAAATATCAACCGATTCCCCGGCAACGGCGCTAAAAACTTGATGCGCAAAAATATGCTTGCAAACGATAACGGCAAGTGTACCGTATTGAATGTAGTATAGGTTATTAAAACAAGGTCGTATTAGACACGGGGCGGTTGAGTACTCTTACTTCGGAAAATCTCTATTATTTTATCGAAAGAAACTTGGGTTGGTTGGTTGCAAGAAAGAGAAATAAATTGTTAAAACTATGATAAGAAGGATTAGCACTCAACCTCGAATCACCTTGGAAAAAATAAATAAATAAAGAAATAAAACTTCTAATTCTGTTTAAAAGAAATGCTTGACCGTGGAGGTTCCCGATTTATAAACGTATCTCTCTCAAGGATACGCCTAACTGAGTTTAGGTTGATCAATCGAACTCTCGTTCTAGAATCGAAATCCCTAAAACTCGCTTTATCGAAGTGAACCCCTCTATTGGATATAACTCCAATCCGGGAGATTTATTTTGTCCTCTCTCGAGGAGTGCATTCAAATCTCTTTATCCTTGAAATGATCGATTCGAACTCAAAACTTCTCGATTATTAGACTACGAAAACAAGAATGAGATTATATATCGATAATATAATCTCAATCAATATAAATTCAAGGATAAATCTTAAGCGATCTAAATAAGAGAAAAAGAAGTTCTAAACTAAATTATGAATTATATTTTCCTTGGATCATCTCGGCCGAGTACTAATGAAATTTAGCTACTCATGGAGATGGAGGAATTGATGAAATACAAGAAGTGCATAATGAAGATTGAGAGTAGAATAAGAGAAAAAGTACTATTTTATTAATTGAAGGGAAATTACAACTAGGAAACAAGAAGTTACAAACATGAAATGAAAGTGCAAGCTAAGAAGGAAGATTACAAGCTTAAGAATGACAAAAACAGTGCAAGAAAATATACTTAGAACTCCCCAAAATTTGTCCCCAAACATCTGGAAAAGCTCCCTTTAAATAGCTGAATTTTTGGTGTTACACGCCCTTGGTCACGCCCGTGACCAAGGGCGTATAAGGGGCGTGATTTGCTGTGAGCGGAGAAGGCGCCGTCTGGCTTCAATGCAGGCGTTACGGACGTGTCACGCCCTAGGTCAAGCCCGTGACCTAGGGCGTGTAATCTCAATTAAGTGCTGCTGGCGGGAAGCTTCGGCGGGAAAGTGGCGCGGGAAAAGTCACGCCCGTGTGCTGTATGTCACGCCCTAGGTCACACCCGTGACCGAGGGCGTGTAATTTTAATTGACGTGGAGGCGTGCTCCGGATGCATGTGGCGGGTCGTGGCCGTGACATTGGGTCACGCCCTTGGTCACGCCCGTGACTTGGGGCGTGTACTTGGTGAAATCTTCACGGAGCGTCCCCGGAGTGGCAGAAGCAGGTCTGGAGTATTCCGTAGGTTACACGCCCATGGTCACGCCCGTGACCTGGGGCGTGTAATTATAACTTTTTGCTCGAAACAGCCCAGAAAAACCTGAAAACACAAAATAAACTTAAGTTAGCTAATGAAATAACAATGGAAGGATTTATATGATAAAATTCCTAAAAATAAAATAATTTTATATAAAAAACATAATAAACCTAAACTAAAAGATGAGTAAATAAATTACTCATCAGAACTCAAACATTTTTGGGCCCTTGGTTCCTTGTTAGTGGAACACCACTTGGAACATTAACTTTGCAAATGGTTGGTCTTGCACTGTTAACTAGTGGAGTTCTTGGCACAGTATGATTGAACCAACAATCTATGGCGAAATGACCAATTTTGCCACAACACCAACATTCAAATCTATTGTATCTCCTCTTTGTGTTCTACTGAGCCTTTTGAACGGGTGGCTTTGCAGGAGGAGCAACCTTGGAGGAAGAAGCCTCGTTGGTGCAACATACACAATTCTTAGGCACAATAGGCTTGACTTGCGGTGCCTTCTTAGCATTTGATCCATGAACGAATGGTCCATGATGCTTCAATTGAATTTCCTCATAAGGAGCCTTGAGGGAGCTAGATCCAAAGTTTTTGTGTCTGGTCCACACTGAGTTCACCTTGGCATGCTCAACATGGGTTGGTCTGCTGAAGTGACCATACATGCTCTCAAAATCATAGGTGTTCGTAGGAAAAATCACCTTCTTGAAATTTGGAGCACACTGTGGACCTTTACCCTTTTCTTTAGCAGCTCTTCTTTTGGCTGACTTACTTAGGCTCTTTTCAGCAACATGGCCCAAACCACTACTACCAGAACCAGCAGTGAAAGTGTCTATGATAGGCAAAACTATCTTGGGCTTAGAGAAGTTCATTGTGATCTTCTTTTCTTCCTCAAGCTGTTTCGACAAATCATTGATAATTTCACTCTTCTGAATGCCTGCTGAAGTGGCCTCGGAGAGAGCAATCTTCAAGGATAAGATTTCTTCCCTGAGTAGGTTAGATTCTTCAATCTCCTTTCTCAGGTTTGATTCTTGATCCTTTAGGGATTGAATCTCCTTTGATTGAGTTTTAACAAGCTTTCGACACTTATTAAACCCCTTCAACATTTCCCATACTTAGCAGTCAATTCAGTATCCTCTTCCGAATAGTAGCTTTCATTAGCATCAGATGCCGTTTCTGAATATGAAAGAGGTGTAGAAGATAATACCTGACCGGTGAAAGGAACAATATCTTTGTCATCATATGACATGGCCATTAGTCCAAAGAATGCCTCTTCATCTGAGTTAGACTCATTTGAGTCACTATCACTCAGAGTCTTGGACTTCTTGGCATCAAAACTCTTCTCCTCTTTCTTCTTTCCTTTGAAGGACTTCTTTTCTTCTTTTCTTGAAGATTCCTTCTTCTTGTGTGGACAATCAGCTATCATGTGCCCTGGCTTTTTACAACAATAACAAACGGGTTCAGTATAATCATGTTTGTTCGGTTTAGAACCATACCTGTCATTTATGTCAAGGTGTGATCTCATGTGATCTCTTGAGGAAGATGAGCCTTTTCTCGTTTGTCTCCTCTTGTTAAGCAACTTTTTGAATTGCTTGGAGAGGAGGGAGAATTCTCCTTCAGATGGTTCTGATTCTTCATAAGTGTTTTCAGCTTTATCCTCAGAAGATTCATCCCTCACAGGGGATAGGGCCCTGCTTCTCCGGGAGCTTTCAGCCTTTAGAGCAATGGGCTTTTCCTTGCCAGAGCTCCTACTGCTTTCCTCTTCTGACTTCCTGATATTCAACTTCAGCTCATGGGAAAGCAGCTTCCCATATAGAATCTGTGGCTCCGTAGTAGCCAACTTACCATACTCTCTGATAGCTATCACTTTGGGGTCCCATTCCTTAGACAGGGATCTAAGGAATTTATCGTTTAGTTCACCCTTGGTGAATTCCCTTCCATAGTTTCTCAAACCGTTTACAATCTTGGAGAATTTCTCGTAGGTGTCAGAAATTGTGTCTTTGCCTTGTTGCTTGAAGGCTTCATATTCTTGGTTCAGCAAAGACTTCCTGTCATCTCGAACTTCTTCAGTACCTTCCATCAAAACCACAATAGAATCCCACATTTCTTTTGCAGACTTGCAGTGAATCAGATTTTGTTGCATAGAATCATCAACTACCCCTGCTATGATGTGCTTTGCTTTCTTATCTAGAGTGACAAGTGCAATTTCATCCTTTGTCATATCCATTAGTTTCTTTGGTACCTTTTTGGTGGGATCAATGGTAGAAGCAACTGTAAGAATGACGGGACCTTTCTTAACTATCTGGGAGATACGGGGATCATTTGCTTCTATGTAGAAAATAACTCTTTCTTTCCACATTGGGAAGTTCTCCTTAGTGCAAACTGGGAGCTTGGAGGAAAACCTTTCCATGCCTCTGTCCATAGAGAGAGATCTTGACAATGAAGAGGGATC
This sequence comes from Dactylorhiza incarnata, assembly GCA_033032865.1. Classification (NCBI taxonomy): domain Eukaryota; kingdom Viridiplantae; phylum Streptophyta; class Magnoliopsida; order Asparagales; family Orchidaceae; genus Dactylorhiza; species Dactylorhiza incarnata. The sequence goes on from JAWHQI010000068.1 coordinate 1,898,016, forward strand.
TTTAATCTAGGTGTTAACCTCTTAAAGATAACCTGGCTTTGATTCCAATTGAAAGAAATTGTTGTCTACCTAAATCACCTAAAGGGGGGGGGGGGGGGGGGGGGGTGAATAGGTGATCTCTACTGCTATTGCGGAATAAAAATTAAGTGCACACACAACAAGAGAAATCACAGCACAGAGACACAAGATTTATAGAGGTTCCCCAAGGTGGGTACTCCTCTCTCCCACTTCGCCTATCTAGCACTTCGGGCTAGCATTGGCAACTTCGCCAAAACTCGGATTTATCAACAAATCCTACACTCGGAGACAACGGCTCCTACAAACTCGGAGAACAACTCCTACAACTCGGAGTAAACAACTCCTACAAAATAACTCGGAGAAAAAAAATCTCATACAGGAATCAAATAGAGTTTGAAATAAAATACTTCTATTAAATCTCAACAGAGATTAACTTCAGATCTTGGAAAAACTGAGTCTTCTTCTTCCTTGAGAATGAAAGCTTGGATTTTCAAAGATTTGGAAGAGAGAAAACTCGGCAAACCTGATCTGAATAGGTCTTTTGATTTTCTTGAAAAGATCTTCAAAAATATGGAGCAGGAGATAAATCAAAAGCCTTCTTATCTGAGAAATCTCTAACAGCACTGAAGAACGAGTCTTGAGGGCGCAAAAGTTAGATCTCAGAAGAACTTGTTCAGCGAGCAAGGTGGAAGGCGGCTGGATTCTTCTCTTTCTATCGGTTTGAATAATGATTGTTGTTTGCCCTAAAAATAAAAGACTATTTATAAGAACTCCAACGGCTAGAGCGACAGACAAGGAATGATCGACACGTGTGATGCACATGGCGGCCAACCCTAATTTTCAAAAACGAAACATATTTTTGAAATCCGTCTGTCCGTCATTCGTCGAGACTTCACATGAACACTCGACGAATTGACTTAGCCAATAAAAAGAATGATCAAAGGCTTGAAAACCTTCTCTGTTTTCATTCGTCGGAATTCGTCGGGAGTTCTCGAGAACTTTCGACGAATTGACTTAGCCGCACAAATTCCTTCACAAAGCTGCCTTTTTGACTTCTGTCAGCATTCGTCGATATTCGTCGGGAGTTCACGAGAACATTCGACGAATGGACTTGGCCGCAGAACTTTCTTCTTCAAACTGGAAATTTGGCTTCTGTTAGGATTTGTCGGGAGTCATCGGGACTTCACGTGACATCTCGAAGAATTGACTTAGCAAAAATTCCTTTTCTTCTGAAAACCTGCTCCATTCCTCAAACTTGAAAGCCTTCAGTTGTGAGAATATGAAGTGCACCCCAAAAGAGAGATTACACATTGTTGGGGAAATGATTTCTCTTAACCCCTAGAAATAAGTTGAATATGAATTCTAAGAAAGAAAAACAAGGTTAAGTAAATATGCGTCGAATAGTATTCGACGCAACATCGAAATATAGTCGACGTTTCCTTCAGATTGAGTCGAAGTAACTCTAGGAAGATTTCGACGTATGTGTTGTCGACGCTACTCTGATTTCTAGACGACGCATCTAATGAAGTCGACGCATCTCTGTCGACGTACCTTCCATATTCTCCTTTCAACGTTCAGCCAAGAAGAACTCGACGTTTACGTCGAATGGTAATTGACGCACGTCGATTTGTATGACAGATTTAAATATGCGCCAGATCTCTTTCCTTCTTTCAGTTGATCTGATTTGTATGGAATAAATGTCAATATTTTATAGCCGTTCTGAATCATTCTTTCCTTATATCTGATTCTTGACTAATTTGATTAAACTTATTTGGACATTATTTGAAATCAGAATTAGTTCTTTCCTTCTCCCGAAATAAATATTATGGAAACATTTTCATCTTTCTATTTCTCTGACTGCTAATTGATTATCCTCCTATAGTATTATTTTGAATTAACAGAGCTATAAATAAAGAGGAGGTCGGCAGAAAAAGGAGTACAAGTGATTCACCATTTTACATTTGAAAAAGAGGAAGAGCTCCCAAGTATAGAGAGAAAATTGATAAATTGTTCTGCAGCAATATTCAAGCACTTCTTCTTCTCCTGCTTCTGAAGTCATTCTGCTGCAAGTTCTGATAGCTCTCACAAAGAGAGAAAAGCTACAAATTTTCTTCTCTCTATAGAAGAAAGATTTAATTCACTTCTTGTGCTTCCAATCTTCTTGCTAGGAAGAAGATTCATTCTTGTTCTTATTTCTTTCTTCTTTCTTATTCTTACTTAAATATTGTAAAAGAGTTTTTAGAATCTCTCTTCAAGAAATTCAGTATACTGGTTCTAAGAGTCTCCTTGTCAAAAGACTCAGGGTGGTTCTAAGAGTCTCCTTGTCAAAAGACTCAGGGTGGTTCTAAGAGTCTCCTTATCAAAAGACTCAGTGCAAGATAGTGAATTCCTACCAAGGGGGTAGAAGAGTGGACTACCCAAAGTTTGGGGAACCACTATATTTTCTTGTGTTGTGCTGTGATTTCTTTTCTTGCATTTACTTTCTTTATTTGTTTAAATCTTGTTGGTGTGTGGGAAGCTCTAATCTGTGATCATAAACATATATATATATATATATATTAACTTTGCACAAAATATTTTAATCTCTATTCACCCCCCCTCTAGAGAATTCTGTTGAGGTTAACTGTGCACTTTCACACATGGACCAACACTTTATTCTATACAATGAGGGATTACATTGTCTAGGACTGTGTTTGGTGATCCATTGCAACCTGACTTTGGTGTGCACTTAGCATTATTACCTGTCACAACACATCTAAAGAGAGTTCATCAAATACATACTCAATTCAATTTAGTTCACTAGGGGACACCTTCAAATCCAGGTGATTGTGGATACAATACCCAACACATTCTTTTCTTTTGAGTTCCCCAGGTTCAGGTTCAGGTCAGTAGCTATGGGAAGCGGTAGATCTGCGGTGAGTTGCAGTTGTCCGTTGCCTCCTCACTGTTATGAGGTAGTTGTTCCTTTGATTCAGTTGTAGTCTTTCAATGTTAGATTACTTGCTAGCTTTTCTGCTGTCACTTTATGGCTAGTTTACATCTTGCTCTCTAGGAATTTTGTATTTTGCTAATTATGTGAGTCCCTTCTTGTGAAGAATTGTGTAGCATAACCTTTATTACTCTGTACCACCTATTTTGAAAACACACTAAATATTTTCTTATATATATATATAAAATAATTCTAGACATGTTCTAGCCTTGAAAACATCATGCTTGTATAGGATGAATGAACCTATATTTCTGACATCTATGTAAATTTCTAGTTGTGGACTAAGTAATCCACGGGACTGAGGGACACAGTCTCAACTTAAAAGAAGCCCAAGTTATCTTTGATTTAACAATATCTATATTTTGTATAAATGTTCGTAAAAAGTTCTTGCATGAGCGTCTGCTGTTGTCCTCTGCATGACGTGGCATCATGACACATATTTTCCCTTTACTCTGATAATACTTAAAATATTTTTGGAAAATGCGGGTTCTGACAGTTGGTATTAGAGGGAGGTTAGCCGGGTTGCTAGGATAGTCTGGTTGGCCCGGTTAACCACCTGGTGAGAAATGTTTTCATTGCATACTCCCACCGATGGGTCATCACTAGATCTCGACTTAAGCATGTGCACTACACTCATGAGCATAAAAGAAGTATATGGGGCATATTATGTATTATGGGGTGCAAAATATGTGTCTGTATATGGATCTTCATAGGTGACAACACGCGACTATTATGTAGTATATGATGCATAACGTAGGTCGCATGCATCTCCTTTAGATTTTCTTTTTCGATACATGAGATAATATGTAGTATGGGAAGCGTAAGATCGCATGTGTACGCCACTCATAGCATGCATTAAGGCCTTTCTTAGACTGCATAACACTACATTAATTGCATTACATTGCATAAGCACACATGCCAAGCTGGAGATCTACATGATGACACATGAACACTCATGGTTTTAAAATAAAGATGTTCAACCTTCATGCATACGGGAGAGGTGCATGGGGGATTCAGGGGTGATGACTTATCATCCCGAGTATAGCGAAATATCATATATAAAACTTTTATCAGAGCAAGGTAACAACAAGAGCAAGTATCTATTCTTTCGGATCTATATCGAGTTAGGAAATTCTAGTTCCTAGCTGTTGTGTCTTAAGCTAAGTGTAGGTGAAGTGTGATGCGCAGATGACAAGTGAATCGGTCGCACAAGTAATAAAAATGGGAGCAAGTCCCCAAGTATCGATCTCTCGAGGAGTGAAGGTTGAGAGTGTGAATTCACTATTCGAGAAAATAACTGTATGAGTGAAACGAGCCAAACGGGGTGTTTTGGGATTGTGTTTTTATGATACAAACGGGAAATAAATTGCGGGTCGCCTTCACCGCGTTGCTCAGGTGGATCACCCAAATGGGTAATATGGCAGATGGAAGAGCAACGAGGGTCGCAATGACCTCTTCACCCAGCATGCACCTAGCAAAAGCTAGGACGACACAACCACACAACAAGCAGCAGGGAGGAAATAAACTAGGCGCACCACGGATGTAAAAACCACAACAATAAGCACAAAGATGTGATTAATAAAACTAAGCATAGAGGATTTTACACATCATAACCACATTCCAAAAGTTCATACACCATACTACAACAAAGGAAGGGTGGAAGAAATACAACCGAGATACGAATGCTTGTCGGGATTCGCAGCCAGACTCAAGGGTTGTTTGTCCTTGTCTAAGCTCGGTCCACGGTTGACGTTCGGGGTACGGAGAGTAGTTGTCAATTCCTTCTAGTGAGCCCGTCTTATTCGCTGGTCTTTGCTGGTAGTACTCTTGCCGGAAACATCCCAAAATGCAGCACATAATGTCTGAAAATGGGGCTTGAGAGGCGGCAACAATGGCGGTGGCCGAAGGCGAAGCTCTCGCTACAGTTCCACAAAGAAATAGTGGTCAGAGATTCTCTCCCAAGGTGGAGCTCCGTTGAGGGCAAAAATGGAGCTCTCCCACACCTACCGACGGCTCCCGAATGAAAAGAACGATAAAAAGCCCCCTAGGTCGGGCGATCCTGCGCGCTTAAATAGAGGCGATAAGTTTGAGTAACACATGATCAAAACGCACAATCGTGCGTATTGGGACGTGCGATTGACATAGATAACAAGTTCTTGGAGCTATAGGAAGGTCGTGCATCTTTGTTCACGCACGAGCGGAATGCTCGTGCGCGACCAAAAACTCATGGGGTTGGACAGGTCGCAGATTTTTCCTGCTTCCAGGTAGGTAGTGTGATTTTCTTCACGCGTGATTGGATTCAATTGTGCGTTAAGGAAAACGCACGATGAACAACATCACAAACATCTCTTAGTAAATCGCATGATCACTTCGATCATGCGTTAACAATAATCGCACGGTCGTATAGTTACATTATTTGCTCCTTGTCAATCTCACCGTATAAGAATGCATTCTTAACATCGAGTTGCCAAATCTTCCATCCTTGGCAAGGTGCCAACGCGATCACCACCCGGACCGAAGTCATCTTAGCAACAGGGCTGAAAGTTTCTTCATATTCTTCCTCAAAATTCTGAGAGAATCCCCAAGCTACAAGGCTAGCCTTGTACTACTCAATGCTACCATCAGCCTTCTTCTTCAGCTTGAAAACCCATTTGCAAGTCACTAGAGTAACGCCCTCAACCTTAGGCACCAAGTCCCAAGTATCATTCTTCCTGAGGACAGCCATCTCTTCATCCATGGCTCCATCCCACTCTTTGACTCCATCGGTGTTTTCAAAACAAGATGGCCCTCTCTCATCCAGGGGACCTGCGAAGAAACATGAGACGAAGCTCACCATATTTCCCCTGTATACCGATCTGGTGGAGTGATTGACCTCTTGGACCTCCTCAGAGCCTTACTCTGAACCACCTCTCCAGCTACTTGTTATGAGCTAGCTCTCTTTTAGGTAGACATGGAGCATCGCTCCCCCTTCTTCTAGAACCTGAAGCACCTGACCCTAAGCTAGAAACACCTGGAGCACCTGGAGAAACAGGAAACTCCACCAAAACCTCCTTAGTAGCTTCTTCAAGCCCACCATCTGACCTGCTTTCTTGCAACTCAACTGAAGAGTTACCTTGGTATGTCATCAGCTCGTCAAATACCACATCTCTTGAGACCACATATCTTCGTGTCTCAGGATCCATGCATCTCCAACCCTTCTTCCGGTCATCATAACTGACGAACACTAGCTTTCTTGCTTTCACATCTAGTTTCGTTCTGAGAGCATCAGGAACATGCACGTAGCAGGCAGATATGAACACTCGAAAGTGTTACATGCTTGGTTTCTCCTTGAAAATCAACTCATGAGGTGTCATCATGTTAATTGGACTGAGAGGCATCTGATTGATGACATAGGCCGCACAAGACATTCCCTCTACCCAGAAGGACTTTGGAATATTCTTGGCATGAAGCCAGCATCTGCAGGACTCCGTCAGATGATGGATCTTCCGCTCTGCAACTCCATTCTGTTGTGGACTGTGAGCACAAGATATATCTCTCTGGATGCCATGCTTCCTGCAGAAGTTAAAGAACACAATTGAGGTAAACTCCCCTCAATTATTGGTTCTGAACATCTTGATCCGCAGGTTGAGCCAACCTTCCACCAGCTCCTTGAACTCCACAAACCTCACGAACGCCTCTGACTTCTCCTTTAGAAAATATTCCCAAGTATATCTGGTGAAGTCATCAATCAAGACCAGCATATACCTGCTACCTCAAGACTGGCAGTGGCGGTTGATCCAAACAGATCACCATGAATACATTCCAATGGTGCATTGCATCTGCTTTGTGATTTTTCAAACAGAAGACGTTGAGCCTTACCAAACTGACAACCTGCACAAACATGACCTTCAATGAAAGATGATAGAATAGGCAGACCTTTCACCAGGCCTCTTCCCGCCATAGCCTTCAGCTTATCCATCCAAACATACCGGAGTCTTTCATGCCAGATAGCAGTGCTGTTGTTAGCTCTCATCTTATCAACATAGGAACTTGTTGATAGAACAAAAACAAGTCCTTCACCCTTCTCCCTACATGAGTGACCTTAACTTTCACGGCAGAAACATTTCAGAGAAATTTCACTTCTATTGGACCGAACAGAACGTGATAACCAGCATCAACAACATTGGTCACTCAGAAGAGGTTCTTCTTCATTCCTGGCACATGATAAACACTCCTCAAAGTGAGTGGACCTCTATCACTGCCTAAAGGGACAACACCCTCCTTCTCTACTATATGTACAGTATCATCAGTTGTAATAATTGCATCATTACCTGAGTATGTCTGCAAAGAGGAGAACTTTGACTCATCCCCGGTGAGGTGATGACCACACCCAGAGTCAACTATCCAATCATCCTGATAGTTGAAGGAACCCAATTCCCGAACACAAGTGCCCATCAAGAAGACACCTCAACCACCCAAACTACGTTCAACATTAGAACCAGCCTCCTCCTTTCCTGCAGTATGCCCTGGTTGAAGATTGACTTTGCATTCTCTCTTGAAGTGACCAAGCTTGTTGCACCTATAACACCTCCATCCTTCCTTCTTCTTCTTCCCTTCAGACTTAGTAGCCTAACTCCTCTCTTGCTGATATGAAGTAGATGGACCATCGTTACCAAATGACTTCTTCTTCTTGTCCCATCTCTTCTTCTTGCCAGAAAAGAGAACCTCACCTTCTCCCCCAGAGACTGACATCCCTACCATTTTCTTAGCCAAACTCTCTTGCGAAGCAAGTAAGTTTTCCATCTCCAGCAACGATGACTGATTGGCCCAGCCCTGCACAGAAGTAACAAAGGCCACATACTCCCTCCGCAAGTCGCATATTATGTGCCTCTTCAACTTCACTTCTGAGATAATCTTATCTGGGTCCAATGCCGATATCTCTACGCATATGTTCTTCATCTTCAAGAAGAACGTTGAAATGTACAAGTCACCTTGAGTTGCCTTAGCCAACTCATTTTCCAAGAACTATAGCCGAGCTACATTCTTCCTATTGAACAAGCCATCCAAGGCTGTCCAAATCTCAGTAGCTGACCTACATCTGATAATGTGATCAAACAACTCTGGAATGATAGCTCGCTTGAGAGTGAACTTAGCAATTGCATTTTTTCTCTTCCAAGCCTTCACGAGCTCAGCATTCCCCTCAGCAGGAACAACAACTTGTCTTGCTTCTCCTCCAACTACCTCCCATAAATCCTTGCCAAGAAGATAGCTCTCCATGCACGACTTCCACTTCATAAAGTTAGTCTGCGTAAGGAGATCAATACCAAGACCTCTAGCATATCCTCCATACATTATTATCTCACTTACTGACAATCAACTTGCAGAAACCCAAGTAGAAGACAACGTTGATTACTTCTCAGTAACCTCCCTCTGACACCATGTTAAATTTTTAGAGGATGAGGAGTGAAGTAATAAATGTGGAACACTTCAACACAATCCACAAGAATGACAGTCAATGACAATGGGAAGACCTAATAGTGCTCTTATATTAACTATCTATTTACAGCTTGAGACATACATGGCGAGACATGATTCATAAGAATCACAAAGGAGAGAAGCACAAGACACAAAAAACAAGCTGCCAGCGAACTACCAAAGCAAATTCCTCCAGACCGCACAAACAGCCAAGCCGCATGGCTATCCCTGAGACTGCATGAACAGGAGGAAGCTTGATGACCTACGAACTGTCAGACTGCAATCACAGACCACGCAACCTACTGCCTTATTCAACTGCTGAAAACCAAATAATCTGTCCGCACTTCCAGACCGTCTGACCGCAAGGTCGCCTGATCATAGAAGCTTCAGCAAACAGAAAACCAAAACTGCACAAGCTATCGCCAAACTGCAAACTGAGACCGCCTAACCGCTGAGGTGGCTTGATCACCTAGTTCACCGTGAACAACCCAAAGAACTACACCACAGATCGCCCAGAGGAAAGCCATATGAGAGCTTGTTATTCACAACTAGGAAGTGATCAAGGAAGAAGACCACATCTGTTGGCCGCTAACCTGCGAACACAACAACCGATCAAACTGCTTCCAAACCGCGCGACATCAAATATAAGACCGGCACAAACAACACAAGTTGTTGTTCTTACATTTCTCACTAATAATGGTGAGCCCTGCACCTCTATTTATAGGCAAGCTGACGGATGCCATCACCGCCCCAAACTGAGATATACTATCCGCCCATCAGGTCACGAGCGGTCTCATAGAACAGACTACCCAACCACAGCACATGGACAACAGTGTTGGAACATGGTCTTCCGTATCTCCTAGGTTTGAGAATAACAAATCTTATGTGTATTTGATCTTGTGTGTTCAAGTGTGCAGGTTAGCATAGTCCACATGACTCAAGGAGTACTCATGATGTCTGCCCCCAAAATTGAGGCCACAATTCAAAGAGGCTCACTAGCGCCGGCGGTAGCGATAGCGCCTGGCGCTAGCGATAGCGCCCAACACTAGCGATGATGAGCGCGTTTCCGGGAGATGTTATGGAAGGCGCTAACGCCTGGCGGTAGCGGATAACGCCGGCGGTATCGGTGAACACAGAAGGAATGAAAGCCTCATTGCCACGGATGGGAGATTCTGCCACGCAAATTGTTTCTTAATCCGGGCTAGCGCCGGCGGTAGCGCTAGCGCCGGCGGTAGCGCTAGCGCCAGCGGTAGCGCTTGGGCTATAAAAGGACCCCCTCTCCTCTTGTTTTCGTACACCAATTGCATACACCTCAGAGAGAGAGTATTAGAATTCCAGAGGCCTATCTTGGCCGAAATTTAAGGTCCCGGCGAAGCTCTGCCAACTTCTGAAGGAGGATTCCATCACGCCGAAGCCAAACGAAGTCCGCTTTGACAAATGCTGATTCTACAGCGGATCTTCGCCTCCATATTCAGAAGTTCATCTTAAGGGAAGTTTTTATTATTTTATTTATCTTTCTTTGTAAACGGTAGTGAAATCGCCTCGTGTTGGCGACTAGGTCTGGGGTAGAACTTAGGGCTGAAAATCGCCTCGTGTTGGCGACTAGATCTAGGTTAGGTCTAGGGGGTTCTTGAGGCCACATCCGGGGAAGTATTGGCTAGAGCGGCTTGAGGCCGAATCTGGGAAGGAGGAGGCTAGGGCCACCGGTTCATGGGGAAGCGAGTCGGGATAGAAAACGAAAAGAGCTTTTATTATTCGCCTCCGATCTCTAGCGACATTGAGATCAAGTTTTGTAAAACTTATTTAATATCAATAAAGCTTGTCTCTCTTTTTGTTTTACTTGTCTTCTTGTTTTAATATTGCAATATTCCAAAGTTTTTCTAAATAAAATCTAAAGTTTTTGAAAACCCTTATTCACCCCCCCTCTAAGGGCGCCGACCGATCCAATAAGTGGTATCAGAGGGGTTTTGTTCCAATCGGCTTAACAACCGGGAACAATGGCGTCTCAAGATCTCGCTTTTCCTGAGGGTCAAGGGGTTAGTCGACCACCTCTCTTTACTGGGTCTGATTTTAACTACTGGAAAAATCGAATGATGTGTTTTCTTATGACTATGGATGTAGAAGTATGGAACATGGTAGAAGTTCGGTACTCTCCTCCTACAATTGTAGTGGGAGAGGCAACATTAGCAAAACCTAAGGATAAATGGGACGATAACGATAAACTAAGGTGTAAAAATAATGCTAAAGCAATGAACAATTTATATTGCGCTTTAAATAGGACTGAGTTTAATAGAATTTATGCATGCAATGATATTTGGAATCAATTGGAAGTTACTCATGAAGGTACATCGCAGGTGAAAGATGCAAAGCTATTCCAACTGGAATCTGAATATGAAAAATTCAGGATGGATACCGAAGAGGACATTAACTCGATGTACACCCGCTTCACCAAGATCGTCAATGCTTCAAAGGCACTTGGAAAGACCTACTCAGACGGGGACTTGGTGAGGAAATTTCTTCATTCCATACCTCCAAGGTTCAATCCAAAGGTGACCGCCATCTCGGAGTCGCACAACTTAAGAACGCTCCAGATTGAGAATCTCATTGGGAATCTCAAAACCCATGAGGTAGAACTACAAATTCAACATGACGAATACAACAAGGAGCCGAAGAAAAAGGCGTTGGCGTTGACATCAAAGAAGGAGTGCATCGAAGAGGACGATGATGATGAAGAAGGACTCCTGGTGAAGAATTTCAAGAAGTTCATCAGAAATCCAGAGAGAAGAAACACATTCCGAAAATTCTTCCAAAAAGATACTCGACGAAAGGGATCCTCCTCTTCATCGAAGAAAGAAAAAGGAAGCGATGACGAAGAAGAAAGGCTGCCTCCAGAATGCTATCACTGCAGAAAAACCGGGCACATTCGGAGCCAGTGCCCAAAATACCAAAAGGAACGGAAAGAACAAAAGAAAGCAAAAGAAAAGAAGAAAGTGTTGAAGGCCGCTACTTGGGATGACTCTTCCTCTGTAGAGTCAAACGGTTCTGAGTCAAATAGCGAGGAGGAAGCAAACTTGTGCATAATGGCCAAAAGCGACGATGACGACACCAGTGTTCTTAGCGACACTGAGGTATCTCCTCCTACCTTTGAAGAACTTTATGATAAATTTGTTTTATTAAATCATGAAAATGAATCTATGATAAAAGAAAATCGTAAGCTCACAAAAAAATTAAACTCTCTTGAAAAAAGAAAAGTTTCATGTCAAGAATGTGAGCACTCTTTATTTATGATAAAAGAACTTGAAGTTTCTCTCTCTAATGCCCTTTCACAAAACAAAATCATTGCAAAAGAAAAAGGGGACTTAGAGAGAAAATTGAAAACTTATATATTACAAATTGAAAAGAACAAAAAATGATTTGAAAACAAATGTGTTATGATTGTTCAAGAAAATACATCTCTTAAAAAACAAAATCAAAATCTCAATTTAGCCATAACCAAATTCGGGATTGGCCAAAAATCCCTGAATATGCTTCTGGGTAATAAATGCTTTGGGTCTGGAAAAATCAGACTCGGATATAAAAGTGAACACTACCGCCCGACGCTAGCTACTAACACCGGCGGTAGCTCTAAAGTTAAAAATTCTTCTAGTTTTTCTTATGTACAAACATCATCCAGCAAGGGCAACATAGAAACTCAGAAAAGGGTCTCAACCCCCTTTATTTCGTGTACTAATTGTCTTAAATTTGGACACACGTCTGGCTCTTGCAGGAATATAATAAATCAACGATCATTAAAACAAATCTGGGTACCTAAGAAATCCACTTACTCTATGGGTGGTACCTCTTGGGTATCTGGGTCTTTACTCTCATCCTCTTTCTAGATTTGCAGGAAGGCTAAGGAAACAGAAGACGTGTGGTATTTGGACTCAGGCTGCTCCAAACACATGACGGGCAATAAAGCAAAATTCCTTAGCCTAGAAATGAAGAAAGGAGGAATAGTAACGTTTGGCGATAACGGTAAAGGAAGAATCATGGGAGTTGGTACAGTGGGTAACACATCTTTTCTTATATCAAATGTGCTTTATGTGAAAGGATTAAAACATAACCTAATATCTATAAGTCAACTGTGTGATAAAGGTTTAGACGTACTTTTAGAATCTTCCACTAACCTTTGCAAGATTGTTAATCCTAAAACAAAAGATGTGTTATTAACTGCACCTAGAATTCATAATGTTTACATAGTTTCATTTCATGATCTTTCTAAATCTTCTATAAAATGTTTTATAACGAAAAATGATGAATTAGAATTATGGCATAGACGCTTAGGCCATGCTAGCACAAAGCTCATCTTAAAACTAGCAAAAAGAGAATTGATTAGAGGATTGCCTAAGTTAAATGCAAATTTATCTTCATTATGCTCTCCATGCCAAAAAGGCAAATTTACTAAGTCATCTTTTAAAAGCAAAAATGAATTTTCTACATCAAAACCTCTGCAATTAATTCATATGGATCTTTTTGGTCCCGTTAACACTGCCAGTCTTGGTGGTAGATTATACACTTATGTTCTCATAGATGACTATTCTAGATATTGTTGGACTTTATTTCTCTCCTCCAAATCTGATGCGTTTTGCGAATTTTCAAAATTATGTACTCGCATTCAAAATGAATTAGATTTAAAAATAAAATGCATTCGCTCAGATCATGGAGGTGAATTTGAAAATGAAAATTTTAAATCTTTTTGTGACATGTTAGGTATTAAGCATGAGTTCTCTGCTCCACGCACACCTCAACAAAATGGGGTTGTAGAATGGAAAAAAAGGACAATACAAGAACTTGCATGCACAATGCTATCTGAATATAAATTACCTAAGTATTTTTGGGCAGAAGCTGTAAGCACTGCATGCTATGTAATGAATAGAGTTATGCATCGCCCATCATTAACTCTCACACCATATGAACTCTACTATCAAAAGAAACCTAACGTATCGTATTTTAAAGTATTGGATGTAAATGCTTCATTCTTAATACAAAAGATTCTTTAGGAAAATTTGAGAAAAATGCGATGAAGGAATATTTCTTGGTTATTCTTCAACTAGTAAAGCATATAGAATATTTAATAAAAGATCAAGCAAGGTTGAAGAGTCAATTAATGTCAGATTTGATGAGTTTGTTTCATGTGCAGAAAAGCTCCCTACAGGTACCGATGATGAACCTTTGCCATCCTTTGAGCACGACGAAGAAGAACCGTCCAAAGAAGAGGAGGAGAAGTCAAAAGAAGATGAATATGTACCTCCAAGCATTCTAAACTTCTCCAAAAATCATCCAAAGGAGCTGGTCATTGGGGAACCTTCTACTAGGGTAAGAACTCGGTCTTCTCTTCATAAAACATTTTCAAATATTTGCTTTGTGTCTAAAATTGAACCTAAAAACGTTTCCACCGCTTTAAATGACGAATTTTGGTTTTTGGCAATGATTGAAGAGTTAGGACAATTTGAAAGAAATAAAGTTTGGAATTTAGTAGAAAGACCATCTAATCATCCAATTATTGGCGTAAAATGGATTTTTAAAAATAAGCTAGATGGTGAATCTAGGATTGTAAGAAATAAAGCACGCTTAGTTGCTCAAGGATATTCACAAATCGAGGGGGTAGATTTTGAAGAAACCTTTGCACCCGTAGCTCGCTTAGAATCTATACGAATATTTTTGGCATTCGCGAGTTTTAAAAGAATAAAATTATTTCAAATGGATGTTAAAAGTGCTTTTTTAAACGGGTTCATTAAAGAAGAAGTTTATGTAGAACAACCCCCGGCTTCATAAATGAAAGATTTCCAAATCATGTTTACAAATTAGAAAAAGCGCTTTATGGTTTAAAACAAGCGCCCCGTGCCTGGTATGATCGTCTTACATCATTTTTGTTAGAGCACTGTTATGTTATGGGAAGTGCAGACAACACACTCTTCATTAAGCATAAAAATATTGAATTAATTATTCTACAAATATATGTTGATGACATCATTTTTGGAGCCACTAATGAAGAGTTGTGTAATGAAGTAGTCTTAATAATGAAAAATGAATTTGAAATGAGTCTTGTAGGAGAACTGTCATATTTTCTTAGTTTTCAAATTTCACAAAGAACTGATGGTATTTTTCTGTGTCAATCAAAATATGTTCACAATATGCTTAAACAATTTGGATTTGAAAATCTTAAACAAGCTTCTACTCCCATGAGTGCTTCTTTAAAACTAAGAAAAGATGAATCTAGAATTTCTATTGATCAAACGCTATATAGAGGAATGATAGGTTCTCTTCTTTATTTAAGTGCATCTAGACCAGATATAATGTTTGCCGTATGTTTATGTGCTCGCTTTCAAGCCGATCCAAAAGAATCTCATTTAAAAGCGGTAAAACGTATTTTTTGTTATCTAATAGGGTCATCTAAACTAGGATTATGGTACCCACATAATGACTCTTCCACACTCCACGGATATTCCGATTCGAACTACGCCGGGTGCTCTCTAGATAGAAAAAGCACTTCGGTACGTGTCACTTTTTAGGACCCTCTTTAGTTGCTTGGTCTAGTAGAAAACAATCTTCGGTTGCATTCTCCACCACGGAGGCCGAATATATTGCACTTGGTAGATATTGTGTACAAGCGTTATGGATGAGCCAAACACTAGAGGACTTTGGATTTCATCTCAAAAACATAAATCTTAAATGTGACAACAAAAGTGCAATAGACCTCACATATAATCCCGTACACCATTTTAGATCCAAACACATCGACGTTCGTCATCATTTCATTAGGGATCACATTAAGAAAGAGAATGTAAAAGTAAGCTTCATTGGGACGGAATCTCAACTTGCTGACATATTTACTAAACCCCTTCCCGATGCAAGATTTCGATTATTATGACTTGAATTAGGTGTCCTAGATCTTTCAAGTTAAAACATGCTTACTAATGCAATTTTCTTCATTTTTAACCATCAAAAACATTTCCAAAAATTCTGCAAATTCAGCATGAAACCTCTAATGGGACACCTAATCAAGTTCAAGTATCAAAATTTTCAAAACCCTAAAAAATCACTTACTGTTTCCCGCGCTAGCGCTAGCGTCGAGTTTCGAATTTCTGTGTTTTTAAAATTTCTAAAAATTCCTAAAAATATTTTGATCTATATGTACTATTTAGTTTTTGCACATCTGTTTTTCTTTTCTTTTTGAAAAACAAATACAAAAATAGAAAACAAAATTACAAAAAACAATGTTTTTCATTTAGTTTTTGTGTGTCATTTTTTCTGCAAAAATCAAATACAAAACTACAAAAACAAAACAAATTACAAAAAATATGTTTTTTTCTTTGTTTGCTTTTGTTGTTTCCTTTGCTTAAAGTTCATCGTTTTACAAAAATCAAAAAAATTACAAAAGCACAAATTACAAAAATCTGCTTTTATTTGCTAAAATCAAATACAAAAATATAAAACTTTAAAACTATCAAAAAAAACTCAATGATTTTTTTGTGAAAAATCAAGCATGATTTAATCTACTATTTAGAAATTCTACAATGTTACAATTTTTTCTCTTCAAACTACTTTGGACATTGTCTCTCTTCATGCTTTGATATATCTATTCAAATGTGCATCAATTATAGTTTAAAAGTTGTGTAGGATCAAGCTTAGCATGCCTCTAAGTATGAGAAATGCTTTATGTTTGATAATGATATTTATTCACTCACTTTTTTTGGCATTGTCTACATATGCATTTAATCTAAGAATGCTTGTGTATGTTTTGTATTAGTACAAATAAATTAAAATTGCACAAGTATCTTACCTACACTCCTTCTTTTGCACTCTTAAAAATTAAGAAAAGTTTTTATATTTTTTTTCTCATAAAATCTATTGATTTGCAAAACAAGTGTATTCGGAGAACTTTGTACAAAACAAAATTATAAAATAAATGACAGATAATTCCACCAAGCACTACTTGAACCTCCTGAAAAGTCTTAATGAGCATTGTGAGGTTGAGCACCTTGGAAAGAATAATAAAGTGTCTTGTGCAAATCAAATCTTTCTTTCAAAAATAAGAAAAACCACTTTCTCTTAAGTACACCAGATCACAAGTCTCAAAATTCAAATAAAATATGTGATCCCCCAAGCACTACTTTGCACCCTGATAAGTCTTGATGAGCATTGTGTGTGCAAAGCACCTTGGTAGTTGTACATTTTTTTGTGCATTAAAGTGTGTGGAAGTAATCTTATTTGTGTTTTATTGTGCTTCTTACTTTACATATTACTTGTATTTTTGATTAAAACATTTGTTTACTCTCCTCAAATTTACACTTATGTGCACATCGTTATCTTCCATAACACTTCTTCCCATGAGTATTGGATCCTAATGCTAATTCTATATTACTTTTTATTTATGAAATGCACTAGATAACCTAGCATGTGTTCTACAATGTTTTTGTATGTTTTTGAAATTAAGAATTAAAGTAACATTGTGGTCATCTCTTTTTGATAAACATTATTTCTTGCTTGGTTATTCTAAAATTTAAA
This sequence comes from Dactylorhiza incarnata, assembly GCA_033032865.1. NCBI lineage: Eukaryota > Viridiplantae > Streptophyta > Magnoliopsida > Asparagales > Orchidaceae > Dactylorhiza > Dactylorhiza incarnata. The sequence goes on from JAWHQI010000068.1 coordinate 1,915,024, forward strand.
ACTGCAAAATGATTTCCAAAAACATCATTTTTTTTGTGATCTTTACCTCATAGTTTTTGGATTATCATTACTATTTGCTATAAGTCTTCCGCATCTTAACCATATAAGTGTTTTTTTACCTTGCGCTTTCATGCTTACTTCATATCTTGTATTATTTGCATCATCACTTATTCTTAAAAATTCCTATCTTTCATTACGTGATAGATCTCCTTGGAACACTTTTTATTGGTTACTTCAAACATAAAAATCTTTTATGCTAAAAACTCTGAAATTTTGTAATAACTCTGATCTATTTCAATGAAAAACAATTCTAAACCTCCTTATCATTTACCTAAAAAGCTCGATCATGCCTTCTCTTTTATTTACACATTTTTTAGTGCTTTGTATCCCTACCCACTTTTGCTAATAACAAAGGGGGAGAACTAACATGATAAATATAACCCGCTATCAAAAACCCAACATGACAAACTAAGATGATAGCTTACATATTAGGGGAGCATTCACTTAGGGGGAGCTTGTATTTAGGGGGAGCAAGTCTAACATGCTAGAATCAATTATTATCCTAAGTCATCACTCTCACACACACACAAGTATAGTTTCATCATGCTTATCTCTTAATGCTTTGATTTATCATTAATGGATTTGTTATTATCAAAAGGGGGAGTTTGTTGGAACATGGTCTTCCGCATCTCCTAGGTTTGAGAATAACAAATCCTATGTGTATTTGATCTTGTGTGTTCAAGTGTGCAGGTTAGCATAGTCCACATGACTCAAGGAGTACTCATGATGTCTGCCCCCAAAATTGAGGACACAATTCGAAGAGGCTCACTAGCGCCGGCGGTAGCGATAGCGCCCGGCGCTAGCGATGATGAGCGCATTTCCGGGAGCTGTTATGGAAGGCACTAACGCCTGGCGGTAGCAGATAATGCCAGCGGTATCGGTGAACACAGAAGGAATGAAAACCTCATTGCCGCGGATGGGAGATTCTGCCGCGCAAATTATTTCTTAATCCGGGTTAGCGCCGGCGGTAGCGCTTGGGCTATAAAAGGACCCCCTATCCTCTTGTTTTCGTACACCAATTGCATACACCTCAGAGAGAGAGTACTAGAATTCCAGAGGCCTATCTTGGCCGAAATTGCAGGTCCCGGCGAAGCTCTGCCCACTTCTGAAGGAGGATTCCATCACGCCGAAGCCAAACGAAGTCCGCTTCGACAAACGCTGATTCTACAGCGGATCTTCGCCTCCATATTCAGAAGTTCATCTTAAGGGAAGTTTTTATTATTTTATTTATCTTTCTTTGTAAACGGTTGTGAAATCGCCTCATGTTGGCGACTAGGTATGGGGTAGGACTTAGGGCTGAAAATTGCCTCGTGTTGGCGACTAGATCTAGGTTAGTTCTAGGGGGTGCTTGAGGCCACATCCGGGGAAGGATTGGCCAGAGCGGCTTGAGTCCGAATCCGAGAAGGAGGAGGCTAGGGCCACCAGTTCGTGGGGAAGCGAGTCGGGATAGAAAATGAAAAGATCTTTTATTATTCGCCTCCGATCTCTAGCGACATTGAGATCAAGTTTTGTAAAACTTATTTAATATCAATAAAGCTTGTCTCTCTTTTTGTTTTACTTGTCTTCTTGTTTTAATATTGCAATATTCCAAAGTTTTTCTAAATAAAATCTAAGGTTTTTGAAAACCTTATTCACCCCCCCTCTAAGGGCGCCGACTGATCCAACAAACAGATCGTCCAAGGAAAAACCCGTCCAAAAAAACCACGCAGATCGCGCGGTCTTATCTTTCAGCAACCCTAACCAACTAGAACAAGTCGTCAGAAATAACTCGCGCAAGCCGTACGTTCACCTGCGGTCTCCCAGAACAGACCGCCCACTCCATTTCCCTTCCACTTCAAAAAATTCAACACTATATTCTATGAAGTTGCCTATTTGTAGAAAAGTGAACTTTGGAATTAGGAAGGGAAGGGTCAGACTGCTCATGGAAGTCTCTGGCCCTAGAATATTTATAACTGTTGAAGATGGACCTTTCATTCCCATAAAAGTCTCCACCATTGATGTTAATCTCAAAGTTCCAAAAACATATACAGACATGAACAAGGATGAAGTAGTTCTAGCCACAATAGACAAAAGGGCCAAGAACGTAATTATGAGTGCCATAGGTGACTCCACATTTTAGAATCTGATTCATTGTAAAACTACAAAGGAAATATGAGACTATCTTGTGGTCTAGATGGAGGGTACTGAGGAAGTAAGAGAAGATAGGAAATCTCTTTTCAACAAAAATCGTGAGGCCTTCATGAAAGAGAGTAAGGACTCAATTGCTGAAAATTATGAGAAGTTCCTTAAAATAGCCAATGGATCTATGGGAGAGATTTCTCTAACTTTGACCTCAATGACTAGTTCTTGATGTCCCTCAACAAAGAACGGGACATCATGATTTGTTCAATAAGGGAGATGAGGAACTTGACTAACATCCAGCACCAAAATCTATTTGGCAAACTGTTATACCATGAATTGCAGCTAAATAGAAGGAAAGCAGAGGACGAGAGCAGCAAATCCAACAACATGGAGAAGATTGTGGCTTTTAAGGCTGAAAGCTCCAGAAAAAGCAGAGTGGAGACTCACACTTCTCCAAGGAGACTGTTGAATCAAAAGACTATAAATCCAGTACATTAGAGTCTGAGGTCACTGATAGAGAACTGTCTATGTTCGCCAATCAGTTCAAAAATCTGCTAAGCAAGAGGAGGCAATGTAAAGATAGATCCTCATCCTCCTCTAGCTAGAAGAATAACTAAAATAATTTTGACATGTCAAAGCACAATCCTTATAGGGACAGGTATGATCCTAAACAAAATAAATAGTTTACATATAATATTGTTTGTTATTATTGCAACAGATCATATCATGTCATAGCTGACTGTCTTGTCAAAAGAAAAGAATGAAGGAGAGCGGATGAGAAAAGGACTCAGAAAGGAAAGAATCCTGAGAAGAGATTCATTGCCAAGAATCCCATGTCCTCGAGTTAGAGTGACTCAAGTTCCTTATAATCTGATGAAGAGGCCCTTTTTGGGCTTATGGCACTCACTGAAAACAGCCTGGATGAGTCCAACTCAGCAACTCAGGTAAAAATCAATGCTTCTCTTTCTGCTACTGATTATAAATTAGAAGTAGAATCTTTGCCTGATCGTGAGTCAAAATGATCATCCTCATTAGAGTCTAATCATAATGATGAGGTTGAAATATTGAGCCAGTACGGAGCTTTGCTAGATGCTCTAAAGAGAAGAAATAAGCTTACAAATGCTCAGGCTAGGAGATAGAATCCCTAAAGCAGGCTCAATCTGAACTCTTAAAGAAGGCTGGAAAGCTATCTCATGTGAGTGAAAATTTATGGAAGCTTAGAGGAATCTCAAAATCCCAAGTGATCTCATTATTTCAGAAAAATAAGATCATTAAGGATCTTGAGGATAAGCTACTCTTTAAGAGGATGCTTGTGGCTAGCTATTCTAAGCCACAAACTGTGTTACCAATAACAATCTGGTATTTTGCACCATATAGTGGTGGTGTAGGATACACTAATAAGGAAGACACTGGCAAGCAATCCAATGATCAGACAATATTTAGAAAAATTATTTTTCCTTTAATACATATGATAATGATTTATCATATGGATTTCTATCCAATGAATGCTCTACAAGTAGAACAAAGCCACTAACCTCAAGGAATAGTGCATACATAGGATTGAGTTTCTTTAAGGCTTCTCATGAAGATATCCAAATTAAACATCAAGGATCAATTGTATTTTGATCTACAGTAACATCATCCAAAATTAAAGGAAAGGCTGATGCTCAATAGCCAATCCCTAGCCAAACAGTCATGTGACTGTGCATCCAATGTTTCACCATGCACATAGTCACAAGATTCATTAAAAAAATGCTAAAAATATAGCAGTTTGCTCTTTTGTTCATTAGCATCAACATCCTACTCAAAAGATGACATAGATGAGGATGTATAATAGGTTTGAATGCAGGTGTTGTGGAAAAATTTGCAACTTTGTCATAGACTGTTGGTTCCCCTGAACAATACTTAATGGAATTTGAAGATTGCCTGAAATGTTGTGGCGAGGCATCCTGTTGGGAAAACTAACAAGAGCCAAGGACACAAAGATGTTTGGGCTCCTAAGGTAAAATGATTAATTTTTGCAGTATGTCCAAGGTCCAGTTTGGCTTGGACAGTGGGTGTTCCAGGCATATGACTGGGACGAGAAGCCATCTGAAGGAAGGCACCCCAGTGAAAGATTGACCCAAAGTCATTTTTATAGCTTCAGACAGAGAGGTTACAAGAGGATATGGTATGATTTCTAATGACATAGTTTCAATAGCTAATGTAGCTTATGTAGAGGAGTTGAAACACAACCTCATAAGCATAAGTCAACATAGTGACTTGGGCTATGTCATTATCTTCTACAATGTCAAGTGTCTAATTAAGAAGTCCATTGACTCTGAATCTATCTTAACAGGCACTAGGAGTGGAAATGTTTGTTGTCTTTATTTTCTATGTTTGGATTCTTCTGAACCTCATTGTCTTGTAGCTAATGGAGGGGAATCTCTTTTTGTTCAAGGCACAAGAGGTTAGCACACTTGAACTACAAGACATTAAATAAACTATTCTCTAAAAACCTAGTTATGGTTCGACCTAATCCGAAGTGCATTAAAGATGGTCTACGTCATGCATGCCAAATGGGTAAGCAAACTAGGGTCACCTTTAAAGGCATAACTAACACAGACTCTATTAGGCGCCTATATTTATTACACATGGATCTTATTGGTCCTATGTCAATTCACTGTCTAGGAGGGAAGTCCTATACTCTTGTGATTGTTGCTAGATATACATGGGTATTCTTCATTAAAAGAAAGTAAGATACTCTTGATACCATTATAACATATGTCAAGCAAGTCCAGAATGAGATGGACTGCTCTGTGGACAAAATCAGAAGAGTCCATGGCATAAATTTCCAATCTGGTGATATGACTGATTTCTGTCAAGGACAAGGTATCATACAAGAATTCTCTTCTCCCAGGACTACACAACATAATGGGGTGGCTGAGAGGAAGAATAGAACCCTTATTGAAGCTAATAGCACTATGATGAGTGACTTCTCACAACCTAAATACCTTTGGGCTGAGGCTATCAACACAACATGCAATGTGCTAAATAGGGTCTCAATCACCAAGGATTACAGGAATACTCCCTATGAACAACAGAAGGGCAGAAAACCAATCCTATACTACCATAGAATCTTCGAAAGCAAATGCTTGGTACTAAACAATTAAAAATCCTATCTAAAAAATTTGCAGAAAAGAGTTATGAGCATATTTTTTTTGGATACAGCTCCCATAGCCAGGCTTGTAGGATATTAAACAAGATAACTCAAACTGTTGAAGAATTTGTCCATATTATATTTGATGAGGCTAGCCTTATACATAAAAGTTGGTCTAGTTCCTCTATTGATGTAGGTTAAAATTTAAAAATAAAAAAGTTGTGTATTGATGATAAATGTGAAACTAGTGAGCAGATTCCACTATACCAGATTAATGAAGAAGAGGTTAATCAACCCTCAGAAGAGGTGCAAGAATCACCTGAAGAAACTTAGCAATCTGAACAAACAACTTTGGAGAGTCAAAAAAGACTGCCTACAATAAAAAGACATCTCAAGGATCATCCAAAAAACTAATAATTGTTGATGCAAGACAAGAGGTTGTCACTAGAAGCAAAGTACAGAATGAAGCAAAGTTTCTGTGTTTTCTTTCCCAAACTGAACCCAAGAAGTTTGAGGAGGCAAACTCAAATCCAACATGCATTATTGCAATGCTAGAGAAACTGAATCAGTTCAAAAGGTGCAAAGTCTAGAAACTTGTACCAAGACCCCAAGGACACAACATGTTTAGAACCAAGTGGGTCTATAAAAATAAGATGGATGAAAATAGAGTGATTAAAAACATCAAGGCAAGGCTAGTTGAAAAAGGTTACATGCAATAAGAATGCATAGATTTTGATCAAACCTTTGCTCCAGTAGCAAGGCTAGAAGAATCAAACTCTTCCTGTCCTATGCTGCCCACAAGGGGTTCAAAGTCTACAAGATGGACGCAATGTCAGCTTTCCTGAATGGTGACAGAATGTGCACAGTGTACCTCTAAGTCTTCTCTAGAGTGGGGTGAATAGAGTTTTAAAACATTTACCCTAAATATACAGACACAATAAACAATTCTAAAACTATGCATTCAGCAATACCAACACAGAATAATATAAGCACAAGAAAATAGAAAATAGTAATAAGTAAGGGGACAGTACAGAAAAGCAAACACAGAAGATACATAAATTTTATAGTGGTTCCCCAAAATGTGGGTAGTCCACTCTTTTACCACCTTGGTAGGATTATACTATATGTACCTGAGTATTTTGATAAGGAGACTCTCAGAACCAGCACTGATTGTTTTGACAAGGAGACTCTTAGAACCACTAAGTCTTTTGATAAGGAGGACCCTAGAACCACCGAGTCTTTTGATTAGGAGACTTTTAGAACCACTGAGTCTTTTGATAAGGAGACTCTTAGAACCAACTAAATCCTTTGACGAGGGATTCTTTGGACTCTTTCTTAGTTAAAAAATAAGAACAAAGGGAATAATGAAGAAGAAGAAGAAGAATAAGATTTTGTTGTATGAATCCTTTAGCTGTTGTGAGCTTTTTATATTCTTCATGCTCTGTATAGCATGAACCCTTGCTTATGATAGAGATGAATGCAAGGGTTATGAGCTTTTGATCCTTGTGATCTATGCACTCTCATTTGCTTGTTACTGTATGATATGATGAAGAAGCAACAAGCTTGTATTTCTATACAAAGAATTTCTTCTCTTCCTGTCTTGGAGAACTTGAGAAGGAAGAAGAAGACAAAATGATCAGTTAGTTTTGTTTTTCTTCCTTCATCTGAATACTTATTCTTTGTCGAATTGTGTTTCAAATTCTATCCTTAGAAGGAATATGCATTGTACATTATGTATTTCCTTCTATTTATGGTTCTTGTCCCATCCATCTGATTTGAATAACTTCCAAGAATGTCTTTGTTGTTCCTCTGAAAGAATCCATTCCATTCATGGCAATAAACGAGTCATTGTAATTCAAATTTCATCTTTTGAATACTTTGGAAAAGGATCAGAAAGGATAGCAGAAACATACTATTTTTGTATGTATTCGACGCTACATCGAATTCATTATTATTCATATCGACGCACTTCTGAGTTTATATAGATGCAGCTTCGAATTCCTTCTTAGCTCTGACTGAACTCAGATATCGACATTGCGTCGATTACTAATCAATGTATCCGTTGAGTTGATGACTTGGACTTGAACTTCATCTTCTGTGTCGATTTGAAGTCGAAGTTGCGTCGACTTCTAAGATGGCTTCGACTGATTTTTTCATCTACGTTGATTTCATTTCAAAGTTGCGTCGACTTCACTTAATACTTCGATAAGCAGCCTGAGTTACTTCGAATTTTAGTTAGAGTTGCATTGACTTCTAGTCGAAGTTGCGTCGAATTCTATTTGACGCAATTTTTACCTCAACTGATTTTTTGCTTATCATAGACCTTGTCTTGACACTCTAAGTCAGTGAGATATCCTAGGACATCTAATGATCAAGTTACCCTCTCTATACAATATGGGTAATACAACACCCTAGATGATGAAATCACTTTAAGATAATTTGTTAGATAAATTATAAGGGTGTTTTTCCCATTAGTGACCTAAAGAAAGAAGTCTATGCGGAGTAGCCATCAGGTTTTATCAATCTTTCTTTTCCTAATTATGTTTATTCCCTTAGAAAATCTTTATATGTGTTAAAATAAGCACCTAGAGATTGGTATGAAACCCTGTCTAGCTTTCTCATTGAGAAGAAAATCTCAAGGGGGAGATAGACTAGAAATTATTCCTAAGGGAAGTAAAAGTCATGATTATGGTAGTACAAATCTATGTAGAATACATTATCTTTGGCTCTTCATATGTGAAACTTTCTAAGAAGTTTGCAAACTTAATGCAAGGGAAATTTGAAATGAGTAGCATGCAAGAGCAAAAATACTTCCTAGGTCTTCAAGTGAAGCAGTCTAAGGATATAATATTAATTTCCCAGGCAAAATTCACTAAGGAGCTAGTTAAGAAATTTTAATTAGAGAGTTCCACCACTATGAGGACTCCAATGGGATCCATTGTGTCTCTAGACAAGGGTGAAAAAAAGGAAACCTTTTAATAAAACCATGTATAGTTACATTATTTGCTCCTCACTCTACTTAACTGCTAGTAGGCCTTTTAATAAAACCATGATGACTCCAATGGGATCCATTGTGTCTTTATACAAGAATGCTCAAGACCATATCGTCTAAATATGGCTCCCCTGTCGCCAAGATAATGATCATATTTATATATTAAGTCATATCATCGTGCCAAGCAAAAATGTCATCTTGATAAGCATATTCATTCGACTTGAAGACAGTGACGGGTTCGAAGTAAGAATTCATCTTGATATGCTTATTCATTTAACTTAAAGACTGTATTCGTGTTGATCTAATATCATCTTGAAGATCCTTGTATCTTCGAATAATTAAAGGGTCATCTAGAAGATTGAAATGTCATTGTGACAAGATGAAAGATCGGGGTGACAAGATGAAACATCATCATGACGAGATTAAACGGAGTTGTGAAGACAGTAAGTATATCTGAAAAGAAGCTTTATCCTTGTGATAAGCTAACAGTATGGTAGAAGTGTGCTTAGATTCTATAAAGAACAAGTATCACCATGACGATTTGAAATGTTATCGTGACCAGATGAAAGATCTTCATGACAAGATGAAACATCATCGTGATAATTCATATTCGCAGAATGCATTAATCACCATCGTCAATCAATCCAATCAGTACTATCCTCATTTCGATCGTTAGGGTTAGTTGATACTATAAATAAAAATATGATGGATACCCCAATGAGGACTGAGAGAATCTATCATTAAGAAGATCGAAGAGTAGCACGATAGAATACTATTCTTTTCTTCAAGAAAGCAAGTTTATCCTGTGAAGAAAAAGAGGATCAGAGAACAAAATCTGAAGAAAGAAATAGACTCAGAACATCAATCCAATTTTCCTAATCAATCTGTGATAAGTAATAAACAACATTCATCATTCAAGATTTCTATTGCTACTATGAAGGTTGTCTTCATCAAATCCTAAAGAAGACACTTGCAAATCAAGTGAAGATCACATTAAGTCTATTCATACTTTTGTTGTAAGAAATTCTAATCATCATTCTATAAGATCTCTCTAAGATCTAAGGTAGAGTTCTGTGAGAACTTAACAAAGGGATCTTGTTGAAGCCTGAGTGTAAGGCTCTTATTTAAGGCCTGAGGTATGGCTCCTGTTGAAATCCCGAGGTAGGATTCATTTGCTGAATCTATGTGTAGTGCTCTTATTGAAGATTTGAGTGTAAGGATCTTATTGAAGGCCCGAGGTAGGGTTCCTGTTGAGGACCTGTGGTAGGATTCATCTTTTGAATTTTTGTGTAGGACTTAGTCTTGAAGTCTGAGGTAGCGAACCAGGTTTGTTCTTGAGGTAAGAGTCAAGTTCTCTGAGTTGTAAGATCTATGAAGGATATCTAAGATTTGGAGAAGTCTGAGGAGTCCAGCAGACTACTAAATATTTTTAATGGGAATGTGGATGTACCCAAATTAGGGAACTACTATAAATTTTGTGTTTCCTATGCTGTAATTATTATGTGATTGCTTATATTTCTTTGTTTATCAAGAAAAGGTCAAAACAACCCAAACACCTATCCCCCCTCTAGGTTTTAGGTCCTAGTTCATTTAGGTTGAATGTTTGGTTCTGATGGCGGGTCTAACCACTCTACCGAGCAGAGAACATTGACAGAGAATTGAGAGTTAGACCCTTAGGATATTGGATGGGTTATCTTGTGGATATAATCCTGGCGGGCAAACTCCCTTAGCTTGTATCTAGTCTCTACTATTTTAGCCTGATGTCTGATAATAGTACAGGTACAGTCAAGTATTGTACATAATGACCTTGGATGGTAGTGTGTCACATACATAGAAGCAGAGTAGTATGATTCTATATTATCATCTGCCATGATGATTAGGCTAATGTTGATAGCTACCTAATTAATAGTTGGACAAGGTTAGTTATCAATTTATAAGGGGTAAACATTTTAAATTACTTATCATACTTAAATGACATTTATAATGTCATATTGCATTGCATACATTGCATCTATTGGACCATGAATTTTGTATCTCAAGGTTTAAGTGTAACAAATCTCATTATGTATTCGATCAAACTTATTTTGTATTTATAGTGTGCAAGAAATATATGTACAATACCATATTGAATGCCTACATAAATTACAATGGGAAATGTAAATGATTCTTTGAACTTTGACCTACCGTTGCGCGGTTGTCCATACCACTACTGGTAGAGTTTGTGTCAATAGGTCGCTGGCACAACACCTTTAAATGAAGTCAGTGGTGAGATCAGGGAACCCAAAATATAATGAATCGACCATGTGGAGTTAACTCTAACACGCATCGATAACGTAAGGGCAAGCCCGATGATCAACAACTAATTGAGGAGGCAAATTACGAAAGAGATAAATCAGTTTATTGTAATGTATATTGGCTAACAAGGCGCAATACCCCTATTGCGATGTGGTAGCTAGTGCTTAAAATAAGAAACATGCATACTATTTAGAGCTAGATCTCTTACCATTATGGGTACCGTGAGGCGATAGCGCCTACCGCTGACGCTAGCTCTCATACTCTATTTAAAGTCCACTCCACTTTTTCATTTGATGAGGACTTAAGCGACAACTCTAAAGTATTCTTGTGAGGCCTCATCCCAGGTATTCATAGGTATCCCTACAACACTTGTATTCATAAAATGGAGATCTTGAAGGAGGAGGTTATCAACGATCATTCTACATGAAGCACGAATGTGACTACTATGTTTATTTCTCACGTGTCTTCATCATCACCTTAATATCTCTAATAAGGAGTCTTTTATCTATAGAAATTTTATTTCTCATATTGTTTTTTCCTCTTTTCTTTGGTGAATAATTGTTGTATATCGATTGTGAAATTTGCCTGTGTGGGCGACTAGGTCTGCGTGCATCTTAGGGAAAAATTCACCATGTGTGTTGGTGACTAGATGTAGGGGATATGTCTAGGAAGTGGATTTAGTCCTATCTAGGGAGAGATAGGCTTGGGAAAATCGGTCCTTAGGGAGAAAGGTCGGTATATAGAACCGAAAAGGTTTTTATATTCATCGCCTAGATTTCTAGCGTCATGGAAATCATATTTGTGTAATCCAATTATTTGTGAAATAAAACCATGCATCTTACTTTATTACTTTGATGATTTCACTTTTGTTTCTCTGAAGATGTTCTGTAGAATAATTTGATATAAGTTTAAGTTAAAATCAAAATTTGATAAACACCCCTATTCACCCCCCGCCCCCCTCTAAGGGTGTCTGAAGATCCAACAAGAGGTTTCAAGGGTAGGTTATTGCAAAAGGGTTTTACCACTTGTAATTATGGCGCGTCATGATCTCGCTTCATCAAGACGGATGAATATACAAATATTTGATTTTCCTTATCACCACCGCTATTCACCGGAGAAAATTATAATGCATGGAAAAAACTTTTGAAATAGTTTCTCATTACATTAGACATAGATGTTTGGAATATAACTATAACAAAACCTCTGAATAAATTAAATATGAATGAGTGTATTTTGAATGATAAAGCCATGAATAGTTTATACAAGGCGTTTTCAAAAGATATTTTTTTATTAATTAATTTGTTTCTTACTGCTTATGTAATTTGGAAATTTCTTGATAAAACTTATATTCTTCCCACTATAGATGATGAAAAATATCAACTCGATATGCTAGAGAAATTTCCAATGGATACAAGAGAAGAAACTAATGAGAACTCATGCTTGGAGGCTGACCAATTGACCTCATCAAAGAGAGCGGAAGGCAACTTCACAATATTATACTCGGATGGCGACACATCAAGAGCATCAATTAAGGAAGAATATGATAAAGGAACTTTATGAACAAATCTAAATTCCAAATAGAAAAGCATTGTAAGTTCTCTTATTCCCTTCCATTTAAAGTTATACTTCCATGTCTATCACACTAAGCGAAGCACAAGTAAAAATTTCCACTTTAGAAAAAGAGAATGACAGACTACTTTTAGAAAATTCATCTTTAAAAAATGAGTGTTCCAAGTATCAAAATTTTAAAATTGAAATTAAAGTGATGGATGTAACTTTTGAAAAGTTATGAAGTGTTTATAAAACTCATATTATTAATATAACCACAATTCTTAAAAGTAGCACACTCACATATAATAAAGCTAGACATAACCTCAAGATTAGTAATAATTAATTACAAACTAAAGTCAACTTGCTCAAGGAACTCATAAATAAAAACTCATAAATTCAAAATCTACAATATCAAGCAAAATCAAAAGCAATTTTAGTACGAATTTCCACACCATCGCCAAACCAAACAAAGGGAGTGAAAAACACCAAATGCATGTAAATCAAATTCCAAATCACTATCATCGCGCTCATTTACAAAATCAATCTTCACCTAACATAAAATTGAATACGCTCAAATTTCTTATCAATAAGGTTTTCAAAAATTCTAAGACTCAATATAAAAATAATGACTATGGAAATTTTAAAAACATTCAACAAAGATATGATGAATGGAGACCCATTGTTAAAAACAATATATTAATTCCATTCAAAATTGCCCATTCATCTCTGTATCTAAATAAATCACCATGTTATATTTGGGGTCCCAAAGAAACCGTCACACTTGGTCCTCTTTGGATACCTAAAACTCTCACTCATTGGCAATCTTTAAAATTTGTGAAGTAGAAACAAATCGAAATGGAACATACAAAATCAAACTTCAAGATGTGCCTAATTTCAATAAAGATAAGAAAAGTGTTTTTTCTTCATTATTATGCTTTGTGCATTTTTTGTGTATGTTTTTTCTTTCTTTTTATTAAGCCAAACATGTTCACATTTGATATATATTATGACATATTCACCTTGCCTAATCACACATTATAATAAATTAAATGGGATGAATATGAATGTTCATGTTTTACATCAAATACATCAATATAGACCATCAATCTCATCTTATGAATTTTTTATATCTCATGTTTATTTGATGCGTGTCGGCAAGTGCACCGGTCGCTGTCAAGTAATAAATTTGAAGAATGGAATCCCCGGATGTCGGTCTCTTGAGGAATGCAGGTTGGGTGATCGAATCGCGTAGTGTGACTATTGTTACACAAGCGTTAACAAACACAAAAAGGGGGCTTTGGTTGGTTTTTCCTACTCTTAACAACAGTAAAAGAATTGCGGGTCGAAAACACCGCTTCGCAAGGTGAGATGGATGCGACGGCCGCGATGCCGTGCTTCGAGAGGCGGATGGAGCGTGCTCAAGTGCGAGAAGGTGAGGGTCGCAAACACCTCTTCACAAACGCCGTTAGCTCTTGCTAACGCGGATCGAACACCTTGTGTGCGTGAGTGAGTGAGTGGAAACGAAGTGATTCACAAGCAAGCAATGATGAAGTGCAAAGAAACATTCATTTCAAATAAACCAAACATCAAACTATTCAGGTTTACAAGATTCAACAATTATAACGAAGGAAAGAAGGAAGAGATAACCGATGGGTGAAGACTAGCGGCCGTTCACGGCCGGAATGGTAGGCTGTCGGGCTACCTCTGGACTCGGGCGGACAATGCTTCCGGCGTAGAGAAACTGTCACAATTTCTCTACGTAGTTCCGTCATCTTATTCCTCAGATTTACTCTTCTTCTCGCCGGACTGGAATGGAAAACAGTTGCTTAAGGGCTTGCGGATGGTGGAGAACGCTCCCGGACAATGGAGAAAAGCTTGGAATGGTTGGAGAAGACTTCCCCTTCCGTAGGAGATGAAGTGGAGGTGTCCAAGAAGGGTAGTCGGCGCCGTACGGACTAGGAAATCCGCTACCGGCCGCTCGATCCTGACCTAAAAGAGGAACAGGCTTATATATAGGCGCTGAAATGAATACTGTGCACGGTCATTGGCGCACGACCAGTGGTCGTGCGCACTGGAATTCTGCGATCGTGCGCGCTGCCTGGGCGGAGACCTGCGAGGAAAGAAAAGGGCGTTAAGTGCGGACGATCAGTGGCGCACGACCAGTGGTCGTGCGCACTATCGTAAGTGGTCGTGCGATAAGCCAAACAGAACTCATAAAAAGGGCGTTAAGTGCGGACGATCAGTGGCGCACGACCAGTGGTCGCGCGCAGTAGAACCAGTGATCGTGCGCAGTGTTCCTGTACAGAATTGTACCGGGAACACCTGCACGACACCCGTTCCAGCATACAACACCGGTCTAGCCACTGAAAGTGGAACTTAACAGCACATGAAAACTAATAATGAAGTTAAGCACGAAATCACACCAAAACGGGCCAAACGTGCACCTAGCATAGAATGATCAATATGAACTATAACAGGGCTAAAGTGCGGTGAAATGACTAAATAAACGGCCCAGATGAGTCCAAAAAAATGTATATGTTCAAGACTCATCACACCCCCAGACTTACCTGTTTGCGCGTCCCGAGCAAACGAATCCAGTGGAGTGTGAAAACGGTAGTTAACGTAGAAAATTACACAGAAGAGTATGGTGCAAAGTAACATACGCATGCGAGTAGAAATTATAGAAACAAGAGATTCTAACTATGCTAACTAGTTTACGAAAGTATTACAGCGTAACTAGAGATTTATCAAAACTCAGTTGGTGAATGATGAAGAATTCGAACGATCATGCCCGGTGTGAAAGTAACAAGACGCTAAGGCGGGTGTTGCACAAGGTCGGGGTTTAGGAATAACTCCGCTGAAATCCATCAACGTCGTGAACCATACGCTCGCCCGGTCACACTCTCTCCACGGCGTTAGCAAACTCACAAGTCAAATCAATAGGGCTTTTAGGAGTATAATGGGGCTTAGGCTGCGGTATGATATTCAAATTTAAACACGATGGCTACGCAACCCAAGTGAGCTAACGGAATGCTGCACCACACAGAACCAAAAACAACGCTCGTGTGACACACCCCCAGACTTATCATGAAAACTAGGTGTGCACACGGCCTACTTCACAATCACCAACAAATTTTCTATTTAGCTCGGGAGGATTTCTTTTCAATATACTTTTTCCAGATTTTTTTTCTTCTTTTTTACAATATACTTTTCTTCTTTTACTTATCCCCCAGTTGGGACAATTTCAGCGAAATGGCGTTAATTTCCCCTTCTCATCACAACGATTCCATACATCACACCAAATGTAGAAAATGAGTGCAGATAACAGCAATTTGGTTGCGGGTGTAGGATAAGCTTTGTGCTTTGGTGGATGAAGAGGAGCTGATCAAAGGAGTGGTAGGCACAAATTTGGCATGCAAAGGTGAGCGAAAAGGACAAGGAAAGACAAGGCTCAAACTAGCCAAAAGGTGGCCTACATCACGTTTAACTCGACGAATCGCTCTCGCCCATGCTTCGAGAGTCGCTTGGGGCAAGTTCTTAGCCCACGAGAAAGATAAACCTTCCTCCCGACTCGAGCAACACACGACTAGTGCTCGTACACACACAACACCGGGTTATCGTCAATTTCATTCACATTCACCACTTGAGTATCACAAATCTAAATCTACGCAAAAATACTAAACATAAATTAGATGCATAAAGATAATCTAGTTTTACTCGAATTCTATTGTAGCATGCGGATGCGACTAGAACACTGCTCGAGTCAACATCGCACTCTAAATAGTAATTCCTAAGCTAACATCCTATTTCACATTCCTAACCAAAATAGTTCATTCGGAAACAAAACAAATAGGTAAGCGTGCACTCATGTGGGTGAAGTGGTGCATGAAGTGTGGAATAATGATAATGATAATGAAAGATTTAAAACACGTCTAGCATGCGGTGCAACTCGTGCGCAAAGTGGATAACATATGCTCTCCCCCAGACTCAATCTACATATTACCGGAAGATTGGTGTTAATTTCATGCACGATCCGCAGCATCCGCCAACACGAGGTACAAAGCACACCTGCAAATGGTGCAACTAAAAGCAGCAAAAAAAATAGATACAAACTGAATTGAAACAGGTTAGAAAAACAAAAACAGCAAATTTTGGGTTGTCTCCCAGCAGCACTTTTGTTTTATGTCCTTAAGCTGGACCAAATACCTGTATTACAAATGTTTAAAGAGCACAGAAATTAAATAAAAGTGCAAGAGAAAGTTTCACAAAATAAGAGAAATACAGAACATCAACTGTGAGCACTTTTATGGTGCTCGTCTCCCAATGTCACCAACTGACACTCCTTATTTATAATTGTGCCATCGTATAACTTCAGTCGATGTCCATTGACCTTAAATTTGTCTCCCTTATCCCCTGATATTTCAATGGCACCAAAGGGAGTGACGTCGGTCACCGAGAAAGGACCGCTCCACCTCGATTTTAACTTTCCTGGAAAGAGGCGGAGACGGGAGTTGTAAAGCAGCACTTGGTCCCCAATTTTGAACTCCTTAGGGATGATGTGTCGATCATGCCATTTTTTTGTTTTCTCTTTGTAGATGCGAGCGTTTTCATAAGCGAAATGCCGGAGCTCTTCCAATTCGTTGAGTTGTGAATGACGCGCCTTGGCCGCGGCTCTAATGTCCATGTTCAACAGTTTGGTTGCCCATAATGCTTTATGCTCCAGCTCCACAGGAAGATGGCATGCCTTTCCATAAACTAATTGAAACGGAGTCATGCCGATAGGTGTTTTGAAAGCGGTCCGGTAAGCCCATAATGCGTCTTCGACCTTTTTAGACCACTCCTTCCTATTTGAATGTATTGATTTCTCGATTATTCGCTTGAGCTAGTGGTTGGATACTTCTACTTCTCCACATGTTTGGGGGTGGTATGCCAAGGAAATTTTATGATGGACCCCAAACTTTTTCATGAGCTGCAAAAACTGCTTATTACAAAAATGACTACCGCCGTCGCTGATAATAGTTCTCCGCGTCCCAAACCTGGAGAAGATATTCTTGTGGATAAAATGTAGCACCGTGCTGGCATCATTCGTGGCAACCGCCTCGGCCTCCACCCATTTTGAGACATAATCAACTGCCACAATGATATAATGCTTACCATGAGACATTGGGAAAGGACCCATAAAGTCTATCCCCCAGACATCAAATGGTTCGCAGACCAGCATGTTATTGAGGGGCATCTCATTACGCCGGGAGATATTTCCGGTCCTTTGGCATTCGTCACACTTGGTGACATAAGCATGGGCGTCCCTGAAGAGGGTTGGCCAAAATAATCCGCATTGCAAGATATTTCGCGCTGTTCGAACGGCCCCGAAGTGCCCGCCAGCTTCTCTGTCATGGCAGTGCTGCAGTATAGACTGAAACTTGGCTTCAGGAACGCAGCGTCTGATAATTCCATCACTGCACGTATGGAATAAGAGTGGGTCTTCCCAAAAATAGTATTTTGAATCAGAGGCAAGCTTCCTTCTTTGCTGAGGGGACAGATTCGGAGAAAGGGTTTTACAAGCCAAGTAGTTAGCAATATCAGCGTACCATGGGGCAGTTGGATGAGGCGTAGTGATTGCGAATAACTTCTCATCCGGGAAATAATCATTCGTTTCCTCCATAAAGCTGTTGGGGATGTCGGCCGTCATGTTGTACTCCAACCGCGAAAGATGATCAGCTATCACGTTCTCCACCCCTTTCTTGTCTTTGATTACAAAATTGTATTCCTGCAAAAGTAAAATCCAGCAAATCAGACGCGATTTGGATTCGTTTTTGCTGAAAAGATACCTGAGTGCAGCGTGGTCCGTGTACACGATTACTTCGGAAAGTACCAAGTATGAGTGAAATTTTTCAAAGGCGAAGACCACGGCTAGCATTTCTTTCTCCGTGGTGGTATAGTTTGCTTGCGCGCTGTTGAGAGTTCGACTGGCGTACGCAATGGTGTGAAAAGTCTTATCTTTCTTTTGACCGAGTACAGCACCTACGGCCACATAACTTGCGTCACACATGATAATAAAGGGTAAATTCCAGTCGGGTGCCACCAAAATTGGAGCCGAGATGAGTTGTCCCCGTAAAGTTTCAAAGGCCTGCATACATGCATCGTCGAAGTGGAAGGGGACATCATTAACGAGTAAGCGAGATAGAGGCTTCGAAATTTATGAAAAGTCCTTAATAAACCTTCGATAAAATCCCACATGACCAAGAAAACTTCGGATACCTTTCACTGACGTAGGCGGAGGGAGGTTTCTAATAACACTTACCTTCGCTTGATCCACCTCGAGCCCTTGGCAGGAAACCTTATGCCCCAACACAATTCCTTCGCGCACCATAAAATGGCATTTCTCCCAGTTCAAGACAAGATTGGTGTCCTCACACCGCTTCAAAGTCTTGGCCAAATTCGCGAGGCACGAATCGAAGCTGCTACCAAAGAGAGTAAAGTCATCCATGAAAACATCGAGGAAGTCTCCCACCATGTCAGCGAAAATAGCAAGCATACATCGTTGGAAGGTTGCTGGGGCATTACACAGTCCGAATGGCATTCTTTTAAATGCAAAGGTACCTGAGGGACATGTAAATGTTGTTTTGTCTTGATCAGACGGGTCTATTAAGATTTTATTGTAACCTGAGTACCCGTCCAAGAAACAGTAGTAGTCCTGCCCCACTAACTTTTCTAACATCTGATCAATGAAGGGGAGTGGGAAATGATCCTTTCGTGTAGCATCATTTAGCTTGTGGTAATCAATGCAGACTCTCCACCCGATGATCATTCGGGTAGGTAGCAGCTCATTCTTTTCATTGGCAACAACGGTAATCCCTCCCTTTTTCGGTACCACCTGAACTGGGCTGACCCATTTGCTGTCGCTGATTGGGTAAATGATGCCAGCGTCTAAGAGCTTTATCACTTCTGCCTTCACTACCTCTTGCATTTTTGGGTTCAAACGCCTTTGGGGCTGTGCTGAGGGTTTGTACTGATCTTCAAGAAGGATCTTATGCATGCAGACAGTGGGGCTGATTCCCTTAATGTCTGCAAGAGAGCGTCCGAAGACTTTATGGTACTTTCTCAGCACACCCACTAATGCGGTTTCGTTAGCTGCGGAAAGAGCTGCGGAAATAATCACTGGATGCGTGGCATTTTCTCCAAGAAAAACGTACTTTAGAGAATCCGGTAGTTGTTTAAGAGCCGGAAGAATGTTTGGATCAGCAGAATCACTGGAAGGCCCTCCGATTGAATGTGGAATATCGGGCTGGTTCGAATGAGCCCCGTCATTCCCAAGTCCTCGCGCCGCAAACACATCTCGCAGTCATCCAAATCCACATCGATCTGGTCATCGAATTCTTCAAGCAGCTCAGTCGGTTCGCATTCCATGATTTGGAAGAGTTGCGACGGGTTGTGGACGTTAAAGGATATAGCGTCCTCCCCCAATCTGAGCGTGATTTCCCCCTGCTCCACATTAATGATAGCACGAGCTGTAGCGAGAAAGGGCCGCCCCAAGATAATGGGCACCAAAGTATCAACCTTCATGTCGAGGATGACAAAATCGGCTGGAAATGCGAGGCCGTTTACTACTATTGTGAGGTCCTCGACAATTCCAGACGGCTTTTTGATCGACCGATCAGCTAGCTGTAGCATTACCCGTGTCGGCTTCAAGGTCCCTGCACCTAGTTCACGAAAGATAGAGAGCGGCATCAAGTTGATTGATGTCCCCAAATCACAGAGTGCCTGGCTGAAACGGTGATGACCTATCCTGCACGGAATAGTGAAGCTGCCCGGATCTTTGTGTTTGCCCGGAAAGCCCGCGATCTAGTCTTTACGATGCAAAAAGGTGGTCTCAGCGGTCTTCATAATCAGTGATCGCGCAGATCGCCAGCCTTCAGCCTGATCAGTTTTCCTATGTTCCAAGCAGCTGAAGTTGTTCGAGACCGCCAGTCCGAGCGGTCTGGGCTTTTTTCTTGTTTTTACTATTCGCACCCCATTTCACTGCCCCGGCTCTCCTGTATCCCGGGCAGCCCGTAGTTTTTCAGTTCTGCCCGTTTGGGCAGCCCCCTCGTCTATAAATAGAGGGGTAGGGGTACCAGGAAAAGGACTTTTGGCTCCGAGGCTCCAGCTTACAACCTGTGTAAGCGGTCTCATTTTTTCGTGATCGCCATTTTACGATCGCCTTCTCTTTTTTCCAGCATCTTCTGTCTTAGTAACCTGCACTTCGCAGTTTTCTCCTGTCCCCTTTAGTGTGAATTTTGGAGGTACCATTTTTGGCACCAACAGAATGAACACGCGACCTTCAGATTCGAAGTGTTAGGCGAAGCTCAGACTTTCAAGATGGCTGATCGCCGCAGAGGTCGTCCTTTGCGGTCTCCCAGTGTTCCCCCTTCCGATCACAATCCGTTAGAAGCGATGGAACGCCGTTTCGAGCTTCGCGTTGAGCAGGCTCTCCGCGAGGCCGCCCGAGCTAGGCAAGATGCTGCCGCTGTTCAGCAAGAGATCGCGCGGTCTCAGCAAGAGGCCGCTCGAGATCGGCAGGAAGTCGTCCGGACTCAGCAGGAGTCCGCAAAGCAGATCGAGGCCATGAACCAGGTTCTGGCCGCGATCTCCCAGAAGATCCTTCCTCAATCCTCTCAGATCGCTACCCCTGACCGCATGGCAAGCGGTCACCCTAGTGATCATCCCATTTTCCAGCCCGCAGCTCCTCAGCGATCTCAGCATGAGGAGTTCGCCGCCCGTCGTAATTCTTTCCGAGCCGCAGCCTAGGGGCCTCCGGCTCAGACCTTGAATTTTGAAGAAGGGTTTGCTTACCCTCAAGATCCTCCAGCTCCTTTTCTTCCTCCAGGACCTTCTATTTTTGGGGAGCCATCCCCCTTTACTGATGAGATTCGTCGGGATCCAATTCCCCATGGATTCAGAGAGCCCCGTCTTCCTGTGTATACAGGAGAAACCGACCCGATGTGTCATCTCCAAGCCTTTGAATCTGCCGTTGCCCTCAGGACCATTTCAGATGGAGTGAGGTGCAAGCTGATGGTTACCTCCTTCGATGGGTCAGCCATGGAATGGTTCTATAAGCTGCCTTGTCAATCTATCTCAAGCTTTGCCGCCTTGAGGCAAGAGCTCCTCTTGAGGTTCGCCACCGCAAAGAAAAGGAAGAGTGGTCCTGCGACCCTCTTCAAAATTAAGCAAGGGGACAACGAGACTGCAGCGCATTTCGTTGATCGCTTTCAGAAGGAGATCTTGGGAGTCAGAGACATGGATCCCGAGCTCTATATGGTAGCTTTGATCAGCGGGCTGCAGGAGGGTCCTCTGAAGTTCAAAGTTACAACCAAGGAGCCTAGCTCCTATCAGGAGCTGATCAGCATTGCCAATCGCTACATAGAAGGGGAGATCAACAACCCCACCTATGTTAGCAATCTGACCAACAGAGCCACTCAGAAAGGCTCTGCAGGGTTCTATCCAGCGGCATCTTCCTCAAAACCTCGGCAAGAGCTTCCACCTCCGGCCCCGAGAGGTAAGAATTACCGAAACAGCCGCTTCAACCGAGGTAATCAATCTTTCCCACCTCAAAATTCATTTCTTCAAACTCCCGTTACTCCTGCTCCGCAAGTCACCCCCATCCACCAGATCCAGTATGCTCAACCTCCTCTTCTACCCATTCCTTCACTTTACAATGAATCCCAAGAGTCCTTCAAAGACTTTGGTGTTTCTATGAATGAAGTGCTTCAAATCCTTCAGAAGCAGCCCTTTTTTAAGAGGCCAGCTCCGCTGAATTCGGACCCGAAAACCAGAAACCCTACTCTCTACTGTGAATATCATAGAGATAGGGGTCATTTGACAGAGGATTGTAGAGCTCTCCGCCTATTTTTAGAGAAACTATTAAAGGAGGGAAAGCTCCGCGATCTCATTCAAAAGAATGACTCTACCAAAGCTTCAACCTCCAAGGCCAAGGAGGTAGCAGAAGTTCACTGGGAGTGCGAAGAAGTAGATGATGTTGGCCATCTGGGCAACATCGGTTTTCCCAGCGAATATGTGGACGCTAATGATGAGGGTGCCTTGGGCAACCTATTCTGCATCCATGGGGGTGCAGGGCCGGAGTCCTCGAGAAAGGCAAGTCTGAAGAGGGTTTACCAGTCAGAGGTTGCTGCTACCTCTTCGGCTCCGGTTCGAGGAACGGTCACTTTTGGAGATGAAGATCTTCCTCAGACCGCGAATCCCTTTGATGATGCAGTCGTCATCAAAGCTGTAATCGAAAATTATACGGTGGAAAAAATTCTAATAGATACAGGGAGCTCAGTCAATGTGCTTTTCAAGCCTGCCTTTGAGGCGTTAAAGACAGGTAAAACCCTCCAATCAACTGAAGGCCCCCTTTATGGTTTTTCAGGAGAAAAGAAAGAAGTTGAAGGGCTCGTCACCCTCTCCGTGATTCTTGGAGGAATAGTGAGGCTGGTCAAATTTATAGTCGTTGATGCTCCCAGTAGCTACAACGCAATTTTCGGGAGACCCTTTCTGAACGGGTATCAAGCCATTGTCTCCACTTATCATCAAGCGGTGAAGTTCGCATTGAATGGAAAACAACATCGAATCAGGAGCGACCCCAGAAAAGCTAGAGAGTGTTATGTAAAGACGGTCAACACGATCGTGTCTTCTCCACCTCAGGAAGTTATGATGACTGAATCCATTGAAGTTCCCGAACAAGCTCAGGTTGCAGAAGAAGTGGAGGATGTGAGAGATGGAGTTCGCTTGGAACCTGCCCAAGCAACTCAAGCTATTCAGATCAGCGAGGAAGATAAGAGCAAGAGCCTCTCCATCAACGCTGAATTATCTGAGACAGACAAGAGTCAGCTCATCTCTTGTCTTCTGCAAAATTTAGACATCTTCGCTTGGTCGGCAGACGACATGCCCGGAGTGGATCCGGATGTTGCTTGCCATCATCTCAACATCAGCCCAAACGTCATCCCAATCCAGCAGAAGAAGAGAACTGTTGCAACCACTTTGGCTCAGCCTATCCGTGAGGAAGTAGAGAAGCTCCTGAGGGCGAAGTTCATCCAGCCGATCCAATATCCTGAGTGGGTGTCAAACATTGTAATGGTAACAAAGCCAGGTGGAAAGTGGAGGATGTGTGTCGATTTTACCAAACTCAATAAAGCTTGCCCCAAGGATTGCTATCCCTTGCCTCAGATAGATTCTTTAGTGGATTCTGCGGTAGGTAATTCTTTTATGAGTTTTTTAGATGCTTTTTCAGGTTATCACCAAATCAGGATGCATAAACCGGATATACCGCACACTTCGTTTATCACAAATGATGGTTTCTTCTGTTATCTCGTGATGCCTTTTGGGTTGAAAAATGCTGGAGCAACTTACCAAAAAATGATGGACACAGTTTTCAAAAGTCAGAAGGCAAGAAACCTTGAGGTGTATGTCGATGACCTCTTGGTGAAAAGCAAATCCTTCTCCTCTCATCTCAAAGATCTCTCGGAAACTTTTGCAACCCTACGAACCTTCAATATGAGGTTGAATCCATTTAAGTGTGTTTTCGGAGCAAACAAAGGTAAATTTTTGGGTCATCTCCTCACTCCAGAAGGGTTAGAACCAAATCCAGACAAGATAAAAGCTATTTTGAAAATGCCACCTCCGAGAACCCCAAAAGAAGTTCAATAGTTGGGAGGGAGAATGGCGGGCTTGAGTCGATTCATCTCCCGGTCAGGGGATAAAGGTGCACCGTTCTTTAAGACTCTCCGGGGAGGAACCAGGTTTGAATGGACTCAAGAGTGTGAAGATGCTTTCAATCAGCTCAAAAAACAGTTGACTTCAATTCCTCTACTCCAAAGCCCGCGAGAAGGGGAGGATCTTTTTCTATATTTAGGAGTCGGGGCCGATGCCATAAGCTCTGTTTTGGTTCGAGAAGAGGGAAAGAAACAATTTCCAGTTTACTACGTAAGCCGAATTCTGAAGAATGCAGAGACCCGCTACCCGATCCTAGAGAAGTTAGCTTTAATGCTCGTAATTTTAGCAAGAAGATTAAGACCGTACTTTCAAGCTCATACAATTATAGTCGTCACTGACCTTCCATTGAAAAGTGTCTTGGAAAAACCAGAACATTCAGGGAGGTTGGCAAAGTGGGCAATAGAGCTTAGTGAGTTTGATATATCCTACGTTCCAAAGGTGGCAATCAAAGCCCAAGTCCTAGCAGATTTCATGGTGGATGCCAAAGAAGCTGGGTCTCAGAAAGAGGTCGGAGTACCCCTTGCCTGGAAAATTTTCGTTGATGGAGCCTCAGGAAAAAACTCTTCCGGAGCAGGAATTGTCTTAATCAACCCAAACGGAGTAAGATTGGATCAGGCCCTGAAATTCTACTTTCAAGTAACAAATAATCAGGCAGAGTATGAGGCTTTGCTAGCCGGTCTTAAGTTTGCTAGAGAGCTAGGGATTGATGATGTCAAAGTCTTCACAGATTCTTTAGTGATGGCTTCTCAAGTAAGCGGAGCTTTCGAAACAAGAGACAATATTTTAAAGCGGTATCTGACTCTGGTAAAAATCGAGGTAGGGAAATTCAAAAGTTTTGCTATTGAACATATTCCCAGAGGTGAGAATATGGAAGCAGATGAGTTGGCAAAGTTTGGACTTCCCTCGGGAGGAACAACTTCGGAATTGTTCCGCCCAGCAATTGAAGAAGGAGAGGTTATGGAAATTGATCAGCATTCGTCTTGGATGGATCCATTTGTTCAATATCTTTCAACTGGAGATTTCCATTCAACAATAAAAGATAGAAAAAGGTTTAAGCGGAAAGCAGCTAACTATTATCTTGTTGCAGGAATACTTTATAGAAGAACGTTCCTTTCACCATTAGCGCGATGCGTTTCGGAAAAAGAGATTACAGCGGTCCTCCAAGAAGTCCATTCTGGAGAATGTGGAAGTCACTCTGGAGCTAGAACTTTGGAGAAAAGAATTCTGAGGCAGGGCTACTTTTGGCCCCAGATGAGGAAGGATGCGGAAAAATTTGCTAAGAAATGTGTGAAGTGCCAAAAGTTTGCTCCTCTTCAAAATCAGCCGGCTCAACAACTCAAGTCAATAGCGACTCCGTGGCCGTTTGCAGTTTGGGGAATGGATTTGATTGGGCCTTTTCCTATGGCAAGTGGGCAGCGGCGATATATTATAGTCATGATTGACTATTTTAGCAAATGGATAGAGGCAAAAGCATTGGACAAAATTACCACTCAAGCCGTGAAAAACTTTATATGGGGAGAGATAGTATGTCGACACGGAATTCCAATGGCAATCATCACGGATAATGGTTCTCAATTCAACAATTCAACTCTTATTAGTTTCTGCAAGCAAATTGGCATTGAGCTTCGTTTCGCTTCCGTGCATCATCCTAGAAGCAATGGGCAGGTAGAGGCCGCCAACAAACTCATCATAAATCTCTTGAAAAAGAAGGTGGAAAACGTTAGGGGCAACTGGGCAGAACAACTACCTTCCGTCTTATGGGCCTTGAGAACAACTCCGAATTCTGCTACTGGAGAAACTCCGTTCAAATTATCACACGGTTCCGAAGCCCTTATTCCGGTAGAATTTGAAGTAAAAAGCCCAAGAGTATTATTGGCACAACAAAATCAAATCGAGTGGATGGAAGGAAATGATGATGAATTAAAATGCAGCCTTGATTTAATTGAGGAATTGAGAGATACTGCAATCATCAGACAGGAAGAGGTAAAAAGAAGAATGGCGAGGTTATTCAATAAAAATGTAAGAACCAAAGAATTCGTTGTTGGAGATCTAGTCTTAAAGAAGGTAGATACAGCAGCAAGAGCTGGTTCAGTTGGAAAGCTTAATCCAAATTGGGCAGGGCCGTTCGTGGTAAAGAATGTGCTTAAAAATGGTGCTTACCATCTCCAAACTTATGAAGGAGAAGAGTTGCCTCATTCCTGGAGCGGAGATGATCTCAAGCTTTTCTTCTCTTAAATGTTCGCATCTAATTCACTCATTTCTTGTTCCTCACTCTTTTCTTTCTTAAACATCACGTAGGTATTACCAAAGCATTTGCAATACAAGTGATGGATGATGAATCTTAAAAATAAATTGATCTCTGAAAAGCCAAAAACCTGTCAAGTGAAATATCGCCGGATCCTACTATCTTCCCCCTCGACTTGTTAGCTCGACGTGTAATTCTGCCAGGACCACAGATGTTGGGGAGATTTCGAATCTGTGTAGCAGTAGCTCGCCAAGCTCAAGCGGTGGAAGTTTGGGATACCGGGTCTTTGCTGACATCTGGCACGCCTCAGCGTTTTAAGGAGGTCTAGGTGGCTGGCTCAGCTCTGTCATGCATTGAAAAGGACATTGTTACAATCTTAATGATCTTTCAGGGAAAGAAATGTCGGTATAGCCTCCGCGGCATGACCACACCTGCCCTACCGATCATTTTGATTTGTAACTCTCGAATACTCGTTGAAGCGTGGTTAGGAAAAGGGGCGGCCAGGAACATCTATAACCGTCACCTAAACCTTAGATTGACAAATTTGCAGCAAATTCAATAATTCTCCAGAGAAAAACAATGTCGGTATAGCCTCATCGGCATAACCACACCAACCCTGCAAACTTTTTTGAAATTCTCTTTTTCTATAACCTCAATTATTTCATAATATTGAGATCGGGCGGTCAGATCTTACGAAGACCGCATACTTTTCTCTCTTCAAAGGGTGATCGACATTGTTCATGATTCATGGCTTGATATTCTCCAGGATCCGAATAAAAGTGATCACCGGTATCAGTTTTTTCATGATCGCTAGGCGAGATTTTTTCTAAAGAGGCTTGGTTTTCAGAAATGATTGTTATTGGAAGAAGTCGAGTTGCTTATAGTCATCAGCTATATTTTCTCCAGGATTGGGCAGAAGCGATCGTCAGGCAAGGCTTTTTTCATAAAAGATTGGAATCGTTATTCAGGAATCTCTTAAATTGTCTTGATAACGATCGGACTGATCATATTGGGATCGCAATCTAAATTGTTCTTATTCAAAAATTACGTGAGAATGCTCATGATCCTTCAATCCCTATCGCTTGATGGTTGGGTCTTTCCCTTGAAATGGCGGACTGAATATTGTTTAGATCGCCGCAATGATATTCATAGAGATTCATCTCTTTATAGATTGTCCGATTATTCGAAGATCGCAGAATTATTCTTTTTATACAGTTGGATTTGTCGAATTTCTGATAGCCATAAATTAGAAACGCCGAAACATAGAGCATTGAGATCGAATGCTAAATTTATTATGCTATGATCGCATATAATAGAAGTTGTGATCGATTTGCATGAATAATATAGCAAAAACGAATACAGAAAAGAATCATTCACGAACAAAAATAACTTTCCATTTATCTCAAAAATTACAATATCAGGCGCGGTCATTAACCGGCAATTACATCGTTTGTTTGGAAAAGGTAAGTCTAGTTCTTCTGTTTCTTCTTTCGCGGAGATCGCTCCTCTGAAGAAGAAGTTGAACTCTCCGAGGACTCACTCTCACTATCAGTCTCCCTCGAACCAGAATCTGAGGCCGCTGCTGAGCTTATTTCCTCGCCAAGAAAAACACTTCCACTAGGGGAAGCGTGATCGTCTTGACTTTCAACGATCTCGACGGATTCATCTTCAATGGTCTCGGCAGTTTTCGTTCCTTTAACTTTTTTCTTTTCTGCCTCCTCGATCATTTCAGCGATCTCAGGGAAGAGATCGGCAAACGTCGTATCCCGGAAATCAGCAGTAAGGCCATCCTTTTCACGAAGAATAGCAATTGTTTTGTTCGAGGCATCCCTGACATGAGTATATAGGGATCTGAGATAATCGGGATTATGGATATCATATGCAGACTTCTTGAAATTCTGTAAAAGGCAATATATCAGATCGAAGCGGTCAAGGTAAGTATTTAAAAGTTGCATTTCTTTTGAATACTTACATCAAAACGATCTTGCAGACGCTCCGCATGCTGCAAGGATGCGTGAAGAGATCGCCCCATGTGGTGGTTCAGAACCGTGCTTCGGGCGGTCACCTGAGCGCATACATCAGGGAGATCGTCAGTCCTGATCCTCAGTGCTTCATTAGCATTCTTTTTTCCATAAAGGGCAGAAGTGACCGCGAAAGCATGATTTGAAAACCTCCCTCCCCAAAAAGGAAGATCGGTTGACACTTTCAGAGACTTTCCGGTCTCGCCCCATCTCAGTAAAGATTTTCCTTTAATGTCCTTGATAATGCTAAATCTAGTTAGTTTAATTAGGTTATTTTTAGGATATTTACTCTTACTTTTTGCTTATTGTTGCTTACCTAAATGCAATTTTGGTTCATTTTCCTATTTTTAGTGCTAACTTAAGTTTTCTGAATTTTCAGGTCAAAAATGCAAAATTTCCTAAGTCACGCCCTCAGTCACGGGCGTGACCTAGGGCGTGTAAGTTGCTGTTTCCAGTTAAGCTGCTGCCAACATAATTCAGAAGATCTGGTCAGACACGCCCAAAGTACACGGCCGTGACACACAAGTCACGCCCGTGACACGCAAGCCACGCCCGTGACACACAAGTCACGCCCGTGACACGCAAGCCACGCCCGTGACCAGCCCGTGAACAACTCAGATTCGACCAGCTGACCACCGAATTGGTCACGCCACTGTTACACGGGCGTGCTTCCAGTCACGCCCGTGACTGCCACGTCAGCCAGCCGCCAGCGCCCATGATCGCCGCCAGCGCCCATGACCCGAGCTAACCACCGAAATGGTCACGCCCTCAGTCACGGGCGTGACCTAGGGCGTGACCCATCAAATCGCGTCAGAATCGTGCACCGAACCTGATCCAAGCCGCAGAATTGATTAAACAATGTCACGCCCTTAGTCACGGGCGTGACTGAGGGCGTGACCGAGGCAGAAAAAATTCTATAAATTGAAATGACCTCCAAGCTTTCCTCATTCAGTTTTTGGGAGAGAGAACTAGTGCTACTACTCTATTTTCAGTGTTTTCCATGTCATTTTATTCTCTTTCTCTCTCTCTCTCTCTTATTTCAATGCATTTCCTTTTCTAGTTTTTCATATGAATGTTGTAATGTCTTTGTAATTTCCTTTTATAGTAGCCTTTCTATGCAATTGTAATCTCAGTTGAACTTTTATTTAATAAAAATGGTATGCTTTTGTTCTCTTAAAATCTTCATCATTTCTCTCTCCTACCCCTCCACCATGAGTAACTAAATCCTCATAGTACTCGATCTTGATGATCTGAGGATGAGTTGATCAAGTTATGATCCTTTAGTCTTCTTTCACTTTCTAAAGTTTGGGCCTTAGATTTACTCTTAATTAAAATTGAGTGGAGCTATATTATCGATGTATAATCCCCACCTTTGCTTTCATTCTTGGCTAGCCGAGAGGCCGATAGTCTGAAGTGAGCCCTTAAGAGTAAAGAGAGTTACACACATTTCTCGAGAGAGAATGACGTAAATCTCCTGGATTGGAGTAAAACCCAATAGCGGGGTTCGCCACTTAAAGCGAGTTTTAGGTATTCGAATACGGGACGAGAGTTCGGTCGGATTTTCCTAAACTCAGTTGGGCATATCTTCGAGAGAAGCATGTTCAAACTATAGGAACCCCCACGGTCAAGCTGCCCTTACTTTATTAAGTTTTAAGTTTGCTTTTGAATTTTGATCAACTTAGGCCGAAGTAAGTCAAGATCGAGTGCTATTTCTTGATCATCGTTTAGTCGTACTTATATCCAACTTTTATTTTAACCTAGCAGACAAAACCATCCAAAAAAATTATTAAGATAAAATAATAGTAATTCGTTTGAGTATAAGTAATCAACGGTTCTCGGATTTTAATACGACACTTGCGTTCCTATACTACAGTTCGATAGGTATACTTGCCTTCTCGGATTGTTAGTTCGGATTTTATTTCGTGCAAGCGGAATTTTAATCAACAAGTTTTTGGCGCCGTTGCCGGGGACTCGCATTTTGTTGATATTTTGAAAGAACGAATCTATTACTTTTATCACCTTTTTTTTCTCCTCTTTCTTGAAAAAAAAAAACAAAATTAAAAAAAAAAGAGAGAGACCTTTTTCGAATTTCTCAATCTTATTTTCCCTTCTCTCTTTCTAGCTTATGACCCGAGCGAATCCGTCAGAACTTGTAGACTTGGACCAAGAACTTGAGCGTACTCTTCGGAGAAAATCGCAAGTTCAAGATCCTACATTCCAAGAACTGGCTGAGGATTCAGAGTCGGTTGTCAATATGGGCGAACCTAACCAAAATGAAGTCCCCAACATGGTTGCGGCCCCTGAATGGACTATGTCCCATTATGCAAGGCCTAACCTGGAAGGGACGGAAACTAGTATAGTCCGCCCTGCCATAAATAATAATAATTTCGAACTAAAGCCAAGCATAATTCACATGGTGCAGCAATACGTGCAGTTCGACGGATTACAAGATGAAGATCCGAATGCACATATTGCTAGCTTCCTTGAAATCTGTGACACCTTCAAAATAAATGGTGTTACAGATGATGCAATTAGGCTAAGACTCTTCCCATTTTCTTTAAGAACAAAGGCTAAGCAGTGGTTGTCAACTCTACCTAGAGGTTCTATCACCACTTGGGCCCAGTTAACTGAAAAATTTCTAACTAAGTATTTTCCACCTGCGAAAACTGCTAAGCTTAGAAATGATATTTCTTCTTTTTGCCAAATAGATTCTGAAACGCTTTATGATACCTGGGAAAGGTATAAAGAATTCTTAAGACGCTGCCCTCATCACGCTCTGCCTGTATGGTTACAAGTGCAGACATTTTATAACGGGCTAAATCAACATACTAAGCAAATGATAGACGCCGCTTCCGGTGGCACCTTAAATAACAAAACCCCGGAAGCCGCTCTTGAACTATTTGAGGATATGGCCATGAACACCTATCAGTGGAATGTGCCAAGATCCCGCCCAAACAAACCTGCAGGTATGTACGAAGTGGATAACGTCTCCCAGCTGGCACTACAAGTGGAAATGCTTAGCAAAAAGATATCCGAAATGAATGCTCCTTCCGCACCTCAGGTTTGGGAATTCGCAAAAGCCACCTCCGAACAAGCTGATTTCGTAGGCAATAGAAATGCTTATAATAATTATTCTGCTTCTAATTTTCATGCACCTGGTTTTCAGTTACCGAATAATTATAATCCTGCGCTGCGTAATCACCCGAACTTTTCTTGGAGTAATCCTGCAAACACAACTCGCCCGCCTCTACAAAATGAATTTACACCACCTCCACCCCTTGTTAACTTTCAAAAACCTCCATC
Source organism: Dactylorhiza incarnata (assembly GCA_033032865.1). Taxonomy (NCBI): domain Eukaryota; kingdom Viridiplantae; phylum Streptophyta; class Magnoliopsida; order Asparagales; family Orchidaceae; genus Dactylorhiza; species Dactylorhiza incarnata. The sequence continues at coordinate 1,946,499 of JAWHQI010000068.1, forward strand.
TTTGGAGGAGATGTTTTCAAAATATATAAGTACGAACGAAGCAACCGTCCGGAACTTAGCCGGATCCGTTAAAAATCTAGAAAACCAAATCGGGCAGCTCGCCAAAATAATATCCGAGCGACCGCCCGGGACTCTTCCCGCTAACACCGAGCCCAACCCGAAAGAGCAAGCGAAAGCTGTAACTCTTCGGAGTGGAAAGCAAGTATCCGGTCCGGTTAGCGAAGAGCCCGAGGCAAGATCCGCCCCTATTTTAAAAACACCACTCACTCAAACAGATTTTATCACTCCACCTCATATTTTCAAAAACAACCCCGCCCCGCCTTATCCATCTCAACTCAACAAGGAAAAATTAGATGATCAATATCATCGCTTCCTGGAAATGTTTAAGCAAATACACATCAATTTGCCCTTCCATGAAGCGATATCACAAATGCCCAAGTACGCTAAGTACCTGAAGGATCTTCTAACTAATAAGAAAAAGCTAGAAAATCTATCGCACGTAACTTTAAATGCTGAGTGTTCCGCCGTCCTAACAAATAAATTACCGAAAAAGGCTAACGATCCAGGTAGTTTTTCTATCCCGTGCCTCTTTGGTGATCTATTTGTAAAGAACGCGTTGGCCGACTTAGGAGCAAGCATCAACTTAATGCCATTCTCCTTGTTTAAAAAGTTAGGAGTGGGCACCCTTAGCCCCACACGTATGAGTATACAACTAGCAGATAGGACGATAAAATATCCGCTGGGAATTGTGGAGGACGTGCTCGTAAAAGTAGACAAATTCATCTTCCCGGTGGATTTTGTCATTTTGGACATTGAAGAGGATGTCGAGGTTCCCCTAATCCTTGGCCGCCCCTTCCTTGCCACCTCCCGTGCCATCATTGATGTGAGTAATGGTAAGCTATTCCTCCGAGTTGGAGATGATGAAGTAACCTTCTCCATAACACCCTCTATGAAAAATACCCTAGAAAATGACGATTCGTGTTTTTTCTTAGATGTGTTAAGTGAAGACCCTTCTTTTTGTATTTCTGAAACTGGTTCTTCTTCTTTTTGTTCATCTTCAAACACCTCCACTGAAATATTACAAGAAATGAAAATGGCCATTGCTCCCGCCCCCTCAAATTTTCAAATTAAATCAAAAATTTTTGAAGAAATTACTTTTGAAAAAGAAAAGTCTTTCAAATCTTCATACGAAGAACCTCCCACTTTAGAACTTAAAGAACTACCCAAGCATTTAAAATATGAATTTTTAGAAAAAGACTCTAAGTTACCAGTAATAGTGTCGGCCTATTTAAGTGGATCTGAAAATGCCAAATTGCTAAAAGTTTTACAAAAACACCGCCAAGCAATTGCTTGGCAGATTTCTGATATTAAGGGCATAAGTCCATCTTTCTGCATGCACAAAATTCTAATGGAAGATAATTCACAAAATTCTATCCAACCTCAACGCCGATTAAACCCAAACATGAAAGAAGTAGTAAAGGGTGAGGTCGTGAAATTATTAGACGCAGGAATTATCTATCCAATTTCAGATAGCAAATGGGTAAGTCCCGTTCAAGTAGTTCCTAAAAAAGGAGGTATCACGGTAGTGTTAAATGATAATAATGACTTAATCCCAACACGGACGGTGACTGGGTGGCGTATGTGTATTGATTATCGCAAATTGAACGACGCCACCCGCAAGGACCATTTCCCCTTGCCATTCATCGATCAAATCTTAGAACGATTATCCGGCCATAGCTTTTATTGTTTTCTCGATGGTCTCTCGGGCTACTTCCAAATTCCCATCTCGCCCGAGGACCAGGAGAAAACGATGTTTACTTGTCCTTTCGGCACCTTCGCCTATCGAAGAATGCCGTTTGGTTTATGTAATGCGCCGGCAACATTTCAACGGTGTATGTTGGCCATTTTCGACAAGTACGTAGAAAGTATTATGGAGGTATTTATGGACGACTTTTCCGTGTTTGGTGATTCCTTCGATTTTTGTTTAGAAAATTTAGAAAAAGTGTTAGAACGGTGTGAGGAGACCAATCTCGCCCTGAACTGGGAAAAATGTCATTTCATGGTACGGGAGGGATTGGTTTTAGGTCATAAGATATCAGCAAGAGGAATTGAGGTCGATGAAGCAAAAATAGAAGTGATCGAAAAACTGCCACCGCCAACCAACGTTAAGGCCATAAGAAGCTTTCTAGGACATGCCGGTTTTTACCGGCGATTTATAAAAGATTTTTCGAAAATTACCAAACCACTCACTCATCTTTTAGAAAAAGACACTCCATTTATTTTTGATGATACATGCTTATCTGCTTTTCAATTAATCAAAAATAAGCTAATAAATGCGCCAATTATGATAGCTCCAATCTGGGACCTTCCATTCGAAATCATGTGCGATGCAAGTAGCTTTGCGGTGGGAGCCGTCTTAGGTCAACGTATATCTAAAAACTTCCACCCTATTTTCTACGCAAGTAAAACACTTACCTCCGCGCAAGCGAACTATACCACAACGGAGAAAGAATTATTAGCAGTTATTTTTGCATTCGACAAATTTCGACCTTATATTACACTTTCAAAAATTATTGTTTTTACGGACCACTCGGCCCTCAAATATTTACTTTCTAAACCAGATGCCAAACCACGCTTACTTCGCTGGGTCTTACTCCTCCAGGAGTTCGACTTGGAAATCCGAGATAAAAAGGGGGCTGAGAATTTGGCCGCAGACCATCTTTCACGATTAGATAACCCATTTATTGAAGATTTAAATGAACAAACTTTTAATGATTATTTTCCCGACGAGAAATTATTATCAATCAACACTACTCCTTCTCCTTGGTTTGCAAACTTCGCCAACTACTTAGTAGCTCGAGTCCTCCCAAAAGAATATTCCTATCAGCAAAAGAAGAAATTCTTCTCTGACCTGAAGAATTATTTTTGGGAGGACCCGTATCTGTTTCGAGTTTGTGCAGACCAAGTAATAAGGAGATGTGTTTCTTTCGAAGAAGGACAAAATATTTTCAAACACTTACACGAAGGACCGACTGGTGGGCACTATCAAGCCAATCGGACCGCTCACAAAGTACTTAGTGCAGGCTTTTATTGGCCTAGCCTTTTTAAAGATGCCCAATCGTTTGTGAGACGGTGCGATAGCTGCCAACGGACCGGAAATATCTCAAATAAAAATGAAATGTTGCAAAATTATTTCCTCGAGTGCGAAGTTTTCGACCTTTGGGGAATAGATTTTGTAGGTCCTCTTCCTTCTAGCCATGGTAATAAATACATTTTAGTTGCGGTAGACTACGTGTCTCGATGGGCAGAGGCCCAAGCTCTTCCTACTAATGACTCCCGAGTCGTTATTATTTTCTTAAAAAAATTATTTTCTCGATTCGGTACTCCTAGAGCCATCGTTAGTGACAGGGGTTCGCACTTTTGTAACGCACAATTTGCAAAAACACTTTTAAAATATGGCGTTACACATAAGCTTTCAACTGCTTACCACCCCCAAACTAACGGCCAGGTCGAGGTAGTGAATAGAGAAATCAAACGTATTTTAGAAAAAACTGTTTCCACCTCACGTAAAGACTGGTCACATAAATTAGACGATGCTCTTTGGGCTTACCGAACAGCGTACAAGACCGCCATCGGTTGTACACCGTATCGGTTAGTATATGGGAAATCGTGCCATTTACCGGTCGAATTAGAACATCGTGCTTTCTGGGCCCTTAAATTTTTAAATTTTGATCCCCACTCCACCGCCGATCTTCGAAAATTCCAACTCAACGAACTCGATGAGTGGCGCTCCAATGCGTATGAAAATAACAAATTATATAAGGAACGAACGAAATGCTTTCACGATAAAAATTTAAGGCTCCCGAAAACATTTAAACCAGGAGACCAAGTATTACTTTATAATTCTCGTCTACGTTTATTTCCTGGAAAATTAAAATCTAGATGGTCAGGTCCTTTTAATGTAAAGGAAGTTTATCCGTATGGAACTGTTTTGATATCACACCCAGATAAGGGTGATTTCAAGGTTAATGGGCATCGTCTAAAACTTTATTTTTCTGGTGACAATGTTGACATGGACAATGAAAAACTTCTTTTGTCTGGACTGTAATAATTTGGATTAACTTTTGAACTATATTCTTTTAGTCGAGCTCAAACGACATTAAACAGAGGGCGCTCTTGGGAGGCAACCCAAGGTTTTTAAAATTGTTGTTTTAAATTTTTTGGCCCTGGATGGCTCTGATACTCTCAACTTCGGCGATCGCCTGTTTCAACATTGCTGGTTTCAAGAAAAATTCAAGATGATATTTCATGAAGATTCAAAGCGCCAGCAAGGGGGAGCGGCATCACACACCCGTTCAAGCCCATAAATCCAGGGAAGTGCCTGTTTCAGTTTTTCAGTTTTAATTACCCCTTCCTTCACTCTCCTTTTCCATTGAGGACAATGTCTATCGTAAGCTTGGGGGAGAATGTCTTCTTTTCTTTTAGTAGTCTAAATTAGATTTTGGTAAAATCAATAGTACCCCTTGCTTTATGTTTTGTTTTTCCCAAAATATCTTATATAGCCTTAGTTAATTTCAAAATTTCTAATCCTACTTTTAATTATGTTTCACAAGTAAATTGTTGACTCATGTAGTGTTCTAATTCTAGGTAGCATGTTAATCTGAAAAGTTTTTTCTAAAATCTTGTACTTTCCTTATCGTTTTCTCTTTTATCTTCTTTACTTTCGTAAAAATTCTTCATCCACTATTTTCTCTTCATTTTTAGATATATTTTGCAAGGTTAACTTTTGATTTGTGTAGTAAATGTGAATAATCCTAGACGCTTATTATTCTTATTTTCAGGATAAGTTCATTAGTCTTTATTTAATATCTAGGGCTTACTTTTTGAAATCCTTCAAAACTCATGCTTTATCTAAATTTAGAGAGCAATGAAAATGATTTAGGCCATTTTTTGTTTTAAGTTTGAGCCTTCATGCCAACCCTTAAAAAGAAACCCTTTGTTAGCATCTTTTGAGCCTTTTCCCATGTTTTATTGTCACCTCCACTTATCAAATTTTTCACCAAAGCCAAAATTTCCAAACCTATTTGAATCACACTAACACTTTGAGTTTTATTTAAATTTCTAAAAGAGTGTGATTGGTTTATTGCATGGAGAGCTTCAAAGAAAAGAATTTGCTCAAAAAGGAGATATTTTAAGCATATTTGTATTAGTTATCTTTGCCAAAATTTTTTAAAAAAAAAAAAAAAAAAAAAAAAAAAAAAGAAAGAAAAAATGGCTATGAAAGAGAAAGAAAGAAAATATGCTATATGCTTATAATGAAGGATTGCCTCTTATCATTCATATCGAAAATTTTATAAAACTCATGTTTATGGTTTAGTGTGATTATAGCAATCACTTTTATCTTCGATTCCCATTCCAATTCATATGCCTAAACCAAACATTTCGGTCCTAATAAAGTCCTCTTGATTCATGCTCCTAAATTTGCTTTAGCTAAGTAAAGAAGAAAAGTAGAATAGTTAAGTCTTGGGTATGAATTTAGATTCTTGTTCTTAGAATGATATAGTTATAATTTGTCTCTTAGGGTTTAGTAACAATTCAATGCACTATCTCACTTGTTACTTTGCTCAATTTTATTATAAAAACTTTTTAGTTAAATTTTGGATGATTAATTTTTGTTAGTAAAGGGTATAAAAATTAAGCTTAAATAAAGTACTTATTTTAGGTTTCCTTTTCACTATTCTCCCTACTTGGAATTTCGCAAGGTACTCGTGTTTAGCATAATTAAATCTTTTTGATTAGTCATTTTATTTTATTAGCTAAAGCATATTTCTTTGCTTGGGGACAAGCAAAGTGTAAGCTTGGGGGAATTTGATAATGCTAAATCTAGTTAGTTTAATTAGGTTATTTTTAGGATATTTACTCTTACTTTTTGCTTATTGTTGCTTACCTAAATGCAATTTTGGTTCATTTTCCTATTTTTAGTGCTAACTTAAGTTTTCTGAATTTTCAGGTCAAAAATGCAAAATTTCCTAAGTCACGCCCTCAGTCACGGGCGTGACCTAGGGCGTGTAAGTTGCTGTTTCCAGTTAAGCTGCTGCCAACATAATTCAGAAGATCTGGTCAGACACGCCCAAAGTACACGGCCGTGACACACAAGTCACGCCCGTGACACGCAAGCCACGCCCGTGACACACAAGTCACGCCCGTGACACGCAAGCCACGCCCGTGACCAGCCCGTGAACAACTCAGATTCGACCAGCTGACCACCGAATTGGTCACGCCACTGTTACACGGGCGTGCTTCCAGTCACGCCCGTGACTGCCACGTCAGCCAGCCGCCAGCGCCCATGATCGCCGCCAGCGCCCATGACCCGAGCTAACCACCGAAATGGTCACGCCCTCAGTCACGGGCGTGACCTAGGGCGTGACCCATCAAATCGCGTCAGAATCGTGCACCGAACCTGATCCAAGCCGCAGAATTGATTAAACAATGTCACGCCCTTAGTCACGGGCGTGACTGAGGGCGTGACCGAGGCAGAAAAAATTCTATAAATTGAAATGACCTCCAAGCTTTCCTCATTCAGTTTTTGGGAGAGAGAACTAGTGCTACTACTCTATTTTCAGTGTTTTCCATGTCATTTTATTCTCTTTCTCTCTCTCTCTCTCTTATTTCAATGCATTTCCTTTTCTAGTTTTTCATATGAATGTTGTAATGTCTTTGTAATTTCCTTTTATAGTAGCCTTTCTATGCAATTGTAATCTCAGTTGAACTTTTATTTAATAAAAATGGTATGCTTTTGTTCTCTTAAAATCTTCATCATTTCTCTCTCCTACCCCTCCACCATGAGTAACTAAATCCTCATAGTACTCGATCTTGATGATCTGAGGATGAGTTGATCAAGTTATGATCCTTTAGTCTTCTTTCACTTTCTAAAGTTTGGGCCTTAGATTTACTCTTAATTAAAATTGAGTGGAGCTATATTATCGATGTATAATCCCCACCTTTGCTTTCATTCTTGGCTAGCCGAGAGGCCGATAGTCTGAAGTGAGCCCTTAAGAGTAAAGAGAGTTACACACATTTCTCGAGAGAGAATGACGTAAATCTCCTGGATTGGAGTAAAACCCAATAGCGGGGTTCGCCACTTAAAGCGAGTTTTAGGTATTCGAATACGGGACGAGAGTTCGGTCGGATTTTCCTAAACTCAGTTGGGCATATCTTCGAGAGAAGCATGTTCAAACTATAGGAACCCCCACGGTCAAGCTGCCCTTACTTTATTAAGTTTTAAGTTTGCTTTTGAATTTTGATCAACTTAGGCCGAAGTAAGTCAAGATCGAGTGCTATTTCTTGATCATCGTTTAGTCGTACTTATATCCAACTTTTATTTTAACCTAGCAGACAAAACCATCCAAAAAAATTATTAAGATAAAATAATAGTAATTCGTTTGAGTATAAGTAATCAACGGTTCTCGGATTTTAATACGACACTTGCGTTCCTATACTACAGTTCGATAGGTATACTTGCCTTCTCGGATTGTTAGTTCGGATTTTATTTCGTGCAAGCGGAATTTTAATCAACAGTCCTTTACTTTCTTTCCAAAACCCAATAAGGGAAATGGTCCCTCCTCCAGATCGCCCTCCTCGGCGATCTCTTTGGCTTTCCTTTGACGATCTTGCTTCAGACGTTTTTCGCGCTGGGTAAGAACTTCCCCACTTGGCGTCACCGGGCCGACCTTTGGGATCGCGAATCCGGCTGTAAGAAGAAAACAGGTAAGAAATTTCCAAATTCTACTAGAGAGGCCGAAGAAAAAAAAAATTGTTGTTGTAGCTTACTTTCTTCCGGTAAGACCGCAGCAACATCGGGCCAGATCGCCAGGTAATGATTCAGGTCGAATCGTTTCCCCGCCAGCCATTCCAAAACTGCAAGTTCTTCCTCCGAAACAACTTTTTCTTTTCTAAATATTTTCTCTGCTCGCGAAGAAGGACGGCTGGCGAGACCGCCGAGATCGCCTTCAAAGATTAGATACCTCTCGGTCCAGAGAGGGATTTTATTTGGAAGATTTAAAACTTTTATTCCATTACCACTGAGATACAACAATCCTTTGAACTCTTCCTTGTTCAGACCCTCTTTTAAAACCTTTACAGAAAATGTTCCTCGGAAGATTGACATTGTGAATTTTAACTTCACCGATCTCAAGTAATTGATAAAGACGCTCATCAGACCGATCGAGTTCGGCGGAATCTGGGCGAGAACGAGACCGTAATAATTCATCACTTCCAACATTTCCCAAGGGATGGGAATTTGAAGACCATAAGCGAAGTGATCAATCGGGATGACATATTTATCTTCATCCCCAGAGTTCAAGCCTTCATCTTCGAATGGAATTCTGATCGTAATCTCATCATCGATCTCATATTTTTCAATAAAGGAAGAGTACTCTGTCTCTGAGATTTGACCATATTTGTGATCGGAGTTCAAGAAGACCTCAGCAGCTTTGGAGCGCGCGGACACCATTTTATGAGATCACAGGAGTCAGTAAATTAAAGAATACTCAAGAAGAATAAAATAATGATCCAGAAGAGAAGCTATTTATAGAAGGAAGGAGATGATTATGCAATGATAGTGCTCCTTGAGATCGCCCTGCAGATTGATCAGACCGCCAAAAGCTATTTAGACTCGAAGATAACTAATACGCATAAAATTGTCCTCAGATAGATCACATAATCCTTAGTTTTTTAGGGTGTCACCAAATAGCTCGCATGCAGATCGCAAGACACATGATCCACAATAAAAATACTATTAAAAAAGATCGCATATATGAAAGCTAGAGATCGTAAAATGAGTACCACAATACTAAATACCATAAAGCAAAACCAAAAAATATCTTACAGACCAGAAATTAACTAAACAGGGTTTTTAAAGAGATCGCTAAATAAAAGAAAGAAGGGCTGCGGTCTCATCGCCTTGGATCCTTTCTCCTTACAACGAATGCCGCCACATCCTGCATCTCGTTGACCGCAGTCCAGGCAGAAGCTAGGCTGTGATTGGCAACCATGGCAGCTCTATGGATTTTAGACATTTCGCGGTCTACTTGCTCCATAGGGATTACCACGATTTCCGCCGATCTCTTTTCCGCGAGACCGCTGGAAGTGCCCGCTTTCATCAACATTTGAGGCCCGCCCCGGAGATTGGCGATCTCCGCAGCAAGTGCCGCGGCCTTCCCTCTATAATAATCGGCGTCCTTTTCGGCTTTTCGAAGCTTTTCTTCAAACTCGCCTCGAACCTGCTTTTCTTTGACTTCAAAGCTTGAAAGAATTTGCTTCTCCTTAGCTTCAAAATTCGCGGTCTGGATTCGGAGGCGGTCTTCTAGCATCCTCTCGCGATCTCGCATGACCCTCATGTCGTCAAGCATCGGCTTAAGAAGATCGGCGAACTCTGGAGGAATTGAAACCTTTTTTGGTATCTCACCTTCTTCAGAAGCTGAGCTCACAATTTCATCTGCAATCAGGAGAGAAAACGGTAAAAAGTAATCAGCATTTATTATCAAATAGAAAGTAAGGTTTTCGTGTGAAATACTTGACAGTGTAGAAAGACCGCAGTCAAGTAAGTTCTTTTCAGCATCTTTTGAGACCGCAGCATTGGCGGTCAACAAAAGGCGGTCAGATCCTCTTAGGCATTCTAAATTGATTTTTTCTAATTGTCTTTTTCGCGACCGCTCGCCTTCTTTTCTTCTTCTTTTTAATTCAGCATTACTAATAAGAATGTCATCAGTTTCGATAATGACAATCTCAGGTCGCTTTCCAGGGGACGCAGGACGGAAAGCAAGTTTGGGAAGTGAATCAATCGGTCTCGCGATCATCTTCGCCTACCAGCCTTAATAAAGTCTAACGCACGCAGCTGCGCGGTCTGCCGCCTCCGCATCCAGCTCTTTTTCTGCTTCTAACAAAGCATCGCCGTGATCATTAGACGCAGCGGTCTCATTTTTTCCTTTTTTGACCGAGACCGCCTCTCCAGCGATCTTCTTTTTCTTTTCTTTCTTCCTCTTCTTTTTCTCCTTATCCTTCTCAGCAGCTAGAACTTCCTCTTTTTCTTTCCTTTCTTTCTCCGCGGCCATAGAAATCTTTTCTTTTTCTTTTCTCTCCCACTCTGCTTTGGCGATCTCCTCCTGCTTTCTTTTCTCTTCTTCTCTCCTCTTTAAATTCTCAGTGATCGCCGCAAGCCTGGCAATCTCATCCTCTTTTACTTTTCTTTCCTCCTCCTTTTTCCTCTCTTCTTCCTCTTCTTTCTTCTTTCTTTCTTCTTCCTTTCTCCTCTCTTCTTCCTCTTCTCTCTTCTTTCTCTCTTCTTCTTTTCTTTTTTCTTCAGCAGCTTCTTCCTCGGCGATCACTCTAAGTCGTTCAACCTCAAAAGGATCTGTTGACTGAAATAATCAAGGAAAAAATTAATAAAAGTCAATTTTGAAGTATGTATAAAATTTGAAGTATGATTGCTTACGCTTAAAAGATTCTCAACAGGGTTATCTCCAGAAAGATAAGTCTGAAGATCGATGTCGCCGGCGGTCATAATTTGTCCAGTTTTCACCCTCTTAGCGATCCGATCAGGAGAACTAGCTTCTTTTCTTTTTAAGTCTCTAGCGGCTTTTTCTTTATCAGCGATCTGACTTCTAAGATTCTCAGCTGAAGCCTGCACCTGCAACATAGCAGCCCTGATCGACTCCACAGAAGCGGTCTCTCCAGAACAATCGGCAGGTTGATTGACCATTTCCGAAGTCATCTTAGCAGCAGCTTCTGCGATCGTTAAATCAACAAGGACCTTGGAAGCAGGATCATCTTTTTTCTTTGAACTCTTGATCGATTTTTCTTTGCTAGAATTGACGGTCTTCTTCGAAATAATTTTCTTTGTTTTCGACGCAGATCCTGGCGATTTTCGAGATTGCGCTGATATTTTCATCAAGTCCAAAGCATCCATCTCAAAGGAAAAATTCTTTCACGATCTCAGTAAACAGCGACCGCTCAAGGATCAGGATCTCACAATGGTGTGGAATCTGAAAATCTGGGGTGGTATTTATAGCTCAAGCCACATTTATGACAGTCGCGGTCTCGGCGGTCAAAGTTTACATTTTCGAAGTTCCAGCGTAACTTAAAAATGTGCGGGGATTATGTTTGCCCGGAAAGCCCGCGATCTAGTCTTTACGATGCAAAAAGGTGGTCTCAGCGGTCTTCATAATCAGTGATCGCGCAGATCGCCAGCCTTCAGCCTGATCAGTTTTCCTATGTTCCAAGCAGCTGAAGTTGTTCGAGACCGCCAGTCCGAGCGGTCTGGGCTTTTTTCCTATTTTTACTATTCGCACCCCATTTCACTGCCCCGGCTCTCCTGTATCCCGGGCAGCCCGTAGTTTTTCAGTTCTGCCCGTTTGGGCAGCCCCCTCGTCTATAAATAGAGGGGTAGGGGTACCAGGAAAAGGACTTTTGGCTCCGAGGCTCCAGCTTACAACCTGTGTAAGCGGTCTCATTTTTTCGTGATCGCCATTTTACGATCGCCTTCTCTTTTTTCCAGCATCTTCTGTCTTAGTAACCTGCACATCGCAGTTTTCTCCTGTCCCCTTTAGTGTGAATTTTGGAGGTACCATTTTTGGCACCAACACTTTGCACTTTGTGGGCATATTGGAGATGATGGCGGAGCACTCCTCAGTGAGGTCGATAGTCTTGAGATCCTCCAACAGTCTCCGCTTCGAAATCAAGTCTTTCAAGAACTTGGAGTAGCCCGACATTTGAGAAATGGCTTCAATCAGAGGGATGCTCACTTGCACTCCTTTCATTATTTCCAGGAATTTGCGGAACTGCTTCTCAGATTTCTCGTTTCGCAACCTGTGGGGGAATGGGGGATGAACAACACTTCCCGAGGGTTGTGCCTCGCTCACGAGGTCTGGCTCAACATGAATCTGAGTCTGCTTCTCGGCCATGTCTGAATTACACTTGTTAGTGGGCCTCACAAGTGATTCCTATCGAGGAGGATAGTCAACACCTCTACCGCTTCTCAATCGCATGGTACTCACAGACTCCGGATGCTGACTTGCAAGCCCAGAAACAACTTTGGTAAGAATCCCTATAGTGGAGTGAAGCTGTTGAATTGCGGAAGATTGGTCATTCATTTTATCCAGCATCCCGACCACCAAAGCTGCTAACGGCTCTGTTTGCCCTGATGGCACGTGACCCGCAGCTCTATGGAATGTTACTGCGTTCACTTCAGCAGTACTGGGGGAAAGAATGACATGACTCCAGTGCTGGCTGGTGTGAACAATATTCACGACCACTTTCCACGCGTCCTTCCCCAATTTATTAAACAGGGCCCCTCTGGCTGCCACATCGAATAACAGACGGAATTTGTCCAACACGCCGAAATAGAAAATCTGAATTAGAAAGACCTCTGATAGATCTTCACGGTAGCATCCTGATGAGTCCTGATCATATACACATTTATGGACACATCCGGGCCGTTATTTAGTCAATTCACCGCACTATAGCCTTGTTATAGCTTATATTTGATAATCCATGCTAGGTGCACTTCTAGGCCCACTTTGGTGTGATTTTATGCTTATTGTCTTTAGTAGTTTTCATGCGTTGTTAAGTGCCACTTTCAGTGGCTAGATTTGTGGTTGTGCCTGGAATAGGAGTCGTGCGAGTGTTTCCGGTGCAATTCTGCACAGGAACACTGCGCACGATCGCCGGTTCTATTGCGCACGACCACTGGTCGTGCGCCACTGATCGTGTGCACTTAACACCTTTTTCATGAGTTCTGTTTGGTGCAGTGCGCACGACCATCAATGCCAGTGCGCACGACCACCGGTCGTGTGCCACTGCTCGTGCGCACTTACCATTTAATTTCCGAGTTCTGTTTGCTGTAGTGCGCACGACCATCAACTCGAGTGCGCACAACCACCGGTCGTGCGCCACTATTCGTGCGCACTTAACAGTAATTTTATGAGTTCTGTTTCATCTATTGCGCACGACCACCGACGATGGTGCGCACGAACACCGGTCGTGCGCCACTGGTCGTGCGAACATTTTATTTTATAAATTTCGTGTCTTGCAGGTTCCACCCAGACAGGCGCACGATCACAGGATTCTAGTGCGCACGACCACTGGTCGTGCGCCAATGACCGTGCGCGCTGTTTAATTCAGCGCCTATATATTGACCTGATCGCGAATTAGGTCGGGATTACGCCTGGGAGCTCCGTTCTGTCCGCCGTTTTCGCCATTTTCAGAGGGTTTTCGCACCCTAGGCCTCCTCCATCATCCAAGGGCTTAAAGGAAGGGATCCTACACTCATCTTCATCGCTAAGGAAGAGGTTCTTCGCATTAGACATGGCCGGATGGTAAATCGCTGGAGAAGATGGGTCCATTGGGAGGTGTGACAGCCCTCCTCTACCCCGGACGCAGTTGGGACCGAGCTAGGACGCGGATTGACAACCCGGTGCTTCCTACCGTGAATCTACAACGAGACTCCGGATTCGGTCGTATCTCTTGCCTTTTTCTTCTACTTATGTGGTTGTATTTGTTTGTACTCTCTTTATCTTGATGATGAACGCTATGAACTATGTTAGTATTGTTAATTTCATGTCTATGAAATCATTTTGTTCATTTGTGTTAATGAGGTGCACCCCCATCGATTTTCCGCTCCACTACCGTGTCCGGTGCCGCACTAGCAATTGCTAGTGGCGTGCTTGTCGATGAGGTGCTTGTGACCCTCAATCCGTAAGCCTACTCGCCCATCCGGCCACCGAAGCGTGACATCGCGGCCCGTATTCCACTCGCCTAACGAAGCAGCGCGCTCAAGGCCTGCATAGCTCGTTCCCGTTAGCCTTCTCGTCCATCCGCCCTTTCGACGCAGCGCGCTCAAGGCCTGCCTAGTTTCCATCCCGCCGATCGAAGCATTGCATAGCGGCATTGCATAGGAGTAGGCGTAGTATTTACTTTTGTTTGCAAACCTAAAAGCCCCTTTCGTTCGCATTCCACCTACCGCAGGACTTCGATCTCAAGTCCTTCCTTGATAATAAACTCCACCTTACTGTGTTCCTCAAGAGACCGACACTCGGGAATTCTATTCCCAAAATTTATTACTTGCGCGACCGGTGCACTTGCCGAATCCTCGCATCAAGTTTTTGGCGCCGTTGCCGGGGAATACAGTCGTGTGAGTTTTCTGGAGAGGGAGAACCTGAGGGAGAAGCCCTTCCATTTGTAAATTGCATTTCTTTGTTTTTATTTCTTCGTATTATATTTTCCTATTTTATTTTAGGTTGCTTTAGTAGTCATTGTTAGGTGTAGTATTGTGCAGTAGCGTTTTTATTGAGAATCGTTTTATTTTTACACTATGTGGGCACATCTTAATATCCGTTGCCGTTGGTGTAGAGATACCACTCACTCTAGTGATGAATGCCCTACGGAGAATAGTAGGCATAATTCTTATAGCCCAGCATATGGAGCACCGACTTCGTCTAGTACTCCATATGGTGCGCGTAAGTCTTATGGCTACTCTGCTGAGCCTTTACCGTCATACTTCTTTTCGGCTCCAGCTCCCGCTATGCCAAAGAAGTCCGTAAGGCAGTGCTGGTTTTGTCGGAGCACTGATCATGTCTTAAGGATTGTGCCGAGTATCTTCGCCAATTGGACGATGATGACGAGCCGGATATCCGGATCGTCCCAACTCCTAACTCTGGCGGCACACCTTCAACATCCGGGTATGTGTCTTTGCCACCTTCGCATCTTGAAGGGTATGGCCTGGATACGGTCACCGGATGTGCGGCTGATTTATGCACCGACATTGTTGAGCCTATTCTCCATGTGCATCCACCACCTCTAGTGGATTCGATTCTTCCCCCTATTGCGCATACTATTCTCGGCCCCGACGACATTGTTTATGATGTGTCGCAGGATGAGGTGGGTGATCTGAGTGTTGTGCCTATTCCTATGGAGGAGGACAACCTTCTAGGTGAAGAGGAGTCTTCCTCAACACCGGTGGAGGAAGTCCAAGTCCTAAGCCTGGCCACCGTTGATCCCGCCGAATCTTGTGGCATTGATGACAATGCTAACATTATTTTACTGCCCCAACCTGATGGGAGTGAGACCGGGATCACTCCCCCGATCGATGATTTATGTTCTTCGCCTTATTTATTTCTTGATCCCCTTTCTTCATCTGAGCCTTTGCAGGTTGAGTCTTCACGGGTACATCAGGAGGACTTGGAGCTGTGTGCTCAAGTCAATGATGCGAGCATCCTCTCATGCGAGGAGGTTTATTCTCCCTCCGTAGAGGAAGCTCCACTCATTGCCTTTTCCCCCTGCCACCTTGCTGTTGACGATACCTTGCTAGGCAAGGATGTGTTTCGTGAGATGAGTTAGGACCAGGCCTCCTCCTTTTCTTACATTCTCTACCCTCTACCTGTGGGGAGCAGGTACCTTTATTTAGGTAGCGGGGTGACTGTTCTATCACCGTATCGGTACCCGCAACCGAAACGGATATTGGAACAGTTGCTTGTGCATTTTCTCTTCCATAGGCCCATTAGCTAGGACCTTTATGTTTTCAAATAAGTCGTGCTGGGATGACAGTAACCCCAGTAGTTATCTTTCTTTTTCCTGAAATTTTATTTTGTCTAGTTTAGTTAAGTTTTGTTAAGGCTGTGAATACCTCGCTGCTTGTGCTGATTCCTGTTTGTGCGTAAACTGCACGGTGGATGGACATTTTACTAAAATATTGGCCGCTGGAAAATTCCTAAGGCCCACGATCACTGGTCGTGCGCACTACTTATCGCGCACGACCACTGGTCGTGCGATCGGCCCAGATTTTTATAAAATGCCCGTCCGCCCGAGCCTTTCACGCACGCTCTAGGGTTTTCATCGTTCGTCGTCCGTGCGCCGTTTCCGCTGGTTTGCCGCCGATCGTGCGCCCTCCTTCCTTCCGGTGAGCCCACTTCCGATTCTTCTCTTTCCTTTGCCCTCCTACCACCATGAGCTCCAGAGATCGCCAAAATGTCTACCAACGCTCTGGCCGCTCTTCCGCCTCTCCTGCTCAGATCCTCGCTAGGATGGCTACTTTTTCCAAAGATTCGCACACGAGGCGATTCAACTCTCTCAAGGAGAAGCCATTCCTATCGCAGCGTCTGGTGGATTGGAACGAGTTAAATTCCATCGGCGACAATGGAGAGTTGGGGGAGGCCGTCCGCCAACGCTATTATTTCGATCATTGGAGTGGGGTGTTCGAGTGCAATGACCTCGGCTACCGGGAGCTTACCTTGGAGTTCCTTGCTACGTTTGAGTGGGATGTGTTGCCCTCCGGTCAACGTCCAGGGAAGTGCTCTTTCCGAATGTTGGGCAAGGTCTTCACTCTGTCCTTATCCGAGTTAGCGGTGCACGCGGGCTTTTACACCGAAGCCGAGGCTGCGGCGATTCCTTTTCTGGATTTGAATGTCTCCTTCCCTGATGGTGTCACCCCGCGTGCTGCGTGGTGTGCTCTCACGGGTCGTGATGAAGAATATGTTGCTAGGAAAAGCAAATCTACCTGGATCGTCGCGCCTGCTCTCCGATTCCTGCAGCACGTCCTTAGCCACTCTCTTGTCGCCCGTGCCCTTAGTCAGAACGTGGTGGGGTGGCAAGATCTGATCTCCCTTTATAGTATGGAATTTCGGCTGCCCTTGCATCTTGGCTACATGCTAGCTTTCTTCTTCCACCACGAGGCCACTTACGGTCTCACAGGTGCCATTGGTGGTGCCTACTATATTACCCGCATTGCCAAAAGCCTGGGGGTTTGGAGTCATCTGCCTCCGATGGTGCAGGTGACTGCGCCCTCCTTCATCACTCGGGCCACCATGGTGAGTTTCCATCTATTACGGGTCGTGGGGAAGAAGAGTAGTAGACGCTTTGTGGTTGTGATGCCGGGAGATGCGCCTAGGGAGAGGCAAGGCGACGAGGAGCACGGAGAGCCGGCTGAGCCGCCATATATTCACCGCGAGGTAGCCCTTCCGCAGCCGCGGAGTCATTCATTTCAGCAGGAGCGGAGAGCCAAGGAGGAGGGCAGTTCATCTAGAGCGCTGGAGGTGCCAAGTTTCAATCAGCGCCTCTCCGATCTGGAAGCAAACCAGTACTGGCTAACGGATTCTGTCTATCAGCAAGCATTGCGGGGAGGACTAAATATTCCCCCACCTCCTGGTCGGGCCGCATCATCTTCCAGACGGTCGCCGTCCGTTGTGGTTATAGATAGCGACAGCGACGACGAGTGATCTTTCTCCCTGTGTGCGAGCTATTCGAAGCCTTGTTATCTTCTTTTGTCTTGCTGCTTTTTTTTTGGTCTTTTGTGGAGTCGCTTGAACTCCTTCTCTTTTGTTAATTGTAATAATAACATTTTGCTTTTGGATGCTCCTCCGGGCATAGTTTTATGAATTCAGCATATTTTGCTTCCTTTATCTTATGTGCGAGTGCTTAATTTTAATTGTAGGAACAGGTTCACTTTCATGGGTGATAACCCAGATTTCTTAATTTTTAGTGCTCTCGCATGTCTAGTTCAGTTTTTACTATTTTTTTGCTGTTTCTAGTGTGTCACTTTCAGGTGGGTCTTTGTTCCTTGTGATGGCGGATGCTGCGGACTGCTTTTGATCGTAAACGCCAATCGTCTGGTATGCTCAATTCTGAGCATTGGGTAACACTTTCTCCCCTCTTTTAGCTTCAAATTTCTAGATATATTGTTTAGCTTAAGTATGGGGGAGCGTATGTTGTCACCCACTGTGCACGAGTTGCACTGCATACTAGAAGGTTGTTTCTTATTTATTCCAGTCATTATCATTGTTTTCATGCTTCACACACCACTTCACCCACTTGAGTGCGTGCTTATCTTTTTGTCGTTGTTCCGTTTAAACTATTTTGGTCGGAATGTGAAATAGATTGTTAACGTAGGAATTATTATTTGGAGTGCGATGTTGACTCATGTAGTGTTCTAGTCACTTCGCATGCTATGGTAGAATTTGAGTAGAACTAGATTTTCTTTATGCATCTAATTTATGTTTAGTATTTCTGCGTAAATTTAGATTTAATATACACAAGTGGTGAATTTGTATGGAATTGACGATAACCCGGTGTTGTGTGTGTGTGATTACTAGTCGTGTGTTGCTCGAGTCGGGAGGAAGGTTTACCTTTCTCGTGGGCTAAGAACTTGCCCCAGGCGACTCTCGAAGCATGGGTGAGAGCGACTCGTCGAGTTAAACATGACGTAGGCCACCCTTTGGCTAGTTTGAGCTTTGTTATTCCATGTCCATTTCGTTCACCGTTGCAAGCCAAATTTGTGCCTACCAATCCTTTGTTCAGCTCCTCTTCATCAACCAAAGCCTGAAGCCTATCCTACCCCCGCAACCAAATTGTTTTAAACTACGCTCATAATTCTCAACTTGTGTGGTGTGTGGAATCTTTGTGTTATGAAGAGAAAATAAAGTCTATCTGCTGATTTTGAACCAACCGGAGGATATTTAAAAGAAGTAAAAGATGTTAAAAGAAAAAAAAAAGAGTATTTTGAAAAAAATCCTTCCGAGCTAAATAAAAAAAATCTGTTGGTATTTGTGAAGTAGGCCGTGTGCACACCTAGTTTTCATGATGAGTCTGGGGGTGTGTCACACAAGCATTGTTTGTTGGTCTTGAGTGGTGCAGCGTTCTTTAGCTCACTTGGGTTGCGTAGCCATCGTGTTTAACTTTGAATATCATACCGTAACCTAAGCCCCGTCTTAATCCTAAAACCCCTACTAATTTGACTTGCGAGAGTGCTAGCGCCGTGGAGAGAGTGTGACCGGGCAAGCGTATGGTTCATGACGTTGATGGATTTCAGCGGAGTTATTCCTAAGCCCCGATCTTTTGCAACACCCGCCTCAGTATCTTGTCACTTTCACACCGGGCATGATCGTCAAATTCTTCATAATTCTCCAACTGAGTATAACTAAATCTTTACTTACACTTTAATACTCATGTAAATTAGTTAGCACAGTTAGAATCTCCTTCTGCTAGAATCTCTACTCGCATGCGTATGTTACTTCGCACCGTACTCCCTTGTGTAATTCTCTATGTTAATTATCGTTTTCATACTCTGCCGGATTCGTTTGCTCGGGACGCGCAAACAGTTTAGTCTGGGGGTGTGATGAGTCCTGATCATATACACATTTATGGACTCATCCGGGCCGTTATTTAGTCAATTCACCGCACTATAGCCTTGTTATAACTTATATTTGATAATCCATGCTAGGTGCACTTCTAGGCCCACTTTGGTGTGATTTTATGCTTATTGTCTTTAGTAGTTTTCATGCGCTGTTAAGTGCCACTTTCAGTGGCTAGATTTGTGGTTGTGCCTGGAATAGGAGTCGTGCGAGTGTTTCCGGTGCAATTCTGCACAGGAACACTGTGCACGATCGTCGGTTCTATTGCGCACAACCACTGGTCGTGCGCCACTGATCGTGTGCACTTAACACCTTTTTCATGAGTTCTGTTTGGTGCAGTGCGCACGACCATCAATGCCAGTGCGCACGACCACCGGTCGTGCGCCACTGCTCGTGCGCACTTACCATTTAATTTCCGAGTTCTGTTTGCTGTAGTGCGCACGACCATCAACTCCAGTGCGCACGACCACCGGTCGTGCGCCACTATTCGTGCGCACTTAACAGTAATTTTATGAGTTCTGTTTCATCTATTGTGCACGACCACCGACGATGGTGCGCACGACCACCGGTCGTGCGCCACTGGTCGTGCGAACATTTTATTTTATAAATTTTGTGTCTTGCAGGTTCCACCCAGACAGGCGCACGATCACAGGATTCTAGTGCGCACGACCACTGGTCGTGCGCCAATGACCGTGCGCGCTGTTTAATTCAGTGCCTATATATTGACCTGATCGCGAATTAGGTCGGGATTACGCCTGGGAGCTCCGTTCTGTCCGCCATTTTCGCCATTTTCAGAGGGTTTTCGCACCCTAGGCCTCCTCCATCATCCAAGGGCTTAAAGGAAGGGATCCTACACTCATCTTCATTGCTAAGGAAGAGGTTCTTCGCATTAGACGTGGCCGGATGGTAAATCGCTGGAGAAGACGGGTCCATTGGGAGGTGTGACAACCCTCCTCTACCCCGGACGCAGTTGGGACCGAGCTAGGACGCGGATTGACAACCCGGTGCTTCCTACCGTGAATCTACAACGAGACTCCGGATTCGGTCGTATCTCTTGCCTTTTTCTTCTACTTATGTGGTTGTATTTGTTTGTACTCTCTTTATCTTGATGATGAACGCTATGAACTATGTTAGTATTGTTAATTTCATGTCTATGAAATCATTTTGTTCATTTGTGTTAATGAGGTGCACCCCCATCGATTTTCCGCTCCACTACCGTGTCCGGTGCCGCACTAGCAATTGCTAGTGGCGTGCTTGTCGATGAGGTGCTTGCGACCCTCAATCCGTAAGCCTACTCGTCCATCCGGCCACCGAAGCGTGGCATCGCGGCCCGTATTCCACTCGCCTAACGAAGCAGCGCGCTCAAGGCCTGCATAGCTCGTTCCCGTTAGCCTTCTCGTCCATCCGCCCTTTCGACGCAGCGCGCTCAAGGCCTGCCTAGTTTCCATCCCACCGATCGAAGCATTGCATAGCGGCATTGCATAGGAGTAGGCGTAGTATTTACTTTTGTTTGCAAACCTCAAAGCCCCTTTCGTTCGCATTCCACCTACTGCAGGACTTCGATCTCAAGTCCTTCCTCGATAATAAACTCCACCTTACTGTGTTCCTCAAGAGACCGACACTCGGGAATTCTATTCCCAAAATTTATTACTTGCGCGACCGGTGCACTTGCCGAATCCTCGCATTACATCCCCAATGCAGAGATTGGAAACGCTCCCAAGCATCAACTAGAGTTTCCTCCTTTCCCTGACCGAAGGTTATGAGTTCCCTGTACTTGTCCAACACTCGGGTACGGTGTTGAAACTCATGCAAAAATCTCCCCTCGAGCTGCTTCCATGAGGTCGCCTCTTTTTTCCGGAAATCCCAGTACCAGCTTTTGGCTTTATTATGTAGGGAAAATGAAAATGCTAGGATCTTCTGCGGGTCGTTTTCAACTCCACTGAATATACATGTGTAGTAAATTTCTAAAAAGTTCTGCATGTGTTGCACCACATCTTCATGTTTATCCCCACTGAGCTTGCAGTTCCCAGTCATATACTCAATGATGTCGGAGGAGATCCCGAAGTCATGATCGTTCCTTTGTGCTTGAACCTTTAGATCATTTAAACTTCCTTGATTCCTGAATGGAGGTCATGCTAGGAATACTTGAAACCCAAAAGATTAGCGCACGATGGAAAGGACGAAGGTAAAGAAATGTGCGTATCAAAAATAAGCAAAGACAACAGAGTTAAACAAAGAGAATTAATAAAAGAGAAAAGTTCCTCGTGCAACGATTTTTCACGCAGACGAATTCGTCACGTCTGCATTCCCCGGCAACGACGCCAAAAACTTGATGCGTGTCGGCAAGTGCACCGGTCGCTGTCAAGTAATAAATGTGGAGAATGGAATCCCCGGATGTCGGTCTCTTGAGGAACGCAGGTTGGGTGATCGAATCGCGTAGTGTGACTATTGTTACACAAGCGTTAACAAACACAAAAAGGGGGCTTTGGTTGGTTTTTCCTACTCTTAACAACAGTAAAAGAATTGCGGGTCAAAAACACCGCTTCGCAAGGTGAGATGGATGCGACGGCCGCGATGCCGTGCTTCGAGAGGCGGATGGAGCGTGCTCAAGTGCGAGAAGGTGAGGGTCGCAAACACCTCTTCACAAACGTCGTTAGCTCTTGCTAACGCGGATCGAACACCTTGTGTGCGTGAGTGAGTGAGTGGAAACGAAGTGATTCACAAGCAAGCAATGATGAAGTGCAAAGAAACATTCATTTCAAATAAACCAAACATCAAACTATTCAGGTTTACATGATTCAACAATTACAACGAAGGAAAGAAGGAAGAGATAACCGATGGGTGAAGACTAGCGGCCGTTCACAGCCGGAATGGTAGGTTGTCGGGCTACCTCCGAACTCGGGCGGACAATGCTTCCAGCATAGAGAAACTGTCACAATTTCTCTACGTAGTTCCGTCATCTTCTTCCTCAGATTTACTCTTCTTCTCGCCGGACTGGAATGGAAAACAGTTGCTTAAGGGCTTGCGGATGGTGGAGAACGCTCCCGGACAATGGAGAGAAGCTTGGAATGGTTGGAGAAGACTTCCCCTTCCGTAGGAGATGAAGTGGAGGTGTCCAAGAAGGGTAGTCGACGCCGTACGGACTGGGAAATCCGCTACCGGCGGCTCGATCCCGACCTAAAAGAGGAACAGGCTTATATATAGGCGCTGAAATGAATTCTGCGATCGTGCGCGCTGCCTGGGCGGAGACCTGCGAGGAAAGAAAATTATAAAATACATGTTCGCACGACCAGTCGCGCACGACCAGTGGTCGTGCGCACTATCGTAAGTGGTCGTGCGATAAGCCAAACAGAACTCATAAAAAGGGCGTTAAGTGCGCACGATCAGTGGCGCACGACCAGTGGTCGTGCGCAGTAGAACCAGTGATCGTGCGCAGTGTTCCTGTACAGAATTGTACCGGGAATACCTGCACGACACCTATTCCAGCATACAACACCGGTCTAGCCACTGAAAGTGGAACTTAACAGCACATGAAAACTAATAACGAAGTTAAGCACGAAATCACACCAAAACGGGCCAAACGTGCACCTAGCATAGAATGATCAATATGAACTATAACAGGGCTAAAGTGCGGTGAAATGACTAAATAAACGGCCCAGATGAGTCCAAAAAAATGTATATGATCAGGACTCATCACTATTTATCTCTATGCATGTGTTGTTATTTATCTTGAATATATTTTAATGAATTAAATGATCAATTTTCTTACCATACTTTTGTTTTCAACTATTTTGCATAATTATCATTAACACTTAAGGCTTTGTGTGTGTTTAGTTTATTTACATTTGAATTATATTTATCTAATATGATAAGCTTCATCATTAATGCATGAATAATTTGTTGGGTATTGTGCCCACTTTGTTCCTAGATTTGAAGAAGGAACACAGGTATAGATAAGCCAAGTTGTTTTTGATGTATATTTTAGTTCATGATGCGACAGATATGTCAAGACTATATATTTAGTATCATGACTATATATTTAGTATCAAGACTATATATTTTGTATCAAGGCTACACAAGAAGTGAAAAATTACTAACTCAAATATTGGCTTGAGCCTTAGCTGACATATTGTTGAGAAAGGAAACATATCGTCGAAACAATTTCAACGATATCATTTAAAGGAGTTCTATCATTGAGAAAGCTAAGTTCAGGCGTCTAGACGATATTGTCTTGAAGAAGACATATCGTCTTGAAGATTGAAGACAAAACGTATAGAAGGAAACATCTCGACGATATCGTCTAGAAGAAGGAGTATCATTGAGATACCTAGAATTGTCTTGAAGAAAGAAGTATGTCGACGATATCATTGTGAAGATTACATATCGTCGACACGATCAACACGATATCGGCTTGAAGGAATTTTATCTTCTTGACAGAAGCAGAGCTGCATTTAATGCACAGATTTCATTAGAAATTGGTATTCAGGGAATGTGCATGCCACCTATCTTGCGCATCAATCAAAGAGTAATTAATGATATATGTTCTGCAGAATATAGCCGTTTACACATCATTTAAGAAGAATATCATATATTTCAAAGTATTGCAATTTTCATAAAGGAGAGAGCATTAGTGGTAGTTTATCCTTCCGTTTCAGTCTATATTCTTTAATGGCCTAATTAATTATGAAAGGAATTATCATGGGGCCTTTATGCAAAATTGCAGAAGAATATTAAAGAGAAAACTGCCAATTTTAGAGAACAGACAATACACTTAATAAAGAAGACACAGTTATCCTCTCTCATTCATATTCTCACACACAAGCATTCAAGTAAGAAAGAGAGGAAAGTACTGAACAAGAAGACTTCACTGCTGTACTGTGATGATCAAAGAGAATGAAAGAAAAAATCTTCTTCCCTGATTGCAAAGTCCATCTGATATTTCTCTGAAGAAGATTCTTAAGAACTGTATAGAGATTCAAAGATCTATGTAGTTATTTTTTCAAGAAGAAGAAGAAGACTGGTTATTCAAAGGTTATATCTTGAAGCCTTCTCTTCTGCAACAGAACAACATCCTTCTTGTTTCGTAGGGTTATTTGTTAGCCTTAGCTGGTAAGATCTTGTAATAGATCTGAGTGCTGGTAGGGTTCTGTGTGAGCCTGAGCTTGGTAGGGTTATTTGTGAGTCTGAGTTTGATAGGATCTTGGTGATGATCTGAGTTATTGTTATACTTGTAAAGTCTGAGTTTGGTAGGGTTTTTTGTGAACTTGAGTTGTAAGTTCTGATTATTGAGATGAGATCTGACTTGGAGAAGTTGCCTAGTCTGGCGCATTGCTAGATAGGTGGGAGGGACAGTGGAGTACCTCTTGACACATTATCCTAAAGGGAACCACTATAAATCATGTGTGTTTTCTATGTTGATTCTGTGCTGTGATAGCTAGATTTTTAAAGTAGCAATTAACATTAAAAAGCAACTAATCACCGCCCTCTAGGTGTATTATAGACAATCCATACCTTACATATTTCATTTCACACATGTTTCTTGTAAAATCATTCATCGTTATTATGTAACTTTTTATATGTGTATAATCATGTATTCCACCACCCCCATCTTGATTGGTTATTAATCCAACTATGTGAATTATTGATGTATTATGTATGCATATCTATCATCATTATAGAACTATCACATATTTATCATAATTATTTAAATGAAAAATTATTTCACTACATCCTAGTCTTTTATACAAATTACTTTATGTATCTTTTCTCAATGAATGCATCATGTAAAACTAATAATCTTTTTTCTAGCTCTTAAATTGATCATCTCTACTATGACATCAATCATAAAAACTTTCAAGCATCATGTGATAATGATAATATCATTGTCTTATGGGCAGATTTGTATTCTATAATAAAATGAGTAAGATGAAAGTGAATGACCATATTTTACATCATATACATCATTGTAATTTTTCAATCTCATGTTATAAATACTTGATGTCTCTAATTATATGTCATAGCTTTAAAATTATCATTAAAAATCAAAGATCAATTAATTCAATTAATGAGTATAATTGGAATAGATATTATTGATCTGAAATTCATTTTGTGTGTTTAGCTCATGATCATTATATGAAGACATTATGTTTTGTGATTGCATATATCTCATTTCTGGACTCTAGAATTAAAATAATCAAAACAAATCAAAATATTAATCACTTCATTCATGATCTATGAAAAGTATATTGGAACTCTATCTAGAATACATACAAAATAAATACATAATTACCAATATACATTGAATGTGATCATGAATGGCATAACTTTGAATTTCTTGTCATCATTCTAGCATCACCTCTTTGTATATATACAATTCATTATTTATGCTAGTTGTTTCATTCATTATGCCATATGCTATATTTGAATTTGAGCATCAAATATTGAAAATAATGATAATTATGTCTTCTGATTGTATGAGGGAAAATTTCTTAAATAACTTTTAAACTAATATATCTCCATTATAATAACACTTCTAAAGTCATCATACAACAAAGCCAAAGTTTATGTGTTATGTAACAATTAAATGTATAATTTGTTTGAGATCAACTCCATATAGTATGTGTCTCAAAATGGCTGGGGCGTAGGGTTGTGTGCATTAGAGGTGCTAACCTATAATTTATGTCTTATCCATAATCGGGGAAGGTTATAGTGGGACTTGCGAGGCAGTAAGGAGAAAAGTGTTAGGTTAATCGACCTTTTGTGTATGCGTATAGGACTCACATCCAAACCTACAGTATTTATGCAGCTCCTTATGCCCATTTATCACATAATACGTGGCTAGCGTGTCGACATGTATTGGGGGTATCTCGGTCTTGAGCTTACATATATCATTCCATGCACTTTATTATTCATTTCATGCATATTTGGAACATGCTCCTTAATGTTACTTTTTGAATCTATTATCTTGTTTTAGCCATCATTTTTACTATTTCAACTTTTTGAGCTTTTATGAACATGTAAAACACTTGAAATTGAAAAAGAACATTTTTACTAAAATTGCTTAGGCCCAAACTTAAAATCAGCAACTATTTTATTATTTCTCCAAACTCTTTGCTATAGTAGATGCTGCTTATAGTGGAGAAATATTATCAAGAAAAATTGGAACAAAAAATAATCAAAAATCATGTTTTTACACAAAAAATTCAAAACTCTATCTAATACCGCCGGACGGTAACTATTTCCACTTGCGGTAGCTTCTGAACTTCTTCTAATGCTTTATTTTCTTGTTTTATTGGCCTAGGAGATTATTATTCTGATTTGTTTAAAAAAGTTTCCTGCGTTTTTTAGCAACATCATTTTTATTATTTCATTACTTCTCAAAATTTTCTTAAAACCAAAAACAAAGAGGAAATTATAAAACAAATTTTTTTTATTAAAAATATGTTTTTAAATATTGTTTTTATTGTACTTCTCTTTATTTTCTACAAAACAAAGCCCCTAAAAGCTGCTTATTCTTATTGCTTTAGTCAAGGATGATTATATATATATGTAAATATATATATATATATTAAAAGGGAAGAGCAAAACACCCTTGGTGTAACATTTGCTGGACAAAAATGCCCTCAAAAAAATCCCACCTACAATCTTAATTCTTCATTTTTTGGTCATTATCTGTTTCCGCATGCAGCTTTTGACCCTTCAACACCCCATGCTGCTTTCCCCTCACGCTCGACAACTCGCCTCCTGTGTTCCTCAATTTCCACCCACCAAAAGAAGCACTACCTCACCTCGACGCAGCCCCCGGCGGCTACAGCAGGTATACCTCCTCGAGTGAGCCTCCTGTATGTATCCACCTCCACCGAGCCTAACCTCCACCATCGATGTGAATCCTCTATAAATCCCTCCTCAAGAGTTCCTCCTCCATCATTTCTACGGTTCCAAAGCTTCCTTCAGGTGCCTTCCTTTGTCCCAGGACATCGTCTCGCCCCCACACAACCCTACGGCTTCTTCCCCTCTATCTTCTGTCTTGGATAAAGCTTCCTTTTTTTACAACTCTTGTAGGAAATACCTCAATGCTTAAGGCAGTAAATTGGTAGAAGCAGGTCCTCTTTACCACAAGCATTTCTCCTTGCCTATAAGGTGTTTGGAAAAATGACTAAACTTACACTCTTGTTTGCAACTCTTGCAGGAAATACCTCTTTCACTACATTATTGAAGGTTAGTTATGCAGTTTCCACTATGCTCTTTCACAACACTAAGTTTAGTTCTGCAGTTTCCTTCCGTCTCTGCTCTCATATTTCCTCCTTTCAGCCTAATTTTCGCCCCCTTCCACATATTTCTATTTTTTTTTCATTTTGGCAGAGATCTGTTGGTACAAGCACACTATAATCACACTTTATCACAACTCAAAGGATAAATATAAGCAATCTTCTAGATATGGTTTCAACAACAAGGAATGGATCTCACTCTCTCTTTGCAGGGAATAGGTCTCACCCTCTCTTTCTCTCCTAACCACTTACCTAGCACATATCATTATGGGGAAGATTATGTAAGCATTCTATTTTGGGGCTTCTGATTATGTGATTATTGCTTAAATTTGTTGCACTATTCTTTCCTTTAGTTTTTCAGCTCATGATGTGTGTATTTTCGGTGATTGACTCACCTTTCAAACTTTTATTCATATATAAGAACTAAATGTGATTATTTTCTTTTAAATGTCGTTATATTATCAATATTTTTTTTATTAGGCAAGTTATAATTATGATTTGATCATAAGCAAGCTTCACAGATAACTCCATAATTTGTTATGCCTTCTTGGTTGGACGTATACATCATCATGTCATATGTTATTTTTAGGAAAATGATGCATGTTGAATGTATAGTTTAATGGTGGAGGATATGTCACTTATCTCTATATTATTCATATATTTTCTTTTTCACCTTATGGTTAGATCATCAACTATGGCAAATTGTTAATTCAAAGCTAAAAAATTAATATAAAATAAGCCTAGAAAACTAGAATACAAAATTAGTATATATAAATAGTTATTTGCATATGAAGTAGTTTTATTATAATAGCTTATGCTATATGTGCAGAAAAGGTTACTATGTTGGACTAAATTCAAGAAGCAAATGTATGAACCAAGTTCATGTTTCCTATCTTTAATTAATTTATTGATGTGATTGTAGATTGTGGTGGTTTGATGCATAACTGATGGAGCAATTCACCCTTCCTGTTTGAGATATCGTAAATTAAATTTTTTTATATATCATGAATTTTTTATAAAACATTCATTTCTGTTATTTTGGGAGTGAATACTTTGGCAGCGAGGAATACCACCATAGATATTTGATTTTCACAATCATCTTATCTTTGGTGGCGCCAAACTTATCAAAGCATTATGCATAGGGAGGTATTTATATCATTTGGCAAATTTTTTTCTTAACTACTTTTATTTATTTTTATTAATGTTTGACAGGTACAATATGTTCTTGAGAGTAATAGTGTGATCAAATCAGATATTCTATTTTTTCACTCTTAAAGTTTGCTCTAATCGATGCTATTTAAAAAACCTCATGAAATATGCATATTTTTTGCTTGAAAATCATAAGCTTCAAAAACAATATGGAATTTTTTGCCATAATTAATCCTGAAAAAAAGCCTATAAAAAGAATAGAATTGTAGATATTTGTCGCAATAAATCCTTTAAAACTTTTTAAATCTTGACGTTGAGAAGGATCTCTGAGTTTCTGTGGCTTATGAGTGGGATTCTGCTTTTATTCTGGATCTTTACTTTTCTTTTTCTATTATTTTGTACAATTCTCGAACATAGAGATGTTTTATGCCTATTGTTGTCGCTAGCCAACTGTTGGAGCCCACCAACTATCGCCTCCCCCGCAGAGTGTCTCCACCCCATCCGAGTATCATCGCCGCATCTACCGAATGTCTCAGTCCCCGTAGATTATTGCAAATCAATTTGGTTCAAGAAGATCATATTGTTTTTTCATGTTTATTTTACATCTTTAGTGTTATTTTTGTGCCTACAATGAGTATGTAATAATATTATCGTAATAATTTTATAGCCTATATACTTTTTCCCTCTCTGATCACTCAGTACATGGATAAATTTGGTTTAATTTAATTGGTTGAAGGAAACCACTCCATTATAAAGAAAAAGTTAACTCAAATTAAGTGAAACCTTTTTTCAAACAATCTCAATAACGATCTCAATATATAGCATTCCAGTCCTGATACAAAAATGACTGCATTTTAGTTTTTTGTTAGTGAAATGACTAGAAAACCGTTTCTTTAAATTTTTCCATATTCAAGCTTCTTTAGATGTAATGTCGATGGTATTTTTGTGAAACTGAAAGTTGTTTGG
This sequence comes from Dactylorhiza incarnata, assembly GCA_033032865.1. NCBI lineage: Eukaryota > Viridiplantae > Streptophyta > Magnoliopsida > Asparagales > Orchidaceae > Dactylorhiza > Dactylorhiza incarnata. The sequence goes on from JAWHQI010000068.1 coordinate 1,976,059, forward strand.
CACTATATGTGAGCACGACCTTACATTTTTCATGCAATACATTAGTTATTGATAAGTAAACAACAAAAAGATGTTCATCAGTCATTTAGTCCTTTTATTGAATTTGTACATGCAGCTTGGATAAGGATAGCCAAATATTATTCTTGATATAGCCAAATAGAACAGCCAAACTGAATGAAAAGACCAGATTTTAAGCTCAGGTGTAGCCAAATATTATTTTTGATAGAATAGGAACCAACTACAGCTTGGACAAGGATAGTCGATAGAGTATAAAATAAAAAAATATATTTGATATATAACAGAGGCTCTTCCATCAGTATATTACATTCAGGAATAGAGGATCTTACAGGTTTACTGCTTTGCTTTTTCAATTAACTAAAAATTCCAAACTTGCCTTAATTGTTCATCCAAGAACATATAATTGAAGTGCTCGGGCTATACTCCATCGAAGTCAGCATATTAATTTCTTTTATTTCAAGAAATCTTTTACGCCGATGAGTTTCACCATCTTTTGCAACTTGCTGGCTCTTCAACCTCTTCCACTATGTTGTTTCTACACCTCCAATGCTCCAAGTACACATACCTTTGTTTAATATATATATATATATATTTTAAGTTGCTTTGAATGGTCAATTTCCTTTGTTTAATCTATGTTATATTTGTGTTTAAATTATTCTGTGTTGTTTAAATTCTTAGATATGTGTTTAGCTAATATATGTTAACTTTGTGTTTACATTATTTTGTGTTGTTTAGATTTTTAGATATATGCTTAGCTTACATCACTCACAGTTTATGTGAGTTCACACTTTCTATGAGTTTACTTCACCAATGTCGTACCCCACGACCAATGTAGCCACCCACGACCAATGTCACTGCCCACGACCAATGTCGCCGCCCACAACAAATGTCGCCCCCATGACAAATGTCGCCCCCATGAATAATGTCTCCCCCATAACCAATATAAATGCCCATGACCAATATAGCCGCCCATGACCAATGAACCTATCCCCATCGAATGTCATTGCCCCACATGGGGTCCCATGTGAACGACTGCTAGTATATATATATATTTATATCACTTAAAGATTCGATAAAATATATGATATAATTTTCAAACTTCATAAACATTGTTTTGATTATTTATGCCTTGCACTATCTTTTATAGTACAATGAAAATGAATGTGGACAAAATGTGTAGTAATACTTATTATGCCTCTAATTATGAGTGATGTTTTATGTTAGATAATGATTTATTACTCACTCACCTTTTTATTCCAATATATGCTAATAATCGTGTTCATGCATGTGTATATAGTGTACCAATATAACTAATTGAAGTGAGGGATAAATTACCTACACACCATTGAATTGACATCTTGTAATTCATGGACATTCATGAACCTATTCCTTAGAGAAGTTTGGTTACAAAATGAAATTAAATGTTTCCTAAACAACTGAATTCAGAGAACTTTGACAAATACAAAAATAATCAAAAAATATATGACCATGATAACTCCACCACACACTACTTCTCCTACAGATAAGCCTTAATAAGCATTGTGAGGTTGAGCACCTTGGAAAGAATTGTAAAGTATCTTGTGCAAATAATTTGTAAAATACACCACATAGCATAAATTCTCTATAGTACATCAGATCACAAGTAAAAGTTAGAATAATATTATATAATCCCTTGAGCACTACTTCAATCCATAATAAGTCATAATAATAAGCATTGTGTATGTGAAAAACCTTCATAGTCGTACTATTTATTATTGTACATAAAATTTTGTGGACGTAATTTAACTTTGTATTTTTTATGATGTTCCGATTATTCCACTACATATCTCATGTGTCTTGAATATTTCACTTTTATTATCTATCAAAACACTATTTGTACACATCATTGTCTTATATAAATCTTCCACTTATGATCATTGGACACTAACACACAAATACAATATTCTCTACAAACATTTAGTAAATGTACTAGATAGCTAAGCATGATTTCTACAATGTTTTTGCAAAATTTGTAATGAAAATCACTTTATATTGTACCTTGCTATCTTTTCTTGATATTTTAATAATGCTTGAAATATGTCAAAACAATCAATAGAGTGACATCTCTTGGTCCTTCACTCATAACTATATATATATATATCAATATTTTCAACAAATCATTTTTTAAGCTCATAAATCATCATGTTTTATTCTCTTATGATTCAAGATGACACTTAATATATATATATATACATATATATATTAATATATATCTTTTTTCTACTATAAAATCATTACGTTGGTGTTTTTCTCACTTTATAATTCATAATTATTCTTTCAAATAATTTTTTAAAAGGGGAGATTCTAAAGACCTATCTTATATATGCTTTATGCATTATTTTTCTGACTTTTTCCACTGTGATTAACTCTAATGCTCGATCAAGATTATCTCTTTACAATTCAACAAGTATTATGCATTATTTGACAACAAATGGAAGCTTATTTTGATTCAATCCAAAAAGGAGGAGAATTAATATGGAACACTAAAACTTCATGCATACACTCACCATAACCCGCTTTTGATAATGCCAAAATGTGGAGATTATATTGAGAAATCTAATAATCTTGGGGGAGTACTATATGACACCAACAAGTGTAAAGGAAGCATCTATATATGGGGAATTCATATCGGGATGGTACACATTTCTAGACTACATTTCAAAAACATATGTTATCACGATTATCACTTATCACACAATTCTATAAACTCATTTCTATTCTAAAATGACTGATTTCTCATTAAAGGATTTTGTTGGATCTAATTGTACCCTTAAAGGGGGGGGGGGGGGGGGGTTGAATAAGGGTTAAATAAATTATAATTTATTAGAATTGTTTTTGCCAAAAAGGTTAATCAAATAACCATAGAGCATAGGAAATAAAATCATGTTAATAAAACAAAGAAAGACATGATATTATTTCATAAGAAAGTTGATTATAAGAGTTTGATTTCTATAACTCAAGAAATCATGGCGGTAAAATGAAAAATACATTTTCTATACCAACCCTTCTCTCAAGGGCCGATTAGATCTAGCCTATATATCCCTAGATTATTCCTCAAGCTGCCCCCTAAATCTAAACCCAAGAACTAGTCGACAACAGATGCTTCAAATTCCTCCCTAAGCCTCACATGGACCTAGTCGCCAAGCACAAGCAAATTCCACTACCGATTCAAAAATGATAAAAAGGTAAAAGAGAAATACAAGACAGATAAAAATAAAATCTTAAATTATAAACTCCCTAAACTAAAGAACTCTGAAGGAGATAACAAAGGCATGCTAGAGATCGGAGTTGGCGATGCGTTTTTCCTTCATATTGAATGAGCATAGATCTAGCCTATATATCCCTAGTTCTTCTCTTGATCTTTAAAGATGATGTAAGGAGAACTCTAGTCGACTGGTATGAGGTCTCACATGAAAAGACAAGAAATTGTAGATTGGTCGAACAATTAAATAATATAGAGCAGCTCTATTTATAGCTCTGGGAGCTAGCACCGACAATATGTCTTACTACAGAGAGGTGGCCCAGATGGAATGAGAAATGCTGCTCATTCGTCTAGGAATGGAATTTAGGCTCCTCATTTTAGGCAACATCTACCGCACTGCGATATAGTTACCGCATCATAATAGCTCTATATTCGCTCTCATTGTTAGGATGATTTCCTGCTAATTTTTGCAACACAATCAGACGTTGATTGTCGGGCTTTCCATATGTTAATGTATTGCTTTAGTGTTAGCACCGTAGTATGACTTGTTAATGATGGACTTGCTCCCGCCAATCCTTGCATTCAAATACACTTTGCCAGTTGTCCCTTAGTTTTCAACACTACTGTTAATGATAGGTACAACCTCTAGTGGTAGGTCCTACCACCACCTGGTAGCTCTCAATTCAGAGCACAATCTTCATTATGTATTCCAAATCATTACTACATGGATATGGGTATTGTACTTATAGTTCCTGCACACTATAAACACACACTAGCATTATCAAATACATAATGGGATTTGTTATTCTCAAACCAAAAAATGTAGAGCACATGTTCCAACAAACTCCCCCTTTTGATAATAAAAAATCCTCCAAGAAAGAAATCATTTATAATAGAGTTGTGTTTATAGAAAAATGCTGTAAGTGATAATCGTGATAAAAATGTATAACCCCCCTATGTGAATGCTCCCCCCACATAGATGTTGTCGAAGAATATTTTATTGTACTCCCCCTAAATTATAGATTTCTTTTATTCTCCCCCTTTTGGTATTATCAAAAGAGGGTGGAGGTGAGTTTTAACTATAAGAAGTCGATTGCCTTATATAAGTATGAAAAAAGATGCAACATAATCTTGTTGAATACAAGTTGGCGGAGTTAATTAATGACCATGAAACCACTTGTGGAAAATAAAATTTGTTAAAGAAAAGGTAATAATGATCAAGCATATGAGTAATAATGCAATGAAAAATTAATTAAGCATACTTAGATTAAATATCTTTTAAGAATGCAGTTGCACACAATATAATAGTTATAAGTGTAAAATGAAGTTGTTTGAAATGTTGTACAATGAATGCTATATCATTGAGATATTGTAAGCATGATTTTAAATATCAAGAAGAAATAATAACTATAATGTAAACTAATTTGCATTTCAAGTAAAAATAAATATTGTATAGATCATGCTTTGCCATCTAGTGCATTTACTTAAGTTTGTAGAAAATAAGGTATTTGTGCGTTAGGATCCAATTCTTATGAGTGGAAGTTTTATGAAAGATAATGATGTGTACAAAGAGTGTTTTGATAAAGTATACAAGTGCATTAATCAAAGAACATAACATATGTAATGGAATAAATTACAACATTATCAAAAGGCATAAATAGAGATACTTCCAAAAATTTCAATGCACAAAATATTAATTATACAACTACCAAGGTGTTTCACCCACACAATGCATATTAAGACTTTTAAGGAGCGAAGTAGTGTTTGGGGGATTGATGAGCATATTGTTTAGGAACTCTTATAGCATGATTTTCATAGCATTTGGCTCATCAATGTTTACATGATATTTCATTTCATATTTGCAAAAGACATTTTGTGAGCGCATTAAAGCTAGATAGAGTGATATACATTCATTCCATGCTTGAAGGAGGCTTTTTCTCCTTCTCATTTCATTCTCTTGTATTGATATATGAAAAATGGCTGTGGATGTGTATTTATGGGTGTTTTGGAGGTTCTTCATGCACGTACATGCCTTGTGTAACTTCTCCCGGGTGTTTGGGCCCTTTTTCAATTATGAAAAATCTAATTGTGAGTTGTACTTCACGCACGAGTAGTGGACTCCTCTCTGCACGACCAGTGGTCGATTGCACGAGAAGTCGCATGAGTACTTGAATTCCATTATGCACGACCAATGGTCATGCACAGTTCATTATTATTCCTTCCAAGCACTGAACTTTTCTAGCTAGTCCAGTTACTTCACGCATGCATCCACTGGTCATGTGCCTATTTGTGCGCAATCATGTTTTCTACTTTCCTATAAATATAGGTTTTGACGAGATTTTTTAGGATACTGCATTTGTAAGACCCCATTTTTATTTCTTTCAAAAACCTAGGTCTTATGCCCAGAACCGCCGCTTTGTGGTGGCACCATCAGTCGGGAAGGTTTCCCATACAAAGCGCCAATTCTGTCGGCCATATCGATCATAAGAGAAGTAAGTAGAAGAAAACTTATAGAAGTTCTAAGTCCACATCACATAGAAAATAAACTCATCATAAAGAGATGTCCACATGAAATAATTGAATAAAAGATAGTAGTAGAAGGGCTCGTGCCCTGTACATCAATTCCTCACTACAATCTCATTCACGGAAGCATAATCTACTAAAACTAATAAGACACTCACGGATCCTATCATCGGTGCTCCTTTGCTATACAGCCCCGCCTCTATCTGCACCAGCCTCTAGTGCTGCAGCATCTCCTCGGTCCCCTAAAATGATAAGGTCCACCGACCGTTAGTCAAAAGACTAAGACAATCCCCCACCCCTCCCCCGGTGACTCCTAGGCACCGTGTGTGAAGGATGAAGCGGAGGACATCAAGGGGTATAAACAAAAGCAGGTGACAATGAGTCTAACTACGGAAGGGTCTATCAGTAAGCAATATATAATACAATGAGTAAAGTAGTAGGAAGTAAAACAATATCAAGTAAGCAGTAGTAACAAGTAAATCAATAGTAAAGAAAGGCACTAAGGAAAACAGTAATAAGAATAAGTAACCTTAATTTATAGAAATGCACAAACAAACCTATAGACCAAGGGGTCGTTTAGCAGGGCCTATGGTATAAAAAGTCCCATAACAAATTTATACGATTGGGTAAAGGGTTGAAATGCACTGTGTATGCTATGTCAAGCAAGGTATGCAGTTTAATGTTATGTTCATACAAGTGCAACTCACACACTATGACTCAATGCACACAGACCTTTAGTTCCCCCTTTTTGGAGCTAGCAAAACTCCCAGGATACTTCCTTAGTGGCAAACAGGAGCGGTGGGTTGGGCTTCTTCCACATCTAGGTTGGTATCTGCACAACCTAACTTAGACCTATCATACGCCTCAATGCTAAGAACACAACCACGGAGCTCCTGCGTACTCTTACTAGCTAGTCCACCAAACTTTTCTTAGGTAAAGTGTTAACCACACTAACCGAGCTAAAGTATCGACATCAGTGAGACAACCGTCAACACTAATGACCCACCAGCTTTATGCACATACAATATGTTACTAACTATCTCCGAGCCCTAAGCTCCTCAGAATAACCTGTCGACACAACATCCTTCCGAGCCACTGGCTCGCCGGACTAACCCGTTCATGCTTACAAGCACCGAGCCTACCGCTCGTAAGATCAAACCTAAGTAGCCTTCTTAACCATGGAGTGGGGGTGTGTGCATTATTAAGTTAATCTTGCACCGCCAATTATTCCTACACTTTAGGGTTAACCATGGACTTCCCGAGGACTACCCAGTGAGGGGCTCGCCACGGTTCTAGGAATTATAATGGGATGAAACCCCAAAACTCCCTTTCTAAGGAACTTTATGTTATTACTGACTAAACATAATTATTTCTTTCTTATCGTTACACTTGGATTACCCTACGTATGTAATGACCTTCCAAGGGGAAAGATGATCTTTCGTCGGTCCTGAACACGACCTTACCCCTTAGCTTATCGGGTTCACTCATCATATAGACCCCTAATGGTGACCTCACATCCTCTCTAACAGACTAGGTACACCATATAGCTTCCATTCCCACCAAATTATACATAAATTACTCAATTTTTACGGTTTTACTATACGCAGACCAAATGAGTTATATGAGTTGCATAAGGGGAGGTACCCCAAATATTCATCCAACTGACTTAAGATTATTACCGGGAGTCTATCATGATATTCTAAGACTAAATCAAAGGATCATATTTTTCCTTATTTAATTGTCATTTATTATAATTTTCGTCAACATTGTCCCAGTATGAAATTGAACATGAAGTATAAAATCCACTTATGATATGTCCTCCACAAAATTATGATAAATCTATGAAGTCAAAATAACAGTAAAAACATAATATCACGATTTTTGCAGTAAGGGGTTGGCCACTAATTATAATATTGAATAATTACCCCAAATTAGAATTTAAAGAAGGAACCACCAAAAATACTTGTCCAAAAATTATGGGAAAATTACAAGACCTTTATATTAATCAGAATAGTCTACTGACCAAATTTAAGAGTTTATCAAAACTAATTAGTCACATACACAAATATTCCAAGTAAACACATACCAGGGAAAATTGTGAAGTATCCTACTAATAAATCATTCCAAAAATTATACAAAAATTCACAGAGCTCTCTAATGCCCTAAAGTTTCCTACCACCAAGTTTCATAATTTTCCAGAGGATATTTGGCCCTCATTTATATAACATATTACTAAAACAAAATATATGACTTGTGAATGAAGTGCTAATTAAATCAATTCAATAATTACATAAGAATTACCAGAGGTCTATTATATGATTATGCGGGTACCACCAAACTTTCATCGGTATCTAAGATCATTTGAGTATGTAAATTTCTCTTATAAAAAGGTTTCATAAAAAAGTTATAACCTAAATCAGAGGGGATAAGTGTTCCTCAAATTCTCATTAAATTTCCTAGGGAATATTTACACTCTATGAACTCATCTACCAAGTTTCATGACCATTCAAGGACATATGCCCATATGTCCTTACAAGGCATAAAGTGCAACCATAAGGTTAGAACTAGGGTCCTAGGGCATATCTACCCCACATCACCCCAAATTACTCATGGGGTTGTCTTATGTGATCCTAAACCAGTGGCCAAAGTTTCACACCACTTTGATGAGATTTGACCACCTAATTCCATCATGTGCTCTTTTGACCTAGTTTGACCTAGTTAGACCAAACTTTTGTTAACAAATTACCCAATCCTATCATTCCCAATTGGGCTGAAATTTTTATTAGCGTCATATAATAATCCTAAAGAGAACCCACCAAAATTTGGAGGGGATTGGAGGTCATTAGACCCTACAATTAAATAATATATGAACTATTAAATTATTACAAACACTTTAGAAAAATGTTTTCCAAAAATTCCCATTTTTGGATATGTTAAGGGTGTAGGTTCAAATAGCCTATGTTTCAATTTTCAAGTCAATATCATTTCCCAATCAAAAGTTATTCAAGAAATAGTGGTTGTCCAACCCTAGGGACCTATCCCACCAAAATGGCCCTATAGAGAGCTACAGTGCTCCTGGTCATCTTCTACCTCCAACCAAGGGCTGAGATTGCCCGCATATGGGCTGACTTCCACTCAATTTTCCAGGCCACCTGAGCGCCGCCCCGGCCGGCCAATGCCACCACCACCTCCGTTGAGGTGGTGGCCGGCGATAAGGGGTGGTTGGCTGGCCGGAGGTGGATGGAATGAGGGTGTCTAGCTGGGGAAAGAGGGCTTGAAACGGGCCATTTAGAGAGATTTATTCGAGCCTGATTTGGCTCTAATCAAGCCCCAAACCAGATGAGGATTTAGTACTAGGGGAGGAGAGGAGGATCAGACCTGATTTGTGACATGAGGTCGCGTATTCCGGCGGGTTGCCAAGGCCGGAGCTTTAGCTTTTGGTGCCATGTCGATTTGCACTTGGAGAGCTCGGTTTCTTCGGAAAAGTGGGGGGTTTCAATCCTCTTCGACCTCTGAAGGTGTTAATGGCCTCAATTGGAGGCAAGATGCAGGGGCTTTCACATGGTGGCCATTAATGACCTTGATGGAGAATTTCGGTTTCATATGGGAAGGTGAATTGGGCATCAATGTGGCCGGGAGAAGGCTGGAAACTCCTCCTCTCACTAAGAGGAGATGAATGGTGTCATCAATGAGGGGAATTGGAGGTTTCTTCTTCCTCCCCATTAACTCCCCCTTCTCTCTCTCTTTCAAATTGGGCTTTCTCTCTCCTGGATGATTTCTATAAATTGAATGGCCTATTCAGCAGCACCCAACCCCATTAGGTGGTGGACCACCTTAATTGTGTCTAGGCCAAGTGAATTGGGCTTGATTAGGTCAAAATAGGTCATTTTGACCTAAATTTGTGATAAGGTTGACTTTGGTCAATTTGACCATTTGGGTTGACCCCAGTGGGTGGCTAGTCACCCATTGGCCTCTCTTTAGGGTTAGGAAGGTCTAGGTGGGGTCAATTTGGCAGGGTGAGGGTCAATTGATCCTTAATAGGCCACTTTGACCAAAATAAGGCTAGAGTTGACATTGGTAAAATTGGCCAAATTGGAGGCCCCATGATGGTGATTTTTGATTCATTGGGTCCCTAGTATCCTTATAAAGGTAGGGGCAAGGTCAATTTGGCATGGTGGAGGTCAATTGGCCCTAATTAGTCTACTTTGACAAATTTAGGGTTAGGGTTGACTTTGTCAATTTGGCCTCTTTGGTTGACCCCAATGGGTCCCTGGTTCTCTTAGGGGACCCCTAATGGGTTAAGGATGTTGTGGTGGGGTTAGGAAAGCAATATGAGGCCCTAAATTCCAACCATAGGCTTGGTATCTGAAAATTGTTATTTGCATACCACTTGGGTTTTCTCCTTCTTACCTAAGTTCACATGATCTTAAGTTCTTCCTATTGTTTTGTCATGACCTAGTCATGACAAAACCAACTTGGGGGTCTAGTTGTTTGGGGGATGTTATAAATCCCAATACATAAAAATAATAATTTTGTCCCCGAAATTCAGGTTAGTCATGTGGGGTTCCTACTACAAGTGGTTAAATGTAACATCCCAAAAATTAAGTTATACCTGTCGTAAAGTGCTCCAGATACTTTTGCTGCATCAAGTCCAGTGGATCCCAGGTGTGCTCCTCCTATCCATGATTCCTCCATAGGACTTTGACCAACGGAACCTTCTTGTGCCACAGGACTCGCATCTCTGTGTCGTCTATCTAAACTGGCTCCAGGTTAACTGACTGATCAGTAGCTACCGACCCCTCTGTAGTAGATATTTGCTGCTCTGGACGTAGTAGAGCCCTCCTAAGTGAGGAGACGTGGAAGATGACGTGCAATCCCGTTAACTCCGGCGATAGCTCCAGTGTGTAAGCCAAGGGGCCGATCCGCTCCAGGATCTATAGGGCCACATATATCTCGGACTGAGCTTCTTCCGCCCGAGTACCCGTGAGACTCCATGCATCAGACGTATCTTTAAGAATACCCAATCTCCCACCTGGAACTCTACCATACGATGTCGCGCAACGTAATACTTGGCCTGCTTGCTTGGGGCCTCCAGCATCCGGTCTCGAATAAGCCTCACCTGAGCCTCTGTGTCCTCCACGAACTATGAGCCAAGCGCCTTGGGATCCTCATCCTAGATCCAAGATAATGGGGTCCTGCACCTTTGTCCGTATAATGCCTCGTAGGGTGTCGTGCCTATGCTAGCCTGGTGGTTATTGTTGTACGAGAACTCTACAACCGGCAATAGTCTCTCCCACGGTTCCCCGCGGTCCATAATGCATAGACGTAGAAGATCCTCCAATGTCCAGTTGGTACGCTCCGTCTGCCCATCTATCTGGGGGGTGGAAAGCAGTGCAGGATGTCAATCGTGTTCCCAAGTAATCCTGCACCACTCTGCACTCTCTCGATCTAAATCATCCATCCCGATCCGACACAATCGTCCTAGGCATGCCATGATACCGAACAAACTATTCCATGAACCTTCGTACCAAATCACGGATCGATGTGTCCTTTCTAACCAGAATGAATTGGGCCACCTTCATCAATCTGTCGATGATCACCCATATTGAGTCATTCCCCGCATGTGATCGGGGAAGACCGTGTATAAAGTCCATCGCAATGTCATTAAATTTCCACTCCGCCACTGGGAGTGGATGCAATAATCTGGCTGGGTTCTTGCATTCCACGTTCAAGAGCTGACAGGACTCGTAGTGGGTCACAAAATAGGTGATATCCCTCTTCATGCCCGACTAATACATGGTCCTCTTCAAGTCTGTCATCATCTTGGTGATACCTGGGTGCACCGAATACCTACTGTAGTGAGCGTCTGTAATGATGTCTTCCCAAATCCGGCCCCCTGCCGGTATATATACTCGGCCTCTAAAGCTCTACAGGCCGTCTTTCAACAAATTGTCTCCAGCTGAGCCTGCCTCCAAGGCTGTGAATATCGGCTCAAGCTTCGCATCCTGCCTCTGCCTATCCCTGATGCGGTCCTGGTTGTCATATGTGGTACTCATCGCCGCTAGGTACTCCTTATAAAGCTCTGGATCATCCTCAGATACTAAGGAGATCTGCACGTCCTCGAACATCCGTACTAGTTCCATGGCCATCAATTGGGGCTCTGCTCCTGATGTGGTAGCTCTCCTGCTCAGTGCGTCTGCCACCACATTTGCCTTCACCGGGTGGTAATGCATGGTATACTTATAGTTAGAGCAGAACTCCACCCAGCGTCTCTGCCGAAAGTTCAGCTCTTTCTGTGTATCTACATACTTCAGATTATTGTGATCTAAAAATATGTCACAGTTGACGCCATAGAGGTAGTGCCGCCAAATCTTTAGTGCGAAAACAACCGATCCCATCTCCAAGTCATGCACTGGGTAATTCCACTCATGGTTCTTCAACTGGAAGGAAGCGTATGCTATCTCATGCCTGTTCTGCATCAGAACGCCACCCATCCCCTGGTACGATGCATCTGTGTACACCTGGAATCCTTCCTTTCCCGATGGAAGGGCAAGGATAGGGGTCATCATAATTTGACCCTTCAGCTCCTGTAAGGCCGCCTCGCACTACGACATCCAAATGAATGTAGTATCCTTCTTCGTTAGGGATGTGAGCGGGAGGACTATCTTGGAAAACTCTTGTACGAACATCCAGTAATAACCGACAAGTCCAAGGAAGCTCTGCACATCGGTGGCTGTCTTCAGCGGTGGCCATTCCTGTACTGCCTGGATCTTTGCTTGATCTACTGCTAGACCATCTCCACTGATAATATGCCCAGGAAGGCCACCTCCTTCAGCCAAAACTGACACTTGCTGAACTTCGCATACTGGTGGTGCTCCCGAAGCTTCTCCAATGTTAGTGCCAAATGACGTGCATGTTCCTCCTCCGTCCTCGAATAGTTGAGGATGTTGTCAATGAACACGATGACAAAGATGTCGAGATATGGCTCGAACACCTGGTTCATCAGGCTCATAAATGCTGATGGTGCATTCGTGAGCTCGAACGACATCTCAGTGAACTCATATAGTCTGTATCGGCTACTAAAAGCCGTCTTCGGAATGTCCTCCTCTTGAATCTACAGCTGATAATATCCTGATCTCAAATACAGTTTCGAGGAGCAGTGGGCTCCCTCCAGCTGGTCAAATAGCTCATCTATCAACGACAAAGGGTATGTGTTTGGCACCGTCAGCCTATTTAGGGCTCTATAATCAATGTTGAGTCTGAGCGACCCATCCTTGTTCTTTACGAATAACACCGGAACTCCTCAAGGTGTGGAACTCGGTTTGACAAACCCTACTTCCACAAGCTCCTGCAGTTGTCTCTGAAACTCTGCTAGCTCCTTCGGGGCCATCTGATAAGTAGCTCTAGATACTGGCTTAGCCCCTGCACCAATTGGATTTAAAAATCCTTCTCACGGTGTGGTGGCAGCCCCGACAACTTCTCCGGGAATGTCTGCAAAATCCCATACTACCGGGATGCTGGCCACAGAATCCTTCACCTCAATCACCTCGAATAGCACTTGGTATACCTTATCTCCCTGTAGGTGGGCCTTAATGGCCTGAACAGATGATAATAATGTTGGAGCCTATGTTCCACATCTCTTGGTTTGAAAATAACAAATACCGTGTTGTATTTGATCTTGTATTTTGTGTTTATAGTGTGCAGGTTGTACAAGAACTATAGCTACACATCCCTATGAGTAGTATACTGAATAGAGACAATTATCAGGAAAGAGAGCTAACACCCCTCTTTAAGAGTTAACGCCCCGCTTTAACTCTTAACGCCCCGCTTTGAGAGTTAATGCCCCGCTTTAACTCTTAACGCCCTTCTTTAACTCTTAACGCCCAGCGTTAGCGTTAATGCCCCGCGTTAACTTTTTCGTCGATAAGGGATGTCATCGAAGAGGGAATGACGTTGAGAAGAAGTACCGTCGAGTACCAAGAGACAACGCCAGTGTTGACTCTTAAGGCCCATGTTGAGTCCACAAACTGCCACGATCTTGACAGTTGCACAATTTTAGCCACGACAATACATGATCACTAATGCTGGCGTTAACTCTTAACGTCAGGCGTTAGCTCCTGTGCCTATTTAAAGAGCAGCCTGTATCAATATTTGAGAGTTGATTTCCAGAATTTTGATACTTTTGAGAGAGGCTCGCCTACAGCAATTAAGAGATCTCCCTTAGTCTAACATGAAGATCTTAAAAAGATTTTGAAGGAGAAGATCTACAACGCATATTCCATACGAAGGACGATCGCTTCAAGAATGCCAACGTCTACATCCCATTCGTCTTCACCTTCATAATTTCTTCGGGAGTTTTTCCTACTTTATCTTGTAATCTTTTACTTTTTCCTTTTGTAATTTGTGTGGAGAAATTGTTCGGCAGAACGTCGGATTCCGGGAAGGATTCCATGGGTAAATTCGCCACGGTTGTTGGCGACTAGGTCCTTGTGCGGCTTGGGGGGTAATTCGCCGCCTTATGCGTGGCAAAAAGGTCGAGGTTAGATCTAGGGGGTGGCTAGAGGCCTTATCTGGGGTTAGATAGGTTATAGCCAACTGGTCCTTGGGAGAAGGACCGATGAAACAACAAAAAGTGTTTTTACATATTCTCGCCTTGATTTCTAGCGTTATAGAAATCAAACATTTGTGTATTCAATTTATTATGAAATAAAATCATGTCTTTTAATGTTCTATTCAATTGATTTTATTCCTCTTTAAGAATGTTTTAATTTATATTTTCATCGAAGTATTAAAATTAACATTTGTGTAATTAACTTTGAAATACAATAACCATTTTCATTATCTCTGATTTTCTGGAATTGTATTTCATTTAAGATTTCATAAGTAAAATTAATGTGACAATCTTTTTGTGCTAAGGAAAATTTTCTGGAGAGCTAACACCCAGCGTTAACACTTAACGCCAGGCGTTAGCAACAGTTAACAAAAAGTTTTGTTTCTCTTGTTTAAAAAGGAATCTTCAACACAATCTTTTATGAGATATCAAAATATATTTTCTTATTAAATATTCTGAAACTTCAGTTACAAACTTTGATAAAATTAATTATGATTTAAAATTCCATAAAACCCTTATTCACCCCCCCCCCCCTCCAAGGGCACCGTAAGATCCAACACGTGGTATCAGAGAGAGGTTATTCCAATACAGCTTCACAACTGGGAATAATGGCGCTTCATGATCTCGCATTCCAGAGGGGATAAGTTTTATGAAAATGAAAAATCATTATCACCACTTTTATTTATGGGTGAAAATTATAATGAGTGGAAAAAGCTTATGGAAAAATTTCTTAAATCTTTGGATATTGAAGTTTGGAATATTACTATTAAAATGCCCCCAATTATTCTAAATAAAAAAGAAATATTTTTAAATGCCAAATCTATGAATAGTCTATATTGTGCTCTAGATCAAAATATTTTCAAGCTTATTTATATGCTTCCTACTGCTTTTGAAGATTGGAAATTTCTTGAGAATACTTATAGTCTTCCTTACACAGATGATGAACGAGATGAATTCCTTATGGATCCAAGAGAAGAAATCGACGAGGACTCGTGCTTTTAGGAAGATATATCTAAGAGAGAAACAATATTGAACTCAATTGATGGCAAAACATCAAGCAAAAGAGAAGACAGAAACTATAACAAGGTAAGAAAATCTAAATCTTCTCTTTTTGTAACAAATTCTATTTCTACATTTCGTGTGCTTAAATTTACTAAACATAAAATTTCAAAGTTGAAACATGCTAATTCCAAATTACGTTTAGAAAATAAAACTTTAAAAGCAAACGCTAAAGTAGAATCTTATATTGATGTTTCAAATTCTCTTTCACGCTCTTTAATTAAAAATGCTAAACCTTGTTTTGATTATAATACTTTTAAAGAAGAACTCACGGTTTTGGAAAAAGGTCTTTTAACTTCAAGAGAGCATAATGAAAAATTGATAAAAGAAAATGACAATTTAAAGGATAAACTAGAATCATTAAAAATGTTTATTCAAAATTTTTCATATAATAAAAAATCTTTTATTTATAGTTTATCAAATTATCAAAAGTCTAAAAGCTTAACTTCATATTATAAGAGTATGTCTATAAGAAAGAGTGGAAATGAAAATCATCATAGTAAGAACCAATCATTTAAAACATATTGTAACCCACTCTTTCAACATTCAATTCTTAAGAAAGACCACCACACTTATAAACTCTCAAAGAATCAATATAATAAAATTCATTATGATTGTCAACATCAATGTATTTTGAAAAATAATTTGAATAAACATAAATACCAAATGAATTATTTTTCAAACAATTATCATCACAAAAAATGTCAAATAATCATAATATGAATTTAAAAGATAAACAACTAAAGTATGAATGGAGCCCCAAAATTAAAAATGAAATACTAACTCCACTTATAAAGGCCCTTTCATCATTATCTCCCCAAAAGCCAACACGATGTATTTAGGTACCCAAAGGAACCATCACACTTGGTCCCCTTTGGATACCTAAATCTCCCATTCACTAGGAATCATTGTATTGCATGAAGTAGAAATAAATTAAAAATGAAATATCATTACTCTACTTCATGATATGTTTAATTGCTTTTTATTTTTTATTTTTGAGCCAACACACTATGATTATTTTATATATCATGAGATATGACTTTCATTTTAAGCCTAATGTTTAACAAATCAAATTGAATTAAATTGAACATAAAGTCATAAATTTTTTTAAAGTGATCTATCTTTCCTTTTTATATGTTTTATCCTTTTTAAATCCATTGCCTATAAATGTCTTATATTATCATTATAAATTGAATGCTAAATTTTCTAAATGATGTTATCAAGACTAATGAAATTACTTTCAAAATTGGATTTAAATAGAATTTTAGGGGGTCTTAAGCTAAAATATCAAATGCACAACTTATTGCATATTTATCTATTTTCATTGTTGCATATGATAGCCCCTATAATGAAAAATCATAATTGAAAATTACAAAAATGATGAATTTGATTTCACACACTCAACCTTGATCTATTAATATCCTATGCTAAAATTCACTATAATCATATATCATAATTCAAGATCTATCAAGACCTATCTTAAATTCACTAATTCTATCAACCTTAGGAATTATGAAATATATGATTGTGATTGGTATTATAGTGTCATATCTTGTGTAGTTGTGTGATGTGCATCTCTATTATTTGCAAGAATCTCATCATATTTAGACCTTACAATTAACTTGACATTAATAAGATGAAATCAAATAGAATTGCCTCTTCATTCTAGGCCTATAAATTTTCAAAACTCTATAATTGATTTACATGCAAACGAATTATATATATTTAGCATATTTTGCATAACATACAAATTCATTATCCTAGCTGCACCTCTTGGTATATGCTCAATTTAGTGTTTTTGCTAGGATTATCAATATAGTGATATGCTAAAGGTAGAGAAATTTGAACTTTAAAATTCATGAGTACAATGTGGTTTCAAAATCCACTATATGTTCTAAAAATAAAACAAACTCATGTTTTATGAATCAATTCTTAGACTAAAATGATTAGTATATCCATAAACATTAACCCATGACTTGTATCTCACAATAGCGAGGGCATAGGATTGTGTGCCTTAGAGACCTAACCTCTAAGTCATGTCTTGTCCTTAACCGGGGAGGGTTCCAGTAGGGCCTTGCGAGGCACTGCGGGAAAAGAGTGCTAGGTTGAGGGTCATCTCTTGTATGCATATGGGATTAACACCCCAACCTACGGCACGTATGCAACACCTCATGTCCATCCGTCTCTTAGTACGGGGCTATAGTGTGTAGGCATATAGTTAGGGTATATTATTCTTAGGTATACTCATATTATATTCATTGCATGAATATTATCTCACTTTTTATACTTAAATCATGCATATTTGTTTTTGTTCTAACATTGCATCTTGTGTTTGCATATTTTATTATTTTGAGCTTTAATGATTTTACAAAACACAAGTATTTGAAAAATCACCAAAAACATGCTAAAAGAACCTTCGAATCTAATCAATATACTCTAGAATTTCAACTGAAGGAAGGTCTCTTTATAATACAAATGAATTGTGAAAAATGTTTATGAAAATATCAAAATTTGTAGTTCTGTCTCGGCGTTAAGAAGCTAAAGCCTGCCGTTAGCTCCTTTGCTCCAATTTTTTTTATTTTGAATAATTTATGGTATTATTTTAATGTTTTGTGTGTGTTTTATTTCTATGTTTGTAAAAAGTTTTCTATCTTTTTATTTCCTCTAAAACAAAATCTTATTTCTTTTCAAAATAATATGTATTTTCTCATGCATTATTTTGTGTATATCTCTCTGGCATAGAATATCATTTACTGAAAGGGCTATTATAGGCTTCTATATTTTCCAGAGAATATATATATATATAAAACAAATACAAAATTACAAAACAATTTTAATGAACAAAAATATGTTTTTTTTTTCTTTATGTGTGTTTATTGTTTTGTGCATATATAAAAATTCAAAAATTTATAAAAACAGATTGTTATTCATTTCTATTGTCAAGGATGATTAATTATATCAATTAAAGATTAAATACAATGTTTAATTTAACTTTCAAGTTTCTTAAAAAACATTGTTTTGTATTTATCATGCCTTGAAAATTATCTTGTTATGTGCAATGAAATTGATTGTAGATAAACATGTGAAGAAACGCTTAGCATGCCTCTAAGTATGAGTAATGTATTATGTTTGATAATGCTTCATTCACTCAGTTATTTTTGATAACTTACACGTGTTTACAATCTTATTCTTGCATGATTGTATAGTGTAATAACATAAGTAATTAAAATGCTTAAATAGATTACCTACACAACATTGAATTGGTTACTACAATTCTTTGTCTTTCATGCACTTATTCTTTAGAGAAATGTGGTTTCAAATTCAAATGATATGCTTGCAAAACAAGTGAATTCGGAGTCCTTGGTCATAAAAATCAAAATTAAATAAAAATAGATGACAAGGAAAACTCCACCTAAGAATTGTAAAGTGTCTTGTAGCAAACAATTATTATACCACTTCTCTTAGTACACCAGATAAAAAATAATAATTCTAAAAAGTATAAAAGTGATCCCCCAAGCACAACTTTGCACCCTGATAAGTCTTAATAAGCATTGTGTGTGCATAACACCTTAGTAGTTGTACTATTTATTCATATGCATTGAAATATTGTGGAAGTAATAGTATCTGTGTATTTTAATGTTGTGTTATTTCATTATATAAGTCATGTATTTTTGATTGATTCACTTGGATACTTTATCAAAACACTATTTTGTACACATCATTATCTTTCATAAGAATCTACTCATGAGAATTGGATCCTGATGCTCATATATACTATTCTCTACAAACTTAAGTAAATGCACTAGATAACAAAGCATGATCGCTACAATGTTTATGTTTACTTGAAATGTAAATTTTATTACATTGTAGTTTTTGTATCTTTTCTTGATAGTATGAACTCATGCTTGCAATTTTATCTTAATGGAATAGCATCTCTTCAACCTTTAACTCAAACATCAACTTTTCAAATTTAAAACTCATTATCCTTTATATGATTTTATCTTCTAAAATGATGTTTATGTTTAATAGTGTTTAATATATTCTTCTGCTAAGTTTACCACTTATGCTCATTCATGTCTATTTTTTTAACACCGTGGTATTCTATTTTTTCAACAAGTGGTATCTTAAAATAGAATGCTTACTTTATCATGTCAGCTATGTTGCTTACTAATATATGTTCCATCATGCTTATATTTTTCTCAACAAGTAGTATTTAACAAGCTTATGATTGCATCCTATTTTTGTTCTCAACATAGAACATATTACTCCTTATTCCACACTCTCACCTAAACCTTCTTTAGATACTACCAAAAGGGGAAAATAAATTACATAAATCTAATATTTTGGGGGAGTACATTATAATGATTTGAAACTCAAAGAAAGTATTTATGTAGTTGGAGTAATCATATAGAAGGTGCATACACTATCATACACTCGATCATGACAATCCTTCAATAAATGGTTCTTAATCAATCTTAGTAGATATACACTCATCACTACCCACTTTTTCTAATAACAAAGGGGGAGAAGAAATTGAGAAATCTAGTCAAATAGATATTTAGGTGGAGTAAATTATATGAGAGCACTTATCTAGGGGAGGACTTCATATAGAAAGAGTATGTATTATCGCTTTCAATTCTATCATGCTCTTAATATGTTATTCATGCATATTTTATTACCACACTTTTCTATAAACACAAATTGTCTTAATCTCACTAATTTCTCATACAAGTATTTGTTATTATCAAAAGGGGGAGATTGTTGGAGCCTATGTTCCGCATCTCTTGGTTTGAGAATAACAAATATCGTGTTGTATTTGATCTTGTATTTTGTGTGTTTATAGTATGCAGGTTGCACAAGAACTATAGCTACACATCCCTATGAGTAGTATACTGAATGGAGACGATTCTTGGGAAAGAGACTTAACGCCCCGCTTTAAGAGTTAATACCCTGCTTTAAGAGTTAACACCCCGCTTTAACTCTTAATACCCTGATTTAAGAGTTAACGCCTCGCTTTAACTCTTAAAGACCCGCTTTAACTCTTAACGCCCCAATTTAACTCTTAACGCCCAACGTTAACATTAACGCACAGCGTTAACTTTTTTGTCGATAAGTGTTGTCGTCGAAGAGGGAAAGACATCGAGAAGAAGTACCATCAAGTACCAAGAGACAATGCCAGCGTTGACTCTTAATGCCCACGTTGAGTCCACAAACTGCCACGATCTTGACGGTTGCACGATTTCAGCCACGACAATGCACGATCACTAATGCTGGCGTTAGCTCTTAACGCCAGGCGTTAGCTCTTAACGCCAGGCGTTAGATCCCGTGACTATTTAAAAAGCAGCCCCTATCATTATTTGAGAGTTGATTTCCAGAATTCTGATACTTTTGAGAGAGGCTCGCCTACAACAATTAAGAGATCTCCCTTGGGCTAACATGAAGATCTAAAGAAGATTTTGAAGGAGAAGGTCTACAATGCATATTCCATACGAAGGACGATCGCTTCAAGAACGCCAACGTCTATATCGCCTTTATATTCACCTTCAAAATTTCTTGGGGAGTTTTTCTTAATTTATCTTGTAATCTTTTACTTTTTCCTTTTGTAATTTGTGTGGAGAAATCGTTCGGGGAGAACATCGAATTCTGGGAAGGATTCCGTGGGTAAATTCGTCCTGGTTGTTGGCGAGTAGGTCCTTATGTGGCTTAAGGGGTAATTCGCCGCCTTGTGCGTGGCGACAAGGTCGAGGTTAGATCTAGGTGGTGGCTAGAGGCCTTATCAGGGGTTAGATAGGCTATAGCCAACCAGACCTTGGGAGAAGGACCGGTGAAACAACAAAAATTGTTTTTACATATTTTCTCCTTAATTTCTAGCGTTATAGAAATCAAACATTTGTGTATTCAATTCATTATGAAATAAAATCATGTCTTTTATTATTCTATTCAGTTGATTTAATTTCCTCTTTAAGAATATTTTAATTTATATTTTCATCAAGCATTAAAATTAACATTTGTGTAATTATCTTTGAAATACAATAACCGTTTTCATTATCTGTGATTTTTTGGAATTGTAATTCATTTAAGATTTCATAAGTAAAATAACTGTGACAATATTTTTGTTTTAAGGAAAATTTTCTGGAGAGCTAACGTCCAGCATTAACACTTAACGCTAGGCGTTAGTAACAGTTAACAAAAAGTTTTTTTCTCTTGTTTAAAAAGGAATCTTCAATACAATCTTTTCTGAGATATCAAAATATATTTTCTTATTAAATATTCTGAAACTTCAGTCGCAAACTTTGATAAATTTAATTAAGATTTAAAATTCCATAAAACCCTTATTCACCCCCTCTAAGGGCGTCGTAAGATCCAACAAATAAGAGACTGGAGGGAGTATGATACCTTCGACTACTACTTCCGTGTCCTCGTGCTTTAGAATAATCCTTCTCGTCGGGGAGTCAATCCTTTCCTGGTTCCCGTGCAGCCAGCTCATGCCACGGATCAGGTCGAAGTCTTTCATCTTCAAGAGCGTCGTCGGTGCTTCGAACAGCTTCCCTCTAATCACTACCTTCATGTTGCACATTACATTTGTTACTATCTCTGATCCGTCCGGGAACCGCACCTTCCTATGGATGCCCTCAAAGTGCTGGACTTGGTCCAGATCATCCACAAATTCTTCTGAGATGAACGAGTGTGAGGCACCAATAAAGTGTATGCGGGCTTACCGCAGACGAGTATTATACCTGTGTGGTTTTTGTTTGTTTGGTTCAATGCTAAGGTAAAACTAAGGTTTACTAAGTGCTAATGAACATAAAACAAAATGACATTAAAAGTACTAGTAATGACCCTTGCGGGGTCCCGGGGCTGAGCTAGGTCCAGAGCGTACATCTGGTTCATGTCTGTCTCCAGTCTCCGCCTAGAAATCCATGACCTAGACCACGTCCTCGACCCCCAAAATGCTGGCCTGGTGGGGCAGCCTGTAGTGCTGGTGGTGCATTCCTCTGAGGGCAGTTCTTCTGAATGTGGCCAGTCTGGTGGTAGTGGTAGCACTCTAGTGGGCAGGTGGCCCACCTCCAATTATTGTCATCTCCCGCATCTATGCAGGCTGAGGAGACAACACTACCAGCTCCCTCTTCTCCTGCCTCTCCTCCTGGTGGCGTCGGTCCTCCGCTCTTCTCTCCCCAATGTAACGACCCTTCTGCTGGTCCCTCCTGCCACTACTTCCATGGTCCTCTTTCGGTCTCTTCCTACCTCGAACAAGGTGTTGGTCGGCTTCCAGCTTCTTCGCCATCTCCAAGATCTTGGCCATGCTGCCATTAGAGACAAAGAGGGGGGCCTACCTCAGCTCGTCACGGAGGCCCTTGTAGAATCTCTTTGTGTAGCCTGCATCATCCAACTGATAGGAGCCCACAAACCGGGCTAGGTGTGTGAACTCCCAGTGATACTTCACGACTATCCTGCTACCGTGCCTCAGTTGTAGGAACCTGTATTCTAGTTCATCCCTTGCTTACTACGGTACGCAGTGCTCCAGTAGCGCCATATTGAACTCATCCCATGAGATGTCAGCCGCCTCCAGTCCAGCATAAGTGGTGTCTAGTAGTGATTTCCACCACCTCTTTGCATGAGATTCTAGGCATAAAACCACCAGGGGTACTACAATGTCCGTCAGGCACTGAATTCCTGCCAACTTCTCGTACATGATGTCTACCCACTACTCAGTTCGCTCAACTGTCTCCGTCCTGAGGTATGATGGAGGGGAAAGTCCTCGGAAGGCACTCATCTAGTTGGCCCCGGGGTTTGGCTGAGGAGTCGGTGCCTGCTATGCCCTGAATGCCTCCAGTATGGCAGTCATTATGGCATGATGTTTGGAGTCGGAGGCACTCCATGCTGTGGGGTAGGGTTTGTCGCGGGCTACAAAAGAAAATTGACACTCGTAAGAGGATTTGCTTAAAAATTTCAATTAAAAGTGGACTTTTCATGTGATTCCCCATGTGGGCACACCATTGCTTCCGCTGCTTAGTTTGTCCTCAAACTAAACTCGCTCGGGGTGGCCCAGGGTATGTGGACTTCTTTTCTTCGGATCGAGGTTTCGCTTTGATACCAGTTTGTAAGACCCCTTTTTTCTTTCAAAAACCCGGGTCTTATGCCCAGAACCGTTGCTTTGCGGTGACATCATCACTTAGGAAGGTCGCCACTACAATGTGCCCATTCTACCGGCCATATCGATCACAAAAGAAGTAAGTATAAATAAACTTATAGAAGTTCAAGTCCACATCACATAGTAAATAAACTCATCATAAAGAGATGTCAACATGAAATAGCTGAATAAAAGATAGTAGTAGCAGGGCTCATGCCTGGTACATCAATTCTTCACTACAATTTCACTCGCGGAAGCATAATCTACTAAAACTAATAAGACACACATGGATCCTGTCACCGGTGCTCCCGTGCTAGACTGCCCTGCATCCATCTGCACCGGCCTCTGGTGCTGCAGCATCTCCTCGGTACCCTAAAATGATAAGGTACACCGACCGTTAGTCAAAAGACTAAGCCAATCCCCCACCCTCCCCCGATGACTCCTAGGCACCGTGCGGAAGGGTGAAGCGGAGGATATCAATGGGTAAAATCAAAAGCAGGTGACAATGAGTCTAACTACGGAAGGGTCTATTGGTAAGCAATATATAGTACAATGAGTAAAGCAGTTGGAAGTAAATTAATAACAAGTAAGCAGTAGTAACAAGTAAAGAAATTGTAAATAAAGGCACTAAGGAAATAGTAATAAGAACAAGTAACCTTAATTTATAGGAATGCCCACACAAACCTATAGACCAAGGGGTCGTTTAGTAGGGCCTATCGTATAAAAAGTCCCATAACCAATTTATACGACAAGGGTAAGGGTTGAAATGCAATGTTTATGCTATGCCATGCGAGGTATGCAGTTTAATGTTATGTTCATACAAGTGCAACTCACACACTATGACTCTATGCGCACAGACCTTTAGTTCCCCCTTTTGGAGGTAGCAAAACTCCCAGGATACTTCCATAGTGGAAAATGGGAGCGGTGGGTTGGGCCTCGCCCACCTCTAGGTTGGTATCTGCACTACCTAACCTAGACCTATCGTACGCCTCAACACTAAGAACACAACATCAGATCTCCTGCATACTCTTACTAGCTAGGCCACCATACTTTTCTTTGGTAAAGTGTTAACCACACTTACCGAGACAAAGTATCGACATCGCTGGGATGACCGTCAACACTAATGACCCACCAGCTTTATTCACATAGAATATGTTAACAACTATCTCTGAGTCCTAAGCTCCTCGCAATAACCTGTCTGACACAACAACCTTCCGAGCCATCGGCTCGCCTGACTAACCCGTCTGTGCTAACAACCACCGAGCCTAACGCTCATAAGATCAAACCTAACTAGCCCTTTTAACCATGGAGTGTGGGTGTGTTCATTATTAAGTTAATCTTTTACCTCCATTTAATCCTACACTTTAGGGTTAACCATGGACTTCCCGAGGACTACCCTATGAGGGGCTCGCTACCGTACTAGGAACTATAATGGGATGACACCCCGAAGCTCCCTTTCCAAGGCACTTAATATTATTAGTGACTACTCATAAGTATATCCTTCTTATCATTACACTTGGATTACCCTATGTATGTTATGACCTTCCAAGAGGAAAGATGATCTTTCGTCAGTACCGAACACGACCATACCACTTTGCTTATCGGGTTCACTCAATATATAGACCCGTAATGGTGACCTCACATCCTATCTAATAGACTTGGTACACCATCTACCTTTCCATTCCCACCTAATGATCCATAAATTACTCAAGTTTTACGGTTATACTATAAGCAGACCAAATGAGTTATATAAGTTGCATAAGGGGAGGTACCCTAAATATTCATCCAACTGACTCAAGATTATTACTGGGAGTCTATCATGATATTCTAAGACTAAATCCAGAGGATCATATTTTTCCTTAGTTAACTGTCATTTATTATAATTTTCCTCAACATTGTCCCAGTACGAAATTGAACATGAAGTATAAATTCCCCTTATGATATGGCCTCCACAAAATTATGAAAAATCTATAAAGTCAAAATAATAGTAAATACATAATATCACGATTTTTGCAGTAAGGTGTTGGCCTCTAATTATAATATTGAATAATTACCCCAAATTACAATTTAAAGAAGGAACCACCAAAAATACTTGTCCAAAAATTATGGCAAAATTATCAGACCTTTAATCAGAATAGTCTACTGGCCAAATTTCAGAATTTATCAAAACTTATTAGTCACATAAATAAATATTCCAAGTAAACCCATAGTAGAGAAAATTGTGAAGTATTCTACTGATAAATAATTGCAAAAATTATACAAAAATTTACAGAGCTCTCTAATGACCTAAAATGTCCTACCACCAAGTTTCATAATTTTCTAGAGGATATTTTGCACTCATTTATTTAACATATTCCTAAAACAAAATAGATGACTTGTGAATGAAGTGCTAATTAAATCACTTCAATAATTACACAAGAATTACCAGAGGTATATTACATGATTATGAGGGTACCACCAAACTTTCATCAACATTCAAGATCATTTGAGCACGTAAATATCTCTTATAAAAAAGTTCCCTAAAAAAGGTTATAACCTAAATAAGAGGTGATAAGTGTTCCTAAAATCCTCATAAATTTTCCTAGGGAATATTTACACCCTATGAACTCATCTACCAAGTTTCATGACCATTCAAGTACATATGCCCCTATGTCCTTCACAAGACTGAAAGTGCAACCCTAAGGTTAGAACTAGGGTCCTAGGGCATATCCACCCCACATCACCCCAAATTACTCATGGGGGTATCTTATGTGATCCTAAACCAGTGGCCAAAGTTTCACACCACTTTGATGAGATTTGACCACCTAATTCCATCATGTGCACTTTTGACCTAGTTTGACCTAGTTTGACCAAACTTTGGTTAACAAATTACCCAACAAAATCAGTCCCAATTGGGCTGAAATTTTTACCAGGGTCATATAAAAAGCACCCTCCAAAGTTTGGAGGGGATTGGAGGTCATTAGACCCTATAATTAAATAATATATGGATTATTAAATTATTACAAAAAACATTAGAAAAATGTTTTCCAAATTTTCCCATTTTTGGATATGTTGAGTGTATAGGTACAAATAGCCTATGCATGTTTCAATTTTCAAGTCAATATCATTTACGAATCAAAAGTTATTCAATAAATAGTGGTTGTCCTACCCTAGGGACCAGTCCCACCAAAATGGCCCTACAGGGAGCTACCATGCTCATTTGGGGCTGAATCAAACTTTAAAATAAAGTACACACCACGAGCTACAACTTTAATGTTGGTCACTATTTCATCAGAGGGGCCTATGTATTTATAATAAATTAATCTAGATACTGCAAAAAGTGTGACATAAATACAAATCATAACATAACATATTTATCTGACCTTAGCACAGATCTTGGCGCAGATCGTGCGGCTCTTGGTCGTCCTCTACCTCCCGCCAAGGGCTGAGATTGCCCGCGCCTGAGCCAACTTCCACTCCATTAATGTTGGCCGACGATTAGGGGTGGCTGGCCGGGCGGAGGTGGCCGGAATGGGGGTCTCCAACGGGGGAAAGAGGTCTCAAAATGGGCCCTTTCAGGAGCATGATTCGAGCCAAATTTGGCTCGAATCAAGCCCCAAACTAGATGAGGATCTAGCACTAGTGGAGGAGAGGAGGATCGGACCAGATTTGTGGCCTGAGGTCGCGTATTTCGGCGGGTTGCCATGGTCGGAGCTTGAGCTTTTGGTGCAATGTCGATTTGCACTTGGAGGTCTCAGTTTCTTTATAAAAGTGGGGGGTTTCACTCTTCTTCGACATCTGAATGTGTTAAAGGCCTCAATTGGAGGCAAGAGGGGGGTTTCACATGGTGGCCATTAATGGACTTGACGGAGAATTTCATTTTCATATGGGGGAGGTGAATTGGGCGTCAAAGTGGCTGGGAGAAGGCTAGCAACTCCTCCTCTCCCCAAGAAGAGATGAATGGTGCCATCAATGGGGGGAATTGGAGGTTTCTTCTTCCTCTTCATTAACTCCCCATCTCTCTCTCTCTCTCTCTCTCTCTCTCTCTCTCTCTCTCTCTTTCAAATTGGGCTTTCTCTCTCCTAACCAATTTTATTGAAATTGAATGGCCTATTCATTAGCACCCAACCCCATTAGGTGGTGGACAACCATAATTGAGTCTAGCCCAAGTGGATTGGGCTTGATTAGGTCAAAATAGGTCACTTTGACCTAAATTTAGGATAAGGTTGACTTTGGTCAATTGGACCATTTGGGTTGACCCCAGTAGGTGGCGTGTCACCCATTGGCCTCCCTTAAGGGTTAGGAAGGTCTAGGTAGGGTCAATTTGGCAAGGTGAGGGTCAATTGACCCTTAATAGGCCACTTTGACTAAAATAGCGCTAGGGACTTTGGTAAAATTGGCCAAATTGGAGGCCAAATGATGGGGATTTTTGGTCCATTAGGTCCCTAGTATCCTTATAAGGGTAGGGGCAAGGTCAATTTGGCATGGCGGAGGTCAATTGGCCCTAATTCAGCTACATTGACCAATTTAGGGTTAGGGTTGACATTGTCAATTTGGCCTCTTTGGTTGACCCCAATGGGTCCCTGGTGCTCTAAGGGGACCCATAATGGGCTAGGGATGTTGTGGTGGGGTCAAGAAATCAAGGTGAGGCCCTAAAGTCCAACCCTAGGCTTGGTATCTAAAAATTGCTATTTGCAGACCACTTCGGTTTTCTCCTTCTTACCAAAGTTCACATGATCTTAAGTGCTTCCTATGGTTTTGTCATGACCTAGTCATGACAAAACCAAATTGGGGGTCTAGTTTTTTCGGGGATGTTACGGCATTCTTCTTCTGCAACTAGTGACATATTCCGTTGTTTTTCTCCATCGACGGACACGGATCATCCCCTAGGATCTTCCCATCATCCATGAAATTCAAGGGGAAGATGCAAGCATTCCTTTCTCACTACAAGCTAGGATCTCGAAGAAGAATCATGAATGGTGTAAACCCCTCAAGAAGATGGGCTCATTGGGAGTGGTTGCAAGCGATTCATCTACCTCAGATGACAACCGATGATCAAGGGAAACATAGACTCATATTACATGGTACCTTTGCATCCATAGAAGAGTCTCATGCACTATTTGTACTTTTATCATCTTTTTCCACACATTAGGTAGAGATTAGCTACTGTATCTTAAATTTTAGATGATGGTTGGATTGAACATTGTGCAAACTTGATTTATAAACATCTTATGCAATTTTACGCTTGTTTATGTTCATATCCTTTGGAGTAGCTTAGGAGGCCTAGCCTCTTGCTGTTGTGTTCTGTATTTAGTAAGTTTCTTATTGTTGTGTTAGAGAAAGTGTGGACGGGGTGCGTTGTCGTTGAGCTAGAAACAAAACATTGAGCAAGCGATTGTACTTCGCTTTTGCATGGCACAATGAGCGAAGTGGAGGAAGTAGACATGTAGTGATGTGAAGTGGACGAAGGCAACCCGCGGTGGTGCGAAGCGGTCTCGGCGACCCGCATTGTTAATTTAGTTTTCAATCAATGCATTTGTTGTTAGCAACCAATCACCCCCCCCCCCCCCCCTATTATAAACCCGACATAAAAGACTTCGATCTCAAGTCTTATCTCTATAGATAAATCCATCCCGCCGTTTTCAACGAGAGATTCGATACTCATGGATTTATTCCCATTTATTATTACTTTACAATGACCGGTGCACAACTTTTAAAACTCCAATTGGCATGTCTCCATTTAGACTAGTTCATGGGAAAGCTTACCAACTGCCAGTTCTGCTCAAGAATTATACTTTTTTGGCAACCAAATACTTAAACTTTAATATGACAAAGGATAGCAAATGATGTCTTTCGCAGCTCTGCACTTAAGAAGAATTTTGGCATGATGCCTATGACATTGCGTGAATTTATAATGTACAGATAAAAAATGGCATGACATAAAAATACGACACAAGAAGTTCAATGAAGGTGAATTGGTATTAATATATAACTCCCGACATAAACTCTTCCCGAGGAAACTCAAATCCATAAGGTATTGTACTTACACAATCACTAGCATCTTTCCATTTGGTGTCGTTGAGCTGCACAGTGAGAAGGACTGTTGTTTAAAGTAAATGTACAACATTTAAAGTCTTATAATGGAGATCCCTTCGAGCGTGCTAATATTATTGTAGAAATTTTTGATAATTCTGCTTAGACAATATCATATAACTACTTATTGCAGGTATTTAGTCTGGCTCAAGGACGTTAAAAATCACTCTTAGGAGGCACTCAAATGTTATCCACATTTTTATTCAGCTTTTCTTATTGCTTATGCTTGTATGATTGCATGAATCCTTTCGATTATGTTTGGATGAATGTGTTTGTGGTTTTCCTTATGAATGTTATCCACATTTTTTTCTAATCTTGTTAGAATTCGGTGTTATATGATGTTTTTTCTTTGACTGAGATGAGAACGGGAGCAAAAATTTAGCCATCAATTAAGATTTGGTCACTTTGGGAATGCCCCAATCTCGGGCATTTGGTAATGAGTTTCTCACCCTCCTTTTTTCCTGTAGTCCTCATAAGTAAATCTCAAATATATATCTTCCATGAGGAATGCATCATTTAACGCTGGGGTTAGATTATGTTAACCATTTGCTCCAGCATATTTTTTGCAGTCCGTTAGAACATATTTTTTCAATTTTGCTCCCAATTTTTAAAATATTTTTCTCACTCATTTGCATTTCATTTTTGCACGGACGCGTTATGACGCACATTATTGTTAATTCCTTGTTTTCTATTTACATATTGGTGTGTAGGTTTTAGTAATTTATAGTCAAGCATTGGAATTTAGTGGTGGATTGTAGAGTTGTGCAGTGCTCCTAGTCGAGTGCACGTGTTCTCTGGTAGAAATAGGTTTAGAATTAATTTCTTCTCATATGTTTTTTACATTGTCTTTGTAATAATTATTGTTGGTATATATCTACTCTTCGTTAGAATGAGATTTTGTCCAACGCTAGTATAAAGTTGTGTGTAGTGTCACTGGTAGCGTATTATAGGATCACGACAAAAGGGTGTCCTTTCTTAGTGTTTAGAACTCGCCCAAAGCTATCTTTGAAGCATATGCACACAATTAACTCTACCTATAGGATTTAGGCCTTCCCTTGGATAGTTTGAGCATATGTATCCAAATGTACTGTCAATACCATTGATAACCCAATTTTGAGCTTATCAACAAATTTTCGTTGATTCACCACCACCGCTTCATCACCAATGCTAAATTACCAACCCAATTGCACACTTAAAAATCTAAGCATAAATTCTTATTTTTCATGATATTTGAAATTGGGATCCCATTTTGTGATGTGGTGAAAAGCCAAAACTGTTATTTTGCTTGGGAGCTTATTTGAAAAGAAATGTAAAAAAATATGAAATGAAAGAGGAAAATAAAAGGAAATTTTTTTATTGTTTTGGTTTAGGCTTTGGAGAGTGACCCTATTTAAAAAAAAGTAAGTCTGGGGGTATCACACTTTTCGTTTTATAGTAGTTAATTTTTATGTGAGATCAAAACTTTTGTTTATGTGTGAAAAGCCTTTGGTTAATCCTTGATTTTATCTCACCATTAAATCCTAAGCCTTCACTTTCATCCAAAGTTAAGCCATAATGATTGGTAGTGTTGAGTGGTAATGAGTGTAGTGGAGAAGGTGTGACCGGGCGAGCCTATGACCATCATCATTGATGGATTTCTTCGGAGGCCACCTTGCTAGTCATATGAATATAATACCTAGCTCAGTGATCACTACTTTCGTTTAGGTTGTGCTTAGGATAAACCACATTTTTTTTCTTTCCTCAAACCATGTATCGGTCTGATGGGAGTCTTATTGCCAATAACTGATTCCTTGGGGTGACACCAACTTATGGGTTAGTCACCACTGTAAGATGTCGATCCAGCCATCTATATCAATCATCTAGGTCAACCATAATTTATATGCACGAGTAAGAGATATTTGTACATTTACCATAATTCCATATCACACTGATTAATATATAACATCAAAAATACACATGTCCACATATGTGATATAATAAGAATGAAAAGAGCTTATGCCAGTACGTCAAAATCTCTCAAAATCTCATAGAAGTAATCTAAAGTCAATCACTCACATTCATTTGAGGGAGTGTCCTAGTGTGCTGCATCGACTCCTCATGCTCTATCTTCCTGACCTACTGCTGCTCCGACTTCATGCACTCCTTGTTGTTATGCCACATCCAGATGTTAGTCAAAAAGGCTAAGCGGTATCATCCACCCCTCCCCTGATGAATCCTAGGTACCGAGTGGGAGGATGAGGAGAAAAGTTATACAAAACCAGGATGACAAAGCAATTGACATGTCTCTCACTAACATAGTATATGCATAAAGTGCTACAACATTTAATAAATCAATGCTAGCAGTTTTATAAGTTAGAGCAGTAGTAAAGAGCGGAAGTAAGTATAGTGCGTCATAGTAGAGTAAGGTAAAGTAAAGAACAAGCTACACTACCATCACAAAAGAATACCTTAACTTATATGAATGCCCATACAAACTTATAAGTTGTGATTTTTGGTAAGTAACTTATCATATAAAAAGATCCCATACTAGTTTTATATGATGAGGATCTTGTTGTATGCAATGATGTGAATGCTATGCAATGTTTATGAAACTCACTCACTCGACTATGTACGTATAGACCTTTAGTTCCCGTTATTCGAGTATCACTCCAGTACTTCTCGTTGAGGCACATGGAGGCAGTGGAGCAGGCACTTCAACTTCTATGCTAGTATGGACACCTCCCAACCTAAACCTTTTGTACACCTCTATACGACACTCCAGAGTCTCTTCCTACTAATGTATTTATGCACCACCTCTATCATCCAAGTCTCCATCTCGCAGGACTAACTAGTCCTCCATATCAATATCACACTGAGCCTCCAGCTCACAGGACTAACAAGTCCTCCATACCATCCCCACACTGAGCCTCCAACTCGCAGGACTAACCATTCCTCCATACCACAACCACACCGAGCCTGCAGCTCACAGAACTAACAAGTACTCCATTTCAAAACCACACTGAGCTTCCAGCTCGTAGGACTAACCAGTCCTCCATATCACAAGCACACCTAGCCTCCCACTCGTAGGACTAACCATTCCTCCACAACCAATTCCATCCCTTAACATGCGATAAGGGTTACCAGTATCATTATTCACCTATTTAATCTAATATTACTTAATATTTAGTTATACTTAGTGATTTGAGGTGAATCTTGGACTTCCTGAGGTCTACCCGGTTAAGGGCTCGCAACGATACTAGGAGACATGATCGGCTGACACCCCAAACCTTCAATTTGATGCCGCACCACTTCCCCCACATGCAGATGACTTGGAGATGTTACAACACAAGGACTTTCGGCGCCCCGGAAGTCAACATTATAACCTCCGCCCGCGTCGCGCAAAGGATGCTTAAAGCCTTCGTATTATCTTGCTTTAGTTTTATATTTATTTCCGCCATTTAAAACTTGTAATATTTTAATTCCGACATGTTTTTATTTTGGGTGTGCTAATAGACATTTTATGATGGGGTGCATTTAACCATCGGGATTGATGAGATTTCATCTCAATCTTGGATGGTTGGATGGTGTTTGTAATCTCCTATTTAAGGGAGCCTTTTATGAGAAATGAGAGATTAGAATTGAACCCTAAAAAGCTCCCCCCTAAGGAGGATTTCGGCCAAGCCTTGCTCCAAGCCGCCGCCCCCCCTTGTCTCCCCTCTCTTCTCCATTTTCGCCCCCCCCCCCCCCCCCCTCTTTGGGTGTCTCCGGTGTGGTCTCTTCGTGCGACTCCAAGGAAGAAAGAAGGCAGCCCCTCGGTGTGACTCCGAAGGATCCATACGGTGCGACGCCGGTGGAAAGCATGGAGAGAGTGATTCTCCCACATTTATCAAGTGTGTTTTCATTTTCTGGGTTGGGTAACCTCTAAACCTTCAAGAGCTTCTTTCTTTAGTTTGTGGAGGAAGAACCATCGTGTTCTCCGCGATTTTGAATATCGATCGTTGGTATTTTTCTGAACTTGAGATCGCTTTCCCGCGTTCTCCGTGTCCGGACCGTGTGGGTCTCGTTTGCTTGAGCGGATCTTGGCCTATAGCCTTGGTCTTGTTCTCTAAGAGAGTAGCAATCTTTGTGTTGATTTGGGAACTAAGTCGACTCTCTTTTGACGGCTGTTTTAGAGTCGATCGTTCTTCTTTTTGCTTGATATTGTGATGCGAATGGCAACATATGTGAGCGATAGAATGCTTGTGTAAGTGCGCTAGTTCATCGTGTGTTCGTAGCGAGTTGGAGTATAGTCCGTGTAGATTTCTATTAGGAGACACCGCTGCATCAATTTGGTATCAAAGAAGGTCGTTTCAACTCCCACGTTGCAAACATCCTCGCTGCGATCTTTGTCGGTCGTTCTAATCAATAGGAAAATCTGAAAATTTTCGGATTGGTCTGCGTTTAGTAAAACCTCAAAAAAAATTTTTTTTTTAAGCTTGTCAGAAAAATCTGAAATTTCTCCTTTAGCTTCCTGAAAGTATTTCCAGCAACATTAAAACTGAAACTTTTTCGATTCGACCTCGTTAGGCTGGCCTGAAAATTAGAACCATCGTAATTCTGTCTAGGTGGTGTGCGAATAGCGGTCTGAAATCTGAAATTTTTGTAAAATTTAAAAAAAAAATTCTGTAGCTTCCTGAGTTTATTTCCAGCAACTTTAGAACTAAAAAAAAATTTCGTTTTGATCTCGTTAGGTCCGTCAAAAAAAAATTCATTTTTTTCTAGTTGTTCAAATTTGCATGCGCACGAGACTAGGCACGGAATACACCGTAGAGTTACCTTCCACCTCTAGGATGGCAGCGAAAGATCAAGTAGATCC
Organism: Dactylorhiza incarnata; assembly: GCA_033032865.1. Classification (NCBI taxonomy): domain Eukaryota; kingdom Viridiplantae; phylum Streptophyta; class Magnoliopsida; order Asparagales; family Orchidaceae; genus Dactylorhiza; species Dactylorhiza incarnata. Next base: position 2,010,548 of record JAWHQI010000068.1, read on the forward strand.
TAACACGGAGGCTATAGAAGAGCTACGTGGTGAGATGACGGAGATTAGGACCATGTTAGCCCAGATTCTTCTGAATCAAAGGGGAACACCGCCCCCACCGGCTAATGATGAGCTGCCTAATCAGCAACAACGGGTTCATGATTCGGATTCGGATGAAGGATATCCTCGAGCCCCTCCTCGTGGACGTCGTCCAGATCGTGGCACAGATATCACTAGAGCCATTAAGATCGACGCCCCTACTTACGATGGTTTGGGAGACCCCCAGATTTTCCTTACCTGGGTAGTGGATATTGAATGTTATTTCGAATGGCACCATCTTACGGATCCCCAAAAGGTCCAGGTTGCCAGGATGAAGCTAACGGGTCGAGCGAAAACGTATGGGCTGAATGAAGAGCGTAGGCTAGGAGCCGGGCAGGGAGCCCCACTCATTGGATGGCCGGTGATGAAGAACTTACTCACTGACCAATACGTCCCCGCCTACTACCGAACCCAAATGTTCGATGAGCTAGCCACCCTTCGGCAAGGCTCAAACTCGGTGGCCGAGTATATGGGCGAGCTGAAAGACCGTATGGTGCGTTGTAATCTTCGAGAGATCCCCGAGGTTACGCTATCTCGGTTTCGTAAGGGGCTCCACCCTGACATTCAGAGGAAGCTTTTGAGATATGGTCACACAGATCTGAATATGACATTCAATGCCGCTCTTGACATTGAAAAGCATCTGGCTTCTAAGGCCCACTCTCGTTACTCCCGTACGAAGAGTTTGACCACATTTGGGGCATCTTCATCTACCATCCACGATAAAGGAAAACCTAAGACCGCCGAGTCTAGATCGGTAGTGAGCACTGCGAGGAACTCTAGGAATCCCACGAGTGAGCATATCCCCATAGGAAAGGTTAGCAAGGCTAACACCACATGTTATGCTTGCGGGGTTCAGGGCCACTACGCCTTTGAGTGTCCTACAAAAACTCAAGCCATAGCCCTTTTGGATGCGGAGACCGACCCCGCCGACCTAGTTTATGAGGTTATGGAGGAGGGTGACCCTGAGGGAGTCCCAAGTGATTTGTAGGACGAACGCTACCTAGGAGTGATGCGATGTATCTTGACCACCCCTCTTCCCTTAGATGATTGGAAGAGGACGAGCATATTTTCCCTGATCTTTAGGAGTGGTGAGAAGTTATGTAAGCTGATTATCGATAGTGGAAGTTGTGTAAACGTCGTTTCTGAGAACGCCGTCACACGTATGGCCTTGACCACGGAGCCACACCCGACCCCGTATCAAGTAGCTTGGATTAACAAGATCACTATCCTAGTTACCAAGCGATGCCTAGTTCCCCTCTCGATCAGATCGTACACGGATGAGATATGGTGTGACGTATTACCGATGGACGCATGCCACGTGTTATTAGGCCGCCCTTGGCTCTATGACCGTGATATGACACATTACGGCCGGGCCAACTCCTATGAGTTTAAATTTAAGGGTAAGACCATTACTTTGAGCCCGACCGTTCCGAAGGAACCAGTTGCGTTACCCAAGGACACCACTGTCCCGGTCGAGAGGAAGACGTTGAGTCTAGTAGGCAGGAAGGAGTTTGGGAGAGGCCCATTTTTAGAGGGAGTGATGTATGCGTTAGTTCTTATGAGTATGAAGGCTTATTCGAGCACGTTATATGGGTTGCCTAGAGAGTTGCGGGCCTTGCTAGATGATTATAGGGATGTTTACCCCGATGAGCTTCCGTCGACGTTACCCCCACTTAGGGATATACAGCATGCTATAGATCTTATCCCTGGGTCTTCCCTACCCAATCAGCCCCACTATAGACTCCCTCCCGCTGCCCATAAGGAGTTACAAGTCCAGATAGAGGACTTGTTGAAGAAGGGATTCATTCGGGCTAGTTTGAGCCCATGTGCTGTTCCAGCCCTTCTTGCCCCCAAGAAGGATGGTTCGTGGAGGATGTGTGTTGATAGCCGTGCTATCAACAAAATCACCATCAAATATAGATTTCCAATCCCACGGTTAGATGATCTCCTCGATGTCCTAGCGGGTGCCACCATCTTTTCCAAGCTAGATTTCCGGAGTGGTTACCATCAGATCAGGATTCGTGAGGGAGACGAGTGGAAGACGGCGTTTAAATCCAAGGATGGACTGTATGAGTGGCTTGTGATGCCTTTTGGGATATCCAACGCCCCAAGCACGTTCTCCAGGATTATGACTCATGTCTTCCAGCCTTATATGGGGAAGTTCGTGGTTGTCTACTTTGACGACATCCTTATCTATAGTACCACCCCCGTCGATCACATCTCACACCTGCGTATAGTTCTTTCCACCCTTCGGAAGGAAACTCTTTATCTGAACCTTAAGAAGTGCACTTTTCGAGTCTCTGAGGTAGAATTCTTAGGTTATATTGTTGGGACCGAAGGTATACGAGTAGACCCCGGGAAGGTCCAGGTGATTAAGGATTGGCCAGAGCCGACTAGTATTCGAGAGGTGCGCAGTTTCCATGGATTAGCTACATTTTATCATCGTTTTATACGAGACTTTAGTAGCATCATGGCACCTATTTCTGATTGTATGAAAAAGGGAGAGTTTGCGTGGTCGAAGTCTGCTACTTTTTCCCTCCTTCGGATCAAGCAACTCATGACCGAAGCACCGGTGTTACGTCTCCCTGACTTCACCAAGGTCTTTGAGGTTACTTGTGATGCGTCTGGGGTAGGGATAGGAGGAGTCCTAAGTCTAGAGGGCCACCCTATTAGTTATTTTAGTGAGAAATTGGCAGGCGCAAAGCTCAATTATTCTAACTACGACCGAGAGTTCTATGCGATTGTGAGGTGTTTGCATCATTGGAGGCACTATCTTCTGTCCAAGGAATTTGTGCTCCTTTCTGACCATGATGCGTTGAGATTCATAAACGGTAGTCATAAGATCATCCCACGGCACGCGAAGTGGGTTGCGTTCCTTCAAGAATACACGTTTAACATTAAGCACCTCAAGGGTTCGGAGAATCGAGTCGTCGATGCGCTTAGCCGCCTCACCCTTTTACTTTCTACCATGAAGGTGCATGTTATTGGGTTCGAGCTCATTAAGGATGAGTACGCCACGTGCCCGGATTTCCAGGAGTTGTACCTCTCCGCACAGGACAACTCCCCCACCACTATCTCGGCCTTCACTATTAGAGACGGTTATCTCTTTCGGCACGGGAAGCTATGCATCCCACAATCTTCCCTACGACTACACATTATTTGGGAGTTGCATAGCGGCGGTTTGAGTGGTCACTTCGGGCGTGACAAGACTATTGTGCTCATAGAGGAGAAGTTTTATTGGCCAAAACTTAAGGCCATGGTCGGACGAGTAGTTAGCAGTTGCCGAACGTGTCAAGTCTCCAAAGGTTCTAAGACCAATGTTGGCTTGTATACACTGTTACCTATTCCATCCAAACCTTGGGAAGATGTGAGCATGGACTTCATTCTAGGCCTTCCCCCCACGTTTCACCGACACGACTCCATATTCGTTGTTGTAGATAGGTTCTCCAAGATGGCATATTTTATCCCTTGTAGCAAGACCAATGATGCATCTCATATTGCCAAGCTGTATTTTCAAAATGTCGTTAGCCATCGTGGGGTGCCTAACACTATTGTGTCGGATAGGGACGTGAAATTTATAAGTTATTTTTGGAAGACGTTGTGGATTCTAATGGGCACTAAATTACTATTCTCTGCCGCCTACCACCCACAAACGGATGGGCAAACAGAGGTGGTCAATAGAAGCTTGGGGAATCTTCTTAGGTGCCTTGTGGGTGACCATAAAGGCACATGGGACTTACTTCTTCCCCACGCTCAGTTGGCTTATAATAATTCCAAGAATCGATCCACGGGTATGTCTCCCAACGAGGTTGTTCACGGGTATAATGCTCCGGTGCCCCTTGACTTGGTCCCACTACCACCTTCGTATAAGACCAGTCAGTTCACACAATCTTTTGCCCAACACATTCATGATCTACATGCACATATTCGGGCGACCTTGACCTCTCAATATGACGCCTATCAAACACATGCAAACCAAAAGAGGAGAGCGTCAAACTTTAATGTCGGAGACCAAGTTTTAGTCCGCCTAGTTCCCGAACGAATGCCATCAGGCACCGTTAAGAAATTAGCACCGAGGCGAGCCGGCCCGTTCCAGATTTTGAAGAAAATAGGAAAGAATGCTTTTTTTTGGATTTGCCTTCTGATTGGGGTGTCTCACCCATTTTCAACGTTTCGGATTTGACGATGTTTGTTCCGCCTCCACAAGAGTTGTCTTCTATGTCGTCTTCTCTTTCCACAAATAATTCTAATGGGTTGGGGAGTGGTAGATCGGATGATCTCTCTTCCATGCTGTCCACAGGTATACCGCCGGATGGTGAGTCACATCTTATTCCTAATGCTGACATGTTTCCAAGGTTTCCCAAAACCTTTTATAGCCCTGACAGGATACTGGATATGGAGCCCTTGACTACTACTGATGGTGATACTCGCCGCTTCCTCATTCGATGGCGGGATCGTCCACCTTCCGATGACTCTTGGGTGCTTGAGTCCGAGCTTCAAAGACTAGATGCCGCTCTTCTCCACCGTTTCCTCTTGGACCACGCATCGGGGATACGTGAAGTTGAGGGGGGGGAGGATTAATGCCGCACCACTTCCCCCACATGCGGATGACTTGGAGATGTTACAACACAAGGACTTTTGGCGCCCCGGAAGTCAACATTATAACCTCCGCCCGCGTCGCGCAAAGGATGCTTAAAGCCTTCGTATTATCTTGCTTTAGTTTTATATTTATTTCCGCTATTTAAAACTTGTACTATTTTAATTTCGGCATGTTTTTATTTTGGGTGTGCTAATAGACATTTTATGATGGGGTGCATTTAACCATCCGGATTGATGAGATTTCATCTCAATCTTGGATGGTTGGATGGTGTTTGTAATCTCCTATTTAAGGGAGCCTTTTATGAGAAATGAGAGATTAGAATTAAACCCTAAAAAGCTCCCCCCTAAGGAGGATTTCGGCCAAGCCTTGCTCCAAGCCGCCGCCCCCCCTTGTCTCCCCTCTCTTCTCCATTTTCGCCCCCCCCCCTCTTTGGGTGTCTCCGGCGTGGTCTCTTGGTGCGACTCCAAGGAAGAAAGAAGGCAGCCCCTCGGTGTGACTCCGAAGGATCCATACGGTGCGACGCCGGTGGAAAGCGAGGAGAGAGTGATTCTCCCACATTTATCAAGTGTGTTTTCATTTTCTGGGTTGGGTAACCTCTAAACCTTCAAGAGCTTCTTTCTTTAGTTTGTGGAGGAAGAACCATCGTGTTCTCCGCGATTTTGAATATCGATCGTTGGTATTTTTCTGAACTTGAGATCGCTTTCCCGCGTTCTCCGTGTCCGGACCGTGTGGGTCTCGTTTGCTTGAGCGGATCTTGGCCTATAGCCTTGGTCTTGCTCTCTAAAAGAGTAGCAATCTTTGTGTTGATTTGGGAACTAAGTCGACTCTCTTTTGACCGCTGTTTTAGAGTCGATCGTTCTTCTTTTTGCTTGATATTGTGATGCGAATGGCAACATATGTGATCGATAGAATGCTTGTGTAAGTGCGCTAGTTCATCGTGTGTTCGTAGCGAGTTGGAGTATAGTCCGTGTAGATCTCTATTAGGAGACAACAATGCATCACAATTCCCAAGATAATTAATAATATTGACGGCTACCCTTCCTTAGAACCCGCTCTCTATGGTTACTCTATTATTCCTAAGATAGATTTATGATTCTTGTAGAGGAGAATTGATCTATCACTTAAACTCCAACGTTAACTGTTCCTGTAACATCCATGTGACCTATCGCTTGTCACTCCTTATCTAATTACCCTAGAACTGCAATCAGATGTACAACAACTTCTAACCATGCCTATAACTTCATTATAACCAAGATCTATGTTTGTCCTCAAGTTTTCTCATTAACAAGCATTTTGATAAACGGTGCTTACTTTGATTCCATATTGATCATGACCTAAGTATGATTCCCCATCAAAACTTTTATATATGCTCCAAAATTTATACTAGAGATGTAATATGATAAAAATGAGTGGGTGTCAAAAAATTGTAATTTTTTTCCAAAGCGTTTAACTCTATAAATTCCATTAATACATCAATGTGACATAAATCGTATTTTATTCCAAACTATAGGACATTTTTATCCAAAAAGTCCAATTTTTGGAGCGAATATAAATGGAGTCAAATTACTAGAACATGTTTTTACTATATACAGACCACAGACACTAACATTCTTAATCATGATGTTTGTGAAGAGACTATCATAATCTCAAAACCAGTGCATCTAATATTAATTCTAGAGGTTTAACATGATATAAAATGTGGTCTATCATAATTTCAAGGATTTACAATTATATTAGATGTGGTCCTATGGCCTAGTCACACATATGACATAGTTTTGGATTTTTACTAATTCACTTGGTCACAAATAGTTCATTAATTTAAAAGTGTGACATATGAAATATTTACTTAAACTATAGGAAATTATATTCCAAAAAAATTCATTATTCTACAGGTGATATTTATATTATTATAATGCATGTATGGCCAACGTTTCATTGGCATGCAATAAGTACTTTGGGAAAAATACACCAAATATAGTTTTTGTGCTACATGCACACCCAAACCTACAATGTTCATGCAAGTGGATTATACCTACATGCAGAAATCCAAATGGTCCCAAATTTTGTCCAATGGAATATGATGACCTAAACAACAACCTACCAGAGATTTGGATTTTTTACTAATTTATTTGCTCTCAAATATTTCATTAATTTAAAAGTGTGACATATGAAATATTTACATAAAATAAAGGAAATTATATTACAAAAAATTCCATTCTTCCATTGGTGATATATATTATCATAACACATTCATTGCCAAAGTTTCATTGGCATGTAATATGTATTTTTTGGAAAATACACCAAATATAGTTTCGTGTTAAATGCACACCATTACCAAACCTACACGGTTCATGCAAGTGGAATATGCCCACATGAAGTAATCAAAATTGTCCAGTGGAATATGATGACCTAAAGAACAATCTAACAGACATTTGGGTCATTTTGAAATTGGTTAACCATGTAACTCACCTATACATGCATAATTAGATTTTTACCTAAATCATATTGAAATGTACTCCAAAAATTCTGATTTTTAATCGAATATCTATCTAGGTACTCCTCATGCATGGCCAAATTTTTGACCCATTCCATTATCCAGTAGTTAAGAATTAACAATTTAATGTATAGGTCACCTTTGGTACGCCATACAGAAACATAGAGATTTTGGGGGTTGTAGTTTACTAATTGCAGTGATTGAAAATTCCTTGGAAAGTAGAGACAAAGGAATACAAATTTGATGTTCATGACATGAACTGATTCAACCCTTATGGTCCCTAAATCTGATCTTAAAGTTGTTGAATAATGTGTGACATAATATATTATAGTGAAATAAAACTATAGCACATGTGGTCTGCAGATAGCAGATCCTGCGCAAATCGTAAAGAAAAAGGACGGGATCAGGCCATCTTCAGACTCCATCCAACGACCCAGATTAAAACAACTAAGAACTTAATCAAAGGTGTTTTCCCAGCCAGCAGAGCTCCTCCATGACTAGCCACCACCACCACCTCCATCGAGGTGTGGGCTATTCAAGGACAATGTTTTGCTGGTCTGAGGCAGCCAGAATCAATAAAGCAAGGGGGAATTTAAGCATGAAATTCACGCTCAAATTCCTTGGATTCGAGCTCTATTGAGCTCGGATTTCATCCCAGAGGAACTACAAAGCTAGCACAGAGCGAGAGGAGGAGGAAACCTGCCATATTTGAAGCTTGTCGACGGGTATTTTCCTAAGGTGACATGGGCGATCCTTGCTCCGCCGACCCTTGACATTTCCTTGTTTCTTAGTCGATTCCTTAAATCCAGGATAACAACACGACTCCTCAAGTCCCTCTGAAGCTGAGGTGTCATCAAAATGGGCTGAGGAGGTGTGTATATGGGGCTGCCATTAAGGAAGGGGTCGTACCAGCCTTGGATGCCCCTCCTAGCTGCAACTTGGCAGCAAATCTATTGGAATTTGGCTAGGAATAAATGAGGGAGCTCAGTTATGGGCTTGGGAGGAGGAATGGAGGGCCAAGTATCCTACATTCCTCAATTTTCTCTTTGTTCCCTTATGGAAATTAGGGAACCCCAAATAAGCCAGATGCATGCAGGAAGGGCTGACCTTGAGGGTTTTGGCCTATTGTGATTGGGTTAGCATCTTTTATTTTCATATTTTTTGCTAAGTTTGACCAAGGTTGACTTGGTCAAATTGATGAGGAGGCAACCACCATAAGAACACCATGGGTCATATGACACCATCCAATGTTTATTGGGTCATGGTGGAGTCATGATTAGGCTAATTGATTCATTTAGGGTAAAATTTGTCAAAGTTGACACAAAGTTGACTTTCATCAATTTCATGAAATTTATTTAGCCCAATGGATTATTATTGACCTAATGGACTCCCTTAATGGTAAGGAGGGTATTAGTGAAGTTAAACTAATCAATTGAAGTACAATTGAGCCAAATTAGGATAAGTTGACCTATTTTGACTTTGGTCAATTTGGCTAGTTTTGTTGACCAATCCATGTGGTCCATGGTACATTGACTCACACTTATGGTCAGGAATGCATTGGTGAGGTGAATTGAGGCTTGTGAGTTCAATTTGAGGTGAATTGACCTAGGTTGACTTGTGTTTATTGGGGTTCAGTAGGTGAGATCACCTACTCACTTAGGCTCCATGGTCAATTCCTTGCCCTAGGTCACATGTCATGACACTTGTCAAGACCTAACTCATATCAGGGGCCTAGTTGGAATGAGGATGTTACAAATCCCAATAAATAAAGAAATAATTTCATCCCCAAAATTTATGTTTGGTTCTACGAGAATATACGCATAATGAAAAGAAAAGTAAAGTACACTGGGTTAGATCATACCTGAGGCGAATAGTCTCGGGTAGTATTTTTTGTGACCCCTAAGGGTTCCAAGGTATGTTCCTCATATCTGTGGTTGGACTACAGGACTTTGAATAACGGGACCTTCTTCCATTGTAAGACCCGGATATCGATATCATCTATCTGGACTGGCTCCAGAGAAAAAGGATGATAAGATTATTCGAACAAAAAATCTACCAAGTCCACACTTGCTCAAGATGGAGGAGGGGGTGATTGTTGAGGTGGTCGGCTACTTTGAGTCATGGATGAAGGAGTGAGAGAGGGGATAAAAAGAGATGGATGTGAGCAGAAAAGAGGTCGCATGGAGAGATGAGAGCTGAAAGAGATCACCTGATGAGAGGGAGATCGCCCAGGAAAGGGGGAGATCACCCAAGCAGGGGGAGAGGTCGCCAATGTCTCAAAACTGGAGACCGCTCTAATCACTAGCTACAAGCTGGAAACCCTTCGAAGTCCCTTTTTGGTACCCCTGCCCCTCTATTTATAGGTGTGGCACCTGCCCAAATGGGAAGGTCTAGAAATGATTGGCTGCCCGGGAAACACGAGACTGGTAGGGGAGATAGCCCGAGAGAAGATGAGACCTCCCGGAAGGGGAGCTCGCCAGGAAGTGGTGCTCGCCCAGAGGGGGAGCTCGCCAGGGAGACCACCCGGAAGGGGAGCTCGCCAGGGAGACTGCCCAAAAGGGGATGAGACCGCCCAAAAGGGGAGCTCTCTAGAAAGGGGAGCTCGCCCGAAGGGGGAGCTCTCTAGGGAGACCGCCCAGAAGGGGAGCTCGCCAGGGAGACCGCCCAGAAGGGGAGCTTGCCAGGGAGGGGAGCTCGCCCGGACGTGGAGCTCGCCAGGGAGACCGCCCAGAATGTGAGCTCGCTAGGGAGACCGCCTAGAAGGGGAGCTCTCAGGAAGAGGAGCTCGCTCGGAGGAGGAGCTCTCCCGGGAGACCGCCCAGAAGAGAAGCTCGCCAGGGAGACCGTCCGGAAGGGGAGCTCTCCACGGAGGGGAGCTCGCTCGGAGGGGGAGCTCACCAGGGATACTACCTAGAAGTGGAGCTCGTCAGGGAGACTGCCTGGAAGGGGAGCTCACTAGGGAGACCGCCCTGAAGGGGAGAGACTGCATGGGATATGCAAAATTTCCTGGTACCTGAAAAAGGCATGCTTTGAGAGGATCGCTGATTTATGGGTAAACAAAAATGTTATTAGCCCTGAATTAGACGTGACATGCTTCTCAGGAGGAACTAAGTCTCACTGGAGTGAAGAGATGTTGAAGACATCATGTAGGCTCGCAAACTCTGGCGATAGCTCCAGTTTGTAAGCCAATGAACAGATCCATGCCAGGATCGTATAAGGCCCCATATATCATGGACTGAGCTTTTTCTGCCTCCGTACCCACAAAACGTCATGCACCGAACAAATCTTTAAGAAAAGCTGGTCTCCCGGCCGGAACTCTACCTTCCGATACCGCATACTGTAATACGTTGTATGCCCGCTTATGTCCTCCATCATCCGCTCCCATACAATCTGCACTAGATCATCCATATCCATTGCATAATCTGATCTTAGAACCTATGGGTCCTCATCATGGATACATGATAGCAGTGTTTGACATCTCCTCTCGTTTAGTGCCTCGTAAGTAGCCATGCCAATGATCTCCTGGAGACTATTATTGTAAGAAAACTATCTCGATGATAACAGACTTTCCTAGTGCTCTTGCACTCGACCTTCACCCACTGGCTCGTCTCATAGTGTGTCTCCAATTGAATGATCTCCCTATTTATACCAATCCAATACATAATCTTCCGCAAATCCATTGTCATCTTGGAGATCCCCGGGTGCACCCAGCACATGGTACAATGTGCCCTTCTAAGAATATCCACTTGAGGAACCTTAAGTATCTCTCATTTGTGATGAGGATGTAGCTTGGTTTAAGGTTATGCTATCAAAAGATGGGAGTACAATACAATTGAGGCTTATGATCAATGAATTTCATATCTTCACATGTACCACATTTCTAATCCATTAGGTAAATCATCAACTCTACTTACCATACTATTATCAAAATCTACCTCAATTATACCTTTGATAAAAATTTCTTATGAGCAACGATCATTATTCATATGAGGTCAACACTCTTTTTTATAAGGTATCATCAAATAAAATCTAGACGTGACTTCCAAGGTCATGATATGCAACCTCTGAGAATCCTACCAACTAGGTTCTCGTAATAAAATACTTATATGACAACCTCTGATACTTTTTTATTTAATGAATGCTCGGGACCCTTAGCATTCATGTAAACTCTTCACGGGTTTATATATGGCAAATCTATGTCTCGATGCGGGGGTAGTCCGGGTATCTTCTCCGAAAAGGCATCAGAAAAGTCCTGAACTACCAAAACTTCAGCTATGGAGGCCTCCGTCCCCTTCATCTCAAGTAAAATCATGAACACCATGGATCAGGTCACTTTGTACGAAAGTCCCTGAGACTTGTGGATATAATAAGGTTCTTTGCCCTAAAAACAACCATTTATCGCAACCTTTTCAAGGGTCATATGCGAAGTATCCTATGAAGTGGTTTTCTCTAGGTTGGAATTCTCATTCAACATTTTGTGCCATATCCTTGTGATAGCTTTTAAATAATGGGAATGGGAGGTATCAACTTATAGGCACAAAAGCTAAGATTTCATGTCACCTACTAATCCATCATTATATTATAGGCATCAAATCTCCTTAAGATGATCCTATTATCTTGTGTAAGCGGGTTATAATATCATCGGAGTAATGAAAGTGTGAATATCAAAGTGTAAGGCTTGAACACTTGCACTTGCATTGAAATCTTTCACTTAGTCAATTTGGGTATCCTAATACTTCAGCCAATTTATACCCAAGGTCGATATTAGACTAAGATACCTCCTTAAACTCTTTGATAAGTAATGTAACACCCAACTTTTCCCAAATAAGGGTTGATGAGAAGTACTGCCAGGATTCGTTGAAATGTCTCGAGTGGTCTCGATGAATTGGACTTATTCGATGAAATGTGACCGAGTACTCTCCATGAATCGTCGAATGATCTCGACGAATCGTCAAATAGTTTCAACTAGTATCAAAGAACTCTGGTTCTGGTTTAGTTTCAACGATTCGTCGAAATGTCTTGAGTGGTCTCGACAAATCATCCAAGTTTGTCGACTAATTTGTAGAAACTTCTCGATGAAAGCTATTGTCTCAATGAATTGTCGGAAGGACTCGACGAATGCAGACAGAGCGATGATTTTGCCTATTTCAATTTTGACGGAAACGTAAGTGCCGATCCTTCATCGTAGCCGTATAGATCCACTTGAAATGTCGATTTGACGGTTATCATGATTTCGAATTCCATTAAGAAAGGTTTGAGAGATAACTTTAGGTTTATTTCTACCTTTACATTCTCTCTCCAAACGTGAGAAAACTGCGAGCTCAAGGAAGAATAAGAAGGAATCTTCCACCATTGACGGAGCTCCTAATCACGAGATGCTTACAGATGAACAGAGAATAACCCGGTGCGGTTATTTCCATCCGATTGAAATCTCAGATTCATGGCGCCGAAGAGAGAGGGATGGGTAATGATCCTTCCTCCCAGTCTTAGGATGTGTTTGGTCCTTTCATTCTTTTTCTATGCATATTGAGGTTGTCTCTTTCACTTATTACTCAAGTGTAGGAATTCCTATAGTTCTTCGGAACTCTGGGTAGATTGTGTCCATCCCCGACATTGTTTACATGTAGAAATCTGGTAGATGAACAGATTGAGGCATTTTGTGTGAAGATTACCAATGGCCGTTAGCCCGGATAAGTGTTGCTTAAATGTGACGTGCATTTAGTTTAAGCCTAGAATGTATGCCAGAGAATGACTCTGTGAGAAATGGCAACGTAATGTGGGACTTGAAATTTAGTTGTCTTTCGAAGAGCCTAACGGAAGACCCATGCTTTGAATGTGGTTAAATGCAAACCTTCACCATGAGATTTGAAGTGGAGCAGTCATGTACCTCCTTCGTTGGATTATGTGTGTGAAACCTAAGTCCTCTTGGAGGATTAGATGTGTAGCCATCATTTTGTGTAGCACATGAATGTGTTAAACCATTATGGGTTGAGGCGGAGCTGTACCTGCATCATACAGTATGACCACATCGATTAGAGCATGGGCAAAGCTGAACAAAACTCATTTCCATGCAGATCGGTGAAAGGTGCCAACCTCTGGTACACCGTGTGATCAAGGGAGAGATCACGGAAGGTGCTTACTTAGAAAGGCCAAAAGCTCTTTTTCCTACCTAAGATTGTGTTGCTTAGGGTACAGTTGATTGTGGATTGATGTTGTGTTAGCCTTATGCGGTTGCTTTGACGGTTGTGGGAATCCTCCGGGTGACCCAATCAATTTCATGTGCATACCTAGGTTCCACTAACTTTGATGCTCAACCTAGAAGATTGATTGTGCTTGAAACCTCACCCTGTGTAGTGTAATTGCACTTTCTCTATATGATTACATGTTGCATGAACGACTTGCTTGCAGAATTAGCGGTGACACGCCCCTGAGCTGGCTAGATGGCCGGGGAGTGGGATCATTATGCAGTTTGGGGTCAACTCATAACTGGCCCTCGTTTACCTCTAATTGGATGTTGGAGCAGGTGTTGGTGATCTAAGTGGAAAGTCCCGGGCAAAATCCATTTGTTGCGTTGGCCCTTGAAGGCCAACCTCACTTTTACTGTTTTCCTTATATTGTCGGCCTGCGTGCCAAAGTATGTTTTGAGTTAAAGATATTGTGTGAATGTAAGGCCTTAAGGCTGTAACATCCCCCAAACAACTAGACACCTATGTTGGTTTTGTTATGACTAGGTCATGAAAAAAAAGGAAACACAAAGGACCATGAGAGCCTATGCAACAAGGACGGAAACCACAATGGTCTGCAAATAGCAATTTCTAGATACCATGTTTAGGGTTGGACTTTAGGGCTTCACCATGACCCTTTAACACCACCATAGCCTGCCTAACACATTAGGGGTCCCTTGGAGTACCAAGGATTCATTGGGGTAAACCAAAGAGGCCAATTTGACCAAAGTCAACCCTAACCCAAAATTTGGTCAAAGTTGCTTAATTAGGGTCAATTGGCCTCCACCATGCCAATGGACCTTGCCCCTACCCTTATAAGGATATACCCAAGGGACCAAAAAGTCCCATCATGGGGCCACCAATTTGGCCAATTTGACATAAGTCAACTCTAGCCCCATTTTGGTCAAAGTGGCCTATTAAGGGTCAATTGACCCTCACCTTGCCAAATTAACCCAATCTAGAACTCCCTAACCCTTAAGGGAGCCCAATGGGTGACTACCCACCCATTGGGGTCAACCCAAGTGATCAAATCGACCAAAGTCAACTTAACCCTAAATTTAGGTCAAAATGACCTATTTTGACATAATCAAGCCCAATTTACTTGGGATAGACTCAATTAAGGTGGTCCACCACCTATTGGGCTTGGGAATTTCTGAAATTGCCATTCAATTTCAGCAAATTTGGCCAGGAGAGAGAAAACACCATTTCCCCAAAATGGTGGAAAGAGAGAAAGAGGGTTAATGGCATTCATGGCCAAAGGAGGCCAATTGATCTCCCCATTGATGTGGATTCGCCTCCTCTAGCAGTTACAAAGAATTTGGACCATTTTCCAGCTCACATAGGGTTAAATTAAGGGGAAATTAGAGTGGCCGAGAACCAACATTAATAGTGATAATGGAAATTGATGGATTGGCCCCTCCCCTTCCCCAATTCGTGTCTTTAACACTCTCGGTGCATGCAAAGGAATGAAACCCCCCACTTTCCTAAAGATTTCGAGCTCTCCAAGTGCAAATAAGGCATGACACCAAAAGCTCCAATTCCGGCCATGGCAACCCGCCAGAATATGCGACATCAGGCCACCACACTGGTCCGATCCTCTACTCCTCCCCTCGTGCTAGATCTCTATCTAATTTGGGGCTTGATTCGAGCGAAATCATGCTCAAATCAAGCTCCTGAAAGGTCTCATTTTCGAGCATTTTCCCCCGCTAGAAAGCCTTGCTCTGGCCACCTCCGACCGGCCAACCACCCCTAATCGTCGTCCACCACCTCAACGGAGGTGGTGGCGGCATTGGCCTGTCGGGGAGGTGCTCAGGTGGCCGGGAAAACAAGGTGGAAGAGAGCCCAAGACATGTTGATCTCAGCCCTTGGCTAAAGGAAGGAGATAACCCGATGCAAATTTGGTTAAACATGACTCTGGTAAAAATTTCATCCCATTTGGGATTGATTTGGTTGGGAATTTAACTATCCCAAAATTGGTCAAACTAAGGGTTAAAAAGTCAAAAGTGCACTTGTTGGGTTAAGTGGTCAAATCTCATCAAAATTATATGAACTCTTGGCCACTAGTTTATTATTACACATAACACCTCCTCCCTAGTTTTGGGGTAGTTTGGGGTCGATGTTCCCAAGAACCCTAGTTCTAACCCTAGGGTTGCACTTTGAGCCTTGTGAAAGACATAAGGTCATATGTCCTTGAATGGTCGTGGAATTTGGTAGATAAGTTCTTTGGGTGTATACATGCCCTAGGTAATTTTATGAGAATTTTAGGAACACTTTGCCCCCTCTGAATTAGGTTATAACCAATTAGGGCACTATCTTATAAGAGGAATCAACATGTTCATTTTACCTTAAATATTGACGAATGTTTGTTAGTGCTCATATAATCATGAAATAAATCTCTGGTAATTTTTGTATAATTTTTGAGTTGATTGATTCAGTACCTCATTCACGAGTCAACTATTTTTCCTTAAGATTATGGTAAATAAATAAGGGCCAAATATTCTCTAGAAAATTGTGAAACTTGGTGATAGGGCATTCTAGGGCATTAGAAATCTCTGTTAATTTTTGTATAATTTAGGGAAGTATTCATCAGTAGGTTACTTCTGAATATGTTCTAGTTGGGGTTTCCCTGATGTATTTATTCATGTGATAAAATGATTTTGAAAAATTATGAAACTCACTCAGTAAACTTTTCTAGTCATTATAGAGGTCTGTTAATTTTACCATAATTTTTGGATAAGTATTTTTGGTGGTTCCATTATTAGCCTCCAATTTTGGGCAATTATTCAATATTATAATTATAGGCCAATACCTTATTGTAAAATTGTGATATTCTGTATTTGCTGTTATTTTGTTATCATAGACTTTCCATAAATTTGTGTAGGCCAAATCATAAGAAGATCTTACACTTCATGTTCAATTTCATACTTGGCCAATTTTGGAGAAATTATAATAAATGCCAAATAAATAAAGAAAATTATGACCTTCTGGATTTAGTCTTATAAGATCATGAAAGACTCCTAGTTATAATCTTAGGTCATTCAAATAACTATTTGGAATATCAATTGGCCTGCGTATAGTAAAACTGTAAAACTTGGGTAAATTGAAGACCATTTGCTGGGAATAGAAGGTAGATGGTGTACGTAGTCTGGTTGGGAAGATGTTAGGTCACCATTAGGAGTCTACATGAAGAGTGTAGCCGATAAGCGAAAGGGTAAGGTTGTGTTCGGGATCAACGAAAGATCGTCTTTTCCCTTAGTGGGTCATAAAATACTTAGGGTTAACCCAAGTGTAATGATAAGAGGGGTATTCTTATGGGTAGTTACCAATAACATTAAGTGTCTTGAGAAAGGGAGCTTTGGGCCAACATCCCATCATAGCTCTTATTACCGCTGCGAGCCCCTCACAGGGTAGACCTCGGGAAATCCAAGATTAACCCTAAACTGTAGGAATAAACTGTTATGCAAGATTGTCGTAATAATCCACACACACACACCCCGTGGTCACGTGAGGTTAGTCAGTTTAGTCTTACGAGCGGTAGGCTCGGTGGTTATAGCAGCGGAATATTTAGTCCACTGAGCTTGTGACTCAGAAATTGTTGTTGGCACAGATGGGTTGGTCCTGCGAGCTGGTGGCTCAGAAGGTTATGGTGATGGACAAGTTAGTCCAGGGAGCTTATGACTCGGAGATTTAAATAGCATTCATAAATGCATGTGCACAAAGGTGGTGGGTCATTAGTGTTGATGGTCATCACACCGACGTCGATACTTTGGCTCGGTAAGTGTGGTTAACAAATTGCCAAAGAAAAGTCTGGTGTACTAGCCAGTAAGAGTACGTAGGAGCTCTGTTGTTGTGCTCTTAGCGTTCAGGAATACGATAGATCTTGGTTAGGTAGTGAAGATACCAACCTAGAGGCGGGCGAGGTCCAGCCCACCGCTTCCATTTGCCACTATGGTAGTATCCTGGGAGTTTTGCTAGCTCCAAAATTGGGGAACTAAAGGTCTGTGCGCACAGAGTCGAAGTGTGTGAGTTGCACTTGTGTGATCATAGCATTAACTATATAACTCTGCTTGTCATAGCATAAGCATTGCATTTCAACCCCTACCCCTATCATATAAATTGGTTATTGGACTTTTTATATGATAGGCCCTGCTAAATGACCCCTCAGTCAATATGTTTGTGTGGGCATTCCTATAAATCCAGGTTAATCTTCCTTATTATTGTTTTACTTGTTACTCTTTTACTTATTTCTGCTTTACTTGATATTGTTTTACTTATTACAGCTTTAATTGTTTTTGCTTCACTCACTGTACCATATGCTGCGTAGTGGTAGATATTTCCCGTAGATTAAATTCACTGTCACCTGCTATTGTTTATACCCTTTATTGTCCTCCGCTTCATCCTTCCCGCACGGTGCCTAGGAGTCACCGGAGGAGGGGTGGGGGATTGGCTTACTCTTTTTGATTAATGGTCGATGGACCTTAACATTTTAGGGGACCAAGGAGATGTTGCAGCATTAGAAGCCGGTGCAGATGGAGGCGGGACAGTCTAGCACAGGAGCACCGGTGTCAGGATCCGTGAGTGATCTACTAGTTTTGCTTCCGTGAGAGAACTTGTAGTGAGGAATTGATGTATCGGGCAGGAGCCCATTTTATTACTATCTTTTATTCAGTTACTGTATGTGGACATTTATATTCTATGATATCTATATAGCATGTGATTTGTGGACTTGTCTTTAGTTGTACTTCTTTTTTCTGTGATCGATATGGCCGGCAGAATCGGCGTTTTGTAGTGGCGACCTTCCCGAGTGATGGTGTCACCACAGAGCGGCGGTTCTGGGCATATGACCCGGTAGCGAAGTGAAAAAAAATGGGGTCTTACAAAGGCCGTAACTCTTTATTGTTTCATTCTTGGGATAGTGGACAATTCTAAAAGTAATGATATTTAATGCTTCCGCATAGGTTGTGATACTCTCGTGTAGTTCTTTTCTGTTATCATCTTATTAACGTCTAGCTAGTGTGATCAATATGGCATGGGGTCCCGTCCAACCTACTATGATATAGTTTGTACTGGTAGTATGTTACAAGTAAAACTACGTTTGTGTACTAGTTAGGTCAGCCTAATCTCATTGATAAGTGGACAAAATTGTGATTCCTCACATGGGTACACCAAAGCATCCACTAATTTAGTTTGTTCGCAAACTAAGCTCGTGCGGGGTGTCGCTATGTTTTGTGGACTTCTTTCTCTTAGGATTGTGTCGGTTGATACTAGTTTGTAACACTCCTTTTTTCCATTTTTCTCCTTCCTTTCCTCGAACCATGCATCGGTCAAAGGGGAGTCTTACCGCCCATAACCGCCGCATTGGGGTGACACCAACTCATAGGTTAGTTGCCACTACAATATGTTGATCCTGTTGTCTATATCAATCATCTAGGTATCCAAAAATTTATAAGCATGAGCAAGAGATATTTATATATTTACCACATATCCACATCACACTGATTAATACATAACTTCATAAAAACACATGTCCACATATGAGATACAATAATAATTAAAAGAGTTTATGCCCAGTACATCATAATCTCTTAAAATCTCGCAGAAGTAATCTAAAGTCTCTCACTCACATTCGTCTGAGGGATTGTACTGGTGTGCTGCATTGGCTCTTCATGCTCTATCTTCCTGACCTGTTGCTGCTCTGGTTATATGCACTCCTACCTCATGACTCCTAGGCACCGGGCGGGAGGATGATGAGAATAGGTACACAAAAGAAGGATGACAGAGCAGGTGACATGACTCTCACTAACATAGTATATGTAAAAAGTGCTATAACATTTAATAAATCTATGCTAGCAGTTCTATAAGTTATAGCAGTAGTAAAGAGCATAAGTAAGTATAGAGCTGCACAGTAGAGTAAGGTAAAGTAAAGAATAAGCTACACTACCATCACAGAAGCGTACCTTAAATTATATGAATGCTCATACAAACTTATAAGTTATGATTTTCAGTAAGTAACTCATCATATAAAAAGATCCCATACTAGTTTTATATGATGAGGATCTTGTTGTATGCAATGATGTGTATGCTTTGTAATGATTATGCAACTCACCCACTCGACTCTGTATTTATAGACCTTTAGTTCCCGCTTTTTGAGTATAACTCAGGTACCTCCTTTTAAGACGAATGGAGACAGTAGATCGAGCACATCCACTCCTAGGTTAAAATGGACACCTCCCATCCTAGACCTTTCGTACGCCTCTATATGACACTCCAGAGTCTTCCCGTACTAATGTATTTATGCACCACCTCTATCATTCAAGTCACCATCTCGCAGGACTAATCAGTCCTCCATGTTAAAACCGCACCGAGCCTACAGCTCACAGGACTAACCAGTCCTCCATATCACAACCTCACGAAACCTCCATCTCGCTGGAATAACCATTCCTCCATATCACAACCACACCAAGCCTCCAGCTCACAGAAGTAACTAGTCCTCCATATCACAACCACACCGAGCCTCCCACTTGTAGGAATAACTTGTCCACCACAACCAATTCCATCGTTTAACTCGGGATGAGGTTTACAAGTACCGTTATTCACCTACCTAATCTAATCTTGCTTAGTGTTTAGTTATAATTAGATATTTGACGTGAATCTTTGACTTCTCGAGGTATACCTGTTAATCCTGGAAACAACAGTTCAACGAGGAGTTTTGACCAAGGGTGTAGCTTGCACTTAATTCTCCTAAGGTGAGTCTCGGGGCATGACTCTCGGAATAACGAACAACACTCTTAATGGTGGAAAAATTGAATAGACCCTCGAGCTGCAGCGAAGAGGTCCCGCCACTAACCCAGAAGATCATAGAGAGCTTCCCCTCCAAAGAAAAATTCTAAGCCGGGCACCTTCGAGAATGCTAGAGTTTCTATCCACACACATGGAAACAATGGTGAGTTGTCAGTGAGAACTCTCTATCCAACTAAAGTAGCCA
Source organism: Dactylorhiza incarnata (assembly GCA_033032865.1). Classification (NCBI taxonomy): domain Eukaryota; kingdom Viridiplantae; phylum Streptophyta; class Magnoliopsida; order Asparagales; family Orchidaceae; genus Dactylorhiza; species Dactylorhiza incarnata. The sequence goes on from JAWHQI010000068.1 coordinate 2,030,929, forward strand.
TAGGAGAGAGAAGCAAGTAAGAGATCCTCCCCAATTGTGCCCTTGGGAATTTATTTATTATTTTCTCATAATGATCTGTGGATAGCTAAATCCCTCTTCTCTGTTTCAATAAAAGCAGTCCAAATTGGTCTGCCAACTGCGGAATCGCACTGTTTGGAATGTCTAACTGCATGCCAAAATTGGTCTTCCTGGAAAAAAACAGGCCACCAAGCAGTCAGGTGAGTCCAGGATGTTCTAATCCTGCTCGCTAGGGTGGCGAGTACACTTTGGGGTTAGGACTCGCCACTCACGCCGTGTAAGACCACCCTCCTGAAACACAATACATGGACAAGGGGAGTCCTATGCCCGGGATAGCCACCTTGCGGAAGTGCCAGCGCACGGGCTAGCCCCCTCCATAAGACGCCTATCCTGTCAGCTATTCTCAAATATCATCAAGCCAACCCATCAATAATAAAAAAGGAATAGAAGACATCATTCACAAATATGAAAAGTGTCCAAAAGAACAGGTAGCTACAAAGCTCCTGCAAAATATCAGAGCACAAAAATTTGCCCTAAGGCTACATTTCAAAACACTCGCTCATATCTGTCACTGATGTTAGTGAAGGTATCGTAGTCTCAGGCCCTGTCGCCCTGGCCTAATTGTCCTCCTGCGTCGTACGCTGCTGCTCCGCCTGTCGCTGGGTGCCCTCTTAAAAATAGTGATGTAGCAACCGTTAGTCATAAAGACTAGGTGGCTTCACATCCTCTCCCCCGGTGACTCTTAGGAACCGGGCGAAAAAAAAGAAATAGAATGCTGCAACATAATCAGTATATATACAAGAAGGAAGAATATGACAGTGTAATAAGAGGGCATCATATGTATAGGTAAGCAATAAGAAATTCTAGCTTGTATAAAAGTATAGCATCTAGCAGTACAGTCAGTAACAGGATATAACAGAGCAGAGTATACAAAGAACCGAATTAAACTTAACTTATAAGGATGCCCATACAAGCTTATAAGTTAAGGATCTTTTGCAACAATAAGTAACTGAACATATAATGGTGCCCATACAAGTTTATAAGATGAGGGTCTTTATGCGGTGCAATGCAATGAATATATGCATGATGACTCACCCATGATTACACATGCACTCTAATTTGCTATGTCAACAAAGACTTGTACAACCCGCTTTTCGAGGGTAGCTAACCACTCAGGCATCTCACGTCGTGGCCAGACGGAGACAGTGGAGCGGTCATGTCCACTACTAGGTGGGTATACACACTACCAGACCTACGCCTTATGTACGCCTCAAAGCTAAGAGCACAACAGCGGAGACCCTGCGTACTCTTGCTCGCCAAACAAGCTGAGCCTTATGATGCGGAAGGTGTCTTGGGAAATAAGCACCAATGAACCATATCCAACCGGTTCTAGATCTATCTGTCAGCTCCCATCGGTGTGACGATCGATGAGCCCGTAGATCTACCACAAGTAATCCTCCAAAAAGGATCATTATGCAATCTTGTGAAACTATGCACACTCAAGTTATTTCACATGCCCAACCCGTGCTATCAAGCACCCAAGGAATCCCAACCAAGTCCATAACACATATTAATATTACTAGTTTCAATGATGCTACTTAGCATACGAGGGCCTACCAATCGGGTCCTTAACATAACACCTTAGGATATAACCAAATTCTATGATCCACACCAAATCATCACTGCTACCCATACCGAGTTGTCATAACTCTTGTGCAGTGGTACGTGTATGAAAGGGAAATACAATCGTTGATCCTATCGGACTACTTGTGCATGTAATGTCAGGTTCGAGTTCACTATGCAAATCTGCCCATACACATTAACCATACCACCCCGCATGCTCGACTCGTAACCTGCTTTGAAGACAATTGAATTCCAAAGAATCGTTCGATCCCGCTTAGTCAATACCAATCGTCTCACGCTCATTCTCTTTAAGGATCATCAATCATAAGTTCTACTAAGCGGTTATCACAAATCCTACTCTCTCTATTAGATTACCAAGGAATATATACGGTTTTATGCACGCTTCAAAAATTCTTGTCTAAATGATCAACTTAACATTTTCATTTCAGCATAATAAATTATAACGACTTATTTAATTCATGAATCATTTCAAAACAAAATCATCTGAAACTTCCACCATAGATCATAAATAACGCTTGAATCATTTCTACCAAATTTCGGCATCATTGTATTACACAATACATATTTATGGTATTTAATAATTAAATTATACGACAGGCAAATCTAAGGCAAATATGTTTCAAAAAATTCTGAAATTAAATGATAGTGGCCACAATATCATCAGATACATCTCTACCAAGTTTTGTATGCATCCGTTAATTATTTTGAGAGAAATTTGTAAAACATTAAAACTAGGTACATATCCATTCATGTTTACTAAAACAGCATTTCTGGAAGCTACAGTCCACCAAAAATAATGTGCCACCACATTCCGAAAAGGTATCGGCAAGGGCTACAACTTTTGTTTTGAGCTCAAGGTCCAGATCTAAGCCTAACCTATCTAAAATCGGGTTTGAACCCAGCAGAGTAAATTTCGACTGCAAGCTTTCCTGTACATAATCCAGATCATTTTCTGCACATCAATTATCGATTTTACTTTGCCGGAGCTACATAACTCCCCTGAAAACCCACAACCAATCATTGGAAAGGTCTTTCTGAGGGCTACAACTTTTGTGTTGAGCACAAGACCTGAATTTAGCCGGATTATTCCTAAAAATTGGCTTGAAGTTCGGTACGCGCAGAAAATAGGTTTTCTCCCATTTATAAATTTGCATGGATCTCAAGACAGATGAACAACATATGTTCATCTTCTTCCTCCAGCACTTATGCATACTATTTCACCTTCTCACCTCCAATACTCCCTCATTAGACCACCGTTCTTCACAAAATCAAGTCCTACAACTTCGTATTGAAGAGAGGAATTGATTGAAGATATTTTTTTGGCGAACGACGCCCTAGAATGGAAGTTTTAGCGTGGTCTCTTCCTAGAAAACTCCATTAATCTCACTGAAATTAAGCTCTTTTGAGACCAATATCTCTCCTATTTCAGATCTAGAGATCTAGAACCAAGGGAGAGGGGCGGAAGTCACCTGATTTGCATCCATGGATCGAGTTTGTCTTCTTGGCGGCATCATGGTGGTCGGCCAAGCTTCGATCATCTGTCCAAGTTTAATCTCCTTCAGCTGGTCTCAATACTTTGGTGTGGGGAAGAGGAAGCCAAGTGATCAGTCCTTGGATGAGGGAATGGAGTTTCACGGCTAAGGGAGGAGAGAGAAAAATTGTGGTTGATTTGAATTACAATAAATGGGAAAATAGTTCCTACGCTTTGGATTGGACAACACAGCCACGTGTTACTTTCTTATTGGCCTAAGCCACATCCCAGCCTTGAAATGTGAAAGGATAAGATATGGGTGTCACTATTTGTTCTGAAGGCTACTGACCGCGGTATCACTGCCGCCCGACGCTAGAACCTTATCGACAACATGTGCCGATCGACGGGAAGGGAGGCCGATCGACGGGATGATAAGCCGATTGACGGGACTCAAACAGAAATCCAGATAAAGCCAAGTAAAATTCTACGGTAAGCTGTTTGACGGGAATAGAGCCCGATCGACAGGATGGTACGCCGATGGACGGGACTCAAACACAAATCCAAATAAAGCCAATTAAAATTTGACGGTAAGCCGATCGACGGGAAGAGAGCCCGATCGACAGAATGGTAAGCCGATCGATGGGACAAACCAAAATCTAGATAAAGCCAAGTAAAATTTGACGGTAAGCCGATCGACGGGAAGAGTGCCCGATAGACGGGATGGTAAGCCGATCGACGGGACTCAAACAGAAATCCAAATAAGGCTAACTAAAATTCAACGGTAATCCGATCGACGGGAAGATAGCCCGATAGACGGGACGATAAGATGATCAACGAGACTAAAACTGAAATTCAAATAAGGCTAAGTCCCAACCATTTCAAAGACTACAGCCGCCGGTATCACTACGTCCCAGCGCTAGCTCTTTTCTACAAGTTTTTTTCCTTATTTCTTATCTTTAGGGAGTGGGAGCGCTGCACCCACCCTTGTTGACCGTGACTCAAACCTGACCAACTCAAGGTCCTAATGCTTCTACCGAGCCCCATTCAACTCCCGGTGACCCAAAACACTCACTAGGGGTATAGCTCAAATTTGGATGTTACAAATCCAATAAACAAAAAAGTATTTTCATCCCTGAAATTTGAATTTAGGGCTACAGGTATTGAAATATGAAGTACAATAATCTAGTTTAGGATATACCTTGGGTAAATAATCCTGGATAGCGTTGTTGCATGAGGTCCATATGTTCCCAAGTGTATTCCTCCTTCCCATGGTTAGACCACAAGACCTTTACCAACGGAACACTCTTTTGTCGCAGCTTCCGGATCTTGGTATTTATTATCCGTAGGGGCTCCAGCTGAATGGATATATCAGTTGCTATAGCGCCAGATGTAGTTACGAAATACTGATCAGGATGAAGTAACGCTCTTCGCTGGGAGGATACATGGAAAATGTCGTGCAAATTCTCCAATTCTGGTGGTAGCTCCAACCGATAAGCAAAGGGGCCGATCCACTACAGGATAGTATTAAGCCCCATATAATGAGGGCTGAGCTTCTCCCTTCCCCGGAAAGGAGATACACCATGCATTTGTCTGATCTTCAAGAAAACTTGATCCCCTACTTGGAACTCCCCCATCCGATGTCTCACATCATTGTACTTTGCCTGTCGACTCTGTGCCACGAGCATATGATCTCGAACCAGCCAGATCATCGCGTCCATATCATCAATATATTCCACCCCAGTGCCTTCAGATCCTCATCCTGGATCCAAGATAGAGATGTCCTACAACTCCTTCCATGCAGTGCCTCATAAGGAGCCACACCGATGCTTGCTTGATAGCTATTATTGTAAGAAAACTCCACCAAATGTAGAAGTCTCTAAAGTATCTAGTTGCCTACCTAAATCACCTAGAGGGGGTGAATAGGTGAGTTCTGCGCCTTTTGCAGAATTAAAAGCTTGATGAAAATAGTGCACAGAAAAGCAAATTCACAAACACAGATGACACGAGGATTTTATAGTGGTTCCCCAATATTGGGTACTCCACTTTCCCGCCTCGCCTATCTAGCACCATGGCTAGCCTCAGCTACTTCACTGTATCTCGGATCAAAACGATCCTACAAAATCGGAGTCACCACACATACACCTCGTAGACAACTCTCCTACAAACTAGGAGACAATGCTCCTACAACTCGGAAGATAAACTTCCTACGTACAATGAAATAGAGGTTGTGTACAAGTAAAAAGATTAAAATACATGTACAGATCAGAAATTGATCTTCTTCCTTCTTGAGACTTAGAAAACTTTGGCTTGATATTGAGGAAGAAAGCTTGAAATCTCAGATCTGACTTTTAGGACTCGATAAGATCCAATAGACTTCTGAAGAAATTAGAACACTGATATGTCGAATCTTTTCCTTCAAAGAGATTGGCTGATTGAGAGAGATGAAGTTCTTCGAAAATGGCAGAAGGCGTGTAGCTCTTTTAGGTTTTTCGAAAGATTAGGTCTGGACGATTTCTAATAGTGACCTTTTACAAGTAATCATGTCTAATGGTAATAAGTCCTTGATTTTAGGTAGAATCTCCTTAAAATAAGTCATACATGGCACTGACATAGACAGAGAACATGTTAAATCCCGTTAGAAATGGACTTTGAAAACAAAACCTGAAATAATAATATTTCTCGAGATCAAAAGACTTCTCAAGAAATGACATGATTTCTCGAGAGAAGGACCGTTACTTCTTGAGAAAAGGCTTAGAAGGACTTTTCTGGAAGACTAAAAGGAATTTCTCGAGAACAGAAATGGCTTCTCAAGAAATGAACTTGGCTTCTCGAGCAATAATCATGATTTCTCGAGAAAGGAATTGGCTTCTCGAGAAATGGCTTAGAAAGTCTTCACTGGAAATCTAGAAATGATTTCTCGAGAACTGACATGGCTTCTCGAGAAATGAACATGATTTCTCGAGAACTGAATTTGGCTTCTCGAGAAATAAACTTGATTTCTCGAGAAAGGAATTTGACTTCTCGAGAAATGACTTAAAAAGTCTTTGCTGGAAATCTGACAAGAATTTCTCGAGAACTGAATTTGCTTCTCGAGAAAAGATCTTGATTTCTCGAGAAATGAATTTGATTTCCCGAGAAACAGATTTGATTTCTCGAGAAATACACTTAGAAAAATTCTGATACTTTTTCTTTCTCTCTCTTTTGACAACCAGCAATTCTTCCAACTTCAAAACATCAATGGTACTTGAAAATGAAGTGTATCCCAATAGATAGATCACACATAGGTCAACACCATGTTCCACACAATGAGTGATTATAGTGCATGATACTGTGTATAATGACTCGCTGTAATCTGACATTGGTCTACCCTTGGCAATAATAACCTGATAGTACACAACTAGGAAACAACATCAATATAACATCAATACAACATCAATTCAACTTGGTTCAAGGGTGACTTCTCACAAATCTAGGCAATTGTGGATACAATAGCCAACAGTCTCCCCCTATTTGTAGAGGTCAGAACCATATACACTAAGATGAATTGCATCAAGATAAGACATATAAAATGCACAAAACAGAAAAAAAAGAAGCACAACATAGACCATCAAAATCAAAAGTAATATATATAATTAAGATTTTCTAGAATAAGTTTAAGTTCACACAATCTTTCTAATCAGAAGATTTGAATGGTCTCAGTTTCCTTCCTTCAGCTGTTGCTCTTTCTTCTCCTTTTCTTGTCTCTAGAAGTAGGCTTCAAGCTTTGGATAGTACTTAGGAGGTGGAGCTGGAGCCTCTGTACTTTCCCATCCATAAGTTTTGAAATGAATTCTCCTTCTGGTCATGCTCATTTCATACATGTGCCATTCTTCTTGACTGTAATAATCTTGCACTTTCATTCCTCCCTCATTCATAAGTTTGAAAGTGTCTAGGATAATGATCCTAGATGCAGGACTCCATTCTTCTGCATAATCTCCTGCAATTCCTTTTCCAGTACCTTCAGAACTTTTACCTGGAATTGATCTGCTTGTAGAAGGACCTTCCCCATATCTCCTTTTCCTGGAACCTAGCAATTTATATTGTACTTCTGATTGATCTGCTGGCCATACCTATATATAGCTCACAGGAGGAGCATAATCTGATTGCACTTCAGGTCTTGGTGAGAACTGGAGTTGTTCTTGATGAATGTCTAGCACAGGGAAGATTTCATTATGTAACCAGACTGCTGTTTTATAAGTATATGCATTGACATCTGATATTTGCTTTTGGACACCAATATTTAATTGTTCAAATTGAGCAGCCCACAACCTCTGGATTTCAGTCAACTGATTACCCAACACAACTGCCATCTTATCCTCCCCTTTCTGAATTCTACAGAGAGCATTTGGATCACTTCTCATTAAACTTACCAACTTCATCAGCTATTTGAAAAGTGTTTTCTTCTGCTTTTGAAGCTATAGAATTCTAAGCATTTTTCACCTGGACTGCTTCATTCATAACTTGACCCACACTTTCAATTGTGTGGTCCATCGCTTTGCCTCCAAGATTCACAAGCCTCTTAAGCTCATCAGTATTAGCCTGAATTTCTGCAAGTCCCCTGCTCATCTCTTTTTCTAGGTGAATAAGGGGTTTACTGTTTTTAAGGTAAACTGGCAGATTTTATAAAAACAAAAAACTTTTTGGCTCTGTAGCTAACGCCTGGCGTTATATAGTTAATGCCGGGCTTATCTCCCCAAAACTATTTTTGTAGAAATATTCAAAGTGATTTTACTTGCACAATCTTAAGTGAAATAAACTTTCAGATAATCAGAGATAATAAAATGAGTATTATTTATTTTAAGAAGAAGATTACAAAACATTTAATTTCAATAACGCTTGAAATAAAGGCGACAAGATAAAAAATCACTTTTTTGTTCATTCACCGGCCCTTCTCCCAAGGACCGGTTGGAGATAGCCTATCTATCCCCACATAAGGCCTCTAGCCACCCCATAGATCTACCCTTGACCTAGTCACCACGCATAAGGTGGCGAATTACCCCATAAGCCGCACAAGGACCTAGTCGCCACACGCAAGGCGGCGAATTCACTACAGTTATAAGAAAATATATAAAGATAAAGATAAAATCAGAACAAAAGACTCCCTATATTGCATATCACTAAAGGAGATGTTGAAGACACGCTATGATCATCATCGGTGTTGAAGCGAGCGTCCTTCTTCAAATTGCACCGTTGAAAATCTCCTTCTCACTCTTGTTCCTTAATGGTGGTGTTGGGAGTTCTCTCTGAATTCATAATGAAATGCTCTCTCAGATCTCTGGAATAAAGGCTTCAATACCTCTCTCTTGAGAAAATGAAATTAGGTCTTTAAATAGACATGGGAGCTAACGCCCGGCGTTAAAAGTTAACGCCGGTGTTAAGCATCATGTATGACAATTGCTGAGCTCGTGCAAACCATCGGGATCATGGCAAATCGTGACTCAATGCCGGCGTTAAGAGTCAACGGTGGCGTTGTCTCTGTCTTCTCGACAGATTCCTTTTCAACGTCATTTCATCTTGACGGATCCTTCTTGACAAAAGTTAACGCGGGGCGTTAGATATCTTTTCAGAGAATCGTCATCAATCAACATCATGTTCATAGGGTTATATAACTATAGTACCTGCACACTATAAACACAAGCAAGATCAAATACCTAGTGTGATTTGTTATTTCTCAAACTAAGAGAAGTGGAACACAAGCTCCAACAATCTCCCCCTTTTGATAATAACAAATCCACTAATAAGAAATAAAATATAGTAGTGTTAATAGTATATGTTAAGCGTGATAAACATACATACTCCCCCTATGTGGATACTCCCCCTACATGAGTGCATTTCCTAATTTACTCCACCTAAATCATAGATTTCTCTAATTTATTTCTTTAATTGAATCTCCCCCTTTTGTTATAATCAAAAGGAGGTAGGGATGAGTAGTATCAAGTTTTATTTGTGCACTATGTAGAAATAAATGCAACCTTTTGAAAAATAGTGAAAACAGCGAAAGCAATATTGAACATCCTTAAGAATTTGTAAGAACAAAATATAATAAGCGTTTAAAGTAAATAAGTAGATGTTTTGAATTTAGATGCACAAGTTTCAAGTACATGTGATATTTGTAATATAAAAGAAGCAAGCAAGGTTATAAAATATCAAGGAACGATATGCTTACAATGTAAAGTAATTTGCATTTCAAGTAAACACAAACATTTTAAAGATCATGCTTTGCTATCTCGTGCAATTACTCATGATTGTAGAGAATTGTATAGATAAGTTTTTAGTCCAATTTTCATGAGTGGAAGTATTATAAATGATAATGATGTGTTCAATAAATGTATTTTGATAAAGTATACAAGTGTATAAATCAAACCATATGAAACTATGTATTGTAAGAACATAACTTGAATAAAACATAAACAACTTTACTTCCACAAATTTCAATGCACATATATTTTTTATTTTTATTTTCAAAGAGAAGTGGCAAAAATTTTATTTGCACAAGACACTTTACAATTCTTTCCAAGGTGCTCAACTTCACAATGCTCATTAAGACTTATTAGGAAAGAGTATTGCTTGGTGGAGTTAACCTTGTCATTCATTATTTGCTTTTTAGTTTAGTGACAAAGGACTTCGAATTCACTTGTTTTTGCAAACATAGAATTTTTATTTTATATACCACATTTCTCTAATCACAAGTGCATGAAGAACAAAGAATTCAAGAAAGAATTAAATGTTGTGTAGGTAAACTTTTTATGAGATTTAAAATAAGTTTTTATATTACACAATTATGCAATAAGACTTAACAACACATGTATATTAACAATAAGGTGTAAGTGAGAAAATCATTAACAACGATATAAACTTTATTCATACTTAGAGGCATATAGAAACATTTCTACACATGTAATCTATAACCAAAATATTTGCACATTTTAAGATGATATTCAAGGCATGAGAGAATCAAAACAATGTTTTTTTAAGAAACTTGAAGGTTTAAATTAAACATTGTAAAGAATCTTTAAGCAATATATATAATCAACCTTGAATTAAACATTTAAGCATATAATAATTTTTTACAACTTTTAGAAGTAAATAATCAACAAAAAAGAATAGAATTTTTTTTAATATATATATATATCAAAATACTTCATTTAAAATAATACCAAGAATTCAAAAAAATATTTTGAGCATAGAGGCTAATGCCAGGCGTTAGCTTCTTAACGCCGAGACAGGACACCAAATTTCGACTTTTTGAAAAATCTTTTTCATGATTCATTTGTAATATAATGAGGCCTTCTTACATTTGAAATTTCAGACATTATGAAGTTGATATGAAGGCTCTTTTAGAGTGTTTTTGGCAGTTTGTCTATAGTTTTAACATTTTTATTTATTTTTGAATTTTTGAAAAAAAAATGCAAACAAATATAACAAAGTACATAATATAATTTTGATAGCCTTTTATAAGGGTTAAAGAGACATTTCTAAGACACCTAATTCTAACCTAAGCATATGAAAACGTGCATCGGGCAGAGGTTTGGTAAAAATGTCGGCAAGTTGTGATTCAGTCCCTATAAAGCTAATTTTAACATGTTCCTTCTTAATATGATCTCTAATGAAATGATGTCGGACATCTATATGTTTCGATCTAGAATGATATACGAGATTGTTTGTGAGATCTATAGCGCTTTTGTTGTCACACTTTAATTCTATGTTATTTAGATGAACACCAAAGTCTTCAAACATTTGGGTCATCCACAAGGCTTGTGCACAAAAACTACCTAGTGCGATATATTTGGCTTCTGTGGTGGAGAGGGCAACAAAATTATGTTTCCTACTTGACCACGAAATGAGTGAAGGGCCTATAAAATGACACATGCCACTAGTGCACTTACGATCTAATGACCATCCCACATAGTCTGAATCAGAAAAACTATGTAAAATAAAACAATCATTATGAGGATACCATAAGCCTAATCTAGATGTTTTGATTAGATATCTAAAAATACATTTAACCAATTTTAAATGTGATTCTTTTGGGTTAGCTTGAAATCTAGCACATAAGCAAACGAAAAACATAATATCGGGTCTAGATGCGCTTAAATATAACAATGAGCCTATCATCCCTCTATATAATGTTTGATCAAAAGAAATATCGGCTTCATCTTTTCCTAATTTTAGTGATGCACTCATTGGTGTATTAGCTTGTTTTAGGTTTTCAAATCCAAATCTTTTAAGAATATCATGAACATATTTAGTTTGACAAATAAATATACCATCTTGTTTTTGTGAGATTTGAAAACCTAGAAAATAAGTGAGTTCTCCTACCAAGCTCATTTCAAATTCATTTTTCATCACTAAAATTACTTCATTACATAACTCTTCATTAGTGGTCCAAAAATGATATCATCAACATAAATTTGCAATATAATCAAATCATTATATACATGCTTAATGAAGAGTGTATTATCCGCACTTCCCATTTTATAACCGTGCTTTATCAAAAATAATGTCAATCTATCATACCAAGAGCGTGTCGCTTGCTTCAATCTATAAAGCACCTTTTCTAACTTATACACATGATTAGGAAATTTTTCACTGACATAACCGGGGGGTTGTTCTACATAAACTTCTTCTTTTATAATCTCGTTCAAAAAAGCACTTTTAACATCCATTTGAAATAATAAAAATCTTTTAAAACTCGCAAATGCAAGAAATATTCTAATAGACTCAAGGCGAGCAACGGGTGCAAAAGTTTCATCAAAATCTACCCCTTCGATTTGTGAATATCCTTGTGCAACTAATCTAGCTTTATTTCTTATTATCCTAGAGTCACTATCTAGTTTGTTTTTGAAAATCCATTTGACTCCTATAACCAGATGATTAGATGACCTATCTACTAAATTCCAAACCTTTTTACGTTCAAATTGATTTAATTCACCATTCATAGCTAAAAACCAAAATTCATCATTTAAAGTGGTTGAAACATTTTTGGTTCTATTTCAGATACAAAACAAAGGTTTGAAAAAGACTAATGTAAAGAAGAACGAGTACTTACCCCTTTTGATGGTTCTCCTATCACAAGCTCCTTTAGATGATCCTTAGTAAACTGCAACACACTTGGAGGAACATAGTCTACTATTTCATCTTCTTTATGCTCTTTTTCTTCATCTTTATCTCCAAGTGATTCATCATCCTTATGCTCCAAATGGGAAAGAGGTTCATCTTCATTTCCTGTATGATTAGTATCTACACAAGGAACAAACTCATCAAACCTTACATGAATAGACTCTTCAACTATTTTAGTTCGTTTATTATAAATTCTCTAAGCCTTACTAGTTGAAGAGTACCCCAATGAAAATTCCCTCATCACATTTTTCATCAAAATTTCCTAGTGCATCTCTAGTGTTTAAAATAAAATACTTACAACCAAAGACATGAAAATAAGATACAGTAGGTTTTCTTTCAAAGAAAAGCTCATAAGGTGTCAATTTTAAAATAGGTCGAAGCATGACACGATTAATGATATAACATGAAGTATTAACCGCTTCTACCCAAAATAATTTAGGCAGCCCATATTCACAAAGCATAGTGCGTGCTAGCTCTTGAAGGGTTCTAATTTCCTCTCCACAACACCATTTTGTTGTGGGTGTGAGGAGCGGAAAATTCATGTTTAATTCCTAAATCATCACAAAAAGAAGAAAATCTATCATCTTCAAATTCTCCTCTATGATCCGTACGTATGCATTTAATCTTTAAATCAAGTTCATTTTGAAAACGAATGCATAGTTTAGTAAATTCAATAAATGCATCGGATTTGGAAGATAGAAATAACGTCCAACAAAATCTAGAATAATCATCAATTGCTATAAAAGTATATTTTCTACCTCCTAGACTACAAGTGCTAACCGGTCGAAATAAATCCATATGAATTAATTGAAGAGGTCTAGTGGTAGAAATTACATTTCTGCTTTTAAGAGAATTTTTTGAAAATTTTCCTTTTTGGCAAGGCGTACAAAGGGAAGATAAATTTCCATTAAGCATGGGTAATCCCTTAATTAATTTATCTTTTTATAATTTCAAAATAAGCTTGGTGCTAGAGTGACCAAAACGTCTATGCCAAAGTTCTAATTCTTCATTTTTAGAAATAAAGCATTATAAGGAAGAATTTGAAAGATCAATAAAGACAATCATATAAACATTATGCATCCTAGGTGCGGTGCGTACGACATCATTTGTTTTAGAATTTATAATTTTGCAAAGATTTGTAGATGATTCAAATAATACATTTAAGCCTATATCACATAATTGACTAATTGAAATTAAATTATGTTTTAAGCCATCTACAAATAAAACATTTGAGATTGAAAATGAATCGTTACCCACTGTACCGATGCCCATGATCCTTCTTTCCGTTGTCACCAAATGTCACCATCCCTCCTTTCTTCATCTCAAGGCTAAGGAACTTTGCTTTGTTTCCTATCATGTGTTTGGAGCATCCCGAGTCCAAATACCATACGTTCTTTTTGTCCACAGCTTGCCAACATACCTAAAAAGAAGTTGAGAGTAACGATCCAGATACCTAAGAGGTTCCTCCCATAGAATAGGTGGAAACCTTAGGCACCCAGATTTGCTTTATAGCACTACTGCCCTTTTTCTTACAAAAGTTTGAGGTGTGTCCAACTAAATGACATTTGACACAGGATATAAAAAGCGATGAGACCTTTTTTGATGTTTTGGATAAACTCTTGCAGGAAAATGAGGTAACATTTGAATTTTTGAATTTATTATTAACAGAATTAAAGTTTCTGGAATTATAGCTAACGCCGGCGTTAGTAGTTAATGCCTGGCGATAGCTTCCAGAGCCATATCCATGGCCATATTTGGCACTACCATGGCATTGGTTGGCCAAGATCATGTCCAAAGATCTTTGCCCAACTCCAAACTTCTTAATAACTATATTTAAATCATGAATATGAGCTTTGAGAGCGGTGTTTTCCGTTACCAACATAATGCACTGATTCACAAAACTCTTCTTTCCTTCCTCTATTTAAGAAAGAGAGGTTTTTAAAGTTCTTTCTAAATCCCCCTTCTCCTTAGTAAGAATTTCAATATTGGATTGGGATTTAAAAAGAGCTTCTTCAAGTTCTTTAACTCTTGCCAAGGAGTGATTGCACTCTTGGCAAGATGCCGTTTCTTTCCCTAATTGTTTAGATAATTTTTTGTTTACTTTTAATAAATGTTTATTTTCAGAATTTAGAAGATCAATATCTTTTAAACTTTTATCAAAAAATTTGCATGTTTGTAAATATTCAATATATAAATCATCATATGTAGTAGGGAGAGTTACCTCAGTGTCGCTTTGGACACTGCTTTCATCCTCAGATGTCTTGTTACTTTTTCCCATAAGGCACATATTTGCCTCTTCTTCATCGTTAGTGGATGAGCCGCATGAATCCTCGGAGGAGGAGTCATCCCATGTAGCCGCTTTTAGGACCTTCTACTTCTCTTTTCCCATGTGCCGCTTTTCTTTACGCTCTTTCAAATATTTCGGGCACTGGCTCCGGATGTGTCCAGTCTTTCTGCAATGATAGCACTCTGGTGGTGGTCGCTCATCATCGTCCTCGTCGCTGCCTCTTCCTTTCTTCGATGAAGATACCTGATAAGTAATAAAATATATGTATTTTTAGTATAATTATTAGTATAGTTTTAATTAATATTGTGAATTTTCTATGTAAATTAATGAATAAATTGCTTCTTTATTATTTCTGGTTTCTAACTTAGTTTTATTTTTGTTTTTGCATTTTTTTTGCAAAATTTTCACAGGTCACGCCCGTGACCAAGGGCGTGTAATTTTAAAGATCAAATATCAACGGGACGGCTCAATTCAGATCAAATCCCGACAAATCGCTCAAGTCACGCCCGTGAGCCGCCAGCGCATCACGTCTCGAAGCCGCGCCCATGTTGCCGACATCAGCCACCCATAGTCACGCCTGTGACTCACAAAGTCACGCCCGTCACATACCAAGTCACGCCCATGTGCAGCCATGTTTGACGGCCAGACCTTCCAGAAGGCGGCAAATACAGCCGAGCAAATGTCACGCCCTAAGTCACGGCCGTGACATTCAAGTCACGCCCGTGACCTATGGCGTGTAAAACTCAAATTTTCCCTATAAATAGAGGGGCTCGGCTGAAGTATTTTTCATCCAAATTTTGAGTAGTTCTTGTGGTATTGTGAGTTCTTTTGAGTGATTGTGAGCTTCTCTTATGCAATTCAGTTTAAGTTCGTTTGTAGTTTTTTTCGTCTTCCTAATCTAGTTGTAATGCGGATTTCAGAAATAAAATGATGTTTTTCTCATTTGGATCATCTTCTTTTATTAATGTTAGCGTGTGTGC
Source organism: Dactylorhiza incarnata (assembly GCA_033032865.1). Classification (NCBI taxonomy): domain Eukaryota; kingdom Viridiplantae; phylum Streptophyta; class Magnoliopsida; order Asparagales; family Orchidaceae; genus Dactylorhiza; species Dactylorhiza incarnata. The sequence continues at coordinate 2,046,488 of JAWHQI010000068.1, forward strand.
GTGTTTGAGTTTAGCTTTATTGCTTTTATAATTTAGTTTTATTGCTTTTATAGTTAGGTTTATTGCTTTCATAATCTAGGTTTACTGTTTTCATAGCTTAAATTTACAAGCTTTCATAAAATAGTTTTATCGTTTTCTTTTTCGCTTTATTTTACCGCTTTCATTTTAAACGGTTTCTTTTCAGTTTTTTTTAGAGTGTGTGCGTGTATGAGATTATATTTTTCTTTTTTGTAACTTAGTTTTATTTCAGTTTTCATATAACTGCTATATACCACCCCCATCTTGAATAAGAGGCTAATTAACTTTAGCATTTTTTTAAGTCGGTTGGGACGGATATTATTTCTGCACCTTTATAAGTCTTTTCATTTCTATACCACCCCCTTCTTGAATAAGAGGATAAGAACTTTTTAGCGCTTGTTTAAGGTGGTTGGGACGGATACTATTACTGTTTTTATATAAGTCTTTTTATTTCCTTTTTATCCGCTTATATCCGCTTTAATTATTAAACATGTATTTTTCAACCGATAATGCCGTCTCCATTCCGATGAGTGGCTAATTTCCTTTAGCACACGACGTCGAAGAGCATTGGGACACAAAAATAGTTTTTCTATAAAATTAAAAATCTCTTTCTAAAATAATTAACGCTTAAGGTTTACCCGAGAATCACGTTGAGTGGAGCCACATAATCGATGTGTGGTTTTCATTTCCGTTTTCATACCTAGTTAGCCGAGAGGCTCGTGCGTAAGGATTGATCGCTCACGGGTAAAGAGAACTGCGCTCTACCCTCGAGAGAGGACGAAGTAATTCTCCCGAATTGGAAATAAAAACCCAATAGCGGGGTTCACAACATAAAGCGAGTATCAAGAAGATTCGATTGTAGAACGAGAGTTCGGTTGAATATTCATAATCTCAGGTGGGCGTAGCCTCGAGAGAGGAGCGTTCATAATTATGGAACCTCCACGGCCAAGTCATTTTAATATTTTGAAAAGTCATCACTTTCAATTCTACGAAAAAAATCTATTTTCGTCTCAAGGTAATTCGACGTCGCGTGCAATCTTTCTCATCGCTTAGAACTCTAGTTAATCACTTATTATCATCTTTCGCATTTTATCACTTAGAACTCTAGTTAAACCAACTAAAAATATTATTCCGATAAAATAATAGTTTGTTCCTCGAAGTAGCATAATCAACATGACCCATGGAAATATACGATCCCGATATTTTCAAAAAAATATATCCTGTATTACTTGCGATAAGGTATACTTGCCTTTATCAAATGATTAATTTGGACTAAGAATTCAACACAGCTTTCCAAACTCATTTAGTGCAAAACTCTCCTTTTATACTTTTCAATTCAATAGAATTCGGCGTTGTAGCCGAGGCATAATTGTCAATATTCCGAAAGAAGAAAGAGACCGTTACTTCTATCCTTCAATAGGATAACAGTTAATTTCTCAAAGTAGGATTACTTGCGAGACTCTTCGAAAACATCCGTCAATTCTAAACTCTAATTTATAAAACAAAAGAAGAAGTCCAACCTAAATCTTCAAGTTTTTGGCGCCGTTGCCGGGGACTTTGTGTTGTTATTTGAAAGTAGGAATTACTATTAATTTTTTTCCTTATCTATATATTTTTACTAAAAAACAAAAAATACAAAAAAAGTAATATAAAAAAAATATATATGAAACTTATATTTAAAAAATTAATAATAATAAGAAAACAAAAAAATTCCCCAAAAAAAAATTTGTTTTTAGTATATGACCCGAGGAAGCTCGTCCGACGATTCGACTATTCCTTTTGACCCCGAAATCGAGCGCACTCTTCGTGAGCTTATCCGATCTCGTGATCAAAACTTACTTGAAACCCCTGAAGAGTCAATCGGAGATACTGCAAATATGGGCGATCCAATTCCAAATGCGGCCCCGGCCCGGACCATGGCATATTATGCCCGGCCGAATTTGGACGATACAGGATCAAGTATTACTCGCCCAACAGTTAATAATAATAATTTCGAAATAAAATCCAGCATAATTCAAATGGTACAACAGTCGATTCAGTTCGACGGTTTGCTAGATGAGGACCCAAATCAGCACCTTTCAAACTTTCTAGAAATATGCGACACCTTTAAAATTAATGGTGTCACTGATGACGCCATTCGTTTATGCTTATTTCCATTTTCGCTACGGTTAAAAGCCAAATCGTGGTTGACTTCTCTTCCGAGAGGGTCTATAACCACGTGGGCCCAATTGACCTAATTTTTCTTAACTAAGTATTTTCCTCCGTCAAAAACCGCAAAACTACGCACGGATATCACATCCTTTGTGCAATTCGATTCCGAGTCTCTTTATGAGACTTGGGAGCGTTTTAAAGAATATTTGCGTAGGTGTCCTCATCACGCGCTACCAACTTGGCTACAGGTCCAGACGTTTTATAATGGTTTAAATTTTTCTACGTGACAGATGATTGATGCGGCCTCCGGGGGAACGTTAAACAACAAAACCCCAGAGACCGCTCAAGCTCTGATCGACGAAATGGCCATGAACGCGTACCAATGGAACGTGCCAAGGTCGCGTCCTAATAAACCGGCTGGTCGTTTTGAAGTGGACGCCACTACTTTCTTAGCCTCACAGGTTGAGCGGCTAAGTAAGAGGTGGCGGAGATGACTATTTCCTCCTCCACTCCCGCATGGAATAATAATAATAACGTAATCGAAGAATCGGTGGATTACCTCGGTAATCCGGTTAGGCCCCCCTTCAACCCTAATAACAACCTGTATGGTAATAATTATAATCCGGGTTGGAGGACCCACCCTAATTTCTCCTGGAGCAATCCTAACAATGCTCAGAGGCCCCCAAACATGAATCCCCAAGGATTTCCGCAAGGATTTCTGCAGGGATTCCAGCCTCCTCCTCCAAAACCTTCGCCGCTCGAAGATGTTTTGTCTAAATACATCGCGTCCAACGATTCAAATATCCGGAATCTTACCGGATCGATTAAAAACTTGGAAAACCAGGTTGAACAACTTGCAAAGATGGTCTCCGAGCGGCCATACAGAGCTCTACCAGGGAATACGGAGCCGAACCCCAGGGAAAATGCCAACGCTATAACCCTTCGAAGCGGCAAGGAGGTCGTCTCCCAATCGGGTTGAGCCTAAGGTATGCATTTCGCCTCCGACCCCTCCACCCTCTTCTTTGATTCTAATTGCTCCGGATTCTCCGGTTGCGCCGAATGTTTCGAGTCCTCGAATTCCTTACCCGTCTAAAATTAATAAAGAGAAGGAGGACGAAAATTATCAAAAATTTTTGCGTATTTTAAAACAAATTCAAATAAACGTCCCCTTCTGCGAGGCACTCTCCCAAATGCCGAAATATGCGAAATATCTTGAGGAGTTGCTTTCTAATAAAAAGCGACTCGAGGATGTTTTGCGTGTTTCCCTTAACGCGGAATGTTCGGCCGTTCTCCTTAACAAATTGCCGCCAAAACTAAACGACCCGGGACGGTTCTCCATCCCGTGTCTCTTTGGCAATATGTTAATAAAGTACGCTCTTGCGGACTTAGGCGCCAGCATCAATTTGATGCCTTTTTCTCTTTTCAAAACACTCGATTTAGGCGTCCCAAGTCCAACAAAAATGAGCATCCAACTCGCGGATCGCTCGGTAAAGTACCCAATAGGGGTAGCGGAGGATGTTCTGGTCAAGGTCGACAAGTTTATCTTCCCGGTAGACTTTGTCATCCTGGACATAAAGGAGGATGTCGAGGTACCCATCATCCTCGGTCGCCCCTTCCTCGCAACCTCCCGTGCGTTAATCGATGTCAGTAACGGTCGCCTCCTCCTTCGAGTTGGAGACGATGAAATTACTTTACATATCAACCCCTCCATGCGGAACTCACTATCGAATGATGATTCATGTTTCAATTTGGAATCCGCGTTTATGGACGAGTGTTCTTCTCTTTCAGAATTGTTATCTTTAATGATAGACGATTCAGATCTGGCGAATCAACCTCCTTTAGACGAATGACCGCCAAATTCGCCTTTCGAGCCTTTTGATTCGAAAGATTTAAAATCTCCACTTCCTATGAAGAACCTCCGGTCTTGGAGCTTAAGCAACTCCCCGACCATTTAAAATATGCTTTTCTAGCCGCGAACTTAAAACATCCGGTTATAATATCGTGTACTTTAACCAATTCGGAAACATCCGAATTGGTTGAAGTTTTATCTAAACATCGCCATGCAATTGCATGGCAAATTTCCGATATCAGGGGAATTAACCCTTCATTCTGCTCCCACAAAATTTTTCTCGAAGAAAACCCCCGCAAAACAATTCAGCCTCAACGGCGACTTAACCCGAACATGCGGGAAGTCGTTAAGACTGAAATTATTAAACTCCTCGATGCGGGGATTATCTATCCTATTTCCGACAGTACGTGGGTAAGCCCCGTACAAGTCGTCCCAAAAAAGGGCGGTATAACGGTCGTGGCAAACACGAATAATGAATTAATCCCAACTCGTACTGTTACGGGTTGGAGGGTGTGCATCGACTACAGAAAACTAAATGATGCCACCAGAAAGACCACTTTCCGTTACCGTTTATTGATCAAATCTTAGAGCGTCTCTCCGGTCATCCTTTTTATTGCTTCCTCGATGGTCTCTCGGGATTTTTCCAAATCCCTATTTCACCCGAGGACCAAGAAAAAATGACTTTTACTTGCCCTTTCGGCACCTTCGCATATCGAAGGATTCCGTTTGGCCTCTGTAACGCGCCAGCTACATTCCAAAGAAGTATGCTGGCAATATTTGGCGAACTAGTAGAAGACATAATGGAAGTCTTTATGGATGACTTCTCCGTCTTTGGAGACTCTTTTAAAAATTGTCTAAAAAATTTAGATAGAGTCCTCCAACGGTGCGAGGAGACGAACTTAGTCTTGAACTGGGAGAAATGCAACTTCATGGTCCGAGAGGGTTTAGTCCTCGGCCATAAATTTCTTCCAAGGGGATGGAGGTCGATAGGGCCAAAGTCGCTATAATTGAACAACTTCCTGTTCCTTCGAACGTCAAATCAATTAGAAGTTTTCTTGGCCACGCAAGTTTTTATCGGCGGTTTATTCAAGATTTTTCAAAAATAACCAAACCGCTAACTCACCTCCTGGAAAAGGATTCCCCATTCATTTTTGACACGGCCTGCGTAGAGGCATTTGATTTTATAAAAAAGCAACTTATCAATTCTCCAATTCTGGTGGCGCCAGATTGGTCCCTTCCGTTCTAGATTATGTGCGACGCGAGCGATATCGCGGTAGGAGCTGTCTTAGGCCAACGCGTAAATAAATATTTTTATCCAATATATTACGCTTCTCGCACACTCAATGCCGCACAGGCTAACTATACAACGACGGAAAAGGAACTTCTTGCCGTCATCTTTGCTTTTAATAAATTCAGGCCTTACGTAACACTTTCACACGTGATCGTTTTCACTGATCACTCCGCCCTAAAATATCTTTTAGCCAAAGTTGATGCCAAGCCTCGCTTACTTCGATGGATCCTCCTTTTACAGGAATTTGACTTAGAGATTAGGGATAAGAAGGGGGCTGAAAATTTAGCAGCCGACCACCTCTCACGTTTAGAACACCCCGTCGCAGAAGCGCTCGTCGAACCAGAAATAGACTATCGATTTCCTGAGGAGCGCCTTTTAATCGTAAATAATACAAAAAATTCTTCTACCCCTTGGTTCGCAGATTACGCGAACTATTTAGTCGCACGGGTCCTTCCAAAAGAGTTTTCGACTCAGCAGAAGAAGAAATTCTTCTCTGACTTGAAAAACTACTTTTGGGAGGACCCCTTTCTCTTTCGCGTCTGCGCAGACCAAGTTATACGAAGATGTGTTTCAAGCAAGGAGGGTGCGCAAATATTGCGACACTGCCATGAGGGGCCGGCTGGAGGGCATTATCAAGCCAACCGGACCGCGCGGAAAGCGTTAGAGTCAGGCTTTTATTGGCCCACTCTCTTTAAGGATGCTGACACTTTTGTGAGTATACGTGATAGCTGCCAGCGGTCGGGTAACATCTCTCGTCGTGACGAGATGCCCCAAAACTTTTATTTAGAATGCGAAATCTTCGATTTGTGGGGCATAGACTTTGTAGGCCCCCTACCTCCTTCTTTTAATAATCGCTATATTTTAGTGGCGGTCGACTACGTATCTAGGTGGGCGGAAGCGCTAGCTCTGCCCACCAATGATGCGCGAGTCGTCGTCCATTTTCTAAAAAAATTATTTTCTCGCTTCGGCACGCCCCGTACAATAGTTAGTGATAGGGGCACGCGCTTCTGCAATGCCCAGTTTTCAAAAATTTTATCTAAGTACGGCGTCACGCATAAGCTCGCCACCCCCTATCACCCCCAAACGAGCTGCCAAGTAGAGGTAGTAAATCGCGAGATAAAACGCATTCTGGAAAAAAACGTCTCTTTAAATCGGAAGGATTGGTCCTCAAAACTCGACGACGCGTTGTGGGCGTACCGTACGGCATACAAGACCGCTATCGGTTGTACGCCCTATCGATTAGTCTACGGCAAAGCGTGCCATCTACCGGTAGAGTTAGAACACCGCGCTTTTTGGGCCTTAAAATTTTTAAATCTCGATTCGAACTTAGCCTCCGAGAATAGGAAATTCCAACTAAATGAACTCGATGAATGGCGTGCGAACGCTTATGAGAGTAATAAATTTTATAAGGAGCGTTCTAAGTTCTACCACGATCGAAAAATAAAATTTCCAAAAACTTTCGCGCCGGGCGATCTTCTCCTTCTTTATAATTCACGTCTTCGTCTTTTTCCGGGTAAGCTCAAATCCCGCTGGTCCGGCCCCTTTAAAGTCAAAGAGGTTTGGCCGTATGGGACCATTCTTATCTCTCACCCCGAAAAAGGCGATTTTAAAGTCAACGGCCACCGTTTAAAACTATATCTTGCGGGCGATCCGGTGGACGGACACACAGAATCTTTAACCCTCCCCAATTTATAATCTCACCACGCCAAATGCGTCAAGCTACGCGACGGTAAACAAAGCGCTTGTGGGAGGCACCCCATATTTATCTAAATTTTACTATGCTTTGTTCTTTTTATATGTTTTTGCAGGGTTTCTTCCTACCCCGCCAGCTTTAATTCAGGGAAGCTTTTTTGCTTCCTCTTTCCTTTTGTATATATTGCAATGTTATTTTCTCTTCTTCATACTTACATTACAACATTGGGGATAATGTTGGGTTTTAAGTATGGGGGTGTATTTACCGTTTTCATTTCAAAAAAAGGCTTCTTTTTACAAAAAACAAAAAAAAATCAAAAACAAAATTTAAACTGTCATAATTCAAAAAAAAAATTAAAAAAAAAACAAATAAAAAAAAAAGACCGTTACTTCAAAAAAATATGTATTTTTTTTGTTGTTGAAAAAAAAAGATCCAAAAATAATATACCCTACTTTACTTTTATTCTTAAAGCATTTAGTTTCGAGAGTATATGTTTGTGGATTTTCATAATCGCTAATTTTACTATTTGTTTGTTTATCTAAGATCGATAGATTTAAACGTTCGGGGTTAAGTTTTAAAGAATATTTTGTGTTTTTAATTTAAATAGAGGCTTTGTTATCAAGCACTACTTCTACTAGCTAAAATAGAGACATGTGTATTATGTTGGCAAAACAACTTTAGACTGCAATTATCCCTACTTTATGTCTTCAGGAATCTAGGAATATTCAACTTACTAAGGTTGCTCTCAAAACTTTTTTTTATTATTCTAGAATTTCTCTTGAAACCCCCTTGTATACACCAATTTAGCATGGCAAAAAAAAAGATCTTATGTCAATGGGAATACAAAAATTCCGTAAACATAGGCACCCAATATTTATTAAAAGAGATCCTATGTCAATGGGAATTAAAAATTCCGTAAACACAGGCATTGGGTTAATTAAAAAGGTCAATTTTCCCTCGTACACCAACGATGGGAGTCAAAGGAAACTATATAAGAGGGGTGAGAGGATAAAATTCATCACCCCTAATTCAAGTACTATTCTATTTGCCAAAGCTTTTTACCCCCTTTCCCTTAACCAAATTATTGTTTCTAGTTTTAATTCAAAAAATCATTTGAGAGCATAATTAGTAACTTATATTTTTCCTTCATGTTTCTTTAAACAAAGGTTATTATAATTTCGATCTAATCTCGTTTACTAATGATTGCAATTTTGTTTGCTATTTGGTTAATTAAGAAGTTTTCTGGCTAGGACATTTCTTTCTACTTAAATCATTTGCATAATTTAGGACTTAACTCTTATTACTCCGAATTTTTATTTTTCAGTCTCTTATGATTAAAATAAAATGATAGCTAAAAATTAGAACTTATGTTAATCCCGTATAGATCTCTCTTACTTTTGCTCTGGAATAGCAAAAGCTTAAGTATGGGGGTATTTGATAAGTAATAAAATATATGTATTTTTAGTATAATTATTAGTATAGTTTTAATTAATATTGTGAATTTTCTATGTAAATTAATGAATAAATTGCTTCTTTATTATTTCTGGTTTCTAACTTAGTTTTATTTTTGTTTTTGCATTTTTTTTGCAAAATTTTCACAGGTCACGCCCTCGGTCACGCCCATGACCAAGGGCGTGTAATTTTAAAGATCAAATATCAACGGGATGGCTCAATTCAGATCAAATCCCGACAAATCGCTCAAGTCACGCCCGTGTTCCAGCAGAGTCACGCCCGTGAGCCGCCAGCGCATCACGTCTCGAAGCCGCGCCCATGCTGCCGACATCAGCCACCCATAGTCACGCCTGTGACTCACAAAGTCACGCCCGTGACATACCAAGTCACGCCCGTGTGCAGCCATGTTTGACGGCCAGACCTTCCAGAAGGCGGTGAATACAGCCGAGCAAATGTCACGTCCTAAGTCACGGCCGTGACATTCAAGTCACGCCCGTGACCTAGGGCGTGTAAAACTCAAATTTTCCCTATAAATAGAGGGGCTCGGCTGAAGTATTTTTCATCCAAATTTTGAGTAGTTCTTGTGGTATTGTGAGTTCTTTTGAGTGATTGTGAGCTTCTCTTATGCAATTCAGTTTAAGTTCGTTTGTAGTTTTTTTCGTCTTCCTAATCTAGTTGTAATGCTGATTTCAGAAATAAAATGATGTTTTTCTCATTTGGATCATCTTCTTTTTATTAATGTTAGCGTGTGTGCGTGTATGAGTTTAGCTTTATTGCTTTTATAATTTAGTTTTATTGCTTTTATAGTTAGGTTTATTGCTTTCATAATCTAGGTTTACTGTTTGCATAGCTTAGATTTACAAGCTTTCATAAAATAGTTTTATCGTTTTCTTTTTCGCTTTATTTTACCGTTTTCATTTTAAACGCTTTCTTTTCAATTTTTTTTAGAGTGTGTGCGTGTATGAGATTATATTTTTCTTTTTTGTAACTTAGTTTTATTTCAGTCTTCATATAACTGCTATATACCACCCCCATCTTGAATAAGAGGCTAATTAACTTTAGCATTTTTTTAAGTCGGTTGGGACGGATATTATTTCTGCACCTTTATAAGTCTTTTCATTTCTATACCACCCCCTTCTTGAATAAGAGGCTAAGAACTTTTTAGCGCTTGTTTAAGGTGGTTGGGACGGATACTATTACTGTTTTTATATAAGTCTTTATATTTCCTTTTTATCCGCTTATATCCGCTTTAATTATTAAACATGTATTTTTCAACCGATAATGCCGTCTCCATTCCGATGAGTGGCTAATTTCCTTTAGCACACGACATCGAAGAGCATTGGGACACAAAAATAGTTTTTCTATAAAATTAAAACATCTCTTTCTAAAATAATTAACGCTTAAGGTTTACCCGAGAATCACGTTGAGTGGAGCCACATAATCGATGTGTGGTTTTCATTTCCATTTTCGTACCTAGTTAGCCGAGAGGCTCGTGCGTACGGATTGATCGCTCACGGGTAAAGAGAACTGCGCTCTACCCTCGAGAGAGGACGAAGTAATTCTCCCGAATTGGAAATAAAAACCCAATAGCGGGGTTCACAACATAAAGCGAGTATCAAGAAGATTCGATTGTAGAACGAGAGTTCGGTCGAATATTCATAATCTCAGGTGGGCGTACCCTCGAGAGAGGAGCGTTCATAATTATGGAACCTCCACGGCCAAGTCATTTTAATATTTTGAAAAGTCATCACTTTGAATTCTACGAAAAAATCTATTTTCGTCTCAAGGTAATTCGACGTCGCGCGCTATCTTTCTCATCGCTTAGAACTCTAGTTAATCGCTTATTATCATCTTTCGCATTTTATCACTTAGAACTCTAGTTAAACCAACTAAAAATATTATTCCGATAAAATAATAGTTTGTTCCTCGAAGTAGCATAATCAACACGACCCGTGGAAATATACGATCCCGATATTTTCAAAAAAATATATCCTGTATTACTTGCGATAAGGTATACTTGCCTTTATCAAATGATTAATTTGGACTAATAATTCAACACAGCTTTCCAAACTCATTTAGTGCAAAACTCTCCTTTTCTACTTTTCAATTCAATAGAATTCGGCGTTGTAGCCGAGGCGTAATTGTCAATATTCCGAAAGAATAAAAAGACCGTTACTTCTATCCTTCAATAGGATAATGGTTAATTTCTCAATGTAGGATTACTTGCGAGACTCTTCGAAAACATCCGTCAATTCTAAACTCTTATTTATAAAACAAAAGAAGAAGTCCAACATAAATCATCAATCCCTTCTTGATGAAGTATTTCTGAAAGGTGTTTCTCATTTCCAGATTCTTCATGAACCTTTTGAACTTCTTCACAAAGAGGCTCTCCTCGTCCTCTTCATCATCTTCTCCGTCAACCTCCTTCTTTGACTTCAATGCTAAGGCCTTCTTATTTGGCTCCAAGTTGTACTCTTGTTATTGAATCTTGAGTTCAACCACATGGGTCTTGAGGTTCCCAATGAGGCTCTTAATTTGGAGTTTCTTTAAATCGTGCGACTCTGAGATAGCCGTCACCTTTAGATTGAACTTTGGAGGGGGAAACCATTGAATTTTTCTCACCAAGTCGCCATTGGAGAACACTTTTCCAAGTACTTTTGAGTCATTGACGATCTTGGTAAACCTTGTTTACATTGAATCAATGTCTTCATCCGCCTCCATCTGGAATTTCTCGTATTCGGATTCAAGTTGGAAAAGCTATGAATCCTTGACCTGCGAAGTACCTTCATGAGTGAGTTCTAATAAATTCCATATATCATAAGAAGTTTGGCAAGCACAAGTTCTATTAAATTCCGTTCTATCCAAAGCACAAAATAAAGCATTCATAGCTTTAGCATTATTTTTGCATCTTAACTTGTCTTTATCATCCCATCTATCTCTTGGTTTTTCCATAGTAATTTCTCCAACAACAATTGTTGGTGCAGTGTAACTTTGTTCTACCATACCCCACACATCATTATCTAAAGCAATTAAGAAACAACACATTCTTGTTTTCCAATAGTTATAATCAGTCCCGGTAAATAGTGGAGGTCTACTAATTCCTTGACCCTCAATGAAAGCATGATCATGATGCGCCATTATTCCTGGTTGTGAAACCATTTTGGAATAACCTTCCTCTGATACCAAGTGTTGGATCTGATGGCGCCCTTAGAGGTGGGGGGGGGGTGAATAAGGGGTTTACAATTTGATGATTAAATTCGTGGATTGTTCTTTTTAATTTGTTTTGGTTAACCTTTATTTGATAAGATTAGATTTCGATGGGTGTTTCCAAAGAGTTTCGCAAGTACTCCTTCTTTGAGAAATTAAACGTTATCCTATCGAAAGATAGAAGTAACGATCTTTTTCTGCTTTCGAAATATTGACGATTACACCTCAGCTACAACGTCGAATTCTATTGATTTTAAAAATAGCAAAGGAGAGTTTTGCACTAAATTGGTTTGAAAAGCATTTGTTTAATTTTTAATCCGAACTAATCATATAATAAAGGCAAGTATACCTTATCATGAGTAATACATGATATTTTGTTTTAGAAAATATCGAGGTCGTATATTTCCACGGATCGTGTTGATTAACCAACTTTTAGGAATGAACTATTATTTTATCGGAATAAGTTTTTAGTTGGGTTTTTAAAAGAAACTTATAATAATAAGCGTATAACTAGAGTTCTAAATGATGATAATAATAACGCCCGATGTCGAATTACCTTGAGACGAAAATAGTCTTTTTTAGAAGTAAAAGAGATGACTTTTTAAAACATTACAACGGCTTGGCTGTGGAGGTTCCATAATTATGAACGCTCCTCTCTCGAGGGTACGACCACCTGAGATTATGAATTTTCGACCATCGAATCTTCTTAATACTCGCCTTATGTTGTGAACCCCGCTATTGGGTTTTTACTTCAAATTCGGGAGAATTACCTTATCCTCTCTCGAGGGTACGGCCACCTGAGCTTTCGTCAAACGCAGGGGAGGGCGCTTTCGTCGAACGCAGCTTGTAGAGCTTTCGTCGAACGTAGCGGTAGAGCGCTTTCGTCGAATGCCGCTCGACTTTCATCGAACGCATCTTGTCTTTCGGAAAACGCAGATTACACGCCCTTGGGTCATGGGCGTGACATGTTGTCATGGGCATGAATCAGGGCGTGACTTGACAAAAATTGCCAAAATCTGCAAAAACAAAAATAAAACTAAGTTAGTAAGGAAAATAATAAAACAAGCAATTTATTCATTAATTTACATAGAAAATTTACAATATTAATTAACACTACACTAATAACTATACTAAAAATACATATATTTTATTACTTATCAAATACCCCCATACTTAAGCTTTTGCTATTCCAGAGCAAAAGTAAGAGAGATTTATACGGGATTAACATAAGTTTTAATTTTTAGCTATCATTTTTTTTTAATCATAAGAGACTGAAAAATAAAAATTCGGAGTAATAAGAGTTAAGTCCTAAATTATGCAGATGATTTAAGTAGAAAGAAATGTCCTAGCCAAAAGACTTCTTAATTAACCAAATAGCAAACAAAATTGCAATCATTAGTAAACGAGATTAGATCGAAATTATAATAACTTTTGTTTAAAGAAATGTGAAGGAAATATGCAATTTACTAATTATGCTCTCAAATTATTTTTTGAATTAAGTCCAGAAACAATAAATCGGCTAACGGAAAGGGGGGTAAAAAGTTATGGCAAAAAGAAGAGTACTTGAATTAGCAGTGGTGGTTTGTATCTTTCCACCTTTCCTTTTTAGTTTTCTTTGGTGCTCACCGTGATATGCGGGGGAAAACTGTTTATTTTTTCTTTTGCTTTAATAACCCAATGCTTATGTTTACGGAACGAAATCTTATTCCCATAAGATCTTCTAAAATTTTAATTGGGTGCCTATGTTTACGGAACGCAGTCTTATTCCCATTGACCTAGGATCTTTTTCTTCTTTTATTTTTCTTGACATGCATACAAAGGGGTTTGCGAGAAAAATTCTTAGAAATAATACAAAAAATGGTTTGAGAGCAACCTTGGTAATTTGAAAGTTCCTAGATTCCTAGATACATAAAGTAGGGATAATTGGGGTCTAAAGTTGTTTTGCCAACATAATACACATGTCTCTATTTTAGCTAGTAGAAGTAGTGCTTGATAACAAAGCCTCTATTTAAATTAAAAACACAAGATTTTTTTTAAAACTTAACCCGGAACGTTTAAATCTATCGATCTTAGATAAACAAACAAATAGTAAAACTAGCGATTATGAAAATCCACAAACATATACTCTCGAAACTAAATGCTTTAAGAATAAAAGTAAAGTAGTGTTTATTTTTTTTTAAGCTTATATTTACAAAAGTAAGCAAAATGCAGAATAAAATAGGGAAAACTATATTTTTTTAATTTTTTTTTGTAGTTTTGTTTAAATAAAGACAGTAAAACACCCCCATACTTAAAACCCAACATTGTCCCCAATGTTGTAATGTAAGTATGAAGAAGAGAAAGTAACATTGCAATATATACAAAAGGAAAGAGGGAGCAAAAAGGCTTCCCTGAATTAAAGTTGGCGGGGTCATAAGAAACCCTGCAAAAATAGATAAAAAGCATAATAAAAATATTAGATAAATATGGGGTGCCTCCCACGAGCGCTTTGTTTACCGTCGCGTAACTTGACTAAACTAAAGTATCGGGATCATCGTTTGATAGGGAGTGCTGTAGTGAGGGATTAACGTGTAGAGTAACTTCGTCGTCTCCCACCCGTAGGAGGAGGAGACCATTACTAACATCTATTAGCGCACGGGAGGTGGCGAGGAAGGGGCGACCGAGGATGATAGGCACCTCAGCGTCTTCCTCGATGTCCAGGATGACGAAATCTACCGGGAAGATAAACTTGTCTACCTGGACTAGAACATCCTCCACTACCCCTATAAGGTACTTTATCGAGCTATCCATAAGCTGGATACTCATCTTTGTCGGGCTTGGGACGCCCAAGTCGAGTTGTTTAAAGAGAGAAAATGCATCAAATTGATGATGGCGCCTAAGTCTGCTAGAGCATACTTCAATAACATATTGTCGAAGAGGCACGGGATGGAGAACCGTCCCGGGTCGTTCAATTTTGGCGGCAATTTGTTAAGTAAAATAGCCGAGCAGTCCGAGTTAAGGGAAATGCGCGAAACATCATTGAGTTTCTTTTTGTCAGAAAGTAACCCTTTAAGATCTTTCGCGTGTTTCGACATTTGAGAGAGTGCCTCGCAGAAGGGAACGTTTGTTAAAATTCGTTTAAAAATGTGTATGAATTTTTTATATTGCTCGTCCTTCCGCTCGTTGTTTATTTTTGTGGGATAAGGGAGAGACGAGAAAGAAACGTTCGGCACGATCGGAAGACCCGGTGATTTATCTATCGAAGGAGAGGGTGTAGGGGTCGGTGTCAAAACATGTACCTTAGGCTCGACCCATTTTGGGGAGGTTACCTCCTTGACACTGCGAAGATTTATGGCGTTGGCAGTTTCTCGGGGGTTTGGCTCCGTGTTCCCTGACAGAGCTCCATATGGCCGCTCGGAGACCATCTTTGCCAGCTGTCCCGCCTAATTTTCCAAGTTCTTAATTGATCCAGTGATATTCCGGATATTTGACTCGGTGGACGCAACGTATTTAGCAAAAATATCTTCGAGCGCAGAAGGTTTTGGAGGGGGAGGCTGAAATCCGTTTGGAAATCCTTGCGGAAATCCTTGCAAATTTACAATTGGGGGCCTCTGAGCATTATTAGGATTGCTCCAGGAAAAATTTTTGTGGTTACTCCAACTTGGATTATAATTATTACTATATGGATTGTTATTAGGGTTGGAGAGGGCCTAACTGGGTTGCCTAGGTAATCTACAGTTTCTTCGACAAAAGTATTATTATTATTATTATTAGTAGGAGCCCAAGCGGGAGTGGAGGAGGAAGCAGTCATCTCCTCCACTTTCTTAGTTAGCAGCTCCACTTGCGAGGCTAGGTGAGCAGTGGCATCCACTACATAAATCCCGGCCGGTTTGGCAGGGCGAGATCTAGGCGCATTCCATTGATAGGTGTTCATGGCCATTTCCTCGAACAGAGCTTGAGCGGCCACCGGGGTTTTGTTGTTTAACGTTCCCCCGGCGGCTGCATCGATCATCTGTCGCGTGGAAAAATTTAGGCCATTATAAAACCTCTGGACCTGTAGCCAGGACGGCAGCGCATAATGAGGACATATACGTAGGAACTCTTTAAAATGCTCCCAAGTCTCATAGAGAGACTCGGAATCGTATTGAATGAAAGAGGTGATATCCGTACGTAACTTAGCGGTTTTTGACGGGGGGAAATATTTAGTTAAAAAGTGTTCCGTCAATTGGGCCCACGTGGTTATGGATCCTCTGGGAAGAGAAGTTTACCACGCTTTTGCCTTCATCCGCAGCGAAAATGGAAATAAGCGTAAACGAATGGCGTCGTCAGTAACGCCATTAATTTTAAATGTATCGCATATTTCTAAAAAGTTAGAAAGATGTAAGTTTGGATCCTCATCTGGCAAACCGTCAAATTGTACTGACTGTTGTACCATTTGAATGATGCTAGATTTTATTTCAAAAGTATTATTAGCCACTGTTGGGCGCGTTATGCTCGATCCAGTATCTTCCAGATTTGCCCTGGCATATTATGCCATGGTCCGTGGCGGAGCCACATCTGGAATTTGATCGGCCATAGGTTCAGTGTAAGTATCTCCGACTGACTCTTCGGGAAATTCGAGTAAGTTTTGATCACGAAGTCGGAGGCGCTCGTGAAGAGTGCGCTCGATTTTGGGGTCAAAAGGGATATTCGAATCTTTCGAGGAGTTTCCTCGGGTCATATACTAATAATAAAAATGATATATTTTTTTCTTGCTTTTTGTAATAATTTATATATATATATATATTAATATATTTTTTTAATATATGATAAAAGTAATAGTAATTCCTTGTTTCAAATAACAACACTAATTATCCCCGGCAACGGCGCCAAAAACTTGATGATTAAATTAATTCTGGATTGCTTCTTGTTTCATTGTTTTGGTTAACCTTTATTTGATGAGATTAGATTTCGACGGGTGTTTCCAAAGAGTTTCGCAAGTACTCCTACATTGAGAAATTAAACATTATCCTATCGAAAGATAGAAGCAACGGTCTTTTCTGCTTTCGAAATATCCACGATTACAGCTCAGCTACAACGTCGAATTCTATTGATTTTAAATATAGCAAAGGAGAGTTTTATAATAAATTTGTATGAAAACCATTTGTTTAATTTTTTATCCGAACTAAACATATAACAAAGGCAAGTATACCTTATCATGAGTAATACAGGATATTTTGTTTTAGAAAATATCGAGGTCGTATATTTCCATGGATCGTGTTGATTAACCTACTTTGAGGAACGAACTATTATTTTATCAGAATAAGTTTTTAGTTGGGTTCTTAAAAGAAAATTATAATAATAAGCGTATAACTAGAGTTCTAAACGATGATAATAAAAACGCCCGATGTCGAATTACCTTGAGACTGATGCACAAATCTCGCACACTGCTATAGGCGGTAGTAAGACTGCGGCACCAAACGGCAGTGTATCGATCATTCATGTAATATAAAATGGGAATGAATCCCCAAGTATCGATCTCAAAGGAACACAGTAAGGTGGAGCTATCTATCAAGGAAGGACTTGAGATTGAAGTCCTTTATGTCGGATGGGTTGCGGAAATGGGGGTTTTGGTTTGGAAAATAAAGAGAAAATGCTATAACTACTCCTATGCAATGCCGCTATGCAATGCTTCGCTTGACGGGATGGAGACTAGGCAGTCCTTGAGCGCGCTGCGTCGCAAGGGCGGATGGACGAGTAGGCAAGCGGAATCGAACTATGCAGGCCTTGAGCTCGCTGCTTCGTAGGGCGAGTGAATTACACGGGCCGCTATGCTACGCTTCGCTAGGCGGATGGAAGAGTAGGCTAGCGGATGGAGTGGAGAGAACGACGGGATGAGGGTCGCAAGCACCTCTTCACAAAGCACACCACTAACAATTGTTAGGGTGGCACAACACAACAAACAATCAACACCACAAGGCACACCTCAAATGAAAATATAACAAGATTACTCAATCACATAGACATGATTTCATACTAATGTTAACAAATAAAAGTATACTTCATCAAAAATAAGGAAACCTAACTAAGCTATCAACTGCAAGAGGAGGTGAGTGTGCGAAATCGACCGGCTCCGAAGTCTTGTTGAGGATTCACGGAAGGAATCGCCGGGTTGTCAATCCGCGTCCAAGCTCGGTCCTCGACTGCGTCCGGGGTAGAGAAGGTTGTCACTACCTTCCAGTGGACCCGTCTTCTTCGTGTCACGAACCGGAGGAATGATCACACAAGCTGCTCCGATCTTGAATGTGAGAGCTAGGTTGACTCCCTTCTTGAAGCTCTTAGATGAAGGAGATGGCCAAGAGGAAGCTCCGGCAAAGATTTGGCGTTAAAAGCTTGCCCGGAGCTCCTCCCTAAGGTGGGCGGTGAAGAAGGAGGCGAAACCCTGCAAAAAAAACGTGGAAAACGGCGGAGGAAATCAGTCTGAATCAATAATTTCGTGGAGCAGCGGTTTAAATAAGGAGCAGAATAAACACTGCGCACGGTCAGTGGCGCACGACCAATGTTCGTGCGCAAAGGAATGCCTGTGATCGTGCGCAGTCAACCTGTAGCAAAGAAAAAGATGGAAAATAACGCACGGTCAGGGGCGCACGACCAGTGGTCATGCGTGAAGGAATCCGCTGATCGTGCGCAGACACTCTGTCAGGGAAGGAAATTAACAAACGACCACTGGTCGTGCGCCTGATCGTGCGTGAAGGAATGCGCACAATCAGAGGCTTTTTAGGCCAAAAATTACCCCGCACCATCCCGAACGTTCACGTGATCCCAGGACCTGCAGGAAAAATACATATGACCCCGATTCGTGGACACCACCGGATCCATAACACAGGCATACAGTAATATATAAGAAAAACATGCCACAAATGGGGAAGGATTGCACAAAAGGCGCAGATACGCCGTGATATCAATATAAGCATATATGAATAGCAATTGAAGTGCAATGACACTAAAACAAACCCAGATGAGGCCGGAAATCACTGTATAAACCAGACTCATCACACCCCCAGACTTACCTGTTTGCGCGACCCGAGCAAACAAATTCGGCGGAGCGAGAAAATACATAGCTAGGTTAGAAATTGCAAGGACGGAGTAATATGCGAAGTCTCATACACATGTGCATAGAAATCTAGTAAAAAGAATTTTTAGTTATGCAAAATAGTTTACATAATTCTAACAACGTAACTATATATTATTTCTACTCAAAAGTTGAATCATAGGAATCACTCGGTCATGCGTAGGAAGAAAGTAGAAAGGCTATTGAGGCGAACATTACTCAACACCGGAGTTCGGAACAACCTCCACTGAAATCCATCAGTGTCGATGACCATAAGCTCACCCGTTCGCACTCTCTCCATGGCATTCGTACGATTCGATGCGCAAATCAATTGGACATTAGGTTATGATTTAGGCTTATGCTACGGTGCGGTAAACAATGATAAATGCGGGGGCTCAGCACATATAACCCAAATGAGCTTGCAAAAGAAACACTATCCCAGCAATAATAAAAATTTGTACACCACTTATTCCCAAATATATCTCTTTATACATTTTTTCTCTCTTTTTTTAACTTTCATTTCTTTTCTCATTTTTTCAAATTTCATAACTTTGCACAATTAGATACAAAACAGCTATATCTTCAATAACGCATTTCCACCACAATCACAAATATACACCGCATCAATACCCAATTTTTTTAAAATGCACAAATTGCTTGAACTCAAAATTTGGTGTGCGATTAGGATAGTCATTTTGGCTTTGGTGAATTGAAGGTGGAGCTGAATCAACGGAATTGGGTAGGCACAAGGGGCTAGCAAGGATGAGATGTTAGGAATGGAATACAAAGCTCAAACTGGCCAACATGATGGCCTACGTCACACTCACGCACTGAACTAACTCATACCCATACTTCGAGGGTCGCTTGGGGCAAGTTCTTAGTCACCGAGAAAGATGATTCTTCCTCCCGACTCGAGCAATACGAGCCTAGCACCCCTCTACACACATCCCTACACTACCGATTGATTCGCACCGGATTCACCGCTTTTGAGTAGAATAAACTAGAATTACGCTGGCAAAATAAAATGTAAAACTAAAAGCATAAAGAAAAGTCTATTCTACACCAATTTCTATGCGAGACATGAATAAATGACTAGAGCACTACACGAGTCAACAAAGTACTTCGTCTCGCAATCCTAACCCAGCACCGTGATTTCCCATTCACACAACCGAGATGAGTTAGACTCGTCGCGCACCTACAGTTAAGTGCGCTCATGTGGGTGTCGTGGTGTGCCATGAGATGAACAATGCTATAATAGAACACAGATTGTAAATCCTAGTATGCTGTGCACTGTGCATGTGCATGTGGTAACGATAACTCTCACTCGCCCAGACTTACACTAAGCAAAAAGCATGTTTGATAGCGGCATAAGCTTAAGAGGGCTAGGATGAGAGATTACACCATGCTCAGAAATGAGCATACCAGAAGATTGGCATTTAAATCTAGACCTAGCTGAAACATCCATCTAGAAGAATACCTGCAGGGGTCAGCTCCGCAAAAACAAAAGAAAAAGACAAACTAAAATAAACTACAACTAACTAAACATGATTAGAAGAAAAATAAAAATGCAGGAAAAGTAAGATAACTACTGGGGTTATTGTCCTCCCAGCACGACTTATTCAAATTTAAAGCAGTTCTAGCTAATGGGTCTATGAAAAAGGAAATGTACATGTAAATGTTCTAATATGCGTGTCGGTAGCGGGTACCGATACGGCGACAGAACAGTTACTCCCCTACCTAAATAAAAATACCTGCTGAACACAGGTAGCGGGAATAGGAAGTAAGAAGAGAAGGAGAGCTGGTCCTCACTCATCTTACCACAAAATAAGTCTTTGCCTAGCAAGGTGTCATCTGCAAGGAGGCAGCAGGAGGAGAAGGCAATGAATGAGGCTTCCTCTATGGAGGAGGGATCAACCTCCTCACAAGAGAGGATACAATCATCATTGACTTGAGCAAAATGCTCCAAGTCTTCCCGAAGTACCTGTGAAGACTCAACCCACACAGGCTCAGATGAAGAAGAGGGGTCAAGGAATAAAGAAGAGGAAGAACATAAATAAAAAACAATCGGGGGAGTGGTCCCGGTCTCACTCCCAGCAGGATCCAAACATAGATCACTGTCAGTATTATGTGAGTCGTAGCGAGGGGAGTCCGATAGCTCGAGGTCCTCGGTGTTGAGTTGGACCTCCTCATTCGATAAGGAAGTGCAAACCTCCTCATTAGAAAAGGAATCCTCCTCATCCCACCTCGGCGCATCATCGTGTTCCAAGAAGTCACACTCCCCACTGGAGAGAATAATATCCCCGTCCCACTTTGACGCAACCTCAGGCTCCGAATGAACCTCCTGTACAACATCATCAACCAACTCACAAAGAATAGGAGTAGAAAATTCTTGCAAAGAAGGCGGAGGAACAACAGTAATAACATCATCAGAGAAAATATAAACAGGTTCCTCCGGGGGTGAATCCAAAAGAGGAGATGGAAGCAAAGGGAGAGGAATCTCCACCACGTCATCACACTGAGCAGTCAAAAGTCTGATGAGAATATCCGCAGAAGTCCCCCATAGACAAGGTGGTACTGCGAACTCATCATAAGAATCAGAAGGGGCAACCAAATGAGAGGTGGATGGAATGACATAGACATCCGGTTCGTCATCCATCTCCATCTGGCGCTGGAATTCTGCACAGTCTTTCAATGCATGCTCGGTGCTACGACAACACAAACATAATTTTCTATTCCTCGTCAGTCCTTGCGGGGCCGGTGAGGAATATAAAAATGATGGAAGTGGTGAAGAAGAGTGACCATAAGACTTGGGTACAGTGTATGAAGTGTCGTAGGAAGACGATGCTCCATGCACTGAACCACGAGAGTTATGCCCACCATCTTCAGTGGGGCACTCATCACTATAATGCCTAGCATCCCCACACCATTTGCAACGTATATTCAGATAGGAAAACATGGTGCAAAGGAAGATTTCACCAAACAGAAATATTCTAAGCAAGAATTGGCTATACACAAACAATAAAATTGAAAACCTGCTTTTGAAAAATTGCAAATAAAGATTAGAAACAAAGAAATTAAAAGATGCTACTTATATATATAAATACATAAAATGGTATAAACAAGGGGAAAAGGGTTTCTATCTCTCGTCTCCCTCTCCAGAAAACTCACACGTCTGTGTTCCCCGGCAACGGCGCCAAAAACTTGATGCATAAATCTCGCACACCGCTATAGGCGGTAGTAAGACTGCGGCACGAAACGGCAGTGTACCGATCGTTCAAGTAATATAAAATGGGAATGAATCCCCAAGTATCAATCTCAAAGGAACACAGTAAGGTGGAGCTATCTATCGAAGAAGGACTTGAGATTGAAGTCCTTTATGTCGGATGGGTTGCGGAAACGGGGGTTTTGGTTTGGAAAATAAAGAGAAAATGCTATAACTACTCCAATGCAATGCCGCTATGCAATGCTTCGCTTGGCGGGATGGAGACTAGGCAGGCCTTGAGCGCGCTGCGTCGCAAGGGCGGATGGACGAGTAGGCAAGCGGAATCGAACTATGCAGGCCATGAGCGCGCTGCTTCTTAGGGCGAGTGGATTACACGGGCCGCTATGCTACGCTTCGCTAGGCGGATGGAAGAGTAGGCTAGCGGATGGAGTGGAGAGAACAGCGGGATGAGGGTCGCAAGCACCTCTTCGCAAAGCACACCACTAACAATTGTTAGGGCGGCACAACACAACAAAAAATCCACACCACAAGGCACACCTCAAATAAAAATATAACAAGATTACTCAATCACATAGACATGATTTCATACTAATGTTAACAAATAAAAGTATACTTCATCAAAAATAAGGAAACCTAACTAAGCTATCAACTGCAAGAGGAGGTGAGTTTGCGAAATCGACCGGCTCTGAAGTCTTGTTGAGGATTCATGGAAGGAATCGCCGGGTTGTCAATCCGCGTCTAAGCTCGGTCCTCGACTGCGTCCGGGGTAGAGAAGGCTGTCACTACCTTCCAGTGGACCCGTCTTCTTCGTGTCACGAGCCGGAGGAATGATCACACAAGCTGCTCCGATCTTGAATGTGAGAGCTAGGTTGACTCCCTTCTTGAAGCTCTTAGATGAAGGATATGGCCAAGAGGAAGCTCCGGCGAAGATTTGGTGTTGAAAGCTTGCCCGGAGCTCCTCCCTAAGGTGGGCGGTGAAGAAGGAGGCGAAACCCTGCAAAAAAACGTCGAAAACGGCAGAGGAAATCGGTCTGAATCCCTAATTTCGCGGAGCTGCGGTTTAAATAAAGAGCAGAATAAACACTGCGCATGATCAGTGGCGCACGACCAATGGTCGTGCGTGAAGGAATGCCTGTGATCGTGCGCAGTCAACCTGTAGCAAAGAAAAAGATGGAAAATAACGCACGGTCAGGGGCACACGACCAGTGGTCGTGCGCGAAGGAATCCTCTGATCGTGCGCAGACGCTTTGTCAGGGAAGGGAATTAACGCACGAACACTGGTCATGCGCCTGATCGTGCGCGGAGGAATGCGCACGATCAGAGGCTTTTTAGGCCAAAAATTGCCCCGCACCATCCCGAACGTTCACGCGATCCCAGGACCTGCAGGAAAAATACATATGACCCTGATCCGTGCACACCACCGGATCCATAACACAGGCATACAGTAATATATAAGAAAAACATGCAACAAAGGGGGAAGGATTGCACAAAAGGCGCAGATACGACGTGATATCAATATAAGCATATATGAACAGCATTTGAAGTGCAATGACACTAAAACAAACCCAGATGAGGCCGGAAATCACTGTATAAACCAGACTCATCAGAGACGAAAATAGTCTTCTTTAGAAGTAAAAGTGATGACTTTTTAAAACATTTCAATGGCTTGGCCGTGGAGGTTCCATAATTATGAACGCTCCTCTCTCAAGGGTACGCCCACCTGAGATTATGAATTTTCGACCATCGAATCTTCTTAATACTCGCGTTATGTTGTGAACCCCTCTATTGGGTTTTTACTTCCAATTCAGGAGACTTACCTCATCTTCTCTCGAGGGTAGAGCGCACTTCTCTTTACCGGTGAGCGATCATTCCGTACACACAAGCCTCTCGGCTAACTAGTGTACGGAGATGGAAATGAAAACCACACATCGATTATGTGGCTCCACTCAACGTTTTTCTCGGGTAAACCTTAAGCGTTAATTTTTTTAGAAAGAGATGTTTTATTTTTAGAAAAGCTATTTTTGTGTCCCAATGCTCTTCGACATCGTGCGCTAAAGGGAATTAGCCACTCATCGGAATGGAGAGGGCATTAATAAGAAAATACATGTTTAAGAATTTAAGCGGATATAAGCAGATAAAAAGAGAAATAAAAAGACTTATATAAAAGCAGTAATAGTATCCGTCCCAACCGTCTTAAACAAGTGCTAAAGGAAATAAGCCTCTTATTCAAGATGGGGGTGGTATAGAAATAAAAGACATATAAAGGTGCAGAAATAATATCCGTCCCAACCGACTTAAATAAGTGCTAAAGTAAATTAGCCTCTTATTCAGGATGAGGGTGGTATATAGCAGTTATATAAAGACTGAAATAAAGCTAAGTTACAAAAAAGAAAAATATTATCTCATATACGCACGCAGTCTACTTGTAATAAAAAGACTAAATCGAAAGAAAGCGATTAAACGAAAGCGATAAATAAAGCGATAAAAAAGCGATAAACTATTTTTATGAAAGCAATAAACCTAAATTATGAAAGCAATAAACTAGGTTATGAAAGCTATAAAACTATTCTCATACACACACACACACACTAACATAAATGAAAAAGAAGATGATCCAAATGAGAAAATAACATTTTATTTTTAAATGGCGAAAATTACAAACGAACATAAACTTAAAGCATAAAGAAAACTCACAATCACTCAAAAGAACTAAAAAACACTAACAAGCACTCAGAATTTGGATGGGAAATGCTACAGCCGAGCCCCTCTATTTATAGGCAAAATTTTAGTTTTACACACCCTAGGTTACGGGCGTGACTTGGATGTCACGGATGTGACTTAGGGCGTGACATTTGCGTGTGCTTTAGGGGCCGCATCCGCCGCCTTCTGGAAGGTCTGCGGTCAAACTTGGCTGCTCACGGGCGTGACCTGCAGTGTCACGGGCGTGACAGTGGGCGACACATATCTGCTTTAACTGGGGCGTGACGGCTGGCATGTGTGCTGGATATTTCGAACGACTGGACAAAGAGAGTTCATCGAACGCAGATCGACGTTCGTCGAACGCTGGACGCTGAGAAGGATTCGTCGAATGCTGTACGCCGTTTGTCGAATGCTGGGCAGAGGGAGTTCGTCGAACGCAGTTTGGAAAGCTTTCATCGAACGCAGCTCAGAGAGCTTTCGTCGAACGCAGCTTGTAGAGCTTTCGTCGAACGTAGGGGCAGAGCACTTTTGTCGAACGTCGCTCGACTTTCGTAGAACGCAGCTTGTATTTTGGCGAACGCAAATTACACGCCCTTGGGTCACGGGCATGACATGTTGTCACGGGCGTGACTCAGGGCGTGACTTGACAAAAATTGCCAAAATCTGCAAAAACAAAAATAAAACTAGGTTAGCAAGGAAAATAATAAAACAAGTAATTTATTCATTAATTTACATAGAAAATTTACAATATTAATTAACACTATACTAATAACTATACTAAAAATACATATATTTTATTACTTATCATTATTTTTATGGTAAACTGACAAATTTTATAAAAACAGATAAACTTTTCAACTTTGCAGCTAACGCCTGGCGTTATATAGTTAACGCCGGGCGTTATCTCCCCAAAAATATTTTTGCAGAAATATTCAAAGTGATTTTACTTGCACAATCTTAAGTGAAATAAACTTTTAGATAATCAAAGATAATAAAATGAGTATTATTTATTTCAAGAAGAAGATTACAAAACATTTAAATTTAATAACGCTTGAAATAAAGGCGACAAGATAAAAATCACTTCTTTGTTCCTTCACCGATCCTTCTCCCAAGGAACGGTTGGTTATAGCCTATCTATCCCCAGATAAGGCCTCTAGCCACCCCTAGATCTACCCTTGACCTAGTCTCCATGCACAAGGTGGCAAATTACCCCCTAAGCAGCACGAGGACCTAGTCGCCACACGCAAGGCGGCGAATTCACTACCGTTACAAGAAAATATAAAAAGATAAAGATAAATTCAGAACAAAAGACTTCCTATATTGAAGAGCACTGAAGGAGATGTTGAAGACACGCTATGATCATCATCAGAGATGAAGTGAGCATCCTTCTTCAAATTGCACCGTTGAAAATCTCCTTCTCACTCTTGTTCCTCAATGGTGGTATTGGGAGTTCTCTCTGAATTTGGAATGAAATGCTCTCTCAGATCTATAGAATGAAGGCTTCAATACCTCTCTCTTGAGCAAACGTAATCAGGTCTTTTAAATAGACACGGGAGCTAACGCCCAGCATTATGAGTTAATGCCAGCGTTAAGCATCGTGTACGGTAGTTGCTGAGCTCGTGCAAACCGTCGGGATCATGGCAGATCATGACTTAACGCGGGCGTTAAGAGTCAATGCTGGCGTTGTCTCTTGCTTCTCGACGGATTCCTTCTCGATGACATTTCATCTCGACGAATCCTTCTTTATGAAAGTTAATGCAAGGCGTTAACTACTAACGCTGGGCGTTAGCTCTCTTTTTAGAGAATCTTCATCAATCAGCATCCTGTTCATAGGGTTATATAACTATAGTACCTGCACACTATAAACACAAGTAAGATCAAATACATAGTGTGATTTGCTATTTCTCAAACTAAGAGAAGTGGAACACAAGATCCAACAATTTTTTCCTGCAAATAACTGCTGACATCAGGCAGAAGAAATCTTCAGAGATATACCCCAAGCTTCAAGTCTTGCACAGGAAGACATTGGCTATTATGTCCACCAATAACATCCCTACTTCATTCATGTTATGTCTTCTAACTGACTTGGATAATTTGTCTAATCCACAAAAAGATAAGGTTCTTGACCAGTCTTCATCTACAAGATCATCTTCAGTGCCCACTGTCGGCATCTTCAGAAGTTTTGAGATTGATTTTGAAGTCATCTTGATTTTCAAGTTATTCACAGATGATTTTAGGACCCTACCTTCCATCTTGACTTTGGCATTCATGAAAAATTCCTCCACTTCCTTCAGCAGAATTCTGCAGGGGTTCTCTAAAACAAAGGAGAGGCATGCTGCCTCTAGAAGAAGATACCAGTTGTGAAAGTAATCTGAAATGGTGACTAGACCTGACCTTATCAGTTCACTGCCAATTCCGATCTTCGCTTTTGCTGGAGGATCCTTTGAATCGCAAGAAGAAGACTATGCGGGAGAAGGATGCCGCGAGAAGACGAAGAGTCGCTAGGTCTTTTCTCGGAAAAGGAATGTGTGTACTTAAAGTATTCAAGAGATATTATTTATATATATATGTTTTCGATTTTGACGGTTACAAAATTAAAAAAATATATAGGAATTTTGAAATTGAGGAGCGTAACTATCTTTCTGAATTCTAGAGCAGTGAATAGAATAACGGACTAAAAAGGAAAAGCTTCTTCTTGAGAAATCGATAATTATTTCTCGAGTGGCCCAGGAGTTTCTCGAGAAAAATATCATTTCTTGAGAGACTCTGGTGTTGAAACCAATAAATTGGTCTCTCGAGGAGTTCGGGCCCTCAACAAGTTGAGGGGGTGACCAACACATACTCCTCCCAAGTGAGAGCTCTAGGCTAAGAGGTTAAGGAACTAGGAATAAGGCCAAGGGATTAGCGAGGAGGTCCCACCACACACCCAGAAGATCTTAGAGCGCTTCCCCTCCCAATCCACTGCTAAGTTTGGGCACCTTTGGAGGCTCTCTCCACCCAACAAAGGAACTTAGGGGGAGAGGAGGCCAAAAGAGGGGTCCAAGCTTAGCATTAGCTTGGGCGGGGAAGCGCTCTAAGATCTTTCGGGTGTGTGGTGGGACTTCCTCGCTAATCCCTTAGCCTTGTTCCTAGTTCCTTAACATCTTAGCCTAGAGCTCTCCCTTGGGAGGAGTAAGTGTTGGTCACGTCTCAACTTGTTGAGGGCCCAATCTCCTCGAGAGACCAATTTATTGGTTTCAACATTTTGATGCGGTGAGAGTGGAGAGTGACCATTTCAAGAAACTCTCAAGAAGAGCTCCATGGATGGAGTGGAGGATCCGACCCAGGCCACTCGCAACCCCCGGTGGTTGGGGTGACGTTGGAGATGTTTGAAAATTTCAAGCGGGAGGTCCTGCAGACCGTGCAGGTAGCTTTCGACTCGATAGGCGAAGGCAGGAGAGGAAGTGGTCCGGAGGTCACACCTCAGCAGGTGGGCGAGAGCACTCTCGGCTAGCAATCCAGGAAGGAGGTGCCAGCGGGGGGGCGGGGGGGGGGGGGGGGGGGGGGGGGGGGGGGGGGGAGTGGGGTGCCATACAGCCCCCACTCGCCCGAACCCCTAGGAGGGGGCGAGTGGGGAGGTGCCAGGCCGCCACTCTCCCAGCCCCAAGGGGGCGAGTGGGGAGGTGCCAGGCCCCCACTCACCCAGCCCCAAGGGGGCGAGTAGGGAGATGCCAGGCCCCCGCTCATCCTGCCCCAAGGGGGCGATTGAGGAGGTGTCAGGCCCCCAATCGCCCAGCCCCAAGGTGGCGAGTGGGGAGGTGCCAGGCCCAGTCGCCCAGCCCCAAGGGGGTGAGGGTGAGGTGCCAGGCCCCACTCGCCTAGCCCCAAGGAGGCGAGTGGGAAGGCGGCCATTACCCACTCGCCCAGTCCCAATGGGGGGCGAGCAAGGGAAGTCCCTTTTGTGAGCTGGTTCTCTCAGCCCTAGTTCTAGATGGGTTCGGGGGGCAGGAGATATCTCACTACTCTAGCAAGGATGACCCCGTCCTGCCCCTGCAGTGGTTTGAGGACATGGTCTCCATCAGGCCCATGTCAGACACTTTCAAGTGTCGACTATTCGCGATAACTCTGAAAGGGAAGGCTAGGGATTGGTTCCACAAGCTCCCTGCAGGATCTATCTATGCCTTCGAAGTCTTGCGTCGAGGTTTCCTACAATGCTTCTCGACATCAAGGAAGAGGAAGAAAGATGTCGAAGCACTTTTCAAGATCAAGCAAGAGCCAGGGGAGTCACTGGCTCACTATGTTGACAGGTTCCAGGAAGAGGTCCTGCTCGTCCAAGAGGTGCCAGGCTGCACCCGCCATCTCGCTTTCATCGTGGGGCTGCAGGGGGATTCTTCAAGATGGACATTAAGAGGAGAGCTCCTTGGTCTTTTGAGGAGTTGATGTAAAGGGTGACAGAAGAAATCGAGAGTGAGGAGGCCAACCTGGAGATTGCAAGAAGGTTGGCGAAGCTGAGTGAGCCGGAGGTAAGGCAGCACGGGGGGAGGGTAAAGGCTCCAAAGAGGAAGTTCGACCAAGGGGAGGGAAACTTCCAGGGAGAGAGGCTCGATCCCCCAGGGTGGAGGCAGGGATCAAAAGCACCCTCTCCACCACCTCAGCAGGCAATGGCAATTGGTGGAGGAAGAAGGAGGAGAGCCAGGAAAGCAAAGAGAAGAGGAAGAGGAAGGAATAGGGTGGTATTACCCCATTGTGACTTCCACGAGGAGGAAGATCACGCGACGCCCGCCTACCCTGAGTTTTTGGAAAGGAGGGAGGCAAGGGGTCCGATGCCTGAGAGTAGGAAACCATGTCCTGGTCTCCATACTTAATTTTTTTGGTTAAGCCCATGTTGTACTATGTTCTACTTTCATGCTTAGTTTTTCGTGCATATAATGTAATAACTAATGTGATGAAAAGTTTTCAGGGTACTTAGCCTCGATGCTAGCCCACTGACCAGGCTCCCATCAAGCTGGCAGGGTCGGGGACTGCTTGATGGCCAGAGGTTTCATGTTGGAATGCCCCAGATCGATTCCGCTGCCGGGCTCTCATAAACAGTGGGTCAGGTTTATCTCTGAAGAGGCTGGCAACTGGCAAGTTCTTTGGTGCTCGAATGCCCCAGATTGAATCCGCTGTCAGGCTCTCATAGATGGTGGGTCAGGTTGATCTCTGGAGAGGCTGGCAAGTGGCAAGTTCTTTGGTGCTGGAATGCCCCAGATCGATTCCGCTGCTGGGCTCTCATAGACGGTGGGTCAGGTTGATCCCTGGAGAGGCTGGCATGTGGCAAGTTGTTTGCTGCTGGAATGCCCCAGATTGATTCCGCTGTCGGGCTCTCATAGACGGTGGGTCAGGTTGATTTCTGGAGAGGCTGGCAAGTGTCAAGTTCTTTGATGATGGAATGCCCCAGATCGATTCCGCTACCGGGCTCTCATAGATGGTGGGTCAGGTTGATCTCTAGAGAGGCTGGCAAGTGGCAAGTTCTTTGGTGCTGGAATGCCCCAAATCAATTCCGCTGTCGGGCTCTCAAAGATGGTGGGTCAGGTTAATCTCTGGAGAGGCTGGCAAGTCCCAAGTTCTTTGGTGCTGGAATGCCCCAGATAGATTCCGCTGTCGGGCTCTCATAGATAGTGGGTCAGGTTGATCTCTTGAGAGGCTAGAAAGTGGCAAGTTCTTTGGTGCTGGAATGCCTAAGATCGATTCCGGTGTCAGGCTCTCATAGATGGTGGGTCAGATTGATCTCTGGAAAGGCTGGCAAGTGGCAAGTTCTTTGGTGCTGGAATGCCCCAGATCAATTTCGTTGTCGGTCTCTCATAGACGGTGGGTCAGGTTGATCTCTGGAGAGGCTGGCAAGTGGCAAGTTCTTTGGTGCTAGAATGCCCCAGATCGATTCCGCTGCCGGGATCTCATAGACGGTAAGTCATGTTGATCTCTGGAGAGGCTGGAAAGTGGCAAGTTCTTTGGTGCTGGAATGCCCCCGATCGATTCCGCTACCGGACTCTCATAGATGGTGGGTCAGGTTGATCTCTGGAGAGGCTGGCAAGTGGCAAGTTCTCTGGTGCTGGAATGCCCAGATCGATTCCGCTGCCGGGCTCTCATAGACGGTGGGTCAGGTTGATCTCTGGAGAGGCTGGGAAGGTAACAAGTTATTTGGTGATGGAATGCCTCAGATCGATTCCACTGCCGGGCTCTCATAGTCGGTGCGTCAGGTTGATCTCTGTAGAGTTTGGAAAGGTAACAAGTTCTTTGATGCTCGAATGCCCAGATCGCATCCGCTGCCAGGCTCTCATAGACGGTGGGTCAGGTTGATCTCTGGAGAGGCTGGAAAGGTTATAAGTTCTTTGGTGCTGGAATGCCCCAGATCGATTCTGCTGTCGGGCTCTCATAGACGGTGGGTCAGGTTGATCTCTGGAGAGGCTGGCAATGTAACAAGTTCTTTAGTGTTGGAATGCCCCAGATCGATTCCGAAGTCGGGCTCTCTTAGACGGTGGGTCAGGTTGATCTCTGGAGAGGCTGGCAAGTGGCAAGTTCTTCGGTGCCCCAGATTGACTTTGCTGTCGGGATCTCATAGACGGTGGGTCAGGTTGATCTCTGGAGAGGATGGTAAGGTAACAAGTTCTTTTGTGCTGGAACGCCCCAGATCGATTCCGCGGTCGGGCTCTCATAGATGGTGGGTCAGGTTGATCTCGATAGAGGCTAGCAAGTGTTAAGTTATTTGGTGCTGGAATGCCCCAGATCGATTCCGCTGTCAAGCTCTCCTAGATGGTTGGTCAGGTTGATCTCTGGAGAGGCTGGCAAGTGGCAAGTTCTTTTGTGCTAGAATGCCCCAGATCGATTCCGCTGCCGGGCTCTCATAGACGATGGATCAGGTTGATCTCTGGAGAGAATGGCAAGTGGCAAGTTCTTTGGTGTTGGAATGCTCCCGATCGATTCCGGTGTCGGGCTCTCATAGATGGTGGGTCAGTTTGATCTCTGGAGAGGCTGGCAAGTGGCAAGTTCTTTGGTGCTGGAATGTCCCAGATCAATTCCGCTGTCGGGCTCTCATAGACGGTGGGTCAGGTTGATCTCTAGAGAGGCTGGGAAGTGGCAAGTTCTTTGGTGCTGGAATGCCCCAGATCGATTCCGCTGCCGGGCTCTCATAGACAGTGGGTCAGGTTTATCTCTGAAGAGGCTGGCAACTGGCAAGTTCTTTGGTGCTCGAATGCCCCAGATTGATTCCGCTGTCAGGCTCTCATAGATGGTGGGTCAGGTTGATCTCTGGAGAGGCTGGCAAGTGGCAAGTTCTTTGGTGCTGGAATGCCCGAGATCGATTCCGCTGCTGCGCTCTCATAGACGGTGGGTCAGGTTGATCCCTGGAGAGGCTGGCATTTGGCAAGTTGTTTGCTGCTGGAATGCCCCAGATTGGTTCCGCTGTCGGGCTCTCATAGACGGTGGGTCAGGTTGATTTCTGGAGAGGCTGGCAAGTGTCAAGTTCTTTGATGATGGAATGCCCCAGATCGATTCCGCTATCGGGCTCTCATAGATGGTGGGTCAGGTTGATCTCTAGAGAGGCTGGCAAGTGGCAAGTTCTTTGGTGCTGGAATGCCCCAAATCAATTCCGATGTCGGGCTCTCAAAGACGGTGGGTCAGGTTAATCTCTGGAGAGGCTGGCAAGTCCCAAGTTCTTTGGTGCTGGAATGCCCCAGATAGATTCCGCTGCCGGGCTCTCATAGATAGTGGGTCAGGTTGATCTCTTGAGAGGCTAGAAAGTGGCAAGTTCTTTGGTGCTGGAATGCCTAAGATCGATTCCGGTGTCAGGCTCTCATAGATGGTGGGTCAGATTGATCTCTGGAGAGGCTGGCAAGTGGCAAGTTCTTTGGTGCTGGAATGCCCCAGATCAATTTCGTTGTCGGTCTCTCATAGACGGTGGGTCAGGTTGATCTCTGGAGAGGCTGGCAAGTGGCAAGTTCTTTGGTGCTAGAATGCCCCAGATCGATTCCGCTGCCGGGATCTCATAGACGATAAGTCATGTTGATCTCTGGAGAGGCTGGAAAGTGGCAAGTTCTTTGGTGCTGGAATGCCCCCGATCGATTCCGCTACCAGGCTCTCATAGATGGTGGGTCAGGTTGATCTCTGGAGAGGCTGGCAAGTGGCAAGTTCTCTGGTGCTGGAATGCCCAGATCGATTCCGCTGCCGGGCTCTCATAGACGGTGGGTCAGGTTGATCTCTGGAGAGGCTGGGAAGGTAACAAGTTATTTGGTGATGGAATGCTTCAGATCGATTCCACTGCCGGGCTCTCATAGTCGGTGCGTCAGGTTGATCTCTGTAGAGACTGGAAAGGTAACAAGTTCTTTGATGCTCGAATGCCCAGATCGAATCCGCTGCCGGGCTCTCATAGACGGTGGGTCAGGTTGATCTCTGGAGAGGCTGGAAAGGCTATAAGTTCTTTGGTGCTGGAATGCCCCAGATCGATTCTGCTGTCGGGCTCTCATAGACGGTGGGTCAGGTTGATCTCTGGAGAGGCTGGCAATGTAACAAGTTCTTTAGTGTTGGAATGCCCCAGATCGATTCCGAAGCTGGGCTCTCTTAGACGGTGGGTCAGGTTGATCTCTGGAGAGGCTGGCAAGTTGCAAGTTCTTTGGTGCCCCAGATCGATTCCGCTGTCGGGATCTCATAGACGGTGGGTCAGGTTGATCTCTGGAGAGGATGGTAAGGTAACAAGTTCTTTTGTGCTGGAACGCCCCATATCGATTCCGCGGTCGGGCTCTCATAGAAGGTGGGTCAGGTTGATCTCGATAGAGGCTAGCAAGTGTCAAGTTATTTGGTGCTGGAATGCCCCAGATCGATTCCGCTATCAAGCTCTCCTAGACGGTTGGTTAGGTTGATCTCTGGAGAGGCTGGCAAGTGGCAAGTTCTTTTGTGCTAGAATGCCCCAGATCGATTCCGCTGCCGGGCTCTCATAGACGGTGGGTCAGGTTGATCTCTGGAGAGGCTGGCAAGTGGCAAGTTCTTTGGTGTTGGAATGCTCCCGATCGATTCCGGTGTCGGGCTCTCATAGACGGTGGGTCAGTTTGATCTCTGGAGAGGCTGGCAAGTGGCAAGTTCTTTGGTGCTGGAATGTCCCAGATCAAATCCGCTGTCGGTCTCTCATAGACGGTGGGTCAGGTTGATCTCTAGAGAGGCTGGGAAGTGGCAAGTTCTTTGGTGCTGGAATGCCCCAGATCGATTCCGCTGCCGGGCTCTCATAGACGTGGGTTAGGTTGATCTCTGGAGAGGCTGGCAAGTGACAAGTTCTTTGGTGCTGGAATGCCCCAGATCGATTCCACTGTCGGGCTCTCATAGACGGTGGGTCAGGTTGATCTCTGGATAGGCTGGTAAGGTAATAAGTTCTTTGGTGCTCGAATGCCCTAGATCGATTCCGCTATCGGGCTCTCATAGACGGTGGGTCAGGTTGATCTCTGGAGAGGCTGGCAAGGTAACATGTTCTTTGGCACTGGAATGCTCCGATGCTGGCCCGCTAACCAGGCTCCCACCTAGCTGGCAGGGACGGGAACTACTCGGTGGTCAGAGGTTTTCAAAGTATTTTTCCCCCGAGGTGGCTCCGCTAGCCTTGCTCTCATTAGCCGGCAGGGTCGAAAGGCTTCTCGGGGAGGGTAAGTATTTTTCCCCCGAGGTGGCTCCGCTAGACGGGCTCTCTCTAGCCGGAAGGGTAGGAATGCCTCTCGGGGAGGGTAAGTATTTATCCCCTAAGGTGGCTCCGCTAGCCGGGCTCTCACTAGTCGGCGGGGTAGGAAGGCCACTCTGGGAGGGTAAGTATTTTTCCCCCGAGGTGGCTCCGCTACCCGGGCTCTCACTAGCCGGCAGGGTAGGAAGGCCTCTTGGGGAGGGTAAGTATTTTTCTCCCGAGGTGGCTCCGCCATCCGGGCTCTCACTAGCCGGCAGAGTAGGAAGGCATCTCGGGGAGGGTAAGTATTTTTCCCCGAGGTGGCTCCGCTAGCTGGGCTCTCACTAGCCGGCAGGGTAGGAAGGCCTCTCGGGGAGGGTAAGTGTTTTTCCCCCAAGTTGGCTCTGCTAGCCGGGCTCTCACTATCCGACAGGGTAGGAAGGCCTCTCAGGGATGGTAAGTGTTTTCCCACGAGGTTGCTCTGCTAGACGGGCTCTCACTAGCCGGCAGGGTAGGAAGGCCTCTCAGGAAGGGTAAGTGTTTTTCCCCAAGGTGGCTCCGCTAGCCGGGCTCTCACTAGAAGGCAGGGTGGGAAGGCCTCTCGGGAAGGGTAAGTGTTTTTCCCCTGAGGTGGCTCCGCTAGCCGGGCTCGCACTAGCCGGCAAGGTCGGAAGGCCTCTCGGGGAGGGTAAGTATTTTACCCCCGAGGTGGCTCTGCTAGCCGGGCTCTCACTAGCCGGCAGGGTAGGAATGCCTCTCGGGGAGGGTAAGTATTTTTCCCCTGAGGTGGCTCCGCTAGCCGGGCTCTCACTAGCCAGCAGGGTAGGAAGGCCTCTCGGGGAGGGTAAGTGTTGAATACTATGATCTTGTTAAGATCTCCAGATTCCTGAGCAAGATTATTTTATTCAGGGGCAGGGAAGTCCTCTTCTGGAGCAGGAATTTCAGCATTCTTATCCTTCTCCTGTCCACTCTCCTTTTCTTGGTCATCCACTTCCTGCACATGGATATTCTCCCCCTTTTGAACCTTACTAACAAGGGATGTTAAGAAAGACTTTGTTACCATGGACGAGGACACAAAAGCTTTGAGTGCCAGAAGTGACTCATTTGACTCTTGTAGATCAGTCTCCATTTGAGAATATTTTTTATTGAATTTCCTTGCTTGAGTCAGATGCTGATCAAAAAATGTACCAGTGGACAACCCCATTGCATTAGAAATTACTTGATCAGCATCAAATGGATGTATGTGATGGGAGGTAGAAGCAGGTAGTGTGTCAACCGGAGGTTTGGATATGTTAATTGAAAGAATTCCTGCTGAATCATGCATCGAGTAGGATTTTTCTAGAAAGGTCTACAAGGGTTATTGCTGGTAGATGGGTCGGCTCCTAAACCATGGTGCTTAAATCACAGAGAGATATTATGAGTAATATCTTTGAGCTTTTGACTCCTCCCATTGAGTGAGTCTTCATAGGCTTTTGCCTTTCTAAGCTCTTCTTTTAGCTTTGAGTTTTCATTGGTTAGATTAGTTATTATTGTTTCCTTTTTAAAGAACTGATTTCTCAATTCATAATTTACTGAATGTAAAACATCTTTCTTAAAGTCTTCTAACTCTTTCCTAACTGTTTCTATTTCCTTTAGTTCTATAAGATAATCGTTGCAGAATTTCTTAAAAAAAATTTAAATTCTTCCGAATCAAAATAAAAATCATCAAAAAGACTTACCTGATCTTCTTCATCATCTAAGGAAGCCACCAAAGCCATCAGACAGGCAAATTAAGTAGAAGTTTCTTCATCTCTCTCAGATGAATAGGATCTTGAATTAGATTCTTGGTGCAAATACTAGAGGCTCATCCTCCACTTCAGTAGACCTGTTGTCTTCTTGATGAGTATCATCTTCTTTGGGAGGCTCCCCCTGAGTTTTGCTTCCTTTTCAGCTATCTGGGCAGCCTTTTTAGCAAACTTTGAGACTTCTCCCAAGAGCTGATCATCTTCTAAGGGCTCCCCCGGGGTTGATGCAAGCATCTCCCCCTGAATTTGTGTAGGGAGCTCCTCCAGGATTTGTGCTTCCTTCTTACGAGCCTGAACTGTAGTATCTATAATAATATTTGGAAGAACTTTGTTGAATACTATGATCTTGTTAGGATCTCCAGATTCCTGGGCAAGATTATTTTCTTCAGGGGCAGGGACTTCCTCTTCTGGAGCAGGAATTTTAGCATTCTTATCATTCTCCTGTCCACTCTCCTTTTCTTGGTCATCTACTTCCTCCTCATGGATATTTTCCCCCTTTTGAACCTTACTAATAAGGGAGGTTAAGAAAGACTTTGTTACCATGGAGGAGGACACAAAAGCATTGAGTGCCAGAAGTGACTCATTTGACTCTTGTAGATCAGTCTCCATTTGATAATATTTTTTATTGAATTTCCTTGCTTGAGTCAGAAGTGTTGGAACATGGTCTTTCGCATCTCCTAGGTTTGAGAATAAAAAATCCTATGTGTATTTGATCTTGTGTGTTTAAGTGTGGAGGAAAACAAGCCCACATGACTCAAGGATAACATAAGAAAGTTGCGCCAAAATTTGAAGCCAAAATTCCAACATGCCCGCTAGCACCGGCGATAGCGCTAGCTCTGAGTTGAGAAAATCTCGGAAGCAGTTATAGAAGGTGCTAGTGCTAGGCGATAACAGCTAATGCAGGCGGTAGCAGCTAGCGCAGGTGATATCCACTAGCGCAGGCGGTTGCGCAAAGCACAAGATGAAGGCGGACGACTTGCTTAAAATGAAGGATTCTCACACGGAGAATATTGCCTAATCTGGGATAGCGCCGGCGGTAGCGATCACGCAGGCACTAGCTATTAGGCTATAAAAAGGACTCCTTGGATCCGTCTTCTTCATCCACTCCCACTCCCAAATTCCAGAGCTTCGTGCCACTTCATATAGAAGAATGTTTAGAGAGATACTCCCACAAATCCATGAAGGCTTAAGCAGATCTGTGGAGAAGTTTTCAACACGCGTCATCATCGTGATGAAAGACCGCATCAACTACGATCATACTCTGTGGGTCTTCATCTACTTCTTCAAGAGATCAGTTTGTGATGGGTCTTCCAAGTGCGTATTGAACTCTCGTA
The DNA here is from genome assembly GCA_033032865.1 of Dactylorhiza incarnata. NCBI lineage: Eukaryota > Viridiplantae > Streptophyta > Magnoliopsida > Asparagales > Orchidaceae > Dactylorhiza > Dactylorhiza incarnata. The sequence continues at coordinate 2,083,911 of JAWHQI010000068.1, forward strand.
CTAACTCCGAAGAAAACCCTTCCGAAAGAAACACATTCAACACTTCAGAGGTTGCGAACAATTGCATGATGTGGTGGTGTCGAGGCATGTCAAACTCCAAGAAATATGGGACACTTACTGTTGCTGCCTCGATGGCCAGTCCAGCATGCTTCTTCCATTTTGATCCAGGATCCATCTGCCACATTAATAAGTGGAATTAAAATTTAAACAAAAATCACTAGCGCCAGCACTAGCACTAGTGCCTGCAGTAGCGCTGGCGCTAGTTCTCTGATCTGAAATGTTAAGATCTCTCTAAAATAAAAGATTTCCAAATCCGAAATTGCTAGATCCAGGAAACCCACATAATCTAATCTAAAATCAAAACTAAAAATCTTCATAAAAAAGCATAAAAATTGTGAAGATCCTCTTTTTGATCTAACCTTATCATAAAAATAAAAAGTTTGTTTTTGTTCATATATCTTCATCGCAATCAAAAGTTTTTCTTAAATAGGTTCATAAATCTTCATCACCAACATCAAAATCAAATATTTAGAACAAAAATCATCAAAATGATGACGATTTACTCTAGTCTCTCTCTCCAAAAATATAAGAATCAAGCATTGTAGATCTAGCATCTAAAACCAATTGATAACTTCAAATATCTTCTTCTTCAACATCAAAATCAAAGTTTAAAACAAAAATCATACTAAATGATGAAGATTTATCTTAGATCTATGAGTGGGCTGCGTTATCTGCTAGGGTTTTTCGGGAGAGCTTCAATGGCAATGGCCGAAATGACAAGGTAAAGGGGATTTAACTAAATCAGCGCTAGCGCCAGCGCTATCATTAGCGCGAGAGCTAGCGCACCTCTTTGATTTTTTGTATTTTTTAAATTTTATAAGATACCTAACTTTATTCTCTATTATATGTACTACATAGTTTTGTAGTTATGTTTTAAATTGATTTTTGAAAAATTAAAACAAAAAAAATTAGTATAAAAGCCAAAATTACAAAAACATTTCTTTTACTTTTTTTCCATTGGTTTAAATTCTATTTATAAATGCAAAATCAAATACAAAAATATAAAACATCAAAATTATCAAAAAAAACTGTATGGACTTTATTGTGAACATCAAGCATGATTTAATCTATCATTTAGAACTTCTACAATGTTACAATTTATCTTGTCAAACTACTTTTTGAACATTGTTCTTATCATGCTTTGATATATCTATTAATATGTGCATCAATTCTATTGTAAAAGTAGTGTAAAACCTTACTTAGAATGTCTCTAAGTATGAGTAAATGTTTTATGGTTAATAATGATGTTTCTTCACTCACTTTTTGACTAAGTCCACTCATGTTTTTGATCTAAAGATGCTAGCTTATGTATTGTAATTGTACAATAAATTAAATTTGCACAAGTATCTTACATACACTACATTTATTTGCACTATTAAATATAAAGAAAAGTGGTTGTAATTTCAAAATCTAATTGATTTGCAAGGCAAGTGTAATCAGAGAACTTTGTACAAAACAAAAAAATTGAAATATAGTGACAAAGTTAACTCCACCAATCACTACTTGAACCTCCTGATAAGTCTTAATAAGCGTTGTGAGGTTGAGCACCTTGGAAAGATTAGTAAAGTGTCATGCGCAAACCTTCATTTCAAAAAAAAAACCTCACTTATTCTAAAGTACACCGGATCAAAAACAAAACTGAAAATATAAAATTGTGTGATCCCCCAAGCACTACTTTGCACCCTGATAAAGTGTGGAAATAATCTTATTTGTGTTTTATTGTGCAGTTTACTCTACATTTTTCTTGTATTTTTTATTATAACATTTGTTTACTCTTTTCAAAATACACTTTGTGCACATCATTATCTTCCATAACACTTCTTCTCATGATTATTGGATCCTAATGCTAATTCTATAATACTTTTTATATCTATAATGCACTAGATAACCTAGCATGCTTTCTACAATGTTTGGTATGTTTTTGACTTTATGAATTAGAATAACATTGTAGTAGTCTCTCTTTCATACATCTCTTTAATGCTTGGTTACTTCATGATAATTTTTTTTAAGAAAGTTTTTTGCAAAAACATCTTTTTATGAATCATCATGTCTTATAAAAAGATGTTTGTTGTATTTTTATAAGTCTTCCGCTACATTACATTTACCTTGTACGCTTTTCGTACTTATGCTAAAAACTCTGATTTATTTCTATGAAAAGTATTCCAAAACACCTTATCATTTTCTTCTCTCTCAAAGCTCGATCATGCCTTTATCTTATTATCAAAACTTTTATGTGTTTTGCTTCCTTACCCACTTTTGCTAATAACAAAAGGGGAAGATCTACCATGATAAATAAAATTCGCTATCAAAATGAAAAACCAACTTGATTAATTAAAATGATAGCTTACATATTAGGGGAGCATTCACTTAGGGGAGCAAGTATTTAGGGGGAGAAATTCTAAAATTCTATAATCAATATTTATCCTAAGTCATAACTCTCTCACACACACAAGTAGGTTTCATCATGCTTATACATTAATGCTCTGATTTATCATTAATGGATTTGTTATTATCAAAAGGGGGAGTTGGTTGGAACATGGTCTTCCGCATCTCCTAGGATTGAGAATAACAAATCCTATGTGTATTTGAACTTGTGTGTTTAAGTGTGCAGGAAACAAAGTCCATATGACTCAAGGATTACATAAGAAAGTTGCCCCCAAATTTGAGCCAACAAATCCAACATGCCCACTAGCATCGGCGGTAGCACCTAGCGCCCGGCGCTAGCGATGATTAGCGCAATTCCGGAGCACATATAGAAGGAGCTAGCGCCTGGCGGTAGAGGATAGCGCAGATGGTAGCACGGAGCACAGAAGGCAAGAGAGAAATGTTTCCTCGGTTTGAAGATTCCCCTGTGCAGAATATGTCCTAATCTGGGATAGCGCTGGCAGTAGCACTAGCGCAGGCGCTAGCACTGAGGCTATAAATAGGACCCCTCTTCTCTCTTTTCACACGAACATTAGAGAAAGAGATTGAGTAGTAAAATTCCAGAGCCTGATTTGGCCGAAAGTTGATGTCCTACCAAAGCTCTGCAGATTTTTAAAGGAGAATCTTTTCACGTCGGATTCAAATGACTTCTGCTTCTACAACGCTTATTCTATAGCAGATCTTCGTCTCCAACTTCATAAGTTCTTCAAGAGGGAATTTTTATTATTATCATTTCATATTTCTTGTAAACCGTTAGAGAATTTGCCTCGTGTTGGCGACTAGGTCTGGGTGGGACTTAGGGCAGAAATTTGCCTCATGTTAGCGACTAGATCTAGATTAGGTCTAGGGGGTGCTCAAGGCCATATCCGGGGTTGGATTGGCTAGAGCGGCTTGAGGCCAAATCAAGGGAAGGATAGGCTAGGGCCACCGGTTTGTGGGGATGCGAGTCGGGATAGAAAACAAAAAGAGTTTACTATTATTCGACACAAATTTCTAGCGTTAAAGAAAAAAAATTTTGTAAAACCTTATTTCATATTAATAAAACATGTCTCCACTTTATTTCAATTGTTTTGTTTGATTTCTTACCTTCTTATACATGCATTATTTCAAAGATAATAAAAATATAACAAAAGTTTTTAAAACCCTTATTCACCCCCCCCCCCCTCTAAGGGCGCCTACCGATCCAGCGTGAAGAGATTATTTTTAGTATTTTTGTTGGAACATGGTCTTCCGCATCTCCTAAGTTTGAGAATAACAAATCCTATGTGTATTTGATCTTGTGTGTTTAAGTGTGCAGGAAAACAAGTCCACATGACTCAAGGATAACATAAGAAAGTTGCACCAAAATTAGAAGCCAAAATTCCAACATGCCCGCTAGCACCGGTGCTAGCGCTAGTGCTAGATCTGAGTTGAGAAAATCTCTGAAGCAGTTATAGAAGGTGCTAAATCCAGGCGATAGCAGCTAACGCAGGCGGTAGAAGCTAGCGCAGGCAGTATCCGCTAGTGTAGGCGGTAGCGCAAAGCACAAGAGGAAGGCGGTCAGCTTGCTTAAAATGACGGATTCTCACGCGGAGTATATTACCTAATCTGGGATAGCGCCGGCGGTAGCGATAGCGCAGGCGCTAGCTCTAAGGCTATAAAAAGGACCCCTTGGATCCGACTTCTTCATCCTCTCCCACTCCCAAATTCCAGAGCTTCGTGCCACTTCAAATAGAGGAAGGTTTAGAGAGATACTCCCACAAATCCATGAAGGCTTAAGCAGATCCGTGGAGAATATTTCAACACGCGTCATCATCGTGATGAAAGACCGCATCAACTACAATCATACTTTGTGGGTCTTCATCTACTTCGCCAAGAGATCCACATAGAGGGAGTTTTTATATTGTTGTTATTTATTTCACATCTTTTCTTGTAATCGTTTAGTGAACTCGCCTCGTATTAGCGACTAGGTCTGGGTAGGACTTAGGGCAGAAATTCACCTCGTGTTGGCGACTAGGTCTAGGGTGCAGATCTAGGGGGTGCTCGACGTCATATTTGGGGAAGGATTGGCTAGAGCGGCTTGAGGCCGTATCCGGGGAAGGATCGACTAAAGACAACCGGTTCGTGGGGATACGAGTCGGTATAGAAAACAAAAAAGGGTCTTTCATATTTCGCCTTGATTTCTAACATCATTGAAATCAAATTTTGTAATCAATTTTATTAATAATAATCATATCTCACTTTGTGTAATTAAATTGATTTGATCTTCATTTCTCTAAATTATTTATTATCCTCTCTTTCATTATAAAACAATTTATATCTTTATTCAAAATCACTATTTTGATCTCTTATTATTTTTAAAACCCTTATTCACCCCCCCCCCCTTTAAGGGCGCTACCGATCCAACAAGAAGCAAATAAAAAAATGTACCAGTGGACAACCCCATTGCATTAGAAATTACTTGATCAGCATCAAATGGATGTATGTGCTGGGAGGTAGAAGCAGGTAGTGTGTCAACTGGAGGTGTGGATATGTTAATTGAAGGAATTCCTGCTGAATCATCATTGATGTCTATGAGTTTGTGATTGATAGGGGAATGTACTTGATTATCTTCATGGATTTTGGGAGTTTTTTAGAAGATGGGGTGATAGATGGTTGTTGTTGTTGTGGGGTGAGAATCTTAGGTGCATGCTCTGTTGTTGTATCAGGTAAACTTGACTGGAAGTCTTGAGTCGAAGCATCATTTGTGTCATCTGGTATGACATTCTCAAGATCCTGAGAAGCTGGTGTTGGAAGGTGGAGATGGAGGAGGAGAGGTTGGAGCATGTCCAGGCTTCAGAATTTGCCTGGTCCACTTGGAGAAAATGCCAATATTCATTCTCTTATCAGGAGGAATATGCACTCCTTTTGACTAGCACACCATTGGATAATGGTAGTACAACATCTGGCTCTTTATTCTTATATATGCATTCTCCTTATGTGCATATTTATGTCCTATCAGCTTCAAGAGGCATCTCCCCCAATTTATTCTCTTATTAAGTACTAGGATTCCCATTATCTGCAGCTGCTACTTAGGGATAACATCATGTGCTGTGATTTTTCATAACAACACATTTCCCAAAATGTCTGCCAAGAACCTATATTCTTCAGACACATCATTCTTCTTCAGATTTATTGCCTTTTCCTTATTGTACTTCATAATTTGTAATGCCCTGCTTGTCTCTTCCATCGTAAGTTCATCTTATTCAATACTAGCTGATAGATCTAAGGTTTGACATAACTTCTCCTTTGTGATGTTGATATCATTCCCAGATATTCTCCCATGGAGTGAACCTTTTCATCTCCAATGTGGATGTTATCTTTAAGCTCTATTAACTCGATATCATAGATCTTGCACCTTGTCGAGATAAACTTTGTCAACCCAGCAGTTTAAAAAACCCGAGAATGGCCTTGAAGTTTTCAGATGTTGCATTGAAATATTTGATATCCACATCAAATCCAGAGTTGACTTTAGGGGGTGCCATTAAATCTTACATATAAAGAAAAGACAAGAAGGAGAGAGAGGGCAAGAAAGCACAAGAACAAGGGAGAGAGAGAGAATTAGAAAGCATAATAAAATCTAATGTCTAAGTTTCTTAAAAGAAGATAATTCGTCGCATCTTAGAGTTGTATTCGTAATAGCATTGAAAAGTATTGATATTCATCGCGCGAAAATGTGTTGAAGTAGCTTCTAGAAGCAAAATTGTGCGCGCTTGACATGTCGATGTTGCGTCGACTTATAATCGACATGACTTTGAATTTGTACATCGACAATTAATTCGATGCATGCGTCGATATGAATCTGATGCTGCGTCGAAAGCTTATCCAAATAATCTACTTCAGGTGGCTCTCGAAGAAGGCATCGAGTAGAACTCAATGGTGTGTCGAAATCTATTTGACGCAACTCTGAGTATACAGTTGTATTTCTTTAGAAAACATCTGATGTTTTCCCCAACAATAGTGTTTATTGAAGTTAGCATTTATATGATTATATGTGTAAATTAGGATGTAACATCAAGAGTTGTTAGAGAAAGATTCACTCCCTTTGATTAGTTTAGGTTCCATGTTGAGAGGTTCGTTTTCCCTTTCCCTACATTGTCTCTGAGGAAGGGACTTTTAGCTTTCATGCACATGTAGTTCAAACATTAGAGGGTACCAGGTTTCCTTGGACCCTTTGCTTTTACGATTATAAGGTGACATAAAAGAATAAGTTGGTCTATTATTATTTCCTTTTGGATAGCAGAAGATAAGTTTATCTGGTCTAGATTGGTTATCTTGATACTAGAAATTTGCATAGAATGTGTCTTGATATAATATGTCTGTAAAATGTCTAATGATTCTACTTTTAGTCTTTTGAATTAGATTCATTGGTTTCTCTGAATTATTCCTCCCTAGAGTTCTCTTCTCACTATTAGAATTTGCATTATTAAATACGGTGAGTTTTTCAGGGTTATTGTTGTCTTGAGTTGTAATTAATTCTCTGGTCTCAGTTATTTGAAAGTCACTAAGTCTAACAAAGGTAACTGGATTTTTCTAGAAGGGTCTACTAGGGTTATTGCTGGTAGATTGGTCGGCTCCTAAACCGTGGTGCTTAAATCTCACAGAGAGATTTTGAGTAATATCTTTGAGCTTTTGACTCCTCCCATTGAGTGAGTCTTCATAGGCTTTTGCCTTTGTAAGCTCTTCTTTTAGCTTTGAATTTTCATTGCTTAGATTAGTTATTACTGTTTCCTTTTTAAAGAACTGATTACTCAATTCATAATTTACTGAATATAAATCATCTTTCTTAAAGTCTTCTAACACTTTCCTAACTGTTTCTATTTCCTTTGGTTCTATAAGATAATCATTGCAGAATTTCTTAAAAATTTTAAATTCTTCCGAATCAAAATCAAAATCATCAAAAGGACTTACCTGATCTTCTCCATCATATAAGGAAGCCACCAAAGCTATCAGACAGGTAACTTCAGCAGAAGTTTCTTCATCACTCTCAGATGAAAAGGATCTTGAATTAGATTCTATGTCACTCTAGGTTTCAGCAAAGAAACCCTTTCCCCTCTTCTTGCCCTTTTTCTTGAATGACTTCTTCTTGTGCTCATTGTTATTCCTACTTTTGTCCCTTTGCTTTTCAAGACATTCAGGAGCTATATGCCCTGGTTTTTTGCAGGCAAAGCAGATCACTTTCTGCTTTGGAGTCTTATCAAACCTGGGCTTGCTTGAGCTTCACTCATTTCTTCTTAAGTCATCTATCTTGACCCATTTTACTAATCATCTGACCAAGAGACTGAACATATCTTCTTTAGGAGTGGAAGGGTCTCCTTCAACAAGCTTTAGAGCAATAATCCTTTTTTGGGAGTTGAGACTGTCTCCTTGCCTCGGTCTCATCCATACTCTTCATTATTAGCTCAAATGATTTGAGCTTTCGAAGCAATGCCTCAATGGAGATCTCTCTATGGCATTTGGACTCTCTGATGGCCCAGATCCTTGAGTTCCATGATCTTGGGAAGTGTTGGAACATGGTCTTCCGCATCTCCTAGGTTTGAGAATAACAAATCCTATGTGTTTTTGATCTTGTGTGTTCAAGTGTGCAGGTTAACATAGTCCATATGAGTCAAGGAGTACTCATGATGACTGCCCCCAAAATTGAGGCCAAAATTCGAAAAGGCTCACTAGCGCTGGCGGTAGCGATAGCGCCCGGCGCTAGCGATGATTAGCGCGATTCTGGCAGTGTTTTTAGAAAGAGCTAGCGCCCGGCGGTAGCTACTAGCGCTGGCGGTAGCATGGCGCACAAAAGGCATATAGCAAAATGTTGTTGCGGGTGAGAGATCCTGCCGCGCAAAATCTTTCCTAATCCGGGCTAGCGCCGGCGGTAGCGCTAGCGTCGGCGGTAGTGCTTGGGCTATAAAAGGACCCCCTCTCCTTTTTTTTCTGACACCCATTGCATACACCTCAGAGAGAGAGTACTAGAATTCCAGAGTCTTGTCTTAGCCGAAATTTGAGGTCCCAACGAAGCTCTGCCAATTTTTGAAGGAGAATTCCATCACGCCGAATCCAGACGAAGTCCGCTTCGACAAACGCTGATTCTATAGCGGATCTTCATCCCCGACTTCAGAAGTTCATCTTAAGGGAGGTTTTGTTATTTTATTTCTTTTTCTTCATTGTAAACGGTAGTGAAATCACCTCGTGTTGGCGACTAGGTCTGGGGTAGACTTAGGGCTGAAATTCGCCTCGTGTTGGCGACTAGATCTAGGCTAGTTCTAGGGGGTGATCGAGGCCACATCCGGGGAAGGATTGGCTAGAGTGGCTTGAGGCCGAATCCGGGGAGGATAAGGCTAGGGCCACCGGTTCGTGGGGAAGCGAGTCGGGATAGAAAACAAAAAGAGTCTTTTTATTATTCGCCTCCGATCTCTAGCGTCATCGAGATCAAGTTTTGTAAAACTTATTTATCATTAATAAAGCTTGTCTCTCTTTTTGTTTTACTTAACTTATTTCATGTCTTTAATCTTGCAATAATTCAAAGTTTAATAAATATAATCTAAAGTTTTGAAAACCCTTATTCACCCTCACCTCTAAGGGCGCCGACCGATCCAACAAGTTGTATCAGAGCTAGGTTTTGTTCCAATCGGCTTAACAACCGGGAACAATGGCGTCTCATGATCTCCCTTTTCCTGAGGGTCAAGGGGTTAGTCGACCACCTCTCTTTACTGGGTCAAATTTTAACTACTGGAAAAATCGAATGATGTGTTTTCTTATGACCATGGATGTAGAAGTATGGAACATGGTAGAAGTACGGTACTCTCCGCCTACAACTGTAGTAGGAGAGGCGACATTAGCAAAACCTAAAGATAAATGGGATGACAACGATAAACTAAGGTGTAAAAATAATGCTAAAGCAATGAACGCTTTATATTGCGCTTTAAATAGGACAGAGTTTAATAGAATTTCTGCATGCACAACTGCTTATGATATTTGGAATCAATTGGAAGTTACTCACGAAGGTACATCGCAGGTGAAAGATGTCAAGCTGTTTCAACTGGAATCTGAATACGAAAAATTCAGGATGGACACGGAAGAGGACATCAACTCAATGTACACTCGCTTCACAAAGATTGTCAACGCATCAAAAGCGCTTGGAAAGACCTACTCCGACGGGGACTTGGTGAGGAAAATTCTTCATTCTTTACCTCCAAGGTTCAATCCGAAGGTGACGACCATCTCGGAGTCGGACAACTTAAGAATGCTCCAGATCGAGAATCTCATTGGGAATCTCAAAACCCATGAGGTAGAACTACAAATTCAACATGATGAATACAACAAGGAGCCGAAGAAAAAAATGTTGGCGCTGACATCAAAGAAGGAGTGCATCGAAGAGGACGATGATGATGAAGAAGGACTCCTGGTGAAGAATTTCAAGAAGTTCATCAGAAATCCAGAGAGAAGGAACACATTCCGAAAATTCTTCCAAAAAGATACTCGACGAAAGGGATCCTCCTCTTCATCGAAGAAAAAAAAAGGAAGCGATGACGAAGAAGAAAGGCCGCCTCCAGAATGCTATCACTGCAGAAAAACCGGGCACATTCGGAGCCAGTGCCCAAAATACCAAAAGGACGGAAAGAACAAAAGAAAGCAAAAGAAAAGAAGAAAGTGCTGAAGGCCGCTACTTGGGATGACTCTTCCTCTGAAGAGTCAAACGGTTTTGAGTCAAGTAGCGAGGAGGAAGCAAACTTGTGCTTAATGGCCAAAAGCGATGATGACAACACCAGTGTTCTTAGTGACACTGAGGTATCTCCTCCTACCTTTGAAGAACTTTATGATAAATTTGTTTTATTAAATCAGGAAAATGAATCTATTATAAAAGAAAATCGTAAGCTCACAAAAAAATTAGTCTCTCTTGAAAAAAGAAAAGTTTCATGTCAAGAATGTGAGCACTCTTTATTTATGATAAAAGAACTTGAAGTTTCTCTATCTAATGCCCTTTCACAAAACAAAATCATTGCAAAAGAAAAAGGGGACTTAGAGAGAAAATTGAAAACTTCTATATTACAAATTGAAAAGAACAAAAAAGGATTTGAAGACAAATGTCTTATGATTGTTCAAGAAAATACATCTCTTAAAAAATAAAATCAAAATCTCAATTTAGCCATAACCAAATTCGGGATTGGTCAAAAATCCCTGGATATGCTTCTGGGTAATCAATGCTTTGGGTCTGGAAAAATCGGACTCGGATATAAAAGTGAACACTACCGCCCGGCGCTAGCTACTAACGCTGGCGGTAGCTCTAATGTTAAAAATTCTTCTGGTTTTTCTAATGTACAAACTTCATCCAGCAAGGGCAACGTAGAAACTCAGAAAAGGGTCTCAACCCCCTTTATTTCGTGTGCTAATTGTCTTAAATTTGGACACACGTCTGGCTCTTGCAGGAATATAATAAATCAACGATCATTAAAACAAATCTGGGTACCTAAGAAATCCACTTACTCTATGGGTGGTACCTCTTGGGTATCTGGGTCTTTACTCTCATCCTCTTTCTAGATTTGCAGGAAGGCTAAGGAAACAGAAGACGAGTGGTATTTGGACTCAGGATGCTCCAAACACATGACGGGCAATAAAGCAAAATTCATTAGCCTAGAAAAGAAGAAAGGAGGAATAGTGACGTTTGGCGATAACGGTAAAGGAAGGATCATGGGAGTTGGTACAGTGGGTAACGCATCTTTTCTTATATCAAATGTGCTTTATCTGAAAGGATTAAAACATAACCTAATATCTATAAGTCAATTGTGTGATAAAGGTTTAGACGTACTTTTTGAATCTTCCACTAACCTTTGCAAGATTGTTAATCCTAAAACAAAAGATGTGTTATTAACTGCAACTAGGATTCATAATGTTTACATAGTTTCATTTCATGATCTTTCTAAATCTTCTATAAAATGTTTTATAATGAAAAATGATGAATTAGAATTATGGCATAGACGCTTAGGCCACTCTAGTACAAAGCTCATATTAAAACTAGCAAAAAGAGAATTGATTAGAGGATTGCCTAAGTTAAATGGAAATTTATCTTCATTATGCTCTCTATGCCAAAAAGGCAAATTTACTAAGTCATCTTTTAAAAGCAAAAATGAAATTTCTACATCAAAACCTCTGCAATTAATTCATATGGATCTTTTTTGGTCCCGTTAACACTGCGAGTCTTGGTGGTAGATTATACACTTATGTTCTCATAGATGACTATTCTAGATATTGTTGGACTTTATTTCTCTCCTCCAAATCTGATGCGTTTTGCGAATTTTCAAAATTATGTACTCGCATTCAAAATGAATTAGATTTAAAAATAAAATGCATTCGCTCAGATCATGGAGGTGAATTTGAAAATGAAAATTTTAAATCTTTTTGTGACATGTTAGGTATTAAGCATGAGTTCTCTGCTCCACGCACACCTCAACAAAACGGTGTTGTAGAACCGAAAAATAGGACAATACAAGAACTTGCACGCACCATGCTATCTGAATATAAATTACCCAAGTATTTTTGGGCAGAAGCCGTAAGCACTGCATGCTATGTAATGAATAGAGTTATGCTTCGCCCATCATTAACTCTCACACCATATGAACTCTACTATCAAAAGAAACCTAACGTATCGTATTTTAAAGTATTTGAATGTAAATGCTTCATTCTTAATACCAAAGATTCTTTAGGAAAATTTGACGAAAAATGCGATGAAGGAATATTTCTTGGTTATTCTTCAACTAGTAACGCATATAGAATATTTAATAAAAGATCAAGTAAGGTTGAAGAGTCAATTAATGTCAGATTTGATGAGTTTGTTCCTTGTGCAGAGAAGCTCCCTACAGGTACCGATGATGAACCTTTGCCATCCTTGGAGCACGACGAAGAAGAACCGTCCAAAGAAGAGGAGGAGAAGTCCAAAGAAGATGAATATGTACCTCCAAGCATTCTAAACTTCTCCAAAAATCATCCAAAGGAGCTAGTCATTGGGGAACCTTCTACTGGGTAAGAACTCGGTCATCTCTTCATGAAACATTTTCAAATATTTGCTTTGTGTATGAAATTGAACCTAAAAATGTTTCCACTGCTTTAAATGATGAATTTTGGTTCTTGGCAATGAATGAAGAGTTAGGACAATTTGAAAGAATTAAAGTTTGGAATTTAGTAGAAAGAACATCTAATCATCCAATTATTGGCGTAAAATGGAATTTTAAAAATAAGCTAGATGGTGAATCTAGGATTGTAAGAAATAAAGCACGCTTAGTTGCTCAAGGCTATTCACAAATCGATGGGGAAGATTTTGAAGAAACTTTTGCACCCGTAGCTCGCTTAGAATCTATACGAATATTTTTAGCGTTTGCGAGTTTTAAAAGAATAAAATTATTTCAAATGGATGTTGAAAGTGTCTTTTTAAACGGGTTTATTAAAGAAAAAGTTTATGTAGAACAACCCCCCGGTTTCATAAATGAAAGATTTCCAAATCATGTTTACAAATTAGAAAAAGCGCTTTATGGTTTAAAACAAGCGCCCCGTGCCTGGTATGATCGTCTTACATCATTTTTGTTAGAGCACGGTTATGTTATGGGAAGTGCAGACAACACACTCTTCATTAAGCATAGAAATAACGAATTAATTATTCTACAAATATATGTTGACGACATCATTTTTGGATCCACTAATGAAGAGTTGTGTAATGAAGTAGTCTTAATAATGAAAAATGAATTTGAAATGAGTCTTGTAGGAGAACTATTATATTTTCTTGGTTTTCAAATTTCACAAAGAACTGATGGTATTTTTCTGTGTCAATCAAAATATGTTTACGATATGCTTAAACGATTTGGATTTGAAAATCTTAAACAAGCTTCTACTCCTATGAGTGCTTCTTTAAAACTAGGAAAAGATGAATCTGGAATTTCTATTGATCAAATGCTATATAGAGGAATGATAGGTTCTCTTCTTTATTTAAGTGCATCTAGACCAGATATAATGTTTGCCGTATGTTTATGTGCTCGCTTTAAAGCCGATCCAAAAGAATCTCATTTAAAAGCGGTAAAACGTATTTTTCGTTATCTAATAGGGTCATCTAAACTAGGATTATGGTACCCACATAATGACTCTTTCACACTCCATGGCTATTCCGATTCGGACTATGCTGGGTGCTCACTAGATAGAAAAGCACTAGCGGTACGTGTCACTTTTTAGGACCCTCTTTAGTTGCATGGTCTAGTAGAAAACAATCTTTGGTTGCACTCTCCACGACGGAGGCCGAATATATCGCACTTGGTAGTTGCTGTGCACAAGCATTATGGATGAGCCAAACACTAAAGGACTTTGGATTTCATCTAAAAAACATAGATCTTAAATGTGACAACAAAAGTGCAATAGACCTCACATATAATCCTGTACACCATTCTAGATCCAAACACATCGACGTTCGTTATCATTTCATTAGGGATCACATTAAGAAAGAAAATGTAAAAGTAAGCTTCATTGGGACAGACTCTCAACTCGCTGACATATTCACTAAACCTCTTCCCGATGCACAATTTCATTTATTATGACTTGAGTTAGGTGTGCTAGATCTTACAAGTTAAAACATGCTCACATATATAATCTTCTTCACTTTTAACCATCAAAAACATCTCCTTAAATTCTGCAATTTCAGCATGAAACTACTATTGAGACACCTAATCAAGATCAAGAATCAACAATTTCAAAATCCTCAAAAATCACTTACTGTCTCCCGCGCTAGCGCTATCGCAGGCGCTAGCGCTACCGCAGGCGCAAGCGTCCATGTTCATTTTTCTGTATTTTTAAATTTCTAAAAATCCCTTAAAATATAAAAATCTATATTTTCTACTTAGTTTTGCACTTCTGTGTTTCTTTATTTTTTGAAAAAATCAAATACAAAACTACAAAAACCAAATTACAAAAAATATGTTTTTCTTTTTCGCTTATGTTGTTTCCTTTGTTTAAAGTTCATCTTTATGCAAAAAGCAAATATAAAAATTACAAAAGCAAAAATTACAAAAATATGCTTTTATTTGCTAAAATCAAAAACAAAAATATAAAACTTTAAAAGTATCAAAAAAAACTGTATGATTTTTTGAAAAATCAAGCATGATTTAATCTATTATTTAGGAATTCTACAATGTTGGAATTTATCTTTTCAAACTACATTGGACATTGTCTTTCTTCATGCTTTGATATATCTATTCAAATGTGCATCAATTATAGTTTAAAAGTTGTGTAGGATCAAGCTTAGCATGCCTCTAAGTATGAGAAATGTTTTATGTTTGATAATGATATTTATTCACTCACTTTTTTTGGCATTGTCTACATATGTATTTAATCTAAGAATGCTTGTGTATGTTTTGTATTAGTACAATAGATTAAAATTGCACAAGTATCTTACCTACACTCCCCCTTTTTGCACTCTTAAAAATTAAGAAAAGTGGTTATGTTTTTTCATAATTTCTATTGATTTGCAAAACAAGTGTATTCGGAGACCTTTGTACAAAACAAAATTATAAAATAAATGACAAAGATATCTCCACCAAGCACTACTTGAACCTCCTGATAAGTCTTAATAAGCATTGTGAGGTTGAGCACCTTGGAAAGAATAGGAAAGTGTCTTCTGCAAATCAAATCCTTCTTTCAAAAATAAGAAAAACCACTTACTCTTAAGTACACCGGATCACAATAAAAATCAATCTAGAAGAATAAAATTAAGTGATCCCCCAAGCACTACTTTGCACCCTGATAAGTCTTGATGAGCATTGTGTGTGCAGAGCACCTTGGTAGTTGTACTTTTTATTGTGCATTAAAGTGTGTGAAAGTAATCTTATTTACGTTTTATTGTGCTCGTACTTTACATATATCTTGTATTTTTTGATTAAAACATTTGTTTACATTACTCAAAAATACACTTTTGTGCACATCATTATCTTCCATAACACTTCTTCTCATGAGTATTGGATCCTAATGCTAATTCTATATTACTTGTTATTTATAAAATGCACTAGATAACCTAGCATGTGTTCTACAATGTTTTGTATGTTTTTGAAAATATGAATTAAAGTAACATTGTGGTAATCTCTTTTTGATAAACATTATTTCATGCTTGGTTATTATAAAATTTAACGATCTAACTGCAAAATGATTTACAAAAACATCATCTTTTGTGAACTTTAACTCATATTTTTTTTTGGATTACCATTACTATTTGATGTTTTTGTATTGCTATAAGTCTTCCGCATCTTAACCATTTAAGTGTTTTACCTTGCGCTTTCATGCTTACTTAATATCTTGTACTCTTTGCATCATCACTTATTCTTCAAAATTCCTATCTTTCATTACGTGATAGATTTACTTGGAACACTTTTTATTGGTTACTTCAAACATAAAAATCTTGTATGCTACAAACTCTGAAATTTTTGTAATACTCATAACTCTGATTTATTTCAATGAAAAACAATTCTATAACTCCTTATCATTTACTTACAAAGCTCGATCATGCCTTCTCTTCTATTTACAAATTCTTTGGTGCTTTGTTTCCCTACCCACTTTTGTTAATAACAAAGGGGGAGAACTAACATGATAAATATAACCCGCTATCATAAACCCAACATGACAAATTCAGATGATAGCTTACATATTAGGGGAGCACTCACTTAGGGGGAGCATGTATTTAGGGGGAGCAATTCTAAATGCTAAAATCAATAATTAACATAAAGTCATCACTCTCACACACACACAAGTATAGTCTCATCATGCTTATCTATTAATGCTTTGATTTATCATTAATGGATTTGTTATTATCAAAAGGGGGAGTTTGTTGGAACATGGTCTTCCGCATCTCCTAGGTTTGAGAATAACAAATCCTATGTGTATTTGATCTTGTGTGTTCAAGTGTGCAGGTTAACATAGTCCATATGACTCAAGGAGTACTCATGATGACTGCCCCCAAAATTGAGGCCAAAATTTGAAAAGGCTCACTAGCGCCGGTGGTAGCGATAGCGCCCGGCGCTAGCGATGATTAGCGCGATTCCGGCAGTGTTTTTAGAAAGAGCTAGCGCCCGGCGGTAACTACTAGCGCTGGCGGTAGCATGGCGCACAAAAGGCATAAAGCAAAATGTTGCCGCGGATGAGAGATCTTGCCGCGCAAAATCTTTCGTAATCCGGGCTAGCGTCGGCGGTAGCGCTAGCGCCGGCGGTAGCGCTATCGCCGGCGGTAGCGCTTGGGCTATAAAAGGACCCCCTCTCCTCTTATTTTCTGACACTCATTGCATACGTCTCAGAGAGAGAGTACTAGAATTCCAGAGGCTTGTCTTTGCCGAAATTTGAGGTCCCAGCGAATCTCTACCAATTTCTGAAGGAGAAATCCATCACGCCGAATCCAGACGAAGTCCGCTTCGACAAACACTGATTCTACAGCAGATCTTCGTCCCCGACTTCAGAAGTTCATCTTAAGGGAGGTTTTGTTATTTTATTTCTTTTTCTTCATTGTAAACGGTAGTGAAATCGCCTCGTGTTGGCGACTAGGTCTGGGGTAGATTTAGGGCTGAAATTTGCCTCGTGTTGGCGACTAGATCTAGGCTAGTTCTAAGGGGTGCTCGAGGCCACATCCGGGGAAGGATTGGCTAGAGAGGCTTGAGGCCGAATCCGGGGAGGATAAGGCTAGGGCCACCGGTTCGTGGGGAAGCGAGTCAGGATAGAAAACAAAAAGAGCCTTTTTAATATTCGCCTCCGATCTCTAGCGTCATCGAGATCAAGTTTTCTAAAACTTATTTATCATTAATAAAGCTTGTCTCTCTTTTTGTTTTACTTAACTTATTTTATGTCTTTAATCTTGCAATAATTCAAAGTTTAATAAATATAATCTAAAGTTTTTGAAAACCCTTATTCACCCCCCCCCCCCCTCTAAGGGCGCCGACCGATCCAACAGGAAGCACATGAGTAGCTTATCATTGATTTCAGTTAGAGAAATCTCCTTATCCAAACTTTTTAGCTCATTAAAAAAATGTTAAATCTCTCATGCATTTCAGCAACACTTTCTTTAGCCTTCTTCTGAAAGTTCTCATATTGGGATATGTGAAGGGACATTTTGTCCTTTCTTTCATCAGAACTTCCCTCGACCAATCTGGAAAGGGATTCCCAGATTTCTTTAGCTTAGTTGCAGTATGCCACTTTCTGGAAAATGTCATCAGACATTGCAGAGACCAAAATGTTCATGGCCTTGGCATCAAATGCTTTCTGCTTCTTTTCAGCATCTGTCTAATCAGCATTGGGCACATTTTGTTGTGTCACAGATCCATTGGCATCCTTTTTGGCTGGTGCTGGGGGTCCTAAAAAATGACATCAAATATGTCTTCATCAATAGAGTTCATAAATAATTTTATTCTGACATTCCAGAGTGTAAACTTATTTAGGTTACACACTGGTGGTCTTGTTTATGCATAGTTGATGAGTCCTGATCATATACACATTTATGGACTCATCCGGGCCATTATTCAGTAAATTCACCGCACTTTAGCCTTGTTATAGCTTATATTTGATAATCCATGCTAGGTGCACTTTTGGGCCCACTTTGGTGTGATTTCGTTTTTTTATTTTATTATCATTAGTAGTATTCATGTGCTTGTTAAGTGCCACTTTCAGTGGCTAGATCTGTGGTTGCGCTGGAATAGGAGTCGTGCAAGTGTCCCCGTTGCAATTCTGCACAGGAACACTGCGCACGATCACTTGTTCTACTGCGCACGACCACTGGTCGTGCGCCACTGATCGTGCGCACTTAACCCTTTTTCACGAGTTCTGTCTGGTGCAGTGCGCACGATCATCAATGCCAGTGCGCACGACCATCGGTCGTGCGCCACTGCTCGTGCGCATTGACCATTAAATTCTTGAGTTCTGTCTGCTGTAGTGCGCACGATCATCGTCTCTAGTGCGCACGACCACCGGTCGTGCGTCACTGCTCGTGCGCACTCACCAGTAATTTTATGAGTTCTGTTTCATCTATTGCGCACGACCACCGACGCTAGTGCGCACGACCACCGGTCGTGCGCCACTGGTCGTGCGAACATTTTATTTCATAATTTCTGTCTTTGCAGGTTCCGTCCAGGCAGCGCGCACGATCACCGGACTCTAGTGCGCACGACCACTGGTCGTGCGCCACTGACCGTGCGCACTGTTTAATTCAGCGCCTATATAATGACCTGATCGCGAATTAGGTCGGGGGGACGCAATTTGGCTCCGTTCCGTCCGCCGTTTTTGCCGTTTTCAGAGGGATTTCATCCCCTAGGCCTCCTCCATCATCCAAGGGCTTGAAAGAAGGGTTCCTACACTCACTTTGATCGCTAATGAAGAGGTTCTTCGCTTGAGACGTGGCCGGATGGTAAATCGCTGGAGAAGACGGGTTCATTGGGAGGTGTGACAGCCCTCCTCTACCCCGGACGCAGTTGGGACCGAGTTAGGATGCGGATTGACAACCTGGTGCTTCCTACCGTGAATCTACAACGAGACTCCGGATTCGGTCGTATCTCTCGCCCTTTTCCCTCTACTTATGTGGTTATAGTGTTGTATTCTCTTTATATCGATGATGAACGCTATAAATGATGTTTAAGATTGCTTATTTCATGATTATGAAATCATTTTGTTCATTTGTGTTAATGAGGTGCGCCCCGATCGATTTTCCGCTCCATTACCATGTCCGGTGCCGCACTAGCAATTGCTAGTGGCGTGCTTGTTGAAGAGGTGTTTGCGACCCTCAATTCGTTAGCCTTCTCGCCCATCCGCCCTTTCGACGCAGCGCGCTCAAGGCCTGCCTAGTCTCCATCCCGCCAATCGAAGCATTGCATAGCGGCATTGCATAGGAGTAGGCATAGTATTTTATTTAATTACTTGCAAACCAAACCACCCATTCATTATAGCACCGACTAAGGACTTCGATCTCAAGTCCTTCCTCGAAAATTAACTCCACCTTACTGTGTTCCTCAAGAGACCGACACTCGGGGATTTTCCCCATTATTATTACTTGCGCGACCGGTGCACTTGCCGAAATTATCGCCATCAAGTTTTTGGCGCCGTTGCCGGGGAACACAGTCGTGTGAGTTTTCTGGAGAGGGAGAATCTGAGAGAGAAGCCCTTTCATTTGTAAATTGCATCCTTTAAATTTTATTTCTGTTCTTTTTATTCCGCTTCCTTATTTAATATTAGGTTGCTTTAGTAATTTCTGTTTGGTATAGTGTCTGCACAATAGCATTCTTATCTTGAATCGTATTATTTTTACACTATGTGGGCACATCTCAATATTCGTTGCCGTTGGTGTAGAGATACTTCTCACTCTAGTGATGAGTGCCCTACGGAGAATAGTAGGCATAGTTCCTGCAGCCCAGCATATGGAGCACCGACTTCATCTGGTACTTCATATGGTGCGCGTAAGTCTTATGGCTACTCTGCTGAGCCTTTACCGTCATACTTCTTTTCGGCTCCAGCCCCCGCTGTGCCAAAGAAGCCCGCTAGGCAGTGCCAGTTTTGTCGGAGCACAGATCATGCCCTGAAGGATTGTGCTGTTTTTCGTCGCCAATTGGATGAGGATGACGAGCCGGATATCCGGATCGTCCCGAATCCTAACTCTGGCGGCACACCTTCAACATCCGGTTTTGTGTCATTGCCACCTTCACATCTAGAAGGGTATGGCGTTGACACAGTCACCAGATGTGTGGCTGATTTGGGCACCGACATTGCTGAGTCTATTCTCCCAGTGCATCCACCACTTCTAGTGGATTCGATTCTTCCCGCTGTTGTGCACACTACACTCGTCTCCGACAACATTGTCGATGAGGTGTCACAAGAGGAGGCGGTTGATCAGAGTGTTGTGCCTATTCCTATGGAGGAGGACAACCTTCTAGGTGAAGAGGAGTCTCCCTTAGCACCGGTGGAGGAAGTCCAAATCCTAAGCTTGGCCACCGTTGATCCCGCCGAGCCTTGTAGCATTGATGACAATGCAAGCATTATTTTGCTTCCCCAACCTGATGGGAGTGAGACCGGGACCGCTCCCCCGATGTTTGATCATTTACGTCTTTCGTCTCTTTTATTTCCTGACCCCCTTTCGTCATCTGAGCCGGTGCAGGTTGAGTCTTCACAGGTGCTTCAGGAGGACTTGGAGCTGTTTGCTCAAGTCAATGATAAGAGCATCCTCTCATGTGAGGAGGTTTATTCCCCCTCCGTAGAGGAAGCTCCAGTCATTGCCTTTTCCTCCTGCTACCTCCCTGTTGACGATACCTTGCTAGGCAAGGATGTGTTTCGTGAGATGAGCGAGGACCAGGCCTCCTCCTTTTCTTACGTTCTCTACCCTCTACCTGTGAGGAGCAGGTATCTTTATTTAAGTAGAGGGGTGACTGTTCTATCACCGTATCGGTACTCGTTACCGACACGCATATTAGAACAGTTACCTGTGCACTTCTCCTTCCATAGGCCCATTAGCTAGAACTTTTATATTTTCGAATAAGTCGTGCTGGGATGACATTAACCCCAGTAGTTATCCTTATTTTTCCTGAAACTTTATTTTGTTTGGTTTAGTTGAGTTTTTGTTAAGGCTATGAATGTCTCGCTGCGTGTGCTGACTCCTGTTTGTGCGTAAACTGCACGGTGAATGGAGTTTTTACTAAAATTTTGGCCGCTGAAAAATTCCTAAAGCGCACGATCACTGATCGTGCGCACTACTTATAGCGCACGACCACTGGTC
This sequence comes from Dactylorhiza incarnata, assembly GCA_033032865.1. Classification (NCBI taxonomy): domain Eukaryota; kingdom Viridiplantae; phylum Streptophyta; class Magnoliopsida; order Asparagales; family Orchidaceae; genus Dactylorhiza; species Dactylorhiza incarnata. Next base: position 2,105,161 of record JAWHQI010000068.1, read on the forward strand.
GTGCGATCGGCCAGATTTTTATAAAAAAACCCCGTCCGCCCGAGCCCTTCGCGCACGACCTAGGGTTCTCGTTCGCGATCGCCGTGCGCCGCTTCTGCCCGCTTGCCGCCGATCGTGCACCTCCTTCCCTTCCGGTGAGCTCATCCTCTATTTCTCCTCCTTCCTTCGGCCTCCTACCACCATGAGCTCCCGTGATCGTCAAAATGTCTACCAACGCTCCGGCCGAACTTCCGCCTCTCCCGCTCAGATCCTCGCTAGGATGGCTACCTTTTCCAAAGATTCGCACACGAGGCGATTCAACTCTCTTAAGGAGAAGTCGTTCCTATCGCAGCATCTAGTGGATTGGAACGAGTTGAATTCTATCGGCGATAATGGAGAGTTGTGCGAGGCCGTCCGCCAACGTTATTCCTTCGATCACTGGAGTGGGGTGCTTGGGTGCGATGATCTCGGCTACCGGGAGCTCTCCTTGGAATTTCTCGCTACATTTGAGTGGGAAGTGTTGCCCTCCGGCCAACGTCCGGGAAAGTGCTCTTTCCGAATTTTGGGCAAGGTTTACACTCTCTCCTTATCCGAGTTGGCGGTGTGCGCTGGATTTTACACTGAAGCCGAGGCCGCGACGATCCCTTTTCTGGACTTGGATGTCTCCTTCCCCGATGGCGTTACTCCGCGTGCTGGGTGGGGTGCTCTTACGGGTCGTGATGAGGAATACGTGGCCAGAAAAAGCAAATCCACATGGATCGTCGCGCCTGCTCTCCGATACCTGCAGCACGTCCTCAGCCACTCTCTTGTTGCCCGTGCCCTTAGTCAGAATGTAGTAGGGTGGCAAGATCTGATCTCCCTCTATAGTATGGAATTTCGGCAGCCCTTGCATCTCGGCTACATGTTGGCCTTCTTCTTCCATCACGAGGCTACCTACGGTCTCACCGGTGCCATTGGTGGTGCCTACTATATCACCCGCATTGCCAAAAGCTTGGGGGTTTGGAGTCTTCTGCCTCCGATGGTGCTGGTGACTGCACCCTCTTTCATCATGCGGGCCACCATGGTGAGTTTCCATCTATTACGGGTCGTGGGGAAGAAGAGTAGTCGATGTTTTGTGGTCGTGATGCCAGGAGATGCGCCTAGGGAGAGGCATGACGATGAGGAGCACGGAGAGCCGGCTGAGCCGCCTAATACTCACCGCGAGGTAGTTCTTCCGCAGCCGCGGAGTCATTCTTTTCAGCAGGGGAGGAGAGCCAAGGAAGAGGGCAGTTCTTCTAGAGCGCCGGAGGTGCCAAGTTTCGATCGGCGCCTCTCCGATTTGGAGGCAAACCAGTACTGGCTTACGGATTTCGTCTATCAGCAGGCATTGCGGGGAGGGCTAAATATTCCCCCACCTCCGGGTCGGGCCGCATCATCTTCCAGACGGTCGCCGTCCGTTGTGGTGTTAGATAGCGACAGCGACGACGAGTGATCTTCCCCCTGCATGCGAGATATTCTAAGCCTTGTTTTCTGTTTAGTTTCTTTTGTTGAGTCGTTTGAACTCCTTATCTTTTATTAGTTGTAATAATAACATTTTGCTTGTGGAATGCTCTTCTGGGCATAGTTTATTTATTCAGCTTTTTCTGTTCCCTTATTTTGTGTGCGAGTGCTCAATATTAATGGCAGGAACAAGTTCACTCCCATGGGTGATAACTTAGATTTCTTGATTTTTTTTTGTGCTCTCACGTGTTTAGTTCAGTTTTCACTATTTTTGTTGCTCTAGTGTATAACTTTCAGGTGGCCTTTGTTTCTCATGATGGTGGATGTTGCGGACTGTTCTTGATCTTAAACGCCAATCGTCTGGTATGCTCATTTCTGAGCATTGGGTAACACTTCCTCCCCTCTTTTTGCTTCAATTTCTAGATATATCGCTTAGTTTAAGTCTGGGGGAGCGGTTGTTGTTATCCAATGTGCACATGCTGCATTGCATACTAGAAGGTTGCTTTTTATTTATCATTTTCATTATCATCGTCGCATTCTTCTCACACCACTTCTCCCACTTGAGTGCGTGCTTGTCTTTTTGTTGTTGTTCCGTTTAAACTAGTTGGTTGGAATGTGAATTAGGTTGTTAACGCAGGAATTATTATTTGGAGTGCGATGTTGACCTATGTAGTGTTCTAGTCACTTCGCATGCTATGGTAGAATTTGTGTAGAACTAGGTTTTCTTTATGCATCTAATTTATGTTTAGTATTTCTGCGTAAATTTAGATTTAATATACTCAAGTGGTGAATTTGTATGGAATTGACGATAACCCGGTGTTGTGTGTGTGCGATTGCTAGTCGTGTGTTGCTCGAGTCGGGAGGAAGGTTTATCTTTCTCGTGGGCTAAGAACTTGCCCCAAGCGACTCTCGAAGCATGGGTGCGAGCTACTCGTCGAGTCAAGCATGATGTAGGCCACCCTTTGGCTAGTTTGAGCTTTGTTATTCCATGTCCATTTCATTCCCTTTGCAAGCCAATTTTGTGCCTACCAATCCTTTGTTCAGCTCCTCTTCATCCACCAAAGCCTGGAGCCTATCCTACTCCCGCAACCAAAACATTTTTAACTGCGCTCATAATTCTAAACTTGTGTGGAGTGTGGAATCGTTGTGTTATGATGGGAAAATAATGTCCATCCGCTGATTTTGAACCAACCGGGGGTTACACAAAAGAAGTGAAATATGTAAAAGAAAAAAAAAAGAGTATTTTAAAAAAAAAAGTCCTCCCGAGCTAAAAACAGAAAATCTGTTGGTGTTTGTGAAGTAGGCCGTGTGCACACCTGGTTTTCATGATAAGTCTGGGGGTGTGTCACACGAGCGTAGTTTGTGGTTTTGTGGGGTGCAGCGTTCTGATAGCTCACTTGGGTTGCGCAGCCATCGTGTTTAACTTTGAATATCATACCGTAACCTAAGCCTCGTTTTAATCCTATAAGTCCTACTGATTTGATTTGCGAGTTTGCTAGCGCCGTGGAGAGAGTGTGACCGGGCGAGCGTATGGTTCACGACGTTGATGGATTTCAGCGGAGTTATTCCTAAGCCCCGATCTTTTGCAACACCCGCCTCAGTGTCTCGTCACTTTCATACTGGGCATGATCGTCAAATTCTTCATAATTCACCAACTGAGTAGGACTAAATCTTTACTTACGCTTGAATACTTATGTAAATTAGTTAGCATAATTAGAATCTTCTTCTACTAGAATTTCTACTCGCATGCGTACGTTACTTCGCACCGTACTCCCTTGTGTAATTCTCTATGTTAACTATCGTTTTCGCGCTCCGCCGGATTCGTTTGCTCGGGACGCGCAAACAGTTAAGTCTGGGGGTGTGATGAGTCCTGATCATATACACATTTATGGACTCATCCGGGCCATTATTCAGTAAATTCACCGCACTTTAGCCTTGTTATAGCTTATATTTGATAATCCATGCTAGGTGCACTTTTGGGCCCACTTTGGTGTGATTTCGTTTTTTTATTTTATTATCATTAGTAGTATTCATGTGCTTGTTAAGTGCCACTTTCAGTGGCTAGATCTGTGGTTGCGCTGGAATAGGAGTCGTGCAAGTGTCCCCGTTGCAATTCTGCACAGGAACACTGCGCACGATCACTTGTTCTACTGTGCACGACCACTGGTCGTGCGCCACTGATCGTGCGCACTTAACCCTTTTTCACGAGTTCTGTCTGGTGCAGTGCGCACGATCATCAATGCCAGTGCGCACGACCATCGGTCGTGCGCCACTGCTCGTGCGCATTGACCATTAAATTCTTGAGTTCTGTCTGCTGTAGTGCGCACGATCATCGTCTCCAGTGCGCACGACCACCGGTCGTGCGTCACTGCTCGTGCGCACTCACCAGTAATTTTATGAGTTCTGTTTCATCTATTGCGCACGACCACCGACGCTAGTGCGCACGACCACCGGTCGTGCGCCACTGGTCGTGCGAACATTTTATTTCATAATTTCTGTCTTTGCAGGTTCCGTCCAGGCAGCGCGCACGATCACCGGACTCTAGTGCGCACGACCACTGGTCGTGCGCCACTGACCGTGCGCACTGTTTAATTCAGCGCCTATATAATGACCTGATCGCGAATTAGGTCGGGGGGACGCAATTTGGCTCCGTTCCGTCCGCCGTTTTCGCCGTTTTCAGAGGGATTTCATCCCCTAGGACTCCTCCATCATCCAAGGGCTTGAAAGAAGGGTTCCTACACTCACTTTGATCGCTAATGAAGAGGTTCTTCGCTTGAGACGTGGCCGGATGGTAAATCTCTGGAGAAGACGGGTTCATTGGGAGGTGTGACAGCCCTCCTCTACCCCGGACGCAGTTGGGACCGAGTTAGGACGCGGATTGACAACCTGGTGCTTCCTACCGTGAATCTACAACGAGACTCCGGATTCGGTCGTATCTCTCGCCCTTTTCCCTCTACTTATGTGGTTATAGTGTTGTATTCTCTTTATATCGATGATGAACGCTACGAATGATGTTTAAGATTGCTTATTTCATGATTATGAAATCATTTTGTTCATTTGTGTTAATGAGGTGCGCCCCGATCGATTTTCCGCTCCATTACCATGTCCGGTGCCGCACTAGCAATTGCTAGTGGCGTGCTTGTTGAAGAGGTGTTTGCGACCCTCAATTCGTTAGCCTTCTCGCCCATCCGCCCTTTCGACGCAGCGCGCTCAAGGCCTGCCTAGTCTCCATCCCGCCAATCGAAGCATTGCATAGCGGCATTGCATAGGAGTAGGCATAGTATTTTATTTAATTACTTGTAAACCAAACCACCCATTCATTATAGCACCGACTAAGGACTTCGATCTCAAGTCCTTCCTCGAAACTTAACTCCACCTTACTGTGTTCCTCAAGAGACCGACACTCGGGGATTTTCCCCATTATTATTACTTGCGCGACCGGTGCACTTGCCGAAATTATCGCCATCAATAGTCCTTAGAAGTCATTTTTTTATTTTAAAAATAGTTTTATAATTAGAAATATGATTTGGAAGATCTTTTGATCAAGGTGTTAGCCTTTTTATGATCAACCTGCCTCTGATACTAATTGAAAGTGCACAGTGTAACCTCTGAGTGTTCTCTAGAGGGGGTGAATAGAGATTTAAAACTTTTATACTAAATATGCACACACAATAAAAATTCTTAATGACTATGCAATCAAAAAACCAACACATAATAAATTATACACAGAGTGCAGAAATAGTAAAGGGGACAGCACAGAAAAACACAACACAGAATAGACAAGTTTTATAGTAGTTCCCAAAAATATGGGTAGTCCACTCTTCTACCACCTTAGTAGGAATGCACTATTTAGTGCTAGAGTCTTTTGATAAGGAGACTCTCAGCCATTGAGTCTTTTGATAAGGAGACACTTAGAACCACTAACTGAGTCTATTGACAAGGAGGCTCTTTGAACCAACTATTGAGTATTTTGGTAAGGAGACTCTTAGAACCACTGAATTCTTTGGAGAGGGATTCTTAGGACTCTTTTCACAGTTACAGAGTAAGATAGGGAGAAAAGAAGGAGAAAAACAAGAAGAAGATGTTGTAATGAGGTTTCTTCTGTTGGTGTTCTTCAGTATATGTTTTGAATGAACCCTTGCTTAAGGTAGAAAAGAATGCAAGGGTTATGAGCTTGTGATCCTGATGATCTATCTATACTCTTGATGGCTTCCTGCTGTAAGTGAAGAAGAAGAAGAAGCAGAGCCTGTGTGTTTTTCCTGTACAGAGATGTTCTTCTTGTTCTATTTGAGAGAGCAAGCTTGAGGAAGGAGGAGACAGAATATGATAGCTTGATTGATTGTGTTGTCTTTCTTCCTCTGTATTCTTATTCTCTGTCGAATTGTGTTTGAATTTGTTTCCTCTTCTGTTCTGTGCTTAGAAGGAATGTCCACTGGATAATAAATATTTCTATACATTTCAGTTCACGACCCATCAATCTGAATATGAATAACTGCCAAGAATGCCTTTGTTGTCTCTCTGGAGTACTCAACTCCCTTCTTGGCAATAAATGAACCATTAGAATTTGAATTACATCTTTGGATACCTTCTGAAAAATGCACAGAAAAGGACAGCATAAAATGTTCTATTTCTGTCTGTATTTGACGTACTGTCGAATTCATTTTCCTTCTAATCGACACACCTCTGAGTTCTAATAGAAGCTACTTTGAATTACTTCTCAGTATTGAATAAACTCAGATATCGATGTTGGGATGAATCCTTATCGACGTATCCGTCGAGTTGAAGACTTGGACTTTGAACTTCATCTTCTTTGTCAAATTCAAGCCGAAGTTGCATTGACTTCTGAAATTTCTTCGACAGGCTCTGTATTCTACGTCGAGTACATCTCAACATTGCATCGACTTCAACTTATACTTCAACTACAGTCTGAGTTACTTCTATTTGTATTCAAAGTAGCTTCGACTTTCAGTCAAAGTTGCATCGACTTCTATTCGACGCAAGTGTTACTCAACTGAATTTTGTGCTTAATTTGTACTGGTCTTGACACTCTAATGTGAGTGTGATATCCTAGGACATCTAATGACAAAATTACCCTCTCTATACAACATGGGTAATAAATCCTAGATTATGAAATCACTTATAGATAAATTGTAAGGTAAATCAAAGGGTTCTTTTCCCAACACTACTCTTATGTTCCGCTTGACTACTCGTCCATCCGCCGAGTGAAGCGGTGCACATCGGCCTCAGTAATCCCCCGCATTGCGAAGTGGTGTCGGCGACCGACATTATTAATTTAGGTTATTTTATTTTGTTTCTCACAATCCAATTTGAACCTTCTGCAACCCATCCGACCTAAAGGACTTCAATCTAAAGTCTTTCCTCTATAGATAACTCCACCATATTGTATTCCTTGTGAGATCGGTACTTGGGAAGATTCACCCATTTTATATTACTTGAACGATCGGTGCACTTGTCGTTTTATATTGCAGTCTCGCTCCCGCCTATGGCGACATGCATGATTTGCGCATCAGCGCGCAGCGCACGGGCACACCCCCGCACGCGTGCAGCGCACGTATACATGATGCGCGATTTCAGCACCACTAATTAGCAAGCACGAAATGCAATACGACGGCAGTGCACTGATCGCTTAAGTAATAAAATAGGGAGGAACTCCCCGAATGTCGATCTCAAAGGAATGCAGGTTCTGGTGAACGAAACGTGTGGTGATTCGATTGTTACACGAGCGAATAATGTGAAATAGGGGCGTTGTGATTGGATTCCTAAGCTATTGCGGAAATAAGAGAAATGCGGGTCGAAAAGCACCGCTTTGCAAGGTGTGGGTGAGTGCAGCGGCCGCGATGCCGCACTTCGGTAAGCGGATGGAGTGGCCACAGTGCGTGGTTTTGTGAGGGTCGTATTCACCTCTTCGCCAACATCACCACTAGCAATTGCTAGATGGCTTCACACACAAACAACCTAGGCTATCACAACAACAATGAAAGTTATTCTCACCACCACATCATCATTGCACATGAACACAAGAAAGGATCCATAACATTAACCTAACAAGCATTCGTACAACAACACAAAGAGAAAGCACAAGCATCAAAGTTTAGAAAGGACCACATAGATGATGTCACCGCGTCCTGGGTTCTCGGCCGGAGTGAGAGGTTGCCGGGCTCTCTTCAGGCTCGGCCCTCAGATGGTGTGCGGACTCGAAGGAGGCTATCACTGCTCCAACGATCTTCAGCGCTTCTATGGTCTCCTCGGCGAAGAATGCTTGAACTAGTGGCGGAGAATGCTTGCAAATGCTCCCGGATGGAGGAATGGCTAAGGAGATCGCTGGAAATGGTTTCCTCTTGTCTCCTCCGGTGGAAAGGGCAAAAATGGTGGGATTCCTGGCTTTTCCCGCGAGGGGAATCGGGGGCCTCCTTTGGTAGCAGCATTTCTTGCTTTAAATACTAAGCAGGCAGAGTTTTGGTCACGCACGGGCGAACGCACGATCGTGCGCTGCCCGTGCAATAATTAATGATAAAAACTGGCGTGAAGACAAAGCTGCGCCGCCCGTGCGATTTACTCATGCACGGGCAAATCCGCCCGTACGTCAAAACACACGGGTAAATTCAGAAAAGCTAAAAACAGGAAGAAACAGGCGACTGTGCATTTTACTCATGCACGGGCAATTCCGCTCGTGCGTCAAAACGCACGACCAAACTTAGATCTCCCATTTTCTGCCCAGATGAGAACGCACGACCACAACCGTCCGTACATCAAGGAAACACACGAATGTGCGTTGCACACAATCATGAATTCTGGGGGGAAATTGGATGATCCGACCACCTGTATAGAAGATAAAACAGCTGGGAAAACACCTCCAGCTCTAGATAAACATTGAGAAAGGGATGGGGAGCACCATGTGCTTACCCCCAATAACAAGGAGCGCAAATGCACACCAAAACGGGCCTAAGAGTGGACCTTGCAAGGTATAACAAATATGATCAAAAACATGCCTAAAGTGTAGTGCATCGACTAGAAATACGGCCCAGATGAGTCCATAAATGTGTATATAAATGGGACTCATCACACCCCCATACTTAACCATTTGCACGTTTCGGGCAAACTACTCAGCTCTCCTGTCGGAACAATTGGATGTTGGAGTGAGTTTGAGCGGTAGAGACCTATGCGAAGTCGCATGCACACGTGCATAGAAATACATTAGAACAGAATTAAACTCAAGATTATATCTAACTATTTCTAGAACAGTAATTTGAAATTTATTTACTTAGATGGTGAATCCCGGTGAATCTTTCGGTCGCGTAAAAGGGAAAATAGCGTGACTAATGAGTAGAGTTTTACTCGAATCAAAGCTCGGGACAAACTCCTAAGAAATCCATCAAAGTTGGTGTCCATAGGCTTGCACATTCACACTCTCTCTACTACATGAGACGACTCGTATCTAAAATCAATAGGACTTATGGGTTAGGATTGGGCTTAGGTTGAGTTTAGGCTAGATAAGTAGAAGGACGATGAGAATCACATTCAACATAAATTGATCACTCAAGAGAATTACAATCACCAATAAAACATTTTCAAGAATTACACAACACCCCCAGACTTCAACTGAACACTAGGGGCGTGCTAAGCCAAATTTAATTTGAATTTGTCGAGAGAGTATTCATTTTGAACAACTTTTTTTTCTTCTTTTCTTTTCTCATCTCGACAGAATAACTTTTGTAGGCACAATAAAAATAGCTCATTTAGCTAATTCAAAGCTGTCATACACCACAGAGATAAGACCAAATGCGATCGATAAATAAATTTCTTTCTGCTCAAAAGTTGGTGCGAAAATAGGTTTGGACGTATGGCTTTGGTGAAATTTTAGTGGAGCTAAACAAGGAGGAAAGGTAGGCTCAAGTGGGCTTGCAAAGGTGATTACGTTGGTAAGGATTTCAAAAGCACAAACGAATCAAGAAATGACCTATATCACATTTTATAATGAGTACTTCAACGCAATCGTTTCAAGAGTAGCCTAGTGCAAGTTCTAGCCACCGAGAAAGGTTGTCCTTCCTTCCGACCCTAGTAATATTCTACTACTAGTCCAGCTACACTCGACCTAATGCTACCGTTGAATTCACCGGATTCACCACTAAAGTAAAATAAATTGCAACTACAATAATAGAAATAATTAAATTATAACTTTGAATTTTATTCTACTCTAATTGAATTTCTAGGCGTGACGGGAGCATTTGACTAGAGCAATACTCGAGTCAACAATTTTCTCTACTCCTCACTCCTACACTAACAATCCAATTCTTACGAGCAGGGAACCTCGCAGAAATATCCAATAAGCGCGCGTGATCAAGTGCGCGTGAACTAGGTGCAAGTGTATGCAATGTGTGCAACAAATTGATAAATCCTAACTCAGCACATTCTAACATGCCATGCAAAGTGTGTGCACGTGCACAGCTCGCTCTCTCCCCCAGACTTGATCAAAATGAAATAAAATAGAAAATTCAGGAATAGGGAAAATATGGGTAGAGAGGACCTATGCTCATAAAAGAACATGCCAGAAGTGCGGTAGTTCCTTCTTTAAATTTTTCTCGTTCTGCATCCACCAAGCGAGAGTTGTTGGAGTTGGGGAACACTTCTGGTCAGAGTTCGTCGAAAGGCATTCGACGAACGGAGAAGGGTTCGTTAAATGGCATTCGATGAACGGAGCGGCGTGTCGAACGGGAGAGGCCTGCGCTCGACGCCTACATTCGATGATCGACGCCTGCGCTCGACACCTACGTTCGACACTCAACGCCTACACTCGACGCCTGCGTTCGATGCTCGACGCCTGTAATCGACGCCTGTGTTCAACGCCCGACGCCTGCGCTCGATGCCCAATGTACATGCTGTCTCATCTAGTTCCGTCTCAGCAGAGTTTTTTGGTCTGAGTCCAGTTTGGCGCTCTATTTAAAGGGTGCATAACCCTGGTTTAGGGTTAAGGGGTCATTAAGTCCAAGTGAGTGCAATAGTTTTGTGCGGTTTTCCTTGGCGGCGGCTGCTCCTCTGTTCTTGTAGAAAGGTTGTGTCAGGTAGGATCAGTTTAGATCCTTGTAACCCTGTAAGCTGTAATCCTTCTTGATTAAAGAGCAAGAGAAGAGGAAGGGGGAGAGGGGACGTATCCCACCTTGGGTGAACCTCTGTATAACTGTTTCTTCTATGTTTGTTCTGTGCTTTCTTGTTTCGTACTACCTCTGTCGAATTTCTCGTCTCGGCACACCCTGTTTCTTTACATTTGGTATCAGAGCTAGGTTTTTGATCCTGGAGATGGGTCTGGCGGCGTGCGGATCGAGATTGAAAAGTTTGACGGAAGTTGATTCGATATATGGAAGATGAAGATGTAAGATATGTTGATTGATCGAGATCTATGGTCTGCGATCGAAGATGATCCTCCCATTCCTAAGGTAGCAGAGAAGGATGCGAGCACATCTAAGGGAAAATCTATAGACGGGACTGCTGATGGTGCAGCGGAGGCGGCGGCCTGGACCAAAACCGATCGGAAGGCTAAGGGCTTGATTCGGTTATTCCTAGCAGATTCAATCTTGACTAACGTCATGGAGGAGACTTCGGCACGAAGTCTGTGGCGAAAGTTGGAATCCCTCTACCAGAGCAAGTCCCTGGTAAATAAATTGCTCTTGAGGAAGAAGTGGTATAAACTTCGGATGCGTGAGGGTGATTTGTTTTCAGAGCACCTGACTCAATTCAACACCATTGTGAGTCAGCTAATCTATATCGGTGAGAAGATCTCGGATGAGGATAGAGCCTTCACCTTGTTATGCTCACTTCCAGATTCATGGGACAATCTGATTGTCGTGATTGGAGGGAGTGAAGACAAGGAACTGTCATACGATACTGTATGTGCAGCTCCTTTATCTGAGGAGACCAGGAGAGGAGGTTCTGAGGCGATGAGCAAAGGTGCTTTCAGTGTGTCTAGATCCCGCTCTCAGCGAAGGGAGAGCAAGCAAGGTGGATATCGAGATAAGTCTCGAGGGAGATCTGATGCGTGTCGGCAAGTGCACCGGTCGCTGTCAAGTAATATATGTGGAGAGTGGAATCCTCGAATGTCGGTCTCTTGAGGAATGCAGGTTAGGTGAACGAATCGCGTTGTGTGACTCTTGATACACAAGCGCAACACACATAAAAAAGGGGATTTTTGGTTGATTTGTCCTAATCCTAACAACAATAAAAGAAATGCGGGTCGAAGGCACCGCTTCGCTAGGCGAGATGGATGCAACGGCCGCGATGCCGTGCTTCGTGAGGCGGATGGAGTGTGCTCTAGTGCGAGAGGGTGAGGGTCGCAAACACCTCTTCACAACCGCCGTTAGCTCTTGCCAACGCGGATCAAACACCTTGCGTGCGTGCGTGAGTGAGAGAGTAGAAACGGAGTGATTCACAAGCAAGCGATGAAGGAAAGTAAAGAAACATTCATTTCAAACAACCCAAACAACACAATATTCCAGTTTACACGATTCAACGAGTACAATGAAGGAAAGAAGAAAGAGATAACCGATGGGTGAAGACTAGCGGCCGTTCACGGCCGGAATGGTAGGTTGTCGGGCTACCTCCGGACTCGGGCGGACTATGCTTCCGGCGCAGAGAGCTGTCACGATCTCCCTACGTAGCTCCGTCGTCTTCGACTTCAGATTTCCTCTTCTTCTCACCGGGTCGTAGTGGGGAAATAGCTGCTTGGAGGCTTGCGGATGATGGAGAACGCTCCCGGACAATGGAGGAAGGCTTGGAATGGATGGAGGAGACTTCCCCTTGAGTAGGAGATGAAGTGGAGGCGTCCCAAGATGGTGGTCGGTGGAGTACGGAACAGGCAATCCGCTCCCGGCGGCTGAATGATAACCTAAAATCGGAACAGGCATTTATATAGGCGCTGATTTAAATAGTGCGCACGGTCGTTGGCGCACGACCAGTGGTCGTGCGCACTGGAATTCTACGATCGTGCGCATTGCCTGGGTGGAACCTGCAAGATGCGAAATTTATAAACTATAATGTTCGCACGACCAGTGGCGCACGACCGGTGGTCGTGCGCACTATCGTCGGTGGTCGTGCGCATTAGTCGAAATAGAACTCAAAAAATTAATGATAAGTGCGCACGACCAGTGGCGCACGACCGGTGGTCGTGCGCACTATCGTAGATGGTCGTGCGCACTACACCAAACAGAACTCATGAAAAAAGGGTTAAGTGCACACGATCAGTGGCGCACGACCAGTGGTCGTGCGCCATAGAACCGGTGATCGTGCGCAGTGTTCCTGTGTAGAATTGCACCGGGAACACCTGCACGACTCTTATTCTAGCACAACCACGAATCTAGCCACTGAAAGTGGCACCTAACAGTGCATGAAAACTACTAATGAAAATAAACATGAAATCACACCAAAATGGGTCTAGAAGTGCACCTAGCATGGAATATCAAATATAAACTATAACAAGGCTAAAGTGCGGTGAAATGACTGAATAACGGCCCGGATGAGTCCATAAATGTGTATATGATCAGGACTCATCACACCCCCAGACTTAACTGTTTGCGCGTCCCGAGCAAACGAATCCGGCTGAGTGTGAAAACGATAGTTAACATAGAGAATTACACAAAGGAGTACGGTGCGAAGTAACATACGCATGCGAGTAGAGATTCTAGTAGAAGGAGATTCTAACTATGCTAACTAATTTGCATAAGTATTAAAGCGTAAGTAAAGATTTAGTTATACTCAGTTGGTGAATTATGAAGAATTTGAACGATCATGCCCGATATGAAAGTGACGAGACACTGAGGCGGGTGTTGCAAAAGATCGGGGCTTAGGAATAACTCCGCTGAAATCCATCAACGTCGTGAACCATACGCTCGCCCAGTCACACTCTCTCCACGGCGCTAGCAAACTCACAAGTCAAATCAATAGGGCTTTTAGGATTAAGTTGGGGCTTAGGTTACGGTATGATATTCAAAGTTAAACACGATGGCTACCCAACCCAAGTGAGCTAACAGAACGCTGCACCTCACAAAACCAACAAACTATGCTCGTGTGACACACCCCCACACTTATCATGAAAACTAGGTGTGCACACGGCCTACTTCACAAATACCAACAGATTTTCTATTCAGCTCGGAAGGATTTCTTTTCAATATACTCTCTTTTTTTTTAGATTTTTTTTTAACATACTACCCTTCTATTACAAATCCTCCGGTTGGTTCAAAATCAGCTGATAGACTTTATTTCCCCTTCTCATCATAATGATTCCCAACATTACACCAAATCTAGATAATAAGTGCAGGTAACAACTATTTGGTTGCGGTTGTAGGATAAGCTTCGGGCTTTGGTGGATGAAGAGGAGCTGATCAAAAGGAGTGGTAGGCACAAATTTGGCTTGCAAAGGTGAGCGAAAAGGGCATGGAATGACAAGGCTCAAACTAGCCAAAGGGTGGCCTACATCACATTTAACTCGGCGGGTCGCTCTCACCCATGCTTCAAGAGTCGCTTGGGGCAAGTTCTTAGCCCACGAGAGAGGTAAACCTTCCTCCCGACTCGAGCAACACATGACTAGCACTCGTACACACACAACGCCGGGTTATCGTCAATTTCATTCAAATTCACCACTTGAGTATAACAAATCTAAATCTACGCAGAAATACTAAACATAAATTAGATGCATGGAGACAATCTAGTTCTACTCAAATTCTACCATAACATGCGAAGTGACTAGAACACTACATGAGTCAACATCGCACTCCAAATAATAATTCCTACGTTAACAACCTATTTCACATTCCAACCAAAATAGTTTAACCGGAACAACCACAAAAAGATAAGCGCGCACTCAAGTGGGTGAAATGATGTGTGAAGCATGCAAACAATGATAATGACTAGGATAAATAAGAAACAAACTTCTAATATGCAGTGCAACTCGTGCACAGTGGATGACAACATACGCTCCCCCAGACTTAGTCTAAACAATACATCCAGAAATTGAAGAAAAAAGAGGGGAGGAAGTGTTACCCAATGCTCAGAATTGAGCATACCAGACGATTGGCGTTTATGATCAAGAACAGTCCGCAGCATCCGCACCAATGAACACAAAACCTGCAAGCACAAAACTCAAAACAACAAAAGCATATGCAAAAGCTGAACTAAAAGAAAGTTAGATAGAAACTACAAAATCAGGAAATCTGGGTTGTCTCCCAGTAGCGCTTTTATTTAACGTCCTTAAGCTGGACCAAATACCTGTATTAACATTGTTTATAAAATGCAGGAATTAAAAGAGAAGTTCTCAAAAGCAGTTTCACAAACTCAGATCACATAAATCAGCTAAAAGCGCTCTTATGGTGCGTGTCCCCCGTAGCACGTAGGCGGGAGGTGAAGGATTTAGGGCCAACACTGGTGTCACCCACTGCTCCCCTAACCTCCGCCCTCTTGCCACGGAGAGCGGCAGCGCGAGCGTCGCGTAGAAGTTTTTCCTGTTTAAGTTTAGTGACAGTCGGGGACTGCCACCGTTGAGAGTTTTCAGATTTTTCCGCCTTAGTGGCGGGTGGCGTCACTTTCGGCATCGTGGTGACTACCGGATCGGCCCAGGAGATGGAGCGCTTAGATAGTTTATTACAGGAATCACAATAAGAGGATAATGGGACATTGTCCCGAACCAAATTCACGTCAAAGTTCTTCGAATTGTGGTCTTCTTCCGTCTCGGAACCAAACTCTCGCCGAAGATCAACTTCTTCTTCTTCACTAGACAGGTGCTCCTCCTTTTCCCCTTCCATTGCTTCTTTAACTTCTTCATGCCCTGCACAGCTGGTGATTAAAATTCCGCTTGCACGAAATAAAATCCGAACTAACAATCCGAGAAGGCAAGTATACCTATCGAACTGTAGTATAGGAACGCAAGTGTCGTATTAAAATCCGAGAACCGTTGATTACTTATACTCAAACGAATTACTATTATTTTATCTTAATAATTTTTTTTGATGGTTTTGTCTGCTAGGTTAAAATAAAAGTTGGATATAAGTACGACTAAACGATGATCAAGAAATAGCACTCGATCTTGACTTACTTCGGCCTAAGTTGATCAAAATTCAAAAGCAAACTTAAAACTTAATAAAGTAAGGGCAGCTTGACCGTGGGGGTTCCTATAGTTTGAACATGCTTCTCTCGAAGATATGCCCAACTGAGTTTAGGAAAATCCGACCGAACTCTCGTCCCGTATTCGAATACCTAAAACTCGCTTTAAGTGGCGAACCCCGCTATTGGGTTTTACTCCAATCCAGGAGATTTACGTCATTCTCTCTCGAGAAATGTGTGTAACTCTCTTTACTCTTAAGGGCTCACTTCAGACTATCGGCCTCTCGGCTAGCCAAGAATGAAAGCAAAGGTGGGGATTATACATCGATAATATAGCTCCACTCAATTTTAATTAAGAGTAAATCTAAGGCCCAAACTTTAGAAAGTGAAAGAAGACTAAAGGATCATAACTTGATCAACTCATCCTCAGATCATCAAGATCGAGTACTATGAGGATTTAGTTACTCATGGTGGAGGGGTAGGAGAGAGAAATGATGAAGATTTTAAGAGAACAAAAGCATACCATTTTTATTAAATAAAAGTTCAACTGAGATTACAATTGCATAGAAAGGCTACTATAAAAGGAAATTACAAAGACATTACAACATTCATATGAAAAACTAGAAAAGGAAATGCATTGAAATAAGAGAGAGAGAGAGAGAAAGAGAATAAAATGACATGGAAAACACTGAAAATAGAGTAGTAGCACTAGTTCTCTCTCCCAAAAACTGAATGAGGAAAGCTTGGAGGTCATTTCAATTTATAGAATTTTTTTTGCCTCGGTCACGCCCTCAGTCACGCCCGTGACTAAGGGCGTGACATTGTTTAATCAATTCTGCGGCTTGGATCAGGTTCGGTGCACGATTCTGACGCGATTTGATGGGTCACGCCCTAGGTCACGCCCGTGACTGAGGGCGTGACCATTTCGGTGGTTAGCTCGGGTCATGGGCGCTGGCGGCGATCATGGGCGCTGGCGGCTGGCTGACGTGGCAGTCACGGGCGTGACTGGAAGCACGCCCGTGTAACAGTGGCGTGACCAATTCGGTGGTCAGCTGGTCGAATCTGAGTTGTTCACGGGCTGGTCACGGGCGTGGCTTGCGTGTCACGGGCGTGGCTTGCGTGTCACGGGCGTGACTTGTGTGTCACGGGCGTGGCTTGCGTGTCACGGGCGTGACTTGTGTGTCACGGCCGTGTACTTTGGGCGTGTCTGACCAGATCTTCTGAATTATGTTGGCAGCAGCTTAACTGGAAACAGCAACTTACACGCCCTAGGTCACGCCCGTGACTGAGGGCGTGACTTAGGAAATTTTGCATTTTTGACCTGAAAATTCAGAAAACTTAAGTTAGCACTAAAAATAGGAAAATGAACCAAAATTGCATTTAGGTAAGCAACAATAAGCAAAAAGTAAGAGTAAATATCCTAAAAATAACCTAATTAAACTAACTAGATTTAGCATTATCAACAGCTCAATGAAACATCAAAATTAAAAAGAGGGGGAGGAGTGGATGTTTCAGCTACAGCTTCGGGGCAAGTGGGCTGCTGCACCTTATTGGGTAGGACAACGCACCCCGTAGCGAAATCAAGGGTGGCACCGCTCTCTTTCAAGAACGGCACGCCCAAGATAGGGATAGAATGATTTTCCTGGGGGCCCAAAACCTGAAAATCAGCAACTACAATTGTCCCCTCAACTGTCACCTCCACATTTTTCACTTCCCCCTCGGATTGTATAACAGTCCCATTAGCAAGCACCAGGGATTTCCTTTCCTCCGTGTTCATTTCCAGTTGTAATTTAGCTACATCGTGCAACGCAATGATGTTGCGGGAGGAACCAGAGTCACACAAAGCTTTTGTTTCAAACTTGTTGATGGAACAGGAAATTACCAGCTCACTCGGATCAGCCTCTACCACATCCCCAAGACTCTTCCCTTGATCAATTGGGTTCTTTTCCGTGTTGCTGGGAAGGGTCCCCTGCGATCGCTCGGTTATCACTTGGGCCAATTGGCCCAACTGCATTTCCAAGTTTCGCATGGATGCGGTCTGGTTCACCATATTCGAATTAGCTGCTTGCATGAATTTCTCCATCATCTCTTCTAGATTACTCTTTTTTTGGGTAGGGGGCGCTTGGTTATAATCCGGGTGTGGTGGCCTCGGTTGGCTCCCGGAGGCGTAAGCATCATTTTGATGTTGCCCCGGTGCCCATCGTTGGCCAGGTGTGTTTGGATTCCAAGAGAAGTTCGGGTGACTTCTCGCTCCCGGATTATTAGCATTATTGAAAGGCCCCCCTTAGGCTGATTTCCTATATAATTAACAGATTCGTTCAAGGTCAAGTGTGCGAAGTCACCTGCCACGTTGTTCCCCGAACATTCATACGCGTGGTGCCCTCCGCCTCCACATCCCTCGCAGGTAATGATAGCAGCAGGCGCGGGTGTAGAAGGAAGTAAGTCGACCATAAAGAGGCCACGGCCGCTTCTTGGAGCATTTCTCCCTGCAGTACAAAATGTACTGTGGGAGGCAGTGTCGCGCAGAATCTGAAGGGCTTCCTCAGGAGTGTGGTTCATCAAGGTACCACCCGCCGCAGCATCGATCATTGCCCTGTAGTTGGGCTCGATTGCAAAATAAAATGTTTTGACCACATTCCACGGTTGCAGCTCGTGGTTCGGACAACGGCGAATGAGATCATTAAGGCGCTCCCACGCCTCAGCAAGGGTCTCTTGATCAAGTTGGCAAAAGGTGGCGATTTCCCGCCGCAAGCTCACGATCTTATCCACAGGGTGGAATTTAGCAAGGAACTTGGATGCGAGGGCATCCCAAGTCGCAGCAGTCCCGTCCGGATTGGAGTGGAGCCACACCTTTGCTTTGTCGTGTCGTCAGCAATCCCCGCGTAGCGGAAGGTTCCGCAAATATAAGAAAATTCTGCCAGATGCAGAAGCGGGTCTTCGCTGGCCATTCTAGAGAACTGAGCGTTGTTCCGGATGATGTTCAAGATCGCAGGCTTGATCTCAAACTGATTATTCATAATATTGGGCCCAAACCCCGGATACACACTCCCAGCAGTTGGAGTGGTGTAGTCTCTCATCGTGCGGGGCCGAGGCCTAACCGCCTCCTGCTCGTCTCCAGGCTGGTGTTGCCCCACGCCGGGCACTCTTGCATCAACATCATTTGGGTCTACCTGATCACCCATTGCCGCTTGTACGGCAGCAGCGCGCCTTCGTGCGCGAGCGGTCCGTTCAATCTCAGGATCAAAGGGTACGAGTTCGCCTGCGGTTTGTCTCTGCATGCACTATCACAAACAAAAGAAAAACAAAGAGAATCAAAAACAACTGCTCGTATAACGAAAGTCTCAACACGGGACGTTGCACGCCTGCATTCCCCGGCAACGGCGCCAAAAACTTGATGCGTATCGGCAAGTGCACCGGTCGCTGTCAAGTAATATATGTGGAGAGTGGAATCCTCGAATGTCGGTCTCTTGAGGAATGCAGGTTAGGTGAACGAATCGCGTTGTGTGACTCTTGTTACACAAGCGCAACACACATAAAAAGGGGGATTTTTGGTTGATTTGTCCTAATCCTAACAACAATAAAAGAAATGTGGGTCGAAGGCACCGCTTCGCTAGGCGAGATGGATGCAACGGCCGCGATGCCGTGCTTCGTGAGGCGGATGGAGTGTGCTCTAGTGCGAGAGGGTGAGGGTCGCAAACACCTCTTCACAACCGCTGTTAGCTCTTGCCAACGCGGATCAAACACCTTGCGTGCGTGTGTGAGTGAGAGAGTAGAAACGGAGTGAATCACAAGCAAGCGATGAAGGAAAGTAAAGAAACATTCATTTCAAACAACCCAAACAACACAATATTCCAGTTTACACGATTCAACGAGTACAATGAAGGAAAGAAGAAAGATATAACCGATGGGTGAAGACTAGCGGCCGTTCACGGCCGGAATGGTAGGTTGTCGGGCTACCTCCGGACTCGGGCGGACTATGCTTTCGGCGCAGAGAGCTGTCATGATCTCCCTACGTAGCTCCCTCGTCTTTGACTTCAGATTTCCTCTTCTTCTCACCGGGTCGTAGTGGGGAAATAGCTGCTTGGAGGCTTGCGGATGATGGAGAACGCTCCCAGACAATGGAGGAAGGCTTGGAATGGATGGAGGAGACTTCCCCTTGCGTAGGAGATGAAGTGGAGGCGTCCCAAGATGGTGGTCGGCGGCGTACGGAACAGGCAATCCGCTCCCGGCGGCTGAATGATAACCTAAAATCGGAACAGGCATTTATATAGGCGCTGATTTAAATAGTGCGCACGGTCATTGGCGCACGACCAGTGGTCGTGCGCACTGGAATTCTGCGATCGTGCGCACTGCCTGGGTGGAACCTGCAAGATGCGAAATTTATAAACTATAATGTTCGCACGAACAGTGGCTGGTCGTGCGCACTATCGTCGGTGGTCGTGCGCATTAGTCGAAACAGAACTCAGAAAATTAATGATAAGTGCGCACGACCAGTGGCGCACGACCGGTGGTCGTGCGCACTATCGTAGATGGTCGTGCGCACTACACCAAACAGAACTCATGAAAAAAGGGTTAAGTGCACACGATCAGTGGCGCACGACCAGTGGTCGTGCGCCATAGAACCGGTGATCGCGCGCAGTGTTCCTGTGCAGAATTGCACCGGGAACACCTGCACGACTCCTATTCCAGCACAACCACGAATCTAGCCACTGAAAGTGGCACCTAACAGTGCATGAAAACTACTAATGAAAATAAACATGAAATCACACCAAAATGGGTCTAGAAGTGCACCTAGCATGGAATATCAAATATAAACTATAACAAGGCTAAAGTGCGGTGAAATGACTGAATAACGGCCCGGATGAGTCCATAAATGTGTATATGATCAGGACTCATCAAGATCCAAGATCCAGGAGAGGGAGAAGAGTAAGAAGCATGTTCGGTGCTGGAAGTGTAATAAGACTGGTCATGTAAAGTCTCAATGTCCAAATAAGGCCATTCAGAACAAGGAGACACCGACAACTTCGGGTACGAAGAAGGAGGGCGATGGCGGTGACATGTACATCGCTGATGTGTGCATTGCACAGCGAGATTCTGATTTGTGGTATGTAGACACAAGAGAATCATACCACATGACCCCTCATAGGCACTGGTTCTATGAGTATGAGAGGTTTGACGGTGGGGATGTCATGCTGGGTGATGATTCTGCTGTGCAGATCATTGGGCGTGGCAAGGTGATGTTGAAGCTATCTAATGGGACCACAAGGTCTCTTCCAAATGTGATGCACATTCCTGTGATGAGCAGGAACTTAATCTCGGTGGGTTCCATGGCGGATGCAGGAGTGCACTTCAGCTGCGACAAGCAAACTTGCAAGATGTCAAGGGGGGCAATGGTGATTGCCACTGGAGTAAGACATGGAACACTGTATACTCTGCTTGCTGATACAGTGGTTTCAAGTGGGGCTCTTATCTCTGAGAGCCAGGAGGTTGACCAGGAGGAGGTGTCCAGGCTGTGGAATCATCGGCTTGGGCATATCAATGAGAAGGGGATGTCGGCCATGGCATCCGGTCAGATGGTGGAAGGCATGCCGGAGTGCTCCACAAGCCTTGGGTTCTGTGAACATTGCCTGCTTGGCAAACAGACCAGGGTAAGCTTTCGTGGGACGGGCACGAGGGCAACTGAAGTGCTGGAGCAAATACACAGTGATGTGTTTGGGCCAACTGCAGTCCAATCTCTTGGCGGCACAAGGTGTTATGTGTCCTTTACTGATGACCTCTCCCGGTATTCCTGGATCTACTTTCTCAGGTCCAAGTCAGAAGTTCTGGATAGGTTCAAGGAGTTTAAGAACCTGGTGGAGAACCAGTTGGAGAGAAAGGTGAAGGTCCTCCGTTCTGATAATGGAGGGGAGTACTGCTCTGATGCCTTTGAGTAGTACTGTACTGAGCAGGGGATTGCACGGTAGAAGACCACACCATATACTCCAGAGCAGAATGGAGTGTCGGAGAGGCTGAACAGGAACTTGATGGAGAAGGCCAGGTGCATGCTCAGTTGGGCAGGCTTGGGGAAGGAGTTCTGGGCCGAAGCAGTGGCGACTGCAAATTACCTGAAGAACAGGTCCCCTACATCTGCTATGGAGGGATGTACTCCCTTTGAAGTCATCTTCAAGATAAAGCCAAACTTGGCCTATGCTCGTGTGTTTGGGTGTGATGCCTATGTTCACATTCTAAAGGAGAAGAGGGGGAAGCTTGATGTCAAGTCTGAGAAGTGCATCTTTGTGGGTTACAAAGATGGCATTAAAGGCTACAAGCTTTGGAACCCTGAGACCAGGACTGTTACATTCAGCAAGGATGTGGTGTTTCATGAAACCAGTCCTCAGGCAGCCACACAAGCTGAGAAGGCCAAAGAAGCAAAGAAAGGGACAGTGGTGGTGGAAGAAAGCCTTGAGAAAGAAGCTACTACTGTTGGGGCTGAATCTGATTCTGAATCAGATGATTTGGTGGTGGTGAGAAGTGATGATGAGTCAGAAGATGAGGCTGAAGAAATTCCACTTCTGAGGAGATCGACAAGGGAAATTAAGGCACTAGTGAGATATCCCCAATGTGTTGTGGCTGCACAGTGTTGCCTAAGTATGCTTGGTGAAGATCCAATCTCTGCCAGAGATGCTAGATCAAGGGCTGATTCAAATCAGTGGGAGCTAGCCATGGTGGATGAAATGGAGTCTCTGATGAAGAATCAGACTTGGAGTCTGTGTAAGTGATGCGTGTCGGCAAGTGCACCGGTCGCTGTCAAGTAATAATTGTGGAGAATAAATTCCCCGGATGTCGGTCTCTTTAGGAATGCAGGATGGGTGAACGAATCGCGCAGTGATGATTGTTACACAAGCGTTCAACAGACACAAAGAGAGGTTTTTGGTTGGTTTTCCTAATCTTAGCAATAACAAAAGAAATGCGGGTCGAAAACACCGCTTCGCAAAGTGAGGTGGATGCAACGGCCGCGATGCCGTGCTTCGTGAGGCGGATGAAGTGAACTCAAGTGCGAGAGGGTGAGGGTCGCAAACACCTCTTCACAACCGCCGTTAGCTCTTGCTAACGCGGGTCAAACACCTTGCGTGCGGGCGCGAGTGAGTGAATGAGAACGGAGTGAATCACAACCAAACCATGAAGAATAACAAAGAGACATTCATTTAAACAAATAACATCTCAATATTCGAGTTTTACAAGGTTCAAAGAGTACAACGAGGAAAGAGGAAAGAAATAACCGATGTTGAAGACTAGCGGTCGTTCACGGCCGGAATGGTAGGTTGTCGGGCTACCTCTGGACTCGGACGGACAATGCTTCCGGCGTAGAGAGCTGTCACGATCTCCCTACGTGCTCCGTCGTCTTCGACTTTAGGTTTCTTCTTCTTCTCACCGAGCGGAATGAAAGAATGCTTGCTTGGAGGCTTGCGGACGATGGAGAACTCTCACGGACAATGGAGGAAGTCTTATAATGGATGGAGGAGGCTTCCCTTTGCGTAAAAGATGAAGTGGAGGCGTCCCAAGGTGGAAATCGGCGGCGTACGGAACCGGAATCCCGCTCCCGGCATGAACGATCCGCCCTAAAATCGCAACAGGCGTTTAAATAGGCGCTGGATTAAATACTGCGCACGATCATTGGCGCACGACCAGTGGTCGTGCGCACTGGAATTCTGCGATCGTGCGCACTGCCTGGGTGGAACCTGCAAGATACGAAATTATAAAATAAAATGTCCGCATGACCAGTGGCGCACGACCGGTGGTCGTGCGCACTGGAGTTGATGGTCGTGCGCACTACAGCAAACAGAACTCAGAAATTAAATGGTAAGTGCGCACGAGCAGTGGCGCACGACCGGTGGTCGTGCACACTGTCGTTGATGGTCGTGCGCACTGCACCAAAAAGAACTCGTGAAAAAGGGTTAAGTGCACACGATCAGTGGCGCACGACTAGAGGTCGTGCGCAATAGAACCGGTGATCGTGCGCAGTGTTCCTATGCAGAATTGCACCGGGAACACTTGCACGACTCCTATTCCCGCACAACCACAGATCTAGCCACTGAAAGTGGCACTTAACAGCACAAGAATACTACTAATGACAATAAGCACAAAAATCACACCAAAGTGGGCCAAGATGTGCACCTAGCATGGATTATCAAATATAAACTATAACAAGGCTAAAGTGTGGAGAATTGACTAAATAACGGCCCGGATGAGTCCATAAATGTGTATATGATCAGGACTCATCACACCCCCAGACTTAACTGTTTGCGCGTCCCGAGCAAACGAATTCGGCGGAGCGTGAAAATGATAATTAACATAGAGAATTACACAAGGGAGTACGGTGCGAAGTAACAACGCATGCGAGTAGAGATTCTAGTAGAAGGAGAGTTTAACTATGCTAACTAATTTACATAAGTATTAAAGCGTAATTAAAAATTTAGATGTACTCAATTGGTGAGTTATGATGAATTTGACGATCATGCCCGGTATGAAAGTGACGAGACACTGAGGCGGGTGTTGCAAAAGATTGGGGCTTAGGAATAACTCCACTGAAATCCATCAACGTCGTGAACCATACGCTTGCCCGGTCACACTCTCTCCACGGCGCTAGCACTCTCGCAAGTCAAATCAGTAGGGCTTTTAGGAGTAAAATGGGGCTTAGGTTACGGTATGATATTCAAAGTTAAACACGGTGGCTACGCAACCCAAGTGAGCTAACGGAACGCTACACCACACAAGACCAACGAACAATGCTCGTGTGACACACCCCCAGACTTATCATGAAAACCAGGAGTGCACACGGCCTACTTCACAAATACCAACAGATTTTCTGTTTTTAGCTCGGGCGGATTTTTTTTCAAAATACTCTTTTTTTTCTTTTACAAATTTTACTTCTTTTATTGAACCCCCGGTTGGTTCAAAATCAGCAGATGGACTTTATTTTCTCTTCATAACACAAAGATTCCACACACCACACAAGTTGAGACTTATGAGCGCAGTTAAAAACAATTTGGTTGCGGGCGTGGGATAGGCTTCAGGCTTTGGTGGATGAAGAGGAGCTGAACAAAGGATTGGTAGGCACAAAATAGGCTTGCAAAGGTGAATGAAATGGACATGGAATAACAAAGCTCAAACTAGCCAAAGGGTGGCCTACATCATGCTTGACTCAACGAGTGGCTCTCACCCATGCTTCGAGAGTCGCTTGGGGCAAGTTCTTAGCCCACGAGAAAGATAAACCTTCCTCCCGACTCGAGCAACACACGACTAGCAACCGCACACACACAACACCGGGTTATCGTCGATTTCATTCGAATTCACCACTTGAGTATATTAAATCTAAATTTACGCAGAAATACTAAACATAAATTAGATGCATAAAGAAAATCTAGTTCTACACAAATTCTACCATAGCATGCGAAGTGACTAGAACACTACATGAGTCAACATCGCACTCCAAATAATAATTCCTGCGTTAACAACCTATTTCACATTCTAACCAAACTAGTTTAAACGGAACAACAACAAAAAGACAAGCACGCACTCAAGTGGGTGAAGTGGTGTGAGAAGAATGCAACGATGATAATGAAAATGATAAATAAAAAGCAACCTTCTAGTATGCAATGCAGCATGTGCGCATTGGATAACAACAACCGCTCCCCCAGACTTAAGCTAAACGATATATCTAGAAATTTGAAGCTAAAAGAAGGGAGGAAGCGTTACCCCATGCTCAGAAATGAGCATACCAGACGATTGGCGTTTATGATCACGAATAGTCCGCAGCATCCGCACCATCGAACACAAAACCTGCAAGCACAAACTCAAAGCAACAAAAGCAAATACAAAAGCTGAACTAAAAGAAGTTAGAAAAAAGGAATACGAAAATAGGAAATCTGGGTTGTCTCCCAGTAGCGCTTTCATTTAACGTCCTTAAGCTGGACCAAATACCTGTATTAGCAGTGTTTATAAAGTGCAGGAATTAAAAAGAAATCTCAAAAATAGTTCACCACAGCAAATAAAACACACATCAACTAAAAGCGCTCTTATGGTGTGCTTCTCCCGTAGCACGTAGGCGGGAGGTGAAGGATTTAGGGCCAGCACTGGTATTACCCAATGCTCCCCTAACCTCCGCCACCTTGCCACGGAGAGCGGCAGCACGAGCGTCGCGCAGAAGTTTTTCCTTTTTAAGTTTGGTGACAGTCGGAGACTGCCACCGTTGAGAGTTCTCAGATTTTTCCTCCTTAGAATTAGGTGGCGTCACTTCCGGCATCGTGGTGACTACCGGATCGGCCCAGGAGATGGAGCGCTTAGATAGTTTATTACATGATTCACCATAAGAAGATAAATAATCAGCAACCCTAACTACATTCACGTCAACGTTTCCCGAACTGCAGTCTTCCTCCTTCTCGGAGTCGAACTCTTTCCAGAAGTCAACCTCTTCCTCCTCATCTGATTGGAGCTCCTCCTTTCCTCCTTCACTTGTTTCTTGATCTTGTATCTTTCCTGCACATCTTAGAAATTCATCAGAAATAATAAGAGGGGGAGGAGTGGATGTGTCAGCTGTAGCTTCGAGGCGAGTGGGCTGCAGCGCCTTGTTAGGTAGGAGAACACACCCCGTAGCGAAGTCAAGGGTGACGCCGCTCTCTTTCAAGAACGGCACGCCCAAGATAGGAATGTATTGATTTTCCTGGGGGCCCAACACCTGAAAGTCCGCGACCACAGTCGTCCCCTCAACTATTACTTCCACATTTCTCACTTCCCCCTCAGATTGGACAATAGTGCCGTTAGCGAGAATAAGCGATTTCCTTTCCTCCGTGTTCATCTCAAGTTGTAATTTCGCAACATCTTGCAGTGCAATGACGTTGCGGGAGGAACCGGAATCGCATAAAGCTTTTGTTTCAACCTTATTGATGGCACAAGAAATTACCAGCTCACTCGGTTCAACCTCTACCACATCCCCAAGACTCTTCCCTTGATCAATTGGGTTCTTCTCCGTGTTGCTGGGAAGGGTCCCCTGCGATCGCTCGGTTAGCACTTGGGCCAATTGGCCCAACTGCGTTTCCAGGTTTCGCATGGATGTAGTTTGATTTGCCATATTCGAATTAGCTACTTGCATGAATTTCTCCATCATCTCTTCTAGACTACTCTTTTTTTGAGTAGGGGGTGCTTGATTATAGTCCGGGTATGGTGGCCTCGGTTGGCTCCCGGAGGCGTAAGCATCGTTTTGATGCTGCCCCGGTGCCCATCGTTGGCCAGGTGTGTTTGGATTCCACGAGAAGTTCGGGTGACTTCTCGCTCCCGGATTATAAGCATTATTGAAAGGCGCCCCCCCTAGGCTGATTTCCTACATAATTAACAGATTCGTTCAAGTTCAAGTGTGTGAAGTCACCTGCCACGTTGTTCCCCGAACACTCATACGCGTGGTGGCCTCCGCCTCCACATCCCTCGCAGGTAATGACAGCAGCAGTAGCGGATGGTGAGGGGAGAGAGTCGACCATGAAAAGACCTCGGCCGCTTCTTGGAGCATTTCTCCCTGCGGTCCAGAATGTACTGTGGGAGGCAGTGTCGCGCAGAATTCGAAGGGCTTCTTCAGGAGTGTGGTTCATCAAGGTGCCACCCGCCGCAGCGTCGATCATTGCCCGGTAGTTGGGCTCGATCGCGAAGTAGAACAATTCAACCACATTCCATGGTTGGAGCTCGTGGCCAGGGCAACGGCGAAGGAGATCGTTGAGGCGCTCCCATACTTCAGCAAGGGTCTCTTGGTCAAGTTGGCGAAATGTGGCGATCTCCCGCCGCAAGCTTACAATCTTATCCACAGGGTGGAATTTAGCAAGGAACTTGGATGCGAGGGCATCCCAAGTTGCAGCAGTCCCGGGCGGAATGGAGTGGAGCCACACCTTTGCTTTGTCGCGGAGTGAAAAGGGAAACAGTCTAAGCCTGACCGTGTCGTCAGCAATCCCTGCGTAGCGGAAGGTTCCGCAAATATCAGAAAACTCCGCCAGATGCAGATGCGGATCTTCGCTGGCCAACCCCGAGAACTGAGCGTTGTTCCGGATGATGTTTAAGATCGCTGGCTTGATCTCAAACTGATTATTCATAATGTTTGGCCCGAACCCCGGATACACACTCCCAGCAGTTGGAGTGGTGTAGTCCCTCATCGTACGGGGTCGAGGCCTGACCGCCTCCTGCTCAATCCCAGGCTAATGTTCCCCCACGCCGGGCATTCTCGGATCAACATCATTTGGGTCTACCTGATCACCCATGGCCGCTTGTACAGCCGCAGCGCGCCTTCGCGCGCGAGCAGTTCGTTCGATTTCTGGATCAAAAGGTGCGAGTTCACCTGCGACCTGCCTCTACATGAACTGTCAAAAACAAAAAGAAAAACAAAGAAAATAAAAAAAAACAACTGCTCGTATAACGAAAGTCACAACACAAGACGAAACACGCCTGCATTCCCCGGCAACGGCGCCAAAAACTTGATGCGTGTCGGCAAGTGCACCGGTCGCTGTCAAGTAATAATTGTGGAGAATAAATTCCCCGGATGTCGGTCTCTTGAGGAATGCAGGATGGGTGAACGAATCGCGCAGTGATGATTGTTACACAAGCGTTCAACAGACACAAAGAGGGGTTTTTGGTTGGTTTTCCTAATCTTAGCAATAACAAAAGAAATGCGGGTCGAAAACACCGCTTCGCAAAGTGAGGTGGATGCAACGGCCGCGATGCCGTGCTTCGTGAGGCGGATGAAGTGAACTCAAGTGCGAGAGGGTGAGGGTCGCAAACACCTCTTCACAACCGCCGTTAGCTCTTGCTAAAGCGGGTCAAACACCTTGCGTGCGGGCGCGAGTGAGTGAATGAGAACGGAGTGAATCACAACCAAACCATGAAGAATAACAAAAAGAGACATTCATTTAAACAAATAACATCTCAATATTCAAGTTTTACAAGGTTCAAAGAGTACAACGAGGAAAGAGGAAAGAAATAACCGATGTTGAAGACTAGCGGCCGTTCACGGTTGGAAAGGTAGGTTGTCGGGCTACCTCCGGACTCGGACGGACAATGCTTCCGGCGTAGAGAGCTGTCACGATCTCCCTACGTGCTCCGTCGTCTTCGACTTTAGGTTTCTTCTTCTTCTCACCGAGCGGAATGAAAGAATGCTTGCTTGGAGGCTTGCGGACGATGGAGAACTCTCACGGACAATGGAGGAAGTCTTAGAATGGATGGAGGAGGCTTCCCTTTGCGTAAAAGATGAAGTGGAGGCGTCCCAAGGTGGAAATCGGCGGCGTACGGAACCGGAATCCCGCTCCCGGCATGAACGATCCGCCCTAAAATCGCAACAGGCGTTTAAATAGGCGCTGGATTAAATACTGCGCACGATCATTGGCGCACGACCAGTGGTCGTGCGCATTGGAATTCTGCGATCGTGCGCACTGCCTGGGTGGAACCTGCAAGATACGAAATTATAAAATAAAATGTTCGCACGACCAGTGGCGCACGACCGGTGGTCGTGCGCACTGGAGTTGATGGTCGTGCACACTACAGCAAACAGAACTCAGAAATTAAATGGTAAGTGCGCACGAGCAGTGGCGCACGACCGGTGGTCGTGCGCACTGTCGTTGATGGTCGTGCGCACTGCACCAAACAGAACTCGTGAAAAAGGGTTAAGTGCACACGATCAGTGGCGCACGACCAGTGGTCGTGCGCAATAGAACCGGTGATCGTGCACAGTGTTCCTGTGCAGAATTGCACCGGGAACACTTGCACGACTCCTATTCCCGCACAACCACAGATCTAGCCACTGAAAGTGGCACTTAACAGCACAAGAATACTACTAATGACAATAAGCACAAAAATCACACCAAAGTGGGCCAAGATGTGCACCTAGCATGGATTATCAAATATAAACTATAACAAGGCTAAAGTGCGGAGAATTGACTAAATAACGGCCCGGATGAGTCCATAAATGTGTATATGATCAGGACTCATCAGTAAGCTTCCAGAGGGGAGGAAGGACATTGGAAGTAAATGGGTCTTCAAGCAAAAGGTGAAGGGGGATGGCACTGCGGAGAAATACAAGGCAAGGTTGGTTGCAAAGGGATTCTCCCAGGTAGAAGGTGTTGACTATGATGAGATCTTCTCACCTGTAGCCAAGATGACGTCGATCAGACTGGTTCTCTCTATTGCGGCAGCGCATGATCTAGAGATTGAGCAGATGGATGTGAAGATGCTTTTCTTCACGGTGATCTGGAGGAGGAGATATACATGAAGCAGCCAGAATTATTCGAAGCCAAGGGCAAGGAGGATCTGGTATACAGGCTGAAGAAGTCCCTGTATGGACTAAAGCAATCTCTGAAGATGTGGTACAAGAAAATCGACGTTGTGTACATCCAGAGAAAGGGAGAATAGTTCATCTTCCTGACACTCTATGTAAATGATATGCTACTACTGTGCAATAGTGTCAGGATGATCCAACATGTGAAGAAGCTGCTCTCAGCCAAATTCGAGATGAAGGATTTGGGGCCAGCAAGTGTCATCTTGGGAATGCAGATTTCCAGGGATCGAAGCAAGAAGAAGCTTTGGTTGGGGCAGCAGAGGTACGTCGAGGAGATGTTGAAAAGGTTCAACATGATGGACTGCATGCCAGTGGGAGCACCAATGCCAGTTGGGTGCAAGTTAACTGCAGAGTTGAGCCCGAAGACACAAGATGAGGTCGAGGACATGGCGAAGGTCCCCTATGCTAGTGTTGTGGGAAGCTTGATGTACACCATGGTCTGCACTCGCCCTGACATTGCTCAAGCAGTGGGAGTGTTGAGCCGGTATATGGCTACACTTGGAAAGGAACACTGGAATGCGGTGAAGCGTGTGTTTAGGTATCTCCAAGGCACTTCAAATTACTCCCTATGTTTTCAAGGAGCTGGTGAAGGAGGAGTCCTCGACGTGGTTAGGCACGTGGACTCAGATTGGGGAGGTGATCTGGATAGCAGGAGATCCACCAATGGGTACGTATTCACACTATTTGGAGGTGCTGTCAGTTGGATGAGTCGGAGGCAATGCGTGGTGGCATTCTCGTCGACGGAGGAAGAGTACATGGCTCTTACCCATGCGAGCAAGGAGGCCATATGGCTGCGGAGGCTATGTTTGGAGCTCGGGTTTGAGCAGGGTCCAGTGAAGCTGTGGTGTGACAGTCAAGGGGCTATTCAGCTAGCCAAGAATCCTGCCATCCACGCACGTACCAAGCACATTGACATCCAGTACCATTTCATCCGGGAGAGGGTGGAGAAGAAGGTAGTTCAACTGGAGAAGGTGGACACGATGGAGAACAGCTCAGATTTTCTTACCAAGGTGGTTCCTGTTGCCAAATTTCAGTGGTGTGCAACGGCCGTAGGGTTGAAGAAGAAGGTTGGAGGAGCATCTCTCATCGGAGGAAGGTGTTCACCAAGTGGGAGAATGTTGGAGTTGGGGAACACTTCTGGTCAGAGTTCGTCGAATGGCGTTCGACGAACGGAGAAGGGATCGTCGAATGGCGTTCGACAAACAGGTCCTTGATTGCTCCAGTATCAGTGGCGCGTCGAACGGGAGAGGTCTGCGCTCGACGCCTACGTTCGACGCTCGACAGCTGCACTCGACGCCTACGTTCGACACTCAATGCCTGCACTCGACGCCTGCATTCGACGCTCGACTCCTGCACTCGAAGCCTGTGTCCGATGACCGACGCCTGCGCTCGACGCCCAGTGTACATGCTGTCTCCGCTGGTTCCGTCTCAGCAGAGTTTTTTGGTCTGAGTCCGGTTTGGCGCTCTATTTAAAGGGCGCATAACCCTGATTTAGGGTTAAGGGGTCATTAAGTCCAAGTGAGTGCAATAGTTTTGTGCGGTTTTCCTTGGCTTCGGCTGTTCCTCTGTTATTGTAGAAAGGTTGTATGAGGTAGGATCGGTTTAGATCCATGTAACCTTGTAACCTTGTAAGTTGTAATCCTTCTTGATTAAAGAGCAAGAGAAGTGGAAGGGGGAGAGGGGACGTAGCCCACCTTGGTTGAACCTCTGTATATCTGTGTCTTCTGTGTTTGTTCTATTCTTTCTTGTTTTGTATTACCTCTGTCGAATTTCTCGTCTTGGCACACCCTGTTTCTTTACAAGAGCTACAACCTACGACGTTAGCAAAAAGGAAATAACAGAACATAAAAGAAACTAAAAGGCAAACGGAACCGGGTGGTTCCCATGGGTTGTCTCCCAAGAAGCCCTTTTGTTTAACGTCCTTAAAGGTGGACCAAATACCTATATTAAAGCAGTTTATAAAGTCTAGGAATAAGCAAAAGTCAATAAATTCTAATTATTATTACAAGCTCAAAACAAATCAGCTATAAACTGATTTGAAGTAGTAACAACTGATGAAAGAAAAAGGTCCGGGGACCTGGTAGTAGGGGTAGAAATTAAGTAGGATGCTCAGCCTCCAACCCCAAATCTCCTCCTTTTTCACTCTCTTCTTCTCCTCCAGTATTATGTCTTCAAAGAAAAATCGCTTGCCCCCTGGTAACCAATCCTCAAAGGGAAGCACCAACGATGATGAGGAAACAAGATGTTTCTTCACAGTACCTTCCTCATCCCGCCAGGCTTTCGGCTCTTCCATGCATAAGGTCTGATCAACCGGAGGAGGGGCATCCTGCATCCTTGTATATAAAGAAAGGGGATCAGGAAATAAATTGGAAGAAAAACTAAAAGAGATCTCATATGAGGGGATAATCCCGGCTTCATCCCCCATATGGTGCGGTAATGACAAACCGATGATATCATCGAAGATTTCACTAGACTCGACAGCGCACGCAATGGCCTCCTCTATAACTGGGACTTCCTCGCACTGGACCGAAACAGTTGCTTCAGCACAATCGAGACTTTCCTACTCCATAAGAGTGGGCACGACACCGCGCAAGTCTGCAACATCCTGCAAATTGACCTCAATGACAATATCAGAAATAGATGTAGATTCATGTGTAGTGGGAGAAGACGTGCTTCTTAAGAGTTCGGGCTCACTCTCCACACAAGGGCACAAATCCACGCAAAGTGGTATATGAACCGAAGAGGTATGGGGGGTCGCATCAGAAACAGAGTCATGAGGGATACTGATGCACGCGTCAATTCCAGAGACTTCAACAAGTGAAGGTGGAAGTGACACGTACCCAGAGGAAGGGGCTGTGCTCGCAGAATTCGAAGATGGGACGATCCGGATATCTGACTCATCGTCATCTTCCAGTTGGCGAAGGTAATCAGCACAGTCATTCAAGGCATCCTCTCTACTTTTGCAAAATAAACACTGCTTCACTGGCTACGCTGGCACCCAAGGCGCGACAACCGCATAAAAGTGCGACAACAGAGGCGCAGTAGAGTTGCCAAAGATTTATGGGCTCCGTATGGTTTTTGAACGACACCATACTCTTTGGGACACCTATCACTAGAGTGGGATGTGTCCCCACACCAACGACATCAGATATTCAAATGCTTCCACATGACACAGAAGAAGGAAATAGCATACTAAAGAATAAATTAAAGAAAATAAAAGACTCAATCGAAAACAATCGATTCACAACCAACATCTCATCACCCCCACTTTGCGAAGAGGTGTGTGCGACCCTCACTCGTTACAGTTACTCCCCGGCAACGGCGCCAAAAACTTGATGCGCGATATCAGCACCGCTAATTAGCAAGCACGAAATGCGATACGACGGCAGTGCACCGGTCGCTCAAGTAATAAAATAGGGAGGAACTCCCCGAATGTCGATCTCAAAGTAATGCAGGTTTTGGTGAACAAAACGTGTTGTGATTCGATTGTTACACGAGCAAATAATGTGAAATAGGGGCGTTGTGATTGGATTCCTAAGCTATTGCGGAAATAAGAGAAATGCGGTTCGAAAAGCACCGCTTCGCAAGGTGTGGGTGAGTGCAGCGGCCACGATGCCGCGCTTCGGTAAGCAGATGGAGTGGCCACAGTGCGAGGTTTTGTGAGGGTCGTATTCACCTCTTCGCCAACATCACCACTAGCAATTGCTAGATGGCTCCACACAAAAATAATCTAGGCTATCACAACAACAACGAAAGCTATTCTCACCACCACATCATCATTGCACATGAACACAAGCAAGGATCCATAACATTAACGTAACAAGCGTTCGTACAACAACACAAGAGAAAGCGCAAGCATCAAAGTTTAGAAAGGACCACATAGAAGATGTCACCGTGTCTTAGGTTCTCGGCCGGAGTGAGAGGTTATCGGGCTCTCTCTGGGCTCGGCCCTCAGATGTTGTGCAGACTCGAAGGAGGCTGTCACCGCTCCAACAATCTTCAGTGCTTCTATGGTCTCCTCAGCGAAGAATGCTTGAACTAGTGGCGGAGAATGCTTGCAAATGCTCCCGGATGGAGGAATGGTGAAGGAGATCGCTGGAAAAGGTCTCCTCCGGTGTAAAGGGAGAAAATGGCGGGATTCCTGGCTTTTCCCGCGAGGGGAATCGGGGGCCTCCTTTGGTAGCGGCATTTCCTGCTTTAAATACTAAACAGGCAGAGTTTTGGTCATGCACGGGCGAACGCACGATCATGCGCTGCCCGTGCGATAATTAATGATAAAAACTGGCGTGAAGACCAAGCTACGCCGCCCGTGCGATTTACTCACACACTGGCAAATCCGCCCGTGAGTCAAAACGCACAGGTAAATTTAGAAAAGTTAAAAACAGGAAGAAACAGGCGACCGTGCGTTTTACTCACGCACGGGCAATTCTGCTCGTGCGTCAAAATGCATGACCAAACTCAGATCTCCCATTTTCTGCCCTGATGAGAACGCACGACCACAACCATCCGTGCGTCAAGGAAACGCACGACCGTGCATTGCCCACAATCATGAATTCTGGGGGAAAACTGGATGATCCAACCACCTTTATACAAGATAAAACAGCTGGGAAAACACCTACAGCACTAGATCAACATAGAGAAATGGATGGGGAGCACCATGTTCTTACCCCCAATAACAAGGAGCGCAAATGCACACTGAAACGGGCCTAAGAGTGCACCTAGCAAGGAATAATAAATATGATCAAAAACATGCATAAAATGTAGTGCATCGATTAGAAATACGGCCCAGATGAGTCCATAAATGTGTACATAAATGGGACTCATCAATACACATTCCTCATTCCACTCTATCTCTGAATACCTCTTCCTGAGTTCCTTCACATATCTCCTTTCGCGCCGCACTGCCTGGCTCCACTATGGTCACCACAATTCCATCCCGCAAAATGTCCCCGTACTTAGGGGACTTTGGGGCGCAAATGATTGGGTCACCCTCATTATATAAGAATTCCTGGATGTGCCAAACTGCCGCTCTAACCTCCCGAGACCCGCAAATTGGCCAATGTCACGCCATCGTTCCCCTGCGACCGCAAAGCCCCGCGACTAGCCTATACATCCCTATTTCTATTAGGCACCATGATAGTGTTAGGGCATAACATATGCATCAATTAACCCAATCAAGGCACCACCATTGCCCAATCAACATTCGGTGGTGTACTATGGCTCACCAGTAACATGTAGGGCCATCCAACTCATGAAATTGACCAATTGAACCTCAAAGTCAACCATGGTCAAACTTAGGCCCAAAGAAGGAAAATGGGTGCCAAACCCAAATCCAATGACTTGGGGACTTGGCCCAAGGCCCATTCTATACCCCAAGACCAAATAACCACCCATGCCCACTGAATTGAAAGGGGGGAGCATGCATGGGTTCAAATTAGTATTTTTTTCCAAATCCAAGTGAGGACAAGAGGAATTTGAGGATGGAGTACCACATGGCCCACCATTCCTCTTCCCAAACATTCCTTTGAACTCACACAAGCTTCCCTTGCCAAATTCCATCTTTGGAAGGACACATGGTAGCAAGGAGGAACATCCTATGCATGACCGAACCATGCCTATGGATTAAGCCACCCTCATGCCAAATTGAGTTCACCATCACCTTAAGAGAGCTCCAGGGAGTCAATCCAGACAATTGTATTCGATCAATTGGTGGAGGAACACCATTTGGAGCAAGCTCGTCGGAGATGGGAAGGCCAATGGCTTGCCTAAGGAATACATGTCGACAAGCCTTAATCAAGGTTCATTTCACCTCCCCTCACTATGTTAGCATCTTAGGACATCTATATGATGATCCAAGCTCAATTGAGCCTGCATCAAAGTTCCCAAAATTGGGATTTTTTTCCCGAAATGAGCTCGCCTACATTCACTGGAGAGACGGGCTCCGACCGCTTTGATGTCGCCAATCGATGGCCACCATCTCAGCGTAGGTGGTGGTGGCCGATCGCGGAGGCCGCTGGTTGGCCAGGAAATGTCCACCCAAGTTAGCCTAGCTCAGGTCAATCCTAATCCTTGGATGAAGGATGAAGAAATCTAGCAACCCTTGGATCTCCTTTGAGATTAGTGCTGGATCAGTTATCTGCAGGCCATATCATTTCATTAATTAATGATTATGTTACATATATTCAGACCTTTAATGTTTAAATTAAGGCATCTTAGAGGCTGATCCATGTTAAGTGCTCAACATGAAAGTTGTAACAGGTGGTCTTAATTTTCCACAGGATTTTGAATTACCTCATTTGGTGCCATACAGACCCCAGAATCTCAATTTTACAGAGGGGTGTCCTAAAAGTACCCTAGACCATATTTTGTGAATAACTATTCCTAGGTTGTTTGCATGCGCCTAAAATTTTGGACATGCATGAGTGGTACCTAGATGGACCTACTATCGTAAAATCAGAATTTTTGGATGACAATTTTCTATAGTTTTGTAAGAAATATGATTTTTCATATCTTTAAAATATATGTGGCTAGACCAACTCAAAATTACCCAAATCTTGGGTGGCATGTTATTTAGGTCATAAGTAGTCATGATAAAAAATTTAAGTCATTTGGGCCTCTGCATGGTTGTGTATTCCATATGCATGTAAATGTAGTGTATGGGAGAATGGTGTGCATTAAGCACCAAAGTTGTAATTGGTTAATTTCTCTCAGAGGGCTTGCTACATGGTAGTGAGATTTTGTCCATGTAAGTAATATGAGGAAATGTATCACCCTTCGAGAGATTGGAATTTTTGGACTTATAATTTCTAGGTATATTAATATTTCTCTATATGTCATATTTTTAAATATGTAAAATAATAGTGACCAAATCACCTCGAAAAAATCCACAACTCCGCCCTAAGCATTGCTAAGACATAATACACCTCTGGAATTTAACTGAGAATTGTTGAGCATCATTTACTTTGCTGAATTAATTTGTTGGGATTTTTCCCTATGTGAATTAATGAAATAATCATGGCTGAATCATTCCAGAAAATTCCAAAATTCTGACTAGACCTATGATATAGTGTTATCTATCTATAAAAATTTACTTAGAATTTTTAAAGCAGTGTTTCATGTAGCATATGTACAATTGTTGATTGATCATCGTAATGAGATTATGGCTAATTAGGGTTATAATATTTCTGAAAGATTACCAAACTATGTTGAACACCATTTTGAGTCAATCTAACCCTCTATAAAATTACTTGGAATTTTTAGAGCAGTATTTTTCATTGTTCATGTACAATTGTTGATTAATCACTATTATGAGATTATGGTTAATTAGGGTTATATAATATTTGGAAAATTATCAAACTTTGTTGAACACCATTTTGAGTAAAAATAACCACCCGTAAATTTACATGGAATTTTTAGAGCAGTATTTTTCATAGTTCATGTACAATTGTTGATTAATCACTATTATGAGAATATGGCTAGTTAGGGTTATAATATCTCTAGAAAATTATCAAACTTTGTTGAACACCATTTTGAGTCAATATAACCCTCTTTAAATTTACTTGAAATATTTATAACAGTATTTATCATAGTTCATGTACAGTTGTTGATTAATCACTATTATGAGATTTTGGGTGATTAGGGCAATAATATTTTTGGAAAATTATCAAACTCTATATAACCTCTTTTTGAGTTAATATAGCTCTCTGAAAATTTACTTTGAGTTTTTGGGATTCATTTGAAGGTACTTCATGTTCAAATTGTACAACTCCCTATCATTGGTGATATTAGTTTTTATTCCCAAAAATAATGGAAAATATATGAAAATCTGATAGACCACATATATCATCATTTTGAACCTATGGAATAAATATTAAATGCACTGGATTTTATATGACAATATTCTCTTCACTAATTACATGGTTATTAATAATAGTGCATATAGTGTGCAGATAGTAATAACGTTACTTGAGGGTTTGAATATCATAATAACCTTGGAAAATTATATTGTTCTGAAAAGTTTTCATTAAGATCGCAATACACCCTTGGTAGAAATTTGAGAGCATTTAGATGAGTTCCGATGAATGGTCACTCGTAGACATCAATCCTTAAGGATAGAAGTGAGTAGTTTTTAACAAAATTTCTACCAAATAACTTAGGTTGGGTGGTGTTACACAAACCTAGAAGTGGACAGCCCAGTCCACTGCCCTGTTTGCCTCAACTAGGTACCTGAGTTGACACACTCGAATAGAGGGAACTAAAAAAGGTCTGTACATACAGAGTCGTGTGCGTGAGTTGCATCATTGCATTGCACATCATGACATAACATACTTGCATAAAACAGAGACCTCATCATATAAATTAGTATGGGCTCTTTTATGCGATGAGTTTACTTCTTGCCAGATCCCTTAGCTTACATGTTTGTGTGTGTATACACATAAGTTAAGGTTACTTTCATAGCTGCTCTAGTTGTTCCTTTACTTGCTCTAGTTATCTTTATAACTACTCTGGTTTACTTTTCTAGCTGCTTAGACTATTTTATAACTCCGTGTGTATACTCACTTTGACGCTCGTTTATATACTACTCGGTTTCTTTGTAGCCCCTTGATTTATTATGATTGATATGCTAAAAAGGTGCTTGATGTATATATATATACATGTTGTTAGCTATTGATATAATTGCTAGATGTAAATTCTTTTATATACATGTTGTTAGCTATTGATATAATTGCTAGATGTAAATGCTTTTATATACATGTTGTTAGCTATTGATATATATTGCTAGGTTAGTAATACCCGCTTGTCACCTGCATTGATTTACCCTTTGATGTCCTCCGCTTCCTCCTCCCGTACGGTGCCTAGGAGTCGCGGGTGAAGGCGGTGAGGAATATGCTGAGTCTTATAGACTGACGGTCGGTGGACCTCATCATTTTAGGGATGATGTGTCAGATCAGTAGGACCTCGTTCAGGAGACAGGACAGGAGGACGGGATGAAACAGAGCAGCTACTACACGTCGTCGCAGCAGCAGCTACAGATGCATGAAGACAGTGTTTGATAGCTTCCGCATCGATGTAGAGTGAGAGTGTTGTTGCACTATATTTGAACCTGTACCAGGCATAAGCCCTTATTCCTTTAGTTCTTTCTAATCGTGGACATTGTAATCATGTATTATGATAAATATATAATATGATTTTGTGGACTTGTTTCATTTAATACTTCAATTAATGTGATTATGGTTGGCCTGGATGATGATGAATAGCCGGCAGGATCGGCGTCTTGTGGCGGCGACCATTAGGTGTAATGGTGTCGCTGCAAGACGATGGTTCTGGGCGGTAAGACCCGGGAAAGAAGCAAAAAAAGGGGGTCTTACAAACTGGTATCAGCTTAGCCGACTTTCGATCCAAGTAAAAGAAGTCCACAAACCTTAGGGCAACCCCCGCTTGAGTTAGTTTGAGGACAAACTAGCAGCGGAAGCAGTGGTGTGCCCATATGGGAAATCACATAACTTTGTCCACTTAGCGATGAGATTAGGCCCACCTGACTAGTACACCGTATTGGTTTGAGGTAACAAGACATCTCATAAGGTATCCTAGTCCGACATCAACCTCAAATTTTTTTGACCAAGTAGTAGGATACCCCCAAATGTTGAAACTGATTTCTGGGCCTCTTGTGGAGCTCGGGGCCCTCACCCAAATGAGGGGCAGCTAGCCCTTACTGGTCCCTCAGAGAAGGTAGACTGAAGACTAGAAAAATGACTAAGACCTTAGTCACAGCGAGGAGGTCCCTCCACTAACCCGGAAGATCGTTGAGCACCCCCCCTCCCAAACCAAAGCTGAGACTCGGGCACCTTGGAGAGCTCTGGAAATGCTAACCAAAGAAAGCCTGAGG
Source organism: Dactylorhiza incarnata (assembly GCA_033032865.1). Classification (NCBI taxonomy): domain Eukaryota; kingdom Viridiplantae; phylum Streptophyta; class Magnoliopsida; order Asparagales; family Orchidaceae; genus Dactylorhiza; species Dactylorhiza incarnata. Next base: position 2,144,949 of record JAWHQI010000068.1, read on the forward strand.
AGAGAGAAGCTGAAGTGACCCCCTCTCCAAAGGTGCCCTTTAGGTCTTATTTATAGGATTTCTGATTTGGCCTGCAAATAGCAGGATCCCGCCTTTTGATTTTACTAACTGCACCCCAGATGGGTCTGCTAACAGCCAAACTCCGCTGTTTGTAGAGGATAGAGGCTGACCACCAAGGGTAAAAGGGTAATTTGGCCCCATCAACCTATGGGCAGAGAACTGCGAGAACATTACTTCCGAAGCTCTCGCGGGCCTTCTCGCGAGCCCTGTACGCGATGCCTCTCCCAAGCGATCGCCCTGCGAGGACCTTGCTGGCTCATCCTGGCGGTATCTGTCGAGGTCTGGTCTCGCGAGTCTTCCTGCGAGACCGCCTCCTGACTTCGTCGAGCTAAACACACCTTTCATCGAACGTAGGGCACTTCGCCGATCACGGACGAGCTCGACGAACGCAGAACGTCGACCGCTGCTTCCCTGCTGTTATTTGTCGAGCGCTGCTAATAGAATAGATTTGGTTCGTCGGGCGTCGTCCGACGAATGCTGAGCTCCGTTTGACATTCGTCGAACGCGGACTTGAGCTCGCTGGACGCTGAGGCTTTAAACTCACGTGCCCTCCTGCGAGCACTGAACACATTTCACTGAACACCTGAACATAGGTCTCTTCTGCCAACGGCCTGTGAGGTACTGGTTTGTCAGCCCTCGCTTGGCATAGTCTTTTTGAGGATATCTGTCGAGTGCTGGATCTCGCGATTCCTCTTGCGTGACCGTCCCACTGGCTTTAATGAGACTAGAATGCTTCGTCGACTTCTGATGATTTCGCCGAACGGGGGTGAGCTCGATGATGCCAGTTGAGCTCGACGAACACGGGAGAGTTCGTCGAACGCAGTACATCTTTCGTCGAACGCAGGAGACTTCCTCAAACTGCCTGCGAGCGTTTATTTCACCGATCCTTCTCGCTCGCCTCTCAGCGTGCCTTCCGAGAGTGACTTCTTCAAGGCCTCTCTCGCGAGGTCTTTGGCCCTAAGGCCTCCATCTCTTATTACTTCCTTCATCTTGTTGCTTTCTTAAACCGTTCCTCTTCTCCTGGTGAATATCGGGGTTGTACACAATCCCCTTTCTTCGCAAGGCTATTTGGGCTCGCGAAGAACATCCAACCCCTGGTATTCGCCAGCCCCTTGATGATCTGTCGGGAATATTTGGTGGGGCCCACCCTTAGGGCTATAAATATTGTCCCGAATCCTGAGTGGCGTGCGCCGCCACTTCCTTTTCTTTCTTTTTGCCCCGTACTGTAGCTACCAGGAGATGCCGCTTTCCGAAGAAGCTGAGGCTCGTCTGAGAGCTGTGAGGGCCAGCGGGCTATCCTCCACGACCAGGATCCCCGCCTGGATGAATCGGCCTCCTCCTGCTCAGTCGCCGAAGACTAAGAAGGCGAAGGTAGCTTGCCAAACCGGGGATGGCTCCGTGCTACTGGACTCCTCCACGGATAGCCGTCCCCTCGCGAAGGTATGATCTATCTCTCTAGATTAATTCAATAAGTTCGCCCTTTTTTCATTCCTACTCGCAGGATGATTTGCCGAACGAGGACACTGGAGAACCTTCTGGTGGGTCTCGCCAAAGTCCACCGGCGGATACAAATCTTGCTGGAAAAAATGACGCGGGTATGCCCTTAATCTCGCATGCCAGCCCTCCTTTTGTCAACTGACCTTCATTCCCTGCTTCTTGCAGTCTCGCCCCAGAAGTCCCCAGCTCGCCAGGCATTGCGGCCTCCGTCTCTGCCTCCTCCCGACAAAACTATAGATAAGCCAGGGTTTCGACTCCTGACGACCGAGGAGACCGGCGGCTCTATACCGCCAAATATCCCGTCGTCGAACAGGGCAGCCTATTCTCCTGGCCTGGGCAAATCTCTCTACCCCCACTATGGTAACGTCTTCCAGGGCCGCCCTGAGACTTCTCGCCCCCCTTTGGGTAAGCATTCTGACGGCCCTCTGCCATGCGTGAATTCAAGCGCGATATCTAACCTTTCGTAACATTTCGCAGTGATTTCTGAAAATCGGCCTACCGATTCCGAGTTGGGCGACGACGAGATGTCCCCCCTCTCTGACCAAGTGGAAGATTTCATAGGAGATCCGCGAGATCCTGAGATGATGAAACAACGAGCCGCACAGTTGCTGAGAAAACATGGTCGGATGCTGATGGACCTCAACATGCAGGCGAGGCGGGACAGAGAAGCTGCCGAGGATAGGCATGCTGTCTTAATGGAAGAGTGTGCGAGGCTCCGGGCCGCGAGACAACGCGATCACGATGAGAACCTTACGATGTCGAAGGTGCATATAGCGAGGATGAGGGATTACGCCTTCCTCATTGACCGGGAGGGCCGCGCGGCCGAGGATTATTATAATTCTAGGGTACTGCCTCGGTCGGGTTCGCGGGGTGGGGGCATGTGGAAGTGGTTTCCCCATGATTCTCGCTAACTTCTTCGCTGCCGCGAACTCTTATTTCTTATTAATAAGTGCCGTTATTCTAGACGATTTCGCAATGGCTTGCAACCCGTATATTTGTTACTCATATATTGGCTTTATTTCGTCTAGTAATAATCATTACTAGTTTTTTATTAGTTCTCGCTCGCTGCTAATAAGTCTGTTTCATTCTCATGTCATGTTGTACTCGCGAGGACCCTCTGTTCTCGCTAAATGTATCTCGCAAAAAAGTTGCTTGTACTAACCCCGCAGGCCTTTCTCGCCCGCGGTCGTGATGTGATGTTTTGGCTAACCGAGCCCACCGGCGCTTGGGCTTCTTCCCGCCCTTTTATTTTTGCTATAAATAGGCGGTCATAACTGGGACAACCACTGCATTTACTGTCAACCTTCCTCCTCCTCCGCTTCAGAGCTCTCGCTCCTTCCCGTTCTCGTTCTACTTCCTTTCTCGCATGTTATTGAAATGGGTGGCGATGCTAACGAGTCGGAGGGTCGGAGAAAGATCGCTAAGGCTTTCGCCGAGCACAGCTTCTTCCACTGCAACCTGGTAGACGAGGAATATTTCAGCGCGGTCACCGACTACGTCACCCCTCCATTCGAGGCACGCTGTCCTAGCGAGAACGATGTGATCAATGCGCCACTTGTCGACGAGCAGGCCATCCCCACCGCTCATTTCGCGGTCGGCTTGCGTCTCCCCTTGTGGCCGAAAGTTCGCCAGGTAATAATCACTCTCGCTCGCTTCTTATTTTCTGCAGGTCAAGTCTCGCTCATTTTGTGAACTAATCCTGGTCTTCGTGCTGCTCGCCAGGTGCTCAAGCATTACGGTGTTGTTCCGGGTTAGCTTACCCCTAACGCCATGGCGGTGGTCACAGCTTTCGCCTGCCCACTGCCCTCGGAGGACATGACGCCCTCCTTTATCATTTCTTCTGTAAGAAGAACTTTGAGGTTGTTCATCTCCGCCGCAACCTCAATTCGCTGCTCCCAGTGCTCGCTGGGGAAGGTAAAGATTTCGCTCAATAACTATTGCTATTCCCAATAACTCCGTACTTATTGAAATTTCCACTTTTTCAGGCGAGCGAGATCTCCCCATCCATCCCCCCTACGCGAGCAATCGGAAGATTGACGCTACCCTTGCTCTCACGACCATGGGGCAGAGGCTTGCCGAGGCGCCGCCACACCAGGTGAGCCCTCCTCTCGTAAGAGACCGGGGGCTTCTAGTAGCCATGCCCTTCCCCCAAAATCCCCGCCGAAGAAAAAGAGTAAGAAGAGCAAGGTCTCGCTCGACTCCTCGAAGGGGAAGGAGCCTCGCGAGGCCGCTTTCAATGAGTTCGACCTCATCGGCCTCTCCGCGGAAGGTGAGGATGACGAGCCCAGCCAGGAGGCTGCCAGAAACTCTGCTCCGCCCATCCCCGTCAACCATTATAACTTCGGTCTTGGCCAGAGGCGCCGAGATGAGACCGGCGAGCTCTTGGTGAACTGGAAGCCAGAGACGAACCAGGCGGCATCTCTACCATCCTCCCTACCTGGGTGGAGAAGGAGACCGTCAGCTGCCACGCCTTCGATTTCTCGTTTGTCCTATATGGACGCGAGGACGCGGCGGCTTATAAAGACGAGATGGCGAGGACTCTCGCTTTTGAGAGCGCGAGGTCCCAGTTGCGCTCTGCCGAGCTCGCCCACATGACGGGGAGGTGCTGCTTGCAACTGGAGCTTCAGAACGTGGAGCTCGCGAGGGCCTATCATGGGCTTCTTGCCGAGAACGCGCAGCTGAAGGAAAAGCTGCTCACCGTGGAGGGCAGTGTGGTGAGTTACCTAGACCTCATCACCATCCTTTCCTTTGGCCATTTTGTTCCCTAAATTTATCTTTCTTGCAAGATGTCGAGGCCGCCGGAAGAGCCGACGCTCGCATCCAGGAATTGGAGGGCGAGGTGGCCGGGCTAAAAGCCCGAAATTGCGAGCTCGCCCGTGCCATCATTCCCCCTTCTCCTCGCCGTCTGAAGGAAGAGCGGCGATCGCGAGACGACGAAATTCGCTTGGAGTCCACTGAGTCAGCTCGCTACATCTTCCAAACGATGAAGGCGGCCGACCTCCTAGCCGACGACGCGGCCGACATGACTCTGGAAGACATCATCTCGGAGCTCTTTATCCCGCTTCCACCAGTGAAGAGCAGCGACGACGAGGAAGGGTTCGCGAGCGATTCCTGATGCTTGTAATTTTTGGTTAAATTTCCTATTTCGTTTTGGGCTGGCGAGATCGCCGCCTCTTGTAAATCAAACCGTGAAATGAATAGATGCATGTTTTTGGACTTGTACTGTGCTCGCCCTTTCTGCTATGTTGTTTTTCGTGCTGATATCTCGTTCTCGCTTGCCTCGATATTCATCTTTGCGGAGGTTATTCTCACGATGATCGTTCTCGCACCTTACATTATCGAATAGATAGCATAGGACATTTTTTGCTGCTCTGGCCTTTCGCCATTTGCCTTAGGATTATTACCCTTTAGGTATGCATTTTTCTCTAGGTTTCGCGAGGTACTTTCCTTCTCGGCGAGAGCTCGCCTCCCGCCCTGTGCCGGCGACTTCTCTGCCGAGCACCGAGTACCCTGGAGCGCTTAGGGTTGATTCTTGCCGCTCATATACTATCGTGCAAAATCTTTCTTCTCGCCGGGCGAGCAGGCTCGCCGAGCGAGAAGGCCCGGGTCAGCGCCGAAGGCTCACCAACCTGAGGTATATCATCTTGACCTTATGAAGAACTCATCTCCTTGCCAACTTCTCCAGTGATCAACCTGAAACCTCCCATCCCATGAGAGCCCGGGATCGGAATGGACCTGATGCATTCCAGCATCGATATTTGTTACCTTGCCAGCCTCTCCAGAGATCAACTTGAAACCACCCGTCTAGTGAGAGCCCGGGAGAGGAATCATCTGGGGCATTCCAGCACCAATACTCGTCACTTTGCCAGCCTCTCCAGAGATCAACCTGAAACCCCCCGTCTAGTGAGAGCCCGGGAGCGGAATCGATCTGGGGCATTCCAGCACCAAGACTTGTCACCTTGCCAGCCTCTCCAGAGATCAACCTGAAACCCCCCGTCTAGTGAGAGCCCGAGAGCGGAATCGATCCGGGGCATTCCAGCACCAATACTTGTCACCTTGCCAGCCTCTCCATAGATCAACCTGAAACCCCCCGTCTAGCGAGAGCCCAGGAGCGGAATCGATCTGAGGCATTCCAGCACCAATACTTGTCACCTTGCCATCCTCTCTAGAGATCAACCTGAAACCCCCTGTCTAGTGAGAGCCCGGGAGCGGAATCGATCTGGGGCATTCCAGCACCAATACTTGTCACCTTGCCAGCCTCTCCAGAGATCAACCTGAAACCACCCGTCTAGCGAGAGCCCGGGAGCGGAATCGATCTGGGGCATTCCAGCACCAAAACTTGTCACCTTGCCAGCCTCTCCAAAGATCAAACTGAAACCCCCCTTCTAGTGAGAGCCCGGGAGCGGAATCGATCTGGGGCATTCCAGCACCAATACTTGTCACCTTGCCAGCCTCTCCTGAGATCAACTTGAAACCCCCCGTCTAGTGAGAGCCCGGGAGCGGAATCGATCTTGGGCATTCCAGCACCAATACTTGTCACCTCTCCAGAGATCAACCTGAAACCCCCCGTCTAGTGAGAGCCCGTGAGCGGAATCGATCTAGGGCATTCCAGCACCAATACTTGTCACCTTGCCAGCCCTCGCATAACAGCTATAACTATCAAGTGAAGAAGTATAGTATTCAACTAATATCATAATAAAACTTTCAAGGGTAGAATCGCTTCAAATCGTCTCCACTTCTGGCTCGGCAGAGAGGTACCCCTTACACATCTTGGAGGTGATACCCCCCCCCCAACTTGAGCACTTCGCTTACAATGTATGGACCCTCCCAATTGGGGTTGAGCATACCTACCGCGGCCCCTCTTCCGGCCGCGTCGACCTTTTTCAAGACCAGATCTCCTTTTTGAAAGGGCTTTACTCGGATGTGCTTGTCAAAATATCGGGCCATTCGTCGCTTGATTTCCTCCTGCCTGATGGTGGCCTGGTCCCGGAGTTCCTCCACCAGGTCCAAGGATAGCCTTTGTTCCTCATCAATGGCCACTAGCCACTCTTCATTCCCTTCACCCGCGGCGATCACCCTAGGTGTCTTTACTTCGAACTCTATGGGAAGGACTGCTTCGGACCCAAGAGAAAGTTTGAACGGGGTCTCTCCGGTGGCGGTGTTAGGGGTAGTCCTCAGGGCCCAGAGAATGGATGGTAGCTGCTCTACCCAGTTCCCCCGGAGGTTCTCCACCTTCTTCTTTAGTAGGTTGACGATTACTTTGTTTCCTTCCTCCACCTGACCGTTGCTTCTCGGGTGGTGAACCGATGCGAACCTGAGGTCGATGCCAAGCTGGGTGCAGAAGCTAACAAACTCTTCGCTACTAAACTATGGCCCATTGTCCGTCATTATAGCTAGGGGAGGACGTGCCTGCAAATTATTTCTCCCCACACAAAATTCCTCACAACCTGAGATGTTACCTTGGCGAGCACCTTCACTTCTACCCATTTGGAGAAGTAATCGATCATGACCAGTAAGAACCTTCTTTGGCCGCTAGCTTGAGGGAAAGGGCCAACTAGGTCCAACCCCTATATGGCAAAGGGACAGGGAGCTGTGACGGTCCGAAGTCTCTGGGCTGGGAGGAGTTGGAGTGGAGCATAGAGTTGGCACTTTGAACACCTCCTTGCGAACTCTGCCGCGTCTTTGCTGAGGGTGGGCCAGAAATAACCTTGCCTCAACACCCTACCCTCCAGGGTTCGCCTCTCGGAATGACTGCCACACTCCCCGGAGTGAATTTCTTCCAGGACTTTCGGGACCTCCTCCTCGGAAACACAACGGGCCAGGAGTCCCGAGAGAGTCTTCCTGTATAGCCCTCCTGCATGCAAGGAATAGTAAGTTGACTTATACATGAAGCGTCGCCTGTCTATGTCTCCTTCAGGGAACTTCCCTGATGAGAGGAAAGCGACAAAGGGATCCATCCACGAGACCCGCTGATCCACCTCCATCAATTCTCCTTCCTCGATGGTGGGTCAGAAAATTTCTGAAATCGTTTCTCCTGCTCGGGGACCGAACTTGGCTAAGAGATCTGCGGGGGTGCTCTCCTCCCTTGGCACGTGCTTGACGGAGAAAGTGCGGAAATGCCCGATGACCCTCTTGACCTTTTCCAAGTACCGCAGGAGGGTCGGGTCCTTTGCCTCAAACTCTCCCATGACTTGGCATGCTACCACCATGGAGTCCATCGAGACCTCCACACCTTGCACCCCCAATTCCCGAGCTAACCGCAGGCCCGCTATTACCGCCTCGTACTCTGCTTTGTTGTTGGTAATCGGGAAGTGGATGTTTAAAGCTTGCTCGATCTTTGTCCCTAGGGGGCTCACCAATATGATTCCCCCTCCATAGGAGTGCTTTCCTGACGCTCCATCCACCATCAGCTTCCATGTCACTGAGGGGGAGATTCATGCTCCCCTACTTTGGTTGTGTAGTCAGCCATGAAGTCTGCCACCGCTTGGGCCTTGATCGACGCCCTGGGGACAAACGTAATGTTGAACTCACTCAGCTCCACGAACCACTTTGCCAATCTTCCCGAGTGTTCCACCCCTTCCATGACTTTGCGAAGCGGGTGATCTGTTATTAATTTGATTGAATATGCCTGAAAGTAGGGCCGGAGCCTCCGAGCCGCCACCACCAATGCGAAAGCCAACTTCTCCAAAATTGGTACCGGAGCTCCGCCTTCTTCAGCACTCGGCTGGCATAGTAGATAGGGAATTGCCTTCTTCCCTCCTCCCGATCAGTACTGAACTTACCGCCTCAGATCCTACTCCCAGGTACAGGGATAGGTCTTCTCCCAGTCTCGTCCCTTGAAGTAGGGGGGTTTGGGTGAGTTGCTCTTTCAAAGCCTGAAAAGCTTTCTCACACTCCGGGGTCTATTCGAATTTTTTGTTTCCCCTTAGTACCTTGAAGAAGGGTGCACACTTTTCTCCCGCCTTGGAGAGGAACCTGCTGAGTTCGGCCAGCTTCCCTGTGAGGCTCTGAACCTCCTTCGGGCTTCTCAGAGACCCCAACTCCATTATCGCATTGACCTTATCTGGGTTAGGTTCCACCCCCGCAGGGGTGAGCAAGTGGCCTAGTAATTTCCCTCGGCTAGCCCTGAAGACACACTTCAAGGGGTTGAGTTTCATCTTATACTTCCGCAGGGTCCCAAACGTCTCTTAAAGGTCTCGGAGGTTAGACCCAAGGTCCCGGCTCATCAACATGAGATCATCAACGTAGACGTCTAAGTTATTTCCCTTTTGTTTGCGAAATACCCTATCCATCATCCTTTGGTACATGGCACCTGCATTCTTAAGCCCGAAGGGCATCATCTCATAACAGTAACATCCGTCCCCCGTGATGAAGGAGACATCTTTGATGTCCAGGGGGTGCATGCGAATTTGGTGATAACCTGAAAAAGCATCTAAGAAAGACATTACAGAGAAACCAACGGCTGAGTCAACCAGCGCGTCGATTCTAGGCAGGGGGTAGCAATCTTTCGGGCATGATTTATTAAGTAGTGAAAATTCGATACACATTCTCCACTAACCTCCTCCCTTCTTTACCATGATCACGTTGGAGACCCAGCCTGGATACTGGATCTCCGATAAAAAACCTGCTTGCAAGAGCTTACCCACCTCCTCTTGGATGGGTCCTTCCAGCTTGTCTGCAACGACCCTCCTCTTTTGTCGGATGGGCCGGGTGCCAGGGTCGAGGTTGAGGCGGTGGCAAGCCACATCCGCATCGATCCGGGGCATCTCCGCGATGCTCCAAGAGAAGACATCCACATTCTTCTGCACGAAGGCTAGGATCTCAGCCTGCTCCTCCAAACTAAGCTCTCCGCTGATCCAGACCTTCTCCACCACCTCAAGCTGAGTGGTGACCTCAAGCTCCACGACCTCCTCCATGGCCTCCAGCCTAGATTGCTCTCCCCAAGCATTTTCCTTCTCTCCGCCGCAACCGAGCGCTTGGGCCCTCTCCTCCGTCTCTTTCTCCTCTACCATCATCAACTCCTCCGCCCCTCCTTCCTGGGCATCCTCTTCTTTCTCCTCTTCTCCTCCTCCCTCCGCCCTGGGTCCTTCAGTGACCCCTTCCTGGGCATGAATTCCCACTTCCTCCATCCTCGCCTCTGGCTTCTGCTGCTTCCTCCATCACTTTGTCCCACTCCTCGGCTTCTCCCATCCAGGCTATGGTGTTGACAGCTGTCACATAGCACTGTCTCGCCACCTTGGGGTTTCCCCGGACCCGGACCTGAATTCCACCCGCGTTGAACTTGAGGCACTGATGGAAGGTGGAAGGGACGCATTGAAATGCGCTGATGAGAGGCCGTCCGAAGATGGCACTGTAGCTGCTCGGGGCATCCACTATCACCAAGCGGCAGTTCCGGGACTGCCCTCCAAGAGTCACATGGAGCCCCACTCCACCCTCTACCTCCTTCCTTTCTCCCGAAAAACCAAATAGGGGACCATCTAAGGCGAACACCCTCTGGGCCTCCACCTTCATTTCGTCAAACGCCTTCTTGAAGACGATGTTGACCAAACTCCCGTTATCGATTAGAATCCGCGAGACGGTGAAGTTCTCGATGGCGGTCTAGATGACCAGCGCATCGCAGAATGGATCTTCATGACCTGGCATGTCCTTCTGAGAGAAAGTAATTTTCTCCGCTGGGGGTGGAGCAGTGGATGTTGTGGCCAAGCTCCGCCGATAGATGGTATGGAAGCTAGCCTTGCGGGTTGCCTCCACCCCTACCCCCCCCATGGATCACCCCGATCCCTCCTCTGCTCCCCACGTCAATTTTGTCTTCACACCTTTCCTCTTCCTCCTCTCGAGGCACAACCTCCTCGATTCTCACCGGTTGCTGTTGTCGCGGCATGGGCAATCGGGCCCTTTTTGTCTCTAGGAACTCTGGGCAGGTGCCCGTTGCGTGACCTTCCTCATCATGGAAGTCACAATACGGCAGCGTCACCTCTCCCGCCTCGCCCTCCACCATCCTATTCCTTCTTCTTCTTCCTGCTCCCGCTTCTTCTCTCGCCTCTTCTCTCCTTCCTCTTCCTCCTCTTCCCCTCCTGATTGCCATAGCTTGCTGTGGTGGAGGAGGCATTGGCCTCAGACCCTGTCTCCATCCCAACTGAGGGGGTCTTCCTTGACCCCCATTGAAGTTACCCCTCCCCGGGGCGTAACCCCTTCCCTGGCCTTGCATTCCTCCGCCATGATGCCTCCACTCCCCCTTCGGGGCCGTGGGCCCTTCCCTTCTCCTCACCTCTTGCTTGAAGTCCACCCGAGAATCTCACAGAATACATCTTCTCCCATTCAACAGTCTCATGATCTTTCAAGACCCAAATGTCAATGCCCAGCTCACTCGAAGAGCTCCGCTCTCTGTCAATGATCGAGAGACTTAGGATCTGGTGATACACCTTGGTTTAATATGAGACTTAGGATCTGGTGTTTTTAGACCAACATTGAGCTATAGTAATTTTCCCAGAATTTATTGAAGTCTTAACATAGTACTTGTAGTGTAAACTCTTATTGGCACACCACTTGTATTAAATAGTAATTATGGATAAATACTCCCTGGTAAATTATGAAACCTTGGATTTGGTGTTTTTAGATGAATATTGTGCTAGGTTAATTTTCTCAGAATTTATAAAGACCTATAAATGTTAGTTGTAGTGTAATCCCTTATTGGCACACCATTTGTATTAAATAGTAATTATGGATAAATACTCCCTGGTAAATTATGAAACCTTGGATTTGGTGTTTTTAGATGATTATTGTGCTAGGTTAATTTTCTCATAATTTTTATAGATCTATAGATGATACTTGTAGTGTAAATCTTTATTTGCACCCCATTTATTTTAAATAGAAATCAGGGTTAAATAGTCCCTGGAAAAATGTGAAACTTGGGGTTTGAGGTTTTTAGACCAATACTATGCTAGTGTGAATTCATCAGAAATTATAGATCCATAGATGATATTGGTTGGATGAATAGTTTACATATAATTATGGTTGTGTGTTACTTATCGCCTCAACAAAGTATATTCTCCGATGCTCTAACATCTTAACTTAATCGTTGTAACATATGATTAGTGGTTATAATGTTGGTTATGTATTTGTTTAAAAACTCATGAAGAGCGCAAGAGAGAACCGACATGAATTGTGAATTTTGTGCAGGTTTAAGTCAGATATGGATTGGATAGGAGTGGAACTTAGCAATAGGTCCTTGTGATCTTAATAGATGAACAAAATATAAATGATCCCATGCAATGTATGGTATCATTGATTTACCTCCTCGATCCAAAGACGATGATCTGTAATATTGTCGGGACAAATGACTTAACATCATTGGTCGAACAAATGCTTGAATTTAGTCAAATTATTAGAAACATAGGGTTGTTAAGTTAGTTGCTTGAGACAAATATATAGCATCATGGGATATGTGGATTGGAATCCGGTCCTCGCAAGTTATAATTATAGCTGTAATTTCTTGCATTTGTAGGGCATTTGAATGTAAATTACATATGGTATATTCTATTAAGAACTAAGCCCTTTCAAATTTGAACTAAGCCCTTTCATTATCCCTATATCTTGGGAGATAGTTTGACGCATAGCCAGAGATTTTAAAAAAGATGACTTATGAGCCTAAAGTATAATGATAAAGTTTACTAGGGTTTGTATGATTTAATACAACCCTACTACGATACAATGAAAAGTGACCATGACGGAAATATATTAAAATGTTGGGATTTGGAGAATACGATACTATGAAAAGTGACCAGACGGTCATATATTAAAATGTTGGGATTTGGAGAATTAAACACGATGATTAAATATCACTACTATCAACTCTTACCTGATATAGCCAAGTCAGTTGATTATAATTGTTGAACTATAAACTTTTGAATGACCCAATTTAGCAAAACGTCATTATATTGGAAACCTGCGGATTGAAATAGGGTAACGCCGTGGCATATAAGGGGAGTGATTGCAGAACTTGATACTGTGTGAACTAGAGTACGGGTAATGTTATTCATGATGTTTGAACAATTAAGATTAATTTGATATGACATGACATTAGAAGTATAATAACCTTAGGAAATTTGAAATTTGGCAGATGATATATTGAAGGTGTATACTTTATGTATGATCCTCCGATTATGAATCTGATACATCAAGAACCGGAGCACGTATGTTTGATGACATCATAAACACCATCAGGAAGATCCATGACTATGGGGAACATATTTTTTAATCAAATCTATATACGATGAAATTACATGAGAATTAATGGGTTTTAATGAGATCTTCCTAATGATGAGATCGACTCTTGAGAAATCTTACAGTTTTGAAGATATTTTACCTGTATACCGTCTAAATCAAACTCTAAAAGTCCACGGTGTGCCTCTGAGTATTCTCTAGAGGGGGTGAATAGAGATTTAAAGATTTTCTATCCTGATAATGCACACATAATAAAAATACTAAGTATTATGCACTCAGCAATCCAAAAACAGAATAAAGTAAATACAGATTGCTGAAAAGAAATAAACACAGAAAATTGAAAGAAGGGACAACACAGAAAATCAACACACAGATGACACAAGGATTTTCATAGAGGTTCCCCAAATTGTGGGTACTCCTCTCTTCTACCTCCCAGGTAGGATTGCACAACTTGTGCCTGCGTCTTTTGATAAGGACATTCTTAGAACCACTGAGTCTTTTGATAAGGAGACTCTTAGAACCAGTGAGTCTTTTGATAAGGGGACACTTAGAACCACTGAATCCTATGAAAGAGGGATTAATAAAACTCTTTTATAGTGTGAAGAATAAGGAAGAAGAAAGAAAGAAGATGGAGATAAGAATTCTGTTCTCAGAATTCTTCATAAGCAATTTCTCAAGAACTTCAGCTTCTGTTTTTCTTTCACTGGATCTGTTGATGATGAACCCTTGCTTATGATTGTGATGATTTGCAAGGGTTATTTTCAGATCCTTTTCTCTAAGTACTTCTTGTAATCTAGCTGATGTATGATGATGATGAAAGGGCAGCTATCTATCTTTCCTGTGTAGAGAGAGCACTTGTATTTCTATCCTAAGGTTAGAGAAGGGAGAGGAAGAAGAGACCCTGTTTGACAGTATGAATAATGTTGTGAATGCTCTTTCTTTCTTCTCTTCTCTTGCATACTTATTGTGTATGATTGGTATTTGAATTTCTTTCTCCATTTAGATTGTCCTGAAATGGAATTCTTATTGGACCTTTGATTTTCCTTTCTTCTTTTGATCCCGACCCGTCCATCAGCGCTGAATACCTTCCAAGAATGTTTCTGTTATGTCTTGGAGTACTCTATTCCATTCTTGGAAATAATCGAGCCATCAAAGAACTATCTTTAGCTTGGTGGTCCTTCTGAAAAGGTGTTATAAGGACAGCAGACAACGCTTTCTTTTTCAGACTGTATTCGACGTAGCATCGAATTAAATTTCTCTCTTATCGACGCACCTCTGAGTTCTTATCGGAGTTGTTTCCCCGGAAATCCGTGACCTCTCTTCTCCAGTAACAAAGAGCCCTTCCAGCGGTCTTAGATTTGAGAGACTGCCCAGATCACCTGCTCTCCCTCTATTGTTTTCTCTCAAGGCACGAGCGATCAAGCTTCTGCCAGACCGCGTGGTCTGGTCTCTTTTTCCTTTTTTGTTATTAGTACCCTTTTCCTCTTCCCCAGCTCACCAGTACCCCGGGCAGCCCGTAGTTTTTGGATCTGCACATTTGGGCAGCCTCCACGTCAATAAATAGAGGGGTAGGGGTAACTGAAAAAAGAATTTGACTTCGAGCCTCCAGCTTACAACCTATGTATGCGGTCTCGAATATATCATTTTTCTACCTCTCCCCCTGGCCTATTTTAGACCCCCATTATAGTCCTTCTTTGCGATAAATCCAAGCAGTTTTTCCTCCTATTAATCTCTCCTTCGGCATCTTCGTCCTAATTAACCTGCACTCTGCAGTTCCTTCCCTTTTCTTTTAGTGTGAGTCCTGGTGGTACATTTTTGGTACCAACAGAATGAACATGCGACCTTCAGATTCCGAGTGTTCAGGTGAAATCAGTGGACTTTCGAGATGTCAGACTGCAGACATCATTCTCGCCGGTCTCCCAGCGGCCGCCCCTCGAACAACCCGACCTCCTTAGAAGATTTGGAGTGTCATTTTGATCTTCACGTTGAGCAAGCTCTTGGAGAGGCCGCCCAAGCTCGTTTAGAGACTGCTCAGGCTCAGCAAGAGTCTGCCAGGCAGTTTGAAGTTTTGATTCAAACCCTTGGCGCGATCTCTCAGAAGCTTCTTCCCCAACCAAGTCAAACTGCCACCCCTGACCGATTGGCTGGCGATCACCCTCTTGATCATGTGACCTCCCAGCCCGTAGCTCCTGTGCGACCTCATGTTAGGGAGTTCACTTCTTGCCAATATTACCTTAGAACAGTATCTCAGGGTCCTCCTGCTCAGGCCCTGGATTTCCAGGAGGATTGTGCCTATCCTCCAGCCCCTGTTGTTACCTTTCCTGGTCCTTTTGATTATGTTGAAGCGGAGGAGCCGTCCCCCTTTAATGATGGAGTATGTTGGGAGTCAATTCCCAATAGCTTTAGGGAACCCCGTATGCCCATGCTTACGTAGGAGAGTCACCAAATTTCCAATCTTCAAGGCATCGAGTCCGTTGTTGCTCTGAGGACTCTCTCCGATGCTGTGAAGTATAAGTTGTTGATCACTTCTTTCGATAGGCAAGCCCGGGAGTGATTTTATAAGATGCCTTCCCAATCCATCCCGAGCTTCGCCGTCCTGAGACACAAGCTTCTTCTGAGGTTTTCAACCTCTAAGAAGAGGAAAAGTGGCCATGCAGCTCTCTTCAAGATCAAGCAGGGAGAAGGTGAGACTTTAGCTCACTTTATTGATCGGTTTCAGAAGGATATTCTCAGAATAAAGGATGTAGATCCCTTTCTCTATATGGTAGCTCTAATCAATGACCTGCAAAAAGGACATCTCAAGTTTGAGGTCACGACCAGGGAGCCTAGCTCGTATCAAGAGTTGATTTGTATTGCCAATCACCATATAGAGGGGGAGATCAATAATCCTGTATATGTTTCTAATCTGACGAGCAAAGTCATCCAGAAAGATTCGAAAGGTTTTTATCCAGCCCATCCATCATCCAAACCACCTCGTCAAGAGTTCCAGGCCCCTTATCAAAAGGGAAGGAATTCCCATCATTACCACCCTCGTCAGGGGAATCATTAGTTCCAACCTAAAGGGTCCTCGCTGCCAACCCCGGCAGCCCCGATTCAGCAATCCACACCGGTTCATCAGATCGAATACCCTCAACCACATTTGTCAACACCTCCCCAACCTCTTTTCAATGATTCTCAAGAATCCTTTACTAACCTTGGCATCTCTATGAGTGAGGTAGTTCAGGTTCTTCAAAAGCAGCCATTTTACAAAAGGCCTGCCCCGATCAACTCTAACCCAAGAACCAGAAATCTGGCTCTCTACTATGAACATCATGAGGAGAGAGGTCATGTGACCGAGAATTGTAGAGCTCTCCACTTGCTTGTGGTAATCTCTTAAAGGAAGAAAAATTCAAAGATCAGTTCTAGAAGGGAGATCCTTCCAAAGATTCGACCTCCAAGTGTAAGGAGGTAGCGGAAGTTCTTTGGGAATGCGATGAAGTGGATGATGTTGGCACTCTCGGCAACATTAGATATCTAGGTGAATGTATTGATGCAAATGACGAAGGTACTTTCAAGAATCTCCTTTGCATTCATGGAGTTGTAGGACTTGAATCCTCCAGGAAAGCTAGCCTCGCTAGAGTCTCTCAATCCGAGGTTGCAGCTGATGGCGCAAATCTTAGCACACCGCTATAGGCGGTAGTAAGACTGCGGCACGAAACGGCAGTGTACCGATCGTTCAAGTAATATAAAACGAGGAGTAATCCCCGAGTATTGAATCTCTCAAGGAACACAGTAAGGTGGAGTTAACGTTCAAGGAAGGACTTGAGATCGAAGTCCAGCGATAGGTGGAGTGCGGATGAAAGGGATTTGGTTTGTGAATAATAAAATAAAATATTACAACTACTCCTATGCAATGCCGCTATGCAAAGCTTTGCTCGGCGGGATGGAAGACTACGTAGGCCTTGAGCGCACTACTTCGTTGGGCGGATGGACGAGTAGGCTAGCAGAATCGAACTATGCAGGCCTTGAGCGCGCTGCTTCATTAGGCGAATGGAATACGGGCCGCGATGCCAGGCTTCGGTAGGCGGATGGACGAGTAGGCTAACGGAATCGAACTGTGCAGGCCTTGAGCACACTGCTTCGTAGGGCGAATGGATTACACTGGCCGCTATGCCACGCTTCGCTAGGCGGGTGGAAGAGTAGGCATACAGATGAGGGTCGCAAGCACCTCATCGACAAGCACGCCACTAGCAATTGCTAGTGCGGCACACGAACACGAAGGCTGAATGGAAATTAGATGGGGGCGCACCTCATAAACACATATGAATAATATAATCTCAAATAAATGAAATAGACATTACATAACAAGATTCATTGTGTACATCATCAAAATATAGAAGAGTCTAACTTAAACAATCATCAACATAAAGAAGGAAAAAGAAGGTAAAGAAGTTGACCACATCCGAAGCCTTGCCGAAGATTCACGGTTGGAATCGCTGGGTTGTCAATCCGCGTCCAAGCTCGGTCTTCAACTGTGTCCGAGGTAGAGGAGGGCTGTCACTTCCTCCCAATGGCTCGTCTTCTTCGTGTCACGATCCAATCTACTCCGGTACACGATCTCCTTGCTCGACGTTGGCGATCTTTGGGCTAGAAACCTCTCCTTGCAGCTCAAGGATTATGGAGGAGGCCTAGGGGCTGAGAACCTGCGGAAGGGGCGAAAACGGTGGACTGGACGGAAGAAATACGGAGTATCTCGACCTAATTCGCGAGCAGGTCAATTTATAGGTGCTGGAATAAACAGTGGGCACGGTCATTGGCGCACGACCAGTGGTCATGTGCGCTGGAATTCTGTGATCGTGCGCCTGCCTGGGTGGAGCCTGCAATGTAAGAAATTTATAAAATACCATGTTCGCACGACTAGTGGCGCACGACCGGTGGTCGTGCGCACTATCGTAGGTGGTCGTGCGCACTGGTCGAAATAGAACTCATGAAATTGATGTTAAGTGTGCACGAATAGTGGCGCACGACCGGTGGTCGTGCGCACTATCGTAGGTGGTCGTGCGCACTGTCCGAGACAAAACTCAGAAAAAAGGGTTAAGTGCACACGATCAGTGGCGCACGACCAGTGGTCGTGTGCAATAGAACCAGCGATCGTGCGCAGTGTGTTGGGTTTTTCTAGAACCATACATCATATATAGGCGCAGCGGAATAAAAGAGAAACAACCCAAAAAGACTTGGATCGGCCATGAATATTGAATCAAGAAGTAAATCAAAACTAGGTATGAAATTACCCTTGCCGGATTGGATCCAATCCAACCTAGATGCTCCAAGAAGAAGAGTCCTGTCATCGGCTATGCGAGTCCTCACGTAGAATAATGTCTACGTCTCTACAGCAGTCCACACGAGCCGGGAGAACACCAAGTCACGTCGCACGCAACTCGGAAGGGAGAACAACTGCACCTTGCACTTCCACGAACTGCTAGGTTCGCTCCAGGAAGAACTGGGCAGCGGAACACTTTCCATCTAGGGTTCGAGCGAGAGCGGAACACTTCCGTCGGCTAAACCTTTTTTTCAGTGATGAGAACCCTAAGAGAAGATCTATTTATACCCAAAGCATAAACAGGCTTCTAGATGAATCACTATCCGCAGACCACACAGTAGAATTGGTGTTTCTGTTACAATTCGTCAGGATTTCACGAATCAGCATTCGTCGAGTTTATACGGGACAATCCGACGAATTCCGACGAATCCAATCAGACGGCAACATTTGCCGAGTGAAGGGTCTCTGTGACAATTCGTCGGGATTCTACGGAGTGATCCGACGAATTCCGACGAATCCAATCAGACAGCAACATTTGCCGAGTGAAGGGTCTCTGTGACAATTCGTCGGGATTCCACGGAATGATCCAACGAATTCCGACGAATCCGATCAGACGACAACATTTGCCGAGTGAAGGGTCTCTGTGACAATTCGTCGGGATTCCATGGAATGATCTGACGAATTCCGATGAATCCGACGAATCATATCCGACAAATTTAGACAGCAACAATTGCTGGACTTCCCCATTCTATATGATGATTGGTAACCTTTACCAACATAGTCAATCTTCCAACTTCTCCACTTGCTCTTATGCGCGACCCTGCAGGCTCATATCGCGTTGGCAGTGACATTACATGCTTGACCACTTCTAGATCACAATGGTAACTCCAACACAGTGTTCCTGTACAGAATTGTGCCGGGAACACCTCCACAACTCCTGTTTCAGCATACAACACAAATCTAGGCACTGAAGGTGGCACTTAACCATGCATGAAAACTAATAATGACGAAGAACATGAAATAACACCAAAAACGGGCCTAGAGGTGCACGTAGCATGGAGTATCAAATATGAGTGAAAACATGTCTAAAGTGAAGTGCATAGACTAGAAAATCGGCCCAGATGAGTCCATAAATGTGTATATATTTGGGACTCATCACACCCCCATACTTAACTGTTTGCGCGTCCCGAGCAAACCATCTCTCGCGGACAGGAAAAACATAAGCTGGCGAAGAAATTATCAAGCGGAGTACCATGCGAAGTCGCATGCTCATGTGCGTAGAAGTACAGTAGACAAAATTTCTAATTATACAGATTAGTTTATAATTTTCTAGGAGCGTATTTATATATTACGTTTACTCAAAAAGTGAATCACGGTGAATCATAAGGTCGTACATAGGAAGAAAGTAAACTGAACGCTGAGGTGAGCATTGCCAAAGATCGGGGTTCGGGACAACTCCATTGAAATCCATCAATGTCGGTGACCATAAGCTTGCCCGTTCGGATTGTCTCCACGGCACTGGTTTGACTCAAATGCGTGAATCAATAGGACTTAAGGTTTTAGATGAGGCTTGGGTTTAGGTGAGGTAAACAAATATAAACATGAAGGCTTAGAACACAAAAACCCAAATGAGCAAATGCATAACACTATCCAAGTAGCCATAAAACACGGGGATGCACCACACCCCCAGACTTAGACTTAGACGCATGGTTGTATGCACCGCCTACTCCCAAATATAAATCTCAAACAGATTTTTTTTTCAATTAAACTTTTCATTCTTCTTTTTCTTTTCAAATCTTTTTCTTCTTTTCTTTTTCTTTCTTTATCAATTTCAGCAAATTTTCAAAGATGCACATCCACATTTTCACATTGTACTTCCACAATCAACACCACCAATTTAAAATTTAAACAAAATGCTTGCATTTTGGGTGTGCGACTAGGATTGGAGTTTAGGCTTTGGTGAACAATAGTGGAGCTGAACCAAAAGAATGGGGTAGGCACAACTGGGCTAACGAGGAAATGATGATAGGAATTGCACAAAGGCTCAACCGGGCCAAAATGATGGCTTATATCACATTCACGCAATTGACTAACCGTATACCCATGCTTCAAGAATCGCTTGGGGCAAGTTCTTAGCCACCGAGAAAGATAATCCTTTCTCCCGGCTCGGGTAATACGAGGCTAACGAACGTCTACACACATCCCTATGCTACCGTTTGATTCACACCGGATTCACAAATTTTTGAGTGTAGTAAACAATATTTACGCTAATAGATAAATATTAACTAAAAGCATAAAAAGAAATTGAATCTACACGAATTTCTATGTGAGACACGAGCACTCGACTAGGAGAACTATCGAAGTCAACATTATACTCCTACTCACAATCCTAAGCCAGCAGAATGATTTTCCCAAATCACACAAAAAGAAATGAGTTCAGCTCAAGACGTGCCAACAGCTAAGTGCACGCTCAAGTGGGTGCAGTGGTGTGCAGTGCATATGAAAAACTTATAAACTGCAATAAACTAAAAGCTAAAATAATAATACTACCGGAATGCGTGCGTGCGTGCACGTGCATGGTTCTCACTCTCTCCCAGACTTACGTGAAAGCATAATCTAAAATATGATCCTTTAAACATTCAACTAAGGAGAAAAGGAAGAGTGTACCCCATGCTCAGAAGTGAGCATACCGAAAGAATTGGCGTTAAATTCTGAAAATCACCAGGTTCCCTACCCGAAAAATCACTCCTCCTGCGAGTAAATTAAGCACAACACCAAAAAGACAAGAGAACATAATATAGATGAAGTTCCAAAATGATGCCCAGAAGAGCATTCACAAAACTAATGTTAATAATAATACAAAACATACTAAGAGATGATTAGTCAAATAACAAGATAGTTAATAAAAACAAGAAAAACACGACAGGGTTGTGATTGACTCGCACACATGGGCTAAAAATCACTCCTCGTCGCTATCAGTGTCATGAATAATAACAGGAGATGGAGGATGCCTGGATGAAGACGCAAAACGAGCAGGAGGCGGAGGTACATGCAGCCCTCCCCGCAAAGCTTGCTGGTAGACAAAGTCTGTCAGCCAATACTGATTTGCTTCCAAATCGGCGAGGCGCTGGTTGACGTTTGGAATCTCCTGTCCTCGTTAAGAACTGCCCTGCTCCCTGTGCTGCTGCTCCTGCTTGAAGGACTGAAGCCGTGGCTGTGGGAGATCTAGCTCCCGGCGAATAATTGGCGGCTCTGCTGGCGCATCACCTGGCATCACAACAATAAAGCGCATGCTGCTCTTCTTCCCCACTACCTGAAGTAAATGAAAGCTCGCCATGGTGGCCCTGGTGATGAAGGAAGGCGCAGTCACCTGCACCATCGGAGGTAGCCGGTCCCAAATCCCCAAGCTCTTTGCAATACGGGTGATATAGTAGGCACCCCCGATTGCGCCGGTGAGACTGTAGGTAGCCTCATGATGGAAGAAGAAAGCAAGCATGTAGCCCAGGTGCACCGGCTGCTGGAACTCCATGCTGTATAAAGAAATCAAATCTTGCCATCCCACTACATTTTGGCTGAGTGCACGAGCAACAAGGGAATGGCTGAGTAAATGCTGCAGGTATCGGAGAGCAGGGGAGATAATCATTGTAGACTTGCTTTTCCTTGCCACATAATCTTCATCCCTTCCAGTTATAGCGCCCCACGCGGCGCGCGGAGTGACACCATCAGGAAAAGAGACACTCAGATTTGAAAAATCAAGCATTGCAGCCTCCGCCTCGGTGTAGATTCCAGCATGTACAGCGAGCTCCGGCAAAGACGATGTGAAGACATTCCCCAAAATTTGGAAAGAGCAAATTGGCGGCCGGCAACCGGAGGGCATCACCTCCCACTCGAACGTCGACAGGAACTCTAAGGTGAGCTCTTTGTAGCCAAGATCGTCGCATTCGAACAACTTACTCCAGTGATCGAACGAGTAGCGGAGGAGGACGGCTTCCCTCAAATCTCCATTGTCACCGATTGAGCCAAGCTCATTCCAATCCACCAATCTCTGAGGGAGAAATGGCTTATCCTTAAGCGAGTTGTAGCGCCGGGTGTGTATGTCCTTTGAAAATTTTCCCATACATGCCAAGAGATGGGCTGGAGATGAAGAGGGCCGACCTGAGCGACGGTATGTCTTGGCGGAGTGACGATCTCCCTCATTCATGGTAGCAATAGGCGGATAAGAAAGGGGAGGAAGCCACGGAACTCACCGGAGGAGAGGCGGCATGCACGATCAGCGGGATACCAAGTGGAGCGGCGCACAAACAGCAGCGAACGAACCCAGAAAGCAGAAACCTAGAATGTGCGCAGATAGCTCGGGCGAATCGGGTTTTATAATAATCTGGGCCGATCGCATGACCAGTGGTCGTGCGCGATAAGTAATGCGCACGATCAATGGTCATGCGCAAAGGGAATTTTCGGGCAGCCAAATTTGTAGTGAAAACCCAATCCACCGTGCAGTATGCATACAAATAGGGTTCAGCGCATGCAGCGAGACAATCACAACCTTATGAACAACTTAACTAAGCAAGAAGAAAAATAAAAATTCAGGAAAAGGAAAGATAACTGCTGGGGTTAATGTCATCCCAGCACGACTTATTCAAATTTAAAACAGTTCTATCTAATGGGTCTATGGAAAGAAAAGTGCACCGATAATTATTCTAATATGCGTGTAGGTAGCGGGTACCTATACAGAGAAAGAACAGTCACGCCTCTACCTGAATAAAGATAAAACCTGCCCATCACAGGTAGAGGGAAAAGGAAGTAAGAAGAGGAGGAGGAGATATCCTCGCTCAACTCACCAAAAATATCCATGCCTAGCAAGGAGTCGTCAACAGGGAGGCAGCAGGAGGCGAAGGCAATGAGTGGAGCTTCCTCTACGGAGGGGGAATAAACCTCCTCACATGAGAGGATGCTCTCATCATTGACTTGAGCAAAAAGCTCCAAGTCCTCCTGAAGTACCTGTGACGATTCAACCTGCACAGACTCAGATGAAGGAAGGGGATCAAGATATAAAGAAGCCGAAGAACATAAATAAACATCAATCGGGGGAGTGTTCCCGGTCTCACTCCCATCAGGTTGGGGAAGTAAAATAATGTTTGCATTGTCATCAATGCTACAAGATTCGGCGGGATCAACAGTGGCCATGCCTAAGATTTGGACTTCCTCCACCGGTGCTGAGGAAAACTCCTCTTCACCTAGAAGGTTGTCCTCCTCCATAGGAGTAGGCACAATACTAAGATCAACCGCCTCCTCTTGTGACACATCATCGACAATGTCGTCAGAGACGAATGTAGTATGCACAACAGGGGGAAGAATAGTGCTTGGATAAAGGTCGAGCACCGATTCCTCACAAAGAATCGAATCCACTAGGGGTGGTGGATGCACCGGGAGAATAGGCTCGGCAATGTCAGTGCCCAGATCAGCAACACATCTGGTGATTGTGTCAACGCCATACCCTTCAAGATGTGAAGGTGGCAAAGACACATAATCGGATGTTGAAGGTGTGTCGCCAGAGTTAGGATTCGGGACGATCCGGATATCCGGCTCGTCATCCTCATCCAATTGGTGAAGATACTCGACACAGTCCTTCAAGACATGATCAATGCTCCGACAAAACTGGCACTACCTTGTGGGCTTCTTTGGCACAGCGGGTGCTGAAGCCGAAAAGAAGTAAGACAGTAAAGGCTCAGCAGAGTAGCCATAAGACTTACGCACAGCATATGGAGTATCAGACGAAGTCGGTGCTCCATATGCTGGGCTATAAGAATTATGCCTACTATTCTCCGTAGGGCATTCATCACTAGAGTGGGAGGTATCTCTACACCAACGGCAACGGATATTGAGATGTGCCCACATAGTGCGAAGATAATACGATTAAAAAAGAAAAACACTATTGTGCGAAATACTACACCTAACAAAAATTACTAAAGCAACCTAAATAAAATAGGAAAATGGAATAAAAAGAAATAAAACAAAGAAATGCAATTACAAATGGAAGGGCTTCTCTCTCAGGTTCTCCCTCTCCAGAAAACTCACACGACTGTGTTCCCCGTCAACGGCGCCAACAACTTGATGGCGCAAATCTTAGCACACCGCTATAGGCGGTAGTAAGACTGCGGCACGAAACGACAGTGTACCGATCATTCAAGTAATATAAAACGAGGAGTAATCCCCGAGTATCGAATCTCTCAAGGAACACAGTAAGGTGGAGTTAACGTTCAAGGAAGGACTTGAGATCGAAGTCCAGCGATAGGTGGAGTGCGGACGAAAGGGATTTGGTTTGTGAATAATAAAATAAAATATTACAACTACTCCTATGCAATGCCGCTATGCAAAGCTTCGCTCGGCGGGATGGAAGACTACGTAGCCCTTGAGCACACTACTTCGTTGGGCGGATGGACGAGTAGGCTAGCGGAATCGAACTATGCAGGCCTTGAGCGCGCTGATTCGTTAGGCGAATGGAATACGGGCCGCGATGCCACGCTTCGGTAGGCGGATGGACGAGTAGGCTAACGGAATCGAACTGTGCAGGCCTTGAGCGCACTGCTTCGTAGGGCGAATGGATTACACGGGCCGCTATGCCACGCTTCGCTAGGGGTGGAAGAGTAGGCATACGGATGAGGGTCGCAAATACCTCATCGACAAGCACGCCACTAGCAATTGCTAGTGCAGCA
This sequence comes from Dactylorhiza incarnata, assembly GCA_033032865.1. Classification (NCBI taxonomy): domain Eukaryota; kingdom Viridiplantae; phylum Streptophyta; class Magnoliopsida; order Asparagales; family Orchidaceae; genus Dactylorhiza; species Dactylorhiza incarnata. Next base: position 2,169,741 of record JAWHQI010000068.1, read on the forward strand.
CACGAACAAGAAGGCGGAATGGAAATTAGATGGGGCGCACCTCATAAACACATATGAATAATATAATCTCAAATAAATGAAATAGACATTACATAACAAGATTCATTGTGTACATCATCAAAATATAGAAGAGTCTAACTTAAACAATCATCAACATAAAGAAGGAAAAAGAGGGTAAAGGAGTCGACCACATCCGAAGCCTTGCCGAAGATTCACGGTTGGAATCGCTGGGTTGTCAATCCGCGTCCAAGCTCGGTCTTCAACTGCGTCCGAGGTAGAGGAGGGTTGTCACTTCCTCCCAATGGCTCGTCTTCTTCGTGTCACGATCCAATCTACTCCGATACACGATCTCCTTGCTCGACGTTGGCGATCTTTGGGCTAGAAACCTCTCCTTGGAGCTCAAGGATGATGGAGGAGGCCTATGGGGGCGGAGAACCTGCGGAAGGGGCAAAAACGGCGGACTGGACGGAAGAAATGCGGAGTATCTCAACCTAATTCGTGAGCAGGTCAATTTATAGGTACTGGAATAAACAGTGCGCACGGTCATTGGCGCACGACCAGTTGTCGTGCGCGCTGGAATTCTGTGATCGTGCGCCTGCCTGGGTGGAGTCTGCAATGTAAGAAATTTATAAAATACCATGTTCGCACGACCAGTGGCACAGGACCGGTGGTCGTGCGCACTATCGTAGGTGGTCGTGCGCACTGGTCGAAACAGAACTCATGAAATTGATGTTAAGTGCGCACGAACAGTGGCGCACGACCGGTGGTCGTGCGCACTATCGAAGGTGGTCGTGCGCACTGTCCGAGACAGAACTCAAAAAAAGGGTTAAGTGCACACGATCAACGACGCACGGCCAGTGGTCATGCGCAATAGAACCAGCGATTATGCGCAGTGTTCCTGTACAGAATTGTACTGGGAACACCTGCACAACTCCTGTTTCAGCATACAACACCAATCTAGCCACTGAAGGTGGCACTTAACCATGCATGAAAACTAATAATGACGAAGAACATGAAATAACACCAAAAACGGGCCTAGAGGTGCACGTAGCATGGAGTATCAAATATGAGTGAAAACATGTCTAAAGTGAAGTGCATAGACTAGAAAATCGGCCCAGATGAGTCCATAAATGTGTATATATTTGGGACTCATCAGCAGCTACCTCCTCCTCTGCTCCAGTTAGGGGAACGGTCACCTTCGGGAAAGAAGACCATTCCTCGATCGCCAATCCTTTTAATGATGCAAGTTTATCATGGTGGTAATTGAAAATTATAACGTGGATAAGATCCTGGTAGATACCGGAAGTTCGGTGAATATCCCTTCAAACCTGCTTTCGAGGCGCTGAAGACCGGGAAAGTTCTTCTCTCAACTGAAGTGCCGCTCTATGGTACCTCAATGGAGAAAAAGGAGGTGGAAGGAGTTGTCACCCTCTCAGGGATGTTAGCCAAAATTGTAAATTTGGAAAAATTCATAGTCGTTGAAGCCCCGAGCAGCTACAACGCAATTTTTGGAAGGCTAGTCCTGAACGAGTACCAAGAAATAATTTCAACCTATCATCAGGCCGTGATGTTTGCTTTGAATGGTAAAAAATATCAGATTAGGAGCGATCTGAGGATGGCTAGAGAATGTTACGTCAGGACGGTTAATGTGATTGAATCATCTCCTCTCCAGGTAATTGATATCTCCTCAACACCTCAAATACCTGATCAAGTCAAAGCGACAAAAGAGATAGAAGAAGAAGATGCAAGAGACGGAGCTTGCTTGGAACCTGCCCAAGTAATTTAAGTTGTGCCAATCAGCGAAGAAGATAAGAGTAAGAAGCTTTCGAGCAACGCTGAATTGCCCAAAGATGATAAGGATCAACTTATCTCTTGCCTCCTGAAGAACTTGGATGTCTTCTCCTAGTCGGCGGATGACATGATAGGAGTTGATACAGATATTGCTTGCAACCACCTCAACATCGATCCTAACTTCACCCCAATCAAGCAAAAGAAATTATAAGTGGCAGAGACTTACGCTCAGCCGATCCGAGAGGATGTGGAGAAATTATTAAAGGCTAAATTTATTCGGGAGATTCAATACCCTGAGTGGGTATCAAATGTTGTGATGGTTAAAAAAGCTGGTGGAAAGTGGCGGATGTGTGTAGATTTCACCAAACTTAATAAAGCTTTCCCTAAAGATTGCTACACCTTGCCTCAGATAGATTCTTTAGTAGACTCTGCGGTGGGATTTTCTTGCATGAGCTTTTTGGATGCGTTCTCCGGCTATCATCAAATAAGAATGCACAATCCCGACATTCCTCACACCTCATTACTCACGATTGACGGATGTTTCCGTTATCTTGTAATGCCTTTTGGGCTATAGAATTCTGGTGCAACTTATCAGAAAATGATGGACACTATTTTTAAAACCCAGAAAGGGATAAATCTAGAAGTTTATGTCGATGAACTCTTAATCAAAAGCAAACTTTTCTCAACTCACCTTAACGACCTTATAAATGAAACATTTGCAACCCTCCGAACTTTCAATATGAGATTGAATCCATTGAAATGCATTTTTAGAGCTAGCAAAGGAAAGCTTCTTGGTCATCTCCTTACTCCGGAAGGGATGGAGCCAAATCCTGATAAGGTGAAGGTGATGAGTCCCATTTCTATACACTTTTATGGACTCATCTGGGCTAGTTTTCACTCTTTAGCACATCGTTTTCGAGCTATTATTGCTTGTATTGCTTTTATGCTCATTTACGCGCACTTACGTGCTCTGTGCTCTTTTTAGGCCCGTTTTGGTGTGCATTTGCGCTCTGTTGTTGGGGATAAGCACATGGTGCTCCCCGACCCTTTCTCTGTGTTGGTTTATTGCAGGAGGAGTATTCCTGGACTTATTGATGTTCTTGCAGGTGGTTGGATCACCCTATTTTACCCCAGAAATCATGTTTATTTGTATCGCACGGTCGTGCATTTTCCTTGACACACGGATGGCTGCAGTTGTGCGCCTTCTTCTGGGTAGAAAATGGTGATCTGAATTTAGTCGTGCATTTTTACACACCGCGAAGGAAACGCACGATCACTTGTTTTGAAGCCGATCTGAATTTGGTCGTGCATTTTTACGCACGGGCGGCTTCGCCCGTGCGCGTGTAAAACGCACGGGCTCTGTTGCTTCTCCCGCAAGGCGCTGCTCTTTCTTTAATAACGCACGGACAATGCACGACCATGCGTTGGACCATGCGTGACTTAAATTCTGCTGTTTTATTATTTAAAGCAGGAAATCTGCTGCTGTGAGGGGGATCGCGGGAAGAAAAAGAGGAACCCGCCATTTTTTAGAGAAGTTTGTCACCTGCATTGTCTTCCACCACTAGGAGGTGCTCTGGGCTAATCTTCACGCCTATCTAGAGCCCGTAGATCACCTCGGCCATCTCCATCATCCGCAATCTTAAAAAGGGAGGATCTCCGTCTAGATCTCTGGATTATGATTGGGAGTCATGTATAGAAGCCGAGCGAATCGTGACACGAAGAAGACGGGTCGATTGGGAGGTAGTGACAGCTCTCCTCTACCTCGGATGTAGTTGCAGACCGAGCTTGGACGCGGATTGACAACCCAGCGATTCCAACCGTGAATCTCAACGAGCCTTCGGATTCGATCGAACTCTTACTCTCTTTCAAACTTGTAATGATATTATAGGCTAGATTCTTGTGTTTTTGTGATGAAATGCACAGTAATCCTTAAGAGCAATGTTTATTTCATAATTCTATGAAACCATTTGGTTATTGTGTGTTTGAGGTGTGCCACCAAGTCCATTCACCCCTCCACTTCATTCCGCTAGCCTACTCGCACATTCCGCCAAGCTAAGAGGTGCTAACGGCCCTCAAACCTTTCCACAGTTAAACTCACCTCATCCGCTTGCCTACTCGTCCATCCGCCAAGCGAAGCAGCGCATAGCGGCCTGCATAGTTTCCATCCACCCGGTGAAGTAGCGCATAGTGGCCTGCGTAGGAGTAGCTAGTTCGTTTCTTTTTTTTTCACAATCCAATCTGTTGGAACATGGTCTTCCGCATCTCCTAGGTTTGAAAATAAAAAATCCTATGTGTATTTGATCTTGTGTGTTTAAGTATGCAGGATAACAGAGTCCACATGACTCAAGGATTACATAAGAAGGTTGCCCCCAAAGTTGAGCCATCAAATCCAAAACACCTACTAGCGCTGGCGGTAGTACTAGCGCAGGCGCTAGCTGTCGTTCGACGAACTGTTAGTGGCGCTCGACAAATTGCTCATAGCTGTGTTCGACGAAATTTCGTTCGACAAACTCTTAGCGACGTTCGACGAAATCTCGTTCGATGAAATATTGGATTAAGCGAAATTGTCGGGAGAACTTATAGAAGGAGATAGCGCCAGGAGATATCCGATAGCGCAGGCGATAGCGAGGAGCACAGTAGGCAAGAGAGAAAAGTTTCCTCCGATTGAAGATTCTGCCGCGCAGAATGTGTCCTAATATGGGATAGCGCCGGCGGTACCACTAGCGCAGGCGCTAGCGCTGTGGCTATAAAAAGGACCCCTCTTCTCTCTTTTTGGATACACATCAGAGAGACATCAGGAGAGATAGAGTGCTAGAATTCTAGAGGCTATCTTGGCCGAAAGTTGATGTCCTACTGATGCGATCTTTCGGCAAGTGCACCGGTCGCGCAAGTAATAAATTTTGGGAATAGGATCCCCGAGTGTCGGTCTCTTGAGGAATGCAGGTTGGGTGAACGAATCGCGTTGTGTGAATATTGTTACACAAGCGTAAACAAACACACAAAAAGGGGGGGGGGGGTTGGTTGGGTTTTCCTACTCTTAACAACAATAAAGGAAATGCGGGTAGAAAGCACCGCTTCGCAAGGCGAGATGGATGCAACGACCGCGATGTCGTGCTTCGTGAGGCGGATGGAGCGTGCTCTAGTTCGGGAAGGCGAGGGTCGCAAACACCTCTTCACAAACGCCGTTAGCTCTTGCTAACGCGGATCGAACACCTTGAGTGCGTGAATGAGTGAGTGGATGAGTGGAGGCGAAGCGATTCACAAGCAAGTAATAATGAAAAGAGAAGAAACATTCATTTCATTTAAACCAAACATCATGATATTCAAGTTTAAAAGATTCAAAGATTACAACGAAGGAGAGAGGAAAGAGATAACCAATGGATGAAGACTAGCGGCCGTTCACGGCCGGAATGGTAGTTTGTCAAGCTACCTCCGGACTCGGACGGACTGTGCTTCCGGTGTAGAGAAACTGTCACGATCTCTCTACGTGGTTCCGTCGTCTTCTACCTCAGGATTCCTCTTCTTCTCACCGGACTGGAGTGGAAAACAGTTGCTTGAGGGCTTGCGGATGGTGGAGAATGCTCCCGGACAATGGAGAAATACTTGGAATGGTTGGAGAGGACTTCCCCTTGCGTAGGAGATGAAGTGGAGGTGTCCAGGAATGGAAATCGCCAGCGTACGGACTGCCACCCGCGCTCCCGGCGGCTCGATCCCACCCTAAAAGCGGAACAGGCATATATATAGGCGCTGGAATGAATACTGCGCACGGTCATTGGCGCACGACCAGTGGTCGTGCGCACTGGAGTTCTGCGATCGTGCGCGCTGCCTGGGCGGAGCCTAAAATGAAAGAAATTTATAAAATACATGTTCGCACGACCAGTGGCGCACGACCAGTGGTCGTGCGCACTATCGTAAATGGTCGTGCGATAAGCAAGACAGAACTCATAAAATGGGCGTTAAGTGCGCACGATCAGTGGCGCATGACCAGTGGTTGTGCGTGATAGAGCCAGTGATCGTGCGCAGTGTTCCTGTATAGAATTGTACCGGGAACACCTGCACGACTCCTGATCCAGCATACAACACCAGTCTAGCCACTGAAGGTGGCACTTAACACTGCATGAAAACTAGTAACGAAGATGAACAAGAAATAACACCAAAACGGGCCTAGAAGTGCACTTAGCATGGAGTATTAAATAGGAATGAAAACATGTCTAAAGTGAAGTGCAAAGACTAGAAAATCGGCCCAGATGAGTCCAAAAATGTGTATATAATTGGGACTCGTCACACCCCCAGACTTACCTGTTTGCGCATCCCGAGCAAACGAATTCGGCGGAGTTTGAAAATGGTAGTTAACAAAGAAAATTACACAAAGGAGTACAATGCGAAGTAACAAAAGCATGCAAATAGAAATTTAGTAAAAAGAGATTCTAATTATGCTAACTAATTTACGAAAGTATTAGAGCGTAGGTAGAGATTTAGTTATAGTTGGTGAGTTATGAAGAATTCGAACGATCATGCCCGGTGTGAAAGTAACAAGACGCTAAGGCGGGTGTTGCACAAGGTCGGGGTTTAGGAATAACTCCGCTGAAATCCATCAACGTCGTGAACCATACGCTCGCCCGGTCACACTCTCTCCACGACGTTAGCAAACTCACAAGTCAATTCAATAGGGCTTTTAGGATTATATTGGGGCTTAGGTTGCGGTATGATATTCAAATTTAAACACGATGGCTACGCAACCCAAGTGAGCTAACGGAATGCTACACCACACAAAACCAAAAACAATGCTCGTGTGACACACCCCCAGACTTATCATGAAAACTAGGTGTGCACACGGCCTACTTCACAATTACCAACAGATTTTCTATTTAGCTCGGAAGGATTTCTTTACGACATATTTCTTTTTTAGATTTTTTTTTCTTTTAACAACATACTTTTCTTCTTTTACCTTATCCTCCGGTTGGTTCAAATTCAGCAAAATAAAACATGTTTTACTTCACAACGCACAAGTTCCAAACATCACAACAAATTGAGAATTATGAGCGCAGTTAAACAACAATTTGGTTGCGGGCGTAGGATAAGCTTCGGGATTTGGTGGATGAAGAGGAGCTGAACAAAAGAGTGGTAGGCACAATTTTGGCTTGCAAGGGTGAGCGAAAAGGACATGGAACGACAAGGCTCAAACTAGCCAAAAGGTGGCCTACATCACGTTTAACTCGACGAGTCGCTCTCGCCCATGCTTCGAGAGTCGCTTGGGGCAAGTTCTTAGCCCACGAGAAAGGTAAACCTTCCTCCCGACTCGAGCAACACACGACTAGTTTAACGAACACACACAACACCGGGTTATCACCAATTTCTTTCACAATCACCATTTGTGTATAACAAATCTAAAACTACGCAAAAAATACTAATCATAAATTAAACGCATAGAAATAATCTAGTTTTACTCAAATGCTACTGCAGCATGCGGGTGCGACTAGAACACTGCTCGAGTCAACATCGCACTCCAAATAGTAATTCCTAAGCTAACACCCCAAATCACATTCCTAACCAAATTAGTTTATTTGGAAACAACACAAATAGGAACGTGCGCGCTCATGTGGGTGAAGTGGTGCATGAAGCGTGGAATAATGATGATGATAAAGATAAATAATAAACAAACTTCTAGTATGCAGTGCAACTCGTGCACAGTGGATGACAACATACTCTCCCCCAGACTTAGTCTAAACATTACATCACAGAAATTGGAAGCTAAGGGGGGAAGAAGTGTTACCCAATGCTCAGAATTGAGCATACCAGACGATTGGCGATTAAGATAAAGAGCAGTCCGCAGCATCCGCACCAAAGAACACAACACACCTGCAAGCACAAAACTAAAAACTGCAAAAACCAATATAAAAACTGAACTAAACATGTTAGATAAATAAAATTAGGAAATCTGGGTTGTCTCCCAGCAGTGCTTTTGTTTTATGTCCTTAAGCTGGACCAAATACCTGTATTATAAATGTTTAAAGAGTGCAGAAATTACACAAGAGTGCATAAGAGAAAGTTTCACAAAATAAGAGATAAACAGAACATCAGCTGTAAGCGCTTTTATGGTGCTCGTCTCCTAATGTCACCAACTGACACTCCTTGTTTATAATTGTGCCATCGTATAGCTTCAGTCGATGCCCATTGACCTTAAATTTGTCTCCCTTATCCCCTGATATTTCGATGGCACCAAAGGGAGTGACATCGGTCACTGAGAAAGGACCGCTCCACCTCAATTTTAAATTCCCTGGAAAGAGGCGGAGACGGGAGTTGTAAAGCAGCACTTGGTCCCCAATTTTGAACTCCTTAGGGATGATGTGTCGATCATGCCATTTTTTTGTTTTCTCTTTGTAGATGCGAGCGTTTTCATAAGCGAAATGCCGGAGCTCTTCCAATTCGTTGAGTTGTGAACGACGCACCATGGCCGCGGCTCCAATGCCCATGTTCAACGGTTTGGTTGACCATAATGCTTTATGCTCTAGCTCCACAGGAAGGTGGCATGCCTTGCCATAGACTAATTGAAACGGAGTCATGCCGATAGGTGTTTTGAAAGCGGTCCGGTAAGCCCATAATGTGCCGTCGACCTTTTTAGACCACTCCTTCCTATTTGAATGTATTGATTTCTCGATTATTCGCTTGAGCTCGCGGTTGGATACTTCTACTTGTCCACATGTTTGGGGGTGGTACGCTAAGGAAATTTTATGATGGACCCCAAACTTTTTAATGAGCTGCACAAACTGCTTATTACAAAAATGACTACCGCCGTCGCTGATAATAGTTCTCGGCGTCCCAAACCTGGAGAAGATATTCTTGTGGATAAAATGTAGCACCGTGCTGGCATCATTCGTGGCAACCGCCTCGGCCTCCACCCATTTTGAGACATAATCAACTGTCACAATGATATAATGCTTACCATGAGACATTGGGAAAGGAGCCATAAAGTCTATCCCCCAGACATCAAATGGTTCGCAGACCAGCATGTTATTGAGGGGCATCTCGTCACGCCGGGAGATATTTCCGGTCCTTTGGCATTCGTCACACTTGGTGACATAAGCATGGGCGTCCCTGAAGAGGGTTGGCCAAAATAATCCGCATTGCAAGATTTTTCACGCTGTTCGAACGGCCCCGAAGTGCCCGCCAGCTTCTCTGTCATGGCAGTGCTGCAGTATAGACTGAAACTCGACTTCCAGAACGCAGCGCCTGATAATTCCATCACTGCACGTATGGAATAAGAGCGGGTCTTCCCAAAAATAGTATTTTGAATCAGAGGCAAGCTTCCGTCTTTGCTGAGGGGGCAGATTCGGAGAGAAGGTTTTACAAGCCAAGTAGTTACCAATATCAGCGTACCATGGAGCTATTGGATGAGGCGTAGTGATTGCGAATAACTTTTCATCCGGGAAATAATCGTTCATTTCCTCCACAAAGCTGTTGGGGATGTCGGCCGCCATGTCGTACTCCAACCGCGAAAGATGATCAGCTATCACGTTCTCCACCCCTTTCTTGTCTTTGATTTCAAAATTGTATTCCTGCAAAAGTAAAATCCAACGAATCAGACGCGATTTGGATTCTTTTTTGCTGAAAAGATACCTGAGTGCAGCGTGGTCCGTGTACACGATTACTTCGGAAAGTACCAAGTATGAGTGAAATTTTTCAAAGGCGAAGACCACGGCTAGCATTTCTTTCTCCGTGGTGGTGTAGTTTGCTTGCGCGCTGTTGAGAGTTTGACTGGCATACACAATGGTGTGAAAAGTCTTATCTTTCTTTTGACCGAGTACAGCACCTACGGCCACATCACTTGCGTCACACATGATTATAAAGGGTAAATTCCAGTCGGGTGCCACCAAGATTGGAGCCGAGATGAGTTGTCCCCGTAAAGTTTCAAAGGCCTGCATGCATGCATCGTCAAAGTGGAATGGGACATCCTTAACAAGTAAGCGAGATAAAGGCTTTGAAATGGATGAAAAGTCCTTGATAAACCTTCGATAGAATCCCACATGACCAAGAAAACTTCGGATACCTTTCACTGACGTAGGCGGAGGGAGGTTTCTAATAACACTTACCTTCGCTTGATCCACCTCGAGCCCTTGGCAGGAAACCTTATGCCCCAACACAATTCCTTCGCGCACCATAAAATGGCATTTCTCCCAGTTCAAGACAAGATTGGTGTCCTCACACCGCTTCAAAGTCTTGGCCAAATTCGCGAGGCAAGAATTGAAGCTGCTGCCAAAGAGAGTAAAGTCATCCATGAAAACTTCGAGGAAGTCTCCCACCATGTCAGCGAAAATAGCGAGCATACAGCGTTGGAAGGTTGCGGGGGCATTACACAATCCGAATGGCATTCTTTTAAATGCAAAGGTACCTGAGGGACATGTAAATGTTGTTTTGTCTTGATCAGACGGGTCTATTAAGATTTGATTGTAACCTGAGTACCCATCCAAGAAACAGTAGTTGTCCTGCCCCGCTAACTTTTCTAACATCTGATCAATGAAGGGGAGTGGGAAATGGTCCTTACGTGTAGCATCATTTAGCTTGCGGTAATCGATGCTGACTCTCCACCCGGTGATCGTTCGGGCAGGTAGCAACTCATTCTTTTCATTGGAAACAACGGTGATCCCTCCCTTTTTCGGTACCACCTGAACTGGGCTGACCCATTTGCTGTCGCTGATTGGGTAAATGATACCAGCGTCTAAGAGCTTTATCACTTCTGCCTTCACTACCTCTTGCATTTTTGGGTTCAAACGCCTTTGGGGCTGTGCTGAGGGTTTGTACTGATCTTCAAGGAGGATCTTATGCATGCAGACCGTGGAGCTGATTCCCTTAATGTCTGCAAGAGAGCGTTCGAAGACTTTTTGGTGCTTTCTCAGCACACCCACTAATGCGGTTTCGTTGGCGGCGGAAAGAGCTACGGAGATAATCACTGGATGCGTGGCATTTTCTCCAAGAAAAACGTACTTTAGAGAATCCGGTAGTTGTTTGAGAGCCGGATAAATGTTTGGATCAGCAGAATCGCTGGATGGCCCTCCGATTGAATGTGGACTATCGGGCTGGTTCGAATGAGCACCGTCATTTCCCAAGTCCTCGCGCCGCCAACATATATCGCATTCATCCAAACCCACATCGATCTGGTCATCGAATTCTTCAAGCAGCTCAGTCGGTTCGCATTCCGTGATTTGGAAGAGTTGCGACGGATTGTGGACGTTAAAGGATATAGCGTCCTCCCTCAATCTGAGCGTGAGCTCCCCCTACTCCACATTAATGATAGCACGAGCTGTAGCAAGAAAGGGCGGCCCCAAGATAATGGGCACCATAGTATCAACCTTCATGTCGAGGATGACAAAATCGGCTGGAAATGCGAGGCCGTTTACTACTATTGTGAGGTCCTCGACAATTCCAGACGGTTTCTTGATCGACCAATCAGCTAGCTGTAGCATTACCCGTGTCCGCTTCAAGGTCCCTGCACCTAGTTCACGAAAGATAGAGAGAGGCATCAAGTTGATTGATGCTCCCAAATCACAGAGCTCCTGGCTGAAACGGTGATGACCGATCCTGCAAGGAATAGTGAAGCTGCCCGGATCTTTGCACTTTGTGGGCATATTGGAGATGATGGCGGAGCACTCCTCAGTGAGGTCGATAGTCTTGAGATCCCCCAACAGTTTTCGCTTCGAAATCAAGTCTTTCAAGAACTTGGAGTAGCCCGGCATTTGAGAAATGGCTTCAATCAGAGGGATGCTCACTTGCACTCCTTTCATTATTTCCAGGAAATTGCGGAACTGCTTCTCGGATTTCTCGTTTCGCAACCTGTGGGGGAATGTGGGGTGAACAACACTTCCCGAGGGTTGTGCCTCACTCACGAGGTCTGGCTCAACATGAATCTGAGTCTGCTTCTCGGTCATGTCTGAATTACACTTGTCAGTGGGCCTCACAAGCGGTTCCTGTCGAGGAGGATTGTCAACACCTCTACCGCTTCTCAATCGCATGGTATTCACCGACTCCGGATGCTGACTTGAAAGCCCAGAAACGACATTGGTAAGAGTCCCTATAGTGGAGTGAAGCTGTTGAATTCCGGAAGATTGGTCATTCATTTTATCCAGCATCCCGACCACCAAAGCTGCTAACGGCTCCGTTTGCCCTGACGACACGTGACCCGCTGCTCCGTGGAATGTTACTGCATTCACTTCAGCAGTACTGGGGGGAAGAATGACATGACTCCAGTGCTGGCTGGTGTGAACAATATTCACGACCACTTCCCACGCGTCCTTCCCCGATTTATTAAACAGGGCCCCTCCGGCTGCCACATCGAATAACAGACCGAATTTGTCCAGCACGTCGAAATAGAAAATTTGAATTAGAAAGACTTCTGATAGATCTTCACGGTAGCATCCCCGATGCAGGGATTGAAAACGCTCCCAAGCATCAATTAGCGTCTCCTCCTTTCCCTGCCCGAAGGTTATGAGTTCCCTGTACTTGTCCAACACTCGGGTACGGTGTTGAAACTCATGCAAAAATCTCCCCTCGAGCTGCTTCCATGAGGTCGCCTCTCTTTTTCGGAAATCCCAATACCAGCTTTTGGCTTTATTATGTAGGGAAAATGAAAATGCTAGGATCTTTTGCGGGCCGTTTTCAACTCCACTGAATATACATGTATAGTAAATTTCTAAGAAGTCCTGCACGTGTTGTACTGCATCTTCATGTTTATCCCCACTGAACTTACAGTTCCCAGTCATATACTCAATGATGTCGGAGGAAATCCCGAAGTCATGATCATTTCTTTGTGCTTGAACCTTTAGATCATTTAAACTTCCTTGATAGATGTATTCCTGAATGGAGGTCATGCTAGGAATACTTGAAACCCAAGAGATTAGCGCACGATGGAAAGAACGAAGGTAAAGAGATGTGCGTATCAAAAATAAGCAAAGACAACAGAGGTAAACAAAGAGAAATAATAAAAGAGAAAAGTTCCTTGTGCAACGATTCTTCACGCAGACGAATTCATCACGTCTGCATTCCCCGGCAACGGCGCCAAAAACTTGATGCGATCTTTCGGCAAGTGCACCGGTCGCGCAAGTAATAAAGTTTGGGAATAGGATCCCCGAGTGTCGGTCTCTTGAGGAATGCAGGTTGGGTGAACGAATCGCGTTGTGTGAATATTGGTACACAAGCGTAAACAAACACACAAAAAGGGGGGGGGGGGGGGGGGGGGGTTTGGTTGGGTTTTCCTACTCTTAACAACAATGAAGGAAATGCGGGTCGAAAGCACAGCTTCGCAAGGAGAGATGGATGCAACGGCCGCGATGCCGTGCTTCGTGAGGCGGATGGAGCGTGCTCTAGTGCGGGAAGGCGAGGGTCGCAAACACCTCTTCACAAACGCCGTTAGCTCTTGCTAACGCGGATCGAACACCTTGAGTGCGTGAATGAGTGAGTGGATGAGTGGAGGCGAAGCGATTCACAAGCAAGTAATAATGAAAAGAGAAGAAACATTCATTTCATTTAAACCAAACATCATGATATTCAAGTTTAAAAGATTCAAAGATTACAACGAAGGAGAGAGGAAAGAGATAACCAATGGATGAAGACTAGCGACCGTTCACGACCGGAATGGTAGTTTGTCAAGCTACCTCCGGACTCGGGCGGACTGTGCTTCCGGTGTAGAGAAACTGTCACGATCTCTCTACGTGGTTCCGTCGTCTTCTACCTCAGGATTCCTCTTCTTCTCACCGGACTGGAGTGGAAAACAGCTGCTTGAGGGCTTGCGGATGGTGGAGAATGCTCCCGGACAATGGAGAAATACTTGGAATGGTTGGAGAGGACTTCCCCTTGCGTAGGAGATGATGTGGAGGTGTCCAGGAATGGAAATCGCCGGCGTACGGACTGCCACCCGCGCTCCCGGCGGCTCGATCCCGCCCTAAAAGCGGAACAAGCATATATATAGGCACTGGAATGAATACTGCGCACAGTCATTGTCGCACGACCAGTGGTCGTGCGTACTGGAGTTCTGCGATCGTGCGCGCTGCCTGGGCGGAGGCTGAAATGAAAGAAATTTATAAAATACATGTTCGCACGACCAGTGGTGCACGACCAGTGGTCGTGCGCACTATCGTAAATGGTCGTGCGATAAGCAAGACAGAACTCATAAAATGGGCGTTAAGTGCGCACGATCAGTGGCGCACGACCAGTGGTCGTGCGTGATAGAACCAGTGATCGTGCGCAGTGTTCCTGTACAGAATTGTACCGGGAACACCTGCACGACTCCTGATCCAGCATACAACACTAGTCTAGCCACTGAAGGTGGCACTTAACACTGCATGAAAACTAGTAACCAAGATGAACAAGAAATAACACCAAAACGGGCCTAGAAGTGCACTTAGCATGGAGTATTAAATAGGAATGAAAACATGTCTAAAGTGAAGTGCAAAGACTAGAAAATCGGCCCAGATGAGTCCTAAAATGTGTATATAATTGGGACTCATCACCTACCAAAGTTCTGCAAACTTCTGAAGGAGAATCTCATCACGCCGGATCCAAACGAAGTCCGCTTCTACAATGCTTATTCTATAGCCGATCTTCGTGTCCAACTTCAGAAGTTCATCAAGAGGGAGTTTTTATTTATTTTCATTTTATATCTTTCTTGTAAACGGTTAGTGAAATCGCCTCGTGTTGGCGACTAGGTCGGGGTAGGACTTAGGGGGAAAATTCGGCTCGTGTTGGCGACTAGATCTAGGCTAGGTCTAGGGGGTGCTCGAGGCCATCTCCGGGGAAGGGTTGGCTAGAGCGGCTTGAGGCAGAATCCGGGGAGGATAGGCTAGGGCCACCGGTTCGAGGGGATGCGAGTCGGGATATAAAATAAAAAGAGTTTACTATTCATCGCCACCGATTTCTAGCGTCATAGAAGCCAACTTTTGTAAAACCTTATTTTATATTAATAAAACATGTCTCTTGATAAGTAGTATTTTTATAACTTTTTAATAGAAAATCTTGTAAATATTTAATATGAATTCTCTATTTTATGTCAAATTTAGGTTATAAGTAGTTCTTTTTTTAATTTTGATTCTAACTTAGCCTAATTTTAATATTTGCAGATTTTTGGACAAATTGGGAAAATATTGCATTACACGCCCTCGGTCACGCCCGTGACCAAGGGCGTGTAACTTGTAGACCAGTCCAGGTCGATGCCGTGCTGTTGAGCTAGTCCACACCCAGTCACGCCCCAGGTCACGCCCGTGACCCAAAGTCACGCCCGTGACCATGGGCGTGTAATATTAGAATCTGCCGCGTGGAGCTGCCGTCGAGACGAGAAGTTGCCGTTGAGAAGTCAACCAAAGTCACGCCCGTGACCCAAAGTCACGCCCGTGAACCAAAGTCACGCCCGTGACCTTCCCGCGTGATCCAAGCACGCCGCCGCGCGGTCTGCCTAGCCCATGCCGCATTAAATGAAGCCGTCCTAAGTCACGCCCGTGACCCATATGTCACGCCCGTGACATGTCCGATTTTCTCCCGCCGTCACGCCAAGCCCACGCCGCTGCCGGATCCAATGTTACAGTGATTACACGCCCTTGGACACGCCCGTGACCGAGGGCGTGTAACTTGAAAATTTTGCCTATAAATTCAGAGGCTCTCCTTGAGTCCAGGGTTCAGAATTTTGGAGTGGGGAAGGTGCTGCTGGAGCCAATCTTGAGTAGTTTTCCTTTTTCATGTTCATGTTCATGTCTCTTTATTTTCATGCTCTCTTCCTTTTCTAATGCAATGTATTAGCTTTCCTTTAGTGCAATAGTCTAGTTTAAGCTTGTAATCTTGTTTTTCCTAGCTTGCAATTTCCTTTCTTAAGTTTTGTAATAGTTTTTCATTTAAATAAAAAAATAGTTTGTTCTCTTTATTTTGTCTCCTCCTTAGCTAAAGTTTCTTAATATGCATTTTTATTTTTTTTCCTCTTCCCCCTCCACCATGATTAACTAATCCTCATTAGTACTCGATCAAAATGATCCGAGGATGAGTTAGACAAGTTATGATTTTCTAAAGTTTTCTTTTTCCGTTTTTATAAACACTTGAATTATCCTTGATTTTTAATTAGTGAGGCCATACTTTCGATATATGGTTTTCGCTTAAGTTTTCATATTTAGTTAGCCGAGAGGCTCAAAGTATGAATCGATCACTCAAGGGTAAAGAGAGTTGCACGCACCCCTCGAGAGAGGATGACGTAAATCTCCCGGATTGGAGTCAAATCCAATAGTGGGGTTCACCTCGTAAAGCAAGTTTTAGGTAATCGATTATAGGACGAGAGTCCGGTTGATTTTTCCTAATCTTAGTTGGGCATTAACCTCGAGAGAGGCATGTTCGAGCTTCGGGAACCTCCACGGTCAAGTAGTTCAATTTAAACGGAATTAGATTTAATTTCTTTTTACTTGTCTTTTTTCACTCCAAGGTGACTTTTGATTGAGTACTAGCCTCTTTTATCATCATCTAAACCCTTAATTTAGCTTGCAATTTCTCTTTTTTAGCTAAGAACCAAAACCCCAAAATATCATTAGATAAGATAATAGTGACTTTCCTCAAAGTAGAAGTATTCAACGCGCCCCGTGGAATACGACCTTGGTATTTCTTAATATCCTATACTATAGACGATAAGGTACACTTGCCTTTATCAGATATAGTTTTGGAGAAAATCTCAACCCTTCACTAAAATTTCAAAACCGTAAAAATCTATATCAAGTTTTTGGCGCCGTTGCCGGGGACTTTTGCGTAGATATTTTGAAACAAGGATAGCTATTAATTTTATCATGTTGTTTTTATTTTAGTTTTTCTATTTTTGAAAATCTTAAGGGTGAAATTAAAATTCTTGGAAAGGACGCTTTGGGCTTGAATTCCCATCACAGCCTCTAGTACCTTGCAAACCCTTCACCGGGTAGATCTTGGGAAGTCCAAGACTAACTTAATCCGCCTAAAAAAAGAACAAAAAAATATTCTCTCTTTTTTTTTTTTTTTTTTCTTCTTCTTTCCTTCTCTTTTTAGTGTATGACCCGTGGTAGCACTTCGATTCTTCCTTTTGATCCGGAAATCGAGCGAACCCTTTTGAGGCACCGCCGTTCTCGTGATCAAGGAAATCAAGTAGAATCTGAAGAGTCAATCGGGGACACTAACGCAGCAAATATGGATCATAATCTTAATCCTCCTAATCTTAACGAGCCAAACCCTAATGAGGACGCGCAACGGACCATGTCCTATTATGCGCGGCCGAATTTGGAAGGCACACAATCGAGTATTGTTCGCCCCGCGGTGGCGAACAATAATTTTGAGATCAAGTCCAGCATCATACAAATGGTGCAACAATCGGTGACCTTTGATGGTCAACCGGACGAGGATCCAAATTCACATATCTCTTACTTTCTTGAAATTTGCGACACTTTTAAGATCAATGGCGTCACCGATGATGCCATTCGATTACGTCTTTTTCCTTTCTCTCTGCGGTCTAAGGCCAAGCAGTGGCTGGTCTCCCTACCAAGGGGATCCATCACTACATGGGCCGAAATGGCGGAAAAATTTCTTAATAAATATTTCCCGCCTTCAAAGACCGCTAAATTACGCACGGATATTGCATCGTTCATGCAAATCGACTCGGAGACTCTCTATGATACATGGGAGCGCTTCAAGGAGCTTTTGCGTCGATGCCCTCACCACGCACTTGCCACTTGGCAACAAGTGCAAATATTTTATAATAGCTTAAATCTCCAAACGAGGCAAATGATTGATGCGGCCGCCGGGGGGACATTAAATAACAAAACCCCGATCGCCGCTCAAGAGCTTTTCGAAGAGATGGCCACAAATGCGTATCAATGGAACATGCCCCGAGCGCGGCCTAATAAGCCGGCCGGAATTTTTGAAATAGACGCTAACGCAAATTTGGCTTTACAAGTTGAGCGCTTAACAAAGCAAGTGGCGGAGATGTCTGCTTCCTCCGCCACTCCTCCTTGGGCTAATAATATTTTACTTGAAGAGCAAGTTGATTACATGGGAAATCCACCTCGGCCTTCCTATAACCCGAACACCGCTCCGTATAATAACACCTACAACGCGGGTTATAGGAATCATCCGAACTTCTCATGGAGCAATCAAGGAAATGCTCAGCGTCCCTTAAATTTAAATCAACCTCCAAATCAACTTCTCAATTTAACTCCCCCTCAAAATTTTAATCCACCCGGTTTTCCACCGCAACAGCAAAAACCCTCTCCGCTTGAAGAGGTTTTTGCAAAATATGTTGCTACAACTGAAGCGAACATCCGGAACCTCACCGGATCGATCAAAAATTTAGAGAACCAAGTGGGCCAGCTAGCAAAGATAATCTCCGAGCGACCGCAAGGAGCCCTTCCGGGAAACACGGAGCCCAACCCAAGGGAGAGCGCAAACGCGATTACACTCCGAAGCGGGAAGGAGGTGGCTTCTAAGCAGGACGAACCCATGGTAACTTCCTCTCCTACTCTTCCTCCTATTTTATCTTCAATTTTACCTACTACGTTAGCTCCGCGCGCTTCTACTTCTAATGTTCCGTATCCATCTAAGTTTAAAAGCGAGAGCGCCGAAAAGAATTATAAAAAGTTTTTAGATATTTTAAAGCAAATCCACATTAATGTACCCTTCTGCGAGGCTATCTCTCAAATGCCTAAATATGCGAAATATCTTAAGGAGTTGCTCTCCAATAAGAAAAAATTAGAAGATATTTCGCATATTTCTTTGAACGCAGAATGCTCCGCGGTTGTACTCAACAAATTGCCTACAAAAGTGAATGACCCGGGACGGTTTTCCATCCCGTGTTTATTTGGCAATTCGTTAGTAAAACACGCTTTAGCGGATCTGGGAGCAAGTATCAATCTCATGCCTTTTTCATTATTTAAGAAACTAGGTCTAGGAAATCCAAGCCCCACTCGAATGAGTATTCAATTAGCGGATCGCTCTTTAAAATATCCGGTAGGAATAGTGGAGGACGTGCTCGTCAAGGTCGACAAGTTCATCTTCCCGGTGGACTTTGTCATTCTTGACATCGAAGAGGATGCCGAAGTACCCCTCATACTCGGCCGCCCCTTCCTTGCCACCTCCCGCGCCATTATTGACGTAAGTAACGGAAAGCTCCTCCTTCGGGTTGGAGATGATGAAGTTTCTTTCGGCATAAATTCCTCGATGCGGAACACATTAGAAAACGACGATTCATGTTTTTACCTGGAAGAGTGTTGGGAATTCGATTCCCCTCCCGAGTTAGTCTCCACCTCGAGTCACGAGTCCGAGTTCGCCGAGCTCTTTTGTCTGGAAGAAGAAGAAGTCACTCGTTTCACACCACCCGAACCACTATTTTTAGAAAAATTAAAAATCAAAACATCTTATGAAGAGCCACCCGTTTTGGAACTAAAGCAACTTCCCCCTCACCTTAAGTATTTATTTTTAGAAAAAGAGTCGAAGCTACCCGTCATCGTTTCATCCGAACTTAGCAACTCAGAAATTTCCGAGTTGGCTATTGTCTTAAGAAAGCACCGCCACGCAATTGCGTGGCAAATTTCGGATATAAAGGGTATAAACCCTTCCTTCTGCACTCATAAAATCTTCCTCGAAGATAATTCCCGAAATTCGGTCCAGCCTCAACGACGGCTAAACCCTAACATGAAAGAAGTCGTTAAGGCCGAAGTGATCAAACTATTGGACGCGGGAATTATCTACCCGATATCGGATAGTACTTGGGTTAGCCCAGTACAAGTCGTACCAAAGAAAGGTGGCATTACGGTAGTAGCTAATGAGAATAATGAGTTGATCCCAACCCGTACTGTTACGGGTTGGCGGATGTGCATCGATTACCGAAAACTAAATGATGCCACCCGTAAGGATCACTTCCCCCTACCATTCATCGATCAAATTTTAGAGCGCCTTTCAGGTCACTCCTACTACTGTTTTCTCGATGGTTTGTCGGGATATTTTCAAATACCGATTTCGCCCGAGGACCAAGAGAAAACCACTTTCACTTGTCCCTTTGGCACCTTCGCTTATCGAAGGATGCCATTTGGTCTTTGTAATGCGCCAGCTACATTCCAAAGATGTATGCTGGCAATATTTGACGAGTTAGTAGAGGAGGTGATGGAAGTGTTTATGGACGACTTTTCCGTGTTCGGAAATTCATTTAAAAATTGTTTAAAAAATCTTGAGCGCGTGTTGCAGCGATGCGAGGAAACGAATTTAGCACTTAATTGGGAGAAATGCCATTTTATGGTCAAGGAAGGGCTAGTCCTTGGTCATAAAATTTCGGGCATGGGGATCGAGGTCGATAAGGCCAAGATCGAAGTGATTGAAAAACTTCCCCCTCCAACAAACGTAAAAGCTATTCGTAGTTTCCTAGGCCACGCGGGGTTTTATCGGCGCTTTATACAGAATTTTTCAAAAATCACAAAGCCGTTAACCCACCTTCTTGAAAAAGAATCCTCGTTTATTTTTAGCGATGAATGCCATTTGGCTTTTAAACTCATCAAAGAGAAACTTATAAACTCCCCGATTCTAGTCGCGCCGGATTGGTCGCTTCCTTTTGAAATCATGTGCGACGCGAGTGACATTGCGGTTGGTGCCGTTTTGGCCAACGGGTGAGTAAGTATTTCCACCCTATTTATTATGCGAGCAAAACACTCACGTCGGCACAAGCGAATTACACCACAACCGAAAAGGAGCTTCTAGCGATCGTTTTTGCCTTCGATAAGTTTAGGTCATATATCACCCTCTCAAAAGTTATTGTCTTCACGGATCACTCCGCACTTAGGTATCTTTTAAGCAAATCGGACGCCAAGCCTCGTCTTTTGCGATGGATCCTCCTCTTGCAGGAGTTTGACTTAGAGATCCGGGACAAAAGAGGAGCCGAAAACTTGGCGGCCGATCATCTCTCCCGTTTAGAAAACCCCGCCTCGGAAGTTTTGATAGAATCTGACATCGATGATAAATTTCCCGAAGAGCGCCTCCTCGCTCTCGAAGATATTAATACGTCGTCTACCCCCTGGTTTGCAGATCTGGCTAACTATTTAGTAGCCCGGGTCTTGCCAAAAGAATTCTCGAGTCAGAAAAAGAAGAAATTCTTTTCTGATTTAAAGAATTACTTTTGGGAGGATCCCTTTTTATTCCGTGTATGCGCAGACCAAGTGGTGAGACGATGCGTCTCGAGTAAGGAGGGTCTTAAAATTTTACGACATTGTCACGAGGGACCATCCGGTGGTCATTATCATTCGAACCGAACCGCGAGGAAGGCGCTGGAGGCAGGCTTTTATTGGCCCACGCTCTTCAAAGATGCTCACACCCTTGTGAGTACTTGCGACAGCTGCCAGCGGTCGGGCAACATCTCTCGCCGAGATGAGATGCCCCAAAATATTTTCTTAGAATGCGAGATTTTCGATCTTTGGGGCATTGATTTCGTTGGTCCTCTCCCTCCTTCATTTTCAAATAAGTATATTCTAGTGGCGGTCGACTACGTGTCAAGGTGGGCGGAAGCGCAAGCTCTCCCCACCAACGATGCGCGAGTCGTCGTTAACTTTTTAAAAAAATTATTTTCTCGATTTGGCACTCCGCGCGCTATTGTGAGTGATCGGGGCACCCATTTTTGCAATACTCAATTCACAAAAACTTTAGCAAAATATGGTGTCACGCACAAACTATCCACTGCATATCACCCACAAACGAGCGGCCAAGTCGAAGTGGTTAATCGAGAATTAAAGCGAATTTTAGAGAAAACGGTTTCTATTAATCGGAAGGATTGGGCAATAAAGCTCGATGATGCGCTTTGGGCCTATCGTACGGCGTACAAGACCGCTATCGGTTGTACACCATATCGAATGGTCTATGGCAAGGCTTGCCACCTTCCGGTCGAATTAGAACACCGCGCATTTTGGGCGCTTAAATTTTTAAATCTCGATTCCACTTTAGCGGGTGAACAAAGGAAGTTTCAAATAAACGAGTTAGATGAATGGCGAGCGAATGCGTATGAGAGCAATAAATTATATAAGGAGCGAACAAAGTTTTATCACGATAAACATATAAAATTTCCGAAAACTTTTTCGCCGGGCGATCTCGTCCTCCTTTATAATTCTCGCCTTCGCCTTTTTCCGGGAAAATTAAAATCCCGATGGTCCGGACCCTTTATTGTTAAAGAGGTTTGGTCCTATGGGACAATCCTAATTTCCCACCCGGAAAAAGGCTCCTTCAAAGTTAACGGGCACCGCCTTAAATTGTATCTTCCGGGAGACGTACCTAATGACAAGAGTGATGCGATTTTTCTTCATCATATAACATAATCGGCAAGTGGGTCAAGCTACGCGACCTTAAACAAAGCGCTTTTGGGAGGCACCCCAAAGTTATCTTTTGTTATTTTCTCTTGTCTCTTCTTTTCTGCTTTAACAACTTTTGCAGGTAATCGCGGCTTCCCCACAAAAGCTTCAAAAAAATCAGGGAAGCCCTTTTTCCTTCTCTTCTTTCGTTTTTGCATTTTTTTTTTATCTTTTCCTACTTCATACTTATTTTTAAACATTGGGGACAATGTTTAACTTTAAGTATGGGGGTGTAAATAGCCCTTTGTAAATTCTTGTAAATAGTTGTTAAATTAGAAAATTTTCAAAAAAAAAAATATATATATATATTTTCTTATGTTTTTCTTCTATTTTAGCACTTGTAAAACCCAAAACTCAAAAAAAAATAGAAAACAGAAAAATTTAAATCTTGGAAAGGGACGTTTGGGATTTTATCCCATCACACCTCCTAGTACCTTGCGAACCCTTCACCGGGTAGCCCTTGGGAAGTCCAAGACTTGCAAAAAAATTTGTTAAGTTTTAAATCTAGTTTCCTTTCTTTGTAAATAGTTTTTAATGAGAAAAATTCAAAAAAAAAGATAATATCAAAAATTCAAAAAATTCTTATTTCCCTCCTTGTTGTTTTTGTGATTTCTTAGAAATCTAGTTGAGAATGTTTATAAGCATGTTTAAGTTTTTAATTGGCTAAAATTTTGCTTATCATAGTTTGTTAATTTTAAATTTGAGGTAATCTTGATTTAAGAATCATCTTATGATTTTAAATTGATTAGAGAATTTTGTTAGCATGACTTCTCTTTTTATTTTTAAATGGCTTCATTTTGTAGTAAATTTCCTAAACCTCTTTAGATTTCAATTATACTTTCTTCTAACTTCTTAGATCTTAGGAATTTTAATTTTACTAGAATTTGCTCTCAATATGATTTAAAACTAGCTAGATTTATTTTTCCCCTACCCTACCCCCTTTGATGGCATAAAAAAAAAAGTGTATTAAAAGATCATATGTCATGGGAATAAGAGGATAAAATTCATTATTCCCTAAAACATATGCACCCAAAATATTTGAAAAGATTATATGGCATGGAGTAAGAGGATAAAATTCATTACTCCTAAACCATATACATTTTGGGTTTTTATTAGAAGAGAAAAAAAAAGAAAAAAAAGAAAAAAAAAAAAGGGAAATTTCATGATAAATTCCTTTTCCTCCATTCAAAAATTTCTCTTCTTATGCCAAATTTTATGAAATCCCCCTTAGCCAATTATCATTGTTCTAGTTTTAGTTGAAAATTATGGAGAGAGCAATATTTAGTAATTTACTTTTCCTTAAGATTCTTTTAAGATAGAGTTCTTATAATTTTAATTTAATTTAGTTTTATAATTTCTACAATCTTGTCAAACTACTTAATTTTCTTGAGAAGTTATTGCCTAAACATTTTTCCCTCTTTTCAAATCATCATCATAATTTAGGACTTAACTCCCCCCTTGAATTTACTCTTAACTTAACTTTTGGTTAAATGAAATTTTAGTTTTAAATTAAATTTTTTTTTTAAAGATGTCTTATAAATAATGTCTCACACTTTTGCTCTGGAATAGCAAAACCTCAAGTATGGGGGTATTTGATAAGTAGTATTTTTATAACTTTTTAATAGAAAATCTTGTAAATATTTAATATGAATTCTCTATTTTATGTCAAATTTAGGTTATAAGTAGTTCTTTTTTTAATTTTGATTCTAACTTAGCCTAATTTTAATATTTGCAGATTTTTGGACAAATTGGGAAAATATTGCATTACACGCCCTCGGTCACGCCCGTGACCAAGGGCGTGTAACTTGTAGACCAGTCCAGGTCGATGCCGTGCTGTTGAGCTAGTCCACACCCAGTCACGCCCCAGGTCACGCCCGTGACCCAAAGTCACGCCCGTGACCATGGGCGTGTAATATTAGAATCTGCCGCGTGGAGCTGCCGTCGAGACGAGAAGTTGCCGTTGAGAAGTCAACCAAAGTCACGCCCGTGACCCAAAGTCACGCCCGTGAACCAAAGTCACGCCCGTGACCTTCCCGCGTGATCCAAGCACGCCATCGCGCGGTCTGCCTAGCCCACGCCGCATTAAATGAAGCCGTCCTAAGTCACGCCCGTGACCCATATGTCACGCCCGTGACATGTCCGATTTTCTCCCGCCGTCACGCCAAGCCCACGCCGCTGCCGGATCCAATGTTACAGTGATTACACGCCCTTGGACACGCCCGTGACCGAGGGCGTGTAACTTGAAAATTTTGCCTATAAATTCAGTGGCTCTCCTTGAGTCCAGGGTTCAGAATTTTGGAGTGGGGAAGGTGCTGCTGGAGCCAATCTTGAGTAGTTTTCCTTTTTCATGTTCATGTTCATGTCTCTTTATTTTCATGCTCTCTTCCTTTTCTAATGCAATGTATTAGCTTTCCTTTAGTGCAATAGTCTAGTTTAAGCTTGTAATCTTGTTTTTCCTAGCTTGCAATTTCCTTTCTTAAGTTTTGTAATAGTTTTTCATTTAAATAAAAAAATAGTTTGTTCTCTTTATTTTGTCTCCTCCTTAGCTAAAGTTTCTTAATATGCATTTTTATTTTTTTTCCTCTTCCCCCTCCACCATGATTAACTAATCCTCATTAGTACTCGATCAAAATGATCCGAGGATGAGTTAGACAAGTTATGATTTTCTAAAGTTTTCTTTTTCCGTTTTTATAAACACTTGAATTATCCTTGATTTTTAATTAGTGAGGCCATACTTTCGATATATGGTTTTCGCTTAAGTTTTCATATTTAGTTAGCCGAGAGGCTCAAAGTATGAATCGATCACTCAAGGGTAAAGAGAGTTGCACGCACCCCTCGAGAGAGGATGACGTAAATCTCCCGGATTGGAGTCAAATCCAATAGTGGGGTTCACCTCGTAAAGCAAGTTTTAGGTAATCGATTATAGGACGAGAGTCCGGTTGATTTTTCCTAATCTTAGTTGGGCATTAACCTCGAGAGAGGCATGTTCGAGCTTCGGGAACCTCCACGGTCAAGTAGTTCAATTTAAACGGAATTAGATTTAATTTCTTTTTACTTGTCTTTTTTCACTCCAAGGTGACTTTTGATTGAGTACTAGCCTCTTTTATCATCATCTAAACCCTTAATTTAGCTTGCAATTTCTCTTTTTTAGCTAAGAACCAAAACCCCAAAATATCATTAGATAAGATAATAGTGACTTTCCTCAAAGTAGAAGTATTCAACGCGCCCCGTGGAATACGACCTTGGTATTTCTTAATATCCTATACTATAGACGATAAGGTACACTTGCCTTTATCAGATATAGTTTTGGAGAAAATCTCAACCCTTCACTAAAATTTCAAAACCGTAAAAATCTATATCATCTCTACTTTATTTCAATTGTTTTACTTGACTTCTTATTGTCTTTAATCTTGCATTATTACAAAACTTTTCCAAATATAACTTAAGTTTTTGAAAACCCTTATTCACCCCCCACCTCTAAGGGTTCCTACCGATCCAACAAGTGGTATAAGAGCAGTTTTTATTCCAATCGGCTTAACAACCGGGAATAATGGCGTATCATGATCTCGCTTTTCCAGAGGGTCAAGGGATTAGTCGACCACCTCTCTTTACTGGGTCATATTTTAACTACTGGAAAAATCGAATGATGTGTTTTCTTATGACCATCGATGTAGAAGTATGGAACACGGTAGAAGTTCGGTACTCTCCTCCTACAACTGTAGTGGGAGAGGCGACATTACTAAAACCTAAAGATAAATGGGATGATAACGATAAATTAAGGTATAAAAATAATGCTAAAGCAATGAACGCTTTATATTGCGCTTTAAATAGGACTGAGTTTAATAGAATTTCTGCATGCACAACTGCTTATGATATTTGGAATCAATTGGAAGTTACTCATGAAGGTACATCGTAGGTGAAAGATGAAAAGCTATTCCAACTGGAATCTAAATAAGAGAAATTCAGGATGAATACCGAAGAGGACATTAACTCAATGTACACTCGCTTCACCAAGATCGTCAACGCTTCAAAGGCACTTGGAAAGACCTATTCAGATGGGGAATTGGTGAGGAAAATTCTCCGTTCCTTACCTCTAAGGTTCAATCCAATGGTGACAGCCATCTCGGAGTCGCACAACTTAAGAACGCTCCAGATCGAGAACCTTATTGGGAATCTCAAAACCCATGAGGTAGAACTCCAGATTCAACACGATGAATACAACAAAGAGCCAAAGAAAAAGACGCTAGCACTAAAGTCAAAGAAGGAGATCATCGGAGATGATGATGAAGTTGAAGAAGGTCTCCTGGTGAAGAACTTTAGGAAGTTCATCAGGAATCCGGAAAGGAGGAACACAATCCAAAAATACTTCCAAAAGGATACTCGACGAAAGGGATCTTCCTCTTCATCAAGGAAAGAAAAAGGAAGCGAAGATGAAGAAGAAAGACCACCACCGGTGTGCTACCACTGCAGAAAGACCGGGCACATTCGGATCCAGTGCCCGAAGTATCAAAAGGAGCAAAAAGAACAATACAAAGCAAAAGAGATAAAGAAAGTACTTAAACCCGCAACTTGGGATGATTCTTCCTCTGAAGAGTCACGCGAGTCTGAATCAAGCAGCAAGGAGGAAGCAAACTTAGGCTTAATGGCAAAAAGCAACGATGACGACACCAGTGTTCTTAGCGACACTGAGGTAACTCCTCCTACTTTCGAAGAACTCTATGATAAATTTGTTCTAACTTGCAAATCCTATGATCAAAGAATAAAAGATAATATTATATTAAATCGTGAAAATGAATCTATTATCAAAGAAAATCACAAGCTCACAAAAAATTAATCTCCCTTGAAAAGAGAAAGGTTTCATGTCAAGAGTGTGAGCACTCTTTATTTAAGACAAAAGAACTTGAAGTTTCTCTTTCTAAGGCCCTCTCACAAAACAAAACTATTGCAAAAGAAAAGGGGGACTTAGAGAGGAAACTAAAAACCTCTCTTTTACAAATTGAAAATAATAAAAAAGGATTTGAAAATAAATGTGTTATGATTGTACAAGAAAATACATTTCTTAAAAAACAAAATCATGACCTCAATATAGCCATAAAAAAATTCGGGATTGGTCAAAAATCCCTGGATATGATTTTGGGAAACCAATGTTATGGTTCTGGAAAGTTTGGGGTCAGATATAAAAGTGAACCCTACCGCCCGGCGCTAGCCACTAACGCCGGCGGTAGCTCAAGTGTTAAAAAATCTTCTATTTTTTCTAATGTTCAAACGTCATCCAGCAAGAGCAACGTAGAAACTCAGAAAAGGGTCTCAACTCCCTTTATTTCGTGTGCTAATTGTCTTAAGTTTGGACACATGTCTAGCTCTTGGAGGAATATAAAACAATGATCGTTAAAACAATTCTGGGTACCTAAGAAATCCACTTACTCTATGGGTGGTACCTCTTGGGTATCTGGATCTTTACTCTCATCTTCTCTCTAGATTTGCAGGAAGGCTAAGGAAACGGAGGACGTGTGGTACTTGGACTCACGCTGCTCCAAACACATGACGGGCAACAAAGCAAAATTCCTTAGCCTAGAAAAGAAGAAAGGAGGGATCGTAACATTTGGTGATAACGGTAAAGGAAGGATCATGGGAGTTGGTACAGTGGGTAACGAATCTTTTCTTATCTCAAATGTTATTTATGTAAAAGGATTAAAACATAACTTAATATCTATAAGTCAACCATGCGATTAAGGATTAGACGTATTATTTGAATCATCCACTAATCTTTGCAAAATAGTTAATCCTAAAACAAATGATGTGTTACTAACTGCACCTAGAATTCACAATGTTTACATAGTTTCATTTCATGATCTTTCCAAATCATCTATGAAATGCTTTATAACCAAAAATGATGAATTAGAACTATGGCATAGACGTTTAGGTCACGCTAGCACAAAGCTCATTTTAAAACTAGCAAAAAGGGAATTGATTAGAGGATTGCCTAAGTTAAATGGAAATTTATCTTCACTATGTTCTCCATGCCAAAAAGGAAAATTTACAAAATCATCTTTTAAAAGCAAAAACGAAATTTCTACATCAAAACCATTGCAATTAATTCATATGGATCTCTTTGGTCCCGTTAACACCGCAAGTCTTGGTGGTAGATGATGGCGCAAATCCTGCACACCGCTATAGGCGGTAGCTAGACTGCGGCACGAAACGGCAGTGTACCGATCGTTCAAGTAATATAAAATGGGAATGAATCCCCAAGTATCGATCTCAAAGGAACACAGTAAGGTGGAGCTATCTATCGAGGAAGGACTTGAGATCGAATGCCGCTATGCAATGCTTCGCTTGGCGGGATTTGGTTGTGGAAAATAAAGGAAAAATACTACGACTACTCCTATGCAATGCCGCTATGCAATGCATCGCTTGGCGGGATGGAGACTAGGCAGGCCTTGAGCGCGCTGCGTCGCAAGGGCGGATGGACGAGTAGGCAAGCGGAATCGAACTGTGCAGGCCTTGAGCGCACTGCTTCGTTAGGAGAATGAATTACACGGGCCGCTATGCCACGCTTCGCTAGGCGGATGGAAGAGTAGGCAAGAGGATGGAATGGTTCGCACCGGCGGAGTCGGAATGGATTACACGGGCCGCTATGCCACGCTTCGCTAGGCGGATGGAAGAGTAGGCATATGGATGAGGGTCGCAAGCACCTCGTTGACAAGCACGCCACTAGCAATTGCTAGTGAGACACACGAACGTGACGGCGGGATGGAGGATGGATGGTGGCGCACCTCGTACACATATGAACAAAATATAACTTCACATAGACATGAAATTAAGATTACAAGCACGATTCATAGTGTTCATCATCAATACATGAGAGATCTAGCTACAAATGCATCAATAAGAGAAGAACAAGGCAAGAAATCGACCGAATCCGAAGGCTCATTGGAGATTCACGGTTGGAATTGCTGGGTTGTCAATCTGCGTCCAAGCTCGGTCCGCAACTACGTCCAGGGTAGAGAGAGCTGTCACTACTCTCCAATGAGCCCGTCTTCTTCGTGTCACGATCCGGTAGAGGTTGCAAACTTCCTCTTGCTTGATGGCGATGGCAGCTAGATCTTCCTTTGAAGCGCTAGGATGAAGGAGGAGGCCGAGAGGAAGCTCCGGCTCAAGATTGGCGTGAAGAACAAGCCCGGAGCAACTCCAGATGGTGGTCGATGATGGAGGGGCGAAATCAGGGCTCTGGAGCGAGAAAACGGCGGACTGGAATCAACTCCCCGACCTAATTCGCGAGCAGGTCTTTAAATAGGCGCTGGAATAAACAGTGCGCACGATCGGTGGCGCACGACCAGTGGTCGTGCGCACTAGAATCCTGTGATCGTGCGCCTGCCTGGGCGGAGCCTGCAATGTAAGAAATTTATAAAATATAATGTTCGCACGACCAGTGGCGCACGACCAGTGGTCGTGCGCATTATCGTAAGTGGTCGTGCGCATTGGTCGAGACATAACTCATAAAATGGGGGTTAAGTGCGCACGATCAGCGGCGCACGACCAGTGGTCGTGCGCAATAGAACCAGTGATCGTGCGTAGTGTTCCTATACAGAATTGTACCGGGAACACCTGCATGACTCCTGTTCCAGCATACAACACCAATCTAGCCACTGAAGGTGGCACTTAACAATGCATGAAAACTAATAACGAAGATAAACAAGAAATAACACCAAAATGGGCCTAGAAGTGCACATAGCATGGAATAACAAATATGAGCGAAAACATGCCTAAAATGTAGTGCATAGACTAGAAAATCGGCCTAGATGAGTCTGTATATGTGTATATAATTGGGACTCATCACACCCCCAGACTTACCTGTTTGCGCGTCCCGAGCAAACAAATCCCTCAAGCGGCTGAGAAAAATACACAGCTGGCATAGAAATTGTAAAGCAGAGTATCATGAGAAGTCGCATGCTCATGCGCGTAGAAATACAGTAGACAAAATTTCTAATTGTACATATTAGTTTATACTTTTCTAGGAGCGTATTTATATATTACATTTACTCAAAAAGTGAATCACGGTGAATCATAAGGTCGTACATAGGAAGAAAGTAAACTGAACGCTGAGGCGAGCATTGTCAAAGATCGGGGCTCGAGACAAGCTCCATTGAAATCCATCAATGTCGGTGACCATAAGCTTGCCCGTTCGCACTCTCTCCACGGCACTGGTTTAACTCAAATGTGTGAATCAATAGGACTTAAGGTTTTATATGAGGCTTGGGTTTAGGTGAGGTAAACAAATATAAACATGAAGGCTTAGAACACAAAAACCCAAATGAGCAAATGCATAACACTATCCAAGTAGCCAAAAAACATGCGGATGCACCACACCCCCAGACTTAGACGCATGGGTGTGTGCACCGCCTACTCCCAAATATAAATCTCAAACAGATTTTTTTTCAATTAAACTTTTCATTCTTCTTTTTCTTTTCAAATCTTTTTCTTCTTTTCTTTTTCTTTCTTTAGCAATTTCAGCAAATTTTCAAAGATGCACATCCATATTTTCACATTGTACTTCTACAATCAACACCACCAATTTAAAATTTAAACAAAATGCTTGCATTTTGGGTGTGCGACTAGGATTGGAGTTTAGGCTTTGGTGAATAATAGTGGAGCTGAACCAAAAGAATGGGGTAGGCACAACTGGGCTAGCGAGGAAATGATGATAGGAATGGCACAAAGGCTTAACCGGGCCAAAATGATGGCCTATATCACATTCACGCAATTGACTAACTGTATACCCATGCTTCAAGAATCGCTTGGGGCAAGTTCTTAGCCACCAAGAAAGATAATCCTTTCTCCTGACTCGGGCAATACGAGGCTAACGAATGTCTACACACATCCCTATGCTACCATTTGATTCACACCGGATTCACCAATTTTTGAGTGTAGTAAACAATATTTACGCTAATAGAAAAATATAAACTAAAAGCATAAAAAGAAATTGAATCTACACGAATTTCTATGTGAGACATGAGCACTCGATTAGGAGCACTATCGAAGTCAACATTTTACTCCTACTCACAATCCTAAGCCAGCACAATGATTTTCCAAATCACACAAAAAGAAATGAGTTCAGCTCAAGACGTGCCAACAGTTAAGTGCACGCTCGAGTGGGTGTAGTGGTGTGCAATGCAATTGAACATAACTAAATATCTGAAATTAAAATACTTCTAGTATGCAAATGAGATGTGCACGTGCAGTGGGTAACATATAGCGGCTCTCCCCCAGACTAAATCTAAGCAATAGACATAAATGATGTAACCATGAAAATTGAAAATGAAGTCTAGGGAAAGAGATTACCCAATGCTCAGAAGTGAGCATACAAGAAGACGCATGAAAAACTGAAGCAAACCCGCCATTCAGAATTTGCAATAAGTACCTGCAGGGGTGAGCTCCACAAAAACAGAAGAAAGCAGAAATGCTAAAACTGAACAGAAATTAACTAACTACTTTAACTAGGAAAATGAAAATGCAATAAAAGTAAGATAACTACTGGGGTTATTGTCATCCCAGCATGACTTATTCAGGTTTTGTACAGTTCTAGCTTATAGGCCTATGAAAAAGAAAATGCACAGGTAACTGTTCTAATATGCGCATCGGTAGCGGGTACCGATACGGAGAAAGAACAGTCACGCCTCTACCCGAATATAAATACCTGCTCCTCACAGGCAGAGGGAAAAGAAAGTAAGAAGAGGAGGAGGCCTGGTCCTCACTCATCTCACCAAAACTATCCTTGCCCAGCAAGGTATCATCTCCAGGGAGGCAGTAGGAGGAGAAGGCAATGAGTGGGGCTTCCTCTATGGAGGAGGGATCAACCTCCTCACGTGAGAGGATACACTCATCATTGACTTGAGCAGAATGCTCCAAGTCCTCCTGAAGTACCTGTGAAGACTCAACCTGCACAGGCTTAGATAGAGAAAGGGGATTAAGAGATAAAAAAGAAGAAGAACATGAATAAAAATCAATCGGGGGAGTGATCCCGGTCTCACTCCCGGCAAGATCCAAGGATAGATCGCTATCATCATCGTAAGTATCATAGCGAGGGGAATCCAAGAACTCAAGGGCCTCAGTGGTGGTTTGGACCTCCTCGTCCCATGAAGAAGTGCAAACCTCCTCATCAGAGAGAGTATCCTCCTCATCCCACTGAGGTGCACCATCGTGTTCAAAGTATTCATTCTCCCCTTCGGGGAAAACAAACTCCTCATCCCACTTTGGAGCATCCTCCGAGTCAGAAGCATCACCCCACTCCTTCACTTCGATAAGATCATAAAGAATGTGTGTAGAAAAATCATGCAAAGAAACTGGAGGAACATCAGAATCAGAAAGTAGAATATCAGGTTCCTCCGCAAAAAGATCTGCTAATGCCTCCCCGATGGAAAGAATACTTTCCAAATCCCACTCAGGAGCATCTAGGAGCTCCCATTCCTCTCCTTGTTGGCCAACAGATGAGTGATCATCATCACTAGGAGTGAAGCCATACATAGGGAGTGAGGAGTCCATGCATGAAATAAGATCGGGGGAAGATGGCACGATTGCCTCCATGGGTAAAGAATGAGTGATAGGGACAATATTGTCACGAGTGGAGCGGCGGTCAGGATTGAAAACAGTAGGGCAGTCCTTCAATTCATGACCCTATCCTCGACACAACAAGCAAACAATGTTCCTACACTGCCTAACATTTAACTCATTCATTTGGTCTATATAATAGACCATCTTGTCGTAAGTGCTAGGAGAAATGTCCCATGATGACATATTTGACAATTAAAGCTGATATAACGAGACTGAAATTCTTTGCAAGAAAATTTACACAAACTAATAAAAATTATTGGATTAGACTTGCCTAAAACTTTAAAATAAGAGGGAAAGAAATAATAACAAGCGGTAAATAAGTAAAAAGCAAACAACAATAATAAGGCGGCTATAAACACTGGAAGAACAACTATCTCTCGGCTCTTCCTCTCAAGAAAACTCACACGTCTGTGTTCCCCGACAACGGCGCCAAAAACATGATGGCGCAAATCCTGCACACCACTATAGGCGGTAGCTAGACTGCGGTACGAAACGGCAGTGTACCGATCGTTCAAGTAATATAAAATGGGAATGAATCCCCAAGTATCGATCTCAAAGGAACACAGTAAGGTGGAGCTATCTATCGAGGAACGACTTGAGATCGAAGTCCTTTAATCGGATGGATCGCGGAGGGGGGTTGATTTGGTTGTGGAAAATAAAGGAAAAATACTACGACTACTCCTATGCAATGCCTCTATGCAATGCTTCGCTTGGCGGGATGGAGACTAGGCAGGCCTTGAGCGCGCTGCGTCGCAAGGGCGGATGGACGAGTAGCCAAGCGGAATCGAACAGTGCAGGACTTGAGCGCACTGCTTCGTTAGGCGAATGAATTACACGGGCCGCTATGCCACGCTTTGCTAGGCGGATGGAAGAGTAGGCAAGCGGATGGAATGGTTTGCTCCGGCGGAGTCGGAATGGATGACACGGGCCGCTATGCCACGCTTCGCTAGGTGGATGGAAGAGTAGGCATACAGATGAGGGTCGCAAGCACCTCGTCCACAAGCACGCCACTAGCAATTGCTAGTGCGGCACACGAACGTGACGGCGGGATGGAGGATGGATGGTGGCACACCTCGTACATATATGAACAAAATATAACTTCACATAGACATGAAATTAAGATTACAAGCACGATTCATAGTGTTCATCATCAATAAATGAGAGATCTAGCTACAAACGCATCAATAAGAGAAGAACAAGGCAAGAAATCGACCGAATCCGAAGGCTCGTTGGAGATTCACGGTTGGAATCGCCGGGTTGTCAATCCGCGTCCAAGCTCAGTCCGCAACTACGTCCGGGGTAGAGAGAGCTGTCACTACTCTCCAATGAGCCTGTCTTCTTTGTGTCACGATCTGGTAGAGGTTGCAAACTTCCTCTTGCTTGATGGCGATGGCGGCTAGATCTTCCTTTGAAGCGCTAGGATGAAGGAGGAGGCCGAGAGGAAGCTCCGGCTCAAGATTGGCGTGAAGAACAAGCTCGGAGCAACTCCAGATGGTGGGCGGCGATGGAGGGGCGAAATCGGGGCTCTTGAGCGAGAAAACGGCGGACTGGAATCAACTCCCTGATCTAATTCGCGAGCAGGTCTTTAAATAGGCGCTGGAATAAACAGTGCGCACGATCGGTGGCGCACGACCAGTGGTCGTGCGCATGAGAATCCTGTGATCGTGCGCCTGCCTGGGCGGAGCCTGCAATATAAGAAATTTATAAAATATAATGTTCGCACGACCAGTGGCGCACGACCAGTGGTCGTGCGCATTATCGTAAGTGGTCGTGCGCATTGGTCGAGACAGAACTCATAAAATGGGGGTTAAGTGCGCACAATCAGCGGCGCACGACCAGTGGTCGTGCGCAATAGAACCAGTGATCGTGCGTAGTGTTCCTGTACAAAATTGTACCGGGAACACCTGCACGACTCCTGTTCCAGCATACAACACCAATCTAGCCACTGAAGGTGGCACTTAACAATGCATGAAAACTAATAACGAAGATATATAAGAAATAACACCAAAACGGGCCTAGAAGTGCACATATCATGGAATAACAAATATGAGGGAAAACATGCCTAAAATGTAGTGCATAAACTAGAAAATCGCCCCAGATGAGTTTGTATATGTGTATATAATTGGGACTCATCAGTAGAATATACACTTACGTTCTAATAGATGATTTCTCAAGATATTGCTGGGCTTTATTTCTCTCTTCCAAATATGATGCGTTTTGCGAATTCTCAAAATTATGTACTCGTATTCAAAATGAACTAGATCTACAAAAAAATGCATTCGCTCAGATCATGGCGGTGAATTTGAAAATGAAAATTTTAAATCCTTTTGTGAAATGTTAGGTATTAAGCATGAGTTCTCCGCTCCACGCACACCTCAACAAAATGGTGTTGTAGAACGGAAAAATAGGACAATCCAAGAACTAGCACGCACCATGTTATCTGAATATAAGTTACCAAAGTCTTTTTGGGCCGAAGCCGTAACCACATCATGCTATGTAATGAATAGAGTCATGCTTCGCCCATCACTAAATCTCACACCGTATGAACTATACTATCAAAAGAAACCTAACGTATCATATTTTAAAGTATTTGGATGTAAATGTTTTATTCTTAATACAAAAGATTCTTTAGGAAAATTTGATGAGAAGTGTGATGAAGGAATATTTCTTGGATATTCTTCAACCAGTAAAGCCTATAGAATATTTAACAAAAGATCAAGTAAGGTTGAAGAATCTATTAATGTTAAATTTGATGAGTTTATTCCATGTGCAGAGAAGCTTTCTACAGGTACAAATGATGAACCGTTGCCATCTTTGGAGCACGACGAAGAGGAACCATCCAAAGAAGAGGAGGAGAAGTCCAAGGATGATGAATATGTACCTCCAAGAATTTTGAACTTCTCCAAAAATCATCCAAAAGAGCTAGTCATTGGGGAACCTTCTACTGGGGTAAGAACTCGATCCTCTCTTCATGAAATGTTTTCAAATATTTGCTTTGTTTCCAAAATTGAACCTAAAAACGTTTCCACCGCTTTAAATGAAGAATTTTGGTTTTTGGCTATGAATGAAGAGTTAGGTCAATTTGAAAGAAATAAGGTTTGGAATCTAGTAGATAGACCATCTAATCATCCAATTATCGGCGTATAATGGATCTTTAAAAATAAACTAGATGGTGAATCTAGGATTATAAGAAATAAAGCACGCTTAGTTGCTCAAGGTTATTCTCAAATCGAGGGGGTAGATTTTGAAGAAACTTTTGCACCAGTTGCTCGCTTAGAATCTATAAGAATATTTTTGGCATTTGCGAGTTTTAAAAGAATAAAATTATTTCAAATGGATGTTAAAAGTGGTTTTTTAAACGGGTTTATAAAAGTAGAAGTTTATGTAGAACAACCCCCCGGTTTCATAAATGAAAAATTCCCTAATCATGTTTACAAATTAGAAAAAGCGCTT
This sequence comes from Dactylorhiza incarnata, assembly GCA_033032865.1. Lineage (NCBI taxonomy): Eukaryota > Viridiplantae > Streptophyta > Magnoliopsida > Asparagales > Orchidaceae > Dactylorhiza > Dactylorhiza incarnata. Next base: position 2,205,953 of record JAWHQI010000068.1, read on the forward strand.
TATAGTTTAAAATAAGCGCCCTGTGCATGGTATGATGGACTTACATCATTTTTGTTAAAGCACGGTTATGTTATGGGAAGTGCCGACAACACACTCTTCATTAAGCATAATAATAACGATCTAATTATTTTACAAATATATGTTGATGATATCATTTTTGGAGCCACTAATGAAGAGTTGTGTAATGAAGTAGTCTTAGTAATGAAAAATGAATTTGAAATGAGTCTTGTAGGAGAACTATCATATTTTCTTGGTTTTCAAATCTCACAACGAACTGATGGTATCTTTATTTGTCAAACAAAATATGTTCACGATATGCTTAAACGATTTGGATTTGAAAATCTTAAACAAGCCTCTACTCCTATGAGTGCTTCTTTAAAACTAGGAAAAGATCAATCCGGAATTTCCATTGATCAAACGTTATATAGAGGAATGATAGGATCTCATCTTTACTTAAGTGGATCTAGACCAGATATACTGTTTGCCGTATGTTTATGTGCTCGCTTTCAAGCCAATCCAAAAGAATCTCATTTAAAAGCGGTAAAACGTATGTTTCGTTATCTATTAGGGTCATCTAAATTAGGATTATGGTACCCACACAATGATTCATTCACACTCCACGGCTATTCCGATTCGGACTACGCCGGTTGTTCACTAGATCGAAAAAGCACTTGCTGTACTTGTCACTTTTTAGGACCCTCTTTAGTTGCTTGGTCTAGTAGGAAACAATCTTCGATTGCACTCTCCACCACAGAGGCCGAATATATCGCACTTGGTAGTTGTTGTGCACAAGCATTATGGATGAGTCAAACACTAGAGGATTTTGGATTTCATCTCAAAAATATTGATCTTAAATGTGACAACAAAAGTGCAATAGACCTCACATATAATCCCGTACACCATTCTAGATCCAAACACATTGATGTTCATCATCATTTCATTAGGGATCACATTAAGAAAGGGCATGTAAAAGTACGCTTTATTGGCATGGACTCCCAACTCGCTGACATATTTACTAAACCTCTTCCCGATGCTAGATTTCGATTATTACGACTTGAGTTAGGTGTCCTAGATCTTTCAAGTTAAAACACATTCACAAACGCAATTTTGTAATTTTTGACCATTGAAAACATCTCCTAAAATTCTGAAATTTCAGCATGAAACTACTATTAGGACACAAAATCAAGATCAACAATTAAATATTTCTAAATCCTAAAATATCGTGTACTGTTTCCCGCGCTAGCGCTAACGCCCGCGCTAGCGTACTTATTCATTTTTCTGTATTTTTAAAATTTTGAAAAATTCCTAAAAATATATTAATCTATATGTACTATTTATTTTTGCACTTCTGATTCTATTTTATTTTTGAAAAATCAAATACAAAAATACAAATGACAAATTACAAAAATATGTTTTGCCTTTTTGTTTAAAGTCTTTTTTTATGCAAAAATCAAATACAAAATTACAAAAGCCAAATTACAAAAAATGTGTTTTGTTTTTTGTGTAAAGTCTATCTTTTATGCGAAAATCAAATACAAAAATATAAAAGCCAAATTACAAAAAAAATTATGTTTTGCCTTGTTTGTTTTTGCCATTTGTTTAAAGTCTATTTTTTTGCAAAAATCCAATACAAAAATATAAAACATTACAACAACAAAAAACTGTATGGATTTTTCTATGAAAATCAAGCATGATTTAATAAATTATTTAGAACTTCTATAATGTTGAAATTTATCTTTTCAAACTCTTTGAACATTGTTTTCATCATGCGTTGATATATCTACTAATCTGTGCATCAAGTATCTTTTAAAAGTTGTGTAGAACTAAGCTTAGCATGCCTCTAAGTATGAGTAAATGTTTTATGTTTGATAATGATCTTTATTCACTCACTTATTTTGGCATTGTCTACATATGTGTTTAATCTAAGAATACTTGTGTATGTTTTGTATTAGTACAATGAATAATAATTGCACAAGTATCTTACCTACACTCCTTTATTTGCACTTTTAAAAGTTAAGAAAAGTGGTTATGTTTTTCATAAATTATATTGATTTGCAAAACAAGTGTATTCGGAGAACTTTGTTCAAAACAAAAATCATAAAATAAAGTGACAAAGAAAACTCCACCAAGCACTACTTAAACCTCCTAATAAGTCTTAATAAGCGTTGTGAGGTTGAGCACCTTGGAATGAATAGTAAAGTTTCTTGTGCAAATCAAATCTTTCTTTCAAAATAAAAACCACTTACTCTCAAGTACACCGGATCACGAGTCTCAACATTAAAAATAAAATAAGTGATCCCTCAAGCACTACTTTGCACCCTGATAAGTCTTAATGAGCATTGTGTGTGCAAAGCACTTTGGTAGTTGTACATTTTTTGTTTGTGCATTAAAGTGTGTGGAAGTGAAATTATTTGTGTTTTATTGTGCTCTTACTTTACATATTTCTTGTATTTTTGATTAAAACATTTGTTTACTCTACTCAAAAATACACTTATGTGCACATCATTATCTTCCATAACACTTCTTCTCATGAGTATTGGATCCTATTGCAAATTCCATACTACTCTTTATTTATGAAATGCACTAGATAACCTTGCATGCTTTCTACAATGTTTAGTATGTTTTGAAATTGTGAATTAACAAAACATTGTAGTACTCTCTTCTTGGTAACATTATTTCATGCTTGGTTACATTATTATTGAATTTAAAGATTTTACTTGAACAATGATTTACAAAACATCTTCTTTATAAAATTGAACTCATATATCTGTTATGAATAATCATGTCTTACAAAAGATGTTTGATTGTATTTTTTCTAAGTCTTCCGCAACTTTACATTTACCTTGTATTTGGTTATGAAACAAACTCTGATTTATGAAAATATTGTGATACTCAAACTCTTATCTATTTCAATGAAAAGTATTCTAAAAACTCCTTAGCATTTCCTTCTCTACAAGCTCGATCATGCCTTTATCTTAATATCAACTTTTAAGTGGTGTCTCCTTACCCGCTTTTGCTAATAACAAAAGGGGGAGAACTAACATGATAAATAAAATCTGCTATCAAAATATAATGCTTAATTAAGATGATAGCTTACATATTAGGAGAGCATTCACTTAGGGGGAGCATGTATTTAGGGGGAGCAATTCTATATGCTAAAATCGATAATTATCCTAAATCATCACTCTCACACACACAAGTATGTTTCTTCATGCTTATATATTAATGCTCTGATTTATCATTAATGGATTTGTTATTATCAAAAGGGGGAGTTTGTTGGAACATGGTCTTCCGCATATCCTAGGTTTGAGAATAAAAAATCCTATGTGTATTTGATCTTGTGTGTTTAAGTGTGCAGGATAATAGAGTCCACATGACTCAAGGATTACATGAGAAGGTTGCCCCCAAAGTTGAGCCATCAAATCCAATACACCTACTAGCGCTGGCGGTAGTACTAGCGCAGGCGCTAGCTGTCGTTCGACAAACTGTTAGCGGCGCTCGACAAATTGCTTATAGCTGCGTTTGACGAAATTTCGTTCGACAAACTCTTAGCGGCGTTCGACGAAATCTCGTTCGACGAAATATTGGATTAAGCGAAATTGTCGGGAGAACTTATAGAAGGAGTTAGAGCCAGGCGATATCCTATAGAGCAGGCGATAGCGAGGAGCAAAGTAGGCAAGAGAGAAAAGTTTCCTCCAATTGAAGATTCTACCGCGCAGAATGTGTTCTAATATAGGATAGCGCCGGCGGTACCACTAGCGCAGGCGCTAGCGCTGTGGATATAAAAAGGACCCCTCTTCTCTCTTTTTGGACACACATTAGAGAGACATCAGAGAGAGATAGAGTGCTAGAATTCCAGAGGCTACCTTGGTCGAAAGTTGATGTCCTACCAAAGTTCTGCAAACTTCTGAAGGAGAATCGCATCACGCCGGATCCAAACAAAGTCCGCTTCTACAACGCTTATTCTATAGCGGATCTTCATCTCCAACTTCAGAAGTTCATCAAGTGGGAGTTTTTATTTATTTTCATTTCATATCTTTCTTGTAAACGGTTAGTGAAATCGCCTCGTGTTGGCGACTATGTCTGGGTAGGACTTAGGTGGAAAACTAGCCTCGTGTTGGCGACTTGATCTAGGCTAGGTCTAGGGGGTGCTCGAGGCCATATCCTGGGAAGGGTTGGCTAGAGCGGCTTGAGGCCAAATCTGGGGAGGATAGGCTAGGGCCACCGATTCGCGGGGATGCGAGTCGGGATAGAAAACAAAAAGAGTTTACTATTCATCGCCACTGATTTCTAGCATCATAGAAGTCAACTTTTGTAAAACCTTATTTGATATTAATAAAGCATGTCTCTACTTTATTTCAATTGTTTTACATGACTTCTTATTGTCTTTAATCTTGCATTATTACAAAACTTTTCCAAATATAACTTAAGTTTTGAAAACCCTTATTCACCCCCCCTCTAAGGGCGCCTACCGATCCAACACAATCCAAGTCTTCCGCAATCCATCAGACTTAAAGGACTATGATCTCAAGTCCTTTCTCAAAAGTAAACTCCACCTTACTGTGTTCCTTCGAGATTCGATACTCAGGGATTCACTCCTCATTTTATATTACTAGAGCGACCGGTGCGCTTGCCGTAATCGCAATAAGTTTTTGGCGCCGTTGCCGGGGAGCACAAACGTGTGAGTTTCTGGAGAGGGAGTCGAGAGGTAGAATCTCTTTTTCCATTTGTTTGTACCATTTTCTTCGTTGTCTTAGTTTTTCGAATTTATCGTTTTAAATTTCTTAAGCTCTTTACTTATTTACTTTGCGAAAGCAGGCAATCATTTTTTTATTTTGTGCGTATAGTGATTTTTTGCAAAGAATTTTTATTTGTTGGTGATTTTTCCCCCGCTACACCATGTATTCTGCTTTCAATATCCGTTGTAGATGGTGTGGAAATCATAATCATTCTAGTGATAAATGCCCCACTAGAGATAGTGAGCATAATTCTCAAGGGCCAGTGTATGGAGCACCGTTCTCTTACGGTATTACATACACCGCACCCAAGCCTTATGGTCACTCTCCTTCACCCCATTTATCGTTTTTATATCCCCCCCCCCCCCCCGCGCCCCGTCTGGACCGAGGAGTAATGGAAAATGGTGTCTATTTTATCATAGCACCGAGCATGTGTTGAAAGATTGCGCAGAATTTCAGCGCCAGATGGAGGAGGATAATGAAACTGATGTTCGTATCATTCCATCCACCTCCCATCTGGGTGCTCACTCTGATTCCGGTGATATTTTCGCAGTACCACCTTGTCTATGGGGGACTGCTGCGGATATCTCCATCAGGCTTTCAACCGGTCGGTGCGACGATATGGTGGAGACTCCTCTCCTGGTGCATTCGTCACTCATTTTGGATTCACCCCCGGAGGAAACTGTGCACATTTTCTCTGATAATGTTAGTACCTCTGCTCCTCCGCTTTCTTTGCAAGAACTCTCTGTGCCTATTTTCAGTGATTTGGTGGATGATGTTAAGCAGGAAGTACATTTGACACCTGAGGATGCGCCTGTAAGACCCCCCTCCCCCCTCCCGGAACACAAGACACGGTCGAGGGGAGTCTTATGCCCAGGACAGCTTCCTTGCGAAAGTGCCAGCACACGAGCTAGCCTCCCCCACAAGACGCCTATCCTGCCGGCCAAACCAACTAAACAGCGCCAACCCATTAATAAAAGAAAGCATTAAAAGCCATAGATTCACAATAAGTAATAATGTCCAAACAGTAAGTACAAGAAAGACAGAAAGCTACAGAAGCTCCTGCAAATCATCAGAGTATCAAGCTAAATGCCCCAGGGGATACATCTCAAAACACTCACTCGCATCTGTCACTGACGGTAGCCAAGGTATCATGGTCTCCGGCCCTGTCACCCTGACCTGACTATCCTCCTCCAGCACCGTGCACTGCTGCTCTAAGGTACACTCCTAAAAAGAGGGACGTAGCAACTGTAAGTCATAAAGACTAAGTGGCTTCACATCCGCTCCCCAGACGACTCCAAGGCACCGGGTGGAAGGAAAGGAAGAAAAGCTGCAATATAATCAATAATATATACAAGCAGGTGACAGGAATGGTTGTTCATATATGTCGGTTGTTTAAGTACCCAAGTACTTGCAATGGCACTAACTAAGTTGTTCATAAGTATATAAGTAACAATGGATATAAATGCAAGTACTAGTATCAAGTATAAGAAGCACAACTAACAAGTAATATAGCAATGACAGAATGTAAGCAAGTAGTGAAAAAGTACAGAAGTAAGCAGTTCATATCGTACCTTAACTTACATGAATGCCCATACAAACTTATAAGTTAAGGTTTCCAATTTGGGACCATCATATAAAAGAGCCCATACTAATTTATATGATGGACCTCATGCGGTGCAATGCTATGATTATGCAGGATGAATGCAATGCAATGATTATGATATGATGAACTCACCCATGCATTTTGCTATGTCGACATAGACCTGTAGTTCCCGCTTTTCCAGGGTATCTAACCACTCAGGCACCTCGCGTCGTGGCCAGACGGAGACTGTGGACCGGGCTCCTCCACAACTAGGTGGGTATGAACACTACCAGACCTAGGCCTATGTATGCCTCAACGCTAAGAACACACAGCGGAGCCATCAAGGACACAGAAGGGAACTTAGGTAGGTGAGCACCAAGAGTCCAACCCAACCGATCTAGAGTCTAACTGTCGGCTTCTGTCGGTGTCATGACTAGCAAGCCCATAGACCCGCCACAAGTAATACCCGAACCACAAGTATCCTCCAACCAGTGTCATCACACCTCCAAGTGTAAACCATGCACATTCATGTAATTCTATGAATAACCCGTGATATCAACTACCCAAAGACTCGCCGAAGGAGTCTTCTCCTTTTCACATCATACAAGTCAACTAAGGCTAACTAGCATCCAAGGCCCCCAACAACCGGGCCCTTAACATTTCACCACAAGATATAACAATATCTTATAATCCACACCAAGCCATCAATGCTACTCATACCGGGTTGTCACGACTCTAAGCAGTTGCGTGTGTATCACATGGAAATTACCTTACTAGATCATGTAGGACTACTTGTGCGTACTGTGCCATATTAATATTTTACTAAATATGTAAGCCTGAACATATCACCAATATTCAATCATCTTACGTACAAATCATAACGTGTTTCAACACGATTAAATCTATCAACCTTATGGAGAGGTTATCACCATTCTACACCATCCAATAGATTATCAAGCGATATGAACATTAATTCATACATGTCCTTTTTACGATTCCACATACATCTACAATTGAAGGTTCTAGGTTCATTCAAGGGGTCATCTTAACAGAATAAATTTGAAATCATTATCACAAGCCAATGCTAGCATATACATGATTCATACAAAATTCTGGCCCAAACAGGCTTCACATTCAGCATTTATATCCCCTTCAAGTTATAAAATAACACTGCAATAACTTTAATACTACTTAATCATAAATTATGAATTTCAACAGGGGTGTACATATTGTTATCACCTATGTCTCCACCAATTTTCATGAGCATCCAACAAAAATAATAAGAGAAATCCACAAAATACTGAGATCGGAAGTGTTATAACACAGTTTACTAAAACTGGATTTCTGGGTCCTACATTTGTCCAAAAATTATGATCCACAACAATTTGGAAAGTTAACATCAAGGGCTACAAAATTCATTTTGAATCCTAAACCCAGATCCAAGTGGGTCCTATCAAAAATCTTATCTGAAGTCAACTGAAGAAATCTGGATAGCAAAACAGCATGCATTGACCACCTCCCAGCTTTCTGGACAGTCCACTCGACTGGGCTTTTAGGGAGATACAGGTCACTTCAGAAAATGGGTAACCTATCTTCGGAAAGCTCTTTTTGAGGGATACAACTTTCATGTTGAGCCCGAAGTCTAATTCAAGTGGGGTCAAGCCTAAAAATTGGCTTGAACCCAGCTGCGCACAATTTTACCACCTATTTACCAAGTGAAATGTTGTAAATTAAAACTGTCCTTAGACAGGAGCTATTATCAACTTTATTACATATTATACAATAAAAGAAAAACCTATTTAACAGAGTATTATTCATCATCTTCCCTAAACATGAATTAGGTCATTTCACCTTCTCTCCTCCAGCATTCACCTTTAAAATCCCTAAATATCATTCCCCTCACTCTCCCTCAATGACCATGGGTTTGCCCCAAATCAAATCCCATCTCTTCTTCTTGAAGAGAAGAAATGATTCCTAAAACCTCACGGCGAACGATGCCCTAAATTTATGGTTTTGGCTTGGTCTTCCTAAGGAAACTCCATTAAAGCTCACACGAGAAGCTCTCTTGAGCCTTCATCTCTCCTATTGTGATCTAGGATGCTAGCACCAATGGAGAGGGAGCGGAAGTCAACTTATTTTTCGGCATGGATGGAGCTCATCTTCATGGTAGCCAGGTGGTGGTCGACCAAGCTCCAAATCTCCCTCCTAGCTTTGCTCCTTCAAAGTTTCCACCAACTAATTTCCCTGAAGTGAGAGGAAGAAGAAGGAGGAGAGGAAGAAGAAGATGAAGATAAGAGAAGAAGACCTATCGGGTAATCAGACCAGCAACTCTTTTGTTAAGAGAGAAGAGAGAGTAGTGGGATTAGATTTGACAAGCATTAATGATAACCCAACTTCCAATGCCATGAGTTGGAACCCCAAGATTTGGCATCCACTCCAATCCTAAAAGATAAGCATTCAAAAAACAGCATAAAAATTTTGTCGAACTCTGCCTATTTCAGATTTGTCGACCGCTGGCTAAATTAATTTCGTCAAGCGCATCACCTTAGTCGAACGGCGGCAAACTTTCTGCGGCTAAATTCCTGCGATCGACGAAATATAGAACTTTCGTCGATCGCAGCTTAAACATATTTCGTCGAACAAAATATTTCGTCGATCGCAGCTAAATTTCTGCGATCGACGAACGGCGGCAATTTTGTCGAACGGCGAACGGGAAATAGAAATTCGTCGAACGAACGGAGATTTCTAATAATGCAGAAATTAACATACCTATTATATCCATCCAGGAATTTGCTAATGAAATACACAGAGTAATCATACATATATATATATATATATATATATATATATATATATATTTTTTTTTTTAATCTATCCAGATCACTAATGAATTTCACAGAATAATCATACATATATATATATATATATATTTTATCCATCCAGATCTCTGCTCATAAAATATGCAAGATTAGCCAACTGAAATGATTAGGAACTAGACCAATGAACCAAGCATATAAACCAGGGACATCTTAGCATATCTAAATTTTTACCTTTATATTTAATTGCTAGTTATCAATATTTTGTCTAGGTGACAAGCCAAATGTGCACTTCGCCCCCTTCCACATTCGAACGAACAGAGCGGCACGAATCGGGATGTTACAAATCCAATAAACGAAGAAACAATTTTGTCCCCGAAATTTAAGTTGAGGCTAGGGGGTTTAAGTTTAGATCACAAAAGTCATTGGTGTACACTTTAGTATATACTCCAAAAATTTCCTAGCATAAGAATCCAAAATTTCATAAATCAGGAAATTTATTTTAGCATGAAACTAGGGAAATTCTCCATAACTCCTAGCATAATCAACATGGTTGCTAAATATGAGAATATGGAAGGAAAATCAATTAACTGCCAATCATGTAACCAAGGAAACATACCAAGTAGCAGCTAGCTTAGAACAAGAATTTCAAAGCAGTTATTATCCTAACCCAAGGGACATACTAGCTGCCAACCAAATCAAAGAAATCAAATAGCTGCTAGCATGAAACCAAGGAAATCACCAAACTCCCCACTAAATCAATAACTGTTAGCATGAGTCAAAAATAAATTTATCAATCCTGGAAGGAGAAACCAAGCACCCACAAGCCCTGAATTTCCAAAAAAATTCCAAATACTAAAACATGTAGGCAATGTGAAGCTTATAATCTGGAAGGAAATGGGGCGGATGCGAATATATAATCCTGGAAGAAAAACGAGCGGAGCAGGGCACATATTCTGGACAGAAATTATAGCATATAAATCAAGGGAAGCCAAGATAGATGCTAGTCATGAAACCATGGAAATACCAAGTAACTGCTAACACAAATCAAGGAAGAGATTTCCGAGAATGAGTAAGGTATTATAAACAAAATTTCTGATGTTTAACCCCCAACAGCTAGCATAAACAACTGCTAAAATAAGAGAAAAATAATTGCTAACAAACAAGGAAGTTCCAAAATAACAAATTTCCTGGAGCAACAAGCCCAACAGCCACTAATTGGAAAAAGAAATTTTCCTGAAATGTAACCCAAATGGAAGGGAGAGAAGGAGGAAGAGGGGGAAGGAGAAGTGTTTCCTTACTTTAATAAGCCAACTTTCATTGCACCTTTGATCTAAATCCCTTATGATCGGTGACCCCGATACACATGAGGTTACTACTCGTGCCTCCAGATAAAATTTAGAATCCTCCACCAAAGGAGTCATGTGCTTTAGATTTGCAAAAATGAATTGATTCCTCCAACCCCAAGCATCGTTATACAAATAATGTGTAGCGTTTTCAATATCATCACTTTTGTGCATCCAAAAATTTTGCGTTAAACGAGGATGGCCTCAAAGTCAAACGGGTGATCAACAATAAAATTCACAATCTCATATCCTTGGGTCCAACCTCAAATACCCAAACAGTTATTGTACCCGCAAGATCGTCTCTCTTATGTATTACAAAAAAAGGTAGAAGAAAGCCTCAATCTCATCTTCTCGTACAACCATCATCATCTATTTCATTTTCAATAGCTTCTATCAATGTCATCTGGCATGGGTTATAATCACATCATTCCCTTCTAATAACACATGACCTCGAGTCAATTGTTACTTTTGTCTAATCCCAGTTCTACTTAGATTTGCATCGGATTCAAAAATTGGTGCTACTTTTATCTCGTGATTTAATTCATTTCTTCTAAGGGCTCCTAAACCGTGAACATAAACCTTATCCAAGGGTTGGGTTTCGGTACAGGGCCTTTAGAGGACTGCCTTGTCGAGGCAATACAATTACATGTGCACCTACCTGTACGTATAGAGACATATTCGTATCTTCTTAAATAAGTAAATTCAACTTATCCTCAATATTCAATTCACGTGTTCAATTCACGGTGTGTCCAATCATCATCGTTAACATACTATTTGTAAGACCCCCCCCCCCCTCCCAGAGCACAAGACACGGCCGAGGGGAGTCTTATGCCCAGGACAACCGCCTTGCGGAAGCGCCAGCACACGAGCTAGCCTCCCCCACAAGACGCCTATCCTGACGGCCAAACCAACTAAACAGCGCCAACCCATCAATAAAAGAAAGCATTAAAAGCCATAGATTCACAATAAGTAATAATGTCCAAATAGTAAGTACAAGAAAGACAGAAAGCTACACAAGCTCCTTCAAATCATCAGAGTATCAAGCTAAATGCCATAGGGGATACATCTCAAAACACTCACTCGCCTCTGTCACTGACGGTAGCCAAGGTATCATGGTCTCCGACCCTGTCACCCTGACCTGACTATCCTCCTCCAGCACCGTGCACTGCTGCTCTAAGGTACACTCCTAAAAAGAGGGACGTAGTAACCATTAGTCATAAAGAATATGTGGCTTCACATCCGCTCCCCCGGCGACTCCAAGGCACCGGGTGGAAGGAAAGGAAGAAAAGTTGCAATATAAGCAAAAATATATACAAGCAGGTGACAGGAATGGTTGTTCATATATGTCGATTGTTTAAGTACCCAAGTACTTGCAATGGCACTAACTAAGTTGTTCATAAGTATATAAGTTGCAATGGTTATAAATGCAAGTACTAGTATCAAGTATAAGAAGCACAACTAATAAGTAATACAACAATGACAGAATGTAAGCAAGTAGTGAAAAAGTATAGAAGTAAGCAGTTCATATCGTACCTTAACTTATATGAATGCACATACAAACTTATAAGTTAAGGTTTCCAATTTGGGACCCATCATATAAAAGAGCCCATACTAATTTATATGATGGACCTGATGCGGTGCACTGCTATGTTTATGCAGGATGAATGCAATGCAATGATTATGACATGATGAACTCATCAATGCATTTTTCTATGTCGACATAGACCTGTAGTTCCCGCTTTTTGAGGGTAGCTAACCACTCAGGCACCTCGCGTCATGGCCAGACAGAGACTGTGGACCAGGCTCCTCCACAACTAGGTGGGTATGAACACTAACAGACCTAGGCCTATGTATGCCTCAACATTAAGAACACACAGTGGAGACCCTGTGTACTGCTCGACGCTAAGAACACACAGCGGAGCCATCAAGGACACAGAAGGGGACTTGGGTAGGTGAGCACCAAGAGTCCAACCCAACCGGTCTAGGTTCTAACTGTCGGCTTCTGTCAGTGTCACGACTAGCAAGCCCATAGACCTGCCACAAGTAATCCCCCTACCACAAGTATCCTCCAACCAGTGTCATCACACCTCCAAGTGTAAACCATGCACAATCATGTAATTCCATGCATAACCCGTGCTATCAAGTACCTAAAGACTCGCTGAAGGATTCTTCTCCTTTTCACATCATACAAGTCAACTGAGGCTAACTAGCATCCAAGGCACCCAACAACTGGGCCCTTAACATTTCACCATAAGATATAACAATATCTTATAATCCACACCAAGCCATCAATGCTCATACCGGGTTGTCACGACTCTAAGCAGTTGCGTGAGCATCACATGGAAATTACCTTACTAGATCTTGTAGGACTACTTGTGCGTACTGTGCCATATTCATATTTTACTAAATATGTAAGCCTGAACATATCACAAATATTCAATCGTCTTACGTACAAATCACAACGTGTTTCAACACGATTAAATCTATCAACCTTATGGAGAGGTTATCACCATTCTACACCTTCCAATAGATTATCAAGCGATATGAACATTAATTCATACATTTCCTTTTTACGATTCCACATACATCTACATTTGAAGGTTCATTCAAGTGGTCATCTTAATAGAAACAAATCTGAAATCATTATCACAAGCCAATGCTAGCATATACATGATTCATACAAAATTCAGGCCCAAACAGGCTTCACATTCAGCATTTATATCCCCTTCAAGTTATGAAATAACACGGCAATAAATTTAATACTACTTAATCATAAATTATGAATTTCAACAGGGGTGTACATATTGTTATCACCTATGTCTCCACCAATTTTCATGAGCATCCAACCAATATAATAAGAGAAATCCACAAAATACTGAGATCGGAAGTGTTTTGACACAATTTACTAAGACTGGATTTCTAGCTGCTACAGTTGTCCAAAAATTATGATCCACCCCAATTTGGAAAGCTAACATCAAGTGATACAACATTCATGTTGAGTCCTAAGCCAGATCTAAGTGGGTCCTATCAAAAATCTGCTCTGAAGTCAACTGCAGAAATCTGGACAGCAAAACAGCATGCATTGACCACCTCCCAGCTTTCTGGACAATCCACTCGACTGGGCTTTTAGGGAGCTACAGGTCACTTCAGAAAACGGGTAAACTATTGTAGGAAGGCTCTTTCTGAGGGCTACAACTTTCATGTTGATCCCGAAGTCTAATTCCAGTGGGGTCAAGCCTAAAAATTGGATTGAACCCAGCTGCGCACAATTTTACCCCCTATTTACCAAGTGAAATGTTGTAAATTAAAATTGTCCTTAGCCAGGAGCTATTATCAAATTTATTACATATTATACAATAAAAGAAAAACCTATTTAACAGAGTTTTATTCATCATCTTCCCCAAACATGAATTAGGTCATTTCACCTTCTCTCCTCCACCATTCACCTTTAAAATCTCTAAATATCATTCCCCTCACTTTCCCTCAACGACCATGGGTTTGCCCCAAATCAAATTCCATCTCTTCTTCTAGAAGAGAAGAAATGATTGCTAAAACCTCGCGGCGAACGATGCCCTAAATTTGAGGTTCCGGCTTGGTCTTCCTAAGGAAACTCCATTAAAGCTCACATGAGAAGCTCTCTTGAGCCTTCATCTCTCCTATTGTGATCTAGGACGCTAGCACCAAGGGAGAGGGAGTGGAAGTCACCTTATTTTTCGGCATGGATGGAGCTCATCTTCATGGCAGTTGGGTGGTGGTCAGCCAAGCTCCAAATCTCCGACCTAGCTTCGCTCCTTCAAAGTTCCCCCAACTAATTTCATTGAAGTGAGAGGAAGAAGAAGGAGGAGAGGAAGAAGAAGATGAAGATAAGAAGAAGAAGACCTATCGGGTAATCAGACCAGCAACTCTTTTGATAAGAGAGAAGAAAGAGTAGTGGGATTAGATTTGACAAGCATTAATGATAACCCAACTTCCAATGCCATGAGTTGGAACCCCAAGATTTGGCATCCACTGCAAGCCTATTTCTGATTTGTCGACCGCTGGCTAAATTAATTTCGTCGAGCGCATCACCTTAGTCGAACGACGACAAACTTTCTGCGGCTAAATTCCTGCGATCAACAAAATGTAGAACTTTCTTCGATCGCAGCTTAAACATATTTCGTCGAACGGAATATTTCATCGATCGCAGCTAAATTTCTGCGATCGACGAACGGCGGCAATTTTGTCGAACGACGAACGGGAAACAGAAATTCGTCGAACGAACGGAGATTTCTAATAATGCAAAAATTAACATACCTATTATATCCATCCAGGAATTTGCTAATGAAATGCATAGAGTAATCATACATATATATATATATATATTTTATCTATCGAGATCACTAATGAAATTAACAGAATAATCATACATACATATATATATATATATATTATCCATCCAGATCTCTGCTCATAAAATATGCAAGATTAGCCAACTGAAATGATTAGGAATAGCCCAATGAACCAAGCATATAAACCAGGGACATCTTAGCATATCTATCTTTTTACCTTTATATTTAATGGCTAGTTATCAATATTTTGTCCCAGTGATAAGCAAAATATGCACTTCCCCCCTTCCACATTCGAACGAACAGAGCGGCGCGAATCATGATGTTACAGCGCCAAAGTGGGATGAGGATGTTATTCTATCCATTGGGGAGTGTTACTCCTTGGAACACGATGACACACCAAGGTGCGATGAGGAGGAAACCCTTTCGGATATGGAGGTTTACACTTCTTTATTGGATGAGGAGGTCCAACTCAACACTAAGGACCTCGAGCCTTTGTACTCTCCTCGCTGCGACGCATATGATGCTGACAATGAGCTGTGCTTGGAGCCTGCTGGGAGTGAGACCGGGACCACTCCCCAAAAAATTGATTATATATGTCATTCTTCTCTTTTATTTTCTAACCCCCTTCTTCCGCGTCTGAGCCTATGCAGGTTAATTCTTCACAGGGACACCAGGAGAGTTTGGAGCATGTTGCTCATGCCAATGAGGCGAGCATCCACTTATGTGAGGAGGTTGATTCCCCCTCCATTGTGGAAGCTCCACTCATTGCCTTCTTCTCCTGCACCCGTCCTGAAGAAGACGATACCGTGCTAAGCAAGGACATATATTTTGGTGAGAATAGTGAGGAGGATTCCTCCTCCACTTCTTACTTTCTTCTCCCTCTACCTGTGATGAGCAGGTATTGTTATTTAGGTAGAGGAGTAACTATTTTATCATCGTATCAGTACCCATTACCGACACGCATATTAGAACAGTTACCTGTGCACTTCCTATTTCATACTCCCATCAGCTAGAACTCCTAAAGTGCTGAATAATTAGTGCTGGGAAGACAGAAAACCCAGCAGTTATCTAGGTGTAGGAGTAGTTGATTTAAAATTTTATCTTCATAATTAGCGTCTTTATTTTTTTTTTACAAATTGTGAGATTCATCTCTTGAATTTCTCCATTTCTCTCGTCCTTTCTGGAGCGCGCACTTTGCATTTCCCATTTCGATCAAATCATGAAAATTGGGAAATTTGGGGCTGATTTTTGCAAACGCACGATCGGATCGTTCGTGCGTGATCAAATCGCATGACCGTGCGATTTTTATTTTTATAAAATGTCTTCTTCTTCGATGGAATCACACGCTGGCCCTAAACCTTCCCGTCATGCGATTCGCAAAAGTCCCCCTCCCGTGCGCGATTTCTCCTTCCCTTTCCATCATCTCTTTCATTCTCTCTCTCACCCCTCTTCGCCCTCCTTCCGTATCTCCCGAGTGAAGCTCCATGGGTCTCAAGAAGGTAGTGAGCATGCTTCGCCATAGTGGAGGAGCTTCATCTTCCAGATCTGATGATGTTGGTGGAGAGACAATGCAGCAGTTCGGGAGGCCGGAATTTTTGGAAAGGTACACATTGTTGCGGCAGAAAATGTTTTTAGACCATCGTTTTGTTTCTGTCCCGGATCTTCAACGCGTGCACTTGGATGCGGCGGTGGCAAGGTTGCTCAATGTAGGATCATGGAGTAATCTATTCTATATTACAGAGTTGGACTACCGTGAGCTCACGCTTGAGTTTCTCTCCACCTTCCGCATCCTTGATCACGTCAGTGAAGAAATCGGAGAGCCCACATCAGTCTCATTCCGTATGAAGGGTTGTACCCACACTATGGGTGTCGGCCAACTGGCAGTTTGCGTAGGAATTTACACCCATGATGAACTCATGCAGACGGACATTATCCACCGTCCGGATGAGTTCCCTGTCTGTGTATCCCCATGTTGGAACATAGTTCAACCCTATTACTGATTTGGGCTAGGATGTCTATTTCTAGGTATAGGATTTGTTTTGACCCATCATGTATAGTATAAGGGTCATAGGCTAAGTCTAGAAGAGATTTGAAGATTAGCTAAGTCAAGGTGTTCGACGAACGTCGAACACGTTCGACGAATTTCAGAATCCGTTCGACGAACTTGGTTCGACGAACTTCAAAGTTCTGTTCGACGAAAGTTTCTTCTTGTTCGACGAACTTCCCAGTTTAAGTTCGACGAACTTTCCCTCAGGTCGACGAACTTCTTCAGAGTTTCTATATTCAGTGACATCTTCTATTCAGAGTATTATTTTGGAGTTATCCTCAGGATTTCTTATGAAGGCTGACAACTGTTCTGATTATAATATCAGTCAGTTATTACAGTATTTTCTATCAAAGATTTTATGTCCGTTGCTGCATTAATTAAGGGCTGCGTGCAGATTATTTTATAAGACAGATTGCAAGTTTCAAGGAATTTAATATATTGGCATTCCTTTTTCTGTCAGGGGCAAATCTTTCCTTTTTGTCTCATTCCTTTCCAGCCCTATTTGAAATTTGAAAGAGGATCAACTCTCTCCCATCCAGAGATTATCATTGCTATTATTCTAGAGAGAGACACAAATACAGAGAATAATCTTTTGCTGCTCAGTTTTCATTCCTCTCAAGAACTCTCTCTGATTTTCTCTGAAGTCTTCATCTTCTCCAGACACCTACTCTTAATCTCTAGGAATCATCTGCATCAATTACTTCTAGAGAACTTTTGCTGGAGATACTCTGAAGATCAAGAAGACCTACACCCTGAGCAGATTTTCTCTCCTGTTTTTCTTACTCTTATTCACAGGGGGAGATCTGACAATCATTCAACAATCCACTAGTCTTCTTTGTTGTCAGAGAAAAGAGAAGACACCGTCATCTTTATTTTACTTTTATTTTATAACTGTGTACAGGGTTGTAACTCCCTTCAAAAGTTGATTTTTGGTTTTGAGCACCTGATCAAAAGCTCTGTCACTACTAGAAAAAGGAGTATTAGCTACACTTTTTTTTGCCAGGGTCCAAAAACCATGGCTAATACATTAGTATTAGCCACGGTTTAAAAATTGTAGCTAATAGTTATGTTTTAGCCGCGACAAGGAAAATGCATGGCTAATACATAAGTATTAGCCACGACAAACAAAAATGTGTGGCTAATACGTACATATTAGCCACGACAAAAATAATTGTGGCTAATACTTATTTTTGCGACGGCAACAAAAATGCGCACGCCCCTATTTTTTGCAAAGCCCGCTCTATTTCTATTTTCCCCTAGCATATTCATCGAGCGCTTTTTCTATCCCGTCTTCTCCTCCATAGCGATTAGGGCAGGAGCCGCACGACGCGCTGAGATGACTACGAGCGGAGCAGCGAGCAATGGTTCGATTACACAGGTATTCTTTGCGCTGGGCTTTGGAGTTTTCTCTCCAGGCTCCTGTGATTGTGTCCATTCCTCTTCGTCCCTCGCTACAAGCCGACGTCGACTTCTCTAGAAGCCTGGATCGTCCAAGTCGTTGCCCTCCCCATATGCATTTCTTCCACTGAAAACTACTCAGAGTATCTCCTCTTCCTCCAGCGACTTCGATCTGCTCTTCCTCGGATTGCTGTTTGAGAGATCTGCTCTTCCTCCACTTTAGCTGCTATCTCCCATGCTCTCTCCTGCAGAAATCTGGCCCTTAACCCCAGGTAGAACTTCCCCTCCTATTCTTTCTTTCGTTTACATTAAATCCCTTCTTCTATTTAGATTTTGTTTATTCTTCTGTCCAAATCCAGAGTTCTTGTGTTTATGATGTTCTCAAAATCTGAATCAAGAATGTTCTCAAAATCTGAATCCAGAGTTCTTGTGTTTATTGTTCTAAATTATTTTTTCTTATCAAGTTTATCATGTTTATTTTTTCTTATTAATTATTGTTTCTCCTGAAAAGTAAAAACATGACAATGAATCTGTTATTCAATATTGTAAAATTGTATGATTGGTTTATGGGTGAGCAAAGAGGTTTCTCTACTAAAGATAGCAAAAACATCAGTGCCAAATTGTCATTGATATAAATGGCAACCATATCCAGATAATAAATCAAACCTCTTGCTGCTTTAACTAAATTCTGGATTTGTTATCAATGGTTGCATTTCAATATGCAATATTCGAATATTTTTGTAAGTAAAGCTTGTGCGATTAAATGAAATTAATAATGGGAGCAGATATCAGGCTATAATTTGCATGCATTTCCAAACAATATTGCTTGCATTTAATGACTTGCAAAGTGCATTTTCATGCCTCCAAAGACAACCAATGCCTGATAAACTGCAAGGTTAGTCCAATATATATACTAATTACCTGTTTACTCACAAAGTCCATATCGATGTACATGAATATGGATGTTACCGGTCCTTGATGGGGAGAAACTTATAAGCGACCGTGCGAAGCCGCACAACAATTGGGTAAGGTCTTTAATTTTTTTTTGTATTTTTATATCTTTGTATCTTACTGCGCTTTAGCAAATTCATTATGGGGTTTTCTTATTTTCCACTATGAATCCACACAGGAATGCTCGATATTGTTGGATTTGATTCTTCACATGATCTCTCCCCATTTTGCTTTAAAATTGTGCGTGGGGACTTCCATGGCTTTGTTTGATTGTTATTTCTAGGTAACACTTTGAAAGTATTAAATATTAAAATGTTGCAGTAAGCCATGTGTTTGGACCAGGCCTGCGTGAAATATGTACTGCTAATAGGGCTGACAAAAAATAGGTAGCACTCAGACTGACTAATTCCTAATTTATATAAAATTTTGGAAGTGAAGTTATTGACATATTTCTAATACTGTTTATCAAAGAAAGGCACTGCTTCAAGGTTCTGGGACTTTATTTTGTCCAAATCAGTTGCTGGTCGATCTGTTCCTGCAAAATTTTTAAATGTTTATCCGACGGACTATTCGACAATCAAGTTACAGGTAAAGTGGGCATATAAATTGATCTAATTTTGTTATTGACTTGCATTTTTGTGCCAGCAACCTTCTTTCAAAATGTCTATTTTGATCTTTGAACATGCTTCTCGTACTAATCGGCTATTATTTTGTTTATCCTTTTTAATTTTCGATCTTTAGTATTTCTCTACCGAATAATATTAGCTATTGTTTGGTTTATTCTTTCAAGTATATATAAATTATATGGCATCAACCAATCGGCTCATGCACAATTTTCAGTTTTTAAAGTCTACATTTCAATCATCATACCTGGACAGATCATTTGATTGCTTGCTATTTTGTGTTTTCAACATTTTTTTAGTATTATTACTCCCATTTAGAACTTGCTCTTGTTGTTTGCGTAAATGCATCACTCTAGGTATTTTGCGTAAATGTCATCCCGGAGTTTCATAGAACTATGCTTTTATGTTGTTCTTAATTAAGATGGATTTTGATCTACTTATATTATGAATGCCATCTTAGATTAGATCTTGGTTTAGATCTTGAACCCCTTTTTTTCTAAAAAAGATGGAATTTAATCAAAAATATGTTCTTATGCCTCCCCCACGACAAATGTCGCCCCCCACCCCACGACAAATGTCGCCGCCCCCCGACAAATGTCGCCCTCATGATAAATATCGCCCTCATGACAAAAAAAGGTAGATCAATTTTGATAAGATTCAATTTCTTTACAATCATTGTATGCCTGCACTCGCAAGAGGAAATCTTCTATTTCAATTAATAAGGATAGTTGGGCCATGGGTATCCATAGCAAGCCACAAATATTTCAGATTGCTCTTGTAAAATGTAGTTTGTTCTAGAAAGTAGTTTGAGTCCTGGAAGTTTGTTCTAGAAAGTAGTTTTAGCTTTTAGAATAAATTATATTCCAAATATTTGAGATTGTGCATGTAAAATGTATAGTTTGTGATATATACAAATTATCTAAGTCATCCATAATCTTTAAATGAATAATTTTACATTTGTATTCTATACATGAGATTGTGTCATCTCAATTTTTTAATTCCCCCCCCCCCCCCCCCCCCCCTCATTCTATATGCAAGTGACATTTTATAATTCTCTTTTTATATTTATCTTTATGCTTGATTATGAAACATGAATTATTTTTAGCCAAAATGAAACATTCACCCTATTGGCATGTGCTTGATCTATACTGGTGTTTAGCAAAAGTGAAGTTTAGTGCTGAATTTGGAAAGGAATCGTGCTGTTTTCAATGCGTATTTTTATCTGCTATTAAAATATTGATCTCTATGGGAATCTTTCTAATGGTCCAGTGTTTTTATAATTCTCTTTTTATTGTTTTGTGAATTCATTTTAGCCAAAATGAGATTATGAAACATTCACCTTATATGGAGGTGCTTGATTATGAAACATGAATTATTTTTAGCACTCGGTTTATGGATTTGGAGAATATATTAGATCTATTGTTTGCTTTTTCTATTCATTTTCTTAACTTTTATTTGACAGAATCTCCATGAGACTACTTCAAATTTATCCCAACAAAAGAATATCTGCTAAGAAGTAAAAGTTGCAAAATTTTAAGCTAACAAAATGCTATTTTTCCTGTGAAAACAACTATATTGTTGATGTGGGTGCACACGGTCGCATGGCTTTGGAATTGATTATCATATTCCGAGGATGTCGGCAAAATACATCATCGAATCACTGATTGGGTCCTGCGGAATTGCATATGTCTGCGATAATCTCTTTAATAATGCTTATGAATGCACTTTTATCCTGGGAAAACTTTGTCTATCCACCCTTTTTTCAGGCTTAAAGCTTTCTGGATTTTATTATGAGCAAGGAAAAATAATAGTGGCCATGGTTTTATTCAGCAATAGGTAAGCAAACTTTTCGTATGTTGCGTTAACTACGATGGTTAATTTCATTATCTAAAATTTATTATTAGTATTGAAAACTTTGCTTCTATTCAATTTTATCTTCACCTTCACTCTATCGTATGCAAAAAGTGAGTGCATGTTTACAAAATATGCATAGATTATATTGAAACCACAGCTATGAATTTAAGTGTGGATAATCTCTTTAATAATGCTT
This sequence comes from Dactylorhiza incarnata, assembly GCA_033032865.1. NCBI lineage: Eukaryota > Viridiplantae > Streptophyta > Magnoliopsida > Asparagales > Orchidaceae > Dactylorhiza > Dactylorhiza incarnata. The sequence continues at coordinate 2,227,833 of JAWHQI010000068.1, forward strand.
ATGAATGCACTTTTATCCTGGGAAAATTGTCTATCCACAAGGATCTGCATTAGTTGTTGTTTCTATGTATACTTCGATAATAATGAATCTTTGATTCCTGAATCTTTGAAATAAGAAGATTTTGATACCCTTAAAGTCTTGTTCTTTAGAAGGGGTTAAACTTCCTTAATTTCCTAACTCTTACTAGTTTATGGTGTTCAAATTATATATATTTATATACAGTTTAGGTATTGAAAAATATAATTTCTCCGTATTAGTCATGAGAATATGGCTTACAGTCATGAGAATATGGCTTACTCTTTTTGGTCATGAGACATTCATTACCTAGAAAGCTAAGTTTTTTTGGTCATGAGAATATATATCATATAAATAGCTCAATGAATGTGTTATAAAATAAGAAAAGTTTTGATTTGGAAGCTACTGGAAGCATTATATGCCCATGATTACCTAAAAAAATGGATATCATTGTAGTTTGATATGGAATTTGCTTTCTTGCTCCATGTCAGCTCCTGGGTTATGATGGCAGAGATTGTCTATTGCTTAAGAAAATGCATGTAGTTGGGTTTTTTCACCATGGATGTGTTCATTATTATTTGTCAACAGAGGCATGCTCATTTTGCTGGAGAGTGCGAGAGGTAATGAATGAGCTCATTTTGCTGGAGAGTGCGAGAGGTAATGACTGAGCTCATTTTGCTGGAGAGTGCGAGAGGTAATGACTGAGCTGGATCTTTCTACATAGGTACTCAAAAATCTAATGTATTGGACTTTTACTATTGACTTGTAGTGACTTCACTGATTCTTTCAATCTAAAATTTGATTGGACTATTTTCTTATGCTGAGTAGACTGTTTTCTTCTTATTTTAGAAAGAAAAAAATGTCTTTGATCTGTGTTTATCTTATGGTGGATTTGCTGTGGCTCCAGGAAGTAGCAGATGGAGTGAGAACTTGGTTGAAAGGATGTAAATGCAGATTGTGCGATTGCAACAAAAATGCTCCATAAATGTGCGGAATACTGCACACAAACCGCTACAACAAAATCAGTTATGTGCTGAATACTTGCTGTTTTTCTTCTGTCATTTGACATATATGTTCACTTACTAGAAGAATCAATGTAGAACATTTACTTCTTGTTTGCTTTTCCTGTAGTTTCTTCATTTTATTTTCATTCATTCTTTTCTGTAGTTTTTCCATTTTAATGTATTGAGATTTTTTTGGGTAGGCAAGAGTCAAATGCGTATATTCATAATAAGATTATGTGCGCTGCATATATCAAGGGAGGAACTGGGTTTTACTTTATACTTGAGTATGAATGTCAATATCTTGCTATTATATATATGTACATACGCGCGCATGTGCGCACACTCACATGTTAATGTGAATCATTATATTCGTTTAATTATTTTGAATGATGCAGGAAATGCTATGTTCTAAAGAATTGACATTTCTTCTCCAATTGAATTAGCAAATATTCTTATGCTTATGATTATGTTTATCCATTTTTGTTGTTTTTTGATTGAATTAGGTGATATTATTATGACATTAAGATGCTATAATTAGTGTGTGACCTTTTGTTTCAGGTGGATGTCATTCCAGGAAGCTTTCAGTCATTGAAAGTTTATCTGGAACCATATATACCCCCTAAATAATTAAGATTTCTGCTATATTTTTTAAAAAAATACATAATTTATTATTTTCCACGGTTTAAAACCATGGCAAATAGTTCTTTTTTAATATCGAAATTACTTTTAGCCAGGGTTTAAAACCGTGGCTAATAGTCCTACTATTTTCCACGGCTAAAAGCCGTGGCAAATAGTCCATTTAACGGCTACTTAGAATCTTTTGCAAGGGGGAAAAACCGTGGCAAAAGGTCCAGGTATTAGCCTTAGTGGATTTCCTAGATCAGGTGCTCAAAAAGCCTTAGTGGATTTCCTACCAGGGTGGTAGAAGAGTAGATGTACCCAGGTTGAGGGGAACTACTATAGATCCTTGTGTCTTCTATGTTTGCCTTTATTATTTGTTCTGTGCTGTGTGTGCTGTGTGTGCTGTGTTTTAGTTTATGTTTATATCTGTGTTGCACTCACTTACACATATACTTAAATAACTCAAATTGTTTTCTACAGATTTCTTTAAGCTAATAAAATTATTATAAAATACTCTATTCACCCCCCCCCCCCTCTAGAGTAATCTTGATCTATCTCCACTTTCAATTAGTATCAAAGCTTGGGTTGGTTGTTACAGGCTAACACCTGGACCAATAGATCTGATAGATCTAGACTACTTTAAAGGTTTTTTTTTATTTATTAGAGCCATGGCACAGAACAAAGAATATTCAAGCACAAGACCTCCTATGTGCAATCAGAACAAGTTTGCACTATGGCAAGCAAGGATCAAACTTTACATGAATTCTATTGATGAGGAAATTTTTAATTCTATTTTGACAGGACCTCCAACTGCATCAACCTCAACAACAACAGACACAACTGCTGTCCCTCCTCCAGAATGGACAGAAACACAAAAGAAACAGAAACTGCTGATGCAAAGGCCATGAATATCTTGGCACAAACCATGTCTGATGACATATTTCAGAAGGTGGTTGACTGCACCTCTGCCAAAGAAATTTGGGACTCCCTCACAAGAATGGTGGCAGGATCAGCAGATGAGAGAAAGGACAGAAGATCACATTTGATCTCCAAGTATGAGAATTTCAAAAAGGGAGAATCAGAGACTATTGCATAGATGTACAACAGACTCAGCCTCATCATCAATGAGCTGAGAACCCTGGAGAAAGTGATCACAGTCACTGAAATTAATGACAAGATCCTGATGTGCTTCCCCAGCACATGGGACACAAGAATCTGGCCAATTAAAGATGCCAGAGGACTAAGTGAGATTACAACTGAGAATCTCCTTGGGAAGCTCAAATCTTATGAGCAGCTGATAAAGAGCAGAGAAGCAGAAGCCTCTCCATCTTCATCCTCAAAGAAAGAGAAGAGCATTGACTTTCAGGCAACAGAGGAAGAAGACAAGATTGGTGATCAGGAGATGCTGAGTCTCTTAGCAAAGAGATTTTACAAGATGGCAAGGAAGGACTTTAGAAGAAAGTCCAACAGGCACAATGAAAAGCCAAGGTATGATAAAACTCCATCTAAAGAAATAATATGCTTTGATTGCAGGAAGCTTGGACACATCCTCACTAAATGTCCAGAAGCTCACAAGAAAAGTAGGAGAAAAGAGCAGGAAAATTCCAGCAAACACTCATCAAAAGGCCACAAGAAAAGAGAAAAAGGCTTTGTTGCTGAAACCTGGAGTGACACTGAATCTGAGTCATCCTACAGTTCCAGTGATGAGGACAAGGAAGCAGAAGACAAGGAATTCTGCATGATGGCAATCAATGCCTCCTCATCAAATGACAACTCAGATGATGAATCTGAAGCTAATGGGGATGAGGTAATTTCCAGTTTTGATTTTCATTCAGAACAGTTTAAAGATGACTTTAAACAGTTGTGTAAATATATGATTAGATCAGAGAAAGAAATTATTTCTCTGAGAGATAAGTTAGCTAAGATGGATGGAATATCCACTGAAAACATTAAGCTCAAAAATGAGCTAAGGATTTCCAGGGAACAGGTGAGTTCTCTAGAAACACAACTAACTGAGGCCAAGCAGCTAGAGAATTCTCTAAATGGGAGAAGTCTCAAGCTGATGGATATCACAAGCACAGTGAATGCCAGGCTGAATGGCAAACTAGGCTTGGGGGCATCATCTAATCAACCTCTTCTTTTGAAGAAGAATATGTTATCTACCCCAGTAAAATTTGTATCTGCAAAAGGGAAAGAAGCAAAACAAGACACAGGAAAAATTCCTGAAACAAATATTGCTCAAGCAAGTTCGTCGAACGGCGATCGACGAAACCAACAGGTTTTGTCGAACACAGATCGATGAAAACCAAGGCCTAAATCTAAGCAGAAAACCTGCTGCAGACAGGGCTCGATGAATGCCACATCTTTCGTCGAACCAGGTCGACGAACACAACAAAGTTCGTCGAACGCCAATTTTACTAAGTACATACAACATACATCCTCTTCTAAACTGAAGAATTCCTTTAGTGATTGGATTATACCTCCTAGAAGATATCACCCTCTAGGTTATCATAGTCAACCTGCTGTCTCATATATTTCAGCATTTCAAGGTTACAAAAAACAACCCAAGGTAACCTGGGTTAAGAACACCTAACCCTCCTTATATTGTAGAAAAAGAACTGTCCTACCACAGAGGAAAAGTGGTACTTGGACAGTGGATGTTCAAGACATATGACAGGAACAAGAGCCAAATTAATCAACTATAAGGCAAAGCTTGGACCAAGAGTGATTTTTGGAGATTCCAATCGGGGACAAACAGAAGGCTATGGATCAGTCCAGATTGGGACAATCACATTCAAAAAGGTAGCCTATGTAAGTGGACTCAAACATAACCTCATCAGCATAGGTCAACTATGTGATGAAGGATATCAGGTATGCTTCAACCAATCTAGATGCATTATCTTTTCTGAAAATAATATTGTTATTTTAGGGAATAGACAAGGTAATGTTTATTTAGTAGATTTTAATTCAGCCAAACCTGAGATCTACTTGTTAAACCAAGTCAGTAAAAATATTGATTTGTGGCATAGGAGACTAGGTCCTGTGAACCATAGACCCTAGCAAAGTTATCAAAGGGCAACCTTGTCAGGGGACTACCTTCTGGATCATACAAGAAGGAAATCCTTTGCAGGGCATGTCAATTGGGAAAGCAGACAAAGAGCAGCTTTAAGTCACTATCTAAGAGTGATTCTCCTAGGATTTTCTACTTGCTGCACTTAGATCTTTTTGGACCCCTTCCCATACACAGTTTGGGAGGTAAGTCTTACACCTTAGTTATTGTTGATGACTTCTCTAGATTCAGTTGGGTATTCTTTCTGAGAAGCAAGTCAGATAACTTCAAGGTTCTTACAGACTTTCTCAGGAGCATCAAGATTGAGTATTCTACTCAGATTGCATTGATTAGAAGTGATCATGGCACTGAGTTTGAATCTCTTCTGATGAGAGAATTCTGTGAGAAGGAAGGTATCAGGCAATGCTTTTCAGCTCCTAGAACTCCTCAACAAAATGGGGTAGCTGAAAGGAAAAATAGAACACTGATTGAATCTAGAAGAACATTGCTTGCAGATGCTGTTTTGCCCCAATCCTTTTAGGTTGAGGCTGTCAGCACAGCAAACTATGTCTTAAACAGAAGTTTAATTCATAAACAAAAGGGCAAGACACCTTATGAACTGCTTAAAGGGAAGAAGCCTAGAGTAAATTACTTTAGGGCTTTTGGCTGTAAGTGCTTCATTAATAATAATGACAAGAAGCACCTAGGAAAATTTGAAGCAAAAGATTCAGATGGCATTTTCCTTGGTTATTCAGTTAGTAGTAAAGCTTACAGAGTATTTAACAAATCTTCTTTTAAAATAGAAGAATCTATTCATGTATCTTTTGATGAAACTAACTTGAGTTGCAAGGAGAGAAATATATCTACCTCACAAGATGCACATGTACCAATTCTCTGTGAGAAGTTAGATAATCTAACTCTACAGAAAGAGCATTTGATAAATACTTCTCTGTTACCTAATTAGGACAGTGAAGAAGAATGTCCTATTGCACCAACATTGGATACAGCAAATATTCCTACAAATCTTGAGGCTGTTAATGCTGAAGTTCAGGAGGACATAAAAATTCCTCATAGAGAAAATGAACAAGCTCAAGGAGAAGTTATTTTCCCTACTGATTATGTCAACATAAGAGATCACCGTAGATCTCAAGTAATTGGTGACATTTCAGTGGGTGTGCAAACAAGAAATCAACTAAATCAAAATAATTTGCACACCAGTTTCCTCTCTCAAATTGAACCTCAATCCATCAAAGATGCAGATCAAGATTCCAACTGGATTTCAGCTATGCAAGAGGAATTAAATTAATTTGAAAGAAACAAAGTATGGGAACTTGTTCCAAGACCCAAGAATCATCCAGTGATTGGCACTAAATGGGTATTCAGAAATAAATTGGATGCTCAAGGAGTCATAGTCAGAAATATGGCAAGACTAGTGGCTCAAGGATACTGCCAAGAGGAAGGCATAGACTTTGATCAGACTTTTGCACCTGTAGCAAGGCTGAAAGCAATTAGAATCTTCCTAGCATTTGTTGCATACAAAAGATTCAAGGTATTTCAAATGGATGTTAAGAGTGTCATTCTAAATGGCGATATCAAAGAAGAAGTATATGTGGAACAACCACCAGGTTTTATTTCTCCAACTCAACCCTCTTATGTTTTTAGATTACATAAAGCTTTGTATGGTCTCAAACAAGCTCCTAGAGCATGGTATGAGACCCTTACAAACTTTCTTTTGGAGAATAAGTTTTCTAGAGGCAAAGTAGACCAGACACTGTTTTTTAGAAATCATAAATCTGAAACCCTATTGGTACAAATATATGTAGATGATATAATATTTGGTTCTACTGACTCTAAGTTATGCAAAAGATTTTCAAATCTAATGCATTCAAAATTTGAAATGAGCAGTATGGGAGAACTGTCTTACTTTCTTAGTTTGCAAGTTAAGCAAACAACAGAAGGCATCTTCATATCCCAATCTAAATATGCTAAAGAGCTTGTTAAAAGATTTGGGATGTCAGATGCCTCCCCCATGAAAACTCCCATGCCTTCAAATGCACCTGTTGGCACTGATGTATCAGGAAAACCTGTTGATCAGAAAGTATATAGAGCCATTGTGGGGTCTCTTTTATACTTAACGGCCAGTAGACCAGATATCATGTTTGCCACATGTATTAATGCTAGATTTCAGGTAAATCCTAAAGAATCTCACTATATTTTATTAAAAAGGATTTTAAGATATATAAAGGGTTGTCCAGATCTAGGACTCTGGTATCCTACAGAATCAGGATTTGAGTTAACTGGATACTCAGATGCTGATTATGCTGGATGCAGAATAGACAGGAAAAGCACCTCAGGGACTTGTCAGTTCTTTGGAGATAAGCTTGTGTCCTGGTTTTGTAAGATACAAACCTCTGTGTCTACATCAACTGCAGAAGCTGAATACATAGCAGCTGGCAGTTGCTGTTCACAAATTTTGTGGATACAGAACCAGCTCCTAGACTATGGTTACAATCTAAATAATTCCAAAATCTTTGTGATAAAACCAGTGCAATATCAATAGCACAAAATCCAGTACTCCACAGTAGAACTAAACATATTGAGATCAGACACCACTTTATCAGAGATAATGTGGAGAAGGGAAAAATATGTTTAGACTTCATACCAACTGATTTGCAGAGAGCTGACATTTTCACCAAGCCTTTGGATGAAAAGAAACATCAATTCTTTATAAATCAGCTTGGAATGATAAATGGGGAGTCAATCTAATTGGCAAAGTTTTCTACCTAACAAAAATTTTCAATATATTAAGGTTCAGAATATTCGTCGAATGCGCTCGACGAATGACATCTTTTTCGTCGAACGAGGTCGACGAACTGGTCAAGATTTCTTTCTAAAGTTCTGAAGAATTTTCGTCGAACTCGATCGACGAAGTCTCGATTTCGTCGAACCCGATCGACGAAGTCTCTGACGTTCTATCTTCCTTATGAAAGAAGTTTTGAAAAGTTATTAGTCGAACGAGATCGACGAAATATTTCATTCGTCGAACGGGATCGACGAAAGACAGCTTTTTATTTCCCGCTAACACGTGTCTTCTCGTCAAATCCGTTCCGAACAAACCCTCATCTTCGACAAACCCTAATATTTAATCTCTATTCGTCTGGATTCTGTCTTTTGCGCTCTCAAACTCTTCTTCTCCCTCCAATTCCCTTTGCACTTGATCGTTTTTCTTTCTTTGCAGGAACAATGTCGATCACTGCTGGAGTCCTCGCCTCAATAAAGTTCGATACGGGATTCGATATTGATCTGGAATTATTTGCCCAGTCAGGAGAAGGCTTCACAGACATTCTGAATCTCTTTGAAGACCTGAAGTTGCGCAAGTTTATGACATGCCGTCCCAAGATTCATATCAATGAGATAAAGGAATGGGCATTCACTTCTGAGATTCTAAATGGCACAGAAATTGCAGGAAAGGTTTCAGGGAATGAAGTTGTTCTGAGTACTGCTGTTTTGTCTGAGATATTTGAATTTGAAAATGGAGATGATGATTTGGAACTCACTGGGAAGAGTTCAATCTGATGCTGGACAGGATGGGGTACTTTGGGAGTAACCCTAAACATCTTCTGAAACGTGATTTTGCAGTGGAATACACCTTCCTGGCAGATGTTGTGGGAAAGGTTCTGATGGGGAAGAGCTCAACACATGACTACATAAACAGGCAGCAATTTCTAGTCATGAGTGCTTTGATTGAGAAGAGGCACATCAATTGGGGTCTGACTCTGTTTGATTCCATCAAAAAGAAAGTGACCTCAAGGAATGTAGGCTATGGAAGGATTCTGGGAATCTTCCTTCAGGCCAAGTGTCCAACCCTCTCAGTTTCTACTGTTGTTGGCATTAATGCCTCAAAGAAACTGACTCCCCTTCTTTTCAAGAAGTGGGATAGGACATTCCATGCGAAATCAGCTCCAGTGGCTCCAACAGTTCAAGCTTCTGAGGACACCAGGGCTGTAATAGCCACTCCCCCACCCCAGATTCCTCCTCCTCTCTCACAGACTCTTCAACATTTTGAAGAGCCTGCCTCCTCTTCTCTTCCTCCTCCACCTCCAGAAAACCTCTCCACTCTATCTCCACCGTCACCTCCTCAAAATTCTCCTCCTCCTCCACAAGACACTTCCATTCCAGACTTTTCTCAGGATGAAATCCCATCAGATTTCACTCCTCCTCCTCCTCCATCCACTTCTTGTGCTCATACCACATCTTCCATCCCTTCTTCTTCTTCTCACCCAACTCCAGATGTACTGGTTGTGGATGTCTCACAGATAGTCACCCAGGTGTTTGGTCACATAGCTTCTAAATTACAGGAGCTTATTGATCAAAGTCTGGCCCCAGTGCATTCTAAGCTTGATCTTATTCTCTCTCAACTTGCTTCTCTCTCCTCTTCCTCTTTCCCTTCATTTGGGGGCCCAGACTCTAGTTTCCCAGAGTCTAGGCAGGGGGAGATGTTCCAAGATGAAGCTCTAGAGGCAGAATTTCCTGAAGAGCAAGGGTCAGACCTAGCTGATGTCAGCACAGTCTTGGTCTCCCTAACTCAAAGCACAGAAGGTGCTCCTCCTCCTCCTCCAGAAGTTCCTCCCAGCAGCTCTTTCAAATCCACCCCTCTAGTGGATCAGATTCTGCAGCTTACCATTCAGTCCCTCTGCTCAGACCCATCTTCCAAAGAATCAGCTGAAGACCTCTCCAAGGCCATTGTCTGCTATTCCCCAGACTTGGAAGCCAGGCATGGAGATTTGCTAGTGTCTCCAGTTCTAGAGCCAGTTATCTCTAAGGCAGATCAGGAACCTGCTGTTCCTGAACAGGCAGTTCTTGATGAACAGATGCCTGATGCCTCTGCCTCTACCCCCTCCTCTTCTTCTGAGCCTGCTGCTGCTGCTGTCAAGAATGTTGATGATGATTTAGAGAAAAGAAGGATTGAAGCATACAAGGAAATTGATGAAATGTATGAGAATGTGCCTTCATCTTCAAATTCTGATGATGATGATGACAATGATGATAGTGATGCCAAATTCAAATCCAAGAAAAGAAAAGCTCCATGCAAGAAGCTGCCAGCCCCTTCCAAAAAACCTGATAAAAATGACATTTCCTATTATGTGCAGAAAAATCTCAAGCCTCATGAAATAACTCAACCTTGGATGCAATTCTCCAAGAATGAGTTGAAGAGAAGGAAATTTGAAAGAAGATACCAGAAGGATCACCCTGCTGTGTTCAAGAAACCCCCTCCTCCTCCACCTCCTCCAGGTGCAGGTTCTGCAGGAGAACTTTCTTCCACATCCAGGACATCTCAGTCTGCTGGCTCCAAGCCATCTGGTCAATCCTCTTCATACAGGGAAGGAAGATCTTCAGGCTATCAGGTTTATGGAAGAAGGCATAGCCAATTATCTGAACAAGAAATCAAAGATAAGGAAGCTGAAGATAAAGCTGAAGCAGATAGATTGTACAATATGGCAAGGTTTAGAGAGGGTGTTGCTCTATCTCAGATAAAAGATGCCAGAGAAAAAGGTATGGATACCTCTCATATTTCTACCATGTCTCCCTATAGAGAATAAGAATTTCAACAGTACCAGGTGAAGAATATGTTCAACACTTCTGCCTGCATGAGTCTCCACCCAGAGGCTGTTCTGCCAACTGTTTCCAAGAAGGTAACACTGGGTGATGAAGACTGCGAGCTAAGCAAAAGGCAATCTGAAGATACTAGCAGGAAAATAATCTTCAAGAAGCCATCTTCAGAGGACAGGAATCCTTAAAATTCTCTCTCTGGTTAATTGACTCTTAATTATTCTGTGATGATATCTGCTTGTGACAATTGATTTATATCTACTGAATTTCCTTTCTGTCTCCACCCAGAGCATATTTGTTTAGTTGATAAATGTTGTACATAGGATCCTAACCCAAATAGGGGGAGATTGTTGGAACATAGTTCAACCCTATTACTGATTTGGGCTAGGTTGTCTATTTCTAGGTATAGGATTTGTTTTGACCCATCATGTATAGTATAAGGGTCATAGGCTAAGTCTAGAAGAGATTTTAAGATTAGCTAAGTCAAGGTGTTCGACGAACGTCGAACACGTTCCACGAATTCAAGAATCCGTTCGACGAACTTGGTTCGACGAACTTCAAAGTTCTGTTCGATGAAAGTTTCTTCTTGTTCGACGAACTTCCCAGTTTAAGTTCGACGAACTTTCCCTCAGGTCGATGAACTTCTTCAGAGTTTCTATATTCAGTGACCTCTTCTATTCAGAGTATTATTTTGGATTTATCCTCAGGATTTCTTATGAAGGCTGGCAGCTGTTCTTAATATAATATCAGTCAGTTATTGCAGTATTTTCTATCAAAGATTTTATGGCCGTTGCTGCATTAATTAAGGGGTGCGTGCAAATTATTTTATAAGGCAGATTGCAAGTTTCAAGGAATTTAATATATTGGTATTCCTTTTTCTGTCAGAGGCAAATCTTTCCTTTTTGTCTCATTCCTTTCCAGCCCTGTTTGAAATTTGCAAGAGGTTCAACTCTCTCCCGTCCAGAGATTATTATTGCTATTATTCTAGAGAGAGACACAGATACAGAGAATAATCTTTTGCTGCTCAGTTTTCATTCCTCTCAAGAACTCTCTCTGATTTTCTCTGAAGTCTTCATCTTCTCCAGACACCTACTCTTAATCTCTAGGAATCATCTGCATCAATTCCTTCTAGTGAACTTTTGCTGGAGATACTCTGAAGATCAAGTAGACCTACACCCTGAGCAGATTTTCTCTCCTGTTTTTCTTACTCTTATTCACAGGGGGAGATCTGACAATCATTAAACAATCCACTAGTCTTCTCTGTTGTTAGAGAAAAGAGAAGACACCATCATCTTTATTTTACTTTTATTTTATAACTGTGTACAGGGTTGTAACTCCCTTCAAAAGTTGATTTTTGGTTTTGAGCACCTGATCAAAAGCTCTGTGGTGGTTTTGAGCACCTAATCAAAAGCTCTATGGTGAAGGCTCACATGATCAAAAAGCCTTAGTGGATTTCCTACCAGGGTGGTAGAAGAGTAGATGTACCCAGGTTGAGGGGAACTACTATAGATCCTTGTGTCTTCTATGTTTGCCTTTATTATTTGTGATGTTCTGTGTGTGCTGTGTTTTAGTTTATGTTTATATCTGTGCTGCACTCACTTACACATATACTTAAATAACTCAAATTGTTTTCTATAGATTTCTTTAAGCTAAGTAAAATTATTTTACTATTCACCCCCCCTCTAGAGTAATCTTGATCTATCCCCACTTTCACCCCTAGTGAGTTCTGGCAGTCCATTATGGGACGGGATCAGCAGTACGAGGCTCGAGCAGCAAAGTCTACCCACATTATTTCCCCCGCACTCCGCTATATCCAGCATTTGATCAGACATAGCATCAATGCCCGTGCCATGAGCCAAAATCTAGCGGGCTGGCAGGATCTCCTCTACCTTTACAATATGCACGAAGGTGTGACTCTCCATCTCGGGCGAGTACTCGCTCAATATCTTCTTTGTCAAGCCACTTACCTCCCTCTGAAGTCGATCAGAGGCTCGCAGTACATCACTCGGATTGCCAAAGGACTTGGCATCTGGTATTCGCTGCCGCCCATGATAGGCGTCTCCAGGGGTTACCACATTTCTGTTTCCATGATGATTGCATTCAAGCTCATTCAGAAGGTACGACCTTGGGACAACTAAGGCTACCAAGTCTGCGAAGTTGGGCCAGGATGCGTTGAGCGCGCTGTACATGCTGATGCTGCCGAGGCGAGCACCTCAGCTGGGATGAATAGGAAGCCTCTTGATTTTCCCCACTCTGCTTCTCCTGCTGCTCAATGGCATGCCCCGCGGCAAAGCATCGAGCAGTAGTTTCCGGAGTTCTATGATAGGTTTGTGCGCATGGAGGATGCCATGGCCATGCAGTATGAACTCTCCTCGCGGATAGGTGCACATTTGGGAGTCGTGCCTCCTGTTGCTCCAGCTCGAGCTTCCACCTCGCGATCTTGGCGGATGCATACTCCTCCTCCTCCGTCGCAGTCTCCTCCGCCATCTCCATAGTTTTTGCTTAGTCTCTCTTTCAGGGTCTCTACGTTATTTTCTGTTTTCTCATTATTCCTTTTCTGCTCTGTACTTGATATTATTCTGCTAGGGCATCGTCCCCAGGGTGTGGTTGTGGACATCTTTTACTTGAATTTTATGATGATTGTATTGTTTGTCTATGCCGCATATTATTCTCTCAATTAATATCGGTGCCGGCAGTTTTGTTTTGGAGATGTTGTTTTGCAGATAGGGCGACCTATTTGGTGGACGTTTTCTTAGCTCGGATTCAAGATTAGCTCCAATCTTCCGGTATGCTTATTTCTAAGCATGGGGTAACCTCTCCTCCTAATCTGTCTTCTTAATCTAGCATTATAATCTGTGATAATTAGATTTAAGTCTGGGGGAGAGTGGCCTTCGTTACCCACTTGCACACCAGCACAACATTCTAGAAGTTACAAAATTAGCGTCTTATCTTTCATTCTCATAGCACACCGCATCACCCACTTGAGCGCGCACTTAGCCATAGGCGCGTAACGAGTCTAACTCGTTTCTTTTGTGTGTTTGGAAAATCATTATGCTGGCTTAAGATTGTGAGTCGGAGTGAAATGTTGACTTCTATAGTGCTCCTAGTCGAGTGCTCATGTTTCACATAAAATTTGTGTAGATTCAATTTCTCTTCATGCTTTTAGTTTATATCTTTCTATTACACTACAACAAACTGCACTTATAGTAAGGACCTAATTCATTACAATAAGTGCCAAAATTCATTACAAAAACTCTTTGGTAACGAAAAAAACTTTAAGTAACGGTCCTCCTCTAAAGCTCGACGCTAAAGGTTATTGTAACGAATGTATGCATGTCGTTACAAATAAAGTAATTGTAACAAATGATACTTTCTCACCAAAAAGAGATTCTTCCTCACAATAAATTGGTCACAATAAATATTTTTTCGTTACGAATGTTTTTTTTTCCTCACAAAAAAACAGTTATGATTAAAACTATTTCATTACAAATGTTTTATTTTTTCCTCACTAAAAATAAACTAACTTCGTTACAATAAAGTATAATAAACATTATTTCGTTACAATAGATTAAACAATAGTAACGATAAAATCGTTACATTTGTTTTCCATTCTTCTTACTGCAACCAATTCATTTATATATCAAAAATATTCCATTTCTATTTTTTGTGTGCCTGAGATTTTATTACAAATAATAATCTTGAAAACACACATATTTAATATTTCATAACAAGATCAAAATATATTTTTATTCACACCAAAAAATTTTACATAGAGTATAAGTTATTATCATCTCTTCTAAAATAATACAATATTACATTACAAGATCAACATGTTTCTAATAAATCTTCCGTCATTTTTCGAAAAATGAATCATCCATCACTTTCTGACTAATGAATCTTTCGTCACTTGCCAGTCAATGCTCGAGCACCCTACAAATAAAAGAGAGCAATTAAGATCACCCTATAATTAAATGAGAGCAAAAACATCCATACAAACTCACATCCATACATACATAAAAAGATGCAGAATCAACATGCACAGTTTAGCCAGTAATCACCTGAAACAGCATGTGATAAGCTTCAATACAATATTTGAATGAGAATAAAATCAACAACTCTTACCAAGACTTATCGAAAATCTAACAATAAAGATGCCCCGTGTTTGATAAATGAAGAACTTACTGATTCTATGAACATAAGAATGAAGAAAATGCTTATTAACGATGATGATGATATTATTAGCATGTATGCCAATTTTTCAATCCCAATTATACATGTTATGCTTTTTTAAATTGAAAAATAATTTGAAACACCAAAACACCTTATCTTGTTCAGTATACAAATCTCAGACCTACAAGTGTAATTGAATTCAACTAACTCGAGAAAGGCTGAAGTAAACAATATCAAGGCCTAAAACTAGTCAGTCTATAGAATAGTTAAATAATTTAAGGACTAGTTATTGCCATGAAAAATCAGTAAACAATCACATATGAAAAGAACAAGGACACTTTGAGTTTTGACCATACTGCTGCTAGAAGTAATCATAAGCATCAAGTTATCATTTAGCATGCAAACTCCTAAAAGTAGCACAGGCTGAAAAACTTCTAGAAGAATCAAAAGATTCATGAAATAGTAATTGACATTCATACCATTCCAGGGCCCTCTGTGCATGGCCCTCCAACCAAAGCTATAATTCTAGCTCCAGTGCCAGGCAAGCATGCGCCCAACAATCCAGCAGCAACACTCAAAGCAACACCAGTGCACCTCCGAGCTCTGTTCCCAAGATCCACAGGCCACTGATCACTCTGCACCTCATCTAACAGCTACAGAAAAAAGAAAATGCAGGCTTGCAAACATATATGTATATATATGATTTAATATAATAATAAAATGCTGATGTGGTACATGGTCACTAACCTGGATGAAGGGCAGTCACAGTACATGATCATATTGTACATAAATGCTCAAGGATGCAGCAAACCATGCTCTAAATTTCATAATAGAAAAGTGATGGAGGAAATGAAGTCAATACAATTTTCCACCAATATGAAATCAATACAAATTTTATACTAATATCTGGATTCAATATTGGAATTTTATACTAATATCTAGATTCAATATACAAATTTTAACCATGCTCAAGGATGCAGCAAACCATGCAGCAAACCATACAAATTTTATACTAATATGGATTCAAAAACTAGAAGGGCAATAGCAATTAGCAAAAATCTGGATTCAATATTGGAAGAACCTATAAAAACAGTTGCTGCCTTGCTGGATCTGAAACAGCAGCTCCACAACAACAAAACCTAGGGGATCTGGGAGGTCAGATTTGCAATGGAGGAAGAGATAATTTGATGCAGGCTTGCAAACATGTCATAATTGCAGAAGTTATGTGCTTAAAAGAACTAAATGCAAATGAATGTTCAAAATCAATGAGGTTCTCCGAAATCTACAAAATTTCAGCCAACCACCATAGAAACATAAAAGCCTAGAATAAATTGTAACTCTACATTGTTCAGGAGTTAGGAATACCAGTCAATGACTAGTCTACTTGAATATATGTGATGTAAGTTCTCTGAAATCTACAATGCACAGGAAAATAGATGAATGATAAGAACCTGGTTCCTGCATAATGGCGTGATCTTCTGGCAATGAGTGTCAACATAAAATCTTTCCCTGATACTGACAGCTTAGCCTGGAATATATTACTTTACTTCATTAGAGCATGACCATCAACATATAGGTAAAGCCATGGGGAAGGACATCACTATGCCTCCACATGATTCTAGGCAAGAAATTAAACACTAAACTGACTCTACCAACAAATTGTCTACGTACAGAAATGTTGCCACAAAACATCACGAATTTAGAAGCAGCTTAAGTTGTAAAAGCTGCATGAATAAACATAATAAGGCAGTGAGCACCTAATGCAAGCAGCCTTGTAGGTAAACTATCTTATGACAGATGTGTGTTGCTTTTAATTTTGCAGTTTACAGAATGGGGAATTGCGACATCATGATGGAATGTAGTTCTATGAAAATGGGAAGAAAAATTGTCTTATTCATACTTAGCTGCATAGCATGATGGAGTGAATAGGGGCAATTTCAACTCAGAATTGGGTGATAAGAGTGGCACAAGGTGTTGTCTTCCCCAAATCCTTGATACATCAACAGGAAGACATCTGGAAGAGGGTAAACAAGAAAAAAGAAATTCACTGATATGATGATCTTTATCAGATCCTAGCAAGTAGCCAAATTCATGCAGATATTCAACTCAAAAGAGCAATAGAAGATCTACTCGATCAAAAAGAAATACCCATTTAAATTCAGCGTTAACCGGCAAGCTCCTCTAGCAAGAAGAACCTGCATGATTCATGGAAAATGTGTAAGACCTCGTGGAGTACTGAAGAGTTAAATGACATTTACATGATAAAAAGTGAAAAGTTTAGTCTACTTTGCCTGACAACATTTAAAATCTCCTCCAAATGCTGCGAAATGCAAAGGGGTACTTCCTGTTCCTGCACATGAATTCCAGACCAATTTAGATTTGATGAACTAATTCAGTCCTGAATTCATATACATCCCGCGAAAAGGAAATACCTATTATCCTGAAATATGAGCAATTGTTAAAGGTTGTTGCTGATACATTTGCGGAGAAATCGAGCAAGAGCTGAACACAGTCGAAGTGCCCTTTGACTGCCGCCATATGCAGCGGCGTCAACCCTCCATCAGACACCTTGTTGACCAACCTCGATAAGAAGACCTGCAATACATACCCAGCAGCAAAATGCCAAATAGTCTAACACCCCACTAACAAAACCTACTAATTAGTATATAATCGGCAAAATAGAATCATCCAAGCCAACAAACCAAGCAGATTCCCAAGCTTGGAACCAAAATACTAACAGTCATAAACCAAGCAAAAGTAATAAAATAGTCACAAAGCAGTAAACTAAAAAACTAACAGTCATAAACCATTTGACAACAAAAACGTGCACCAAAAAGTAAATGGTGTGTGCATCAAAGTCAAGGAATTGCCCCAAATTGCTG
This sequence comes from Dactylorhiza incarnata, assembly GCA_033032865.1. Taxonomy (NCBI): domain Eukaryota; kingdom Viridiplantae; phylum Streptophyta; class Magnoliopsida; order Asparagales; family Orchidaceae; genus Dactylorhiza; species Dactylorhiza incarnata. The sequence continues at coordinate 2,245,184 of JAWHQI010000068.1, forward strand.
CAGAACGAATGCCAGCTGCTCTTTCAGCTCATTTTTCCCCTCCTTTAATCCCGCAATCTCTGCATTGTGTGTTTGAATCAAAGCTTCCTGCTTATCTATAAGCTCTGTTTGTGCTGTTAGACGAGTCGTGGCATCGCGCAATTCTTCTTCCGCTACATTCAACTTCTCTTTCAACTGAGTAGTCACATTCAATGTCTTCTTCATTCGTTTTGAAGGCACAACACCATAGCCTAGCCCTTTGTCATAACCAGACTTGTTTCCAAGTGCAGTCTTTATAATTTCTCTCTCAGAGCTTATGAGATCACTGTCAGAATCTGTTGTTGTCCTCAGCCTTTCCATTTCACACTGTAAAATATAGTGTTATAATAGAAACGTATGTTATCAATCAATTTTGCGAAAGTTTCAAATATATTTTGACTTACGTATGCCGCTTCTGCTTTCTCGCTGACAAACACCCCATTCTTCTTATGGGTTGTTCACAAAGTTCTCAACCGGGCTTTGATTAACCTGTATATCAAAAAAATATTTGAGAATATGTCATAGTAATCAATAACTCACATGTATTTATTGCATTACCATTTCCAGCAGTCGGGAATGGTAGGATTTATAACCCGACGTATGAGTAAACGGCATGTGTGATCTATTATCAGCATTTGTCTTGGACCTTTTCTGCAAGCAAACAAAAGTATTGGATTCCAGTCATTGAATGTGTGATTAATAACATATGTATTAAACAGAATTTACTTAAGTATTCACATTCACCTTAAAAGTCTCACTTTCAAAGAGCTCGGACAGCTGACACCAATTCTCGATTGAGATCCACTCAAATGGGCTACTAGCTCTTGGATTCTTTCCTGCCACAATATAATCTCTATGCCTTGCAGATAATCTTCCTCTCCAATGTGTGTAGCTACGTTGAAACATCTCCTCCATGAACTCTTGCACACTTTTATCTGTTTCCCAATTCTTTATCACAAACCATTGCTACAAAAGAATAAATTATTTGGTTATCCTAAACAAATTCACATATATGGTATATAAATATTAATTACTTACACCTAATGCAGCATATAAAGTAAGTTTCAGCTCTTCCCCCAATTCACTCCATGGGTTCAAAAAATCCAAACCCGCACTGTGTCTTACAATAACACCTATACCATTTGCAAGGTGCTTTGCATAGCGATGCGGCTTCTTAAAACCTTCAGGAAACTCAATCTCAAGTAGTTTCTTGTCCTAACAAAACAAACAAGAGTATGTTAACATATAGTAAGTGTATGTAAGTTTTAATATACCTAAATAAAGCATACATTTTCTAGTATTGCTTTCTCAATCGACTTTCCGGTGGTCACCCCACGACCTCTTCTTATAGATGAGCTTCCCACTGCATAATTAAAAATCCTTAATAAATATATGATTCAAGTAAATGATACAAACTTGTGAAATAAAATAAGGTATACTTACTACTATTATCAGAACCCTGTATTGGACTTTCATCATTTCCTTCATTAATAGTGGTATCATCATCATTAATGGTGGCAAATGATCCACTTTGTGATTGCTGCAGATTAGGTGAAGGTGTATTTGGTGGAGGTGAAGGTGTATTTGGTGTAGGTGACATTTAAACAACCTCAGTATTTGTTGGTTTTTCAGTAACAAGCAGTTGTTTTCTGCTCCTTGTCGTAGGGCGCCGTAGAATAACATTTTTTGGAGGCATATTACTGCGAAGTAAATAAGATGCAAACGTTAAACATCACATTAAATTACTTAGAGATATCATAAAAAGGAAGAATTGCATTACAGTTTCGATCTAATGAATAAGAAAAAACTTAACGTACCGTTTGGATTAGCTTTACATGTTATGATCACTGTCGTCACAATATTGCACTAGTGTTTCATCATCCTCATCTATTGACTCATCTCCATCAAAAATATTATTAATTTCTTCCTCTTCTTGGATTCTAGTTAGAACTTCTATATTTATAATATCAGGTTCTATATCATCTCTCCCTAGGAATTGCAAGTTTTGATCTTCGGTAGCATATATTAATTCAGTTTCTGAGGACTCGTGTTGTTGAACTATGTTATCATGCATCTCCTCCACTTCTAGGTCAGCGTGTTCCTCTATGTCCCAAAGGTGTCTATGACATACAAGTTGTGCAATTTTCCAAGGATCGCCGAGTTTTGTGTCATCGACATAGAACACTTGTTGCACTTGGTTTGGAAGAACGAATGGATCATCTTCACACCAACGAGAAGTTGTGTCGATGCTCAAAAAATATTTATCTTTATGCATAGTCTTCTTCCCACCAGTGTCAAACCACTCACACCAAAATAATACTACTTTATATCCATGAAGATAGGTCAATTCAACGACCCTACTTAATACTCCATAAAACTCTACCAAAATATTTTGATGTTCCCCCACAACAAGTAAACCACTATTTTGTGTTGTTCGGCGATCATCTCGATCATGTGTATGAAATCGTACTTCATTAACAATACAACCAGAGTAAAATTTTGTTAAGTATGATTGTGGACCTTTTGCCAATGCCCATAATTCTTTGGAGACTTCGCCCGAGTTTGTGTTATGCACTCTATTTATCTATACAAAATACAATAGGAAGCTAATTAGATAGATGATACTATAAATTAACAACCTTCAAGGGTATCTTCGTATTTGGAGCTTACATGAGCTTGAAACCAATAATGAAACTGCTCTTGATGAGTTTTGTCATTGTTTCTTTCATTTTTGTCCCTTTTAAGCTCCTCCATGTGCTTACTATTTAAAAAAAGTACATCAAAATTTGTTACAAATTAAGTAAGGAAATTGAGCTCTTTCATGAATCGAACCTTCGAAAATCATCTACTTCGCTACAATTGTTTAATATGAAGTTATGAGCTGCATCTAGATCTTTTTTAGAAAGTGCTTTGCAACGGCGAAGAGGTCCAAAGGGTCTCACTTTTGATGCATAAACCGACAATTCACACTCTTGTTGATGCTCCACTGAATCTTCATTTCTATTTTCTTTATTGAACCTTGTTTCTATTTCATTTAGGTACATTGACACAAATGTCAAAGACTCTTTTACAATATATCCTTCAGCTATAGAACCCTCTGGACGAGCTTTATTATGTACGTATCCTTTAAGAGTTTTAAGAAACCTAAAAGGAAAACTCAATGATCATAATAACAAAATTGTTCATTTATGCTATGTAAGATAATAAAGTATAAATGCATAAAGAACAAGTACCTTTCAATCGGGTACATCCAACGTGAGTGAACTGGGCCAGCTATCTTTGCCTCTTTCGGAAGGTGAATAGCCAAGTGAATCATTACATCAAAAAATGCTGGAGGAAATATTCTCTCCAATTTGCACAAAATAATTGGGATATTACTCTCCAACTTCTCGATATGTTCTACCTTTAGTGTCTTTGAGCATAAAATTTTAAAAAAATCTCCTAGCTCGTATAGTGCCTCAACGACATCTGCGCGTAGAAACCCACGAATGCCAATAGGAATTAACCGTTGTAGTAGAACATGACAATCATGAGATTTAAGTCCATAAATCTTCCCATCCTTTACGCATCTTGAAATATTTGACGCATATCCATCTGGAAACTTGACATTTTTTAAAAAATTGCAAAACCTTTTTTTCTCATCGGAAGATAGATTATAACATGCTTGAGGTTTTATTATAGTACTTCCATTTCTAATCAAGTGTAACTCCTTCCGGATGTTAAGGTCTCGCAAATCTTCTTGCGCTTTTTCCGTATCTTTGTTTTTTCCATCAATGTTCATCAATGTGCCCAAAACACTATCACAAATATTTTTTTCAACATGCATTACATCAATGTTGTGTCGTATCAAAAGCTTATGCCAGTAAGGTAGTTCAAAGAAGATGCTTCTCTTTACCCAATTCCCTTCTTCATTGTTGCGCTTCCTCTTCCGCTTGCTTGGGTGTTTTCCAAATTTATCAAAGTTATGTTCGAGTTTGGTTAAATCTGAAAGCAATTGTGCGCCACTCCACTCCCTTGGTTTTGAACGTCTTTCTGACTTTCCATCGAACAATTTACTCCTTCGATAAGGGTGATCATTATGTAGATAACGACGATGTCCCATGTAGCATATCTTACTTCGAATTCGTTTAGAATCTGTATCATATAAACAAGTTGGGCATGCCCCGTAACCCTTTGTGGTCCACCCAAATAAATTACTAAGAGCTGGAAAATCATTGATTGTCCACATAAGAGCAGCATGCATTTTAAAAGTCTCTTTGGTGTATGTGTCAAAAGTCTCAACACCATTCCATAATTCTTTTAATTCTTCTATCAGTGGTCTAAGATAAACATCAATATCTTTTCCAGGCGCACGTGGGCCAGGAATTAATAATGACATCATAAGAAATCATCTTTCATACCTTTGTATAATGACATATTATATGGAATTAGCACAACTGGCCACATACTATAAGAAGTACTCATATTTCCAAATGGATTGAACCCATCAGTAGCCAATCCAAGCCTAACATTGCGTGGATCTGCAGCAAAACTAGGATAATGTGCATCAAAACTCTTCCATGCAAGTGAATCTATCGGATGACTCAACGTACCTTCTATCTCTATATGCTTCTCAGTATGCCACCTCATGTCAGCTGCTGTTTTAGAAGACATATAAAGTCTTTGTAGCCTTTGTGTCAAGGGGAAATGCCACAAAACCTTTTGAGCAATTAATTTTCCTTTTCCTTCGTTATATTTCCAACGTGGTTCTTCACACACAGGACACACATCTTTCTTCTCATTCTCTTTCCAAAATAGTGCACAATCATGTCTACACGCGTCTATCTTCTTATAACCCAAACCTATACCAGAAAGAAGTTTCCTAGCCCAGTAAACAGATTTTGGAATAAGATTACCTTCTGGCATCACGTCCTTTAGCAATTCAAGAAGCATGTTAACTGACTTATCTGACATCTTGTTCATTACTTTGATATGCAGCAGTTTAACAATGAATGCTAACAAAGAGTATTTTTTGCAACCTGGGTATAGTTCACGTCTGACATTACATAATAGACTTGAAAAAGTTGCCGTACTATCTTCGTTAGAATGTTCTGGAAGTTCTGCATCTCCAATCTCATGTATCATATCAACTAAATCATCGATGGCTTCAATATCATCGTTACTTTCATGACTTTGAGAAGGTCCACTATTGTTACTATTCGAACTGAACACAAAAGAACTAGTCAGTTTAGCTTCTCCATGATGTATCCACTCCTTATAATATCTGTAAAACCCTTTGAAATGCAAGTCTGCTTTAACTTCAATGAGGCTCTTTGTTTTAGTGTTTCGACATACATTGCATGGGCAAAGAATTTTATCTTCAAAGTAAATAGCATTTGCCGTGCAAACTGTAAAAATAAATCCACGCCTCTAGTATAGGTAGAACTGAATCTATCTGGTTCATAAATCCAACTTTTATCCATAGCTAACAAAAAAGAATGGGATAAGACAATATCAGCAAAGTATGCTATGCTAAATACACTGCACATATAAATTAGACAAATTGAAAATTAATGATATTATTAATTACTCACTATTCTTTTAGATATTTTAAAAAGATTTTTTGAATTCTTATACATTAGTAAGATCTAATCACATCCAACCAAGCAATAAATTTAACAAATTATATAAGCTTGTGTTACATATTTTCTAAGCCCTAAGATGGGATGCACATATTGATGTATGAATCACAATCTCAACACAATTTTGATAGGAATCACAGCAATAGTGAGTATGAATAAATTATAGACCGACAATCACTCTCTAAGTTTTGTAGATTTGTTATGCTTTGATCTCTCATGCCTATTTATTACTTAATGCACAGCATTTTTAAATTTTTAATATAGAATGCACAGGGGAAGATAAGTCCTTCTGGCTTAACCCACCACCGCACTTCTACAACCAAATAGGTAAGACTGCTTCGCAGTTTGTAATTGCACTAAAAACACAGATCATCCTGTTAGAAAAGAAATCCAAACAGTTAACTGCATACGTCACCATTGTTTCTCACCATTGCGTTCATGACTATAATTTCTCACAATTGCATTCATGATCATGGTTACACAACATTGCGTTCATAACAGCCATTATCAGGCTAAACATGGCCATATTTTATATATGTATTTGCTTCTAACATATTCTGATTTCTACAGAACATAATTAATCAAGAGTATAGTTTTATATGCACTATATTAATAAGTAAAACATAAGATATAACTGAGAGCCTGTGTAGCATCCATCACTAAAAAATAATCGAGACATAACACAAAACATCAAAACTAATCAATAAATAATCGAAGATAATTCTAGAATTTAATGATTTCTGAAAAGTAGAGTAAACAAAAAAACTTTACTTGAGAAATATTTTGTACTACAATAAAAAAGATAAATTAAGGAATGATTATGTTGAAATAGTGGGAGTGAAATTTATCAAAGAACAGATTATAGAAAATAGACTTTAGATAGTTTGGACACGTATAATGAAGTTTGGTAACATAATAGTCACATAATGATTTTCAATCCCCCCATATAAAAAACCCTACCACGTTCTACTTTCGTACGTATGTGTTTGTGTCTGTATGTGTCTGTGTTTGTGTACGTACGTATGTGTGTCGGTCCATGTGTTTTGTGTCTGTATGTGTCTGTGTCTGTGTACGTACGTATGTGTGTCGGTCCATGTGTCTGTGTATGTGTCCATGTATCTATACAAGTCTGTGTCTGTGTCCATGTGTTTGTGTGTATGTATCTATGTCTGTATGTACACGTGCTTATGCGTGTCTGTGTATTTGGGTTGTGTGTGAGTGTTTGTCTGTCTATGCATGTTTGTCTGTGCTTGTGTGTGTCTGTGTTTGCGTATCTATGTGTGTTACACCCCAGTCTGTGTCTATGTCTGTGTGTTTGTGCGTGTTTGTGTATTTGCTTGCGTGTCTATGCGTGTTTGTGTTTGTGTTTGTGTTTGTGTTTGACTATATGTCTGTGTCTATGTCAGTCTGTATCTATGTCTGTGACTGTGTTTGTGTCTATGTGTCTGTGTGTCTGTGTTTGTATGTGTCTGTGTATGTGTGTGTGTGTGTTTGTGTCCGGTGAGAAAATTAAATTAATATTCAATTATTTTTTATTCAGTTGATCGAGCTTCTGAGAGCGGATGAAATTGAGCGGGGTACGTAATTCTTACTTTTAAAAAATACATAAACGGATAAACCTTATTTAAAAATACATAAATCTTATTTAAAGCTCATGTGCACTATCGGGCAATGTCGAGGCGGGGGTATTGTCGAGCGGGGAACATGGGCCTCATGTGCACTGTCAGTTGATCGAGCTCCTGAGAGCGGACAAATTAAATTGAGCGGGGGTAATTCTTATTTAAAAAAAAACATAAATCTTATGTAAAGAGTAAATTTTATTGAACAACGCGTTGTATTTATGAATTGATTTGACATGTATTTATGAATTTCATTACACATTTATTTTCATTAAATTAAAGGGCGTGTCATCCATCAATAAAAAAGGCAATTGTTAACCGCACCCCAGTTTTGGCTATCCGCAACTCATGATTTATATGAATTATTACGCGTTTTATTCTATATACGCCTTGTACAAGCATTTTTAGGAAAAGTGTTCAACACGAAAGTTGTAGATATCGTCGAGATCTACAACTTTTGTGTTGCACATTTTTCCTAAAAATGCATGCACAATGCGTATTTCCAAAAAATCGTTATATATATATTATATATAGTTACACCCATGTTTCAATTCGGGGGGGGGGGGGGGGGGGGGGCAATACGCGCGTCTTGTGCGTGCATTTTTAGCAAAAGTGTTCAACACAAAAGTTGTAGATCTCGGCGATATTTACAACTTTTGTGTTGAACACTTTTCCTAAAAAGGCTTGTACAAGTCGTATTTCTAAAAAACACGTAATAATTCATATAAAAGGGGGTTGCGGATAGCCAAAACTGGGGTGCGGTTAACAATTGCCTATATATATGACATATATTTTCATTAAAACGATAGCTCCCGAGCAAAAAACGTGTGCACTAACAAATTTATTTATGCTCCCGAGCAAAAAAGATAGAACTAACTAATGCAATGCGCGCGACTGAAAAAACGTGCGATCCTTATTTTTATTCAAAAATTATATTAATATATATGTTTTAAATTTTTTGATTTGTTTTGTGCACATGCAATTTTATGGAGGGAAATTTCCCTCCATATAATTCATTAATGTGAGCCCCGCGCAACACATGCAACACGCGTGGGGCTCACGCACAGACACATGCACACACATGCGACACATGACACACAACTGCACACACAACACGGACACATGCACTCAACGCAACTGCACATATATTTGCGTGTGCGCGAGAGTGCATTTGCGTGCGCGCAAGAGTGCATTTGCGTGCGCGCGAGAGTGCTTTGGCGTGCGCGTGAGAGTGCATTTGCGTGCACGCGGGTTCGTGCGTGATTTTATTTTAATTCCAAAATTATATTAAAAAAATAATGTTATATTAATTTGCATTCATTTTTATATTTAATATATTTTTAATTTTTAGTTTTGTTTTGTTCAAAATTTTATGGAGGGAAATTTTCATCCGTATATTTCATTCATTCATGTGAGAGAGAGATAGAGCTGCATGGGAGAGAGGCAGAAAAACTTTTATAAAAAGTTAAAGATTTATAAAAACCTCCGTACGCGCAAAAATACATGTCGCAATAGTACCACATATCTGCGACAGTCGCGCACGAATGTTTGCGAGTTGTAGGAGTAATGTCGTCACGTTAGAGCACTATCGAGGCGGGGTACTGTCGCGCGCATACAATTTAAAAAAAAAAATAATAATAATTCAAAACTTTGATAATAAAATTGTACAAAAATTGAAAATAAAATATGATATATTTTTTGTAACAAAACTTTAAAAACTTCCATGATGTAGTTACAATTGATACTTATTGTGAGAAAAGTTTTCTATTTGTAACGTAACATTAGTGTTGTTACAAATACTTATAGTTATAGTAACGAATTAATTATTATTGTAACAAAGTTTAAAATATTCGTTACAAAAAAGTTCTTTTTTGTAACAACAAAAAAACTTTGTTACTAAATATAACTATTAGTAACAAACTGTGTTTCAGTTACATTCCAGTCCTTACAACAGGTGCAGTTTGTTGTAGTGTTAGCATAGATATTCTTTACTATACTAAAAAATTTGTGAACCCGGTGTGAATCAAACGGTTGCGTAGGGATGTGTGTAAACGATCGTTAGACTCATATTGGTTGAGTCGGGAGAAAGGAGAATCTTTCTCGGTGGCTAGAACTTGCCCCAAGCGATTCTTGAAACATTGGAATAGGATGGTTCTAGTGCGTGAGAATGATGTAGGCCGTATTTTGGCCCGGTTGAGCCTTTGTGCCATTCCTAATATCGTCTACCCTTGCTAGCCCATTTGTGCACGCCCCCATTCTTTTGGTTCAGCTCCACTATTGTTCACCAAAGCCTAAACTCCAATCCTAGTCGCACACCCAAATGCAAGCACTTTGTTTAAATTTTAAATTGGTGGTGTTGATTGTGGAAATACAATGTGAAAATATGGATGTGCATCTTTGAAAAAAATAATAAGAAAAAGAGTTGAAAGAAAAAAAAAGAGAAAAATGAAAGAGTTTATTTGAAAAATCTGGGTGAGATTTGTACTTGGTAGTTGGCGGCGCACACACCCATGCATCCAAGTCTAAGTCTGGGGGTGTGGTGCATCCACGTGCTTTGTGGCTGCTTGGATAGTGCTTTGCACTCACTCATTTGGGTTTAGGTGTGCTCAGCCTTCGTGTTTATCTTTGTTGTCCTCACCATAACCCAAGCCCCATTTAAAACCTAAAGTCCTACCGACCCAGCTATAAACCAATCTAGTGTCGTGGAGAGAATGTGACTGGGCGAGCCTATGGTCACCGACACCGATGGATTTCAGTGGAGTTTGGCATGCACCCCAATCTTGAGCAATGCTCATCTCAGCGCTTAGTTTACTTTCTTCCTATGCATGACCGAATGATTCACCGTGATTCAATCTTTTAGTAAACGTAATATAGAAATATGCTTCTAAGAAAATTATAGACTAGTTTGTATAAATTAGAAAGTTCTTCTACAATGTTTCTATGTGCGCGAGCATGCGACTTTGCATGGTACTCCGCCCCTGCAATTTATAAGCCAGCATTATCCTTTTTCTCGTCCGCATAAGGGATGATTTGCTCGGGACGTGCAAACTGTTAAGTCTGGGGGTGTGATGAGTTCCATTTCTATACACTTTTAAGGACTCATCCGGGCTACTTTTCACTCTTTAGCACATCGTTTTTGAGCTATTATTGCTTGTATTGCTTTTATGCTCATTTACGCGCACTAACGCGCTCTGTGCTCTTTTTAGGCCCATTTTGGTGTGCATTTGCGCTCTTTGTTGTTGGGGGTAAGCACATGGTGCTCCCCGACCCTTTCTCTGTGTTGTTTGTTGCTGGAGGAGTATTCCTGGCCTTATTGATGTTCTTGCAGGTGGTTGGATCACCCTATTTTACCCCAGAAATCATGTTTATTTGTATCGCACGGTTGTGCATTTTCCTTGACGCACGTACGGCTGCGGTCGTGCGCCTTCTTCTGGGTAGAAAATGGTGATCTGAATTTAGTCGTGCGTTTTTACGCATGGGCGTCTGCCCATGCGCGAAGGAAACGCACGATCACTTGTTTTGAAGACGATCTGAATTTGGTCGTGCATTTTTACGCACGGGCAGCTTCGCCCATGCGCGTGTAAAATGCACGGGCGCTGTTACTTATCTCGCAAGGCGCTGCTCTTTCTTTAATAACGCACGGCCAATGCACCACCGTGCGTTTGACCGTGCGTGACTTAAATTCCGCCGTTTTAGTATTTAAAGCAGGAAATCTGCTGTTATGAGGGGGATCGCGGGAAGAAAAAGAAGAACCCGCCATTTTTCAGAGAAGTTCGTCACCTGCATCATCTTCCAACACCAGGAGGTGCTCCGGGGCTAATCTTCACGCCTATCTAGAGCCCGGAGATCACCTCGGCCATCTCCATCATCCACAAGCTTCAAAAGGGAGGATCTCCGCCTAGATCTCTGGATTATGCTTGGGAGTCATATATTGAAGCCGAGCGAATCGTGACACGAAGAAGACGGGTCGATTGGGAGGTAGTGACAGCTCCCCTCTACCCCGGATGTAGTTGCAGACCGAGCTTGGATGCGGATTGACAACCCAGCGATTCCAACTGTGAATCTCAACGAGCCTTCGGATTCGGTCGAACTCTTACTCTCTTTCAAACTTGTAATGATATTATAGGCTAGATTCTTGTATTTTGTGATGAAATGCACAGTAATCCTTAAGAGCAATGTTTATTTCATATTTCTATGAAACCATTTGGTTATTGTGTGTTTGAGGTGCGCCACCAAGTCCATTCCCCCCTCCACTTCATTCCGCTAGCCTACTCGCACATTCCGCAAGCCTACTCTTCCACTCGCCAAGCTAAGAGGTGCTAACGGCCCTCAAACCTTTCCATAGTTACACTCACCTCATCCGCTTGCCTACTCGTCCATCCGCCAAGCGAAGTAGCGCATAGCGGCCTGCATAGTTTCCATCCGCCCGGCGAAGCAGCGCATAGCGGCCTGCGTAGGAATAGTTAGTTCATTTCTTTTATTTTCCACAATCCAATCCAAGTCTTCCGCAATCCATCCGACCTAAAGGACGTCGATCTCAAGTACTTTCTCAAAAGTAAACTCCACCTTACTGTGTTCCTTCGAGATTCAATACTCGGGGATTCACTCCTCATTTTATATGAGATTGAATCCATTGAAATGCGTTTTTAGAGCTAGCAAAATAAAGTTTCTTGTTCATCTCCTTACTCCAGAAGGGCTGGAGCCAAATCCTGATAAGGTGAAGGCTACCTTAGAAATGTCATCTCCCAAAACACCTAAAGAAGTTCAGCAGCTGGGTGGGAGGATGGCTGGTTTGAGTTGTTTCATCTCCCGATCTGGAGATAAGAGTGCTGCTTTCTTCAAAACTCTCCGAGAAGGGGCCAAGTTTGAATAGACTAAGGAGTGTGATGATGCTTTCAATCAACTCAAAAATAAATTAACATCAACTCCCTTGCTCTAGAGCCCCAGAGAGGGAGAAGACCTCTTTCTGTACCTCAGAGTCGGCTCTGATGCCATCAATTCGGTTTTGGTCAGGGAAGAGAAGAAGAAGAAGCAGTTTCTAGTTTATTACGTAAGAAAAATTTTGAAGAGTGCGGAAACCCTGTACACAATCCTTGAGAAGTTGTCCCTAATGCTCGTGACTTCAGCGCGAAGGTTGAGACCTTTTTTCCAAGCCCACTAAATTCAAGGTGTCACCGATCTTCCGCTAAAGAGAATTTTAGAGAAGCCAGAGCATTCACGTAGATTGGCAAAGTGGGCAACAGAGCCCAGCGAATTCGACATCTGATATATTCCTAGAGTAGCAATCAATGCTCAGGTACTAGAAGATTTCATGATCGATGCAAAAGAGGATAGTTCGGAGAAGGAGCTCTGAGCTCCTCTCGCCTGGATAATTTTTGTTGATGGAGCTTCTGGAAAAAATTCTTCCGGAGTTGGAGTTATTTTGATCAATCAAAATGGAGTTAAACTGGATCAAGCCTTGAAATTTTATTTCCCAACAACAAACAACCAAGCTGAATATGAAGCTTTGCTCGCGGATCTTAGATTCGCAAGAGAATTGGGAATCGAAGATGTTCAAGTCAAAACAGATTCTCTGGTAATGGAGTCTCAAGTAAATGGAAACATTGAGACCAGAGATCGCATTTTGAAGTAATATCAAGCCCTAGTAAAAATTGAGATAAGTAAGTTCAAGAGCTTTACAGGAAGAGAATAAGTAGGCGGATGAGCTAGCAAAATTTGGGCTTCTTTCAGGAGGAACTACCTCAGAGTTATTTTGTCCAGCCATCGATGAGGGAGAAGTCATGCAGATAGATCAATGACCATCTTGGATGGATCCTTTCATAATTTACCTCTCGATAGGAGATTTTCACTCAATGGTAAAAGATAGAAAAAGGTTTAAACTTAAAGCATCCCATTACTATCTTGTTGCAGGAATTCTTTACAGGAAAACTTTTCTTTCGCCGTTGGCACGATTTGTTTCCAAGGAAGAAATTCCGATTATCCTTCAAGAGGTTTGATTCGGGAGAATGTGATAGTCATTCAGAAGCTAGAACCTTGGAAAAAGGATTCTAAGGCAAGGATATTTATGGCCCCAAATGAGGAATGATGCAGAAAAATTTGCAAAGAAATGTGTTCAGTGCCAGAAGTTTGCCCTCATTCAGCATCAGCGAGCTCTACAACTTAGGTCAAAAGCCACCCTGTGGTCATTTGCAGTGTGAGGGATGGATTTGATTGGACCTTTTCCCATAGCAAGTGTCCAGCGCAGGTTCATTTTAGTAATTATTGATTTTTTCAGTAAATGGATTGACGTGAAGGCATTAGCTAAGACTACTACTCAGAGAGTGTGGAATTTTATCTGTGGGGAGATAGTTTGTAGACACAAAATTCCCATGACAATCATTACAGATAACGGTCCACAACTCAACAACTCAAGTATTATAAATTTCTGTGATCAAATTGGCACTGAGTTGCGATTTGCCTCTGTACATCACCCTCGGCGCAATGGTCAGGTTGAAGCTGCCAATAAACTCGTAATCAACCTCTTGAAGAAGAAAGTGGAAAATCTTAGAGGTAATTGGGCAGAACAACTATCTTCTGTATTATGGGCTTTAAGGACGACTCCAACTTCAGCCACTGGAGAGACTCCTTTCAAATTATCTCATGGTTCAGAAGCTCTCATTCCCGTTGAATTTGAAGTTAAGAGTCCAAGAGTATTATTATCCCAACAACATCAAGATGGATGGATGGATGGATGGAAGAAAATGATGAAGAGTTAAAATGCATCCTTGATCTCATTGAAGAACTAAGGGATACATCAATTATAAGGTAGGAAGAAGTAAGAAGAAGGATGGCGAAATTTTTCGACAAAAATTTTAGGGTTAAAGAATTTGCTATTGGAGACCTGGTCCTCAAGAAAGTTGACACAACAGCAAAATTTGGCTTAGTTGGGAAGCTTACTCCAAACAGGACAGGGCCATTCATTGTTAAGGAAGTGCTCAAGAAAGGAGCATATCGTCTCCAATCTTATGAAGGAGAAGATTTATCTCATACTTGGAGTGGAGATGACATAAAGCCTTTCTTTTCTTAAAACTTGTATTTTCTGTCTCTTTCTTTCTTTTTGCAAGTGTTATGATAATGTGGATGTAAACTCTTGCTTCATGCATATTAGAGAGAAAGCTTTGTGATATATTAATTAGCTATTAAAGGCTAAGGTCCTACCAAGAGAGGTATCGATGGATCCTACTTTATTCCCCTCGACTTAAAGCTTGAGAAGTAAATCTGCCAGGACCACAGGTAGCGGGGAGATTTCGCATCTTTGTAGCAGTAGCTCGCCAAGCTCATGCGGAGGAACTTTGGGATGCCCGGTCCTAGCTGACATCTGACACACCTCTGCATCAAGGGAAGTCTAGGTGAATGCCCAGCTCTGTCAAGCATTATAAGAGGACATTATTGCAGTCTTGATGAATTCTTGGGGAAAGCAATGTCGGTGTAACCCCTGCGGTATGTCCGCACCTACCATAGAAATCATCTTGTTCTTTTACCTTCAAATGCTCATTGGTGTAAAGATAACTGAAAGGCAATTGGTTATATGGTATAACCTTAGATAGTCTCTTGGGGAAAGCAATGTCGGTATGGCCTCTGCGACATAACCATACTTGCCCCTTTTTGATCATTCTGAGATGGTTATTTATTTTTCTCGCTCTCTTTCTGATGATGCTAGAATTGTGATGGTCTTTTGAGGAAAGCAATCCTGGCATGGCCGCACTTGCCCTTTAAGATCATTACAAATTATACCCATGAAGCTTTTATTATAAAGGGGCGGTCTGAGGGTTTTGAAGACCGCCGGTCTCAATATTGGATCATTTTGAGAATGGGGCGGTCTAGAGCAATTGAGACCGCCCCCTAAAAGTCTTTAAAACCTTGTAAAATTTTCAAGTGGCCAAGCTTTACATCATGTTTATGGTTCCAAGCCAAGGAAGAGACGGTCTGAATCATTGGAATATCACCATTCTTGCTCTAATTAGAGGATATTCAGGGATGTGGATTATGATCTTTTATTCCTGAAGATCTTATAAATTCAAGATCGCAATATGACAGGCGGTCTCATATAGATCATGGGTCTGACTTATAAATATCTTATAATTATCAAAAGTATTGGAGATCGCTGATTATCATAAAACGATTTTTTCCAAATATCCAAGGAATGGCCTAAAGAATTAAGGATCACTGAATATCTACAGTGAAAGGGTTGTATTTTGTCAAGGGCGATCTCAATCGTGGAAGATCATAACTTATTTCCCTGCTTAAAGTTATTAGAAATCAATATCTATGAGTTGACATTATCTTGGCAGAACTTAAAGACCGTTGATCGCGAATATGATAAGCGGTCTCATATAAGAATACTATAGCCAGAGACCGCCAATCTTAAGAGATCTTGCCCATTTTTAGCTATCTCGTGATCTCATTCTTGCTTAATTGAAGCTAAGTTTTTACCTCCCAGTAATGCGATCTGAAAAGTATGAGGTCGACTTTATAGAACTGCTCAATATAAAATATACAAGGCTATTATCTCGAGTTGGATAACATCTAAGGCATTGAGATCGAATGTCAGTTATATCTCATTACAACGAGGTCGTGAATAGTACAATCAACATTTAAAGAAAAATACAAGAAATACAACCATTCGCAGAAAAGACAAAGGTATACCAAATTTCTATTTTTCTATTTCAATATTCATTACACCAGATCGTGTGGTCACAAAAATCCGCAATCGCAAAAAGTAAAGATCACAATTAGGTCTACTTGCTTCTCGATCTTTTGGGAGATTGTTCATTATATGAAGAAGGGCCGGTCTCATCTGAAGATTCTTTGGAGTCTCGGTAGAAACTTTAGTTCCAGAGCTTGAGTCCGCGACAGAGCTTGTATCATTAGCTGCAACATACTGGCATCCACTCGCTTCATCAGCATTTCCTTCAATACCAACATCTGCTTCCTCTTCTTATCCCTCAACAGCGACCTCACCAGTAGGGATCGACTGTTCGTCTATTACCCTCACAGCATCAGGGAAAAGATTGGCAAACTTGATATCTTTAAACTCTTCTGTAAGACCGCCGTGGTCGTGAATCTCTGAAATCACCTGCTCCACGGTCTCTTTTATGTGTTGCATTAGAGCGTTCTGTAATTCAGTATTATCTGGATCATAGGCTGCTTCCTCGATTGCTGCACAGGAAAACAATTAGATCGTGCGGTCACATAAAAGGAGGTAGATACCACAAGTAAACGTTATCTTACTCTTCGTTCCTCATTCAGGATCTCGATCTCTTTCAGGGCTCTTCGTAGAGACCGCCCTATATGGTGATTTAAGACCGAGCTTCTAGCGGTCGCTTGAGCGCAGGCATCATGAAGCATCTCAGTCTCAAAGTTATATGCTTCTTTAAGGTTTTTCTTTCCATGAAGGGCCGAGGTGACCGCAAAAGCATGGCGGGATAGTTTTCCGCTCCAAAGAGGTAGATTGGTGGACACCTTCACGACCTTCCATTTTGCACCCCATTTGAGAAGGGGTTTTCCCTTGATGTCTTTCGGTTTCTTCATGAAACCGTCCATAGGAAACTGGACGTTGGTGGTCTTAGATGTACCACCAACCCAAGCGGTCTCACGCTCTTCTTCTCTTCTTTTTATTCTTTCCGTCTGGGTGAGCACCTCTTCAGTTGGTGCCACCGGGTCGGCTGCAGTGATTGCAAAGGCCGCTGAAAAAGAAAAAGTTAGAAAAATCAAGAAGGTATGGAAAGGACACATAAGACCGCATGGAAAATACTCACGTTCTTCCGGAGGAATCTCAACGATCTAAGGCCAGATCGCTAGATAATGAATGAGATACAGTCGCTTGCCCGCTAAAAAGGCCAAAATTTCCAGCTCCTCTCCTGAGATCGTATTATTTTTCTTGAAGATGCCTTCTGCTCTCGGAGATGGTCGGCTACTGAGACAGCCGAGGTCTCCTTCGAAAATAAGGAACCTTTCCGTCCAGAAAGGAACATTATTGGGAAGATTCAAAATTTTTACGCCTTCACATGAAAAATAGATTAACCCCTTAAAGTCCTCTTTCTTTTGTCCTTCTTTTAATACTTTCGCAGTAAAGGCCGCGCGGAAGAGTGCCATGGTAAACTTGATTCTTTCCGACCTCAGGTAATTAAAAAAAACATTGATGAGACCGATCGAGTTTGGAGGCAGCTGAGCGAGCACAAATCCGTAATATTCCATCACCTCGAGAATTTCCCAAGGAAAAGGAAATTTCAGCCCATAATCAAAGTGATCGATGGGAATAACAAACTTGTTCTCCTATCCAAAATTTAATTCTTCACCTTCTTTATGCGGTCTCACCACAATCTGGATTTGGATCATACGTTTTGCAAGAAAGGATAGGTATTCATCCTTGGAAATACGATTGGGTTTGTGATCAGCCTCCAAGAAGACATGGGCAGAGGAAGCTCGCGCGGACACCATAATAGAAGTTCGCCGAGACCGGTGCTTAGGGCACATTCGAAAAGTATGAAAAAAAAATTCCAAGGCCAGCTATTTATAGAACTCCAAGGATATTTTTTTAATGATGACTTCCTCTGAGATCGCCCAGTAAAATTACGCAGACCGATGGTATACCTGCATAAGATTAGAAAAATTGTTACGCATTCGGTCTCATTGAAGAGAGACCGCTGAATCCCAGAGCATGACAAGTATATAAATAAAGGTAAAACAAGCAGCGCACAATAAAAAGAGATCAACATCACAACATCATGGAAATTGCATATAAATAAAAATTATTATCATCATATATATTACAACACAATCAAATTGTTCAAGTTTTCAAAAGTCAAGACCGCATGAAGAAATGATTTATCTCCTATTCGGACGCTTTCTTCCTACAAAAGCCGCAATGTCTTGCATCTCATTCACGACGGTCAAAATAGATGCCAGACGATGATTAGCAGACATTGTAGCTCCATGAATTTTGGACATCTCTCTGTCCACCTGCTCCATAGGGATGACCATAATTTCTGAAGCCGGTCTCTCCTACGCATGATCGCCAGAAGTCCCCTGCCTCATTATCATTTTTGCAGGACCACCCCTCAGGATGGCAACCTCAGCGGACAGAGCTGTGCTTTCCCCTTGTAGTATTTAGCATCCTTTTTAGCTTTCTGAAGCGCCCGAATGAGCTCGGTATTCTTGAGATCGTACTCCTCACGGACTCAGCTCAGTTGGTGATGAGAGTCGTGTTGAAGGCTCCTTATCAAGGAAGTCGGGGGTTCAAGCCCCGACCTCAACAACCCGCCAGTGATTAAACTGGTCTTGGAGACGTGTTGGGGTGTGGGGCCGCGGCCCTGTTAGGGGCTCCGGATTGGGGGCCACTATGGATCATTGTCGTGGACTGCTTCACGCGGTGCGGTATTTGAGCAGCTGGTATTTCCTACCGGTACGGGTTAGGCCTTACCCCTAACATAAAAGTGCATTTTCATTAGCACACAGCCTTTCTTCAAAATCGGAGATCTGAACCCGGAGTTGATCGTCTCAAGCACAGAGTTAATCATTTTGTGATCGCTCTTGAATCAGCATGGCGCGAACATCCTCAAACATTGGTTAAGGATGTCAGCGAGCTGGGGTGGAACCACTATCTCTTGCGGAAGGAGCTCTCCTTCCTCAGAAACCTCCGCGACCTCAATATCTGCGATCAGAAAAGTTCGATAGTTAGCTCAACTACAAACAGTTCAAAGATAGAAGTTTTTGCGTAAAGAGAATACTTGGAAAGAAATCAAGACCGCAGTCATATAAGGTACTTTCGATATCTTTTGAGACCGCGGGTTCTGCGGTCAGCAAAAGGCTGTCTGATCCCCTTAAGCGCTCAAGGTCCATTCTTTCCAATTCCCTCTTTTGCGATTTCTCTCTCTATTTTCTCCTCCTTTTTAACTTTGCGTTTCTAACAAGAATGTAATCCATTTCAATTATGACGATCTCATGCCTTCTCTCTGGAGATCTAGGTTGAACTGCAGGCAGGGAAAGGAATTCCAATGATTTCGTAACCATCGTTGTCTTACCAGTCCGCAAGGCATGGACCGTCGATGTGCGATCTGTCGGCGCTTTGCTTATTTTGTCAACCTGAGCAGCCGAGGGGTTCGCCAGACCGCAAGAAAGTGCAATTTTCTCCTTTTCAATCTGCCAAACTCTCTCCTCATCAGATGTCTTTTTCTTTTCTTTCTCTGCGGAGAGCAGAGAAGCATTCCTCTCTTCTTCCTTCTCTTTCTCTGCAGCAAGTAGAGCAGCCTTCTTCTCTTCCTCTTTTTTCCTCTCTGCGGCGAGCAGAGCAGCTTTCTTTTCATCTTTTTTCTTTTCAGCAATTAGCGATGTTCTCTCCGCCTCTTCCCTCTCTTTCTTTTCTCTCCCTTCCTTCTCAGCTTTCGCCTTCAATCTGACCGCCTGTGTAGTGGTCGCCTTCTCCCTTTTGGCAATCTCCTTCTCTGCAGCGGCCGCCCGGAGACATTCAGATTCAAAAGGGTCCAGCACGTGCAAGATCGAACAAGTGAAATCATTATAAGAATCTTCATCAAGATAAACAATCAGCTCGGAGTCCGCTTCTCTTGAAGAAGCTGAGATCGCAGAAGGGAAACAGAGACCAACCTCACAACTTGTCTTCCCTGGAACATCCTCGGGTTGTTAAGACCGCTGCTTTTAGGAAGTGTGATCGCCTCCAGAGCGATCACACCTTTACTTTCTTCATTATTCTTTTTCTTGGTAGTTTTAGCAGATGAACTTGAGTTCTTTCTCTTTTTTGTTATCGCAGCTTCTTGAGAATTACCGATCTTCTTCCTAATTCTCTCAGCCTCAACCTTCTTCTCGTGCATTCTAGCCATAATAGCTTCGGTTGAAGTGGTCTCGTCATATGGGACAGCGGTCTGGTTAAGGACCTCAACGATTTTCTAGCAATCAAAAGAAATAGAAAGATCAGGAAAGTTCAGCACGGGAGGACTTGAAGAACTACTCGACAAATCAACAACAGAAGAGACCGGCAAAACTGTGCTCTCAGGCAAGTCAGACTATTTCTTCGGAGAAGATCGAGCAGTCTCTTACGACGTGCCTGCCTCAGCCAGAGTCTGGGGAGACTTATCCATCTTCTTCTTCAGGCTGGCGGTCTCATTTTTCTTTGGAGAAGCCGCTCCAGGCGATAGCTTATTCAGCCGAGATAGCACAGTCACCATTGCGGAGATCTTTTTTTGTATGATTTCTGGTGATCGCTTGAAGTTCAAGCTCGTTGTTCCTTTCAGAAGGTTATGAATTCTAAATCCTTGAAGCCATATTTATAAAGCCCAGCGCATTAATGGTGGTCGTGGTCTCAGCGGTCAAAGTGAACATTTCCGAAGTTCTAGCATTACTTGATAATGTGTGGGGATTATATTTTCCTGGAAATCCGCGACCTCTCTTCTCCAATCAAAAAGAACCCTTCCATCGGTCTTAGATTTGAGAGACCGCTCAGATCACCTGCTCTCCCTCTAGTGTTTTCTCACAAGGCACTGGTTACAACCTGAAAAAGGACTTTGACTTCGAGCCTCCAGCTTACAACCTGTTTAAGTTGTCTCTAATTCTATCATTTTTATACCTCTCCCCCTAGCCTATTTTAGACACCCATTGTAGTCCTTCTTTGAGATCAATCCATGCAGTTTTTCCTCCTGTTGATCTCTCCTTCGACATCTCCATCCTAAGTAACCTGCACTGCGCAATTCCTTTCCATTTCATTTAGTGTGATTCCAGGAGGTACATTTTTTGTACCAACAGAAGTAGGCATCGAATTCCTTCTTAGCTCTGGATGAACTCAGATGTTGACGTAGCATCGAATTGACTTCCTTCTTATCGGCGCACCTCTGAGTTCTTATTGAAGTGGCTTCAAAATAGTTCTCAGCTCTGAATAAACTCAGATGTTAACGTTACGTGAAATACCATTCGACATATCCATCTAGTTGGAGGCTTGAACTTGGACTTCATCTTCTGCGTTGAGTTAAAATAGAAGTTGCGTCGACTTCACAAATGGCTTCGACCAGCTGTTCCTTCTACGTAGAGTCTCTTTCGACGTTGTGTCGACTTGACTTATACTTTGATAGGCAGATTAAGTTGCTTGGACTTCTAGTCAGAGTTGCGTCGACATAGTGTCGAAGTTGCGTCGACTTTCATTCGATGCAAGTCTTAACTTGACTGACTTTGTGATTATCTTGACTTGGCCTTGACACTCAAAGATGAGTGTGACATCCTAGAACATCTAATGACCATTTACACTTTCTATACAATGAGGTTAATACTCCTAAGAAGTAAAATCACCTATAAATAATTTGTAAAGTTAATTCACAAGGAGTTTTTCGCAACAATCTCCCCCTATTTATCTTAGCAAAATTTACATATTGTTTAAAGTGATTTTACTCATACTTTGACATCAATTCAAATACTAACAAGATATACTAGACAATAAAAACATAAATGAATGGGATAACAGACCATATTATATATTGTCAAGTAGTTATATTGTTCAGCACAGCTGTTTGCTTCAGATGTTATAATATAGAGTATTCATCTTTACAGAATAAATGGACTTTAATTCTCCTTCTCAGGAGTTTTCCTTTTCCTTGAGAAGACCTTTGGTATTACCTTTCTTGTAGCAAACACAAGAGATTCATTTTCTTCATAATCCTTGTCAGCTTCTTCATGGATTTCACTCTCTTTGGGAGGCTTTCCCTGAGACTATGCATTTTGTTCAGCATTTAGGGCAGCCTCCTTAGCAATCATTGATACTTCATTTAAAAGTAGATCATCTTCTAGAAGCTCCCCCTGAGTTGATGGAAGCTCCCAATGGTATACTGCAAGAAATTCTTCAACTGGTTCCTGAGCAATTAGAAGAAGCTCCCCCTGGACATTTGCATATGTAATTTCTGCTCTTACTGTTTGGAATAGAGTAAGTTTATCAGGAACTTCATTACCTTTGTCCTTTAAATAGAGTAAGTTTATCAGGAACTTCATTACCTTTGTCCTTTACCTAGCCACTCTTTTCTAGATTAGGCATTTCCTCCTCCTAAATTTTCTCCCCCTTCTGAACCTTACTAACAAGGGAGGTTAAGTAATCTTTAGGATACAAATTCTTTGAGAGCCAGGAGGGACCCTCTTGAATCAAGCACTTCACTCTCCATATAAAAGTACTTTTTATTGAACCTTCTGGCTTGAGTGGCTAGTAGGTCAGAAAAGGTGCCAGTAGCCAGTCCTACTGCTTTTGAAATTGCTTGCTCAACATCAAATGGGGGAGTAGAATGGGAGCTAGAGACAGGTGTAGATGTGGATAGGATTGCTGGACAGATTGGAGTGGAGTTCTCATTGAGACCTAGAGAATCTAGATGGATAGGGGAGTGGCATTGATACATTTCTGGGGAGATATATGATGGTGGTATGGGAGCAAATTGATTGTCTATGATTATGATGGATGGTTGTTGATGTGGTTGGAGAGGGACTTGAGGTGCAGGTTATGTGGCAGGGATGGATGAACTGGTCTGGTTGACCTGAGATGGAACATCACCTTGATTAATATCCTGTTGAATTGTTGGGGTGTCCTGTGGAAGAGAATTATCCCCTAGAGGATCTATTAGACTTGTCTCTATATTTTTTGGAGGTGGAGAAGGAGGAGGTGAGGGTGCAGATTGACCAGGCTTCAGAATTTGCCTGTTCTACTTGGAGAATAATCCTATATTATTCATTTTCCCTGGAGGAATGGGCACTCCTTTTGATTTGCACACCATTGGATAATGGTGGAAGAGCACTTGGTTGATGATACTCATATAGGCATTCCTTTTGTGAGAATATTTGTGCTCAATCAGCTTCGGAAGTAATCTCCCCCAGTTTATCTTCTTATTCAGGACTAGAATTCCCATGATTTGCAGCTGCTGCCTGGGGATAGCATCATGCGCTAATATTTTGCATAGAAGCACCTTCCATACTATATCAGCAAGGAATTTGTATTCCTCTCCAAGATCAATCTTCTTCAGATTGATGTCTTTCTCTTTCTTGAATTGCATGATCTCTAAAGCTCTCTTGATCTCATCCCCTGTCAGTTCATCTGGATCACTGCTGGTTGTAAGATCAAATGTTTTATTAAGCAGTTCCTCTGTTATATGTATACTTGTCTCAGAAACTTTCTCATTGATGGAGTCATCTCCTATTTGCATATTGTCCATAAACTCGGTCAGTTCAGCTTCAAGTATTTTGCACCTTGAGGAAATCAATTTTGTCAGCCCAGTTGTATTGAATAAGCCTAGAATGGCTTTTAAGCTTTTGGTAGCAGCATTAAATGAGTCAACATCCACGTCAAAGAAAGAGTTTATCTTGGGAGTTGCCATTTGATTTTGACGTATCTGCAAAAAGAGACAAGAGAGACAGAAAGAGACGAGGGAAATATGCAGGAGAGTTGGGGAGAAGAAGAGCACGAGAGCAGGAAAGAGAGAATTCGAAAGCGTAATGATTTCGACGCCAATGGCGGTTAAAAGAAGATGATTCCTCGCACCTTAGGGTTTTATTCGAAGCACCGTCGACAAAGATTAATAATCAGCGTGCCAAAATGTGTCGAAGAAGCTTCTATAAGTGGAACTGCACGCGCTTATCCTATCAACGTTGCGTCAATTAGAACTCGACACACCTTCAAATTAAACACAAAATTGTTATTTCGATGTATCCGTCGATATGAAGTCAACTTTGCATTGAATGCAATTCGAATTGCCTTATTTTGATGGCTTTCAAAGATGGTGTCGAATAGAATTAGACGGTACATCAAATTCTATTCGACTCAACTCAAATTATCTGTTGCATATTGATTTTGAAGCATGCGTCGAGTAGAATTAGATGGTACATCAAATTCTATTTGATGCAACTCTGAATAAATAGATCAATTTTCTTAGAAAGTTCTTCTTGTTTTTCCAGCAATGGTTTTTTACTGAAAGTAGTATTTATACCATTATTTTCATGAACTAAAGAAGATAATAAGAAGATTTAAAGTAGAAATCACTTTCTTGTTGCATTTGTGTCTTTAATAGGCCATAATTCTGCCTTCCCCTTCCATTATCTCCTAGTAGGGATCCTACCTAATCCTGCACAAGTAGCTCAAATATTAGAAGGAACCCAGGTTATCTTGGGCCGTTTTCTTTTACCATTATAAGGTTCTATGAAAGAGTAGAAAGGTCTTTCATGATATCCTTTAGGATAGTTGAGAGTGAGTTTATCAAACCTTGATTTACTATTTTGATACTTCACATGTGTATAAAATGTATCTAAATATAATAAATCAACAAAGTGTTTAATTATTCTACTTTTGGTTTGAACCTTTTTATTATTGTTGGTTAATTTTTTTGCATTACTCTTGCCTAGAGATTTATTTTCATTGTTTAGGTTTACTTTATTAAGAATAGTTATTTTATTTGGATTATTAATATCCTTATCCTTAGTTAGTGCACTCCTCTCACTTGTTTGAAAATCACTAGGTCTAATAAATCTAATTGGATTTTTCCAGGCTGGTCTACTAGTGATTTCTGTGCTAGTGCAAGGGTCTGCTCCTAGACCTAGGTGTTTAAATCTCATGGAGAGATTTTGTGTAATATCTTTGAGCTTTTGACTCCTCCCTTTTAGAGAGTCCTCAAAGGCTTTTACATTTGTAAGCTCTTCTTTTAAATTTTCATTTCTTACTTCTATTAATTTTGTTTCCTTACCTTGAATTGTATTCTTCAAATAATTATTTAATAAATATAATTCATCTTTCTTAAAATTTTCTAATTCTTGCTTATTTGTTTCTAATTCATTTTGTACTTTGAGGAAATCATTACAAAATTCTTTAAAGCAAATTTTTATGTCATCAGAATTGCAATCAAAATTATCAAAGAGAGATACTTGTCCTTCTTCATCATCTGAGGATATACACAATTCCATCATGCAGGCTGCTTCAGTATCTTTTTCTTCATCACTCTCTGATTAAGAGGAGCTTGAATTTGCTTTAGAGTCACTCCAAGTTTCAGCAATGAAACTTTTGCCCTTCTTCTTGTCTTTCCTCCTGAAACACTTCTTCTTCTGCTCATCTTTGTTGCTTCTCCTGTCTCTTTGTTCCTGTGGGCACTCAGGGGCTATGTGCCTTGGCTTGTTGTAGGAGAAACAAATCACCTCCTTCTTTGGAGTCTTATCATATCTGGGCTTTGAGCTCCTCTCTCTTCTCCTTAAGTCTTCTATCTTGACCCACTTTCTGAATCTCCATGCTAGGAGACTGAACACTTCATCTTCAAGAGTGGAGGGCTTTCCTTCAGTAGATTTCACAGCAAGGCTCCTTTGGATAGGATTTGGAGGTTTTTCCTTTGCCTCTATTTCAGATCTTCTTTTCAGTAGCATCTCATATGATTTAAGCTTTCTTAGCAAAGCATCAGTAGAGATTTGCCTAGATCCTTGAGTCCCATGAGATTGGGAAGCACATGAGGATCTTATCATTGATCTTTGTCAAAGATATATCCTTGTCCAGACACTAGCTCATTGATAATGATGTTGAATCTGTCATACATTTCAACAACACTTTCATCAGCTTTCTTTTGAAAGTTCTCATATTGGGATATGAGAAGGGACTTCCTGTCCTTTCTTTCATTAGAACTCCCTTCTACCATTCTGGTAAGAGATTCCCAGATTTCTTTTGCTGATTGGCAGTCAGCTACTTTCTAGAAAAAGTCATCTGATATTGTGGAAACCAGAATGTTCATAGCCCTGGCATCACATGCCTTCTGCTTTCTCTCAGCCTCTGTCCACACATTTCTTGAGACAGCTTCTAGTGTTGAAGATCCACTAGCATCTTGTCTGATTGGAGCTGGGGGACCTGAAAGTATAACTTTAAAGATGTCTTCATCAATTGAGTACATGTACACTTTATTCTAGCCTTCCATAGTGTAACCTTATTTAGGTTACACACTAGTGGTCTTGTTGATTCATAATCCTTAGGACTCATTTTCTTTAGAAAATAGTTTTGGTTAATTTAAAAAATAAAAAAAAGAAAGTGAGGAGATCTTTTGGTCAAGGTGTTAACCTTTTAATGATCAACCTCCCTCTGATACCAATTGAAAGAGCACAGTGTGCCTCTGAGTATTCTCTAGAGGGGGTGAATAGAGATTTAAAGATTTTCTATCTTGATAATGCACACACAATAAAAAATACTAAGTATTATGCACTCAGCAATCCAAAGACAGAATAAAGTAAACACAGATTGCTGAAAAGAAATAAACACAAACAATTGAAAGAAGGGACATCATAGAAATTCAACATACAGATGACACAAGGATTTTTATAGTGGTTCCCCAAAATGTAGGTACTCCTCTCTTCTTCCTCCCTGGCAGGATTGCACAACCTATGTCTAAGTCTTTTGATAAGGAGACTCTTAGAACCCCTGAGTCTTTTGATAAGGAGACTCTTAGAACCACTGAGTCTTTTGATAAGGAGACTCTTAGAACCACTGAATCCTTTGAAAGAGGGATTAATAAAACTCTTTTACAGTGTGAAGAATAAGGAAGAAGAAAGAAAAATGATGGAGATAAGAATTCTTTTCTCAGAATTTTTCAGAAGCAATTTCTCAAGAACTTCAACTTCTGTTTTTCTTTCACTTGATCCGTTGATGATGAACCCTAGTTTATATTTGTGATGATTTGCAAGGGTTATTTTCAGATCCTTTTCACTGGGTACTTCTTGTAATCTAGCTGTTATATGATGATGATGGGGCAGCTGTCTATCTTTCCTATGCAGAGAGAGCACTTGTATTTCTATCTTAGGGTTAGAGAAGGGAGAGGAAGAAGAGACCCTATTCGACAGTATGAATAATGTTATGAATGCTCTTTCTTTCTTCTCTTTTTCTGCATATTTATTGTGTATGATTGGTATTTGAATTTCTTTCTCCATTTAGATTGTGTTGAAAATAAAATCTTATTGGACCTTTCATTTTCCTTTCCTCTTTTAATCTCGACCCATCCATCTGCTATGAATACCTTCCAAGAATGTTTATGTTGTGTCCTAGAGTACTCCATTCCATTCATGGAAATTATCGAGCTGTTGGAGAACTGTCTTTTGCTTGGTGGTCCTTCTAAAAAAGTGTTATAAGGACAGCAGACAAAGCTTCCTTTTTCTGAATGTATTCGACGTAGCATCGAATTATGTTTCTTTCTTATCGACGCACTTCGGAGTTCTTATCGAAGTAGGCTTCAAATTCCTTCTTAGCTCTGGCTGAACACAGATGTCGACGTAGCGTCGAATTGACTTCCTTCTAATCAACCCACCTCTCAGTTCTTATTAAAGTGGCTTCGAAATAGTTCTCAGCTCTAAATGAACTTAGATGTCAACGTTACATCGAATACCATTCGACTTATCTGTCGAGTTGTAATCTTGAACATGGACTTCATCTTCTGCATTGAGTTAAGATAGAAGTTGCGTTGACTTCACTGAGGGCTTCGACAAGCTCTTCCTTCTACGTCGAGTCTCTTTCGATGTTGCGGCGACTTGACTTATACTTCGAAAGGCAGATTAAGTTTCTTGGACTTCTAGTCAGAGTTACATCAACATCAAGTCAAAGTTGCGTCGACTTTCATTCGATGCAAGTCATAACTTGATTGACTTTGTGATTATCTTGACTTGGCCTTGACACTCAAAGATGAGTGTGACATCTTAGGACATCTAATGACCATTTTACCCTTTCAATACAATGAGGGTAATACTCCTAGGATGTAAAATCACCTATAAATAATTTGTTCAATTAAATCACAAGGAGTTTTTCTCAACAAACTCCATATGGAAAAATGAATGAGAGTCATTTTATAAATTTCAATATTAATAGTGACTGTATAATTTATACTCGAAAGGTTTGCGGGTATGATCTCTTGAATTTTAGGGATGATGGACCGCTTGACATTATAATTGTTGGATAGGGTGGCCAACCTTAGAGTGGAGCTGAATAAGGTTTTTAAAAAGTATTGAATATCTAAATAAAATACTGTAGGAAAGTGCGCACTGGAGCTAGCGCTGGGTGGTAACCCTAGGTGTTAGCTCTGGAAATATCAGAATTACTACAGAATAATGTTTCATGAAAAGCACTGCAGCAACCAATACTTCACCAGGAAAAACACATCAGGTTATATAATAAAATATAGAATCAAGATATCATTGAATAACAAAACATTGTTTATACAAAAACTTAGATCTCCATGACGCTGGAGATCGGAGGCGATGAATATGAAAACCTTGGGTTTTCAATACCGACCCTAAACCAAGGACCGGTTGTCTCTCTTTATTTCCTCCCAGGAAAATTCTTTGAGCCGCTCTTCACCTTCCTCCCAGGAAGGGTCTTAGATCCCATCTTGATCTCCCAAATCTAGACGTCCTCCCAGAATGATTTCCTACAGAATCCTCTCAGAATTCTGATGACCTCCCTAGTCGATTTTCCTTCGCACAGAAACAAAGAGAAAAATGAAAGACAATGATCAAAGAGAAACCAATCTCATCCGTAGAGCGGTGAGCGATCAGTGCTTCTGAATATCATTTCTATTGCACTCGATCAGCAGCGGATGGTCGTTGTAGACTTCGCTCTTCGGAGATCTTCAAACTTGAGTGGGAGGGAGATAGTTCTCCATTCCTTGCATGGAAATGGTGGTTCTCTACACCAGAGGCGGCTGAGTAACCATATTCTCCTATGTGTGTTTCTCTCTTTTTCAGGAAAAGAATCGAGACCTTTTATAGTTGCTTCTTGTATGTTACCACTGACGGTAAAGTTACCATGCGGCGGTAGCATCTTTATGCGCTTTTTACAAATGTCTAGCACCAAATCAGAAAGGTGCCATAGAACATTCTCTTGTTGCCTTTAGATAACGTTGTGTGGTAGTCTTAGTGCATTGCGGTAGTTGTCATGTCGAATCATTCTCAATCACAATAGAGCATAAAGTCGACATAGTCTTCTCATCGATAGAGTTATCGCATGGCGGTAGACTAGTGCATGCGGTAGCAGTCACATCAATATCATCTCGACATATTCGTCTCGACGCCATGGTCTCAAGTCAACGCATCCTTCAAGTCAATGTTGGTAGTCTCATTGACATAGCTAGCACACACGGTAGGTTAGCGCATGGCAGTAGTCTTCTCGACAATATCATCTCGACGACATGAGTCTACCCATTGATACTTGCCTTTGCGTCAATCGCAAGTCACATCGATATGGCTAGTGTCGGCGATAGGACTAGCGCCAGATGGTAGTACTAGTAAATGAAACTCTCAACATCTTCACCCCTATAAACCTGCATACTATACCCAAGATATGTATGATCAAATACAGTATGGGATTTGATATTGTCAAACTAAAGAGATGCAGAACGCATGTTCCAACAAACTCCCCCTTTTGATAATATCAAATCACATTCATGAGATATAATCAATACTTATTATTATGAGCATGGTATAGTGTAATCAATCAATAATCATGAAACATGAACATGTTTATATATCAAGATAAAAACATAAAGTGTGAACTTGCACTAAAGTAGTATGTCTCCCCCTACATACGTGCTCCCCCTATTGATGTGCACTAAAGTAGTATGTCTCCTCCCTACATACATGCTCCCCCTATCGATGTACACTCTATAAGAGTATCTCTCCCTAAAAGTGATCTTCCCCAGATGACAAGCGCCTGTATAGCTCATGAACGTTCTCTATTCTCCACTTTTGATGTTAGCAAAAGGGGTGGTCTATATCAAACTAACATAAGGATATGAGAGATGCTGTAGATTTGAAGAATTATGCACACATAAAAGTAAATCATGATAGGAAATAAGGGTTGACCAAAATATAATCACTGAATTGAAAAGGACATTGGTCAAAACGCATGGGGAAATCAAAATTACAACATTAAAATTAAACAGTTTTGCATTTTGAAACATGGTATAGGTTAAATGAATCGGACACATGACATGAGACTAAATTCACATGAGTTTGCACACAATGTCAGAAGATTTTAGAAAACTAATTCAAGGAACATCGTATGTGTCATGAATGGCAATCGTGTATTAGCATAAGCATGCAAGAAATAGATAATGTAGTTCAAGACCAATTCTTATGCATGAAAGTGTTAGACTAAACAATGACAAGTGTATGTGTAGCATCAATAGAAATAGCATCAAGTTAAATTAAAATTAATACAAGCTATATTTCATGAAGTGATAAATCATGTTGTGTTTGTCAGACTTACAGGAATACCAAGTATAAAACTAAGGGCACTAATTAATTTATCGGGCCACAAGATTGTAATGATTCTTTTGACCAAGGTGCTCATCCTCATAATGCTTATGAAGGCTTATCAGGAGGAGTGAGTAAAGTTTGGGGGAAATCCTTGTCAACAAGATTGATAGTATGTAATTTTCATTTTTTGTAGCACTATCAAATTTTTCATTTTATTTTTCTTTCTATAGACAAGGTTCCCGAATCAAACAAAATCTACCCACATAGATAAATACATTTTAACTAGTATACAAAACCCATTTATCTATATAATTTTAGCCCAAATTTCTATGCCCTATATATCAAAGACGAGCATCACAATATTGATTTAGCAAGTCATGCCTATAGTGTTAGTCACAATATAACGAGTTATAGCATGTATGCATTTGGATTTCTACTTGAGTGCATTCTCTAAGAATGTGTGGATGTGTAGAATCATTGTCTAGCCTAAATCCTCACACATACCTATAGGCATATTAAATATGTTGGATCTGTAGGCGCCCTTAGAGGTGGGGGGCGGGGTCAATAAAGGCTTTTCGATTTTTGAATAAAAAAAGGGTAAAATGAGTTCCGTCACTACCGCCTGCGGTAAGTAGTTATCGCTCCGCGGTAGCGCTCCATAAATTTATTACTTCTTCAAATATAGTTCCAAAGTTATTTTTCTTACAACTCTTGAACGAAATTAAAGCTTAGAAAACTAGAGAAGATGAGAATTGATTTTTTTTCAAAAGATAATTACAAGAGTATTAATTTCAATAGTGCTTGAAATTGATGCGATATAATACAATCACTTTTTGATTCTTCACCGATCTTTCTCCCAAGGATCGGTTGGCTATAGCCTATCTTCTCCAAGATATGGCCTCTAGCCTTCCCCCTAGATTTACACCTGGAATAGTCGCCACACACACCGCGGTGAATTCCCCATAAACCTCGCAAGGCCTAGTCGCCAACCCCTGCGGTGAATTCACTACCGTTTCAAAAGTATAGAGAAGAAATACAAAGTAAAAAACACTTCCTCTATAGAAAAGCTATCAAAGAGACGAAGGATCGCCATGAACATCATCAGAATTAAAGTGTGTGTCCTTCTGTATGTATGACCATGTTGAAATCTCCTTCTCACTCTTGTTCTTCAATGATGGAGTTTAGAATGCTTTGGAACTCTGGGATGAAGGCTCTGACGAAAGATTGGAGTTGTAGCTTTTTTTCTCTTACATGAAAGAGAGAGATTCATCCTTTATATAGGCAACAAAAACTACCCCCTGCGGTAGTACTACTGCTCTGTGCTGGCATCGTGCATGCTATCGTGATGCAATCTGTTTGCCTTCATGGAGATCATGCTGACAGCAACAGATCATGGGCCTACCGCACCGTAGTAAGAATTAACGTGCCGCATTGGATATCATCATTTCATCATCGAGAAATCATTTGTCGTCGGTCTTCAGATGTCATCCCATCTACCGCCAGCGGTAAGAGTTACCGCTCAGTGGTAGCTCTAAATTCTGAGCTTCGTGATCATTCTGCATTGCTCTTTTTAGGAGAATAGTTCTTGTACACTATAAACACACGACAAGCAAGATCAAATACATATTGGAATTTGGTATTCTCAAACCAAGAGATGTGGAACACAAGCTCCAACATTCTCCCCCATTTATAATAACAAATCCTCTAGGAAGAAATAATAAAATATAACTAGAGTAGTGTTTATAGTATATGCTAAGCATGATAAAACGTGCATGCTCCCCCTACAAAATAGATTTATTCAATTTATTCTCCCCCTTAAATAATAGATTTCTTCAATTTATTCTCCCCCTTTAGGTATTATCAAAAGAAGGTGGGAACAGTAGATGAAATATGAACTAATATTCATTATGTAGAGATTACAACTTGTAGAAATAGTAGACACAACGAAAGCAATCTTGAACATCTTTAAGTCTTTTAAAGAAGGTAATTGATAAGTAGTAAAATATATGTATTTTTATTATAGTTTCTAGTATAAATTTAAGTAATATTGTAAATATTTTATGTAAATTAATGAATAACTTGCTTGTTTTATTATTTTCTTTTCTAACTTAGCTTTTTTCTGTTTTTCAGCATTTTGGCAATTTTTGTTAAGTCATGCCCTGGCTCACGCCCGTGACCTTGAGTCACACCCATGACCAAGGGCGCATAATCTTAAAATGCCAATTTTTAGCTCAATCAGCCTCCTGTCCCATCGATCGGCTTGCTGTCCCATCAATTTACATGGTCACGCCGGTGTACACTAAGATCAACTTCACCTCCCGTCGATCAACCTCCCATCTCGTCGATCGACCTCCCGTCTCGTCGATCGGCACCTACTCCCATCTATCTTTGTAAAGTCACGCCCGTGACCATGGTAGTGACCCATCAAATCTTTTTAGAAGCCAGCGTACATGACAACCGTCATGCCCCAGTTGAACCAGATGTGTGTCGCCCAAGGTCATGCCCGTACACCTCAAGTCACGACTGTGTGCAGCCATTTTCCCGATCAAAAGCTTCCATAAGGAGGCTGAGCCTATCCTTCCAGCACGCACAGAAGTTACTCCCTCGATCAAGCCCGTGACCAAGGGCATGCAATTTTAAAATTTTCCCTATAAATAGAGGGGCTCGGCTGAAGCAATTCCATTCAGATTTTGAGAGTGTTTTATATATTTTTTGAATTGTTTTGAGTGTATGTGTGTCCTTTTATACATTTAATTTTAGTTCTTTTGTAACTTTTACTTTCATAGCCTAGTTGTAATGTTTATTTTGAAAATAAAATGTTGTTTTTCTCATTTGGATCTTCATTTTAATTTTATGTAAGTGCGTGTGTGTATGAGAATAGATTTTATTATCTTTTAATTTAGCTTTTAATTATAAGTAGAGTGCGTGTGTGTATGAGATTAATTTTATTGATTTCATAACTTACATTTATCGCTTTCATAATTTGGATTTAAAAGCTTTTATAAAATAGTTAGTCGCTTTCTTTAACGCTTTATTTATCGCTTTCTCTTAACGCTTTCTTTCGATTCAGTCTTTTGATTATTACAAGTAGAGTGTGTGTGTGTGTATGAGATAGTATTTTATTTTTTTTGTAACTTAGCTTTATTTTAAGTCTTATTACCACCCCCATCGCGTATGAGAGGCTAAGTGCTTTTTAGCGCTAGATTATGATGGTTGGGACGAATATTATTTTTGCATTTTTATAAGTATTTCAATTTTCCCACTCATACCCGCTTAAAATAATAACATGTCTTTTCTAATTACTTATGCCATCTCCATTGCGATGAGTGGCTAATTTCCATTAGCGCATGATGTCAAAGAGCATTGGGACAAATAAATGGTTTTCTAAAAATTAAAACATCTCTTTTCTAAAAATTAATTTACGAGCTTAAGGTTTACCTGAGAAAAACGTCGAGTGAGGCCATATAGTCGATGTATGGTTCTCATTTATGTGTCCATACACTAGTTAGCCGAGAGGCTCGTGCGTATGGATTGATTGCTCATGGGTAAAGACAAGTGCGCTCTACCCTCGAGAGAGGATGAGGTAAGTCTACTGAATTGGAAATAAAAACACAATAGAGGGGTTCACAACATAAAACGAGTATTATTAAGACTTGATTAAAGAATGAGAGTTCGGTCGAATACTCTTAATCTTAGGTGGGCGTACCCTTGAGAGAGGTGTTGTACAACCCCGATATTCGCCGAGTATACTCCCAAAGGCTCATTGGAACATCACGGTAGCATCGACCCATGCAGGAAGAGAGAGAGGAAAGGGGGACGAGCGGTGAAGGAGGAGGCCTCCCGCTCGCCCAGTCTGGGTAGGGGGACGAGAGGTGGAGGGGCAAGTCCCCACCCCCAGCAAAGGGGGGCAAGCCCGGGCGTTGCCCGACAGACTCGCCCCCACTCCCAGCTAAGGGGGCGAGCCCGGGCGTTGCCCGGCGGACTCGCCCCCGCTACCAGCTAAGGGGGCGAGTCCGCGCGAGCCCGGGCGTTGCCCGGCGGACTCGCCCCCGCTCCCAGCTAAGGGGGGCTAGCCCGGTCGTTGCCCGGAGGACTCTCCCCCGCTCCCAGCTAAGGGGGCGAGCCCGGGCGTTGCCCAGCGGACTCGTCCCCTCTCCCAGCTAAGGGGGCGAGCCCGGGCGTTGCCCGGCGGACTCGCCCCCGCTCCCAGCTAAGGGGGGCAAGCCCGGGTTTGCCCGGCGGACTCGCCCCCGCTCCCAGCTAAGGGGGCGAGCCCTGGCGTTGCCCGGCGGACTCGCCCCCTCTCCCAGCTAAGGGGGCGATCCCGGGCGTTGCCCGCCGGACTCACCCCCGCTCCCAGCTTAGGGGGCGAACCCGGGCGTTGCCCTGCGGACTCGCCCCCGCTCCCAGCTAAGGGGGCGACCTCGGGCATTGCCCAGCGGACTCGCCCCCGCTCCCAGCTAAGGGGGCGAGCCCGGGCGTTGCCCGGCAGACTCGCCCCCGCTCCCTGCTAAGGGGGCGAGCCCGGGCGTTGCCCGACGGACTCGCCCCCGCTCCCAGCTAAAGGGGGCAAGCCCGGGCGTTGCCCGGCGGACTCTCCCCCGCTCCCAGCTAAGGGGGCGAGCCCGGGCATTGCCCGACGGACTCGCCCCCGCTCCCAGCTAAGGGGGCGAGCCCGGGCGTTGCCCGGCGGACTCGCCCCCGCTCCCAGCTAAGGGGGGCGAGCCCGGGCATTGCCCGGCGGACTCGCCCCCGCTCCCAGCTAAGGGGGCGAGCCCGGGCGTTGCCCGGCGAACTCGCCCCCTCTCCCATCTAAGGGGGCGAGCCCGGGCGTTGCCCGACGGACTCGCCCCCGCTCCCACCTAAGGGGGCGAGCCTGGGCGTTGCCCGGCGGACTCGCCCCCGCTCCCAGCTAAGGGGGCAAGCCCGGGCGTTGCCCGGCGGACTCGCCCCTGCTCCCAGCTAAGGAGGCGAGCCCGGGCGTTGCCCGGCGGACTCGCCCCCGCTCCCAGCGAAGGGGGCGAGCCCGGGCGCTGCCCGGCGGATTTGCCCCCGCTCCCAGCTATGGTGACGAGCCCGGGCGCTGCCCGGCGTACTCGCCCCCGCTGCCATCTAGGGGGGCGAGCCCGGGTACTGCCCGGCGGACTCGCCCCCGCTCTCAGCTAGGGGGGCGAGCCTATGGGGGTCCCCCTACGGTCTCGCCCCCATCCCACCCCAGGAAGGAAGGGGGCGAGTTCCTCTCGCCTCGCACCCCCAGCAGTAGGGGGGCGAGCTCCTCTCGCCCCTGCTCCCTAGTTAGGCAGGCAGGGGGGCGAGCTCCTCTCTCCCCCCGACCTCAGCAGGAGGGGTGTCTAAACGCACCCCAGCGGGATCGCGGCAGAAAGGGTCTAAATGCACCCCGATAGTAAGGGGGCGAGACCATCCAGGGGGGAGACCCTGGCTGGGTCTCGCCCAACCCCAGTAGGGGGGCAAGGGAGGAGGCCCTCGGCCCCCTTGCCCCCGCCCCATTAGGAGGGCGAGACCCGCCAGGGGGGGCAACCCTGGATGTGTCTCGCCCAGCCCCCGCCCCAGTAAGGGGGCGAGACTAGCCAGGGGGGCGACCCTGGCTGGGTCTCATCTAGCCCTGTTTAGGGGGGGGGGTTCGCCGCGCCGCGCGAGGTAACCCCTCCCGCCCAGTTCTGGGGAGTGGGTTTGGTCTGTGTTTAGCGCCCCAGAACAGCGGGATTTGGCTATCTGCAGCCCAGTTCAAGGGTATTTTGGTAATCTGGCAGACCGGTTTTTGGTTATTTGAAGCCCAACTTCAGAAATCCTATAAATAGGACCAAAGGGGCATCATTTGGAGGGGACTCATTCTAGGCTAGCTATCTCCCTCTCTCTCCCTCCCCAAGCCTCTCTAGGGGGTGAGGAGAGCCTCTAGTGGTGCCCAAGCTTAGTAGTGGCTTGGGAGGGGAAGTTCCTAAGGGGCTTCCGGGTATGTGGCGGGACCTCCCCACTAAGCCCTTGGTCCAGTCCATAGTTCCTCAACCTTCAACCTAGAGCTCTCCCTTGGGGGGAGTAAGGGTTGGTCGCCCCTCAGCTTGCTGAGGGCCCCGAACTCCACAGAGACCGAGAAATCGGTTTCAGCATTATGGTGCGGTGAGCGTGGAGTGTGACCGATTCAAGAAACCCTCAAGATGAGTTCCATGGACGGAGGTGGAGTAAGATCCGACCCAAGTCACTCCCAGCCCCCGGTGGCTGGTGTGACGTTGGAGATGTTCGAAAATTTCAAGCAAGAGGTCTTACAGACCGTCCAGGTTGCTTTCACCATGATAGTCAGAGGCAGAAGAGATGGTCCGGAGATCCCTCCCCAGCAGGTGGACGAGGGAACTCTCGGCCAGCAGTCCAGGAAAGAGGTACCAGTGGGGGGGGGGGGGGAGGT
Source organism: Dactylorhiza incarnata (assembly GCA_033032865.1). Taxonomy (NCBI): domain Eukaryota; kingdom Viridiplantae; phylum Streptophyta; class Magnoliopsida; order Asparagales; family Orchidaceae; genus Dactylorhiza; species Dactylorhiza incarnata. The sequence continues at coordinate 2,282,131 of JAWHQI010000068.1, forward strand.
GGGGAGATGTCATACCCCCAATCGCCCATCCCCAAGGGGGCGAGCTCAGGAGGGGGCGCCCTCCCAGCTCGCCCCGCCCCTTCAAGGGGGCGAGCTCAGGAGGGGGCGCCCTCCCAGCTCGCCCCGCCCCTTCAAGGGGGCGAGCTCAGGAGGGGGGCGCCCTCCGAGCTCGCCCTGCCCCTTCACGGGGGTGAGCTCAGGAGGGGGGCGCCTTCCCAGCTCGCCCCGCCCCTTCAAGGGGGCGAGCTCAAAAGGGAGGCGCCCTCCCAGCTCACCCCGCGCCTTCAAGGGGGCGAGCTCAGGAGGGGGGCGCCCTCCCAGCTCGCCCCAACCCTTCAAGGGGGCGAGATCAGGAAGGGGGCGCCCTCCCAGCTCGCCCCGCCCCTTCTAGCCCAGTCCCAAAAGGGGGCGAGCGGGGAGGCATCCAACCCCCACTCGCTCCACCCCAAAAGGAGTCGAGTGAATGTTAATGATCGAGACCACCCCGGGTGGAGGCTATCCAATAGCCCGGCGAGCGCAGAGGCCAGCAAGTCGACTCCGCGAGAGCAAGGAAGGGGGAACTTCAAAAGGAAAAGATTAAACTACCCAAGGTGGAGGCAGGGACCAAGGGCACCCCCTCCACCGCCTCCGCAAACTATGGCGATTGGCGAGGGAAGAAGGAGGAGAGCCAGGAATTTAGAAAGAAGAGGAAGAGGAGGGGGTAGGGTGGAGTTATCCTACTATGACTTCCACCAGGAAGAAGGTCACGTGACATCCACCTGCCCGGAGTTTTTGAAAATAAGGGAGGCAATTGGTCCGATGCAACAACGACACTAGCTGAAGGGGATCGAGGAGGACAGGACCTAGGATGTTGGAGATGAAGAGAGGATGTCCCGAGTTAAGTGGTGGCGGCCAAAAATGCTTGTACCAGTAAATCCACGTAGTGCGATGGTTTGTTTTCATACTTAGTTTCTTTTTCTTGCATACAATATTATAACTAACAAGGTTGTATATGTTTGGTGCTGGAATGCCCCAGATCGATTCCGCTCCGGGGCTCTCACCTAGATGGGGGGTTCAGGTTAATCTCTGGAGAGGCTGGCAAGGATGGATATGTTGGTGCTGGAATGCACCAGATCGATTCCGCTCCCGGGCTCTCACCTAGACGGGGGGGTTCAGGTTGATCTCTGGAGAGGCTGGCAAGGTTGGATATGTTGGTGCTGGAATACCCCAGATCGATTCCGCTCCCGGGCTCTCACCTAGACGGGGGGTTCAGGTTGATCTCTGGAGAGGCTGGCAAGGTTGGACATGTTGGTGCTGGAATGCCCCAGATCGATTCCGCTCCCGGGCTCTCACCTAGACGGGGGGTTAAGGTTGATCTCTGGAGAGGCTGGCAAGGTTGGATATGTTGGTGCTGGAATGCCCCAGATCGATTCCGCTCCCGGGCTCTCACCTAGACAGGGGGTTCAGGTTGATCTCTGGAGAGGTTGGCAAGGTTGGACATGTTGGTGCTGGAATGCCCCAGATCGATTCCGCTCCCGGGCTCTCACCTAGACGGGGGGTTCAGGTTGATCTATGGAGAGGCTGGAAAGGTTGGATATGTTGGTGCTGGAATGCCCCAGATCGATTCCGCTCCCGGGCTCTCACCTAGACGGGGGGTTCAGGTTGATCTCTGGAGAGGCTGGCAAGGTTGGATATGTTGGTGCTGGAATGCCCCAGATCGATTCCGCTCCCGGGCTCTCACTAGACGGGGGGTTCAGGTTGATCTCTGGAGAGGCTGGCAAGGTGATAAGTATTGGTGCTGGAATGCCCCAGATCGATTCCGCTCCCGTGTTGTCACTATACGGGGGTTCAGGTTGATCTCTGGAGAGGCTGGCAAGGTGATAAGTCTTTGGTGCTACAGTTCCCCTCGGATGGTTCCGCTGACCGGGCTCTCACTAGCCGGCAGGTTTGGGTTGACCTCCCAGGGAGGCTATGTTCTTCACCCCTCGGATGGTTCCACTGACCGGGATATCACTTGCTGGCAGGCGCAGGTTGACCTCCCAGGGAGGCTATGTATTTTTCCCCGAGGTGGTCTCGCTAGCCGGGCTCTCCCTAGCCGGCAGAGTTGGAAGACCTCTCAGGGAGGCTATGTATTTTTCCCCGAGGTGGTCTCGCTAGCCGGGCTCTCCCTAGCCGGCAGGGTTGGAAGACCTCTCGGGGAGGCTATGTATTTTTCCCCGAGGTGGACTCGCTAGCCGGGCTCTCCCTAGCCAGTAGGGTTGGAATACCTCTCGGGGAGGCTATGTATTTTTCCCCCAAGGTGGTCCCGCTAGCCGGGCTCTCACTGGCCGGCAGGGTTGGAGGACCTCTCGGGGAGGCGCTGTGTTTTTTCCGAGATAGCACCGATAACCGGGTTCCCATCGTCACTCGTTGAATATGCAGGGTTGGGCATTCCTTTCCAAGCGTGAGCCACGCTCGAAAAGAGCGGGGATTGTGTAAAACCTCGATATTCGCCGAGTATACTTCCAAAGGCTCATTGGAACATCACGGTAGCATTGACCCATGCAGGAAGAGAGAGAGAGGAAAGGGGGACGAGCGGTGAAGGAGGAGGCCTCCCGCTCGCCCAGTCTGTTTAGGGGGACGAGAGGTGGAGGGGCAAGTCCCCACCCCCAGCTAAGGGGGGCGAGCCCGGGCGTTGCCCGGCGGACTCGCCCCCGCTCCCAGCTAAGGGGGCGAGCCCGGGCGTTGCACGGCGGACTCGCCCCCGCTTCTAGCTAAGGGGGCGAGCCCGGGCGTTGCCCGGCAGACTCGCCCCCGCTCCCAACTAAGGGGGCGAGCCCGGGCATTGCCCGGCGGACTCGCCTCCCAGCTAAGGGGGGCGAGCCCGGGCGTTGCCCGATGGACTCGCCCCCACTCCCAGCTAAGGGGGCGAGCCCGGGCGTTGCCCGGCGGACTCACCCCAACTCCCAGCTAAGGGGGCCAGCCCGGGCGTTGCCCGGCGGACTCGCACCCGCTCCCAGCTAAGGGGGCGAGCCCGGGCGTTGCCCGGCGGACTCGCCCCCGCTCCCAGCTAAGGGGACGAGCCCGGGCGTTGCCCGACGGACTCGCCCCCGCTGCCAGCTAAGGGGGCGAGCCCGGGCGTTGCCCGGCAGACTCGCCCCCGCTCCCAGCTAAGGGGGGCAAGCCCGGGCATTGCCCGGCGGACTCGCCCCCACTCCCAGCTAAGGGGGCGAGCCTGGGCGTTGCCCGACGGACTCGCCCCCACTCCCAGCTAAGGGGGCGAGACCGGGCGCTGCCCGGCGGACTCTCCCCCGCTCCCAGGTAAGGTGACGAGCCCGGGCGCTGCCCGGCGGAATCGCCCCCGCTCCCATCTAGGGGGGGTGGCGAGCCCAGGTACTGCCCAGCAGACTCGCCCCCGCTCTCAGCTAGGGGGGCGAGCCCAGGGGGTCCCCCTACGGTCTCGCCCCCGTCCCACCTCATGCAGGCAGGGGGGGCGAGTTCCCCTCGTCTCCCGCCCCCAGCAGTAGGGGGGCGAGCTCCTCTCGCCCCTGCTCCCTAGTCAGGCAGGCAGGGGGGCGAGCTCCTCTCGCCCCCGACCTCAGCAGGAGGGGTGTCTAAACGCACCCCAGGGGGAGCTTTGCAGTAAGGGTCTAAATGCACCCCGATAGTAAGGGGGCGAGACCAGCCAGGGGGGGCGACCCTGGCTGGGTCTCGCCCAACCCCAGCAGTGGGGCAAGGGAGGAGGCCCTCGGCCCCTTGCCCCCGCCCCAGTAGGAGGGCTAGACCGGCCAGGGGGGCGACCCTGGATGTGTCTCGCCCAGCCCCCGCCCCAGTAAGGGGGCGAGTCTAGCCAGGGGGGCAACCCTGGCTGGGTCTCGTTTAGCCCTGTTTAGGGGGGGGGGGGGGTTCGCCGAGCCGCGCGACGTAACCCCTCCCGCCCAGTTCCGGGGAGTGGGTTTGGTCTGCGTTTAGCACCCCAGAACAGCGGGATTTGGCTATCTCCAGCCTAGTTCAAGGGTATTTTGGTAATCTGGCAGACCAGTTTTTGTTTATTTGAAGCCCAACTTCAGAAATCCTATAAATTGGACCAAGGGGGCATCATTTGGAGGGGACTCATTCTAGGCTAGCTCTCTCCCTCTCTCTCCCTCCCCAAGCCTCTCTAGGGGGTGAGGAGAGCCTCCAGTGGTGCCCAAGCTTAGTAGTGGCTTGGGAGGGGAAGTTCCTGAGGGGCTTCCGGGTATGTGGCGGGACCTCCCCACTAAGCCCTTGGTCCAGTCCATAGTTCCTCAACCTTCAACCTAGAGCTCTCCCTTGGGGGGAGTAAGCGTTGGTCGCCCCTCAGCTTGCTGAGGGCCCCGAACTCCACAGAGACCGAGAAATCGGTTTCAACAGGTGTGTTCATACTTATGGAACCTCCATGAACAAGCCATTTTAATGTTTTGAAAAGTCATATCTTTTACTTTTAAAAAAATACTATTTTCGTCTAAAGGTAATTCGACATCGGGTGCTATCTTCATCATCATTTAAAACTCTAGTTATACGCATATTATCGTTCCTTATAAAACCAAGTCAAAATTTTACTGCGATAAAATAATAGTTCGTTCCTTATATTAGAAGTGATCAATAGGATCTGAGGAAATATACGACCTTGATATTTTCTAAACCAAATTATCTTGTACTACACGCGATAAGGTATACTTGCCTTTATCATATGATTTGTTTGGATATAAATTAAACAGAAGCTTTTGAAAACCAAAATTTGCATAACTCTCTTTTGCTATTTAAAAATCAATTGAATTCGGCTTCATAGCCAGGGCGTAATCGTCAATACTTTGAAAGAAGAAAAGACTGTTACTTTTATCTTCCGATAGGATAACAGTTAGTTTCTCGAAGTAGGAGTACTTGCGAAACTCCTCGAAAACACCTGCCTAATTCTAATCTCATCACATATAGGTTGTGCAACAAAGAAAATCCAAAATCAATCATCAAGTTTTTCGCACCGTTGCCAGGGAACATTGTTGTTATTTTGAAAAAGGAATCTCTATTAATTTTATTATATATATATTTAGATTAAAACAAAAAATATAAAAAAGCCAATATATATATATATATAATTTTTTTTGTAGTATATGACCCGAGGAAACTCAGACGACTCGAACATCCCTTTTGACCCCGAAATTGAGCGCACCCTTCGGGAGCGCCTCTAATTTCGTGATCAAAAGTTACTCGAGTTTCCCGAAGAGTCTATCAGAGATACTTACACTGAAGCTATGACCGATCCAATTCCAGATGTGGCCCCGCCACGAACCATGGCATATTATGCCCGACCATATTTGGAAGATACCAGATCGAGTATTACATGCCCAACAGTGGCTAATAATAATTTTGAAATAAAATCTAGCATCATTCAAATGGTACAACAGTCAATTGAATCAGTTTGCTGGATCAGGATCCGAATTTACACCTTTCTAGTTTTTTGGAAATTCGCAACACTTTTAAACTTAATGGAGTTACCGATGACGCTATTCGTCAATGCTTATTTCCATTTTTGCTGCGGACAAAGGCCAAGGCATGGTTAAGTTCTCTCCCCAGAGGATCCATAACTACGTGGGCCCAGTTGATGGAGAAATTTCTTACAAAGTATTTTCCCCCGTCCAAAACAGCTAAATTACGCATAGATATAACCTCTTTCATTCAATTCGATTCTGAGTCTCTCTACGAGACTTGGGACCGTTAAAAAGAGTTCTTGCATAGGTGTCCTCATCACGCACTACCATCCTGGCTACAGGTCCAGACTTTATATAATTGTTTACATTTTTCAATGCGACAAATGATCGATGTAGCCACCGGGCGAACGTTAAACAACAGAACATTGGAGGCCGCTCAAGCTCTGTTCGAAGAAATGGCCATGAACGCCTCTCAATGGAATGCGCCTAGATCGTGCCCTAACATACAAATTGGGATATATGAAGTGGATGCCACTTCTCACTTAGCCTCTCAAGTCGAAAGGTTATGTAAGCAATTGGCAGGGATGACTGCTTCCTCCTCCGCTCCCGCTTGACCTCCAATTAATAATAATAGTTTTGTCGAAGAAACTATAGATTACTTAGGGAACCCAGTTCGGCCCCCTTCAACCCTAATAACAACCCTTATAGTAATAATTATAATCCGGGTTGGAGGAACCACCCAAACTTCTTATGGAGCAATCCAAACTATGCTTAAAGGCCCCCAAATGTGAATCTGCAAGAATTTCCACAAGGATTTCCGCACGGATTCTAGCCTCCTCCTCCAAAACCTTCTTCGCTCGAAGACATTTTTGCTAAATACGTCGCATCCACCGAGTCAAATGTCCAGAATATTACCGGGTTGATTAAAACATGGAAAATCATGTTGGACAGCTTGCAATGATGGTCTCCGGCCGGCCATATGGAGCTCTACCAGGAAACACGGAGCCGAACACCTAAGAAACTGCCAACGCCATAAATCTTCGTAGTGGCAAGGAGGTAATCTCCCCAAAATGAGTTGAGCCTAAGGTACATATTTCGACACCGACCCCTACACCCTCTCCCTCTATAGATAAATCACCGAGTCTTCCGATTGTGCCATACGTTTCTTGCTCGCCTCTTCATTAATTAAATAATGAGCAAAAAGATGAGCAAAACAAAAATTTCTTACACATTTTCAAACAAATTAAAATAAATGTTCCCTTCTGCGAGGCACTCTCCCAAATGCCGAAATGCGCGAAATATCTCAAAGAGTTACTTTCTGATAAAAAGAAACACGATGAAGTTTCAGGCATTTCCCTTAACCCAGAATACTCGGCTGTTTTCCTTAACAATTGCCGCCCAAACTGAACGACCCAGGATGGTTCTCCATCCCATGCCTCTTTGGTAATATGTTACTAAAGTACGCTCTCGCGGGCTTGGGCGCCAGCATCAATTTGATGCCTTTTTCTCTTTTCAACAAACTCGATCTAGGTATTCCAAAACCGACAAAGATGAGTATCCAACTCATGGATAACTCGATAAAGTACCCAATAGGGGTAGTGGAGGATGTTCTGGTCTAGGTAGACAAGTTTATCTTCTCGGTAGACTTTGTCATCCTCGACATAGAGGAGGACGCTAAGGTGCTTATCATCCTGGGTGTCCCCTTCCTCGCCACCTCCCGTGCGCTAATTGCTGTCAGTAATGGTCTACTCCTCCTTCGGGGCGGAAATGACGAAGTTACTCTGCACATTAATCACTCATTGCAGCACTCCCTATCAAACGATGATCCCTGTTCTTTAGTTTATTCAAGCTACGTGATAGTAAACAAAGTGCTTTTGTGAGGCACCCCATATTTATCTAATATATTATTATGTTTTATTCTTTTTACATGTTTTTGCAGTGTTTCTTTTGGCCTCGCCAGCTTTAATTCAGGGAAGCCTTTTTTGCTCACTTTTTATTTTTGTACATACTGCATTTTCATTTTCCCTTCTTCATACTTAAATTACAACAGTGGGGACAATGTTGGGTTGTAAGTATGGGGGTGCTTTTCCCCGTTTCAAATAAATTTTCAAAAAAAATCATCGTAATGTTTTACTTCATATTTTTCAAAAAAAATATATCGTATTTTCAATAAATAAAATAAAAAATAAAACATCGTATTTTTTTCAATGTAAATATAACATCGTAATGTTTTACTTCGTGCAAATATAAGCTAGTTTATTTCAAATTCTCGTATTTTTTTACTTTATGTAAATATACACTTGTTTATTTTTTTTTAAAATAAATTACATGTTTGTTTCTACTTTTTGTCTATATAGTATATTTAGTAGTAACAAAATAAAACAAAACATAAAACAAAACATTTGTGGCTTTTCAAAATCGCTAGTTTAACTATTTGTTTGTTTATCTAAGATCGATAGATTTAAACGTTCGGGGTTAAGTTTTAAAGAATATCTTGTGTTTCTAATTTAAATAGAGGTTTTGTTTTCAAGCACTACTTATACTAGCAAAAATAGAGGCATGTGTATTATGTTGGCAAAACAACTTTAGACTGCAATTGTCCATACTTTATGTCTTTAGGAATCTAGGAATGTTCAAATTACTAAGGTTGCTCCCAAACCTTTTTTTATTATTCTAGAATTTCCCTTAAAAACCCACTATATGCACCAATTTTTATCTTGGCAAAAAAATAGAAGAAGAAAAAGATCTTATGTCAATGGGAATAAGACTTCGTTCCGTAAACATAGGCACCCAATAAAAAAAATTAATGATCTTATGTCAATGACAATAAGATTTCATTCCGTAAACATAAGCATTGGGTTAATAGAAATAAAAGAATTAGTTTTCCCTCGTAAACCACGGGGGAACCAAAGAAAACTAAAAAGAAGGGGTGGAGGATAAAAACCATTACCCCTAATTCAAGTACTCTTCTTATTGCCAAAGCTTTCACCCTCTTTCCCTTAGCTAATTAATTTTATCTAGTTTTAATTCAAAAAATCATTTGAGAGCATCATTAGTAACTTGTATTTTTCCTTCACGTTTATTTAAACAAAGGTTCTTATAATTTTGATCTAATCTCGTTTACTAATGATTGCAATTTTGCTTGCTATTTGGTTAATTAAGAAGTCTTTTGGCTAAGTCATTTCTCTCTACTTAAATTAATTGCATAATTTAGGACTTAACTCTTTATACTCCGAATTTTTATTGATCAGTCTCTTATGATTAAATAAAACGATAGCAAAAAAATTCAAACTTATGTTAATCCCGTACAGATCTCTCTTACTTTTGCTCTGGAATAGCAAAAGCTTAAGTATGGGGGTATTTTTTTTAGTATAGTTTCTAGTATAAATTTAAGTATTATTGTTAATATTTTATGTAAATTAATGAATAACTTCGTTGTTTTTTTATTTTCCTTACTAGCTTAGCTTTTTTCTTTTTTTCAGCATTTTGGCAATTTTTTTTAAGTCACGCCCGTGACCTTGAGTCACGCCTGTGACCAAGGGTGTGTAATCTTAAAATACAAATTTTTAGCTCGATCGACATCCCGTCCTGTCGATCGGCTTGTGGTCCCATCGATCAGCTTGTTGTCCCGTCGGTTTACATGTTCACGCCTGGGTACACTGCGATCAACTTCACCTCCCGTCGATTGATGCGATTACGGCAAGTGCACTGGTCACGTGCAAGTAATAGTTGGGAGGCGACTCCCCAGATATCGATCTCTCAGGGAATGCAGGTTGTGGTGACAAAAAAATATAATGAGGCGATTGTTACGACGAGTAAAATAACGTAAAAACAAGGGAGTTGTGATTGGTGTCCTAAGCTATTGCAGAAATAAGAGAAATGATGGCAAAACTCTGCTTCATAAGGCGAAATGGATGAAACGGCTTTGATGTCGTGCTTCGGTGAGCGGGTGAATGTGAAGGCTGGCGGATGAGGGTCGTAGGCACCTCGTCGCGGAACACGCAACTAGCAATCGCTAGTGTGGAGCACTACAAAGCGGTGGAGTGGATGGCGGACTACGACGCTCCTCAAATCTCATAAACCACAAAAGATCTCAAAAAACATGATATCATATTAACTAAAACACAATTTTTATGAACATCATCCACAATAACAAACACATACAAGGAAAACTTTGAAGCAAAGCGCAGGGGAAAAGAAGAAACCGAAGCTCGAAGACTATGCTGAAGATTCTCGGCCAGAATCGTAGGGTTGTCACGCCTAGTCCGTGCTCGGTCTTCAGTTACATCCGGATCCAGAGGAGCTGTCACCTTCCTCTACAATTACCCATCTTCTTCGTGGTCTAGCTCGAGGTAACTCTTGTTCGACACCTTGAATGCTGCGGAAGCTCTCCATCTATGGCGTTCTTGAGCTCAAAGATGATGGAGGAGGACAAGGAGAGAGCTTCGGCGGAAGATTTGCAAGAATATTGTTGCCGGAGCTCCTCCTAGGTCAAAGGGTGGGGGAGCGGCGAACTGGGCAAAAATGGCGGGCTTCTCAAGCTGTTCCCGCGGGGTGTCCTTCTTCCAGCAGATTTCTTGCCTTAAATACTGAAAAGTCAGAAATTTAGTCATGCACGGGCGAACGCACGACCGTGCGCTGCCCGTGCGTTATTTAACGAATCAATTGGCTTGAGGAAGAAGCAGCAGCGCCCGTGCGTTTTACTCACGCACGGGCGAATCCTCCCGTGCGTAAAAACGCATGAACAAATTCACTAAAAATCAGTTGAAATAGGTGATCGTGCATTTCCTTTGCGCACGGGCGAATCCTCCCATGCATAAAAATGCACGAACAAATTCAGATCACAGGTTTTCTCCCAAGATGAAGGCGCACGACCGCAATCCTCCGTGCATCAGGAAAACGCACGACCGTGCGATATAAATAAACATGATTTTTGGGGGGAAAATAGGGTGATCGAACCACCTGTAAGAATAGAAATCCAACTAAGAATACACCTCCAGCACCAATCAGACAGAGAAAAAGGATTGGGGAGCACCATGTGCTTACCCCCAATAACATGGAGCACAAACGCACACCAAAATGGCCTTAAAAGGAGGGTAAAGCATGCAAGTGCGCATGAATGAGCATAAGAGAAATAGATGCAATTATAGCTCGAAAATGACGCATATGAGAGTGAAAACTAGCGCTGATGAGTCCATCAAAGTGTATATAAATGGGACTCATCACACCCCCAGACTTAACCGTTTGCACGTCTCGGGCAAACTACTCAGCTCTCCTGTCGGAATAATTGGGTGTTAGAGGGAATTTGAGCGGTAGAGATCCATGCGAAGTCGCATGCTCACGTGCGTAGAAATATGTTATAATAGAATTTAACTCAAGATTATATTTAACTAATTCTAGAACAGTAATTTGTAATCTAGTTTACTCGGATGGTGAATCTCGGTGAGTCTTTCGGCCGCGCACAAGGGACAATAGCGTGACTAATGAGTAGAGTATTACTCGAATGAAAATTCGGGACAATCTCCAAAGAAATCCATCAAAGTCGGTGTCCATAGGCTTGCGCGTTCGCACTCTCTCCACTGCATGAGATTACTCATATCTAAAATCAATAGGACTTATAGGTTAAGATTTGGCTTAGGCTGAGTTTAGGTTAGATAAGTAGAAGATCGATGGGCATTGCACTCAACATAACCTGAGTACTCAAGAGTATAAAATCACCAATACAACAATTTCAAGAACCACACAACACCCCCGGACTTCAACTGGACACTAGGTGTGTGCTAAGCCGACCATACATTGTTTTGTCGAGAGATTGTATTTGAAAAGTTCTTTTTGCATAATTATTTTTTTATTTTCTCTTCTCGACATATATATCTTTTGTAAGCACTTTATAAACTTCTCCTTTAGCTTTCTCAAAGCTACCATACACATCCGAGATAACACCAAACGTGATAGATATATAAATTTCCTTCAAACTCATTTGTTGGTGCGAATATAGGTTTGGTCGTATGGCTTTGGTGAAATTTAAGTGGAGCTAAACAAGAGGGATAGGTAGGCTCGAGTGGGCTTGCAAGGGTGATTACATTGGTTAGGATTTCAAAAGCACAAACGGATCAAGAAATGACCTACATCACGCTTTATAACGAGTTATTCAACGCAATCATTTCAAGAGTCGCCTAGTGCAAGCTCTAGCCACCGAGAAAGGTTATCCTTCATTCCGACCCTAGTAATAAGCTACTACTAATCCTGCTACACTCGGCCCTATGCTACCGTTGGATTCACCGGATTCACCACTAGAGTAAAATAAATTGCAACTACTATAATAGTAATAATTAAATTATAACATTGAATTTTATTCTATTATAATTGAATTTCTAGGCGTGACGGGAGCACTCGACTAGAGCTCTACTCGAGTCAACATTTTTCTCCACCCCTCACTCCTACACTAACAATCCAATTCTTACGAGCGGAGAACCTCGCAGCAATACCCGATAAGCGCGTGCGATTAAGTACGCGTGAACTAGGTGCAAATGTATGCAATGTGTGCAACAAAATTGAGAATCCTAACTCAGCACATTCTAACATGCTATGCAAAGTGCGTGCACATCCATAAGTCGATCTCTCCACCAGACTTGATCACAATCACATAAATTAAAGAATTCATGAATAAGGAAAATAGGGGTAGAGTGGACTTATGCTCACGAATGAGCATGTCAGAAGTGTGGCAAATCCTTCTTTAAATTTCTCCTTCCTCATCCCCCGAGCGAGAGCTTAAACCTACGATATTAGCATAAAACAAACAACAAAGCATAATAAACAAAAATCTGAACAAAAGATCGGAACCGAATGGTTCCACCATGGGTTGTCTCCCAAGAAGCCCTTTTATTTACTGTCCTTAAGGTGGACCAAATACCTGTATTAAAGCAGAGTTCATAAAGTCTAGGAATAAGCAAAAGCTAATAAATCCTAATTATTATTACAAGCTCAAAATAAATCAGTTATAAGCTGATTTGAAGTGGTAACAACTGATGAAAGAAAAAGGTTCGGGGACCTGGTAGTAGGGGTGGAAATTAAGTAGGATGCTCAGCCTCCAACCCCAAATCTCCACCTTTTTCTCTCTCTTCTTCTCCTCTAGTATTATGTATTCAAAGAAAAACCGCTTGCCCCCTTGTAACCAATCCTCAAAGGGAAGCACCAACGATGATGAGGAAATAAGATGTTCCTTCACTGTACCTTCCTCATCCCGCCAGCCTTTCGGCTCCTCCAAGCATAAGGTCTGACCAACCAGAGGAGGGGCATCCGGCATCCTTGTACATAAAGAAAGGGGTCAGGAAATAAATTGGAAGAAAAACTAAAAGAAATCTCATCAGAGGGGATAATCCCGGCTTCATCCCCCATAGGGTGCGGAAATGACAAACTGATGATATCATCAAAAATTTCACTAGACTTAACAGCGCACGCAATGACCACCTCTATAACTTGGACTTCCTCGCACTGGACCGAAACGGTTGCTTCAGCATAATCGAGACTGTCCTCTTCCATGAGAGTGGGCACGACACTGCGCAGGTCTGCAATATCCTGCAAATTGACCTCAATGATAACATCAGAAATAGATGTAGTTTCATGTGTAGTGGGAGAAGACGTGCTTCTTAAGAGTTCGGGCTCACTCTCCACAAAAGGGCACAAATCCAAGCAAATTGGTATATGAACCGAAGAGGTATGGGGGGTCGCATCAGAAATAAAGTCATGAGGGACACTGATGCACGTTTCGATTCCAAAGCCTTCAAGAGGTGAAGGTGGATGTGACACGTAATCAGAGGAAGGAGCTGTGCTCGCAGAATTTGAAGATGGGACGATCCAGATATCCGTCTAATCGTCATCCGCCAATTGGCGAAGATAATCAGCACAGTCCTTCAAGGCATGCTCTCTACTTTTGCAAAATAAACACTATTTTACTGGCTTCTCCGACACCAAAGGTGTTGCAGCCGCGTAAGAGCGCGACAACAGAGGCGCAGTAGAGTAGCCAAAAGATTTATGGGCTCTGTACGGTTACTGAACAACACCATATATTTGGGACACCTATCACTAGCGTGGGATGTGTCCCCACACCAACGACATCATATATTCAAATCCTCCCACATGATATAGAAGAAGAAAATAGCATGATAAATACTAAATTAAAAAGAATAAAAGACTCAATCGAAAAAAATTGATTCACAACCAGAATCTCATCACGCCTGCATTCCCCGGCAATGGTGCAAAAAACTTGATGCGATTACGGCAAGTGCACTGGTCGCGTGCAAGTAATAGTTGGGAGGCAACTCCCCAGATATTGATCTCTTAGGGAATGCAGGTTGTGGTGACAAGAAAATAGAATGAGGCGATTGTTACGACGAGTAAAATAACATAAAAACAAGGGCGTTGTGATTGGTGTCCTAAGCTATTGCAGAAATAAGAGAAATGCGGGTCAAAACTCTGCTTTGCAAGGAAGGATGGATGCAACGACCGCGATGCCGTGCTTCGGTGAGTGGGTGAATGAGAAGGCTGGCGGATGAGGGTCGTAGGCACCTCATCATGGAACACGCAACTAGCAATTGCTAGTATGGAGCACTACAAAGCGGTGGAGTGGATGGCGGACTACGGTGCTCCTCAAATCTCATAAACCACAAAAGATCTCAAAAAACATGAAATCATATTAACTAGAACACAATGTTTATGAACATCATCCACAATAACAAACACATACTAGGAAACTCTAAAGCAAAGCGCAGGGGAAAAGAAGAAACCGAAGCTCGAAGACTATGCTGAAGATTCTCGGCCGGAATCGTAGGGTTGTCACGCCTAGTCTGTGCTCGGTCATCAGTTGCGTCCGGGGTCCGGAGGAGCTGTCACCTTCCTCTACCATTACCCATCTTCTTCGTGGTCTAGCTCGAGGTAACTCTTGTTCGACACCTTGAATGTAGTGGAAGCTCTCCGTCTATGGCATTCTTGAGCTCAAAGATGATGGAGGAGGCCAAGGTGAGTGCTTCGGCGGAAGATTTACAAGACTATGGTTGCCGAAGCTCCTCCTAGGTCAAACGGTGGTGGAGTGGCGAACTGGTCGAAAATGGCGGGCTTCTCAACCTTTTCCCGCGTGGTGTCCTTCTTCCAGCAGATTTCCTAACTTAAATACTAAAAAGTCAGAAATTTAGTCACGCACGGGCGAACGCACGACCGTGCATTGCGCGTGCGTTATTTAAGAAATAAATTGGCTTGAGGAAGAAGCAGCAACACCCGTACATTATACTCACGCACGGGCGAATCCGCCCGTGTGTAAAAATGCACGAACAATTCAGATTGGATAAAAATCAGTTGAAACAGGTGATCATGCATTTCCTTCACGCACTAGCGAATCCACCCGTGCGTAAAAATGCATGAACAAATTCAGATCACAAGTTTTCTCCCCAGATGAAGGCGCACGGCCGCAGTTGTCTGTGCATCAAGAAAACGCACGACCATGCGATATAAATAAACATGATTTCTGGGGGAAAAATAGGGTGATCCAACCACCTGTAAGAATAGCAATCCAGCTGGGAATACACCTCCAGCACCAATCAGACAGAGAAAAAGGATTGGGGAGCACCATGTGCGTACCCCAAATAACATGGAGCACAAACACACACCAAAACGGGCTTAAAAGGAGCACAAAGCATGCAAGTGCGCATGAATGAGCATAAGAGAAATAGATGCAATAATAGCTTGAAAATGATGCACATGAGAGTGAAAACTAGCCCGGATGAGACCATCAAAGTGTATATAAATGGGACTCATCAACGATCAACCTTCCATCTCATCGATCAACATCCCATCCCATCAATCGGCACCTTCTCCCATCGATATTTGCAGTCACGCCCATGACCGATGCCGTGACCCATCAAATCCTTCTAGAAGCCAGCGTACATGCCAGCCATCACGCCCCAATTGAACCAGATGTGTGCCGCCCAAGGTCACGCCCGTGACAACTCAAGTCACGACCGTGTACAACCATTTTCCCGGTCAAAAGCTTCCAGAAGGCGGCTGAGCGATCCTTCCAGCATGCGCAGAAGTCACGCCTTTGGTCACGCCCGTGACCGAGGTTGTGTAATTTTAAAAAATTTCCTATAAATAGCGGGGCTCGGTTGAAGCAATTCCATCTAGATTTTGAGAGTGTTTTATGTTTTTTTAAATTGTTTTGAGTGTATGTGAGTTCTTTTATGCATTTAAGTTTTAGTTCTTTTGTAATTTTTACTTTAATAGCCTAGTTATATTGTTTGATATGAAAATAAAATGTTGTTTTTCTCATTTGGATCTTCATTTTAATTTTATGTAAGTGTGTGTGTGTGTGTGTGTGTGTGTATGAGAATAGATTTTATTTTCTTTTAATTTAGCTTTTAATTAAAGTAGAGTGTGTGTGTGTATGAGATTAATTTTATTGCTTTCATAACTTAGATTTATCGCTTTCATAATTTAGATTTAAAAGCTTTCATAAAATAGTTTATTGCTTTCTTTAACGCTTTATTTATTGCTTTCTTTTAACGCTTTCTTTCGATTCAGTCTTTTTATTACAAGTAGTGTGTGTGTGTGTATGAGATAGTATTTTCCTTTATTGTAACTTAGCTTTATTTCAAGTCTTATTACCACCCCCATCCCAGATGAGAGGCTAAGTAATTTTTAGCGCTTGATTAAGATGGTTGGGACTGATATTATTTTTGCATTTTTATAAGTCTTTCAATTTCCCGCTCATACCCACTTAAAATATTAACATGTCTTTTCTAATTACTTATGCAATCTCCATTCCGATGAGTGGCTAATTTCCTTTAGCGCACGATGTTGAAGAGCATTGGGACAAATAAATGGTTTTCTAAAATTTAAAACATCTCCTTTCTAAAAATTAATTAACGAGCTTAAGGATTACCTGAGAAAAACATCGTGGGAGGCCATATAATCGATGTATGGTTCTCATTTTCGTACACTAATTAGCTGAGAGGCTCGTGCATATTGATTGATCGCTCACAGGTAAAGAGAAGTGCGCTCTACCCTTGAGAAAGGATGAGGTAAGTCTCCCGAATTGTAAATAAAAACCAAATAGAGGGGTTCATAACATAAAGCGAGTATTAAGGAGATTTGATTAAAGAATGAGAGTTTGGTCTAATACTCTTAATCTCAGGTGGGCGTACCCTTGAGAGAGGTGCATTCATACTTATGGAACCTCCACGTCCAAGTCGTTTTAATGTTTTGAAAAGTCATATCTTTTACTTTAAAAAAAAGACTATTTTCGCCTCAAGGTAATTCGACATCGGGCACTATCTTCATCATCGTTTAGAACTCTAGTTATACACATATTATCGTTCATTATTAAACTAACTCAAAATATTACTACGATAAAATAATAGTTCGTTCCTTATAATTAGAAGTAATCAACAGGATCCGCGGAAACATACGACCTCGATAAATTCTAAACCAAAATATCTTGTACTACACGAGAAAAGGTATACTTGCCATTATCATATGATTAGTTTCGATATAAATTAAACAAAAGCTTTTCAAAACCAAAATATGTAAAACTCTCCTTTGCTATTTAAAAATCAATAGAATTTGGCGTCATATCCGGGGCGTAATCGTCAATACTTCGAAACAAGAAAAGTCTGTTACTTCTAACTTCCGATTGGATAACGGCTAGTTTCTCGAAGTAAGAGTACTTGCGAAACTCCTCAAAAACACCCGCCTAATTCTAATCTCATCACATAAAGGTTGTGCAACCAAGAAAATCCAAATTCAATCATCAGTAATATATCAAATTTGAAGTTTAAAAAGAAGATGTTTGAATTTAGGTACAAAAGATGCAAGCAAGCAAGAGTACAAATATCAAGAAAAGATATATTTTACAATGTAAATTAAATTGCATTTCAAGTAAACATAAACATTGTAAAGATCATGTTTTGTTGTCTAGTGATTTTTCTTAAAATTGTAGAGAATACTGTTGCTAAGCTTTTAGAGTCCAATTCTGTGTTCAAAAAGGTGTTTTGATAAAGTATACAACTGTATAAATCAAACCACATGAACATATGTAATGCAAGAACATGCCTTTAAATAAACATAAATATTTTTACTTCCATAAATTTCAATGCACAAAATTATTATTTTTAAAAAGAGAAGTGGTGAAATTTTTGTTTGCACAAGGCACGTTACAATTCTTGGCCAAGGTGCTCAACCTCACAATGCTCATTATGACTTATCAAGAGGGTGAGTAGTGCTTGGTGGAGTTTTCCTGTCATTGATTTTTTGCTTTTTAGTTTAGTGACTAAGGACTCCCAATTCACTTGATTTTGCAAACATCGAAATTTTATTTTATATACAACTTTTCTCTAGTCACAAGTGCATGAACACAAAGAATTCAAGAAAGAATTCAATGATTTGTAGGTAATCTATTTATGCAATTCAATATTATAAGTTCTTGTTCTACACAAGCATGCATGAATTGGATTTAAAAGTACATGTAGATTATCAAAAAAGTGTAAGTGAGATATTCATTACCAAATATAACACATCACTCATACTTAGAGGCATGCAAAAACAATTCTACACATGTATTCTACAACCAACTTTATTGCACATTGTAAGATAATACTCAAGGCATGATATATTCAAGAGCAATGTTAAAAAGAAACTTGAAATTAAAATTAACTATTGTAAATCATCATTAAGTAATAAATATAATCATCCTTTATTTTAAGCAATGAGCATTAAGCAGGTTTTTTTTTTATTTAAATTTTTAGAAACAAAGTAGAAACAAATAAACAAATGTAATAGAAGACAAAAACATATTTTTGTATTTTTGTACTTGTTTTGAAGTTTTATCTTTGATTTTGATTTGTAAGGACAATATCAAAATGAAAATACATGAAACTTTCTGAAAACAGTGAAAATACAATATAATAAAATTTTCATAAAGAGAAAACTTAGAGAGGTATATGATATAATAAGAATCAGGCTAACTCTAGCGATAACAACTACCGCCCGGCGATAGTAACAGAACCTTGATTTTCATGAAATACTCAAATTTTTTGAGATTTTTTGTTTGAAAATAATTTGTCATTATGTGGGCTATAAGATATAGCAAGAAAAAAAATAGAGAGAAATTGCGCGTTATACATTTCAAGCCAGAATATCTAATACTCCCAATTCTAATCTAAGCATATTGAATCTAGCATCGGGGAGAGGTTTGGTAAAGATATTCACAAGTTAATATTCAACAACAACAACAACACTCAAGCCTTTATCCCACCATAGTGGGGTCGGCTATATGGATCCTCTGTCGCCATTGCGCCCTATCTTTAAGCATAGTCTCATTAATGCCTAAGTACATCATGTCTTTCTTTATAGTTTCATTCCAAGTCTTTTTTGGTCTACCCATCCCCCGTTTAACATGTCTAGTGACTAAACTCTCACAACGCCTAATAGGTGCCGCTAATGGTCTCCTATGTACATGTCCAAACCATCTTAAACGAGCTTCTCGCATCTTCTCTACAATTGGCGCCACTCCTATCTTATCCCTGATACATTCATTCCTAATTTTATCCAGTCTCATGTGACCACACATCCACCTAAGCATTCTCATCTCCGCGACTCCCATTTTTTGCTCGTGTACACCATTCACTGCCCAACACTCAGAACCGTAGAGCATTGCAGGCCTAATTGCAGTACGGTAAAACTTGCCTTTATGTTTTAGTGGTACTTTACGATCACATAGGATCCCAGACGCGCCTCTCCACTTCAACCAACCTGCTTGGATTCTATGAATCACATCTTTATCTACACCTCCATCTTTTTGAATTATCGATCCCAGATATTTAAAGCACTCACTGCGGGAAATATCTTGGTCACCCAATTTAATGACGGAGTCATCTGACCTTCTTGCACTACTAAATTTAAGCTCTATATACTCTGTCTTTGTCCTGCTCAACCTAAAACCCTTCTTTTCTAAAGTGTCTCGCCAAGATTCCAGTTTCGTGTTTACACCCTCGCGCGTCTCATCGACCAAAACAATATCATCTGCAAATAATAAACACCAAGGTATTGCTTGCTGGATATGTCCGGTGAGCTCATCTAAGATAAGGGTAAAGAGGTAAGGGCTTAAAGCTGACCCTTGATGTAAGCCAACAGCGATAGGGAATTCTTGTGTTAATCCTCCAGATGTCCTCACCTTGGTCACTGAATTTGTATACATATCTTTGATTACATCAATGTATGATACATTTACACCTTTCTTTTCTAAGACTCTCCACAAGACCTCTCTTGGAACCCTATCATACGCCTTCTACAAGTTAATATTCAATTCCAAGAAAATTGATTCTTATATGTTCCTTTTTAATTGAGTGATGTTAAATGCAGGCCAGTTTTGGCTATATGCAGGCCACAGTTTTTTAAAAAGAGCGATGTCAAATGCAGGCGAATTTTAGTTATATGCATGCCACAGTTTTAAAAAAAAGATATCATTTTTCCTTTTAAAACTTCAGGAAAATGATTCGAGTTGTTTAATACTTCATGTATTATGTGTTTTTTCCTTCCATGCAACCGTGTCCCCAAGGAGTTTACTCGTTTGCCCGAGACTGGTGTTTTTTTAAATTACAACTGGCCTAAAGCTATTCATGGGTATTTGCTACGACGATGGCGATGGCGATGATCGCGACGTTGTCAGTGATGGTTGCGATGGCGCTGATCGCGATGTCGTCGGTGATGGCGGCGATAGCGCCATCATCGGCGATGACGGGGATGGCGGGGATGGCGGCGATGGCGACGTCGTCGGTGATGGCAGCGATAGAGACGTCGTCGGCGATGGCATCGATGGCGGCGATCGCGACGTCGTCGGCAATGGCAGCGATGGAGGCGATCGCGGTGATGGAAGCGATGGCGGCGATGGTGGCGATGATGGCGATGGTTATACTTCGGGTAATTACGTCGCTAATGGGGGTTCTTTGGATAACCGCACCCCTATGGATAACCGCTCTCCCAGATTTACTGACAAAATAGTGACATTCAACATAACCTCGCACGCATGATATTTTACTTACTTATTTTATGAATGCTATTTTTCTTGGTGATTTATTTAGGAAAATATTAATTTGATTTTTGAATATGGTATATAAATATGAAATTTGGCCTGCATGAATAATTTTTTGGCATGCATATAGCAAAAACAGGCCTGCATTTAACATCAGTCTTTTTAATATGATCCCTAATAAAATGATGTCGGACATCTATATGTTTAGATCTAGAGGGATGTACAGGATTGTTAGTAAGATCAATAGCCCCCTTATTGTCAAATTATAATTAAATATTATTAGATGAACTCCAAAGTCTTCTAAAGTTTGAGTCATCCATAAAGCTTGTCACAACAACTACCTAGTGTGATATATTCGGGCTCGATGGTGGAGAGGGCAAAAAATTTTGTTTCCTACTTGACCAAGATACAAGTGAAGAGCCTATAAGATGATACGTGTCACTAGTGCTCTTACGATCTAATGAACATCCCGCAGAGTCCAAACCAGAAAAGTCGTGAAAAATAAAGGAATCATTATGAGGATACCACAAGCCTACTCTAGATGTTCTGATTAGATATCTAAAAATCCGTTTAACTGCTTTTAAATGTGATTCTTTGGGGTTAGCTTGAAATCTAGCACATAAACAAATAGAAATCATAATATCAGGTCTAGATGCAATCAAATATAGTAATGATTCAATCATTCCTCTATATAATGTTTGATCAATAGAAATACCAGCTTCATCTTTTCCCAATTTTAGTGACGCACGCATAGGAGTATTGGCTTGCTTTAGGTTTTCAAATCCAAATCTTTTAAGAATATCATGAAAATATTTAGATTGAAAAATAAAAATACCATCATGTCTTTGCGTGATTTGAAATCCTATAAAATATGTGAGTTCTCTTACCAAGCTCATTTGAAATTCATTTTTCATCACTAAAACTACTTCATTACACAACTCTTCATTAGTGGCTCCAAAAAAAAATATCATCCATATTAATTTGCAATATAATCAAATTATTATTAACATGCTTAATGAAGAGTGTCTTATCCACACTTCCCATAGTATATCCATGCTTTAACAAAAATGATGTTAATCTTTCATGCCAAGCACGTGGCGCTTGCTTCAAACCATAAAGTGCTTTTTCTAATTTATACACCTGATTAGGAAATTTTTCATTAATAAAATAGGGGGGTTGTTCAACATAAACTTCTTCTTTTATAATCTCGTTTAAATATGCACTTTTAATATCCATTTGAAATAATTTAAAAATTTTAAAACTCGCAAATGCAAGAAAAATTGTAATTGATTCTAGATGAGCAACGGGTGCAAAAGTTTCATCAAAATCTACCCCTTCGATTTGAGAATATCCTTGTGCAACTAGTCTAGCTTTATTCCTTGTAATTCTAGAATCACCATCTAATTTATTTTTAAATATCCATTTAACACCTATAACTGGATGACTAGATTGCCTCTCTACAAGATTCAAAACCTTATTACTTTCAAATTGATTTAGTTCTCCGTTCATGGCTAAAAATCAAAATTCATCTTTTAAAGCCGCTGAAATATTTTCTTGATTCAATTTCAAATACAAAACAAAGGTTTGAAAATGACTCATGTAAAATAGAACGTGTGGTTACCCCTTTTGGTGTTTCTCCAATGACAAGCTCCCTTGGATGATCCTTTGAAAACTGTAGCACACTTGGAGGAACATATTCTTCTTTTTCTTCTTCTTTCACCACTTTTTCTTCTTCTTTTTCTCCAACTGATTCATCATAATCATGCTCCAAAGGGGAACGATGTTCCTATTCATTTGTTGTAGGATTAAAATCTACAAAAGGAATAAACTCATCAAATCTTACATGAATAGACACATCAACTATTTTAGTTCTTTTGTTATATATTCTATAAGTCTTACTAGTTGAAGAGTAGCCAATGAAAACTCTCTCATCACATTTTTCATCCAATTTTCCTAATGCATCTCTAGTGTTTAAAATAAAACATTTGCAACAAAAAATATGAAAATTAGATACATTAGGTGTCGTTTTAAAATATAGCTCATAAAGTGTTAGTTTTATGATTGGGCAAAGCATGACACGATTAATAACATAACATGAAGTATTAACATCTTCTGCCCAAAATGATCTGGGCAACCCATATTCCGAAAGCATAGTGTGTGCTAGTTCTTGAAAGGTTCTATTTTTCATCTCCACTACACCATTTTGTTGTGGGGTGCGTGGAGCGAAAAATTCATGCTTAATTCTGACGCGCTATTTCAGCACCGCTAATTAGCAAGCGCGAAATGCGGTACGTCGGCAGTGCACCAGTCATTGTCAAGTAATAAAAGTAGGGAGAAATTCCCCGAATATCGTTCTCAAAGAACCGCAAGTTGGGTAGTATGATTTGCTTCTTAGGAAATTAATTATGAGGATTACTAAGTTAACAAAAGGGAGTTTGGTTGGTTTTATAGAGACAAGAAAAAGTAAACCTATATTAACTATGCGGGTCGCAATCACCTCTTCGCTTGGTGGATGAGGTTATTGTAGGCCGCGATGTTGTGCTTCGTTTAGCGGATGGACGGTGAGCAAATGGGAAGTGAGTGCTAAGGGTGTTTGAGGGTCGAAGGCACCTCTTCACTCTCACCTCTAGCTTTTGCTAGAGTGAGCTAACTAGAACGTATGTATGGAAGTGGAGTGGGGGCGGA
Organism: Dactylorhiza incarnata; assembly: GCA_033032865.1. Lineage (NCBI taxonomy): Eukaryota > Viridiplantae > Streptophyta > Magnoliopsida > Asparagales > Orchidaceae > Dactylorhiza > Dactylorhiza incarnata. The sequence continues at coordinate 2,305,300 of JAWHQI010000068.1, forward strand.
GCGCATCACAGCAAAGCATCAAGTGAAGAATAAAACAAGAGTAAGATTCCATTCATAGACAAATAGAGATTAATCCAGTTCCTTACAACAGTTAAGAATACATTTCAAAAAAGGGAGAGGTTAGAGGAAACCACGAGATGAGAAGCCTCGCCGTAGATCTTGGCCGGAATGGGGGGTTGTCACGCGTCCTCTGAGCTCAGTCCTTGGTTGCTTCCGGGGTTCAGAGGCTTTCACTACCTCCAAACGTCATCCGTCTTCTTCTCAGAGCTGGATCTCTTCCACTTAGCCCAATGGAGATGCCACACCTTGAAATACTTGTTGTAGATGGCGGGGAATGCTTCCGGGACCCTTGATGGAGCTTAGGATCGATGGATGAAGATTTCCCAAGGAAGGAGATGGATGGATGGAGCTTGGAGAGGGAAAATGGCGGAAGTTTGCAGAAGAATTCGCGCCAAAACTATGCTGAATGCCCTAGAATCGCGGAGCGAGCCTTTAAATACGAAGCAGAGTAAACATTACGCACGATCAGTGGCGCACGACCAGTGGTCGTGCGCGAAGGAATGCTTGTGATCATGCGCGGTCAACCTGCAGCAGAGGGGAAGATAGGAAACTAACGCACGGTCAGTGGCACACGACCAGCGGTCATGCGCAAAGAAGTCCTATGAACGTGTGAACTTCTCTGTCTCGTAAGGGGAATTGACGCACGACCAGTGGTTGTGCGCCTGATCATGCGCAAAGGAAAACGCACGATCAGTGGCTTTTTAGGCCAACATTCGCCACAATCCATTTCGAGCGTTCACATGATCCTTGTACCTGCATGAAAAACATACTAGACCACTGATCCGTGCATACCACAGGATCCACAGAACAGGCATAAAGTAATATATAATGAAATCACACAACGAAGAGGGTAGGGAATGCACTATAGTTGAGAATATGAAATGCAATCAATATAAGCATAGATGAGCAGTAAATGAAGTGCAAAGGAAAGATAAACCGACCGAGTAAGAAACAACATAGCTGGTTTTGAAATTGCGAGGGCGGAGAAATATGCAAATTCGCATACTCATGAGCATATAAATCTAGTATAAAGAATTTTTAGTTTTACAAAAAATGTTTTCCACAATTCTAGGAGCGTAAAGATATATTATTTCTACTCAAGAGTTGAATCACGAGGAATCACCCGGTCACGCGTAGGAAGAAAGTAGAATGAATGCTAAGGCAAACATTACTCAACACCGGGGTTCGAAACAACCTCCACTAAAATCCATCAATGTCGGTGCCCATAAGCTCACCCGTTTGCAATCTCTCCAAGGTAGTCGTCACGTTCGATGCGTGAGTCGGTAGGACTTTAGGTTGAGATAAGGCTTGGGTTTAGGTGTGGTATACAATTATAAAAATGAAGGCTACACACAACCCAATTGAGCTGATACCAAATATTTGATCCAAGCATCCACTATGAGCGCGGGTGCGTCACACCCCCAGACTTGAACTTTAACACACAGGCATGTGCACCGCCTACTCACGGATATCAATTTCAAATAGATTTTTTTCAATTAATTACTTTTCATCATTTTTTTTTCATTTAAATTGCCTTTTCTTTTTCTCTTCTTTTTTCAAATTTTCTTTTTCACTTTCAGCAAATGTGCAAGGAAGCATAACCACATTTTAATTTTGCACCACATCAACACCCTCAAACTGAAAATAATTACACTCGAGCTTGGGTTTGGGTGTGTGATTAGGATCGGCTGTTGGGCTTTAGTGGAATGAATGTGGAGCTGAATCAACAGGATCGGGTAGGCACAAAGGGCTAGCAAGGATTATATGATAGGACCGGTATAAAAAGCTCAAGTAGGCCAACATGATGGCCTACGTCATACTCACGCACTGGACCAAGTCATACCTATGCTTGGAGAGTCGCTTGGGGCAAGTTCTTAGCCACCGAGAAAGATAATTATTCCTCCCGTCTTAAGCAATACGAGCCTAGCACCCGTCTACACACATCCCTACACTACCGTTTGGTTCGCACTGGATTCACCACTTTTGAGTAGAATAATCTAAAATTATGCCGAAAGAATAAAATGTACAACTAAAAGCATAAAGAAAAATTTATTCTGCACCGATTTCTATGCGAGACATGAATAATTTACTAGAGAACTACACGAGTCAACAAAGTACTCTGTTTCGCAATCCTAACCCAGCACCGTAATTTCCCATTCACACAACCGAGACGAGTTAGACTCGTCACGCGCCTACAGTCAAGTGCGCGCTCAGGTGGGTGTCGTAGTGTGCCATGAAGATGAAAAATACTACAATACATAAATTAATTTGTAAATCCTAGTATGATGTGCACTATGCATGTGCACGTGGTAACGACACTCACATTCCCCCAGACTTAATCTAAGCGCAAAATATGTTTTTCTTGCGGCATACTGTTGGGGAAATGATTTATCTTAATCCTTAGAATTAAGAAGAATATAAATTCTAAGTATAAAAATTAGGCTAAGTAAATATGCGTCGAATGGTATTTGATGCAACGTCGAAATATAGTCGACGTTTCTCTCAGAATGAGTCGAAGTAACTCTTAGAAAAATTTGACGTAATCATAGTCGACGTACCTCTGACTTCTAGTCGACGCATTTGATAAAGTCGACGCACCTTTGTCGACGCACCTTCCTTATTCTCCTCTTGACGTCCAACCAGGATGAAATCGACGTATACGACAAATAGTAATCGACGCACGTCGATATCTATAAGTAATTCAAAAACACGCCAGATCTCTTTCCTTCTTTCTGTAGATCTGATTTTTATGGAATGATATTATTCTTTTATAGCCGTTCTGAATCAGCCTTTCCTTCTATTTGATTCTTGGCTAATTTGATTAAGATTATTATGGATATTATTTGAAATCAGAATGAATTCCTTTCCTTCTACAAAAATATTGATTATGGAAACTCTAAATCTCTTTCTTATTCTCTGTCTACTAATTGATTATTCTCCTTTAGCAATATCTTTTAAGCAGAGCTATAAATAAGAAAGAGGTCGACAGAGAATGATAAGAAGTGATCCACCATATACATTCGAAAAAGAGGAAGAGCTCCCAATTGAAGAGTGAGAAAATTGAGAAAAGAGATAGTGTGCTGCAGCAAAGAAAAAGCCTTCATCTTCTCAAGTCATTCTGCTGCAAATTCTGAAAGCTCTCACAAAAGAGAAAAAAACTTACAATCTCCTTCTCACTATAGAAGAGAGATCATATTCACTATACTTGTGCTTCCAATCTTCTTGCTAGGAAGAAGATTCTTTCTTACATATATCATTTTCTGTTCTTCTACTTGTTCTACTTCTGCTTCTCATTCTATTTTCAAATTGTGTAAAAGAATTTTTAGAATCTCTCTTCAAAAAATTCAGTTGTAGTGGTTCTAAGAGTCTCCTTACCAAATGACTCAGTTTGCTTGTAAGAGTCTCCTTATCAAAAGACTAAGTCGGGTTCTAAGAGTCTCCTTATCAAAAGACTCAGTGCAAGTTAGTGAATTCCTACCAAAGGGGGTAGAAGAGTGGACTACCCAAAGTTTGGGGAACCACTATATTTCCTTGTGTTGTGTTGTGATTTTCTTCTTGTTATTCTTCTTCTTTACTTGCTTAATTCTTGTTGGTGTGTGGGAAGCTTAAATCTATGATTATTACACACACATATATATATATATATAATTGCACAAAGTATTTTTAATCTCTATTCACCCCCCCCCCCCCCTCTAGAGAATTCTAGTGAGGTTAATTGTGCACTTTCAATTGGTATCAAAGCGAGGTTGATCTAAAAAGGGTAACTCCTTGATCAAAAAGATCCTACCTCATATATATATATATATATTTTTGAAAACTATATCTTTTCACATGGCACAAATCAAAGATTATGCTTCCACCAGACCACCAATGTGCAATCTTGAAAAGTTTGCAGTTTTGAAAACAAGAATTAGGATTTATATGAATTCTATTGATGAAGAATTATTTAATGTTATTTTGATAGGTCCTCCCAAGCCTTATAGAAGAGACTCAAGTGATGAAGTGACTCACACTTGTCCCAAAGGCTGAGTGGACAGTGGAAGAGAAGAAGGCAGGAACATGTGATGCAAAAGCTGTGAACATTCTTGTCTCAACCCTCTCAGATGAAATTTTTCAAAAGGTTGTTGACTGTGAATCAGCCAAACAAATATGGGAGGCTCTTACAAAGATGGTAGAAGGAAGTGCTGATGAAAGGAAAGATAGAAAGGCCCTATTGATCTCCCAATATGAGAAATTTCAAAAGAAGCATGAAGAAAGCATATCAGAGATGTATGTTAGATTCAGTCTGATCATAAATCAATTAAGGAGCCAGGATAGAGAGATCTCCCTCACAGAGATCAATGACAAACTGTTAATGAGTCTCCTAAGTTCATGGGACTCAAGAATATGGGCAATAAGAGATACAAGAGGACAAAAGGAAATCTCAACAGATGCCCTCTGAGGAAAACTCAAATCCTATGAGCAACTGCTGAAAACCAGAGAAGAGAAGGAAAGAAGAGGAAGCACTTCAACCTCCTCAAAAGATAGAAACATTGCTTTAAAAGCAACAGGAGAAGAGACCCCTGTCACTGAAGAAGAATTATTCAGTTTCCTGGCTAGGAGATTCAAGAAATGGTTCAGGACAGATGGGTCTAGAAGGAGAGAATCAAAACCAAGGTATGATAAAACTCCTACTAAAGAAATCATTTGTTATTCCTGCAGGAAAACTGGACACATTGCACCAGAATGTCCAGAAAATACTGAGAAGAAGAATGATCTGAAAAAGAAAGATCTCAAGAAAAAGGGGAAGAAGAAAGAAAGAGGCTTCATTGCAGAAGCTTGGAGTGAAACATATTATGAGGACACCACCTCATCCAAAAGTGACAATGAAGAGTCAAAGCAAGAAGACCTATGCTTAATGGCTGTTGAAAGCTCAAAGGAAGAACATGGTGCTGAATCATGGAGTGAGACAGAATCAGAAGGAAGCATCTCTTCTGAAGTGATAAAGAAAATAGCCTTATTCTCATAGAGGAATCTGAGGATAAGGATGAGGTAAGCATTTTTGATGACATAGATTTTCTGTGTGATGACTTCAAAGATGATTTTAAAGGATTATGTTTAGAACAACTAAAAGTTAAACAAGAAATTAAGAATCTAAAAGAACAAATTAATGTCATTAAAAACCAGAGAAATATAGAGGATACTTGTTCTAAAAATCCTGAGTTAAAGGTTAACATCATAGAAAAAGAAATAGAGAGGGCTAAAATAGAAAACCAGCTTCTTAAGAATAAGGTATCCCAAGCAAAAGCTTTTGAAGAATCAACAAAATTGAGAAGCCAAACACTTAAAGAAATCACAGAAAAACAAACAAGAAGACATAAAAATCTTGGGCTAGGAGCTGATCCCTCAGCTAGTCTTAATCCATCCAACAAACCTGCTTGGATGAGCCCTGTTAAATTCACTAAGCCCACTAACTCAATAAACCAAGAAGAAGACTCACAAAATAAGGGAGAAGACTTCAAGGAAATAAACCAATTTGATGAAACATCATATTATTCAGTTGATGACTCTCAAACTTCTTCTGAGAAGGAAACTAGGCCAAGAGAAACAACTCATAAAGAAATAAAATCAGAAAAAGGGAAAAATAAAATTTGTGAAAACACAATTGCGTCGACTTCATATCGACGCATGAATGATAGTGCGTCGAATTCTACTCGACGCAATCTCTTAGATGCTTCGACCTCAATTCGACGCATGAAAAAGTACGTCGTCTTCAAATCGACGCAACTTCTTCCATGCATCGATCCCAGATCAATACAATCTGGAGAAAGCACCGAGTATAAATCGACACAACTATCAACATACGTTGAGTAGATATCAACGCATACAAACTCAGAGCAACATAAAGACAGAACACTTCCATCCTCCAAAAACCTTCCATCTTAACCCCCATTCAGGACCCATTCATCCTGATCATAATTTCTATCCTTGTCAAATCTTTCATCCTAATCAAAAATTGTATTCTAATCAAAAGGTTTATCCTAATCAACACCACTATCTCTCTCTAAACTCAAAATCCCATAATCTAAAGATAGTCAGATGTTATATATGCAATAAAACTGGCCACATTGCCAAACAATGTTGGTACAATTAATCTAATTATAAAAATTAGTCCAAGACTGTCTTATAAAACATTAGGAGCAGGAAGAAATAATCTCTCAAGGGAAAACCCAAAAATTTTCAGGAAAATAAAAGTCACGTCGACTTTATAATCAACGCACCGTCGATAACTATCAATAACAACTTCAATCGACGCATGCGTCGACTCCAATCGACGTATACGTCGATATGAAACCCTAACATCTTACCTCAGACTGTATCGATGCTTATGTCGAATTCCACTCGACGTAACGTCGACTTTATGAAAAAGAGCGGCAATACTAAAATATTTTCAGTCACATCCACTGTAGTACCGAATATGCCTCGAATTGTGTCTCATTTCGACGTTTCACCTGACTCAAATAGACTCTCCAGTTAGAAATCCTCGCGCACTCTGCATCTTTCATTCCTCTTACCTATCAATCCAGCCATTTCTTCCTCTTTCTTACTGACCTACAATGGCTCCCAAGATAAACTCTGGGTTTGACATTGACCTCGAATCCTTCCAAGCCGCCGCAGAAAATTATAAGGGCATTATAGCTCTCTTCACTGAAGCTGGTCTGGATAAGCTCATCTCCACAAGATGCAAGCTCCTGGAGACAGAACTCACGGAGATGATGACTCTGTTCAGATATCTGAACAAGGAGAAATCACAGGAACAATTCATGAGACACCTGTCTCAATTTCTGCAGAACACATTAGGACCACCTTTGATCTACCATCAGGTACAGTCCAATATTATCTTTGTTCAAATAAGGATAGCAAATCATTTTCTAAAGAATAACTAAAATAATTTCCCTATTAGGTGATGAACCCATGGAACTTACCCCTGATGAAATAAAGAATTTGTTAATCACCATGAAGTTCTCCAAAGATAGACCAATCCACCTGAAGAAAATAGACTTCTCTGAGGAGTATGGACTGTTGGGAGACATAGTAGGGAAAATATTACTATGTAAGATCTTTGCTCATGATGCAGAGCCCAAGAAGCAACTGAACATCATGGGGGCCCTTGTGCTGAAGAAGAAGGTAGACTGGGCAAGCCGCCTGCTCAAAATGATAGGCTTTAAATATTCTCACAAAGAGAATGCCTACATGAGAATTATGAGCCAAGTACTCTTCCACTCCTTCCCTGACCTATGCAGGTCAAAAGGAATCCCCATCCCTCCTGGCAAGAGGATGTCCATTGCTCTATTCTCAAAATGGACCAGGAAAATCCCCAAACATGGTGCCATTCCTGAAAGGACTCCATATCCTCCCAACTCTCCTGCTCATCCATCTTCTCCTCCTCCTCCTCCTCAAACATGCATCCCTTCTCTACCACCATCATCCACACCTTCACAAATACCAACTCAATCTCCTGCTCAACCCTCCACTATTCCTTCACCTTCTCCATCAAATATACCTCATCACAATAATACAGTCCCCTCTCCACCTTCATCACATACACCTCCACCATTATCTCCTCCTCCTCCATTATCTCCTCCTCCACCACCACATTTTGAACCATCTCCATCCACTGAAAACCTCATCACTCAGTGTATCCAATTCACAGCCCAAAGATTCCAAGCAATGCTGGATGGGCATTGCTCCAAAATTCACTCCTCCATCTTGCACATGCAAACCCAAATAGATGGGGTCAGTGCCTCTGTGCAAAGCCTGAAGACCTCTATATCTTCCTCTAAGGTCACCAGGTCTTTCTTAACCTCCTTGGCTAAGAAGGTCAAGAAGGGGGAGAGGTTAGATGAAGAGCAGCTCTCCAGTCATAAATCTCTCTCTCACAAGTCTCTTCCTACCTAAAAAACTGATAGTCTTGCATTGCTCAAGACTATTGGGAATGAAGTTGTACCTGAGCTACATAGTGAAGAGCACCTAACAAAGGTACTCAATATAGCAAGAGAAGCTACTCAACAAGTGATTCTATTATAAGGGGAGGCATGTAGGGTAGAAAATGAAGTTGAAAAGGGAACTGAGGCTGAAGGAGAGAAAGAAAATGAAGCTGATACTGTGATGGCTGAAGTAGGAGCTCAGGAGCCAGATGCAGTTAAAACTGGAGCTAGAGATGCAAGAGAAACTGAAGAAGAAGTAAAAGGCTCAAAGGAAGTTCCATCCCAGGGGGAGCAAACTACTTTAACTCAGGGGGAGCAAATTTCTGAGACTCAGGGGGAGCTGAGGGAATCACCTGTTACTGAGAAGGAGCAACTCACAAAAGTATTCACTAGGAAAAGGAAAACTCCTCCTACCCCTGAACAATGATGATATACTCTATTTGAACAATTGTCTATGCTTAAATGCTGATTAGTAAACTGAACATGAAATTTGTTTATATAATTTCTTATTCTATCCTCTCTGATTAGTTAACATATGTCTAACCTATATGAATGTCTTGCTGAGTTGATTAAATACTGATACAATTTCTCTCTAAATAGGGTTAAGACAAATAGGGGGAGATTGTTGGGGAAATGATTTATTTTAACCCTTAGAATTAAGAAGAATATAAATTCTAAGTATAAAAATTAGGCTAAGTAAATATGCATCAAATGGTATTCGACGCAACGTCGAAATATAGTCGACATTTCTCTCAGAATGAGTCAACGTAACTCTTAGAAAAATTTGACGTAATCATAGTCGACGTACCTCTGACTTCTAGTCGACGCATTTGATAAAGTCGACGCACCTTTGTCGACGCACCTTCCTTATTCTCCTCTCGACGTCCAGCCAGGATGAAATTGACGTATACGTCGAATAATAATCGACGCACGTCGATATCTATAAGTAATTCAAAAACACGCCAGATCTCTTTCCTTCTTTCTGTAGATCTGATTTTTATGGAATGATATTATTCTTTTATAGCCGTTCTGAATCAGCCTTTCCTTCTATTTGATTCTTGACTAATTTGATTAAGATTATTATGGATATTATTTGAAATCAGAATGAATTCCTTTACTTCTACATAAATATTGATTATGGAAACTCTAAATCTCTTTCTAATTCTCTGTCTACTAATTGATTATTCTCCTTTAGCAATATCTTTTAAGCAGAGCTATAAATAAGAAGGAGGTCGACAGATAATGACAAGAAGTGATCCACCATATACATTTGAAAAAGAGGAAGAGCTCCCAAGTGAAGAGTGAGAAAATTGAGAAAAAAGATAGTGTGCTGCAGCAAAGAAAAAGCCTTCATCTTCTCAAGCCATTCTGCTGCAAATTCTGAAAGCTCTCACAAAAGAGAGAAAAGCTTACAATCTCCTTCTCACTTTAGAAGAGAGATCATATTCACTATACTTGTGCTTCCATTCTTCTTGCTAGGAAGAAGATTCTTTCTTACATATATCATTTTCTGTTCTTCTACTTGTTCTACTTCTGCTTCTCATTCTATTTTCAAAATGTGTAAAAGAGCTTTTAGAATCTCTCTTCAAAAAATTCAGTTGTAGTGGTTCTAAGAGTCTCCTTACCAAAAGACTCAGTTTGGTTCTAAGAGTCTCCTTATCAAAAGACTCATTCTGGTTCTAAGAGTGTCCTTATCAAAAGATTCAGTGCAAGTTAGTGAATTCCTACCAAAGGGGGGTAGAAGAGTGGACTACCCAAAGTTTGGGGAACCACTATATTTCCTTGTGTTGTGCTGTGATTTTCTTCTTGTTATTCTTCTTCTTTACTTGCTTAATTCTTGTTGGTGTGTAGGAAGCTTAAATCTGTGATTATTACACACACATATATATATATATAATTGCACAAAGTATTTTTAATCTCTATTCACCCCCCCCCCCCCCCCTCTAGAGAATTCTAGTGAGGTTAACTGTGCACTTTCACATACGCTTAAGAAGGCTAGGGTGAGAGGTTACCCCATGCTCAGAAATGAGCATACTAGAAGATATGGCATTTTGTCCTGAATGCGGTTGTTCCGCCTTAATCCAAGAAATACGGACCTGCGATTAAAGAATTCCCCAAGCACAACAAAAATATAATAAAGAAAATAAAGAAGATGATTGAACAGAACCAAGCGGTCCAAATGGGTTGTCTCCCAATAGCCCTTTTGTTTAACGTCCTTAGAGGTGGACCAAATACTTGTATTAAAATCTAAAAGCAATAATAATAATGATCGGTCAAAACTAATTAAGATGGTGCGACACAGCATAGCAAAATAAAGAAGTACAATATCAGAACAGATGACACAACACATCAAAGCCCGGAGACCCCATCATACATCAACTATATGTTGATTTATGGTGGTTCTCCCTAGTCACGCGAGATGGATAGGAGGTGAAGGATTTAGGGCCCAAGGAAGATGTCTCCCCCTTGCCCCTAACCTCCTCCTTCTCACGCCGGAGGGCAGCAAAGCGCGCCGCATGCAGGATTCTTTCCTGTTTCCGCCTTTCTATGGAGTGAGAGCGCCAACGAGCACCTTATGCTGGTTGGGTGTTAGAGTTTGTCGAATTGGGATCAGCCGGGGGCTTCATTTTTGCACCCTCAGAAGGGGGTAGATCAGCCCAATGAACCTGTTTAGATTGTTTACATTTCCGATTAAGAATAAAGAGACCGTTTGTAAGGCTCATTGCTCCGCCTTCTGCCTTATCTTTCCACACTTCGGTCTCGCTGCTTTCCTTCGCTATCTCCATCTCTTTATTCATGATCTGCTTTGTTATTTCTTCCTTCAGAGTGATGTTTTCCTCCTCCCTTGGATTCTCCACATCCATGGCTGATTTCACATCACTGGAATTGCACTTACTCTTACTCATAGAGATGTTAGAAAGACTGGTGATACCGCACAAATCATCGATAGCTTTGGATGACCCTGGAAGGTCTGTCCCATTGGAAGGTAGGGCGATGCAACCCTTGACGATGTGGAGGATTGCGCCACTCTCTTTCAGGAAAGGTACCCCGAGATTCGGCATGGAATCATTTTCCAATGGGCCTAAAACCTGAAAGTCGGTGACCACAGACGTCCCATTAAGGTTGACCTTGACCTCACAGATCTCGCCCTCAATTTCGACTATTATACCATTAGGCAACACTAGCGACTTCCGATACTCAGAGTTCATCGTCAGGTGCAATCTCTCAACATCTTGCAGCGCAAGAATGTTGCAGGATGCCCTAGAGTCTCATAGTGCGGAAATATCATTATTAGTAATTGTACATCCAACAATACATGGGCTCACTTGGCCACCATCAGCATCTGCAATGCGTTTACCCTTCTCCCGCGGGTTCTTTTCTGTATTTCTTGGGAGAGCGCCTTGCATACGCTTGGAGAGCACCTGGGCCAATTGGCCTAGCCGTGTCTCCAAGTTCCGCATTGAAGCAGTTTGATTGGCCATATTTTTTTGAGCCAAATCAACAAACTTCTCCATCATTTCTTTCAATGCGCTCTTCATTTGCGGTGGTGCATTTTGGGTACAACCCGGTTGTGGTGGTCGTGGTTGGCTACCGGAGGCATGAGCATCGAATTGATGCGAGCCTCCTTTCCATCGTTGGCCAGGAATGTTTTGTTTCCACGAGAAGTTCGGGTGACTCCTCACACTCGGGTTATAAGCATTATTAAATGGTGCTCCATGATTTTGATCATTAATATAATTTATACTTTCATCATAAGATAATTCAGTAGGTTGCTCACCTATGGGACACTCATATACATGATGCCCCGGGCTTCCACAACCTTGACATGAGATGGCCATTACTGGGGCAGGAGGAAGGACAAGCCTTTTAAGCAGCATGACATTTTCATAAGGTGTTGATGCCATCTCAGCAGATGCACCAGATGTGTTCACCTCAAAGAGTCCCCGAGCATTCCTTGGAGCGTTTCTTCCAGCAGTCCAGAATGAACTATGAATGGCAGTGTCCTGGAGAATCCGTAATGCATCTTCGTGGGTGTGGTTCATCAGAGTTCTGCCTGCTGCTGCATCTATCATGGCCCTGTAGTTGGGCTCAATTGGAAAGTAAAAATTCTCAACTAGGCTCCATGTTTGCAGCTCATGGTGGGGGAATTTCCGAAGAAGGTCAATGAACCTTTCCCATGCTTCTGCGAGAGTCTCCTAATCGTGTTGTCGGAAGGTTGTGATTTACCTCCTCAAGTTTACAACCTTGTCAACAGGGTGGAACTTTGCCAGAAATTTTGTTTGCAGAGCATCCCAAGTGGTAGCTGTGTCAGGCGGTATTGTGTGGAGCCATGCTTTCGCCTTGTCGCGGAGGGAGAATGGAAATAGCCTGAGTTTCACCGTCTCATCAGCAATCCCAGGGTTCTGAAATGTTCCACATATTTCTGTGAATTCAGCCAAGTGAAGATGGGGGTCTTCTCTGACTAACCCAGAGAATTGGGCATTGTTGCGGATCATATTCAGGATGGCCGGCTTTATCTCAAAATTGTTGTTAGTGATGGTCGGGCCAAATCCGGGGTACACACTCCCAACAGTGGGCGTAGTGTAGTCTCTCATGGTCCTGGGTCTCGGCCTAGCCACTTCATTTTTGTCGGCTACCTGACCACCGCCTGGTGTACTTCCCATCCTGGGATTGATTTGATTTTCATTGACATCCATAGTGGCAGCAGCACGGAGATGCGCCCGCAGGGTACGCTCTATTTCAGGGTCAGATGTTGCAACATACCGGGGTCTCGTCTATGCATACACACACTACGACACAAAAGAAAAAGCTAAAAAACACAAATACCTTTAAACTAATTTCCCGAGAAGGACGAATCATACACGCTTACAGTCCCCGACAACGGCGCCAAAAACTTGATATGTGTACGACAAGTGCACCGGTCACTGTCAAGTAATAAACATGGGAATAGTTTCCCCGAATGTTGGTCTTTTCAGGAATGCAGGTTAAAGTGAACGAATTGCGTCGTGTGACAATTGTTACACGAGCGAATACAAACACAAAAAGGGCTTTGATTTGGGTTTCCAAATTCTAACAACAAAAGTAAAAGTGCGGGTCGCAATCACCGCTTCGCAAGGCGAGGTGGAGTGCATCGGCCGCTATGCCGAGCTTCATGAGGCGGGTGGACGGTGCGCATGCGAATGGAATGTTCTTGAATGCGGAGAATGAGGGTCGAAATCACCTCCTCACTAGTCACCATTAGATCTAGCTAACACGAATCGAAAACTACACGAGTAAGTGTGTGAGTGAGTGGGTGAAAGCGAAGCGCATCACAAGCAAACATTGCAGTTGAACAATCAAGGAAATAACACTTTCATTAAAAGCAAATATAACAATATTCATCTTCAAATAGTTCACAAAGTAACAACAAGGTAAAGGAGAGAGTAAACCAATAGACGAAGACTAGCGGCCATTCTCGGCCAGAATAGTAGGTTGTCAATCTACTTCAGGGCTTGGGTGGTCTGTGCTTCCGGAATCAAAAGACTATCATGATCTCTGACCTTCTTCCGTCGTCTTCTACGTTCAGGTTTCCTCATCTTCTCACCGAACAGAAATGCGGAATCTTGGTTTGCTTCCTTGCAAATGGCGGAGACGGCCTCCGGTCCTTTGGATATTGCTTCGGATCACCGGAGAGGACTTCTCCCGAGAAGGAGATGGAGTGGAGGTGGCTGGAGATGAAAAACGGCGCTGGGCGCAGTTGAATTTGCGCTCTCGGCGGAGCTTGATACCTAATTTTGTGGAACAGGGCTTTAAATAGGCGCTGGAAAAAATAGTGCGCACGGTCATTGGCGCACGACCAGTGATCGTGTGCGCTGGCGTTCTGCGGTCGTGCACGCTGGCTGGGCGGAACCTACAAAGCAAATATTTATAAAATAAAATGTTCGCACAACCATTGCTACACGACTAGTGGTCGTGCACACTATCGTAAGTGGTCGTGCGCTTGGTAAAGAAAGAACTCAGATTTGAGGGGTTAAGTGCGCACGATCAGTGGCGCACGACCAGTGGTCGTGCGCAATAGAACCAGTGATCGTGCATAGTGTTCCTGTAAAGATTTGTACCAGGAACACCTGCACGACTCCTGTTCCAGCATAAACACCAATCAAACCACTGAAAGTGGCACTTAACAATGCATGAAAGCTAATAAAGAAGATAAACATGAAAATACACCAAGACGGGCCTAGAAGTTCACATAGCATGGAATATCAAATATGAACGAAAACATGCCTAAAGTGTAGTGCATAGACCCGATAATCAACCCATATGAGTCCATAAATGTTTATATAATTGGGACTCATCAAATTCCAAGAACATTACAAAAAGAAGAAAACTTATCATTTTCAAATACTCCTCCATGATCCGATCGTATGCATTTAATTTTTAAATCAAGTTTGTTTTGAATGCAAATGCATAATGTAGTAAATTCAAGAAATGCGTCGGATTTGAAAGATAGAAATATAGTCCAACAAAATCTAGAATAATCATCAATTAATACAAAAGTGTATTTTCTACCTCCTAGACTAGAAGTGTTAACCGGTCCAAATAAATCCATGTGAATTAATTGAAGTGGTCTAGTAGTAGAAATTACATGTTTGCTTTTAAAAGAACTTTTTGGAAATTTTCTTTTTTGGCAAGGCGTACAAAGAGAAGATAAATTTCCATTAAGCATAGGTAATCCCTTAATTAATTTATCTTTTGATAATTTCAAAATAAGCATGGTGTTAGAGTGACCAAGGTGCCTATGCCAAAGTTCTAATTCTTCATTTTTAGAGATAAAACATTTTAAAGAAGAATTTGGAAGATCATTAAAAGTAATTATATAAACATTATGCATCCTAGGTGCAGTGAGTACGACATCATTTGTTTTATAATTTAAGATTTTGCAAATGTTTGTAGAAGATTCAAATAATACATTCAAACCTTTTTCACATAATTGACAAATTGAAATTAAATTATGCTTCAAACCTTTTACAAAAAAATATTAGAAATTGAAAACAATTCGTTAACCACTGTGCCGATGCCCATGATCCTTCCTTTTCCGTTGTCTCCGAATGTCACCGTCCCTCTTTCCTTCATCTCAAGGCTAAGGAACTTTTCTTTGTAGCCCGTCATGTATTTGGAGCATCCCGAGTCCAAATACCACACGTCTTCTTTATCCTTATCCTGCCAACATACCTAAAAATGGGATGTGATTAATGATCAGGATACCCAAGAGGTTCCCCCCATAGAATAGGTGGAAACCTTAGGCACCTAGATTTATTTTAACCCACTTCGCCCCTTCTTCCTTCATGAGTCTGAGGTGTGCCCAAATATATGACATTTGGCACATGATATAAAAGGGGTTGAGACAAGAATTATGATTTCTGGATTTACTGCTACCGTCGGCGGTAATAGTTATCGTTGGGCGATAGCTCCCAGTAATATAACCAAGCCCATATTTTGCACTACCATAGCATTGGTTGACCAAGATCATGTCAAGAGGCCTTGGCAAACAACAAATTTTTCAAAGGCCATGTTTAAATCATAAATTCGGGCTTAAAGAGCGGTGTTTTCCGTTACTAACATAACACACCGATTCGCAAACGATTTATTTCCTTCTTCTATTTGAGAAAGAGAGGTTTGTAAAGTTCTTTCTAAGTCCCCTTTTTCCTTAGTAAGTAATTTAGTAGTGGAGTGGGACTTAGAAAGAGCATCATCAAGATCTTTCATTCTTGCCAAGGAGTGATTGCACCCTTGGCAAGCTACATTCTCTTTCCCTAATAGTTGAGCTTCTTTAGACAATTTTTTGTTTTCCTTTAACAAAAGTTTATTTTGAGTTTTTAGAAGATCAATATCTCTTAAACTTTTATCAAAATATTTGCAAGTTTGTAAATACTCATAATATAAATCATCAAAAGTAGGAGGAGGTGCCTTAGTGTCGCTTTGGACATTGCACTCGTCGTCGGATGGCTTGTTGCTTTTTCCCATAATGCACATGTTTTCCTCTTCTTCATCTCTAGTGGATGAGCCACTTGAATCCTCGGAGGAGGAGTCATCCCATGTAGCCGCTTTTAGTAACTTCTTTTTCTCCTTGCACTTGTGCCTCATTTTCTTTTGCTCTTTCAGATATTTCAGGGACTAGCTCCGGAGGTGTACGGCCCTTCTGCAATAGTAGCATTCATGTGGTGATCGCTAATCATTTTCATCATCGCTAACTTTTCCTTTCTTCAATGAGGCTCCCTTGTTGATTAAATATTTCCAAAAGGTGTTTCTCCTTTCCAGATTCTTCATGAATCTCGTTAACTTCTTCACAAATAGGCTCTCCTCGTCCTCTTCATCACCATCTTCTCCATTGGTCTCCTTCTTTGATTTAAATGCCAAGGCCTTCTTCTTTGAATCCTCATTGTACTCTTGTCGTTGAATTTTTAGTTCAATATCATGGGTTTTGAGATTCCCAATAAGGCTCGCAATTTGGAGATTCTTTAGATCGTGAGAATCCGAGATGGTAATCACCTTTGGATTGAACTTTGGAGGGAGAGACCTAAGAATTTTTCTCACCAAGTCGTCGTTGGAGAAATGTTTTCCAAGCTCTTTTGAGTCATTGACGATCTTGGTAAACCTTGTGTACATTGAATATATGTCTTCATCCACCTCCATCCGGAATTTCTCGTATTCAGATTCAAATTGGAAGAGCTTTGAATCCTTGACCTGCAAAGTACCTTCATGAGTAATTTCTAATTAATTCCATATATCATATGCAGTTTCGCAAGCACAAGTACGATTAAATTATGTTCTATCTAAAGCACAAAATAAAGCATTCATAGCTTTAGCGTTGTTCTTACATCTCAAATTATCATTATCATCCCATTTGTCTCTCAGTTTTTCCATAGAAACATCACCAACAACAAAGGTTGGTGGAGTGAAGCATTCTTCTACCAAACCCCACACATCATTATCTAAAGTAATTAAAAAATAGCGCATTCTTGTTTTCCAATAATTGTAATCGGTATTGGTGAATAGAGGTGGTCTACTTATCCCTTGACCCTCAAGAAAAGCATGATTATGGTGCGCCATTATTCCCGATTGTGAAACCATTTTGGTATAACCTATGCTCTGATTCCAAGTGTTGGATCTGTAGGCACCCTTAGAGGAGGGGGGTAAATATGGGCTTTTCAATTTTTGAATAAAAAAGGGTAAAATGAGTTCTGTCACTACCGCCTGCGGTAAGTAATTACGGCCTGCGGTAAGTAGTTACCGCTCTGCGATAGCGCTCCAGAAATTTACAACTTCTTCAAAAATTATGCTAAAGTAATTTTTCTTACAAACACTTGAACGAAATAAAATCTTAGAAAACCAGAGAATATGAGAATTGATTTTATTTCAAAAGATAGTTACAAGAGTATTAATTTCAATAGCGCTTGAAATTGAGGGGATGTAATAAAAACACTTTTTGATTCTTCACTGATCCTTCTTCGAAGGACCGATTGGCTATAGCCTATCTTCCCCAAGATATGGCCTCTAGCCTTCCCCCTAGATCTACACCTAGACCCAGTTGCCACACACACCGCGACGAATTACCCCTAAACCTTTCAAGGCCTAGTCGCCAACCCCTGCGGCGAATTCACTACCATTTCAAAAGTAAAGAGGATAAATACAAAGAAAAAACACTCCCACTATAGAAAATCTTTAAAGCAGACGAAGGATCGCCATGAACATCATCGTAGTTGAAGCGCGCATCCTTCTTTATGTATGACCATGTTGAAATCTCCTTCTCACTCATGTTCTTCAATGATGGAGTTTAGAATGCTTTGGAACTCTGGGATGAAGGCTCCCACAAAAGGTTGGTGTTGTAGCTTTTTTTCTCTTACATGAAGGAGAGAGATCCATCCTTTATATAGGCAACGGAAACTACCACCTAAGGTAGTACTACCGCTCTGCGCTAGTATCATGCACACTATCGTGCTGTAATGTGCCCGCTTTCGTGGAGATCGTTCTAACCGCAACGGATCATCGTCCTACTGCGTCGCAGTAAGAACTAATGCGCCGCGTTAGATATCGTCATTTCATCGTCGAGAAATCATATGTTGTCATTCTTAAGATGTCATCCCATCTACCGCTAGCGGTAGGAGTTACCGCTCCACGGTAGCTCTAAATTCTGAGCTCCGTGATCATTTTGCATTACTCTTTTTAGGAGTAGTGTTCCTGTACACTATAAACACACGACAAGCAGGATCAAATATATTGTGGAATTTGTTATTCTCAAACCAAGAGATGTGAAACACAAGCTCCAACAAAATATACATTTCTACTCTATTAGCACTCAGTAGTAGCCTACCTTTAAAGTAGGACATATCATGACAAAGACATACATTGTATACAAGGATTGACGGTAAAAAATCAAACAATGTATGTAATCTTGGAGCTTCAATTTCACGTCATGTATGCCCCTCTAGCATGAGCATCATCAATTTTTTTTTTAAGTTTTATTTACAAAAATAAACACACAACAACAAACACATACAAAGGAAACGAAAGAAAATAAGTTATTGTGGTTTTGGGGTTTTCAAATTTTTATGTGTTTTTGGTTATTTACAAAAACCAGAAAGAAACTAAAAACAGACAGATTTACATGAGAATTACATGAGAAATATCAGAAGAGAAATCGGGCAATACATAAAAGAGCATCTACCGCCGGTGGTATGTCTAACGCCCGGCGGGAACTCACAGAGACACAATTTCTCGGGAATTTCAGCCAAATTTTGGTGGTTTTTGCATCTATTGATGTCCTAATATGATTGTGAAGTGCAAGACACATCTAATCCAGCTAAAACCCTGGACAAAAAGACACACCAGATGCAGTACATGAAAAATTAAGATGCGATATCTAAAACCCCCAATTCTAAGAAAAGCAGGGAAAATCTAGGATCAGGGAGGGGTTTGATAAATATATGTGCAAGCTAGTCATTAGTCCCAATAAAGGTTACTCTCAAGTTCTCTTTCCTAATATAATCGTGAATAAAGTGATGATGTACATCAATATTTTTAGAACGAGAGTGGTGTACCGAATTGTTCGTTAAGTCGATGACACATTTGTTGTCGCACCTATGTTCAACATTCTTAAAGTTTAGACCGAATTCAACTCACGTTTGTGACATCCAAAGTGCTTAAGCGCAATAACTTCCTAAGGCAATATACTCGGCCTCGGCAGCGGAGAGGGCAACAGAATTCTATTTCCTACTCGACCATAAAACTAATGCCGGACCTAGGAAGTGACAAATAACACTTGTGCTCTTACGATCAAGAGAACATCTAGCATAGTCTGAATCAGAATAACTATCGAGCATGAAGTCGGTGATGTGTGTATACCAAAGACCAAGATTATGTGTGCCTATAAGATACCTAAAGATATGTTTAACAACATTCTGATGAGATTCTTTAAGATTAGCTTGATATCTAGCACAAAGGCACACCGCAAACATAATATCGAGTCTAGATGCACTTAGATATAAGAGTGATCCGATCATACCTCTATAGATTATTTGATCCACTGAAATGCCACTTTCACCCTTTCCTAATTTAAGTGATGCACTCATTGGAGTTTTTGTTTGTTTCATATTTTCAAAGCCAATTCGCATAAGCATATATGTTATGTATTTTGATTGGCAAATAAAAATTCCGCCATTCTCATGAGAAATCTGAAATCCTATAAAATATGTTAATTCTCCTACCAAACTCATTTCAAATTCGGTTTGCATCACTTGAACAATTTCATTGCATAAAGTTTCATTGGTGGCACCAAAGATTATATCATCGACATAGATGTGTAATATAATTAGAACGGAATCACTATGCTTTATAAATAGCATCGTATCTGCACTACCCATCCTACAACCATGTTTTAAAAGAAAGGCTGAAAGTTTATCATACCATGTACGGGGTGCTTGCTTTAGACCGTACAAGGATTTCACTAGTTTGTAGATATGATTTGGGTGATCACCGTTCTTAAAACTGGGTGGTTGCTCGACATACACCCCCTCTTTAATATAACCATTTAGGAAGCCACTTTTGACATCCATTTGATATAACTTTATATGTTTAAAACTTGCAAAAGTTAGAAACATCCTAATGGACTCAAGACGTGCAGCCGGTGCAAAGGACTCTTCAAAGTCAATGCCTCGATTTGGGAGTACCCTTGAGCAACCAACCATTCCTTATTTCTTGTTATTCTGGACACACCATCAAGTTTATTTTTATTAATCCATTTTAAGCCTATTACCGGATGGCTAATAGGACGCTCCACCAACATCCAAACATTGTTTCGCTCAAATTGATTTAATTCCTCATTCATGGCTAAGAACCAAAATTCATCTTTTAACGCTTCCGAAATGTTCTTGGGTTCTATTTCAGATATGAATCATAAATTGGAGAAAGATTCATGCAAAGCCGAGCGAGTTCAAACTCATATGAAGGCTCTCCAATAACTAGTTCTTGTGTATGTTGTTTTGAAAATTTTAGAGTGCTTGGAGGTTTATATCCTTCAACATGAGTTGGGTAAATTTCTTCTACTTCTTCTTTCTCTACATTCTCATCTTCCAAATGTACACCATCATCATTATCATCTTCATTTTACTTATATTCATTATTTGGTGTATTTTCGTTAAAGTGCACATGAATCGATTCTTCAACAACCGAGGTTCTTTTGGTGTAGACCCTATAGGCTCGTCTCGTGGTAGAATATCCTAAAAAGATGCCTTCATTAGATTTTTCATCGATTTTTCCTAAGTGATCTTTGGTGTTTAAAATGAAACATGGGCAACCAAAGAATTTAAAATATGAAACATTCGATTTTCAATCATAAAATAGCTCATATGGAGTACGCTTTAAGCTAGGGTGAAGCATGGTCCGGTTCATCACATAGCATGCAGTGTTGACCGCTTCAGCCCAAAAATATCGAGGCAAGCTATACTCGGATAGCAGTGTGCGAGCAAATTCTTGCAACTTCCAAATTTTCCTTTCCACTACTCCATTTTGCTGTGGAGTGAGAAGAATAGAAAACTCATGTCGAATTCCTAAGTTGTTACAAAATTTTGTAAAATTTTCATTCTCAAATTCTCCCCCATGATCTAACCTTATCTGTTTTATTTTTAAATCCATTTCATTTTGTAATCTAGTGCACAAGGTAGAAAATTCAAAAAATGCATCAGATTTGGAAGCTAAAAAGACAGTCCAAGATAATCGTGAATAATCATCTATAAACACAAATTATATTGTTTACCTCCTAGACTATATATACTAATAGGACCGAAAAGATCCTTGTAAATCAATTGTTGTGGTCTAAAAGTGGTAATGTTAGGTTTTCTTTTGAAAGGTGATTTAGCGAACATGCCCTTTTGGCATGGAGTATATAAAGATGTCAAATAACCATTAAGTTGTGGAAGACCACAAATTAGCTTTTCTTTTGATAGTTTGATAATTAATTTGCTCCCAGAATGACCGAGCCTCTGATACCAAAGTTCTAGCTCCTCATGTTTTTCTGCTAAGCATCTTAGAATCGAAGAGGATAAATCCTCAAACTTAATGGTGTAGAAATTATGATTTCTAGGTGCCGTGAGCAGCACGGTATTCATTTTAGTGTTTAAAATTTTGCATTAATTTGTAGAGGTTTCAAACACAACGTTCAAGCCCTTATCATATAATTGACTAATAGAAACCAAATTATGCTTTAAACCATCTACAAACAATGCATTTGAAATTGAAAATGCTTTGTTACCTATGGTGCCGACACCTAGAATGCATCCTTTCTTGTTGTCTCCAAAGGTCACCATTCCTCCTTTCTTCTTCTCCAGGCTAAGGAATTTGTCTTCATCTTCCATCATGTGCTTGGAAAAACCAGAGTGTAAGTACCACACATTCTCCTTATACTTCGCCTACTAACACACCTAGAAAGAAAATTAGGGTAAATATCACGTTACCCAAGTTGTTCCACCCATAGTATAGGTAGACGACTTCGGTACCCAGACTTGCGTTGCTTTCTTTTGACCTTCCCTTAAGCATGAGCCGGAAGTGTGACCAAACTTTTTTACATTTGGCACACAAGGTATAAGCGGTGGATGCCGCCCTTTTCGTTTTAGTAGAGCTCATGCTGGAAGATGGTGAAGTGCTTCCAGAACCTACATTTATGTTTTTATTTTTCTTAAACGTATTTTGATTCTTTGCGGGATATCGACTACCGTCGGCGCTAGTGCTATTGCTTCGCGGTAGCGCTGTGTTTATGTAGCCCATCCCAAACTTTCCAAATCTGAGGCACTATACACCTAGAAGCATATCCAGAGATTTCAGGCCTATCCCAAATTTCTGGATAGCACAGATTAAATCATGAATCCTTGCTTTCAAGGCGGTGTTTTCTATGACAAGCATGACACACCAATTCGGGAATTTCTTTAATTTTCATCCACTTGCATAAAAGAAATGTGAAGCCTTTTCTCCAGAACCTTCTTCTCATTGGTAAGACTTACTTTTGAGAGAGCCTTGGAGAGGCTTTCTTTTAATTCATTTATTGTTGCCACCGAGTGAAAACACTCCTGCCACTCGACATTCTCTGTACGACATTTGGTGAGTTCATTATTTAAATTACTCAAATCATTTTTCATTTTTTTATTTTCAGATTTCATGGAATTTTTCTCAAGTAGTACCTCATCAAGTTTATTACATAATAATTATAGATTTCATTTAATTTATCATAAGATGGAGGGGTTACCTTAGTCTCGCTTGGAACACTAGATTTATCGTCAGATTTAACGATGTGCTTCCCCATGAGGAACAAATTTGCCTCATCCTCACTACTTGAACTGGAGGTACTTGTCTTGTCAGAATCGACATCGCCCTATGTTGACGCTTTAAGCACTTTCTTCCTTCCTTTGTCCTGGCTTCTTTTCACATTTTTCTCCTTTTGAAGTTTTGGGCATTCCCTTTTAATGTGCCTGGATCGGTGATAGTGGAAGCATTCCGGAACTGACTATTCTTTATTACTCTCCTTCCCTTTTGACAGTTTGTTCCAGCTATTCTTCTCTTGAACACCCTTCTTTAGAAATCTCTTGAACTTTCCTTGCCTCTTGGGAATTTTCATGAATATTCTAAATTCCCGTACATAGAGGCTCTCTTCATCATCAGATTCTTCTACTTCCTCCTTGCCCTTGTCCGTCGTTAGTTCTAGAGCTTTCTTCTTTTGCTCCCTCGGATATTCCTGGCATTGAATTTTTAGTTCCAACTCATGGGTTTTCAGATTCCCAATGAGGCTTTCAATTTCTAAGGTGCTGATGTTGTGAGATTCAGCAATGGTGGTCACCATTGGGTTGAACCGAGGAGGAAGAGATCGCAGAATTTTTCACACCAAATTGCCATTGGAGAAAGTCTTTCCGAGTGATCGAGAGGCCTTCACAATCCTCGTGAAGCGAGTGCACATATTGTTGATAATGCTAAATCTAGTTAGTTTAATTAGGTTATTTACTCTTACTTTTTGCTTATTGTTGTTTACCTAAATGCAATTTTTGTTCATTTTCCTATTTTTAGTGCTAACTTAAGTTTTCTGAATTTTCAGGTCAAAAATGCAAAATTTCCTAAGTCACGCCCGTGACCTAGGGCGTGTAAGTTGCTGTTTCCAGTTAAGCTGCTGCCGCCATAATTCAGAAGATCTGGTCAGGTACGCCCAAAGTACACAGTCGTGACACACAAGTCACGCCCGTGACACGCAAGTCATGCCCGTGACCAGCCCGTGAACAGCTCAGATTCGTCCAGCCGCAAAGAAATGGAGGCCACTCCTTTGTTACACGGGCGTGCCTCAAGTCACGCCCGTGGCTTCCACCCATGACTGCCACGTCGACCTTCCGCCAGCGCCCATGATCGCCGCCAGCGCCCATGACTGGACTAACCACCGAAATGGTCCCGCCCTTAGTCACGGGCATGACCTAGGGTGTAACCCATCAAATCGCGTCAGAATCATGCGCCGAACCTGATCCAAGCCGCAGAATTGATTAAATAATGTCACGCCCTAGTCACGGGCGTGACTGAGGGTGTGACCGAGGCAGAAAAATTTCTATAAATTGAAATGACCTCCAAGCTTTCCCCATTCAGTTTTGGCAGAGAGAACTGGTGCTACTACTCTATTTTCAGTGATTTTCATGTTATTTTGTATTCTCTTTCTCTCTCACTCTCTTATTTCAATGCATTTCCTTTTCTAGTTTTCATATGAATGTTGCAATGCCTTTGTAATTTCCTTTCATAGTGTATTGCTAATGCTTAGTAGGCTTTCCATGCAAATGTAATCTCAGTTGAACTTTTGCTTAATAAAAATTGTATGTTTTTGTTCTCTTAAAATCTTCATCATTTCTCTCTCCTACCCCTCCAGCATGAGTAACTAAATCCTAATAGTACTCGATCTTGATGATCTGAGGATGAGTTGATCAAGTTATGATCCTTTAGTATTCTTTCACTTTCTAAAGTTTTGGGCCTTAGATTTACTCTTAATTAAAATTTACTGGAGCTATATTATCGATATATAGTCCCCCCCCCCATTTGCTTTTATTCTTGGCTAGCCGAGAGGCCGATAGTCTGAAGTGAGCACTTAAGAGTAGAGAGTGTTACACACATTTCTCGAGAGAGAATGATATAAATCTCCTGGATTGGAGTCAAACCCAATAGCAGGGTTCACCACTTAAAGCGATTTTTAGGTATTCGAATACGGGACGAGAGTTCGGTCGAATTTTCCTAAACGCAGTTGGGCATATCTTTGAGAGAAGCATGTTCAAACTATAGGAAACCCCACGGTCAAGCTACCCTTACTTTATTAAGTTTTAAGTTTGCTTTTGAATTTTGATCAACTTAAGCCGAAGTAAGTCAAGATCGAGTGCTATTTCTTAATCATCATTTAGCCGTACTTTTATCCAGCTTTTATTTCAACTTAGCAAACAAAACCTTCCAAAAAATTATTAAGATAAAATAATAGTAATTCGTTTGAGTATAAGTAATCAACGGTTCTCGGATTTTAATACGACACTTGTGTTCCTATACTACAGTTCGATAGGTATACTTGCCTTCTCGGATTGCTAGTTCAGATTTTATTTCGTGCAAGCGGAATTTTAATCACCAAGTTTTTGGCGCCGTTGCTGGGGACTCGCATTTTGTTGATATTTTGAAAGAATGAATCTATTACATTTATCACCTCTTTTTCTCTCCTCTTTCTTGAAAAAAAAAATTAATTCAAAAAAAAAATAGAGACCCTTTCTTTTTCGAATTTCTCAATCTTATTTTCCCTTCTCTTTCTAGTTTATGACCCGAGCAAATCTGTCAGAACTTGTAGACTTGGACCAAGAACTTGAGCGTACTCTTCGGAGAAAATCGCAAGTTCATGATCCTACATTCCAAGAACTGGCTGAGGATTGGAGTCGGTTGTTAATATGGGCGATCCTAACCAAAATGAAGTCCCCAACATGGTTGCGGCCCCTGAATGGACTATGTCCCATTATGCAAGGCCTAACCTGGAAGGGGCGGAAACTAGTATAGTCCGCCCTGCCGTAGCTAATAATAATTTCGAACTAAAGCCCAGCATAATTCACATGGTGCAGCAATACGTGCAGTTCGACGGATTACAAGATGAAGATCTGAACGTACATATTGCTAGCTTCCTTGAAATCTGTGACACCTTCAAAATAAATGGTGTTACGGATGATGCAATTAGGCTAAGACTCTTCCCATTTTCTTTAAGAACAAAGGCTAAGCAGTGGTTGACGACTCTACCTAGAGGTTCTATCACCACTTGGGCCCAGTTAACTAAAAAATTTCTAACTAAGTATTTTCCACCTGCGAAAACTGCTAAGCTTAGAAATGATATTTCTTCTTTTTGCCAAATAGATTCTGAAATGCTATATAATACCTGGGAAAGGTATAAAGAATTCTTAAGATGTTGCCCTCATCACTCTCTGCCTGTATGGTTACAAGTGCAGACGTTTTATAACGGGCTAAATCAACATACTAAGCAAATGATAGACGCCGCTTCCAGTGGTACCTTAAATAACAAAACCCCGGAAGCCGCTCTTGAGCTATTTGAGGATATGGCCATGAACACCTATCAGTGGAATGTGCCAAGATCCCGCCCAAACAAACCTGCAGGTATGTACGAAATGGATAACGTCTCCCAGTTCGCACTACAAGTGGAAATGCTTAGCAAAAAGATATCGGAAATGAATGCTCCTTCCGCACCTCGGGTTTGGGAATTCGCAAAAGCCACCTCCGAACATGCTGATTACGTAGGCAATAAAAATGCTTATAATAATTATTCTGCTGCTTCTAATTTTCATGCACCTGGTTTTCAATTACGGAATAATTATAATCCTGCGCTGCGTAATCACCCGAACTTTTCTTGGAGTAATCCTGCAAACACAACTCACCCGCCTCTACAAAATGAATTTACACCACCTCCACCCCCTGTTAACTTTCAAAAACCGCCATCTTTGGAGGAGATGTTTTCAAAATATATAAGTACGAACGAAGCAACTGTCCGGAACTTAGCCGGATCCGTTAAAAATCTAGAAAACCAAATCGGGCAGCTCGCCAAAATAATATCCGAGCGACCGCCCGGGACTCTTCCTGCTAACACCGAGACCAACCCAAGAGAGCAAGCGAAAGCTGTAACTCTTCGGAGTGGGAAGCAAATATCCGGTCCGGTTAGCGAAGAGCCTGAGGCAAGATCCACCCCTATTTCAAAAACACCACTCACTCAAACAGATTTTATCACTCCACCTCATATTTTCAAAAACAACCCTGCCCCGCTTTATCCTTCTCAACTCAACAAAGAAAAATTAGATGATCAATATCATCGCTTCCTGGAAATGTTTAAGCAAATACACATCAATTTGCCCTTCCATGAAGCGATATCACAAATGCCCAAGTACGCTAAGTACCTGAAGGATCTTCTAACTAATAAGAAAAAGCTAGAAAATCTATCGCACGTAACTTTAAATGCTTAGTGTTCCGCCGTCCTAACAAATAAATTACCGAAAAAGGCTAACGATCCGGGTAGTTTTTCTATCTCGTGCCTCTTTGGTGATCTATTTGTAAAGAACGCGTTGGTCGACTTAGGAGCGAGCATCAACTTGATGCCATTCTCCTTGTTTAAGAAGTTAGGAGTGGGCACCCTTAGCCCCACACGTATGAGTATACAATTAGCAGATAGGACGATAAAATATCTGGGAATTGTGGAGGACGTGCTCGTAAAGGTAGACAAATTCATCTTCCCGGTGGATTTTGTCATTTTGGACATTGAAGAGGATGTCGAGGTTCCCCTAATCCTTGGCCGCCCCTTCCTTGCCACCTCCCGTGCTATCATTGATGTGAGTAATGGTAAGCTATTCCTCCGAGTTGGAGATGATGAAGTAACCTTCTCCATAACACCCTCTATGAAAAATACCCTAGAAAATGACTATTCGTGTTTTTTCTTAGATGTGTTAAGTGAAGACCCTTCTTTTTGTATTTCTGAAAATGGTTCTTCTTCTTTTTGTTCATCTTCAAACACCTCCACTGAAATATTACAAGGAATGAAAATGGCCATTGCTCCCGCCCCCTCAAATTTTCAAATTAAATCAAAAAATTTTGAAGAAATTACTTTTGAGAAAGAAAAGTCTTTCAAATCTTTATACGAGGAACCTCCCACATTAGAACTTAAAGAACTTCCCAATCATTTAAAATATGAATTTTTAGAAAAAGACTCTAAGTTACTAGTAATAGTGTCGACCCATTTAAGTGAATCTGAAAATGCCAAATTGCTAAAAGTTTTACAAAAGCACCGCCAAGCAATTGCTTGGCAGATTTATGATATTAAGGGCATAAGTCCGTCTTTCTGCACGCACAAAATTATAATGGAAGATAATTCACATAATTCTATTCAACCTCAACGCCGATTAAACCCAAACATGAAAGAAGTAGTAAAGGTTGAGGTCGTGAAATTATTAGACGCAGGAATTATCTATCCAATTTCAGATAGCAAATGGGTAAGCCCCGTTCAAGTAGTTCCTAAAAAGGGAGGGATCACGATAGTGTTAAATGACAATAATGACTTAATCCCAACACGGACGGTGACTGGGTGGCGTATGTGTATTGATTATCGCAAATTGAATGACGCCACCCGCAAGGACCAATTCCCCTTGCCATTCATCGATCAAATCTTAGAACGATTATCCGGCCATAGCTTTTATTGTTTCCTCGATGGTCTCTCGGGCTACTTCCAAATTCCCATCTCGCCCGAGGACCAGGAGAAAACGACGTTTACTTGTCCTTTCGGCACCTTCGCCTATCGAAGAATGTCGTTTGGCTTATGTAATGCGCCGGCAACATTTTAACGGTGTATGTTGGCCATTTTCGACAAGTACGTAGAAAGTATTATGGAGGTATTTATGGACGACTTTTTCGTGTTTGGTGATTCCTTCGATTTTTGTTTAGAAAATTTAGAAAAAGTGTTAGAACGGTGTGAGGAGACCAATCTCGCCCTGAACTGGGAAAAATGCCATTTCATGGTGCGGGAGGGATTGGTTTTAGGTCATAAGATATCAGCAAGAGGAATTGAGGTCGATGAAGCAAAAATAGAAGTGATCAAAAAACTGCCACCGCCAACCAACGTTAAGGCCATAAGAAGCTTTCTAGGACATGCCGGTTTTACTGGCGATTTATATAAGATTTTTCGAAAATTACCAAACCCCTCACTCATCTTTTAGAAAAAGACACTCCATTTATTTTTGATGATACCTGCTTATCTGCTTTTCAATTAATCAAATATAAGCTAATAAATGACCCAATTATGATAGCTCCAATCTGGGACCTTCCATTCGAAATCATGTGCAATGCTAGTAGCTTTGCGGTGGGAGCCATTTTAGGACAACGTATATCTAAAAACTTCCACCCTATTTTCTACGCAAGTAAAACACTTACATCCGCGCAAGAGAACTATACCACAACGGAGAAAGAATTATTAGCAGTTATTTTTATGTTCGACAAATTTCGACCTTATATTACACTTTCAAAAATTATTATTTTTACGGACCACTCGGCCCTCAAATATTTACTTCCTAAACCGGATGCCAAACCACGCTTACTTCGCTGGATCTTACTCCTCCAGGAGTTCGACTTGGAAATCCGAGATAAAAAGGGGGCTGAGAATTTGGCCGCGGACCATCTTTCACGATAAGATAACCCGTTTATTGAAGATTTAAATGAACAAACTTTTAATGATTATTTTCCCGACGAGAAGTTATTATCAATCAAAACTACTCCTTCTCCTTGGTTTGCAAACTTCGCCAACTACTTAGTAGCTCGAGTCCTCCCAAAAGAATTCTCCTATCAGCAAAAGAAGAAATTCTTTTCTGACCTGAAGAATTATTTTTGGGAGGACCCGTATCTGTTTCGAGTCTGTGTAGACCAAGTAGTAAGGAGATGTGTTTCTTTCGAAGAAGGACAATATTTTAAAACACTTACATGAAGGACCGACTGGTGGGCACTATCTAGCCAATCGGACCGCTCACAAAGTGCTAAGTGCAGGCTTTTATTGGCCTAGCCTTTTTAAAGATGCCCAATCTTTTGTGAGACGGTGCGATAGCTTCCAACGGGCCGGAAATATCTCTAATAAATATGAAATGTTGCAAAATTATTTCCTCGAGTGCGAAGTTTTCGACCTTTGGGGAATTGATTTTGTAGGTCCTCTTCCTTCTAGCCATGGTAATAAATACATTTTAGTTGCGGTAGACTATGTGTCTCGATGGGCAGAGGTCCAAGATCTTCCTACCAATGACTCCCGAGTCGTTATTATTTTCTTAAAAAAATTATTTTCTCGATTCGGTACTCCTAGGGCCATCGTTAGCGATAGGGGTTCGCACTTTTGTAATGCACAATTTGCAAAAACATTCTTAAAATATGGCATTACACTTAATCTTTCAACTGCATACCACCCCCAAACTAACGGCCAGGTCGAGGTAGTGAATAGAGAAATCAAACGTATTTTAGAAAAAACTGTTTCCACCTCACGTAAGGACTGGTCACATAAATTAGACGATGCTCTATGGGCCTACCGAACAGCGTACAAGACCGCCATCGGTTGTAAACCGTATCGGTTAGTATATGAGAAATTGTGTCATTTACCAGTCGAATTAGAACATCGTGCTT
Organism: Dactylorhiza incarnata; assembly: GCA_033032865.1. Taxonomy (NCBI): domain Eukaryota; kingdom Viridiplantae; phylum Streptophyta; class Magnoliopsida; order Asparagales; family Orchidaceae; genus Dactylorhiza; species Dactylorhiza incarnata. The sequence goes on from JAWHQI010000068.1 coordinate 2,335,545, forward strand.
TCTGGGCCCTTAAATTTTTAAATTTTGATCCCCACTCCTCCGTCGATCTTCGAAAATTCTAACTCAACGAACTCGATGAGTGGCGCTCCAATGCGTATGAAAATAATAAATTATATAAGGAACGAACGAAATGCTTTCACGATAAAAATTTATGGCACCCGAAAACATTTAAACCAGGCGACCAAGTATTACTTTATAATTCTCGTCTATGTTTATTTCCTGGAAAATTAAAATCTAGATGGTCAGGTCCTTTTAATGTAAAGGAAGCTTATCTGTATGGAACTCTTTTGATATCACACCCAGATAAGGGTGATTTCAATGTTAATGGGCAGCATCTCAAACTTTATTTTTCTGGTGATAATGTTGACATGGACGGTGAAAAACTTCTTTTGTCTGGACTGTAATAATATTCTTTTAGTTGAGCTCCAACGACATTAAATAGAGGGCGCTCTTGGGAGGCAACCCAAGGTTTTTAAATTTTGTTGTTTTAATTTTTCTTTGGCCCTGGGCGGCTCTGTACTCTCAATTTCGGCGATCGCCTGCTCCGACGTTGCTAATTTCAAAAAAAAAAAAATTCAAGATGATATTTCATGAAGATCCAAAGCGCCAACAAGGGGGAGCGGCATCACACATCCTTTCAAGCCAATAAATCCAGGAAAGTGTCTGTTTTAGTTTTTTCAGTTTTAGTTTCTTTTCTTAGTTGCCCCTTCCTTCACTCTCCTTTTTCATTGAGGACAATGTTTATCGTAAGCTTGGGGGGAGAATGTCTTCTTTTCTTTTCTTTTGTTTTAGTAGTCTAAATTAGATTTTGGTAAAATCAATAGTACCCCTTGCTTTATGTTTTATTTTTCCCAAAATATTTTATATAGCCTTAGTTAATTTCAAAATTTCTAATCCAACTTTTTAATTATGTTTCACAAGTAAATTGTTGACTCATGTAGTGTTCTAATTCTAGGTAGCATGTTAATGTGAAAAGTTTTTCTAAAATCTTGTACTTTCCTTATCGTTTTCTCTTTTATCTTCTTTACTTTCTTAAAAATTCTTCATCCACTATTTTCCTCTTCATTTTTAGATATATTTTGCACGGTTAACTTTTGATTTGTGTAGTAAATGTGAATAATACTAGACGCTTATTATTCTTATTTTCAGGATAAGTTCATTAGTCTTTATTTAATATCTAGGGCTTACTTTTTGAAATCCTTCAAAACTCATGCTTTAAATAAATTTAGGAGCAATGAAAATGATTTAGGCCATTTTTTGTTTAAGTTTGTGCCTTCATGCCAACCCTTAAAAAGAAACCCTTTGTAAGCCTCTTCTGAGCCTTTTCCCATGTTTTATTGTCACCTCCACTTATCACCAAAGCCAAAATTTCCAAACCTATTTAAATCACACAAACACTTTGAGTTTTATTTAAATTTCTAAAGAGTGTGATTGGTTTATTGCATGGAGAGCTTCAAAGAAAAGAATTTGCTCAAAAAGAAGATATTTTAAGCATATTTGTATTAGTTATCTTTGCCAAAATTTCAAAATAAAAAAATAAATAAAAAATGGCTATGAAAGAGAAAGAAAGAAAATATGCTATATGCTTATAATGAAGGATTGCCTCTTATCATTCATATCGAAAATTTTATAAAACTCATGTATATGTTTTAGTGTGATTATAGCAACCACTTTTATCTTCGCTTTCTATTCCAAATCATATGCCTAAACCAAACATTTTGGTCCTAATAAAGTCCTCTTGATTCATGCTCCTAAATTTGCTTTAGCTAAGTAAAGAAGAAAAGTAGAATAGTTAAGTCTTGGGTATAGATTTAGATCCCTGTTCTTAGAATGATATAATTATAATTTGTCTCTTAGGGTTTAGTAACAATTCAATGCACTATCTCACTTGTTACTTTGCTCAATTTTATTTTAAAACTTTTTAGTTAAAATTTTGGATGATTAATTTTTGTTAGTAAAGGGTATAAAAATTAAGCTTAAATAAAGCACTTATTTTAGGTTTCCTTTTCACTATTCTCCCTACTTGGAATTTCGCAAGGTACTCGTGTTTAGCATAATTAAATCTTTTTGATTAGTCATTTTTTTTATTAGCTAAGCATATTTCTTTGCTTGGGGACAAGCAAAGTGTAAGCTTGGGGGAATTTGATAATGCTAAATCTAGTACATTTAATTAGGTTTTTTTAGGTTATTTACTCTTACTTTTTGCTTATAATTGTTTACCTAAATGCAATTTTTGTTCATTTTCCTGTTTTTAGTACTAACTTATGTTATCTGAATTTTCAGGTCAAAAATGCAAAATTTCCTAAGTCACGCCCTAGGTCACGCCCGTGACCTAGGGCGTGTAAGTTGCTGTTTCCAGTTAAGCTGTTGCAGCCATAATTCAGAAGATCTGGTCAAACACGCCCAAAGTACACGGCCGTGACACACAAGTCACGCCCGTGACACGCAAGTCACGCCCGTGACCAGCTCAGATTCGCCTAGCCGCAAAGAAATGGAGGCCACGCCTTTGTTACACGGGCGTGCCTCAAGTCACGCCCGTGGCTACCACCCGTGACTGCCACGTTGACCTGCCGCCAACGCCCATGATCGCCGCCATTGCCCATGACCGGACTAACCACCGAAATGGTCACACCCTCAGTCACGGGCGTGACCTAGGGCGTGACCCATCAAATCGCATCAGAATCGTGCGCCGAACCTGATCCAAGCCGCAGAATTGATTAAACAATGTCACGCCCCTAGTCACGGGCGTGATTGAGGGCGTGACCGAGGCAGAAAAATTTCTATAAATTGAAATGACCTCCAAGCTTTCCCCATTCAGTTTTGGCAGAGAGAACTGGTGCTACTACTCTATTTTCAGTGATTTTCATGTTATTTTGTATTCTCTTTCTCTCTCTCTCTCTTATTTCAATGCATTTCCTTTTCTAGTTTTCATATGAATGTTGTAATTCCTTTGTAATTTCCTTTCATTGTGTATTACTAATGCTTAGTAGGCTTTCTATGCAAATGTAATCTCAGTTGAACTTTTGTTTAATAAAAATTATTTGTTTTTGTTCTCTTAAAATCTTCATCATTTCTCTCTCCTACCCCTCCACCATGAGTAACTAAATCCTCATAGTACTCGATCTTGATGATCTGAGGATGAGTTGATCAAGTTATGATCCTTTAGTCTTCTTTCACTTTCTAAAGTTTTGGGCCTTAGATTTACTCTTAATTAAAATTTAGTGGAGCTATATTATCGATATATAGTCCCCCCTTTTGCTTTCATTCTTGGCTAGCCGAGAGGCCGATAGTCTGAAGTGAGCACTTAAGAGTAAAGAAAGTTACACACATTTCTCGAGAGAGAATGACGTAAATATCCTGGATTGGAGTCAATCCCAATAGCGGGGTTCACCACTTAAAGCGAGTTTTAGGTATTCGAATAAGGGACGAGAGTTCGGTCAGATTTTCCTAAACTCAGTTGGGCATATCTTCGAGAGAAGCATGTTCAAACTATAGGAACCCCCACGTTCAAGCTACCCTTACTTTATTAAGTTTTAGGTTTGCTTTTGAATTTTGATCAACTTAAGCCGAAGTAAGTCAAGATCGAGTGTTATATCTTAATCATCGTTTAGCCGTACTTTTAAACAGCTTTTATTTCAACTTAGCAAACAAAACCTTCCAAAAAATTATTAAGATAAAATAATAGTAATTCGTTTGAGTATAAGTAATCAACGGTTCTCGTATTTTAATACGACACTTGTGTTCCTATACTACAGTTCGATAGGTATACTTGCCTTCTCGGATTGCTAGTTCGGATTTTATTTCGTGCAAGCGGAATTTTAATCACCAATTGTCCACCTCCTCATCGATCTCCATCCAGAACTGTTCATATTTAGATTCTAGTTGAAACAGCTTCGACTCTTTCACCTGAGAAGTACCTGCATGCGTAAGTTCAAGCAATCGCGAAATAACATAAGCAGTTTCGCAATTGCATATTCAATTGAATTCATTTTTATCTAACAAACAAAAGAGAGAGTTCATTGCTTTCGCATTATTGGTGCAGTTTAGTTTATCCGCATCATCCCATTGATCACGTGAGTTTTCTAACACTTGATCGCCTACGTTGCTAGTGGGTGCGGTATATTTTGGCACAACCATGGCCCATACGTCCATGTTTTGTGCCATCAAGAATATTTTTATTCGAGTTCTCCTGTGGTTGTATCACTCCCCGTAAATAGTGGGGGTCTGTTAACACCTTTACCCTCATGGAAAGCATGATTTACGTTGGCCATCATACTTCAGGAGTTTAATCCGTTTCGAAGTAAAATCTAGATCTGATACCACTTGTTGGATCTGGTGGCCAACCTTAGAGGGGGGAATAATGTTTTTAAATAAGTATTGGAGATGAAAATAAAATACTGCGGGACAGTGCGTACTAGAGCAAGCGCTGGGTGATATCCCTATCGCTCGGCCTAAGCTCTTGAAACAGCAGAATTACTGCAGGATAATGTTTCAGAAAAAGCACTTCAGTAACCAATATTTCACCAGGAAAACACATCAGGATATATTATAAAATATAGAATCAAGATATCATTGAATAACCAAACATTGTTTATACAAAAACATAGATCTCCATGACGCTGGAGATCTGAGGCGATGAATATGACAACCTTTGGTTTTCTATACCGACCCTAAACCAAGGACCCGTTGTCTCTCTCTCTTTCCTCCCAGGAAAAGTCTTTGATCCACTCTTCACCTTCCTCTTAGGAAGGGTCTTAGAGCCCCGCTAGATCTCCCAGGTCTAGACGTCCTCCCCGGATGATTTCCTACGGAATCCTCCCCAGAATCCGACAACCTCCCCCTGTAAATTTTCCTTCACACAGAAACAAAGAGAAAAATGAAAGACAATGAATAAGAAAGATATAGATACTAATGCACCCTCAAAAAATAATGTCCTCTGTAGAGTGGTGAGTAATCGGTACTTCTGAATATCATTTCTCTTGCACTCGATCAGCAGCGGATGGTTGTTGTAGAATTCACTCTTAGGATATCTTCAAACTAGAGTGGGAGGGAGATAGTTCTCTTTTGCTTGCATGGAGACGATGGTTCTCTGCACTAGAGGCAGCTGAGGAAACCTATTCTCATAAACGTGTGTCTCTCCTTTTCAGGAAAAGAATCGAGACCTTTAGAGCTGCTTATTTTAAGTTACCACCGGGAGTAGAGTTACCACGCGGCAGTAGCATCTTTCCCACTTTTGACAGCTGCCTAGCACCAATTCAGGAAGGTTTCGGAGAACATTCTCTTGATGCCTTTGGATAGCGCGGTGTGGTAGGTTTAGTGCTTTGTGGTAGTCATCACATCAAATCCTTCTCGATGACAGCAAAGCATCAATTCGACATAGTCTTCTCGTAATTAGAGCTAGAGCGCAAAAGTAGACTAGCGCCCGCGGTAGCAGTCACGTTGATATCATCTCGAACTATTCGTCTTGATATCATGGTCTCAAGTCGACGAATCCTTCAAGTTGACATTGGTAGTCTTGTCAACATATCTAACATCTGCGGTAGGTTAGCACATTGCGATAGTCTTCTCGACGATATCATCTCGACGACATGAGTCTTCCCGTCGATATTTTCCTTTGCGTCGATAGCAAGTCACGTTGATATGGCTAACGTCAGCGATACTACTAGCGCTCAACAGTAGTACTAGTAAATGAAATTCATGATGTCTTCACACCTGTAAACCTGCACACTATACCCAAGACATGTATGATCAAATACAGTATGGGATTTGATATTGTCAAACTAAAGAGATGCAGAATGGATGTTCCAACAGCAATAAGTCTCAATAAATGATAAGTTTGGATAAGTCATAAGGTTGTGTTGATTGTTTGCTCAGACATACCCAAAGGGATAAGAGTCTGATCATATGGAGAAAATTTTATAAAGTCATTGTCCACACACACAAATGAGAGTCATAATTATAGAGGAAATTGTGTTAACTGGGATGCTGACATACATAAACGTCCTGGATACTGGTAAGCCATGGGAGCGGCTGTTGCCTTTGATCAAGATCTCAAACAATATCAACCACCAGGCAAGCATCGACATGGCTCCATATGAAGCTGTATATGGGAGGAAGTGTTGGATACCGCTATCTTAGCTCCAGGATGAGGATCTGAAGGTACTGGTGTAACATCCCAATTCGTGCTAGACCCCTCGAGTAACATGTGTCACTTTGAGTTACTTGCACTAAGAGGTGGGGATGAGTCTTAACAAACTTGTAACTGAACAACAGTAAAAATTGATGGGAAAGACAAAGTAAAAGTCGATGGGACTGTCCAAAGATTGATGGGAAAGATAGTAAAAATCGACGGGAAAGATAAAGTTAAAAAGTCGATAGGACTGTCCAAAGATCGGCGGGAAAGACAGTAAAAATCAACGGGAAGACTTGAAAATTAACGGGAAAGCTGTCTTCGAATCGACGGGAAATTCTATCTAGAATCGACGGGAAAACTGTCTTAAAGTCGACGAGAAGAACATTGAAAATCGATGGGACAGAAGACTTAAGTCGACTGGAAGAACATGGAAAATCGACGGGAAGAATGAAAATCAACGGGATAAGACTTAATGAAAATTGACGGGACTGTCTTAGAATCGACGAGATAACCTATCCGAAAGTCGTCAGGACAGAAGACTTAAAATCGATGGGAAGAATTAAAATCGATGGGACAGAAGACTTAAAATCGACAGGAAGAATGAAAATCGATGGGACAAACCCAGAATCGACTGAACAGTGTCAAAACCGACAGAACGGTACCAATTGCAAAATTCTAGGCTAGAAGTGGAATTAATGTCCAATAAGGAGCTTACACCAAACTTTGGAGTTCCAAGGCATGGCATGGGAAGTTGTTGCCATTAATGCTTATTAATGCAAATCAAATCCTACTCACTCTCCTCTCTTAAGCCATGAGCCTCATTCCTTCACCTAAAAAATGGGCTGGTCAGACAATATTCTTCTTCCACAACTTCTTCCACCCAAACACCTCAAGGAGCTCCAGCAACTTTTCGTGAAGGAGCAAAGCATGGAGAATAAGATTTGGAGCTTGGTCGACCACCACCATGCTGTCATGAAGAAAAGCTTGAACCATGGCCGGATGAAGGTGACTTCCGCCTCCTCTTCCTTGGTGCTAGATCATTAGATTTTATTTAGGAGCGATTTTGGATCAAGAGAGCATGACCATGGTGAGTTTAATGGAGTTTTCTAGGAAGAGACCATGCTAGAACTTCTTTTATAGGGCGTCGTTCGCCGAAAGAATCTCTTCAATCAAGTCCTCTCTTCAATACGAAGCTGGAGGAACTAATTTGTGAAGAACGGTGGTCTATTGAGGGTGTATTGGAGGAAAGAACAATTGTAGAAAATATTTTTTTCTGCTGGAGGAAGAAGAGGAACAGTATCTTTAGATCTTCATTAAAATCTGTACCGATTAGTTATATGCAGACCAAACTGGATCTGTTTTTATGTGCGCAGCTGGGTTCAAGACAATTTTTAGACATGATCCTGTTGGATTTAGACCTCGGGCTCAACATGAAAGTTGTCGCTCTCGGAAATACCTTTCCAACGAATGGTTGTGGGTTTACAGGGAAGCTCTGTTGCTCTGGTAAAGTGGAATCGAAAATGGCTGTACAGAATTTTATCCGGAGTATGTACAGGATAGCTTGCTATCCTGATTTACTCTGCTGGGTTCAAACCCAATTTTAGATAGGTTAGGCTTAGATCTGGACCTTGGGATCAACACAAAAGTTATATCCCTTGGTGATACCTTTTTGGAATGGGGTGGCACATAATTTTTGGTGGTGGGTTGCTCCCAGAAATCATGTTTTGGTAAACATTATTGAATATGTACGGATTTTGATGCTTTACTGATTTCTCGCAAATTATTTATCGGATGATTATGAAATTTGGTAGGAATGTGCCTGATGATATTGTTATCACCCGAGTTTAGTTTCCAACTTTTTGAATACATATTTACCATAAAATTGCTCATCGTATCATATAAATGTAGAGCACCGTAAATAACTATTGCGTAATACAATGAGGTCAAAATTCGGTGAGAATGATTCAGGCATTTGTTATGATCTTTGGTAGAAGTTTCAGCGGATTTGGTTTTGAATTGAGTCCTGAATTAAATATATAGTTATATATTATTACGCTGAATGAGATATTAAGTTGCTCATTTAGACAAGGATTTTAGGAACGTGCATAAAACTGTACATAAATCATGTGGCAATCTATCAGAGGGTTTAAATTTGTGATAACCACTTAGTAGAGATTATGACTGAGCGTGATCGAATAAGCGTGATCGAATAATGCTTATGAATTTCTTGCGACCAAAGCATGTTGTGAGAGAGGGCAAGAGAGGATTGGATAGACTAAGCGTGATCGAATAATGCTTATGAATTTCTTGTGACCAAAGGATGTTGTGAATCGTGCATGAGGATTAGTATGATTAATTTGTACGGACATAGGTAGTCCTATAGGATCAAAGAGAGTATTTCCCTTTCATACATGTGCCATTGCATAAGAGTTATGACAACTCATTATGGGTAACAGTGATGGCGGTTTGGTGTGGATTATAGGGTATGGTTATATCCTTAGGTGTTATGTTAAGGACCCAGTTGGTAGGTCCTTGTATGTTGGTTAGCATCGTCGAATTTGTAATATTATCATGCATTATGGACTTGGTTGGGAGTCCTTGGGTGCTTGATAGCACGGGTTGAGCATGGGAAATTACTTGAGTGTGCATAGTTTCACACGTTTGCATAATGATCCTTGTTGGAGGATTACTTGTGGCAGATCTACAGGCTCGCCGGTCGTCACACCGACGGGAGCTGGTAGATAGATCTTGGTCGGTTGGGCTGGGTTCTTTGTGCTTATTTCCAAAGACCCCTTCCATGCCAATGACTAGTTGGGCTGGGTTCTTGGTGTTTACTTCCTAAGACCCCTTTCGCGTCATAAGACTCAGCTAGTTTGTTGAGCAAGATTACGCTGGAGCTCCGTTGTTGTGTTTTAGCGTTGAGGCGTGCGTAAGGCCTAGGTCTGCTAGTGTACAGTCCCACCTAGTAGTGGAGAAGCCCAATCCACTGTCTCTGTCTGGCCATGACGTGAGGTGCCTGAGTGGTTAGCTACCCTCGAAAAGCAGGAAGTATGAGTCTATGTCGACATAGAAAATTAGTGTGCATCAGTAAATCATGGGTGAATCACCATACATACATTCATTGCATTGCATTACACCGCATAAAGATCCTCATCATATAAACTTGTATGGGCACCTTTATATGATGAGTTACTTATTGTTACAAAAGATCCGTAACTTATAAGCTTGTATGGGCATCCTTTTAAGTTAAGTTTAATTTAGTTCTTTAACTACACTGCTCTTTTTATACTCTGTTGTTGATTATACTGCTAGAACAAATGTTCTCTTATACTCTTGATATTTCTGCTATGATTATTGTCATATACACATACTATATTGTGCATTACTGATTATATAGCATCATTCTCTTTCTTCCTTCTGCCCGGTTCCTAGGAGTCGTCGGGGGATAGGATGTGAAGTCACTTAGTCTTTATGATTAAGTTGTTAAACCACTATTTTTAGGAGCACACTCACGTGGAGCAGCAGCGTATGACGTAGGAGGACAACTAGGCCATGGTGATAGGGTGTACTACTATGATACTTCCGCTATGCCAGTGATAGATATGAGCAAGTGTTTGAGAAGTAGCCTTAGGGAAATATGTACTCTGATGTTTTACAGGAGGTTTTGTAGCTACCTGTTATTTGGGACAATTTTACTTACTTGTGAATTATGGCTTCTGTTGTTTCTATTATTATTGATGGGTTGGCATGATGATATTTGAGAATAGCCGGCAGGATATGCGCCTTGTGGAGTGGGCTAGCATGTGTGCTGGCACTTCTGTAAGGCATCTGTCCTGGGCATAGTACTCCCCTCGGTCGTGTCTTGTGTTCCGGGAGGGGGGTCTTACAAATGGTATCAACTTGCAACGATCCAGAGATAAAGAAGTCCATTGGACCACTAGGCGACCCCTGCTAGCTTGATTAGTTTGAGGACAAACTTATGCAGCCGAAGTTGTGGTGTGCCCATGTGGAATTCAAATTATGTATGTCCTCTAATCCTTAGAACTAGTGCCAACCTTACTAGGACACCAACTTATTCTAACTTACCAAGACATTTTGTGGCGTATCCTAGTCAAAAGTTGACCTCAAGTATGGATTTGGTTGAAACATGAGGACACACAAAGTGATTATGGGAAGAGTTTAATATAAGAGTATATTTTCAAGTCTTACACTATAATGCACAGCTTGACTTATTGAGTGATTGTACCACCTCTTACCCAGACTAATAGGATATCTGGAAGAAAATTGATGGTCGTAACCTATTATTGAAGTGGTAAGAGACTCGTAAGCCTAATTTTCTTGTCGATAACTTAACACTTCCCATTTTGTTGTATTAAAGCAATCACCATGACGAATACCAGAGGCCGAATAAGAATTTGAATCCGGAATAAGCCTATTTTTGATTTGGTTACATGTTAACCTTGAAAAGTTTGTCGTAAATAGTAACCCTAAGGGCCTAAAGAATGGATTAAGTTCAGGATAAAACTCCGAGTGTTAGTACCACCTCTTACCCAGACTAATTGGATATCTAGAAGAATATTGATGGTCATAAACTATTATTGAAGTAGTAGGAGATTCGTAAGCCTAATTTTCTTGTTGATAACTTGGTACTTCCCATTTTGTTGTATTAAAGCAATTACCATGACGAATACTAGAGGTTGAATAAAAATTTGAATATGGAATAGGCCAATTTTTGATTTGGTCACATGTTGACCTTGAAAAGGGTGTCGTAAATAGTAACCCTAAGGGCCTAAAGAATGGATTAAGTTCAGGATAAAACTCTGAGTCGAGGATGGTATGACCTCACAGTTGTGTGCACATGTAGGGTGATTGTACCATGTTGGTGGTCGAAGCGACTCATCCCAAGAATTCTGGGGGGATTATCTTTCTTCGTTTATTAGGCTAGTGACCTACCGATTGGGATTTCTCAGGGAATTTAAAATCTTCACAAATTTTCAAAACTAGAAGGTCGTAATTCTTAAACAATTGGTTCATCTTGAGCAAGGCGGACTGCAAACACCATGTTTTGATCGAGAGAAATTTTCACTATAGAAATAACAAAATAGAACATTTCAATGATTGACATTGTCTCTCTATGCTTACCTAAGACATTGTGGATAAGTAAACAAGAAGAATAGTAAGCTAACCCTTTGGGCTATGCATCTGTATTTGTCTACACGTGGAGTTTTGATAACATAATCGTCTAGGACTTGATGAAATTTTGTACATACAAGAAGATATTATAAAATCTTGTATATGGATGATTGGTATGATGATGACTAAATTTAATTAGTAATAAAGACGTGGTAACGTATGACTAGGAAATTAAAACAACATTAATCCTTGAGGTTTTTGACCTAGAAAGAGGCTATGCATGCCTGAGGTATGAATAACAGGAACTTACGTCTTGAATTCCTCTCCAGATAATTACCCAAGGATTTGGGAGTTGTTACATATCATCATACCTGCCTTAGGAAGAGCTACGGATTGGCGGAGTTGCTGGAGGAGCATGATTCCCTTAAGTTTAGAAGTTTAATTGATAATCGTTCGTGGTGAAGATAACACGATTAGTATGACTTGTTTGGTGATTTGACATCTCGTTTATCTTAAAACAAACATGTCTTGAGTGATCATTAGCAGAGATGGTAGGGCTCTTGGAATTGATTTGATTTAGTTTATCATATTGTGAATTATGCCTTACTTTTGGTAGTCTGCATAACCCATGTCGAAGGGAAATCATCTCGAACCTTGTACCTTGGTTCATGCCGAGTTCAAACATATATAAAATGTACCGACTAATTGGATCTTATTTGTCCATGCTCTCATTACAATGGGATGCAACTTGGTCGTCATCGTAGAATTGAATATTTGATTTTCTACATCACGGCTGATATACAAGTGCTTCGATACATGGATTTATAGGGTAAGAACTCTAAGTTGAGGAATATATGCCCCTAAGGATTGTGCTCATACATGAGATGAATGTACCATTTGGGTGGTGGAAGAAACCTAGTCCACATATAGGGGGCTTATCTTTTCATTTATTGGACTAGTTATGTACCGACTTGGATTTACCCTAAATCCTATTTTGAAATGGTGTGTTACAGACGTATGATATCAAGGTTTTGTTTATTCAATTAGTACGTGAGCGATGATGACTATATTTGCTCGGTGGCTAAGATATTATGGAATTTGGAATAGGGATTCACAATAGTATTTATTTTTAGTGTTTTGACCTGGAAAGAGGTCGCACATGCTTGAGGTGCGGATAGCGGAGACGTACATGTTGAAACCCTCTTGGGATAATTACCCAAAAAGATGTGAAACTTGATACATACCTTAAAGTCCTGCCATAGGGAGGGCTCTAAAATTGTGTGTAATTATTGGAGCATGTTTTTCCTATGTTTACAGGGCTTATCTAATAATTGTTATGTGATGAAGTTATCAAAGGTTGTATAACTCGTTGGATGAGACAAATCTCCACATTTTTGTATGGAATAAATATGGCATGCACATGGTAAATAGTATCAGAATAAGGAAGGATCATGCACATTGATGAAATACTACTCACAAAGAGACAACAAGTGTTGCCTCAGATGTTTGCGTTGGATAAGGAGGTAATTAATTAACGCTCGCATGAGATGAAGTCATGACATATTAATGCATGATGACCTCCCTTATGTAAAGAGTGGTTGCAAATTACCATAAAATGTAGATATTTCCTCCAAAGCATCAAAATTTTGGACAACCTTGGAGGTTGGGAGAATGTACGAACAAGTAAGAGTGTGTGTAGCATTTTACCTCGACAAGGTAGATTTCTAGATGGTCTGTATCATAACCCAACTGTTGAGTAAGGGTTAGGATCACAATTGAAAGACTCTTAGATGAACTACCTAAATCACAAAAGAAATTTGGGCATGACTTCTGAGTTCGGTGCAAGTCTAAGTAGGACCTAGATTAGACAAGAAGTACTAGACTCGGGTCCTCTTCTTCTTAGAAGGAAATGATGTGATTATAACCTATGCGAGGTGTAGATTCATGGATTCACCTTGCCATGAGCCTACAACAAGGCTTCATATTATCACCGGGACCAAATTTATGCATCACCGGATGATCGTATATGAATTTTGGGAACTATTTGGAAACATAAATGCTTTCTGAGCCTAAAGCCTTGAGGTAGTAACATCATGTTTGGTAATTGGTGGATTGAAAGGGCACAATGTAATGGTGGATTGAAATGGCACAATGTAATGGCAAGTGACGTAGTATGATTGCGGAACTTGATTGCTATGTGATTAGAAGCCAAGAGGTGAAAATTTCAGGTTGTAAGAACAATTGTGATTATTTTTCCATGTCATGACATTGGGAGTATATTGACCCCATAAAATTTGAAATCAAGCGAGTGCCATTTTATGTTCTAGGAGATGTGTAAAATACATATGATCCTTTGGATATGGATTTGATGATTTCAAGAATCAAAGCGCACTTGTTTGACGATATTACGATCGTCTTTGTTCAGTTTCAGAATTGTTGTACTTATATTTGTTGGGAATTTGTCAATTATACTGTATAAATTTATCGATCATAAATAGTTGTTGTGAAATCGGATGAGCTTGAAGTATGATGAAGTTGTTATAAATATCAAATTATGAGCCGTGATAAAAATTTCAAGGGGATTTGATTTGGAAATGATCCCTTATTAAAATATGTCCTTATAAAATATTGTGATGGACAGAGAATGGTATTATGCCCATTAAGATCGGTAATCTAGAAACCTGCGTATGTTGTAATTTACAATTGATCATGAGTTCAATTATATTTGAGGCATGTTGTGACTCTAGTACGAGGATTGGAGATGGTTCAAGGTTTGGGGCACTCAGAATTTAACTGGGCTTGGTTGGCGGCTTTAGAATTAATGCCCAGGTACAAGAATTATTATAATGTAATGCTAGGACATTGTTAATGAACACCAACTTGTGTTCACTAGTTCAGATAGTTATAGGTTAAATGAGGAAATGTTAACATATTGAATGTTATGAAGAGTGTATGATTATTACATATTAGAAGGCGGAGATATGAAGATTTTTCCCTTGATTGACTTATATAGTTAAGTCACGTGAACATAACGATTGTTGAAACTTAATATCAAATGGATACCGTGTTAAGTGTAAAAGATGTGTATTGTATGAATGATTGCCTCGGACGAGATAACATTGATGGAATTGATTGATAATGATTATAAGTGTCATGAAGTATAACGAAAGTACACACGGGAGAAATTAGAAGTGAGGTGATGTGAATGAGTTGTGAACCTCACTAGTGGTGAGCAGGATTTAAAGTGTACTCAAGATGACTTTTGTGATCTGAACTTAAATCCCCATAGACCCAACTTAAATTTCGGGGATGAAATTGTTTCTTCGTTTATTGGATTTGTAACATCCCAATTCGTGCTAGACACCTCGAGTGACATGTATCACTTTATGTTACTTGCACTAGGAGGTGGGGCTGGGACTTAAGAAACTTATAACTGAACAACAATAAAAATAGACGGGAATGATAAAGTAAAAAGTCGACGGGACTGTCCAAAGATCGACGGGAAAGATTGTAAAAATCAACAGGAAAGACAGTAAAAATTAGATGGGACTATCCAAAGATCGATGGGAAAGACAGTAAAAATCGATTGGAAAGACAAAGTAAAAAGTCGACGGGACTGTCCAAAGATCGACCGAAAAGAAAGTAAAAATAGACCGGAAAACATGAAAAATCAACGGGAAAGCTATCTTAGAATCGATGGGAAAGTCTATCTAGAATTGACGGGAAAACTGTCTTAAAGTCGACGGGAAGAACATTGAAAATCGATGGGACAGAAGACATAAGTCGACGGGAAGAACATTGAAAATTGATGTGAAGAATGAAAATCGATGGGATAGGACTTAATGAAAATTGATGGGACTGTCTTAGAATCGACGAGATAACCTTTCTGAAAGTCAACGGAACTGAAGACTTAAAATCAACGGGAAGAATGAAAATTGACGGGACAGAAGATTTAAAATCGACGAGAAGAATGAAAATCGACGGGAAGAATGAAAATCTATGGGACAGACCCAAAATCGACAAAATAGTGTCAAAACCGACAGAACGGTACCAATTGCAAAATTCTAGGCTAGAAGTGGAATTAATGTCCAATAAGGAGCTTACACCTAACTTTGGAGTTCCAAGGCATGGCATGTGAAGTTGTTGCCATTAATGCTTATTAATGCAAATCAAATCCCACTCACTCTCCTCTCTTAAGCCATGAGCCCCATTCCTTCACCTAAAAAGGGTTGGTCAGATAATCTTCTTCTTCTTCTTCTTCATCCACATCTTCATCCACCCTCACACCTCAAGGAGCTCCAACAACTTTCCTTGAAGGAGCAAAGCTTGGAAAAGAAGATTTGGAGCTTGGCCGATCACCACCATGCTGCCATGAAGAAAAGCTTGAACCATGGCCGGATTAAGGTGACTTCCGCCCCCTCTTTCTTGGTGCTAGATCTTTCGATCTGATTTTGGAGAAATGTCGGCTCAAGAGAGCTTGACCTTGGTGAGTTTAATGGAGTTTTCTAGGAAGAGACCACGCTAGAACATCTATTCTAGGGCGTCGTTTGCCGAAAAAATCTCTTCAATCAAGTCCTCTCTTCAGAACGAAGCTGGAGGAACTGATTTCATGAAGAACGGTGGTCTATTGAGGGTGTATTGGAGGAAAGAAGAATTGTTGAAAATAGTATTTTCTGCTGGAGGAAGAAGATGAACAGTATCTTTAGATCTTCTTTAAGATCTGTATAAATTAGTTATCTGCAGACCAAACTGGATCTGTTTTTATGTCCGCCGCTGGGTTCAAGCCACTTTTTAGGCAAGATTCTGCTGGATCTGGACCTCGGGCTCTACATGAAAGTTGAATCTCTCAGACAAACATTTCCAACGCGTGGTTGTGGGGTTTTAGGGGAGCTCTGTAGCTCCGGAAATGTGGAATGGAAAATGGCTGCATAGAATTTTATCCGGAGTATATACAGGACATCTTACTATCCAGATTACTCTGCTGGGTTCAAACTGAATTTTAGATAGGTTAGGCTTAGATCTGGACCTTAGGCTAAACACAAAAGTTGTAGGCCTTGGCAATACCATTTTGGAATGGTGTGGCACATAATTTTTAGTGGTCGGTAGCTCCCGAAAATTAGGTTTTGGTAAACATGGTTGAATATGTATGGATTTTGATGTTGTACTGATTTCTTGCAAAATATTTATCAGATTCTTATGAAATTTGGTAGGAATGTGCCTGATGATATTGTGATCACCCATGTTTAGTTTCAGAATATTTGAATACATATTTACCATGAAATTACTCACTGTATCATATAAATGTAGAGCACCGTAAATAAGTATTGCGTAATACAATGAGGTCGAAATTCGGTGAGAATGATTCAGGAATTTATTCTGATCTACTGTAGAAGTTGTTGAATCGCTAGGCTCCCTTAGAGGGGGGTGAATAACAGAATAAAAATCTTTTTATAAAATTAAGTAATTTACTAAATTGTTTTAAAGCAAACGAGAGCGAAATAACAATTTAGGTAAAAGAAGAAAATAATGTAATTTGCAATTTTAGAATTTAGCCAAATGAAAGAAATCAAGTAAACACAAATTGAGACAATTTTTTATTAGATAAAAAAAGTATTTACATACATTTGATTTCAATATCGCTAGAAATCGGAGGCGTACAAATACAATTACTTTTTCCTTTTCTATACTGACTCGTATCCCCACGAACCGGTGGCTTTAACCTATACTTCCCCGGATATGGCCTCAAGCCTCTCTATCCAATCCTACCCCAGATATGGCCTCGAGCACCCCAAGATCTAATCCCCTAGACCTAGTCGCCAACACACGTGATGAATTCCCCCTAAGCCGCGCAAGGACCTAGACGCCAACACAAGGCAATTTAACTACAAAGATTCAATATAATGAAATAACACAAATGAAAACTCCCTCTATGAGAATTTCTGAAGATGAAGGTGAAGGATCATTGTAGCATAAGCGATGTTGATATGATCATTCTTCGGATGCACCATGATAGCTTCCTTCTCCAGAAATCTTCTTTAGTTTTAAGTGGGAGATGACTTTTTGGCAGAGTAACAGCTCTCGAAATTTGGCACAGGAATTCTCTCTGGGATAGGGTGCCAAAACGAGAGAGAAATCTTCATTTTATTCAACTTGGAGTTAGCGCCTGTGGTAGCTCCTAGCGCCAGCGGTAGCGGTTGTGTAGAGGCAGTTACAAAACCATTGCGGTGTGATGTTATGGCACGAGATGGAGCTAGCGTCAGGCGGTAGCTCTAGCGCCTACAACAGCACTAACGCCAACGGTATCGACTAGCGCTGGCGGTAGTGCTCTATTCAGAGAATTTGATTCCAATTTGCTTTCTACTTGTGGAGTATTTCACCTATAGTTCTTGCACACTATAAACACACGACAAGCAAGATCAAATACAATATGGGATTTGTTATTCTCAAACAAATGGATGTGACACACATGTCCAACAATCTCCCCCTATTGATAATAACAAATCCTCTTAGCAAGAAATCAATAATAGTGTCTATAGTATATGATAAGCTTGAGAATATTGCATACTCCCCCTATCTTAATGCTCCCCTGTAATTTATGTTTTACTCCCCCTAAATGATAGATTCATGAATTATTCTCGCATTAATCTTCTAGATTTCTCCTCTAGATTTCTTCAATTAATCTCCCCCTTTTGGTATTATCAAAAGAAGGTGGGGAAAGGGAAGTAAGGAGGCATTCTTTAGGAATTATAAATTATGATTGAGCTTTTGTAAAAGAGTTTATGCATAGTATATAAGAGATTCCAAATAAATAAATAAGAGTTTTAAGTAAACGGAAGATTGGAAGAAACATCTTTTTGTAATCATGAAAATCATAAGTATAAATATCAGATTAAGTTCAAAATATAAAGATGTTTTAATTTTTTAAAATCTCATAGTTTTAGATAAAGTTACCAAGCATGAAATGAATATATCAAAAAGAGAATATACTACAATGTTACTTAATTTCAAGTTTAGGAGATACCAAACCTTGTAGAGATCATGCTAGGTTATTCAGTGCATTTCTTATACAAAGAGTAGTATAGATAAAGCATTAGAATCTAATACTCATGAGAAGAAGTGTTATGAAAGATAATGATGTGCACATAAGTGTATTTTGAGCAATGTTAACAAGTGATTTAAATCACAAAATATAAGAAATATGTAGAGCAAAATGCACAATAAAACACAAGTATATTAACTTTCACACACTTTAATGCACATAATTTTTTAAAAAAAGTGGTGTAAAAACCAAGGTTTGCACAAGACACTTTACTATTCTTTCCAAGTAGTACTTGGTGGAGTTATATTTGTCTATATTTTTTGTTCACTTTTGTGAGACAACATTCACCGAATACACTTATTTTGCAAACCCAACATAATTTTTTTTAAACTCAGCCACTTTTCTTAATTTCTTAAGTGCAATTCAAATGTAGTGTAGGTGATAAACTTATGCAAGTTTTAATTCATTGTACAATTACAATACACAAGCAAGCATTTTTAGAATTAAACACACATATAGATTACCTAAATAAGTGAGTGAAAATTTATCATTATCAATCACAAAACATTTTCTCATACTTAGAGGCATGCTAAGCTTGGTTCTACACATATTTTTTAATACAATTAATGCACTTAATTAGATATATCAAAGCATGATAATCAAGACAATGTTCATAGTAATTTGAAGGAATAAATTTTAACAATGTAAATAATTCAAAATAATATAATTCATACATGCTTGATATTAACAATAAAGATCATACAGTCTTTTTGTTGTTTTGAAATTTTTAATGAAAGAAAAAAACATAAAAACAAAAACATATTTTTGTATTTTTGAATTTTGAAATTTTGTAGTTTATTTTCCATAATATTAATAAAACAAAAATAATAAATGTCAAAAATACTAAACTAAATTGTACATATAAACTAACATATTTTTATAGATTTTTAGAAATTTTAAATAATAGAAAAATTGAAGACTCATGCTAGTGCCGACGCTAGCGCTAACGCGGCAAACAGTGAGTGAAATATTTGAGAATTTTAAAATTTTGTTTTTTGATATTTATTAAGAGTCTTATGAGTAGTCTTATGCAGAAATTTTGTAATTTTTGGAGATGTCTTGATTGATCAAATTGCATAAAACTTTTGCGTTTTTCATATAACTCATCCAAAGATGTCTAAGCCTCCTAATTCCAACCTTAACATTTGAAAATTTGCATCGGGAAGAGGTTTAGTGAAAATATCAGCAAGTTGAGAGTCCGTGCCAATGAAACTTATTCTAACATTTTTTCCTTTTTTAATGTGTTCCCTTATGAAATGATGTCGTACATCTATATGTTTGGATCTAGAATGGTGTACCGGATTATTTGTATGATCAATGGCACTTTTGTTGTCACATTTTAATTCAATATGTTTTAGATGAAAACCAAAGTCCTCTAGAGTTTTGCTCGTCAATAAGGCTTGTGCACAACAACTTCCTAGTGCACTGTATTCGGCCTCTCTGGTGGAGAGTGCAACCGAATTTTGTTTCCTACTAGACCATGCAACTAATGAAAGTCCTAGAAAATGGCAAGTACTGCTAGTGCTTTTTTCTATCTAGTGAGCATCCGGCGTAGTCCGAATCAGAATAGTCGTGAAGTGTAAATGAATTATTATGCGGGTACCATAATCGTAATCTAGTTGACCCAATTATATATCTAAAAATACATTTTATCACTTTTAAATGAGATTCTTTTGGATTGGCTTGAAATCGAGCACATAAACATATGACAAACATAATATCGGGTCTAGTTGCACTTAGATAAAGTAGAGCTTCTATCATACCTCTATATAAAATTTGATCAATTGAAATTCCCGATTCATCTTTTCCTAATTTTAGTGATGTACACATTGGTGTAGAAGCATGTTTAAGGTTTTCAAATCCAAAGCGTTTAAGCATATCATGGACATATTTAGATTGACATATAAAAATACCATCATTTCTTTGTGATATTTGAAAACCAATAAAATTAGAAAGTTCTACTAGACTCATTTCAAATTCGTTTTTCATCACTAAAATAACTACATTAGACAACTCTTCATTAGTAGATCCAAAGATTATATCATCAACATATATTTTCAAAATAATTATATCATCATTATTGTGCTTAATGAAGAGAGTATTATCGGCACTTCTCATAATATAACCGTGCTTTAATAAAAATGATGTAAGTCTTTCATACCATGCACAGGGCGCTTGTTTTAAACCATAGAGCACTTTTTCTAGTTTATAAACATGATTGGAAATTTTTCACTAATAAAATCGGGGGGTTGTTCAACAAAAACTTCTTCTTTTACAAACCCGTTTAGAAAAGCACTTTTTACATCCATTTGAAATAATTTTACTCTTTTAAAGCTTACAAATGCTAGAAATATTCGTACAAATTCCAATCTAGCAACGGGTGCAAAAGTTTCAACAAAATCGATCCCCTCGATTTGTGAATATCCTTGTGCTACTAAGCGTGCTTTATTTCTAGTGATTCTAGAATCACCATCTAATTTATTTTTAAAAATTCATTTTACACCTATAACTGGGTGATTAGATGGTCTTTCTACTAATTTCTAAATATTATGATGCTCAAATTGTTCTAACTCTTCATTCATAGCCAAAAACCAAAATTCATCATTTAAAGCGGTTGAAACAGTTTTGGTTCAATTTTGGAAATAAAACATTATTTGAATAAGATTCATGAAGAAAAGAGCGAGTTCTAACCCCAATAGATGGTTCACCAATTATTAGTTTTTGTGGATGATCCTTTGTCAATTTCAAGGCACTTGGAGGTACATAATCATCTTCCTTGGCCTCCCCTTCCTCTTCTTTTGAAGGTTCCTCATCACCATGCTCCAAAGGTGGTAAGAGGTCATCATTTTATCCTGCGGAAAGTCTTTCTACACAAGGAACAAGCTCATCAAATTTCACATTAATCGACTCTTCAACTTTACAAGTTCTTTTATTAAAAATTCTATAAGCCTTACTAGTTGAAGAGTATCCAAGAAAAGTTCCTTAATCGCATTTTCATCAAACTTTCCCATGTTATCTTTAATATTCAAAATAAAACATTTACAACCAAAAACATTGAAGTAGGATATGCTTCCTTTGAAAATAAAGTTCATATGGTGTGTGATTAAGAGTTGGGCGAAGCATGATTCTATTCATAACATACATGAGGTATTTACGGCTTCGGCCAAAAAAGACTTAGGCAATTTATATTCACATAGCATAGTGTGTGCTAGTTCTTGAAGTGTCCTATTCTTTCTTTCTACAACACCATTTTGTTATGGTGTGCGTGGTGCGGAGAATTCATGTTTAATGCCTAACATGTCCCAAGAAGATGTACACTTTTCATTTTCAAATTTCCCTCCATGATCCGAGCGAGTGCATTTAATTTTTAAATCACTTTCATTTTGAATACGAGTACATAATTTTGCAAATTCGCAAAACGCATCAAATTTGGATGAGAGAAATAGTGTCCAATAATATCTTGAAAAATCATCTATTAAAACATATGTATATGATCTACCACCAAGACTTGCGGTGTTAACAGGACCAAAAAGATCCATATGAATTAATTGCAAGGGTCTTGTAGTAGAAATAAAAATTTTACTTTTGAAAGAGGATCTAGTAAATTTACCTTTTTTACATGATGAACAAAGTGAAGGTAAAGTACCATTTAACTTAGGCAATCCTCTAATTAAATCACTTTTGGCAAGTTTTACATGAAGCTTTGTGCTAGCATGTCCTAGCCGTCTATGCCAAAGTTCTAATTCATCAGTTTTAGTGATAAAACATTTTATAGATGAGAGTAAAGATCCAGATACCCAAGCGGTACCACCCATAGAATAAGTGGAAGCCTTAGGTACCCATATTTGCTTTAAAGTATTTTGTTTTACTTTCCTGCAAGAACTAGATGTGTGACCTAACCTATAACAGTTTGCACACAAAATAAAAGGGGTTGAGACGCTTTTCTAAAATTTTGTGGTATTCTTGCTAGAAGGAATCATTTTTACAGAAGAAAAAAATTTTCCAAACGAAAATGTTGAGTTCATGTATGAGGTGCTAGCGCCGGCGTTAGTGGCTAGCGCTGGGTAGTAGCCCTCACCTCGATATCCGAGCCCAAATTTTCCAGAACCATAGCACTGGTTCCCTAAAATCATATCCAGTGATTTTTGGCTTATTACAAATTTGTTAATGGCCATGGTGAGATCATGAACTTGTGCTTTATGTGATGAATTTTCATTCACAAGCATGACACAACTATTTTCAAAACCCTTTTTATTATTCTTAATTTGCAAAAGAGTGGCTTCTAATTTCCTTTATAATTCTTCCTTCTCTTTTGTAAGAGTTTTGGCATGGGAGAGGGCTTTAGAAAGAGAATCTTCAATATCTTTTGCCATTTTATTGGAGTGATCACACTCTTGGCAAGAAACCTTTCTTTTTTCTAAAACAATTAATTTTTTGGAAAGCTTTTGATTTTCTTTAATTAGAGATTCATTTTCACGATTCAATATAATACTATCTTTCATATTTTTATCAAAAGCTTTGCAAGAGTCAAGAAATTCATTAAAAAGTTCATCATAAGTGAGAGGAGTTACCTCAATATCGCTAAGAACACTGGTATCGTCATCATCGTTTGCATGTCCCATGAGGCACATGTTCGCTTCCTCATCTTTGCTTGATGAAGAACCGCTTTATTCTTTGGAGGAGGAGTAGTCATCACATGTTTTTGCTTTTAGCACCTTCCTCTTTTCCTTCCCTTTGTGTCGCTTTTCCTTTTTCTCCTTCAAAAACTTTGGGCACTGGCTCCGAGTATGCCCGGTCTTCCAACAATGATAACATTCTAGAGTAGGTCTTTCTTCTTCATCGTCGCTCTCCTTCTCCTTCTTTGAAGATGACCCTTTCCATCTTCCATCCTTTTGGAAATATTTCCAGAAGGTTTTTCTCCTTTCCGAATTTCTCATGAACTTTCAGAAGTTCTTTACCAAGAGACTTTCTTCATCTTCATCCTCATCCTCTTGGCACTTTATTTTATTTTAGTGTCAACGCCTTCTTCTTTGGCTCCTTGTTGTATTCATCATATTGGATCTTAAGTTCTACCTCATGGGTTTCAAGATTCCCAATGAGGCTCTCTACCTGGAGCGTTCTTAGATTGTGCGACTCCGAGATAGCTATCATCTTCAGATTGAATTTTGGAGGAAGAGATCGAAGAATCTTTTGGACTAAGTCACCGTTGGAGAAGGTCTTTCCAAGAGCTTTGGAGGAATTGACGATCTTTGTGAAGCGTGTGTACATTGCATCAATATCTTTGCTTTCATCCATCCGAAACTTTTCATATTCTGACTCTAGTTGGAAATGTTTTGAATCTTTAACCTACGATGTACCTTCATGTGTAATTTCCAAATGATTCCAAATTTCATATGCAGTAGTACATGCGGAAAGTCTATTAGTCATTTCTATCTAACGCACAAAATAAAACATTCATGGCCTTGGCGTTATTTTTGCATTTAATTTTATCCCTATCATCCCATTTATCTTTTGGTTTTTCTAATGTTATCTCTCCAACTACAATTGTAGGAGGAGAGTATTCCTCTTCTACCATATTCCATACCTCAATATCTAGGTTCATAAGAAAACATCGCATCCCATTTTTCCAATAATTATAATCCGACACAATAAATAGTTGAGGTCTACTAATTCCCCAACCCTCCAAAAAAGTGAGGTCATAAGACGCCATTATTCCTGGTGTTTAAACCGATTTGGAATAACCTCCCTCTGATACCACTTGTTGAATCGATAGGCGCCCTTAGATTTTATAAAATTAAGCAATTTACTAAAATTTTTTAAAGCAAACGAGAGGGAAATAACTATTTAGGTAAAAGAAGAAATAATGTAATTTGCAATTTTAGAATTTAGCCAAATGAAGGAAATCAAGTAAAGACAAATTGAGACAAGATTGTATTAGATAAAAAAAGTGTTTACATACATTTGATTTCAATATTGCTAAAAATTGGTGGCGTACAAATACAATTACTTTTTCCTTTTCTATACTGACTTGTATCCCCACAAACTGGTGGATTTAGCCTATCCTTCCCCGAATATGGCCTCAAGCCGCTCTAGCCAATCCTACCCTGAATATGGCCTCGAGCACCCCCTAGATCTAATCACCTAGACCTAGTCGCCAACACACAAGGCGAATAACCCCTAAGCCACGCAAGGACCTAGTCGCCAACACAAGGTGATTTAACTACAAAGATTCAAAATAATGAAATAGCACAAATGAAAAACTCCCTCTATGAGATTTTCTGAAGTTGGCGGTGAAGGATCGTTGTAGCATAAGCGAGGTTGATACGATCGTTCTTCGGATGCACCGTGATGGCTTCCTTCTCCAGAAATCTTCTTTAGCTTTGAGTGGGAGATGACTTTTCGGTAGAGTAACAACTCTTGGATTTCTTATTCTCAAACAAAGGGATGTGACACACATGTCCAATAGAAGATTCAACAGATTTGGTTTTGTATTGAGTCCTAAATTAAATATGTCATTATAAATTATTACGCTGAATGACATGTTAAGTTACTCATTTAGACAAGGATTTTGGAAACGTGCATAAAACCATACATAAATCATGTGGTAATCTATCGAAGGGTTTAAATTTGTGAAAAAGGCTTAGTAGAGATTATGATTGATGATCCTTAAGGAGAGCGGGCACGAGAGGATTGGATTGACTAAGCGTGATTGAATAATGCTTATGAATTTCTTGCGACTAAAGCATGTTGTGAATTGAACATGAGGATTGATATGATTAATATGTATGGCACATGTAGTCCTATAGGATCAAAGCGAGTATTTTCCTTTTATAAATGTACCATTGCATAAGAGTTATGACAACTCATTATGGGTAACAGTGATAGCGGTTTGGTGTGGATTATAGGGTATGGTTATATCCTAAGGAGTAATGTTAGGGACCCGGTTGGTAGGTCCTTGTATGCTGGTTAGCATATTTGAACTTTTAACACTATCATGCGTTATGGACATGGTTGGGAGTCATTGGGAGCTTGATAGCATGGGTTGAGCATGGGAAATTACT
This sequence comes from Dactylorhiza incarnata, assembly GCA_033032865.1. Taxonomy (NCBI): domain Eukaryota; kingdom Viridiplantae; phylum Streptophyta; class Magnoliopsida; order Asparagales; family Orchidaceae; genus Dactylorhiza; species Dactylorhiza incarnata. Next base: position 2,360,971 of record JAWHQI010000068.1, read on the forward strand.
TGGTGTGCATAGTTCCACACGATTGCATAATGATCCTTGTTAGAGGATTACTTATGGTAGATCTATGGGATCGCTAGTCGTCACACCGACGGGAGCTGGCAGATAGATCTTGCTCGATTGGGCTGGGTTCTTTGTGCTTATTTCTAAAGACCCCTTCCGTGCCAATGACGGGTTGGGTTGGGTTCTTGATGTTTACATCCCAAGACCCCTCCGCATCATAAGACTCAGCTAGTTTGGTGAGCAAGAGTATGTAGGAGCTCTGATGTTGTGTTCTTAGCATTGAGGCGTACGTAAGGCCTAGGTCTTGTAGTGTGCATACCCACGTAGTAGTGGAGAAGCCCATTCCATTGTCTCCATCTGGCCACGACGTGAGGTGCCTGAGTGGTTAGCTACCCTCGAAAAGCGAGAAGTGTGAATCTATGTCAACATAGCAAATTAGAGTTCATGAGTAAATCATGGGTGAGTCATCATACATACATTTATTGCATTGCATTGCACCGCATAGAGATCCTCATCATATAAACTTGTATGGGCACCTTTATATGATGAGTTACTTATTGTTACAAAAGATCCTTAACTTATTAGCTTATTTGGGCATCCTTATAAGTTAAGTTTAATTCAGTTCTTTACCTAAACTACTCTTTTTATACTTTGTTGCTGATTATACTGCTAGAACAAATGTGCTCTTATACTCTTGATATTTTTGTTACGATTACTGCCATATACACCTGCATATTTGTTTTACTCAGAAATCGGCGATCCCCTCCGAGCTAACTTTTTTAGGTATTGCGGTATTTTCGGAGATCTGGGCCGATCTCGCTCCTCCGGGGGGCGATCTCGTCGAACCCAGGCTGTCTCGCAAAGGGGAGGTCGCCCCTTCTGTGCGATCTCGCAGAGGAGAGATCGCCCCTCCTGGGCGATTTCGCAGGGAGATCGCCCCTCCCGGGCGATCTCGCAGCAGGGAAGGTCGCCCCTTCCGGGCCACCTCGCAGAGGGAGATCGCCCTCCCGGCCGATCTCGCAGAGGAGAGATCGCCCCTCCTGGGCGATCTCGTAGGGATATCTCCCCTCCCGGGCGATCTCACAGCAGGGAAGGTCGCCCCTTCCAGGCGACCTCGCAGAGGGAGATCGCCCCTCCCGGGCGATCTCGCAAAGGAAAGATCGCCCCTCCTGGGCTATCTCGCAGGGAGATCTCCCCTCCCGGGCGATCTCGCAGCAGGGAAGGTCGCCCCTTGCGGCCGACCTTGCAGAGGGAGATCGCCCCTCCCGGGCGATCTCGCAGAGGAGAGATCGCCCCTCCTGGGCGATCTCGCAGGGAGATCGCCCCTCCCGGGCAATCTCCCAGCAGGGAAGGTCGCCCCTTCCGGGCGACCTCGCAGAGGGAGATCGCCCCTCCCGGGCGATCTCACAGAGGAGAGATCGCCCCTCCCTGGCGATCTCGCAGGGAGATCGCCCCTCCCGGGCGATCTCGCAGTAGGGAAGGTCGCCCCTTTCGGGCGACCTCGCAGAGGGAGATCGCCCCTCCCGGGCGATCTCGCAGAGGAGAGATCGCCCCTCCTGGGCGATCTCGCAGAGGAGAGATCGCCCCTCCTGGGCGATCTCGCAGGGAGATCGCCCCTCCTGGGCGATCTCGTAGCAGGGAAGGTCGCCCCTTCCGGCCGACCTCGCAGAGGGAGATCTCCCCCTCCCGGGCAATCTCGCAGAGGAGAGATCGCCCCTCCCGGGCGATCTCGTAGCAGGGAAGGTCGCCCCTTCCAGGCGATCTCGCAGAGGGAGATCGCCCCTCCCGGGCGATCTCGCAGAGGAGAGATCGCCCCTCCTGGGCGATCTCACAGGGAGATCGCCCCTCCCGGGCGATCTCGCAGCAGGGAAGGTCGCCCCTTTCAGACGACCTCGCAGAGGGAGATCGCCCCTCCCGGGCGATCTCGCAGTGGAGAGATCGCCCCTCCTAGGCGATCTCGCAGGGAGATCGTCCCTCCCGGGCGATCTCACTCCAGAGGATCTTAGTCATATGCTGACTCTGTTTTATGTGGTCTGTTCAGGTATGCAGGTCCAGTCCCGACGATCTCAGCGGTCTCAGCAGACGATCTCAGCACATCCGGACGATCTCAGTGGTCTCAGTAGATGATCTCAGCAGGTCCACACGATCTCAGCGATCTCAGCAGCGGTCTCAGGCGATCTCAGCACTTCTGGGCAGCCCGTTACTTCCAGATCTGCCCGTTCGGGCAGGCCCCTGCGTCTATAAATAGAGGGGGTAGGGGTACCAGTTAGGGGACTTTTTGGAGAGCTTCCAGTTTCTGCCAGTGGGTTGAGCGGTCATAGATTTGAGTGACCGCCGAGACCTCTGATCAGCCTTTTTGGAGACCCCTCCGTCTCCCTCCAGGCCCTTTTTCTTCAAGTCTTATGATGTTTTTTCATTCTTTCCTGTTGTAACCTCAGCTGTAACTCAAGCTTTATATCAATAAAATAGCCCTTCCTTCAGCTCAAAGTAACCAGCCATTCAACAGTCTTACCCCCCATCCTTCAGTTTGAGCGATCGTGGAGTTGGTACATTTTTTGGTGCCAACAATATTGTACATTACTGATTATATTGCACCGTTCACATTCTTCCTTCTGCCCTGTGCCTAGGAGTCACCGGGGTAGAGGATGTGAAGCCACTTAGTCTTTATTACTAACAGTTGTTACACCACTATTTTTCGGAGAACACTCAGGTGGAGCAGCAGCGTACGACGTAGGAGGATAGCCAGGCCAGCGTGACAGTGCCTGCTACTATGATACTTCCGTTATGCTAGTGACAAATGTGAGCGAGTGTTTGAGATGCAGCCTTAGGGAAATATGTACTCTGACATTTTTCAGGAGCTTTTGTAGCTACCTGTTATTTTGGACAATTTCACTTACTTGTGAATTATTGCTTCTGTTGTATTATTGATAGGTTGGCATGATGATATTTGAGAATAGCCGGCAGGATAGGCGTCTTGTGGAGGGGGCTATCCTGTGTGCTGGCACTTTCGTAAGGCGGCTGTCTTGGGCAAAAGATTTCCCTCGGCCATGTCTTGTGTTCCGGGAGGGGGGTCTTACAACTGGAATCGGGCTACATAAAAAATATAGATGCTATTGTTCGGATGATTCATGACCAGATGTTGGAGGCTCAGAGTAGGCAGACAAAGTATTACGATGCCAGACATTGGAAGGTGGAGTTTTGGGTAGGAGATCAGGTATTTTTGAAGATTCATCTGGTGCATGGAGTTTCATGGGTATGGGGACATAAGAAGCTCAACCCTCGATTTATGGGGCCCTATACGATCTTGGAGCAGTTCGGTCCCTTGGCTTACAGACTGGAGCTACCACCGGAGATGGAAAATCTGCATGATGTGTTTCATGTGTCCTCACTCCGGAGAGCCTTACTCCTCCCATAGAAACATATCACTTCTACATCAGGCCCGGTAGTATCTGACAGATCAGTCCATTTGGAACTAGTTTGGATTGATGATATAGACGTCTGAGTCTTGTGGCGAAGGAAGATTCTATTGGTCAAGGTATTGTAGTCTAATCATGGACAAGATGAGCACATATGGGAGCCATTGGATCTCATACAACGACAATACCCAGGACTCTTTGCTTCAGGTACAACCTAAAATCCAACTGAAAACTTTCTATTTTCATTGTGTGTAGAACCCCGTAGACCCGAACTTAAATTTCGGGGACAAAATTTAAATTTTTGTTTATTGGGATTTGTAACATCCCTATTCCTTCTAGGCCCCTTGATAGTGTTAAGGTATAACATATGAATCAATTAGCCAAATCGAGGCCCCACCATGGCCCAATAAATATTGGGTGGTGTCCTATGGCTCACCACAAAAATATAGGGCCAGCCACCTCATCAAATTGACCAAGTCAACCTCAAAGTCAACCATGGTCAAACTTAAGCCCAAAGAAGGTAAATGTATGCCAAACCCAAATCCAATTGCTTGGGGACTTGTCCCGAGGCCCATTCTACAACCCAAGACCAAATGACCACCCATGCCCACTAAATTGAAAGGTGGGAGACATGCTTGGGGGCAAATTGGTATTTTTTTCCCCAAATCTAAGTGAGGACATGAGGAATTTGAGGATGGAGTGCCATACAGCCCTCCATTCCACATCCCAACCATTCATCTGATCTCACATAAGCTTTCACAACCGAATTCCAGCTTTGGAAGGTCACATGGCAGTAAGGAGGAACATCCTATGCATGGTCGAACCATGCCTTAATGATTATCATGGATTAATTCACCCTCATTCCAAATTGAGCTCACTGCCACCTTCAGAGAGCTCCATTGAGTCGAGCCAAACATTTGCCTTGGAGAAATTGGTGGAGGAACATGATTTGGAGCAAGCTCGTCGAAGACAGGAAGGGCAATGGCCCGCCGGAGGAATACACGTCGACAAGCCTCAATCCAGGTTCAATTCCCCTCCCCTCCCTCTATGCTAGCTTCTTAGGACATCTAGATGATGATCCAATTGAGCTTGGATAAAATTTCCAAAAATTAGGATTTTTTTCCCGAAATGAGCTCGCCTACCTTTGTTGGAGAGGTGTGCTCTGACCCCCTTGATGCCGCCAATTGATGTGGCCAGCCGTGGAGACTCGTGGTTGGTCGGGAAATGGACACCCAAGTTAGCCTAGCTCGGGCAATCTCAGCCCTTGGCTGGAGGAAGAAGAAAGTTAGCAGCCCTTAGATTTGCTTTGAGATTAGTGCAAGATCAGTTATATGCATGCCATATTATTTCATTAATTAATGATTTTGTCACGTATTCAAACCTTTTCATGTTTAAATTAAGTCATCTTAGAAGTTTATCCAGGTTAAGTGCTCAACATGAATGTTATAGCCAATGGTCTTAACTTTCCATATGATTTTGAATCACCTCATTTTGGTGCCCTACATACCCCAGAATCTCAATTTAATTGAGGGGTGTCCTAAAAATACCCTAGACCATATTTTGTGAATAACTTTTCCTAGGTTGTCTGCATGAGGCTAAAATTTTGGCCTTGCATGAGTGGTACCTAGATGGACCTACCATCTAAAAATTAGAATTTTTGGATGACATTTGTCTATTGTTTTGTAAGAAATATGATTTTTCATATCTTTCAAATATTTGTGGCTATACCAACTCAAAATGACCCAAATCTTGGGTGGCGTGTTATTTAGGTTATAAATAGTCACTACTATAAATTGTAGGTCATTTGGGCCTCTGCATGTTGGTGTATTCCATATGCATGTAAATATAGTGTATGGGAGAATGGTGTGCATTTAGCACCAAAGTTGTAATTGGTGAATTGCCCTTAGAGGGGGGGTGAATAAGGGTTTTCAAAAACTTTAGATTTTATTTAGAAAAACTTTGGAATATTGCAATATTAAAACAAGAAGACAAGTAAAACAAAAAGAGAGACAAGCTTTATTGATATTAAATAAGTTTTACAAAACTTGATCTCAATGTCGCTAGAGATCGGAGGCGAATAATAAAAGCTCTTTTCGTTTTCTATCCCGACTCGCTTCCCCATGAACCGGTGGCCCTAGCCTCCTCCTTCCCGGATTCGGCCTGAAGCCGCTCTAGCCAATCCTTCCCCGGATGTGGCCTCAAGCACCCCCTAGACCTAACTTAGATCTAGTCGCCAACACGAGGCGATTTTCAGCCCTAAGTCCTACCCCAGACCTAGTCGCCAACACGAGGCGATTTCACTACCGTTTACAAAGAAAGATAAATAAAATAATAAAAACTTCCCTTAAGATGAACTTCTGAATATGGAGGCGAAGATCCGCTGTAGAATCAGCGTTTGTCGAAGCGGACTTCGTTTGGCTTCGCCGTGATGGAATCCTCCTTCAGAAGTTTGCAGAGCTTCGCCGGGACCTCAAATTTCGGCCAAGATAGGCCTCTGGAATTCTAGTACTCTCTCTCTGAGGTGTATGCAATTGGTGTGTGAAAACAAGAGGAGAGGGGGTCCTTTTATAGCCCAAGCGCTACCGCTGGCGCTAGCCCGGATTAAGAAACAATTTGCGCGGCAGAATCTCCCATCCGCGGCAACGAGGCTTTCATTCCTTCTGTGTTCACCGATACTGCCGGTGTTATCCGCTACCGCCAGGCGTTAGCGCCTTCCATAACAGCTCCCGGAAATGCGCTCTTCATCGCTAGCGCCCGGCGCTACGTGCTACCGCCAGTGCTAATGGGAGTATCCCTCTTCTGTTTTCATTCGTCGGAATTCATCGGGAGTTCACGAGAACATTCGACGAATCGCACAATTTCCTTCACAAGTCTGACTTTTTGAGTTCTGTCTGCGTTCGTCGGGATTCGTCAGGATTCGTCGGGATTTCACGAGAACATTCGACGAAATGACTTGGCTGAAGAAATTTCTTCTTCAAACTAGAGATTTGGCGTCTGTCTGGATTCGTCAGAATTAGTCGGGAGTTCTCGAGAACATTCGACGAACGACAGCTAGCGCCTGCGCTAGTGATACCGCCAGCCCTAGTGGAAGATTAGGATTTGATGGCTCAACTTTGGGGGCAACCTTCTTATGTAATCCTTGAGTCATGTGGACTTTGTTATCCTGCACACTTGAGCACACGGTTGATATACAAGTGCTGCGATACATGAATTTATAGGGTAAGAACTCTAAGTTGAGGAATATATGCCCCTAAGGATTGTGCTCATACATGAGATGAATGTACCATTTGGGTGGTGGAAGAAACATAGTCCAAATATAGAGGGCTTATCTCTTCATTTATTGGACTAGTTATGTACCGACTTGGATTTACCCTAAATCCTATTTTGAAATAGTGTGTTACAGACGTATGATATCAAGGTTTTGTTTATTCAATTAGTACGTGAGCGATGATGACTATATTTGCTCGGTGGCTAAGATATTATGGAATTTGGAATAGGGATTCACAATAGTATTTATTTTTAGTGTTTTGACCTGGAAAGAGGTCGCACATGCTTGAGGTGCGGATAGCGGAGACGTACATGTTGAAACCCTCTTGGGATAATTACCCAAAACGATGTGAAACTTGATACATACCTTAAAGTCCTGCCTTAGGGAGTGCTCTAAAATTGTGTGTAATTATTGGAGCATGTTTTTCCTAAGTTTACAGGGCTTATCTAATAATTGTTATGTGATGAAGTTATCAAAGGTTGTATAACTCGTTGGATGAGACAAATCTCCACATTTTTGTATGGAATAAATATGACATGCACATGGTAAATAGTATCAGAATAAGGAAGGATCATGCACATTGATGAAATACTACTCACAAAGAGACAACAAGTGTTGCCTCAGATGTTTGCGTTGGAGAAGGAGGTAATTAATTAACGCTCGCATGAGATGAAGTCATGACATATTAATGCATGATGACCTCCCTTATGTAAAGAGTGGTTGCAAATTACCATAAAATGTAGCTATTTTCTCCAAAGCATCAAAATTTTGGACAACCTTGGAGGTTGGGAGAATGTACGAACAAGTAAGAGTGTGTGTAGCATTTTACCTCGACAAGGTAGATTTCTAGATGGTCTGTATCATAACCCAACTGTTGAGTAAGGGTTAGGATCACAATTGAAAGACTCTTAGATGAACTACCTAAATCACAAAAGAAATTTGGGCATGACTTATGAGTTCGGTGCAAGTCTAAGTAGGACCTAGATTAGACAAGAAGTACTAGACAAGGGTCCTCTTCTTCTTAGAAGGAAATGATGTGATTATAACCTATGCGAGGTGTAGATTCATGGATTCACCTTGCCATGAGCCTACAATAAGGCTTCATATTATCACCGGGACCAAATTTATGCATCACCGGATGATCGTATACGAATTTTGGGAACTATTTGGAAACATAAATGCTTTCTGAGCCTAAAGCCTTGAGGTAGTAACATCATGTTTGGTAATTGGTGGATTGAAAGGGCACAATGTCATGGAAAGTGAGGTAGTATGATTGCGGAACTTGATTGCTATGTGATTAGAAGCCAAGAGGTGAAAATTTCAGGTTGTTAGAACAATTGTGATTATTTTTCCATGTCATGACATTGGGAGTATATTGACCCCATAAAATTTGAAATCAAGCGAGTGCCATTTTATGTTCTAGGAGATGTGTAAAATACATATGATCCTTTGGATATGGATTTGATGATTTCAAGAATCGAAGCGCACTTGTTTGACAATATTACGATCGTCCTTGTTCAGTTTCAGAATTGTTGTACTTATATTTGTTGGGAATTTGTCAATTATACTGTAGGCGCTAGGATTCCAAATAAGAGATTCCAAATAAATAAATAAGAGTTTTAAGTAAACGGAAGATTGGAAGAAACATCTTTTTGTAAGCATGAAAATCATAAGTATAAATATCGGATTAAGTTCAAAATGTAAAGATGTTTTAACTTTTTAAAATCTCATAGTTTTACATAAAGTTACCAAGCATGAAATGAATATATCAAAAAGAGAATATACTACAATGTTACTTAATTTCAAGTTTAGGAGATACCAAACCTTGTAGAGATCATGCTAGGTTATTCAGTGCATTTCTTATACAAAGAGTAGTATAGATAAAGCATTAGAATCTAATACTCATGAGAAGAAGTGTTATGAAAGATAATGATGTGCACATAAGTGTATTTTGAGCAATGTTAACAAGTGATTTAAATCACAAAATACAAGAAATATGTAGAGCAAAATGCACAATAAAACACAAGTATATTAACTTTCACACACTTTAATGCACATAATTTTTTAAAAAAGTGGTGTAAAAACCAAGGTTTGCATAAGACACTTTACTATTCTTTCCAAGTAGTACTTGGTGGAGTTATATTTGTCTATATTTTTTGTTCACTTTTGTGAGACAACATTCTCCGAATACACTTATTTTGCAAACCCAACATAATTTTTTTTAAACTCAGCCACTTTTCTTAATTTCTTAAGTGCAATTCAAATGTAGTGTAGGTGATAAACTTATGCAAGTTTTAATTCATTGTACAATTACAATACACAAGCAAGCATTTTTAGAATTAAACACATATATAGATTACCTAAATAAGTGAGTGAAAATTTATCATTATCAATCACAAAACATTTTCTTATACTTAGAGGCATGCTAAGCTTGATTCTACACATATTTTTTAATACAATTAATGCACTTAATTAGATATATCAAAGCATGATAATCAAGACAATGTTCATAGTAATTTGAAGGAATAAATTTTAACAATGTAAATAATTCAAAATAATGTAATTCATACATGCTTGATATTAACAATAAAGATCATACAGTCTTTTTGTTGTTTTGAAATTTTTAATGAAAGAAAAAAACATAAAAACAAAAACATATTTTTGTATTTTTGAATTTTGAAATTTTGTAGTTTATTTTCCATAATATTAATAAAACAAAAATAATAAATGTCAAAAATACTAAACTAAATTGTACATATAAACTAACATATTTTTATAGATTTTTAGAAATTTTAAAAAACAGAAAAAATGAAGACTCATGCTAGTGCCGACGCTAGCGCTAACGCGGCAAATAGTGAGTGAAATATTGAGAAATTTAAAATTTTGTTTTTTGATATTTATTAAGAGTCTTATGAGTAGTCTTATGCAGAAATTTTGTAATTTTTGGAGATGTCTTGATTGATCAAATTGCATAAAACTTTAGCGTTTTTCATATAACTCATCCAAAGATGTCTAAGCCTCCTAATTCCAACCTTAACATTTGAAAATTTGCATCGGGAAGAGGTTTAGTGAAAATATCAGCAAGTTGAGAGTTCGTGCCAATGAAACTTATTCTAACATTTTTCCTTTTCTAATGTGTTCCCTTATGAAATGATGTCGTACATCTATATGTTTGGATCTAGAATGGTGTACCGGATTATTTGTATGATCAATGGCACTTTTGTTGTCACATTTTAATTCAATATGTTTTAGATGAAAACCAAAGTCCTCTAGAGTTTGGCTCGTCCATAAGGCTTGTGCACAACAACTTCCTAGTGCGCTGTATTCGGCCTCTCTGGTGGAGAGTGCATCCGAATTTTGTTTCCTACTAGACCATGCAACTAATGAAGGTCCTAGAAAATGGCAAGTACTGCTAGTGCTTTTTTCTATCTAGTGAGCATCCGGCGTAGTCCGAATCAGAATAGTCGTGAAGTGTAAATGAATTATTATGCGGGTACCATAATCATAATCTAGTTGACCCAATTAGATATCTAAAAATACATTTTATCACTTTTAAATGAGATTCTTTTGGATTGGCTAGAAATCGAGCACATAAACATACGGCAAACATAATATCGGGTCTAGTTGCACTTAGATAATGTAGAGCTTCTATCATACCTCTATATAAAATTTGATCAATTGAAATTCCTGATTCATCTTTTCCTAATTTTAGTGATGTACACATTGGTGTAGTAGCATGTTTAAGGTTTTCAAATCCAAAGCGTTTAAGCATATCATGGACATATTTAGATTGACATATAAAAATACCATCATTTCTTTATGATATTTGAAAACCAAAAAAATAAGAAAGTTCTCCTACTAGACTCATTTCAAATTCATTTTTCATCACTAAAATAACTACATTACACAACTCTTCATTAGTAGATCCAAAGATTATATCATCAACATATATTTGCAAAAATAATTATATCATCATTATTGTGCTTAATGAAGAGAGTATTATCGGCACTTCTCATAATATAACCGTGCTTTAATAAAAATGATGTAAGTCTTTCAAACCATGCACAGGGCGCTTGTTTTAAACCATAGAGCACTTTTTCTAGTTTATAAACATGATTGGAAATTTTTCACTAATAAAATCGGGGGGTTGTTCAACAAAAACTTCTTCTTTTACAAACCCATTTAGAAAAGCACTTTTTACATCCATTTGAAATAATTTTACTCTTTTAAAGCTTATAAATGCTAGAAATATTCGTACAGATTCCAATCTAGCAACGGGTGCAAAAGTTTCAACAAAATCGATCCCCTCGATTTGTGAATATCCTTGTGCTACTAAGCGTGCTTTATTTCTAGTGATTCTAGAATCACCATCTAATTTATTTTTAAAAATTCATTTTACACCTATAACTGGGTGATTAGATGGTCTTTCTACTAATTTCCAAATATTATGATGCTCAAATTGTTCTAACTCTTCATTCATAGCCAAAAACCAAAATTCATCATTTAAAGCGGTTGAAACAGTTTTGGTTCAATTTTGGAAAAAAAACATTATTTGAATAAGATTCATGAAGAAAATGTTGGACATGTATGTCACATCCTTTTGTTTGAGAATAACAAATCCCATATTGTATTTGATATTGCTTGTAGTGTGTTTATAGTGTGCAGGAACTATAGGTGCAATACTCCACTGGTAGAAAGCAGCTTGGAACAACCTTTTGAAAGGAGGAGCGCTACCGCCAGCGCTAGCGCTACCGCCAGCGCTACCGATAGTGCGAACGCTAACGCCAGGCGCTAGCTCATCCGTTAGACTCGTTTCAGCGATTTCCTTAGTGCTACCACCAGGCGCTATCACTACCGCAGGCGCTATCTCGAATTCGTGCAGAACACCACGCCGCCGACGGTTGCGCAACCGCTCTACACGAACGATACCGCCGGCGCTATCCACTACCGCAGGCGCTAGCTCCAAGGTCTATAAATTGAAGTGTTCTCTCTCGTTTTGGAGAGACCTTCTAGTGAGACTCCTTGTGCCCATACTCTCGTGATGCTACTCTGCCAAAAGGTCATCTCCCACTCAAAGCTAAAGAAGAAATTCTGAAGAAGGAAGCCATCACGCTGCATCCGAAGAACGATCGCTTTGACCTCGCTTGTGCTTCAGCGATCCTTCATCCTCATCTCCAGAAATCCCAAGAGGGAGTTTTTGCTTGTTATTTATGATTTTCATTCCACACTTTTTGTATCCGTTGTAGTGAAATCGCCTTGTTTTTGGCGACTAGGTCCTTGCGCGGCTTAGGGGGAATTCGCCGCGTGAGGTGGCGACTAGGTCTTGGGGATTAGATCTAGGGGGTGCTCAAGGCCATATCCGGGGAAGGATTGGCTAGAGCAGCTTGAGGCCATATCCGGGGAAGGATTGGCTAAAGCCAACCGGTTCGTGGGGATACGAGTCGGTATAGAAAAGGAAAAGAAAATCATTTTTGTACGCCTCCGATTTCTAGCGTTATAAGAAATCAAATTTTATGTAAACACTTTTTCACATAATATAATCATGTCACTTTTGTGTTTACTTTGATTTCTATCATTTGGCGTAATCCTTATTTTTTTAGTGTTTCTAAGTTTTCATCTAAATTATTTATTTCTAATTTGTCATCATTATTTCCTATTAATCTAAACAACTTAGTAATTTTCTCAAAAATTATAAGAAGAATTTTTATTCCCTTATTCACCCCCTCTAAGGGCGCCGTAAGATCCAACAAGTGGTATCAGAGTGCAGGTTATTCCAAACGGTTTAAAAACCAGGAATAATGGCGTCTTATGATCTCGCTTTTTCCGAGGGTCAGGGAATTAGTAGACCTCCACTATTTACTGGGTCGGATTATAATTATTGGAAAAATAGGATGCGTTGTTTTCTAATGACCCTAGATATTGAGGTTTGGAACATGGTAGAAGAAGAATACACTCCTCCTACATTTGTAGTTAGAGAGGTTATGTTAGAAAAACCCAAAGATAAATGGGATGATCGGGATAAACTCAAATGTAAAAACAACGCAAAAGCCATGAATGCTCTATTTTGTGCGTTAGATAGAAATGAATTTAATAGAATTTCTGCTTGTACTACTGCATATGAAATTTGGAATCATTTGGAAGTTACTCATGAAGGTACATTGCAGGTTAAAGATTCCAAGCTTTTCCAATTGGAGTCGGAATATGAAAAATTCCGAATGGATGAAAGCGAAGATGTTGATGGTATGTACACGCGCTTCACCAAGATCGTCAATTCCTCAAAAGCTCTTGGAAAGACCTTCTCAAATGGCGACTTGGTCTGTAAGATCCTTCGTTCTCTTCCTCCAAAATTCAATCTGAAGGTGACGGCTATTTCAGAGTCGCATAACTTAAGGACGCTCCAAGTTGAGAGCCTCATTGGGAATCTTAAAACCCATGAGGTAGAACTCAAAATCCAACATGATGAATACAACAAGGAGCCAAGGAAGAAGGCATTGGCATTAAAATCAAAGAAGGAGTGCCAAGAGGATGAGGATGAAGATGAAGAGAGTCTTTTGGTAAAGAACTTCCGAAAGTTCATGCGCAATCCAGAAAGGAGAAACACCTTTCGAAAATATTTCCAAAAGGGTGAAAAATGGAAAGGGTCATCTTCAAAGAAGGAAAAAGAGAGCGACAATGAAGAAGAGAGACCTCCACCGGAATGCTATCATTGTAGGAGGACCGGGCACATTCGGAGCCAGTGCCCAAAGTTCTTGAAGGAGAAGAAGGAAAAACGGCACAAAGGGAAGGAGAAGAAGAAAGTACTAAAAGCTAGAACATGGGATGACTCTTCCTCCTCCTCCTCTGAAGAATCAAGTGAGTCTTCATCAAGCGAAGATGAGGAAGCAAACATGTGCCTCATGGGACATGGAAACGACGGCGACGACACCAGTGTTCATAGCGACACTGAGGTAACTCCTCCCACTTATGATGAACTCTTTAATGAATTTCTAGAAACTTGCAAAGCTTTTGATAAAAATATGAAAGATAGTATTTTATTAAATCGTGAAAATGAATCTCTTATTAAAGAAAATCAAAAGCTTTCCAAAAAGGTAATTGTTTTAGAAAAGAGAAAGGTTTCTTGCCAAGAATGTGATCACTCCACAAAATTGGCAAAAGATATAGAAGAGTCACTTTCTAAATCCCTCTCTCATGCCAAAACTCTTACAAAAGAGAAGGGGGAATTAGAAAGGAAATTGGAAGCCTCTCTTTTACAAATCAAAAATAATAAGAAAGGTTTTGAAAATAGGTGTGTCATGCTTGTGAAAGAAAACTCTTCATTTAAAGCACAAGTTCATGATCTCACCATGGCCATTAACAAATTTGGTATAGGCCAAAAATCACTGGAAATGATTCTAGGGTACCAGTGCCATGGATCTGGAAAGTTTGGGCTCGGATATCGAGGTGAGGGCTACCGCCCGGCGCTAGCCACTAACGCCGGCGCTAGCCACTAACGCCGGCGCTAGCACCTCATACCAGAAAGATAAAATTTATTTTTCAAAATGCTTTCCTCCTGTAAGTCAAAATTATTCCAGCAAGAAAATTTTACAGAAAAGGGTCTCAACCCCCTTTATTTCGTGTGCAAATTGTTATAGGTTGGGTCACACAACTAGTTCTTACAGGAAAGTAAAACAAAATGCTTTAAAGCAAATCTGGGTACCTAAGGCTTCCACTTATTCTATGGGAGGTTACACTTGGGTATCCGGATCTTTACTCTCATCTTCTTTCTAGATGTGCAGGAAGGCTAAGGACAATGAAGACGTGTGGTACTTGGATTCAGGTTGCTCCAAGCACATGATGGGCAATAAATCAAAGTTCCTTAGCCTAGAAAGGAAGAAGGGAGGGATTGTGACTTTTGGCGACAACGGAAAAGGTAGAATCATGGGAATTGGTACAGTTGGTAACGAATCCTTCACTATATCGAATGTTCTTTATGTAAAAGGGCTAAAACATAATCTTATTTCAATTAGCCAATTATGTGATAAAGGATTATATGTTTTATTTGAATCTTCTACTAATCTATGCAAAATATCTAATCCTACTACAAAAAATATTTTACTAACTGCACCAAGAATTCATAATGTTTATATTGTTTCATTTCATGATCTTTCAAAATCATCTTTAAAATGTTTTATTACCAAAAATGATGAACTTGATCTTTGGCATAGAAGGCTAGGACATGCTAGCACAAAGCTTATTGTAAAACTTGCCAAAAGAGATTTAATTAGAGGATTACCTAGATTAAATGGAAATTTACCTTCACTTTGCTCACCATGTCAAAAAGGTAAAATTACTAGATCCTCTTTCAAAAGTAAAAATGTTTTTTTCTACTACAAGACCTTTGCAATTAATTCATATGGATCTCTTTGGTCCCGTTAGCACCGCAAGTCTTGGTGGTAGATTGTATACATATGTTTTAATAGATGATTTTTCTAGATATTGTTGGACAATATTTCTCTCATCCAAATCCGAAGCATTTTGTGAATTTTCAAAATTATGTACTCGTATTCAAAATGAAAGTGATTTAACAATTAAATGCATTCGTTCGGATCATGGAGGAGAATTTGAAAATGAAAAATTTACTTCTTATTGTGATATGTTAGGCATAAAGCATGAGTTCTCCGCACCACGCACACTACAACAAAATGGTGTTGTAGAAAGAAAGAATAGGACACTTCAAGAGCTTGCACGCACTATGTTATGTGAATATAAATTACCTAAGTCCTTTTGGGCCGAAGCCGTAAACACATCATGTTATGTTATAAATAGAATCATGCTTCGCCCATCTTTAAATCTAACACCATATGAACTCTATTTTCAAAAGAAGCCTAATGTGTCTTACTTCAAAGTTTTTGGTTGTAAATGCTTTATCTTAAATACAAAAGATAGCTTGGGAAAGTTTGATGAAAAATGTGATGAAAGAACATTTCTTGGATACTCTTCAACTAGTAAAGCTTATAGAGTTTTTAATAAAAGAACTAGAAAAGTTGAATAGTCAATTATTATGAAATTTGATGAGCTTGTTCCTTGTATAGAAAGACTTTCCGCAGGTAAAGAGGATGATCTATTACCTCCCTTGGAGCATGGTGACGAAGAACCTTCCAAAGAAGAAGAAGAGGAGGGCAAGAAAGATGAATATGTACCTCTAAGTGTTTTGAAATTCACAAAGGATCATGCACGGGAACTGATAATTGGTGAACCATCCATCGGGGTAAGAACTCGCTCTTCTCTTCATGAATCTTATTCAAATATTTGCTTTGTTTCCGAAATTGAACCAAAAAATGTTACAACCGCTTTAAATGATGAATTTTGGTTTTTGGCAATGAATGAAGAGTTTGAACAATTTGAGTGACATAATGTTTGGAAATTAGTAGAAAGACCATCTAATCACCCGGTTGTAGGTGTAAAATGGATTTTCAAAAATAAATTAGATGGTGAGTCTAGAATATCTAGAAATAAAGCACGCTTAGTAGCACAAGGATATTCTTAAATCGAGGGGATAGATTTTGATGAATCTTTTGCACCCGTTGCTAGATTGGAGTCTATAAGAATTTTTCTAGCATTTGCAAGCTTTAAAAGAATAAAACTATTTCAAATGGATGTGAAAAGTGCTTTTCTAAACGGGTTTGTAAAAGAAGAAGTTTATGTTGAACAACTCCCCAGTTTTATTAATGAAAAATTTCCAAATCATGTTTATAAACTAGAAAAAGCGCTTTATGGTTTAAAACAAGCGCCCCGTGTATGGTATGAAAGACTTACATCATTTTTATTAAAGCACGGTTATATTATGGGAAGTGCGGATAATACTCTCTTCATTAAGCACAATAATGATGATATAATTATTTTACAAATATATGTTGATGATATTATTTTTGGATCTACAAATGAAGAGATGTGTAAAGAAGTTATTTTAGTGATGAAAAATGAGTTTGAAATGAGTCTTGTAGGAGAACTTTCTTATTTCCTTGGTTTTCAAATATCACAAAGAATTGACGGTATCTTTGTATGTCAAACTAAATATGTCCATGATATGCTTAAACGTTTTGGATTTGAAAACCTTAAACATGCTTCTACACCAATGAGTGCATCACTAAAATTAGGAAAAGATGAATCAGGAGTTTCTGTAGATCAAACTTTATATAGAGGTATGATAGGATCTCTACTTTATCTTAGTGCAACTAGACCCGATATTATGTTTGTCGTATGCTTATGTGCTCGATTTCAAGCCAATCCAAAAGAATCTCATTTAAAAGCGGTAAAATGAATTTTTAGATATCTAATTGGGTCATCTAGATTAGGACTATGGTACCCACATAATGATTCATTTACATTACATGGCTATTCTGATTCGGATTATGCCGGTTGTTCACTTGATAGAAAAAACACTAGTGGTACTTGTCATTTTCTAGGACCTTCATTAGTTGCATGGTCTAGTAGGAAACAAAATTTGGTTGCACTCTCCACCACGGAGGCCGAATACATTGCATTAGGGAGTTGTTGCGCACAAGCTCTATGGATGAGCCAAACTTTAGAGGATTTTGGTTTTCATCTAAAACTTATTGAATTAAAATGTGACAACAAGAGTGCCATTGATCTCACAAATAATCTGGTACACCACTCTAGATCCAAACATATAGATGTGCGTCATCATTTCATAAGAGATCACATTAAAAAGGAAAATGTAAAGATTAGTTTCATTAGCACAGACTCTCAACTTGCTGATATATTCACTAAACCTCTTCCCGATGCAAGGTTTCAAATGTTAAGGTTGGAATTAGGAGTCTTAGACATCTTAGGATGAAAAACATATAAAATGCTAATATTTTATGCAATTTGAGCAATCAATACATCTCTGATAATTACAAAACTTCTGCATAAGACTACTCTTAAGACCCCTAACCAATATCAAAAATCAAAAATTTTAAATTCTTGAAAAATCGTGTACTGTTTCCGGCGCTAGCGCTAGCGCCGGCGCTAGCGTGAGTGTGTGATTTTTCTGATTTTTAAAATTTCAAAAAATCCATAATAATATGTTGATTCATATTTTCTACTTATTTGTTGTGTTTCTGACTTTTGTTATTTTTGTTTTATTTATATTATGAAAAAACAACTACAAAAATTCTAAATTCAAAATTACAAAAATATTTTTTTTTGTGTTGTTATTTGTCTTTTATTCATATTATGAAAAATCAACTACAAAAGTTCAAAATTAAAAAAAAATTGCAAAAATATGTTTTTTTTGTTATTTGTGTTTTTATTCATATTATGAAAAATCTTCTACAAAAATTCAAAAATCAAAAATAAAAAAATATGTTTGTGTGATTTTTATTAAAAAATTTCAAAAAAAAATTTATATGATCTTTATTGTCAATATCAAGCATGTATGAATTCTATTATTTAGAATTATTTACAATATTAATACTTATTCCTTCAAATTACTATGAACATTGTTTTACTTATCATGCTTTGATATATCTATTTAAAGTGCATCAATTATATTGAAAAATGTGTAGAACCAAGCATAGCATGCCTCTAAGTATGAGTAAATGTTTTATGATTGATAATGATACATTTCACTCACTTATTTTGGTAATCAACATGTGTGTCTAAATCTAAAAATGCTTGCTTGTGTATTGTATTTTGTACAATGAATTAAAACTTGCATAAGTTTATTACCTACACTACATTTGAATTGCACTAATGAAATTTATAAAAGTGGTTTAGTTTAAAATTTTTGGTTTGCAAAACAAGTGTATTCGGAGAATATTGTCTCACAAATATGAACGAAAAAAAAAATTTATATATGTAGACAAATATAACTCCACCAAGCACTACTTGAACCTCCTGATAAGTCTTCATAAGCATTGTGAGGTTGAGCACCTTGGAAAGAATTGTAAAGTTACTTGTGCAAACCTTGGTTATTACACCACTTTGTTAAAAATTATGTGCATTAAAAGTGTGTGAAAGTAACTTACTTGTGTTTTATTGTGCACTTTACTCTACATATGTCTTGTATTTTGATGATTTAAATCAATTGTTAACATTGCCCAAAATACACTTATGTGCACATCATTATCTTTCATAACACTTCTTCTCATGAGTATTGGATTCTAATGTTTTATCTATACTACTCTTTATATAAAAATGCACTAGATAACCTAGCATGATCTCTATAATGTTTTAGTATTTCTTGAATTTAAAATTAAGTAACATTGTAGTATCATCTCTCTTTGATATGTTCATTTCATGCTTGGTATCTTTATAAAAAACTTTGAGATTTTAAAAAGGTTACAACATCTTTACATTTTGAACTTAAACTCATATTTATAATTATGATCTTCATGCTTACCCAAAGATGTTTTCTATAATCTTCCGCTTGCTTACAACTCTTATTCTTTTTATTTGAAATCTCTTATATACAATGCTTAAACTCTTTATCATTTCATATATTACAAAAGCTCGATCATGCTTTATTATTTCTAAGAAATGCCTCCTTACTACCGTCACCCCACCTTCTTTTGATAATACCAAAAGGGGGAGATTAATTGAAGAAATCTATACAGAAAAAATATAGAAGTTTAAGGGGAGAATATATTCATGAAATCTATCATTTAGGGGGAGTAACACATAAATTGCATTTATGTTGGGGGAGCATTAAGATAGGGGGAGTATGTACATTCTCATGATTATCATATACTATTGTTGCACTATCATCATGCTTATCTTATCTATAAACACTATTGTTGATTTCTTGCTTAGAGGATTTGTTATTATCAAAAGGGGGAGATTGTTGGACATGTGATGAGTCCTGATCATATACACATTTATGGACTCATCCGGGCCGTTATTTAGTCAATTCACCGCACTATAGCCTTGTTATAGCTTATATTTGATAATCCATGCTAGGTGCACTTCTAGGCCCACTTTGGTGTGATTTTATGCTTATTGTCTTTAGTAGTTTTCATGCGCTGTTAAGTGCCACTTTCAGTGGCTAGATTTGTGGTTGTGCCTGGAATAGGAGTCGTGCGAGTGTTTCCGGTGCAATTCTGCACAGGAACACTGCGCACGATCGCCGGTTCTATTGCGCACGACCACTGGTCGTGCGCCACTGATCGTGTGCACTTAACACCTTTTTCATGAGTTCTGTTTGGTGCAGTGCACACGACCATCAATGCCAGTGCGCACGACCACCGGTCGTGCGCCACTGCTCGTGCGCACTTACCATTTAATTTCCGAGTTCTGTTTGCTGTAGTGCGCACGACCATCAACTCCAGTGCGCACGACCACCGATCGTGCGCCACTATTCTTGCGCACTTAACAGTAATTTTATGAGTTCTGTTTCATCTATTGCGCACGACCACCGATGATGGTGCGCACGACCACCGGTCGTGCGCCACTGGTCGTGCGAACATTTTATTTTATAAATTTCGTGTCTTGCAGGTTCCACCCAGACAGGCGCACGATCACAGGATTCTAGTGCGCACGACCACTGGTCGTGCGCCAATGACCGTGCGCGCTGTTTAATTCAGCGCCTATGTAATGACCTGATCGTGAATTAGGTCGGGATTACGCCTGGGAGCTCCGTTCTGTCCGCCGTTTTCGCCATTTTCAGAGGGTTTTCGCACCCTAGGCCTCCTCCATCATCCAAGGGCTTAAAGGAAGGGATCCTACACTCATCTTCATCGCTAAGGAAGAGGTTCTTCGCATTAGACGTGGCCGGATGGTAAATCGCTGGAGAAGACGGGTCCATTGGGAGGTGTGACAGCCCTCCTCTACCCCGGACGCAGTTGGGACCGAGCTAGGACGCGGATTGACAACCCGGTGCTTCCTACCGTGAATCTACAACGAGACTCCGGATTCGGTCGTATCTCTTGCCTTTTTCTTCTACTTATGTGGTTGTATTTGTTTGTACTCTCTTTACCTTGATGATGAACGCTATGAACTATGTTAGTATTGTTAATTTCATGTCTATGAAATCATTTTGTTCATTTGTGTTAATGAGGTGCACCCCCATCGATTTTCCGCTCCACTACCGTGTCCGGTGCCGCACTAGCAATTGCTAGTGGCGTGCTTGTCGATGAGGTGCTTGCGACCCTCAATCCGTAAGCCTACTCGCCCATCCGGCCACCGAAGCGTGGCATCGCGGCCCGTATTCCACTCGCCTAACGAAGCAGCGCGCTCAAGGCCTGCATAGCTCGTTCCCGTTAGCCTTCTCGTCCATCCGCCCTTTCGAGGCAGCGCGCTCAAGGCCTGCCTAGTTTCCATCCCGCCGATCGAAGCATTGCATAGCGGCATTGCATAGGAGTAGGCGTAGTATTTACTTTTGTTTGCAAACCTCAAAGCCCCTTTCGTTCGCATTCCACTTACCGCAGGACTTCGATCTCAAGTCCTTCCTCGATAATAAACTCCACCTTACTGTGTTCCTCAAGAGACCGACACTTGGGAATTCTATTCCCAAAATTTATTACTTGCGCGACCGGTGCACTTGCCGAATCCTCGCATCAAGTTTTTGGCGCCGTTGCCGGGGAATACAGTCGTGTGAGTTTTCTGGAGAGGGAGAACCTGAGGGAGAAGCCCTTCCATTTGTAAATTGCATTTCTTTGTTTTTATTTCTTCGTATTCTATTTTCCTATTTTATTTTAGGTTGCTTTAGTAGTCATTGTTAGGTGTAGTATTGTGCAGTAGCGTTTTTATTGAGAATCGTTTTATTTTTACACTATGTGGGCACATCTTAATATCCGTTGCCGTTGGTGTAGAGATACCTCTCACTCTAGTGACGAATGCCCTACGGAGAATAGTAGGCATAATTCTTATAGCCCAGCATATGGAGCACCGACTTCGTCTAGTACTCCATATGGTGCGCGTAAGTCTTATGGCTACTCTACTGAGCCTTTACCGTCATACTTCTTTTCGGCTCCAGCTCCCGCTGCGCCAAAGAAGTCCGTAAGGCTGTGCCGGTTTTGTCGGAGCACTGATCATGTCTTGAAGGATTGTGCCGAGTATCTTCGCCAATTGGACGAGGATGACGAGCCGGATATCCGGATCGTCCCAACTCCTAACTCTGGCGGCACACCTTCAACATCCGGGTATGTGTCTTTGTCACCTTCGCATCTTGAAGGGTATGGCCTGGATACGGTCACCGGATGTGCGGCTGATTTATGCACCGACATTGTTGAGCCTATTCTCCATGTGCATCCACCACCTCTAGTGGATTCGATTCTTCCCCCTATCGCGCATACTATTATCGTCCCCGACGACATTGTTGATGATGTGTCGCAGGATGAGGTGGGTGATCTGAGTGTTGTGCCTATTCCTATGGAGGAGGACAACCTTCTAGGTGAAGAGGAGTCCTCCTCAACACCGGTGGAGGAAGTCCAAATCCTAAGCCTGGCCACCGTTGATCCCGTCGAATCTTGTGGCATTGATGACAATGCTAACATTATTTTACTGCCCCAACCTGATGGGAGTGAGACCGGGATCACTCCCCCGATCGATGATTTATGTTCTTCGCCTTATTTATTTCTTGATCCCCTTTCTTAATCTGAGCCTTTGCAGGTTGAGTCTTCACGGGTACATCAGGAGGACTTGGAGCTGTGTGCTCAAGTCAATGATGCGAGCATCCTCTCATGCGAGGAGGTTTATTCTCCCTCCGTAGAGGAAGCTCCACTCATTGCCTTTTCCCCCTGCCACCTTGCTGTTGATGATACCTTGCTAGGCAAGGATGTGTTTCGTGAGATGAGTAAGGACCAGGCCTCCTCCTTTTCTTACATTCTCTACCCTCTACCTGTGGGGAGCAGGTATCTTTATTTAGGTAGCGGGGTGACTGTTCTATCACCGTATCGGTACCCGCAACCGAAACGGATATTGGAACAGTTACCTGTGCATTTTCTCTTCCATAGGCCCATTAGCTAGGACCTTTATGTTTTCAAATAAGTCGTGCTGGGATGACAGTAACCCCAGTAGTTATCTTTCTTTTTCCTGAAATTTTATTTTGTCTAGTTTAGTTAAGTTTTGTTAAGGCTGTGAATACCTCGCTGCTTGTGTTGATTCCTGTTTGTGCGTAAACTGCACGGTGGATGGACATTTTACTAAAATTTTGGCCGCTGGAAAATTCCTAAGGCGCACGATCACTGGTCGTGCGCACTACTTATCACGCACGACCACTGGTCGTGCGATCGGCCCAGATTTTTATAAAATGCCCGTCCGCCCGAGCCTTTCACGCACGCTCTAGGGTTTTCATCGTTCGTCGTCCGTGCGCCGTTTCCGCTGGTTTGCCGCCGATCGTGCGCCCTCCTTCCTTCCGGTGAGCCCACTTCTGATTCCTCTCTTTCCTTTGCCCTCCTACCACCATGAGCTCCAGAGATCGCCAAAATGTCTACCAACGCTCCGGCCGCTCTTCCGCCTCTCCTGCTCAGATCCTCGCTAGGATGGCTACTTTTTCCAAAGATTCACACACGAGGCGATTCAACTCTCTCAAGGAGAAGCCATTCCTATCGCAGCGTCTGGTGGATTGGAACGAGTTAAATTCCATCGGCGACAATGGAGAGTTGGGGGAGGCCGTCCGCCAACGCTATTATTTTGATCATTGGAGTGGGGTGTTCGAGTGCAATGACCTCGGCTATCGGGAGCTTACCTTGGAGTTCCTTGCTACGTTTGAGTGGGATGTGTTGCCCTCCGGTCAACGTCCAGGGAAGTGCTCTTTCCGAATGTTGGGCAAGGTCTTCACTCTGTCCTTATCCGAGTTAATGGTGCACGCGGGCTTTTACACCGAAGCCGAGGCTGCGGCGATTCCTTTTCTGGATTTGAATGTCTCCTTCCCTGATGGTGTCACCCCGCGTGCTGCGTGGTGTGCTCTCACGGGTCGTGATGAAGAATATGTTGCTAGGAAAAGCAAATCTACCTGGATCGTCGCGCCTGCTCTCCGATTCCTGCAGCACGTCCTTAGCCACTCTCTTGTCGCCCGTGCCCTTAGTCAGAACGTGGTGGGGTGGCAAGATCTGATTTCCCTTTATAGTATGGAATTTCGGCTGCCCTTGCATCTTGGCTACATGCTAGCTTTCTTCTTCCACCACGAGGCCACTTACGGTCTCACAGGTGCCATTGGTGGTGCCTACTATATTACCCGCATTGCCAAAAGCCTGGGGGTTTGGAGTCATCTGCCTCCGATGGTGCAGGTGACTGCGCCCTCCTTCATCACTCAGGCCACCATGGTGAGTTTCCATCTATTACGGGTCGTGGGGAAGAAGAGTAGTAGACGCTTTGTGGTTGTGATGCCGGGAGATGCGCCTAGGGAGAGGCAAGGCGACGAGGAGCACGGAGAGCCGGCTGAGCCGCCAAATATTCACCGCGAGGTAGCCCTTCCGCAGCCGCGGAGTCATTCATTTCAGCAGGAGCGGAGAGCCAAGGAGGAGGGCAGTTCTTCTAGAGCGCCGGAGGTGCCAAGTTTCAATCAGCGCCTCTCCGATCTGGAAGCAAACCAGTACTGGCTAACGGATTTTGTCTATCAGCAAGCATTGCGGGGAGGACTAAATATTCCCCCACCTCCTGGTCGGGCCGCATCATCTTCCAGACGGTCGCCGTCCGTTGTGGTTATAGATAGCGACAGCGACGACGAGTGATCATTCTCCCTGTGTGCGAGCTATTCGAAGCCTTGTTATCTTCTTTTGTCTTGCTGCTTTTTCGGTCTTTTGTGGAGTCGCTTGAACTCCTTCTCTTTTGTTAATTGTAATAATAACATTTTGCTTTTGGATGCTCCTCCGGGCATAGTTTTATGAATTCAGCATATTTTGCTTCCTTTATCTTGTGTGCGAGTGCTTAATTTTAATTGTAGGAACAGGTTCACTTTCATGGGTGATAACCCAGATTTCTTAATTTTTAGTGCTCTCGCATGTCAAGTTCAGTTTTTACTATTTTTGCTGTTTCTAGTGTGTCACTTTCAGGTGGGTCTTTGTACCTTGTGATGGCGGATGCTGCGGACTATTTTTGATCGTAAACGCCAATCGTCTGGTATGCTCAATTCTGAGCATTGGGTAACACTTTCTCCCCTCTTTTAGCTTCAAATTTCTAGATATATTGTTTAGCCTAAGTCTGGGGGAGCGTATGTTGTCACCCACTGTGCACGAGTTGCACTGCATACTAGAAGGTTGTTTCTTATTTATTCCAGTCATTATCATTGTTTTCATGCTTCACACACAACTTCACCCACTTGAGTGCGTGCTTATCTTTTTGTCGTTGTTCCGTTTAAACTATTTTGGTCGGAATGTGAAATAGATTGTTAACGTAGGAATTATTATTTGGAGTGCGATGTTGACTCATGTAGTGTTCTAGTCACTTTGCATGCTATGGTAGAATTTGAGTAGAACTAGATTTTCTTTATGCATCTAATTTATGTTTAGTATTTCTGCGTAAATTTAGATTTAATATACTCAAGTGGTGAATTTGTATGGAATTGACGATAACCCGGTGTTGTGTGTGTGCGATTACTAGTCGTGTGTTGCTCGAGTCGGGAGGAAGGTTTACCTTTCTCGTGGGCTAAGAACTTGCCCCAAGCGACTCTCGAAGCATGGGTGAGAGCGACTCGTCGAGTTAAACATGATGTAGGCCACCCTTTGGCTAGTTTGAGCTTTGTTATTCCATGTCCATTTCGTTCACCGTTGCAAGCCAAATTTGTGCCTACCAATCCTTTGTTCAGCTCCTCTTCATCAACCAAAGCCTGAAGCCTATCCTACACCCGCAACCAAATTGTTTTAAACTACGCTCATAATTCTCAACTTGTGTGGTGTGTGGAATCTTTGTGTTATGAAGAGAAAATAAAGTCTATCTGCTGATTTTGAACCAACCGGAGGATATTTAAAAGAAGTAAAAGATGTTAAAAGAAAAAAAAAAGAGTATTTTGAAAAAAATCCTTCCGAGCTAAATAAAAAAAAATCTGTTGGTATTTGTGAAGTAGGCCGTGTGCACACCTGGTTTTCATGATGAGTCTGGGGGTGTGTCACACAAGCATTGTTTGTTGATCTTGAGTGGTGCAGCGTTCTTTAGCTCACTTGGGTTGCGTAGACATCGTGTTTAACTTTGAATATCATACCGTAACCTAAGCCCCGTCTTAATCCTAAAAGCCCTACTGATTTGAATTCGAGAGTGCTAGCGCCGTGGAGAGAGTGTGACCGGGCAAGCGTATGGTTCACGACGTTGATGGATTTCAGCGGAGTTATTCCTAAGCCCCGATCTTTTGCAACACCCGCCTCAGTATCTTGTCACTTTCACACCGGACATGATCGTCAAATTCTTCATAATTCTCCAACTGAGTATAACTAAATCTTTACTTACACTTTAATACTCATGTAAATTAGTTAGCACAGTTAGAATCTCCTTCTGCTAGAATCTCTACTCGCATGCGTATGTTACTTCGCACCGTACTCCCTTGTGTAATTCTCTATGTTAATTAACGTTTTCATACTCTGCCGGATTCGTTTGCTCGGGACGCGCAAACAGTTTAGTCTGGGGGTGGGATGAGTCCTGATCATATACACATTTATGGACTCATCCGGGCCGTTATTTAGTCAATTCACCGCACTATAGCCTTGTTATAGCTTATATTTGATAATCCATGCCAGGTGCACTTCTAGGCCCACTTTGGTGTGATTTTATGCTTATTGTCTTTAGTAGTTTTCATGCGCTGTTAAGTGCCACTTTCAGTGGCTAGATTTGTGGTTGTGCCTGAAATAGGAGTCGTGCGAGTGTTTCCGGTGCAATTCTGCACAGGAACACTACGCACGATCGCCGGTTCTATTGCGCACGACCACTGGTCGTGCGCCACTGATCGTGTGCACTTAACACCTTTTTCATGAGTTCTGTTTGGTGCAGTGCGCACGACCATCAATGCCAGTGCGCATGACCACCGGTCGTGCGCCACTGCTCGTGCGCACTTACCATTAAATTTCCGAGTTCTGTTTGTTGTAGTGCGCACGACCATCAACTCCAGTGCGCACGACCACTGGTCGTGCGCCACTATTCGTGCGCACTTAACAGTAATTTTATGAGTTCTGTTTCATCTATTGCGCACGACCACCGACGATGGTGCGCACGACCACCGGTCGTGCGCCACTGGTCGTGCGAACATTTTATTTTATAAATTTTGTGTCTTGCAGGTTCCACCCAGATAGGCGCACGATCACAGGATTCTAGTGCGCACGACCACTGGTCGTGCGCCAATGACCGTGCGCGCTGTTTAATTCAGCGCCTATATAATGACCTGATCGCGAATTAGGTCGGGATTACGCCTGGGAGCTCCGTTCTGTCTGCCGTTTTCGCCATTTTCAGAGGGTTTTCGCACCCTAGGCCTCCTCCATCATCCAAGGGCTTAAAGGAAGGGATCCTACACTCATCTTCATCGCTAAGGAAGAGGTTCTTCGCATTAGACGTGGCCGGATGGTAAATCGCTGGAGAAGACGGGTCATTGGGAGGTGTGACAGCCCTCCTCTACCCCGGACGCAGTTGGGACCGAGCTAGGACGCGGATTGACAACCCGGTGCTTCCTACCGTGAATCTACAACGAGACTCCGGATTCGGTCGTATCTCTTGCCTTTTTCTTCTACTTATGTTGTTGTATTTGTTTGTGCTCTCTTTACCTTGATGATGAACGATATGAACTATGTTAGTATTGTTAATTTCATGTCTATGAAATCATTTTGTTCATTTGTGTTAATGAGGTGCACCCCCATCGATTTTCCGCTCCACTACCATGTCCGGTGCCGCACTAGAAATTGCTAGTGGCGTTCTTGTCGATGAGGTGCTTGCGACCCTCAATCCGTAAGCCTACTCGCCCATCCGGCCACCGAAGCGTGGCATCGCGGCCCGTATTCCACTCGCCTAACGAAGCAGCGCGCTCAAGGCCTGCATAGCTCGTTCCCGTTAGCCATCTCATCCATCCGCCCTTTCGACGCAGCGCGCTCAAGGCCTGCCTAGTTTCCATCCCGCCGATCGAAGCATTGCATAGCTGCATTGCATAGGAGTAGGCGTAGTATTTACTTTTGTTTGCAAACCTCAAAGCCCCTTTCGTTCGCATTCCACATACCGCAGGACTTCGATCTCAAGTCCTTCCTCGATAATAAACTCCACCTTACTGTGTTCCTCAAGAGACCGACACTTGGGAATTCTATTCCCAAAATTTATTACTTGCGCGACCGGTGCACTTTCCGAATCCTCGCATCAACATGTATGTCACATCCTTTTGTTTGAGAATAACAAATCCCATATTGTATTTGATATTGCTTGTAGTGTGTTTATAGTGTGCAGGAACTATAGGTGCAAAACTCCACTGGTAGAAAGCAGCTTGGAACAACCTTTTGAAAGGAGGAGCGCTACCGCCAGCGCTAGCGCTATCGCCAGCGCTACCGATAGCGCGAACGCTAACGCCAGGCGCTAGCTCATCCGTTAGACTCGTTTCAGCGGTTTCCTTAGCGCTACCGCCAGGCGCTATCACTACCGCAGGCGCTATCTCGAATTCGTGCAGAACACCACGCCGCCGACGGTTGCGCAACCGCTCTACACGAACGATACCGCCGGCGCTATCCACTACCGCAGGCGCTAGCTCCAAGGTCTATAAATTGAAGTGTTCTCTCTCGTTTTGGAGAGACCTTCTAGTGAGACTCCTTGTGCCCATACTCTCGTGCTGCTACTCTGCCAAAAGGTCATCTCCCACTCAAAGCTAAAGAAGAAATTCTGAAGAAGGAAGCCATCACGCTGCATCCGAAGAACGATCACTTCGACCTCGCTTGTGCTTCAGCGATCCTTCATCCTCATCTCCAGAAATCTCAAGAGGGAGTTTTTGCTTGTTATTTATTATTTTCATTCCACACTTTTTGTATCCGTTGTAGTGAAATCGCCTTGTTTTTGGCGACTAGGTCCTTGCGCGGCTTAGGGGGAATTCGCCGCGTGAGTTGGCGACTAGGTCTTGGGGATTAGATCTAGGGGGTGCTCAAGGCCATATCCGGGGAAGGATTGGCTAGAGCAGCTTGAGGCCATATCCGGGGAAGGATTGGCTAAAGCCAACCGGTTCGTGGGGATACGAGTCGGTATAGAAAAGGAAAAGAAAATCATTTTTGTACGCCTCCAATTTCTAGCGTTATAAGAAATCAAATTTTATGTAAACACTTTTTCACATAATATAATCATGTCACTTTTGTGTTTACTTTGATTTCTATCATTTGGCGTAATCCTTATTTTTTTAGTGTTTCTAAGTTTTCATCTAAATTATTTATTTCTAATTTGTCATCATTATTTCCTATTAATCTAAACAACTTAGTAATTTTCTCAAAAATTATAAGAAGAATTTTTATTCCCTTATTCACCCCCCGTCTAAGGGTGCCGTAAGATCCAACAGAAAAGAGCGAGTTCTAACCCCAATAGATGGTTCACCAATTATTAATTTTCGTGGATGATCCTTTGTGAATTTCAAGGCACATGGAGGTACATAATCATCTTCCTTGGCCTCCCCTTCCTCTTCTTTGGAAGGTTCCTCATCACCATTCTCTGAAGGTGGTGAGAGGTCATCATTTTATCCTGCGGAAAGTCTTTCTACACAAGGAACAAGCTCATCAAATTTCACATTAATCGACTCTTCAACTTTACAAGTTCTATTATTAAAAATTCTATAAGCCTTACTAGTTGAAGAGTATCCAAGAAAAGTTCTTTAATCGCATTTTCATCAAACTTTCCCATGTTATCTTTAATATTCAAAATAAAACATTTACAACCAAAAACATTGAAGTAGGATATGCTTCCTTTGAAAATAAAGTTCATATGGTGTGTGATTAAGAGTTGGGCGAAGCATGATTCTTTTCATAACATACATGAGGTATTTACGGCTTCGGCCAAAAAAGACTTAGGCAATTTATATTCACATAGCATAGTGCGTGCTAGTTCTTGAAGTGTCCTATTCTTTCTTTCTACAACACCATTTTGTTGTGGTGTGCGTGGTGCGGAGAATTCATGTTTAATACCTAACATGTCCCAAGAAGATGTAAACTTTTCATTTTCAAATTTCCCTCCATGATCCGAGCGAATGCATTTAATTTTTAAATCACTTTCATTTTGAATACGAGTACATAATTTTGCAAATTCGCAAAACGCATCAGATTTGGATGAGAGAAATAGTGTCCAACAATATCTTGAAAAATCATCTATTAAAACATATGTATATGATCTACCACCAAGACTTGCCGTGCTAACAGGACCAAAAAGATCCATATGAATTAATTGCAAGGGTCTTGTAGTAGAAATAAAATTTTTACTTTTGAAAGTGGATCTAGTAAATTTACCTTTTTGACATGATGAACAAAGTGAAGGTAAAGTACCATTTAACTTAGGCAATCCTCTAATTAAATCACTTTTGGCAAGTTTTACAATAAGCTTTGTGCTAGCATGTCCTAGCCGTCTATGCTAAAGTTCTAATTCATCATTTTTAGTGATAAAACATTTAATAGATGATTTAGAAAGATCATGAAAAGAAACTATATAAACATTATGTATTCTTGGTGCAGTTAGAAAAATATCTTTTGTAGTAGGATTGGATATTTTGCATAAATTAGTGAAAGATTCAAATAAAACATCTAATCCTTTATCGCATAATTGGCTAATAGAAATTATATTGTGTTTTAGCCCTTTTACATAAAGAACATTAGATATCGTAAAGGATTCATTACCAAATGAACCAATTCCCATGATCCTTCCTTTTCCATTTTTGCCAAACGTCATGATCCCTCCCTTCTTCTTTTCTAGGCTAAGGAACTTTGCTTTATTGCCCATCATGTGCTTGGAGCATCTAGAATCCAAGTACCACATGTCTTCATTATCCTTAGCCTTCCTGCACATCTAAAAAGAAGATGAGAGTAAAGATCCAGATACCCAAGCGGTACCACCCATAGAATAAGTGGAAGCCTTAGGTACCCAGATTTGCTTTAAAGTATTTTGTTTTACTTTCCTGCAAGAACTAGATGTGTGACCTAACCTATAACAGTTTGCACACAAAATAAAAGGGGTTGAGACGCTTTTCTAAAATTTTTTGGTATTCTTGCTAGAAGGAATCATTTTTACAGAAGAAAAAAATTTTCCAAACGAAAATGTTGAGTTCATGTATGATGTGCTAGCGCCGGCGTTAGTGGCTAGCGCCGGGTGGTAGCCCTCCCCTCGATATCCGAGCCCAAATTTTCCAGAACCATAGCACTGGTTCCCTAAAATCATATCCAGTGATTTTTTGCTTATTACAAATTTGTTAATGGCCATGGTGAGATCATGAACTTGTGCTTTATGTGATGAATTTTCATTCACAAGCATGACACAGCTATTTTCAAAACCCTTTTTATTATTGTTAATTTGCAAAAGAGTGGCTTTTAATTTCCTTTATAATTCCCCCTTCTCTTTTGTAAGAGTTTTGGCATGGGAGAGGGCTTTAGAAAGAGAATCTTCAATATCTTTTGCCATTTTATTGGAGTGATCACACTCTTGGCAAGAAACCTTTCTTTTTTCTAAAACAATTAATTTTTTGGAAAGCTTTTGATTTTCTTTAATTAGAGATTCGTTTTCACGATTCAATATAATATTATCTTTCATATTTTTATCAAAAGCTTTGCAAGTTTCAAGAAATTCATTAAAAAATTCATCATAAGTGAGAGGAGTTACCTCAATGTCGCCAAGAACACTGGTATCGTTATCATCGTTTGCATGTCGCATGAGGCACATGTTCGCTTCCTCATCTTCGCTTGATGAAGACCCGCTTTATTCTTCGGAGGAGGAGTAGTCATCCCATGTTTTTGCTTTTAGCACCTTCCTCTTTTCCTTCCCTTTGTGCCGCTTTTCCTTTTTCTCCTTCAAAAACTTTGGGCACTGGCTCCGAGTATGCCCGGTCTTCCATCAATGTTAACATTCTAGAGGAGGTCTTTCTTCTTCATCGTCGCTCTCCTTCTCCTTCTTTGAAGATGACCCTTTCCATCTTCCATCCTTTTGGAAATATTTCCAGAAGGTTTTTCTCGTTTCCGAATATCTCATGAACTTTCGGAAGTTCTTTACAAAGAGACTTTCTTCATCTTCATCCTCATCCTCTTGGCACTTTTTTTTTTATTTTAGTGCCAACGCCTTCTTCTTGTGCTCCTTGTTGTATTCATCATATTGGATCTTGAGTTCTACCTCATGGGTTTCAAGATTCCCAATGAGTCTCTCTACCTGGAGCGTTCTTAGATTATGCGACTCCGAGATAGCTATCATCTTCAGATTGAATTTTGGAGGAAGAGATCGAAGAATCTTTTGGACTAAGTCGCCGTTGGAGAAGGTCTTTCTAAGAGCTTTGGAGGCATTAACGATCTTGGTGATGCGTGTGTACATTGCATCAATATCTTTGCTTTCATCCATCTGAAACTTTTCATATTCTGACTCTAGTTGGAAATGTTTTGAATCTTTAACCTACGATGTACCTTCATGAGTAATTTCCAAATGATTCCAAATTTCATATGCAGTAGTACATGCGGAAAGTCTATTAGTAATTTCTATCTAACGCACAAAATAAAACATTCATGGCCTTGGCGTTATTTTTGCATTTAATTTTATCCCTATCATCCCATTCATCTTTTGGCTTTTCTAATGTTATCTCTCCAACTACAATTGTAGGAGGAGAGTATTCCTCTTCTACCATATTCCATACCTCAATATCTAGGGTCATAAGAAAACATCGCATCCCATTTTTCCAATAATTATAATCCGACACAATAAATAGTTGAGGTCTACTAATTCCCCAACCCTCCAAAAAAGTGAGGTCATAAGACGCCATTATTCCGAGTGTTTAAACAGATTTGGAATAACCTCCCTCTGATACCACTTGTTGAATCGATAGGCGCCCTTAGATTTTATAAAATTAAGCAATTTACTAAATTTTTTTAAAGCAAACGAGAGCGAAATAACAATTTAGGTAAAAAAAGAAATAATGTAATTTGCAATTTTAGAATTTAGCCAAATGAAGGAAATCAAGTAAACACAAATTGAGACAAGATTGTATTAGATAAAAAAGTGTTTACATACATTTGATTTCAATATCGCTAGAAATTGGTGGCGTACAAATACAATTACTTTTTCCTTTTATATACTGACTTGTATCCCCACAAACTGGTGGCATTAGCCTATCCTTCCCCGAATATGGCCTCAAGCCGCTCTAGCCAATCCTACCCTGAATATGGCCTCGAGCACCCCCTAGATCTAATCACCTAGACCTAGTCGCCAACACACAAGGCGAATTCCCCCTAAGCCGCGCAAGGACCTAGTCGCCAACACAAGGTGATTTAACTACAAAGATTCAAAATAATGAAATAGCACAAATGAAAAACTCCCTCTATGTGATTTTCCTGAAGTTGGCGGTGAAGGATCATTGTAGCATAAGCGAGGTTGATACGATCGTTCTTTGGATGCACCGTGATGGCTTCCTTCTCTAGAAATCTTCTTTAGCTTTGAGTGGGAGATGACTTTACGGCAGAGTAACAGCTGTTGAAATTTGACACATGAATTATCTCTGGGATTGGGTGCCAAAACGAGAAAGAAATCTTCATTTTATACAACTTGGAGTTAGCGCCTGCAGTAGCTCCTAGCGCCTGCAGTAGCGGTCGTGTAGAGGAGGTTACGAAACCGTCGCGGCATGGAATTGTGGCACGAATTGGAGCTAGCACCAGGCTGTAGCGCTAGCGCCTGCGGTAGCACTAACACCTGCGGTATTGACTAGCGATGGCGGTAGTGCTCCATTCATAGAATTTGATTCCAAGCTGCTTTCTACCTATGGAGTATTGTACCTATAGCTCCTGCACACTATAAACACACGACAAGCAAGATCAAATACAATATGGGATTTGTTATTCTCAAACAAAGGGATGTGACACACATGTCCAATAGAAGATTCAACAGATTTGGTTTTGTATTGAGTCCTAAATTAAATATGTCATTATAAATTATTACGCTGAATGACATGTTAAGTTACTCATTTAGACAAGGATTTTGGAAACGTGCATAAAACCATACATAAATCATGTGGTATTCTATCGAAGGGTTTAAATTTGTGAAAAAGGCTTAGTAGAGATTATGATTGATGATCCTTAAGGAGAGCGGGCACGAGAGGATTGGATTGACTAAGCGTGATTGAATAATGCTTATGAATTTCTTGCGACTAAAGCATGTTGTGAATTGAACATGAGGATTGATATGATTAATATGTATGGCACATGTAGTCCTATAGGATCAAAGCGAGTATTTTCCTTTTATAAATGTACCATTGCATAAGAGTTATGACAACTCATTATGGGTAACAGTGACAGCGGTTTGGTGTGGATTATAGGGTATGGTTATATCCTAAGGAGTAATGTTAGGGACCCGGTTGGTAGGTCCTTGTATGCTGGTTAGCATCGTTGAACTTTTAACACTATCATGCGTTATGGACATGGTTGGGAGTCATTGGGAGCTTGATAGCATGGGTTGAGCATGGGAAATTACTTGGTGTGCATAGTTCCACACGATTGCATAATGATCCTTGTTAGAGGATTACTTGTGGTAGATCTATGGGCTCGCTAGTCGTCACACCGACGGGAGCTGGCAGATAGATCTTGCTCAATTGGGCTGGGTTCTTTGTGCTTATTTCTAAAGACCCCTTCCGTGCCAATGACGGGTTGGGTTGGTTTCTTGGTGTTTACTTCCCAAGACCCCTCCGCATCATAAGACTCAGCTTGTTTGGTGAGCAAGAGTATGTAGGAGCTCTGATGTTGTGTTCGTAGCGTTGAGGCGTACGTAAGGCCTAGGTCTGGTAGTGTGCATACCCACCTAGTAGTGGAGAAGCCCATTCCACTGTCTCCGTCTGGCCACGACGTGAGGTGCCTGAGTGGTGAGCTACCCTCGAAAAGCGAGAAGTGCGAGTCTATGTCGACATAGCAAATTAGAGTGCATGAGTAAATCATGGGTGAGTCATCATACATACATTTATTGCATTGCATTGCACCGCATAAAGATCCTCATCATATAAACTTGTATGGGCACCTTTATATGATGAGTTACTTATTGTTACAAAAGATCCTTAACATATTAGCTTGTTTGGGCATCCTTATAAGTTAAGTTTAATTCAGTTCTTTATCTAAACTGCTCTTTTTATACTTTATTGCTGATGATACTTCAAGAACAAATGTGCTCTTATACTCTTGATATTTTTGTTACGATTACTGTCATATACACCTGCATATTTGTTTTACCCAGAAATCGGCGATCCCCTCCGAGCTAACTTTTTCACGTATTGCGGTATTTTCAGAGATCTGGGCCGATCTCGCTCCTCCGGGGGGCGATCTCGTCGAACCCAGGCGGTCTCGCAAAGGGGAGGTCGCCCCTTCCGTGCGATCTCGCAGAGGAGAGTTCGCCCCTCCCGCTCGATTTCGCAGGGAGATCACCCCTCCCGGGCGATCTCGCAGCAGGGAAGGTCGCCCCTTCCAGGCGACCTCGCAGAGGGAGATTGCCCCTCCCGGGCGATCTCGCAGAGGACAGATCGCCCCTCCTGGGCGATCTCGCAGGGAGATCGCCCCTCCCGGACGATCTCGCAGAGGAGAGATCACCCCTCCTCGGCTATCTCGCAGGGAGATCGCCCCTCCCGGGCGATCTCGCAGCAGGGAAGGTTGCCCCTTCCGGGCGACCTCACAGAGGGAGATCGCCCCTCCCGGGCGATCTCGCAGAGGAGAGATCGCCCCTCCTGGGTGATCTCGCAGGGAGATCGCACCTCCCGGGAGATCTCGCAGCAGGGAAGGTCGCCCCTTCCGGGCGACCTCGCAGAGGGAGATCGCCCCTTCCGGGCGATCTCGCAGAGGAGAGATCGCACCTCCTGGGCGATCTCGCAGGGAGATCGCCCCTCCCGGGCGATCTCGCAGCAGGGAAGGTCGCCCCTTCCGGGCGACCTCGCAGAGGGAGATCGCCCCTCCCGGGCGATCTCGCAGAGGAGAGATTGCCCTTCCTGGGCGATCTCGCAGGGAGATCGCCCCTCCCGGGCGATCTCGCAGCAGGGAAGGTCGCCCCTTCCGGGCGACCTCGCAGAGGGAGATCGCTCCTCCCGGGTGATCTCGCAGAGGAGAGATCGCCCCTCCTGGGCGATCTCGCAGGGAGATCGCCCCTCCCAGGCGATCTCGCAGCAGGGAAGGTCGCCCCTTCCGGCCGACCTCGCAGAGGGAGATTGCCCCCTCCCGGGCGATCTCGCAGAGGAGAGATTGCCCCTCCTGGGCGATCTCCCAGGGAGATCGCCCCACCCGAGCGATCTCGCCCCAGGGAAGGTGGCCCCTCCCGGGCGATCTCGCAGTAGGGAAGGTGGCCCCTTCCGGGCGACCTCGCCCCTCCCGGGCGATCTCGCAGGGGAGAGATCGCCCCTCTGGGGCGATCTCATAGGGAGATCGCCCCTCCTGGGCGATCTCGCAGTAGGGAAGGTCGCCCCTTTCGGGCGACCTCGCAGAGGGAGATCGCCCCTCCCGGGCGATCTCGCAGATGAGAGATCGCCCCTCCTGGGAGATCTTGCAGGGTGATCGCCCCTCCCGGGCGATCTCCCTCCGGAGGATCTTAGTCCTATGCTGACTCTGTTTTATTTGGTTTGTTCAGGTATGCAGGTCCAGTCCCGACGATCTCAGCGGTCTCAGCAGACGATCTCAGCACATTTGGACGATCTCAGCGGTCTCAGCAGACGATCTCAGCAGGTCCACACGATCTCAGCGATCTCAGTAGCGGTCTAAGGCGATCTCAGCACTTCCGGGCAGCCCATTACTTCCAGATCTGCCCGTTCGGGCAGGCCCCTGCGTCTATAAATAGAGGGGTAGGGGTACCAGTTATGGGACTTTTTGGAGAGCTTCCAGTTCCTGCCAGTGGGTTGAGCGGTCACAGCTTTGAGTGACCGCCGAGACCTCCGATCAGCCTTTTTGGAGACCCCTCCGTCTCCCTCCAGGCCCTTTTTCTTCAAGTCTTATGATGTTTTTTCATTCTTTCCTGTTGTAACCTCAGCTGTAACTCAAGCTTTATATCAATAAAATAGCCCTTCCTTCAGCTCAAAGTAACAAGCCATTCAACAGTCTTACCCCCCATACATCAGTTTGAGCGATCGTGGAGTTGGTACAATTTTTGGTGCCAACAATATTGCACATTACTGATTATATTGCAGCGTTCACATTCTTCCTTCTGCCCTGTGCCTAGGAGTCGCCGGGGGAGAGGATGTGAAGCCACTTAGTCTTTATTACTAACAGTTTACCACTATTTTTAGGAGAACACTCAGGTGGAGCTGCAGCGTACGACATAGGAGGATAGCCAGGACAGCGTGACAGTGCCTGCTACTATGATACTTCCGTTATGCCAGTGACAAATGTGAGCGTGTGTTTGAGATGTAGCCTTAGGGAAATATGTACTCTGACATTTTTTAGGAGCTTTTGTAGCTACCTGTTATTTTGGACAATTTCACTTACTTGTGAATTATGGCTTCTATTGTATTATTGATAGGTTGGCATGGTGATATTTGAGAATAGCCGGTAGGATAGGCGTCTTGTGGAGGGGGCTATCCTGTGTGCTGGCACTTTTGTAAGGCGGCTGTCCTGGGCAAAAGATTCCCCTCGGCCATGTCTTGTGTTCCGGGAGGGGGGTCTTACAACTGGAATCGGGCTACATCAAAAATATAGATGCTATTGTTCGGATGATTCATGATCAGATGTTGGAGGCTCAGAGTAGGCAGACAAAGTATTACGATGCCAGACATTGGAAGGTGGAGTTTTGGGTAGGAGATCAGGTATTTTTGAAGATTCATCTGGTGTATGGAGTTTCATGGGTATGGGGACATAGGAAGCTCAACCCTCGATTTATGGGGCCCTATACGATCTTGGAGCAGTTCGGTCCCTTAGATTACAGACTGGAGCTACCACCGGAGATGGAAAATCTGCATGATGTGTTTCATGTGTCCTCACTCCGGAGAGCCTTACTCCTCCCAGAGAAAGATATCACTTCTACATCAGGCCCGGTAGTATCTGACAGATCAGTCCATTTGGAACTAGTTTGGATTGATGATATAGACGTCTGAGTCTTGTGGCGAAGGAAGATTCTATTGGTCAAGGTATTGTAGTCTAATCATGTACAAGATGAGCACATATGGGAGCCATTGGATCTCATACAACGACAATACCCAGGACTCTTCGCTTCAGGTACAACCTAAAATCCAACTGAAAACTTTCTATTTTCATTGTGTGTAGAACCCCGTAGACCCGAACTTAAATTTCGGGGACAAAATTTAAATTTTTGTTTATTGGATTTGTAACATCCCTATTCCTTCTAGGCCCCTTGATAGTGTTAAGGCATAACATATGAATCAATTAGCCAAATCGAGGCCCCACCATGGCCCAATAAATATTGGGTGGTGTCCTATGGCTCACTACAAAAATATAGGGCCAGCCACCTCATCAAATTGACCAAGTCAACCTCAAAGTGAACCATGGTCAAACTTAAGCCCAAAGAAGGTAAATGTATGCCAAACCCAAATCCAATTGCTTGGGGACTTGTCCCAAGGCCCATTCTACAACCTAAGACCAAATGACCACCCATGCCCACTTAATTGAAAGGTGGGAGACATGCTTGGGGGCAAATTGGTATTTTTTCCCCAAATCTAAGTGAGGACACGAGGAATTTGAGGATGAAGTGCCATACAGCCCTCCATTCCACTTCCCAACCATTCATCTGATCTCACATAAGCTTGCACAACCGAATTCCAGCATTGGAAGGTCACATGACAGTAAGGAGGAACATCCTATGCATGGTCGAACCATGCCTTAATGATTATCTTGGATTAATTCACCCTCATGCCAAATTGAGTTCACTGTCACCTTCAGAGAGCTCCATTGAGTCGAGCCAAACATTTGCCTTGGAGAAATCGGTGGAGGAACATGATTTGGAGCAAGCTCGTCGGAGACAGGAAGGGCAATGGCCAGCCGGAGGAATACACGTCGACAAGCCTCAATCCAGGTTCAATTCCCCTCCCCTCCCTCTATGCTAGCTTCTTAGGACATCTAGATGATGATCCAATTGAGCTTGGATAAAATTTCCAAAAATTAGGATTTTTTTTTCCCGAAATGAGCTCGCCTACCTTTGTTGGAGAGGTGTGCTCTGACCCCCTTGATGCCGCCAATTGATGTGGCCAGCCGTGGAGACTGGTGGTTGGTCGGGAAATGGACACCCAAGTTAGCCTAGCTCGGGCAATCTCAGCCCTTGGCTGGAGGAAGAAGAAAGTTAGCAGCCCTTAGATTTGCTTTGAGATTAGTGCAAGATCAGTTATATGCATGCCATATTATTTCATTAATTAATGATTTTGTCACGTATTCAAACCTTTTCATGTTTAAATTAAGTCATCTTAGAAGTTTATCCAGGTTAAGTGCTCAACATGAATGTTATAGCCAATGGTCTTAACTTTCCATATGATTTTGAATCACCTCATTTTGGTGCCCTACATACCCCAGAATCTCAATTTAATTGAGGGGTGTCCTAAAAATGCCCTAGACCATATTTTGTGAATAACTTTTCCTAGGTTGTCTGCATGAGGCTAAAATTTTGGCCTTGCATGAGTGGTACCTAGATGGACCTACCATCTAAAAATTAGAATTTTTGGATGACATTTGTCTATTGTTTTGTAAGAAATATGATTTTTCATATCTTTCAAATATTTGTGGCTATACCAACTCAAAATGACCCAAATCTTGGGTGGCATGTTATTTAGGTTATAAATAGTCACTACTATAAATTGTAGGTCATTTGGGCCTCTGCATGTTGGTGTATTCCATATGCATGTAAATATAGTGTATGGGAGAATGGTGTGCATTTAGCACCAAAGTTGTAATTGGTGAATTTCTCCCAGATGGCTGTTGGATCGGTCGGCGCCCTTAGAAGGGGGGTGAATAAGGGTTTTCAAAAACTTTAGATTTTATTTAGAAAAACTTTGGAATATTGCAATATTAAAACAAGAAGACAAGTAAAACAAAAAGAGAGACAAGATTTATTGATATTAAATAAGTTTTACAAAACTTGATCTCAATGTCGCTAGAGATCGGAGGCGAATAATAAAAGCTTTTTTCGTTTTCTATCCCGACTCGCTTCCCCACGAACCGGTGGCCCTAGCCTCCTCCTTCCCGGATTCGGCCTCAAGCCGCTCTAGCCAATCCTTCCCCGGATGTGGCCTCAAGCACCCCCTAGACCTAACCTAGATCTAGACGCCAACACGAGGCGATTTTCAGCCCTAAGTCCTACCCCAGACCTAGTCGCCAACACGAGGCGATTTCACTACCGTTCACAAAGAAAGATAAATAAAATAATAAAAACATCCCTTAAGATGAACTTCTGAATATGGAGGCGAAGATCCGCTGTAGAATCAGCGTTTGTCGAAGCGGACTTTGTTTGGCTTCGGCGTGATGGAATCCTCCTTCAGAAGTTGGCAGAGCTTCGCCGGGACCTCAAATTTCGGCCAAGATAGGCCTCTGGAATCCTAGTACTCTCTCTCTGAGGTGTATGCAATTGGTGTGTGAAAATAAGAGGAGAGGGGGTCCTTTTATAGCGCAAGCGCTACCGCCGGCGCTAGCCCGGATTAAGAAACAATTTGCGCGACAGAATCTCCCATCCGCGGCAACGAGGCTTTCATTCCTTCTGTGTTCACCGATACCGGCGGCGTTATCCGCTACCGCCGGCGTTATCCGCTACCGCCAGGCGTTAGCGCCTTCCATAACAGCTCCCGAAAACGCGCTCTTCATCACTAGCGCCCGGCGCTAAGTGCTACCGCCGGCGCTAGTGGGAGTATCTCTCTTCTGTTTTCATTTGTCGGAATTCATCGGGAGTTCACGAGAACATTCGACGAATCGCACAATTTCCTTCACAAGTCTGCCTTTTTGACTTCTGTCTGCGTTCGTCGGGATTCGTCGGGATTCGTCGGGATTTCACGAGAACATTCGACGAATTGACTTGGCTGCAGAAATTTCTTCTTCAAACTAGAGATTTGGCGTCTGTCTGGATTCGTCGGAATTAGTCGGGAGTTCTCGAGAACATTCGACGAACGACAGCTAGCGGCTGCGCTAGTGCTACCGCCAGCGCTAGTGGAAGATTAGGATTTGATGGCTCAACTTTGGGGGCAACCTTCTTATGTAATCCTTGAGTCATGTGGACTTTGTTATCCTGCACACTTGAACACACAAGATCAAATACACATAGGATTTGTTATTCTCAAACCTAGGAGATGCGGAAGACCGTGTTCCAACAAACTCCCCCTTTTGATAATAACAAATCCATAAATGATAAATCAAAGCATTAATATAAGCATGATGAAATCCTACTTATGTGTGTGTGAGAGTGATGACTTAGGATAATTATCGATTTTAGCATTTAGAATTGCTCCCCCTAAATACATGCTCCCCCTAAGTGAATGCTCCCCTAATATATAAACTATCATCTGAATTTGTCATGTTGGGTTTATGATAGCGGGTTATATTTATCATGTTAGTTCTCCCCCTTTGTTATTAGCAAAAGTGGGTAAGGATACAAAGCACTAAAAAATGTGTAAATAAAAGAGAAGGCATGATCGAGCTTTTTAGGTAAATGATAAGGAGGTTTAGAATTGTTTTTCATTGAAATAGATCAGAGTTATTACAAAATTTCAGAGTTTTTAGCATAAAAGATTTTTATGTTTGAAGTAACCAATAAAAAGTGTTCCAAGGAAATCTATCACTTAATGAAAGAGAGGAATTTTTATGAATAAGTGATGATGCAAATAATACAAGATATGAAGTAAGCATTAAAGCGCAAGGTAAAAAACACTTATATGGTTAAGATGCGGAAGACTTATAGCAAATAGTAATGATAATCCAAAAAATATGAGGTAAAGATCACAAAAAAATGATGTTTTTGGAAATTATTTTGCAGTTTTAAATTTTGGAATAACCAAGCATGAAATAATGTTTATCAAAAAGAGATGGCCACATTGTTACTTTAATTCTTAATTTCAAAAACATACAAAAACATTGTAGAACACATGCTGGGTTATCTAGTGCATTTCATAAATAAAAAGTAATATAGAATTAGCATTAGGATCCAATACTTATGAGAAGAAGTATTATGGAAGATAATGATGTGCACATAAGTGTAAATTTGAGGAGGGTAAACAAATGTTTTAATCAAAAATACAAGTAATATGTAAAGTAAGAAGCACAATAAAACACAAATAAGATTACTTCCACACACTTTAATGCACAAAAAATGTACAACTACCAAGGTGCTTTGTACACACAATGCTCATCAAGACTTATCAGGGTGCAAAGTAGTGCTTGGGGGATCACATATTTTATTTTGAATTTTGAAACTTGTGATCCGGTGTACTTAAGAGAAAGTGGTTTTTCTTATTTTTGAAAGAAAGAGTTGATTTGCACAAGACACTTTATTATTCTTTCCAAGGTGCTCAACCTCACAATGCTCATTAAAACTTATCAGGAGGTTCAAGTAGTGCTTGGTGGAGTTATCTTTGTCATTTATTTTATAATTTTGTTTTGTACAAAGTTCTCCGAATACACTTGTTTTGCAAATCAATAGATTTTATGAGAAAAAAAAATATAACCACTTTTCTTAATTTTTAAGAGTGCAAAAGAAGGAGTGTAGGTAAGATACTTGTGCAATTTTAATTTATTTGTACTAATACAAAACATACACAAGAAATCTTGGATTAAATGCATATGTAGACAATGCCAAAAAAAGGTGAGTGAATAAATATCATTATCAAACATAAAGCATTTCTCATACTTAGAGGCATGCTAAGCTTGATCTTACACAACTTTTAAACTATAATTGATGCACATTTGAATAGATATATCAAAGCATGAAGAAAGGCAATGTCCAAAGTAGTTTGAAAAGAAAAAAATTGTAACATTGTAGAATTTCTAAATAGTAGATTAAATCATGCTTTATTTTACAAGAAAAAATCATAGTTTTTTTTGATAGGTTTAAAGTTTTATACTTTTGTATTTGATTTTAGCAAATAAAATGAAAAACATTGTTTTTTGTAATTTGGTTTTCTATTTTTGTACTTGATTTTTCAAAAAGAAAAGAAAAACAGATGTGCAAAAACTAAATAGCACATATAGATCAAAATATTTTTAGGAATTTGTAGAAATTTTAAAAACACAGAAATTCGAAACACGACGCTAGCGCCGGCGCTAGCGCTAGCATGGGAAACAGTAAGTGATTTTTTAGGGTTTTGAAAATTTTGATACTTGAACTTGATTAGGTGTCCCATTAGTAGTTTCATGCTGAATTTGCTGAATTTTTGGAAATGTTTTTGATGGTTACAAATGAAGAAAATTGCATTAGTAAGCATGTTTTAACTTGAAAGATCTAGAACACCTAATTCAAGTCGTAATAATCGAAATCTTGCATCGGGAAGGGGTTTAGTAAATATGTCAGCAAGTTGAGAGTCCGACCCAATGAAGCTTACTTTTACATTCTCTTTCTTAATTTGATCCCTAATGAAATGATGACGAACGTCGATGTGTTTGGATCTAGAATGGTGTACGGGATTATATGTGAGGTCTATTGCACTTTTGTTGTCACATTTAAGATCTATGTTTTTGAGATGAAATCCAAAGTCCTCTAGTGTTTGGCTCATCCATAACGCTTGTGCACAACAACTCCCAAGTGCAATATATTCAGCCTCCGTGGTGGAGAGTGCAACCGAAGATTGTTTTCTACTAGACCAAGCAACTAAAGAGGGTCCTAAAAAGTGGCACGCACCGCTAGTGCTTTTTCTATCTAGTGAGCACCCGGCGTAGTCCGAATCGGAATATCCGTGGAGTGTGAAAGAGTAATTATGTGGGTTCCATAATCCTAGTTTAGATGACCCTATTAGATAACGAAAAATACGTTTTACCTCTTTTAAAAGAGATTCTTTTGGATCGGCTTGAAAACGAGCACATAAACATACGGCAAACATTATATCTGGTCTAGATGCACCTAAAAAAAGAAGAGAACCTATCATTCCTCTATATAGCGTTTGATCAATAGAAATTCCAGATTCATCTTTTCCTAGTTTTAAAGAAGCACTCATAGGAGTAGAAGCTTGTTTAAGATTTTCAAATCCAAATCGTTTAAGCATATCGTGAACATATTTTGATTGACACAGAAAAATACCATCAGTTCTTTGTGAAATTTGAAAACCAAGAAAATATGATAGTTCTCCTACAAGACTCATTTCAAATTCATTTTTCATTATTAAGACTACTTCATTACACAACTCTTCATTAGTGGCTCCAAAAATGATGTCATCAACATATATTTGTAGAATAATTAATTCGTTGTTTTTATGCTTAATGAAGAGTGTGTTGTCAGCGCTTCCCATAACATAACCGTGCTCTAACAAAAATGATGTAAGACGAGCATACCAGGCACGGGGCGCTTGTTTTAAACCATAAAGCGCTTTTTCTAATTTGTAAACATGATTTGGAAATCTTTCATTTATGAAACCAGGGGGTTGTTCTACATAAACTTCTTCTTTAATGAACCCGTTTAAAAAAGCACTTTTAACATCCATTTGAAATAATTTTATTCTTTTAAAACTCGCAAATGCCAAAAATATTCGTATAGATTCTAAGCGAGCTACGGGTGCAAAAGTTTCTTCAAAATCTACCCCCTCGATTTGTGAATAGCCTTGAGCAACTAAGCGTGCTTTATTTCTTACAATCCTAGATTCACCATCTAGCTTATTTTTAAAAATCCATTTTACGCCA
Organism: Dactylorhiza incarnata; assembly: GCA_033032865.1. Taxonomy (NCBI): domain Eukaryota; kingdom Viridiplantae; phylum Streptophyta; class Magnoliopsida; order Asparagales; family Orchidaceae; genus Dactylorhiza; species Dactylorhiza incarnata. Next base: position 2,405,508 of record JAWHQI010000068.1, read on the forward strand.
ATAATTGGTTGATTAGATGGTCTTTCTACTAAATTCCAATCTTTATTTCTTTCAAATTGTCCTAACTCTTCATTCATTGCCAAAAACCAAAATTCGTCATTTAAAGCGGTGGAAACATTTTTAGGTTCAATTTCAGACACAATGCAAATATTTGAAAATGTTTCATGAAGAGAGGACCGAGTTCTTACCCCAGTAGAAGGTTCCCCAATGACTAGCTCCTTTGGATGATTTTTGGAGAAGTTTAGAATGCTTGGAGGTACATATTAAACTTCTTTTGACTTCTCCTCCTCTTCTTTGGACGGTTCTTCTTCGTCGTGCTCCAAGGATGGCAAAGGTTCATCATCGATACCTGTAGGGAGCTTTTCTGCACATGAAACAAACTCATCAAATCTGACATTAATTGACTCTACAACCTTGCTTGATCTTTTATTAAATATTCTATATGCTTTACTAGTTGAAAAATAACCAAGAAATAGTCCTTCATCGCATTTTTCGTCAAATTTTCCTGAAGAATCTTTTGTATTAAGAATGAAGCATTTACATCCAAATACTTTAAAATACGATACGTTAGGTTTCTTTTGATAGTAGAGTTTATATGGTGTGAGAGTTAATAATGGGCGATGCATAACTCTATTCATTACATAGCATGCAGTGCTTACAACTTCTGCCCAAAATACTTAGGTAATTTATATTCAGATAGCATTGTGCGTGCAAGTTCTTGTATTGTCCTATTTTTCCGTTCTACAACCTCGTTTTGTTGAGGTGTGCGTGGAGCAGAGAACTCATGCTTAATACCTAGAATGTCACAAAAAGACTTAAAATTTTCATTTTCAAATTCACCTCCATGATCTGAGCGAATGCATTTTATTTTTAAATCTAATTCATTTTGAATGCGAGTACATAATTTTGAAAATTCTCAAAACGCATCAGATTTGGAGGAGAGAAATAAAGTCCAACAATATCTAGAATAGTCATCTATGAGAACATAAGTGTATAATCTACCACCAAGACTCGCAGTGTTAACGGGACCAAAAAGATCTATATGAATTAATTGCAGAGATTTTGATGTAGAAATTTCATTTTTGCTTTTAAAAGATGACTTAGTAAATTTGCCTTTTTGGCATGGAGAGCATAATGAAGATAAATTTTCATTTAACTTAAGCAATCCTCTAATCAATTTTCTTTTTGCTAGTTTTAAGATGAGCTTTGTACTAGCGTGGCCTAAGCGTCTATGCCATAATTCTAATTCATCATTTTTCGTTATAAAACATTTTATAGAAGATTTAGAAAGATCATGAAATGAAACTATGTAAACATTATGAATTCTAGGTGCAGTTAATAACACATCTTTTGTTTTAGGAATAACAATCTTGCAAAGGTTAGTGGAAGATTCAAAAAGTACGTCTAACCTTTATCACACAGTGACTTATAGATATTAGGTTATGTTTTAATCCTTTCACATAAAGCACATTTGATATAAGAAAAGATGCGTTACCCACTGTACCAACTCCCATGATTCTTCCTTTACCGTTATAGCCAAACGTTACTATTCCTCCTTTCTTCATTTCTAGGCTAAGGAATTTTGCTTTATTGCCCGTCATGTGTTTGGAGCAGCCTGAGTCCAAATACCACACGTCTTCTGTTTCCTTAGCCTTCCCGCAAATCTAGAAAGAGGATGAGAGTAAAGACCCAGATACCCAAGAGGTACCACCCATAGAGTAAGTGGATTTCTTAGGTACCCAGATTTATTTTAATGATCGTTGATTTATTATATTCCTGCAAGAGCCGGACGTGTGTCCAAATTTAAGACAATTAGCACACGAAATAAAGGGGGTTGAGACCCTTTTCTGAGTTTCTATGTTGCCCTTGCTGGATGATGTTTGTACATAAGAAAAACTAGAAGAATTTTTAACTTTAGAGCTACCGCCGGTGTTAGTAGCTAGCGCTGGGCGGTAGTGTTCACTTTTATATCTGAGTCCGATTTTTCCAGACCCAAAGCATTGATTACCCAGAAGCATATTCAGGGATTTTTGACCAATCCCGAATTTGGTTATGGCTAAATTGAGATTTTGATTATGTTTTTTAAGAGATGTATTTTCTTGAACAATCATAACAAATTTGTTTTCAAATCCTTTTTTGTTCTTTTCAATTTGTAATATAGAAGTTTTCAATTTTCTCTCTAAGTCCCCTTTTTCTTTTGCAATGATTTTGTTTACTGAAAGGGCATTAGAGAGAGAAACTTCAAGTTCTTTTATCATAAATAAAGAGTGCTCGCATTCTTGACATGAAACTTTTCTTTTTTCAAGAGAGACTAATTTTTTTGTGAGCTTATGATTTTCTTTTATAATTGATTCATTTTCATGATTTAATAAAACAAATTTATCATAAAGTTCTTCAAAGGTAGGAGGAGATACCTCAGTGTCGCTAAGAACACTGGTGTCGTCATCATCGCTTTTGGCCATTAAGCACAAGTTTGCTTCCTCCTCGCTATTTGACTCAGAACCGTTTGACTCTTCAGAGGAAGATTCATCCCAAGTAGTGGCCTTCAGCACTTTCTTCTTTTCTTTTGCTTTCTTTTGTTCTTTCCGTTCCTTTTGGTATTTTGGGCACTGGCTCTGAATGTGCCCGGTTTTTCTGTAGTGATAGCATTCTGGAGGCGGCCTTTCTTCTTCGTCATCGCTTCCTTTTTCTTTCTTTGATGAAGAGGAGGATCCCTTTCGTCGAGTATCTTTTTGGAAGAATTTTCGGAATGTGTTTCTTCTCTCTGGATTTCTGATGAACTTCTTGAAATTCTTCACCAGGAGTCCTTCTTCATCATTATCGTCCTCTTAGATGCACTCCTTATTTGATGTCAGCGCCAACGCCCTTTTCTTCGGCTCCTTGTTGTATTCGTCATGTTGAATTTGTAGTTCTACCTCATGGGTTTTGAGATTCCCAATGAGATTCTCGATCTGGAGCGTTCTTAAGTTGTGCGACTCCGAGATGGCTGTCACCTTTGGATTGAACCTTGGAGGTAAGGAACGAAGAATTTTCCTCACCAAGTCCCTTTCTGAGTAGGTCTTTCCCAGTGCCTTTGAAGCGTTGACGATCTTGGTGAACGGGTGTACATCGAGTTAATGTCCTCTTCCGTATCCATCCTGAATTTTTCATATTCAGATTCCAGTTGGAATAGCTTTGCATCTTTCACCTGCGATGTACCTTCACGAGTAACTTCCAATTGATTCCAAATATCATAAGCAGTTGTGCATGCAGAAATTCTATTAAACTCAGTCCTATTTAAAGCGCAATATAAAGCGTTCATTGCTTTAGCATTATTTCTACACCTTAGTTTATCGTTATCATCCCATTTATCCTTAGGTTTTGCTAATGTCGCCTCTCCCACTACAGTTGTAGGAGGAGAGTACCGAACTTCTACCATGTTCCATACTTCTATATCCATAGTCATAAGAAAACACATCATTCAATTTTTCCAGTAGTTAAAATCAGACCCAGTAAAGAGAGGTGGTCGACTAACCCCTTGACCCTCAGGAAAAGCGAGATCATGAGATGCCATTGTTCCCGGTTGTTAAGCTGATTGGAACAAAAGCGCTCTAATACCACTTATTGGATCGGTCGGCGCCCTTAGAGGGGGTGAATAAGGGTTTTCAAAAACTTTAGATTTTATTTAGAAAAACTTTGGAATATTGCAATATTAAAACAAGAAGACAAGTAAAACAAAAAGAGTGACAAGATTTATTGATATTAAATAAATTTTACAAAACTTGATCTCAATGTCGCTAGAGATCGGAGGCGAATAATAAAAGCTCTTTTCGTTTTCTATCCCGACTCGCTTCCCCACGAACCGGTGGCCCTAGCCTCCTCCTTCCCGTATTCGGCCTCAAGCCGCTCTAGCCAATCCTTCCCCGGATGTGGCCTCAAGCACCCCATAGACCTAACCTAGATCTAGTCGCCAACACGAGGCGATTTTCAGCCCTAAGTCCTACCCCAGACCTAGTCGCCAACACGAGGCGATTTCACTACCGTTTACAAAGAAAGATAAATAAAATAATAAAAACTTCCCTTAAGATGAACTTCTGAATATGGTGGCGAAGATCCGCTGTAGAATCAGCGTTTGTCGAACCGGACTTCGTTTGGCTTCGGCGTGATGGAATCCTCCTTCAGAAGTTGGCAGAGCTTCGCCGGGACCTCAAATTTCGGCCAAGATAGGCCTCTGGAATTCTAGTACTCTCTCTGAGGTGTATGCAATTGGTGTGTGAAAACAAGAGGAGAGGGGGTCCTTTTATAGCCCAAGCGCTATCGCCAGCGCCAGCGCTACCGCCAGCGCTAGCCCGGATTATGAAACAATTTATGCGGCAGAATCTCCCATCCGTGGCAACGATGCTTTCATTCCTTCTGTGTTCACCGATACCGCCGGCGTTATCCGCTACCGCTAGGCGTTAGCGCCTTCCATAACAGGTCCCGGAAATGCGCTCTTCATCGCTAGCGCCCGGCGCTAAGTGCTACCGCCGGCGCTAGTGGGAGTATCTCTCTTCTATTTTCATTCGTCGGAATTCGTCGGGAGTTCACGAGAACATTCGACGAATCGCACAATTTCCTTCACAAGTCTGCCTTTTTGACTTCTGTCTGCGTTCGTCGGGATTCGTCGGGATTTCACGAGAACATTCGACGAATTGACTTGGCTGCGGAAATTTCTTCTTCAAACTAGAGATTTGGCGTCTGTCTGGATTCGTCGGAATTAGTTGGGAGTTCGCGAGAACATTCGACGAACGACAGCTAGCGCCTGCGCTAGTGCTACCGCCAGCGCTAGTGGAAGATTTGGATTTGATGGCTCAACTTTGGGGGCAACCTCTTATGTAATCCTTGAGTCATGTGGACTTTATTATCCTGCACACTTGAACACACAAGATCAAATACACATAGGATTTGTTATTCTCAAACCTAGGAGATGCGGAAGACCGTGTTCCAACAAACTCCCCCTTTTGATAATAACAAATCCATTAATGATAAATCAAAGCATTAATATAAGCATGATGAAATCCTACTTGTGTGTGTGTGAGAGTGATGACTTAGGATAATTATCGATTTTAGCATTTAGAATTGCTCCCCCTAAATACATGCTCCCCCTAAGTGAATGCTCCCCTAATATGTAAACTATCATCTGAATTTGTCATGTTGGGTTTATGATAGCGGGTTATATTTATCATGTTAGTTCTCCCCCTTTGTTATTAGCAAAAGTGGGTAAGGATACAAAGCACTAAAAAATGTGTAAATAAAAGAGAAGGCATGATCGAGCTTTTTAGGTAAATGATAAGGAGGTTTAGAATTGTTTTTCATTGAAATAGATCAGAGTTATTACAAAATTTCAGAGTTTTTAGCATAAAAGATTTTTATGTTTGAAGTAACCAATAAAAAGTGTTCCAAGGAAATCTATCACTTAATGAAAGAGAGGAATTTTTAAGAATAAGTGATGATGCAAATAATACAAGATATGAAGTAAGCATGAAAGCGCAAGGTAAAAAACACTTACATGGTTAAGATGCGGAAGACTTATAGCAAATAGTAATGATAATCCAAAAAATATGAGGTAAAGATCACAAAAAAATGATGTTTTTGGAAATCATTTTGCAGTTTTAAATTTTGGAATAACCAAGCATGAAATAATGTTTATCAAAAAGAGATGGCCACATTGTTACTTTAATTCTTAATTTCAAAAACATACAAAAACATTGTAGAACACATGCTGGGTTATCTAGTGCATTTCAAAAATAAAAAGTAATATAGAATTAGCATTAGGATCCAATACTTATGAGAATAAGTGTTATGGAAGATAATGATGTGCACATAAGTGTAAATTTGAGTAGTGTAAACAAATGTTTTAATCAAAAATACAAGTAATATGTAAAGTAAGAAGCACAATAAAACACAAATAAGATTACTTCCACACACTTTAATGCACAAAAAATGTACAACTACCAAGGTGCTTTGTACACACAATGCTCATCAAGACTTATCAGGGTGCAAAGTAGTGCTTGGGGTATCACATATTTTATTTTGAATTTTGAAACTTGTGATCCGGTGTACTTAAGAGAAAGTGGTTTTTCTTATTTTTGAAAGAAAGAGTTGATTTGCACAAGACACTTTATTATTCTTTCCAAGGTGCTCAACCTCACAATGCTCATTAAAACTTATCAGGAGGTTCAAGTAGTGCTTGGTGGAGTTATCTTTGTCATTTATTTTATAATTTTGTTTTGTACAAAGTTCTCCGAATACACTTGTTTTGCAAATCAATAGATTTTATGAGAAAAAAAATATAACCACTTTTCTTAATTTTTAAGAGTGCAAAAGAAGGAGTGTAGGTAAGATACTTGTGCAATTTTAATTTATTTGTACTAATACAAAACATACACAAGAAATCTTGGATTAAATGCATATGTAGACAATGCCAAAAAAAGGTGAGTGAATAAATATCATTATCAAACATAAAGCATTTCTCATACTTAGAGGCATGCTAAGCTTGATCCTACACAACTTTTAAACTATAATTGATGCACATTTGAATAGATATATCAAAGCATGAAGAAAGACAATGTCCAAAGTAGTTTGAAAAGAAAAAAATTGTAACATTGTAGAATTTCTAAATAGTAGATTAAATCATGCTTGATTTTACAAGAAAAAATCATAGTTTTTTTGATAGGTTTAAAGTTTTATATTTTTGTATTTGATTTTAGCAAATAAAATGAAAAACATTGTTTTTTGTAATTTGGTTTTCTATTTTTGTATTTGATTTTTCAAAAAGAAAAGAAAAACAGATGTGCAAAAACTAAATAGCACATATAGATCAAAATATTTTTAGGAATTTGTAGAAATTTTAAAAACACAGAAATTTGAAACACGACGCTAGCGCTGGCGCTAGCGCTAGCGCGGGAAACAGTAAGTGATTTTTTAGGGTTTTGAAAATTTTGATACTTGAACTTGATTAGGTGTCCCATTAGTAGTTTCATGCTGAATTTGCAGAATTTTTGGAAATGTTTTTGATGGTTACAAATGAAGAAAATTGCATTAGTAAGCATGTTTTAACTTGAAAGATCTAGGACACCTAATTCAAGTCATAATAATCGAAATCTTGCATCGGGAAGGGGTTTAGTAAATATGTCAGCAAGTTGAGAGTCCGACCCAATGAAGCTTACTTTTACATTCTCTTTCTTAATGTGATCCCTAATGAAATGATGACGAACGTCGATGTGTTTGGATCTAGAATGGTGTACGGGATTATATGTGAGGTCTATTGCACTTTTGTTGTCACATTTAAGATCTATGTTTTTGAGATGAAATCCAAAGTCCTCTAGTGTTTGGCTCATCCATAACGCTTGTGCACAACAACTACCAAGTGTAATATATTCAGCCTCCGTGGTGGAGAGTGCAACCGAAGATTGTTTTCTACTAGACCAAGCAACTAAAGAGGGTCCTAAAAAGTGGCACGTACCGCTAGTGCTTTTTCTATCTAGTGAGCAACCGGCGTAGTCCGAATCAGAATATCCGTGGAGTGTGAAAGAGTCATTATGTGGGTACCATAATCCTAGTTTAGATGACCCTATTAGATAACGAAAAATACGTTTTACCTCTTTTAAATGAGATTCTTTTGGATCGGCTTGAAAACGAGCACATAAACATACGGCAAACATTATATCTGGTCTAGATGCACCTAAAAAAAGAAGAGAACCTATCATTCCTCTATATAGCGTTTGATCAATAGAAATTCCAGATTCATCTTTTCTTAGTTTTAAAGAAGCACTCATAGGAGTAGAAGCTTGTTTAAGATTTTCAAATCCAAATCGTTTAAGCATATCGTGAACATATTTTGATTGACACAGAAAAATACCATCAGTTCTTTGTGAAATTTGAAAACCAAGAAAATATGATAGTTCTCCTACAAGACTCATTTCAAATTCATTTTTCATTATTAAGACTACTTCATTACACAACTCTTCATTAGTCGCTCCAAAAATGATGTCATCAACATATATTTGTAGAATAATTAATTCGTTGTTTTTATGCTTAATGAAGAGTGTGTTGTCAGCGCTTCCCATAACATAACCGTGCTCTAACAAAAATGATGTAAGACGATCATACCAGGCACGGGGCGCTTGTTTTAAACCATAAAGCGCTTTTTCTAATTTGTAAACATGATTTGGAAATCTTTCATTTATGAAACCGGGGGGTTGTTCTACATAAACTTCTTCTTTAATGAACCCGTTTAAAAAAGCACTTTTAACATCCATTTGAAATAATTTTATTCTTTTAAAACTCGCAAATGCCAAAAATATTCGTATAGATTCTAAGCGAGCTACGGGTGCAAAAGTTTCTTCAAAATCTACCCCCTCGATTTGTGAATAGCCTTGAGCAACTAAGCGTGCTTTATTTCTTACAATCCTAGATTCACCATCTAGCTTATTTTTAAAAATCCATTTTACGCCAATAATTGGTTGATTAGATGGTCTTTCTACTAAATTCCAATCTTTATTTCTTTCAAATTGTCCTAACTCTTCATTCATTGCCAAAAACCAAAATTCGTCATTTAAAGCGGTGGAAATGTTTTTAGGTTCAATTTCAGACACAAAGCAAATATTTGAAAATGTTTCATGAAGAGAGGACCGAGTTCTTACCCCAGTAGAAGGTTCCCCAATGACCAGCTCCTTTGGATGATTTTTGGAGAAGTTTAGAATGCTTGGAGGTACATATTCATCTTCTTTTGACTTCTCCTCCTCTTCTTTGGACGGTTCTTCTTCGTCGTGCTCCAAGGATGGCAAAGGTTCATCATCGGTACCTATAGGGAGCTTTTCTGCACATGAAACAAACTCATCAAATCTGACATTAATTGACTCTACAACCTTGCTTGATCTTTTATTAAATATTCTATATGCTTTACTAGTTGAAAAATAACCAAGAAATATTCCTTCATCGCATTTTTCGTCAAATTTTCCTGAAGAATCTTTTGTATTAAGAATGAAGCATTTACATCCAAATACTTTAAAATACGATATGTTAGGTTTCTTTTGATAGTAGAGTTCATATGGTGTGAGAGTTAATAATGGGTGAAGCATAACTCTATTCATTACATAGCATGCAGTGCTTACAACTTCTGCCCAAAATACTTAGGTAATTTATATTCAGATAGCATTGTGCGTGCAAGTTCTTGTATTGTCCTATTTTTCCGTTCTACAACCTCGTTTTGTTGAGTTGTGCGTGGAGCAGAGAACTCATGCTTAATACCTAACATGTCACAAAAAGACTTAAAATTTTCATTTTCAAATTCACCTCCATGATCTGAGCGAATGCATTTTATTTTTAAATCTAATTCATTTTGAATGCGAGTACATAATTTTGAAAATTCGCAAAACGCATCAGATTTGGAGGAGAGAAATAAAGTCCAACGATATCTAGAATAGTCATCTATGAGAACATAAGTGTATAATCTACCACCAAGACTCGCAGTGTTAACGGGACCAAAAAGATCTATATGAATTAATTGCAGAGATTTTGATGTAGAAATTTCATTTTTGCTTTTAAAAGATGACTTAGTAAATTTGCCTTTTTGGCATGGAGAGCATAATGAAGATAAATTTTCATTTAACTTAGGCAATCCTCTAATCAATTCTCTTTTTGCTAGTTTTAAGATGAGCTTTGTACTAGCGTGGCCTAAGCGTCTATGCCATAATTCTAATTCATCATTTTTCGTTATAAAACATTTTATAGAAGATTTAGAAAGATCATGAAATGAAACTATGTAAACATTATGAATTCTAGGTGCAGTTAATAACACATCTTTTGTTTTAGGATTAACAATCTTGCAAAGGTTAGTGGAAGATTCAAAAAGTACGTCTAACCTTTATCACACAGTGACTTATAGATATTAGGTTATGTTTTAATCCTTTCACATAAAGCACATTTGATATAAGAAAATTTGTGTTACCCACTGTACCAACTCCCATGATTTTTCCTTTACCGTTATAGCCAAACGTTACTATTCCTCCTTTCTTCATTTCTAGGCTAAGGAATTTTGCTTTATTGCCCGTCATGTGTTTGGAGCAGCCTGAGTCCAAATACCACACGTCTTCTGTTTCCTTAGCCTTCCCGCAAATCTAGAAAGAGGATGAGAGTAAAGACCCAGATACCCAAGAGGTACCACCCATAGAGTAAGTGGATTTCTTAGGTACCCAGATTTATTTTAATGATCGTTGATTTATTATATTCCTGCAAGAGCCAGACGTGTGTCCAAATTTAAGACAATTAGCACACGAAAGAAAGGGGGTTGAGACCCTTTTCTGAGTTTCTATGTTGCCCTTGCTGGATGATGTTTGTACATAAGAAAAACTAGAAGAATTTTCAACTTTAGAGCTACCGCCGGTGTTAGTAGCTAGCGCCGGGCGGTAGTGTTCACTTTTATATCCGAGTCCGATTTTTCCAGACCCAAAGCATTGATTACCCAGAAGCATATTCAGGGATTTTTGACCAATCCGGAATTTGGTTATGGCTAAATTGAGATTTTGATTTTGTTTTTTAAGAGATGTATTTTTTTGAACAATCATAACACATTTGTTTTCAAATCCTTTTTTGTTCTTTTCAATTTGTAATATAGAAGTTTTCAATTTTCTCTCTAAGCCCCCTTTCTCTTTTGCAATGATTTTGTTTTGTGAAAGGGCATTAGATAGAGAAACTTCAAGTTCTTTTATCATAAATAAAGAGTGCTCACATTATTGACATGAAACTTTTCTTTTTTCAAGAGAGACTAATTTTTTTGTGAGCTTACGATTTTCTTTTATAATAGATTCATTTTCATGATTTAATAAAACAAATTTATCATAAAGTTCTTCAAAGGTAGGAGGAGATACCTCAGTGTCGCTAAGAACACTGGTGTCGTCATCGTAGCTTTTGGCCATTAAGCACAAGTTTGCTTCCTCCTCGCTATTTGACTCAGAACCGTTTGACTCTTCAAAGGAAGATTCATCCCAAGTAGTGGCCTTCAGCACTTTCTTCTTTTCTTTTGCTTTCTTTTGTTCTTTCCGTTCCTTTTGGTATTTTGGGCACTGACTCCGAATGTGCCCGGTTTTTCTGTAGTGATAGCATTCTGGAGGCGGCCTTTCTTCTTCGTCATCGCTTCCTTTTTCTTTCTTCGATGAAGAGGAGGATCCCTTTCATCGAGTATCTTTTTGGAAGAATTTTCGGAATGTGTTTCTTCTCTCTGGATTTCTGATGAACTTCTTGAAATTCTTCACCAGGAGTCCTTCTTCATCATCATCATCCTCTTAGATGCACTCCTTCTTTGATGTCAGCGCCAACGCCCTTTTCTTCGGCTCCTTGTTGTATTCGTCATGTTGAATTTGTAGTTCTACCTCATGGGTTTTGAGATTCCCAATGAGATTCTCGATCTGGAGCGTTCTTAAGTTGTGCGACTCCGAGATGGCTGTCACCTTTGGATTGAACCTTGGAGGTAAGGAACGAAGAATTTTCCTCACCAAGTCCCTGTCTGAGTAGGTCTTTCCCAGTGCCTTTGAAGCGTTGACGATCTTGGTGAACGGGTGTACATCGAGTTAATGTCCTCTTCCGTATCCATCCTGAATTTTTCATATTTAGATTCCAGTTGGAATAGCTTTGCATCTTTAACCTGCGATGTACCTTCATGAGTAACTTCCAATTGATTCCAAATATCATAAGCAGTTGTGCATGCAGAAATTCTATTAAACTCAGTCCTATTTCAAGCGCAATATAAAGCGTTCATTGCTTTAGCATTATTTTTACACCTTAGTTTATCGTTATCATCCCATTTATCCTTAGGTTTTGCTAATGTCGCCTCTCCCACTACAGTTGTAGGAGGAGAGTACCGAACTTCTACCATGTTCCATACTTCTATATCCATAGTCATAAGAAAACACATCATTCGATTTTTCCAGTAGTTAAAATCAGGCCCAGTAAAGAGAGGTGGTCGACTAACCCCTTGACCCTCAGGAAAAGCGAGATCATGAGACGCCATTGTTCCCGGTTGTTAAGCCGATTGGAACAAAACCGCTCTGATACCACTTGATGGATCGGTCGGTGCCCTTAGAGGGGGTGAATAAGGGTTTTCAAAAACTTTAGATTTTATTTAGAAAAACTTTAGAATATTGCAATATTAAAACAAGAAGACAAGTAAAACAAAAGGAGAGACAAGATTTATTGAAATTAAATAAATTTTACAAAACTTGATCTCAATGTCGCTAGAGATCGGAGGCGAATAATAAAAGCTCTTTTCGTTTTCTATCCCGACTCGCTTCCCCACGAACCAGTGGCCCTAGCCTCCTCCTTCCCGTATTCGGCCTCAAGCCGCTCTAGCCAATCCTTCCCCGGATGTGGCCTCAAGCACCCCCTAGACCTAACCTAGATCTAGTCGCCAACACGAGGCTATTTTCAGCCCTAAGTCCTACCCCAGACCTAGTCGCCAACACGAGGCGATTTCACTACCGTTTACAAAGAAAGATAAATAAAATAATAAAAACTTCCCTTAAGATGAACTTCTGAATATGGTGGCGAAGATCCACTGTAGAATCAGCGTTTGTCGAACCGGACTTCGTTTGGCTTCGGCGTGATGGAATCCTCCTTCAGAAGTTGGCAGAGCTTCGCCGGGACCTCAAATTTCGGCCAAGATAGGCCTCTGGAATTCTAGTACTCTCTCTCTCTGAGGTGTATGCAATTGGTGTGTGAAAACAAGAGGAGAGGGGGTCCTTTTATAGCCCAAGCGCTATCGCCAGCGCCAGCGCTACCGCCGGCGCTAGCCCGGATTAAGAAACAATTTACGCGGCAGAATCTCCCATCCGTGGCAACGAGGCTTTCATTCCTTCTGTGTTCACCGATACCGCCGGCGTTATCCGCTACCGCCGACGTTATCCGCTACCGCCAGGCATTAGCGCCTTCCATAACAGCTCCCGAAAATGCGCTCTTCATCGCTAGCGCCCGACGCTAAGTGCTACCGCTGGCGCTAGTGGGAGTATCTCTCTTCTGTTTTCATTCGTCGGAATTCGTCGGGAGTTCACGAGAACATTCGACGAATCGCACAATTTCCTTCACAAGTCTGCCTTTTTGACTTCTGTCTACGTTCGTCGGGATTCGTCGGGATTCGTCGGGATTTCACGAGAACATTCGACGAATTGACTTGGCTGCAGAAATTTCTTCTTCAAACTAGAGATTTGGCGTCTGTCTGGATTCGTCGGAATTAGTCGGGAGTTCGCGAGAACATTCGACGAACGACAGCTAGCGCCTGCGCTAGTGCTACCGCCAGCGCTAGTGGAAGATTTGGATTTGATGGCTCAACTTTGGGGGCAACCTCTTATGTAATCCTTGAGTCATGTGGACTTTATTATCCTGCACACTTGAACACACAAGATCAAATACACATAGGATTTGTTATTCTCAAACCTAGGAGATGCGGAAGACCGTGTTCCAACAATGGCTTGCTACATGGCAGTGAGATTTGGTCCATGCATGTAATATGAGGAAATGTATCACCCTTGGAGAGATTGGAATTTTTGGACATATAATTTCTAGGTATTTTAATATTTCTCTATATGTCATATTCTTAAATATGTAAAATAATAGTGCCCAAATCACCTAGAAAAAATCAACAACTCTGCCCTAAGTATTGATAGGACACAATACACTCAGGAATTTAATTTAGAATTATTTAGCATCATTTACTTTGTAGAATTAATTTGTTGGTATTTTGCCCTATGTGAATGAAATAATCATGGTTGAATCATTCTAGAAAATTCCAAAATTCTCACTAGACCTATGATATAGTGTTATCTGTCACTCTAAATTAACTTGGAATTTTTAAGGCTGTATTTCATGTAGTTTATGTACAATTGTTGATTGATCACCATGATGAGATTGTGGTTAATTAGGGTTATAATATTTCTGGAAGATTACCAAACTTTTTTAACACCATTTTGAGTTAATATATATAACCCCCTGTAAATTTACTTGGATTTTTTAAAGCAGTATTTTCATAGTTCATACACAATTGTTGATTAATCACTATTATGAGATTATGGCTAATTAGGTTTATAATATTTTTTGAAAATTATCAAACTTTGTTGAACACCATTTTGTGTCAATATAAGCCTCTGTAAATTCACATTAGAATTTTTAGAGCAGTATTTCTCATAATTCATGTACAATTGTTGATTAATCACAATTATGAGACTACGGTTAATTAGGGTTATAATTTTTCTAATAAATTATCAAACTTTGTTGAACACCATTTTGAGTCCATATAACCCTCTATAAATTTACTTGGAATTTTTAGAGCAGTATTTCTCATAGTTCATGTACAATTGTTGATTAATCACTATTTTGAGATTATGGCTAATTAGGGTAATAATATTTCTGGAAAATTATCAAACTCTATAGTACCTCTTTTTGATTTAATATGGCCCTCTAAAAATTTACTTTGAGTTTTTGGGATTCATTTGAAGGTACTTCATGTGCAAATTGTACAACTCCCTATTATTGGTGAAATTAATCATTGTTCCCAAAAATAATGGAAAATATATGAAAATATGATAGACCACATATATCATCATTTTGAACATCTGGAGTAAGTATTAGATGCACTACATTTTATATGACAATAATCTCTTCACTAATTCCATTGTTATTAATATTAATGCATATGGTCTGCATATAGTAATTGTGTTTCTTGAGGGTTTGAACATCATAATCACCTTGGAAAATTATAGTATTATGATAAGACTTCTTTAAGATCACAATACACCCTTGGTAGAAATTTGAGCACATTTAGATGATTTCCGATGAAGGGTCACTCGTAGACATCAATCTATATGAATAGAAGTGAGCAGTGTTTAACAAAACACGTGCTAAGTCAACTTAAGAACAAGCTAGGACTTGACGAGGATAATGTAAGGACATGGTTTGATGTATTCTAAGATTCTGATTGGAGTGAAAGGACAATTGGCCAAGGAATGGCGAGTGATCATATACACGAACATTAAGGGGTGTAGTACAAAGGTTAGATCACTCACCCTTAAAACAAGTTATAATCTACCTGAAATCTATTTAGGATCACAAGAGTAACATAGAGAGAGGAATATGAGAAGGGAAGCCACCGATAATAGTAAATTTCTTGAGAAAGATAAGTTTGGGATGTCATCCCATCATACCGCCTAGTACCATTGTGAGCTCTTCACTGTGTAGCCCTCGAGAAGTCCAAGATTCACCATAAACTTCTAAGTACAACTAAATGATAGACAAGAGTAGTTTAGGTAGGAGAACTTGATAAGGTAAACCTTGTCCCAAAATATGGGATAGAATCATACAAGGACTTTTTGGTCCTGCGAGCTAGGGGCTCAGAATGTTATGATATCAAGACGGGTTAGTACTGCGAGCAGTAGGCTCGATGTTATCTAATGAGGACTAGATAGTCCGACGAGCTGGAGGTTCGGGGAAATACAATTATGAGGTATTACTTACCAGATAGTACACAGATACCCTATGTTTTCTTAGGGGCGTACATAAGGTCTAGGTTGGGAGGTGTCATGCGAGCCTAGGAGTGGAGGACCCGATACACTGCCCCTATTTGCCTCAACGAGGTGTACCTGAGCGGATACTCGAAAAGCAGGATAAAGGTGTTACTTAACAGATAGTGCGCGAATACCCTATGTGTTCTTCGGGGCGTACATAAAGTGTAGGGCGGAAGATGTTGTTAGTAGCCTAAAAGTGGACATGCCCGATCCACTGCCCATGCTTTCCTTAATGGGGTACCTGAGTTGACACACTCGAACAGAGGGTGTAACATCCCCCAAACAACTAGGCCCCTAGAGAATTTTTGTCATGACAAGTCATGAAAAAAATAGGATAAGTGACATAGGGCACAAGGATGACAAGTTGAATGGGTGATAAACACATGGTGTGCACTTAGCCACCATGGGCCACCCCAATGTAAAGAGAACTCAAGATAACTCCAAAAGGGCTAAAGCACCATATGTATCACACATAACCATGGTAAATTTCCCCTAGGATGAATTAAAGTACACAAGGTGGACCAAAGGGGCCCCATGAACTTAAGAAAACAAGAGGAATTACACATTGGGTGCATGTAGCAAATCTTGATGGCCTAGCTGAAGGGAGGCCAAGAGATTTCAATAAGCCAAAATAACCTCACATTGGCCTCTATAATCATTCAGGGGTGTAAAAATAGGTCACTAGGGACCCTTGAGGTCAACCAAATTGGTAAAAATTAGCTAAGGTCAACCTTAGGCCAATTTAGATCAAACCTCCCAAAATGAGGTTAATTGGACTTCAAATGTTCAAATTGGACATCAAATGATCAAATTGGACCCACCATCATAAGGAAACCTCCAAAGGGGACCATCAATTGACTCAAATTGGGCCAATTACCAAAAAGCCCCATTTGGCTTAAGTGGGCTAATCCTTTCAATTGGCTGCCAATTGGCTCAAATTGATCAAACCCAACCCTCTATGTCTACTAGGGGAGACTATTGAAACAACATTGGACCCTTGGAACAAGCTAATTTTGGGGAAATAGGCAAAATTACCAAATTGCCACAAATTACAATTTATGTCCTTTATGGTTCATCTGGCCCTAAATTGGACAAATTGACCTAGCGCAACCCTTTCTAAACACTAAGTGGAGTAGATGAGACCCTAAATGAACCAAGGTACACACTCAATTTTGGAGAAATGGGGCAAAATGCCCAAATTTCCCTTATAGGCAAATAAGTGCAATTATGCCCCATATGACCCCGCCATGACTTAATTCCTCTTGGAATAGGTCCATAGGGTCTAAGACAACAATGTGAGTCAGCTACATTGAATGGGGTGAGCTTGGGTCAAGCCCAAACTCAAAAGCCCCAATTTGACCTATTTGGGTCAAATGAGTCCAAACTCAAATCAAGTGGACTTAGCCCAACCCCATGACTCAAATAACCAGCCCACATGATTGTTAAACCCTAAACCCTCTGAATTTCAAATTATGGGGGATTAATTACAAGGGATTTGTAGTAAAAAGGGGGAAGAAGATAAAGAAAACATGGAGGAGGAAAATGAGGAATGGGTGTCAAATGGCACCCCACTTCCATTCCCCAAGCTCTTCCCTGAGCTGGGGTAATTAATTCCCTTCAGTTTGGGGCTAAGAGGAGAGGCATTCCATTGGCTGGGGTGGGTGGCGGAAAGAGATGGCCGAGAGCCATTAATGGCTTGGAGGCCATATACCCCCCCCCCCTCTCCTTCATCTCTCCATTCCACCATCTTCAGAACCCTCCAAACAGTCGACCCCCCTTCCAGCCAGCAATTTTGAGATCAGCAACACAAAGACAGCCATGGACGCCAGAAATGCAGCTCCCATGTTCCTCCGCCGCAATGCCCACTTCCAAGCCCACAATCAGGCAAGATCCTCCCCTTCTCCTCCTGTGCAAGTTATCAACATCTTTCATTTTTTGAAATAAGCTGAGAAATGGTGCTTCCCCATTTTCGATTTCATTGTTCTTAGCCATGAAAATGGTTTTTATGGGAGAGCTTTTCCGGCCAACTCTGACTGAACTCTCACCGCCATTCGCTAGCCCTGCCTCGGCCGGAGGTGATTGCTTGGGGGATTCTCCGACAATGGTCGGAAGTCGCCAGAAATTGGGAGCAAAGAGGCCCCAAGACGGGTTAATATCATCCATCGGCTAGCTGGGGAAGAAAAAGGAGACCCGTTAGATCTAGGAGAGATGTTTATAAGCGACCATTTAAATGATATACTTCAAGAAATAAATTTCTGTCACATATGCAAGATCTTGTAGAAATTATTTTAGGGCCTCTAAGAGCCTCAAAATATGTGTACAAAAATTTGTATTTTACTAGGACAAGACAACATTTAGTGTGACAAAAATGAATGTTCTTCTATGGCTCATTAAAAAGGGACCTACTCATATGCAAGAATCCAATTGAGCCAAACACTTCACAGTGACTAATATATTCATGACCAACCTCTCAAGGGAGATTTGGTGTGGTGTGAGTCAAAATGATTTATATTATGCACCACACAAGATTTATTAAATTTCTACACAAACCTTAGAAGAGGGTGCACCAAAAATTTCAATTTTTGGTTAAGTGATGTGTTATATCATCATGGTGTTGTGGTTAAAATTTTAGAGGCTAACTCCAAGTAAAAAGGGCTAGAGCCACATAAAACCTTTTTTGGGCTATATGCACCCCACATTTTAATCTTGACACAAACATGCAAGTGGGCTAGCCCAACATGCAGTGGTCCAAATGACCTTAAAATTTTTGTCGTGGACTATTTTTGGCCTGATCTACCATCCAATGAAGATTTCAGTGGATTTGGACCATTTTAACCCTAGATCCAGGCTGTACAAGTAACATGAAATGTTGTACAAAATCATATAAAAATTATCTCCAAAAATTCCCAATTTTTGGCAGAGACATGACACATGCATGCCCCAAATTTCAAGTCAACTTTGATCGAAAGTAAGGAGTCCACAACCCTGGGCAACCCCGCTCGAGCTTAGTTTGAGGACAAACTCGCAGCGGAAGCAATGGTGTGCCTATAGGAAAAATCACATTAATTGTCCATCAAAATGAGATGTTAGGCCAACCCTTCTAATCAAACCCTTTTATTATGTAGCCTCCAGTGAACGTCCCGACCCGGGAGACAATTCCCCCCATACAGAACATAGTTCCTCCCGAACTGGATGCAGTCCCTCCTCCACCAGCTCCCACACCATTCCAACAAACTGAGCAAGCGCAGACTTTGGCTGCTATCCTGCAGGCCTTTTCTCAAACTGGTATCAGCTAGCCAACTTCGATCCAAAGTATGGAGTCAACAACACTGGGAAACCCCGCTCAAGCTTAATTTGAGGACAAACTAGCAGCGGAAGTAATGGCGTGCCCATAGGAAAAATCATGTTAATTGTCCATCAAAATGAGATGTTAGGACAACCCATCTAATCAAACCCTTTTCTTATGTAGCCTACTGCGAACGTCCCCACTCGGGCGATGATTCCCCCCATATAGATCATAGTTCCTCCCATGCAAAATGAAGTTCCTCCCATACAGGATGCAATCCCTCCTCCACTGACTCCCACCCCATTCCAACAAACTGAGCTAGGGGAGACTGTGGTTGCTATCCTGCAAGACTTTTCTCAATAGCAGGCCCCAGTCCAGGCCCCCAACCCAGGGAAAAATTGGTTGAGTGTCTTCCAAGGCCTCTCCCCACCGTCATATGCAGGGACTGAGTCGGTAGTGCAGACAGAGGAATGGTTGGACACGTTCCAGAAGATGCTTGTCGGGATTCGTTGTTTGGTGGACGTGGCGGTGTCCTTCGCTATTTCAGCTTTGAAATCTCATGCCAAGAGATGGTGGGAGTCGTCCCTAGACACCACCTTTGCCATCCTGGAATATGCCAACATCACATGTGAAGAGTTAAGGGAGGCATTGCTGGAGCGCTTTGTGCCGCAAACAGCCAGAGATGAGTTGGAAGAACTATTCATGCATCTGAACCAGGGAAATCTATCAGTTCTGGCATATCAGCGGGAGTTCTCGCACTTAGCCCGCTTCACCACGGCCCATCAGATGAATGACTCTAGGTACGCCAAGAGATTTTTAAGGGCCTCTGAGATGACCTCAGGCATGCCTTGCAGTATGTGGCAGATTCTGGATTAGCCCAGATCATTGAGGAAGCGAGGGGGCTGGAAACAGATCAACTGATGGTGAAAGGCAGAGGAAAAAGGTCAGCGGATGATGTGGGGTTGGCCAGCAGTGGAAATCAGCAAAGGGGATGATTTTTGCACCATAGGAGGGGTGGGGGACGACCCTATCCCGACTTCGGGCAGGAGCAGAGGCCTCTGGCACTACTAGCTCACTGGGCGCTACAAATCAGAGAGCCACCAATGCAAGGTGGAGGGGGACCCCTCGACAAGTGTCTTCCAATGTCACCAACCAGGCCACATCCGCTTACACTATCCTCAAAGGATTCCACCTACACCTCCAGCAGCCCCTCTAGCACAGCAGAACAAATATATGCATTGGATCTGGCATGTAAGACCCAATTTTTTTTTCTTTTTTAAACCTGGGTCTTATGCCCAGAACCTCCGCTTTGTGGTGACACCATCACTCGGGAAGGTCGCCACTACAAAATGCTGATCCTGCCGGCCATATCGATCACAGAAAAAGAAAAGTATAAACGAACAAATAGAAGTTCAAGTCCACAATCACATGATATATATAATAAATGTCCACATGATATAACTGAAATAACAAGGGTTACAATAATAAAGGGCTCATGCCCTGTACATCATGTCCTCACTACAATTTCACTCGCGGAAGCTAACTACTACTCACTGATCTTGAATCTGGTGCTCCTGTACTAGACTGGCCTGCCTCCGTCTACACCGGCCTCTGGTGCTACTGCGTCTCCTTGGTCCCCTAAAATGATATGGTCCACCTACCGTTAGTCAAAAAGACTAAGCCTTATGTTTCCCACCCCACCCCCAATGGCTCTTAGGCACCGTGTGGGAGGATGAAGCGGAGGACAGCAAGGGGTATAAAACAAAGCAGATGACGACGAATTTTGTCTACAGGAAATGTCTACAACTACACATGTGTATATAAATAATTGAAGTAGTAATATAAAGCATGGTAAAGAGCAAGTAAAGAATAGTAGGTAAAGATAAGTACACAATAGAAATGTAACCATTGATTTATTGGAATGCCCATACAAACCTATAGACCAAGGGGTCGTTTAGCAAGGCTTATCGTATAAAGAGTCCCATAACCAATTAATACGATAGGGGTAGAGGTTGAAATGCAATGTTTATGCCATGACATGCAGAGTTATGCAGTTTATGCTATGTTCATACAAGTTCAACTCACACACTTCAACTCTATGCGCACGGACCTTTAGTTCCCCCTTTTTGGAGCTAGCAAGACTCCCAGGATATTTTCGTAGTGGCAAACGGAAGCGGTGGGTTGGGCCTCGCCCACCTCTAGGTTGGTATTCACACTACCTAACCTCGACCTAACGTACGCCTCAACGCAAAACCGCGGAGCATCTGCGTACTCTTACTGGCTGGACCACCAGACTTTTATGGCTAAATACAAATTCCACACTTGTCGAGTCAACGTATTGACGTCGTTGTGAACGACCATCCAATACCAAAGACCCACCACCTTCATGCACATGCAAACATGTTCTACTTTATCCCGAGTCATAAACTCCCCGGGCTAACCTGCCCGTCATCATAACCTTCTAAGCCAACGGCTCGCCGGACCAACCCCTCCGTACCAACAAGCTTTACTGAGTCACAAGCTCACCAGACTAACTAGTCTGCTGCTTCAACCACGAGCCTATCGCTCATTAAACCAAACCAACTAACCTACCATAACCACGGGGTGTGAGTGAGTATATTACTAAATTAATCTTGTATACAACTTAACCCTATAATTTTTGGTTAATCTTGGCCTTCCCGAGGATTACCCTGTGAGGGGCTCGCTACGGTACTATGAGCTATACTGGGATGACACCCCAAAGCTCCATTTCACAAGACACTTAGTGTTATTGGTATCTACCCATAAGAATACTCTCCATATCATTACACTTGGATTACCCTAAGTATTTTATGACTCCCCACGGAAAAGACGATCTTTCGTCAATCCCGAGCACAACTTTACCCTTAACTCACCAAGCACACCCTCATCACCGAAACTCCTTTTGGTGACCTTTAATCTCTTCAACCTGACCATGTACACCAACTACATGCCACTTCCACTTGGTAGGCCTCTAAATACCCAAGTTTCATATTTTTACTATACGTAGACCAAACTAACTATATGAAGCTAATAAGTAGAAGTACTCCAAATATTCATCCTCATGACACAAGATTATTACTGGAGGGCTATCATGGCATTATAAGACTAACTCCAGAGATTCATAATTTTTCTTGACATTTTAACATTTATTTAAATTTCTCCAATATTTGCCAAGTATGAATATGAACATGAAGTGTAAGGTATTCTCATGACATGACTCTCATAAAATTAAATTAAAGAAGCAACCACCAACAATACTTGTCCAAAAATTATGGGAATATTACCAAACATTTATATTGTTCAGAAAAGTTCTCAGGCCAAATTTTAGAATTTATAAAGGCATATTAACCACATAAATAAATATTCCAAAGAAATCCTAATATGAGCACGTTGTGAAGTAGCCAACTGATAACTATCTCCAAAAATTATATAAAAATTTACAGAGCTTCCTAGTGCTCTGAAATGTCCTATCACCAAGTTGCACATTTTTCCAAAGAATATTGGACCCTTAATTATATTTCTTAAGATTAAGGTAAAATAAGTGCCTTGTAAATGAAGTCCTGGTTAAATCACCTAATTAATTTCACAAAAATTACCAGAGGTCCATCACATGAATATAAAGGCACTACCAAGGTTTCATCACCATCCAAGGCCATTTGAACATGTAAATATCTCTTATAAGAAATTTCCCTAAAGGGGTTATGACTTAATTTAGGGGAAATAAGTACTCCTAAAATTCTCTCAAAATTTCTTAGAGCATAATCACACCCCCATGAACATATACCCTAAATTCCATGGCCATTCTAGGGCTTTGATCACATGGCCTTCACAAGGTTCTATATGCACCCCAAGGGGTAAAACTAGGGTCCTAGCGCATATCCACCTCTACACCACCCCATCTTACTCATGAAGGTATTTTAGGTGATCCTAAACCAGCGGCCAAGGTTTCAACTCATGTTGATGAATTTTGACCACCATACCCCAAAATAAACACCATGCCCTAATTTTGACCTAATTTGACCTAACGTGGGTTGAGAAATTACCCAACCAAATCAGTCAAAATTGGGCTGAGATTTTAGCCAGGGTCATGTGATAACCCTAAGAAGTACCCACCAAAATTTGGAGGGAATTGGAGGTCATTTGACCCACTAATTAATTAATATTTGATTTATGAAATTATTACAAAAACCTTAGAAGAAGTTTCTCCTAAAATTCCCATCTTTAGATATGATGTGTGGGTAGGTGTAAATAGCCTAGGTTTTAAATTTCAAGGCCATACCCTTTACCAATAAAAAGATATTCAAGAATTTGTGATTATCCTACCCTAGGGACCAGTCCCACCAAAATGGCTCTACAGGGAGCTACATTGCTCCTATTGGCCTGAAACAAACTTTCAATCAAACCAGACACCAAGGGATACAATATTGATGTTGGGCACTTTTTCATTTGAGGGGCTCTACTATTTTTAATAATTAAAACAAAACGCTGCAGGAAGTGTGACAGAAATTGTATAAATCATTTCTTAAATAAAATTTATCCAGCACGAATTTGATGCGAGATGAGCAGCTCCTGCTCATCTTCTTTCTCTAGCCAATGTCTAGGATTGTCCGTGCCTGGGCGACCTTTGCCCCCTTTTCCCAGCCACCTGAGCGCCGCCCCGGCCGGCCAATGCCACCACCACCTCCGTGGGGGTGGTGGCCGGCGATTGACGGTGGTTGGCCGGCCGAAAGTGGCCAGAATAGGGTTTTATACGAGGGAAAAGAAGTTTGGAATCCATGCTTTTAGACTACTAGATCCAGGGCCAAGTGACCCCAAACCTTGTGGCCAATAGATGTCGATCTATCCACTAGGGTTGAGGAGAAGAACCAGACCTGAGTGGAGCATTGAAGCTTGCTGATTGGGTGGTCCTCCATGGCTGACCTCAAGCTTTTGGGTGCCATGTCAACTCCTGTCTTGGGGGATCGATTTCTTCAGGTAAGGTGGGGAAACTCCTCCTCTTCATCCACTGAAGGTGTTATAAGGTCCAATTGGGGGAGGGGAAGAGCCAAATCATCAATCACCATTATCACCATTAATGGTGAATTTCGGCCAACGGAATTCCTCTTGATTCAGCCCCCATGTGAGCAGGAAAACCCCCCAAACTTCTTGTAACAACCAGAGGAGATGAATCCCCATCAATTGGTAGATCAATTGGCCTCCCTTGGCCATGAATGCCATTAATCCTCCTTTTCTCTCTCTTCAAATTGGGGGAAACTCCCAATTTCTCTCTCCTAGTCACCCCCTCCAGAAATTGGATGGCATTCCATGTAATTTCAGCCTCATGAGACTAGAGTGTCACTTCAATTGGGCCTAGCCCAAGTGGATTGAGCTTGAGTTAGCCGTTTTCCCTCTTTTTGGGCAAGGTTGACCAAGTGTTGACTTGAGGTGTTAACTTGGTCAACTGATGGGTTGACTGGTCCAAGTGGTGTGTCTTGAGTCCCTTGACATCACCCAAAGTTGAATCATGGTGGTGCCCCCAATTGGGCCAATTTATCCAAAAGGTGTTGGTTTGACCAAAATAAGGCTAGAGTTGACTTTGGTCAAATAGACCAAATTGCTGGCCCCATGATGGGCCTTTTTAGTCTATTGGGTCCCTAATATCCTTATAAGGGTAGGGTAAAGGTCAATTTGGCATGGTGGAGGTCAATTGACCCTAATTAGGCTACTTTGACCAATTTGGGGTTAGGGTTGACTTTGGTCAATTTGGCATCTTTGGTTGACCCCAATGGGTCCTTGGTGCTCTAAGGGGACCCCTAAAGGGTTAGGTATGTTATGGTAGGGTCAAAGGGTCAAGGTGAGGCCCTTAAGTCAAACCCTATGCTTGTTAGCTGGAAATTGCTATTTGCAGACCACTGTGGTTTCCTTCTTCCTGGCTAAGGCCAAGTGGTCTCTTCAAGCTTCCTAGGGTTTTGTCATGACCTAGTCATGACAAAACCACTCTAGGGGTCTAGTTGTTTAGGGGATGTTACATGGCAGGACCCAGAAACCCTGAAGAAGTGATTACAGGTATTTTAATGTTTGGTTTTTCCTTTAAGTTTACTTAGTACCTCGCAAGTCCTTAGTTTACTTTAATTATGAACCAAACAACAACATCACCTAAGTGTAGTACAAGTTTATGGCAAGCCCACATATACCATGTTCAATATGGATGCCTCGCACTCGTTCGTATCAGAGGAATTCATAGATGACCTAGACCAATTGTAGTACTTCGAGGGCATCGAAAGAAAGGTGTGACTTCCAGACGGATCTGAGATAGTAACGTGCGCCAAGTGCAACATGAACATAGAGATCAGAGGGAAGTTGTTTGAAGCACCGGTGAGTCTATTGAAGATAAAATATTATAACCTTATCTTGGGAATGAACTGGCTACATTGGATCCATGCCAAAATCGACTGCCCGACGAAGAAAATTGTCCTAAGGAACGAGGACTCCGAAGTAACCATCGAAGGTATTAGACCAGCCTCCCATCATTTAACTTCACCTACTCAGGCCATCAAGGCCCATTTACAGTGAGATGAAGTCTACATGGTTTGCTTCGAGATGATGGTGGAAGAGAGTTCCCTCACCGATATCCCTATAGTTCAAAACTTTCCTGACGTATTTCCAGAAAAACTACCCAGGTTACCACCGCACAGGGAAAAGAGTTTCCAGATTCAATTAGTGTCAGGAGCTAGGCCTGTATCTAGGGCACCCTACCGGTTGGCCCCAAGGGAGTTGGCGGAATTCCGTACCCAACTGCAAGAGTTAGTAGACTCATGGTTCATCAGGCCGAGCACATCACCAAGGGGAGCTCCGGTGCTGTTTATGAAGAAGAAGGATGGGAATCTCCGATTGTGTATTGACTATAGAGAACTCAACAGGCTAACAATTTGGAACACTTATCCTTTACCCCAGATCGTCGAATTGTTTGATCAGCTGGAAAGAGCGCACTTGTTCTCCAAATTGGATTTGAGATCAGGTTATTATCAACTACGGATCCGAGAAGAAGATATTCCAAAGACCACTTTTAGTAGTTAGTATGGCCTCTACGAATTCACGGTAATGTCCTTTGGACTCACGAATGCCCCCTCCGCAATCATGAGTCTAATGAAGCTTACTCGGATGTCTTTGTCATCGTGTTCATAGATGATATATTGATCTACTCAAGGACGAAAGAGGAACATGCTCAATATCTGGCGCTCATTTTGCAAAGGCTTAGAGAGCATAAGTTATATGCTAAATTTAGTAAGTGCCAATTTTGGCTTAAGGAGGTAGCCTTCTTAGGGCATATTATCAGTGGGGCCAGATTGGCGGTGAATCCAGCAAAGATTTAGGCAGTGCGAGACTGACCTCCATTGAGAATAGCGTCAGACATGCGGAGTTTCCTAGGACTTTCCGGGTACTACCGAAAGTTTATGGATGGATTCTCCCCAATTGCCCTTCCTCTCATGTCTCTAACAAATAAAGACTCATCATTCATATGGACGCTGAAATATGAAGCAGCATTCCAGGAATTATAGAACAGAATCATCTCCGCCCCAATCCTTGCACTTCCATCTAGGAAGGAAGGATTTCAAGTATACACAGATGCATCGTACCAAGGGATGGGTGCGGTCTTAATGCAGCACAGACATGTGATCGCAGACACTTCACAACAATTGAAGAAGCACGAGCAGAATTATCTGGTGCACGACCTAGAGATGGGAGCTGTGATCTTTGAACTAAAAATTTGGAGACACTACCTATATGGGGTTCACTGTGGCATATTTTTGGATCACAAGAACCTTAAATATGCAGACTCTCTGAAGAATTTAAACATTCGGCAAAGGAGATGGGTAGAATTTCTATATGATTATCAGTATACGATGCATTATCATCCCGAAAAAGCTAATATGGTGGCAGATGCACTCAGTAGGAGGGCTAGTACTTCAGACAAGGAACCTCAGCTGATGGCCATGGAACTAGTATAGATGCTGGACAACATGCATATTACTCTAGTACACAGAGAGGATCCAGAGGTCTACCGGGAATATCTGGCCTCGATGAGCCTAGTTTGTGACATCCAAGATCGGATCAAAGCTACACAGAGATGTGATGAGGAATTAGAACTGGTCTTGAAGGCCTTGGAATCAGATACCTCAGGGGATTATACGTTGAAGGATGACATTGTGCACTTTTGGGGTAGAACTTATATACCAGCTGGGGGTAACCTCCGGGAAGATATTCTGACATAAGCTCATCATAGTAGATATTCAGTACACCCCGGGATCACCAAGATGACTGCAGATGTAAAAAGAACGATGAATTTGCCAGGGATGAAGAGGGATATTGTCCGCTTCGTGATCCATTGTGAATCTTGTCAACTAGTAAAGATCGAGTGCAAAAGACCGGGAGGGTTATTACAGCCATTGCCGGTGCCGGAGTGGAAGTTTGAGGACATCTCCATAGACTTCGAACACGATTTACCTCGCTCCCACTCCGGGCATGACTCCATCTGGCTCATTGTGGACAAATTGACAAAGGTGACCAGGCTCATTCCCATAAAAAAGGGTGCTCCCGTCAGTGTTCTGGTACAGTTGTTTGTAGAATAATTTGCTAGATACCACGGAGTACCCAGATCAATCGTGTCGGATCGGGATGGCCAATTTACGTCAAGGGAATGGATGGCAATTAAGGCATATCTGGGGCCAGGACTGAAGTTCAGCACCGTATTCCACCCTCAAACAGACGGGAAAACAGAACGAACCATCCGAACAATGGAGGATTTGATAAGGTTATGCATATTAGATAGTGGGGAACCATGGGAGAGGCTACATCCACTTGTCAAATTCTCCTACAATAATAGCAGGCAATCCAGCATTGGCGTAACATCTCCAGAACAACTACACCCCTGAGATGCAGTTTTTCATGACAAGGTCATGACAGTGCTCTAATAGACCAAAATGGCTCAAAGAACCAAGGTGAATAGGTAAAAATCCCCTTGGTGTGCAAATAGCCAAATTTGAGTACAATACTTAGGGCTTGATTTTTAAGCTACAAAATGACAAGTTGACCCCACCAACTTTCCCTAAACCCCTTAAGGAGTCCCTTGGGTCATTTAGGACTCATTGGTGTCAACCCAATTGATTTATTTGCCCAAAGTCAACTCTACCCTGAAATAGGTCAAACCACTCAATTTAGGGTCAATTACGGCTCAATTGACCTAATTGACTTCCCCCAAGTCCACCTAACCATCAAGAGAGTCCACAGGAGCCAACTTTGACTCACTAGGACATTCAATTTCATCAAATTGACCAAAGACCACCCTTGGTCAACATCACCCCAAATTGGCCTAATTGGGCTAAATTGACACAATGTGGACCCCACCAGAGCCCAATCCACCATTCTTTGTGCTCATAGATCCATGAACACCATTTGGGGTCAGCCCACTCATCAATTTTACCAAGTCAACTCAAATGTCAAAACTTGGTCTAATAGGCCAAAATTAGGCTTATGTGAAATTAAGTCAAATTCCTATGGGCTAAGGCCCTTAATTGAGGCCCAATCTGAGATCCAATTATCAGAATACCTATCATGCCCCCAAACTTCTGGAGAGATTAAACATGCAAGGGTGAAATTGGGATTTCCCCCAATTTTCACATAAGGCCAAAAGGGGATTTGAAAATTATGTGCCAATTGGCACTCAATCCTCCTCCCAAAGCTCAAATCTGAGCTCCCTCTGTAGTTCCCAGTAGGTTTCATGCATGGAGATGGACAAGTGGAGATGAAATATCATCCCATTTGTCGGCCAAGAGGTGGCCTTAGTGGCAGCTCCTTACACACTCCACCACAGCTCAAATTGAGGGCACGAACAGCTTCAGAAGCATGAAAGGAGATAGAAACGAACCTGAGATCAAGGAAATTGATGCAGAATGGCATTTTTGGCAAGGGTCGGCCTTTAGAAATTCGTCCATAGCAAACCCGAGCTTCCTTCAACCTCAAGCCCAATCAAGGCCTGTATTCCTCCTCTCCTCCTCTAGTGCTAGAGATCCATTCTTCCCATTTAAAATTTAGTTGAGAAATGGTGGATTCACCATTTCCCGATCTGGCTCCAAAGCCCCTCCAAAATACCTCCCCCAAATCGTCCATAAGCCTCCTTCGGCTGCCATTTCGCCTGCCATCGACGGCCAACCCTCGGTCGGAGGTGGTGGCGTCGAGATCCTGGCAGGAAATGCCCTCAGGTGGCCAGAAAAGGCGAGAGAAGATGGCCCAGGAAGAATCAATCATATCCCTTGGCTCAAGGAAGAAGACAACTCCCCAGACGTCGGATCTGGGGAGATCTCTAATCGCAGACCAATGAATTTTATTTATCCTGTTTATGTATAAAATTTCCTCATCTTAAATAATATGTAGAAAATACTTAGAAGCTTTAACACAAAATGTGTCCAACATCAAACCTGTAGCCCTTGGCCTCTAGTATTTTTAGAAAAAGAGTTCACACAATTTAGAGCACTGCAGCTCCCTCAGCACCATTTTTGGTGGGAATGGTCTTAGAGTAGACCAGAACTTAGATTTTAATATCTCTCAAATGGAAACTCTAATGTGGCTGAAATTTGGGCCATGCTTGTATATTCCATAGGAATACCTTGTGTCAAAAATTCAGATTTTTAGGAGAATATTTTTCTATAGTTTTCTTCACTATTTGATTTATCAAATTAATGTGATTTATGGAGCTAGACACCTCAAATTGACCCCAAATTTGGGTGGCATGCTTATTATGTCATCAATTAGCCTTGGTAAAAATTTGAGTGCAACTGGACCATTGCATGTTTGGTTACTCCACTTGCATGTCTTTGCATAGTGAAGGAGTGGTGTACTGATGGCGCGAATCTCACACACCCGCTATAGGCGGTAGCTCGACTGCGACACGAAACGGCAGTGTACCGATCGTTCAAGTAATATAAAATGGGAATGAATCCCCAAGTATCGATCTCAAAGGAACACAGTAAGGTGGAGTTTATTATCGAGGAAGGACTTGAGATTGAAGTCCTTTCGAGCGGATGGATGCGGAAACGGGGATTTTGGATTGTGGAAAATAAAGAGAAAATACTAAAACTACTCCTATGCAATGCCGCTATGCAAAGCTTCGCTCGGCGGGATGGAAGACTACGTAGGCCTTGAACGCGCTACTTCGTAAGGGCGGATGGACGAGTAGGCAAACGGAATGAGGGTCGCAAGCACCTCTTCGACAAGCACGCCACTAGCAATTGCTAGTGCGGCACCGAACATGACGGCGGGATGGAGGATGGAATGGTGGCGCACCTAAAGCAACTCAAACAACAAGCATTTCACATAGGCATGAAATATATAAAAATACAAGCAAGTTTAAGTGCAACTTCATCATAATAATGGCTCTAACTGCATATACATCAATAAGAGAAGAATAAGGCAAGAAATCGACCGAATCCGAAGTCTCGTTGTAGATTCACGGTTGGAATCGCCGAGTTGTCAATCCGCGTCCAAGCTCGGTCTGCAACTACGTCCGGGGTAGAGAGAGCTGTCACTACTTTCCAATGAGCCCGTCTTCTTCGTGTCACGATCCGGTAGAGGTTGCAAACTTCCTCTTGCTTGATGATGATGGCGGCTAGGTCTTCCCTTGGAGCGCTAGGATGAAGGAGGAGGCCGAGAGGAAGCTCCGGCTCAAGGTTGGCGTGAAGAACAAGCCCGCAGCGCCTCCATATGGTGGGCGGCGATGGATGGGGCGAAAAACCTGCAGAAGGTGCGAAAACGGCGGAGCTGGGCAGAAAAACGGCGAGGATCCGACCTAAATCGCGAGCAGCTCGATTTATAGGCACTGGAATAAACAGTGCGCACAATCGTTGGCGCACGACCAGTGGTCGTGCGCACTATCATCCTGTGATCGTGCGCCTGCCTGGACGGAGCCTGCAAGGGAAGAAAATTATAAAATACAATGTTCGCACGACCAATGGCGCACGACCAGTGGTCGTGCGCGTTATCGTGGGTGGTCGTGCGATAAGGGGAGACAGAACTCAGAATTCAGGGGTTAAGTGCACACGATCAGTGGCGCACGACTAGTGGTCTTGAGCAATAGAACCAGTGATCATGCGCAGTGTTCCTGTACAGATTTGTACCGGGAACACCTGCACGACTCCTGCTCCAGCATACAACACTAATAAAACCACTGAAAGTAATACTTAACCATGCATGAAAACTGATAATGAAGATAAACAAGAACTAACACCAAAACGGGCCTAGAAGTGCACATAGCATGGAATAACAAATATGAGCGAAAACATGCCTAAAGTGTAGTGCATAGACTAGAAAATCGGCCCAGATGAGTCCAAAAATGTGTATATATTTGGGACTCATCACACCCCCAGACTTACCTGTTTGCGCGTCCCGAGCAAACAAATTCTAAGCGAACGGGGAAAGAAAAGTAGATGGCTTAAAATTACAATACAGAGTACCATGCGAAGTCGCATGCTCACGTGCATAAGAAAAATAGTAGAGAAGATTTCTGATTATACACAAACAGTTTATATATTTTTAAAAGAGTAAAAGCATATTACAACCACTCAAAATGGTGAACTACGGTGAATCGTCCGGTCATGCATACGGAGAAAGTAAACTAAGCGTTGAGACGAGCATTGCTCAAGATCGGGATGCAGGACAAACTCCACTGAAATCCATCAGTGTCGGTGACCATAAGCTCACCCGGTCACATCCTCTCCACGACACTAGATTGGTCCATAGCGTGAGTCGGTAGGACTTTCAGCTTTTAATTGAGGCTTGGGTTACGGTGAGGTAAACAATGATAAATAAAATGGCTTAAGCACATAACCCAATTGAGCTTTTAAAATAACTACCCGCGCACCAAAATCGAATGCAGGTGCACCACACCCCCAGACTTGTACTTTTGCAACATAGGTGTGTGCAAAGCCTACTCCCAATACATAATTTTTCTACATGATTTTTCAATAAAGCTCATTTTTCTTTTTTTTTTCTTTTCCTTTTCATTTTTTTTTCTTTCTATCTTCTTTTTCTTGTCTTTTTTCTTTCAGCAAAATTTTCAAATGAGCATATCCACAGATTCACATAATAAACACCACAATCAACACCCCCAACAATGTAAATAAAACTACAACTAAAGCTCAGATTTGGGTGTGCGACTAGGTTAGGCTTTTAGGCTTTGGTGTGATAAAAGTGGAGCTGAATCAAGAGGAAGGGGTAGGCACAAAGGGGCTAGCAAGGGTAGATGATAGGCATGAAATGAAAAGTTCAACCGGGCCAAAATAATGGCCTACGTCATTCTCACGCACTAGAACTATCCTATGCCAATGCTTCAAGAATCGCTTGGGGCAAGTTCTAGCCACCGAGAAGGATTCTCCTTTCTCCCGACTCAAGCAATACGAGTCTAGCGATCGTTTACACACATCCCTATGCTACTGTTTGATTCCACCGGATTCACCATTTGAGTAGTGTAAACAACATTTACACTAATAGAAAAAATATAAAACCATAAGTATAAAGAGAAGTCTAATCTACACAAATTTTCTATGCAACTGAGCACTCGACTAGGAGCACTACTGGAGTCAACATTTTACTCTGCTACATAGTCCTAAGCCATCACCTAGACTTTCCCACATAAGCAGAAGACTTAAATTCACAACAGAGCAAGCAAACAGATGAGTACGCGCTCAAGTGGGTGCTGTGGTGTGCAATGAAAATAAACAAAACATTTTAAATGAAATCTTCTAGTATGCAGTGCAATAGTGCACGTGAGCGGGTAAAAAAACTACTCTCCCCCAGACTTAAACTAAACAATCCGCATAATATATGACAGGAAAATCAAAATAGGGCTAGGGAAAGAGAGTACCCAATGCTCAGCAAGTGAGCATACCAGAAGACGCGTGTAAACTAAGACAAAGCTGCAGCATCCGCCATCCAGAAAAAGGACCTGCAGGGGTGAGCTCCGCAAAAACAAAAGAAAATAGAAAACTGAAATAAAGTGCAATTAACTAAATAAAATTAGAAAAGAAATGAAAATGCAGGAAAAATTAAGATAACTACTGGGGTTATTGTCATCCCAGCACGACTTATTCAAAACTTTATAATATCTAGCTAATGGGAGTATGGAAGGAGAAGTGGACAGGTAACTGGCCCAATATCCGTGTCGGTAGCGGGTACCTATACGGAGAAAGAACAGTCACGCCTCTACCCGAATATAAATTAAACCGGCCCATCACAGGTAGAGGAAAAAGAAAGTAAGAAGAGGAGGAGGCCTGGTCCTCACTCATCTCACCAAAACTATCCTTGCCCAGCAAGGTATCGTCCACAGGGAGGCAGCAGGAGGCGAAGGCAATGAGTGGAGCTTCCTCTACGGAGGGGGAATAAACCTCCTCACATGAGAGGATGCTCTCATCATTGACTTGAGCAAAAAGCTCCAAGTCCTCCTGAAGTACCTGTGAAGATTCAACCTGCACAGGTTCGGATGAAGAGGGGGATCGAGAAATAAACAAGATGAAGAACATAAATAATCAAAAATCGGGGGAGTGGTCCCGGTCTCACTCCCATCAAGTTGGGGAAGTAAAATAATGTTGGCATTGTCATCAATGCCGCAAGGTTCAGCGGGATCGACAGTGGCCATGCCCAAGATTTGGACTTCCTCCACCGGTGTTGAGGAAAGCTCCTCTTCACCTAGAAGGTTGTCCTCCTTCATAGGAATAGGCACAACACATAGATCGCCTGCCTCATCTTGCGACACATCCTCAACAATGTCGTCGGAGACGAGTATAGTATGCACAACAGGGGGAAGAATAGTGCTCGGATAAAAGTTGAGCACCAATTCCTCACAAAGAATCGAATCCACTAGGGGTGGTGGATGCACTGGGAAAATAGGCTCAGCAATGTCGGTGCACAGATCAACCGCACATCCGGTGACCGTATCCATGCTATTCCCTTCAAGATGTGAAGGTGACAAAGATACATAACAGGATGTTGAAGGTGTGCCGCCAGAGTTAGGAGTTGGGACGATCCGGATATCCGGCTCGTCATCCTCATCCAATTGGCGAAGATACTCGGCACAGTCCTTCAAGACATGATCAGTGCTCCGACAAAACCGGCACTGCCTAGCGGGCTTCTTTGGCACAGGGGGTGCTGAAGCCGAAAAGAAGTAAGATGATAAAGGCTCAGCAGAGTAGCCATAAGACTTACGCGCACCATATGGAGTACCGGACGAAGTCGGTGCTCCATATGCTGGGCTATAAGAATTATGCCTACTATTCTCCGTAGGGCATTCATCACTAGAGTGGGAGGTAGCTCCACACCAACGGCAACGGAAATTAAGATGTGCCCACATAGTGCGAAGATAATACGATTCAAAATAAAAATGCTATTGTGCAAAATACTACACCTAACAAAAATTACTAAAGCAACCTAATTAAAACAGGAAAATGGAATAAAAAGAAATAAAACAAAGAAATGCAATTTACAAATGGAAGGGCTTCTCTCTCAGGTTCTCCCTCTCCAGAAAACTCACACGACTGTGTTCCCCGGCAACGGCGCCAAAAACTTGATGGCGCGAATCTCACACACCCGCTATAGGCGGTAGCTCGACTGCGACACGAAACGGCAGTGTACCGATCGTTCAAATAATATAAAATGGGAATGAATCCCCAAGTATCGATCTCAAAGGAACACAGTAAGGTGGAGTTTATTATCGAGGAAGGACTTGAGATTGAAGTCCTTTCGAGCGGATGGATGTGGTGATTAAAATTCCGCTTGCACGAAATGAAATCCGAACTAGCAATCCGAGAAGGCAAGTATACCTATCGAACTGTAGTATAGGAACACAAGTGTCGTATTAAAATCCGAGAACCGTTGATTACTTATGCTCAAACGAATTACTATTATTTTATCTTAATAATTTTTTGGAAGGTTTTGTCTGCTAAGTTGAAATAAAAGTTGGATAAAAGTACGGCTAAACGATGATTAAGAAATAGCACTCGATCTTGACTTACTTCGTCTTAAGTTGATCAAAATTCAAAAGCAAACTTAAAACTTAATAAAGTAAGGGTAGCTTGACCGTGGGGGTTCCTATAGTTTGAACATGCTTCTCTCGAAGATATGCCCAACTGAGTTTAGGAAAATCCGACCGAACTCTCATCCCGTATTTGAATACCTAAAACTCGCTTTAAGTGGTGAACCCCGCTATTGGGTTTGACTCCAATCCAGGAGATTTACGTCATTCTCTCTCGAGAAATGTGTGTAACTCTCTTTACTCTTAAGTGCTCACTTCAGACTATCGGCCTCTCGGCTAGCCAAGAATGAAAGCAAAGGTGGGGATTATATATCGATAGTATAGCTCCACTAAATTTTAATTAAGAGTAAATCTAAGGCCCAACACTTTAGAAAGTGAAAGAAGACTAAAGGATTTAGTTACTCATCCTCAGATCATCAAGATCGAGTACTATGAGGATTTAGTTACTCATGGTGGAGGGGTAGGAGAGAGAAATGATGAAGATTTTAAGAGAACAAAAACATACAATTTTTTTAAACAAAAGTTCAACTAAGATTACATTTGCATGGAAAGCCTACTAATCATTAGTAATACACTATAAAAGGAAATTACAAAGGCATTACAACATTCATATGAAAACTAGAAAAGGAAATGCATTGAAATAAGAGAGAGAAAGAGAATAAAATGACATGAAAATTACTGAAAATAGAGTAGTAGCACTAGTTCTCTCTCCAAAAACTGAATTGGGAAAGCTTGGAGGTCATTTCAATTTATAGAAATTTTTCTGCCTCGGTCACGCCCTCAGTCACGCCCGTGACTAGGGGCGTGACATTGTTTAATCAATTCTACGGCTTGGATCAGGTTCGGCACATGATTCTGATGCGATTTGATGGGTCACGCCCTAGGTCACGCCCGTGACTGAGGGCGTGACCATTTCGGTGGTTAGCTCGGGTCATGGGCGCTGGCGGCGATCATGGGCGCTGGAGGCTGGCTGACATGGCAGTCACGGGCGTGACTGGAAGCACGCCCGTGTCACAGTGGCGTGACCAATTCGGTGGTCAGCTGGTCGAATCTGAGCTGTTCACGGGCTGGTCACGGGCGTGGCTTGCGTGTCACGGGCGTGACTTGTGTGTCACGGCCGTGTACTTTGGGCGTGTCTGACCAGATCTTCTGAATTATGTTGGCAGCAACTTAACTGGAAACAGCAACTTACACGCCCTAGGTCACGGGCGTGACCTAGGGCGTGACTTAGGAAATTTTGCATTTTTGACCTGAAAATTCAGAAAACTTAAGTTAGCACTAAAAATAGGAAAATGAACCAAAATTGCATTTAGGTAAACAACAATAAGCAAAAAGTAAGAGTAAATAACCTAATTAAACTAACTAGATTTAGCATTATCAAATTCCCCCAAGCTTACACTTTGCTTGTCCCCAAGCAAAGAAATATGCTTTAGCTAATAAAATAAAATGACTAAT
Organism: Dactylorhiza incarnata; assembly: GCA_033032865.1. Taxonomy (NCBI): domain Eukaryota; kingdom Viridiplantae; phylum Streptophyta; class Magnoliopsida; order Asparagales; family Orchidaceae; genus Dactylorhiza; species Dactylorhiza incarnata. The sequence continues at coordinate 2,441,896 of JAWHQI010000068.1, forward strand.
CAAAAAGATTTAATTATGCTAAACACGAGTACCTTGCGAAATTCCAAGTAGGGAGAATAGTGAAAAGGAAACCTAAAATAAGTACTTTATTTAAGCTTAATTTTTATACCCTTTACTAACAAAAATTAATCATCCAAAATTTTAACTAAAAAGTTTTAAAATAAAATTGAGCAAAGTAACAAGTGAGATAGTGCATTGAATTGTTACTAAACCCTAAGAGACAAATTATAATTATATCATTCTAAGAACAAGGATCTAAATTCATACCCAAGACTTAACTATTCTACTTTTCTTCTTTACTTAGCTAAAGCAAATTTAGGAGCATGAATCAAGAGGACTTTATTAGGACCGAAATGTTTGGTTTAGGCATATGATTTGGAATGGGAATCGAAGATAAAAGTGATTGCTATAATCACACTAAACCATAAACATGAGTTTTATAAAATTTCCGATATGAATGATAAGAGGCAATCCTTCATTATAAGCATATAGCATATTTTCTTTCTTTCTCTTTCATAGCCATTTTTTTTTGAAATTTTGGCAAAGATAACTAATACAAATATGCTTTAAATATCTCCTTTTTGAGCAAATTCTTTTCTTTGAAGCTCTCCATGCAATAAACCAATCACACTCTTTTAGAAATTTAAATAAAACTCAAAGTGTTAGTGTGATTCAAATAGGTTTGGAAATTTTGGCTTTGGTGAAAAATTTGATAAGTGGAGGTGACAATAAAACATGGGAAAAGGCTCAAAAGAGGCTAACAACGGGTTTCTTTTTAAGGGTTGGCATGAAGGCTCAAACTTAAAACAAAAATGGCCTAAATCATTTTCATTGCTCTCTAAATTTATTTAAAGCATGAGTTTTGAAGGATTTCAAAAAGTAAGCCCTAGATATTAAATAAAGACTAATGAACTTATCCTGAAAATAAGAATAATAAGCGTCTTGGATTATTCACATTTACTACACAAATCAAAAGTTAACCCTGCAAAATATATCTAAAAATGAAGAGGAAAATAGTGGATGAAGAATTTTTTACGAAAGTAAAGAAGATAAAAGAGAAAACGATAAGGAAAGTACAAGATTTTAGAAAAAACTTTCCAGATTAACATGCTACCTAGAATTAGAACACTACATGAGTCAACAATTTACTTGTGAAACATAATTAAAAGTAGGATTAGAAATTTTGAAATTAACTAAGGCTATATAAAATATTTTGGGAAAAACAAAACATAAAGCAAGGGGTACTATTGATTTTACCAAAATCTAATTTAGACTACTAAAACAAAAGAAAAGAAGACATTCACCCCCAAGCTTACGATAGACATTGTCCTCAATGGAAAAGGAGAGTGAAGGAAGGGGTAACTAAGAAAAGAAATTAAAACTGAAAAACTGAAACAGGCACTTCCCTGGATTTATGGGCTTGAAAGGATGTGTGATGCCGCTCCCCCTTGTTGGCGCTTTGAATCTTCATGAAATATTATCTTGATTTTTTCTTGAAACCAGCAATGTTGAAGCAGGCGATCGCCGAAGTAGAGAGTATCGGAGCCGCCCAGGGCCAAAGAAAAATTAAAACAACAAATTTTAAAAACCTTGGGTAGCTTCCCAAGAGCGCCCTCTGTTTAATGTCGTTTGAGCTCGACTAAAAGAATATAGTTCAAAAGTTAATCCAAATTATTACAGTCCAGACAAAAGAAGTTTTTCACTGTCCATGTCAACATTGTCACCAGAAAAATAAAGTTTTAGACGATGCCCATTAACCTTGAAATTACCCTTATCTGGGTGTGATATCAAAACAGTTCCATACGGATAAGCTTCCTTTACATTAAAAGGACCTGACCATCTAGATTTTAATTTTCCAGGAAATAAACGTAGACGAGAATTATAAAGTAATACTTGGTCGCCTGGTTTAAATGTTTTCGGGTGCCTTAAATTTTTATCGTGAAAGCATTTCGTTCGTTCCTTATAAAATTTATTATTTTCATACGCATTGGAGCGCCACTCATCGAGTTCGTTGAGTTGGAATTTTCGAAGATCGGCGGTGGAGTGGGGATCAAAATTTAAAAATTTAAGGGCCCAGAAAGCACGATGTTCTAATTCGATCGGTAAATGGCACGATTTCCCATATACTAACCGATGGCGGTCTTGTACGCTGTTCGGTAAGCCCATAGAGCATCGTCTAATTTATGTGAGCAGTCCTTACGTGAGGTGGAAACAGTTTTTTCTAAAATACGTTTGATTTCTCTATTCACTACCTCGACCTGGCCGTTAGTTTGGGGGTGGTAAGCAGTTGAAAGCTTATGTGTAACGCCATATTTTAAAAGTGTTTTTGCAAATTGTGCGTTACAAAAGTGCGAACCCCTGTCGCTAACGATGGCCCTAGGAGTACCGAATCGAGAAAATAATTTTTTTAAGAAAATAATAACGACTCGGGAGTCATTGGTAGGAAGAGCTTGGGCCTCTACCCATCGAGACACGTAGTCTACCGCAACTAAAATGTATTTATTACCATGGCTAGAAGGAAGAGGACCTACAAAATCAATTCCCCAAAGGTCGAAAACTTCGCACTCGAGGAAATAATTTTGCAACATTTCATTTTTATTTGAGATATTTCCGGTCCGTTGGCAGCTATCGCACCGTCTCACAAAAGATTGGGCATCTTTAAAAAGGCTAGGCCAATAAAAGCCTGCACTAAGTACTTTGTGAGCGGTCCGATTGGCTTGATAGTGCCCACCAGTCGGTCCTTCGTGTAAGTGTTTGAAAATATTTTGTCCTTCTTCGAAAGAAACACATCTCCTTACTACTTGGTCTGCACAAACTCGAAACAGATACGGGTCCTCCCAAAAATAATTCTTCTGGTCAGAGAAGAATTTCTTCTTTTGCTGATAGGAAAATTCTTTTGGGAGGACTCGAGCTACTAAGTAGTTGGCGAAGTTTGCAAACCAAGGAGAAGGAGTAGTGTTGATTGATAATAACTTCTCGTCGGGAAAATAATCATTAAAAGTTTGTTCATTTAAATCTTCAATAAATGGGTTATCTAATCGTGAAAGATGGTCCGCGGCCAAATTCTCAGCCCCCTTTTTATCTCGGATTTCCAAGTCGAACTCCTGGAGGAGTAAGACCCAGCGAAGTAAGCATTGTTTGGCATCCGGTTTAGAAAGTAAATATTTGAGGGCCGAGTGGTCCGTAAAAACAATAATTTTTGAAAGCGTAATATAAGGTCGAAATTTGTCGAATGCAAAAATAACTGCTAATAATTCTTTCTCCGTTGTGGTATAGTTCGCTTGCGCGGAAGTAAGTGTTTTACTTGCGTAGAAAATAGGGTGGAAGTTTTTAGATATACGTTGTCCTAAAACGGCTCCCACCGCAAAGCTACTTGCATCGCACATGATTTCGAATGGAAGGTCCCAGATTGGAGCTATCATAATTTGCGCATTTATTAGCTTATTTTTGATTAATTGAAAAGCAGATAAGCATGTATCATCAAAAATAAATGGAGTGTCTTTTTCTAAAAGATGAGTGAGTGGTTTGGTAATTTTCGAAAAATCTTTTATAAACCGCCGGTAAAAACCGGCATGTCCTAGAAAGCTTCTTATGTCCTTAACGTTGGTTGGCGGTGGCAGTTTTTCGATCACTTCTATTTTTGCTTCATCAACCTCAATTCCTCTTGCTGATATCTTATGACCTAAAACCAATCCCTCACGTACCATGAAATGACATTTTTCCCAGTTCAGGGCGAGATTGGTCTCCTCACACCGTTCTAACACTTTTTCTAAATTTTCTAAACAAAAATCGAAGGAATCACCAAACACGGAAAAGTCGTCCATAAATACCTCCATAATACTTTCTACGTACTTGTCGAAAATGGCCAACATACACCGTTGAAATGTTGTCGGTGCATTACATAAGCCAAACGGCATTCTTCGATAGGCGAAGGTGCCGAAAGGACAAGTAAACGTCATTTTCTCCTGGTCCTCGGGCGAGATGGGAATTTGGAAGTAGCCCGAGAGACCATCGAGAAAACAATAAAAGCTATGGCCGGATAATCGTTCTAAGATTTGATCGATGAATGGCAAGGGGAAATGGTCCTTGTGGGTGGCGTCGTTCAATTTGCGATAATCAATACACATACGCCACCCAGTCACCGTCCGTGTTGGGATTAAGTCATTATTATCATTTAACACTACCGTGATACCTCCCTTTTTAGGAACTACTTGAACGGGGCTTACCCATTTGCTATCTGAAATTGGATAGATAATTCCTGCGTCTAATAATTTCACGACCTCACCCTTTACTACTTCTTTCATGTTTGGGTTTAATCGGCGTTGAGGTTGAATAGAATTTTGTGAATTATCTTCCATTAGAATTTTGTGCATGCAGAAAGATGGGCTTATTCCCTTAATATCAGAAATCTGCCAAGCAATTGTTTGGCGGTGTTTTTGTAAAACTTTTAGCAATTTGGCATTTTCAGATTCACTTAAATGGGCCGACACTATTACTGGTAACTTAGAGTCTTTTTCTAAAAATTCATATTTTAAATGATTGGGTAGTTCTTTAAGTTCTAAAGTGGGAGGTTCCTCGTATGAAGATTTGAAAGACTTTTCTTTTTCAAAAGTAATTTCTTCAAAAATTTTTGATTTAATTTGAAAATTTGAGGGGGCGGGAGCAATGGCCATTTTCATTTCTTGTAATATTTCAGTGGAGGTGTTTGAAGATGAACAAAAAGAAGAAGAACCGTCATTTTCTAGGGTATTTTTCATAGAGGGTGTTATGGAGAAGGTTACTTCATCATCTCCAACTCGGAGGAATAGCTTACCATTACTCACATCAATGATAGCATGGGAGGTGGCAAGGAAGGGGAGGCCAAGGATTAGGGGAACCTCGACATCCTCTTCAATGTCCAAAATGACAAAATCCACCGGGAAGATGAATTTGTCTACTTTTACGAGCACGTCCTCCACAATTCCCAGCGGATATTTTATCGTCCTATCTGCTAGTTGTATACTCATACGTGTGGGGCTAAGGGTGCCCACTCCTAACTTCTTAAACAAGGAGAATGGCATTAAGTTGATGCTTGCTCCTAAGTCGGCCAACGCGTTCTTTACAAATAGATCACCAAAGAGGCACGGGATAGAAAAACTACCCGGATCGTTAGCCTTTTTCGGTAATTTATTTGTTAGGACGGCGGAACACTCAGCATTTAAAGTTATGTGCGATAGATTTTCTAGCTTTTTCTTATTAGTTAGAAGATCCTTTAGGTACTTAGCATACTTGGGCATTTGTGATATCGCTTCATGGAAGGGCAAATTGATGTGTATTTGCTTAAACATTTCCAGGAAGCGATGATATTGATCATCTAATTTTTCCTTGTTGAGTTGAGATGGATAAGGCGGGGCGGGGTTGTTTTTGAAAATATGAGGTGGAGTGATAAAATCTGTTTGAGTGAGTGGTGTTTTTAAAATAGGGGCGGATCTTGGCTCGGGCTCTTCGCTAACCGGACCGGATACTTGCTTCCCACTCCGAAGAGTTACAGCTTTCGCTTGCTCTTTCGGGTTGGGCTCGGTGTTAGCGGGAAGAGTCCCGGGCGGTCGCTCGGATATTATTTTGGCGAGCTGCCCGATTTGGTTTTCTAGATTTTTAACGGATCCGGCTAAGTTCCGGACGGTTGCTTCGTTCGTACTTATATATTTTGAAAACATCTCCTCCAAAGATGGAGGTTTTTGAAAGTTAACAGGGGGTGGAGGTGGTGTAAATTCATTTTGTAGAGGCGGGCGAGTTGTGTTTGCAGGATTACTCCAAGAAAAGTTCGGGTGATTACGCAGCGCAGGATTATAATTATTCAGTAATTGAAAACCAGGTGCATGAAAATTAGAAGCAGAATAATTATTATAAGCATTTCTATTGCCTACGTAATCAGCTTGTTCGGAGGTGGCTTTTGCGAATTCCCAAACCTGAGGTGCGGAAGGAGCATTCATTTCAGATATCTTTTTGCTAAGCATTTCCACTTGTAGTGCCAGCTGGGAGACGTTATCCACTTCGTACATACCTGCAGGTTTGTTTGGGCGGGATCTTGGCACATTCCACTGATAGGTGCTCATGGCCATATCCTCAAATAGTTCAAGAGCGGCTTCCGGGGTTTTGTTATTTAAGGTACCACCGGAAGCGGCGTCTATCATTTGCTTAGTATGTTGATTTAGCCCGTTATAAAACGTCTGCACTTGTAACCATACAGGCAGAGCGTGATGAGGGCAACGTCTTAAGAATTCTTTATACCTTTCCCAGGTATCATATAGCGTTTCATAATCTATTTGGCAAAAAGAAGAAATATCATTTCTAAGCTTAGCAGTTTTCGCAGGTGGAAAATACTTAGTTAGAAATTTTTCAGTTAACTGGGCCCAAGTGGTGATAGAACCTCTAGGTAGAGTTGACAACCACTGCTTAGCCTTTGTTCTTAAAGAAAATGGGAAGAGTCTTAGCCTAATTGCATCATCCGTAACACCATATATTTTGAAGGTGTCACAGATTTCAAGGAAGCTAGCAATATGTGCATTCGGATCTTCATCTTGTAATCCGTCGAACTGCACGTATTGCTGCACCATGTGAATTATGCTTGGCTTTAGTTCGAAATTATTATTATTTATGGCAGGGCGGACTATACTAGTTTCCTTCCCTTCCAGGTTAGGCCTTGCATAATGGGACATAGTCCATTCAGGGGCCGCAACCATGTTGGGGACTTCATTTTGGTTAGGTTCGCCCATATTAACAACCGACTCCGAATCCTCAGCCAGTTCTTAGAATGTAGGATCTTGAACTTGCGATTTTCTCCGAAGAGTACGCTCATGTTCTTGGTCCAAGTCTACAAGTTCTGACGGATTCGCTCGGGTCATAAACTAGAAAGAGAGAAGGGAAAATAAGATTGAGAAATTCGAAAAAGGTCTCTTTTTTTTTGAATTAATTTTGTTTTTCAAGAAAGAGGAGAGAAAAAAGAGGTGATAAAAGTAATAGATTCGTTCTTTCAAAATATCAACAAAATGCGAGTCCCCGGCAACGGCGCCAAAAACTTGGTGATTAAAATTACGCTTGCTAGAAATGAAATCCGAACTAGCAATCCGAGAAGGCAAGTATACCTATCGAACTGTAGTATAGGAACACAAGTGTCGTATTAAAATCTGAGAACCGTTGATTACTTATACTCAAACGAATTACTATTATTTTATCTTAATAATTTTTTGGAAGGTTTTGTTTGCTAAGTTGAAATAAAAGCTGGATAAAAGTACGGCTAAACGATGATTAAGAAATAGCACTCAATCTTGACTTACTTCGGCTTAAGTTGATCAAAATTCAAAAGCAAACTTAAAACTTAATAAAGTAAGGGTATCTTGACCGTGGGGGTTCCTATAGTTTGAACATGCTTCTCTCGAAGATATGCCCAACTGAGTTTAGGAAAATCCGACCGAACTCTCATCCCGTATTCGAATACCTAAAACTCGCTTTAAGTGGTGAACCCCGCTATTGGGTTTGACTCCAATCCAGGAGATTTACGTCATTCTCTCTCGAGAAATGTGTGTAACTCTCTTTACTCTTAAGTGCTCACTTCAGACTATCGGCCTCTCGGCTAGCCAAGAATGAAAGCAAAGGTGGGGATTATATATCGATAGTATAGCTCCACTAAATTTTAATTAAGAGTAAATCTAAGGCCCAACACTTTAGAAAGTGAAAGAAGACTAAAGGATCATAACTTGATCAACTCATCCTCAGATCATCAAGATCGAGTACTATGAGGATTTAGTTACTCATGGTGGAGGGGTAGGAGAGAGAAATGATGAAGATTTTAAGAGAACAAAAACATACAATTTTTATTAAACAAAAGTTCAACTGAGATTACATTTGCATGGAAAGCCTACTAAGCATTAGTAATACACTATAAAAGGAAATTACAAAGGCATTACAACATTCATATGAAAACTAGAAAAGGAAATGCATTGAAATAAGAGAGAGAAAAAGAATAAAATGACATGAAAATTACTGAAAATAGAGTAGTAGCACTAGTTCTCTCTCCAAAAACTGAATTGGGAAAGCTTGGAGGTCATTTCAATTTATAGAAATTTTTCTGCCTCGGTCACGCCCTCAGTCACGCCTGTGACTAGGGGCGTGACATTATTTAATCAATTCTGCGGCTTGGATCAGGTTTGGCGCACGATTCTGACGCGATTTGATGGGTCACGCCCTAGGTCACGCCCGTGACTGAGGGCGTGACCATTTCGGTGGTTAGCTCGGGTCATGGGCGCTGGCGGCGATCATGGGCGCTGGCGGCTGGCTGACGTGGCAGTCACGGGCGTGACTGGAAGCACGCCCATGTAACAGTGGCGTGACCAATTCGGTGGTCAGCAGGTCGAATCTGAGCTGTTCACGGGCTGGTCACGGGCGTGGCTTGCGTGTCACGGGCGTGACTTGTGTGTCACGGCCGTGTACTTTGGGCGTGTCTGACCAGATCTTCTGAATTATGTTGGCAGCAGCTTAACTGGAAACAGCAACTTACACGCCCTAGGTCACGGGCGTGACCTAGGGCGTGACTTAGGAAATTTTGCATTTTTGACCTGAAAATTCAGAAAACTTAAGTTAGCACTAAAAATAGGAAAATGAACCAAAATTGCATTTAGGTAAACAACCATAAGCAAAAAGTAAGAGTAAATAACCTAAAAAATAACCTAATTAAACTAACTAGATTTAGCATTATCAGGATGCGGAAACGGGGATTTTGGATTGTGGAAAATAAAGAGAAAATACTAAAACTACTCCTATGCAATGCCGCTATGCAAAGCTTCGCTCGGCGGGATGGAAGACTACGTAGGCCTTGAACACGCTACTTCGTAAGGTCGGATGGACGAGTAGGCAAATGGAATGAGGGTCGCAAGCACCTCTTCGACGAGCACGCCACTAGCAATTGCTAGTGCGGCACCGAACGTGACGGCGGGATAGAGGATGGAATGGTGGCGCACCTAAAGCAACTCAAACAACAAGCATTTCACATAGGCATGAAATATATAAAAATACAAGCAAGTTTAAGTGCAACTTCATCATAATAATGGCTCTAACTGCATATACATCAATAAGAGAAGAATAAGGCAAGAAATCGACCGAATCCGAAGTCTCGTTGTAGATTCACGGTTGGAATCGCCGAGTTGTCAATCCGCGTCCAAGCTCGGTCTGCAACTACGTCCGGGGTAGAGAGAGCTGTCACTACTTTCCAATGAGCCCGTCTTCTTCGTGTCACGATCCGATAGTGGTTGCAAACTTCCTCTTGCTTGATGATGATGGCGGCTAGGTCTTCCCTTGGAGCACTAGGATGAAGGAGGAGGCCGAGAGGAAGCTCCGGCTCAAGGTTGGCGTGAAGAACAAGCCCGGAGCGCCTCCATATGGTGGGCGGCGATGGATGGGGCGAAAAACCTGCGGAAGGGGCGAAAACGGGGGAGCTGGGCGGAAAAAACGGCGAGGATCCGACCTAAATCGCGAGCAGCTCGATTTATATGCGCTGGAATAAACAGTGCGCATGATCGTTGGCGCACGACCAGTAGTCGTGCGCACTATCATCCTGTGATCGTGCGCCTGCCTGGACGGAGCCTGCAAGGGAAGAAAATTATAAAATACAATGTTCGCACGACCAATGGCGCACGACCAGTGGTCGTGCGCGTTATCGTGGGTGGTCATGCGATAAGGGGAGACAGAACTCAGAATTCAGGGGTTAAGTGCGCACGATCAGTGGCGCACTACCAGTGGTCGTGCGCAATAGAACCAGTGATCGTGCGCAGTGTTCCTGTACAGATTTGTACCGGGAACACCTGCACGACTCCTGCTCCAGCATACAACACTAATCAAACCACTGAAAGTGATACTTAACCATGCATGAAAACTGATAATGAAGATAAACAAGAACTAACACCAAAACGGGCCTAGAAGTGCACATAGCATGGAATAACAAATATGAGCGAAAACATGCCTAAAGTGTAGTGCATAGACTAGAAAATCGGCCCAGATGAGTCCAAAAATGTGTATATATTTGGGACTCATCATGTGCATATAGCCCAAATGGGTAATTTGTGAACCTTGCCCATTTGGCTTGGCCTTAGACTCTTAAATTTTAACCCCATATTTGTGATGGTATAATACATCATCACAGAGGAAATTAGGAGCTTTGGGATCTAAAACCCTTATTGATGGCTTAAGTCAAGATATATTCCCTTTTTGTAATTTTGAAATAATTCTGGATAAAACATTATTAGAAATGGTGAAACTTAGATAAATCCCTTGGAACATCATGTTGAGTCCCTAGAAATTTGTTATGAATACTTGGTGGTATATACCTTGCATAAATTCATGATTATCATTTGTCAAACTTTTGAATTAATGACATAAATGCCATGAGAAATACTTGAAAAATTGTGATTTTCTGGATTTAACCATGATTTAACAATATGTGTCAGTAGGAATTTTTATAGAATTTTTAGATGAACAATTTGGGAACTTCATTTGTAAATTACTATGTGGAGACCATGGTTCATAATTGAATTTTGTTGAATTGAAAAAGTTGAAAAATTGTGAATCTCTGGATTTAACCTCGATTCAACAATGTGTTAGTAGGAATTTTTATAGAACTTTTAGTGGAATAATTTTGGTACTTCATTTGTAAATTACTATATGGGGACCATGGCTCATAATTGAATTTTATTGATTTAGAAAAGTTGAAAAATTGTGATTCTCTTGATTAAACCTTGATTCGGCAATATATGCCAGTAGGAATTTTTATAAAATTTTTATATAAATAATTTTGGTACTTGATTTGTAAATTACCATATAGAGACCATTGCTCATAATTGAATTTTATTAATTTAGAAAAGTTGAAAAATTGCGATTCTCTGGATTTAACCTCGATTCAACAACATATGTGTGAGTAGGAATTGTTATAGAATTTTTAGAGGAATAATATTGGTACTTCATTTGTAAATTACTATAAGGGGACCATTGCTCATAATTGAATTTTATTGATTTAGAAAAGTTGGAAAATTGTGATTCTCTGGAATTAACCTTGATTCAGCAATATATGCCAGCAGGAATTTTTATAGAATTTTTAGATGAATAATTTTGGTACTTCATTTGTAAATTACTATATAGAGACCATTGCTCATAATTGAATTTTATTGATTTAGAAAAGTTGAAAAATTGTGCTTCTCTGGATTTAACCTTGATTCAGCAATATATGCCATTATGAATTTTTATTGAAATTTTAGATGAATAATTTTGGTACTTCATTTGTAAATTAACATAAAGAGACCATTGCTCATAATTGAATTTTATTTATGTAGATAAGTTGAAAAATTATGATTCTCTGGATTTATCCTCGATTCACCAATATGTGTTAGTAGGAAGTTTCATAGAATTTTTAGAGGAATAATTTTGGTACTTCATTTGTAAATTACTATATAGGGACCATTGCTCATAATTGAATTTTATTGATTTAGAAAGTTGAAAAATTGTGATTCTCTGGATTTAACCTTGATTCAGCAATATATGCCAGTAGGAATTTTTATAGAACTTTTAGATGAATAATTTTGGTACTTCATTTGTAAATTACTATGTAGAGACCATTGCTCATAATTGAATTTTATTGATTTAGAAAAGTTGAAAATTTGTGATTCTCTGGATTTAACCTTGATACAGCAATATGTGCCAGTAGGAATTTTTATAGAATTTTTAGATGAATAATTTTGGTACTTCATTTGTAAATTACTATAAAGATACCATTGCCCTTAAATGAATTTTGTTGAATTATAAAAGTTGAAAAATTATGAAATTCTGGATTTGACCTTGTTTCACCAGTATGTATCTGAGGAAATTTTCATGAAAGTTTTAGATGTATAATTCCAGTACTTCATTTGTAAAGTGACATTTTGAGGAGACTACTCACGAATAAATATTGCTGATTTAGAAATGGTAGAAAATTTGGAAACCTTGCCCATCATAATATTTTGTTTAAAGTCGACTGCGTGATTCTGCTTTGATTATTTGGGTATTTGAATAAGAATCTTTAGGTTATAAATGGTAGAGAAACAGGAAATAATTATTTATTTTTTGAACGAATTTATCATGGAAATTATGAAATTTTGATAACACCTTACTTATTTCAGGATGGAGTTAGTATAAAAATTTCAGAGCCCTAGACCCAAAGGTTTGAAGGATGTAATACAAGGAACCCACTTAATCACATAAACATGGTGTGCGTTTAGCGAAAACTTAAACTAGTATTGAGGCCATCAAGATCGATGGGGATCAGGATGAAATTTGAAATACAACAAAAATGACCTGTAAAGTTACAGGAATAAATTGGGAGTTGATAATGCTAAATCTAGTTAGTTTAATTAGGTTATTTTTAGGATATTTACTCTTACTTTTTGCTTATTGTTGTTTACTTAAATGCAATTTTGGTTCATTTTCCTATTTTTAGTGTTAACTTAAGTTTTCTGAATTTTCAGGTCAAAAATGCAAAATTTCCTAAGTCACGCCCTAGGTCACGCCCGTGACCTAGGGCGTGTAAGTTGCTGTTTCCAGTTAAGCTGCTGCCAACATAATTCAGAAGATCTGGTCAGGCACGCCCAAAGTACACGGCCGTGACACACAAGTCACGCCCGTGACACGCAAGCCACGCCCGTGACCAGCCCGTGAACAGCTCAGATTCGACCAGCTGACCACCGAATTGGTCACGCCACTGTTACACGGGCGTGCTTCCAGTCACGCCCGTGACTGCCACGTCAGCCAGCCGCCAGCGCCCATGATCGCCGCCAGCGTTCATGACCCGACTAACCACCGAAATGGTCACGCCCTCAGTCACGGGCGTGACCTAGGGCGTGACCCATCAAATCGCGTCAGAATCGTGCGCCGAACCTGATCCAAGACGCAGAATTTATTAAACAATGTCACGCCCCTAGTCACGGGCGTGACTGAGGGCGTGACCGAGGCAGAAAAATTTCTATAAATTGAAATGACCTCCAAGCTTTCCCCATTCAGTTTTTGGAGAGAGAACTAGTGCTACTACTCTATTTTCAGTGTTTTTCATGTCATTTTATTCTCTTTCTCTCTCTCTCTCTCTTATTTCAATGCATTTCCTTTTCTAGTTTTCATATGAATGTTGTAATGCCTTTGTAATTTCCTTTTATAGTATATTACTAATGCTTAGTAGGCTTTCCATGCAATTGTAATCTCAGTTGAACTTTTGTTTAATAAAAATGGTATGTTTTTGTTCTCTTAAAATCTTCATCATTTCTCTCTCCTACCCCTCCACCATGAGTAACTAAATCCTCATAGTACTCGATCTTGATGATCTGAGGATGAGTTGATCAAGTTATGATCCTTTAGTCTTCTTTCACTTTCTAAAGTGTTGGGCCTTAGATTTACTCTTAATTAAAATTTAGTGGAGCTATACTATCGATATATAATCCCCACCTTTGCTTTCATTCTTGGCTAGCCGAGAGGCCGATAGTCTGAAGTGAGCACTTAAGAGTAAAGAGAGTTACACACATTTCTCGAGAGAGAATGACGTAAATCTCCTGGATTGGAGTCAAACCCAATAGCGGGGTTCACCACTTAAAGCGAGTTTTAGGTATTCGAATACGGGATGAGAGTTCGGTCGGATTTTCCTAAACTCAGTTGGGCATATCTTCGAGAGAAGCATGTTCAAACTATAGGAACCCCCACGGTCAAGATACCCTTACTTTATTAAGTTTTAAGTTTGCTTTTGAATTTTGATCAACTTAAGCCGAAGTAAGTCAAGATTGAGTGCTATTTCTTAATCATCGTTTAGCCGTACTTTTATCCAGCTTTTATTTCAACTTAGCAAACAAAACCTTCCAAAAAATTATTAAGATAAAATAATAGTAATTCGTTTGAGTATAAGTAATCAACGGTTCTCAGATTTTAATACGACACTTGTGTTCCTATACTACAGTTCGATAGGTATACTTGCCTTCTCGGATTGCTAGTTCGGATTTCATTTCTAGCAAGCGGAATTTTAATCACCAAGTTTTTGGCGCCGTTGCCGGGGACTCGCATTTTGTTGATATTTTGAAAGAACGAATCTATTACTTTTATCACCTCTTTTTTCTCTCCTCTTTCTTGAAAAACAAAATTAATTCAAAAAAAAAAGAGAGACCTTTTTCGAATTTCTCAATCTTATTTTCCCTTCTCTCTTTCTAGTTTATGACCCGAGAGAATCTGTCAGAACTTGTAGACTTGGACCAAGAACTTGAGCGTACTCTTCGGAGAAAATCGCAAGTTCAAAATCCTACATTCCAAGAACTGGCTGAGGATTCAGAGTCGGTTGTTAATATGGGCGAACCTAACCAAAATGAAGTCCCCAACATGGTTGCGGCCCCTGAATGGACTATGTCCCATTATGCAAGGCCTAACCTGGAAGGTACGGAAACTAGTATAGTCCTCCCTGGCATAAATAATAATAATTTCGAACTAAAGCCAAGCATAATTCACATGGTGCAGCAATACGTGCAGTTCGACAGATTACAAGATGAAGATCTGAATGCACATATTGCTAGCTTCCTTGAAATCTGTGACACCTTCAAAATAAATGGTGTTACGGATGATGCAATTAGGCTAAGACTCTTCCCATTTTATTTAAGAACAAAGGCTAAGCAGTGGTTGTCAACTCTACCTAGAGGTTCTATCACCACTTGGGCCCAGTTAACTGAAAAATTTCTAACTAAGTATTTTCCACCTGCGAAAACTGCTAAGCTTAGAAATGATATTTCTTCTTTTTGCCAAATAGATTCTGAAACGCTATATGATACCTGGGAAAGGTATAAAGAATTCTTAAGACGTTGCCCTCATCACGCTCTGCCTGTATGGTTACAAGTGCAGACATTTTATAACGGGCTAAATCAACATACTAAGCAAATGATAGACGTCGCTTCCGGTGGTACCTTAAATAACAAAACCCCGGAAGCCGCTCTTGAACTATTTGAGGATATGGCCATGAACACCTATCAGTGGAATGTGCCAAGATCCCGCCCAAACAAACCTGCAGGTATGTACGAAGTGGATAACGTCTCCCAGCTGGCACTACAAGTGGAAATGCTTAGCAAAAAGATATCTGAAATGCATGCTCCTTCCGCACCTCAGGTTTGGGAATTCGCAAAAGCCACCTCCGAACAAGCTGATTCCGTAGGCAATAGAAATGCTTATAATAATTATTCTGCTTCTAATTTTCATGCACCTGGTTTTCAGTTACCGAATAATTATAATCCTGCGCTGCGTAATCACCCGAACTTTTCTTGGAGTAATCCTGCAAACACAACTCGCCCGCCTCTACAAAATGAATTTACACCACCTCCACCCCCTGTTAACTTTCAAAAACCTCCATCTTTGGAGGAGATGTTTTCAAAATATATAAGTACGAATGAAGCAACCGTCCGGAACTTAGCCGGATCCGTTAAAAATCTAGAAAACCAAATCGGGCAGCTCGCCAAAATAATATCCGAGCGACCGCCCGGGACTCTTCCCGCTAACACCGAGCCCAACCCGAAAGAGCAAGCGAAAGCTGTAACTCTTCGGAGTGGAAAGCAAGTATCCGGTCTGGTTAGCGAAGAGCCCGAGGTAAGATCCTCCCCTATTTTAAAAACACCACTCACTCAAATAGATTTTATCACTCCACCTCATATTTTCAAAAACAACCCCGCCCCGCCTTATCCATCTCAACTCAACAAGGAAAAATTAGATGATCAATATCATCGCTTCCTGGAAATGTTTAAGCAAATACACATCAATTTGCCCTTCCATGAAGCGATATCACAAATGCCCAAGTACGCTAAGTACCTGAAGGATCTTCTAACTAATAAGAAAAAGCTAGAAAATCTATCGCACGTAACTTTAAATGCTGAGTGTTCCGCCGTCCTAACAAATAAATTACCGAAAAAGGCTAACGATCCAGGTAGTTTTTCTATCCCGTGCCTCTTTGGTGATCTATTTGTAAAGAACGCGTTGGCCGACTTAGGAGCAAGCATCAACTTAATGCCATTCTCCTTGTTTAAAAAGTTAGGAGTGGGCACCCTTAGCCCCACACGTATGAGTATACAACCAGCAGATAGGACGATAAAATATCCGCTGGGAATTGTGGAGGACGTGCTCGTAAAAGTAGACAAATTCATCTTCCCGGTGGATTTTGTCATTTTGGACATTGAAGAGGATGTCGAGGTTCCCCTAATCCTTGGCCGCCCCTTCCTTGCCACCTCCCGTGCTATCATTAATGTGAGTAATGGTAAGCTATTCCTCCGAGTTGGAGATGATGAAGTAACCTTCTCCATAACACCCTCTATGAAAAATACCCTAGAAAATGACGATTCGTGTTTTTTCTTAGATGTGTTAAGTGAAGACCCTTCTTTTTGTATTTCTGAAAATGGTTCTTCTTCTTTTTGTTCATCTTCAAACACCTCCACTGAAATATTACAAGAAATGAAAATGGCCATTGCTCCCGCCCCCTCAAATTTTCAAATTAAATCAAAAATTTTTGAAGAAATTACTTTTGAAAAAGAAAAGTCTTTCAAATCTTCATACGAGGAACCTCCCACTTTAGAACTTAAAGAACTACCCAATCATTTAAAATATGAATTTTTAGAAAAAGACTCTAAGTTACCAGTAATAGTGTCGGCCCATTTAAGTGGATCTGAAAATGCCAAATTGCTAAAAGTTTTACAAAAACACCGCCAAGCAATTGCTTGGCAGATTTCTGATATTAAGGGCATAAGTCCATCTTTCTGCATGCACAAAATTCTAATGGAAGATAATTCACAAAATTCTATTCAACCTCAACGCCGATTAAACCCAAACATGAAAGAAGTAGTAAAGGGTGAGGTCGTGAAATTATTAGACGCAGGAATTATCTATCCAATTTCAGATAGCAAATGGGTAAGCCCCGTTCAAGTAGTTCCTAAAAAGGGAGGTATCACGGTAGTGTTAAATGATAATAATGACTTAATCCCAACACGGACGGTGACTGGGTGGCGTATGTGTATTGATTATCGCAAATTGAACGACGCCACCCGCAAGGACCATTTCCCCTTGCCATTCATCGATCAAATCTTAAAACGATTATCCGGCCATAGCTTTTATTGTTTTCTCGATGGTCTCTCGGGCTATTTCCAAATTCCCATCTCGCCCGAGGACCAGGAGAAAATGACGTTTACTTGTCCTTTCGGCACCTTCGCCTATCGAAGAATGTCGTTTGGCTTATGTAATGCGCCGGCAACATTTCAACGGTGTATGTTGGCCATTTTCGACAAGTACGTAGAAAGTAATATGGAGGTATTTATGGACGACTTTTCCGTGTTTGGTGATTCCTTCGATTTTTGTTTAGAAAATTTAGAAAAAGTGTTAGAACGGTGTGAGGAGACCAATCTCGCCCTGAACTGGGAAAAATGTCATTTCATGGTACGGGAGGGATTGGTTTTAGGTCATAAGATATCAGCAAGAGGAATTGAGGTCGATGAAGCAAAAATAGAAGTGATCAAAAAACTGCCACCGCCAACCAACGTTAAGGCCATAAGAAGCTTTCTAGGACATGCCGGTTTTTACCGGCGGTTTATAAAAGATTTTTCGAAAATTACCAAACCACTCACTCATCTTTTAGAAAAAGACACTCCATTTATTTTTTATGATACATGCTTATCTGCTTTTCAATTAATCAAAAATAAGCTGATAAATGCGCCAATTATGACAGCTCCAATCTGGGACCTTCCATTCGAAATCATGTGCGATGCAAGTAGCTTTGCGGTGGGAGCTGTTTTAGGACAACGTATATCTAAAAACTTCCACCCTATTTTCTACGCAAGTAAAACACTTACATCCGCGCAAGCGAACTATACCACAACGGAGAAAGAATTATTAGCAGTTATTTTTGCATTCGACAAATTTCGACCTTATATTACGCTTTCAAAAATTATTGTTTTTACGGACCACTCGGCCCTCAAATATTTATTTTCTAAACCGGATGCCAAACCACGCTTACTTCGCTGGGTCTTACTCCTCCAGGAGTTCGACTTGGAAATCCGAGATAAAAAGGGGGCTGAGAATTTGGCCGCGGACCATCTTTCACGATTAGATAACCCATTTATTGAAGATTTAAATGAACAAACTTTTAATGATTATTTTCCCGACGAGAAGTTATTATCAATCAACACTACTCCTTCTCCTTGGTTTGCAAACTTCGACAACTACTTAGTAGCTAGAGTCCTCCCAAAAGAATTTTCCTATCAGCAAAAGAAGAAATTCTTCTCTGACCTGAAGAATTATTTTTGGGAGGACCCGTATCTGTTTCGAGTTTGTGCAGACCAAGTAGTAAGGAGATGTGTTTCTTTCGAAGAAGGACAAAATATTTTCAAACACTTACACGAAGGACCGACTGGTGGGCACTATCAAGCCAATCGGACCGCTCACAAAGTACTTAGTGCAGGCTTTTATTGGCCTAGCCTTTTTAAAGATGCCCAATCGTTTGTGAGACGGTGCGATAGCTGCCAACGGACCGGAAATATCTCAAATAAAAATGAAATGTTGCAAAATTATTTCCTCGAGTGCGAAGTTTTCGACCTTTGGGGAATTGATTTTGTAGGTCCTCTTCCTTCTAGCCATGGTAATAAATACATTTTAGTTGCGGTAGACTACGTGTCTCGATGGGCAGAGGCCCAAGCTCTTCCTACTAATGACTCCCGAGTCGTTATTATTTTCTTAAAAAAATTATTTTCTCGATTCGGTACTCCTAGGGCCATCGTTAGCGACAGGGGTTCGCACTTTTGTAACGCACAATTTGCAAAAACACTTTTAAAATATGGCGTTACACATAAGCTTTCAACTGCTTACCACCCCCAAACTAACGGCCAGGTCGAGGTAGTGAATAGAGAAATCAAACGTATTTTAGAAAAAACTGTTTCCACCTCACGTAAGGACTGGTCACATAAATTAAACGATGCTCTATGGGCTTACCGAACAGCGTACAAGACCGCCATCGGTTGTACACCGTATCGGTTAGTATATGGGAAATCGTGCCATTTACCGGTTTAATTAGAACATCGTGCTTTCTGGGCCCTTAAATTTTTAAATATTGATCCCCACTCCACCGCCGATCTTCGAAAATTCCAACTCAACGAACTCGATGAGTGGCGCTCCAATGCGTATGAAAATAATAAATTATATAAGGAACAAACGAAATGCTTTCACGATAAAAATTTAAGGCACCGAAAACATTTAAACCAGGCGACCAAGTATTACTTTATAATTCTCGTCTACGTTTATTTCCTGGAAAATTAAAATCTAGATGGTCAGGTCCTTTTAATGTAAAGGAAGCTTATCCGTATGGAACTGTTTTGATATCACACCCAGATAAGGGTGATTTCAAGGTTAATGGGCATCGTCTAAAACTTTATTTTTCTGGTGACAATGTTGACATGGACAGTGAAAAACTTCTTTTGTCTGGACTGTAATAATTTGGATTAACTTTTGAACTATATTCTTTTAGTCGAGCTCAAACGACATTAAACAGAGGGCGCTCTTGGGAGGCAACCCAAGGTTTTTAAACTTTGTTGTTTTAATTTTTCTTTGGCCCTGGATGGCTCTGATACTCTCAACTTCGGCGATCGCCTGCTTCAACATTGCTGGTTTCAAGAAAAATTCAAGATGATATTTCATGAAGATTCAAAGCGCCGGCAAGGGGGAGCGGCATCACACATCCTTTCATGCCCATAAATCCAGGGAAGTGTCTGTTTCAGTTTTTCAGTTTTAATTTCTTTTCTTAATTACCCCTTCCTTCACTCTCCTTTTCCATTGAGGACAATGTCTATCGTAAGCTTGGGGGAGAATGTCTTCTTTTCTTTTAGTAGTCTAAATTAGATTTTGGTAAAATCAATAGTACCCCTTGCTTTATGTTTTGTTTTTCCCAAAATATTTTATATAGCCTTAGTTAATTTCATAATTTCTAATCCTACTTTTAATTATGTTTCACAAGTAAATTGTTGACTCATGTAGTGTTCTAATTCTAGGTAGCATGTTAATCTGAAAAGTTTTTTCTAAAATCTTGTACTTTCCTTATCGTTTTCTCTTTTATCTTCTTTACTTTCGTAAAAAATTCTTCATCCACTATTTTCCTCTTCATTTTTAGATATATTTTGCAGGGTTAACTTTTGATTTGTGTAGTAAATGTGAATAATCCTAGACGCTTATTATTCTTATTTTCAGGATAAGTTCATTAGTCTTTATTTAATATCTAGGGCTTACTTTTTGAAATCCTTCAAAACTCATGCTTTAACTAAATTTAGAGAGCAATGAAAATGATTTAGGCCATTTTTTGTTTTAAGTTTGAGCCTTCATGCCAACCCTTAAAAAGAAACCCTTTGTTAGCCTCTTTTGAGCCTTTTCCCATGTTTTATTGTCACCTCCACTTATCAAATTTTTCACCAAAGCCAAAATTTCCAAACCTATTTGAATCACACTAACACTTTGAGTTTTATTTAAATTTCTAAAAGAGTGTGATTGGTTTATTGCATGGAGAGCTTCAAAGAAAAGAATTTGCTCAAAAAGGAGATATTTTAAGCATATTTGTATTAGTTATCTTTGCCAAAATTTCAAAAGGAAAAAGGAAAAAAAATGGCTATGAAAGAGAAAGAAAGAAAATATGCTATATGCTTATAATGAAGGATTGCCTCTTATCATTCATATCGGAAATTTTATAAAACTCATGTTTATGGTTTAGTGTGATTATAGCAATCACTTTTATCTTCGATTCCCATTCCAAATCATATGCCTAAACCAAACATTTCGGTCCTAAGAAAGTCCTCTTGATTCATGCTCCTAAATTTGCTTTAGCTAAGTAAAGAAGAAAAGTAGAATAGTTAAGTCTTGGGTATGAATTTAGATCCTTGTTCTTAGAATGATATAATTATAATTTGTCTCTTAGGGTTTAGTAACAATTCAATGCACTATCTCACTTGTTACTTTGCTCAATTTTATTTTAAAAACTTTTTAGTTAAAATTTTGGATGATTAATTCTTGTTAGTAAAGGGTATAAAAATTAAGCTTAAATAAAGTACTTATTTTAGGTTTCCTTTTCACTATTCTCCCTACTTGGAATTTCGCAAGGTACTCGTGTTTAGCATAATTAAATCTTTTTGATTAGTCATTTTATTTTATTAGCTAAAGCATATTTCTTTGCTTGGGGACAAGCAAAGTGTAAGCTTGGGGGAATTTGATAATGCTAAATCTAGTTAGTTTAATTAGGTTATTTTTAGGATATTTACTCTTACTTTTTGCTTATTGTTGTTTACCTAAATGCAATTTTGGTTCATTTTCCTATTTTTAGTGCTAACTTAAGTTTTCTGAATTTTCAGGTCAAAAATGCAAAATTTCCTAAGTCACGCCCTAGGTCACGCCCGTGACCTAGGGCGTGTAAGTTGCTGTTTCTAGTTAAGCTGCTGCCAACATAATTCAGAAGATCTGGTCAGACACGCCCAAAGTACACGGCCGTGAAACACAAGTCACGCCCGTGACACGCAAGCCACGCCCGTGACCAGCCCGTGAACAGCTCAGATTCGACCAGCTGACCACCGAATTGGTCACGCCACTGTTACACGGGCGTGCTTCCAGTCACGCCCGTGACTGCCACGTCAGCTAGCCGCCAGCGCCCATGATCGCCGCCAGCGCCTATGACCCGACTAACCACCGAAATGGTCACGCCCTCAGTCACGGGCGTGACCTAGGGCGTGACCCATCAAATCGCGTCAGAATCGTGCACTGAACCTGATCCAAGCCGCAGAATTGATTAAACAATGTCACGCCCCTAGTCACGGGCGTGACTGAGGGCGTGACCAAGGCAGAAAAATTTCTATAAATTGAAATGACCTCCAAGCTTTCCCCATTCAGTTTTTGGAGAGAGAACTAGTGCTACTACTCTATTTTCAGTGTTTTTCATGTCATTTTATTCTCTTTCTCTCTCTCTCTCTCTCTCTCTTATTTCAATGCATTTCCTTTTCTAGTTTTCATATGAATGTTGTAATGCCTTTGTAATTTCCTTTTATAGTATATTACTAATGCTTAGTAGGCTTTCCATGCAATTGTAATCTCAGTTGAACTTTTGTTTAATAAAAATGGTATGTTTTTGTTCTCTTAAAATCTTCATCATTTCTCTCTCCTACCCCTCCACCATGAGTAACTAAATCCTCATAGTACTCGATCTTGATGATCTGAGGATGAGTTGATCAAGTTATGATCCTTTAGTCTTCTTTCACTTTCTAAAGTGTTGGGCCTTAGATTTACTCTTAATTAAAATTTAGTGGAGCTATATTATCGATATATAATCCCCACCTTTGCTTTCATTCTTGGCTAGCCGAGAGGCCGATAGTCTGAAGTGAGCACTTAAGAGTAAAGAGAGTTACACACATTTCTCGAGAGAGAATGACGTAAATCTCCTGGATTGGAGTCAAACCCAATAGCGGGGTTCACCACTTAAAGCGAGTTTTAGGTATTCGAATACGGGACGAGAGTTCGGTCGGATTTTCCTAAACTCAGTTGAGCATATCTTCGAGAGAAGCATGTTCAAACTATAGGAACCCCCACGGTCAAGCTGCCCTTACTTTATTAAGTTTTAAGTTTGCTTTTGAATTTTCATCAACTTAGGCCGAAGTAAGTCAAGATCGAGTGCTATTTCTTAATCATCGTTTAGCCATACTTTTATCCAGCTTTTATTTCAACTTAGCAGACAAAACCATCCAAAAAATTATTAAGATAAAATAATAGTAATTCGTTTGAGTATAAGTAATCAACGGTTCTCGGATTTTAATACGACACTTGTGTTCCTATACTACAGTTCGATAGGTATACTTGCCTTCTCGGATTGCTAGTTCGGATTTTATTTCGTGCAAGCGGAATTTTAATCACCAGGAGTCCTCGAACACAACTACCACTTGCGTCTCATAAGAGTCTCAGGTTATACTCAGCGTCATGGCGGTCTGTGGATAGTAAACCCGCAATTAGTGGTTTGGACATCCTTTGGACATGACACACAATCCCCATCAACCTTAGACCTGTCATGTGCCACATAGGAGGGTTGGTAGGCAAGTTTATTTGGAACTAGTCGCAGACAGCTTGGTGTACATGAAGGGAAAGGCTTAAGGTTGGACTCTTAATCCTGGAAAGAAGAATAAGACGACACGAGACACAAATAACCCAAGTATGTGTAAACTTTCGGGACTGATCCTAGATCGTGATCAAGTGAAGACGATGAATTGAGAAGGATTTAGTTAGCAAGTATTAGGCGGTGTTAAGATTCAATTGAAGATCAACATTTCCCCTGTGTAACTATAACCCATCTTAAGAGTTCTAAAGTAATTTGGAGAGGATGCGGGAGGTAAGGGGTAGTCACCAATAATAATAAATATCTTGAGAATGGGAGGTTTAGGATGTCACCCCATTGTACCTCCTAGTACCGCTGCTAGCCCTTTACCGGGTAGACCTCAGGAAGTCCAAGATGCACCCTAAAACTTCTAAGATCAACAAATGAGTAGAAAAGACTAGAAGGTTTAGGAATACGAACAAGTCATGCACATACATCTTAGATGACTAGTACTTTATAGAGTGGAACGGACAAGTCTACCCATGGAGCCGTATGCTCGGTAGTTATAAAGGACGGATAAGTCCTTCGAGCAGTAGGCTCAGTATTATTGAGGGACTAGTTGGTCCTATGAGCGGGAGGCTCGAATGATAGAGGTCATACATAATTGCATGTGCATAGAACATGGTGAGTCTTTGGTTCTGGCATAGTCATCACAACGGCACCAGTTTGTTGACTCGATAGTGCTAGAGGTTTAAGGGTCAGGTTGTTTTACCGCACATCTTACTGGATAGATTCCCTACAACCCTACCTGGCCATATAAAGGTCTGGTTCCTTCAGATCCAGCAAGAGTAACAAGGAGCTCATGTGTATCGAGGACAGGTGCCATAGCGTACGTTAGGGCCTAGGTATGGTAGTGTGTCATACACACCTAGGTGAGGAGATGCCCGCTCCTCTGCCACCATTTGACCACGACGGGAGGTGCCCGAGAGGTTAGCTACCTCTGAAAAGTGGGAACTAAAGGTCTGAACGTACAGAGTCATGTGGGCGAGTTACATGTGCGTGAACCTTCAACATAGACATTGCATTTCATACAAATCTTACAAATAACTCATGACCCCATCATATAATCTAGTATCGGCTACCTTATATGATGTGCCCTGCAAAAGGACCCCTTGACTTATTGGACTGTATGGGCTTTCCCTATAAGTTAAGGTTACTTTTATACAATACTAAAGATGTACCTCCTTTTCCTATTTTACTTTCTCCCTGTTATTGTTTTATATATAGCTTCATATTTCTCGTAATAAAATTGCTAGTGATTTTTATACTTGCCAGTAGATCTTGTTTTGTTAGAACTTATGATGGTAAATTTATTACTATGAAAATGTAAGAACTGTCATCTTCTTGTACATTACCCCTTGTTGTCCTCCACTTCTTCCTCTTGCCCGGTGCATAGGATTTACCAGTATAGGGGATGGGTAATTTGGCTTAGTCTTTTGACTAACGGTCAGTCGACCATATCATTTTAGGAGTCGTTATATCGGAGTAGCAGGACCCCATTCAGGAGACCAGGACAGGATGAAGCAATGCAGCCACTACCAACTATTTCAGTAGCACCTATAGAGATGAGTCACATTTTGTAGTGAGGATGTTGTTGTACTGGGCATAAGCCCCTTTTATTTTAGTACTTTCTCATTGTGGACATTCATATCTGATATATATAATGTGATATTGTGGACTTGTTTCATTTAACTCTCCTATTACTGTGATATGTGGTTTGCCTGGATGATGTTGATGAGCTGGCAGAATCAGTGTATTGTGATGGCGACCATCCAGTGAGTTAGGGCCACCGCAAGATGGCGGTTCTGGGCGGTAAGATCCGAGAACGAATGCAAAAAAAGAGTGTCTTACAAATTGGTAGCAAAGTGAGATTTCGATCCTCGGAACTGGTATCGGAGCAGCCGACTAACGATCCAAGGAAAGAAGTCCACAAACCCTGGGCCACCCTGCTCGATCTTAGTTTGAGGATAAACTAGCAGTCAACGGTGTGCCCATATGGGAAATCACACAATTTTGTCCACTTAACGATGAGATTAGGCCAACCTACTAGTACAGCCATATTCGTTTGACTTAGTAGGAGACTCGTAGGTTTAACTCCTATGCCTAGAAGTTGTTATTCCACATTTCCATCCCCATAAAATTCCATCACAAGGAGAGGATGTTGAATGTGGAATGAGAATTCAAACCTAGATAAGACCATTTAATAGGATAACAAGCACATGACCCTTGGAAAAGTTGCAATAAATGGTAGTTTTGAGGGCAGAGAACCTTACAATATCCACAAATCTCTAGGATTGTATACCCATAAGGATTATGTACATACGTGAAATGTCCAAATTTTTGGATATAAGAAACTCAGCACAAGATTTACGGGAGGCTAATCTTGTTTCTTCGTTTATTGGGCCACTATGATATTAACTTGGGATGTTTTAGGAACAAAAAAGCCTCTGCAATATAACTCCCTCATCATTACTAAAACAAGTTTCTCCCCTGAGTCATCATAATCCTCAAATTTTAGGGTTTGTGAGCCGGAAAACTCATCTCCTTTTGAGCAATGAAGGTTGTTACCATCAAGAGATAGACATAAGGTATTAAGAATCTCTCAAACATTCATATAAAACGACGAGGATAACTACGTAATGCACAACATAAGGTGAGATCGAGTCTTCATTAGTACATGATAACATCTACTATTCAAGGTGTTGTGTAGGTCATCACAAATCCCCAAAGAGATTTACCAACTGTTTACAATGGATACAGATGAAATTTGGAAAAATTATGAGGCTTGAGCAGTAGGCTTGTTGGAGCACAATAATGCTCTGGTAATTTTATTACAAACACCCCTTGATGATTTACAGTAGACACCTTCATAATGAGTAAATAATTAGCTCCCATGGTTACTAATTAATTTTCTGAAGAATCAATAGGGAGAAAACTATGAATTACTGCTGAACACTCTTTTGGATCATAATCAGTCTCTAGAAATTCTATTTAACCTATTGGGCCATGATAATTGATACCATGTGCACAAATTGGTGGACTCCATAATTATAAGAAGAAATAAGAAATAGGCCCAAGAATATGACATTATGTTAAATGAAAAGTTGAAATCAATAAATTATCACATACAAAACTTCGGGAATTATTTAGAGACCAATTGATGACATATATTTGGATAATTTATTCATAAATGATAGGTCTCGTACAATATTGAGCTTGGTTTGAGTTTGATAAAAATGAGATTTCAGGACATTAACACGATTAGGTGCACTTCAAGAATAAATTTTGAAAAATTTACAATATATGAACTTTGTGAGCCTTGGAGTTGATGACCCACAAAAAATTAAATGCTAGAACTAAGCTCCTTTATTACAAGTATCCTTGAATTAATTAACGACCATGGTCATATTTAAATTTACTTATATCACCTCAGATTCTAGAAGCATGATTGGTCGTGACACAAAATGTTAAATGGATGACAATGTCTTGAAATTCGAAGAACCAATATTACAAGCTATAAACATACCATCGCCTTGGAAGGTAGATCAGGTTCTAATTGCAAACACCTAATAAATAAGAGTACCGTCATCACTTGTACAATGATTGTGAACCACCGGAGAGTTTAGATCCAAAGTATTATTAAGGTTGGTATTGAAGATATTGTCAGTAAACTTGACGATATACCCTCCGAATCGAGAATTGTCCTTATCAAAAGATTTTTGGTTCAAAGAGTCTCCTTATCAAAAGACTCAGGCACGGGTTATGCATTCCTACCAGGTGGTAGAAGAGAGGACTACACACATTTTGGGGAACCTCTATAAAATCTTGTGTCTTTTCTATATGTTAATTTTCCGTGCTGTCCCATATAGCTTACAGTTTTTCTGCTTTACTTTAAGAACATTAATATTATTCTGTGTTAGGTATTGTTGAAGCTTAACACTTATTGTTTTTATTGTGTTCATAAATTAGATAAAAAAAATTTAAATCTCTATTCACCCCCCCCCCCCTATAGAGTATACTCAGAGGCACAATGTGTACTTTAACATTTGTCAATGGTTTTGGTAGAAATGCTCTGGTAGTTAGAAGATTTTCTTAGACTTCAAGTGAGAATCGATGGGTCATGCCATCGATCATCGGGACTGCCCATCATGTGAGAATCAACAGGTCATCCCATCGATCAACAGGACATCCCGTCGATCGTCGGGATTGCCTGTCAAGTGGGAATAGACAGGGCATCCCGTCGATCGACGGGACCACCCGTCGATCATTGGGGCATCCCGTCGATCGACGGGACCACCCATCGATCGTTGAGACTGCCCGTCAAGTAAGGATCGATGGGATCGACGGGACCACCCATCGATCGTTGGGATTGCCCGTCAAGTAAGGATCGATGGGACCGATGGGACCACCCATCGATCGTTGGGACTGCCCGTCAAGTAAGGATCGATGGGACCTCCCATCGATTGTCGAGAACTATTGCTGACTTTCTCCCTATTCCTTGGTCAACTTTCTTGAACTTTAAACCATGCACTTAGGATCATAATACAATACCCTGTAGTGAAAATCATCAATAATTGGGTTAGTTTTCCCTAGGAAAGCTCACTTCACATGATTTGGTCCCATACACCCAAGTGAGTAAATATAGAGTCAAATCTCACTGAAATGTAGAGAATTTTATACATAGACTTTTCATACCAGTAGGAAGCTTTGAGAATTTTATTAGAATTAATCTTTGATTATATGACATGCTTCCTTCACAAAGTAGAATTGAGTTTATAACTAGAGAAATTCATAAGAGGAAATATACTTGTTGGTTTGCAGTAGGATTTCATACATATACTTTTCATATCAGTAGGAAGCTTTGAGAATTTTATTAGAATTAATCTTTGATTATATGACATGCTTCCTTCACAAAGTAGAATTGAGTTTATAACTTGAGAAATTCATAACAGGAAATATACTTGCTGGTTTGCTTTAGAATTTCATACATAGACTTTTCATATCAGTAGGAATCTTTGAGAATTTTATTAGAATTAATCTTTGATTATATGACATGCATCCTTCACAAAGTAGGAATTGAGTTTATAACTTGAGAAATTCATAACAGGGAATACTGGATTGCTTTAGAATTTCATACATAGAATTTTCATATCAGTAGGAAGCTCTAAGATTTTTATTAGAATTAGTCTTTGATTATATGATGATGAGTCCCAAATATATACACATTTATGGACTCATCTGGGCCGATTTTCTAGTCTATGCATTACACTTTAGGCATGTTTTCGCTCATATTTGTTATTCCATGCTATGTGCACCTTTAGCCCGTTTTGGTGTTATTTCTTGTTTATTTGCATTATTAGTTTTCATGCAGGGTTAAGTGTCACTTTCAGTGGTTTGATTAGTGTTGTATGCTGAAGCAGGAGTCGTGCAGGTGTTCCCGGTACAAATCTGTACAGGAACACTGCGCACGATCACTGGTTTTATTGCGCACGACAACTGGTCATGCGCCACTGATCGTGTGCACTTAACCCCTGAAAACTGAGTTCTGTCTCCCCTTATCGCACGACCACCTACGATAACGCGCACGACCACTGGTCGTGCGCCAGTGGTCGTGCGAACATTGTATTTTATAATTTTCTTCCCCTGCAGGCTCCGTCCAGGCAGGCGCACGATCACAGGATGATAGTGCGCACGACCACTGGTCGTGCGCCAACGATCGTGCGCACTGTTTATTCCAGCGCCTATAAAGTGCCCTGCTCTCGATTTAGGTCAGGATCCTCGCCGTTTTTCCGCCCAGCTCCGCCGTTTTCGCCCCTTCCGCAGGTTGTTCGCCCCCTAGGCCTCCTCCATCATCCAAGGGCTTCAAGGAAGAGATTCTCCACGCATCTTCATCGCCAAGCAAGGAGTTCTTCGCATTAGACGTGGCCGGATGGTAAAGCTCTGGAGAAGACGGGTCCATTGGGAGGTGTGACAACCCTCCTCTACCCCGGACGCAGTTGGGACAGAGCTAGTACGTGGATTGACAACCCAACGATTCCTACCGTGAATCTACAACGAGACTCCGGATTCGGTCGTATCTCTTGCCTTTTTCTTCTACTTGTGTGGTTGTAGTTGTTTGTAATCTCTATATTTAGATGATGAATGCTATGAACTATGTGTATTATTGTTTATTTCATGTTTATGGAATTATTTAGTTCATATGTGTTAATGAGGTGCGCCCCCATCCATTTTCCACTCCACCACCGTGCCCGGTTCTGCACTAGCAATTGCTAGTGGCGTGCTTGTCGAAGAGGTGCCGGCGACCCTCATTCCGTTAGCCTACTCGCCCATCCGCCTACCGAAGCATGGCATAGCGGCCCGTGTATTCCATCCCGCCTAACGAAGCAGCGCGCTCAAGGCCTGCATAGTTTGATCCGTTAGCCTACTCGTCCATCCGCCCTTGCGACGCAGCGCGTTCAAGTCCTGCCTAGTCTCCATTCCTCCAAGCGAAGCATTGCATAGCGGCATTGCATAGGAGTAGTTGATAGCTTTTATTTTATTTCCACAAACCAAATCCCTTTCGTCCGCACTCCACCTATCGCTGGACTTCAATCTCAAGTCCTTCCTCGACATCTAACTCCACCTTATTGTGTTCCTTTGAGATTCGATACTCGGGGATTACTCCTCGTTTTATATTACTTGAACGATCGGTTCACTGCCATTTCGTGTCGCAGTCGAGCTACCGCCTATAGCGGTGTGTGAGATTTGTGCCATCAAGTTTTTGGCGCCGTTGCCGGGTAACACAGTCGTGTGAGTTTTCTGGAGAGGGAGAACCTGAGAGAGAAGCCCTTCCATTTGTACATTGCATTTCTTTGTCTTATTTCTTTTTATTCCATTTTCCTGTTTTAATTAGGTTGCTTTAGTAATTTTTGTTAGGTGTAGTATTGTGCACAATAACATTTTTATTTTGAATCGTATTACCTTCACACTATGTGGGCACATCTTAATTTCCGTTGCCGTTGGTGTGGAGCTACCTCCCACTCTAGTGATGAATGTCCTATGGAGAATAGTAGGAATAATTCTTATAGCCCAGCATTTGGAGCACCGACTTCGTCTGATACTCCATATGGTGTGCGTAAGTCTTATGGCTACTCTGCTGAGCCTTTACCGTCTTACTTCTTTTCGGCTTTAGTCCCCGCTATGCCAAAGAAGCCCGCAAGGCAGTGCCAGTTTTGTCGGAGCACTGATCATGTCTTGAAGGACTGTGCCAAGTATCTTCGCCAATTGGACGAGGATGACGAGCCGGATATCCGGATCGTCCCAACTCCTAACTCTGGCGGCACACCTTCATCATCCGGTTATGTGTCTTTGTCACCTTCACATATTGAAGGGAATGGCATGGATACGGTCACCGGATGTGTGGCTGATCTATGCACCAACATTGCTGAGCCTATTCTCCATGTGCATCCACCACCCCTAGTGGATTCGATTCTTTGTGAGGAATCGGTGCTCGACTTTTATCCGAGCACTACTCCTCCCCCTGTTGTGCATACTATACTCATCTCCGACGACATTGTTGAGGATGTGTCGCAGGATGAGGCTGACAATCTATGTGTTGTGCCTATTCCTATGAAGGAGGACAACCTTCTAGGTGAAGAGGAGTTTTCCTCAACACCGGTGGAGGAAGTCCAAATCTTGGGCATGGCCACTGTCGATCCCGCCAAATCTTGTAGCATTGATGACAATGCAAATATTATTTTACTTCCCCAACCTGATGGGAGTGAGACCGGGATCACTCCCCCGATTTCTGATTATTTTTATCCTTCTTCTCTTTTATTTCTTGACCCCCCCCCTTCTTCACCCGAGCCTGTGCAGGTTGAATCTTCACAGGTACTTCAGGAGGACTTGGAGCTTTGTGCTCCAGTCAATGATGAGTGTGTCCTTTTATGCGAGGAGGTTGATTCCTCCTCCATTAAGGAAGCCTCATTCGTTGCCTTCTCCCCCTGCGGACCTGCTGTGGATGATACCTTGCTGGGCAAGGATAGTTTTGGTGAGATGAGTGAGGACCAGGCCTCTTCCTCTTCTTACTTTCTTTTCTCTCTACCTGTGAGGAGCAGGTATTATTATTATTTAGGTAGAGGGGTGACTGCCTTATCTCCGTATCGGTACCAGCTACCGAAACGCATATTGGAGCAGTTACCTGTGCATTTTCTTTTTCATAGGCCCATTAGCTAGATATTATAAAGTTTTGAATAAGTCGTGCTGGGATGACAATAACCCCAGTAGTTATCTTAATTTTTCTTGCATTTTCATTTCGTTTCTAATTTTATTTAGTTAATTGCACTTAATCTTAGTTTTCTATTTTCTTTTGTTTTTGCGGTGCTGACCCCTGCAGGTATCTTTGCTGGATGGCGGATGTCGCGGTTCATTTTAGCTTACACGCCAATCTTCTGGTATGCTCATTTCTGAGCATTGGGTACTCTCTTTCCCTAGCCCTATTTTGATTTTCATGTCATATATTATGTGGGTTGTTTAGTTTAAGTCTGGGGGAGAGTAGTTATGTGTGCCCACGCACGTGCACTATTGCATTGCATGCTAGAAGTATTTCTATTTCAATTATTTAGTTATGTTCAATTACATTGCACACCACTACACCCACTCGAGCGTGCACTTAGCTGTTGGCACGTCTTGAGCCGAACTCATTTCTTTTCATGTGATTTGGAAAATCACTGTGCTGGCTTAGGATTATGAGGCGGAGTAAAATGTTGACTCCGGTAGTGCTCCTAGTCGAGTGCTCATGTCTCGTTTCGAAAATCGTGTAGATTCAATTTTTTTTTATGCTTTTAGTTTATATTTTTTTCTATTAGCGTAAATATTGTTTACTCTACTCAATTGGTGAATCCGGTGTGAATCAAACGGTAGCATAGGAATGTGTGTAGATGCTCATTAGCCTCGTATTGCCCGAGTCGGGAGAAAGGATTATCTTTCTCGGTGGCTAGAACTTGCCCCAAGCGATTCTTGAAGCATGGGTATACGGTTAGTCAATTGCGTGAATGTGATATAGGCCATCATTTTGGCCCGGTTGAGCCTTTGTGCCCACTCCTATCGCTTTATCCTCGTTAGCCCAGTTGTGCCTACCCTTTCTTTGATTCAGCCCCACTGTTGTCTCACCAAAGCCTAAACGCCAATCCTAGTCGCACACCCAAATTTGAGCTCTAGTATATTACTTTCATGATTGGGTTGTTGATGTAGTGTTATGTTTGTGAAAATGTGGATATGCATCATTGTTTAGATTGCTGAAAATATGTGAAAAGAAAAAGAAAATAAGAAAAAGAAGAGAAGTGAGAATAAAAGAAGAAGATATGAGCTTTATTGAAAAAATATGTGTATGAATGTATGTTTGGGAGTAGGCGGTGCACACACCCATGTAGTCAAATCCAAGTCTGGGGGTGTGGTGTACCCGTGTATTTGTGTGGTGAATGAGGAGAATTTCTGCATTAGCTCATTTGGGTTTTTATGTTTTAAGCCTTCATGTTTATATTTGTTTATCCTCACCTAAACCCAAGCCTCATCTAAAACCTTAAGTCCTATTGATTCACGCATTTGAGTCAAACCAGTGCCGTGGAGAGAGTGCGAACGGGCAAGCTTATGGTCACCGACATTGATGGATTTCAATGGAGGTTGTCTCGAGCCCCGATCTTTGGCAATGCTCGCCTCAGCGTTCAGTTTACTTTCTTCCTATGTATGACCTTATGATTCACCGTGATTCACTTTTTGAGTAAATGTAATATATAAATACGCCCCTAGAAAAGTATAAACTAATATGTACAATTAGAAATTTTGTCTACTGTATTTCTACGCGCATGAGCATGCGACTTCGCATGATACTCCGCTTTACAATTTCTATGCCAGCTATGTATTTTTTCTCAGCCGCTTGAGGAATTTGTTTGCTCGGGACGCGCAAACAGGTAAGTCTGGGGGTGTGATGAGTCCCAAATATATACACATTTATGGACTCATGTGGGCCGATTTTCTAGTCTATGCACTACACTTTAGGCATGTTTTCGCTCATGTTTGTTATTCCATGCTATGTGCACCTTTAGGCCCATTTTGGTGTTATTTCTTGTTTATTTGCATTATTAGTTTTCATGAAGGGTTAAGTGTCACTTTTAGTGGTTTGATTAGTGTTGTATGCTTAAGCAGGAGTCGTGCAGGTGTTCCCGGTACAAATCTGTACAGGAACACTGCGCACGATCACTGGTTTTATTGCGCACGACCACTGGTCGTGCGCCACTGATCGTGTACACTTAACCCCTGAAAACTGAGTTCTGTCTCCCCTTATCGCACGACCACCTACGATAACGCGCACGACCACTGGTCGTGCGCCAGTGGTAGTGCGAACATTGTATTTTATAATTTTCTTCCCCTGCAGGCTCCGTCCAGGCAGGCGCATGATCACAGGATGATAGTGCGCACGACCACTGGTCGTGCGCCAACGATCGTGTGCACTGTTTATTCCAGCGCCTATAAAGTGCCCTGCTCGCGATTTAGGTCAGGATCCTTGCCGTTTTTCCGCCCAGCTCCGCCGTTTTCGCCCCTTCCGCAGGTTTTTCGCCCCCTAGGCCTCCTCCATCATCCAAGGGCTTCAAGGAAGAGATTCTCCACGCATCTTCATCGCCAAGCAAGGAGTTCTTCGCATTAGACGTGGCCAGATGGTAAAGCGCTGGAGAAGACGGGTCCATTGGGAGGTGTGACAGCCCTCCTCTACCCCGGACGCAGTTGGGACCGAGCTAGGACGTGGATTGACAACCCAACGATTCCTACCGTGTATCTACAACGAGACTCTGGATTCGGTCGTATCTCTTGCCTTTTTCTTCTACTTGTGTGGTTGTAGTTGTTTGTAATCTCTATATTTAGATGATGAATGCTATGAACTATGTGTATTATTGTTTATTTCATGTTTATGGAATTATTTAGTTCATATGTGTTAATGAGGTGCGCCCCCATCCATTTTCCACTCCACCACCGTGCCCGGTGCCTCACTAGCAATTGCTAGTGGCGTGCTTGTCGAAGAGGTGTCGGCGACCGTCATTCCGTTAGCCTACTCGCCCATCCGCCTACCGAAGCGTGGCATAGCGGCCCGTGTATTCCATCCCGCCTAACAAAGCAGCGCACTCAAGGCCTGCATAGTTTGATCCGTTAGCCTACTCGTCCATCCGCCCATGGGACGCAGCGCGTTCAAGGCCTGCCTAGTCTCCATTCCGCCAAGTGAAGCATTGCATAGGAGTAGTTGATAGCTTTTATTTTATTTCCACAAACCAAATCCCTTTCGTCCGCACTCCACCTATCGCTGGACTTCGATCTCAAGTCCTTCCTCAACATCTAACTCCACCTTACTGTGTTCCTTTGAGATTCGATACTCGGGGATTACTCCTCGTTTTATATTACTTGAACGATCGGTTCACTGCCATTTCGTGTCGCAGTCGAGCTACCGCCTATAGCGGTGTGTGAGATTTGTGCGATCATATGACAAGCTTCCTTCACAAAGTAGAATTGAGTTTATAAATTGAGAAATTCATAACTTGGATCATTGACACTAGAATATTCTAAGAATCTGAACATAAGCTTTTTATAACATTGTGAACCTCTAGTAATTTTCCTGGAATTTATGTTTACAAATTTATGTTACTTCATTCACAATGTAGACTTTGGGATTACAATTTAGAATATTCATAACTTGGATTATTGATAGTGGAATATTCTAGGAATCTGAACATAAGCTTTTTATAACATTGTGAACCTCTAGTAATTTTCCTGGAATTTATGATTCCAAATTTATGCTACTTCATTTACAATGTAGACTTTGGGATTACAATTTAGAATATTCATAACTTGGATTATTGACACTGGAATATTCTAGGAATCTGAACATAAGCTTCTTATAACATTATGAACCTCTAGTAATTTTCTTGGAATTTATGATTACAAATTTATGTTACTTCATTCACAATGTAGACTTTGGGATTACAATTTAGAATATTCATAACTTGGATTATTGACACTAGAATATTCTAGGAATCTGAACATAAGCTTTTTATAACATTGTAAACCTATAGTAAGTTTTCTGGAATTTATGATTACAAATTTTTGCTACTTTATTCACAATATAGACTTTGGGATTACAATTTAGAATATTCATAACTTGGATTATTGATACTGGAATATTTTAGGAATCTGAACATAAGCTTCTTATAATATTATGAACCTCTAGTTATTTTCCTGGGATTTATTATTACAAATTTATGCTACTTCATTCACCATGTAGACTTTGGGATTACACTTTAGAATAATCATAAATTGGATTATTGACACTGGAATATTCTAAGAATCTGAACATAAGTTTATAATATGTTTATAAATATATGGAACCGGGATTGACACATCCTAATTTAGGATTCATATAGTCACTCCTTTAGGACATGAGGATTTGATTAAAGGTCATTGGTCTGTGAATAGTAAAGATTGAAAACTTAGTTTCAGACCCCTCCTTTATGGTCACCACCCATAGAATTATTAACTCTCAGAGAATTGCATATTCCTAGTTAGGATGGAAGGTTAATCACCAAGGGAAGTTATCGGAAGTAATGATCAGGGTGTGTTTAGTAAAACTATCAGCTTAGAGAATTACAATGACCTATTGGGAGTGGTGAGGAGTGACCTATCACGGGGTTCAGTTGTGATTGAGAGATAACATACAGAAATAGCCGGGAACTAGGAGAGGCAGGGTTTCGGTGTTCAATTGAACACCGATGCTCGTCTGCCCAAGTTAAATGGTAACCCACCCTAGGATTTTTATTGCAATCATAGAGCAAATTGGCATATAAGAATGGGTAGTCATTAATAAGAGTAAATATCCTGGAAAAGGGGCTTTGGGCCCTTCACCGGGTAGTCCAAGACTCACCCTAAACTTCTAAGCATAACTAAATGTTAGACAGGAGTAGTAAGTAGGAGTTTCTAATGTTGTGAACATCATCCCAAATTTGGGACGGAATGGTATAAGGACTAGATAGTCCTGCGAGCGGTAGGTTCGATATATAAGGATGGACTTAGATAGTCCTGCTAGCGGTAGGTTTGGTATATAAGGAAGGACTGGGTTAGTCCTGCGAGCGGTAGGCTCGGTATATAAGGAAGGACTATGATAGTCCTGCGAGCGGTAGGTTAGGTATATAAGGAAGGACTAAGATAGTATTGCGAGCGGTAGGTTTGGTATATAAGGAAGGACTAGGTTAGTCTTGCGAGCGGTAAGCTCGGTATAAAAGGAAGGACGGGTAAGTCCTGCGGGGGTAGACACGGTAGTATAAGAAAGGATTAGTCGAGTCCTCCGAGCCAAGAGCTTCGTATTTCACTTAGAGGCATTGTTGTATCAAGAAGTATGCGGATACGATGTGTGTTCTTAGGTTGGTATGTAAGGTCTAGGCTGGGAGGTGTCATACTGGCCTAGGAGTGGAGGACCCGTCCACTGCCCCTATTTTCCTCAGCGGGGTGTACCTGAGCGAAGACTCGAAAAGTGGGATGGAGGTGGTGCTTACCAGATAGTACGCGGATACCATGTGTGTTCTTAGGGGTATATGTAAGTTCTAGGCTTAGAGATACGTGGCATAAGCCTAGAAGTGGATAGCCTAGTCCACTGCCCTGTTTGCCTCAACTTGGTACCTGAGTTGACACACTCTAACATAGGGACATACAAAAGGTCTGTACGTACAGAGTCGAGTGAGTGAGTTGCATCACTGCATTGCACATCAAATCATTGTTGGAACACTATTCTTCCGCATCCCTTTGAAAGTGGAGGTTAGATCTTAAATTAACTCTAGAGGGGGGGGGGGGGGGGGGTTAATAGAGTTTAAAACTTTTTTCCTTTAGTTTTATTTGAGGAATTGAAAATACTGATATAAGTATATGTGTATAGAGAGTGAGAAATAAAAATAGAATAAATAAAATCACACAGCACAGCATAGAGAAATAAACAATCACTGAGGACACAAGGAGCTATAGTAGTTCCCCAATAAATCTGGGTACGTCTACTCTTCTAACACCCTTGGTAGGAATCCACTAGGATTTTTGATCAGGTGTGTAAGACCCCATTTTTTTAAACATCCGGGTCTTAGGCCCAGAACCGCCGCTTTGCGGTGACACCCTCACTCGAGAAGGTTGCCACTACAAAATGCTGATACTGCCGGCCAAATCAATCATGAAGAAGCAAAGAACAAGAAACTAAAAGAAGACAAGTCCACATCACATAGAAAAGTAAATTATCAGAAAAGATGTCCACATAAGCATAACTGAAATAAAAACAGAGATAACAAGGGCTCCTGCCCGATACATCAAGCCTCACTACAAATTCACTCGCGGAAGCAAAATAACTAGAACTAATAGCCACTCACGGATCCTGTCATCGGTGCTCCCATGCTAGACTACCCCAACTCCATCTGCACCGGCCTCTGGTGCTTCTCCGTCGCCGCAGTCTCCTAAAATGATAAGGTCCACCGACCGTTAGTCAAAAGACTAAGCCAATCCCCCACCCCTCCCCCGGTGACTCCTTGGCACCGAGCAGGAAGGATGAAGCATAGGACATCAAGGGTTATAAACAAAAAGTAGATGACAGGGTATATTTTACAGGAAGAGTTCTACCACTACTCAAGTATATAAGTGCATAAACAAAGCAGATAATAAAGCATAATAAGAGAAGGTAGAGAATAAATAAAGTGCAGTAAGTAAAGACATATATAAAGGAAAAATAACCATTAATTTATAGGAATGCCCACACAAACCTATAGACCAAGGGGTCGTTTAGCAAGGCCTATAGTATAAGAAGTCCCATAACCGACATATACGATAGGGGTAGGGGTTGAAATGCAATGTTTATGCTAGGACATTCAAGGTATGTAGTTATGCTATGTTCACACAAGTGCAACTCACACACTACGACTTTATGCGCACAGACCTTTAGTTCCCCCTTTTTGGAGCTAGCAAGACTCCCAGGATACTCCCGTAGTGGAAAACGGAAGTGGTGGGTTGGGCCTCGCCCACCTCTAGGTTGGTATATGCACTACCTAATCTAGACCTATCGTACTCCTCAACGCAAAACCGTGGAGCATCTGCGTACTCTTACTGGCTGGACCACCATACTCTTATGGCTAAGTGCAAATTCCACACTTGCCGAGCCCGAGTATCAACGTTGGTGCGACGACCGTCGACACTAAGGACCCACCACCATGTGCACATGCAACATGTTCTACTATCTATCTACAAATTCCAAACATCAACCACCTGGGCTTAACTTGCCCAACAAAGAACCAAACTGAGTCACAAACTCTCTGGATCAACCATCCGCACCAGCCACCACCGAGCCTACAACTCGGGGTACCCAACCAACTAAACTCCCATGACAACGGAGTGTGAGTGAGTGTATTATTAATTAGCCTTGAGTATCATCTTACCCTATGACTTATGGTTGATCTTGGACTTCCCGAGGGTTACCCTATAAGGGGCTCACTTCGGTACTAGGAACTGTACTGGGATTACACCCCAAAAGTTCCCTTTCTCAAGACACTTACTGTTGTTGGTATCTACCCATATGATTTCCCTTCTACCTTTTCTCCAGAGTTATACCTAAGTGCTTTAAGACACACCAGGGAAAGACGATCTTTCGTCAATCCTCAGGACAACCTTACTCTTAACCCACCAAGTACACTTTGCTCACATACACTCTCTGTGGTGGACTTCTAACTATCTAATCAACCCATGTGCACCATCTGCACACCATTTCCACCTAGTAGGTTACTAAAAATCTAAGTTTCACTGTTTTACTATACACAGACCAAACTAATTATATGAAGCTCACAACTAGAGGTACTCCAAATATTCATCCAACTGACCCAAGCTATTTACTGGAGGTCTATCATGATGTTATAAGACTAATTACAGAGAATCATATTTTTCCCTAATTAATTAATATTTATTTTAATTTCTCCAAACATTTGCCAAGTATGAAAATGAACATGAAGTGTAAGTAAATCTTATGAAATGGCTCTCCAAATATTATGATAAATCTATGATGACTAAATAACATCAGAAACAGCATATCATATTTTTACAGTAAGAAATTGTCCTCTAATTTAATTATTTCTCATCTATCCAAAATCATAGTTTTATGAAGGAACCACCAAAAAGATCAACACTAAAATTATGGGAAATTACCAAACTTTTGTATTCACAAGAAAAGGCTACTGACTAAGTTTCAGGATTTAAGGAAATCATTTTATCACTAAAATAAATAAATTAGGAAAACCTCAAATTAAATGAACTGTGAATTAGCCCACTGATTTAAGTCTTCAAAAATTCTATAAAAATTTACAGAGCTTCCTAATGTTCTGAAAGGTCCTATCACCAATTTGCACAATTTAACAATGAGTTTTGGACCCTCAAATATTTTTCTTAAGTCTAAATCAAAACAGGTGCCTTGTGAAAGAAGTACTGATTAAATCATTTAATAAAATTCACAAAAATTACCAGAGGTCTAAACCATGATTATAAGGGCACCACCAAAGTTTCATCATCATCCAAGACTTTTTAAGCATGTAAATGTTTCTTATAAGAAGTTTCCCTAAAGGGGTTATGTCCTAATTCAAAGGGAATATTGGCTCCTAAAATTCTTATAAAATTACTCAGTGCCTATTTACACCCTATGAACCTATCCACCAAGTTTCATAACCATCCAGGGACTTTTGAACTCATGGCCTTCACAAGGTTCTAATTGCACACCTAGGAATAAAACTAGTGTTCTAGGGCTTAATCACCTCTACACTACCCCCAAACCACTCATGGGGATACTCTAGGTGATCCAAAACCAGTGGACATGGTTCCATCTCATGGTGAGGAGATTTGACCACAAAATTCCAAGATAAACACCATGCCCAAACTTTGAACCAACTTGACCTATCTTGGGTTTACAAATTACCCAACCAAAACAGTCCCAATTGGGCTGAGATTTTTTACCTAGAACATAACTTAACCCTAAGAAGCACCCACCAAAATTTAGGGGGCATTGGAGGTCATTTACCCCACTAATTAATTATTAGATGATTTAAGAAATTATTTAAAAAACCTTAGAAAAAGTTTCTCCTAAAAATCCCATCTTTTAGTATGTTGTGTGGGTGCAAGAGACTAGTCTAGGTTTTAAATATCAAGGCTACAGCATCTACAAATAAAAAAATATGAAGGAAAGAGTGATTGCCCTACCCTAGGGACCTGTCCCACCATTTTGTCTCTACAAGGAGCTATAGTACTCCTTTTGGGCTGAAACAAATTTTAAACTAAAGTAGACTCTAAGGGCTAAAACTTTGGTGTTGCACACTTTTTAATCAGAGGTGATCTAGTATTTGTAACAATTAAAATAAACTACAGCAAAAAGGGTGTGACAGAAATCATATAAACATTTAATTATATAACTGTTTCTGCGTTCGATGAAATTTAAATAGCGCTCGATGAAAGCAGAACAACTCTGCGTTCGACGAAATTAACTACGCTCGACGAAGGCAGAACAACTCTGCGTTCGACGAAATCTAAACAAAGCTGCGTTTGACTAATTTCTTAAATATCTGCGTTCGACTAAGTTAACGCAGAACTGCATTCGACTAAATCAACAGCGCTAGACTAATTTAATCCAGATCGTCAAAATATATTCCGTTCGACTAATTATTATTAGAACAGCGCTCGGCTAAATTTATATATAACAGCGCTCGACTAATTAACAAATAACAACGTTCGACGAAAGTAACAAATAACAGCGTTCGACGAATTTCTTGTTTCGTTCGACTAACTAAATATATAACCGTAAACAATAAATAAAAGATCTGACGGCTCTCCATCATCATCCCCAATCTCTGGATGGTGAGCGACATCCCGTCCTGGGCTTCTTTGCGGGGTGATTTCCCGGCCACCTACGCCTCTTTCCGGCCGGCCAATGCCACCACCACCTCCGTTGAGGTGGTGGCCGGCGATAGGGGGTGGTTGGCCGGCCGGAGGTGGTCGGATCTGGGTTTTAGAGGAGGGAAAAGAGCTCGAAACGAGCCTTTTTGGAAGCATAATCCGTTCCCTTTTGAGCACAGATCAAGCCCAATATTTTGAAGAGATCTAGCACCAGGGGAGGAGAAGAGGATCGGACCTGAGTGGGGGCTTGAAGTCGTGAATTCCGACTAGTCACCATTGATGGTGCTGGAGCTTTCGGTGCCATGCCGATCTAGGATTTCTCTGCACAAAACTCACTGGAAAATGGGGGATCTCTTCCTCTCTGAGCACTGAAGAAAATGGGAGTTTCAAATCGGGCTGGGATAGCTTTATTTCTAAAAGCCATTAATGGCCATTACCTCCAATTTCGGTTACCACCAAAATTCCCTTAATTCAGCCCCTCTTCCATAGAAATTTCCAGAAAAATGATTGTAACTGAAGGGGGAATGAATGCACATCAATTGGGGAGGGATTTGAAGGATCAATAGCATTTAATTCCACGAATGCTCTCTTTCTCTCTCTCTCCGATTTGGGGAAAAACTCCAATTTCTCTCTCTCTCCTACTCAGCAATTACATAAATTAAGAGGAAAAATCCAGAAATCAGCAGGCCCACTAGATGATGGATCTCTTAATTGGGCCTAGCCCAAATGGATTGGGCTAGATTAGGTTATATTGTGTGTAATTTGACCTAAATTAGGCTTAAGGGTAAATTAGTCAAATTGAAAGTCTCATGATGGGGCTTTTTGGTCCATTAGGTTCCTAGTAGTCCTATTATGGTTGGGGTAAGGTCAATTTAGCATGGTGGAGGCTAATTGACCCTAATTGAGTTAGTTTGACCAATTTAGGGTTAAGGTTTACTTTGGTTTAATTGGCCTCTTAATTTGACTCCAAGGGGTTCTTGGTGCTCCAAGAGGACACCTAATGGGTTAGGGATGCTATGGTGGGGTCAAGGTTCAAGGTGGGGCCCCTAAAATCCAACCCTAGGCTTGATATCTGAAGATTGATATTTGCAGACCACTTGGGTTTTCTTCTTCTCTCCTGAGTTCACAGGGCCTTGCGCTCTCCCTATGGTTTTGTCATGATCGAGTCATGACAAAACCATCTTAGGGGTCTAGTTGTTTGAGGGATGTTACAAGGTGCCCTCACACGAAGGGATTTTTGATAAGGTGTCCACACACCAATGGGAGTTTGATCAGGTGCCCAAATCACCGATAAGCTTTTGATAAGGGAGTATTAACCCTGTACAGAATGGGATAGAGAGGGGTTATGATGTTCTTCTCTGTCAAGATGTATAGAGAAGACTCTAGTGGATTTGATGTAGAAAAGAACTCCTCTGTCTGATTGAAGATGTTTGACAGTTGATGATGCTGGAGCTTTTCTTTGAAGATTTGATCTTCCTGTAGCAGATTAAACTGAGAGACAAGAATGCTTCAGTTTGTTGTTGCTCTTTTGAAGATCTGTGCTTGTTCTTCTTCTTCTTTCTTTCTATATTCTTGCAGTAGGGAAACTGAGATGGTGTTGAAGATGTCCTCAGAAAAATGTTTGTTGCTGGAAGAGGAGGAAGATGAAGTTCTGTTCTCTAAAGGATGCTGAGCAGGGAGAAGATGAAGATCTGTTCAATATTGTTCTTCTATTCTTTCTGTATGTCTTTCTCTTTCTTTTTTTGTACAGAAGATCTGTATTGATGTTGTCGTGTAAAATAGTTGTGTATTAATCTGTAATATCTCCTTTCCTTATTTTCCTTTTCTTTTTCAAATCTCTGACAA
The DNA here is from genome assembly GCA_033032865.1 of Dactylorhiza incarnata. NCBI lineage: Eukaryota > Viridiplantae > Streptophyta > Magnoliopsida > Asparagales > Orchidaceae > Dactylorhiza > Dactylorhiza incarnata. The sequence continues at coordinate 2,484,917 of JAWHQI010000068.1, forward strand.
ACATTAATAGCAGATCCCTTATATTAAGGGATAAATATATCTGAGAGAGTATTTTGAAAACATAAAACTGCTGCGCCGTTTTATCTCTTTCCTTTTCCATGAAATGTTCTTTTCTGCTGGATGTCAACGGCTATAATCTTGGAATAAAGAAAGGAAGTATATTATTCTTACTTGATCTGATGGAAAATCTGTTTCTGTCGTCGATCTGAGTTCAGAGAATGAAATAGATATAATCTTTCTGAAACTTTCTGAACTTGAGTAAGAGTTCTTCGAACTGAATAAAATTCGTCGAACGCAGATTCGTCAACCTCAATATTTTCGTCGAACACAATATTTACTTCGTCGACCTCAACATTTAATTCACTGTTCTGAACATCTGCTGAATATTCGTCGAACGCAGACTTGAGTTCGTCGAACGAAAAGATTCGTCGACTGCTGAGCCTGGATAAAATCATCTAGCGTTGAGCGTCGAGCGCTGAGCTGGAGTAAAAGCGTCGAGCGTTGGCTTAGACAAATTCTTCGACCGCTGAGACGGGTTCGTCGACCGCTGAGATTTGAGCTGTTGGTCGAGCGCAGAATGAACATCTTTCGTCGATCGCAGAGCATCGTTCGTCAAATGCAGATAGTCATTCGTCGAACACAGAGAACATGTTATTCGTTGAACGCAGAGAGCTTGCCGTTCGTCGAACGCAGATAGCCGTTCGTCGAACGTAGTTAGTCGTTCGTCGAACACAAAATCTGAATGAATTCTCTAGTTCTAACAGCCTAAACTCTTGGCCCATAAACTATAAATTGGGGTCAACTTTGTCCTTAGTCAACATATAGTGATCCTAGCCCAAATCAGAAATAGGGTTGTTCCAACAATTTCCCCCTATTTGGGTTAGGACACTATTTGACAAAAATTGAAAATAAACAAATACTAAAACAGCAAAAACAACAGAGCATGAATATATCTGATATATTTTAAATATTTTACCAGATATAAAATGAGTAGTACTCTCAGTTTTTGAAATTACATTTCAATAAAAATAGAAATGAAAATACAATCAGAACCTTGATTTTTCTGAATTCTGCTGCTTCTGAATTCTAAAATTCTGATTTTATCTTGTTCTGAATTCTGATCTGATAACTGAACTGTATCTGCTATGTTAAGTCCGCTTTCTGAATTTGTTCTGAACTGAATTTTGTTATCTGCTGCTGAATATATAGAATTTGCAATCTGGTTTCTAATTCTGAACAGCTTTATAATTTTGATTAGCTGTGCTTGAAGCAATAACTGATATTGAATTTGCTATATCAAAATTCTTATTCTGAGCTGTACTGTATCTGCATCTGAATTTTTCTGAAACAGAAAACTACTGTGAGCTTTATCAAGCTTCTTCATATAGCAACTCCCCCTGAGAGTGTCTCCCCCTGAGTTCTGGAGGTTCTTCAGCTTTTCTCCTTTTGCCTAGTTTACAGAACAACTCCCCCTGAGTAAAGCAGTGCATCAAATGGAGCTTGTTCATACAAACTTATCCCCCTGCCTAGTTTCAGGAAAGGCCTGAAGCTAGGCCCCTTGAAGAAGGGACATTTGATGGAGGTAGGGAAGGATGCAAGATTTATATTATTGTTGTTCCTGCACAATAAAATAGAGATCAAGTGCAAAGGGGAACTAGAAAGAGAAACAATTCTGTAGACATTCAGCTATATAAATATTTTTATTAATGATGACAGGCTGAAATAAAAAGCCTCAGAAAAACTGGGTTCGACGAAAAATGAGTTTTCGTCGATCTCGGTTCGACGAACTTGATGACTTCGTCGATCTCCATTCGACGAAAAACTTGATTTCGTCGAGCTCATTTCAATGAAGAGATGGGTAAGTAGAAAACTTAATTTTTAACAGATTGAATCTCCATCTATCATACCTAGCTGATTTATAAAGAAGATATGTTTCTTTTCATCCAAGGGCTTGGTGAAAATGTCAGCTCTTTGTAAATCAGTAGAGATGAATTGTAGGCAGATTTTGTTTTTATCCACATTATCACTAAGGAAGTGGTGTCTAATCTCTATGTGTTTAGTCCTACTATGGAGAACTGGATTTTGTGCTATAGATATTGCACTAGTGTTGTCACAAAATATAATTGAATTATTTAAGTTGACACCATAGCCTAGGAGCTGATTTTGTATCCACAATATCTGTGAGTAGCAACTGCCAGCATCTATATCTTCAGCTTCAGCTGTTGATGTAGACACATATGTTTGTTTCTTACAAAACCAAGACACAAGCCTATCACCAAGAAACTGACAAGTTCCTGATGTGCTTTTCATGTCTACTCTGCATCCAGCATAATCTGAATCTGAGAATCCAGTTAATTCAAATTCAGATGCTGTTGGATACCAAAGTCCTAGATTAGGGCAACCCTTTATATATCTTAAAATCCTTTTTAGTAAAATTAGATGAGATTCTTTGGGGTTAACTTGGAATCTAGCACAAATACATGTAACAAACATTATATCAGGTCTACTAGCTGTTAAATAAAGTAAAGAGCCAACAATTGCTCTATATACTTTTGAATCAACTGGTTTTCCTGATTCATCATTATCAACAACAGCATTTGAGGGCATGGGTGTTTTCATGGTGGAAGAATCAGACATACCAAATCTTTTCACTAATTCCATAGCATACTTAGATTGGGATATGAAGATTCCATTTGGAGTTTGCTTCACTTGAAGACCAAGGAAGTATGATAACTCACCCATACTACTCATTTCAAATTTAGATTGCATCAGATTAGAAAATCTTTTGCACAAATTTGAATTTGTAGAGCCAAAAATAATATCATCTACATATATTTGAACTAGTAATGTTTGATTTTTATGTATCCTGTAAAATAAAGTTTTATCTACTATGCCTCTACAGAATTTATTCTCTAAAAGAAAACTAGTTAAAGACTCATACCATGCTCTAGGAGCTTGTTTGAGACCATAAAGAGCTTTCTTAAGCTTAAATACAAAAGAAGAGTGAGTTGGAGAGATGAAACCTGGTGGTTGTTCCACATAGACTTCTTCTTTGATTTCTCCATTCAGAAATGCACTCTTTACATCCATTTGATAAACTTTGAACTGCTTGTATGCAGCAAATGCAAGAAAAATTCTGATTGCTTCAAGTCTTGCAACTGGTGCAAAAGTCTGATCATAGTCTATTCGTTCTTCTTGTGAGTATCCTTGAGCTACTAGTCTTGCTTTGTTTCTCATAATGTTGCCATCTGCATCTAGCTTATTCATGTAGACCCACTTATTTCACATAACTGGATGGTCTTTTCGTCTAGGAACCAAATCCCAAACTTTGTTTGTCTCAAACTGATTGAGCTCCTCTTGCATAGCAATGATCCAGTTGGAATCTTGTTCTGCATCTTGTAGGGATTGAGGTTCAATCTGAGAGAGAAAACAAGTATTCATCAAGTTCTGATTTGCTTGATGCCTTGTTTGCACACCAGTTGATATGTCTCCAATTATTTGAGATCTGGGGCGATCTTTAATATTGACATAATCAACAGGTATAGTGGGATCAGCAATGATTTCCACTTGGGTAATTTGTTCAGCTGCTATATCCTGTGGAGGATGATCTGCTGTTATCTGTACTGAATTTTCAGCAAAATCTGGGTGATTTTCTTCTTCACTTTCTTCAGCATTCTGCTGTACAGGATTTGGAAATCCTTCTTTATGTAGAGCTAATTAATCTAGCTGCACACATAATGTAGGTACCTGCAGATTTTCTATGGTAGAAGAATTCTTCTCCTTGTAAAACATATTAGTTTCATCAAAAGAAACATGCATAGATTCTTCTATTTTAAGAGAAGATTTATTATAAATCCTATATGCTTTGCTGATTAGTGAATAACCTAAGAAAATTCCTTCATCAGATTTTGGTTCAAATTTCCTAAGGTATTTCTTATCATTATTATGAACAAAACATCTACAGCCAAATGCTCTAAAATTGTTAACTTTAGGTTTCTTCCCTTTAAGTAATTCATGAGGAGTCTTACCCTTAAGTTTGTGTATCAAACTTCTATTCAATACATAGTTTGTTGTGCTAACAGCCTCTGCCCAAAAATATAGGGGCAAATTAGCATCTGCAAGCAATGTTCTTGCTGATTCAATTAGAGTTCTATTTTTCCTTTCAACTACCCCCATTTTGTTGAGGAGTTCTAGGAGCTGAGAAGCAATGCCTGATACCTTCCTTCTCACAGAATTCTTGCATAAGAAGATACTCAAACTCAGTGCCATGATCACTTCTGATCAATGCAACTTCAGTAGAGTACTCAATCTTTATGCTCTTAAGAAAGTCTGTAAGAACTTTAAAGTTATCTGACTTTTCTCTCAAAAAGAACACCCAAGTGAATCTAGAGAAGTCATCTACAATAACTAGAGTGTAAGACTTCCCCCCTAAACTCTTTGTTGCAATAGGTCCAAAAAGGTCCATATGTAGCAAATATAAGATTCTAGATGAATCACTTTTAGATAATGATTTAAAACTTTTTTTAGTTTGCTTGCCTAGTTGACATGCCCTACAAAGACCTTCTTTCTTATATGAACCTAAGGGTAAACCTCTAACAAGATTGTCATTAGATAATTTAGCAATGGTCCTAAGGTTTACATGTCCTAATCTCTTATGCCAAAGTTCACTAGGTTTGCTTAATTCATTAAATAAACAAATTTCTGATGTAGATGAATTGAAATTTACTAAATATATATTACCTTGCCTAATACATGATAAAACAATAACATTATCAGCAGATATAATAAGGCATTTCAATTTATTAAAGGTTACCTAATGCCCTTCATAACATAATTGACTTATGCTGATGAGGTTGTGCTTCAGTCCCTTGACATAAGCTACCTCTTTGAAGGTGACTTCTCCAACCTTGACTTTTCCATGGCCTTTGGTCTGTCCACAGTTGGAGTATCCAAAAATAACTTTTGGTCCAAGCTTTGCCTTGTAGTTGTTCAGGTTGGCTTTGTTCCCTGTCATATGTTTTGAACAGCCACTGTCCAAATACCATTTTTCATTTATTCTTGGACAGCTGTGTACCTGCAAAAACAAGAAAACAATCTATTTGTTCCAGACCCAGATTACCTTGGGCCTTTTTATATTTCCACAAAAATCTGAAATAAAAGACATTTCAGGTTGGTCCTTGTAACCTTGTGGATGATATCTCCTTGGAGCTATAATCCATTCAGTGAAATGATTGATAGAATGTGAAGAATAAGAATTGTTCAGATTTGATGTATAGTTTCTGTTTGATGAACTGGGCTGAGTTCGTCGAGCGTCGTTCGACGAATGACTGATATTTCGTCGAGTGCCGTTCATTTAATTACTATATAGAAAATCTATCTTCAGAGTTCGTCGAGCTCCGTTCGACGAAGTAGATGCATTTCGTCGAGCTCCGTTCGATGAATTCTGCTGAATTCTGCTATTCTCGACAGTTTTACTTAAAATGTTTTTATTTGCTCCTACAACCTCTTTGCTCTTAGCAGAGATGAATTTTATAGGTGTAGATAATATATTTTTCTTAATTAGAGGTGACTCACTTGATGAAGCACCCAAGCCTAGTTTGTTATTAAGTCTAGCATTTACTGTGCTGGTAATGTCCATCAGTTTGATGCTTCTCCCATTTAGGGATTCTTCAAACTTTTTGGCTTCAGACAACTTGCTCTCAATGAGAACAATATGTTCCCTGGAGGCTGCCAAATCTTTCTTAAGATTTATATTTTCTTCACTTATATTATTCATTTCAGCTAGCTTAAGTCTGAGAGAGATTATTTCTTTCTCAGATTTGATTAAGTCTGAGCAAAGGACTTTGAATTCAGCTTTGAATTCAACTGAAGTAAAATCAAAGGTAGATATTACCTGATTTGCATCAGTTTCTGCTTCTGATTCTTATCCTTCTTCATCAGAATTGTTGGCTGAGGCATTGATTGTCAACATGCAGAAGTTTTTCTCTTCTTCATTGTCTTCATCATCACTGGATGAAAAAGCATCTGCTGACTCACTGCTTGAGTCATAAATTTCCATCAGGCACTGATCATTCTCTTTTGTTTCTTCTTCATCATCTAATGAGATGGATGATGATTCTGATTCAGTTTCACTCCAAGATTCTGCTACAAATCCTCTTCCCTTCTTCTTGTGTTTGTGGGAGGAAGACTTGCTGGAGTTTCTTTTCTCTTCTTTGTCCTTTTTCTTTTCTTTCTTCTGGTTTTATGGACAGTCTGCTGCAATATGTCCAGGTTTCCTGCAACCATAACAAATAATTTCTTTAGAAGTTGACTTGTCATACCTTGGCTTTTCATGGCTCTTGGATGACTTTTTCCTGAAGTCTTTTCTTGCCATCTTGTAGAATCTTTTGGCAAACAGACTCATCAACTCCTCATTGTCAAGAGTCTTTCCTTCTTCTTCTGTAGCTTTGAAGGCAATATTCTTGTCCTTCTTTGTTGAAGAGGAGGTGCTCACTTGTTCAGCTTCCCTTGTCTTGATGAGTTGCTCATAGGATTTGAGCTTTCCTAGCAGTGTCTCAGTAGTTATCTCATTAAGACTTCTGGCTTCCTTGATAGGCCAGATCCTAGAATCCCAAGTGCTGGGGAAGCACATTAGGATTTTGTCATTGATCTTAGTTAATGAGATTTCCTTATCCAGTGTTCTGAGTTCACTTATGATTACACTTAATCTACTGTACATATCTGCAACTAATTCTTCTTCACCATTCTTGAAGTTCTCATACAGAGAGATCAAGTGAGACCTTCTGTCCTTTCTTTCATCAGTAGAGCCTGCAACCATATTGTTGAGAGAGGTCCATATCTCTCTAGCTGAGGTGCATTCCACCACTTTCTGAAATATGTCATCAGATATTGTTTGAGACAGAATGTTCATGGCTTTTGCATCAGCACTCCTTCGATTTTTCTGTTCTTCTATCCATTCAGGAGGTGGGACAACATTGTTGGCAGTTGTGGTTTCAGCACTTGCTGCTGCTGTAGGTGTTGGAGGCCCTGTCAAAATCACATTAATAATTTCTTCATCAATTGAGTTCATATAAAGCCTAATCCTTGCTTTCCACAGTGCAAACTTACTGAGAATGCACATAGGAGGTCTTGTGCTTGAATACTCCTTGTTTTGTGCCATGAGTTTTTAAAAAAAAAAAAAAAACAATAAAAAACTCTAAAATAATTTAAGATCTAATTGATCTTTGTGATACAGGTGTTAGCTTGTAAATAAGATCAACAGCCCTCTGATACTAATTGAAAGTGGAGGTTAGATCTTAAATTAACTCTAGAGGGGGGGTGAATAGAGTTTAAAACTTTTTCCTTTAGTTTTATTTGCGGAATTGAAAATACTGATATAAGTATATGTGTATAGAGAATGAGAAATAAAAACAGAATAAATAAAATCACACAACACAACACAGAGAAATAAACAATCACAGAGGACACAAGGAGCTATAGTAGTTCCCCAATAAATCTGGGTACGTCTACTTTTCTACCACCCTTGGTAGGAATCCACTAGGATTTTTGATCAGGTACCCTCACACCAAGGGATTTTTGATAAGGTGTCCACACACCAATGGGAGTTTGATAAAGTGCCCAAATCACCGATAAGCTTTTGATAAGGTGCTTAAAAACAACACAAGGATTTTTTTATAAGGTGTCTTGCCACCAGTGGGTTACACTTTTGAAGGGAGTATTAACCCTGTACAGAATGGGATAGAGAGGGGTTAAGATGTTCTTCTCTGTCAAGATGTATAGAGAAGACTCTAGTGGATTTGATGTATAAAAGAACTCCTCTGTCTGATTGAAGATGTTTGACAGTTGATGTTGCTAGAGCTTTTCTTTGAAGATTTGATCTTCCTGTAGCAGATTAAACTGAGAGACAAGAATGCTTCAGTTTGTTGTTGCTCTTTTGAAGATCTGTGCTTGTTCTTCTTCTTCTTCTTTATTTCTTAATTCTTGCAGCAGGGAAACTGAGATGGTGTTGAAGACGTTCTCAGAAAAATGTTTGCTGCTGGAAGAGGAGGAAGATGAAGTTCTGTTCTCTAAAGGATGCTGAGCAGGGAGAAGATGAAGATCTGTTCAATTTTGTTCCTCTATTCTTTCTGTATGTCTTTCTCTTTCTTTTTCTATACAGAAGATATGTATTGATGTGGTCGTGTAAAATAGCTGTGTATTAATCTATAATATCTTCTTTCCTTATTTTCCTTTTCTTTTTCAAATCTCTGACAAACATTAATTGCAGATCCCTTATATTAAGGGATAATTATATCTGAGAGAGTATTTTGAAGACATAAAATTGATGCGCCGTTTTATCTCTTTCCTTTTCCATGAAATGTCCTTTTCTGCTGGATGTCAACGGCTATAATCTTGGAATAAAGAAAGGAATTATATTATTCTTACTTGATCTGATGGAAAGAGCCGTTGCTGTAGTCGATCTGAGTTCAGAGAATGAAATAGATATAATCTTTTTGAAACTTTCTGAACTTGAGTAAGAGTTCTTCGATCTGAATAAAATTCATCGAACGCAGATTCATCGACCTCAATATTTTGGTTGAACACAATATTTACTTCGTTGACCTCAACATTTAATTCACTGTTCTGAACATCTGCTAAATATTCGTCGAACGCAGACTTGAGTTCGTCAAACGAAAAGATTCGTCGACCGCTGAGCCTGGATAAAATCCTCGAGCGCTGAGCGTCGAGCGCTGAGCTGGAGTAAAAGTGTTGAGCACTGAGCTTAGACAAATTCTTCGACTGCTGAGACGGGTTCGTCGATCGCTAAGATTGGAGCTGTTGGTCGAGCACAGAATGAACATCTTTCGTCGATCGCAGAGCGTCGTTCGTCAAACGCAGATAGCTGTTCGTCGAACGCAGAGAACATACTGTTCATTGAACGCAGAGAGCTTGTCGTTCATCGAACGCAGATAGTCATTCGTCGAACGCAGTTAGTCATTCGTCTAACACAGAATCTGAATGAATTCTCTAGTTCTAACAGCCTAGACTCTTGACCCATAAACTGTACATTGGGGTCAACTTTGTCCTTAGTCAATATATAGTGATCCTAGCCCAAATCAGAAATAGGGTTGTTCCAACACCCTTTGATTTTAGAATAACAAATCCTACTTGTATTTGATCTTGCTTGCCATTGTATTTTTAGTATACAGGCTTGCACAGTGATGACACTAGTAGGTGGAATTATTGAACTGGAATAACTCAAAGCTGATGTATGGAAATTGATCTAACGCCAGGCGTTAAAACCTAACGCTAGGCGTTAACGTGCAGCTCACCGATATGATTATGGCAAGGAGGTAGCAGACGTGATTGCAGGGGGAAGTTTAGGAATGTTCTGACCTAACGCCAGTGTTAGCCTTAACGCCAGCGTTAGGGTTGCCTAAGATAAACAATTCCTAAAGTGCAGAATCTCCTTCCTATTTTAAAGATCCGAGCCATCAAAACATTACTATAATGGGTCAACGCCCGTTGTTAGCCTTAACATGACGTTAGCTCAAGTTCTATAAATTGGATGATTTCATATTCTCCATGTACTTATTGATTAGAGCCCTGTTCCAGCACTTCAGAAACTCTGAGAGGGCCATATTTCCAGACCAACACATCTCCCACTCAAGTTCAAAAGGTGGAATCGAAGGAGGCTTGGAACAACATGCTAACTCAATGCGAAGAATGCACGCTTGGACTTCAATGATCTTCAGCGATTCTTCGACGTCTCCTTTAGATTACCTCATAGGGAGTTTTTATATTTGTCATTTGAATTTGTCCTTTTATTTTATTGTTGTAATTGGTTTGTGAATTCACCTCGTGTTGGCGACTAGGTCTGGGTAGGACTTAGGAAGGAATTCGCCTCGTGTTGGCGACTAGGTCTAGGGAGTAGATCTAGGGGGTGCTCGAGGCCTTTTTGGGGATAAGAAGGCTAGAGCGGCTTGAGGCCGTATCTGGAGAGAGATCGGCTAAAGCCAATCGGTTCGTGGGGATATGAGTCGGTATAGAAAACAAAAAGACATTTTACTTTATCGCCTATGATTTCTAGCGTCATAAGAAATAATGTTTTGTAATCTTATATCTCAAGTTAATAAAATCATGTCTCTCATTTATATTACTTGATTTCTTCTTCAAATTAATCTCTTATCTTTTCTAATATTTTAAAATATAGTATAAGTTTTTAAAACCCTTATTCACCCCCCCCCCCTCTAATGGCGCCTAATGATCGAACAAGTGGTATCAGAGCAGGTTATTCCAAAATGGTTTCACCACCGGGAATAATGGCGTCTCTTGATCATGATCTCGCTTCTACTATTGGGGAACATTTTTATATAAATGAAAAATCACTAGCACCACCGTTATTCGAAGGGAAAAATTATAAAAGGTGGAAAACTATAATGGAAAAATTTCTCAAGTCCTTAGGCATAGATGTTTGCAACATTACTATTGAAAAGCCACCTTGTGTATTAAATAGAAACAAAATAGTTTTAAATGCAAAATCTATGAATTGTCTATTTTGTGTGTTAGACCAAAATATTTTCAAACTTATTCATACTTCACCTACCGCTTATGAGATTTGGAATTTTCTTGAAAGAACTTATGATTCTCCTTCTGTAGGAATGGAACAAATGTATGAATTAGAGAACATACAAGCCTACATGAGTATTCAAGAAAGCTCCTCACATGATGGATCCTTGAAAGGCACATCAAGCGGAAGGGATGATGGAAACTCCTGTTTTGATGTGGAAGATGAAGAAGACAAAGGAACAATATGTTCAAAAATCACATCGTCCATAAGCAATGTAAGGAAATCAAATTCCATCTTTTGTACCTCTATTTCTGCATTTCAATTGCTACAAACTACTAAACGTAAGATTAAGAAATTAACAAGGGCTAATGCAAAACTACGTTTAGAAAATAAAACTTTGAAAGCAAATGTGAATGTAGAATACAAAAATGATGTGTTTGAATCTCCATCATCTTCATTTGAAAACTCCACACCTTGTATTGATTATAATGAATTAAAAGAAAAATTCAAAGTACTCGAAAAGAAAGTTATTTTTGTAAAGGAACAAAATGAAAAATTATGTTTAGAAAACTCTTCTCTAAAAAGTAATTGTGCTAGTTGTAAAAACTATAAAATTGAAATTAAAGAGTTGGATGAAACATTTGAGGAACTAAGAAATGACTATCAAACTCACATTGAATCTATTAACACCACTCTTAAAAATTGCACAATTGCTTATAATAAAGCTAGACATAATCTCAAAATTAAGAATAATGAATTAAAAACTAAAATCAACTTGCTTAAGGAAATCATAAAGAAAAATTCTCAAAACATACAATCAAAATCTCAAGAAAAATTCAAAAGCAAGTTGAATATGAATATAAATATCTTGAATAAACCTAATAATGGGAGTAAGGAACACAAAGTCTTTGTAAATCAAAATCCGAGTCACTATCATTTACAAAATCCGTTTTCTCCCAACATAAATTTAAACGTTAACAAATTTCCTATACGTAACACTTTTGAAAATATTTATGGAAATTTGAAATATAAGAATATGAAACCAAAGTATGAATGGAAACCCAAAATTAAAGGTGAAACATTAACATCACTTCAAAGGGTTCATTCATACTCATCTCCCCAAAAATCATCTCGATGTATTTTGGTACCCAAAGGAACCATCCCACTTGGTCCTCTTTGGATATCTAAATCTCAAATTCATTAGGTATCATCAAATACATGAAATAGAATCCTTTCAAAATAGAATATACAAATTTCTACTTCATGATATGCTTTATTTCTTTTGTTTTTCATTTTAAGCCATCATGTCATGGTTATCTAATATAATATTTAATATTTGACTTTGTCCCCTAAAACCTAAATGAAGTTTACAAATTAAATTAAACCAAAAGTAAAAAAAATCAAGTTTTCATTTATAAATGGCCAATCTACTATCACTAAAATCATGCATATTTGTCTTGTTCAATCATTTTTGCATATCCTATAATATTAAGATTAAATGATTATGCAAAACTCAAGAATTAAGGTTGTTATTGAAGCCCATGATCTAAAATTTTAACTTCCGCAACTTTTTGCAATTTCTTCTCATTTTTTCAATTCATTAGACAGGTCTTACATTACAAAAATATAATTGAGCAAAATAGGAAGTGAAATCGAAGAAAATCTAGGTTATACAAGTAAAATATGCACTCTCTGTGAGCTAACGTAGGCGCAGAGACTTAGGTAGGATTTGGTTCGGCGGTTGAGGTGATGCGCGGCTGGAACGCACCGTCATTTTTCACGTAAGCAGCATTTGGGACTACTTATCTCCAAACTACCATTTGCTGCGGTCCGCTGTTTTGTTCTTACCCTTGGCCGCTGAAATTTTCCGCGGTTCACCGCAAACGTAGGGAGCATTCTTCCTGGATCGCGAGTTCCACGCGATTTTCCTCTGCTCCAATGTGATGGCCACGCTCCTGCGCGATTTCCCTCTTCCCCATCCGATGCCAACACCTCCGACGTCGATGCCTCCAACGCCCACCACTCTGACGGCAAACCCTCCGACGCCCACCACTCTGTCGGCAAACCCTCCGACGCTGACGCCTCCGATGCCCACCACTCCGACGGCATAGGGTTTCGACTCCAACCGAAGGCCACGGTTGCTTAGGGTTTTGACTCCGACGGTTATATTCAGCGTTTTTCCTCCCACCGCCGGTGATCTCTTCCTATTTTTCCAGATCTCCACCATCAAAGCTTCCCCAACAAAGCTTTGTTCATGATAAATTGTGTGTGATGTGTTATGTATTTGTGTGTGTTGTATGTGTTTATGGTATGTTTATGTGTGTCTTGTATGTGTTTGTAAGAAAACTTCGTTTTTCATCCAAAAAGTTTTTTAACAAAACTCTGTTTTCCAGGATCAGCAATTTTCCTATCAGCAGCTTTTCATCAGCAACTTTCCATCAGCAACAGCCCAACCAAACAGAGCCTTAATGCCGGTGTTAGATCGAATGTCCAATATTCTGTGTTTCTTAAAATTTTGAAAAATCACTAAAAATATGTTCGTCTAAATATACTACCTATTTTTATCTGTATGCATTGTATGATTGTTGAAAAATCAAATACAAAATTATAAAACAATAAACTTACCAAAAATAATTTTTTGAATTTAATTTTTCTATATGCATGTATCTTGCGAAAGGGAGATTTGAGATGTCACCCTATCATATCTCCTAGTACCGGCGCGAACCCTTCACAGGGTAGACCTCGAGAAGTCCAAGATCCACTCAAAATTGCTAAGTCCAACTAATGTCTCGCAAAGATAAACTATAGACTTGTGTGCATCCATGCGAATATCCGAAAAAGAAAATTATCATTATCTTGCCTTTCATAAAAATAATATAGGCCTTTGGACTTTTTCTAAAAATAAATTGCAAGATTTCGACCTAAACATCAAATGATCATAACTTTTGATCCACTTGTTGATGCGCAAAACTATATCCGCAAACGATAACTTCAAGTGTACCGTATCGAATGTAGTATGGGTTATAAGAAACCAAGGTTGTATTAGACTCGGGGAGGTTGAGTACTCATATTTCAAGAAAATCTCTATTATTCTATCAATTAAAACTTTGGGTTGATTTTGCAAAAAGAAAATAATAATAAGATTAAAACAATGTGTAAAAAGGCTAGCACCCGATCTTGAATCACCTTGGAAAATAAATATAATAAGAACAACTTCTAATTCTCTTAAGAAATTACTTGACCGTGGAGGTTCCCGAATTATGAACAGACCTCTCTCGAGGATACGCTCAACTAAGTTTAGGTTGACCAATCGAACTTTCGTTCTAGAATCAAAATCCCTAAAACTCGCTTTATCGTGGTGAACCCCTCTATTGGATTTGACTCCAATCCGGGAGAATTATGTCATCCTCGCTTGAGGAGTGCATTCAAATCTCTTTATCCCTGAATTGACCGATTCGAATTCAAAACCTCTCGGTTATTAGATTACGAAAACAAGAATGAGAGTTATATATCGACAATATAATCTCAAAACAATAAAGTTCAAGGATAAATCTTAAGCATTCTAAGGAAGAGAAAGAGAGGCTAAAGATTAAATCATGAATTATATTTTCCATGGATCATCACGACCGAGTGCTAATAGAAATTTAGCTACTCATGGAGATGGAGGAATCGAAGAAAATAAAAGGATGCATGAAATAAAGAAGAAGAGAAATAAGAGAATAAGAAGAACTATTTTATTAATTGCAAAAGAAAGTTACAAACTGGGAATTGAAAGCTACAAACTATTTTAATTGAAAATATAAATTGCAAGAAGAAGAAGGATTACAAGACTACTAAAACATGAAAATAAAACATGAAATGAAAATGTCTAATCCTAAAATTTGCCTCCAAAATTCCTCCTCAAACATCTGCTGGAGCTGGCTTTTTATAGCTGCAAAATTGAGGTTACATGCCCTTGGTCATTCCCGTGACCATGGGCGTGTATGGGCGTGATCGGTGCTGGAGAGGAGAGGGCGTGTTCTGGCTTCAATGCAGGCATTTTGGACGCGTCACGCCCTAGGTCACGCCCGTGACCTAGGGCATGTAATCTTTAAAACTTGCTGTTGGCGGGAAGCTTCGGCGGGAAATGGCGCTGGATGAGTCACGCCCGTGTACTGGATGTTACGCCCCATGGTCACGCCCGTGACCTGGGGCGTGTAATTTTAATTGACGTGGCAGGCTTGATCTCAGCGGTTCCGATTCATCTCAGCGGGTCGCGGTCCTGACATTGGGTCACGCCCCTTGGTCACGCACGTGACCTGGGGAGTGTACTTGGAGAACTCTTCACGGAACGACCCCGGGGTGGCAGAAGCAGGTCTGGAACTCCGCGCAGGTTACACGCCCATTGGTCACGCCCGTGACCTGGGGCGTGTAAATGAACTTTTTGCTCCAAATGTCCAGAAAACCTGAAAACACAAAATAATCTTAAGTTAGCTTATGAAATTAAAATAGGAAAGATTTATATGATATAATTTATATAAATAACATAATTTCATATTAAAATTATACTAAAAGATGTGTACAAAAAGTACTCATCACTTGTCAGAATTTTGCCCACAATAGCTTTTCTGAACGAGGTCAAGAAGACCTATGCAATGTCAAACCAGCCCTGCTCGTTTGAGTTCATTTCGACCCTCAAAACTGCCAAAATTCAACTTTGTTTAGAAGTTATTTCAATTTTTCCTTTTTCGGCATTTTTCGTGTCAAAAGATTGTACATCACATGCTCTAAAGTACCATTACAATGACTTTAGAATCAACCTTATACTTATTGAAAATAACTCACAAGATTAAATCACATCATTCTAGGTCTATGAACAGTTAAGTTGAAGCTCCATGTCGAATATATGCAAATCTATTATATGCTTGTAATCTTCACATAATATTGCACCTTGTTTTCATAACTTTTCATCTAGCATCATCACTCACTATAAAATGTCTATGCTAGTTATATCATTCCATGTTATGCGAAAGAAAAATTGAACAATGGAAGTTTGAAAGTCAAGAAAATTATATATTTATATATATTGTGGTTAATAATCAAAAATTCAAAGTGAAAATTTACAAAACCTTTTCAAAATAACCAAAAATATTTTCTCATTATATTCATTATCCACCTTACAATCTTTGTCTATGATATTATGAAAAGGTTGAATATGAATGGTTTTACATACTTCACCTACCTCATTATGAATAATTAATCATGAGTACCTAAATTTCAATGTGATAAAATTAATGATCATGAAAAATCAAAAGGTCTTTTAACTTATAACATTAAATATATCTACAAAAGATCTTATTTCTTTCAACATATAGTTTATGATCATGATTAGTATATGATTCTCTTATGTTTTGCATGTATTTCATTTAAATGTCTAAAATTGAAATACTACTGCTGATTACATGCAACATTATATCAAACTCATCATTCTAGCATTATCATCTAATAAATATTATCATTCATGCTTTCTATCAAATAATGACATAATGAATTCATCTTAAAGTAGAACAAGTAAAAGTTAAAATTCATAATAACTATGTTGCTTTAAAATATAATCAGAAATCAATCAATCATAAAAAGCCATAGTTTATAAATTGATTCCATAGGATAAAATGCTTAGGATGTCCATGATCATTCACCCACATTATGTGTCCCACAATAGCGAGGGCGTAGGTTCGTATGCATTAGAAGACCTAACCTTTAAGTCATGTCGTTTCCTTAACCGGGAAGGGTTCTAGTGGTGTCTTGCAAGGCACTGGGGGAAAGAGTGCTAGGTTGAGCATCCTCTAGTGTGTGCATATGGGATTAACACCCCATCTGACAGCATGTGTGCAGCTCCTCATGCCCATCGGTCATTTAGTATGGGGCTAGTGTGTAGGCATATAATTAGGGTATTATAATCTAGGACATACCTTTATCATATGTTTTTGCATGCACTCTTTATGATTATATTCTTCATGCATTCTTGGGTTGATTAAACATGCTTCTCTTGTGTTTTGCATATTTTATCATTTTGAACCTTAATGATCTTGTAAGACACAAATAATTGAAAACCAAATAAAAATATAAAAACCATTATTGAACAAATAATACATGCTTAAATAGCCTTCTAATCATTTCCAAATTTTCTAAAATCTCTACACTAAGAAGGTCTATATACATACTATCTATGCCAAAGAAACTTTTTTAGAAAATCTTAAAAATAGTGTTTTGTTTGGGCGTTAAGAAGTTAACGCCAGGCGTTAGCTCCTTTTGCTAAATTGAAATTCTATTTTTTCTACACTACTTTTGGTATTTTTTAATGATTTTTCTCTGTTTATTTTCTCCGATTTGAAATTAATTTGTTATTAATTTGTTAGTTTTACTATAAAATACAAAAAAAAATTCAAAATTCTCAATAATATGTATTTGTTAATTGTTTTTGCTTTAAAATTTTACAAAATTATGGTTTGACTATAAGACATCACAAGAGCAAACATCTTAGTCATTTTTTGTTTCAAATGGTCAAAATTGATTTTATACACTTAAAGATTGTCTTCAATGTCTAATGTTTACTTCAAATTTCCTAAACATTGTTTTATCTTGTCATGCCTTGACCTTAATCTGATTATGTGCAATGAAATAGTCTATAGAAAATTGTGTATGATTGCCTAGCATGCCTCTAAGTGTGAGTAATGTTTTATGCTAATCAATGATTCATACACTCACTACTTTGGAAAAATCTACATGTGCTCATAATCTTAGTCTTGCATGAATGTGTTGGGTAATCATTTTAACATATTAAGTTGTATGTCAAAATTACCTACACCGTCTTTCAAAAATAAATTTCATGCACACATAAAAGTGTTATTTAATATTATTAATGTTTGCAACAACAAGTGAATTCAGAGACCTTTAGCCCAAAACAAAAATCTGAAATAAAATGTCAAAGATAACTCCACCAAGAACTACTCACCATCCTGATAAGTCTTAATGAGCATTGTGAGGTTGAGTACCTTGGAAAGAATCGTAAAGTGTCTTGTGCAAACATATTCTTTTTTATCACTTGTACTTGTATACTGGATCACTAAAAATAAAGTTTTGGAAAAAAATGCTTATGTGATTCCCCAAGCAATACTTCGCTCCCTGATAACTCTTAATTAGCATTGTATGGGCGAAGCACCTTGGTAGTTGTACTTATGTGATGTGCTTTGAAATTTTATTCTAGATGTGATGTGTGAAAGTAATTATAAGATTACTATCTTAATATTGTTGTTACTATTCCATTACATATGTCATGTGCTTTGATTATTTCACTTGTATACTTTTATCAAAACACCTTGCACACATCATTGTTTTTTTCATAATGCTTCTACTCATGAGATTTGGATCCTAAAACAAAATTACATAACTCTCTAAAAACTTAAGTAAACGCACTAAATTGCAATGGATGTATTCTACAATGTTTTCTTTACTTGAAATACAAATTGGTCACATTATAGCTATTATCTTTTTGAATATGTTAAATCATGCTTGCCTATTTATTATGAAAAAAAATTAAAGAAAATTGCTCATGTGTGAAAAGTCAAAATATATTGTTGGAATGGCCAAACTATAACAAAAAATACTACTCTAAATAATTATTATTATTTTTTGTATCTCAAATTTAATCTTATACCATGTGCTCTCATACTTATTTCTACATTGTGTTTTCACTTGTGCTTGTTAAACAAAATTGCATCTCTCTTACAAGTAATATCACTCTTAAAATAAAGCAAGTGATTACATTCCTTTTGTATAATCTTTGGCAACTGTTCATTCATGCTTATCATCTATCTTTCCGCTGTGTTACTCTCTCATTTAGCTCGATCACGACTTAACTTATGTTAAAACAAAACTCTTACTTCCTCTCTTAGTTATGTTCTACCTTTTGCCCTCTATCTTTTTTTTTACACTCCACCCACTTTTGCTAATAACAAAAGGGGGAGAATAAAATGATAAATCACAAGAAGTAGGATTCACTAGATTAAGGGGGGCATGAATCTAGTATATAGGTGCATACACTAAGGCAGAGCACTTAAGTAGGGGAGCAAATTTAATAATCTATAATTCTTATAAATGTCTAAATATTGCTTGTGTCATACATCCTTCTAAAAACACAGTTATCTTATATCTGATTTATCTCTATTAGATTTGTCATTATCAAAAGGTGGAGATTGTTGGAACACGATTCTTCCCCATCCCTTTGATTTGAGAATAACAAATCCTACTTGTATTTGATCTTGTTTTCCATTGTGTTCTTAGTATGCAGGCTTGCAAAGTGATGACACTAGTAGGTGGAATTATTGGTCTGGAACAACTCAAAGCTGAAGTATGGAAATTGATCTAATGCCAGGCGTTAGAACCTAATGCTAGGCGTTAACGTGCAGCTCACTAGGATGATTATGGCAAGGAGGAAGCAGTCGTGATTTCAGGGGGAAGTTTAGGGATGATCTGACCTAACGCCAGTGTTAGCCTTAACGCCAGCATTAGGATTGCCTAAAATAAACAATTCATAAAGTGCAGAATCTCCTTCCTGTTTTAAAGATCTGAGCCATCAAAACATTACTATACTAGGTCAACGCCCGATGTTTGCTCAAGTTCTATAAATTGGATGATTTTGTCTTCTCCATGGACTGATTGATTAGAGCCCTATTCCAGCACTTCAGAAACTCTGAGAGGGCCATATTTCCAGACCAACACATCTCCCACTCAAGTTCAGAAGGTGGAATCGAAGGAGGCTTGGACCAGCACGCTAACTCAACGCGAAGAATGCATGCTTGGACTTCAACGATCTTCAGCGATTCTTTGGTGTCTCCTTCAGATTACCTCATAGGGAGTTTTAATATTTGTATTTTGTATTTGTCCTTTTATTTTATTATTGTAATCAGTTTGTGAATTCTCCTCGTGTTGCCGACTAGGTCTGGGTAGGACTTAGGGAGAAATTAGCCTTGTGTTGGCGACTAGGTCTAGGAAGTAGATCTTGGGGGTGCTCGAGGCCTTTCTGGGGATAGGAAGGCTAGAGCGGCTTGAGGCCGTATCTAGAGAGAGATAGGCTAAAGCCAATCGGTTCTTGAGGATACGAGTCGGTATAGAAAACAAAAAGAGATTTTACTTTATCTCCTATGATTTCTAGCGTCATAAGAAATCAAGTTTTGTAATCTTATATCTCAAGTTAATAAAATCATGTCTCTCATTTATATTACTTGATTTCTTCTTTAAATTAATCTCTTATCTTCTCTAATATTTTTAAATATAACATAAGTTTTTAAAACCCTTATTCACCCCCCCCCCCCTCTAAGGGCGCCTCACGAT
Organism: Dactylorhiza incarnata; assembly: GCA_033032865.1. Lineage (NCBI taxonomy): Eukaryota > Viridiplantae > Streptophyta > Magnoliopsida > Asparagales > Orchidaceae > Dactylorhiza > Dactylorhiza incarnata. The sequence goes on from JAWHQI010000068.1 coordinate 2,504,838, forward strand.
CCAACAATCATAGCATCCTTGCATAAAATAGAGACCTCGTCGTATAAATTAGGATGGGCTCTTTTATACGATGAATTTACCTTGGTGCTAGATCCCTTAGCTTATGTGCTTTGTGTGTACGCATATAAGTTAAGGTTATTTCCATAGCTTCTCTAGTAGTTACTTTACTTATTCTAGTATACTTTTCAACTACTCGTTGCTCTTTGTTACTACTACTATAGCTTTTTCTTATCTATTGCACTCTTTATGTAGTCTGTATAGTAAAACTGCTAGAATTGATTCTTTTGATCTATACTCATGCTAGCTAACTCCACTGTCACATGCTTGATTTATATTACCCTTTTGTTGTCCTCCGCTTCCTCCTCCCGCACGGTGCCTAGGAATTGCGGGTGGAGGCAGTGAGGATCATGTTGAGCCTTATAGACTGATGGTCGGTGGACGACATAATTACAGGAGCACCAAGAAGAGCAGGCCCTTAACCAGAGAGAGGTATGTGACACGGTGGATAGACTAGGACTCAGACTTTCTGCTGCTGCTGGGGGAGCACCGATGAGCAAACTCGCCCACTACCCATTCTTCACATCTATCCTGGGCACAGCGAGGAGTTATATATTCTCGAAGGCGTTAGATGTGTTAGTTTCTGCAGTGCTACATCTTTGTTAGGAGAGATGTAAAGAAGAATCGGATAGATCGGGCTTAAGCCCTTGTTGTACTTTAGCTTATCTTATCTTTTCGCACTATGATTAGTACTCTATTTTACATGTCTTAGATTATCTCATTATGGACAAGAGTTTAATGTTATCATGTGATTGTTGTGGATTAGTATTTCTTAAAGTATCTTATAATCCTTGATGTGTGGTTGGCCAAGATAAGATGATTAGCCGATAGGATCAGCATATTGTGGAGGCGACCATTTGGAATAATGGTATCATCGCAAGACGGCGGTTCTGGGCAGTAAGACCCGGGAAGGAATGCAAAAAAAGAGGGTCTTACAGAGGGAACTTACAAGGTCTGTACGTACAGAGTTGCGTGTGTGAGTTGCATCTTGCATAAGCAAAGCATAGCATAACACCATTACAAAAACAAGACCTCATCTAATAAATTAGTATGAGCTCTTTTATACGATGAGTTTACCTTATTGCCAGATCGCTTAACTTATAAGTGTGTATGACATTCATATAAGTTAAGATTACCTTTGTAGCTGCTCTTACCTTACTTGAATTGCTACTATGCTTACTGCTTGTCATTTCTTTACCTATTTCTCTTACACTGTTTGAGTTATATATTGTACTGTTATTATAGCTCTTATTCTATAGTAGTTTATCTATAGTAGTTTATATATGTACATGCTTACTAGTTAGTTCCATGTCAACTGCTTTGTATATTGCTTGTTGTCCTCTTTCATCCTCCCGCTCGGTGCCTAGGAGTGGCGGGTGGAGGCGAGGACAAAACAACTTAGTATTTATGACTAACGACCGGATGTGACATAACAAATAGGAGTACCAGGAGTAGCAAACCCAGCACGGCCAACATGATGGGGTGGCAAGACTTCAGGAGCAGTTTTCGCGCACCACTACCATCCTACCACAGGTTAATGAGTGATTGCTTAGCTTCTACAGTTGTTGTAGTTTGAGAGAGTGTTTACTTTTGTTGGGATATGTACCAGGTTTAAGTCCTTACTCTCATATTTATACTCATTGTTGGACATGTATCTCTTTTGATTCATATATATATATATATATATATGTCATTTTTGGACTTGTTTTATTATAATTTTACTTCTTTCCATTGCAGTTCTGGTTGATCGTTCTTGCTGGAAGGATCGGCATGTGGTGGAGACTAATCCGTGTGTTGGTGCCACCGTAAGGCGGCGGTTCTGGGCATAAGATCTGGAAACTCTCTAGTAAAGAGGAGAGGGATCCTACACCGGTCATCCTTGGTCGCGCACCAGCAGCGCAGGAATGCATAGCCTCGCAGCCAGCCGGCCATGACCGGGTGCCCTCAGCACGCGGTCGTAAGTCCTCGCAGTTGGCCTCTTAGTCAGCCGCCTTTAGCTTCATGCTCTCCCAGCCGGCTGGAGCTCCTTACCGGCCAGATTCCGCCAGCGGTCGGCTTCCTCATCACCGATCGGTCCCCCATCGCCAAACGGACTCTCGGTCATCGCCGCTGTCTGATCATCCCTGCGCAATCTCCACCCTCCGGTAAATGGGTAACCACTCGCATAACCATCGGTATAACCACCTATTATGGGGGTGTGAATATCCGAAAATATATTAGTTTGCGTATTGAAAAATACTTAAATAATACACGTCCTAAAACTATATGGAATCAGCTTGCAAATAACAATTATGGTGGTTACGACTTCTGAATAACCGCATAACAACAGTAACCCCTCTGGGGCCTATAAATAGGACCCCAAGGCCCTCCTTCATTCCCATCCTTTTTTCCTCTGACTTCTCTTACATGCAAGTGAGTTCCTTGAGGTTTTCAACGCCATCGAAGATGCCCTTGAAGATTCTTTAAGCACTTCAAAGACTGCTCAAAGATCTCCATCCTCCTCCAAGCTTCCTTCTGAGCACAGAAAGCTCGGCGATCATCACCTTCAAGTCAACGGCAATCTACGCGCTTCAGACACCACCACAAAATTGCGAAGATATACATAGATTCGGAACGCGCCACTCGATATCCCAAGCGCTAGGGGAAGGCCGTCTGGACTAAGAAGAAGACTTAGTTCCAAGATTGGTGGTCTGTCGCCCTCCAAACGCCTCTCTCTCTCTCTCACAAGTTGTAATGAGGAGCGGTCTATCGAGCTTGATTTATCTTCAACGCCCTGTAAAGAAACAATAGGTAGTGAAGTTAGGTCGACATCAAACCGACCATGTGGTATTTTGGATCAGGGAGGAGTAAAGTGCACCCCCTGCACTTTACGGTAAAGTGCGCACATCCAATGGTCCGCATTGGATGCCCGCACACTTACCAAAGCAAGCTGTGATGTGCTCGCTTTAAGATGTGTGCGGGCATCCACCTGAGCGGTTGAAAGCCTGACTTTACTGTAAACTGCATGGGTGCACTTCACTCCCCCCAAATCCGGGTTTTTTTACCTCTTTCCGGGGTTTTCCATGATAAAAAGTTTTATTGCTAGCCGCCTTAATTCTCTATGAATGCCTGCACGCTCGACCGCTCCGGGGCTAAGACGATCCATTTTAGACCGATTTTAGGAGCCTCGAGAAGGCCACAATATATATAATAGTGAATAAACAATAAAAAATCATTATCTAATTTATAAAAAAATAATAATTTAATTTATTGTTTAATTAATAAATATATGTAATGTCCACATGAGCATCACATGAGTGCCTCATCATAGCCAATGATGCAAAATCCGTTACAAAAGATAATGGAAAGTTAAGTGAGACTAATTTTAAAAAAAAAATTGAAATTTTAGAGATTTATTTTAAACAAATGAAATTTTAGGGGTTACGAGTTTACCCATAAAATAAAGCTAGGCAACGATTGTGACCATCTCAGCAAGCCAGTTCCAACAAACAAAATTTCACGCAAATTCGAGCTCATTTGACCCCTAATAGGCGCCGAAAGGTCTCACGGGGATACCGGCCCGAACCAGACTAGCTCGGGACCAACCCGATCCAGTCTGGCCAACCGAGCGTTAGGGCTCAAGCCCTAGGGCTCAGTCACATAAGTGGTGGAGGGCTCCGCCACTTCCCCTCATTTCGGTGGCGGTATGGCCACCAGAAAGCCTCGAGTGGGGGATCCCCGGGCTCTTGGGAACTCTCTGGTAAAGAAGAGAGGGATCTTACACCGGTCGCCCTTGGTCCCTGTAACACCCTAGTTTTTTGCTAAGCGCGGAAGTAGGTTTTCCTAAGGAGGAGGGCAAGGCGTTCGTAGCTGGGAGCTAGCGCTGGCGCTGACGCAAGCGCTAGCGCAGGTGTTAGCTATTCCATTGTGTAAGGCTCTCATTTCGACGGTGTTCGTCAAGTTGAATTCGTCAAGGTGGATTCGTCGAACGGAATTCGCCGAAGAGCTACCATAGGCGGTAGCGCTAGCGCTAGGAGGTAGCGTTTCATCGGGTAATGAAGTTCCGTCGGGAGGTTGAGTTGTTCTTCGTCGAGGGGTTTTCGTCGAGTGGCTAGCGTGGGCAGTAGCGCTAGCGCCGACGCTAGCCCTTAGAGCCAGTTCTGTAATTGGCATTTGTTGGACGTCCGATCTTCTTAGATCATGATCCTAAGGTTCATATAAGTGCGTCCTAAGGCTCTAATTAGGGCAGAGAAGTTCTATTCTCATATCAGCAAGTCTTTTGGTGCTTTTGGAGGCTAAGGAAAGGAGTAGGGTTTGGAGGAAGAAGAAGGTTAGATCCGCCATTGTTGGAGCACCGGAGCTCCGTTCGCAGATCCGAGACCATATCCGTGGATATGACTAGAAGGCGCTTCTTTCTATCCATGCCTTTCAACCGATCCATGGCGAGGAAGAGAACTCTTTGGGTAACGACATCTCTCCTCCTGGTTTTAGGATGTGTGCATGGCATCTTTGCTTTTACCTTCTCTTTTCTGAAATTTATGGCACCGGATCTCTCAAATGAGAGGGGTTCGGGTCGCCTTGGTTCAAGAAGAATCATTGGGTTGATTGAGTCCGTCCCTGACATGATTTTGCACTAGAGATCTGCTCCGTTAGTAGATTAGGCATTGTAGGTGAAGCCGAAGTTGTGACCGGCTGTCCGATTCGGTGATGTTGCTTAACGTGCATTTTAGGGATTTTGCTAGAAATCCGATGACGGCGAAAACGTCGTAGGTGTTTCCTTTATGTTTCGTGTGAGAACGAACGGTGGTTTGGAAAGGGTAACTTGCATGTGTGATGAATGGCTTGTGAAGCCGCTTGTATGTGGAGGTGTCTCTTTGTCTTTGTGGTTGGCTGGCTAGCCTGTGAATGTTTTGATTCATGTGGGGAGAGTGTCCCGGAAAGAAAAGTTCCCTTTTGGGCTAACTGACGAGAACAAGTATGCTGATGCGCCCGTTGGCAAGATGAGCCATGTAAGGGGTGAGTTCTTAGTGGAGTTCTTGGCTTTGGCTTAGTGATTGTGGCGAGAACAAGTATGCTGATGCGCCCGGTGGCGAGATGATCCAAGTAAGGGGTGAGGTCTCAGTGGAGTTCTTGTCCTTGGGCTTGCATGCCCATGGGGAAATGGTAAGTACCCTTTGTTTATTGTCAATTGATGATGTGTGTTGATGTGTTAGAAGCATACATGCCATATGGTGTCTTGGGTGAAACCCAAGTTTGCATTCATGCTGCATTGCTAGGCCCCTTACTTTTACTGCTCAACATAGAAACGTGGATGAAGATTGTGACACTCATGACTGTCGTTTTTATGTTATTACTGTTTATTACATTTGCATACGAAATGCTGACTTGCAGGGTGATGTAGTTCCCCGGGATTCGTTAGGACGGCCGGGAGGAGGGGTGTTGTTACACTATTGTTGGTCAGCCAAAGCTGACCCTCGTTATACCACTCTTTGTGATTTGGATGCAGGGCAAGGATCGCAGGCTAGACCTAGCTCACCGGCCAAAAAGGCCTAAGCTTCATGAAGTTCATTTTTCTTGCTTTCTTGTTTGACTATGATGTCTTTACTTGTTCCAGCTTGCCTGTCGAGATAGCTTAGGAGTGTGATGATCTTTTGTACATTTTATATGCCCTGTTTGTTTGACTTGAGTTTGGGTTTTGTAAGGCCTTAAGGCCATGGTACTCTTATGTAGATGTGGACAACTTCTGTGGTTTATTTAATGTTTTCGCTGTGTTGGTTCTGAGTTTTGAGATGGTTAGATCTATATCACTTTTTAATACTAAAGCTGTGCGGATTATATGTTGTGGGGTCCCGGACGGACCTATACTATATAGTCATTGCAGGGGAGGTGTTACAATTTCGTATCAGAGCTAGGTTAACGTTCTTATTGAGGTTTAGCGTGTTCGGAGCGCGTTAAGGAGTTGTCCACCTCGGAGTATCTTGCGGGACCATGAGTGTCTTTGCGATTTAGTCTTGTGAATAGAGTTTGATTCGTGTTTCCTTGCCTATGCTAGGATGATGGTGACGATGGGGGAATGTCGAGACGAAAAGAGGAGCCATCGGCAAGCAGTGCCACGACCCCAGCCCTTATGAATATTGGTGTGTCCCTGGCAGACTTCTGTCGTATGCTAGCGGAGGCGATGGTGGCGGCTCAAGCTGTGTCCATGCCACAGATTGCGACGCCTGTCATGCAGGCTGCGACGCATGTTACTCTGGGTACTGAGACACCGAAGGTGAGAGTAAGGCAGGTAGAGCTGTTAGCCTAGAGTGCGGTTGGGCAAGGAGATCGTCAGATAAAGTACTATCTGAGTTTCCATCCTCCGATGTTCAAATGATTTGGCACTCCGACGGAAGCCGAGGATTGGTTGGCGAGAATTCAGGAACTCCTAAAAGCAGCAGAGACCCTAGAGGACAAGCAGTCCCAGTTTGCAGTGTTTATGTTAGAAGGAGATGCCAAGCTGTGGTGGGTTAATCATAGCGGTCGTCATTTCTCTGGACGTGCCCCGTTCATGGAAGAGTTTGGGAATGCCTTCCTGAAGGAGATGCCAAGCTGTGGTGGGTTAGCCCTTTAGCGGTAGTTCTTGCACTTGGTGCAGTGCGAGAAGACGGTAGACGAGTACTTGCAGGTGTTTACTCGGTTGCGTCGTTTCGCGGGAACGATAATGGCAGACGACGAGGAGAGGAATAATCTCTTCTATCAGGGTCTGGGAGAGAATTTAAGGCAACCTCTGATAGCCTTAAAGAATGCGAGGTTCAATGAGTTAGTTGAAGCTACTCAAACTTTGGAGAAAGATATGGAGCGAACCCAGCATCGCAAGGTCTTGGCGGCAAAGCATGGAGAAAGTAAGCCATCTCAGTCTCAGGGGAAGTCTGAGAAAAGTTGGTGGAAGAAAAAGCCTCATCCTTTTAGGACTGGCGAGAGGAGCAGTGCGGCTTCTGGAGAGTTCCATTCCAAGGGACCAGTGACGTGCTGGAAGTGTGGCAAGGTGGGTCACATAGCTCGGTTCTATTTCGAGAGTGGAGTTGAGCCAGAGCAGAGGCAAGAGCAGTCGGTGCGTTCCGGTCCTAGTGTTGGGGAGAAAGGGAAAGCGGCGGAGTCCAGTGCTTCTCATTTCCCTCCTGTGTAGCCTAGAGCGTGCAACCTCGAGCAGCAGGAAGCGATTCGTGAACCTGACGTGGTGACAGGTACGAAAGTGTAGAGTTTCGTTTAATAGTTTTAATCTATTTGCGACCTTTCATATTCATTATACGCGTGTTAGGCTTCGTGCTAGTTTCTGGCTACCCCTCTAGAGTGTTATTCGACACGGGAGCATCACACACTTTTCTCGCGGAAAGCTTTATTCAGAGGAGTGCGGTTGAGACTGTTGTGGCAGAGGCGGGGATTAGTGTGTGCATGCCGAATGGGTCTTTCATGACCACTGGAAGGAAAGGACGCATTGTGATGAGGATTTGCGAGTGTGATTTCGAGTTGGTAGCAGCGATCTTACCACTAGCCGAATTAGACTTCATCCTGGGGTTAGACTGGCTTGCAGAGTAGCGAGCTAGTATTGACTGCCTGTGGAAGGTGGTGACCTTAAGGAGTGAAGGAAGAGCGGAGGCCAAGTTCGAGGGCCTGTGCGGAGTGGCATGCTCCATGATTTCTGCCGTGCAAATGGTGCGTGCGGTGAATCGAGGGGGTGAGTCATTTGTAGCTTTGTTGGAGACTCACTCCACAAATCTGGAGATTGGAGAGGTTCCAATGGTGGAGGAATTCGAGGATGTGTTCCCTGAGGAGCTTCCGGGAGCGCCTCCTCAGCGTGAAATCGACTTTTCGATCGAGTCTGTTCCAGGTGCGAGGCCGGTGTTGCGTCCTCCGTTTAGGATGGCACCAAAGGAACTGGCTGAGCAAAAGGTGCAGTTGCAAGAGCTACTTGAGCAGGGGTACATTAGGCCCAGCACCTCACCATGGAGTGCGCTAGTGTTCTTCCTAGTGGGACCGAAGTATTTCAGATTTTCAACGACGCGTCAGGTTGCGGTTTGGGTTGCGTGCTGGTGCAGCATGGCAACGTGATAGCTTATGGGTTAAGGAAGCTAAAGCCTCATGAAAGAAATTACCCATCCACGAGTTAGAGTTGGCGGCAGTGATTTTTTCATTGAAGTTGTGGTGGCACTACGTGTACGGTGCGAAGGTTGAAATCTTTACGGACCACTAAAGCTTGCGGTATCTTCTTGATCAGAAGGATCTTAATATGAGGCAGCGTAGGTGGGTTGAGTTCCTTGGGAATTATGATGTAGCGATTCAGTATACGCCAGGCAAGGACAATGTGGTTGCTGACGCCTTGAGTAGAAAGTATTCCGGGCAGGGAAATTGGATTGAAGCTCATGACGAGCGTTTGGTGCGAGAGTTCGAGTCTCTTGGCATTGTGTGTGTGGCTAAGTCAGTCCAACGCAGCTCGGATGAACTAGATCGAGATGCAGTGTGATCTAGTAGATCGAATTTGAGAGGCAACCAGTGCAGATGAGGAGTGTCAGCAATTGGCGTTGGAAGCTCAGCAAAGTGAAGGCAGTGCTTGGGAGATGGTCGGTGGACTTTTAAATAGAAATGAAAGGGTGTGTGTCCCTCATTTTGTCAAGCTCCGTGAGGAGTTGATGTTTGAGGCTCTTTTCACGAAGTACTCTATTCATCCAGGAAGTACAAAAATGTACTTAGATTTGAAGAAATCCATTTGGTGTCCTGGGATGAAGCGGGATGTAGCTTTGTATGTCAGCCGGTGTCAGATGTGCGCCTTAGTGAAGGCTGAATGCCAAAGGCTGGCTGGATTCTTGAAACCTCTTCCTATCCCCGAGTGGAAATTCGACGACATCTCCATGGATTTTGTGCATAGTTTGCCTTGATCGCGGCAAGGTAACGATGCGATTTGGGTGATTGTGGATCGCCTGACCAAGGTAGCCCACTTCATCCCAAATCGGAAGGACGATAGCGTGGAGAAGCTCGTGGAGCTTTATGTTCGAAACATTGTACAGTTGCACGGAATTCCAAAGAGCATCATTAGTGATCGCGATGGACGATTCAAGTCCAAGGACTGGAAGTTAGTGCAGCGAAGTTTGGGCACAAAATTGAAATTTAGTACCGCGTTTCATCCGCAGACCGATGGTCAAACGGAGAGAATGAATCGTACGTTGGAGGACATGTTAAGGATGTGTGCTCTCGATTTCGGTAAGAGTTGGGAAGACCACCTCTTCATGGTGGAGTTTGCCTACAATAATAGTTTCCAGGCGAGCATCAAAATGGCACCAAATAAGGCTTTGTATGGAAGGAGATGTCGAATGTCAATGTCTTGGATAGAGGCGGGAGACACCCAGCTGTTAGGAAAAGAAGTGGTGGCAGACACTTGTGAGTTGGTGCGAACGATCCAGGAGTGCATGAAGGTTGCTCAGGATCGTCAGGCAAAGTATTTTAATGCGCATCACAGAAATGTGGAATTTGCGGTAGGCGACATGGTCTACTTGAAGATCAAGCCGTTCAAAGGCGTTTCGCGAATTCGGCGACTCAAGAAATTGAGTCCGAGATACTTGGGTTCGTTTGAGGTTACGGAGCGCATAGGCGAAGTGGCCAATCGGTTGGCATTGTCCATAGAACTAAGCGGATTGCATGATGTATTTCATGTTTCGGTACTGAGGAAAGCATTGGGGGAGCCGGAAGATGTTGAGTCTTCGACAGTTCCCATAACCGAAGATCTGAGGACGATAGTTCATCCAGTTTACGTAGAGAATTTTGAAGTCCGGCGGTTGCGGAACAAAGAGATCAAGCTGGTCAAAGTGCGTTGGGATAATTGCAGATGAGACGAGTTCTCGTGGGAGCGGGAGCAAGCGATGCGGGATGACTTTCCGGAACTGTTCGTTTCAGGTATGTGTGTTATTTGTGCTTTCGGTAAAGTCGTAAATTTCGAGGACAAAATTCTTTTAAGGGGGTGGAGTTGTAATGTAACATCCCCCAAACAACTAGACCCCTAGAGTATTTTTGTCATGACTAGGTCATGAAAAAACCCTAGGAAGCTTGAAGAGACCAATTGGCCTTAGCCAGGAAGAAGGTAACCATAGTGGTCTGCAAATAGCAATTTCTAGTTAACAAGCATAGGTTGGACTTAAGTGCCTCACCTTGACCCTTTGACCCCACCATAGCATACCTAACCCTTTTAGGGGTCCCCTTAGAGCACCAAGGACCCATTGGGGTCAACCAAAGAGGCCAAATTGACCAATGTGAACCCTAACCCCAAATTGGTCAAAGTAGCCTAATTAGGGTCAATTGACATCCACCATGCCCAATTGACCTTTCCCCAACCCTTATAAGGTTATTAGGGACCCAATGGACCAAAACGCCCCATCATGGGGCCACCATTTTGGCCAATTTGACACAAGTCAACACTAGCTCTATTTTGGTCAAACCAACACCTTTTGGATAAATTGGCCCAATTGGGGCTCCACCAAGACTCGACCAACTTTGGGTTATGTCAAGGGACTCAAGACACACCACATGGACCAGTCAGCCCATCAGTTGACCAAGTCAACACCTCAAGTCAACACTTAGTCAACCTTACCAAAAAAGAGGGGAAAAAGCTAACTCAAGCTCAATCCACTTGGGCTAGGCCCAATTGAAGTGACACTCTAGTCTAATGAGGCTGAAATTACATGGAATGCCATCCAATTTCTGGAGGGGGTGACTAGGAGAGAGAAATTGGGAGTTTCCCCCAATTTGAAGAGAGAGAAAAGGAGGATTAATGGCATTCATGGCCAAGGGAGGCCAATTGATCTCCCAATTAATGGGGATTCATCTCCTCTGGTTGTTACAAGAAGTTTGGGGGTTTTTCCTGCTCACATGGGGGCTGAATCAAGAGGAATTCAGTTGGCCGAAATTCACCATTAATGGTGATAATGGTGATTGATGATTTGGCTCTTCCCCTCCCCCAATTGAACTTATAACACCTTCAGTGGATGAAGAGGAGGAGTTTCACCACCTTCCCCAAAGAAATCGAGCACTAGAAGCTAGGATCGACATGGCACCGAAAGCTCCACCTCCGGCCATTGCGACTCATCGGAATTCGCGCCACCAAACCCCCACACAGGTCTGATCCGCCTCCTCTCCCTTAGTACTAGATCTTATGATAATTTGGAGCTTGATCCGAGCTAAATTGGGCTCGGATCGTGCTTTCGAAAGGGCTCGATTTAAGCTCTCTTTCCCCTCCTCTAAACCCCGATTCCGTCCACCTACGGATGGCCAACCACCCCCTATCGCCGGCCACCACCTCAACGGAGGTGGTGGTGGCATTGGCCGGCCGGGAAGAGGCACAGGTGGCTGAAAGCCCAGGATGGGTTGTCGCGCGTTGTCCATCCATCGGGGACGATGACCATGAGCCGTCGGATCTGCCGTGATCAATTATTTGTAGATTTAAATGATTATGTTAAAATGTTATTTCATTTTAAAAGTGGGGCCGTTGCTGAATGGTCGATCTGAGTTCAGAGAAAATAGATAACTGATCCTTCAGAGATTGTTAAGCTGGAGAAGAAATTTGTCAAGCTGAAGGCTGATCGTCGAACTAAAAGGTGAGTTCGTCGAACTGAATCTGGAGTTCGTCGAACTTAATTAATTTGTTGAACACAATCGGGAGTTCGGCAAACTGAATCTGGAGTTCGTCGAACTGAATTAATTCGTCGAACACAATTGGGAGTTCGACGAACTAAATTTGGAGTTCGTCGAACTGAATTAATTCGTCAAACACAATCGAGAGTTCGTCGAGCTGAATTAATTGGTCGAACACAATCGGGAGTTCGGCGAACTGAATCTGGAGTTCGTCAAACTAAATTAATTTGTCGAACTGAATCTGGAGTTTGTCAAACTGAGAAACAATCTGCTGAACTGGCTGGAGAACTGAATTCGTCGAGCTAGGAAGCAATTTTGTCGAACTGAAGCATGACGTTCGTCGAACGCGGATCGGATTTCGTCGAACGCAGGTTGAAGTTCGTCGAATGCAGAGACTTGGAATTTCCTATGTCCTATCTACTCAGACACACTTTAAACCTTAACCCTTAGACTATATAATGGGGTCAACTTAATCCTAATCAACAGATGGTGATCCTAGACCAAATCAGTAATAGGTTTGTTCCAACACATTTTGTCACACTTCCTGCAGTATTTCATTTTAATTATTAAAAATACTAGGACCCCTCAAATGAAAATGTGCCCAACAAGAATGTTGTTTCCCTTGGTGCCTAGATTAAGTGAAAATTTGTTTCAGGTCAATAGGGGCACTATAGCTCCATGTGGAGTCATTTTTCTAGGACTAGTCCCTAGGGTAGGACAGTCATTAATTATTGAATATCTTTCTATTGGTAAAAGGTATGGCCTTGAAATTTAAAACCTAGGCTATCTACACCTACCCACACATCATACCCAAAGATGGGAATTTTAGGAGAAATTTTTTCTAAGGTTTTTGTAATCATTTCATAAATCAAATATTAATTAATTAGTAGGTCAAATGACCTTCAATACCCTCCAAATTTTGATGGTTGCTCCTTGGGGTTATTGTATGACCTTGGTAAAAATCTCAGCCAAATTGGGACTGATTTGGTTGGCTAATTTGTCAACCTAAGTTAGGTCAAATTGGGTCAAAGTTAGGGCATGGTGTTTATCTTGGGGTATGGTGGTCAGAACTCATCACCATGAGTTGAAACCTTGGCCACTGGTTTAGGATCACCTAAAACACATTCATGAGTAAGATGGGGTGGTGTAGAGGTGGATATGCCCTAGGACCCTAGTTTTACCCCTTGGGGTGCATATAGAACCTTGTCAAGGCCATGTGGTCAAAAGCCCTAGAATGGCCATCGAATTTAGGAGATATGTTCATGGGGTGTGATTATTGTTTGCCCGGAAAGTCCGCGACCTCACTTCTCAGCTAGAATGAGCCTTCCCAACGGTCTCAAATTTGTGAGACCATCCAGACCAATTCTTTTTGCTCAGCCAACAGCTCCTGCCTCGGCAGTCTCAAATATGCGAGACCGCATGGACCGCTCCTCACCAGTATAAAAATCTTCTCAAGTATCAGGCGATCAGGCTTTAGTCAGATCACGAGACCGGGCGGTCTGACCTCCTTTTCTACTCGTTGTTATTTGCACCCCCTTTCTCTTCCCCGACTCTCCTGTATCCCGGGCAGCCCGTAATATTTTGGACCTGCCCGTTCGGGCAGCCTCCGCGTCTATAAATAGAGGGGTTTGGGTACCTGAAAATGGACTTGTGGACTTCGAGCCTCAGCTTACAACCTGTGTAAGCGGTCTTGAAATCTGTCAGTTTTCTACCTCGGATCCTGCTCTGTTTCTAGTCCCCCCTGTTTTACTCTCTATAGGTTTATATGAGCAGATTTTCTCTTATCATTTTTCCTCTCTCCCGTCTCTCGTCTTAAGTAACCTGCACTCCACAGTTCCCCCCCCCCCCCCAACCTTCTCTTAGTGTGAGTTTTGAAGGTACATTTTTTGGTACCAATAGAATGAACACGCGACCTTCAGATCGGAGTGTCCAGGTGAATTCTGCAGACTTTGAGATGGCAGACCGCAGGATGCGAGTTCGTCGGTCTTCTAGTTGTCGACCTCCCATCGACTCTGATCCTCTAGATGACCTCGAGCATCATTTTGAGTTGCGTGTTGAGCAGACTCTCCGGGAGGCCGCTCGAGCTCGGCAAGAGGTTGCCCAGGCTCATCAGGAGATCAAGCGATCCCAGCAGGAGATCGCGCGATCTCAGCAGGAGACCGCTCGCGATCGTCAGGAGATCGTTCGAGCCCAGTAGGAGACTGCCAAGCAGATGGAGACCATGGGTTAAGTTCTGGCAGCGATCTCCCAAAGGATTCTACCCAAGCCCGTTCAGGCCGCCACACCTGACCGCTTGGCCAGCAATCACCCCTCCGACCATGCAACCCCTTAGCCTGCGGCTCCTCTGCGGTCTCAGCAGGAGGAGTTCGCAGCCCGCCAAGGTTCTTTCAGAGCAGCAGCTCAGGGGCCTCCATCCCGGACCCTGAACTTCCAAGAAGATTATGCTTATCCTCAGGCTCCTGCTGCTCCTCTTTCCACTCCTTTTTCTCCCCCTTTTTCTGCTCCTTTCCCTGCATCGTTTTCTGATCCTACAGGAGAAATTGAGGCGGAAGAGCCTTCGCCTTTCTCTGATAGAATTCGTCGGGAAGCAATTCCCCACGGCTTCAGAGAACCCCGTCTTCCCACTTTCACTGGGGAGAGTGACCCGATTTCGCATCTCCAGGTCCTTGAGTCAGCTGTTGCTCTTAGAACCATTTCAGATGCAGTGAGTTCTAAACTGTTAATTGTTGGACATGTGTGTCACTTCCCTTTGTTTGAGAATAACAAATCCCATATTGTATTTGATATTGCTTGTAGTGTGTTTATAGTGTGCAGGAACTATAGGTGCAATACTCCACAGGTATAAAGCAGCATGGAACAATCTTTTGAAAGGAGCAGCGCTAACGCCAGTGCTACCGCTAATGCCAGCGCTAACGCTAGCGCTACCGCCAGCGCTAGCACTAACGCCAGGCGCTAGCACTAACGCCAGGCGCTAGCTCAAGATCGTCTCAGCGGTTCCGTCTCAGCGGTTAATGCTACCGCCAGCGCTAGCGATACCGCAGGCGCTATCTCAAGTTCGTGCACAGCACCACGCCGCCGACGGTTTCGCAACCACTCGACACGAACGCTACCGCAGGCGCTAGCCACTACCGCAGGCGCTAGCTCCAAGTTCTATAAAATGATGGGCTCTCTCTCATTTTGGTTAGATCTTCTAGAGACATTACTTATGCCCAAACTCTCGTGCTGCTACTGTGCCAAAACATCATCTCCCACTCAAAGCCAAAGAAGAAATTCTGGAGAAGAAAGCCATCACGCTACATCCGAAGAACGATCGCTTCGACCGCGCTTGTGCTTCAGCGATCCTTCATCCACATCTCCAGAAATCTCAAGAGGGAGTTTGCTTGTTATTTACTTCACTTCTTTATTTGTATTTTTGTATTTAATTCGCCTTGTGTTGGCGACTAGGTCTGGGTAGGACTTAGGGGGAAATTCGTCGTGTGTTGGCGACTAGTTCTAGGTGATTAGATCTAGGGGGGCTCGAGGCCATATCCGGGGAAGGATTGGCTAGAGCGGCTTGACGCCATATCCGGGGAAGGATAGGCTAAAGCCAACCGGTTCGTGGGGATACGAGTCAGTATAGAAAAGAAAAAATTATTTACATTTGTACGCCTCCGATTTCTAGCGATATTGAAATCAAATTTTGTAAACACCCTTTTTACATAATGCAATCATGATTATATTTGTGTTTATTTGATTTCTCTCAATTGGCGTAAAATTTCATTATTGCAAAATTGTTATTACAAAATTGTCATCATTATTTCCTATTAATCAAAACAACTTAGTAATTATCTTAAAATTTATAAGAAGAATTTTATTCCCTTATTCACCCTCCCCCCCCCCCCCCCCCCCCCTCTAAGGGCGCCATAAGATCCAACAAATGGTATCAGAGGGCAGGTTATTCCAAACGGTATAAAAACTAGGAATAATGGCGTCTTATGATCTCGCTTTTTTCTGAGGGTCAGGGAATTAGTAGACCACCTCTATTCACTGGGTCAGATTATAATTATTGGAAAAATAGGATGCATTGTTTTCTAATGACCCTAGATATTGAGGTTTGGAACATGGTAGAAGAAGAATACACTCCTCCTACATTTGTCGTTGGAGAGATAACTTTTGACAAACCCAAAGATAAATGGGATGATCGGGATAAACTCAAATGTAAAAATAACACAAAAGCCATGAATGCTCTATTTTGTGCGTTAGATAGAAATGAATTTAATAGAATTTCTGCTTGTACTACTGCATATGAAATTTGGAATCATTTGGAAGTTACTCATGAAGGTACATCGCAGGTTAAAGATTCCAAACTTTTCCAACTGGAGTCGGAATATGAAAAATTCTGAATGGACGAAAGCGAAGATGTTGATGGTATGTACACGCGCTTCACCAAGATCGTCAATGCCTCAAAAGCTCTTGGAAAGACGTTCTCAAATGGCGACTTGGTCCGTAAGATCCTTCGTTCTCTTCGTCCAAAATTCAACCCGAAGGTGACGGCTATTTCGGAATCGCACAACTTAAAAACGCTCCAAGTTGAGAGCCTCATTGGGAATCTCAAAACCCATGAGGTAGAACTCAAAATCCAATTTGATGAATACAACAAGGAGCCAAAGAAGAAGGCGTTGGCATTAAAATCAAAGAAGGAGTGCCAAGAGGATGAGGATGAAGATGAAGAGAGTCTTTTGTTAAAGAACTTCCGAAAGTTCATGCAAAATCCGGAAAGGCGAAACACTTTCTGGAAATTTATCCAAAAGGATGGAAGATGGAAAGGGTCGTCCTCAAAGAAGGAAAAGGAGAGCGACGATGAAGAAGAAAGACCTCCACCGGAGTACTTTCATTGTAGGAAGACGGGGCACATAAGGAGCCAATGCCCAAAATTCTTGAAGGAGAAAAAGGAGAAACGACACAAAGGGAAAGAAAAGAGGAAGGTACTAAAGGCAAAGACGTGGGATGACTCCTCTTCCTCCTCCGAAGAATCAAGCGGATCTTCATCAAGCGAAGATGAGGAAGCCAACATGTGCCTCATGGGACATGAAAATGACGACGATGACACCAGTGTTCCTAGTGACACTAAGGTAATTCCTCCCACTTATGATGAATTATTTAATGAATTTCTTGAAACGTGCAAAGCTTTTGATAAAAATATGAAGGATAGTATTTTATTAAATCGTGAAAATGAATCTCTTATTAAAGAAAATCAAAAGCTTTCCAAAAAGGTAATTATTTTAGAAAAGAGAAAGGTTTCTTGCCAAGAATGTGATCACTCCACAAAATTGGCAAAAAACATTGAAGAGTCACTTTCTAAAGCCCTCTCTCGTGCCAAAACTCTTACAAAAGAGAAGGGGGAATTAGAAAGGAAATTAGAAGCCTCTCTTTTGCAAATCAAAAATAATAAAAAAAGGTTTTGAAAATAGGTGTGTCATGCTTGTGAAAGAAAATTCTTCACTTAAAGCACAAGTTCATGATCTCACCATGGCCATTAAAAAATTTGGAATAGGCCAAAAATCACTGGAAATGATTCTAGGGAACTAGTGTCATGGTTCTGGAAAGTTTGGGCGCGGATATCGAGGAGAGGGCTACCGCCCGACGCTAGCCACTAACGTCGGCGCTAGCACCTCATACCAGAAACCTGAAAATTCTTTTTCAAAATGCTTTCCATCTGCAAATCAAAGTTTTTCCAGGAAGAAAATATACCAGAAAAGGGCATCAACCCCCTTTATTTCGTGTGCAAACTGTTATAGGTTAGGTCACATGTTGAAACCAATAAATTGATCTCTTGTGGAGTTCGGGGCCCTCAGCAAGCTGAGGGGCAACCAACACTTACTCCCCCCAAGGGAGAGCTCTAGGATGAAGGTTGAGAAACTATGAACTGGACCAAGGGCTTAGTGGGGAGGTCCCGCCACATACCCGGAAGCCCCTTAGGAACTTCCCCTCCCAAGCCACTACTAAGCTTGGGCACCACTGGAGGATCTCCTCACCCACTAGAGAGAAAGTGGGGGGAGAGAGAGAGGGAGAGAGAGAGGGAGAGAGAGCTAGCCTAGAATGAGATCCCTCCAAATAGTGCCCCCTTGGTCCTATTTATAGGATTTTCGGATCTGGGCTGCAAATAGCCAAAACTGGACTGCGAATAGCCAAAACTGGACTGCGAATAGCCAAATCCCGCTGTTCTGAGGTGCTAAACACAGACCGCCTCCTAATACAGAGCTGGGCGAGCCGGAGGCCTCCCGGCCTCCCCGGCTCGCCCCCACAAGGATCTGGGCGAGCCGGAGGCCTCCCGGCCTCCCCGGCTCGCCCCCACAAGGCTCTGGGCGAGCCGGAGGCCTCACGACCTCCCCGGCTTGCCCCGACAAGGCTCTGGGCTAGCCAGAGGCCTCCCGGCCTCCCCGGCTCGCCCCCACAAGGCTCTGGGCGAGCCGGAGGCCTCCCGGCCTCCTCGGCTCACCCCCCACAAGGCTCTGGGCGAGCCGGAGGCCTCCCGGCCCTCCCAGCTCGCCCCCACAAGTCTTTGGGCGAGCCGGAGGCCTCCTGGCCCTCCCGGCTCACCCCCACAAGGCTCTGGGCGAGCCGGAGGCCTCACGGCCTCCCCGGCTCGCCCCCACAAGGCTCTGGGCAAGTCGGAGGCCTCCCGGCCTCCCCGGCTCGCCCCCACAAGGCTCTGGGCGTGCCGAAGGCCTCCCGGCCTCCCCGGCTCGCTCGCACAAGGCTTTGGGCGAGCTGGAGGCCTCACGGCCTCCCCGGCTCGCCCCCACAAGGTTCTGGGCGAGCCGGAGGCCTCACGGCCTCCCCGGCTCGCCATCACAAGGCTCTGGGCAAGCCGGAGACCTCCAGGCCTCCCCGGCTCGCCCTCACAAGGGAATAGTACTGGGATGCGCCCCTCAGACTCGACTCCCTCCAAATGCTCACCCCTCCTCCTCCTAGGGTCGCGCCCTTTTGAAATATTGGGCCTAAAAATATCTTGGGCCTCGGGGGCCCACTCGGCGAATACAGGGTTGTACATAATCCCCGCTCTTTTCAAGCGTGGCTCACGCTCGGAAAGAAATGTCCAACCCTGCATATTCGACGAGTGTCGCTGGGAATCTGGTTATTGGTGATATCTTGGAAACGCCATAGCGCCTCCCCGAGAGGTCCCCCAACCTTGCCGGCTATCGAGAACCCGGCTAGCAGAGCCACCTCGGGGGAAAAACACAGCCTCCCCGAGAGGCCTTCCTACCCTGCCGGCTAGTGAGAGCCCGGCTAGCGGAGCCGCCTCGGGGGAAAAATACTTAAGAGAATTTTCGGCCACTGAGAGGTTCCTGACCCTGCCATCTAGGTGGGAGCCTGGTCAGCAGGTCAGAATGGGGACTAAGTACTTGGGACTTTCCTGCCACCGAGCGATCCTCAGACCTGCCAGCTTGATGGGAGCCTGGTCAGCGAGCCAGCATCGGGACTAAGTACTTGGGACTTTCCTGCCACCGAGCGATCCTCAGACCTGCCAGCTTGATGGGAGCCTGGTCAGCGGGCCAGCATCGGGACTAAGTACTTGGGACTTTCCTGCCACCGAGCGATCCTCAGACCTGCCAGCTTGATGGGAGCCTGGTCAGCGGGCCAGCATCGGGACTAAGTACTTGGGACTTTCCTGCCACCGAGCGATCCTCGGACCTGCCATCTTGATGGGAGCCTGGTCAGCGGGCCAGCATCGGGACTAAGTACTTGGGACTTTCCAGCCACCGAGCCATCCTCGGACCTGCCAGCTTGATGGGAGCCTGGTCAGCGGGCCAGCATCGGGTCTAAGTACTTGGGACTTTCCTGCCAATGAGCGATCCTCGGACCTGCCAGCTTGATGGGAGCCTGGTCAGTGGGCCAGCATCGGGACTAAGTTCATGGGACTTTCCTGCCACCGAGCGATCCTCGGACCTGCCAGCTTGATGGGAGCCTAGTCAGCGGGCCAGCATCGGGACTAAGTACTTGGGACTTTCCTGCCACCGAGCGATCCTCGGACCTGCCAGCTTGATGGGAGGCTGTTCAGCGGGCCAGCATCGGGACTAAGTACTTGGGACTTTCCTGCCACCGAGCAATCCTCGGACCTGCCAGCTTGATGGGATCCTGATCAGCGGGCCAGCATTGGGACTAAGTACTTGGGACTTTCCTGCCACCGAGCGATCCTCGGACCTGCCAGCTTGATGGGAGCCTGGTCAGCAGGCCAGCATCGGGACTAAGTACTTGGGACTTTCCTGCCACCGAGTGATCCTCGGACCTGCCAGCTTGATGGGAGCCTATTCAGCGGGCCAGCATCGGGACTAAGTACTTTGGACTTTCCTGCCACCGAGCGATCCTCGGACCTGCCAGCTTGATGGGAGCCTGGTCAGCGGGCCAGCATCGGGACTAAGTACTTGGGACTTTCCTGCCACAGAGCGATCCTCGGACCTGCCAGCTTGATGGAAGCCTGGTCAGCGGGCCAGCATCGGGACTAAGTACTTGGGACTTTCCTACCATAGAGCGATCCTCGGACCTGCCAGCTTGATGGGAGCCTGGTCAGCGGGCCAGCATCAGGACTAAGTACTTGGGACTTTCCTGCCACCGAGCGATCCTCAGACCTGCCAGCTTGATGGGAGCCTGGTCAGTGGGTCAGCATCGGGACTAAGTACTTGGGACTTTCCTGCCACCGAGCGATCCTCGGACCTGCCAGCTTGATGAGAGCCTGGTCAGCGGGCCAGCAACTGGACTAAGTACTTGGGACTTTCCTGCCACCGAGCGATCCTCGGACCTGCCAGCTTGATGGGAGCCTGGTTAGCGGGCCAGCATCGGGACTAAGTACTTGGGAATTCCCTGCCACCGAGCGATCCTCGGACCTGCCAGCTTGATGGGAGCCTAGTCAGCGGGCCAGCTCGGGACTAAGTACTTGGGACTTTTCTGCCACCGAGCGATCCTCGGACCTGCCAGCTTGATGGGAACCTGGTCAGCGGGCCAGCATCGGGACTAAGTACTTGGGACTTTCCTGCCACCGAGCGATCCTCAGACCTGCCAGCTTGATGGGAGCCTGGTTAGCGGGCCAGCATCGGGACTAAGTACTTGGGACTTTCCTGCCACTGAGCGATCCTCGGACCTGCCAGCTTGATGGGAGCCTGTTCAGCGGGCCAGCATCGGGACTAAGTACTTGGGACTTTCCTGCCACCGAGCGATCCTCGGACCTGCCAGGTTGATGGGATCCTGGTCAGCGGGCCAGCGTCGGGGCTAAGTACTTGGGACTTTCCTGCCATCGAGCGATCCTCGGACCTGCCAGCTTGATGGGAGCCTGGTCAGCGGGCCAGCATCGGGACTATGTACTTGGGACTTTCCTGCCACCGAGCGTTCCTCGGACCTGCCAGCTTGATGGGAGCCTGGTCAGCGGGCCAGCATCGGGACTAAGTACTTGGGACTTTCCTGCCACCGAGCGATCCTCGGACCTGCCAGCATGATGGGAGCCTGGTCAGCGGGCCAGCGTCGGGGCTAAGTACCCTGAGATTCTCCTGCACCCGAGCGATCCTCAAACGTGCCAGCTTGATGGGAGCCTGGTCAGCGGGCCAGTTTCGGGGCTAAGTATTTGAAAATTTTCACTACATTAATCATCACATTACATGCAAGAAAAAACTAAGTAAACAACCACGCTACATGAACTTAAGGGTGGAGAGAAGAAACTGAACACTTAGACAAACTTGGTCTCCTACTGCTGAGGGTGGTCTCCCTCATTCCCAATTGGTTGTTGTTGTTGCCGCACTAAACCCCTCGCTTCCTTCAATTCCAAGAACTCAGGGCAGTTGATCGTCGCGTGACCTTCCTCATCGTTGAGGTCACAATAGGGTAACTCCACCCTACCCCCTCTTCCTCTTCTTCCTGCTTTTCTGACTCTCCTCCTTTTTCCCAGCCAATCGCCATGGCCTGTTGAGGCGGTGGAGGGGATGCCCTCGGCCTCTGCCCCCACCTAGGGGGGTCAACCCCCTCTTCCTGGAAGTTGCCTTCCTCTTGGTCAAACTTTCTCTTGGGAGCCCCTACTCTTCTCCCCTGCTGCCTTGCCTCTGGCTGACTCAGCTTAGCCAGCCTTCTTGTGAACTCCGGGTTGGCCTCCTCACTCTCAACTTATTCTTCCACCCTTTCCATCAACTCTTCAAAGGACAAGGGAGCTCTTCTCTTGAGGTCCAGCTTGAAGAAACCCTCCCGCAGCCCCATCATGAAGGCATGCTTGAGGGTGTACCCGGGCACTTCTTGGATGAGGAGAACCTCCTCCCTGAACTGTTCCAGATAGTGAGCCAGCGACTCCTCTGGCTCTTGCTTGATCTTGAAAAGTGCTTCGGCATCTTTCTTCCTCTTTCTTGACGTCGAGAAGCGTAGCAGAAAAGCTCGGCGCAAGTCTTCGAAGGCGTAGATGGATCCTGCAGGGAGCTGATGGAACCAGTCCCTGGCCTTCTTCTTGAGGGTGACGGCAAAGAGCCGACACTTGAAGGCATCCGACATGGGCATGATGGAGACCATGTCCTCAAACCACTGTAGGTGCAAGACGGGGTCATCCTTGCCAAAGTAGTGAGACATCTCCGCCCCCTTGAACCCCTCCGGAATCGGGGCTGAGAGGATCAGCTCACAAAAAGGACCTCCGTTGCTCGCCCCCCTTGGGGGCTGGGCGAGCTGGGGCGGGGCGAGCTGAGAGGATGCCCCCCTCCGGAGCTCGCCCTCCCGGGGCTGGGCGAATGGGGGTATGGGACTTCCCCACTCGCCCCCTTGGGATTGGGACGGGGCGAGTGGGGGTATGGCACCTCCCCACTCCCCCCACTGGTACTCGCGTCCTGGCCTGCTGGCCAAGAGTGTTCTCGCCCACCTGCTGAGGTGAGGCCTCTGGACCATCTCCTCTCACGCCTTCGACTATCGAGGTGATTGCTACCTGCAGGGTCCGCATGACCTCCTGCCTGAGATTCTCAAACATCTCCAACATCACTCCAGCCACCGGAGGTTTCGAGTGACCGGGGTCGTAACTTCCTCCACCTCCGTCCATGGAGCTCGGCTTGAGGCTTTCTTGTATTGGTCACACTCCACGCTCACCGCACCATAATGTTGAAACCAATAAATTGGTCTCTTGTGGAGTTCGGGGCCCTCAGCAAGCTGAGGGGCAACCAACACTTACACCCCAAATGTAGAGCTCTAGGATGAAGGTTGAGAAACTATGAACTGGACCAAGGGCTTAGTGGGGAGGTCCCACCACATACCCGGAAGCCCCTTAGAAACTTCCCCTCCCAAGCCACTACTAAGCTTGGGCACCACTGGAGGCTCTCCTCACCCACTAGAGAGAAAGTGGGGGGAGAGAGAGAGGGAGAGAGCTAGCCTAGAATGAGATCCCTCCAAATGGTGCCCCCTCGGTCCTATTTGTAGGATTTTCGGATCTGGGCTGCAAATAGCCAAAACTGGACTGCGAATAGCCAAAACTAGACTACGAATAGCCAAATCCCGCTGTTCTGAGGTGCTAAACATAGACCGCCTCCTACTACGGTGCTGGGCGAGCCGGAGGCCTCCCGGCCTCCCCGGCTTGCCCCCACAAGGCTCTAGGCGAGCCGGAGGCCTCCCGGCCTCCCCGGCTCGCCCCCACAAGGCTCTGGGCAAGCCGGAGGCCTCCCGACCTCCCCGGCTCGCCCCCACAAGGCTCTGGGCGAGCCCGAGGCCTCTCGGCCTCCACGGCTCTCCCCCATAAGGCTCTGGGCGAGCCAGAGGCCTCACGGCCTCCCTGGCTCGCCCCCACAAGGCTCTGGGCGAGCCGGAGGCCTCCCAGCCTCCTCGGCTCACCCCCACAAGGCTCTAGGCGAGCCGGAGGCCTCCCGGCCCTCCCGGATCGCCCCCACAAGGCTCTGGGCGAGCCGGAGGCCTCCCGGCCCTTCCGGCTTGCCCCCCACAAGGCTCTGGGCGAGCCGGAGGCCTCACGGCCTCCCCGGCTGGCCCCCACAAGGCTCTGGGTGAGCCGGAGGCCTCCCGACCTCCCCGGCTCGCCCCCACAAGGCTCTAGGCGTGCCGGAGGCCTCCCGGCCTCCCCGGCTCACCCGCACAAGGCTCTGGGCGAGCCGGAGGCCTCACGGCCTCCCCGGCTTGCCCCCACAAGTCTCTGGGCGAGCCGGAGGCCTCACGGCCTTCCCGGCTCGCCCTCACAAGGCTCTGGGCGAGCGGGAGGCCTCCCGGCCTCCCCGGCTCGCCCTCACAAGGGAATAGTCCTGCGATGCGCCCCTCAGACTCGACTCCCTCCAAATGCTCACCCCTCCTCCTCCCGGGGTCGCGCCCTTTGGAAATATTGGGCCTAAAAATATCTTGGGCCTCGGGGGCCCACTCGGCGAATACAGGATTGTACAATAGGTAGTGAAGTTAGGTCGGCACCAAACCGACCATGTGATTTTTTAGATCAAGGGGGAGTAAAGTGCACCCCCTACACTTTACGGTAAAGTGCGGGCATCCAACGGTCCACGTTGGATGCCCGCACACATCTCAAAGTGAGCTGTGATGTGCTCGCTTTGAAATGTGTCCAGGAATCCACGCGAGTCGTTGAATGCCCGCACTTTACCGTAAAGTGCATGGGTGCACTTTACTCACCCCATATTCTGGGTTTTTACCTCTGTTGGGTATTGTAGCCACAATTACCTTGATTTGAAGAAGTGTTCCTTTGAACTAAGTTGAATTGAGTTGTATTTGATGTTGTTCTCTAGTTATGTGTTTGCAGGTTATAAATTGCTAAGTGCACACCAAAGTCAGGTTGCAATGGATCACCAAACACAGTTCTAGACAAGGTAATCTCTCATTATGTAGAACAAAGTGTTGGTCCATGTGTAATCTCTCTATTGAGGTGTACTTCTTATACTCATAACTGAAGGTTTTCAAGTTTGAGGAGTTGAGCAGGTTTTCAGAAGAAAAGAAATTTTTGCTGAGTCAATTCGTCGAGATGTCTCGTGAAGTCCCGACGAATCTCGACGAATCCAGATAGAAGCCAAATTTCTAGTTTGAAGAAGAAATTTCTGCGGCTAAGTCTATTCGTCGAATGTTCTCGAGAACTCCAAACGAATATCGACGAATGCAGACAGAAGTAAAAAAGAAAGACTTGTGAAGGAAAATGCGCGGCTAAGTCAATTCGTCGTATGTTCTCGAGAAATCCCGACGAATTCTGACAAATGAAAACAGAAGACAGTTTTCAAGCTTTGATCAGAATTTTCAATGGCCAAGTCAATTCGTCGAATGTTCACGTAAAGTCTCGACGAATGACGGACAGACGGATTTCAATTTTATGTTTTGTTTTTGAAAATTAGGGTTGGCCGCCGTGTACAGTACACGTGGAGACCACTTCTTGTCTGTCGCCCAAACCGTTGGAGGTTTCCCTATATATAATCTCTTTTTAGGGCAAAATAAGAAGAGAACAAAATGAAGATTTCTCCCGATCGAAAAAGAAGAAGATCGCCATTTCTTCTTCCTCTCGCTGGAAATGTTTTCTGAGATCTAAAGTGCACCTCTCAAGATACGTTCTTCAGAGCTGCTAGAGATTTCTCAGATAAGAAGGCCTTTGATCAAGTTGCTGCTCTCAATATTGAAGATCTTTTCGATTTAATCAAAGGGCCTACTCAGATCAGGTTTGCCGTTTCCTTTTTTCTTTCTAATCCTTGAAGATCCAAGCTTTCACTCTAAAGGAAGAAGAAGATTCAGTCTTTACAGATCTGAAGTTAATCTCTATAGAGATTCAAGAGAAGTTTCGTTTTAAACTTTATTTAATTCCTGTAGGAGTTTTTACTCCGAGTTATTTTTGTAGGAGTGGTTTACTCCGAGTTGTAGGAGTTGTTTACTCCGAGTTGTAGGAGTTGTTTACACCGAGTTGTAGGAGTTGTTTACTCCGAGTTTGTAGGAGTCGTTGTCTCCGAGTGTAGGATTTGTTGATAAATCTGAGTTTTGGTGAAGTTGCCGACGCTAGCCCGAAGTTCTAGATAGGCGGACCGGGAGAGAGGAGTACCCACCTTGGGGAACCTCTATAAATCTTGTGTCTCTGTGCTGTGATAATTTTTGTTGTGTTTGTGCAAAATTTTTTATTCCGCAATCGCAGTAGAGATCACCTATTCACCCCCCTCTAGGTGATTTAGGTAGACAACGATTTCTTTCAATTGGTATCAGAGCTAGGTTATCTTTAAGAGGTTAACACCTAGATTATAGATCCCTCTTCGTTGTCAAGATCTCTATCTCTGGACAGAGGCATGGAAAGGTTTTCCTCCAAGCTCCCAGTTTGCACTAAGGAGAATTTCCCCATGTGGAAAGAAAGAGTAATCTTCTACATGGAAGCAAATGATCCCCGAATCTCCCAGATAGTTAAGGAAGGTCCCCATATTCCTATGGTTGCTTCTACCATTGATGCCACCAAACAAGTGCCAAAGAAAGTGATGGACATGACAAAGGATGAAATTGCACTTGTCACTCTGGACAAGAAAGCAAAGCACATCATAGCAGGTGCAATTAATGATTCAATGCTACAAAATCTAATTCACTGCAAGTCTGCTAAGGAGATGTGGGATTCCATAGTGGTTCTTATGGAAGGTACTGAAGAAGTTCGAGATGACAGGAAGTCTTTGCTGAACCAAGAATATGAAGCCTTCAAGCAACAAGGCAAAGACACAATTTCTGACACCTACGAGAAATTCTTCAAGATTGTGAATGGTCTGAGAAACTATGGAAGAGAATTCACCATGGGTGAACTAAATGATAAATTCCTTAGATCCCTGTCTAAGGAATGGGACCCCAAGGTGATAGCTATCAGAGAATATGGTAAGTTGGCTACTACGGAGCCACAGATTCTGTTTGGCAAGCTCTTATCACATGAGCTCAAGTTGAATATCAGAAAAGCTGAAGAAGAGGGATGCTCCACATCTGGAAGAGAGAACTCTGTGGCACTGAAGGCCAAAGAGTCAAGAAGAGGTAAAGCTAGATCATTTGAAAGGACACAGCCGTCAGATGAAGACGATGAGTCTGTGGCTTGCTCATCAAGCTCAGACATGTTCGATGGAGAGTTCTCTTCACTCTCCAAGAAATTCAAGAAATTGCTCAGAAAAAGGAGCCAAAGAAGATCAAGGAGTGATGATGAACATCACAGGAAAGAACACAGCAACGACAGGTATAAATCTAAACCTAATAAACATGTTTCGACTGATATTGTCTGTTATTATTGTAATAAGCCAGGACATTTAAGCACGGAATGTCCATACAAGAAGAAAGAAGGATCGAGGAAGGAAGAGAATAAATCCTTCAAGAATAAAAGAAAAGAAGAAAAGAGCTTCTTGGCAAAGAAGACCAAGACTATTAGTGACAGTGACTCAGGGAAGTCAAGCTCAGATGACGAAGCCTATTTTGGGCTTATGGCACATTCAGATGAGGAAGGAAGTGTCTCCTCATACAAAGGGAAGGTAAACTCGCACTCCTCATTCTGCATCTGAAACTGACTCCAATGCAAATGAAGGCTATTCTTCAGAGGTAGATTCATATTTAATGACTCAGTACAAAGCGGTTTTGGAAGGATTTGACAAATGCCGCAAGGTAGTCAAATCTCAAGCAAAAGAGATTAAATCTCTCAAGACGATGGAATCAGATTTGAGGGAGGAAATTGAAAAATTAACTCCTCTCAAAGATGAAATCCAAATCTTGAAAGATGAACTTCAAAGCTCTACTGAATTATTAAATCTTAAGGAGAAGTTTATAAATGAATTAGAAGAAAAGTTAGTGGTGGAAAGAAAGATAGTTGAAAGCTTCTCCAAACCAAAAACTATTCTTCCAATCATTGAAAGATTTTCTGCTCCTGCGAAGGTTAGTGGCCTTGGTCATAAGGCTGAAAGTAGTAAGGCTGCCAAGAAAAGAGTTGTTAAAGGTAAGGGCAAGGTTACAAAAATCAAACCCGCCCCTGATGCCTCGAAACAACTGCTTTCAAGGCACCTTATGAAAAAGTAATCCCCAAGGACCATGGTTCATTTGTTCATGGATCAGTTGTCAAGAAAGCACCAAAGATTAAATCTATTGTTGCTAAATCTCGTGAAGAGAAGAAGGAGCCATGTGTATGTTGCAATCATGAGGCTTCTACTTCTAAGAATGTTGCTCCTGCCAAACTCCCCGTTCAAAAGTTAAAACAGGAGAACAAGAGAAGATACAATCAATTTGATTGTTGGTGTTGTGGCAAAGTTGGTCACTTCGCCATGGATTGTTGGTTTAACCCCAGATATTATAAGACTCTACGGGTTAACAATGTAAGAATGACCACTTACAATGTTAACACTCCGAGTGGTGTTTATCTAACCAGGAACCTTGGACCCAAATCCTAATGGGTTCCTAAGGGAAATTAATCTGTGTTTGCAGGTATGTCCAAAGGCCAACCAAAACTCTAATCAGGCATTTGGACAAGTGAAGGTTCTTGGTACATGACCAGAACAAGCAGTATATAGCAGGGATGTTATAAGCTTAGAAAATCAGTCTAGGCACTGAAATTCTAAGGGGTAGATAAGGCAAAGGGGGAGAAAAGATTGAGGGGGAGCTGATTCTACATATACTCCCAAATGTGTACTCCTATGCAATTGCTGAGGGGGAGCTTTGAGCTCTCATGCTTTTTCTTCCCTATCTGAAGTAGTCAGAAAGGGGGAGAGAAGTTGAAATTGCAAGAGAAATTTTATGGGGGAGAGAAGTTGAAGCTTGGAAAGAAGAGAAAGTTGAAAGAGAAAGTTGAAAGGGAGAGAAAGTTGAAAAAACTAAGTTTTTAAACTCTCCCTATCTATTTGATATATATATTTATTTAAGTGCAATTCAACTCAGTACATAGGTTCTGACTTCTTCAAATAGGAGGAGATTGTTGGGTATTGTAGCCACAATTTTTTGATTTGAAGAAGTGTTCCTTTGAACTAAGTTGAATTGAGTTGTATTTGATGTTGTTCTCTAGTTATGTGTTTGCAGGTTATAAATTGCTAAGTGCACACCAAAGTCAGGTTGCAATGGATCACCAAACACAGTTCTAGACAATGTAATCCCTCATTGTGTAGAACAAAGTGTTGTTCCATGTGTAATCTCTCTATTGGGGTGTACTTCTTATACTCATAACTGAAGGTTTTCAAGTTTGAGGAGTGGAGCAGGTTTTCAGAAGAAAATAAATTTTTGCTGAGTCAATTCATCGAGATGTCTCGTGAAGTCCCGACGAATCTCGACCAATCCAGACAAAAGCTAAATTTCTAGTTTGAAGAAGAAATTTATGCGGCTAAGTCTATTCGTCGAATGTTCTCGAGAACTCTCGACGAATATCGACGAATGCAGACAGAAGTCAAAAAGGCAGACTTGTGAAGGAAAATGCGCGGCTAAGTCAATTCGTCGTATGTTCTCGAGAACTCCCGACGAATTCCGACGAATGAAAACAGAGGACAGTTTTCAAGCTTTGATCAGAATTTTCAATGGCCAAGTCAATTCGTCGAATGTTCACGTGAAGTCTCGACGAATGACGGACAGACGGATTTCAATTTTATGTTTTGTTTTTGAAAATTAGGGTTGGCCGCCGTGTACAGTACACGTGGCGACAACTCCTTGTCTGTCGCCTGAACCGTTGGAGGTTTCCCTATATATAATCTCTTATTTTAGGGCAAAATAAGAAGAGAACAAAAAGAAGATTTCTCCCGATCGAAAAAGAAGAAGATCGCCGTTTCTTTTTCCTCTCGCTGGAAAAGTTTTCTGAGATCTAAAGTGCGCCTCGCAAGATACGTTCTTCAGAGATGCTAGAGATTTCTCAGATAAGAAGGCCTTTGATCAAGTTGCTGCTCTCAATATTGAAGATCTTTTCGATTTAATCAAAGGGCGTACTCAGATCAGGTTTGCCGTTTCCTTTTTTCTTCCTAATCCTTGAAGATCCAAGTTTTCACTCTAAAGGAAGAAGAAGATTCAGTCTTTTCAGATCTGAAGTTAATCTCTATTGAGATTCAAGAGAAGTTTCATTTTATACTTTATTTAATTCATGTAGGAGTTTTTACTCTGAGTTATTTTTGTAGGAGTGGTTTACTCCGAGTTGTAGGAGTTGTTTACTCCGAGTTGTAGGAGTTGTTTACTCCGAGTTGTAGGAGTTGTTTACTCCGAGTTGTAGGAGTTGTTTACTCTGAGTTTGTAGGAGTTGTTGTCTCCGAGTGTAGGATTTGTTGATAAATCCAAGTTTTGGTGAAGTTGTCGACGCTAGCCCGAAGTGCTAGATAGGCGGAGCGGGAGAGAGGAGTACCCACCTTGGGGAACCTCTATAAATCTTGTGTCTCTGTGCTGTGAAAATTTTTGTTGTGTTTGTGCAAAATTTTTTATTCTGCAATCGCAGTAGAGATCACCTATTCACCCCCCTCTAGGTGATTTAGGTAGACAACGATTTCTTTCAATTGGTATCAGAGCTAGGTTATCTTTAAGAGGTTAACATCTAGATTAAAGATCCCTCTTCGTTGTCGATCTCTATCTTTGGACAGAGGCATGGAAAGGTTTTCCTCCAAGCTCCCAGTTTGCACTAAGGTGAATTTCCCCATGTGCAAAGAAAGAGTTATCTTTTACATGGAAGCAAATGATCCCCGAATCTCCCAGATAGTTAAGGAAGGTCCCCATATTCCCATGGTTGCTTCTACCATTGATGCCACCAAAAAATTACCAAAGAAAGTGATGGACATGACAAAGGATGAAATTGCACTTGTCACTCTGGACAAGAAAGCAAAGCACATCATAGCAGGTGCAATTAATGATTCAATGCTACAAAATCTAATTCACTGCAAGTCTGCTAAGGAGATGTGGGATTCCATAGTGGTCCTTATGGAAGGTACTGAAGAAGTTCGAGATGACAGGAAGTCTTTGCTGAACCAAGAATATGAAGCCTTCAAGCAACAAGGCAAAGACACAATTTTTGACACCTACGAGAAATTCTTCAAGATTGTAAATGGTCTGAGAAACTATGGAAGAGAATTCACCGTGGGTGAACTAAACGATAAATTCCTTAGATCCATGTCTAAGGAATGGGACCCCAAGGTGATAGCTATCAGAGAATATGGTAAGTTGGCTACTACGGAGCCACAGATTCTGTTTGGCAAGATCTTATCACATGAGCTCAAGCTGAATATCAGAAAAGCTGAAGAAGATGGATGCTCCACATCTGGAAGAGAGAACTCTGTGGCACTGAAGGCCAAAGAGTCAAGAAGAGGTAAAGCTAGATCATTTGAAAGGACACAGCCTTCAGATGAAGACGATGAGTCTGTGGCTTGCTCATCAAGCTCAGACATGTCCGATGGAGAGTTCTCTTCACTCTCCAAGAAATTCAAGAAATTTCTCAGAAAAAGGAGCCAAAGAAGATCAAGGCGTGATGATGAACATCACAAGAAAGAACACAGCAACGACAAGTATAAATCTAAACCTAATAAACATGTTTCGACTGATATTGTCTGTTATTGTTGTAATAAGCCATGACATTTAAGCACGGACTGTCCATACAAGAAGAAAGAAGGATCGAGGAAGGAAGAGAATAAGTCCTTCAAGAATAAAAGAAAAGAAGAAAAGAGCTTCTTGGCAAAGAAGACCAAGACTCTTAGTGACAGTGACTCAGGGAAGTCAAGCTCAGATGAAGAAGCCTATTTTGGGCTTATGGCACATTCAGATGAGGAAGGAAGTGTCTCCTCATACAAAGGGAAGGTAAACTCGCACACTCCTCATTCTGCATCTGAAACTGACTCCAATGCAAATGAAGGCTATTCTTCAGAGGTAGATTCAGATTTAATGACTCAGTATAAAGCCGTTTTGGAAGGATTTGACAAATGCCGCAAGGTAGTCAAATCTCAAGCAAAAGAGATTAAATCTCTCAAGACGATGGAATCAGATTTGAGGGAGGAAATTGAAAAATTAACTCCTCTCAAAGATGAAATCCAAATCTTGAAAGATGAACTTCAAAGCTCTACTGAATTATTAAATCTTAAGGAGAAGTTTATAAATGAATTAGAAGAAAAGTTAGTGGTGGAAAGGAAGATAGTTGAAAGCTTCTCCAAACCAAAAACTATTCTTCCAATCATTGAAAGATTTTCTGCTCTTGCGAAGGTTAGTGGCCTTAGTCATAAGGCTGAAAGTAGTAAGGCTGCCAAGAAAAGAGTTGTTAAAGGTAAGGTCAAGGTTGACCAAAATCAAACCCATCCCCGGTGCCTCGAAACAACTGCTTTCAAGGCACCTTATGAAAAAGTAATCCCCAAGGACCATGGTTCATTTGTTCATGGATCAGTTGTCAAGAAAGCACCAAAGATTAAATCTATTGTTGCTAAATCTCATGAAGAGAAGAAGGAGCCATGTGTATGTTGCAATCACGAGGCTTCTACTTCTAAGAATGTTATTCCTGCCAAACTCCCCGTTCAAAAGTTACAACAGGAGAACAAGAGAAGATACAATCGATTTGATTGTTGGTGTTGTGGCAAAGTTGGTCACTTCACCATAGATTGTTGATTTAACCCCAAATATTATAAGACTCCACGGGTTAACAATGTAAGAATGACCCCTTACAATGTTAACACTCTGAGTGGTGTTTATCTAACCAGGAACCTAGGACCCAAATCCTTTTGGGTTCCTAAGGGAAATTAATCTGTGTTTGCAGGTATGTCCACAGGCCAACCAAAACTCTAATCAGGCATTTGGACAAGTGAATGTTCTTGGTACATGACCAGAACAAGCAGTATATAGCAGGGATGTTATAAGCTTAGAAAATCAGTCCAGGCACTGAAACTCTAAGGGGGAGATAAGGCAAAGGGGGAGAAAAGATTGAGGGGTAGCTGATTCTACATATATTCCCAATTGTGTACTCCTATGCAGTTGCTGAGGGGGAGCTTTGAGCTCTCATGCTTTTTCATCCCTATCTAAAGTAGTCAGAAAGGGGGAGAGAAGTTGAAATTGCAAGAGAAATTGTATAGGGGAGAGAAGTTGAAGCTGGGAAAGAAGAGAAAGTTGAAAGAGAAAGTTGAAAGGGAGAGAAAATTGAAAATGCTAAGTTTTTAAACTCTCCTTATCTATTTGATATATATATTTATTTAAGTGCAATTCAACTCAGTACATAGGTTCTGACTTCTTCAAATAGGGCGAGATTGTTGGGTATTGTAGCCACAATTACCTTGATTTGAAGAAGTGTTCCTTTGAACTAAGTTGAATTGAGTTGTATTTGATGTTGTTCTCTAGTTATGTGTTTGCAGGTTATAAATTGCTAAGTGCACACCAAAGTCAGGTTGCAATGGATCACCAAACACAGTTCTAGACAATGTAATCCCTCATTGTGTAGAACAAAGTGTTGGTCCATGTGTAATCTCTCTATTGGGGTGTACTTCTTATACTCATAACTGAAGGTTTTCATGTTTGAGGAGTGTAGCAGGTTTTCAGAAGAAAAGAAATTTTTGCTGACTCAATTCGTCGAGATGTCTCGTGAAGTCACGACGAATCCAGACAGAAGCCAAATTTCTAGTTTGAAGAAGAAATTTCAGCGGCTAAGTCTATTCGTCGAATGTTCTCGAGAACTCCCGACGAATATCGACGAATGCAGACAGAAGTCAAAAAGGCAGACTTGTGAAGGAAAATGCACGGCTAAGTCAATTCATCGTATGTTCTCGAGAACTCCCGACGAATTCCGACGAATGAAAACAGAAGACAGTTTTCATGCTTTGATCAGAATTTTCAAAGGCCAAGTCAATTCGTCGAATGTTCAAGTGAAGTCTCGACGAATGACGGACAGACCGATTTCAATTTTATGTTTCGTTTTTGAAAATTAGGTTTGCCCGCCGTGTACAGTACACGTGGCGACCATTCCTTATCTGTCTCTCGAACCGTTGGAGGTTTCCCTATATATAATCTCTTCTTTTAGGGAAAACTAAGAAGAGAACAAAAAGAAGATTTCTCCCGATCGAAAAAGAAGAAGATCGCCGTTTCTTCTTCCTCTCGCTGGAAAAGTTTTCTGAGATCTAAAGTGCGCCTCTCAAGATACGTTCTTCAGAGCTGCTAGAGATTTCTCAGATAAGAAGGCCTTTGATCAAGTTGATGCTCTCAATATTGAAGATCTTTTCGATTTAATCAAAGGGCCTACTCAGATCAGGTTTGTCGTTTCCTTTTTTCTTCCTAATCCTTGAAGATCCAAACTTTCACTCTAAAGGAAGAAGAAGATTCAGTCTTTCCAGATCTGAACTTAATCTCTATTGAGATTCAAGAGAAGTTTCGTTTTAAACTTTATTTAATTCCTGTAGGAGTTTTTACTCCGAGTTATTTTTGTAGGAGTGGTTTACTCCGAGTTGTAGGAGTTGTTTACTCCGAGTTGTAGGAGTTGTTTACTCCGAGTTGTAGGAGTTGTTTACTCCGAGTTTGTAGGAGCCATTGTCTCTGAGTGTAGGATTTGTTGATAAATCCGAGTTTTGGTGAAGTTGCCGACGCTAGCCCGAAGTGCTAGATAGGCGGAGCGGGAGAGAGGAGTACCCACCTTGGGGAACCTCTATAAATCTTGTGTCTCTGTGCTGTGATAATTTTTGTTGTGTTTGTGCAAAAGTTTTTATTCCGCAATCACAGTACAGATCACCTATTCACCCCCTCTAGGTGATTTAGGTAAACGACGATTTCTTTCAACCTATTTCCAGGGTTTTCCACGATAAAAAGATTTCTTGCCAGCCACCTCAATTCTCTGTGACTGATTGCGCGCTCAACCGCTGCCTGGCTAAGACGATCCATTTTAGACCGAGGAGCCTCGAGAAGGCTGCAATATATTTATATATATATATATACATATCTACATATATATACATATCTACATATATATACATATCTACATATATATACATATCTACATATATATACATATCTAAATATATATACAAATATATATACATATATATATACATATATATATACATATATATACATATATATATATTGCGTCGGAGAGATAGATATGGCATGGTGTACTGTTGCGCCGATAGTACTGTCGCGATGGGTGCAACGGCGGCGGGCCGTGCCGTTCGACTCGTGTATATATATATATATATATATCTTTATTATATAAGGCAATATACTAATATCCCCGCTCTTACCGCACTTTCATTTCACACCATTGGATGTTTAGGATAAATTAAATCTCAACCACTTATTAGATTAGCCGAACCACTCATTATCTGAACCACTCATAATAATTTTAAACCACTTATAATAGACACCTTGGTCATCCACGATTTTTTCTAACCAATAATTTTAGGCGGTTTCCTAAATCAAAGCCACGATTTTTTGTAACCCATTATTTGTGGGGGTTAGTAAATCAAAGCCGAATAAACCTCCCATCGCACATTCATTTCATTCTCACGCCGCGTATACGGAAGTTCCTCGCTTCTCGCCTCCATCTCCCTTGCATTCGCCGGTCTGCTTCCTCGCTCCTCGCCTCCGTCTCCCCTGCATTCGCCGGTCTGCATACTCGCTCCACGCCTCCATCTCCTCTGCATCCGGCACTCTGGATCCGGCTCGCAATCACGCATACTAAGCACTCAAACCCGATGCCCCTGCCGCTCCTCTTCTTCTTATGAAACGACTTCAGGTATGTTTCTTCTCTTTTATTTCTATCTTCCTTCATCATCTTTCCCTGCCACTCCTCCTCCTCTTCTAAAATATAAGTTCTATTTATTACTGAACATGCATATCTGCATTTCTTATTCTCGCCTGAAGGCAAATACCTAGGTCAACGACCACTATTCGCCGCCTGCAATCGAAGCCACTGCACCCGCCTACAATCGAAGCCTCCCTGATCAGCCTTCATCCACCTCTGCAACCTCCGGTAAAAACAACTTCTTCCCCCATTAATTCATTATTGTTCTTCTCTTCCTAGAGTGCAATCAAATCTAATGCATAGATAAAATTTGAATATCAAAACTTTCAATGAAAACCAAATTGAGGATGTAGCCATTATGATATGTGATTACAAAGAAACAAAACTGGGGATGTAGCCATTAGGATATGTGATTAGAAATAAACAAAATTGGGGATTGTTGAAATTGTTCAAGTGGAAGTTTGTGGAGTTGGCGGTCTGGGGGGAGACCGTGCAGTCTGGTCTGACCGCACGGTCTTGCGGTCTCCTTTGGCGGTCTGACCTCTCTGGTCTAGCCGCGGGCTATTCGGTGTGACCGCCGGTCTTTTGTTCAAGGGTACCGAGGTGAGGCTGCGTGGTCTGGTGCTTGTAACCACGTGGTGGGGGCAGCCCGGTCTGGTGGCTGTCCGGTTTCTTTGTGGTGCGCGCGGACTAAGGTCTTCTTATTCGCGCGATCTCCGTTGTGTGCTCGTATGGCTGGTCCTTCGGAGATCTGCTGGTGTATACGGTCACAGGTGTCTGGTCGACTTGGCGGGCTGTTGCCCTAGTCGGTCTGGTGTGTTCGCAGTCTCTGGAGGAGGTCGGGTGGCGAACACAGGTGGTGAGCATCATGATCGGGCGAGTTGTCATGATCGCGCGGCTTCTGTTGAAGTCGGCAAGCTCACTAAGCCGGAGGATTTCTTTGCTGATCACGCGGGTTGACCGGTCTGGTCGTGCGATCAAGGGGCGGTGACTCTATCTCATAGGGTGGTGACTGGATCAGGTCTCACGCCTATAAATAGGATCCACTTTTGCATCAAACATATCACACCAAGTGTAAGTTGAGCTCGCGTCCTGTTCTTGCGGTCTCTTTTTTGTGACCAGTCGGTCTTGCTGATTGAACTTCCTTTGTGCAGCTTCTGCGGATTGTGCGGGCAGCAGTGGTCATCTCCTTTTCTGAAGGTGTTTAGGCGGTCTCGTGGCTTGCAGTGCGGGTTGCTGGAGTTCGGGAGAATCAGTGGCAGATCGCGGGGTTCTCAGTTGGTGTTGTTCAAGTCGCTGGCAGACAGTTTGGGCGATCTTGTCTTCTAGTCGAGTGAACTATCAGGTCGGGCGGTCAGGCGGTCTCAGGAAGGCAGACCACTGGTTATCTATTTAGCTTGCTTTTCTCTTCTATTTTTGTGTACTGGCAAAATCATGTCTCACCAAGTATACCTCGCCTTGTAATGAAGTTTTCTGCTAGCATCAATAAAGATTGAAGTTGTTTTTCATGTGCTTCTGGTTGTTGGCTTGAACTTTGATTTATACTATTCCTGCTCACTCCTAGATCTTGAAAATTTCACATGGTATCAGAGAGAGGTTGGAGTGGATAGAGCAGTGATTAAATCATAGTTGTCATCGCCTTTGTGAAGAAGGAACCAGTGGTAGAGCCATGGAAGCAAGGGGTCTTGGAATTGAGATGCTAAACTCGACCAACTTAAGAAGTGGAGGACTTGTATGCAGAGTTATCTTCTGGGTGAGGACCTCTGGGAGGTGGTTGGAGGAGAGAGCACGGAGGAAGTTATTCGGATTGGGGATAATGATCATGAGGTGAGGAACTGGAGGCGGATTAATGCCAAAGCAGAGTTCGCCCTAAAAAGTGCAATATCACCTGATTTGTTTGATCACATCTTGGGGTGTGGATCAGCTGCTGAGATCTGGAGAGCCCTGTATGGGCTGTTAAACAAGAAGAATGTGGCTAGACTTCAGTTCCTGGAAAATGAGCTGGCCAGATCGGCTCAAGGTGATCTTCCTATCTCTACGTTCTTCTTGAAGATGAAGAACCAGTGCGCTGAGATTTCAGCATTGGATCCTGATGAGACAAGGCGAAGCTAAAGAGGCACATCATCCGTGGGTTGCGAAAGGAGTATGTGGCCTATGTTACGTCGGTGCAGGGTTGGGAAAATCAGCCGTCTCTGCTGGAGCTAGAAAATCTGCTTGCATCGCAGGAGAGTCTGGCAAGGCAGATGGCGGGGGTGTCAGTGTCTGGGGGAGATGGCGAAGTTCTCTTCATAGGAAAGAAGAAGAAGTGGGATAAGAAGAAGACCGCTGGAGACAATGGGCCTTCAACTTCGGGACAGCAGGAGAGGGGCTATGCTCCTACGGCTGAAGGGAAGAAGAAGGGGGAAGGTCCCAAGTGCTTCAGATGCGGGAAGCTTGGTCACATCAGGAAGGATTGCCGGGTGAATCTTCATCCAGGGCATGCTGCTGCAGGAAATGAGGAAGCTGAGGACAGGCAGAATGATGGAGGATGGGAAGGAGCCTTCTCGGCTTCTGTTGGAGCTGCAGCTTCTATCAACTATCAGGAGGACTGGATCGTGGACTCGGGGTGTGGTCATCACCTTACCGGGGACGAGTCGAAGCTTTCTTCAGCTCAGCCGTACTCAGGTAATGATGCCATTATTACTGCTGATAATACCATGCATGCTGTCGAGAAGGTGGGAGTTGTTTCCTTGGGTAGTGATAGAGGGCCACTAACATTGAAGAGTGTCTATCATGTGCCCGGAATGAGGAAAAATCTCTTCTCCATGACCAACGCTGTAGACGCTGGGTATCACGTTTTGTTTGGCCCAACAGAAGTGAGGTTTCTTCGAAATGTGGAGGCGGTGAAGGCTGAGGTCGTTCATATGGGGAGAAGGGCAAAATACTTGCTCGTTTTATCGACAAGTTCTTATGTCGACAAGATGCGGACGAAAGATAGTACTGTCTTATGGCACGAGAGGTTGGGGCATGTAGGGATGGATAAGCTGAAGTCTATGGCGGTGAAAGGTCTGGTCAAGGGTCTGCCTAGTCTATCCTCCTACGGAGATGGTCATATTTGCGCAGGATGTCAGTTTGGCAAGTCTCATCGACTACCATTTGACAAGTCACAGACAAGGAGTAGTATGCGGTTGGAGTGCATCCACGGTGACTTGATGGGACCGACTGCTATCCCAAGCCTCGGAGGCAGCAGGTATATGCTGGTGTTGATCGATGATTACACCAGATATGTCTAGGTTTATTTCTTGAAGGAGAAGACGGAGGCATTTGCCAAGTTTGTGGAGTTCAAAGAGCTTATGGAGGGTCGGCTAGGCCTGCGGGTTAAGAAGTTGATGACTGATAACGGAGGGGAGTTCACCTCTAGTGAGTTCTCTACTTTTTGCAGGAAGGCAGGCATCCTGAGGGAGCTTACTTGTGCGCATACTCCACAACAAAACGGAGTTGTAGAGTGGAAGATCCATCATTTGATGGAGACCTGCAAGTGTTGGCTGCATGCCAAGAGTATCCCAAAGTTCTTCTAGGAGGAGGGAATGTCTTGTGCTGCCTACGTCATCAACAGGATGCCTTTCAGTCCCATCAACATGAAGACCCCGCATGAATTGATGTTCAAGGAAAAGCCAAGCATCGCGCACCTTCGGGTGTTTGGTTCCACCTGCTATGTGCACGTTCCAGATGCGCTTCGGACGAAGCTAGATGCGAAAGCAAGGAAGCTAGTCTTCATGGGATATGATGATCGGAAGAAGGGATGGAAGTGCATGGGCCCGGAGATGTGGAGATTTGTTGTATCTCGCGACGTCGTGTTCGACGAGGTAACGTCCTACAAGGGAAGCTCTGGTGTTGAGCTACCAGAAAGCAGGGTGGAGAAGCCGGAGAAAGCTGTGGAAAATCTTCAGGTGGAGCTGCCTGTGTCACCAGGTGGTCCATCAATATATAGTTCTGAGGCGAAGGCTTCTGAATCAGGAAGCAGGGGGAGAGATGCTCCGAGTACGTCTGGAAGGGGAGCTAGGGATGAAGAAGC
The DNA here is from genome assembly GCA_033032865.1 of Dactylorhiza incarnata. Lineage (NCBI taxonomy): Eukaryota > Viridiplantae > Streptophyta > Magnoliopsida > Asparagales > Orchidaceae > Dactylorhiza > Dactylorhiza incarnata. The sequence continues at coordinate 2,544,197 of JAWHQI010000068.1, forward strand.
TGAAGATACTGCGAGTTAGGGGAAAGCGTTGCGGAGATCGAAGTGAACAATCATTGCCTCTGATCGCTATACAGGAGCAAACATGGTGAGCTTTGTCTCGTGTTTCTTTGCTGGTCCCTTGGATGAGAGGGAGCCGTCGAGCTTTGAAAAGGCCAAAGGCGTGGAACAGTGGGATTCATCTATGCAGGAAGAGATGAGTGCTCTTGAGAAGAATGAGACTTGGTCTCTAGTGCCCAGGCCCAAGGGCATCACCCCTATGACATGCAAGTGGGTCTATAAGCTCAAGAAGAAGGCTGACGGCAGTATCGAGTAATACAAGGCTCGCCTTGTGGCTCGGGGATTCTCGCAGCAATACGGTGAAGACTATGAAGAGACATTCAGTCTGGTGGCAAAAATGACTTCAGTTTTGGTTGTGATTGCCTTGGCGGCATGTTGGTGGTGGGAGATTTGGCAGCTCGACGTAAGGAATGCATTCTTGTACGGCGAGATTGACAAGGACATCTTCATGGTCCAGCTGCCAGGCTTCGTATCTGAAGATTTTCCAGAGCATGTCTGCAAGCTGAAGAAGGCCCTATATGGGTTGAAGCAAGCGCCGAGGGCGTGGTATGGAAAGATAGCAGAATATCTCCTATTCTGTGGGTTTGGTGCTTTAGACTCAGACTCACGCTTGTTCGTCAAGAAGATTGGGGAGATTCAATTCATAATGTTGCTTTTCGTCGACGATATGATTGTGACGGGGAATTCGAAGGAGGAGGTAGCAAGGCTTCGGGCCAAGTTATCCATAAGGTTCGAGATGAAGGACTTGGGTGAGCTTCACCATTTCCTTGGACTCAAAGTGCGGAGGAAGGGAAGTGGAGTGTTGGTGTCCCAGGCTGGATATGCGGAGCGAATCGTGGAGCGGTTCGGCATGAAGGAAGGGAAGTGCATTTCCACACCTCTGGAGAACGCCATGAAACTTCGCAAGGATGAGGGGAGGATTCTGGAAGATTCGCTGGTGTTCCGGGCTGTGGTTGGAAGCTTGATCTATCTGACGATTACTAGGCCGGATATTGCGTATGCAGTTGGCAGGGTGAGCCGTTATATGGCGGAACCACGGATGCCTCATCTACTAGCGGCCAAGAATATATTGAAGTATGTCAAGGCGACTTTAGATATGGGTCTCCTTTATAGGAGGGATGCGGGCTTCGAGGTGCATGGGTACATGAATGCTGATTACGGGGGAGATTCGGAAGATCGGAAGTCGACGTCTGGATACATCTTCATGGCGTGCTCTACAGCTATATCATGGTGCAGCAAGAAGCAGGATTCCGTGTCTGTCTCAACCACGGAAGCAGAATACATGGCTTCGGCCTTGGCATCTCAAGAAGCCATCTGGCTTTGGAGGTTGGTAGGAGACGTCCATAAGGAGGTTCGGTGTCCGACTCTGCTCCGCGGAGACAATGAGAGTGCTCTCAAACTGGTTACTAATCCAGTTTGTCATGCGAGGACCAAGCATATCGAGATCGAGCATCATTTCATTCGTGAGAAGGTGTTGGATGGGTCTTTTTCGGTCGAGCATGTTCGGAGTCAGGAAAACATTGCTGACCGCGCGGTCTGGTCTGACCGCACGGTCTTGCGGTCTCCTCTGGCGGTCTGACCTCTCTGGTCTAGCCGCGGGCTATTCGGTGTGACCGCCGGTTATCTGTTCAAGGGTACCGAGGTGAGGCCGCGTGGTCTGGTGCTTGTGACCGCGTGGTGGGGGCAGCCCGGTCTAGTGGTTGTCCGGTTTCTTTGTGGTGCGCGCGGACTAAGGTCTTCTTAGTCGCGCCGTCTTCGGTGTGTGCTCACATGGCCGGTCCTTCGGCGATCTGCTGGTATATGCGGTCACAGGTGTCTGGTCGACTTGGCGGACTGTTGCCCTAGTCAGTCTGGTGTGTTCGCGATCTCTGGAGTAGTTTGGGTGGCGAACACAGGTGGTGAGCGTCATGACCGGGCGAGTTGTCATGATCGCGCGGCTTCTGTTGAAGTCGGAAAGCTCACTAAGCAGGAGGATTTCTTTGCGGGTCACGCGATAAAGGGGCTGTGACTCTATCTCATAGGGTGGTGACTGGATCAGGTCTCATGCCTATAAATAGGAGCCACTGTTGCAGCAAACATATCACACCAAGTGTAAGCTGAGCTCGCATCCTGTTCTTGCGGTCTCTTTTTTGTGACCGGTCGGTCTTGCTGATTGAACTTCCTTTGTGCAGCTTCTGCAGATTGTGCGGGCAGCAGCGGTCATCTCCTTTTCTAAAGGTGTTCGGGCAGTTTTGCGTCTTGCAGTGCGGGTTGATGGAGTTTGGGAGAATCAGTGGCAGATCGCAGGGTTCTCAGTTGGTGTTGTTCAAGTCGCTGGCAGGCAGTTCAGGCGGTCTCGTCTTCTAGTCGAGCGAACTGTCAGGTCGAGCGGTCAGGCGGTCTCAGGAAGGCAGACCGCTGGTTATCTGTTTAGCTTGCTTTTCTCTTCTGTTTTTCTGTACTGGCAAAATCATGTCTCGCCAAGTATACCTCGCCTTGTAATGAAGTTTTCTGCTAGCATCAATAAAGATTGAAGTTGTTTTTCATGTGCTTCTGGTTGTTGGCTTGAACATTGAGTTATACTATTCCTGCTCACTCCTAGATCTTGAAAATTTCACAAGGATATAGTCATCAAACAAGGGTTGCTCGACTATTGACCTATTCATGTACTCCTCTAAAGGTATTCTTTGAATCCTCCAACAGTTGTCATTGAACAAGAGCGAGCTATGCTATTAAACGATCGATGTATTCATCCCCGGGTATTCTCTTCAATTTGTTCACATAGGAGTATTCTTTCTCTTCAATTTTCCCTTCTTAAGGTTCCTGATTCTGTTGTTGTAGTTCTGACTTTGGTTTATTCTCAGCTATAAGATTTAAAATATGGTTTTAATTTTTTTGTTTCACCTATTCCTCATTCTATTTTGTTGTTGAAGCTTTTGGATATTCAATGCCCATAACGTGTTTGATGATTTGATTCATAGAATTGGAAAGTCTATTCCATTATTGTGAGCAATTTAAGGCAAATACCTAGGTCAACGACCACTATTCAGTACCTAGGTCTATTCCATTGTGAATATATTTTTTGCTGTCCGTGCATCATTCAAATGATCTAATTCTAAAATAAAAATTACCATAGGCTAAAGAATGGTATTGAAAAGAACTGTTGTTCAATAACCAGCATCTACCTGATTGCATTTAAATGATCCCCTTTTCTTCATTATTGCTTACATTTAATCCATTATTACTATCATCCATCATGAGTTACATTAAGTTGAAAATTAAATTTCAACTGGGGCATCAAAATAAAAGGGGATCTGCCAAAATTCCAGTGAAAATACCCAAATAAGAATTCTGATTAACAAATAAATTCAATTTGCAGTACATGTACATTCAATTTGAAGTAAAAATACCTAAATTTAGTTATGAGAACATGTGATAAGAATTTATTTTGCTGATTTAGTAGAAAAATAACTGGGGCATCAAAATAACCATAATGCAAAATTTTCATTATGACATCCATTTATGCTACGAAAATTTTGTGTAAAATACCATTTATGCACAAATTCATTTTACACATCTATTTATGCATAAATGGTTGTTGACACATATATTTCCCTATGAATGTGTAAAATACAACACATGATGAGATTTATGGGTTCCAATTATTCGGTGTTCAGTTTTTAGTTTGTTCCAATTTTTGGTGTCTTAGTTATTTCTACTACTCTACTAATGCAATGTTCAAGCAATCCTTTTAAGCAAAGGCTATGGATTAGGGTTCAGGTACAACTATAGATTCTGAAGATGTTCTTACTCCAGATCCATCTCCATGACTGTAGAAATCGCTAGAACATATATAGACATGTACTTCTTTCTTTTTCTATTTCAGCATTTAATAGGCTGGTTATAAATGATTATACTATATGCTATCTATGTTCTTGTTCTCTAACTATTTTAATTCGAATTTAGAACTGACTTACCTATTATTCCAATTATTTTTCAGAGAGACCAGAAGATTTCTTTTTTATTTTATTATTTGATCTATTATGATGCAATTATACAACAACAACTTCATAATGATCAATACAACACATCTTCATCACCAATCTTTTATTCATTGACTACAACAACAATGGAAGAAATATCAAGCCAAGAATTACTTCAAAATGTACTAACTCCAGGTACCATAAATTAGAACACCTAAAAATTACAAGTCAATTACTCTCGCATTCATAATGACATGATTACAACATACTTATAAATAACAGCAAGTCATCGTCGCTTAATGAATCGCAACTCTGCCCGCATACGGAGTATTAATATGACTCCAGAACAACGTGACGCCAATAATACCAAGAGACGGGCGAAACGACATTTTCGTGAACACCAGACAGGAAGATTGCCCAGTTTTGTGAGCACACAATCAACTTATCACCACGGAGAAAGTTCAACATATGCGCGTCCTCCAACAATCACACCTGGTATATTGAACTACCAAATTCATTATGTTAACTGCATAAATAATTACTAAATCAACCATATTTCACCTAAGCCGCAGCTCCATTCACCAATGATATCTCTGGGTCAGAAACCGATAATGAAGATGAAGACGGTGAAGACAATGTTGATGCAACCACTAGGTCCTATATTCAGTGTAACTCTGCAAGAAATTTCTACCCAGCGCATTTTGAATCGTGCTTTTAATTAACCTTACCAACAAACTGCCCCAATTGTCATGCTAAATTATTCCAGAGCGAGACAAACACAATGTGTTGCAATCGAGAAAAAATATCCTTTCCTGAAATTCACACACCAACTGAACTTCTAAATCTCTACACTAATCAAACTGAGGACTCTCAACATTTCAGGAAAAATATGCGCGGATACAACCATGTGTTCGCCTTCACTTCATTTGGTGTAACAATGGACGATACTGTACCCTCATTCCACCAAGGAATTTATAGTTTCCGGGCACATGGATGTTGGATCGGTAGGCGCCCTTAGAGGGGGGTGAATAAGGGTTTTAAAAAAACTTATATTATATTTTGAAATACTTGCATATGATTAGAGATCAAAATAGTGATTATAAATAAATATAAAATTGTTTTATAATAAAGGAGAGGATAATAAACAATTTAGAGAAATGAAGAACACATCACTTTTATTACACAAAGAGAGACATGATTATTATTAATAAAATTGATTACAAAAGTTTGATTTCAATGACACTAGAAATCAAAGCGAAATATGAAAGACTCATTTTGTTTTCTATACCGACTCGTATCCCCACGAACCGGTTGGCTTTAGCCGATCCTTCCCGGAATACGGCCTCAAGCCGCTCTAGCCAACCCTTCCCCGGATATGTCCTCGAGCACCCCCTAGACTTACACCCGAGACCTAGTCGCCAACACGAGGCGAATATCAGCCCTAAGTCCTACCCAGACCTAGTTGCCAACACGAGGCGAGTTTACTACACGATTACAAGAAAAGATGTGAAATAAAAAGACAATAATATAAAAACTCCCTCTATGTGGATCTCTTAGAGAAGTAGACGAATACTCGTAGAGTATGATCGTAGTCGATGCGGTCTTTCGTCATGATGATGATGCGTGTTGAAATCTTCTCCACGGATCTCCTTAAGACTTCATGGATTTGTGGGAGTATCTCTCTGAACGTTCCTCTCTATGTTATGGCACAAAGCTCTAGGATTTTGGATCTCAAGAGGATGAGGAAGACGGAGCCAAGGGGTCCATTTTATAGTCTCAGTGCTAGCGCCTGTGCTAGTGGTACCGCCGGCGCTATCCCATATTAGGACATATTCTGCGCGGCAGAATCTTCAATCGGAGGAAATTTTCACTCTTGTCTACTGTGCTCCTCGCTATCGCCTGCGCTATCGGATACCGCCTGGCGCTATCGGATACCGCCTGGCGCTATCTCCTTCTATAAGTACTCTCGGCATTTGCACTTAAGCAAACATTTCATCGATCGGAATTTCGTCGAACGCAGCTAAGAGTTCGTGGAGCGAATTTTCGTCAAACGCAGTTATTAGCATTTCGTCGAGCGCCGCTTACAGTTCGTCAAACGACAGCTAGCGCCTGCGCTAGTACTACCGCCAGCGCTAGTGGGATTTTTGGATTTGATGGCTCAACTTTGGGGGCAACCTTCTTATGTAATCCTTGAGTTATGTGGACTTTGTTATCCTGCACACTTAAACAAACAAGATCCAATACACATAGGTTTTGTTATTCTCAAACCTAGGAGATGCGGAAGACCATGTTCCAACAAACTCCCCTTTTGATAATAACAAAACCATTAATGATAAATCAGAGCATTAATATATATAAGCATGAAGAAACATACTTGTGTGTGTGTGAGAGTGATGACTTAGGATAATTAACGATTTTAGCATTTAGAATTGCTCCCCCTAAATTCATGCTCCCCCTAAGTGAATGCTCCCCGAATATGTAGGCTATCATCTTAATTAAGCATGTTAGTTTTATATTTTGATAGCAGATTATATTTATCATGTTAGTTCTCCCCCTTTTGTTATTAGCAAAAGCGGGTAAGGAGACACCACTTAAAAATTGATAATAAGATAAAGGCATGATCGAGCTTGTATAGAGAAGAAAATGATAAGGAGTTTTAGAATACTTTTTATAAAAATAGATCAGAGTTTTTAGCTTAAAGATGAACAATCTAACATTTGTCAAGTACTCAATATTATCATGTTAGTTTTTCCTTTTTAGATAAGAGTTTTAAGCATAAAAAATGTAATGATTTCCAAGTAACTAAACTACCCAGACAATATGTCTACACCCTAGCCCCATACTAAGTGACGGATGGGCATGAGGAGCTGCAAACATGCCGTAGGTTGGGTTGTTAGTCCCATATGCAAACACTAGACAAAACTCAACCTAGCACTCTTTCCCCCTAGTGCCTCGCAAGGCTCCACTGGAACCCTCCCCGGTTAAGGACAAGACATAACTAGAGATAAGGTTATCTAATGTCTACAACCATACGCCCCCTCTATGGTGGGATATGAAGTCATGGATAATAATTATTGGAAGCGTTTAAGCGTTTTAAATCAAATTATAATTTCATAGCCAATGGGTTTTAATATTTGAATTTTTTTAAAGAAATGTTCGCATAGCCAATATAAAGTTTACCATGCAAGTCTACCACTTATTGAAAGAAAGGAATTTTAAGATTCAAGTGATGATGCACACAAAATAAAAGACTTTAAGTAAGCATGAAAGCGCAAGGTAAAACAATTATATGGTTATGATGCTGAAGACTTATAGAAATACAAGAAACATCTTATTGTAATCAATGATGATCCATACAAAGATATATGAGTTAAATTTCAAAAAGAAGATGTTGTTGTAAATCATTTTTCAATTAAAATCTTTAAGTTTGACAATAAAGTAACCAAGCATGAAATAATGTTATCAAAAAGAGATTACTACAATGTTACTTTAATTCACAATTTCAAAACATACCACACATTGTAGAAAGCATGCTAGGTTATCTAGTGCATTTCATAAATAAAGAGTAGTATAGAATTTGCATTAGGATCCAATACTAATGAGAAGAAGTGTTATGGAAGATAATGATGTGCACATAAGTGTATTTTGAATAGAGTAAACAAATGTTTTAATCAAAAATACAAGAGATATGTAAAGTAAAGAGCACAATAAAACACAAATAGTTTTACTTCCACAAACTTCAATGCACAAAAAAAATGAACAACTACCAAGGTGTTTTGCACACACAATGCTCATTAAGACTTATCAGGGTGCAAAGTAGTGCTTGGGGGATCACATAATTTATTTTATTTTAATATTGAAACTAGTGATCCGGTGTACTTAAGAGTAAGTGGTTTTTATTCTGAAAGAAAGATATGGTTTGCACAAGATACTTTACTATTCTTTCCAAGGTGCTCAACCTCACAACGCTTATTAAGACTTATCAGGAGGTTCATGTAGTGCTTGGTGGAGTTATCTTTGTCACTTTATTTTATGATCTTTGTTTTGTACAAAGTTCTCTGAATACACTTGTTTTGCAAACCAATAGAATTTATGAAAACATAACCACTTTTCTTAACTTTTAAAAGTGCAAATAAAAGTAGTGTAGGTAAGATACTGTGCAATTTTAATTCATTGTACTAATAGAAAACATACACAAGCATTCATAGATTAAACACATATGTAGACAATGCCAAAATAACTGAGTGAATAAAGATCATTATCAAACATAAAACATTTACTTATACTTAGAGGCATGCTAAGCGTAGTTCTGCACAACTTTTACAATATAATTGATGCACATATTAATAGATATATCAAAGTATAATGAAAACAAAGTTCAAAGTAGTTTGAAAAGATAAATTGCAACATCATAGAAGTTCTAAATAATATATTAAATCATGCTTGATTTTCAATGAAGTCCATATAGTATTTTTGATATTTTGAAGAATAATTTTGATTTAAAGTTTGAACTCATAAGATTGATCTTGGACTTCCCGAGGTCTACCCTGTGAGAGGTTCGCCCGGTACTAGGTGATGTGATGGGATGATAACCCAAATCACCCTTTCGCAAGATACATGTAAATAGAAAAGTTAAGTTCAAAATAATAATTGTTTTATACTTGTTTTTTTTTATATTTTTGTAATTGATTTTTGCTTTTAGAAATAGAATTTAAACAAATGACAAAAAACCAAAAAAGGCAAAACATATTTTTTGTAATTTGGCTTTTGTGTTTTTGTATTTCATTTTTCAAAACTGTAATAAAAGCAAAAGTGCAGAAATGAATAGTACACATAGATTAATATATTTTTAGGGATTTTTCAAAATTTTAAAATACAGAAAAACACATAGGTGCGCTAGCGCCGGCGTTAGCACTAGCGCGGGAAATAGTACACGATTTTTGATGATTTTGAAATTCTTGTTTGTTGATCTTGATTAAGTGTCCAAACAGTAGTTTCATGCTGAAATTTTAGATTTTTAAGAAATGTCTAGATAGTGCAAATTTTATGAAACATTAGCGATTTTGTATATGACTTTACCAACTAAACTTTGCATGAGATGACATGAATGAACAAATCAAATATGCATGATTTTAGTGATTAACCATAATGTTCATGCACAAGAATACCATGGATAAGCCCTAAATGAGAATACCCAGCCTGTATGTCTTGGTAAACATATAAAGCCTAACATAGACACAAATATTCTTTAGGCGACAATGTTAGTATGATAAGTTTGAGATTAATGTTATACCAAGGTTTGATAGTGTTTCAACTTATAGACCTAGAATGGAGTGGCGATTCTATTTTATTTGATATCAAGATGATTCAAAGGTCTAAACTAGAAATAAATCACAATACACACATAATACACCAACCATGGTAAAAAAAATTATAATATCAATTGTCATCATATAATTCATATGAATGTGATAGAAATAGTTGTTTTTAGAAGATATTTGATGTGAGTTATGATATAAGATTTTAGAGAATTTTAGCAACGGACATCAATAGATCATGGTGGTGCGAGTGACATCAATATTCATTATGAAGATAAATTCTTTCAATACATTTTAGTGATTTTCTTTTAATTAAGAATTTTGAATATATATATATGTGATTTTTGATAGGTGAACAATAGTGATGGTTTAGAGCATGTTTGACATCAAGGAGTGAACACAATATAATTTTTTGTTGTGAACAAAGACAACCATATTGAAGGTTGAGCTTTTATTTAGATCTTGAACTTTCTTGTAGATTATGTTATTTCTCTAAACCACTTATTGGTGAAGTCTAAAGAGCTTAATAGCCTAATGACTTGATTTAATTTTAAAATATCTTATAGCAAATTTAGAATTTGATTTATATGAATAATAAAAGATATTTATAGATAATGAATATGAGAGAGATAGATAGGTCATCAAAATTAGATATGACTTTTGAATTTTGATCAATTTTATTTTATAAACATATTAAGCTTTTAAGAGATATGATCATATTTTCAATACTATATAGGATGACAATGACATGATAGTTCAAAAGGAAAACAACAAGAAAAATAAAAAGGACATTAAAGCAGATCATGAAGTAGAAATTTGTATATCTTATTTTGAAAAGTTTCAACTTCATGCATTTGATGATACCTAATGAATAAATGTTTTAGGTATCCAAAGGGGACCATGAGGGATGGTTCCTTTGGGTACCCAAATATAGCAAGATGGCTTTTGAGGAGACGAGTACGAATGGACCCTTTCAAGTGTAGTTAATGTTTCATTTTTAATTTTGGGTCTCCACTCATACTTAGGTTTAATATTATAATTTTGCATCAAATTTCCATACTTATTAAATTTAGGCTTAAAATAATGATGACATTTGAAATCATTTTTCATAGAAAATTTTTGCATATTTGAATTTACTTTAGGAGATACATAATTTTGTAAATAATGGTGATTTTGATTTTGATTAACAAATCATTTATGTTCCTTACTCCCATTATTAAACTTAGTTAAGATGTTCATATTCATATTCAACTTGTTTTTAGATATAGTTTGATATTGTGAATTTGTATTTACAATTTTCATAAGAAAGTTGATATTTAATTTTAATTCATCATTCTTGATCTTTAAATTATGTGTAGCTTTATTATAAGCGATTGTGATATTTTTAAGAGTGGAAACAATTGAATCAATATGATCTTGATAGTGGTTTCTATATTCATCAAATGTTTCATCCATATCTTTAATTTCAATTTTATATTCTTTACACTAGCACAATCATTTTCCAAAGATGAATTTTCTAAACATAATTTTTTTTTGTTCTTTTATAAAAAGAAGTTCCTTTTCAAGTTCCTTGCATTTTTCTTTCAAATCATTAAATTCTATACAAGGTGTAATGTTTTCAACTGAGGAGCCTTGGGTAGAACTAGATAAATTAGAATTTGATTCTTCATTAATTTTTGCCTTTAAATTTTTATTTTCTAAGCGCAAATGTTTATTAGCACTCTTTAATTTCTTAATTTTACGCTTTGTAGTTTGAAGCAATTGTAATGTATAAATAGAAGTACAAAAGATGGGATTTGATTTCCTTACATTGCTTTCGGGAGAGGCATGATTTGAACATATAGTTTCTTTTACATCTTTTTGGCACTCCTCTTCTGAATACATTACTTCTTCTTCTTTTCCATTTGATGTGTGCTCCATTGATCCGTCATGAGAGGAGCATTCTTGAAGACTTGTGCAAGCTTGCATATTCTCTGGTTCTTGTGATTGTTCCATACATGTAGAAGGAGAATCTTACATTTCTTCAAGAAATTTCCATACTTTGTATGCACTAGAAAAACAGTATATTAATTTTGAAATGTCGTGAGATAAAGCACAGAAAATACTATTTAAAGCTTTTGCATTTAGGTGACGTTAATTTTTATTTGTTTCATCCGCTGGTCTTACTGTTTGTTGGGGAAATGATTTATCTTAACCCTTAGAATTAAGAAGAATATAATTTTTAAGAATGAAAAGTTAGTCCAAGTAAATATGCGTCAAATAGAATTCGATGCAACGTCAAAATGTAGTCGACGTTTCTCGCAGAATAAGTCGAAGTAGCTCTAAGAAGAATTTGACGTAATCTTTGTCGACGTAACTCTGATTTTTAGTCGACGCATTTAATAAAGTCGACGCACCTTCCATATTCTCCTCTCGATGTCCAGACAGTATAAACTCGGCGCTTACGTTGAATAGTAATCGACGCATGTCGATTTCTATGTCAAATTCGAAATCACGCCAGATCTCTTTCCTTCTTTCTAAAGATCTGAATTTTATGGAATGATTTTATTCTTTTATAGCCGTTCTGACTCTGTCTTTGCTTCTAATTGATTCTTAGCTAATTTGATTAATATTTATTTGGATATCATTTGAAATCAGAATAAACTCTTTCCATCTACAGATAAAAATTAGTATGGAAACTTTTATCTCTTTCTAATTCTTTGTCTGCTAATTGATTATTCTCCTTTAGAAATATCTTTTCAAACAGAGTTATAAATAAGAAGGAAGTCGACAAAGAATAATGACCAGTGATCCACCATATACATTTGAAAAAGAGGAAGAGTTCCCAAGTGAAGAGTGAGAAAGCTGAGAAAAGAGATAGTGTGCTGCAGCAAAGAAAAAGCCTTCATCTTCTCCTCCTGAGGCCATTCTGCTGCAAATTCTGAAAGCTCTCACAAAAGAGAGAAAAGCTTACAATCTCCTTCTCACTATAGAAGAGAGATTACATTCACTATTCTTGTCCTTCTAATCTTCTTGCTAGGAAGAAGATTCTTTCTTGTTTAAATTACTTCTTCTACTTCTTCTCCTTATCTTTATTTCACTTTTAAACTGTGTAAAAGAGTTTTTAGAATCTCTCTTCAAAAAATTCAGTTGTACTGGTTCTAAGAGTCTCCTTATCAAAAGACTCAGGCTGGTTCTAAGAGTCTCCTTATCAAAAGACTCAGTGCAAGATAGTGTATTCCTACCAAGGGGGTAGAAGAATGGACTACCCAAAGTTTGCGGAACCACTATATTTCTCTGTGTTGTGCTGTGATTTTCTTCTTGTTATTTTCCTTCTTTACTTGCTTAATTCTTGCTGGTGTGTTGGAAGCTTAAATCTGTGATTATTACACATATATATATATAAAATTGCACAAAGTATTTTTAAATCTCTATTCACCCCCCCCCCCCCCCTCTAGAGAATTCTAGTGAGGTTAAATGTGCACTTTCAATTGGTATCAGAGCTAGGTTGATCTAAAAAGGTTAACTCCTTGATCAAAAAGATCCTACCTCTTTTATATATTTCTAAAAACTTTTTTTCACATGGCACAAATCAAAGATTATGCTTCCACCAGACCACCAATGTGCAATCTTGAAAAGTTTGCACTTTGGAAAACAAGAATTAAAATTTATCTAAACTCTATTGATGAAGAATTATTTGATGTTATTATGACAGGTCCTCCCAAGCCATTCAAGAAGGACTCGAGTGGAATGGTCACACAAACACTTGCTCCAAAGGCTGAATGGACAGATGAAGAAAAGAAAGCTCAAGCATGTGATGCCAAGGCTATAAATATCTTAGTCTCAACCCTCTCAGATGAAATCTTCCAAAAGATTGCTGAATATGAGTCAGCTAAGGGAATATGGGAAGCTCTCAATAAAATGGTAGAAGGGAGTGTTGATGAGAGGAAGGATAAAAAGGCATTACTCATCTCTCAATATGAAAACTTCCAGAAGAAAGAATTTGAAAGTGTTGCTGACATGTATACTAGATTCAGCCTCATAATAAATGAGTTAAGAACACTTGAGAAGGATATATCACTCACTAAGATAAATGACAAAGTGCTAACTTGCTTCCTTAGCTCTTGGGACTCAAGAATTTGGCCAATTAAAGACTCCAGAAGTCAAAAAGAAATCTCAACAGATGTCCTGTTGGGTAAATTAAGATCTTATGAACAGATGTTGAAAACAAGAGCTGAGAAAGAAGAGAAAGAAAAGGCTCCTCCACTCTCAAAAGAAAAGAGCATTGCTTTGAAGGCTACTGAAGGTGAACCCTGTACAAATGATGAAGAGCTGATCCGCCTATTGGCCAGAAGGTTCAAGAAGTGGATCAAAACAGAAGGATCCAGAAGGAGAGACTCAAAAACCAGGTATGACAAAACTCCTAATAAATAGATTATCTGTTATTCTTGCAGGAAACTTGGACACATTGCACCTGAATGTCCTAAAGAGATCAGCAATAAGAAATATATGAAAAGAACAGATCTAAAGAAGAAGAAGAAGAAGAAAGAGAAAGGGTTCATTGCTCAATCATGGAGTGATTTAGAATCTGAAGGAAGTACCTCATCTGAAGATGATCAGGAAAAGGCTAAGCAAGAGGAAACCTGCTTGATGGCCACTAAAAAGCCTGAAGATACATCTCTGGTAAATATATTTGATGATATAGATTTCTCTTCCACTCATTTCAAAAATAGTTTCACAGAACTCTGTCTAGATCTAGTTAAATCTGAGAAAGAAGTAAAGGAACTAAGAAATGAACTAAACAATCTCAAACAAATAAATACATAACATAAAAACTATAAGCTCAGTCTAGGACTCTCAGAGGAGCAACTAGATAAAATAAATACTGAAAATCAAGCACTAAGAAATGAGCTAGCAAAGGCAAAAGCCTTTGAAGACTCTCTAAATGGCAGAAGTCAGAAGCTCAAGAATATCTCTAACAATCTCACTGATATACTTAGACAACTAGAATATAACACTAACTTAAAACCCAAACCTCAATCTCCCAGCAAATCTGTCTGGAGACATCCTATTCACTTCACTAGGGAGAATCATCTGACAGGAGAAAGATCACAAGAAAATCCAGAAACAACCACTGTTTTTAACAAAAATAATCTCACTATGCATGAAGGAATCCTAGGTAAATATCCTCAGAAAAGAAACAAACTTGCGTTGAATCATTATCGACGTGCGTCGAATTCTACTCAACGCAACTCAAATAATGCATCGATTTCTAATCAACGTAGACACCAAAATACGTCGACTTCCAATCGACGCAATCTCTCCTATGCTTCGACTAAAAGTAACCTCAGAATGAAGGAAGCGTCGACTTCCACTCAACGCAATTTTAACCATACGTCGAATTCATATCGACGCAACCAATCTAACAGAAAAGTCTCCTTTTCCAAAAAGTCTTCTCAATCTATTTCCTTTTATTATGAACACTATTTCTGCAACATTACCAAAGACAATTGGTATGATAAGCCAATACCCCTAAAGGAGGAAGGATATTCTGAAAAACCCACTTATTCTTTCATTAAATCTTTCACTGTTGGGAGGAATGGACCCCAGCTTAGGAGGGTCCAAACTAATGTTTAAAATTTTATGTGCAGATGTATCACATCTCCAGGCTGGTGTGGTACTTGGACAGTGGATACTCCATGCACATGACATGGTACAAAAACCTATTAATCAATTTTGAGGATAGACTTGGACCACCAGTGACATTTGGAGACTCTAGCTGTGGCCAAACCAGGGGCTTTGGAGATTTCAAAGAAGGGAAAGTTACCTTCAAGAATGTGGCAGTAGTCAAAGGACTGAAGCACAATCTGATAAGTATAAGTCAGATATGTGACAGTGGTAAGTATGAGGTAAAATTCACCACACTACTTTGCCATATTATTGATATCAAGACTGGTGCCATAGTACTTAATGGAATTAGAAAAGGGAAGGTATATATAGTAGACTTTAGTTCCTCACCCACAGAAGTTTGTTTGTTCAACAATATTATTAATAAAAGTGAATTATGGCATAGGAGACTGAGTCATCTAAACTACAAAACCATTAGTAAACTATCAAAGAATAACCTAGTAAGAGGCCTACCAAAGGGTAGATTCTCTAAGGACTCCCCATGTAGACCTTGCCAACTAGGAAAACAGACCAAGTCATCCTTCAAACCAATTGGTAAGGATGACTCCCCTAAGATCCTCTACTTACTGCACATGGATCTCTTTGGTCCCATATCCACTCAGAGCTTAGGTGGAAAGTCTTATACCTTAGTGATTGTAGATGATTATTCGAGGTTTAGCTGGGTATTCTTTCTAAGGGCCAAGTCTGAAACCCATAAGATTCTCTCAAGATTCATAAGACAGATTCAATCTGAGTTCAATACTCATGTTTCAATTATCAGGGGTGATCATGGGACTAAATTTGAAAATCAGTCAATTTGTAATTTCTGTGAGGATATAGGTATTAAACAAAGTTTTTCAGCCCCTAGAACTCCTCAACAAAATGGAGTTGCTGAAAGAAAGAATAGAACTTTAATTGAATCAGGAAGGACCTTACTTGCAGAATCAGGATTACCAAAAACCTTCTGGGCTGAAGCAGTCAACACTGCAAACTATGTTCTAAATAGAAGCCTCATTCACAAAACTAAGGCAAAAACTCCATATGAGCTTCTGAAAGGAAAAACACCCATTGTTAAATACTTTAAAAATTTTGGATGTGCTTGCTTTATTCTAAATAATGGGAAAGATCATCTTGCAAAGTTTGACAAGAAGTCTGATGATGGAATATTTCTGGGGTACTCATCATCTAGTAAAGCATATAGATGTTATAACAGGAGAACTCTCAGAATTGAAGAATCTATACACATTATATTTGATGAAACTAACATGTTGTTTAAGGGGGAGGAAACTTCCACCAATCCTTTTCCACAGGAAGATAGCAGCATAGAGACTCAGCTTGAACAACTGACTCTAGAGAACAGAGACACTGGGAAAGAAAACCAGCTACAGGAACCAAGTGAGGAGTCTGAACAAGAGCATGAAGAAGGTTTAGTGAAGAGCAATCAAAACCAACTCCCACAAGAGAACATGGTTCAGGAAGAACAGTTGGGCAATCATCCCATTGTTAATGAGGGAGAAGAGCATCTGACAAATCCAAGCAGGACAGGGATCAACATGAAAAATCATCCACAATCCCAAGTAATTGGAGACCCCAATACTGGAGTAAGGACAAGACACCAAGTCTCCAATGGGATGATGCTTCAATGCTTCTTATCTCAAGTTGAACCAAAGAAGTTTGAGGAAGCAAATTGTGATCCTCACTGGATTATAGCCATGCAAGAAGAACTAAGCCAATTTAAGAGAAACAAAGTGTGGAACCTAGTTGAGAGACCAAGAAACTACCCAGTTATTGGTACAAAGTGGGTATACAAAAACAAGCTAGATTCCACTGGAGTAATTGTTAGGAACAAGGCAAGACTTGTAGCACAAGGATACAGACAAGAAGAAGGAATAGACTACAATCAAACCTTTGCTCCAGTAGCCAGATTGGAAGCAATCAGACTCTTTCTTGCCTATACAGCCTTCATGATGATGAAAGTCTACCAGATGGATGTCAAGAGTGCTTTTCTGAATGGTGACCTTCAAGAAGAGTTGTATGTAGAGCAACCACCAGGTTTTGTCAATCCCTCCTTGATGAGTCCTGATCATATACACATTTATGGACTCATCCGGGCCGTTATTTAGTCATTTCTCCGCACTTTAGCCTTGTTATAGCTTATATTTGATAATCCACGCTAGGTGCACATCTAGGCCCACTTTGTTGTGATTTTTGTGCTTATTGTCATTAGTAGTATTCATGTGCTGTCAAGTGCCACTTTCAGTGGCTAGATCTGTGGTTGTGCGGGAATAGGAGTCGTGCAAGTGTTCCCGGTGCAATTCTGCACAGGAACACTGCGCACGATCGCCGGTTCTATTGCGCACGACCACTGGTCGTGCGCCACTGATCGTGTGCACTTAACCCTTTTTCACGAGTTCTGTTTGGTGCAGTGCGCACGACC
This sequence comes from Dactylorhiza incarnata, assembly GCA_033032865.1. Classification (NCBI taxonomy): domain Eukaryota; kingdom Viridiplantae; phylum Streptophyta; class Magnoliopsida; order Asparagales; family Orchidaceae; genus Dactylorhiza; species Dactylorhiza incarnata. The sequence goes on from JAWHQI010000068.1 coordinate 2,561,617, forward strand.
ATCAACGATAGTGCGCACGACCACCGGTCGTGCGCCACTGCTCGTGCGCACTTATCATTAAAATTCTGAGTTCTGTTTGCTGTATTGCGCATGACCATCAACGATTGTGCGCACGACCACCGGTCGTGCGCCACTGGTCGTGCGAACATTTTATTTTATAATTTCGAATCTTGCAGGTTCCACCCAGGCAGTGCGCACGATCGCAGAATTCCAGTGCGCACGACCACTGGTCGTGCGCCAATGACCGTGCGCAGTATTTAATCCAGCGCCTATTTAAACGCCTGTTGCAATTTTAGGGCATTCGTTCACTTCCGGGAGCGGGGTTCCTGTTCCGTACGCCGCCGACCACCACCTTGGGACGCCTCCACTTCATCTCCTACGCAAAGGGAAGCCTCCTCCATCCATTCCAAGACTTCCTCCATTGTCCGTGAGTGTTCTCCATCGTCCGCAAGCCTCCAAGCAACCATTCTCGCATTCCGCTCGGTGAGAAGAAGAAGAAACCTGAAGTCGAAGACGACGGAGCTACGTAGGGAGATTGTGACAGCTCTCTACGCCGGAAGCATAGTCCGTCCGAGTCCGGAGGTAGCCCGACAACCTACCATTCCGGCCGTGAACGGCCGCTAGTCTTCACCACCGGTTATTTCTTTCCTCTTTTCGCTCGTTGTACTCTTTGAACCGTGCAATACTCGAATATTGTGATGTTTATTTTGATGGAAATGAATATTTCTTTGTTGTTCTTCATGGTTTGGTGGTGATTCATTCCGCTTTCTCTCACTCACTCGCGCACGCACGCAAGGTGTTTGATCCGCGTTAGCAAGAGGTAACGGCGGTTGTGAAGAGGTGTTTGCGACCCTCACCCTCTCGCACTTGAGTTCACTTCATCCGCCTCACGAAGCACGGCATCGCGGTCATTGCATCCACCTCACTTTGCGAAGCGGTGTTTTCGACCCGCATCTCTTTTGTTGTTGATAAGATTAGGAAAACCAACCAAAAGCCCCATCTTTGTGTTTGTTGAACACTTGTGTAACAATAATCACTGCGCGATTCGTTCACCCATCCTGCATTCCTCAAAAGACCGACATCCGGGGAATTTATTCTCCACAATTATTACTTGACAGCGACCGGTGCACTTGCCGACACGCATCAAGTTTTTGGCGCCGTTGCCGGGGAATGCAGGCGTGTTTCGTCTTGTGTTGTGACTTTCGTTATACGAGCAGTTGTTTTTTATTTTCTTTGTTTTTCTTTTTGTTTTTGACAGTTCATGCAGAGGCAGGTCGCTGGTGAACTCGCACCTTTTGATCCAGAAATCGAACGAACTGCTCGCGCGCGAAGGCGCGCTGCGGCTGTACAAGCGGCCATGGGTGATCAGGTAGACCCAAATGATGTTGATCCGAGAATGCCCGGCGTGGGGGAACATCAGCCTGGGATTGAGCAGGAGGCGGTCAGGCCTCGGCCCCGCACGATGAGAGACTACACCACTCCAACTGCTGGGAGTGTGTATCCAGGTTTTGGGCCCAATATTATGAATAATCAGTTTGAGATCAAGCCAGCGATCTTAAACATCATCCGGAACAACGCTCAGTTCTCGGGGTTGGCCAGCGAAGATCCGCATCTGCATCTGGCGGAGTTTTCTGATATTTGCGGAACCTTCCGCTACGCAGGGATTGCTGACGACACAGTCAAGCTTAGACTGTTTCCCTTTTCACTCCGCGACAAAGCAAAGGTGTGGCTCCACTCCATTCCGCCCGGGACTGCTGCAACTTGGGATGCCCTCGCATCCAAGTTCCTTGCTAAATTCCACCCCGTGGATAAGATTGTAAGCTTGCGGCGGGAGATCGCCACATTTCGCCAACTTGACCAAGAGACCCTTGCTGAAGCATGGGAGCGCCTCAACGATCTCCTTCGCCGTTGCCCTGGCCACGAGCTCCAACCATGGAATGTGGTTGAATTGTTCTACTTCGCGATCGAGCCCAACTACAGGGCAATGATCGATGCTGCGGCGGGTGGCACCTTGATGAACCACACCCCTGAGGAAGCCCTTCGAATTCTGCGTGACACTGCCTCCCACAGTACATTCTGGACTGCAGGGAGAAATGCTCCAAGAAGCGGCCGAGGTCTTTTCATGGTCGACTCTCTCCCCTCTCCATCCGTGACTGCTGCTGTCATTACCTGCGAGGGATGTGGAGGCGGAGGCCACCACGCGTATGAGTGTTCGGGGAACAACGTGGCAGGTGACTTCGCACACTTGAACTTGAACGAATCTGTTAATTATGTAGGAAATCAGCCTAGGGGGGCGCCTTTCAATAATGCTTATAATCCGGGAGCGAGAAGTCACCCGAACTTCTCGTGGAATCCAAACACACCTGGCCAACGATGGGCACCGGGGCAGCATCAAAACGATGCTTACGCCTCCGGGAGCCAACCGAGGCCACCACACCCGGACTATAATCAAGCACCCCCTACTCAAAAAAAGAGTAGTCTAGAAGAGATGATGGAGAAATTCATGCAAGTAGCTAATTCGAATATGGTAAATCAAACTGCATCCATGCGAAACCTGGAAACGCAGTTGGGCCAATTGGCCCAAGTGCTAACCGAGCGATCGCAAGGGACCCTTCCCAGCAACACGGAGAAGAACCCAATTGATCAAGGGAAGAGTCTTGGGGATGTGGTAGAGGTTGAACCGAGTGAGCTGGTAATTTCTTGTGCCATCAATAAGGTTGAAACAAAAGCATTATGCGATTCCGGTTCCTCCCGCAACGTCATTGCACTGCAAGATGTTGCGAAATTACAACTTGAGATGAACACGGAGGAAAGGAAATCGCTTATTCTCGCTAACGGCACTATTATCCAATCTGAGGGGGAAGTGAGAAATGTGGAAGTAATAGTTGAGGGGACGACTGTGGTCGCGGACTTTCAGGTGTTGGGCCCCCAGGAAAATCAATCCATTCCTATCTTGGGCGTGCCGTTCTTGAAAGAGAGCGGCGCCACCCTTGACTTCGCTACGGGGTGTGTTCTCCTACCTAACAAGGCGCTGCAGCCCACTCGCCTCGAAGCTACAGCTGACACATCCACTCCTCCCCCTCTCGTTATTTCGGATGAATTTCTAAGCTGTGCAGGAAAGAAACATGATCAAGAAACAAGTGAAGGAGGAAAGGAGGAGCTCCAGTCGGATGAGGAAGAAGAGGTTGACTTCCGGAAAGAGTTCGATTCCGAGACGGAGGAGGACTGCAATTCGGGAAACGTTGACGTGAATGTAGTTCGGGATGCGGATTATTTATCTCCCTGTGTTGAATCTTGTAATAAACAATCTAAGTGTTCCATCTCCTGGGCCGATCCGGGAGTCACCACGATGCCGGAAGTGACGCCACCCGCCACTAAGGCGGAAAATTCTGAAAACTTTCAACGGTGGCAGTCTCCGACTGTCACCAAACTTAAAAAGGAAAAACTTCTGCGCGACGCTCGTGCTGCCGCTCTTCGTGGCAAGGTGGCGGAGGTTAGGGGAGCATTGGGTAATACCAGTGCTGGCCCTAAAGCCTTCACCTCCTGTAACGGTCTCCCCAGCATACAGCTCGCAAGGACGACCGCCGGCACCCCCAGCATCCAGCTCGAAAGGGTTAAGCCTAACCAACTGGGCTGCAGCCCATGCACCCCAACCCCTCTCTGTCCCACCACAGGGCCCAGCGGGTTGTTGGAGGCCGCAGCCCCCCTTTGATGAGAATTGAGCCAGTTAAGCGGCAGCGCGTGGACTTCTCAAGAGGTCACCCATCCCAGAATTGCTCCAGCCCGAGCACGCTTAACTATGGAGTACTTTCACTTCTCATCACCAATTGATCTGCAGCTCAATTGGTGATGAGAAGTGAAAGTACTCCATAGTTAAGCGTGCTCGGGCTGGAGCAATTCTGGGATGGGTGACCTCCTGGGAAGTCCACGCGCTGCCGCTTAACTGGCTCAATTCTCATCAAAGGGGGGCTGCGGCCTCCAACAACCCGCTGGGCCCTGTGGTGGGACAGAGAGGGGTTGGGGTGCATGGGCTGCAGCCCAGTTGGTTAGGCTTAACCCTTTCGAGCTAGATGCTGGGGGTGTCGGCGGTCATCCTTGTGAGCTGTATGCTGGGGAGACCGTTACAAAAAGTGCAATCTAGGGGGTGGGGTCTTACAAACTGGTATCAGAGCTAGGTTTAGTTTGTAAGACCCCACCCCCTTTTTTTTTGAAGTTCGGGTCTTACCGGCCAGAACTGCCGTCTTGTGGTGGTACCCTCTCAAACATGGTCCCCACCACAACACGCCAATCCTGCCGGCTATTCAACTATATCCAGGCCAACCAAAATCATAAAAGGAAGAGTGAATTAATAATACAAGTCTACAATAATCACTTCAAATAGAAAAACATGTCCAACAAGAGATATTTATATAAGGTAAGAGTACATCAGAGTGCGGAAATTAATATAATAGTACAACATGGCCTAAGCCCGGTCCTTGGACGCTTTCTTCGCCTCTCTCCTGGCGAAGATATAACAATCTAAGCATCCACAAGGCTCGACTCCTTCGATGGCATATAATTCCGGCTTCTGACCTGGGTAGATGTGTAGTGTAGGAATATGAGGGGTCTTGCTTACCGGGGCTCTCCCGGCGGCAGCTGAGAGTCCGACTCCAGGCCTGTTCACTGTCTCAGGCACCACCCTCTGGGGGTTGACCTACTCTTCCTGGTTCTCCTGTAATAATAGGGTCCACTGACCGTCAGTCTAAAAGACTCAGCATATTCCTCACCGCCTCCACCCGCGACTCCTAGGCACCGTGCGGGAGGAGGAAGCGGAGGACATCAAGGGGTAAACCAAAGAATCAGGTGGCAGTGGCGAGACTATCAAGTAAAAAGGTACTAAACAAGTAATGTAAGTATATCTACCCAAGCAGGAGTATGTATATCAGCAAAAGTAAGAAGCAGTATAAGTAACAGAGCAGTACAAGTAAAAGAGCGGTATAATTAAGGAGCAGCTACGAAAGTAACCTTAACTTATATGCACACACAATAGCACATAAGCTAAGGGATCTGGCAAGCAATAAACTCATCGTATAAAAGAGCCCACACTGATTTATACGATGAGGTCTCTGTTTATGCAGAAATGCTATGCTATGATATGCAATGCAATGGTGCAATGTTTGTATTATTATTTCATACACATGCAACTCACACACACGACTCTGTACGTACAGACCTTTAGTTCCCACTTTTCGGAGGTAGCTAACCTCTCGGGCACCTCCCGTTGTGGTCAAACGGTGGCAGAGGAGCGGGCGTCTCCTCACCTAGGTGGGTAAGTCACACTACCAGACCTAGGCCCAAACGTACGCTGTGATACCGGTACCCGGTACTCATGAGCTCCTGCGTACTAAACTGAACTGGCCAGGCAGGGTTTAGGGAATTCGTCCCGTCGGATGCGCAGTAAAACAACCTGGCCCCAATACAACCACTAGCACTGCCGAGTCAACGAACTGCTGTCGGTGTGACGACTAAGACAGAACCGAAGACCCACCACATCTTGTACACAAGCAACAAGTACTAGCCATTTACTACCGAGCCTCCAGCTCGCAATTCTATATCAACATTTATAAAGTAGAGCCTACCGCTCGCCAGACTATTCCAGTCTTATATCCAAACTACGAGCCTACCGCTCGTTGGACTACACTAGTCTTGTATTTAAACTACGAACCTACCGCTCGCTAGACTACACTAGTCTTATCTCCAAACTACGAGCCTACCGCTCGTTGGACTACACTAGTCTTGTATTTAAACTACGAACCTACCGCTCGCTAGACTACACTAGTCTTATCTTTGGACTACGAGCCTACCGCTCGCAGGTCTATCCCAGTCCTTCCTTATATATAACGTCCCGGTTCGGGATGGAAGTTAACTTGCTGAGTTCTCCTACTTAACTAATCTTGTCTATGATTTAGTTGAAACTAGAAGCTTTATGGCTAACCTTGGACATCCGGAGGGTTACCCTGTGAGGGGCTCGCAGCGGTACTAGGAAGTGTGGCGGGCTGACACCCCGAACTTCCTATTCCCAAGGCACTTAATCTTGTTGGTGTCTACCCCTTTTTACTCGACCCCCATTTTCCTCTCCAATTACGTTACATCTCTAAGATGAGTTAAACTTGGCAATTAGAAGTGGGGGAGTTCCTTGAACTCCAACACCTCCGGCTGTGACCGGGAGCTGACTCTCCCGTCGTCACATTTTAAACTCGAGTCCCCTTTCTTCACCGAGGAACTGCTCACATTCAAATAACATTCTCAACCTTACTTGGACCCACCCTCCTATTCTTCGTCATCCTTAAACCAGGGTTTGCCTTAAATACTTCTCGACTTCTCCCTCGAGTACTACCTTAAAATGGCTCCCCGGCTAAGGGTAGTTTTGCTTCCATACAATCGTTTAACACTGATGAGTTGTGTGCGGGGCCCTTGATGAGGTCTAACCTCCTTTTTATATCACTGTAAACTCACACACCTATAGCTTTGCTAGACGTGCCCCAATCCTTATTTCCCAAGATGCCCTTAGAGATGCTCTTCCAAGTGACCTGAGCCTTCATAATTACTAAAGAGTTAACAGTTCTACGTGTGGAGGTCAGTGGTGGTCTAATTCATGTAAATCAGTTTCACTATACGCAGACCGAAACAAGGTTGATCTAGATTAGACTCCTATGGTGCGATCTTGATCACATCATATCCAAACGAGTTCCAATTATCACCATAGGTTCTCAATGAGTAGTGATCTAACAATCTCAAATCCTAATTTCATAAATTCTCCAGGGAATCCTAAGTCATAGTTTCTATTAAAGATAGGAGGTGTGCAAATTGAGATTTACACGTCAAGTATTTGATTATGATCTCAATGATCTCAGGGAAACTTACCATGACATAACGCTGGTCTAAAAACACCAAAACCTGAGTTTCACATTTTTAGCTGGAATATTTGACCAGAATTTCTATTTAACCTAGACGGGGTGCAAATAGGGGTTTGCACTACAAGTATTAGGTTATGACCTAAGTAAATTCTGGGAAAATTACTATAGCACCATATTAGTCTAAAAGCACCAGATCCTAGGTCTCATATCATTCCAAGTTCATATGACCGCCTTTTTATTTTATAACCTAAATTAGGGGTAATTTAGTAAATTCCTTATCTTGGGATTTTTGTACCCAAAAATCCCAAATAACTTTTGGTAAGGCATATTGCTGCCAAGGATCCATGTCCAGCATTTCAAGCCATTGGGTCAACCCCAAGGCATAGGGCTCACTCCACCCAAATTTGCTAATAGACATAAAGAACAGTCCTAGAAAAAGGCTCAACAAGGAGCTGTAGAGCTCCAAATCACTTGATCTCAAATCCTACAGAAAGTAGACCCATAGGGCTACAATTGTTGTCTCTGGCAACTTTTCATGATATGGCCTCTAAGGCCTTCAAAAATAGCATGCAAACTACATTAAAAATCTAGGCAGGATTATGTGGTTTGCTAATAGACAAAATGAGCAGTCCTAGAAAAATGGCTCTACAAGGAGCTGTAGAGCTCCAAATCACTTGATCTCAAATCCTACAGAAAGTAGACCCATAGGGCTACAATTGTTGTCTCTGGAAACTTTTCATGATATGGCCTCTAAGGCCTTCAAAAATAGCATGCAAACTACATTAAAAATCTAGGCAGGATTATGTGGTTTGCTAATAGACAAAACGAGCAGTCCTAGAAAAATGGCTCTACAAGGAGCTGTAGAGATCCAAATCACTTGATCTCATATCCTAAAGAAAGTAGACCCATAGGGCTACAATTGTTGTCTCTGGCAACCTTTCATGATATGGCCTCTAAGGCCTTCAAAAATAGCATGCAAACTACATTAAAAATCTAGGCAGGATTATGTGGTTTGCTAATAGACAAAATGAGCAGTCCTAGAAAAATGGCTCTACAAGGAGCTGTAGAGATCCAAATCTCTTGATCTCAAATCCTACAGAAAGTAGACCCATAGGGCTACAATTGTTGTCTCTGGCAACCTTTCATGATATGGCCTCTAAGGCCTTCAAAAATAGCATGCAAACTACATTAAAAATCTAGGCAGGATTATGTGGTTTGCTAATAGACAAAATGAGCAGTCCTAGAAAAATGGCTCTACAAGGAGCTGTAGAGCTCCAAATCACTTGATCTCAAATCCTACAGAAAGTAGACCCATAGGGCTACAATTGTTGTCTCTGGAAACTTTTCATGATATGGCCTCTAAGGCCTTCAAAAATAGCATGCAAACTACATTAAAAATCTAGGCAGGATTATGTGGTTTGCTAATAGACAAAACGAGCAGTCCTAGAAAAATGGCTCTACAAGGAGCTGTAGAGATCCAAATCACTTGATCTCATATCCTAAAGAAAGTAGACCCATAGGGCTACAATTGTTGTCTCTGGCAACCTTTCATGATATGGCCTCTAAGGCCTTCAAAAATAGCATGCAAACTACATTAAAAATCTAGGCAGGATTATGTGGTTTGCTAATAGGCATTACGAGCAGTCTTAGTAGAATGGATGCCCTGGGGTCCATAGTGCACCAAATTAAGAGTTTAAGGTGGCAAATTAAAGTAGATCCCAAGGGATACAAATGTTATCTCTGCCTATTTTTCATGTTATGGCCTCTAAAGCCTTCAAAAATAGCATGCAAGGTACATTAAAAACCTAGGCAGGATTATGGTTTGCTAATAGGCATTATGAGCAGTCTTAGTAGAATGGATGCCCTGGGGTCCACAGTGCACCAAATTAAGAGTTTAAGGTGGCAAATGAAAGTAGACCCCAAGGGCTACAAATGTTGTCTCTGCCTATGTTTGCAAATATGGCCTCTAAAGGCTTCAATTTCAGCATACAAAATCGGCTAAACGTGTGACAAATAATCAACATTACGATTTTATTCATTTCATGGGCTGCGAATAAAAGAATCAGCCAGATCGGACGGCCAGGGTTCATCGTCCCCGATGAGCCAACAGCCCAGATCTCACGCGCCTGGGCCGTTTTGCAGGGCATTTTTCCGGCGATCTGCAGCACCCTACCGCCGGCCACCGCCTCCACCACCTCCGTTGAGGTGGTGGCTAACGCCAGGCGGCGACACGGCCACCGGAGATGGCCTCTCCGGCGATCCCGAGCAAGAAGAAATGCTCGAGAAATCTCCCTCTGTCTCACATGGGATCGGGCTCAATTGAGCCCGATTTCTCTCCTAAATGAGCCTAGATACTAGCACGGGTGGAGGGGGGAAGGAACTTGCCTGAGCACGGCCTTGGCGGCGGGTGTTGCGGCGGAGGAAGGTCGCGTTCCTATTCCCGGCATCCATGGCGTTTTCTGTGCGGCTGAGCTCGAAAACTTCTTCTGAAGAGGGGGCTCGACTGCTCTGGGAGTTCTGAACGTAGTGAGAGGGAGAAACGAGGGGGAGGGAGTGTATATGGCCGGCTGCCATTAAGGCCATTCGGCCAACCTCCTTGCCGCCCATGGCAGCCAATCCAAACCTCCTCCCCACTGCCCCAAACTGACGGGAATTACTCCCCCTGCTGGGAGAAGAGCTTGGGGAATGATAATGGGGTGCCATTTGGCAACCATCCCCCCATTTCCTCCTCTTTTGCCTCCCCCTTGTCTTCTTCCCATTAAAGCTTAATCCAAAGGTAATTACCCCCTTCTCACTCGAAATTTCAGGTGTCCATGGTCTGGTTATCATGTGGGATGCCTCCTTAGGCTATGGAATTGGGTTAAGCCCACTTAATTTGAGTTTTGGACTCACTTGACCCAATTTGGGTAAATTGGGGATTTTTAGGTTTGGGCTTGACTCAAGCTTACACCCTCAATATAATTGACCCATATTACTCCCTAAGACCCTATGGACCTACTCTACAAAGAATTGATTCAAGATGGGGTCAATTGGGGCTTGAGTGCACTTAATTGCCTATAGGGGTAATTTGGGTGTTTGTTGATTTTGCCCTAGTTCTCCTTGGTTGAATGCACCCCATGGTCCAATTAGGTCTCATATACTCCCCCTTAGGGTTTAGGGGAGATCAATTTGATCATTCTAAGTCCCTTGAAGATTAATTTGGGTTTTAGCACCTTTTAGGTCAATTTGGGGCTCTCAAGAAATTGACCCAATTTCCCCAAATTGATGGCCCTATGATGGGGCTTTTGGGTCCATTAGGCCCCTTAGGGAGGTTGCCATAGGAGAGTGGCTTCAATTTGATCAATTGGGGTTCAATTGCCCTCAATTATGGTGATTTGACCTAAGATTGCTCACAGTTGACTTTTGGTCAATTTGACCAAATTGGTTGACCCCAAGGGTCCCTAGTGGCCTACTTGCCCTCCTAGTTGGTCATAGGGATCATGGTGAGGTTATATTGGCTTTTTGAAGTCTTTTGGTCACCTCTAGGCTAGGACATCCATTTTTGCTATTTGCACCCCAAAGTGCATTCCTTCCCATTTTAATGAGTTCATGGGCCTTCCTGGCCCTCTTTGTGTACTTAACCCACCATATGAACTATTCATGGTTATGTGGGGTTTATAAGATATCTTATCCTCCCTTTTGGTTCACTTCTCATTAGGGTGGATCATGATGGCTAAGTGCACATCATGAGTTTTTTCACCTCTTCCATTTTCATCCTAGGGTTCTAAGTCACTTATCCTATTTTTGTCATGACTTGTCATGACAAAAATCATCTAGGGGCCTAGTAGTTCGGGGGAATGTTACACCTCCCGCCTACGTGCTACGGGAGAAGCGCACCATAAGAGCGCTTTTAGCTGATTTGTGTTTAGTTGATGTGGTGAACTGCTTCTGAATATTTCTCTTTTAATTCCTGCACTCTTTAAACACTGCTAATACAGGTATTTGGTCCAGCTTAAGGACGTTAAATGAAAGCGCTCCTGGGAGACAACCCAGATTTCCTGTTTTCGTATCTCCTTTTTTCTAACTTCTTTTAGTTCAGCTTTTGTTTTTGCTTTTGTTGCTTTGAGTTTGTGCTTGCAGGCTTTGTGTTCGATGGTGCGGATGCTGCGGACTAGTCTTGATCGTAAACGCCAATCGTCTGGTATGCGCATTTCTGAGCATGGGGTAACGCTTCCTCCCCTCTTTTAGCTTCAAATTTCTAGATATATTGGTTAGCTTAAGTCTGGGGGAGCGGTTGTTGTTATCCACTGTGCACGAGTTGCACCGCATACTAGAAGGTTGTTTCTTATTTATCTCTTCATTATCGTTGTTTTTCATGCTTCACACACCACTTCACCCACTTGAGTGCGTGTTTATCTTTTTGTCGTTGTTCCGTTTAAACTATTTTGGTCGGAATGTGAAATAGATTGTTAACGTAGGAATTATTATTTGGAGTGCAATGTTGACTCATGTAGTGTTCTAGTCACTTCGCATGCTATGGTAGAATGTGAGTAGAACTAGATTTTCTTTATGCATCTAAATTATGTTTAGTATTTCTGCGTAAATTTAGATTTAATATACTCAAGTGGTGAATTTGTATGGAATTGACGATAACCCGGTGTTGTGTGTGTGTGATTACTAGTCGTGTGTTGCTCGAGTCCGGAGGAAGGTTTATCTTTCTCGTGGGCTAAGAACTTGCCCCAAGCGACTCTCGAAGCATGGGTGAGAGCTACTCGTTGAGTCAAGCATGATGTAGGCCACCCTTTGGCTAGTTTGAGCTTTGTTATTCCATGTCCATTTCATTCACCTTTGCAAGCCTATTTTGTGCCTACCAATCCTTTGTTCAGCTCCTCTTCATCCACCAAAGCCTGAAGCCTATCCCACGCCCGCAACCAAATTGTTTTTAACTGCGCTCATAATTCTAAACTTGTGTGGAGTGTGGAATCATTGTGTTATGATGGGAAAATAACGTCCATCTGCTGATTTTGAATCAACCGGAGGTTACATAAAAGAAGTAAAATATGTAAAAGAAAAAAAAAGAGTATTTTGAAAAAAAATCCTCCCGAGCTAAAAACAGAAAATCTGTTGGTATTTGTGAAGTAGGCCGTGTGCACACCTGGTTTTCCTGATAAGTCTGGGGGTGTGTCACACGAGCATAGTTGTTGGTCTTGCGTGGTGCAGCGTTCCGTTAGCTCACTTGGGTTGCGTAGCCGCCGTGTTTAACTTTGAAATATCATACCGTAACCTAAGCCCCGTTTTAATCCTAAAAGCCCTACTGATTTGACTTGCGAGAGTGCTAGCGCCGTGGAGAGAGTGTGACCGGGCAAGCGTATGGTTCACGACGTGATGGATTTCAGCGGAGTTATTCCTAAGCCCCGATCTTTTGCAACACCCGCCTCAGTGTCTCGTCACTTTCACACCGGGCATGATCGTCAAATTCTTCATAATTCTCCAACTGAGTATAACTAAATCTTTACTTACACTTTAATACTCTTGTAAATTAGTTAGCATTCTCTACTCGCAGGCGTATGTTACTTCGCACCGTACTCCCTTGTGTAATTCTCTATGTTAACTATCGTTTTCACACTCCGCCGGATTCGTTTGCTCGGGACGCGCAAACAGTTAAGTCTGGGGGTGTGATGAGTCCTGATCATATACACATTTATGGACTCATCCGGGCCGTTATTTAGTCATTTCTCCGCACTTTAGCCTTGTTATAGCTTATATTTGATAATCCGCGCTAGGTGCACATCTAGGCCCACTTTGTTGTGATTTTCGTGCTTATTGTCATTAGTAGTATTCATGTGCTGTCAAGTGCCACTTTCAGTGGCTAGATCTGTGGTTGTGCGGGAATAGGAGTCGTGCAAGTGTTCCCGGTGCAATTCTGCACAGGAACACTGCGCACGATCGCCGGTTCTATTGCGCACGACCACTGGTCGTGCGCCACTGATCGTGTGCACTTAACCCTTTTTCACGAGTTCTGTTTGGTGCAGTGCGCACGACCATCAACGACAGTGCGCACGACCACCGGTCGTGCTCCACTGCTCGTGCGCACTTATCATTAAAATTCTGAGTTCTGTTTGCTGTATTGCGCACGACCATCAACGATTGTGCGCACGACCACCGGTCGTGCGCCACTGGTCGTGCGAACATTTTATTTTATAATTTCGTATCTTGCAGGTTCCACCCAGGCAGTGCGCACGATCGCAGAATTCCAGTGCGCACGACCACTGGTCGTGCGCCAATGACTGTGCGCAGTATTTAATCCAGCGCCTATTTAAACACCTGTTGCGATTTTAGGGCATTCGTTCACTTCCGGGAGCGGGGTTCCTGTTCCGTACGCCGCCGACCACCACCTTGGGACGCCTCCACTTCATCTCCTACGCAAAGGGAAGCCTCCTCCATCCATTCCAAGACTTCCTCCATTGTCCGTGAGTGTTCTCCATCGTCCGCAAGCCTCCAAGCAACCATTCTCGCATTCCGCTCGGTGAGAAGAAGAAGAAACCTGAAGTCGAAGACGACGGAGCTACGTAGGGAGATTGTGACAGCTCTCTACGCCGGAAGCATAGTCCGTCCGAGTCCGGAGGTAGCCCGACAACCTACCATTCCGGCCGTGAACGGCCGCTAGTCTTCACCACCGGTTATTTCTTTCCTCTTTTCCCTCGTTGTACTCTTTGAACCGTGCAATACTCGAATATTGTGATGTTTATTTTGATGGAAATGAATATTTCTTTGTTGTTCTTCATGGTTTGGTGGTGATTCATTCCGCTTTCTCTCACTCACTCGCGCACGCACGCAAGGTGTTTTATCCGCGTTAGCAAGAGCTAACAGCGGTTGTGAAGAGGTGTTTGCGACCCTCACCCTCTCGCACTTGAGTTCACTTCATTCGCCTCACGAAGCACGGCATCGCGGTCGTTGCATCCACCTCACTTTGCGAAGCGGTGTTTTCGACCCGCATCTCTTTTGTTGTTGATAAGATTAGGAAAACCAACAAAAAGCCTCATCTTTGTGTTTGTTGAACGCTTGTGTAACAATAATCACTGCGCGATTCATTCACCCATCCTGCATTCCTCAAGAGACCGACATCCGGGGAATTTATTCTCCACAATTATTACTTGACAGCGACCGGTGTACTTGCCGACACGCATCACTCCTCACCTAACTTTGTTTATATACTTAACAAAGCACTCTATGGTCTTAAGCAAGCACCTAGAGCCTGGTATGAAACCCTCTCCAACTTCCTTTTAGAAAATTCTTTTGAAAGAGGAAAAGTAGATAAAACACTTTTTACTAGAACCCGTAAAAATCAACTCCTTCATGTTCAAATCTATGTAGATGATATCATCTTTAGCTTCACTCATCCCAAACTTTGTAAAAGATTTGCTAATTTAATGCAATCAAAATTTGAAATGAGTAGTATGGGAGAACTCTCTTATTTCTTATGGCTGCAAGTGAAACAAAGCAGTGAGGGAATCTTTATCTCACAATCTAAATACACTAAAGAATTAATCAAAAAGTTTGGTATGGAATCAACCTCTACCATGAAAACACCTATGGCAACTAATGCCATTATAGAAAAGGATGATAAGGGAAAATCAGTAGATCAAAAGACATATAGGGCAATCATAGGATCCCTTCTCTATCTAACAGCTAGCGGACCTGACATTATGTTTGCAACCTGCATATGTGCTAGATTTCAGGTTGATCCAAAAGAATCCCATCTCACCTCTGTAAAAAGGATTCTTAGATACCTAAAGGGAACACCTGAACTAGGTCTGTGGTACTCAGCAGAAACAAATTTTGAATTAATAGGATTCTCAGATGCAGACTATGCTGGATGTAGGGTTGATAGAAAAAGCACATCTGGTACTTGCCAATTCCTAGGTGACAGATTAATATCATGGTTCAGTAAGAAACAAACTTCAGTCTCAACCTCAACAGCTGAAGCTGAATATATAGCTGTTGGGAGCTGTTGTTCACAAATCCTCTGGATGCAAAATCAGCTTCTTGACTATAAACTAGAAGTCAATAACTCTAAAATTTATTGTGATAGCTCTAGTGCTATATCCATAGCATCCAACCCAGTCCTTCATAGTAGAACCAAACATATAGAGATCAGACATTACTTTCTTAGAGACAATGTAGAAAAAGGTAAGATAACCTTAGAATATATTCCTACAGATAGTCAAAGAGCAGACATCTTTACCAAAACCTTAGATGAAACTAAGCATACTTACTTTATCAACACTTTGGTAATTCTTGATGGAAGCTTGTAAACACCATTGTTGGGGAAATCTAAAAGAGATTAGAAAAACTAAGCAAGTATTTAAAAGACACGTCGATTACCTATCGACGCACCGTCGAGAGGAACTCGACGCTAGCATTGATTTCTTAAAGACAAAGATGCGTCGATCCCTTATCGACGCACCGTCGATCTAATCTCGACGCAAGTCTGCGACCACGTCGGCAGGACATTAGGCTGACAATGTTTCGATGGAGCGTCGACTTCATATTGACACATACGTCGACATAAATGACCAACGTCACAGTTGCTTCGACACATCGACCATGCGTCGACTCCAATTCGACGTAACGTCGACTTCATAATAAAACTGGAAACAAATCTTCCCTTCTTCTTTTGACGATTGGTTACCTAATATACCTTGATTTATGTTTCCTTTTCGACGCTTCACCTCCTTTAAATAACACCTTTTATTTCATAACTCATACTCTCCCAAACCGTCAAAATCTTCGTCTTCTACCTCTCTCTCTGCATCAATGGCGCCAATCCCTACTCAATCTGCTCTCATCAAAACAATAAACGATGCTCTGGAACAACTTCTGAATGAATTCCAGGCACGTCTGACCAACTTCTCCAATGAGTGTGCTGACATGCTCACCACCTGTGAAGCCAAATTGGCCAACCTCTCTGCTTCTCTTCCTGAGCTTCATGTTCTTCTTCAAGAACAACCTCTGTCGCCAAAAGGGTTTACATCCTTTCTGAAGGATATAAACCAGGGGGAGAGTTGCTCCAGAAAGCCCCCTATCCAGGTTTTTCTTAAAGCTCGGGGCTAACTCTTCTCCAATCTCTAAATACTATCTTTAAGTATTAAACCAACTTCATTTTCTCTTTTACTATAGGCTCAAATCACTCTGATTACACCTTCAACAAACCTTGATGAATCCTCCTCCTATCATACAGTCGGAGACCATGTTGTGGATTCAGCATTCAGAGTAGATGCCCCATATGTTCAGGGGGAGATTATTGCAGTACAAAATATAGAAGTCCAGAGGGAGGAAGAAACAGCTTTTTCTGATGACCTAAACGGGCAAGTCTGGATTGAGGCACCCTTGTGTGAAAGAATATCAGCATCACTCACCTGGCTTCTCTGCTAGCTATATCAAACTCAAGACACCCTTACTTGAAGATATTCCTCCAGAGGACATTTTGCCTCCTGTTTCAGAACAAATTCCCTCTCCTACAAAGGTTCCTTCTCCACCTTCTCCTTCTAAAAAGAAAACTACATCTCAACCTCTGCCTCTTCCACCACTTCAACCTCCATCGCTACCTCCTCTGCTACCTTTACCTCCACAAATGCTATCTAGGGAAAAACCAAGAGGACAAATGGAAAGAAGAAGAGAAGCCATCCCTCATTGGCAAAAGTTCTCCAAAGAAGAAAGAAAAGACTATGCAAAGGAAAAGAAATATAGAAAGGCTGTTGAGGAGATAAAAAGGTTTGAAAGAATGCCTAATATCACTCCTAACAGTCCTGTAAAGGAATACCATGATCCTGACATGGAAAGGAGGCATGAAGAAATAAGAAAAAGAGAGTTGTATGAATATGAAGCAGCTAGGAAAGAAGTAGAAGATAAAAGGAATATCTGGTTGGAAAAGATCAAGAAAGGGATGACTAAAGAACAGATTCTTGCTAAGTCTTCCATAAAACTTCCAAAGAAATTGTTTGATGTTGAAGCTTATCAAAAGAAAAATCCTCAGGCAGGGATCATCCTAGAAAAAGGACCAAAGCACAAGAGGGGTATAGGGTGTGCAGAAGATATTTACATTCCCTATAAGAAGCCAAAAAGACCTGCAAGATTAGACAAATGGCATGACTCGCCCTAGAAAGGGAAAGGAAAAATGCCTGAGATCCCTGAGAAACAGGAATCAGAGAAGAGAAAATATAGGCCAAAGGTTGACAACAAAGGACCACCTGAGCCCAAGCCTACACAAAAGAAACTTCAAAACATTACAATTGAGATGATTGATGAAAAGGAAGCAATTATCATCAGCAAGGGCTATTCTATAAATGACACTCTCCCTGATGCTGACAAAGTCCTAGAGAAACTGCACACAATCATCAGAAATGTCCAGGAGTATCCTGATAAAGCCAGGGGCTATATTTTTGATGCTATTGAAAATTTATCTAGAAAACTTTATTCTGCCTTTGTCAATTTCATGTATAACAAGAAGTTTCTAGTTTAAATCTTGTAAAAGACAATTACTTGTTATATGATTTCTTCTGATTATTTAACATATTTCTAACATATATGAATGTCTTGCTTAGTTGATTAAATACTGATACAATTTCCCTCTAAATAGGGTTAAGACAAATAGGGGGAGATTTTTGGGGAAATGATTTATCTTAACCCCTAGAATTAAGAAGAAAATAATTTCTAAGAATGAAAAGTTAGTCCAAGTAAATATGCGTCGAATAGAATTCGACGCAACGTGGAAATGTAGTCGGCATTTCTCTCAGAATAAGTCAAAGTAGCTCTAAGAAGAATTCGACGTAATCTTTGTCGACGTAACTCTGATTTCTAGTCGACGCATTTAATAAAGTCGACGCACCTTCCTTATTCTCCTCTCGACGTCCAAACAGGATGAACTCGGCGCTTATGTCGAATAGTAATCGACGCACGTCAATTTCTATGTCAAATTCGAAATCACGCCAGATCTCTTTCCTTCTTTCTAAAGATCTGAATTTTATGGAATGATTTTATTCTTTTATAGCCGTTCTGACTCTGTCTTTCCTTCTAATTGATTCTTGGCTAATTTGATTAATATTTATTTGGATATCATTTGAAATCAGAATAAACTCTTTCCATCTACAGATAAAAATTAGTATGGAAACTTTTATCTCTTTCTAATTCTCTGTCTGCTAATTGATTATTCTCCTTTAGCAATATCTTTTCAAACAGAGTTATAAATAAGAAGGAAGTCGACAGAGAATAATGACCAGTGATCCACCATATACATTTGAAAAAGAGGAAGAGCTCCCAAGTGAAGAGTGAGAAAGCTGAGAAAAGAGATAGTGTGCTGCAGCAAAGAAAAAGCCTTCATCTTCTCCTCCTGAGGCCATTCTGCTGCAAATTCTGAAAGCTCTCACAAAAGAGAGAAAAGCTTACAATCTCCTTCTCACTATAGAAGAGAGATTACATTCACTATTCTTGTGCTTCTAATCTTCTTGCTAGGAAGAAGATTCTTTCTTGTTTAAATTACTTCTTCTACTTCTTCTCCTTATCTTTATTTCACTTTTAAACTGTGTAAAAGAGTTTTTAGAATCTCTCTTCAAAAAATTCAGTTGTACTGGTTCTAAGAGTCTCCTTATCAAAAGACTCATGCTGGTTCTAAGAGTCTCCTTATCAAAAGACTCAGTGCAAGATAGTGTATTCCTACCAAGGGGGTATAAGAGTGGACTACCCAAAGTTTGGGGAACCACTATATTTCTTTGTGTTGTGCTGTGATTTTCTTCTTGTTATTTTCCTTCTTTACTTGCTTAATTCTTGTTGGTGTGTGGGAATCTTAAATCTGTGATTATTACACATATATATATATAATTGCATAAAGTATTTTTAAATCTCTATTCACCCCCCCCCCCCCTCTAGAGAATTCTAGTGAGGTTAACTGTGCACTTTCACTGTTGCTATCTTCCATGCTTCGATATCTAAATTTTTAATAAACTTTTCCATTAAAAATTTCCACCCTTTATAATTTTTTCCTTCAAATAAAGGTGGTTTAAGAGATTTTTCTTCTTCATAAAAATTTACCGGTTGAGACGCCATTATTTCCGGTTGTTAAGCCGATTGGAATAAAACCGCTCTGATACCACTTGTTCGATCGGTAGGTGCCCTTAGAGGGGGGTGAATAAGGGTTTTAAGAAACTTATATTATATTTTGAAATACTTGCTTATGATTAGAGATCAAAATAGTGATTATAAATAAAGATCTAAATTGTTTTATAATAAAGGAGAGGATAATAAACAATTTAGAGAAACGAAGAACACATCACTTTTATTACACAAAGAGAGACATGATTATTATTAATAAAATTGATTACAAAAGTTTGATTTCAATGACGCTAGAAATCAAAGCGAAATATGAACGACTCTTTTTGTTTTCTATACCGACTCGTATCCCCACGAACCGGTTGGCTTTAGCCGATCCTTCCTCGGATACGGCCTCAAGCCGCTCTAGCCAACCCTTCCCTGGATATGGCCTCGAGCACCCCCTAGACCTACACCCGAGACCTAGTCGCCAACACGAGGCGAATTTCAGCCCTAAGTCCTACCCAGACCTAGTCGCCAACACGAGGCGAGTTTACTACACGATTACAAGAAAAGATGTGAAATAAAAAGACAATAATATAAAAACTCCCTCTATGTGTATATCTTGGAGAAGTAGACAAAGACTCGTAGAGTATGATCGTAGTCGATGCGGACTTTCGTCATGATGATGATGCATGTTGAAATCTTCTCCACGGATCTCCTTAAGCCTTCATGGATTTGTGGGAGTATCTCTCTGAACCTTCCTCTCTATGCTGTGGCACGAAGCTCTGGGATTTTGGATCTCAAGAGGATGAGGAAGACGGAGCCAAGGGGTCCATTTTATAGTCTCAGCGCTAGCTCCTGCGCTAGTGGCACCGCCGACGCTATCCCATATTAGGACATATTCTGCGCGGTAGAATCTTCAATCGGAGGAAACTTTTCTCTCTTGCCTACTGTGCTCCTCGCTATAGTCTGCGCTATCGGATACCGCCTGGCGCTATCTCCTTCTTTAAGTACTCCCGGCATTTGCGCTTAAGCAAACATTTCATCGATCGGAATTTCGTCTTACGCAGCTAAGAGTTCATCGAGCGAATTTTCGTCGAATGCAGTTATGAGCATTTCATCGAGTGCCGCTTACAGTTCATCGAACGACAGCTAGCGCCTGCGCTAGTACTACCGCCAGCGCTAGTGGGAGTTTTGGATTTGATGGCTCAACTTTGCGGGCAACCTTCTTATGTAATCCTTGAGTTATGTGGACTTTGTTATCCTGCACACTTAAACACACAAGATCAAATACATATAGGTTTTGTTATTCTCAAACCTAGGAGATGCGGAAGACCATGCTCCAACAATGGAGCCATATATCATCGAATTGGAAACCATACCCCTATTGACGGCTCAAGACCACGATTTCATCAATTGTTCATCTATGACACCGAACATGAGACATCAAACAGCTTGCAAGAAAATAATGAGCTGCAAGCTGAGCTACTTCAAAAAATAACACGCATATTGGATATGTGCAACCCCCACGTTAAAATGTTTCGACAACTATCACATCGACCAGGCATAGATGAATGCAGGTTGGTTATAAAAGAGCGCCCGTCTAATCTACTTCAATACAATGTACCTACGGCGTCTCAAGTTGCTGCTATATTGGTTGGTCAAGAAGATGATCAGCAAGTACAAGAAAGAGATATCATTATTCAAACAACTGGTGGTCAACTTTTGAACATCACTGAATACTCTGGCTTCTACGACCCACTTCAATATCCGTTGTTGTTACCATACAGGACATTTGGATGGTCTTGCAAATTACATTCAATGAATATTTCAAAAATCACATGTTGTGATTACTATTCATATATGTTGCAGGTAATCACACCTTACTATAATTTTTTAGCAAGTGTCGGTTCAACAAAATCTCTGTAACTGTTCTAAATATTTAATGATCTTTCTCCAGATTCGAGAGGCATCTAATTCGATATTGCTGCGCAGCGCAAGATTGCTCCAACAATATGTAGTCGACAACTATGTCAAAGTCGAAACACAAAAACTACGCTTTATTAGATCACATCAAAGTGACCTACGTGCAAAACTATATTCGGGTTTACAAGATTGCTTGGATGCTGGAGAAAATAATGCTGGTATAATAAAACAACTTCTTCCAAACAGTAAATGTATTATATTACTCACTAATACCATGCCATAACCATTACTCTTTCTGATTAGGTAATGATGGAAAAAGAGCAATACTACCATCTTCATTTATGGGCAGCCCAAGAGACATGTATCAACGATACCAAGATGCTATGGCAATTGTGCAACACCTCGGCAAACCATATTTGTTTATAACCATGACATGCAATCCAGAATGGAAGGAGATTAAGGATGAGCTAATGGAAGGACAAACTCTGCATGAACTTCCTGATCTCTTAACTAGGATATTTCATTCAAAATATAAGGATCTCAAGAAAGATATATTCAAAAGAGGCGTCCTGGGTTAGGTAGTCGGACATGTTCACGTCATTGAATTTCAAAAGCGGGGGTTACCACATGTACACATGTTAGTGTTATTGCATCCGTCTTACAAATTAAGCTCCCCCGATGAATAGGATTCAATCGTTCGAGCTGAAATACCATATATGGGCCAAGAACCAGCATTATATGAGGCTTTACTAAAACACATGATTCACGGACCGTGTGGACCTTACAAACCAAATGCTAAATGTATGAAAAATAATATCTGTAGTAAGACTTTTCCTAAACAATACACAGAGACAACAATACAGGGGAATGATGCTTACCCAATATATCGAAGAAGAAATGATAACAGATACGTTACTTTTGGCAGAAATGCAGATTTCAATGTTGATAATAGATGGGTTGTTCCATATAATCCATGGTTGCTTTTAAAATATAATTGTCATTTAAATGTTGAGATCTGTAGCAGTATCAACAACATAAAATATTTATACAAATATGTATATAAAGGACCCGATCGTGTTTCTTTTCAAGTCCAGCCTGGTGCTAATCACGATGAAATAAGTAATTATGTTGACGGTAGATGGCTATGACCTCCTGAATCTTTATGGAGAATGTTCAAGTTCCAAATGAGTTGAATATATCCATCAGTAGAATGGTTACAAATACATCTACCCGATAAACATCAGATAAAATTCCACAGTGCACAGTCAATTTCATCGATATTGATGGACAACAGAAACTCCAAAACAATGCTGACCGAGTATTTCAGTATATACAACCAACAAAGAGAGCAAAACCTGTATTTGTATAGAGATTTTCCACAATATTATCATTGGTTCAAACAACAAAA
Source organism: Dactylorhiza incarnata (assembly GCA_033032865.1). NCBI lineage: Eukaryota > Viridiplantae > Streptophyta > Magnoliopsida > Asparagales > Orchidaceae > Dactylorhiza > Dactylorhiza incarnata. The sequence goes on from JAWHQI010000068.1 coordinate 2,583,913, forward strand.
ATATTGGAGGAAAAGGATCAGAAAATGAAGGTGGTAGGATTTATTCTGTTCCGCTTTCTGATTGTGAAAGATATTATTTGCGTATGCTACTGAATCACGTTCCGGGTCCTAAATCATTCGATAGTTTATTGACTGCCAATGGAATTCACCGTATCACTTTTAAGAATGCTACAGAGAAGTGTGGGTTGCTTGAGCAAGATCAGTATTCGAGAATGTCTAAGCGAGGCTCGAGTTTTTAGAATGCCATCTGCGTTGAGAAGATTGTTCGCTACTATATTGATATTTTGTGAACCAGCCGATGTCAGAAGTATTTGGGATGAAAATTTTCCATGCATGATAAAAGATTACCCCAGTTCTAGCGCCACGAATGATTCAACATTTTGAATAAGCTTCTTCACGACCTCAATGATATCCTTCAACAACATAAACATTCGATTAAAGAGTTTGATTTACCACTGATAAATGAATCATTCAACCATTTCAACAACCTCTCCAACCTTATTGAAGCTAACTTATCATTACCTATTACACGAGATGATCTTAACGCAATTACATTACTTAATGAAGGACAATTACATGCTTACAATACGAAATGTGAGGCAATAAGCAACAAGACACATGAGTTCTTTTTTATTGATGGACCAGGCAGAACTGGAAAGACATATCTCTACCGTGCAATTCTTGCCAATTTTAGGAATATGGGCTGCATTATTTTAGCTACAGCTACTTCAGGTATTGCCGTAACTCTCTTATCAGGAGGTCGAACTGCACACTCAAAATTACAAATACCCATTAAATTGGATGCCAAATCATTTTGCGGTTTTAAAAAACAATCAGATTTCGCAGAAGTTATCAGACAATCATCGGCCATAATTTGGCATGAAGCACTAATGGCTGATAGAAAGGCATTTGAGATGGTTGATCGTTCATTTCGCGACGTTACAGATGTAGATAAGTCATTTGGAGGAAAAATTATCATTTTGGGTGGAGATTTCCGCCAGGTACTACCTGTTGTTGTCAATGGAACAAGAGCACGGATAATTAACGCAAGTATCGTTCAATCATATTTATGGAGTCATGTCAAGATACTAACTCTAATAGAAAATATGCGTGCAAAAAATGATAACAGATTCTCCGAATTTCTATTACGAGTTGGAAATGGTACGGAAATCAGCTTACAAGGTGATATGATTAGGATCCCCGATCCAATGGGGATGTCATGGGAGGGTGAAAAAGCTATTGATGATTTAATAAATGCTACATTTCCCAATTTGCGTTCGCACATCAGCGATAAAAACTTTATTCGAGACAGAGCTTTATTAACACCTTTGAATGAGCATGTGAACATGTTGAACGATATCACTCTTCTAGAATTCCCGGGTGAAGAAGTTATATACTACTCTTCTGATTCTGTCATTGATGACAGAAGAAATATGTATCAACCTGAATTTCTAAATTCATTGACACCAGGCAACCTACCTCCACATAAGTTAAAGTTAAAAATTGGAGCACCAATCATGTTACTCAAAAATATTGATCCGAAGATAGGTCTTTTTAATGGAACACGACTTATTTGTCGTGGGTTTGCGAAAAATGTAATCGAAGCAGAGATTTTAATAGGTCACTTTCAAGGAAACTTGGTCTTCTTGCCACGAATACCACTGAAAACTGCTGAAGATATTAGATTAACATTTGAATTAACACGCAAACAATTTCCATTGCGGCTTTCTCTTTGATCCATGTTCAAGTGTCTAATTTTAAAAAAGTCATTACTGATTAAATGTCTATAGATTAAAAGCGTATCATTTATGATACATTTTTAAGTAGTTTAAAGTTTGTTTCAGCAAAAGGTACCAACCACCATAACAACTAAAAACTACCAATTGGCAATGTTTAAAGCCCAGACTCTCCATCCTGCCAGTGGTCGGCAAGTTGGCTTCACCCCCACCGAATTGCAGGGCAGCCACTTAAGAGAATCTCACTCCATCGGCTCTAGTTCTATCAAAGCAAGGAAAAATAAACAATATTACAGTTAAGTATACACCCTCGACATGGAATTAATTAAAAAAGAACAAATCTTGGAAATCCTATTATGAGGAGAGAACAAAGGTTAGAACTGAATATCTTGCTTTTAAATTCCATGGATGCGGGTATTAGGTAAAATAACATATTCAAAAAAAATTCATAAACACATTCACCATCCAATGTGAAAAAAAGGCTTTCAGAAATTTTGCCGAGCTAATCTCATATAAAATGAAAACATACAATTGCCAAGCAATTTGAAATCGAAAACAAATTGGAGTCCAGGAACTCTCCAAACAGTCGATTACTCCAACCAACTCCCTGTCTCATCCCAAATCAGTAATAGGGTTGTTCCAACAACATTCTAGTTGTTCTTGACCCAGACTATCTTGGGTCCTTTTATTTTTCCACAAAATTATGAAATATAAAATATCTCAGGCTGATCCTTATAACCTTGTGGATGATATCTCCTTGGAGGAATTATCCACTCAGTGAAAGGATTCTTAGTATATTGAGAATAAAAATTCTTCTGAAATTCAGTACATTTTTCATTCGACGAATTCAGGTGAGTTCATTGATCGCCGTTCGACGAAGTGAAGTGCTTTCGCCGAGCGTCGTTCGAATTATAACTGTACTGAAAATCTGTCTTCAGAGTTCGTTGATATCCGCTCGACGAATTTGTTTGATTTTGTCGAGCTTCATTCGACGAATTCTGCTGAATTCCTTTATTCTTAACATTCTTGCATGAAATATTCTTATCTACTTATACTGGCTCTTTGTTCTTAGAAGAAATGAATTTTACTAGTGTAGATAAGATGTTTTTCTTAATAAGATATGGCTCACTTGATGATGCACCCAAGCCCAGTTTGCCATTAAGTCTAGCATTCACAGTGTTTTTAATGTCCATCAGTTTGATACTTCTCCCATTTAGGGATTCTTCAAATTTCTTAGCTTCAGACAACTTGTTCTCAATGAGAACAATGTGTTCTCTGGAGGCAGCCAAATCTTTCTTAAGATTGACATTTTCTTCACTTAGTTGGTTCATTTCAGCCAACTTGCCTCTGAGAGAGATTATTTCCTTCTCAGATTTGATTAAATCTATACAAAGAGTTTTGAATTCATCTTTGAATTCAATTGAATTAAAATCAAAAGTACATATTACCTGATCACTGTCATTTTCTAATTCTAATTCTTCTGAATTATTTCCTGAGGCATTGATAGCCATCATGCAGAAATTTCTTTCATCTTCATCATCACTAGAACTGGATGATGATGCATATTCTGAATCATTGCATGAGTCATAAACAGCCATCAAGCATTGGTCCTTTTCATTTGCATCATTTTCATCTTCAGATGAGCTGGATGATGACTCTGATTCTGTTTCACTCCATGTTTTAGCTACAAAGCCTCTTCCCTTATGCGTGTGTTTGTGGGAGGAAGGCTTGCTGGAGTGCCTCTTTTCTTCTTTGTCTTTTCTCTTTTCCTTCTTTTGATTCTCTGGACACTCGGGTAGAATGTGTCCAGGTTTCCTGCAACCAAAACAGATAATTTCTTTAGAATTTGATTTATCATACCTTGGTTTTTCTCTTGATCTAGAATCCTTATTTCTGAAGTCCTTCTTAGCCATTTTATAGAATCTCTTTGTTAGTAGGCTCATGAACTCCACTTCTCCTGGATATTTTTCTTCCTCTTCTGTTGCTTGGAAAGCAATGCTTCTTTCCTTCTTGGATGCTGGTGAGGAAGTTGATTGTTCAGCTTCTCTTGTCTTGATAAGCTGCTCATAGGATTTAATCTTGCCTAACAAGATCTCAGTGGAGATCTCATTAAGGCTTCTAGCTTCCTTGATTGGCCAGATCCTAGAGTCCCATGTGCTGGGTAAGCACATTAGGATCTTATCATTTACTTCAGTGATTGAGATCACTTTGTCCAAAGTTTTCAGGTCATTTATTATGAGGCTGAGTCTGTTGTACATATCTGCAACACTTTCAGTTTCTCCCTTTTTGAAATTCTCATATTGAGAGATAAGGTGAGATCTTCTGTATTTTCTTTCATCTGCAGATCCTTCAACCATGTTGTTGAGGGAGGTCCAGATTTCCCTGGCTGAGGTGCATTCCACAACCTTTTGAAATATGTCATCTGACATTATCTGTGCCAATATATTCATTGCTTTGGCATCAACACTTCTCTGCTTCTTTTGAGCTTATGTCCACTCAGGAGGTGGAACAGCATTATTTGTTGTCGCTGTAGGAGTAGGAGGTCCTGTCAAAATAACATTGAAAATATCTTCATAAATAGAGTTCATATATAATCTGATCCTTGCCTTCCATAGTGCAAACTTATTTAGATTGCACATAGGAGGTCTTGTGCTTGAGTATTCTTTGTTCTGTGCCATGGACTTTTAGCAAAAATAAAACTCTAGAAAAAATTTAAGATCTAATTGATCTTTTGATTCAGGTGCTAGCCTGTAAAGAATCAACCAATCTCTGATACCAATTGAAAGTGAAGTTAGATCTTAGATTTACTCTAGAGGGGGGGTGAATAGAGTATTAAAAAGTTTTTCACTTATTTTTATAGCGGAATTAAAATAGTGATGTATATATATATGTACTGAGTGATTTATAAAACAAATAAAGAAAACACACAGCGCAGCACAGAAAAATAAACAAGAATCACAGAGGACACAAGGATCTATAGTAGTTCCCCAATAAACCTGGGTACATCTACTCTTCTACCACCCTTGGTAGGAATCCACTGGGTTTTTGATCAGGTGCCCTATCACCAATGGGGTTTTGATTAGGTGCCCAAAACACCAACTGAGCTTTTGATCAGGTGCTCTAACCAAACTACAAGTTTTTGTTCAGGTGCCCTGCCACCAAGGGGTTAACTTTTGAAGGGATTTATAACCCTGTACAAGAGGGGATAAAGAGGGTTATCAAGTTCTTCTCTATCAATAATCTGAGAGAAGACTAGTGGATTTGTTGTTGTAAAGCTCCCCCTGTCTGATAGAAATGGTTGACAGTTGAGGAAGGAGCTTTCACTTGAATGAAACAAATCTTCTTTGAAGCTGATGAATCTGAGAGGCAATGTTTCTCAGATTTGTTGTTGCTCTTGAAGATTTGAACTTGCAGTAGAAAACTGAGAGAAGATTTTTGTTGTTGTTCTCTGAGAATGAGAGAGCTACTGCTTGAGGAAGATGAACTCTGTATTTTTCTCTCGACAGTATTATCTCTCTTCTTCCTACTACTCGTAATGCTCTTCTTCTGTCTTCCTTTTTCTTTTGACAATATATCTCTAGTATGAAATTCAAATCCTCTGAATAAGGAATAGAATAATCAAGAGGATTATTTCTTGGAACTGCAAGCCAATATTTAATTCCTTTTCCTTTTTAATTAATGTATCCTTATCCGCCAAATGGCTATTTTATCGGGAAGAGAATGGAAAGGAATAAAATAAAAAGGAAAGATAATATCCTTGACTTATCTAGTAGGAATAGATTCGTTGCTGAAAGTCAATCTCAGTTCAGAAAATAGAATAAAAATGATCTGTCTGAAATTATGAACTGAGGAGAAATTTCGTCGACCTGAAAACTGAATTCATCGAACAGAATGTTGAGTTCGTCGATCTGAATGATAAAAAAACTGAATCTGGCTGGAAGAATTGAATTCGTCGAGCTGAGAAGAACTTTCGTCGATCTAAATCAATTCGTCGACCGTTGAGACTTGTTCGAACGCTGAGACTTGGTCAACCGCTGAGACTGAAATTCATCAACCGCTGAGACTGAAGTTCGTCGACCGCTGAGACTTTCCAAGTTCGTCGAATGCAGGAGCATGCCATTCGTCGAACGCATGATGCATTTCGTCGAATGCAGAATGGAGTTCGTCGAACGCAGAAACTTGATCTTTTCCTTAAATTCTAACAGCATAAAACCTTGACCCTTAGACTATACATTGGGGTCAACTTAGTCATAGTTAACAGATAGTGATCCTAGCCAAAATCAGTAATAGGGTTGTTCCAACAATATATATCTTTATTATATAAGACAATATAGTATTCTTGTGCTCTTACCATACTTTTAATTTCAGCCTTACGATTAAAAATAACCATTTGCACACGATTTCCAATTGGGACTTACATCACTTGTAATACCTCAAAACAGAAAATTGGATTTCTAGAATCCAGCGCTATCGCTGGCGATAGTGATATCGCCCGACGATAGTGGTTTGTCGACACCAAGTGCTGGGTGTCGGCTCAGGTGGTTGGCCGACCAGAGGGCTCGGAATTCGTCGAGCCGGCGCTATCGCCCGGCGATAGCGTTCTGTCGAGAAGGCCTCTGTCGAGAGGCTATCGCGCGGCGGTAAGTCTAACGCTGGCGACACCATGACATGTGTCATGCACTGTTCAAAGCGGTGGCATTGACTAGTCGGGGTCGGTTCATTACCTCTATCGCCAGGCGATATCGCTATCGCCGGGCGATAGCGGCAATTTGTACTTGGCGGCCGAAAACGTGGGCATTGATGGCCAATTGACTTTTGGGTCGGTTTTGGACGGACTTGGCTCGGGAGCTGGCATAGGGTGGCCGAAACCCTCTTGATTTCTTTATTCCCTTAAGGGTTTTATTCCTAAGTGAGAGAGAGCTTTGGAGAAGAAGATCAATAGTAAACCCTAGCCTAGACCTCATCTTTGGAGGAGCTCTACTACTCCGAAGTCGAAGGCATTTGTGGCTACGCGTAGAGGAGGGCTATATTCTCCTTTCCATCCATGCCAAAAATCGAGGAATGGCTCCGAAGCGACGTCTAAGTGTAATGATCCTTTCTACCCTCTTTTGGACATGTGTTAGTCCATTTCCGTGCATCTTTGAGGTCCCTACACAAAAGGGTGAGGTTGTGACCTCCGACAGGTGGATTCGTGTTATCCCCGTCAGATCTTGCATACATGTAGAGTCCATGCGTGAAATGGACGTAGGCGCGCTGTGTGAAGCCCATTCGAGACGGTTTGTCCGGATTGGTGATGCTTTTAGATATTATGCGTGCCGGGGAAAACTCCGTGTTGATATCCTGCTTCGTAGGACTAGAGGGTGCTACTGCATGCGCAGCAACGCCTGGGGGTGTGCCCCGGGAAGCACCCGAAGTTAGAAGAAGAAATGGAGTTTCTGTTCACTACCGCTGGCGTTAGCGTTATCGCCGGGCGGTAGCTCCCAGACTTGGTTCTGGTGATTTTGTGCATTCTGAGGCAGTGGGAGTGCTACTGCATGTGCAGCAATGCCTGGGGGTGTGCCCCGGGAAGCACCCACAGCTAGAAGCCAAAATGGGGTTTCTGTGCACTATCGCCAGGCGTTAGCGTTAACGCTGGCGATAGCTCCCAGACTGAGTTCTGGTGATGTTGTTGTGCCCACCTATTGAGAGGACCTGAGGCCTGTGTGCCCGACCTGTGAGAGTGTCCTGTTGGATGACTTAGCGGCCCGTAGAGCCGGCTAATTGAGAATACCTAGGCTGAGGGGACGCCATACCCGCTTTTCGTGTTGTACAACGAGAGCTGTGAACAACGGGCATTTGGCAAACCTGAAACCGCACCATTGCAGCACCTGATTAGTAAGTCTCGTACAGCATGTCAGGAAGCAATGGGAAAGAGTCTTTGGACTATGGGATGTTCACAATTAAAGCAAGGGAGAGCCCTGGTATTCGGCCCATCGACTTTAGCCTCGAAGGGCAAAGCCATCAAGATTGGATGGTGGTGGAAGGCTGAGTACACCAAAGAGTGCGAGAGCACGAGACGTGGAGGCCATTCCCACGTTTGTGATTGATGCATACGTATGAATTGTTGTGGGCCGTGTCAGCCGCTTCATTCTGTTATATATATATATGTTGTGATGCTCTTGCAGGGACGGGAAACTGCCACCCCCTCGAAGGGGTGGGGTCGTTATAATTTGGTCAGCCGTTGCTGACCGTTGCCCTGTTTTGCCACCGTTTTTGGTGGGCTTGTTGTATAGGTGCTGGACCGAGCGGGAACATAGCGGGCTGAAGCCTCTGCGCTGCTGCGGCCCTTGAAGGCCTTTTTAATGTTCTCTTGCTTTCATGTATGGACTGCCTGCGCACCGATGTTGGTAATTTGTAAGGCCGTTGTGCCTAAATTTTGTTGTATAAAACATTTCATTCCAAGTAATAGAAGTGGACATACCTGGGTTCGGGTTTTGTGGTTTATATATCTTGTCTCTCTCTTTTGCTTCCGCATAGAATGCTCTGAGTTAGGTTCGTTGTTTAGAGTCGTTCGATATTTCAATTAAGTGACGTTCCCGTTTGTTTTGTAGTATATGGCGTGGGGCCCCGGCCGGACCCTCTGTTATATGCTCCAGAACGGATGGGGATGTTACAAATTGGTATCAGCTTCTAGGGTTCCGTGCCCTTCTAAGGAATTCGTGGACGAATTCTTTTAAGGGGTGGCGAGCACGTGTGTGCACTACCATCGAGACGTAAAATAAACCCAAAAATGTCCACTTAGGAATAAAATGTAACAACAAACCAACAATTATTGCATGATTTTGGAACCTGAGTGTTCCTTTTGTTGTTAGTTGCGACTGTGCTGTCGCCTAACTGTGTGATGCACTCGTGTAGGGCACTCGAAGTGCAGCGGGACCGTCGCATCCCCGTGACGTGGTTGAGAGTAGCGGGTCTGCTGAGGCACCTACACCTCCGTCTGCTGAGATGGTTCGGCGAGTTACAGAAGCCATTCTAGCTGCGTTGAATGGCCAGCCTGGAAGGCAAGGTCAACCGCCGGTGCAGGAAGTGGCCCCAGAGCCACTAAGAGTGGAGCAAGTCCCCGTGAGGCGTGCTGCTGAGCAACAGCTGAAGCACTTCCTGGGATTTCGACCTCCTCCGTTTACCGAGGTTGAATCCCCAGCTGAGGTCGAGGACTGGCTGTCGCATATGGAGCGAATTCTGATAGCGACACAGTCGGATGAAGCGCAGAAAGTGACCTTCGCTACTTTCTTGTTGGAAAAGGAAGCCAAGCGGTGGTGGGATGAGGTAGAGAGGTGCCAATTTGCGGGAAGGCGACTGGTTGATGTACCGATGGAAGAGTTCTCGAGAATCTTCCTGGCAAGGTATGTTCCTCCGTCGCAGCAGATCGCGATGGAGAACCAGTTCCTGGCTCTGACGCAGGGTGATAGACTGGTTGATGACTACCTGGTGAATCACTGGAAGAAGGCTCGATTATCTGGGCCAGCTCCCTCTGCTTCGGGAGCGTCGTTTGGACCTTGCCCTCTTATTTGTTTTACTTGTGGCAAGCCTGGCCATTTCTCTCGGGATTGCCGCAGTGGGCTTCCAAGGTCAGAGAAGAAGACTGGGTCATCTTATTCTGAGAAGGGGAAGGCGGTTGAGTCCACTGCCTCCCGTATGGCTCCCCCGCAGCCCAGAGTCTTCAGTCTTGGTCAGCAGGAGGCTATCAAAGCCAAGGACGTAGAGACAGGTATAATTTAAGATATTGTCCTTACTGTTTTATATACCTGTTTTAGTGTTCATGCTAACCTTGTTTGGCGGCGTAGGCTTTGTAAATGTTTTAGGCGTTCCTGCGAGAGCGCTTTTCGATACTGGAGCTTCACACTCCTTCTTATCGTCGGACTTCGTCCAACGTATTGGTGCATCGTCGATTGCTTCTGCAGATGGACTGGAGGTCCTATTGCCGAATGGATATTCGATGCGTGTGGAGAGGAGTTACTGCGTGAAGGTTCTAGTTGGAAGCCAGGAGTATGACCTGAAAGCATCGTTACTCCCCATGGTTGAGTTCGATGTAATCTTCGGCATGGACTGACTGTCGGAACAGGGTGCGTGCATCGATTGCACAACCAAGGAGGTGAGGTTTGGGCAGTGTGCCGATCGTGAGACGGTCTTTGCGGGCATGCGTGGATCGAGCAAGATGTTGATGTCTGCTCTCCAGGTGTCCAAGGCAGTGCGACAGGGAGCAGAGTTATTCTTTGCTCTAGTGGAGGCTTCAACGCCGAGGCCCAGCCTAGTGGATGTTCCGGTAGTTTTAGAGTTCCCTGATGTGTTCCCGAGAAATCTCCCCGGTGCTCCACCGCAGCGGGAGATAGATTTCACAATTGAGTTGGTGCCAGGCGCTAAGCCTGTGGCCCGCTCGCCGTATCGTATCGCTCCGAAGGAGTTGGCGGATTTGAAGCTGCAGTTGCAGGAGCTGCTTGAGCAGTGCTACGTGTGCCCGAGTTCCTTACCTTGGAGTGCACCAGTCCTCTTTGTCAAAAAGAAGAACGGTAGCCTGCGGCTTTGCATCGATTACCGGGAGCTGAACAAGCTGACCGAGAAGAACAAGTATCCCCTTCCGAGGATAGACGACTTGTTCGACTAGCTCGTTGGTTCGACAGTATACTCGAAGCTGGACTTGAAGTCCGGCTATTATCAGATGCGGATCAGGGAGTGCGACATCCCGAAGACTGCCTTCAGTCCAAGGTACGGGCAGTATGAGTTCACCGTGATGCCGTTTGGGCTGTCTAATGCGCCTTCGGTGTTTATGGACTTGATGCACCGGACTTTCCGAGAGTACCTCGACCGGTTTGTGGTCGTCTTCCTTGACGACATACTGGTCTACTCTCAGTCCGAGGAGGAGCACGGTGATCACCTGTGAGTAGTCTTGGAGGTTCTGAGGAGGAACCAGCTGTATGCCAAGTTCTCGAAGTGCGAGTTCTGGCTACCTTCCGTGGCGTTCTTAGGCCATGTGGTTAGTGGAGAGGGTGTGGTGGTAGATCCGGTGAAGGTTGTGGCCATCAGGGAGTGGCCTGTTCTTTCTACTGTAGCGGAGGTCCGTAGCTTTCTCGGGCTGGCCGGCTATTACAGGCGCTTCGTGGAGAACTTCTCACGGATCGCGCTGCCTCTTACGACGCTGACACGGAAGATGCAGGAGTTTATTTGGACGCCCGCGTGTGCGCAGGCTTTCGAGGAGTTGAAGTGGCGGCTTACCACGGCTCCGATCTTATGTTTGCCTTACGGCACGGAGGGCTACGAGATCTACAGCGACGCTTTTGGGAGCGGCCTTGGCTGTGTTCTGCAGCAGCATGGCAAGGTAGTAGCGTACGGCTCTCGCCAGCTGAAGGTGCACGAGCGGAACTATCCGGTCCACGACTTAGAGTTGGCGGCCGTGATATTTGCCCTGAAGCTTTGGCGGCATTATGTGTATGGCATGAAGATCGACATCTTCACGGACCATAAGAGCCTGAAGTAACTTCTAACGCAGAAGGGGCTGAATATGCGACAGCAGAGGTGGATGGAGTTCCTTGGGGACTACACCTTCGAGATTCATTACACTCCCGGGAATGGGAATGTTATCGCGTACGCGCTTAGTCGCAGGGCTCCAACGTAGGCCAACTGGATTCAGATGCATGATGCGCACCTGATGCGTGACCTGGAGGCCTTGGATATTTCGTGCGTGGAGAAGAGGAGCAGTGCTGATGCTTGCCTCTTTTGGACTGAGGTGCAGTACGACCTCGCAGATAGAGTCCGCCAAGCTTTAGAACTCGATCCGAGTTTAAAGCGCTACGCGGAGGAGGATGGTTGTGGGCCGGATGCCCAGTTTCATGTGCGTGACGGGTTGCTGTGGAGTGGCGGCCATTTGTGCGTCCCCAAGGTGGGTGAGTTGCGCGATGAGTTGATGTACGAGGCGCATCATACCAGGTATTCAGTTCATCCGGGGAGCACGAAGATGTACAAGGACATGAAGGTCTTTTTCTGGTGACCGGGTATGAAGAGGGACATCGCTCACTACGTGGCCAAGTGCCACACTTGTGCGCTAGTGAAGGTGGAATGTCAGAAGCCCGGTGGCTTTTTGAAGTCATTACCGGTTCCGGAGTGGAAATTCGATGACGTTTCCATGGATTTCGTGCATGGGCAGCCGAGATCGCAGCGCGGGAACCATGCCATCTGGGTAGTCGTAGACCGGCTGATGAAGGTGGCGCACTTTATCCCCAACCAGAGGGATGACTCAGTGGAGAAGTTGGCGAAACTGTATGTTGATACAATAGTACGATTGCACCGTGTGCCCCGTAGCATCGTCAGTGATCGAGATGGACGCTTTACTTCGAGCGACTGGAGGCTAGTCAACCGTCTATTGGGTACGAAGCTGCAGTTTAGCACGGCCTTTCATCCTCGGACGGATGGCCAAACTGAGCATACCAATAGGACGATGGAGGACATGCTCCGGATGTGCACCCTGGATTTCGGCAAGGGGTGGGAAGATCACCTCTTTCTTGTTGAGTTCGCAGACAACAACAGCTACCAGGAGAGTATTCAGATGGCGCCTTTCGAGGCCCTCTATGGCAGGAAGTGTCGCACTCCCTTAGCTTGGGCGGAAACGGGCGAGACGAAGCTCTTCAAGAGGAAAGACGTCGAAGAGGCGACTTCGACGGTACGTATGATCCGGGAGAGGCTTTTGGTTGCGCAGGATAGGCAGGCGAAGTACAATAATGCGAAGCACCGCGACGTCCAGTTCACCGTTGGCGATTGGGTTTACTTGAAGATCAGGCCGTTCAAGGGTGTATCCAGGATTCGACGCTTGAAAAAGCTGAGTCCGAGATACCTTGGACCGTTTGAGATCATCAAGCGCGTCGGCGAGGCGGCTTATAGGCTTGCACTATCGGCGGAACTGAGCGGGCTACACGATGTATTCCACATCTCCGTGTTGCGGAAGGCAGTGCAAGAGCCTACGCATGTGGTCGCGGCGGATCAGGTGCCCGTGGATAGTGGGCTTAAGACGGCGGTCAGGCCCGTTAGCATCGAGGATGCTGAGGTGCGTCAGTTGCGGAACAGGGCGATCTGTATGGTAAAGGTCCATTGGGACAACTGCGGTCGCGAGGAACTCTCATGGGAGCGTGAGCAGACCATGATGGAGGAGTTCCCCGAGCTGTTTTGGTGATGTTTATCTCTCTTTTTTCCCCTTTTTGTAAAGACCTTTTTGGATATATATATATATATGCCTGTTTTTACAAATTTCAGGACGAAATTTTTATAAGGAGGGGAGGGTTGTAAGACCTCAAAACAGAAAGTTGGATTTCTGGAATCCAGCGCTATCGCTGGCGATAGTGATATCGCCCGACGATAGTGGTTTGTCGACACCAAGGGCTGGGTGTCGTCTAAGGTGGTTGGCCGACCAGAGGGCTCGAAATTCGTCGAGCCGGCGCTATCGCTGGCGATAGTGACTATCTCCCGGCGATAGCGTTCTGTCGAGAAGGCCTCTGTTGAGAGGTTATCGCGTGGCGGTAATTCTAATGATGGCGACACCGTGACACGTGTCATGCACTATTCAAAGCGGTGGCGTTGACTAGTCGGGGTCGGTTCATTACCGCTATCGCCAGGCGATATCGCTATCGCCGGGCGATAGCGGCAATTTGTACTTGGCGGTCGAAAATGTGGGCATTGATGGCCAATTGACTTTTGGGTCGTTTTGGACGGACTTGGATCGGGAGCTGGCATAGGGTGGCCGAAAACCTCTTGATTTCTTTATTCCCTTAAGGGTTTTATTCCTAAGTGAGAGAGAGCTTTGGAGAAGAAGATCAATAGTAAACCCTAGCCTAGACCTCATCTTTGGAGGAGCTCTACTACTCCGAAGTCGAAGGCGTTGGTGGCTACGCGTAGAGGAGGGCTATACGCTCCTTTCCATCCATGCCAAAAATTGAGGAATGGCTCCGAAGCGACGTCTAAGGGTAGCGATCCTTTCTACCCTCTTTTGGACTAGTGTTAGTCCATTTCCGTGCATCTTTGAGGTCCCTACCCAAAAGGGTGAGTTCGTGACCTCTGACGGGTGGATTCATGTTATCCCTGTCAGATCTTGCACACATGTAGAGTCCATGCGTGAAATGGACATAGGCGCGTTGTGTGAAGCCCATCCGAGACGGTTCGTTCGGATTGGTGATGGTTTTTGATATTATGCGGGCCGGGGAAAACTCCGTGTTGATATCCTACTTTGTAGGACTAGAGGGTGCTACTGCATACGCAGCAACGCCTGGGGGTGTGCCCCGGGAAGCACCCGAAGTTAGAAGCAGAAATGGAGTTTCTGTTCACTACCGCTGGCGTTAGCGTTATCGCCGGGCGGTAGCTCCCAGACTTGGTTCTGGTGATTTTGTGCGTTCTGAGGCAGTGGGAGTGCTACTGCATGTGCAGCAATGCCTGGGGGTGTGCCCCGGGAAGCACCCACAGCTATAAGCAAAAATGGGGTTTCTGTGCACTATCGCCAGGCGTTAGCGTTAACGCTGGCGATAGCTCCCAGACTGAGTTCTGGTGATGTTGTTGTGCCAACCTGTTGAGAGGACCTGAGGCCTGTGTGCCCGACCTGTGAGGGTGTCCTGGTGGATGACTTAGTGGCCCGTAGAGCCGGCTAATTGAGAATACCTGGGCTGAGGGGACGCCATACCCGCTTTTTGTGTTGTACAACGAGAGCTGTGAACAACGGGCATTTGGCGAACCTGAAACCCCACCATTGCAGCACCTGATTAGTAAGTCTCGTACAGCATGTCGGAAGCAATGGGAAAGAGTCTTCGGACTACGGGATGTTCACAATTAAAGCACAGGAGAGCCCTCGTATTCAGGCCACCGACTTTAGCCTCGAAGGGCAAAGCCATCAAGAGTGGATGGTGGTGGAAGGCGGAGTACACCAAAGAGTGCCTGAGAGCACGAGACGTGGAGGCCATTCCCACGTTTGTGATTGATGCATACGTATGAATTATTGTGGGCCGTGTCAGCCGCTTCATTCTGTTATATATATATGTTGTGATGCTCTTGCAGGGACGGGAAACTGCCACCCCCTCGAAGGGGTGGGGTCGTTATAATTTGGTTAGCCGTTGCTGACCGTTGCCCTGTTTTGCCACCGGTTTTGGTGGGCTTGTTGTACAGGTGCTGGACCGAGCGGGAACATAGCGGGCTCATAGCGGGTTGAAGCCTCTGCGCTGCTGCGGCCCTTGAAGGCCTTTTTAATGTTCTCTTGCATTCATATTTGGCTGGCCTGCGCACCGATGTTGGTAATTTGTAAGGCCGTTGTGCCTAAATTTTGTTGTATAAAACATTTCATTCCAAGTAATAGAAGTGGACATACCCGGGTTCGGGTTTTGTTGTTTATATATCTTGTCTCTCTCTTTTTCTTCCGCAAAGAATGCTCTGAGTTAGGTTCGTTGTTTAGAGTCGTTCGATATTTCAATTAAGTGACGTTCCCGTTTGTTTTGTAGTATATGGCGTGGGGCCCCGGCCGGACCCTCTGTTATATGCTCCCGAACGGATGGGGATGTTACATCACTCCCGCACCCTCCCTCGATATCCAATATGCGTAACTCCCGATCTCCTCTTTTGCTGTAACCGAAGCCAAGCCCCGCTTCCGTTCATTGCCTGCCCTCGCCAGCGAAGCCTACGCCTTCGCCCGCCGGAATCCCTCGCCCACCAGAACCCCTCACTCGCCCGAGTCCACGCTCCCCTATTTCACTCGCGCCTTCGATCTACTCTCCAATCCAACGATGATCAAGATAAAAAATTCACAACACACCTCTCATGTCTCCATTGGCACCTACGCTCCTTCTTCATAAACCTGACTCCAGTGAGATTTTTCTTCCTCTCTTCGTCGCCAACAGTAGGAAAAGACTTCGTCGCCAAGACTAGGAATCGACTTCGTCCGGCTCTTTCTTCCATTCCTAATGCCCAATGAATCCTACCCAACAATCTTGGGCATCCAAGGTCGGTGATAGACTCTTCCAGGTGTTCAGGTACCTCTCTTCATTCCATATTAGGTTTCCCTTGCACATCATTCAACCTAAGTCACTCACAATCCACGAAGTTTTTTTGGCTATGAAATTAGAAACCGAAATTTGAGAGGAGGAATTATTCAAGCCGCCTGATTTTTTTAGGTTCTGCTTAACTCAACGGATCAAAATCCAGCCCTAAAAGTCACTCATTATCCTTTGAATTTTTTTTACTGTTATTTGTAGAAAGAGAAATTTGAGAGAATAGGAATTATTCAAGCCATCCTCAAAGCATTACCCATATCAATGAAGAAATACTGTCATTGGCGATCAATAGGTAGACAAGAACTCTTCAGGAGAAAAAAAACTTATTACTGTATTTCCTTCTTGAGATGGGTAATGCATCTTTGATTTTGAGGAATACTAAGTTTTATTATCTTATTATTGATCTCCATACATTTTCAGAAGGGATGCGATAAATACATATTTATCTTGATCTCCATACATTTTATTACTCTTGAAGTTGACATATGATCAAGTAAGATCAATTAATTTAATTGACATGAAGAAACAAAGGGGGGGGGGGGGGGGGGGGGGGGCGGATGCAGCTGGCGGGTCCAAACGGAGCATTGGAACTAGAGGGGGGAGGCGGGGTTTGAAACTCTCCATTTAGGTTCCTTTTCCTCTGTCCGGCGGGTGCAAACGGAGCAAACGCCACCGGCGCCCGTTTTTTTTACCCTCCGTCCGACGGCGTTTGCTCCAAATAGAGGAGGCGTAACGCCCAACCAAACAATGCCTTATTGTGCCCATTTGTGTTTATTATTCTCTTATCTCTAAATGCTCCATAGAGTGACCGGCTCAACAAGATTAATCACCATCCCTAAATCCGCCAAAATCTACTCTTTGCACAAACTCTCCTTGAATTTACAATTAGAAAAATAATAGTCTTGAAATGGTTTCCAACTAAACAATTGATGCTTCTTATACAGCAGTCATTCAATCATTTCCCTTTCTTTATCACTTTATCACACCGATTGATCAATGTGTACGACGGAGCAAGACCAAGATTGGTCATCATCATCACTATCAAATCGAGCTGTCGCCGCCAATAACAAATGTCGCCATATGACAAATGTAGACCCCCACGACAAATATCTCCCCACATAATAAATGTCGCCCCTTACGACAAATGTCATCGCCCATGACAAATGTCATTCCCCACGACAAATGTTGCCCCCCACGACCAATGTCGCCGCCCACGACCAATGTCGCCGCCCACGAACAATGTCGCCGCCCACGAACAATGTCGCCCCAACTACCAATGTCGTCGCCCACTACCAATGTCGCCGGCCACGACAAATTTCGCCCCCATGACAAATGTTCCCCCACGATAAATGTCGCCTTGGATAGGGGCAGAGCCCCGTGCCTATCACTCGTATATATATATATATATATACACATATAGATATACGATATATATTATACGCTCGAGCTTTTTAAAGGCTAAAAAAGCTCGAGCGTATTATTATGCTGCTGATTCTTCTGCCCAAAAAATGAGCGAGCCCCGGCGAGTCTTCTCTCCCATACCTCAATCCCCAACGATTCTTCTGCCGGTAAAAAGAGCGAGCCCAGGAGAGTCTTCCCCAACCTTGATCTAGCCCCGGTGAGTCTTGCCCGCATTCGAGCCCCAGCGAGTCTTCCTCCCCAGCCTAGATCGAGCCCCGACAAGTTTTCCCCAGAGATTCGAGTCGGCGAGTCTTCCGCCCCAACCTATATCTATCCCCGGCGAGTCTTCCCCAGCTATTCGAGCTGGCTTTTCTTCCGCCCCAGCGATTCTTCTACCCCGGACACTCTTTCGCTCCGGCGATTCATCCGCCACAGCAAAGATCGAGACCATCCATGTCTTCTGCACCTTTGCTTTCACTCTCGTGGACGGTAATAGTTTTTCTTTGTTTAGGGTTTTCTGGATTGGGGATTTCTTAGTGAATCACACACACTAGGACTTTTACTGCAGAAATGAATGAAATATGCTAAGTTTTTTCTTCAGTAAAGCATCTGAAATATAAATGATGAATGACGTTTTCTAACTCAAAAATGAATGATCTCTCTTGCAACTGTTATGATCCTTTCTAGAGAGACAATTTATGATTAAACAGAAGGATAGTTTGTGCAATTTATGCAAATATCACACCTCAATTCAGCTTCTCTTTTTAGGTCTTTTATCTTTATTATCCAATTTATTTGTGTTTGAGTTGAAATTGTTGATTCAAAAGTGGGCAATTTTTCAAATTAATGTTTGAAGTGTATGTGGCATGCATATTTCAGTTAGCAATTTATGAATGTTTGAGTTGAAATTGTTGATTCAAAAGTTAACAATTATTACAAATTAATGCTTGAAGTGTACGTGGCATGCATATTTCAGTTATTCATACTCTGCAATAGATTTTAGTATTTGATTCAGGTTTTTCTCAATGACATCTGATTCATCAAATTCTGAAAGTATGAATGTTCTTCAAGCTGAAACAAATATAGATTCCAATGAGACCAGTGTTAAAGAACCAATGTTAGTTTGGTGTTTGAAACTGTTGATGAAGCATATTGGTTTTATAATAGTTATGCTCTTAATTTAGGATTTGGAATTAAGAAAGGTTCAACTGCTATGTCATTTACTTCAAGAGATGTTATTGGCCGAAGGTTTGAATGTAATAAGTCCAGATTAAAACTTGCTATAGACGGAGAAGGATCTTTAAGGAGAGCACATCGATTGACTAGAGTTAATTGCAAGGCTAAATTAGATATTCGTAAGATTAAGGATGAAAGATGGGTTGTTATTGAATTTATAAAGGAGCACAATCATGAGTTGGACACTCTAAGAAAACTTAAGAGACATCGCTAACATAATGAACTTCACAAAGATAAGGAAGTTAAACAGTTAATGGATCATCTATATAGTGTTGGAATACGTCCTGCTAAGATCGCAAGGATTTTAAATGAAACAAATAGTAATAGCTCAGTATCTGCAAAATAAGTTTCAACGCATTTGACTGAACACCGAAAGAATAATATAGGGAATGAAGGTGCATCAGTGTTTGCATATTTAAAGAAACAACAACAGTTAGATCCAAATTTCTACTTTGACATAGAGTTGGATTCTAATTTAGTCCTTCGTTCTTTTTTTGGGGGCAGATTCGAGGTCAAGAAATGAATTTTTGACATTTGGAGATGTGGTTGTGTTTGATGTTACTTATAAAACAAATAAATTTATGATGCCATTTGCACCTTTTACAGGTGTGAATCATCATAGACAGTCAATTTTATTTGGTTGTGCTTTATTAGCAGATGAGACAGAAGAAACCTTCTATTGGTTGTTCAATCAGTGGTTAAAATGTATGTTTTGCAAAGCTCATAAAGTTATAATTACTGATATGGATGGAGCAATGTACAATGTAATTAATAGAGTCTTTCCGCACATGCGCCATAGATTTTGCTCATGGCATATAGGAAAACACCTTGTAGAGCATGTTTTCAAAATCCGAGATATTCATGGGGATTTCAAGAAAGAATATTATGAATGGTTTAATAGCAAGGATGTGAGCACAAGTGAACTGAGATGGAAAGTGTTTACTCAAAAGTACAACATTCAAGATAACAGCTTGTTGTCAAAGATGTTGTATCGAAGACAATATTTGGTTCCATCTTTTTTAAAAAATCATTTTGTTGCTGGAATGACGCCAATCGGTCGTAGTGAAAGCATTAATGCATTTTTTGATGGTTTTGTAAATTTTAAAACCCAATTATTGGAATTTATAACTCAATACGAGAAGGCATTGCATTCATGCCATCAGGCAGAAGAACAAGAAGATTTCAATTCCCATTCTATTGTTAATGTGTTGACAAGCTATGCACTTGAAAGATTTGCAGCACAATTTTATACCAAAAACATGTTTAAGCTTTTCAACAAGAATTTAAGCCGAGTTTAGAATGTTGGTATGAGGAAGTAAATATAATTGGTACCATTACAACATTTAGAGTTGACCTTTCTTGTGAGGATGTAAGCAATTGGAGCAATGTCATGTATGATGATTGCAATACAAAAATAATTTGTGAATGTGCTAAATTTGAGACAGATGGAATTTTATGCAAACACATTCTGCACATAATGATTGCTAAGAAGCATTTACAAAGTATTCCTGGCCTATATCTATTGAAGAGATGGTCTATTTCTGCTTGAAGTCAATCGACCCATGACAAATTGGTTCACAATAGTAATATTGTGACACCCATGATGAAATGGAAGTTAACTAATACCCAAGCAACTATTTTTAATCATGCAAGTGCATCTACAGAAGCATATGAACTTGTTATGACAACATTAACTGGATTGTTGGAAAATATAAAGGATTCAGTCATTAACTCAGAACCTTCAAGTATTCCGAGCCAAGTTGGATCAACTCCAATTTTTCCAGGTTCATATGGTATTTCTATTCGAGATCCTACTGTTGTGAAAACTAAAGGAAGACCAAAAAGTGCATCAAGAAATGAATCGGGTATAGAGACCTCTCGAGCACAAATTAAAAAAAAGGACTTGTGGTACATGTGGCGGGAAAGGGCACTACTCAACAACATGTCCCCAAAAAGATCAAGTAATTTCTATACTTTTTTTTATTTTTTCATGCTTAAAATGATATTGATGACTATATTTAATTTTTGTAGGTGCTCAAATCATAAAAGCGGACATTGGAATATTGTTGGTGTGCTTCAAGTCGGCTTTGGAATATTGTTGGTGTGCTTGAAACCGGGAATGGAATATTGTTTGTGTGCCTCAAAGATGCATTGGAGTATTTGGTTTTGAGTTGACAAATTTTGTTGTTATATTGTTAAATGAATTTGTTTTTTTAACTAAATTTGGAGGTTCATTGTTTATTCCAGCATGAGTATTTAGTTTATTGTTTTTTTCTTGCAGTATTTATTGTTCGAGTTTGTTTACCAATCTATTATATGGACAATTTTACCTAAAAAAGTCTTTAAAACAAAAAATATAAGCTCAAGCTTTTTTAGCCTTAAAAAAACTTGAGCTTATATCTTCCAATCCCATATATATATATATATACACACTTATATATATATATATATATATATAAAGTATCTAGTTGCCTACCTAAATCACCTAGAGGGGGGTGAATAGGTGAAAATTGCGTCTTTTGCGGAATAAAAACTTGATAAAAAGATAATCATAGAAAGCAAATCACAATCACAGACGACACAAGGAATTTATAGTGGTTCCCCGATTTTGGGTACTCCACTTTCCAGCCTCACCAATCTAGCACCACGGCTAGCCTTGGCTACTTCTCAAAATCTCGGGTCAAAAACGATCCTACAATCTCGGAGTTACAACTCGGAGACAAATCTCCTACAAACTCGGAGGCAACGCTCCTACAACTTGGAGAAAAACTCTCCTACAACTCAGAGAACACTATCCTACAAAAGATTGAGATTGAGTGCAATGAAATACTTAACAAAACTTGTACAGATCTGAACTTCTGAGATCTTCTTCCTCCTTGAGTCCTGAAAAACATTGGCTAGAAGATGAGGAAGAAACGATTGAAATCTCAGACCCGATCTCTAGGATTCAACACAATCCAATAGATTGCATTAGATGATTAGAGCGCTGATCTGTCAAATCTTTTCTTTAGAAGGAATCGATTGATTGAGAGAGAGATCGATCCTTCAACAATGGCCAGAGGTAGCAGCTTCTTCACGATGATCCGATCGAATAGAAGATTAGAAAGATAAAATTAGGTTGAGATAAGATCGGATATAAGCCTTATGTAGCAATCATAAGTAACGGCTAAGAGCCCATGATTTAAGGTAGGATTAACCTTAAAACCACTGATGAGTCCCATTTATATATACATTTATGGACTCATCTGAGCCGTATTTCTAGTCTATGCACCACATTTTAGGAAAGTTTTCATTCATTTGTACTATTCCATGCTAGGTGAAATTTTAAGCCCATTCTGGTGTGCAATTGCGCTCCTTGTTGTTGGGGGTAAGCACATGGTGCTCCCCTTCTCTTCTTCTATGTTTTTCTGATGCTGGATGTGTATTCCCAGCCATTGTATCTTGTATGCAGGTGGCCAGTTCGTCCCGTTTTCCTTAGAAGTAATGTCTGTGCATATCGCACGGTCGTGCGTTTCCTTGACGCACGGTCGGCTGCGTTCGTGCATTTTTGTCTGGGCAGAAAACGGAGCGTCGGAGTTTACTCGTACATTTTTACGCACGGGCGGTTTGCCCGTGCGTGAGTAAAATGCACGGTCGACCTATGTATTCTTGATTTCAGAGAGTCAGATTTTGCCCGTGCGTTTGAACGCACGGGCGGTATTGGTCGTGCGTGAGCAATTCGCACGGGCGGCGCAACGTCTTCCCCAAGTCAAGTTTTATCATTTAATAACGCACGGTCTGTGCACGGTCGTACGTTCGACCATGCGTGACCATTTTCTGACAGAATTTCTATTTAAGCCGCAGGTCTTGCCCTATTCTGGATCGATCATTTTTCCCGCTCCCAGAGCTCCAGTTCCGTGCCCTTTTTGCCGTACATCGCCGCCCACCTTCAGGAGGTGCTCCGGGCTTGTTCTTCACGCCAATCTCGAGCCGGAGTATCCTCTCGGCCTCCTCCTTCATCCTAGAGCTTCAAAGGAAGATTTAGCCGCCATTGCCGTCAAGCAAGGGGAAGTTTGCAACCTTTATCGGATCGTGAGATGAAGAAGACAGGCTCATTGGAGAGTAGTGACAGCTCTCTCTACCCCAGACATAGTTGCGGACTGAGCTTGGATGCGGATTGACAATCCGGCGATTCCAATCGTGAATCTACAACGAGCCTTCGGATTCGGTCAATTTCTTGCCTTGTTCTTCTCTTATTGATTTGTGTATGTAGTTAGATCTTTATATTATGATGAAGTGGCACTTAAACTTGTTTGTATTTCTATATTTCATGTCTATGTGAAATGCTTTGGTGTTTAAGTTGCTCGAGGAGCGCCTACATTTTTAGTCCATTCCGCCGTCACGTTCATGTGCCGCACTAGCAATTGCTAGTGGCATGCTTGTCGACGAGGTGCTTGCGACCCTCATCTGTATGCCTACTCGTCCATCCGCCTAGCGAAGCGTGGCATAGCGGCACGTGTAATCCATTCGCCTAACGAAGCAGCGTGCTCAAGGCCTGCACAGTTCGATTCTGCTTGCCTACTCGTCCATCCGCCCTTGCGACGCAGTGCGCTCAAGGCATGCCTAGACTCCATCCCGCCAAGCGAAGCATTGCATAGCGGCATTGCATAGGAGTAGTTATAGTTATTTTCTCTTTATTTTCTACAATCCAAAACCCCCATTTCCGCATCCATCCGACTTAAAGGACTTCAATCTCAAGTCCTGCCTCAATAGTAAACTCCACCTTACTGTGTTCCTTTGAGATCGATACTTGGGGATTCATTCCCATTTTATATTACTTGAATGATCGGTACACTGCCGTTTCGTGCCGCAGTCTTGCTACCGCCAATAGCGGTGTGCTAAGATTTGCGCATCAAGTTTTTGGTGCCGTTGCTGGGGAACACAGTCGTGTGAGTTTGCTGTAGAGGGAGGCAAGAGATAGTAGTTCTTCCAGTGCGTATAGTCGCTTTATTATTTTTGTTTGCCTTTTAATTATATATTGTTTGTTATTATTTCTTCCTCTTCTGTTTTTATGTTTTAGGCAAGTTTAATCCAAGTAGTTTTATCAGTTTGTGTAAATTTCCTTGCAAAGAATTTCAGTTTTGTTTTATCTGCTTTAAGTACTGAAAATGTCTTCATGGGATATTTCTCCTGGCACTTACGACATGATGGTCTATTATATAGACCAAATGAAGGAGTTAAATGCTAGGCAGTGTAGGATTGTTGTTTACTTGTTGTGTCGAGGAGAGGGTCATGAATTGAAGGACTATCCTAGTCTTTTCAATCCTGACCGCTGGTCCTCCACTCATGACAACATTGTTCCTACCACACATTCTTTACCCATGGAGGAAATCGTGCCCTCTATCCCCGAGTTTATCTCGTGCATGGACTCGTCACTCCCTGTGTATGGCTTCACTCCTAGTGATGATGATCACTCATCTGTTGGCCAACAAGGAGAGGAATGGGAGCTCCTAGATGCTCCTGAGTGGGATATGGAAAGTATTCTTTCCATCGGGGAGGCATTAGCAGATCTTTTTGCGGAGGAACTAAATCTTTTTGTTCCTCCAGTTTCTTTGCAAGATTTTTCTACACACATTCTTTATGATCCTATCAAAGTGAAGGAGTGGGGTGATGCTTCTGACTCGGAGGATGCTCCATAGTAAGATGAGGAGTTTGTTTTCCCCGAAGGGGAGAATGAATGCTTTGAACACGATGGTGCACCTCGGTGGGATGAGGAGGATACTCTCTCTGATGAGGAGGTTTGCACTTTTCTCATGGGATGAGGAGGTCCAACTCACCACCAAGGCCCTTGAGTTCTTGGATTCCCATCGCTATGATACTTACGATGATGATAGCGATCTATCCTTGTATCCTACAGGGAGTGAGACCGGGATCACTCCCCCGATTGATTTTTATTCATGTTCTTCTTATTTTTTATTTCTTGATCCCCTTTCTCTATCTGAGCCTGTGCAGGTTGAGTCTTCATAGGTACCCCAGGAGGACTTGGAGCATGATGCTCAAGTCAATGATGAGAGCATCCTCTTATGTGAGGAGGTTGATCCCCCCTCCGTAGAGGAATCCTCACTCATTGCCTTCTCCTCGTACTGCCTCCCTGGAGATGATACCTTGCTGGGCAAGGATAGTTTTGGTGAGTTGAGTGAGGATTCCTCCTCTTCTTACTTTTTATTCCCTCTACCTGTGACAAGCAGGTATTATTTATATTTCGGGTAGAGGCGTGACTGTTCTATCGCCGTATCGGTACCCACTACAGACACGCATATTAGAACAGTTACCTGTGCACTTTTCTTTTCATAGACCCATTAGCTAGAACTGTTTTCAATTTGAATAAGTCGTGCTGGGAGGACAATAACCCCAGTAGTTATCTTACTTTTCCTGCATTTTTATTTCTTCTAATCATATTTAGTTAGCTGTAGTTTCTTTTAGATTGTCTTTTCTTTTGTTTTTGCGGAGCTCACCCCTGCAGGTCCTTCTGTATGGCGGATGCTGCAGCTTTTTCTTGGTTTCCACGCCAATCTTCTGGTATGCTCATTTCTGAGCATTGGGTACTCTCTTCCCCTAGCTCTTTTCTGAATCTCATAGATATATATTGTGTGTATTGTCTAGTTTAAGTCTGGGGGAGAGTAGTTCTGTATGCCCACTCACGTGCACTATAGCATTGCATGCTAGAAGTATTTCTATTTCATTTATTTAGTGTTGATTCATATGCATTGCACACTACTACACCCACTTGAGCGTGCACTTAGCTGTTGACATGTCTTGAGCTGAACTCATTTCTTTTTGTGTGATTTGGAAAATCATTGTGCTGGCGTGGGATTGTGAGTCGGAGTAAAATGTCAACTTCTATAGTGCTCCTACTCGAGTGCTCATGTCTCGCATGGAAACTCATGTAGATTCAATTTCTTTTTATGCTTTTAGATTATATTTTTCTGTTAGCGTAGATATTGTTTACTTTACTCAAAAAATTGGTGAATTCGGTGTGAATCAAATGGTAGCATGGGAATGTGTGTAGACGTTCGTTAGCCTCGTATTGCCCGAGTCAGGAGAAAGGATTATCTTTCTCGGTGGCTAAGAACTTGCCCCAAGCGATTCTTGAAGAATGGGTATACGGTTAGTCATTTGTGTGAATGTGATATAGGCCATCATTTTGGCCTGGTTGAGCCTTTGTGCCTATTCCTATCGCTATATTCTCGCTAGCCTAGTTGTGCCTACCCTTTCTTTGATTCAGCCCCACTTTTATTTCACCAAAGCCTAAAAGCCAATCCTAGTCGCACACCCAAATTTGAGCTTTAGTCTGCATATTATTTTCAAGATTGGGGTGTTGAAGTGGTGATTTCTTTTGTGAAAATGTGGATGTGCTTCATTGTTCATTTTGCTGAAAAATGGTTTGAAAAGAAAAGAAAAGAAAATAAGAAAAAGAAAGGAAGTGAAAAGAAAAGAAAAAAGTGATGAGCTTTATTGAAAAATTTGTATAAATATATGTTTGGGAGTAGGCGGTGCACGCACCCATGTTTTCAGGTTCAAGTCTGGGGGTGTAGTGTACCCGTGTTTATGCGTGGTGTTTGAGGATAATTTCTGCATTAGCTCATTTGGGTTTAGTGCTTGAGCCGTCATTTTTATCATTGTATATCTCGCCTAAACCCAAGCCTCATCTAAAACCTAAAGTCCTAATGATTCACACATTTGAGTCAAACCAGTACCGTGGAGAGAGTGCAACCGAGCAAGCTTATGGTCACTGACATTGATGGATTTCAATGGAGTTTGTCCCGAGCCCCGATCTTTGGCAATGCTCGCCTCAGCGTTCAGTTTACTTTCTTCCTATATACGACCTTAAGATTCACCGTGATTCACTTTTTGAGTAAATGTAATATATAAATACGCCCCTAGAAAATTATAAACTAATATGTATAATTAGAAATTTTATCTACTGTATTTCTACGCGCATGAGCATGTGACTTCGCATGGTACTCCGCTTTACAATTTCTATGTCAGCTTATATTTTTCTTATCCGGTTGAGGGATTTGTTTTCTCGGGACGCGCAAACAGGTAAGTTTGGGGGTGTGATGAGACCCATTTATATATACATTTATGGACTCATCTGAGTCATATTTCTAGTCTATGCACCACATTTTAGGCACGTTTTCATTCATTTGTACTATTCCATGCTAGGTGCACTTTTAAGCCCATTCCGGTGTGCAATTATGCTCCTTGTTGTTGGGGGTAAGCACATGGTGCTCCCCTTCTCTTCTTCTATGTTTTTCTAATGCTGGACGTGTATTCCCAGCCATTGTATCTTGTATGCAGGTGGCCGGTTCGTCCCGTTTTCCCCAGAAGTAATGTCTGTACATATCGCACGGTCGTGCGTTTCCTTGACGCACGGTCGGTTGCGGTCGTGCGTTTGTGTCTGGGCAGAAAACAGAGCGTCAGAGTTTACTCATGCGTTTTTACGCACGGGCGTTTTGCCCATGCGTGAGTAAAACGCACGGTCGACCTGTGTATTCTTGATTTCAGAGCGTCGGATTTTGCTCGTGCATTTGAACGCAAGGGCGGTATTGGTCGTGCGTGAGCAATTCGTACGGGCGGCGCAGTGTCTTCCCCAAGTCAAGTTTTATCATTTAATAATGCACGGTCTGCGCACGGTCGTGCGTTCGACCGTGCGTGACCATTTTCTGACAGAATTTCTATTTAAGCCGCAGGTCTTGCCCTATTCTGGATCGATCGTTTTTCCCGCTCCCAGAGCTCCAGTTCCGCGCCCTTTTCGCCGTCCATCGCCGCCCACCTTCAGGAGGTGCTCCGGGCTTGTTCTTCACGCCAATCTCGAGCCGGAGTATCCTCTCGGCCTCCTCCTTCATCCTAGAGCTTCAAAGGAAGATTTAGCCGCCATTGCCATCAAGCAAGGGGAAGTTTGCAACGTTTACCGGATCGTGAGACAAAGAAGACGGGCTCATTGGAGAGTAGTGACAGCTCTCTCTACCCCGGACGTAGTTGCGGACCGAGCTTGGACGCGGATTGACAACCCGACGATTCCAACCGTGAATCTACAACGAGCCTTCGGATTCGGTCGATTTCTTGCCTTGTTCTTCTCTTATTGATGTGTGTATGTAGTTAGATCTTTATATTATGATGAAGTGGCACTTAAACTTGTTTGTATTTCTATATTTCATGTCTATGTGAAATGCTTTGGTGTTTAAGTTGCTCGAGGAGCGCCTACATTTTTAGTCCATTCCGTCGTCACGTTCGTGTGCCGCACTAGCGATTGCTAGTGGCGTGCTTGTCGACGAGGTGCTTGCGGCCCTCATCCGTATGCCTACTCGTCCATCCGCCTAGCGAAGCGTGGCATAGCGGCCCATGTAATCCATTCGCCTAACGAAGCAGCGCGCTCAAGGCCTGCACAGTTCGATTCTGCTTGCCTACTCGTCCATCCGCCCTTGTGATGCAGTGCGCTCAAGGCCTGCCTAGTCTCCATCCCGCCAAGCGAAGCATTGCATAGCGGCATTGCATAGGAGTAGTTATAGTTATTTTCTCTTTATTTTCCACAATCCAAAACCCCCGTTTCTGCATCCATCCGACTTAATGGACTTCAATCTCAAGTCCTGCCTCAATAGTAAACTCCACCTTAATGTGTTCCTTTGAGATCGATACTTGGGGATTCATTCCCATTTTATATTACTTGAATGATCGGTACACTGCCGTTTCGTGCCGCAGTCTTGCTGCCGCCTATAGCGGCGTGCTAAGATTTGCGCATCAACCACTCACACGTGCTGTCAAGTCCGTTAGAAGAAAATAAAATCCCGTCAGGAACCAGATTTCAAAGAAGCACTGGAAGAAAACAATTTTCTCGAGACTGCATGGATTTCTCGAGAAATAGATTTGACTTCTTGAGAAATGAACTTTACATCTCGAGAAATGGCTGCAAGAAATCGAGATAAGGCTGCAAAAAGCTTTCATGAAGACTTGAAGAAAATTTCTCGAGAACAAAGGGACTTCTCAAGAAATGGCTTTGATTTCTCGAGAGAACATAAGACTTCTCGAGAAACCGCTGAGAAAAGCTTTCAATGGAAATTAGAGAAGATTTCTCAAGAACAATTATGACTTCTCAGGAAATGAATTTAACTTCTCAAGAAATAATGGACTTCTCGAGAAATTCCTTGGAAACAATAGAATAGAAGTCTGAGAATTCTCGAAAACTGAAGAGGACTTCTCGAGAAATAACTTGGATTTCTCGAGAGATACCTTTGATTTCTCGAGAAATACCCTTAAAAAAATTTCTGAACTTTTCTCGGTTCTTCTCTAGAACACCAAAAGCTCTTCCATCTTCCAAGCTTCAAGAGTCTTGAAAATAAATTGTATCCCAATAGAGAGATCACACATGAGTCAACACCATGTTCCACACAATGAGGGATTACATTCCATGAGACTGTGTTTAATGACCCATTGTGATCTGACATTGGTCTACACTTGGCAATACCAACCTGCAAGAACATAGCTAAAAGCAACATCAAATACACTAGCAATTCACCTTGGTTCAAGGGTGACTTCTCACAAATCTAGGCTATTGTGTATTCAATACCCAATAATCTCCCCCTATTTGTAGAAGTCAGAACCATGTGCACTAAGATGAGTTGCAACATGATAAAAGATATAAACTACACATCATAGAAGAAAAATAATTAAGAAACAGCAGAGACCATCAAAATCAAAAATTATATATATAAACTAGATTGTCTTAAATGAATTAAAGCTCACACAATCTCTTTAACAAAAGATTTTGATAGATCTAAGATTCTATTCTTTAATGGCTCCTTCTCTTCTTTTCCTGTCTCTTGAAATAGGCATAAGTCTTGGAATGATACTTTGGAGGAGGAGGTGGACCTTCAGGATTTTCCCATCCATGGGTTCTGTAATGAATCCTTCTCTTGGTCATGCTCATTTCATATTTCTTTCATTCTTCCTGACTGTAGTAGTCTTGAACCTTCATGCCACCTTCATTTACTAGCTTGAGGGTGTCAAGAATGATTATCCTTGAATCTGGCCTTATTATCCAGGAAGAAGGAAACCACAGTGGTCTGCAAATAGCAATTTCCGGTTAACAAGCATAAGGTTGGACTTAAGGGCCTCACCTTGACCCTTTGACCCCACCATAGCATACCTAACCCTTTAGGGGTCCCCTTAGAGCACCAAGGACCCATTGGGGTCAACCAAAGAGGCCAAATTGACCAAAGTCAACCCTAACCCCAAATTGGTCAAACTAGCCTAAGTAGGGTCAATTGACCTCCACCATGCCCAATTAACCTTTCCCCTACCCTTATAAGGTTATTAGGGACCCAATGGACCAAAAGTCCCCATCATGGGGCCAACAATTTGGCCAATTTGACCCAAGTCAACTCTAGCTCTATTTTGGTCAAACCAACACCTTTTGGATAAATTGGCCCAATTGGGGCACCACCATGACTCCACCAACTTTGGGTGATATCAAAGGACTCAAGACAGACCACTTGGACCAGTCAAACCATCAGTTGACCAAGTCAACATCTCAAGTCAACACTTGGTCAACCTTGCCCAAAAAGAGGGGAAAAGGCTAACTCAAGCTCAATCCACTTGGGCTAGGCCCAATTGAAGTGACACTCCAGTCTCACAAGGCTGAAATTACATGGAATGCCATCCAATTTCTGGAGGGGGTGACTAGGAGAGAGAAATTGGGAGTTTCCCCCAATTTGAAGAGATAGAAAAGGAGGATTAATGGCATTCATGGCCAAGGGAGGCCAATTGATCTCCCAATTGATGGGGATTCATCTCCTCTGGCTGTTACACCATTAATGGTGATAATGGTGATTGATGATTTGGCTCTTCCCCTCCCCCAATTGGAACTTATAACACCTTCAGTGGATGAAGAGGAGTTTCCCCACCTTCCCCAAAGAAATCGAGCACCAAAAGCTAGGATCGACATGGTGCCGAAAGCTCCACCTCCGGCCATGGCAACTCGCCGGAATTTGCGCCACCAAACCCCCACACAGGTCCGATCCGCCTCCTCCCCCTTAGTGCTAGATCTTATGATAATTTGGGGCTTGATCCGAGCTCAATTGGGCTCGGATCGTGCTTCCGAAAGGGCTCGATTCGAGCTCTCTTTACCCTCCTCTAAACCCTGATTCCGACCACCTCCGGCCGGCTAACCACCCCCTATCGCCGGCCACCACCTCAACGAAGGTGGTGGTGGCATTGGCTGGCTGGGAAGAGGCACAGGTGGCCGGGAAATCATCCCGCAAAGAAGCCCAGGACGGGCTGTCGTGCACCGTCCATCCCTCGGGGACGATGACTATGAGCCGTCGGATCTGCCGTAATCAGTTATTCGCAGATTTAAATGATTATGTTATAACGTTATTTCATGAATTCGTCGATTTGAGTAGAAGAAATTCGTTGAGCTGTAGGCTGAGTTCATCAAACTGATAGTTGAGTTCGTCGAACTGAATCTGGAGTTCGTCGAACGGAATTCATTCGTCGAACACACTCTGGTGTTCGTCGAACTGATAGTTGAGTTCGTCGAACTGAATCCGGAGTTCGTCAAACAGAATTAATTTGTCGAACTGAATTAATTCGTCGAACTAAATCTGGAGTTCGTCAAACTGAGAGATAATCTGCTGAACTGGCTGGAGAACTGATTTCGTCGAACTGAAGCACGACATTCGTCGAACACAGAACAAATTTTGTCGAACGCAGATCGGATTTCGTCGAACGGAGAGACTTGTATTTTATTTTAATTATTAGAAATACTAAAACCATGCTGAGAATAGTGCCCAGCAATGTTCCTGATTTGAAGAAGTGCTCAACTCAATGATAAGTGCAAGCTGTATTTAATGCTCCATCTAGCTCATGCTTGCAGAGATCGACAAATGTCAAGTACTTTAACTATTTCTGTAAGTACTATATATATCGTCAAGAAGAACAACATTCGTCGAATGCAGAAGGGAGTTTGTCGAACACAGAATGGAGATCGTCGTACTCAGAAGGAAGATCGACGACCGCTGAGATTTGGCGTGTTCATCGAATGCAGAATGGAGATCGTCGAACTCAGAAGGAAGATTGACGACCGCTGAGATTTGGCGTGTTCGTCGAACGCAGAAGCAAGATCGTCGAACTCAGAAGGAAGATCATCAACCGCTGAGACTCGGCAAGATCGTCGAACGCAGAGAAGACGCAGTATCGTCGACTTCATCAAAGTGGCCTTGACGTCGAGAAAGAACAAACATCAATGTGAAGAAGCCTTGTCGCTGAAGAGGCTAAGTATGACTGATGGCGTTGAACATCGCCGTAAAGAAGGAATGTCATCGAGAAGACTGAAGAAGGACAGTTGAAGACTAGCAATTGGTGAAGTATGATCTGTCGACATAGTATCACTCATGTCGTCGAGAGAACAACATGAATACGACGACAATCTACAAGAAGGAAGATCACGACGACACAATCAGAGATAGCATATCGTCGTATATGAAGAACATCTCGTATCGTCGAGATGAGAGGCAGAAGCAAGAATATCTGAAGCTCTATCAAGGCGTAAGGATTCGACAAAGTCCTGTCGTCGAGATATTATTCATGACGTTGTAACGGTGGAAATATCGTCGAGACAGATTCAAATGTTGCGGATGCGCTGTCAGCATTTAATGTCGTCGCCTGATTGTCCAATCAGCGCATGCTCTTATGGAATGGGCGTCTGACATTAAAGGACATCACATGTTACCGTTATGCGGCTCATCTGTCCTATAAAAGGGAACAGTGATGCCCTAGAAAAAAGCAGTCCTAAATAGAAAGAAAAAGAAGAAGAAAGAATCCCGCCGCTCTTCAATAGAACAGTATACTCAGCGGAGAAGAAGAACGAGAACAAGATTCAAGAGTTTTCAGAAGAATCAGTCGACTTCATCGACTGAAAAGAGAAGCCGATCTTCATCAAGCAAAGAGTAGAGATTGAAGAAGAACTGCGCTGTCAAAGATCTGAATCAGAAAATCTTCTACAATCGTAAGAAGCCAATCCTTATCAGGCTAAAGTTGCCAATCTTCATCCGGCAGAAGAAACGGTTTAATTACTGTAATTTCTTGTAAGGCTTGCGGGCCAACTTGTCTACCTTGAGGGCTGGAGAGCTGTGAGGCTTGAGGGCCAGGGCAGTGCACTTGCGGGTGCGATCTATCGAGCTTGCGGGCTTGGGGGCAGTAGGGGCTTGGGGCAGTAGGGGCTTGTGGGCCTAGGCTGTTGGGACTTATGGGTCCATGTTGTAGGGCTTGAGGGCCTGAGTGTCGAGCTTGCGGGCTCGGGGGAAGTAGGGGCTTGCGGGCCTAGGCTGTGGGACTTGCGGGTCCGTGTTGTAGGGATTGAGGGCCTGAGTGTCGAGCTTGCGGGCTCGGGGGCAGTAGGGGCTTGCGGGCCTAGGCTGTTGGGACTTGTTGGTCCGTGTTGGAAGGCTTGAGGGCCTGAAGATTTGGCAGAGTTTGCTGAGCCTAGCACACTGCTGGGTAGGCGTAGAGGGACAGAGGACTACTCAAGACACCCGGTCTTGAGGAACTTCTATAGATCGTTGTGTGTTTTGGGTTATGCTTTACAACTTTTGAATCTACTAACCAAAAATCAAGAACACCTATAAGGGGATAATATAATTTGAAAAACCTATTCACCCCCCCTCCTCTAGGTGATAAAGTAGACACCCCATAAACAACAAGTGGTATCAAAGCGAGGTTGTTCAAAGAAAAGCTTAACAGCTTGAACAGATCTGCCATTGGGTGTCCAAGTATCACAGCTATGGAGTCAAGATTAGATATATGTTCCAGGGAGAACTTTGCCATTTGGAAAGTTAGAAGAATGTTCTTGATTGTTCAAAAAGATCCCTCCATGACGATGGCAAAAGATGAGACTCTTCTTGCCAGCCTGGACAAAGAAGCAAGAAGCATTCTAGCTAGCGCAGTAGATCTGGCAACACACCAGAACCTGAGTCGTTGCGCAACTGCAAAGAACATGTGGGACCTCTTAGAAGTCGTCATGGAAGGATCAGAGGAAGACCTTGAAGAAGAGACCTCTCATGAAGAGGTATGCATCAGAGCACCACTGACTACTTCAGACAGTGAATCAGAAGATGATGAATGCTCTAGAACAGGAGAAAGGATAAGAGCACACCCCTGTCTCCTACAGATTGTGATTCTGAGGATGAAGAGGTTCATGGGTTGATGGCTCTATCAGATGAAGAAAATCATGATGAATCGCATCATGATCAGGTATGCACCACTCACCCACCTTTACTATCTGCTTCAACTCAGGCCCATCATGATCAGGAAGCTCTGAGAAAGAGCAAGAAGTTTGCTAAGGAGCAAGCTAAGGAGTTAGAATCACTCAGGCCCATTAAGGCTGAGTTGAAGAAGGAAATGGGTATGTCCCCTAATGAGGGCACCAACTCCTGTGAACTCTACAAAATCATAGACAAGCTCTTTGATGAAAGAAGTAGAAGGGAGGAACTTATCAAGAGATTTAAGAATGACCTTCTTAAGGAAAGAAGCTTGGTGGCTCAATTCTCTAAGCCCAAAACTATTCTGCCCATCATTGACACCTTTTCCTCCTATAAAAATAGGAGGGGATTAGGTTACAATGATGGGGCAACAGATGATGGGAATAGAGAAAGGGGCAAAACTAAAGCAAAGCCTCACACCACCTTTCAGAAGGAAGTGCTTCCCTCAAATAGGTATGATCAGGACAACGTCCATGGTCACTAGATGAATGGAAGCTCCACTAGTCATGAAAATGCTCCTGACTATGGAAAGAGAAAGGGCATGGGGATGAGTGCATTAAAGGCTCCCCATGAGGAAATTCAAATGGCCCATCATGGACCATTTGTATTTGGTGTCCCAGCCCCCACTCTCAAGGATAAAGGTGCAACATTTTCTCAATCTCTTCCAGATAAGAAGCAGACTAGTAGCCCTAGTATGATCAATTCTCACTTGAACATATCTGATTCCATCAACACCCTGTCAGCTACCAAGCTGACATCTGTTGCTGACAAACATATAGAATCAAGAAGAAATAATGATACTAGAGCAGCTAGTCAGCCCTTGGCTGAGAGAGATAGGAAGAATGTTGCTGCCTTCAGTACTTCAAAAATTGTTCAGAAAAGAGGGTACAACATCCATGAATATTGGTGTTGTGGCAAAGTGGGGCACTTTGCCATCGACTGTTGGCACAACCCTAGTGTGCTTAATGCAAAGGAGAGACATCCTGGAAGGGCTGCGGTGAGTAGAGGGATTCCCCATTATGCTAACAAGAACCTAGGACCCAATTCACCTTGGGTTCCTAAGGGATATTAAATCTGTCTTACAGGGTAGTCCATTTAGCCATTAAAAACCAAACAAGGCTAATGGACAATAAGGGCTTTAGGCTCAGCTCTGGACTAAGAAAAACTTACCACATACCAAGATGCACTAATCGAGGGGGAGCTAGAAGTAAAGATAAGTGGACATTCCATCAAGCAGGAGCCACTAGCTCAAGGAGTCTTAGAGGCCAAGGTGAAGGTAAACGTGTTAATGTTTAACACATAAACTCATCTTCATCTAATATTGTAAAAATAATTTTTAAAAAAAATTAAAAAAAAATCATATCTGATGAGTCCCATTTATATACACAATTATGGACTCATCTGGGCCGATTATCTAGTCTATGCACTACACTTTAGGCATGTTTTCATTCATATTTGTTATTCCTTGCTAGGTGCACTCTTAGGCCCGTTTCCGTGTGCATTTGCGCTCCTTGTTATTGGGGCTAAGCACATGGTGCTCCCCTTCCATTTCTCTATGTTTATCTGGTGCTGGAGGTGTATTCCCAGCTATTTTATCTTGTATGCAGGTGGTCGGATTATCTTGTATCCAGTTTTCTCCCAGAATTCATGACTGTGTGAAACGCACGGTCGTGCGTTTTCCTTGATGCATGGGCTGTTGCGGTCGTGCGCTTTGATCTGGGCAGAAAACGATCGATCTGAATTTACTCATGCGTTTTCACGCACGGGAGAAATCGCCCGTGCGTGAGTAAAATGCACGGCCTCCTGTTTCTTTTGTTTTTAGCTATTTCTGAATTTACCCGTGCTTTTTGACGCACAGGCGGATTTGCCCGTGCGTGAGTAAATCGCACGGGCGGCGCAGCTTCGTCTTCACGCCAACTTTTATCTTTAATTAACGCACGGGCAACGCACGGTCGTGCGTTCGACCGTGTGTGACCAAAATTCTGCCTGTTTAGTATTTAAAGCAGGAATTGTTGCTGCCATAAGAGGAGAGACGGAGAGCTCGATCCCCCTCGCGGGAAAAGCCAGGAATCCCTCCATTTTCACCCCTTCCACCGTAGGAGACAAAAGGAGACATTCTCCGGCGATCTCCTTCATCATTCCTCCATCCGGGAGCATTTGCAAGCTTTCTCTGCCACTAGCTCAAGCCATCCTCGTCGAGGAGACCATAGAAGCACTGAAGATCGTTGGAGCGGTGACAGCCTCCTTCGAGTTAGCACACCATCTGAGGGCCGAGCCCGGAGAGAGCCCAACAACCTCTCATTCTGGCCGAGAACCCAAGACGCGGTGACATCTTCTTTGTGGTACTCTCTAACACTTGATGCTTGTACTTTCTTTGTGTTGTTGTATGAACACATGTTAGGTTAATATTATGTATTTTTGCTTGTGTTCATGTGCAATGATGATGTGGTGGCAAGAATAGCCCTTTTTGTTGTTGTGATAGCCTAGGTTGTTTGTGCGTGAAGGCACCTAGCGATTGCTAGTGGTGATGTTAGCGAAGAGGTGAATACGACCCTCACAAAACCTCGCACTGTGGCCACTCCACCCGCTTACCTAAGCGCGGCATCGCGGCCGCTGCACTCACCCACACCATGTGAAGCGGTTCTTTTCGACCCGCATTTCTCTTCATTTTGCAATAGCATAGGAACCCAAATCACAACCCCCCCCCCCCCCCCCGTTGTTACTTAGTTATCCTTTTAACTAATTTCCGGTTTGAGCAAATCATACTACCCAACTTGCGGTCCTTTGAGAACGATATTCGGGGAGTTCCTCCCTATTTTATTACTTGAGCGACCAGTGCACTGTCGTCGTATCGCATTTCGTGCTTGCTAATTAGCAGTGCTGAAATGGCGCATCAAGTTTTTGGCGCCGTTGCCGGGGACTGCAAGCGTGTATGATTTGTTTTTCTTTGGAAATTCATTTTAAAGCTTTTTTTTGTTTTTTTTATTATCTTCTTTTGTGTTGAAGAGGGTGTATGCATAAAAGAGATCCCGGTGAGTGCGCAGCATTTGACCCTGAAATAGAGCGTACCCTCCGGGCGCGTCTCCGTGCTGCTGCCACCATGGATGTTAATGGAAATCAGGCTGAACCTGGAGTGGGAAATGTAACGGTCGTGGGTCAGGTAGCTGACGAGAATGAAGTGGCTAGGCCACGACCCAGAACTATGAGAGATTACACTACACCCACTGTTGGGAGTGTGTACCCTGGATTTGGCCCGGCTATCACCAACAACAACTTTGAGATAAAGCCGGCCATCCTGAACATGATCCGCAACCAGGCCTAATTCTCTGGGTTAGCCAGTGAAGACCCCCATCTTCACTTGGTTGAATTCGCAGAAATCTGCGGGACATTTTGGTATGCAGGGATGGCTGACGAGACGATGAAGCTCAGGTTGTTCCCTTCCTCTCTACGTGACAAAGCAAAGGCGTGGCTCCACACGATACCACATGGCACTGATACCACTTGGGATGCTCTGCAAGAAAAATTTCTGGCAAAGTTCCATCCTGTCGATAAAGTTGTAAACTTGTGGAGGGAAATTGCGACCTTCCAACAGCTTGATCAGGAGGAGGCTCTCTCAGAAGCTTGGGAGAGGTTCATGAACCTTCTCAGGAAATGTCCCCAGCATGAGCTGCAACCATGGACCATAGTAGAAAATTTTTATTTTGTTATTGAGCCTAACTACAGGGTCATGATTGATGCTGCTGCAGGTGGAACTTTGATGAACCACACCCCTGAAGAGGCATTACGGATCGTCCAAGATACTGCCATTCATAGCTCCTTTTGGACTGCTGGAAGAAATGCTCCAAGGAACGCTCGGGGACTCTTTGAGGTGAACACGTCTGGTGCACCTGCTGAAAGTACCATGCTGCTAAAGAGTCCTACCATCCCTTCGGCCTCAGTAATGATGATCTCATGTCAAGGTTGCGGAAACCCAAGGCATCATGCATATGAGTGCCCCACAGGTGAGCAGCCTACTGAAGTCTCTTTTGACAAAATCGTTAATTGCATTAATGATCAAAATCATGGAGCACTGTTTAATAATACCTATAACTCGGGCGTGAGAAGTCATCCAAACTTATCATGGAAACAAAACATTCCAGGCCAACGATGGCAAGGGGGTTTGCATCAATTCGATGCTCAAGCCTCCGGTAGCCAACCGCGGCCGCCTCAACCGAGTTATAATCAAGGTGCTCCAACTCCTAAGAAGAGCAACCTTGAGGAAATGATGGAAAGTTTTATGCATGTCGCGAACTCGAATATGGTTAACCAAACCGCATCCATGCGAAGCTTGGAGACACAATTGTTAACCGAGCGTTCGCAAGGGGCCCTTCCCAGCAATACGGAAAAAAATCCTATCAATCAAGGGAAGAGTCTTACCGGCACGGAAGTGGTTAACCCAAGTGAATTAGTAATCACTTGTTCTATTAATAATTTCCAAACTGCTGCCCTATGTGACTCTGGTTCATCCCGCAACATCCTTGCATTGCAAGACGTTGCTAAATTGCAACTAGAAATGAACACGAACGATCGGAAGTCTTTTGTGCTTGCTAATGGGACCATTATTCAGTCGGAGGGAGAAGTGAAGAATGTTGAAGTCATGGTTGAGGGCACGGTGGTGGTCTCTGACTTTCAAGTATAGGGACCCCAGGAGAATAGATCTATCCCCATCTTGGGAGTGCCATTCTTGAAAGAGAGTGGTGCCACTTTGGATTTCTCTGCTGGGAGAGTTTTCATTCCTACTTGCCCCAAGATTTTGACCGAAACATTGTCTCGCTCTCCCCAAAGTATTTCTGATAAATCTCTTAGTGATGCAGGAATCAGGGTTGAAATAGCATCGTCGGAAGAAGAAAAGGATGAGAAGCAATCATGCGAAAAAGAATAAGAAGTAGATTTGCGAAAGGAATGTTACCAGGAGAGGAAGGAGAGCCTCGTTTCTGAACCCGCTAAGCAGAACTTAACTCGGGACAATGTCCCATTTTGATTTAACAAGAAATCTTGTATTAAGCTTCTTAAACAGTCGGTCTCTTGGGCTGACCCAGTTTCCACTGCGGTAACGGGAGTGATACCACCCACCACCAAAGTGGGAAAATCTTACGACTACCAACGCTGGCGCTCTCCTACCATGGAGAAACTGAAACAAGAAATAAAATTGCGTGGTGCACGCTCCACTGCTTTCAGTGGTAACACCAATTTTGTCCCTAAAGCTTTCACCTCCAGCCTACGAGCCACTGGAGACTTGCACTACAAAAGCACGTATAGCTGATGTTCTTTTCGTATGCTGTGATTTGCGTTTGTGAAACTTTTTTCCAAATTTTCTGCTCCGTGAACAATGCTTAATACAGGTATTTGGTCCACCTTTAAGGACGTTAAACAAAAGGGCTTCTTGGGAGACAACCCATGGGGACCACCTGGTTCCGTTTGCCTTTTAATTCCTTTTATGTTTTGTTATTGCCTTTTTGCTAACATCATAGATGGAAGCTCTCGCGTGGAGGATGAGGAAAGTGAAAAATTTACTGTTGGAACTACCGCACTTCTGGCATGCTCTCCTATGAGCATAGGTCAACTCTACCCCTTTCCGACTTATTTTTGAATTGTTTATTCTAGTTGGTTTTGATCAAGTCTGGGGGAGAGAGTGATCGGTGCACGTGCACACACTTTGCATGACATGTTAGAATGTGCTGAGTTATGATTTGTATTTTGTTGCACACATTGCATACACTTGCACCTAGTTCACGCGCACTTGATCACGCGTGCTTTTTGGGTATCGTTGCAAGGTTCCCCGCTCGTAAGAATTGGATTGTTAGCGTATGAGTGAGGAGTAGAGAAAAATGTTGACTCGAGTAGTGCTCTAGTCAAGTGCCCCCGTCACGCATAGAAATTCAATTAGAGTAGAATAAAATTCAGAGATAATTTAATTATTTCTATTATAGTAGCTGTAATTTATTTTACTTTAGTGGTGAATCCGGTGAATCCAACGGTAGCATAAGGTCGAGTGTAGCTAGACTAGTAGTAGCTTATTACTAGGGTCGGAAGGAAGGACAACCTTTCTCGGTGGCTAGAAATTGCACTAGGCGACTCTTGAAACGATTGCGTTGAAAGTACCCGTTATAAAATGTGATATAGGCCATTTCTTGATTCGTTTTGTGATTTTGAAATCCTTACCTAAGTAATCACCGTTGCAAGCCCACTTGAGCCTACCTTTCCTCCTTGTTTAGCTCCACTAAAATTTCACCAAAGCCATACGGCCAAACCTATTTTCGCACCAACCTTTGAGCTGAAAGAAATTTCTTTGTCGATCGCATTTGGTGTCATCTTTGTTGTGCATGACAGATTTGAATTAGCTAAAGGAGCCGTTTTATTGAGCATACAAAAGTTATTTTGTCGAAAAGAGAAAAGAAAAG
The DNA here is from genome assembly GCA_033032865.1 of Dactylorhiza incarnata. Taxonomy (NCBI): domain Eukaryota; kingdom Viridiplantae; phylum Streptophyta; class Magnoliopsida; order Asparagales; family Orchidaceae; genus Dactylorhiza; species Dactylorhiza incarnata. Next base: position 2,624,070 of record JAWHQI010000068.1, read on the forward strand.
ATTGAATAAATAAAAAAAAATATAGTTGTGCAAAAATAATATTCTCTTGACAAATTCAATTTATATTTGGCTTAGCACGCACCTGGTATTTAGTTGAAGTCTGGGGGTGTTGTGTAATTCTTGAAAATATTGTATTGGTGATTGTAATTTTCTTGAGTGCTCAGGTTGTGTTGAATGCGATTCCCATCGTCCTTCTACTTACCTAGCCTAAACTCAACCTAAGCCCAATCCTAACCCATAAGTCCTATTGATTTTAGATACGAGTCGTCTCATGCAGTAGAGAGAGTGCGAACGTGCAAGCCTATGCACACCGACTTTGATGGATTTCTTAGGAGTTTGTCCCGAGCTTCGATTTGAGTAATACTCGACTCATTAGTCACGCTATTTTCCCTTTTGCGCGACTGAAAGATTCACCGGGATTCACCATCCAAGTAAAGTAAATTTCAAACTACTGTTCTAGAAATAGTTAGATATAATCTTGAGTTTAATTCTGTTCTGATGTATTTCTATGCACGTGCGCACGCGACTTCGCATTGGTCTCTACCACTCAAACTCACGCTAACATCCAATTGTTTCGAAGGAGAGCTGAGTAGTTTGCCTGAGACGTGCAAATGGTTAAGTCTGGGGGTGTGATGAGTCCCATTTATATACACTTTTATGGACTCATCTGGGCCGATTATCTAGTCTATGCACTACACTTTAGGCATGTTTTCATTCATATTTGTTATTCCTTGCTAGGTGCACTCTTAGGCCCATTTCGGTGTGCATTTGCGCTCCTTGTTATTGGGGGTAAGCACATGGTGCTCCCCTTCCATTTCTCTATATTTATCTGGTGCTGGCGGTGTATTCCCAGCTATTTTATCTTGTATGCAGGTGGCCAGATTATCTTGTATCCAGTTTTCTCCTAGAATTCATGACTGTGTGAAACACACGGTCGTGCGTTTTTGTTGACGCACGGGCTGTTGCGGTCGTGCGCTCTGATCTGGGCAGAAAATGATCGATCTGAATTTACTCATGCGTTTTCACGCACGGGCGGAATCGCCCGTGCGTGAGTAAAACGCACGGCCTCCTGTTTCTTCTATTTTTTAGCTATTTCTGAATTTACCCGTGCGTTTTGACGCACGGGCGGATTTGCCCGTGCGTGAGTAAATCGCACAGGCGGCGCAGCTTCATCTTCACGCCAACTTTTATCTTTAATTAACGCACGGGCAATGCACGGTCGTGCGTTCGACCGTGCGTGACCAAAATTCTGCATGTTTAGTATTTAAAGCAGGAATTGTTGCTTCCATAAGAGGAAAGACGGAAAGCTCGATCCCCCTCACGAGAAAAGCCTAGAATCCCGCCATTTTCACCCCTTTCAGCGTAGGAGACAAGAGGAGACCTTCTTCGGCGATCTCCTTCATCATTCCTCCATCTGGGAGCATTTGCAAGCTTTCTCCGCCACTAGCTCAAGCATTCCTCGCCGAGGAGACCATAGAAGCGCTGAAGATCGTTGGAGCGGTGACAGCCTCCTTCGAGTTAGCACACCATCTGAGGGCCGAGCCCGGAGAGAGCGCGACAACCTCTCATTCCGGCCGAGAACCCAAGACGCGGTGACATCTTCTTTGTGGTCCTCTCTAACCCTTGATGCTTGTACTTTCTTTGTGTTGTTGTATGAACACATGTTAGGTTAATATTATGTATTTTTGCTTATGTTCATGTGCAATGATGATGTGGTGGCAAGAATAGCCCTTTTTGTTGTTGTGATAGCCTAGGTTGTTTGTGCGTGACGCCACCTAGCGATTGCTAGTGGTGATGTTAGCGAAGAGGTGAATACGATCCTCACAAAACCTCGCACTGTGGCCACTCCACCCGCTTACCGAAGCACGACATCGCGGCCGCTGCACTCACCCACACCTTGCGAAGCGGTGCTTTTTGACCCGCATTTCTCTTCATTTTGCAATAGCATAGGAACCCAAATCACAACCCCCCCCCCCCCCCCCCCCCGTTTTTACTTAGTTATCCTTTTAACTAATTTCCGATTTGAGCAAATCATACTACCCAACTTGTGGTCCTTTGAGAACGATATTCGAGGAGTTCCTCCCTATTTTATTACTTGAGCGACCGGTGCACTGCCGTCGTATCGCATTTCGTGCTTTCTAATTAGCAGTGCTGAAATGGCGCATCAATATCGTCGGAATGATGATTGGTATCGTCGAAAGATCTGCATCACGACGATATCTAATCGTCAGCAGACTCTTAATTAGGTCTAACCTCAATCACTATAGCTAAACTTGAGTTAGTCAGACATTTAACAAATGACACTTCAACTTCCAACTCGGACACTATAAATAAGGTCATATGTCTTAAGGTTAAAACACTCTCTACATTAGCCCTAAAAAGCCGTCGCGTTCTCCACGCCACGTAAGAGTGAATGAGTCGACTGTGGTGAAAACCTCCTAGGTCAAGCAAAAGATGGCGCCAAAGAAGGATGATTTTCTATTCGAAGGAAGTGAAGTGGTGAGGAATGGATTCTCAGAAGGTTCAGAAGAAATCTAGGGCACCATTAAGCTACTCGAGACCATCGGCCTGGAATTCGCCCTCTCTGAGCCAACATTAATATTAAAAAGAGAAGTGCTGGAGTTCTACTCAAATGCCAAGGGTGGCTCGAAGGGAACATCTGTGAAGAGCAAAATTAACGGGATAAAGATTAAGGTGAATCCCAAAAGATTGAACAGGGCTCTTCAGTTGCCAGCCTTTACCAAGGGGGAGGAAGACGAAAAGAATACTCAGGAAGACCTTGTCAAGGCTCTGGCTTGGTGTGGCCACTCGAGAAAACCTACGGATCACTGGAAAGGAAAAACTTAAATCACCAAGGAAAACTGCTGGCAGACATTGTGGGAAAAGCCCTCCTCTGCAAGGTAGGGTCTCATGATATCCAAGCTCATGTTCGAGTTAATGGCAAGGATAATCCTAAGTAAAAGGACCAACTGGGGTCAGCAAATCTTCAAGAGAATACAAGAAAGCTTTCAAGCCTCAAATCTGGGAAGAATTCTATCACTATACCTTCTGCTTTCCTACCCTGAAAGTTTTAACAAAAAGTATGGAGTAAAAATCCATCACATGAGAAGGATGGATATCAGAATACTGGAAAGATGGGAAAAAGTTCTGACTAGGCCTCCAAAGAAATCCAAGACTGCAGAAGATGTGAAAAGGAAGGCAGGAAGCACGTCTGAAGAAAGTGAGTCAGGCAACAGCTCACCTCCATCTGACTCTGAGGCAGTTGTGGAGATAAGGAACGCCGTCCTCCAGACTTCTACTCCAAGTCAGGGATCCAGTACAACAGCAGAATCAGACCAAGGTAGTGCTGAAACTGAGGGGGAGAAGGATAGTGAGCTCCCTACTCAAGTGGAAGAAGTGATCAATAAGATCATAAGAGTTGAGGATACTAGTCATTCTTTATCAACAATGCCAGGGTACAACCAAGAGAACCCTGCAGATGAAATTAGCAAAGATCAGCAAAGTGTTGAAAAGGAGAATGAGCCAAACCACTAACCAATAAGAAAATCTCTATCTCCAATAATTGAAGGGGATGAAGAGGAGCAACAAGATGGTTCACCTCCAGAGGTTAGTCCAGTGGAGCTCCCACTTGTATCTCAGATAAAGATGCTCCTGGAAGAGCAAAGATTAAAGCTTGAAAGTTATGTCACCGCTGCTATAAATGATCTAAGAAAAGAACTGTCTACTTAAACGGCAACCCTAAGTAATGATGTAAAAAATCTGCATGAACTCACTGCCCGTACTCACAAGGGTATATCTAATCTAGGGACCAATCAGTCAATGATTGTCGGCAGCATAGAAAAGGCCTACATTGCATCCACCAAGAGGATGGCTGAACATAAAACTGATCTCAAAGAAAGTCTAGATAAACATAATAAAGATCTAGACAGTCACCTGCTTGAAACCAAGAATCACTTGGAAGCAGGTATCCACATGCTCAAGAACAAAATACTGACATCCGAGGAGAATCTCCACAGAGGGATATCTGAAGAAGTAATAAAGGGGAGAGATCAATGATAAAGGTTAGTAGTGATCATGCCATCTGGACCACCAACACCATCAGGGAAGCAATGAATCTCCCTCCTCTATATTATGATGAACCTGCTGAAGATCAACATACAAATATTACTGATAAGGGTAGAGAGAAGGAAGTACTGGAGGATGAAGAAACAAAAGTGAGGAAGAGAAAGTACAGGGAAGAAATGGAGAAAATGGATGACTATGAAAGATGGAGTCCTATATCCAGGACCATCATTCTAAAATCATGGGAGCAAGTGAAAGTTAACAAAGGTGAAAGGTACAATGTATACAATCCTCAAGAATGGGCTAAGCATGAAGATCAAGAAGAAGTAAGGAAAGAATACAGAAGAAATAAGCAAGCAGGAAGTATTCCAGCTGACACTCCTGAACCTTTAAAATATCATCCTAAACCGTTTGAGTACTTCATCAGGCAAGCTGATAAGGTGCAGGAAGCCAGTGCCAAGAAAGCAAAGGATGCTGCTGATATGAGAGCACCAGAGAAATAGATGGCTAAGACTTTAAGGAGGCAAAATGTAAAAATGCCAAAACTTTTGAAAACATTTGGCACTATTTATAAATGAAGTGACATTTGCCAAATTTCTGTGTTCACTCATGTTTAGCTGAGATATCATCACTACATGCTTATCTGCTTGAAATGTTGAACCTTTTTATGTGAATGGCATTTATCATTGAGTGAGTTATGACTTCTTCAAATAGGGGGAGATTGTTGGGAACAGTGCCCGGCAATGTTCCTGATTTGAAGAAGTGCTCAGCTCAATGATAAGTGCAAGCTGTATTTAATGCTCCATCTAGCTCATGCTTGTAGAGATCGACAAATGTCAAGTACTTTAACTATTTCTGTAAGTACTATATATATCGTCAAGAAGAATAAGATTCGTCGAACGCAGAAGGGAGTTCGTCGAACGCAGAATGGAGATCGTCGAACTCAGAAGGAAGATCGACGATCGCTGAGATTTGGCGTGTTCGTCGAACACAGAATGGAGATTGTCGAACTCAGAAGGAAGATCGACGACCGCTGAGATTTGGCGTGTTCGTCGAACGCAGAAGCAAGATAGTCGAACTCAGAAGGAAGATCATCGACCGCTGAGACTCGGCAAGATCGTCGAACGCAGAGAAGACGCACTATCGTCGACTTCATCAAAGTGGCCTTGACGTCAAGAAAGAACAAACATCATCGTGAAGAAGCCTTGTCGCTGAAGTGGCTAAGTATGACTGATGGCGTTGAACATCGCCATAAAAAAGGAATGTCGTCGAGAAGACTGAAGAAGGACAGATGGAGACTAGCAATTGGTGACGTATGATCTATGAACATAGTATCACTCATGTTGTCGAGAGAACAACATGAATATGATGACAATCTACAAGAAGGAAGATCACGACGACATAATCAGAGATAGCATATCGTCGTATATGAAGAACATCTCGTATCGTCGAGATGAGAGGCAGGCGCAAGAATATCTGAAGCTCTATCAATGCGTAAGGATTCGACAAAGTCCTATCGTCAAGATATTGTTCATGATGTTGTAACGATGGAAATATCGTCGAGACAGATTCAAATGTTGCGGATGCGCTGTCAGCATTTAATGTCGCCGCCTGATTGTCCAATCAGTGCGTGCTCTTATGGAATGCGCGTCTGACATTAAAGGACATCACATGTTACCGTTATGTGGCTCATCTGTCCTATAAAAGGGAACAGTGATGCCCTAGAAAAAAGCAGTTCTGAATAGAAAGAAAAAGAAGAAGAAAGAATCTCGCCGCTCTTCAATAGAAAAGTATACTCAGCGGAGAAGAAGAACGAGAACAAGATTCAAGAGTTCTCAGAAGAATCAGTCATCTTCATCGACTGAAAAGAGAAGTCGATCTTCATCAGGCAAAGAGTAGAGATTGAAGAAGAACTGCGCTGTCAAAGATCTGAATCAGAAAATCTTCTTCAATCGTAAGAAGCCAATCCTCATCAGGCTAAAGTTGTCAATCTTCATCCGGCAGAAGAAACAGTTTTATTACTGTAATTTCTTGTAAGGCTTGCGGGCCAACTTGTCTAGCTTGAGGGCTAGAGAGCTAGGAGGCTTGAGGGCCAGGGCATTGCACTTGCGGGTGCGATCTGTTGAGCTTGCGGGCTCGTGGGCAGTAGGGGCTTGCGGGCCTAGGCTGTTGGGACTTGTGGGTATGTGTTGTGGGACTTGAGGGACTAAGTGTCGAGCTTGCGGGCTCGGGGGCAGTAGGGGCTTGCGTGCCTAGGCTGTTGAAACTTGCGGGTCCATGTTGTAGGGCTTGAGGGCCTGAGTGTCGAGCTTGTGTGATCGGGGGCAGTAGGGGCTTGCAGGCCTAGGCTGTTGGGACTTGCGGGTCCGTGTTGTAAGGCTTGAGGGCCTGAAGATTTGACGGAGTTTGCTGAGCCTAGCACACTGCTGGGTAGGCGCAGAGCGATAGAGGACTACTCAAGACACCCGGTCTTGAGGAACCTCTATAGATCGTTGTGTGTTTTCAGTGTTATGCTTTACAACTTCTGAATCTACTAACCAGAAATCAAGAACACCTAAAAGGGGATAATATAATTTGAAAAACCTATTCATCCCCCCCCCCCCCCCCCTCTAGGTGATAAAGTAGACACCCCATAAACAACAAACCCCTCAAATAAAAAAGTGCCCAACATAATTGTTGTAGCCCTTAGGTCTAGTTTATGTGAAAATTTATGTCAGGTCAATAGGCGCATAAATTCTTGAATATCTTTCTATTGGTAAATGGTATGGCCTTGAAATTTAAAACCTAGGCTATTTACACCTACCCACACATCATACCCAAAGATGGGAATTTTAGGAGAAAAAGAAAGGTTTTTGTAATAATTTCATAAATTAAATATTAATTAATTAGTGGGTCAAATGACCTCCAAATTTTGGTGGGTGCTCCTTGGGGTTATTGTATGACCTTGGTAAAAATCTCAGCCCAATTGGGATTGATTTGGTTAGATAATTTGTTAACTCAAGTTAGGTCAAGTTGGGTCAAAGTTAGGGCATGGTGTTTATCTTGGGATATTGTGGTCAAAACTCATCACCATGAGTTGAAACCTTGGCCACTGGTTTAGGATCACCTAAAACACCTTCATGAGTAAGATGGGGTGGTGTAGAGTTGGATATGCCCTAGGACCCTAGTTTTACCCTGTGGGGTGCATATAGAACCTTGCGAAGGCCATGTGGTCAAAAGCCCTAGAATGGCCATGGAATTTAGGAGATATGTTCATGGGGTGTGATTATGCTCTAGGAAATTTTGAGAAAATTTTAGGAGTATTTATTCCCCCTAAATTAGGTTATAACCCTTTAGGGCATTTCATAATAAAGGAAATTTACATGCTCAAATGGTCTTCGATGATAGTTAAACCTTGGTAGTGCCTTTAAAAAAATATGATGGACCTCTGGAAATTTTTGTGTAATTAATTAGATGATTTAACTAGCACTTCATTCACAAGGCACTTATTTTATCTTAATCTTAAGAAATATAATTAAGGGTCCAAAACTCTCTAGAAAAATGTGCAATTTGGTGATAGGACATATCAGAGTACTAGGAAGCTCTGCAAATTTTTATATAATTTTTGGAGATTGTTATTAGTAGGCTACTTCACAACATGCTCATATCAGGATTTCTTTGGAATATTTAATTAAGTGGTTAATATGCCTTTATAAATTCTAAAATTTGGCTTGAGAACTTTTCTGATCAATATAAATGTCTGGTAATATTCCCATATTTTTTGGACAAATATTGTTGGTGGTTGCTTCTTTAATTTCTAATTTTGGTTAAATAGTCAATATTATAATTAGAGGACAATTCTTGATTGTAAAATTGTGACACACTATACTTACTGTTATTTTGGAATGATAGATTTATCCTAATTTTATGAGTGTCATGTCATAAGAATACCTTACACTTCATGTTCATATTCATACTTGACAAATATTGGAGAAATTTAAATAAATGCTAAAATGTTGAGGAAAAATATGATTCTCTGGATTTAGTCTTAAAATACCACGGTAGTCCTCCAGTAAAAATCTTGTGACATGTGGGTGAATATTTGGAGTACCTCTACTTATAAGCTTCATATAGTTAGTTTGGTCTGCGTATAGTAAAAAGTGAAATTTTGGATATTTAGGGGCCTACCAAGTGGAAGTGGCATGTAGTTTGTGTACATGGTCAGGTTGAAGAGATTGAAGGTCACCAAAAGGATTTTAGGTGATGAGGGTGTGCTTGGTGAGTTAAGGGTAAAATTGTGCTCGGGATTGATGAAAGATCGTCTTTCCCTTAGCCTGTCATAAAATTTTTAGGGTTAATTCAAGAGAAATGACAAAAGGGTAATCTTACGGGCAGCTACCAATAACATTAAGTACTTTGGAAAGGGAGCTTTGGGGTGTCATCCTAGTATAGATCCTAGTACCGTAGCGAGCCCCTAACAGGGTAATCCTCGGGAAGTCCAAGATTTACCATAAATTGTAAGGATAAGTTGATATACAAGATTAACTTAATAAGGCACACACCCACACCCTGTAGTTATGGAAGGTTAGTTGGTTTGGTTGTTTGAGCGGTAGGCTCGGTGGTTGAAGCAGCGGACTAGTTAGTCCGGTGAGCTTGTGACTCAGTAATGCTTGTTGGTACGGACGGGTCGGTCCGGCAGGCCATTGGCCCAGAAGGTTATGATGACGGGCAGGTTAGCCCAGGGAGTTTATGGCTCGGGATATAGTAGAACATGTTTGCGTGTGCATGAATGTGGTGGGTCTTCGGTATTGGACGATCGTTCACACCGACGTCAATACAATGACTCGGCAATTGTGGAATTTGCACTTAACAATAAAAGTCTGGTGGTCCAGCCAGTAAGAGTACGCAGATGCTCTGCGGTTTTGCGTTGAGGCGTACGATAGGTCCAGGTTAGGTAGTGTGAATACCAACCTCGTGGTGGGCGAGTCCAAACCCACCGCTCCCGTTTGCCACTACAGGAGTATCCTGGGAGTCTTGCTAGCTCCAAAAAGGGGAACTAAAGGTCTGTGCGCATAGAGTCGAAGTGTGTGAGTTGTACTTGTATAAATATAGCATAAACTGCATAACTCTGCATGTCATGGCATAAACATTGCATTTCAACCCCTACCCCTATCGTATAAATTAGTTATGGGACTCTTTATACGATAGGCCTTGCTAATCGACCCATTAGTCTATAGGTTTGTACGGGCATTCCTATAAATCAATGGTTATTTTTTCTATTATATACACGTCTTTACTTACTGTACCTTACTTGTTCTTTACCCTGTTTTACTTACTGCTTCAATTTTCTATATACATATGTGTAGTTGTAGAAACATTCCCTGTAGATTATGCCCCTGTCACCTGCTATTGTTTATGCCCCTTGATGCCCTCCGCTTCATCCTTCCCGTACGGTGCCTAGGAGTCACCGGGGGAGGGGTGGGGGTTTGGCTTAGTCTTTTGAATAACGGTCAGTGGACCTTATCATTTTAGGGGATCGAGGAGACGCAGCAGCACCAGAGGCCGGTGCAGACGGAGGCGGGCCAGTCTAGTACAGGAGCACAAGTTTCAAGATCAGTGAGTGACTAGTAGTTAGCTTTCGCGAGTGATCTTCTAGTGAGGACATGATGTACAGGGCATGAGCCCTTTATTATTGTAACCCTTGTTATTTCAGTTATATCATGTGGACATTTATTATATATAGCATGTGATTTGTGTACTTGAACTTCTATTTGTTCGTTTATACTTTTCTTCTTCTGTGACCGATACGGCCGGCAGGATCGGCGTTTTATAGTGGCGACCTTCACGAGTGATGGTGTCACCGCAAAGCGACAGTTCTGGGCTTAAGACCCCGGTTTTGTAGCGAAAAAAATGGGGTCTTACAGTTTGAATCTCCATCATGCTCTTCATTTGAAAACTATATACCTTGTTTTGATTATAATGATATTAAGGAAAAATTCAAGAATTTTGAAAAAAAACTTTTAATTTCAAAAGAGCATAACGAAAAGTAGATAAAAGAAAATAATATTTTATCTCATAAACTAGAATCTTTAAAATCACTCTTTCAAAAAGGTTTAAATAATTTTAAATATCTTATCTCTACTTTACCCTCAAAATTATGTAAAGCATCTACTAGATTTTCAAATTTCATAAAGCATACATCTTGTAGAATATTTAATAAGAAAAGCTTGATGAATGTTGATCCTCATTTGGTTTCTCCCAACCTTAACTTAAATGTTCACAAATTTCCTTCTAGTAACACTATTAAAAATCATCATGGAAATGTGAATTATAATAATATCAAACCAAAATATGAATGGAGACCCACAATTAAAAAGAACACACTACCCTCACTTGAAAGGGCTCATTCATCTTTGTCTTCCCAAAAATCATCACGATATATTTGGGTACCCAAAGGAACCATCTCTCATGGTCAACTTTGGATACCTAAATCTCTTATGTATTAGTATCATTCATTTGCATGAAGTAGAAATAAACCAAAATAAATTACAAAATACTATACTTAATGATATGCCTAATGTTCATTTTTATTTTTTTATTTTTTTGTTTAAGCCATCATGCCATGATCATCTAATATAATATTTGAAATTTTACATTGCCCCCTAAAACCTAAATAAAGTTTGCAAATCAAATTAAATCAAAAGTAAAAGACAGGTTTTCATTTATAAATGACCAATCTATTATCACTAAAATCATGCATATCTGTTTTGTTCAATCATGTCTTTTTTGTTTCCACATCCTGTAATGTTAAGCTTAAATGGTTGAGAAAAAAACTCAAAAATTAAGGTTTAATGAATATGAAGCTTTAATGAATATGGAGCCCATGTTCTAAAATTGTAACTTCCGCAACTTTTTGCTATTTCTTCTCGTCTCTTCACTTCATTAGACAGGTTTTACATTACACAAACATAATTAAGCAAAATCCGAAGTAAAATCGAAGAAAATCTATGCTATATGATTAGAATAAGCACTCTTTGTGAGCTAACGCAGGCGCGAGGACCTAGCGCCGGCGCCAGCTCGAGTGTCTGATTTTCTGTAATTTTAAAATTTTGAAAATTACTAAAAATATGTTATTTTATATGTACTGCCTATTTTTATCTTTATGTCATTGTGTGATTTTTGAAAAATCAAATACAAAATTCCAAAATACAAAAATACAATAAAAAATATGTCTTTGCTTATTTCTTTAAGTTTTTATTAAAATAATAAAGATTTCTATGTTTCATTCCTTTGGCAAAAATGACAAGCATGTTCTTTTAGAGTTGGCTAAAAATGTTTAATTTAAAATCTCAAGTTTTCTAAACATTGTTTTGGCTTGTCATGCTTAGAATTTAATCTTGTTATGAGCAATGAAAAAGTCTATAGTGAATTATGTAGGATTGTGTTTGTATGCCTCTAAGTATGTGTAATGTGTTATGTTTGATAATGATCTCTTTACACTCACACTTTTTGGTAGAATATAGGTGCCCATAATTCTTAACCATACATGATTGTGTAGTGTAGTAGCTTACAATATTAAGATGTCTATCTCTATTACTTACACATTATTCAAAACTTTGTTGCACATATAGAAGTGAAATTACAAAATTATAAGTGTTTGCAAAAAATAAGTGAATTCAAAGAACTTTGTCTTGCTCAAAATTCTAATAATAAAATGACAAAGATAACTCCACCAAGCACTACTTGAATCTCCTGATAAGTCTTCATAAGCATTGTGAGGTTGAGCACCTTGGAAAGAATTATAAAGTGTCTTGTGCAAACAACTTTAATACACTTCTATTACAAACACCGGGTCACAAAAAAACACTTATTGAAAATAAAATATGTGATCCCCCAAGCACTACTTCGCTCACTGATAAGTCTTAATGAACATTGTGTGGTCAAAGCAGCTTGGTAGTTGTACTTTTTGGTGCTTTGTATCAAATCTAGAATTGATGTGTAGAAGTAGTTAAAAAGATTACATTCTTAATAATGTTTCCACTTCACTATATAAGTCATGTGTTTTGGATTATATCACTTGTATACTTTTATCAAAACACTTTTTATACACATCATTATATATTATAAAGCTTCTACTCACGAGAATTGGACTCTAATGCTTCTTTACATAGATTCTCTATAAAGCTTTAGTAAAAGCACTAGATTACAATGCATGATCTCTACAATGTTTTCCTAAACTTGAAATGCAAATTAATAACATTATAGTCACTATCTTCTGGAATATGTGCAATCATGCTTGCCTTAGTAGTTTTTATTATAGAACTCCTTGACTATTATCATGAAAGCCTTATTGAAAATCTTACTTGCTTACAAAAATATTCCTTCAAAATATTATCATTAACTTGGATATTTATATAAGATTGGTTTTATCCAAAAAACATCATTTTTATGGCATAACATCTCGTATTACTATTATGATTTTTGAACTTCCAAATAGATGTTGTCTTTGGATAAACAATTTTATAGTCTTCTCGCTTCAAATCTCTCAAAAATTATGCTATAAACCTTAAAGTTTTTAAAAGAAAAATGATTTACAAAAACATCTTCTCCTTTTGAATTTAACTCCTATTTTTTTCTTATGAATCATCATGATTACAAAAAGATGTTTCTTGTATTTCTATAAGTCTTCCGCATCATAACCATATAATTGTTTTACCTTGTGCCTTCATGCTTATTTAAAGTCTTTTCTTGTGTGTGCATCATCACTTGAATCTTAAAATTTTTCTCTTTCAACAAATGGTAGACTTTCTTGGTAAACTTTATATTGGTTGCTCTAAACATTAATTTTTTTTCCTAAAAATTCTGATTTATTTCTATAAAAATATTGTTATGTTAAAAACTCCGATCCATTAATGGATTTCAAAATAGCTATGTTTTTTTAAATTCAAATAAAAATATAAACCCATAGGCTATGAACTTATCATTAGATTTAAATGCTTAATGTTTCCAATGATTATTATCTCATGATTACATATCTCACTAGTGGGGGCGTAGGGTTGTAGACATTAGATAACCTAATTTCTAAGTCATGTCTTGTCCTTAATTGGGGAGAGTTCCAGTGGGGGTCTTACGAGGCACTTGGGGGAAAGAGTGCTAGGTTGAGTATTTTCTAATGTTTGCATATGGGACTAACACTCCAACCTACGGCATGTATGCAGCTCCTCATGACCATCCGTCACTTAGTACGGGGCTAGGGTGTAGACATATTGATTGGGTAGATTGGTTACTTGGAAATCATTACCTTTTTATGGTTAAAACTCTTATATAAAGGTGAGAACTAACATGATAATATTGATTACTTGGAAAATGTTATATTGTTCATCTTTATGCTAAAAACTCAGATCTATTTCTATGAAAATTATTCTAAAACTCCTTATCATTTCCTTCTCTCTTAAAGCTCGATCATGCATTTATCTTATTATCAAAAAATTTGTGTTTTGCTTCCTTACCCACTTTTGCTAATAACAAAAGGGGGATAACTAACATGATAAATAAAATTCGCTATCAAAATGAAAACTAACACGACTAATTATTAAGATGATAGCTTACATATTAGGGGAGCATTCAGATAGGGGGAGCATGTATTTAGGGGGAGCAATTCTAAATACCAAAATCGACAATTATCCTAAGTCATCACTTTCACACACACACACATGTAGGTTTCATCATGCTTATATATTTATGCTCTGATTTATCATTAGTAGATTTGTTATTATCAAAAGGGGAGTTTGATGGAACATGGTCTTCCACATCTCCTAGGTTTGAGAATAACAAATCCTATGTGTATTTTATCTTGTGTGTTTAAGTGTGGTGGAAAACAAGTCCACATAACTCAAGGATAACATAAGAAGGTTGCGCTCAAATTTGCAGCCAAAATTCCAACACGCCCGCTAGGGCCGGCGCTAGCGCTATCTCGGATTTGAGAAAATTTCGGAAACAATTATGGAAGGTGCTAGCGCCAGGCGATAGCAGCTAACGCAGGCGGTAGCAGCTAGCGCAGGCGGTATCGGCTAGCGCAGGCGGTAGCGTAAAGCAAAGAGGAAGGCGGCCAGCTTGCTTAAACTGAAGGATTCTCATGCGGAGAATATTGCCTAATCTAGGATAGCGCTGGCGCTAGCTCCAAGGCTATTAAAAGGACCCATTGGATCCGTCTTCTTCATCCTATCCCACTCCCAAGTTCCAGAGCTTCGTGCCACTTCATATAGAGGAAGGTTTAGAGAGATACTCCCACCAATCCATGAAGGCTTAAGGAGATCCTTGGAGAAGATTTCAACACGCGTCATCATCGTGATGAAAGACCGCATCGACTATGATAATACTCTGCGGTTCTTCGTCTACTTCTCCAAGAGATCCGCATAGAGGAAGTTTTTAACATTATTGTTCTTTTCATTCTTGTAATCGCTTAGTAAATTCGCCTCGTGTTGGCGACTAGGTCTAGGTAGGACTTAGGGTAGAAATTCGCCTCGTGTTGGCGACTAGGTCTAGGGTGTAGATCTAAGGGGTGCTCGAGGCAATATCCGGGGAAGGATTGGATAGAGCGGCTTGAGGCCGTATCCGGGGAAGTATTAGCTAAAGTCAACCGGTTCGTGGGGATACTAGTCGGTATAGAAAACAAAAAGGGTCTTTCATATTTCGCCTTGTTTTCTAGCGTAGTTGAAATCGAATTTTGTAATCAATTTTATTAATAATAATCATGTCTCTCTTTGTGTAATAAAATTGATTTGATCTTCATTTCTCTAAATTGTTTATTATCCTCTCTTTTATTATAAAACAATTTAGATCTTTATTCAAAATCACTATTTTGATCTCTTATTATTTCAAGTATTCCAAAATATAAGAAAAAAATTTAAAACCCTTATTCACCCCCCCCCCCCACTCTAAGGGTGCCTACCGATCCAACAGTGAGGACATGATGTACAAGGCATGAGCCCTTTATTATTGTAACCTTTTTATTTCAGTTATACCATGTGGACATTTATTATATATAACATGTGATTGTGGACTTGAACTTCTTTTTGTTCGTTTATACTTTTCTTCTTCTGTGATCGATATGACTGGCAGGATCGGCGTTTTGTAGTGGCGACCTTCCCGAGTGATAGTGTCACCGCAAAGCGGAGGTTCTGGGCAAAAGACCCTGTTTTGAAAGGAAAAAATGGGGTCTTACAGAAATCTTACCGTAGGCGAAGTCAACAGATTTTTTTCGGGTGGAGTCGAGGAAGAAAGTACACATGGGTCGACGGAAGGGCAAACCGACGAGAGAGGAGTTTGATCTGATTTATGGCGGTTTGCGCTATTCTGTCTTTTTCATTTTTGGCTTGGAGAAGAAGAAGATCCGCGTGAGTCAGAATCGGGGGAGAGCCGCATGATTTTATTCTGGATTGACGGTGCCCTAAATCGCCAGAAGTAATATGCGGTTTGCATTTGTGTGCTTGTCGACGATCTTCATAGCGTACGTGAAGGATGAGTGATCTTCGGTGCTGTAGCCATGTAGTCGACAGAGGTAGACATTGCCATAGCAGCGCAGCGAGGCGGCATCGGAGGAGCAAAGGCGGGAGGAATCGAGGGTGAGCCTCCCGTCGCTTGGAGGGTTTCAGAAGCACGGGTTTCAGAACCACGGGCTTCAGGAGGGATTTGGAACCACATGATAGGGTTTTTGATTTTTATGAAAGGCATTAAGATCCAATGGTGGGAATCGAAAGTTAATTAAATCTGGCGGCTGATATTAAAACTATGGTGTGACTTTGAAGATATGTATATCCATTTATATAATAAAGATATATAAATATATATATATATAATAGCGAATAGACAATAAAAAATCATTATCTAATTTATAAAAAATAATAATGTAATTTATTTTTTAATTAATAAATATATGTAATGTCCACATCAGCATCACATGAGTGCCCCGTCATCGCCAATGATGCAAAATCCGTTACAAAAGATAATGGAAAGTCAAGGGAGACTAATTAAAAAAAATCGAAATTTTAGAGATTTATTTTAAACAAATGAAATTTTGGGGGTTACGGGTTTACCCATAAAATAATGCTAGGCTTCGATTGTGATCCGCTCGGCAAGCCAGTGCCAACAAACAAAATTTCACGCAAATTTGAGCTCATTTGACCCCTAACAGGGGCCGAAAGGTCTCACGGTGATCCCGGCCTGAACCGGACCAGCCCCGGACCAACCCGATCCGGTCTGGCCTAAGGAGCGTTAGGGCTTGCGCCCTAGAGCTCAGTCGCGAAAGGGGAGGAGGGCTCCGGGCATTGGTAGACTGTTAGCAGAGCAGCCATTCCACCAAAACATCCCGTTTGTCGACGATTGCCAGTTCTACGGACCTACGATCGAGCGGTCGTCACCATCGGTGGACTTGTGGTGACATGGCGAACGAAGCTTCCCTGAATTTTGTTAGGTTGCGAGTACTTTTATTTATCAAGCGAGGCGGCGACCACCGCCGGCGAACCTTCCTAGCTACCTGGATTTGACAGGGGGGCGAACTTGTCAGACGACTAAAAACAGCGATCTAAGGGACGTAAACCGAACGTTTTCATTCTTCCGTCAAATAATTAAAATAATGAAATTTCGTGTGCGCACCTCTTAAAATCTATAAAGAGATTTATTCCTTTATTTAGAGATGTTATTTGTTTGAAAAAGATGAACGGATCCCTGCATTTACACATTGCAAATCCAAAGTAACCCCTGACGAGGATGTTCAGGCGCACGCAAATCCTCAACACGTTTAGGTGCACACGGCTCCTCAGCGAGTTCACGGGAATGCAACTCTTCAACATGTTCACGTGTAATGCGCGCAGCTCCCCAGCACGTTCAGGTGCGCCCAGATCTTCAGCACGCTCACGTGTGCGCAACTATTCAATACGTTTGTGTGATCACAGCTCCCTAGTGCTCGCCCAAGCGTATATTTCTCCAGAGCTCTCCCTTGCAAGAACTTCCCCAGAGCGCACCCGTGTGCGTTGTGCCCCAGAGCGCGTCGGTGCACATAGTTCCCAAGAGCGCGCATGTGCGGGTTGTTCCCGAGAGCATGCCATGCGTGTAACTTTCCAGAGTGTGCTTGTTTGTTCAGTTTCTCAGAGCGCATTCTCCCACGCTGAAGAAATACATCACTTATGTAGAGTGAGCGCTTGACTTTTTTTTCCACTTCTGGTTTTACACGTAAAATTTTTGATGCCAAATCTCTTTAACTGTTTGTGCGTTCGACTCTCTTATAAAGAATATCCGATTCGACCGATACGTGTGAACGTTTGAGTGATCCGCAACAAGCGGCATCTTACAAATCATCAACAAACCTTAGGGACTGATTTGGATATTTTGTCATTGTGCTAATGCTCGTGATTCTTTAATAGGATTGAGCAAAGGCGTTCCTATTCGACCGATCCGTGCAAACGTTTGAGCAATCCGCAACACGGGACATTTTAAATAATCATCAAAATTTAAGGATTGATTTAGGTATTTTGTCATTATTCTAATGCTCACACTACACCATATCATGTATATGGTAGCGCTCAAAAACCGCTACTGTAGGTGAAAAAACCACTACTGTACGTCTACGGTAGCAGTTGCGCGCGCGCTACATCCGCCGCCATGGTCGTAGGGTATGGTGGCGGTTACCCAATGTATTGTGACGTTTTTGCAACCGCTACTATAGGTACATCTATTGTAGCGTTTATGATATCCAATGGTAGCGATTATTTCATTTTACAGCAACGGTTACGTTACTCTATTGTAGCGTTTATGCTTATATTTGGCAACATTTAAGATACTTTATGGTAGCATTTATGCTTATATTTGACAACATTTAAGATACTCTATGGTAGCATTTATGCTTGCATTTGACAACATATATGATTTTCTATGGCAGCATTTATGCTTGTATTTGGCAACATTTATGATCTTCTATGCATGATATCGTTTATGCTTGTATTTGATCCCAAATTAATTTTTAATAAATTTATTTATTTGCCATTAAATTGAATAAAGAATATAGACAATAATAGATATAAAATCTATTTTTGTGAAAAAAATATTTTTATTAATAATAAAAAGGTGGGAGATAGCCCAAACCCCTTAATACAAATCAATGGTGCACTTATCTATATTAAACTCAATATATCTATTCCCCCCCCCCCCCCCCATCACAACATACAAGCATCAACCATTTCTCTCTCTCTCTCTCTCTCTCTCTCTCTCTATCTCTCCCCCTAGTGATGATGTCGCCGTAGATAGATATCATTTATCTGCACATCAAGTCGATATCCATGTGAGCATTGCGGGCGCTCGCCCATTCCACCATCATCGATGAAGTGTGGCCTTGGCTCGGGATACTGATCGACGGCGCGAGCTGCTGCTCGTCACGCACCCTCGGCTTGCTCGGCCTCCGCCCCTTGTTGATTCGTCTTGACCTTGCTCTTTGATTTGCTTCCGCCATACATAAAGCTGCCCACGATCACCTGCACATGCAGTTCGCACAAGCCAAAAACATTATGGAAGAGAATGGTAACAGAAACTTTGGGAACATCATCATCCTCCTACAAACAGAACCAAAAAAAGTAGAGATTATTCATAAGCAGCATACAAACCAAACCTAAAATATTCCTAAATCTAAACAGTCTATTTCAAAATGTAAATAGTCCCCTAACCTCACTCTCAGAGCTTCCACTTGAATCATCTTTCTTAGTTGGTGCAACAACTGTTATAACTTTTGTTGCTACTTTTTTAACTGATGATACCTTAGCTGCCACCTCCTGCAAATAAATAGTTGTTGGTTGTTTCAAGAGCATGAAAATTACTGTATCTAGTAATGAACATAAGGAAACATGTCCAATTAAAAATTAGGAGGATCAACTTTTTAAATAGATATAAGAACTGATAATATCATTCTTACACATGGACAAAAAAGATTGCTGAATTGTATTTACCTGGGTTTTCACTAATGAAACCAGCTAATCTAGTGCAACAACAAGGTTGAGTGGATAAATTGACATAAAAATGGCCGACCACATCAAGCCACGATTTAGTGACAATAGAGGATCATCATTACTTGAATACATGGAGACAATTTTATACTTACATATAGCAGCCGACAGATTTTAAACAAAATATAGCAGTCGTTTGAGAGGAAGTGACAATAGAGGATCATCATTACTTGAATACATGGAGACATCTTTTAAACAAAATACTCGTTAAGACATTAATAGATTGACCTTTTCTTCATCAGAGCTGCTATCCGACTCTTCATCACTAGAGTCATCTTTCTTTTTCGAAGCTACAGAGCCATTCTTAACTATAGCAGCCGACAGTTTTTTAGCCGAAACTGCAGGTTTTATTTCCTGAAAGTAGCATCAACATTTAAATCAAATAATGCTCATATATAACTCAAAACACAAAATAAATTTAACTGCCTACTAATTTGCTAATTCAAGTATCACTAAATAGAAATGGAATCAAGGGGAAAATAAGTTAATATAATATTACAGCAATTTTAAACTTCACGCGAACGCCTACCTGAAGATCGATGATGCTGACTTCTCCATTCTCCGGCCATGTGAAATCCGGGCGATTTGATTCAACTACAAGCGGCGCTTCATTGGGAATACAGGTGTACTGAAGTAATCTCTCCACCAATA
The DNA here is from genome assembly GCA_033032865.1 of Dactylorhiza incarnata. NCBI lineage: Eukaryota > Viridiplantae > Streptophyta > Magnoliopsida > Asparagales > Orchidaceae > Dactylorhiza > Dactylorhiza incarnata. The sequence goes on from JAWHQI010000068.1 coordinate 2,643,812, forward strand.
TTATTTCATTCTCAAGGCTGCACAAATTCCAGACTACCCATGCAAATAGAATGCTTAAATTGAGACCATAAGTCACTGCTAAACCTGCCACCCCTATGGAAATAAGCAGAAGGCCATTAGAGAAAAACTAAGTCCATAAACATTACATTCAGCCCACTTTCACCGTCAAATTGTACCTGGATTAATCAACCCCGGAGGCAAAGAAATAAGAAAAGCTAGGCAAAAAGCGAATATGAGGGAAGATAACACATCCAAACGAAAGAAAAGCCACTCCATAGCACCATGCCGAACATATTACCGTCACAAGCATACTTATGTAATACCAAGCAACCACATTACATGATTTCTCATAATCCATCCAAGGAAAAATGTTGGATGCAACTGATAGATACATTAGTGAGAAGATTAAATATTGAATTCTAGAAGCAATTAAATATTGACTTGTTTTTCTCCTGCAGCAGTTTCTCCTGCCATGGATATATACTCAAGCGCACAGATTCAGTGTAAAGAGACAAAGATATATCTCACTATTCATCCTCTTTATTGACATCTAAAATGAAAATCTGCAGGGAGTTCAGCAGGCATATATACATGAATCTTAAATTGCAGTGTCCAGCCCGAGCCCAAACCTAGTGAGGTATTGTCCAGTTTGGCTTGATACATAATGTATAAATGTCTGAATTTTGATTAATAGTTAATAACATGTTATTGATGTATTTGATTTGGTGTTATATATGTGCTCCATAGTTGTCGGATTTTGAAGGGGTCTTTGTTTGATTTTGAGAAATCAGGGAATTGCAGGGGCGGATAAGTATTGAAAGCATCTAATTAGCAAGCGAATAACGACTAATTAACGGGAAATGTATACAATAAATATTCAAACTGGCTTCCAGGAGTTGTAGTGTTGGTTGAGGCATTCTTACAAACACCTTGTGTGCTAAGGATGTTAACCATCAATGAAGCCCTTGATGGCTTGATCATTCAAATGCTAAGTAGTTTCTACAGAAGCCACGGACAGAAAAAAATATTGAATGAGAAGCTACCTGCATGTAGAGAATAGGAATCGAAATACAAAATATATTCACAAACACACCCTTATAGAAATAGAAATCGAAATCGAAAAACGAAGCTTGCTGGTAGAGAATGGAGAAGTTTCTTACTGCTGATGGCGGCGATGGCAGAGTCGTGGGTTCTGGAGCTTTTGTTTAGGGCGGCGATTGCTGAGGCAGAGCGCGTTGAGGGAGTGTGCGGGAGGTTATCCGACGGGCCTGAAGTTATGCGGGAGAAGCAGACGAATTAAGTCGCTGCCAGGCGGACGACGACGCATCTCACGCCAGGCGGAGAATGATCGGCGACGAGTCTCACGCCGGACGGACGAGGAGAGGCGGCTGCGTCACGCTGCACGCCAAGGAAGGGGGCGAACCCTAGGGGACGGGAGAAATAAGTAGGATATTGTGCACTACAAAATCATTAAACTCCATATATATTTGGGTTTAGGATTGACATTTTGACACCAAATATTTTGATTAATATTATATCCAAGCTATATATGGTGTTTTATAATTACAAAATTATTAAACTAAACTCAAATTAAAACATTAAAATAAAATTAAAATTAAAAACCATGAAACTAATTTAATGTAAACATTAAATTAAACTAAGCGGCCGCACGTGGGCGTGCTCGGGGTTCGTGGCAGCGAATATCTTCAATAACTTGAATGTTGCGGCAACGCGGTCGCGAGCGGAGGTTGTAGCAGCGAACATCATCATGCACGGGTGGGTCGGCGCCATCAGAGGGTTTCTTGGGGAGTACTTGCTAGGGTTTTGAAAGTAGCGTATTTTTTATTTGTTTTGGCGATGCACGGGGTGATAGCTTGATGCATGAAATTGATAGCGTTTTTGTAACCGCGACAAAATAACTGATACTATAGGTATGATATGTTATAGTAGCGTTTATTTATCTACAGTTGCGGTTATAAACGCTACCATAAATATCTTTTGGTAGCGTTTACTTAACCGCTACAAAATAAGCGTTATCATATGCATGATATGGTGTAGTGTCAGCGTCGTGTGATGAATTCCAGCAACACCTTTTTTTTATATATTTATTATTTACGATAATTTCTGAAGGAAAGAGAGGAAATTCCCATTCTTTTTGTCAATGAATCTAAAACGTTAGTCACTAAGGAAAAGTTCGCAAATGCATTTCTTGTGCGTGTCTCTGCTCTTACTGTGAGCACTAACCAGTAACAACTAACGACCCCAAAATTAATTACATAGAAACATTTAAGACAATGGCGCCAAATCCAGGCCGGGCCCATGTGTGCTGTCAATTGCAAATCATTCAATGAATAATACTATAGTGCGTGATAGCTCAACTGGAGGGCTCCGCCACACAGCCGCCAAATTCTCCCTTCAGCTTTTCTATCGAAAATTTTCGGTCCAATTGTCACGATGCCATGTGAAAATATTGAAGGCCATCACGCTGGCATAGTGTTTCTGGTGATCAGTAGAGAAGTGGTCGATTCGGCGGAGAACAGAACAAAACTTTTAGATGGCTTGCGAGATCCGAGAGAAAAGCCAAGAGCACAATAAACTTGAATGCTCTTGCCAATGCCGCCAGTGCTGACAAAGGATTGATCGAACTGGGAGGACATGGTGATCTGTAGAAAAGAGCACAAAACACGTTGCTCAACGACAAAGATATATAAGAGATGATGAAAAAAAATATGTAAATAAAGTGAGGAAAGACTAACGGTGAACGCAATGGTTATGAATCACCGTTTGTGAACGTCCAACCACACCTATTGAACTCCATCTACTTTTATGTTAAAAAATAGTTTTTTTCTTGGCAATGATCATAACCATTGTCATGACAAACACATATTTTATGATTGGGACGTTTTTGCCCAACTTACCGGAGTAAAAAATATCACGCCAAACAGACCTTAAATCGATTTTAAGGCTAGATCAAAGAACAAATTGAGTTAATTGATGATGATCTATGTAGATTCAAACTCATTTATTGGAGAAATTAGAATATTTTATGTGTTGTTAAAACAAGTTACTCCCACTTATCTCAAATTGCATTTTTCATATAACACATGCCGGTTTGGTTCAAACTAAGAATAATAAATACCTGGAAGAATGGAATTAATGACTAGGGTAATTGAATTACGGTGTTGATATTCATAGATACTCTTGGGCTATTTGTAGCTCTTGAATATTTGTAGATCCTGGAATAATAATTATACCTCAAGACGCTATTCGTACCTTAAGACCTTTTTTGACAATTTCTTTAAGGAGAATCACGGCGTACCGGAAGAACTCATAGAGCGGGTGCGAATGGCCGGAGTCCGCAAATGATTAGTCCACTGAAAAAATACAGGGGTAGGGAAAAATTTAGGTAACTATTGTCATCAAATTAAACAATGTATTTGAGTAATTGCTTTTCAAACCCTCGGATCTTTCAAAGAACAAAAAAATCCAAACCCAACAAATTCAATAAATGAAAGTCTGGGAAGTGTTATTAGTTGATCTACTGTTCGTGGGTTTTCTCGGTGCACACGACCAGTCATCGGCATGTGCACACCCAAAGTGTCATTACATAGGTTTAACGGGTTGTGGACGGGCACTGCAACAAAACCTAGATCATCAAGAATCGAAAAATAATGAATATTGAAATTTCAAAACCTTGTCCCTCTCAAGCAAATGTGAATCAAACAACTAAAAAACCCATAAAAATGATCTACAAAGAATTTTCATTGATTTATCTGGTTATATATTTTATAATTTTGATGTTTTTAAGGTCGTTAATTTACGCATTACTATTTTAGATATCCACACTCTTTAATAGCTAATTTTTAGGGGTTTCCAGATTGCATATCCGCACTCATCATTCTGACGCCCCTCTACTAGTTGCGATACAGATTTCGGCTCTTCTTTCGCGTTGCAGGTTCGCCTCCCGTGCCGATTTCTCGCCCGGATTCTCTATCGGTAGTTCTTCCCATCTCGCCGACCACCGAAGTGGTTCCTGCCAGTCTCGTCGGCATCCACCACCGAATGGCCTCTTGTTCGCCTCCCCTCTCGATTGTTTCACCCAATTTCGTCTTCCTCCCATTTTAGATTTCTTGTTTTTTGCTTCTCTTTTGCTTCTCCTTTCTTGGTCATTTTATGGAAATTATGTTGTCGTATAGTTTCTTCTTCCTCGCAGATTATTTGTCTTTTTTTTTTGAAAACCCGAGAATAAACCTCAGAATGAAATGCACTATTTTTTGGTGAAATGATTGGTATAATCAGTAATTAATAGATACTTATTCACATTTGTTGCCAAAATCCTGATAGCAAGCTGTGGAATAGGAAGATGTGTAGCTATAGCCGGTATGCTGATGCACTTTTTTTTTGCTTTTCAAAATGCGTGATTTTATTCGTTATTCCAAATTCATATGTCGTTGTTTAATTTGAAGATCCAAACGTTATAATTGAAGAAAACAATCAATGGTTGTGGTTGATGTGAGCAGTCATTTTGAGACCAAAAATGCGTTTCGTTCTAAGGATGAGTTAGTGGATTGGGCTCGTGGTGTTAGAAAAGTCTTGGCTATGTTGTAGTTATCAAGGCATCTGATAAGGTTGCTTGTGAAATTTTCCCGAATCTTTATGAAGCGAGCAGGAGTTAGTCAACTTAGAGTTCACAAGCCAAACAACCAGAAGCAAATGGAGGCAAACAAGAAATCTTTATTGATAGCAACTTCAAATTACAAGGCAAGGCATGCTTGGCGAGACATGATTTCGCCAGCACAAACACCAAAGGAAAAAATACAAGTTGAAGATAACTTGAGACCGCGCGGTCTCCCTACGACCTTAGCAACCTGCCAGACCGCAACCCGCTGCCGATCTCAGAACAACACCAGACCGCTGATCAGACCGCACCCCTCCTTCCGAACTCCTGATTTTCCCGAACTCCAGCAACACAACTCCAAGCCGCAGACCGCCCAAACACTTTCAGAGGAAGAGGTGATCGTTGCTGCCCGCACTATCCGCAGAAGCTGCACAAAAAGAGTTCAATCAGCAGACCGCCCGGTCACACAAATAGAGACCGCAGGAAAGAAGAGAGCCCAGCTTACACTTGGCGTGTCTCTTTATTATTGCTGCCGATGGGTCCTATTTATAGGCGTGAGACCTGATCCATTCACCACCCTATGAGATGGGATCACCACCCTCCAGACCGCGCGACCTTACCGGTCACAACGCGCGATTGATGAGTCCTGATCATATACACTTTTATGGACTCATCTGGGCCGTTTAGTTAGTCATTTCACTGCACTTTAGCCCTGTTTTAGTTCATATTTGTTAATCCATGCTAGGTGCACCTTTTGGCCCATTTTGGTGTGATTTCATGTTTATTTTCATTAGTGGTTTTCATGCACTGTTAGGTGCCACTTTTAGTGGCTGGATTTGTGGTTGTACGCTAGAACAGGAGTCGTGCAGGTGTTTCCGGTGCAATTCTGCACAGGAACACTGCGCACGATCACTGGTTCTATTGCGCACGACCACTGGTCGTGCGCCACTGATCGCGTGCACTTAACGCCTTTTTCACGAGTTCTGTTTGGTGCAGTGCGCACGACCACCAATGCCAGTGCGCACGACCACCGGTCGTGCGCCACTGCTCGTGCGCATTGACCATTAAATTTCTGAGTTCTGTTTCATCTATTGCGCACGACCATTGACGCTAGTGCGCACGACCACCGGTCGTGCGCCACTGGTCGTGCGAACATGTTATTTTATAATTTCTGTCTCTGCAGGTTCCGTCCAGGCAGAGCGCACGATCACCGAATTCCAGTGCGCACGACTACTGGTCGTGCGCCAATGACCGTGCGCACTGTTTAATTCCAGCGCCTATAAATTCGCTGCTCGCGATTTAGGTCGGATCCCCCGCCCGACTCCGCCGTTTTCTGCTCTCGTTCGCCCAGTTTCGCCTCTTCATCGCCGCCCACCTTAGGGAGGATCTCTGGGCAAGCTTTCAACGCCAAATCTTCGCCGGAGTTTCCTCTCGGCCTCCTCCTTCATCCAAGAGCTCCAAAGGAAGACCTAGCCGCTATCTCCATCGAGCAAGAGGAAGTTTGCAACCTCTACCGGATTGTGACACGAAGAAGACGGGTCCATTGGAGAGTCGTGACAGCTCTCTCTACCCCGGACGTAGTTGTGGACCGAGCTTGGACGCGGATTAACAACCCGGCGATTCCAACCGTGAATCTTCAACGAGCCTTCGGATTCGGTCGATTTCTTGCCTTATTCTTCTCTTATTGATGTATTTGTAGCTAGATCTAACATTATGATGAAGTGTGTTTTGATTATTAGCATTTATACTTGATTATCTATATGATTTGGGTATTCTTGCTTATTATTTTGAGGTGTGCCGTGGTGTGGTTTGTTGTTGTGTTGTGCCGCACTAGCAATTGCTAGTGGCGTGCTTGTCGAAGAGGTGCTTGCGACCCTCAATCCGTAAGCCTACTCGCCCATCCGCTTACCGAAGCGTGGCATTGCGGCCCGTATTCCATTCGCCTAACGAAGCAGCGCGCTCAAGGCCTGCATAGTTCGATCCGCTAGCCTTCTCGTCCACCCGCCTACCGAAGCGTGGCATCGCGGCCCGTATTCCATCCCGCCTAACGAAGCAGTGCGCTCAAGGCCTGCACAGTTCGATTCCGCTTGCCTTCTCGTCCATCCGCCCTTGCGACACAGCGCGCTCAAGGCCTGCATAGTCTCCATCCCGCCAAGCGAAGCTTTGCATAGCGGCATTGCATAGGAGTAGTTGATAGCTTTTATTTTATTTTCCAAAAGCCAACCCAACTCCCCCGCATTCCATCCGACGTTTAGGACTTCAATCTCAAGTCCTCCTCGAACGTTAACTCCACCTTACTGTGTTCCTCAAGAGATCGATACTTGGGGATTCATTCCCATTTTATATTACTTGAACGATCGGTACACTGCCGTTTCGTGTCGCAGTCGAGCTACCGCCTATAGCGGTGTGTGAGATTTGCGCCATCAAGTTTTTGGCGCCGTTGCCGGGGAACACAGACGTGTGAGTTTTCTGGAGAGGGAGAGTCTGAGAGAGAAGCCCTTCCATTTGTAAATTGCATCTCTTATTTTATTTCTGTTCTTTTTATTCCTTTTTCTTGTTTTATATCAGGTTGCTTTAGTAATTTCTATTTGGTTTAGTATTTGCACAATAGCATTTTTATTTTGAATCGTTTTATCTTCGCACTATGTGGGCACATCTCAATTTCCGTTGCCGTTGGTGTGGAGCTACCTCCCACTCTAGTGATGAATGCCCTACGGAGAATAGTAGGCATAATTCTTATAGCCCAGCATATGGAGCACCGACTTCGTCTGGTACTCCATATGGTGCGCGTAAGTCTTATGGCTACTCTGCTGAGCCTTTACCGTCTTACTTCTTTTCGGCTCCAGCCCCCGCTGTGCTAAAGAAGCCCGCAAGGCAGTGCCAGTTTTGTCGGAGCACTGATCACGCCCTGAAGGATTGTGCTGCTTTTCATCGCCAATTGGATGAGGATGACGAGCCGGATATCCGGATCGTCCCGAATCCTAACTCTGGCGGCACACCTTCAACATCCGGTTATGTGTCTTTGTCACCTTCACATCTTGAAGGGTATGGCATGGACACGGTCACTGGATGTGTGGCTGATCTGGGCACCGACATTGCTGAGCCTATTCTCCCAGTGCATCCACCACCTCTAGTGGATTCGATTCTTTGTGAGGAATCGGTGCTCGACTTTTATCCGAGCACTACTCCTCTCCCTGTTGTGCATACTACACTCGTCTCTGATGACATTGTTGATGATGTGTCGCAGGAGGAGGCGGTTGATCTGAGTGTTGTGCCTACTCCTATGGAGGAGGACAACCTTCTAGGTGAAGAGGAATTTTCCTCAGCACCGGTGGAGGAAGTCCAAATCCTAAGCCTGGCCACCGTTGATCACGCCGAATCTTGTAACATTGATGACAATGCAAACATTATTTTACTTCCCCAACCTAATGGGAGTGAGACCGGGACCACTCCCCCAATTTTTGATTATTTATGTTCTTCATCTTGTTTATTTCTTGATCCCCTTCCTTCATCTGAGTCTGTGCAGGTTGAATCTTCACAGGTACTTCAGGAGGACTTGGAGCGTTTTGCTCAAGTCAATGATGAGAGCATCCTCTCATGTGAGGAGGTTTATTCCCCCTCCGTAGAGGAAGCTCCACTCATTGCCTTCTCCTCCTGCGGACCTGCTGCAGACGATACCTTGCTGGGCAAGGATAGTTTTGGTAAGTTGAGTGAGGACCAGGCCTCCTCCTCTTCTTACTTTCTTTTCCCTCTACCTGTGATGGGCAGGTTTCATCTATATTCGGGTAGAGGCGTGACTGTTCTTTCTCCGTATAGGTACCCGCTACCTACACGCATAGTAGAACAGTTACCTGTCCACTTTTCTTTTCATAGGCCCATTAGCTAGAACTGTACAAATGCTAAATAAGTCGTGCTGGGATGACAATAACCCCAGTAGTTATCTTACTTTTCATGCATTTTATTTTATTCAATCCTGTTTAGTTAGCTGTAGTATTGTAGTTTATCTTTTTCTGTTTCTTTTGTTTTGCGGAGCTGACCCCGTGCAGGTTTCATTTCTGGATGGCGGATGCTGCAGCTTAGTCGTGGTTTAAACGCCAATCTTCTGGTATGCTCACTTGCTGGGCATTGGGTACTCTCTTCCCCTAGCCTTTTTTGATTTTCATGTCATATATTATGCGGATTGTTTAGTTTAAGTCTAGGGGAGAGTAGTTTTGTTCACCCACTCACGTGCACTCATACATAGCATGCCAGAAGTATTTTATTTTTAATTTTATTATTTGTTCATTTTCATTGCACACCACAGCACCCACTCAAGCGCGCACTCATCTGTTTGTTGGCTCTGTTGTGAATTTAATTCTTCTGCTTATGTGGGAAAGTCTAGGTGATGGTTTAGGATTATGTAGCAGAGTAAAATGTTGACTCTAGTAGTGCTCCTAGTCGAGTGCTCAGTTGCATAGAAATTTGTGTAGATTAGATTTCTTTTTATACTATGGTTTTATATTTTTCTCTATTAGTGTAAATGTTGTTTACTCTACTCAAATGGTGAATTCGGTGGAATCAAACGGTAGCATAGGGATGTGTGTAGACGATCGCTAGATTCGTATTGCTTGAGTCGGGAGAAAGGAGAATCTTTCTCGGTGGCTAGAACTTGCCCCAAGCGATTCTTGAAGCATGGGTATACGGTTAGTCAATTGTGTGAATGTGATATAGGCCATCATTTTGGCCCGGTTGAGCCTTTGTGCCTATCCCTACCGCTATATCCTCGCTAGCCCAGTTGCGCCTACCCGTTCTTTGATTCAGCCCCACTTTTATGTCACCAAAGCCCAAATGCCAATCCTAGTCGCACACCCAAATCTGAGCTTTAGCTGTTTATTACTTTCATGAGTTGGGTTGTTGATTTGGTGATATGTTTGTGATGATGTGGATGTGTTTTATTGATTAGATGCTGAAAATGATAAGAAAAGAACAGGAGAAATTGAGAGAAAGAAAAGAAGTGAAAAGAAGAAAAAAAGAAGAAGATATGAGCTTTAATGAAAAATCTGTGTATAAATGTATGTTTGGGAGTAGGCGGTGCACACACCCATGTAGTAAAATCCAAGTCTGGGGGTGTGATGTACCCGCGTGTTTGTGTGGTGAATGAGGAGAGTTTCTGCATTAGCTCATTTGGGTTTAGTGTTTTAGCCGTCGTTTTTATCTTTGTTTTTCCTCACCTAAACCCAAGCCTCATTTAAAACCTAAAGTCCTATTGATTCACGCATTTGAGTCAAACCAGTGCCGTGGAGAGAATGTGACCGGGCAAGCCTATGGTCATCGACACTGATGGATTTCAGTGGAGTTTTTCCCGCATCCCGATCTTGAGCAATGCTCGTCTCAGCGCTTAGTTTATTTACTCCGTATGCATGACCGAATGATTCACCGTTGTTCACCAATTGAGTAGTTGTAATATGCTTTTACTCTTTTAGAAATATATAGACTATTTGTATAACTAGAAATCTTTTCTACTATGTTTCTTATGCTCGTGAGCATGCGACTTCGCATGGTACTCTGTATTGTGATCTTAAGCCATCTACTTTTCTTTCCTAGTTCGCTTAGAATTTGTTTGCTCGGGACGCGCAAACAGTTAAGTCTGGGGGTGTGATGAGTCCTGATCATATACACTTTTATGGACTCATCTGGGCCGTTTAGTTAGTCATTTCACTGCACTTTAGCCCTGTTTTAGTTCATATTTGTTAATCCATGCTAGGTGCACCTTTTGGCCCATTTTGGTGTGATTTCATGTTTATTTTCATTAGTGGTTTTCATGCACTGTTAGGTGCCACTTTTAGTGGCTGGATTTGTGGTTGTACGCTAGAACAGGAGTCGTGCAGGTGTTTCCGGTGCAATTCTGCACAGGAACACTGCGCACGATCACTGGTTCTATTGCGCACGACCACTGGTCGTGCGCCACTGATCGCGTGCACTTAACGCCTTTTTCACGAGTTCTGTTTGGTGCAGTGCGCACGACCACCAATGCCAGTGCGCACGACCACCGGTCGTGCGCCACTGCTCGTGCGCATTGACCATTAAATTTCTGAGTTCTGTTTCATCTATTGCGCACGACCACTGACGCTAGTGCGCACGACCACCGGTCGTGCGCCACTGGTCGTGCGAACATGTTATTTTATAATTTCTGTCTCTGCAGGTTCCGTCCAGGCAGAGCGCACGATCACCGAATTCCAGTGCGCACGACTACTGGTCGTGCGCCAATGACCGTGCGCACTGTTTAATTCCAGCGCCTATAAATTCGCTGCTCGCGATTTAGGTCGGATCCCCCGCCCGACTCCGCCGTTTTCTGCTCCCGTTCGCCCAGTTTCGCCTCTTCATCGCCGCCCACCTTAGGGAGGATCTCCGGGCAAGCTTTCAACGCCAAATCTTCGCCGGAGTTTCCTCTCGGCCTCCTCCTTCATCCAAGAGCTCCAAAGGAAGACCTAGCCGCTATCTCCATCGAGCAAGAGGAAGTTTGCAACCTCTACCGGATTGTGACACGAAGAAGACGGGTCCATTGGAGAGTCGTGACAGCTCTCTCTACCCCGGACGTAGTTGTGGACCGAGCTTGGACGCGGATTGACAACCCGGCGATTCCAACCGTGAATCTTCAACGAGCCTTCGGATTCGGTCGATTTCTTGCCTTATTCTTCTCTTATTGATGTATTTGTAGCTAGATCTAACATTATGATGAAGTGTGTTTTGATTATTAGCATTTATACTTGATTATCTATGTGATTTGGGTATTCTTGCTTATTATTTTGAGGTGTGCCGTGGTGTGGTTTGTTGTTGTGTTGTGCCGCACTAGCAATTGCTAGTGGCGTGCTTGTCGAAGAGGTGCTTGCGACCCTCAATCCGTAAGCCTACTCGCCCATCCGCTTACCGAAGCGTGGCATTGCGGCCCGTATTCCATTCGCCTAACGAAGCAGCGCGCTCAAGGCCTGCATAGTTCGATCCGCTAGCCTTCTCGTCCACCCGCCTACCGAAGCGTGGCATCGCGGCCCGTATTCCATCCCGCCTAACGAAGCAGTGCGCTCAAGGCCTGCACAGTTCGATTCCGCTTGCCTTCTCGTCCATCCGCCCTTGCGACGCAGCGCGCTCAAGGCCTGCATAGTCTCCATCCCGCCAAGCGAAGCTTTGCATAGCGGCATTGCATAGGAGTAGTTGATAGCTTTTATTTTATTTTCCAAAAGCCAACCCAACTCCCCCGCATTCCATCCGACGTTTAGGACTTCAATCTCAAGTCCTCCTCGAACGTTAACTCCACCTTACTGTGTTCCTCAAGAGATCGATACTTGGGGATTCATTCCCATTTTATATTACTTGAACGATCGGTACACTGCCGTTTCGTGTCGCAGTCGAGCTACCGCCTATAGCGGTGTGTGAGATTTGCGCCATCAGCGATCAGCAACAGTACTCCTGCTTCATTTTAGGTGAGCTCGCTAGCTCCAACCAAACCATGAGAGACTGCCACTCTCATAGTGAGATCGCGACTCCACAAGGAGATCGCCAGACCGCCACGAAGCTGCTCACCACCTGTGTTCGCCAGAGACCGCGAACACAGCCGGTTCGCCATCAGACCGCGAACTCCTGTCCGCATGCCGGACTCCTCCTGAGACCGCGAACAGCGTCCAGCTCGCATACCAGTCTCCTCCTGAGACCGCGAACTGAACCCGCGCGACTAAGACCCTTAGTCCGCGAATACCACCAGAAAGCCTGGTCAGCCACCATACCGCATTCTGGAGAAAACCTGGAACAGGCTGTGCGGTCACACCAGACCGCCACAGCCTTGAGGAAGATAACCCGCCACGCGGTTACGCACAGACCGCGCACACCTGAAGACGATCAAACCACCACGCGGTCACAGACAGACCGCGCGGCCTTCACCTTCAGCCGCCTTGGACCCATACCAGCGATCAAGCCAGGAGACCGCAGCTAGGCTTAGACAAGCCAGAACGCAGAGGCAGACCACCAGGACGTGCGGTCACGCCAGACCGCCCGACCTCCTCCCAGACCACCCAGGTCCAAAAGTCCTCTAACTTCCACTTCAACAATTTCAACACTCCCCCTTGAAGTGAGAAGTTGAAACTAGCCCCAGTAGGCTCCTTAGCCGTGTGAACGGCCCCTTCGCCAGTGCCTTTGTGAAGATGTCCGCCACGTTGTCCGCACTCCGCACATGCTCGACCGAAAGACATCCCTCCAGCACCTTCTCCCGTATGAAGTGATGCTCGATCTCGATATGCTTGGTCCTCGCATGACAAACTGGATTGGTAACCAGTTTGAGAGCACTCTCGTTGTCACCGCGTAGCAGAGTCGGCTCCCGAACCTCCTTGTGGACGTCTCCCACCAACCTCCTAAGCCAGGTGGCTTCCTGAGCTGCCAAGGCCGAAGCCTTGTATTCCGCTTCCGTGGTGGAGACCGACACGGAATCCTGCTTCTTGCTGCACCATGATATAGTTGTAGGGCCCGCCATGAAGACGAATCCAGATGTTGACTTCCGATCATCCGAATCTCCCCCGTAGTCAGCATCCATGTACCCGTGCACCTCGAGGCCCGCATCCCTCCTGTATAGGAGACCCATGTCCGTGGTCGCCTTGACATACTTCAGAATGTTCTTGGCTGCTAGCAGATGATGTACCCGTGGCTCCGCCATATATCGACTCACTCTGCCAACTGCATATGCAATATCCGGCCTCGTGATCGTCAGATAAATCAAGCTCCCAACCAGAGCTCGGAACACCAACGGATCTTGCAGAATCCTCCCCTCATCCTTGCGAAGTTTTGTGGCCTTCTCCAGAGGTGTGGAAGTGCACATCCCTTCCTTCATGCCGAACCGCTCAACGATCCTCTCCGCATATCCGGCCTGGGTCACCAGCACTCCACCTTCCTTCCTCTGCACCTCGAGTCCAAGGAAATGGTGAAGCTCACCTAAGTCCATCATCTCGAACCTGATAGACATCTCGGCCCGAAGCTGCGATACCTCCTCCTTCGAGTTCCCCGTCACGATCATATCGTCGACGTATAACAGCACGATGACTTGAAGCTCCCCGCTCTTCTTGACGAACAAGCTTGAGTCTGAGCCTGAAGCACCAAATCCACAGAATAGGAGGTATTCTGCGATCTTCCTGTACCACGCCCTCGGCGCTTGCTTCAACCCATACAGGGTCTTCTTCAGCTTGCAGACATGCTCCGGAAAATCTTCAGACACAAAGCCAGGTGGCTGGACCATGAAGATGTCCTTGTCAATCTCGGCGTACAAGAAAGCGTTCTTGACGTCGAGCTGCCAAATCTCCCATCCACTGAACGCCGCCAAGGCAATGATAAATCGAACTGAAGTCATTTTTGCCACCGGACTGAAAGTCTCCTCATAGTCTGTTGGGTATTGTATCCACAATCACCTGGATTTGAAGGTGTCCCCTAGTGAACTAAATTGAATTGAGTATGTATTTGATGATTTCTCTTTAGATGTATTGTGACAGGTCATAATGATAAGTGCACACCAAAGTCAGGTTGCAATGGATCACCAAACACAGTTCTAGACAATGTAATCCCTCATTGTGTAGAACAAAGTGTTGGTTCATGTGTAATCTCTCTTTTGGGGTGCACTACATATTCTCACAGCTGAAGGCTTTCAAGGTTGAGGAGTGGAGCAGGTTTTCAGAAGAAGAGGAATTTTTGCTAAGTCAATTCGTCGAGATGTCACGTGAAGTCCCGATGACTCCCGACGAATCCTGACAGAAGCCAATTTTCCAGTTTGAAGAAGAAAGTTCTGCGGCCAAGTCCATTCGTCGGAAGTTCTCGTGAACTCCCGACGAATATCGACGATTGCTGACAGAAGTCAAAAAGGCAGCTTTGTGAAGGAATTTGTGCGGCTAAGTCAATTCGTCAAAAGTTCTCGAGAACTCCCGACGAATCCCGACGAATGAAAATAGAAGGTGTTCTCCACGGTTTGATCAGCATTTCCAATGGCTAAGTCAATTCGTTGAAAGTTCACGTGAAGTCTCGACGAATGACGGACAGACGGATTTCAAAAATATGTTTCGTTTTTGAAAATTAGGGTTGGCCGCCATGCACAGTACACGTGTCGATCATTCCTTGTTTGTCGCCCAAGCCGTTGGAGGTTTCCCTTTAAATACTTCTTTATTTTTAGGGCAAACACGAATGTTAAAAAAAAGGAGATAATATTCTAGCCGTCTTCATCATCTTTTGTTGAACAAGTTTCTGAGATCTAACTTCTGCGCCGCTCAAGATTCGTTCTCCATTGCTGCTAATGATTTCTCAGATAAGAAGGTCTTTGATCTTGTTTCTGCTCTCTCTATTGAAGATCTTTTAAAAAAAATCAAAGGGACTAATCAGATCAGGTTTGCCGAGTTTCTTTTCTTCTAAGTCTTTGAAGGTCCAAGCTTTCATTCTAAAGGAAGAAGAAGACTCAGTCTTTCAAGATCTGAAGTTAATCTCTGTTGAGATTTAGAAGAAGTATTGTATTTCAATCTCTATTTGATTTCTGTAGGAGTTTTTACTCCGAGTCATTTTGTAGGAGTTGTTCACTCCGAGTTGTAGGAGTTTATCTCCAAGTGTTTTTGTAGGAGAGGTTGTTCTCCGAGCTTGTAGGAGCCGTAGTCTCCGAGTGTAGGATTTGTTGATAAATCCGAGTTTTGGTGAAGTTGCCGACGCTAGCCCGAAGTGTTAGATAAGCGGAGAGGGAGAGAGGAGTACCCACCTTGGGGAACCTCTATAAATCTTGTGTCTCTGTGCTGTGATTTTTTTTTGTAGTGTGTGCTAAATTTTTATTCCGCAATCGCAGTAGAGATCACCTATTCACCCCCCCCCCCCCCTTTAGGTGATTTAGGTAGACAACTAGTTCTTTCAATTGGTATCAAAGCGAGGTTATCTTTAAGTGGTTAACACCTAGATTAAAGATCCCTCTTCGTTGTCAAGAAATCTCTCTCTATGGACAGAGGCATGGAAAGATTTTCCTCCAAGCTCCCAGTTTGCACTAAGGAAACTTTCCCCATGTGGAAGGAAAGAGTTATCTTCTACGTGGAAGCTAATGATCCCCAAATCTCCCAGATAGTTAAGGAAGGTCCCCATATTCCCATGGTTGCTTCTACCATTGATGCCACCAAACAAGTGCCAAAGAAAACGATGGACATGACAAAGGATGAAATTGCACTTGTCACTCTAGACAAGAAAGCAAAACACATCATAGCAGGTGCAATTGATGATTCTATGCTACAAAATCTGATTCATTGCAAGTCTGCAAAACAGATGTGGGATTCTCTTATGGTTTTGATGGAAGGTACTGAAGAAGTTCGAGATGACAGGAAGTCTTTGCTGAACCAAGAATACGAAGCCTTCAAGCAACAAGGCAAAGACACAATTTCTGACACCTACGAGAAATTCTTCAAGATTGTAAATGGTCTGAGAAATTATGGTAGAGAATTCACCATGGGTGAACTAAACGATAAATTTCTTAGATCCCTATCTAAGGAATGGGACCCCAAGGTTATAGCTATCAGAGAATATGGTAAGTTGGCTACTACGGAGCCACAGATTCTGTATGGGAAGCTGCTCTCCCATGAGCTGAAGTTGAACATCAGGAAGTCAGAAGAGGAAAGCAGTAGGAGCTCTGGCAAGGAGAAGCCCATTGCTCTAAAGGCTGAAAGCTCCTGGAGAAGCAGGGCTCTGTCTCCTATGAGGGATGAATCTTCTGAAGATAAAGCTGAAAGCAGTTCTGCAGATTCAGAACTATCTGAAGGAGAATTCTCCCTCCTCTCCAAGCAATTCAAAAAGTTGCTTAACAAGAGGAGACAAACGAGAAAAGGCTCATCTTCCTTAAGAGATCACAGGAGATCACACCGTGACAGAAACGACAGGTATGGTTCTAAACCGAACAAACATGATTATACTGAACCCATTTGTTATTGTTGTAAAAAGCCAGGGCACATGATAGCTGATTGCCCACACAAGAAGAAGGAATCTTCAAGAAAAGAAGAAAAAAAGTCCTTCAAAGGAAAGAAGAAAGAGGAGAAGAGTTCTGTTGCCAAGAAGTCCAAGACTCTGAGTGATAGTGACTCAAATGAGTCTAACTCAGACGAAGAGGCATTCTTTGGACTAATGGCCATGTCAGATGATGACAAAGATGTTGTTCCTTTCACCGATCAGGTATTATCTTCTACACCTCTTTCATGTTCAGAAACGGCATCTGATGCAAATGAAAGCTACTATTCGGAAGAGGATTCTGAGTTGACTGCTAAGTATGAGGAAATGTTGAAGGGTTTTAATAAGTGTCGAAAGCTTGTTAAAACTCAATCAAAGGAGATTCAATCCCTAAAGGATCAAGAATCAAACCTGAGAAAGGAGATTGAAGAATCTAACCTACTCAGGGATGAAATCTTGTCCTTGAAGATTGCTCTCTCCGAGGCCACTTCAGCAGGCATTCAGAAGAGTGAAATTATCAATGATTTGACGAAACAGCTTGAGGCTGAAAAGAAGATCACTATGAACTTCTCTAAGCCCAAGACAGTTCTGCCTATCATAGACACTTTCACTGCTGGTTCTGGTAGTAGTGGTTTGGGCCATGTTGCTGAAAAGAGTCTAAGTAAGTCAGCCAAAAGAAGAGCCGCTAAAGCCAAGGGTAAAGGCCCACAGTGTGCTCCAAATTTCAAGAAGGTGATTTTTCCTACGAACACCTATGATTTTGAGAGCATGTATGGTCACTTTAGCAGACCAACTCATGTTGAGCCTGCCAAGGTGAACTCAGTGTGGACCAGACCCAAAAACTTTGGATCTAGCTCCCTCAAGGCTCCTTATGAAGAAGTTCAATTGAAGCATCATGGACCATTCGTTCATGGATCAAATGCAAAGAAAGCACCGCAGGTCAAGCCTATTGTGCCTAAGAATTGTGTATGTTGCACCAACGAGGCTTCTACCTCCAAGGTTGCTCCTCCTGCAAAGCCACCCGTTCAAAAGGCTCAGCAGAACACAAAGAGGAGATACAATAGATTTGAATGTTGGTGTTGTGGAAAAATTGGTCATTTTGCCATAGATTGTTGGTTCAATCATACTGTGCCAAGAACTCCACGAGTTAACAGTGCAAGACCGACCACTTGCAAATTTAATGTTCCAAGTGGTGTTCCACTAACAAGGAACCAAGGGCCCAAAAATGTTTGGGTTCCTAAGGGGTATTGATCATGTTTGCAGGAATGTCCAAAGGCCAACAAAATTCCCATCTGGTATTTGGACAGTGGTTGCTCTCGGCATATGACCGGGAGAAGAAGATTACTTCAGGATTATGTTCCAGTTAAGAACGGGCCTAAAGTAAAGTTTGGCGGATCTGAACGAGGTATTATTATTGGTTATGGTTCAATAACCAATGGCTCAGTCGTTTTCACACGTGTAGCTCATGTGAAAGGATTGAAATACAATCTGATTAGCATAAGCCAACTGTGTGACAAAGGCTATACCATTGAGTTCTTTAGAGATAGATGCCTGATAAAGATGTCCGTGTCTGCAGAAACTATTTTAACAGGCTCTAGGAGTAGTGGTATTTACTGTTTAGATTTTATATGTTTACAGTCTTCTACCCCAGTGTGTTTTGTTGCCAAAGATAGTGCATCTCTCTGTGACCAATGGCACAAGAGATTAGCACATATTAATTTTAAAACTATATCTATGTTATTTTCTCACAACTTGGTAAGGGATGCCCCCAAAGTTAAATGCATTAAAGAAAGTCCTTGCCATTCTTGCCAAATGGGTAAGCAAACAAAGGCTAGCTTTACGAGCATAATTGGCAATAATTCTACCAGATGTCTTCATCTGCTGCATATGGATTTGTTTGGTCCAATGTCAGTTAGAAGCTTAGGTGGGAAAGCTTACACCTTGGTTATTGTTGATGATTATTCCCGGTTTGTATGGGTGTTCTTTCTAAAACTTAAGTCAGAAACCTTTGGCATATTCACTAATTTTGTCAAGCTTATTCATAATGAACTTGACTGTTCAGTGGTCAATATCAGAAGTGACCATGGAACAGAATTTCAGTCTGGGCTCATGACAGAGTTTTGTGAAAGTCAAGGTATCTCCCATGACTTTTCCTCTCCTCGTACTCTTCAGCAAAATGGAGTAGCCGAGAGAAAGAATAGAACCCTCATAGAAGCTGGCAGGTCCATGTTGAGTGATTCTGCTCTTCCAGAATATTTCTGGGCAGAAGCTATCAACACAGCTTGCCATGTGCAAAACAGAGCACTCATCAATAAGAACCATCGTAAGACCCCATATGAGATTCTAAAGGGCGGATAACCAAAGATTTCATATTTTAGAATTTTTGGCAGTAAATGCTATGTACTTAACAATGGGAAGCATCCTACAACCAAGTTTAGTGAAAAATGTTTTGAAGGTATTTTCGTAGGATATAGTAGCCATAGTAAGGTATATAGGATTTTCAATAAGAAAACTCCGGTGGTAGAGGAAACAGTACATGTTATATTTGATGAGACGAGCCTGCTGCATAGCAACTCGTCTAGTGTGTTCATTGAAGATGCAGGTGAAAAGCTAAAAGAACTCTCTATGCAAGATGGAGTAAAACCCACAGATGATGCTCCAAAGTTAGTAGAAGAGATCTCGGATCACTCAGAAGATGAACAAGAAGTTCATGAAGAAGAAGATATTCCAGAGGTGGCTGAACCACAAGTTGCTCCTGAAAATGCAAACAACTTGGGAGTCAGATATTCAAGAGATCATCCAGCTGATCAGATCATCGGAGACCCTTCAAACAGAGTTCTAACGAGAAGAGGTACAACTAACGAAGTTTTACATTTATGTTTTCTTTCACAGATTGAGCAGAAGAAGTTTGAAGAAGCAAACACCGATCCATCCTGGATCCTTGCTATGCAAGAAGAGCTCAACCAATTCAAGAGATGTAAAGTCTGGGAGTTAGTACCAAGACCCAAAGGACAAAATGTGATTGAAACCAAATGGGTCTACCGGAACAAACTTGATGAAAAGGGCATCATTACAAAGAACAAAGCAAGACTAGTTGCACAAGGATACATGCAAGAAGAAGGGATTGATTTTGATCAGACCTTTGCACCAGTAGCAAGACTTGAAGCCATCAGATTATTTCTAGCATATGCTGCATATAAGGGATTTAAGGTTTTCCAGATGGATGTGAAGTCAGCCTTCATGAATGGAGACCTTATAGAGGAAGTATATGTAGCTCAGCCTCCAGGTTTTGTAGATTATAACTTTCCTGATCATGTATATTATTTACATAAAGCTTTGTATGGTCTCAAACAGGCACCCCGAGCCTGGTATGAGACATTGTCTAGGTTCCTTCTTGAGAACAAATTCACAAGAGGGACAATAGATAAGACATTGTTTCTTAGGGAAGTAAAAGGCGAGATTTTGCTAGTGCAAATCTATGTCGATGATATTATATTTGGTTCTACAGATGACAAACTCTGCAAAAAGTTTTCCAACTTGATGCAAGGTAAGTTTGAAATGAGCAGCATGGGAGAGCTGAAATATTTCTTAGGACTCCAGGTGCACCAATCTGAAGATGGAATTTTCATCTCTCAGACGAAGTTCACCAAAGAGCTCCTTAAGAAATTTGGCATGGAGAGTGCAACCTCTATGAGGACTCCAATGGGCTCAAGTATGTCTCTGGACAAGGATGAGAAAGGGAAACCTTTTGATGAAACCAAGTACAGAAGCATAATTGGATCCTTGCTCTACCTTACTGCCAGTAGGCCCGATATAATGTTCTCAACATGTGTTTGTGCCAGGTATCAGGTGAACTGTAAGGAATCTCATTATGCCGCTGCAAAGAGGATTTTGAGATACCTTAAGGGTACACCAAATCTCGGCTTATGGTACCCGAGAAGCAATGATTTTGAACTTATTGGTTTTTCAGATGCTGATTTTGCAGGTAGCAAAGATGATAGAAAGAGTACTTCAGGAACTTGCCAATTCTTGGGAAAAAGGCTTGTGTCATGGAGTAGCAAGAAGCAAAATTATGTTGCAATATCAACAGCTGAATCAGAGTATATCTCTGCCGGCAGTTGCTGTGCACAACTTTTGTGGATAATGAATCAGCTTGAGGACTATAACTTAAAGCTCGCAGAAATCCCCATGTTCTGTGACTCCTCAAGTGCTATTGCCATAACAAATAATCCAGTCTCTCACAGTAGAACAAAGCACATCGAGCTTCGCTACTACTTTATCCGGGAACATGTTGAGAGTAAGGATATTAATTTGTTATATGTTAACACTAACAAACAAATTGCAGATATTTTTACGAAGCCTCTGGACGAGACCAAGTTCAATTTCTTCAAAATGGAACTTGGAATGCTCAACAAGGAATAATGAGGTCAAGACTGTTGAAATTTTATGAAATTGCATGGGATTTCACGGGATATCTCAGAAAATTTTATGAAATTTCACGGGTTTTCACGAGTATTCTCATAAGATTAGTGTTCATTCTCTAGAGGATTTCACGGGATTTCACGGGTCAAGACCTATATCTTCTCGGACACGTTTCTTTTATTAAGTACGATTTATTGGATCCAAAGAGTCTTCCATAAAATCAGGTATGCGCCCAAATTTATTTTATATATATATAAAAACAAAGAGAACACGTGATTCCACGCATTCTTCCGTGAAACCCTTCCCGTCCTTTCGTCTCCCTTGCGATAAAACACTTCTTCCCCGATTTCGACGAGCTCGATGGCGCCAAAGGCAGGTCTGCATTCCGGTGGGGAGCTGGTGCGAGGTGCTTTTCGAGCAGCTTCAGATGAGTTCAGAAACATCATCGTGATGCTTGATGCGGCCGGGCTCAGTTTTGTTTTGGAGGAGCCGGCTAAAATCTTAGAACAAGACGTTCTTGAGTTCTTTAGAAATGCAAAAATCACCAGTCAAGGTAAGAAGATCAAAAGCTCAATTAGGTCATGCAAAATTATCCTGAAGGCTAGTGGCATCAACAGACTTTTGAGGATGCCTGAAGTCGAAACAGAAGAACTGTTTGCTGAAGACATTCTCAGGGCCAAGAGATTCTGTGGTATTCTTGATGAAAGCTCTAAAATCAGAAGGAAATTCATGAATGATGGAGGTAAGCTTCTGTGTGACATTTTAGGAAAAGTCTTATTGTGCAAGGTAGGCTCTCACGACTACCTCTCTGAAGAAGCTTTCAAAATTCACACTGCTATTATCTGTAGAAATTTTTTTAATTTTGGTGAAGTAATTTTTGAGAAGATTAAAGAGAGTTTTCTTGCTCCAAATTTTGGAAGAATTCTCAGTCTGCTTCTAAATGGTAGCAATCCAGATTTGTTTAATCTTGGAAGAGGTATCCCCATCCACCACACCAAGAAAATCAACTCATCCATTTTCTCCAAATGGGAAAGGGTCATTCCAAAGGGTGGAGTTAAGTCAGCTGTTAGTGGTGATGAGGACCCTATGCATAATGAGAATAGGACTCTTGAAGAAGGTCAACCCTCAAGGGGTAGTGGACCCAGTCCAGCTCCTGCTCAAGGCAGAGGTGATCTTGTTGAGGGGGAGTTTCCAACCCCAAGATGTGAACCCAGTACAGTTCCTGATCAGGGCAAAGGTGAACATGTTGAGGGGGAGCCTTCAACCCCAAGAGACATTATGGCAAGTGGTGCTGCTTCAAAGTAAATTCCTCCCAGTGAAACTGATCCAGTGTATGTTGATCCAGTCAATCCCGTTGTCCCTGATATTGTTCTATACCTAGAAGGTCAAGGGAAATCTGCTGCTGAAGATGAATCTGCTATGTTAGAAGACTCCAGAAGATCCCCTGCAGAGTTTGCTTATAATTCAGAACATAATGAAGACTTGGCAGATCATGAATCTGTTCCTTCTGAGAAATCAGATTCTATGGAGATGGGCAGTCTTGGTGCTCAGTTGAAGCTAGCAAAGAAGATGTCTTTGACTGAGGGGGAGAAAGAACAGGAAGACATATTTATGGGTGAATCTGCAGTCCCTCCTGTGATGCTCTTGCCGCCTCCAGAGAGTTCTTTGAGACAATCTCCAAGAGCTACTGTGCTTGAAAAGCAAGCACAGTCTACTAGTTTTGTAGTTGATAAAGTCTCTCCTGATGATTTTGAAACTGGAGAGAGCTCTCACTCTTCCCTGCTCAAGTCAATTTCAACCCTGCTGCAAGCTCAAACAGAGCATTTTGACCAGTCCATCAAATCAGTCTATCAGAAAATAGATAAAGTTGATAGTGCTTTGAGGCAAGAAATGGCTGAAATGAGATATGAAATGGGAAAATTCAAGAATGATCAAGAAGCCTGGATGGCCAAGACAGGAAAAGCTTTGGACCACACCAATCAAGGAGTTGGGCATGCTCTAAAGAACCTGCATCAGGTTGGTGAAGATGTTGTAAATCTGAATGCTGCTCAAACAACTCTCAACACTGCTCATGATCAAGGGCTTGCTTTTCTGGATGATCAAGTTGAGAGGCAGCTGAACAAACTCTATACCCTCCTACATGAAGATGTCATAAAGGGGGAGGAGAGTATTGTGTCTAAAATAGAAGAAAGTGCTGGTAGAGTGAATGATTTGGATGGAAATGTCTTCTCCAAGATGCAAGAGCTTCAGGAAAACATCATGCAATCTGTTAAAGATGTACAGGGGTACACTCATGAATCTACAAGCTGGCTGTTCAAAGAAGTTGCAGGCATGCATGGACTCTCTGTGGTGGACAAGATGCCAGATGTTCCTTCTTCAAGTGTTCCAGGTCCAAGTGCTCCAAATTCTTCTCATTTTCCTATTGAGGATCCTGATTTTGATATAGCAGACATCCCAGTTTCCTCCTATCAAGAATTCTGGGATGACCCAGTGCTTGAAAGCTCCAAAGCTCCTGAATCTTCTGAAAAATCTGTGAAAAGGAAGATCTTTGGTGATAAACCTTCTGCAAAAAGGTCTAATCCTCACAAGAAGATCAGAGAATTCTATGATATGCCTCCTCCAAGAAATTTCCAAGAAAGCTGGAGTCCCTCTTCAAAGAATATCATTCTTACAGCTTTCAACCTAGTCAATGGGCAAAATGAAAATGTCAGTAAACATTACAGTCAGGAGGAATGGGATAAGTTCAAGAAAAGGACAACTGAAAGGAGAATTCATTTCAAGATAGGTGGATCTAAAGAGACTGCTCCTGATAGATATTGGCCCAAGCCAAAGGCATTCTTTGAGAGAATGGAATCTGAACAGAGAAAGAGAGCTGAAGCAGTGGACAGAATTTTTGGAAAGATGAAAGGCAAGGACCAAGCATGAGCTGAACTGCTCTGGAATCATGCTGATTTCTTTGTTTATATATATATATATATCTATTTTTGTGTTTGGATAAATCATTGATTCTCTCTTTAATTATTACTGCCTGGTTGTGTTGTTTTATTCAATTATACTTTCTGTGCAATTCAACTTAGTGCATAGGGTTATGACATCTTCAAATAGGGGGAGATTGTTGGGTATTGTATCCACAATCACCTGGATTTGAAGGTGTCCCCTAGTGACTAAATTGAATTGAGTATGTATTTGATGATTTCTCTTTAGATGTATTGTGACAGGTCATAATACTAAGTGCACACCAAAGTCAGGTTGCAATGGATCACCAAACACAGTTCTAGACAATATAATCCCTCATTGTGTAGAACAAAGTGTTGGTTCATGTGTAATCTCTCTTTTGGGGTGCACTTCATATTCTCACAGCTGAAGGCTTTCAAGGTTGAGGAGTGGAGCAGGTTTTCAGAAGAAGAGGAATTTTTACTAAGTCAATTAGTTGAGATGTCACGTGAAGTCCCGATGACTCCCGACGAATCCTGACAGAAGCCAATTTTCCAGTTTGAAGAAGAAAGTTCTGCGGCCAAGTCCATTCGTCGGAAGTTCTCGTGAACTCCCGACGAATATCGACGATTGCTGACATAAGTCAAAAAGCCAGCTTTGTGAAGGAATCTATGCGGCTAAGTCAATTCGTCGAAAGTTCTCGAGAACTCCCGACGAATCCTGGAGAATGAAAACAGAAGGTGTTCTCCACGGTTTGATCAGCATTTCCAATGGCTAAGTCAATTCGTTGAAAGTTCACGTGAAGTCTCGACGAATGACGGACAGACGGATTCCAAAAATATGTTTCGTTTTTGAAAATTAGGGTTGGCCGCCATGCACAGTACACGTGTCGATCATTCCTTGTTTGTTGCCCAAGCCGTTGGAGGTTTCCCTTTAAATACTCCTTTATTTTTAGGGCAAACACGAATGTTAAAAAAAAGGAGATAATATTCTAGCCATCTTCATCATCTTTTGCTGAACAAGTTTCTGAGATCTAACTTCTGCGTAGCTCAAGATTCGTTCTCCATTGCTGCTAAAGATTTCTCAGATAAGAAGGCCTTTGATCTTGTTTCTGCTCTCTCTATTGATGATCTTTTAAAAAAAAATCAAAGGGCCTAATCAGATCAGGTTTGCCGAGTTTCTTCTCTTCTAAATCTTTGAAGGTCCAAGCTTTCATTCTAAAGGAAGAAGAAGACTCAGTCTTTCAAGATCTGAAGTTAATCTCTGTTGAGATTTAAAAGAAGTATAGTATTTCAATCTCTATTTGATTTCTGTAGGAGTTTTTACTCCGTGTCATTTTGTAGGAGTTGTTCACTCCGAGTTGTAGGAGTTTATCTCCGAGTGTTTTTGTAGGAGAGGTTGTTCTCCGAGCTTGTAGGAGTCGTAGTCTCCGAGTGTAGGATTTGTTGATAAATCCGAGTTTTGGTGAAGTTGCCGACGCTAGACCGAAGTGCTAGATAGGCGGAGAGGGAGAGAGGAGTACCCACCTTGGGGAACCTCTATAAATCTTGTGTCTCTGTGCTGTGATTTCTTTTTGTAGTGTGTGCTAAATTTTTATTCCGCAATCGCAGTAGAGATCACCTATTCACCCCCCCCCCCCTTTAGGTGATTTAGGTAGACAACTAGTTCTTTCATAGTCTTCACTGTATTGCTGTGAGAACCCCCGAGCTACAAGGCGAGCCTTGTACTGCTCGATGCTGCCGTCATCTTTCTTCTTGAGCTTGTAGACCCACTTGCATGTCACAGGAGTGGTGCCCTTGGGCTTGGGCACAAGAGACCAGGTCTCATTCTTCTCGAGAGCTGCCATCTCTTCTTGCATAGCAATGTCCCACTCCTTCACGCCTCTGGCCTTCTCAAAGCTCGACGGCTCCCTCTCATCCAAGGGACCAGCGAAGAAACATGAGACGAAGCTCACTGCGTTTCCTCCTGTATAGAGATCAGGGGCAACGATCGCTCACTTCTACCTCCTCAGCTCCTTCCCCTGAACCGCATTACCTTCAGCTGCTTCTTCCCTAGCTCCTCTTCCAGACGTGCTAGGAGCATTGCTCCCCCTGCTCCCTGAACCAGAAGCCCCCATCTCAGAACTAGAAGGAGATGGACCACCTGGTGACACAGGTAGCTCCACCTGAAGATCCTCCACAGCTTTCTCCGGCACCTCCACCCTGCTCTCTGGTAGCTCCACATCAGAAGACCCCTTGTATGATGTCACCTCATCGAACACGACGTCGCGAGATACCACAAACCTCCGCATCTACGGGTCCATGCACTTCCATCCTTTCTTCCGTTCATCATATCCCACGAAGACTAGCTTCCTTGCTTTCGCATCTAGCTTCGTCCGAAGAGCATCTGGAACATGCACATAGCAGGTGGAACCAAACACCCTAAGGTGTGCCACACTTGGCTTCTCCTTGAACATCATCTCATGTGGAGTTAACATGTTGATGGGACTCAAAGGCATCATGTTGATGACGTAGGCAGCACAAGACATTCCCTCCGCCCAGAAGGACTTTGGGATACTCTTGGCATGCAGCCAACACTTGCAGGTCTCCGTCAGATGACAGATTTTCCGCTCTGCAACTCCGTTCTATTGTGGAGTATGTGCACAAGTGAGCTCTCTCCGGATTCCTGCCTTCCTGCAAAAAATAGAGAACTCACTGGAGGTGAACTCCCCTCCGTTGTAGGTCCTCAGCTTCTTCACCCGCAATCCTAGCCGACCCTCCACGAGCTCCTTGAACTCCACAAACTTGGCAAATGCCTCCGCCTTCTCCTTCAGGATATATACCCAGACATATCTGGAGTAATCATCGATCAACACCAGCATATATCTGCTGCCTCCGAGGCTTGGGGTAGCCGTAGGTCCCATTAAGTCACCATGGATGCACTCCAACGGCACACTACTCCTTGTCTGTGACTTGTCAAATGGTAGTCGATGAGACTTGTCGAACTGACATACCGCACAAACATGACCTTCACCGTAGGAAGATATACTTGGCAGGCCCTTGACCAGACCTCTCACCGCCATAGCTTTCAGCTTGTCCATCCCTACGTGCCCCAACCTCTCATGCCATATAACAGCACCATCATTCATCTTCATCTTGTTGACGTAGGAACTTGTCGATAAAACGAACAAGTCCTTTGCCCGTCTCCCGACATGGACGACCTCGGCCTTTACGGCCTCAAAATTGCGTAGAAATTTCACTTCTGTTGGGCCGAATAGAACGTGATACCCAGCGTTTACAACGTTGGTCACGGAGAAGAGGTTTTTTCTTATACCAGGCACGTGATAGACACTCTTCAAGGTAAGAGGCCCTCTATCACTGCCCAAGGAAACAACCCCCACCTTCTCTACTGGATGCACAGTATTATCAGCAGTAATGATTGCATTGTTACCTGTATAGGGCTGTGCAGAGAAAGCTTGGTCTCGTCTCCGGTGAGGTGATGACCACACCCCGAGTCCACGATCCAGTCCTCCAGATAGTTGATAGGAGCAGAAGCTCCAACAGAAGCCGAGAAGGCTCCTCCCCAACCTCCTTGAATGTGCCTGGCCTCAGCTTCCTCCTTCTCCGCAGCATGCCCAGCTTGGGTGACCACCTTGCAATCCTTCCTGAGGTGGTCATACTTGCCACACTTGAAGCACTTCGGACCTTCACCCTTCTTCTTCCCGTCAGCCTTGGGAGCATACCCCCTTTACTGCTGCCCAAAAGTTGAAGGCCCATATCCTCCTCCATCGGTCTTCTTCTTCTTATCCCACTTCTTCTTCTTCCCCGAGAAGAGCACTTCGCCATCTCCCCCAGCCACCGACACCCCCGCCATCTACCTTGCTAAACTTTCTTGCGATGCAAGCAAGTTCTCCAGCTCCAACAGAGACGGCTGATTTGCCCATCCCTGCACCGACGTCACAAAGGCAACATATTCCTTCTGCAAGCCGCGGATGATGTGCCTCTTCAGCTTCGCCTCAGAGATAGGCTCATCAGGATCCAATGCTGAGATTTCAGCGCACAAGTTCTTCATCTTCAAAAAGAAAGTGGAAATAGAAAGATCACCCTGAGCCGACCTTGCCAGCTCATTCTCCAGGAACTGTAGCCTTGCTACATTTTTCTTATTAAACAGCCCATCCAGGGCTCTCCAGATCTCCGCAGCCGATCCACATCCCAGAATGTGATCAAACAGATCAGGTGAGATTGCCCTCTTCAGAGTGAACTCTGCCTTCACATTCGTCCTTCTCCAAGTTCTCACCTCAGCCCCATTATCCCCTTCTGGGACAACTTCCTGCGTCTGATCTCCTCCAACTACCTCCCAGAGGTCCTCACCTAAAAGATAGCTTTGCATACACGACTTCCACTTCTTGAAGTTAGTCGATGTAAGCATCTCAATTCCAAGACCGCTCGCTTCCATTGCTCTACCACTGGTTCCTTCTTCACAAAGGCGATGGCTACTCTAAGTCACTCACTGCTCAACCACTCCAACCTACCTCTGATACCATGTGAAATTTTCCCAAATCTTTATGAAGCGAGCAGGAGTTAGTCAACTTAGAGTTCACAAGCCAAACAACCAGAAGCAAATGGAGGCAAACAAGAAATCTTTATTGATAGCAACTTCAAATTACAAGGCAAGGCATGCTTCGCGAGACATGATTTCGCCAGCACAAACACCAAAGGAAAAAATACAAGTTGAAGATAACTTGAGACCGCGCGGTCTCCCTATGACCTTAGCAACCTGCCAGACTGCAACCCGCTGCCGATCTCAGAACAACACCAGACCGCTGATCAGACCGCACCCCTCCTTTCGAACTCCTGATTTTCCCGAACTCCAGCAACACAACTCCAAGCCGCAGATCGCCCGAACACTTTCCGAGGAAGAGGTGATCGCTGCTTCCCGCACTATCCGTAGAAGCTGCACAAAAAGAGTTCAATCAGCAGACCGCCCGGTCACACAAATAGAGACCGCAGGAAGGAAGAGAGCTCAGCTTACACTTGGTGTGTCTCATTATTATTGCTGCCGATGGGTCCCATTTATAGGCGTGAAACCTGATCCAGTCACCACCCTATGAGATAGGATCACCACCCTCCAGACCGCGCGACCTTACCGGTCACACCGCGCGATCAGCAACAGTACTCCTGCTTCATTTTAGGTGAGCTCGCTAGCTCCAACCAAACCATGAGAGACCGCCACTCTCATAGTGAGATCGCGACTCCACAAGGAGATCGCCAGACAGCCACGAAGCTGCTCACCACCTGTGTTCGCCAGAGACCGCGAACACAGCCAGTTCGCTATCAGACCGCGAACTCCCGTCGGCATGCCGGACTCCTCCTGAGACCGTGAACAACGTCCAGCTCGCATACTCGTCTCCTCTTGAGACCGCGAACTGAACCCGCGCGACTAAGACCCTTAGTCCGCGAATACCACCATAAAGCCTGGTCAGCCAGCAGACCGCATTCTGGAGAAAACCTGGAACAGGCTGTGCGGTCACACCAGACCGCCACAACCTTGAAGAAGATAACCCGCCACGCGGTTACGCACAGACCGCGCACACCTGAAGACGATCAACCCACCACGCGGTCACAGATAGACCGCGCGGACTTCACCTTCAGCCGCCTTGGACCCATACCAGCGATCAAGCCAGGAGACCGCAGCTAGGCTTAGACAAGCCAGACCGCAGAGGCAGACCGCCAGGATGTGCGGTCACGCCAGACCGCCCGACCTCCTCCCAGACCGCCCAGGTCCAAAAGTCCTCTAACTTCCACTTCAACAATTTCAACAGGCCGATCCAAATCTCGTGCATTAATGTTATGTTGTGATAGAAGTGGTTGCTATCTAGACAATCAAAACAAGAAAGGGTTGGTTAAGAAAGGACTTCGTGGAATGGCCTCTAAACATTGGGGTTGTTTATTTTCCTTGAAAGGATAGAAGGTAGAACATTTAGATGAGTGGATAGTCGAAGTTCTTTGTGGAGTGAAAAATATTGAGAAGCTAGATTTAGAAGCACATGCATGACGGTTAAATATGGAGGATAACAAGTTAGTTGAGCAGATGTATAGTGCATGTGTTAAGCCAAGGAATATTTTATCAGCTGCCGAGGGTAAAAACATTGCAAATGTAACTGTAAATCGAACAATTTATAATGTAAGGGCTAAGTTACACAAGAAACATTTAGAGGGACACACTCCTATTCAGTTTTTATACAAGTGCATCGACAATGCAAACTATGTTAGTTTCTATAAAGTCAATGATAGTACAAAGAAACTACAAAGTTTATTTTTTGAAAATCCAATTTCAATCAAATTGACCAATATGTTTCCAACTATGTTTCAACTAGATTGTACTTAAAAGATCAACAGATATAGAATACCACTTATATGTATTGTTGGAATGCCCTCCACAAGTAAATCATTTTATTCATGTTCACATTTCTGTCAGATGAAACTCAATCTAGTTATGAGTGGGTTTTGCAATGTTGTAAGTCTATACTTGCACCAGATTGTTTGCGGACTGTTATGGAGACCGATAGAGAAATTGCTTTAATGAATGTCATTTCAAATGTTTTTCCTCAAGCGAAGAATATCTTATGTCGTGTTCACATTAATAGAAATGTCCTTGCTTATTGTAAAAAGTTATTCAGTAATGGGAAAGATTTTGAGAAATTTATGTTTGAATGACAACGTGTGGTTAAAGCTATTTCAGAAAGTGATTTCAATATCGCTTTCGATCAATTAGATGTTGAGTTTTCTACCTTATATTCTGATGTTTTAAAATACGTCACTACTATTTGGATAGAACCTTATAAAGATCATTTCATATCGGCATGAATTGATAAATACATACATTTGGGCAACTCATGCGCACACTAATCGTGTGGAGGGGGGGTCATAACCAACTTAAAAAAATTGGAAGTGTTTATTGACAATTTGATAACAATATGGAGGACTTTCGATCAGATGATAACCCTCTAATATGCAAATATTAGAAGATCATTCAGCGACAGTTGTTTCAAAATTAGAAATGAATTCACATGTGCATTGTATTCATATTTAATTGGGAAGATGTCTACACAAGACTTACAATTTATTAAAGCGGAGGAAGAATTAGTGAAGAAAGGAGGATTTCAATAAGTTCATGAATGTTCACACAAATAGAGGTACACTTTGGGATTACCGTATGCATATGAATTATTTACATATATAATTAACTCTAAAGGCTTTTCTTTGTGGTTGATTAATGATCATTGGAATCAAATAGTTTTGTATGAAAAGTTTTATGTCAACATGAAAAAAAATATTGACATTGAGCTTGAGGGAATTACTCAAACAATCTATGACTTTAGTGAACAACAAAAGAAAAAAACAAATGAAAATTATGAGAAATAATTGATCCAACATTGAGCCAAATAGAGGAACCATCTGTTCCATTGAAGTTAAAAGGGAGGTTGAAGGGAAGCTACAAAAAAAAGATGTTTTGTCTACTATACGTCTACCTTATCATTTTGAGTATGCTTTGTTGGAGGATAATGTTTTGGAAACTAAAAAAATGAAAGATAACATCAAAGTTTCCTATTCGTAGGAATAAAAATATTGTTGACAAAGTTCGTCATCATTTCACACCATTTTGGTTGGAGCACATATTTGAAGCCATCGACATGTTGGGTGATGGTCATGTGGGTACCGAGTTGTTAGTGAAGCATTGAATATTTTTGGTGATTGCCACAAGTAAAAAATGATCTATATTAGGAACTTGATAATCATACTCTTCTATATGATGTCATTAACGAAAGCAAAAGAAATTTAGAGCTACAATGTACAAAAATTCTGGCTCCGTTAAGTAAGTGGATGACACTACCAGATATGGAACTTGTTATCTCTTCATGCTACAACATTGCCTTGGCTCTATTGTCTAAAGTACAAACTTTCACATTCGTCCATTCTGGATGTGCCCACACATATTTGTAGTTGATTATAAATGATAATAACTTCATTCAGTTGCATTTGAACGCTTGCTCTCCAAATCCAAACTTTATTCCATCTTGGGTGAGATATCATCAACATACATTGGAAGGAGGGGGAAGAGACAACAACTAATGCTTATGAGAAGCACAACCAGTTGTGGAAACAACTACTTTTGTATATTTGGATGATCTAAAATGAATCGAGGAATGAAATTACTTTTATATTTTTTAATTTATACAATAACATTTTATAAAGTAAAAATATTAACTTTGTTTTTTTTTTTTTTTCAAAATTTCAGGTTACAAAGGTGGAGGTGAAGGCATGACTACTAGGAAGAAAAAATAATTACTTTTGACATTTTGATTATTAATCATTTTCATGTACTCCAAAGATCACAAATTAGTTACTTTGGGTTAATATTTTGGACTATTTAATGACTAGAATACATTATTGATCGATTGCTTTTTTAACTTGTTAAAATTTCAAAAAGAAAATGTGGATTTTGTTTGAAATACTTTAGTGCGGATAACAAATAGTTGCAGAAAGCCAATATTGTAATGTGTATAACAATCGCTTTTTTAAAAAAACACAGCAAATACTGCAGTGTTTCTAAAAAACTCTACAGCTATCACAACACTATAAAGGTCGTGCTAGTATAATCTAGATCTTAATGTGCGTAACTGTTGCAGGTAATGGTGAAGATTGGAGAAGAGGAAGAGTTTTGGTTTTAATGGGTTTTACTGCCAAGTTTTACTTGTTACATTTCTGTGTAAATACATGGCAGTGGAAGCATCCAGAATACATCATAAAGGAAATACAGTTGGAGAATTTTCGGTTTTAAGTTTCATTAATCATAAAGTCTGATGTGACTCATATTTCCATTTTACACCCCGTCTAAATTTGTGTTGGCGACAACTCATATCTTCGTCCTGAGGTCCATAAAGCGATCTTTGGCGAGGGGTTTCGTGAATATATCTGCAAGCTGTGCGTTGCTAGGTTAGTGCTCAAGCTGGATTATCTTCTGCTCGATCAGTTCACGAATGAAGTGAAATCGTATTTCTATATGCTTGCTTCTGCTGTGGTAGATGAGATTTTTCGATAGGGCAACATCAGAAATATTATAGCAACGCATCAATATCTCTTCCATTTCCTTCTTCTTACCATAAATTTCTTGTATAACTCTTTCCAGCCATATGCCTTCACAGGCGGCAGTGTTTAATGCTATGTATTCCGCCTCCGTGGTTGTGAGAGTTACAGATTGTTGCTTCATTGAGCTCAATGACAGAGGCTTTGATCCGAACAGGAAAAGGTAGTCGCTGGTACTCTTCCAGTCGTCAATGTTGTCCGCCCAATCTGAGCCGGCAAAGCCAGTGAGGTCTTCATTGTCATCTCTTTGATATAGGAGGCCAAAATTTTTTGTCCCTTGCAGGTAGCGTAAAATGTGTTTGACCATAGCGAGATGAGATTTGTCAGTCTTAATCACAAACTGAGCCACGATATTGATGCCATTCTCAATATCAGGTCGGGTGTTTGTGAGATAGATTAGGGAGACAATAAGGATTCGATATTCTTCTTCGTCCCTGGATTCTACTTCTTCTTTCTTTGCCGTCAACTTCTCTTTAGTATCCCTAGGAGTGCCGCAGAGTTGCAATACTCAAGACCATGTTTCTGTAGAAGATTAGAGATGTAGAGTTCCTGAGTGACGAAAATGCTGCTCCCAAGGTGTTTGATCTGATTCCCCAAGAAGAACATTAAGGGGACCACATCAGTCATATGATATCATTGATTCATTTTGTCTCTGAATTGTTGTATGGCGTGTTGGTTGTTCCATCTGACTATCAGCTCATCAACATATATGCATACATTAATTCTTGCAGTGTTGTCTTGTTTGGTGTAGAGAGTTGGTTCATGGAGGTTGCGAGAAAATCCTTCATTCTTATAGAAGGAGTTGATGTTTTTGTGTCATGCACGAGGAGCCTGCTTAAGGATATAGAGAGCCTTTCAGAGTTTATAGATTTTATCTGGTTTGCCCTCTTTTTCGAAGCCTTCAGGTTGGGTAATATACACCTCCTCTACTAATGCTCCATTAAGTAAAGCTGACTTTATATCTAACTAGTACAAAGGATAACCGGAGTGCGTAGCCATGGCAAGGATGAGGCGAATGGTGGTCATTCATGCCACCAGAGCAAAAGTTACGTCGAAGTCTTCACCTGGTTTTTGAGAGTATCCATTTACAACCAGGCGGGCTTTATGTTTGAAAATGGAGCCTTATTCATTTTGTTTTAGTTTATACATCCATTTAGGCTAATCACATGTAACATCCCATTTCCTACTAGACCCCTTTAACTTCAATTAGGGTGGGACATTTGGTGAGTGAGGTGAGTTTGGGCAAGGTAGTGACCATATGATACATTGAGTTGGGTGAACAAACAAGTGGTCCCCTACAGGATACATGTCAACTTAGGTGAAATTAGCCCAAATTGAACTCATACTTGTAAATTGACCCCACCACTATATCCCTAACCCTAAAGGAGACTCAATCGACCAAAAGCCCCATCAATTGGTCAACCAATTTGGACAAATTGACCAAAGTCAAATTTAAGTCAATATAGCTCAATTCAACTCAATAGGTTTCAATTTATACTAGATGGTAAGCCCTTAAAGGAATGTTATGGACCCAAAAGGCCCATCATGGGGTCACCAATTGGCCCAATTTGACCAAAGTCAAACTTAGGTCAACATAAGCCAATCTTTCACCAATAAGTTCAATTGACCCCCAAAATATGAAATTGACCTCACCCCTAGTCCTAGAGCATAATAAGGGACCCAATTGACCCAAAAGCCCCATCCTGAGGTCATCAATTGACCCAAATTGATGAAAGTCAAACTTTCCCCATTTTGGTCAAAACCACACCTATTGGATAAATTAGCCTAATTAGGGAACCACCATGACCCAACCAACATAGGGTGGTAAATGGACTCAAGGTCAACACATTGGACCAGTCAACCCACCAAATTGACCAAGTCAACCCTAAGGTCAACCAAGTTCAAAATAAACCGTAATTATGAAATTTAAAAGCCCAAATAAAAATCAATTGGTCTAAGGCCTTACCCAAAGCCCATCCAGCAAGCCCATGAGCCAAATGACCCCCTAAAACCCTCTGAATTTGAATGGAGGAGTTTCATGGAGGGCAAAAAGGGAAAATCACCATTTTGGAGGAGAAAGAGGAGAATTTCATGGGGTGCTTGCCACATGGAACCTCCTCATTCCCAAAGGCAGCCAATGCATTGCCCATCCCTTGGGACTGGCTTCCCTTTATTGCCAGCCTGCTGCCATGCAGGAGAAGCCTCCAAAACTCTTTGGTCAAACCCCTCAATGGAGAAATCCTATATACTCCATCTCTCAA
Source organism: Dactylorhiza incarnata (assembly GCA_033032865.1). NCBI lineage: Eukaryota > Viridiplantae > Streptophyta > Magnoliopsida > Asparagales > Orchidaceae > Dactylorhiza > Dactylorhiza incarnata. The sequence continues at coordinate 2,679,136 of JAWHQI010000068.1, forward strand.
CACAAGCCAGCCCTTTCATCACCTTCCCCACCTCACAAGGAGTCGATCCATCCGTCTGGAGCCAAGCTTCAGCTGTCGGATCTAGATTTGGAGCTAGTTTGCTGGAGACTGTCGCCACCATGTCGCACCGCTGCAACACACGCCGGAACAAGTTGTACTAGATAGACACACTATGAGACTACTTTGTGGATTGTTATATGAACGTATCACAAGTAGATGTCAAATGGAAATGGTGTTTGTGGTTCTTTGACCTGAAGTCACAGTTATCATCTAGTGAGGAAGAGCGTACTTTGATGCCATCTAAAGTCTTCCTTGAGAAAGGTTGATGATAAGGGTGGTTATTGGGTATGTTATGAATCATTTGGATGTTTGTGTGTGGACAGAAATGGAATTTGTCCTCCTATATAATATGAGTTACATCCATGGGCTCCTTGATGGAAGGAGACTATGAAATGCATGGCCATGCTGGGTTGAGTCAATATATGATATTGAACTTACCACTTTCTGAAAGTCTATTCTAGATCAAGAAAGCATGGGTTGAACAATTATGAGGGTGACACGGTCCATGCATCTAGTTCAATCTGGATGTAAGGACAAAGGGACATGAAAACACTGATACATTGATCACGGATAGCCTTGTTTGAGTTGTGAACTCTTGTTGCTTAGGTAGTAATGATGCATTGCTAGATGCCGCTCATTGTTTGTGAGACTTTTGTTGATATCTTCTAGATCAAGTGGGAGACTATTGGAGTTTCTACGGTGATCTGGAAGTAATCAAGCAGTTAGCCTCACTGCCAACGCAATATGAGCCTATAGGGTCGCACATAAGAGGGTTTGGAGAAATTGGAGAAAAGATTGTTTTGGCCTTGCTCATATTGGATATGAGTGATAGGACCAATCCTATGACTATTTGGAGTTGAGTTGGTTCAGGAAGATTGCTCCTAGATATTATGAATATTGCATGGAGCATGTCGAAGAAGGCTACAAGACGATATTATGAATATCGTCGAGAAGACTTCAAAATGACATTGCGAATGTTGTTGTGATAGAAAGGTTGTTATCGGGATCACAAGCCGATATTGTGAATATCGACTCGTGATCAATGTCGTCGAGAATGTCTCGACAATATTGACTAACAGGAATTTTGTCGAGAGTGTCTCGACAATTTTGTCAAGATGACTCGATGATTTCATCGAGATGTCTCGATGAGTTTGTCAAGACCTTCTCGACGAATGTTCTATGTTGTCGAGACTGTCTCGATGATAGATTTTCACTGGTCCTTTCATCGAGACTGTCTCGACGAATGGTTGCATTCATCGAGATGTCTCGATGATTTCATCAAGGCTATCTCGATGATTTCATCGAGAGTGTCTCGGCGATTTCATCGAGATTTTTCGACGAATGAAGTGTTATGCCGACGAGACGTTTTTGTTCTATTCTAAATGGGTGTGCGGTCAGTGGGGTTGTGATCTGCCTTAATCCTCTGGATATAAAATTCCAGAGCTTTTAGGTTTTCATTAATCAATCGATAAAAACACCGAGTGCATAGGAAGCGGCGACAGAGCAGGAGCGCGATCCCGAACAACATGCCCTACCCATGCGGGAAACGTTCTGTAGATCAAAAGGAATCATTCCTTGAGATCGTTCTGTTCCTACAGATCCATAGGAAGTGTTCCTTTGGGATCTAGACGCCTCTCGTTCATCCTTCGAAGTCACCGCCTCTCCTTAGACAGATCTAGTAATCCGTAGAGACATAGAGGGCTTTCCTTCTCCAGCCTCATTCTCGTTCGACAATGACTTAAGGTTCTCCTTCGCTTGTGTGGACTTCTGTAGAGGTACAGATCTATTTATATACTAACTCCTTTCGATGAGTTTGCTGATTTCATTAGAGCCATCGGAACAAGCACTACAACAAACTGCACTTATAGTAAGGACCTAAATCGTTACAATAAGTGCCAAAAATCGTTACAAAAACTCTTTGGTAACGAAAAAAACTTTAAGTAACGGTCCTCCTCTAAAGCTCGACGCTAAAGGTTCTTGTAACAAATTTATGCATGTCGTTACAAACAAATTAATTGTAACAAACGATACTTTCTCACCTAAAAGAGATTCTTCCTCACAATAAATTGGTCACAATAAATATTATTTCGTTACGAATGTTCTTTTTCCACACAAAAAAACAGTTACCATTAAAACTATTTCGTTACAAATATTTTATTTTTTCCTCACTAAAAATAAATTAACTCGTTACAATAAAGTATAATAAACATTATTTCGTTACAATAGATTAAACAATAGTAACGAAAAAATCGTTACATTTGTTTTCCATTCTTCTTACTACAGCCAATTCATTTATATATCAAAAATATTCCATTTCTATTTTTTATGTACCCGAGATTTTATTACAAATAATAATCTTGAAAACACACATATATTTAATATTTAGTAACAAGATCAACATGTATTTATTCACACCAAAAAGTATTACATAGAGTACAAGTTATTATCATTTCTTCTAAAATAATACAATAATACATTACAAGATCAACATGTTTCTAATAAATCTTCCGTCATTTTTCCAAAAATGAATCGTCCATCACTTTCTGACTAATGATACTTTCATCATTTGTCGGTCAATGCTCGAGCACCCTACAAATAAAAGAGAGCAATTAAGATCACCCTACAAATAAATGAGAGCAGAAACATCCATACATACATAATCCATACACACCCCATTAAATAAGCGTACAGTAAAACACACACTTGCCACCCGTTGTTTAGTTCATACTGAAATTAAGGTCATACAATTGCATAATTTTCATAAAATCCTTTGAAGAACTTGAATTGCATAGCTATTTTCTTAATTTTTTTCATTAGCTACAATTGGGAATCTCTAGGCCTTGCTCTGCGCCAGCACATTACTTATAAAATCCTGATACAAATATCTACTCAAACAAATAGCTTGTATGAAAGAACACTGCCAAATTGGATCTTTAAGTTTAAAGTGAAAATGATTTGAGATACCTCTTTATCACCACCTGGCCTGTTAAAGATGCCTTTCTTACATTTTTGCTTAGCATCTCCAACCTGGAACATTATGAATATAACATCATTTCAAAGAAAATAAGGTGGGAGAGGGAGGAAGATGGATAATCAAGGGTTTAAAGAAAGACTAAAGAAATATTTGAAGCATTTATCATCAATGCAGGCTGTGAATTTCCAAATCAATAAGGTCAGAGCAAACCTTTTCCAGAATGCCAAAAATAATTTCATATAACTTGTCTAGGATATCAGAACTCCTTGATAATGCAGAACTGAGAGACTTCAAAGCTGCGAGCCTATGTGCAAATAATTTAATCTGTGAATGTTGTCGTGGCACTTAAAAAAATGCCGCAAATGCACCATGATAGAGACCGCCGCGAAAACCTAGAGACATTAGCGACATTAGCTTCATAAGAACTATTAGGTTCTGTACTAATAATGCATATACTAAACAAATCATGAACAATGAAATTATTCGGATTTCATTATTTGATTTTATATGTTTTGAACAAACAATGTATACTAAAAATCTTGAACAAAAGTTATATAAACTCAATTATTTGATTTTATATAAGTGAAAAAAATTATCTAAGTGCATTTCTCTTGGTAGTACAAAAACTTTTGGAGTAAAACTCAACTTTGATTTGTTTTTTATAAAGGCTTGAAATCAACTTTGATTTGTAAAACATTTCAAAAAATGCCCTCAACTCAAATCCATCCCATGCATTACATGGGTTTTCAAAAAATATAAGATGGCCACCTAACCTTGTTCCGTTGGCCAAGAAGAGGCAGCTCGGGTGGCAAATCATGTTATCACATTCTACTACATTACATAAATGATAATAATAACATTTAAGTATGAATTCAAAGATTTAGGTATATGTTGTAGCTATACCATTAATCAACCATCAATTGTCAAAGATATTTATCTATGCATTAACACATGCCATCTTATATTTCATCTTAACAATATATTCTTTGTAGGGTTTTGAACATTAGCTGCTTAAATTTACAAAAAAGAAAGAAAGAATTAAATGGCTTTTAACTAAGAATTATAGTGAAAAAAATGTTATCTAAAACTAGCTATCAATGCTGAATAATGAAGTTCAATAAACCGACCTGCAAGAAGGCCATGCTTCACAAGGTTTGCAGCAATTTGATCTTCACCAACAGAGACAGCACTGTAGTTAGAAACAGAAGCTGCAATTTTTTCCTTGCTAAATTTGCAGCCACCTCGGTCAGCCCCAGTGTATGGGTACTCTTTCTCTGTCTCGAGCAGCTTTGCTTTGTTTATTTGTTGAGGCTTCCGCCATGGTGACATCCACTTCATTAATGCCTCCTATTCCAGTTTCTATGGTAGGTGATTTATCTGCAGCTGCAATGTGCTCGAATGAAGTTGATATACATTGCAAAAGCCAATCAAGTACCTTACTGGCAGAAACTGAAACAACAGACATATTTGCATCACTATTTTCAAAAAAAGGGAACAACTTGACTAAGTGGTACACCTTCATGGCCATTATCAGTAAACTGAATAAGAAGTCCAAGATGCTAAAAGCTGTCCAAATTTAAAACCTGTTGTGCATAACAGAACCATCATTGGGCCTAAAGGCGGCAACAATCACTAAGTATAAGTGTATAACCATAACCATCATTGGCCAAAAATAGAAAATTTAGTGCACAGCCACAACACCAGGCAGTGAAAACAAATACAATATGCATACCTGGAGAAACTGTTCTGGCCAAAGCAAGACCTGCAATACATACCCAGCAGCAAAATTCCAAATAGTCTAACACCCCACTAACAAAACCTACTAATCAGTATATAATCGGCAAAACAGAATCATCCAAGCCAACAAACCAAGCAGATTCCCAAGCTTAGAACCAAAATACTAACAGTCATAAACCAAGCAAAAGTAATAAAATAGTCACAAAGCAGTAAACTAAAAAACTAACAGTCATAGACCATTTGACAACAAAAAAGTGCACCAAAAAGTAAATGGTGTGTGCATCAAAGTCAAGGAATTTCCCCAAACTTTTGCAGAACGAATGTCAGCTGCTCTTTCAGCTCATTTTGCCCCTCCTTTAATCCTGCAATCTCTGCATTGTGTGTTTGAATCAAAGCTTCCTGTGTATCGATAAGCTCTGTTTGTGCTGTTAAACGAGTCGTGGCATCGCGCAATTCTTCTTCCGCTACATTCAACTTCTCTTTCAACTGAGTAGTCACATTCAATGTCTTCTTCATTCGTTTTGAAGGCACAACACCAATGCCTAGCCCTTTGTCATAACCAGACTTGTTTCCAAGTGCAGTCTTTATAATTTCTCTCTCAGAGCTTATGAGATCACTGTCAGAATCTGTTGTTGTCCTCAGCCTTTCCATTTCACGCTGTAAAATATAGTGTTATAATAGAAACGTATGTTATCAATCAATTTTGCGAAAGTTTCAAATATATTTTGACTTACGTATGCCGCTTCTGCTTTCTCGCTGACAAACACCCCATTCTTCTTATGGGTGTTCGCAAAGTTCTCAACCGGACTTTGATTAACCTGTATATCAAAAAAATATTTGAGAATATGTCATAGTAATCAATAACTCACATGTAATTATTGCATTACCATTTCCAGCAGTCGGGAATGGTAGGATTTAGAACCCGACGTATGAGTAAACGACATGTGTGATCTATTATCAGCATTTGTCTTGGACCTTTTTTGCAAGCAAACAAAAGTATTGGATTCTAGTCATTGAATGTGTGATTAATAACATATATATTAAATAGAATTTACTTATGTAGTCACATTCACCTTAAAAGTCTCACTTTCAAAGAGATCGCACAACTGACACCAATTCTCGATTGACATCCACTCAAATGGGCTACTAGCTCTTGGATTCTTTCCTGCCACAATATAATCTATATGCCTTGCAGATAATCTTCCTCTCCGAATGTGTGTAGCTACGTTGAAACTTCTCCTCCATGAACCCTTGCACACTTTTATCTGTTTCCCAATTCTTTATCACAAACCATTGCTACAAAAGAATAAATTATTTGGTTATCCCAAACAAATTCACATATATGGTATATAAATATTAATTACTTACACCTAATGCAGTATATAAAGTAAGTTTCAGCTCTTCCCCCAATTCACTCCATGGGTTCAAACAATCCAAACCCGCACTGTGTCTTACAGTAACACCTATACAGTGAATAGCCAAGTGAATCATTACATCAAAAAATGCTGGAGGGAATATTCTCTCCAATTTGCACAAAATAATTGGGATATTACTCTCCAACTTCTCGATATGCTCTACCTTTAGTGTCTTTGAGCATAAAATTTTAAAAAAAATCTCCTAGCTCGTATAGTGCCTCAATGACATCTGCTTGCAGAAACCCACGAATGCCAATAGGAATTAACCGTTGTAGTAGAACATGACAATCATGAGATTTAAGTCCATAAATCTTCCCATCCTTTACGCATCTTGAAATATTAGACGCATAGCCATCTGGAAACTTGACATTTTTTAAAAAATTGCAAAACCTTTTTTTCTCATCGGAAGATAGATTATAACATGCTTGAGGTTTTATTATAGTACTTCCATTTCTAATCAAGTGTAACTCCTTCCGGATGTTAAGGTCTCGCAAATCTTCTCGCGCTTTTTCCGTATCTTTGTTTTTTCCATCAATGTTCATCAATGTGCCCAAAACACTATCACAAATATTTTTTTCAACATGCATTACATCAATGTTGTGTCGTATCAAAAGCTTTTGCCAGTAAGGTAGTTCAAAGAAGATGCATCTCTTTACCCAATTCCCTTCTTCATTGTTTATCTTCCTCTTCCGCTTGCTTGGGTGTTTTCCAAATTTATCAAAGTTATGTTCGAGTTTGGTTAAATCTGAAAGCAATTGTGCGCCACTCCACTCCCTTGGTTTTGAACGTCTTTCTGACTTTCCATCGAACAATTTACTCCTTCGATAAGGGTGATCATTATGTAGATAACGACGATGTCCCATGTAGCATATCTTACTTTGAATTCTGTTAGAATCGGTATCATATAAACAAGTTGGGCATGCCCCGTAACCCTTTGTGGTCCACCCAAATAAATCACAAAGAGCTGGAAAATCATTGATTGTCCACATAAGAGCAGCATGCATTTTAAAAGCCTCTTTGGTGTATGTGTCATAAGTCTCAACACCATTCCATAATTCTTTTAATTCTTCTATCAGTGGTCTAAGATAAACATCAATATCTTTTCCAGGCGCACGTGGGCCAGGAATTAATAATGACATCATAAGAAACTCATCTTTCATACCTTTGTATAACGACATATTATATGGAATTAGCACAACTGGCCACATACTATAAGAAGTACTCATATTTCAAAACGGATTGAACCCATCAGTAGCCAATCCAAGCCTAACCTTGCGTGGATCTGCAGCAAATATGGGATAGTGTGCATCAAAACTCTTCCATTCAAGTGAATCTACCGGATGACTCAACATACCTTCTATCTCTATATGCTTCTCAGTATGCCACCTCATGTCAGCTGCTGTTTTAGAAGTCATATAAAGTCTTTGTATCCTTGGTGTTAAGGGGAAATGCCACAAAACCTTTTGAGCAATTAATTTTCCTTTTCCTTCGTTATATTTCCAACGTGGTTCTTCACACACAGGACACACATCTTTCTTCTCATTCTCTTTCCAAAATAGTGCACAATCATGTCTACACGCGTCTATCTTCTTATAGCCCAAACCTATACCAGAAAGAAGTTTCCTAGCCCAGTAAACAGATTTTGGAATAAGATTACCTTCTGGCATCACGTCCTTTAGCAATTCAAGAAGCATGTTAACTGACTTATCTGACATCTTGTTCATTACTTTGATATGCAGCAGTTTAACAATGAATGCTAACAAAGAGTATTTTTTGCAACCTATGTATAGTTAACGTTTGACATTACATAATAGACTTGAAAAAGTTCTCGTACTATCTTCGTTAGAATGTTCTGTAAGTTCTGCATCTCCAATCTCATGTATCAAATCAACTAAATCATCGACGACTTCAATATCATCGTTACTTTCATGACTTTGAGAAGGTCCACTATTGTTACTATTCGAACTGAACACAAAAGAACTAGTCAGTTTAGCTTCTCCATGATGTATCAACTCCTTATAATATTTGTAAAACCCTTTCAAATGCAAGTCTGCTTTAACTTCAATGTGGCTCTTTGTTTTAGTGTTTCGACATACATTGCATGGGCAAAGAATTTTATCTTCAAAGTAAATAGCATTTTCCCGTGCAAACTCTAAAAATAAATCCATGCATCTAGTATAGGTAGAACTGAATCTATCTGGTTCATAAATCCAGCTTTTATCCATAGCTAACAAAAAAAAATGGGATAAGACAATATCAAGAAGATAAAAAACTAGTACATACAAATAAAAAGTGAAAGAACACAAAAGAAAGTAGAAGATTAGAGAATACAACATTTGTGCACAAATCACACTCACAGTAAGCTATGTGAACAAATCCATTGTTTGGTTGGAGAAAGAGGTGGAAATAATATGTTATACTAAGGAAAGCTATGTGAACAAATCCAATTAGACAGCATTTTTACTGGGATGCTCTAACCTAATTTGGTGTCTAATTAAATTTGTTCACAAATTAGCACCAAATCACATAGCTTTGTTGTTAATTAGATTTGTTCACATAACATATTAAATCACATAGCTTTGTTGTCTAATTAGATTTGTCAATATAGCTTTATTTAATATTTTGATGGGTGAACAAATCTATAGAAAAGATGTTGTCTAACAAATCTTCTTAGACGACATTTTTTTGTTAACGTGGCCTAGAATATGCTTTGTAATGAATATACTTTTGTTCTCATCTAAGAAAAGCACCAAACCACACAATAGTTGTGGCTGTCAACATTTGGTGGAAATAATATACTAACACCAAATAAGACAACCACGTTAACTTGAGCAGGAGAGTAAAAGTATGGTAAGTCACAAATTATTAAACGTAAATCCTGAATCAACCTGAAAAGACAGTGTTAAATGCTGGAAAGAAAATGCCCTAAATTAACCTGAAAAATAATCACCAAATCTATATGAGAATACGTCCTAAATTCTGGGAAGAAAATGAAAAAAAGCATTGGGAGGAAGGCCTAACAACTGGGAAGAAACACTATGGATCGGCTCTGAAAAGGACTTCAAACTGGGAAGAAGACCTGAATGCTGGGAAGAAGAAGACCTGAAAAACTGGATCGGCTCTGAAGAAGACCTGAATGATGGGAAGAAGAACCATTACAACTACATGTTGAGAATAAGCCATTACAACTTTGGGAGGAAGAAGAAAAATTGCTTTGGATCTGGGTACCTGAAGATCAGGCGGAGACGTATATCTGGTAGAGTTTTCTCCTCCGTCGAGTTGAGGTTTAGGAAGAAGAGTGGAGGCCTTTTCTGTGGCTAGGGTTGAGGAATCTGGAATTTCCCCTGTGCCGAACCCTTAACCAGAGAACATTCAAGATTTAAGGCAAGATGTAGGAAGAAGACTGTAGGTCTTACCATAGGCGAGTCCTCGATTAGCAGCAGGAACGATGGATGGAGGAATAGCGCAGCCGAGGAGGAAGTGTACTTGAGAAAGCGTGGGAAAATTTGGGGGGAATTTTTTATTTCTCCCTCCATAAATTGATGTTCTTAGTTTAGTCATTAAAATCATAAGAATTTATTTTGAAATGCAAAATTAATATACAAAAAAGTTTATTTTTATCCAAGTTTGGCTCCGATTTCCTTATAAAACTAATCTCCTGTAGGGATGCAAGTTGAGTCGAGCCTTCTCGAGAGCTCGATGAGCCGGCTCGAAAAAAACTCAACTCGAGCTTTAGCCTGTCGAGAAAAAACTCAACGCGATGATCATCACACGTGATGTGATTGAATTATATGTGAAACAAATTATTTATGTACGGGAATTAATTTTAATATATGCGCATGTTATAAATAAATATAGCTAAAATTTAGTCAATTATCACATAACTTTTTTGCCACGACCAAAATCGTGGCTAATACTTTCGTATTTGCCATGGACTAGAAAGTGTGGCTAAAGTATTAGCCACGAATCAGGCAACCGTGGCTAATACTATTTTATGTGTGACTGTGCCTGTGTCTGTCTGTATTTGTATGTCTATGTGTGTTTGTGCATGTGTGTCTGTGTGTCTTTGTTTGTGTGTCTGTGTCTGTCTGTGTCATATATCTATGTCTGTGTGTGTGTGTGTGTTGGTGTGTCGGTGTGTCTGTGTCAATATGTGTTTGTGTCGTTTGTGCCTGTGTGTGTTTGTGTGTGTGTGTCTGTTTGTGTCTGTGTGATCTCCAACTATATATGTGTGTATGTGTCTGTGTTTGTGTCTGTGTGATGTCCAGTTATATATGCGTGTATGTGTCTATGTGTCTGTGCCTATGTGTCTGTTTCTGTGTTTGTGTTTATGTTTGTGTATGTGTATGTGTCTGTGTGTTTGTGTATATATGTTTGTGCATGTGTGTATGTATGTGTCTGTATTTGTGTTTATCTTTGTCTGTGTCTATGTATGTGTGTAGTGTGTGTCGTCTGTGTGTGTGTGTGTATGTGTTTGTTTGTTTGTGCATGTGTGTCTGTCTGTGTGTCTATGTGTCAGTGTATCAGTGTACATGTGTCAGTGTATCAGTGTCTGTCTGTGTTTGTGCATGTGTGTGTGTGTGTATGTGTGTGTGTGTTTGTGCATGTATGTGTGCAGTGTGTGTCGTCTGTGTGTGTGTGTGTTTGTGTGTTTGTTGGTTTGTGCATGTGCGGGTCCCGTGCGATAGTTATTTTTATTCTAGATTATGTTAATAAATTAATGTCAAATTGTCATTCATTTTTAAATTTAATGTTTTTATAAAAACATGTTTAACGTTTTATAAAAACTTTATATAACAGTTTTTATAAAGCTTTATAAAAATTGTATACAAAGAAATTTTATATATCTTTAACTACTATATATATAAAAAACTTTAAAATGATTTTTTGTGAAAATATAAATGTTTTTGAAAAAAATAAATTATAAAATATTGATGTATATTTTTTTACGGTCATTTTGAGTACTCATAGGTATATGTTGCGGGCGAAGTCCGCCGGGGGCGGGAGAAGCCCGTCGTCGCCAGCTGGGTACTGTAGAATGCGGGCGCAACCCGCTCGAATGCGGGCGCAGCCCGCTCGAATGCGGGCGCAGCCTGCTCGAATGCGCGCGCAGCCCGCTCGAATGTGCTCGCAGCCCGCTCGAATGCGCGCGCAGCCCGCTCGAATGCGCGTACAGCCCGCTAAGAGTCAGCGAGCACGGGCGAAGCCCGTGCGGAGCTGCTCGTAAAATTTTATATAAAAAATTTATATGAAATTTTTATAAAAATGTTTTATAGTTTATCTAAAATTTTATACACGTTTATATATAATTAAATTTATAATTATAATTTATTATATATATATAACCGGTTATATATATATATTATAAAGGTATGCCCGTGCTCGATACTCTCCGTTGTGACAGTATCCCGACAGCGACGATCCATGTGTCTGTGTTTATGTTCATGTGTTTGTGTCTGTGTCCGTGTACGTACGTATGTGTGTTGGTCCATGTGTCTGTGTATGTGTCCATGTATCTATACAAGTCTGTGTCTGTGTCCATGTGTTTGTGTCTATGTATCTATGTCTGTATGTACATGTGCTTGTCTGTGTCTGTGTATTTGGGTTGTGTGTGAGTGTTTGTCTGTCTAAGCATGTTTGTCTGTGCTTGTGTGTGTCTGTGTTTGCGTATCTATGTGTGTTACACCCCAGTCTGTGTCTGCGTGTCTATGCGTGTTTGTGTCTTTGCTTGCGTGTCTATGCGTGTTTGTGTTTGTGTTTGACTATGTCTGTGTCTATGTCAATCTGTATCTATGTCTGTGACTGTGTTTGTATGTGTCTGTGTGTGTGTGTGTGTGTGTTTGTGTCCGGTGAGAAAATTAAATTAATATTCAATTACTTTTATTTAGTTGATCGAGCTTCTGAGAGCGGATAAAATTGAGCGGGGTAATTCTTACTTTTAAAAAATGCATAAACGGATAAACCTTATTTAAAAATACATAAATCTTATTTAAAGCTCATGTGCACTGTCGGGCAATGTCGAGGCGGGGGTATTTTCGAGCGGGGAACATAGGCCTCATGTGCACTGTCAGTTGATCGAGCTCCTGAGAGCGGACAAAATTGAGCGGGGTAATTTTAATTTTAAAAAAAACATAAATTTAAAAAGTAAATTTTATTGAACAACGCGTTGTATTTATGAATTGATTTGACATGTATATATGAATTTTATTACACATTTATTTTCATTAAATTAAAGCATGGACGTGTCATCCATCAATCAAAAAGGCAATTGTTAACCGCACCCCAGTTTTGGCAATCCGCAACTCATTTATATTAATTATTACGCGTTTTTTGGATATACGCCTTGTACAAGCATTTTTAGGAAAAGTGTTCAACAGGAAAGTTGTAGTTATCGTCGAGATCTACAACTTTCGTGTTGAACATTTTTCCTAAAAATGCATGCACAATGCGTATTTCCAAAAAAATATTATAGTTTCGCCCATGTTTCATTTCGGGCGGCAATACGTCTTATGCGTGCATTTTTAGCAAAATTGTTCAACACAAAAGTTGTAGATCTCGACGATATCTACAACTTTTGTGTTGAACACCTTTCCTAAAAATGCTTGTACAAGGCGTATTTCTAAAAAAACACGTAATAATTCATATAAAAGGGTTGCGGATAGCAAAAACTGGGTGCGGTTAACAATTGCCTATATATGTATGACATATAATTTCATTAAAACGATAGCTCCCGAGCAAAAAATGTGTGCGCTGACAAATTTATTTATGCTTCTGAGCAAAAGAGATAGAGCTAGCTAGTGCAATGCGCGCGACTGAAAAAATGTGCGATCGTTATTTTTATTCAAAAATTATATTAATATGTTTTAAATTTTTTGATTTGTTTTGTGCAAAATTTTATGGAGGGAAATTTCCCTCCATATATTTCATTAATGTGAGAGGGAAGGAAATAGACAAAACTTAATAAACTAGAGGAAGAGAACGACGCGCGGCGACGGACGAGAAAGAGAACGACGATGACGGCGGCCGTGGAAGAGAGAGGTGAAGGCGGCGGTGACCGTTCGAAGAGAGGGGAGACAACAGCGCGGCGGCCGTACGTGAAAGACATTGCTAAAGCTCGTAAATGGATGTTTGTGTGTTTGGTTGTCCGTGTCTGTGCATTTGTGTGCATGTGTCTGTGTTTGAGCTCCGCGCGACACATGCAATACGCGCTATCTCTCAAGCAAAAAAAGGAAAACTACACGCACGAGAGTGCATTTGCATGCGCGCGAGAGTGCATTTGCGTGCGCGCAAGAGTGCATTTGCGTGCGCGCGAGAGTGCATTTGCGTGCACGCGGGTTCGTGCGTGATTTTATTTTAATTCCAAAATTATATTAAAAAATAAATGTCATATTAATTTGCATTCATTTTTACATTTAATATATTTTTAATTTTTAGTTTTGTTTTGTTTAAAATTTTATGGAGGGAAATTTTTATCTGTATATTTCATTCATTCATGTGAGAGAGAGAGATAGCGCTGCATGGGAGAGAGGCAGAAAAACTTTTATAAAAAGTTAAAGATTTATAAAACCCCCCGTACGCACAAAAATACATGTCGCAATAGTACTACATATCTGCGACAGCCGCGCACGAATGTTTGCGAGTTGTAGGAGTATTGTCGTCGCGTTAGAGCACTATCGAGGCGGGGTACTGTCGCGCGCATACACAATTTTTTTTTCAAAAAAATAATAATAATTCAAAACTTTGATAATAAAATTGTACAAAAATTGAAAATAAAATATGATATATTTTTTGTAACAAAACTTTAATAATAAAATATTACTATTAGTAAGGACAATGTCTTTGTCACAAAAAACTTTCATGATGTGGTTACAATTGATACTTATTGTGAGAAAAGTTTTCTATTTGTAACGTAACATTAGTGTTGTTACAAATACTTACCGTTATAGTAACGAATTAATTATTATTGTAACAAAATTTAAAATATTTGTTATAAAAAAGTTCTTTTTTGTAACAACAAAAAAGTTCTTTTTTGTAACAACAAAAAAACTTTGTTACTAAATATAACTATTAGTAACAAACTATGTTTCAGTTACATTTCAGTCCTTACAACAGGTGCAGTTTGTTGTAGTGAAGGAAGAGCACTCAGAATAGGATTCTGATTCCTAGAAGATTTTTCTTGGAGCATCTAATTGAGTAGTTACTCAATTCCGCTCAGGTAATTTATATATTGCAACAATTTCTTGACTCAGGGTTTTAGCACGATCCTTACATGAATCTTTTTAGTTGTTCTTGTTTATTCCGCTGCGCACATTTGATGTGACTAACCCCTAAGGAAAACCCAACAATATGTGTAGGTTTACAGGTGTGAAGACCTCGAGAATTCTACTCTTTATGACCTACCGTCGGGCGCTAGTCCTACCGATGGCGATAACCATATCGACGTGACTTGCTATCAATGCAAAGGCAAATTTTAATGTGAAGACTTATATCGTCGAGATGATGTCATCGAGAAGATTACTGTCGTGCGCTAACTTACCGCGAGTGCTAGCTATGTCAACAAGACAACCAACATCGACTAGAAGGATGCATCAACTTGAGACCCTGTCGTCGAGGCGAAGGCATGGAGATGATATCGATGTGACTGCTACCGCGAACGCTAGCCTACCGCCGTGTGCTAGCTTATCAACGAGAAGACTGCGTCGACTTGATGCTTTGTTGTCGCTAAGAAGGATTCAACGTGATTACTACTGCGATATGTTAGCCTGTCGCTCCACGCTATCCAAAGAAAACAACAAAATGTTCTCGGGTACCCTCCAAATTTGGTGCTGGACAGCTGGCAAAAGCGTGTAAAGATGTTACCTCCGCGCGGTAACTCTACCATTGGCGGTAACTTAAAAGAATCAGCTATAAAAGGTCTCGATTCTTTTCCTGAAATAGAGATACACACACTTACGAGAATAGGGTTCCTCAGCCACCTCTGGTGCAGAGAACCATCGTCTCCATGTAAGTAAAAGAGAACTATATCCCTCTCGCTCAAGTTTGAAGATCTCCAAAGAGTAAAATCTACAACAACCATCCGTTGCTGATCGAGTGCAAGAGGAATGATATTTAGAAGCACTGATCACTCACCGCTCCATAGAGGATTGTAAGTAATGGAGCATTCACCTAGAGGGCGGGCGTTAGGTGATCTGGGTTCTTTTTAAACAACTTGCAAGAGTTTCAAATATTCAAGCACAGAACAAAAATTATCGCACAGATAAGCATAGATAAAGCACACAAGACGACACAAGATCTATAGAGGTTCCTCAAGATCGGGTGTCTTGAGTAGTCGTCTGTCCCTCTGCGCCTACCCAGCAGTGTGCTAGGATTGGCAAACTCCACCAAAAACTTCAGGCCCTCAAGCCTTACAACACGGACCCGCAAGTCCAACAGCCTAGGCCCGTAAGCCCCTACTGCCACGAGCCCGCAAGCTCGACACACAGGCCCTCAAGCCCTACACAACACAGACCCGCAAGTCCTGTGCCTACAGCCTAGGCCCACAAGCCCCTACTGCGCCCGAGCCCTCAAGCTCGACATGATTAGACCCGCAAGTCCACTGCCCTGGCCCTCAAGCCTCACAGCTCTCCAACCCTCAAGCTAGACGGTGTCGGACCTGCAAGTCAACTACCCTCAAGCCTCACAGCTCTCCAACCCTCAATCTAGACAAATAGGCCCGCAAGCCTTTACAAGAAAAACAACTTCTTCTTCTGCCAGATGAAGATTGGCAACTTTAGCCTGATGGAGATTGGCTTCTTAAGGTTAAAGAAGATGCTTCTGAATCAGATCATGAGCTCACAGTTCTTCTTCAATCTTTTCTTGGCCTGATGAGGATTTGCTTCTTATCAGTCGATGGAGATGACTGCTTCTTCTTTTTCTCTTTCTTTCTTGCACCGCTTGTGTTGTTCTATTCGCTGTATGCGCAAGTTCTTTCTTGTTGATTAACCTTTTTAGGGCGACCTCTTATCTCTTTTATAAGACTGTGAGGCTCCCAACGGTCTTCTGAAAATATTCCTTAAGTGTCAGACGCTCCATTCCTTAAGAGCACGCGTTGATTGATGACATCATTAATTGCTGATAGACGATCAGGCGGCGACATTAATTGCCGATAGACGATCAGGCGGCGACATTAATTGCTGACAACGCGTCTACAAATTTTTAATCTATCTCGATGATATTTCCATTGTTACGACGACATGGACAATATCTCGACGACAGGACTTTGTCGATGCCTGAACTTTGGTAGACCTTCAAATATTCTTGCTTCTTCCTCTGAAGCAGGTATCTCGATGATACGAGATATTCTGGCGATTCTGCATATACGACGATATGCTATCTTTGACTGTGTCATCGAGATCTTCTTTCTTGCTGTCTGTCATCATAATCATGTTGTTCTCTAGATGACATGAGTAATAGCATGTCGATAGGTCATACTTTAGTAACTGCTTGACTTCAGCTATTCTTCTTTAGTCTTCTCGACGACATGCCTTCTTTACAATGATGTCCAATGCCATCAATCATACTTAGCCTTTTCAGCGACGAGGCTTCTTCACGACGATGTCTGTTCTTCTTGATGACATTTCATTCTTCTCTGCGTTCGACGAATGGAAATCTTCGTTCGACGAACAACATTCTGTGTTCGACAAACTTCATTCTTCTGTCTCGTCTCTGCGTTAGACGAACTCTATCCAGCCTTCGACGAACACGCTAAGTCTGCGTTCGACGAACTTGCTTCTGCGTTCGACGATCTTGCCGAGTCTCAGCGTTCGACTAACGCGCCAAGTCTCAGCGTTCGACGAACACGCCAAGTCTCAGCGGTCGATGAACACGTCAAGTCTCAGCTGTCGATGAACACCATTCTTCGTTCGACGAACTTCCTTCTGCGTTCGACGAATTTTGTTCTTCTAATTTCCTTAGATTTATAAGCTAGAGAAGTGATCAAATACAAAGTGAAGTATTCTTGACTTGGTGACTTCTTCAAATCAGGAATCATGTGGGCAAGATTCCCAACAAGGATATTAGTTTTGAGGGAGCAATAGATTCCATCTCTTTCTTCTCCATTGTTTTTCATTTTTCTCTCTGTTTTGTGTGAAGGAAAATTGATCGGGGAGATCTAGTGGGGATCTAAGACCCTTCCTGGGAGGAAGGTGTGGAGCGGCTCTAAGACTTTTCGGGGAGGAAAGGGAGAGAGACATCCAGTCCTTGAATTAGGGTTGGTATAGAAAACCCAAGGTTGTCATATTCATCGCCTCTGATCTCCAGCATCATGGAGATCTAAGTCTTTTTGTATAAACAATGTTTGATTATTCAAAGATATCATGTTTGTGTATTTTATAATATAAATAGTTGTGATTGTTCTGTAAGTGAATTGGTTGGAGCTGTGTTATTCCCGAAATGTTTTCCTATAATAAGTGTGTTGTTTCCATACCTAACATCGTGTAGTAGGGTTACCGTCAAGCACTAGCTCTAGGATGCGCATTCCTACGGTATTTTATTTAAATCTCCAATAGTTGATCGAAAACCTTATTCACCCCCTCCCCCCCCCCCCCACCACCACTAAGGTTGGCCACCCAATCCAACACCACTTGGTCCCAATGACATTTTGCCTTTGTGGCCTTGGGACAAGCTTCCATACCTTGCATCTTGTAAATTGGTTGAACTCTTCTTGTATGGTCATTACCCAGAATTGGTCTTGGTTGGCCTCATCAAACTTCTTTGGTTCCACTTGTGAAAGGACGTTGAGGTGCATGCTTTCATTTAGAGCATTTGTTCTAGTTCTTCTTCATTGATTTAGCTCACCAATAATCTGTTATGCAGGATGATCTTTTTGATATCTCATGGTTGTGGGCGGCACTCTTTGAGGGTCTTCTACTTCAATAATTTCATCAGTTGCTGCTTCAGTATTATCATTTTGAGAATTTGATTCTTCAGTAGCTTCTTCTTCTCCTTCTGGAATAGAATTCTTAGGGGAGAGTTCCTTCTTCTCAATATCTCTAATTTTCAATGAATCCAGTCCAGCATCAATTCCTACATTGCATGAACTAGACAAAGGGTTATGCATCATGCTGCTCTCATCAAAAACTACATGAATTGATTCTTTAAATTTAAGAGCATTTTTATTGAAGACTCTGTAGACTTTGTTGTATTTACTATATCCAACAAAGATACCTTCATAGCTCTTTTCAGAGAATTTGGTAATATAATGTTTTTTATTTTTCAGCACATATCATTTACTTCCATAAATTCTGAAGTAAGCTAGTGTTGGTTTTTTTTTCCTTTAACCACCTTATAGGGAGTCATGTTATGGTTCTTGTTGATGAGTGCTCTATTTTGCACATGGCATGCAGTGTTAACTTTCTCAGCCCAAAGTTATTTTGGAAGTGAGGAGTCACTTAGCATAGTCCTGCCAGCTTCAACAAGTATTCCGTTTTTCCTCTCAGCAACCCCATATTTTGTGGAGTTTTGGAAGAAGAAAACTCTTGTAAGATACCTTCCTCTTCACAAAACTTGGTCATTAAGCCAGATTGAAATTCAGTTTCATGATCACTTCTGATCTTTACCATTAAACTGCTTATTTCATTCTAAATTTGTCTAACAAAGTTCTTGAATGTGTCTAAGGTATCCGACCTGTGTTTCAAAAAGAACACCCACGCAAAACTAAAGTGATCATCAACATTAACTAAATTATATGTCATCCCTCCTAAGTTGTGCACTGGCATAGTGCCAATTAGGTCTATGTGCAGCAGATATAGACATCTAGTGGATTGTTTAACATGTATGCTTTTGAATGATGTCCTTGTTTGCTTGCCTATTTGACATGCATGACAAGGGACCATCTCTTGACAATCCAACTTAGGTCCATCTCTTGCCAAATTTTCTAAGATAATTTCTTAAGAGACTTGTAGTTAATGTGGGCTAGTCTCTTATGCCACTTTACACAAGCAGATACTCCAGCATTGGCTACAGGACATACATGTTCTTTTTTTATAATGCAAATAAAATTCAAGCAATAAATATTGCCACTCCTAGTGCCTGTTAGGATTGATTCAGCGTTCTTGGAATCCTTGATCAGACACTTATCCTTGTGGAAGGCAATAGTATAGCCCAAGTCAAATAGTTGACTTATGCTTATAAGGTTATGTTTTAACCCTTCAACATAAGCCACCCTTGTGATAGTGATACTACCATTTGTAATCTTACCATATCCTTTTATTTCACCTTTGTCAGATCCAACAAATTTGACTTTTGGTTAATCTTCTACAGGTGCAAACTCCTTCAAGAGGCTTCTAGTTCCAATCATATGCCTGGAATAACCACTATCCAAATACCACACAGGAGTCTTGGTGGTCTTTGTACATACATGCAATATAGCTACACTTCCTTAGTAACTCATATCTTTTTGGGTCCTAGGTGCTTTTTAGTGAAAACTCTATTTTGAGTATATACTTATTGATTTCTGATTCTCATGTTGGTGTCAAGCTGAACAGTTGGATTTATCCAGCAATCTAAGGCAAAGTGTCATATCTTTCCACAACACCAACATTCAAATCTATTGTATCTAAACTTTTTTGTTGAGTTGGGTCTTACTTGATTAAGTTGTTGCTTGGATGCCAACTCTCCCTTCTTGGGAGTTGAGGAACTTGCCCCAACATGAGAACTTCTAATGATATTCACGGGAAAAAATTTCTGGGTATGATCACTTTTTTGAATATTGTCTTTCCTTGAGAAGATTTCCCATTAGCTTCACCTTGAGTATAGCCTAAACCTTTCTTACTGGTTTGAGAGAAGCTATGAATCAAGGGAAGAACTTTTTGTGGCTTGGAGAAACTAGCCACTATCTTCCTTTCCACTAGGAGTTTGCTCTCCAATTCTTTGATTTTACTATTTTATGTTTGATTACTTCAGTTAATGTGGTAGTGCTTAGTGTGCAAATTGATAGTTTGGCCTTCTCTTGAGTTAGTTCTTTGACTTTCACAAGTAGCTTATCTCTCTTGTCATTAAGAGAGATAATCACAGCTTATTGAGTTTTACAAATAGCCTTTGCTTTCCTAAGTGCTTCAAGCAGGGCACCAAACTTTTCAATATATTCAGTGTCATCTTCTCTTATAGTTGAAGAGGAGCAGGCATCTAAATCAGTGTTAGATATAATTGGAGAGGCTTTAGGGATTACCTGGTCATGATGGGCTTCATCATAACTTCCTTCATGTGAGAAAGCCATTGTTTCCATATGGCTGTCTGACTCCGAGGAGGATGACTCAGTGTCACTGTCACTGAGTGTTCTCACTTTCTTTGCCATAAGGCACTTCTCTTTCTTCCTTCTCATTGAATACGTTCTCTCTTCACATTTTTCCTTTCTTTTGAATGGACATTCAACAATGATATGTCCATGCTTCTTGCAGCTATAACAAATGATATTAGAAGAAACTTGTTTATTAGGTTTTGAATCATACCTGTCAGACTTATGTCTGCTTCCTGATTTTTCCTCTCTTCTTGAACTTGAGGATGAGGACTCATTCCTCATGTTTCCACTTCTTCTATTTCTTAGTAGTTTCTTGAACTGCTTTATGAAAAGGAAAAGTTCTCCATCTGAGAGCTTGGAGCTGGAGTTGTTGATGATCTCATCTTTTGAGTCACAAACAGGCTCCACTGTTCTGTGTCTTCTTGAAGTTTCAGCTTTGAAGGCCATTGTTCTTTGTTGTGAGCCTTGGAGTTCTCCTCTTCAGTTTTTCTAGCATTTAATGGTAACTCATTTGATAGGAGTTTTCCATATAGTAATTGAGGCTCCATGTTCCCTAGGTTTCCAACCTCTCTAATAGCACAGAGTTTCATATCCCACTCTTTGTTCAGAGATCTCAAAAACTTATCATTGAGCTCATAGTTAGTGAACTCTCTTCCATAAGATTTGAGACCATTCACAATTTTGAAGAACTTTTCATAGCAAGCAATAATGTTGTCCTTCTTTTCTTGCATGAAAGCTTCATATTACTGATTAAGAAGGGATTTCATATCATCCCTAACTTCTTCAGTTCCCTCCATATACACAAACAAGGAGTTACACATTTCTCTTGCAGTTTTTAAATGAATCAGGTTTTGAAATGTAGAATCATCAATTTCATTGACAAATATATTCTTAGCCCTATTATCCATAGTTACTAGGGTTATTTCATCCTTGGTGTACTGAGATAAAGCTTTAGGGACTGCAAATTCTTTTGGGTCCACTAGAATATTCATGGGAACATAAGGTCCCTCTTCAACAGCCAAGTAGACTCTAGGGTCAGAGGCTTCCATGTACAGCTTAATCCTTTGCTGCCAGATGGGAAAATTCTCTTTAGTGCAAATAAGCAATTTCGTAGAGCACATTTCTTTGTGCTGCTCACTAGCCATGGTGTGTACTGACTACCCAATATAAATAAGAGATCTTGTTCTAAGTTGTTAAGCCTTTTAACTCAACATACCTCTGATACCAATTTAAAGAAATGAGTTGTCTATAATAACACATAGAGGGGGTGATTATATGATTTCAAATATTATTTAGCAATTTAAATATCTAGCACACCACAATACAATCAAACACAGAAAGCACACAAAAATTTATAGTTGTTCCCTTCAAGACAATGTGTGAAGAGGTAGTCCACTATCCCTCCCACCTATCTAGCAGTGTCCTAGACTAGGAAAATTCTCCAAAAACTCAGATCTCTATCCAGTATAGATGATCTTGAAACACAGATCCACAATGAATCCTACCTCAGCAATCACAAAGAAAGCCTACACTCAGGTACCTAGCACCTTACAAAAACTCAGACTTCACAAGTCCTACACACACTAAGATCTTCTTCAAGATCCCACAACCTCAGATCCACACAGAACCCTACAGAATTATATTATTGATTTTCTTTTATCAGAAAAATGCCTCAAGGTTATAGCTTCTTACTATTGAGTCTTCCTCTTCGGCAAATGTAAGCACCAGCAATCTTTTGAATATCTGGAGGTTTATTTAAGAATCTTCCTCTTAAAAAATTTCAGATGAACTTGTCTTGCACAGGAAGAAGATTCTTTCTTTGTTCTTGACAGCTGAGTGATGAAGATCTTTTTTGCTTTTGAGCTCTCTTTTCAAACAGTGTAAGTGTCTATTGATTTTGAAAAATGGTTTATATATTTGATGATTTGGGTTTGGACTTCTTCTTTTGTTTTATAAATAAAAGATAACCTTTATATTAAGAGTTTAGAATTGACGGATATTTTCGAAGTGTCTTGCAAGTACTCCTACTTTGAGAAATTAACCGTTATCCTATCGAAGGATAGAAGTAACGATCTTTTTCTTCTTTCGGAATATTGACAATCACGCCTCGGCTACAACGCCGAATCCTATTGAATTGAAAAGTAGAAAAGGAGAGTTTTGCACTAAATGAGTTTGGAAAGCTGTGTTTGAATTTTTAGTCCAAATTAATCATTTGATAAAGGCAAGTATACCTTATCGCAAGTAATACAGGATATTTTTTTGAAAATATCGGGATCGTATATTTCCGCGGGTCGTGTTGATTATGCTACTTCGAGGAACGAACTATTATTTTATCGGAATAATATTTTTAGTTGGTTTAACTAGAGTTCTAAGTGATAAAATGCGAAAGACGATAATAAGCGATTAACTAGAGTTCTAAGCGATGAGAAAGATAGCGCGCGACGTCGAATTACCTTGAGATGAAAATAGATTTTTTCGTACAATTAAAAGTGATGACTTTTCAAAATATTAAGATGACTTGACCGTGGAGGTTCCATAATTATGAACGCTCCTCTCTCAAGGGTACGCCCACCTGAGATTATGAATATTCGACCGAACTCTCGTTCTACAATCGAATGTTCTTAATACTCGCTTTATGTTGTGAACCCCGCTATTGGGTTTTTATTTCCAATTCGGGAGAATTACCTCGTCCTCTCTCGAGGGTAGAGCGCAGTTCTCTTTACCCGTGAGCGATCAATCCGTACGCACGAGCCTCTCGGCTAACTAGGTACGAAAACGGAAATGAAAACCACACATCGATTATGTGGCTCTACTCAACGTGATTCTCGGGTAAACCTTAAGCGTTAATTATTTTAGAAAGAGATGTTTTAATTTTATAGAAAAACTATTTTTTTGTGTCCCAATGCTCTTCGACGTCGTGTGCTAAAAGAAATTAGCCACTCATCGGAATGGAGACAACATTATCGGTTGAAAAGTACATGTTTAATGATTAAAGCAGATATAAGCGGATAAAAAGGAAATAAAAAGACTTATATAAAAAACAGTAATAGTATCCGTCCCAACCACCTTAAACAAGCGCTAAAAAGTTCTTAGCCTCTTATTCAAGAAGGGGGTGGTATAAAAATGAAAAGACTTATAAGGGTGCAGAAATAATATCCGTCCCAACCGACTTAAATAAATGCTAAAGTTAATTAGCGTCTTATTCAAGATGGGGGTGGTATATAGCAGTTATATGAAGACTGAAATAAAACTAAGTTACAAAAAAGAAAAATATAATCTCATACACGCACACACTCTAAAAAAAACTGAAAAGAAAGCGTTTAAAATGAAAGCGATAAAATAAAGCGAAAAAGAAAACGATAAAACTATTTTATGAAAGCTTGTAAATCTAAGCTATGAAAACAGTAAACCTAGATTATGAAAGCAATAAACCTAACTATAAAAGCAATAAAACTAAATTATGAAAGCAATAAAGCTAAACTCATACACGCACACACGCTAACATTAATAAAAAGGAAGATGATCCAAATGTGAAAAACAACATTTTATTTCTAAAAGGCGAAAATTACAAACGAACATAACTTAATTGCATAAAGAAAACTCGCATTCACTCAAAGAACTCAGAAAAACATTACAAAGCACTCAAAATTTGGATGAAAAATACTTCAGCCGAGCCCCTCTATTTATAGGGAAAATTTGAGTTTTACACGCCCTAGGTCACGGGCGTGACTTGAATGTCACGGCCGTGACTTAGGGCGTGACATTTGCTCGGCTGTATTCGCCGTCTTCTGGAAGGTCCGACCGTCAAACATGGCTGCACACGGGCGTGACTTGGTATGTTACGGGCGTGACTTTGTGAGTCACGGGCGTGACTATGGGTGGCTGATGTCGGCAGCATGGGCGCGGCTTCGAGACGTGACGCGCTGGCGGCTCACGGGCGTGACTCTGCTGGAACACGGGCGTGACTTGTAGAGTCACGGGCGTGACTTGTTCAATTCTTCGAGATTTCACCTAAAAATGGCTGCCAGCTGGAAATTTGTCTTTTAAAATTACACGCCCTTGGTCACGGGCGTGACCTCGGGCGTGACTTGAGCGATTTGTCGGGATTTGATCTGCATTGAGCCGTCCCTTTGATATTTGATCTTTAAAATGACACGCCCTTGGTCACGGGCGTGTCTGAGGGCGTGACCTGGGAAAATTTTGCAAAAAAAATGCAAAAACAAAAATAAAACTAAGTTAGGAACCAGAAATAATAAAGAAGCAATTTATTCATTAATTTACATAGAAAATTCACAATATTAATCAAAACTATACTAATAATTATACTAAAAATACATATATTTTATTACTTATCAAATACCCCCATACTTAAGCTTTTGCTATTCCAGAGCAAAAGTAAGAGAGATCTATACGGGATTAACATAAGTTCTAATTTTTGGCTATCGTTTTATTTTAATCATAAGAGACTGAAAAATAAAAATTCGGAGTAATAAGAGTTAAGTCCTAAATTATGCAAATGATTTAAGTAGAAAGAAATGTCCTGGCCAAAAGACTTCTTAATTAACCAAATAGCAAACAAAATTGCAATCATTAGTAAACGAGATTAGATCGAAATTATAATAACCTTTGTTTAAAGAAACATGAAGGAAAAAATATAAGTTACTAATTATGCTCTCAAATGATTTTTTGAATTAAAACTAGAAACAATAATTTGGTTAAGGGAAAAGGGGGTAAAAACCTTGGCAAATAGAAGAGTACTTGAATTAGGGGTGATGAATTGTATCATCTCACCCCTCTTATATAGTTTCCTTTGACTCCCATCGTTGGTATACGAGGGAAAATTGACCTTTTAATTAACCCAATGCCTGTGTTTACGGAATTTGCAATTCCCATTGACATAGGATCTCTTTTAACAAATATTGGGTGCCTATGTTTACGGAATTTTTGTATTCCCATTGACATAAGATCTTTTTTTTTCTTCCTTTGTTTGTTTTTGTCATTCTAAATTGGTGTATATAAGGGGTTTTCAAGAGAAATTCTAGAATAATAAAAAAAACTTTTGAGAGCAACCTTAGTAAGTTGAATATTCCTAAATTCCTGAAGACATAAAGTAGGGATAATTGCAGTTTAAAGAAACATGAAGGAAAAAATATAAGTTACTAATTATGCTCTCAAATGATTTTTTGAATTAAAACTAGAAACAATAATTTGGTTAAGGGAAAAGGGGGTAAAAAGCCTTGGCAAATAGAAGAGTACTTGAATTAGGGGTGATGAATTGTATCATCTCACCCCTCTTATATAGTTTCCTTTGACTCCCATCGTTGGTGTACGAGGGAAAATTGACCTTTTAATTAACCCAATGCCTGTGTTTACGGAATTTGCAATTCCCATTGACATAGGATCTCTTTTAACAAATATTGGGTGCCTATGTTTACGGAATTTTTGTATTCCCATTGACATAAGATCTTTTTTTTTCTTCCTTTGTTTATTTTTGCCATGCTAAATTGGTGTATATAAGGGGTTTTCAAGAGAAATTCTAGAATAAAAAAAAAAGTTTTGAGAGCAACCTTAGTAAGTTGAATATTCCTAGATTCCTGAAGACATAAAGTAGGGATAATTGCAGTCTAAAGTTGTTTTGCCAACATAATACACATGTCTCTATTTTAGCTAGTAGAAGTAGTGCTTGATAACAAAGCCTCTATTTAAATTAAAAACATAAGATATTCTTTAAAACTTAACCCCGAACGTTTAAATCTATCGATCTTAGATAAACAAACAAATAGTAAAACTAGCGATTATGAAAATCCACAAACATATACTCTCGAAACTAAATGCTTTAAGAATAAAAGTAAAGTATGGTATATTTTTTGGAACGTTTTTTTTTTTGTAACATATACTCTTGAAAAAAAAATACATATATATATATATATATTTTTTTGTAATATATTTATTTTGTAAAAAGAAGCCCCTTTTTTTGTTTTGTTTTTTTAAATGAAAACGGTAAATACACCCCCATACTGAAAACCCAACATTGTCCCCAATGTTGTAATGTAAGTATGAAGGAGATAAAATAACATTGCAATATATACAAAAGGAAAGAGGAAGCAAAAAGGCTTCCCTGAATTAAAGCTGGCGGGGTCGTAAGAAACCCTGCAAACAGAGATAAAAAAGCATAATACAAATATTAGATAAATATGGGGTGCCTCCCACAAGCGCTTTGTTTACCGTCACGTAGCTTGACGCATTTGGCGTGGTGAGATTATAAATTGGGGAGGGTTAAAGATTCCGTGTGTCCGTCCACCGGATCGCCTGCAAGATATAGTTTTAAACGGTGGCCGTTGACTTTAAAATCGCCTTTTTCGGGGTGAGAGATAAGAACGGTCCCATACGGCCAAACCTCTTTGACTTCAAAGGGGCCGGACCAGCGGGATTTGAGCTTACCCTGAAAAAGACGAAGACGTGAATTATAGAGAAGGACAAGATCGCCCGGCGCGAAAGTTTTTGGAAATTTAATTTTTCGATCGTGGTAGAACTTAGAACGCTCCTTATAAAATTTATTACTCTCATAAGCGTTCACACGCCATTCATCGAGTTCATTTAGTTGGAATTTCCTATTCTCAGAGGCTAAGTTCGAATCGAGATTTAAAAATTTTAAGGCCCAAAAAGCGCGGTGTTCTAACTCTACCGGTAAATGGCACGCTTTGCCGTAGACTAATCGATAGGGCGTACAACCGATAGCGGTCTTGTATGCCGTACGATACGCCCACAACGCGTCGTCGAGTTTTGAGGACCAATCCTTCCTATTTAAAGAGACGGTTTTTTCCAAAATGCGTTTTATCTCGCGATTCACTACCTCTACTTGGCCGCTCGTTTGGGGGTGATAGGCGGTGGCGAGCTTATGCGTGACGCCGTACTTAGATAAAATTTTTGAAAACTGGGCGTTGCAGAAGTGCGTGCCCCTATCACTAACTATTGCACGGGGCGTGCCGAAGCGAGAAAATAATTTTTTTAGAAAATGGACGACGACTCGCGCATCATTGGTGGGCAGAGCTTGCGCTTCCGCCCACCTAGATACGTAGTCGACCGCCACTAAAATATAGCGATTATTAAAAGAAGGAGGTAGGGGGCCTACAAAGTCTATGCCCCACAAATCGAAGATTTCACATTCTAAATAAAAGTTTTGGGGCATCTCGTCACGACGAGAGATGTTACCCGACCGCTGGAAGCTATCGCATATACTCACAAAAGTGTGAGCATCCTTAAAGAGAGTGGGCCAATAAAAGCCTGACTCTAACGCTTTCCGCGCAGTCCGGTTGGCTTGATAATGCCCTCCAGCCGGCCCCTCATGGCAGTGTTGCAATATTTGCGCACCCTCCTTGCTTGAAACACATCTTCGTATCACTTGGTCTGCGCAGATGCGAAAGAGAAAGGGGTCCTCCCAAAAGTAGTTTTTCAAGTCAGAGAAGAATTTCTTCTTCTGTTGAGTCGAAAAATCTTTTGGAAGGACCCGCGCGACTAAATAGTTCGTGTAATCTGCGAACCAAGGGGTAGAAGAAGTTTTTGTATTATTTATGATTAAAAGGCGCTCTTCAGGAAATCGATCATCTATTTCTGGTTCGACGAGCACTTCTGCGACGGGGTGTTCTAAACGTGAGAGGTGGTCGGCTGCTAAATTTTCAGCCCCCTTCTTATCCCGGATCTCTAAGTCAAATTCCTGTAAAAGGAGGATCCATCGAAGTAAGCGAGGCTTGGCATCAACTTTGGCCAAAAGATATTTTAGGGCGGAGTGATCGGTGAAAACGATCACGTGTGAAAGTGTTACGTAAGGCCTGAATTTATTAAAAGCAAAGATGACGGCAAGAAGTTCCTTTTCTGTCGTTGTATAGTTAGCCTGTGCGGCATTGAGTGTGCGAGAAGCGTAATATATTGGATGAAAATATTTATTTACGCGTTGGCCTAAGACAGCTCCTACCGCGATATCGCTCGCGTCGCACATAATCTCGAACAGAAGGGACCAATCTGGCGCCACCAGAATTGGGGAATTGATAAGTTGCTTTTTTATAAAATCAAATGCCTCTACGCAGGCCGTGTCAAAAATGAATGGGGAATCCTTTTCCAGGAGGTGAGTTAGCGGTTTGGTTATTCTTGAAAAATCTTGAATAAACCGCCGATAAAAACCTGCGTGGCCAAGAAAACTTCTAATTGATTTGACGTTCGAAGGAACAGGAAGTTGTTCAATTATAGCGACTTTGGCCCTATCGACCTCCATCCCCTTGGAAGAAATTTTATGGCCGAGGACTAAGCCCTCTCGGACCATGAAGTTGCATTTCTCCCAGTTCAAGACTAAGTTCGTCTCCTCGCACCGTTGGAGGACCCTATCTAAATTTTTTAGACAATTTTTAAAAGAGTCTCCAAAGACGGAGAAGTCATCCATGAAGACTTCCATTATGTCTTCTACTAGCTCGCCAAATATTGCCAGCATACATCTTTGGAATGTAGCTGGCGCGTTACAGAGGCCAAACGGCATCCTTCGATATGCGAAGGTGCCGAAAGGGCAAGTAAAAGTCGTTTTTTCTTGGTCCTCGGGTGAAATAGGGATTTGGAAAAATCCCGAGAGACCATCAAGGAAGCAATAAAAAGGATGACCGGAGAGACGTTCTAAGATTTGATCAATAAACGGTAACGGAAAGTGGTCTTTTCTGGTGGCATCATTTAGTTTTCTGTAGTCGATGCACACCCTCCAACCCGTAACAGTGCGAGTTGGGATTAATTCATTATTCGTGTTTGCTACGACCGTTATACCGCCCTTTTTTGGGACGACTTGTACGGGGCTTACCCACGTACTGTCGGAAATAGGATAGATAATCCCCGCGTCAAGGAGTTTAATAATTTCAGTCTTAACGACTTCTCGCATGTTCGGGTTAAGTCGTCGTTGAGGCTGAATTGTTTTGCGGGGGTTTTCCTCTAGAAAAATTTTTTGGGAGCAGAATGAGGGGTTAATTCCCCTGATATCGGAAATTTGCCATGCAATTGCACGGCGATGTTTAGATAAAACTTCAACCAGTTCGGATGTTTCCGAATCGGTTAAAGTAGACGATATTATAACCGGAAGTTTTAAGTTCGCGGCTAGAAAAGCATATTTTAAATGGTCGGGGAGTTGCTTAAGCTCCAAGACCGGAGGTTCTTCAAAGGAAGTGGAGATTTTTAAAGCTTTCGAATCAAAAGGCTCGAAAGGCGAATTTGGCGGTAATTCGTCTAAAGGAGGTTGATTCGCCAGATCCGAATCATCTATCATTAAAGATAGCAATTCCGAAAGAGAAGAACACTCGTCCACAAATGCGGATTCCAAATTGAAACAGGAATCATCATTCGATAGTGAGTTCCACATGGAGGGGTTGATATGTAAAGTAACTTCGTCGTCTCCAACTCGAAGGAGGAGGCGACCGTTACTGACATCGATTAACGCGCGGGAGGTTGCAAGAAAGGGGCGACCGAGGATGATGGGTACCTCGACGTCCTCCTCTATGTCCAGGATGACAAAGTCTACTGGGAAGATAAACTTGTCGACCTTGACCAGAACATCCTCCGCTACCCCGATTGGGTACTTTACCGAGCGATCCGCGAGTTGGATGCTCATTTTTGTCGGACTCGGGATGCCTAAATTGAGTTTTTTGAAAAGAGAAAAAGGCATCAAATTGATGCTGGCGCCTAAGTCCGCTAGAGCGTACTTTATTAACATATTGCCAAAGAGACACGGGATGGAGAACCATCCCGGGTCGTTCAGTTTTAGCGGCAATTTGTTAAGGAGAACAACCGAACATTCCGCATTAAGGGAAACACGCGAAACATCCTCGAGTCGCTTTTTATTAGAAAGCAACTCCTTAAGATATTTCGCGTATTTCGGCATTTGGGAGAGTGCCTCGCAGAAGGGGACGTTTATTTGAATTTGTTTTAAAATACGCAAAATTTTTTGATAATTTTCGTCCTCATTCTCTTTATTAATTTTAGACGGGTAAGCAATTCGAGGACTCGAAACATTCGGCGCAACCGGAGAATCCGGAGCAATTAGAATCGAGTAAGAGGGTGGAGGGGTCGGAGGCGAAATGCATACCTTAGGCTCAACCCGCAATGGGGAGACGACCTCCTTGCCGTTTCGAAGGGTTATAGCGTTGGCATTTTCCCTGGGGTTCGGCTCCGTATTCCCTGGTAGAGCTCCGTATGGCCGCTCGGAGACCATCTTTGCAAGTTGTCCAACCTGGTTTTCCAAGTTTTTAATCGATCCGGTAAGATTCCGGATATTTGAATCGTTGGACGCGATGTATTTAGACAAAACATCTTCGAGCGGCGAAGGTTTTGGAGGAGGAGGCTGGAATCCCTGCGGAAATCCTTGCGGAAATCCTTGAGGATTCATATTTGGGGGCCTCTGAACATTGTTAGGATTGCTCCAGGAGAAATTAGGGTGGGTCCTCCAACCCGGATTATAATTATTACTATACGGGTTGTTATTAGGGTTGAAGGGGGGCCTAACCGGATTACCGAGGTAATCCACCGATTCTTCGATTACATTATTATTATTATTATTCCAAGCGGGAGTGGAGGAGGAAACAGCCATCTCCGCCACCTGCTTACTTAGTCGCTCTACCTGTGAGGCTAAGAAAGTAGTGGCGTCCACTTCAAAAAGACCAGCCGGTTTATTAGGACGCGACCTTGGCACGTTCCATTGGTACGCGTTCATGGCCATTTCGTCGATCAGAGCTTGAGCCATCTCCGGGGTTTTGTTGTTTAACGTTCCCCCGGAGGCCGCATCAATCATCTGCCGCGTAGAAAAATTTAAACCATTATAAAACGTCTGGACCTGTAGCCAAGTTGGTAGCGCGTGATGAGGACACCTACGCAAATATTCTTTAAAATGCTCCCAAGTCTCATAAAGAGACTCGGAATCGAATTGCACAAATGATGTGATATCCGTGCGTAGTTTTGCGGTTTTTGACGGAGGAAAATACTTAGTTAAGAAAAATTCCGTCAATTGGGCCCACGTGGTTATGGACCCTCTCGGAAGAGAAGTCAACAACGATTTGGCTTTTAACCGTAGCGAAAATGGAAATAAGCGTAAACGAATGGCGTCATCAGTGACGCCATTAATTTTAAAGGTGTCGCATATTTCTAAAAAGTTTGAAAGGTGCTGATTTGGGTCCTCATCTGGCAAACCGTCGAACTGAATCGACTGTTGTACCATTTGAATTATGCTGGATTTTATTTCGAAATTATTATTATTAACTGTTGGGCGAGTAATACTTGATCCTGTATCGTCCAAATTCGGCCGGGCATAATATGCCATGGTCCGGGCCGGGGCCGCATTTGGAATTGGATCGCCCATATTTGCAGTATCTCCGATTGACTCGTCGGGGGTTTCGAGTAAGTTTTGATCACGAGATCGGATACACTCACAAAGAGTGCGCTCGATTTCGGGGTCAAAAGGAATGGTCGAATTGTCGGACGAGCTTCCTCGGGTCATATACTAAAAACAATTTTTTTTTTGTTTGGAATTTTTTTGTTTTCTTATTATTATTAATTTTTTTAAATATAAGTTTTATATATATATTTTTTATATTACTTTTTGTATTTTTTGTTTTTTTAGTAAAAATATATAGATAAGGAATTAAATTAATAGCAGTTCCTACTTTCAAATAACAATCACAAAGATCCCCGGCAACGGCGCCAAAAACTTGATGATTTGGGTTTGGACTTCTTCTTTTGTTTTATAAATAAAAGATAACCTTTATATTAAGAGTTTAGAATTGACGGATATTTTCGAAGAGTCTTGCAAGTACTCCTACTTTGAGAAATTAACCGTTATCCTATCGAAGGATAGAAGTAACGATCTTTTTCTACTTTCGGAATATTGACAATCACGCCTCGGCTACAACGCCGAATCCTATTGAATTGAAAAGTAGAAAAGGAGAGTTTTGCAATAAATGAGTTTGGAAAGCTGTGTTTGAATTTTTAGTCCAAATTAATCATTTGATAAAGGCAAGTATACCTTATCGCAAGTAATACAGGATATTTTTTTGAAAATATCGGGATCGTATATTTCCGCGGGTCGTGTTGATTATGCTACTTCGAGGAACGAACTATTATTTTATCGGAATAATATTTTTAGTTGGTTTAACTAGAGTTCTAAGTGATAAAATGCGAAAGACGATAATAAGCGATTAACTAGAGTTCTAAGCGATGAGAAAGATAGCGCGCGACGTCGAATTACCTTGAGACGAAAATAGATTTTTTCGTAGAATTAAAAGTGATGACTTTTCAAAATATTAAGATGACTTGACCGTGGAGGTTCCATAATTATGAACGCTCCTCTCTCGAGGGTACGGCCACCTGAGATTATGAATATTCGACCGAACTCTCGTTCTACGATCGAATGTTCTTAATACTCGCTTTATGTTGTGAACCTCGCTATTGGGTTTTTATTTCCAATTCGGGAGAATTACCTCGTCCTCTCTCGAGGGTAGAGCGCAGTTCTCTTTACCCGTGAGCGATCAATCCGTACGCACGAGCCTCTCGGCTAACTAGGTACGAAAATGGAAATGAAAACCACACATCGATTATGTGGCTCTACTCAACGTGATTCTCGGGTAAACCTTAAGCGTTAATTATTTTAGAAAGAGATGTTTTAATTTTATAGAAAAACTATTTTTTTGTGTCCCAATGCTCTTCGACGTCGTGTGCTAAAAGAAATTAGCCACTCATCGGAATGGAGACGGCATTATCGGTTGAAAAGTACATGTTTAATGATTAAAGCAGATATAAGCGGATAAAAAGGAAATAAAAAGACTTATATAAAAAACAGTAATAGTATCCGTCCCAACCACCTTAAACAAGCGCTAAAAAGTTCTTAGCCTCTTATTCAAGAAGGGGGTGGTATAGAAATGAAAAGACTTATAAGGGTGCAGAAATAATATCCGTCCCAACCGACTTAAATAAATGCTAAAGTTAATTAGCGTCTTATTCAAGATAGGGGTGGTATATAGCAGTTATATGAAGACTGAAATAAAACTAAGTTACAAAAAAGAAAAATATAATCTCATACACGCACACACTCTAAAAAAAACTGAAAAGAAAGCGTTTAAAATGAAAGCGATAAAATAAAGCGAAAAAGAAAACGATAAAACTATTTTATGAAAGCTTGTAAATCTAAGCTATGAAAACAGTAAACCTAGATTATGAAAGCAATAAACCTAACTATAAAAGCAATAAAACTAAATTATGAAAGCAATAAAGCTAAACTCATACACGCACACATGCTAACATTAATAAAAAGGAAGATGATCCAAATGAGAAAAACAACATTTTATTTCTAAAAGGCGAAAATTACAAACGAACATAACTTAATTGCATAAAGAAAACTCGCATTCACTCAAAGAACTCAGAAAAATATTACAAAGCACTCAAAATTTGGATGAAAAATACTTCAGCTGAGCCCCTCTATTTATAGGGAAAATTTGAGTTTTACACGCCCTAGATCACGGGCGTGACTTGAATGTCACGGCCGTGACTTAGGGCGTGACATTTGCTCGGCTGTATTCGCCGTCTTCTGGAAGGTCCGGCCGTCAAACATGGCTGCACACGGGCGTGACTTGGTATGTCACGGGCATGACTTTGTGAGTCACGGGCGTGACTATGGGTGGCTGATGTCGGCAGCATGGGCGCGGCTTCGAGACGTGACGCGCTGGCGGCTCACGGGCGTGACTCTGCTGGAACACGGGCGTGACTTGTAGAGTCACGGGCGTGACTTGGTCAATTCTTTGAGATTTCACCTGAAAACGGCTGCCAGCTGGAAATTTGTCTTTTAAAATTACACGCCCTTGGTCACGGGCGTGACCTCGGGTGTGACTTGAGCGATTTGTCGGGATTTGATCTGCATTGAGCCGTCCCTTTGATATTTGATCTTTAAAATGACACGCCCTTGGTCACGGGCGTGTCTGAGGGCGTGACCTGGGAAAATTTTGCAAAAAAATGCAAAAACAAAAATAAAACTAAGTTAGGAACCAGAAATAATAAAGAAGCAATTTATTCATTAATTTACATAGAAAATTCACAATATTAATCAAAACTATACTAATAATTATACTAAAAATACATATATTTTATTACTTATCAATATTCCTGTGCTAATTCAGCAAAAAAGCCCTTAATATTTTATTCCATTAAATAAATGGATAGTTAGGAATTGATGATTTTGTATGGATTTGGGTTTTGAAAGCTTTTGTTTAATTTATATCCAAACTAATCATTCGATAAAGGCAAGTATACCTTATCGCGTATAATATAGTATATTTTGGGTTAGAAAATATCAGAGTCGCATATTTCCACGGATCCTGTTGATTATTCTTACTTCTTAGGAATGAACTAGTATTTTATCAGAATAAGTTTTTTATTTGATTTACAATATTTCGAGAGCAATAATATACGTATAACTAGAGTTTTAAACGAGCATGAAGATAGCGCCCGATGTCGCATTACCTTGAGAGAAAAATAACTTTTTTAGAAGTAAAAGATCTGATTTTTCAAAACATTAGAACGGCTTGGCCGTGGAAGTTCCATAAGTATGAACGGACCTCTCTCTAGGGTACGCCCACGTGAGATTAAGAATATTCGACCGAACTCTCGTTCTTTAACCGAATCTCCTTAATACTCGCTTTATGTTGTGAACCCCTCTATTGGGTTTTAATTCCAATTCGGGAGACTTACCTCATCCTCTCTCGAGGGTAGAGTGCACTTCTCTTTTCCCATGAGCGATCAATTCATACGCATAAGCCTCTCAGCTAACTAGTGTATGGAAATGGAAATGAGAACCATACATCGATTATATGGTCTCACTCAATGTTTTTCTCGGGTAAACTATTGATTTTAGAAAGAGATATTTTATTTTTAGAAAACTATTTATTTGTCCCAATGCTCTTCGACATTGTGCGCTAAAGGAAATTAGCCACTCATCGGAATGGGGACGACATTAATAATAAGAAAATACATGTTAATATTTTAAGCGGATATAAAAGTGTTTAATTAAGAAAATTAAAAGACTTATAAAATGCAGAAATAGTATCCGTCCCAACCATCTTAATCAAACGCTAAAAAGTACTTAGCCTATCATCCGGGATGGGGGTAGTAATAAGACTTGATATAAAGCTAAGTTACAAAAAAGAAAATACTATCTCATATACAAACGCACTCTACTTTAAATGAACGAAAGCATAAAAATTAATGTCATGCACTCACACACTCTTCTTTGAAATTAAAAACTGAAATAAAAGAAAACGAAAAAGCTATTCTCATACACATACGCACTCTACTATGAATTAAAAGAAAGCGCAAAAATTGAACTCATACCTTCACACACTCTTGGCATAAGAAAAAGAAGATCCAAATGAGAAAAAAAAACTATTTTATTTTCAAAATAAACATTACAACTAGACTAGGAAAGTGAAAATTACAATCGAAATAAATTTTAAATGCATAAAAGAACTCACATACACTCAAAATAATTTAAGAAAACACAAAAACACTCTCAAAATCTGGATGGAATTGCTCCAGCCGAGCCCTCTATTTATAGGGAAAATTTTAAATTACACGACCTCGGTCACGGGCGTGACCGAGGGCGTGACTTCTGCGTGTGCTGAGAAGATAGGATCAGCCGCCTTCTGGAAGCATTTGACCAAGAAAGTTGCTGAACATGGCCGTGACTTGAGGTGTCACGGGCATGAATTTTGGTGGCAGGCGTCAGGTTCAACCGGGGCGTGACGGCTGGCGTGTAGTCTTGCTTCTGGAAGGATTTGATGGGTCACGGCCTCTAACACGGGCTTGTCTTTGCAAAAATAGATAGGACAGGGAGCCGATTGACGGGACGGGAGGTCAATCGATGGGACGGGAGGTCGATCGATGGGAGGTGAAGTTGATTGAGAGGTACACGGGCGTGACCATGTAAATCGATTGAACAACAAACCGATCGACGGGACGGGATCTCGATCGACGCTGAGAAGGCGGAAAATTAGCATTTTACGATTACACGCCCTTGTTCGCGGGTGTGACCGAGGGCGTGACCTAACAAAAAATGCCAAAATTGCTAAAACAATAGAAAAAAAGCCAAGTTAGTAAGAAAAATAATAAAACAAGAAATTTATTCATTAATTTACATAAATTATTTACAATATTACTTAAATTTATACTAGAAACTATACTAAAAATACGTATATTTTACTACATATCAAATACCCTCATACTTAAGCTTTTGCTATTCCAGGGCAAAAGTAATCCATACGGGATTAACATAAGTTCTACTTTTTGGCTATCGTCTTATTTAATCATAAGAGACTGAAAAATAATAAATCGGAGTATAAAGAGTTAAGTCCTAAATTATGCAGATGATTTAAATAGAGAGAAATGTCTTAGCCAAAAGACTTCTTGATTAACCAAATAGCAAGCAAAATTGCAATCATTAGTAAATGAGATTAGATTAATATTATAAGAACCTTTGTTTTAAAGAAATGTGAAGGAAATGATACAAGTTACTAATTATGCTCTCAAATGATGTTTTGAATTAAAACTAGATACAATAAATTGGCTAAGGGAAAGGGGGTAAAAAGCTTTGGCAAAAGAAGAGTATTTGAATTAGGGGTGATGAATTTTATCCTCCCCCCCCCCCCTCCTTTTTAGTTTTCTTTGGTGCCCACAGTGGTTTACGTGGTAAAACTTTTTTCTTTTGTTTTTATTATCCCAATGCTTATGTTTACGGAACGAAATCTTATTCCCATTGACATAAGATCTTTTAAATTTTTATTGGGTGCATATATTTATGAAATGAAGTCTTATTCTCATTGACATAAGATCTTTTTCTTCTTCTATTTTTCATGCCATGCTAAATGGGTGTATACAAGGGGTTTTCAAGAGAAGTACTAGAATAATAAAAAAGGGTTTGAGAGCAACCTTAGTAATTTGAATATTCCTAGATTCCTTAAGACATAAAGTAGAGATAATTAAGGTCTAAGGTTGTTTTGCTAACATAATACACATGCCTCTATTTTAGATGAATTAGAAGTAGTCCTTGAAAACAAAGCCTCTATTTAAACTAGAAACAAAAGATATTCAATAAAACTTAACCCCGAACGTTTAAATCTATCATTCTTAGATAAACGAAAGTGTTGAAACCAATAAATGATCTCGGTGGAGTTCGGGCCCCCAACGGGTGGGGGGCGACTTGCTCTTACTAATCTCGCGAGAGAACAGACCGGAGCCTCGGAATTGAACACTGATCCTTAGGCTCAGCTAGGAGGACCCACCACACACCCGGAAGATCTTTAGAGCGCTTCCCCTCCCAAGCCAAAAGCTAAAGCCCGGGCACCTTGGAGAGCTCAAGGAAGGCCTGAGGAGAGAGAAGCTCCAAAAAGAAGAAGTCCCTCCCCAAAGGTGCCCTTTGGATCCTATTTATAGACTTTTTGATCTGGCCTGCAAATAGCAGGAATCCGCCTCTCAATTTTACTATACGCACCCCAAATTTGGTCTGCTGATAGCCAATCTCCGCTGTTCGGAGGGGCTATTGGCAGGCCACGAGGGTAAAAGGATAATTTCCTCCATTTGCCTAGGGACAAAGGGCCTGAGAGGATAGTACTCGCGAGAGCTCGCGCTGGCCTCCTCGCGCACCTCGCTCACCAGTCACCGGTTCCCCTTTTTAGAGGGTGCATGTCGGGGTCCGACCTCCCCAACCTCCCTGTCGACGAGGATAGATCATCTTGCAGATGCTCTGCGATCACTCATCTCGCCCCCTACTAGTATGCCTTCGGCGAGTTCCCGTCTCGCCTCCCCCGTTTGAGGGAACCTTGATCGTTTGGTCTTTTCCCGTTGATCTCCCGTTCTGGCGAATATCGGGGTTGTACACAATCCCTGCTCTTCGCGAGGCTACCCAGGCTCGCGAAGAAACATTCAACCCCCGGTATTTGCAAGCCTGGTGGTGAGCTGTCAAGAATCTTTAATGGGGCCCACAAGAAGGCTATATATACGTCTCCTCCTTCCACAGCGGCGTGTGCCGCTATTTCTCTCTCCTTTTCTTTCTCTTTACTGTAGCAGTCGCTGATGTCACTGTCCAAAGATTTCGAGGATCGGCTAAAGGCCAACATGGCCAGCGGGATGACTTCCATGGCGAAAGTCCCCGCTTGGATGACGCGCCCGCCTCCCCCTAGGGTGTCAAAAACCAAAAAGGCGAAAGCGGTCTGCCGAGCCGGGGATGAGTCCGGTCTGCTGGAGTCTTCCCCCGTCAACCAGCCCGGCAAGAAGGTATGAAATATCTACAGTTGGGTCCGTGAGAATCATCTTACTAAGTCTCGCCCGCCGGCAGGATAACGACGCTCACCAGGGTGGTGACGAGCAGAGAGGTGTATCCCCACATGCTTCCCCAATGCTCACAGTCCTCGCCACTGAGAAGGCTACTGGTATGCGTTCTCCCTCGTTATCTTCCCTGCATGTTGTGGACCGCTCACCTTCCTTTTCCCCCCTCGCAGGCTCGCCCGCAAAGACAACGACCCGCCAGAGTTCGCGACCGGTCTCCCCCGTCATCCCCGACACTACCCTAAAAATGTCGGGCTTTACTCTTCTGCAGAGCGATGACTCCGGGGGCTCGCGACCCCCAAAGATTCCTCCTGTCAACGACAAGGCTTACCGTCCCGGCCTGGGTAAGTCATCATTGCCTCACTACGCCCACGTCTTCGAGGGTCGGCCAGACCCTTCTCGCCTTCCTCCGGGTAAGGTCTCATTCCTTTGCAACGTTTGCAACCTTCCTTTTGATGCTAAACTCTCTTATGGTCACTCGCAGGGACCCCCAAATCTCCTCACACCGATTTCTACTATGGGGATGAAGAGATGTCCCCCATCCCGGAGCAGTTGGAAGACTTCCTTGGAGATCCGCGGGACCCCGAGGCCATGAAGCAGAAAACCGTTGAACTGTTCCAAAAACAACTACGAATGCTGCTGGACCTCAATCTCCAAGCGATGCTGGAAAGGGAGGCTGCTGAGGCCAGCAATGCGGCTCTGAAGGACGAATGCGCGAGACTCCGAGCCGCGATACCCCGAGAACATGTGGAGGGGGCTTCCTCGTCGGATGTGTAAATCACGCAGATGAAAGACTACGCCTTCTTGACAGACCGGGCAGGTTGCTCCGCCCTCGAATACTACAATCCGAGGATGCCGCCGAGGTCTGGACCGCGAGGGGGTGGCAGGTGGAAATGGCTCCCGCATTAGCCTTGCGATCTTTCTTTCTTTCAAAAACACTTCGTATTGTTATTTCTTAGGGCAGATGATTGTGTTTGCACTGTTACTCGCTATGAACTTTCGCTAGTCGAGCGACGATTGACTTCATTTATTGATTCTCGCTCGCTCCTTGTCCGGGAATGCTATTACCTTGTTGAATGCCTGATATTCTGCCGAAAATTTGTTGGTACTAACTTCGCAAGTCCTTTTCGCTCGCCCGTAATTTCGCGGAGTTACATTCTCTCTCGCCAACGACACCGATGTGACACCCGACTACCCGCACCCCGCGGCGCTTGGACTTCTTCCCGCCTTTTTTAATTTTCTATAAATAGGGTCTCATAACTACGAGTCACCTACCGCATTTATCGCCAGCCTTCTTTCTTCTCTGCTCGGGAGCTCTCGCTTCTTTCCCCCTTCTCGCAATTTTGTGTATTCTGCAGGTCTCTCTCAAGATGGTTAACGACGCTGCTGAGGCAGAGGGTCGCCGGAAGTGCACCTGGGCCTTCGCAGACCACACCTTCTACCACCATAACTTGACCAAGGAGGAGTACCTCAGAGCCATCTCCGCCTTCGTCCCTGCTGGGTTCATTCCGCGTTGTCCTGGCGAGGACGACACGATCAACCTTCCCTATCCTGACGAGCTAGCCATCCCCACGGCCCACTTCGCGTCGGGCTGCGGCTGCCTCTGTGGCCGGAGGTCCGCCAGGTACCTCCTTGCCTCAACTACTTTCTCTTCGCCGATAGATCTCTCGCCCATTGTTAACTAACTTTTCCCAGCCTTGCTCGATAGGTGCTCAAACATTATGGGGTGGTCCCCGACCAGCTCACCCCCAACGCCGTCGCGGTCATTGTCGCCTTCGCCTGCTACATGCGCGAGGAGCGCATTGAATTCAGCTTGCCGGTGTTCCGGAATTTGTTCTCCGTCCGAGCCTACAAGGACGGCACCGCCTACTTCGTGGGGTCGGGTCTCAAGGTCGTCGAGACCGTGAACAAGGGCCACAACTGGGCCCAGAAGTTTCTCTTAGTGAAGGGGAACTTGGACAACATTCCGCTCTCACCGATCCAGTACAGCGAGACCACCTACAAGCCACCGACCCTTGGTGGACATGACGCCACCTTGTGTCAGTTCTTCAGCAAGAGGAACTTCGAGGTGGCCCATCTCCGCCGCAACGTCGACTCGATAGCTCCAGTTCCTCCTGGGGAAGGTAATAGTCTCGCTCGCTACTTTCCACTTTTGTGACCTTATCTAAAAGTTAATCATCTAACCTTTCAGGACTGCGAGACCTACCATTCAACCCTCCCTACTTGAGCAACAGAAAACCCTCCTCCGCCTTCGATATCGCGACCATGGGCGTCAAGGCCTGCCGCGAGACCGTCACCCCTGCTCCGACGTCCTCTCGCAAGAGGCCTGAGGCCTCCAGCAGCCACGGCCATCTTTCCAAATCTCCCCCGAAGAAGAAACAGAGGAAGGGTCAGGGCTCGCACCCCTCCGAGAAAGGGAAGGGCCATGCCGAGCTAGAGTTCGACAAGGTCGACCTCACCATCCTATCAGATGGGCAGGAGGCCGACGAGCAAAGCGAGGAGGTCATGAAGACCTCCGACCCGCCAATCCCTGTCAATCACGTTAACTTCGGCCTGGGTCAGAGGCATCGCGATGACTCGGGTGAGCTCCTGCTGTGTTGGAGGCCGGAGGACAACAAGGCCGAGGTCTCCACCATCCTCCCCTCCTGCGTGGAGAAATCCACCGTCAGCGGTCACGCCTTCTCCCTTTCCTTCGGCTTGTATGGCCACGAGGATGCGGGAGCATATAAGGACGAGACGGCGAGGACCCTCGTCTATGAGAGCGTGAGGTTGCAGATGCGTTCCCTCGAGCTCGCTCACATGACCGGGAAGCGGTGCCTACAGCTGGAGTGCCAGAATGTTGGGCTCGCCACTTCCTACCGGTGCGTTCTTGCCGAGAATGCTCAGCTGAAGGACCAGCTGCGGTCTTCCGAAGGGGGCGTGGTGAGTCTTCGCATCGCTCCACTACTTATTTCTTCGTCAAGTTCAGATCTCATTTCTTTTTTGTGCAGGATGCCGAGACTGCCGAGAGGGCAGACACTCGAATTCGGGATCTGGAGGGTGAGGTTGTAGGGTTGAAGGCCCTTAACAAAGATTTGGTTCGCACGGTTGTACCTCCCTCTCCTCATCGCCTGAGAGAAGAGAAGCGAGCGCGAGACGAGGAGATCCGGAAGGAGGCCTCCGAATCGTCGCTATACATATTTCAGCTAATGCAAAAGTCCGGCATGTTAACTGCTGAGGCGGCTGATGGCGCAAATCTTAGCACACCGCTATAGGCGGTAGTAAGACTGCGGCACGAAACGGCAGTGTACCGATCGTTCAAGTAATATAAAATGGGAATGAATCCCCAAGTATCGATCTCAAAGGAACACAGTAAGGTGGAGTTTATTATCGAGGAAGGACTTGAGATTGAAGTCCGTTCGAGCTGATGGATGCGGAAATGGGGATTTGGTTTTTGGAAAATAAAAGAAAACAACTTAAACTACTCCTATGCAATGTCGCTATGCAATGCTTCGCTTGGCGGGATGGAGACTAGGCAGGCCTTGAGCGCGCTGCGTCGCAAGGGCGGATGGACGAGTAGGCAAGCGGAATCGAACTGTGCAGGCCTTGAGCGCACTGCTTCGTAGGGCGAATGGATTACACAGGCCGCTATGCCACGCTTCGCTAGGCGGATGGAAGAGTAGGCATACGAATGGAATGGAGAGAATGGAGAAATGAGGGTCGCAAGCACCTCGTCGACAAGCACACCACTAGCAATTGCTAGTGCGGCACACGAACGTGACGGCGAGATGGAGGATGGAATGGGGCGCACCTCAAGCAAATCAAACAGTAAAATATTTCACATAGACATGAAATGTATAGAAATGCAAATAAAGTTAAGTGCTACTTCATCATAATGTTAGCTCTAGCTACATATACATCAATAAGAGAAGAACAAGGCAAGAAATCGACAGAATCCGAAGTCTCGTTGTAGATTCACGGTTGGAATCACCGGGTTGTCAATCCACGTCCAAGCTCGGTCCGCAACTACGTCCGGGGTAGAGAGAGTTGTCACTACTCTCCAATGAGCCCATCTTCTTCGTGTCACGATCCGGTAGAGGTTGCAAACTTCCTCTTGCTTGATGGCGATGGCGGCTAAACCTTCCTTGAAGCTCTAGGATGAAGGAGGAGGCCGAGAGGAATCTCCGGCTCAAGAATGGCGTGAAGAACAAGCCCGGAGCACCTCCCGATGGTGGGCGGCGATGGAGGGGCAAAATCGGGCGCTCTGGAGCAGGAAACAGCGGACTGGCGGAAGAAAATGCAGAGCGTC
Source organism: Dactylorhiza incarnata (assembly GCA_033032865.1). Taxonomy (NCBI): domain Eukaryota; kingdom Viridiplantae; phylum Streptophyta; class Magnoliopsida; order Asparagales; family Orchidaceae; genus Dactylorhiza; species Dactylorhiza incarnata. Next base: position 2,722,266 of record JAWHQI010000068.1, read on the forward strand.
CCAACCTAATTCGCGAGCAGGAATATTTATAGGCGCTGGAATAAACAGTGCGCACGGTCATTGGCGCACGACCAGTGGTCGTGCGCGCTGGAATCCTGTAATCGTGCGCCTGCCTGGGTGGAGCCTGCAATGTAAGAAATTTATAAAATACCATGTTAGCATGACCAGTGGCGCACGACCGGTGGTCGTGCGCATTATCGTTGGTGGTCGTGCGCACTGGTCGAAACAGAACTCATAAAAAGGGGGTTAAGTCCGCACGATCAGCGGCGCACGACCAGTGGTCGTGCGCAATAGAACTAGTGATCGTGCGCAGTGTTCCCGTACAGAATTGTACCGGGAACACCTGCACGACTCCTGTTCCAGCATACAACACCAATCCAGCCACTGAAGGTGGCACTTAACAATGCATGAAAACTAATAACGAAGATAAACAAGAAATAACACCAAAATGGGCCTAGAAGTGCACGTAGCATGGAATAACAAATATGAGCGAAAACATGCCTAAAATGTAGTGCATAGACTAGAAAATCGGCCTAGATGAGTCCATATATGTGTATATAATTGGGACTCATCACACCCCCACACTTACCTGTTTGCGCGTCCCGAGGAAACAAATTCTAAGCGAACGGGGAAAGAAAAGTAGATGGCTTAAAATTACAATACAGAGTACCATGCGAAGTCGCATGCTCACGTGTATGAGAAAAATAGTAGAGAAGATTTCTGATTATATAAACAGTTTATATATTTCTAAGAGAGTAAAAGCATATTACAACTACTCAAAATGGTGAACAACGGTGAATCATTTGGTCATGCATACGGAGAAAGTAAGCTAAGCGCTGAGACGAGCATTGCTCAAGATCGGGATGCGGACAAACTCCACTGAAGTCCATCAGTGTCGGTGACCATAAGCTTGCCCGGTCACATTCTCTCCACGACAATAGATTGGTTCAAGGCGTGAGTCAGTAGGACTTCCAGGTTTTAATTGAGGCTTGGGTTACGGTGAGGTAAACAATGATAAACAAAATGGCTTAAAACACATAACCCAATTGAGCTTTTAAAATAACTACCCGCGCACCAAAATCGAATGCAAGTGCACCACACCCCCAGACTTGGACTTTTGCAACATAGTTTTGTGCATCGCCTACTCCCAATACATAATTTTTCTACATGATTATTCAAAAAAAAACTCATTTTTCTTTTTTTTCTCTTTTCCTTTTCATTTTTTTTCTTTCTATCTTCTTTTTCTTGACTTTTTTCTTTCAGCAAAATGTTCAAATGAGCATATCCACAGATTCACATAATAAACACCACAATCAACACCCCCCACAATGTAAATAAAACTACAACTAAAGCTCAGATTTGGGTGTGCGACTAGGTTAGGCTTTTAGGCTTTTGTGTGATATGTGCGGAGCTGAATCAATGAAAGGGTAGGCACAAAGGGGCTAGCAAGGGTAGACGTTAGGCATGAAATAAAAAGTTCAACCGGGCCAAAATAATGGCCTACGTCATTCTCACGCACTAGAACTATCCTATGCCAATGCTTCAAGAATCGCTTGGGGCAAGTTCTAGCCACCGAGAAAGATTCTCCTTTCTCCCGACTCAAGCAATACGAGTCTAGCGATTGTTTACACACATCCCTATGCTACCGTTTGATTCCACCGGATTCACCATTTGAGTAGAGTAAACAACATTTACACTAATAGAAAAAATATAAAACCATAAGTATAAAGAGAAGTCTAATCTACACAAATTTCTATGCAACCGAGCACTCGACTAGGAGCACTACTAGAGTCAACATTTTACTCTGCTACATAGTCCTAAGCCATCACCTAGACTTTCCCAAATAAGCAGAAGAATTAAATTCAAAACAGAGCAAGCAAACAGATGAGTACGCGCTCAAGTGGGTGATGTGGTGTGCAATGAAAATAAACAAAACATTTTAAGTGAAATCTTCCAGTATGCAGTGCAATAGTGCACGTGAGCGGGTAAACAAAACTACTCTCCCCCAGACTTAAACTAAACCATCCGCATAATATATGATAGGAAAATCAAAATAGGGCTAGGGGAAGAGAGTACCCAATGCTCAGCAAGTGAGCATACCAGAAGATTGGCGATTAACTCTAGACCAAGCTGCAGCACCCAACCAGAAGAATACTTGCAGGGGTCAGCTCCGCAAAAACAAAGGAAAATAGAAACGCTGAAATAAAATAAACTAACTACGCAGGATTAGATAAATTAAAAATGCAAGAAAAAGAAGATAACTACTGGGGTTATTGTCATCCCAGCGCGACTTTTTCAACTTTAAAGCAGTTCTAGCTAATGGGTCTATGAAAAAGGAAATGTACAGGTAACTGTTCTAATATGCGTGTCGGTAGCGGGTACCGATACGGAGATAGAGCAGTTATTCCCCTACCCAAATAACGACACCTGCTGAACACAGGTAGCGGGAATAGGAAGTAAGAAGAGGAGGAGGCATGGTCCTCACTCATCCCACCACAAAATAAATCCTTGCCTAGCAAGGTATCATCCACCGCAGGTCTGCAGGAGGAGAAGGCAATGAATGAGGCTTCCCCTATGGAGGGGGGATCAACCTCCTCACATGAAAGGATACACTCATCATTGACTTGAGCTAAAAGCTCCAAGTCCTCCTGAAGTACCTGTGGAGACTCATCCTACACAGGCTCAGATATAACAGAAGGGGGGTCAAGAAATAAAAGAGAAGAGGAACATAAATAAAAGTCAAGCGAGGGATCCACTAGGTTCACTCCCAATAGGTTGGGTAAGTAAAAAATTGTTTGCATTGTCATCAATGCTACAAGGTTAGGCGAGATCCACAGTGGCCATGCCTAAGATTTGGACTTCCTCCACCGGTGCTGAGGAGAATTCCTCTTCACCTAGAAGGTTGTCCTCCTCCATAGGAGTAGGCACAATACTAAGATCAACCGCCTCCTCTTGTGACACATCATCGACAATGTCGTCAGAGACGAATGTAGTATGCACAACAGGGGGAAGAATAGTGCTCGAATAAAAGTCGAGCACCGATTCCTCACAAAGAATCGAATCCACTAGGGGTGGTGGATGCACCGGGAGAATAGGCTCAGCAATGTCGGTGCCCAGATCAGCCACACATCTGGTGACTGTGTCAACGCCATACCCTTCGAGATGTGAAGGTGGCAAAGACACAAAATCGGATGTTGAAGGTGTGCCGCCAGAGTTAGGATTTGGGACGATCCGGATATCCGGCTCGTCATCCTCATCCAATTGGCGAAGAAAAGCAGCACAATCCTTCAGGGCATGATCTGTGCTCCGACAAAATTGGCACTGCCTAGCGGGCTTCTTTGGCACAGCGGGTGCTGAAGCCGAAAAGAAGTAAGACGGTAAAGGCTCGGCAGATTAGCCATAAGACTTACACACACCATATGGAGTATCAGACGAAATCGATGCTCTATATGCTGGACGAGAAGAATTATGCCCACCATTCTCCTTAAGGCATTCATCACTAGAGTGGGAGGTAGCTCCACACCAACGGCAACAGATATTAAGATGTTCCCACATAGTGCGAAGATAAAACGATTCAAAAAGAAAAACACTATTGTGTGAAATACCACACCTAACAATAATTACTAAAGCAACCTAATTAAAACAGGAAAATGGAATAAACAGAAATAAAACAAAGAAATGCAATTTACAAATGGAAGGGCTTCTCTCTCAGGTTCTCCCTCTCCAGAAAACTCACACGACTGTGTTCCCCGGCAACGGCGCCAAAAACTTGATGGCGCAAATCTTAGCACACCGCTATAGGCGGTAGTAAGACTGCGGCACGAAACGGCAGTGTACCAATCGTTCAAGTAATATAAAATGGGAATGAATCCCCAAGTATCGATCTCAAAGGAACACAGTAAGGTGGAGTTTATTATCGAGGAAGGACTTGAGATTGAAGTCCGTTCGAGCGGATGGATGCGGAAATGGGGGATTTGGTTTTTGGAAAATAAAAGAAAACAACTTAAACTACTCCTATCTAATGCCGCTATGCAATGCTTCGCTTGGCGGGATGGAGACTAGGCAGGCCTTGAGCGCGCTGCGTCGCAAGGGAGGATGGACGAGTAGGCAAGCAGAATCAAACTGTGCAGGCCTTGAGCGCACTGCTTCGTAGGGCAAATGGATTACACGGGCCGCTATGCCACGCTTCGCTAGGAGGATGGAAGAGTAGGCATACGAAAGGAATGCAGAGAACGGCGAAATGAGGGTCGCAAGCACCTTGTCTACAAGCACGCCACTAGCAATTGCTAGTGCGGCACACGAACGTGACGGCGGGATGGAGGATGGAATGGGGCGCACCTCAAGCAACTCAAACAGTAAAATATTTCACATAGACATGAAATGTATAGAAATGCAAATAAAGTTAAGTGCTACTTCATCATAATGTTAGCTCTAGCTACATATACATCAATAAGAGAAGAACAAGGCAAGAAATTGACCGAATCCGAAGTCTCGTTGTAGATTCACGGTTGGAATCGCCGGGTTGTCAATCCGGGTCCAAGCTCGGTCCGCAACTACGTCCGGGGTAGAGAGAGCTGTCACTACTCTCCAATGAGCCCGTCTTCTTCGTGTCACGATCCGGTAGAGGTTGCAAACTTCCTCTTGCTTGATGGCGATGGCGGCTAAACCTTCCTTGAAGCTCTAGGATGAAGGAGGAGGCCGAGAGGAAGCTCCGGCTCAAGAATGGCGTGAAGAACAAGCCCGGAGCACCTCCCGATGGTGGGCGGCGATGGAGGGGCAAAATCGGGCGCTCTGGAGCAGGAAACGGCGGACTGGCGGAAGAAAATGCGGAGCGTCCCAACCTAATTCGTGAGAAGGAATATTTATAGGCGCTGGAATAAACAGTGCGCACGGTCATTGGCGCACGACCAGTGGTCGTGCGCGCTGGAATCCTGTGATCGTGCGCCTGCCTTGGTGGAGCCTGCAATGTAAGAAATTTATAAAATACCATGTTCGCACGACCAGTGGCGCACGACTGGTGGTCGTGCGCATTATCGTTGGTGGTCGTGCGCACTGGTCGAAATAGAACACACTAAAAGGGGGTTAAGTGCGCAGGATCAGCGGCGCACGACCAGTGATCGTGCGCAATAGAACCAGTGATCGTGCGCAGTGTTCCTGTACAGAATTGTACCGGGAACACCTGCACGACTCCTGTTCCAGCATACAACACCAATCCAGCCACTGAAGGTGGCACTTAACAATGCATGAAAACAAATAACGAAGATAAACAAGAAATAACACCAAAACGGGCCTAGAAGTGCACGTAGCATGGAATAACAAATATGAGCGAAAACATGCCTAAAATGTAGTGCATAGACTAGAAAATCGGCCCAGATGAGTCCATATATGTGAATATAATTGGGACTCATCAGCGGCCGCCCTGCGTCTTGAGGACATCGTCCCCGAACTCTTCCTTCCTCTTCCGCCGGTCGGGGGCAGCGATGAGGACGAGGGGTCGGCGAGCGACCGCGAAGACTGATCTTTTTGCTTGGGTTTTATTTTTGTAACCCATTTTGGGCTGGAGAGACCGCCACAAGATGTAAATGAACAAGGAATATTTTCATTATGTAGGCCACTGGCTCCATTTTGTGCTCGCGTTTTTATTTTGTGATGTGTTCTTTTCCTCGCCTTTATATCTTGTTCTCGCACATTTTCTAGAGTTCTCGCGACACTTATTCTCGCGAATGGTACCTTTGGATGGCATCTGTATAGGATAAGTACTTTCGCCTGGTTCTTCTATCCTCCACCTTTGGGCCGTGGATTTTCTAGGATCGTTTCTCCATCTTGACCTCGTGAGGACCCGTCCCCCCTTTTTTTCAATATCACCGTTTATAAGCGCCTCTTGCGCGGGGGCTTCGCATCAGCCAACAGGTATATGCCTATCCTTGCGGGTCAGTTCGCGTTTTGCCGAGCGCTAGCCGCCGAGAATAGGAATATAAGGTTCTCTCCCCCTACTTATTTAGCGAGAGTGCCCTGGTCGATACGAAAGATTCTCCGGCCAAAGACGTCGCTCCGGTCATTACAAGGACTTGCAAATCTCGCCAGCCTCTCCGCGAGATCCACCTGACCCACCGGCTAGTGAGAGCCCGGCAGCGGGATCATCCGGGGCAATCCGGCACCAAGGACTTATACATCTCGCTAGCCTCTCCGCGAGATCTACCTGACCCACCGGCTAGTGAGAGCCCGGCAGCGGGATCGTCCGGAGCAATCCGGCACCAAGGACTTATACATCTCGCCAGCCTCTCCGCGAGATCCACCTGACCCACCGGCTAGTGAGAGCCCCGCAGCGGGATCGTCCGGGGAAATCCGGCACCAAGGACTTATACATCTCGCCAGCCTCTCCGCAAGATCCACCTGACCCACCGGCTAGTGAGAGCCCGGCAGCGGGATCGTCCGGGGCAATCCGGCACCAAGGACTTATACATCTCGCCAGCCTCTCCGCGAGATCCACCTGACCCACCGGCTAGTGAGAGCCCGGCAGCGGGATCGTCCGGGGCAATTAGGCACCAAGGACTTAAACATCTCGCCAGCCTCTTCCCGAGATCCACCTGACCCACCGGCTAGTGAGAGCCCGGCAGCGGGATCGTCCGGGGCAATCCGGCACCAAGGACTTATACATCTTGCCAGCCTCTCTGCGAGATCCACCTGACCCACCGGCTAGTGAGAGCCCGGCAGCGGGATCGTCCGGGACAATCCGGCACCAAGGACTTATACATCTCGCCAGCCTCTCCTCGAGATCAACCTGACCCACCGGCTAGTGAGAGCCCGGCAGCGGGATCGTTCAGGGCAATCCGGCACCAAGGACTTATAAATCTCGCCAGCCTCTCCGCGAGATCCACCTGACCCACCGGCTAGTGAGAGCCCGGCAGCGGGATCATCCGGGGCAATCTGTCACCAAGGACTTATACATCTCGCCAGCCTCTCCGCGAGATCCACCTGACCCACCGGCTAGTGAGAGCCCGACAGCGGGATCGTCCGGGGCAATCCGGCACCAAAGACTTGCACATCTATTAGCATGATTAGCGGCTATCAGTATGCAATAGACAAATCAATAAAGTGTTTATAGTAGGAAATCTTTTTAAGGGTAAAATCGCTTTAAATCATCTCCACTCCTGGCACGGTCGAGGGGTATCCCTTCCACATCCTGGAGGTGGTACCCTCCCAACTTGAGCACTTCACTTACAATATACGTCCCCTCCCAGTTAGGGTTAAGTTTTCCGACCGCGGCCCCTCTACCCGTTGCATCGACCTTCTTCAAGACCAAGTCCCCTTTTTGGAAATGCTTCACCCGAATGTGTTTGTCAAAGTATCGGGCCATTCGTCGTTTGATCTCCTCTTGCCGAACAGTGGCTAGGTCCCTGAGCTCTTCTACTAGGTCCAGAGATAATCTCTTCCCCTCTTCATTGTCCGTTCGCCATTCCTCATCTCCTTCCCCCGCACCGATCACCCTTGGCGACTTTACCTCAAACTTGACTGGGAGGACGGCCTCTGACCCGTGGGAGAGCTTGAAAGGAGTCTCTCCGGTAGCTGTGTTTGGGGTGGTCCTTAGGTCCCAGAGGACCGAAGGCAACTGTTCCACCCAGCTTCCCCTAAGGTTTTCCACCTTCTTTTTCAATAGGTTCACAATGATTTTGTTTGCTTCCTCTACCTGTCCATTGCTCCTGGGGTGATGGACCGATGCAAAACGGAGGTCTATGCCGAGTTGGGTGCAGAAGCTAACGAATTCGTCGCTTGCGAACTGTGGCCCATTGTCCGTGACTATGGCCAGAGGGAGCCCATGTCTGCAAATTATTTCGCCCCAAACAAAATTTCTCACTACTTGGGAGGTTACCTTAGTGAGGTCCTTCACTTCGATCCACTTAGAGAAGTAATCCACCATTACCAGCAGGAACTTTCTTTGGCCGCTCGCCGGAGGGAAAGGTCCCACCAAATCCAAACCCCATATCGCAAAGGGCCAGACGGTTGTGATCGTCCGGAGCCTCTGAGCGGGAAGGAGCTGGAGGGGGGCGTAGAGTTGGCACTTGGAGCATTTCTTAGAAAACTCCGCTGCATCTTTGCTGAGGGTGGGCCAAAAATAGCCCTGCCTTAGTACTCTCCCTTCCAGGGTCCTGCCCCCCGAATGACTACTGCACTCCCCCGAGTGGATCTCCTCCAGGACCTTTGGGGCTTCCTCCTCCGAGACACAATGGGCTAGGAGCCCCGAGAGGGTCTTCCGATATAGCAACCCTGCATGCAAGGAGTAATATGCCGATTTATACCTGAGTCGGCGCTTGTCTGCCTCTTCTTCGGGAAACTTCCCCGTTGTTAAGTAGGTGATGAAGGTATCCATCCACGACACTCGCTGGTCCACCTCCATCATCTCCCCCTCCTCGATGGAGGGTCGGAAAAGCTCCGACACCGTTCCCCCGGCCCGGGGACCAAACTTGGCCAGGAGGTCCGCCTGGGTGCTTTCTCCTCTTCAGATGTGTTTGATGGAGAAGGTGCGAAACTGTCCCACTATCCCTTTAACCTTCTCCAGGTACCGCTGGAGAGTTGGTTCTGTGACTTCGAATTCCCCCTGATCTGGCACGCCACCACCATGGAGTCCGTCGAGACCTCCACGTCCTGCACCCCCAATTCTTGTGCCAAGCGGAGGCCTGCTACCACGGCCTCATACTCGGCTTGGTTATTAGTGAGGGGGAAATGGATGTTTATCGCTTGTTCTATCTTGGTTTCTTGGGGACTCACCAACACCACCCCTCCTCCGAAGGAATGCTTTCCCGACGCACCATCGACCAGCATCTTCCAAGCCTCCGGGTGGGGTATTTCAGATTCCTCTAACTCGGTCTCGTAGTCAGCCATGAAATCTGCCACCACCTGTGCCTTTATGGATACCCTGGGCACGTAGGAGACATTGAACTCACTCAATTCTACCGCCCACTTTGCCAACCTCCCAGAGTGCTCTACCTCTTCCATGATGCCACGAAGGGGGTGGTCAGTCACCACTTTGATTGAGTGTGCCTGAAAGTAAGGTCTGAGCCGCCTAGCCGACACTACCAAGGCAAACGCTAACTTTTCGAGGATAGGATATCTGAGTTCGGCCTTCCTGAGTACCCTGCTGACGTAGTAAATGGGGAGTTGTTTCTTCCCCTCCTCTCGAACCAAAACTGAGCTAACCGCTTCCGACCCTACCCCCAAGTACAGGTATAGATCTTCCCCTTGTCTCAGCCCTTGTAATAATGGGGCATGGGTCAGTTGTTCCTTTAGCGCTTGAAAAGCCTTTTCGCACTCGGGAGTCCATTCGAATTTTTGGTTACCCCTTAATACCTTGAAGAAGGAAGAACATTTTTCTCCTGCCTTGGAGAGAAACCTGCTCAGCCCGGCTAACTTCCCTGTCAGACGTTGGACCTCTTTCGCACTCCGTGGAGATCTCAACTCAAGGATCGCCATTACCTTGTCTGGATTAGGCTCTACTCCAAGAGGGGTGAGCAAATGACCCAAGAACTTCCCTCGACTGGCCCCGAAGACACACTTGAAGGGGTTAAGCCTCATTTTAAACTTTCTCAATGTTTCAAAAGTCTCTTCGAGGTCACTGAGATGGGACTCAAGATTCTGGCTCTTGATCATTAGGTCATCCACATAGACCTCTAAGTTCCTTCCCTTCTGCTCGCGAAACACCCTATCCATCATACGCTGATATGTGTCCCCTGCGTTCTTCAAACCAAACAGCATCATTTTGTAACAATAGCACCCCTCCCCGGTGATGAAGGACACATCTTTAATGTCGGGAGGGTGCATGCGGATCTGGTGATAACCTGAAAAAACATCTAAAAAAGACATCACAGAAAAACCGACGGCTGAGTCAACCAGCACGTCGATTCTAGGCAAGGGATAACAGTCCTTGGGGCATGATTTATTAAGCAAAGAAAAGTCCACACACATTCTCCACTTACTCTCCCCCTTTGTTACCATCACAACATTGGAGACCCAGCCTGGGTACTGGATCTCCGATACAAAGCCAGCTTTGAGGAGCTTGTTCACCTCCTCCCGGATGGGCACCTCCAGCTTGTCCGCCGTGGACCTCCTCTTCTGGCGGATGGGGCGAGCGCCGAGATCGAGGTTGAGGCGATGACACGCCACATCCACGTCGATTCCCGGCATCTCTGCAGCGCTCCATGCGAAGACGTCCACATTGTCCGGGACGCAAGCCAAGATCTTCGCCCGATCCTCCGGGCTGAGCTCCCCATTGATCTTGATCTTCTCGATCACCCCGGCCTTAGTGGTGATCTCCACCTCCAACACTTCATCTACAGCCTATAGCCTGGACTGCTCCCCCTAGGGGCTCTGCTCCTCTTCTTTCTCTCCCTCTTTCTGCCCCGCCCTGAGCCTTTCACCGACCCCTTCCTGGGCATGAACTACTTCTCTCCTCCCTTCCTCTCCTACCTCCATTAGCTCCTCCGCCCCTCCCCCGTGGGCCTCCTCTTCTCCCTGCTCTCCTTCTTCCTCCCCCGCCCTGGGTCCCTCACCGACCGCTTCCTGGGCACGAACTACTTCTTCCTCTACCTCTTCCGTCGCGGCCACTTCTTCCATTACCTTATCCCACTCCTCCATCCAAGAGATGGTGTTGACGGCGGTCACATAGCATTGCCTCGCCACCTTGGGATCTCCCCTGACCTGGACCTGGATTCCCTCCGTGCTGAACTTGAGGCATTGATGGAAAGTGGACGGGACACACCGGAACGCGCTGATAAGAGGCCGTCCGAAGATGGCTCTATAGCTACTGGGGGCATCCACTATCACAAAGCGGCAGTTCCGGGACTGCCCTCCCAGTGTCACATGAAGTCGTACTCCCCCTTCTACTTCTTTCCTTTCTCCTGAGAATCCGAACAGCGGGCCATCCGAGGCCAACACCCTCCTGGGCTCTACCTGCATCCCGTCAAACGCCTTCTTGAAAATAACATTGACCGAACTCCCATTGTCCACCAAGATTTGAGAGACGGTGAAGTTCTTGATGGCTGTCTGGATGACCAGCGCATCGCAGAATGGGTCTTCGTGACCGGGCAGGTCCTTCTGGGAGAAGGTGATTTTCTCCACAGGGGGTGGGGCTTGGGAGGTCGAAGCTACACTCCGGCGATACATGGCATGGAGGCTCGCCTTCCAGGTTGCCTCGATCCCCACCCCCCCCCATGGATCACTCTGATCCCTCCTCGGATCCCCACGTCTGCCTGATCCTCGCACCTTTCATCCTCATCCCCCTGAGGTAGAATCTCCTCTATCCTTGCTCCCCCTTGCTGCGCTTGTGGTGCTGGGACTCTCGCCCCTCTGACTTCCAAGAACTCAGGGCAGATGGCTGTTGCGTGGCCTTCCTCCTGATGGAAGTCACAGTACGGTAACGCCGCCCGCCTTGCTTCATCCTCGACTCCTCGGTTCCTTCTTCTGGGACCAGCTCCTCCGGCTCCCCCTCCTTTACCTCTTCCTGCTCTTCCTCTACCGATCTCCATCGCTGATGAGGGGGGGGGGGGGGGGGGGGTGGAAATGGCCTCGGGCCCTGTCTCCACCCCAGCTGGTGAGGTCTTCCTTGCCCTCCTTGGAAATTACCTCCCCCATGGGGGAAACCCCTCCCTGGGCCTTGCACTCCTCCACCCTGCTGCCTCCACCCCAACTCCGGGGCCCTCACTTCCTCTCTCCTCCTTGGTTCTTGCTGCCTCACTTCCGGCTCGCTCAGCCGTGCCAATCTCTTCGCGAACTCGGGGTTTGCTGCCTCCCCTTCTACCTCCTCTGTCGCTCTCTCCATCAGTTCTTCATAAGATTGAGGAGCCTTCTTCTTGAGGTCCATCTTGAAGAAGCCTTCCCTCAGCCCCAACGTAAAGGCGAGCTGGAGGGTATACCCCGGGACCTCTTGGACAAGGAGGACCTCTTCTCTGAACCGCTCCAGATAATGAGCCAACGACTCTCCTGGCCTCTGCTTGATGTCGAAGAGCGATTCTGGATCCTTCTTTCTTTTCTTCATGGCGGAAAAAACGTAATAGGAAACCTTTACGCAAGTTCTCGAATGTATAGATCGATCCTGAGGGAATCTGGTGGAACCAATCCCTCGCCTTCTCCATCAGGGTAGTAGCAAAGAGTCGACATTTGAAGTCTTCCGACATGGGTTTGATCGAGACCATATCCTCGAACCACTGCAGGTGTTGGATGGGGTCATCATTTCCAGAACACAGCATCATGTTCGGCTCCCTGAATCCATCGGGGAGTGGTGCCGAGAGCACCATCTTGCAGAAAGGACTGCCCCCATTCACCTTCTGAACTTGCTCTACCCTTCTCGCGAGCTCCTCGGCCGACCCTACTCCTGCCGATCTCGCCAGAGGGCAACTCGCCGGGACCTCCCTGGCCGAGCTCCCCCCCCCTCCCCCGCGAGAGTCTCCCTTGCCGGATTCTCACTTTCCCCAGCAGGGCTGGGGAACAGCTCTCGCCCAGACAGATCTCGCCCTCCTCCCTGGGTCGTCACCTCCTTTCCCACCTGATGAGCCGGCTCGCTCTCGCCGACTCCAGATTGATGAGGCACCTGGGGCGCCGGGGTCGCGAAACCGCCGAGCGCAGTGGCGAGGGCGCTCTGAAAAGCTTCAAGAAGATCTCGCCTAAGATCCGCCAACATCTCCACCATGGCTGGTGCTCCTTGAGGTGGCGAGCCTCCGGGGTTCGCGTCCCGCTCGTCCTCGCCGGTCATGTTTTCCCTGAGATTTTCTTGAGCTAGCCGCACTCCACGCTTACCGCACCAAAAATGTTGAAACCAATAAATGATCTCGGTGGAGTTCGGGGCCCCCAACGGGTGGGGGGCAACTGGCTCTTACTAATCTCGCGAGAGAACAGATCGGAGCCTCGGAGTTGAACACTGATCCTTAGGCTCAGCTAGGAGGACCCACCACACACCCAGAAGATCTTTAGAGCGCTTCCCCTCCCAAGCCAAAAGCTAAAGCCCGGGCACCTTGGAGAGCTCAAGGAAGGCCTGAGGAGAGAGAATTTCCAAAAAGAAGAAGTCCCTCCCCAAAGGTGCCCTTTGGATCCTATTTATAGACTTTTGGATCTGGCCTGCAAATAGCAGGAATCCGCCTCTCAATTTTACTATACGCACCCCAAATTTGGTCTGTTGATAGCCAATCTCCGTTGTTCAGAGGGGCTATTGGCAGGCCACGAGGGTAAAAGGATAATTTCCTTCATTTGCCTAGGGACAAAGGGTCTGCGAGGACAGTACTCGCGAGAGCTCGCACTGGCCTCCTCGCGCACCTCGCTCGCCAGTCAGCGGGTTCCCCTTTTTAGAGGGTGCATGCCGGAGTCCGACCTCGCCAACCTCCCTGTCAACGAGGATAGGTCATCTCGCAGATGCTCTGCGAGCACTCATCTTGCCCCTACTAGTATGCCTTCGGCGAGTTCCCGTCTCGCCTCCCCCTTTTGAGGGAACCTTGATCGTTTGGTCTTTTCCCGTTGATCTCCCATCCTGGCGAATATCGGGGTTGCACAGAACGAATAGTAAAACTAGCGATTATGAAAATCCACAAATGGATATTCTCGAAACTAAATGCTTTAAGAATAAAAGTAAAGTAGGGGTTTATTATATTTTTGGATTTTTCTAAGTTTGGTACTTTGAAATAAACTATATATTTTTTAAATTTTTGGGTTTTGCAAATTTTTTGAATTTTTCCAAGTTTATATTTATGTTTTTGGTTTTTTCAAGTTTATATTTACAGGAAGTAAGAAAGATAAAATGCGTAATAATTACAAAATATATATTTGTTTTTGAACTATTATTTTGTGGAGGTTTTTCAAGTTTATATTTACAAACTAAACTATATTTACCATTTTTTTAATAATTTTTTTTTTGTTTTATTAAAAATGGTAAAACACCCCCCATACTTAAAACTCAACATTGTCCCCAATGTTTTAATTTAAGTATGAAGAAGGGAAAATGAAAGTGCAGTATGTACAAAAATATAGAGGGAGCAAAAAGGCTTCCCTGAATTAAAGCTGGCGGGGAGGGAAGAAACCCTACAAAAAACAAGTAAAAATAGCAAAGCATAATAAAATATTAGAGAGAGATGGGGTGCCTCCCACGAGCACTTTTTCACCATCATGTAGCTTGACTGGTCTGACGTGGGGAGAATATAAGTTGGGGAGGGTTATGGATTCAATATTTTTGTCCACTGGATCGCCCGCAAGATAAAGTTTTAAACTGTGCCAGATGACTTTAAATTCGCCTTTTTGGGGTGGAAGATAAGAACGGTCCCATACGGCCAAACCTCTTTGACTTCAAAGGGGCCGGACCATCGGGATTTGAGCTTACCCGGAAAAAGACAAAGGTGTAAGTTATAATGAAGGACAAGATCACCCGACGCAAAAGTTTTTGGAAATTTTATTTTTTGATCATGGTAGAACTTAGAACGCTCCTTATAAAGTTTATTACTCTCATAAGCGTTCGCGCGTCATTCATCGAGTTCATTTAAGTGAAATTTTCTACTCTCGGAGGATAAGTTTGAATCGAGGTTTAAAATTTTGAGAGCCCAAAAGGCGCGGTGCTCTAACTCTACCGGTAAATGGCACAATTTGTCATAGACTAATCGATATGGCGTACAACCGATAGCAGTCTTGTATGTCGTACAATATACCAATAGTGCGTCGTTGAGTTTGAAGGACCAATCTTTACTATTTAAGGAAACGGTTTTTTCCAAAATGAGTTTAATCTCGTGATTACTACCTCTACTTGGCCACTTGTTTGGGGGTGATAGGTGGTGGCGAGCTTGTGCGCAATGCCGTATTTAGATAAAATTTTTGTAAATTGGGCATTGCAGAAGTACGTACCCCGATCACTAATTATTGTGCGGGGCGTGCCGAAGTGAGAAAATAATTTTTTTAGAAAATGGACGACGACTCTCGCATCATTGGTGGGGAGAGCTTGCGCTTCCGTCGTCGACGGCCACTAAAATATAGCGATTATTAAAAGAAGAAGGTAGGGGGCCTAAAAAATCTATGCCCCATAAATTGAAAATTTCACACTCGAGAAAAAGGTTTTGGTGCATCTCGTCACGACGAGAGATGTTACCCGACCGCTGGCAGCTATCTCATTTACTCACAAAATTGTGAGCATCTTTAAAGAGAGTGGGCCAATAAAAGCCAGCCTATAACACTTTCCGCGCGGTCCGGTTGGCTTGATAATGCCCTACGGACGGCCCCTCATGGCAGTTTCGCAAAATTTGCGCACCCTCCTCGCATGAAACATATCTTTGCACTACTTGGTCCGCGCAGACATGAAAGCGAAAGGGGTCCTCCCAAAAGTAGTTTTTCAAATCAGAAAATAATTTCTTCTTTTGCTGGGTTGAAAAATCTTTTGGAAGGACCCGTGCAACTAGATAGTTGGCATAGTCTGCGAACCAAGGGTGAAAGAAGTTTGTATGTGGTTTACAGTTAAGAGGCGCTCCTCAGGAAATCTATCGTCTATTTCGGGTTCGACAAGCGCTTCTGCGACGGGGTGTTCTAAACGCGAGAGATGGTTGACTGCCAAATTTTCAGCCCCTTTCTTATCCCAGATTTTTAAGTCAAATTCATGTAAAAGTAGGATCCATCGAAGCAAGCGGGGCTTTGCATCCACTTTGGCCAAAAGATATTTGAGGACGGAGTATTCAGTAAAAACAATTACTTTTGAAAGCGTTATGTATGGCCTGAACTTATCGAAGGTAAAGACGACGACTAGAAGTTCCTTTTCCGTCGTTGTCTAGTTAGCCTGTGCGGCTGTGAGCGTTCGAGAAGCGTAATAGATTGGATGAAAATATTTATTAATGCGTTGACCAAGTACGGCTCCTACCGCGATATCGCTCGCATCGCACATTATTTCAAACGGAAGGGACCAATCTGGCGCCACCAGAATGGGAGAATTGATAAGTTGTTTTTCTATAAAATTGAATGCCTCTACGCATTTGCTATTAAAAATGAATGGAGAATCCTTCTCCAAGAGGTGGGTTAGTGGTTTCATTATTTTGGAAAAATTTTGTATAAACCGCCGGTAGAAACCCGCATGGCCTAGAAAACTTCGAATAGATTTTACGTTTGAAAGTGCAGGAAGTTGGTCAATTATTGCAACTTTGGCCTTATCGACCTCCATCCCCTTGGAAGAAATCTAATGGCCGAGGACTAAACCTTCTCGGACCATGAAGTTGCATTTCTCCCAGTTTAAAACTAAATTCGTCTCTTCACACCGCTGGAGGACTCTATCTAAAGTTTTCGTGCAGTTTTTAAAAGAGTTTCCGAAAACAGAGAAGTCATCCATAAAGACTTCCATGGTATCTCCTACGAGCTCACCAAATATCGCCAGCATACGTCTTTGGAATGTAGTTGGCGCGTTGCAGAGGAAAAACGGCATCCTTTGATATGCAAAGGTGCCGAAGGGGCAAGTAAAAGTTGTTTTTTCCTGGTCTTCAGGGGAAAAAGGGATTTGGAAAAACCCCGAGAGACCATCGAGAAATCAATAAAAATGATGACCTGAAAGATTCTCCAGGATTTGATCGATAAATAGTAGCGGGAAGTGGTCTTTTATGGTGGCATCATTTAATTTTCGGTAATCGATGCACACCCTCCAACTCGTAACAGTACGAGTTGGGAATAATTTGTTATTCTGGTTCACCACGACCGTTATACCGCCCTTTTTGGGGACAACTTGTACGGGGCTTACCCACGTACAGTCGGATATAGGATCGATAATTCCCGCATCGAGGAGTTTTATAATCTCAGTCTTAACGGCATCCCGCATATTTGGGTTAAGTCGTCATTGATGCTGAATAGTTTTGCGGGGGTTATCTTGTAGAAAAAATTTGTGGGTACATAATGAGGGGTTTATTCCCCTGATTTCTGAAATCTGCCATGCAATTGCACGGCGATGGTTGTCTAAAACTTCTAATAATTCGGAAGTCTCTGAATCACTTCGGGAAGAAGAAATAATAAAAGTGAGTTTTAAATCTTTTTTGAGAAAAACATATTTCAGATTATCGGGGAGTTGTTTTAGTTCGAGGACTAGTGGTTCTTCATAAGATGGTTTAATGTTTAAAGCTTCTGAATCGAAGGGTTCGATTGGTGAATCTGTCGGCATGTCATCGAGACAAAATAGATTCGCCAAATCTGAATTATCTAATGCTAAGGAAAGAAATTCAGAAAGCGAAGAACATTCCTCTTCAAACGCGGGTTCCAGGTTAAAACTGGAATCATCGTTCGATAGGGAGTTCCTCATTGAGGGATTAATATGCAATGTAACTTCAACATCTCCGACCCAAAGGAGGAGGCGACCGTTACTAACATCCATTAACGGGCGGGAGGTTACGAGGAAGGGGCGACTGAGTATAATAGATACCTTAGCGTCCTCCTCTATGTGCAGGATGACGAAGTCTACCGGAAAGATTAACTTGTCGACCTTGACCAGAACATCCTCCACTACCCCTATCAGGTACTTTACCGAGCGATCCGCGAGTTGGATGCTCATATTTGTCGGGCTCGGGATGCCCAAATTGAGTTTTTTGAAAAGGGAAAAGGGCATCAAATTGATGCTGGTGCCCAAGTCCGCTAGAACGTACTTTATTAACAAATTGCCGAAGAGGCATGAGATGGAGAACCGTTTCGGGTTGTTCAGTTTTGGCGGCAATTTATTAAGGAGAACAGCTGAGCATTCCGCATTAAGGGAAATGCGTGAAACATCCTCGAGTTTCTTCTTATTAGAAAGTAACTCTTTAAGGTATTTCACGTATTTCGGCATTTGGGAGAGTGCCTCGCAGAAAGGAATGTTTATTTGGATTTGTTTTAAAATTTATAAGAATTTTATATATTGATCGTCCTTTTGCTCGTTGTTTATTTTTGAGGGATAAGGAAGAGACGGGTTCGGCACAGTCAGAATACTCGATGAATTATCTATCGAAGAAGAGGGTGTAGGGGTCGATGTCAAAATTGGTACCTTAGGCTCAACCCGTTTTGGGGAGGTTACCTCCTCGCCGCTGCGAAGGTTTATTCCATTGGCATTTTCTCGGGGGTTCGACTTCGTGTTCCCTGGTAGAGCTCCATATGGCCGCTCTGAGACCATCATCGCAAGTTGTCCATCCTGATTTTTCATGTTTTTAATCGATCCGGTAATATTCCGGATATTTGACTCGGTGGACGCGACGTATTTAGCAAAAACATCTTCGAGCGGAGAAGGTTTTGGAGGAGGAGGCTGGAATTTGTGCGGAAATCCTTGTGGAAATCCTTGTGGATTCACATTTGGGGGCCTTTGACCGTTGCTTGGATTGCTCCAGGAGAATTTTGGGTGGTTCCTCCAACCCAAATTGTAATTATTACTATAAGGGTTGTTGTTAGGCTTGAAGGGGGGAGGGTGGGGGGGGGGGGGGGGGGGGGGGGGGGGCGAACGGGTTTGCCTAAGTATTCTACAGTTTCTTCGAAAAAATTATTATTTGGAGCCCAAGCGTGAGTGGTGGAGGAAGCAATCATCTCTGCCATTTACATACTTAACCTCTTGACTTGAGAGGCTAAGTGAGAAGTGGCATCCACTTCATATATCCCAGTTGGTTTGTTCATGGCCATTTCTGCAAACAGAGCTTGAGCGTGCCTCTGGGTTTGGGGGTTAACGTAAGAATTCTTTAAAATGCTCCCAAGTCTCGTAGAGAGACTCAGAATCAAATTGAATGAAAGAGGCGATATCTGTGCGTAATTTAGCAGTTTTAGACGAAGGAAAATATTTTGTTAGAAATTTCTCTGTCAATTGGGCCCACGTAGTTATGGATCCTCTGGAAGAGAACTTAACCACGCCTTTGCCTTTGTCCGCAACAAAAATGGGAATAAGCGTAAATGAATAGCGTCATCAGTAACGCCATTAATTTTAAAAGTGTCGCAAATTTCCAAAAAGCTTAGAAGGTGTAAATTCGGATCCTCATCCGGCAAATCGTAAAATTGAATTGACTATTGTACCATTTGAATGATGTTAGACTTTATTTCAAAATTATTATTAGCCATTATTTGGCGTGTAATACTCGATCCCTTATCCTCCAAATTCGGTCGGGCATAATATGCCATGGTCCGTGGCAGGGCCGCATCTGGAATTGGATCGGTCATAGCTTCAGTGTCAGTATCTTCGATAGACTCTTTGGGAAATTTGAGTAAGTTTTGATCACGAAATCGTAGGTGCTCACGAAGGGTGCGCTCAATTTTATGGTCAAAAGGAATGTTCGAATCATCCGAGGAGTTTCCTCGGGTCATATACTGATAATAAAAAAATTGTTTTGGCTTATTCTATATATTTTTTGTTTTGTTTTATTTTAAAAAAAGGTAAAAAAATTAATAGTGATTCCTTTTTCGAAATAACAACACGAAGTCACTAGCAACGGTGCCAAAAACTTGATGAGTAGTTTTGGATTTGAGTTTTGAAAGCTTTTGTTTAATTCATATCCAAACTAATCATTCGATAAAGGCAGGTATACCTTATCGCGTATAATACAGGATATTTTGGTTTAGAAAATATCAGGGTTGTATATTTCCACGGATCTTGTTGATTATTCTTACTTATAAGGAATGAACTATTATTTTATCAGAATAAGTTTTTGATTTGATTTATAATATTTCAAAAATGATAATATACGTATAACAAGAGTTTTAAACAATGATGAAGATAACGCCCGATGTCAAATTACCTTGAGAGAAAAATAGCTTTCTTAGAAGTACAAGATCCGATTTTTCAAAACATTGGAACGGCTTGCCAGTGGAGGTTCCATAAGTATGAACGCACCTCTCTTGATGGAGCACCCACCTGAGATTAAGAATATTTGACCGAACTCTCGTTCTTTAATCGAATCTCCTTAATACTCGCTTTATGTTATGAACCCCTCTATTGGGTTTTTATTCCATTTCGGGAGACTTACCTTATCCTCTCTCAAGGGTAGAGCACACTTATCTTTTCCCGTGAGTGATCAATCCATATGCACGAGCCTCTCGACTAACTAGTGTATGGAAACGGAAATGAGAACCATACATCGATTATATGGTCTCACTCAACATTTTTCTAGGGTAAAACTTAAGCTCGTTAATTGATTTTAGAAAGAGATATTTTATTTTTATAAAACTATTTATTTGTCTTAGTGCTCTTCGACATTGTGCACTAAAGGAAACTAGTCACTCATCAGAATGGGGACGGCATTAATAATAAGAAAATACATGTTAATATTTTAAGGGGATATAAAAGTGTTTGATAAAGAAAATTAAAAGACTTATAAAATGCAGAAATAGTATCCATCCCAACCATCTTAACCAAGTGCTAAAAAGTACTTAGCCTCTCATCTGGGATGGGGGTGGTAATAAGACTTGAAATAAAGCTAAGTTACAAAAAAGAAAATACTATCTCATACACACACGCACTCTACTTTAAATGAAAGAAAGCGTAAAAATTAATCTCATACACTCACACACTCTTCTTTGAAATTAAAAACTGAAATAAAAGAAAGCGAAAAAGTTATTCTCATACACACACGCACTCTACTTTGAATTAAAAGAAAGCGTAAAAATTGAACTCATACACTCACACACTCTTGACATAAGAAAAAAAGATCCAAATGAGAAAAAAAACTATTTTATTTCAAAATAAACATTACAACTGGACTAGGAAAGTGAAAATTACAAACGAAATAAAACTTAAATGCATAAAAGAACACACACGCACTCAAAACAATTTAAGAAAACACAAAAACACTCTCAAAATCTGGATTAAATTGCTTCCGTCGAGCCCCTCAATTTATAGGGAATTTTTTTTTAAAATTACACGCCCTCAGTCACGGGCGTGAATTCTGCGCGTGCTGGGAAGACAGGCTCAGCCACCTTATGGAAGCATTTGACCGAGAAAATGGCTGCACACGGGCGTGACTTGAGGTGTCACGGGCGTGACTTTGGGTGGTAGATGTCAGGTTCAATCGGGGTGTGACGGTTGGCGTGTAGGCTTGCTTCTGGAAGGATTTATTGATTCATGGCCTCTAACACGGGCGTGTCTTTGCAAAAATTGATGGGACAGGGAGCCGATCGACGGGACGAGAGGTCGATCGACGGGACGGGATGTCGATCGATTGGAGGTGAAGTTGATCGAGTGGTACAGGGGCGTGACCATGTAAATCGACGGGACAAGCCGATCGACGGGACGGGATGTCGATCGACACTGAGAAGGCTGGAAATTGGCATTTTAAGATTACACGCCCTTGGTCACGGGTGTGACCGAGGGCGTGGACTAACAAAAAATGCCTAAATTGT
Organism: Dactylorhiza incarnata; assembly: GCA_033032865.1. Lineage (NCBI taxonomy): Eukaryota > Viridiplantae > Streptophyta > Magnoliopsida > Asparagales > Orchidaceae > Dactylorhiza > Dactylorhiza incarnata. Next base: position 2,743,590 of record JAWHQI010000068.1, read on the forward strand.
AAAAAAAAAATAGAAAAAAAGCTAGGTTAGTAAGAAAAATAATAAAACAAGCAATTTATTCATTAATTTACATAAAATAGTTATAATATTACTTGAATTTATACTAGAAACTATACTGAAAATACGTATATTTTACTACTTATAAGGAATATATTCTGAAACGACATAATAAATCTCATAAAGGACTTGCCATTTTGGAACTTGCACATTTGGAAGTATTCGACCTTTTTCAATTGTGGTTGTGCAACGACAATTACTGCATAGAATATATAATTAAATACTCTTTGATTAATGGGCTAGATAGGCGGCGTGAATATTCAATGCAAATCAATTTCCAAGAAGATCTGTTGAATAAATGCGGCTCTGTAGCAGTCAAAATGATAATCTGTCTTCAAGACGATATCATTTTGATCGTTTAGACAATACATGGTCTTCACGATGATATCGTCAATATACTCCTGTCTTCACAACTTAACATAGTCATATAGACGATATATCTTCTTCTAGTCAATATCATCGAGATGCTTCTGTCTACACGACTTAACTTTAATCTTCAAATCAATATGGCTGCTTCAAGACGATATCGTTTAGACTTATGTCTGCACTACTTTACTTAGTCATCTCAATGATAAGGCTTCTTCAAGATGATATTATCGAGACTGTCTCAACGACATACTTCCTGTGTCAACGATATTTCAGACTTAGAAAATTTTCCACTTCTTTTGTAGTCTTGATTCTAGGAATATAGAGTTGATTTGCTTGTCACATCATAATCTAAAACACAATCTTAAAAACCAAATTTTCATATCTATACTTGTGATCCTTCTTCAAATCTAGGAACATTAAAGGAATTTTTCACAACGAAGTTTGCATAACTTAGGGTGGTGACGATGCTCCTGAGTGAGTACACTTAAATCATGTTGTGAGTGCATGAAGTGTATGGTTTCGAGTACCCAGATTTGCAATGTGATGAATTCATGTTATGTTAGCCTCATGCGGTTGCTTAGGAGGTTGTGGGGAACCTTTGGGTGAATCCAACTAACATCATTTGCATTCTTAGGTTCCCCTTACTTTGATGCTCAACCTAGAATAATGATTGTGCTTGAAACCACACCTTGTGTAGAGTAGATGCACTTTCTTTATTATATTACATGTTGTATGTACAGATTGCTTTCAGCTGTGCGGTGCACCGCTCCAAAGCTGGCTAGAATGGCTGGGGGGGTCGTTATGTGGTTTGTGGTCAGCTAATAGTTGACCCTCGTTTACCTTTTATTTGTGGTTGGTGCAGGTGTTGATGAGCGGAGCAGAAAATAGCGTGTAGAAGCCCATTGTTAAGTTGGCCCTCGAAGGCCAGCCTTTTTACTGCTTTTCATCTATTGTCGGCTTGCATGTCGATGTTTGTTTTAGTGTTTTGGTACATTGGTTTAATGTAAGGCCAAAGACCATAACTCTATTAATGACATTCCTGAGTTGGTGGACATTCTTATTAAACTTTCTAATGAGCTTCCGCTTGTGCTAGTTATACTCTCGTGTAGACTTATGTTTCTGTTTATCATCTTATTAACGTCTAGCTAGTTTACTCAATATGGCAGTGGGTCCCGACCGGACTATTGTTATAGTGTATGTACTTGAATGGTGTTACACTTGGCCCTGCAGAAACCTACTGAGGATGCCTTGACGAACAAGACGTTCGATCTCGTCTTTAAGCTTTATGCATTCCTCAGTGGTATGTCCAGTTCCCCGATGGAACTCGCAGCACTTCGACTGGTCTCCCCTGGCATTCGGGGGGAATTCTCGAGGCCTATGGATTGTCGGGTTGTCTTTGATCGTGTAGAGTACATTGGCGCAATGTGTTGAGGGGAGTGTAATCCTTAGGCGGTGGGGGACCCCGATCCCTCCGGGGGTCTTGGCGACGCTCATTATTATTGTGCTCTTCCTATCTTCTAGGAGTCTGCTCTTCCCCCTTCTTCCTTTTCTAACTTCCTTCGAACTATTGTCAGTGTGCCTCAATGACTTAGACCGCAGCGATTTGAGCTTTGACACGTTGCACTAAATCGAGATAGTTGGGCGTCGTCTCCCTCATCAGTGCTGAGTAGAAACCTCTTTGGCAGAGTCCTCCTAGGAAGACGCCACGTAAGAGCTCGTGGTCAACCCTAGTGATTTGTCATACTTCAGTAGTGAAGTAATAGCAAAAGTCCTTGTGGGTCTCTCCCTCGTTCTGGCGGTTGGGTCTCGAACAATTATGCGGTTGGCTACAAACTGGTCTGTGAACTATAGAGTTAGTTCCGCAAAACTGTTGATTGCTCCTTCTCGCATTGAATGGAAACGGGTACGTGCTTTCCCCTACAGTGCATATCGGCTGATCCAAAGCATTGTAGATCTGCATGATTGTGTTGAAGTAATTGACATGCTCCAGTGGATCATCCATCCTATCGAACATCTCAATGTTGGGGAGCTTGAATCCATGTGGGATCAGATGTGATAGGACCATAGGCGCCAACGGAGAGCTGTGGTGTTGAGGGTGGTGGGAGAAAGCGGCCCGTCGTCTGACTTGCTCATATTTTTAAGCAATCATATCACAGATCTCCTCACGAGTGAGTCATTCAATAGCCTTCCCGAAGCTTACTACTTTTAGGCAGTGGTGGTGAAGGTTAGATTTGGGTTCTCTGGTCGATCAAAATGAATGTGTTGAGCTGGCTACGTTGGAGAATTCTTCTTCAGCGACAGAGCTTTTACCTGGAATAGATTTGCTTGCACAAGGACCTTCCCCATATCTCCTTTTCCTGGAACCAGGCAATTTAGACTGCAATTCTGAATGATCTGCTGGCCATACTTGGGAATAGCTCACTAGAGGAGCATAATATGATTTCACTTCAGGTCTTGGTGAGAACTGGGGTGGTTCTGGAAGAATAGCTAGCTCAGGGAAGATTTCGTTATGTAACCAAACTGCTGTATTGGAGGTATATGCATTGACATCGGATATTTGCTTTTGAACGGCAATATTTAATTGTTCAAATTGGGCAGCCCACAGCCTCTTGAGATCAGTCAATTGATTACCCAAAACATCTGCCATCTTATCCTCCCCCTTTCTGACTTCTGCAGATAAGGTTTGGATCACTTCTTCCATAAACTTACCAACTTCATCAATTATTTGAAAAGTGTTTTCTTCTGCTTTTGTAGTTATGAAATTATAAGCATTCATTACCTGGACTGCTTCATTCATAACCAGACCCACACTTGTAATTGTGTGGTCCATTGCTTTGCCTCCCAGATTGACAAGCCTTTTAAGCTCATCAGTATTAGCTTGAATCTCTGCAAGTCTCATGCTCATCTCTTTTTCTAGAGCAGTGACTCTTGTATTCACTTCTTTGATTGAGCTCTCAAACTTCTCTCTTTGATTATTCAGCATAGCTTCAATCTTACCTAGAAGAGTGTCTTCAGATAATTCTAAGACTGGAGGATGTGGAGGAGGTAGAAAAGCAGTTCTCCAATCCTCAAGGATTTCTGCAAGAACAACTGTAGAGAATGCCTTTTGGGCAGAAGATGGAGCCACATCCCCTCCCTCATTTGCTTGCTCAAGCTGAGCAGCCTGCCCTTCTCCCATGTTAACATCTGGAGCAACACCATCTTGGTCAGATACACCAATCTCCTTCTCCCCCTCAATATCTGTTGGGGGTGGAGAGCTTCCTTTCACTGAATCATCATCAACAACATGTGCAAACTCAAGATCAGCCCCTGAGCCTTCCATATGGGCACTAGGGCTTTTATATGCATCTTCATCTCTTACTGCATCATCAAATGAGTCTACAAGCACAACTTCAGCATCTTTCTCTGGTGGAGGAATACTATCTACAACAACACCTACAGAGGATGGAACAGAATCTGCAGCAGGAATTTCTGGAACTTCAGGAACAACTGCATTCTGTGGAGTAGGGAGGTGAGCTAGAGAACTACTTTGATTGTTACCAACTCCAGAAGGAGCAGGCTCCCCCTGGGCACTTGTACCTGCACCAACAGGCTTCTAAATCCTGATATCCCATCTTTGAATTGTGGAAACATCTATCTTCTTTAGGTGGTGAAGAGCAACTCCCTTGGACATATCAAAATATTCAGGATTGACCTGGTTCAGGTATAGGGAAATGATCCTTGCAAAATTAGGAACAAGGAGGCATTCTTTAATTTTCACAAAAAGGATGGATGCCCAGTCACAATTTTTCCTGCAAACTACAGCTGACATTAGGCAAAAGAAATATTCAGATATATACCCCAGGCTTCCAGTCATGCACATGAAGACCTTGGCAATTATGTCCACCAACAGCTTCCCTACATCATTCATGTTATGTCTTCTAACTGACTTGGTTGCTTTGTCTAATCCACAGAAAGATAAAGTTCTTGACCAGTCTTCATCTCAAGATCATCTTCAGTGCCCACTGTCGGCAACTTCAGAAGTTTGGAGATTGACTTTGAAGTTATCTTGATCTTCAGGTTATTCACAAATGATTTTAGCACCCTACCTTCCCTCTTGACTTTGGCATTCAAGAAAAATTCCTCCACTACCTTCATCAAAATTCTGCAGGGGTGCTCCAAAACAAAGGAGAGGCTTGCTGCCTCTAGAAGAAGATACAAGTTCTGAAAATCAACTGACATGGAGACTAGACCTGACCTTGTCAGTTCACTGCCGATCCCGATCTTAGCTCTTACCGGAGGAGCCATTGGATCGCTAGAAGAAGACTGTGCGGAAGAGGGATGTCGCGAGAAGGCGAAGAGTCGCTAGGTCTTTTCTCGAAAAAAGGATGTGTGAACTTAAAATATTCGAGAGATCTTATATATATATATATATATTTGTTTTTGATTTGACGGTTACAATATATTAAAAAAAATTAATATTGAGGCGCGTACCTATCTTTTCGAATTCCAGAGTAGTGAATAGAATAATAGTCTGAAAAGTAAAAACTTCTTCTCGAGAAATAGATAAATATTTCTCGAGAGGCCCAGGAGTTTCTCGAGAAATATCATTTCTCGAGATCATTCTGATTTCTTGAGAAGACGTATCATTTCTCGAGAAATTGCAAAATTCCTCCTTAAGGCCCTTTCTTGAGAAGACATGTCATTTCTCGAGAAATTTCATCAATTTTCGAGAAATTTCAGTCTATGACTTGAACTGATCTTGACATATTCTGACCTTAGCTTCCTTGAAAGTTTGATGAATTTAGGGTCTTCTTGGCCTCAATTGTGACTTGTTTAGGGCTCCATATTGAGCATCCCAAGTTTTGTCTTGAAGAAAGAGAACTTGGTCTCATCCAGCGGCTTCGTGAAAATATACACAACTTGCTTATCCGTTGGGACATAGCTGAGGTTGATGTCCCCATTCTCCACATGCTCCTGGATGAAATGATATCTTAACTCAATGTGCTTTGTACGGCTGTGAGAGACTGGATTATTTGCAATTGCAATAGCGCTGGAGGAGTCACAAAATATTGGGATGTCCTTGAACTTCATATTATAATCTTCAAGTTGATTCCTTATCCATAGAAGTCGCGTGCAACAACTGCCTACAGAAATGTATTCTGACTCAGCGGTTGAAATTGCAACACAATTCTGCTTCTTGCAGCTCCAGGGAATAAGTCTCCTTCCAAGGAATTGGCAAGTCCCAGAAGTCCTTTTCATGTCATCCTTACTACCTGCAAAATCTGCATCTAAAAAACCAATCAGCTCGTTGTCATTACTTCTTGGGTACCATAAGCCAAGATTTGGTGTACCTTTAAGGTATCTCAAAATCCTCTTTGCAGCGGTATAGTGAGATTCCTTAGAGTTCACCTGATATCTAGCACATACACATGTAGAAAACATTATGTCAGGCCTACTAGCATTTAGGTAGAGCAAAGAGCCAATTATGCTTATGTACATGGTTTCATCGAAAGGTTTCCCTTTCTCATCACTGTCTAGAGACATAGCTGAACTCATTGGAGTCCTCATTGAGGATGCACTCTCCATTCCAAATTTCTTTATCAACTCCTTGGTGAATTTTGTCTGAGAGATGAAAATTCCATCTTCAGATTGCTTCACCTGAAGTCCTAAGAAATATTTCAGCTCACCCATACTGCTCATTTCGAACTTCCCTTACATAAGTTTGGAAAACTTCTTGCAAAGGTTGTCATCCATAGAGCCAAAGATAATATCGTCGACATAGATTTGCACTAGCAAGATCTTGTCTTTTACTTCCCTATGAAATAATGTCTTATCTATCTTTCTTCTTGTGAATTTATTCTCAAGAATAAAGTTAGACAGTGTCTCATACCAAGCTAGAGGAGCTTGTTTCAAACCATATAATGATTTTTGTAATAAATAAACATAATCAAGGTGTTCGGGATCAACAAAACCTGGGGTTGTTCCACGTATACTTCTTCTTTTATATTACCATTAAGAAAAGCTGACTTAATGTCCATTTAGTATACGGTGAATCACTTGACTGCAGCATACGCGAGGAACAACCTGATCGCTTTGAGGTTTGCTACTGGAGCATAAGTCTGATCGAAGTCGATACCTTCTTCTTGTCTGTATCCTTTCGCTACAGGTCTGGCTTTGTTCTTGATTATTATTTTGTGTTCATCCAATTTGTTTCTGTAGACCCACTTTATTCCACTGATATTCTTATCTTTGGGTTTTGGTACAAGAGTCCAAACTTTGCACCATTTGAATTGATTTAGTTCTTCTTCCATTGCAATTATCCATGAAGGGTCCTCATTTGCTTCTTGGAATTTCTTTGGTGCAACCTGCGAGAGAAAACTCAAATACATATTTTCATTAGTAGTACCTCTTCTTGTTCTTATTCCGTCACGAGGATCTCCTATGATCTGATCAATCGGATGATCTGTAAGACCCCATTTTTTTGCTACAAAACTGGGTCTTATGCCCAAAACCGCCGCTTTGCCATGAAACCAACACACGGGAAGGACGCCACTACAAAGCGCTGATCCTGCCGGCCATATCGATCACAGAAGAAGAAAAGAATAAACGAACAAATAGAAATTCAAGTCCACAATCTCATGATATATAAAATAAATGTCCACATGGTATAACTGAAATAACAAAGGTTACAATAATAAAAGGGAACATGCCCTGTACATCATGTCCTCACTACAAGATCACTCGCAGAAGCTAACTACTATTCACTCACTGATCCTTAATCAGGTGCTCCTGTACTAGACTGGCCCTCCTCCGTTTGCACCGGCCTCTGGTGCTGCTGCGTCTAATCGATCCCCTAATGATATGGTCCACCGACCGTTAGTCAAAACGACTAAGCCTTATGTTCCCCACCCCACCCCCAATGGCTACTAGGCACCATGTGGGAGGATGAAGCGGAGGACAGCAAGGGGTATAAAACAAAGCAGATGATGGCGGATCTTGTCTACAGGAAATATCTACAACTACACATGTGAATATAGATAATTAAAGCAGTAATATAAAACATGATAAAGAGCAAATAAAGAACGGTAAGTAAAGTAGGTACATAATAGAAAAGTAACAAATGGTTTATAGGAATGCCCACACAAGCCTATAGACCAAGGGGTCGTTTAGCAAGGCCTATCGTATAAAAAGTCCCATAACCAATTTATATGATAGGGGTAGGGGTAGAAATGCAATGCTTATGCCATGACTTGCAGAGTTATGTTGTTTATGCTATGTTCACACAAGTGCAACTCACACACTTCGACTTTATGCATACACAGACATTTAGTTCTCCCTTTTTGGAGCTAGAAAGACTCCCAAGATACTCCCATAGTGGCAAATGGAAGCGGTCGGTTGGGCCTCACCCACCTCTAGGTTGGTATTCACACTACCTAACCTAGACCTATCTTATGCCTCAATGCAAAACCGCAGAGCATCTGTGTACTCTTACTGGCTGGACCACCAACTTTTATGGCTAAGTGCAAATTCCACACTTGCCGAGTCAACGTATTGACGTCGATGTGAACGACCGTCCAATACTGAAGACCCACCACCTTTATGCACATGCAAACATGTTTGCCATCTATCTCTGAGCCATAAGCTCCCCGAGCTAACCTGCCCGTCACCATAACCTTCCGAGCCACCGGCTTGCCAGACCAACCTGTCTGTACCAACAAGCATTACTGAGTCGCAAGCTCACCAAACTAACTAGTCCGCTGCTACAAACACCTAACCTACCGCTCATAAAACCAACTAACTAACCTCCCGTAACCACGGGGTGTGGGTGTGTGCATTATTAAGTTAATATTTTACAACATCTTACTCCTATAATTTATGGTTAATCTTGGACTTTCTGAGGACTATCCTATGAGGGACTCGCAGCGGTACTAGGAGCTATGATGGGATGATAGCCCAAAAATCCCTTTCCAAGGAACTTAATGTTATTGGTAACTACCCATAAGAATACCAATATTATCATTACACTTGGATTAACCCTAAACATTTTATGACCCGCTAAGGGAAAGACGATCTTTCGTCAATCCCGAATGCAACCTTACCCTTAACTCACCAAGCACACTCCCATCACCTAAACTCCTTTTTGGTGACCTTTAATCTCTTAAACTAGGTTGGGTACACCAACTACCTCCCATTCCCACCTACTGGTCTTCAATTTAATCAATTTTATAGTTTACTATACGCAGACCAAATGAGTTATATGAGTTGCATAAGAGGAGGTACTCCAAATATTAATCCAACTGAGTCAAGATTATTACTGGGAGTCTATCATGATATTTTAAGACCAAATCCAGAGGATCATATTTTCTTTAATTATTTGGCATTTATTATAATTTCTCCAACATTGGCCAAGCATGAAATTAAGCATGAAGTGTAAGATCTTCTTATGATATGGCCTCCACAAAATTATGAAAAATCTATGAAGTCAAAATAACAGGAAATAGATAATATCATAATTTTTCAGTAAGGGGTTGGCCTCTAATTATAATATTGAATAGTTACCCCAAATTAGAAATTAAAGAAGGAACCACAAAAAATACTTGTCCAAAAATTATGAGAAAATTACCAAACCTTTATAGTAATAAAAAACATCTACTGACTAAATTTCACAATTTATCAGAACTAACTAGTCACACAATTAAATATTCCAAGTAAACCCATACTACAGACAATTGTGAAGTAACCTACTGATAAATAATTCCAAAAATTATACAAAAATTCACAGAGCTCTCTAATGCCCTAAAATGTCCTATGACCAAGTTTCATAATTTTCCAGAGGATATTTGGCCCTCATTTATTTAACATATTCCTAAGACTAAATAGATGACTTGTGAATAAAGTACTAATTAAATAAATTCAAAAATTACACAAAAATTCCTAAAATTTCTTTTATAAGAAGGTTCCCTAAAAAGGTTATAACCTAAATCAGAGGGGATAAGTGTTCCTAAAATTCTCATAAAATTACTTAGGGCATAATTACACACTATGAACGTATCTACCAAGTTTCATGACCATTCAAGGACATATGTCCCTATGTTCTTCACAAGGCTTATAGTGCAACCCTAAGGTTAGAACTAGGGTCCTACGGCATATCCACCCCACATCACTCCAAATTACTTATGGAGGTGTCTTATGTGTTCCTAAACCAGTGGACAAAGTTTCACATCACATTGTTGAGATTTGACCACCTAATTCCATCATGTGCACTTTTGACCTAGTTTGACCTAGTTTGACCAAACTTGGGTTAACTAATTGCTCAACAATATCTGGCCCAATTGGGATGAAAATTTTTACCAGGGTCATATAATAACCCTAAGAGGCACCTACCAAAATTTGGAGGGGATTGGAGGTCATTAGACCCTATAATTAATTAATATATGGATTATTAAATTTTTACAAAAACCTTAGAAATATGTTCTCCAAAATTCCCATCTTTGGATATGTTAAGGGTGTATGTACAAATAGCCTATATTTCAATTTTCAAGTCAATAACATTTTCCAATCAAAAGTTATTCAAGAAACAGTGGCTGCTACCCTAGGGACCAGTCTCACCAAAATGGCCCTACAGGGAGCTGCATTGCTCCTTTTGGGGTGAAATCAATTTTAAAATAAAGTAGACTCCAAGGGCTACTGTTGAAATTGTTGAAGTGAAGTGAAAGGGTGTCTGGCCGAGCTGATGGCTGGAGACCGCAGAGACCGCGCGGTCTGCGCTGGTGCTCTGGCGGTTTGGTTCTGGCGATCTGGTGAGATCGGCCAACTTGCTTCTTGGGTTTGGTCATTGGCGACCTGTTGCGGGTTGTTTCCGGTCTTCTTCTGGGCTGTCTGCTCTTAGTAGATGCGGGTTGTTCCCGAGTAGATCTGCTGGTTTGCCTGGCTCCCTTATTGAAAGACCGGGCGAGTTGTTCCTATATGGCTGTCTACCCGGGCGGTCTATCCGGGCGATCTGGCGACTTGATTGAAGTCGGCCAGATGGTTCTAGATTGCTCCTGGTGATCTAAGGAAGGAGCGTTGTTGAGACCGCACGGCTTGTGCGCGGTCTCGTGTTCGCGCGGTCTGTGCGCGATCTTGTCTGCTGCTCTGCATCTTGGTCGGGTTATTGTCCAAGAGGTCTGTTCGCGTGGTCTGTCTTTTGAGACCGTTCGCGATCTGATGGGTGGTGACTGTATCCTGGTTTGTGCGGTGACGACATCCGTCCACCCGCCTATAAATAGGGGTGCATGGCCCGTCATTCCTAACAGAACTGTAAGAACCAGAGCCCGGATTGTTTCTTACGGTCTCAAGTTTGAGTTCGCGCGACTTGGATGCGAGTTAACCTTTGTTGTGTTCGCAGGTTTGCGGTCAGCAGGGTGCGGTCTCCTTCCTTGGTGATTTCTGGTGGCTTAAATAAATAGTTCGTCTGCGGTCTGTCAGCGAACTGGGTTATTGTGTTCTTATGCTGTTCGCAGCAAGCTCAGTGATCAGGCGACCTTCAGCGGTTAGGCGGTCTGAGTTGCGGTCTGGCGACAGCTTCAGTTCTTTGTTTCAATAAGCTCCAGTTCGTGCGGTCTGAGGTGCGGTCTTACAGTGCTGGCAGTCTGTCCGGTTTCTATTCGTGCGATCTCAGGGCAAGCCGGGCGAGTTCTGGAGTGGTGCGGCTTGTGCGGTCTGAGCTTGTCTAGCCGCCAGCTTTGCCTTTTTGGTGTGTTTTGTTCTTCTCGTCTCCGTGATTCTGATGAATCATGTCTCGCCATGTATACCTCGCATTGTAAAGCAGTTCTGTTTCAATAAAGATTTCTTGTGTTGCTATTTTGGCATTGTGGTTGTTTGGCTATAACTCTTGTTGATACAACTCCTGCTTACTCCTAAACGGTCCAATCAAAAATTTTAACATGGTATCAGAGGGAGGTTCCTGGAGTGGATAAGAAGTGATCAACTAGAGTTTCCATCGTCTTTGTGAAGAAGAGACCATATAGATTGCCATGGAAGGTGGATACGCAAGAGGTCTTGGTATTGAACTCCTCACATCGACTAACTTCAAAAAGTGGAAGTCGTGTATGGAGAGTTACTTGCTTGGCGAGGATCTATGGGAGGTAGTTGGAGGAGAAGACACCCAAGAGGTGTTTCCAGCAGGAGATAATATGGCAGAGGTAAGACTTTGGAGAAGGACGAATGCTAAGGCTGAGTTCACTCTCAAGAGGGCTATCTCACCAGAGTTGTTTGATCACATCATCGGATGTAAATCTGCTGCTGAGATTTGGACATCCTTGGATGGATTATTCAATCAGAAGAATGTAGCGAGGCTACAGTATCTTGAAAATGAGTTGGCGAAAGCCTCTCAAGGTGATCTTTCTGTTTCTACCTTCTTCCTCAAGATGAAGAACCTCATAGTAGAGATTTCTGCATTGGACCCTGATGAGCCAATCTCTGAAGCAAAACTGAAGAGGCATATCATCCGCGGGTTGCGGAAGGAGTATCTTGCTTTTGTGACTTCAGTTCAGGGTTGGGCAATTCAACCGTCGTTGTTGGAGCAGGAGAACCTTCTTGCTTCGCAAGAAAGATTAGCAAGACAGATGGCGGGGGTTTCAATCTCCGGGGGAGAAAGTGATGTGATGTTTTCTGGGAAGAAGAAGAAGAAATGGGAAAAGAAGAAGCCGGGTCATGATGGACCCTCCACTTCAGGTCAGCAAGATAGGGGCTATGCTTCTAAGTCTGATGGGAAGAAGAAAGGAGAGGGACCGAGGTGCTTTAGATGCAATAAGACCGGGCACTTCAAGAAAGATTGTCGGGTGAATCTTCAGCCGGGACATGCAGTGGAGAAGGAGATGCCAAAGTCTGGTGAAGTTGGATGGGGAGGAGCCTTTGCGTCTAATATAACGGCGATGCCCGTTAAGTCCTTGGCTTCCATCAACTATGATGAGGACTGGATTGTTGATTCAGGGTGTGGGCATCATCTCACCGGGGATGGATCAAAGTTCTCTTCTTCGGCGCCTTACTCAGGTTACAATGCTATCATTACGGCTGATAATTCTATTCATCCAGTAGAGCACGAAGGAGTCGTCTCTCTGAGCAGTGATAAGGGTCCACTCACGTTGAGGAGTGTTTATCACGTGCTTGGTATGAAGAAAAATCTCTTCTCTCTGACCAATGCGGTCGACGCCGGTTATCACGTTCTGTTTGGCCCAACAGAAGTGAAGTTTCTCAAAACTCAACCAGAGATAAAGGGAGATGTTATTCATGTCGGCAAGCGGGTAAAGGACTTGTTCGTTTTATCGACAAGTACCTATGTTGATAAGATGAGGACCAATGATGGCGCGGCCATCTGGCATGAAAGGTTGGGGCATGTAGGCATGGACAAATTGAAGGCTATGGCGGTAAGGGGCCTTGTCAATGGCTTGCCTAGCTTGTCCTCCTATGGAGACAGTCATATCTGCGAAGGATGTCAGTTTGGTAAGTCTCATCGACTTCCATTTGACAAATCGCAAACAAGGAGCAAAGTGCCGTTGGAGTGCATCCACGGTGATTTGATGGGACCGACTGCCACCCCAAGCCTTGGAGGCAACATATACATGTTGGTGTTGATTGACGACTACACCAGATATGTTTGGGTGTATTTCTTGAAAGAGAAGTCAGTAGCCTTTGCAAAATTTGTGGAGTTCAAGGAGCTGGTTGAAGGCCGGCTTGGCCTGCGGGTTAAAAAACTTAGAACTGACAATGGTGGGGAGTTCACCTCTGGTGAGTTCTCAAGTTTTTGCAGGAAGCAGGGCATCAGGAGAGAGCTCACTTGTGCCCATACTCCACAGCAGAATGGCGTTGTGGAGAGGAAGATCCATCATCTGACGGAAACCTGCAAATGCTGGCTTCATGCCAAGAGTATCCCAAAGTCTTTCTGGGCGGAGGGAATGTCTTGTGCAGCTTATGTCATCAATAGATTGCCTCTGAGTCCTATCAACATGAAGACCCCTCACGAACTAATGTTCAAGGAGAAGCCGAGCGTTGCACACCTTCGGGTGTTTGGATCAACCTGCTATATGCACATTCCTGATGCTCTTCGGACAAAGCTAGATGCGAAAGCAAGGAAGCTAGTCTTTGTTGGGTATGATGAGCAGAAGAAGGGATGGAGATGCATGGATCCTAAGACACGGAGGTCAATTGTTTCTCGGGATGTGGTGTTCGATGAAGTGACTTCTTACAAGGGGAGTTCAGGAATTGAGCTACCAGAGAGCAGGGTTGATGAAGGAGGAAAAGCTGTCGGAAGTCTTCAAGTGGAGTTGCCTGTTTCACCAGGAGCTCCAGTTGTGTCAAGCTCTGAGATGGAGGCTTCAGGTTCTGGAAGCAGGGGGAGCGATGCTCCAAGTTCATCTGGAAGAGGAGCTTGCACAGAAGAAGCAGCTGAGGAGTTGGTTAGTCAGGAGCAACCTCTTAGGAGGTCGAAGAGGACTATTCAACCACCAGACCGATACACAGGAGGAAACATGGTGAACTTTGTTTCATGTTTCTTTGCTGGTCCCTTGGATGAAAGGGAGCCGTCGAGCTTTGAGAAGGCCAGAGGCGTGAAGGAGTGGGACGTTGCGATGCAAGAAGAGATGGCAGCTCTCGAGAAGAATGAGACCTGGACTCTTGTGCCCAAGCCCAAGGGCACCACTCCTGTCACTTGCAAGTGGGTTTTCAAGCTGAAGAAGAAAGCTGACGGCAGTATCGAGCGATACAAGGCTCGCCTTGTAGCTCGCGGGTTTTCACAGCAGTATGGAGAAGATTATGATGAGACGTTTAGTCCAGTGGCAAAGATGACTTCGGTTCGGTTTGTTATTGCCTTGGCGGCTTCGTGTGGTTGGGAGATTTAGCAACTCGACGTGAAGAATGCCTTCTTATACGGCGAGATTGACAAGGATATCTTCATGATCCAACCGCAAGGCTTCATCTCGAAGGAGTATCCAGACTATGTTTGTAAATAGAAGAAGGCCCTGTATGGGTTGAAGCAAGCGCCTCGGGCGCGGTACGGGAAGATTGCAGAGTATCTCTTATTCTGCGGATTCGTTGCTTCAGACTCTGATTCTAGCTTGTTCATCAAGAAGGAGGGGGTGCTTCGGGTGATTGTGCTGCTGTATGTGGATGACATGATTGTCACCGGAAACTCGAAGGAAGATGTTGCAAGACTTAGGGCTGAGCTTACTATCAGATTCGAGATGAAGGATCTGGGGGAGCTTCACCATTTCCTTGGACTCGAGGTGCAGAGGCGGGAGAGCGGAGTGCTCATTTCTCAGGCTGGCTATGCGGAGCGGATCGTTCAACGATTTGGCTTGGAGGAAGGGAAGAGCAGCTCTATACCTCTGGAGCAACATCATAAACTTCGGAAGGATGAGGGAAGAGTTCTATCTGATCCGCTGGTGTTCCGAGCTCTGGTTGGGAGTTTGATCTATTTGACCATCACGAGGCCTAATATTGCTTATGTAGTTGGCAAAGTGAGTCGGTACATGGAGGAACCACGGAAACCTCATCTTCTGGCGGCAAAAGGCATCTTGAAGTATGGGAAGTCGACCTTTGATTTGCGTATCCTATATAGGAGAGGGTCAAGATTGGAGTTGCATGGTTTCATGGATGCTGATTATGGGGGAGACGTGGATGATCGGAGATCAACGTCTGGTTATGTCTTTATGACGGGCCCCACAGCTATTTCTTGGTGCAGCAAGAAGCAAGACTCGGTGTCTGTATCTACCATAGAAGCGGAGTACAAGGCTTCGGCCTTGGCAGCTCAGGAAGCCGTTTGGCTCAGGAGGTTGGTAGAGGACGTTCACCGGGAGGTTCGAGGTCCCACTATGCTACGCGGGGACAATGAGAGTGCTCTCAAGCTGGTCAACAATTCAGTCTGTCACGCGAGGACCAAACATATAGAGATTGAGCACCATTTCATTCGTGAAAAGGTGTTGGGAGGATCTCTTATGGTCGAGCATGTTCGGAGTGTGGACAATGTCGCAGACATCTTCACAAAGCCGCTGGCGAAGGGACCGTTTACACGGTTAAGGGAGTTACTCGGACTTGTTTCCACTTCCCACTTCAAGGGGGTGTGTTGAAATTGTTGAAGTGAAGTGAAAGGGTGTCCGGCCGGTCTGATGGCTGGAGACCGCAGAAACCGTGCGGTCTGCGCTGGTACTCTGGCGGTTTGGTTCTGGCGATCTGGTGAGATCGGCCAGCTTACTTCTTGGGTTTGGTCGTTGGCGACCTATTGCGGGTTGTTTCCGGTCTTCTTCTGGGCGGTCTGCTCTTAGTAGATGCGGGTTGTTCCCGAGTAGATCTGTTGGTTTGCCTGGCTCCCTTATTGGAAGACCGGGCGAGTTGTTCCTATATGGCTGTCTACCCGGGCGGTCTATCCGGGCGATCTGGCGACTTGATTGAAGTCGGCCAGATGGTTCTAGCTTGCTCCAGGTGATCTAAGGAAGGAGCGTTGTTGAGACCGCACGGCTTGTGCGCGGTCTCGTGTTCGCGCGGTCTGTGCGCGATCTTGTCTGCTGATCTGCATCTTGGTCGGGTTATTGTCCAAGAGGTCTGTTCGCGCGGTCTATCTTTTGAGACCGTTCGCGATCTGATGGGTGGTGACTGTATCCCGGTTTGTGCAGTAACGACATCCATCCACCCGCCTATAAATAGGGGTGCATGGCCTATCATTCCTAACAGAACTGTAAGAACCAGAGCCCGGATTGTTTCTTGCGGTCTCAAGTTTGAGTTCGCGGGACTTGGATGCGAGTTAACCTTTGTTGTGTTCGCAGGTTTGCGGTCAGCAGGGTGCGGTCTCCTTCCTTGGTGATTTCCGGTGGCTTAAATAAACAGTTCGTCTGCGGTCTGTCAGCGAACTGGGTTATTGTGTTCTTATGATGTTCGCAGCAAGCTCAGTGATCAGGCGACCTTCAGCGGTTAGGGGGTCTGAGTTGCGGTCTGGCGACAGCTTCAGTTCTTTGTTTCAATAAGCTCCAGTTCGTGCGGTCTGAGGTGCGGTCTTACAGCGCTGGCAGTCTGTCCGGTTTCTGTTCGTGCAATCTCAGGGCAAGCCGGGCGAGTTCTGGAGTGGTGCGGCTTGTGCGGTCTGAGCTTTTCTAGCCACCATCTTTGCCTTCTTGGTGTGTTTTGTTCTTCTTGTCTCCGTGATTCTGATGAATCATGTCTCGCCATGTATACCTCGCATTGTAAAGCAGTTCTGTTTCAATAAAGATTTCTTGTGTTGCTGTTTTGGCATTGTGGTTGTTTGGCTATAACTCTTGTTGATACAACTCCTGCTTACTCCTAAACGGTACAATCAAAAATTTTAACAGCTACAACTTTGGTGTTGACCAATTTTTCTATAGAGGGACCTAAGTAGTTTCTACAATTTATTCAAGATGCTGCATAAAGTGTGACATAATTACAGTATATAAACATTTAAATGAAATCAATTTAGCGCACATCTTGGCGCAGAACTGACGACATCCGTTCATCTTAAAGCTTGAACTGATGGTCCCGATTGCCCGCGCCTGGAGATCCTTCATCCCACTTTCCTGTCCACCTGAGCGCCGCCCCGGCCGGTCAATGCCACCACCACCTTCGTTGAGGTGGTGGCCGGCAATCAGCGGTGGTTGGCCAGTCGGAGGTGGCCGGAATGGGGCTTTTGAGCGGGATCAAAAGCTACATTTCTGGAGATTTCTGTGAGCCCAATCCACTACCAATTGGCCTCGAATCGATACCCCAACGATGAAAGATCTCACCATAGAGAGAGAGGAGAAGAACCAGACCTGTGTGGAGGGGTGATTCCTTGTCGATCTCCTGTTGGCCATGGCTGACCTTGAAGCTCTTGGAGCCATTGCATCCTCCACACCAACAAGCTCGATTCCTTCAAGTGAATGGTGGAAAACAATCCTCTCAGTCCTCTGATCGTTTTAAATTAGCCAATTTGGGGAGAGGGAGGGCCATGACATTAATTGCCATGAAGGCCATTAATGGCCATTTTCGACCATGGTGGAAACCTCCCGATTCAACCCCCATGTGGGCTGGAAAACCACCTAAACTTCTTGTAACAGCCAGAGGAGATGAATCCCCATCAATGGGGAGATCAATTGGCATCCCTTGGCCTTGAATGCCATTAATCCCTCTATTTCTCTCTCCTCCATTTTTGGGGAAAATGAGATTTCTCTCTCCTAGTCACCATTTACAAAAATTGAGTGGCAACTCCTATTAATTATCAGCCTCCTAAGCTAATGGGCTACTCCAATTAGGCCTAGCCCAAGTGGATTGGGCTTGATTTGGGCAAAATAGGGAATTTTGTCCAAACATTAGGGTTGAGTTGACTTTGGTCAAATTGACCACTTGGGTTGACCCCAATGGGTGGTTAGTGACCCATTGGCCTTCCCTAAGAGTTAGGAAGGTCTAGGTAGTGTCAATTTGGCAAGGTGGAGGCCAATTGACCCACAGTAGGGCAATTTGACCAAAACAGGGCTAGAGTTGACTTAGGCCAAATTGGCCAAATTTATGGCCCCAAGATGGTGGGTTTTAGTCCATTGGGTCCCTAATATCCTCATAAGGGTAGGTGCAAAGTCAATTTGGCATGGTGGAGGCCAATTGACCCTAATTAGGCTACTTTTACCAATTTAAAGTTAGGGTTGACTTTGGTCAACTTGGCCACTTTGGTTGACCCCAATGAGTCCTTAGTGCTCCAAGGGGACCCCTAAAGGGGTATGCATGCTATGGTGGGGTCAAGGGGTCAAGCTGATGCCATAAAGTCCAACCCTAAGCTTGTTAACTGGAAATTGCTATTTGTAGACCATTGTGGTTTCCTTCTTCTTGGCTAAGGCCAAGTGGTCTCTTCAAGCTTCCTAGGGTTTTGTCATGACCTAGTCATGAAAAAACCACTCTAGGGGGTCTAGTTGTTTTGGAGATGTTACAAATCCCAATAAATAAAAGTAATAATTTCGTCCTCGAAATTCAGGCTACGCTTGCGGGGTTTTCACCGAGAGTGACTGAACGTAACATCCCCTAAGAATTGAAGTTATTTCTGACTCGAAGAGCACCGACTATCTCTGCCACTCCAGTTCTAGTGGCTCTCAGGTGTTCTCCTCCGGTCCATAATTTTACCACAAGACTTTTACCTACGGAACCTTCTTTCGCCGCAAGACTCGCACCGTCGTATCGTCTATTTGGACCAGCTCCAGGTGAATCAATCAATCGGAGGCTACCGGCCCATCTATAGTAGAAATCCACTGCTCCGGTAGTAGTATAGCTCTCCTAAAGGAGGAGACATGTAAGACGTCATGCAATCCCGCTAACTCCGGCGGTAGCTCTAGTCTATAAGCCAACGGGCCGATCCACTCCAGGATCCTGTATAGCCCTATTTATCTTAGACTAAGCTTCTTCCGCCTGCATACCCGCGAGACTCCATGCATCAGACGTATCTTCAGGGATACATGGTCTCCAACCTGGAACTCTACTGCATGATGTCGCGCTCGTAATACTTGGCATGTCTGTTCTGGGCTTCCAGAATCCTAGCTCGAATCAGTCGCACCCGGGCATTTGTGTCCTTCACAAATTCAGAGTTGAGTGTCTATAAATCCTCATCCTGGGTCCAAGATGGTAGAATTCTGCGCCTCCATCCCTCGGAGGGTGGAAAGCTGTGCTGAACGTCAAACAGGAGCCCAGATCAGCCTGGACTGCTCTTCACTTCCTGGACGTAACCCGTCTATCCTGATCCGACACGATCGTCCTGGGTACACCATGATAATGGACAAACATCTCATCAAATCCCATCACACACCAACGGGAGCATCCTTCCGGCTCGGGGTGACCCTAGCTACCTTGGTCAATCTATCCTCGATGTTTCAGATAAACTTGTGCCCGGAGTGGGGATGTGGTAACCTGTGTTTGAAATCCATGATTATGTCCTCGAACACCACTCTAACACGGGAAATGACTGTGGTATTTCTCCAAAGACTTTTGCACTTGGCCTTCACCATGCATCACAAAACTAATGACGTCTTTCTTCATTCTGAGGACATACGTGTTCCGGAATACACCATTTTTCTGGTGACTAAAGCACTTGTTTATATGGGTAGAAAACGCTTCTAAAAAGTTTTCTCCGCATGTTTAGGTTCTTATTCCTTCAAGTACGTCTGAGTGATCAATCATCTCCACTCTACAACTTATCCAATTCTTACCATTGGTGGGACTGATCAGATCATCAGGCGTCCCAATCATCCTCAAATTTTAAGGTAGTGCACTTGTGAACCTTATGAGGGTATGTTAACCAATCATTATTAGTATCCATATTTGTAAGATGGCTCCCAATCATTTTCTATATGGAGTTTGATTCATAAGGTATACAGGTAAAATCTTTTGAAACCCTAAGGATTTAACAAGTCAATTTCATCAAGGAAATATCATCACGTTTATTTCACCATATTCCTATCACTTCCACATATGCTAGTCTCGATCACTTTCGAATGGTCCAAAGTAAGATAAACTTAGATCGTTCTTATCATAGTAAACTCAAACACTAGATTCTAAATCCAATAATTCATTGTCTAAGATCTCTGGTTATTCAACATTAAAGCTCCCAAGGTATAAGGGCTATTATTGTAGTTAAGATTTTCTACCATGATAGAGCAATATTTATAACGAATCATAAGTTAATCACTTCGGAAAGCCCCAAACTACAAGAACTTTCAAATATAACTAAAGCTTGCACGACCTAACTTCAGTTCCCAACTTCCAGAAAGGCATCTGCATCCCTAAGTGACTAAACCTAGCAACTTTACATTTCTAATGCTTCAACTAAGGTCATGTCATTGCTCGATCTACGATGTCCTTTCATTGTCCTGGTAATACTTCAGATCATCATTCCATACCAACTTTTGCACTATCTCATCCTTGCCCGAGTAACATCGAATAAGATCGACTTCAAAATCACCACGTTCACGACGCAGCACCTTCTAAATTAGATCCAAAGGAAACCCAAGTCAGTAACTAATTTGCCCAATAAACAAAAGGTAAGCCGCAATAAACAAAAGATAAGACACTATCTATTTTGGGCTAAGTATCTTCGATATCTCCATGTTATATTCATCCTATGTATGTAAACAATCCTTAGGGCACACAACCTTAAACTTGTGGTTCTATCTTGAGACTTGTTGGTGTACTCCATACATTAGACTCTTCAAGGTTCCCTCTCTGACAACCTTATCAGGGTCAACATGTGACCCAATCCCAAACGGGTCTCTTCTGAACTTGAATTCTCATCTGACCATCAGTGTTTGTCTTGGTGGTTGTCTCAATGTAATCATGTCACCAGTATGAGGGTTGAGTCAACGAGTCACATACCATTCTGCTTATGTGTCAATCTCTCTTTCTCTAACCACTTTGGGGTATCCTTGTACCTTCACCAAAGTAATACCTACGGTCTATTTCAGACTAGGGCATGGTATAAATTGTCATGGTAAGTCACCTGTCCTAGTGGAGTTTAAATCTAACTCATTGACTAAAGGAATATCTAAAGAGATCTTTGTAGCCAGAGGTATTCCCTACTGAGGGCAGGGTTTGCCGCAGGCTACAAAAAAAACTTGCCACTCGTAAGGAGATTTGGCTAACAAAAAAAATTCAGTTAAAAGTGGACTTTTCATGTGATTTCCCCATATGGGCACACCATTGCTTCCGCTGCTTAGTTTGTCCTCAAACTGAACTCGCGCGGGGTGGCCCGGGGATTGTGGACTTCTTTTCTTCGGATCGAGGTTTGCTCTGATACCAGTTTGTAAGACCCCATTTTTTTGCTACAAAACTGGGTCTTATGCCCAGAACTGCCTCTTTGCGGTGACACCAACACATGGGAAGGACGCCACTACAAAGTGTCGATCATGTCGGCCATATTCATCACAGAATAAGAAAAGAATAAATGAATAAATAGAAGTCCAAGTCCACAATCTCATGCTATATAAAATAAATGTCCACATGGTATAACTAAAATAACAAAGTTTATAATAATAAAGGGGCTCATGCCCTGTACATCATGTACACACTACAAGATCACTCGCGGAAGCTAACTACTAATCACTCACTGATCTTGAATCAGGTGCTCCTGTACTAGACTGGCCCGCCTCCGTCTGCGCCGGCCTCTGATGCTGTTGCGTCTCCTCGATCACCTAAAATGATATGGTTCACCGACGGTTAGTCAAAAAGACTAAGCCTTATGTTCACCACCCCACCCCCAATGGCTCCTAGGCACCGTGTGGGATGATGAAGCGGAGGACAGCAAGGGGTATAAAACAAAGCAGATGATGGCGAATCTTGTCTACAGGAAATGTCTACAACTACACATGTGAATATAGATAATTGAAGCAGTAATATAAAGCAGGGTAAAGAGCAAGTAAAGAACCGTAAGTAAAGTAGGTACATAATAGAAAAGTAACCATTGGTTTATAGGAATACACATACAAACCTATGGACCAAGGGGTCATTTAGCAAGGCCTATCGTATAAAAAGTCCCATAACCAATTTATACGATAGGGGCATGGGTTGAAATGCAATAGACATGCAGAGTTATGTTATTTATGCTATCTTCACACAAGTGAACCTCACACACTTCGACTTTATGCGCATAGACCTTTAGTTCCCCAATTTTGGAGCTAGCAAGACTCCCAGGATACTCCCATAGTGGCAAACAGAAGCGGTGGGTTAGGTCTCGCCCACCTCTAGGTTGGTATTCACACTACCTAACCTAGACCTATCGTACACCTTAACGCAAAACCGCGGAGCATCTGTGCACTCTTACTGGCTGAACCACCAAATTTTTATGGCTAAGTGCAAATTCCACACTTGCCGAGTCAACGTATTGACGTCAGTGTGAAGGATCATCCAATACCGAAGACCCACCACCTTTATGCACATGCAAACATGTTTACCATCTATCTCCGAGCCATAAGCTCCCCGAGCTAACCTGCCCGTCACCATAACCTTTTGAGCCACCGCCTCGCCGGACCAATCCGTCCGTACCAACAAGCATTACTGAGTCACAAGCTCACCGGACTAACTAGTCCGCTGCTACAACCACCGAGCCTACCGCTCATAAAACCAACTAACTAACCTCCCAAAACCACAGGGTGTGGGTGTGTGCATTATTAAGTTAATCTTTTACTACATCTTTCTCCTACAATTTATGGTTAATCTTGGACTTCCCGAGGACTACCCTGTGAGGGGCTCACAGCGGTACTAGGATCTATGATGGGATAATATCCCAAAGCTCCCTTTCTAAGGCACTTAATGTTATTGGTAACTACCCATAAGAATACCCCTATTATCATTACACTTGGATTAACCCTAAACATTTTATGACCCACTAAGGGAAAGACGATCTTTCGTCAATCCCCAATGCAACCTTACCCTCAACTCAGCAAGCACACTCTCATCGCCTAAACTCCTTTTTGGTGACCTTCAATCTCTTCAACTAGACTGGGTACACCAACTACCATTCATTCCCACCTACTGGTCTTCAATTTAATCAATTTTACAGTTTTACTATACGCAGACCAAATGAGTTATATGAGTTGCATAAGAGGAGGTACTCCAAATATTCATCCAATTGACTCAAGATTATTACTGGGAGTCTATCATGATATTCTAAGACTAAATCCAGAGGATCATATTTTCTTAATTATTTGGCATTTATTATAATTTCTCCAACATTGGCTGAGCATGAAATTGAGCATGAAGTGTAAGATCTTCTTATGATATGACCTCCACAAAATTATGAAAAATCTATGAAGTCAAAATAACAGCAAATACATAATATCACAATTTTGCAGTAAGGGGTTGGCCTCTAATTATAATATTGAATAGTTACCCCAAATTAGAAATTAAAGAAGGAACCACCAAAAATACTTGCCCAAAAATTATGGGAAAATTATCAAACCTTTATATTAATCAGAAAAGTCTACTGACTAAATTTTAGAATTTATCATAACTAACTAGTCACATAAATAAATATTCCAAGTAAACCCATACTAGGGAAAATTTTGAAGTAACCTACTGATAAGTAATTCCAAAAATTATACAAAAATTCACAGAGCTCTCTAATGCCCTAAAATGTCCTACCACCAAGTTTTATAATTTTCCAGAGGATATTTGGCCCTCATCTATTTAACATATTCCTAAGACAAAATAGATCACTTGTGAATGAAGTACTAATTAAATAAATTCAAAAATTACACAAAAATTACCAAAGGTTTATATCATGAATTTATGTAGTCTACCAAACTTTCATCAACATCAAAGATAATTTGAGCATGTAAATTTCTTTTATAAGAAGATTCTCTAAAAAGGTTATAACCTAAATGTACAACCCCGATATTCGCCTAGTGAGTGAACAAAGACGGAGGAATAACCAATAAGTAAAAGTAATGCGGGTGGGATATACGTTAATAGGCAGAAAATAAGAGAAAGAACAAAATTGACATGTGCTCCCTGCGAATGACGAACGACGCTCTGCGAATGTAGAATGGCGATCGACGAATTGCATTATAACAGCGGTCGATGAATGAAGCAATATATCAGCGATCGACGAACGGGGCGGTTCAGCGCTCGACGCTTGTACCTAGCTCGGCGGTCGACGAAATCCCGGGTTCGACGAACCCCGCTGTCCGTTCGACGAATTCTCGGCCTTGGGGGTTTTAAGTCCAACAGAAGAAGAAAGGTCGTTAGAAGGAGAACCAGAGCTATCGAAGGCAATTCGTGGGAAGGGGCGTGAGCCATGTCCCTGCTGGTCCGAGCTTCAGGGTCGACTCGCTAGAAGACGAGAGATCCAGGTACTCGCCGGCTGCTCGTAAGAAGGCGAGCGAGCCAGCTACTCGTCGGCTGTTCGTGAGAAGGCAAGCGAATCGGATTCTTTCCAAATCATAGGGTTTGGCAGAACGTCAAAGTGCGTTCGACGAATGCCGAGCATTTGTCGGGATCGCTGAACCCAGTTCAGCGTTCGACGAATTTCGTTCTCCGTTCGACGAAGCCGGTTCGACGAGGCCCATTCGACGAACTCGTTTTCTCGTTCGACGAATTCACCCCTGGTGGGCTTACTCCTTTGCCCCTGATGGTCTGCAGGTAGCCGCTCCAAACATCGGAGTTTGGCTGTTCGCAGGTAAGTAAAACCGAAAGGCAGAATTCCGCTATTGACAGACCATGAGTAAATAACTATAAATAGACCTTAAAGGGCACCTTTGGAGAGGAGCAGATCTGGGATCTCTGAGCTTCTTCTCCCCTTGGTTACTTTGGTTTAGCTCTCTAGCTCTCCAAGGTGCCCGAGTCTAGCTTTGGCTTGGGAGGGGAAGCGCTCAACGATCTTCCGGGTTAGTGGAGGGACCTCCTCGCTGTGACTAAGGTCTTAGTCATTTTCCTAGGCTTCAGCCTACCTTCTTAGAGGGATCAGTAAGGGCTAGCTGCCCCTCATTTCAGTGAGGGCCCGGAGCTTCACAAGAGGCTGAGAAATCGGTATCAACATTTTGGTGCGGTGAGCATGGAGCGTGGCTGGTCCAAGAAAGTTCCAAGGAGCAGATATGGTAGGAGGCGAGGATCAAGGCGAGGAGTTCAGCGAGTCACCGCAGGTGGTGACACCGAGGATGTTCGCAGATTTAAGGAGGGAGTTGCTCGACACCTTCAAACTCACTGTCGCGGCGCTGCGAAGCGAGTTCGCTACCCCAGCGCCTTAGGCGACCCCTCCCCCAGCAGCGGTTGGCGAGAAAGCCCGGGGGTAAGGGCCGGGAAGGAAAATGCCGGTGGTTCAGTGCAAGACCTAGAAGGACGAGTGCTGTTTGCCAGCCCGGCAGGCTCTGTGCCGGCGAGCTCTGTGCCGGCGAGCTCTGTTCCAGCGAGCGCGGTGCAGGAGAGCGTGCACCCGGAGGATACGGCGACTGTGGGGGTGGTTCAGGCGAGCGCCGCCCTCACGAGTGCGGTCCCCGTGAGCCCAAGTCAGGCGAGAGAGCTCGGGGGGCGTGTGGAGCGAGAAAGGGTGGCCGGAGGGGGAAGCCCCTTTTTCGAGTTGGTACTTTCTGCACCTGTCCCGGTAGGGTTCGGAGAGTGGGAGAGGGTGTACTACAACGGCAAGGATGATCCTGTCCAGCACCTCTAGTCTTTCGAGGACTCGATCTCTATCAGGATGATGTCTGATGCTTTCAAGTGTCGGTTATTTGTCGTCACCCTTAAAGAGAAGGCCCTGGACTGGTTCCATCAACTCCCTACAGGATTGATCTACGCCTTCGAGGATTTGCGCCGAAGCTTCTTGTTGCGATTCTCAACTTCAAAGAAGAGGAAGAAGGACGCCGAATCTCTCTTCAAAGTGAAGCAGGAGACAAAGGAGTCGTTGGCTCGCTATGCGGACCAGTTCCAGGAGGAGGTGCTGCTCACTCAGGAGATGCCTGGGTTTGCACTTCAGCTCGCCTTCACGGTCGGGCTGAGGGAAAGTTTCTTCAAAATGGCTCTAAAGAGGAAGGTCCCCGTCTCCTACGAGGAGCTGATGGAGAGGGTGGCGGAGGAGGTCGAGAGTGAGGAGGCCAACCCGGAGCTCACCAAGAGGCTAGCAAAGCTCAGTGAGCCGGAGGTCAGACAGCAGTAAGTAAGGAGAAGGGAAGAGACCAGGGCCCCAGAGGGGGAGTGGAGGAAGCATGGCGGAGGAATGCAAGGTCAGGGAAGGGGTTACAGCCCAGGAAGGGGTAACTTCTATGGAGGTCAAGGAAGACCCCACCAGTTAGGATGGAGGCAGGGTCCGAGGCAGATGCCTCCCCCGCCTCAGCAAGCCATGGCGATCAGATGGGGAAGAGGAGGAAGAGGAAGAAGAGAAGAGGCTAGAGAAGAAGCAGGAGCAGGGAGAAGGAGGAGGAATAGGATGACGGAGGGCGAGACAGGGGAGGTGACGTTGCCGTACTGTGACTTCCACGATGAGGAAGGTCACGCGATGGCCACCTGCCTAGAGTTCCTGGAAACAAAAAGGGGCCGAGTGCCCGCGACGAGACAACAACAACCGGTGACAATCGAGGAGGTTGAACCTCGAGAGGATGAGGAGGAAAGATGTGAAGACGGAGCTGATGTGGGGTGTAGAGGAGGGATCGGGGTGATCCATGGGGAGGTAGGGGTGGAGGCAACCCGTAAGGCTAGCCTCCATACCATCTGTCGGCGGAGCGTGGCCTCAACATCCACTGCTCCACCCCCAGCGGAGAAAATTACTTTCTCCCAGAAGGACATGCCAGGTCATGAAGACCCGTTCTGCTATGCACTGGTCATCCAGACCGCCATCGAGAACTTCACCGTCTCACGGATTCTAGTCGATAATGGGAGTTTGGTCAATGTCGTCTTCAAGAAGGCGTTTGACGAGATGAAGGTGGAGTCCAGTAGGGTGTTGGCCTCGGATGGTCCCCTATTAGGTTTTTCGGGAGAAAGGAAGGAGGTAGAGGGTGGAGTGGGGCTCCAGGTGAACCTCTGAGGGCAGTCCCGGAACTGCCGCTTCGTGATAGTGGATGCCCCAAGTAGCTACAACGCCATCTTCGGACGGCCTCTCATCAGCGCGTTCTGATGCGTCCCTTCCACCTTCCACCAGTGTCTCAAGTTCAACGCAGGTGGAATCCAGGTCCGGGTCCGTGACAGTTGTCAACACCATCACCTGGATGGGAGAAGCAGAGGAGTGGGATAAAGTGATGGAGGAGGTGGCCGAAGCCGAAGGTGAGGAGGGAGTAGAGGAAAGGATGGAGCAAGAAGAAGTTCATTCTCAGGAAAGGGTCGCTGAGAGGCCCGGGGCGGAGAGGGGAGAAGAAGAGGAGAAAGAAGAGGGTGCCCGGGAAGGAGGGGCGGAGGACTTGATGATGGTAGGGCAGGAAGAGACGGAGGAAGGATCCTAAGCGCTCGCTTGCGGCGGAGAGAAGGAAAGTGCTTGGGGAGAGCAATCTAGGCTGGAGGTCGTGGATGAGGTCGTGGAGCTTGAGGTCACCACTCAGCTTGGGGTGGTGGAGAAGGTCCAAGTCAGCGGAGAACTTAGTTCGTAGAAGCAGGCTGAGATCCTAGCCTGCGTGTAGAAGAATGTGGATGTCTTCGCTTGGAGCGCCGCGGAGATGCCCGGGATCGATGCGGATGTGGCTTGCCACCTCCTCAACCTCGACCCCGACACCCTCCCCATCCGTCAAAAGAGGAAGGCCATAGCAGACAAGCTGGAAGGACCCATCCGAGAGGAGGTGGGCAAGCTCCTGCAGGCAGGTTTAGTATCGGAGATCCAGTATCCAGGCTGGTTCTCCAACGTGGTCATGGTGAAGAAGGGAGGAGGTAAGTGGAGAATGTGTATCGATTTTTCACTACTTAATAAATCATGCCCGAAAGATTGCTACCCTCTGCGTAGAATCGACGCGCTGGTTGACTCAGCCGTCGGTTTCCCTGTAATGTCTTTTTTAGATGCTTTCTCAGGTTATCATCAGATTCGCATGCACCCCCCGGACATCAAAGATATTTCCTTCATCACAGGGGATGGGTGTTATTGTGACAAGATGATGCCCTTCGGGCTCAAGAATGCAGGCGCCACGTACCAAAGAATGATGGACAGGGTCTTCCGAGAATAGAGGGGGAGAAACTTGGAGGTCTACGTCGATGATCTCATGGTAAAAAGTTGCAACCTCGAAGCCCACCTCCGAGACCTTGAAGAGGCCTTCAAGACTTTGCGGAAGTATAAGATGAAGCTCAACCCCTTGAAGTGTATCTTCGGGGCTAGCTGAGGGAAATTCCTAGGTCACCTGCTCACCCCGGCGGGGGTGGAGCCAAACCCGGACTAGGTCAAGGCAATAATGGAGTTGGGATCGCCCAGAAATTCGAAGGAGGTTCAGAGCCTCACGGGAAAGCTGGCCGGACTCAGTAGGTTCCTCTCCAAGGCGGGAGACAAGTGTGTGCCCTTTTTCAAAATGCTAAGGGGAAACAAATAATTCGAATGGACCCCGGAGTGTGAGGGAGCCTTCCAGGCTTTGAAAGAATAACTCACTCAAACCCCTCTACTCCAAGCGCTGAGACCGGGAGAGGACCTATCCCTATACCTGGGGATAGGGACCGAGGAAGTAAGCTCGGTACTGATCCGGGAAGAAGGGAGAAAACAGTTCCCCATCGACTATGTCAGCTGAGTGCTGAGGAAGGCGGAGCTCCGGTACCCGATCTTGGAAAAGTTGGCCTTCGCATTGGTAGTGGCGGCCCGGAGGATCCGACCTTACTTCCAGGCACATTCGATCAAGGTAGTGACTGATCACCCGCTTCGCAAATTCATGGAAGGGGTGGAGCACTCGGGAAGGTTGGCAAAGTGGTCCGTGGAGCTGAGTGAGTTCAATGTTACGTTCGTGCCCAGGGCGTCGATCAAGGCCCAAGCAGTGGCAGACTTCATGGCTGACTACACAACCGAAGTAGGGGAGCATGAATCTCCCCACCCCCCCCCCCCCCCCCAGTGGCATGGAAGATGTTGGTGGATGGTGCATCAGGAAAGCACTCCTATGGAGGGGGAATCATCCTGGTGAGCCCCCAAGGGACGAAGATCGAGCAAGCTTTGAACATCCACTTCCCGATTACCAACAACCAAGCAGAGTACGAGGCGGTGATAGCGGGCCTGCGGTTAGCTCGGGAACTGGGAGTGCAAGATGTGGAGGTCTCTACGGACTCCATGGTGGTAGCATGCCAAGTCAGGGGAGAGTTTGAGACAAAGGACCCGACCCTCCTGCAGTACTTGGAGAAGGTCAAGGAGGTCATCCGGCAATTCCGCACTTTCTCCATCAAGCATGTGCCCAGAGAAGAGAGCACCCCCGCAGACCTCTTAGCCAAGTTCGGTCCCCGAGCAGGGGGAACGGTTTCGGAACTCTTCTGACCCACCATCGAGGAAGGAGAGCTGATGGAGGTGGATCAGCGGGTCTCGTGGATGGATCCTTTCATCACCTTCCTATCATCAGGGAAGTTCCCTGAAGAAGATATAGACAGGCGACGCTTCAGGTACAAGTCAGCTTATTATTCCTTGCATGCGGGAGGGCTGCATAGGAAAACTCTCTCGGGACTCCTGGCCCGTTGTGTTTCCGAAGAGGAGGTTCCGAGAGTCCTAGAAGAAATTCACTCCGGGGAGTGTGGCAGTCACTCCGGGAGCTAAACTCTGGAGGGGAGGGTGTTGAGACAAGGCTACTTCTGGCCTACCCTCAGCAAAGATGCAGCGGAGTTCGCAAGGAAATGTACAAAGTGCCAGCTCTATGCTCCACTCCAACTCCTCCCAGCTCAGAGGCTCCGGACCATCACAGCTCCCTGGCCTTTTGCCATATGGGGGTTGGACCTAGTTGGCCCTTTCCCTCAAGCTAGTGGCCAGAGGAGGTTCTTACTGGTCATGATCGATTACTTCTCCAAGTGGGTAGAAGTGATGGCGCTGGCCAAGGTAACACCTCAAGTTATAAATAATTTTGTGTGGGGAGAAATAATTTGCAGGCACGGCCTCCCTCTGGCTATAGTGACAGACAATGGGCCACAATTTGCTAGCGAAGAATTTGTTAACTTATGCACCCAGCTTGGCATCGACCTCAGGTTCGCATCGGTTCACCATCCGAGAAGTAATGGCCAGGTGGAGGCGGCAAACAAGGTAATCGTCAACCTACTGAAGAAAAAGGTGGAGAACCTCCGGGGGAACTGGGTGGAGCAGCTACCCTCTGTCCTTTGGGCCTTGAGGACTACTCCGAACACCACCACTGGGGAGACCCCATTCAAGCTTTCTCATGGGTCCGAGGTTGTCCATCCCATAGAGTTCGAGGTAAGGACCCCCAGGGTGATCGCTGCAGGCGAGGGGGATGAAGAGTGGCTAGTGGCTAATGACGCGTAACAAAGGCTATCCTTGGATCTGGTGGAGGAACTCCGGTACCTGGCCACCGTCAGGCAGGAGGAAGTCAAACGACGAATTGCCCAGTATTTTGACAAGCACATTCGAATAAAGCACTTCTAAAAAGGAGATCTGGTCCTGAAGAAGGTCGACGCGGTCGGAAGAGGAGTCGCGGTGGGGAAACTTAAACCCAATTGGGAGGGTCCATACATTGTAAGCGAAGAACTCAAGTCGGGGGAGTATCACCTCCGAGATGTGGAAGGGGTACCTCTCGGCCGAGCCAAAAGTGGAGATGATTTGAAACGACTCTACCCTTGAAAGTTTTTGCTATGTTATTAGTTGAATATCTTACTTCTTCATATGATAAGTTGTAACTGCTAGGTGAGGGTAACAAAGGTGATAAGTATTGGTGCCGGAATGCCCCAGATCGATTCTGCTCCCGGGCTCTCACTAGACGGGGGGTTACAGGTTGATCTCTGGAGAGGCTGGCAATGTTTCAAGTATTGGTGCCGGAATGCCCCAGATCGATTCCGCTCCCGGGCACTCACTAGACGGGGGGGGGGGGGGGGGGGGTTCAGGTTGATCTCTGGAGAGGCTGGCAATGTTTCAAGGGATTGGTGCTGGAATGCCCCAGATCGATTTCGCTCCCGGGCTCTCACTAGACGGGGGTACAGGTTGATCTCTGGAGAGGCTGGCAATGTTTCAAGTATTGGTGTCGGAATGCCCCAGATCGATTCCTCTCCCGGGCACTCACTAGACGGGGGGTTTCAGGTTGATCTCTGGAGAGGCTGGCGATGTTTCAAGGGATTGGTGCTGGAATGCCCCAGATCGATTCTGCTCTCGGGCTCTCACTAGACAGGGGTACAGGTTGATCTCTGGAGAGGCTGGCAATGTTTCAAGTATTGGTCTTGGAATGCCCCAGATCAATTCCCCTCTCGGGCTCTCACTAGACGGGGGGTTTCAGGTTGATCTCTGGAGAGGCTGGCAATGTTTCAAGGGATTGGTGCTGGAATGCCCCAGATCGATTATGCTCTCGGGCTCTCACTAGATGGGGGGTACACGTTGATCTCTGGAGAGGCTGGCAATGTTTCAAGTATTGGTGCCGGAATGCCCAGATCGATTCCGCTCCCGGGCTCTCACTAGACGGGGGGTTTCTGGTTGATCTCTGGAGAGGCTGGCAATGTTTCAAGGGATTGGTGTTGGAATGCCCCAGATCGATTCCGCTCCTGGGCTCTCACTAGACGGGGGGTACAGGTTGATCTCTGGAGAGGCTGGCAATGTTTCAAGTGGTTGGTGCTGGAATGCCCCAGATCGATTCCGCTCCCGGGCTCTCACTAGACGCGGGGTACAGGTTGATCTCTGGAAAAGCGAGTAAATAGGTTACTCAGGACAAGTGACTCGGCTCGCGAGCCGCTTCCAGGCCCGAGCGAGGCGAGACCAGAGGCCGTTCGCATACTGGAATAGATCGCGGCAGAGCGACTGAGTCGATTGTTCGCAAAGTCACTTACGAATTTCAGTGGTGCGAGTAAAGACGGCGACCGAGAGAGGGCCCTTCTCCACGGTGGTCCATGTATAACGATAAGAACTCGCAGAAGGTGAGTGCGAGCGAGACGGTCTAATACTGGCCCCCTCACTCAAGGTTCCCCAATGAGGTACATCCCAAACAAGGATAAGATCCTACAACCTGGTTCTTGCCATCGCCGCAGGAGAAAGGGGAGCGAGAGCGACCTAGGTACAATATGGCGAAGGGAGAATCGTCAATTAAAGAGACGCGGGCGCGAGCATCAAACGAATGTTTTAAAAGTGCGAGCACAAGGAAATCAAGATCACGCAAGCACGAATGAAAGAGCACATGTGAATAATAAGTAAGGCAATAATATTGAAAAGATGGACAAAATGACTCTTTTCATTCTTCACAAAAATTACAATCCAACGGCGGGCTCGCCGGCAAAAAGAAAAATTTTACATTATAAACAACAAAAATTAAGGCGGCTCGCCAGATAGCCCTCTAGTCGCTCTTTCGATCCTCTGCCTCGGAGATGGGCGCGAACAAGTCAGGAATGACTTCTTTCACAGTGAACTCCATGGCGTCGGGAACGATCATATCCACCCCTTTGAGGGTGTCGAGGACGAGCTCCGCGATCTCCATCGATCTTTTGCGGTCGGCTTCTTTCTCCTCTTGCGACCGACCGTGAATCCCAGCTCGCGGAGGATGGCAAGGAAGCACTGCCAACGTCAGGTCGCGTACCCGGGCCTTGAGGCAGGTGTTATCCGTGTCCAGGTCTGCGATCCTCGCGTGAAGTTGGCTGGCGGACTCGGCATCCTACGAAAAGCGGGTTAGCAAAGGAAAAGCGAAGCGAGACAGGAAAAGACTTTTGCAAGGCATTGCTTACCAGTCCACCTTGAAGACTGGCGAGGAGGCCCGCAGACAAGGCCTCCTTCCGTTTGAGTTCTGCGACCTCATCCGCAGATTTCTGGAGCTCGACGTTAAGCTCTCTGATCTCCCTATCCGCTGTGAAGTACCGGCGGCCCACCATGTGGGCAAGCTCCGTCGCCCTGAATTGGGCCCGCATAGCTTCATATATGACCCCCTTCGACGTAAAGGACCGAAAGAGGGAGGCATCCTCGCAACCATAGAGACCGAAGGCGAGGGCGAACGCCTCACCCCCAGCCTTGTCGTCCTCTACCCAAGAAGGGAGTAGAGAGGACCAGATGACCTTGTTCTGCTCGGAGTCCCATGCGAGCACTGGCTCGCCAACCGCGTCCACAAGATTCATACCGAGCCCGAAGTTCGTGTGACTCATCGGCTTGGGTTTGGCGGTCGCCTCCTCTGGCTCGCCACCCTCTTTGGCAGGCTCCTGACTCGCTGCTGGAGAAGGGTGGAGGTCGGGTTCGGAGAGGTCAACGACCTCCTTCCCCTTGGGGGCAGAGGGGGCTTTCTTGGTCTTCTTCACCGCTCCCTGCGAGGCGGGCCAGCGTGGAGGAAGGAATAGCTTCTTCCCGGACGAGGAACTCGGTATGTCGCGGAAGGCTTCGGCGGCCATGCTCGCTAGCGAGCTAGAGGTAAGGGAAGAAGGAGGCGTGTGCGGAGGATTGAGTGGAAGTTCACGCTCTCCTGCAAAAATAACTAAGAGCGTTAGCCGGTCAAAGGAGAAGGGAGTGAGGAGATTGGCGAGTGCGAGTCAAACCTTCTCCTGGGGGGACAGGCGGAAACAGGTCCACCCGCTCTCAGAGGAAGGCGACCTCAAAGCTTTTTCCCTTGAGGTACTGGTACAGGCCCGCATCACAACCCCTAGCGAGGCCGGAGGACGATAAGCGGCCTCGTCTCGCTGGGTGGGGGAATATGAGATATTGCTGAAAGGGCCCTTCACCAAGACGAACTTCTGCGTCCAATAATGAGACTTATTCACCGTCTAGCAGACGGTGACATGCTGGCTCGCAAAGTGAGCCATCCCATCCTTGTACGCGTGGAACGAGAAGACCTTGCGGTAGACGAGCAGGCTGAACTCGATCTTCTCCGCCCTGAGATAACTGGCGAACATGACCACCACGACGATCGCATTCGGCGTTAGCTGGCTCGGCAAAACGACGAAGTACTTGAGCACCTGGAGAAGTCAACAAGGGTTATAACGTCACTTGCAAAGCGAGTAAGGAACATAAGGGTCAAGAAATAAACATACTTGTCGCACTTCCGACCATAGTGGGAGTCGCAACCCATTTTCGAAATGGGCGATGGGGAGTCGCAACCCATTCCTTGTAAGCGCGGGCCTAGAGTCAAGCCCGGGCTCGGCAATCAACGTCCCTCTAGGGCTCCTTTTGTTGGAGCATGGTCTTCCGCATCAACTAGGTTTGAGAATAACAAAATCTGTGTGTATTTGATCTTGTGTGTTTAAGTGTGCAGGATAACAAAGTCCACATGACTCAAGGATTACATAAGAAGGTTGCCCCCAAAGTTGAGCCATCAATTCCAAAACTCCCACTAGCGCTGGCGGTAGTACTAGCGTAGGCACTAGGTGTCGTTCGACGAATTGTAAGCGGCGCTCGACGAAATGCTCATAATTGCGTTCGACGAAAATTCGCTCGACAAACTCTTAGCTGCGTTCGACGAAATTCCGATCGACGAAATGTTTGCTTAAGCGCAAATGCCGGGAGTACTTATAGAAGGAGATAGCGCCAAGCGGTATCCGATAGCGCAAGCGATAGCGAGGAGCACAGTAGGCAAGAGAGAAAAGTTCCCTCCGATTGAAGATTCTGCTGTGCAGAATATGTCGTAATATGGGATAGCGTCGGCGGTACCACTAGCACAGGTGCTAGCGCTGTGGCTATAAAAAGGACCCCTCTTCTCTCGTTTCACAGTGACATCAGAGAGAGAGATAGAGTGCTAGAATTACAGAGGCTACCTTGGCCGAAAAGTTGATGTCCTACCAAAGTTCTGCAAACTTCTGAAGGAGAATCTCATCACGCCGGATCCAAACGAAGTCCGCTTCTACAATGCTTATTCTACAATGGATCTTCGTCTCCAACTTCAGAAGTTCATCAAGAGGGAGTTTTAATTATTTTCATTTCTTATTTCTTGTAAACGGTTAGTGAAATCGCCTCGTGTTGGCGACTAGGTCTGGGTAGGACTTAGGGCGGAAACTCGCCTCATGTTGGCGACTAGATCTAGGCTAGGTCTAGGGGGTGCTCGAGGCCACATCTGGGGAAGGGTTGGCTAGAGCGGCTTGAGGCCGAATCCGGGGAGGATAGGCTAGGGCCACCGGTTCGTGGGGATGCGAGTTGGGATAGAAAACAAAAAGAGTTTACTATTCATCGCCACCGATTTCTAGCATTATAGAAGTCAACTTTTGTAAAACCTTATTTGATATTAATAAAGCATGTCTCTACTTTATTTCAATTGTTTTACTTGACTTCTTATTGTCTTTATCTTGCATTATTACAAAGCTTTTCAAAATATCACTTAAGTTTTTGAAAACCCTTATTCACCCCCCTCTAAGGGCGCCTACCGATCCAATAAGTGGTATCAGATCAGTTTTATTCCAATCGGCTTAACAACCGGGAATAATGGTGTCTCATGATCTCGCTTTTCCGGAGGGTCAAGGGATTAGTCGACCACCTCTCTTTACTGGGTCAGATTTTAACAACTGGAAAAATCGAATGATGTGTTTTCTTATGACCATGGATGTAGAAGTATGGAGCATGGTAGAAGTTAGGTACTCTCCTCCTACAACTGTAGTGGGAGAGGCGACATTGCTAAAACCTAAAGATAAATGGGATGATAACGATAAACTAAGGTGTAAAAATAATGCTAAAGCTATGAACGCTTTATATTGCGCCTTAAATAGGACTGAGTTTAATAGAATTTCTGCATGCATAACTGCTTATGATATTTGGAATCAATTGGAAGTTACTCATGAAGGTACATCGCAGGTGAAAGATGCAAAGTTATTCCAACTGGAATCTGAATATGAAAATTCAGGATGGATACCGAAGAGGACATTAACTCGATGTACACTCGCTTCACCAAGATCGTCAACGCTTCAAAGGCACTTGGAAAGACCTACTCAGATGGTACTTGGTGAGAAAAATTCTTCATTCCTTACCTCCAAGGTTCAATCCAAAGGTGACAGCCATCTCGGAGTCGCACAACTTAAGAACTCTCCAGATCGAGAACCTTATTGGGAATCTCAAAACCCATGAGGTAGAACTCCAGATTCAATACGGTGAATACAACAAAGAGCCAAAGAAAAAGGCGCCAGCCCTAAAATCAAAGAAGGAGAACAACTAAGATGATGATGATGAAGAAGGTCTCCTGGTGAAGAACTTCAGGAAGTTCATCAGGAATCCGGAAAGAAGGAACACATTCCGAAAATACTTCCAAAAGGATACTCGACGAAAGGGATCTTCCTCTTCATCAAGGAAAGAAAAAGGAAGCGAAGATGAAGAAGAAAGACCACCATCGGAGTGCTACCACTGCAGAAAGACCGGGCACATTCGGAGCCAGTGCCCGAAGTATCAAAAGGAGCAAAAAGAACAATACAAAGCAAAAGAGAAAAAGAAAGTACTGAAAGCCGCAACTTGGGATGATTCTTCCTCTGAAGAGTCAAGCGAGTCCGAATCAAGCAGCAAGGAGGAAGCAAACTTATGCTTAATGGCAAAAAAGCAACGATGACGACACCAGTGTTCTTAGCGACACTGAGGTAACTCCTCCTACTTTTGAAGAACTCTATGATGAATTTGTTCTAACTTGCAAATCCTATGATCAAAGTATAAAAGATAATATTTTATTAAATCGTGAAAATGAATCTATTATCAAAGAAAATCACAAGCTCACAAAAAAATTGATCTCCCTTGAAAAGAGAAAGGTTGCATGTCAAGAGTGTGAGCACTCTTTATTTAAGACAAAAGAACTTGAAGTTTCTCTTTCTAAGGCCCTCTCACAAAACAAAACTATTGCAAAAGAAAAGGGGGACTTAGAGAGAAAACTAAGAACCTCTCTTTTACAAATTGAAAATAAAAAAAAAAGTGATTTGAAAATAAATGTGTTATGATTGTACAAGAAAATACATTTCTTAAAAAACAAAATCATGACCTCAATATAGCCATAAAAAAATTTGGGATTGGTCAAAAATCTCTGGATATGATTTTGGGAAACCAATGTTATGGTTCTGGAAAGTTTGGGGTCGGATATAAAAGTGAACCCTAACGCCCGGCGCTAGTCACTAACGCCGGCGGTAGCTCAACTGTTAAAAAATCTTCTGTTTTTTCTAATGTTCAAACATCATCCAGCAAGAGCAACGTAGAAACACAGAAAAGGGTCTCAACCCCCTTTATTTCGTGTGCTAATTGTCTTAAGTTTGGACACACGTATAGCTCTTGCAGGAATATAAAATAACGATCGTTAAAATAAATCTGGGTACCTAAGAAATCCACTTACTCTATGGGTGGTACCTCTTGGGTATCTGGATCTTTACTCTCATCTTCTCTCTACATTTGCAGGAAGGCTAAGGAAACAGAGAACGTGTGGTACTTGGACTCAGGCTGCTCCAAGCACATGACAAGCAACAAAGCAAAATTCCTTAGCCTAGAAAAGAAGAAAGGAGGGATCATAACGTTTGGTGATAACGGGAAAGGAAGGATCATGGGAGGTTGTGCAGTGTGTTGATGCAAAAATTGCCTTCTCCATGACTCGTGCTTTGAGAACGGGAATGTGACTGTGGATTGCCAGCTACTTGGTCTTCGGCTGTGAGAAAAAATGTTCGATTTGCAAAAGAAAAGGGATTAATGACTAAAAGAGGTTTGGAACATACCAAAACCAGATGAGATAGAGCGAGTTGAAGATTAAGACCGCTTGGCTCCTGCGATCGCCCTCTTCTTCTCTTTTCCCCCCTCCCAAAAGTGCTTTTTTAGGGAGCCCTACCCACCTATTTATAGACGTGGGGGCTGTCCAGACAGGTAGCTTTTGAAAATACGGGCTGCCCGGACTTTAAGAGAAGTTGACCAGAGGTGAGAGGGTTACCTGTTATGCGAAGGAGGGGCATCAGTCTGTGCGAGCTTTAGGATTGATTGTCGAACCAGAATGACGAGTTTCGAAAGTCGATCTTGTTATTCAGGCCGCGCGGTCTCAATTAAGTCAGTCTCATATGTTAGACCGTGCGGTCTCCTTGAGATAATTTGATACCGCGATCTTCGGGGTAAATATAATCCCCGCACATTTTCAAGCTC
The DNA here is from genome assembly GCA_033032865.1 of Dactylorhiza incarnata. Taxonomy (NCBI): domain Eukaryota; kingdom Viridiplantae; phylum Streptophyta; class Magnoliopsida; order Asparagales; family Orchidaceae; genus Dactylorhiza; species Dactylorhiza incarnata. Next base: position 2,781,601 of record JAWHQI010000068.1, read on the forward strand.
TGAGGTGCTTCGAAAATGTTAACATCAGGCCGCGGAGATCGCAGGAGTTTGGAATATTTTAATCTTTTTCTTCAGGCTATAAATAGACCCAGGGGTCCTTTGTATTTTTGGGCAATAGCGAATCCTGAAGGTGGAAATCTTTCGGGTGGTCTGGAATTTGGACATACCTCAATCTCGATTGACCATGGGTTTGTTAAAAAGTGTGACAGCTAAGAAAGGAGTCATTCCTTCAGTGTCTTCAAGAAAACCTCCCTTCAAAAAGGAAAAGATGACCGCTTCACCTCTAAAAGATTCATCTGAAATAATGCTGAATAAACCTTCTGCTCTGGCGATTTCAAATTTTTTGGATCTTAAAAATTCGTCTTCAGGAGCAAAAGAGGCCAATCGGACAGAAAACTTGTCCTCTGCTGGAATGTCTTCCAAAGATATTTCAGCCAGCATCAAGGAGCAGGTATCTTTAGCTAAAAAGATGAGACAACAAATCATAGATCGGGGGGTTGAGATAAAAAAGGACAAGTTAAAGCTTCTTGCCAAGACCCCCGCGGTCAAATCTGCCGACACTTGTTCTACTGGACCGCTTGAGATCGCTCCTATACAGGTAGTTGTGGTCTCAAGGCTTTTTTTCTAGCATATTTCGTTAACATTTTTTTTACCTTTTGTAGTCACTCGACCCTTTTGAGAACGAACGATCTCGAGCTTTACAAGATCCTGGAAGCTGCACTCCAGATATTCTTACTATTGTCAAAACTGAGGAACAATTAGGTCAGGTTGTTCTAGAGAAACAATGGATGGAGTTGATATCAAAACAACATAGGGCCTCCCTGGATAGCGAGATACAACGACAAAGAGAGGAGAAAGAAAGGAAGAGAAAGGAAGAAGAGAAAAATGAGGAGGAAAAGAAAGAAAAGGAGGAGAAAACAAGAGCGAAGGATTTAGAAGTGAGTTTAGAGGAGAACTCCGGAAAGAAGCTTGGGGTTTCTAGGGAGGACGTTGTAGTGCCTGAAAACACATATGAAACATCCGATCCTGAGACCGCGCGATACCTCAACCAGATCCCTAATTTAGAAGATGGAGATGGAGGAGAAGAGAAAAAAGAAGAGGGTAAAGAAGGAGGAAAGGTAGAAGAAGAGAAAGAAGAAGGAAAAGAGGAGGAAGAGGTGAGAAAAAAAAAGAATAAGAAGAGAAGTAGAGAAGAGAAGAAAACAAAAGGGAGTTTGTCTGAGAAAAGAAGGAGAAAAAGGAGGAAAGGTGATCCTGAGAAGATTGACGCGGTCTTAAAGGAGGCCGAAATGGACTTGGATACTGTTTTGAAGAAGAATGATGGAGAGGGAGGAGGAAGTCAAGAGAGAGGGGAGGAAAACCGTCTTACCTTCGAAGCTCAGATGCTTAAGGAAAAAAGAAAGTCTTGTTGCCGAAAAACCTTTATCTTTTGAGGATGATGCTATAGCGACAAGACGGGCTGAAGACCGCACGACCGCTATTTTTTCAATCCGGGATGGTAAGCCTTTTTTGACCGCTCCACTTGATATTTCTCTGCCAATCTATATTAGGACACAATCTCCAGCTCGGCGACGTGAGCTTGTTCTTATTGAGACTGACGATTTTCTCCTTAGCTCTTCGGAACTAAAACGACGAAGAAGAGAAGGGGATCGGTCGCAAAAGAGACGGTTAGAAAATATAGACCTTGAACGCCGAAAGCGTCCCCTTCGGCTGATTTTAGATCCTGCACCTGCTGTCTCCGAGGTCGCTCGAGGTGATTTTTCTACTCATCCCGTTTCCATTTTTCCAAGTATGGGTACTATGTTTGTTAAACTTCCTCTTTGTGTTTGTAGTTGATTGAAAGCTGCTTTCTGGCTGCAGGAGAAGATATGGAGGCACAAAATCTGTTAGGAAAGAGTGGGTTGATCGCTCCTCACACCGATCTACCTCCCCCTCCACTGCTTGCATCTCCCCTTATGCAGGTAATTCAAGCTTTCCAGGCTCGGGAAAAAGACCTTGAGAAAAAATTGCGAGAAAAAGACGAGATATTGCTAGCTGAAGCTGACACCATTAAAACACTTCGTGCGGCTTTGGCTAAAAATGAGCAAAAATTGAATGAGCAGCGGAGATCGCTCGAACAGCGAGAAAAGTATAGTAAGAAAAAACTGGAGGTGGAGGTTATTGATCTTCGGAGAAAACTCCGTGAATCTAAGGTGGAAACAATTTTCTTTAGAGGAAAAGCTGATGCTCTTCATACTGCATTTTCTCAATTAAGGACAGGTTTTCCTGCTCCTCTGCTCGCGGGATCGTCCAACGCTGCTACTGATGATCGTGTGGACTAGGAAGAAATCATCAATTGGGAAGAGCTGAAGCGAGATGCTAGCGATCTCCAATGATATGATGTTGATGCTAACACGGGTATTTGTATGACGCTTACAGCGGTCAATAAGCTTCAGAACATGGTAGCTCTCCTTGGAAAGAAAAAGGATCTTCCGAAATAGCTTTTACTTATTTTTATGGTTCGTATATTTGAGGGACTTGATCATACTGCTGTGGTGTATATTTATGTTATGGATTTGGTCAGTTTTTTGTTTATCTTATGACACTTATAAATTTTTCTTATGGTTATGAGAAAATTCATTGAGATCGCTCGGTCTGAAATTTTATCATGCGGCATTTTTTACTTGTCTTACACGATCTGAATTTGCGATCTCAATGGGTTAGGATTTTTGTAATGATTACAACTTGATTGCCTTTGTGACTATAAATACCCGGTTGGTGTCTTCATTTAATATGCTCTCTTGGAACTTTACACCTAAGCGGTCTAGATTTTCTTTGAAGAATGGTATCCGCGCGAGCTGGTGCTTGTAAAGTTTTTCTTGAGGTCGAGCAGCGCCCTTGCCGCCTTTCTCAAGTAGAGTATTTGGATTTTTTGAGGGATTATCCCATGAGCTCGCAGATAATGATTCGCCTGCCCGCTGCGGGTGAGCGCCTTAACTTATGCGGGGAGAATGAGATCGCAGTTCCCATTGACCACTTTTACCATGGTTTCCGTTTTCCTCTGCCGTGGGAAATGAAACAAATTTTCAGATTTTACGGTCTTGTACCTGGGCAGCTCCCTCCAAACTCTATCGCCTTAATTTTTACTTATATAAGCTACTTACGATCGGTCAATGTTAGATTCACTCAGGATCTATTTAGATCTTTTTCACCTTGAAGATTTTGAAGGAGGGCTCGAGAAAAGAAGATTTCAAAGGACTGTTATATTTTGCTTGCAGCGGTCTAAAAGTCATTAATCTCCCTAACAAGGTCCCGAATTGGGCGGAGAGGTATTTGATTTTCCAGGGGCGGTTAGGCGGTCTCCGGACACGACCAAAACTTTGAGATGAATTGATCTTCCGAAAACCGAAAAGTTTGTCTGCTATTGAAAAGCAGATAAAAGATATGTTTAAAGAAAAAAGGGCTGACTTGGACTATTACCTGGTGCTTTGGGCTGAGGTTTCTTCCATCAGACGAAAGGATAGTGAGTTCGAGCGATCTTTATGCTTTGATCGTTTATCATGAGTTTTTGGTCTCACTTGAATTTCTTTCTTGTAGCGATCTTGCAAGTTCCTTCTTCCTTACCTTATGCTCCGGAGGGCGAGCTTACTCAAAGGGAAAAAAAGATTGAAGAAAAATCAAGACCGATACCTTTCTCAGACCGCTGGTCCTTCTGATTATTCTGATAAATCATTCGGCTTATATGGTTACATGCAATCCATGACTGATCTTCAAGGGAGACCGCTCATGAAATGGAATCCTATAGGAAAACGTGTGGGAGTTTCCACGTCCCTCCCGAACTGGGGCGGTGAACTTTCTCGCCATGCTGGAGCGGTCTCGGCTGCATTATATGGCGAAGAAAATTTCAAGTAAGTTTATAGTTGGGAAGATTCCCTTATCCCAGATACGTGTTCGCAGACCGGTCTTAGGCATCAGGTCTTCTTTCATCACATGGGCAGGCTGCTTCGGAGATATATGTCAGAGAATAAAGCTGTTAAGGCTGAGCTGGAGGTAATTTTGAGATCGCGCGATCTGATTTCTTTCTTCTTGTTTGCTTTGTTTTTGGGTGATATTGACCTATGATCTTTTCCTTTGTAGAAAACAAAGAAAGAGATGTATGATGAAAATAATCCTGCTTACCGGAAAGTGATGTTAGAAGAAATAAATGAGGCAGTTGAAATGACTATTACTAAGTTGCGAGATAATAGTGTTCATATTCCTGAGGATACCAGTTTCCTATCTTTATTTCCTGAGGCCACCGTTCTTCAGGCAGAAAAAGAGGATATAGAAGAAGAAGAGGAGGAAATGTTCGATGAGAGAAAAGAGGTGGAGGAGAAGGAAAGAGAAGGATTTATTGATGAGGAAGGAGGGGAAGAGAGAGATGTAGGAGAGGCGGTTTTGGATGGGAGAAAAGAGGTAGAGGGAGAAGGAGGAGAAGAGGGCAAGGATGAATCTGGAGAAAAATATGAAGGGAGAAGAGATAATTCTCCGGAAGACCAGGCGGTCAAGCATGCTATACCTGATGACCTTGATCTTGATGGTCTGGAAGATTTCCTTAATGTTGATTTCAGTCAGCCATTGGTTGGAGGCGAAGACGAGCTGAGTGGGAGTCAGTTCGATCCAGATGAAGAGCTGAGTTCGGCGGCAAAATCTGACGTTGGCTCTTTAGGAGAATCCTTCAGTTCGAGCGAACTCAGTGCTGACTCCGATTCATCTGAAGATGAAGACCCACCCTCCAAGAAAAAGAAGAAGTAGAAAACATATTTTGTTTCTTTAATGTACTTTTGGCTGCCAATATGGCGGCCAAAATTCTAGTTCATTTTTATCTGTAATGAAAACTTTTGAATTAAGAAATAGTAAGATAGAATAGCATTTTCTCCTTGCATACCTTTATCTGATTGCAGCATCTATCTTTGTATATTTTCATCTCCCTCCTTCTGCTATAGAGATGGTAATAATTTTGCAAGTGATCTTTTCAATGATTAGGCGAACTCGAATTATGATCGATCGGTCTTAATATTATTTCAATCATTTTCACCGAAGAACCTTACTGAACATCGAGTAAGATTTAGCGATCTTCGTACTGCAGGTCGCATTTTGACTCCATATTTTTGGATAACAATTATTTCTGGATACCGGGGCCTGAAAAGTTCTGAGATGATTTTGTATTATGTCAAGATTCTTCTGGAGCGGTCTGAATCTAGAGATAGCTCGACCTTGCTTTGAGAAAGAAACCATAGCTTGTAATCACGACCCACCTGTAATTTTATTTTATGTTACGGTGTTCTTTGGTAAATGACCCTGGGGGTTGAGAAGATAACAGAGGTAGGGGGATGAGATCATTTTTAATGGTTATTTTTTGAGGGAGGACAACCAACTAGTATTCAAGTGTAGCAGGCTGTGATGGCCTGTTGCCACTATCTGAAGGCACGACATAGGTGGCATTCACCAAGACCTCCCTTGATGCAGTGGTGTGCTCACATCGTCCAAGATCTGGGATATCATATTGAACACTCTCAAATGAGATTGGTGAGCTACTGCTGCATGGAACCGAAATCTCCCCGCAATCCATGGTCAATGTAGGTGTTACGCTCAACGTCAATTCATGGGGGTTCATGTATGATCCGGCGATATCTGCTTTGGTATGTCTTTAAATTTATTTATTTTGATTCATTTTGATCCCATATAAAATTATACATGTAAAAAACTAGGAAAATAAATAACTTCTGTCTATTAACTGACGAGATGAATACATTGCTAAAAGGGGGGTAGAGAGAGAATAATGAGAGGTCTGTTTTAAGAGAAAAATCGTTTCAAATCATCTCCACTCCAGGTATTTGCTATCTCATTTCCATCATAAGTGCTAAGGCGATAAGCTCCATTTTTCAATGTTGCTTTTATGATATAAGGACCTGCCCAATTTGGGTTTAACTTTCCGACTGAGCTGGATCTATGTTAAAATGATGATAGGCTATATCAGGATCCATTTCCGACATGTCATTTGCGGACCAAGCGAATATATCTAGATTTCTAAATAAGCAAGTTTTTAACTCTTCTTTTTCATTTTCGGAAAGTTCGGCGTTGATTGGGAGTATTTTATTCTCATCTTCTTTTACTGGAATAAGCTGGATACTTTGGGCTGGTTCTAAATGAGTTCCCTCAGCTTTGTTTTTATCTTTAACTTCGTGATCTTCTAAGATGAAGTCTTTTGAAATTTCCATTTTTGACCTGAGTGTATCAGAGAGTAGATAACCAACGTTTTTTAGAACAGGTGATAAGATAAGGAATAATTATCTTGGAATCAATCTAAGCTGAATGAGGTAATGATAGATAAAAAAGGATGAAGAAAAAGGACGTATTTTATTGACGCATATTTGTTTACAACTTTTAGTTTAGAAAATGCTTAAGGGGATTTATTGGTTGAGAACAAAAGAGAATTATTGTTGATTAACAAACAAAACTCAAGATTGAGAACTTCGATCCCCTTATTCGGAGCACAATTGCACCAGTACTTTCTCTTTGACTACCAGCTGAGGACCTATGTCGATGAAGTTAACTGTCCTGACATAGCATTCTCAGGCGAGCTTAGGATCACTCCTAACCCTGAACTGCTTTCCCTGGGCAGAGAATTTTAGTGCAAGGTGAAAAGTCGAGACTATTTCCTTATACTGATTAAGGATAGGTCTGCCAAAAATGGCGTAGTAGCTGCTAGGTGCATCTACTACAACGAACTCAGCTTGTTTGATGATCCCCCCCCATCATCACGGTTAGTGAAACTCTTCCTTCGACCTCCTTTTTTTCTCCTGAGAGGCCATAAAGAGGGCCTTCAGTAGGAAGCATCTGCTTCCTAGTTTTCAGAGCCTCAAAGGTAGATTTGAACAATAAGTTCACGGAGCTCCCAGTATCCACTAGAACCCTTTCGACTGTGAAGTTCTCTATCACAGCCTTGATGACAAGTGCATCGTTGAATGGGTTCCCGTGGGGTGGAAGATCTTTTTTATTGAAAATGACCACTTCTGGGGTTGGAGCGGAGGCAGAGGCAACAGAGACTTCATCCCTGAAGATTCTTGCTATGCTAGACTTTTAGGAAGATTCAAGTCCAGCACCTCCATAGATACAGAAGAGCAGACCGTTTTCCCCTTCATTGTCTGCCTCCACACATTCATAACCAATATGGGGACTGCCAAAAATACCGGCATCTTTTACCTCCTGGCATTCCCAACAGATCTCAGCAACGGTTTTCGCCTTCTTCGACTGATCTTCAACTTTTTTGTTGATTAGATCTTGGAGTTTCCCTTCCTTGAGGAGTTTTCAATCAAGAATCTGAGCGCCCTACATTTTTTAGTCTGGTGCCCTCTCTCTTTATGAAACTCGTAATAGAGGATTTGATTTCAAAATTTGATGTCGGTCTTCATGGGGGTTGGTCTTTTGAAGAAGGGTTGCCTTTCAATAATTTCCAAAATTTCAGAAATTGGAAGAGGTAGATCTGCAAAACATTCTTGCGAGTTGTTAAAAAGTTGTCTAGGTTGATTAGTGGGAAGGGGTAGGAGAGGAAGACAGGCTAACGGCTGAGCTTGAGCTGATTGCTGTCATTGGGTGAGTTGTTGGTGATTGTTGCTCGGGCGATGATGATGAAAATTCCTGCCTCGGGAGACATGATGTTGATACTCTTGGCGGGTTGTCCTCTGATGTTGTTGAGGGTTCGAAGAAGAAGAGTTGTTTCCACCTTGGTAAGCCATACTGGAGAGGTACGAGACGTATTCTGGGTTGCAGATTTCACCCTCAATAAACCTATTCACAGTTGAAATTAATTCTTGGTAAGAATTCGGCTCCTTGGTGGTGACTTTCAACTTCAAAGGGCCTTCTCGCAAGGCATTGATGAATGCGACTTGATGGAGGACGGGGCCAACATCACGAATGTTTAAGATTTCCTCTTGAAATCGAGCAACGAAATGAGCTATTGTCTCAGTTTCTCCTTGTTTGATTTTGAAAAGAGCTGCGGGTCCACTCTCCCGTTTTCTTGAGGTGGCGAATCTTAAGAGAAATTCTCTCCTTAGATCCGCAAAGTTGGCAACAGTCCTGGCAGGGAGATTAAAAAACCATTCTCTAGCCTCACCTCCGAGAGAGGTTACAAACAACTTACAGCGAAGAGCTTCTGAAAGGTCCTCATTGATACTGCAGCTTCGAAAGCTTGCAGATGAAAGATCGGATCATCCCTTCCAGTGTATACTGGAAGCCTGGGTTCTCTGAAACCTATTGGAACAGGTTCCCACCTAACTTGTTCTATGAATGGAGATTTCTCTTCCAGTAAGTCAACAGGACGAGGAGCGACATTTTCCTGAAAATTCAAGGCCCGGACAGGACTTCCACTGGCAGCGGTCTGAAACAATTCCTGCCGAGCAGCAAGCTCAACTCCTTGCAATCACAGGGGTGCGGCGGGCTCGAGAATTGTGCGGTCAAAAACCTGTCCACAGGTTGGTTGAATGACTGCAGGTGTCGCGGTTTCAACAACTCGAGGAGCCAATCGCTGAGAGATTAGCTCGGGAGCATTCCCCATCTCTTCCATCTGCTGGGTGGTCTGGAGCTGTACTCGAGCGAACTCTTGACGGGTTTGCTCGAGGGATCATTCAAATCGTATTTCCAAATCATCTGATGTCGCACGACCTGCATCGGTCTGGTTTCTCAATTCTCAGTATGACATATTTAGACCGCTATACTTCACTGGCAAACCCAAATCTGAAGGTCGTGTGTTTCGTTCTGTTGATGCGAAAATTGCCTTCTCCGCGACTCGTGCTTTGAGAACGGGAATGTGACTATGGAGTGCCAGCTACTCGGTCCTCGGTTGTGAGAAAAAATGTTCGCTTTGCAAAAGAAAAGGGATTAATGACTAAAAGAGGTTTGGAACAGACCGAAACCAGATGAGATAGAGCGAGCTGAAGATTAAGACCGCTTGGCTCCTGTGATCGCCCTCTTCTTCTCCTTTCCCCCTCCCAAAAGTGCTTTTTTAGGGAGCTCTACCCCCCTATTTATAGACGTGGGGGCTGCCCAGACGGGTAGCTTTTGAAAATACGGGCTGCCCGGATTTTAAGAGAAGTTAACCAGAGGTGAGAGGGTTACCTTTTATGCGAAGGATTGGCATCAGTCCGTGCGAGCTTTAGGATTGATTGTCGAACCAGAATGATGAGTTTCTAAAGTCGATCTTGTTAGTCAGGCCACGCGGTCTCAATTAAGTCGGTCTCATATGTTAGACCGTGCGGTCTCCTTGAGATAATTTGATACCGCGATCTTCCGGGTAAACACAGTGGGTAACGAATCTTTTCTTATCTCAAATGATCTTTATGTAAAAGGATTAAAACATAATTTAATATCTATAAGTCAACTGTGTGATAAAGGATTAGACGTATTATTTGAATCATCCACTAATCTTTGCAAAATAGTTAATCCTAAAAAAAAGATGTGTTACTAACTGCACCTAGAATTCACAATGTTTACATAGTTTCGTTCATGATCTTTCCAAATCATCTATGAAATGCTTTATAACCAAAAATGATGAATTAGAACTATGGCATAGACGTTTAGGTCATGCTAGTACAAAGCTCATTTTAAAACTAGCCAAAGGGAATTGATTAGAGGATTGCCTAAGTTGAATGGAAATTTATCTTCACTATGTTCTCCATGCCAAAAAGGAAAATTTACAAAATCATCTTTTAAAAGTAAAAACGAAATTTCTACTTCAAAACCATTGCAATTAATTCATATGGATCTCTTTGGTCCGGTTAACACCGCAAGTCTTGGTGGTAGAATATACACTTTCGTTCTAATAGATGATTTCTCAAGATATTACTGGACTTTATTTCTCTTTTCCAAATCTGATGCGTTTTGCAAATTCTCAAAATTATGTACTCGTATTCAAAATGAACTAGATTTAAAAATAAAATGCATTCGCTCAGATCATGGAGGTGAATTTGAAAATGAAAATTTTAAATCTTTTTGTGAAATGTTAGGTATTAAGCATTAGTTCTCCACTCCACGCACACCTCAACAAAACGGTGTTGTTGAACGAAAAAATAGGACAATCCAAGAACTAGCACGCACCATGTTATCTGAATATAAATTACCTAAGTCTTTTTGGGCCGAAGCCGTAAGCACATCATGCTATGTAATGAATAGAGTCATGCTTCGCCCATCTCTAAATCTCACACCGTATGAACTATATTATCAAAAGAAACCTAACGTATCATATTTTAAAGTATTTGGATGTCAATGTTTTATTCTTAATACAAAAGATTCTTTAGGAAAATATGATGAGAAATGTGATGAAGGAATATTTCTAGGATATTCTTCAACCAGTAAAGCCTATAGAATATTTAACAAAAGATCGAGTAAGGTTGAAGAGACTATTAATGTTAAATTTGTTGAGTTTATTCCATGTGCAGAGAAGCTTCCTACAGGTACAAATGATGAACCTTTGCCATCTTTGGACCACGACGAAGAGGAACCTTCCAAAGAAGAGGAGGAGAAGTCCAAGGAAGATGAATATGTACCTCAAAGCGTTTTGAACTTCTCCAAAAATCATCCAAAAGAGCTAGTAATTGGGGAACCTTCTACTGGGGTAAGAACTCGATCCTCTCTTCATGAAACGTTTTCAAATATTTGCTTTGTTTCCGAAATCGAACCTAAAAACGTTTCCACCGCTTTAAATGACGAATTTTGGTTTTTGGCTATGAATGAAGAGTTAGGTCAATTTGAATGAACATAAAGTTTGGAATCTGGTAGATAGACCATCTAATCATCCAATTATCGGCATAAAATGGATCTGTAAAAATAAATTAGATGGTGAATCTAGGATTATAAGAAATAAAGCACGCTTAGTTGCTCAAGGTTATTCTCAAATTGAGAGGGTAGATTTTGAAGAAACTTTTGCACCCGTTGCTCGCTTAGAATCTATACGAATATTTTTAGCATTTGCGAGTTTTAAAAGAATAAAATTATTTCAAATGGATGTCAAATGTGCCTTTTTACACGGGTTTATAAAAGAAGAAGTTTATGTAGAACAACCCCCGGTTTCATAAATGAAAAATTTCCTAATCATGTTTACAAATTAGAAAAAACGCTTTATGGTTTAAAACAAGCGCCCCGTGCATGGTATGATCGAATTACAACATTTTTGTTAAAGCACGGTTATGTTATGGGAAGTGCCGACAACACACTCTTCATTAAGCATAATAATAACGATCAAATTATTTTACAAATATATGTTGATATCATTTTTGGAGCCACTAATTAAGAGTTGTGTAATGAAGTAGTCTTAGTAATGAAAAATGAATTTGAAATGAGTCTTGTAGGAGAACTATTATATTTTCTTGGTTTTCAAATCTCACAACGAACTGACGGTATCTTTATTTGCCAAACCAAATATGTTCACGATATGCTTAAACGATTTGGATTTGAAAATCTTAAACAAGCTTCTTCTTCTATGAGTGCTTCTTTAAAATTAGGAAAAGATGAATCTTGAATTTCCATTGATCAAACGTTATATAGAGGAATGATAGGATCTCTTGTTTACTTAAGTGCCTCTAGACCAGATATAATGTTCGCCGTATTTTTCTGTGCTCTCTTTCAAGCCAATCCAAAAGAATCCCATTTAAAAGCGGTAAAACATATTTTTCATTATCTATTAGGGTCATCTAAATTAGGATTATGGTACCCACACAATGATTCATTCACACTCCATGGCTATTCCGATTCGGACTACGCTGGGTGTTCACTAGATCGAAAAAGCACTAGCGGTACTTGTCACTTTTAGGACCCTCTTTAGTTGCTTGGTCTAGTAGGAAACAATCTTCGGTTGCACTCTCTACCACGGAGGCCGAATATATCGCACTTGGTAGTTGTTGTGCACAAGCGTTATGGATGAGTCAAACACTAGAGGATTTTGGATTTCATCTCAAAAATATTGATCTTAAATGTGACAACAAAAGTGCAATAGACCTCACATATAATCCCGTACACCATTCTAGAACCAAATGCATTGATGTTCGTCATCATTTCATTAGGGATCACATTAAGAAAGAGCATATAAAAGTAAGCTTCTTTGGCACGGACTCTCAACTCGCTGACATGTTTACTAAACCTCTTCCCGATGCTAGATTTCGATTATTATGACGTGAGTTAGGTGTCCAAGATCTTTCGAGTTAAACACATTCACACACGCAATTTTGTAATTTAACCATCTAAAACATCTCCTAAAAATCTAAAATTTCAGCATGAAACTACTATTGGGACACTTAATCAAGATCAACAATTAAAAATTTCAAAATCCTAAAAAATTGTGTACTGTTTCCTGCGCTAGTGCTAACGCCGGCGCTAGCGCACTTATTCGCTTTTCTATATTTTTAAAATTTTGAAAAATTCATAAAAATATATTAATCTATATGTACTATTTATTTTTGCACATCTGATTATATTTCATTTTTGAAAAATCAAATACAAAAATACAAAAGCCAAATTACAAAAAAAAATGTTTTGCTTTTTTTAAAAGTCTATGCTTATGCAAAAATCAAATACAAAAATACAAAAGCAAAATTACAAAAAAATATGTTTTTGCCTTTTTGTCTTTTGTTTAAAAGTCTTTTTTTTTGCAAAAATCAAACACAAAAATATAAAATATTAAAACTATTAAAAAACTGTATGGATTTTCCTATGAAAATCAAGCATGATTTAATCTATTATTTAGAACTTCTATAATGTTGCAATTTATCTTTTCAAACTACTTTGAACATTGTTTCTATCATGCTTTGATATATCTAGTAATATGTGCATCAATTGTCTTATAAAAGTTGTGTAGAACTAAGCTTAGCATGCCTCTAAGTATGAGTAAATGTTTTATGTTTGATAATGATCTTTATTCACTCACTTATTTTGGCATTGTCTACATATGTGTTTAATCTAAGAATGCTTGTGTATGTTGTGTATTAGTACAATGAATTAAAATTGCACAATTATCTTACCTACACTCCTTTTTTTTGCACTTTTAAAAGTTAAGAAAAGTGGTTATGTTTTTCATAAATTATATTGGTTTGCAAAACAAGTGTATTCGGAGAACTTTGTACAAAACAAAAATCATAAAATAAAGTGACAAAGAAAACTCCACCAAGCACTACTTGAACCTCCTGAGAAGTCTTAATAAGCGTTGTGAGGTTGAGCGCCTTGGAAAGAATAGTAAAGTATCTTGTGCAAATCAAATCTTTCTTTCAAAATAAAAACCACTTACTCTTAAGTACACCGGATCACGAGTCTCAACATTAAAAATAAAATATGTGATCCCCCAAGCACTACTTTGCACCCTGATAAGTCTTAATGAGCATTATGTGTGCAAAGCACCTTGGTAGTTGTACATTTTTGTTTGTGCAATGAAGTGTGTGGAAGTGAAATTATTTGTGCTTTATTGTGCTCTTACTTTACATATTTCTTGTATTTTTGATTAAAACATTTGTTTACTCTACTCAAAAATACACTTATGTGCACATCATTATCTTCCATAACACTTCTTCTCATGAGTATTGGATCCTAATGCAAATTCTATACTACTCTTTATTTTTGAAATGCACTTGATAACCTAGCATGTTTTCTACAATGTTTAGTATGTTTTGAAATTGTGAATTAACATAACACTGTAGTACTCTCTTTTTGGTAACATTATTTCATGCTTGATTACTTTATTATTGAATTTAAAGATTTTACTTGAACAAAGATTTACAAAAACATCTTCTTTATGAAACTTAACTCATATATTTTTTTGAATCATCATGTCTTCACAAAAGATGTTTGCTTGTATTTTTCTAAGTCTTCCGCAACTTTACATTTACCTTGTATTTGTTTATGCTACAAACTCTGATTTATGAAAATATTGTGATACTCAAACTCTGATCTATTTTCATGAAAAGTATTCTAAAACTCCTTATCATTTCCTTTTCTACAAGTTCGATCATGCCTTTATCTTATTGTCAACTTTTAAGTGGTGTCTCCTTACCCGCTTTTGCTAATAACAAAAGGGGGAGAACTAACATGATAAATATAATCTGCTATCAAAATATAAAACTAACATGCTTAATTAAGATGATAGCTTACATATTAGGAGGGCATTCACTTAGGGGGAGCATGTATTTACGGGGAGCAATTCTAAATGCTAAAATCGTTAATTATCCTAAGTCATCACTCTCACACACACACAAGTATGTTTCATCTTGCTTATATATATTAATGCTCTGATTTATCATTAATGGTTTTGTTATTATCAAAAGGGGGAGTTTGTTGGAACATGGTCTTCCGCATCTCCTAGGTTTGAGAATAACAAAACCTATGTGTATTTGATCTTGTGTGTTTAAGTGTGCAGGATAACAAAGTCCACATGACTCAAGGATTACATAAGAAGGTTGCCCCCAAAGTTGAGCCATCAAATCCAAAACTCCCACTAGCGCTGGCGGTAGTACTAGCGCAGGCACTAGCTGTCGTTCAACGAACTGTAAGCGGCGCTCGACGAAATGCTCATAACTGCGTTCGACGAAAATTTGCTCGACGAACTCTTAGCTGCGTTCGACGAAATTCCGATCGACGAAATGTTTGCTTAAGCGCAAATGCTGGGAGTACTTATAGAAGGAGATAGCGCCAGGCGGTATCCGATAGCGCAGGCGATAGCGAGGAGCACAGTAGGCAAGAGAGAAAAGTTTCCTCCGATTGAAGATTCTGCCGCGCAGAATATGTCCTAATATGGGATAGCGCCGGCGGTACCACTAGCACAGGCGCTAGCGCTGTGGCTATAAAAAGGACCCCTCTTCTCTCGTTTTATAGTGACATCAGAGAGAGAGAGAGATAGAGTGCTAGAATTACAGAGGCTACCTTGGCCGAAAGTTGATGTCCTACCAAAGTTCTGCAAACTTCTGAAGGAGAATCTCATCACGCCGGATCCAAATGAAGTCCGCTTCTACAACGCTTATTCTACAACGGATCTTCATCTCCAACTTCAGAAGTTCATCAAGAGGGAGTTTTAATTATTTTCATTTCATATTTCTTGTAAACGGTTAGTGAAATCGCCTCGTGTTGGCGACTAGGTCTGGGTAGGACTTAGGGCGAAAACTCGACTCATGTTGGCGACTAGATCTAGGCTAGGTCTAGGGGGTGCTCGAGGCCATATCCGGGGAAGGGTTGGCTAGAGCGGCTTGAGGCCGAATCCGGGGAGGATAGGCTATGGCCACCAGTTTGTGGGGATGCGAGTCGGGATAGAAAACAAAAAGAGTTCACTATTCATCGCCACCGATTTCTAGCGTTATAGAAGTCAACTTTTGTAAAACCTTATTTGATATTAATAAAGCATGTCTCTACTTTATTTCAATTGTTTTTTATGACTTCTTATTGTCTTTATCTTGCATTATTACAAAGCTTTTCAAAATATCACTTAAGTTCCTGAAAACCCTTATTCACCCCCCTCTAAGGGCGCCTACCGATCCAACACCTTTGACCCAGGAAGCCGAATCCGGGAGTGATGATGGTCTGGTTCGGCGGGATAGGCGAGTCCGTCGGAGGAGGAACTTGTTCCTCCAGGGCTGCGAGAGGGGACACTGCATAAGGAGTAGGTGTGATTGGGCAAGTTGAGAGGCGCAAAGGAAGACAAAGTAACTCACTCACCTCGTTGTGAAGGCGAGTCCCGTTGGCCGACGGACCTCGCATCCACGAGAAGGGCATCAGCCCCGCCTGTAGAAGGGGTTGGGCCTCGGTGGTTGGCCTCCCCAAGGCACCCTCATCCGGGGAAGCGTGCTGCGAGCAAGATAAGTCAAGTGGAAAGAGGGAAATAAAAAACTAGCGAGCTTGACGATAGTACCTGTGAGGCGAGCCCATCATGGAGGGAGTACGGCGAAGAAGAGGGCCCACCCCCGCCGGCCTGGCGCCGAACGACCTTTGCCGTTTTGATGAGGGTGGAGGTGGAGAGCGCCGCAGAGAATTCCAGGAGGCGATGGCGGCGGCTTTCCCCTTCTGGACCGCTTGCGAGGCCTTCAGGCGAGCCAACATTTCATCTTTTTTCGACATCGCGTTGGGGCTCGCGGCGAGTAAGAAAAGGGAGAGAAGAACAGAAAAGTCCAAATGACGGTAGAGAAGGGTGGTATTTATAGTGGTGGACATGGGGCCCACCGAAATATTCTCACCACGTCACCAAGGGACCGGCGAATACCAGGGGTTGGATGATTCTTTGCGAGCCTAAAGAGCCTCGCGAAGAGCGGGGATTATGTACAACCCCGATATTTGCCTAGTGGGTGAACAAAGACGGAGGAATAACCAACAAGTAAAAGTAATG
Organism: Dactylorhiza incarnata; assembly: GCA_033032865.1. NCBI lineage: Eukaryota > Viridiplantae > Streptophyta > Magnoliopsida > Asparagales > Orchidaceae > Dactylorhiza > Dactylorhiza incarnata. Next base: position 2,797,967 of record JAWHQI010000068.1, read on the forward strand.
CGGGTGGGAAATACATTAATAAGCAGAAAATAAGAGAAAGAACAAAATTGACATGTGCTCCCTGCGAATGACGAACGGCGCTCTGCGAATGTCGAATGGCGATCGACGAATTGCATTATAACAGCGGTCGACGAATAAGTCAATATATCATCGATTGACGAACGGGGCGGTTCAGCGCTCGACGCTTGTACCCCATCTCGGCGGTGCGGTCGACGAAATCCTGGGTTCGACGAACCCCGATGTCCGTTCGATGAATTCTCGGCCTTGGGGGTTTTAAGTCCAACAGAAGAAGAAAGGTCGTTAGAAGGCGAACCAGAGCTATCGAAGGCTATTCGCGGGAAGGGGCGCGAGCCGTGTCCTTGCGGGTCTGAGCTTCAGGGTCGACTCGCGAGAAGGAGAGCGAGCCAGATACTCGCCGGCTGCTCGCAAGAAGGCGACCGAGCCGGATATTCGCCGGTTGTTCGCGAGAGGGCAAGCGAATCGGATTCTTTCCAAATCTTAGGGTTCGGAAGAACGTCGATGTGCGTTCGACGAATGGCGAGCATTTGTCAGGATCGCTGAACCCAGTTCAGCGTTCGACGAATTTCGTTCTCCGTTCGACGAAGCCCGTTCGACGAAGCCCGTTCGACGAACTCATTTTCCCGTTCGACGAATTCACCCCTGGTGGGGTTACTCCTTTGCCCCTGATGGTCTGCAGGTAGCCGCTCCAAACAGCGGAGTTTGGCAGTTCGCAGGCCAAATTGGTGTGCGTTATGTAAAATCGAAAGGCGGAATTCCACTATTGACAGACCATGAGTAAAAAACTATAAATAGACATTAAAGGGCACCTTGGGAGAGGAGCGGATCTGGGATCTCTGAGCTTCTTCTCCCTTTGGTTACTTTGGTTTAGCTCTCTAGCTCTCCAAGGTGCCCGAGTCTCAGCTTTGGCTTGGGCGGGGAAGCGCTCAACGATCTTTCGGGTTAGTGGAGGGACCTCCTCGCTGTGACTAAGGTATTAGTCATTTTCCTAGGCCTCAGTCTACCTTCTCTGAGGGATCAGTAAGGGCTAGCTGCCCCTCATTTCGGTGAGGGCCCCGAGCTTCACAAGAGGCCAAGAAATCGGTTTCAACACTAAATCAGAGGGGATAATTATTCCTAAAATTCTCATAAAATTACCTAGGGCATATTTACACCCTATGAACTTATCTACCAAGTTTCATGACCATTCAAGGACATATGCCCATATGTCCTTCACAAGGCTTAAAGTGCAACCCTAAGGCTAGAACTAGGGTCCTAGGGCATATCCACACTACATCACCTCAAATTACACATAGGGGTGTCTTACGTGATCCTAAACTAGTGGCCAAAGTTTCACATCACTTTGATGAGATTTGACCACCTAAATCCATCATATGCACTTTTGACCTAGTTTGACCTAGTTTGACCAAACTTGGGTTAACTAATTACCCAAACAAATCAGTCCCACTTGGGATGAAATTTTTACATGGGTCATATAATAACCCTAAGAGGCACCCACAAAAATTTGGAGGGGATTGGAGGTCATTAGACCCTATATATAATTAATATATGGATTATTAAATTTTTACAAAAACCTTAGAAAAATGTTCTCCAAAAATTCTCATCTTTAGATATGTTAAGGGTGTAGGTACAAATATCTTATGTTTCAATTTTCAAGTGAATATCATTTCCCAATCAAAAGTTATTCAAGAAATAGTGGATGACCTACCCTAGGGACCAATCCCACCAAAATGGCCCTACAAGGAGCTACATTGCTCCTTTTGGGGTGAAATTAACTTTAAAATAAAGTAGACTCCAAGGGATACACCTTTAGTGTTGGCCACTTTTTCTGTAGAGGGAACTTAGTAGTTTCTACAATTTATTCAAGATACTTCATAAAGTGTGACATAATTTCATCATATAAACATTTAAATGAAATCAATTCAGCACACATCTTGGCGCAGAACCGACGGCATCCATTCATCTTCAAGGTTGAGCTGACGGTCCCTATTTCCCGAGCCTGGAGCTCCTTCATCCCCACTTTCCCGGCCACCAAAGCGCCGCCCCAGCTGGCCAATGCCACCACCACCTTCGTTGAGGTGGTGGCCGACGAGTAGCGGTGGTTGGCCGGCCGGAGGTGGCCAGAATGGGGCCTTTGAGTGGGATCAAAAGCTCTGTTTTTTGAGCTTTCGGTAAGCACGATCCATGACCAATTGTCCCCGAATCGAGCCCCAACGATGAAAGATCTCACCACAGAGAGAGAGGAGAAGAACCAGCCCTGTGTGGAGGGGTGATTTCTTGCCGATCTCCTGTTGGCCATGGCCGACCTTGAAGCTCTTGGAGCCATTGCATCCTCCACACCAACAAGATCAATTCCTTCAAGTGAATGGGGGAAAACAATCCTCTAAGTCCTCTGATGGTTTTAAATTAGCCAATTTGGTGAGAGGCAGGGTCATGGCATCAATTGACATGAAGGCCATTAATGGCCATTTTCAGCCATGGTGGAAACCTCCCAATTCAGCCCCCATGTGGGCTGGAAAACCCCCTAAACTTCTTGTAACAGCCAGAGGGGATGAATCCCCATCAATGGGGAGATCAATTGGCCTCCCTTGACCTTGAATGCCATTAATCCCTCTCTTTCTCTCTCATCCATTTTTGGGGAAAATGAGATTTCTCTCTCCTAGTCACCATTTACAAAAATTGAGTGGAAACTCCTAGTAATTATCAGCCTCCTAAGCTAATGGGCTACTCCAATTAGGCCTAGCCCAAGTGGATTGGGCTTGATTTGGGCAAAATAGGGAATTTTGACCTAAAATTAGGGTCGAGTTGACTTTGGTCAAATTGACCACTTGGGTTGACCCCAATGGGTGGTTAGCAACCATTGGCCTCCCCTAAGTGTTAGGAAGGTCTAGGTAGGGTCTATTTGTCAAGGTGGAGGCCAATTGACCCATAGTAGGGCAATTTGACCAAAACAGGGCTAGAGTTGACTTAGGCCAAATTGGTGGCCCCATGATGGGGGTTTTTAGTCCATTGGGTCCCTAATATCCTTATAAGGGTAGGGGCAAGGTCAATTTAGCATGGTGGAGGCCAATTGACCCTAATTAGGCTACTTTGACCAATTTACAGTTATGGTTGACTTTGGTCAACTTGGCCACTTTGGTTGACCCCAATGGGTCCTTAGTGCTCTAAGGGGACCCCTAAAGGGTTAGGTATGATATAGTTGGATCAAGGGGTCAAGGTGATGCAATAAAGTCCAACCCTAGGTTTGTTAACTAGAAATTACTATTTGCAGACCACTGTGGTTTCCTTCTTCTTGGCTAAGGCCAAGTGGTCTCTTCAAGCTTCCTAGGGTTTTGTCATGACCTAGTCATGACAAAACCACTCTAGGGATCTAGTTATTTGGGGGATGTTACATGATCCCTCAAATGTCTGAACTCTAGATTCCTTGCATCAATTGGGCCACCATGAACTTCTTCTACAACTAGAGTGTCTTCCTCCACTTGGATTAGCTCTTCATCTTGATGATCTTCCTCTTTAGATGAGGTTAGGGGACAGATCTTGATGATGTTTTGAGCATTTTCTTTAACTAGCTCATCCAAGCTTAAGTCTTGCAGCCTTGAATCTGCATCTTCAATAAATACACCAAAAGAACTTCTTTGTAGCATGCTCGTCTCATTAAATACAACGTTAATGGATTCCTCTACAACCGGGGTTTTCTTATTAAAATCCCTATAAGCTCTACTATGGCTACTATAGCCTACAAAAATACCTTCAAAGTTCTTTTCACTAAACTTGGTTTTGTAATGCTTCCTGTTATTAGGTACAAAGCATTTACTGCCAAAGATTCTAAAATAAGAGATGGTTGGTTTCTTGCCTTTTAGTAGTTCATAGGGAGTCTTTTCATGGTTTTTATTGATGAGTCCTCTATTTTGCACGTGCCAAGCATTGTTTACAGCTTCATCCCAGAAGTATTCTGGTAGTGAAGAGTCGCTCAACATTGTTCTGCAAGACTCAATGAGTGTTTTATTCCTTCTCTCAGCTACCCAATTTTGGTGTGGAGTTTGAAGAGAGGAAAACTCATGAAAGATACCTAGGCTTTCACAAAAGTCTGTCATGGTCCCAGATTCAAATTCTATTTCGTGGTCACTTCTGATTTTGACCACCGAACAATCTAATTCATTCTGGATTTGCCTGACAAACTTAGTGAAAATATCAAAGGTATCTGACTTGTGTTTTAGAAAGAATACTCATGCAAAACGTGAGTAATCATCTACAATAACCAATATGTAAGACTTACCTCCTAAACTTCTAATTTGCAAGGGACCAAACAAGTCCATATGAAGCAGGTGTAAACACCTGGAAGAGTCTTTGCCAATTATGCTCTTATAGTTAGCCCTTATTTGCTTGCCTTTTACACATGCGTGACAAGGTATAACTTTAATGCACTTAACATTTGGCGCATCACACACTAAATTTTGAGAAAATAATTTATTTATACTTTTGAAATTAATATGTGCTAGTCTCTTGTGTCATTGGTCAATAAGAGATGCACTATCTTTTGCTAAAAAACACACTGGTGTAGAGGAGGTTAAACAAAGAAAGTTTAAACAGAAAATATTTCTACAGCGAGTGCCTGATAAAATCATTTCTAAATTTTCTGCCGACTTTATCAAAGACTTATCTTTACGAAAGTCAACTATGTATCCTTTTGTTGGGTTTTCTACATACCATTTCGGAAATGATAAAAGCATATCAAATATGCGCAGCGGAAGAAACAAACAAGAACAACCCTAAACAGTTCACGAATCTTTCTATTTCATGAATCAAGAAATGAGGAAAGCAACACATTGCAATTCCTGAAGGGGATTGAGTCAATACTCAACCGAGGTGCTCCACAGCTAAAATCCGGAAACCAATCGTTGAGTCCCAAGCACTAAAATGGATCGGCACCTCTACGGGAGTCCACACGAGCGAGAGGAAAACCCTAGGCCTTGTCGCATAAGAACTAGGTCGGAGAAGAAGAGTTCTCTACTGTTGGGTATTGTAGCCACAATTACCTTGATTTGAAAAAGTGTCCCTTGAACTAAGATGAATTGATATTGTATTTGATGTTGTTTTCTAGTTATGTGTTTGCAGGCTATAAATGACTGAGTGCAAACTAATGTCAGGTTTCAATGAGTCATAAAACACGGGTATATGCAATGTAAATCTTCATTGTGTAAACCAAAGTGTTGACTCATGTGGAATCTCTCTATTGGGATGTACTTCATATTCAAACACAAAGGAAGAGCCAAGAGAAGTTTCTGCTGCTGTTATGATCTGGAAGAAAGAAAATTTTTCTTAAGGATTTTTTTCATTCGACGAATTGTGGCAAATTCGTCGAACTCAGTTCGACGAACGGAAAAGATTTTGTCGAACGCAGTTCATCGATCGCAGTTCGTCGATCGCAGTTCGACGATGTGAATATATTTCGTCGTTCTCTGTTTTGCTGATAGTTGAAGCTGTTTCGTCGAACACAGCATAGAGTCCGTCGAACGCAGGTTTGAGTTCGTCGAACACATAGATGTAGCCATTCGTCGAACGCAGAACATTGGACGTTCGTCGAACGCGGAACATTAGCCATTCGTCGAACGCATAGAGATGGTCGTTCGTCGAACGCAGAGAGATGGCCGTTCGTCGAATGCAGAGAGATGGTCGTTCGTCGAATGCAGAGCATTGGCCATTCGTCGAACGCAGAGTGTTGGCCGTTCGTCGAGCGCTGTTCCGTTCGACGAATTTTTAGCAGACGATAGAATTTGCTTTGCGCTGTTTTGAAATTCAAATTGCTATCAAATCTCAATTAATGCTTCACGGAATATCTTCCTTGAATCATGCAGACAGCTGTTGGGAGAATTATTTGCCTTAATTCCTGCAGATAGCCGTTGGAGAATATCTTCCTTAATTATTTCATTTAGCTGTTGGAAAGGAGGTCTCTATATATTCCCTTTGATTTATTCGTTCAAGGCTAATGGTTATAATCATGATTTGAAAATAAACAGAAGAAGAACACAAGAATTATGTCTGCGCCCCGTTCATTCTCGCAAAGTCTTTTGTCGCTGCCGACAAATTTGTTGGTGATTCTTCTTGAAGAAAAGAGAAAAATAAATCTCTGATTTCTGATTCTATAAAGCTTCTTTCAGATCTAGTTTTTCTCCAAAGTATTCAGATCAAGTTCTTCCAAGGCAAGATTTCTTCTTCCTCCTTCAAGATACAGATTTCTATTTTATTCTAGGAAGAAGAAGATCTATCTTTTTCAGATCTGAATAAGTCAAGTCTCCAGAAGATTTTAAGAAGATTGTTTTTCAATCTAAAGTTTTGTAAAAATCCTTTACATATTCTTGTAGGAGGTTTTACTCTGAGTTTTTGTAGATCCTTGTTGAAGGATCGAGTTTTTGTAAGAGTGGTTTGCTCCGAGTTTTTGTAGGAGTGGTTTGCTGCGAGTTTGTGTAGGAGAAGATTGTTCTCTGAGTTTTTGTAGGAGTGGTGATTCCGAGTTTTTGTAGGATTATTAATAATCCGAGATAGTGAAGTAGCCTAGTCTAGCCGGTCGTGCTAGATAGGTGAGGTGCAAAGTGGACTACCCAAGATCGGGGAACCACTATAAATTCCTTGTGTTGTGCTGTGCTCTTTGGTTTTCTGTGTGCTTTTATTTCTATATTTTTTATTCCGCAAAAAGCCAAAGAATCCACCTATTCACCCCCCCCCCCCCCTCTATGTGATTTAGGTAGGCAACTAGATACTTTCAATTGATATCAAAGCCAGGTTATTCGCTAAAGGTTAACACCTTGAACAAGATCTATAAAATCTAGTTGCAAGAGCAAGTATGTCCGGAATGGATAGATCCAAGGATTCCTTCAAGTTGCCCTTCTGCTCTAAGGAGAACTTCCCCATGTGGTAGGAAAGAGTTAAGTTCTACATGGAAGCCACCGACCCGAGAATTTTTCAAATTGTTGAAGAAGGTCCCCATGTCCCCATGAAACCATCTTCAATAAATTCTGCTATCATGATTCCCAAGAAGAGGTTGGAATTAGACAAAGATGAAATTGCTCTCGTCGCCTTGGACAAGAAGGCCAAGAACATTATTGCCGGTGCAGTGGACGATTCAATGCTACAAAATATTATACACTGTAAGTCTGCCAAGGAAATGCGGGATTCCATAGATATTCTAATGGAAGGTACAGAAGAGGTGAGGGATGATCGACGATCGTTGCTAAACCAAGAATATGAAGCATTCAAGCAAGATCCAAGAGACTCCATTTCTGATACTTATGAGAAGTTCTTTAAGATCGTAAATGGTCTTAGGAATTATGATCGAGAATTCACCGTCAGTGAATTAAATGACAAGTTCTTGAGATCCCTAACGAAAGAATGGGAAACCAAGGCAATTGCTATCTGGAAATTTGGAAAGTTGGCTACCATGGAGCCATAGATATTGTTTGGGAAACTTCTTTCCCATGAACTAAAGCTCAGCATCAGAAAAGCAGAAGAAGAAGGATGCTCGACTTCTGGAAGGGAGAAGTTTGTGGCACTGAAGGCCAAAGAGGCAAGAAGAGGTAAAGCTAGATCATCTGAAAGGACAGTCGTCAGATTAATACGATGAGTCTGTGGCTTGCTCATCAAGCTCAGACATGTCTGATGGAGAGTTCTCTTCACTCTCTAAGAAATTCAAGAAATTGCTCAGAAAACAGAGTCAAATGAAAAGTTAGTCCTCATCTGATCATAGAAGATCAAGACGTGATGATGAACATCACAAGAAGGAATACAACAACGACAGGTATAAAACCAAACCGAATAAACATGTTTCGACTGATATTATTTGTTATTGCTGCAATAAGCCAGGACATATAAGTACGGAATGTCCATACAAAAAGAAGAAAGAGAAGAAATCCTTCAAAGGAAAAAGGAAAGAAGAAAAGAGCTTCTTAGCAAAGAAGACTAAGACTCTTAGCGACAGCGACTCAGGGAAGTCAAGCTCAGATGAAGAAGCCTACTTTGGGCTTATGGCAAATTCAGATTCGGATAACTACGACATGCCTTATGAAGGGAAGGTAAACTCGCACACTCCTCTTTCTGCATCTGAAACTGACTCCAATGCGAATGAAGGCAATTCTTCAGAGGAAGACTTAGATTTAATGACTCAGTATAAAGCCATTTTGGAAGGATTTGACAAATGTCGCAAGGTAGTCAAATCTCAAGCAAAAGAGATTGAATCTCTCAAGATGATGGAATCAGATTTGAGGGAGGAAATTGAAAAATTAACTCCTCTCAAAGATGAAGTCCAAATCTTGAAAGATGAACTTCAAAGCTCTACTGAGTTATTAAATCTTAAGGAGAAATTTATAAATGAATTAGAAGAAAAGTTAGTGGTGGAAAGGAAGATAGTTGAAAGCTTCTCTAAACCAAAAACTATTCTTCCAATCATTGATAGATTTTCTGCTCCTGCGAAGGGTAGTGGCCTTGGTCATGAGGCTGAAAGTAGTAAGGTTGCTGAGAAAAGAGCCGTGAAAGGAAAGGGAAAGGATGATCAAAGTCAACATTCATTCAGAAAGGTAGTTTTTCCGACAAACCCATTTGACCTTGAAGAATCCTATGGTCACTTTACAAGACCAACTCATGTTTAGTCAAGTAAGAGGAACCAAGGATGGAGCCATCCGCGAAGCCTCGAAACAACTGCTTTCAAGGCACCTTATGAAGAAGTAATCCTCAAGGATCATGGTTCATTTGTACATGGATCAGTTGCTAAGAAAGCACCAAAGATCCAATCTATTGTTACTAAATCTCTTGAAGAGAAGAAGGAGTCATGTGTATGTTGCAACCACGAGGCTTCTACTTCTAAGAATGTTGCCCTGTTAAACTCCTCGTTCAAAAGTTAAAACAGGAGAACAAGAGAAGATACAATCGATTTAATTGTTGGTGTTGTGGCAAGGTTGGTCACTTCGCCATAGATTGTTGGTTTAACCCCAGAAATTATAAGACTCCACGGGTTAACAATGTAAGAATGACCCCTTGCAATGTTAACACTCCGAGTGGTGTTGATCTAACCAAGAACCTAGGACCCAAATCCTTTTGGGTTCCTAAGGGTAATTAATCTGTGTTTGCAGGTATGTCCAAAGGCCAACCAAAACTCTAATCAGGCATTTGGACAGTGGATGTTCATGGTACATGACCAGAACAAAGAAGTATATAGTAAGGTTGCTGAAAAGCTTAGGAAATCAGTCTAGGCACTGAAATTCTAAAGGAGAGAAAAGATTGAGGGGGAGTTGATTCAACATATTCAAAATATACTCCCAAATGTGAACTCCTATGCAATTGTTGAGGGGGAGCTTTAATCTCTCATGCTTTTTCTTCCCTATCTGAAGTAGTCAGAAAGGGGGAGAGAAGTTGAAATTGGGAGAGAAGTTGAAGTTGAATTTGAAAGAGAAAGTTGAAAGGGAGAGAAAGTTTTAAAAGCTAAGTTTATAACTCTCCTTATCTCTTTATGCATTTCTCTATATATTTATCTCTGTGCAATTCACCTTAGTAAACAGGGTTCTGACTTCTTCAAATAGGGGGAGATTGTTGGGTATTGTATCTACAATTACCTTGATTTAAAGAAGTGTCCCTTGAACTAAGATGAATTGATATTGTATTTGATGTTATTTTCTAGTTATGTGTTTGCAGACTATAAATGACTAAGTACAAACCAATGTCAGTTTTCAATGAGTCATAAAACACAGGTATATGTAATGTAATTCTTCATTGTGTTAACCAATGTGTTGACTCATGTGGAATCTCTCTATTGGGATGTATTTCATATTCAAACACAAAGGAAGAGCCAAGAGAAGTTGCTGCTACTGTTATGATCTGGAAGAAAGAAAATTTTTCTTAAGGATTTTTTTTCGTTCGACGAATTGTGGCATATTCGTCGAACTCAGTTCGACGAACGGAAAAGATTTCGTCGAACGCAGTTCGTCGATCGCAGTTCGTCGATCGCAGTTCGTCGATCGCAGTTCGACGAAGTGAATATATTTCATCGTTCTCTGGTTTGCTGATAGTTGAAGCTGTTTCATTGAACGCAGCATAGAGTTCGTCGAACGCAGGTTTGAGTTCGTCGAACGCAGAGATGTAGCCGTTCGTCAAACGCAGAATATTGGTTGTTCGTCGAAAGCAGAATATTAGTCGTTCGTCGAACGCAGAGAGATGGCCATTCATTGAACGCAGAGAGATGGCCGTTCATCGAACGCAGAGAGATGTCCGTTCGTCGAACGCGGAGCATTGGCCGTTCGTCGAACGCAGAGCATTGGCCGTTCGTCGAGCGCTGTTCCGTTCGACGAATTTTTAACAGACGATAAAATTTGCGTTGCGCCGTTTCGAAATTCAAATTGCTGTCAAATCTCAATTAATGCTTCACGGAATATCTTCCTTGAATCATGCAGACAGCCGTTAGGAGAATTATTTGCCTTAATTCCTGCAGATAGCCGTTGGAGAATATCTTCCTTAATTATTACATTTAGCCGTTGGAAAGGAGGTCTCTATATATTCCCTTTGATTTATTCGTTCAAGGCTAATGGTTATAATCATGATTCGAAAATAAACAGAAGAAGAACACAAGAATTCTGTCTGCGCCCCATTCATTCTCGCAAAGTCTTTTGCCGCTGCCGACAAATTTGTTGGTGATTCTTCTTGAAGAAAAGAGAAAAATAGATCTCTGATTTCTGATTCTATAAAGCTTCTTTCATATCTAGTTTTTCTCCAAAGTATTCAGATCAAGTTCTTTCAAGGCAAGATTTCTTCTTCCTCCTTCAAGATCCAGATTTCTATTTTATTCTAGGAAGAAGAAGATCTATCTTTTTCAGATCTGAATAAGTGAAGTCTCCAGAAGATTTTAAGAAGATTGTTTTTCAATCTAAAGTTTTGTAAAAATCCTTTACATATTCTTGTAGGAGGTTTTCCTCCGAGTTTTTGTATATCCTTGTTAAAGGATTGAGTTTTTGTAGGAGTGGTTTGCTCCGAGTTTTTGTAGGAGTGGTTTGATCCAAGTTTGTGTTGGGGAAGATTGTTCTCCGAGTTTTTGTAGGAGTGGTGACTCCGAGTTTTTGTAGGATTATTAATAATCCGAGATAGTGAAGTAGCCTAGTCTAGCCGGTCGTGCTAGATAGGTGAGGTGCAAAGTGTACTACCCAAGATCGGGGAACCACTATAAATTTCTTGTGTTGTGTTGTGCTCTTTGGTTTTCTTTGTGCTTTTATTTCGATATTTTTTTATTCCGCAAAAAGCCATAGAATCCACCTATTCACCCCCCTCTAGATGATTTAGGTAGGCAACTAGATACTTTCATCTTCGTCTCCCATGGACTGCTAGGTCCGACGATAGGGAGAGGCGGCAGCGGCGGCGGGATCGACCGGTCGGAACTCTTCCATCGGAAGCTATCGCGGAACCCTTCCATCGCTTTCTAATTCGCAAAACCGGATCGCTCTCTAGGTCATAGAATCGTATTCTATTTATACCCAGGTGAGAGAGAGAAGCTATCCGCACACCTATGACCAGAATTGAAGCAAACATAATTCATCAGGTAATTATGATTTCGTCGAGTAATCAGAAATTCGTCGAGTAATGATTTCGTCGAGTAATCAGAAATTCGTCAAGTCATGATTTTGTCGAGTAATCATAAATTCGTCGAGTAAAATAGAATTCGTCGAGTGAACCTTTCACTAACAAATTTATCGAGTAACAAATGATTCGTCGAGTAATCATAAATTCGTCGAATCATGAATTCGTCGAGTTCGTCGAGTAATCATGAATTTGTCGAGTCATTATGATTTCATCGAGTAATCATCAGATCGTCACTCGACGAATTGAAGTAAGAGTCGTCGAGACACTCTCGATGACTCACCTCAAAAACTTGTCAACACGCTCCACACAATATTCACAATACATGTGGAGCATTCAGTTGACTCGACCCAACTCCAATAAGTCATAAGATTGGTCCTTAACTCATATCCAATATGAGTAAGGCCAGCACAATTCTTCCTCCAACTTCTCCAAACACTCTTGTGTGTGACCCCATAGGCTCATATCATGTTGGCAGTGAGACTAGATGCTTGATCACTTCTAGATCACCTTGGAAACACCAACACCTTTATCACAAAGTTGACTTATGCTTATAATATTATGTTCTAATCGTTCCACATAAGCCACATTGAGAAGGATACATTGTCATTAGTAATCATACCGTAGCCTTTAGTTATTTCTCTGTCGGATCCGCAAAAAATGACTTTTGGGCCGTTCTCAACTAGAATGTAATTCTGCAATAGGCTTCTTGTCCCAGTCATGTGCCGAGAACAACCACTGTCCAAATACCAGATAGGATTTCTGTTGGCCTTTGGACATACCTGCAAAAGCAGACTATCTTGCCTTAGGAACCCAAACAAATTTGTGTCATTGGTCCCTTGTTAACTGAGCACCACGTTGAACGTTAACATTGCGGGTGGTCTTCCTTACAATGTTTACTTGTGGTCTCCTAATATCAATCGGATTGAACCAGCAATCTATGACAAAGTGACCAATCTTGCCGCAACACCAAAAGTCAAATCTTTTGTACCTTGGCTTTGTATTCTCCTGCTTTACTTTTTGAACGATAGTTTTGGCTGGAGCCTTACTTTTGGATGAGGAACCCTCATGAGTACAGCACACACATGGTTCCACTGTCTCCTTTGGCTTAGGTTCAATAGTCTTTACCGTTGGTGCCTTTTTTGCACTTGGTCCATGAACATAAGGACCATAATCTCTCAGATTTATTTCCTCATAAGGTGCTTTAAATACACTTGCACTGAAGTTTCGGGGACGAGTCCACCCCTTGTGGTCGTTGACAGGCTCAAATTCAATTGGTCTAGTTAAGTGACCATAGGAGCTTTCCAAATCATAAACATTTGTGGGAAAGATAACTTTCTTAAATGTTGTCTGATTCAGATGGGCCTTCCCTTTCTCTTCGGCGGTAGCTTTCATAACAACCTTATTTTTCTTCTTAGCTTGCATACTCTTAGAAGATTTACTGGGGACAGCCACATGGCCTAATCCATTACCACTTCCTTTAGCCGAGAATATATCAATGATTGGAAGAATAGTTTTCGAATGGGAGAACTTTTCAACTAGCTTTTTCTCAGTAGCTAGATGTTCTTCCAGCTCTTTGATGATTTTCTCTCTCAGGGCAAGGAGCTCATCTGAGCTTTTGATCTTGTCTGTCAAGACTTGGATTTCCTCTCTGAGAGAAGTAAGTTGTGCAACTTCTTCCCTCGGATTTGATTCCACTTCCTTGAGAGACATGATCTCCTTGGCCTGGGTTTTGACGACCTTTCGGCATTTGTCAAAACTCTTGAGCAATTCAGTATATTGGGCCATGAGTTCTGAATCCTCATCTGAGGAGTAGTCCTCCTGCTCAACTAAGGTATAGTCAGATTCAGTTAAGATGGTATGAGAGTTTACCTTCCCTTTATACTGAGGTTCTTTTCTTCATCGTCATTCATGGACATAAGCCCAAAGTAGGCTTCTTCTTCATCACATGACTCATCTGAGTCACTATCGCTGGGAGTTTTGGACTTCTTGGCAACAAAGCTTCTCTCAGTTTTCTTCTTCCCATGGATGGACTTCTTTTCTTCTCTCCTTCCACCCTCTTTCCTCTTGTGAGGGCAATCAGCGATGATATGCCCGAGCTTGTTACAACAATAACAAACAATGTCAGAAGAAACATGTTTGTTCGGTTTAGAATTATACCTTTCATGGCTACTTAAGCCCTTCCTGTGATGATCACCATCACGGGGAGAATGTCTATAGTCTGAGGAAGAGGGCTTGTTCTTCATATGCCTTCTTTTGCTTAGCAACCTCTTGAATTGATGGGAGATTAGAGAGAACTCCACTTCAAACATTTCAGAGCAGGAGGAGCTAGTTTATGACTCTTCTTCTTCATCAGTATCTTGTGTCCTTATTGGTGACACAGCAGTACTTTTTCTGGAGCTCTCGGCCTTCAGGGTCAAGGTCCTCTCCTTGCCTGAGGTCCGACTCCCATCTTCTTCAGCTTTGTGGATGTTCATCTACAGCTCATGGGATAGTAGCTTCCCGAACAGATTCTGTGGATCAATGTTTGGTAGCTTTCCAAACTCCATAATAGCAACGATCTTGCAATCCCATTCTTTCGTCAAGGATCGCAAGAACTTGCCATTTATGATCTTGAAGACTCTTTCATAAGCATCGACAATGCACTCCTTCTTGCTCTGCTTGAACGCCTCATACTCTTGGTTGAGTAGAGATCTTCTATCATCTCTTACCTCTTCGGTACCTTCCATGAGGACACTCAAGGATGTCCACATCTCTTTGACAGATCTGCAGTGGATTAAGTTTTGCAGCATTGAGTCTTCCACTGCATTGGCAATTATGTTCTTCGCCTTTTTGTCCAAGGCTACGATGGTGATCTCATCCTTGATTAAATCCATCATTTTCTTAGGCACCTGAACAGTTGGGTCAATTGTAGAGGCAACCATAGGCACATTAGGGCCTTCTTCCGTAACTTGGAAGATTCTCTGATCTGAGGCTTCCATGAAAATCTTACTCTTTCCTTCCACATGGGGAAGTTAGCCTTTGTGCAGATAGGCAGCTTCAACGAGGTGGATTCATTGCTTCTTTCCATGTTTTGCTAGCAACTAGAATGGATGGATCTTGTTCAAGGTGTTAACCTTGCAATGAACAACGACCCTCTGATACCAATTGATGTATCTAGTTGCCTACCTAAATCACCTAGAAGGGGGTGAATAGGTGAGTTCTGCGTCTTTTGCGGAATTAAAACTTGATGAAAAATAGTACACAGAAAAGCAAAATCACAAACACAGACGACACAATGATTTTATAGTGGTTCCCCAATATTGGGTACTCCACTTTCCCGCCTCACTTATCTAGCACCACAGCTAGCCTCAGCTACTTTACTGTATCTCAGATCAAAATGATCCTAAAAACTCGGAGTCACCACTCCTACACCTCGGAGACAACTCTCCTACAAACTCGGAGACAACACTCCTACAAACTCGGAGACAACGCTCCTACAACTCGGAAGATAATCTTCCTACAAAGAAATAGAGGTTTGTGTACAAGTAAAAAGACAAAAGAAATACAAGTACAGATCTGAAATATTCTGATCTTCTTCCTTCTTGAGACTTGGAAAACTTTTGCTTGATGTTGAGGAAGAAAGCTGAAATCTCAGATCTAAACTTCTAGGACTCGACAAGATCAAATAGACTTCTGTAGAAATTAGATCACTGATCTATCGAATCTTTTCCTTCAAAGAGATCGGCTGATGGAGAAAGATGAAGTTCTTCGAAAATGGCAGAAGGCGTGCGGCTCTTTTTGTTGGAACATGGTTTTCCGCATCCCTTTGATTTGAGAATAATAAATCCTACTTGTATTTGATCTTATTTGCCATTATGTTTTTAGCATGCAGGTTTGGACAGTTATGACACCAGGTTGCTGCAACAATGGTCTGGCACTAACCAAAAGCTGAAGGATTGAAAGCTGTTTAACGTCAGACGTTAAGCTTAACGATGGGCATTAGCGCTAGACGAAAATGGCATTCAACGAAATTGTGTTCGACGAAAGAAGAAGCCCGTTCGACGAAATGCGTTCAATGAAATTTTGTTCGACGAAATGGAGGTTGCCAAAATGAGAGGCCGTTCGATGAAAATGGCGTTCGACGAAATAAATTATCGTTCGACGAAATGCGTGGCGTTCGACGAAATGAAACTGTGTTCGACGAAATGAGACTTTCGACGAAGATGCTGTTCGACGAAATGGCATGCCAGCTGATTAAAGAAAGAAACTCAATGCCAGGCGTTAGTCTTAACGTCGGGCGCTATCCGGTCGCCGAATTTGGCAAGGAGATAGCAGTCGTGATTGCAGGAGGAACTTTAGGAATGATTTACCCAACACCCCGCGTTAGCCTTAACGCCGACGTTAGTATTGCCTAAAATAAAACATTTCCTAAAGTGCAGAATCTCCTTCCTCTTCTGAAGATCTGAGTCATCCATATGTTGTTATACATAGTCAACGCTTGGCGTTAGCACTTAGCGTCGGCGTAGCTCAAAGTCTATAAATTGGATGATTTCGACGTCTCTTACTACTGATTGCCAAGAGCCCTATTTCAGCACTTCAGAAAATTTGTGAGGGCCGGATTTCCAGACCAACACATCTCTCGCTCATATTTCAAAAGGAGGAATCAAAGGAGGCTTGGATCAACACGCTAACTCAAGGCGAAGAACGCACGCTTGGACTTCAATGATCTTCAGCGATTCTTCGGCGTCTCCTTCAGATTACCTCATAGGGAGTTTTATATTTGTCTTTTGTATTTGTCTTTTATTTTTATTTTTGTAATTGGTTCGTGAATTTGCCTCGTGTTGGCGACTAGGTCTTGGTAGGACTTAGGGAGGAATTCACCTCATGTTGGCGACTAGGTCTAGGGATTAGATCTAGGGGATGCTCGAGGCCTTTCTGGTGATAGATTGGCTAGAGCGGCTTGAGGCCGTATTTGGGGAGAGATCGGCTAAATCCAACCGATTTGTGGGGATACGAGTCGGTATAGAAAACAAAAGGAGTTTTCATATTATTCACTTTGATTTCTAGTGTCATAGAAATCAAATTTTGTAATCAAATTTATTAATGATAATCATGTCCTTTTCTATTTAATAAAATTGATTTGCTACTTTTTGTTTTATATTCACTCTTATTCAAATAAAATATCAAAAGTTTTCTATTAAAGTTTAAAGTTTTTAAAACCCTTATTCACCCCCCCCCCCCCCCTCCCTCTAAGGGCGCCTCAAGATCCAACAAGTGGTATCAGAGCGAGGTAATTCCAAATCGGCTTTACAACTGGGAATAATGGCGTCTCTTGATCATGATCTCGCTTCTACTAGTGGGGAAAATTTTAATATAAATGAAAAAGGATTATCACCACCTTTATTTATGGGCAAAAATTATAAAGGGTGGAAAATATTAATGAAAATTTTTCTTAAGGCCTTAGATGAAAAAGTTTGGAATATTACTGTTGAAAAGCCACCTAGCGTACAAACTAGAAACGAAATTGTTTTAAATGCAAAATCTATGAATAGTATATTTTGTGCGTTAGACCAAAATATTTTCAAACTTATTTATACTTTACCTACCGCTTATGAGATTTGAAATTTTCTTGAAAGAACTTATGATTCTCCTTCTGTAGGTAAGGAACAAACACAAAAAGTGGAGAACTTACAAGCTTGCACAAATATTCAAGAAAGCTACTCAAATGATGGATCCATAGAATGCTCATCAAGCGGAAAGGACGATGGAAACTCTTGTTTGGAAGAGGAAGATGAAGAAGACAAAGGAACAATATGTTCAAATCTTGCCTCATCCACAAGCGCTGTAAGGAAATCAAAATCTCCTATTTTTTGTACTTCTATTTCTACATTACAATTGCTTCAAACTACAAAGCACAAAATTAAGAAATTAATAAATGCTAATAAACATTTGCGCTTAGAAAATAAAAATTTAAAGGAAAAAATTAATGAAGAATCAAATTCTAAGTTATCTAGTTCTATCCATGGCTCCTTAGTTGAAAACATTACACCTTGTGTAGAATATAATGAATTAAAAGAAAAACACAAGAAACATGAAAAAGAGTTTATTTTTGTAAAATAACAAAATAAAAGATTATGTTTAGAAAATTCATCTTTGAAAAATGATTGTGCTAAGTGTAAAGACTATAAAATTGAAATTAAAAAGATGGATGAAACATTTGATGAATATAGAAATAACTATCAAGATCATATTGAATCAATTGTTTCCACTCTTAAAAATAGCACAATCGCTTATAATAAAGCTAGACATAATTTAAAGATCAAGAATGATGAATTAAAATAAAAAATCAACTTGCTTATGAAAATTGTAAATACAAATTCACAATATCAAACTATATCTAAAAACAAGTTGAATATGAATATGAACATCTTAACTAAGTTTAATAATGGGAGTAAGGAACATAAAGGATTTGTAAATCAAAATCACCATTATTTACAAAATCATGTTTCTCCCAACCTTAAATTAAATGCAAACAAATTTCCTTCAAATTATAAATTCAAAAATCATTTTGATCCAAATATTCAAGAAATTGATTATGGAAATTTGAAAACTAAAAATAATATTAAACCAATGTTTGAATGGCGGCCCAAAGTTAAAGATGAAACACAAACTCAAATCAAAAGGGCTCATTCAATCATATCTCCCCAAAAGCAAACATGATGTATTTGGGTACCCAAAGGAACCGTCACACCCGGTCCTCTTTGGATACCTAAATCTCTCATTCATTAGTATCCAATCATTTGCATGAAGTAGAAATCAACAAAAAATGAAATATCATCAATATACTTCATGATATGCCTAACCTATGTTTTTTGTTTATTTTCCTTTTTGTTGAACCATCATGATATGACCACTTTATATAACATGTGATATGACTTTCACATATTAAACCAAAATTCATAAATAAATCAAATTGAATAAAGTTGAATATAAAGTCTTATCATCTTTCAAGTGATCTACTTATACTTTTTATTTTTATCCTTCTAAATCCATTTCCTAAAAGTCTTATAAAATTTGAAAAACTAAATTTGTCATATGATATTATTAAGACTAAATGAAATAAGTGTCAAAATAGATTCAAAAGGCATTTTAGGGGTATTAGGCAAAATTTATAAAATGCGCAAGTTTTGCTTAGGTATTTAATATATTTGCGTCATTTTTATTACCCTTAGTATGTTTAATCATAATCCTGTCAAACCGAAATTGAAAAATTGCATGAATATTATTTCACTTATTTATGATCATTTCACTCATGCATATGTTGTACAAAACTCAAGAATTAAGGTTTAATGAATATGGAGCTTTAATGAATATGAAACCCATGTACTAAAATTTTAACTTCCGCAACATTTTGCGATTTCTTCTCGTCTCCTCACTTCATTATACAGGCCTTACATTGCACAAACATAATTAAGAAAAATCGGAAGCAAAATTGAAGAAAATCTAGGTTATATGATTAAAATATGCACTCTCTGTGAGCTAACGCAGGCGCTAGGACCTAACGTCGGCGCTAGATCAAGTATCCGATTTTCTGTAATTTTAAGATTTTGAAAAAATCACTAAAAATATATTATTGTATATGTACTACTCATTTTTGCATTTCTGCCTATAATTGATTTTTGAAAAATTAAAATACAAAATTACAAAAGCCAAATTACAAAAAATATCTTATTTTCTTCCATTCTTTGGTTATTTGTATGATTTCTATTCCTATATGCAAAAAACAAATACAAAAATATAAAACAAAAACAAGTATCAAAATTTATTATTTTGAACTTAACTTTTCTATTTACATGTATCTTGCGAAAGGGAGATTTGGGCTAACATCACATCATATCACCTAGTACCGGGCAAGCCTCTCTCAGGGTAGACCTCGGGAAGTCCAAGATCAAATTATAAGAGTTCAATCTATAAATTAAAATTATTTTTCAAAAATAACCAAAAAAAAATTGTTTCTCATTGTATTCATTATTCACTTTACAATCTTTCTCTTTAATATTTTGAAAAGGTTGAATATGAATTGCTTTATATATTTCACTTACAATAGTTAATTATGATATCAAAATTTCAATGTTGATAAAATTAATGATCATAATTATGTAATATCAAAAGATCTTGTAATTCAAACATTACACATAACTACAAAAGATCCTTTTAGTCCTAACATATGATTGGAGATCATGATAATTATATGAATAAATTATGTATTGTGGTTGCATGTATCTTACTATATCTAGACCTTAGAATCATCTTGATATCAATAACATCAAATCATATCATCACTTAATTCTAGGTCTACCAATTGAATTTATATCGATATAAAAGACATGCATCATTCTTATGGCATAATATGAACTCATCATACTATCATTATCAACTAATAAATATTATCATTCATACTAGTTATCAATAATGCCATAATGAATCCATCTTAAAGTAGAAAAATTGAAAGATAAAATAACTATGTGACCTTAAATTGTTTCCATATAACAAAATGCCTAGGATGACCATGATCATTCGTCCCCATTATGTGTCTCGCAATAGCGAGGGCGTAGGATTGTATGCATTAGAAGACCTAACCTCTAAGTCATGTCTTGTCCTTAACCGGGAAGGGTTTCAGTGGGGCCTTGCGAGGCACTAGGGGGAAAGAGTGCTAGGTTGAGCGTTCTCTTGTGTGTGCATATGGGACTAACACCCCAACCTACGGCATGTGTGCAGCTCCTCATGCCCATCTGTCACTTAGTATGGGGCTAGTGTGTAGACATATAGTTAGGATATTATAATCTAGGACATACTGAAAGTCTTTATTTAAGGGTAGCTAAATACCTAGAGGTGGGGGTGAATAGGTTATTTTAAAAACTATTTACAATTCTTGATAAAATCTTAATTGAATGTGAATAATATTCAGAGTATTCAAGAAATAAACACAAA
Source organism: Dactylorhiza incarnata (assembly GCA_033032865.1). Taxonomy (NCBI): domain Eukaryota; kingdom Viridiplantae; phylum Streptophyta; class Magnoliopsida; order Asparagales; family Orchidaceae; genus Dactylorhiza; species Dactylorhiza incarnata. The sequence goes on from JAWHQI010000068.1 coordinate 2,818,565, forward strand.
CGCACAGAATTTTATAGTGGTTCCCCTATCTAGGGTAATCCACTTTCCCCCTTCTCCCCTCTAGCAGTGTGCTAGATAGGGCTTATATCTCCTCCAGATCTCAGGCCACCAAAAAGGTCTTACGGCTCAGATTTCAATAGATCTTACAGTCTCAGATCTCAACAGATCCTACACTATCAGATCTCAACAGATCCTACAATCTCTGATCTCAACAGATCCTACCTCAGCCTTTATAATAATAGGCTTGCACTCAGATTCACCCCTGAATCTTACAACTCAGATCACAATTGATCCTACACCTCAGATCCTTGAAAGATCCTACACTCAGATCTGACAACTCAGATCCTACAAGAATTGAAAGAAGTGGAAATATCACTTAGACTCAGATTCTCCAATGTATTGAGTCTTCTTGATCTATCTGAATGATCAGACAGAAATCTTCAACAGAACAACAATAGCGAAATGGTCTTCATGAATCGCACAGTCTGTGATGACTCTTCTTCTTTAGGAATACAGATTCTTCCTCCTTGACCTTCTCTCTTCAGAAATAATATCAGCACCAGATTGTTGAAGGGATTTCTTCAAGTTAGAATGATTCTGAAAGAGGAGATGGCTTCTTCAGATTCTTCATCTGATTTTACTTTGAACAATGGAGAAGATAATGGCTTTGATTAGGAATGTTGAACTACTAAATCATAGGTCATGCCTTCTATTTATAACCCGCCATCCGCAACATCTGAGACGCTCCTCCATGTCAGCATGATGTCAGATCCTTAACAGTCTTTAGTGGATTCAGAATAGACGAGAAGTTGAGATATGGTCATCGTCTCGACATGACTCAGCTTGCTGTAGATGTACTGTTACATAATTCTTAACTCAGAGCTTTTCAGGAAGAGGGCGTTTAGCAATGTGTATCTCTGTCGACGCTTTTTCTATAAGGTGTCGAGCGATGTGTAGAAGCTCGACACTTTCTTCTTAGACTGAAACTCTCAAAGCCTCCTTCTTAGGTGACGAGCAATCTTTAGTCGTTCAACGCTCTTTATCTGTAGGCGTCAAGCGATGTATAGGAGCTCGACGCTTTTTAACTTTGCCTTCACATCTGGACTCTTTTTGCTGACGTTGAGCTAACTGCAGTTGGTCGACGCTTCTTATTCCACGGCGTCGAGCGATATTACTTGGCTCGACGCTTCTTCACTTGTTCTCAGATCTTCAGTTAGCGACCTTGCCTTTTAAGACAAGAGACATGGGTAGAGGATCATATAGTTTAAGAAGAGAACATTTTTCTGAAATCTAATCTGACCCTCCAGATGATTTACTCCTCCTTCAATAGTTTTCTTAACTTTAAGAAGATGATCATCAATGGTATCTGTATTCATTTTTACTTGATCCTTTAGGGTAGAGGAGCTCACATCAACCTTGGCTAGCATATCAGCATCATGTTTTTGCAACCTTGCTTCTATTTTGGCAGTGCCTATTAGAATTTGAGCAACTTGTTCTTTGTATAACACCTGCATATTATTGCTCAAGATTCCTTGATTCTTTTGAACATCATCTGCAGTCTTTGCAATACCTGTTTGTGTATCTTTAATAGACTTTGAAGTCTCTTTGATTGAATTTAGTTGTTCAGTTGTATAATCTACATAAGCACCAGCTCTTTTGAAGAATTTGACCATTTCCTCTCTCAGTGCATTCATCTGAAAGTTGACTTCAAACCTGACTAATTTCATTTGAAAATCTACTTCATTTTTCATTTTTGTGTTGTTTTCCTCAATGTACTGCTCCAGTAATCTTCTTTGATTGTTAAGCAACTCCTCTAGCTGAGGCAGTATAGGACTTAGGTCCATATTAATTTCTCTTGCTACACGAGCACTGGTACTGCAGTCTTCTTTGATCAAAGAGTCTTCTCTATCGCTCATATGTGAGCTGGAGGATTCTATTTTGATAACTTTCTCATCCTTTTTCTTTTGAGATTGAGATCCTCCCCCCACATCCATAACATCAATATCAGGAAACTCTAGATCAGGGATCTCTGGAGCAGGGATCTCATCCTAAGACTCCCCCTCAACTGATGCATTATCTGGATCAAGATTCTTTGGAGCAGGGATCTCATCCTGAGCCTCCCCTACAACTGATGCATTATCTGGATCAAGATTCTTAGGAGCAGGGATCTCATCCTGAGCCTCCCCCTCATCTGGTACATTATAGAAATCAGTATTATCTTGAGTAGGGATCTCATCTGGAGCCTCCCCCTCATTTTGAAACTTCCCCTCATCTCTAGCAGGGGATCCAGATTGACCTCCTCTCTCTTCTTCTTCCTTCTCTTTCTCATACTGTACTTTGTTGCTCTTGTCAACCCCTTTCAGTATTGGATCAGTATCTGTTTGTGTGTCAGGAATACTGTCCCTGGATTTTTCATCTTCTTTTTCTTCAGATGTTGTAAGATTAGGATTGTGGATTGGTGTGGATTTTGATTTCTGTCTGGAGGAGGATGAACTAGAAGAGACCTGCTTCTTCCTTTTCTTCTGCACTTTCTTCTGCTTGGGAGAAGATTTTGCTGGTGGATGACTTGACAAATTCCTTTCCCATCTTTCTAGCATCCTGATGTCCATTTTCTTCATATGATTTATTTTTGACCCAAGTCTATTGTTTAAGAAATCTGGGATTACCTTTACTAGATACAAAGACAGTAGCCTACCCATATTTGGTGCTTGGATACATTCTATCACTCTATCAAACACCACTTTCCCCCAATCAGTTTTTAATGTATGGATGATTCTGGTCAGTAGGATGAACATTTTCCTCGAAATTTTATCATGGGACTCTGTCTTGCATAACAATCCCTTTCCTATTATATCTGTCAGCAGCTTTCCTCTTGAGTTCATCCCTTTCCTCAGCACACTACCAGAAATTTCGTGTGATGTGTCAATTCCACACCAGACTTGGGTTAATCTTATTTGCTCAGAACTCACCTCTTCTTCGTCTTCATCACGTTTGAGCCTTGGCAGTTCTAGTGCCTTAGCGAGTCTTGTGGGTGAAATCTTAATCTTCTTTCCATTTATAGTAGTTTTGAGCTTCGACTTGGCGGTGTCTATTACTGCATTGGAGAATAGTTCTAAAACTTCTTGTTTCCAGATTAGAGACGATTCAGATAGAATGAATTCTAGCCCTGATTTGTAAATTAGCTTGATGGTGGTCTTGATTTCCTCTGGTGCTGCTTGGAATCCATTGCGAATGAGATCGCCTCCTTCGTAGAGGTAATCACTGCTCTTGGGAGGCATTGTAGTTGTTGATTTTTGATTGAAAGTTTTGATGGAGAGATTTTCTAGGGCAGAGAATTTTGAACTGGGAATTCTAGGTTCAAGAAATCATAGGTACTGACGAAGTGTCTTCCCTATTTATAGAATTTCTATTTCTAGAAGATGAATAGCCGCGCGCCAGACTTGTTAATCAAGATTGATCAAATGGTTCAGATTCACCCTGTCTCGGGATGACCTTACTCTCCTTGTAAAGGCGTTGAGACCGCTCGACGCCAGTTATTCTCACTTAGCGCTCGACGCTAAGTATACACGCTAGACACTGAGTGTACGCGCTCGACGCCAGATGTAACTTTACTCACCTTTTTGGACTTAATTATTATTTTTATTTATTTATTATATTTTCAATACTTATTTAAAATTTATTATTTATTTTAGCTTTATTTTGTTTTAAGACAACTTCATTCCATATTTAGCATTCCTAATTCAATATTGGAGTTATTGAATTTTGTCTCATCCAAAGGTTTAGTGAATATGTCAGCCAATTGTTTGTCTGTGGGTACATATTCAATTATGATATCCCCATTTTCTACATGTTCTCTAATGAAGTGATATCTAATTTCTATGTGCTTTGTTCTACTATGTGATACATGATTATTAGCAATAGCAATAGCACTAGTAGAATCACAATATAAAGGAGATTTACTTAGCTGGATTTTATAGTCTTGGAGTTGATGTTGAATCCATAGTAGCTGAGCACAGCAGTTTCCAGCTGAGATGTACTCAGATTCTGCTGTAGAGATAGCTACACTGGTCTGCTTCCTACTACTCCATGATATTAGCCTTTTTCCAAGGAATTGATAGGTGCCTGATGTGCTTTTTCTGTCCTCCTTGCATCCTGCAAAGTCAGCATCTGAAAATCCAGTCAGTTCAAAATCATTGCTCCTAGGGTACCAAAGGCCAAGATTGGGAGTACCCTTTAGATATCTCAGGATTCTTTTGACAGCAGTGTAGTGAGATTCCTTAGGGCTTACTTGATACCTAGCACACACACATGTTGAGAACATAATGTCTGGCCTACTAGCAGTTAGGTAGAGCAGTGAGCCAATAATGCCTCTGTACAAGGTTACATCAATAGGTTTCCCTTTGTCATCCTTGTCCAGTGACATGTTGGCTGCCATTGGGGTTTTCATGACAGTGGAATTTTCCATTCCAAACTTCTTGATGATCTCCTTGGTGTACTTGGTCTGAGAAATGAAGATTCCTTCCTCAGACTATTTTACTTGGAGTCCCAAGAATTGAGCTCTCCCATGCTGCTCATTTCAAATTTCCCTTGCATAAGGCTTGCAAACCTTTTGCAAAGGTTATTATCAGTTGAGCCAAAAATTATGTCATCTACATATATTTGTACTAGTAGAATATGACCTTTAACTATCCTAAGAAACAATGTCTTGTCTATATTTCCCCTTGAGAATTTGTTCTCAATGAGAAATCTAGATAATGTCTCATACCAGGCTCTAGGTGCCTGTTTTAGACCATACAAAGCTTTTAGTAAAATATAAACATAGTTTGGATGAGTAGAGTCAATAAAACCTGGGGGTTGTTCTACATATACTTCCTCTAGAATTGTTCCATTAAGGAAAGCAGACTTCACATCCATTTGATATACTATGAATCCAATATGTGCTACAAAGGCCAGGAATAGTCTGATTGCCTCCAGTCTTGCCATAGGAGCAAACACTTAATCAAAATCTATTCCTTCCTCCTGTCTATATCCTTGGGCAACCAACCTTGCTTTGTTTTTGATAATCACTCCATTTTCATCCAACTTATTCCTAAATACCCATTTGGTCCCTATGACTTTGTGTTTCTTTGGTCTAGGTACCAATATCCAGACCTTGCATCTTTCAAATTGATTTAACTCTTCTTGCATAGCCAATGTCCATGAAGGGTCCTTATTGGCTTCATCAAATTTCTTAGGTTCTATTTTGGATAGAAAGTTATGATGCAATGCCTCATGTATTGAGTTCCCTCTTCTGTTTTGCACACCTTCATTTGGATTTCCTATAATCTGTTCTTTGGGGTGATCCTTCAGGTGCTTGGTTGCATTCCTCCACCTCTCATTATCCCTTTGTGATTCAGGTGCATCTGTTTGAGTTGGTTGTTCTTGAGGTTCTGGAAGTTGTGGTTCTTCAACGGCAATTGGTTCTTCATATGTGTCTTCTTCTTGAGACTCATCCTCTCTAGTCACAATCATAGTCCCATTAGTTTCTTCATTGTCTTCAATGTGTTGTTCATTAATATTCATCTCCTTCAATTTCTGTGTTGGACCTGCATTACTAGAGAGACTTCTCAGATCCTTATAAATAAGGCTGGTTTCATCAAATACAACATGTATAGATTCTTCTATCTTATTAGAGCTTTTGTTGAATATTCTATAGGCTCTACTTTGAGAGCTATAGCCAACAAAGATTCCCTCATGGGCTTTTTCAGCAAACTTAGTGAGGTGGTGCTTTCCATTATTTAACACAAAGCACTTACTTCCAAATATTTTGAAGTAGACTAGAGTGGGTTTTCTACCTTTCATCAACTCATAAAGGGTCTTATTCAGTCTTTTGTTTATGTGCCCTATTCTGCACATGGCATGCTGTGTTTACAGCTTTAGCCCAGAAATACTCAGGAAGAGAGGAGTCACTCAGCATACTCCTACTGGCTTCAATAAGAGTTCTATTTCTTCTCTCAGCAACCCCATTTTGTTGGGGAGTTCTAGGAGATGAGAACTCTTGTGAGATACCTAGATTTTCACAAAATTTGGTCATTGCACCTGACTGAAATTTAGTTCCATGGTCACTTCTAATTTTGACAACTATATTTCCTATTTCATTTTGGATTTGCCTAACAAGGCTAGTGAATACTTCTAGAGTATCTGACTTGTGTCTTAGGAAGAATACCCATGTGAATCTAGAATAATCATCAACAATTACAAGGGTGTAAATCTTTCCTCCTAGGCTATGAATTGGCATTGGTCCAAATAGGTCCATGTGAAGTAGGTATAGACATCTAATGGAATCCTTCTCACCAATTGGTTTGAAGGATGACTTGGTTTGCTTACCCATTTTACAAGCATGGCAGGGACCCTCCTGCACACACTTCCACTTAGGCCATGCTCTCACTAGATCACCTGAAATGAGCTTATTTATAGTCTTATAGTTTATGTTGGCTAAGCATATGGGATTTTTTTGTTCAGAACATATAAAATTTAAGTAGTAAATGTTGCCACCCCTAGTACCTGAGAGAATTATCTCATTCTTTTTCATAATTAGGCACTCATCCTTGTAGAATGAAATGTCATACCCAAGATCACATAATTTACTTATGCTGATGAGATTGTGTTGCAATCCATCAACATAAGCAACTTTGGTGATGGTGACAATTCTATTTGTGATTTTACCATATACTTTAGTCTTACCTCTGTCAGATCCTCCAAATACAACCTTTGGTCCATTATTCACAGAAGTATAGTCATTCAGTAGACTTCAAGTTCCATTCATGTGCATGGAACACCCACTGTCCAAATACCAGATAGGAATTTGATTGGTCTTTGGTCATACCTGCAATAAGAAATTTACTTTTTCTTAGGAACCCACACAAAGTTGGGTCCTAGAACTTTGTTAGTATTAGCTGGTATCTTTACTTGTTGTTTGATCCTTTGTGATGTGTGTGTTGCCACTGGTCTGAGTACTGGTTTTCCAGAATTAATTCTTGGAACAGTTGGGTTGAACCAGCAGTCAAGAGCAAAATGGCCAACCTTTCCACAGCACCAACATTCATATTTGTTATACCTCCTTTGAGGTCTTTTCACCTCTTTGGGTTGACTCACATTTTGTTTAGTTTCCTTATTCAATGGAGTTTTGTAAAGTATTTCAATGAATTTTGCAGATTCAGATTTCTTGACAGCAGTAGTCTTTACTGCTGGTCTCAGTTCCTCTTCTTTGAATTTGGTGTTTGTTCCAAATACAAAAGGGTCATGATGAATTAATTCTTTTTCTTTGTATAGAGATTTGGCATCACTAATACTTGGTTGAATTGAGTGAGTTTGCTAGTGGAACACTCATTCTTCCAATGTTCATGCACACCCTTTAGATCATGCTCATTTGTGATAAGCATGGCTTTGTTGAATTTTATAGGTTGCATGGGTGCCTTGTAAATATTTTTAGATTTATTTTCTGCCTTCGCATTGTATCCTATGCCACATCTGTATTGTGCAGAGAATGTGTCTATTATGGTAAGGACAGTTTGTGGTTTTGAGAATTTTGCCACAAGCTTCCTTTCAGCTAGGAGTTTTGCCTCAAGTTCTTTTATTAATTTCTCCTTAGTGCATAAAGTCTGAATGTGAATGATAGACAAAACTTTCAATTTGTTAAGCTCCTTGCTTACCTGATTCAGCCTCTCAGCTACCTCAGAGCATTGGGAGTTAGTCTTCTTTAGTTCAGTTATTTCTTTATGTAGCTTCTTGTTATGTCTTTTACTCTTTTTAAGGGCTTTAAGAAGTGACTCATATTTCTCAACCATTTCATCTTCATGAAAGTTAGATTTTGAGTCACTCTCATCAGAAGAAAGTGAATTTGCCTCAGGTTTAGAAATAGTTTTATGTTCAGATTCAGAATCAGATAAAGGAGTTCTATCAAGTACCTTTACATTAGAGATTGTCTCCTGATCCTCTTCATCACTGAGGGCCATGAGTCCTATTTCTTCTTCATCCTCCTCACTATCAGACTTTGATAGTGGGACTCTTATCATAGGTCTTTGGTTCAGAATGTCTTCACTTTCATGGACAGACATCAGTGCTATGAGTGCCTCTTCACTGTCTGAATCAGATGATTGAGACTCACTGTCACTGAGAGTGACTTTGCCTTTCTTGGCTATCAGGATCCTCTCATGTTTCTTGTCAGACTTGTGCCTCCTCTTATTAGACTTCTTGTTGTTCTTTCTTTTTGATGGACAATCAGCAATCATGTGCCCAGATTTCCTGCATCCAAAGCACACAATTTCTTCTGAATTATATTTATTATGTTTAGAATTATACCTGTCCTTCTTGGAATCTGGTATGAATACTTCTGAATAGTTGGAATTCTTCTTAGATCTGGATGACTGAGAAGGCCTAGTTTTCCAGTGTTGTTTTCTTCTGAGCATCCTTTTCAGCTGTTTGGTGAAGAGTGCCAGTTCACTATCTGATATTTTAGAGTCAGAATTGCTGGTCTCTGATTCTTCAGATTCAGATGGTATCCTGGGGGGTGATGACATCCTTTCCTTGCTTCTCTTGGAACTTTCTGCCTTTAGAGCAATGGGATTTTCTTTGCTGTATCATTCTTCAGCTTTTCTGGTGTTCAGGTGAAGTTCATGGGACAGAAGTTTCCCATATAGGTTCTGGGGCTGAATATTTCCCAGATTTCCCATTTCCCTGATAGCACAGATCTTGATGTCCCATTCTTTGTTAAGGGATCTCAAGAATTTATCATTTAGCTCATAGTCTGTAAATGTTCTTCCATAGGTTTTCACACCATTGACAATTTTAAAAAATTTCTCATAACAAATAGTTATAGAGTCCTTCTTGTCTTGTCTGAAAGCCTCATATTGCTGATTCAGAAGAGACTTCCTGTCATCTCTGACCTCTTCAGTTCCTTCCATATAGACAATGAGAGAATCTCACATTTCTTTAGCAGTTTTGCAATGCACTAAATTCTGGAAGGTTGAATCCTCAATTGCACTCACAATGATATTCTGAGCTCTCTTATCCATGGTGGCCAAAATTACTTCATCTTTAATCATCTCAGAATATGTTTTGGGAGTCTTGATGTTTCCATCTGTGAATGAGACCTTCATAGGAACAAAAGGTCCTTCTTGTACTATGATGTATATCCTAGGGTCAGAGGCTTCCATGAATAATCTAACCCTTTCCTTCCAAATCCCAAAATTTTCTTTTCTACAGATTGGTAACTTCATGGATGTGAATTCCTTGTTCCCTTCACTGTTTTCCATTGAGACAAAAAGAATCTACCCTTGGGAGGTTATGTTCAGGCTGTTAAACCTTTTCTTGAACAACCTCCCTCTGATACCACTTGAAAGTCTTTATTTAAGGGTAGCTAAATACCTAGAGGGGGGGTGAATAGGTTATTTTAAAATCTATTTACAATTCTTGATAAAATCCTAATTGAATGTGAATAATGATCAGAGCATTCACGAAACAAACACAAACACATAGAATTTTATAGTGGTTCCCCTATCTAGGGTAATCCACTTTCCCCCTTCTCCCCTCTAGCAGTGTGCTAGATAGGGCTTATATCTCCTCCAGACCTCAGACCACCAAAAAGGTCTTACGGCTCAGATCTCAACAGATCTTACAGTCTCAGATCTCAACAGATCCTACACTCTCAGATCTCAACAGATCCTACAACCTCAGATCTCAACAGATCCTACCTCAGACTTTATAACAATAGGCTTGCACTCAGATTCACCCATGAATCTTACAACTCAGATCACAATTGATCCTGCACCTCAGATCCTTGAAAGATCCTACACTCAGATCTGACAACTCAGATCCTACAGGAATTGAAAGAAGTAGAAATATCACTTAGACTCAAATTCTCCAATGTATTGAGTCTTCTTGATCTATCTGAATGATCAGACAGAAATCTTCAACAGAACAGCAATAGCGAAATGGTCTTCTTGAATTGCACAGGCTGTGATGGTTGTTCTTCTTTAGGAAGACAGATTCTTCCTCCTTGACCTTCTCTCTTCAGAAATAATATCAGCACCAGATTGCTGAAGGGATTTCTTCAAGTGAGAATGATTCTGAAAGAGGAGATGGCTTCTTCATATTCTTCCTCTGATTTTACTTTGAACAATGGAGAAGATAATGGCTTTGATTAGGAATGTTGAACTACTAAATCATAGGTCATGCCTTCTATTTATAACCCTCCATCCGTGACATCTGAGACGCTCCTCCATGTCCGCATAATGTCAGATCCTTAACGGTCTTTAGTGGCTTCAGAATAGACGAGAAGTTGAGACATGTTCGTCATCTCGACATGACTCAGCTTGCTGTAGATGTACTGTTACACAATTCATAACTCAGAGCTTTTCAGGAAGAGGGCGTTTAGCAATGTGTATCTCTGTCGACGCTTTTTCTATAAGGTGTCGAGTGATGTGTAAAAGCTCGACACTTTCTTCTTAGACTGAAACTCTCTAAGCCTCCTTCTTAGGCGACGAGCAATCTTTAGTCGTTCAACGCTCTTTATCTGTAGGCGTCAAGCGATATATAGGAGCTCAACGCTTTTTAACTTTTCCTTCACATCTGGACTCTTTTTGCTGACGTTGAGCTAACTAAAGTTGGTCGATGCTTCTTATTCCACGGCGTCGAGCGATATTCCTTGGCTCGACGCTTCTTGACTTGGTCTCAAATCTTCAGTCAGCGACCTTGCCTTTTAATACAACAGACATAGGTCGACGCTTCTGGGTCACAGGCGTCGAGCGATGTGTGGTGTCTCGACGCTTGTGAACTTAGATGAATTTCTTGAGCACCTTGCTTGACCTGATCTCCTGCACAGTGATTCTAGAAAATATATCAAATACATTCTGAGGTATATCTTTGACTTAGGAATGGACTTCTCCAAATCTAGGACATTGTGGGCAATGGTCCCAACACATACCTATATCATATGTTGTGCAAACACTCTTTAATATTATTCATGCATTCTTGGTTTGATCGAACATGCTTATTTTGTGTTTTGCATATTTTATCATTTTTGAGCTCTAATGATCTTGTAAAACACAAATATATGAAAACCAAATAAAAATATAAAAACTATTTTTTGAACAAATAAAACATGCTTGAATAGCCTTCTGACCATTTCCAACTTCTCTGAAATTTCTACCCTAAGAAGGTCTATATATATACTATCTATGCCAAAAGAAAAATTTTCAAAAAATCTCAAAAATCGAGTACTGTTTCGGCGTTAACTACTTAACGCCAGGCATTAGCCTTTTTCTCCAGAGGAAAATTCTGCTTTCACTAGTATCTTTTTGGTATTTTTCTAATGATTTTTCTCAGTTTATTGTGTCTGATTTCAAATTATTTTGTTATTAATTTTGTTGTTTTCCTCCAAAATACAAAAAATTCAAATAATTTAAAATGATCAAAAATATGTTTTTTGTTATTTGTTTTTGCTTTAACTCCTTACAAAATTATGGTTTGACTATATGTCGTCACAAGAGCATACATCTTAGTCATTTTGTTTCAAATGGTCAAAATTGATTAGGCATACACATTAAGATTCTCTTAAATGTCTAATTTTAATTTCAAATTTTCTAAACATTGTTTTTGTCATGCCTTGACCTTAATCTGATTATGTGCAATGAAATAGTCTATAGATAATTGTGTATGATTGCCTAGCATGCCTCTAATTATGAGTAATGCTTTATGTTAATCAATGAATTATACACTCACTATTTTGGTAATCTACACGTGCTCATAATCTTAGTCTTGCATGATTGTGTAGTGTAATAGTTTTAACATATTAAGTCGTATATCTAAATTACCTACATCGTCATTCAAAAATAAATTTCATGCACAATATAGAAATGTTATTTCAATAATATAAATGTTTGCAATAACAAGTGAATTCGGAGACCTTTGGCCCAAAATAAAAATCTGAAATAAAAGCCAAAGATAACTCCATCAAGCACTACTCACCCTCCTGATAATTCTTAATGAGCATTGTGAGGCTGAGCACCTTGGAAAGAATTGTAAAGTGTCTTGTGCAAACACATTCATCTTTTATCACTTCTATTTGTACACCGGATCACTAAAAATAAAAATCAATAAAATTGCTTATGTGATCCCCCAAGCAATACTTCACTCCCTGATAAGTTTTAATGTGCATTATGTGGGCGAAGCACCTTGGTTGTTGTACTTATTATTTGTGCCTTGAAACTTTATTCTAGATTTGATGTGTGAAACTAATTATAAGATTACATCCTTAATATTGTTGTCACTATTTCATTATATATGTCATGTGTTTTGATTATTTCACTTGTATACTTTTATCAAAACACCTAATGCACACATCATTGATTTTCATAAAGCTTCTACTCATGAGAATTGGATCCTAATGCAAACATTACATAATTCTCTAAAAACTCAAGTAAAAGCACTAGATTGCAATGCATGATTTCTACAATGTTTTCTTTACTTTAAATACGAATTGGTTACATTGTAGTTATTACCTTTTTGAATATGCTAAATCATGCTTGCCTATTAGTTATGAAAATTTTCAAAGTTAAAATGCTCAAATGTGAAGAGTCTATACATATTGTTGGAATGGTCAAACTATAACAAAAATACTACTCTTATTTGTTTTGTTTTTGTTTTCCGCATCTCTCTTTTGGTCATGTAATTTGCTTACCATGGTTTATCATGCTCACTTCTTGGGTCTTTCTTCACTTGTGTTTGTCAAACACTATTGCATCTCTTTCAACAAGTAATATTCTTCTTTAAAAATTATTTTGAAAAGTAAGTGGTAGAATTCCTCTGGTAAAATCATGGAATGTTGATCTTTCATGCTTATCATATATTTTTTTCGCTGTGCTACTCACTACCTTAGCTCGATCATGACTTACTTTATGTTTACACAAAACTCTTATTCCTCTCTTAGTTATGTCCCAACTTTTGTCGTCTTTATTCTAGTATTGTTTCACTCCACCCTCTTTTTCTAATAACAAAGGGGGAGAATAAAATGCTAAATCATATTGATTAACGGAGTAGGATTCACTAGATTAGGGGGGAACATGTATCTAGTTTATGGGAGTATACACTATGGGGGAGAATCTTTGTAGGGGGAGCACAATGTTCAATGAACTATAATTCCTATCATTATCTTATAATTGTTGAGTGTCATATATCTTTATAATAACACAAATTCTTTATCTATGAATCTGATTTATCTCTCTTGGATTTGTTATTATCAAAAGGGGGAAATTGTTGGAACATGGTTTTCCACATCCCTTTGATTTTAGAATAACAAATCTTACTTGTATTTGATCTTGTTTGCCATTGTGTTTTTAGCATGCAGGTTTGGACAGTTATGACACCAGGTTGCTGCAACAATGGTCTGGCACTAACCACAAGCTGAAGGATTGAAAACTGTTTAACGCCAGGCATTAAGCTTAATGCTGGGAGTTAGCGCTAGACGAAAACGACGTTCAACGAAATTGTGTTCGACGAAAGAAGAAGCCCATTCGACGAAATGCGTTCGACGAAAATTTCGTTCGACGAAATGGAGGTTGCCGAAATGAGAGGCCGTTCGATGAAAATGGCGTTCGATGAAATAAATTGTCGTTCGATGAAATGAAACGTTTGACGAAGATGCTGTTAGACGAAATGGTGTGCCAGCTGATTAAAGAAAGAAACTCAGCGCCAGGCGTTAGTCTTAACGCCGGGCGCTATCCGGTCGATGAATTTGGCAAGGAGAAAGCAGCCGTGATTGTAGGAGGAACTTTAGGAATGATTTGCCCAACGCCCCGCGTTAGCCTTAACGTCGGCGTTAGTATTGCCTAAAATAAAACATTTCCTAAAGTGCAGAATCTCCATCCTCTTCTGAAGATCCGAGCCATCCATATGTTGTTATACATGGTCAACGCTTGGCGTTAGCACTTAACACCGACGTTAGCTCAAAGTCTATAAATTGGATGATTTCGACATCTCTTACTACTGATTGCCAGGAGCCCTATTCCAGCACTTCAGAAACTTTGTGAGGGCCGTATTTCCAGACCAACACATATCCCACTCATATTTCAAAAGGAGGAATCAAGGGAGGCTTGGATCAATATGCTAACTCTGTTTGAACATGGGCTTCCGCATCTCCTATGTTTGAGAATAACAAATCTCATGTGTATTTGATCTTGTGTGTTTAAGTGTGCAGGATAACAAAGTCCACATGACTCAAGGATTACATAAGAAGGTTGCCCCCAAAGTTGAGCCAACAAATCCAATACATCTACTAGCGTTGGCGGTAGTCCTAGCGCAGGCGCTAGCGACGTTCAACAAATTCCTGTTCGACGAAATATTGGCTCGAAGCAAAATTGTCAGGAGAACTTATAGAAGGAGATTGCGCCAGGCGATATCCGATAGCGCAGGCGATAGCGAGGAACACAGTTGGCAAGGGGGAATTGTTTCCTCGGATTGAATATTCTGCCGCGCAAAATGTGTCCTAATATGGGATAGCGTCGGCGGTAGCGCTAGCGCTGAGGCTATAAAAAGGACTCCTCTCCTATCGTTTCAGACACACATCAGAGAGATATTAGAGAGAGATAGAGTGCTAGAATTCCAGAGGCTATCTTGGCAGAAAGTTGATGTCCTACCAAAGTTCTGCAAACTTCTGAAGGAGAATCTCATCACGCCGGATCCAAACGAAGTCCGCTTCTACAACTCTTATTCTACAGCGGATCTTCGCCTCCGATTTCAGAAGGGAGTTTTTATTTATTTTCATTTCATATTCTTCTTGTAAATGGTTAGTGAAATCGCCTCGTGTTGGCGACTAGGTCTGGGTAGGACTTAGGGGGAAACTCACCTCGTGTTGGCGACTAGATCTAGGCTAGGTCTAGGGGGTGCTCGAGGCCACATCCGTGGAAGGGTTGGCTAGAGCGGCTTGAGGCCGAATCTGGGGAGGATAGGCTATGGCCACTGGTTCGTGGGGATGCGAGTCGAGATAGAAAACAAAAAGAGTTTACTATTCATCGCCACCGATTTCTAGCGTCATAGAAGTCAACTTTTGTAAAACCCTATTTGATATTAATAAAACATGTCTCTACTTTATTTCAATTGTTTTACTTGACTTTCTATTGTCTTAATCTTACATTATTACAAAGTTTTAAAAATATCACTAAAGTTTTGAAAACCCTTATTCACCCCCCCCCCCCCTCTAAGGGCGCCTACCGATCCAACAAGTGGTGTCAGAGCGGTTTTATTCCTATCGGCTTAACAACCGGGAATAATGGCGTCTCATGATCTCGCTTTTCCTGAGGGTCAAGGGGTTAGTCGACCACCTCTCTTTACTGGGCCAGAATTTAACTACTGGAAAAATCGAATGATGTGTTTTCTTATGACCATGGATGTAGAAGTATGGAACATGGTAGAAGTTCGGTACTCTCCACCTACTACTGTAGTGGGAGAGGCGACATTAGCAAAACCAAAAGATAAATGGGACGATAATGACAAACTAAGGTGTAAAAATAATGCTAAAGCAATGAACTCTTTATATTGCGCTTTAAATAGGACTGAGTTTAATAGAAATTCTGCATGCACAACTGCTTATGATATTTGGAATCAATTGGAAGTAACTCATGAAGGTACATCGCAGGTGAAAGACGCAAAGATATTCCAACTGGAATCTGAATATGAAAAATTCAGGATGGATACCGAAGAGGACATTAACTCGATGTACACCCACTTCACCAAGATCGTCAACGCTTCAAAGGCACTTGGAAAGACCTATTCATACGGGGACTTGGTGAGGAAAATTCTTCGTTCCTTACCTCCAAGGTTCAATCCAAAGGTGACAGCCATCTCGGAGTCGCACAACTTAAGAACGCTCCAGATCGAGAACCTTATTGGGAATCTCAAAACCCATGAGGTAGAACTCCAGATTCAACACGATGAACACAACAAAGAGCCAAAGAAAAAGCGCTAGCGCTAAAGTCAAAGAAGGAGAGCATCGAAGATGATGATGAAGATGAAGAAGGTCTCCTGGTGAAGAACTTCAGGAAGTTCATCAGGAATCCGGAAAGAAGGAACACATTTCGCAAATACTTCCAAAAGGATACTCGACGAAAGGGATCTTCCTCTTCATCAAGGAAAGAAAAACGAAGCGAAGATGAAGAAGAAAGACCACCACCAGAGTGCTACCACTGCAGAAAGACCGGGCACATTCGGAGTCAGTGCCCAAAATATCAAAAGGAGCAAAAAGAACAACACAAAGCAAAAGAGAAGAAGAAGGTACTGAAAGACGCAACTTGGGATGATTCTTCCTCTGAAGAGTCAAACGAGGCTGAGTCAAGTAGCGAGGAGGAAGCAAACTTATGCTTAATGGCAAAAAGCAACGATGACGACACCAGTGTTCTTAGCGACACTGAGGTAATTCCTCCTACTTTCGAAGAACTCTATGATGAATTTGTTTTAACTTGCAAATCCTATGATCAAAGTATAAAAGATAATATTATATTAAATCGTGAAAATGAAGCTATTATCAAAGAAAATCATAAGCTCACAAAAAAATTGATTTCCCTTGAGAAGAGAAAGGTTTCATGTCAAGAGTGTGAGCACTCTTTATTTAAGACAAAAGAACTTGAAGTTTCTCTTTCTAAGGCCCTTGCACAAAACAAAACTATTGCAAAAGAAAAGGAGGACTTAGAGAGAAAACTAAAAACCACTTTTCTACAAATTGAAAATAATAAAAAGGGATTTGAAAATAAATGTGTTTTGATTGTACAAGAAAATACTTTTCTTAAAAAACAAAATCATGACCTCAATATTGCCATAAAAAAATTCGAGATTGGTCAAAAATCTCTGGATATGATTTTGGGAAACCAATGTTATGGTTCTGCAAAATTTGGGGTCGGATATAAAAGTGAACCCTACCGCCCAGCGCTAGCTACTAACGTCGGTGGTAGCTCAACTGATAAGAAATCTTCTATTTTTTCTAACGTCCAAACATCATCTAACAAGAGCAACGTAGAAACTCAGAAAAGGGTCTCAACTCCCTTTATTTTGTGTACTAATTGTCTTAAGTTTGGACACACGTCTAGCTCTTGCAAGAATATAAAACAATGTTCAATAAAACAAATCTGGGTACCTAAGAAATCCACTTACTCTATGGGGGGTACCTCTTGGGTATCTGGATCTTTACTCTCATCTTCTCTCTAGATTTGCAGGAAGGCTAAGGAAACGGAGGACGTGTGGTACTTGGACTCAGGCTGCTCCAAGCACATGACGGGCAACAAAGCAAAATTCCTTAGCCTAGAAAAGAAGAAAGGAGGGATCGTAACGTTTGGTGATAACGGTAAAGGAAGGATCATGGGAGTTGGTACAGTGGGTAACGAATCTTTTCTTATCTCAAATGTTCTTCATGTTAAAGGTTTGAAACATAACTTAATATCTATAAGTCAACTATGTGATAAAGGATTAGACGTATTATTTGAATCATCCACTAATCTTTGCAAAATAGTTAATCCTAAAATAAAAGATGTGTTACTAACTGCACCTAGAATTCACAATTTTTACATAGTTTCATTTCATGATCTTTCCAAATCATCTATAAAATGTTTTATAACCAAAAATGATGAATTAGAACTATGGCATAGACGTTTAGGTCACGCTAGTACAAAGCTCATTTTAAAAACTAGCAAAAAGGGAATTGATTAGAGGATTGCCTAAGTTGAATGGAAATTTATCTTCATTATGTTCACCATGCCAAAAGGGAAAATTTACAAAATCATCTTTTAAAAGCAAAAACGAAATTTCTACTTCAAAACCATTACAACTAATTCATATGGATCTCTTTGGTCCCGTTAACACCGCAAGTCTTGGTGGTAAAATATACACCTTCGTTCTAATAGATGATTTCTCAAGATATTGATGGACTTTATTTCTCTCTTCCAAATCTAATGCATTTTGCGAATTCTCAAAATTATGTGCGCGCATTGAAAATGAACTAGATTTAAAAATAAAATGCATTCGCTCAGATCATGGAGGTGAATTTGAAAATGAAAACTTTAAATCCTTTTGTGAAATGTTAGGTATTAAGCATGAGTTCTCCGCTCCACGCACACCTCAACAAAACGGTGTTGTGGAACGGAAAAATAGGACAATCCAAGAACTAGCACGCACCATGTTATCTGAATACAAATTACCTAAGTCTTTTTGGGCCGAAGCCGTAAGCACATCATGCTATGTAATGAATAGAGTTATGCTTTGCCCATCTCTAAATATCACACCGTATGAACTATATTTTCAAAAGAAACCTAACGTATCATATTTTAAAGTATTTGGATGTAAATGTTTTATTCTTAATACAAAAGATTCTTTAGGAAAATTTGATGAGAAATGTGATGAAGGAATATTCCTTGGATATTCTTCAACTAGTAAAGCCTATAGAATATTTAATAAAAGATCGAGTAAGGTTGAAGAGTCTATTAATGTTAAATTTGATGAGTTTATTCTATGTGCAGAGAAGCCTTCTACAGGTACAAATGATGAACCTTTGCCATCTTTGGAGCACGACGAAGAGGAACCGTCCAAAGAAGAGGAGGAGAAGTCCAATGAAGTTGAATATGTACCTCCAAGTGTGTTGAACTTCTCAAAAAATCATCCAAAAGAGCTAGTCATTGGGGAACCTTCTACTGGGGTAAGAACTCGATCCTCTCTTCATAAAACGTTTTCAAATATTTGTTTTGTTTCCAAAATCGAACCTAAAAACGTTTCCACCGCTTTAAATGACGAATTTTGGTTTTTGGCTATGAATGAAGAGTTGGGACAATTTGAAAGAAATAAAGTTTGGAATCTAGTGGAAAGACCACATAACTCAAGGATTACATAAGAAGGTTGCCACCAAAGTTGAGCCAACAAATCCAATACATCTACTAGCGCTGGCGGTAGTCCTGGCGCAGGCGCTAACAACGTTCGACGAATTCCTGTTCGATGAAATATTGGCTCGAAGCGAAATTGTCGGGAGAACTTATAGAAGGAGATAGCGCCAGGCGATATTCGATAGCACAGGCGATAGCGAGGAACACAGTTGGCAAGGGGGAATTGTTTCCTCGGATTGAAGATTCTGCAGCGCAAAATGTGTCCTAATATGGGATAGCGCTGGTGGTAGCGCTAGCGCAGGCGCTAGCGCTGAGGCTATAAAAAGGACTCCTCTCCTCTCATTTCAGACACACATCAGAGAGATATTAGAGAGAGATAGAGTGCTAGAATTCCAGAGGCTATCTTGGCCGAAAGTTGATGTCCTACCAAAGTTCTGCAAACTTCTGAAGGAGAATCTCATCACGCCGGATCCAAACGAAGTCCGCTTCTACAATGCTTATTCTACAGCGGATCATCGCCTCCGACTTCTGAAGGGAGTTTTTATTTATTTTCATTTCATATTCTTCTTGTAAACGGTTAGTGAAATCGCCTCGTGTTGGCGACTAGGTCTGGGTAGGACTTAGGGGCAAACTCGCTTCGTGTTGGCGAATAGATCTAGGCTAGGTCAAGGGGGTGCTCGAGGCCACATTCGGGGAAGGGTTGGCTAGAGCGGCTTGAGGCCGAATCCGGGGAGGATAGGCTAGGGCCACCGGTTCGTGGGGCTGCGAGTCGGGATAGAAAACAAAAAGAGTTTACTATTCATCGCCACCGATTTCTAGCGTCATAGAAGTCAACTTTTGTAAAACCCTATTTGATATTAATAAAACATGTCTCTACTTTATTTCAATTGTTTTACTTGACTTTCTATTGTCTTAATCTTTCATTATTACAAAGTTTTAAAAATATCACTAAAGTTTTGAAAACCCTTATTCACCCCCCCCCCCCCCTCTAAGGGCGCCTACCGATCCAACAAACTCAACGCGAAGAACGCACGCTTGGACTTCAACGATCTTCAGCGATTCTTCGGCATCTCCTTCAAATTACCTCATAGGGAGTTTTAGATTTGTCTTTTGTATTTGTCTTTTATTTTTATCTTTGTAATCGGTTTGTGAATTTGCCTCGTGTTGGAGACTAGGTCTGGGTAGGACTTAGGAAGGAATTCGCCTCGTGTTGGCGACTAAGTCTAGGGAGTAGATCTAGGGGGTGCTTGAGGCCTTTCTGGTGATAGATTGGCTAGAGCGGCTTGAGGTCGTATCTGGGGAGAGATCGGCTAAAGCCAACCGGTTCGTGGGGATACGAGTCGGTATAGAAAACAAAAAGAGTTTTCATATTATTCGCTTTGATTTCTATTGTCATAGAAATCAAATTGTGTAATCAAGTTTATTAATGATAATCATGTCCTTTTCTATTTAATAAAATTGATTTGCTACTTTTTGTTTTATATTCACTCTTATTCAAATAAAATATCAAAAGTTTTCTATTAAAGTTTAAAGTTTTTAAGAACCTTATTCACCCCCCCCCCCCCCTCTAAGGGCGCCTCAACATCCAACACTTTTAGGTTTTACGAATGATTAGGTCAGGACAATTTCTGAAAGAGACCTTTTATAAGCAATCAAGTCTAACGGTCATAAGTCCTTGATTTAAGGTAAAATCTTCTTAAAATCAGTCATACGTGGCACTGACATAAACAGAGAACATTTTAAATCCCGTAAGAAATGGACTTTGAAAACAGGACCTGAAATAATAATATTTCTCGAGATCAAAAGGACTTCTCGAGAAATGACATGATTTCTCGAGAGAAGGTCTGCTACTTCTCGAGAAAAGGCTTAGAAGGACTTTTCTAGAAGACTGAAAAGAATTTCTCGGGAATAGAAATGGCTTCTCGAGAAATAAACTTGATTTCTCGAGAAAGGAAATGCCTTCTCGAGAAATGGCTTAGAAAGTCTACGCTGAAAATCAAAAAGGGATTTCTTAAGAACAGAAAGGGTTTCTCGAGAAATAAACTTGGCTTCTCGAGAAATGATCTTGATTTCTCGAGAAAGAAACTTGGCTTCTTGAGAAATGAATAAAAAATTCTTTGCTGGAAGTCTAACAGGGATTTTTCGAGAATAGAAAAGGCTTCTTGAGAAATGAACTTGATTTCTCAAGAAACAGAATTGGTTTCTCGAGAAATACACTTAGAAAATTTTGAGACTTTTTCCTTTCTTTCTCTCTGGACAACCAACAAATCTTCTAACTTCCAAACATCAAAGGTACTGGAAAATGAAGTGTATCCCAATAGAGAGATCACACATGAGTCAACACCATGTTCCACACAATGAAGGATTACATTGCATGATACTCTGTTTAATGACTCGTTGTAATCTGACATTGGTCTACACTTGGCAATAATAACCTGCAAGTACACAACTAAGAAACAACATCAAATATAACAGCAATTCAACTTCTCACAAATCTAGGCTATTGTGGATACAATACCCAACAATGTTTGTCAGATCCTTTTCTCTGAAAGCTTCTTGTATTCTGGTTGTTGTAAGATAGAAGAAGAAGCAGCCTTATATATTTCCTGTGCAGAGAGAGCACGTGATTTCTATCTGTGTCTCTTAGGGTTGAAGGAGAAAGCAGAAGAAGCAACCCTTATCGACAGAGAGAAGAATAATGTAATGAATGCTCTATCATTTTCTTCTCTTCTCAGCCTACTTATTGTCTATCATTTGATTTGAATTTCTTTCTTATTTTGGACAGACCTGAGAAGGTATTCTTATTGGATACTTGATTTCTTTTTTTTTCCGACACATCTATCACATTCTATTTCATTCCAAGAATGATTTTTCTCTTCTAGGATACTCATTTCCTTTATTGGCAACAAATTAGTCGTTGGACAACTGTGTTCAGTATGGTGGACCTTCTGAAAAGGTATTAGAAGGACAGCTGGAAAGAATTCCTTTTTCTGACAGAATTTGACGTTGCGTCGACTTCAACATTCTTCATGTCGACGCACCTATGAGTTCTTATCAACATATCTTTGAATTGCTCCTTAGTTCTGGTTGAACTCAGATGTCGACATTGTGTCGATTACTTATCGACGTAACCGTCGAGTTGAAGACTTGGACTTGACCTTCATCTTCTGCGTCGAGTTGAAGTCGAAGTTGCGTCAACTTCTCAGATAGCTTCGACTGTGTCTTCCTTCTGCATCGAGATCTTTTCGATGTTGCGTCGACTTGTTATACTTTGATAGAGAGATTGAGTTGCTTGGACTTATAATCTGAGTTGCGTCGACATCAAGTCAAAGTTGCATCGACTTATATTCGACGCAAGTATGTATTCAACTCAGATTGTAATTGGTCTTGACACTCTAAGCAGAGTGGGACAACCTTAGACATCTAATGACCAAATTACCCTTACTATACAATGGGTAATAAACCTAGAAGGTAAAATCACTTATAGTTAATTTGTTAAGTTAATTCAAAGGAGTTTTCCCAATAGCGCAGTTGCGCATGCGCGGCTTCATGTGCGAGGGTCCGGGTGGACTCGGCATCATAGATGGAGGCGTCCTCCCGATCATAGAGTGTGAAGGCGGGGGCGTATGACTCGTCGCTGGTGCTGTCTCGCTCCAGCCAGAAAGGCAGGAGCGAGGAGATTAAGACCCGGTTAGCCTTCCGGTCCCACAACACCAGAGGTTCACCGACCTCATCCACGTACTTCTCGTCCATGGAGAAATTACGATGATCTTTTGGGGACGGTCTCGCAGAAGAACCGGCTGGTGCGCTGGAAGTCCTGACCACCACGTTCGCGGCGGTGCCCACCGTCTCCCTCACGGTCGGGGCACTCGCCTCAGGGGTCTCAGCGGCTACCTCCTTGCCCTTGGCTGTTGAGGGCTTAGGCCGCTTGGAGGAAGAAGCACCGAGAGCTGCTTTGGGCTTCCGCTTTTGTGCGCTGGACTTGGAGGGAGCGGGATCTTCGCAGCAAGCCTCGATGACAGACTTCACGAGAGCCAAGGAGGCGTCAGGGATCTCCGTAATCCCGTGCAGCGGATGGAGAGGGAGATCTCACACACTTGTATCATAATGGTTAAGAAAAGGAGAGGTAGAAAAGTTAAGAGAAAGGTATAGCGGGATCGGTTTGCCTTACCCTCTCCCGGCAGGATGGGAGGAAGCAAATTGGCGTGCTTTCGCAGGAAGACGACGTCCATGCCATGCTCCTGGATGTATGCGTGGAGATTGGCCTCGTAACCTCCCAGCGACAGTGGCTGGTAAGTCGACTCATCCTCTTGCACGGGCGCAAGAGGGATGTTGTCGAAGTTCCCAGTAATGAAGATAAAATTGCTGGACCCAATCGTGGTTCTTGTTGACTGTGTCGGTGACTTTTAGTGGGGTCTAGTCGGAGAAGAAGGCTACCCCGCATTTTGCCTGGAAATTGAATAGTTTGTGAAAGACTGGGAGAGAGAACTCTATCCCCTCCTCGCGCAGGTAGCACGAGAATGCCACCAGCATGGCGATCGAGTTGGGGTTGACCTGCGCGGGGACGACGCCAAAGTAGCGCAGGGTCTGGCTTACCTCGGGCCAATGAGGGAGGTGGAATCCCACCTCGAAGTGGTCGAGAGGGATGGCGAGAATCTCCGGCGAGAACTGATTGATGCGATCACGGTTCCCCGAGCGGCGCGCAACGAATCTGGGCAAATGTAGTCATCGATCGCCATGGTGAATTCATCTTCTGACAAGTCACAGACCTCGAAGTCATGGCGGGGCGAAAAGCTGAGTGCACTTGCCCCTACCATCAGCTTCTTTCGACATTGTAGAGTTTGAAAGGGGGGAGGTCTCGCAAGAATTCTAGAGTGAAGGGCGAGTGCTGGCGTGAGAGCAAGGGAGGAAAGAGGATAAAGCATAATAAAGGTGGTGGGTGGGTTGATTATTTATAGGAAAAATAGAAAATTGGGGGAATACTCTAGGCGCGGGGTGCGGATAACAGTTGCGCAACCCTAGCGCCTAGGAATTCGAGCTAGCCCGCATACACCCCAGTTGCCGGCAGGTGGAGAAAGCGACGAGCAAGACTCTTCAGGCGAAAGCAAACTAAAGCACAACGAAAGTAAAAGCATCCACAAAATAGCATTCGACAAAGTGATAGAGGTCACAGAATATATAACATTAAAACAAATAAATTATTCGCGAGACGCAGCAGGTCTCGACTTGTTCAGTGCATAAAAGAAAAGAAAAGATATAACAAGGGTGTGGAGAATACAAGGAGCGAGAGCCGGTTGGCTTACTACTGTACCCACTGCCATTGACCCGGGCCTCGCTTCCCTGTCCTCGGAGGCACTCGCGGGTAGTAATACGCGCTTATTGGTGTAAGCTCTTGGTTAACCAGACACATTTTGTCTCTGGCCCGCGCGATGTGCCTCCCAGGAGAAGTCTCCTTGCACCCTCCCCCTAGTGCTCCATCTCCCCGATGAGGTGCGTGTCGCCTTGCTCGAGGACGCTCAACCGATGCTCAAAGGTTGCCTGTTGTCCATCGATCTGGTTGGCGAGGTCTCACTGTATCCAGATGAGCTTGCCGAGAACCTCTGTCATTCGCGCCTTCATCGTCCCCGGATCAGCAGGGTCACCCAAGAAATCTGAAAGAACACCTGGAGAGGGAGGGGCGAGAACATTCCTTCTCCATCCTCGTATTGGGGTCCATCGGCGAAGCCTCGCAGAAGTCTGCGAGAGCGAGCGCTAGATAAGCATGATGTAGCGATCTCGGTAAAAGAAAGTTACAGCGAGTGAAGTGACTAACCTGGCATATGTTCTCTGTCTTGACGGCGAGAGGGGCTAGGTTGCCCTGTGAATGGTTGGCTAGGGGGTAAAGTGATTTCCCCATCTCGGGGCGGTGCGGTGCATGGTTGGCGGTAGAGGTGGTGGCATGGTCAGCACCCGGGGGGTTATGGCCAGCGACTCTCTCGTTCGGGCGCTCCTGCTCTAGCACAATGAGGGCAGTTGTCTCAGGAGCCGGAGAGACTCGCGGTGTCGGAGGAGGATCTCACGGTGTCGGAGGAGGATCTCGCGGGGTTAGAGGAGGATCACGTGGTGTTGTGGGAAGTCCTGTAGTCCTGAAGGTGGAGGCTGCAGGGAGGAAGCAAGATAGATAAGTTGGCAAAAGGTCGAATTGTGCGAGAAAACAATGACATCATACCTGGTTCGGGGAGGATCCTACCAGGGGTGGCCGGAGGGAGGGACTACAAAACTCGTGGGATATCCTCAGTTGGAGGCGGGAACACGTCGGCACCCACCTGGCTTCTCGGGGGCTCCCTCCGTCGTCAGCATCTCCTGCGGGTGTCGGTCTATGAGATATCACACCTGCCAGTGTATCAGCAAGGCAATAAGAAACAGATTACCTTGGGTAAGTTATTGGGAATGTCGCGAGAAGAGGGGGAGTCTCCAATGCAGGCTCGTTATTCATCGGACCCCACCTAACCATCTTGGTTTGTCTTGGCTGGTAGGAAGAGGTAGGGTCCCTCTTGAATGAGAGCCAGAGGGCATACTTTGCAGTGCGGGAAGAGTCCCCGCGCACCCTGGTGAGACGATCCAGCATTTCCTGGGAGAGAGGTTTCGGTGACGGCCTCATGAAAGCCATTGGCCGTGAAAGCTCAGGAAGGAGAATAAAAAAGAGTGAATGGAATATGCATTGCAAACTCTACGGCGTGATATATATATATATAACAAAGTGGAGGTCCCCACCAAAAAATTCCCTCCAGGTCAGCATGAGCTCACCAAATATGTGGGGTTGGAATTTATTTCCAAGCGAGTACTGTAGGATTTTCTACATACCATTTCAGAAATGATAATAGAGCATATCATATATGCGCAGCAGAATAAATTACTAGAACAACCCAAGAGTAAAAAGGATCTTGCGATTTCATTGGTTCAAGAAATCAAATAACAGAAACACATTGCAATGTATACCTGACTGGAATTGAGTCAGTACTCAATCGAGATGCTCCTAGAAGAAATCCAGAGATCGTGCGGCTGAGTTCCAAGCGCTGAAATGGATCGGCGCCTCTACGGGAAGTCCACACGAGCGTTGAAGAATCCTAGCCTCTTGTCGCACAAGATCTAGGTCAGAGAGAAGAAAGCCCTCAGCGTCTTCCATGGGCTGCAAGGTCCGATTACAGGAAGAGGCGGCGGCGGCGGCGGTCGGACGGAACTCTTCCGTCAGAAGCTTGGGCGGAACTCTTCCGTCGCTCTCTCTCACAAAACAGATCGCAAAAGCAGATCGGCCTTTTAGGTCAAAAGAATCGTATTCTTTTATACCCCCAGCGAAAAAGAGAAGCGTCGAGCGATGATAAATTGGTCGAATACTGCGTTCGACGAACTGGCTAGCATTCGTCGAACGCGCTACACTAGCCGTTCGACGAACAGTTCAACGAAGCGCTACGCTATTCGTTCGACGAACGCGCTATGCTAGTCGTTCGATGAACCATTCGACGAACGCGCTATGCTAGCCATTCGGCGAACGCGCTACACTAGCCGTTCGACGAACGCGCTACGCTAGTCGTTCGACGAACGCGCTACACTAGTCGTTCGATGAACGCGCTATGCTAGCCGTTCGACGAACGCGCTATGCTAGCCGTTGGACGAACGCGCTACGCTAGCCATTCGACGAACGCACTATGCTAGCCGTTCGACGAACGCGCTTTAAGTTTGTCGAACGCGCTTTGATCTGAACACTTGTCAACAAGATTCTTCCTCCAATTTCTCCAAACACTCTTGTGTGTGACCCCATAGGCTCATATCGCGTTGGCAGTGAGACTAGATATTTGTCCACTTCCAGATCACCATGGAAACACCAACAGTCTCCCACTTGATCTTGAATGTATCAAATAAATGTCTCACAAACAATGAGCGGCATTCATTGCTACCCAATCAATAAGAGTTCATAACTCAACAAGCCTGACTTGACCAATGTATCAGTGTTATCATGTCCCTTTGTCCCTTATATCCGGATTGAACTAGAGGCATGGACTATGTCACCCTCATAATTGTTCAATCATAATTCCTTGATCTAGAATAGACTGTCTGAAAATTGGTGAGCTCAATATCACATATTGACTCAACCAAGCATGGTCATGCATTTCTCAGTCTCATTCCATCAAGGGGCCCATGGATGTAACTCCTGTCATATAGGAGGACAAATCTCATATCTGCCCACACACAAACACCCAAATGAATCATAACATACCCAATAACCACCCTTACATCAACCTTTCTCAAGGAAGACTTTAGATGACATCAAATTACGCTCTTCCTCACTTGATGAATGTTGTGACTTCAGGTCAAAGAACTACAAACACCATTGTCAGTTGAGACCTACTTGTGACACGTTCATATAACAATCCACAAAGTAGTCTCAAGGTGGGTCTGTCCAGTACAACTTGTTCACTAACAAGTACCCATATGATGACTTGACATCACAATAGCATGACCTGTGAGAACCGGTCATCAGTCAACGCACATGCTAGTTTTTATGTATCATCATCGCCCTGAACTTCTAAGATGATACTACGACCAGGGACCATTTAAGAATGAAGCTTCTTATAAACATAGGCCCTCACATTCAAGTCACATACTTGAATTTCTATGGAAGCAAACATTCTAAGTGCATTTAATATGCTAATTAATCTATCAGTAGATACATTTGACATAATAAAAGAACTCGCCATAAATGTAAAATAAAATATAAAGTACTCTATTCATCACATGAATAATCAACAACCGACAAATACAGGTATCTAATACCCATTGATCTAGATGACCATCATGCTTTCTCTGTGCAAGAGGCTTCGTCAGTGGATCCACAATATTTTCTTCAGTCGGTACTTTGCATATGCTCGCATCTCCTCGATCGGTAATTTCTCGAATAAGATGGAACCACCGAAGTATGTGCTTGGAGCGCTGATAAGATCTAGGTTCCTTAACTTGTGCAATAGCACCGTTGTTGTTACATTAGAGAACTATGGGATCAACAATGCTAGGAACTACACCAAGCTCGCTGATGAATTTTCTAATCCACACAGCCTCCTTCGCCGCATTTGCTGCAGTGATATACTCGGCCTCAGTCGTAGAATCAGCAACTGTCTCTTGCCTGGTACTCTTCCAACTTACAGCTCCTCTATTAAAGCAAAATACAAAACCTGATTGGGACCTTGAGTCGTCCCTATCAGTCTGGAAGCTAGCATCTGTGTAACCCTTTACGACGAGCTCTTCCTCTCCACCATACACCAAGAATACATCTTTAGTCCTTCTCAAGTACTTTAAGATATTCTTGACTGCAATCCAGTGACTCTCACCAGGATCAGACTTATATCTGCTAGTCATGCTCAAAGCATAAGACATATCAGGTCGGGTACATAACATTGCGTACATGATTGATCCAATTGCCGAAGCATATGAAATCAACTTCATGCGGTCCTTATCGTCCAAAAATTTTGGACATTGGTCCTTAGAGAGACTCACTCCATGTGCCATGGGTAAGAATCCTTTCTTGGACTCAAGCATGTTGAACCGTTTCAACTCCTTCTCAATGTATGTACTCTGGGTCAAACCCAGCAACTTCTTCGATCTATCTTTATAGATCTTAATACCAAGTATATAAGTCACTTCACCCAATTCCTTCATAGAAAAGCAGTCCCCTAGTCTGTTCTTAACAGCTTGCAGGGTCGGAATGTCATTTATGATCAACAGTATGTCATCCACATACAATATCAGGAAAACAACAATGCTCCCACTAATCCTCTTGTAAACACAAGGTTCATCCTCGTTCTTGATGAAACCAAACTCATTGATTTTCTCATCAAAATGAAGATTCCAACTTCGAGAAGGTTGTTTCAATCCATAAATGGATTGATTCAACTTGCATATTTTAGTGGCTTCACTTGGAGATACAAAACCCTCAGGTTGTGTCATATAAACTTCCTCAAGGAGGTTTCCATTAAAAAAAGCCGTTTTGACATCCATTTGCCAGATCTCGTAGTCATAATACGCAACAATAGCAAGTAGAATTCCGATGGACTTGACCATGGCTACAGGGGAAAAGGTCTCATCATAGTCAACACCATGAATTTTCCTGAAACCTTTAGCCACCAGCTGGCCTTTGAATGTCTGTACATTCCCATCCATGTCGGTCTTCTTCTTGAAGATCCACTTGCACCCTATGGGTCGTACCCCTTCAGGTGGTTCCACCAAGGTCCAAACTTGGTTTGCATACATGGAGTCCATTTCAGATTTCATGGCCTCAAGCCACTTCTCGGAGTCAGGTCCACACATAGCCTCTTGATAGTTTGCATGCTCATCATCATGATCCATAAGCAACACATTACCTATTTGAGACACGAGAAATCCATATCTTTCAGGCTCAAATCTTGGTCTATCAGATCTACGCAGGACTTGTGTTTCTTGAGCAGGCACTCTAGTTACAACAACTTGTAGTCCTTGCTCAGGTTCTAAAATCGGTTCAACTATTGTTTGTGGTTCTTGAACTTCCTCAAGTTCCACCTTTGCAGTCTTTCTGGATAAGAACCCTTTCTCCAAAAAGACGCCAGTCCTTGCGACAAACACTTTGCCCTCGGACGGCAGGTAGAAGTAATACCCTTTGGTTTCCCTAGGATATCCCACATGATAACACTTATCCGACTTGGGTTCCAGCTTGACAGGCATTTGGCTTCGCACGTATGTCTCACAGCCCCAAATCTTAATAAAAGGCATACTAGGACGCTTCCTAGTCCATATCTCATATGGTGTCTTTGGAACCATTTTCATTGGAGCACGATTTAATGTGAAAGCAGCATTCTCTAATGCAAATCCCCAAAAGGAAACGGGCAAATCTGCATGACTCATCATCGACCGTACCATGTCTAACAAAGTACGATTCCTCCTCTCAGCACACCATTATATTGTGGTGTTCTGGGCGGAGTGAGTTGTGATACAACTCCACACTCTCTCAGATGATCACGAAACTCATGACTAAGATATTCGCCACCTCGATCAGATCAGAGTGCTTTTATCCTCTTTCCCAGTTGATTCTCTACTTCATTTTTTAACTCGGAACTTTTCAAAGGTTTCGGATTTGTTCTTCATAAGAAACACGTATTTGTATCTACTGAAATCATCAGTAAATGTAACAAAGTAGTAGTACCTATCTCTATCCATAGAACTCATGGGTCCACATACATCACTATGTATTATACCCAAGAGATCATCAGCCCTCTCACTACAACTAATAAAAGGAGTTTTTGTCATCTTGCCTAGTAAACAAGATTCACATCTCTCAAATGATTCATAATCAAATGAGTCAAATAATCCATCTTTATGGAGCTTGGATATGCGTTTCTCATTTATATGGCCTAAACGACAATGCTAGAGATATGTAGGATTAGAGTCATTAGTTTTTAGTCTTTTAGTATTTTCTACATTATAGATCGGATGGTCTAAGTTCAAAACATATAAACCATTAAACAGTTGGGCTACACCATAACAAACATCATTCAGAAATATAGAACAACTATTGTTCTTAATAATGAAAGTAAAACCTTTCATGTCTAAACAAGACACAGAAATAATGTTTCGAGTTATGGATGGAACAAAATAATAGTTATCTAATTCGATTACAAGCCCAGTGGGCAAAGAAAGACGATAGACACCAACGACAACGACAGCAACTCTTGCTCCATTTCTAACACGCAGTTCTACCTCTCCTTTACCCAGCATTCTTCTCCTTGTCAGTTCCTACACATTCGTATAAATGTGAGAACCACATCCGGTATCCAATACCCAAGATGAAGGAGCAGAAAGGTTTATCTCTATAACGTAAATACCTAAAGTGTAAGTCAAACTTCCCTTCTTCTTTTGCAGATCTTCAAGATAGAGGGGACAGTTCCTCCTCCAATGCCCTGCCTTACCACAATGGTGGCACTTCCCTTCCTTAGCCAAGCCCTTGTTCTTCAGTGCTGAAGACTTAGGATCAAGATACGACTTAGGTCCCACCTTAGTCTTCTTGAATCTCTTGTTCTTGCCTTTGCTTTTATGCATCATCAATATGGGGCTAGCAGGCTTGACCTTCTTCATATTGATCTCGGCAGTTCTTAACATGCCTAGGAGCTTGGGCAATGTCTTGTCAATTTCATTCATATTGTAATTCAAGACAAACTGCTCGTAACTGTCTGACAACGATTGCAGGATCAGGTCAGTGGCCAACTCTTGGCGCAAAGGAAACCCCAGTCTTTCAAGGTTCTCTATATACCCAATCATCTTGAGTACGTGAGTCCCTACTGGGTCCCGAGTTCTCATCTTGCATTGAAATAATGCCCTGGATATGTCAAATCTTTCTTGGCGAGCTTGCCCTTGAAACATTTTCTTCAGGTGCTCGACCATCTCGTAACAACTCATGTTCTCATGTTGCTTCTGAAGCTGAGAGTTCATGGTCGCGAGCATGAGACATTCAACATCCAAGGAGTCATCTCCATACTTCTTGTAAGCATCTTTATCTGCACGAGGTGCAGTAGCGGCTGGCTCCTCGGGGGGATCTTCTTCAAGGACATAGAGCTTACGCTCTTGCCTCAGAACAATTCTCAGGTTCCTGAACCAGTCTAGGAAATTCGTCCCATTGAGCTTGTCCTTCTCAAGGATGGCTCTCAGGGACAACGTGGAGTGTGAAAGTATTTGCCATGAAAATTCTACAAAATAATGCAAAATATATTTTAGTACTATATTTCAAAATACATTTTTATTTTAATAAGATCTTTTATTAAATACTCGCACTATTTTACTCAAATTCGGAGAGTTTATGCGAGCTACTCTCTTAGTGGACAAGATTCGTATTTCACCAACACAACGAGTCCGCTTTGGCGTTCCTCTCATAATGCGGTTATTTAGGTAGGCAACACTTGCTAATTGCATCACTATGCAACTCTTGTATGGTTGGTGAATAACTCTTTATTCGCATCCATCATATGGTGCATGCCAACCCAATGCCTCTAGGCACTCAACTTTTGAAGTCACCCAGTTAAGTTGGACCCAATGTCGACAGTGGGATATCACAAGTATCCGCTCGCACCCTTACCAAGATAGATTAATGCACCTTGCTTTGGCAAGCCCACACTTCATCGATCGAGGCAGGAAGAGTGTCATCCATCGGAAGGCATCCGTATACTTAATATTGGATAAGGGATTTTTTATAAAAATGATTAATAATTAATCAATGTGCACATTTACAAAATTACAACATTCACAACCAAATACATCCCAGATGTGCACAAAATAAAATTATCAACGCTTTGATAGAAAATGGCTAAATCTGAGCATTTAGAACACTTCTAAATATCCAGATTTACATGCATTTGACACAGGCAAAAACAACTCCACTTATGCAGTAGACAAGCTCGTCTCTCAATGTCAGATTCAAAATCTAAGACATTTGGTTTCACAAACCAATTAGAGGGACGGTTACTGCAAAAGGAGAAACAATTTTTGAAACAATGAAATCGCAACGCAATCATATGCGTTCCTGGCGGGGTTCCAATTTAGAACACTTTATCAAAATTCAAACACCCAGGAAGAAATCCAGACATTTACAACACTTCTAAATTTCTGATTTACACGCATTAGATCGCAAACCTCGCTCTGATACCACTGTAGGGTTTTCTACATACCATTTCAGAAATGATAATAGAGCATATCATATATGCGCAACAGAATAAATTACTAGAACAACCCAAGAGTAAAAAGGATCTTGCGATTTCATTGGTTCAAGAAATCAAATAACAGCAACACATTGCAATGTATACCTGACTGGAATTGAGTTAGTACTCAATCGAGATGCTCCTAGAAGAAATCTGGAGACCGTGCGACTGAGTTCTAAGCGCTGAAATGGATCGGCGCCTCTACGGGAAGTCCACACGAGCGTTGAAGAACCCTAGCCTCTTGTCACACAAGATCTAGGTCGGAGAGAAGAAAGCCCTCGGCGTCTTCCACGGACTGCTAGGTCCAATTACAGGAAGAGGCGGCGGCGGCGGTCGGACGGAACTCTTCCGTCAGAAGCTTGGGCGGAACTCTTCCGTCGCTCACTCTCGCAAAACAGATCACAAAAACAGATCGGCCTTTTAGGTCAAAAGAATCGTATTCTTTTATACCCCCAGCGAAAAAGAGAAGCGTCGACCGATGATAAATTGGTCGAATACTGCATTCGACGAACTGGTTAGCGTTCGTCGAACGCGTTGGCCGTTCGATGAATGCGCTACGCTAGCCGTTCGACGAACCGTTCGACGAACGCGCTACGCTAGCCGTTCGACGAACCGTTCGACGAACGCGCTACGCTAGCCGTTCGACGAACCGTTCGACGAACCCGCTACGCTAGCCGTTCGACGAACGCGCTACGCTAGCCGTTCGACGAACCGTTCGACGAACGCGCTACGCTAGCCGTTCGACGAACCGTTCGACGAACGCGCTACGCTAGCCGTTCGACGAACGCGCTACGCTAGCCGTTCGACGAACGCGCTACGCTAGCCGTTCGACGAACGCGCTACGCTAGCCGTTCGACGAACGCGCTAGGCTAGCCGTTCGACGAACGCGCTACGCTAGCCGTTCGACGAACCGTTCGACGAACGCGCTACGCTAGCCGTTCGACGAACGCGCTACGCTAGCCGTTCGAGGAACGCGCTACGCTAGCCGTTTGACGAACCGTTCAACGAACGCGCTACGCTAGCCGTTCGACGAACGCGCTACGCTAGTCGTTCGACGAATGCGCTACGCTAGCCGTTCGACGAACGCTCTACGCTAGCCGTTCAACGAACGCTCTACGCTAGCCGTTCGACGAACCGTTCGACGAACGCGCTACGCTAGCCGTTCGACGAACCGTTCGACGAACGCGCTACGCTAGCCGTTCGACGAACGCGCTACGCTAGCCGTTCGACGAACGCGCTACGCTAGCCGTTCGACGAACGCTCTATGCTATCCGTTCGATGAACCGTTCGACGAACGCGCTACGCTAGCCGTTTGACGAACACGCTTTAAGTTCGTCGAACGTGCTTTGATCCGAACACTTGTCAACATGATTCTTCCTCTAATTTCTCCAAACACTCTTGTGTGTGACCTCATAGGCTCATATCGCGTTGGCAGTGAGACTAGATATTTGTCCACTTCCAGATCACCATGGAAACCCCAACAAGTACCTCACTCGCGAAGAGCGAGGATTGTGTATAACCTCGTATTTGTCGAGTGGGCCCCCAGGCTTAAGATGGGCAAAGCATCAAGCAAGGAGGGCTTTCGCCCTGATCAGGAGGGGGCAGAAGAGTTTCGGGGCGAGTGCGGCTCCACTCGCGGGGGCACTCGAATGGTAGAAGGGCGGATGTATCAGTAGCCGGGCGAGTGAAGGGCGGGACCCTAGTCACCCATAAGACTGAAGACCCGTCGAGTAGTGCCTTCAAAGACCATTCGCCCCGCGGTTGCCAGGGAGTCAACCACACGGGAGGTCAGGCGAGTGGTGCCTCCACGGACCACTCGCCCAGAGGGATCCGAGGGTAAAATTACCTGGATACCCTTGGCGGTCTGCCTATAGCCTCTTAGAACATCAGAGTTTGGCTGTTAGCAGACCATTTTGAGGTGTATTTAGTAAAACCAAAAGGCGGATTCCCGCTATTAGCAGACCAGAAGAGAAAAGCTATATATAGAACTTGAATGACACCTTCGAAGAGGATTCCAATTGCAATCTTTTGCTTCCTCCTCCTTAGGTCATTTTGGTTAGCTCCTCAGACTCTCCAAGGTGTCCGGCTTCAGGTTTGGCTTGGGAGGGGAAGCGCTCTAAAGATCTTTCGGGTGTGTGGTAGGATCTCCACGCTGTAGCAAAGGGTCTGTGTCTAACTCTAAGTCTCCGGTCAGGTTCCCCTTTGGGATCAGTAGGTGCTAGATGCCCCCACCCCATTTTATAGCGGTTCGAACTCCTTGTTGGGCCAGATACTAGTTCCAA
The DNA here is from genome assembly GCA_033032865.1 of Dactylorhiza incarnata. Classification (NCBI taxonomy): domain Eukaryota; kingdom Viridiplantae; phylum Streptophyta; class Magnoliopsida; order Asparagales; family Orchidaceae; genus Dactylorhiza; species Dactylorhiza incarnata. The sequence continues at coordinate 2,853,488 of JAWHQI010000068.1, forward strand.
CACCACCGTCAAATTTAGAAGTAATTTGGATCAATCTTGACAACGATATAAAATATTTTTTTAATAAAATGCCAAAGTATTTTATATTTCATCACACTAATACAATATATGATAAATTTTCTATTAAAAACATTCTTTAGAGTTAAAATTTGTGAATCATACCGGTTTTTTAAAATAGGGAGCAATTCCCTAATCAAGGCTCTGTTTGACATGACATTTTTGCATCAATGAGTTCGGACAAAAATGTCATCCTCATAGAATTCAAGAAAAGAAAAATAGTTTTGAATATAAAAAGTGGATGAAGTTCCTTAGGTGAGGTTGGACGTTCACGAATGAAGATTCATAATCACAATGTTCACAGCCGTCACCATTATGCCAAACAAAACTTAAATTATAGTGTAGGCTTGTTATGACCGGTTCTACAGTTGGGTGAGATCACATTCGATTTTTAAGTTCTTAAAATGCTGCTTGAGAGGAAGACGAATTTTTCGCCCATCATTTTTCCTATTGCATCATAGGTGCGAAAAGAAATTCGAATCACTTGCACTCAAACAAGAGCTTACAATAATAATGAAATGACATTTACATTACACGTCGCGTGATTTACAGCGTACTTCGAATTTACGCGTTTATGATTACGAATCGCCCACTTTCGTAATAAACTCGGACAGTTCACCCAAACTCTTCTCCCCGCTGCCTTCCCCGGAAGGGCAGAGAAGAAGAGGGCGTTGAAGGGGGGAGGAAAGGGTGGGCGATTCCGACTCACTTTCTTATCCGATCCCCATTTCTCTTTCTTCCTTTCCGCTTCTTCCATCCAAGATACTGCGATAAATCATGGCCCGGAGTGCGGAAGCAGGGCTAGTCGCTCTTCTCTGCTGTATTTGGATGGCCATCTCCGCCTTGGCCGACGATCCTTACCGCTTCTTTGACTGGAATGTCACCTACGGAGACATTTACCCGCTTGGGTTTAAGCAGCAGGTATTCTTTGATTTCTTCCTCCCATTTTTACTTCCATTGCCACCGCATTCTTCAGCGGAGTTCTTGAAATCCGGATGTCTTCGTTTTATTCTCGGATTTCTTTCAGGGAATACTCATCAACGGGCAGTTCCCGGGACCGGACGTTTACTCCGTCACAAACGATAACCTCATCATAAACGTGCACAACAGTCTGTCGGAGCCTTTCCTGATATCATGGTAATTCTATAATTCTTCTCCACTCTTCATCTTCTTCTTTCGAAAACTGATATAAAATAAAACTGTGTGATTCTTTTTGACCTTTTCGTCTATTCCTCTTAAAAAGTACTCCGATTAACAAGTTTTATGGTTATAAATTGTTAGTTCGATTTGAGGACTTTCTGAAATTCTTAATGTTTGTAATTAATTTATGCGGAAGTTGAGTGGGTTCTTAGTATTTATGCACTGATTTTGAATGGCTAAAGTATAGCGACAGGCATTTTGGATGCCTCTGCAATTGGAGGAATTCTTGCGTCCGAACACCATTCCAAGATCTTTGTCCGAGAGCCACGCTTGCATGCCGCGTGGAAGATCTACGGGCGGCGATAAAAACTACAAAACTATTGGGATTAGTGAACCCGTCAGGTATTTGATCAAAATTGCAAATCGGAGTCAGGGCATCGGACTGAAAATTAGGCCTGCAATTGGGAGGAAAAGAAATTTCAATCGACAGACCTTTTGGTTAGGTTTGCTCTACGCTGTTACTTGAATTTTTACTAAATTTAAATGTAGATATTTCAAATGAGTGTGCGGTTTCAGTTGTCCAAGTTTAACCGTTTAATTATATATATTAATCTACTTGAGCTTTGTTTTGCGCGGATGTTCCAAACGGCGCCCTTATGCTGCTTGCCCAATTTCACGGTTAGTAAGCGCCTGGAGCACCATATTATCAGGTATAGTATCTTGTGACAGTAATTTTTATGTGAAATATTTGAAAGTCCAAAGTTCCCCAGCAGTAGCGCCGGCAACTATGGCACTTTAATGATGGCATTCAAATAGCCCCTTCAATAATTAATCTTGGCCATCCATCCAACGCTACTTTAATGCTTCTGCCGGATCTCCTCCGATAATCAGATCTTCCTCTGTATCTTCGTCATGCATGCTAAAATTTTATTTTAGATCTATCGTATTCTGCTTTGGAATGCCATAGCCGAATTTGCTTCTCTGTGTTTTTTAATCTGTAACCATATTCTGCTTTAGCTATATCCGAATCTGTTTCCCCGTGTTTTTCGATTTGTAGTCATACCTCATTGTTACCTTCCGCACAACAGCTCTAGCTAAAATTACAAATGCAATACACCCTTCTGTGTTCATTTTTTGCAGATTTGTTAAATGTTTGTATTCTTTTTCTGTCTCTTTTTCTTAAAAAGTTTTGATCTCTTAAAGTGGGTTCAGTTGTATTACTCGATTAATTATCAGCTGCCTCAATTCATATTCAACGGAAGTTGCCAGTAGCCAATTTTCCTCACTCTCTTCCAGAAAATTCTTTGCTTTAGTTTATTATAAAAAGTTCTTTTTCGGTGCTCATGGTCATTCTAAAAACCCACCCATTTAATCATAAAAGTCCACTCAAGGCTCAACCAATTAATCTTGGCCATTCACATCCACACACCTGTAAATTGAAATCCCATAGTTTACTTTCAAAGCCTATGCTAGATGATTTGGAGCTGGTATCCTCTAAATCAATAGAAGACCTCAGCAGATGAGTTTGATATCGGGAGTGGAGCAAGATTTGGCTACAAACCGACAACAGGAACTGTCGGCGAGACAAAAGGATTTGGCTGCGAGCTTGAGTGTCTGGTGTGCTCCAATAGTTTAACTTCAAGGTTGAGTTGATTGCGGGAGCTAGCGGGCGGGTTAGAAGTCCTTTGTCGGTTTAACATCAAGATATTTGTAATTTTATTTTAAATTTTATCACTAAATCTTATTTATGTAAAAGGCCTTTTTCGAGCGGTGACTTGTGGAAATGAAAAGAAAGACTTATTGTGATCATGGTGTATGATATTGTTGGTAAGACGTAAATTCTATGTTCTTACATTCTATAATTTTTTATTCTCATTTAATTCTCTAAAGCGCCATATGAACGTTCAAATCTTGAAAATTATAGTTTAATCTATATAAAATATATAAGATATGTAACTATACCGTGCAAACCAGCATACATAAGACTAGTTAATCTTTTTTGCTTGTCATATTTGTTTGAGCAATATGCCCGGGATAGTTTCTCCTATGGTTTTATTTTTTTCCTCATTCGGTGCACTACATTTTTTAGCTTTAGAAATGATGGTGATGTTTGAGTAAACCAGTGACAAAGTTTGATTTGAGATAATTATAATTATCAAAACTAAGTAAATAAACCATTGGTATTTAAATTGAGCTTACCATATATGAGAACCCAAAAAATAAATGCCCGGCAAGAATAAATTCATAGATAAATTAAAGAATAATATATTAAAAAATATTATGAGTAGAAGGGAGATTTAAATAGTTTTGACTTGTACAAACGAATATGAAGAAAATCTTAATTACATAAATAGATGGCGAGAATAATTATGGTGGGCTACCAATTTATTCCAGCCTGTACTAGCTGCAAGCCTGCAGCACACATAGTTGCATTATATTCTTTTAAATATTAATTACTATTTTGATTGAAAATTTACAACATTATTTTGATATTCTTTAGCATGTTGCAATTCCAAATAGCAAAATTATTCAGTTTTCAGACTCCACTATCATCATCATAGAGCTAATCTAATGCAGCGTGGTGGCGCTGTCTCGTTCCCTCTGCAGCTCAACCACCGATACTCAGATTTAACGTTTTCTTTAGGAGATTTTCTGATTGGCTGATGATGGGGCAGGAACGGGGTGCAGCAGCGGAGGAACTCATTCGAGGATGGCGTGTACGGGACGACTTGCCCGATCCCGCCGGGGATGAATTTCACCTACATTTTACAGATGAAGGATCAGATCGGCAGCTTCTTCTACTTCCCGTCGCTGGCTTTCCACAAAGCTGCCGGTGGTTTTGGTGGGATCCGCATCCTTAGCCGGCCGCTCATCCCCGTCCCCTTCGACGAACCAGCGGGCGACTTCACCGTCCTCATAGGCGACTGGTATAAAGCCAACCACACTGTAAGCTACTTTTACCACCCCCCCTTCCCTTCGAACTGTGCATCGCACCACATGGATCTCGGATCTCGGATCTCCTTCAATTAAAGTCCCATGTACACTCCGCGTGACATCAGAGAGTTCGCTTTATCACTTTAATGAAATGAGCCCGCGTCACGAGAAATCATCACAAGCGGCAATGTTGATCATGTGGTGACTGGCGTCGTCTTTTGGATGATTTCGCAGGATTTAAAGTCCAGACTTGATGGCGGCAAGAAGCTTCCCTTTCCTGACGGCATTCTCATCAACGGCCGTGGTCCCAACGGCTCCGTACTCACCGTTGATCAAGGTAATTTATTTAGGGCGTTGTTACTAGCATACCACTTTTAGCTTTGTGCATATCATTAATATGTGCACATCATTGATATGTTCACACCATGAATTTTATTTGCAGGCCAATGTGTTAGAGAAACATCAAAATGAAAAATGAGTTTTTCTCTTCTTGAAATACAAATGTCTTCTTCTCTTCTGCATTTTGAAACAACAAAAAATATATATATTATAAAACATAAACCCCCAAATTTTCTCCATTCAAAAAATTTTCACCACCCAAAAAATTTCCACCTGAACATAAAGATACGATTAGTTATGCTTTAAATAAATAAAATAGTTCATGTTATTAAAATTAAAATACCAATACCTCTTGAATGACATGTTAATCTCATCACTCACAAGATCCAAATTCATTTGATCCCTACATGAGAAGTAGCGACAAACATATCACCAAGTGAATGATTTCTGCACACAAAAAATGAAAAAAATAAATCATCACAATGCAACCCTAAACCATGAGAAATCAGATTAGGGCAACTCAGAAAACACAATAGGGCAACCCACCTTCGGAACTGCTGCATCGAGGAGGGAGTAGATCGAACAAGGGCAACACAAAAATCACCGAAATTTAAGGCGGCGACCACTGAAATCACCGGGTGGAGTTCACAGTTACCAGGTGGAGTGACGACTGAAATCGGTTAGGAAGCGACGACGTCGGCGGTCACCAGCTGGAGCAGCGGTGGCGGAACTCCACGAACCGAAATCGTCGAGGCGTGTTGGTTTCGAAAAAGCGGGGGTTGAGGGATTACGGGGTGTGCGCTTAGGTTAAGAGTGGGTGGGGTAGGGAAATAAAAATAGGGTTATTTATTTTGTATTTGTGGTGTGCACATAGCTAGATGTGATGTGCACTTAACAACCCTTTATTTATAATATATATTTTATGGTTGAAAACTTGTGTCGGACAAGGTTTTGAAAACCGAGCCGGACATCGAATCGGCGGAGGGAAAAGTTAAAGGTTGAACTGGTCCAACCGGGGTCGAGCCGTTATATATATACATATATATATATATATATCTTATTATATAAGTGAATATAGCATTCTCTATGCTCTTACCAATAAAAATAAACTTCCCGTGAGAGAGAGTGGGAGAGAGAGAAAGAGAGGAGAGAGGGAAAAAATAATCTTTTTAAGTATATACGTATTTTTATTTTACAAAATAAATATTGTAATATTGATATATATTTTTTTACGGTCATTTCGAGTACTCATATGTATATGTTGCGGGCGCAGCCCGCAGACACATCGAGCACGTGTGAAGCCCGCCTGGATGTGGCCGAAGGCCGCCAGACAACATCGCGCCGGGGGTGGGCGAAACCCGCCGTCGCTGGCCGGGTACTGTCGCGCTTAGCCGTAGGGGCGGAGCCCCGTGTCGGGCACTCGTCTATATATATATATATATATTTATATTTATATATATATATATATACACACGAGTGACAGTGCACGGGGGACCCCCGTTCCCCGCGCGATAGTACCCTGCCTGTCACCAGTTATATTTAATTTTTTTTCCTTTTTTTAGAAATTATAAAAATTAAAAAATTTTGTATTTAATTTTTAAATTTTTTAAAGTAATCTGTATTTTATTGAATTATATTATATATTTATATATATACACATATATTAAAAATTAAAAAATCATTTTTATATACATACATATATTTTCTAAATGGAGCGGTATTCGAACCAAAAATGCTCCAGGTCCACACTCGCTCAAGCTGAAAAGAGGTGGAGGAAGAAAACTGTTAGATGGTTGGTTACTTTGAGCTGTGATGGAAGACAAGAGGGAGGAGAAAAAAAGATGTCGAGGGTCTCCTGGGAGGAGATAGCAGAATCTGCTGAAAAATGAGGTAACGAGGTCTCAGAAATGAGACCGCTTCAGCTGATGAAAAGAGGTTCGATGGTCTCAAAAGTGAGACCGCTCATGTCAAAGACAAGGACTGGAAACACTCCAAAGATCTGCAAACCAAAGCCCCTACCCCCTATTTATAGGCGGGAGGGCCTGCCCAAACGGGCAGGTCAGGAAAGAACGGGCTGCCCGGAGCCGAGATCACCTAGGCCGAGGTCGCCCCTAGGGGGAACGACCTGGAGAGGTCGCCCAGAGGGCGACCTCAGGCCGAGATCGCCCCAGCTGGGGCGATCTGACTCAGGCCGAGGTCACCCCGAAGGGACGACCTGGCGAGGTCGCCCAGAGGGCGACCTCAGGCCGAGATCGCCCCAGCTGGGGCGATCTGCCTCAAGCCGAGGTCACCCCGAAGGGGCGACCTGGCGAGGTCGCCCAGAGGGCGACCTCAGGCCGAGATCGAGCGAAGCGAGACCTCTACGAGACGAAAGGCGAGACCACCTAGGCGGTGCGGGACCGCCCGGGCTTCGATATTTGAAGAAAAATACCTGGACTGCCGGGAGAGGGTGTGGATTGCTTCGGTTACCTGCAAAAAACTAGCTCAAGGGGATCACTGATTTCTGGGTAAACAAGCGGGGCATCCAAGCGGTCTTCGCCCGCATTGTTCTAAAAATTATAATTATCTTCATATAGATAGTAATGTAAGTGTTTACAACGACTTGCTAGTTGGTCTGGTGGTTGTGTCTTTATTCAATATATTACAGGTTTTAGGTTTGATCTCATACAAACGCAATTTTGCAATTATTAAATTTTTAATGAAGATAAAGACAAAATCGTAATTTCACGTTATAAAGCAGTGACTTGAAAATATAGGTCTAGGACACCCTATCGTAGTAGGTATAGGAAGTAAAAATTATATGTGGTTGAAGTTGATTTCAGCGAGATTGAACGGTTATGATTAACTTGATGATAAACCGTTACACCATAAGTGAATATCCTTATATAGTAGTAGTATATATATATAATATTGGAAAATAAAATATAAATAATTAACATTTCTATGCGCCGCACATGCATTCTCTTATTGCTTTTTGTTGACACTATTATATAAGACCAAGATCAATCCTAACTCATATACAATATGCGACATAAATAATTACCTATTTATTTTGATTTCCTCTTAAATTGAAATAAATAAATAAATAATAGCATAATTTTTAGTGTTTAGTTTTTACGCAAAAATATAATTGAAAAAAGAATAAAAATGAAGAGATTTGACCTAGTTGTTGACTTTTTAATACGTGCGGGAGTGAAATATTACTTTATTTTATATTAATATTAATATGTATATGTATATAATATATTATAAATATAGACAAAAAGAACCAAATGACTTGGTGGTCTACCTCTTCACCTAATATAAAAATGGCTTGGGTTCGAATCCCATGAGCTGTACATTTTGGATATTAAATTATTGTCTTCTTGGCCTGCCTGGTTTTGTAAACCAGCGTCGGTTCCCAGCTCACCTGTCCGCCTGCCCGATTTTCCGATTCTTGGCCGGTCCGCTGTGCTACCGGGCCTCTAGCTTGGTGTCGGCCAAAATTTGTCCACAATCTGTGCACGATGTTTAATTAAAGGAGGCTCTGATTAATTATTAATTAATTAGCACCAGTATTAGAAACTTTTGAGAAGAGATCTGAATTTTTTTTAGTGATACTTGATTTACGTCAAAGATCGTCGTGAAGATATTTATAATATATATATTTAAAATGAAATGCGTTAGTATATCTTTTTTACATATGATATTGTTATATTGGACGTGACAATGAGTTAAATGACATAATAGATAAATAAAGGACGCTTATATTTGCAGGACTCAAATAGCTATTTCAGCCCTTGGATATTTGCAACCCCTCAGTCGCTATTTGCAGCCCCGTTGGATATTTGCAGCCCCTTGTCAAAAAATTTATAAAATTATTTTCTCCCTATATTAATAATCCATTATAGAAGATAATAATAGTCATATTAGAGCGAAATAAAATCATATTTCTCAAAGTGGTTGTGATTACATACTCCCAAAATGATGGCTTTACCCAAAATAACAAAAACCTGCACAAAATAAAAAATAATAAACTTTAGTACTCTAACATTGAATTTTTTCAAATTTAAAATGTTGTGAAAATCTTACAAAATAGTAACGCCGTCGCTGTATTTTTTGTGAAGCCCCCCTTAGATTGCATGGCTAATCTAGAAATGTGGAGACGACAAACCTACAAAAGAAATGATGCCTCAAAAAATAATATATGTATATATATTGGAGGTAGTGGGCAACTTTCAAATATGCATACCTGTTAAATATCCTGAATACGCGTTATATAAGGAATATCCCACTCTTCAGCCATCACATCATGATACCTCGACCATACTGGAAATACTGGAGGTAGTGGACAACTTTTCCGTATTTTCAAAAGAACATAGTGATTGTCATTAACAAAACCAATGTAGATGATCCTTCTTAATGCCGGTGACGTTGAATGTAATGGAAGAAATGTGAGTGACTGTTGGCTTGAGTAATGTACAAACTGGATGATGTAACATGATGCCACTACAAGACCCATATCTGGCATGGACATCCATTTATCAACCGGGGCAGGAGTAATATAGCAATCTAGCGAGCTCAATAGTTCTAACCTCCTTGTCATTCCAAAGATCTCATTGTACAACCTTTCATATTGATTTATTTCTTAACATAAATCACTTCGGACTTGAATCCAATTTTCACGCATGTTCAAAACAATACTTATTACTCTATATCCACAGTGACCATCACCTATCACGTCAATGACATCAGAAATATGCGTTGATATGTAATGCGACATATGTGTTCGGACGCTTTCAAGCAAATTGTTTTTTGTGTGAATAAGCCCCGTTGGATATTGGCTCGCTCGTGCAATTTCATATCTGTCACAACCAAGAGTAACTCTAGGTTTTGCTCTTTTTCTAAGTTTGTCGGCCCGCAAAATAATGACAACAAATCTCAAACCTCTACCAATGTGTCTTGCCTATTCAATCAATTCTTCCTTGCTAGGAAAACTCAAATTTGTCACAAAATGTTGCCCAACATCTACATGTGGTTGTTGAGAAATGTCTTCATATGTCAATAGTTATTGCTTATCACTACTCATTTCAATTTAGAAAAATTTGGACAAAATTATACCTATAATTTTTTCAAAAACAAATTTGGACACCAATGTCTTTATAGGGGTAATGAAAATCTATATTTTTTTTTTCAGGAATAAAAAACATCACTTAACCCTAAAATTTTTCAAGCAAAAACTATGAAAACCCTCGATCTAAGAGAGTAGGAGACTCACATTGGGTAATAAAAGGAGAAGGGTGCACTGGAAGGGCTGCGAAATGGGGCAGATCAACTCTTCCTCCGGCGGCGTATGAAGCTTGGGCAATGTGGAGCTCCGGCAGCAAGGGCGACGACTTCGCGCCAGCGGCGTCGGGGTGGCGGCGTCGGGGCGGCGACAGCAAGGGCTACGACGTCGACAGGAAGGGTGGTGTCGTGGTCGGGTTAGGGCAGGCACGGGGAAGAGGATTTAGAAAGGAAATGTTTGGGGCGGCAAGTATAATATTTTAAGTCCTACTTTTAAAGCCCACTAACAAGTATGAGCCTGCAAATATAAGCGCCCTAAATAAATCAATTAGATATTGTCACAGTTCTCAGTTGGGGCATGGTTCAAAAAAAATCAAGAACAGAAGTTTTGGGTCAATTTTTGGTTCTTGAGGGCTAAGGTTGAGTACCCGAGAATGTTACCGTCTTACTGAACATTTTAAAATGCATGCATACTTTGATAAGAGATCTCGGTTTTTGTTATTCATAAATAAATAAATAATTTAATGTGTGTTGATGTGCACGTGCGCTGGTACGGTGCGAAAACTACTCTTTTGTGAAATATTTGTCTTTCCAATTTTAACCTTATTTATTCTCACTATCGTAACTTTTTTTAATTGACTTATTTGTGTGTTTTTATTTTATTTAAAAAGTCTGTCTTTATCCCTTCAATTTCTATAAGTTTTGTATTTATGGAGATAATATTTTATGAGGACGTAGAACAAAGTATATTGTAGCGCTGGTGCTCTTGGGAACCATGAGTATGACTGCTTACACACACACAAGGATTTGTGGTACATGAACATCACATTCTCTTTCCCTTATAAATAATCAATTAGAGATAAGAAGAGGAGCTAAAGTATGCCATCAAAGCATATTTGCACATGAGCACCACATGCTCTCTCTCTCTCTCTCTCTCTCTCTCTCTCTCTCTCTCTCTCTCTCTCTCTCTCTCTCTCTCCCCTAATAGGCAAAGTGCTAGAGAATGCTGTCCCCAAGGTCTCTTCCCACGTTTTTTTAATCTTGCAAATACTTCCATTTAAAAAGAAAGATAGATTTGGAATAATGAATGTTACATCAAAAGATCTTTTTCCCTTATAGATACTATAGATTGTTCGAGCTATTGTGCACGCGGTTCCCCGTGTAACTGCGAAAATACCATGTATCATTTGTGCCCTTTGTATGCAGTGTGACACGACGACAGTACCACTATTTCGCTTGATATCTTTGTTGCATAACATTTGACATTAGTAAAATTGTCGCTTGTGTGTGTGTGCATACATAATTTTAGTAGTGTAGTTGGTAAAAAGTTTTGATGAAACACTCTTGGTCAAGTGAAAAAATGAATCATAAGGTTATCATATTCTCGCTGACATTTTTCTTCATCTCATCTGGGCACAGGCAAGACGTATCGGCTTAGGATATCGAACGTTGGGCTGGAGCACTCCCTCAACTTCCGCATCGAAGGTCACCAGTTGACTCTAGTGGAAGTGGAGGGGACCCACACCATGCAAACCAACTACAACTCCTTGGACATCCACCAAAGCCAGTCTATTTCTGTCCTCGTCACCGCCGATCAGCCCTCAAAGGACTATTACATTGCTGTCTCCACCCGCTTCACTTCCACCGTCCTCACCTCCACTGCTGTTCTCCACTACAGCAACTCTAAACAACCCGTCTCCGGCCCACCCCCCTCGGGCCCTACTACCCAGATCGATTGGTCCCTCAACCAAGCCCGGTCCATCAGGTAATCTCTGCTGACCTCACGCATTCTCCATGACGACATCACTTTTTTGCATTACCTCACGGGCTATCCGCAGGACTAACTTGTCGGCGAGTGGGCCGAGGCCGAACCCGCAGGGGTCGTACCATTACGGGCTGATCAACACGACCCGGACCATCCAGCTCGCCAGCTCGGCAGGAACGGTGAACGGCAAGCAGCGCTACGCGGTGAACAGCGTGTCCTTCGTCCCGGCCGATACGCCGCTGAAAATTGCCGACTATTTCAACATTTCAGGTGTATTTCGGATCGGAAACATTGCCGACAGCCCCACCGGGCAGAGTATGTACCTGGACACGTCCGTGCTGGCCGCCGACTACCGTTCCTTCATAGAGATCGTCTTCGAGAACAAAGAGAAAATCGTGCAGACCTGGCACTTGGATGGCTACTCTTTCTGGGTCGTTGGGTAAGGATTGATGAAACCCTTTTTATGGATTTCCCCTTCTAATATACATTGGAATCCACTCAAAATTAAAATCTACGGCTGGTGTTTCATGTGATGGTCGGAGGCTTTGAATTTAACAACTTGTGCATGATTGACGCTGGTGTGGAGCGCTCTACTCCGATAGGATGCCAATAATTTGATAGTGGCATTTACAAGGCGCTTTGACATCTAAGAAGTCCTTGCACTAGAAGAGATTGTTCCATCGAAAAGGATATCTCAGATATATAACTATAATTTGTGCCCGAATTTTGTCGGAAGCTTGGACATAAAAATTTCGCTTGAAGCTGAACGCAAAAAAGTTGCGGCCGGAATGATAAATATGTAATTATGATGACGTACTTATTTTCTGAAATAATCATAATTTTTAATCTTAGGCTAATGATAACTATGTAATTTTTTTAGACAATCGTCAATTGAAGTGAAGCCGTAGCTTAAAATATATGTATAACCTGTTCAGTCTGCCGTATTTAAATTTGTAGTAATTCATCTCTAACAAGTCTTCCAAATTTTTTGGCTCAAAATTGTCTCGAATAATGTTTGATTAAATCTCATTTCTACTCAAGATTCAGATTTTAGGTCTTTCATCAACCTGCTCCACCCTGATGTTGTATTTGTCTGCAGAATGGATGGAGGACAATGGAGCCCCGCCAGTCGCAGCGGGTACAACCTTAGGGATGCTGTATCTCGCTGCACGACACAGGTAAGAGACGAAACAAAATAGCTTCTGAAATAAGAGCAGCACGTGTTAGTTATATTTGATGCGTTATATTTGATTCGACTAACAGACTATTAATTGTGGATCAACCAGGTGTATCCGAGGTCGTGGACTGCGATCTATATCGCACTGGACAACAAAGGCATGTGGAATGTCAGGACTGAGTTCTGGGCACGGCAGTATTTGGGTCAACAACTTTATTTGAGGGTTTACTCCCCCGTGCAATCCATCAGGGATGAGTACCCGATTCCTAAAAATGCACTACTCTGCGGCAGGGCGGCAGGCCGCCGCACTCGCCCGCTCTAAGTAAGGCTAGTTGAGGGTTGCATAGACTATCTAGTATTTTGAGTTCGTGTTTGACTAGGTCAATGGTTTTATCGACGAAATCGTGATTGGCTTGGGTAAATGATTTCTTATTGGGTCTAGGGTTTTTAATTAGTGACCTACCTCAGGTCAATTTTTTTGTGTGGAATCAATCATGTGGAGTCTTTAGTTGGAACTTTTTAAGGATAAATATATTTCTGGGACAGTGGAGGAATAAAATTTGCCTTATATGATTAGTTTATCATTGAAATAAGAGAACTATAGTCCTTGGTTCATTACAATGCTTGATTCTTCATCAGTTCAATCATTTCTTCTAATAATTTATTTATTAAATATTTTAAAGTTAGTTTGTGTTCTTATTGCATTTTCATTTAGACATATATTATTGAAAGTGTTACCTTATGTAATATGAAAATCATTATTGTTGCGGGTCGCTTGGGTGCTCTGGTATACCGATTCAATTGAGCGACCTCAGCTCGGAAGCGAATCGAACGCGCAAACAGTCAATGAAAGAAGTTAGTAAATGACAAGAGAACTTTTAACGTGTAAAACCCGAAAATGGGTGAAAAATCATGCGGTTGGGGTTGTGCCGACCAAACTCCACTATCTTCTGGGGTGTTACAGAATGAAATTAAGCACTCGAGCGCGACAGGCCGCTGCTCGTTACAATTGTAGAGAAAGAGAGAGAACTACGATAGTGATAGACCACCTCTCGGAAAGTTGAACGCTTCTTTTTTTGAGAACAAAGGTGAGATGACTGAGTGTAACGGTACTGGCTAGCCTGACCCGGGCCCCTAGCCCAGTATCGCCGGCACCGACGGCCCAGGACCGTCAACAGACCTACTGGCACTGCCGGTTCAGCCTGACCCCAACAACTGGTCAACCACAAGCCTGCAGGCCGTACACCCCAACGCCTCTCTGGCCCTATTTCTCAGGCGCAGCGCGTTGTTGGAGGGGGGTCTCGAACCCACAACCTCCCTTGATAAGAACCTCTTCAAACAGGTCTCATCACCAACTGAGCTGCAGTACCGCCGACACCGACGGCCCAGGACCGTCAACAGACCTACTGGCACCGCCGGTTCAGCCTGACCCCAACAATTGGTCAACCACAAGCCTGCAAGCCGTACACCCCAACGCCTCTCTGGCCCTGTTTCTCAGGCGCAGCGCGTTGTTGGAGGGGGGCCTCGAACCCACAACCTCCTTTGATAAGAACCTCTTCAAACAGGTCTCATCACCAACTGAGTGCAGCTCAGTTGGTGATGAGACCTGTTTGAAGAGGTTCTTATCAAGGGAGGTTGTGGGTTCGAGACCCCCCTCCAACAACGCGCTGCGCCTGAGAAACAGGGCCAGAGAGGCGTTGGGGTGTACGGCCTGCAGGCTTGTGGTTGACCAGTTGTTGGGGTCAGGCTGAACCGGCGGTGCTAGTAGGTCTGTTGACGGTCCTGGGCCGTCGGTGCCGGCGGTACTGGGCTAGGGACCCGGGTCAGGCTAGCCAGTACCGTTACACTGAGTCGCCTTTCTGGACCCGAAAGATTCCTAATTGCTTAGAAAGATTGTCTTCTGAAGTGACGATGTGCTCTAAATTGGAGTGAGAGTACAACTTCCTTTTTCTATTCTGTAATGACCCTTTTGAAATCCCAACAAGTTCTTTATACATTGAATACAATTCGATGTGCTCTGATTAGATAAGCGACTTCTTCTTTTTTTATGCATTTCATCGTACTCTGATAAGCGCTTAAAGAGAACATTATGGTTTGTGCTCTGAATGAAAAGAGGCGTGCTCTAAATTGAGTTTGACGCACACTTTCTTACTGAGCTCGATCGGCGATCGCAGATTCTTGTTCTTATCATCGATGAACTTCCTTTTGTGAGCATTTGTAATGCCCCTGAATTTTTGATAATTAACTTTTAATCCTCTAATTTGTGTAATTTTTTGCGTTAAGGAGTTACGTTAACATGGAGTTGACGGAGCGCTGTCGTTAGTGTGTTTTCATGTCCGTTTGGTTAAGTTGATCAAATTTTGATCTTGCCGGAATTTAGATTTTTAGACTGGAAAAATAAGTTAATTAATTTTAATTGTGATCGTAAAATTTCGTTGCGATCCGAGCTATGTTTGAAGCCTGAAAAATTTACAAAGATTTAAAGAATTTTTGTTTGCCGTTAACTTCAAAAAATTTTCTAACTTGTGAGGGTAACATCCACAGAACAACTAGACCCATAAGATGGATTTTGGTCATAACATTGCTCTAAGAGATTAAAATGACCCTATGAACCAAGGTGAATCGGTAAAAATCACCTTGGTTTGCAAATAGCCACTTTTGGCCACCCACCTAGGGTTTGCCTAGTAGACCTCTAAATGATAGGTTGACCTCACCAGGGTCCCCTAAACCCTTTAGGGAATCCCTTGGGTCACTAAGTCCCCTTAGGGCCAACTCAAGTGGTCAAATTGACCAAAACCCATCTTGGGGTGCTAATAGCCATTTCTGGCAATCTAACCCAGGGTTAGCTAAAGGGTCCCAAAATGACAAGTTGACCACACCATGACATCCCTAACCACCTTAGGGAGACCCTAGGGTCATTAAGGTCCAATTGGGGTCACCTAAATTGGTCATTTTGACCAAAGTCAACTCTAGCTTGATATAAGTCAACCATCCCTATTAAGGGTCAATTAGGATTCAAATGATCAAATTGATCTGACCCAAACTCTCCAAGCCACTAAGGGAGGTCATTAGGTCATTATTGACCCATGGGGTAAAAAATATTCATGATTTTGACCAAAGTCAACTTTGGGTCAAACTAGCTCAAATTAGCACATATAGGTTCAATTGACCCAATATAAGCCCCACCATTGCCCAATTTATCATTGATGGTGCACATAGAACCATGACCATCATGTGGGGCCAACCCAATTATCAGTTGACCGAGTCAACTCAAAAGTCAACACTTGGTCAACTAGGCCTAAATTGGGCTCAAGAGAAATTAAACCCAATTCACATGGGCTAAGGCCCTCAATCTAGGCCCATTGTACATCCCCTAGGAGTAATGACCACTGGTGCCCTCAGATTTTGAAAATGGGGCACATACAAGGGGTGAAATTGGGATTTTCCCCAATTTCACAAAAGGCCAAAACATGGAATTAGGGATTGAGTGCCAATTGACACTAAATTCCCCTCCCAAAGATCCCCATTGACTTCCCTCAGTAATTACCCATCAATTCCAGCAAGGATTGATGCCAGATGGAAGCTAGGAGGAACAACCCAAGCATGGCCAAAATTGGGCTATGATGGCAGCATGGGTTAAAGCCATCTCCACCTTCAATTGACACCCCCTCCACTTTTAGAATGCTGAGAGGAGCAGAAGCCCTCTTTTGGAGAAGAGAATCGGGCACTGTAAGGGAAGATCACTGTAAGATCCCATTTTTTGCTACAAAACCGGGTTTAATACCCAGAACCGCCGCTTTGTAGTGACACCAACACCCGGGAAGGTCGCCACTACAAAACGCCGATCATGCCGGCAATAACGATCACAGAAGAAGAAAAGTATGATGAAAAATTAGTAAGTTTAAGTCCACATCACATAATATATAAAAACATAAAGATAGATGTCCACAGATAATAACTGAATGAAAAGGTAGCAAAAATAAGAAGGGCTCCTGCCCAGTACATCATATCTTCACTACAAGATCTCTCGCGGAAGCAAACAACTAATAACCACCCACTGATCCTGAGACTGGTGTTCTTGTGCTAGACTGGCCCGCCTCCATCTGCATCGGCCTCTGGTGGTGCTGCGTCTCCTAGGTCGTCTAAAATGATATGGTCCACCGACCATTAGTAAAAAAGACTAAGCCTCGTTTCCTCACCCCGCCCCCAGTGGCTCCTAGGCACCATGCGTGAGGGACGAAGCAGAGGACAACAAGGGGTATAAAACATAGCAGATGGCATGACGCTGCGGTGTAATTGGAGGGCAGGTACCTGGGCTGGTGGAACGCCCCCGGGAGAAGGTAGGGGGATGTTGGCATTCACCTGGGTGATCTCGGGGCCACCTTCCGTCACCCCGAATTCGCCGAGTGGGTCCCCAGGTCTTATGGGGTCAAAAGGCAAAATGCAGGTCAATAATGGCACTCGCCCAGGTCAGGGGAGGCTGGGGAGCCTCGGGGCGAGTACGAGCCTCTTCTGCAGAGCACTCGCTCACCTTGGAGTGCGAATTCGCTGAAGGTCAGGCGAGTGAGGGCAGAACCCCACTCGCCCAACAAGTCAGGTATCAGGCGACTGGTGCCTCGCGGACCACTCGCCCAGTGGAATCAAGTGTGCGAGAGGCCTGGCGAGTGGTGCCTTCACGGACCCCTCGCCCAAAAAGCATTAGTGGGGAAATTACCTAGATACCCTTGGTGGGCTGCCAATAGCCCCTCAGAACAGCGGAGTTAGGCCGTTAGCAGACCAATTCGGGGTGCGATTCGTAAAACCAAATGCGGATTCATGCTATTTGTAGACCAAACTAGAGAATCTATAAGTAAACCCTTAAGGGCACCTTGGAGGAGATACGATCTTTTAGGCTCTCTCCTCCTAGGCAAGTTTTGGTTGGCTGTTAGTGCCCTCCAAGGTGCCCAGCTGAGCATTGGTTCCAGGAATAGGTCCTGCTCGTCCAGGAGGTGCCTGAGTTCACCCTCCAGCTGGACTTCATAGTGGGGCTACGTGAGGGGTTCTTCAAGATGAACCTGAAGCGGAAGTCCCCTCTGTCCTTTGAAGAATTGATGGAGAGGGCGGCAGAAGAGATTGAAGGGGAGGCTGCCAACCCAGAGTTTGCAAAGAGGTTGGCGAGACTTAGTGAGGCAGCATAAGGGAAGGAGAAGAGACAAACCCAGAGGTCAGGGGTTTCGGGGGCAGCAACGGGATTGGGGGTATCAGGAGCCCAATAACGGGCTGGCTTGGAGACCCTAGGAGGGACCGGCGTGAGGTCAGGAAAGAGGTTACCAGGGAAAGGGGGAAGGGAGGGTCAATCATCCGGGATGGAGGCAAGGTCCCAGACTGTCACAACCCGTATTTTCCCAAAATAATTATATTATCAGAGCGAAGGGGAAAACACGCGTCATGATGCCACGTCCTGTAGGGGACAACTACAGACGTTCAGGCAAGCACTCAAATGAACATTTCCTTTTACAAAAAAGTATGAATTAAGTAAAAAGATTATCTTTTAAGATTCATTTCATTTGGGTTAGGAGACCGTGTCCCCTAACCTTTTAAGTCCCCTTGGCTGAGAATCTTGATAAAGCTATGCTCTATCCTTGAGTTGCCCTATATTTGGTCAGTGTTCATTTGTGGTGCTTGTCGTGCCTTATTCATCGTACTATTATGAGAAATTTGTTGGGAGTCAAGTTTGGACTCACCAAGCATTTTCTTTTGACCTTTGAGTGTTGTACTGGTGTTTGGCCTTTGTGTTAAGTTACCTTCGTCTTGTTTCGACACCAAGCCTTGCAGGGTGTCGTCTTGTTAAAATCATCGACCTTGTTATAAGTTAAATATTAATCTATTGATTTATTTCTGAATCCGGTGTTTCCTGATTCTCTCGTTTTGAAATATGGCTAAACCATTTGTTATCATGTTCTCCTGGTCTGACACTCCTCCTGGTGTTCTGTTGGATTTATGAGCTAAGTATGCTTGTTGCCTAATTCCCCGGGATAGTTTCGGTGAGTGGTTCTTGATCTCCATGATCTTCGTAGTCCAATGTTCTGAGTGTTCTCAGGTGTCCCACACTGAGGTTGGTTTATATACTTATACATATACATATACCTATATATATGATTGTGCACCCCTGCTACAGGTGCTAAGTGTGAGTCTGTTGAGCGTGTGAGCTTAAAGTCACCGCCACAGTGCCTCTTTTGGACTGTTGGTTTGGGTGGATTGGAGTCACCGCCGCAGCACTCCTGATGTGATTTTTGGGTGGCAGTGGATGAAGGACCACCACCCGGTTTTGGGCAAAGGGCGTTGGTGGAAGATACTACCGTCGAAGTGCCTTCTTTTGGGGGACGCTTTTCCCTCGAGCTGATCAGTCTCAAGTTTTATTAAGCTTATATGCTTATGTATGGTATTATGATATATTATATGTATAATCATCACCTCTGAGCCACAGGGACGGACACGTGGTTGGCCATGATTGCTTTGGCTATTACCTTTCAGTGCAGGCTTTTCTTTTCCTCCTACCGAGTGCACTCGTTTGTGCTGGCTCGTGTTGTGGTTAGATTATTGATGTTTACCTGCTTAGTTCTTCTTTCTGTACTCCTTTAATACTAATTGCTGCAAATCTTGGTTTTCTTGCACCCTTTTGGGCTGAGGCATTCTTTTCTTATGAATGTCTCAGGTTCAGGTTTTTAGCTGCCGCAGGAGTTATATCGGCGTCGTTTAGCTGTCCTGTAGAGGCCCTTCCTCTCTAGTAGGTAAGGGGCAGTTCCTTTGGTTGTTTTTCCTTCTTTCCTGCGGGTTCGTGTCAGTTGTTGACGCCCGTATGAATCTCTTCTTGAGCTAGTTTACTTGCTAGTTGTTTTGCTGTTACTTTCAGGTTGTTTACCTACTTGCTCTCTGGGAAGCTTTATGCTAGGATGCATTAGTTACTTCTTGGTATAGAAATGTCATTCTTGCATATCATGGTTTTAAATAAATGTTACGTACTTTGAAGATCGTAGAAAATCTTTTCTGACTATACTAAACCTAGATATATGCATATCATTTCTGGGATGTTCATCTTCATGCTCATGTAGGCTAAAAACAAACCTATTTTCCGCTGCGTATATATAGTTTTCTACTTGTGGACTAGATGATCCACTGGACCGAGGGACGCGGTCTTAAGTTAAAATGAAAATTTCTCTTTTAATATAAACACATATATGTTTTTTTTATAAATTTATCGTAAGGAGTGTTTGCCTGAGCGTCTGTAGCCGTCTCCTGCAGGCGTGGCATCATGACCCGTATTTTCCCCTTGCTCTGATAATATGTATTATATTCTTGGGAAAATGCGGGTTGTGACACAGACCCCCCTTAGGAGCAAACCATGACAGTAGGCCGAGGAAGAGGAGGAAGAGGAGGAAGAGGGGAGGGGTGGTGTTGCGCTATTGTTATATCCACCAGGAGGAAGGCCACGCGACGACCACCTGCCCGGAGTTTCTGGAGATAAGGGCTAGAGGTCAGCAACAACAGCGACCAGTAAGGATAAAAGAAGTGCTACCCGGAGAGGGGGAAGATTGGTTTGAAGACTGGGCAGACGTGGGAGCTAGGGGGATCGAAGTGATCCATGGAGAGGTGGGGATAGAGGCAACTCGCAAGAGGAGCTTCCAGGTAATGTTCAGGAGGATCATCGCGTCGACCTCCTAAACCCCACCCCTCTCGGAGAAGCTCACCTTCTCGTCGGAGGACATGCCAGACTATGAAGATTCGTTCTGTGACGCCTTGGTGATCTAGACGACAATCAAGAACTTCACGGTCTCCCGGATCTTGGTCGACAACGGGAGATCCGTGAATGTAATATTCAAGAAGGCCTTTGACGCGATGGAGGTGGAGGCGAAGAGGGTGAAGGCCTCATATAGGCCGTTGTTTGGATTTTCAGGGGAGAGGAAGGTGGTCGAGGGAGGAGTCAGTCTCTAGGTGACGTTGGGAGGGGTCCCGAGGAACTGTCGGTTCATCATTGTCGACGCTCCGAGCAGCTATAATGCGATTTTCGGACTCACTCTCATCAGCAACTTTCGATGCGTCCCCTCATCATTCCATCAGTGGTTGAAGTTCCACAACTGAGGAGTTCAGGTCCGAATCCGGGGGGGATGCGAAGGTGGCGAGGCAGTGCTACGTGACTGCCGTCCACACCATCTCCTGGATGGCGAAGGCTGAGAGGGTAGACAAAGAGTTTGTAAGACCCCACTTTTTTTTCTTTCAAAAACCCGGGTCTTATGTTCAGAACCGCCGCTTTGCGGTGACACCCTCGTTTAGGAAGGTCGCCACTACAAAATGCTGATCCTGCCGGCCATATCGATCGCAATAGAAGAAAAGTTTACAATTAGTTATCTAGAAATCAAGTCCACATCACATCAATATAAAATCATTAAAAAAGATGTCCACATAAGATAATTGAATAAAAGGCACGGTAATAATAAAGGGCTCATGCCCTGTACATCAATTCCTCACTACAATTTCACTCGCGGAAGCATAAACTACTAAAGATAAAAGACACTCACGGATCCTGTCATCGGTGCTCCCGTGCTAGACTATCCCGCCTCCATCTGCATCGGCCTCTAGTGCTGCAACATCTCCTCGGTCCCTTAAAATGATAAGGTCCACCGATCGTTAGTCAAAAAGACTAAGCCAATCCCCCACCCCCTCCCTCGGTGACTCCTAGACACCGCGCGGGAAGGATGAAGCGGAGGACATCATGGGGTAAAATCAAAAGCAGGTGACAATGAGTCTAACTACGGAAGGGTCTATAGGTAAGCAATATATTGTACAATGAGTGAAGCAGTAGGAAGTAAAACAGTAGCAAGTAAGCAGTAGTAATAGGTAAAGCAATAGTAAAGAAAGGCACTAAGAAAAATAGTAATAAGAATAAGTAACCTTAATTTATAGGAATGCCCACACAAACTTATAGATCAAGGGGTCGTTTAGCAGGGCCTATCGTATAAAAAGTCCCATAACCAATTTATACGATACGGGTAGGGGTTGAAATGCAATGTTTATGCTATGTCATGCAAGGTGTGCAGTTTAAATGTTATGTTCATACAAGTGCAACTCACACACTATGACTCTATGCGCACAGACCTTTAGTTCCCCCTTTTTGGAGCTAGCAAAACTCCTAGGATACTTCTCTAGTGGAAAACGGAAGTGGTGGGTTGGGCCTCGCCCACCTTTAGGTTGGTATCTGCACTACCTAACCTAGACCTATCGTATGCCTCAACGCTAAGAACACAACAACGGAGCTCCTGCGTACTCTTACTGGTTAGTCCACCAGACTTTTCTTTGGTAAAGTGTTAACCACACTTACCGAGCCAAAGTATCGACATCGGAGCGACGACCGTCGTCACTATTGACCCACCACCTTATGCACATACAATATGTCCTACTATACCCCGAGCCATAAGCTCCCCAGGCTAACCTGCCCGTCATCATAACCTTTCGAGCCAACGGCTCGCCGGACCAACCTTTCTGTACCAATAAGCATTACTGAGTAACAAGCTCACCAGGCTAGCTAGTCCAATGCTACAACCACCGAGCCTACCGCTCGTAAAACCAAACAAAACTAACTGATAAAGTAGTTTTTATATAAGTTTTTAATAGAAAATTTTGTAATTATTTAATATGAATTTTCCTTTTTATGTCAATTTTAGGTTATAAGTAGTTCTTTTTGTAATTTTGATTCTAACTTAGCCTAATTTTAATATTTGCAGATTTCTGGGACAAATCGGGAAAAATCACATGTCACGCCCTCGGTCACGCCCGTGACCAAGGGCGTGTAACCTGAAGATCAGTCCAGAGTCGCAGCCGTGCTGTTGAGCTAGTCCACACCCAGTCACGCCCCAGGTCACGCCCGTGACCCAAAGTCACGCCCGTGACCGGGGGCGTGTAATTTTAGCATCTGCCACGTGGAGCCGCCGTCGAGACGAGAAGCTGCCGTTGAGAAGTCAACTTGAGTCACGCCCGTGACCCAAAGTCACGCCCGTGACCTTCCCGCGTGATCCAAGCACGCCGCCGCGGCGTCTGGCTAGCCCATGCCGCATTAAATGAAGCCTTCCTGAGTCACGCCCGTGACCCAATTGTCACGCCCGTGACATGTGCGATTTTCTCCCGCCGTCACGCCAAGCCCACGCCGCGACCGGATCCGATGCTGCAGAGATTACACGCCCTAGGTCACGCCCGTGACCGAGGGCGTGTAACATGAAATTTTTGCCTATAAATTCAGAGGCTCTCCTTGAGTTCAAGGTTCAGAATTTTGGAGTGGGGAAGGTGCTGCTGGAGCCAATCTTGAGTAGTTTTCCTTTTTCATGTTCATGTTCATGTCTCTTTATTTTCATGCTCTCTTCCTTTTCTAATGCAATGTATTAGCTTTCCTTTAGTGCAATAGTCTAGTTTAAGCTTGTAATCTTGTTTTTCCTAGCTTGCAATTTCCTTTCTTAAGTCTTGTAATAGTTTTTTCATTTAAATAAAAAAATAGTTTGTTCTCTTTATTTTGTCTCCTCCTTAGCTAAAATTTCTTAATATGCATTTTTATTTTTCTTCCTCTTCCCCCTCCACCATGATTAACTAATCCTCATTAGTACTCGATCAAAATGATCCGAGGATGAGTTAGACAAGTTATGATTTTCTAAAGTTTTCTTTTTCCGTTTTTATAAACACTTGAATTATCCTTGATTTTTAATTAGTAAGGCCATACTTTCGATATATGGTTTTCGCTTAAGTTTTCATATTTAGTTAGCCGAGAGGCTCAAAGTATGAATCGATCACTCAAGGGTAAAGAGAGTTGCACGCACCCCTCGAGAGAGGATGACGTAAATCTCCCGGATTGGAGTCAAATCCAATAGTGGGGTTCACCTCGTAAAGCAAGTTTTAGGTAATCGATTATAGGACGAGAGTCCGGTTGATTTTTCCTAATCTTAGTTGGGCATTAACCTCGAGAGAGGCATGTTCGAGCTTCGGGAACCTCCACGGTCAAGTAGTTCAATTTAAACGGAATTAGATTTAATTTCTTTTTACTTGTCTTTTCTCACTCCAAGGTGACTTTTGATTGAGTACTAGCCTCTTTTATCATCATCTAAACCCTTAATTTAGCTTGCAATTTCTCTTTTTTTTAGCTAAGAACCAAAACCCCAAAATATCATTAGATAAGATAATAGTGACTTTCCTCAAAGTAGAAGTAATCAACGCGCCCCGTGGAATACGACCTTGGTATTTCTTAATATCCTATACTATAGACGATAAGGTACACTTGCCTTTATCGGATATAGTTTTGGAGAAAATCTCAACCCTTCACTAAAATTTCAAAACCGCAAAAATCTATATCACTAACCTCCCGTAACCACTGGGTGTGGGTGTGTGGATTATTAAGTTAATCTTGCACCGCCATTTATTCCTACATTTTATGGTTAACCATGAACTCCCCGAGGACTACCCTGTGAAGGGCTCACTACGGTACTAGGAGCTATGATGCGCAAATCTCGCACACCGCTATAGGCGGTAGCTAGACTGCGGCACGAAACGGCAGTGCACCGATCGTTCAAGTAATATAAAATGGGAATGAATCCCCAAGTATCGATCTCGAAGGAACACAGTAAGGTGGAGTTAATGTTCGAGGAAGGACTTGAGATAAAAGTCCTAAAGGTCGGATGGAATGCGGGAGAGTTGGTTTGGCTTTTGGAAAATAAAAGAAAACAACTACAACTACTCCTATGCAGGCCTTGAGCGCACTGCTTCGCTAGGCGGGATGAAAACTAGGCAGGCCTTGTACGCGCTGCTTCACAAGGGAGGATGGACGAGTAGGCAAGCAAAATCGAACTGTGCAGGCCTTGAGCGCACTGCTTCGTTAGGCGAATGGATTGCACGGGCCGCTATGCCACGCTTCGCTAGGCGGATGGACTAGTAGTCTTACGGAATGAGGGTCGCAAGCACCTCTTCGACAAGCACGCCACTAGCAATTGCTAGTGCGACATACGAACGTGACGGCGGGATGGAGGATGGAATGGGGCGCTCCTCAGATCACATAAACCACAAACATAACCACAAAACTATGGAAAATTATACTAATAATATTTAGGGTTTATGGACATCATTCATACAGAAACATACAACCACACATATCAAATAGAATCAGCAAAAATAACAAGGAGGAGGTAAGATTACAACCGAAGCACGAAGACTCGTTGGAGATTCACGGCCGGAATCTAGGGTTGTCAATCCTCGTCCGGGCTCGGTCTTCAACTGTCGTTCGGGGTAGAAGAGGGCTGTCACTACCTCCCAATGGACCCGTCTTCTTCGTCAATAGCCTTCAGCCACGATCTTACCGGAGAACTCCAAGGATATAGTGCAAAATCCGTTGAAATGGAGTTTGAAAGCTTCTGAATGATGGAGGAGGCCTAGAGGATGCTACAGCTCGAGATTGGCGTGAAGAATATGCCCGGAGCTCCTCCCGAAGGTGGGCGGCGATGGAGTGGCGAAGAGGGCGCTCTGGAGAGAGAAAACGGCGCTGGAAATGACCTAAAATTGAAGGAGGTTTGACTGTTTTCGCGGAGCAGCTATTTATAGACAGGTGCAGATTTTTGTTCATGCACGACCAAACGCACGACCGTGCGTTAAAATCACACGACCAAAACCAGAAAGCTATTTTGGGCCATAAATGAACGCGCACGATCGCAGCAGACCGTGCGTGAGTAAAATGCATGATTTTGCGATTCATGCAAACATGAAAACTGGGAATAATTGATGATCTACCCACCTGCAAAGCACTAAACAAGCTGGGGCTCCTACCACCAGCACACAGAAATATATAATAGCAACAAAATAAAGGCATGGGGAGCATCATGTGCTTACCCCCAGCAGAATAGTGCGCAATTGCACACCACAATGGGCCAAAATATGCACTTCGTGTGAGAAGAATGAACAAGTGAAATATAGGCATTAATGAACTGAAAGTGAAGTGCAAGTGTGTGAAAACTAGCCCAAATGAGTCCAAAAATGTGTATATAATTGGGACTCATCACACCCCCAGACTTACCTATTTGCGCGTCCCGAGCAAACTATCTCCCATGTGGACTTGAAAAATCATAAGCTGGCGTAGTAATTGAATATGCGGAGTACCATGCGAAGTCGCTTACTTGCACTTGTAGAAACTTTAGTAGAAAAATCTTTTAAACATGCAAAGTAGATTAACATTTTCTAAATTGCGTATCTACTTAATATTATTACTCGTAATTTGAATCGCGGTGAATCCTTTGGTCACGCATAGGTGGAAAGTGGCTTGATCACTAAGTGGAGTATTACTAAAGATCGAAGATCGGGACAACCTCCAAAGAAATCCATCAATGACGATGGCCATAAGCTTGCCCGTTCACACTCTCTCCACGGCACTGGTTACATTCAATGTGCAAATCAATAGGACTTTAGGTTATGATTTAGGCTTAGGCTACGATGTGGTAAACAATAATAAATGTGGGGGTTTAGCACACATAACCCAAATGAGCTCGCAATAAAAACACTATCCCAGCAATAATAAAAATGTGTACACCACACCCCCAGACTTAAACATGAACCTATGGGGGGTGTATACCGCCTATTTACATCTCTTTGCACATTTTTTTTCGACTTTCATTTTTTTCACAATTTTTTTTCTTTTCAACTTTATAACTTTGCACAATTAATAACAAAGACAGCTATATCTTCAATAACGCATTTCCACCACAATCACAAATATACACCGCATCAACACCCAACCTTTTTTAAATGCAAAAATTGCTTGAGCTCATAATTTGGTGTGCGATTAGGATAGTCATTTTGGCTTTGGTGAATTGAAGGTGGAGCTGAATCAAGAGGTGGGGGTTAGGCACAAAATGGTTAAGCAAGGATAGAGCATGTAGGAATGGTGCAAAGGCTCAACCGGGCCAACGAATGGCCTATATCACACTTGCACAAATGAACTAACCTATACCCATGCTTCAAGAGTCGCTAGGGGCAAGTTCTTAGCCACCGAGAAAGAATATCCTTCCTCCCGACTCGAGCAATACATCACTAGTGATCGCATACACACTCACCTACACTACCATCGGATTCTACTGGATTCACGAATTACGAGTAGAATAAACAGTATTCACGCAATTAGAAAATTATAAAACTAAATGCACGAGAAAAAGCTAATTCTACATGAATTCTACACATAACACGAGCACTCGACTAGGAGCACTACAAGAGTCGACATGTTACTTCACAACTCAATCCTATGCCAGCACAAAAAAAACTTTCCAATCGAACATGAAAAATTGGATTTGACCCAAGACGCTCAAAACAAGTGAGTACGCGCTCAAGTGGGTGTAGTGATGTGCATGGAAAAAGCTGAAAATTATTGAATTTTGAAAAGTAAAAATGAAATTTGCTTTTGGTATGCAGATGAAGTGGTGCACGGGCATGTGGGTAATAAAGATCGTTACACTCTCCCCCAGACTTATGACATACTATGCGTGGAAATAATGTAACATTACAATCTAAAGCAAGAAGAGGGGAAGAGGTTACCCAATGCTCAGTAAATGAACATACCAGAAGATTGGCGTTAAACTCTGAAAATTTAGCTCCAAGAGTCTACCACCAAGGAAAATGCCGCGCACCTGCAGGCAAAAGACTCCTCGCAAAAATATATAAAACTAAACTATGAGCATATTAGGGAAAAATAAAAGAAACAAAAACTTGGGTTGTCTCCCATCAACGCTTTTGTTTACCGTCCTTAAGCTGGACTTAATACCTGTATTAAGCAGTTTTAATAATAGTCCAAGCATAGAGCAAAAGATAGTAAATCCTAAATATTACATGCCTCAAAATGATCAACTATATGTTGATTTAAAATAGTAACTAGAAATAAAAGAAATGTGTCCGGAGACCCAACAGCAGCAGTCAAGAGGATCAGGAGCTTTCCATCTCCATATTTCGTCTTTCTTCATCCTCTTCCTCTCCTCCAACCTGCGGTCATGGATGAAGTAACGCTTTCCGCCCTGCATCCAGTCTTTCAAGGAAAAATCAGGCAATGATGATGAAGTGGAATAGACGATTGAATTCATCATTGCCAACTGCTTTCCCTGCCAAGACTGCCTCTCAAAATTACCCAAGAATGGGTATATAAATTCAAGCACCTACAGAGGGATAAATGAAATATCAGACATTAATGCAAGAGGGGAAGCAGGAAGGATGAACTTATCAGTATAATCACTAAAAGAAAGAGGATTAGGAAATAAACTAGATGAAGAACTAAAAGAATCAAACAAAGGAGGAGTGATCCCGGTTTCACTCCTGGCAGGATCTAAGCACAGATCACTGTCGGTATCATATGAGTCGTAACGAGGGGAACCCAGGAGCTCGGGGTCCTCGGTGGTGAGCTGGATGTCCCTATCCAAGAAGTAAGTAAATACCTCCTCCTCGGAAAGAGAATCCTCCTCATCCCACCGCGGTGCGTCATCGTGTTCAAAGGTATCACACTCCCCATCAGAGAGAATGAAATCCTCGTCCCACCTTGGCGCAACCTCAGGCGCCGAATCAACCACCCGCACGACATCATCAGCCGACTCACTAAAGATAGGAGTAGATGACTTTTGCAAGGAATGCGGAGGAACCAGACTGCTCTCATGATCATAAAATAAATGAGCAGTCGCCTCCGCGAAAATATCCACAGACGCCTCCCCGCAGGAAGAACCAGAATCTGCACACCATACTGGTGCATCCATGAGTTCCCAATCCTCTCCCTGTTGACCATCGAATGAGTGCACATCGTCACTCAAGGGAAGCTCATAAAAGGGGATTGAGGGACCCATGAAAGAGCTGTACGCGGCGAGAGATTCCTCGGTAATCTCCAAGGGCAAAGATCGAGCAAGATGTGCGATGTCAGTGTAGGGGCCAGGCAACACTCTGGTGGGCCTGTCCGCAGTAGTCTCCCGTAAACGGGGGGATGCTGCGTACACGTCCTCAGAGGGGGAAGGATCGCACAGACGAGGGCAATCCTTCACCATATGGCCTAAACCTTGACATAGCAAGCACCTAATACAATGCTCAGCATTTAAAGCAGTCATGGCGTCGATGTATCGACGCAAAGTGTCATAGAGGCGACACTCGACTTCAGAATACATCACAGAAATATGTGGATTAAACAAAAATCAATAATTCCTTGCAAAATAAAACTACACGCAACCAGAATTAAATGAACATCTGCTACAGAAAAGCCGAAACTAGATAAAGGAAGAAATGAAATAGAAATATCAAATTTTAACACTAAAATAAACAAAAGAAATGGTATAAACAAATGGAGAAGAGCTACAATCTCTCGACTCCCTCTCTAGCAACTCACACGTCTGTGTTCCCCGGCAACGGCGCCAAAAACTTGATGCGCAAATCTCGCACACCGCTATAGGCGGTAGCTAGACTGCCACACGAAACGGCAGTGTACCGATCGTTCAAGTAATATAAAATGGGAATGAATCCCCAAGTATCGATCTCGGA
The DNA here is from genome assembly GCA_033032865.1 of Dactylorhiza incarnata. NCBI lineage: Eukaryota > Viridiplantae > Streptophyta > Magnoliopsida > Asparagales > Orchidaceae > Dactylorhiza > Dactylorhiza incarnata. The sequence continues at coordinate 2,882,716 of JAWHQI010000068.1, forward strand.
GGAACACAGTAATGTGGAGTTAATGTTCGAGGAAGGACTTGAGATAGAAGTTCTAAAGGTCGGATGGAATGCGGGAGAGTTGGTTTGGCTTTTGGAAAATAAAAGAAAACAACTACAACTACTCCTATGCAGGCCTTGAGCGCACTGCTTCGCTAGGCGGGATGAAAACTAGGCAGGCCTTGTACGCGCTGCTTCACAAGGGCGGATGGACGAGTAGGCAAGCGGAATCGAACTGTGCAGGCCTTGAGCGCACTGCTTCGTTAGGCGAATGGATTACACGGGCCGCTATGCCACGCTTCGCTAGGCGGATGGACGAGTAGTCTTACGGAATGAGGGTTGCAAACACCTCTTCGACAAGCATGCCACTAGCAATTGCTAGTGCGGCATACGAACGTGACGGCGGGATGGAGGATGGAATGGGGCGCTCCTCAAATCACATAAACCACAAACATAACCACAAAACTATGGAAAATTACACTAATAATATTTAGGGTTTATGGACATCATTCATACAGAAACATACAACCACACATATCAAATAGAATCAGCAAAAATAACAAGGAGGAGGTAAGATTACACCGAAGCATGAAGACTCGTTGGAGATTCACGGCCGGAATCTAGGGTTGTCAATCCTCGTCCGGGCTCGGTCTTCGACTGTCGTCCGGGGTAGAAGAGGGCTGTCACTACCTCCCAATGGACCCATCTTCTTCGTCAATAGCCTTCAACCACGATCTTACCGGAGAACTCCAAGGATATAGTGCAAAATCCATTGAAATGGAGTTTGAAAGCTTCTGAATGATGGACGAGGCCTAGAGGATGCTCCGGCTCGAGATTGGCATGAAGAATATGCCTGGAGCTCCTCCCGAAGGTGGGCGGCGATGGAGTGGCGAAGAGGGCGCTCTGGAGCGAGAAAACGGCGCTGGAAATGACCTAAAATCGAAGGAGGTTCGACTGTTTTCGCGGAGCAGCTATTTATAGACAGGTGCAGATTTTTGTTCATGCACGACCAAACGCACGACGGGGCGTTAAAAACACACGACCAAAACCAGAAAGCTGTTTTGGGCCATAAATGAACGCGCGCGATCGCAGCAGACCGTGCGTGAGTAAAACGCACGACCGTGCGATTCATGCAGACATGAAAACTGGGCATAATTGATGATCTACCCACCTGCAAAGCACAAAACAAGCTGGGGCTCCTACCACCAGCACACAGAAATATATAATAACAACAAAATAAAGACATGGGGAGCATCATGTGCTTACCCCCAGCAGAATAGTGCGCAATTGCACACCACAATGGGCCAAAATATGCACTTCGTGTGAGAAGAATGAACAAGTGAAATATAGGCATTAATGAACTGAAAGTGAAGTGCAAGTGCGTTAAAACTAGCCCAAATGAGTCCAAAAATGTGTATATAATTGGGACTCATCAAGCTACAATAGGATGACACCCCAAAGCTCCCTTTCCAAGGTACTTAGTATTATTAATGACTACCCACAATTACACCCTCCTTAACATTACACTTGAATTACCCTACGTATTTTATGGCCTTCTAAGGGGAAAGACGATCTTTCGTAGGTCCCGGACATAACCTTCTCCTTAGCTTATCGAGTACACCCAACATTTAGACCTCTAATGGTGACCACACATCTTCTCTACCAGACTAGGTACACCAACTACCTTCCATTCTCACTTAAGGATCCATCAAATACTCAAGTTTTACAGTTTTACTCTACGCAGACCAAGTGATTTATATGAGTTACATCAGGGAAGGTACCCCAAATATTCATCAAACTGACTCAAGATTATTATTGGGTGTCTATCATGATATTCTAAGACTAAATCCAGAGGATCATATTTTCCTTATTTAATTGGCATTTATTATAATTTTCCTCTTATAATATGGCCTCCACAAAATTATGGAAATCTATGAAGTCAAAATAATAGTAAATACATAATATAAAAATTTTGCAGTAAGGGGTTGGCCTCTTATTATAATATTGAACAATTACCCCAAATTAGAATTTAAAGAAGGAACCACCAAAAATACTTGTCTAATAAATATGGGAAAATTACCTAACCTTCATATTAATCAGAAAAGTTTACTGGCCAAATTTCAGATTTTATCAAGACTAATTAATCACATTAATAAATATTCCAAGTAAACCCATACTAGGGAAAATTATGAAGGAACCTATTGACAAATAATTCCAAAAATTATACAAAAATTCAGAGATCTTTGTATAGTCCTAAAATGTCCTACCACCAAGTTTCATAATTTTCCAGAAGATATTTGGCCCTTAATTATTTATTACATTCTTAAGACCAAATAGATGGCTTGTGAATGAAGTGCTAAATAAGTTAATTCAATAATTACCCAAAAATTACCAGAGATCTATCACATGACTAAGAGGGTACCACCAAATTTTCATTACCATCCAAGATTATTTGAGCATATAAATTTCTCTCCTAAGGAGGCTCCCAAAAATGGTTATAACCCAAATCAGAGGGAATAATAGGTCCTAAAATTCTCTAAAAATTTCCTAGTGAATATTTACTCCCCATGAACTTCTCTACCAAGTTTCATGACCATCCAAGGACATATGTCCCTATGTCCTTCATAAGGCTTAAAGTGCAACCCTAAGGTTAAAATTAGGGTCCTAGGGCATATCCTCCCCACATCACCCCAAATTACTCAATGGGGTGTATTAAGTGGTCCTAAACCAGTGGCCAAAGTTTCACACCACTTGGAAGAGGTTTGACCACCTAATTCCAACATGTGCACTTTTAACCTAGTTTGACCTAATTTGACCAAACTGGGGTTAATCAATTACCCAACCAAATCAATCCTAATTGGGCTGAAATTTTTATCAGGGTCATATAATAACCCTAAAGAGCACACACCAAAATTTGGAGGGGATTGGAGGTCATTAGACCCTATAATTAATTAATATGTGAATTATTAAATTATTACAAAAACCTTAGAAGAATGTTCTCCTAAAATTCTCATATTTGGATATGTTAAGGGGGTTGGTACAAATAGCCTAGGTTTCAAATTTTATGCCAATAGTAATTCCCTATCAAAAGTTATTCCAGAAAAGGTGACTGCCCTACCCTAGGGACCAGTCCCACCAAAATGGCTCAACAAGGAGCTACAATGGCCCTATTCAGCTGAAACAAATTTTCAATTAAACTACACACCAAAGGATTCAACTTTGATGTTGGGCACTTTTTCATCAGAGGGGCTTTAGTATTTTTAATAATTAAATTAAACTACTGCATAATATGTGATAGCAAATCATAAAACTTAAGCATTTAATCATCTAGGTCTGCGAGTAGCAGATCACAACAGATCCAACGACGCCCAGTAATCGTCACCAATGAATGGACGGTCCCCGACATCTCGTTCTGGGTGACATTTGCGCTCGATTTGCTGGCCACCCTTGCATCCTTCCGGCCGGCTGGTGCCAAAACCACCTTCGTCGAGGTGGTGGCAAGCGATGGCCGGTGGTTTGCCATCCGGTGGTGGCCAGAAGGGGTTTTATAGCGGGGGAAAGGGGATTGAAAACGAACCCTTTAGGGAGCGTGATTCAAGCTCGATTGAGCTCGAATCAAGCCCCAAACTGATTGATATCTATGCACTAGGGGAGAGAGGGAGGATCAGACCTATGTGGGGGCCGGTGTCGCGAATTCCGGCGGGTTGCCATGGCCGGTGGTGGTGCTTTTGGTGCCATGTCGATCTAGGCTTCTGGTGCATGATTTCTTCAGGAAAGAGGAGGGTTTCATTCCTTTCCGACCTCTGAAGATGTTAAAGAGTTCAATTGGGGGAGGGGAGGAGCCATGACATCAATTGCCATTAACACCATTAATGGTGATTTTCAGTTTCATATGGGGGGAATGAATTGGGCATCAATGTGGCTGGGAGAAGGCTGTAAAATTCTCCTCTCCTCAAGAGGAGATGAATTGTGCCATTAATGAAGAAGATGGGAGGTTTCTTCTTCCTCCCCACTAACTCCATCCATTCTCTCTCTCTTTCAATTTGGGTTTTCTCTCTGTACAACCCCGATATTCACCAGAAGGAGGCGAGCCGAGCACTCGCCATGGGCCCGCAAGGAAGTGGGCGAGCCGGATTATAGTGGTCCGCTCGCAGGAAAGCGGGCGAGCCAGGTACTCGCTGAACACTCGCGAGAAGGCGGATGGGCCGGATTTCTTCCAAGTGTCCGTGTTCGACGAAATCCGCTCCGCGTCCGACGAACCCGCGTCACATTCCCAGCTCGCCGAACTCGATTGTCCCGCCGGTTCAGCAGATTTGCACAAGGCCAAGGGGAGATCGCGGGAAGGCGCGAGCATCGTGTCCTTGCGAGGCCAATCCTCAAAGCCAGCTCGCAAGAGGTTGGGCTGAAAGCACCGGCCGTCTCAGCAGTTGGGCTGAGAGCACCCTGCTGTCTCAGCGGTCTCTTCTATCCCGTCTCAGCAGATCTGCTGGGACCGGGGTGTCTCGACAGTTTTTCCCCCCACCTGTAGCTCAGCTTGACAGGGAGTGTAATTACCCCTCTGCCCATGGTGGTCTGCAAGTAGCCCATCCAAACAGCGGAGTTTGGCTGTTAGCAGGCCAAATTGGGGTGCGTTTAGTAAAACCAAAAGGCGGAATTCCTCTATTGACAGACAATGAGCAAAAAACCATAAATAGACCTTGAAGGGCACCTTGGGAGAGGATTCCAATCTCAGATCTCTGAGCTTCTTCTTCCCGTGGTTACTTTGGTTTGGCTCTCTAGCTCTCCAAGGTGCCGGAGTCTCAGCTTTGGCTTGGGAGGGGAAGCGCTCAACGATCTTCCGGGTTAGTGGAGGGACCTCCTCGCTGTGACTAAGGTCTTAGTCATTTTCCTAGTCTTCAGTCTACCTTCTCTGATGGATCAGTAAGGGCTAGCTGCCTGATGGCGCAAATCTTAGCACACCGCTATAGGCGGTAGTAAGACTGCGGCACGAAACGGCAGTGTACCGATCGTTCAAGTAATATAAAACGAGGAGTAATCCCCGAGTATCGAATCTCGAAGGAACACAGTAAGGTGGAGTTCACTATTGAGGCAGGACTTGAGATCGAAGTCCTTTAGTCGGATGGATGCGGAAACGGGGGTTTTGGATTGTGGAAAATAAAGAGAAAATGCTACAACTACTCCAATGCAATGCCGCTATGCAATGCTTCGCTTGGCGGGATGGAGACTACGTAGGCCTTGAACGCGCTACTTCGTGAGGGCGGATTGACGAGTAGGCAAGCGGAATGAGGGTCGTAAGCACCTCTTCGAAAAGCACGCCACTAGCAATTGCTAGTGCGGCAAACGAACGTGACGGCGGGATGGAGGATGGAATGGGGCGCACCTCAAGCAACTTAAACACCAAAGCATTTCACATAGACATGAAATATATAGAAATACAAACTAGTTTAAGTGCCACTTCATCATAATAATAAAGATATACAACATATACACATCAATAAGAGAAGAACAAGGCAAGAAATCAACCGAATCCGAAGGCTCGTTGTAGATTCACGGTTGGAATCGCCGGGTTGTCAATCTGCATCCAAGCTCGGTCCGCAACTACGTCCGGGGTAGAGAGAGCTGTCACGACTCTCCAATGAGCCCGTCTTCTTCGTCTCAAGATCCGGTAAAGGTTGCAAACTTCCCCTTGCTTGATGGTAATGGCGGCTAGATCTTCCTTTGAAGCTCTAGGATGAAGGAGGAGGCCGAGAGGAAGCTCCGGCTCAAGATTGGCGTGAAGAACAAGCCCGGAGCACCTCCTGGTGGTGGAAGATGATGCAGGGGGCGGAAGAGGCGAACAGGACTCAAAAACGGCGGAGCAGAATGGTCGTCCGACCTAATTTCGCGGGCTGGATATTTATAAAAAATAGGGCGCACGATCAGTGGCGCACGATCAACTGATCGTGCGCACTGAAAGCTGGTGATCGTGCGCTCTGTGCCAGAAACCTGCAAAACAAAACTGTAGAAAAAATATAAAGCGCACGACCGTGCACACGATCGTGCGTAGCAAACGCACGACCAAAATCCGAAGCTATTTTTGGGCATCAAATGAACTCGCACGATCAAAGACGCACGAGCAACTGATCGTGCGTGAAGGAAACGCACGATCAGTGGCATTTCAGGCAGAAATTGCCCCCAAACAGACTCCGAGCATCGCACGATCCATGAACCTGCATGAAAACCTCCAGGACTACAGGAACATAAGGGATCACACCAAAAATGGGCATGCATGTGCACTAAGAGTGGAATAATAGACGGCTATTAAATATAAATGAAAACAAGCCTAAAGTGTGGTGCAAAGACTAGAAAATCGGCCCAAATGAGTCCGAAAATATGTATATAATTGGGACTCATCACACCCCCAGACTTACCTATTTGTGCGTCCCGAGCAAACTATCTCCCATGTGAAGTAGAAAAATCATAAGCTGGCAAAGTAATTGAATATGCGAAGTACAATGCGAAGTCGCTTACACGCGTGCGTTGAAACTTTAGTAGAAAAACCTTTTAAACATGCGAAATAGATTAGAATTTTCTAGATTGGGTTTCTACTTATTATTGCTACTCATAATTTGAATCGTGGTGAATCCTTCAATAACGCGTAGGGTGAAAGTAGCTCGATCACTAAGTGGAATATTGCCAGAGATCGAGGATCGGGACAAACTCCAAAGAAATCCATCAATGACGATGACCATAAGCTTGCCTGTTCACACTCTCTCTACGACACTAGTTACGTTCAGAGTGCGAATCAATAGGACTTTTAGTTTATGATTTAGGCTTAGGCTACGGTGCGGTAGACAATGATAAACGTGGGGGCTTAGCACACCTAACACAAATGAGCTCGCAATAAAAACACTATCCGGCAATAATGAAAAATGTGTACACCACACCCCGAGACTTAAACATGAAACTATGGGGTGTGTACACCACCTATTCCCAAATACATTGCTTTACACTTTTTTTTTCATTTCTTTTCACATTTTTTTTCTTTTCTCCTTTTTTTTAAAATTATAACTTTGCACATATAATAACAACACAGCTATATTTTCAATAACGCATTCCCACCACAACCACAAATATACACAGCATCAACACCCAACTTTTAAATGCACAAATTGCTTGAGCTCAGAATTTGGTGTGCGATTAGGATAATCATTTTGGCTTTGGTGAATTGAAGGTGGTGCTGAATCAAATGGTAGGGATTAGGCACAAAGGGGCTAAGCAAGGATAGAGTGTTTAGGAATGGTGCAAAGGCTCAACCGGGTCAAAGAATGGCCTATATCACACTCGCACAAATGAAATAACATATACCCATGCTTCGAGAGTCGCTAGGGGCAAGTTCTTAGCCACCGAGAAAGAATATCCTTCCTCCTGACTCGAGCAATACATCACTAGCGATCGTCTACACACGCACCTACACTATCGTCAGATTCAACTGGATTCACGAAATACGAGTAGAATAAACAGTATTCACGCAATTGGAAAATTATAAAACTAAATGCATGAGAAAAAGCTAATTCAACAAGAATTTCAACACGAGACGCGAGCACTCGACTAGGAGCACTGCTAGAGTCAACATGTTACTTCGCCACTCAATCCTATGCCAGCATCATGATCTTTCAATCACACAGAAAAATAATATTTACCCGAGACGCATAGACAAATAAGCGCGTGCTCAAGTGGGTGTATGATGTGCTGTGAAGATGATCAATACAAAATGAATGAGATTAATATACTTCTAGTATGCAAATGATATGTGCACGTGCAGTGGGTAACACATAGCGGCTCTCCCCCAGACTTGATCTAAACAATCCAACAAAAGATATGGCCATGAAATTCAAAATGAAGCTAAGGGAAGAGAGTACCCAATGCTCAGCAAGTGAGCATACTAGAAGGCGCGTGTAAACCAAGAAAAAGCTGCAGCATCCGCCAGAAGAATGACCTGCAGGGGTCAGCTCCGCAAAAACAAAAGAAAATACACAAACTAAAATTAAGTAAAACTAACCAAACAAACTAGATAAACTGAAATTGCAAGAAAAGTAAGATAACTACTGGGGTTATTGTCTTCCCAGCACGACTTATTCAAATTTAAACAGTTCTAGCTAATGGGTCTATGAAAAGAAAAGTGCACAGGTAACTGTTCTAATATGCGTTTCGGTAACGGGTACCGATACGGCGATAGAACAGTTACTCCCCTACCTAAATAAAAATACCTGCTGAACACAGGTAGCGGGAATAGGAAGTAAGAAGAGGAGGAGAGCTGGTCCTCACTCGTCTCACCATAGAATAAATCCTTGCCAAGCAAGGTGTCATATCTAGGGAGGCAGCAGGAGGAGAAGGCAATAAGTGGAGCTTCCTCTACGGAGGGGGGGTCAACTCCTCACATAGGAGGATGCTCTCATCATTGACTTGAGCATCATGCTCCAAGTCCTCCTGGGGTACCTGTGAAGACTCAACCTGCACAGGCTCAGATGAAGAAGGGGGATCAAGAAACAAACAAGAAGAATGACTTAAATAAAAATCAAGCGGGGGAGTGGTCCCGGTCTCACTCCCATCAGGTTGGGAAAGTAAAATAATGTTTGCATTGTCATCAATGCTACAAGGTTCGGCGGGATCAACTGTAGCCATGTCCAAGATTTGGACTTCCTCCACCGGTGCAGAGGAAAGCTCCTCTTCACTTAGAAGGTTGTCCTCCTCCATAGGAGCAGGCATAACGCATAGATCGCCACCCTCATCCTGCGACACATCCTCAACAATGTCGTCAGAGACGAGTATAGTAGTATGCACAACAGGGGGAGGAATAGTGCTTGGATCAATGTCAAGCACCGATTCCTCACAAAGAATCGAATCTATGCATGGTGATATATGTACAGGGGAGATGGGCTCTGCAATGGCAAAGTCTAGATCAGCCACACATCTGGTGACTGTGTCCATATCATTCCCTTCAAAACTTGAAGGTGAAATGGACACATAACCGGATGTTGAAGGTGTGCTGCCAGAAGTAGGAGTCGGGACGATCCGGATATCCGGCTCATCATCCTCGTCCATCTGACGAAGGAAAGAAACACAATCCTTCAAGGCATGATCTGTGCTCTGACAAAACAAGCACTGCCTTACGGGTTTATTTGGCACAGCGGGTGCTGAAGCCGAAAAGAGGTATGAAGGTAAAGGCGTGGCAGAATAGCCATAAGACTTCCGCGCACCATATGGAGTACCAGACGAAGTCGGTGCTCCATATGCTGGGCTGGGAGTGCTAGGGCTACTATCTCCCTTGGGACATCTATCACTAGCATGAGAGATATCTCCATAAAAATGGCAACGAATATTGAATGAAGACCACATAGTGTGAAGATAAAATGATTCAAAATAAAGACACGATTGTGCACAACACTACACCTAACAGTAAATTACTAAGAAACCTAATAATAACAGGAAAATATAATAAGAAGAACTGGAATAAAATAAAAGATGCAATTTACAAATGAAAAGGGCTTAAATCTCAGGTTCTCCCTCTCCAGAAAACTCACACGACTGTGTTCCCCGGCAACGGCACCAAAAACTTGATGGCGCAAATCTTAGCACACCGCTATAGGCGGTAGTAAGACTGCGGCAGAAAACGGTAGTGTACCGATCGTTCAAGTAATATAAAACGAGGAGTCACTACAACAAACTGCACCTGTTGTAAGGACTGGAATGTAACTGAAACACAGTTTGTTACTAATAGTTATATTTAGTAACAAAGTTTTTTTGTTGTTACAAAAACTAACTTTGTTGTAACGAATATTTTAAATTTTGTTACTATAATAATTAATTCGTTACTATAACTATAAGTATTTGTAACAACACCAATGTTACGTTACAAATAGAAAACTTTTCTCACAATAAGTATCAATTGTAACGACATCATGAAAGTTTTTTGTGACAAAGACATTGTCCTTACTAAAAGTAATATTTTATTATTAAAGTTTTGTTACAAAAAATATATCATATTTTATTTTCAATTTTTGTACAATTTTATTATCAAAGTTTTGAATTATATTTTTTTTTTGAAAAAAAAAATTTGTATGCGCGCGACAGTACCCCGCCTCGATAGTGCTCTAACGCGACGGCAGTACTCCTACAGCTCGCAAACATTCGTGCGCGGCTGTCGCAGATATGTGGTACTATTGCGATATGTATTTTTGCGCGTATGGTTTTTTTTTATAAATCTTTAACTTTTTATAAAAGTTTTTCTGCCTCTCTCTCATGCAGCTCTATCTCTCTCTCACATGAATGAATGAAATATACGGATGAAAATTTCCCTCCATAAAATTTTGAACAAAACTAAACTAAAAATTAAAAATATATTAAATGTAAAAATGAATGCAAATTAATATAACATTAATTTTTTAATATAATTTTGGAATTAAAATAAAATCACGCACGAACCCGCGTGCACGCAAATGCACTCTCGCGCGCACGCAAATGTACTCTTGCGCGCACGCAAATGCGCTTTAATTTAATGAAAATAAATGTGTAATGGAATTCATAAATACATGTCAAATCAATTCATAAATACAACGTGTTGTTCAATAAAATTAACTTTTTTACATAAGATTTATGTTTTTTTAAAAATAAGAATTACACCCGCTCAATTTTGTCCGCTCTCAGGAGCTCGATCAACTGATAATGCAGATTTTTCTGATATGATTGCATGACACAGACAGACATAGATACATGACATAGACAGACACAGACACACAAACAAAGACACGCAAACACAAACACAGACACACATGCACAAACACACATATACACACAGATACAGACAGACACACGGACACAGTCACACATAGCTAGCTAGAGATCACACAGACACACACACATGCACAGACACAGACAGACATACACAGACACACACACCGACACACACACCAACACACTCATACATTCAGATACACAGATACCGACACACACATACACAGACACAGACACGAACATGACACACACATACACACAGACACACAGACACTGACACGCACATACACACAGACACACACAGACAGATACAGTCACGAACACACACAGACATTGACACACACACACACATGCACACACATAGACACACACACATATAGACACACATAGACACAGACACAGACAGACAGAGACACACACATGCACAGATACACAGAAATGCAGACACGGACACACACATGCACATACACACATAGAAACACAAACACAGACACAAACACACACATGCACAGATACACATAGACACAGACACAAACACACATAGACACAGACACAGACACAAACACTGACACAGACAAAAATCAACACAAACACAGATACACACATACACATAGACACATATACACAGACACACACAAACACAAACCCACATAAACACAAACCCACATAGACACATAGATACACACGGACAACTCCAAGTTATTGATTTTGTAGGTAAAAAAATACATTATTTTACAAAACACATTAAATAAAGCATCCCGACGCTAGTCTAGAAACATAGCGAGATAATATTTTTAACTAAAGCAGAGCGAGTTAATATTTTTAACTAAGCTGTCCGAGAGCATCGAGACCGTCCGAAGATGCCCGTGTGTGTGTGTATATAATCTATATCTATAATATATAATTCTATAATAAGTTAAAAAGATATATAATGGTTATGATATTATGTTAATTATGTGAGACACAAAGTTAATCCTAGCCATTGACTTATCTAATCTCAGTGTCGAATTTGGAACAGTGCGCAAAACCTTACTTTATTTTGAATTCTCTGGCATCGCGGACACATATCTCCTGCACTCTTCCACCTCATTTTCCCGCGGATACTGCTCTAACCCTAAAGCTCAACATCTCCAATGCTCTGCGCCTCCTTCAGTAACTCGCTTCGGAACTCCTTGCTACGCCAACTCAAGCTCTTGCTCCTCCCCTCATTCCGCTGTTTCCTTCTGAATCGGCAAGCAGATCTCCGATCTCGCTCCTCCCCTCATTCCGCCGTCATCAACGTCGGACTCTACACACTTCGTCAGATTCTTCTCCCTCCACTCCGCACGCATTTGACGGGAGCCTACTCATGTTCTCCGCTCGCTGCTTTTCTTCGACGGCAACTGCTTCCCTGCGAAGGCCGCTTCTTCCTCCGGCGGTTCTTTCCTCCAACCCTAAATGTTGCTTTGCTTCCATGGCCTTTGACCTCTGCCAGCGCCTCCGACACACTCGGCCACCTCCAAGCGATCTACAATGGAAACTCTCTTTGGTAACATTTGCTACTTTAGAATCCCTGTTTTCCATTTGCTTAGGGTCCTACCTTTGATGTATTTCAGGTCAATCTCATCTTACTAATTTGCATATTCCTCTGATTTTGGTACCAATTTTGCTACATGTTTTCCATTTGCCCTCTGCAGTGCAAGGGCTCCGGTTAGTCAGATTTTTTATGTAGATTTACTAAATGAAATATTTACGAGTAGGCAGACTTTTGATGCACACATCGTCAGATTTCTGATATTTGCCCTCTACAGATTTTTGATGTAGGTTTTTTATTTCAGGTATATCTATGAGTACCATTTTTGATGCAGATTTACTAAATGAAATATTTTAGATTATCTATATTATATGTTCATGATGATTTGTTCTTCATATCAGAACCATTAGCAATTTTCTTAGAATATGTTCATTTCAATTTGTCGCCCATGCTTGTATCTCCAAAAAAAACTTTTATTTTGGGATTTTACTTCAGAGATTGTCCATTACTAAATTTTATCTTATCTCCTTCAGGTTTTTTAGCTATTTGTTGAGTTTTTGTTAGTTTTGGTATGGAAAAATACATAAATAAAAAGGAATTATAGAGCTTAATTATTATTGATTATTTACTGTTAGTTAATATCACTCCATGTAGCTAGGTTTAGCATTGGTATCGTCAAGTCCGGAGTTTGATCATGGTCCATTATAGCCAGGTGGTCATATGCTACAATGACAAACGATTTCATTTATGGCCGTGCTCGATCTCCAGGCAGCCGGAAGAAGGTTGAACTCCACGCGATCTCACCGTTTCTCTGCCCTCTCTCCCTACCGCACGATCTTTCAGGGGATCTCTCATTTTCTGACCTAGAAGAGGGTTATCGACGACAAGAAATCCACCACTCAAGGTATGGTTTCTTCCACTCAGGGTATGATGAGTCCTACCTTAACCATCTACAGCCAACGTCGACCACGCAGCAGCAGTGGACTGGAATTTTCATTCCTAAATCAACTGCTAGCTTCCTTGCACAAAAAGCTGCTCATCGATGACCAGTCTTTATAACATTGAGGTATCATTTGATCCTCCAATAATATTGAATAATAATTTCTGATGACATATTGATATGAATTGTTTAGTCCTTGTTCTTCTAAGCCTAAATGCTTAATCTTCCTAAAATTTTCTCTTTTTTTATATTTTCATTTTTGACAAGATGTCTCACAAAAAAAAATCATGTTGCCAGTAACATTTGCCAATCTTCTCATCTTGAAAAGGTTATGTAAGCTTCCTTATATAACCAATAAATAAGATATAAACATGATAAGTCAAAGTAAACTTTGAGGTAAAATAAAAATTTGTCGTTTGCAATTTTCTCCATACATCTTAGTGCGAGCCTTTCAAGAATTACTATGATTTTCCCAATCTCATGTGACTGATGACATAAATTTAGATTAACATATTAATAACTCTTTATTGATATTTCAAGTTTGAGATGCTGAGTTCCAGAAAAAAGAAAAATGACTGTAAACCTTGTCTATCCTAAACTAGAATGATGCACACCCCACCATCAAAGGATTAGTATTTTATGGAGAAACAGTTTCAGGCCCCCTTTTAAGGAGAAACAGTTTCAGGCCCCCTTTTCATTTGTATTAATGACAAATTTAGCCATCCAAAAACAAATAAATTTCTTTTTTCATTGTTCTAATGCGCATCTTTCAAATTGGCCCATTAAGAAGAGACATGTATTAATAAGCTTTAATATCTCTTTATTAGCACATCTTTCTGTTTTCCTTGTATTAGTAAGCTTTCACAAAAAACAGCAAGTTGCAGTTTGAAACTGCAGATTTGTAGTTGCAGTTTGAAACTGCAGGTTTTGTGTTTTCCTGCATGACTCTTTATTTAAAAATCTGTCCAAATGCAATATCTAATTTCTATTGTTTTCCTGTATGACTCTTAGGTTTCTGGCTAATTGAATTGATTGTGGAGAATAGTTTAATTCACAAGAATTTATAAAATACTCTTAAATATTGGTTGCCCTAATCCTTATGTACAAGTTATTGCTCTAGTTGCTAATGACTTAATGGTTTTAGTGGGTTATAGCCATCAATGACTTAATGTCTGTCTGTGTCATGTATCTGCATGTGTATCTATGTTTGTGTTTGCGTGTCTTTGTTTGCTCAATTTTCCTGATATGATTGCTGTAAAAGATGCAGATTTTTCTTATGTCGTTGCTATATTTTGTTGCTTATCGCATGGAACTACTCAGGTTTTTAATGTTTTCATATTTCGTGTCTTTGATCTGGAAAGCTCTTATATGATCTTATTAGATTACATCACATCATTACTATTCTGGTGTACCTAACTCAAGCTGATTGATTTTATAGGAGATTATAAAAGGTCAACCTAACTGGCTAAAGATTATTGATCTGTCTGCAGTATGATTCCAGCACTCATTCTACTATTTCCTCCAACAATGAACTTTACTGATTATCTTTGTTCATATTGACCAATGGTTGTAACTTGTAAGATATTTACTTTCAGGATTTTAGGTTACGAAAACTTATTGAATATGAAGAATGGTATGACCAGCCTCATAATGCTCCAGAGTTGCCGGTAATACAACAATATTGGATTTGCATCATTCTTTGTGATGACAGTGATTAACTAACCATTTTTTGTCTAGGTTAATCTGCTATGCTATTTTAGCATTATGTAATATAATTTCATAATCGTAGTTTCTTTTAAATAGTTATCGTTACTCTATTAGACTAAATGTGTACTCTAACAACTTTTTCTAAACCATTTATGCAAATATTTATTTGCATTTGTACAGAAATCTTCAGATTTCTTGAAAAATTTGGACAGATTTCTCCTAAAGAATTCTCTAAGAAATTTGGACATATTTTAGGAGAAATCTGTGAAAAATTTGGACAGATTTCTACTAAAGAATTCTCTAAGAAATTTGGACATATTTTAGGAGAAATCTGTCCAGATTTCTCTGGACAGATTTCTTAGAGAAATTGGACAGATTTCTGTCGTGATCTCTAAAAAATGCTTTTACTTTATTATGGTTTTAGTGGAAGGAGTCTATCATATTATGTGTCTTCAACTTCTAGTGTCAAGATTTCATTTGCTAACATATTTTTACATTATTGTTTTTTGTTGACATTTTCAGACTATATTTAGTGTATCGAGAATGAATCAAATGGAAAAGTGAGCAAGTATGACAAGAGGTTGATCTGCTTCCTGATGAAAATGACATCAAGTTGATTTGTTTATATAGTTGGAATTCCTAAATACCATGTTGTAAAATTTTAAGCATTTTAATTATTGAGAGATATTCAAATTTTGTAAAAATTATAGTTTTAATATTTTTCATGAACAATGTGTATTGGAGCTTAAAGTTTCATTGGATTGTATTAAGGGGTTTGGGCCATCTCCCACCCTTATTTTTGTATATTAATAAAAATAAAAGAAAATGTTTATATTGATTGTCTTTTTTAGCAATTGGATATTATATTGTAATGAAATAATGATTCTTATAAGAAAGTTCTTTGTAACGACAAATTAATATTAATAAATTTGATATATAAATTAATTTATTTTTAGTGAGGAAAAAATAAAATATTTGTAACGAAATAGTTTTAATCGTAACTGTTTTTTTGTGAGGGAAAAAAACATTCGTAACGAAATAATATTTATTGTGACCAATTTATTGTGAGGAAGAATCTCTTTTTGGTGAGAAAGTATCATTTGTTACAATTACTTTATTTGTAACGACATGCATACATTCGTTACAATAACCTTTAGCGTCGAGCTTTAGAGGAGGACCGTTACTTAAAGTTTTTTTCGTTACCAAAGAGCTTTTGTAACGAATTTTGGCACTTATTGTAACGAATTAAGTCCTTACTATAAGTGCAGTTTGTTGTAGTGAGTAATCCCCGAGTATAAAATCTCGAAGGAACACAGTAAGGTGGAGTTCACTATTGAGGCAAGACTTGAGATCGAAGTCCTTTAGTCGGATGGATGCGGAAACGGGGGTTTTGGATTGTGGAAAATAAAGAGAAAATGCTACAACTACTCCTATGCAATGCCGCTATGCAATGCTTCGCTTGGCGGGATGGAGACTACATAGGCCTTGAACGCGCTACTTCGTGAGGGCGGATGGACGAGTAGGCAAGCGGAATGAGGGTCGTAAGCACCTCTTCGACAAGCACGCCACTAGCAATTGCTAGTGCGGCAAACGAACGTGACGGCGGGATGAAGGATGGAATGGGGCGCACCTCAAGCAACTTAAACACCAAAGCATTTCACATAGACATGAAATATATAGAAATACAAACTAGTTTAAGTGCCACTTCATCATAATAATAAAGATCTACAACATATACACATCAATAAGAGAAGAACAAGGCAAGAAATTGACCGAATCCGAAGGCTCGTTGTAGATTCACGGTTGGAATCGCCGGGTTGTCAATCCGCGTCCAAGCTCGGTCCGCAACTACGTCCGGGGTAGAGAGAGCTGTCACGACTCTCCAATGAGCCCGTCTTCTTTGTCTCACGATCCAGTAAAGGTTGCAAACTTCCCCTTGCTTGATGGTAATGGCGGCTAGATCTTCCTTTGAAGCTCTAGGATGAAGGAGGAGGCCGAGAGGAAGCTCCGGCTCAAGATTGGTGTGAAGAACAAGCCCAGAGCACCTCCTGGTGGTGGAAGATGATGCAGGGGGCGGAAGAGGCGGATGATGAGTCCTCATCATATACACTTTTATGGACTCATCTGGGCCGTTATTTAGACATTTCACCGCACTTTAGCCCTGTTATAGTTCATATTTGATATTTCATGCTAGGTGCACTTCTAGGCCCATTTTGGTGTGTTTTCATGTTTATCTTCATTAATAGTTTTCATGCACTGTTTGGTGTCACTTTCAGTGGATAGATTAGTGTTGTACGCTGGAACAGTAGTCGTGCAGGTGTTCCCGGTGCAATTCTGCACAGGAACACTGCGCACGATCACTGGTTCTATTGCGCACGACCACTGGTCGTGCGCCACTGATCGTGTGCATTTAACCCTTTTTTCATGAGTTCTGTTTGGTGTAGTGCGCACGATCATCAATGCCAGTGCGCACGACCACCGGTCGTGCGCCACTGCTCGTGCGCATTGACCATTAAATTTCTGAGTTCTGTTTGCTGTAGTGCGCACGATCATCAACTCCAGTGCGCACGACCACCGGTCGTGCGCCACTGGTCGTGCGAACATTTTATTTTATAATTTCTGTCTTTGCAGGTTCCGTCCAGGCAGAGCGCACGATCACCGGATTCTAGTGCGCACGACCACTGGTCGTGCGCCACTGACCGTGCGCACTGTTTAATTCCAGCGCCTATAAAATCCGCTGCTCGCGATTTAGGTCAGATCCCCCGCTTTCTTCCGCCGTTTTCCGCCCGGTTCCGCCCAGTTTCGCCCCTCCACCGTCGCCCACCATCTAGAGGTGCTCCAGGCTTGCTCTTCGCGCCTATCTTGAGCCGGAGTTTCCTCTCGGCCTCCTCCTTCATCCAAGAGCTCCAAAGGAAGACCTAGCCGCTATCTCCATCGAGCAAGAGGAAGTTGGCAACCTCCACCGGATCGTGACACGAAGAAGACGGGTCCATTGGAGAGTCGTGACAGCTCTCTCTACCCCGGACGTAGTTGTGGACCGAGCTTGGACGCGGATTGACAACCCGGCGATTCCAACCGTGAATCTTCAACGAGCCTTCGGATTCGGTCGATTTCTTGCCTTGTTCTCTTCTTATTGATGTGTATGTAGCTAGATCTAACATTATGATGAAGCGTGCTTGATTATTAGCATTTTTACTTGATTATGTCTATGTGATTTGAGTATTCTTGCTTATTATTTTGAGGTGTGCCTTGTGGTGTGGATTGTTGGTTGTGTTGTGCCGCCCTAACAATTGTTAGTGGTGTGCTTGTCGAAGAGGTGCGTGCGACCCTCATTCCACTAGCCTACTCGCCCATTCGCCTACCGAAGCGTGGCATCGCGGCCCGTAATCCATTCGCCTATCGAAGCAGCGCGCTCAAGGCCTGCATAGTTCGATTCCATTAGCCTTCTCGTCCATCCGCCCTTGCGACGCAGCGCGCTCAAGGCCTGCCTAGTTTCCATCCCGCCAAGCGAAGCTTTGCATAGCGGCATTGCATAGGAGTAGTTGTTAGCTTTTATTTAGTTTTCCAAAAGCCAACCCAACTCCCCCGCAATCCATCCGATTTAAGGACTTCGATCTCAAGTCCTGCCTCAATAGTAAACTCCACCTTATTGTGTTCCTCAAGAGACCGACACTCGGGGATTTATTCCCAACATTTATTACTTGAACGATCGGTACACTGCCGTTTCGTGTCGCAGTCAAGCTACCGCCTATAGCGGTGTGTGAGATTTGCGCCATCAAGTTTTTGGCACCGTTGCCGGGGAACACAGTCGTGTGAGTTTTCTGGAGAGGGAGAACCTGAGAGAAAAGCCCTTCCATTTGTAAATTGCATTTTCTGTTATTTTATTTCTGTTCTTTTTATTCCATTTTCTTGTTTTATAGTAGGTTGCTTTAGTAAATTTTTGTTAGGTGTAGTATTTGCACAATAACATTTTTAGTTTGAATCGTTTTATCTTCGCACTATGTGGGCACATCTCAATTTCCGTTGCCGTTGGTGTGGAGCTACCTCCCACTCTAGTGATGAATGCCCCACGGAGAATAGTAGGCATACTTCTTATAGCCCAGCATATGGAGCACCGACTTCGTCTGGTACTCCATATGGTGCGCGTAAGTCTTATGGCTACTCTGCTGAGCCTTTACCGTCATACTTCTTTTCGGCTCTAGCCCCCGCTGTGCCAAAGAAGCCCGCTAGGCAGTGCCAGTTTTGTCGGAGCACAGACCATGCCCTGAAGGATTGTGCTGCTTTTCGTTGCCAATTGGATGAGGATGACGAGCCGGATATCCGGATCGTCCCGAATCCTAACTCTGGCGGCACACCTTCAACATCCGGTTTTGTGTCTTTGCCACCTTCACATCTTGAAGGGTATGGCGTTGACACAGTCACCAGATGTGTGGCTGATCTGGGCACCGATATTGCTGAGCCCATTCTCCTAGTGCATCCACCACCTCTAGTGGATTCGATTCTTTGTGAGGAATCGGTGCTCGACTTTTATCCGAGCACTATTCCTCTCCCTGTTGTGCATACTACACTCGTCTCTGACGACATTGTTGATGATGTGTCGCAGGAGGAGGCGGTTGATCTTAGCATTGTGCCTATTCCTATGGAGGAGGACAACCTTCTAGGTGAAGAGGAGTTTTCCTCAGCACCGGTGGAGGAAGTCCAAATCTCTAGCTTGGCCACTGTTGATCCCGCCGAATCTTGTAGCATTGATGACAATGCAAACATTATTTTACTTCCCCAACCTGATGGGAGTGAGTCCGGGATCACTCCCCCGATTGATGTTTATTTATGTTCGTCATCTTCTTTATTTCTTGATCCCCTTCCTTCATCTGAGTCTGTGCAGGTTGAATCTTCACAGGTACTTCAGGAGGACTTGGAGCATTTTGCTCAAGTCAATGATGAGAGCATCCTCTCATGTGAGGAGGTTTATTCCCCCTCCGTAGAGGAAGCTCCACTCATTACCTTCTCCTCCTGCGGACCTGCCGCAGACGATACCTTGCTAGGCAAGGATGTGTTTTGTAAGATGAGTGAGGACCAGGCCTCCTCCTCTTCTTACTTTCTTTTCCCTCTACCTGTGATGGGCAGGTCTTATCTATATTCGGGTAGAGGCGTGACTGTTCTTTCTCCGTATAGGTACCCGCTACCTACACGCATATTAGAACAGTTACCTGTCCATTTTTCTTTTCATAGGCCCATTAGCTAGAACTGTACAAATGCTAAATAAGTCGTGCTGGGATGACAATAACCCCAGTAGTTATCTTACTTTTCCTGCATTTTTATTTCTTCTAATCATGTTTAGTTAGCTGTAGTTTATTTTAGTTTGTCTTTTTCTTTTGTTTTTGCGGAGCTGACCCCTGCAGGTACTTCTTCTGGATGGCGGATGCTGCAGCTTAATCGTGGTTTAAACGCCAATCTTCTGGTGTGCTCATTTCTGAGCACTGGGTACTCTCTTTCCCTAGCTTTTTCTGATTATCATGTCATATATTCTGTGGATTGTTTAGTTTAAGTCTGGGGGAGAGCAGTTTTTGCACCCACTCACGTGCACTCATGCATAGCATGCCAGAAGTATTTTAGTTTCAGTTTTATTATTTGTTCATTTTCATTTCACACCACAGCACCCACTTGAGCGCGTACTCATCTGTATGCAAGCTCTGTAGCGAATTTAATTCTTCTGCTTATTTGGGAAAGTCTAGGTGATGGCTTAGGACTATGTAGCAGAGTAAAATGTTGACTCTAGTAGTGCTCCTAGTCGAGTGCTCGGTTGCATAGAGATTTGTGTAGATTAGATTTCTTTTTATACTATGGTTTTATATTTTTCTCTATTAGTGTAAATGTTGTTTACTCTACTCAAATGGTGAATCCGGTGTGAATCAAACGGTAGCATAGGGATGTGTGTATACGATCGCTAGATTCGTATTGCTTGAGTCGGGAGAAAGGAGAATCTTTCTCGGTGGCTAGAACTTGCCCCAAGCGATTCTTGAAGCATGTGTATACGGTTAGTCAATTGTGTGAATGTGATATAGGCCATCATTTTGGCCCGGTTGAGCCTTTGTGCCTATCCCTACCGCTATATCCTCGCTAGCCCAGTTGTGCCTACCCGTTCTTTGATTCAGCCCCACTTTTATTTCACCAAAGCCCAAAAGCCAATCCTAGTCGCACACCCAAATCTGAGCTTTAGCTGTTATTATTTTCATGAGTTGGGTTGTTGATGTGATATTATATTTGTGAAGATGTGGATGTGTCCTATTGTTTATTTGCTGAATATGATAAGAAAAAAAAAATGAAATGTAAAAAAGAAGTTAAAAAGAAAGGAAAGAGAAGGAGTGTTTAATTGAAAATCTTTATGTATAGATTTCTGTTTGGGAGTAGGCGGTGCACGCACCCATGTTGTTAAGTTCAAGTCTGGGGGTGTTGTGTACCCGCGTGTTTGTGTGGCGAATGAGGATAGTTTCCTGCATTAGCTCATTTGGGTTTAGTGCTTGAGCCGTCGTTTTTATCTTTGTTTATCCTCACCTAAACCCAAGCCCCAATTAAAACCTAAAGTCCTATTGATTCACGCAATTGAGTCAAACCAGTGCCGTGGAGAGAATGTGACCGGGCAAGCTTATGGTCACCGACACTGATGGATTTCAGTGGAGTTTTTCCCGCATCCCGATCTTGAGCAATGCTCGTCTCAGCGCTTAGTTTACTTTCTCCGTATGCATGACCGACTGATTCACCGTTGTTCACCATTTTGAGTAGTTGTAATATGCTTTTACTCTTTTAGAAATTTATAAACTGTTTGTATAATCAGTAGTCTTTTCTACTAATTTTCTTATGCACATGAGCATGCGACTTCGCATGGTACTCTGCATTGTAATGTTAAGCCATCTACTGTTCTTTCCTAGTTCGCTTAGAATTCGTTTGCTCGGGACGCGCAAACAGTTAAGTCTGGGGGTGTGATGAGTCCTCATCATATACACTTTTATGGACTCATCTGGGCCGTTATTTAGACATTTCACCGCACTTTAGCCCTGTTATAGTTCATATTTGATATTTCATGCTAGGTGCACTTCTAGGCCCATTTTGGTGTGTTTTCATGTTTATCTTCATTAATAGTTTTCATGCACTGTTTGGTGTCACTTTCAGTGGATAGATTAGTGTTGTACGCTGGAACAGTAGTCGTGCAGGTGTTCCCGGTGCAATTCTGCACAGGAACACTGCGCACGATCACTGGTTCTATTGCGCACGACCACTGGTCGTGCGCCACTGATCGTGTGCATTTAACCCTTTTTTCATGAGTTCTGTTTGGTGTAGTGCGCACGATCATCAATGCCAGTGCGCACGACCACCGGTCGTGCGCCACTGCTCGTGCGCATTGACCATTAAATTTCTGAGTTCTGTTTGCTGTAGTGCGCACGATCATCAACTCCAGTGCGCACGACCACCGGTCGTGCGCCACTGGTCGTGCGAACATTTTATTTTATAATTTCTGTCTTTGCAGGTTCCGTCCAGGCAGAGCGCACGATCACCGGATTCTAGTGCGCACGACCACTGGTCGTGCGCCACTGACCGTGCGCACTGTTTAATTCCAGCGCCTATAAAATCCGCTGCTCGCGATTTAGGTCAGATCCCCCGCTTTCTTCCGCCGTTTTCCGCCCGGTTCCGCCCAGTTTCGCCCCTCCACCGTCGCCCACCATCTAGAGGTGCTCCAGGCTTGCTCTTCGCGCCTATCTTGAGCCGGAGTTTCCTCTCGGCCTCCTCCTTCATCCAAGAGCTCCAAAGGAAGACCTAGCCGCTATCTCCATCGAGCAAGAGGAAGTTGGCAACCTCCACCGGATCGTGACACGAAGAAGACGGGTCCATTGGAGAGTCGTGACAGCTCTCTCTACCCCGGACGTAGTTGTGGACCGAGCTTGGACGCGGATTGACAACCCGGCGATTCCAACCGTGAATCTTCAACGAGCCTTCGGATTCGGTCGATTTCTTGCCTTGTTCTCTTCTTATTGATGTGTATGTAGCTAGATCTAACATTATGATGAAGCGTGCTTGATTATTAGCATTTTTACTTGATTATGTCTATGTGATTTGAGTATTCTTGCTTATTATTTTGAGGTGTGCCTTGTGGTGTGGATTGTTGGTTGTGTTGTGCCGCCCTAACAATTGTTAGTGGTGTGCTTGTCGAAGAGGTGCGTGCGACCCTCATTCCACTAGCCTACTCGCCCATTCGCCTACCGAAGCGTGGCATCGCGGCCCGTAATCCATTCGCCTATCGAAGCAGCGCGCTCAAGGCCTGCATAGTTCGATTCCATTAGCCTTCTCGTCCATCCGCCCTTGCGACGCAGCGCGCTCAAGGCCTGCCTAGTTTCCATCCCGCCAAGCGAAGCTTTGCATAGCGGCATTGCATAGGAGTAGTTGTTAGCTTTTATTTTGTTTTCCAAAAGCCAACCCAACTCCCCCGCAATCCATCCGATTTAAGGACTTCGATCTCAAGTCCTGCCTCAATAGTAAACTCCACCTTATTGTGTTCCTCAAGAGACCGACACTCGGGGATTTATTCCCAACATTTATTACTTGAACGATCGGTACACTGCCGTTTCGTGTCGCAGTCAAGCTACCGCCTATAGCGGTGTGTGAGATTTGCGCCATCAGCGGACAGGACTCGAAAACGGCGGAGCAGAATGGTCGTTCGACCTAATTTCGCGGGCTGGATATTTATAGAAAATAGGGCGCACGATCAACTGATCGTGCGCACTGAAAGCTGGTGATCGTGCGCTCTGTGCCCGAAACCTGCAAAACAAAACTGTAGAAAAAATATAAAGTGCACGACCGTGCGCATGATCGTGCGTAGCAAACGCACGACCAAAATCTGAAGCTATTTTTGGGCAGCAAATGAACTCGCACGATCAAAGGTGCACGAGCAACTGATCGTGCGTGAAGGAAACGCACGATCAGTGGCATTTCAGGCAGAAATTGCCCCCAAACAGACTCCGAGCATCGCACGATCCATGAACCTGCATGAAAACCTCTAGGACTACAGGAGCACAAGGGATCACACCAAGAATGGGCATGCATATGCACTAAGAGTGGAATAATAGACGGCTATTAAATATAAATGAAAACAAGCCTAAAGTGTGGTGCAAAGACTGGAAAATCGGCCCAAATGAGTCCAAAAATATGTATATAATTGGGACTCATCACTGCCCCTCATTTCGGTGAGGGCCCCGAGCTTCACAAGGGGCCGAGAAATCGGTTTCAACATTTTGGTGCGGTGAGCGTGGAGCGTGGCTGGTCCAAGAAAGTTCCAAGGAGAAGCTATGACAGGAGACGAAGAGATAGGTGAGGAGTTCAGTGGGTCACCCCAGGTGGTGACGCCGAGGATGTTTGCGGATTTTAGGAGGGAGGTGCTCGACACTTTCGGACTCATGGTCGCGGCGCTGCGAAGTGAGTTCGCGACCCCAGCACCTCAGGCAACCCCTCCCCCACCAGCGGTTGGCGGGAATGCCCCGGGGGGAAGGGCCAGAAAGGAAGTCGCCGGAGGGTCAGTGCAAGACCTAGAGGGGCGAGTGCTGTTCGCCAGCCCAGCGAGCCTGTGCCGGCGAGCTCTATGCCGGCGAGCGCGGTGCAGGCGAGCGTGCGCCCAGAAGACGCAGCGACTGTAGGGGTGGTTCAGGCGAGCGCCGCTCTTGCGAGCGCGGTCCCCGCGAGCCCAAGTCAGGCGAGAGAGCTCGGGGGGCATGTGGAGCGAGAAAGGGTGGCTGGAGGAGAAAGCCCCTTCTGCGAGCTGGTGCTTTCTGCACCCATCCCGGTAGGGTTCGGAGAATGGGATAGGGTGTACTACAATGGCAGGGATGACCCTGTCCAGCACCTCCAGTATTTTGAGTACTCGGTCTCTATCAGGCCGATGTCAGATGCTTTCAAGTGTCGGCTATTCGCCGTCACCCTTAAAGAGATGGCCAGGGACTGGTTCCATCAACTCCCTACAGGATCGATCTACGCCTTTGAAGATTAGCGCCAAAGTTTCCTGTTGCGATTCTCAACTTCAAAGAAAAGGAAGAAGGACGCCGAGTCTCTCTTCAAAGTGAAGCAGGAGCCGAAGGAGTCGTTGGCTCGCTACGCGGACCGGTTCCAGGAAGAGGTGCTGCTCACTCAGGAGATGCCTGGGTTTTCACTCCATCTCATCTTCACGGTCGGGCTGAGGGAAAGTTTCTTCAAAATGGCTCTGAAGAGGAAGCCCCCCCGTCTCTTACGAGGAGCTGATGGAGAGGGTGGCGGATGAAGTTGAGAGTGAGGAGGCCAACCCGGAACTCACCAAGAGGCTAGCAAAGCTCAGTGAGCCGGAGGTCAGGCAGCAATAGGTGAGGAGAAGGGAAGAGCCCAGGGCCCCGGAGGGGGAGTGGAGGCAGCATGGCGGAGGAATGCAAGGCCAGGGAAGGGCTTACGCCCCGGGGAGGGGTAATTTCTATGGGGGTCAAGGAAGTCCCCATCAGTTGGGATGGAGGCAGGGTCTGAGGCCGATGCCTCCCCCACCCCAATAGGCCATGGCAATCAGGCGGGGAAGGGGAGGAAGAGGAAGGAGAGAAGATGTGATAGAAGAAGCAGGAGTGATAATTAGTTTTTATTCATTATATTAGAGATTAAATTAGTAGAATATTCTCCTATGTTTACGTTAATTTCATGCACGTAACGTATATTTTGTTTAATTTTATAATGCACATAACTAATTTGTATTTGTATTATTTTGACAGTCCTGGGGGGAATCATTAGTGCCCGCTGTCAAGACGTCGTCGCGACATATTTTTGAGTTAAAGTGGTGCAGCTCGGCCACCAAGAGATGTATTAATTCAAGCTCAAGTCAAGTTAAAGTCAACACCAAGGAAGATTAAATGGAGACATGGTGCAACCCATGCAAAACCCGAGCAGCCACCCCCTTCATTTGGTCCAACCCGAGCCCCCACTACAAGTCAAAACCGAACCCCCCTAGCTGTCTACATGCAGCCCGCCACCTTTGCATGGTTTCCCCCCTTTTTCAATGCTTAGCCGGCCCCCTCTCTCCTCTCTCCTCTCTCTCTTAATTGAAATCTCATTCCTCTCTCTCATTTATTCTCATACATTCCCCCCTCTCTCTTTTATTTTCTTCTAAATAAAATGCATGCATGAACCACTCTCCCTCTCTCCTCCCATTTAATTTCATGCATGCACTTTCCCATGCCTATGGCCGGCCACCCCTTTGTCTCCCCTATCCTCTTCCTATTTCTAGAACCTTCCCCTCCATCTATAAAAGGAGCCCATGCCTCATGCTTAAGGGAGAACTTTTGGCAAGAGAGAGATCAAGAGATAGTTGTAGTTTTTAGTTCTTTTTATTGTTAAGTTTCTCCATGCTTTGTATTTCTTTTTGAGAACATTATTGTCATTTTTATTTTGTTATTGTACTCCTCTTTTATTTACTAATGAAAATGCAAGTTTTTCTTTACATCTTTGTCTCAATTTCTATAATGCGTAGCTAATTTCTTTTTGTGTTCGATCGCGATGAACTTTGCAATGAAATAATATCTTTATTTTATGTTGGCATTTGTACTTTTTATTTCGATCCGACCTTGATTTATTTCGTATCGAATCCGCATTGCTAGTATACGGTAGTAGATTCCGATCTCATATTTGAGTAGTCGAGAGGCTCGTGAATGTGAAAGATCACTCAAGGAAGGAAGGAGTTGCACGCAATCATAGAGATAGGATGACGTAAATCCTCCGGATTGGAGTCAAATCCAATAGTGCGGGTCACTTCGATAATGCGACTTTAGGCCTTTTTGATTTGCAAAGAGATTTCGGTCAAAACGTCTAGAAGTTAGGAGACTTATTGCTCTAGCGAGAATATTTCATAGTTTCGGATCCGTCACGGTCTTTATGAATCTGCAAATGTTAAACTAAATTTCTCCATTATTTTATTTCAAAGTGAATCGTCGATCGAGCATTCTTTTTCAATAGTTTATTTCTCTTTTAATTAAGTTAGTTTATTTTTATTTTCCAAAAACCCAATCAATCGTTCGGTAGGATAATAGAATCGTTGTGAGTAATAGTAGTTGCTTGCCCCGAGTTTTTATACGACCTTGATATATTTTATATCCTATGCTATATTTCGATAGGTACACTTGCCATAATCGAGTATAGATTGGAGAACACAAATTTCTCTATCAAGTTTTTGGCGCCGTTGCAGGGGAATATTTTTGGCAATATTACGAAAGCACCGAGTTTATTACTTCTATAAAAAAAAATAAAAAAAATTTATTATATATTATAATTAACCCACATCATCGTTTTTCTACCCCACCTAAATTCCTGGAAAGGACGCTTTGAGCTTGAATTCCCATCACAGCCTCTAGTACCGTTGCAAACCCCTCACAGGGCAGATCTCGGGAAGTCCAGGACTAACATAATCCGCCTAAAAAGAAAAAAAAATATTATCATTTTTAATTAAATTTTCTCTTTCTTTTTTTTGGTAACAGTTTTTTTTATCATGGAATCATCTTCTTTCTGCGCTCTTTGCGGGTCTCCCGACCATTTTAATTTTGCATGTTTTTCGGGAACCCCTCCCTCATATGATTTCAATTTTTCTGGAGTAGGACAAAGTGGCCAATTTGACCCTTACTCCAATTTTTATCCTACATGGGAGGTGGGGAACCCGTCTTATTTTTTGCATGATTTTGCCCCGCAAAGCGCCGCGCCTCCAATTTTTAATTCTATCGATAATTGGTATCTTGAAATGCAAACTTCTTTAAATAATATTAATTCGCATTTTAAGACCATTATTGATTATTTTTCTTGTGAGGCCGCGTCTTTTTCTTCGTCTTCTTCTCCGTCTCCTCCAATTTCTTTATGTAATGAGTCACCGAATATCCCGGCTTGTCTTATTCCTCTCGAGGAAGATAACTATTCGGATATTCCAGATTGTTTCCTTCCTCCTTTGGATGACACACATATGGATACTCCGGCGTGCTTCTTACCTTTTGAGGATGACGAGCCGTCACAAAATTTTCCTTCTTTTTCTGAAGACGTATGTGATTCCATGTCAAGTTTAATTTCAATTGTTCCAACTTTTCCTAGTTTTAGAGAGTCTTTTTCTTTTTCTTCTTTTATTTTAGATAATTCCTCTTAAGTTCTTTCTACCCATTCTTCTCCCGAAATTTCACAAGATTCACTTTCTCCTTGTGAAATTTCCGTTAATGGAATTTCTTTTTCTACTTCTTTTATTCCTCTTTCTATTTCTTCCTCTTTTATTTCTTCTTCTTTTGACGACCCATTCTTTCCCCTTTTACAAACGGCGGAGTTCTTCTATAACTCCGTCCGTACATTTTTGGCCGTCATTCCTTTGAAGATTCCACCGCATGTCGGTGCGATTCTTCATTCCTTCTTTTTTCTTATTTACTCTCCTAAGCGCATACTTAGGGAGTTACCTCTTCATCTTAGTTTTTATTTTCCATTTAGCTAACCAATAACGTCGGGCTCAGACGACGTTAAACAAAGAGCGCTCTTGGGAGGCACCCCTTGCTTATCATTTTTGTTCTTTCTTTTTCTTTTTATTTTGTTTTGCAGGAATAAAACCTTCGGCGGTTCGTTTGGCTCCATCTTCTCTTCCTTAGGCCTGAGTCGGTTTCCAGCTCAAGCACGGGGGAGCGACTTTCGCATTCGGCCATCACAACCCCGGGGAAGTCCGTTTTTTTTTATTTTACTGCATTTCTATTCTCTTCCCCTTATTCTCTTTCTCTTCCTCTTCATTGTTTTTCTTTTTCATTGAGGGCAATGAAAAAACTTAAGCATGGAGGAGGGTTTCATTGTTATATTTCTCTCTTTTCTAAAAAAAAAATATAAAAATCACAAAAAATTGTAGTTTTTCTACTTTTTCTTTAAGGTTTATCAAAAATAAAAAAAACTAGAAAATTCAAAACCCAAAAAAAAAATGAAAAAAATATAAAAAACGAAAAAAATAAAAAAAACACAAAATGAGAAAATCATCAAAAATTATTTTCTATCATTTCTTTAGTATGTTTCTTTGAGTGTTGCGTAGGCTCATGTAGTATTTTTTTAATCTTTGGTAGTATGATAGAATATAGTTTAGGTTAACTATATTACTTTTGCATACATTAGTTTTGCATTTTCTCTTTCATAACTTTTGGCATCATATTTTTATTTTATCATCATAACGATGTTGTAATTTTTCTTCTAATCTAAGTGTAGTAGCGTATATTTGTTGTTAGATGATATTATTAGACACTCACTCACATTGTAGTCTTTCTTGGTGGCTAGAACTTGCCTCTAGCGATCCTCGAAGCATTTGCATAATTTTGTCATGGTTTTTAGAAATGATTTAGGCATCCTTTGGATAGTTTGTGCTTTTTTTGCCCACCTAAAACATTTACTTTGCTAAAACAATTTTGGGTCTTCTCCTTATTTTCTTTGTTAGCTCCACCTCTCATTTTTCACCAAAGCCAAATACCCTTCCTATTATCACAACTAAATTGTTGAGTTTTATTTAAATATCATTTTGTGTTGGGTTGTTATTTTGAAAAATGAGGAGGAAATTATTTCAAGCTTATTTTGGAGCTCTTATGTGCAATGAGTTCAAAAAAATGAAAAAAATCATGAAAAATTATTATCCAAAAAAAATTAATTGAAAAGTTATTGTTGGCCAAGTATGAAAAAGGAAAAATATCCATGGCCTTATGTTTCTTAAATTTTGAGAAATTTGACATACGTCTCTTGTCATTTCTCATTCTGGTGTGCTTTATTTTGAAATTTATTTAAAACTCTCCCCTTGGTTTAGTGTGATATTTTAGCCATCGTGTTTATCTTTGATTTCCAAATCCTTATTATTTACCTAAGCCAAGTCTTTATACCTAATGAAAGTCCTATTGATCTTTAAGCCATGACAATGTACTCGTGTAGTGGAGAGGGTGTGACCGGGCAAGCCTATGGACACCATCATTGATGGATTTCTTTGGAGGTTACCATGGAGTGTTTGTAGAATAATCGTAGTCTCAGCAACTTGTTGCTTGCTCAATGCACTTATTTCGGTTGAATTGCTACTCTTGTTATGTTTGTTAGCTTAAACATTTGATGCCTATTTGTTATGTTAGTAGGAAATTTGCTATCTAGGTTTATGCCCAAGTAATGTTTTTAAACTCTTCTTTATTCTCCTCTACATTGATTTCTCGCCGCACTCATTGGTAGCATATTAGTTTTGATAGCTTAATTTTTGTTTGGTTCTCGCAACTAAAATATTGGGTAGTGTAGCCTCCTATATTTTGATTTCTATTTTGCTTGAGGGCAAGCAAAAACTTAAGCATGCGGGAGTTTGATAATTAGTTTTTATTCATTATATTAGAGATTAAATTAGTAGAATATTCTCCTATGTTTACGTTAATTTCATGCACGTAACGTATATTTTGTTTAATTTTATAATGCGCATAACTAATTTATATTTGTGTTATTTTGACAGGCCTGGGGGGAATCATTAGTGCCCGCTGTCAAGAAGTCGTCGCGACATATTTTGGAGTTAAAGTGGTGCAGCCCGGCCACCAAGAGATGTATTAATTCAAGCTCAAGTCAAGTTAAAGTCAACACCAAGGAAGATTAAATGGAGACATGGTGCAACCCATGCAAAACCCGAGCAGCCACCCCCTTCATTTGGTCCAACCCGAGCCCCCACTACAAGTCAAAACCGACCCCCCCTAGCTGTCTACATGCAGCCCGCCACCTTTGCATGGTTTCCCCCCTTTTCAATGCTTAGCCGACCCCCCTCTCCTCTCTCCTCTTTCTCTTAATTGAAATCTCATTCCTCTCTCTCTCATTTATTCTCATACATTCCCCCCTCTCTCTTTTATTCTCTTCTAAATAAAATGTATGCATGAACCACTCTCCCTCTCTCCTCCCATTTAATTTCATGCATGCACTTTCCCATGCCTATGGCCGGCCACCCCTTTGTCTCCCCTCTCCTCTTCCTATTTCTAGAACCTTCCCCTCCATCTATAAAAGGAGCCCATGCCTCATGCTTAAGGGAGAACTTTTGGCAAGAGAGAGATCAAGAGATAGTTGTAGTTTTTAGTTCTTTTTATTGTCAAGTTTTTCCATGCTTTGTATTTCTTTTTGAGAACATTATTGCCATTTTTATTTTGTTATTATACTCCTCTTTTATTTACTAATGAAAATACAAGTTTTTCTTTACATCTTTGTCTTAATTTCTATAATGCGTAGCTAATTTCTTTTTGTGTTCGATCGCGATGAACTTTGCAATGAAATAATATCTTTATTTTATGATGGCATTTGTACTTTTTATTTCGATCCGACCTTGATTTATTTCGTATCGACTCCGTATTGCTAGTATACGGTAGTAGATTCCGATCTCATATTTGAGTAGTCGAGAGGCTCGTGAATGTGAAAGATCACTCAAGGAAGGAAGGAGTTGCACGCAATCCTAGAGATAGGACGACGTAAATCCTCCGGATTGGAGTCAAATCCAATAGTGCGGGTCAATTCGATAATGCGACTTTAGGCCTTTTTTATTTGCAAAGAGATTTCGGTCAAAACGTCTAGAAGTTAGGAGACTTATTGCTCTAGCGAGAATATTTCTTAGTTTCGGATCCGTCACGGTCTTTATGAATCTGCAAATGTTAAACTAAATTTCTCGGTTATTTTATTTCAAAGTGAATCGTCGATCGAGCACTCTTTTTCAATAGTTTATTTCTCTTTTAATTAAGTTAGTTTATTTTTATTTTCCAAAAACCCAATCAATCGTTCGGTAGGATAATAGAATCGTTGTGAGTAATAATAGTTGCTTGCTGATGGCGCAAATCTCACACACCGCTATAGGCGGTAGCTCGACTGCGACACGAAACGGCAGTGTACCGATCGTTCAAGTAATATAAAACGAGGAGTAATCCCCGAGTATCGAATCTCTCAAGGAACACAGTAAGGTGGAGTTAGGTCTCGAGGAAGGACTTGAGATTGAAGTCCAGCGATAGGTGGAGTGCGGACGAAAGGGATTTGGTTTGTGAAAAATAAAGAGAAAATACTATATCTACTCCTATGCAATGCCGCTATGCAATGCTTCGCTTGGCGGGATGGAGACTAGGCAGGCCTTGAGCGCGCTGCTTCGTAAGGGCGGATGGACGAGTAGACAAACGGATCGAACAATGCAGGCCTTGAGCGCGCTGCTTCGTTAGGCGGGATGGGCGAGTAGGCTAGCGGAATGAGGGTCGCAAGCACCTCTTCAACAAGCACACCACTAACAATTGTTAGGGCGGCACAACGCAACCAACAAACCACACCACAAGGCGCACCTCAATAATATAAACAAAAATACTCAATCATATAGACATAATCAAGTAAAAATGCTATTTAATCAAAATACACTTCATCATAATGTTAGATCTAGTTGCAAATACATCAATAAAAGGAGAACAAGGCAAGAAATCGACCGAATCCGAAGGCTCGTTGAAGATTCACGGTTGGAATCGCCGGGTTGTCAATCCGCGTCCAAGCTCGGTCCACAACTACGTCCGGGGTAGAGAGAGCTGTCACGACTCTCCAATGGACCCGTCTTCTTCGTGTCACGATCCGGTGGAGGTTGCCAACTTCCTCTTGCTCGATGGAGATAGCGGCTAGGTCTTCCTTTGGAGCTCTTGGATGAAGGAGGAGGCCGAGAGGAAACTCCGGCGAAGATTTGGCGTTGAAAGCTTGCCCGGAGATCCTCCCTAAGGTGGGCTACGATGGAGGGGCAAAGTCGGACCAAACCAGGCGGAAAACGGCGGAAGAAAGCGGGGGATCCCGACCTAAATCGCGAGCAGCGGATTTTATAGGCGCTGGAATTAAACAGTGCGCACGGTCAGTGGCGCACGACCAGTGGTCGTGCGCACTAGAATCCTGTGATCGTGCGCTCTGCCTGGACGGAACCTGCAAAGACAGAAATTATAAAATAAAATGTTCGCACGACCAGTGGCGCACGACCGGTGGTCGTGCGCACTAGCGTCAGTGGTCGTGCGCAATATATGAAACAGAACTCAGAAATTTAATGGTCAATGCGCACGAGCAGTGGCGCACGACCGGTGGTCGTGCGCACTGGCATTGGTGGTCGTGCGCACTGCACCAAACAGAACTCATGAAAAAGGCGTTAAGTGCACACGATCAGTGGCGCACGACCAGTGGTCGTGCGCAATAGAACCAGTGATCGTGCGCAGTGTTCCTGTGCAGAATTGCACCGGAAACACCTGCACGACTCCTGTTCTAGCGTACAACCACAAATCCAGCCACTAAAAGTGGCACCTAACAGTGCATGAAAACCACTAATGAAAATAAACATGAAATCACACCAAAATGGGCCAAAAGGTGCACCTAGCATGGATTAACAAATATGAACTAAAACAGGGCTAAAGTGCAGTGAAATGACTAACTAAACGGCCCAGATGAGTCCATAAAAGTGTATATGATCAGGACTCATCACACCCCCAGACTTAACTGTTTGCGCGTCCCGAGCAAACAAATTCTAAGCGAACTAGGAAAGAACAGTAGATGGCTAAAAACTACAATACAGAGTACCATGCGAAGTCGCATGCTCACGTGCATAAGAAGAATAGTAGAGAAGATTTCTGATTATATAAACAGTTTATATATTTCTAAAAGAGTAAAAGCATATTACAACTACTCAAAATGGTGAACAGCGGTGAATCGTTCGGTCATGCATACGGAGAAAGTAAGCTAAACGCTGAGACGAGCATTGCCCAAGATCGGGATGCGGGAAAAACTCCACTGAAATCCATCAGTGTCGGTGACCATAGGCTTGCCCGGTCACATTCTCTCCACGGCACTAGTTTGACTCAAATGCGTGAATCAATAGGACTTTAGGTTTTAAATGGGGCTTGGGTTTAGGTGAGGTATACAATGATAAAGACGATGGTTCAAATACTAAACCCAAATGAGCAAATGCATAACATTATCCAAGTGGCCACAAAACACGCGGATGCACCACACCCCCAGACTTAGACTTAGACGCATGGGTGTGTGCACCGCCTACTCCCAAATATAAATCTCAAACAGATTTTTTTCAATTAAACTTTTCATTCTTTTTTTTTTCTTTTCAAATCTTTTTCTTCTTTTCTTTATCTTTCTTTAACAATTTCAGCAACTTTTCAAAGATGCACAACCACATTTTCACAATGTACTACCACAATCAACACCACCAATTTGAAATTGAAACAAAATGCTTGCTTTTTGGGTGTGCGACTAGGATTGGAGTTCAGGCTTTGGTGAACAATAGTGGGGCTGAACCAAAAGAATGGGGTAGGCACAATTGGGCTAGCGAGGAAATGATGATAGGAATGGCACAAAGGCTCAACCGGGCCAAGATGATGGCCTATATCACATTCACGCAATTGACTAACCGTATACCCATGCTTCAAGAATCGCTTGGGGCAAGTTCTAGCCACCGAGAAAGATTCTCCTTTCACCCGACTCAAGCAATACGAATCTAGCGATCATTTACACACATCCCTACGCTACCGTTTGATTCACACCAGATTCACCATTTGAGTAGAGTAAACAACATTTACACGAATAGAAAAAAATATAAAACCATAAGTATAAAGAGAAATCTAATCTACACAAATTTCTATGCAACCGAGCACTCGACTAGGAGCACTGCTAGAGTCAACATTTTACTCTGCTACATAATCCTAAGCCATCACCTAGACTTTCCCAAATAAGCAGAAGAATTAAATTCACAACAGAGCAGGCAAACAGATGAGTACGCTCTCAAGTGGGTGATGTGGTGTGCAATGAAAATAAACAAAACATTTTAAATGGAATCTTCTAGCATGTAGTGCAATAGTGCGCGTGAGCGGGTAAAACAAAACTACTCTCCCCCAGACTTAAACTAAACAATCCACAAAACATATGACATGAAAATCAGCATAGGGCTAGGGGAAGAGAGTACCCAATGCTCAGCAAGTGAGCATACCAGAAGATTGGCGTTTAAACCCAGACTAAGCTGCAGCATCCGCCATCCAGAGAAGATACCTGCAGGGATCAGCTCCGCAAAAACAAAAGAAACAGAAAAAGATAAACTACAATAAACTATAGCTAACTAAACAGGATGGATTAAAATAAAATGCATGAAAAGTAAGATAACTACTGGGGTTATTGTCATCCCAGCACGACTTATTTGAAAACATAAAAGTTCTAGCTAATGGGCCTATGGAAGGAGAAGTGGACAGGTAACTGGCCTAATATCCGTGTCGGTAGCGGGTACCTATACGAAGAAAGAACAGTCACGCCTCTACCTGAATAAAGATAAAACCTGCCCATCACAGGTAAAGGGAAAAGGAAGTAAGAAGAGGAGGAGGCCTGGTCCTCACTCATCCCACCAAAACTACCCTTGCCCAGCAAGGTATCGTCCACAGCAGGTCCGCAGGAGGAGAAGGCAATGAGTGGAGCTTCCTCTACGGAGGGGGAATGAACCTCCTCACATGAGAGGATGCTCTCATCATTGACTTGAGCAAAAAGCTCCAAGTCCTCCTGGGGTACCTGTAAAGACTCAACCTGCACAGGCTCGGAAGAAGAAGGGGGGTCCAGAAATAAAAAAGACGAAGAACATAAATAAACATCAATCGGGGGAGTGATCCCGGTCTCACTCCCATCAGGTTGGGGAAGTAAAATAATGTTTGCATTGTCATCAATGCTACAAGATTCGGCGGGATCAACAGTGGCCAAGCTAAAGATTTGGACTTCCTCCACCGGTGCTGAGGAAAACTCCTCTTCACCTAGAAGGTTGTCCTCCTCCATAGGAATAGGCACAATACTAAGATCAACCGCCTCCTCCTGCGACACATCATCGACAATGTTGTCAGAAACGAATGTAGAATGCACAATAGGGGAAAGAATCGAATCCACTAGAAGTGGTGGAGGCACATGGAGAATTGGCTCAGCAATGTCGGTGCATAGATCAGCCGCACATCCGGTGACCGTATCCATGCCATACCCTTCAAAATGTGAAGGTGACAAAGACACATAGCCGGATGTTGAAGGTGTGCCGCCAGAGTTAGGATTCGGGACGATCCGGATATCCGGCTCGTCATCCTCATCCAATTGGCGAAGATAAGCAACACAATCCTTCAGGGCATGATCTGTGCTCCGACAAAACTGGCACTGCCTAGCAGGCTTCTTTGGCACAGCGGGGGCTGGAGCCGAAAAGAAGTATGACGGTAAAGGCTCAGCAGAGTAGCCATAAGACTTACGCGCACCATATGGAGTACCAGACGAAGTCGGTGCTCCATATGCTGGGCTATAAGAATTATGCCTACTATTCTCCGTAGGGCATTCATCACTAGAGTGGGAGGTAGCTCCACACCAACGGCAACGGAAATTAAGATGCGCCCACATAGTGTAAAGAGAAAACGATTCAAAATAGAAATGCTATTGTGCAAAACACTACACCTAACAAAAATTACTAGAGCAACCTAATTAAAACAGGAAATAGAATAAAAAGAACAGAAATAAAATAAGCGATGCAATTTACAAATGGAAGGGCTTCTCTCTCAGATTCTCCCTCTCCAGAAAACTCACACGACTGTGTTCCCCGGCAACGGCGCCAAAAACTTGATGGCGCAAATCTCACACACCGCTATAGGCAGTAGCTCGACTGCGACACGAAACGGCAGTGTACCGATCGTTCAAGTAATATAAAACGAGGAGTAATCCCCGAGTATCGAATCTCTCAAGGAACACAGTAAGGTGGAGTTAGGTCTCGAGGAAGGACTTGAGATTGAAGTCCAGCGATAGGTGGAGTGCGGACGAAAGGGATTTGGTTTGTGAAAAATAAAGAGAAAATACTATATCTACTCCTATGCAATGCCGCTATGCAATGCTTCGCTTGGCGGGATGGAGACTAGGCAGGCCTTGAGCGCGCTGCTTCGTAAGGGCGGATGGACGAGTAGACAAACGGATCGAACAATGCAGGCCTTGAGCGCGCTGCTTCGTTAGGCGGGATGGGCGAGTAGGCTAGCGGAATGAGGGTCGCAAGCACCTCTTCAACAAGCACACCACTAACAATTGTTAGGGCGGCACAACGCAACCAACAAACCACACCACAAGGCGCACCTCAATAATATAAACAAAAATACTCAATCATATAGACATAATCAAGTAAAAATGCTATTTAATCAAAATACACTTCATCATAATGTTAGATCTAGTTGCAAATACATCAATAAAAGGAGAACAAGGCAAGAAATCGACCGAATCCGAAGGCTCGTTGAAGATTCACGGTTGGAATCGCCGGGTTGTCAATCCGCGTCCAAGCTCGGTCCACAACTACGTCCGGGGTAGAGAGAGCTGTCACGACTCTCCAATGGACCCGTCTTCTTCGTGTCACGATCCGGTGGAGGTTGCCAACTTCCTCTTGCTCGATGGAGATAGCGGCTAGGTCTTCCTTTGGAGCTCTTGGATGAAGGAGGAGGCCGAGAGGAAACTCCGGCGAAGATTTGGCGTTGAAAGCTTGCCCGGAGATCCTCCCTAAGGTGGGCGACGATGGAGGGGCGAAGTCGGACCAAACCAGGCGGAAAACGGCGGAAGAAAGCGGGGGATCCCGACCTAAATCGCGAGCAGCAGATTTTATAGGCGCTGGAATTAAACAGTGCGCACGGTCAGTGGCGCACGACCAGTGGTCGTGCGCACTAGAATCCTGTGATCGTGCGCTCTGCCTGGACGGAACCTGCAAAGACAGAAATTATAAAATAAAATGTTCGCACGACCAGTGGCGCACGACCGGTGGTCGTGCGCACTAGCGTCAGTGGTCGTGCGCAATAGATGAAACAGAACTCAGAAATTTAATGGTCAATGCGCACGAGCAGTGGCGCACGACCGGTGGTCGTGCGCACTGGCATTGGTGGTCGTGCGCACTGCACCAAACAGAACTCGTGAAAAAGGCGTTAAGTGCACACGATCAGTGGCGCACGACCAGTGGTCGTGCGCAATAGAACCAGTGATCGTGCGCAGTGTTCCTGTGCAGAATTGCACCGGAAACACCTGCACGACTCCTGTTCTAGCGTACAACCACAAATCCAGCCACTAAAAGTGGCACCTAACAGTGCATGAAAACCACTAATGAAAATAAACATGAAATCACACCAAAATGGGCCAAAAGGTGCACCTAGCATGGATTAACAAATATGAACTAAAACAGGGCTAAAGTGCAGTGAAATGACTAACTAAACGGCCCAGATGAGTCCATAAAAGTGTATATGATTGATGCGCGTCGGCAAGTGCACCGGTCGCTGTCAAGTAATAATTGTGGAGAATAAATTCCCCGGATGTCGGTCTCTTGAGGAATGCAGGATGGGTGATCGAATCGCGCAGTGAATATTGTTACACAAGCGTTTCACAAACACAAAGAGGGGTTTTTGGTTGGTTTTCCTAATTTTAACAACAATAAAAGAGATGCGGGTCGAGAACACCGCTTCGCAACGTGAGGTGGATGCAACGGCCGCGATGCCGTGCTTCGTGAGGCGAATGAAGTGGACTCAGGCGCGAGAGAGTGGGGGTCGCAAACACCTCTTCACGACCGTCGTTAGCTCTTGCCAACACGGAGCAAACACCTTGCGTGCGTGTGTGTGAGTGAGTGCGCTTGAACGTGGTGAATCACAACCAACCCATGAATAAGAACACAGAAACATTCATTCTCATCAAGTAAATATCACAATATTCATTTAGTAAAAGATTCAAAGGGGTACAATCAAGGAAAGAGGAAGGAGATAACCGGTGGTGAAGACTAGCGGCCGTTCACGGCCGGAATGGTAGGTTGTCGGGCTACCTCCGGACTCGGGCGGACGATGCTTCCGGCGTAGAGGGCTGTCACAATCTCCCTACGTGCTCCGTCGTCTTCGACTCAAGGTCTCTTCTTCTTCTCACCGGGCGGAAAGCGAAAATGATTGCTTGGAGGCTTGCGGATGATAGAGAACGCTCACGGACGATGAAGGATGTCTAGGAATGGACCGAGGAAGCTTCCCCTTGCGTAGGAGATGAAGTAGGGGCGATCCAAGGGGGCGGTCGGCGGCGTACGGAACAGAAATCCCGCTCCCGGAATGAATCATCGCCCTAAAATCGCAACAGGCGCTTAAATAGGCGCTGGATTAAACACTGCGCACGATCATTGGCGCACGACCAGTGGTCGTGCGCACTGGAATCCTGCGATCGTGCGCACTGCCTGGACAGAACCTGCACGAGATGAAATCATAAAATAAAATGTTCGCACGACCAGTGGCGCACGACCATTGGTCGTGCGCACTAGCGTCGGTGGTCGTGCGCAATAGGTGAGACAGAACTCATAAAATTACTATTAAGTGCGCACGGACAGTGGCGCACGACCGGTGGTCGTGCGCACTGGAGTTGATGGTCGTGCGCACTGCACCAGACAGAACTCGTAAAAAGGGGTTAAGTGCGCACGATCAGTGGCGCACGACCGGTGGTCGTGCGCACTAGAACAAGTGATCGTGCGCAGTGTTCCTGTGCAGAATTGCACCGGAAACACTTGCACGCCTCCTATTCCAGCACAAACACAGATCTAGCCACCGAAAGTGGCACTTAACAACATATGAGTACTATGAAAGGAAATAAACACGAAAACACACCAAAGTGGGCCAAAATGTGCACCTAGCATGGGTTATCAATTATAAACTATAATAAGGCTAAAGTGCGTGATATTGACTAAAAAATGGCCCGGATGAGTCCATGAAGGTGTATATAATCAGGACTCATCACACCCCCAGACTTAACTGTTTGCGCGTCCCGAGCAAACTAATCCGGCGGAAGTTGAAAAAGATAATTAAAATAGCGAATTACGCAGGGGAGTACAGTGCGAAGTAACATACGCATGCGAGTAGGAATTCTAGTAGAAGAAGATTCTAGCTATGCTAACTAATTTACGTAAGTACTAAAGCGTAATCAAAGATTTAATTGTACTCAGTGGGTGAATTATGAAGAATTTGACGATCATGCCCGGTATGAAAGTGACGAGACGCTGAGGCGGGTGTTGCAAAAGATCGGGGCTTAGGAATAACTCCGCTGAAATCCATCAACGTCGTGAACCATACGCTTGCCCGGTCACACTCTCTCCACGGCGCTAGCAAACTCGCAAGTCAAATCAGTAGGACTTATAGGATTAAAACGGGGCTTAGGTTACGGAATGATATGCAAAGATAAACATGACGGCTACGCAACCCAAATGAGCCAACGGCACACTGCACCTTACAAAACCAAACAACTATGCTCGTGTGACACACCCCCAGACTTATCATGAAAACCAGGTGTGCACACAGCCTACTTTACAAATACCAACAGATTTTTCTCTTTAGCTTGGGAGGATTATTTTCAGGATACTCTTCTTTTTTTTCTTTTATATATTTTTCTTCTTTCAAGCAACCTCCAGTTGGTTCAAAATCAGCGGATAGACATTATTTTCTCTTCAAAACACAATGATACCACACACCACACAAGTTGGAAATTATGAGCACAGTTAAAACATTTTTTTTTTTGGTTGCGGGCGTAGGATAGGCTTCAGGCTTTGGTGGATGAGGAGGAGCTGAACATAAAAATGGTAGGCACAAATTTGGCTTGCAAAGGCGAATGAAAGGGGCATGGAATAACAAAGCTCAAACTAGCCAAATGGTGGCCTACATCATGCTTGACTCAACAAGTAGCTCTCACCCATGCTTCAAGAGTCGCTTGGGGCAAGTTCTTAGCCCACGAGAAAGATAAACCTTCCTCCCGACTCGAGCAACACACGTTTAGCGACCGCACACACACAACACCGGGTTATCATCAATTTCATTCGAATTCACCACTTGAGTACATTAAATCTAAATTTACGCAGAGATACTGCACATAAATTAAATGCATAAAGAAAATCTAATTCTACTCAGGTTCTACTATAGCATGCGAGGCGACTAGAACACTACATGAGTCGACACCGCGCTCCAAATAATAATTCCTGTGTCAATAGCCTATTTCACATTCCAACCAAACTAGTTTAAACGGAACAACACAAAAGAAAGCACGCACTCAAGTGGGTGAAGTGGTGTGTGAAGATGAACGATACTAAATAACTGAAATTAAAATACTTCTAGTATGCAAATGAGATGAGCATGTGCAGTGGGTGACAAAGAAACGGCTCTCCCCCAGACTTAATCAAAACCATACAACATAATGATATGACAGTGAAAATCAAAATTGAAAGCTAGGGAAGAAGTTACCCAATGCTCAGCACGTGAGCATACCAGAAGAATGGCGTTTAAAATCAAGACAATCCGCAGCATCCACCATCGAACACAAAACCTGCAAGCAAAACTCAAAACAACAAAAGCAAAAACAAAAACTGAACTAGGAAAGGTTAGATAAAA
This sequence comes from Dactylorhiza incarnata, assembly GCA_033032865.1. Taxonomy (NCBI): domain Eukaryota; kingdom Viridiplantae; phylum Streptophyta; class Magnoliopsida; order Asparagales; family Orchidaceae; genus Dactylorhiza; species Dactylorhiza incarnata. The sequence continues at coordinate 2,924,102 of JAWHQI010000068.1, forward strand.
GGAAATATAAAAAAAAAACAAAAACTGAACTAGGAAAGGTTAGATAAAAGGAAATATAAAAAAACGGAAATCTGGGTTGTCTCCCAGTAGCGCTTTCATTTAACGTCCTTAAGCTGGACCAAATACCTGTATTAGCATTGTTTATAAAGAGTGCAGGAATTAAAAAGAAAGAGTTCAGAACTAGAGTTTCACACAAAAGATAAGAGACCAGAATAGGAAATCAGCTGCCGGTGCTTGTATGAAGTCCATCTCCCAATGTCAACAACTGACACTCCTTGTTAATAGTGGCGCCATCATATAACTTCAGCCGATGTCCATTGACCTTAAACTTGTCCCCCTTATCTCCAGATATTTCAATGGCACCAAAAGGCGAGACATCGGTCACGGAGAAAGGACCACTCCACCTCGATTTAAGCTTCCCTGGGAAGAGGCGGAGACGGGAGTTGTAGAGCAGCACCTGGTCCCCAATTTTGAACTCCTTAGGAATTATATGCTGATCATGCCATTTTTTCGTTTTCTCCTTATAGATGCGAGCGTTTTCATAAGCAAAATGACGGAGCTCCTCTAACTCGTTGAGTTGGGACCGACGCACTTCGGCCGCGGCTCCAATGTCCATGTTCAACAGTTTGGTAGCCCATAATGCTTTATGCTCCAGCTCTACAGGGAGGTGACATGCCTTGCCATAGACTAATTGAAACGGAGTCATTCCAATGGGTGTTTTGAACGCAGTCCGGTAGGCCCATAATGCGTCATCGACCTTCTTAGCCCACTCCTTCCTATTTGAATGTATTGATTTCTCAATTATTCGCTTGAGCTCGCGGTTGGAGACTTCGACTTGCCCGCATGTTTGGGGGTGGTAAGCCAAAGAAATTTTATGATGGACCCCAAACTTTTTCATGAGCTGCACAAACTGTCTATTGCAAAAATGACTCCCGCCGTCGCTGATGATAGTTCTCGGCGTCCCAAACCTGGAGAAGATGTTCTTGTGGATAAAGTGCAGCACAGTGTTGGCATCATTCGTGGCAACCGCCTCAGCTTCCACCCACTTCGAGACATAATCAACTGCCACAATAATGTAATGCTTACCATGAGACATTGGGAAAGGGCCCATGAAGTCTATTCCCCAGACGTCAAAGGGTTCGCAAACCAGCATGTTATTAAGGGGCATCTCATCACGCCGGGAAATATTCCCAGTCCTTTGACATTCGTCGCACTTGGTGACATAGGCATGGGCATCCCGGAAGAGGGTCGGCCAGAACAATCCACATTGCAGGATTTTTCGTGCTGTTCGAACGGCCCCGAAGTGCCCGCCGGCCTCTCTGTCATGGCAATGCTGTAATACAGACTGAAACTCAGCTTCCGGAATGCAACGCCTAATAATCCCGTCGCTGCATGTGTGGAACAAGAGCGGATCTTCCCAAAAATAGTATTTTGCGTCGGAGACAAGCTTCCGTTTTTGCTGAGGGGACAAACTCGGGGAGAGTGTTCTACAAGCCAAGTAATTAGCAATATCTGCATACCAAGGTGCGGTCGGGGAGGATGTAGTGATTGCAAATAAATTTTCATCCGGGAAATAGTCGTCAGTTTCCTCCACAACGCAATTAGGAGTGTCGTACTCCAAACGTGAGAGATGATCAGCAATCACGTTCTCCACCCCTTTCTTATCTTTGATTTCCAGATTGTATTCCTGCAAGAGTAAAATCCAACGAATCAGACGCGATTTGGATTCTTTCTTACTGAAAAGATACCTGAGAGCGGCGTGGTCCGTATACACGATCACTTCGGAGAGTACCAAGTATGAGTGAAACTTTTCAAAAGCGAAGACCACAGCTAGCATTTCTTTCTCCGTGGTGGTATAATTGGCTTGTGCACTGTTGAGAGTTCGACTGGCATACGCGATAGTGTGAAAAGTCTTGTCTTTCTTTTGACCGAGAACAGCACCTACGGCCACATCACTTGCGTCGCACATGATAATGAAAGGTAGAGTCCAGTCGGGTGCCACCAGAATTGGGGCTGAGATGAGTTGTCCCCGTAAAGTTTCGAAGGCGTGCATGCATGCTTCATCGAAATGGAATGGGACGTCCTTAACCAGCAGGCGAGATAAAGGCTTTGAGATGGAGGAGAAGTCCTTGATGAACCTTCGATAGAAGCCCACATGGCCAAGAAAACTTTGAATGCCCTTCACTGACATGGGTGGAGGGAGGTTTCTGATGACACTAACTTTCGCTTGATCCACTTCAAGCCCTTCGCAGGAAACTTTATGCCCCAAGACGATTCCTTCGCGCACCATGAAGTGGCATTTCTCCCAGTTTAAGATAAGATTGGTGTCTTCACACCGCTTCAATGTCTTGGCCAAATTTGCGAGGCAACTGTCAAAACTACTGCCAAATAGAGTGAAATCGTCCATAAAGACTTCGAGGAAATCCCCTACCATGTCAGCAAAAATGGCGAGCATACAATGTTGGAAAGTTGCGGGGGCATTACACAGTCCGAATGGCATTCTTTTGAACGCGAAGGTACCGGATGGACATGTGAATGTAGTCTTGTCTTGATCAGAAGGGTCAATTAAAATCTGATTGTACCCTGAGTACCCATCCAAGAAACAGTAGTAATCCTGCCCTGCTAACTTTTCTAGCATCTGATCAATGAAGGGGAGTGGGAAATGGTCCTTGCGCGTCGCATCGTTCAGCTTGCGGTAGTCAATGCAGACTCTCCACCCAGTGATCATTCGGGTCGGTAGCAGCTCATTCTTCTCGTTGGCAACGACAGTGATCCCTCCCTTCTTTGGGACCACCTGGACTGGACTGACCCATTTGCTATCGCTGATTGGGTAAATGATGCCAGCATCTAAAAGCTTTATCACTTCAGCCTTCACAACCTCTTGCATTTTCGGGTTCAGCCACCTTTGGGGTTGTGCTGTCGGTTTGTACTGATCTTCAAGGAGGATCTTATGCATGCAGACCGTGGGGCTGATTCCCTTGATGTCAGCTAGAGAACGTCCGAAGACCTTGTGGTACCTTCTCAGCACGCCCACTAGTGCAGTTTCGTTGGCAGCGGAGAGGGCTGCCGAGATAATCACCGGATGCGTGTTTGTTTCTCCAAGAAAGACATACTTGAGAGAGTCCGGAAGTTGTTTGAGAGCCGAACAAGGGTCTGGATCAGCAGAAACGTTGGAGGGCTCTCCAATTGAATGTGCCAAATCGGGCTGGTTTGAGTGAACACCCTCCTCCTCCTTGTCTTTGTGCTGCCAACACACCTCGCGGTCATCCAACTCCACATCGTTCTGACCATCGAATTCTTCAAGTGCCTCTGCTGGCTCACACTCCGTTATTTCAAAGAGTTGCGAAGGGCTATGGACATTGAACGATATAGCATCCTCCCCTAGTCTTAGAGTGAGCTCCCCCTGCTCCACATTAATAATAGCACGAGCAGTAGCCAGAAAGGGCCGCCCCAAGATAATGGGTACATTTGTATCGACCTTCATGTCGAGAATGATAAAATCAGCTGGGAAAGCGAGACCGTTTACAATGATTGTGAGGTCCTCGACAATTCCTGATGGCTTCTTGATCGACCGATCAGCGAGTTGCAGCATTACCTGTGTTGGCTTCAAGATACCAGCACCAAGTTCACGAAAGATAGAGAGTGGCATCAAGTTGATTGATGCCCCCAAGTCACAGAGTGCCTGGCTGAAATGGTGCTGGCCAATCCTGCAAGGGATCGTGAAGCTGCCCGGATCCTTGCACTTTGTGGGTAAATTGGAAACAATGGCGGAGCACTCCTCGGTGAGGTCGATAGTTTTGAGACCCTCCAACTGCTTCCGCTTCGAGATCAAGTCTTTCAAAAACTTGGAGTAGCCCGGCATTTGAGAGATAGCTTCAATGAGTGGTATGCTCACTTGCACTCCTTTCATTACTTCCAAGAATCTGTGGAATTGTTTCTCGGATTTCTCGTTGCGCAGCCTGTGGGGAAATGGGGGGTGAGCAGCGCTTTTCGAGGGTTGTGCCTCACTCACGGGATGTGGCTCGAAATGAATCTGAGTCGGCTTCTCGTGGATTTCTTCATTAGGCTTGTCAGTGGAAACCGCAAGCGGTTCCGGTCGAGGGGGATTGTCTACACTTCTCCCACTTCTCAATCGCATGGTATTTACTGACTCAGGATGCTGAATTGCAAGTCCAAAAACAACATCAGAAAGAGTCCCAATAGTAGAGCGAAGCTGTTGGATTGCGACTGATTGGTCATTCATTTTGTTCAATACCCCAACCACCAAGGTTGCTAACTGTTCTGGTTGATCAGGCGGCACCAAATCCGCTGCTCCCTTGAGCGTCACGGCATTAACTGCAGCAGTACTTGTGGAGCAAATGACATGACTCCAATGCTGACTGGTGTGAACAATATTCACGACCACTTCCCATGCGTCCTTCCCCGATTTATTAAACAGGGCCCCACCGGCTGCCACATCAAATAGAAGACGGAATTTCTCCCGCACTCCAAAATAAAAAATCTGAATTAAGAAAGCTTCCGAGAGATCACCACGGTAACAACCCCTATGCAGGGACTGGAAACGTTCCCAAGCATTGTCTAACGTCTCCTCCTTCCCTTGTTCAAAGGTCATGAGTTCCCTGTACTTATCCAAGGCTTGAGTACGATGTTGAAACTCTTGTAAAAATCTCCCTTCGAGTTGTTTCCATGTGATCACCTCTCGTTTCCGGGTATCCCAATACCAGCTTTTGGCTTTTTTGTGCAGGGAGAATGAAAATGCCAGAATCTTCTGTGGGTCATTTTCAACTCCACTGAAAATACAAGTGTAGTAGATGTCTAAGAAATCCCGCATGTGTTGCCCCGCATCTTCATGCTCATCTCCGCTGAACTTGCAGTTCCCATACATGTACTCAATGACGTCGGCGGAGATCCCAAAGTCATGATTGTTCCTTTTTGCTTGATCCCTTAAATCGTTTAAGCTTCCATGGTAGATGCATTCCTGAATGGAGGTCATGCTGCGAATACAGAGGTGAACAAAAGAGGTGAAAGAAAGGGAAATTCTTGTGCAACAAAGCTTCACACAGACGAATTCATCACGTCTGCATTCCCCGGCAACGGCGCCAAAAACTTGATGCGCGTCGGCAAGTGCACCGGTCGCTGTCAAGTAATAATTGTGGAGAATAAATTCCCCGGATGTCGGTCTCTTGAGGAATGCAGGATGGGTGATCGAATCGCGCAGTGAATATTGTTACACAAGCGTTTCACAAACACAAAGAGGGGTTTTTGGTTGGTTTTCCTAATTTTAACAACAATAAAAGAGATGCGGGTCGAGAACACCGCTTCGCAACGTGAGGTGGATGCAACGGCCGCGATGCCGTGCTTCGTGAGGCGAATGAAGTGGACTCAGGCGCGAGAGAGTGGGGGTCGCAAACACCTCTTCACGACCGTCGTTAGCTCTTGCCAACACGGAGCAAACACCTTGCGTGCGTGTGTGTGAGTGAGTGCGCTTGAACGTGGTGAATCACAACCAACCCATGAATAAGAACACAGAAACATTCATTCTCATCAAGTAAATATCACAATATTCATTTAGTAAAAGATTCAAAGGGGTACAATCAAGGAAAGAGGAAGGAGATAACCGGTGGTGAAGACTAGCGGCCGTTCACGGCCGGAATGGTAGGTTGTCGGGCTACCTCCGGACTCGGGCGGACGATGCTTCCGGCGTAGAGGGCTGTCACAATCTCCCTACGTGCTCCGTCGTCTTCGACTCAAGGTCTCTTCTTCTTCTCACCGGGCGGAAAGCGAAAATGATTGCTTGGAGGCTTGCGGATGATGGAGAACGCTCACGGACGATGAAGGATGTCTAGGAATGGACCGAGGAAGCTTCCCCTTGCGTAGGAGATGAAGTAGGGGCGATCCAAGGGGGCGGTCGGCGGCGTACGGAACAGAAATCCCGCTCCCGGAATGAATCATCGCCCTAAAATCACAACAGGCGCTTAAATAGGCGCTGGATTAAACACTGCGCACGATCATTGGCGCACGACCAGTGGTCGTGCGCACTGGAATCCTGCGATCGTGCGCACTGCCTGGACAGAACCTGCACGAGATGAAATCATAAAATAAAATGTTCGCACGACCAGTGGCGCACGACCATTGGTCGTGCGCACTAGCGTCGGTGGTCGTGCGCAATAGGTGAGACAGAACTCATAAAATTACTATTAAGTGCGCACGGACAGTGGCGCACGACCGGTGGTCGTGCGCACTGGAGTTGATGGTCGTGCGCACTGCACCAGACAGAACTCGTAAAAAGGGGTTAAGTGCGCACGATCAGTGGCGCACGACCGGTGGTCGTGCGCACTAGAACAAGTGATCGTGCGCAGTGTTCCTGTGCAGAATTGCACCGGAAACACTTGCACGCCTCCTATTCCAGCACAAACACAGATCTAGCCACCGAAAGTGGCACTTAACAACATATGAGTACTATGAAAGGAAATAAACACGAAAACACACCAAAGTGGGCCAAAATGTGCACCTAGCATGGGTTATCAATTATAAACTATAATAAGGCTAAAGTGCGTGATATTGACTAAAAAATGGCCCGGATGAGTCCATGAAGGTGTATATAATCAGGACTCATCAATGATCAGGACTCATCACTTGCCCCGAGTTTTTATACAACCTTGATATATTTTATATCCTATGCTATATTTCGATAGGTACAATTGCCTTAATCGAGTATAGATTGGAGAACACAAATTTCTCTATCAAGGAGCAGGAAGGAGAAGAAGGAATAGGATGGGGGAGGCCGAGAAGGGAGAGGTGACGCTGCTGTACTGTGACTTCCATGATGAGGAAGGTCACGCGATAGCCACCTACCCGGAGTTCATGGAAACAAAAAGGGCCCGAGTGCCCGCGCCACGACAGCAGCAGCCGGTGAGGATTGAGGAGGTTGAGCCTCAGGAGGAGGAGGAAAGGTGTGTGGACCGAGCCGATTTGGGGACCCGAGGGTGGATCAGGGTGATCCATGGGGGGGGGGGGGGTAGGGATTGAGGCAACCCGGAAGGCGAGCCTCCATACTATCTATCGTCGTAGCGTGGCTTCGACATCCCTAACCCCGCCCCCGATAGAGAAAATTTCATTCACCCAGAAGGACATGCCAGGTTGTGAGGACCCGTTCTGCGACGCGTTGGTCATTCAGACGACGATCGAGAACTTCACCGTTTCCCAAATCCTGGTGGATAACGAAAGTTCAGTCAACGTTATTTTCAAGAAGGCGCTCGATGGAATGGAGGTGGAGGCGCGAAGAGTGCTGGCCTCGGACGGTCCGTTGTTTGGATTATCCGGGGAGAGGAAGGAAGTGGAGGGAGGAGTGGGACTCCATGTGGTTTTGGGAGGGCAGTCCAGGAACTGTCGCTTTGTCATAGTGGATGCCCCCAACAGCTATAGCGCCATCTTCGGACGGCCACTCATCAGCGCGTTCCACTGTGTCCCCTCCACATTCCACCCGTGCCTTAAGTTCAATGACGGAGGAGTCCAAGTCCGAATCAGAGGAGACCCGAAGGTCGCAAGGCAATGCTACGTGACAGCGGTCAACACCATCTCCTGGATGGCCGAGGCAGAGAAATGGGACCAGGAGATGGGTGAGCCGGCAGGACTTGGAAGAGAGGACCAGAAGGAGGAGATGGAGCAGAGGCCGGAGGAGCCGATAGAGGAGGAAGAGGTAGAGGATCGAGCCTAGGAGGAAGGGGTGGAAGAGGTGATGGAGGTCCAAGAAGAAGGACAGGAGCAAGGGGAAGGTTGGGGAGAACAGTCTCGGCTGAAGGCCGTGGAGGAGGTCGTGGAGCTCGAAGTCACCACCCGAGACGGAGTGGTGGAGAAAGTTAGGATCAGTGGGGAGCTCAGCCTGGAGGAGCGGAAGCAGATTCTCGGCTGCGTTCAGGAGAACGTGGACGTCTTCGCTTGGAGCGCCGCGGAGATGCCAGGGATCGACGCAGATGTGGCTTGCCACCGCCTCAATCTCGATCCTGGCACCCGCCCCATCCGTCTAAAGAGGAGGTCCATGGAGGACAAGCTGGAAGGACCCATCCGAGAGGAGGTGGGTAAGCTCATACAGGCGGGGTTTGTATCAGAGATCCAGTATCCAGGCTAGGTCTCTAACGTGGTCATGGTGAAGAAAGGGGGAGGTAAGTGGAGAATGTGTATCGACTTTTCCTTGCTTAATAAATTGTGCCCCAAGGATTGCTACCCCTTGCCTATAATCGACACGCTGGTTGACTCAGCCGTCGGTTTCCCTATAATGTCTTTTTTAGATGCTTTTTCAGGTTATCATCAGATTCGCATGCACCCCCCTGACGTCAAAGATGACTCCTTCATCACGGGTGATGGGTGTTATTGTTATAAGATGATGCCCTTCGGGCTCAAGAATGCAGGTGCCACGTACCAAAGAATGATTGACAGGGTCTTTCGAGAACAGAAGGGGAAAAACTTGGAGGTCTACGTCGATGACCTCATGGTAAGGAGTCGGGACCTGGAATCCCACCTCCGAGACCTTGAAGATACCTTTAGGACCTTGCAGAAGTATAAGATGAAGCTCAACCCCCTGAAGTGTGTCTTCGTGGCTAGCCGGGGAAAATTCTTGGGTCACCTGCTCACTCCGGCGGGGGTGGATCCTAACCCGGATAAGGTCAGAGCAATAATGGAATTGGGATCTCCAAGAAATTCGAAGGAGGTTCAGAGCCTCACTGGAAAGCTATCCGGACTCAGCAGGTTCCTCTCCAAGGCGGGAGACAAGTGCGCAACCTTTTTCAACGTTTTAAGGGGAAATAAAAAATTCGAATGGACCCCGGAGTGTGAGGGAGCCTTTCAGGCTTTGAAGGAGCAACTCACCCAAACTCCCCTACTCCAAGGGCCGAGACCGGGAGAGGATCTATCCCTATACCTGGGGGTAGGATCGGAGGAAGTAAGTTTAGTATTGGTCCGGGAGGAGGGGAGGAGGCAATTCCCCATCTACTACGTCAGCCGAGTGCTGAGGAAGGCGGAGCTCCGGTACCCGATTCTGGAAAAGCTGGCCTTCGCATTGGTAGTGGCGGCCCGGAGACTACGACCTTACTTTCAGGCACATTCTATCAAGGTAGTGACTGATCACCTGCTCCACAAAGTCATGGAAGGGGTGGAGCACTCGGGAAGGTTGGCGAAGTGGTCCGTGGAGTTGAGTGAGTTCGATGTTACGTTCGTGATGGAGACGACGACCCACAACTTGAAGATTTTGATGCAAGCATGCTTACAGATGAGGGAGGTCATCCAACCAAGGACTCCCGTCGCCATCGCCACTACAACCTCTGCCCTCGGCACAAGACTTAATATTTTATATTTGAAGCATTTAAATTTTGAAGCATTTAAATTATTGGTGTATTTTAATTTGAACTCTTTTTTACTTTGGCCTGCGTTTAGCCAATGTCTCTTTTAGATTGGGCTGTGTTTAGCATGAACTCTTGTAAGCCTTATATAAGGCATTTTTGATGAAGGATTTAGTAGAATTGATGAATGAAAAGTAAAAACCTAATCCCCTCCTAATTTTCTCCCTCTCTCTTGTGTGGCCGCCCCTCACGTTCCCCCTCTTTCTCTCGATCGGCCAAGGAGGCCAAACCCTCCCTCTCCCTCTCTCTCTCTCGATCGGCCAAGGAGGCCGCCCCCCTCCAGTTTCTCTCTTCCTCTCGACCAGCCAAGGGAAAACCGCCCCTCCCTTCTCCTCTCCTGCTCCGGTTCGGTCAAGGAGGCCGTCCCCCTCACTTGCCCCGGTTCGGTCAAGGAGGCCGCCCCTCCCTTTCCCTTTCCTCTTCAAGATTTCGGCCAAGTCTCTCTTGGGACGCCCCTCCCCCATTCCACTCCTCCCTAGCCGCCCGCCCCCCTTCAAAGGCTTTCCCCTCTCTCCTTCTATCAACCCCTTCCTTCATCTCCCTCACTAAGCCTATCCAAACTTCAGCCATCCCCTTCTCCCTCCCGGAAAGCAGCCCCCACTTCAAGAAAGACTCCTCCTCGGCTTGGATATCTCCTCCGAAGGCGCTAGTGTGGTTTGACGTGAACCGGCAACGGTGTGACGGTGAAAACGGTGTTCAAATCTCTCACCGACGACGCAACTCCGGTGGAACCGTAGAACGACGACCGGGCTTTGAGTTGCTTGAGGCCAATCCAATCTCAAGCGGGTAACGAAGTATCCACAAAGTGCTTCTCTTTCTTAGATTATTGTGTGGTGGAATTTGTGGCGTGATCTTCGTATCACCGTTGAATTTTTTTGTTGGTTTTTTTCCATTACGAGTCTTGCATTGCATCCTTATCTTTTATCTTTCGAAGGGGCATGGCGAACCCCGCTTTTTGTTGGGAGAGATCAACCATTTTTCGAAATCGTAATTTTTCGGTGGATCTCTTTGGTACGACGCATAGCTTGTCCGGGCCGGGTGGGTCCTTTTGCTTGATCAAACATTGGCTCATCGCCCTTGGGAGATCTCAAGAGGTTTGGTAACCTTCGTGGGCAAGTGTTTCTCTTTGCCTAGTCCGGTGCACTTGCACTGTGCGGCTTGCATTTGCATCATTCTTCTTTAGTCTCGCGTGGTTAACTAGTTATGATACGAACAGGCATTGTGAACGTAGTGTCCTACATCAATTTGGTATCAAAGTGAGGTTAGTGCTGGTTTCCTAATTGGCACAATCCTCATCGTTTTTCTTATAGGACACTTGCACCCACATTTTTCCAAAAAAAAAAACTGAAATCCAAATTAAAAAATTTGATTTTCTGCGGTGCGCGAATAGCAGTCTGAAATCTGAATTTTTAGTCGAAAATCAATAAAAATTTTTCTGGACCATCCTCACTCTATTGTCAGCATTAAAATAAAAAAATATCTTGATTTACCCTAGTTATCAGGCGGAAATAAAATTACGTTTCTATAAAATTTTAGTCAGATTTGCCTTCCCCTAGCCTATGAGCACAACTTTAGGAATGGGGTTGTCCCCGCACTACTCCCATATGGGTTTGGACCCGATGGAGTTCACTAAATTCTGTCATGGGGCTAGAGACCCATTCCATGATCCTACAATGACAAGGTTTAGCCGTGATCCGGCACATCAATTTCGTTTAAACTTTAAGCACGGTGAGAAGTGGTGCAGGTTGGTGGTTGATAGCGTCTATCATACCAACGCTGTAACGGAGAACACAGTGTCTAGGATGTTGGTGACCACCGAGCCACATCCTTGCCCATACCACCTTGTGTGTCCTGATGAGAGTGTTATTTTTGTGTCCCAACGATGTTTGGTGCCCCTCACCATTAAAGCCTATTCTGAGCGTGTTTGGTGTGATGTCCTTCCTACGAAGGACTTCCATGTGTTGTTAGGACACCCTAGGCTTGCTAGCCATGATATTATATACGATGATTGCGATGACACCTTAGACTTCCTGCATCAAGGTCGGCTTATATCTCTTAGATCCACTCCGCCTACGAAGCCATCGGTCCCATCTGGGGACATTTGTAGCACTGCTGAGTCGACACCCCTATGCTTAGCAACGAAAAGGGATGTTGACACCACTAGTCAAAATCAGCCTATAGACGGTATTAGCCACTCAGAAACGAACACTTTATGCCTAACCGTTAAACCCGAGACTGGTCCGGTTAGTCCTAGCCTGCCCATAGGCCATATTGTCCCTGTTGATACTCCCACGATTGGCTTAGTGTCTGAGACTGAGGTTACCCTGATTAGTCAACCTTTACATGATCCCATTAGCTTTAGGGAGCCTCTTGTTGGTCATCCCGAGATCATTCCGGAGGTTTTTGAAAATTCTGAAATAGAGTCAAATGATTATGATGATGTTGGTGAGAAAGCCGAGGAGATGGGGCGACCCTTATTAGCTCCTCACACTCTTGATAGTGGGATTAGGGCTAGTGAATTTCTTGTGTCTTCTAGTGGGGAGGACAAGTGGTCCAATTCGTTATCTGTTGGTGGTAGTTGTGTGGGCACATTCTCTGCACTAGTGGACCATATGTTAGTGTTAGCTCCCCCGTTGATCCGTCACCCATTTATGGTTGCTTGGGTCCCCCCTACTTCGGTCCCGACCTTGAAGTATGGAATGGAACACGTTACCACCGCGGGACGAGATGAGTGGTTTCGTTGGATTGTCCTTCCTATGCTAGTTGACCAAAAATTTTGGGATCGTCCTAGGCTTCGTGCTCCCGAAACCACTCCCTTTGGGAGTGCTAGCATTTTTGAATCTAGTCTTGGGAACGAAGTTATGAAATTTTTAACATTCTTATCTTTCAAAGACCCCGCTGCTATAGTTCGTGCGACTACCCATCCTAGGATGAATTTGGATTTAAAATTATATAATGAATTAGTGGGTGTTCCAAGAAGTCTTAACTCACCCAAACATGATGAATTGGTGCTAGTCGACCCATCTGGGTCCATTCACTTTGTAGTCTCCGCACCACGTAGATCTGACTACGTATCACATTTGACTATTCAATTTTCTGCGTGTCCGCCTACGTTTTTGACCTCGACTACGACCGATTCTGAGTCCTTGCCCATTGTGCCTCTGGATGTGGTGTCACTTAAACATACCTATATACCACACCCATTTGCACGCATTTACCCACCGCCTTTTGATGACCCTCATTTCCACACGTTAATGACTATAGAAAGGCCTCTTGAGTTGTGTCGCTCGCACATCCTTGCACATCCCGGAGTGATCAACTCTATGGTTTTTGATGAGCGGTTCTCCTTGGCATATCTTCATGCCAAGCGAGAGTATTTAAAATATGAAATTATAGCTACCAAGTTGGAATCCTTTCAAATCATTTTTGATTATAAGGCTCCCGTGCCACCTGACTTAGTCCCCTTATCCTCCGCAGTCGGGTCAAGTCATGTAGCACATGGGTTCAGTCCTCATGTATCTAGGATGTTAGTTTTTCATTTTAAAATATGTCGCACACACTTCCACTCCCATCTGAGACCGTCCTACGCTAGAATTAGTGATTTGGGTTTAGTCCGGTCAGTCCCTGTGCGGATGCCATCTGGCTCCGTTAATAAATTAATTCATAGGTACGCCGACCCATCCATGATCATGAAGAACGTCAAATTTAATGCTTTTATTTTAGATTTTTATAAAGCACAAGATTTTGCCTCTCTAATTCACGAATTGCATAAACATGTTAAAGACACTCTCACCACTGAATATGCATCTTACCAATCGCACGCTAACGACCATCCGAGAGCCTCCCCCTTAAAAGTTGGTGATTTGGTAATGGTACGTCTCGTCCCTGAACGGATGCCTTCGGGCACCATAAAGAAGTTGGCTAATAGGCGAGCCGGTCCGTTTCGAATTTTAAAACGATTAGGTGATAATGCATTTCTTTTGGAATTTCCTTCTGATTGGGAAATTTCTCCTATTTTCAACGTGTCGGATTTAACGCCTTATATCTCTCCACCGCATGATTTATCTATCTGCCCGTTTAATTTTACCACATGTTCTACTGGGTTGGGGGGTGAGATGGTGCCTGGTTCGTCCTCTTCCACGGTCCCCGCGGGAGGTACGTTGGTTGGTGGTGATATTTGTTCTGCTTATTCGGCTAATGATTTTCCTAGGTTCCCCAGAACCACATTTGTGCCTGACAGGATTCTCCGCGACGAGGTGCTCTCCACTCCCACAGGTGATAGTCGGCGCTATTTGATTCGCTGGCGTGATCGTCCGGCTTCTGACGACTCGTGGTTACCCGAGTCCGAGGTGATCTTGCTTGATGAAGCTCTCCTCCGCCGCTACGCTCAGTACAACTCACCGGTGTTGAGTTCTTTTGGGTGGGGGAGGATTGATGGAGACGACGACCCACAATTTGAAGATTTTGATGCAAGCACGCTTACGGATGAGGGAGGTCATCCAACCAAGGACTCCCGTCTCCATCGCCGCTACAACCTCCGCCCTCAACACAAGACTTAATATTTTATATTTGAAGCATTTAAATTTTGAAGCATTTAAATTATTGATGTATTTTAATTTGAACTCTTTTTACTTTGGCCTGCGTTTAGCCAATGTCTCTTATAGATTGGGCTGCGTTTAGCCTGAACTCTTGTAAGCCTTATATAAGGCATTTTTGATGAAGGATTTAGTAGAATTGATGAATGAAAAGTAAAAACCTAATCCCCTCCTAATTTTCTCCATCTCTCTTGTGTGGCCGCCCCTCACGTTCCCCCTCTTTCTCTCGATCGGCCAAGGAGGCCAAACCCTCCCTCTCCCTCTCTCTCTCGATCGGCCAAGGAGGCCGCCCCCCTCCAGTTTCTCTCTTCCTCTAAACTAGCCAAGGGAACAACCGCCCCTCCCTTCTCCTCTCCTGCTCCGGTTCGGTCAAAGAGGCCGTCCCCCTCACTTGCCCTAGTTCGGCTAGAAGAGGCCGCCCCTCCCTTTCCCTTTCCTCTTCAAGATTTCGGCCAACTCTCTCTTGGGATGCCCCTCCCCCCTTCCACTCCTCCCTAGCCGCCCGCCCCCCTTCAAAGGCTTTCCCCTCTCTCCTTCTACCAACCCCTTCCTTCATCTCCCTCACTAAGCCTATCCAAACTTCGGCCATCCCCTTCTCCCTCCCAGAAAGCAGCCCCCACTTCAAGGAAGACTCCTCCTCGGCTTGGATATCTCCTCCGAAGTCGCTAGTGTGGTTTGACATGAACCGGCAACGGTGTGACGGTGAAAACGGTGTTCAAATCTCTCGCCGACGACGCAACTCCGGCAGAACCGTAGAACGACGACCGGGCTTTGAGTTGCTTGAGGCCAATCCAATCTCAAGCGGGTAACGAAGTATCCACAAAGTGCTTCTCTTTCTTAGATTATTGTGTGGTGGAATTTGTGGCGTGATCTTCGCATCACCGTTGAATTTTTTCGTTGGTTTTTTTCCATTACGAGTCTTGCATTGCATCCTTATCTTTTATCTTTCGAAGGGGCGTGGCGAACCCCGCTTTTTGTTGGGAGAGATCAACCGTTTTCCGAAATCGTAATTTTTCGGTGGATCTCTTTGGTATGACGCATAGCTTGTCCGGGCCGGGTGGGTCCTTTTGCTTGATCAAACATTGGCTCATCGCCCTTGGGAGATCTCAAGAGGTTTGGCAACCTTCGTGTGGCAAGTGTTTCTCTTTGCCTAGTCCGGTGCACTTGCACTGTGCGGCTTGCATTTGCATCATTCTTCTTTAGTCTCGCGTGGTTAACTAGTTACGATACGAATTGGTGTTGTGAACGTAGTAGCCTACATCAATTCGTGCCCATGACGTCGATCAAGGCCCACGCGGTGGCAGACTTCATGGCTGACTACGCAACCGAAGTGAGGTGAGCATGAATCGCCCCCTCCGGTGGTCTGGAAGATGTTGGTGGATGACGCATCAGGAAAACACTCCTATGGAGGGGGAATAATCTTGGTGAGCGCCCAAGGGACAAAGATCGAACAAGCTTTGAACATCCACTTCCCGATTACCAACAACCAAGCTGAGTACGAGGCGGTGATAACGGGCCTGCGGTTAGCTCGGGAATTGGGAGTACAAGATGTGGAGGTCTCGACGGACTCCATGGTGGTAGCATGCCAAGTCAATGGAGAATTTGAGGTAAAGGACCCGACCCTCCAGCGATACTTGGAGAAGGTCAAAGGAGTCATCGGGCAATTCCGCACTTTCTCCATCAAACACGTGCTAAGGGAAGAGAGCACCCCCACGGACCTCCTAGCCAGGTTCGGTCCCCGAGCAGGGGGACGGTTTCAAAACTCTTCCGACCCACCATCGAGGAAGGAGAACTGATGGAGGTGGATCAGCGGGTCTCGTGGATGGATCCCTTCATCACCTTCCAATCATCAGGGAAGTTCCCTGAAGAAGATATAGACAAACGACGCTTCAGGTATAAGTCAGCTTATTATTCTTTGCATGCAGGAGGGATGTATAGGAAGATACTCTCGGGACTTCTGGCCCGTTGTGTTACAGAGGAGGAGGTTCCGAGAGTCCTAGAAGAAATTCACTCCGGGGAGTGTGAGAGTCACTCCGGGAGCCGAACTATGGAAGGGAGGGTGTTGAGACAAGGCTACTTCTGGCCTACTCTCAGCAAAGATGCGGTGGAGTTCGCAAGAAGATGTTCGAAGTGTCAGCTCTATGCGCCACTCTAACTCCTCCCGGCCCAGAGGCTCCGGACCATCACGGCTCCCTGGCCTTTTGCTATATGGGGGTTGGACCTAGTTGGTCCTTTCCCATAAGCCAGTGTCCAGAGGAAGTCTTGTTAGTTATGATCGATTACTTCTCCAAATGGGTAGAAGTGAAGGCCCTAGCCAAGGTAACATCTCAAGTGGTAAAGAATTTTGTGTGGGGAGAGATAATTTGCAGGCACGGGCTCCCTCTGGATATAGTGACAGACAATGGTCCGCAATTTGCTAGCGAAGAGTTTGTTAGCTTCTGCACCCAGCTCGGCATCGACCTCAGGTTCGCATCGGTCCACCACCCGAGAAGCAACGGACAGGTGGAGGCGGCAAACAAGATAATTGTCAACCTATTAAAGAAGAAAGTAGAGAACCTCCGGGGGAACTGGGTGGAGCAGCTATCATCCGTCCTCTGGGCCCTGAGGACTACTCCAAACACCGCCACCGGGGAGACCCCGTTTAAACTTTCTCTTGGATCCGAAGCAGCCCTTCCCATAAAGTTCGAGGTAAAGACACCCAGGGTGATCGCTGCGGGTGACGGAAATGAAGAATGGCTAGTAGCAAATGATGAGGAGCAGAGGTTGTCCTTGCATCTAGTAGAAGAAATTCAGGACCTGGCCACCATCATGCAGGAGGAAATCAAGCGACGAATGACCCGATATTTTGACAAGCACATCCGAATAAAACACTTTCAGAAAGGAGACCTGGTCCTGAAGAAGGTCGACGCGGCCGGAAGAGGAGCCGCATTAGGCAAGCTTAACCCCAACTGGGAGGGTCCATACATTGTAAGCGAAGTGCTCAGGTCGGGGGGGGTGGGGGGGGGGGGGTATCACCTCCGGGATGTGGAAGGGGTACCTCTCGGCCGAGCCAGAAGTGGAGATGATCTGAAGTGATTCTACCCTTGAGAGTTTCTTACTATGTCACTTGTTGAATATCTTACTTCTTTGTGTGATGGTTATAACTGCTGTGCGAAGATAACAAAGGTAATAAGTATTGGCGCTGGAATGCCCCAGATCGATTACGCTCCCGGTCTCCCACTAGACGGGGGGTACCGGTTGATCTCTGGAGAGGCTGGCAAGGTGATAAGTATTGGTGCTGGAATGCCCCAGATCGATTCAGCTCCCGGGCTCTCACTAGACGGGGGGTACAGGTTGATCTCTGGAGAGGCTGGCAAGGTGATAAGTATTGGTGCTGGAATGCCCCAGATCGATTCCTCTCCCGGGCTCTCACTAGACGGGGGGTACAGGTTGATCTCTGGAGAGGCTGACAAGGTGATAAGTATTGGTGCTGGAATGCCCCAGATCAATTCCACTCCCGGGCTCCCACTAGACGGGGGGTACAGGTTGATCTCTAGAGAGGCTGGCAAGGTGATAAGTATTGGTGCTGGAATGCCCCAGATCGATTCCGCTACCGGGCTCTCACTAGACGGGGGGTACAGGTTGATCTCTAGAGAGGCTGGCAAGGTGATAAGTATTGGTGCTGGAATGCCACAGATCGATTCCGCTCCCGGGCTCTCACTAGACGGGGGGTACAGGTTGATCTCTAGAGAGGCTGGCAAGGTGATAAGTATTGGTGCTGGAATACCCCAAATCGATTCTGCTCCCGGGCTCTCACTAGATGGGGGGTACAGGTTGATCTCTGGGGAGGCAGGCAAATAGGTTACTCATAGTAAGAGACTTGGCTCGCAAGCAACTTCAAGGCCCTAGCAAGGCGAGACCAGGGGCCCGCTCGCGTAAGAGAATAGATCGCGGTAGAGCGACTGAGCCGGATGTCCGCAAAGTCACTTATGAATCTTGGTGGGGCGAGTAAAGGCGGCGAACCAGAAAGGGCCCGTCGTCGCGGTGGCCCATGGATAACGGTGGAAGCTCACAAAAAGTGAGTACGAGCGAGGCGGGCTAACGCTGGCCCCGCTTGCAAGGTTCCCCCACAGGGTACATCCCAAACAAAGATAAGGCTCTGCAACCTGAGCCTTATCGTCGCTGCAGAAGAGTAGGAGGCGAGAGCGATCTAGGTACAACACGACGACGGGAGAGGTGTCAATTAGGGAGACGCGGAAGCGAGCACCAAGCGGAAGTCTTAAGGGCGCGAGCGTAAGAAAATCAGAATAGCGCGAGTACGAAAGAAAGAGCGCATGCGAATAAGAAATAAAGTAGTAACATTGGAATGATAGACAAAATGTTTCTTTTTCATTTTTTATTTATCACAAAAGGATCACAGTCCAACGACGAGGTCGCCGACAAAAAGAAAATTTTTACAATATAAACAGCAAAAATTGAGGCGCCTCGCCAGGTAACTCCTTAATCGCTCTCGCGATCCTCCATCTCGGAGATTGGCGCGAACAAGTCAGGAACGACTTCTTCCGCAGTAAACTTCAGGGCGCCGGGAACGATCATGTCCGCCCCTTTGAGAGTGTCGAGGACGAGCTCCGCGATCTCCATCGACCTCTTGCGATCAGCTTCCTTTTCCTCTCACAACCGACCACGAGTTCCAGCTCGCGGAGGAGGGGGGGGGGGGGGGGAGCACCGCCAGGGTCAGATCGCGAACATGGGCCTTGAGACAGCTATTCTCCATTTCAAGGTCGGCGATCCTCGCGTGAAGTTGGCCGACGGACTCGGTATCCTACAAAAAAACCGGTTAGCGAGAGAAAAGCGAGGCGAGATAGGAAAAGACTTTTGTAGAACATTGCTTACCAGTCCGCCTTGAAGACTAGCAAGGAGGCCCTCAGACAAGGTCTCCTTACCTTTAAGCTCCGCGACCTCATCCGCGGATTTCTGGAGCTCAACGTTAAGCTCCCTGATCTCCCTATCCGCGGTGAAGTACCGGCGGCCCACCATGTGGGTAAGCTCCGTCGCCCGGAACTGGGCTCGCATGGATTCATAGACGACCCCCTTCGGCGTAAAGGTCCGAAAGAGGGAGGCGTCCTCGCGACCGTAGAGGCCGAAGGCGAGGGTGAACGCCTCACCCCCAGCCTTGTCGTCCTCCACATAGGAAGGGAATAGAGAGGAGCAGATGACCTTGTTCTGCTCGGGGTCCCACGCGAGCACCGGCTCGCCGGCTGCATCCGCAAGCTTCATGCCGAGCCCGAAGTTCGAGTGGCTCGTCGGCTTGGGCTTGCCGGCCGCCTCCTCCGGCTCGCCACCCCCTTTGGCAGGCTCCTGATTCGCTGCTGGAGAAGGGTGGAGGTCGGGTTCGGAGAGGTGAACGACCTCCTTCGCCTTGGGGGCGTGATGAGTCCTCATCATATACACTTTTATGGACTCATCTGGGCCGTTTAGTTAGTCATTTCACTGCACTTTAGCCCTGTTTTAGTTCATATTTGTTAATCCATGCTAGGTGCACCTTTTGGCCCATTTTGGTGTGATTTCATGTTTATTTTCATTAGTGGTTTTCATGCACTGTTAGGTGCCACTTTTAGTGGCTGGATTTGTGGTTGTACGCTAGAACAGGAGTCGTGCAGGTGTTTCCGGTGCAATTCTGCACAGGAACACTGCGCACGATCACTGGTTCTATTGCGCACGACCACTGGTCGTGCGCCACTGATCGTGTGCACTTAACGCCTTTTTCACGAGTTCTGTTTGGTGCAGTGCGCACGACCACCAATGCCAGTGCGCACGACCACCGGTCGTGCGCCACTGCTCGTGCGCATTGACCATTAAATTTCTGAGTTCTGTTTCATCTATTGCGCACGACCACTGACGCTAGTGCGCACGACCACCGGTCGTGCGCCACTGGTCGTGCGAACATTTTATTTTATAATTTCTGTCTTTGAAGGTTCCGTCCAGGCAGAGCGCACGATCACAGGATTCTAGTGCGCACGACCACTGGTCGTGCGCTAATGACCGTGCGCACTGTTTATTCCAGCGCCTATAAAATGACCTGCTCGCGATTTTAGGTCGATATCCCGATTTTCAGCGCCGTTTTCCGCCTGGTTTGGTCCGACTTCGCCCCTCCATCGTCGCCCACCTTAGGGAGGATCTCCGGGCAAGCTTTCAACGCCAAATCTTCGCCGGAGTTTCCTCTCGGCCTCCTCCTTCATCCAAGAGCTCCAAAGGAAGACCTAGCCGCTATCTCCATCGAGCAAGAGGAAGTTGGCAACCTCCACCGGATCGTGACACGAAGAAGACGGGTCCATTGGAGAGTCATGACAGCTCTCTCTACCCCGGACGTAGTTGTGGACCGAGCTTGGACGCGGATTGACAACCCGGCGATTCCAACCGTGAATCTTCAACGAGCCTTCGGATTCGGTCGATTTCTTGCCTTGTTCTCCTTTTATTGATGTATTTGCAACTAGATCTAACATTATGATGAAGCGTATTTTGATTAAATAGCATTTTTACTTGATTATGTCTATGTGATTGAGTATTTTTGTTTATATTATTGAGGTGCGCCTTGTGGTGTGGTTTGTTGGTTGTCCGGTGCCGCACTAGCAATTGCTAGTGGCGTGCTTGTCGAAGAGGTGCTTGCGACCCTCATTTCGCTAGCCTACTCGCCCATCCGCCCTTTCGACGCAGCGCGCTCAAGGCCTGCCTAGTCTCCATCCCGCCAAGCGAAGCTTTGCATAGCGGCATTGCATAGGAGTAGTTGATAGCTTTTATTTTGTTTTCCAAAAGCCAACCCAACTCCTCCGCATTCCATCCACGTTAAGGACTTCAATCTCAAGTCCTTCCTCGAAACCTAACTCCACCTTACTGTGTTCCTCAAGAGACCGACACTCGGGGATTTATTCCCAATTTTTATTACTTGAACGATCGGTACACTGCCGTTTCGTGTCGCAGTCGAGCTACCGCCTATAGCGGTGTGTGAGATTTGCGCCATCAAGTTTTTGGCGCCGTTGCCGGGGAACACAGACGTGTGAGTTTTCTGGAGAGGGAGAGTCTGAGAGAGAAGCCCTTCCATTTGTAAATTGCATCCCTTATTTTATTTTTGTTCGTTTTATTCCTTTTTCTTGTTTTATAGTAGGTTGCTTTAGTAAATTTTTGTTAGGTGTAGTATTTCGCACAATAGTGTTTGTCTTTTTGAATCGTTTTATCTTCACACTATGTGGGCACATCTAAATTTCCGTTGCCGTTGGTGTGGAGCTACTTCCCACTCTAGTGTTGAATGCCCTACGGAGAATAGTAGGCATAATTCCTCTCGCCCAGCATATAGAGCATCGACTCCGTCTGATACTCCATATGGTGCGCGTAAGTCTTATGGCTACTCTGCTGAGCCATTACCGTCATACTTCTTTTCGGCTCCAGCCCCCGCTGTGCCAAAGAAGCCTGCTAGGCAGTGCCAGTTTTGTCGGGGCACAGATCATGCCCTGAAGGATTGTGTTGCTTATCTTCGCCAATTGGATGAGGATGACGAGCCGGATATTCGGATCGTCCCAACTCCTAGCTCTGGCGGCACACCTTCAACATCCGGCTATGTGTCTTTGTCACCTTCACATTTTGAAGGGTATGGCATGGATACGGTCACCGGATGTGCGGCTGATCTATGCACCGACATTGCTGAGCCAATTCTCCATGTGCCTCCACCACTTCTAGTGGATTCGATTCTTTCCCCTATTGTGCATTCTACATTCGTTTCTGACGACATTGTCGATGATGTGTCGCAGGATGAGGTTGTTGATCTTAGTGTTGTGCCTATTCCTATGGAGGAGGACAACCTTCTAGGTGAAGAGGAGTTTTCCTCAACACCGGTGGAGGAAGTCCAAATCCTTAGCCTGGCCACCGTTGATCCCGCCGACTCTTGCAGCATTGATGACAATGCTAACATTATTTTACTTCCCCAACCTGATGGGAGTGAGACCGGGACCACTCCCCCGATTAATGTTTATTTATGTCATTCGTCTTCTTTATTTCTCGACCCCCCTTCTTCATTCGAGCCTGTGCAGGTTGAGTCTTCACAGGTATCCCAGGAGGACTTGGAGCTTTTTGCTCAAGTCAATGATGTGAGCATCCTCTCATGTGAGGAGGTTTATTCCCCCTCCGTAGAGGAAGCTCCACTCATTGCCTTTTCCTCCAGCTGCCTCCCTGTTGACGACGCCTTGCTAGGCAAGGATATTTTTGGTGAGTTGAGTGAGGACCAGGCCTCCTCCTCTTCTTACTTTCTCTACCCTCTACCTGTGAGGAGCAGGTATCTATATTTAGGTAGAGGGGTGACTGTTCTATCTCCGTATCGGTACCCGCTACCGACACGCATATTAGGCCAGTTACCTGTCCACTTCTCCTTCCATAGGCCCATTAGCTAGAATCGTTAAGATTTTGAATAAGTCGTGCTGGGATGACAATAACCCCAGTAGTTATCTTCCTTTTCTGCAATTTTTATTTTTATCTAATCATGTTTAGTTAGTAGTATTTTCTTTTCAGTTTTCTATTTTCTTCTGTTTTTGCGGAGCTGACCCCCTGCAGGTATCTTTTCTGGATGACGGACGCTGCAGCTTAGTCCAGGTTTACACGCCAATCTTCTGGTGTGCTCATTTCTGAGCACTGGGTACTCTCTTTCCCTAGCATTATTCTGAATTTTATAGCTGCATTTTGCGCATATTGTTTAGTTTAAGTCTGGGGGGGGGGAGTGTACCGAGTGTTCACTACACGTGTACACGTTTTTGCATATCAGAAGTGTTTTTTTTATTATTGCATGCACCACATCACCCACTCGAGCGCGCACTCATCTGTTTGTTCGCCCTGTTGTGAATTTAATTCTTTTGCTTATTTGGAAAAGTCTAGATGATGGCTTAGGATTATGTAGCAGAGTAAAATGTTGACTCTAGTAGTGCTCCTGGTCGAGTGCTCAGTTGCATAGAAATTTGTGTAGATTAGACTTCTTTTTATACTTATGGTTTTATATTTTTTTTCTATTAGTGTAAATGTTGTTTACTCTACTCAAATGGTGAATCCGGTGTGAATCAAACGGTAGCATAGGGATGTGTGTAAACGATCGCTAGATTCGTATTGCTTGAGTCGGGAGAAAGGAGAATCTTTCTCGGTGGCTAGAACTTGCCCCAAGCGATTCTTGAAGCATGGGTATACGGTTAGTCAATTGCGTGAATGTGATATAGGCCATCATTTTGGCCCGGTTGAGCTTTTGTGCCTATCCCTACCGCTTTATCCTCGCTAGCCCAGTTGTGCCTACCCGTTCTTTGATTCAGCCCCACTTTCATTTCACCAAAGCCTAAATGCCAATCCTAGTCGCACACCCAAATATGAGCTGTAGCTGTTTATTACTTTCATGAGTTGGGTTGTTGATGTGATATTATATTTGTGAAGATGTGGATGTGTCCTATTGTTTATTTGCTGAATATGATAAAAAAAAAATGAAATGTGAAAAAAGAGTTAAAAAGAAAGGAAAGAGAAGGAGTGTTTAATTGAAAATCTTTATGTATAGATTTCTGTTTGGGAGTAGGCGGTGCACGCACCCATGTTGTTAAGTTCAAGTCTGGGGGTGTTGTGTACCCGCGTGTTTGTGTGGCGAATGAGGATAGTTTCCTGCATTAGCTCATTTGGGTTTAGTGCTTGAGCCGTCGTTTTTATCTTTGTTTATCCTCACCTAAACCCAAGCCCCAATTAAAACCTAAAGTCCTATTGATTCACGCAATTGAGTCAAACCAGTGCCGTGGAGAGAATGTGACCGGGCAAGCTTATGGTCACCGACACTGATGGATTTCAGTGGAGTTTGTCCCGTACCCCGATCTTGAGCAATGCTCGTCTCAGCGCTTAGTTTACTTTCTCCGTATGCATGACCGACTGATTCACCGTTGTTCACCATTTTGAGTAGTTGTAATATGCTTTTACTCTTTTAGAAATTTATAAACTGTTTGTATAATCAGTAGTCTTTTCTACTAATTTTCTTATGCACATGAGCATGCGACTTCGCATGGTACTCTGCATTGTAATGTTAAGCCATCTACTGTTCTTTCCTAGTTCGCTTAGAATTCGTTTGCTCGGGACGCGCAAACAGTTAAGTCTGGGGGTGTGATGAGTCCTCATCATATACACTTTTATGGACTCATCTGGGCCGTTTAGTTAGTCATTTCACTGCACTTTAGCCCTGTTTTAGTTCATATTTGTTAATCCATGCTAGGTGCACCTTTTGGCCCATTTTGGTGTGATTTCATGTTTATTTTCATTAGTGGTTTTCATGCACTGTTAGGTGCCACTTTTAGTGGCTGGATTTGTGGTTGTACGCTAGAACAGGAGTCGTGCAGGTGTTTCCGATGCAATTCTGCACAGGAACACTGCGCACGATCACTGGTTCTATTGCGCACGACCACTGGTCGTGCGCCACTGATCGTGTGCACTTAACGCCTTTTTCACGAGTTCTGTTTGGTGCAGTGCGCACGACCACCAATGCCAGTGCGCACGACCACCGGTCATGCGCCACTGCTCGTGCGCATTGACCATTAAATTTCTGAGTTCTGTTTCATCTATTGCGCACGACCACTGACGCTAGTGCGCACGACCACCGGTCGTGCGCCACTGGTCGTGCGAACATTTTATTTTATAATTTCTGTCTTTGAAGGTTCCGTCCAGGCAGAGCGCACGATCACAGGATTCTAGTGCGCACGACCACTGGTCGTGCGCCAATGACCGTGCGCACTGTTTATTCCAGCGCCTATAAAATGACCTGCTCGCGATTTTAGGTCGATATCCCGATTTTCAGCGCCGTTTTCCGCCTGGTTTGGTCCGACTTCGCCCCTCCATCGTCGCCCACCTTAGGGAGGATCTCCGGGCAAGCTTTCAACGCCAAATCTTCGCCGGAGTTTCCTCTCGGCCTCCTCCTTCATCCAAGAGCTCCAAAGGAAGACCTAGCCGCTATCTCCATCGAGCAAGAGGAAGTTGGCAACCTCCACCGGATCGTGACACGAAGAAGACGGGTCCATTGGAGAGTCGTGACAGCTCTCTCTACCCCGGACGTAGTTGTGGACCGAGCTTGGACGCGGATTGACAACCCGGCGATTCCAACCGTGAATCTTCAACGAGCCTTCGGATTCGGTCGATTTCTTGCCTTGTTCTCCTTTTATTGATGTATTTGCAACTAGATCTAACATTATGATGAAGCGTATTTTGATTAAATAGCATTTTTACTTGATTATGTCTATGTGATTGAGTATTTTTGTTTATATTATTGAGGTGCGCCTTGTGGTGTGGTTTGTTGGTTGTCCGGTGCCGCACTAGCAATTGCTAGTGGCGTGCTTGTCGAAGAGGTGCTTGCGACCCTCATTTCGCTAGCCTACTCGCCCATCCGCCCTTTCGACGCAGCGCGCTCAAGGCCTGCCTAGTCTCCATCCCGCCAAGCGAAGCTTTGCATAGCGGCATTGCATAGGAGTAGTTGATAGCTTTTATTTTGTTTTCCAAAAGCCAACCCAACTCCTCCGCATTCCATCCACGTTAAGGACTTCAATCTCAAGTCCTTCCTCGAAACCTAACTCCACCTTACTGTGTTCCTCAAGAGACCGACACTCGGGGATTTATTCCCAATTTTTATTACTTGAACGATCGTTACACTGCCGTTTCGTGTCGCAGTCGAGCTACCGCCTATAGCGGTGTGTGAGATTTGCGCCATCAGGGCGGAGGGGGCTTTCTTGGTCTTCTTCGCCGCTTCCTGCGAGGCGGGCCGGCGTGGAGGAAGGGATCGCTTCTTCCTCGACGAGGAGCTCGGTACGTCGTGGAAGGCTTCGGCGGCCACGCTTGCTAGCGAGCCAGAGGTAAGGGAAGAAGGAGGCGCATGCGGAGGGTTGAGTGGAAGTTCATGCTCTCCTGTAAAGATTGCTAAGAGCGTTAGACAGTCGAAGGACAAGGGAGTGGCGAAGTTGGCGAGTGCGAGTCAAACCTTCTCCTGGGGGGACAGGCGGCAAGAGGTCCACTCGCTCTCGGAGGAAGGCGACATCAAAGTTCTTTCCTTTGAGGTACTGGTACAAGCTCGCATCACAACCCCCTAGCAAGGCCAGAGGGCGGTAAGCGGCCTCGTCTCGCTAGGTGGGGGTGTAGGAGATGTTGCCGAAAGGACCCTTCACCAGGATGAACTTCTGCATGCAATAATGAGACTTATTCACCATCTCGCAGACGGTGACATGCTGGCTCGCGAAGTGAGCCATCCCGTCCTTGTACACGTGAAACGAGAAGACCTTGCGGAAGACGAGCAGGCTGAACTCGATCTTCTTCGCCCTAAGATAACTGGCAAACGCGACCACCACGGCGATCGCGTTCGGCGTCAGCTGGCTCGGCAGAACGCCGAAGTACTTGAGCACCTGGAAAAGTTGGCAGGGGTTAGAGCATCATTAGTAAAGCGAGTCAGGAATATAAAGGTCAAGGAACGAACATACTTGGCGCACTTCTGGCCAAAGAGGGAGTCGCAACCCATTGTCGAAGTGAGCGACAGGAATAGCGAGTTCGTCAGGGTGCGGGTCGCTGATAGTGTCTCGCTAAGTAGGGCAGCGAGCCACGAACCCGGAGTGGATGTATTGATCGACCGTAGCGTGGTATTCCTCCTTTGTGAGGTTGGCGCTGAAGAAAAGGCCATCGAGGAAAGCTCCGGAACACTTGGCTCGCCCCTCTGACTCCGTATCGCCAACCATGGTGTCTTGAGGCTGCGAATCGCAGAAGTCGCGAAAGTGAGTTAGGTTTGCGAGAGAGTCCGAAAGAGGAGGAGCGCAAAGAGAGAATAGTAAATGCGGTGGTTGAAAAGAGAAAAGACCGACTATTTATAGAAATAAAAAAGGCGGGAAGAAGTTGAAACGTCAGTGTCTGCGGATAGAGGATTAGCGCGGTATTCTTCCGCCTCCAGGGGCCCTACTCACTCCTGGCGAGTCAACACCTTGCCGAACCTCCTCCCATTAATCGTCGGCAAGCTAACGCTGGACAATGAAATAAAGCAAAACGCGAGGGCAGGATGCGAGTGCGAGTAATAGAAGCACAAAAGTAATCAACGAATAAGCGAGCCAGGCATAGCGAAAGAAAAGATAATAAACATAGAAAATAAGGGCTTGCAAGCGAGTCAAAGTATTATTATTACAGACTTTTAAAAAAAAATGTTCGCAACCCCTCCCTGCGAAGGGGAGGGGGAAGAAAAACAATAATAAAAAGCAAAGCAGGAATTCTTAATATCGCAACCACTTCCAGCGACCGCGGCCCCGCACACCAGAATGAGGGGGGACTCGCAGGTAATAATACTCACGAAGCGACTGACTCGCTTGGTTCGTCAGCCGCATATAATCTTGAATCCGAGCAATGTACACCCCGGGGGAGGTCGCGTCGCCATGATCGGTCGGCCGCACCTCGACAAGGATGCGCACGTTCGCATCCTCCATCGCGGCAAATCTTTCCTCATTTGCGAGTTGGTCCAGCCTAATCTGTTCATGAAGATCCCGCAGCAGGGAGGTATGCTTCTGGAATATATCGGTGACCCGTCTCTTCATTCGCGCCGGATCACTGGGGTCCCCCAGAAAATCTGCGATTTGACTCGGCGAGGGTGGTGGAGATATCTCCAACGCTCCAGATTCTTAATCTGTGAGCGGGGTCACGGGATCACCTGCGAAACAAAAAATCAGCAAGAAGGTGGAAAGTGACACCCTATAGCGACGACCTAACCTAATGGAGGAATTTGAGTACTGGGCCGCTGGCGAGTGGTGCCTGGTTGGCCTCAGAATGCTTCAACAAAGGCAGGGGTAAATGCCTTACCCAAACCGGGAGCGAGCCCGGGCTCGGCAATCAACGTCCCTCCAGGGCTCCTTTATCCCAAAATGCCGAACCCCAGAGTGATGATGACCTGCTTCGGCAGGATAGGCGGATCCGCGGGAGGAGGAACCCGCTCTTCCAGATCCGCGAGGGGGGATGCTGCACAAAAGGTAAGTGTGATTTGGCGAGTCAAGAGATATGAAGGAAGACAAGGTAATTTACTCACCTCATTGCGAAAGCGAGTCCCACAGCTTGACGACTCTCGCCTCTACGAGAAGAGTATTCGCCCCGCCGGTGGAAGGGATGTGGGTCTCTGTGATTGTCTTCCCCAAGGTATTCTCACCCGGGCAAGCGTTCTGCATGTGGAGAAGTAACGGCGAAAGAAAAAGACATTAAACCAGCAAAACTTGACAGAGTCTGCGAGGCGAACCCGTCATGAGGGGAATGCGGCGAAAGAGAGGACCCCCCACCCCGCCGGTCGGGCGCCGAACAGCCCTTGCCGTTTTGGTGGGGGGTGGAGGCGGAGAGCGTTGCGGAGAAGCCTAGGAGGCGATGGCGGCGGCTTTCCCCTTCTTGGCCGCTTGCGAGGCCTTCAGGCGAGCCAACATTTCGTCTTTCTTAGACATCGCATTGGGGCTCGCGACGAGTAAGAAAAGAGGGAGATGAATACAAAAGTTTGAATGCCAGTAGGGAAGGGCAGTATTTATAGTGGTGGGCATGGGCCATACCAAAAGATTCGTGCCACGTAGTCTAAAAGCTGGCGAATATCCGAGGTTGGATGATTCTTTGCGAGCCCGAAGAACCTTGCGAAGAGTGGGTTTCGTCGAACACAGACACTTGGAAGAAATCCGGCCCATCCGCCTTCTCGCGAGTGGTCAGCGAGTACCTGGCTCGCCCGCTTTCCTGAGAGCGGACCACTATAATCCGGCTCGCCCGCTTCCTTGCGGGCCCATGGCAATCAACGTCCCTCCATGGCGAGCCGGATTATAGTGGTCCGCTCGCAGGAAAGCGGGCAAGCCAGGTACTCGCTGACCACTCGCGAGAAGGCGGATGGGATGGATTTCTTCCAAGTGTCTGTGTTCGACGAAACCCGCTCCGCGTCCGACGAACCCGCGTCACATTCCCAGCTCGCCGAACTCGATTGTCCCTCCAGTTCAGCGGATTTGCACAAGGCCAAGGGGAGCTCGCGGGAAGGCGCGAGCGTCGTGTCCTTACGAGGCCAAGCCTCAAAGCCAGCTCGCAAGATGTTGGGCTAAAAGCACCAGCCGTCTCAGCGGTTGGGCTGAGAGCACCAACCGTCTCAGCGGTCTCTTCTATCCCGTCTCAGCGGATCCGCTGGGACCGGGGTGTCTCAGCGGTTTTCCCCCCACCTGTAGCTCAGCTTGACAGGGAGTGGAATTACCCCTCCGCCCCTGGTGGTCTGCAAGTAGCCCATCCAAACATCGGAGTTTGGCTATTAGCAGGCCAAATTGGGGTGCGTTTAGTAAAACCAAAAGGCGGAATTCCGCTATTGACAGAGCATGAGAAAAAAACTATAAATAGACCTTGAAGGGCACCTTGGGAGAGGATTCCAATTTCAGATCTCTGAGCTTCTTCTTCCCTTGGTTACTTTGGTTTGGCTCTCTAGCTCTCCAAGGTGCCCGAGTCTCAGCTTTGGCTTGGGAGGGGAAGCGCTCAACGATCTTCCGGGTTAGTGGAGGGACCTCCTCGCTGTGACTAAGGTCTTAGTCATTTTCCTAGTCTTCAGTCTACCTTCTCTGAGGGATCAGTAAGGGCTAGCTGCCCCTCATTTCGGTGAGGGCCTCAAGCTTTACAAGGGGCCGAGAAATCGGTTTCAACACTCTCTCCTGGCCGATTTTCCTGAAATTGATTGGCCTATTCAGTAGCACTCAACCCCATTAGGTGTTGGACCACCTCAATTGGGTCTAGCCCAAGAGGATTGGGCTTGATTTGGTCAACATATGTTATTTTGACCTAAATTTGAGGTAAAGTTGACTTTGGTCAAATTGACCATTTGGGTTGACCCCAATGGGCGGATCATGACTCATTGGCCTCCCTTATGGGCTAGGAAGGTATGGGTAGGGTTAATTTGGCAAGGTGAGGGTGAATTGACCCTGAATAGGGCACTTTTGACCAAATTAGGGCTAGGGTTAATTTGGAAAAATTGGCCAAATTGGAGGCTCCATGATGGGGGCTTTTTGGTCCATTGGATCCCTAGTATCCTTAAAATGGTAGGGGTAAGGTTAATTTGGCATGGTGAAGGCCAATTTTCCCTAACTAAGCTACTTTGACCAATTTAGGGTTAAGGTTGGCTTTGGTCAATTTGGCCTCTTTGGTTGACCCCAATGGGTCCCTGGTGCTCTAAGGGGACCCCTAATGAGTTAGGGATGTTATGATGAGGTCAATGAATCAAGATGAGGCCCTAAAGTCCAACCCTAGGCTTGGTATCTGAAAATTACTATTTACAGACCGCTTGGGTTTTCTCCTTCTTACCTAAGTTCACATGGTTATAAGCTCTTCCAATGGTTTTGTCATGACCTAGTCATGACAAAACCAACTTGGGGGTCTAGTTGTTTGGGGGATGTTATAAATCCCAATACATAAAAATAAAAATTTCGTCCCCGAAATTCAGGTTAGGCCTGTGGGGTTCCTATAGCAAGTGGTTAGATGTAACATCCCAAACAAAAATTAAGTTATACCTGTCGTAACGAGCTTCGGATACTTTTGCTGCATCAAGTCCAGTGGCTTCTAGGTGTGCTCCTCCTGTCCATGATTCCGCCATAGGACTTTGACCAACGGAACCTTCTTGTGCCGTAGGACTCGCATCTCCGTGTCGTCTATCTAAACTGGCTCCAGATTAACTGACCGGTCAGTAGCCCCTCTGTAGTAGATATCTGCTGCTCTGGCCGTAGTAGAGCCCTCCTAAGTGAGGAGATGTGGAAGACATCGTGCAATCTCGCTAACTCCGGCGGTAGCTCCAGTCTGTAAGCCAAGGGGTCGATCCGCTCCAGGATCCTATAGGGCCCCATATATCCCGGACTGAGCTTCTTCCGCCCGCGTACCCGCGAGGCTCCATGCATCAGATGTATCTTCAAGAATACCCGATCTCCCACCTGGAACTCTACCATACGATGCCGCACATCATAATACTTGGCCAGCCTACTCTGGGCCTCCAGCATCCTGTCTCGAATCAGCCTCACCTGAGCCTCCGTGTCCTCCACGAACTCTAAGCCAAGTGCCTTGGGATCCTCATCCTGGATCCAAGACAATGGGGTCCTGCACCTTCGTCCGTATATTGCCTCGTAGGGTGCCATGCCTATGCTAGCCTGGTGGCTATTATTGTACGAGAACTCGACCAACGACAACAGTCTCTCCCATGGCTCCCCGCGGTCCAGGATGCTTAGACGTAGATGATCCTCCAAGGTCTGGTTGGTACGCTCCGTCTGCCCGTCTGTCTGGCAGTGGAATGCAGTGCTGAACATCAGCCGTATGCCTAAGTAAGCTTGCACTGCTCTCCACTCCCTCAATGTAAATCGTCCATCCCGATCCGACACAATCGTCCTAGGCACACCATGGTACCGAACAAACTGCTCCACGAACCATCGTACCAAATCTCCGACCGATGTGTCCTTTCTGACTGGAATGAATCAGGCAACCTTCATCAATCTGTCAACGATCACCCATTTCGAGTCATTCCCCGCATGTGATCGGGGAAGACCGTGTATAAAGTCCATCGCGATGTCATCGAACTTCCACTCTGGCACCTGGAGTGGCTGCAGTAATCCGGCCGGGTTCTTGCATTCTTCCTTTACGAGCTGGCAAGACTCACAGTGAGTCACAAAATAAGTAATGTCCCTCTTCATGCCCGACCAATACATGGTCCTCTTCAAGTCCGCCGTCATCTTGGTGATACCCGGGTGCACTGAATACCTACTACAGTGAGCCTCTGTCATGATGTCCTCCCGAACCCGGCCCCCTGCCGGTATATATAATCGGCCTCTGAAGCTCAACAGGCCGTCCTTCAATGAATAGTCTCCGGCTGAGCCTGCCTCCAAGGCTCTGAATATCTGCTCTAGCTTGGCATCCTGCCTCTGGCCATCCCTGATGTGGTCTCGGATGTCATATGTGGTACTCACCGCCGCCAGGTACTCCTCATAAAGCTCTGGATCATCCTCGGATACTAAGCAAATCTGCATGTCCTCGAACATCCGTACTAGCTCCAGGGCCATCAACTGGGGATCTGCTCCTGACGTGTTAGCTCTCCTGCTCAGTGCGTCTGCCACCATATTCGCCTTCCCCGGGTGGTAATGCATGGAGTACTGGTAGTTCGATAAGAACTCCACCCAGCGTCTCTGTCGAATGTTCAGCTCCTTCTGCGTATCCACGTACTTCAGATTCTTGTGATCCGAAAATATGTCACAGTGGACGCCATAGAGGTAGTGCCGCCAAATCTTTAGAGTGAAAACAACCGCTCCCATCTCCAAGTCGTGCACCGGGTAATTCCGCTTATGGTTCTTAAATTGGCGGGAAGCTTATGCTATCACCTGTCCATTCTGCATCAGAACGGAACCCATCCCCTGGTATGAAGCATATGTGTACACCTAGAATCCTTCCTTTCCCGATGGAAGGGAAAGGATGGGGGCCGTCGTAAGCCGGCCCTTTAGCTCCTGGAAGGCCGCCCTGCACTGCGGCGTCCAAATGAATGCAGTATCCATCTTCGTCAGGGATGTGAGTGGGAGGGATATCTGGGAAAACTCCTGTACAAACTTCCGGTAATAATCGATAAGTCCTAGGAAGCTCCGCACATCGGTGGCTGTCTTCAGCAGTGGCCAATCCCGTACTGTCTGGATCTTCGCCGGGTCCACTGCTAGGCCAGCTCCACTGATAATATGACCTAGGAAGGCCACCTCCTTCAGCCAAAATTGACACTAACTGAACTTTGCATACAGGCGGTGCTCCCGTAGCTTCTCCAATGTTAGTGCCAAATGACGTGCATGTTCCTCCTCCGTTCTCGAATAGATGAGGATGTCGTCGATGAATACAATGACAAAGATGTCGAGATATGGCTCGAACACCTGGTTCATCAGGCTCATAAATGTTGATGGTGCATTCGTGAACCCTAATGGCATCACGGTGAACTCATATAGTCCGTATCGGCTGCTGAAAGCCGTCTTCGGGATGTCCTCCTCCTGGATCCATAGCTGATAATACCTTGACCTCAAATCCAGCTTCGAGAAGCAGTGGGCTCCCTCCAGCTGGTCAAATACCTCATCTATCATTGGCAGAGGGTACGTGTTCCGCACCGTCAGCTTGTTCAGTGCTCTATAATCGATGCACAATCAGAGCGTCCTATCCTTCTTCTTCACAAATAGCACCGGAGCTCCCCAAGGTGAGGAACTCGGTCTAACGAACCCTGCTTCTACCAACTCCTGCAGCTGGCTCCGATACTCCACTAGCTCCTTCGGGGCCATTCGATAGGGAGCTCTAGATACCGACTTAGCCCCCGGCACCAGTTGGATCTGAAAATCCTTCTCGCGGTGCGGTGGTAGCCCTGACAACTTATCCAGAAATACGTCGGCAAAATCCCGCACTACAGGGATACTAGCCACCGAATCCTTCGCCTCGATCAACTCAAACAGCACTTGGTATACCTCATTTCCCTGTAGGTGGGCCTTGACGGCCTGAATAGATGATAATAAGAGACGGGAGGGAGGTTTGATACCTTCGACTACTACTTCCGTTCCCTCGTGCTTCAGAACAATCCTTCTCGCTGGCCAGTCAATCCGTGCATGGTTCCAATACAACCAATTCATGCCTAGGATCAGATCAAAGTCCTTCATCTTTAAGAGCGTCGTCGGCGCTTCGAATAGCTTCCCTCCGATCTCCACATTAAGGTTGCACTTTGCGTTTGTTACTATCTCCGATCCATCCGAGAACTGCACCCTCCTGTGGATGCCCTCGAAGTGCTGGACTTGGTCCAGATCATCCACGAATTCTTCCGAGACGAACAAGTGAGAGACACCCGTATCAAATAAAGTGTATGTGGGCTTGCCGCAAACGAGTACTATACCTGTGTGGTTTTTTGTTTGTTTTGTTCAACGCTAAGGTAAAACTAAAGTTTGCTAAGTACTAATGAACATAAAACAAAAGAAATTAAAATTACCTGTCATGACCCTTGCGGGGTCCCGGGGCAAGGCTAGGTCCAGGGCGTACATCTGGTCCCTGTTCTGTCTTCGGTCCCCGCCCTGAAATCCACGGCCTCGACCACGTCCTCGACCCCCATAATGCTGAGCCTGTGGGGCAACCTGTAGTGCTTGTGGTGCATTCCTCTGAGGGTAGTTCCTCCGGATGTGGCCTGGCTGATAGCAGTGGTAGCACTCCTGTGGGGGAGGTGACCCACCTCCTCTAATCCTCAGCATCTCTCGCGTGTGTAAGGGCTGAGGAGCCAACACTACCGGCTCCCTCTGCTCCTATCTCTCCTCCTGGAGGGGTCTGTCCTCCGCTCTTTTCTCTCCAATATATCGACCCTTCTGCTGGTCTCTCCTGCCACTCCTTCCCTGGTCCTCTGTCGGCCTCTTCCTACCTCGAACAAGGTGCTGGTCGGCTTCCAGCTTCTTGGCCATCTCCAAGATCTTGGCCATGCTGCCGTCAGAGACAAAGAGAAGGGCCTGCTTCAGCTTGTCACAGAGGCCCTTGTAGAATCTCTTTGCGTAGTCTGCATCATCCAGCTGATAGGAATCCACAAACCGGGCCAGGTGTGTGAACTCCCGGTGATACTCAACCACAGTCCTGCTACCCTGCATCAATTGAAGGAACCTGTCTTCCAGCTCATCCCTTGCTGATTGTGGTACGTAGTGCTCCAGTAGCGCCGTCTTGAACTCATCCCATGAGATGTCATCAGCCTCTAGTCCCACATAGGCGGTGTCCAGTAATGACTTCCACCACCTCTTTGCATGAGATTCCAGGCATGAAACCACTAGGGGTACTGCCATGTCTGTCGGGCACTATATCCCTGCCAGCATGTCGTACATGATGTCCACCCACTCCTCAGTCCACACAACTGTCTCCGTCCCAAGGTATGATGGAGGGGAAACACCTCGAAAGGCACTCATCCAGTTGGCCTAGGGTTTGGCTGAGGAGCTGGTGCCTATTGTGCCCTGAATGCCTCAAGTATGGCAGTCAGTGTCTGCCCCATCTTCGTTTGCTGGAATGGAGTAGGATCCAGTGTTAGAGGGATGACGTTTGGAGTCAGAGGCACTCCATGCTGTGGGGTAGAGTTTGTCGCGGGCTACAAAAGAAAATTAACACTCGTAAGAGGGTTTTCCTAAGAAATTCAGTTAAAGGTGGACTTTTCATGTGATTCCCATATGGGCACACCATTGCTTCCGCTGCTTAGTTTGTCCTCAAACTAAACTCGCGCGGGGTGGCCTAGGGTTTATGGACTTCTTTTCTTCGGATTGAGGTTTGCTCTGATACCAGTTTGTAAGACCCCCTTTTTTTTTCTTTTAAAAACCCGGTCTTATGCCCAGAACCGCCGCTTTGCGGTGACACCCTTGTTCAGGAAGGTCGCCACTACAAAATGCTGATCCTGCCGGCCATATCGATCGCAATAGAAGAAAAGTTTACAATTAGTTATCTAGAAATCAAGTCCACATCACATGAATATAAAATCATCAAAAGAGATGTCCATATAAGATAACTGAATAAAAGGTACGGTAATAATAAAGGGCTCATGCCCTGTACATCAATTCCTCACTACAATTTCACTCGCGGAAGCATAAACTACTAAAGCTAAAAGTCACTCACGGATCCTGTCATCGGTGCTCCCGTGCTAGACTATCCCGCCTCCATCTGCACCGGCCTCTGGTGCTGCAGCGTCTCCTCGGTCCTCTAAAATGATAAGGTACACCAACCATTAGTCAAAAAGACTAAGCCAATCCCCCACCCCTCCCCCGGTGACTCCTAGGCACCGTGCACGAAGGATGAAGCAGAGGACATCAAGGGGTAAAATAAAAATCAGGTGACAATGAGTCTAACTACGGAAGGGTCTATCGGTAAGCAATATATAGTACAATGAGTAAAGCTGTATGAAGTAAAACAGTAGCAAGTACGCATTAGTAATAAGTAAAGCAATTGTAAAGAAAGGCACTAAGGAAAATAGTAATAAGAATAAGTAACCTTAATTTATAGGAATGCCCACACAAACCTATAGACCAAGAGTTCGTTTAGCAGGGCCTATCGTATAAAAAGTCTCATAACCAATTTATATGATAGAGGTAGGGGTTGAAATGCAATGTTTATGCTTTGTCATGCAAGGTATGCAGTTTAAATATTATGATCATACAAGTGCAACTCACACACTACGACTCTATGCACACAGACCTTTAGTTCCCCCTTTTTCGAGCTAGCAAAACTCCCAGGATACTTCCTTAGTGGCAAACGGGAGTGGTGGGTTGGGCCTCGCCCTCCTCTAGGTTGGTATCTGCACTACCTAACCTAGACCTATCGTATGCCTCAACTCTAAGAATACAACAACAGAGCTCCTACGTACTCTTACTGGTTAGTCCACCAGACTTTTCTTTGGTTAAGTGTTAACCACAATTACCGAGCCAAAATATCGACGTCAGTGCGACGACCGTCGACACTAATGACCCACCACCTTATGCACATACAATATTTCCTACTATACCCCGAGCCATAAGCTCCCCGGGCTAACCTGCCCATTATCATAACCTTCCGAGCCAACGGCTCGCCGGACCAACCCGTCCGTACTAATAAGCATTACTGAGTCACAAGCTCACCGGACTAGCTAGTCCACTGCTACAACCACCGAGCCTACCGCTCATAAAACTAAACAAAACTAACCTCCCGTAACCATGGGGTGTGGGTGTGTGGATTATTAAGTTAATCTTGCACCGCCATTTATTCCTACATGATAGGACCCAGCGCCACCAACTCGACCAAAAGACCGGTCTGTTGGTGAAGGCGCAACTGTTCTTTATATCAACTTGGTCCTCAGGCGGATCTACGGGGCAGCCAGTTAGGCCCACGGGGGACACATGTCACAACCCGCATTTTTCCCGAAATATTTTATGATATCAGAACAAACATAAACCAGTTCGCAGACAGACCAGCTGCCGAACTGTTTATTTAAGCCACAGGGAAATCACCAAGGAAGGAGACCGCAATCTGCTGACCGCAAACCTGCGAACACAACAAACAGTCAACTCGCTTCCGAGACCGCCCGACCTCAAAGTTGAGACCGCACGAATTAACCCAGGCTCTAGTTCTTATAGTTCTCATTAGGAATGACGGGCCCTGCACCTCTATTTATAGACGAGTAGACGGATGTCGTCACCTCCACAAGAGAGGTACAATCACCACCCATCAGATTGCGAGCTGTCTCACAAAGCAGACCGCGTGATCACAACACTTGGATAATGCCCTGTCCAAGACCGCAGATCAGCAGGCAGACCACGCACAAGCCGCGCGAACACGAGACCGCTCCTTCCTTAGAATACCAGGAACAAGCTAAGAACCATCTGGCCGACTTCAGACAAGTCGCCAGATCGCCTAGCATAAGCCGCCCAGTCACAGCGGTTACACCAGAACAGATCGCCCGGTCTTCTACAAAGAAGATATACAGACCAAGCAGAACAACCCGGGACGAGACCGCAACATATAAGAACAAATCGCCAGAGACATACCGGCAGAGCCTGACTGGCAGAACACCAACACAGGCCGCGCGGTCACTGCGGTCTCCAAAATTCTGACCGTCGGCCACCTTCTACTCCACTTCAATAATTTCAACACTCCCCCTTGAAGTGGGAAGTGGAAACTAGCCTGAGTAAACTCCGCAACCGAGTAAACGGCCCCTTCGCCAGCGGCTTTGTGAAGATGTCTGCGACATTGTCCGCACTCCGAACATGCTCGACCATAAGAGATCCTCCAAACACCTTTTCACGAATGAAATGGTTTTCAATCTCAATATGCTTGGTCCTCGCGTGACAAACTGGATTATTAACCAGCTTGAGAGCACTCTCATTGTCCCCGCGTAGCATAGTGGGACCTCGAATCTCCTCATGAACGCCCTCCACCAACCTCCTGAGCCAAACCGCTTCCTGAGCTGCCAAGGCCGAAGCCTTGTATTCCGCTTCTGTGGTAGATACGGACACTGAGTCCTGCTTTTTGCTGCACCAAGAAATAGCTGTGGGGCCCATCATAAAGACAAAACCAGACGTTGATCTCCGATCATCCACGTCTCCCCCATAGTCAGCATCCATGTATCCATGCAACTCCAAGCTTGACCCTCTCCTATATAGGAGACCCAAATCAGAGGTCGACTTCACATACTTCAAAATTCCTTTCGCCGCTAGAAGATGAGGCTTCCGTGGCTCCGCCATATACCGACTCACTTTGCCAACTGCATAAGCAATATCTGGCCTCGTGATGGTCAAGTAGATCAAGCTCCCAAACCAGAGCTCGGAACACCAACGGATCAGATAGAACTCATCCCTCATCCTTCCGAAGTTTATGATGCTTTTACAGAGGTATAGAGCTGCTCTTCCCTTCCTCCATGACGAATCATTGAACGATCCGCTCTGCATATCCAGCCTGAGAAACGAGCACTCCGCTCTCCCGCCTCTGAACCTCGATTCCAAGGAAATGGTGGAGCTCCCCCAAATCCTTCATCTCAAACCTGATAGCAAGCTCAGCTCTCAGCCTTGCTACTGCCTCCTTCGAGTACCCGGTGACAATCATGTCATCCATATACAGCAGAACAATAACCCTAAGCGCCCCCTCCTTCTCGAAGAGCAAGCTAGAATCAGAGTCTGAAGCAAAGAACCCGCAGAATAGAAGATACTCCGCGATCTTCCCATACCACGCCCGAGGCGCTTGCTTCAACCCATATAGGGCCTTCTTCAGTTTGCAGACATAGTCCGGACAATCCTCCGAGATGAAGCCCGGCGGCTGGATCATGAAGATATCCTTATCAATCTCTCCGTATAAGAAAGCATTCTTCACATCGAGCTACCAAATCTCCCATCCACTAGATGCCGCCAAAGCAATAACAAATCGAACTGAGGTCATCTTTGCCACTGGACTGAACGTCTCATCATAATCTTCTCCATACTGCTGTGAGAACCCGCGAGCCACAAGACGAGCCTTGTATCGCTCGATCGTGCCGTCAGCTTTCTTCTTGAGCTTATAAACCCATTTGCATGTCACAGGGGTAATGCCCTTGGGCATGGGCACTAGAGACCAAGTCTCATTCTTCTTGAGAGCATCCATATCCTCTTGCATAGCAATGTCCCACAGCTTCACACCTTTGTCCTTCTCAAAGCTCGACGATTCCCTTTCATCCAAGGGACCAGCAAAGAAACATGAGACGAAACTCATCATGTTTCCTTCGGTGTATCGATCAGGTGGCTTGATAGTCCTCTTCGACCTCCTAAGAGGTTGCTCCTGACTAACCACCTCCCCAGCTGCTTCTTCTGTGCTAGCTCCTCTTCCAGACAAACTTGGAGCATCGCTCCCTCTGCTTCTAGAACCTGAAGCCTCCATCTCAGAGCTTGACACAGCTGGAGCTCCTGGTGAAACAGGCAACTCCACTTGAAGATTTCCCACAGCCTTCCCTGCTTCATCAACCCTGCTCTCCGGTAGTTCAACTCCTGAACTCCCCTTATAGGAAGTCACGTCATCGAACACCACATCCCGAGATACCACTGATCTCCGTGTCTCAGGATCCATGCATCTCCATCCTTTCTTCCGCTCATCATACCCAACAAAGACTAGCTTCCTTGCTTTCACATCTAGCTTTGTCCGAAGAGCATCAGGAATATGCACATAACAGGTTGACCCGAACACCCGAAGGTGTGCAACACTTGGTTTCTCCTTGAACATCAATTCGTGAGGGGTATTCATGTTGATAGGACTTAGAGGCATCCTGTTGATGACGTATGCCGCACAAGACATTCCCTCCGCCCAGAAGGACTTTGGGATACTCTTGGCATGAAGCCAGCATTTGCAGGTTTCCGTCAGATGATGGATTTCCTCTCCGCAACGCCATTTTGCTGTGAAGTATGGGCACAAGTAAGCTCTCTCTGAATGTCGTGCTTCCTGCAAAAACTTAAGAACTCACCAGAGGTGAACTCCCCACCATTATCAGTTCTCAATTTTTTCACCCGCAGGCCTAACCGACCTTCCACCAGCTCCTTGAACTCCACGAACTTCGCAAAGGCTTCCGACTTCTCTTTTAGAAAATACACCCAGACATATCTGGTGTAATCATCAATCAACACCAACATATATCTGTTGCCTCCAAGGCTTGGGGTGGCAGTCGGTCCCATCAAATCACCGTGAATGCACTCCAACGGCGCTTTGCATCTTGTTTGCGATTTATCAAATGGAAGTCGATGAGACTTACCAAACTGACATCCCGCACAAACATGACCGTCTCCATAAGAGGACAAGTTAGGCAAGCCCTTGACAAGGCCCCTTACCGCCATAGCTTTCAATTTGTCCATGCCAACATGCCCCAACCTTTCATGCCAGATAGCCGCGCTATCGTTTGTCTTCATCTTATCAACATAGGTACTTGTCGATAAAACGAACAAGTCCTTCACCCGTTTTCCAACATGGATAACATCTCCCTTTATCTCCGGTTGAGTTTTAAGAAACTTTACTTCTGTTGGGCCAAACAGAATGTGATAACCGGTATCGACCACATTGGTCACAGAGAAGAGATTCTTCTTCATACCAGGCACGTGATAAACACTCCTCAAAGTGAGTGGACCCTTATCATTGCTCAGAGAGACAACACCTTCTTGTTCTACTGAATGAACAGAATTATCAGCCGTAATGATTGCATCGTTACCTGAGTAAGGTGCCAAAGAGGAGAACTTTGATTCATCCCCGGTGAGGTGATGTCCACACCCTGAATCCACGATCCAATCCTCTTCGAAGTTGATGGCAGCCAAGGCCTTAACGGGCATCACCGTCATATTAGCCGCAAAGGCTCCTACCCATCTAGCTTCATCAGACTTTGGCTTCTCCTTCTCCGCTGCATGTCCCGGCTGAAGATTAACCCGACAATCCTTCTTGAAGTGGCCTGTCTTATTGCACCTGAAGCACCTTGGTCC
Source organism: Dactylorhiza incarnata (assembly GCA_033032865.1). Classification (NCBI taxonomy): domain Eukaryota; kingdom Viridiplantae; phylum Streptophyta; class Magnoliopsida; order Asparagales; family Orchidaceae; genus Dactylorhiza; species Dactylorhiza incarnata. Next base: position 2,965,076 of record JAWHQI010000068.1, read on the forward strand.
CTCTCCCTTCTTCTTCCCATCAGACTTAGAAGCATAACCTCTATACTGCTGACCTGAAGTAGAGGGTCCATCATGACCTGGCTTCTTCTTCTCCCACTTCTTCTTCTTTCTAGAGAACAACACATCACTATCTCTCCCAGAGATAGAAGTCCCCGCCATCTGTCTTGCCAAACTTTCTTGCGAAGCAAGTAAGTTCTCCAGCTCCAACAGAGATGGTTGATTTTCCCAACCTTGAACTGACGTCACAAAGGCAAGATACTCCTTCCGCAACCCGCGGATGATATGCCTCTTCAGTTTTGCCTCTGACATGGGCTCATCAGGGTCCAATGCAGAAATCTCTGCTGTGAGGTTCTTCATCTTGAGAAAGAAGGTAGAAATAGAAAGATCACCTTGAGAGGCCTTCGTCAACTCATTTTCAAGAAACTGTAGCCGAACTACATTTTTCTTATTAAACAGCCCGTCCAAAGACGTCCAAATCTCAGCAGCAGATTTACATCCAATGATGTGATCAAACAGCTCTGGTGAGATAGCCCTCTTGAGTGTGAACTCTGCCTTAACATTAGTCCTCCTCCAAATATCTCCCATAGATCCTCACCAAGTAAGTAACTCTCCAAACACGACCTCCACTTCTTATAGTTAGTCAATGTGAGGAGTTCAATACCAAGCCCTCTTGCGTATCCACCTTCCATGGCAAACTATGTGGTCTCTTCTTCACAAAGACGATGGCAACTCACGTTGATCACTGCTTATCCACTCCAATAACCTGCCTCTGATACCATGTTAAATTTTTTGATTTGAATCGTTTAGGAGTAAGCAGGAGTTGCATCAACTGAGTTATAGCCAAACAACCACAATGCCACACAGCAACACAAGAAACTTTATTGAATCACAAACTTCATTTACAGTGCGAGGTATACATGGCGAGACATGATTCATAAGAATCACAGAGGAGAGAAGAACAAAACACACCAAAACAAATCTGGCGGTCTTGACAAGCAGAGACCGCACAGACCTCTCGACTTCAGAGACCGCCCGGCTTGACCTGAGACCACACGAACAGAAAACAGCCCAGATGACTTCAGACCGCCACATCAGACCGCTCTGCAAGACGCCACCTCAGACCGCAAGAACTGAAGCTTATTGAACAAAGAACTGAAGCTGTCGCCAGGCCGCAACTCTGATCGCCTGACCGCTGAAGGTCGCCTGATCGCTGAGCTCACTGCGAACAATACAAGAACAAACATAAACCAGTTCGCAGACAGACCAGCTGCCGAACTGTTTATTCAAGCCACTTGGAAATCACCAAGGAAGGAGACCGCAAACCTGCGAACACAATAAAGAGTCAACTTGCTTCCGAGATCGCCCGACCTCAAAGTTGAGACCGCACGAATTAACCCAGGCTCTAGTTCTTACAGTTCTCGTTAAGAATGACGGGCCCTGCACCTCTATTTATAGACGAGTAGACGGATGTCGTCACCGCCACAAGAGAGGTACAATCACCACCCATCAGATCGCGAGCGGTCTCACAAAGCAGACCGTGCGATCACAACACTTGGACAATGCCCTGTCCAAGACCTCAGATCAGCAGGCAGACCGCGCACAAGCCGCGCGAACACTAGACCGCTCCTTCCTTAGAATACCAGGAACAAGCTAAGAACCATCTGGCCGACTTCAAACATGTCGCCAGATCGCCTAACATAAGCCGCCCGGTCACAGTGATTACACCAGAACAGATCGCCCGGTCTTCTACAAAGAAGATAGACAGACCAAGCTAAACAACCCGGGATGAGACCGCAATATATAAGAACAAACCGTCCGATCACACCAGACCGCCAGAGGCAGACCGACAGAACACCAACACAGGCTGCGCGGTCATTGCGGTCTCCAAAATTCTGACCTCCGGCCACCTTCCACTCCACTTCAATAATTTCAACACTATCGGGGAGACCTTTAAGAACACCATGTCCCCCACCGCAAATTCTAAATCACTCCTACGCCGATTGGCGTACTTCTCGTAGCGCTCCAGAGCCACCCAGAGCTTCTCACGGATCTGCGTCACAACAACACTCATCTCTTCCAAAGCCTAAGGACCCAAGACTGGCTTCTCGCCCACTTCAGCCCAAAACAGGGGAGTCCGACATTGCCTCCCATACAGAGCCTCAAAAGGAACCATCTGCAAGCTCTCCTGATAACTGTTATTTTACGCAAACTCCATGAGCCCAAGGCGTTCATCCCAAGCTCCTCCATGCTCCAAAATGTAGCACCAGATCATATCCTCCACGATCTGATTTACCATCTCCGTTTGCCCATTCGTCTTCGGGTGAAAAGCTGTAGAATACCTGAGATCTGTGCCCAAAGCCCCTTGCAGACTCTGCCAAAAATGGGAGGTGTACCTGGAATCCCAATCGGACACAATGCTCGCGGGCACTCCATGTAGTCTAATGACCTCCTGCACATACATAGATGCAATCTTCTCCATTGAATAACCAGTCTTGTACGGCACGAAATGAGCACACTTGGTCAACCGGTCCACGATCACCCACACTGCATCATGTCCCCGAGGGGATCTCGGTAATCCAGTAATAAAATCCATGGAGATACTCTCCCATTTCCACAAAGGAATATCCAATGGTGTCAACTTTCCCCCGGGTCTCCTATGATCCGCTTTGATGCGCTGGCAAGTAAAACACTGCGCTACAAACCTCGCAATATTGCCCTTCATGCCTAACCACCACACGATCTGCTTCAAATCACGATACATCTTCGTAGAGCCAGGATGATAAGATAGCCTGGAGTCGTCAGCCTCCTCGCAAATCTTTGCTCTAATCTCCTCCACAACGGGTATGCAAAGCCTTCCACGGTACCTCAGGGTACCCTCAACGTCGATCGAGAAATCTGGCAACTCATCCCTCTCCGCTCTACCTCGGAGATGCTGCAAGTCCGGATCATCCTTCTGGTGCAACTTTGCCAGAGTAATCCAGGAAGGTTCTTCAACCTCCATACAAGACGATCCACCAATGGACTTCACCGCTATACTCATCAAAAAGAACTCCTCAACTAGAGACTGCACTGAGAGTCCGAAAATAGAAGCTGACTTCCTGCTCAGGGCATCCGCCACTACATTTGCCTTACCGGGGTGATAGAGGATCTCTACGTTATAATCGGCCACGTACTCCATCCACCGACGCTAGCGCAGGTTTAGCTCTCGCTGAGAAAACACGTAAATCAGGCTCTTGTGGTCTGAATAAATCTTGCACACCACCCCATACAAAAGATGCCTCCACAGCTTCAGGGCATAAATCACCGCAGCAAACTCTAAATCGTGCGTCGGGTAGTTCCGCTCATGAACCTTAAGCTGCATCCACCCATACGTAATGACCTTGCCCTCTTGCATGAGGACGCACCCAAGGCCTATCCGCGACGCATCAACATACACCTGAAACTCCACTCCCTCAACAGGGAGAGCCAAAACTGGGGCGGAACACAGTCTTCTCTTTAACTCTTGGAAGGCCTCCTCGCACTGATCGCTCCAATCAAACGCTGCTCCCTTCCGTGTCAGCCTAGTCAGAGGTGCGGAAATACCTGAGAACCCTTCCACAAACCTTCGATAATAACCTGCTAAACCCAAGAAACTCCGGATTTCCTTAGGCGTTGCCGGTCTCTTTCAATCCACTACAGCAGCAACCTTTGATGGGTCCACGGAGATGCCACCCTTGCTCACCACGTGACCCAGGAAGGAGACTTGCGAAAGCCAAAACTTGCATTTGCTCAGCTTGGCATACAACTTGTGTGCCCTCAAGGTAGACATCACCAAACGCAAATGCCGAGCATGCTCCTCTTCACTTGAAGAATAGACGAGCACATCATCTATAAAAACCACCACAAACTGGTCCAGATAGTCTCAGAATACCCTGTTCATCAGATCCATGAAAGCAGAGGGCGCATTAGTCAGCCCAAACGAGATCACCAGGAACTCAAAATGTCCATAACGCGTTCGGAAAGCAGTTCGCGGAACATCTGAGTCGCGAATCCTCAACTGATGGTAACCGGACCGAAGGTCAATCTTCAAGAACACGCAGCTACCCTGCAACTGGTCGAACAAGTCATCAATCCGTGGCAACAGATACCTGTTTTTGATCGTAACCTTGTTCAACTCTCTATAATCGATGCATAGCCTCATCGACCCATCCTTCTTCTTCACGAACAGAACCGGCGCACCCCAAGGCGACAAACTCAACCTAATAAAACCAAGCTGCAATAGCTCATCCAACCGAGTGAGCAGCTCCTCCAACTCCCGCGGTGCCATATGGTAGGGTGCCTTTGCAATAGGGCGGGTCCCGGGCTCCAAATCTATCTCAAACTCCACTTCTCGCTCAGGAGGAAGACCAGGAAGGTTGTCGGGAAAAACGTCCGGGTACTCCCGCACCATAGGAATATCTTCAACACAAGGCGACGATGCGCAAGCCGCGAGCAAGACAGAAACAAAGCAGACACGACCATCGAACTCCGCCAAGGCCTGGGCACAGACAACCAACAAGACTGAGGAAGTTTGACGCGGGACGCCAAACACGCTCCTGGGCTGGCCATCATCCATCAGGAAATCTAGACGCTTATCCCTGCACTGGATCACAGCGTCGTAACGGGCTAGCCAATCCATGCCCAAGATCACGTCAAAATCCTACAAATCGATTACCTTCAAGTCTGCATAGCCCATAAATCCATACAAAACAATCAGACACTGCCTCACGCACAGATCTGACACCACCGAATCTTCGGACGGGTACTTGACACAAAACGGATCATCAGCTCGCTCCAAAGCCCAGCAATGTCGATCGACAAACTTCTTGGCCACAAAGGAGTGAGTGGCACCAGAGTCAAAAAGAACGTGCGCCCAACAATCTCGAACCTTAAACTCGCCTAACAAAGCAGTAAATACACATGACAAAGCAAGGATGAGGCATTAATATAGCGACTAATTTATCATAACAAGATTAAACTATAACGAGAACGAGGACGAACATGATATCAATTGGTTCGAGCACTGCGCTTCTTCCTTTGTCACTGCATTCAACCTAGCCTTTCCTCGATCCATATGCTGCTGCTGAGGAGGAGGCGGTGCCAGCGCTGTAAAAGCAAGGTTCTGGCCGGCCAACTGGAACTGCGAACATCGGGATTTCACATGTCCTTTCTATCCACCCTGATAACAAACCTTATCCTTTGACCAGCAACGACTGTTGTCGTGTCCCCTATGTTTGCACGAAGTGCAAAACAGATCATTCTTCGGAGCCCCTTGAAGAGCCATCACCTGAGGCTGCTTCTGCGCGCCCGGCCTCTTAAAACACTTCTCGAATGGGTGGCCCACACGACCGCAAAACTGCAAACCACCTTGCCCTTCTTACCTGGAGCAAGGCTGCCTCCATTGTCAGCTTTTCTTTTCTCCATTCTTAATTCCTTTCCTCTATTTTTGGCATTCTCGATCGCTTCTACCTTCAGTGAGGCCTCCACCGCATCCATAAAGCTAACGGACTGGTAGGCACTAGCTAACTGCTGGATCTCACTACGGAGACCTCCCCAAAATCTCTTCACCCGATTTTCCTCAGAGGCAACCAAATCCGGGGCGAACCTGCTTAGCTTACTGAACTCAATCTCATATTCCCCTACTGAGAGCTGTCTTTGCTTCAGGTGCAAGAAGCTATTCATCAGGCGATCTTGTTAAACTGAAGGCAGGAATTTCTTCAACAGTCTCTCCTTGAACTGCTCCCACGAGCAACCTTCTGCGAGAGCTTCCTTCTCCCGGATCCACCAACTCGTTGCCAAATCCTTCAGCTGAAAGGCAGCAATCATCACCCTCTGGTCCGCCGACACGCCAGAATATGAGAACATCTCCTCCATTGCCAAGATCCAATCATCAAGCGCCATAAAGTGTGCCTTCCCGTCGTAAGTCTGGGGTCCTAACCTCTGGAAATGCGAAATAAAATTCTTCTCCGGCGGCAACATGGCAGGGGGAACAAGGGGTGCAGGACGGACGGCCTCCGGCTGACTCGTCACTAGTTGCTTTCGCTGAGTGGCAGCCAACAACGTCTGCATCTGCACCTGCATCACGACTAACTGTCGCGCCAAAGTCTCATTATTCAGATGCAGCTATTCAATTACCGCCTCACTATGCGCACCTGATGTTTGCCCTCAGACCCGGGAACAGGTTTCACATGCCTATGCCTAGAAGCCATACCTAACAGAAACAACAACAGACAGTATGAAAAGACTGGACTCAAACCTCTAGGAAAGGGAGACATACAAATACTTGCTTTTGCTACTGCTTTTTCTCTGGGAAAGGTAAATACATAATATTTTGCTACACTCGGGATGGTATACCATCCATTACCTCTCGTGCACCTCTCCCATATGCATATAAACTTAGAATCTTACCTTTGAAATCATGTGTGTACATGTGTCATCGTGTAGATCTCTAGCTTGGCACGTGTGCTTATGCAATGTTATGCTATGCATGCAGTGCTATGCAAACTAAGAAAAAGGCCTTAATGCATGCTATGAGCGGCGTACACATGCGATCTTATGCATCCCATACTACATATTATCGCATGCAAAGAAAAAGAAAATCTAATGGACACGCATGCGACCTACGTTATGCATCCCATACTACATAACAGTCGCATGTTGTCACCTATGAGGATCCATATACAGACACATATCATGCATCCCATACTACATAATATGCCCCGTATACTTCTTTCATGCTTATGAGTGTAGTGTTCGTGCTTCAGCCGAGATCTACCGATGACCCATCGATGAGTGTATGCAATGAATAACGACTCTCACTGAACGGTTAACCGGGCCAACCAGACCATTTCCAGCAACCCGATCAACCTCCCTTGTTACCAACTGTCACAACCCGCATTTTTCCCGGAATATTTTACGATATCAGAATAAGGGAAAAATACGCGTCGTGATGCCGCGTCCTGCAGGGGACAACTACAGACGCTCAGGCAAGCACTCTAAACGAACATCTTGTAAGAAAATAGGTAATTTTTAGTTAAAAATAACTTTTTGTCATTTCACTTTTGATTTTTGAGACCGTGTACCTCGGTCCTGCAGCCCTCTTAGCCACTCATAGAAAATATACGTACGCAACGGAAAATTAGGTCCCTTTTTTTTACCCTAAGAGCGCTGAAGACCAGAAATGTCTCTAGGGCTTTCATAATTCTAGATTTAGTATACCATAAGAAAATACCATTTTTATTTTACGCACTTGCAGATAGGTGATACATAATAACTAGTAGAGCAAGGTATGCTATAAAAATTCAATTTGTGTAAAGGATTTCACGAGTACCAAAAATAATACATTTTTCCCAAAGAGTACAAGTATAATAAAACCAAAATAAGAAAAGAGTACAAGTAGCAGCATAAGCAAGTAATTTGAACCAAAATCCATACGGGCGCCAACAGCTGACACGAACCCGCAGGAAGAGAGCTGACAATCCAAAAGAAAAAGGCTATAGTTAACAAAAGAAAGGAAACTGCATCCTTACCTACATGGGAGGAAAGGCCTCGACAAGGGAACTGAAAGACCCCGCTCTAACCTCGGCGACAGCTATAACCCTGAACCTGAGGCATTCATAAGAAATAAATGCCTCAGCCCAAAGGGTGCAAGAAAACATCATGGTTATCAGCAAGAGCTGGCAAGGTACCGATTAGCATAAACCATAGTCTGAAAGGAGTATCTATATATACTTATACACTATACAAAGATTTCAGCAGTAGAAGTTTAAGAAGAGCCCGCATAAAACCAACCCGATAATCAAGAGCATAACTAAATTTAGCACGTAGTGCATAATCAACCAGTGGTGGCGGACCCAAACAATGTCACTATCCACTCACATAAAGGGGACGTTCACCCCCAAATAAAAGAGGCGCCGTGGTGGTGGTCTCATTGTACTGCCAACCACTATTAAAAGAACTATGATGGAGGACCCCATTGTTCCCTTTACCCATCCTTCCAGTTCAAACAAGTCCATCCATATCCACTATGGAGGTGGCATCATTGTCCAACCAACCCACAATCTTATATAATAGCAATTGAACAAAATCTCGAGACTAGCTGTTGAGCAAAAAGTGACCACAAATTATATAACAGCAAATTATAAAATGGCCTAATATACAACATCCTAAAACTGAGAAAAGGTCATATATGTATATAGCTTTTTTTTCTGAAACTTTGTATGAGCATACAACAACCCACATGAAGATGACCTGGAGCTTTTATGTTGCTGTTATAATAGCAATTGAACATACAACAGCCCACATGAAGATGACCTGGAGCTTTTATGTAGCTTTTATAATAGCAATTGAACATACAATAGCCCACATAAAGATGACCTAGAGTTATATAATAGCAGCCCCCCAAACTGAGATTATGAAGCAGCCCCCAACACCAATAGATCATAAATATATTGCAGCCCCCTAATGAAATCCAATTAGATTATATATATATAGCAGCGCCCAAGTTAAAATCCCGATAGAACTATACATAGCAACCCAATATAATCCAAATGGAATTATATGCAGCTGCCCCAACTGAAATTATATGCGTACAGCAGCCCCCAAAACTAGATTGATTATGTATATAGCTGATAAGTAGTATTTTTATAACTTTTTAATAGAAAATTTTGTAAATATTTAATATGAATTTTCCTTTTTATGTCAATTTTAGGTTATAAGTAGTTCTTTTTGTAATTTTTGATTCTAACTTAGCTCAATTTCAATTTTTGCAGAATTTTTGGACAAATCGGGAAAAATGGCATGTCACGCCCTCGGTCACGCCCGTGACCAAGGGCGTGTAACCTGAAGATCAGTCCAGAATCGATGTCACGCTGTTTGAACCAGTCCACACCAAGTCACGCCCCAGGTCACGCCCGTGACCCAAAGTCACGCCCGTGACCGGGGGCGTGTAATCTTAGAATCTTCCACGTAGAGCCGCCGTCGAGACATGGAGCTGCAGTCGAGAAGTCAACTTGAGTCACGCCCGTGACCCACATGTCACGGCCGTGACTTGCCCGCGTGATCTCTGCTTTGCCGCCGCGCCAAATTCCAGCCCACGCCGCATTTAATGCAGCCGTCCAAAGTCACGGCTGTGACCCAACATGTCACGCCCGTGACATGTCATTTCTCGCCGCGCCGTCCAGAAAGCCCACGCCGCTGTCGGATCCGATGTGAATAGTGCAGTCACGCCCTTGGTCACGCCCGTGACCAAGGGCGTGTAATCTAAAATTTTTTCCTATAAATTCAGAGGTTCTCCTTGAGTCCAGGGTTCAGAATTTTGGAGTGGGGGAGGTGCTGCTAGAGCTGTTAGTGAGTTCTTCAATGCAATTGTTCATGTCTTTAAGCTTTCATGTCTTCCTTTTCAATTCATGCAATGTTTTAGTTTAACTTTCATGTACTAGCTCTTTTTAAGCTTGTAATCTTCATTTTCCTAGCTTGGTAATCTCTCTTTAAGATTGTAATAGTTTTGATTTTCAATAAAAATTAGCTTGCTCTCTTTCATTTGCTCTTTCTCCTTAAGTACTTCTCCTTTCATGCAACGTTAAGTTTTCTTTCCTTTTTCCCCTCCACTATGTTGAGCATTAAGTCTTTTTATTATCGTTTTAATCATTCACTAAGTTTGCAAAATGTCTCTTTTTAACTAAGTAATCAAAACCTCCAAAATATCATTAGATAAGATAATAGTGATTTTCCTCGAAGTAGAAGTAATCAACGCGCCCTGTGGAATACGACCTTGGTATTTCTAAATATCCTATACTATAGACGATAAGGTACACTTGCCTTTATCGGATATAGTTTTGGAGAAAATCTCAATCTTTCACTAAATTTCAAAACCGAGAAATCTATATCAAGTTTTTGGCGCCGTTGCCGGGGACTTTGCGTAGATATTTTGAAAAGAGGATAGCTATTAATTTTATCATGTTTCTTTTTATTTTATTTTCCTTTTTCTAAATTTCAAAAAGAAAAAAAAAATTTTATTTCAGTTTTTCCTCTTCCCTTCTTCTCTTTTTAGTGTATGACCCGAGGTAGCACTTCGATTCTTCCTTTTGATCCGGAGATCGAGCGAACCCTTTTGAGGCACCGCCGTTCTCGTGATCAGGGAAATCAAATAGAATCCGAAGAGTCGATCGGGGACACTAATGCAGCATATATGGATCATAATCTTAATCCTCATAATCTTAACGAGCCAAATCCTAATGAGGACGCGCAACGGACCATGTCCTATTATGCGCGGCCGAATTTGGAAGGCACACAATCGAGTATTGTTTGCCCCACGGTGGCGAACAATAATTTTGAGATCAAGTCCAGCATCATACAAATGGTGTAACAATCGGTGACCTTTGATGGTCAACCGGACGAGGATCCAAATTCACATATCTCTTACTTTCTTGAAATTTGCGACACTTTTAAGATCAAAGGCGTCACCGATGATGCCATTCGATTACGTCTTTTTCCTTTTTCTTTGCAGTCTAAGGCCAAGCAGTGACTGGGCTCCCTACCTAGGGGATCCATCACTACATGGGCCAAAATGGCGGAAAAACTTCTTAATAAATATTTCCCGCCTTCAAAGACCGCTAAATTGCGCACGGATATTGCGTCATTCATGAAAATCGAATCGGAGACTCTCTATGACAAATGGGAGCGCTTCAAGGAGCTTTTGCGTCGATGCCCTCACCACGCACTTGCCACTTGGCAACAAGTGCAAATATTTTATAATGGCTTAAATCTCCAAACGAGGCAAATGATTGATGCGGCCGCCGGGGGGACATTAAATAATAAAACCCTGATCGCCGCTCAAGAGCTTTTCGAAGAGATGACCACAAATGCGTATCAATGGAACATGCCCCGAGCACGGCCTGATAAGCCGGCCGGAATTTTTGAAATAGACACAAACGCAAATTTAGCTTTACAAGTTGAGCGCTTAACAAAGCAAGTGGCGAAGATGTCTGCTTCCTCCGCCACTCCTACTTGGGCTAATAACGTTTTAATTGAAGAATATGTTGACTACATGGGAAATCCACCTCGGCCTTCCTATAACCCGAACACCGCTCCGTATAATAACACCTACAATGCGGGTTATAGGAATCATCCGAATTTCTCATGGAGCAACCAAGGAAATGCTCAGCGTCCTATGAATTTAAATCAACCTCCCCCTAATCAACTTCTTAACTTAACTCCGCCTCCAAATTTGATTTCTCAAAATTATAATCCACCCGGTTTTCCACCGCAACAGCAAAAACTCTCTCCGATTGAAGAGGTTTTTGCAAAATATGTTGCTACAAATGAAACGAACATCCGGAACCTTACCAGATCGATAAAAAATTTAGAGAATCAAGTAGGCAACCTCGCAAAGATGATTTCTGAGCGTCAATAAGGAGCACTACCGGGGAACACCGAGCAAAATCCAAAGGAGAGCGCGCACGCGATTACACTCCGAAGCGGGAAGGAGGTGGTTCAAAAACAGGACGAACCCAAGGTAATTTCCTCTCCTCCTCCTCCTACTTTTAATTCATCTTCGAATTTGCCCGCTACGATAGCTCCGCACACTCCGCACACTCCGCACACTTCTATTTTAAATCCGCGCGCTCCTACTTCTAATATTCCGTATCCATCAAAATTTAAAAATGAAAGCGCCGAAAAAAATTATAAAAAGTTTTTAGATGTTTTAAAACAAATCCATATTAATGTACCTTTCTGTGAGGCTATCTCACAAATGCCTAAATATGCGAAATATCTTAAGGAGTTGCTCTCCAATAAGAAAAAGTTAGAAGATATTTCGCATATTTCTTTAAACGCAGAATGCTCCGCGGTTGTACTCAACAAATTGCCGAAAAAAGCAAATGACCCGGGACGGTTTTCCATCCCATGTCTTTTTGGCAATTCGTTAGTAAAACACGCCTTAGCGGATCTTGGAGCAAGCATCAACCTTATGCCATTTTCTTTGTTCAAAAAGCTAGGTCTAGGAAATCCAAGGCCCACTCGAATGAGTATCCAATTAGCGGATCGTTCTTTAAAATATCCGATAGGAATAGTGGAGGACGTGCTCGTCAAGGTTGACAAATTCATCTTCCTAGTGGATTTTGTCATTCTTGACATCGAAGAGGATGCCGAAGTACCCCTCATACTCGGCCGCCCCTTCCTTGCCACCTCCCGCGCTATTATCGACGTAAGTAACAGAAAGCTCCTCCTACGGGTTGGAGACGATGAAGTTACTTTCGGCATAAATTCCTCGATGCGGAACACGCTAGAAAATGATGATTCATGTTTTTACTTAGAAGAGTGTTGTGAGTTCGATTCATCCCTCGAGTTAGTTTCATCGACGAGTAGTGATTCCGAGCCCATAGAGCTCTTTTGTGATGAAGAAGAAGTTTCTCACCCCACACCACCCGAACCATTATTTTTAGAAAAATTAAAAATCAAGACTTCTTATGAAGAACCACCTGTATTGGAGTTGAAACAACTCCCCCCTCACCTTAAATACTTGTTTTTGGAAAAAGAGTCTAAGCTACCCATCATCATTTCATCCGATCTTAGCGACTCAGAAATTTCTGAGTTGACTATAGTCTTAAGAAAGCACCGCCACGCAATTGCGTGGCAATTATCGGACATTAAGGGTATAAACCCATCTTTCTGCACTCATAAAATATTTCTCAAAGATAATTCCCGAAATTCAGTCCAGCCTCAACGACGACTAAACCCTAACATGAAAGAAGTCGTTAAGACCGAAGTTATAAAACTTCTGGACGCGGGAATCATCTACCCGATATCGGACAGTACTTGGGTTAGCCCAGTACAAGTCGTGCCAAAGAAAGGTGGTGTCACGGTAGTTGCGAACGAAAATAACGAATTGATCCCAACCCGTACTGTTACGGGTTGGCGGATGTGCATCGACTATCGGAAATTAAATGATGCCACCCGTAAGGATCACTTCCCTCTACCATTTATCGACCAAATTTTAGAACGCCTTTCGGGTCACTCCTACTACTGTTTTCTAGATGGTTTGTCAGGATACTTCCAAATTCCGATTTCGCCCGACGACCAAGAGAAAACCACTTTCACTTGTCCCTTTGGCACCTTCGCTTATCGAAGGATGCCATTTGGTCTTTGTAACACGCCAGCTACATTCCAAAGATGTATGTTGGCAATTTTTGACGAGTTAGTGGAGGAGGTGATGGAAGTATTCATGGACGATTTTTCCGTGTAAGGGAGTTCATTTGAAAACTGTTTAAAAAATCTCGAGCGCGTGTTGCAGCGATGTGAGGAAACGAATTTAGAACTTAATTGGGAGAAATGCCATTTTATGGTCAAGGAAGGACTAGTCCTTGGCCATAAAATTTCAGGCAAGGGGATCGAGGTCGATAGGGCCAAGATTGATGTAATTGAAAAACTTCCCCCTCCCACAAATGTAAAAGCTATTAGGAGTTTCCTAGGCCACGCAGGGTTCTATCAGCGCTTTATACAAAATTTTTCCAAAATCACAAAGCTGTTAACCCATCTTCTTGAAAAGGAATCCTCATTTATTTTTAGCGATGAATGCCATTTGGCCTTTACACTTATCAATGAAAAACTTATAAACTCCCCGATTCTAGTCGCGCCGGATTGGTCGCTCCCTTTTGAAATCATGTGCGACGCGAGTGACATTGCGGTTGGTGCCGTTTTAGGCCAACCGGTGAGTAAGTATTTCCACCCTATTTATTATGCGAGCAAAACACTCACGTCGGCACAAGCGAATTACACCACTACCGAAAAAGAGCTTCTAGCGATCGTTTTTGCCTTTGATAAGTTTAGGTCATACATCACCCTCTCGAAAGTTATCGTCTTCACGGATCACTCCGCACTTAGGTATCTTTTAAGCAAATCGGACGCCAAGCCTCGTCTTTTGCGATGGCTCCTCCTCTTGCAGGAGTTTTACTTAGAGATCCGGGACAAAAGGGGAGCCGAAAACTTGGCGGTCGGTCACCTCTCCCATTTAGAAAACCCCGCCTCTGACGTATTAATAGAATCTGACATTAATGATAAATTTCCCGAAGAGCGCCTCCTTACTCTCGAAAATATTAATTCATCGTCTACCCCCTGGTTTTCAGATCTGGCTAACTATTTAGTAGCCCGGGTCCTGCCAAAAGAATTCTCGAGTCAGCAAAAGAAGAAATTCTTTTCTGATTTAAAGAATTACTTTTGGGAGGACCCCTTTTTATTCCGTGTATGCGCAGACCAGGTAGTAAGACGATGCGTCTCGAGTGAGGAAGGCCTTAAAATTTTACGTCATTGTCATGAGGGACCCACCGGAGGTCATTATCATTCAAACCGAACCACAAGGAAGGCGCTGGAGGCGGGCTTTTATTGGCCCTCGCTCTTCAAAGATGCTCACACCCTTGTGAGTACTTGCGACAACTGCCAGCGGTCGGGGACATCTCCCGCCGGGATGAGATGCCCCAAAACATTTTCTTAGAATGCGAAATTTTCGACCTTTGGGGTATCGATTTTGTTGGTCCTCTCCCTCCATCTTTTTCAAATAAATATATTCTAGTGGCAGTCGACTACGTATCGAGGTGGGCGGAAGCGCAAGCTCTCCCCACGAATGATGCGCGAGTCGTCGTTAATTTCTTAAAAAAATTATTTTCTCGATTTGGCACGCCGCGCGCTATTGTGAGTGATCGGGGCACCCATTTTTGCAATACTCAATTTACAAAAATCTTAGCAAAATATGGTGTCACTCACAAATTATCCACAGCATATCACCCACAAACGAGCGGCCAAGTCGAAGTTGTTAATCGAGAATTAAAACGGATTTTAGAAAAAATAGTTTCTATCAATCAGAAGGATTGGGCAATAAAGCTCGATGACGCGCTATGGGCCTATCGAACGGCATACAAGACCGCTATCGGTTGTACACCGTATCGAATGGTTTATGGCAAGGCTTGCCACCTTCCGGTCGAATTAGAACACCGCGCATTTTGGGCACTTAAATTTTTAAACCTCGATTCCACTCTAGCGGGAGAACAAAGAAAATTCCAAATGAACGAATTAGATGAGTGGTGAGCGAATGCGTATGAGGCAATAAATTATATAAGGAGCGAACGAAGTTTTATCACGATAAGCATATAAAATTTCCAAAAACTTTTTCGCCGGGCGATCTCGTCCTCCTTTATAATTCCCGCCTTCGCCTTTTTCCGGGAAAACTAAAATCCCGATGGTCTGGACCCTTTATTGTTAAAGAGGTTTGGTCCTATGGGACAATTTTAATTTCCCACCCGGAAAAAGGTACCTTCAAAGTAAACGGCCACCGCCTTAAATTATATCATCCGGGAGAGTTAACTAATGAAAAGAGTGATTCGATTGTATTTCAACCTATAATATGATCGGCAAGTGGGTCAAGCTACGCGACCTTAAACAAAGCGCTGTTGGGAGGCACCCCAAAGTTATCTTTTATTATTTTCTCTTGTCTTTTCTTTTCTTCTTTAACAACTTTTGCAGGTAATCGCGGCTTCCCCACAAAAGCTTCAAAAAATCAGGGAAGCCCTTTTTCCTTCTCTTCTTTCGTTTTTGCATTTCTTTTTACCTTTTCTTACTTCATACTTATTTTTAAACATTGGGGACAATGTTTAACTTTAAGTATGGGGGTGTAAATAGCCCTTTGTAAATATTTGTAAATAGTTTTAAAAAGAAAATTTTCAAAAAAAAAAACAACAAAAAGAAAATTTTAATTTTGTTTTTATGATCTCCTTTATTTAAGCACTTGTAAAATCCAAAAACCCAAAAAAAAATTTAAAAAATCGAAAATTTAAATCTTGGAAAGGGACGTTTGGGATTTCATCCCATCACACCTCCTAGTACCTTGCGAACCCTTCACCGGGTAGCCCTTGGGAAGTCCAAGACTTGCAAAAATTGTTAAGTTTTAAAGCTAGTTTCCTTTCTTTGTAAATAGTTTTTAATGTCAAAAATTCAAAAAAAAAAGATAAAAAAAAAAGATAATATCAAAAATTCAAAAAATTCTTATATCCCTCCTTCTTGTTGTTTTTGTGATTTCTTAGAAATCTAGTTGAGAATGTTTATAAGCATGTTTAAGTTTTTAATTGGCTAAAATTTTGCTTATCATAGTTTGTTAATTTTAAATTTGAGGTAATCTTGATTTAAGAATCATCTTATGATTTTAAATTGATTAGAGAATTTTGTTAGGATGACTTCTCTTTTTATTTTTAAATGGCTTCATTTTGTAGTAAATTTCCTAAACCTCTTTAGATTTCAATTATATTTTCTTCTAACTTCTTAGATCTTAGGAATTTTAATTTTACTAGAATTTGCTCTCAATATGATTTAAAGATAGCTAGATTTATTTTCCCCTACCATACCCCCTTTGATGGCATAAAAAAAATATTAAAAGATCATATGTCATGGGAATAAGAGGATAAAATTCATTATTCCCTAAAACATATGCACCCAAAATATTTGAAAAGATTATATGGCATGGAGTAAGAGGATAAAATTCATTACTCCTAAACCATATACATTTTGGGTTTTTATTAGAAGAGAAAAAAAAGAGAAAGAAAGAAAAAAAAGGGAAATTTCATGATAAATTCCATTTCCTCCATTCAAAAATTTCTCTTCTTATGCCAAATTTTATGAAATCCCCCTTAGCCAATATCATTGTTCTAGTTTTAGTTGAAAATTATGGAGAGAGCAATATTTAGTAATTTACTTTTCCTTAAGTTTCTTTTAAGGTAGAGTTCTTATAATTTTAATTTAATTTAGTTTAATAATTTCTACAATTTTGTCAAACTACTTAATTTTTTTGAGAAGTTCTTGCCTAAACATTTTTCCCTCTTTTCAAATCATCATCATAATTTAGGACTTAACTCCCCCTTGAATTTACTCTTAATTTAACTTTTGGTTAAATGAAATTTTAGTTTTAAATTAAAATTTTTTTAAGGATGTCTTATAAATTATGTCTCACACTTTTGCTCTGGAATAGCAAAACCTCAAGTATGGGGGTATTTGATAAGTAGTATTTTTATAACTTTTTAATAGAAAATTTTGTAAATATTTAATATGAATTTTCCTTTTTATGTCAATTTTAGGTTATAAGTAGTTCTTTTTGTAATTTTTGATTCTAACTTAGCTCAATTTCAATTTTTGCAGAATTTTGGGACAAATCGGGAAAAATGGCATGTCACGCCCTCGGTCACGCCCGTGACCAAGGGCGTGTAACCTGAAGATCAGTCCAGAATCGATGCCACGCTGTTTGAACCAGTCCACACCAAGTCACGCCCCAGGTCACGCCCATGACCCAAAGTCACGCCCGTGATCGGGGGCGTGTAATCTTAGAATCTTCCACGTAGAGCCGCCGTCGAGACATGGAGCTGCAGTCGAGAAGTCAACTTGAATCACGCTCTTGACCCACATGTCATGGCCGTGACTTGCCCGCGTGATCTCTGCTTCGCCGCCGCGCCAAATTCCAGCCCACGCCGCATTTAATGCAGCCGTCCAAAGTCACGGCCGTGACCCGACATGTCACGCCCGTGACATGTCATTTCTCGCCGCGCCGTCCAGAAAGCCCACGCCGTTGTCGGATCCGATGTGAATAGTGCAGTCATGCCCTTGGTCACGCCCGTGACCAAGGGCGTGTAATCTGAAATTTTTTCCTATAAATTCAGAGGTTCTCCTTGAGTCCAGGGTTCAGAATTTTGGAGTGGGGGAGGTGCTGCTAGAGCTGTTAGTGAGTTCTTCAATGCAATTGTTCATGTCTTTAAGCTTTCATGTCTTCCTTTTCAATTCATGCAATATTTTAGTTTAACTTTCATGTACTAGCTCTTTTTAAGCTTGTAATCTTCATTTTCCTAGCTTGGTAATCTCTCTTTAAGATTGTAATAGTTTTGATTTTCAATAAAAATTAGCTTGCTCTCTTTCATTTGCTATTTCTCCTTAAGTACTTCTCCTTTCATGCAACGTTAAGTTTTCTTTCCTTTTTCCCCTCCACTATGTTGAGCATTAAGACTTTTTTTTATCGTTTTAATCATTCACTAAGTTTGCAAAATGTCTCTTTTTAACTAAGTAATCAAAACCTCCAAAATATCATTAGATAAGATAATCAAAACCTCCAAAATATCTCGTTTTCAAATAGTTATTATTAATTCCATATGTTTTATTAAAATAATTATAAGAAAAACCCGGGGCGTTACAACACGCCCTTCCGTTTCGAATAGCACCGCAGCACAGGGGCAATTCTGAACCGCAGTTCCAACAATACCCCCCAGAAACGACCCCGGGGTTTCGAACCCGCGACCCCCTCTGATACCAATTGAGAGGACCCAGCGCCACCAACTCGACCAAAAGACCGGTCTGTTGGTGAAGGCGCAACTGTTCTTTATATCAACTTGGTCCTCGGGCGGATCCACAGGGCAGCCAGTTAGGCCCACGGGGGGCACGCCCATCTGCTTCGAATAGCACCGCAGCACCGTGGCGATTCTGAACCGCAGTTCCAACACTAAATTTTATGGTTAACCATGGACTCCCCGCGGACTACCCTGTGAAGGGCTCACTACGGTACTAGGAGCTACAATGGGATGACACCCCCAAAGCTCCCATTCCAAGGTACTTAGTATTATTAGTGACTACCCACAAGTACACCCTCCTTAACATTACACTTGAATTACCCTACGTATTTTATGGCCTTCTAAGGGGAAAGACGATCTTTCGTCGGTCCCGAACACAACCTTCTCCTTATCTTATCGGGTACACTCAACATATAGACCTCTAATGGTGACCACACATCTTCTCTACCAGACTAGGTGCACCAACTAACTTCCATTCTCACCTAAGGATCCATCAAATAGTCAAGTTTTACAGTTTTACTATATGCAGACCAAGTGAGTTATATGAGTTACATAAGGGAAGGTACCACAAATATTCATCCAACTGCCTCAAGAATATTTTTGGGTCTCTATCATGATATTCTAAGACTAAATACAGAGGATCATATTTTTCCTTATTTAATTGGTATTTATTATAATTTTCCTCAACATTGTCCCAATATGAAATTGAACATGAAGTATAAAATCCTCTTATGATATGGCCTCCACAAAACTATGGAAAATCTATCAAGTCAAAATTACAGTAAATACATAATATCAAAATTTTGCAGTAAGGGGTTGACCTCTAATTATAATATTGAACAATTACCCCAAATTAGAATTTAAAGATGGAACCACCAAAAATACTTGTCTAATAAATATGGGAAAATTATCTAACCTTCATAAGAATCAGAAATGTTTACTGGCCAAATTTCAGATTTTATCAAGACTAATTAATCACATAAATAAATATTCCAAGTAAACTCATACTAGGGAAAATTATGAAGGAACCTATTGACAAATAAATCCAAAAATTATACAAAAATTCAGAGAGCTTTCTATAGTCCTAAAATGTCCTACCACCAAGTTTCATAATTTTCCAGAGGATATTTGGCCCTTAATTATTTATTACATTCTTAAGACCAAATAGATGGCTTGTGAATGAAGTGCTAAATAAGTTAATTCAATAATTACCCAAAAATTACCAGAGATCTATCACATGACTAAGAGGGTACCACCACATTTTCATTATCATCCAAGATTATTTGTGCATATTAATTTCTCTCCTAAGGAGGCTCCCAAAATGATTATAACCCAAATTAGAGGGAATAATTGGTCCTAAAATTCTCTCAAAATTTCCTAGGGAATATTTACTCCCCATGAACTTCTCTACCAAGTTTCATGACCATCCAATGACATATGCCCTTATGTCCATCACAAGGCTTAAAGTGAAACCCTAAGGTTAAAACTAGGGTCCTAGGGCATATCCACCCCACATCACCACAAATTACTCAAGGGGGTGTATTAAGTGGTCCTAAACCAGTGGCCAAAGTTTCACACCACTTGGATGAGGTTTGACCACCTAATTCCAACACGTGCACTTTTAACCTAGTTTGACCTAATTTGACCAAACTTGGGTTAATAAATTACCCAACCAAATCAGTCCCAATTGGGCTGAAATTTTTACCAGGGTCATATAATAACCCTAAAGAGCACCCACCAAAATTTGGAGGGATTGGAGGTCATTAGACTCGATAATTAATTAATATGTGAAATTTTAAATTATTACAAAAACCATAGAAGAATGTTCTCCTAAAATTCCCATCTATGGATATGTTAAGGGGGTTGGTACAAATAGCCCAGGTTTCAATTTTTATGCAATAGCAATTCCCTATCAAAAGTTATTCAAGAAAAGGTGGCTGCCCTACCCTAGGGACCAGTCCCACCAAAATGGCTCTACAGGGAGCTACAGTGCCCCTATTGGGCTGAAACAAATTTTCAATTAAACTAAACACCAAAGGCTATAACTTTGATGTTGGGCACTGTTTCATTAGAGGGGCTCTAGTATTTTTAATAATTAAATTAAACTACTACATAATATGTGACAACAAATCATGTAACTTAAGCATTTAATCATCTAGGTCTGCGAATAGCAGATCACGACTGATCCAACGACGCCCAATCATCGTCCCCAATGAATGGACGGTCCCTGACAGCCCATCCCGGGTGACATTTGCGCTCGATTTTCCGGCCACCCTTGCATCCTTTCGGCCGGCTGGTGCCACCACCACCTTCGTCGAGGTGGTGGCAGGCGATTGGCCGGGGTTTGCCGGCCGGTGGTGGCCAGAGGGGGTTTTTCTAGTGGGTGAAAGGGGCTCGAAAACGAACCATTTCGGGAGCATGATTCAAGATCGATTGAGCTCGAATCAAGCCCCAAACTGATTGAGATCTATGCACTAGGGGAGAGAGGGAGGACCGGACCTGTGCTGGGGCCTGGTGTCGCAAATTCTGGCGGGTTGCCATGGCCGGTGGTGGTGCTTTTGGTGCCATGTTGATCTAGGCTTTTGGTGCACGATTTCTTCTGTGAAGAGGATGGTTTCATTCCATTCCGACCTCTGAAGATGTTAAAGAGTTCAATTCGGGGAGGGGAGGAGCCATGACATCAATTGCCATTAACACCATTAATGGTGATTTTCGGTTTCATATGGGGGGGGGGGAATGAATTGGGCATCAATGTGGCCGGGAGAAGGCTGGAAACTTCTCCTCTCCTCAAGAGGAGATGAATTGTGCCATGAATGAAGAAGATGGGAGGTTTCTTCTTCCTCCCCACTAACACCATCCATTCTCTCTCTCTTTCAATTTGAGTTTTCTCTCTCCTAGCCAATTTTCCTGAAATTGATTGGCCTATTCAGTAGCACTCAACCCCATTAGGTGGTGGACCACCTCATTTGGGTCTAGCCCAAGAGGATTGGGCTTGATTTGGTCAACATAGGTCATTTTGACCTAAATTTGAGGTAGAGTTGACTTTGGTCAAATTGACCATTTGGGTTGACCCCAATGGGTGTCTCATGACTTATTGGCCTCCCTTATGGGCTAGGAAGGTATGGGTAGGGTTAATTTGGTAAGATGAGGGTAAATTGACCCTTAATAGGGACTTTTGACCAAATTAGGGATAAGGTTGACTTTTGTAAAATTGGCCAAATTGGAGGCCCCATGATGGGGCATTTTGGTCCATTGGGTCCCTAGTTTCCTTATAATGCTAAGGGTAAGGTTAATTTGGCATGGTGAAGGCCAATTGGCCCTAACTAAGCTACTTTGACCAATTTCGGGTTAGGTTGACTTTGGTGAATTTGGCCTCTTTGGTTGACCCTAATGGGTCCCTGGTGCTCTAAGGGGACCCCTTATGGGTTAGGGATGTTATGGTGGGGTCAAGGAATCAAGGTGAGACCTTAAAGTCCAACCCTAGGCTTGGTATGTTAAAATTACTATTTGCAGACCGCTTGAGTTTTCTCCTTCTTACCTAAGTTCACATGGTCATAAGCTCTTCCTATGGTTTTGTCATGACCTAGTCATGACAAAACCAACTTGGGGATCAAATTGTTTGAGGGATGTTACAGATGGGGGGCTAGAGGGGCCAGGAGGAGAGAAGGAGGCAGGAGAAGAGGGAGAGTGAAACATTCGAGAAGAGGAGATGGAGGAGGCTCATGGGGAGCAGGCCGAGCAAATGGAGGAGGAGGCTGCGGTAGGAGAGGAGACCCAATACAAAGGAAGGGAGGCAAGGGGCAGATGGGAAGAGCCATCCCGGCTTGATGCGGCGGAAGAAGTGGTCGAGATGGAGGTCACCACCCGGGAGGGGAAAGCGGAGAAGGTGCGAGTCAGCGGGGGCCATGGCCCTGAGGACAGGGAGAAGATGCTGGAGTGAATCCAGAGGAGCATGGACATCTTCGCAAGGAGCGCGACAGACATTTCGGGCATCGATGCGGACTTGGCCTACCACTGACTCAACCTCAAGCCAAGAACCAGCCCCATCCGACAAAAGAGGAGGGCCATCGCTGACAAGCTGGAGGAGCCGATCCGTGAGGAAGTCGAGAAGCTCCTCAAAACAGGTTTTGTCTCAGAGATCCAGTATCCAGGTTGGGTCTCCAATGTCGTCATGGTAAAGAAAGGCGATGACCGCTAGAGAATGTGTACCGATTTTTCACTTTTAAACAAAGCATGCCCTTAGGATTGTTACCCCATACCTTAAATCGATGCGTTGGTTGACTCAGTCGTCGGTTTTTCTGTAATGAGTTTTTTAGATGCTTTTTCAGGTTATCATCAGATCAGGATGCACCCACCGGACGTCAAGGATGTCTCCTTCATCATGAGAGAAGGGTGCTACTCCTATAAGATGATGCCGTTTGGGCTAAAAAATACAGGGGCGACGTACTAGAGGATGATGAACCGAGTCTTCCGGGAACAAAGGGGAAGGAACTTGGAGGTATACGTGGATGACCTCAAGGTAAAAAGCAAGGATGTGAGCTCCCACCTACAAGACCTAGAAGAGACCTTTGCCACTCTGCGCAGGTTCAAGATGAGGTTGAACCCTTTGAAATGTATCTTCAGAGTCGGCAAGGGGAAGTTTCTATGTCACCTCCTTACCCCGGCGAGGGTAGAGCCTAACCCAGACAATGTGAAAGCAATAATGGAATTGAGATCGCCTCGGAATGCTAAGGAAGTCCAGCGCCTGACGGGAAAGCTTGCAGGGTTGAGTAGGTTTCTCTCCTGGGTGGGAGAGAAATGCTCCCCCTTTTTCAAAGTATTACGGGGCAATCAAAAGTTTGAGTGGACGAATGAGTGTGAGGAGGCCTTCCAAGCCTAAAAAATCAGCTCACCAAGGCTCCACTACTCCAAGGTCCTAAGGAGGGAGAGGGCCTAGCCTTATACCTCGGAGTCGGGGCTAAAGCCGTAAGCTCTGTCTTGGTCCGAGAAGAGGGAAAGAAGCAGCTGCCCGTTTACTACGTGAGCAGGGTTTTGAAGAAGGCGGAGCTCCGATACCCGATTTTAGAAAAGCTGGCCTTCGCTCTGGTCATCTCAGCTAGGAAGCTCAGGCCGTATTTCCAAGCTCATTCGATCCAAGTGGTGACCGACCACCCCCTTCACAAAATCTTTGAGGGGGTAGAGAATTCATGGAGGATCGCAAAGTGGTTAGTGGAGTTGAGCGAGTTTGACATCACATTTGTCCCTCAGCTATCGATGAAGGCTCAGGTCATTTTAGATTTCATGGCGAACTATGTGGTTAAGCTGGAAGAGGAGCAAACCCCTAGGCACGTCCCCTAGAAGTTGCTGGTTGATGGGGACTAAGGAAAGAACTCTCCTAGAGGGGGAGTGGTATTGGAAAGCCCTCATGGAGTGAAAATTGAGCAAGCACTAGTAATATATTTTCCCATCACCAACAACCAGGCGGAGTACGAGGCAGTGATTGCCGGTTTATGTCTAGCCCAAGAGTTAGGGGTTCATGATCTGGAGGTCCTCACAAATTCGATGGTAATAGCCTCACAAGTCAAGGGTGTGTTGAAACCGATTTCTTGGTCTCTTGTGAAGCTCGGGCCCTCAACGAGTTAAGGGGCAGCTTGCCCTTACTGATCCCTCGGAATGGGCAGACTGGAGACTTGGAACTAGAATAAGACCTTAGTCACATCGAGGAGGTCCCACCACAAACCCGGAAGATCGTTGAGCGCTTCCCCTCCCAAGCCAAAGCTGAGACTGGGCACCTTGGAGAGCTAGAGAGCTGAACCAAAGTGACCTAGGGAGGAAGAAGCTCAGAATATGAGATTTGGAATCCTCTCCCAAGGTGCCCTTCAAGGTCTATTTATAGTTTTTTGCTCGTGGTCTGTTAATAGCGGAATTCCGCCTTTTGGTTTTACTAAACGCACCCCAATTTGGCCTGCTAACAACCAAACTCCACTGTTTAAAGGGGATAACTGCAGACCACCAGAGGTTTCTAGGTAAAAAACACCTCCGGGCTCTTACTGGGCGAGCTACCCATAGGAGCTCCCCTCGCGACCTGACCCGGCGAGGGGGGGTGGCGAAATCTCCACCTCAACAAGAGGCGTTCTATGTGAAAATCTGCTGAACTGGCGGGAAGATTGAGTTCGTCGAGTTGAGAAGCAAATTTGTCGAACTGAAGCGTGACGTTCATCGAACGCAGAACAGATTTCGTCGAATGCAGAGCTGAGTTCGTCGATCTCAAACCGGAGTTCGTCGAACTGAAGACAAAATCTGCAGAGCTGGCTGGAAGACTGAAATCGTCGAGCTGAAAAGCAAGTTCGTCGAACTAAAGCGGGACGTTCGTCGAACACAGATTGAAGTTCGTCGAACGCAGAAACTTGGAAAGAATTCGGCTCGCCCAGAAGACCACTATAAGCGGGCCGCGAGGATCTGGCTCGCCCGCTTTCTCGCGAGCGGTCGCCGAGTGCCCGGCTCGCCCGCCTTCCTGCGAGAGACCTTTGAGACTCTGGCTCACCTTCCATATTACTTCTTTCGCCTGTTGAATTCTCCATCTATGCCCATCTCTTGGCGAATATCAGGGTTGTACACAATCCCCGCTCTTCGCAGGGCTACCTGTTGGATCTGTAGGCGCCCTTAGAGGGGGGGGGGGATGAATAAGGGTTTTAAACTTTTCAAGATTGTTTAAGAATAAATGCACTGCTTCTACCGCCAGCGGTAGAGTTACCGCTTGGCGTTAGCAATAGAGAAAGTCCTTTTTAGGTTAGAACAATGAAAAACATAAAGCATGAATCAGAGATGAAGAACCAAACATATTTTCATTAAATTAAAAAGAAACAACTATGATTACAAAATCTTCTCCCAATGACGCTTGGAGAGAGAGGCGACTAATGAAAAACACTTTTGGTTTTCTATACCGACTCGTATCCCCACGAACCGGCTGGCTTTAGCCGATCTCTCCCCAGATACGGCCTCAAGCCGCTCTAGCCAATCTATCACAAGAAAGGTCTCGAGCACCCCCAAGATCTACTCCCTAGACCCAGTCGCCGTGTGGCGAATTCCTCCCTAAGTCCTACCTAGACCTAGTCGCCGTGTGGCGAATTCCCCTTAGTCCCCGCAAGGCCCTAGTCACCGTGTGGCGAGTTTCTCTACCGAACAAAAGATATAAATGTTACAATTTGAAAGTAAAAACAAAACTCAAAATAAAGACTCCCTCAAATGTAGAACTTGATGTCGATGTAGATACGTTCGTATTGGTCTTCAAGTTCTTTTGCGTTCACGAACATTGACGGAGTACTTGGGGCTGCTTGGAGAAGGCTCTCACGAGTTCTCTGAATATATGGCTTCTATTCCTTCTGTATCAGCAAGCAGCAACGAAGGTAACACCACTCTTTAAATAGATTCGACAGCTACCGCCTGTGCTAGTACTACCGCCCCGCGATAGTGACACGATGCGCACACGGATCATGGCAGTTAAGGCAACTTCATTGCGCAAACGGTTATGACAGCCTAGCGCGTCACGGTAACACTATCGCCCCGCGATAGTGCAATTTCCTTCCTTCAGCCAATATCTCTTTCCCTATTTTCCCCTCAATCAACTGCAGATGGGATGTTTCCAAAAGCTACCGCCGGGCGTTATACCTAACGCGCCACGATAGTACTTGCCAAACATAGCGACCCGTCAACATTCCTTTTTCTGCACTATTTCCATTCTGTCAATAGTTTCCATATATGCTAACGCCAGCGTCAGTTCTAGCGCTCCGCGGTAGATCATTTCATCGGGCCAGCTTGCATCTCAGCGGTTTCCCTTCTCAGCTGTTTCGTATCAGCGGTTTCGTATCAGCGGTTTCGTCTCAGCGGTTTCATTTAAGCGGTTCGTTAGTGCTAGCGCCAGCAGTAATGTTAATGCAGCGCGGTAGCAACAAAAACAGCACCATGGAGATTTGAAAGCACAAAATCCTGCATACTATAAACACAAAACAAGTATGATCAAGTACAATAGGATTTGTTATTGTCAAACCAAGAGATGCGGAAAGCATGTTCCAACAAACTCCCCCTTTTGATAATAACAAATCTCCTTAGAAAGAAATAATACAATTGATAGGAATTTGTGTTTATAATAGAGATAAGCATGAAATGTAAGACAGATGCATATGCTCCCCCTAAATGAATGCCCCCTACAACAAATCTTCCTATGAGCTTAACTCCCCAAACATGTTAATTTCTTTCAAATTTATTCTCCCCCTTTTGGTATTATCAAGAGAGGGTGGAGAGGAAGGCCAACAAAAAGTGTGTAATTACTGTGTAGAGAGGGAATGAGCATGATAAACATGTAAACACTAAGGAAAAATACAATGGATAGGAGTGAAAAGAGAAAGTGAAGAGATTGTCATAAAAAGACCACTTGTTGGGAAAAACATTCATGATCGAGCATACAAGTAGTAAAGAGGTGGAAAGCATGACAAAATATTTGTTTTAAGTGAACATCTATATAGGAATTGAGAAGCATAGTAGATGATTAAGAATTTTGGATATAACAAAATAGATGTTGTAGCAATTTAAGTTCACAAAGGATTTTGCTTTATAAAAGTTTTAAGCACACAAAAAAGGTAATGAATTCCAAATAACCAATCTACCCAGAAAATATGTCTACACCCTAGCCCCGTACTAAGTGACGGATGGGCATGAGGAGCTATATACATGGCGTAGGTTGGGGTGTTAGTCCCATATGCAAACACTAGACAAAAAACTTAACCTAGCACTCTTTCCCCCCAGTGCCTCGCAAGGCCCCACTGGAACCCTCCCCGGTTAAGGACAAGACATGACTAGAGATAATGTTATCTAATGTCTACAATCTACGCCCCTGCTATGGTTAGATATGAAGTCATGGATAATAATTATTGGAAACATTTAAGCGTTTTAAATCTAATGATGGGTACATAGCCTATGGATTTATATTTTTGTTTGAATTTTTTACCGAAAAGGGCACATAGCTAATTTGAAATTCATTAATAAATCAGAGTTTTTGCGGAAGAAATAACATTTTGGAATAAAGAATACATCCTTTTAGCAATAAAAATGATTTGAAATTCACTAATAAGAGGATGTTTTTAGCATAAAAATTTTCATTGAAATAGATCAGAGTTTTTAGCATGAAAGTGATATATGTGTTAGAATAACCAATATCAATTTTACCAAGCAAGTCTACCATTTGTTGAAAAAGGAATTTTGATATTTAAGACTTGATAGAAGCATGAAAGCGCAAGGTAGAAAAAATATATGGTGATGATGCGGAAGACTTATAGAAATACAAGAAAACATCCTTTTATAATCATGATTATTCATAAGAAGAAATATGAGTTAAATTCCAAAGATGATGTTTTTTGTAAATCATTTTGCATTTAAAATCTTTAATTTGACAATAAAGTAACCAAGCATGAAATAATGTTTTCAAAAAGAAATTACTACAACGTTATATTAATTCACAAATTCAACACATACAAAACATTGTAGAGAGCATGCTAGGTTATCTAGTGCATTTCATAAATAAAGAGTAGTATAGAATTAGCATTAGGATCCAATACTCATGAGAATAAGTGTTATGGAAGATAATGATGTGCACATAAGTGTATTTTGAATAGAGTAAACAAACGTTTTAATCAAAAATACAAGAACTATGTAAAGTAAAGAGCACAATAAAACACAAATAGTTTTACTTCCACAAACTTCAATGCACAAAAAAATGTACAACTACCAAGGCGCTTTGCACACACAATGCTCATTAAGACTTATCAGGGTGCAAAGTAGTGCTTGGGGGATCACATATTTTATTTTATTTTAATGTTGAGACTAGTGATCCTGTGTACTTAAGAGTAAGTGGTTTTTATTTTGAAAGAAAGATATGGTTTGCACAAGATACTTTACTATTCTTTCCAAGGTGCTTAACCTCACAATGCTTATTAAGACTAATCAGGAGGTTCAAGTAGTGCTTGGTGGAGTTATCTTTGTCACTTTATTTTATGATTTTTGTTTTGTACAAAGTTCTCCGAATACACTTGTTTTGCAAACCAATATAATTTATGAAAACATAACCACTTTTCTTAACTTTTAAAAGTGCAAACAAAGGTTGTGTAGGTAAGATACTTGTGCAATTTTTAATTCATTGTACTATTACAAAAACATACACAAGCATTCTTAGATTAAAAACATGTGTAGATAATGCCAAAATAAGTGAGTGAATAAATACCATTATCAAACATAAAACATTTACTCATACTTAGAGGCATGCTAAACTTGGTTCTACACAACTTTTACAATATAATTTATGCACATGAGTTTAGAAGTACCAAGGCATGAAAAAGAGAATGTTCAAAGTAGTTTGAAAATATGAATCACACATTGTAGAAAGTCTTAAGGGATAGAAGAAATCATGCTTGATTTTCACAATAAAGTCCATTCAGTATTTTTGATATTTTTGAGAAAAATTTTAATTTAAAGTTTGAACTCATATAATTTGATCTTGGACTTCCCGAGGTCTACCCTGTGAGAGGTTCGCCCGATAATAGGTGATGTGATGGGATGATAACCCAAATCACCCTTTCGCAAGATACATGTAAATAGAAAAGTTAAGTTCAAAATAATAATTTTTGATACTTGTTTTTGTTTTATATTTTTGTATTTGATTTTTACATATAGGAATAGAAATCAAACAAATAACCAAAGAATGGAATAAAATATTTTTTTGTAATTTGGCTTTTGTAATTTTGTATTTTTATTTTTCAAAAAATCAATTATAGGCAGAAATGCAAAAATGAGTAGTACATATAAAATAATATATTTTTAGTGATTTTTCAGAATTTTTAAAATTACAGAAAATCGGATACTTGAGCTAGCGCCGGCGTTGGTCCTAGCTCCTGCGTTAGCTCACAGAGAGTGCTTATTTTAATCATATGGCCTAGATTTTATTCGATTTTGCTTCCGATTTTTCTTAATTATGTTTGTGCAATGTAAGGCCTGTCTAATGAAGTGAGGAGACGAGAAGAAATCGCAAAAAGTTGCGGAAGTTAAAATTTTAGTACATGGGTTTCATATTCATTAAACCTTAATTCTTGAGTTTTGCACAACATATGCATGAGTGAAATGATCATAAATAAGTGAAATTATATTCATGCAATTTTTAAATTCCGGTTTGACATGATTGTGATTAAACATACTAAGGGTAATCAAAATGATGCAAATATATTAAATATTTAAGCAAAACATGCGCATTTTATAAGTTTAGCCTAATACCCCCCAAAACACCTTTTGAATCCATTTTGACACTTATTTCATTTAGTCTTAATAATATCATATGACAAAGTTAGTTTTTCAAATTTTATAAGACTTTTAGGAAATGGATTTAGAAGGGTAAAAATAAAAAAGATAAGTAGATCACTAGAAAAATGATATGACTTTTTATTCAACTTTATTCAATTTGATTTATTTATGAATTTTGGTTTAATATGTGGAAGACATATCACATGTTATATAAAGTGATCATATCATGATGGCTCAAAGAAATAAAATCAAGAACAAAAAGGAAATAAAGCATACCATGAAGTAGAGAATTGATATTTCATTTTTAATTGATTTCTACTTCATGCAAATGATAAGATACTATTGAATGAGAGATTTAGGTATCCAAAGAGGACCAGGTGTGACGGTTCCTTTGGGTACCCAAATACAACGTGTTTTCTTTTGGGGAGATAGTGATGAATGAGCCCTTTTAAGTGGAGTTAGTGTTTCATTTTTAACTTTGGGCCTCCATTCAAACATTGGACAAACATTATTTTTAGTTTTCAAATTTCCATAATCATTTACTTGAATATTTGGTTCAAAATGATTTTTGAATTTATAATTTAGAGGAAATTTGTAAATAATTTTAGGTTGGGAGAAGAATGAATTGTAAATAATGGTGATTTTGAATTTGATTTACAAATCCTTTATGTTTCTTACTC
Source organism: Dactylorhiza incarnata (assembly GCA_033032865.1). Taxonomy (NCBI): domain Eukaryota; kingdom Viridiplantae; phylum Streptophyta; class Magnoliopsida; order Asparagales; family Orchidaceae; genus Dactylorhiza; species Dactylorhiza incarnata. The sequence continues at coordinate 2,995,464 of JAWHQI010000068.1, forward strand.
CCATTATTAACCTTTGTTAAGATGTTCATATTCATATTCAACTTGTTTTTAGATATAGTTTGATATTGTGAATTTGTATTTACCATTTTCATAAGCAAGTTGATTTTTGATTTTAATTCACCATTCTTAACTAGAAGATTATGTCTAGCTTTATTATAAGCGATTGTGCTCTTCTTAAGAATGGAAACAATTGAATCAATATGATTTTGTTAGTTATTTCTATATTCATCAAATGTTTCATCCATCTCTTTAATTTCAATTTTATAGTCCTTACACTTAGCACAATTATTTTTCAAGGATGAATTTTCTAAACATAATCTTTCATTTTGTTTTTTTTTAATAAAAAGAAGTTCCTTTTCAAGTTCCTTTTGATTTTCTTTTAATTCATTATATTCTACACAAGGTGTACTGTTTTCAACTAAGGAACCATGGATAGAATTAGATAAATTTGAATTTGATTGTTCATTAATTTTTGCCTTAAAATTTTTATTTTCTAAGCGCAAATGTTTATTAGCATTCTTTAATTTCTTAATTTTTCACTTTGTAGTTTGAAGCAATTGTAATGTAGAAATAGAAGTACAAAAATGGGATTTGATTTCCTTACATTGCTTTCAGGAGAGGCACAATTTGAACATATCATTTCTTTGACATCTTTTTGGCACTCCTCTTCCGGAGATAGTATTTCTTCTTCTCTTCCATTTGATGTGTGCTCCATTGATCCGTCATGAGAGGAGCATTCTTGGAGACTTGTGCAAGCTTGCATATTCTCCAGTTCTTGTGAATGTTCCGTACCTGTAGAAGGAGAATCATAAGTTCTTTCAAGAAAATTCCAAATCTCATAAGCGGTAGGTAAAATATAAATAAGTTTGAAAATATTTTGGTCTAACGCACAAAATAAACTATTCATAGATTTTGCATTTAACAAAATTTCATTTCTAGTTAGTACGCCATGTGGCTTTTCAATAGTAATATTCCAAACTTTTTCATCTAAAGCCTTAAGAAAATTTTTCATTAATATTTTCCACCCTTTATAATTTTTGCCCATAAATAAAGGTGGTGACAATACTTTTTCATTTATATTAAAATTTTCCCCACTAGTAGAAGCGAGATCATGATCAAGAGACGCCATTATTCCCAGTTGTTAAGCCGATTTGGAAAAACGTACCTCTGATACCACTCGTTGGATCTGTAGGCGCCCTTAGAGGGGGGGGGGGGTGAATAAGGGTTTTAAACTTTTTAAGATTATTTAAGAATAAATGCTCTGCTGCTACCTCCAGCGGTAGAGTTACCGCTCAGCGTTAGCGATAGAGAATGTCCTTTTTAGGTTAGAACAATGAAAAACATAAAGCATGAATCAGAGATGAGGAACCAAACATATTTTCATTAACATTAAACAGAAACAACTATGATTACAAAATCTTCTCCTAATGACGCTTGGAGAGAGAGGCGACTAATGAAAAACACTTTTGGTTTTCTATACCGACTCATATCCCCACGAACCGGTTGGCTTTAGCCAATCTCTCCCCAGATACGACCTCAAGCCGCTCTAGCCAATCTATCACCAGAAAGGCCTCGAGCACCCCCTAGATCTACTCCCTAGACCCAGTCGCCATGTGACGAATTCCTCCCTAAGACCTACCTAGACCAAGTCGCCGTGTGGCGAATTCCCCCTAGTCCCCGCAAGGCCCTAGTCGCCGTATGGCGAGTTTCTCTACCGAACAAAAGATATAAAAGTTACAATTTGAAAGTAAAAACAAAACTCAAAATAAAGACTCTCTCAAATGTAGAACTTGATGTCGATGTAGATACGATCATATTGGTCTTCAAGTTCTTTTGCGTTCACGAACATTGATGGAGTACTTCGGGCTGCTTGGAGAAGGCTTTCACGAGTTCTCTGAATATATGGCTTCTATTCCTTCTGTATCAGCAAGCAGCAACGGAGGCAGCACCGCTCTTTAAATAGATTCGACAGCTACCGCCTGCGCTAGTACTACCGCCCCGCGATAGTGACACGATGCGCACACGGATCGTGGCAGTTAAGGCAACTTCTGAGCGCAAACAGTTATGACAGCCTAGCGCGCCGCGGTAACACTATCGCCCCGTGATAGTGCGATTTCCTTCCTTCAGCCAATATCTCTTTCCATATTTGCCCCTCAATCAACTGCAGACGAGTTGTTTCCAAAAGCTACCGCCAGGCGTTAGACCTAACACACCGCGATAGTACTTGCCAAACATAGCGACCCGTCAACATTACTTTTTCTCCACTGTTTCCTTTTTGTCAATAGTTTCCATATATGCTAACGCCAGCGTCAGTTCTAGCGCTCCGCGGTAGATCATTTCGTCGGGCCAGCTTGCATCTCAGCGGTTTCCCTTCTCAGCGGTTTCGTCTCAGCGGTTTCATCTCAGCGGTTTCATCTCAGCGGTTTCATCTCAGCGGTTCATTAGTGCTAGCGCCAGCGGTAATGTTAACGCGGCGCGGTAACAACAAAACACAGCACCATGGAGATTTGAAAGCACAGAATCCTACATACTATAAACACAAAACAAGTATGCTCAAATATAATAGGATTTGTTATTGTCAAACTAAGAGATGCGGAAAGAATGTTCCAACACTACCTAGGCTCGCGAAGAAACATCCAACCCCTGGTATTTGCCAGCCTCTTGATGATGTGGCGCAAATCTTTTGGTGTGGCCCGGGCCTGTAGCTATAAATACCATTCCTCCCAGCTGATGTTCATACTTTTTCTTCCTCTTCTGAAGCTTTTTCCCTTCGTCGTGAGACTCAGTGCGATGTACAAAATGGAAGAGATGCTGGCCCGCCTTAGGGCCTCGTAGGTGGCTCAGAAGGCCAAGGCAATCACGCTCGCTTCCTGGGCCTCACCGCAGCGTGCTTCGCCTCAGACCCTCACAAAAATGGCAAAAACCGTCCGGTGCTTGCCCAGCGAAGATGGGTCTTCTCCTCTATCTCCATCCTCCCATGACAAACTCGCCTCGCAGGTACTAATGCCAAACTCGCTAATTTAACGTCTTTCTTACCTGACATTGCTTCTTCGCTCGCAGAACACTCCCCCGGGAGAGAATACACTGGAGAAAACAACTTTGGAGATTCACACCTCCACCCCTGGGAGGATTGACGCCGCATCCCGGATCGTGGGGACCTCTGATATGCGGGCCCTGCCCTCGCAGTCAGGTGAGTTGTCCTCCTCACCTTCCTTTGAAACATATTTCCTTACTTTCTAAGTTTTCCTTATCCCTTATGCCGCGCCTCTTCTCGCAAATTTGGAGGAGCAGATTCCTCCTCCAGCGGACCCGCCGACCCCGCCGAATCAGACCATCATCACTCCCGGATTCAGCATTCTGGGACAAAAGAGCCCCGAAGGGACATTACTTGCCGAGCCCAGACTCATTGCCGAAGCCGCGTTCCCCCGGTCTGGGGAAGGCTGTTACCCCTGCCTTCGTCGAAGCGTTCCAGGGCCGGCCGGACACATCTCGCCAGCGGCCCAGTAGCCAAATTCCCCCACCAGGTTAGACCTGTTGAATCGATTGGCGCCCTTAGGGGGGGGGTGAATAAGGGAATAAAAATTCTTTTTAAATTTTAGATGAATTACTAAATTGTTTATAGAAACGAAATAACAATTTAGCTTAAAACAAGAAACAATACTAATTTGCAATTTTATAATTTATGCCAAATGAAAGAAATCAAGTAAACACAAATAGAGACATGATTATATTATATGAAAAGGTGTTTACAAAAATTGATTTCTATATCGCTAGAAATCGGAGGCGTACAAATGTAAATTTCTTTTTCTTTTCTATACCGACTTGTATCCCCACAAACCGGTTGGCTTTAGCCAATCCTTCCCGGATAAGGCCTCAAGCCGCTCTAGCCAATCCTTCCCCGGATATGGCCTCGAGCCCCCTAGATCTAATCACCTAGAACTAGTCGCCAACATAAGGCGAATTCCCCCGTAAGTCCTACCCAGACCTAGTCGCCAACACAAGGCGAATTAACTTAACGATTACAAAAATTATGGAATGAAAATAAATATAACAATAATGAAACTCCCTATATGAGATCTCTGAAGATGAGGATGAAGGATCGGTGTAGCATAAGCGAGGTTGAAGCGATCGTTCTTCAGATGCAGTGTGGTGGCTTCCTTCTCCAGAAATCCTCTTTGAATTTGAGTGGGAGATGAACTTTCGGCAGAGTAGCAGCTCTGGAAATATGGCACAAGTAATCTCTCTGGAAGCACTAGCTCAAAACTAGAGAGAGCCCATCATTTTATAGAACTTAGAGATAGCGCCTGCGTTAGCTCCTAGCTCATGCGGCAGCATTCGTGTGGAGCGGTTGCGAAACCGTCGGCAGCGTGGCGCTGTGCACGAACTTGAGATAGAACCTGGCGGTAGCGCTAGCGCTGGCGGCTGCGGTTGCAAAACCATCGGTGGCGTGGCAGAACAAACTTTCGTCTAACAAAATTTTTGTCGAACGAAGTTTTCGTCGAACGGAGTTCCACATTCGTCGAACGGAAATTTTCGTCGAACGGAGTTCCACATTCGTCGAACGGAAATTTTTGTCGAACGGAGTTCCACATTCGTCGAACGGAGCTTCAAGTTCGTCAAACGAGCTAGCGCCTGGCGGTAGCGCTAGCGCTGGCGGTAGTGCATTCTTCCAGATTTTTGAATTCAGCTGCTTTCTACCTGTGGAGTATTGCACCTATAGTTCCTGCACACTATAAACACACAACAAGCAAGATCAAATACAATTTGGGATTTGTTATTCTCAAACAGAAGGATGTGACATACATGTCCAACAATCTCCCCCTTTTGATAATAACAAATCCTCTTAGCAAGAAATCAACAATAGTGTTTATAGTATATGATAAACAAGATGATAGTGCAACTATAGTATATGATAAGCATGATAATATGCATACTCCCCCTATCTTAATGCTCCCCCTACATAAATGCAATTTATGTTTTACTCCCCCTAAATGATAGATTACATGAATGAATTAGTCTCCCCTTATTCTCGTAGTGCATCACAACCACACTGTTGTGGAATAGTGACCACACGTACTCTGAATTAACTTCTGTCAGTTCCGTTAGATTTGTATCACCAATATGAGCGCAACAGAACTCATTGCACTTCAATCCGAGGTCATACAGGAAATATGTCTTTTTTAGGTTTTGTAGACCGCTATGACATAATTTTCGAAATACTAAGCATACAAACTCGGAATTAACTTCAGTAAGTCTTAGTAGACTCCTAAAGTCAAAATGAGACCAACAAAGTTTGTTGTAACCAATTCCAACATCGAAAAGTCAACACACAGTCAAATCAAGATTTAAGTCACGTCGAAAAGCGTGCACGCACCCATATTTATTTGACTCCCCGATAATAACACTTTACCCGACAAGTTGGACCCCTTGGACCTTGACCCACATGGGGGACCCTCCCTAGGGTTGACCATGGTTAAAACCTCCCCCCAAACTCTATTTTTTGGGAATTTTTCCCTAAGGGAGAACACCCATAATGGAGGCTACCCTAAGCCCTAAATGGCCAGCCCACTTCAAGTTAGTGAAGGGAGGGGGGGGGGGGGGGGGGGGGGGGGGAGAAATATCTTCACCCACCCACCCTCCCTTTAGTCCTACATCGGGAGAAAGGGAGGGAGGACCCCCCTCCTTCACTATAAAGTGAATACTCCCCCCTCCCCTCTAAGCTAACACCCCCCTCCAGCCAGCCTCCCCTCCTACCGGAAGCCCCCCTCACCGGAGAGCCCTACATAAGCCTCCACCACCGCCACCCCCCTCATGGACGCTTAGAACATCACCTCCCGATCCCCTCTCCCTCAGGTGAACGACTTTCCCCTCCTCCTTCCCACTCCCCCAGCACCATGCGCGCCACCTCGTCGCCGGAGCACCGCCAGCACAACCCGAGCCATGCCTAGGCTCGGGTGGTGGCTCAGGCGCAAGGGCCTCACCCCAGCACCAATGGTGGTGCTGGGGGAGCAGGGCCCCACTCGGGGACCCTCGCCCTGACGAAGGGAGGCGGCAGGGCTACCGAAGAATGCATCTCCGGTGGTGCCCGCAAGCCCCCCTATCGGTTTGCTTTTTCAGTACCGCTTTGACGGCCATCTTCGGCGGCGGTGGGCGGCGCATGGCCACCAGACCACCACTAGAGGTAAGCCACACCCCTGTTGACCCTACCGGTGGCGGAGGGAGTCCTACCTAGAGGGAGGGGTGGCGCGGAATCGGCCAGCATGGCCCATGCAGGCCGCGCCACCGCCCCTCCTCTCTAAAATCTGACGGTGTCCGGCGGCCTGAGGCCGCCGGACCATCGCCGGATTGATCGCCGGCCCCCGACGAGTTGACAGGGGGCGGCGCAGGCATCTGACGGCCACTGCCCGGCACTGGAAGCGGCTGCCACGTTCCACCTCCTCGTCAAGAGAGGGGGTCCGTCCGATCTCCATGATGAGATCGGACGAACCCGGTTTTATCGTCCCCCCCACCCCCGCATGAAATTACGCTCCCCCACAGCGGTTTGGCCCCGGATCCGCTGTGGGGGCCAGAGGAAAACGCGTTGTCCAGCGCCCCTCCCGCTCTCTGGTTTTCTCTATCCGCACCCCACCCTCACACACCATTCCTGATTTTTTAAGAAAAATCTAGACTCCTAGGGAAAAAGTTTTGAATATGAATGTTGTTCCTTATTAAGAGGCCTAACTCCTGTAAATGTTTTGGGAATTTATGGAAGTAATTTTCTATTTTTAAAGGCCTCTACAAAAATCATTTGAATAAAATGAGTGCCTAAAATACCATGGAAAATTCTTGGAAAATTATGGGCTTATGTTTGGGGCCTCTTGGAGGTATAATAAAATTTTGGGATTATTCTGAATTGTTTTTCTATTTTTAAAGGCCTAAACAATCCTTTGTTGGACAAAATAAACCCCCTAAAAGAATCAAAAAGGTTTGGGAAATATTTATAGCCTTTAGACGAATATTTTGAGGGCACTATCAAAATATGGGGATCATTTGGATAAGGGTTTATATACATCAAATTTTTGGGTAAAATGATCGTGCTTCATTTATCGAACGATCGAAAATTTGGATGAAGAGGACGCATCATGCAAATGGGTATAATCGGTGGATAATATCACAACTAAAGAGTGACCTGACGATTAAACATGCAAACTCCAGCTCGAAGAAATTTGGGGCCTTGTGAGTCACCGAGCTGCGTTTAGTACGATTACTGGACATGCGAATTCATCTATTTAAGGAAACCAAGAAGCACCTAATAAAATGATATATAAAGAGCGCAAATAACACCCTTAACCGGGCTATAACTACGAAAGGCAACACTTGGAAGAACCCCTATGAAAGGGGATAGAACAGAACTTTCCTCCTAAGAACTGAGATGAAACTAAAGCCTCCTTATTATGGAGTGATTGGACTACTAACCTGTTTATTTTTTCATGTTCTCCGTTCTCGTACTGGTCCCATACTTACTGCCTTCTGTTTATTCTTTTCAACACTCCAGTTTCACACTGGTCAGCTATTTACTGCTTTCTGTCTATTCTTTTCAATACTACAGTTTCACACTGGTCAGTTATTTACTGTTTTGTTTGTCCTGTTCGATATTCCAGTCTCGCACTGGTCATCTATATACTGCTTTCTATTTGTTCTTTTCGATACTCCAGTCCCGCACTGGTCAGCTAATTATTGCTGCTAATCCAGTCTCGTACTGGTCCAGTTATTCCGGCCCCTTGCTTTCGGCCTTCATTTCTGTAAAATGCTTTATTACTCAACACCGTAGTTTATTTTGCACCATAACTATCATACTTATACCAACGGTGCTAACCCAGGTTTGAATCTAGCAGACGGTTTTCCTGCTGGTGAGGACTTAGTTGGGGATAACCGCGAGTTGAGTATCTCCTCCAGAGTTAGCCCCAGATAATGTGCCCACACGTCCGTTGCTTCTCCCGACCAAAAGTTTGGTAACCAGTAGAGTCAAGAAAGCTGCGGCAGACCTAAAGTAGTTGATCCTTTATATAAAATGTTTGTGAACTGCTTGCTGTAAAAGTGGCTGGTCGGTCATGCCCGCAGACTGTTCGTACCAATGCTGGAGGGTTGACGACTCATGGCGACATGGAGATGTGCACTGCGGGCTATCACCACTTCGAACCAGCTGATTTTCCTCCACTGGTCGGCCAAAATCTCGAAATTGCAGGATGTCGCTCACATCCAAGTAGTACATCAAGTTGTACGGGAGGGCCTGGGTGATACGGTATGACTACGCTCAGAAGTGGCAGGACTGGCCACTGTCACTGACGGCCACATCAGTGAAGCCCGCAGGATTCGCTACCTTACTGGAAGGAAAGCGGTCCAAACTGTCGACACGGGATTTTGTGTACTGGTTTAAACACCCACTGTGTGTGAGAAATATTTTATTATTAATATTACTATAGTTATAAACTGCGCTTCTCCCAATTATAATTGTTAGTTTGAATAAGAGGTCCGATATATACATACTGCTAAACCTTCTTGCTTTGGCTATCAATTTTTAGTGCTTAAGCCCATCCCCAGGATACGAATCCGGTGAGGGGATGTGTTTTCCACATAGCTCTGTGACTAACAGTTGTTTTTATAACCATTCGCAGGAGAGGGGATAGCTCTAATCCCCACACCGTTGGATGACTTACAAGCTATCGAGATTGCCCAATCGGATACTCCAGCATCACCCCCTGTCTTCCGTGATCTGAGAACTAAAGTATCGGACTGAATAAGGAGTGTTTATGTTGTAGTATTTATTTTTAGACCACAAGGCCATTCAAGTAAACATTAGGCTACGACTTCTTGCTTACATATATCTGTTGCCTTTTTAGACTTCCTTACTTCTGCTTCCTCATTATGACTCTGTTGTGATATGATGATTCTTGTGCCAGACAAGGCGACCGCTCAGCGCTTGAGAGGGTGGGTCGTTTCCACCCGGAAAGCGCTAAGTGGCCTTCTTTGGCAGTATGATCCCCTTCCCCCGACCTGGGTTCAGTTTTGGAGGAGGGGTTTACAAATGGATCAGAGCTATCACGATCCGACCACTTGGGCAGTCTTTAGATCCTTCCTTCCCAGGTTCCATTTCTTGGTTTGGGATGAAACACGCAGCGGAAGCCTGGTGGACCCATAGGTTAAGTGTTTAAGGATTCTAGACTGCACAGTAGTACACCCACACACATTTCGCTTCTATTTCAGTCAGTTTTTGGAAAATTCAAGAACTTTTGCAAGTACTGATGTTCGTCTGTTACCTCTCTAGATACCGGAGTCCAGTAATGGAAGGTCTTCCTCTAGGGACCAGTACCATACTACCACTCCACCACCAGTCCCGGCTGCTCCAACTGTAGTCCCTTTTACTGAGACTGACCTGAGACGGACACTAACAACACTGCTGGCCACCTTTCAGATGACCATCATACAGCCACCCCAGTAGCCTAGTGTGCCCATAGACCTTCTTACGACCTTTCGGGGGCTAAGGCCCCCTAACTTCCAAGGCACCGAATCTGCCCTGCAGGCGGAGGAGTGGGTAAAGAGATTCTAGGAGCAACTAGTCGGTATTATGTGCCCTGCCATTGCCGCAGTGTCCTTAGTGGTGACGTTACTGGAGGGCTATGCCCGGGACTGGTTGAGGGCAGCCAGTCGCTCCACGTTCAGAGGGCGACCACTCAGCACGATTCTCTGGGGAGAATTTTTCGAGGCCTTCTTGGAGCACTTCATCTCAGATGCTGACCGAGTTGCACTCCAGGAGCGGTTCCTGCACATCCGACAGGGAGAGAGGACAGTGCTGGAATAACATCGCGAGTTCATTCACTTAGCCCGCTTTGCGGCGACTTTGGCAACCACCGATGGAGATAGAGCCGCTAGATTCTTCCGAGGACTGCATGATGACCTTCGACAGGCCTTGATCATGATTTCACAGTCTACCATCCACACGATCGCCACGCACACTGCAACATTAGAGAAGGATCAACAGATGGTAGCCCAGCAACGGAGGGAACAGGTGGAGGTTCCCCAGTCCCGAGGCCGAGAAAGAAGGACTGCTCCTCAAAGGAAGGACCAAGATTGAAGGCAGCGCCACCGCCACTAGCCCTACAGGCAGGCACCTCAGCCTCGACAGGCACCTCTAGCCCCAGCACCCCGACCAGCTCCAGCACCCCAGCCCGCACCAGCTGCTAGACGAGATGTTTTCTTTGCAGGGAATTGCTTCTTTTGCCAACAGTCTGGGCACTTTAGAGCTTTCTGCCCTCAGGCTATAGGTAGGCCAATCCTAGGAGTAGTGCTTGGAGTAGCAGAGAGAGGGCGAGGATGAGGACGTCTTAGAGGACGACCTGCAGACAGGGCATGGAAGCACCACTTGAGGCGTACGCACTGGAACTTCTGCACGGACCTGCCCCGAACGTAGTTATAAGTATATACTTTCATTAGTTATGCTATACTTGGATGTTATGATCTAGTAGGAAACATATGATGTAGCCTTTTGTTTTGATAGTACTTCATCTGTATACCCATAAAAGTCCTGTATATATATGTTACAAGGTTTACTTTTGGTAGAAGGTCACACTGCTAAAATATTATTTGATACTGGTGCCACCCATTCCTTCGTCTGCCGGGATTTCATGGCAAACAAAGAGAACGTCATTTGATTGTCTTGAATTTAAATACGAATATGAATATTAGACGTGTCAGACATGATATCCATAGAAAAGTGCTCATTCCAAGCAATGCTGGGAGACATGGAGTTCGAAATCTTCGCAACTATTCTAGCAATAACCGGGTTTGACATCATCCTAGGAATGAACTGGTTGGCCGTGCACAATGCCCAAATCAATTGCTCGACCCGAGAAATCAACCTCCAGAACCCAAACGGGCAATCTATCACTCTAGCAGGTATACCATCTGTCACCCGCATCATTCTAATGTCCGCACAAACTGTCAAATCGGTCTGACGAAAGGATGAAATGTACGTGATCTACTTCGAAATGGAAGACAAAATGCGAGTACTCACCAAAGTGCCCATAATCCGAGACTTTACAGACGTCTTTCTAGAATTCCTTCCGGGTTACCCCGCAACGAGAAGTAGATTTCCAGATTGAACTTGCACATGGAGCTCAACCAGTGTCCTGAGCACCCTACCAAATAGCCCGAAAGTAACTAGCCGAGCCTAAGATATAACTACAGGAGATAATCGATGCAGGTTTTGTTCATCCAAGTACCTTACCCTAGGGAGCCCCTATATTATTCGTCAAAAAGAAGGACGGCTCGTTACGCCTGTGCATCGATTATAGGGAACTAAATTAACTTACCATCCGAAATACCTACCCTCTACCCAGGATAGACTAGTTATTTGATCAACTACAAGGCGCTTTCGTGTTCTCCAAAATGGATTTGAGGTCTGGCTACTACCAGCTTCGGGTATGAGAGAAGGACATCCCCAAAACAGCCTTTAGCTCCCGCTATGGACTCTACGAGTTTACGGTTATGCCAATTGGGCTGACCAACGCCCCGTCCGCCTTCATGGCCTTAATGAATAAAGTGTTTGAACCATTATTGGACCACTTTGTGATCGTCTTCATAGACGATATAATCATCTACTCGAGGAGCAAGGCAGACCATGCCAGACATCTCCAAATGGTGCTACTCAAATTGCAAGAACACTCACTCTTCACAAAATTTAGTAAGTGCGAGTTCTGGATGGAGGAAGTCAGGTTCCTCGGACACACAATCAATAAGAATGGGGTAGCAGTGGATCAGGCCAAAGTATAGGCGGCACAGAATTGGCCACCACTTAAGTCAGCTGCAGACATCGGAGGCTTCCTTGGTCTCGCCGGATACTACCGTAAGTTCGTGGAGGGTTTTTCCAAGATCGCCTTACCCCTCACGACCCTCACCAAAAAGGATACAGTGTTCTAATGGACACCCGAATGTGAAGCAGTGTTCGTAGAACTAAAGAACTGCTTAACATCCGCTCCAATCCTGACACTCCCCTCAGGCACCGAGGGCTTCCAAATCTACACCGACGCATCAATAAAAGGGTTTGGAGATATACTAATGCAACATGATAGAGTAGTCGCTTACGCATCACGACAATTAAAGCCTCATGAGCTGAACTACGCAACCCATTACATGGAATTGGGTGCAGTGGTATTCGTGCTAAATATCTCGAGACATTATCTATACGGAATAATGTGTGAGATCTTCTCCGACCACAAAAGCCTCAAGTTCTTCTTCACCCAAAAGGAGCTGAACCTCCGACAGCGCCGGTTGTTCGGGTTTCTGTGCGATTATGACTTCGCCCTCCAATACCATCCCGGCAAAGACAAAAAGGTTGCGGATGCCTTGAGTTGAGAACCCTCTGTGACCGGAAGTTGTCTAGAACTGATACTAGGAGAGTTAATCAAGTCCTTAGCAGACTTAGACATCACCCTTATCACCCACATAAACCCTATGGAATACCAAGCCCAGCTATATTGGATGAAGATACATTGTGATATTAGGGACAGGATACGTGAAGCACAAAAGGTCGACCCAGAAGCAGCTCCAATCATCCAGACCCTGTAGCACGACGCTCAAGAGGACTACAACCTATATGATGGTATTCTACAATACAAACACTGCATATTCATCCCTTCCACAGAAGGAATCTGAGAAGAGATACTCCGCGAAGCACACCAATCAAGATATTGTATTCACCCTGGAGTAGTAAAAATGTATGCAGATTTACGAAGGACACTGTTCTGGCCAGATATGAAAAGGGATGTCACCAATTATGTGGCACACTGCCAAACCTATCAAATGGTCAAGGCATGAAGTTGCAGTCCAGGAGGCCTACTACAACCTCTACCCACACCAGAATGGAAGTTTGAGGATATCTCCATGGATTTTGTCCATGGCCTGCCCTGATCTCGTGAAGGGAATGACTCAATATGAGTCATGGTGGATCGGCTCACAAAGGTGGCTCGCTTCATTCCGAACTGACAAGGTGACGATGTCGACATCCTAGCCTGACTTTTTATAGAGCAAGTAGTCCGATTCCATGGGATACCCAAATCGATTGTGTCTGACCGCGACAGACGATTTACTTCGAAGGAATGGAGAAGAGTCCAAGTGTATCTGGGAACCAAGTTGGCTTTCAGCACCGCTTTCCATCCTCAAACAGACGGGCAAACGGAAATAACAAATTGGAGGATGGAAGACCTCCTCCGACTATTCATTGTAGAACACAACGAACATTGGGAGTAGGTGCTACCCTTGGTGGAATTTTCATGCAACAACAGCTTCCAGGAGAGTATCAAGATGGCACAATATGAGGATATATGTGGAAGATGCTGCCGAACACCGTTATCATGGGCACAGGATGAGGACCCAGAATCTCTAGGTGTCACCTACATAGATGACACCATGACAGTAATAAGGTTAATCAGAGATCGAATATTAGAAGCACAAAGTCGCCAAGCAAAGCATTACAACGCACTCCATCGACCAATGGAATTCAACATAGGGGATATGGTATTCCTAAAGATTAAACCGATGCACGGGATCTCCCGGATAAAGAATCAGAAAAAGCTGGATCCTCGCTACCTAGGCCCAAATCAGGTCATAGAAAGAATTGGCTCTGTTGCATAAAGATTAGCCTTGTCGGCTTAGTTGGGAAACCTTAACGATGTCTTTCATGTTTCATCACTAAGACGTGTTCTTCGCCAACCAGTTCGACATCTCTCTACACCACAAGCATCAATGCAATCTGACCAATCCATTCAACTCGAACCAGTGAAGATAGTGGATTCCAAGGTCAAGGAACTACGAAACAAAACTATCTCAATGGTCAAAATCCTATGATCAAACTACGGATGCGAGGAGTTTACATGGGAGCCAGAGACACTTGTTCAAGAAAGATACCCGACACTCTTCCCCTAGGTATGTCATACAACCCCCCTACCTTAGGAAATTTTCGAGGACGAAAATCCTTTTATTTTTATTGGATTGTAACATCCCGACTTTTATTGGGTCACTAGACCCTAGTGGACCTAATAAAAGTAACCCCAAAAGATAGAAAGTGACCCAATTAAGGGATTTTGTGCTAAGAAACTCCCAATTTTCTTTTTGTCAGTTCCGTTTGACCCGTGCAATCAATACGAGTGTAATGGAACTCTTTTCATTCCAATCCGAGGTCATTTGAAGAAAACGATCGTTTTGAGTATCATTGTACGACACAACTAAGTCATTGGGGTACAATGACCAAACGTACTCCAAATTGACATTTGTTAGTTCCGTTAGACTCGTGTAAACAATATGAGTGCAATGGAACTCGTTGCGTTCAAATCCGAGGTCATTTAGTGAAAATGACCATTTTGAGTATCGTAGCGCGTCACAACCACACTATTGTGGAATAGTGACCATACGTACTTCCGTCAGTTGAATTAGACTCGTATGACCAATACGAGCCCAACTGAACTCCTTCCATCTCTATCTGAGGTCATTTAGGGAAAACGACCATTTTGAGTATCGTAGCGCGTCACAACAACACCGTTGTGGAATAGTGACCACACGAACTCCGAATTAATTTTTGTCAGTTCTGTTAGACTTGTATCACCAATACGAGCGCAACGGAACTCGTTACACTTCAATCTGAGGTCATACGGGAAATATTTCAATTTTAGGTTTTGTAGACCGCTTCGGCAAATTTTCGAAAAACTAAGCATACGAACTCGGAATCAAATTCAGTAAGTCTTAGCGGACTCACAAAGTCAAAATGAGGCCAACAAAGTTTGTTGTAACCAATTCCGACATCAGAAAGTAAACCTATAGTCAAATCAAGCTTTACGTCTTGTCGAAAAGCGTGCACGCACCCATATTTATTTGACACCCCGATAATAACCCTTCACCCGACAAGTTGGACCCCTTTGACCTTGACCTACAAGGGGAACCCACCCTAGGGTTGACCTTAGTCAAACCTCCCCCGCAAACTCTATTTTTTGGGAATTTTTCACTAAGGGAGAGCACCCACCATAGAGGCTACCCTAAGCCCTATGTGGCCAGCCCACTTCAAGTTAGTGGAGGGATGGGGGGGGGGGGAGAAATATCTTCCCTCACCCTCCCTCCCTTTAGTCCCACATCAGGAGAAAGGGAGGGAGGACCCCCACCCCCTCCCTCCCTATAAAGGGAATACTCCCCACTCCCCTCTGAGCTCACCCCCACTCCAGCCAGCCTTACCTCCTGCCTGAACCCCCCCTCGCCGGAGATCCCTCCCCAAGCCTCCACCTCCGCCACCACCCTCATGTCCGCTCAGGACACCACCTCCCGAGCCCCTCTCCACTAGTGGACGTCCTTCCCCTCCTCCTTCCCACTCCCCCATCACCATGCGCACCACCTCCCATCGTCGGAGCACCGCCAGTACCACCCGAGCCATGCCCAGGCTCGGGTGGTGGCTCGGGCGCAAGGGCCTCACCCCAGCGCCGGTGGTGGCGCTGGGGGAGATGGGTCCCAATAAGGGACCCTAGCCCCGGCGAAGGGAGGCGGAAGGGCCGCCTAAGAACACGACTCAGGCGGTGCCCGCAAGCCCCCCTCTCGGTTTGCTTTTCCTGTAACACTTCAGCGGCCATCTCCGGCGGCGGCCGGCGGTGCCTTGCCGCCGGACCACCACCAGAGGTAAGCCCCGCCCTCGGCGACCCGGCCGGGGGTGGAGGGAGGCCCACCCAGAGGGAGGGGTGGCGCGGCATTGGCCAGCATGGCCCATGCAGGCCGCGCCACCGCCCCTCTTCCTCTCTAAAATCCAATGGTGGACAGTGGAGCCAGGCCGCCGGACCACCGCAGGATTAATCGGCGGCCCACGGCGAGTTGACCGGTGATGGCGCCAGTGTCTGGCGGCTGCTGCTCTGTGGTGACAGCGGCTGCCACCTTCCGCCTCCCCGTTAAGAGACAGAGGCCGTCCGATCTCCATGATGAGATCGGACGGCCCCTATTTTATCGTCCCCCCTGCATGAAATTACTCGTCCCCACATAAGATCGGCCCCGGATCTGCTGAAGGGGCAAGAGGAAAACGTGTTGTCCAGCGCCCCTCCCGCTCCCTGGTTTTCTCTATCCACAACCCACCCTCAAATACCCTTCCTGATTTTTTTAAGAAAAATCTAGACTCCTAGGGAAAAATTTTGAATATCAAAGTTGTTCCTTATTTAGAGGAATAACTCCTCTAATATTTTGGGAATTTATTGAAGTAATTTCCTATTTTTATAGGCCTCTATAAAAATCATTTGAAAAAAATGAGTGCCTAAAATACCTTGGAAAATTCTTGGAAAATTATGGGCTTGTGTTTGGGGCCTCTTAGAGGTATTATAAAATTTGGGGAATATTCTGAATTGTTTTGCTATTTTTAAAGGCCTAAACAATGCTTTGTCAGACAAAATAATCCCCCTAAAAGAATAAAAAAGGTTAGGGAATATTCTGAATTATTTTGCACTATCAAAATAAGGGGATCATCTAGATTAGGGTTTATATACATAAAATTTTCGGGGTAAAATGATCGTGTTTCATTTATCGAATGGTCGAAAATTTGGATGAAGAGGACGCAGCACGCAACTGGGTTATAATCGGTGGATAATATCAAATCTAAAGAATGACCAGGCGATTAAACATAAAAACTCTGGCTCGAAGCAACGTGGGGCCTTATGAGTCTTTGAGTTGCGTTTAGTACGATTCTTGGACATGGGAATTCATCTATTTGAGGAAACCAAGAAGCACCTAGTAAAATGGTATATAAAGAGTGAAAGTGAGGTATTAGATCTAAGATTTACTCTAGAGGGGGGTGAATAGAGTATTAAATGTTTTTAACTTTTATAGCGGAATTAAAATAATGATATGTGTATGTGTAATAGAGTGAGTGTTGGAACAACCCTATTACTAATTTGGGCTAGGATCACTATATGTTGATTAGGATCTGTATTGACCCCAATGTATAGCCTTAGGGTCAAGTTCTAGGCTGATTAGAATAGCAGAACTTAGGGAAATTCAAGCTCAACACATGGCAAGTGGTGTTCGACGAATGACCAGATTCGTTTGAAAAATTGCTTCCAGCAGACTGAAGAAACTCACAGTTCCAGCGGTCGACAAATTCTAAGCCAGCGCTCGACAAATGACTACCAGCGGTCGACAAATTCTAAGCCAGCGCTCGACAAATGACTAACAGCGGTCGACAAATTCTAGCCAGCGCTCGACAAATTGCTTTCTGATGTTCAGACTTTTATTCTCAGTGGATGTCAGTTCTCTGAACTCAAATCAGCAGAATAACAGATATATTTATTTCTCCTTGGACGTATTCAGGTAGCCAAGTAAGGATATCTTTCTTATTTATTATATCCTTATATTCCTTCTATTCCAAGAAGAAGAATAGCCGTTGGCATTTAATGCCAAAGGCATCTTTCTCGACAAAAGGAATTAAAAGGACCTGCCAAAGTCGTTTTGGGTGGCTACCTAGTTCCAAGAAGGATTTATGTCAGAAAAATATATTCCTTAAATAGACAGAAGATTTTGAATTTCAAAAACAACAAGCTGTCGAAAAAAAAGATATAGAGATCAAGTATTCTTTGAAAAGAAAAACACAGAGAATAGAAGCAGTTTAAGAAGAAGAAGAAGAATATATTTTCGTGAAGCATTCTTCCTCAGAAAAGCAACATCCTCTTTATTCTGAGAACAACATTCAATCCCTCAGATCTGCTGTAAAACAAAGTCTTTCAAGAGCAACAACAATCTAAAGATTAACCTCTTCCAGATAATCAGCTACAAAGATTTCTGTTTTTGAAAGCTCTGTCCTAAAGGCTGTCATCAACTCTCATTAGACAGGGGGAGCTTTCTGCTTCAACATCTTTTGTCTTCTCTCAGATCATTGACAGAGAAGAACACTCTACACCTTTTATCTCATCCTATACAGGGTTAATACTCCCTTAAAAAGTTTACCCAGTGGTGGCAAGACACCTTATCAAAAAATCCCTGTGTGGTTTTTAAGCACCTTATCAAAAGCTTATTGGTGTGTGGACACCTTATCAAAAACCCCTTGGTGCCTGGGCACCTTATCAACCCTCCTAGTGGATTCCTACCAAGGGTGGTAGAAGAGTAGACGTACCCAGATTTATTGGGGAACTACTATAGCTCCTTGTGTCTGCTGTGCTTGTTTATTTTTTGTGTTCTTGTGCTGTGTGCTTTTCATTACTTCTGTCTCTATCTTTCACTCTCACTGATTATATATATATATATATATATATATTTATTCAGTATTTTAAATTCCGCTATAAAACTAAGCAAAAAGTTTTAATACTCTATTCACCCCCCCTCTAGAGTAATTTAAGATTTGACCTCCACTTTCAATTGGTATTAGAGGGGTGTTGATTCTTTACAGGCTAACACCTGAATCACAAAGATCAACCAGATCTAAATTTTTCTAAGAGTTTCCCTCTCTAGAATTTTATCTTATTTAAAACTCATGGCACAAAACAAGGAATATTCCAGCACAAGACCTCCTATGTGCAATCTCAATAAGTTTGCACTATGGAAAGCAAGGATTAGGCTTTATATGAACTCCATTGATGAGGAGATTTTTAATGTTATTCTTACAGGACCTCCAGCACCTACAACATCAGCTAGTACTGTTGCAACAACAAACAACACTACTGTACCACCTCCTGAGTGGACTGAGGCTCAGAAGAAGCAGAGAAATGCAGATGCAAAGGACATGAACATTCTGGCCCTAACTATGTCAGATGACATATTCCAGAAAGTAGTTGAGTGCACCTCAGCAAAAGAAATTTGGGAATCTCTCAACAACATGGTGGCAGGCTCAGCAGATGAAAGAAAAGATAGAAGATCTCACCTGATCTCTCAATATGAGAACTTCAAGAAGGGAGAATAAGAAAATGTTGCTGATATGTACAATAGGCTCAGCCTCATAATAAATGAGCTGAAGTCTCTGGACAAAGTGATCTCACTCACAGAGATAAAGGACAAAATACTTATGTGCTTTCCCAGCACATGGGACTCCAGAATCTGACCAATCAAAGAAGCCAGAAGTCTCAATGAGATCACCACTGAAGCTCTGTTGGGCAAGCTCAATTCTTATGAGCAGCTCATCAAAACTAGGGAAGCTGGAGAATCTACTTCATCCCCAGCACCCAAGAAGGAAAGAAGCATAGCCTTCAAGGCTGCAGAAGATAAAGGAAAAGCTCCTGACAAAGAGGAGTTTATGAGTCTGTTAGCCAAAATATTCTATAAGATGGCTAAGAAAGACATCAGAAAATAGCTATCCAGAAGTCATGACAAGCCAAGGTATGACAAAAATCATTCTAATGAAATCATATGTTTTGGCTGCAGGAAACCAGGACACATTGCTCCTGAATGTCCATAGATTCAACACAAGAAGGACAGAAGAAAAGAAAAGGAAGAAAAGAAGGGCTCCAGCAAATCTTCCTCCCACTCTCACAAGAAGAATGGAAGAGGATTTCTAGCAACATCCTGGAGTGAAACAGAATCTGAATCAGAATCTTCATCTGGTTCTTCCGATGAAGAAGAAACAAAAGAAAACAGCCAATGCTTAATGGCTATTTATGACTCAGACAATGAGTCACAATCAGCATTATCATCCAGCTCCAGTGAAGATGAAGAAGAAAAAAGTTTTTGCATGATGGCAATCAATGCCTCAATTAACAATTCTGATGAAGAGAAATCAGAATCAGAACCAGAAGATGATATTGATAAGGTATTATCTGACTTTGATTTCACTTCTTTTGAATTCAAAGATGATTTCAAAACTCTTTGCCAAGACTTAATAAAATCTGAGAAAGAAATAATCTCTCTCAGAACTAAGTTAGTTGAAATGAACAATATAAGTGAAGAGAATGCAAATCTTAAGAAAGATTTGGCTGCCTCCAGAGAACACATTACTACTCTTGAGAATGAGTTATCTGAAGCCAAAAAGTTTGAAGAATCCCTCAATGGGAGAAGTATCAAGCTGATGGACATCACAAGCACTGTCAATGCTAGATTTAATAATAGCAAACTGGGCTTGGGTGCTTCATCAAGTGAGCCATCTCTGATTAAGAGAAACGCCCTCTCCACACCCATAAAATTCATTTCTGCTAAAAGCAAAGAGGCTGCAGAAAGAAATAAAGACATTTCAAGCAAGTTTGTTAAGGATAAAAGAATTCAGAAGAATTAGTCGAACGAAACTCGACAAAAGGATTTAAATCTGTCGAACGAGGCTCGACAAAAACTGAGAACAAATTTTTAGTATATTAATAAAATGAACAGTAGTCGACGAATTTATACAAATTCCTCGAACATGCACTATACAGAAAATTCTAAGAATTCTAATCCTAAATATACTAAAAATCCTTTTACTGAGTGGACTATACCTCCAAGGAGATATCATCCACAAGGCTACAAGGATCAGCCTGAAATGACATTTATCTCTGAATTTTGTGGTAACATAAAAGGACCCAAGGTAGTCTGGGTCAAAAACAACTAGTTTATGTTTTTGTCATTGCAGGTACACAACCATCCAAGATTAAATCAAAAATGGTACTTGGATAGTGGATGCTCAAAGCATATGACAGGGAACAAGGCCAACCTGAATAACTACAAGGCAAAACTTGGACCCAAGGTGATCTTTGGATAATCCAACTGTGGACAAACCAAAGGCTATGGTCAAATTAAAGTTGGAACAGTGACATTCAAGGAAGTAACCTATGTCAAGGGTCTAAAGCACAACCTCATCAGCATAAGTCAGTTATGTGATGAAGGTTATCAGGTAACATTTAATAAATCAGAATGCATCATTAAATCATCTGATAATGTTACTGTTCTATCAGGAATTAGACAAGGAAATATATATTTAGTAAATTTCAACTCATCTAAATCAGAAATTTGTTTATTTAATGAGTTAAGCAAATCTAGTGAATTATGACATAAAAGATTAGGACATGTAAACCTTAGGACCATTGCTAAATTAGCTAAGGATAATCTTGTTAGAGGCTTACCATCAGGATCATATAAGAAAGAAGGTCTTTGTAGGGCATATCAATTAGGTAAGCAAACCAAAAATAGCTTTAAATCATTATCTAAAAGTGATTCACCTAGAATCTTATATTTGCTACATATGGACCTTTTTGGACCTATTGCAATAATGAGCTTAGGGGTCTTACACTCTAGTTATTGTGGATGACTTCTCTAGATTCACTTGGGTGTTCTTTTTGAAAGAAAAGTCAGATAACTTTAAAGTTCTTACAGACTTTCTTAAGAGCATACAGATTGAGTACTCTACTGTAGTTGCATTGATCAGAAGTGATCATAGCACTGAGTTTGAGTCTCTTCTTATGCAAGAATTCTGTGAGATGGAAGGTATCAGGCACTGCTTCTCAGCTCCTAGAACTCCTCAACAAAATGGGGTAGTTGAAAGAAAGAATAGAACTCTAATTGAATCAGCAAGAACATTGCTTGCAGATGCTAACTTGCCCCTATCCTTTTGGGCTGAGGCTGTCAACACAACAAATTATGTTCTGAATAGAAGTTTGATACACAAACTTAAGGGTAAAACTCCCTATGAATTGCTTAAAGGGAAGAAACCCAAAGTTGATTATTTTAGAACTTTTGGATGTAGATGTTTTGTTCATAACAATGATAAGAAATATCTTAGAAAATTTGAACCAAAATCTGAAGAAGGAATCTTCTTAGGATATTCAATAGTTAGTAAAGCATATAGGGTATTTAACAAATCCTCTCTTAAAATAGAAGAGTCTATGCATGCTTCCTTTGATGAAACTAACATGTTTTACAAGGAGAAGAACTTTTCTACCAAGGACACTTTGCAGGTACCAGCTCTATGTGAAGAGCTTAAAGGGTTAAATCTACAGACTGGAGATTCACTGCATCCATCACCTCAAACTCTTGAAGATAGTGAAGAAGAAGATCATCCAAATCTTGTTGATTACCAGAATCAAGCAACAGCAGAACATCCTCCACAGGATGTAATAGCTGAACAAGTTCCCAATGTGGATACTACTGCTGAATCATCTCCAACTGCTGACCACATCACAGTCAGAGATCATCCAATTTCACAAGTGATTGGTGATATCACAGCAGGTGTTCAAACAAGGCATCAACTACACCAAAATCAGATGCATACTTGCTTTCTATTACAAGTTGAACCTCAAACCATAAAAGATGCAGAACAAGATCCAAATTGGATTCTTGCAATGCAAGAGGAACTCAACCAGTTTGAAAGAAACAAGGTCTGGGTTTTGGTTCCAAGACCAAGAGGCCATCCAGTTATTGGCACCAAGTGGGTCTTCGGGAACAAGCTTGATGATCAAGGAAATATTGTGAGAAATAAAGCAAGATTGGTAGCTAAGGATATTCACAGGAAGAAGGCATAGATTATGATCAGACATTTGCCCCTGTTGCAAGGCTTGAAGCTATAAGGATTTTCTTGGCCTTTGCTGCATTCAAGAAGTTTAAGGTATATCAAATGGATGTGAAAAGTGCTTTTCTCAATGGATACATCAAAGAAGAAGTCTATGTGGAACAACCACCAGGTTTCATCTCTCCAACTCATTCCTCCTATGTATTTAAACTTAATAAAGCTCTCTATGGTCTCAAACAAGCTCCCAGAGCATGGTATGAGACTTTAGCTAACTTTCTCTTGGAAAACAATTTCTGTAGATGCATGGTAGACAAAACATTATTTTACAAAGCACATAAAAGTCAAACTCTACTAGTTCAAATAT
Source organism: Dactylorhiza incarnata (assembly GCA_033032865.1). Lineage (NCBI taxonomy): Eukaryota > Viridiplantae > Streptophyta > Magnoliopsida > Asparagales > Orchidaceae > Dactylorhiza > Dactylorhiza incarnata. The sequence continues at coordinate 3,018,272 of JAWHQI010000068.1, forward strand.
ATGTTGATAACATTATCTTTGGATCTACTGATTCAAATTTGTGCAAAAGATTTTCCAATCTAATGCAATCAAGATTTGAAATGAGTAGTATGGGTGAATTATCATACTTCCTTGGTCTTCAAGTGAAGCAAACCCCATCAGGAATCTTCATCTCTCAATCTAAGTATGCTAAGGAATTAGTGAAGAGATTTGGAATGTCTGATTCTTCTATTATGAAGACACCCATGGCCTCTAATGCTGTTATTAATACTGATGAATCAGGGAAACATGCTGATCAGAAACTGTATAGGGCAATTGTTGGCTCTCTACTCTATTTAACAACCAGTAGGCCAGACATAATGTTTGCTACATGCATTTGTGCTAGGTTTCAAGTTAATCCTAAAGAATCTCATCTTACCTTTCTAAAAAGAATTTTAAGATATCTAAAGGGTTGCCCTAATCTAGGACTTTGGTATCCAACAACATATGAATTTGAATTAACTGGATTCTCAGACTCAGATTATGCTGGATGTAGGGTAGATAGGAAAAGCACATCAGGAACTTGTCAGTTTCTTGGTGATAGGCTTGTGTCTTGGTTTTGTAAGAAACAAACATTGTGTCTACATCAACAGCTGAAGCTGAATACTTAGCTGCTGGCAGTTGCTGCTCACAAATATTGTGGAAACAAAATCAGCTCCTAGACTATGGTGTCAACTTAAATAATTCAGTTATATTTTGTGACAACACTAGTGCAATATCTATAACACAAAATCCAGTTCTCCATAGTAGGACTAAACACATAGAAATTAGGCACCACTTCCTCAGGGACAATGTGGATAAAAACAAAATTTGCCTACAATTCATTTCTACTGATTTGCAAAGAGCTGATATTTTCACCAAGCCCCTGGATGAAAAGAAGCACATCTTCTTTATAAATCAACTAGGAATGATAGATGGAGATTCAATCTGCTAAAAATTAAGTATTTCTATTTATCTCACAAATTCGTCGAATGAAGAACGACAAATTTGAATCATTTGTCGAACGGTGGTCTCTGATGTTGGATCTTACGGCGCCCTTAGAGGGGGGGGGGGGTGAATAAGGGAATAAAAATCTTTTTATAATTTTATGAAAAATACTAAATTGTTTTATAATATGAGAAACGCAAAATGACAATTTAGCCAATTTGTGAGAATATCATAATTTTCAAGTTTAGAAATAAGTACTAAATTGTTTTATGATTAAGAGATTGAAATAAACAATTTAGATAAAGTAATTTGGACTTAAGACTTTGTAACCAATATTTTAGAGATAACGCCAAAGGAGAGAAATCAAGTAAACACAAATAGAGACATGATTGTATTTATATAAAAGAAAAGTGTTTACATAAATTTGATTTCAATATCGCTAGAAATCGAAGGCGTACAAAAGTAAATTTCTTTTCCTTTTTTATACCGACTTGTATCCCGACAAACCGGTTGGCTTTAGCCTATCCTTCCCCGGATAAGGCCTCAAGCCGCTCTAGCCAATCCTTCCCCGGAAATGGCCTCGAGCCCCCTAGATCTAATCACCTAGAACTAGTGGCCAACACAAGGAGAATTACCCCCTAAGTCCTACCCAGACCTAGTCGCCAACACAAGGCGAATTAACAAAACGGTTACAAAGAAAGTATGGAAAGAAAATAAAGATAACAATAGTAAAACTCCCTATATGAGATTTCTGAAGATGAGGATGAAGGATCGCTGTAGTGTGAGCGAGGTAGAAGCGATCGTCCTTCGAATGTAGCGTGACGTAGTCCTCCTCCAGAATTCTCCTTAAGATTTTTGTGGGAGATCCATCTTCGGCAGCATAACAGCACTGGAGTTGTGGCACAAGCAACCTCTTTGGGATCTCTGACCAAAATGAGAGAGAGCCCACCATTTTATAGAACTTGGAGCTAGCGCCTGCGGTAGTGGCTAGCGCCGGCGATAGTGTTCGTGTGGAGCAGTTGCAAAACCGTCGGCGGCGTGGCGCTGTGCACGAACTGGAGATAGCGCCTGGCGGTCACGATAGCGCTGGCGGTAGCAGGAGATTGAGTCCGAAACTTCTCCAGACTGTAGATTGAGTCGTTCTCATCTCTGAAATGGGGTAGCACGTTCTGTAACTCTTCCTGGATTGAACGTTATGGCCATTTTAAGATCAGCACACAAAACTCATGCTTTTGCTTTTTCTAATGTGTACACACTCTCGGATTATGCCCATGAACGAGGACTTGTCTCCTCATTGAACCTGTACAGCCTGGACACCTTAAACACACAAAATACTAGATCAAATACAATATGGGATTCATTATTCTCAAATAAAGGGATGTGACACACATGTCCAACAATCTCCCCCTTTTGATAATAACAAATCTTCTTATCAAGAAATCAACATTAGTGTTTATAGTATATATGATAAGCATGATAAAAAGTGCAACTATAGTAAATGATTAGCATGATGAAATTGTGCATACTCCCCCTACATAAATGCAGTTTATGTTTTTACTCACCCTAAATGATAGATTGCATGATTTAATTATTCTCCCCTTAATCTTCTCGATTTCTTGAATTAATCTCCCCCTTTTGGTATTATCAAAAGAAGGTGGGGTGAGGGTAGTAAGGAGGCATTTAAATAATAAAGCATGATCGAGCTGTTGAATATATGAAATGATAAAGAGTTGAAGCATATTATACATAAGAGATTTCAAATAAAAAGATATGAGTTGTAAGCAAGCGAAAGATTATAAGAAACATCCTTTTTTGTAAGCATGAAAAGCATAAGTAAAAATATGAGTTTTAGTTCAAAATTGAAAGATGTTTTAACCTTTTTGAAATCTCAAAGTTTTTCATAAAGATACCAAGCATGAAATGAACATATTAAAGAGAGATTATACTACAATGTTACTTAATTTTAAGTTCAAGAGATACCAAAACATTGTAGAGATCATGCTAGGTTATCTAGTGCATTTTTATATAAAGAGTAGTATAGATAAAGCATTAGAATCCAATACTCATGAGAAGAAGTGTTATGAAAGATAATGATGTGCACATAAGTGTATTTTGGGCAATGTTAACAATTGATTTAAATCGTCAAAATACAAGACATATGTAAAGTAAAGTGCACAATAAAACACAAGTAAATTACTTTCACACACTTTTAATGCACATAATGTTTTAACAAAGTGGTGTAATAACTAAGGTTTGCACAAGCCACTTTACTATTCTTTCCAAGGTGCTCAACCTCACAATGCTTTTGAAGACTTATCAGGAGGTTCAAGTAGTGCATGGTGGAGTTATATTTGTCTACATATATATTTTTTGTTCACAGTTGTGAGACAACATTCTCCGAATACACTTGTTTTGCAAACCCAAATTTTTTTTTTAAACTTTTAACCACTTTTCTAAATTTCATAAGTGCAATTCAAATGTAGTGTAGGTAAAAAACTTATGCAAGTTTTAATTCATTGTACAAATACAATACACAAGCAAGCATTTTAAATTTAGACACACATGTTGATTACCAAAATAAGTGAGTGAAATATATCATTATCAATCATAAAACATTTACTCATACTTAGAGGCATGCTAAGCTTGGTTCTACACATTTTCAATACAATTGATGCACTTAAATAGATATATCAAAGCATGATAATCAAAACTATGTTCATAGAAATTTCAAGAAATAAATTTTAACATTGTAAATAATTCTAAATAATAGAATTCATACATGCTTGATATTGGCAATAAAGATCATATTGTTTTTTTTAAGTTTTATCATTTTTTAAATCAAATAAAAACAGAAAATCACAAAAACATATTTTTGTAATTTTTGAATTTTGAATTTTTGTAGTAGATTTTTCATAATAAGAAGAAAAAAAACATAAATAACAAAAACATATTTTTGTATATTTTTTTAATTTTGAACTTTTGTAGTTGATTTTTCATAATATGATTAAAAACACAAATAGCAAAAAAAAAATTTTGTATTTTTGAATTTTGATTTTTTGTAGTTGATTTTTCATAATATAAATAAAACAAAAATAACAAAAGTCAGAAACACAAGAAATAAGTAGAAAATATGAACCAACATATTTTTACGGATTTTCAGAAATTTTAAAAATCAGAAAAGTCCAACACCCACGCTAGCGCGGGCGCTAGCGCTAGCGCTGGAAACAGTACTCGATTTTTTGAGAATTTTAAAAATCTGATTTTTTATTTTGATTAAGTGTCCTTAGAGTAGTTCCATGCTGAAATTTCAGAATTTTCAGAGATGTCTTGATTGCTCAAATTTGCATAAAACTTTAGTTTTTTCAAATACATGTGTTTTACAAAAACATTTAAGCTCAAAAAGATAAATTATGCAAACACATGAGGACATTTTTATTAAACAACCCAAAAAATGCATGATTTAAGTGATAAGTAAATAAAGTGATCATGCAATACGTAATATAGGTATGTCCTAAGATTAGAAACTACCCCAACTAAATGTCTACACCCTAGCCCCGTACTAAGTGATGGATGGACATGAGGAGCTGCACGCATGCCGTAGGTTGGGGTGTTAATCCCATATGCACACACTAGAGAACACACAACCTAGCACTCTTTCCCCCCAGTGCCTCGCAAGGCCCCATTGGAACCCTCCCCAGTTAAGGACAAGACATGACTTAGAGGTTAGGTCTCTAATGCATACAACCCTACGCCCTCGCTATTGTGAGATATGAAGTCATAGGTGAATAATCTTTTGGACAACCTATGCTTTTTAAATCTATGGGTTGATATATAAACTATGGGTTTTTGTGAAGAGTTATAAAGCCGCATAGTTTTTCTATTCTTATGAGATGACGATATGAGATAACTAACACAATTACTAATATGAGATAAATGGTAATGCTAGTATGATGAGTTTTGGGTTTAATGTCATGTCATAAGTTTAACATTTATATTGCATGTATTCCAAACAAGAGTTTCAAATTATAGATCTAGAATAAAGTGATGATTTTAATTTATTCTTATTATTACACATTTGATTCTAGAATCTATACATATGTGAGATACATGCAATCAATAGCAACGCATATTCATACACCAACTAATGTAAAGAAAACAATATTCATATCTTTATCATAAAATTCATAATTCCAATTTGTTTTTGAGATTTTTCTTGATAGAATATTAATTATGATTTATGATTATAGAGAATTTTGCATAGAATATATGTTAGATCATCATGATGTATGTGATTTCTACTCCTTCTAGACTTATGATAATATGATTTGGTGATTTTCTTTTGAATAAGCATGTTTGATTTTTAAGTCTAGAAATTGATGATCATGTAATCATATCAAAGACAAAGATCACATATATAACATTTTGAAATTTATAATAAAATTGCATTGGATAATTAGATTTATTGATCTTTGGTTTTCCATGATGATATATAGTTTCATGATATATATACTAATGATTAATCCATAAACTATGTGTTTGTTGGAATTTTGGTATTCTATTATAATTTCAAAATCACATAGTTATCAAGAAAGTTGAATATCATTGTAAGTGTTCTACCCAGCATAAATATATAAGCATAGACCAAGAAGCAATGCTAGGATGATGAGTTTGAATGCAATGTTATTACATAGGATTAATGGAGATTATGTTGCATGTAATATGAGAAGTTTTCAAATTAATTTTCTTTAGACCTAGAATGAAATGATTAAACTTTTGATTTGATCTTAATGATTCAAGATGATTCTAAGGTCTAAGTTACATGCAAACATAGGTGACACACATCACACACATAATATAAAATTTGAAACAATTATTCTAAGGATAGCGTGTGATGAAAAAATTCATAAACACAGAAATTTCCAAATCAAGCAAACTAAGATAGCTTTTAAAACGGAGTTGTAATTGGACAAGTTGACAGCACCAAGAGAACTCAAATGAACAAGCCTAGTTTGCCATTGGATGGAGATTTTTGTGCTCTTTCCGAAAATATATTAAACGCGAAAATCGGACGAGCAGATCAAAAGATATGACTATTTGAAGTTTTGATCAAAAACTCGCTTTTTGAAAGATTAAGCATGCGTTTAGATGAATTTTTGTTTTCAATTTTTCTAGATAATGTTCTTCATTATAAGGGCTATCATATGCAGCAAATAAAATAGATGATTATCATAACGTTGCGCATTTTAATTTTTAGCTTAAGCCCTTTAATAAACCATTTAAATCCTTTTTTTTTAAAATAATTTCATTAGTCTTGAAAATAATTTCTATATTCAAATTATAATGTTAATTCAAGACATAGATGGATAAAGGATTTAAAAGGATAAAGAACAATCATAGATTAGTGATAGATCACTTTTGAAAAATATATGACTTAATGTTCAATTTTAACTCAAATTTGATTTGAAAGACATTAGGCTTAATATATGAAAGTCATATTACATGATATATAAAGTGATCATAGCATGTTTTTTTAATATAAAATAAACAAAAGAAAAAGAGACAATAAGCATATCATGAAGTAGAGAATTGATATTTCATTTTTAATTGTTTCTACTTCATGCAAATGATGATTCCTAGTGAATGAGAGATTTAGGTATCCAAAGGGGACCAAGTGTGATGGTTCCTTTGGGTACCCAAATACATCATGTAGGCTTTTGGAGAGATAGTGATGAATGGGCCTTTACAAGTGGAGTTAGTGTTTCGTTTTTAATTTTGGGCCTCCATTCATACTTTGGTTGTTTATCTTTTAAATTCATGTTTTGATTATGTGACATCTTTATATGATTATATTTGTTTGAAAAATAATTCATTTGTGATTCATGTTTATTCAAATTATTTTTCAAAATAGATTGATGTTGATAATCATAATGAATTTTATTATATGGATTGTTTGAAATTTTATAAGAGTCATTGTCTTTCTTTAGAAGTGATTATTGAAAGAGTGAGTTACAATATCTTTTAAAAGATTGATTATTATTTTGATGATTTTCATTTCCACTCTTTCTTATAGACATACTCTTATAATATGAAGGATAATATTTTATATTTTGATTTTCATGAAAAGGAGTTTTTAAATTTGAGTCATGATTTTATATTGAGACTTATAATAGTGACTCTTAAGAATTTTGTGAGGGTCATAATTCTTTTTGAAACTAAACTCCTTTTGAGTTGATGTATGAAAATGATCCTTTTTAGAAATGATTTTGTAAGTTAATTTATCCTTGTTATTCAAAATCTTATGATGAAATTCATTACATGACATTTGAAATTTTTCAACAAAAGATTTTAATTGTATTAACTCATAAGATAAAACATCATTTTCAATTAACAATTTTTCATTATGCCTTTTAGAAATTAAGAGCCCTTTTTCAATTTCCTTGAATTTTTCTTTAAATAAATTGCAATCAAAACAAGGAGTAGGAATTGTAACTAAAGAGCATGAAATAGAATTTAACACATCAATATTTGTTTCTACTTTATCGTTTGCTTTTAAAGATTTATTTTCTAAACGTAATTTGGAATTAACAATTTTTAACTTTAAAATTTTACGTTTAGCAATTTTAAGCATACGAGATGTAGAAATAGAATTTTTTACAAAAAGAGAAGATTTAGATTTTCTTACCTTGCAATAGTTTCCGTCTTCTCTTTTGCTTGATGTGTTGCCAACAAATGAGTCCAATATTGTGATGTTGTATTCTTCTTCCTCCAAGCATAAGTCCTTATCGATTTCTTCTCTTGGATCCATAAGAAATTCCTCGTCGATTTCTCTCTTAGATTTATCATCGTCCAAGAATGAGTCCTTGTCGATTTCTTCTCTTGGATCCATAAGGAATTCCTCTTGTTCATCATCTGTAGAAGGAAGACTATAAGTATTCTCAAGAAATTTCCAAACTTCATAAGCAGTAGGAAGTGTATAAATAAGTTTGAAAATATTTTGATCTAATGCACAATATAGACTATTCATAGATTTGGCATTTAAAAACATTTCATTTTTATTTAAAATACTTGGGGGCATTTTAATTGTAATATTCCATACTTCCATATCCAAAGACTTAAGAAATTTTTCCATTAGAAATTTCCACCCATTATAATTTTTCCCTTCAAATAAAGGTGGTGCTAAAGATTTTTCATTTATAAGAAAATTTCCCCTATTAGTAGAAGCGAGATCATGAGACGCCATTATTCCTGGTTTTTACACCGTTTGGAATAACCTAGCTCTGATACCACTTGTTGGATCTTACGGCGCCCTTAGAGGGGGGTGAATAAGGGAATAAAAATCTTTTTATAATTTTATGGAAAATACTAAATTGTTTTATAATATGAGAAAGGCAAAATGACAATTTAGCCAATTTGTGAGAATATCATAATTTTCAAGTTTAGAAATAAGTACTAAATTGTTTTATGATTAAGAGGTTGAAATAAACAATTTAGATAAAGTAATTTGGATTTAAGACTTTGTAACCAATATTTTAGAGATAACGCCAAAGGAGAGAAATCAAGTAAACACAAATAGAGACATGATTGTATTTATATACAAGAAAAGTGTTTACATAAATTTGATTTCAATATCGCTAGAAATCGAAGGCGTACAAAAGTAAATTTCTTTTCCTTTTTTATACCGACTTGTATCCCGACAAACCGGTTGACTTTAGCCTATCCTTCCCCGGATAAGGCCTCAAGCCGCTCTAGCCAATCCTTCCCCGGAAATGGCCTTGAGCCCCCTAGATCTAATCACCTAGAACTAGTCAGCAACACAAGGCGAATTACCCCCTAAGTCCTACCCAGACCTAGTCGCCAACACAAGGCGAATTAACAAAACGGTTACAAAGAAAGTATGGAATGAAAATAAAGATAACAATAGTAAAACTCCCTATATGAGATTTCTGAAGATGAGGATGAAGGATCGCTGTAGTGTGAGCGAGGTAGAAGCGATCGTCCTTCGAATGTAGCGTGACGTAGTCCTCCTCCAGAATTCTCCTTAAGCTTTTTGTGGGAGATCCATCTTCGGCAGCATAACAGCACTGGAGTTGTGGCACAAGCAACCTCTCTGGGATCTCTGACCAAAACGAGAGAGAGCCCACCATTTTATAGAACTTGGAGCTAGCGCCTGCGGTAGTGGCTAGCGCCGGCGGTAGTGTTCGTGTGGAGCGGTTGCGAAACCGTCGGCGGCGTGGCGCTGTGCATGAACTGGAGATAGCGCCTGGCGGTCGCGATAGCGCTGGCGGTAGGAGAGATTGAGTCCGAAACTTCTCCATACTGTAGATTGAGTCGTTCTCATCTCCGAAATGGGGTGACACATTCTGTAACTCTTCTTGGATTAAAAGTTATGACCATTTTAAGATCAGCACACAAAACTCATGCTTTTGTTTTTTCTAATGTGTACACACTCTCGGATTATGCCCATTAACGAGGACTTGTCTCCTCATTGAACCTGTACAACCTGGACACTATAAACACACAAAAGACTAGATCAAATACAATATGGGATTTGTTATTCTCAAATAAAGGGATGTGACACACATGTCCAACATCTGAAACCTCTTAAACGCAGAGTCAGTTAAGAAAATTTCACTTGTCGAACGACGGTCGACGAAAAAGATGTTCTCGTTGAACGCTTTCAGACAAGGAAATAAAAGCCTTCTCGACTTCTAACTTTATTAGGTTTTGTCGAACAGTGGTTTACGAATACGCCCTCATTCTTCGACCCTTCTATATAAGCCTTATTTTATCTTATTCTAAGCTTTGCGCCTACAGAAATCGTCTTTCCCTCCAGTTCCCCTCTGCACTTGATCTTCAACTTTCTTTGCAGGAACAATGGCGATTCCTCAGGCCTCTCTGCACCTAATGAAGTTTGATGCAGGTTTCAACATTGACATGGACTCGTTTGCACAGTCAGACCAAATCTTCAAGGACATTCTTCAAACGCTGGATGAACAACATCTAAGGAAGCTTCTAAGCACCAGGCAGAAGATAGCTGTTGCAGAGATAAAAGAATGGGTTTTCACTGCAAAACCAGTCGATGAAAGCTTGTCGGGAACAATCTCAGGTCATAATGTCTCTCTCTCTCCCATCATCCTTTCTGAAATCTTTGGTTTTGAAAATGGTGAAGATGAATTAGACATAAGCTCAAATGAATTTGATGAAGCTTTAGTCAAAATGGGCCATTTGACTGTAAACCCTAGCCACCTTCTGAAAAAGAACCTGTCTCAGGACTACAAGTTCTTAGCAGATATTGTTGGAAAAGTCTTGTTGAGCAAGACTTCTGGGCATGACTATATCAGTAGGCACCAATTTCTGTTAATGGTGGCCTTAATGAAGAAGAAGAAAGTCAATTGGGGATCAATTCTTTTTGACCTAATTGAAAAGAAAAACTCTAAAGACAATGTATGCTTTGGAAGAGTTTTAGGGATTTTTCTGCATGAAAGGCATCCAGAGCTTCTGGTGTCACCAAAAGTAACAATAAATGCCAGCAAGAGGCTGACCTCAGCACTCTTTGCTAAATGGGATAGAGTAATTCCCAAGAAAAATACAGGAGCTGATGCCTCCAGAAAAAGGAAAGCTTCTGAGGACACAAGGACTGATCAAGTCTCTCCCTCTACCCTTCTAGAAGCTCCTTCCTCAATTCCTTCTTCCTCTCATATCCTCTCTCCACCTGCTCAACAATCTCCTGCACATTCTCATTCTTCATCCCCTCCTTCAACTGCAATATCACCCATCAATGATATTCCACTTTCAACTGCCCACATCAGTGCTGTCCACCTCCACCTCTATCTTTAGAACCACTACCTACCACACCTCCCTCTCCAATACACAATGAATATCATTAACCTATTCATTCTCCTAGTCCAACCCATCTAGACATTCCCACACATACCACCAACATCAGCAATACCATTCCTCCAATATCATCTCCATCCACTTCACAACCATCCTCTAGCCATCCACCAGATTATCCATCCCTCAACCTCTCCTCCATTGCTGATCAAGTTTTTGATCTTATCCTTCCTAAACTAAGCCAGCTCCTGGATGCAAAACTTGCTCCAGTTCTTCAGGCACTTTCTACTTTATCTGCTAAGATAGCTTCTCTTCCCTCCTCCACTGCTGTCCCTTCTACTAGGGGCCTAGATTCAGGCTGCCCTGCAGCTAGGCAGGGGGAGATGTCCTATGAAGAAGCTCCAGAAATAGAAGAAACTCCAGAAGATACAAAAATTACAGTCTTTGATACAGATATAATTGATTCAGATACACAAGTTATAGAAGAAATAAATAATATATGCATTCATCCATCCTGTGATCTATATAGCTTATTATCAAAATTTGATGTCACATATACTTTAAGGGTATCACCAAAGGTATACATAGAGGATCTATCAAAGGCTCTGATTTGCCTTCCTCAGAAGACTCATTCTGATATCATACAAAATTACATATCCTCTATTCCTTCATCCACTGTTCAAGACATTCAAATAAAGGATCATTCTGCAGAATATGAAGATGATCTTGCAGAATTCCTTGATGATACAACAGCCTCAAAAATTACTTCTTCACCTCCAATTCCTGTATGGAATGAAGAACCAATGCCAAGCTTTGATGAAATCTGGAAAGAAGCAGATGCAGAGTTTGACAAAGCTGAAGAAGAAAGATTAAAGGCTCGTGAAGAAATCAAGAGAATTGATGATTTATATAATAAGACAATCTCATCTTCTGACTCTGATGATGATGATGATGACAACAGTGATTCTGATGATACACTTTTAAAGAAAAGAAAGAAAAGAACAGCTAAGTCAAAGGCTGCTCCCAAGCCTCCAAATCCAAATAATGACATTCCTTTGTACATTTTGTGTAATGTTCCTCTTGATGAGAAAACTCCTCACTGGATGAAGCTCTCCAGAAATGAGAACAACAGGAGGAAGAAATTCAAGATGACTGACTACATCCCTGACAAACCAGTCAAGCACAATCATCCTCCTCCTCCTCCAGCAGCTGGTAAAGCAGGATCAGCAGGTGTGTCATCTTCCTCTCAGAAGCCAAGCTCTCAACATTCAGGGAGACTTGGTAGTTCTAGTGGTTCTCAAGCCTCTGGATCAGCCAGTGCTCCTCCTTCTAAGAAATCAGCACCTATCTTTCAAGAAAGTCAAACCATTTCTTCTTCTCAAATATCTTTAGAATACAAACTTCACATTTCTGATGGATCTGTTCAAAGAGATAAAGTACCTCAAAAGGTCATTCAAGATAAAAATGATTCAGAAGATATTTATTACTTTCCAGATCCAGAAGAAGAGAAAATCTGTCAGATGACAAGACTGAGAGAAACAATTGCATATGCACAGATTAAAACGGCTAAAGCAGAAGGCAAAGACTTCTCAAGTTTCTCAACCATGTCAGAATACAGAAGAAAAGAACTTGAAAAATACAAAATAGTTAAAGCATTCAATACTGAGGAATATATTGATATGCACCCAGAAGCATTTATCCCTCATGTCAAAGAACAGAAAATCATTGGAGCTCAAGATTTGTTTATCAGCAAAAAGAAATCAGAAGACCCCAACAGGAAAATCATATTCAAGCCACCTTCTCAGGACAAAAAGTCTTAAATAAATTGCTTGGTTATGAATGTAAAGTTTCTAAACTCAGAGCATTTATTTTTATCTTATCTGATGATCTATTTTAATCTATCAGATATATTTCATTTCATTGTTGCTCTGTTGATTATACTTTCTGCTGTATCTATTCAATTATTTGTCAAATAGTATCCTAACCCAAATAGGGGGAGATTGTTGGAACAACCCTATTACTAATTTGGGCTAGGATCACTATATGTTGATTAGGATCTGTATTGACCCCAATGTATAGCCTTAGGGTCAAGTTCTAGGCTGATTAGATTAGCAGAACTTAGGGAAATTCAAGCTCAATACATGGCAAGTGGTGTTCGACGAATGACCAGATTCGATCGACAAATTGCTTCCAGCAGACTGAAGAAACTCACAGTTCCAGCGGTCGATAAATTCTAAGCCAGCGCTCGACAAATGACTACCAGCGGTCGACAAATTCTAAGCCAGCGCTCGACAAATGACTAACAGCGGTTGACAAATTCTAGCCAGCGCTCGATAAATTGCTTTCTGATGTTCAGACTTTTATTCTCAGTGAATGTCAGTTCTCTGAACTCAAATCAGCAGAATAATAGATATATTTATTTCTCCTTGGACGTATTCAGGCAGCCAAGTAAGGATATCTTTCTTATTTATTATATTCTTATATTCCTTCTATTCCAAGAAGAAGAATAGTCGTTGACATTTAATGCCAAAGGCATCTTTCTCGACAAAATGAATTAAAAGGACCTGCCAAAGTCATTTTTGGGTGGCTACCTAGTTCCAAGAAGGATTTATGTCAAAAAAATATATTCCTTAAATAGACAGAAGATTTTGAATTTCAAAAACAACAAGCTGTCGAAAAAAAAAGATATAGAGATCAAGTATTCTTTGAAAAGAAAAACACAGAGAATAGAAGCAGTTTAAGAAGAAGAAGAAGAATATATTTTCGTGAAGCATTCTTCCTCAGAAAAGCAGCATCCTCTTTATTTTGAGAACAACATTCAATCCCTCAGATCTGCTGTAAAACAAAGTCTTTCGAGAGCAACAACAATCTGAAGATTAACCTCTTCCAGATAATCAGCTACAAAGATTTCTGTCTGTGAAAGCTCTGTCCTAAAGGCTGTCATCAACTTTCATTAGACAGGGAGAGCTTTCTGCTTCAACATCTTTTGTCTTCTCTCAGATCATTGACAGAGAAGAACACTCTATACCTTTTATCTCATCCTGTACAGGGTTAATACTCCCTTAAAAAGTTTACCCAGTGGTGGCAAGACACCTTATCAAAAAATCCCAGTGTGGTTTTTAAGCACCTTATCAAAATCTTATTGGTGTGTGGACACCTTATCAAAAACCCCTTGGTGCCTGGGCACCTTATCAACCCTCCTAGTGGATTCCTACCAAGGGTGGTAGAAGAGTAGACGTACCTAGATTTATTGGGGAACTAATATAGCTCCTTGTGTCTTCTGTGCTTGTTTATTTTTTGTGTGCTTGTGTTGTGTGCTTTTCAATACTTCTGTCTCTATCTTTCACTCTCACTAATTACATATATATATATTTATTCAGTATTTTAAATTCTGCTATAAAACTAAGCAAAAAGTTTTAATACTCTATTCACCCCCCCTCTAGAGTAATTTAAGATCTGACCTCCACTTTCAGTGAGTATAAAAGCAAAACAAAAACAACACAGCATAGTACAGAAAGAAAAACACAATCACAGCAGACACAAGGATCTATAGTAGTTCCCCAATCAACCTGGGTACATCTACTCTTCTACCACCCTTGGTAGGAATCCACTAGGTTTTTGATCAGGTGCCCTATCACCAGTGGGATTTTTGATCAGGTGCCCAAACACCACTGAGCTTTTAATCAGGTGCTCAAACCAAACCACAGGTTTTTGATCAGGTGCCCTGCCACCAAAGATTAACTTTTGAAGGGAGTTAGAACCCTGTACAAGATGGGTAAAAAGGATAAACAAAAAAGGTGTTTATGAAGTTCTTCTCTGTCAATAAGATCTGAGAGAAGACTAGTGGATTGTTGTGTTGTAAAGCTCCCCCTGTCTGATAGACTTTCTTGACAGATAATGGATGGAGCATTCTCTTGGATGAAAAGGATCTTCCTTGATAGCAGATGAATTTGAGAGAAGATGTTTCTCAGATTATTGTTGCTCTTTGAAGATTAAGAACCAGCAGCTGAAACTGAGAGAAGATTTTTGTTGTTTTCAGAGAATGAAAAATGCTGCTATTGATGAAGAATATATCTGTATTCCTTTTTGTCTTTTTGTATTTCACAAGTATGTTACTTCTCTAGTCGTGCACTGCTTCATCCTTTTACTTAGAGATATAAGACTGATTTTTAAATTCAAATCTTCTGGTTAAGGAATAGAATAATCTGAATTAAATCTTTCTTGGGGACTGCAATCTGATTCAGTAGGAATACTTTAATTAGTTTTCCTTTTCCATGAAAGTATCCTTTTCCAATATGTCAATGGCTACATTCTCGAAAGAAGAGAATAGAAAGGAATATAAAGAGGAAGGATCAAATCTCGACTTATCTGAAAATGAATAAGTCCAAATATATGAATAGATCCGTTGCTGAATAGACGATCTGAGTTCAGAGAAAAGAGATAACTGATTCTTCAGAAGTTGTCAAGTTCAAGAGGAATTTCGTCGAACATAAAGCTGAGTTCATCGAGCAGAGAGCTGAGTTTGTCAAAATGAACACTTAGTTACTCATTCGTCGAACAAGAGGCTGAGTTCATCGATCTCAATCTAGAGTTCGTCGAACTGAGAGATAGAATCTGCAGAACTGCTTGAAAGACTAATTTCGTCGAGCTGGAGAACAAGTTCATCGAACTAAAACACGACATTTGTCGAACACAGGAAAGAGTTCGTCGAACGCAGAAAGATGTTCGTCGAACACAAAAACTTGGAATTTTTTTAAGTTATAGCTGACTTGGACAAACTTAGACCTTGACCCTAAGACTATACAATGGGGTCAACTTGAATCTTAATCATAGATAGTGATCCTAGCCCAAATCAGTAATAGGGTTGTTCCAACAATCTCCCCCTATTTGGTTTAGGATACTATTTGACAAAATCAAATAATAAAACAAACAGCAATAAACATAGAGCATATATATCTGACAGAAAATAAATTTCATTTCAGCAGATAGAAAATATAGTACTCTGAGTTTAGAGAGCTTTACACTGAAAGCAGAAAATTAGCCAAATCAAACAATCATGAGCTTTACTCTTTCTTTGAGGAAGGCTTGAAAATGATTTCTCTGTTTGGGTTCTCAGATTCTCTTTTGCTCATATAAAGATCATTTTCTCCCAGCAGTGTTTGAGATGAAGCATGAGGAACCACTGCAGCTGGTTGCAACCTTAGATAATCTTTAGCATTAAAGAGATGTCTTGAGCTGTACCTTTCAAATTCTTTTCTTTTGAATTCAGGCATAGTTGAATACTGAGAGTAGTCTTTTCCTTCTTCTTTTGCTTTATTTATCTGATTTGTAGCAATAGTTTCTTTGTATCTAGCCATATAAGCATTCTTCTCTGAATCTGGATTGATAGCAGATGGAGGCCTTTCATCAATTTCACTAGACTGATATGAGGATTGAAAATCTTAAGGATATCTTTTTCTGTGAAAAGAGCCATCCGATACATGATATTTATAAATTGAGGAAAGTGCTCTGGCAGATCCTGAAGGAGGAGCTCTGGATGATCTTGAACTATGATAGCCACTTGAGCTTCTATGACTTTCTCCTGATTTTCTTGAATGCTGAGGGATAAATTTCTGAGAGGAAGAAGACAACCATGCTGATCCTGCTGCTGGAGGAGGAGGAGCAGGAGGATTAAACTTGACAGGCTTGTCTGAGTAGAATCCTGTCTTCTTCATTTTCTTTCTCCTTTTATTCTCATTCTTTGAGAATCTCATCCATGCTGGAGAATCCTTGGTAAGGGTAATGTTATTCAAAATGTAATATGGAGTATCATTTGTTGAAGAGGGAGGTTTAGGAACAGCCTTTGCTTTGATTCTGGACTTTCTTTTATTTGAGGATTTTGCATCTGAATCATCAGAATCATCACTATCATCATTATCATCATCATCAGAAAACTGAGCAGGGTTATCATACAGATCATCAAGATCTTTAAGAGCAATATCCAAATCTTGCTCAACATCCTCTGGAAGAGGAGAATCATCATACAAAAAGGTTGGAGGTGAATTCACCAAACCAACTTCTTATGTTACTACAACTGTAACTGGAACCTGAACTGGAACTGGAACTCAAAAACTTTTGATGATTTTCTTTAATAAAACTGTATCTATTGGAGCTGTATAGGGAACTATAGCTTTTGAAAAATCTTGAGGCTTAGACAACCTGCTGAAAACTTAATTGAAGTTTGATAATAAAGAAATAATATCTATTGAGGGATTAATAGATATATTATTCACTGAATCTATGACTAGAATGAATAACTCTGAAGCTGCTACTGAAGCTGTCATATCTGTATCAATAAATATATCTGATTCTGCATCAAATGGAGCTTCTTCATTGAGAATCTCCCCCTGCCAAGTTTCAGGGAGACCTGAATCTAGGCCCCTAGAAGAAGGGACATAGGATGAGGAGGTAGGGAAGGATGAAAGCTTAGAAGATACGTCAGAGATAGCTTGAAGAACTAGAGCTAATTTTTCATCTAGAAGAGCAGTTAGCCTAAGAGAGATATGAGTGAAAATCTGGTCAGCAATAGAAGAAAAATCAACATACACAAAATAAGATGTATGTTGAGAAGATGTGAATGGGGTAAGGGAAGATGAGGGAATAGAGGAGGTAAGAAGATGTTAGTAGCATCTGAAATGGGTGGAAGATTATCATCAGGGATGTGAGATTGAGGTGGAGTATGTTGAGGAGACAGGAGGTCTAATGAAGGAGGGTGAAGAGAATCAACATCTAGAATAGATGATGATGGAAGCTCTGCAGACTGATTTTTCTGGAGAGGAGGAGAAGAAGGCAATGAGGAAGGAGTGTTTATGGGAGGATTGGAGGGAAGAACTTCTTCAGTAGTAATGTTCTGAAGAGGTTGAGAAGGGAGAGGAGAAGAAGATTCAGAGAGAGGAACTTCTGGTAGGGTTGAGGGAGTGGCTGTGTCAGCCCTTGTGCTTTCAGAAGCCTGCCTGGAAGATTCTGCCCTTAGAGTCCTCTTGGGAATCACTCTCTCCTACTTACCAAAGAGAGCTGGAGTCAGCCTCTTGCTTACATTGATAAAGACTGTTGGAGACACCAACAGCTCTGGGCATTTTGCTTGAAGAACAATGCCTAAGATCCTGCCATAGCAAGCACTGAATTTGCTTTGCTTCTTCTTAATTGATTCAAAGAGAATCAATCCCCAATTCACCTGCTTCTTCTCCACCAAGGCCACCATCAACAAAAATTGGTGCCTGGGAATATAATCATGAGCAGAGGTTTTTCCTAGTAAAACCTTGCCAACTACGTCAGCCATGAATTTGTATTCAACTGACAAATTCTTTTTCAGAAGATGATTAGAGTTTCCACTGGAGTGACCCATTTTGAACAATTCAGCATTAAATTCATCAGAGGTGATATCTAAATCATCATCACCATTTATCAATCCAAAAACATATGTTAAAATTTCTGGGAAAGAGAGACCTGATTTCCTGAGATTGTTCTTGAGATTGTTGTTGCATTCAGTGACTGAATGGTGTGTACCCATTCCTTTATCTCTACAACTGGAAGCTTTATCCATGTAGTCATAAACTTTCGCAACTGCTGTTCTTCAAAAAGTTGAAGAATGTCCTAAAAAATCTGGTCAGAATGAGCAAACGACTCCATGTCTATGTCAGAGCCTGCATCAAACTTCATTGACGAGATCAATGCCTGAAAGATTGCCATTGTACCTGCAAGAGAAAAAGATCAAGTGCAAGGGAATTAGAGGCAAGAGCAAGTTCTGTAGGCGCAAAGACGAAAAGAAATCAAAGTTTTGATTTTAAGAGAGAGAGATCGGAGAAGGTGCGAGCTTTCGTTGAACGGGGTTCGGCTAAACCTAAGAAAATCAGAAGTTGAAGAGTCATTGGGCTTCATCAAATTGCGTTCGACGAAGAATAAATTTTCGTCAATCTCAGATTGACGAACGAGCTGACTTCGTCGATCTTTGGATTTAATAGGTTTCGTCGATCTCCGTTCGACGAACGACTAAATTTCGTCGATCTCCGTTCTACGAAATGATGGGATAAGTAAAAAAAATATAATTTTTAATTTATTGAATCTCCATCTATCATTCCTAGCTGATTAATAAAGAAGATGTGCTTCTTTTCATCCAAAGGTTTGGTGAAAATATCAGCCCTTTGTAAGTCAGTAGGAATAAATTATAGGCAAATTTTGTTTTTATCCACATTATCTTTGATAAAGTGGTGCCTAATTTCTATGTGTTTAGTCCTACTATGGAGTAATGGATTTTGTGCTATAGATATTGCACTAGTATTGTCACAAAATATATTTAATTTATTTAAGTTGATACCATAGTTTAGGAGTTAATTTTGTATCCACAAAATCTGTGAGCAACAACTGTCAGCAGCAATATATTCTACTTCAGCTATTGATGTAGACACAGATGTCTATTTCTTACAAAACCAAGACACAAGCTTATCACCAAGGAACTGGCAAGTTCCTGATGTGCTTTTCCTGTCTACTCTGCATCCAGCATAATCAGAATCTGAGAATCTAGTTAATTCAAATTTTGATGCATTTGGATACCAAAGTCCTAGATTTGGACAACCATTTATATATCTCAAAATTCTTTTTAATAAAATATGGTGAGATTCTTTGGGGTTAACTTGGAACCTAGCACAGATGCATATAGCAAACATTATGTCTGGTCTATGATGCGCGATTTCAGCAATGCTAATTAGCAAGCACGAAATGCGATACACCGGCAGTGCACCGGTCGCTCAAGTAATAAAATAGTGAGGAACTCCCCGAATGTCGATCTCAAAGGAATGCAGGTTCTGGTGAACAAAGCGTGTGGTGATTCGATTGTTACACGAGCGAATAATGTGAAACAGGGGCGTTGTGATTGGATAACTAAGCTATTGCGGAAATAAGAGAAATGCGGGTCGAAAACCACCGCTTCGAAAGGTGTGGGTGAATGCAGCGACCGCGATGCCGCGCTTCGGTAAGCGGATGGAGTGGCCACAGTGCGAGGTTTGTGAGGGTCGTATTCACCTCTTCGCCAACATCACCACTAGCAAGTGCTAGATGGCTTCACACACAAATAACCTAGGCTATCACAACAACAACAAAAGCTATTCTCACCACCACATCATCATTACACATGAACACAAGCAAGGATCCATAACATTAACCTAACAAGCGTTCGTACAACAACACAAAGAGAAAGCACAAGCATCAAAGTTTAGAAAGGACCACATAAAAGATGTCACCGCGTCTTGGGTTCTCGGCTAGAGTGAGAGGTTGTCGGGCTCTCTCCAGGCTCGACCCTCAGATGGTGTGTGGACTGGAAGGAGGCTGTCACCGCTCCAACGATCTTCAGCGCTTCTATGGTCTCCTCGGCGAAGAATGCTTGAACTGGTGGCGGAGAATGCTTGCAAATGCTCCCAGATGGAAGAATGGCAAAGGAGATCGCTGGAAATGGTCTCCTCTTGTCTCCTCTGGTGGAAAGGGCGAAAATGGCGGGGTTCCTGGTTTTTCCCGCGAGGGGAATCCTCCTTCTCCCGTAGCGGCATTTCCTGCTTTAAATAATAAACAGGCAGAATTTTGGGCACGCACGGTCGAACGCACGATCGTGCGCTGCCCGTACAATAATTAATGATAAAAACTGGCGTGAAGACGAAGTTGTGCCGCCCGTGCGATTTACTCACGCACGGGCAAATCCGCCCGTGCGTCGAAATGCACGGGTAAATTCAGAAAAGCTAAAAAATAGGAAGAAACAGGCGTCCGTGCGTTTGACTCACGCACGGGCAATTCCGCTCGTGCATCAAAACACACGACCAAACTCAGATCTCCCGTTTTCTGCCCAGATGAGAACGCACGACCACAACCGTCCGTGCGTCAAGGATACGCACGACCGTGCGTTGCACACAATCATGAATTCTGGGGGAAAACTAGATGATCCGACCACCTGTATACAAGATAAAATAGCTGGGAAAACACCTCCAGCACTAGATAAACATAGAGAAAGAGATGGGGAGCACCATGTGCTTACCCCCAATAACAAGGAGCGCAAATGCACACCGAAACGGGCCTAAGAGTGCACCTAGCATGGAATAACAAATATGATCAAAAACATGCCTAAAGTGTAGTGCATCGACTAGAAATACGGCCCAGATGAGTCCATAAATGTGTATATAAATGGGACTCATCACACCCCCAGACTTAACCATTTGCACGTCTCAGGCAAACTATTCAGCTCTCCTGTCGGAACAATTGGATGTTAGAGTGAGTTTGAGCGGTAGAGACCTATGCGAAGTCGCATGCACACGTGCATAGAAATACATTAGAATAGAATTTAACTCAAGATTATATCTAACTATTTCTAGAACAGTAATTTGAAATTTTTTTTACTTGGATGGTGAATCCCGGTGAATCTTTCGGTCGCGCAAAAGGGAAAATAGCGTGACTAATGAGTAGAGTTTTACTCGAATCAAAGCTCAGGACAAACTCCTAAGAAATCCATCAAAGTCGGTGTCCATAGGCTTGCACGTTCGCACTCTCTACTGCATGAGATGATTCGTATCTAAAATCAATAGGACTTATGGGTTAGGATTGGTCTTAGGTTGAGTTTAGGCTAGAAAAGTAGAAGGACAATGGGAATCACATTCAACATAACTGAGCACTCAAGCGAATTACAATCACCAATACAACATTTTCAAGAATTACACAACACCCCCAGACTTCAACTGAACATTAGGTGCGTGCTAAGCCAAATATAAATTGAATTTGTTGAGAGAGTATTCATTTTGAACAACCCCTTTTTTTTCTTTTCTTTTCTCTTCTCGACAGAATACTTTTGTAGGAACAATAAAAATGTCTCCTTTAGCTAATTCAAGGCTGCCATACACCACAGAGATAACACCAAATGCGATCGATAAATAAATTTCTTTCAGCTCAAAAGTTGGTGCAAAAATAGGTTTGGCCGTATGGCTTTCGTGAAATTTTAGTGGAGCTAAACAAGGAGGAAATGTAGGCTCAAGTGGGCTTGCAAAGGTGATTAAGTTGGTAAGGATTTCAAAAGCACAAACGGATCAAGAAATGGCCCATATCACATTTTAGAACGAGTACTTCAACGCAATCGTTTCGAGAATAGCCTAGCTCAAGTTCTAGCCACCGAGAAAGGTTGTCCTTCCTTCCGACCCTAGTAATAAGCTACTGCTAGTCCAGCTACACTCGACCTTATGATACCGTTGAATTCACCGGATTCACCACTAAAGTAAAATAAATTGCAGCTACTATAATAGAAATAATTAAATTATAACTTTGAATTTTATTCTACTCTAATTGAATTTCTAGGCGTGACGGGAGCATTTGACTAGAGCACTACTCGAGTCAACATTTTTCTCTACTCCTCACTCCTACACTAACAATCCAATTCTTATGAGCGGGGAACCTCGCAGCAATATCCAATAAGCGTGCGTGATCAAGTGTGCGTGAACTAGGTGCAAGTGTATGCAATGTGTGCAACAAAATGATAAATCCTAACTCAGCACATTCTAACATGCTATGCAAAGTGTGTGTACGTACACAGCTCGCTCTCTCCCCCAAACTTGATAAAAACGAAATAAAATAGACAATTCAGGAATAGGGAAAATAGGGGTAGAGAGGACCTATGCTCATAAAAGAGCATGTCGGAAGTGCGGTAGTTCCTTCTTTAAAATTTTCTCCTTCCGCATCCACCAAGCGAGAGCTAGCACCAATGGGTCCGCCAAAGATGTCGCCATACCTGCAAACTGACATCTCCAAACCCACAAAAACAAAGATAATACAGCCCGCACTGACATTCATCATAAAAAGGGATATGCGGCAGAGACAATCAATACAGCAATGACAAACAACTATATCAGAGAATTGAAGCTGTCCAAAACCACACCCTAGGGACGATGCCTTAGCAGAATAATATCTGGAACAGGATCCTCTAAGAGTACATCTAAGATAGATTAAAAGTAATGAAACTACAAAATAACTAAACGCCCAGGAAGCTGCATCAGGACAATCACGGGGAAGATGGCGGAGGAGACTGCGAAGGAGGAGGAAGAGTGCGCATCCACCTAGATCGCGATGTAGAAGCTCTGGCAGTGGCAACAGGAGGCTCGACTCCTAAATGGGTGCCAATCCACGAAGAAAGCTCGTATTGCATGGCCATAACATCCTCCATGCGCACAAATCTGTCATAAAAATCTGGATACTGCTGCTCGATGCTTTGTCGTAGGCCGTGCCATTGAGCAGCAAGAGATGCGGAATGGGGGACATCAGAGGGCTGCCTACTCGCCCTAGCTGAGGTGCTAGGCTCAGCAGCATCGGCATGAGCAGAATGCACCACACATCCTGACACGACCTCACGGATTTGGTAGCCCCAGTTGTCACCGATTTGTACCTTCTGGATGAGATTAAATGCTACCATCATGGTCAAAGAGATATGAAAACCCCGGGAGACATTAGTTATGGGCGGAAGTGAATCCCAGATGCCAAGCCCTTTGGAGATCCTCGTGATGTAATGCGAGCCTCCAATAGACTTCAGGGGGAGGTAAGTGGCCTGGCGAAGAAGATACTGGGCAAGCACTCGTCCGAGATGGTGAGGCACACCCTGGTGCATGCTGTAAAGATAAAGGAGATCCTGCCACCCCGCAACATTCTGGCTCATGGTGCGGGCATTGATGTTGTGCCCTATCAGGTGCTGGAAATAACGGAGCGCGGGGGAGATGATGTGGGTAGACTTCACTGCGCGAGCCTCATACTGCTGATCCCGTCCTGTAATGGACTGCCAGAATTCGCTGGGAGATACTCCCTCCGGGAACACATCCGAATGGTGGGTAATGTCCGTCTGTAAGAGTTCGTCGTGGGTGTAAATCTCGGCGCAAACCCCCAGTCGGCCAACACTCATGGTATGGGTGCAACCCTTCATACGGAATGAGACCGCCGTGGGCTCTCCATGTACTTCATCGACTTGGTCAATGATGCGGAGGTGGAAAGGAACTCAAGCGTGAGTTCACGGTAGCCTACCTCCGTGATGGAGAAGAGGTTTCCCCATGATCCCACATTGAGTAACCTTTCTACCTCCACATACAAATTGACAACTTGAAGGTCCGCAACCGAAACAAAATGATGATCGAGGAAAGTTTTGTGGCGTAACAAATTGTACCTTTCCAGGAATTCCAGCCTCCTAAACTGCAGCATAACTTCAGCACTAGGATCCTCAGATCTTGAGGAGGAAGCTCCACCTCCACGGCAAAATAGGCTCACAACCTTCTTGACACCCATGGATGCGCCCAAACAGCTTGGAAGTGAGGAAGACGAGGAGAGGAAGAGAGAACGAAGAGGGGATGGACGGGACAGAGGGCGATCACACACAGGAGAGAAGGGTTTCGCGAAACGCACGGGGGGAGAGAACTCAGGAATTAAGGTCAGTGTGCGATTTTTGACAGGGCAGGAGCCGGTTTATAATAAAAGAAAATTGCACGGTCGTGCGATCCTAACACGCACAGACAATCTGGTCATGCGTTTGTAACTTTCTCCAAGATTTCTTAAATTTTTCGAGCCGGCAGAATCAGAAAAATTTTGTTGAAATTATTGAAGTGAAGTGGAGGTGACCGGGCGGTCTGATTTTGGGTGACCGCAGAGACCGCGTGGTCTGTGTTAGTGATCTGTCAGTCTGGCTCTACCAGTCTGTTCTGGCAGTCTGCTGATTGGCCAGTCTGTTCTTATGTAATCTCCTGACCGGGCGGCTTGTGCTGGCGATCTGATGACTTGTCTGAAGTCGGCCAGATGGTTCTTGGTTTGCTCCTAGTGGTCTAAGGAAGGAGTACACTTGTGTCCGCGCGGTTTGTGCGCGGTTTCATGTTCGCGCGACTTGTGTGCGTTTTGCCTGCTGATCTAAGGTCTTGGACAGGGCATTGTCCAAGTGTTGTGATCGTGCGGTCTGCTTTGTGAGACCACTCGCGATCTGATGGGTGGTGATTGTACCTCTCTTGTGGCGGTGACGACATCCGTCTTGTCACCTATAAATAGGGGTGCATGGTCCGTCATTTATAACGAGAACTGTAAGAACTAGAGCCTGGGTTAATTCGTGCGGTCTCATCTTTGAGGTCGGGCGGTCTCAGAAGAGAGTTAACTGTTTGTTGTGTTCGCAGGTTTGCGGTTAGCAGGTTGCGGTCTTCTTCCTTGGTGATTCCCAGCGGCTTGAATAAACAGTTCGGCAGCGGTCTGTCTGCGAACTGGTTTATGCTTGTTCTTGTGTTGTTCGCAGCGAGCTCAGCGATCAGGCGACCTTCAGCGGTTAGGCGATCTGAGTTGCGCTCTGGCAACAGCTTCAGTTCTTTCTTCAATAAAGCTCCATTTCGTGCGGTCTGAGGTGGCGGTCTTGCAGTGCAGGCAGTCTGTCTATTTTCTGTTCGTGTTGTCTCAGGTCAAGCCGGGCAATTTTTGGAGTCGAGCGGTCTGTGCGGTCTCTGCTTGTCAAGCCGCCAGTTTGCTTTTTGGTGTTTTGTTCTTCTCTTCTCCGTGATTCTTATGAATCATGTCTCGCCATGTATACCTCGCACTGTTAATGAAGTTTGTGATTCAATAAAGTTTCTTGTGTTGCTGTGCGGAATTGTGGTTGTTTGGCTATAACTCAGTTGATGCAACTCCTGCTTACTCCTAAACGATTCAAATCAAAAATTTTAACATGGTATCAGAGCTAGGTTCTTGGAGTGGATAAGCAGTGATCAACGTGAGTTGCCATCGTCTTTGTGAAGAAGAGACCACATAGATTGCCATGGAAGGTGGATACGCAAGAGGGCTTGGTATTGAACTCCTCACATCGACTAACTATAAGAAGTGGAGGTCGTGTATGGAGAGTTATTTACTTGGCGAGGATCTATGGGAGATAGTTGGAGGAGAAGACACACAAGAAATCTTTCCAGCAGGAGATAATTTGGCAGAGGTGAGACTTTGGAGGAGGACTAATGCTAAGGCAGAGTTCACACTCAAGAGGGCTATCTCACCAGAGCTGTTTGAGCACATCATTGGATGTAAATCTGCTGCTGAGATTTGGACGTCTTTGGACGGGTTGTTTAATAAGAAAATGTAGCTCGGCTACAGTTTCTTGAAAATGAGTTGGCGAAGGCCTCTCAAGGTGATCTTTCTATTTCTACCTTCTTTCTCAAGATGAAGAACCTCACAACAGAGATTTCTGCATTGGACCCTGATGAGCCCATCTCGGAGGCAAAACTGAAGAGGCATATTATCCGCGGGTTGCGAAAGGAGTATCTTGCCTTTGTGACTTCAGTTCAAGGTTTGGCAAATCAACCATCTCTGTTGGAGCTGGAGAACTTACTTTCTTCGCAAGAAAGTTTGGCAAGACAGATGGCGGGGACTTCTATATCCGGGTGAGATAGTGATGTGTTGTTCTCTGGAAAGAAGAAGAAGAAGTGGGAGAAGAAGAAGCCAGGTCATTATGGACCCTCTACTTCTAGTCAGCAAGATAGAGGTTATGCTTCTAAGTCTGATGGGAAGAAGAAGGGAGAGGGACCAAGGTGCTTCAGATGCAATAAGACCGGTCACTTCAAGAAGGATTGCCGGGTTAATCTTCAGCCGGGACATGCAGCGGAGAAGGAGAAGCCAAAGTCTGATGAAGCTGGATGGGGAGGAGCCTTTGCGGCTAATATGACGGCGATGCCCGTTAAGGCCTTGGCTGCCATCAACTTCGAAGAGGATTGGATTGTCGATTCAGGGTGTGGACATCACCTCACTGGGGATGAATCAAAATTCTCTTCCTTGGCACCTTACTCAGGTAACGATGCAATCATTACGGCTGATAATTCTGTTTATTCGGTAGAACAAGAAGGTGTTGTCTCTCTGAGCAGTGATAAGGGTCCACTCACCTTGAGGAGTGTTTATCACGTGCCTGGTATGAAAAAGAATCTCTTCTCTGTGACCAATGCGGTCAATGCCGGTTATCACGTTCTGTTTGGCCCAACAGAAGTGAAGTTTCTTAAAAATCAACCGGAGATAAATGGAGATGTTATCCATGTTGGAAAACGGGTGAAGGACTTGTTTGTTTTATCGACTGTTAAATTTTTTGATTTGAATCGTTTAGGAGTAAGCAGGAGTTGCATCAACTGAGTTAAAGCCAAACAACCACAATACCACACAGCAACACAAGAGACTTTATTGAATCACAAACTTCATTTACAGTGCGAGACATACATGGCGAGACATGATTCATAAGAATCACGGAGACGAGAAGAATAAAACACACCAAAACAAATCTGGCGGCTAGACAAGCTGAGACCGCATAGACCACTCGACTCCAGAAGTCGACCGGCTTGTCCTGAGACCATGCGAACAGAAAACAGACAAGCCACCTGCACTGCAAGACCGCCACCTCAGACCGCACGAACTGGAGCTTTATTGGAACAAAGAACTGAAGCTGTCGCCAGACCGCAACTCAGACCGCCTAACCGCTGAAGGTCGCCTGATCACTGAGCTCGTTGCGAACAGCACAAGAACGAACATAAACCAGCTCGCAGACAGACCGCTGCCGAGCTGTTTATTCAAGCTGTTGGGAATCACCAAGGAAGGAGACCGCAACCTGCTAACCGCAAACCTGCGAACACAACAAACAGTCAACTCGCTTCCAAACCGCCCGACCTCAAAGTGAGACCGCACGAATTAACCTAGGCTCAGTTCTTACAGTTCTCGTTTGGAATGACGGGCCCTGCACCTCTATTTATAGGCAGGTAAATGGATGTCATCACCGCACAGAATAGATACAACAACCACCCGTCAGATCGCCAGCGGTCTCATAAGGCAGACCGTGCGATCTCACTACTTGGCCGATCATCCGACCAAGACGCAGATCAGCAGACAGGTCGCGCACAGGTCGCGCGAACACGAGACCACGCACAAGCCACGCGGTCACAAAGGTACTCCTTCCTTAGATCACCAGGAGCAAACCAGGAACAATCTGGCCGACTTAGAACAAGTCGCCAGATCGCCAAGCACAAACCGCCCTGACAGGCGGTCATACATAGGAACAAACCGCCCGGTCTTCCAACAAGGAAGACAGGACAACCAGCAGAACAACTCGGGAACAGACCGCGGCAGAACCAGGAGTCCTCCAGAGCAACCCGGCAGAGCCAGACCTGCAGAATAAACATAAGAACAAGCCGCACGGTCTTGGCGGTCTCCAAAAATCAGACCGCCCAGTCTCCTCCACTTCACTTCAAAAATTCAGCACTCCCCCTTGAAGTGGGAAGTGGAGACTAGCCCGAGTAAACTCCGCAACCATGTAAACGGTCCCTTCGCCAGCGGCTTTGTGAAGATGTCTGCGACATTGTCTGCACTCCGAACATGCTCGATAATAAGAGATCCTCCCAACACCTTTTCACGAATGAAATGGTGCTCAATCTCTATATGCTTGGTCCTCGCATGATAGACTGGATTATTAACCATCTTGAGAGCACTCTCATTGTCCCCGCGTAGCATAGTGGGACCTCAAACCTCCTCATGAACGTCCTCCATCAACTTCCTGAGCCAAACGGCTTCCTGAGCTGCCAAGGCCGAAGCCTTGTATTCCGCTTCTTTGGTAGATACGGACACCGAGTCCTGCTTTTTGCTGCACCAAGAGATAGCTATGGGACCCGACATAAAGAAATAACCAGACGTTGATCTCCGATCATCCACAACTCCCCCGTAGTCAGCATCCATGTATCCATGCAACTCCAAGCTTGACCCTCTCCTAAATAGGAGACCCAAATCAGAGGTCGACTTCACATATTTCAGAATCCCTTTTGCCGCCAGAAAATGAGGCTTCCGTGGCTCCGCCATGTACCGACTCACATTGCAAACTGCATAAGCAATATCAGGCCTCGTGATGGTCAAGTAAATCAAGCTCCCAACCAGAGCTCGGAACACCAACGGATCAGATATAACTCTTCCCTCATCCTTCCAAAGTTTATGATGTTGTTCCAGAGGTATAGAGCTGCTCTTCCCTTCTTCCATGCCAAATTGTTGAATGATCCGCTCCGCATATCCTTCCGGAGAAATGAGCACTCCGCTCTCCACCTCTGGACCTCGAGTCCAAGGAAATGGTGAAGCTCCCCCAGATCCTTCATCTCGAACCTGATAGCAAGCTCAGCTCTCAGCCTTGCTACCGCCTCCTTTGAGTTCCCGATGACAATCATGTCATCCACATACAGCAGCACAATAACCCGAAGCGCCCCCTCCTTCTTGACAAACAAGCTAGAATCAGAGTCTGAAGCAAAGAACCCGCAGAATAAGAGATACTCCGCGATCTTTCCATACCACGCCCGAGGCGCTTGCTTCAACCCATATAAGGCCTTCTTCAGTTTGCAGACGTAGTCCGGACGATCCTCCGAGATGAAACCTGGCGGCTGGATCATGAAGATATCCTTGTTAATCTCTCAGTATAAGAAAGCATTCTTAACATCAAGCTGCCAAATCTCCCATCCACAAGATGCCGCCAAAGCAATAACAAATCGGACTGAAGTCATCTTTTCCACTGGACTAAACGTCTCATCATAATCTTCACCATACTGCTGTGAGAACCCGCGAGCTACAAGGAGAGCCTTGTATCGCTCGATCGTGCCGTCAGCTTTCTTCTTGAGCTTGTAAACCCATTTGCATGTTACAGGGGTAATGCCCTTAGGCCCGAGCACTAAAGACCAAGTCTCATTCTTCCTGAGAGCATCCATCTCTTCTTGCATAGCAATATCCCACTGCTTCATGCCTTTAGCTTTCTCAAGGCTCGACGGCTCCCTTTCATCCAAGGGACCAGCGAAGAAACATGAGACGAAGCTCACCATATTTCCTCCTGTATATCGATCTGGTGGCTTGATAGTCCTCTTTGACCTCCTAAGAGGTTGCACCTGCCTAACCACCTCCTCAGCTGCTTCTTCTGTGCAAGCTCCTCTTCCAGACGAATTTGGAGCATCACTCCCCCTACTTCCAGAACCTGAAGCCTCCATCTCAGGGCTTGACACAGCTGGAGCTCCTGGTGAAACAGGCAACTCCACTTGAAGACTTCCCGCATCTTTCCCTGCTTCATCAACCCTGCTCTCTGGTAGTTCAACTCCTGAACTCCCCTTGTAGGAAGTTACTTCATCAAACACCACATCCCGAGATACCACTGATCTCCGTGTCTCAGGATCCATGCATCTCCATCCTTTCTTCCGTTCATCATACCCAACAAAGACAAGCTTCCTTGCTTTCGCATCTAGCTTTGTCCGAAGAGCATCAGGAATATGCACATAGCAGGTTGACCCGAACACCCGAAGGTGAGCAACACTCGGTTTCTCCTTGAACATCAGTTCGTGAGGGGTCTTCATGTTGATAGGACTTAGAGGCATTCTGTTGATGACGTAAGCCGCACAAGACATTCCCTCCGCCCAAAAGGACTTTGGGATACTCTTGGCATGAAGCCAGCATTTGTAGGTTTCTGTCAGATGACGGATCTTCCTCTCTGCAATGCCATTCTGTTGTGGAGTATGGGCACAAGTGAGTGATAAGTAGTATTTATATATCTTTTTAATAGTAATTTTTGTAAATATTTAATATGTATTCTTCTTTTTTATCTCAATTTTAAGTCATAATTAGTTATTTTATAATTTTGTCTCTAACTTAGCTTAATTTTAATATTTGCAGAATTTTGGGACAAATTGGAAAAATTGACAAGTACACGCCCCCAAGTCATGCCCGTGACCAAGGGCGTGTAACCTAAAGATCAGTCTAGAGTCGATGCCACGCCAATTGAGCTAGTCCACAGTGAGTCACGCCCTCGGTCACGCCCGTGACCCAGTGTCACGCCCGTGACTGGGGGCGTGTAATTTTAGAATCTTCCAGCTGGCTACCGTCGAGACGTGGAGATGCTGTCGAGAAGTCAACCCTAGTCACGCTTGTGACCCACATGTCCCGGCCGTGACTTGCCCGCGTGATCTCTGCTTCGCCGCCGCGTCGAATTCCAGCCCACACTGCATTTAATGAAGCCGTCCAAAGTCACGCCCGTGACCAAAATTACACGGGCGTGTAATGTCCACTTTTCGCCGCGCCGTCCAGAAAGCCCACACCGCTGTCAGATCTGATGTGAATAGTGCAGTCACGCCCTAGGTAACGCTCATGACCGAGGGCGTGTAACTTGAAATTTTCGCCTATAAATTCAAAGGCTCTCCTTGAGTCCAGGGTTCAGAATTTTGGAGATGGGGAGGTGATGTTAGAGCTGAGAGTGAGTTTTTCAAGTTAATGTTCATGTTTCTTAAGGCTTTTATGTTCTCTTCCCTTTCAATTCATGCAATGTTTTAATGTAACTTTCATGTACTAGTTTTCTTAAGCTTGTAACCTTCATTTTCCTTAGCTTTGCACTCTTTAATTAAGGCTTGAAATAGTTTTTTTTTATTTTCAATAAAAATTAGTTTCCTCTTTCATGTTCTCTTTCTCCTTAAGTGATTTCTTCCTTTTTATGCAATGTCAATCTTTCTCTCCTTAGTAATGTCTTTTTTATGCAATGTCAATTTCTCTTTCCTTTCATGCAATGTTTAATCTTTTCATTTAGCTTGCAATTAGTTTTTTTAGCTAAGTAATCAAAACCTCAAATTTTCGTCGATAAGATAATGGTGATTTTCCTCGAAGTAGAAGTAATCAACGCGCCCCGTGGAATACGACCTTGATATTCCTAAATATCCTATACTATAGACGATAAGGTACACTTGCCTTAATCGAATATAGATTTGGAGAAAAATCTTTAACCTTCGCATAATTTCAAAACCGCAAAATCTATATCATGTTTTTGGCGCCGTTGCCGGGGACTTTGCGTGGATATTTTGAAAAGAGGATAGTTATTAATTTTATCATGCTTCTTTTTATTTTATTTTGCTCTTTCTAAATTTCAAAAAAAAAATTCTCTCTTTTTCTTCTTCCTTTCTTCTCTTTTTATTGTATGACCCGAGGTAGCACTTCGATTCTTCCTTTTGATCCGGAGATCGAGCGAACCCTTTTGAGGCACCGCCGTTCTCGTGATCAGGGAAATCAAGTAGAATCTGAAGAGTCGATCGGGGACACTAACGCAGCGAATATGGATCATAATCTTAATCCTCCTAATCTTAACGAGCCAAATCCTAATGAGGACGCGCAACGGACCATGCCCTATTATGCGCTGCTGAATTTGGAAGGCACACAGTCGAGTATTGTTCGCCCCACGGTGGCAAACAATAATTTTGAGATCAAGTCCAGCATCATACAAATGGTGCAACAATCGGTGACCTTCGATCGCCAACCGGACGAGGATCCTAATTCGCATATTTCTTACTTTCTTGAAATTTGCGACACTTTTAAGATCAATGGCGTCACCGATGACGCCATTCGATTACGACTTTTTCCTTTTTCTTTGCGGTCTAAGGCCAAGCAGTGGCTGGGCTCCCTACCTAGGGGATCCATCACTACATGGGCCGAAATGGCGGAAAATTTCTCAATAAATATTTCCCGCCTTCAAAGACCGCTAAATTGCGCACGGATATTGTGTCGTTCATGCAAATCGGCTCGGAGACTCTATATGACACATGGTAGCGCTTCAAGGAGCTTTTGCACCGATGCCCTCACCACGCACTTGCCACTTGGCAACAAGTGCAACTATTTTATAATGGCTTAAATCTCCAAACGAGGCAAATGATTGATGCGGCCGCCGGGGGGACATTAAATAACAAAACCCCGGTCGCCGCTCAAGAGCTTTTCGAAGAGATGGCCACAAATGCGTACCAATGGAACATGCCCTGAGCGCGGCCTAATAAGCCGGCCGGAATTTTTGAAATAGACGCAAACGAGAATTTGGCTTTACAAGTTGAGCGCTTAACAAAGCAAGTGGCGGAGATGTCTGCTTCCTCCGCCACTCCTCCTTGGGCTAATAACGTTTTAATTGAAGAACATGTTGACTACATGGGAAATCCGCCTCGGCCTTCCTATAACCCCAACACCGCTCCGTATAACAAGACATACAATGCGGGTTATTGGAATCATCCGAATTTCTCATGGAGCAACCAAGGAAATGCTCAGCGTCCTATGAATTTAAATCAACCTCCCCTAATCAACTTCTTAACTTAACTTCGCCTCCAAATTTGATTTCTCAAAATTTTAATCCACCCGGTTTTCCACCGCAACAGCAAAAACTCTCTCCACATGAAGAGGTTTTTGCAAAATATGTTGCTACAAATGAAACGAACATCCGGAACCTTACCGGATCGATCAAATATTTAGAAAATCAAGTGGGCCAACTCGCAAAAATGATTTCTGAGCGTCAGCAAGGAGCACTACCAGGGAATACCGAGCAAAATCCAAAGGAGAGCGCGCACGCGATTACACTCCGAAGCGGGAAGGAGGTGGTTCAAAAACAGGACGAACCCAAGGTAATTTCCTCTCCTCCTCCTCCTACTTTTAATTCATCTTCGAATTTGCCCACTACGATAGCTCCGCACACTTCTACTTTAAATCCGCGCGCTCCTACTTCTAATATTCCGTATCCATCTAAATTTAAATATGAAAGCGCCGAAAAAAATTATAAAAAAATTTTAGATGTTTTAAAACAAATCCATATTAATGTACCTTTCTGCGAGGCTATCTCACAAATGCCTAAATATGCGAAATATCTTAAGGAGTTGCTCTCCAATAAGAAAAAGTTAGAAGATATTTCGCATATTTCTTTAAACGCAAAATGCTCCGCGGTTGTACTCAACAAATTGCCTAAAAAAGCAAATGACCCGGGGCGGTTTTCCATCCCATGTCTATTTGGCAATTCGTTAGTAAAACACTCCTTAGCGGATCTTGGAGCAAGCATCAACCTCATGCCGTTTTCTTTGTTCAAAGAGCTAGGTCTAGGAAATCCAAGGCCCACTCGAATGAGTATCCAATTAGCGGATCGTTCTTTAAAATATCTGATAGGAATAGTGGAGGACGTGCTCGTCAAGGTTGACAAATTCATCTTCCCGGTGGATTTTCTCATTCTTGACATCGAAGAGGATGCCGAAGTACCCCTCATACTCGGTCGCCCCTTCCTTGCCACCTCCCGCGCTATTATAGACGTAAGTAACGGAAAGCTCCTCCTACGGGTTGGAGACGATGAAGTTACTTTCGTCATAAATTCCTCGATGCGGAACACACTAGAAAATGACGATTCATGTTTTTACTTGGAAGAGTGTTGTGAGTTCGATTCATCCCTCGAGTTAGTTTCATCGACGAGAAGTGATTCCGAGCCCGTAGAGCTCTTTTATGATGAAGAAGAAGTTTCTTACCCCACACCACTCGAACCATTACTTTTAGAAAAATTAAAAATCAAGAATTCTTATGAGAACCACCCGTATTAGAGTTGAAACAACTTCCCCCTCACCTTAAATATTTGTTTTTGGAAAAAGAGTCTAAGCTACCTGTCATCATTTCATCCGATCTTAGCAACTCAGAAATTTCTGAGTTGACTACAGTCTTAAGAAAGCACCGCCACGCAATTGCGTGGCAATTATCGGACATTAAGGGTATAAACCCATCTTTCTGCACTCATAAAATATTTCTTGAAGAAAATTCCCGCAACTTAGTCCAGCCTCAACGACGACTAAACCCGAACATGAAGGAAGTCGTTAAGGCCAAAGTTATAAAACTTTTGGACGCGGGAATCATCTACCCGATTTCGGACAGTACTTGGGTTAGCCCAGTACAAGTCGTGCCAAAGAAAGGTGGTGTCACGGTAGTCGCAAACGAAAATAACGAATTGATCCCAACCCGTACGGTTACGGGTTGGCGGATGTGCATCGACTATCGGAAATTAAATGATGCCACCCGTAAGGATCACTTCCCTCTACCATTTATCGACCAAATTTTAGAACGCCTTTCGGGTTACTCCTACTACTGTTTTCTCGATGGTTTGTTGGGATACTTCCAAATCCCGATTTCGCCCGACGACCAAGAGAAAACCACTTTCACTTGTCCCTTTGGCACCTTCGCTTATCGAAGGATGCCATTCGGCCTTTGTAACGCGCTAGCTACATTCCAAAGATGTATGCTGGCAATATTTGACGAGTTAGTAGAGGAGGTGATGGAAGTATTTATGGACGACTTCTCCATATACGGAAGTTCATTTGAAAACTTTTTAAAAAATCTCGAGCGCGTGTTGCAGCAATGTGAGGAAACGAATTTAGCGCTTAATTGGGAAAAATGCCATTTTATGGTCAAGGAAGGACTAGTCCTTGGCCATAAAATTTCGGGCAAGGGGATCGAGGTCGATAGGGCCAAGATTGAAGTAATTGAAAAACTCCCCCCTCCAACAAACGTAAAAGCTATTAGGAGTTTCCTAGGCCACGCAGGGTTCTATCGGCGCTTTATACAAATTTTTTCCAAAATCACAAAGCCGTTAACCCATCTTCTCGAGAAAGAATCATCTTTTCTTTTTAACGATGAATGTCATTTAGCCTTTCAACTTATCAAAGAGAAACTTATAAACTCCCCGATTCTAGTTGCCCCAGATTGGTCGCTCCCTTTTGAAATCATGTGCGACGCCAGTGATATTGCTGTTGGTGCCGTTTTAGGCCAACAGGTGAGTAAGTATTCACCCGATCTATTATGCGAGCAAAACACTCACGTCGGCACAAGCAAACTACACCACGACCGAGAAGGAACTTCTAGCAATCATTTTCGCCTTCGATAAGTTTAGGTCGTATATCACTCTCTCAAAAGTTATCGTCTTCACAGATCACTCCGCGCTTAGGTATCTCTTAAATAAATCGAACGCCAAGCCTCGTCTTTTGCGATGGATCCTCCTCTTGCAGGAGTTTGATTTAGAGATCCGGGATAAAAGAGGAGCCGAAAACTTGGCGGCCGATCACCTTTCTCGTTTAGAAAATCCCTCCTCGGAAACATTAATAGAGGCCTACATCAACGATAAATTTCCCGAAGAGCGCCTCATAGCTCTCGAAAATATTAATTCATCTTCTACCCCCTGGTTTGCGGATTTGGCTAACTATTTAGTAGCCCGGGTCCTGCCAAAAGAATTCTCGAGTCAGCAAAAGAAGAAATTCTTTTCTGATTTAAAGAATTACTTTTGGGAGGACCCCTTTTTATTCCGTGTATGCGCAGACCAGGTTGTGAGAAGATGTGTTTCAAGTGAGGAAGGCCTTAAAATTTTACGTCATTTTCATGAGGGACCCACCGGTGGTCATTATCATTCGAACCGAACCGCGAGGAAGGCGCTGGAGGCGGGATTTTATTGGCCCACGCTCTTCAAAGATGCTCACACCCTTGTGAGTACTTGCGACAGCTGCCAGCGGTCGGGGAACATCTCTCGCCGGGATGAGATGCCCAAAACATTTTCTTAGAATGCGAAATTTTTGACCTTTGGGGTATCGATTTTGTTGGTCCTCTCCCTCCCTCTTTTTCAAATAAATATATTCTAGTAGCGGTCGACTACGTATCGTGGTGGGCGGAAGCACAAGCTCTCCCCACCAACGATGCGCGAGTCGTCGTTAATTTCTTAAAAAAATTATTTTCTCGATTTGGCATGCCGCGCGCTATTGTGAGTGATCGGGGCACCTATTTTTGCAATAGTCAATTTACAAATTTTTTAGCAAAATATGGTGTCACGCATAAATTATCCACCGTATATCACCCACAAACGAGTGTCCAAGTCGAAGTTGTTAATCGAGATTTAAAACGGATTTTAGAAAAAACAGTTTCTATTAATCGAGAGGATTGGGCAATAAAGCTCGATGACGCGCTATGGGCCTATCGAACGGTGTACAAGACCGCTATCGGTTGTACACCGTATCGAACGGTTTTTGGCAAGGCTTGCCACCTTCCGGTCGAATTAGAACACCGCGCATTTTGGGCGCTTAAAATTTTAAACCTCGATTCCACTCTAGCGGGAGAACAAAGAAAATTCCAAATGTACGAATTAGATGAGTGGCGAGCGAATGCGTATGAGAGCAATAAATTATATAAGGAGCGAACAAAGTTTTATCACGATAAGCATATAAAATTTCCAAAAACTTTTTCGCCGGGCGATCTCGTCCTCCTTTATAATTCCCGCCTTCGCCTTTTTCCGGGAAAACTAAAATCCCGATGGTCCGGACTCTTTATTGTTAAAGAGGTTTGGTCCTATGGGACAATTTTAATTTCTCACCCGGAAAAAGGTACCTTCAAAGTTAACGGGCACCGCCTTAATTTATATCTTCCGGGAGAGTTAACTAATGAAAAGAGTGATTCGATTGTATTTCAACCTATAATATGATCGGCAAGTGGGTCAAGCTACGCGACCTTAAACAAAGCGCTTTTGGGAGGCACCCCAAAGTTATCTTTTTATTGTTTTCTCTTGTTCTTTAACATTTTTTGTAGGTAATCGCAGCTTCCCCGCGCAAACTTCAAAAAATCAGGGAAGCCCTTTTTCTTTCTTCCTTCTCTTTTATCATGCATTTCTTTTTTGTTTTGTCTTGCACTTTATTTTCTTTTACTTCATACTTAGTTTTAAACATTGGGGACAATGTTTAACTTTAAGTGTGGGGGTGTAAATAGTTCTTTGTAAATAGTTGTTAAATTAGAAAATTTTCAAAACAAAAAATATATATTTTCTTATGTTTTCTTCTATTTTAGCACTTGTAAAACCCAAAAACTCAAAAAAATTTAGAAAATAGAAAAATTTAAATCTTGGAAAGGGACGTTTGGGACCTCACCCCATCTCACCTCCTAGTACCGTGAGAACCCTTCACGGGGTATACCTCGGGAAGTCCAAGAATTAACAAAAAAATTGTTAGCTTTTTAGTATATGTTTTTGTTTATTTCTTATCAAAAATCCAAAAAAAAAGATGATATCAAAGTTTAAAAAAATATATGAAAAAACTTAAAATACAAAAAATTTAAATCTTATACCTCTCCTACTTGTTGTTTTTGTGATTTCTTAGAAATCTAGTTGAGAATGTTTATAAGCATGTTTATGTTTTTAATTGGCTAAAATTTTGCTTATCATAGTTTGTTAATTTTATATTTGAGGTAATCTTGATTTAAGAATCATCTTATGATTTTAAATTGATTAGAGAATTTATTTAGCATGACTTCTCTTTTTATTTTTAAATGGCTTCATTTTGTAGTGAATTTCCTAAACCTCTTTAGATTTCAAATGTATTTTCTTCTAACTTTTTAGATCTTAGGAAATTTAATGTTACTAGAATTTGCTCTCAAAATAACTTAAAGCTAGCTAGATTTATTTTCTCTACCCTACCCCTTTGATGGCAAAAAAAAGTATTTTAAAAGATCATATGTCATGGGAATAAGAGTATAAAATTCATTATTCCCTAAACATATGCACCCAAAATCATTTAAAGATTATATGGCATGGAGTAAGAGGATAAAATTCATTACTCCTAAACATATACATTTTGGGTTTTTATTAGAAGAGAAAAAAAAAGAAAAAAAAAGAAATTTCATGATGAGGATAAATTCCATTTCCTCCATTCAAAAATATCTCTTCTTATGCCAAATTTTATGAAATGCCCCTCAGCCAATTATCATTGTTCTAGTTTTAGTTGAAAATTATGGAGAGAGCAATATTTAGTAATTTACTTTTCCTTATGATTCTTTTTAGATAAAGTTCTTATAATTTTAATTTAATTTAGTTTTATAATTTCTACAATTTTGTCAAACTAATTAAGTTTCTTGAGAAGTCCTTGCCTAAACATTTTTTTCTCTTTTCAAATCATCATCATAATTTAGGACTTAACTCCCCCTTGAATTTACTCTTAACTTAACTTTTGGTTTAAATGAAATTTTAGTTTAAAATTAAAATTTTTTAAGGATGTCTTATAAATTATGTCTCACACTTTTGCTCTGGAATAGCAAAATCTCAAGTATGGGGGTATTTGATAAGTAGTATTTATATATCTTTTTAATAGTAATTTTTGTAAATATTTAATATGTATTCTTCTTTTTATGATAATTTTAAGTCATAATTAGTTATTTTATAATTTTGTCTCTAACTTAGCTTAATTTTAATATTTGCAGAATTTTGGGACAAATTGGAAAAATTGACAAGTACACGCCCCCAAGTCACGCCCGTGACCAAGGGCGTGTAACCTAAAGATCAGTCCAGAGTCGATGCCGCGCCAATTGAGCTAGTCCACAGCGAGTCACGCCCTCGGTCACGCCCGTGACCCAGTGTCACGCCCGTGACTGGGGGCGTGTAATTTAGAATCTTCCAGCTGGCTGTCGTCGAGATGTGGAGATGCTGTCGAGAAGTCAACCCTAGTCACGCCCGTTACCCACATGTCACGGCCGTGACTTGCCCGCGTGATCTCTGCTTCGCCGCCGCGCCGTATTCCAGCCCACGCTGCATTTAATCAAGCCGTCCAAAGTCACGCCCGTGACCAAAATTACACGGGCGTATAATGTCCACTTTTCGCCGCGCTGTCCAGAAAGCCCACGCCGCTGTCGGATCCGATGTGAATAGTGCAATCAGGCCCTAGGTCACGCCCGTGACCGAGGGCGTGTAACTTGAAATTTTCGCCTATAAATTCAGAGGCTCTCCTTGAGTCCAGGGTTCAGAATTTTGGAGATGGGGAGGTGCTGTTAGAGCTGAGAGTGAGTTTTTCAAGTTAATGTTCATGTTTCTTAAGGCTTTCATGTTCTCTTCCCTTTCAATTCATGCAATGTTTTAATGTAACTTTCATGTACTAGTTTTCTTAAGCTTGTAACCTTCATTTTCCTTAGCTTTGCACTCTTTAATTAAGGCTTGTAATAGTTTTTTTTTTATTTTCAATAAAAATTAGTTTCCTCTTTCATGCTCTCTTTCTCCTTAAGTGATTTCTTCCTTTTTATGCAATGTCAATCTTTCTCTCCTTAGTAATGTCTTTTTTATGCAATGTCAATTTCTCTTTCCTTTCATGCAATGTTTAATCTTTTCATTTAGCTTGCAATTAGTTTTTGTTTTAGCTAAGTAATCAAAACCTCAAATTTTCGTCGATAAGATAATGGTGATTTTCCTCGAAGTAGAAGTAATCAACGCGCCCCGTGGAATACGACCTTGATATTCCTAAATATCCTATACTATAGACGATAAGGTACACTTGCCTTAATCGAATATAGTTTTGGAGAAAAATCTTTAACCTTCGCTTAATTTCAAAACCGCAAAATCTATATCAGTGAGCTCTCTCCGAACGCCGTGTTTCCTGCAAAAACTTGAGAACACACCAGAGGTGAACTCCCCACCATTGTCAGTTCTCAATTTCTTCACCTGCAGGCCTAACCGACCTTCCACCAGCTCCTTGAACTCCACAAACTTCGCAAAGGCTTCCGACTTCTCTTTCAAAAAATACACCCAGACATATCTGGTGTAATCGTCAATCAACACCAACATATATCTATTGCCTCCAAGGCTTGGGGTGGCTGTCGGTCCCATCAAATCACCATGGATGCACTCCAACGGCGCTTTGCATCTAGTTTGCGATTTATCAAATGGAAGTCGATGAGACTTACCAAACTGACATCCAACACAAACATGACCATCTCCATAAGAGGACAAGCTAGGAAAGCCCTTCACAAGGCCCCTTACCGCCATAGCCTTCAATTTGTCCATGCCAACATGCCCCAACCTTTCATGCCAGATAGCCGCGCTATAGTTGGTCTTCATCTTATCAACATAGGTACTTGTCGATAACACGAACAAGTCCTTCACCCTCTTTCCAACGTGGATAACATCTCCCCTTATCTCTGGTTGAGTTTTAAGAAACTTCACTTCTGTTGGGCCAAACAGAACGTGATAACCGACATCGACCGCATTGGTCACACAGAAGAGATTCTTCCTCATACCAGGCACGTGATAAACACTCCTCA
Source organism: Dactylorhiza incarnata (assembly GCA_033032865.1). NCBI lineage: Eukaryota > Viridiplantae > Streptophyta > Magnoliopsida > Asparagales > Orchidaceae > Dactylorhiza > Dactylorhiza incarnata. The sequence goes on from JAWHQI010000068.1 coordinate 3,058,964, forward strand.
ACGTGAGTGGACCCTTATCACTGCTCAGGGAGACAACACCTTCTTGTTCGACAGCATGAACAGAATTATCAGCCGTAATGATAGCATCGTTACCTGAGTAAGGCGCCAAAGAAGGGAACTTTGATTCATCCCCGGTGAGATGATGTCCACACGCTGAATCAACAATCCAATCCTCTTCGAAGTTGATGGCAGCCAAGGCCTTAACGGGCATCGACGTCATATTAGCCGCAAAGGATCCTCCCCATCCAGCTTCATCAGACTTTGGCTTCTCCTTCTCTGCTACATGTCCAGACTGAAGATTAACCCGGCAATCCTTCTTGAAGTGGCCGGTCTTATTGCACCTGAAGCACCTTGGTCCATCTCCCTTCTTCTTCCCATCAGACTTAGGAGCATAACCCCTATCCTGTTGACCTGAAGTAGAGGGTCCATCATAACCTAGCTTCTTCTTCTCCCACTTCTTCTTCTTCTTTCCAGAGAACAACACATCACTATCTCCCCCATAGATAGAAGTTCCCGCCATCTGTCTTGCCAAACTTTCTTGCGAAGCACTTAAGTTCTCCAGCTCCAACAGAGATGGTTGATTTGCCCAACCTTGAACTGAAGGCACAAAGGCAAGATACTCCTTCCGCAACCGGCGGATGATATGCCTCTTCAGTTTTGCCTCCGAGATGGGCTCATCAGGGTCCAATGCAGAAATCTCTGCTGTGAGGTTCTTCATCTTGAGAAAGAAGGTAGAAATAGAAAGATCGCCTTGAGAGGCCTTCGCCAACTCATTTTCAAGAAACTATAGCCGAGCTACATTCTTCTTATTGAACAGCCCATCCAAAGACTTCCAAATCTCAGCAGCAGATTTACAGCCGATGATGTGATCAAACAGCTCCGGTGAGATAGCCCTCTTGAGAGTGAACTCTGCCTTAGCATTCGTCCTCCTCCAAAGTCTCACCTCTGCCATATTATCTCCTGCTAGAAACACCTCTTGTGTGTCTTCTCCTCCAACTATCTCCCATAGATCCTCGCCAAGTAAATTGCTCTCCATACACGACCTCCATTTCTTATAGTTAGTCGATGTAAGGAGTTCAATACCAAGCCCTCTTGCGAATTCGCCTTCCATGGCAATCTATGTGGTCGCTTCTTCACAAAGATGATGGCAACTCAAGTTGATCACTGCTTATCCACTCCAACAACCTCCCTCTGATACCATGTTAAAATTTTTGATTTGAATCGTTTAGGAGTAAGCAGGAGTTGCATCAGTTGAGTTAAAGCCAAACAACAACAATACCACACAGCAACACAAGAGACTTTATTGAATCACAAACTTGATTTATAGTGCGAGACATACATGGCGAGACATGATTCATAAGAATCACGGAGACGAGAAGAACAAAACACACCAAAACAAATTTGACGGCTAGACAAGCTGAGACCGGACAGACCGCTCGACTCCAGAAGTCGCCCGGCTTGTCCTGAGACCGCGCGAACAGAAAACAGACAAGCCGCCTGCACTGCAAGACCGCCACCTCAGGCCGTACGAACTGGAGCTTTATTGGAACAAAGAACTGAAGCTGTCGCCAGACTGCAACTCAGACCGCCTAACCGCTGAAGGTCGCCTGATCACTGAGCTCGCTGCGAACAGCACAAGAACGAACATAAACCAGCTCGCAGACAGACCGCTGCCGAGCTATTTATTCAAGCCGCTGGGAATCACCAAGGAAGGAGACCGCAACCTGCTGACCGCAAACCTGCGAACACAACAAATAGTCAAATCGCTTCCAAACCGCCCGACCTCAAAGTGAGACCGCACGATTTAACCCAGGCTCAGTTCTTACAGTTCTCGTTAGGAATGATGGGCCCTGCACCTCTATTTATAGGCGGGTAGACGGATGTCGTCACCGCACAGAAGAGATACAATCACCACCCGTCAGATCGCCAACGGTCATATAAGGCAGACCGCGCGATCTCACTACTTGGCTGATCATCCAACCAAGACGCAGATCAGCAGACAGGTCGAGCACAGGTCGCGCGAACACGAGACCACGCACAAGCCGCGCGGTCACAAAGGTACTCCTTCCTTAGATCACCAAGAGCAAACCAGGAACCATATGGCCGACTTAGAATAAGTCGCCAGATCGCCAAGCACAAACCGCCCGGACAGACGGTCATACATAGGAACAAACCTCCCGGTCTTCCAACAAGGAAGACAGACCAACCATCAGAACAACTTGGGAACAGACCGCAGCAGAACTAGCAGTCCGCCAGAGCAACCCGACAGAGCTAGACTGGCAGAATAAACACAAGAACAAGCCGCGCGGTCTTGGTGGTCTCCCAAAATCAGACCGCCCAGTCTCCTCCACTTCACTGCAAAAATTCAACAGGTTTTTGTTAGAAAGCTAGACCGGCCTCCACCCGAAGGCGCTATCCCGGCTGGCCCACAAACCAGGGCATGCAGCCCACCGCTCCAACCCATCTCTGCACCCGATCGCATCGTGCGATCCTCCCGGCATGCGGCGGGGTGTTGAGGCCAGGGATCGAACCCTCGACCTCCTTTCATAAGAGGGTCCTAAGAACACCTCCTATACCCATCTGCACACAAATGGGTATAGGAGGTGTTCTTAGGGCCCTCTTATGAAAGGAGGTCGAGGGCTTGATCCCTGGCCTCAACACCCCGCCGCATGCCCGGAGGATCGCACGATGCGATCGGGTGCGGAGATGGGTTGGAGCAGTGGGCTGCATGCCCTGGTTTATGGGCCGGCCGGGATAGCGCCTTTGGGTGGAGGCCGGTCTCGCTTTCTAACATCGACAAGTACCTATGTTGATAAGATGAAGACCAATGATAGCGCGGCTATTTGGCATGAAAGGTTGGGGCATGTTGGCATGGACAAATTGAAGGCTATGGCGGTAAGGGGCCTTGTCAAGGGCTTGCCTAGCATGTCCTCCTATGGAGATGGTCATGTTTGTGCGGGATGCCAGTTTGGTAAGTCTCATCGCCTTCCATTTGATAAATCGCAAACAAGATGCAAAGCATCGTTGGAGTGCATTCACGGTGATTTGATGGGACCAACTGCCACCCCAAGCCTTGGAGGCAACATATATATGTTGGTGTTGATTGACGATTACACCAGATATGTCTGGGTGTATTTTCTAAAAGAGAAGTCAGAAGCCTTTGCGAAGTTCGTGGAGTTCAAGGAGCTGGTGGAAGGTCGGTTAGGCCTGCGGGTGAAAAAATTGAGAACTAACAATGGTGGGGAGTTCACCTCTGGTGAGTTTTCAAGTTTTTGCAGGAAGCACGGCGTTCGGAGAGAGCTCACTTGTGCCCATACTCCACAGCACAATGGCGTTGCAGAGAGGAAGATCCGTCATCTGATGGAAACCTGCAAATGATGGCTTCATGTCATGAGTATCCCAAAGTCCTTCTGGGCAGAGGGAATGTCTTGTGCGGCATACGTCATCAACTAGATACCTCTAAGTCCTATCAACATGAAGACCCCTGACGAACTGATGTTCAAGGAGAAGCCGAGTGTTGCACATCTTCGGGTGTTCGGGTAAACCTGTTATGTGCATATTCCTGATGCTCTTCGGGCAAAGCTAGATGCGAAAGCAAGGAAGCTAGTCTTTGTTGGGTATGATGATCGGAAGAAAGGATGGAGATGCGTGGATCCTGAGACATGGAGATCAGTGGTATCTCGGGATGTGGTGTTCGATGAGGTGACTTCCTACAAGGGGAGTTCGGGAGTTGAACTACCGGAGAACAGGGTTGATGAGAAAGGGAAGTCTGCGGGAAGTCTTCAAGTGGAGTTGCCTGTTTCACCAGGAGCTCCAACTGTGTCAAGCTCTGAGATGGAGGCTTCAGGTTCTGGAAGCAGGGGGAGCGATGCTCCAAGTTCATCTGGAAGAGGAGCTTGCACAGAAGAAGCAGCTGAGGAGCTGGTTTGTCAGGAGCAACCTCTTAGGAGATCGAAGAGGACTATCAAGCCACCTGATCAATACACAGGAGGAAACATAGTGAGCTTCGTCTCATGTTTCTTCGCTGGTCCCTTGGATGAAAGGGAACCGTCGAGCTTTGAGAAGGCCAAAGGCGTGAAGCAGTGAGATTTTGCTATACAAGAGGAGATGGATGCTCTCAAGAAGAATGAGACTTGGTCTCTAGTGCCTAGGCCTAAGGGCATTACCCCTGTAACATGCAAATGGGTTTATAAGCTCAAGAAGAAAGCTGACGGCACAATCGAGCGATACAAGGCTCGCCTTGTGGCTCGCGGGTTCTCACAGCAGTATGGAGAAGATTATGATGAGACATTCAGTCCAGTGGCAAAGATGACCTCGGTTCAATTTGTTATTGCTTTAACGACATCTAGTGGATGGGAGATTTGGCAGCTCAATGTGAAGAAGGCTTTCTTATACGGAGAGATTGAAAAGGATATCTTCATTATCCAGCCGCCGGGCTTCATCTCGGAGGATTGTCCAGACTACGTCTGCAAACTGAAGAAGGCCCTATATGGGTTGAAGCAAGCGCCTCGGGCGTGGTATAGGAAGATCGCAGAGTATCTTCTATTCTGTGGGTTCTTTGCTTCAGACTCTGATTCTAGCTTGTTCGTCAAGAAGGAGGGGGAGCTTCGGGTTATTGTTCTGCTGTATGTGGATGACATGATTGTCACCGGGAACTCGAAGGAGGCAGTAGCGAGGCTGAGAGCTGAGCTTGCTATCAGGTTGGAGATGAAGGATCTGGGGGAGCTCCACCATTCCCTTGGACTCGAGGTTCAGAGGCGGGAGATCGGAGTGCTCGTTTCTCAGGCTGGATATGCGGAGCGGATCATTCAACGATTTGGCATGGAGGAAGGGAAGAGCAGCTCTATACCTCTAGATCAACATCATAAACTTCGGAATGATGAGGGAAGGGTTCTATCTGGTTCATTGGTGTTCCGAGCTCTTGTTGGGAGCTTGATCTACTTGACCATCACGAGGCCAGATATTGCTTATGCAGTTGGCAAAGTGAGTCGGTATATGGCAGAGCCACGAAAGCCTCATCTTTTAGCGGCGAAAGGAATTTTGAAGTATGTGAAGTCGACCTCTGATTTGGGTCTCCTATATAAGAGAGGGTCAAGCTTGGAGTTGCATGGATACATGGATGCTGACTATGGGGGAGAAGTGGATGATCGAAGATCAACGTCTGGTTTTGTCTTTATGACGGGCCCCACAGCTATTTCTTGGTGCAGCAAAATGCAGGACTCGGTGTCCGTATCTACCACCGAAGCGGAATACAAGGCTTCGACCTTGGCAGCTCAGGAAGCCGTTTGGCTCAGGAGGTTGGTGGAGGACGTTCATCAGGAGGTTCGAGGTCCCACTATGCTCCACGGGGACAATGAGAGTGCTCTCAAGCTGGTTAATAATCCAGTTTGTCACGCGAGGACCAAGCATTTTGAGATTGAGCACCATTTCATTCGTGAAAAGGTGTTGGGAGGATCTCTTATGGTCGAGCATGTTCGGAGTGCGCACAATGACGCAGACATCTTCACAAAGCCGCTGGCAAAGGGACCATTTACTCGGTTGTGGAATTTACTCGGGCTAGTCTCCACTTCCCACTTCAAGGGGGAGTGTTGAAATTATTGAAGTGAAGTGGAGGTGACCGGGCGGTCTGATTTTGGGTGACCACAGAGACCGCGCGGTCTGTGTTAGTGATCTGCCGGTCTGGCTCTGCCGATCTATTCTGGCGGTCTGCTGATTGGTCGGTCTGTTCTTACGTAACCGCCTGACCGGGCGGCTTGTGCTGGCGATCTGGCGACTTGTCTGAAGTAGGCCAGATGGTTCTTGGTTTGCTCCTGGTGGTCTAAGGAAGGAGTACACTTGTGTCCGCGCGGCTTTTGCGCGGTCTCGTGTTCGCGTGACTTGTGCGCGGTCTGCCTACTGATCTGCGGTCTTGGACAGGGCATTGTCCAAGTGTTGTGATCGCGCGGTCTGCTTTGTGAGACCGCTCGCGATCTGATGGGTGGTGATTGTACCTCTCTTGTGGCGGTGACGACATCTGTCTTGTCACCTATAAATAGGGGTGCATGGCCCGTCATTTATAACGAGAACTGTAAGAACTAGAGCCTAGGTTAATTCGTGCGGTCTCATCTTTGAGGTCGGGCGGTCTCGGAAGCGAGTTGATTGTTTGTTGTGTTCGTAAGTTTGCGGTCTCCTTCCTTGGTGATTCCCAGCGGCTTGAATAAACAGTTCGGCAGCGGTCTGTCTGCGAACTGGTTTATGTTTGTTCTTGTGTTGTTCGCAGCGAGCTCAGCGATCAGGCGACCTTCAGCGGTTAGGCGATCTGAGTTGCGGTCTGGCAACAGCTTCAGTTCTTCGTTCAATAAAGCTCCAGTTCGTGCGGTCTGAGGTGGCAGTCTTGCATTGCAGGCAGTCTGTCTGTTTTCTATTCGCGCGGTCTGATGCGATGTTCGGCAAGTGTACCAGTCGCGCAAGTAATAAATGTTGGGAATAGGATCCCCGAGTGTCGGTCTCTTGAGGAATGCAGGTTGGGTGAACGAATTGCGTTGTGTGACAATTGTTACACAAGCGAGAACAATCACAGAAAGTGGGGTTTTGATTTGGTTTCCTACCGTTAACAACAATAAAAGAAATGCGGGTCGAAATCACCGCTTCACAAGGTGAGATGGATGCAACGGCCGCGATGACGAGCTTCGTGAGGCGGATGGACGGTGCGCATGCGAATGAAGTGATCACTAGTGCGGGGAGTGAGGGTCGCAAACACCTCTTTGCAAATCGCCGTTAGCTCTTGCTAACGCGAATCGAACACGATGAGTGCGTGAGTGAGTGAGTGAAGGTGAGATGTATCACAAGCAAATACTGAAGAACGGATAAGAAACAACCATTGCATTTAAACTAAACATCATGATATTCAAGTTTAAATGATTCAAAGAAGTACAACAAAAGGGGGAGGAAGAAATCAACCAATGGACGAAGACTAGCGGCCGCTCACGGCCGGAATGGTAGTTTGTCAAGCTACCTCCGGACTCGGGCGGACTGTGCTTCCGGCGTTGAGAGACTGTTACGACCTCTCCACGTGCTTCTGTCGTCTTCTACCTCAGGATGACTATTCTTTTCACCGGACCGAACTGGAGATGGCTTGCTTGAGTGCTAGCGGAGGGCGGAGAATGCTCCCGGACGATGTAGGATTGCTTAGAATGGCTGGAGATGGCTTCCCCTTGCGGAGAAGATGAGGTGGAGGTGGCTGGAAGTGGAAAACGGCTGCGTGCGGACGATAAATCGCGCTCCCGGAACCCCCCGTATCCCTAATCTGCGGATCAGGACTTTATATAGGCGCTGGAATAAATACTGCGCACGGTCATTGGCGCACGACCAGTGGTCGTGCGCGCTGGAATTTTGTGATCGTGCGCCTGCCTGGGTGGAGCCTGCAAAGTAAGAAATTTATAAAATACCATGTTCGCACGACCAGAGGCGCACGACCGGTGGTCGTGCGCACTATCGTAGGTGGTCGTGCGCACTGGTCGAAACAGAACTCATGAAATTGATGTTAAGTGCGCACGAACAGTGGCGCACGACCGGTGGTCGTGCGCACTATCGCAGGTGGTCGTGCGCACTGTCTGAGACAGAACTCAGAAAAAAGGGTTAAGTGCACACGGTCAGCGGCGCAAGACCAGTGGTCGTGCGCAATCGAACCAGTGATCGTGCGCAGTGTTCCTGTACCGAATTTTTCCAGGAACACCTGCACGACTCCTGTTTCTACAGAAATGATAATCAGGCCACTGAAAGTGGCACTCAACAAAACGATAAGGCTATCAAAAGGGAATAAGCATAAAACACACCAAATTAGGCCAAGAAGTGCACCTAGCATAGAAAGACAAATATGAGCTGAAACAGGGCTAAAGTGTAACACCCCAAAGATCGTGGTTCAGCGAGGTAGGCGAAATGGTAGGGTTGCGCTCGAGATAGGCTCAAGATTCCAGATCAGGTCAATGCGCACGACCATTGTCCTCTTCGCGCACGACCAGTGATCGTGCGCCAACGATCGTGCGCAACCCGCAAAGAATCGGAGTTCTGTTTTGGCTTATGCGCACGACCATTGTCCTCTTCGCGCACGACCAGTGATCGTGCGCCAGCGATCGTGCGTTAATTCAGAAGAGAATCGAGTTCTATCTCGGATAGTGCGCACGACCATTTCCCTCTTCGCGCACGACCAGTGATCGTGCGCCAGCGATCGTGCGCCCTGTTTATTCTGTTCCGCGATTTTGAGCGGAGAAGAAGATCAGACCGTCCAAATCTTTTGGGATTTGATCCAACGGCTAGGTTTAGTTGCGGGAGACCTTTAGGGCTGATGAGAGGGGGTTAAACCTCATATTCTCTAAGTCATTCTCTCTCCAAACCCTAGAGAAAGAAGGAGGAGCCAAGGAAGAGGAAGGGAGATTCCGCCATTGACGGAGCTCCGGAGCTCCGTTTTGCGAACCGTTTCCAGATCTGGAGAGTGCAGCCCGGTGCGGTCATTCCCCTCCGTCTAGAATCTCGGATCCATGGCGAAAAAGAACGCTCCTAGGGTAACGATTTCTTCTCCCGTTGTTTGGACTTGTCTTTTGTCCTCTCCTTCGTTTCTCTATGCTTGCATGAGGGATCCCTTTCACCAAATGGGTGAAGTGTAGAATTCCCTCAAGTTCTCCGGAACTCCGGGTCGATTGTGTCCGTCCCCGGCATATTGCATGTAGAAAATCCGGTAGTCGTGCGGATTTAGGCATTTTGTGTGAAGCCTATTCGTGGCATGAGCCCGAATCGGTGATGCTTGGATTGCGACGTTGCATTTAGGTTAAGCCTAGAATGCGTGCCGGAGAATGACTCCGTGAAATCATCTATAGTAGTGCGGGATTTAAGTGTAGGCATCTTGTGAAGATCCTAACGAAAGCCCCATGCTTTGAGATTGGATGAAGGCAAACCTTCACCGCGAAATTGATGCGGAGCGTATTATAACTCCCCTTTTTGAGTATTTGTGAATCCTAGATCCTTGTGAAGGGATTAGGTGCGTAGCTTATATTTGTGTAGCACTTGAAGGTGCTAAACCCTTACGGGCCGAGGCGAAGCCGTACCCGCGTCGTGCGACAGATCGCGATGATTAGAGCACGGGCAAAGCTAAACCGAACCCGTTTCCATGCAGATCGGTAAGAGGTCCCTACCTCATGTAGCCGTGTGATCATGGGAGAGGTCGTGGAAGGTGGTTTACCTAGACCGACCAAAAGCTCTTTTTCCCACATAAGGCGATGGCCCTTACGGTGGAGTGTTTGTGGAATTGATGTTGTTAGCCTCATGCGGTTGTTTAGGCGGTTGCGGGGAACCTTCGGGTGAACCCAACCAACATCATGTGCATACCTAGGTTCCCTCCTTTTTGATGCTCAACCTAGAAGATTGAATGTGCTTGAAACCTCACCTTGTGTAGTTGCACTTTCTTTATTTTAGTACTTGTGCTAGTGTGGCTTGCTTGCAGGGTAGAATCTCCGCCACCCCGGGAAAGGGGTGGGGTCGTTATAATTTGGTCAGCTGTGCTGACCGTGACCTTGTTTGCCACCGCTTGGTGGAATGTCCTTATGCAGGTGCAGGTGAGCCTAGCGGGAAATAGCGGGCGGTGGCCCCTTTTGCTGAGTTGGCCCTTGAAGGCCAGCCTCCTTTTTAGCTTTCTCATGTATTGCCGGCCTGCGTGCCGATGTATGTTTTGGAGTTTTGGTACATTTGCTAAATGTAAGGCCTTAAGGCCATAACTCTCTTTCTTGGTTTCATTCCTATAATAGTGGACAATTCTAATGGAAATGTTAAATCTTTATGCTTCCGCTAGTGTTTAGTATACTCTATTGTAGTTTCTTTCTGTTTATCACCTTTTAACTCCTAGCTAGTGTGGTTAGTATGGCGTGGGGTCCCGGCCGGACCTACTGTTATATTATTCGTACTGGCAGGGCGTTACAATTTGGTATCGGACTTAAGGCGTCGATCCGTAGTTTAGCGAATTCGGGACGAATTCCTTTTAAGGGGTGGTGTGCACGGGATGTGCATTCACCTAAAACGACAAAAACTAATAAGAATGTCCACTTAGGAATGGGAAAACACACTTGTTTGCGGAACCTGAGCGTTCCATGATTGTTGTTTGCTATGTTTTCAGTCACTAAATTGTGTCTTACACGATTATAGGCGACTAGAAGTGGTGCGGGGCCGTCCCAACCCCGTAACACCGCTGAAAGTAGTGGGTCGGCTGAAGTGCCAGCGACCACTCCTCCTGCTGAGATGATCAGGTTAATCACAGAAGCTGTCTTCGCGATGATCAATGCTCAACCGCAAAGGCTTGCACAGCCTGCTACGCCTAATACAGATGCGGCCCCGGTGATCGAACCTGCAGTGGAACCTGCGGCGGTGCAAAGGGTGGAGCGTCCGGTAGAGCGTGTAGTTGTTGCGCGAGCACGTGATCAACAGCTGCAACACTTTCTAAGCTTCCATCCTCCAACTTTCTCGGGGACCGGATCCCCAACGGAGGCGGAGGACTGGCTGTCAACGGTTAGGAAAATTCTAAGGGCGACAGCAACAGAAGAAGTTATGATGGTCACTTTAGCCACCTTCCTCCTTAACGGAGAGGCAGAGCGTTGGTGGGCTGAACAGGAAGTGCACAAGTTCGGAGGCAGGGAGATTACCGAGATCACGATAGCGGAGTTCTCAAAGTCTTTTCTTCAAAGGTATATTCCTTATGCCCAACACATTGCGTTGCAGAACCAGTTTCTGAAGTTAACTCAAGGCGACAGCTCAGTGGATGAGTACTTGCACGAGTTCACTAAACTGGGTCGTTATGCGGGGCCTATGATGGAAGACGAAGAGACAAAGACGAACAAGTTCTATGAAGGTCTTCGGGACGAGTTGAGGCTGCTCCTTGCAGGCCCAATGACGTTAGGTTTCCAAGTGATGGTCCAAACTGCCAGATCCCTAGAGTTGGACATGAAGAGGGTACAAGAAAAAGCCGTGGCAAAGAAACCTGAGTTTCATGTGCCGGTCTCTCAGTCTAAGACAGAATTCAGAAAGAACAAAAGGAAATTCAAACCGGCGGAGCAAACCCGCTCAAATGTTTCGGGAGCAACGACAGTGCGGAGCCCTATCACGTGTTTCACCTGCGGGAAGGTGGGACACAAGGCCGCAGTGTGTCGAAGTGGTCCCCCGAAGACAGAGAATCGAGCTTTGGACTATGCTCGAGCTGCGGAAAAGGGTAAAGCTGCGGAGTCTTCGGCTTCCCAGCACATTACTCCGACTCAACCGAGAGTCTACTCGCTTGGCCAGCAAGAAGCCATACGACAAGCTGATGTTGTCACAGGTATGAATTAAAAATTAGCTTTTACATAGCTATTTGTGATTATACCGTTGTGCAACTGTATGTTTCTTTTTTGTGTGCAATTAGGCTTTGTCCTAATTCTCAACTATCCGGCGAGAGCTCTATTTGATACGGGTGCATCACACTCTTTTCTGTCTGAGGACTTCGTGGTGCGAATCGGAGTGCCATCTACCTTCGTAGAGGATAGATTAGAAGTAGTGCTACCCAATGGATCTCGCATGTCTGCGGATAGGAAGAGCCGTGTGAAGGTGCGGATCGGAAATCAAGATTTCAATTTGGAAGCATCGTTGTTGCCGTTAGCTGAATTCGATGTGATCTTCGGCATGGACTGGCTCTCGGAGCAGCGTGCATGCATAGATTGCAATTCTAAGGAGATCACTCTGGGAAGGAACGCCGATGGAGAAACCACGTTTGCCGGTATGCGAGGAGCGAGCAAGACGCTGATGTCTGCTCTCCAAGTGGTTAAGGCGGTGAGAAAAGGCGTCGAGTTGTTCTTCACCTTGTTGGAGGCTTCGGAGCCAAAGCCCAGGTTATGTGATGTCCTAGTTGTAGCGGAGTACGCCGACGTGTTTCCTAACGAACTCCCTGGGGCTCCGCCTCAGCGAGAGATCGATTTCTGTATCGAGTTGGTGCCAGGTGCCAAACCTGTGGCCCGCTCACCGTACCGGATAGCGCCAAAGGAATTGGCAGAGCTGAAGGTTCAATTGCAAGAGCTGCTAGAGCAAGGCTACGTACGTCCAAGTTCTTCGCCTTGGAGTGCACCGGTCCTCTTTGTGAAAAAGAAGGACGGGAGCTTGCGTCTATGTATCGATTATCGAGAGCTAAACAAGTTGACCGAGAAGAACCGATATCCGATTCCAAGAATCGATGATCTCTTCGACCAGCTGGTTGGGTCGACGGTATACTCCAAACTGGACCTAAGGTCCGGCTATTACCAACTGCGGATAAGGGAATGTGACATTCCAAAAACAGCGTTCAGTACCCGCTTTGGGCACTATGAGTTCACGGTGATGCCGTTCGGTCTGTCCAATGCACCGTCGGTATTCATGGACTTAATGAACAGGACGTTCCGTGAGTATTTGGATCAATTTGTGATCGTCTTTATCGACGACATTTTGGTATACTCTCAATCGGAAGAGGAGCATGTAGGGCATCTGCACGCCGTTCTGAGCACCTTGAGGAAGAGTCAGCTATATGCCAAGTTCTCCAAGTGTGAGTTTTGGCTACCGTCAGTAGCATTCCTTGGTCACGTCGTTAGTGGAGATGGAATTGCGGTTGATCCGTCGAAGATAGAAGCGATCCGAGCCTGGCCTTTGTTGAAAAACGTAGCGGAAGTCCGAAGTTTCTTAGGACTTGCCGGCTATTATAGGCGCTTTGTGGAAAACTTCTCGAGGATTGCACTTCCTCTCACTAAATTGACTAGGAAAGTTCATAAGTTCGTTTGGTCGCCCGAGTGCGCACGAGCTTTTGAAGAACTGAAGAGCTGTCTGACCACGGCGCCCATTCTATGCTCGCCATGTGGTACGGAAGGCTACAAAATCTATAGCGACGCCTCGGGGAGTGGTTTGGGTTGTGTCCTAGTGCAGTTCGGTAAGGTAATTGCCTACGGCTCCCGGCAGTTGAAGGTTCATGAGAGGAATTACCCTGTCCATGATTTGGAGCTAGCGGCCGTGGTATTTGCTCTTAAGCTTTGGAGGCATTATTTGTATGGCGTGAAAATCGACATCTTTACCGACCACAAGAGCCTCAAGTTCTTGCTAGATCAAATGGAGTTGAATATGCGACAGAGGAGGTGGTTGGAGTTCCTTGGGGACTACACCTTCGACATCAAATATACTCCTGGAAAGGGAAATGTAGTTGCAGACGCGTTGAGTCGTCGGGCTCCCGCTCAAGCAAATTGGATTTTGATGCACGATGAGCGTCTAATCCGTGAGCTGGAAGAAATGGAGATCATTTGCGTTGATCGAAGAGCGTCTACTTCAGCATGCTTGAACTGGACGGAGGTTCAATACCACCTTGCCGACCGAGTTCGACAGGCATTGGAGCTGGATGAGAGCATGAAACGCTACAAAGCGGAAACCGTTGACGGGTTGAACGCTGATTTCTCTTTCGAAGATGGCCTTATGTGGAAGAATGGCAGATTGTGCGTCCCAAACGTTGGTACTTTACGGGAGGAATTGATGTACGAGGCTCATCATACCAAGTACTATATCCACCCGGGGAGCACGAAAATGTACATGGACATGAAGAAACTTTTCTGGTGGCCGGGTATGAAGACACATTGCCCTCTACGTGGCCAAGTGCAACACTTGCGCATTGGTGAAGGTGGAATGTCAACGTCCCGGTGGATATTTGAAGTCCTTGCCGATTCCGGAATGGAAGTTTGACGATATTTCGATGGATTTCGTGCACGGATTGCCGAGATCGCAGCATGGAAACGACGCCATCTGGGTGATCGTGGACAGACTGACAAAAGTATCGCATTTTATTCCGAACCGAAAGGATGATTCTGTAGAAAAGCTAGCGAAGCTCTATGTCGATAGTATTGTGCGGCTGCACGGTGTCCCTCGTAGCATCGTCAGCGATCGTGACGGGCGTTTCACATCGAAAGATTGGAGGCTTATCCATGAACTGTTGGGCACTAAATTGAAATTCAGCACGGCCTTCCACCCGCAAACGGACGGACAGACCGAGAGGACCAACAGGATTATGGAGGATATGCTCCGAATGTGCGCTATAGATTTTGGAAAGAAGTGGGAAGATCATCTCTATATGATCGAATTCGCCTACAATAATAGCTACCAAGCCAGTATAAAGATGGCTCCTTTCGAGGCCCTCTATGGTAAGAAGTGTCGTACGCCGTTGTCTTGGGCAGAAACGGGCGATACTAAGCTATTAAAGCGAAAGGATGTTGAGGAAGCAACTTCGACGATCCGAACTATTCGGGAAAGGCTATTGATTGCCCAGGACAGGCAAGCAAAGTATTACAACGCCAAGCATAGGAACCTAGAGTTCGCCGTCGGCGACCGGGTTTACTTGAAGATCAAACCGTTCAAAGGGGTATCAAGGATCCGACGCTTGAAAAAGCTCAGTCCAAGGTACTTAGGACCGTTTGAGATTGTGGAACGTGTTGGTGATGCGGCTTATCGGCTTGCACTATCTGCAGAGCTGAGCGGTCTGCACGACGTGTTTCACATTTCAGTTCTGAGGAAGGCAGTGCAAGAGCCTACTCATATCGTTGCGGTCGGCAGAGTGTCGGTGGATAGTGGGTTGTCGACGAAAGTGAAACCCTTACGCATCGAGGATACCGAGGTAAAGCAGTTGCGGAACAAGTCCATTCGGATGGTAAAGGTCCGGTGGGATAATTGCGGCCGAGAGGAGCTAACTTGGGAGAGAGAGCAAGCGATGCTTGCGGAGTACCCCGAGCTATTTCCCTCAGGTAAATTTTCTTTAAAAACTGTAGTTTCCTGCTATTACTGTTTTCGAAATTTCGGGACGAAATTCTTTTAAGGGGGGTGGAGTTGTAACACCCCAAAGATCGTGGTTCAGCGAGGTAGGCGAAATGGTAGGGTTGCGCTCGGGATAGGCTCAAGATTCCAGATCAGGTCAATGCGCACGACCATTGTCCTCTTCGCGCACGACCAGTGATCGTGCGCCAACGATCGTGCGCAACCCGCAAAGAATCGGAGTTCTGTCTCGGCTTATGCGCACGACCATTGTCCTCTTCGTGCACGACCAGTGATCGTGCGCCAGCGATCGTGCGTTAATTCAGAAGAGAATCGAGTTCTGTCTCGGACAGTGCGCACGACCATTTCCCTCTTCGCGCACGACCAGTGATCGTGCGCCAGCGATCGTGCGCCCTGTTTATTCTGTTCCGCGATTTTGAGCGGAGAAGAAGATCGGACCGTCCAAATCTTTTGGGATTTGATCCAACGGCTAGGTTTAGTTGCGGGAGACCTTTAGGGCTGATGAGAGGGGGTTAAACCTCATATTCTCTAAGTCATTCTCTCTCCAAACCCTAGAGAAAGAAGGAGGAGCCAAGGAAGAGGAAGGGAGATTCCGCCATTGACGGAGCTCCGGAGCTCCGTTTTGCGAATCGTTTCCAGATCTGGAGAGTGCAGCCCGGTGCGGTCATTCCCCTCCGTCTAGAATCTCGGATCCATGGCGAAAAAGAACGCTCCTAGGGTAACGATTTCTTCTCCCGTTGTTTGGACTTGTCTTTTGTCCTCTCCTTCGTTTCTCTATGCTTGCATGAGGGATCCCTTTCACCAAATGGGTGAAGTGTAGGATTCCCTCAAGTTCTCCGGAACTCCGGGTCGATTGTGTCCATCCCCGGCATATTGCATGTAGAAAATCCGGTAGTCGTGCGGATTTAAGCATTTTGTGTGAAGCCTATTCGTAGCCGTGAGCCCGAATCGGTGATGCTTGGATTGCGACGTTGCATTTAGGTTAAGCCTAGAATGCGTGACGGAGAATGACTCCGTGAAATCATTTATAGTAGTGCGGGATTTAAGTGTAGGCGTCTTGTGAAGATCCTAACGAAAGCCCCATGCTTTGAGATTGGATGAAGGCAAACCTTCACCGCGAAATTGATGCGGAGCATATTATAACTCCCCTTTTTGAGTATTTGTGAAGCCTAGATCCTTGTGAAGGGATTAGGTGCGTAGCTTATATTTGTGTAGCACTTGAAGGTGCTAAACCCTTACGGGCCGAGGCGAAGCCGTACCCGCGTCGTGCGACAGATCGCGACGATTAGAGCACATGCAAAGCTAAACCGAACCCGTTTCCATGCAGATCGGTAAGAGGTCCCTACCTCATGTAGCCGTGTGATCATGGGAGAGGTCGTGGAAGGTGGTTTACCTAGACCGACCAAAAGCTCTTTTTCCCACATAAGGCGATGGCCCTTACGGTGGAGTGTTTGTGGAATTGATGTTGTTATCCTCATGCGGTTGTTTAGGCGGTTGCGGGGAACCTTCGGGTGAACCCAACCAACATCATGTGCATACCTAGGTTCCCTCCTTTTTGATGCTCAACCTAGAAGATTGAATGTGCTTGAAACCTCACCTTGTGTAGTTGCACTTTCTTTATTTTAGTACTTGTGCTAGTGTGGCTTGCTTGCAGGGTAGAATCTCCGCCACCCCGGGAAAGGGGTGGGGTCGTTATAATTTGGTCAGCGGTGCTGACCATTACCTTGTTTGCCACCGCTTGGTGGAATGCCCTTATGCAGGTGCAGGTGAGCCTAGCGTGAAATAGCGGGCGGTGGCCCCTTTGCTGAGTTGGCCCTTGAAGGCCAGCCTCCTTTTTAGCTTTCTCATGTATTGCCGGCCTGCGTGCCGATGTATGTTTTGGAGTTTTGGTACATTTGCTAAATGTAAGGCCTTAAGGCCATAACTCTCTTTCTTGGTTTCATTCCTATAATAGTGGACAATTCTAATGGAAATGTTAAATCTTTATGCTTCCGCTAGTGTTTAGTATACTCTGTTGTAGTTTCTTTCTGTTTATCACCTTTTAACTCCTAGCTAGTGTGGTTAGTATGGCGTGGGGTCCCGGCCGAACCTACTGTTATATTATTCGTACTGGCAGGGCGTTACATAAAGTGCAGTGAAACGACTAGAAAACCGGCCTAGATGAGTCCAAATATGTGTATATGATCAGGACTCATCACACCCCCAGACTTACCTGTTTGCACGTCCCGAGCAAACAAAATCTAAGCAGATGGGGAAAAACAACTAGCTGACAGAGAAATTGCGACACCGAGTACCATGCGAAGTCGCGTGCTCGCACGCATAAAAATATAACAGAGGAAATTTCTAAGTATGCATAACAGTTTGTACTTTTCTCAAATGCGTATCAAAAATTTATTACTACTCAAAAATAGAATCACGGCGAATCATCTGGTCACGCGTAGGGAGAAAATAAACTAATCGCAAAGGTGAGCATTGCCAAAGATCGGGGCTCAGGACAACCTCCAAAGGAATCCACCAATGTCGGTGACCATAGGCTTGCCTGTTCGCACTCTCTCCACGGCACTGGTTTGGCTCACTCACGAATCAGTAGGACTTTAGCTGAAGATGGGGCTTGGGTTTCAGTGAGGTAAACAAGGATAAACATGGAGGCTACGCACCAAACCCAAATGAGCTAGCATAAACAAAAAAATAATCTATCTGCTAACCCAAATATATGCGAGTACACCACACCCCCAGATTTAACTTTTTAACAATGGGTGTGTGCACTGCCCATTCCCAAATACAAATCAACAATTATTTTCAATTAAACTTTTTCTTTCTTTATCCATTTTTTTTTTCAATTTTCTTTTTCTCTTTTCTATTTTTTTATCTTTTCTTTTCACAACAAAATCAGCAGATTAAACATTGAAGCACATCCACATTTTCACAAAAATATTCACCACATCAACACCCTGAATGAATATATAAAATACTAAAGCTCGACTTGGGTGCGCGACTAGGATCGACTATGAGGCTTTGGTGAAATAATGGTGGAGCTGAATCAAAAGAAGGGGTAGGCACAACGGGGCTAACGAGGATAAGACATTAAGATTGGTACAAAGTTCAACCGGGCCAAAATGAAGGCCTACATCACGTTCGTGCACTGAACTAACCTATACCCATGCTTCGAGAATAGCTTGGGGCAAGTTCTTAGCCAACGAAAAAGACTATCCGTCCTCCCGACTCGAGCAATGCAAACCTAATGCCCGGCTACCACATCCCTAAGCTACCGTTTGATTCACACCGAATTCACCATTTTTTAGTAGAATAAACAGTATTGACGCAAATAGAAAAATATAAAACTATAAGCATACAGAAAAATTAAATCTACTCAAATTTCTACATGAAATGAGAGCACTCGACTAGGACACTGCAGGAGTCAACATTTTACTCTGTTTCACAATCCTAAGTCAGCACGAGGATTTGCCCGAATCTTGCTCAAGAAACGAGTTTAACTCGCGGCACACACACAGCTAAGCACGCGCTCAAGTGGTTGCAAGTGGTGTGTGATGCAATGATCTAAACGAAATAAATCAATAAAAGCTTCTAGTATGCATATGCAGTGTGCACGTGCATTGGGTAACACATACTAGCTCTCCCCCAGACTTAACCTAAGAAGTACATCACATGATATTAAAATGAAAATCAGAAAGTGAAAGGGAGAGAGGTTACCCCATGCTCAGCTAGTGAGCATACCAGAAGACGCGTGACTGACCGAGGCCGCCCCACCACCCTACGAAGAATCACAACCACCACCTTATAAGATGTGCAATGAATACCTGCAAGGTGGGTGAGCTCCGCAAAACAAAAGCAAAAATGTATAAAAACTGAATTGAAACATGTTAGAAAAACAGAAATCAGCAAATCTGGGTTGTCTCCCAGCAGCACTTTTATTTTATGTCCTTAAGCTGGACCAAATACCTGTATTATAATTGTTTACAGAGCACAGAAATTAAATAAAAAGTGCATGACAGAGAGAGTTTCACAAAATAAGAGATAAAAAGAGAATCAGATGTAGGCGCTTTTATGGTGCCCGTCTCCCAAAGCTTGAAGGCGGGAGGTGAAGGCTTTAGGGCCAACACTGGTGTCACCCAGTGTTCCCCTAACCTCCGCCCTCTTGCCACGGAGAGCAGCAGAGCGCGCATCACGCAGACGCTTCTCTTGTTTAAGTTTAGCGACAGTCGGAGACTGCCAACGTTGAATGTTTTCAGATTCTCTCAACTTAGTAGTGGGTGACGTCACTTCCGTCGCCGCGGTGACGACGGGATCAGCCCAAGAGATGGAACGCTTAACTAGTTTATTACATGATTCAATGCAAGAGAATAATGGGATGTCATCCTGAATCAAGTTCAGCTCAAAATGTTCAGGACTGCCGTCCTCCTCCCTCTTGGAATTATAGTTTCTCCGAGCATCTACTTTTTCCTCTCCGCTTGACTGGTACTCTTCCTTTTCTCCTTCAGATGATCCATCATCTTTCTTATCCCCTGCGCAACTCAGTGATTCATCAAAAATAAAAGGAGGGGGGCAAATGGATGTTTTAGTTATAGTCTTGGGGCAAGTGGACAAAGGCACCTTATTGGGTAGGAGGACACAACCCACAGAAAAATCAAGGGTGGCACCGCTCTCTTTCAAGAACGGTACACCCAAGATAGGGATGGAGTGATTCTCCCGGGGTCCTAACACTTGAAAATCAGCAACCACCATTGTCCCCTCAACTATAACCTCTACATTTTTAACTTTCCCTTCCGATTGTATGATGGCGCCATTTGCAAGCACAAGAGATTTCCGGTCCTCCGTGTTAATTTCAAGTTGCAATTTATCAACGTCTTGCAAAGCAATGACGTTGCGGGAGGAGCCGGAATCACACAAAGCCTTAGTTTCAATTTTATTAATGGAACAGGAGATTACTAACTCACGCGGCTGACCCACTTCCGCATCTCCAAGACTCTTCCCTTGGTCTATTGGATTTTTTTCGGTGTTACTAGGGAGAGTTCCATGCGACCGCTCGGTGAGCACTTGGGCAATTTGGCCCAGCTGTGTTTCCAAGTTCCGCATGGAGGCGGTTTGGTTAACCATGTTTGAGTTAGCCGGTTGCATAAATTTTTCCATCATCTCCTCCAAGTTACTCTTTTTGGGAGCTGGGGGGCCTTGGTTATATTCCGGGTGAGGTGGCCTTGTTTGGCTCCTGGAGGCGTAGGCATCGTTTTGATGCTGCCCCGGTGCCCATCGTTGGCCAGATGCGTTGGGGTTCCATGAGAAGTTTGGGTGACTTCTCACTCCCGGATGATATGTGTTATTAAACGGCACCCCCTTAGGTTGAATACCAACAAAATTAAAAGATTCATTTAAAGAAAAGTGCGAGAAGTCACCTGATAAATCATTGCCCGAACATTCATACGCGTGGTGTCCACCGCCTCCACATCCTTCACACATAATGACAGCAGCCGGTGCGGATGTAGGCGGGAGTGAATCGACCACGAAGAGACCACGAGCGCTTCTTGGTGCATTCCTCCCGGCAGTCCAAAATGTGCTGTGGGAGGCGGTGTCTCGTAGAATTCGAAGAGCCTCCTCTGGAGTATGGTTCATTAGAGTACCACCCGCAGCAGCATCAATCATCGCCCGGTAGTTGGGCTTGATCGTGAAATAGAATGTCTCTACCACGTTCCAAGTTTGGAGCTCGTGGTTCGGGCAGCGGCGGAGAAGATCATTAAGGCGCTCCCACGCCTCGGCAAGGGTCTCTTGGTCAGCTTGGCGAAAGGTAGCGATCTCCCGCCGCAGGCTCACAATTTTATCAACGGGGTGGAATTTGGCCAGGAACTTGGAGGCGAGAACATCCCAAGTCGCAGCGGTCCCAGGAGGAATGGAATGGAGCCACACCTTGGCCTTGTCGCGAAGTGAGAAGGGGAACAGTCGCAGCTTAACTGTATCGTCAGGAATCCCAGCGTAGCGGAAGGTTCCGCAGATATCAGAAAACTTTGCCAGGTGCAGGTGTGGATCTTCACTGGCCATCCCGGAAAACTGAGCATTGTTCCGGATGATGTTCAAGATCGCAGGTTTGATCTCAAACTGGTTGTTCATAATGTTGGGACCAAACCCAGGATACACACTCCCAGCTGTCGGAGTGGTATAATCTCTCATCGTTCGGGGCCGAGGTCTAACTACCTCTTGCTCATCTCCAGGATGGTGCTGCTCCATGTTGGGTACTCTTGGTTCAGCATCATCTGGGTTTATGTTGTCACCCATTACCGCTTATACGGCTGCTGCGCGCCTTCGTGAGCGAGCGGTCCGTTCAATCTCGGGGTCAAAGGGTACAAGTTCCCCCGCGGCTTGTCTCTGCATGCACAATCTCAACCAAAAGAAAACAAAGCAAAGAAAGTCAAAAATAGCTGCTCTTGTAACAGAAGTTCACAACTTAAGACGTTACACGCCTGAACATTCCCCGACAACGGCGCCAAAAACTTGATGCGATGTTCGGCAAGTGCATCGGTCGCGCAAGTAATAAATGTTGGGAATAGGATCCCCGAGTGTCGGTCTCTTGAGGAATGCAGGTTGGGTGAACGAATTGCGTTGTGTGACAATTGTTACACAAGCGGGAACAATCACAGAAAGTGGGGTTTTGATTTGGTTTCCTACCGTTAACAACAATAAAAGAAATGCGGGTCGAAATCACCGCTTCACAAGGTGAGATGGATGCAACGGCCGCGATGCCGAGCTTCGTGAGGCGGATGGACGGTGTGCATGCGAATGAAGTGATCACTAGTGCGGGGAGTGAGGGTCGCAAACACCTCTTTGCAAATCGCCGTTAGCTCTTGCGCTCCCGGAACCCCCCGTATCCCTAATCTGCGGATCAGGACTTTATGTAGGCGCTGGAATAAATACTGCGCACGGTCATTGGCGCACGACCAGTGGTCGTGCGCGCTGGAATTTTGTGATCGTGCGCCTACCTGGGTGGAGCCTGCAAAGTAAGAAATTTATAAAATACCATGTTCGCACGACCAGAGGCGCACGACCGGTGGTCGTGCGCACTATCGTAGGTGGTCGTGCGCACTGGTCGAAACAGAACTCATGAAATTGATGTTAAGTGCGCACGAACAGTGGCGCACGACCGGTGGTCGTGCGCACTATCGCAGGTGGTCGTGCGCACTGTCCGAGACAGAACTCAGAAAAAAGGGTTAAGTGCACACGGTCAGCGGCGCAAGACCAGTGGTCGTGCGCAATCGAACCAGTGATCGTGCGCAGTGTTCCTGTACCGAATTTTTCCAGGAACACCTGCACGACTCCTGTTTCTACAGAAATGCTAATCAGGACACTGAAAGTGGCACTCAACAAAACGATAAGGCTATCAAAAGGGAATAAGCATAAAACACACCAAATTAGGCCAAGAAGTGCACCTAGCATAGAAAGACAAATATGAGCTGAAACAGGGCTAAAGTGCAGTGAAACGACTAGAAAACCGGCCTAGATGAGTCCAAATATGTGTATATGATCAGGACTCATCACGGTCTCAGGTCAAGCTGGGCGATTTCTGGAGTCGAGCGGTCTGTGCGGTCTCTACTTGTCAAGCCGCCAGTTTGCTTTTTGGTGTTTTGTTCTTCTCCTCTCCGTGATTCTTATGAATCATGTCTTGACATGTATACCTCGCACTATAAATGAAGTTTGTGATTCAATAAAGTTTCTTGTGTTTCTGTGTGGCATTGTGGTTGTTTGGCTATAACTCAGTTGATGCAACTCTTGCTTACTCCTAAACGATTCAAATCAACAATTTTAACAAATTTTGCACGCTTCAACAAGAACGGAGAGAACAGGGAAGAACATGACGACAGCAATTGCCTAACTACTAACTCCACGGGGCACGTGGCGCATGAAAAATTCTCAAAAACAAGAGATACCAATAGCATAAAGCAAAAAGAAGTTAAAACTAAAGATGATTAAATCTAAATTAGCTACTCCTATACCTAGATAACTGTTGGGCTACATGTCCCCCCAACGGGACTTATTCAAGCACTTAAAATGCAGATTAACTAATAGGTGGATGAAAGCGAAAATGGTCAGGGAACTGTTCGCGCTCATGTTTTGGCAACAGGTACCGAAACGAAGATAGAACAGTTGCCCAAATATCGGTGAGAAAATAATGCCTGATATGAATATCAGGCAAGGGCACAATATGTGTTGTGAAGCTCACCGTATCTAGCTCCACTTGCACCTCATTCCTCTAAATGATAGGCCTTGTTACAGGCTCATACACCAACGGAACTGGCTCCACAATGTGGTCCTGCAGAGGAGAAGATACAAGAGCATGGTCAGGAGATAAAATAGAAGAAAAACTAAAAGAAATCTCATCTGAGGGGATAATCCCGGCTTCATCCCCCATAGGGCGCGGTAATGACAAACTGATGATATCGTCTACGATTTCACTAGACTCAACATCACACACAATGGCCTCCTCTATAACTTGGAATTTCTCGCACTAGACAGAAATGGTTGCTTCAGAACAATCGAGACTGTCCGCCTCCATGAAAGTGGGCACG
The DNA here is from genome assembly GCA_033032865.1 of Dactylorhiza incarnata. Classification (NCBI taxonomy): domain Eukaryota; kingdom Viridiplantae; phylum Streptophyta; class Magnoliopsida; order Asparagales; family Orchidaceae; genus Dactylorhiza; species Dactylorhiza incarnata. Next base: position 3,082,348 of record JAWHQI010000068.1, read on the forward strand.
ACACTGCGCAGGTCTGCACCATCCCGCAACTTGGTCTCAACAATAACATCAGAAATAGATGTAGTTTCATGCATAGTGGGAGAAAATGTGCTACTTGAGAGTTCGGGCTCACTCTCCACACAAGGGCACAAATCCATGCAAAGTGGTATATGAACCGAAGAGGTATGGGGGATCGCATCAGAAACAGAGTCTTGAGGGACACTAATGCACGTGTCGATTCTAGAGCCTTTAAAGAGTGAAGGTGGAAGTGACACGTAACCAGAGGAAGAGGTTGTGCTCGCAGAATTCGAAGATGGGACGATCCGGATAACCGGCTCATATTCATCCACCAGTTGGCGAAAGTAATCAGCACAGTCCTTCAAGGCATGCTCTCTACTTTTGCAAAATAAACACTGCTTCACCGGCTTCGCCGGTACCCAAGGTACGACAGCCGCGTAAAAGTGTGACAACAGAGGCGCAGTAGAGGAGCCAAAAGATTTATGGGACCCGTACGGTTTCTGAACAACAACACACTCTTTGGGACACCTATCACTAGCGTGGGATGTGTCCCCACACCAACGACATTGGATATTCAAATGCGCCCACATGACACAGAAGAAGAAAATAGTATACTAAAGAATAAATTAAAGAAAAAATTAAAAGACTCAATCGAAAACAATCGATTCACAACCAACATCTCATCACGCCTGCACTCCCCGACAACGGCGCCAAAAACTTGATGCGCGATTTTAGCAACGCTAATTAGCAAGCACGAAATGCGATACGCCGGCAGTGCACTGGTCGCTCAAGTAATAAAATAGGGAGGAACTCCCCGAATGTCGATCTCAAAGGAATGCAGGTTCTAGTGAACGAAACGAGTGGTGATTCGATTGTTACACGAGCGAATAATATGAAACAGGGGCGTTATGATTGGATTCCTAAGCTATTGCGGAAATAAGAGAAATACGGGTCGAAAAGCACCGCTTCGCAAGGTGTGGGTGAATGCAATGGCCGTGATGCCGCACTTCGGTAAGCGGATGGAGTGGCCACAGTGCGAGGTTTTGTGAAGGTCGTATTCACCTCTTCGCCAACATCACCACTAGCAATTGCTAGATGGCTTCACACACAAACAACCTGGGCTATCACAACAACAACGAAAGCTATTCTCACTACCACATCATCATTGCACATGACCTAACAAGTGTTCGTACAACAACACAAAGAGAAAGCACAAGCATCAAAGTTTAGAAAGGACCACATAGAAGATGTCACCGCGTCTTGGGTTCTCGGCCGGAGTGAGAGGTTTTCGGGCTCTCTCCAGGCTCGGCCCTTAGATGGTGTGTAACGCCCAGAATTGATTTAATTCGGATTTTGGTGTGCGTTTAGATTGTTTTGGGGTGCGGGTATGGGTGTGGTCTGCGAATAGCAAAGTGGGGTGTGTATAGGCTTAGGTTTTTATAAAACCTCCTCCCCCTCTCAACCCTAAACACTCGACCTCCCCTCTATTTCTCTCGCTCTCGTTGCCAGCCGCAAATCCCCCTCCCGATATCCCGTCGCCCTTCCTCTTTCTGTTCGCGTGAGGCAACCTGAGCTCCTCCCCGATCTCCCTATCCCTTTCATCGGCCTGGAGCAGGGAAGCGCCGCCCCCGATCTTTCCTCCTCCCTCTCTCGCCGTCAGTCTGGAGTAAGGAGGAGCAGCGCCCCTGTCTCCCTTCCTCACTCTCTTTCCCGTCACTGACTAGGGCAAGGAGGGCATGTCTCCCTCCTCTCCCTCTCGTTTTCACAGGGAGGCCGATCCCTCCCCTCTCCCTCTCCTTTGAGCTCTCTTTAGGGCTGCTACAAAGGGAGACCGCATGCCGCAGCGTAAGCTTGGAGCATCGTTTAGCGACTCGAAGCATCGAGTGGAGGCCGGATCTGCAAAGAGGACAGCCATCTTGAACGTGCTCCATGGTTCAGAAGCGCACTTTAAGGGTAACGATCTCTTCTACCCTCATTTGGACGTGTTCTAGTCCTTTTCCGTGCATCGTTGAGGCCCCTACCCAAAAGGGTGAGGTCGTGGCCTCCGATGGGTCGATTCGTGTTATCCCTGTCAAATCTTGCATACATGTAGAGTTCATGCGTGAAATGGACGTAGGCGCGCTGTGTGAAGCCCATCCGAGACGGTTCGTCCAGATTGGTGATGCTTTTTGATATTATGCTTGCCGGGGGAAAACTCCGTGTTGATATCCTGCTTTGTAGGACTAGAGGGTTCTACTGCATGCGCAGCAATGCCTGGGGGTGTGCCCCGGGGAGAACCCGAAGTTAGAAACAGAAATGGCATTTCTGTTCACTACCGCCGGCGTTAGCGTTATCGTCGGGCGGTAGCTCCCAGACTTGGTTCTGGTGAATTTGTGCATTCTGAGGCAGTGGGAGTGCTACAGCATGTGCAGCAATGCGTGGGGGTGTGCCCCGGGAAGCACCCACAGCTAGAAGCCAAAATAGAGTTTTTGTGCGCTATCGCCGGGCGTTAGCGTTAACGCCAGCGACAGCTCCCAGACTGAGTTCTGGTGATGTTGTTGTGCCCACCTGTTGAGAGAACCTAAGGCATGTGTGCCCGACCTGTGAGGGTGTCCTGGTGGATTACTTAGCGGCCCGTAGGGCCGGCTATTTGAGAATACTTGGGATGAGGGGACGCCATACCCGCTTTTCGTGTTCTACAACGAGAGCTGTGAACAACGGGCATTTGGCGAACCTGAAACCGCACCATTGCAGCACCTGATTAGTAAGGCTCGTACAGCATGTCAGGAAGCAATGGGAAAGAGTCTTCGGACTAAGGGATGTTCCATTTAAAGCACGGGAGAGCCCTGGTATTCGGGCCACCGACTTTAGCCTCGAAGGGCAAAGCCATCAAGAGTGGATGGTGGTGGAAGGCGGAGTACACCAAAGAGTGCCTAAGAGCATGAGACGTGGAGTCCATTCCCACGTTTGTGATTGATGCATATGTATGAATTGTTGTGGGCAGTGTCAGCCACTTCATTCTGTTATATATATATATGCTGTGATGCTCTTGCAGGGACGGGAAACTACCACCCCCTCGAAGGGGTGGGGTCGTTATAATTTGGTCAGTTGTTGCTGACCGTTGCCCTATTTTGCCACCGTTTTTGGTGGGCTTGTTGTACAGGTGCTGGACCGAGCGGGAACATAGCGGGCTCTTAGGGGGTTGAAGCCCCTACGCTTCTACGGCCCTTGAAGGCCTTTTTGATGTTCTCTTGTTTCATGTATGGCCGGCCTGCGCGCCGATGTTGGTAATTTGTAAGGCCGTCGTGCCTAAATTTTGTTGTAAAACATTTATTCCTATTTAGTAAAAATGGACATGCTCGGGTACGGGTTTTGGGGTTTATCTTGTCTCTTTTCAGCTTCCGCATAGAATGCTCTGAGTTAGGCTTCGTTGTATAGCGTCGTTCGATATTTCAATTAAGTGACGTTCCTGTTTGTTTTGTAGTATATGGCGTGGGGCCCCGACCGGACCTTCTGTTATATGCTCCCGAACGGATGGGGATGTTACATGGTGTGCGGAATCGAAGGAGGCTGTCACCGCTACAACAATCTTCAGCGCTTCTACGGTCTCCTCAGCGAAGAATGCTTGAACTAGTGGCGGAGAATGCTTGCAAATGCTCCCGGATGGAGGAATGGTGAAGGAGATCGCTGGAAATGGTCTCCTCTTGTCTCCTCTGGTGGAAAGGGCGAAAATGGCGGGGTTCCTGGTTTTCCCGCGAGGGGAATCCTCCTTCTCCCATAGCGGCATTTCCTGCTTTAAATAATAAACAGGCAGAATTTTGGGCACGCACGGTCGAACGCACGATCGTGCGCTTCCCGTGCGATAATTAATGATAAAAACTTGCGTGAAGACGAAGCTGCGCCGCCCGTGCGATTTACTCACGCATGGGCAAATCCGCCCGTGCGTCAAAATGCACTGGTAAATTTAGAAAAGCTAAAAAATAGGAAGAAACAAGCGTCCGTGCGTTTGACTCACGCATGGGCAATTCCGCTCGTGCGTCAAAATGCACGACCAAACTCAGTTCTCCCATTTTCTGCCCAGATGAGAACGCACGACCACAACCGTCTGTGCGTAAAGAAAACGCACGACCGTTCGTTTCACACAATCATGAATTCTGGGTGAAAACTGGATGATCCGACCACCTGTATACAAGATAAAACAGCTGGGAAAACACCTCCAGCACTAGATAAACATAGAGAAAGGGATGGGGAGCACCATGTGCTTACCCCCAATAACAAGGAGCGCAAATGCACACCGAAACGGGCCTAAGAGTGCACCTAGCATGGAATAACAAATATGATCAAAAACATGCCTAAAGTGTAGTTCATCGACTAGAAATACGGCCCAGATGAGTCCATAAATGTGTATATAAATGAGACTCATCAGTCTACTAGTTGTTAAGTATAGTAAAGAGCCAACAATTTCTCTATACACTTTTAGATCAATAGCTTTCCCTGATTCATCGTTGTCTACAACATCATTGGAGGGCATGGGTGTTTTCATAGAAGAAGCATCAGACATACCAAATCTTTTCACTAATTCCTTAGCATACTTGAATTGTGATATGCATATGCCATTAGGAGTTTGCTTCCCTTGAAGGCCAAGGAAGTAAGATAACTCACCCATACTACTCATTTCAAATTTTGATTGCATTAGGTCAGAAAACCTTTTGCATAAATTTGAATCAGTAGAGCCAAATATAATATCATCTACATAAATTTGAATTAGTAAGGTTTGATTTTTATGTATCCTGAAAAATAAAGTTTTGTCAACATTGCCTCTACAGAATTTGTTCTCTAAAAGAAAATTAGCTAGGGTCTCATGGGAGCTTGCTTGACACCATAGAGAGCTTTATTAAGCTTAAAGACATAGGAAGAGTGAGTTGGAGAAATAAAACCTGGTGGTTGTTCCACATATACTTCTTCTTTGATATCTCCATTTAAGAATGCACTCTTCACATCCATCTGATATACTTTGAATTTCTTGAAGGTAGCAAATGCAATAATCAAGTCTAGCAACAGGAGCAAAGGATTGATCATAATCAATTGCTTCTTCCTGAGAGTATCCTTGGGCTACTAATCTTGCTTTATTTCTGATTATGAAGACTTGATCATCTAACTTATTCCTGAAGACCCATTTAGTGCCAATGACTGGATGACCCTTTGGTCTTGGAAGCAAATCCCAAACTTTATTCCTTTCAAATTGATTGAGTTCCTCTTGCATTGCAAGAATCTAGTTTGGATCTTGTTCTGCATCTTTAATGGATTGAGGTTCAATCTGTGATAAGAATCAAGTAAGCATTTGATTTTTGTTGAGTTGATGCCTTGTTTGAACACCTGCTGAGATGTCTCCAATAACTTGAGATATTGGATGATCTCTAACTGTGATGTGATCAAAAGTTGGAATGGGTTCAGCAGGAGTATCCTCTTGAGGGATTTGATCAGTTGTCACTTGATTAGAATTGTCAGCAAGATCTTCTGGATGATATTCTTCTTCACTATCTTCAACAGTTTGAGTTGATGGGAGTAGAGAGTCTTTATTCTGTAGATTTAATCCATTAAGCTCTTCAAATAGAGCTGGAACCTACAAAATATCTTTGGTAGAGGTGGTATTCCTCTCCTCATTTAACATGTTAGTTTCATCAAAAGAAACATGCATGGACTCTTCTATCTTAAGAGTTGATTAGTTATAAATTCTATATGCTTTACTAGAAAGAGAGTATCCAAGGAATATACCTTCAGCAGCCTTTGCTTCAAACTTCCTTAGATATTTCTTATCACTGTTATGCACATAGCATTTACAACCAAAAATCTTAAGATAGTTAACCTTAAGCTTTTTATTCTTAAGTAATTCATAGGGTGTTTTACCCTTACGTTTATGTATCAGACTCCTGTTCAACACATAATTTGTTGCGTTCACTGCCTCTGCCCAAAAAGAGAGTGGAAAGTGAGCATCAATAGGCAATGTAGTTGCTGATTCAATTAATGTTCTATTTTTCCTTTCAGCTACCCCATTTTGTTGAGGAGGTATAGGAGCAGAGAAACATTGCCTGATCCCTTCTTTTCCATAGAATTCTCTCATCAGAAGAGATTCAAACTCAGTGCCATGATCACTTCTGATCAATGCAACTAGAGTAGAGTACTCAATCTTGATGGACCTGAGAAAGTCTGTCAGAACACTGAAGATGTCAGACTTGTTCCTAAGAAAGAACTGTTGGATCTGTAGGCGCCCTTAGAGGGGGGGGGTGAATAAGGGTTTTAAAAACTTTAAACTTTAATTGAAAACTTTTGATATTTTGTCGAAGTAAGTTAAATCAAAAGTAAAGAGATAATGAAATTAGAAATGAAATCAATTTTATTAAACAAGAAAAGACATGATTATCATTTATAAAATTGATTACAAAATCTGATTTCAATGACGCTAGAAATCGAAGCGAATAATATGAAAACCCTTTTTGTTTTCTATACCGACTCGTATCCGCAAGAACCGGTTGGCTTTAGCCGATCTCTCCCCAGATACGGCCTCAAGCCGCTCTAGCCAATCTATCACCAGAAAGGCCTCAAACACCCCTAGATCTACTCCCTAGACCCAGTCGCCAACACGAGGCGAATTCCTCCATAAGTCTTACCTAGACCTAGTCGCCAACATGAGGCGAATTCACGAACTGATTACAAAGATGAAATAAAGGACAAATTAAAAATACAAATATAAAACTCCCTATGAGGTAATCTGAAGGAGACGCTAAAGAATCGCTGAAGATCGTTAAAGTCCAAGCGTGCGTTCTTCGTGTTGAGTTAGCGTGTTGATCCAAGCCTCCTTTGATTCCTCCTTTTGAAATATGAGTGGGAGATGTGTTTGTCTGGAAATACGACACTCACAAAGTTTCTGAAGTCCTGGAATAGGGCTCTTGACAATCAGTTGTAAGAGACGTCAAAATTATCCAATTTATAGACTTTGAGCTAACGCCGACGTTTAGAGATAATGTCGGGCGTTGACCATGTATATCAACATATTGATGGCTCGGATCTTCAGAAGAGGAAGGAGATTCTGCACTTTAGGAAATGTTTTATTTTAGGCAATACTAACGCCGGCGTTAAGGAAAAAGCGGAGCGTTGGGCAAATCATTGCTAAAGTTCCTCCTGCAATCACGACTGCTTTCTCCTTGCCAAATTCGTCGACCGGATAGCGCCTAGTTTTAAGACCAATGCCTGGCGTTGAGATTCTTTCTTTAATCAGTTGGCACGCCATTTTTTCAAACGGCTTCTCCTTTCACGACCTCCATTTCGTCGAACGAAATTTTCGTCGAACGCATTAGTAGAGCATGCAGATCGTCGATCAGATCTTTTAGTTCGTCGAGCACAAATTTGTCGAACGTTGTTTTCATCTAGTGCTAATGCCCAGCATTAAGATTAACGCCTGGCGTTAAACATCATTCAATCCTTCAGCTTGTGGTTAGTGCCAGACCATTGTTGTAGCAACCTGGTGTTATCACTGTCCAAACCTACATGCTAAAAACACAATGGCAACAAGATCAAATACACGTAGGATTTGTTATTCTCAAATCAAAGGGATGCGGAAAACCATGTTCCAACAATCTCCCCCTTTTGATAATAACAAATCCAATAGAGATAAATCAGATTCATAGATAAGGAATTTGTGTTTTTATAAGGATATATGACACGAAGCAATTATAAGATAATGATAAGAATTATAGATCATTTAACATTGTCCCCCCCCCCCCCCTACAAAGATGCTCCCCCTTAGTGTATACTCCCATATACTAGATACATGCTCCCCCTTAATCTAGTGAATCCTACTCCATTAATCATTATGATTTATCATTTTATTATCCCCCTTTGTTATTAGCAAAAGAGGGTGGAGTGAAACAAAACTAGAATAAAGACGACAAAAGTTGGGACATAACTAAGAGAGGAATAAGTTTTTGTGTAAACATAAAATAAGTTATGATCGAGCTAAGGGAGAGATTAGCACAGCGGGAACAATATATGATAAGCGTGAAAGAACAACATTCAAAGATTATACCAAAGGAATGTAATCACTTGCTTTATAAGAGTTTTAAGCATAAAAAAGGTAATGATTTCCGAGTAACCAATCTACCCAGACAATATGTCTACACCCTAGCCCCGTACTAAGTGACGGATGGGCATGAGGAGCTCCAAACATGTCGTAGGTTGGGGTGTTAGTCCCATATGCAAACAGTAGACAAAAACTCACCCTAGCGCTCTTTCCCCTCAGTGCCTCGTAAGGTCCCACTAGAACCCTCCCCGGTTAAGGACAAGACATGACTTAGAGGTTAGGTAATCTAATGTCTACAACCCTACGCCCCCGCTATGGTGAGATATGAAGTCATGGATAATAATTATTGGAAACATTTAAGCATTTTAAATATAATGATAGGTACATAGCCTATGGAATTATATTTTTATTTGAATTTTTTTTAAACACACAACTCACATAGCTATTTTGAAGTTCATTAATAAATCAGAGTTATTTAAGACTTGATATAAGCATGAGAACACATGATATAAGGAAACATGATTAGATAAAGAAATGCGGAAAAACAAAAACAAAACAAATAAGAGTAGTATTTTAGTTATAGTTTGACCATTCCAACAATATGTCTAGACTCTTCATATTTGAGTATTTTAACTTTGAAAATTTTCATAACTAATAGGAAAGCATGATTTAACATATGCAAAAAGATAATAACTACAATGTAACCAATTCATATTTCAAATAAAGAAAACATTGTAGAAATCATGCATTGTAATCTAGTGCTTTTACTTAAGGTTTTTAGAGAACTATGTAATGTTTGCATTAGGATCCAATTCTCATGAGTAGAAGCTTTATGAAAAACAATGATGTGTGCATAAGGTGTTTTGATAAAAGTATACAAGTGAAATAATCAAAACACATGACATATATAATGAAATAGTGACAAAAATATTAAGGATGCAATCTTATAATTACTTTTACACATCAAATCTAGAATAAAGTTTCAAGGCACAAACAATGAGTACAACAACCATGGTGCTTCACCCACACAATGCTCATTAAGACTTATCAGGGAGCGAAGTATTGCTTGGGGGATCACATAAGCAATTTTATCGATTTTTATTTTTAGTGATCCGGTGTACAAATATAAGTGATAAAAGATGAACGTGTTTGCACAAGACACTTTACAATTCTTTCCAAGGTGCTCAACCTCACAATGCTCATTAAGACTTATCAGGAGGGTGAGTAGTGCTTGGTGGAGTTATCTTTGGCCTTTTATTTCAGATTTTTATTTTGGGCCAAAGGTCTCCGAATTCACTTGTTGTTGCAAACATTTATATTATTGAAATAACACTTTTATATTGTGCATGAAATTTATTTTTTAAAGACGATGTAGGTAATTTAGACATACAACTTAATATGTTAAAACTATTACACTACACAATCATGCAAGACTAAGATTATGAGCACATGTAGATTACCAAAATAGTGAGTGTATAATTCATTGATTAACATAAAGCATTACTCATACATAGAGGCATGCTAGGCAATCATACACAATAATCTATAGACTATTTCATTGCACATAATCAGATTAAGGTCAAGGCATGAAGATAAAACAATGTTTAGGAAATTTGAAATTAAAATTAGACATTGAAGGCAATCTTTAAGTGTATGCCAAACACAATTTTGACAATTTTGAAACAAAAATTTCTAAGATGTTTGCTCTTGTGAAATATTTTAGTCAAACCAAATTTTGTAAAGAGATAAATAACAAAAACATATTTTTGATCATTTTGTATTATTTGATTTTTTTTTTGTATTTTGGAAGAAAACAATAAAATTAATAACAAAATAATTTGAAATCAGACACAGTAAACTGAGAAAAATCATTATAAAATACAAGAAATATACTGGTGAAAGCGGAATTTTCATCTGGAGAAAAAGGCTAACGCTTGGCGTTAAGTAGTTAACGCCGATATAGTACTCAATTTTTGAGATTTTTTGAAAATTTTTTCTTTCGGCATAGATAGTATATGAATAGACCTTCTTAGGGTAGAAATTCGAGAGAGAGTTGATATGTTTTGAAGGCTAATTTGAGCATATTTTGGCGGTTTTAAAATATTTTTATATTTAATATTATATAATATTTTTGATTTTTCTTTTCAGGAAAGAGTAAATAAGGTGTAGTCATAATGGTACATAGATAGATGACCATCAGAGAAATTTGCAATTACATAAGAAAAAAGGATAACGTCTGGCATTAAACCCAACACTGGCGTTGAGTTCGATTTATATAAAAATCCCTAAATCTGAGTTCTTTTCTTTTCTCATCATTTCAGGCCGTGTCTTCTCCAGGTTTCCCCGCCAGCACTCTCAGATCTAGGTAAAATTGATGTTTTTCTTCTCATATTTTTTGATTAAATAATTTCTCTACCCCTAAATTGAAATCTTTTGAAGTATTGAAGTGTATTATTATGGTATGTGATAGATTTTAGGATTTTGAGATCTATGGTTTGCAAGTTTTTGAGTTGAGAATGAGGTTTTGAGATTCTTCTTAGAGATGAGTCTTTGCTTTTACCCTTTTTAGTTAGTTTGATTTTTATTGATGACTTTTCATTTATCCTTTTGTTTTTCAAAAATTTTTTGAGTTACAAGTATTATAGATGGTTGGCATTGTGTACTGGCAGTGATAGAATGTTCCAGAGCATGCGCCTGGCATTAATTCTAATGCCTGGCGTTAAAAAAAACATTTTTGTGCTGATTGTTGTTGTGTTGGAAGTTCATGCAGGTTATTTCTTCTTCCAGTATGCATGGTGTCCGTGCCAGAAAGTCTTCAGCCCGTCCTCCACAAGAGTCTTATCAATAATTTGTGGGGATTGAAAAGGAGACTGTTGGTGTAGGCATGGTGTTGCACATAAACCTCCCACATCATGCACAAATTCAGAATCTCCTAGCAGCATCAGGAGTGTTGTCAGCGATTTCTGATGATTGCTTTTCTACGGTTATTATTCGGGAGTTTTATAACAATTTGTATGATCCGTCAGAAATGGATCTTCATGGAGGAGTGATATCAATGATTCAGTCTGAAGTTATTCAAGTCACACATGACGATCTTCAGAATGAGTTTGGGTTAATAGAGAATGATTATCATTTAGATGTGGTAGAAAAGTATAGAGCTGAGTGGGATTGGTCGCCAGTAAATCTGGTATTGCACGGGAAGGAGACACAAGATCAAATTATGGATGTTTCTTCACTTAGGGAGGAAGCATTTTTTATTCAGGATATTTTACGACATAAAATTATGTTGAAGTCTGGAGACACAAAGAAGATCACTGCACAATTCAGCATAGTGACATATCATATTATGCAGGAAATATTTTTTGATGTGGCAGATCTTATCCTTTCTCATATTGTGTTATACTTTTAAGTTGAAGGATCCAAGACAGTCTCGACTCAACACTCTTCCCTTAGGAGGACTTATACAATGGGTGGTGATGGAGAAGTATGAGTATATAATCAAGAGTAACTACATTAATGATCTTGTTCTTGAGCTTTATTCTACTTCAACCCTTCGAGTCCCTCGACCACGAGATATACCATCATCTTCACGGCCACCCCTACGATGAGGTGTTTCACTCCGAGAGATGAATCGGGAGCATCAGGAGTCTTTTGAAGAATTCAAAGAGAATGCGGCGCGAAGAATGTCACGGATCGAGAAAATGATGCGATACATGATCACGGCCCTGAAGATGAAACCAACACCAGCAGAAGAAAGGGATGGGGAGGTTCCCGTGGAGGATCCGCCACGTCGCTTGACTCGCGGTATTCGAAGGTCAAGGGAACGAGGCAGTTCAACTACTGGAGAATCAGACTCACTTAGTAAAAGTAGACAATTTTAAGGTTGTTTTCAGTTCTGTAATAACAGTGTTTAGTATTTGGACAATATTATCTAACGCCTGGCATTACTGCTTGCGCCCATCGTTAGCTGTTATCATGCTTTTCTTTTTATTTTTGTTTTTATCTATTCTGTGAACTGTTTCTACGGTGCGTTGTAATATTTATCTTATGATTTTGTATTAGGGTTTCAACAACACTCCTAATTAATTTTTGAGTTTTGAACAATCAACTTATATTATAGGATACTCATGTCTCATGTGATAATAGATTGATCATTTAAGAGATAGAAACTTGACTTTTAATTTGATTTAATTTGTAAAAAAAATTCAACTTTCAAATATTAAACAAGAAACTTAAAGTATATCATGAAGTAGATAATTGATATTTTATTTTTAGTTGATTTCTACTTCATGCAAAAAATTGGATACTAATAAATGAGGGATTTAGGTATCCAAAGAGGACCGGGTGTGACGGTTCCTTTGGGTACCCAAATACATCGTGTTTGCTTTTGGGGAGATATGATTGAATGGGCCATTTTGATTTGAGTTTGTGTTTCATCTTTAACTTTGGGCCACCATTTAAACATTGGTTTAATATTATTTTTAGTTTTCAAATTTCCATAATCATTTACTTGAATATTTGGATTAAAATGATTGTTGAATTTATAATTTGAAGGAAATTTGTTTGCATATAATTTTAGGTTGGGAGAAACATGATTTTGTAAATAATGTTGATTTTGATTTTGATTTACAAATCCTTTATGTTCCTTACTCCCATTATTAAATTTAGTTAAGATGTTCATATTCATATTCAACTTATTTTTAGATATAGTTTGATATTGTGAATTTGTATTTACAATTTTCATAAGCAAGTTGATTTTTGATTTTAATTCATCATTCTTGATATTTAAATTATGTCTAGCTTTATTATAAGCGATTGTGCTATTTTTAAGAGTGGAAACAATTGAATAAATATGATCTTGATAGTTATTTCTATATTCATCAAATGTTGCATCCATCTCTTTAATTTCAATTTTATATTCTTTACACTTAGCACAATCATTTTCCAAAGATGAATTTTCTAGACATAATCTTTCATTTTGTTCTTTTATAAAAAGAAGTTCCTTTTCAAGTTCCTTGCATTTTTCTTTTAGATTAAATTCTATATAAGGTGTAATGTTTTCAACTAAGGAGCCTTGGATAGAACAAGATAAATTAGAATTTGATTCTTCATTAATTTTTGCCTTTAAATTTTTATTTTTTAAGCGCAAATGTTTAATAGCATTTTTTAATTTCTTAATTTTGTGCTTTGTAGTTTGAAGCAATTGTAATGTAGAAATAGAAGTACAAAAAATGGGATTTGATTTCCTTACATTGCTTTCGGGAGAGGCACGATTTGAACATATAGTTTCTTTTACATCTTTTTGGCACTCCTCTTCCGAAGACAGTACTTCTTCTTCTCTTCCATTTGTTGTGTGCTCCATTGATCCGTCATGAGAGGAGCATTCTTGAAGACTTGTGCAAGCTTGCATATTCTCCGGTTCTTGCAATTGTTCCATACCTATAGAAGGAGAATCATAAGTTCTTTCAAGAAAATTCCAAATCTCATATGCGGTAGGTAAAGTATAAATATGTTTGAAAATATTTTGGTCTAACGCACAAAATATACTATTCATAGATTTTACATTTAAAACACTTTCGTTTCTAGTTAGTATGCTAGGTGGCTTTTCAATAGTAAAATTCCAAACTTTTCATCTAAGGCCTTAAGAAAATTTTTCATTAATGTTTTCCACCCTTTATAATTTTTGCCCATAAATAAAGGTGGTGATAATACTTTTTCATTTATTTTAAAATTTTCCCCACTAGTAGAAGCGAGATCATGATCAAGAGACGCCATTATTCCTGGTTGTTAAGCCGATTTGGAATAACCTAGCTCTGATACCACTTGTTGGATCTGTAGGCACCTTTAGAGGGGGGGGGGTGAATAAGGGTTTTAAAAACTTTAAACTTTAATAGAAAACTTTTGATATTTTGGTCGAAGTAAGTTAAATCAAAAGTAAAGAGATAATGAAATTAGAAATGAAATCAATTTTATTAAACAAAAAAAAGACACGATTATCATTTATAAAATTGATTACAAAATTTGATTTCAATGACACTAGAAATCGAAGCGAATAATATGAAAACCCTTTTTGTTTTCTATACTGACTCGTATCCCCACAAACCGGTTGGCTTTAGCCGATCTCTCCCCAGATACGGCCTCAAGCCGCTCTAGCAATCTATCACCAGAAAGGCCTCGAGCACCCCCTAGATCTACTCCCTAGACCCGGTCGCCAACACAAGGCGAATTCCTCCCTAAGTCCTACCTAGACCTAGTCGCCAACACGAGGCGAATTCACGAACCGATTACAAAGATGAAATAAAGGACAAATATAAAATACAAATATAAAACTCCCTATGAGGTAATCTGAAGGAGACACCGAAGAATCGCTGAAGATCATTGAAGTCCAAGCGTGCGTTCTTCGTGTTGAGTTAGCATGTTGATCCAAGCCTCCTTTGATTCCTCCATTTGAAATATGAGTGGGAGATGTGTTTGTCTGGAAATACGGCCCTTACAAAGTTTCTGAAGTGCTGGAATAGGGCTCTTGACAATCAGTTGTAAGAGACGTCGAAATTATCCAATTTATAGACTTTGAGCTAGCGTTGGCATTAAGATATAACGTCGGGCGTTGACCATGTATATCAACATATTGATGGCTCGGATCTTCAGAAAAGGAAGGAGATTCTGCACTTTAGGAAATGTTTTATTTTAGGCAATACGAACGTCGGCGTTAAGGATAACGCAGAGCATTGGGCAAATCATTCCTAAAATTCCTCCTGCAATCATGGCTGCTTTCTCCTTGCCAAATTCGTCGACCGGATAGCGCCCAGCGTTAAGACCAACGCCTGGCGTTAAGATTCTTTCTTTAATCAGCTGGCATGCCATTTCGTCGAACGACATCTCCTTTCGTCGACCTCCATTTCGTCGAACGGAATTTTTGTCGAACGTAGTGGTAGAGCATGCAGATCGTAGAACGAAGCTTTCAGTTCGTCAAGCACAATTTCGTCGAATAAAATTTTCGTCGAACGCAGTGGTAGAGTATGCAGATCATCGAACGAAGCTTTCAGTTCGTTGAGCACAATTTCGTCGAATAGAATTTTCGTTGAACGCAGTGGTAGAGCATGCAGATCGTCTAACGGAGCTTTCAGTTCGTCGAGCACAATTTCGGCGAACGAAATTTTTGTCGAACGCAGTGGTAGAGCATGTAGATCGTCGATCGGAGCTTTTAGTTCGTCGAGCACGATTTCGTCGAACGCCATTTTCGTCTAGTGCTAACGCCCAGCGTTAAGATTAACACCTGGCGTTAAACAACATTCAATCCATAAGCTTGTGGTTAGTGCCAGACCATTGTTGTAGCAACCTGGTGTCATGACTATCCAAACCTGCATGCTAAACACACAATGGCAACAAGATCCAATACAAGTAGGATTTGTTATTCTCAAATCAAAGGGATGCGGAAAACCATGTTCCAACAAGAACACCCAAGTGAATCTAGAGAAGTCATCTCCAAAAACTAAGGTGTAATATTTCCCTCCTAGACTCTGTATTGCAGTGGGTCCAAAGAGATCCAAATGCAGCAAGTACAAAATCCTAGGTGAATCACTCTTGGATAAGGATTTGAAACTACTCTTGGTCTGCTTTCCTAGTTGACAAGCCTTGCAGAGTCCTTCCTTCTTGTAAGAACCAGAAGGCAGTCCGCTCACCAGATTGTCCTTGGAGAGCTTAGAGATAGTTCTAAGGTTAATATATCCTAGCCTTTTATGCCATAACTAATTTGTTTTACTCATTGAATTAATTAAACAAATGTCTGAATTGGCTGAATCAAAATTGACTAAATATATATTTCCCTGTCTAATACCATATAACACATTGATGTTTTTATTATTGGTAATAATACATAAGGAATGATTAAAAGTTACCTGATAACCTTCATCACATAGCCGGCTTATGCTGATGAGGTTGTGCTTGAGACCATTGACATATGCTACCTCTTTGAAGGTAACTGTTGTTGGAACATGGTCTTCCGCATCTCCTAGGTTTGAGAATAACCAATCCCATGTGTATTTGATCTTGTGTGTTTAAGTGTGCAGGATAACAAAGTCCACATGACTCAAGGATTACATAAGAAGGTTGCCCCTAAAGTTGAGCCAACAAATCCAATACATCTACTAGCGCTGGCGGTAGTACTAGCGCAGGCGCTAGCTGCCGTTCGACGAACTGTTAGCGGCGCTCGACGAAATTCTCATCATGGCGTTCGACGAAACTTCGCTCGACGAACTCTTAGCAATGGTCGACGAATTCCTGTTCGACAAAATATTGGCTCGAAGCGAAATTTCTGGGAGAACTTATAGAAGGAGATAGCGCCAGGCGATATCCGATAGCGAAGGCGATAGCGAGGAACACAATTGGCAAGGGGGAATTGTTTCCTCGGATTGAAGATTCTGTCGCGTAGAATGTGTCCTAAAATGGGATAGCGCCGACGGTAGCGCTAGCGCAGGCGCTAGCGCTGAGGCAATAAAAAGGACTCCTCTCCTCTCGTTTCACATACACATCAGAGAGAGATAGAGTGCTAGAATTCCAGAGGCTATCTTGGCCGAAAGTTGATGTCCTACCAAAGTTCTGCAAACTTCTGAAGGAGAATCAATTCACGTCGGATCCAAACGAAGTTCGCTTCTACAACGCTTATTCTACAGCGGATCTTCGCCTCCGACTTCAGAAGGGAGTTTTTATTTATTTTCATTTCATATTCTTCTTGTAAACGGTTAGTGAAATCGCCTCGTGTTGGCGACTAGGTCTGGGTAGGACTTAGGGGAAAACTTGCCTCGTGTTGGCGACTAGATCTAGGCTAGGTCTAGGGGGTGCTCAAGGCCACATCCGGGGAAGGGTTGGCTAGAGCGGCTTGAGGCCGAATCCGGGGAGGATAGTCTAGGGCCACCGGTTCGTGGGGATGCGAGTCGGGATAGAAAATAAAAAGAGTTTACTATTCATCACCACCGATTTCTAGCGTCATAGAAGTCAACTTTTGTAAAACCTTATTTGATATTAATAAAGCATGTCTCTACTTTATTTCAATTGTTTTACTTGACTTTCTATTGTCTTAATCTTGCATTATTACAAAGTTTTTAAAATATCACTAAAGTTTTGAAAACCCTTATTCACCCCCCTATAAGGGCGCTTACCGATCCAACAAGTGGTATGAGAGCGGTTTTATTCCAATCGGCTTAACAACCGGGAATAATGGCGTCTCATGATTTCGCTTTTCCTGAGGGTCAAGGGGTTAGTCAACCACCTCTCTTTACTGGGTCAAATTTTAACTACTGGAAAAATCGAATGATGTGTTTTCTTATGACCATGGATGTAGAAGTATGGAACATTGTAGAAGTTCGTTACTCTCCTCCTAAAACTGTAGTGGGAGAGGCGACATTAGCAAAACCAAAAGATAAATGGGACGATAATGATAAACTAAGGTGTAAAAATAATGCTAAAGCAATAAACGCTTTATATTGCGCTTTAAATAGGACTGAGTGTAATAGAATTTCTGCATGCACAACTACTTATGATATTTGGAATCAATTGGAAGTAACTCATGAAGGTACATCGCAGGTGAAAGATGCAAAGCTATTCCAACTGGAATCTGAATATGAAAAATTCAGGATGGATACCGAAGAGGACATTAACTCGATGTACACCCGCTTCACCAAGATCGTCAATGCTTCAAAAGCACTTGTAAAGACCTACTCAGACGGGGACTTGGTGGGGAAAATTCTTCGTTCCTTACCACCAAGATTCAATCCAAAGGTGACAGCCATCTCAGAGTCGCACAACTTAAGAACACTCCAGATCGAGAACCTTATTCGGAATCTCAAAACCCATGAGGTAGAACTCCAGATTCAACACGATGAATACAACAAAGAGCCAAAGAAAAAGGCGCTAGCGCTAAAGTCAAAGAAGGAGAGCATCGAAGATGATGATGAAGATGAAGAAGGTCTCCTGGTGAAGAACTTCAGGAAGTTCATCAGGAATCCGGAAAGAAGGAACACATTCCGCAAATACTTCCAAAAGGATACTCGACGAAAGGGATCTTCCTCTTCATCAAGGAAAGAAAAAGGAAGCGAAGATGAAGAAGAAAGACCACCACCAGAGTGCTACCACTGCAGAAAGACCGAGCACATTCGGAGCCAGTGCCCAAAATATCAAAAGGAGCAAAAAGAACAACACAAAGCAAAAGAGAAGAAGAAGGTACTGAAAGCCGCAACTTGGGATGATTCTTCCTCTGAAGAGTCAAACGAGGCTGAGTTAAGTAGCGAGGAGGAAGCAAACTTATGCTTAATGGCAAAAAGCAATGATGATGACACCAGTGTTCTTAGAGACACTGAGGTAATTCCTCCTACTTTCGAAGAACTCTATGATGAATTTGTTTTAACTTGCAAATCCTATGATCAAAGTATAAAAGATAATATTATATTAAATCGTGAAAATGAAGCTATTATCAAAGAAAATCATAAGCTCACAAAAAAATTGATTTCCCTTGAAAAGAGAAAGGTTTCATGTCAAGAGTGTGAGCACTCTTTATTTAAGACAAAAGAACTTGAAGTTTCTCTTTCTTAGGCCCTTGCACAAAACAAAACTATTGCAAAAGAAAAGGAGGACTTAGAGAGAAAACTAAAAACCACTTTTCTACAAATTGAAAATAATAAAAAGGGATTTGAAAATAAATGTGTTTTGATTGTAAAAGAAAATACTTTTCTTAAAAAACAAAATAATGACCTCAATATTGCCATAAAAAAATTCAGGATTGGTCAAAAATCCCTGGATATGATTTTGGGGAACCAATGTTATGGTTCTGCAAAATTTGGGGTCAGATATAAAAGTGAACCCTACCGCCCAGCGCTAGCTACTAACGCCGGCGGTAGCTCAACTGATAAGAAATCTTCTATTTTTTCTAACATCCAAACATCATCTTGCAAGAGCAACGTAGAAACTCAGAAAAGGGTCTCAACCCCCTTTATTTCGTGTGCTAATTGTCTTAAGTTTGGACACACATCTAGCTCTTGCAGGAATATAAAACAATGATTATTAAAATAAATCTGGGTACCTAAGAAATCTACTTACTCTTTGGGTGGTACCTCTTGGGTATCTGGATCTTTACTCTCATCTTCTCTCTAGATTTGCAGGAAGGCTAAGGAAACTGAGGACGTGTGGTACTTGGACTCAGGCTGCTCCAAGCACATGACGGGAAACAAAGCAAAATTCCTTAGCCTAGAAAAGAAGAAAGGAGGGATCGTAATGTTTGGTGATAACGGTAAAGGAAGGATCATGGGAGTTGGTACAGTAGGTAACGAATCTTTTCTTATCTCAAATGTTCTTTATGTTAAAGGTTTGAAACATAACTTAATATCTATAAGTCAACTATGTGATCAAGGATTAGACGTATTATTTGAATCATCCACTAATCTTTGCAAAATAGTTAATCCTAAAACAAAAGATGTGTTACTAACTGCACCTAGAATTCACAATGTTTACATGTTTCGTTTCATGATCTTTCCAAATCATCTATAAAATGTTTTATAACCGAAAATGATGAACTAGAACTATGGCATAGACGTTTAGGTCACGCTAGTACAAAGCTCATTTTAAAACTAGCAAAAAGGGAATTGATTAGAGGATTGCCTAAGTTGAATGGAAATTTATCTTCACTATGTTCACCATGCCAAAAAGGAAAATTTACAAAATCATCTTTTAAAAGCAAAAAATGAAATTTCTACTTCAAAACCATTATAACTAATTCATATGGATCTCTTTGGTCCCGTTAACACCGCAAGTCTTGGTGGTAAAATATACACCTTCGTTCTAATAGATGATTTCTCAAGATATTGCTGGACTTTATTTCTCTCTTCCAAATCTGATGCATTTTGCGAATTCTCAAAATTATGTAGGCGCATTCAAAATGAACTAGATTTAAAAATAAAATGCATTCGCTTAGATCATGGAGGTGAATTTGAAAATGAAAACTTTAAATCTTTTTGTGAAATGTTAGGTATTAAGCATGAGTTCTCCGCTTCACGCACACCTCAATAAAATGGTGTTGTAGAATGGAAAAATAGGACAATCCAAGAACTAGCACGCACCATGTTATCTGAATATAAATTACCTAAGTCTTTTTGGGCCGAAGCCGTAAGCACATCATGCTATGTAATGAATAGAGTTATGCTTCGCCCATCTCTAAATCTCACACCATATGAACTATATTTTCAAAAGAAACCTAACGTATCATATTTTAAAGTATTTGGATGTAAATGTTTTATTCTTAATACAAAAGACTCTTTAGGAAAATTTGATGAGAAATGTGATGAAGGAATATTTCTTAGTTATTCTTCAACCAGTAAAGCCTATAGAATATTTAATAAAAGATCGAGTAAGGTTGAAGAGTCTATTAATGTTAAATTTGATGAGTTTATTCCATGTGCAGAGAAGCATTCTACAGGTACAAATGATGAACCTTTGCCATCTTTGGAGCACGACGAAGAGGAACCGTCCAAAGAAGAGGAGGAGAAGTCCAATGAAGTTGAATATGCACCTCCAAGCGTATTGAACTTCTCAAAAAATCATCCAAAAGAGCTAGTCATTGGGGAACCTTCTACTGGGGTAAGAACTCGATCCTCTCTTCATGAAACGTTTTCAAATATTTGCTTTGTTTCTGAAATCGAACCTAAAAACGTGTCCATCACTTTAAATGACGAATTTTGGTTTTTGGCTATGAATGAAGAGTTAGGACAATTTGAAAGAAATAAAGTTTGGAATCTTGTAGATAGACCATCTAATCATCCAATTATCAGAGTAAAATGGATCTTTACAAATAAATTAGATGGTGAATCTAGGATTATAAGAAATAAAGCACGCTTAGTCGCTCAAGGTTATTCTCAAATCGAGGGCATATATTTTGAAGAAACTTTTGCACTCATTGCTCGCTTAGAATCTATATGAATATTTTTGGCATTTGCGAGTTTTAATCGAAAAAATTTATTTCAAATGGATGTTAAAAGTGCCCTTTTAAACGGGTTTATAAAAGAAGAAGTTTATGTAGAACAACCCCCCGGTTTCATAAATGAAAAATTCCCTAATCATGTTTACAAATTAGAAAAAGCGCTTTATGGTTTAAAACAAGCGCCCCGTGCATGGTATGATCGACTTACATCACTTTTGTTAATGCACGGTTATGTTATGGGAAGTGCCGACAACACACTCTTCATTAAGCATAATAATAACGATCTAATTATTTTACAAATATATGTTGATGATATCATTTTTGGAGCCACTAATGAAGAGTTGTGTAATGAAGTAGTATTAGTAATAAAAAATGAATTTGAAATGAGTCTTGTAGGAGAACTATCATATTTTCTTGGTTTTCAAATCTCACAACAAACTGATGGTATCTTTATTTGTCAAACTAAATATGTTCACGATATGCTTAAACGATTTGGATTTGAAAATCTCAAATAAGCTTCTACTCCCATGAGTGCTTCTTTAAAACTAGGAAATGATGAATCCAGAATTTCAATTGATCAAACACTATATAGAGGAATGATAGGATCTCTTCTTTACTTAAGTGCATCTATACCAGATATAATGTTTGCCGTATGTTTATGTGCTCGCTTTCCAGCCAATCCAAAAGAATCTCATTTAAAAGCGGTAAAACGTATTTTTTTGTTATCTATTAGGGTCATCTAAATTAGGATTATGGTACCCACACAATGATTCATTCACACTCCACGGCTATTCCGATTCGGACTACGTCGGGTGTTCACTAGATCGAAAAAGCACTAGCGGTACTTGTCACTTTCTAGGACCCTCTTTAGTAGCTTGGTCTAGTCGAAAACAATCTTCGGTTGCACTCTCCACCACGAAGGCCGAATATATCGCACTTGGTAGCTATTGTGCACAAGCTTTATGGATGAGTCAAACACTAGAGTATTTTGGATTTCATCTTAAAAACATTGATCTTAAATGTGACAACAAAAGTGCAATAGACCTCACGTATAATCTCGTGCACCACTCTAGATCCAAACACATCGATGTTCGTCATCATTTCATTATGGATCACATTAAGAAAGAGCATGTAAAAGTAAGCTTCATTGGCACGGACTCTCAACTCGCTGACATATTTACTAAACCTCTTCCCGATGCAAGATTTCGATTATTACGACTTGAGTTAGGTGTCCTAGATCTTTCGAGTTAAAACACATTCACAAAACATAATTTTTGCATGTTTTAACCATCGAAAACATCTCCTAAAAATCTGACATTTCAGCATGAAACTACTATTGGGACACTTAATCAAGATCAACAATTAAAAACTCCTAAATCATAAAAAATCATGTACTGTTTCCCGCGCTAGCGCTAACGCTGGCGCTAGCGTACTTATGTGTTTTTCTGTATTTTTAAAATTTTGAAAAATTCCTAAAAATATATTAATCTATATGTACTATTTGTTTTTGCAATTCTGATTATATTTTATTTTTTAAAAATCAAATACAAAAATACAAAAGTTAAAATTACAAAAAAAATATATGTTTTGTTTAAAGTCTATTTTTGAAAAATCAAATACAAAAGCTAAAACTACAAAAAAAATATATGTTTTGTTTAAAGTCTATTATTTTTACAAAATCCAAATTACAAAAAAAAAAATATGTCTTGCTTTTTGTTTAAAGTTTATGTCGTTTTGAAAAATAAATTCAAATACAAAAATATAAAACACTGAAACTATCAAAAAAAAAACTGTATGAATTTTCGTATGAGAATCAAACATGATTTAATCTATTCCTTAGAGCTTCTATAATGTTGCATTTTATTTTTTCAAACTCTTTGAACTTTGTTTTCATCATGCTTTGATATATCTATTATCATGTGCATCAATTATATTGAAAGTTGTGTAGAACTATGCGTAGCATGCCTCTAAGTATAAGTTAATGTTTTATGTTTGATAATGATCTTTATTCACTCACTTATTTTGGCATTGTCTATATTTGTGTTTAATCTAAGAATGCTTGTATATGTTTTGTATTAGTACAATGAATTAAAATTGCACAAGTATCTTACCTACACTCCTTTATTTGCACTTTTACAAATTAAGAAAAGTGGTTAACTTTTTCATAAATTTTATTGGTTTGCAAAAACAAGTGTATTCGGAGAACTTTGTACAAAACAAAAATCATAAAATAAAGTGACAAAGATAACTCCACCAAGCACTACTTGAACCTCCTGATAAGTCTTAATAAGCGTTGTGAGGTTGAGCACCTTGGAAAGAATAGTAAAATATCTTGTGCAAACCATAACTTTCTTTCAAAATAAAAACCACTTATTCTTAAGTACACCAGATCACAATAAAAATCATTCTTGAAGAATAAAACTAGGTGATCCCCCAAGCACTACTTTGCACCCTGATCAGTCTTAATGAGCATTGTGTGTGCAAAGCACATTGGTAGTTGTACATTTTTTTTGTGCATTGAAGTTTGTGGAAGTAAAATTATTTGTGTTTTATTGTGCTCTTACTTTACATATTACTTGTATTTTTGATTAAAACATGTGTTTACTCTACTCAAAAATACACTTATGTGCACATCATTATCTTCCATAACACTTCTTCTCATGAGTATTTGATCCTAATGCTAATTCTATACTATTCTTTACTTATGAAATGCACTAGATAACCTAGCATGCTTTCTACAATGTTTAGTATGTTTTGAAACTATGAATTAACATAACATTGTAGTACTATCTTTCTGATATCATTATTTCATGCTTGGTTAATTTATTACTGATTTTAAAATGTTTACAAAACATCTTCTTTATAAAATTAAACTCCTATATTTTTTTAATTATCATGTCTTACAAAAGATGTTTGCTTGTATTTTTCTATGTCTTCCGCAACTTTACATTTACCTTCTATTTGGTTATGCTACAAACTCTGATTTATGACAATATTGTGATGAAAATAATTCTAAAACTCCTTCTCATTTCATTCTCTATAAGCTCGATCATGCCTTTATCTTATTATCAACTTTTTAGTGATGTCTCCTTACCCGTTTTTGCTAATAACAAAAGGGGGAGAACTAACATGATAAATATTTTTCTGCTATTAAACTATAATGCTTAATTAAGATGATAGCTTACATATTAGGAGAACATTCACTTAGGGGGAGCATGTATTTAGGGGGAGCAATTCTAAATGCTAAATGCTAAAATTATCCTAAGTCATCACTCTCACACACACACAAGTATGGTTCTTCATGCTTATATATTAATGCTCTGATTTATCATTAATGGATTTGTTATTATCAAAAGGGGGAGTTTGTTGGAACATGGTCTTCCACATCTCCTAGGTTTGAGAATAACAAATCCCATGTGTATTTGATCTTGTATGTTTAAGTGTGCAGGATAACAAAGTCCACATGACTCAAGGATTACATAAGAAGGTTGCCCACAAAGTTGAGCCAACAAATCCAATACATCTACTACCGTTGGTGGTAGTACTAGCGCAGGCGCTAGCTGTCGTTCGACGAACTGTTAGCGGCGCTCGACAAAATTCTCATCATGGCGTTCGACGAAACTTCGCTCGACGAACTCTTAGCAATGGTCGACGAATTCCTGTTCGACGAAATATTGGCTCAAAGCGAAATTGCTGGGAGAACTTATAAAAGGAGATATCGCCGGGTGATATCCGATTGCGCAGGCGATAACGAGGAACACAATTAGCAAGGGGGAATTGTTTCCTCGGATTGAAGATTCTGCCGCGTAGAATGTGTCATAATATGGGATAGCGCCGGCGGTAGCGCTAGCGCAGGCGCTAGTACCGAGGCTATAAAGAGGACTCCTCTCCTCTCGTTTCACATACACATCAGAGAGATATCAGAGAGAGATAGAGTTCTAGAATTCCAGAGGCTATCTTGGCCGAAAGTTGATGTCCTACCAAAGTTCTGCAAATTTCTGAAGGAGAATCTCATCACGCCGGATCCAAACGAAGTCCACTTCTACAACGCTTATTCTAAAGCGGATCTTTGCCTCCGACTTCAGAATGGAGTTTTTATTTATTTTCATTTCATATTCCTCTTGTAAACAGTTAGTGAAATCGCCTCGTGTTGGCGACTAGGTCTGGGTAGGACTTAGGGGGAAACTCGCCTCGTGTTGGCGACTATATCTAGGGTAGGTCTAGGGGTGCTCGAGGCCACATCCGGGGAAGGGTTGGCTAGAGCGGCTTGAGGCCGAATCCGGGGAGGATAGGCTAGGGCCACCAATTCGTGGGGATGCGAGTCAGGATAGAAAACAAACAGAGTTTACTATTCATCGCCACCGATTTCTAGCATCATAGAAGTCAACTTTTGTAAAACCTTATTTAATATTAATAAAGCATGTCTCTACTTTATTTCAATTGTTTTACTTGACTTTCTATTGTCTTAATCTTGCATTATTACAAAGTTTTTAAAATATCACTAAAGTTTTGAAAACCTTTATTCACCCCCCCCCCCTCTAAGGGCGCTTACCGATCCAACAACTGCTCCAACTCTGACTTTTCCATATCCTTTGGTTTGTCCACAGTTGGAGTCTCCAAAAATTACTTTGGGTCCAAGCTTTGCCTTGTAATTGTTTAGATTGGCCATATTTCCTGTCATGTGCTGAGAACACCCACTATCCAAATACCACTGTTCCTTTATGTTTGGATAGCCTTGTACCTGCACAATAGAAAATAAACTAGTTGTTTTTGACCCAGACTATCTAGGGTCCTTTTGTCTTACCACAAAATTTTGAAATGTAAGAAATCTCAGGAAGATCCTTATAGCCTTGTGGATGATATCTCCTAGGAGGAATAATCCACTCAGTAAAGGGATTTTTAGTATGTTGAGAATGAGAATTCTTTTGAGATGCAGTGCATTTTCTGTTCGACGAACTTGGCTGAGTTCGTCGATCGTCGTTCGACAAATTGAAGTAATTTCGTCGAGCGCCGTTCGAAGGATAGTTGTACTGAATGTATGTATTCAGTGTTTGTCGATCTCCGTTCGACGAATTCATGTGATTTCGTCGAGCGCCATTCGACGAATGTTTTTGAATTCCTTTATTCTTAACATCCTTGCTTGAGATATTATTACCTACTTCTATTGCCTCTTTGCTTTTGGCAGAAATGAATTTTACTGGAGTAGATAAAGTATCTTTCTTAAGAAGATGTGGCTGACTTGATGATGCACCCAAGCCCAGTTTGCCATTGAGTCTCGCATTTACAGTACTTGTGATGTCCATCAGTTTGATGCTTCTCCCATTGAGGGATTCTCCAAACTTTTTAGCCTCAGATAATTTGTTCTCAATGAGAACAATATGTTCTTTGGAGGCAGCCAGTTCTTTCTTAAGATTGGCATTATCTTCAGTCAGTTGATTCATTTCAACCAACTTACTTCTGAGAGAGATTATCTCCTTCTTAGATTTAATTAAATCTAAACAAAGAGTTTTAAATTCATTTTTAAAATCATTTGAATTAAAATCAAAGGTAGAGATTACCTGATCACTATCAATGTTAGATTCTGATTCATCTGAATTATTTGTTGATGCATTGATAGCCATCATGCAGAAGCTTCTTTCATCTACATCATCTTCATCATCACTAAAGTTGGATGTTGATGCATGTTCTGAATCATTGCATGAGTCATAAATAGCCATCAAGCATTGATCATTTTCACACTACAACAAAATCATTATACGGTGACATTCTTTTATGTCTTTGGTGATGATTTTAAAACATCGCGATAATTTTCGTGACGTTTATAAAAACGTCAAAAAATCGCAGTGATTGCAGTCGTCGCCATAGCTCTTTGCGACACTTTCACAAAAAAAACGTCGCGATTGGTAGTTGCTTTATCGTGACAATTTTTGAAAAAAAACGTCATGATAGATAATTGATCTATCGTGACACTTTATAAAAAAACGTCGAGAAAAATATTAACTCTACCACTATGTTTTTTTGCAAAATGTCACCGTAGTTAAAACTCTACAATAACGTTTTCCGAAAAAAGCGTCGCAATTTTTTGCATTTTAATAAAAAAAATTAAAGCAAATAAAAATTTATGATATTCTAAACTCTAAAAAGTAATTGTCATCTAAAATCTTAATTAAAAATATGAATATTATTTTTTTTATAAAATTAATTTTGATAAATATTTCAAAAGTTTTTTGAGAGTAATATTAAGATATGTTAAGAGGTTTTTTGCAACTTGTTGTTCGAAGTGTTATATCTCTAATTATAACAAAAAATGAAAAATTAACTATAATGCCGACATAATACATCATCATTGGAACTAAAAAAGTATAAACTTGCAAAAAAAACACATTAATAATAAACAAAACGTGTTTCAAATAATATAAACTTGCAAAAAATATATATAATCATTCACTACATTCCCTCTCACAATGCTCTCACAATGCTCCACCTGCTCTCACAATGCCTCCATCTATTCTTCCCACATTCCATCTCTTCCAATGTCCTCTTCCATTCAAGTTGCTTGTCAACTCTACCTCCTCCAGATCCATGAGGAGCTGATGAGTAATCGGTTGATGGTGAGTGAGCACAAATATGCTTAAAATTAAAACCATAAAAATGTTGAGTCTATCCTCTCTGCAAATGCAAGACCTGCAAGAACAGAGCAACCATGAGTAAATAAATTACCTACAAAGCTTGGCAAGGAAAAGAAAACTATTGAATCCAACATTTTATAAGAGAACTAAGTTGCATAGTATGAGATGAGTAAGAAAATCCCTCATACTTGTGACCTGCAAAGAACGTCATTTATCATGTTGGATCGTGCTTCTAACTACTGGAATGATTAAGGAAAAAAAGAGAAACAAACCAATGAACTTTTACTGAATTGGAAGGAAGGGAGATTGTGACGGAGCTCGATCTGGAAGGTGGCCGGCGAAGCAATTCTTGTAAGAACTGAAGCAGAAAAACCATGATATTTGAAGTCAGCGGTGGTAAGAGGAGTCGAGCAGAGTTGTCGGAAAGAGGCATGAAGTTGAGGAAATCATAGGAGTCGAAGAAAAACCTAATCGCAAGCTAAAAAAGACGTAGAAGTAGAAACCGAAACAAGAGATTTTGGAGCCAGTAGGCCTAGTATTCTTCGATACTAGGTTTGAGCTCATACATGTAACCTAGAACTAGTTGGTTTAGGAGCAGTCACGAACATTATTTTTCCAAAGAGACGTTTTGGGTCAAAACACCATCATAGTCATGCAGCTGTAGTTAAGTTTTAGCGTTCGCTAACCGCAAAAATACGAAAAAAGTGGAATTTGGGCAAAACATGTCATTAAATTTCCAAACACATGTGTTTTACTGCTTTAATACAACAATTTCACACGTGTTTTACTGATTTAATATTGGACTCGTAGGGTAGAATCATCCCATAAGAACATTGTTATTAAAGAGAACAACATTATGGCTCCTTGTTAGAAAGAAGAAAAACCAAAATATGAGCAACATAGGTATCTGATAATGTTAGTGTCAAGATTTTTCACCAACTGTTGCTTTGTGAGTTCTACAGGTTGACATCATTTATGTCCTCACAAACAAACACAACAAACCAAACCCAAAATGGATTCAAGTTATTTTATATGTCCTGTACTTATATATCACTTTAAACATAGCTCAAAATTTTAGTTTGGCTATCACACGTTTTCATCAAAAAATATGTATAGAAATCATTGATCTTACTGTTTGTACATTTAGTCATCTATTTCATTTGCGTAATCATCAACTAACAAAGATCAATGGAAGTTAAACTAATCATCCTAGCAACACAAATTTATACTACCACAGAGAATGAGAACGCATGAATGATAGTTAAACCTGCTACACCCAAGTTCATTGCAATGGTAATCTAAAATTCCAGAAATGATAATCTCAAATGTTAATCAATTGTATACAAAATAAATCACTTGTGTAATGCAGGTCTCAAATTCAAAAATAGTCATATGAGACATTAATTCATGCATCTGACATTAGTCAATGTCCATGTGCACATTTTCAGGAAATTTTTACTACTAATATGGAAAAGATACGAAGTAATCAAATAAATATGACTATGCTAACACACATGGGTTTATTGTCGATAACGGGAAGTACAGATACATGCTGCATCGATTCGTCCTGTGATGCAGAGATTAACCTTGGAGAGAACTCCTTATTACATGAAGAAGTACATAGATAAGATTAAATTGGAAGAATACTTCAAAGAAAAACCTATCACTTAACTGGAAATAAGATTTGTTCGTGGGGAATGAATGAATCAAATCATTCTTGAGATTTTCATTCTTTTATTTTGAGAAACTTGTCTTCATTCGGACTAAATACAGTATAATTAATTAACAATTGAGGAAATAAGATACATAATCAAATCCCAGAAATCTTACCTGAAATAGAGTGGCTTCAACTCTCTATCATTAGCAAACTTGCATAAATTTGAATGCAATTGACATACTCCAAGCCACTGTGTATTTCATTCTTATTCCATGTCTGCATAAGAGATTGACACTTAAAAATGGTTAGAACATCCCAAAATCATACAGTTTTTTTTCCAATCACATTTGATCTTCT
The DNA here is from genome assembly GCA_033032865.1 of Dactylorhiza incarnata. Classification (NCBI taxonomy): domain Eukaryota; kingdom Viridiplantae; phylum Streptophyta; class Magnoliopsida; order Asparagales; family Orchidaceae; genus Dactylorhiza; species Dactylorhiza incarnata. Next base: position 3,112,008 of record JAWHQI010000068.1, read on the forward strand.
TCATCTGCGTCATAACATTTCTCTGTCACTGCAATTCAAATTTAACTTCATCTTGAGCATATGAATTTCTTCGTAAAATTTACTGCATATAAAATCAGACAGGAACATTTTTTTATGAATGAAAGAAAAACCTGGGCAAACTTGTAACACATTGACTCAGCAAGTTGGAGACCCTCAGGCCAAGTGGCATAATCAGGACTACCAATTACATTGCAAATTTTGTGAATCACATCTACTTCACTGCATAACCCATTGAACCGTAGAGTTAGTGGATCTTTATAGCAACAAAAACATCTTAGACTACAATTTGGTTAAAATCATTATGACGATAATGAAATTAAAATATATGAAGAGATAGAATAGTACAAATTTGGCATGAAATCATAAAAAGATTTCTCTGAATCAAAGAGTGCAAAAATGATTACTAAACATAAAGCTTTCCAATATATAACTTCTGTTTCAGCAAGTACAAAATCAAAGTTGCAACTTCTTAAGAATAGCTTTAAACTCAGTTTCCAATGTGTCGCTATTCACTGCTAAATAAATGGGAGATATGCTTTAAGATTGAATTGAGTAACTGAAGCATATAGTGATGGTGAACTGAAGCATATCTACAAACCTCTCCAGCAAATCCATCCTATGTTCGAATCCAAGGTTTAACATTACTGGGAATGGCATCTAAACTAAATGCATCAATATAAACTTCTGCACATTAACAACTTCTGAACAAACTGGTTGCCTAAGGAGAAGAATTCAAAATGGTTGAAGGAGAAGATTAAAAGAAATCCATCATAAAGGTTTAAAAGGTCAAAGAGATGAGAAACCTAAAGTTCTATAGTTCTATAGATATAAATAAAAGAAATATTGAATTGAAGCACGTTGGTAAAAACGTTTAAGGATGTTAATATATTCTACTGTAGGTTTTTTCAGGTAATTTGCTCCTCCTCTACTAAACCATAACAACGGCCATATTAAAATCTAATCATTAGCTCCTAGTTTGGAGGTGTGATCTGTGTGTAGAAAGAAATTAGAGTAAGAAAAATGGTGGTTTTAATGGGTGGACCCAAAAAAATATTTCTGCAATTGAGGAGTACTTATACACAAATATTTTTTCTTATATGGGCAAAGAGAGCTCCATGAGGCTCACATATGACTTCCAATGGAAAGAACACTGTAGGTTTGTTTCAATGCCACTGTAAAAAGTGACCAAATGTTCGATTATTCTAAGTAAAAAAAATATAAGTGGTTTAGGATTTAAGCCAATGAAAGCTTTCACTTGATATTGCAAAGGAGGTCGATACCTAGAAGTAGATTGCTTCAGGATTCGGTGGAAGGAATCGCTGCAGGAATCGGCATGAGTAGTCAGTGGGCTTCGGCGACAGGATTCAGCGGGCATCGGGGGCAGGATCAGGCAAGTTTCAGTGGCAGGACCAGGCGATCTTTGACGACATGAGTAGCTAGAGAATCGCTTCAGTTGTAGAAGCCGCAGAAGGGATCGTTCCTAAAATGCATGAAGTAGAACGCCCAAAGAGAAACCTAGCTTGAACATACTGAAGAGGAGAAGATTTCAAATTAAGCTAGAAGGGGCGGAGCCGCACCACCGCAAATAGGTGAAGGAAAAAAAAACCTAACCTGAAACCACCGTGTGTCGCTCCTTTCGATGTCTGGCCGGATGAGGTGGGAAATCTACTGGTTCCTCCTTTCCGAGCTGAACATGAGGGAGGCAGCTGTGATGGAGTAGCCATCGAGGGAGAGCTCTCAAGGAGGGTTTGCGATGGAGGAGTTTGTGGTGGAGTTGCCGAGGAGATGTGGAGGAGCGATAAGAAATAAGGTTGCTTGCGGCAGAGGATTTTTGAGAGACGCAAACTGATTTGATACGTTATACGTATAGGATAAATAAAATTTGGGTGGGAGAAAGCCCGGGAAATGGCAGAAGACCCAAAAGAACCAAGAAATTTGAAATAAAGAAGGGATTTTGGAGGGTTACACCGTTAATATATATATACACACGAGCAGCTCGGCACGGACTTCGCCTGTGCTCGCGGACTCTTAACGGGCTATGCTCGTATTCGACCGGGATGCGCCCGCGTATAAGCACTTACCTTTTATACAAAACATATACATATTAGTACTTAAAATAACCGTAAAAAATATGAATCAATATTTCTATTTCTATTCTGTAAAAAAATGTAAGTTTTTACCTAAAAATTTAATTTCTCTCTTTTTCTCTTCTCTCCCTCTCTCCCTCTTATCCCTAAATGTAAGTATAGGAGGGCTATAAAGATTCCCTCTCTCTCTCCCACTCTCCCTTCTCTGTTTCTTTCTCTCTTCATTGGATGGATGAGATCAAAAGTTTGTCACATATTAGATGGCTAAAATTAATTCTACAACTCCAAAATACTTCTTTAATGTAGTTAAAGATATATATAAATAATCATACAAATCAAAAAATTCATCGCAAACATAATTTAAAACCTAAATAACGAATATCCATAGAAAAGTATAGGTGAGTCATGATTTTCCTGCTTCCCAAACCTGACATCCTCTTACTAAAATAACTTAAATCATATTGATGAGCTTATGCATGGCCAAATTTATTTAAAAATGTACTCTTATTAAAATAAAATATTCAGTCATACCTCATAAATCGTATTGATGTGTTTTGGGTCAATAACTTGGTTTGTGAGTTTACGTATACTTAAAATATCTGATATATTTTGGATCATAATCGGATAAATTAGTCACATGTGCCCAACTAAACTGGTCACCATGGGTTAAGTGGGTCTGCTAGCCCAGTTGAAAATGAGATGTTACAGTAGCAAAAAGGTGCCTTTTACACTTCATAATCATCTTTAGATTGTCACACTTAAGATGTTTAGCTCTCTATTTTCTACTAACCCTCAAACATTCATTGTAATATGTGTCTTGATTGAAAGTTATTTTGTAAATATATAAATAATTAAGTTGATCATAACACATTAACTGATAGAATTATATGTGACACAGATTAATTAAGTATGATAATTAATATAAATATAAATATTTTTTTTCACATTTTATTAATAAAAATAGATAAATTTTAATCAATTATCTCATAATAATGTTTTGTCATGACTCATAACTGTGGCTAATACTTCCTTTCTAGCCATGGATTAAGAAATGTGACTAAAATAATAGTCACGAATTATGTAACTGTAACTAATACTATCTTTTAGCCATGAATTAAGGAAACCGTGACTAATGCTTTGTTTTTGCTACGAATTAGGCATCAGTTGCTAATACTTGCTTATTAGCCACGAATTATTGGTTGTGACTAATACTTCATTATTAGCCAAAAAATTTGACCTATGGCAAAAAAAGTGTGGCTAAAAGTTACTTTTCTAGTAGTGTGTTTTGGTGACGTTTTAAAAATAATTGTCACAAAAGCTAAACATGTATGTTGACGTTTTTCATAGAAAACGTGGCTAATGCTTAATTTTTGTATTAGCGACGTTTTTGAAAAAAATGTCACTAAATAGAAAACTTACGGCGACGCTTTAAAAAATATCACAATAAAAACGTCGCTGTAAAGCATATATCTTGTAGTGTCATTTGGATCATTTTCATCTTCAGAGGAGCTAGATGATGACTCTGACTCAGTATCACTCCATATTTCAGCTACAAAGCCTCTTCCCTTGTGTATATATTTGAGGGAGGATGGCCTGCTGGAGTGTTTCTTTTCTTCCTTATCTTTTCTCTTGTCCTTCTTTTGATTTTTTGGACACTCAGGTAGGATGTGTCCAGGCTTCCTGCAACCAAAACAAATAAATTCTTTAGAATTTGATTTTTCATACCTTAGTTTTTCTTTGGATCTGAAATCCTTCTTTCTGAGATCCTTTCTAGCCATTTTGAAAAATCTTTTGGCTAGGAGGCTCATAAACTCCATTTCTCCTGGAGCTTTGTCTTCCTATTATATTGCTTGGAAAGCAACGCTTCTCTCCTTTTTGGTGGCTGGAGAGGAGGTAGACTGTTCAGCTTCTCTTAACTTGATAAGCTGCTCATTGGATTATAATTTGCCTAACAAGGTCTCAGTAGAGATCTCATTTAGGCTTCTGGCTTCCTTGATTGGCCAGATCCTTGAGTCCTATGTGCTGGGGAAGAACATTAGGATCTAATCATTTACTTCAGTGATTGAGATCACTTTATCCAAAGACTTCAGCTCATTGATGATGAGACTGAGTCTGTTGTACATGTCTGCAACTATTTCAGTATTTCCCTTCTTGAAGTTCTCATATTGTGAGATGAGATGAGATCTTATGTCCTTTCTCTCATCTGCAGATCCTTCAACCATGTTGTTAAGAGAGATCCAGATGTCCCTAGCTGAGGTGCAGTCAACAACCTTCTAGAATATGTCATCAGACGTGGTATGTGCCAAAATGTTCATAGCCTTGGCATCTGCATTCCTTTGTTTCTTCTGAGCATCTATCCACTCAAGAGGTGGAACATCATTAGTGTTGGTTGCTGTCTCAGTACTTGTTGATGCTGATGGAGTAGGAGGTCCTGTCAAAATAGAATTAAAGATATCTTCAACAATAGAGTTCATATATAATTTGATCCTTGCCTTCCATAATGCAAACTTGTTAAGATTGCACATAGGAGGTCTTGTGCTTGAGTAATCTTTGTTATGTGCCATGAGTTTTTAGAAAAAGAAAACTCTAGAAAAAGTTAAGATCTAATTGATCTTTTGATTCAGGTGTTAGCCTGTGTAATCAATCAACCAACCTCTGATACCAATTGAAAGTGAGGTATTAGATCTTAGATTTACTATAGAGGGGGGTGAATAGAGTATTAAAAGTTTTTAACTTATTTTATAGCGGAATTAAAATAATGATATGTGTATGTGTAATAGAGTGAGTATATAAGCAAAACAAAAATAACGCAGCACAGTACAGAAAGAAAAACACAATCACAACAGACACAAGGATCTATAATAGCTCCCCAATCAACCTGGGTATATCTACTCTTCTACCACCCTTGGTAGGAATCCACTAGGTTTTTGATCAGGTGCCCTATCACCGATGGGATTTTTGATCAGGAGCACAAACACCACTAAGCTTTTGATCAGGTGCTCAAACCAAACCGCAGGTTTTTGATCAGGTGCCCTGCCACCAAAGATTAACTTTTGAAGGGAGTTAGAACCCTGTACAAGATGGGTAAATAGGATAAACAAAAAAGGTGTTTATGAAGTTCTTCTCTGTCAACAAATTTTGAGAGAAGACTAGTGGATTGTTGTGTTATAAAGCTCCTCCTGTCTGATAGAATTTCTTGACAGATAATGGATGGAGCTTTCTCTTGGATGAAAAGGATCTTCCTTGATAGCAGATGAATCTAAGAGAAGATGTTTCTTAGATTATTATTGCTCTTTGAAGATTAAGAACCAACAGCTGAAACTGAGAGAAGATTTTTGTTGGTTTTAGAGAATGAAAAATGTTGCTATTGATGAAGAAGATCTATGTATTTCTGTTTGTCTTTCTGTATTTCACAAGTATGTTACTTCTCTAGTCGTGCAGTGCTTCATCCTTTTCCTTAGAGATATAAGACTATTTTTTAAATTCAAATCTTCTGGTTAAGGAATAGAATAATCTGAATTAAATCATTCTTGGGGACCGCAATCTTATTCAGCAAGAATACTTTAATTCCTTTTCCATGAAAGTATCATTTTCCAATATGTCAATGGCTACATTCTCGAAAGAAGAGAATAGAAAAGAATATAAAAAGGAAGGATCAAATCTTGACTTATCTGAAAATGAATAAGTCCAAATATATGAATAGATCCGTTGCTGAATAGACGATCTGAGTTCAGAGAAAAGAGATAACTGATTCTTCAGAAGTTGTCAAGCTGAAAACGAATTTCATTGAGCAGAAAGCTGAGTTTGTCGAGCAGATAGCTGAGTTCGTCGAACTGAACACTTAGTTACTCATTCGTCGAACAGAAGGCTGAGTTCGTCGATCTCAATCTGGAGTTCGTCAAACTGAGAGATAGAATCTGTAGAACTGCTTGAATGACTGATTTCATCGAGCTGGAGAACAAGTTCGTCTAACTGAAACACGACATTCGTCGAACACAGGAAAGAGTTCATCGAACGCAGAAAGATGTTTGTCGAACATAGAAACTTAGAATTTTCCTAAGTTCTAGCTGACTTAGACAAACTTAGACCTTGACCCTAAGACTATACAATGGGGTCAACTTGAGTCCTAATCACAGATAGTGATCCTAGCCCAAATCAGGAATAGGGTTGTTCCAACAAAGAGCGCAAATAACACCCTTAACTGGGATATTACTACGAAAGGCAGCACTGGAAAGAAACTCATATGAACGGGGATAGAACAGAACTTTCCTCCTAAGAACGGAGATGAAACTGAAGCCTCCTGATTATGGAGTGATTGGACTACTAACCTGCTTATTTATTCATGTTCTCCAGTCTCGTACTGGTCATGTACTTACTGCCTTCTATTTATTCTTTTCCACACTCCAGTTTCGCACTGGTCAGCTATTTACTGCTTTCTGTGTATTCTTTTAAATCCTCCAGTTTCGCATTGATCAATTATTTATTATTTTATTTATCCTGTTTGATATTCCTGTCTCGCACTGGTCAGCTATTTACTGCTTTCTGTTTGTTCTTTTTGATACTCCAGTCCCGCACTGGTCAGCTAATTATTGCTCGCTAATCAAGTCTTGTACTGGTCCAGTTATTCTGGCCCCTTTCTTTCGTCCTTCCTTTCTGTAAAATGCTTTGTTACACAGCACCGCTTTTTATTTTGCACCATAACTATCATACTTATACCCATGGTGCTAACCCAGGTTTGACTCTAGCAGACAATTTTCCTGCTAGTGAGGCCTTAGTTGGGGATAACCGCGAGTTGAGTATCTCCTCCAGAGTTAGCCCCAAATAATGTGCCCCCACGTCCGTTGCATCTCCCGACAAAAAGTTGGGTAACCGGTAGAGTCAAGAAAATCGCGGCGGACCTGATGTAGTTGTTCCTTTCATTATAAGGTTTGTGAACTGCTTGCTGTAAAAATGGCATGTCGCTCATGCCTGTAGACCATTCGTACCGGTGCAGATGGGTTGACGACTCATGGCGACAGGGAGATGTGCACTACAGGTTATCACCACTTCAATCCCGCTGATTTGCCTCCACTGGTCAGCCTAAATCTCGAAATCACAGGATGTCACTCACATCCAAGCCGTACATCAAATTATAAGGGGGGCCTGGGTGATACGGTACGACTACGCTCAGAACTAGCAGGACTGGCCACTGTCATCGATGGCCACATAGGTGAGGCCTTCGGGGTTCGCTACACTGCTGGAAGAAAAGCAGTCCAAACTGTGTCGACACGGGATTTTGTGTACGGGTTTGAACACCCACTGTATGTGTGTGAGCAATATTTTATTATTAATATTACTGTAGTAATAAATTGCGTATCTCCTAATTATAACAATTAGTTTGAATAAGATGCCCGATATATACATCTTGCTAACCCTTCTTCCATCAGCTAACTATTTTTAGTGCTTAAGCCCGTCCCCAGGATATGGATCCGGGGAGGGGATGTGTTTTCCGCTTAGCTCTGTGATTAACAGTAGTTTTTATGACCATTCAAAGGAGAGGGGACATCGCAAAGCCCCCGCACCACTGGATGACTTACCAGCTCTCGAGATTGCCCGATCGGATACTCCAGCCTCACCCCTGTCTTTCGTGATGTGATACCTAGAGTATAGGACTAAATAAGGAGTGTTTATGTTATAGTATTTACTTTTAGCCCACAGGGCCGTTCATGTAAACAGTAGGAAATGTCCTTTTTCTTGTATATATCTGTTGCCTTGTTAGACTTCCTTACTTCTGCTTCCGCATTGTGACTCTGATATGATGTGATGATTCTTGTGCATGATAAGGCGACCGCTCAGCACTTGAGTGGGTGGGTCGTTGCCACCCGGGAGCGCTAAGCGGTTGTCTTGGGCAATAAGATCCCCTTCCCCCGACCTGGGTTCAGTTTTGGTGGGGGCGGGGGGGGGGGGGGGGGGGGGGGGGGGGGTCTTACACCTTATATGTTGGCGATTTTCTTAATTATTAATCATGTTAGTTCTCCCCATTTGATAATGTTTATTATTTATCATGTTAGTTCTCCCCCTTTTGTTATTAGCAAAAGTGGGTTAAGGAAGCAAGAGACATAGAAAGATGTTTTTGAGTAAAAGATAAGGCATGATCGAGCTTTTAGAGAAAATGAAATGATAAGGAGTTTTTAGCATAATTTTTTTTCAAAAAGAACCGATTTTTTGGCATAAAAAATAATATTCATGTTTAGAATAACCAATATAAATTTTATCAAGCAAGTCTACCACTTGTTGAAGGAAATGAATTTTGAGATTCAAGTGATGATACACACAAAAGAAAAGACTTTAAATGAGCATGAAAGCGCATGGTAAAAAATTATATGGTAATGTTGCGGAAGACTTAAAGAAATACACAAAACATCTTTTTTGTAAGCGTGACGATTTAAAAGTAGAGATATGAGTTAAATTCCAAAATAAGAAGATGTTTTTGTAAACCATTTTTCTTTTAAAATCTTTAAGGTTTACAATCAATTAACCAAGCATGAAAGAAAGATAACAAAAAGAGACTACTACAATGTTTTTTTAATTCACAAATTCAAGTCATACCAAATATTATAGAGAGCATGCAAGGTTATCTAGTGCATTTATATATAAAGAGTAGTGTAGAATTAGCATTATGAACCAATACTCATGAGAAGAAGTATTATGGAAGACAATGACATGCACATAAGTGTATTTTGAAGAAAGTAAACAAATAATTTAATCAAGAAATACAAGACATATGGAGAGTAAAGTGCACAATAAAACACAAATAATTTTACTTCCACACACTTTAAAGCACAAAAAAAAAGATACAAATACCAAGGTGCTTTGCACACACAATACTCATTAAGACTTATCAGGGTGCAAAGTAGTGCTTGGGGGATCACACACTTTATTTGTCAATATTGATATTGTTGTGATCTGGTGTACTTAAGAATAAGTGGTGTAAAAAAAACTAAGGTTTGCACAAGAAACTTTACTATTCTTTCCAAGATGCTCAACCTCACAAAGCTTATTAAGACTTATCGGGAGGTTCAACTAGTGCCTAGTGGAGTTATCTTTGTCAATTTATTTCATGATTTTTGTTTTGTTTTGTACAAAGTTCTCCAAATACACTTGTTTTGCAAACCACTGTAATTTTGAAAGCGCATCCACTTTTCTTAATTTTTAAGAGTGCAAATAAATATAAGGTAAGATACTTGTGCAATTTTAATTCATTGTATAATTACAATACACTAGCAAGCATTCTTAGATTAAAAGCACATGTAGACTTGCAAAAATAAGTGAGTGAAGAAATATCATTATCAATCATAAAACTCTTACTTATACTTTGAGGCAAGCTAAGCTTGATTCTACAAAACATTTTCAATACAATTGATGCACATGTGTTTAGATATATCAAAGCATGATATGAAGCAAAACAATATTCAAAGTTGTTTGAAAAGATGAATTTCAACATTGTAGAAAGTCTAAGTGATAGAATAAACCATTCTTGATATCAACAAGAAATTCCATAGAGTTTTTTTTTTGATATTTTGAAAAATAATTTTGATGTTAAAAAAAGATTAAAATTCTTATAATTGATCTTGGACTTCCCGAGGTCTACCCTGTGAGGGTTTTGCTCCGGTACTAGGACCTATGATAGGGTGACCTCCCAAATCTCCCTTTCACAAGATACACGTAAATAGAAAAAGTTAAGTTCAAAAAATAATTTATTTGTATGTTTTTGGTTTTATTATTTTGTATTTAACTTTTTGCATATTGAGGTAGAAAACAAACAAAAAACCAAAGAAAGGATGGGAATAAAAATATTTTTTTAATTTGGCTTTTGTATTTTTTTGTTTTAATTTTTCAAAAATCTAATAATGGCAGAAATGCAAAAATAAGTAGTACATATATAAGAACATATTTTTAGTGATTTTGCAAAATTTTAAAAACACAGAAAATTAGATAGGCGAGCTAGCACGGAAAACAGTACACAAAATTTTAGTATTTTGAAAATTCTATTTTTTGATCTTGAATAAGTGTCCAAAGATAAGTTTCATGCTGTAATTTCAGAAAGTTTGGAGATGTTTAGATAGGTAAAAAATGCATAAAACCATCGCGTTAATGAATGTGACTTAACGCGAGAGATCTAGGACACCTAATTCTAGTCTTAGAAATCAGAATCTTGCATCAGGAAGAGGTTTAGTGAATATGTCAGCAAGTTGGGAGTCTGTACCAATGAAACTTACTTTTTCATGCACTTCTTAATATGATCCCTAATGAAGTGATGGTGAACATCTATGTGTTTGGATCTAGAGTGGTGTACTGGATTATTTGTAAGATATATTGCACTTTTGTAGTCACATTTGAGATCAATATTTTTGAGATGAAAACCAAAATCCTCTAGAGTTTGGCTCATCCATAAAGCTTGTGCACAACAACTCCAAAGAGAGATGTATTCATCCTCCGTGGTGGAGAGTGCAACCGATGATTATTTCCTACTAGACCATGCAACTAAAAAAGGTCCTAAAAAGTGGCAGGTACCGCTAGTGCTTTTTCGATCTAGTGAACATCTAGCGTAATCCGAATCAGAATAACCGTGAAATGTAAGTGAATCACTGTGCAGGTACCATAATCCTAATCTAGATGACCCTAATAAGTATTTGAAAATACGTTTTACCGCTTTGAAATGAGATTATTTTGGATTGGTTTGAAAGCGAGCATATAAACATACGACAAATATTATATCTGGTCTAGATGCACTTAAGTAAACAAGAGATATGATCATACCTCTATATAAAGTTTGATCGATAGAAATTTCAAATTCATCTTTTCTTAGTTTTAATGAATCACTCATATGTATACAAGCTTGTTTAAGATTTTCAATTCTAACCCATTTAAGCATATCATGAACATATTGTGTTTGGAAAATAAAAAAACATCATTTCGTTATGAAATTTGAAAACCAAGAAAATAAGAGAGTTCTTCTACAAGACCCATTTCAAATTCATTTTTCATTACCAAGACTACTTCATTACACAACTCTTCATTAGTGTCTCCAAAAATTATATCATCAACATATATTTGTAAAATAATTAAATCGTTATTATTATGCTTAAAGTAGAGTGTGTTATCAGCACTTCCTATGACATAATCATGCTTTAACAGAAATGATTTAAGTCTTTCATACCATGCACGGGGCGCTTGTTTTAAACCATAAAGTTCTTTTCCTAATTTAAAAAAATGATTTTGAAAATTTTCATTTATAAAACCGGGGGGTTGTTCTACATAAACTTCTTCCTTTATAAACCCGTTTAGAAAAGCACTTTTAACATCCATTTGAAATAATTTTATTCTTTTAAAACTCGCAAATGCAAAAAAAAATCATATAGATTCTAACCGAGCAACGGGTGCAAGCGTTTCTTCAAAATCTACCCCTCAATTTGAGAAAAACCTTGAGCGACTAAGCGAGCTTAATTTCTTGTAATTCTAGATTCACCATCTAGTTTATTTTTTAAAATCAATTTTACGCCATCAACGGGATGACTAGATGGACGTTCTAATAGATTCCAGGCATTATTTCTTTCAAATTGATCTAACTCTTCATTCATAGCCAAACATTAAAATTCATCATTTAATGCGGTTGAAATGTTTTTAGGTTCAATTTCGAAAAAAGCAAATATTCGAAAAAGTTTGATCAAGAGAAGATCGAGTTCTTACCCCAATAGATGGTTCCCCATTGACTAGATCCTTTGGATAATTCTTTGAGAAATTTAAAATGCTTGGAGGCATATATTCATCTTCCTTGGCCTCCTCTTCTTTGGAAGGTTCTTTTTCGTCATGCTCCAAAGATGGTAAAGGTTCATCATTTGAATCTGTAGGAAGTTTTTCTACACAAGGAATAATTTTATCAAATTTTACATTAATAGACTCTTCAACCTTACTCGTTCTTTTGTTAATATTCTATAAGCTTTACTAATTGAAGAGTAACCGAGAAATATTTCTTCATCGCATTTTTCATCAAACTTCCCTAAAGCATCTTTTGTAATGAGAATAAAGCATTTACAACCAAAGACTATAAAAATGGATATGTTAGGTTCCTTTTGAAAATATAGTTCATACGGTGTGGGATTTAAAGATGGACTAAGCATGACTCTATTCATTACATAACATGATTTACTTACGGCTTCGGCCCAAAAAGACTTAAGTAATTTATACTCAGATAGCATAGTACGTGCTAGCTCTTGAATTGTCCTATTCTTTCTTTCTACAGCACCATTTTGTTGAGGTGTGCGAGGAGCAGAGAACTCATGCTTAATACCTAACATTTCGCAAAAAGATTTAAAATTTTCATTTTCAAATTCTCCTCCATGATCTGAGCAAATGCATTTTATTTTTAAATCTAGTTTATTTTGAATACGAGTACATAATTTTGAAAATTCACAAAACGCATTAGATTCAGAAGAGAGAAATAAAGTCCAATACTATCTAGAGAAATCATCTACTAGAACAAAAGTATATATTCTGCAACTAAGACTTGCGGTGCTAACAGGGCCAAAGAGATCCAAATGAATTAATTTCAAATGTCTTGTAGTTGAAATTTCATTTTTGCTTTTAAAAGAAGATTTTGTAAATTTTCCTTTTTGACATGGAGAGCATAGTGAAGATAAATTTCCATTTAATCTAGGAAATCCTCTGATCAATACCTTTTTGGCCTAAACGCCCATGACATAGTTCTAACTCATCATTTTCTGTTATAAAACATTTTATAGATGATTTAGAAAGATCATGAAAGGAAACTACATATATGTTGTGAGTTCTAGTGCAGTTAGTAAAACATCTTTTGTGTTAGGATTAAATATTTTGCAAATATTAGTAGATGACTCAAATAAAACATCTAATCCTTTATCACATAATTGACTAATAGATATTAAGTTATGTTTTAAACCATTTACATAAAGAACATTAGAGATAGTAAAGGATTCATTACCAACTGTACCGACTCCCATGATCCTTCTTTTACCATTATCTCCAAAGGTAACTATCCCTCACTTCTTCTTTTCTAGGCTATGGAACATTGCTTTGTTGCATGTCATATGCTTGGAGCAGCTCGAGTCAAAGTATCACACGTCCTGCGTATCCTTAGCCTGCCTGGAAATCTAGAAAGAAGATGAGAGTAAAGATTCGGATACCCATGAGGCACCACCCATAGAATAAGTGGATGCCTTAGGTACCCAGATTTGCTTTAGAGATCCTTGTTTAATTTTCAAAAAAGACCTAGACGTGTGTCCAAACATATGACAGTTTACACACGATAAAAAGGGGGTTGAGACCTTTTTCTGGAATTTTACATTGCTCTCACTGGAAGGAGTTTGTTTTTCAGAAGAAATAGAAGATTTTTTATATGAGGGGCTACTGCTGGCGTTAGTGGCTAGCGCCATGCAGTAGTTGTCACTATGATATCCGTGTCCAAATTTTCTACAACCATAACATTGGTTCCCTAAAATCATGTCCAGAAATTTTTGACCAATTCCAAATTATTTGATGGCCATATTGATGTCTTGAGTTTGTTTTTTAGGAGATGAGTTTTCTTTAACAAGCATGACACATTTATTTTCAAAACCTTTTTTGTTATTTTCAATTTGTAAGAGAGAGGTTTTTAGTTTTCTTTCTAAGTCCCCCTTTTTCTCTTGTAAAAGTTTTGATTTGAGAGAGGGCCTTAGAAAGAGAAACTTCAAGATCTTTTGCCTTACATAAGGATTGTTCACACTTTTGGCATGCAACCTTTCTCTTTTCTAAAGAAATTATTTTTTTAGTAAGCTTATGATTTTCTTTGATAAGAGATTCATTTTCATGATTTAAAATAATACAAACTTCTATACTTTTATCATAGACTTTACAGGTTTGAACAAATTCATCATAAAGTTCTTCGAAGGTGGGAGGAGTTACCTCAGTGTCACTAAGAACACTGGTGTCATCATCGTTGCCTTTTGCCATAAATCATATGTTTGCTTCCTCCTCGCTGCTAGACTCAGATCCGCTTGATTCTTTAGAGGAAGAATCATCCCATGTTGCGACTTTCAACACCTTCTTTTTCTCCTTCCCTTTGTATCTTTTTATTTTTGCTCCTTTAAATAATTCGGGCACTGGCTCCGAATGTGCCCGGTCTTCCTGCAGTGAAAGCACTCTGGTGGTGTTCTTTCTTCTTCTTCCTCACTTTCCTTTTCTTTCTTCGAAGAAGAGGAAGACCCTTTTCGTCGAGCATCCTTCTGGAAGTATTTCTGGAAGGTGTTCCATCTTTCTGGATTTCTAATGAATTTTCTGATGTTCTTAACTAGGAGACCTTTTTCATCATCATCATCATCATCTACGCTGCTCTCCCTCTTTGACTGTAGTGCCAGCGCCTATTTCTTTGCCTCCTTGTTGTATACATTGGGTTGAATCTGGAGTTCTACCTCATTGGTTTTGAGATTCCCAATGAGGTTCTCAACCTGGAGCATTCTCAGGTTGTGTGACTTCGAAATGGCTGTCACCTTTGGATTGAACCTCAGAGGTAGAGAGCGAAGAATCTTTCTGACCAAGTCGTTGTCGGAGTAGATCTTTCCAAGAGTTTTTGAAGCGTTGATGATCTTTGTGTAGCGTGTGTACATCGAGTTGTTGTCTTCTTCAGCATCCATCCCGAACTTTTCATATTCTGACTCCAGTTGGATTTGCTTTGCATCTTTCACCAATGATGTACTTTCATGAGTAACTTCCAATTGGTTCCAAATATCATAAGCAGTAACACATGCAAAATTTTTATTAAATTCAGTTCTATTTAAAGCACAATATAAAGCATTCATTGCCTTAACATTATTTTTGCACTTGAGTTTATCGTTATCATCCTATCTATTCTTTGTTTTTTTTTACCGTAACCTCTCCTACTACCGCTGTAGGAGGAGAGTACCGAACTTCTACCATGTTCCAAACTTCTTTATCCATGGTCATAAGAAAGCACATCATCCTAGATTTCTAGTAGTTGAAATCTGACCCAATAAAAAGTGGTCTACTAACACCCTGGCCCTCTGGAAAAGTGAGATCATAAGACAACATTTATTCCTGGTTGTTAGGACGTTTGGAATAAACTGCTCTGATGCCACTTGTTGGATCTATAGGAGCCTTTAGAGGGGGTGAATAAGGGTTTTAAAAACTTTTATTATATTTTAAATGACTTTAAAAACTAAGAGATCAAAAGAGTGAAAAATCAAAACAAATCAAGTGACATAAAATAAAGACATGATTTTATTAACTTGAAATAGAAGATTACAAAACTTGATTTCTTATGATGCTAGAAATCAAAGGCAAAAAGTAAAAAGTCTTTTTGTTTTCTATCCCGACTCATATCCCCCTGAATCGGTGGCTTTAGCCCATTCTTCCCCGAATACGGCCTCAAGCCGCTCTAGCCAATCCTTTCCCGAATATGGCCTCGAGCACCCCTTAGACCTACACTAGGTCTAGTCGCCAACACAAGGCGAATTCCTCCCTAAGTCCTACCCAGACCTAGTCGCTAACACGAGGCGATTTTACAACACGATTACAAGAGTACAGAGATGAAATAAACAACAACAATATGAAAAACTCCCTCTAAGAAACTTCTGAAGTCGGAGACGAAAAATTGCTGTAGAATAAGCATGGTTGAAGCCATCGTCGGTCGGATGCCACGTGAAGAAGTCCTCCTTCAAAAACTCACAGAACTTTTGGTGGGAGATCAATTCTCGGCAAAATTGGGCTCTGGAATTTTGGCACTAGATCACTATCAAGGATGTGTGTTGAAAACGAGAGAACAATCCTCCTTTCATAGGAGAGCAAGCTAGCGCTTGCACTATTTCTACAGCCGGCGCTATCTTGAATTAGGAAATATTATGCGCGTGCGTATCTTTCATTCCAAGGAAACCCTGCCAAAATTTCTCTTGTCCATCGCGCTACCGCCTGCGCTAAGCACTATCGCCTGCGCTAAGCACTATCGCCTGCGCTAGCGCCTTCTATAACTGCCTCTCAGAATTATTCTAATCAGGTCTAGCACCTGCGATAGTGGCTACCGCCGATGCTAGTGGTCATTCTATAATTTTGGCTTCAAACGTGGGTGCAACCTTCTTATGTTATCCTTAAGTCATATGACATTGTTTCCTGCACACTTAAACACACAAGATAAAATACACATAGGATTTGTTATTCTCAAACCTAGGAGATGCGGAAGACCATGTTCCAACATTAAGGGGTCGTTTTGCAAGGCCCATTGTATAAAAGATCACATAGTAATTTATACGATAGGTGTATAGGTTGTATGCAATGTTGTGTATGATATGAAATGTTGTGTAAAGTTTAATGATCATATTTCACACCAGTGCACCTCACCCACACGACTCTATGCGCATAGACCTTTAGTTCCCCGATTTGGAGATAGCTAAACTCTCAGATACCTCTCATAGTGTAAATGGAGAGAGTGCGTTAGGACACCCAACTCCTAGGCCGGTATTCACACTACCTTACCTAAACCTTACGTACTACTCGGTACACCAAGCTAGGTGTACAGAGCATCTTGTTCTAATGTAGAAATACACTAGTCTTTTCGTGGATAAGTGAATGCTCACACTTGCTGAGCCAACATAATAACGTCAGTGTGAACGACTACCCAATACCTATGACCCACAAATTATATGCACAAGCACATATGCTACAATTGAACTCTTGAGCCATCGGCTCATCGGACTAACCAGTCCATTCTAACAAACACTAAATCACAGATCCCAACACATTCCTTCATTAAACTCACACCGAGACCACTACTCGCAGGACTAAACAAACTAAAACTATCTTACCCTAATAAAAGGGGGG
This sequence comes from Dactylorhiza incarnata, assembly GCA_033032865.1. Lineage (NCBI taxonomy): Eukaryota > Viridiplantae > Streptophyta > Magnoliopsida > Asparagales > Orchidaceae > Dactylorhiza > Dactylorhiza incarnata. The sequence goes on from JAWHQI010000068.1 coordinate 3,128,999, forward strand.
GGGGGTGTACTTGATAACTTATTATTATATTAATCCTTTTCTTGTTTTATGGCCTAACTATTTAAGGGTTAGTCTTGGACATCCCGAGGTCTACCCTGTGAGGTGCTCGCAGCGGTACTAGGAGGTACTTCGGGATGATAGCCCAAACTGTCCTTTCTCAAGACACTTAATTTTATTGGTGACTACAACAAAACCCACACTCTTATATTACTCTAGTATCTTAGGGTGGTTACAGTTTTACCGGTAGTATTAGTGTTCTCTTGAATACCAACACTCCGCTTAGGAGTATACAACTCACACTTAAAATAAGGCGAGGTCTAGAAAAGACTTTTGACCGTTCCATCAAAAGTTGACCTATATGTTCACTCACTAATGAATCCCAACCCAAGGACTCATGAGGAAACCACAAAACCACCAAACTCCCTTTTGGCTAATCGTAACCCATTTCAACCATAAGGGGAAAGGTTGACATATTTGAAGGTCATATATGTCCCTAAGGTTTTCATATGATGAACCACACCTCCAATGGTTCGACATGAGCTATTTTGAAGAAATAACAGTAATTTATATTTTTCTCCCTGATTATTTCCTTGGAAATCATTATATGAATAATTAGGTTATGATCCAATTGTGAAGGAACTTTAACTTTCTCTTACCCAAATGTCATGAATTAATTTCCAGGAAATCCAACAAGCCTAACTGTTGAAACCGGCAACCGGTCTCTTGAGTTTGGACCCACGGGAGGGTGTAGCCCGCGCCTACTTATCCCTCACTTACGCTCTTGAATGTGGACGAAGAATTATGAACAGGCCCAAGGCTGTAGCGAGGAGGTCCCGCCACAAACCCAGAAGATCTTAAAGAGCTTCCCCTCCAAAACCAATGCTCAGCAGGGCACCTTGGAGGGCACTAGCAGCCAACCAAAACTTGCCTAGGAGGAGAGAGCCTAAAAGATCGGATCTCCTCCAAGGTGCCTTTTGTTGGATCGATTGGCGCCCTTAGAGGGGGGGGGGGGGGGGGGGGGGGGGGGGTGAATAAGGGAATAAAAATTCTTTTTAAATTTTAGATGAATTACTAAATTGTTTATAGAAACGAAATAACAATTTAGCTTAAAACAAGAAACAATACTAATTTGCAATTTTATAATTTATGCCAAATGAAAGAAATCAAGTAAACACAAATAGAGACATGATTATATTATATGAAAAGGTGTTTACAAAAATTGATTTCTATATCGCTGGAAATCGGAGGCGTACAAAGTAAAAATAATTTTTCCTTTACTATACCGACTTGTATCCCCACAAACCAGTTGGCTTTAGCTTATCCTTCCCCGGATAAGGCCTCAAGCCGCTCTAGCCAATCCTTCCCCGGATATGGCCTCGAGCCCCCCTAGATCTAATCACCTAGAACTAGTCGCCAACACAAGGCGAATTTCACCCTAAGTCCTACCCAGACCTAGTCGCCAACACAAGGCGAATTATCTAAATGGTTACAAAATATATGGAATGAAAACAAATATAACAATAATGAAACTCCCTATATGAGATCTCTGAAGTCAAAGATGAAGGATCGCTGTAGTATAAGCGAGGTCGAAGCGATCGTCCTTCGGATGCAGCGTGCTGGCTTCCTTCTCCAAAAATCCTCTTTGGCTTTGAGTGGGAGATGAACTTTCGGCAGAGTAGCAGCTCTGGAAATATGGCACAAGTAATCTCTCTGGAAGCACTCACTCAAAACGAGAGAGAGCCCATAATTTTATAGAACTTGACGATAGCGCCTGCGTTAACTCCTAGCGCCTGCGGTAGCGTTCGTGTGGAGCGGTTACGAAACCGTCGGCGGCGTGGCGTTATGCACGAACTTAAGATAGCGCCAAGCGGAAGTGCTAGCGCTGGCGGTAGCGAAAACTGTCGGCGGCATGGCAGAACAAACTTTCGTCGATCGGAGCTTCAAGTTCGTCGAACGTAAATTTCGTCGAACGGAGACAAATTCATCGAACAACATTTCGTCGAACAGAATTTTCGTCGACCGAAATTTTCGTCGAACGCAGCTTCAATTTCATCGAACGGCTTGCTCATGGCGGTAGCGCTAACGCTGACGGTAGTGCATTCTTCCAGATTTTTGAATTCTGCTGCTTTCTACCTGTGGAGTATTGCACCTATAGTTCCTGCACACTATAAACACACAACAAGCAAGATCAAATACAATTTGGGATTTGTTATTCTCAAACAAAGGGATGTGACATACATGTCCAACAATCTCCCCCTTTTGATAATAACAAATCCTCTTAGCAAGAAATCAACAATAGTGTTTATAGTATATGATAAGCAAGATGATAGTGCAACTATAGTATATGATAAACATGATAATGTGCATACTCCCACTATCTTAATGCTCCCCCTACATAAATGCAATTTATATTTTACTCCCCCTAAATGATATATTACATGAATGAATTAGTCTCCCCTTATTCTTCTATATTTCTCCTATATTGATTTCTTCAAATTAATCTCCCCCTTTTGGTATTATCAAAAGAAGGTGGGGTGAGGGTAGTAAGGAGGCATTTCTTGTAAATGATAAAGTATGATCGAGCTTTTGTAATAAAGATAATGATAAAGATTTTAAGCAAAATAAATAAGAGATTTCAAATAAAAAGATAAGAGTTATAAGCAAGCGGAAGATTATAAGACACATCTTTATGTAAGCATGAAAAATCATAATTATAAATATGAGTGTAAGTTCATAAATGTAAAGATGTTGTAACCTTTTTGAAATCTCATAATTTTATATAAAGTTTACCAAGCATGAAATGAATATATCATAAAGAGAATATACTACAATGTTACTTAATTTTAAGTGTAAGAGATACCAAAAACATTGTAGAGATCATGTTAGGTTATCTAGTGCATTTCTTATATAAAGAGTAGTATATATAAAGCATTAGAATCCAATACTCATGAGAAGAAGTGTTATGAAAGATAATGATGTGCACATAAGTGTATTTTGGGCAATGTTAACAATTGATTTAAATCAACAAAATACAAGACATATGTAAAGTAAAGTGCACAATGAAACACAAGTAAATTACTTTCACACACTTTTAATGAACATAATTTTTAATAAAGTGGTGTAATAACCAAGGTTTGCACAAGACACTTTACTATTCTTTCCAAGGTGCTCAACCTCACAATGCTTATGAAGACTTATCAGGAGGTTCAAGTAGTGCTTGGTGGAGTTATATTTGTCTACATATATAATTTTTGTTCACATTTGTGAGACAACATTCTCCGAATACACTTGTTTTGCAAACCCAATTTTTGTAAACTTAACCACTTTTCTAAATTTCATAAGTGCAATTTAAATGTAGTGTAGGCAATAAACTTATGCAAGTTTTAATTCATTGTACAAATACAATACATAAGCAAGCATTTTTAGATTTAAACACACATGTTGATTACCAAAATAAGTGAGTGAAAGGTATCATTATCAATCATAATACATTTACTCATACTTAGAGGCATGCTAAGCTTGGTTCTACACATTTTTCAATACAATTGATGCACTTTAAATAGATATATCAAAGCATGATAAACAAAACAATGTTCATAGTAATTTCAAGGAATAAATTTTAACATTGTAAATAATTCTAACTAATATAATTCATACATGCTTGATATTTGACAATAAAGATCATATAATTTTTTTTTGTTTTAACATTTTTAAATGAAATAAAAACAGAAAATCACAAAAACAAATTTTTGTAATTTTTGAATTTTGAATTTTTGTAGTTGATTTTTCATAAATATGGATAAAACAAAAATAACAAAAGTCATAAATACAAATCAAAGTAGTACATATAAACGAACATATTTTTGTTGATTTTTAGAAATTTTTTAAAAACAGAAAAATCACACACCCAGCTAGCGCCGGCGCTAGTGATAGCGCGGCAAACAGTACACGATTTTTTAAGAATTTTAAAAATCTGATTTTTGATATTGATTAGGGGTCTTAAGAGTAGTCTTATGCAGAAATTTTGTAATTTTCAGGGATGTTTTGATTGCTCAAATTGCATAAAACATTAGCGTTTTACGTGTTATTCATCCTAAGATGTCTAAGACTCCTAATTCCAACCTTAACATTTGAAACCTTGCATCGGGAAGAGGTTTAGTGAATATATCAGCAAGTTGAGAGTCCGTGCCAATGAAACTTATTCTAACATTTTCCTTCTTAATGTGATCCCTTATGAAATGATGACGTACATCTATATGTTTGGATCTAGAGTGGTGTACCGGATTATTTGTGAGATTAATGTCACTTTTGTTGTCACATTTTAGTTCAATAAGTTTTAGATGAAAACCAAAGTCCTCTAAAGTTTGGCTCATACATAGTGCTTGTGCACAACAACTTCCTATTGCAATGTACTCGGCCTCCGTGGTGGAGAGTGCAACCGAGTTTTGTTTCCTACTAGACCATGCAACTAATGAAGGTCCTAGAAAATGACAAGTACCACTAGTGCTTTTTCTATCAAGTGAACAACCGGCGTAGTCCGAATCGGAGTAGCCGTGAAGTGTAAATGAATTATTGTGCGGGTACCATAATCCTAATCTAGATGACCCAATGAGATATCAAAAAATTCGTTTTACCTCTTTTAAATGAGATTCTTTTGGATTGGCTTAAAATCGAGCACATAAGCATACGACAAACATAATATCGGGTCTAGTTGCACTTAGATAAAGTAGAGATCCTATCATACCTCTATATAAGTTTGATCTATAGAAATTCCTGATTCATCTTTTCCTAATTTTAGTGATGCACTCATTGGTGTAGAAGCATGTTTAATGTTTTCAAATCCGAAACGTTTTAGCATATCATGGACATATTTAGTTTGACATACAAAGATACCATCAATTCTTTGTGATATTTGAAAACCAAGGAAATAAGAAAGTTCTCCTACAAGACTCATTTCAAATTCATATTTCATCACTAAAATAACTTCTTTACACATCTCTTCATTATTAGATCCAAAAATAATATCATCAACATATATTTGTAAAATAATTATATCATCATTGTTGTGCTTAATGAAGAGAGTATTATTCGCACTTCCCATAATATAACAACGCTTTAATAAAAATGATGTAAGTCTTTCATACCATGCACGGGGCGCTTGTTTTAAACCATAAAACGCCTTTTCTAGTTTATAAACATGATTTGGATAATTTTCATTAATAAAACCGGGGGGTTGTTCAACATAAACTTCTTGTTTTACAAACCCGTTTAGAAGAAGCACTTTTCACATCCATTTGAAATAGTTTTATTCTTTTAAATCTTGCAAATGCTAGAAAAATTCTTATAGACTCCAATCTAGCAACGGGTGCAAAAGATTCATCAAAATCTATCCCCTCGATTTGAGAATATCCTTGTGCTACTAAGCGTGCTTTATTTCTAGATATTCTAGACTCACCATCTAATTTATTTTTGAAAATCCATTTTACACCTACAACCGGGTAATTAGATGGTCTTTCTACTAATTTCCAAACATTATGTCGCTCAAATTGTTCTAACTCTTCATTCATAGCCAAAAACCAAAATTCATCGTTTAAAGCAGTTGTAACATTTTTTGGTTCAATTTCGGAAACAAAGCAAACATTTGAATAAGATTCATGAAGAGAAGAGCGAGTTCTTACCCTGATGGATGGTTCACCAATTATAAGTTCCCGTGAATGTTCCTTTATGAAATTTAAGACGCTTTGAGGTACATATTCATCTTTCTTGGCCTCCTCTTCTTCTTCTTTGGAAGGTTCTTCATCACCATGCTCCAAAGGAGGTAATAGATCATCCTCTTTGCCTGCGGAAAGTCTTTCTATAAAAGAAACAAGCTCATCAAATTTCACATTAATTGACTCTACAACTTTTCTAGTTCTTTTATTAAAAACTCTATAAGCTTTACTAGTTGAAGAGTATCCAAAAAATGTTCCTTCATCACATTTTTCATCAAACTTTCCCAAGCTATCTTTTGTATTTAAAATAAAGCATTTACAACCAAAAACATTGAAGTAAGATACATTAGGCTTCTTTTGAAAATAACGTTCATAAGGTGTGAGATTTAAAGATGGGCGAAGCATGATTCTATTTATAACATAACATGATGTGTTTACGGCTTCGGCCCAAAAGGACTTAGGTAATTTATATTCACATAACATAGTGCGTGCTAGCTCTTGAAGTGTCCTATTATTTCTTTCTACAACACCATTTTGTTGTGGTGTGCGTGTTGCGGAGAACTCATGTTTTATGCCTAACATATCACAATAAGATGTAAATTTTTCATTTTCAAATTCTCCTCCATGATCCGAGCGATGCATTTAATTTTTAAATCACTTTCATTTTGAATACGAGTACATAATTTTGAAAATTCACAAAACGCTTCGGATTTGGATGAGATAAATATTGTCCAACAATATATAGAAAAATCATCTATTAAAACATATGTATATAATCTACCACCAAGACTTACGGTGCTAACGGGACCAAAAAGATCCATATGAATTAATTGCAAAGGTCTTGTAGTAGAAATAACATTTTTACTTTTGAAAGAAGATCTAGTAATTTTACCTTTTTGAAATGGTGAACAAAGTGAAGGTAAATTTCCATTTAATCTAGTCAATCCTCTAATTAAATCTCTTTTGGCAAGTTTTACAATAAGCTTTGTGCTAGCATGTCCTAGCCTTCTATGCCAAAGTTCAAGTTCATCATTTTTGGTAATAAAACATTTTAAAGATGATTTTGAAAGATCATGAAATGAAACTATATAAACATTGTGTATTCTTGGTGCAGTTAGTAAAATATTATTTGTAATAGGATTAGATATTTTGCATAGATTACTGGAAGATTCAAATAACACATCTAATCCTTTATCACATAATTGGCTAATAGAAATTAAATTGTGTTTTAATCCTTTCACATAAAGAACATTAGATATAGTAAAGGATTTGTTACCAACAGTACCAATTCCCATGATCCTTCCTTTTCCGTTATCGCCAAACGTCACGATCCCTCCCATCTTCTTTTCTAGGCTAAGGAACTTTGCTTTATTGCCCGTCATGTGCTTGGAGCATCCTGAATCCAAGTACCACACGTCTTCATTGTCCTTAGCCTGCTTGCACATCTAGAAAGAAGATGAGAGTAAAGATCCGGATACCCAAGTGGTACCACCCATAGAATAAGTGGAAGCCTTAGGTACCCAGATTTGTTTTAAAGTATTTTGTTTTATTTTCCTGCAAGAACTAGATGTGTGACCTAACCTATAACAGTTTGCACACAAAATAAAGGGGGTTGAGACCCTTTTCTGGAAAATTTTCTTGCTGGAAGAAATTGGATTTTCAGAAAAACATTTTGAAAAAGAGAATTCAGGTTTCTGGTATGAGGTGCTAGCGCCGGCGTTAGTGGCTAGCACCGGGCGGTAGCCCTCACCTCGATATCTGAGCCCAAATTTTCTAGAACCATGGCACTGGTTCCCTAAAATCATTTTCAGTGATTTTTGGCCTATTCCAAAATTTTTAATGGCCATGGTGAGATCATGAACTTGTGCTTTAAGTGATGAATTCTTTTTCACAAGCATGACACACCTATTTTCAAAACTTTTTTTATTATTTTTGATTTGCAAAAGAGAGGCTTCTAATTTTCTTTCTAATTCCCCCTTCTCTTTTGTAAGAGTTTTGGCTTGAAAGAGGGATTTAGAAAGTGACTCTTCAATAGCTTTTGCCAATTTAGTGGAGTGATCACATTCTTGGCAAGAAACCTTTCTCTTTTATAAAACAACTAATTTTTTGGAAAGCTTTTGATTTTCTTTAATAAGTGATTCATTTTCATGATTCAATAAAATACTATCCTTCATATTTTTATTAAAAGCTTTGCAAGTTTCAAGGAATTCATTAAAGAGTTCTTCATAAGTGGGAGGAGTTACCTCAGTGTCGCTAAGAAAACTGGTGTCTTCGCCGTCGTTTCCAAGTCCCATGAGGCGCATGTTCGCTTCCTCATCTTCGCTTGATGAAGACCCGCTTGATTCTTCGGAGGAGGAGGAAGAGGAGTCATCCCATGTCGTTGCCTTTAGAACCTTCCTCTTTTCTTTCCCTTTGTGCCGTTTCTCCTTTTTCTCCTTCAAGAATTTTGGGCATTGGCTCCTTATGTGCCCCATCTTCCTACAATGATAGCATTCCGGTGGAGGTCTCTCTTCTTCATTGTCGCTCTCTTTTTCCTTCTTTGAAGATGACCCTTTCCATCTTTCACCCTTTTGGAAATATTTTCGAAAGGTGTTTCTTCTTTCCGGATTGCGCATGAATTTTTGGAAGTTCTTCACTAAAATGATTTCTTCATCTTCATCCTCATCCTCTTGGCACTCTTTCTTTGATTTTAGTGCCAACGCCTTCTTCTTTGGCTCCTTATTGTATTCATCAAATTGGATTTTGAGTTCTACCTCATGGGTTTTGAGATTCCCAATGAGGCTCTCAACTTGGAGCGTTCTTAAATTGTGCGACTCCGAAATAGCCGTCACCTTCGGGTTGAATTTTGGAGGAAGGGAATGTCTTTCCAAGAGCTTTTGAGGCATTGACGATCTTGGTGAAGCGCGTGTACATACCATCAACATCTTCGCTTTCATCCATTCGGAATTTTTCATATTCCGACTCCAGTTGGAAAAGCTTAGAATCTTTAACCTGCGATGTACCTTCATGAGTAACTTCCAAATGATTCCAAATTTCATATGCAGTAGTACATGCAGAAATTCTATTAAATTCATTTCTATCTAACGCACAAAATAAAGCATTCATGGCTTTTGCGTTATTTTTACATTTGAGTTTATCCCGATCATCCCATTTATCTTTGGGTTTTTCTAACATAATCTCTCCAACTACAAATGTAGGAGGAGTGTATTCTTCTTCTACCATGTTCCAAACCTCAATATCTAGGGTCATTAGAAAACAACTCATCCTATTTTTCCAATAATTATAATCTGACCCAGTAAATAGTGGAGGTCTACAAATTCCCTGACCCTCGGAAAAAGTGAGATCATAAGACGCCATTATTCCTGGTTTTTAAACCGTTTGGAATAACGTACCTTGGATACCACTTGTTGGATCGATTGACGCCCTTAGAGGGGGGGGGGGGGGGGGGGTGAATAAGGGAATAAAATTTCTTTTTAAATTTTAGATGAATTACTAAATTGTTTATAGAAACGAAATAACAATTTAGCTTAAAATAAGAAACAATACTAATTTGCAATTTTATAATTTATGCCAAATGAAAGAAATCAAGTAAACACAAATAGAGACATGATTATATTATATGAAAAGGTGTTTACAAAAATTGATTTCTATATCGCTAGAAATCGGAGGCTTTACCCTATCCTTCCCCCCAAACCGACCTGTATCCCCCCAAACCAGTTGGCTTTAGCCTATCCTTCCCCGGATAAGACCTCAAGCCGCTCTAGCCAATCCTTCCCCGGATATGGCCTCGAGCCCCTTAGATCTAATCACCTAGAACTAGTCGCCAACACAAGGCGAATTTCCCCCTAAGTCCTACCCAGACCTAGTCGCCAACACAAGGCGAATTATCTAGACGGTTACAAAATATATGGAATGAAAACAAATATAACAATAATGAAACTCCCTATATGAGATCTCTGAAGTCGGAGATGAAGGATCGTTGTAGTATAAGCGAGGTCGAAGCGATCGTCCTTCAAATGCAGGGTGCTGGCTTCCTTCTCCAGAAATCCTCTTTGGCTTAGAGTGGGAGATGAACTTTCGGCAGAGTAGCAGCTCTGGAAATATGGCACAAGTAATCTCTCTGGAAGCACTCACTCAAAATGAGAGAGAGCCCATCATTTTATAGAACTTGACGATAGCGCCTGCGTTAGCTCCTAGCGCCTGCGGTAGCGTTTGTGTGGAGCGGTTGCAAAACCGTCGGCGGCGTGGCGCTGTGCACGAACTTGAGATAGCGCCAGGCGGTAGCACTAGCGTTGGAGGTAGCGAAAACTGTCGGCGGCGTGGCAGAACAAACTTTCGTCGATCGGAGCTTCAAGTTTGTCAAACAGAAATTTCGTCGAACGGAGACAAATTCGTCGAACGACATTTCATCGAACGGAATTTTCGTCGACCGAAATTTTTGTCGAAGGCAGCTTCAATTTCATCGAATGGCTAGCGCCTGGTGGTAGCGCTAACGCTGGCGGTAGTGCATTCTTCCCGATTTTTGAATTCAGCTGCTTTCTACCTGTGGAGTATTGCACCTATAGTTCCTGCACACTATAAACACACAACAAGCAAGATCAAATACAATTTGGGATTTGTTATTCTCAAACAAAGGGATGTGACATACATGTCCAACACCCTTAAGGGTCTATTTATAGATTCTCTAGTCTGGACAGTAAATAGCAAAAATCCATCTTTTAGTTTTACTAAACGCACCCCAAATTAGTCTGCTAACAGCCTAACTTCACTGTTCTGAAGGGCTATTGATTGCCCACGAGGGTATCTAGGTAATTTTACCCCCAAACCCTCCTGAGCGAGTGGTCCATGAAGGCACCTCTCGCCTGATCTCCCGCGCGCCTGACTTCCTAGCACCCGCGGGACGAGTGACCCTCGAAGGCGCCACTCGCAGGGCCCCTGGGCTCCTGGGCGAGAAGGGCCCCACCTCTCGCTCGCTTGACTTCCACTGCCTTCACGCCTCATTCACGCAAGTGCCATGCGAGATAGGCCGAACTCACTCGGAACCCCTTCTGACCTAGGAGAAAGCCTTCCTTAATTATTTTTTTGTCTATCCTAAGCCTAAGGCCCCACTCAACGAATACGTGGTTGTACATAATCCCTGCTCTTTGCGAGTAGGCACTCGCTCAGAAAGAAAGTCCAACCATTTGTTTGTTGAGCTCATGCTGACCTGGAGGGAATCTTTTTGTGGGTCCCTCCTCTTAGCTATCATTATGACCTCGGTTGCTGCCTTCAGAGCGTCTATCCTCCAATCATTGTTCCCATTTTTCACCTCAAATATCTCACTGCTCAGATGACGTTCATGAGGCCGTTGCAAAGACCGCTCTCGCAAGGGTAGATGGATCGCCTTGCTACCGCGCAGGGGGAGAACCATTCTATGTCCACCCGATATGCCGCCTGGCTCTCGTCAATGAGAGATCCTTCCAAGCCCTACCAGGAGAAGAAAGCCAGGGTGGTCCGGCGAGACCTGTCAGCGGTAGAGTCTGCGTCAGAGACTCCCCCCTCTCCAACATCCCTCCCAACAACGTGATGAGTCCCAATTATATGCACATTTATTGACTAATCTGGGCCGATTATCTAGTCTATGCACTACACTTTAGGCATGTTTTCGTTCATATTTGATAGCCATTGATTATTCCATGCTAAGTGCACTTCTAGGCCCGTTTGGTTGTGCAATTGCACGCTTTATTGTTGGGGGTAAGCACATTGTGCTCCCCATTCTTTTTATGATATTATGATGTTGCTGGAGGTGTTTCCCCAGCTGTATGATTGCTATTTGGTGTTGTGCAGGTGGGTAGATCATCAATTATGCCCAGATTTCATGTCTGCATGAATCGCACGGTCATGCATTTTCTTGACGCACGGTCGACTGCGATCGTGCGAGTTCATTTACGGCGCAAAACAACATTCTGAATTTGGTCGTGCATTTTTACGCACGGTCGTGCGTTTGGTCGTGCATGAACAAATTATGTAATCTGTTCTATTTAAACTGCGATTTTTAGGTTTTTCAGGACCGGAACAGTTCCGCGATTTCTTCCGCCGTAAGGGGCGACTGCTCCATTTTTGTCCATTCTTCCTCCCCCTTTCACCCGAGGCCACCTCTCATCATCCAAGCACTTCAAGGAAGAGATCCTAGCCCTACTCTCATCAACCGAGGAAGGAGTACACAGCTTTTGTGGCGGCCGGATCGTGACATGGAGAAGATGGGTATATTGGAGGGAAGGTGACAGCTCCTTTGGACCCCGGACGCAGTTGTGGACCGAGCTAGGACGCGGATTGACAACCCGACGATTCCTACCGTGAATTCCAACAAGTCTCTGGATGTGGTTGTATTTCTAGCTTTTCCTCCTTTCCTCCTTATGATTGTAGTTAGTTTCTCTTATGTTGATGATGTTGCACTCTATATTTGTTGAACTTCTTGTCAAATATTATGAAATGTTTTCATGTTTATGAGTGCTTGAGGTGTGCTTTCGTGGTGATTGTGGTGTGAGTGTTCATTGTTGCCGCACTAGCAATTGCTAGTGGCATGCTTGTCGACGAGGTTCTTGCGACCCTCATTCCGTAAGACTACTCGTCCATCCGCCTAGTGAAGCGTGGCATAGCAGCCCGTGTAATCCATTCGCCTAATGAAGCAGCGTGCTCAAGGCCTGCATAGTTCGATTCTGTTTGCCTACTCGTCCATACGCCCTTGCGAAGCAGCGTGCTCAAGGCCTGCCTAGTCTCCATCCCGCCAAGCGAATCATTGCATAGCGGCGTTGCATAGGAGTAGTTTAGTTATTTTCTTTTATTTTCCAAAAGTCAAATCAACTCTCCCGCATTCCATCCGACTCAAGGACTTCAATCTCAAGACCTTCCTTGATAGTAAACTCCACCTTACTGTGTTCCTTCGAGATCGATACTTGGGGATTCACTCCCACATTTTATATTACTTGAACGATCTGTACACTATCGTTTCGTGCTGCAGTCTAGCTACCGCCTATAGCGGTGTGCGAGATTTGCGCATCAAGTTTTTGGCGTCGTTGCCGGGGAACACAGACGTGTGAGTTTTCTGGAGAGGGAGAATCAGAGATTAAAGCCCTTCCATTTATGTATTGCATCCTTTTGTTTTATTTCTTCTTATTCTGTTTTCTTGTTTATATTAGGTTGCTCTAGTAAATTTTTGTTAGGTGTAGTATTTTGCACAATAGTGTTTTTTATTTTGAATCATTTATCTTCACACTATGTGGGCTTAATTTAATATTCGATGTCATTGGTGTGGAGATATTTCTCATGCTAATGATAGATGCCCTTCGGGAGATAATAGCCCTAGCACTAAAGGCCCAGCATATGGAGCACTGACTTCGTCCGGTACTCCATATGGTGCGCGTATGTCCTATGGCTATTCTGCTGCGCCTTTACCGTCATACTTCTTTTCAGCTTCAGCACCTGCTGTGCCAAAGAAGCCCGCAAGGCAGTGCTTGTTTTGTCAGAGCATGGATCATGCCTTGAAGGATTGTGTTGCATTCCATCGCCAATTGGACGAGGATGACGAGCCAGATATCCGGATCGTCCCAACTCCTACTTCTGGCAGCACACCTTCAACATCTGGTTATGTGCCCATTTCACCTTCAAGCATTGAAGGGTATGATGTGGACACTGTCACCAGATGTGTGGCTGATCCAGGCTCTGACACGACTGAGCCCATCTCCCCTATACATATATCACCATGCATAGATTCGATTCTTTGTGAGGAATCGGTGCTTGATTTTTTCCAAGCACTATTCCTCCCCCTGTTGTGCATACTACTATACTCGTCTCTGACGACATTGTTGAGGATGTGTCGCAGGATGTGGCTGGCGATCTATGTGTTATGCCTACTCCTATGGAGGAGCAAAACCTTCTAGGTGAAGAGGAGCTTTCCTCTGCACTAGTGGAGGAAGTCCAAATCTTGGACATGGCTACGGTTGATCCCGCCGAACCTTGTAGCATTGATGACAATGCAAACATTATTTTACTTCCCCAACCTGATGGGAGTGAGACCGGGACCACTCCCCCGCTTGATTTTTATTTAAGTCATTCTTCTTGTTTGTTTCTTGATCCCCCTTCTTCATCTGAGCCTGTGCAAGTTGAGTCTTCACAGGTACCCCAGGAGGACTTGGAGCATGATGCTCAAGTCAATGATGAGAGCATCCTCTCATGTGAGGAGGTTGATCCCCCCTCCGTTGAGGAAGCTCCACTCATTGCCTTCTCCTCCTGCTGCCTCCCTGGAGATGACACCTTGTTGGGCAAGGATTTATTTTATGGTGAGACGAGTGAGGACCAGCTCTCCTCCTCTTCTTACTTCCTATTCCCGCTACCTGTGTTCAGCAGGTATTTTTATTTAGGTAGGGGAGTAACTGTTCTGTCGCCGTATCGGTACCCGCCACCGACACGCGTATTAGAACAGTTACCTGTTCATTTCCTTTTCCATACTCCCATTAGCTAGAACTCTTTTAAATTTGAATAATTTGTGTTGGGATGACATTAACCCCAGTAGTTATCTTACCTTTTCTTGCAATTTTTATTTAATCTAGTTTAGTTTAGTTAGTGTTTTTATTTTATTTTGTATATTTCCTTTTGTTTTTGACGGAGCTCACCCCTGCAGGTTCATTTTCTGGATGGGATGCAGCAGCTTTTTCTTGGTTTACACGCCAATCTTCTGGTATGCTCATTTCTGAGCATGGGTAACTTTTCTTCCCCTAGTCTTTTATTTAATTTTCATGGTTACATCATTTGCTTTTATTGCTTGGATTAAGTCTGGGGGAGAGCCGTTATGTGTTACTCACTGCACGTGCACATGACACTGCACACTAGAAGTACATTTTAATTCAGTTTTATAATTATTGTTTCATATGTACCGCACACCACTACACCCACTTTAGCGCGCACTCGCTTGTTTGTATGCTCCTGTATATTCAATTCTTGGTTGTGATGTAGAAATTGCTGTATTAGCCTAAAAATTGCAAGATGGAGTGGCATGTTGACTCTTGTAGTGCTCTAGTTGAGTACTCGTGTCTTGCATAGGGATTTGAGTAGAATTAGTTTTTATTTATGCTTCTAATTTATAATTAGTAGATTTGCGTAGATTTTAATTTATTTTACTCAAAATGGTGAATGTGGTTGAATCTAATGGTAGCGTGGTATTGTGTGTAAGCGAGCACGAGGTTCGTGTTGCTCGAGTCGGGAGGAAGGATTACCTTTCTCGGGGGCTAAGAACTTGCCCCAAGCGACTCTCGAAGCATGGGTGCGAATGATTTGCAAGTTGAGCGTGACGTAGGCCATCTATTTGGCAAGTTTGAGCTTTGTTCTACCATTCCTATGTGCTAACCGTTGCTAACCTATTTTGTGCCTACCCGACCTTTTGGTTCAGCTCCACCATACTTCACCAAGGCCTAAAAGCTAATCCCATTATCGCAAACAAAAATAAGCCAAAAGCATTAATGAATTGTAATTTGCCAATGCGGTGCGGCGATGAGAAATTTTAGTGTTGATGTGGATTTCTTAAAAATCTCTATATGCTGAGTTTTTTTTGCGAATTTTGGGGATATAAAAAAAAGAGAAGGAAAAGAAAAAGAAAAAAAAAAGCAAAGAGAAAGAAAAAAAATATATCCCTAGCATTTTAATTGAAACATCTATCTCTATCGATTAGAGTAGGCCGTGTGCACACCCGGTTTCAAAGTCAAGTCTGGGGTGTGTTACACGTGTATTATTGGGGCTGCTATGATTTAGCACTTTTTTGTGCTCTTTTGGGTTGCGATTAGCCATCATGTTTATCTTTGCATTCCAAACCGTAACCTAAGCCTCGTGTATTCCTAAAGTCCTATCGACTCATCTTGTGAGTTCACGAGCGCCGTGAAGAGAGTGTGACAGGGCAAGCTTATGGCTCTCGACTTTGATGGATTTCAACGGAGTTAATTCCGAGTTCCGGTCTTGGGTAACACTCCCCTTCGCGATTTGCTTACTTTCGTACTACGCGTGACCACAAGATTTGTTTTCTCGAGACGCGCAAACAGGTAAGTCTGGGGGTGTGATGAGTCCCAATTATATGCACATTTATGGACCATCTGGGCCGATTATCTAGTCTATGCACTACATTTTAGGCATGTTTTCGTTCATATTTGATAGCCATTGATTATTCCATGCTAAGTGCACTTCTAGGCCCGTTTGGTTGTGCAATTGCACGCTTTATTGTTGGGGGTAAGCACATTGTGCTCCCCATTCTTTTTATGATATTATGATGTTGCTGGAGGTGTTTCCCCAGCTGTATGATTGCTATTTGGTGTTGTGCAGGTGGGTAGATCATCAATTATGCCCAGATTTCATGTCTGCATGAAACGCACGGTCGTGCGTTTTCTTGACGAACGGTTGGCTGCGATCGTGCGAGTTCATTTACGGCCCAAAACAGCCTTCTGAATTTGGTCATGCGTTTTTATGCACGGTCGTGCGTTTGGTCGTGCATGAACAAATTCTGCAATCTGTTCTATTTAAACTGTGATTTTTAGGTTTTTTAGGACCCGAACAGTTCCGCGATTTCTTCCGTCGGGGCGACTGCTCCATTTTCGTCCATTCTGCCTCCCCCTTTCACCCGAGGCCACCTCTCATCATCCAAGCACTTCAAGGGAGAGATCCTAGCCCTACTCTCATCAACCGAGGAAGGAGTACACAACTTTTGTGGCGGCCGGATCGTGACATGGAGAAGACAGGTATATTGGAGGGAAGGTGACACCTCCTCTGGACCCCGGACGCAGTTGTGGACCGAGCTAGGACGCGGATTGACAACCCAACGATTCCTACCGTGAATCCCAACAAGTCTCTGGATGTGGTTGTATTTCTAGCTTTTCCTCCTTTCCTCCTTATGATTGTAGTTAGTTTCTCTTATGTTGATGATGTTGCACTCTATATTTGTTGAACTTCTTGTCAAATATTATGAAATGTTTTCATGTTTATGAGTGCTTGAGGTGTGCTTTCATGGTGATTGTGGTGTGAGTGTTCGTTGTTGCCGCACTAGCAATTGCTAGTGGCGTGCTTGTCGACGAGGTGCTTGCGACCCTCATTCCGTAAGACTACTCATCCATCCGCCTAGTGAAGCGTGGCATAGCGGCCCGTGTAATCCATTCACCTAACGAAGCAGCGCGCTCAAGGCCTGCATAGTTCGAATCCGCTTGCCTACTCGTCCATCCGCCCTTGCGAAGCAGCGCGCTCAAGGCCTGCCTAGTCTCTATCCCGCCAAGCGTAGCATTGCATAGCGACATTGCATAGGAGTAGTTTAGTTATTTTCTATTATTTTCCAAAAGTCAAATCAACTCTCCCGCATTCCATCCGACTCAAGGACTTCAATCTCAAGTCCTTCCTCGATAGTAAACTCCACCTTACTGTGTTCCTTCGAGATCGATACTTGGGGATTCACTCCCACATTTTATATTACTTGAACGATCGGTACACTGCCGTTTTGTGCCGCAGTCTAGCTACCGCCTATAGCGGTGTGCGAGATTTGCGCATCACAATGCTGCCGAGGTAATAAAATCTATCTCGCCTTTATAGCTAGCCATGGTGACGCTACTCCATGACAACTTCAACCACTCGTAGAACCTGCAGGTGATGGAAGGTGGCCTCGGGATCTACCAGGCGGATGCCGCCATCCCTCCACCTGTTTTAGGAGGCATTCCACCAGCCCAGGAGCCCGTACTCATAACAACTCCTGGCGGAAGCCGGCCCGCGCCTGGTAAGCACTTCATTGTCTTCTCTCCTGTCTTTTACCTTCTTCCCTTTTCTGACTCTGGTTTCCGCAGCTCTCACCTTTGGGACGACGGGGATGCCCTCTACCTTGCGCAACTCTCCTGTCCTCGAGACCGTCATCATTTCACCAACACCGGAGTGGGAGCGTTCGACGGACAAAGGCCCCGAGGACAACTCTCCTGCTGTGGACTTAGCCACTACCTCCGGCGCCGCCGACCAAGTTCATCGCCCTGGGAAGGGGAAGTCGCTCCACCCCACAGCCAAGCATTTGTAGGGTAGGACGACACCTCTCTCCAGTCACCCATTGAAGAATATGTACCCAGTTCGTTACCTTCTTAGTTCAAACTCAACATTTGCATGCCTGGAAAAGGCTAACTTTTGCCCCCGCAGGTTACCGTCGGGTCCCGGTTGTGGATCCCCAGGATGAGGAGTGGATGATCTTGCCACCTCCCTCCCCCGGCGACCTCTTAGATTTTCTCAGCGACCAGGAAAATGCTAAGACCATGAAGGAGCGGATGATGGAGCTTTTCGACAAGCTGATCTGGATGTAGAGAAATCTAGCCAACCAGACCGAGAAGCGCCGGGAATCCTTCGAGCGTCTGATAAGCATCCTTGACTAAGACTACTCGCACCTCATCGGGGAAATGGAGCGCCAGAGGGGCGGGTGCGGGGAGACCTCACCTGGGAGGCACATTTCGCCGGCTAGAGACCAAATGCGCCTAGTTAACCAGGAGCTTACCGCAGTGAGCGCGTATTTCTACCCGCGAGTGCCTCCGAGGATAGGGAGGCGAGGCCGGGGTCGATGACAGTTGTTACAGTATTAATCCTGACGGTTCTCACCCCCTGTATTCTCCCCCGCACCTTTGATATTTCTCTTTCTTTCACGCACTAAACCAAGATGAGACCTGCTACGTCTCGCGAACAATTTATGTCTGTATGTTATTTATTCTGTCTTTTATTATTTTTATGAATGCTATCTTGCGGATGCTTTCATTCTCGCTGCTCTTTTTAATTCGCTTTTTCCTGAATAATCTCGCCCGTCGCTTTCGCCACTACCGGTGACTAGGTTTAGATGGGCTGGCTCGAGCACCGAGGTGCCTGGATAGCGCGGCCGCTATCCGCACCCCGCGTCTGGAGAATTCCCTCAATTTCCCATTTTTTCTATAAATAGTCACCCACCTACCGCCTTTATTACACTTTCTTCTCTATCATCCTTTGATCTTGTGCCAGCACTCACACCTCTCTCTAGAATTCCTTCTTCCCTCTTCTCACGAGATGGCTACCAAACCCGATGGCAGGAGCAGGTGTGCCCAATCGTTCCTTAACAATAACTTTGATACCTACGACCTGTCAGAGGAAGATTTAGTCGCGACTGTTGCCCTCTACATCCCGCCAGGATTCACCGCGCGCTGCCCTAGAGGACACGATAAAATCAACCAGATCTCGCCCGACGCTCTCGCCCTCCTCTTGGACCACTGTGAGGTGGGACTCCAGCTCCCACTCTGGCCCGAACTGTGTCAGGCATTCCGCTATTTTGGCGTAGTTCCCGCTCAGCTGAAGAAAAACTCGATCGTAATGCTAGTAGCATTCGCCTGCTACTTGCGAGGGGAGGGGATCGAGTTCTCCCTCCCTATCTTCCGCAAGCTCTTCAATTTCTGAGCGAAGAGCGGGGTGGACTTCTTCTCTGGACAAAGCCCGCTCAAGGTCACCGGTACCGCCAACAAGGTCCACGAGTGTACTCGGCGGTTCAAAACTAGCTCCCGCTCGCTTTCATTTGCTTCCGTCTTCTTACTGACATTCTTGATGCAGGGGTTCGTAGCCTTCACCTCCACCCGCCGAATGCGGCCATGAGGCTTGCTTCCGATGATGCCCTTGCCATTGCCAAGTCCTCCACCGCGGCCTGCCGCAAGGATCCACCTCCCGCGAAATCCAATAGGCAGAAGCATAATCCCTATGCGCCCCCAGCTCCCCCACCAAGCGGGCGAAACCCTCTGCAACCGCTAAGGGGAAGGCGGTCGCAGATGATAACCCTAGCTCGAGTGCTCCCGCACCGGAGGACTCTGCTGTCCAGACCGCCATTGCGCCGGTGGAGCACTCCTCGAGGCCGGTGACGAGAGGGCATCAAAACTTCCCTCTCGGCGAGAGGTATGCTGATACGGACGACGAGCCTCTGCTCCATTGAGACCGGAGGGCCAACTGGGTCTCCATCTCCACCCTCCTTCCATCCTGGATGGAGCAGGAGACAACCAGCGGCCAAGACTATGACCTCTCCTACTTGCTCTATGGCCGCGGGGACGCCTCCATTTATGACACCGAGTCCACTCAGACTCTCGCCCATGAGGGCACGCGATCCATGATGCATGCACTAGCGTGGACTCACATGTCTTCTCGCCATAGCATGACCCTCATGCAGAACCTGGTTGAGGTCGAGAAGGTCCGCGCTGATGTCTCTGCCGAGCTCTTGACTGTGAAGCAGCAACTGGAGACTGTCGAGGCTCTTCTCGCTAGCCGCCCCACCCGAGAGGTGAGAGCGTCTCCTTACAATGACTCGAGCTCCCGAATTTCCTTTCGCTCCCACGGTAATCCTTATTTTTTCTTGTAGGACATAGCCAACTACGATACCCTACTCGTGAGGGTGCGCATCCTTGAGGAGTGGGTCAAGGAGATTGAGGTCGAGAACCAAAATATGCGAGATGTCGTTGCTCGTCCACCTCCCGTGAAGAGGGACACTCGGCACCTTTACTCTTATGCTGAGTTCGAGGGGCTGATGCAAAGGTCCGCCCAGGGGGCAGCGAGGCATACGCTAGAGGTGTTGCGAAGTGCCGGGCTCCTGAAGGAGGAGGGCGAGAGAATTCTGGCCCATCATGTGCTACCAGAGCTCTTCGCCCGAGAGAATGACCCTGTGGATGAAGTTGGCGATGGGCGGGAACCCGGCGACCATCCTTCTCTAAGCGAGAGCAGCGAATACTCTGGTGAGGAAGTCGACGACATTTGAATTCCCCCTTTCCCTCTTTTCCATTTTTGATGTAATGGGAGAATCCTCCTGTAATTCCATTTTTATACTGACATGAAATGAAATGTTTTGCCTCTTGTGACTTGTCATATATTTAATTTTTGTGCATCGCGCTATTATAAGTCGATAGTTCGCGCGCTCGTATGCTATTTTACATTATCTTGCACTTTCGTGCGTGTGCTCGGATATCATTTGTTCGCTCTTAGCGTCGCTGACCCTTAGTCTAGGTCGTGACCATGACACTCTCGCCGCACAGGTGTGCCACATGGTAGCAACCCATTTGTGCTCGCCCCAGCCTTTTTTGGACAGGAAATTTTGTTAACTTCTGTCAAGAACATAAATGCGCTGAGAATCCACTTCATTCTGCAAAATTCTCGGAACCCCTGGGGCTAGGCAACATTCCACTGCGCACTGGCCGGGCGAGTGTCCTTCTCGAATGATATCATTCGCCATCGAGTGTCCCTTATGATGGACACCACTCGCTGACCTTATGCCGAGACCTGCCCTGTGTTAATTGTTCGCCTTGGATTTTCCTTTCTTAGCTTGCCTTCCCCATGGGTCACCACAGAGTGAGCCTGCGGCCCTGCCAGCTAGGTGAGAGCCTTGTCAGCGAGTCTACTCGGGGACAACCTGTGAAACATTTGAACCTGCCACCGACTGAGCCTATGACCCTGCCAGCTAGATGAGAGCCTGGACAACGGTTATTCTCGGGGCCAACCTTTCGAACCTGCCACCGAGTGAGCCTATGGCCCTGCCAGCTAGATGAGAGCCTGGTCAGCGGGTCTGCTCGGTGCCAACCTTTAAAACTTTCAAACCTGCCACCGAGTGAGCCTACGACCCTGCCAGCTAGATTAGAGCCCGGACAGTGGGTCTGCTCGTGGAAAACCATTGAACCCTTCGAACCTGCCACCGAGTGAGCCTATGGCCCTGCCAGCTAGATGAGAGCCTGGACTGCGGGACTGCTCGGGGCCAACCTTCGAAACTTTCAAACCTACCACTGAGTGAGCCTACGACCCTACCATTTAGGTGAGAGCCTGAACAGCGGGTCTGCTCAGGGCCAATCTTTGAAACATTCGAACCTTCCATCGAGTGAGCCTACGACCCTGCCAGCTAGATGAGAGCCTGGACAGCAGGTGTCCTCGGGGCCAACCTTTGAAACTTTCGAACTTGCCACCGAGTGAGCCTACGGCCCTGCCAGCTAGATGAGAGCCTTTACAGCGGGTCTGTTCGGGGCCAACCTTTGAAAATTTTGAACCTTCCACCGATTTTGCCTATGACCCTGTAAGCTAGATTAGAGCCTATTCATCGGGTCTACTAGGGGCCAACCTTTGAACCTTTCAAATCTGCTAC
Organism: Dactylorhiza incarnata; assembly: GCA_033032865.1. Taxonomy (NCBI): domain Eukaryota; kingdom Viridiplantae; phylum Streptophyta; class Magnoliopsida; order Asparagales; family Orchidaceae; genus Dactylorhiza; species Dactylorhiza incarnata. Next base: position 3,150,863 of record JAWHQI010000068.1, read on the forward strand.
CGAGTGAGCCTACAGCCCTGCCAGCTAGATGAGAGCCTGGACAGCGGGTCTACTCTGGGCCATCCTTTGAAACTTTCGAACCTGCCACTGAGTAAGCCTACGGTCTTGCCAGCTAGAGGATAGTCTGCTCAGTGGGTCTGCTTGGGGACAACCTTTGAAACTTTTGAACCTGCCTCTGAGTGAGCCTTCAGCCCTGCCAAATAAATGAGAGCCTGGACAATGGGCCTGCTCGGGTCCAACCTTTGAAACTTTCGAACCTACCGCCGAGTGAGCCTACGACCCTGTCAGCTAGATGAGAGCCTGGTCAGCTGGTCTACTCGGTGCCAACCTTTGAAGCTTTCGAACCTGCCACCGAGTGAGCCTAAGACCCTTCCAGCTAAATGAGAGCCTGGTCAGCGGGTCTGCTCGGGGCCAACCTTTGAACCTGCCACTGAGTGATCCTATGGCCCTGCCAGCTAGATGAGAGCCTTGTCAGTGGGTCTGCTCGGGGCCAACCATTGAAACATTTGAACCTGCCACCGAGTGAGCCTACGACCCTGCCAACTAGATGAGAGCATGAACAGCGGGTCTGCTCGGGGTCAACCTTTGAAACTCTTGAACCTGCCACCGAGTGGGCCTACAGCCCTGCCAGCTAGATGAGAGCCTCAGCGGGTTTGCTCGAGGCCAACCTTTGATACTTTCAAACCTGCCATCGAGTGAGCCTACGACCCTGCCAGCTAGATGAGAGCCTGCACAGTGGGTCTTCTCGGTGCCAACCTTTGAAACTTTCAAACCTGCCACCGAGTGAGCCTACGACCCTGCCAGCTAGATGAGAGCATGGTCAGCGGATCTGCTCAGGGCCAAACTTTGAATCTATTGAACCTGCCACCGAGTGAGCCTACATCCCTGCCAGCTAGATGAGAGCCAGGTCAGCGGGTATGCTCGGGGCCAACCTTTGAACCTTTTGAACCTGCCACCGAGTGAGCCTACGACCGTGCCAACTAGATGAGAGCCTGGTCAGCGGGTCTGCTCGAGGCCAACCTTTGAACCTTTCAAACCTGCAACTGAGTGATCATATGGCCCTGCCGGCTAGATGAGAGTCTGGTCAGCGGGCCTGCTCGGGGCCAACCTTTGAATCTTTTGAACCTGCCACAGAGTGAGCCTACGACCCTGCCAGCTAGATGAGAGCCTGGAAAGCGGGTCTGCTCGGGGCCAACCATTGAAACTTTCGAACCTGCCACCGAGTGAGACTACAGCCCTGCCAGCTAGATGAGAGCCTGGACAGCGGGTCTGCTCGGGGCCAACCTTTGAATCTTTCGAACATGCCACCGAGTGAGCCTACGACCCTGCCAGCTAGAGGAGAGCCTGGTCAGAGGGTCTTCTTGGGGCCAACCTTTGAAACTTTTGAACCTGCCACCAAGTGAGCATACGGCCCTGCCAGCTAGATGAGAGCTTGGTCAGCGGGTTTACTCGGGGACAACCTTTGAACCTTTCGAACCTTCTACAGAGTGAGCCAACGACCCTGCCAGCTAAATGAGAGCCTGGTCAGCTGGTCTGCTCGGGTCAACCTTTGAACCTTTCTAACTTGCCACCGAGTGAGCCTACGGCCCTGCCAGCTAGATGAGAGCCTGGTCAGCGGGTCTGATCAGGGCCAACCTTTGAAACTTTCGAACCTACCACTGAGTGAGCCTATGGCCGTGCCAGCTAGATGAGAGCTTGTACAACATGTTTGCTCGGGGCCAACCTTTGAAACTTTCGAACATGCCATCAAGTGAGCCTACGAACCTGCTAGCTAGATGAGAGTTTGGTCAGCGGGTCTTCTCGGGGCCAAGCTTTGAACCTTTCCATCATCACCTTGCATGCTATTATACACAGTTTAAAGAATAAGTATTTTCATCATGTGAACCTAAGGATAAAAGTGCTCAATTCATAACCACTCCACGTGTGAATGATGGACTCGCCTTCCACATTCTGGAGGTGGTAACCCCCTGACTTTAAGGCTTCTTCCACGACAAAGGGGCCCTCCCAATTGTGATTGAGCTTTCCTACCGCAGCAGATCTTCCAGCTGCGTCGACCTTTTTTAACACGAGTTCCCCCCTCTCGAATCGCTTGATCCTGATGTGCTTATCATAGGACTTGGCCATTTGCCGCTTGACTTCCTCTTGACGAATGACAACCAAATTTTGGACCTCCTCGATTAGATCCAGGGAGATTCGCAGCTCCTTTTCGTTCCCTGCTCTCCATTCCTCATCGCCCCATTCGGCGGGCCTTTCCTGCAGTGTCTTGACTTCAAACTCCACGAGAATAATGGCCTCACAACCGTGAGAGAGCTTGAAGGGGGTTTCACCAGTGGTGGTGTTGGGCGTATTCTTTAGAGCCCACAGGACCGAAGGGAGTTGCTCTACCCAACTCCCCTTAAAGTTCTCTACTTTCTTTTTGAGCAGGTTCACGATGATTTTGTTCGCCGCCTCCACCTGCCCGTTGCTCCTGGGGTGATGGACGGATGCGAACCTGAGGTCTATCCCCAACTGACTGTAGAAGCTGATGAAGTCTTTACTGGCGAATTGTCGGTTGTTATCTGTGACTATGGCTTGTGGGAGCTTGTCACAACCCGTATTTTCCCGAAATAATTTATATTATCAGAGCTAAGGGGAAAACACGCGTCATGATGCCACGTCCTGTAGGGGACAACTACAGACGTTCAGGCGAGCACTCACACGAGCTTTTTCTTTTACAAAAGGTACGAATAAATAAAAGAATTATCTTTTAAGGTTTATTTAATTCGGGTTAGGAGACCGTGTCCCTCGACCCTGCGGTGTACTAAGCCGCGCTTTGTAAAAACATACGTATGCAACGGAAGAAAGTAAGTTTATTTTATTCCTAACGACGCTGGAGACTAGAGACGTCCCCAGAGAGATCGCCGGTCTAAATTTAGTACATGATAAATATCATTTTTGCCTCGGTTTACGTTTCGCAAATAGGTGATACTTAATAGTAAATGTGTCAAACAGTTATAGAAATAACTTTTCATAAAGCGAAGGAACTGCGCTAATATACAGCAAAATCAGCTTTTTCCCCGAGTTAATGAGTACAAAAATACTAAGCAGCAAAAAGAACTAGCAGCAGTGTAAGCAAGTAAGCTAAGCAAAACCGTACGGGAGTCAACATCTGACACGAACCCGCAGGAAAAGGTCAACAGTCCAAAGAAACGCTACAACAAGAGAAACTGAATCCGTACCTAATAGGGAGGAAAGCCCTCGACAGCAAACAGAACGGCCCCACTCGAACTCCGGTGGCAGCTACAAACTTGAACCTGAGGCATTCATAAGAAAAGAATGCCTCAGCCCAAAGGGTGCAAGGAAACAACAGAAGTAAAAGAGAAACTGAAAGGTAAACAGAAGGAAAGCACGAGTCAAACCCAACTGCTGCACAATAAGTCAAGGAACTGGGGTCAAGGAACTGGGGTGGGGGGCCCTTCGTCCACCCACACTCCAAACAACCACTGTTGTGCTGGGGGCCCCTACGTCCATCCACACTCCGGTCAAAAGAATAACCACTGTAGTGGGGGCTTCTACATCCACCCACACGCCGGCCCAAACCACTGTGATGGGGGCCCCTGCGTCCACCCACACTCTAGAACAAAACCACTGGGCTGGGGGCCCTTATGTCCACCCACACTCCTGACCAAAACCACTGGGCTGGGGGCCCCTATGTCCACCCACACTCCAGACCAAAACAACTGGGCTGGGGGCCCCTATGTCCACCCACACTCCAGACAAAAACCAAATCCTACGAGACTCGTTGACAGCCTACGGGGTTTGACGCTCAAGGTAATTCTAGCATAAAAAGAAGGAAGAAGGAGCATTATCATCTATGCTATAAGTATAAGGCCATAAGGAGCATATGGCACCCTCCCTTTCTATAAGAAGTAAGCTACTCAAACTTGGAACAGGGGTAAAGCTCGACCCCAGAATACATTTACACCACTTTTCGGCTTGCCAATTACTAATCTCGGTAAGTTATCGAGGATTAACAAGGGAAATTCCCAGGGAATGTAGCTTCCACTTCCTCAAATCTATAGGGATTAAAATACGACATTCCCAGAGAATTTTAGCCGGCTAGACCATCAGAACATAGCCAACCAAAACCATCCAGATCTCGCTCGAGGCGATAATGTGGATCAATACAAGAGCCAAAAGATGACCACAACAGCTAGCCGACGCACAATTAATATAGCAGCGACTAAAAAATCACGGGACTAGCTTCCTAAGACGGCTTAAATAGTATCGTCCTAACTCCTATAAGAAAGATCATACGAACATGGCAACCCCCATATACAGGTTTAAACTCCTAACTGATAGATACATAGCAGCCCCCAACATAATAAATTTTATATTTGATACAGGGAAATAAACTTTAGCATTTGCACTTTAAGTATAAAGCCGTATAATAGCATTTGCTTACTTAACTATAGAGCGAAGCGGCCAATAATTTGAAGCGGTTATCAAGCTCGAAACCGAAATACATCTACACGACCTCCAAGATACAGAAAATTAATCACTTTGCCAAAAACTTAGGGGACTAACACGAGACATTCCCAGGAAATTTAGCATCTAGTTCCCCCTGCCCGACAGGAATTAGGAAGCTAAATTTCCAGGAAATGTAAGGATTGGTTCCCAAAACCGCCAAGAATTAAAGGGAGCACGATTCAGGGAAATTCAGCCAACAAAAGAAAAGAAAAGAAATATCCAATGGATCCAACAGCAGCCCCCAATCCGACTAGAACATAAGTAGGGCAGCCACAACTAGACAAATATAAAGAAGGTAACAACAGCCCCCCAATTAACAATACTTTTAGACAGATCCCAACTGGAATTATATAGCAGCCCCCAAAACAAATCGGAACATATGAAAGGCAGCCCCCAAGTAATGAATCCCCCAAATACCAAAACTGGAATGAAAACCGAGCAGCACCCACATAAATATAACAACAACCCTTTTTTTTGGAAATTTAAAAATTCCCAACTCAATTAAGCATAGCAGCCCTTGATTTGAGCATGACAGCAGCCCTCACTTTACTAATTAATAAGTATAAGAAGACAGCCCCCAATAATAAAGTATGAATACAGCCCCCAACTAACGGGAAACACAGCAGCAGGTTTTATGATAGCAGCCCCCCGTTCATCCTTGAAAACAAACCCACAACCATCAAATATGCCGTAAAAACTGCACATTTACAGCACCTTGCCATAACGTTGCTTGCACCTAAACAAGCACTACTCACACCTCACGCAATCACACACCTAACATATTTTAAATCCCACTTCAGCAGCCACACACCTTTTAAATCCCTCTAGCAGCAGCAGTAAAACACTACAACAACCAACTTAAACCCAAGGAAATGACAAGCACATAACCTTTATTATATTAACACAAAAGAACATGTCCTTGGACCCCAAAAGAGGCAAGGAAGGAGGCTTTATCTGTTGTCCCAAACAAATCCAGCAAGGTAATAATAGCCAGCAAATCCGAATCCAACAAAAGATAATTGGCAGCAACTCTAAAACCAATCCCTTAACTACAAGAGAAGTAATCCAAGAAGGAGGAGGAGAAGATAAAGTAATAAGCTCTCCACTAGAAATTCCAAGGGTAGAAGAAGAAGGAATCCACAATAGCAGCTATACTTAGCCTAATCGAAGTCACCAACGAGCCTAAGCTAGGAAGTAAACCAGAGAAGAGTGAGGCAGCGGTTAGGACTTGCAAACCCAAAACAAAACCGAGAAGGATGATGCTCCAGAACTTGACTATGGAAAACTGCCAGCACCACCTCAATTAATCCAATAACAAGAACTAGGTAGAAAGCTAGCACAACCCCCAAACATATGCTAACAAAAGCTGGGACAGCTACTTGCATAAAACCCAAACGGATCGGTTAACAAAAGCTGGGAGAAATACTAGATTAACCCAACAAATCAGTTAACAAAAAGAGCTGGGAGGAATACTAATGCATCCCCCTAAATCAGTAAAAAAACTGGGATGAATACTTCCTACACAAACCTAGGGTAAAGCCCTTTACAGCTCCCCACAACCATGCCGAGCTCAGGTAAAACAAACACCGAAAAAAATAGAAGAAGAAGAACAGGGGATGAGGGGGAAGAGTTTCCTTGCCTCGGATTCGGAAGCCGATGCCACGCGACGAAGAGAAGCCCACGACCAGAAGAGCTCGCAACAACCGCCGATGCCAACGAGGGCTCTCCGATCCGCTACTCCGACGAAGGCGCCAAGCTCCGGCGACCACAAAAACGCCGCCTCCGAACAGCCCCGACGCTGAAACCCTAGGCGCGGCTCACCAGCCCTCTCGACAGAAAGAAATCTGGAGAGGGGAAGAGGTTATCGGGGAGAATGAGGGGGTTTAGCAAAATTATATATATGTATAATAATATGTATATATGTATATAATTATATGAATAGTTATAGGTATAATTATACATATAATTGTATGTATATTATAGGTATAATTATATGTATACATTTGTATAACTTTAATATATATACATATATATATATAAGAAAATTTTTATACGCATAACACTTATATATACTCATATATATAACCGTGAGAATATATATACGAGACCCTAAATACACGAATATATACATATCTAAATATATATTTATACATATACCCGCTTAAGCCTCTTTCTAAAAACAAAACGCCGGATGACGACGATGATCACGCAACGGTAACGCCCCTACGCACCGACGCCCTGAATTAAAATTTCGCTTTTAGAATAATTATTATTAATTCCATATGCTTTAAATAAAATAATTATAAGGAAAAAACCCGGGGCGTTACAGAGCCCATGTAGGAAAATGATCTCCCCCCATACAAAGTTACAGATTACCTGGGAGGTGACCTTGACCAAAACCTTAACCTCCAACCACTTAGAGAAGCAGTCGATCATGACCAAGTGAAAACTTCTTTGCCCACTTTCCTGGGGGTAATGTCCTACCAGATCCATCCCCATATGGCGAAGGGCCATGGCGTCGTGATGCTCCTTAGCCTCTGAGCCGGCAAAAGTTGAAGCGGGGCGAACAACTAGCACTTATGGCACTTCTTGGCAAACACCACTGCGTCCTTGCTCAGGGTCGGGCAAAAGTACCCCTGCCTCACTATCCTTGCCTCCAACGTCCTACTCCCCGAATGACTACCACATTCTCTAGAGTGAACCTCCTTCAGGACCCTCGGGTCCTCCTCCTCAGATATGCATCGTGCTAAGAGTCCCGAGAGAGTCTTTCGATACAAGTCCCCTTCATGAAGCACGTAGTAAGCGGACTTGTACCTGAAGCGCCTTTGGTCCGGGACCTTTTCCGGAAACTTGCCTGTTGTCAGGAAGGTCATAAGTGGGTCCTTTCACGAGGGTCGCTGCTCTATATCCATGAGTTCCCCCTCCTCAATCGATGGGCGGAACATATCTGCCAAGGTCCCTCTAGCCTGAGTACCGGACTTGGCCAACCGATCCACTGAGGCACTCTATTCCCTTGGTATGTGCTTGATGTAGAAAGTCTTGAACATTCTGATGAGACCCCTCACTTTGTCTAGATAGCTCGCGAGTGTGGGTTCCGTTGCCTCGAACTCGCCACTGACCTGTGAGGCTATGACCATCAAATCTGTGAGGACCTCTACATCATGAACACCTAACTCTTGGGCCAGACGCAAACCGGCAATCACTGCCTCGTACTCCGCCTGGTTGTTGTTGCTCATTTTTCACTCCATGGGGGCTTTCCAATACCACCACACCCCCTAAAGAGTTCTTCCCTGAGTCCCCATAAACCAACAGATACCAGGGGACGTGCCGAAGGGCTTGCTCCTCTTCCATCTTAACCACATAATCTGCCATGAAATCTGCCACAACTTGAGCCTTCATTGATAGCCGCGGGACGAAGGTGATGTCAAATTCACTCAGCTCCACTGACCACTTTGCAAGCCTTCCTGAATGCTCTACTCCTTCAAAGATTTTGCGAAGGGGGTGGTCGGTCATCACTTGGATAGAATGGGTCTAGAAGTATGTCCTGAGCTTCCTGGCCGAGATGACTAGAGCGAAAGCCATCTTTTCTAAAATTGGGTATCAGAGCTCCGCTTTCTTCAGAACCCTGCTAACGTAGTAGACGGGCAGCTACTTCTTACCCTCTTCTCGGACCAATATGGACCTCACGACTTCAGCCTCAACTCCAAGGTATAAGGCTAGGCCCTCTCCCTCCTTAGGACCCTGGAGCAGTGAAGCCTTGGTGAGCTAATTTTTTAAGGATTGGAAGGCCTCCTCACACTCCTTCGTCCATTCAAACTTTTGATTGCCTCTTAATACTTTGAAAAAGGGGGAGCAATTCTCTCCGGCCCGGGAGAGTAACCTGCTCAACCCTGCAAGCTTTCTAGTCATGCGCTGGACTTCCTTAACATTCCGAGGCGATCCCAACTCCTTTATAGCTTTGACTTTGTCCGGGTTAGGCTCTACCTCGGCTGGGGTATGGAGGTGACCCTAAAATTTCCCCTTGCCAGCCCCGAAGTTACATTTTGAGGTCCTTGAGGTGGGAGCTCACATCCTTTCTCTCACCATGAGGTCATCTACGTATACCTCTAAGTTCCTTCCCCTTTGTTCCCGAAAGACGTGACCCATCATCCTCTGGTACATTGCCCCTGCATTTTTCAGCCTGAACAACATCATCTTATAGCAGTAGCACCCTTCCCACGTGATGAAGGATACATCCTTAACGTCTGGCAGGTGCATCCTGATCTGATGATAACCTAAAAAAAGCATCTAAGAAACTCATTAAAGAAAAACCAACGGATGAGTCAACCAGTGGGTCGATCCTAGGCAAAGGATAACAATCCTTGGGGCAGGCTTTGTTTAAAAGAGAAAAATCGATACACATTCTCTAGCGACCATCACCCTTCTTTACCATGAAGACGTTGGAGATCCTGCCTGGATACTGGATCTCCGATACAAAACCTGATTTGAGGATTTTCTCTACTTCCTCACGAATCGGCTCCTCCAGCTTGTCAGCAATGGCCCTCCTCTTATGTTGGAAGGGGCGAGTTCCTGGCTCGAGGTTGAGTCAGTGGTAGGCCACGTCAGCATCGATGCCCGACTTATCTGCCGCGCTATATGCGAAGATGTCCATGCTTCTCTGGATGCACTCCAACATCTTCTCCCTGTCCTCGGGTCCAAGGCCCTCGCTGACTCGTACCTTCTCTACTTTCCCCTCACAGGTGATGACCTCCATCTTGACTACTTCCGCCGGCTAAGCTGGGACGGCTCCTCGCATATTCACCCTGCCTTACTCCCTTCAGCCAGGGTCTCCTCTTCCGCTGCAACCTCCAACTCCATTGGCTCAGTATGCTCTTCCTGAACCTCCCCATCTCCTATTCTTGGATGATGCTCTCTCTCTTTCTTCTTCTTCTTCTTCCTTCCTCTTCTCTTCTGGCTCCTCCGTCCCCTCATCTCTCTATCCACCTCCTCATCCTCTGCCATTCAGGAGATGGTGTTGACGGCAGTCACATAGCACTGCCTCACCACCTTTGCATCCCCCCGGATTCGGACCTGGACTCCCCCACTGTGGAACTTCAAGCACTGGTGGAAGGACGAGGGAACGCACCGGAAGGTGCTGATGAGATGGCGTCCGAATATCACATTATAGCTGCTCGGAGCGTCGAGAATGATGAACCGACAGTTCCTCGGGACCCCTCCCAACGTCACCTGGAAATCGACGCCTCCGTCGACCTCCTTTCTCTCCCCTGAAAATCCAAACAACAGCCAATCCAAGTCCTGCACCCTCTTCACGTCTCCCTCCATAACGTCAAAGTCCTTCTTGAATATTACATTCACGGAGCTCCCATTGTCTACCAAGATCCAGGAGACCATAAAATTCTCGATTGTCGTCTGGATCACCAAGGTGTCACAGAACGGGTCTTCATAGTCTGGCATGTACACCGACGATAAGGTGAGCTTCTCCAAGGGTGGTGGGGTTTGGGAGGTCGATGCGACGCGCCTCCTGAACATTGTTTGGAAGCTCCTCTTGCGAGTGGCTTCTATCCCAACCCCACCATGGATCACTCTGATCCCCCCTGGCTCCCACGTTTGCCCTGTCTTCACACCTATCTTCCCCTTCTCCAGGTAGCACTTCTTCTATCCTTACTCATCGCTGCTGCGGCTGACTTCCTGCCCTCATCTCTAAAAACTCCGGGAAGGTGGTCGTCGCTTGACCTTCTGCCACAACCCGCATTTTCCCGAAATATTTTAAGTAGTGTCAGAGTATGGGGAAAATACCTGTCATGATGCCACGTCAAGCAGGGGACAACCGCAGATGCTCAGGAAAGCACTCTTTACGAACATTTACACAAAAATATAGATATTAATAGACCAAAGATAACTTTGGCTTCTTTTAAGTTTGGACCGTGTCCCTCGGTCCTGTGGAGTACTTGGTCCACCAATAGGAAAAGTATGTATGCGGTGGAAGATACAGATTCATCTATCCTACACAAGCATGAAGACCAAATAGGTCATCAAGGCTAGCACATGCCTAAATTTATTATATATATATATATATATATATATATGAAAAATACTTAGTACGATTTCAAAATAGGCGGCACTTATTAAGAAAAGTTATGCTATGCAATGCTTTACACAAAAATATTCCACATAACGTAGTAAAGTACACATTTCCTAGAGAGCGACATCTATCTACATCAAAAGTAGCTCAAGTAGTAGCAAACTACAAGTACACTGAAAATAACAATCTTACGGGCTCATATAAGTGACAAAAGCCCACAAGACAACAATAGGGAGCCAACATTCAAGACTGCTCCTCACCAGGATGGAAGGGAAGATCCTCTACTGGGGGCCTGACAGCACAACTCTACCACTTGCTGCAGCTACTGACCTGAACCTGGGGCACTCAAAAGAAAGGAATGCCTCATCCCAAAAGGGAGCAAGAAACAGTCTTAATAAGAACAATATTAAATAACAGAAGCAATGTGCAATTAGGAGTAAGGCACATAAGTAGTAAAGTCATCGAACCAAGTTCAGACATGATATATATATATAAAAAATGGTTGGGTAACCCGAGAAACAAGGGTATCCAAGAAGGCCAAGACCATACCAAGTTGCTTATATGATAAGCTAAAAGGAAGAACTGTGGTGGAGGTCTATTATACTCATCCACTCTCCAGTATAAAAGCCACTATGGTGGATGCCTATCATATCCACCCACTCTCCAGTCTATAAAACTACTGTGATGGGGGCCCACCATATCCTCCCACTCTCCAGTCTACAAAACTACTGTGGTGGAGTCCTATCATATCAACCCACTCACCAGTCTATAATGCTACTGTGGTGGGGGCCCACTATATCCACCCACTCTCCAGTCTACAAAACTACTGTGGTGGAGGCCTATCATATCCACCCACTCTCCAGTCTATAAAACTACTATGGTGGGGGCCCACCATATCCACCCACTTTCCAGTCTACAAACTATAACAATTTATAACTTTACTTGGTTTAACATCCTTTTGAAGGTGGCCGGCACGACCAAGACAAAAGAATCATAAGGTAATTCTTACCTTGGAATAACCAAAGAAGTACTTCCAAACAGCTGAGAAAGAATTCACAATAATATAAGAGGATTTAAGTGATTCAAGGGAATCTTTCCCACTCTACGACCAGAAACACCCCAAAAAAATTGGGTAAATACCTCATCACTAGGCTTAAAACCCAACCAAAAGTAAGCAATAGAGCAAAACTGCTCTAATGGGAACAGGAGGAAAACAATTACGGGTGCTCTCGTCGATCGGCGGGAGGTCCCGTCGATCGATGCGTAGTCCCATCAATTTTTCCTTAAATGATTCGGGGAAAAAAATATCCCCAGCTAGCTGCCGATCGACAGGACGGCTCGTCCTCCCATCGATTTTTCCTTAAACGATTCGGGGAAACAATTTTCCCCTGCTAGCTGCCGATCGACGGGACGTCTCGTCGTCCCATTGATTTTTCCTTAAATGACTGGGGGAAGTAGTTTTCCGCAGCCTAAGCTTCTGATCGACGGGACGGCTCGTCGTACGGCGATCGACGGGAATTCCCGCCGACTTTGTCTTAAGCGAAATTCTGAGAAGATTTTACAGCTACAAGCAAAGAAGAAAAAGACTGCAGATTTCCTGCAATAGTCAAATACTCAAGAAAAAGAAAAAAAAACTCATGGAAGAGGGGAAAACAGAATAAATAAAGAATCTGAACATATATCCCAAAGGAAAATAATCTGGAAATACAACAAATTTCTAGGAAACGATCATCCAGCAAGAATACGATAAAAAAATAGCACTTGCCTCAATTTCGAAGGACAACTCATCGGGTCTTGAGAATCTTGATGTCGACCATCTGATTCCTCGCTCCGGCGACGAAATCGACCACCAAACCTCTTTCTACGATGGAAACCCTCGCTTTCTCTCTCTTTCTCTCTTTCTTTCTCTCTCTAAATTGGCTGAAGTTTCTTCGGTGAGGAGAGAAAAAATATGCCTACAACTATCTATATACTATTTATCATGGCATACAACTATTTGCCAATTAGAATTTATATTGAAGTTAGTGGATTTTAAATATATATACACATCTGATTATATATATATACATACTTACTGTATATATATATACTTACTGCATATATATACCTATCTTTAACTTATAAAACTCGTCGGTTCCTGACGACTCGTCCGAGACGGTAACATCCTTACGTCATAAACTTCGCATTAATCGTTCGATTTAAAATAATTATGATTATTTTCATTTCAAAAAATCTACACGAAATTCCGGGGCGTTATAGCCACCCCTCTTAACAAAAGTTTCTGCCCGAACATTTAAAATATTAAGCACAAATGGAAAGCACCGAAGGGGAAAACCTACCGGTAAACTCTAGACGAACATATGAGGATAGAACTGTCTCATCATCGATTCTAGATCCCAGGTTGCGCCTCGAACATCCTGATTGCTCCAGAGAACCTTCACCATAGGAATCTTCTTCCTTCGCAACACTCGATCTTGCATCTCCAAGATACAAACAGGCTTCTCCACATAGAATAGATTTGGCTGCAACTCAGGCGAAGGTTCCAGGACGTGGAGATCACTGAGAATACACTTCCGCAATTGGCTCACATGGAATACATCGTGAACACCAGGGAAGGAGGCAGGCAACAACAACCTATAAGCAGAAACTCCAATGCGCTCCACGATCTAGAAAGGTCCCACATACCTGGGATATAGATTATGGTTCTTCCTGAACCTCTTAAAACCGGCCATCGGAGAAACCTTCAAGAACACCATGTCCCCCACTGCGAATTCTAAATCGACCCTTTGCCGATTAGCGTACTTCTCATAACGCTCCTAATCTACTCGAAGCTTCTCACGGATCTGGATTACAGCAATGCTTATTTCATCCAAGGCCTCTGGACCCAAAACTGGCTTCTCACCCACTTCAGCCCAAAATAGGGGAGTCCAACATCGTCTCCCATACAGAGCTTCGAATGGGGCCATACACAAGCTCTCCTGATAACTATTATTGTATGCAAACTCCCTAAGCCGACATTCATCCCAAGCTCCTACATGCTCCAAAATGTAACACCTGCTCATATCCTCTACAATCTGATTAACCTTTCTGTCTGCCCATTTGTCTGTGGATGACATGCAGGAGAATACCGAAGATCGGTGCCAAAAGCTCCCTGCAAACTCTGCCAAAAGCTGGGTGTATACCTTGAATCTCGATCTGTCACGATGCTCTCTGGCACACCATGCAATCTAATAACCTCTTGCACGTACAGCGTGTTGGAACACGGTCTTCCGCATCTCCTAGGTTTGAGAATAACAAATCCTATGTATTTGATCTTGTGTGTTCAAGTGTGCAGGTTAATTAGGTCCAAATGACTCAAGGTTTACATATGGTGGTTGCCCCCGAAATTGAGTCATCAACTCCAAACTGATCACTAGCGCAGGCGATAGTGGATAGCGCCGGCGCTAGCTCGATGCACAGAAGGCATGGTGAAATTGTTGCCTCGGATTGAAGATCTTGCCGCGCAAAGAGTTTCCTAACCAGGGATAGCGCTGGCGATAGCGGATAGCGCCGGCGGTAGCGGAGCGCACAGAAGGAATAGAACAACGGGTTGCCACAGATTGGAGATTCGGGCGCACAAATTGTTTCTTAATCCGGGCTAGCGCCGGCGGTAGCGCTAGCGCCGGCGGTAGCGCTTGGGCTATAAAAGGACCCCATCTCCTCGTGTTCTTTACACCAATTGTATACACCTCAGAGAGAGAGATTGCTCGAGTTCCAGAGGCCCATCTTGGCCGAATCTTGATGACCCAGCGAAGCTCTGCCAATTTCTGAAGGAGGATTCCATCAAGCCGAACCCGAGCGAAGTCCGCTTCGACAAACGCTGATTCTCCAGCGGATCTTCGTCACCACTTCAGAAGTTCATCATAAGGGAGTTTTTAATTATTGTTATTTCTTTTTCATCTTGTAAACGGTAGTGAAATCGCCTCGTGTTGGCGACTAGGTCTGGGTAGGACTTAGGGGGAAATTCGCCTCGTGTTGGCGACTAGATCTAGGCTAGGTCTAGGGGGGCTTGAGGCCACATCCGGGGTGGGATTGGCTAGAGCGGCTTGAGGCCGAATCCGGGGAGGACAAGGCTAGGGCCACCGGTTCGTGGGGAAGCGAGTCGGGATAGAAAAACAAAAGTTGTCTTTTCTATTTAGCTTTGATTTCTAGCTTTCATAAGAGATCAAGTTTTGTAATCATGTCTCTCAAGTTAATACAATCTTGTCTCTATTTTCTCTTTACTTGATTGTCTTGATTGTCATATTCAAAGTTTTGTTTCTAAAATAATCAAAATAGTTCTAAAATCCTTAAAACCCTTATTCACCCCCCCCCCCCCCCCTCTAAGGATGCCTACCGATCCAACAAGTGGTATCAGAGCGGTTTTGTTCCAATCGGCTTAACAACCGGGAACAATGGCGTCTCATGATCTCGCTTTTCCTGAGGGTCAAGGGGTTAGTCGACCACCTCTCTTTACTAGGTCAGATTTTAACTACTGGAAAAATCGAATGATGTGTTTTCTTATGACCATGGATGTAGAAGTATGGAACATGGTAGAAGTGCGGTACTCTCCGCCTACAACTGTAGTAGGAGAGGCGACATTAGCAAAACCTAAGGATAAATGGGATAACAACGATAAACTAAAGTGTAAAAATAATGCTAAAGCAATGAACACTTTATATTGCGCCTTAAATAGGACTGAGTTTAATAGAATTTCTGCATGCACTACTGCTTATGATATTTGGAATCAATTAGAAGTAACTCACGAAGGTACATCGCAGGTGAAAGATGCAAAGCTGTTTCAACTGGAATATGAATACGAGAAATTCAGGATGGACACGGAAGAGGACATCAACTCCATGTACACTCGCTTCACAAAGATTGTCAATGCATCAAAGGCACTTAGAAAGACCTACTCCGACGGGGACTTGGTGAGGAAAATCCTTCGTTCCTTACCCCCAAGGTTCAACCCGAAGGTGACAGCCATCTCGGAGTCGCACAACTTAAGAACACTCCAGATCGAGAACCTCATTGGGAATCTCAAAACCCATGAGGTAGAACTGCAAATTCAACATGAAGAATACAACAAAGAGCCGAAGAAAAAGGCGTTGGCACTAACATCAAAGAAGGAGTGCACCGAAGAGGACGATGATGATGAAGAAGGACTCCTGGTGAAGAACTTCAAAAAGTTCATCAGGAATCCAGAAAGAAGGAACACATTCAGAAAATTCTTCCAAAAGGACACTCGACGAAAGGGATCTTCCTCTTCATCAAGGAAAGAAAAAGGAAGCGATGACGAAGAAGAAAGGCCGCCTCCAGAATGCTATCACTGCAGAAAAACCGGGCACATTCGGAGCCAGTGCCCAAAATACCAAAAGGAACGGAAAGAACAAATGAAAGCAAAAGAAAAGAAGAAAGTGATGAAGGCCGCTACTTGGGATGACTCTTCCTCTGAAGAGTCAAACGGTTCTGAGTCAAGTAGTGAGGAGGAAGCAAACTTGTGCTTGATGGCCAAAAGCGACGACGACGACACCAGTGTTCTTAGCGACACTGAGGTATATCCTCCTACCTTTGAAGAGCTTTATGATAAATTTGTTTTATTAAATCATGAAAATGAATCTATTATGAAAGAAAATCGTAGGCTCACAAAAAATTTAGTCTCTCTTGAAAAACGAAAGGTTTCATGTCAAGAATGTGAGCACTCTCTATTTAAGACAAAAGAACTTGAAATTTCTCTCTCTAATGCCCTCTCACAAAACAAAATCATTGCAAAAGAAAAGGGGGACTTAGAGAGGAAATTGAAAATTTCTATGTTAGAAATAGAAAAGAACAAAAAGGGATTTGAAAATAAATGTGTTATGATTGTGAAAGAAAACACATCTCTTAAAGAACAAAATCATAACCTCAATTTAGCCATAAACAAATTCGGGATTGGACAAAAATCCCTGGATATGCTTCTGGGTAATCAATGCTTTGGGTCTAAAAAATTCGGACTTGGATATAAAAATGATCACTACCGCCCGGCGATAGCTACTAACGCCGGCGGTAGCTCTTATGTTAAAAAATCTTCTATTTTTTCTAACACTCAAACTTCATCCTGCAAGAGCAACATAGAAACTCCGAAAAGGGTCTCAACCCCCTTCATTTCGTGTGCAAATTGTCTAAAATTTGGACACACGTCTGACTCTTGTAGGAATATAGCACAACGAACTGTAAAACAAATCTGGGTACCTAAGAAAACCACTTACTCTATGGGTGGTACCTCTTGGGTATCCGGGTCTTTACTCTCATCTTCTTTCTAGATATGCAGAAAGGCTAAGGAAACAGAAGACGTGTGGTACTTGGACTCAGGCTGCTCCAAGCACATGACGGGCAATAAAGCAAAATTCCTTAGCCTAGAAATAAAGAAAGGAGGGATCGTGACATTTGGAGATAACGGTAAAGGAAGGATCATGGGTATTGGTACAGTAGGTAACACATCTTTTCTTATATCAAATGTACTCTATGTGAAAGGATTAAAACATAACCTAATATCTATAAGCCAACTGTGTGACAAAGGTTTAGACGTACTATTTGAATCATCTACTAACCTTTGCAAAATTGTTAATCCTAAAACAAAAGATGTATTATTAACTGCACCTAGAATTCATAATGTTTATATAGTTTCATTTCATGATCTTTCTAAATCTTCTATAAAATGTTTTATAACCAAAAATGATGAATTGGAATTATGGCACAGACGTTTAGGCCACGCTAGTTCAAAGCTCATCTTAAAACTAGCAAAAAGAAAATTGATTAGAGGATTGCCTAAACTAAATGGAAATTTATCTTCATTATGCTCTCCATGCCAAAAAGGCAAATTTACAAAGTCATCATTTAAAAGCAAAAACAAAATTTCTACATCAAAACCATTACAATTAATTCATATGGATCTCTTTGGTCCCGTTAACACTGCAAGTCTTGGTGGTAGATTATACACTTATGTTCTTATAGATGACTATTCTAGATACTGTCGGACTTTATTTCTCTCCTCCAAATCTGATGCGTTTTGCGAATTTTCAAAATTATGTACTCGTATTCAAAATGAATTAGATTTAAAAATAAAATGCATTCGCTCAGATCATGGAGATGAATTTGAAAATGAAAATTTTAAATGTTTTTGTGATATGCTAGGTATTAAACATGAGTTCTCCGCTCCACGCACACCTCAACAAAACGGTGTTGTGGAATGGAAAAATAGGACAATTCAAGAACTTGCACGCACCATGTTATCTGAATACAAATTACCCAAGTATTTTTGGGCAGAAGCCGTAAGCACTGCTTGTTATGTAATGAATAGAGTTATGCTTCGCCCATCCTTAAATCTCACACCATATGAACTCTATTTTCAAAAGAAACCTAACGTATCGTATTTTAAAGTATTCGGATGTAAATGTTTCATTCTTAACACAAAAGACTCTTTAGGAAAATTTGACGAAAAATGCGATGAAGGAATATTTCTTGGTTATTCTTCAACTAGTAAAGCATATAGAATATTTAATAAAAAATCAAGTAAGGTTGAAGAATCAATTAATGTTAGATTTGATGAGTTTGTTCCATGTGCAGAGAAGCTCTCTATAGGTACCGATGATGAACCCTTGCCATCCTTGGAGCACGACGAAGAAGAGCCGTCCAAAGAAGAAGAAGAAAAGTCTAATGAAGATACACTCGTACCTCCAAGCGTGTTAAACTTCTCCAAAAATCATCCAAAAGAACTCATCATTGGGGAACCTTCCACCGGGGTGAGAACTCGTTCCTCTCTTCATGAAACGTTTTCTAATATTTGCTTTATTTCTGAAATCGAACCTAAAAACGTTTCCACCGCTTTAAATGACGAATTTTGGTTTCTGGCTATGAATGAAGAGTTAGGACAATTTGAAAGAAATAAAGTTTGGAATTTAGTTGAAAGACCATCTGATCATCCAATTATAGGAGTAAAAAGGATCTTTAAAAATAAATTAGATGGTGAATCTAGGATTGTAAGAAATAAAGCACGCTTAGTTGCTCAAGGTTATTCACAAATCGAGGGGGTAGATTTTGAAGAAACTTTTGCACCCGTTGCTCGCTTAGAATCTATATGAATATTTTTGGCCTTTGCGAGTTTTAAACGAATAAAATTATTTCAAATGGATGTTAAAAGTGCTTTTTTAAATGGGTATATTAAGGAAGAAGTCTATGTAGAGCAACCCCCCGGTTTCGTAAATGAAAAATATCCAAAACATGTTTACAAATTAGAAAAAGCGCTTTATGGTTTAAAACAAGCGCCCCGTGCATGGTATGATCGTCTTACATCGTTTTTGTTAGAGCACGGTTATGTTATGGGAAGTGCAGACAACACACTCTTCATTAAGCATAAAAACAATGAATTAATCATTTTACAAATATATGTTGATGACATAATTTTTGGAGCCACTAATGAAGAGTTGTGTAATGAAGTAGTTGAAATAATGAAAAATGAATTTGAAATGAGTCTTGTAGGAGAACTATCATTTTTTCTTGGCTTTCAAATCTCACAACAAAATGATGGTATTTTTATTTGCCAATCAAAATATGTTCAAGATATGCTTAAACGTTTTGGCTTTGAAAACCTTAAACAAGCTTCAACTCCTATGAGTGCTTCTTTAAAATTAGGAAAAGATGAATCTGGTATTTCTATCGATCAAACACTATATAGAGGAATGATAGTCTCTCTTCTTTATTTAAGCGCATCTAGACCAGATATAATGTTTGCTGTTTATTTATGTGCTCGCTTTCAAGCCGATCCAAAAGAATCTCATTTAAAAGCGGTAAAACGTATCTTTCGTTATCTAATAGGGTCATCTAAGTTAGGATTATGGTACCCACACAATGATTCTTTCACACTCCATGGCTATTCAGATTCAGACTACGCAGGGTGTTCACTAGATAGAAAAAGCACTAGCGGTACTTGTCATTTTTTAGGACCCTCTTTAGTTGCTTGGTCTAGTAGAAAACAATCTTCGGTTGCACTCTCCACCACGGAGGCCGAATATATCGCACTTGGTAGTTGTTGTGCACAAGCATTATGGATGAGTCAAACATTAGAGGACTTTGGTTTTCACCTCAAACACATAGATCTTAAATGTGACAACAAAAGTGCAATAGACCTCACATATAATCCAGTACATCATGCTAGATCCAAACACATAGATGTTCGTCATCATTTCATTAGGGATCACATTAAGAAAGAGAATGTAAAAGTAAGCTTCATTGGGACGGACTCACAACTCGCTGACATATTTACTAAACCTCTTCCCGATGCACGATTTCGTTTACTACGACTTGAATTAGGTGTTCTAGATCTTTCTTGTTAAAACATGTTTACAAATATAATTTTTCTTCATTTTTCACCATCAAAAACTTTTTCAAAAATTCTGCAAATTCAGCATGAAACTACTAATGGGACGCCTAATCAAGATCAAACATCAAAATTTTCAAAACCCTAAAAAATCACTTACTGTTTCCCGCGCTAGCGCTAGCGTCGGCGCTAGCATCAAGTTTCAAATTTCTGTGATTTTAAATTTTCTAAAAAATCTTAAAAATATGTAAATCTATTTGTACTATTTAGTTTTGCACATCTGTTTTTCTTCTATTTTAGAAAAATCAAACAAAACTACAAAAGACAAAATTCCAAAAATATGCTTTTCGTTTAACTTTTGTCATTTACCAAAATCAAATATAAAATTACAAAAAAAAAAAAATATATATGTTTTACTTTTATTTAAAGTTATGGTACAAAACTCAAAACACAAAAACATAAAACTTGCAAAACCCAAATTTTTTTAATGATAATCAAGCATGAGTTACGCTATTATTTCGAATTTCTATAATGTTGCAATTTATGTTTCAAAATTCTTTGAACATTGTCTTTACCATGCTTTGATTTATCTATTTCTATGTGCATCAATTATATTAAAGGTTGTGTAGAATCAAGCTTAGCATGCCTCTAAGTATGAGTAAATGGTTTATGTTAGATAATGATATGAATTCACTCACTTTTTGGCATTGTCTACATATGGTTTCACTTAAAAATGCTTGTGTATGTTTTGTAATTGTACAATGAATTAAAATTGCACAAGTATCTTACCTACACTCCCTTCTTTTGCACTATGAAAAAGTTAAGAAGAGTGGTTATATTTTTTTTAAAAAAATTCTATTGGTTTGCAAAACAAGTGTATTCGGAGAACTTTGTACAAAACAAAATCATAAAATAAATAACAAAGATAACTCCACCAAGCACTACTTGGACCTCCTGATAAGTCTTAATGAGCATTGTGAGGTTGAGCACCTTGGAAAGAATAATAAAGTGTCTTGTGCAAACCATACTTTTCAAAATAAGACAAACCACTTATTCTTAAGTACACCGGATCACAAGTCTCAAAACAGTCAAAATAAAATCTGTGATCCCCCAAGCACTACGTTGCACCCTGATAAGTCTTAATGAGCATTGTGTGTGCAAAGCACCTTGGTAGTTGTACATTTTTTTTTGTGCATTAAAGTGTGTGGAAGTAAACATATTTGTGTTTTCTTGTGCTTTCTACTTTACATAGTACTTGTATTTTTGATTAAAACACCTGTATACTCTACTCAAAAATACACTTATGTGCACATCATTATCTTCCATAACACTTCTTCTCATAAGTATTGGACCCTAATGCTATTCTATACAATTTTTTTGTTATGAAATGTACTAGATAACCTAGCATGTTTTCTATAATGTTTGGTATGTTTTGAAATTATAAATTGGAATAACATTGTAGTACTTTCTCTTGAATAACATTATTTCATGCTTGGTTACTCTTATTATTAATTGAAAATGATTCACAACAACATCCTTTTTGCAATATAACTCATATCTTTTTTGGATCATCTTGCTTATGATGTTTTTGTATTTCTACAAGTCTTCCGCATCACTCTCATATTATGGCTTTACCTTGCATGCTTACTTAAAAAGTCTGGTTTCTTTTTACCAATCCTTTAGTTGTTTTATCAAATATTTTCCTTGCATGGTAAACCGTCTATTAGTTACTATTAACAGATTATTTATACTCACACTCTGATATTTTCTCTAAAGGGGATCAATTAAAGCTATAAACTCCCTATCATTCACCTTTTAACCTTCAAAGCTCGATCATGCTGCTATCTTATTATCGCTAATGTGGTGCCTTCTAACCCACTTTTGCTAATAACAAAAGGGGGAGAACTAACATGATAAATAAACTCCGCTATCAAACTAAAATTCACATGAATAAGTATAGTGATAGTCAACATATTAGGGGAGCATTCACATAGGGGGAGCACGTATTTAGGGGGAGCAACTCTAAAAATACTAATCATTTATATTTATCCTAAGTCATCATTCTCACACTCACACAAATAGGATTTCAACATGCTTATCTTTTAATGCTCTGATTTATCATTAATGGATTTGTTATTATCAAAAGGGGGAGTTTGTTGGAACACGGTCTTCCGCATCTCCTAGGTTTGAGAATAACAAATCCTATGTATTTGATCTTGTGTGTTCAAGTGTGCAGGTTAATTAGGTCCAAATGACTCAAGGTTTACATATGGTGGTTGCCCCCGAAATTGAGTCATCAACTCCAAACTGATCACTAGCGCAGGCGATAGTGGATAGCGCCGGCGCTAGCTCGATGCACAGAAGGCATGGTGAAATTGTTGCCTCGGATTGAAGATCTTGCCGCGCAAAGAGTTTCCTAACCAGGGATAGCGCTGGCGATAGCGGATAGCGCCGGCGGGTAGCGGAGCGCACAGAAGGAATAGAATAACGGGTTGCCACGGATTGGAGATTCGGGCGCACAAATTGTTTCTTAATCCGGGCTAGCGCCGGCGGTAGCGCTAGCGCCGGCGGTAGCGCTTGGGCTATAAAAGGACCCCATCTCCTCGTGCTCTTTACACCAATTGTATACACCTCAGAGAGAGAGATTTCTCGAGTTCCAGAGGCCCATCTTGGCCGAATCTTGATGACCCAGCGAAGCTCTGCCAATTTCTGAAGGAGGATTCCATCAAGCCAAACCCGAGCGAAGTCCGCTTCGACAAACGCTGATTCTCCAGCGGATCTTCGTCACCACTTCAGAAGTTCATCATAAGGGAGTTTTTAATTATTGTTATTTCTTTTTCATCTTGTAAACGGTAGTGAAATCGCCTCGTGTTGGCGACTAGGTCTGGGTAGGACTTAGGGGGAAATTCGCCTCGTGTTGGCGACTAGATCTAGGCTAGGTCTAGGGGGGCTTGAGGCCACATCCGGGGTGGGATTGGCTAGAGCGGCTTGAGGCCGAATCCGGGGAGGACAAGGCTAGGGCCACCGGTTCGTGGGGAAGCGAGTCGGGATAGAAAAACAAAAGTTGTCTTTTCTATTTAGCTTTGATTTCTAGCTTTCATAAGAGATCAAGTTTTGTAATCATGTCTCTCAAGTTAATACAATCTTGTCTCTATTTTCTCTTTACTTGATTGTCTTGATTGTCATATTCAAAGTTTTGTTTCTAAAATAATCAAAATAGTTCTAAAATCCTTAAAACCCTTATTCACCCCCCCCCCCTCTAAGGACGCCTACCGATCCAACACAGCGATGCAATCTTCTCCATAGAGATAACCAATCTTGTACTGCACAATATGAGCACACTTGGTCAATCTATCCACAATCACCCACACTGAATCATGACCACGAGGAGATTTTGGTAAACCAGTAATGAAATCCATAGAGATACCTTTCCACTTCCACATCGGAATATCTAACGGTGACAACTTGCCCTTGGGTCTGTTATGATCTGCCTTGACGCGCTGACAAGCATAACACTTAGACACAAACCTCGCAATATCATTCTTCATGCCTGACCACCAGACGACCTGCTTCAAATCATTGTACATATTCGTAGAACTAGGATGATATGCAAGACTTGAATCATAAGCTTCCTCGCAAATCTTTGCTCAAATCTCTTCCATAGCGGGGATGCAAAACCTACCACGGTACTTCAAGGTACCTTCGTCATCATTCGAGTAATCCGACAACTCAACTTTCTCGGCTCTACCATGGAGGCGCTAAAATCAGGATCATCCTTCTGAGGCAACCTCATAAGTGTAATCCAGGAAGGTTCTTCAACTTCCATACTAGACGGTCCATCCTTGGACTTCACCACTATGCTCATCAAATGAAACTCCTCTAATAGCGACTGCACCGAGAGGCTAAAGATAAAAACAGACTTTCTACTTAGGGCATCCACCACTACATTCGCCTTGCCATGGTGATATAAGATATCCACATTATAGTCTGCAACATACTCCATCCACCGACGCTGGCGCAAATTCAACTCCTTCTGCGAAAATACATAAATCAAACTCTTATGATCAGAGTAGATCTTGCACGACACCCTGTACAAAAAATGTCTCCACAGCTTTAAGGAATAAATCACCGCAGCAAACTCAAAATCATGCGTAGGGTAGTTCCTTTCATGAACTTTTAGCTGCCTCGACCCATACGCAATCACCTTGCCTTCTTGCATGAGAACGCAACCAAGGTCTATCCGCGAAGCATCAACATAAACATGAAATTCTACTCCCTCAACAGGAAGAGCCAAAACCGGGGCAGAACACAATCTCTTATTAAGCTCTGAAAAGCCTCCTCGCACTGCTCGCTCCAATTAAACGCTGCTCCTTTCTTCGTCAACCTAGTCAGAGGCGCAAAAATTCCTGAGAATCCTTCCACAAACCATCAATAGTAGCCTGCCAACCCTAAGAAACTCCTGATTTCCTTAGGCGTTGCAAGACTTTTCCAATCCAAAATAGCTGCAACCTTTGCTTGGTCTACAGAAATGCCATCCTTGCCCACCACATGACCCAAGAAGGAAACTTGCGAAATCCAAAACTCGCATTTGCTCAACTTGGCGTATAACTTGTGTGCTCTCAAGGTCAATAACACTAAACACAAATGCCGAGCATGCTCCTCCTCATTTGGCAAATAGACTAACACGTCATCTATAAAGACCACCACGAATTGATCCAGATAATCTCTAAATACTCTGTTCATCAAATCCATAAAAGCAGAGGGCGCATTCGTCAGCCCAAACGACATCACCAAGAACTCAAAATGCCCATAACGCGTATGGAAAGCAGTCCGCGGAACATCGGACTCTCAAATCCTCAACTGATGATAATCGGACCGAAGATCAATCTTAAAAAATACGTAGCTACCCTGCAACTAATCGAACAGATCATCAATCCGCGGCAACGAATACCTATTCTTGGTTGTCACCTTGTTCAATTCTCGGTAATCAATACATAACCGCATCGAACCATCCTTCTTCTTCACAAACAGAACTGGCGCACCCCAAGGCGACGTACTTGGCTTATCAAAATCAAACTACAATAACTCGTCTAACTGAGCACGCAGCTCCTCCAACTCACGCGGCGCCATACGATAAGGTGCCTTTGCAATAGGATGAGTTTCGGGCTCCAGATCTATCACGAACTCTATCTATCGCTCAAGAGGAAGACCAGGAAGGCTGTCGAGAAACACATCCGGGTATTCTCGCACCACCGATATGTCCTCGACACAAGGCGACGATGCACAGGCAGCATGCAAAAAAGAAATAAGACAAGCTCGACCACCAAACTCCGCAAAAGCCTGAGCACAGACGATAGACATAACCGCGGAAGTTTGACGCGGAAAGCCAAACACAATCATGGGCTGGCCGTGACACCTCTAAAAATCCAAACACTTATCCCTGCACTGGATAATGGTGTTAGAGCGGGCCAGCCAATCCATGCCCAGAATCACGTCAAAATCTTCCAAATCTATCACCTTCAAATTTGCATAGGCCAAGAATCCATCCAAAAGAATAATACACTACTCAATGCAATGGTACGACACCAACGAATCACTGGATGGAAACTTAATGCAAAGCGGATCATCAACTCGCGCTACAGCCTAGTGACGACGATCTACAAATTTCCTAGCCACGAAGGAATGAGTGGCACCCGATTCAAAGAGGACATGCGCCCAACAATCTCGGACTTTAAACTCACCTAACCAATCATCGTAAACAAGTGATATAACAATAATATAATGACTAAGTTATTACACAAAGATCGGTCAACAAAGAGAGCGAAGACAAACCTGATATGACCTGGGTTGAGCACTACACTTCCTCCTTCATTACTTCATTCAACTTAGCCTTTTCGTGATCCAACTGTCGCTGCTGAGGCGGTGGTGGTGCCAGAGCTGGAAGGGGAGGGTGCTGGATGGCCGTCTAGAACTGCGGACACTTGGTCTGCATGTTCCCCTTCTGCCCGCACTGATAGCACATCCTATCCTTCAACTGGCATCGAGTCGCATCATGACCCTTCTGCCCACAGTATCCACTGTACCCACATACTTTATCATTCTTCCAACACTGGGCAGTGTCATGCCCGATCTGATTACAAAAGGTGCAAAACTGAAGCTTCTTATCACCCTGTAGATCCATCACCTGCAGCTGCTTTTGCGCGCCCTGCCTCTTGAAATAGCTTTCAAAAGGATGGCCCGCACGACCGCAAAAACTGCACTCTATTTTGCCCTTCTTACCTGAAACAAGGCTGCCTCCATCGCCAGCTTTTTTCTTCTCCTTTCTTAGTTCCTTTCCTCTGTTCTTAGCATTCCCGATCGCTTCGACCTTCAACGCTGCTTCCACAGCATCTGCAAAGCTCACGGACCGGTAAGCACTAGCTAGCTGCTGGATCTCACTGCGGAGACCTCCTAGAAACCTCTTCACCCTGTTTTCCTCAGTGATAACTAAATCTGGGACGAATCTGCTTAGCTTGCTGAACTCAACCTCATACTCACCTACTGTGAGTTGCCTTTGCTTCAAATGCAGGAAGTTATTCATCAGACGATCCTGCTCAACTGTAAGCAAAAATTTCTTCAACATCATCCTCTTGAGTTGCTCCCACAAGCAACCTCTTGCAAGTGCTTCTTTTTCTCTAATCCACCAAATCTTCGCCAGCCCCTTTAGTTGAAAGGCTACGACCATCACCTTCTGATCAACAGAAACACCAGAGTACGAGAACATCTCCTTCATCGCTTTGATCAAATCATCATGTGCCATAAAGTCTGCCCTCCCATCGTAGGTCGGGGGTCCTAGTCTCTGGAACTGTGAAATAAAGTACATATCTGGCGGCAATGCTATAGGGGGAATGAGGGGTGCAGGATGGACGGCCTCCGGCTAACTCATCATCGGTTTCTCCCACTGAGTGGCAGTCAACAATACCTGCATCTGCTCCTGCATCGCGACCAACTGTCGCGCCAATGTCTCATTGCTAAGACGCAACTCCTCCAACCTAGCCTCGCTATGCGCACTTGATGACTCACCCTTAGATGGGGGTATAAGTCTCACGGGATGACGCTTTGGAGCCATATCTAAGAAAGACAAGAACAAACAGCCTATCAAAATTGGACTCAACCCTCTAGGAAGTGAAGACATACCAACGCTTTCTTTTGCTACTACCTTGCATTGGGAAAAGTTTAATATATGATATTTCGCTTTACTCAGGATGATAAATCATCACCCCTGAATCCCTCGTGCACCTCTCCTGAATGCATGAAGGTTTAATATCTGTCTTTTAAATCCATGAGTGTACATGTGTAATCATGTAGATTTCTAGCTTGGCACGTGTGCTTATGCAATATTATACAATGCATGCAGTGTTATGCAGTCAAAGAAAGGCCTTAATGCATGCTATGAGTGTCGTACACATGCGATCTTATGCATCCCATACTACATATTATCGCATGTAACAAAAAAGAAAAACCTAATGGACACGCATGTGACCTACGTTTTGCATCCCATACTACATAACAGTCGCATGTTGACACCTATGAGGATCCATATACAAACACATATTATGCATCCCATACTACATAATATGCATTGTTTACTTCTCTCATTCTTATGAGTGTATTGTCCATGCTTTAGCTGAGATCTATCGAAGGACAATCGGTGGGTGTATGCAATGAATAAAGTTCTCACCAAGTGGTTACCCGGGCTAACCAGACTATCCCAGCAACCCGGCCAACCTCCCTCTGATACCAACTGTCACAACCAGCATTTTCCCGAAATATTTTAGGTAATATCAGAGTAAGGGGAAAATACGGGTCATGATGCCACGTCAAGCAGGGGACAACCGTAGACGCTCAGGCAAGCACTCTTTATAAACATTTACACAAAAATATAGATATTAATAGACCAAAGATAACTTGGCTTCTTTTAAGTTGGGACTGTGTCCCTCGATCCGGTGGAATACTTGGTCCACCAATAGGAAAAGTACGAGCGCTGCAGAAGATATAGATTCATCTATCCTACATAAGCATGAAGACCAAACAGGTCTTCAAGGCTAGCATATGCCTAGATTTACTATATATATATGAAAATTCATAGTACAATTTCAAAATAGTTGGTACATAAAAAAGAAAAGTTATGCAATGCAATGCTTTACACAAAAATAATCCACATAATGTAGTAAAGTACACATTTTCCCAAAGAGCAACATCTATCTACATCAAAAGTAACTCAAGTAGTAGCAATCTGCAAGGACACTGAAAATAACAACCTTACGGGCTCCTATAAGTGACAAAAGCCCATAAGGAAACAACAGGGTGGGACATTCAAGACTGTTCCTCACAAAGATAGAAGGGAAGATCCTCTACCGGGGACCTGATAGCACATCTCTACCACTTGCTGCAGCTACTGAGATGAACCTGAACCTGGGGCACTCAAAAGAAAAGAATGCCTCGGCCCAAAAGCGAGCAAGAAAAGTCATAATAAGAAAAGTATTAAATAACAGAAGCAATGTGCAATCAACAGTAAGGCACAGAAGTAGTAAAGTCATCGAACCAAGTTCAGACATGATATATAAAAAAGGGGGGGTATCCCGAGAAACAAGGGTATCCAAGAAGGCCAAAACCATACCAAGCTGCTTATATGATAAGCTAAAAGGAAGAACTGCGGTGGATGTCTATTATACTCATCCACTCTCCAGTATAAAAGCCACAGTGGTGCATGCCTATCATATCCACACACTCTCCAGTCTATAAAACTACTATGGTGGGGGCCCACCATATCCACCCACTCTCCAGTTTACAAAACTACTATGGTGGAGGCCTATCATATCTACCCACTCTCCAGTCTATAAAGCTACTGTGGTGGGGCCCACCATATCCACCCACTCTCCAATCTACAAAACTACTGTGGTGGAGGCCTATCATATCCACCCACTCTCCAGTCAATAAAACTACTGTGGTGGGGGCCCACCATATCCACCCACTCTCTAGTCTACAAAGTATATCAATTTATAACTTTACTTGGTTTAGCATCCTTTTAAAGGTGGCAGACCAGGCAAAGACAAAAGAATCATAATGTAAAACTTACCTTCGAATAACCAAAGAAGTACTTCCAAACAGCTGAGAAAGAATTCACAATAATATAAGAGGATTCAAGTGATTCAAGGGAATCTTTCCCACTCTACAACAAGAAACCCCCCCAAACAATTGGGTAAATACCTCATCACTAGGCTTAAAACCCAACCAAAAGTAAGCAATAGAACAAAATTGCTCTAATGGGAAGAGGAGGAAATAAAACGGCGGGTGCTCCCGTCGATCGGTAGGAGGTCCCTTCGATCGACGGTTAGTCCCATTGATTTTTCCTTAAATGATTCAGGGAAACAATATTCCCCAGCTAGCTGCCGATTGACGGGATAGCTCGTCGTCCCGTCGATTTTTCCTTAAATGATTCGGGGAAACAATTTTCCCCAACTGGCTGCCAATCGATGGATTGGCCCGTCGTCCAATCGATTTTTCCTTAAATGACTGGGGGAAGTTGTTTTTCCCAGCCTATGCTACTGATCGACGGGATGACTCATCGTCGCATCGATCGACTGGAATTCCTGCAGACTTTGACTTAGGCAAAATTCTGAGAGGATTTTACAGCTACAGGCAAAGAAGAAAAATACTACAGATTTCCTGCAAGAGTAAAATACTCAAGAAAAAGAAAAGAAAAACTCCTGTATGAGGGAAAAATAGTATAAATAATGAATCTGAACATATATCCCAAAGGAAAAAAAATCTGGAAATACATCAAATTTCTAGGAAACGATCATTCAACAAGAATAAGATAAAAAATGCACTTGCCTCGATTTCGAAGGACAACTCATCGGGTCTTGACGATCTTGACGTCGGCCTTCCGATTTCTCGCTCTGGCAACGAAATAGACCTCCGAACCTCCTTCTACGACAGAAACCCTCGCTTTCTCTCTCTTTCTTTCTCTCTTTCTCTCTCTAAATTGGCTGAAGCTTCTTCGGCGAGGAGAAAAAAATATGCCTACAACATTCTATATACTATTTATCATGGCATACAGTTGTTTGCCAATTAGATTTTATATTGATGTTAGTGGATTTAAATATATATACACATATCTGATATATATATATATATATATTATAAAGTTATTATATATTCAGAATGTATATATATATACTTACTGTATATATATACTTACTGAATATATATACATATCTTTAACTTATAAAACTCGTCGGTTCCTGCCGACGCGTCCGAAACGATAACGCAATTACGTCAAAAACTTCGAATTCATTGTTCGATTTAAAATAATTATGATTATTTTCATTTCAAATAATCTACTCGAAATTCCGGGGCATTACACCTTCCTCCTGGTGCAAGTCACAATAGGGCAACGCCACCCTGCCCTCTCTTCCTCCCCTTCGTCTTCCTCCTCTTCCTCGGCCTACTAACATGGTTTGCTACTGGGGAGGGTGAGGGGGTCAGGGACCTTGCCTCCATCCCGGATGATTGACCCTCCCTTCTCCCCTTCCCTGGTAACCTCTTTCCTGACCTCATGCTGGTCCCTCCTGGGGTCTCCAAGCCAGCCGGTTATTGGGCTCCTGATGCACCCAATACCGCTGCTGCCCCCGAAACCCCTGACCTCTGGGCTCATCTCTTCTTCTTCCCTCCTGCTGCCTTACCTCTGGCTCACTCAACCTCGCCCACCTCTTCACAAAATCTGGGTTGGCGGCCTCCCCTTCAATTTCTTTTGCCGCCCGCTCCATCAATTCCTTGAAGGATAGAGGGTCCTTTCGCTTCAGGCTCTTTTGGAAAAAACCCTCCCGCAGCCCCACTATGAAGGCCAGCTCAAGGGTGAACTCGGGCACCTCCTGGACGAGCAGGACCTCTTCCTGGAACCTATCAACATAATGAGCTAGCGACTCCCCTGACCCTTGATTAACCTTGAAGAGTGCCTCTGCATCATTCTTCCTCTTTTTTGTAGGTGAGAAGCGCAACCGGAAGCTCCGTCGCAGATCCTCGAACGCGTTGATAGAACCTATGGGTAGCTGGTGGAACCAATCCCTCGCATTCTCCTCCAGGGTTGAAGCAAAGAGTCGGCACTGGAAGACATCTCTGGCCCTCTGAACCCCTGTAGAACTGGGGCCGAGAGGATCAATTCACCAAAGGGGATACCTTCCCGTACTCGGTGAGTGGTCCTCTCTCGCGGAGTTAGCACACAGACCTCCGCACTCGCCGGTCTACCAAACAGCTGCCGCCTTAGGAGATCTCGTGCACTCGCTTCCACCACAACCTCCTTCCCGGGACGCTAACTAGGAGTGTTCTCTCCTATCTGCTGAGGCGGGACCACCAGAACTACGTGTGTCTCTCACTCGCTCCTCGTGGCGAAAGCCAGCTGCAGGTTCTGCAGGATCTCTCGCCTGAGGCCTTCAAACATTTCCATTGTCACCTCTTTCGCGGGTGGCTGCGAGTGGCCCTGGTCGGATCCATCTCATCCATCTTCAGCCATGGAGCTCAGCTTGAGAATTTCTTGCACGGGCTACAATCCACGCTCACCGCACAAAAAAATGTTGAAATCGTCAACCAGTTTCTTGAGTTCGGACCCATAGGGGGGTGTATCCCGCACCTACTTATCACTCATATACGCTCTTGACTGTGAACAAAGAATTATGAATAGACCCAAGGCTGTAGAGAGGAGGTCTCGCCACACACCCGGAAGATCGTAGAGAACTTCTCCTCCCAAACCAAAGCTCAGTCGGGAACCTTGGAGGGCACTAACAGCCAACCAAAACTTGCCTAGGAGGAGAGAGCCTAAAAGATCGGATCTCCTCCAAAGTGCCCTTAAGTGTCTATTTTTATATTCTCTAGTCTGGACTCCAAATAGCCAAAATCCACCTTTTATTTTTACTAACCGCACCCCAAATTGGTCTGTTAACAGTCTAACTCCGCTGTTCTGAAGGGGTATTGACATCCCACAAAGGGTATCTAGGTAATTTTACCCTTAAACTCTCCTGAGCGAGTGGTCCATGATGGCACCTCTCTCCCGACCTCCCACGTTCCTGACTTCCTAGCACCCACGGGATGAGTGACCTTCGAAGGCGCCACTCGTAGGGCCCCTGGGCTCCTTGGCGAGTAGGGCCCCGCCATTCGCTCGCCTGACTACCACTGCCTCTGTGCCTCATTCACGCGAGTGCCATGCGAGAGAGGCCGCACTCGCTCGGAACCCCTTCTACCCAGGGCGAAAGCCCTCCTTGATTGCTTTTTTGCCTATCATAAGCCTGAGGCCCCACTCAACAAATACATGGTTGTACACAAACATGTCATTCAACAGAGATTGAATATTTTACAACATCATATATGTACAACCCCGGTGTATGCCAGGGGGTGAGCAGAGACAAAGGAATCGTCAAGCGAAAGGAGTAAGAAGGCGAGCGGGCCAGGGTGCTTGGCGAGCCGGACTCTTGTCGGTCGGTCGCGGGGGGGGGGGGGGGGGGGAGCGGAGCAGGCCCTCATTGTTTACTCCAAGGGAGGCGAGCAAACCGGGCCTCTCGGTTCGCGTGAGAGGCCCTTCCTAGGCGACTCGCCCAGGAAGGGTTCATGATCGTTTTTACCTAAAAAACCTTGGTGGTCTGCAGTTAGCCCCTCCAAACAGTGGAGTTTGGCTGTTGGCAGATCATTTTGGGCTGCGTATAGTAAAAGAGTAAGGCAGAATCCCGCTATTAGCAGACCGGACTTGAAAAACTATATATAGACCTTGAAGGGCACCTTGGGAGAGGATTGCAATCTCAGTTCTTTGAGCTTCTTCCTCCCTAGGTTATCTTGGTTTAGCTCTCCAAGGTGCCCAGACTCAACTTTGGCTTGGGAGGGGAAGCGCTAAAAGATCTTCCGGGTGTGTGGTGGAACTTCCTCGCTGCGACTAAGGGTCTGTGTTTAGTTCCGAGTCTCCGGTCGGTTCCTTCCAAGGAATCAGTAAGTGCTAGCTACCCCTCATCCTTGTGTGCCTGAGTTCCACAAAGAAGCCAAGTCCTGGTTTCAACATTTTTGGTGCGGTGAGCGTGGAGTGCAGCCAGTTCACGAAAGATTTGAGGAAGAGATGGTAGGAGACTACGAGCGAGAGGAGGACTTCGGCGGCTCGCCGCCACCTGGCGCGCTAGCAACGGTGGAGATGCTTGCCGACCTCAAGAGAGATCTGCTCGGGGCCATCCAGTGTGCCCTCACCACGGCGCTTGGGGGGTTTGCAGCCCCTACGCCCCAAGTGGCCCCTCCAGCTGGAGTGGGAGAGCACACCTCGGGGTAGAGGCTAGGGAAGGAGGCGGTGTCCCAGGTGCTGGAGAGAGCTCTAGCGGGATGAGAGCTCTTCTCCAGCCCGGCGAGTGCGGGTGGGGTTCAAGCAAGCGCCGTCCTGGGAGGAGGGATCCCGACCAGTGAGATCCTAGCGAGCGGTCCCTCAGCGAGTGCAAGATAAGGAGGAGCTGGTTCGCCTGGGGAGCTCGCGGGGCGAGTGGAGTAGGTCAGGAGGGAGAAGGGGGGGAGTCCCTTCTGCGAGTTGCTGCTCTCGGCACCTCTCCCTGAGGGGTTCAGCGACCCAGCCATGACTTAGTATACCAGCAAGGATGACCCCACTCAGCACCAGCAGTGGTTCCAAGACATGGTCTCCATCAGGACTATGTCGGACGCTTTCAAGTGCCGACTCTTCGCCACGACCTTGAAGGAGAAAGCGAGGGAAAGGTTCCACCAGTTTCCCTCCGGGTTGTTATATGCTTTCGAGGACTTGTGTCGCGGCTTCCTGTTGCGCTTCTCAACCTCGAAGAAGAGGAAGAAGGACCCCGAGGCCCTCTTCAGCCTCAAGCAGAGGCCAGGGGAGTCGCTAGCTCATTATGTGGATCGGTTCCAGGAGGAGGTCCTCCTCATCCAGGAGTTGCCAGGGTACACTCTCTAGCTCGCCTTCATAGTGGGGATGCGAGAGGGGTTCTTCAAGATGGTCCTAAAGAGGAGGGCTCCTTTGTCTTTTGAGGAGCTGATGGAGAAAGCGAAGGAGGAGATAGAGGGGGAGGAAGCAAACCCCGAGTTCACAAAGTGGTTGGCACGGCTGAGCGAGCCAGAGGTCAAACATCCGGAGCCCAGGAGAAGAGAGGAGGCTAGGGACCCGGAGGTGGGGTGGAGGCAGCAAGAAGGAGGAAGGCAGGGCCCGGTAAGGGGTTTCCACCAGGGAGGGGAAACATCCAAGGAGGCCAAGGAAAACCCCACCAGCTAGGGTGGAGGCAGGGCCTGAGGCCACCTCATCCCCAGCCGCCTCAATAGGCGATGACGGTCGGTCGAGGGAGACCAGGCAGGGGAAGAGGAGATGGATCCGGAGGAGCCGCTCCTAGAAGGAGGAATAGGGTGGGAGAGGTCGAGAGGAGGGGGCGGCGTTGCCCTATTGTGACTTCCATAAGGAGGAAGGTCACGCAATGGCCACCTGCCCAGAGTTCTTGGAGATGAAGGAAGACAGAGCGCTGACGCCGAGGATCGAGGAGGTCTTGTCTCAGGACGAGGAGGACAAGAGGTGAGAAGACAGGGTCGATGTGGGGACCCAAGGGGGAGATCAGGGCGATCCATGGGGGGGGGGGGGGGGGGTAGGGTTTGAGGCGACCCGGAAGGCAAGCCTCCATACTATCTATCATCGAAGCATGGCTTCGACGTCCCTATACTTGGGGGTGAGAGGGATTTTCAAGCGTTGAAAGAATAATTGACCCAAGCTCCCTTGCTGCAAGGGCCAAGACAAGGAGAGGACTTGTCCCTATACTTGGGGGTAGGACCCGAGGCAGTGAGTTCAGTGCTGGTCCGGGAAGAAGGCAGAAGGCAGCTCCTAATCTACTATGTTAGCCGAGTACTATGGAAGGTGGTGCTTCGGTACCCCATCCTGGAGAAGTTGACCTTCGCCTTGGTGGTGTCGGCCCGGAAGCTCCGACCTTACTTCCAAGCGCATTAGATCAAGATGGTGACCGATCACCACCTTCGCAACATCATGGAATGGGTAGAGCACTCGGGAAGGTTGGCCAAGTGGTCGGTAGAGCTAAGTGAATTTGATATTTCATATGTGCCCAGGTTGTCGATAAAGGCCCAAGCGGTGGCGGACTTTTTGGCGGACTATGTGACCAAGGTGGAAGGGTCTGAGCTACCCGGCTTGGTGGCCTGGAGGAAGTTGGTGGACGGGGCCTCGGGAAAGCATTCCTTCGGGGGAGGGGTGGTTTTGGTAAGCCCCCAAGGGAAGAGGATCAAACAGGCTATCCATATTCATTTTCCTCTCACCAACAACCAAGCGGAGTACGAGGCAGTAGTGGAGGGCCTGTGAATGGCCCAGGAATTGGGAGTGCAGGATGTGGAGGTCTCGACGGACTCCATGGTGGTGGCTTACCACTTTAGGGGGGAGTTCTAGGTGAAGGAGTTAACTCTTCGGCGATACCTGGAAAAGGTCAAGGGGCTCATAGGGCAGTTACGAAACTTCTCGATCCATCACGTGCCAAGGGAGGAGAGTGCCGTGGCAGACCTCCTGGCCAAATTCGGTTGGTGCAAACCGACGATCTCCGAATCGCTCGTAAGTGACCTTAACTTAGACCCTTTGGTGTTCTACACGATTTCAAGAAAAATGATGCAAATGCAAAGCCGCACAGTGCAAGCGCACCATACTAGGCAACGAGAAACAATTGCCACACGAAGGTTGCCAAACCTCTAGAGATATCCCAAGGGCGATAAGCCAATGTTTGATCAAGCAAAAGGACCCACCCGGTCCGAACAAGCTATGCGTCATACCAAAGAGATCTCCCGAAAACGCGATTCGGAAAAACGGGTGATCTCTCCCAACAAAAAGCGGGGTTCGCCAAGCCCCTTCGAAAATAAAAAGAAAGGATGCACATGCAATTTCCAAATGAGAAAAAAACCCACGAAAATTCAAGTGATACGAAGATCACGCCACAAATTCCACCACACGATAAATCTAGAAGAAGGAACACTCAAGTGGATCGTTCGTTACCCCGCTTTAGTTAGGATTGGCCTCAAGCAACTCTAGCCCGGTCGTTCTTCGATGGTTCCGCCGGAGTAACGCCAACGATGGAGAGTTTGACCACCGTCTTTGCTTCACGCCGTTGCCGGGTCCAAAGGGGAAACCACCTTTGCTTCCTCTTAATGGGGCTGATTTTGAGTGGAGGGAAAAGGGAGTGGTGGAGGGAGGAGGGTCGACCAACTATAGAGAGAGCCGAGCCTTGGTGCGGGAGAGCCTTAGAGGGAGGAGAGGGAGGAGAGAAGGAAGGTCGGCCAAGCTAGAAGAAGCTTGACAGGGGGGGGGGCCAGGGAGGAGAAGAACTCAAGGATGAGGGAGAGAGGGGGGTTCGGCCCAGAGAGGGGGGCGGAGATTCCTAGGCAAGAGTTGTTGTTTGAATTTTCTTCTTCAATAATAATATGAGAACCATACAAGTTTAGCCTTATATAGGCTAGTCCAAAAACGATAAACGCAGTCCATAATTTAAATTATTACATGACATGAAATTGGAAATAACATAAATAAAATTAATAATTATAATTAGGATATTATAATTATTAATCGCCACAATCGCGCCGCGGCCGAAGGTTGTAGCGCCGCCCTTCATGCAAGTCACCGTGGCGGCGATGGCGTGAATCCTTGGAAGGAGAGATGCCATCATCCAAAAGCGCATCGTCTCCCATATCTTCATGTTGCGGGCCGTCGTCGCCATCAATCCTCCCCCGCTCAAAAGTACTCATCACCGATGAGTGGTCTTGAACGTAGCGGCGGAGGAGAGCTTCATCCATCAAGGCCACTTCCGACTCCGGTAGCCATGAGTCGTCGGAGGCCGGGCGATCGCGCCAACGAATCAAATAGCGCCGATTGCCGCCAGCGGGGGAGGGGAGCACCTCATCGCGGAGAATCCTGTCAGGAACAAAAGTGGTTCGAGGGAACCTAGGAAAAGCATTAGGCAAATAAGCAGGGCAAATTTCTTCATCAACCGACGTACCTCCAACGGGGACCATGGAAGAGGACGAACCGGGCACCACCTCACCCCCCAACCCATTAGAAGATGGTGTGGAATTAAATGGAGAGACAGATAAATCATGCGGTGGAGAACTAAATGGCGTTAAATCCGACACATTGAAAATAGGGGAGATTCCCCAATCAGTGGGTAGTTCCAAAAGAAATGCATTATCTCCTATTCTCTTTAGAATTCGAAACGGACCCGCTCGCCGATTATCCAACTTTTTTATGGTGCCCGAAGGCATCCGTTCAGGGACGAGACGTACCATTACCAAATCGCCAACTTTCAAAGGAGACACTCTCCGACGGGCGTTAGCGTGCAACTGATTTGAAGCGTAATGAGTAGTAAGTGTATCCTTAACATGCTTATGCACATCATGAATATGAGAGGCAAAGTCCTGTGCAAATTGACTTGACTTGTAGGATTGCGGTAACGGAACTAAGTCAAGTGGCACGGGAGCTTTGTAACCATGCACGATCTCGTTGGGGGATAAGTCGGTGGACCTATTTTTTGAGTTATTATAAGCTAATTGTGCGTGGGGGAGGATGAGGTCCCATGTGCCCTTGTGGTCACCAACGAGACACCGTAGTAAACTACCCAAGCTCCGATTGACTACTTCCGTTTGCCCATCCGTTTGAGGATGGTAGGCCGAAGAAAACAAGAGCTTAGTGTCCATGATCCGCCACAAGGTTTTCCAAAAATAGCTAGTGAACTTGACATCCCGATCGGTGACTATGGACTTAGGAACGCCCCGGTGACCAAAAACTTCCTTAAAGAATAACTTAGCTACATGTGACGCATCATCGGTCTTATTACCCGGAATAAAATATGCCATTTTAGAAAAGCGATCAACTACCACTAATATAGAATCGTTGCGGCGGAAGGTAACCTGAAGGCCTAGAACAAAATCCATACTAATATCTTCCCATGGAACGGAAGGAATAGGAAGAGGAGTATAAAGCCCGACATTCGTTTTAGTCCCCTTAGCCAATTGGCACGTGCGGCAACTACTCACAATTTTGTGCACCGCAGCCTTAAGGCCCGGCCAAAAGAACTTCTCTCCACTAACGCAATGGTCTTATCTTGCCCGAAATGACCGCCTAGACCGCCACCATGCAAGTCCCACACGATGAAATTACGAAGAGAGGAGCGTGGGATACAAAGTTTGGCATGCCAAAATAGGTAGCCGTCACGAATATAATAAGCGGAAATGGTCGTGGGAGCATCGCCTTGAGCGGCCAAGTATATCTCTTTAAAATTCGGGCAATTGATATACTCATCCTTAAGGCGATCAAAACCGATGACCTTCACCTCTAACGTGGTCAACAACAAACGCGGCTAAGGGCGTCCGCCACCCGATTAAGCATTCCCTTAAGGTGCTTGATATTGAAGGAGTACTCTTGAAGGTAAGAAACCCACTTAGCGTGTCGGGGGCTGACCTTGGATTGGGAGTTAACAA
This sequence comes from Dactylorhiza incarnata, assembly GCA_033032865.1. NCBI lineage: Eukaryota > Viridiplantae > Streptophyta > Magnoliopsida > Asparagales > Orchidaceae > Dactylorhiza > Dactylorhiza incarnata. Next base: position 3,189,358 of record JAWHQI010000068.1, read on the forward strand.
ATCTTAAGGCCTCGTGATCGGATTGAATAACAAACTCCTTCGGGAGAAGGTAGTGCCGCCAATGTTGGAGGCAACGGATCACGACGTAAAACTCACGATCATAATTCGAATAATTCAACTTAGGACCCGCCAACTTCTCACTAAAGTAGCCAACGGGATGACCCTCCTGGCTTAAAACGCCGCCAATCCCAATCCCCGACGCATCACATGAAAGCTCAAAAACCTTCGTAAAGTCCGGCAACCTCAAAAGTGGTGCTTCCGACATCCTATCCTTAATTGTTTGGAAAGCTATGGTGGCTGATTTTGTCCAAGTAAAATCACCCTTCTTCATGCACTCGGTGATGGGTGCCATGATGCTACTAAAATTACGAATAAAGCGGCGATAGAAAGTAGCTAGGTCGTGGAAGCTCCGAACGTCCTTGATGCTAGCGGGTTCCGGCCAATCCCTAATGGCTTGGACCTTTTTTGGGTCCACCAAAATGCCTTCCGAACTCACAATATATCCTAGGAACTCGACCGAGGTAACATGAAATGTGCATTTCTTGATGTTAACGTACAACTTTTCCGCACGAAGCGTCGCTAGAATAGTCCTCAAATGCGTCTCATGATCGCCCGTAGACGTGCTAAAAACAAGAATATCATCAAAATAGACCACTATAAATTTTCCCATGTAGGGTTGGAAGACATGCGTCATCATCCTAGAAACGTGCTGGGGGCGTTGGACAACCCAAAGGGCATCACAAGCCATTCGTAGAGCCCCTCCTTAGATTTAAAAGCGGTCTTCCATTCATCACCCTCCCGGATTCTAATTTGATGGTAGCCACTCCTAAGATCCAATTTAGAAAAAATCGTGGCTCCGGCTAACATGTCCAACAAGTCGTCCAAGCGCGGGATGGGAAACCGGTATTTGATGGTAATTTTATTTATAGCTCTACTATCGACGCACATTCGCCACGAGCCATCCTTCTTAGGTGATAGCAAGGCCGGCACGGCACACGGACTCTTACTATGGCGTACAAACCCCTTTTGCAATAAATCTGAAATTTGTGTTTGTAATTCCGTGTGTGCCGACGGATTCAAACGATAATGGGGCAAGTTGGGTAAAGAAGAGCCCGGGATGAGGTCTATGGCATGTTGGATGTCTCGTAAGGGAGGAAGCGTAGGCGGTAACTCGTCTGGGTAGACATCCTCAAAATCTCCTAATAAGGTACGAAGCGCCGGAGGTAGATTGTCAAACACTGGCGTATCCTCTTTGACTTGAAGGCACACTAAAGCGTATAGGACCCCATCCAAAAAGGATTGGCGAGTGAACTCTTTCTTGCCTAGTAGACTTAATTTCTTTTTCTCGACCGGCACAACGGTGTCCTTCAAGGTGCTCGAGGGGTCCTTAGGAGGTGAAGGCTTCAAGGTAACGGTCTTGCCCGTAAACTTGAACTCATAAGTGTTGGCTCCCCGAAAGTGAGTGACGTCGTGATCATATAGCCACGGGCGTCCAAGCAACACATGACATGCATCCATGGGGATGACGTCGCACCACACCTTCTCCGAATAGGTTTTGATGGTGAGGGGAACTAGACAACGCCGAGTTACCGGAAGGGATGTTTTATTGACCCATGCCACCTTATATGGGTGAGGGTGCGGTTCTGTAGTTAGCTTCATCCGGACTACCGCATTCTCCGATATAACATTCATGCAACTACCGCTATCGATGATGAGCTTGCACCATTTCTCGCCGCTCTTAAAATTTAACGAAAAGATGTTCATCCGGTTCCAATCATCGGACGGCCGCGGGGTGGCTAAAATGCAACGCATGACCAACATGTTCGCATCATCCTCAAGATCACTCGGCACTCCCTCCGATTCGGACTCACTACCGGCCTCGTACTCCAACTCGGGGGAGCCATCCGTGGTATCCAACAAGGCAAGGGGCTTGGCCTTAGTAGGACATTCGCTAGCATAGTGCCCTTGAACGCCACAACTATAACAAGACGCGTTGGTTTTGGTAATCCTCCCTATAGGCACGCGCTCACCGGATGGGTTACGCGCGTTCCTAGCCGTAATAACGACGGAGTTCGAATCAGTGGAACGAAACTTACCCTTATCTTTCGTAGCTAGCGGAGGGGTTCCTAAGATGGACTTACCCCGTTGATACGAACGAGACTTGGACTTGTAGGCCAGGTTCTTTTCAATGTCCAGTGCTGCGTTATAAGTGGTGTTCAGGTACGTATGTCCATAGCGGAGGAGCTTACCCTGAATGTCGGGGTGAAGGCCCTTACGAAACCGAGAGAGGGTAACCTCCGGCATTTCCTTAACGTCGCAACGAACCATCATGTCCTTTAGGAGTCCCATATACTCCGCGACCGACCGAGTGCCTTGCCTAAGGGAAGCTAGATCATCAAACATTTGTGTGCGATGATAGGCGGGGACGTACTGATCAGTCAGCAAGGCCTTCATACCTACCAAACCGATGGGAGGTAACCCTTCCCCTGCACCTAGACGCCGTTCTTCATTTAGCCAAAATGATTTGGCTCTACCTAAGAGCTTCATGCACGCTACCCGCACCTTATCCCCGTCGAACAAATTTTGCCATTGGAAATAGCACTCGATTTCCGTTACCCAATCCAAGAAAACTTGGGGTTTGCCCAACCCATCATAGGAGGGAGGCTTGATCCGGACGGCTCTCGTGATATCGAACCCATTCTGTGCTCGTGGCGCACGTTCAGCATTAATATTACCCTCACCCCGAGGTTGGGCTGTCGGGTTAGGAGGGACCGGGGCTGGAATGTTGTGAGGTGAGACATTCCCATCACCGCGTTGGCGAGCTGCAGGAGTTTGAGCCGCCATTCGGGCTACTCGCATCTCATGAAGCATTTCCCGGATTTCCGTCAACTGATCGTTAAACTCCTCTCGGAGTTCATCAATCGTAGTTGGACTCCGTCCGGTGTCCAGCACGTCCGACATGTGTGAGGAGGAGGACGGATATTCCGTGCCTAGCCTCGTACGCATATAACTAGACCCCAAGACCCCTTCTGACTACAAAATTTTATAACGATTATTTTTTTTCCACCTGAAAACGACTGGAAATTAAAAAGTTTTTTTAGACCTTTTTGCTAAGAAAAGGAGGGAGAGTTCCCAGAAATTTTTTTTTTGATTTTTTTTTGAAATTTTTTTTTTGACTTTTACTAAACGCAGACCAGCCCGAAAAAATTTCAGATTTTAGAGAGCTAACAAACAAACCCAAGAGGGGGCGGCTAGCCAACGGAACCGGGGAGTAGGATTGTGTCGAGATGGAACTCTACACGAACCTCGCTTTGATACCAAATTGGTGCAAACCGACGCTCTCCGAATCGCTCGTAAGTGACCTTAACTTAGACCCTTTGGTGTTCTACACGATTTCAAGAAAAATGATGCAACTGCAAAGCCGCACAGTGCAAGCGCACCGGACTAGGCAACGAGAAACAATTGCCACACGAAGGTTGCCAAACCTCTAGAGATATCCCAAGGGCGATAAGCCAATGTTTGATCAAGCAAAAGGACCCACCCGGTCCGAACAAGCTATGCGTCGTACCAAAGAGATCTCCCGAAAACGCGATTCGGAAAAACGGGTGATCTCTCCCAACAAAAAGCGGGGTTCGCCAAGCCCCTTCGAAAATAAAAAGAAAGGATGCACATGCAATTTCCAAATGAGAAAAAAACCCACGAAAATTCAAGTGATACGAAGATCACGCCACAAATTCCACCACACGATAAATCTAGAAGAAGGAACACTCAAGTGGATCGTTCGTTACCCCGCTTTAGTTAGGATTGGCCTCAAGCAACTCTAGCCCGGTCGTTCTTCGATGGTTCCGCCGGAGTAACGCCAACGATGGAGAGTTTGACCGCCGTCTTTGCTTCACGCCGTTGCCGGGTCCAAAGGGGAAACCACCTTTGCTTCCTCTTAATGGGGCTGATTTTGAGTGGAGGGAAAAGGGAGTGGTGGAGGGAGGAGGGCTGGCCAACTATAGAGAGAGCCGGGCCTTGGTGCGGGAGAGCCTTAGAGGGAGGAGAGGGAGGAGAGAAGGAAGGCCGGCCAAGCTAGAAGAAGCTTGACAGGGGGGGGGGGGGGGGCCAGGGAGGAGAAGAACTCAAGGATGAGGGAGAGAGGGGGGTTCGGCCCAGAGAGGGGGGCGGAGATTCCTAGGCAAGAGTTGTTGTTTGAATTTTCTTCTTCAATAATAATATGAGAACCATACAAGTTTAGCCTTATATAGGCTAGTCCAAAAACGATAAACGCAGTCCATAATTTAAATTATTACATGACATGAAATTGGAAATAACATAAATAAAATTAATAATTATAATTAGGATATTATAATTATTAATCGCCACGATCGCGCCGCGGCCGAAGGTTGTAGCGCCGCCCTTCATGCAAGTCACCGTGGCGGCGATGGCGTGAATCCTTGGAAGGAGAGATGCCATCATCCAAAAGCGCATCGTCTCCCATATCTTCATGTTGCGGGCCGTCGTCGCCATCATCGGTCCTAGGGTAGGGGGACGGTGTCAGACCTCTTCCGTCCATCCATCGAGTAGGGTGAGCTATTGGAGGTGGATCAACGGGCATCATGGATGGATCCCTTCATCACCTTCTTGACATCGGGAAAGATCCCCGAAGGGGATGTGGAAATTCACTCTGGAGAGTGTGGCAGCCACTCCGGGAGCCGAACCTTGGAGTGGAGAGTGTTGAGGCAGGGATAATTTTTGCCTACCCTCAGCAAGGATGCGGCGGAGTTCACAAGGAAATGTTCAAAGTGCCAGTTGTTCACTCCCCTCCAGCTCCTGCCAGCCCAAAGGCTTCGGTCCATTACATCACCCTGGCCCTTTGCTATATAGGGTTTGGACCTTGTAGGTCCTTTCCCGCAAGAGAGTGGACAAAGAAAGTTCTTGTTGAAGATGATTGAATATTTCTTCAAGTGGTTGGAGGTAAAGGCGCTGGCCAAGGTAACATCCCAAGTAGTTAGAAATTTTATATGGGGTGAGATAATATGTAGGCAAGGGCTCCCGCTAGCCATAGTTACAGACAACGGGCCGCAGTTTTCCAGCGACGAGTTCGTCAGCTTCTGCACCCTGCTTGGCATAGAACTTTGGTTAGCGTAAGTCCACCACCCGAGGAGCAAGGGCAGGTGGAGGAAGCAAACAAAATTATCGTGAACTTGATGAAGAAGAAGGTCGAGAACCTCAGGGGGAACTAGATAGAGCAGTTACCCTCAGTCCTCTAGGACCTGAGGACCACACCGAACACAGCCACGGGAGAGACTCCATTCAAGCATTCCCATGGGTCTGAGGTCGTTCTCCTAGTGGAGTTCGATGTGAAGTCCCCCATGGTGGTCGCCGCGGGCAAGGGGGGGGGGGGGTGAAGAATGGCTAGTGGAAAATGGGGAAGAGTAAAGGCTATCCCTAGAACTGGTTGAAGAGCTCCGGGACCTAGCCACCGTCCGGCAGGAAGAACTCCAACGGCGGATGGCTCGGTACTTCGACAAGCATATCCGAGTAAAATAGTTTGAGAAAGGAGACCTGGTGCTGAAGAAGGTTGACGCGACCTGGAAAGGAGCCGCAGTGGGGAATCTAAATCCCAACTGGGAGGGGTGATGCGATTACGGCAAGTGCACCGGTCGCGTGCAAGTAATAGTTGGGAGGCAACTCCCCAGATATCGATCTCACAGGGAATGTAAGTTGTGGTGACAAGAAAATAGAGTGAGGAGATTGTTACGACGAGTAAGAGAACGTTAAAACAAGGGCGTTGTGATTGGTGTCCTAAGCTATTGCAGAAATAAGAGAAATGTGGGTCGAAAGCACCGCTTCGCAAAGTGGGGGTGAGTGCAGCGGCCGCGATGCCGCGCTTCGGTATGTGGGTGAAATGGCCATAGTGTGGGGTTTTGTGAGGGTCGTATTCACCTCGTCGCGGAACACGCAACTAGCAATTGCTAGTGCGGAGCACTACAAAGCGGTGGAGTGGATGGGGGACTAAGACGCTCCTCAAATCTCATAAACTACAAAAGATATCAAAAACATGAAATCATATTAACTAAAACACAATGTTTATGAACATCATCCACAATAACAAACACATACAAGGAAAAATCTGAAGCAAAGCGTAGGGGAAAAGAGAAAACCGAAGCTCGAAGACTATGCTGAAGATTTTCGGCCGGAATCGTAGGGTTGTCAAGCCTCGTCCGTGCTCGGTCTTCAGTTGCGTCCGGGGTCCGGAGGAGCTGTCACCTTCCTCTACTATTACCCATCTTCTTTGTGGTCTAGCTCGAGGTAACTCTTGTTCGACACCTTGAATGCAATGGAGACTTTCCACCTATGGAGTTCTTGAGCTTAAAGATGATGGAGGAGGCCAAGGAGGGAGCTTCGGCGGAAGATTTGCAAGACAACGGTTGTCGGAGCTCCTCCTAGGTCAAACGGTGGTGGAGAGGAGAACTGGGTGAAATTGGCGGGCTTCTGGAGCTTTTCCCGCGGGGGATCCCGATTGCAGCAGATTTCCTGCCTTAAATACTAAAAGGTCTGAAATTTATTTACGCACGGGCGAACGCACGATCGTGCGTTGCCCATGCGTTATTTAACGAATAAACTGGCATGAGGAAGAAGCAGCAGCGCCCGTGCATTTTACTCACGCATGGGTGAATCCGCCCATGCGTAAAAATGCACGAACAGATTCAGATTGGCTAAAAATCAGTCGAAACAGGCGATCGTGCGTTTCCTTCGCGCACCGGCAACTGCCCGTGCATAAAAACGCACGAACAAAGTCAGATCACCAGTTTTCTCCCCAGATGAAGGCGCCCGGCCGCAGCCGTCCGTGCGTCAAGAAAACGCACGACCGTGTGCTATACACAATCATGTTTTCTGGGCAAAAGGGGATGATTCAACCACCTGTAAGAGCAGCAATTCAGCTGGGAATAGACCTCCAGCACCAATCAGACAGAGAAAAAGGGATTGGGGAGCAACCTGTGCTTACCCCCAATAACATGGAGCGCAAACGCACACCAAACGGGCCCAAAAAGAGCACGAAGCATGCAAGTGCGTGTAACTGAGCATAAGATAAATAGATGCACTAAGAGCTCGAAAATGACGTGCACGAGAGTGAAAAGCAGCCCAGATGAGTCCATAAAAGTGTATATAAATGGGACTCATCACACCCCCAGACTTAACCATTTGCTCGTCTCGAGGAAATCATTCCTTAGGCGGACGGAAAAATTGATTCGCTGGCTTAACAATTGTAGTAGCGGAGTACCATGCGAAGTCGCATTCTCGCGCGCTTAAAAATGCAGTAGAAGAAATGCTTAGTTATACAAACAATTTGTAATAATCTAATATCGTACATATATATTATTTTTACTCAAAAGTTGAATCACGGTGAATTGTCCGGTCTCACATAGGAAGAAAGTAAACTGATTGCTGAGGCTAGTATTACCCAAGATCGGTGCTCGGAACAACCTCCATTGAAATCCATCAATGTCAGTGGCCATAAGATCACCCGGTCACACTCTCTCCACGATACTAGTTCGGTTCACGCGCAAATCAGTAGGACTTTAGGTTGGAAATGAGGCTTGGGTTAAGGGGGTATACAATGATAAACTTGAAGGCTTAAAGCACCTAAACCCAATTGAGCTCGCGCAGAATAAACTATCCACGCAACACAATGAACACGTGGGTGCACCACACCCCCAGACATGGACTTTGCAACATGGGTGTGTGCACCGCCTACTCCCAACACACAATAATTACAGATTTTCAATTTAACCCTTTTCCCAAAACAATCTCATCCCCTTTTTTTCTTTTTTCTTTTTCATTCTTATTAATCTTTCTTTCCCTTTTTTCAGCAAAATTTTTTCAATAGCAACAACCACAATTTCCACAATAAGACGTCACTACGACAACACCCTAATAAAGAAAATAAAATAAGACTAAAGCTCAGATTTGGGTGTGCGACTAGGATTAGCTTGCAGGCCTTGGTGAAACAAAGGTGGAGCTGAAAAAAAAGACGGGGTAGGTACAAAGGGGTTAGCGAGGATCATGATAGGATCGGCACAAAAGCTCAACCTGGAAAAAATAATGGCCTACATCATGCTCACGCACTGAACTAACTTATACCAATGCTTCGAGAGTCGCTTGGGGCAAGTAATGCGCAAATCTCGCACACCGCTAAAGGCGGCGCTAGACTGCGGCACGAAACGGCAGTGTACTGATCGTTCAAGTAATATAAAATGGGAATGAATCCCCAAGTATCGATCTCAAAGGAACACAGTAAGGTGGAGTTTACTATTGAGGCAGGACTTGAGATTGAAGTCCTTTAGTCGGATGGGTGCGAAAATGGGTGATTTGGGTTGTGGAAAATAAAGGAAAATACTACAACTACTTCTATGCATTGCCGCTATGCAATGCTCCGCTTGGCGGGATGGAGACTAGGCAGGCCTTGAGCGCACTGCGTCGCAAGGGCGGATGGACGAGTAGGCAAACGGAATGAGGGTCGCAAGTACCTCTTCGACAAGCACGCCACTAGCAATTGCTAGTGCGGCAAACGAACGCGACGGTGGGATGGAGGATGGAATGGGGCGCTCCTCAAATCACATAAAACACAAAAGCATTTCACATAGACATGAAATATAGAAATACAAACAAGTTTATGTGCCACTTCATCATAATATTTAGATCTAACTACATACACATCAATAAGAGAAGAACAAGGCAAGAAATCGACCGAATCCGAAGGCTCGTTGTAGATTCACGGTTGGAATCGCTGGGTTGTCAATCCGCGTCCAAGCTCGGTCCTCAACTACGTCCGGGGTAGAGAGAGCTGTCACGATTCTCCAATGAGCCCGTCTACTTCGTCTCACGATCTGGTAGAGGTTGCAAACTTCCTCTTGCTTGAAGGTAATGGCGGATAGATCTCCCTTGAAGCTCTAGGATGAAGGAGGAGGCCAAAGGGATGAAACCCTAGTGGAGATGGCAAAATCGGCGCTGCTGTATGGCGTGTACGGAACTCCTCGATTTAGGTTAAAGCTGCAGCTTTTATAGGAAAACATTAGAAATTTGTTCACGCACGGTCGAACGCACGACCGTGCGTGGACCGTGCGATACTTAAGCGCAGCAAGCGTGCAGGAGAAGAAGGAATGCGCCCGTGCATTTTACTCACGCACGGGCAAACCCGTCCGTGCGTTAAAACGCACGAGTAAACTCCGAGGCTCCATTTTACTGGGCATCATGAACGCACGACCGCAACATACCGTGCGCCAAGAAAACGAATGACCGTGCGATTCATATAGAAATGAATTCTAGCAACTGGGGAACAACCCTCATTTTACAGCTGAAGCACAAACTGGGGAAATACTTCCAGCAGCATAAAAATACAGAAAATACGATGGGGAGCACGAAGTGCTTACCCCCAACAACAAAGTGTGCAATTGCACACCAAAAACAGGCATAGATATGTACATCAAATAAAAGCATGAATAAAAGAAATATGGCCAAAACTGAAGTACAAATGCAGTAAAACTAGCCTAAATGAGTCCGAAAATATGTATATAATAGGGACTCATCACACCCCCAGACTTACCTGTTTGCGCGTCCCGAGCAAACAAATCCGGCGGAGTATGAAAAAGGTAGCTAGAGTAGAAAATTGCAAAGACAGAGTAAGACGCGAAGTATCATACATATGCACATAAAAATTCTATAAGATAAGATTCTAACTATACTAACAAATTTATAAAAGTAAAAATACGTAAATAGAGATTTATTTGTACTCAGATGGTTATTCGTGAAGAATTTATGCGGTCGTGCCCGGTGTGAAAGTAAACAAGCCACTCAGGAGGGTGTTGCGAAAGACCAGAATTAGGGAATAACTCCGCTGAAATCCATCAACAACGAGAACCATAAGCTTGCCCGGTTACACTCTCTCCACGGTGCTAGCAAACTCACAAGTTAAATCAATAGGGCTTTACGGTTATAATGGGGCTTAGGTTACGGTATGATATTCAATGATAAACGAGACGGCTACGCAACCCAATTGAGTCTAACGATAACGCTGAACCCAAAACAAGACCACAAGCGATGTTAGTGTGACACACCCCCAGACTTAGCTTGAAAACTGGGTGTGCACACAGCCTACTCCAACAAATACCAACTGAATTTTCTATTACGCTCAAGGGGATTTCTTTTCATTCTAAATCTTTTTTTTTTTATTTTTTTTTCTTTTAACTTCATTTTTTTTCTTTTTCTTTTATCCCCGGTTGGTTTACAAAAAGAAGTTCAGCAAATAATATAGATCATTCTTTCACATCGCAATGGTTCCAAGCATCACATCCAAATATGAAATGTAATTTCAGTTAACACATTTTTGGTTGCGATAATTGGATAAGCTTCAGACTTTGGTGATTGAAAGAGGAGCTGAAACAAAGGAGGGGTAGGCACAAACTTGGCTTGCAAAGGTAAGCGCATGGGTCATGGAAAAAAGGCTCAAACTAGCCAAAACAAAGGCCTACATCATATTTAACAAAATGAGTTGCTATCACCCATGCTTCAAGAGTCGCTTGGGGCAAGTTCTTGGCCCACGAGAAAGGTAAACCTTTCTTCGGACTCGAGCAACACACAACTAGCGCTCGCTTACACACAACACCGTGCTACCGTAAATTTTAGTCACATTCACCAAATGAGTAAAGTAAATCAAAGATTACGCAAGAATACTAATTGTAAATTAAAATCATAGAGATAGTCTAATTTTACTCAAATTTCTATGGAAGCATGCGGATGCGACTAAAGCACTACAAGAGTCAACATTATACTCCGAATTGCAATTCCTAAGCTAACATCCTATTTCACAGTCCAACCAAAATAAGTATGAACGGAAATACACATACAAGTTAGCTCGCTCAAAAGTGGGTGCTTTGTGTGCAGACAAAATGAACAAAAATATTCGAAATAAGACTTCTAGCATGCTGAATAAATGTGCACGTGAGTGGGTACACAAAAATATCTCCCCCAGACTTAAACTATGCATTAAGATATTCTAAAACAAAGTTAGGGGAAGAGGGTACCCAATGCTCAGCAAGTAAGCATTCCGGAAGCCTGTAGTAAAGCTCTACGAAGAATCACGACCACCGCCTTCACAAATAGAAAATACCTGCAAAGGGTGGTCTTCGCACAAGAAAACTAAAATAACACCTAACTAACTCGTTAGAGTGGGCGATAAAATAAAAGACAAAAAAAGTAAGATAACTATTGGGGTTACTGTCATCCCAGCACGACTTATTTAAAAACATAACAGTTCTAGCTAATGGGCGTATGAAAGAGAAAATGAACAGGTAACTGTTCTAATATGCGTGTCGGTAGTGGGTACCAATATGGAGACAAAATAGTTACCCCTCTACCTAAATAATAATACCTTCTTAACACAGGTAGAGGAAATAGGAAGTAAGAAGAGGAGGAAGGCTGGTCCTCACTCGTCTCACCACAAAATAAATCCTTGCCCAGCAAGGTATCATCTCCAGGGAGGCAGCAAGGGGAGAAGGCAATGAGTGGAACTTCCTCTACGGAGGGGGGATCAACCTCCTCACATAAGAGGATGCTCTCATCATTGACTTGAGCATAATGCTCCAAGTCCTCCTGAAGTACCTGTGAAGACTCAACCTGCACAATCTCAGATGAAGAAGTGGGATCAAGAAATAAATAAGAAGAATGACTTAAATAAAAATCAAGCGGGGGATTGGTCCCGGTCTCACTCCCAGCAGATTGGGGAAGTAAAATAATGTCGACATTGTTGACAATGCCGCAAGGTTCGGTGGGATCAATGGTGGCCTTCTCCAGGATTTGCACTTCCTCCACCGGTGTTGAGGAAAAATCCTCTTCACCTAGAAGGTTGTACTCCTCCATTGGAATAGGCACAACATAAAGATAGCCAGCCTCCTCTTGCGATGCATCTTCAACAATGTTATCGGAGATAAATGTAATCGAATGCACAATAGGGGAAGGGATAGGGCTTGAAAAAGAATCAAGCACCGATTCCTCACAAAGAATCGAATATATGCATGGTGATATATGTACAGGGGAGATGGGCTCAGTCATGTCAGAGCCTGGATCAGCCACACATCTGGTGAATGTGTCCACATCATACCCTTCAAAACTTGAAGGTGAAATGGACACAAAACCAGATGTTGAAGGTGTGCTGCCAGAAGTAGGAGTCGGGACGATCCGGATATCTACCTCGTCGTCCTCGTCCAATTGGCGAAGGAATGCAGCACAATCCTTCAAGGCATGATCTGTGCTTTGACAAAACAAGCACTGCCTTGCGGGCTTCTTTGGCACAGCGGGTGCTGAAGCCGAAAAGAGGTATGAAGTTAAAGGCGTGGAAGAATAGCCTTAGGACTTACGCGCACCATATGGAGTATACTACAACTACTCCTATGCAATTCCGCTATGCAATGCTTCGCTTGGCGGGATGGAGACTAGGCAGGCCTTGAGCACACTGCGTCGCAAGGGCGGATGGACGAGTAGGCAAACAGAATGAGGGTTGCAAGCACCTCGTCGACAAGCACACCACTAGCAATTGCTAGTGCGACAAACGAACGCGACGGTGGGATGGAGGATGGAATGGGGCGCTCCTCAAATCACATAAACCACAAAAGCATTTCACATAGACATGAAATATAGAAATACTAACAAGTTTATGTGCCACTTCATCATAATATTTAGATCTAACTACATACACATCAATAAGAGAAGAACAAGGCAAGAAATCGACCGAATCCGAAGGATCGTTGTAGATTCACGGTTGGAATCCCTGGGTTGTCAATCCGCATCCAACCTCGGTCCTCAACTACGTCTGAGGTAGAGAGAGCTGTCACGATTCTCCAATGAGCCCGTCTTCTTTGTCTCACGATCCGGTAGAGGTTGCAAACTTCCTCTTGCTTGAAGGTAATGGAGGCTAGATCTCCCTTGAAGCTCTAGGATGAAGGAGGAGGCCAAAGGGACAAAACCCTAGTGGAGATGGCGAAATCGGCGCTGCTGTATGGCGTGTACGGAACTCCTCGATTTAGGTTGAAGCTGCAGCTTTTATAGGAAAATATCAGAAATTTGGTCACGCACGGTCGAACGCACGACCGTGCGTGGACCGTGCGATACTTAAGCGCAGCAGGCGTGCAGGAGAAGAAGGAATGCGCCCATGCATTTTACTCACGCACGGGCAAACCCGCCCGTGCGTTAAAACGCACGAGTAAACTCCGTGGCTCCATTTTGCTGGGCATCATGAACGCACGACCGCAACTGACCGTGCGCCAAGAAAACGCAAGACCGTGTGATTCATACAGAAATGAATTCTAGCAACTGGGGAACAACCCTCATTTTACAGCTGAAGCACAAACTGGGGAAATACTTTCAGCAGCACAGAAATACAGAAAATACGATGGGGAGCACGAAGTGCTTACCCCCAACAACAAAGTGTGCAATTGCACACCAAAAACAGGCATAGATATGTACTTCAAATAAAAGCATGAATAAAAGAAATTTGGCCAAAACTGAAGTACAAATGCAGTAAACTAGCCTAAATGAGTCCGAAAATATGTATATAATAGGGACTCATAAGCAAGTTCTTAGCCACCGAGAAAGATAATTCTTCCTCTCGACTAGAGCAATACAAACCTAACAACCGTCTACACACATTCCTACGCTACCGTCAGATTCACACCGGATTCGCCACTTTTGAGTAGAATAAACAATTATTACACAAATAGAAAAATTACAAAAACTATAAGCATAAAGAAAAATTTATTCTACACACAAATCTATGCAAGACGCGAGTACTCGACTAGAGCGCTATGGGAGTCAAAATTTTACTCCGTCTTACAACCTTAAGCCAGCACAACAATTTTCCCAGTCCAACAAAAGAAAACGAGTTAGACTCGTTACGCGCCTATGTTTAAGTGCGCGCTCAAGTGGGTGTAGTGGTGTACTATGAGAATGAAAATAAAAAAAAACAAAATATTGCAACTTCTAGTATGTTGTGCTTATGTGCACGTGCAAGTGAGTTACAAAAACTACTCTCCCCCAGACTTAAATCTAATCATGACAGATTATAATGCTAGATTCATAAAAGAATTGGGAGGAGAGGTTACCCCATACTCAGAAATGAGCATACCGGAAGATTGGCGTTAATCTTGAATTCAGCTACAATTTGTCCGCCATAGATGTCGCCATACCTGCAAAACGACATCTCCACACACGCAGAAACAAAAGTAATACAATAAAATTGGGTCGTCTCCAATAATCCCTTTTTTTACCGTCCTTAAGGTGGACCAAATACCTGTATTAAGCAGTGTATAAAGTCTAGGAATAAGCAAAAATCAATAAATCCTAATTATTATTACAAGCTCAAAACAAATCCGCTATAAGATTATTTGAAGTAGTAACAACTGATGAAAGAAAAAGGTCTGGGGACCTGGTAGTAGGGGTGGAAATTAAGCAGGATGCTCATCCTCTAACCCCAAATCTCCTCCTTTTTCGCTCTCTTCTTCTCCTCCAGTATTATGTCTTCAACGAAAAACCGCTTGCCCCCTTGTAACCAATCCTCATGGGGAAGCACCAACGATGATGAGGAAACAAGATGTTCCTTCACTGTACCTTCCTCATCCCGCCAGGCTTTCGGCACCTCCATGCATAAGGTCCGATCAACCAGAGGAGGGGCATCCTGCATCCTTGTATATAAAGAAAGAGGGTCAGGAAATAAATTGGAAGAAAAACTAAAAGAAATCTCATCTGAGGGGATAATCCCGGCTTCATCCCCCATAGGGTGCGGCAATGACAAACTGATGATATCATCGAAGGTTTCACTAGACTCAACAGCGCACGCAATGGCCTCCTCTATAACTTGGACTTCCTCGCACTGGACCGAAACGGTTGCTTCAGCACAATTGATACTGTCCTCCTCCATGAGAGTGGGCACGACACTGCGCAGTGTTGAAATTGTTGAAGTGGAGTGGAAGGTGGCCGGCAGTCAGAATTGTGGAGACCGTAGAGACCGCGCGGTCTGCGTTGGTTCTCTGCCGGTCTGTTCTGCCGATCTGGTTCTGCTGGTCTGCTGGTTGACCGGGTTGTTCCTGTTAGTTGCGGTCTCGTCCCGGGTTTTTCTGCTTGGTCTGTCTATCTTCCTCGTAGAAGAACGGGCGGTCTGTTCTAGTGTAATCGCCGTGACCTAGCGGCTTATGCTAGGCGATCTGGCAACTTGTCTGAAGTCGGCCAGATGCTCTTGGCTTGCTCCTGGTTTTCAAAGGAAGGAGCGGTCTTATGTTCGCGCAGCTTGTGTGCGGTCTGCTGCTGATCTGCGGTCTTGGACTGGATATTGCCCAAGTGGTGATTGCGCGGTCTGCTCTTTGAGACTGCTGGCGATCTGGCGGGTGGTGATTGTACCTCTCTTATGGCGGTGACGACATTCGTCTACTCATCTATAAATAGAGGTGCAGGGCCCGTCATTCCTAACGAGAACTGTAAGAACTAGAGCCTAGGTTAATTCATGCGGTCTCAACTTTGAGGTCGGGCAGTTTCGGAAGCAAGTTGACTGTTTGTTGTGTTCGCAGGTTTGCTGTCAGCAGGTTGCGGTCTCCTTCCTTGGTGATTTCCCAGCGGCTTGAATAAACAGTTTGACAGTGGCTTGTCTGCGAACTGGTTTATGTTTGTTCTTGTGCTGTTCGCAGTGAGCTCAGCGATCAGGCGACCTTCAACGGTCAGGCGATCAGAGTTGCGGTCTGGCGACTGCTTCAGTTATTTATTCAATAAGCTCCAGTTCGTGCGTTCTGAGGTGGCATCGTGCAGTGCGGTTTGAGGTGGTGGTCTGAAGTCATCTGGGCTGTTTTTTGTTCGTGCGGTCTCAGGTCAAGCCAGGCGGTCTCTAGAGTCGAGCGGTCTGTGCAGTCTCTGCTTGTCAAGACCGCCAGATTTCTTTTGGTGTGTTTTGTTCTTCTCTTTTCCGTGATTCTTATGAATCATGTCTCGCCATGTATACCTCACACTGTAAATGAAGTTTGTAATTCAATAAAGTTTCTTGTGTTGCTGTGTGGCATTGTGGTTGTTTGGCTATAATTTAGTTGATGCAACTCTTGCTTACTCCTAAACGATTCAAATCAAAAAATTTAACATGGTATCAGAGGTAGGTTCTTGGAGTGGATAAGCAGTGATCAACGTGAGTTGCCATCATCTTTGTGAAGAAGAGACCACATAGATTGCCATGGAAGGTGGATACGCAAGAAGGCTTGGTATTGAACTCCTCACATTGACTAACTATAAGAAGTGGAGGTCGTGTATGGAGAGTTACTTACTTGGCGAGGATCTATGGGAGATAGTTGGAGGAGAAGATGTTGGATTGGTAGGCGCCCTTAGAGGGGTGGTGAATAAGGGTTTTCAAAAAATTAAGTGATATTTTGAAAAGCTTTATAATTATGCCAGATAAAGACAATAAGAAGTCAAGTAAAACAATTGAAATAAAGTAGAGACATGCTTTATTAATATCAAATAAGGTTTTACAAAAGTTGACTTCTATAATGCTAGAAATCGGTGGTGATGAATAGTAAACTCTTTTTGTTTTCTATCCCGACTCGCATCCCCACGAACCGGTGGCCCTAGCCTATCCTCCCCGGATTCGGCCTCAAGCCGCTCTAGCCAACCCTTCCCCGGATATGGCCTCGATCACCCCCTAGACCTAGGCTATATCTAGTCGCCAACACGAGGCGAGTTTCCGCCCTAAGTCCTACCCAGACCTAGTCGCCAACACGAGGCGATTTCACTAACCGTTTACAAGAAATATGAAATGAAAATAAATGAAAACTCCCTCTTAATGAACTTCCGAAGTTGGAGATGAAGATCCGCTGTAGAATTAGCGTTGTAGAAGCGGACTTCGTTTGGATCCGACGTGATGAGATTCTTCTTCAGAAGTTTGCAGAACTTTGGTAGGACATCAACTTTCGGCCAAGGTAGCCTCTGGAATTCTAGCACTCAATCTCTCTCTCTGATGTCTATATGAAACGAGAGAAGAGGGGTCCTTTTTATAGCCTCAGCGCTAGCGCCTGCGCTAATGGTACCGCCGACACTATCCCATATTAGGACATATTCTGCACGGCAGAATTTTCAATCGGAGGAAACAATTCTCTCTTGCCTACTGTGCTCCTCGCTATCGCCTGCGCTATCGGATATCGCCTGGCGCTATCTCCTTCTATAAGTTCTCCCGGCAATTGCGCTTAATCCAATATTTCATCGAACGAGATTTCGTCGAACGCCGCTAAGAGTTTGTCGAATGAAATTTTGTCGAACGCAGCTATGAGCAATTTGTCGAGCGCCGCTAGCAGTTCGTCGAACGACAGCTAGCGCCTGCACTAGTACAACCGCCAACGCTAGTAGGTGTTTTGGATTTGATGGCTCAACTTTGGGGGAAACCTTCTTATGTAATCCTTGAGTCATGTGGACTTTGTTATCCTGCACACTTAAACACACAAGATCAAATACACATAAGATTTGTTATTCTCAAACCTAGGAGATGCGGAAGACCATGTTCCAACAAACTCCCCCTTTTGATAATAACAAATCCATTAATGATAAATCAGAGCATTAATATATAAGCATGAAGAAACATACTTGTGTGTGTGTGAAAGTGATGACTTAGGATAATTATCGATTTTAGCATATAGAATTGCCCCCCTACATACATGCTCCCCCTAAGTGAATGCTCTCCTAATATGTAAGTTATCATCTTAATTAAGCATTATATTTTGATAGCAGATTATATTTATCATGTTAGTTCTCCCCCTTTTGTTATTAACATAAGTGGGTAAGGATACACCACTTCAAGGTTGATAGGAAGATAAAGGCATGATCGAGCTTGCAAAGAAGGAAATGATAAGGAGTTTTAGAATACTTGTCATTTTTAAAAAAAAATCAAAGTTTTGAGTATCACAATATTTTCATAAATCAGAGTTTGTAGCATAAACAAATACAAGATAAATGTAAAGTTGCGGAAGACTTAGAAAAATATAAGCAAACATCTTTTGTAAGACATGATGATTCAAAAAGATGTAGAAGTTCAATTTTGCTAAAGAAGATGTTTTGTAAATCATTGTTCAAGTAAAATCTTTAAATTCACTAATGAAGTAACCAAGCATGAAATAATGTTATCAAAAAGAGAGTACTACAATGTTATTTTAATTCACAATTTCAAAACATACGAAACATTGTAGAAAACATGCTAGGTTATCAAGTGCATTTCATAAATAAAGAGTAGTATAGAATTTGCATTAGGATCCAATACTCATGAGAAGAAGTGTTATGGAAGATAATGATGTGCACATAAGTGTATTTTTGAGTAGAGTAAACAAATGTTTTAATCAAAAATACAAGAAATATGTAAAGTAAGAGCACAATAAAACACAAATAACTTCACTTCCACACACTTTAATGCACAAAAATGTACAACTACCAAGGTGCTTTGCACACACAATGCTCATTAAGACTTATCAGGGTGCAAAGTAGTGCTTGGGGGATCACATATTTTATTTTTAATGTTAAGACTCGTGATCCGGTGTACTTACGAGTAAGTGGTTTTTATTTTAAAAGAAAGATTTGATTTGCACAAGATACTTTACTATTCTTTCCAAGGTGCTCAACCTCACAACGCATATTAAGACTTATCAGGAGGTTCAAGTAGTGCTTGGTGGAGTTTTCTTTGTCACTTTATTTTATGATTTTTGTTTTGTACAAAGTTCTCCGAATACACTTGTTTTGCAAATTAATATAATTTATGAAAAACATAACCACTTTTCTTAACTTTTAAAAGTGCAAATAAAGGAGTGTAGGTAAGATACTTGTGCAATTTTAATTCATTGTACTAATACAAAACATACACAAGCATTCTTAGATTAAATACATATGTAGACAATGCCAAAATAAGTGAGTGAATAAAGATCATTATCAAACATAAAACATTTACTCATACATAGAGGCATGCTAAGCTTAGTTCTACACAACATTTAAAAGATACTTGATGCACATAATAGATATATCAAAGCATGATGAAAATAATGTTCAAAGAGTTTGAAAAGATAAATTTCAACATTATAGAAGTTCTAAATAATAAATTAAATCATGATTGATTTTCATAGGAAATTCCATACAATTTTTTTGATAGTTTTAATGTTTTATATTGTTGTATTGGATTTTTGCAAAAATAAACTTTAAACAAATGGCAAAAACAAAAAGGCAAAACATAAATTTTTTTTGTAATTTGGCTTTTGTATTTTTGTATTTGATTTCGCATAAAAGATAGACTTTAAACAAAAAGCAAGACATATTTTTTGTAATTTGGCTTTTGTAATTTTGTATTTGATTTTTGCATACAAAAGAGACTAAACAAAAAGGCAAAACATATTTTTGTAATTTGTCTTTTGTATTTTTGTATTTGATTTTTCAAAAATGAAATAGAATCAGAAGTGAAAAAATAAATAGTACATATAGATTAATATATTTTTAGGAATTTTTCAAAATTTTAAAAATACAGAAAAATGAATAAGTACGTTAGCGCCGGCGTTAGCGCTAGCGCGGGAAACAGTACACGATTTTTTTATGATTTTGAAAATTTTAATTGTTGATCTTGATTAAGTGTCCCAATAGTAGTTTCATGCTGAAATTTCAGATTTTTGGGAGATGTTTTAGTTGGTTAAAAATTACAAAATTGCGTGTGTGAATGTGTTTAACTCGAAAGATCTAGGACACCTAACTCAAGTCGTAATAATCGAAATCTAGCATCGGGAAGAGGTTTAGTAAATATGTCAGCGAGTTGAGAGTCCGTGCCAATGAAGCTTACTTTTACATGCTCTTTCTTAATGTGATCCCTAATGAAATGATGACGAACATCGATGTGTTTGGATCTAGAATGGTGTACGGGATTATATGTGAGGTCTATTGCACTTTTGTTGTCACATTTAAGATCAATGTTTTTGAGATGAAGTCCAAAATCCTCCAGTGTTTGGCTCATCCATAACGCTTGTGCACAACAACAACCAAGTGCGATATATTCGGCCTCCGTGGTGGAGAGTGCAACTGTAGATTGTTTCCTACTAGACCAAGCTACTAAAGAGGGTCCAAGAAAGTGACAAGTACCACTAGTGCTTTTTCGATCTAGTGAACACCCGGCGTAGTCCGAATCGGAATAGCCGTGGAGTGTGAATGAATCATTGTGTGGGTACCATAATCCTAATTTAGATGACCCTAATAGATAACGAAAAATACGTTTTACCGCTTTTAAATGAGATTCTTTTGGATTGGCTTGAAAGCGAGCACATAAACATACGACAAACATTATATCTGGTCTAGATGCACTTAAGTAAAGAAGAGATCCTATCATTCCTCTATATAACGTTTGATCAATGGAAATTCCGGATTCATCTTTTCCTAGTTTTAAAGAAGCACTCATAGGAGTAGTGGCTTGTTTAAGATTTTCAAATCTAAATCGTTTAAGCATATTGTGAACATATTTTGTTTGACAAATAAAGATACCATCAGTTCGTTGTGAGATTTGAAAACCAAGAAAATATGATAGTTCTCCTACAAGACTCATTTCAAATTCATTTTTCATTACTAAGACTACTTCATTACACAACTCTTCATTAGTGGCTCCAAAAATGATATCATCAACATATATTTGTAAAATAATTAGATTGTTATTATTATGCTTAATGAAGAGTGTGTTGTCGGCACTTCCCATAACATAGCCATATTTTAACAAAAAATGATGTAAGTCGATCATACCATGCACGGGGCGCTTGTTTTAAACCATAAAGCGCTTTTTCTAAATTGTAAACATGATTAGGGAATTTTTCATTTATGAAACCGGGGGGTTGTTCTACATAAACTTCTTCTTTTATAAACCCATTTAAAAAGGCACTTTAACATCCATTTGAAATAATTTTATTCTTTTAAAAATCGCAAATGCCAAAAATATTCTTATAGATTCTAAGCGAGCAACGAGTGCAAAAGTTTCTTCAAAATCTACCCCCTCAATTTGAGAATAACCTTGAGCAACTAAGCGTGCTTTATTTCTTATAATCCTAGATTCACCATCTAATTTATTTTTAAAGATCCATTTTACGCCGATAATTGGATGATTAGATGGTCTATCTACTAGATTCGAAACCTTATTTCTTTCAAATTGACCTAACTCTTCATTCATAGCCAAAAACCAAAATTTGTCATTTAAAGCGGTGGAAACGTTTTTAGGTTCGATTTCGGAAACAAAGCAAACGTTTGAAAACATTTCATGAAGAGAGGATTGAGTTCTTAACCCAATAGAAGGTTCCCCAATGACTAGCTCTTTTGGATGATTTTTTGAGAAGTTCAAAATGCTTGGAGGTACATATTCACCTTCCTTGGACTTCTCCTCCTCTTCTTTGGACGGTTCCTCTTCGTCATGCTTCAAAGATGGCAAAGGTTCAACATTTGTACCTGTAGAAAGCTTCTCTGCACATGGAATAAACTCATCAAATTTAACATTAATAGACTCTTCAACCTTACTTGATCTTTTGTTAAATATTCTATTGGCTTTACTGGTTGAAGAATATCCAAGAAATATTCCTTCATCACACTTCTCATCAAATTTTCCTAAAGAATCTTTTGTATTAAGAATAAAACATTTACATCCAAATACTTTAAAATATGATACGTTAGGTTTCTTTTGATAGTTTAGTTCATACGGTGTGAGATTTAGTGATGGGAGAAGCATGACTCTATTCATTACATAGCATGATGTGCTTACAGCTTCGGCCCAAAAAGACTTAGTAATTTATCTTCAGATAACATGGTGCGTGCTAGTTCATGGATTGTCCTATTTTTCCATTCTACAACACCGTTTTGTTGAGGTGTGCGTGGAGCGGAGAACTCATGCTTAATACCTAAACTTTCACAAAAGGATTTAAAATTTTCATTTTCAAATTCACCTCCATGATCTAAGCGAATGCATTTTATTTTTAGATCTAGTTCATTTTGAACACGAGTACACAATTTTGAGAATTCGCAAAACGCATCAGAATTGGAAGAGAGAAATAAAGTCCAGCAATATCTTGAGAAATCATCTATTAGAACGTAAGTGTATATTCTACCACCAAGACTTGCGGTGTTAACGGGACCAAAGAGATTCATATGAATTAATTGCAATGGTTTTGATGTAGAATTTTCGTTTTTGCTTTTAAAAGATGATTTTGTAAATTTTCCTTTTTGGCATGGAGAACATAGTGAAGATAAATTTCCATTTAACTTAGGCAATCCTCTAATCAATTCCCTTTTTGCTAGTTTTAAAATGAGCTTTGTGCTAGCGTGACCTAAACGTCTATGCCATAGTTCTAATTCATCATTTTTGGTTATAAAGCATTTCATAGATGATTTGGAAAGATCATGAAACGAAACTATGTAAACATTATGAATTCTAGGTGCAGTTAGTAACATATCTTTTGATTTAGGATTAATGATAATGCTAAATCTAGTTAGTTTAATTAGGTTATTTTTAGGATATTTACTCTTACTTTTTGCTTATTGTTGCTTACCTAAATGCAATTTTGGTTCATTTTCCTATTTTTAGTGCTAACTTAAGTTTTCTGAACTTTCAGGTCAAAAATGCAAAATTTCCTAAGTCACGCCCTCAGTCACGGGCGTGACCTAGGGCGTGTAAGTTGCTGTTTCCAGTTAAGCTGCTGCCAACATAATTCAGAAGATCTGGTCAGACACGCCCAAAGTACACGGCCGTGACACGCAAGTCACGCCCGTGACACGTAAGTCACGCCCGTGACACGCAAGCCACGCCCGTGACACGTAAGCCACGCCCGTGACACGCAAGCCACGCCCGTGACCAGCCCGTGAACAGCTCAGATTCGACCAGCTGACCACCGAATTGGTCACGCCACTGTTACACGGGCGTGCTTCCAGTCACGCCCGTGACTGCCACGTCAGCCAGCCGCCAGCGCCCATGATCGCCGCCAGCGCCCATGACCCGAGCTAACCACCGAAATGGTCATGCCCTCAGTCACGGGCGTGACCTAGGGCGTGACCCATCAAATCGCGTCAGAATCGTGCACCGAACCTGATCCAAGCCGCAGAATTGATTAAACAATGTCACGCCCTTAGTCACGGGCGTGACTGAGGGCGTGACCGAGGCAGAAAAAATTCTATAAATTGAAATGACCTCCAAGCTTTCCTCATTCAGTTTTTGGAGAGAGAACTAGTGCTACTACTCTATTTTCAGTGTTTTCCATGTCATTTTATTCTCTTTCTCTCTCTCTCTCTCTTATTTCAATGCATTTCCTTTTCTAGTTTTCATATGAATGTTGTAATGTCTTTGTAATTTCCTTTTATAGTAGCCTTTCCATGCAATTGTAATCTCAGTTGAACTTTTATTTAATAAAAATGGTATGTTTTTGTTCTCTTAAAATCTTCATCATTTCTCTCTCCTACCCCTCCACCATGAGTAACTAAATCCTCATAGTACTCGATCTTGATGATCTGAGGATGAGTTGATCAAGTTATGATCCTTTAGTCTTCTTTCACTTTCTAAAGTGTTGGGCCTTAGATTTACTCTTAATTAAAATTGAGTGGAGCTATATTATCGATGTATAATCCCCACCTTTGCTTTCATTCTTGGCTAGCCGAGAGGCCGATAGTCTGAAGTGAGCACTTAAGAGTAAAGAGAGTTACACACATTTCTCGAGAGAGAATGACGTAAATCTCCTGGATTGGAGTAAAACCCAATAGCGGGGTTCACCACTTAAAGCGAGTTTTAGGTATTCGAATACGGGACGAGAGTTCGGTCGGATTTTCCTAAACTCAGTTGGGCATATCTTCGAGAGAAGCATGTTCAAACTATAGGAACCCCCACGGTCAAGCTGCCCTTACTTTATTAAGTTTTAAGTTTGCTTTTGAATTTTGATCAACTTAGGCCGAAGTAAGTCAAGATCGAGTGCTATTTCTTAATCATCGTTTAGCCGTACTTATATCCAACTTTTATTTTAACCTAGCAGACAAAACCATCCAAAAAATTATTAAGATAAAATAATAGTAATTCGTTTGAGTATAAGTAATCAACGGTTCTCGGATTTTAATACGACACTTGCGTTCCTATACTACAGTTCGATAGGTATACTTGCCTTCTCGGATTGTTAGTTCGGATTTTATTTCGTGCAAGCGGAATTTTAATCAACAATTAACTATTTTGCAAAGATTAGTGGATGATTCAAATAATACGTCTAATCCTTTATCACACAGTTGACTTATAGATATTAAGTTATGTTTTAATCATTTTACATAAAGAACATTTGAGATAAGAAAAGATTCGTTACCCACTGTACCAACTCCCATGATCCTTCCTTTACCGTTATCACCAAATGTTATGATCCCTCCTTTCTTCTTTTCTAGGCTAAGGAATTTTGCATTGTTGCCCGTCATGTGCTTGGAGCAGCCTGAGTCCAAGTACCACACGTCCTCCATTTCCTTAGCCTTCCTGCAAATCTAGAGAGAAGATAAGAGTAAAGATCCAGATACCCAAGAGGTACCACCCATAGAGTAAGTGGATTTCATAGGTACCCAGATCTGTTTTAACGATCGTTGTTTTATATTCCTGCAAGAGCTAGACGTGTGTCCAAACTTAAGACAATTAGCACACGAAATAAAGGGGGTTGAGACACTTTTCTGAGTTTCTACGTTGCTCTTGTTGGATGAAGTTTGAACATTAGAAAAAACAGAAGATTTTTTAACAGTTGAGCTACCGCCGGCATTAGTGGCTAGCGCCGGGCGATAGGGTTCACTTTTATATCCGACCCCAAACTTTCCAGAACCATAACATTGGTTTCCCAAGATCATATCCAGGGATTTTTGACCAATCCCGAATTTTCTTATGGCTATATTGAGGTCATGATTTTGATTTTTAAGAATGTATTTTCTTGTACAATCATAACACATTTATTTTCAAATGCTTTTTTGTTATTTTCAATTTGTAAAAGAGAGGTTTTTAGTTTTCTCTCTAAGTCCCCCTTTTCTTTTGCAATAGTTTTGTTTTGTGAGAGGGCCTTAGAAAGAGAAACTTCAAGTTCTTTTGTCTTAAATAATGAGTGCTCACAATCTTGACATGAAACCTTTCTCTTTTCAAGGGAAATCAATTTTTTGTGAGCTTATGATTTTCTTTGATAATAGATTCATTTTCACGATTTAATATAATATTATCTTTTATACTTTGATCATAGGATTTGCAAGTTAGAACAAATTCATCATAGAGTTCTTCGAAAGTAGGAGGTGTTACCTCAGTGTCGCTAAGAACACTGGTGTCATCTTCATTGCTTGTTGCCATTAAGCATAAGTTTGCTTCCTCCTTGCTGCTTGATTCAGATTCGCTTGACTCTTCAGAGGAAGAATCATTCCAAGTTGTGGCTTTCAGTACTATCTTTTTCTCTTTTGATTTCTATTGTACTTTTTGCTCCTTTTGATACTTCGGGCACTGGATCCGAATGTGCCCGGTCTTTCTGCAGTGGTAGCACTCCGGTGGTGGTCTTTCTTCTTCATCTTCGCTTCCTTTTTCTTTCCTTGATGAAGAGGAAGATCCCTTTCGTCGAGTATTGATGAGTCCAAATTATATACACATTTATGGACTCATCTGGGCCGATTTTCTAGTATATGCACTACACTTTAGGCATGTTTTCATTCATATTTGATATTCCATGCTAAGTGCACTTCTAGGCCCGTTTTTGTGTATTTTCATGTTTATCATTTTCTTGCTGTGTTTTGTACCACTTTCAGTGATTTTGATTAATGTTTATGCTGGAACAGGGGTCGTGCAGGTGTTCCCGATACAAATCTGTACAGGAACACTGCGCACGATCACTGGTTCTACTGCGCACGACCAATGGTCGTGCGCCGCCGATCGTGCGCATTCAATTGTAGCTCAAAGTTGCTTTCTGAATTTGGTCGTGCATTTTTATGCACGGTCGTGTGTTCGATCGTGCGTCTTATTATTTTCTGTAGTTTTGTTTTGCAGGTTTTCGGGCACAGCGCGCACGATCATTAACTTTTAGTGCGCACGACCACTAGTCATGTGCCACTGATCGGGCGCCCTATTTTCTATAAATATACAGCCCGCGAAATTAGGTTGGACGATCATTTTGCTCCGCCGTTTTCGAGTCCTGTTCGCCTCTTCCGCCCCCAGCATCATCTTCCACCACCAGGTGGTGCTCCGGGACTATTCTTCACGCCTATCTTGAGCTCGGAGATCATCTCGGCCTCCTCCTTCATCCTATAGCTTCAAAGGAAATCTAGCCGCCATTACCATCAAGCAAGGGGAAGTTTGCAACCTTTACCAGATCGTGAGATGAAGAAGACGGGCTCATTGGAGAGTCTTGACAACTCTCTCTACCCAGGACGTAGTTGCGGACCGAGCTTGGACGCGGATTGACAACCCGGCGATTCCAACCGTGAATCTACAACGAGCCTTCGGATTCGGTCGATTTCTTGCCTTGTTCTTCTCTTATTGATGTGTATATGTTGTAGATCTTTATTATTATGATGAAGTAGCACTTAAACTAGTTTGTATTTATATATATTTCATGTTTATGTGAAATGCTTTATTGTTTGAGTTGCTTGAGGTGCGCCCCATTCCATCCTCCATCCCGCCATCACGTTTGTGTGCCGCACTAGCAATTGCTAGTGGCGTGCTTGTTGAAGAGGTGCTTGCGACCCTCATTACGTTTGCCTACTCGTCCATCTGCCCTTGCGATGCAGTGCACTCAAGGCCTGCCTAGTCTCCATCCCGCCAAGCGAAGCATTGCATAGCGGCATTTCATAGGAGTAGTTTAGTTATTTTCTTTTATTTCCACAACCAAAACCCCCCGTTTTCGCAACCCATCCGACCTAAAGGACTTCAATCTCAAGTCCTTCCTCGTTAGATAGCTCCACCTTACTTTGTTCCTTTGAGATCGATACTTGGGGATTCATTCCCATTTTATATTGCTTGAACGATCGGTACACTGCCGTTTCGTGCCGCAGTCTTGCTACCGCCTATAGCGGTGTGCTAAGATTTGCGCATCAAGTTTTTGGCGCCGTTGCCGGGGAACACATTCGTGTGAGTTTTCTGGAGAGGGAGAATCTGAGAAAGAAGCCCTTCCATTTGTGTATTGCATTCTTTTGCTTTATTTCTTCTTATTCTATTTTCCTGTTTTTATTAAGTTGTTTAGTAAATTTTTGTAGGGTGTATTATTTTGCACAATAGTGTTTTCCATTTGAATCTTGTTATCTTCACACTATGTGGGCTTCATTCAATATTCATTGTCGTTGGTATGGAGATATCTCTCACGCTAGTGATAGATGTCCAATGGGAGATAATAGCCCTAGGACTCAAGGCCCAGCATATGGAGCACCGACTTCATCTGGTACTCCATATGGTGCGCGTAAGTCTTATGGCTATTCTGCCGAGCCTCTGCCGTCATACTTCTTTTCGGCTTCAGCACCTGTTGTGCCAAAGAAGCCTGTAAGGCAGTGCTCGTTTCGTCAGAGCATGGATCATGCCTTGAAGGATTGTGCTGCTTTCCTTCGTCAGATGGACGAGGATGACGAGCCGGATATCCGGATCGTCCCGACTCCTACTTCTGGCAGCACACCTTCAACATCTGGTTATGCGCCCATTTCACCTTCAAGCTTTGAAGGGTATGGCGTGGACACAGTCACCAGATGTGTGGCTGATCTAAACTCTGCCATTGCAGAGCCCATCTCCCCTGTACATATATCACCACGCATAGATTCGATTCTTTGTGAGGAATCAGGTGCTTGATTCTTTTTCAAGCCCTATCCCTCCCCCTATTATGCATTCTATTACATTTATTTCTGATAACATTGTTGAAGATGTGTCGCAAGAGAAGGCTGGAGATCTTTGTGTTGTGCCTATTCTTATGGAGGAGTACAACCTTCTAGGTGAAGAGGATTTTTCCTCAACACCGGTGGAGGAAGAGCAAATCCTGGAGAAGGCCACCATTGATCCCACCGAACCTTGCGGCATTGTCAACAATGCCGACATTATTTTACTTCCCCAACCTGATGGTAGTGAGACCGGGACCACTCCCCCGATTGATTTTTATTTATGTTCTTCTTCTTGTTTATTTCTTGATCCCCTTTCTCTATCTGAGCCTGTGAGGGTTGAGTCTTCACAGGTACTTCAGGAGGACTTGAAGCATGATGCTCAAGTCAATGATGAGAGCATCCTCTTATGTGAGGAGGTTGATCCCCCCTCCATAGAGGAAGCTCAAATCATTTCCTTCTCCTCCTGCTGCCTCCCTAGAGATGATACCTTGCTGGGCAAGGATAGTTTTGGTGAGTTGAGTGAGGATTCCTCCTCTTCTTACTTTTTATTCCCTCTACCTGTGATGAGCATGTATTATTTATATTTGGGTAGAGGCGTGACTGTTCTATCGCCGTATCGGTACCCGCTACTAACACGCATATTAGAACAGTTACCTGTGCACTTTTCTTTTCATAGACCCATTAGCTAGAACTGTTTAAATTTCAATAAGTCGTGCTGGGAAGACAATAACCCCAGTAGTAATCTTACTTTTCTTGCAATTTCAGTTTATCTAGTTTAGTTTAGTTAGCTGTAATTTATTTTAGTTTGTCTTTTTCTTTTGTTTTTGCGGAGCTCACCCCTGCAGGTCCTTCTTCTGGATGGCGGACGCTGCAGCGTTGTCTTGGTTTACACGCCAATCTTCTGGTATGCTCACTTGCTGAGCATTGGGTACTCTCTTCCCCTAGCCCTCATTTAAATTTCATGTTGATATTTTATGCTGGTTGGTTTAGTTGAAGTCTGGGGGAGAGATATTTATTGTACCCGCTGCACGTGCACATCTCAGTGCATGCTAGAAGTATTTTATTTCAGTTATTTTATTTGTTCATCTTCATCGCACACCACAACACCCACTTTGGCGCGCACTCGCTTGTTTGTATGCTCATGTATATTCAATTCTTGGTTGTGATGTAGAAATTGTTGTATTAGCCAAAAAAATTGCAAGATGGAGTGGCATGTTGACTCCTGTAGTGCTCTAGTTGAATACTCGTGTCTTGTTTAGGAATTTGAGTACAATTAGTTTTTATTTATGCTTCTAATTTATATTAGTAGATTTGCATAGATTTTAATTTATTTTACTCAAAATGGTGAATGTGGTTGAATCTAGTGGTAGCGTGATATTGTGTGTAGGCGAGCACGAGGTTCGTGTTGCTCGAGTCGGGAGGAAGGATTACCTTTCTCGAGGGCTAAAAACTTGCCCCAAGCGACTATTGAAGCATGAGTGTGAATGATTTGCAAGTTGAGCGTGACATAGGCCATCTATTTGGCAAGCTTGAGCTTTGTTCTACCATTCCTATACGCTAATCGTTGCTAGCCCATTTTGTGCCTATCCGACCTTTTGGTTCAGCTCCACCATACTTCACCAAGGCCTAAAAGCTAATCCCTTTATCGCAACAAAAAATAAGCCAAAAGCATTAATGAATTGTAATTTGCCAATGCAGTGCGGCGATGAGAAATTTTAGTGTTGATGTGGATTTCTTAAAAATTTCTATATGCTGAGATTTTTGCGAATTTTGGGGATATAAAAAAAAGGAAAAAGAAAAAAAAGCAAAGAAAAAAAAGCAAAGAAAAAAAAAATATATATATATATATATCCCTAGCTTTTTATTTGAAACTTCTATATATATCGATTGGAGTAGGCCGTGTGCACACCCGGTTTCAAAGTCAAGTCTGGGGGTGTGTTACACGTGTATTATTGGGGCTACTATGATTTAGCACTTTCGTGTGCTCATTCGGGTTGCGATTAGCCTTCACGTTTATCTTTGTATTCCAAACCGTAACCTAAGCCTCGTATTAACCAACAAAGTCTTATTGATTCATCTTGTGAGTTCACTAGCGTCATGGAGAGAGTGTGACAGGGCGAGCTTATGGTTCTCGACGTTGATGGATTTCAACGGAGATAATTCTGAGTTCCGGTCTTGGGTAACATTCACCTTCGCGACTTGCTTACTTTTGTACTACGCGTGACCACGAGATTCACCAACATTCCATTTTTGAGTAAAAATAGATTTCTTTTTAAGCATTTACACTTTTATAAATTAGCTAGCATATGTTGAAACTTCTTCTAATGAACTTCTATGCACACTTGTATGCAACTTCGCATTCTATTCCATGTTTGCAATTTTTTGGCTAGCTATGCTTTTCCTACTCCACCGGATTTGTTTGCTCGGGACGCGCAAACAGGTAAGTCTGGGGGTGTGATGAGTCCAAATTATATAAACATTTATGGACTCATCTGGGCCAATTTTCTAGTCTATGCACTACACTTTAGGCATGTTTTCGTTAATATTTGATATTCCATGCTAAGTGCACTTCTAGGCCCGTTTTTGTGTATTTTCATGTTTATCATTTTCTTGCTGTGTTTTCTGCCACTTTCAGTGATTTTGATTAATGTTTATGCTGGAACAGGGGTCGTGCAGGTGTTCCCGGTACAAATCTGTACAAGAACACTATGCACGATCACTAGATCTACTGCCCACGACCACTGGTCGTGCACCGTCAATCGTGCGCATTCAATTGCAGCTCAAAGTTGCTTTCTAAATTTGATCGTGCGTTTTTACGCACGGTCGTGCGTTCGATCGTGGGTCTAATTATTTTCTGTAGTTTTGTTTTGCAGGTTTTCAGGCACAGTGCGCACAATCATTAACTTTCAGTGCGCACGACCATTGGTCGTGCGCCACTGATCGTGCGCCCTGTTTTCCATAAATATACAGCCCGCGAAATTAGGTCGGACGATCATTTTGCTTCGCCGTTCTCGAGTCCTGTTCGCCTCTTCCGCCCCCAGCATCATCTTCCACCACCAGGAGGTGCTCCGGGACTATTCTTCACGTCTATCTTGATCCCGGAGATCATCTCGGCCTCCTCCATCATCCTATAGCTTCAAAGGAAATCTAGCCGCCATTACCATCAAGCAAGGGGAAGTTTGCAACCTTTACCGGATCGTGAGATGAAGAAGACGGGCTCATTGGAGAGTCGTGACAGCTCTCTCTACCCCAGACGTAGTTGCGGACCGAGCTTGGACGCAGATTGACAACACGGCGATTCCAACCGTGAATCTACAACGAGCCTTCGGATTCGGTCGATTTCATGCCTTGTTCTTCTCTTATTGATGTGTATATGTTGTAGATCTTTATTATTATGATGAAGTAGCACTTAAACTAGTTTGTATTTCTATATATTTCATGTTTATGTGAAATGCTTTATTGTTTGAGTTGCTTGAGGTGCGCCCCATTCTATCCTCCATCCCGCCGTCACGTTCATGTGCCGCACTAGCAATTGCTAGTGGCGTGCTTGTTGAAGAGGTGCTTGCGACCCTCATTACGTTTGCCTACTCGTCCATCCGCCCTTGCGACGCAGTGCGCTCAAGGCCTGCCTAGTCTCCATCCGCCAAGCGAAGCATTTCATAGCGGCATTGCATAGGAGTAGTTTAGTTATTTTCTTTTATTTCCACAACCAAAACCCCCCATTTCCGCAACCCATTCGACCTAAAGGACTTCAATCTCAAGTCCTTCCTCGATAGATAGCTCCACCTTACTGTGTTCCTTTGAGATCGATACTTGGGGATTCATTCCCATTTTATATTACTTGAACGATCGGTACACTGCCGTTTCGTGCCGTAGTCTTGCTACCGCCTATAGCGGTGTGCTAAGATTTGCGCATCAAGTATCCTTTTGGAAGTATTTTCTGAATGTGTTCCTTCTTTCCAGATTCCTGATGAACTTCCTGAAGTTCTTCACCAGGAGACCTTTTTCATCATCATCATCATCATCTTCGATGCTCTCCTTCTTTGACTTTAGTGCTAGCGCCTTTTTCTTTGGCTCTTTGTTGTATTCATCGTGTTGAATCTGGAGTTCTACCTCATGGGTTTTGAGATTCCCAATAAGGTTCTCCATCTGGAGCGTTCTTAAGTTGTGCGACTCCGAGATGGCTGTCACCTTTGGATTGAACCTTGGAGGTAAGGAACGAAGAATTTTCCTCACCAAGTCCCCGTCTGAGTAGGTCTTTCCAAGTGCCTTTGAAGCGTTGACGATCTTGGTGAAGCGGGTGTACATCGAGGTAATGTCCTCTTCGGTATCCATCCTGAATTTTTCATATTCAGATTCCAGTTGGAATAGCTTTGCATCTTTCACTTGCGATGTACCTCCATGAGTAACTTCCAATTGATTTCAAATATCATAAGCAGTTGTGCATGCAGAAATTCTATTAAACTCAGTCCTATTTAAAGCGCAATATAAAGCATTCATTGCTTTAGCATTATTTTTACACCTTAATTTAACGTTATCATCCCATTTATCTTTAGGTTTTAGTAATGTCGCCTCTCCCACTACAGTTGTAGGAGGAGAGTACCGAACTTCTACCATGTTCCATACTTCAACATCCATGGTCATAAGAAAACACATCATTCGATTTTTCCAGTAGTTAAAATCTAACCCAGTAAAGAGAGGTGGTCGACTCATCCCTTGACCCTCCGGAAAAGCGAGATCATGAGACGTCATTATTCCCAGTTGTTAAGCCGATTGGAATAAAACCGCTCTGATACCACTAGTTGGATCAATATGCACTCTTAGAGGGTGGGTGAATAAGGGTTTTCAAAAACTTAAGTGATATTTTGAAAAGCTTTGTAATAATGCCAGATAAAGACAATAAGAAGTCAAGTAAAACAATTGAAATAAAGTAGAGACATGCTTTATTAATATCAAATAAGGTTTTACAAAAGTTGACTTCTATAACGCTAGAAATCGGTGGCGATGAATAGTAAACTCTTTTTATTTTCTATCCCGACTCGCATCCCCACGAACCTGTGGCCCTAGCCTATCCTCCCCGGATTCGGCCTCAAGCTGCTATAGCCAACCCTTCCCCGGATATGGACTCGAGCACCCCCTAGACCTACCCTAGATCTAGTCGCCAACACGAGGCGAGTTTCCGCCCTAAGTCCTACCCAGACCTAGTCGCCAACACGAGGCGATTTCACTAACCGTTTACAAGAAATATGAAATGAAAATAAATGAAAACTCCCTCTTAATGAACTTCTGAAGTTGGAGATGAAGATCCGTTGTAGAATAAGCATTGTAGAAGCAGACTTTGTTTGGATCCGGTGTGATGAGATTCTTCTTCAGAAGTTTGCAGAACTTTGGTAAGACATCAACTTTCGGCCAAGGTAGCCTCTGGAATTCTAGCACTCAATCTCTCTCTCTGATGTCTATATGAAACGAGAGAAGAGGGGTCCTTTTATAGCCTCAGCGCTAGCACCTGCGCTAGTGGTACCGTCGGCGCTATCCCATATTAGGACATATTCTGTGCGGCAGAATCTTCAATCGGAGGAAACAATTCTCTCTTGCCTACTTTGCTCCTCGCTATCGCCTGCGCTATCGGATATCGCCAGGCGCTATCTCCTTCTATAAGTTCTCCCGTCAATTGCGCTTAATCCAATATTTCATCGAACGAGATTTCGTCGAACGCCGCTAAGAGTTTGTCGAACGAAATTTCGTCAAACGTAGCTATGAGCAATTTGTTGAGCGCCGCTAGCAGTTCGTCGAACGATAGCTAGTGCCTGCGCTCGTACTACCGCCAGCGCTAGTAGGTGTTTTGGATTTGATGGCTCAACTTTGGGGGCAACCTTCTTATGTAATCCTTGAGTCATGTGGACTTTGTTATCCTGCACACTTAAACACACAAGATCAAATACACATAAGATTTGTTATTCTCAAACCTAGGAGATGCGAAAGACCATGTTCCAACAGAAGACACACAAGAAATCTTTCTAGCAGGAGATAATATGGCAGATGTGAGACTTTGGAGGAGGACTAATGCAAATGCAGAGTTCACACTCAAGAGGGCTATCTTACCAGAGCTATTTGATCACATCATTGGATGTAAATCTGCTGCTGAAATTTGGACGTCTTTGGACGGGCTGTTCAATAAGAAGAATGTAGCTCAGCTACAGTTTCTTGAAAATGAGTTGGCGAAGGCCTCTCAAGGTGATCTTTCTATTTCTACCTTCTTTCTCAAGATGAAGAACCTCACAGCAGAGATTTCTGCATTGGACCCTAATGAGCCCATCTCGGAGGCAAAACTGAAGAGGCATATCATCTGCGGGTTGCGGAAGGAGTATCTTGCCTTTGTGACGTCAGTTCAAGGTTGGGCAAATCAACCATCTCTGTTGGAGCTGGAGAACTTACTTGCTTCGCAAGAAAGTTTGGCAAGACAGATGGAGGGGGCTTCTATCTCCGGAGGAGATAGTGATGTGTTGTTCTCTGGAAAGAAGAAGAAGAAGTGGGAGAAGAAGAAGCCAGGTCATGATGGACCCACTACTTCAGGTCAGCAGGATAGAGGTTATGCTTCTAAGTCTGATGGGAAGAAGAAGGGAGAGGGACCAAGGTGCTTCAGGTGCAATAAGACTGGCCACTTCAAGAAGGATTGCCGGGTTAATCTTCAGCCGGCACATGCGACGGAGAAGGAGAAGCCAAAGTCTGATGAAGCTGGATGGGGAGGAGCCTTTGCGGCTATTATGACGGCGATGCCCGTTAAGGCCTTGGCTGCCATCAACTTCGAAGAGGATTGTATTGTGGATTCAGGGTGTGGGCATCAACTCACCGGGGATGAATCAAACTTCTCTTCTTTGGCACCTTACTCAGGTAACGATGCTATCATTACGGCTGATAATTCTGTTCATTCAGTAGAACAAGAAGGTGTTGTCTCTCTGAGCAGTGATAAGGGTCCACTCACTTTGAGGAGTGTTTATCACATGCCTGGTTTGAAGAAGAATCTCTTCTATGTGACCAATGCGGTCGATGCCGGTTATCACGTTCTGTTTGGCCCAATAGAAGTGAAGTTTCTTAAAACTCAACCGGAGATAAAGGGAGATGTTATCCATGTTGGAAAACAGGTGAAGGACTTGTTCGTTTTATCGACAAGTACCTATGTTGATAAGATGAAGACCAACGATAGCACGACTATCTGTCATGAAAGGTTGGGGCATGTTGGCATGGAAAAATTGAAGGCTATGGCGGTAAGGGGCCTCGTCAAGGGCTTTCCTAGCTTGCCCTCTTATGGAGACGGTCATGTTTGTGCAGGATGTCAGTTTGGTAAGTCTCATCGACTTCCATTTGATAAATCGCAAACAAGATGCAAAGCGCCGTTGGAGTGCATTCACGGTGATTTGATGGGACCGACTGCCACCCCAAGCCTTGGAGGCAACAGATATATGTTGGTGTTGATTGACGATTACACCAGATATGTCTGGGTGTATTTTCTAAAAGAGAAGTCGGAAGCCTTTGCGAAGTTCGTGGAGTTCAAGGAGCTGGTGGAAGGTCGGTTAGGCCTGCAGGTGAAAAAATTGACAACTGACAATGGTGGGGAGTTCACCTCTGGTGAGTTATCAAGTTTTTTTGCAGGAAGCACGACGTTCGGAGAGAGCTCACTTGTGCCCATACTCCACAACAAAATGGCATTGCGGAGAGGAAGATCCGTCATTTGACGGAAACCTGCAAATTCTGGCTTCACGCCAAGAGTATCCCAAAGTCCTTCTGGGCGGAGGGAATGTCTTGTGCGGCATACGTCATCAACAGGATGTCTCTAAGTCCTATCAACATGAAGACCCCTCACGAACTGATGTTCAAGAAACCAAGTGTTGCACACCTTCGGGTGTTCGGGTCAACCTGCTATGTGCATATCCCTGATGCTCTTCGGAGAAAGCTAGATGCGAAAGCAAGGAAGCTAGTCTTTGTTGGGTATGATAAGCGAAAGAAAGGATGGAGATGCATGGTGTTGTATCGTGTGACGCCCTTAGAGGGGGGGGGGGGGGGTGAATAAGGGTGCATTTAAAAATATAATTTTTACTTAATAATTTTTAGACAAATTTACTTTAATAAAAAGTTACTTATAAATAATTTTAAACCAATGCAATATTTGTATTCAACCAAACACAAATTTCTAAGATAAAGATTTAAGCAAACAAATTTGCAATTAGTGAAAAGAGCATAATTTTATTTATCATGAAATTTGCATACAATAAAAATGATCTTAACAATGTTTAAGATCAAGGCACAATTATGATATAAAAAAAAATACAATAATTTTTGGTTTACCAATCCTTCTCCCAAGGATCGGAAGGCTATCACTTGTCTCTCCCAAGACCAAGCCCAAGCCTATCCTCTAGATCTTCCCAAGATCTAGACGTAGCACACAAGGCCACGATTTCCCACCAAGCCACACAAGGACTTGGACGCTCCGCACAAGGAAGTGATTTTCCCCTAAGCCGCGCAAGGACTTAGACGCCGCACACAAGACGACGATTTCTCTACCAATATAAAATGAAATGTGTGTAAATGAAAATACAATATGAAAAGGACAACTCCCTAGAAATTCAGATCTCTGAATGGATTGTTGAAGCCTCGAGATGATCGTTGATGTAGAAGCGCGCCCGATCTCGTCTTCAATCTTCCGGAAATGGGAGTTGAAGAGGTTCTGGAGCTCTCTGGTTCGTATGCACTCAGGAAGGGACTTGGAATTCTCAAAGCTTGGAATGCACGAACACAAGGAGTCATTTTATAGAAAATCGCTGTCGCCTAGGCGACATCGACTGTAGGAATTTTCCGACAGCGCTAAACTGCCGCTGGAGTGCCGTCGTGCGGGCAGTTGCTGTAACCGCCGAGCTGTCGCCTGGGCAACATCGATGTCGGATTTCTGACAGCGCAAAAATGCCGGTCGTGGGTGGTGTCGTGGGCAGTTGTTGTAACCTCCGAGCTGTCGCCTGGGCGACATCGCTGTCGGATTTCCGACAGCTCAAAACTGCCTTTCGTCGTGCTGCCGTGGAGGGAAGTAGTTGTAACTTCTCTGCTGTCGCCTGGGCGAC
The DNA here is from genome assembly GCA_033032865.1 of Dactylorhiza incarnata. Taxonomy (NCBI): domain Eukaryota; kingdom Viridiplantae; phylum Streptophyta; class Magnoliopsida; order Asparagales; family Orchidaceae; genus Dactylorhiza; species Dactylorhiza incarnata. The sequence continues at coordinate 3,226,350 of JAWHQI010000068.1, forward strand.
ATCAGCTGTCGGAATTTTCCGACACTGAAATTTCCCACATTCAAATTTAGCTCCAGCAGAAATGTGAACATCTCATACCTGTTATCTGCACAGCATTAATAAAAATAGAATCAAATACAAACGGGACTTTGTTATTATCAAACCGAAGGAGTGCGAAACGCATGCTCCAACAATCTCCCCCTTTTGATAATAACAAATCCGTATAAAAAGAAATTATGTCTATTTAGATTGTTGATTTTAACATTTGGTGTGTGCACAAAAATAACATGATATATTTCTCTTAAAATAAATAATCTCCCTTAGATGAAAACTCCCCCTAAATGAATGCTCCCCCTAAATATATGCTCCCCCTAAATATATGCTCCCCCTAAATATATGATGTATTGTGTAGGTGGAATACTTAGGTGTAATAGATTTGTGATTTTTCTTTTTATACTTTTAATTCTCCCCCTTTTGGTATTAGCAAAAGTTAATATTAGATAAAAGAGTAGTTCATAAGGGAAAAGATATAGGGTATAGAAATGAAGAGTAAGCGGAAGCACTTTGTTGGAAATGATTGAAGTCCATGAAATAATAGGAATATGCCATAGTATGAATAAACTCATGAAGTGACGGTATAGCCATATGAAGTAATGAAAGAAAATAACTTAAATATGAGTAAGGTCATTTGAAAGGATCATAGAAAGACACAATAATGTATAGAATTATGAAATATTTTCGGTCCAATTCTCATGAGATGAATGTTTATATAACATAATGATGTGTACATGTGATACTTAGATCTAACATATGAAGTTATTTAATTGACATGATCATTAAAATGTAGAACCTAATATAAGCATATAAAGTTAACTTTGACTTTGAAGATATAGCACAAGATGAATAGAAAACCATTTTTCTTTTGCACAAGACACTTTATAATTCTTTCCAAGCTGCTTAACCTCACAATGCTCATTAAGACTTATCAGGAGGGTAAGTAGTGCTTGGTGGAGTATCCTTGTCTTTATTTTAAACTTTTTTGATCACAGATGTTGTGATATCTTAATTTTGAGATATTGATATTTTATTTTTTTGTAATTGACCAAGGATCTCCGAATTCACTTGAATCGCAAAAGTTGGTGTATATTTTGTTGTGCTAACAAATCAAGGTTGAAAGTTGTATTTATGAAGTGCTATTTTATTATGTTAAAGCAAATATGATCCATGCATATATTAAATAAAAGGACATACATATTGATCAAAAGATGTGAACGTGATAGTTTATTATGATAGATAAACAATTTCTCATACTTAGAGGCATGCGAAAACAATTTCCAATGGTCTAAACAACTAAGTAGGAGTGTCAATACGATGATAGCTTGGAAATGAAATCATATAATCATGTAAGAGTCATTTTTTAAATATAAAAAACACATGGTTTGTCATCAAGTCATGAGGTGAAGCATTAATAAGGACATAGAACTATTGTAAATCATCAAAGGGACCCAAAATTGAAGTTTTATCAAAACGGGAGCTGTCGGAAAATTCCGACAGTCACTGTCGCCTGGGCGACAGCCAAAATTATAAATAGGGATTTGGACCGAGTCAAACCCTATTGTGCATCATTTCCTGGAGTTAAAAATGAGAGGAAGCTGTCGGAGTTCGGCGACATCCTAGATCTAAGGTATGGTTTTTGATTTTTAAGTGTTTTGACTTAAAATTTTTTAGGGATTTTTGATTTTAGAAAGGGGAGATGATAAATGATGTATGTTTTTTTTAGTTTTCCTTTGATGAATGGTGTAGATCTTGGAAGTTTTGTGTTTTAAAAATGTAGATCTAGTGTAAATCAAGGGGATCTTGTTGGATCTTGGTGAAAAATTTTTGTTTTTTTTTATTTTGTGATTTTTGTGGTTGAAGTGTTGCATTTGTACATAGTATAATTTTTTTTTAAAAATGCAAGATTTGTTTGAGGAAGAAAGTTGAAGATGATGAATAGTAAGGATATGGAGAAGATGTAGATTTGAGAAAAAAAATATTTTTTTAAAGACTTGATGTTGAAATAAAACATCATTTTGAGTAGATCTGGAAGTTTATGTAAAAAATTTCAAGAGAAGTTTACTGAAGTACTGTCGGAAATTTCCGACAGTCACTGTCGCCTGGGCGATAGTGTTCCAGTGCACAACACATTTTTTAATCCATGTTTTTATATGTTATTTGCAGAATGGCTTCCAGTTCTAAAGCGCGAAGAAGTACTTCTGAAGATGCGCATAGTTCGTATCAAGTGTATCCTGGGGTGGAGAAAGCCATAGTAGGAGTAGCAAAATATGTGGAATTTGATTCGCCGAAGCACGATCATATCTATGATCGGCTTGCGAATGCAGGTATACTCTCAATAATCACCCCAGATTCGTTCTCTTCCTTTTTGATTCGAGAGTTCTATAATCATTTGGAAGATCCAAATTACACTGAATTGGATGGGGGAGTTAGATCAAGAATCCAAGGTCAACATGTGGAAATAACACATGTTGATCTAAGAGAGGAATTCAGACTAGTGATGAGTGAAAATATGCCGGATATAGTGGAGAGTTATAGAAAAGATAGGGATTGGACCCTTGTAAACATGAGTTTACAAGGGAATCAAAAGAAGACTCTAACCACTGAAGTTACGTCACTCACTCCGGATGCTTTCTTAGTTCAAGATATATTAAGGAATTCAGTCATGTTGAAGAGTGGAGATACAAGAAGTATTACGGCTCAGTTGACACTCATTACTTACTATATTATGGAGGATGAGCTTTTTGATGTGGCGGACTTCATACTCTCCCAGATTCGGTATGCGTATAGATTAAAGCATCCAAAATGGGTGAATGTTCATACGCTGCCAATGGGGGCGATAATTCAGCGTATACTCTATAAGAAGTACGGATGGATAGCGCAAGGTTCTTTTTTGGATGATTGTTATCCGGAGATATATTATACCGGTTCGATGAAAGTGAAGAAGCCGCAGAAAAAGGCCCATCCGGGAATTGAGATTCGAGAGCCGCCAATGCCTAGAGCAGGATCACTACGAGAGTCCATTGATGATTTACGTGATTCACTAGAGGATCACAAGAAGGAAGTGAAGAAGGACCGTAGTCGAATGCAGAAGTTTATGAAGTTTCTCGTCAAAGGTCTGAAGTTAAAGCCAACTCCTGAGGAAGAGGCCGAATGGCAAGTTCCGGACGAAGAACCGCCATGCCAATCGGTGAGGCGGACTCGACGTGGTAAAGCCGTGAGACGAGGACCTCCAGAAGACTGTCCAGAGAGCAGCGGGGCTGGTTTTGAAGATTCTGAGTAGTTTCATCAGGCTGCTGCTGCTGGTTGATGTCGGAAATTTCCAACATCCACTGTCGCCTGGGCGACAGTGAACTTCTTTAGATTTCTATTTCTGTTTAATGAACTTGATCCTTATGTTGTTTTCTACTGTTTTTATTGGAACAATATTGATGTAATATTAATGATGTTTGAATTTTTGTTAAGTCTTTTGAAATTCTATGGTTTGATTTTAAAATTTAGGCTTTTTCTTTTTAAATTGTTTAGGTTTTGTGATAATTTTTTTTTAAAATTTTATCGGCTTTAAATAGTGATATATTCACTGTGAAATGTCTAGAATTCCCAATTCTAGCCTAAGCATAAAAAAACGGGAATCCGATAACGGTTTAGTGAATATATCCGCTAGTTGATTATCCGTGCCTATAAATGAAATTTTTATGTGGTTATTTTTAATATGATCTCTAATAAAATGATGTCTCACATCAATATGCTTAGACCTTGAATGATGGACCGGGTTGTATGTTAAATCAATTGCACTTTTATTATCACACCATAATTCAATAGTTTGTTGTTTAATATTAAAGTCTTCTAAAGTTTGTTTCATCCAAAGAGCTTGTGCACAACAACTACCAAGTGCGATGTATTCGGCCTCGGTGGTTGAGAGGGCAACAGAATTCTGTTTCCTACTCGACCATGAAATGAGTGAAGGGCCTAAAAAGTGACAAGTGCCACTAGTGCTTTTCCTATCTAGTGAACAACCGACATAATCAGAATCAGAGTAGCCAAAAAGAGTAAAATCATCGCTATGAGGATACCATAAACCAAGTTTAGATGTGCCAATTGAATATCTTAAAATTCTTTTTACTGATTTTAAATGTGATTCTTTGGGATCGGCTTGAAATCTAGCACATAAACAAACTGAAAACATAATATCCGGTCTAGAAGCAGTTAAATATAAAAGTGAACCTATCATGCCTCTATATAAAGTTTGATCTATTGATATTCCATTTTCATCTTTTCCTAATTTTAAAGATACACTCATAGGAGTATTTGCTTGTTTGAGATTTTCAAATCCAAATCGTTTTAAAACATCATGAATATATTTTGATTGGTTAATAAAAACTCCATCATGTTTTTGAACAATTTGAAATCCTAAGAAATATTTTAATTCTCCTACCATACTCATCTCAAATTCACTTTCCATCATTTTTACAACATAATTGCACAACTCTTCATTAGTGGCTCCAAAAATAATATCATCAACATAAATTTGTAAAACAATTAAATCATCATTTAGTTGCTTAATGAAGAGTGTACAATCAACGCCACCCATTTTAAAACCATTTTGTAATAAATATATAGTCAATCTATCATACCATGCTCGTGGTGCTTGTTTTAAACCATACAAAGCTTTTAGCAATCTATATACGCGATTAGGAAATTTTTCATTTATAAATCCTAGGGGTTGTTCAACATAAACTTCTTCTTTAATCAACCCGTTAAAAATGCAGTTTTAATATCCATTTGTAATAATTTAAACCTTGTATGACTAGCAAATGCAACAAAATTTCTAACTGCTTCCAATCGTGCTACGGGTGCAAATGTTTCATCAAAATCTATCCCTTCAATTTGATTATATCCTTTCGCTACAAGCCTAGCTTTATTTCTAGTGACCCTAGAGTCACTATCTAATTTGTTTTTAAAAATCCATTTGACCCCTACTACAGGATGATCACTAGGTCTATCTACAAGAATCCAAAATTTATTTCTTTCAAATTGGTTAAGTTCTTCATTCATAGCTAGAAACCAAGATTCATCATTTAAAGCGGTGGCAACATCTTTTGGTTCTATATTTGAGACAAAACATAAATTTGAAAAACTTTCATGTAAACTAGAACGTGTACGTACCCCATGTAATGGTTCTCCAATAACAAGTTCTTGCGGATGATCTTTTGAGAACCTTAGCTCGGTTGGAGGTACATATTCTTGTTCTTCTTCTTCTTCACCATCTTTTTCATCTTCTTTCTCTACTTTTTCTTCATCATTATCATCATCATTTTACTTCAGATTTTGTTCCACATCTTCTTCATTTTTCTCATTACCTGCAACTTTAGTATTTTCTACACAATAAATGTTTTCATCAAATTTTACATGAATAGATTCTTCAACCACTTTAGTACGTTTATTATAAACTCTATAGGCCTTGCTAGTTGAAGAATAACCAATGAAAATTCCTTCATCACATTTTTCATCAAATTTCCCTAAGTTATCTTTTGTATTCAAAATAAAGCATTTACAACCAAAAACTTTAAAGTAAGATACATTTGGTTTTCTTTGAAAATAAATTTCATAAGGAGTTAATTGTAATGTAGGACGAATCATGACACGATTAATAATATAGCATGCAGTACTGATCGCTTCGGCCCAAAAATATTTTGGCAATTTAAATTCACAAAGCATAGTACGTCCTAATTCTTGAAGTGTTCTATTTTTCCTCTCCACTACACCATTATGTTGTGGTGTGCGTGGAGCAGAAAATTCGTGTTTTATCCCAAATTCATTACAATATGAAATAAATTTTTCATTATCAAATTCTCCTTCATGATCTGATCTAATGCATTTTACTTTTAAATCAAGTTCATTTTGAATACGGGAAATTAGTTTTACAAATTCATCAAAAGCATCAGATTTTGAATTTAAAAACAATGTCCAACAAAATCTAGAATAATCATCAATAATAACAAACGTATATTTTCTACCTCCTAGACTTTGTGTAGAAATTAGACCAAACAAGTCCATATGTAATAAATGTAAAAGTCTAGTAGTAGAAATAATATTTTTGCTTTTAAAAGATGATTTTGTAAACTTTCCCTTTTGGCATGGTGAACATAATGAAGAAAGCTTTCAATTCAAATTTGGCAAACCTTTTATAATTTTATTTTTAGAAAGCTTTACTATGCGCTTGGCACTAGAATGTCCTAGTCTCCTATGCCATAATTCAAGTTCATCATTCTTTGAAATAAAACATTTAAGTGTAGAATGAGATAAATCATGAAAAGTGATTGTATAGACATTGTTTATTCTTGGTGCAGTAAGTACGATTTCGTTTGTTTTAGAATCAATAATTTTGCAAAGGTTTGAGCTAGAGTCAAATAGAACATTTAGATTTTTATCACATAGTTGACTAATAGAAATTAAATTATGTTTCAAACCTTTAACATATAACACATTTGAAATTTTAAATTCTTTGTTACCTACTACTCCAATGCCTTTGACTTTACCCTTGCCATTATCTCCAAATGTCACTGTTCCACCTTTCTTCATCTCCAGGCTAAGGAACTTTGATTTATCGCCCGTCGTGTGTTTTGAACATCCAGAGTCCAAATACCACACGTCTTCCTTGTTCCTAGCCTGCACGCACACCTAAAAAGATGATGAGAGTAAAGATCTGGTTACCCAAGTGGTCGATCCCATTGTATAGGTGGACGCCTTAGGTACCCAGATTTGTTTAACATTAACTTTTCCTTTCTTCCAACATGAGCCCGAGATGTGACCAAATCGATGACATTTGGCACACACAATGAATGGTGAGGAACCATTTTTCAATGGTTTCTCTGGACTCTTGCTGGTGGAAACATATTTATGTGTGGACTTAGAAAAATTTTCATTTTGAAAAACAGGTTTTCTGAACCTGGAGCTGTCGCTGGTTCCGACAGCAGCTGTCGGAAATTTCCGACAGCCTCCAGAGCTTCCAGAAACGTATCCTAGCCCAAATTTTGCTGTCCCATGGCATTGGTTGGCTAAAAGCATATCCAGAGATTTTTTTCCAACACCAAATTTTCCAATTGCCATGTTCAACTCATTTACTTTGGACTTTAAAATTGAATTTTCTTTTACTATCATGCCACATCTATTTGCAACACTTTTCTTATAATTCTCTAATTGAGAATGAGAGAATTTAACAACTTTTTCTAAATCCTTTTTCTCTTTTAGAAGTTGATCAATTTTTTGATCGGACTTAGAAATAGTGTTTTCAAGTTCTTTTATCCTTGTCGAAGAGTGATCACACTCTTGACAAATTTTCTTCTCGTTCCCAATAGATTTCAAATCATTTGATAACTTTTGATTTACTTTCAAAAGAACTTTATTTTCAGATTTTAAAAAATCAATTTGTTTTAGGTTTTTATCTAAAAATTTGCAAGTTTTCATAAATTCAGAATATAAATCTTCATAAGATGGAGGAGTTACCTCAGTGTCGCTTTGGACACTGCAGTCGTCGTCAGATGACGCATTTTCTTTCCCCATCAAGCAGACATTTGCCTCCTCTTCCTCCTGTGTTGAGGAATCACTTTCTTCACCAGACGAAGAATCATCCCAAGTCTCTGCCTTTAACACTTTCTTCTTGTAACTTTTATCGTGCCTCTTTGCTTTTTGCTTGTTCAGATACTTTGGGCACTTGCTTCTGATATGACCAATCTTCTTGCAATGGTAGCACTCCGGTAGCGGACGCTTCTCTTCATTCTCCATTTTTCCTTTGCCTTTTTGGTAGGCAAAATCATTCTTTTTGAAAAATTTCTTAAATGAATTTCTCCTCTCCGGATTTCTCATAAACTTCTTAAAGTTCCTCACAAACAGTCCTTCCTCATCTTCCTCACTTTCTTCAGATTCAGTTTCAACTTCCTTTTTAGATTTCAACGCCAACCTTTTCTTTTTGGGCTCCAAATTGTACTCTTGGCTTTGAATCTTCAACTCCACTTCATGGGTTTTTAGATTCCCAATGAGACTCTCCAATTGTAAGGTCTTAAGGTCATGTGACTCCGAAATTGCAGTCACTTTAGGATTGAACTTCGGGGGAAGTGATCTTAAGATTTTCCTCACTAAATCTCCATTGGAGAAAACCTTAACCAACACCTTTGAATCGTTCACGATTTTAGTAAATCGTGTGTACATTGTATCAATTTCTTCATCCACCTCCATTTTGAATCTTTCGAATTCTGACTCCAGTTGAAATAGCTTTGAGTCCTTTACCTGCGAAGTACCTTCATGAGTGATTTCTAAAAGATTCCAAATTTCATATGCAGTATCACAAGCACAAACTCTATTAAATTCAGTGCAATCTAGTGCGCAAAATAAAGCATTCATGGCTTTTGCATTATTTTTACATCTTAATTTATCATTGTCATCCTACTTGTCTTTGGGTTTGACCATAGTTACATCTCCTACAACAATTGTTGGGGAAGAATAACTCGTCTCGACCATATTTCAAACTTCCATGTCGAGAGCTATTAGAAAACACCGCATTCGGGTTTTCCAATAGTTATAGTCCGTGCCCGTAAAAAGTGGTGGCCTACTGATTCCTTGCCCCTCAACGAACGCGTGATCGTTGTGCGCCATTACTCCCGGTGGTAAAACCGTTTTAGAGTAACCTAGCTCTGATACCACTTGTTGGATCGTGTGATGCCCTTAGAGGGGGGTGAATAAGAGTGCGTTTAAAAATATAATTTTTACTTAATAATTTTTAGACAAATTTACTTTAATAAAAAGTTACTTATAAATAATTTTAACCCAATGCAATATTTGTATTAAACCAAACACAAATTTCTAAGATAAAGATTTAAGCAAACAAATTTGCAATTAGTGAAAAGAGCATAATTTTATTTATCATGAAATTTGCATACAATAAAAATGATCTTAACAATGCTTAAGATCAAGGCACAATTATGATATAAAAAAAATACAATAATTTTTGGTTTACCAATCCTTCTCCCAAGGATCTGAAGGCTATCACTTGTCTCTCCCAAGACCAAGCCCAAGCCTATCCTCTAGATCTTCCCAAGATTTAGACGTAGCACACAAGGCCACGATTTCCCACCAAGCCACACAAGGACTTGGACGCTCCGCACAAGGAAGCGATTTTCCCCTAAGCCGCACAAGGACTTAGACGCCGCACACAAGACGACGATATCTCTACCAATATAAAATGAAATGTGTGTAAATGAAAATACAATATGAAAAGGACAACTCCCTAGAAATTCAGATCTCTGAATGGATTGTTGAAGCCTCGAGATGATCGTTGATGTAGAAGCGCGCCCGATCTCGTCTTCAATCTTCAATCCTTCTTTGCACAAATGGGAGTTGAAGAGGTTCTGGAGCTCTCTGGTTCGTATGCACTCAGGAAGGGACTTGTAATTCTCAAAGCTTGGAATGCATGAACACAAGAAGTCATTTTATAGAAAATCGCTGTCGCCTGGGCGACATCGACTGTCGGAATTTTCCGACAGCGCTAAACTGCCGCTGGAGTGCCATCGTGCGGGCAGTTGCTGTAACCACCGAGCTATCGCCTGGGCGACATCGATGTCGGATTTCCGACAGCGCTAAACTGCCGGTCGTGGGTGGTGTCGTGGACAGTTGTTGTAACCTCCGAGCTGTCGGCTGGGCGACATCGCTATCGGATTTCCGACAGCTCAAAACTGCCTTTCGTCGTGCTGCCATGGAGGGAAGTAGTTGTAACTTCTCTGCTGTCGCCTGGGCGACATCAGCTGTCGGAATTTTCCGACAGTGAAATTTCCCACATTCAAATTTAGCTCCAGCAGAAATGTGAACATCTCATACCTGTTATATGCACACCATTAATAAAAATAGAATCAAATACAAACAAGACTTTGTTATTATCAAACCGGAGGAGTGCGAAACGCATGCTCCAACACATGGGTCCTGAGACACGGAGATCAGTGTTATCTCGGGATGTGGTGTTCGATGAGGTGACTTCATACAAGGGGAGTTCTGGAGTTGAACTACCAGAGAGCAGGGTTGATGGAAAAAGGAAGGTTGCGGGAAGTCTTCAAGTGGAGTTGCCTGTTTCACTAGGAGCTCCAACTGTGTTAAGCTCTGAGATGGAGGCTTTAGGTTCTGGAAGCAGGGGGAGCGATGCTCCAAGTTCATCTGGAAGAGGAGCTAACACAGAAGAAACAGCTGAGGAGGTGGTTAGTCAGGAGCAACATCTTAGGAGGTCGAAGAGGACTATCAAGCCACCTGATCGATACACAGGAGGAAACATGGTGAGCTTCGTCTCATGTTTCTTTGATGGTCCCTTGGATGAAAGGGAACCGTCGAGCTTTGAGAAGGCCAAAGGCGTGAAGCAGTGGGACATTGCTATGCAAGAGGAGATGGATGCTCTCAAGAAGAATGAGACTTGGTCTCTAGTGCCCAGGCCCAAGGGCATTACCCCTGTGACATGCAAATGGGTTTATAAGATCAAGAAGAAAGCTGACGGCACGATCGAGCGATACAAGGCTCGCCTTATGGCTCACGGGTTCTCACAGCAGTATGGAGAAGATTATGATGAGACGTTCAGTCCAGTGGCAAAGATGACCTCGGTTTGATTTGTTATTGCTTTGGCGACATCTAGTGGATGGGAGATTTGGCAGCCCGATGTGAAGAATGCTTTCTTATATGGAGAGATTGACAAGGATATCTTCATGATCCAGCCATCGGGCTTCATCTCGGAGGATTGTCCGGACTACGTCTACAAACTGAAGAAGGCCCTATATGGGTTTAAGCAAGCGCCTCGGGCGTGGTATGGGAAGATCGCGGAGTATCTTCTAATCTGCGAGTTCTTTGCTTCAGACTCTGATTCTAGCTTGTTCGTCAAGAAAGAGGGGGCACTTCGGGTTATTGTTCTGCTGTATGTGGATGACATGATTGTCACCGGGAACTCAAAGGAGGCAGTAGCGAGGCTGAGAGCTGAATTTGCTATCAGGTTTGAGATGAAGGATCTGGGGGAGCTCCACCATTTCTTTGGACTCGAGGTTCAGAGGAGGGAGAGCGGAGTGCTCGTTTCTCAGGCTGGATATGCGGAGCGGATCGTTCAACGATTCGGCATGGAGGGAGGGAAGAGCAGCTCTATACCTCTGGATCAGAATCATAAACTTCAAAAGGATGATGGAAGAGTTCTATCTGATCCGTTGGTGTTCTGAGATCTGGTTGGGAGCTTGATTTACTTGACCATCACGAGGACAGATATTGCTTATGCAGTTGGCAAAGTGAGTCGGTACATGGCGGAGCCACGGAAGCCTCATTTTCTAGCGGCGAAAGGAATCTTGAAGTATGTGAAGTCAACCTCTGATTTGGGTCTCCTATATAGGGGAGGGTCAAGCTTGGAGTTGCATGGATACATGGATGCTGACTACGGGGGAGACGTGGATGATCGGAGATCAACGTGTGGTTTTGTCTTTATGACGGGCCCCACAGCTATCTCTTGGTGCAGCAAAAAGCAGGACTCGGTGTCCGTATCTACCACAGAAGCGGAACACAAGGCTTCGGCCTTGGAATCTCAGGAAGCCATTTGGCTCAGGAGGTTGGTGAAGGACGTTCATGAGGAGGTTCGAGGTCCCACTATGCTATGCGGGGACAAGGAGAGTGCTCTCAAGCTGGTTAATAATGCAGTTTGTCATGCGAGGACCAAACATATTGAGATTGAGCACCATTTCATTCGTGAAAAGGTGTTGGGAGGATCTCTTATGGTCGAGCATGTTCAGAGTGCGGACAATGTCACTGACTTCTTCACAAAGCCGCTGGCGAAGGGATCGTTTACTCGGTTGCGGAGTTTTCTCGGGCTAGTTTCCACTTCCCACTTCAAGGGGGAGTGTTAAAATTGTTGAAGTGGAGTGGAAGGTGGCCGACGGTCAGAATTGTGGAGACCGCAGAGACCGCGCGGTCTGCGTTGGTGCTCTGCCGGTCTGTTTTGCCGGTCTGGTTCTGGCGGTCTGCTGGTTGACCGGGTTGTTCCTGGTTGTTGCGGTCTCGTACCGGGTTGTTCTGCTTGGTCTGTCTATCTTCTTTGTAGAAGACCGGGCGGTCTATTCTAGTGTAACCGCTGTGACCGGGCGGCTTATGCAAGGCGATCTGGCGACTTGTTGTTGGATCGTGTGACGCCCTTAGAGGGGGGGTGGTGAATAAGGGTGCGTTTAAAAATATAATATTTACTTAATAATTTTTAGACAAATTTACTTTAATAAAAAGTTACTTATAAATAATTTTAATCCAATGCAATATTTGTATTAAACCAAACACAAATTTCTAAGATAAAGATTTAAGCAAACAAATTTGCAATTAATGAAAAGAGCATAATTTTATTTATCATGAAATTTGCATACAATAAAAATGATCTTAACAATGCTTAAGATCAAGGCACAATTATGATAAAAAAATACAATAATTTTTGGTTTAGCAATCCTTCTCCCAAGGATCGGAAGGCTATCACTTGTCTCTCCCAAGACCAAGCCCAAGCCTATCCTCTAGATCTTCCCAAGATCTAGACGTAGCACACAAGGCCATGATTTCCCACCAAGCCACACAAGGACTTGGACGCTCCGCACAAGGAAGCGATTTCCCCTAAGCCGCGCAAGGACTTAGACGCCGCACACAAGACGACGATTTCTCTACCAATATAAAATGAAATGTGTGTAAATGAAAATACAATATGAAAAGGACAACTCCCTAGAAATTCAGATCTCTGAATGGATTGTTGAAGCCTCGAGATGATCGTTGATGTAGAAGCGCGCCCGATCTCGTCTTCAATCTTCAATCCTTCTTTGCACAAATGGGAGTTGAAGAGGTTCTGGAGCTCTCTGGTTCGTATGCACTCAGGAAGGGACTTGGAATTCTCAATGCTTGGAATGCACGAACACAAGGAGTCATTTTATAGAAAATCACTGTCGCCTGGGCGACATCGACTGTCGGAATTTTCCGACAGCGCTAAACTGCCGCTGGAGTGCCGTCGTGCGGGCAGTTGCTGTAACCGTCGAGCTGTCGCCTGGGCGACATCGATGTCGGATTTCCGACAGCGCAAAACTGCCGGTCGTGGGTGGTGTCATGGGCAGTTGTTGTAACCTCCGAGCTGTCGCCTGGGCGACATTGCTGTCAGATTTCCGACAGCTCAAAACTGCCTTTCATCATGCTGCCGTGGAGGGAAGTAGTTGTAACTTCTCTGCAGTCGCCTGGGCGACATCAGCTGTCGGAATTTTCCGACAGTGAAATTTCCCACATTCAAATTTAGCTCCAGCAGAAATGTGAACATCTCATACCTGTTATATGCACACCATTAATAAAAATAGAATCAAATACAAACGGGACTTTGTTATTATCAAACCGGAGGAGTGCGAAATGCATGCTCCAACACATGGGTCCTGAGACACGGAGATCAGTGTTATCTCGGGATGTGGTGTTCGATGAGGTGACTTCCTACAAGGGGAGTTCTGGAGTTGAACTACCAGAGAGCAGGGTTGATGAAAAAAGGAAGGTTGCGGGAAGTCTTCAAGTGGAGTTGCCTGTTTCACTAGGAGCTCCAACTGTGTTAAGCTCTGAGATGGAGGCTTTAGGTTCTGGAAGCAGGGGGAGCGATGCTCCAAGTTCATTTGGAAGAGGAGCTAACACAGAAGAAACAGCTGAGGAGGTGGTTAGTCAGGAGCAACATCTTTGGAGGTCGAAGAGGACTATCAAGCCACCTGATCGATACACAGGAGGAAACATGGTGAGCTTCGTCTCATGTTTCTTTGTTGGTCCCTTGGATGAAAGGGAACCGTCGAGCTTTGAGAAGGCCAAAGGCGTGAAGCAGTGGGACATTGCTATGCAAGAGGAGATGGATGCTCTCAAGAAGAATGAGACTTGGTCTCTAGTGCCCAGGCCCAAGGGAATTACCCCTGTGACATGCAAATGGGTTTATAAGATCAAGAAGAAAGCTGACGGCACGATCGAGCGATACAAGGCTCGCCTTGTGGCTCACGGGTTCTCACAGCAGTATGGAGAAGATTATGATGAGACGTTTAGTCCAGTGGCAAAGATGACCTCGGTTCGATTTGTTATTGCTTTGGCGACATCTAGTGGATGGGAGATTTGGCAGCCCGATGTGAAGAATGCTTTCTTATACGGAGAGATTGACAAGGATATCTTCATGATCCAGCCATCGAGCTTCATCTCGGAGGATTGTCCAGACTACGTCTGCAAACTGAAGAAGGCCCTATATGGGTTGAAGCAAGCGCCTCGGGCGTGGTATGGGAAGATCGCGGAGTATCTTCTATTCTGCGAGTTCTTTGCTTTAGACTCTGATTCTAGCTTGTTCGTCAAGAAAGAGGGGGCACTTCGGGTTATTGTTCTGCTATATGTGGATGACATGATTGTCACCAGGAACTCGAAGGAGGCAGTTGCGAGGCTGAGAGCTGAACTTGCTATCAGGTTTGAGATGAAGGATCAGGGGGAGCTCCACCATTTCTTTGGACTCGAGGTTCAGAGGCAGGAGAGCGGAGTGCTCGTTTCTCAGGCTGGATATGCGGAGCGGATCGTTCAACGATTCGGCATGGAGGAAGGGAAGAGCAGCTCTATACCTCTAGATCAGAATCATAAACTTCGAAAGGATGATGGAAGAGTTCTATCTGATCCGTTGGTGTTCCGAGCTCTGGTTGGGAGCTTGATTTACTTGACCATCACGAGGCCAGATATTGCTTATGCAGTTGGCAAAGTGAGTCGGTACATGGCGGAGCCACGGAAGCCTCATTTTCTAGCGGCGAAAGGAATCTTGAAGTATGTGAAGTCAACCTCTGATTTGGGTCTCCTATATAGGGGAGGGTCAAGCTTGGAGTTGCATGGATACATGGATGCTGACTACGGGGGAGACGTGGATGATCGGAGATCAACGTCTGGTTTTGTCTTTATGACGGGCCCCACAGCTATCTCTTGGTGCAGCAAAAAGCAGGACTCGGTGTCCGTATCTACCACAGAAGCGGAACACAAGGCTTCGGCCTTGGAAGCTCAGGAAGCCGTTTGGCTCAGGAGGTTGGTGGAGGACGTTCATGAGGAGGTTCGAGGTCCCACTATGCTACGCGGGGACAAGGAGAGTGCTCTCAAGCTGGTTAATAATCCAGTTTGTCACGCGAGGACCAAGCATATTGAGATTGAGCACCATTTCATTCGTGAAAAGGTGTTGGGAGGATCTCTTATGGTCAAGCATGTTCAGAGTGCGGACAATGTCACAGACATCTTCACAAAGCCGCTGGCGAAGGGATTGTTTACTCGGTTGCGGAGTTTTCTCGGGCTAGTTTCCACTTCCCACTTCAAGGGGGAGTGTTAAAATTGTTGAAGTGGAGTGGAAGGTGGCCGACGGTCAGAATTGTGGAGACCGCAGAGACCGCGCGGTCTGCGTTGGTGCTCTGCCAGTCTATTTTGCCGGTCTGGTTCTGGCGGTCTGCTGGTTGACCGGGTTGTTCCTGGTTGTTACGGTCTCGTACCGGGTTGTTCTGCTTGGTCTGTCTATCTTCTTCGTAGAAGACCGGGCGGTCTGTTCTAGTGTAACCGCTGTGACCGGGCGGCTTATGCAAGGCGATCTGGCGACTTGTTGTTGGATCGTGTGACGCCCTTAGAGGGGGGGGGGGGGTATATAAGGGTGCGTTTAAAAATATAATATTTACTTAATAATTTTTAGACAAATTTACTTTAATAAAAAGTTACTTATAAATAATTTTAAACCAATGCAATATTTGTATTAAACCAAACACAAATTTCTAAGATAAAGATTTAAGCAAACAAATTTGCAATTAGTGAAAAGAGCATAATTTTATTTATCATGAAATTTGCATACAATAAAAATGATCTTAACAATGCTTAAGATCAAGGCACAATTATGATAAAAAAAATACAATAATTTTTGGTTTACCAATCCTTCTCCCAAGGATCGGAAGGCTATCACTTGTCTCTCCCAAGCCTATCCTCTAGATCTTCCCAAGATCTAGACGTAGCACACAAGGCCATGATTTCCCACCAAGCCACACAAGGACTTGGACGCTCCGCACAAGGAAGCGATTTTCCCCTAAGCCGCGCAAGTACTTAGACGCCGCACATAAGACGACGATTTCTCTACCAATATAAAATGAAATGTGTGTAAATGAAAATACAATATGAAAAGGACAACTCCCTAGAAATTCAGATCTCTGAATGGATTGTTGAAGCCTCGAGATGATCGTTGATGTAGAAGCGCGCCCGATCTCGTCTTCAATCTTCAATCCTTCTTTGCACAAATGGGAGTTGAAGAGGTTCTGGAGCTCTCTGGTTCGTATGCACTCAGGAAGGGACTTGGAATTCTCAAAGCTTGGAATGCACGAACACAAGGATTCATTTTATAGAAAATCACTGTCGCCTGGGCGACATCGACTGTCGGAATTTTTGGACAGCGTTAAACTGCCGCTGGAGTGCCGTCGTCCGGGCAGTTACTGTAACCGCCGAGCTGTCGCCTGGGCGACATCGATGTCGGATTTCCGACAGCGCAAAACTGCCGGTCGTGGGTGGTGTCGTGGGCAGTTGTTGTAACCTCCGAGCTGTCGCCTGGGCGACATCGCTGTCAGATTTCCGACAGCTCAAAACTGCCTTTCGTCATGCTGCCGTGGAGGGAAGTAGTTATAACTTCTCTGCTGTCGCCTGGGGGACATCAGCTGTCGGAAGTTTCTGACAGTGAAATTTCCCACATTCAAATTTAGCTCCAGCAGAAATGTGAACATCTCATACCTGTTATATGCACACCATTAATAAAAATAGAATCAAATACAAACGGGACTTTGTTATTATCAAACTGGAGGAGTGCGAAACGCATGCTCCAACACATGGGTCCTGAGACATGGAGATCAGTGTTATCTCGGGATGTGGTGTTCGATGAGGTGACTTCCTACAAGGGGAGTTCTGGAGTTGAACTGACAGAGAGCAGGGTTGATGAAAAAAGGAAGGTTGCGGGAAGTCTTCAAGTGGAGTTGCCTGTTTCACTAGGAGCTCCAATTGTGTTAAGCTCTGAGATGGAGGCTTTAGGTTCTGGAAGCAGGGGGAGCGATGCTCCAAGTTCATCTGGAAGAGGAGCTAACACAGAAGAAACAGCTGAGGAGGTGGTTAGTCAGGAGCAACATCTTAGGAGGTTGAAGAGGACTATCAAGCCACCTGATCGATACACAGGAGGAAACATGGTGAGCTTCGTCTCATGTTTCTTTGCTGGTCCCTTGGATGAAAGGGAACCGTCGAGCTTTGAGAAGTTCAAAGGCATGAAGCAGTGGGACATTGCTATGCAAGAGGAGATGGATGCTCTCAAGAAGAATGAGACTTGGTCTCTAGTGCCCAGGCCCAAGGGCATTACCCCTGTGACATGCAAATGGGTTTATAAGATCAAGAAGAAAGCTGACGGCACGATCGAGCGATACAAGGCTCGCCTTGTGGCTCACGGGTTCTCATAGCAGTATGGAGAAGATTATGATGAGACGTTCTGTAACGCCCCTGATTTTCGTTAATTATTTTACGTACCCTCTGTGACGTAATTTTGGCGTAAGGGCGTTATGTCAGCTCGTCTGGTAGTGTTTCGAGTTTTAGCTTAGTTAAATCTTGTGATTTAGGTCAAGCATGCGAGATTTCGCGTCGTTTCGAGTTAAAGTGAAGATTTTGAGTGGATTTCAAGATTTTTAGCTTCGGGAGGCTTTAGCCCGAGTTTGGCCCGTCGGAATTAAATTCTGACTTCGCCGTTGGATTCGTAACACCGTGTTTTAGTTAAGGTGCGAATTTCGTAGAAATCTGAGGTGTTTCGGTCGCCCTCGCAGTTAAGTAAATTGGGGAATTTATTTATTAATTAAATAATAATTTAGGGTTATATATATAAGCCTAAAATCTCCTCCTCCTATTCATCTCCTTCCTCCCTCGATCAAATCAGCCGCCGAGCGAAAGGGCGAGTGCGGAGCTTCGAGGAGCGTTCGATCGGCGATTTCTAGGGCTGTAGTAGTCGGAATCGCGTTTGGAGAGAAGATTTGGAAAGCTCTCGGCGAGATCTTCGTTCTAGCGGTAAGCTTTTCCCGTTCTGTGGAATTTTTTGGAGTTAGGGTAGTGACCTAACCCCTTCTTTCGACCCGAAAAGTTTCAGGAATCGGTGCTCGTGTGTTTTCCTAGCCGAACCATAGCTTCCGGAGCAAAGATCTTCGAGTTTGCAAGGTTAAGGCAAGTGGCTTCCTCCTCCTTCTCTTTCTGTTCTTGAAGTATTGTTTCGCTCGTGTCGATTTCATGTCGCTCGGTTTAACTTAAGTTTTGGAGTGTTAATGTAAGCTTCCTTGATTATTCTTCCTTTGCTATGAATCGGGTAGTTGTTCCCTGGAGAAAACCGTCCTATCTATACCCAAATGATAAATAACTTCTAGGAGAATCGCTATCCGCTGGCCACACAGCAGAATAGGGGATTCTGTGTCCATTCGTCGAGATGTCACGGGACATTCCGTGTAATCTCGACGAATTCCGACGAATTCCGATGAATCAAGTTAGAGATTTTTCTGTGTCCATTCGTCGAGATGTCACGGGACATTCCGTGTAATCCCGACGAATTCCGACGAATTCCGATGAATCAAGTTAGAGATTTTTCTGTGTCCATTCGTCGAGATGTCACGGGACATTCCGTGTAATCCCGACGAATTCCGACGAATTCAAACAGCAGCAAGATCTCGAATTCCTCCCGTTTGAACTTCTTTCTACTCGTTGTGGTCTGTTGACCTTTGAGTTACTCTTATGATTCATATTGATCGAGGGGTACTTTGCCTTGACCCAAATTCTTAGGTCCTTCCAGTGATTTTCTTTCGGGCAGCGTCCCGTGTTTAAGTAAAATTTAAGTAATAAGAACTACTGCCTTTAGCCTTACACAGTAGTTGTGTTTGGGAGACAGTGGGGGAAAATGTTATAGCCTTGCACGGTAGTCGTGTTTGGGTGGTAGGGTCTAGTGGTACCCCCACCTGGTTTTGGGCTTTGGGTAGCGGAGGTAGTTAACCGCTCCCGTATAATTTGAGCTGATCAGTCTCTTTAATTGATGAAACTAAATAAATGAACATGTTTGTTCCTCTCTTGGTATATAGTGCACTTGGTGCTTGTTGGTTCTTTGTTGGAGCTCTCTTTCGGTAAATTTTGGCTTGGGTTGGTACCCCTTATGCCTTGTTCATTTTTCTGCTAATCTTCTGCCACTTGCAACTCCTTGCTGAGGCGTTCTTTGTTTTATTGAATGCCTCAGGTTCAGAGCCGTAGCGGCTAGTGGTGTTGCCTGGAGTTCAGAGTTGGTAGCTGCTCACCCCGCTGTTGCGAGGTAGTTGTTTTTAGTTGCTTCTTGTGCTCAGACATACTAGTTAGTGCCAATGGGTTAGTGTCATGTTGTTGACGCCCATTGTGCCCTTTTTTATACTTTATAGATTATTTGCCAGATTATGCCACTACTTTTAGATCTTGTGTACCTTACCCTCTGGGAATGATTTATGCTAGGTGCACTATAGTTATAAAATGATTTTTTTCTCATTCTCATCGCATTCTTTCTAACTGAAACCCTTAACTTTAAAAGTCGCCTAAAGGTATTTTCTACCCTTACAGTACGCCTAGTTATGTGCATATCATTTATTTCATGCTCCGTCGTTTGCATACATGTAGGACTTTAAGTAAACTAAATTAAGTACTTTCCGCTGCAATTATATATACTTTCTCGGTGGACTAGTTGATCCACGAACTGAGAGACACAGTTCTTATCTCAAAACCCCTGATAAATGATTTCAAATGATGACTTATCATATAATCAAGTTTGTTTAGTTAAGTAATAGGTTCCCGCCTGAGCGTCTACAGTTGTCTCCTGTATGACGTGGCATCATGACGTGTATTTTCTCTTACTCTGATATTCTTAAATTCAGAGAAAATGCGGGTTGTGACAGTTGGTATCAGAGGGAGGTTAATTCGACAAGTTGGTCGAGCGACTAATTCTGATATAGTTTAGTTATTTAGTTTCATTGCATACACACACCGATGTGTCATCAGTACGTCTTGGCTGAAGCATGAACACTACACTCGTAGCATGATAAGAAGTATACGGGGCATATTATGTAGTATGGGATGCATAATATGTGTTTGTATATGAATCCACCATAGGTGGCAACATGTGACGGTTATGTAGTATGGGATGCATATCCATCATCACATGGATGCCCATTAGCACGTTTTCTTTTTCGTTACATGCGATATTATGTAGTATGGGATGCATAATATTTCATGTGTACGCCGCTCATAACATGCATTAAGGCTTTTCTTAGAATGCATAGCACAACATACATATCATAACATCGCATAAAGCACACGTGCCAAGCTAAAGATTTACATGATGACATTCGTACACACATGACTTCAAAACGAATAGATTCATGCATACATGCCCCTTGCACATGAGTCAAGTGGGACGATGTAGTATCGTTCCTGAATTTAGCATATCATCATGAAAATATCCCAGAGAAAGGTAGTGGAAATGGCAAGTAACTGTACATGTATGTTCTGAAACAAGCAGTGTAGTTCTAGTGTAAGGTTAAGTTTTAATTAGAGGTTTATGCGTATTAGCAGAAATGGCGCGCAAGCGAGTCGCGACTAGGTCGACTCCCCAGTCTGAGGGCGAGTCTTCGGGTGCGCAGAGTGAAGCCTTGATCGAGAGTCTGCGCCAGAGCAATGAGACTCTGACTAGGCAGATGGTTGCGATGCAGTCGCAGGTCGAGGCGTTGTTGGCTGCCGGTGCTAGGCAGCAACCCGTAGTGCAGGCCCCAGTAGTAGGACAGACTGTACCTACTCCTCCTGCCCCCTTGGTACCCCCGGTAGCGATACCACCGGAAATGAATTTCATTTCGCATTTTCAAAGGTTGGGACCTCCTACGTTTGACGGAAGAGCAGACTTCATGGCATTAGACGACTGGTTTGTTGCCATTGAGGAGATGTTTTCGTACTCAGGAATCTCTGCAGACCAAAAGGTGATGGTTGCCGCTTACCAACTGAAAGGACTTGCTAAGAGCTGGTGGATCAGGGAGAGGGAAAATCTCGTGGGTGGATGTTCGTGGGAGTCGTTCAAGGCGATGGTGTTAAAGAAATTCCTGCCGTCGGTCGAGCAAGACCGTTTAATGAATAATTTTCTGCACCTGAAGCAAAGACAACTCACGGTTAGTGAGTATGAGATCGAGTTCAGTAAGTTGAGCAGATTTGCTCCAGATTTAGTGACTTCTGAGGCAGGAAGAATGAAGCGATTTCTTGGAGGTCTTCGTAGCGATATACAGCAGTTGGCGAGTGCTTATAAATCTGAAAGTTATGCTGAAGTGGTAGAAGCAGCACTGAAAGTCGAGGCTATCGACAATGCCAAGAATTGGGGTGCTCTAATGAAAAAGGACAAGAGGAAAGTCGAAGAGGGGGAGACCCCCAAGGTATCTAGCTTGACTCCAAAGAAAAGGAGTGGAGAGGTGTGTAGCTTCTGTGGCCGCCCCGGCCATCCAGTTGAGAAATGTTTCAAGAGGAAGGGAGCTCAGAAGCAGCAGCGAGTGCTAGCAATCCAGGGTACTCCGAAGGGCGAGGTGCTCTGCCAGTTGTGCAAGCAGAAAGGGCATGATGTGGCCCAGTGTTGGACCAAAGATAAAGTCTGCTTCCAGTGCAAGCAGAAAGGGCACATGAAGTTCCAATGCCCGCTGATTCAACCCCCGTTGCAGCCTGTACCGCTTCAAACCTTGCCGCCGCCGCAGCATCAGGATAAAGGAAGAGGAAAGCTGAACGTGTTAACCCAGGAGCAAGCGCAGTCTTCGACCCAAGTGATCGCAGGTTAGACCTTAAGACAACTGTTTAGTCTTGTTTTCATTTTAGTTCGCTGTATTAGACTAGTTTCTCTTCGCGCTTATAGGAAGATTTATGGTAAAGAATCGTTGGGCGCGTGTTCTGTTCGATTCGGGTGCTACCCATTCGTTCGTAGCAAGGGATTTCGTTGAGCGTCACCGTTTGACCCCTGAGCTGGGCAACGATTCGTTCCTCGTTAAGTTCCCTTCTGGTGATCTGGTGTCCTCGAACCAGTGCGTCCGCAGTTGCCCCGTTCTCTTAGGAGATTTCTTGGCTGTTGCTGATCTCAAAGTGTTGGACTTAGAAGACTTTGACGTAATATTGGGTATGGACTGGTTGTCCAGTTATGATGCGGTCATCCGATGCAAGGAAAAGCGTCTGGACTTCGTGATGGACAACGGTCAACCCATGAGTGTTTTTGGTTCTCCGTACCAGAGTTCTTCGATAATTTCTGCGGTATGTGCTCGGAAACTATTAATTTCTGGTTGTTTGGCTTACCTTGTTTCTGTAGTAGAAGCTGTTGGTGGTTCGCCGTGTATCGAGGATATTCTGGTGGTGCGAGAGTTCCCCGATGTCTTCCCTGCTAATCTCCCTGGTCTCCCGCCCGTTAGAGATGTGGAGTTTGTTATTGATCTTGAGCCTGGTACTCGTCCTATTGCTAAGGCACCGTACCGTATGGCCCCGCGCGAGTTAGAAGAGTTGCGAACTCAGTTAGATGAGTTGTTGCAGTGTGGTTTCATTAGGCCAAGTTCTTCTCCCTGGGGTGCTCCAGTTTTATTCGTGAAAAAGAAGGACGGTTCCATGAGATTGTGCATAGACTATAGAGAATTAAACAAAGTAACCATCAAGAACAGGTATCCGTTGCCAAGGATAGATGATCTGTTTGATCAGTTGCGTGGTAGCACGGTGTTTTCGAAGATTGATCTTCGATCAGGCTACCATCAGTTGAGGATCCGTGAGTCGGACGTTCCCCGGACTGCCTTTCGTTCTCGTTATGGCCATTTTGAATTTCTAGTCATGTCATTTGGTTTGACAAATGCACCCTCTGCATTTATGGACATGATGAACCGCGTGTTCAAGGATTTTCTGGACCATTTTGTGGTGGTATTCATAGATGATGTGCTGGTTTATTCTAGAAGTGCTGAGGAGCATGCTATGCATTTGCGCTTAGTGTTGTCTACTCTTAGAGAGCACAAGTTGTATGCGAAGCTGAGCAAGTGCGAATTCTGGCTTTCTCAGGTATCCTTCCTGGGTCATGTGGTGAACAAAGATGGAATTACGGTAGATCCCGCTAAAATTTCTGCCGTATTGGATTGGAAGACGCCTTCGACGCCTAAGGAGATAAGGAGTTTCTTAGGGTTGGCCGGGTACTACAGGAGATTTGTCCAAGGATTTTCAGTGCTGTCCGCACCCTTGACTAAGCTTACCCAGAAGAATACTGCTTTTGTGTGGAGCGATAAGTGCGAAGAGGCCTTCCAGGAATTGAAGAGGCGTTTGTGTAGTGCTCCAGTGTTGGCCTTGCCGATCGAAGGAGTCGAGTATGCAGTTTATGTAGACGCATCTCACATTGGACTGGGATGTGTGTTGATGCAGGAAGGGAAGGTGATTGCGTATGGGTCTAGACAATTGAAAGTTCATGAAAAGAATTACCCTACGCATGACTTAGAATTCGCCGCAGTGATCTATGCTTTGAAGCTTTGGAGACACCTGTTATATGGAGTGTCATGCAAGATTTTCACGGATCATAAAAGTCTGAAGTATGTCTTCACCCAGAAGGAGCTGAATCTGCGCCAGCGGAGGTGGTTGGAGTATGTGGCAGATTATGAAGTAGATATTCTGTACCATCCGGGTAAGGCTAATGTGGTGGCCGATGCCCTGAGCCGGAAGACCGCGCATATCTTCAATCTCTCAGTGCAGTCCTTAGTGGAGGAGTTTATGTTGATGGATATCTCAGTCGGTAGTTGTTCCGCACCTTCGAGCTTAGAGGTTGAAGAGCCTTCTTGGATTGCCCTTACTAGGCTGCATCAGAAGGAAGATCCTGACTTGCAGTATCTTCGAAGTAGAACTGAAAGAGGAGAATTGCCAGATTTTTCAATCGATGATAAGGATACTTTGAGATACCGAGGTAGATATTGCGTCCCCGCGTTGGAAGAAATTCGGACAAGGATCTGTAGCGAGGCGCATGATTCTAGTGTTTCCTATCATCCTGGTTCCACGAAAATGTATAAAGATCTGAAGCAGATCGTTTGGTGGTCGGGTATGAAGAATGATATAGCGAAGTATGTGTCTGAATGTTTAACTTGTCAGCGCGTGAAAGCAGATCATAAGAGGCCTTGAGGTAAGTTGAACCCGTTAGATATTCCAAGCTGGAAGTGGGAGAGTATTTCGATGGACTTCATTACCGGTTTGCCGAGATCTCCCAGTGGTCATGACTCGGTGTGGGTTATAGTAGATCGCTTGACAAAGTGTGCTCACTTTGTGCCCTTTAAGATTGGATACTCGATGGAGAAAATAGCAGAACTGTATTTGGATGAAGTTATCAGATTGCATGGTGTGCCTGTGAGCATTGTGTCAGACCGAGACTCGAGGTACACGTCTCGTTTCTGGCAGAGTTTGCAGGGAGCCTTGGGTACGGACCTTAGGTACTCTACCGCTTGTCATCCCCAGACCAATGGTCAGACAGAAAGAGTTAATCAGATCTTGGAAGATATGATAAGGTGCTATATCTTAGATCATGGTGGAGCTTGGGATAAGCGGCTTGGATTGATGGAGTTTGCGTATAACAACAGTTATCAGGAAAGCCTACAAATGGCCCCGTTTGAGGCTCTGTATGGGAGGCGTTGTCGGACTCCGTTGTTTTGGGCCGAGGTTGGTGAGAGTCCCTTGCTAGGCCCAGAGGCTTTGGAAGAGATGAGTGTCGCTGTGACTCATATCCGCGAGAAGCTCCGTATTGCTCAGGAGCGGTATGAGAAGTATGCGAATCGAAGAAGGGTGGATTTAGAGTTTGCCGTTGGAGACAGTGTGTTTTTGAAAGTTTCTCCGATGCCTGGTGTTAAGAGGTTTGGACGGAAAGGAACCACAAGTTGGATCCCCGGTATGTGGGACCTTTTCAGATTGTTGAGCGCATCGGAGTGTCAGCGTATAAATTGAATTTGGCTGCTTCCCTTCCTAATGTTCACGATGTGTTCCACGTGAGCCAGCTGAGGAAGTGTTTGCGTAGCGATCGGCTTGTTCTTGATTCGGTGCCAGTTTTGCAACCCAATCTTTCGTATGTCGAAGAGCCTGTCCGAATCTTGGAGACTCAGGAGCGTGTGTTGCGAAGGAAGACGATCCCAATGGTTAAGGTTCTTTGGAAGAATCAGGGTGTCGAAAGCGCAACTTGGGAATTGGAGTCTGCTATGAGAGAGACTCATCCTAGCCTCTTCTCTTGGACTTCGGGTAAGTCTTCTTTTCTGTATCCTTAGAATTGTTTCTGTATCTTTCTTGATCCTTGGATTTCAAGTTTCGGGACGAAACTTCCTTTTTGGGGGAGTGACTGTAACGCCCCTGATTTTCGTTAATTATTTTACGTACCCTCTGTGACGTAATTTTGGCGTAAGGGCGTTATGTCAGCTCGTCTGGTAGTGTTTCGAGTTTTAGCTTAGTTAAATCTTGTGATTTAGGTCAAGCATGCGAGATTTCGCGTCGTTTCGAGTTAAAGTGAAGATTTTGAGTGGATTTCAAGATTTTTAGCTTCGGGAGGCTTTAGCCCGAGTTTGGCCCGTCGGAATTAAATTCTGACTTCGCCGTTGGATTCGTAACACCGTGTTTTAGTTAAGGTGCGAATTTCATAGAAATCTGAGGTGTTTCGGTCGCCCTCGCAGTTAAGTAAATTGGGGAATTTATTTATTAATTAAATAATAATTTAGGGTTATATATATAAGCCTAAAATCTCCTCCTCCTATTCATCTCCTTCCTCCCTCGATCAAATCAGCCGCCGAGCGAAAGGGCGAGTGCGGAGCTTCGAGGAGCGTTCGATCAGCGATTTCTAGGGCTGTAGTAGTCGGAATCGCGTTTGGAGAGAAGATTTGGAAAGCTCTCGGCGAGATCTTCGTTCTAGCGGTAAGCTTTTCCCGTTCTGTGGAATTTTTTGGAGTTAGGGTAGTGACCTAACCCCTTCTTTCGACCCGAAAAGTTTCAGGAATCGGTGCTCGTGTGTTTTCCTAGCCGAACCATAGCTTCCGGAGCAAAGATCTTCGAGTTTGCAAGGTTAAGGCAAGTGGCTTCCTCCTCCTTCTCTTTCTGTTCTTGAAGTATTGTTTCGCTCGTGTCGATTTCATGTCGCTCGGTTTAACTTAAGTTTTGGAGTGTTAATGTAAGCTTCCTTGATTATTCTTCCGTTGCTATGAATCGGGTAGTTGTTCCCTGGAGAAAACCGTCCTATCTATACCCAAAGGATAAATAACTTCTAGGAGAATCGCTATCCGCTGGCCACACAGCAGAATAGGGGATTCTGTGTCCATTCGTCGAGATGTCACGGGACATTCCGTGTAATCCCGACGAATTCCGACGAATTCTGATGAATCAAGTTAGAGATTTTTCTGTGTCCATTCGTCGAGATGTCACGGGACATTCCGTGTAATCCCGACGAATTCTGACGAATTCCGATGAATCAAGTTAGAGATTTTTCTGTGTCCATTCGTCGAGATGTCACGGGACATTCCGTGTAATCCCGACGAATTCCGACGAATTCAAACAGCAGCAAGATCTCAAATTCCTCCCATTTGAACTTCTTTCTACTCGTTGTGGTCTGTTGACATTTGAGTTACTCTTATGATTCATATTGATCGAGGGGTACTTTGCCTTGACCCAAATTCTTAGGTCCTTCCAGTGATTTTCTTTCGGGCAGCGTCCCGTGTTTAAGTAAAATTTAAGTAATAAGAACTACTGCCTTTAGCCTTACACAGTAGTTGTGTTTGGGAGACAGTGGGGGAAAATGTTATAGCCTTGCACGGTAGTCGTGTTTGGGTGGTAGGGTCTAGTGGTACCCCCACCTGGTTTTGGGCTTTGGGTAGCGGAGGTAGTTAACCGCTCCCGTATAATTTGAGCTGATCAGTCTCTTTAATTGATGAAACTAAATAAATGAACATGTTTGTTCCTCTCTTGGTATATAGTGCACTTGGTGCTTGTTGGTTCTTTGTTGGAGCTCTCTTTCGGTAAATTTTGGCTTGGGTTGGTACCCCTTATGCCTTGTTCGTTTTTCTGCTAATCTTCTGCCACTTGCAACTCCTTGCTGAGGCGTTCTTTGTTTTATTGAATGCCTCAGGTTCAGAGCCGTAGCGGCTAGTGGTGTTGCCTGGAGTTCAGAGTTGGTAGCTGCTCACCCCGCTGTTGCGAGGTAGTTGTTTTTAGTTGCTTCTTGTGCTCAGACATACTAGTTAGTGCCAATGGGTTAGTGTCATGTTGTTGACGCCCATTGTGCCCTTTTTTATACTTTATAGATTATTTGCCAGATTATGCCACTACTTTTAGATCTTGTGTACCTTACCCTCTGGGAATGATTTATGCTAGGTGCACTATAGTTATAAAATGATTTTTCCTCATTCTCATCGCATTCTTTCTAACTGAAACCCTTAACTTTAAAAGTCGCCTAAAGGTATTTTCTACCCTTACAGTACGCCTAGTTATGTGCATATCATTTATTTCATGCTCCGTCGTTTGCATACATGTAGGACTTTAAGTAAACTAAATTAAGTACTTTCCGCTGCAATTATATATACTTTCTCGGTGGACTAGTTGATCCACGAACTGAGAGACACAGTTCTTATCTCAAAACCCCTGATAAATGATTTCAAATGATGACTTATCATATAATCAAGTTTGTTTAGTTAAGTAATAGGTTCCCGCCTGAGCGTCTACAGTTGTCTCCTGTATGACGTGGCATCATGACGTGTATTTTCTCTTACTCTGATATTCTTAAATTCGGAGAAAATGCGGGTTGTGACACGTTCAGTCCAGTGGCAAAGATGACCTCGGTTCGATTTGTTATTGCTTTGGCGATATCTAGTGGATGGGAGATTTGGCAGCCCGATGTGAAGAATGCTTTCTTATACGGAGAGATTGACAAGGATATCTTCATGATCCAGCCGTCGGGCTTCATCTCGGAGGATTGTCCGGACTACATCTGCAAACTGAAGAAGGCCCTATATGGGTTGAAGCAAGCGCCTCGGGCGTGGTATGGGAAGATCGCGGAGTATCTTATATTCTGCGAGTTCTTTGCTTCAGACTCTGATTCTAGCTTGTTCGTCAAGAAAGAGGGGGCACTTCGGGTTATTGTTCTGCTGTATGTCGATGACATGATTGTCACCGGGAACTCGAAGGAGGCAGTAGCGAGGCTGAGAGCTGAACTTGCTATCAGGTTTGAGATGAAGGATCTGGGGGAGCTCCACCATTTCTTTGGACTCGAGGTTCAGAGGCGGGAGAGCGGAGTGCTCGTTTCTCAGGCTGGATATGCAGAGCGGATCGTTCAACGATTCGGCATGGAGGAAGGGAAGAGCAGCTCTATACCTCTGGATCAGAATCATAAACTTCGAAAGGATGATGGAAGAGTTCTATCTGATCCGTTGGTGTTCCGAGCTCTGGTTGGGAGCTTGATTTACTTGACCATCACGAGGCCAGATATTTCTTATGCAGTTGGCAAAGTGAGTCGGTACATGGCGGAGCCACGGAAGCCTCATTTTCTAGCGGCGAAAGGAATCTTGAAGTATGTGAAGTCAACCTCTGATTTGGGTCTCCTATATAGGGGAGGGTCAAGCTTGGAGTTGCATGGATACATGGATGCTGACTACGGGGGAGACGTGGATGATCGGAGATCAACGTCTGGTTTTGTCTTTATGACGGGCCCCACAGCTATCTCTTGGTGCAGCAAAAAGCAGGACTCGGTGTCCGTATCTACCACAGAAGCGGAACACAAGGCTTCGGCCTTGGAAGCTCAGGAAGCCGTTTGGCTCAGGAGGTTGGTGGAGGACGTTCATGAGGAGGTTCGAGGTCCCACTATGCTACGCGGGGACAAGGAGAGTGCTCTCAAGCTGGTTAATAATCCAGTTTGTCACGCGAGGACCAAGCATATTGAGATTGAGCACCATTTCATTCGTGAAAAGGTGTTGGGAGGATCTCTTATGGTCGAGCATGTTCAGAGTGCGGACAATGTCACAGAAATCTTCACAAAGCCGCTGGCGAAGGGATCGTTTACTCGGTTGCGGAGTTTTCTCGGGTTAGTTTCCACTTCCCACTTCAAGGGGGAGTGTTAAAATTGTTGAAGTGGAGTGGAAGGTGGCCGACGGTCAGAATTGTGGAGACCGCAGAGACCGCGCGGTCTGCGTTGGTGCTCTGCCGGTCTGTTTTGCCGGTCTGGTTCTGGCGGTCTGCTGGTTGACCGGGTTGTTCCTGGTTGTTGCGGTCTCGTACCGGGTTGTTCTGCTTGGTCTGTCTATCTTCTTCGTAGAAGACCGGGCGGCCTATTCTAGTGTAACCGCTATGACCGGGCGGCTTATGCAAGGCGATCTGGCGACTTGTTGTTGGATCGTGTGACGCCCTTAGAGGGGGGGGGGGGGGGGGGGGTGAATAAGGGTGCGTTTAAAAATATAATATTTACTTAATAATTTTTAGACAAATTTACTTTAATAAAAAGTTACTTATAAATAATTTTAAACCAATGCAATATTTGTATTAAACCAAACACAAATTTCTAAGATAAAGATTTAAGCAAACAAATTTGCAATTAGTGAAAAGAGCATAATTTTATTTATCATGAAATTTGCATACAATAAAAATGATCTTAACAATGCTTAAGATCAAGGCACAATTATGATAAAAAAAATACAATAATTTTTGGTTTACCAATCCTTCTCCCAAGGATCGGAAGGCTATCACTTGTCTCTCCCAAGACCAAGCCCAAGCCTATCCTCTAGATCTTCCCAAGATCTAGACGTAGCACACATGGCCATGATTTCCCACCAAGCCACACAAGGACTTGGACGCTCCGCACAAGGAAGCGATTTTCCCCTAAGCCGCGTAAGGACTTAGACGCCGCACACAAGACGACGATTTCTCTACCAATATAAAATGAAATGTGTGTAAATGAAAATACAATATGAAAAGGACAACTCCCTAGAAATTCAGATCTCTGAATGGATTGTTGAAGCCTCGAGATGATCGTTGATGTAGAAGCGCGCCCGATCTCGTCTTCAATCTTCAATCCTTCTTTGCACAAATGGGAGTTGAAGAGGTTCTGGAGCTCTCTGGTTCGTATGCACTCAGGAAGGGACTTGGAATTCCCAAAGCTTGGAATGCACGTACACAAGGAGTCATTTTATAGAAAATCGATGTCGCCTGGGTGACATCGACTGTCGGAATTTTCCGACAGCGCTAAACTGCCGCTGGAGTGCCGTCGTGCGGGCAGTTGCTGTAACCGCCGAGCTGTCGCCTGGGCGACATCGATGTCGGATTTCCGACAGCGCAAAACTGTCGGTCGTGGGTGGTGTCGTGGGCAGTTGTTGTAACCTCCGAGCTGTCGCCTGGGCGACATCGCTGTCAGATTTCCGACAGCTCAAAACTGCCTTTCGTCGTGCTGCCGTGGAGGGAAGTAGTTGTAACTTCTCTGCTGTCGCCTGGGCGACATCAGCTGTCGGAATTTTCCGACAGTGAAATTTCCCACATTCAAATTTAGCTCCAGCAGAAATGTGAACATCTCATACCTGTTATCTGCACACCATTAATAAAAATAGAATCAAATACAAACGGGACTTTATTATTATCAAACCGGAGGAGTGCGAAACGCATGCTCCAACAATCACCCCCTTTTGATAATAACAAATCCGTATAAAAAGAAATTATGTCTATTTAGATTGTTGATTTTAACATTTGGTGTGTGCACAAAAATAACATGATATATTTCTCTTAAAATAAATAATCGCCCTTTAGATGAAAGCTCCCCCTAAATGAATGCTCCCCCTAAATATATGCTCCCCCTAAATATATGATATATTGTGTAGGTGGAATACTTAGGTGTAATAGATTTGTGATTTTTCTTTTTATATTTTTAATTCTCCCCCTTTTGGTATTAGCAAAAGTTAATATTAGATAAAAGAGTAGTTCATAAGGGAAAAGATATAGGATATAGAAATGAAGAGTAAGCGGAAGCACTTTGTTGGAAATGATTGAAGTCCATGAAATAATAGGAATATGCCATAGTATGAATAAACTCATGAAGTGACGATATATGCATATGAAGTAATGAAAGAAAATAACTTAAACATGAGTAAGGTCATTTGAAAGTATCATAGAAAGACACAATAGTGTATAGAATTATGGAATATTTTCGGTCCAATTCTCATGAGATGAATGTTTATATAACATAATGATGTGTACATGTGATACTTAGATCTAACATATGAAGTTATTTAATTGACATGATCATTAAAATGTAGAACATAATATAAGCATATAAAGTTAACTTTGACTTTGAAGATATAGCACAAGATGAATAGAAAACCATTTTTCTTTTGCACAAGACACTTTATAATTCTTTCCAAGGTGCTTAACCTCACAATGCTCATTAAGACTTATCAGGAGGGTAAGTAGTGCTTGGTGGAGTATCCTTGTCTTTATTTTAAACTTTTTTGATCACAGATGTTGTGATATCTTAATTTTGAGATATTGATATTTTATTTTTTGTAATTGACCAAGGATCTCCGAATTCACTTGAATCGCAAAAGATGGTGTATATTTTGTTGTGCTAACAAATCAAGGTTGAAAGTTGTATTTATGAAGTGCTATTTTATTATGTTAAAGCAAATATGATCCATGTATATATTAAATAAAAGGACATACGTATTGATCAAAAGATGTGAACGTGATAGTTCATTATGATAGATAAACAATTTCTCATACTTAGAGGCATGCAAAAACAATTTCCAATGGTCTAAACAACTAAGTAGGAGTGTCAATACGATGATAGCTTGGAAATGAAATCATATAATCATGTAAGAGTCATTTTTTAAAAATAAATAGCGCATGGTTTGTCATCAAGTCATGAGGTGAAGCATTAATAAGGACATAGAACTATTGTAAATCATCAAAGGGACCCAAAATTGAAGTTTTATCAAAACGGGAGCTGTCGGAAATTTCCGACAGTCACTGTCGCCAGGGCGACAGCCAAAATTATAAACAGGGCTTTGGACCGAGTCAAAACCTATTGTGCATCATTTCCTGGAATTAAAAAATGAGAGGAAGCTGTCGGAGTTCGGCGACATCCTAGATCTAAGGTATGGTTTTTGATTTTTAAGTGTTTTGACTTAAAATTTTTTAGGGATTTTTGATTTTAGAAAGGGGAGATGATAAATGATGTATGTTTTTTTAGTTTTCCTTTGATGAATGGTGTAGATCTTGGAAGTTTTGTGTTTTAAAAATGTAGATCTAGTGTAAATCAAGGGGATCTTGTTGGATCTTGGTGAAATTTTTTTATTTTTTTTTATTTTGTGATTTTTGTGGTTGAAGTGTTGCATTTGTACATAGTATAATTTTGTTTTTAAAAATGCAAGATTTTTTTGAGGAAGAAAGTTTAAGATGATGAATAGTAAGGATATGGAGAAGATGTAGATTTGAGAAAAAAAAATATTTTTTTAAAGACTTGATGTTGAAATAAAACATCATTTTGAGTAGATCTGGAAGTTTATGTAAAAAATTTCAAGAGAAGTTTACTGAAGTACTGTCGGAAATTTCTGACAGTCACTGTCGCCTGGGCGACAGTGTTCCAGTGCACAACACATTTTTTAATCCATGTTTTATATGTTATTTGCAGAATGGCTTCCAGTTCTAAAGCGCGAAGAAGTACTTCTGAAGATGCGCATAGTTCGTATCAAGTGTATCCTGGGGTGGAGAAAGCCATAGTAGGAGTAGCAAAATATGTGGAATTTGATTCGCCGAAGCACGATCATATCTATGATCGGCTTGCGAATGCAGGTATACTCTCAATAATCACCCCAGATTCGTTCTCTTCCTTTTTGATTCGAGAGTTCTATAATCATTTGGAAGATCCAAATTACACTGAATTGGATGGGGGAGTTAGATCAAGAATCCAAGGTCAACATGTGGAAATAACACATGTTGATCTAAGAGAGGAATTCAGACTAGTGATGAGTGAAAATATGCCGGATATAGTGGAGAGTTATAGAAAAGATAGGGATTGGACCCTTGTAAACATGAGTTTACATGGGAATCAAAAGAAGACTCTAACCACTAAAGTTACGTCACTCACTCCGGATGCTTTCTTAGTTCAAGATATATTAAGGAATTCAGTCATGTTGAAGAGTGGAGATACAAGAAGTATTACGGCTCAGTTGACACTCATTACTTACTACATTATGGAGGATGAGCTTTTTGATGTGGCGGACTTCATACTCTCCCAAATTCGGTATGCGTATAGATTAAATCATCCAAAATGGGTGAATGTTCATACGCTGCCAATGGGGGCGATAATTCAGCGTATACTCTATAAGAAGTACGGATGGATAGCGCAAGGTTCTTATTTGGATGATTGTTATCCGGAGATATATTATACGGGTTCGATGAAAGTGAAGAAGCCGCAGAAAAAGGCCCATCCGGGAATTGAGATTCGAGAGCCGCCAATGCCTAGAGAAGGATCACTACGAGAGTCCATTGATGATTTACGTGATTCACTAGAGGATCACAAGAAGGAAGTGAAGAAGGACCGTAGTCGAATGCAGAAGTTTATGAAGTTTCTCGTCAAAGGTCTGAAGTTAAAGCCAACTCCTGAGGAAGAGGCCGAATGGCAAGTTCTGGACGAAGAACCGCCACGCCAATCGGTGAGGCGGACTCGACGTGGTAAAGCCGTGAGACGAGGACCTCCAGAAGACTGTCCAGAGAGCAGCGGGGCTGGTTTTGAAGATTCTGAGTAGTTTCATCAGGCTGCTGCTGCTGGTTGATGTCGGAAATTTCCGACATCCACTGTCGCCCAGATTTCTATTTCTGTTTAATGAACTTGATCCTTATGTTGTTTTCTACTATTTTTATTGGAACAATATTGATGTAATATTAATGATGTTTGAATTTTTGTTAAGTCTTTTGAAATTCTATGGTTTGATTTTAAAATTTAGGCTTTTTCTTTTTAAATTGTTTAGGTTTTGTGATAATTTTTTTTAAAATTTTATCGGCTTTAAATAGTGATATATTCATTGTGAAATGTCTAGAATTCCCAATTCTAGCCTAAGCATAAAAAAACGGGAATCCGATAACGGTTTAGTGAATATATCCGCTAATTGATTATCCGTGCCTATAAATGAAATTTTTATGTGGTTATTTTTAATATGATCTCCAATAAAATGATGTCTCACATCAATATGCTTAGACCTTGAATGATGGACCGGGTTGTATGTTAAATCAATTGCACTTTTATTATCACACCATAATTCAATAGTTTGTTGTTTAATATTAAAGTCTTCTAAAGTTTGTTTCATCCAAAGAGCTTGTGCACAACAACTACCAAGTGCAATGTATTCGGCCTTGGTGGTTGAGAGGGCAACAGAATTCTGTTTCCTACTCGACCATGAAATGAGTGAAGGGCCTAAAAAGTGATAAGTGCCACTAGTGCTTTTCCTATCTAGTGAACAACCGGCATAATCAGAATCAGAGTAGCCAAAAAGAGTAAAATCATCGCTATGAGGATACCATAAACCAAGTTTAGATGTGCCAATTAAATATCTAAAAATTCTTTTTACCGCTTTTAAATGTGATTCTTTGGGATCGGCTTGAAATCTAGCACATAAACAAACAGAAAACATAATATCCGGTCTAGAAGCAGTTAAATATAAAAGTGAACCTATCATGCCTCTATATAAAGTTTGATCTATTGATATTCCATTTTCATCTTTTCCTAATTTAAAAGATACACTCATAGGAGTATTTGCTTGTTTGAGATTTTCAAATCCAAATCGTTTTAAAACATCATGAATATATTTTGATTGGTTAATAAAAACTCCATCATGTTTTTGAACAATTTGAAATCCTAAGAAATATTTTAATTCTCCTACCATACTCATCTCAAATTCACTTTCCATCATTTTTACAACATAATTACACAACTCTTCATTAGTGGCTCCAAAAATAATATCATCAACATAAATTTGTAAAATAATTAAATCATCATTTACTTGCATAATGAAGAGTGTACAATCAACGCCACCCATTTTAAAACCATTTTGTAATAAATATATAGTCAATCAATCATACCATGCTCGTGGTGCTTGTTTTAAACCATACAAAGCTTTTAGCAATCTATATACGCGATTAGGAAATTTTTCATTTATAAATCCTGGGGGTTGTTCAACATAAACTTCTTCTTTAATCAACCCGTTAAAAAATGCAGTTTTAATATCCATTTGCAATAATTTAAACCTTTTATGACTAGCAAATGCAACAAAAATTCTAACTGCTTCCAATCGTGCTACGGGTGCAAATGTTTCATCAAAATCTATCCCTTCAATTTGATTATATCCTTTCGCTACAAGCCTAGCTTTATTTCCAGTGACCCTAGAGTCACTATCTAATTTGTTTTTGAAAATCCATTTGACTCATACTACAGGATGATCACTAGGTCTATCTACAAGAATCCAAACTTTGTTTCTTTCAAATTGGTTAAGTTCTTCATTCATAGCTAGAAACCAAGATTCATCATTTAAAGCGGTGGCAACATCTTTTGGTTCAATATTTGAGACAAAACAAAAATTTGAAAAACTTTCATGTAAACTAGAACGTGTACGTACCCCATGTAATGGTTCTCCAATAACAAGTTCTTGCGGATGATCTTTTGAGAACCTTAGCTCGGTTGGAGGTACATATTCTTGTTCTTCTTCTTCTTCACCATCTTTTTCATCTTCTTTCTCTACTTTTTCTTCATCATTATCATCATCATTTTTCTTCAGATTTTGTTCCACATCTTCTTCATTTTTCTCATTACCTGCAACTTAAGTATTTTCTACACAATAAATGTTTTCATCAAATTTTACATGAATAGATTCTTCAACCACTTTAGTACGTTTATTATAAACTCTATAGGCCTTGCTAGTTGAAGAATAACCAATGAAAATTCCTTCATCACATTTTTCATCAAATTTGCCTAAGTTATCTTTTGCATTCAAAATAAAGCATTTACAACCAAAAACTTTAAAGTAAGATACATTTGGTTTTCTTTGAAAATAAATTTCATAAGGAGTTAATTGTAATGTAGGACGAATCATGACACGATTAATAATATAGCATGCAGTACTGATCGCTTCGGCCCAAAAATATTTTGGCAATTTAAATTCACAAAGCATAGTACGTCCTAATTCTTGAAGTGTTCTATTTTTCCTCTCCACTATACCATTTTGTTGTGGTGTGCGAGGAGCAGAAAATTCGTGTTTTATCCCAAATTCATTACAATATGAAATAAATTTTTCATTATCAAATTCTCCTCCATGATCTGATCTAATGCATTTTACTTTTAAATCAAGTTCATTTTGAATACGTGAAATTAGTTTTACAAATTCATCAAAAGCATCAGATTTTGAATTTAAAAACAATGTCCAACAAAATCTAGAATAATCATCAATAATAACAAACGTATATTTTCTACCTCCTAGACTTTGTGTAGAAATTGGACCAAACAAGTCCATATGTAATAAATGTAAAGGTCTAGTAGTAGAAATAATATTTTTGCTTTTAAAAGATGATTTTGAAAACTTTCCCTTTTGGCATGGTGAACTTAATGAAGAAAGCTTTCCATTCAAATTTGGCAAACCTTTTATAATTTTATTTTTAGAAAGCTTTACTATGCGCTTGGCACTAGAATGTCCTAGTCTCCTATGCCATAATTCA
Organism: Dactylorhiza incarnata; assembly: GCA_033032865.1. Taxonomy (NCBI): domain Eukaryota; kingdom Viridiplantae; phylum Streptophyta; class Magnoliopsida; order Asparagales; family Orchidaceae; genus Dactylorhiza; species Dactylorhiza incarnata. Next base: position 3,263,214 of record JAWHQI010000068.1, read on the forward strand.
AGTTCATCATTCTTTGAAATAAAACATTTAAGTGTAGAATGAGATAAATCATGAAAAGTGATTGTATAGACATTGTTTATTCTTGGTGCAGTAAGTACGATTTCGTTTGTTTTAGAATCAATAATTTTGCAAAGGTTTGAGCTAGAGTCAAATAGAACATTTAGATTTTTATCACATAGTTGACTAATAGAAATTAAATTATGTTTCAAACCTTTAACATATAAAACATTTGAAATTTTAAATTCTTTGTTACCTACTACTCCAATGCCTTTGACTTTACCCTTGCCATTATCTCCAAATGTCACTGTTCCACCTTTCTTCATCTCCAGGCTAAGGAACTTTGATTTATCGCCTGTCGTGTGTTTTGAACATCCAGAGTCCAAATACCACACGTCTTCCTTGTTCCTAGCCTGCACGCACACCTAAAATGATGATGAGAGTAAAGATCTGGTTACCCAAGTGGTCGATCCCATTGTATAGGTGGACGCCTTAGGTACCCAGATTTGTTTAACATTAACTTTTCCTTTCTTCCAACATGAGCCCGAGATGTGACCAAATCGATGACATTTGGCACACACAATGAATGGTGAGGAACCATTTTTCAATGGTTTCTCTGGACTCTTGCTGGTGGAAACATCTTTATGTGTGGACTTAGAAAAATTTTCATTTTGAAAAACAGGTTTTCTGAACCTGGAGCTGTCGCTGGTTCCGACAGCAGCTGTCTGAAATTTCCGACAGCCTCCAGAGCTTCCAGAAACGTATCCTAGCCCAAATTTTGCTGTCCCATGGCATTGGTTGGCTAAAAGCATATCCAGAGATTTTTTTCCAACACCAAATTTTCCAATTGCCATGTTCAACTCATTTACTTTGGACTTTAAAATTGAATTTTCTTTTACTATCATGCCACATCTATTTGCAACACTTTTCTTATAATTCTCTAATTGAGAATGAGAGAATTTAACAACTTTTTCTAAATCCTTTTTCTCTTTTAGAAGTTGATCAATTTTTTGATCGGACTTATAAATAGTGTTTTCAAGTTCTTTTATCCTTGTCGAAGAGTGATCACACTCTTGACAAATTTTCTTCTCGTTCCCAATAGATTTCAAATCATTTGATAACTTTTTTTTTACTTTCAAAAGAACTTTGTTTTCAGATTTTAAAAAATCAATTTGTTTTAGGCTTTTATCTAAAAATTTGCAAGTTTTCATAAATTCAGAATGTAAATCTTCATAAGATGGAGGAGTTACCTCAGTGTCGCTTTGGACACTGCAGTCGTCGTCAGATGACGCATTTTCTTTCCCCATCAAGCAGACATTTGCCTCCTCTTCCTCCTGTGTTGAGGAATCACTTTCTTCACCAGACGAAGAATCATCCCAAGTCTCTGCCTTTAACACTTTCTTCTTGTAACTTTTATCGTGCCTCTTTGCTTTTTGCTTGTTCAGATACTTTGGGCACTTGCTTCTGATATGACCAATCTTCTTGCAATGGTAGCACTCCGGTAGCGGACGCTTCTCTTCATTCTCCATTTTTCCTTTGCCTTTTTGGTAGGCAAAATCGTTCTTTTTGAAAAATTTCTTAAATGAATTTCTCCTCTCCGGATTTCTCATAAACTTCTTAAATTTCCTCACAAACAGTCCTTCCTCATCTTCCTCACTTTCTTCAGATTCAGTTTCAACTTCCTTTTTAGATTTCAACGCCAACCTTTTCTTTTTGGGCTCCAAATTGTACTCTTGGCTTTGAATCTTCAACTCCACTTCATGGGTTTTTAGATTCCCAATGAGACTCTCCAATTGTAAGGTCTTAAGGTCATGTGACTCCGAAATTGCAGTCACTTTAGGATTGAACTTCGGGGGAAGTGATCTTAAGATTTTCCTCACTAAATCTCCATTGGAGAAAACCTTACCCAACACCTTTGAATCGTTCACGATTTTAGTAAATCGTGTGTACATTGTATCAATTTCTTCATCCACCTCCATTTTGAATCTTTCGAATTCTGACTCCAGTTGAAATAGCTTTGAGTCCTTTACCTGCGAAGTACCTTCATGAGTGATTTCTAAAAGATTCCAAATTTCATATGCAGTATCACAAGCACAAACTCAATTAAATTCAGTGCAATCTAGTGCGCAAAATAAAGCATTCATGGCTTTTGCATTGTTTTTACATCTTAATTTATCATTGTCATCCCACTTGTCTTTGGGTTTGACCATAGTTACATCTCCTACAACAATTGTTGGGGAAGAATAACTCGTCTCGACCATATTCCAAACTTCCATGTCGAGAGCTATTAGAAAACACCGCATTCGGGTTTTCCAATAGTTATAGTCCGTGCCCGTAAAAAGTGGTGGCCTACTGATTCCTTGCCCCTCAACGAACGCGTGATCGTTGTGCGCCATTACTCCCGGTGGTAAAACCGTTTTAGAGTAACCTAGCTCTGATACCACTTGTTGGATCGTGTGATGCCCTTAGAGGGGGGTGAATAAGAGTGCGTTTAAAAATATAATTTTTACTTAATAATTTTTAAACAAATTTACTTTAATAAAAAGTTACTTATAAATAATTTTAACCCAATGCAATATTTGTATTAAACCAAACACAAATTTCTAAGATAAAGATTTAAGCAAACAAATTTGCAATTAGTGAAAAGAGCATAATTTTATTTATCATGAAATTTGCATACAATAAAAATGATCTTAACAATGCTTAAGATCAAGGCACAATTATGATATAAACAAAATACAATAATTTTTGGTTTACCAATCCTTCTCCCAAGGATCGGAAGGCTATCACTTGTCTCTCCCAAGACCAAGCCCAAGCCTATCCTCTAGATCTTCCCAAGATCTAGACGTAGCACACAAGGCCACGATTTCCCACCAAGCCACACAAGGACTTGGACGCTCCGCACAAGGAAGCGATTTTCCCCTAAGCCGCACAAGGACTTAGACGCCGCACACAAGACAACGATATCTCTACCAATATGAAATGAAATGTGTGTAAATGAAAATACAATATGAAAAGGACAACTCCCTAGAAATTCAGATCTCTGAATGGATTGTTGAAGCCTCGAGATGATCGTTGATGTAGAAGCGCGCCCGATCTCGTCTTCAATCTTCAATCCTTCTTTGCACAAATGGGAGTTGAAGAGGTTCTGGAGCTCTCTGGTTCGTATGCACTCAGGAAGGGACTTGTAATTCTCAAAGCTTGGAATGCACGAACACAAGAAGTCATTTTATAGAAAATCGCTGTCGCCTGGGCGACATCGACTGTCGGAATTTTCTGACAGCGCTAAACTGCCGCTGGAGTGCCGTCGTGCGGGCAGTTGCTGTAACCACCGAGCTGTCGCCTGGGCGACATCGATGTCGGAATTCCGACAGCGCTAAACTGTCGGTCGTGGGTGGTGTCGTGGACAGTTGTTGTAACCTCCGAGCTATCGCCTGGGCGACATCGCTGTCAGATTTCCGACAGCTCAAAACTGCCTTTCGTCGTGCTGCCGTGGAGGGAAGTAGTTGAAACTTCTCTGCTGTCGCCTGGGCGACATCAGCTGTCAGGAATTTTTCGACAGTGAAATTTCCCACATTCAAATTTAGCTCCAGCAGAAATATGAACATCTCATACCTATTATATGCACACCAGTTAATAAAAATAGAATCAAATACAAACGGGACTTTGTTATTATCAAACCGGAGGAGTGCGAAACGCATGCTCCAACACATGGGTCCTGAGACACGGAGATCAGTGTTATCTCGGGATGTGGTGTTCGATGAGGTGACTTCATACAAGTGGAGTTCTGGAGTTGAACTACCAGAGAGCAGGGTTGATGAAAAAAGGAAGGTTGCGGGAAGTCTTCAAGTGGAGTTGCCTGTTTCACTAGGAGCTCCAACTGTGTTAAGCTCTGAGATGGAGGCTTTAGGTTCTGGAAGTAGGGGGAGCGATGCTCCAAGTTCATCTGGAAGAGGAGCTAACATAGAAGAAACAGCTGAGGAGGTGGTTAGTCAGGAGCAACATCTTAGGAGGTCGAAGAGGACTATCAAGCCACCTGATCGATACACAGGAGGAAACATGGTGAGCTTCGTCTCATGTTTCTTTGCTGGTCCCTTGGATGAAAGGGAACCGTCGAGCTTTGAGAAGGCCAAAGGCGTGAAGCAGTGGGACATTGCTATGCAAGAGGAGATGGATGCTCTCATGAAGAATGAGACTTGGTCTCTAGTGCCCAGGCCCAAGGGCATTACCCCTGTGACATGCAAATGGGTTTATAAGATCAAGAAGAAAGCTGACGGCACGATCGAGCAATACAAGGCTCGCCTTGTGGCTCACGGGTTCTCACAGCAGTATGGAGAAGATTATGATGAGACGTTCAGTCCAGTGGCAAAGATGACCTCGGTTCGATTTGTTATTGCTTTGGCGACATCTAGTGGATGGGAGATTTGGCAGCCCGATGTGAAGAATGCTTTCTTATACGGAGAGATTGACAAGGATATCTTCATGATCCAGCCGTCGGGCTTCATCTCGGAGGATTGTCCGGACTACGTCTGCAAACTGAAGAAGGCCCTATATGGGTTGAAGCAAGCGCCTCGGGCGTGGTATGGGAAGATCACGGAGTATCTTCTATTCTGCGAGTTCTTTGCTTCAGACTCTGATTCTAGCTTATTCGTCAAGAAAGAGGGAGCACTTCGGGTTATTGTTCTGCTGTATGTGGATGACATGATTGTCACCGGGAACTCAAAGGAGGCAGTAGCGAGGCTGAGAGCTGAACTTGCTATCAGGTTTGAGATGAAGGATCTGGGGGAGCTCCACCATTTCTTTGGACTCGAGGTTCAGAGGCGGGAGAGCGGAGTGCTCGTTTCATCAGGCTGGATATGCGGAGCGGATCGTTCAATAATTCGGCATGGAGGAAGGGAAGAGCAGCTCTATACCTCTGGATCAGAATCATAAACTTCGAAAGGATGATGGAAGAGTTCTATATGATCCGTTGGTGTTCCGAGCTCTGGTTGGGAGCCTGATTTACTTGACCATCACGAGGCCAGATATTGCTTATGCAGTTGGCAAAGTGAGTCGGTACATGGCGGAGCCACAGAAAGCCTCATTTTCTAGCGGCGAAAGGAATCTTGAAGTATGTGAAGTCAACCTCTGATTTGGGTCTCCTATATAGGGGAGGGTCAAGCTTGGAGTTGCATGGATGCATGGATGCTGACTACGGGGGAGACGTGGATGATCGGAGATCAACGTCTGGTTTTGTCTTTATGACGGGCACCACAGCTATCTCTTGGTGCAGCAAAAAGCAGGACTCGGTGTCCGTATCTACCACAGAAGCGAAACACAAGGCTTCGGCCTTGGAAGCTCAGGAAGCCGTTTGGCTCAGGAGGTTGGTGAAGGACGTTCATGAGGAGGTTCGAGGTCCCACTATACTACGCGGGGACAAGGAGAGTGCTCTCAAGCTGGTTAATAATCCAGTTTGTCACGCGATGAACCAAGCATATTGAGATTGAGCACCATTTCATTCGTGAAAAGGTGTTGGGAGGATCTCTTATGGTCGAGCATGTTCAGAGTGCGGACATTGTCACAGACTTCTTCACAAATCCGCTGGCGAAGGGATCGTTTACTCGGTTGCGGAGTTTTCTCGGGCTAGTTTCCACTTCCCACTTCAAGGGGGAGTGTTAAAATTGTTGAAGTGGAGTGGAAGGTGGCCGACGGTCAGAATTGTGGAGACCGTAGAGACCGCGCGGTCTGCGTTGGTGCTCTGCGTCTGCGTTGGTGCTCTGCCGGTCTGTTTTGCCGGTCTGGTTCTGGCAGGTCTGCTGGTTGACCGGGTTGTTCCTGGTTGTTGCGGTCTCGTACCGGGTTGTTCTGCTTGGTCTGTCTATCTTCTTTGTAGAAGACCGGGCGGTCTGTTCTAGTGTAACCGCTGTGACCGGGCGGCTTATGCAAGACTGATCTGGCGACTTGTTGTTGGATCGTGTGACTCCCTTAGAGGGGGGGAGGGGGGGGGTGAATAAGGGTGCGTTTAAAAATATAATATTTACTTAATAATTTTTAGACAAATTTACTTTAATAAAAAGTTACTTATAAATAATTTTAATCCAATGCAATATTTGTATTAAACCAAACACAAATTTCTAAGATAAAGATTTAAGCAAACAAATTTGCAATTAGTGAAAAGAGCATAATTTTATTTATCATGAAATTTGCATAAAATAAAAATGATCTTAACAATACTTAAGATCAAGGCACAATTATGATAAAAAAAATACAATAATTTTTGGTTTACCAATCCTTCTCCCAAGGATCGGAAGGCTATCACTTGTCTCTCCCAAGACCAAGCCCAAGCCTATCCTCTAGATCTTCCCAAGATCTAGACGTAGCACACAAGGCCATGATTTCCCACCAAACCACACAAGGACTTAGGACGCTCCGCATAAGGAAGCGATTTCCCCTAAGCCGCGCAAGGACTTAGACGCCGCACACAAGACGACGATTTCTCTACCAATATAAAATAAAATGTGTGTAAATGAAAATACAATATGAAAAGGACAACTCCCTAGAAATTCAGATCTCTGAATGGATTGTTGAAGCCTCGAGATGATCGTTGATGTAGAAGCGCGCCCGATCTCAGTCTTCAATCTTCAATCCTTCTTTGCACAAATGGGAGTTGAAGAGGTTCTGGAGCTCTCTAGTTCGTATGCACTCAGGAAGGGACTTGGAATTCTCAAAGCTTGGAATGCATGAACACAAGGAGTCATTTTATAGAAAATCACTATCGCCTGGGCGACATCGACTGTCAGAATTTTCCGACAGCGCTAAACTGCCGCTGGAGTGCCGTCGTGTGGGCAGTTGCTGTAACCGTCGAGCTGTCGCCTAGGCGACATCGATGTCGGATTTCCGACAGTGCAAAACTGCCGGTCGTGGGTGGTGTCGTGGGCAGTTGTTGTAACCTCTGAGCTGTCGCCTGGGCGACATCGCTGTCAGATTTCCGACAGCTCAAAACTGCCTTTCAGTCGTGCTGCCGTGGAGGGAAGTAGTTGTAACTTCTCTTCTGTCGCCTGGGCGACATCAGCTGTCGGAATTTTCCGACAGTGAAATTTCCCACATTCTAATTTAGCTCCAGCAGAAATGTGAACATCTCATACCTGTTATATGCACACCATTAATAAAAATAGAATCAAATACAAATGGGACTTTGTTATTATCAAACCGGAGGAGTGCGAAACGCATGCTCCAACACATGGGTCCTGAGACACGGAGATCAGTGTTATCTCGGGATGTGGTGTTCGATGAGGTGACTTCTACAAGGGGAGTTCTGGAGTTGAACTACCAGAGAGCAGGGTTGATGAAAAAAGGAAGGTTGCGGGAAGTCTTCAAGTGGAGTTGCCTGTTTCACTAGGAGCTCCAACTGTGTTAAGCTCTGAGATGGAGGCTTTAGCTTCTGGAAGCAGGGGGAGCGATGCTCCAAGTTCATCTGGAAGAGGAGCTAACACAGAAGAAACAGCTGAGGAGGTGGTTAGTCAAGAGCAACATCTTAGGAGGTCGAAGAGGACTATCAAGCCACCTGATCGATACACAGGAGGAAACATGGTGAGCTTCGTCTCATGTTTCTTTGCTGGTCCCTTGGATGAAAGGGAACCGTCGAGCTTTGAGAAGGCCAAAGGCGTAAAGCAGTGGGACATTGCTATGCAAGGAGGAGATGGATGCTCTCAAGAAGAATGAGACTTGGTCTCTAGTGCCCAGGCCCAATGGCATTACCCCTGTGACATGCAAATGGGTTTATATGATCAAGAAGAAGTTGACGGCACGATCGAGCGATACAAGGCTCGCCTTGTGGCTCACGGGTTCTCACAGCAGTATGGAGAAGATTATGATGAGACGTTCAGTCCAGTGGCAAAGATGACCTCAGGTTCAATTTGTTATTGCTTTGGCGACATCTAGTGGATGGGAGATTTGGCAGCCCGATGTGAAGAATGCTTTCTTATACGGAGAGATTGACAAGGATATCTTCATGATCCAGCCGTCGGGCTTCATCTCGGAGGATTGTCCGAACTATGTCTGCAAACTGAAGAAGGCCCTATATGGGTTGAAGCAAGCGCTTCGGGCGTGGTATGGGAAGATCGCAGAGTATCTTCTATTCTGCTAGTTCTTTGCTTTAGACTCTGATTCTAGCATGTTCGTCAAGAAAGAGGGGGCACTTCGGGTTATTGTTCTGCTGTATGTGGATGACATGATTGTCACCGGGAACTCGAAGGAAGCAGTAGCGAGGCTGAGAGCTGAACTTGCTATCAGGTTTGAGATGAAGGATCTGGGGGAGCTCCACCATTTCTTTGGACTCGAGGTTCAGAGGCGGGAGAGCGGAGTGCTCGTTTCTTAGGCTGGATATGCGGAGCGGATCGTTCAAGCGATTCGGCATGGAGGAAGGGAAGAGCAGCTCTATACCTCTGGATCAGAATCATAAACTTCGAAAGGATGATGGAAGAGTTCTATCTGATCCGTTGGTGTTCCGAGCTCTGGTTGGGAGCTTGATTTACTTGACCATCACGAGGCTAGATATTGCTTATGCAGTTGGCAAAGTGAGTCGGTACATGGCGGAGCCACGGAAGCCTTATTTTCTAGCGGCGAAAGGAATCTTGAAGTATGTGAAGTCAACCTCTGATTTGGGTCTCCTATATAGGGGAGGGTCAAGCTTGGAGTTGCATGGATACATGGATGCTGACTACGGGGGAGACGTGGATGATCGGAGATCAACGTCTGGTTTTGTATTTATGACGGGCCCCACAGCTATCTCTTGGTGCAGAAAAAAGCAGGACTCGGTGTCCGTATCTACCACAGAAGCGGAACACAAGGCTTCGGCCTTGGAAGCTCAGGAAGCCGTTTGGCTCAGGAGGTTGGTGGAGGACATTCATGAGGAGGTTCGAGGTCCCACTATGCTATGCGGGGACAAGGAGAGTGCTCTCAAGCTGGTTAATAATCCAGTTTGTCACGCGAGGACCAAGCATATTGAGATTGAGCACCATTTCATTCGTGAAAAGGTGTTGGGAGGATCTCTTTTGGTCGAGCATGCTCAGAGTGCGGACAATGTCACAGACATCTTCACAAAGCCGCTGGCGAAGGGATCGTTTACTCGGTTGCGGAGTTTTCTCGGGCTAGTTTCCACTTCCCACTTCAAGGGGGAGTGTTAAAATTGTTGAAGTGGAGTGGAAGGTGGCCGACAGGTCAGAATTGTGGAGACCGCAGAGACCGCGCAGTCTGCGTTGGTGCTCTGCCGGTCTGTTTTGCTGGTATGGTTCTGGCGGTCTGCTGGTTGACCGGGTTGTTCTTGGTTGTTGCGGTCTCGTACCGGGTTGTTCTTCTTGGTCTGTCTATCTTCTTCGTAGAAGACCGGGCGGTCTGTTCTAGTGTAACCGTTGTGACCGGGCGGCTTATGCAAGGCGATCTGGCGACTTGTTGTTGGATCGTGTGACGCCCTTAGAGGGGGGGGGGGGGTGAATATGGGTGCGTTTAAAAATATAATATTTACTTAATAATTTTTAGACAAATTTACTTTAATAAAAAGTTACTTATAAATAATTTTAAACCAATGCAATATTTGTATTAAACCAAACACAAATTTCTAAGATAAAGATTTAAGCAAACAAATTTGCAATTAGTGAAAAGAGCATAATTTTATTTATCATGAAATTTGCATACAATAAAAATGATCTTAACAATGCTTAAGATCAAGGCACAATTATGATAAAAAAAATACAATAATTTTTGGTTTACCAATCCTTCTCCCAAGGATCGGAAGGATATCACTTGTCTCTCCCAAGAACAAGCCCAAGCCTATCCTCTAGATCTTCCCAAGATCTAGACGTAGCACACAAGGCCATGATTTCCCACCAAGCCACACAAGGACTTGGACGCTCCGCACAAGGAAGCGATTTTCCCCTAAGCCGCGCAAGGACTTAGACGCCGCACACAAGACGATGATTTCACTACCAATATAACATGAAATGTGTGTAAATGAAAATACAATATGAAAAGGACAACTCCCTAGAAATTCAGATCTCTGAATGGATTGTTGAAGCCTCGAGATGATCGTTGATGTAGAAGCGCACCCGATCTCGTCTTCAATATTCAATCCTTCTTTGCACAAATGGGAGTTGAACAGGTTCTGGAGCTCTCTGGTTCGTATGCACTCAGGAAGGGACTTGTATTCTCAAAGCTTGGAATGCACGAACACAAGTAGTCATTTTATAGAAAATCACTGTCGCCTGGGCGACATCGACTGTCGGAATTTTCCGACAGCGCTAAACTGCCGCTGGAGTGCCGTCGTGCGGGCAGTTACTGTAACCGCCGAGCTGTTGCCTGGGCGACATCGATGTCGGATTTCTGACAGCGCAAAACTGCCGGTCGTGGGTGGTATCGTGGGCAGTTGTTGTAACCTCCGAGCTGTCGCTTGGGCGACATCGCTGTCAGATTTCCGACAGCTCAAAACTGCCTTTCGTCGTGCTGCCGTGGAGGGAAGTAGTTGTAACTTCTCTGCTGTCGCCTGGGGGACATCAGCTGTCGGAATTTTCCGACAGTGAAATTTCCCACATTCAAATTTAGCTCCAGCAGAAATGTGAACATCTCATACCTGTTATATGCACACCATTAATAAAAATAGAATCAAATACAAACGGGACTTTGTTATTATCAAACCGGAGGAGTGCGAAACGCATGCTCCAACACATGGGTCCTGAGACACGGAGATCAGTGTTATCTCGGGATGTGGTGTTCGATGAGGTGACTTCCTACAAGTGGAGTTCTGGAGTTGAACTACCAGAGAGCAGGGTTGATGAAAAAAGGAAGGTTGCGGGAAGTCTTCAAGTGGAGTTGCCTGTTTCACTAGGAGCTCCAACTGTGTTAAGCTCTGAGATGGAGGCTTTAGGTTCTGGAAGCAGGGGGAGCGATGCTCCAAGTTCATCTGGAAGAGGAGCTAACACAGAAGAAACAACTGAGGAGGTGGTTAGTCAGGAGCAACATCTTAGGAGGTCGAAGAGGACTATCAAGCCACCTGATCGATACACAGGAGGAAACATGGTGAGCTTCGTCTCATGTTTCTTTGCTGGTCCCTTGGATGAAAGGGAACTGTCGAGCTCTGAGAAGGCCAAAGGCGTGAAGCAGTGGGACATTGCTATGCAAGAGGAGATGGATGCTCTCAAGAAGAATGAGACTTGGTCTCTAGTGCCCAGGCCCAAGGGCATTACCCCTGTGACATGCAAATGGGTTTATAAGATCAAGAAGAAAGCTGACGGCACGATCGAGCGATACAAGGCTCGCCTTGCGGCTCACGGGTTCTCATAGCAGTATGGAGAAGATTATGATGAGACGTTCAGTCCAGTGGCAAAGATGACCTCGGTTTGATTTGTTATTGCTTTGGCGACATCTAGTGGATGGGAGATTTGGCAGCCCGATGTGAAGAATGCTTTCTTATACGGAGAGATTGACAAGGATATCTTCATGATCCAGCCGTCGGGCTTCATCTCGGAGGATTGTCCGGAATACGTCTGCAAACTGAAGAAGGCCCTATATGGGTTGAAGTAAGCGCCTCGGGCGTGGTATGGGAAGATCACGGAGTATCTTCTATTCTGCGAGTTCTTTGCTTCAGACTCTGATTCTAGCTTGTTCTTCAAGAAAGAGGGGGAACTTCGGGTTATTGTTCTGCTGTATGTGGATGACATGATTGTCACCGGGAACTCGAAGGAGGCAGTAGCGAGGCTGAGAGCTGAACTTGCTATCAGGTTTGAGATGAAGGATCTGGGGGAGCTCCACCATTTCTTTGTACTCGAGGTTCAGAGGCGGGAGAGCGGAGTGCTCGTTTCTCAGGCTGGATATGCGGAGTGGATCGTTCAACGATTCAGCATGGAGGAAGGGAAGAGCAGCTCTATACCTCTGGATCAGAATCATAAACTTCGAAAGGATGATGGAAGAGTTCTATCTGATCCGTTGGTGTTCCGAGCTCTGGTTGGGAGCTTGATTTACTTGACCATCACGAGGCCAGATATTGCTTATGCAGTTGGCAAAGTGAGTCGGTACATGGCGGAGCCACGGAAGCCTCATTTTCTAGCGGCGAAAGGAATCTTGAAGTATGTGAAGTCAACCTCTGATTTGGGTCTCCTATATAGGGGAGGGTCAAGCTTGTAGTTGCATGGATACATGGATGCTGACTACGGGGGAGACGTGGATGATCGGAGATCAACGTCTGGTTTTGTCTTTATTACGGGCCCCACAGCTATCTCTTGGTGCAGCAAATAGCAGGACTCGGTGTCCGTATTTACCACAGAAGCGGAAAACAAGGCTTCGGCCTTGGAGGCCCAGGAAGCCGTTTGGCTCAGGAGGTTGGTGGAGGACGTTCATGAGGAGGTTCGAGGTCCCACTATGCTACGCGGGGACAAGGAGAGTGCTCTCAAGCTGGTTAATAATCCAGTTTGTCACGCGAGGACCAAGCATATTGAGATTGAGCACCATTTCATTCGTGAAAAGGTGTTGGGAGGATCTCTTATGGTCGAGCATGTTCAGAGTGCGGACAATGTCACAGACATCTTCACAAAGCCGCTGACGAAGGGATCGTTTACTCGGTTGCGGAGTTTTCTCGGGCTAGTTTCCACTTCCCACTTCAAGGGGGAGTGTTAAAATTGTTGAAGTGGAGTGGAAGGTGGCCGACGGTCAGAATTCCTGGTTGTTGCGGTCTCGTACCCGGTTGTTCTGCTTGGTCTGTCTATCTTCTTCGTAGAAGACCGGGCGGCCTGTTCTAGTGTAACCGCTGTGACCGGGCGGCTTATGCAAGGCGATCTGGCGACTTGTTGTTGGATCGTGTGACGCCCTTAGAGGGGGGGGGGGGGGGGGTGAATAAGGGTGCGTTTAAAAATATAATATTTACTAAATAACTTTTAGACAAATTTACTTTAATAAAAAGTTACTTATAAATAATTTTAAACCAATGCAATATTTGTATTAAACCAAACACAAATTTCTAAGATAAAGATTTAAGCAAACAAATTTGCAATTAGTGAAAAGAGCATAATTTTATTTATCATGAAATTTGCATACAATAAAAATGATCTTAACAATGCTTAAGATCAAGGCACAATTATGATAAAAAAAATACAATAATTTTTGGTTTACCAATCCTTCTCCCAAGGATCGAAAGGCTATCACTTGTCTCTCCCAAGGCCAAGCACAAGCCTATCCTCTAGATCTTCCCAAGATCTAGACGTAGCACACATGGCCATGATTTCCCACCAAGCCACACAAGGACTTGGACGCTCCGCACAAGGAAGCGATTTTCCCCTAAGCCGCGCAAGGACTTAGACGCCGCACACAAGACGACGATTTCTCTACCAATATAAAATGAAATGTGTGTAAATGAAAATACAATATGAAAAGGACAACTCCCTAGAAATTCAGATCTCTGAATGGATTGTTGAAGCCTCGAGATGATCGTTGATGTAGAAGCGCGCCCGATCTCGTCTTCAATCTTCAATCCTTCTTTGCACAAATGGGAGTTGAAGAGGTTCTGGAGCTCTCTGGTTCGTATGCACTCAGGAAGGGACTTGGAATTCCCAAAGCTTGGAATGCACGAACACAAGGAGTCATTTTATAGAAAATCGCTGTCGCCTGGGCGACATCGACTGTCGGAATTTTCCGACAGCGCTAAACTGCCGCTGGAGTGCCGTCGTGCGGGCAGTTGCTGTAACCGCCGAGCTGTCGCCTGGGCGACATCGATGTCGGATTTCCGACAGCGCAAAACTGCCGATCGTGGGTGGTGTCGTGGGCAGTTGTTGTAACCTCCGAGCTGTCGCCTGGGCGACATCGCTGTCAGATTTCCGACAGCTCAAAACTGCCTTTCGTTGTGCTGCCGTGGAGGGAAGTAGTTGTAACTACTCTGCTGTCGCCTGGGCGACATTAGCTGTTTGAATTTTCCGACAGTGAAATTTCCCACATTCAAATTTAGCTCCACCAGAAATGTGAACATCTCATACCTGTTATCTGCACACCATTAATAAAAATAGAATCAAATACAAACGGGACTTTGTTATTATCAAACCGGAGGAGTGCGAAACGCATGCTCCAACAATCACCCCCTTTTGATAATAACAAATCCGTATAAAAAGAAATTATGTCTATTTAGATTGTTGATTTTAACATTTGGTGTGTGCACAAAAATAACATGATATATTTCTCTTACAATAAATAATCGCCCTTTAGATGAAATCTCCCCCTAAATGAATGCTCCCCCTAAATATATGCTCCCCCTAAATATATGATATATTCTGTAGGTGGAATACTTAGGTGTAATAGATTTGTGATTTTTCTTTTTATATTTTTAATTCTCCCCCTTTTGGTATTAGCAAAAGTTAATATTAGATAAAAGAGTAGTTCATAAGGGAAAAGATATAGGATATAGAAATGAAGAGTAAGCGGAAGCACTTTGTTGGAAATGATTGAAGTGCATGAAATAATAGGAATATGCCATAGTATGAATAAACTCATGAAGTGACGGTATAGCCATATGAAGTAATGAAAGAAAATAACTTAAACATGAGTAAGGTCATTTGAAAGTATCATAGAAAGACACAATAGTGTATAGAATTATGGAATATTTTCGGTCCAATTCTCATGAGATGAATGTTTATATAACATAATGATGTGTACATGTGATACTTAGATCTAACATATGAAGTTATTTAATTGACATGATCATTAAAATGTAGAACATAATATAAGCATATAAAGTTAACTTTGACTTTGAAGATATAGCACAAGATGAATAGAAAACCATTTTTCTTCTGCACAAGACACTTTACAATTCTTTCCAAGGTGCTTAACCTCACAATGCTCATTAAGACTTATCAGGAGGGTAAGTAGTGCTTGGTGGAGTATCCTTGTCTTTATTTTAAACTTTTTTGATCACAGATGTTGTGATATCTTAATTTTGAGATATTGATATTTTATTTTTTGTAATTGACCAAGGATCTCCGAATTCACTTGAATCGCAAAAGATGGTGTATATTTTGTTGTGCTAACAAATCAAGGTTGAAAGTTGTATTTATGAAGTGCTATTTTATTATGTTAAAGCAAATATGATCCATGTATATATTAAATAAAAGGACATACGTATTGATCAAAAGATGTGAACGTGATGGTTCATTATGATAGATAAACAATTTCTCATACTTAGAGGCATGCAAAAACAATTTCCAATGGTCTAAACAACTAAGTAGGAGTGTCAATACGATGATAGCTTGGAAATGAAATCATATAATCATGTAAGAGTCATTTTTTAAAAATAAAAAGCACATGGTTTGTCATCAAGTCATGAGGTGAAGCATTAATAAGGACATAGAACTATTGTAAATCATCAAAGGGACCCAAAATTGAAGTTTTATCAAAACGGGAGCTGTCGGAAATTTCCGACAGTCACTGTCGCCTGGGCGACAGCCAAAATTATAAATAGGGCTTTAGACCGAGTCAAAACCTATTGTGCATCATTTCCTGGAATTAAAAAACGAGAGGAAGCTGTCGGAGTTCGGCGACATCCTAGATCTAAGGTATGGTTTTTGATTTTTAAGTGTTTTGACTTAAAATCTTTTAGGGATTTTTGATTTTAGAAAGGGGAGATGATAAATGATGTATGTTTTTTTAGTTTTCCTTTGATGAATGGTGTAGATCTTGGAAGTTTTGTGTTTTAAAAATGTAGATCTAGTGTAAATCAAGGGGATCTTGTTGGATCTTGGTGAAAATTTTTTGTTTTTTTTTATTTTGTGATTTTTGTGGTTGAAGTGTTGCATTTGTACATAGTATAATTTTTTTTTAAAAATGCAAGATTTGTTTGAGGAAGAAAGTTGAAGATGATGAATAGTAAGGATATGGAGAAGATGTAGATTTGAGAAAAAAAAATATTTTTTTAAAGACTTGATGTTGAAATAAAACATCATTTTGAGTAGATCTGGAAGTTTATGTAAAAAATTTCAAGAGAAGTTTACTGAAGTACTGTCGGAAATTTCAGACAGTCACTGTCGCCTGGGCGACAGTGTTCCAGTGCACAACACATTTTTTAATCCATGTTTTTATATGTTATTTGCAGAATGGCTTCCAGTTCTAAAGCGCGAAGAAGTACTTCTGAAGATGCGCATAGTTCGTATCAGGTGTATCCTGGGGTGGAGAAAGCCATAGTAGGAGAGCAAAATATGTGGAATTTGATTCGCCGAAGCACGATCATATCTATGATCGGCTTGCGAATGCAGGTATACTCTCAATAATCACCCCAGATTCGTTCTCTTCCTTTTTGATTCGAGAGTTCTATAATCATTTGGAAGATCCAAATTACACTGAATTGGATGGGGGAGTTAGATCAAGAATCCAAGGTCAACATGTGGAAAAAACACATGTTGATCTAAGAGAGGAATTCAGACTAGTGATGAGTGAAAATACGACGGATATAGTGGAGAGTTATAGAAAAGATAGGGATTGGACCCTTGTAAACATGAGTTTACATGGGAATCAAAAGAAGACTCTAACCACTAAAGTTACGTCACTCACTCTGGATGCTTTCTTAGTTCAAGATATATTAAGGAATTCAGTCATGTTGAAGAGTGGAGATACAAGAAGTATTACGGCTCAGTTGACACTCATTACTTACTACATTATGGAGGATGAGCTTTTTGATGTGGCGGACTTCATACTCTCCCAGATTCGGTATGCGTATAGATTAAAGCATCCAAAATGGGTGAATGTTCATACGCTGCCAATGGGGGCGATAATTCAGCGTATACTCTATAAGAAGTACGGATGGATAGCGCAAGGTTCTTATTTGGATGATTGTTATCCGGAGATATATTATACGGGTTCGATGAAAGTGAAGAAGCCGCAGGAAAAGGCCCATCCGGGAATTGAGATTTGAGAGCCGCCAATGCCTAGAGCAGGATCACTACGAGAGTCCATTGATGATTTACGTGATTCACTATAGGATCACAAGAAGGAAGTGAAGAAGGAACATAGTCGAATGCAGAAGTTTATGAAGTTTCTCGTCAAAGGTCTGAAGTTAAAGCCAACTCCTGAGGAAGAGGCCGAATGGCAAGTTCCGGACGAAGAACCGCCACGCCAATCGGTGAGGCGGACTCGACGTGGTAAAGCCGTGAGACGAGGACCTCCAGAAGACTGTCCAGAGAGCAGCGGGGCTGGTTTTGAAGATTCTGAGTAGTTTCATCAGGCTGCTACTGCTGGTTGATGTCGGAAATTTCCGACATCCACTGTCGCCTGGGCGACAGTGAACTTCTTCAGATTTCTATTTCTGTTTAATGAACTTGATCCTTATGTTGTTTTCTACTGTTTTTATTGGAACAATATTGATGTAATATTAATGATGTTTGAATTTTTGTTAAGTCTTTTGAAATTCTATGGTTTGATTTTAAAATTTAGGCTTTTTCTTTTTAAATTGTTTAGGTTTTGTGATAATTTTTTTTAAAATTTTATCGGCTTTAAATAGTGATATATTCATTGTGAAATGTCTAGAATTCCCAATTCTAGCCTAAGCATAAAAAAACGGGAATCCGATAACGGTTTAGTGAATATATCCGCTAGTTGATTATCCGTGCCTATAAATGAAATTTTTATGTGGTTATTTTTAATATGATCTCTAATAAAATGATGTCTCACATCAATATGCTTAGACCTTGAGTGATGGACAGGGTTGTATGTTAAATCAATTGCACTTTTATTATCACACCATAATTCAATAGTTTGTTGTTTAATATTAAAGTCTTCTAAAGTTTGTTTCATCCAAAGAGCTTGTGCACAACAACTACCAAGTGCGATGTATTCGGCCTCGGTGGTTGAGAGGGCAACAAAATTCTGTTTCCTACTCGACCATGAAATGAGTGAAGGGCCTAAAAAATGACAAGTGCCACTAGTGCTTTTCCTATCTAGTGAACAACCGGCATAATCAGAATCAGAGTAGCCAAAAAGAGTAAAATCATCGCTATGAGGATACCATAAACCAAGTTTAGATGTGCCAATTAAATATCTAAAAATTCTTTTTACCGCTTTTAAATGTGATTCTTTGGGATCGACTTGAAATCTAGCACATAAACAAACTGAAAACATAATATCCGGTCTAGTAGCAGTTAAATATAAAAGTGAACCTATCATGCCTCTATATAAAGTTTGATCTATTGATATTCCATTTTCATCTTTTCCTAATTTAAAAGATACACTCATAGGAGTATTTGCTTGTTTGAGATTTTCAAATCCAAATCGTTTTAAAACATCATGAATATATTTTGATTGGTTAATAAAAACTCCATCATGTTTTTGAACAATTTGAAATCCTAAGAAATATTTTAATTCTCCTACCATACTCATCTCAAATTCACTTTCCATCATTTTTACAACATAATTACACAACTCTTCATTAGTGGCTCCAAAAATAATATCATCAACATAAATTTGTAAAACAATTAAATCATCATTTACTTGCTTAATGAAGAGTGTACAATCAACGCCACCCATTTTAAAACCATTTTGTAATAAATATATAGTCAATCAATCATACCATGCTCGTGGTGCTTGTTTTAAACCATACAAAGCTTTTAGCAATCTATATACGTGATTAGGAAATTTTTCATTTATAAATCCTGGGGGTTGTTCAACATAAACTTCTTCTTTAATCAACCCGTTAAAAAATGCAGTTTTAATATCCATTTGCAATAATTTAAACCTTTTATGACTAGCAAATGCAACAAAAATTCTAACTGCTTCCAATCGTGCTACGGGTGCAAATGTTTCATCAAAATCTATCCCTTCAATTTGATTATATCCTTTCGCTACAAGCCTAGCTTTATTTCTAGTGACCCTAGAGTCACTATCTAATTTGTTTTTGAAAATCCATTTGACTCCTACTACAGGATGATCACTAGGTCTATCTACAAGAATCCAAACTTTATTTCTTTCAAATTGGTTAAGTTCTTCATTCATAGCTAGAAACCAAGATTCATCATTTAAAGCGGTGGCAACATCTTTTGGTTCTATAATTGAGACAAAACATAAATTTGAAAAACTTTCATGTAAACTAGAACGTGTACGTACCCCATGTAATGGTTCTCCAATAACAAGTTCTTGCGGATGATCTTTTGAGAACCTTAGCTCGGTTGGAGGTACATATTCTTGTTCTTCTTCTTCTTCACCATCTTTTTCATCTTCTTTCTCTACTTTTTCTTCATCATTATCATCATCATTTTTCTTCAGATTTTGTTCCACATCTTCTTCATTTTTCTCATTACCTGCAACTTTAGTATTTTCTACACAATAAATGTTTTCATCAAATTTTACATGAATAGATTCTTCAACCACTTTAGTACGTTTATTATAAACTCTATAGGCCTTGCTAGTTGAAGAATAACCAATGAAAATTCCTTCATCACATTTTTCATCAAATTTGCCTAAGTTATCTTTTGTATTCAAAATAAAGCATTTACAACCAAAAACTTTAAAGTAAGATACATTTGGTTTTCTTTGAAAATAAATTTCATAAGGAGTTAATTGTAATGTAGGACGAATCATGACACGATTAATAATATAGCATGCAGTACTGATCGCTTCGGCCCAAAAATATTTTGGCAATTTAAATTCACAAAGCATAATACGTCCTAATTCTTGAAGTGTTCTATTTTTCCTCTCCACTATACCATTTTGTTGTGGTGTGCGAGGAGCAGAAAATTCGTGTTTTATCCCAAATTCATTACAATATGAAATAAATTTTTCATTATCAAATTCTCCTCCATGATCTGATCTAATGCATTTTACTTTTAAATCAAGTTCATTTTGAATACGTGAAATTAGTTTTACAAATTCATCAAAAGCATCAGATTTTGAATTTAAAAACAATGTCCAACAAAATCTAGAATAATCATCAATAATAACAAACGTATATTTTCTACCTCCTAGACTTTGTGTAGAAATTGGACCAAACAAGTCCATATGTAATAAATGTAAAAGTCTAGTAGTAGAAATAATATTTTTGCTTTTAAAAGATGATTTTGTAAACTTTCCCTTTTGGCATGGTGAACATAATGAAGAAAGCTTTCCATTCAAATTTGGCAAACCTTTTATAATTTTATTTTTAGAAAGCTTTACTATGCGCTTGGCACTAGAATGTCCTAGTCTCCTATGCCATAATTCAAGTTCATCATTCTTTGAAATAAAACATTTAAGTGTAGAATGAGATAAATCATGAAAAGTGATTGTATAGACATTGTTTATTCTTGGTGCAGTAAGTACGATTTCGATGGTTTTAGAATCAATAATTTTGCAAAGGTTTGAGCTAGAGTCAAATAGAACATTTAGATTTTTATCACATAGTTGACTAATAGAAATTAAATTATGTTTCAAACCTTTAACATATAAAACATTTGAAATTTTAAATTCTTTGTTACCTACTACTCCAATGCCTTTGACTTTACCCTTGCCATTATCTCCAAATGTCACTGTTCCACCTTTCTTCATCTCCAGGCTAAGGAACTTTGATTTATCGCCCGTCGTGTGTTTTGAACATCCAGAGTCCAAATACCACACGTTTTCCTTGTTCCTAGCCTGCACGCACACCTAAAAAGATGATGAGAGTAAAGATCTGGTTACCCAAGTGGTCGATCCCATTGTATAGGTGGACGCCTTAGGTACCCAGATTTATTTAACATTAACTTTTCCTTTCTTCCAACATGAGCCCGAGATGTGACCAAATCGATGACATTTGGCACACACAATGAATGGTGAGGAACCATTTTTCAATGGTTTCTCTGGACTCTTGCTGGTGGAAACATCTTTATGTGTGGACTTAAAAAAAATTTTCATTTTGAAAAACAGGTTTTCTGAACCTGGAGCTGTCGCTGGTTCCGACAGCAGCTGTCGGAAATTTCCGACAGCCTCCAGAGCTTCCAGAAACGTATCCTAGCCCAAATTTTGCTGTCCCATGGCATTGGTTGGCTAAAAGCATATCCAGAGATTTTTTTCCAACACCAAATTTTCCAATTGCCATGTTCAACTCATTTACTTTGGACTTTAAAATTGAATTTTCTTTTACTATCATGCCACATCTATTTGCAACACTTTTCTTATAATTCTCTAATTGAGAATGAGAGAATTTAACAACTTTTTCTAAATCCTTTTTCTCTTTTAGAAGTTGATCAATTTTTTGATCGGACTTAGAAATAGTGTTTTCAAGTTCTTTTATCCTTGTCGAAGAATGATCACACTCTTGACAAATTTTCTTCTCGTTCCCAATAGATTTCAAATCATTTGATAACTTTTTATTTACTTTCAAAAGAACTTTGTTTTCAGATTTTAAAAAATCAATTTGTTTTAGGCTTTTATCTAAAAATTTGCATGTTTTCATAAATTCAGAGTATAAATCATCATAAGATGGAGGAGTTACCTCAGTGTCGCTTTGGACACTGCAGTCGTCGTCAGATGACGCATTTTCTATCCCCATCAAGCAGACATTTGCCTCCTCTTCCTCCTGTGTTGAGGAATCACTTTCTTCACCAGACGAAGAATCATCCCAAGTCTCTGCCTTTAACACTTTCTTCTTGTAACTTTTATCGTGCCTCTTTGCTTTTTGCTTGTTCAGGTACTTTGGGCACTTGCTTCTGATATGACAAATCTTCTTGCAATGGTAGCACTCCGGTAGCGGACGCTTCTCTTCATTATCCATTTTTCCTTTGCCTTTTTGGTAGGCAAAATCGTTCTTTTTGAAAAATTTCTTAAATGAATTTCTCCTCTCCGGATTTCTCATAAACTTCTTAAAGTTCCTCACAAACAGTCCTTCCTCATCTTCCTCACTTTCTTCAGATTCAGTTTCAACTTCCTTTTTAGATTTCAACGCCAACCTTTTCTTTTTGGGCTCCAAATTGTACTCTTGGCTTTGAATCTTCAACTCCACTTCATGGGTTTTTAGATTCCCAATGAGACTCTCCAATTGTAAGGTCTTAAGGTCATGTGACTCCGAAATTGCAGTCATTATAGGATTGAACTTCGGGGGAAGTGATCTTAAGATTTTCCTCACTAAATCTCCATTGGAGAAAACCTTACCCAACACCTTTGAATCGTTCACGAATTTAGTAAATCGTGTGTACATTGTATCAATTTCTTCATCCACCTCCATTTTGAATCTTTCGAATTCTGACTCCAGTTGAAATAACTTTGAGTCCTTTACCTGCGAAGTACCTTCATGAGTGATTTCTAAAAGATTCCAAATTTCATATGCAGTATCACAAGCACAAACTCTATTAAATTCAGTGCAATCTAGTGCGCAAAATAAAGCATTCATGGCTTTTGCATTGTTTTTACATCTTAATTTATCATTGTCATCCCACTTGTCTTTGGGTTTGACCATAGTTACATCTCCTACAACAATTGTTGGGGAAGAATAACTCGTCTCGACCATATTCCAAACTTCCATGTCGAGAGCTATTAGAAAACACCGCATTCGGGTTTTCCAATAGTTATAGTCCGTGCCCGTAAAAAGTGGTGGCCTACTGATTCCTTGCCCCTCAACGAACGCGTGATCGTTGTGCGCCATTACTCCCGGTGGTAAAACCGTTTTAGAGTAACCTAGCTCTGATAGCACTTGTTGGATCGTGTGATGCCCTTAGAGGGGGGTGAATAAGAGTGCGTTTAAAAATATAATTTTTACTTAATAATTTTTAGACAAATTTACTTTAATAAAAAGTTACTTATAAATAATTTTAACCCAATGCAATATTTGTATTAAACCAAACACAAATTTCTAAGATAAAGATTTGAGCAAACAAATTTGCAATTAGTGAAAAGATCATAATTTTATTTATCATGAAATTCGCATATAATAAAAATGATCTTAACAATGCTTAAGATCAAGGCACAATTATGATATAAAAAAAATACAATAATTTTTGGTTTACCAATCTTTCTCCCAAGGATCGGAAGGCTATCACTTGTCTCTCCCAAGACCAAGCCCAAGCCTATCCTCTAGATCTTCCCAAGATCTAGACGTAGCACACAAGGCCACGATTTCCCACCAAGCCACACAAGGACTTCGACGCTCCGCACAAGGAAGCGATTTTCCCCTAAGCCGCACAAGGACTTAGACGCCGCACACAAGACGACGATTTCTCTACCAATATAAAATGAAATGTGTGTAAATGAAAATACAATATGAAAAGGACAACTCCCTAGAAATTCAGATCTCTGAATGGATTGTTGAAGCCTCGAGATGATCGTTGATGTAGAAGCGCGCCCGATCTCGTCTTCAATCTTCAATCCTTCTTTGCACAAATGGGAGTTGAAGAGGTTCTGGAGCTCTCTGGTTCGTATGCACTCAGGAAGGGACTTGTAATTCTCAAAGCTTGGAATGCACGAACACAAGAAGTCATTTTATAGAAAATCGCTGTCTCCTGGGCGACATCGACTGTCGAAATTTTCCGACAGCGCTAAACTGCCGCTGGAGTGCCGTCATGCGGGCAGTTGCTGTAACCACCGAGCTGTCGCCTGGGCGACATCGATGTCGGATTTCCGACAGCGCTAAATTGCCGGTCGTGGGTGGTGTCGTGGACAGTTGTTGTAACCTCCGAGCTGTCGTCTGGGCGACATCGCTGTCGGATTTCCGACAGCTCAAAACTGCCTTTCGTCGTGCTGTCGTGGAGGGAAGTAGTTGTAATTTCTCTGCTGTCGCCTGGGCGACATCAGCTGTCGGAATTTTCCGACAGTGAAATTTCCCACATTCAAATTTAGCTCCAGCAGAAATGTGAACATCTCATACCTGTTATATGCACACCATTAATAAAAATAGAATCAAATACAAACGGGACTTTGTTATTATCAAACCGGAGGAGTGAGAAATGCATGCTCCAACACATGGGTCCTGAGACACGGAGATCAGTGTTATCTCGGGATGTGGTGTTCGATGAGGTGACTTCATACAAGGGGAGTTCTAGAGTTGAACTACCAGAGAGCAGGGTTGATGAAAAAAGGAAGGTTGCGGGAAGTCTTCAAGTGGAGTTGCTTGTTTCACTAGGAGCTCCAACTGTGTTAAGCTCTGAGATGGAGGCTTTAGGTTCTGGAAGCAGGGGGAGCGATGCTCCAAGTTCATCTGGAAGAGGAGCTAACATAGAAGAAACAGCTGAGGAGGTGGTTAGTCAGGAGCAACATCTTAGGAGGTCGAAGAGGACTATCAAGCCACCTGATCGATACACAGGAGGAAACATGGTGAGCTTCGTCTCATGTTTCTTTGCTGGTCCCTTGGATGAAAGGGAACCGTCGAGCTTTGAGAAGGCCAAAGGCGTGAAGCAGTGGGACATTGCTATGCAAGAGGAGATGGATGCTCTCAAGAAGAATGAGACTTGGTCTCTAGTGCCCAGGCCCAAGGGCATTACCCCTGTGACATGCAATTGGGTTTATAAGATCAAGAAGAAAGCTGACGGCACGATCGAGCGATACAAGGCTCGCCTTGTGGCTCACGGGTTCTCACAGCAGTATGGAGAAGATTATGATGAGACGTTCAGTCCAGTGGCAAAGATGACCTCGGTTCGATTTGTTATTGCTTTGGCGACATCTAGTGGATGGGAGATTTGGCAGCCCGATGTGAAGAATGCTTTCTTATACGGAGAGATTGACAAGGATATCTTCATGATCCAGCCGTCGGGCTTCATCTTGGAGGATTGTCCGGACTACGTCTGCAAACTGAAGAAGGCCCTATATGGGTTGAAGCAAGCGCCTCGGGCGTGGTATGGGAAGATCGCGGAGTATCTTCTATTCTACGAGTTCTTTGCTTCAGACTCTGATTCTAGCTTGTTTGTCAAGAAAGAGGGGGCACTTTGGGTTATTGTTCTGCTGTATGTGGATGACATGATTGTCACCGGGAACTCAAAGGAGGCAGTAGCGAGGCTGAGAGCTGAACTTGCTATCAGGTTTGAGATGAAGGATCTGGGGGAGCTCCACCATTTCTTTGGACTCGAGGTTCAGAGGCGGGAGAGCGGAGTGCTCGTTTCTCAGGCTGGATATGCGGAGCGGATCGTTCAACGATTCGGCATGGAGGAAGGGAAGAGCAGCTCTATACCTCTGGATCAGAATCATAAACTTCGAAAGGATGATGGAAGAGTTCTATCTGATCCGTTGGTGTTCCGAGCTCTGGTTGGGAGCTTGATTTACTTGACCATCACGAGGCCAGATATTGCTTATGCAGTTGGCAAAGTGAGTCGGTAAATGGCGGAGCCACGGAAGCAACATTTTTTAGCGGCGAAAGGAATCTTGAAGTATGTGAAGTCAAACTCTGATTTGGGTCTCCTATATAGGGGAGGGTCAAGCTTGGAGTTGCATGGATACATGGATGCTGACTACGGGGGAGACGTGGATGATCGGAGATCAACGTCTGGTTTTGTCTTTATGACGGGCCCCACAGCTATCTCTTGGTGCAGCAAAAAGCAGGACTCGGTGTCCGTATCTACCACAGAAGTGGAACACAAGGCTTCGACCTTGGAAGCTCAGGAAGCCGTTTGGCTCAGGAGGTTGGTGAAGGACGTTCATGAGGAGGTTCGAGGTCCCACTATGCTACGCGGGGACAAGGAGAGTGCTCTCAAGCTGGTTAATAATCCAGTTTGTTACGCGAGGACCAAGCATATTGAGATTGAGCACCATTTCATTCGTGAAAAGGTGTTGGGAGGATCTCTTATGGTTGAGCATGTTCAGAGTGCGGACAATGTCACAGACTTCTTCACAAAGCCGCTGGCGAAGGGATCGTTTACTCGGTTGCGAAGTTTTCTCGGGCTAGTTTCCACTTCCCACTTCAAGGGGGAGTGTTAAAATTGTTGAAGTGGAGTGGAAGGTGGCCGACGGTCAGAATTGTGGAGACCGCAGAGACCGCGCGGTCTGCGTTGGTGCTCTGCCGGTCTATTTTGCCGGTCTGGTTCTGGCGGTCTGCTAGTTGACCGGGTTGTTCCTGGTTGTTGCGGTCTCGTACCGGGTTGTTCTGCTTGGTCTGTCTATCTTCTTTGTAGAAGACCGGGCGGTCTGTTCTAGTGTAACCGCTGTGACCGGGCGGCTTATGCAAGGCGATCTGGCGACTTGTTGTTGGATCATGTGACGCCCTTAGAGGGGGGGGGGGGGTGAATAAGGGTGCGTTTAAAAATATAATATTTACTTAATAATTTTTAGACAAATTTACTTTAATAAAAAGTTACTTATAAATAATTTTAATCCAATGCAATATTTGTTTTAAACCAAACACAAATTTCTAAGATAAAGATTTAAGCAAACAAATTTGCAATTAGTGAAAAGAGCATAATTTTATTTATCATGAAATTTGCATACAATAAAAATGATCTTAACAATGCTTAAGATCAAGGCACAATTATGATAAAAAAAATACAATAATTTTTGGTTTACCAATCCTTCTCCCAAGGATCGGAAGGCTATCACTTGTCTCTCCCAAGACCAAGCCCAAGCCTATCCTCTAGATCTTCCCAAGATCTAGACGTAGCACACAAGTCCATGATTTCCCACCAAGCCACACAAGGACTTGGACGCTCCGCACAAGGAAGCGATTTCCCCTAAGCCGCGCAAGGACTTAGACGCCGCACACAAGACGACGATTTCTCTACCAATATAAAATGAAATGTGTGTAAATGAAAATACAATATGAAAAGGACAACTCCCTAGAAATTCAGATCTCTGAATGGATTGTTGAAGCCTCAAGATGATCGTTGATGTAGAAGCGCGCCCGATCTCGTCTTCAATCTTCAATCCTTCTTTGCACAAATGGGAGTTGAAGAGGTTCTGGAGCTCTCTGGTTTGTATGCACTCAGGAAGGGACTTGGAATTCTCAAAGCTTGGAATGCACGAACACAAGGAGTCATTTTATAGAAAATCACTGTCGCCTGGGTGACATCGACTGTCGGAATTTTCCGACAGTGCTAAACTGCCGCTGGAGTGCCGTCGTGCGGGCAGTTGCTGTAACCGTCGAGCTATCGCCTGGGCGACATCGATGTCGGATTTCCGACAGCGCAAAACTGCCGGTCGTGGGTGGTGTCGTGGGCAGTTGTTGTAACCTCCGAGCTGTCGCCTGGGCGACATCGCTGTCAGATTTCCGACAGCTCAAAACTGCCTTTCGTCGTGCTGCCGTGGAGGGAAGTAGTTGTAACTTCTCTGCTGTCGCCTGGGCGACATCAGCTGTCGGAATTTTCCGACAGTGAAATTTCCCACATTCAAATTTAGCTCCAGCAGAAATGTGAACATCTCATACCTGTTATCTGCACACCATTAATAAAAATAGAATCAAATACAAACGGGACTTTGTTATTATCAAACCGGAGGAGTGCGAAACGCATGCTCCAACAATCACCCCCTTTTGATAATAACAAATCCGTATAAAAAGAAATTATGTTTATTTAGATTGTTGATTTTAACATTTGGTGTGTGCACAAAAATAACATGATATATTTCTCTTAAAATAAATAATCGCCCTTTAGATGAAAGCTCCCCCTAAATGAATGCTCCCCCTAAATATATGCTCCCCCTAAATATATGATATATTGTGTAGGTGGAATACTTAGGTGTAATAGATTTGTGATTTTTCTTTTTATATTTTTAATTCTCCCCCTTTTGGTATTAGCAAAAGTTAATATTAGATAAAAGAGTAGTTCATAAGGGAAAAGATATAGGATATAGAAATGAAGAGTAAGCGGAAGCACTTTGTTGGAAATGATTGAAGTCCATGAAATAATAGGAATATGCCATAGTATGAATAAACTCATGAAGTGACGGTATAGCCATATGAAGTAATGAAAGAAAATAACTTAAACATGAGTAAGGTCATTTGAAAGTATCATAGAAAGACACAATAGTGTATAGAATTATGGAATATTTCCGGTCCAATTCTCATGAGATGAATGTTTATATAACATAATGATATGTACATGTGATACTTAGATCTAACATATGAAGTTATTTAATTGACATGATCATTAAAATGTAGAACATAATATAAGCATATAAAGTTAACTTTGACTTTGAAGATATAGCACAAGATGAATAGAAAACCATTTTTCTTCTGCACAAGACACTTTACAATTCTTTCCAAGGTGCTTAACCTCACAATGCTCATTAAGACTTATCAGGAGGGTAAGTAGTGCTTGGTGGAGTATCCTTGTCTTTATTTTAAACTTTTTTGATCACAGATGTTGTGATATCTTAATTTTGAGATATTGATATTTTATTTTTTGTAATTGACCAAGGATCTCCGTATTCACTTGAATCGCAAAAGATGGTGTATATTTTGTTGTGCTAACAAATCAAGGTTGAAAGTTGTATTTATGAAGTGTTATTTTATTATGTTAAAGCAAATATGATCCATGTATATATTAAATAAAAGGACATACGTATTGATCAAAAGATGTGAACGTGATAGTTCATTATGATAGATAAACAATTTCTCATACTTAGAGGCATGCAAAAACAATTTCCAATGGTCTAAACAACTAAGTAGGAGTGTCAATACGATGATAGCTTGGAAATGAAATCATATAATCATGTAAGAGTCATTTTTTAAAAATAAAAAGCACATGGTTTGTCATCAAGTCATGAGGTGAAGCATTAATAAGGACATAGAACTATTGTAAATCATCAAAGGGACCCAAAATTGAAGTTTTATCAAAATGGGAGCTGTCGGAAATTTCCGACAGTCACTGTCGCCTGGGCGACAGCCAAAATTATAAATAGGGCTTTGGACCGAGTCAAAACCTATTGTGCATCATTTCCTGGAATTAAAAAACGAGAGGAAGCTGTCGGAGTTCGGCGACATCCTAGATCTAAGGTATGGTTTTTGATTTTTAAGTGTTTTGACTTAAAATTTTTTAGGGATTTTTTATTTTAGAAAGGGGAGATGATAAATGATGTATGTTTTTTTTAGTTTTCCTTTGATGAATGGTGTAGATCTTGGAAGTTTTGTGTTTTAAAAATGTAGATCTAGTGTAAATCAAGGGGATCTTGTTGGATCTTGGTGAAAAATTTTTGTTTTTTTTATTTTGTGATTTTTGTGGTTGAAGTGTTGCATTTATACATAGTATAATTTTTTTTAAAAATGCAAGATTTGTTTGAGGAAGAAAGTTGAAGATGATGAATAGTAAGGATATGGAGAAGATGTAGATTTGAGAAAAAAAAATATTTTTTTAAAGACTTGATGTTGAAATAAAACATCATTTTGAGTAGATCTGGAAGTTTATGTAAAAAATTTCAAGAGAAGTTTACTGAAGTACTGTCGGAAATTTCCGACAGTCACTGTCGCCTGGGCGACAGTGTTCCAGTGCACAACACATTTTTTAATCCATGTTTTTATATGTTATTTGAAGAATGGCTTCCAGTTCTAAAGCGCGAAGAAGTACTTCTGAAGATGCGCATAGTTCGTATCAAGTGTATCCTGGGGTGGAGAAAGCCATAGTAGGAGTAGCAAAATATGTGGAATTTGATTCGCCGAAGCACGATCATATCTATGATCGGCTTGCGAATGCAGGTATACTCTCAATAATCACCCAAGATTCGTTCTCTTCCTTTTTGATTCGAGAGTTCTATAATCATTTGGAAGATCCAAATTACACTGAATTGGATGGGGGAGTTAGATCAAGAATCCAAGGTCAACATGTGGAAATAACACATGTTGATCTAAGAGAGGAATTCAGACTAGTGATGAGTGAAAATATGCCGGATATAGTGGAGAGTTATAGAAAAGATAGGGATTGGACCCTTGTAAACATGAGTTTACATGGGAATCAAAAGAAGACTCTAACCACTAAAGTTACGTCACTCACTCCGGATGCTTTCTTAGTTCAAGATATATTAAGGAATTCAGTCATGTTGAAGAGTGGAGATACAAGAAGTATTACGGCTCAGTTGACACTCATTACTTACTACATTATGGAGGATGAGCTTTTTGATGTGGCGGACTTCATACTCTCCCAGATTCGGTATGCGTATAGATTAAAGCATCCAAAATGGGTGAATGTTCATACGCTGCCAATGGGGGCGATAATTCAGCGTATACTCTATAAGAAGTACGGATGGATAGCGCAAGGTTCTTATTTGGATGATTGTTATCCGGAGATATATTATACGGGTTCGATGAAAGTGAAGAAGCCGCAGAAAAAGGCCCATCCGGGAATTGAGATTCGAGAGCCGCCAATGCCTAGAGCAGGATCACTACGAGAGTCCATTGATGATTTACGTGATTCACTAGAGGATCACAAGAAGGAAGTGAAGAAGGACCGTAGTTGAATGCAGAAGTTTATGAAGTTTCTCGTCAAAGGTCTGAAGTTAAAGCCAACTCCTGAGGAAGAGGCCGAATGGCAAGTTCCGGACGAAGAACCGCCACGCCAATCGGTGAGGCGGACTCGACGTGGTAAAGCCGTGAGACGAGGACCTCCAGAAGACTGTCCAGAGAGCAGCGGGGCTAGTTTTGAAGATTCTGAGTAGTTTCATCAGGCTGCTGCTGCTGGTTGATCTCGGAAATTTCCGACATCCACTGTCGCCTGGGCGACAGTGAACTTCTTCAGATTTCTATTTCTGTTTAATGAACTTGATCCTTATGTTGTTTTCTACTGTTTTTATTGGAACAATATTGATGTAATATTAATGATGTTTGAATTATTGTTAAGTCTTTTGAAATTCTATGGTTTGATTTTAAAATTTAGGCTTTTTCTTTTTAAATTGTTTAGGTTTTGTGATAATTTTTTTAAAATTTTATCGGCTTTAAATAGTGATATATTCATTGTGAAATGTCTAGAATTCCCAATTCTAGCCTAAGCATAAAAAAACGGGAATCCGATAACGGTTTAGTGAATATATCCGCTAGTTGATTATCCGTGCCTATAAATGAAATTTTTATGTGGTTATTTTAATATGATCTCTAATAAAATGATGTCTCACATCAATATGCTTAGACCTTGAATGATGGACCGGGTTGTATGTTAAATCAATTGCACTTTTATTATCACACCATAATTCAATAGTTTGTTGTTTAATATTAAAGTCTTCTAAAGTTTGTTTCATCCAAAGAGCTTGTGCACAACAACTACCAAGTGCGATGTATTCGGCCTCGGTGGTTGAGAAGGCAACAGAATTCTGTTTCCTACTCGACCATGAAATGAGTGAAGGGCCTAAAAAGTGACAAGTGCCACTAGTGCTTTTCCTATCTAGTGAACAACCGGCATAATCAGAATCAGAGTAGCCAAAAAGAGTAAAATCATCGCTATGAGGATACCATAAACCAAGTTTAGATGTGCCAATTAAATATCTAAAAATTCTTTTTACCACTTTTAAATGTGATTCTTTGGGATCGGCTTGAAATCTAGCACATAAACAAACTGAAAACATAATATCCGGTCTAGAAGTAGTTAAATATAAAAGTGAACCTATCATGCCTCTATATAAAGTTTGATCTATTGATATTCCATTTTCATCTTTTCCTAATTTAAAAGATACACTCATAGGAGTATTTGCTTGTTTGAGATTTTCAAATCCAAATCGTTTTGAATATATTTTGATTGGTTAATAAAAACTCCATCATGTTTTTGAACAATTTGAAATCCTAAGAAATATTTTAATTCTCCTACCATACTCATCTCAAATTCACTTTCCATCATTTTTACAACATAATTACACAACTCTTCATTAGTGGCTCCAAAAATAATATCATCAACATAAATTTGTACAACAATTAAATCATCATTTACTTGCTTAATGAAGAGTGTACAATCAACGCCACCCATTTTAAAACCATTTTTAATAAATATATAGTCAATCAATCATACCATGCTCGTTGTGCTTGTTTTAAACCATACAAAGCTTTTAGCAATCTATATACGCGATTAGGAAATTTTTCAATTATAAATCCTAGGGGTTGTTCAACATAAACTTCTTCTTTAATCAACCCGTTAAAAAATGCAGTTTTAATATCCATTTGCAATAATTTAAACCTTTTATGACTAGCAAATGCAACAAAAATTCTAACTGCTTCCAATCGTGCTACGGGTGCAAATGTTTCATCAAAATCTATCCCTTTAATTTGATTATATCCTTTCGCTACAAGCCTAGCTTTATTTCTAGTGACCCTAGAGTCACTATCTAATTTGTTTTTGAAAATCCATTTGACTCCTACTACAGGATGATCACTAGGTCTATCTACAAGAATCCAAACTTTATTTCTTTCAAATTGGTTAAGTTCTTCATTCATAGCTAGAAACCAAGATTCATCATTTAAAGCGGTGGCAACATCTTTTGGTTCTATATTTAAGACAAAACATAAATTTGAAAAACTTTCATGTAAACTAGAACGTGTACGTACCCCATGTAATGGTTCTCCAATAACAAGTTCTTGCGGATGATCTTTTGAGAACCTTAGCTCGGTTGGAGGTACATATTCTTGTTCTTCTTCTTCTTCACCATCTTTTTCATCTTCTTTCTCTACTTTTTCTTCATCATTATCATCATCATTTTTCTTCAGATTTTGTTCCACATCTTCTTCATTTTTCTCATTACCTGCAACTTTAGTATTTTCTACACAATAAATGTTTTCATCAAATTTTACATGAATAGATTCTTCAACCACTTTAGTACGTTTATTATAAACTCTATAGGCCTTGCTAGTTGAAGAATAACCAATGAAAATTCCTTCATCACATTTTTCATCAAATTTGCCTAAGTTATCTTTTGTATTCAAAATAAAGCATTTACAACCAAAAACTTTAAAGTAAGATACATTTGGTTTTCTTTGAAAATAAATTTCATAAGGAGTTAATTGTAATGTAGGACGAATCATGACACGATTAATAATATAGCATGCAGTACTGATCGCTTCGGCCCAAAAATATTTTGGCAATTTAAATTCACAAAGCATAATACGTCCTAATTCTTGAAGTGTTCTATTTTTCCTCTCCACTATACCATTTTGTTGTGGTGTGCGAGGAGCAGAAAATTCGTGTTTTATCCCAAATTCATTACAATGTGAAATAAATTTTTCATTATCAAATTCTCCTCCATGATCTGATCTAATGCATTTTACTTTTAAATCAAGTTCATTTTGAATACATGAAATTAGTTTTACAAATTCATCAAAAGCATTAGATTTTGAATTTAAAAACAATGTCCAACAAAATCTAGAATAATCATCAATAATAACAAACGTATATTTTCTACCTCCTAGACTTTGTGTAAAAATTGGACCAAACAAGTCCATATGTAATAAATGTAAAGGTCTAGTAGTAGAAATAATATTTTTGCTTTTAAAAGATGATTTTGTACACTTTCCCTTTTGGCATGGTGAACATAATGAAGAAAGCTTTCCATTCAAATTTGGCAAACCTTTTATAATTTTATTTTTAGAAAGCTTTACTATGCGCTTGGCACTAGAATGTCCTAGTCTCCTATGCCATAATTCAAGTTCATCATTCTTTGAAATAAAACATTTAAGTGTAGAATGAGATAAATCATGAAAAGTGATTGTATAGACATTGTTTATTCTTGGTGCAGTAAGTACGATTTCGTTTGTTTTAGAATCAATAATTTTGCAAAGGTTTGAGCTAGAGTCAAATAGAACATTTAGATTTTTATCACATAGTTGACTAATAGAAATTAAATTATGTTTCAAACCTTTAACATATAAAACATTTGAAATTTTAAATTCTTTGTTACCTACTACTCCAATGCCTTTGACTTTACCCTTGCCATTATCTCCAAATGTCACTGTTCCACCTTTCTTCATCTCCAGGCTAAGGAACTTTGATTTATCGCCCATCGTGTGTTTTGAACATCCAGAGTCCAAATACCACACGTCTTCCTTCTTCCTAGCCTGCACGCACACCTAAAAAGATGATGAGAGTAAAGATCTGGTTACCCAAGTGGTCGATCCCATTGTATAGGTGGACGCCTTAGGTACCCAGATTTGTTTAACATTAACTTTTCCTTTCTTCCAACATGAGCCCGAGATGTGACCAAATCGATGACATTTGGCACACACAATGAATGGTGAGGAACCATTTTTCAATGGTTTCTCTGGACTCTTGCTGGTGGAAACATCTTTATGTGTGGACTTAGAAAAAATTTTCATTTTGAAAAACAGGTTTTCTGAACCTGGAGCTGTCGCTGGTTCCGACAGCTGCTGTCGGAAATTTCCGACAGCCTCCAAAGCTTCAAGAAACGTATTCTAGCCGAAATTTTGCTGTCCCATGGCATTGGTTGGCTAAAAGCATATCCAGAGAATTTTTTCCAACACCAAATTTTCCAATTGCCATGTTCAACTCATTTACTTTGGACTTTAAAATTGAATTTTCTTTTACTATCATGCCACATCTATTTGCAACACTTTTCTTATAATTCTCTAATTGAGAATGAGAGAATTTAACAACTTTTTCTAAATCCTTTTTCTCTTTTAGAAGTTGATCAATTTTTTGATCGGACTTAGAAATAGTGTTTTCAAGTTCTTTTATCCTTGTCGAAGAGTGATCACACTCTTGACAAATTTTCTTCTCGTTCCCAATAGATTTCAAATCATTTGATAACTTTTTATTTACTTTCAAAAGAACTTTGTTTTCAGATTTTAAAAAATCAATTTGTTTTAGGCTTTTATCTAAAAATTTGCATGTTTTCATAAATTCAGAATATAAATCTTCATAAGATGGAGGAGTTACCTCAGTGTCGCTTTGGAAACTGCAGTCGTCGTCAGATGACGCATTTTCTTTCCCCATCAAGCAGACATTTGCCTCCTCTTCCTCCTGTGTTGAGGAATCACTTTCTTCACCAGACGAAGAATCATCCCAAGTCTCTGCCTTTAACACTTTCTTCTTGTAACTTTTATCGTGCCTCTTTGCTTTTTGCTTGTTCAGATACTTTGGGCACTTGCTTCTGATATGACCAATCTTCTTGCAATGGTAGCACTCCGGTAGCGGACGCTTCTCTTCATTCTCCATTTTTCCTTTGCCTTTTTGGTAGGCAAAATCGTTCTTTTTGAAAAATTTCTTAAATGAATTTCTCCTCTCCAGATTTCTCATAAACTTCTTACAGTTCCTCACAAACAGTCCTTCCTCATCTTCCTCACTTTCTTCAGATTCAGTTTCAACTTCCTTTTTAGATTTCAACGCCAAGCTTTTCTTTTTGAGCTCCAAATTGTACTCTTGGCTTTGAATCTTCAGCTCCACTTCATGGGTTTTTAGATTCCCAATGAGACTCTCCAATTGTAAGGTCTTAAGGTCATGTGGCTCAGAAATTGCAGTCACTTTAGAATTGAACTTCGGGGGAAGTGATCTTAAGATTTTCCTCACTAAATCTCCATTGGAGAAAACCTTACCCAACACCTTTGAATCGTTCACGATTTTAGTAAATCGTGTGTACATTGTATCAATTTCTTCATCCACCTCCATTTTGAATCATTTGAATTCTGACTCCAGTTGAAATAGCTTTGAGTCCTTTACCTGCGAAGTACCTTCATGAGTGATTTCTAAAAGATTCCAAATTTCATATGCAGTATCACAAGCACAAACTCTATTAAATTCAGTGCGATCTAGTGCGCAAAATAAAGCATTCATGGCTTTTGCATTGTTTTTACATCTTAAATTATCATTGTCATCCCACTTGTCTTTGGGTTTGACCATAGTTACATCTCCTACAACAATTGTTGGGGAAGAATAACTCGTCTCGACCATATTCCAAACTTCCATGTCGAGAGCTATTAGAAAACACCGCATTCGGGTTTTCCAATAGTTATAGTCCGTGCCCGTAAAAAGTGGTGGCCTACTGATTCCTTGCCCCTCAACGAACGCGTGATCGTTGTGCGCCATTACTCCCGGTGGTAAAACCGTTTTGGAGTAACCTACCTCTGATACCACTTGTTGGATCGTGTGACGCCCTTAGAGGGGGGGGGGGGGTGAATAAGGGTGCGTATAAGAAAATAATTTTTACTTAATAATTTTTAGACAAATTTACTTTAATAAAAAGTTACTTATAAATAATTTTAAACCAATGCAATATTTGTACTAAACCAAACACAAATTTCTAAGATAAAGATTTAAGCAAACAAATTTGCAATTAGTGAAAAAAGCATAATTTTTTTTATCATGAAATATGCATACAATAAAAATGATCTTAACAATGCTTAAGATCAAGGCACAATTATGATAAAAAAAATACAATAATTTTTGCCCAAGGATCGGAAGGCTATCACTTGTCTCTCCCAAGACCAAGCCCAAGCCTATCCTCTTGATCTTCCCAAGATCTAGACGTAGCATACAAGACCACGATTTCCCACCAAGCCACACAAGGCTTGGACGCTCCGCACAAGGAAGCGATTTTCCCCTAAGCCGCGCAAGGACT
Source organism: Dactylorhiza incarnata (assembly GCA_033032865.1). Classification (NCBI taxonomy): domain Eukaryota; kingdom Viridiplantae; phylum Streptophyta; class Magnoliopsida; order Asparagales; family Orchidaceae; genus Dactylorhiza; species Dactylorhiza incarnata. The sequence goes on from JAWHQI010000068.1 coordinate 3,299,598, forward strand.
TAGACGCCGCACACAAGACGACGATTTCTCTACCAATATAAAATGAAATGTGTGTAAATGAAAATACAATATGAAAAGGACAACTCCCTAGAAATTCAGATCTCTGAATGGATTGTTGAAGCCTCGAGATGATCGTTGATGTAGAAGCGCGCCCAATCTCGTCTTCAATCTTCAATCCTTCTTTACACATATGGGAGTTGAAGAGGTTCTAAAGCTCTCTGGTTCGTATGCACTAAGGAAGGGACTTGGAATTCTCAAAGTTTTTGAATGCACGAACACAAGGAGTCATTTTATAGAAAATCGCTGTCGCCTGGGCGACATCGACTGTCGGAATTTTCCGACAGCGCTAAACTGCCGCTGGAGTGCCGTCGTGTGGGCAGTTGCTGTAACCGCCGAGCTGTCGCCTAGGCGACATCGATGTCGGATTTCCGACAGCGCAAAACTACTGGTCGTGGGTGGTGTCGTGGTCAGTTGTTGTAACCTCCGAGTTGTCGCCTGGGCGACATCGCTGTCGGATTTCCGACAGCTCAAAACTGCCTTTCGTCGTGCTGCCGTGGAGGGAAGTAGTTGTAACTTCTCTGCTGTCGCCTGGGCGACATCAGCTGTCGGAATTTTCCGACAGTGAAATTTCCCACATTCAAATTTAGCTCCAGTAGAAATGTGAACATCTCATACCTGTTATCTGCACACTATTAATAAAAATAGAATCTAATACAAACGGGACTTTGTTATTATCAAACCGGAGGAGTGCGAAACGCATGCTCCAACACTTGTCTGAAGTCGGCCAGATGCTCTTGGCTTGTTCTTGGTTTTCTAAGGAAGGAGCGGTCTTGTGTTCGCGCAGCTTGTGCGCGGTCTGCTGCTGATCTGTGGTCTTGGACCGGATATTGTCCAAGTGGTGATCGCGTGGTCTGCTCTTTGAGACCGCTGGCGATCTGGCGGGTGGTGATTGTACCTCTCTTGTGGAGTTGACGACATCCATCTAGTCGTCTATAAATAGAGGTGCAGGGCCCGTCATTCCTAATGAGAACTGTAAGAACTAGAGCCTGAGTTTATTCGTGCGGTCTCAACTTTGAGGTCAGGCGGTCTCGGAAGCAAGTTGACTGTTTGTTGTGTTCGCAGGTTTGCGGTCAGCAGGTTGCGGTCTCCTTCCTTGGTGATTTCCCAGCGGCTTGAATAAACAGTTCGGCAGTGGCTTTTCTGCGAACTGGTTTATGTTTGTTCTTGTGCTGTTCACAGCGAGCTCAGCAATCAGGCGACCTTCAGCGGTCAGGTGATCATAGTTGCGGTATGGCGACAGCTTCAGTTCTTTGTTCAATAAGCTCCAGTTCGTGCGGTCTGAGGTGGCGTCTTGCAGTGTGGTCTGAGGTTGTGGTCTGACGTCATCTGGGCTGTTTTCTGTTCGTGCGGTCTCAGGTCAAGCCGGGCGGTCTCTGGAGTCAAGCGGTCTGTGCGGTCTCTGCTTGTCAAGACTGCTAGATTTGTTTTGGTGTGTTTTGATCTTCACTTCTCCGTGATTCTTATGAATCATGTCTCGCCATGTATACCTCGCACTGTAAATGAAGTTTGTGATTCAATAAAGTTTCTTGTGTTGTTGTGTGGCATTGTGGTTGTTTGGCTATAACTCAGTTGATGCAACTCCTGCTTACTCCTGAACGATTCAAATCAAAAATTTTAACACGCAGGTCTGCAACATCCTGCAAATTGACCTCAATGATAACATCAGAAATAGTTGTAGTTTCGTGTGTAGTGGGATAAGACGTGCTTCTTAAGAGTTCAGGCTCACTCTCCACACAAGGGAACAAATCCACGCAAAGTGGTACATGAACCGAAGAGTATGGAGGGTCACATCAGAAACAAAGTCATGAGGGACACTGATGCACGTTTAGATTCCAAAGCCTTCAGGAAGTGAAGGTGGAAGTGACACATAATCAGAGGAAGGAGCTGTGCTCGCAGAATTCGAAGATGGGATGATCCGGATATCCGGCTCATCGTCATCCGTCAGTTGGCGAAGATAATCAGCACAGTCCTTCAAGGCATGCTCTATACTTTTGCAAAATAAACACTGCTTTACCGTCTTCGCCGACACCAAAGGTGCGGCAGCCGCGTAAAAGTGCGACGACGGAGGCGCAATAGAGTAGCCAAAAGATTTATTGGCTCCGTACGGTTTCTGAACAACACCATACTCTTTGGGACACCTATCACTAGAATGGGATGTGTCCCCACACCAACGATATCGGATATTCAAATGCGCCCACATGATACAGAAGAAGAAAATAGCATAATAAAGACTAAATTAAAAAGAATACAAGACTCAATCGAAAATAATCGATTCCCAACCAAAATATCATCACACCTGCACTCCCCTGCAACTGCGCCAAAAACTTGATACGATTACGACAAGTGCACCAGCGCGTGCAAGTAATAGTTGGGAGGCAACTCCCCAGATATCGATCTCAAAGGGAATGCAAGTTGTGGAGACAAGAAAATAGAGTGAGGTGATTGTTACGACGAGCAATAGAAAGTAAAAACAAGGGCATTGTGATTGGTGTCCTAAGCTATTGCAGAAATAAGAGAAATGCGGGTCGAAAGCACCGCTTCGCAAAGTGGGGGTGAGTGCAGCGGCCGCGATGCCGCGCTTCGGTATGTGAGTGAAATGGCCATAGTGCGGGGTTTTGTGAGGGTCGTATTCACCTCGTCGCGAAACACGCAACTAGCAATTTCTAGTGCGGAGCACTACAAAGCGGTGGAGTGGATGGGGGACTACGACGCTTCTCAAATCTCATAAACCACAAAAGATCTCAAAAACATGAAATCATATTAACTAAAACACAATGTTTATGAACATATTCCACAATAACAAACACATACAAGGAAAACTTTGAAGCAAAGCGTAGGGGAAAAGAGAAAACCGAAGCTCGAAGACTTTGCTAAAGATTCTCAGCCGGAATCGTAGGGTTGTCAATCCTCGTTCGTGCTCGGTCTTCAGTTGCGTCCGGGTTCCGGAGGAGATGTTACCTTCCTCTACTATTACCCATCTTCTTCGTGGTCTAGCTCGAGGTAACTCTTGTTCGACACCTTGAATGCAGCGGAGACTTTTCGTCTATGGCGTTCTTGAGCTCAAAGATGATAGAGGAGGCCAAGGAGGGAGCTTCGGCGGAAGATTTGCAAGACAATGGTTGTCGGAGCTCCTCCTAGGTCAAACGGTGGTGGAGAGGTGAACTCGGCGAAAATGGCGGGCTTCTGGAGCTTTTCCCGCGGTGGATCCTGATTGCAGCAGATTTCCTGCCTTAAATACTAAAAGGTCAGAAATTTAGTTACGCACGGGCAAACGCACAACCGTGCGTTGCCCGTGCGTTATTTAACAAATAAAGTAGCTTGACGAAGAAGGAGCTGCGCCCGTGCGTTTTACTCACGCACGGGCGAATCCGCCCGTGCATAAAAACGCACGAACAGATTCATATTGGCTAAAAATTAGTTGAAACAGGCGATCGTGCATTTCCTTCGCACACGGGCAACTGCCCGTGCGTAAAAACGCACGAACAAAGTCAGATCACCGGTTTTCTCCCCAAATGAAGGTGCTCGACCGCAGCCATCCGTGCGTCAAGAAAACGCACGACCGTGCGCTATACACAATCATGTTTTCTGGGCAAAAGGGGATGATTCAACCACCTGTAAGAATAACAATCCAGCGGGAATACACCTCCAGTACCAATCAGACAGAGAAAAAAGGATTGGGGAGCACCATGTGCTTACCCCCAATAACATGGAGCGCAAACGCACACCAAAACTGGCCCAAAAAGAGCACGAAGCACGCAAGTGCGTGTAACTGAGCATAAGATAAATAGATGCACTAATAGCTCGAAAATGACGTGCACAAGAGTGAAAAGCAGCCCGGATGAGTCCATAAAAGTGTATTAAAATGGGACTCATCAAGGGGTCGTATATTGTAGACGAGGCACTCAAGACAGGAGGGTACCACCTCTGAAATGTGGATGGGGTACTCCTCGGCCTGGCCAGGAGCGGAGTTGACCTGAAACGATTCTATCCTTGAAGTTTTTTGTAATTGTCTTGTTATATATTCTATTCTCAATATATTGGTTTGGAAGTTTTTTCTAAGCAGGAGTCCCCGAGTTTTGGTGCTGGAGTGCTCCAGATCGATTACGCTACCTGGCTATCATAGATGGCGGGACAGGTTGATCTCTGGAGAGGCTGGCAAGGTGGAAAGTTTTGGCGCTGGAGTGCCCAAGATCGATTCCGCTCCCGGGCTCTCATAGACGGCGAGACAGGTTGATCTCTGGAGAGGCTTGCAAGGTGGAATGTTTTGGTGCTGGAGTGCCCCAGATCAATTCCGCTGCTAGGCTCTCATAGACGGTGGGACAGGTTGATCTCTAGAGAGGCTGGCAAGGTGGAAAGTTTTGGTGCTGGAGTGTCCCAGATCGATTCCACTGCCGGCCTCTCATAGACGGTGGGACAGGTTGATCTCTAGAGAGGATGGCAAGGTGGAATGTTTTGGTGCTGGAGTGCCCCGGATCAATTTCACTGCGGGGCTCTCATATACGGTGGGAATGGTTGATCTCTGGAGAGGCTGGCAAGGTGGAAAGTTTTTGGTGCTGGAGTTCCCCAGATTGATTTCGCTGTCAGGCTCTCATAGACGGTGGGACAGGTTGATCTCTGGAGAGGCTGGCAGAGTGGAAAGTTTTTGGTGCTGGTGTGCCCCAGATTGATTCCGCTGCCGGGCTCTCATAGATGGTGGGATAGGTTGATCTCAGGAGAGGCTGGCAAGGTGGAAAGTTTTGGTGCTGGAGTGCCCCAGATCGATTCTGTTGCCGGACTCTCAAAGACGGTGGGTCAGGTTGATCTCTGGAGAGGCTGGCAAGTAAGTTATTCTTGTTAAGGGGTTTGGTTCGCCAAATCTCGCACGGCCTGGATAGGGCGAGCCCTTGGGGTTGCTCGCGAGAAATGAAGGACAACAATTGCTAAAAAGTGCCAAGTCTAAGGGTAATGACGAGACGGCTGGGTACAGTGACTTCACGGTTTGTCAGGTTGGGCCCTGGCTCGCAAAAAGCACCTGGAGAATTCATAAGTAACGTCTGAGACTAGTAAGTTGGGAGGTACGCCGGCGCGGTGGTTAACAAGCAATGCTGGTCGCTCGTAGAGGGTGGGCGAACGAGGCAGGATAATGTCAATCCCGCTCGCAAAAGCCCCGATGGGTGAGCCAGAGGCGCGAAGCGGGCCACACTCAACGGAAGAGAAAATAGATGGTCCATCTAGCAAAACTCCTAAGCGGGATAAGCTATGCGAGCATCTTATTGAATATGCGCGAGGTAAGATAGAGAGACAAAACGAAAGTACGATGAAAGGGTGAACCTTATAATCATCGCATACAAGAAGGAGGCGAACGCGAGCATGAATAATAGCGTTAAAGATGCGAGCGCGGATAAGAGTAAGAGCACAAGCATAACCAAATATATTCACGCGAGCATAGAAAAGCTTAATGCGAGCAAGATAGAAAGGCAATTACTAGATAGAAAAATGTTCCATGTTTTCTTTTCTCAAAAGTGTTACAAAATAACGACAAACTCGTCGGGTGAAAACAAAAACTTTACATTGAAAATTAAAATGCTAATGTTGGTCGCTGGACGGCTCTTCCTCGCTCCTGCGGTCTTCAGGATCCGGGATCGGTGCGAACAGGTCCGGGACGATGTCCTCGATGCCGAGCTCCAGTGCATCCGGGGAAAGCAGGCCCGCCCCTTTGAGGGTCTCAAAGACGAGGGTGGCTACACCCATGGAATTCTTGCGGGTTGCCTCCTGTTTGCCTCGAGATATCTTCTGATTCCCAGCTTGCAGAGGGGATGGAGGGAGCGCAGCCCTAGTCAGCTCGTAGACATGCGCTTTGAGGAACGCAACCTCTGCTTCCAGGTCGGCGTTCCACGAGAGCAGCTGGCTCGCGGTCTCGGCATCCTGAAGAAGAAAAATGTAAGCCAAGCAAAACATATAGCAGGCGAGATGGAAGTTGTATGGAGGACTTACAATTCCACCCTGAAGGCTGGAGAGGAGACCTTCCGATATGGCCTCTCTCCCTTTGAGGCTCGTGACCTCGTCGGTGGCCGCCTTGAGCTCGCCCTGAAGCTCTTTTGAATCTCTTTCCGCGGTGAGATACCGCCAAGCCGTCATGTGGGATAGCTTCAAGGAATGGAAGTGGGCTCGCATTGACTCGTTGATGAGCAGCCGGGACCACAGGGCCCCAAAATCGGCGGCATCCTCGCGGCCCTAAAGCCCTAAGGCGAGGGAGAATGCCTCGCCTCCCCCCTTATCTCTCTCGATCGAGGAGGGGAGGAGCGACTAGCAAGAGATCCTGTTGAGGTCAGGATCCCATGCGAGCACCGGCTCGTCGAGGGTGTCAGGAAGTTTAGCACCCAGGCCGAAGTTTTTGTGGCTGATTGGTTTGGGCACGCCAGGGGTGTCCTTCGGCTCGCTTCCTTCGTGGGCAGCTTTCTGGCTCGCGGAGGGACTGAGCAGAGTCTCCGCCTAGCTCAAGTCCATGATCTCTTTCCCCCTTGTTTTGGAGGGGGTGTCCTTGCTCCTCTTCTTGGCGGGGGGCTTCGCGATGAGCTGGCTCGCAGACGGCGGCCGCTTCTTACCTGAAGTCGAGCCTGGATGCTCTCGACAAGCATCGGCAGCCGCGATGGCAAGTGTGCTCGAGGAGAGGGTTGCGCTCCTCGCATATGGGGGATGGATGGGAAGATCCCGCTCTCCTGCAAAGGCAAAAGAAAAAGATAGCGGATAGAATGAGAAAAAATATAAGAGCTTGCGAGTTCGAGCCGAACCTTCCACTTGCGGGACCGGCAGTAGCGAGTCCACCCTCTGTCGAAGGTGGGCGACCTCGAAGTTCTTACCGTCCAAGTATTGGTAGAGCTTCGCGTCGTCACTGCCGAGCGAGGTAGGAGGGCGGTAGGGGGCATCATCCCGTTGGAGGGGGAGAAAGGGATTTGCAGAACGGTCCTTTTACTAGGACGAATTTCTGGTGCCAGTAGTGTGCTTTGTTCTCCGTCTCGCAGACGGTGACATGTTGGCTCGCAAAGTGGGTCGTCCCATCCTTGTACGCGCGGAAGGAGAAGACTTTGCGGAAGACGAGTAGGTTGAACTCGATCTTCTACTCCCGCAAATAGCAAGCGAACGCGACCACCACGGCGATCGCGTTCGGCATCATCTGGCTCAATAGGACGCCCTAGTACTTGAGTACCTAAAAAATTCACCAAAAGAAGGTTAGCATGCTCCCAGCGAAGCGAGTAAAAATCGCGAGGGACGAGTAAATTACCTGGCGCACTTCTGGACAGAGTGGGAGCCGCAACCCAATCTCAAAATGAGCAATGGGGATGGCAAGCTCGTCGGTGGACGGGTCGTTGAGGGCGGCTGTGCTCGGCGTCGGCGAGCAACATACCCCGAAGGGATGTACTTATCCACTGTGTCGAGGAACTCGTCACCAGTGAGCGAGGCGTAGAAGAACGAGTGGTCGCGAATCGCCCTGGCGCACCTGGCTTGCCCCTCGGATTTGCCCTTGATAACCATGATGCTAGTAGTTGCGAACCGGGAAAAGAAGCGAGTGTGAGATGGAACTTTCGAGAGGGATTGTAAGAGAAAAGAGAGGCTAGAGAACAGTTAATGCGGTAGTTAGAAAGTAAAAGATGATGGCTATTTATAGAAATGAAACAGGTGAGAAGGATACAAAGCGTCGGGGTTTGCGGATAGCAGAATCGCGCGGTGATTTTCCGGCTTCTTGGGGCCTTAACCACTCCAAGCGGGTTGGCGTCCTGGAGAAGTCTGCTGATCCGTCGGCGAGTCAAAGCTGCAGAAAAGAAAAATCAAAAGCCACGAGGGCGAGGCGATATCTCTTCAGATCCTCAAGGCCAGATGGATGCCCTATCTGAGGGGGAGCAACAACAAGAACCATCTTCAATGGATGATTCTAATGACAATAATGATGGTGTATATAGCTCTCACAGGATTGATGAGGACAAAGTGCCTTCTTCTGCGGACATGCAAAGTAAGATTGACACTATCATCTTAAATCTTGAAAGAAGAATTCAGCTTAATCCTAATAATGAACCAGCTCTCTGGGATTCACTAGGTCACAGACAATCTGATGCTCCTTCTGTTGGTAAAGATGATGTACTATATTTCTTGGAGTCATCAGATCATGACAAATATGATGGTGATGATGAGGATGATGTTGTTGATGATGATGATGATGGAGCTCCTGATCACATTAATCTTACAGAGGGAGAGGATCATCATGATGAAGGGGAGCTTCGAGAATTTGACATTCAGAATAAACAACCTCTAGTCCCTGAACAACAAGCTTCCACCACCACCTCCGTACAATCCAATGAGAGCATTCTTAGTGCCATTCAAATCATGTTAGAGACTCATCTAACATCTATGGAGGATTATGTAGACAGGTCAGCTTCTACAGTTAAAGCATGCATAGATCAGTCCATCTTCAATGTGAAATCTGAAGTAATGGTTGAGGTCAAGGAAATCAAGGAAGACACTGCAATCCTGAATAAACAAATAACAAAGTGGTTTGATCTGGCAGAAAAGTCAGTGGTCTCTCAGAATACAATTCTAAGATCTATGAACAAACACCTCCATCTATCTGAGCAGGATATGACATATGTCAAGAACTATGTCAGAAAGACAGATGAGGTAATAGAAAAAGCCTCAAACAAAATACAAGAATATGTGTACTCCACTACTATGCAGCTGAATGGTGAGGCTGACTGGAACAAGGATGAGCTGAAGGATGATATTGAAAATGTTTTTCAAACAATTTCTAGCTCAATAACTGCTGCTCAACAAGACATAAATCAGAAGATATTTGAAGAAGCCAAATAGGTGGAGGATAACAATGCTATCATAAACTTTGAGCTAGCCCTCAAGGTTCTGCAAGGAACAAGGCTAGCCTTGAACCTTCCCCTCCTGGACAGGCAAAGAGCAGAAGATTGGGATTTCTCTAAACAAGAAGAAATTTCCCAGAATGCAAGACTGGCAAAGAAAAGAGAGAGAGAACACGCAATGCTACCTGAAGAGTTTATGGCTAAGCAGAGGGATGAACAGACCAGTGATCCAGATTTTGAATACTGGAGTGAAGACTCCAAGAGCATAATTCCAAATGCATGGATAAGCCATAGACAAGTGTGTAAAGACATTGATAAAATTTATCCCTCTGAAGAATGGTTAAAACATTTAGAAAGAAACTCAAAAAGGGATAAAATATTTAAAGAAAATCTGGTAAGAAAGGATAATCCAAGAAGGATTCCATCAAGGTACATTCCAAAGCCATATCTGTACTTCAGAAGGCAAGAAAACAAGAAGAAGATAGCTTAATTAGAAGCAGCAAATGCTGAAAAAAGAGGCCTCAGAAAAAGGAAAAGAAGTTGTTGTTGACATTGCTGAGTGCTCAACTTCTTCTAAAAAGAGAAAAACTTAAATGAATGTTTCTAAGGTTATGAATATCTAAATGTAAATTGAACAATGTCTCATCAAATTATCTGAAATGAAAATGAATGAATTGTTGAATCTATTACTTTATGTTATAAGCTAATCTCAGTCATAGCTTAATGTTATTCTGTGTTATTTCTTAAGATAATCTGTGATGCCTTGACATAATTACCTAATCACATTATTGGGTTGATAAACTATGTTGGTATTATTCCTGTCATGAATTTTATCTATTATGATATTATCCTTAATGCCATAATAATGTTAACATGATTATGTAATGATGAGTGCCATGTAGTGAAGTTACATGATAAGTATTTATTTGTTATGTACCTTAGACTTGGGGGTGTTCTGTCTTCTTCAAACATGGGGAGATTGTTGGGAATATTACCCTCAATGTTCCCTTGATTTGAAGAAGCATCACACTCAATGCTAAGTACAAGTTGTATTTGATAAACCCTATTCTACATCATGACTATGCAGTGTTAGGTTATTCCAAGGTATGGAATAAGTTTAGTGGCTTAGTGCCAAAACCGCTGAGACGAGTTCTCAGTCTCAGTTGAACCACTGAGACAAGGCCAGGAGTCGCTGAGAAGGAGTCTGGGTCTGCTGAGCTTCAGATAGAGCAAAACCGCTAAGAAAACTATCTGTCTCAGTGAATCCACTGAGACAGGACAATAGCAGCCGCTGAGACTGGCAGCTGTCTCAGCCCAACCGCTGAGACAGATTCAAATGTGCTGGCAGGTTTTTCTTTTGGCGCAAGCTGCAAAAAAGCAAGATAAGGTGCTCCTATCACCTCCATACTTTGTTAGAGGCCATCTGATAGCCGTTGAAGACTGAAGAAGTATAAAAGAAAAAATTAGGGCTTTGAAGAAGGATGCTTTTGGAAAAAGAACACACATACTTCTGTTTCATTGACGGGTGTCAAGAAGAGTTCTCTTCCTTCTTCCTGAAGCAACAAGAAGAGAAAGTTTGTTCTTCCTGAGTGATTCAAGAAGAGCAAGTTGATCCTCATTCATCTACTGAAGAGAAGGATCAGAAAGGGGCAGGATTAAAGCTGCTGAACTGTTCCCTAGATCAAGACTGCTACTGCAGTAAATCTACAATAAAAGACCAAAGGCTTGGAATGTATTATCTGTTTTATCTTCTGTTGTAAGCTTCACTTTTACCTTCTGTAAGAACATATATGTTCTGAGTTTGTAGGGAATTTTGCCTGAGGAAGTAGGGTTGTTGGGCCTGAGTGTAGAGCTGAGAGTTCAGCTTGAGTGTAGGATCTCTGTGGAGATCTGAGGTAGGACTTGATAGGTCTGAGTTTGTAGGGTTGCTGTGCCTGGGGTAGGGCTGTTGAGCCTGAGGTAAGGTTTGGGTAAACCTGAGAGATCCTGAGGGATTTGAGTTGTAAGCTCTTGGAGCTGAGATTGAAGGAGTTGGCCTTGTCTAACTCATTGTTAGAAAGGTGAAGGGGGAAAGAGGACTACTCAAGACACCCTGTTTTGAGGAACCTCTATAAATGCATGTGTGGTTTTTGTGTGCTTAATTTATTACTAACATTAACTCAGAAAACCGCTATGTTAAAGTTTACAGGAAAAGAGACCTATTCCCCCCCCCCCCCCCCCCCCCCCCCCCCTCTAGGTTATTAAGACTACATCCTAACAAACTATCACTGTTATTTTTGATTATGTACCTAATTTTATTCTGCTGGGCCTTCGTCCCCAGGGTATGGTTATGGACAATTTTCATATGATTTTTATCACTTCCATGTTGTTAGTCTAAACCCCATTAGTTTTCTCATTTTAATATCAGTGCAGGTAGCTTGATATTCGATTTTGCTTAAGTGTTAGTGGTCATTATTTTTGCTATGTTGGAGATGACTTCTTGTATGTGTGGTGACTTTCGGTGGCGGACTTGGAGCTAATTTTCAGTTTAACGCCTATCTTCTGGTATGCTCATTCCAGAGCATGGGGTAATCTCTTCTCATAACTTCTATTCTAATTTTTAGTGTTACATTCTGTGATGCTTAGATTTAAGTCTGGGGGAGAGCTGATTGTAGTTAACCACATTGCACGTTCACTACATTGCATACTAGAAGTAACTTTATTTCAATTATAGTAAATATTTGTTCATTTTCTCGGCACACCACAACACCGACTTGAGCGCGCACTTAATCGTTGGCGCGCAATGAGTCTAACTCATTTCTTTGGTGTGATTGGAAAACTCACTGTGTTGGCTTAGGATTGTGAGACAGAGTAAAAATGTTGACTCTCGTAGTGCTCTAGTCGAGTACTCGCTTCTCATATGGGAATCCGCATAGAATAAATTTTTCTTTATGCTTATAGTTTTATATTTTTCTGTTTGCATAATTATTGTTTATTCTACTCAAAAGTGGTGAATCTGGTGTGAATCTGATGGTAGTGTAGGGATGTGTGTAAACATTTGTTAGGATCGTATTTCTTGAGTCAGGAGGAAGGATTATCTTTCTCGCTAGCTAAGAACTTGCCCCAAGTGACTTTTGTAGCATTGGTATGAGTTAGTTCAGCGCGTGAGCGTGGCGTAGGCCATAATTTTGGCCAGGTTGAGCTTTGTGTATCATTCATATCATCTTATCCTTGCTATCCCTATGTTCCTACCATCCTCTTGATTCAGCTCCACTTACATTTCACCAAAGCCAAAAGCTAATCCTAGTCGCACACCCAAACCCAAGTTTTAGTGTTTTACTATTTTCAGTTTGAGGATGATGATGAAGATGTAATTTGTGAAAATGTGGACATGCTACCTTGAGTACTTGTTGAAATTGATTTGAGAAAAAAAAGAGAAAATAAAAATAAAAAGAGAAAAAAGAAAAGAATTTTTTTTGAAAGAAGAGCTTATTTGAAAAATCTGTTTGAGTTGTGTATTTAGAGTAGGTGGTGCACACACCTATGCTTCCAAGTTCAAGTCTGGGGGTGTGTTGCACCCACGCTTTTAGCGTCTGCTTTGTTAGCCTTATTGCATTAGCTCAATTGGGTTTAATGCGTAAGCCTTCATGTTTATCATTGTCTACCATGCCGAAACCCAAGCACCATCTCTATCCTAAAGTCCTACTGACTCACGCAATAAGCCAAACGAGTGTTATGTTGAGAGTGTGAACGGGTGAGCTTATGGCCTCCGACATTGCTGGATTTCAATGGAGACTGTTCAGAGCACCGATCTTGGGAAATGCTCTCCTCAGAGATCAGTTTACCGTGATTCGACTTTGAGTAGAAATAATATATAATTATTCTCTTAGATATTTATAAGCTATTTTGTATAACTAAAAATCCCTTCTACTGTACTTCAATGCGCGTGAGTATGCGACTTTGTATTATACTCCACCTCTGCAATTACTAAGCCAGCTAACAATTTTTCTCGTCCGCATAAGGGACAGTTTACTCAGGACGAGCAAATAGTTAAGTATGGTGGTGTGATGAGTCCGATATTTATACTACTTTACGGACTCATCCGGGATAGTTTTCACTCGTGTGCACTACACTTTCAAGCCATAATTGCTTGTATTTTACTCGTACACGCTTTCACACTATGTGCATTGTTTAGGCCCATTTTGGTGTGCATTTGCGCGCTATTTTTTGGGGCGTAAGCACATGGTGCTCCGCGTCCTTTTTCTGTTATTGGATTGAGCAGGATTGGTATTCCCAGCTGTATTTCTACTGTGTAGTTTGCTGTGTAGTTTGCTGTGCAGGTGGGTAGATCATCCATTTTGCCCAGATTTCAGGTATGCATGAATCGCACGGTCGTGTGTTTCATTGACACACGATCGCTCTGATCCTGCGCGTTCATTTGCGGCCCAGAATGGTGATCTACCCCGCTAGTTCATTTATTTTCTCGCACGGGCAGTTTTGCCCGTGCGTGATTAAAATTGCACGAGCCTCTCTTTTTGTCCAAATATTTATAAATTTATTGCCCGTGCAACCGTGCGTGAAGGAAATGCACGATCTCCCATTGTTGGCCAGATTTGCAAGCTTTCTGGATTTCCCGTGTGTTTGTTCGCATGGTCGGTTTCGACCGTGCGTGAGCAAAATCGCACTGGCGCGTCCACTTCGTTTTCCTAGGCTTCCTATTTGTTTAATATCGCCCGTTCGACCGTGCGTAACCAAATTTCTGACTGTTTACTATAAATGCTGGGAACTTCACCCTATTCTGGAGATGGACGACCGGCACGCCATTTTCATGTTAGTTCTGCTTTCATCGCTCCACCACCGCCCACTCTTAGGAGAAGCTCCGGGCACCATTTCCTTCCAAATCACGAGCTAGAGTTTCCTCCTCCATCATTCATAAGCTCAATAGCTCCTTTCCAAGTCATTTTCTGCTGCATTCATTGGTTATCCAGTGAGATCTAGATCGAAGCGGTGATCCGAATAAGACGGGTAATGTAGAGGAATGTGACAGCTCCTCTGGACCCCGGACGTCAACTGAAGACCCAGCTCGGACGAGGCGTGACAAACCTACGATTTCGGCCGCGAACCTTCAGCGAGTCTTCGGACTTTGGTTTACTCTTTCCTCCTTTGTATTGCTATAGTTATTTCTTGTGGATTTGTTGTTGTTAGAATGATGATCATAAACCCTTTATTGATGATAATGTTAATTCCATGTTTGCGAAATCAATGGTGTTTATGTGAGTTGATGAGCACCCAGTCCACCTTTCATTCCACTATTGTGTTAAGTTGCCGCACTAGCAATTGCTAGTGGCGTGCCTAGTGATGTGGTGCTTACGACCCTCATTCCGCTGGTTACAAATCCTTCATCCGCTAGCGTACTCGTCCATCCACCAAGCAAAGCGGTGCATCCGACCCACAATAGTTAATTTAGTTTACTTTTTGCGTCTTTCAAAACCAACCAAAAGCAATTTCAATTAGTAGAAATCTTTATAATTAGTTCCCCCAATGATAAAATTGTGCACCCAAACTTGCATTCCTTGAGATCGATACATAGGGATTCACTCCCCATTTTATATTAATTGTGTGACTGGTACACTTGTCTTAAGTGCATTAGCAAGCAAACTAGGACCAACTTTAAAAGCATTTCTAATAAAGACTCTTCTATGTGCCACTATATGTTGCACATGGATTTGTTTGGTCCTATATTAGTTCATAGCTTAGGAGGGAAGGCTTACACTCTTGTAGTAGTTGATGACTATTCAAGGTTCACATGGGTGTTCTTCCTTAAGAAGAAGTCAGATACCTTAGACAACTTGAAGAACTTTGTCAGGCAAATCAAGAATGCAATGAGTTGTACTGTTGTCAAATTCAAAAGTGACCATGGTATAAAATTTCAGTCATGGGCCATGATAGAATTCTGCCAAGAGTTGGGTATCTCCCAAGAATTGTCCTCACCTAGAACTCCTCAACAAAATGGAGTGACAGAGAGGAAAAATAGAACCTTAATAGAGGCCAGCAGGACAATGCTGAGTGACTCCTCCCAACCAGAATTCTTCTGGGCAGAGGCTGTCAATACAGCTTGTTATGTGATCAATAGTGCCTCGATCATCAAAGACCACAAGAAAACTCCTTATGAGCTGATGAAAGGCAGAAAACCTACCTTACCCTACTTCAGATTCTTTGGTAGCAGATGTTATGTACTTAATAATGGGAAAACCAAGCTAACCAAGTTTGCTGAGAAAAGCAGTGAAGGTATTTTTGTAGGCTACAACTCCTATATCATAGCTTATAGGGTTTACAACATTAATACCCAAGCAGTAGAAGAATCTGTGCATGTTGTAAATGATAAGTCTAGCCTTATTCACAAAGGTTGGTATAGATTTTTAGGGATTTAGGGACAACAGAGAAAATGGAGAAGTGTTGAGTCTGATTCTTATAGTGATTTATGGAATCATCTGGGCAAGTTTTCACTCTTGTGCGCTACACTTTTAGTCTTTAATTGCTTATATTTCACTTGTACACACTTTCACTCCAAGTGCAATGTTTAAGCTCGTAGTGGTGTGCAATTGCGCGCTTTGTTGTTGGGGCTAAGCACATGGTGCTCCCCATTCTTTTTTTGGTTTGTGTTGGAGGTGTGTTCCCAGCTCATGCATTTGATGTGCAGGTGGGAAGATCTTCATTCGATTGTAATTCTAACTTGGAGAAATCTCACGGTCGTGCGTTTCCTTGACGCATGATTTCTGCGACCGTGCAGCTTCTACAGCGCCTAAAATTAGTGACTGTCCCTGGCTCGTGCATTTTGTTCGTGCACGATCAGTTTTGATCGTGCGTGAGCAAAATCGCATGAGCTTCTCTCTTTTGTCTAAAAATTTATGTTATTTTGCAATTTTCCTAATCGCACGGTCGTGTGTTTATCCTTCACGCACGATGTGCTTGATCGTGCGTTTTAATTTCTCTCAAAATCATAAAAAACTACCATTCTGTTTCTACTAGTGTGCTTTCTTCATGCACGAGCACTTTGCCCGTTCGTGAGTAAAATGCACGAGCAGATTGTTTTTGTGTAAAAATTGCTTTTCTGCTCCCCCTGTATGATTCCTTCGCGCACGGTTGACTCTGAACGTGTGTTAGGTCGTGCACGGAGGATTTTCTGACATATTTTCTATTTAAGTCCCAATTTTTAGGTCATTTGGGGTCCGTCTTTTCTCCGCCATTCTTGTCGCGGGAGGACCTCCGACTCCAGTTTTCTTCCACCTTCCATGAGGGCTTTGCCCTAGGCCGCCTCCATCATCCAAGAGCTTCCAAGGAGAGGATTCTAGTCCTACGTACATCATCAAGCAAGAAGACCATGCACTGGAGGAGATCGGATCGTGAGATGAAGAACGCGGGTCACCTAGGAGGAAGTGACAGCCCTCTGCCCCGGGCATAGTTGCAAACCGAGCTAGGAGGCTGATTAACAACCCGGCGACTCCTACCGTGAATCCCAATGAGACTTCGGATGTGGTTGATTCCATGCACTCTTTCATCTTGTTTTGATGATTGTAACTAGATCTCCATATTATTGATGATGTGCACTATAAACTTATGTGTTAATTCATATTTCATCTTTTTATGAAAGTATTTCGTTTATATGTGTGTATGAGGTGTGCCACCTAATCCTCCATCAGCCTTCACTCCATTTTTCAAGCCTACTATTCCATTTCGCTTGACTACTCTTCCACTTTGTATGCCCACTCGTCCATCCACCGAGCAAAGCAGTGCATATCAGCCTGCAAAATCCACTTTGTTTCGAAGCTGTGACGGCGACCTAAAGGACTTCAATCTCAAGTCCTACCTCAAAAGTTAGACTCTGCCTTACTGTGTTCCTCTGAGATCGATACTTGGGAAAATTCACCCATTTTATATTACTAGAACGATTGGTACACTGCCATTTCATGCCGCAGTCTCGCTCCTGCCTGTAGCGGTGTGTAAGATTTCTGCATCAAGAAGCTATCCATTGAAGACCAAGCTGAAACTCCAGTAAAAGTTTAAGATTACATAGTGGCAGCTGACTTGGATGATGTAGGGCTACCGTGACTACGTGTATGTTACGCTAACGGAATGACGTTCATCACAGAAATTAAAATAACATGGGAGGGCTCCAACCAAAAGCGAACGAAAAGGGGTCGGTTGGCTCTCCAAATCCGATAGATAAAAATATGCGGGACTCGATACAACGTCCTTAGGACCTACCTCTCCAACAAGCACACAACTCACCGTAAGTCGGACTCGATACAACGTCCTTAGACAAGACCTACCTCTCCAACAAGCACACAACTCACCGCACCTACACAAGCATCTATTCTTCAACTTGAGCCGTCTCAAACGCAGCAAATAATTTATTTCGAAGCGGCGGCAAACGATTAGTAGCGCTCAAAATTCTAGTTGAGCTTAATTCCCTTGTTAGCACAAATTGTGCCAATCTTGGAGAGCAAGTCAAGGCAAGGCCGAGTTTTGCTCCCGCAACAGATCTTCCCAGTCCGGATCACAAGAGATTCAATAACAACGAATCGAAATCAAAAGTTGCAAGCGATGCGTTTTAAAATCGCGGAAAAGACGGTTCGCATAAGCCTCCACAAATCTCACAGAAAGAAATCACAAAATGAGAAGGGATTACCCAACCAAGAAGATGAACACACACAAGATAATGTGGGAGATTCACTCTCTCCACGGATCCACCGGCGTCACACCGAATGGGGTTGCAACCTTCTTCCTTGGAGTCGCACCGAAGGAAGCCACGCCGGAGTCGCACCAAAGCGGATGGAGGAAGCGGTCTTGGAGTCACACCAAGGGAGGGGGCGGCTAGGAGGAGGCTCCAAGCATGGCCGAAATTCTCAAGGGAGAAATTAGGGTTTGTAACCTTCAATCTTCTATTCCCTCTCATCAAGGCCTCCTTAAATAGGAGTTACAACAAAATCTTAACCATCCAAGATGGAGATGAAATCTCATCCATCCTTATGGTTAAATACACACCAAAATAAAATAAAGAGTTCAAAATTAAAATTACAACCATTTTAATGAATATAAAATTATCATCAAGCATGAAATATTTTTATATTCATTAATATAAAATAAAAGTGCATAATTAAAAGTGCATAAATAAACTTTAAATTTTCACGGCAGTTTTGGCATGCTGCGGGCGGAGATTGTAACGCGGACTTCCTTCAGCATCATCATGGCACCTCAGATCGTTGTGTCGCAGCGCCTCGGCAACCGGGTCATCATCAAGGAGTGTCGGAGGGGTCGCGCCTGTTGGGTCCAGCGTCTCCTCACTTGACCCGTAGCGCCCTTCCATTGATATAAAGATCAAGTTGCGCCTTCACCAACCGTCCGGGCTTTTGGTGTAGTTGGTTGCGCTGGGTCTTCTCAATTGGTATCAAAGCAAGGTTGATTTGTCACACAGGTTAACACCTGAAATCACAAAGATCACCTAGTTCTTATATTTTTTTTTGTTTTTCAAAAATGACACAAGACCTTTTATCTTCAGATCCACTTGTTTGTAATCTAGATAGATCTACTTTATGGCAAGATAGAATTAAGATATATGCAAATGCCACAGATGAAGAAACTTACAAATTTATTTTGACAGGACCTCCCCTCATATCATCAAAGGCAGTTACTCCTGCATTACCTAGCTCCATGGGTCTCAAGTCTCCTTCGAGAGCAATGAAAGGGCCCTTTTATGTTGGCGCTGATATATCCTCTTCAAAGAAAGCTGCCGAAATAAAACGTGAACCTCCTTCCTTCTCTTCAACTAAATATATTTTTGATGCAGAACCATCAACAAATCTAAGTGAAGAAGAACAGGAAGAAGAACTTAGAGCTAGAGCTTTCTGCATGATGGCCATATATGGAGGCTCATCTCAAATTCCAAATGCTAAAATCGAATTGGAAAAGCTTGAGGTAACTGAGGCAACTCCAACTTATAATTTTACCTCTACTCAAGATAAAACTAATCATAAATTAACATTTACAGACTTAATAAAATATGAAAATAAACCTTTAAAAGAGTTAACAAATATAAATTTTCTAACTCCTAATAATAATAAACTTCAAGAAAATTTGAAACCATCAGAAGAACAAACTATTTTTCTTAAAAACAAATTTTCTATGGCAAGCACAACCAATTGGAGAAATCTCAAAATGCAGGCCAAAAAGTTTGAACAAATTTCTAAAGAAAAAATAATTAATCATGATCAACAAAAACCTTCAAATTTATATTTTAATGAAATAAAAAGACTAATATATTTCAAATGCTAATCCTTTCAACTCTAGTAAAATTTAAAGAAACTTCCTAATTAATAAGTTTCTCACCATTAAACTCCATTCCAATTCATTAACAGCTGTAGCAACTCATATATTAAAATCCTTCTAGAATAATAAAATTAACCAAGTGAGAGAGAAAATGAGAAGCTCAAAACCCCTTTCAACTGGTATAAAATTTTTTTTTTAAATGCAAAGATTGCTGCATTTAAAAATTTTAACTTCAAGAAATAAGCTGCTGCAATTGAAAATTTTAAAAGCTGTTTTAAGATTACCAGTCCACTAGTTTTGATCTGGATTAAGGATCCCAACTCAAATAGGGGGAGATTGTTGGATCCTTAGCTTTTTGATTTGAGTTAGAATCCATCCTTATGTTAATAAGTCATCTAATAATTTAGGTCAATTAAGAAATCTAAGTAAACATAAATTAAATATGATGCGATCGAATCGGAGAATATACTTAAGCATAATAAAAGTTCTCTGCGCTCGACGAATGACTAATGGCGCTCGACAAATAGCCAGATAGCCAGCGCTCGACAAATAGCAAGACAGCCAGCGCTCGACAAATCCTCATCAGAACAACGTTCGACAAATGGCAAAATGCGTTCGACGAATTCAGTCAGAAAAATCTCAGCGGTCTACGTATTCTAAGATAGACAGAATTGCTCAGCACATCAGATGGCGAGCCCAGCCTCATAAATGTAGAGCAGGGATCGACGAATTACTTTCTGAATAGTTTTAATATTCTTTTTACTGTCTCTTAGCCGTTGCACATAAATCAATGGCATTAGCCGTTGCAATTGCTTTAATGAAAAGAAACGGTAGGTTATCCTCTCGAGGAGTCAAAGCATTGATGGAGACCTTAGATCTTTCCTTCTTCCCAAGAGAAGATTTCAAATTAAGAGCAAAGGCTCTCAGATTATAAAAGAAACAGAGCAGTACACACAACGCAGAATACACACGACAGAAAAGAGAAAACTTATTTTGTTGTTCTTCAGTACTAACATCTTCCTGCAGATTCAAAATATCCTGAGACACAAACCACAATTACTTGCTCAGGATCATCACTGCAAAAGAAGGAAGAAGAAGTTAAAAGGAGAAGCTCTATCAACAAGCTGTCATCAACTCTAATTAGACAGGGGGGCCTTCTTCAACATCACATTCAGATCCATTCAACTTCAAACCAGGATCTTCAAGAGTCTTCTTATACAGAGAAGAACAATATAATTTCTGATTTTATTTTTCCTTCCTTTACCCCATCCTGTACAGGCTTATAACTCCCTTCAAAAGTTAACTCTCGGTGACAGGGCACCTTAGCAAAAACCTGCAGTTTGGTTAGAGCACCTTATCAATAGCTCACCTGGTGTGAGGGCACCTTATCAACAACCTCATAGTGGATTCCTACCAGTGGGTAGAAGAGTAGATGTACCCAGTTGAGGGGAACTACTATACATCTTGTGTCTTCTGAATTGATTCTTGTTTGTTTTACTTCTTTACCTGTGCTGTGTTTTATTTGCATTTTAACTGTTTGGCTTTATTACTCAATCAGAAAAACAACACACTATATATACTTATATATATATCATCTACTTTGAAAGTAAAAATTAAGCAAGATCTTTTAATAAGATAAATAAGAACTAATCCTCCACTTTCAATTGGTATCAAAGCAGGTTGCGGGTTCGAGACCGGGGGGGCGCTGATAATTCCTGAAATTCTCTCTACCTGTGTGGGTCCTGGTGGGTCAGGCGGCCGCAGCCATGTGTCAAGCCACCTCTGAGCCTGCGGGCCATGTGGAGCACCTTTGAATTGCGGGGTCGTGCTGGACGCTGGGGGGGGGGGGGGGGGGGATTGTTGGGTCCAGCATCTCCTCACTTGACCCGTAGCGCCCTTTCATTGATATAAAGATCAAGTTGCGCCTTCACCAACAGTCCGGGCTTTTGGTGTAGTTGGTTGCGCTGGGTCCTCTCAGCGCCATCATTGGAGGAAGATGTTGTAGAAGGTTTCAATACAGCAGAAGAAGAACAACCTACAGAACCTATCACAGAAGAAATCCCTAGAAGACTGCCAGCTGCATTTAGGCACATCAAGCATCATCCATAGGAGCAAATCATAGGAGATTCTAGTCAAGGAGCACTAATAAGAAGCAGGGCATTGAATGAAGCCATGTATCTAAGTTTTCTTTCTCAAGTTAAACCCAAGACATTATCGGAAGAAAATTTGGATCCATTCTGGATTGCAGCATTGCAGGAAGAGTTAAACCAGTTCAAGAGATGCAGAGTGTGGAAACTAGTTCCTAGACCCTAAGGACACAACATCATAGGAACCAAATGGGGCTATAGGAACAAGTTGGATGAAAATAGGTAATTATAAAGAACAAGGTCACGCTTGTTGCAAAAGGATATAGACAAGAGTATGGCATAGACTTTGACCAGACCTTTGACCATGTTGCAAGGTTGGAAGCAATCAAACTATTTAAGACCTATGCTGCCTGTTGAATTTTTGAAGTGTAAGTGGAGGTCGGGCAGCCTGAGCATCAGACCGGGCAGGCTGGCAAACCGTAGAGGTCGGGCGATCTGTTAAGAAGACCACGCGGGTCGTTCTCCCGCATTAGACTGACGGTTAGCTAGTGGCAGATGGTCTTGGTTCTTATACCATCTGGGGTCAGCTATCTGGTTGTAACCGGGCGGTTAGCATCCGCGTTTACCTCTAGGTGTTGCGATCTGGCCCGGTTCTTTACTAGCGGGCTGGCAGGGTTACTCAGCAAGTTGCGCGAGTTATTTTCTACCCACTACTGATATGGGCGGTTATCCTATCGCGTAAGCTGTGACCACACTACTCACCTCTACTATAAGTAGGACCTCCTAGCTCGCCATACAAAGACGTGAACAGTAAGTGAGTGCTCGCGAGTTTGATGTGCGGATAAACTTTTCTGTTCGCGTGGTTTGAGGCTTACCTTTACTGTGTTTGCAGGTTATGTGGCTTTCTTGTGGTTCTGATTTGATCAGGGGAGACCGCAGCGGATAAGCTGATAGCAGTCTGTGGCGGGTAGCAGCAGGAGGTCGCGGTTAACGACAAGGCAGGTTCTTTTCAGCTCGTTTCCAGCTTTCAATAAAGTTCAGACCACGGCGGTTAGGTGGTTTGCCTTTGCCGGTCTGTTACTTCTGTTTAGTTCTTCAGCGGCTTGTTCACGGTTAGGAGCGGTCAAGTGACTGCGCTCAGGAAGCCTTGCTTGGGCGGACAGTGAGCATTGGAATAATGGGTAATCCGCGTATCGAGTTGCGGTTTGGTGACATGGCGGCTTGCGCGGACAGCCTTTGTTAGTCGGGCGGTTTGGCGGGTTCATTTTGTAAACTGCCACCTTCTTGTAGTTGGTTTTCTTCTCTCCTCATCATTATGTACGGATAAATCATGTCTCGCAATGTATGTCTCGAAATGTACAAAAGATAGTTGATACAAGATTTCTCTTGTTCCTTCATTGTTTCTGGTTTCTGGTGCTTAGTATGGTTGAGAGTGTTCCTGCGACCTTGTTCTCGTTTTCCGCTTATTAAAAATTTTAACTTGGTATCAGAGCGGACAGAGGTATGAGCAGTGATTCAACCGCAGTAATCTAGCTTGTATTTCTAGAAACACAGTTATCAGTTGTATAACAATGGAAGGAGGAATAGCAAGAGGTCTTGGTATTGAGCTCCTGACGCAGACTAACTTTAAGAAGTGGAAGTCTTGCATGGAGATCTATCTTCTGGTCTAGGACCTCTGGGAGGTTGTTGGTGGAGAAAAACTCAAGAAGTAGTTGCTGCTAGTGAAAATGATCATCTGGTGAGAGCTTGGAGGAGAACTAATGTTAAGGCGGAGTTTACTCTCAAGCGGGCTATCTCATCAGAATTGTTTGATCACATCGTTGGATGTCGATTAGCTGCTGAGATTTGGACGGCCTTGGATGGATTGTCCAATAAGAAGAATGTAGCTCGGCTACAGTTCTTGGAAAATGAGTTGGCTCAGGCGACTCAAGGAGACTTGTTCATTTCAACGTTCTTCCTGAAGATGAAGAACCTTTGCACATAGATTTCATCTTTGGACCTGGATGAGCCTATCTCAGAAGCTAAGCTAAAGAGGCACATAATCCACGGCTTGCGGAGGGAGTATGTGTCCTTTGTTACTTCTGTTCAAGGTTGGGCCAATCAGCCATCGCTGCTGGAGCTGGAAAACTTGTTTGGTCGCAAGAGAGTTTGGCTATGCAGATTGGGGGAATGTCTATCTCTGGGTGAGAAAGTGAGGTTTTATATTCAGGGAAGAAGAAGCGTTGGGATAAGAAGAAGAAGACATCTGGAGATGATGGTCCATCTACTTCATATCAGCAGGAGAGGAGCTATGCTCCTAAGCTTGATGAAAAGAAGAAGGAAGGACCTAGATGCTTCAGGTGTAATATGCTTGGTCACTTCAAGAAGGACTACATGGTCAATCTTCAGCCAGGGCATGCTGCAGGAAAGGAGGAGGCTGGTTCTAAGGCAGATGATAGATGGGGCGATGGAGCTTTCATGACGGGCACGTGTGTTTGTCTATGGCTTCCATCAACTATCAGGATGATTAGATAGTTGACTCGGGTTGTAGTCATCACCTAACCGAAGATGAGTCCAAGTTCTCTTCTTTGCAGGCATATAGGGGTAATGATGCTATCATTATGGCTGATGATACTATACATGCAGTAGAAAAGGAGGGCATAGTTTCTTTGAACGATGATAGAGGTACTCTTACGTTAAAGAGTGTCCATCATGTTTCGGGGATGAAGAAAAACCTCTTCTCGGTGACCAACGCTGTTGATGTTGGCTATCACGTTCTGTTTGGTCCAACAGAAGTGAAGTTTCTTCGAAATGTGTCAGCGGTGGAGGCTGAAGTCACTCATGTCGGTAGAAGGGTGAAGGACTTGTTTGTGTTATCTACAAGTTCCTATGTTGATAAGATGAGGACTAATGATAGCGCTCTATCTGGCATGAAAGACTCGGACATGTTGGGATGGACAAGTTGAAAACTATGGCGGGACGAAGCCTTGTAAGAGGCCTGCCTAGTCTGTCATCTTTCAGTGATGGTCACGTTTGTGCAGGTTGTCAATATAGTAAGGCTCATCGTCTTCCATTTGACAAATCACAAAGAAGATGTAAAGCACCATTGGAGTGTGTTCATGGTGATCTATTTGGACCTACCACAACTGTCAGTCTTGGAGCCAGCAGGTATAAGCTGGTTTTGATTGATGACTTCATAAGATATACTTGGGTATATTTTCTGAAGGAGAAGTCGGAAGCATTCGGGAGCTTTGTGGAGTTCAAGGAGCTAGTGGAGGGTCGGCTCAACTTGCGGATCAAGAAGTTCAGAACTAACAATGGAGGGGAGTTTACCTCCAAAGCGTTCTTTAACTTCTACAGGAAGCATGGCATCCATAGAGAGCTTTCTTGTGCTCACACTCCACAACAGAACGACGTTGCAGAGCGGAAGATCCGTCATCTGACGGAGACCTGCAAATGTTGGCTTCATGCCAAGAGTATCCCAAAGTCCTTCTGGGCAGAGGGAATGTCTTGTGCAACTTATGTCATCAATCGGATGCCTCTCAGTCCCATCAACATGAAGACCCCACATGAAGAGCCCAAGGTGGATGGTATTACTCCTGTGACATGCAAGTGGGTATTCAAGCTGGAGAAGAAAGCTGACGGGAGTATCGAGCGATACAAGGCTCGCCTTGTAGCTCGAGGGTTCTCTCAATAGTATGAGAAGACTATGAAGAGACGTTTAGTCCGGTAGCCAAGATGACTTCGGTACGAGTGGTGATTGCATTGGCAGCTTGCCAAGGGTGCAAGATTTGGCAACTCGACGTAAAGAATGCTTTCTTGTACGGTGAGATTGGCAAGGATATCTTCATGGTTCAGCCAACGGGATATGTATCGGAAGCTCATCCAGGACACGTCTGCAAGCTCAAGAAGACTCATTACGGGTTGAAGTAAGCGCCTCAGGCGTAGTATGGGAAGATCGTAGAATACCTCCAGTTCTGTGGATATTTTGCTTCAGATTCAGACTCGAGTCTGTTCGTAAAGAAGGTTAGGGAGCAACAAGTTTTGGTGTTGCTGTATGTTGAAGACATGATCATCACGGGGAACTCGGAGGCTGAGGTAGCTAAGCTTTGAGCTGAATTAGCTATCAGGTTCGAGATGAAGAATCTGGGAGAGCTTCACCATTTCCTTGGACTCGAGGTGGAGAGGAAAGAGAGCGGTGTGCTCGTTTCTCAGAAAGGTTATGAGGAGCAGATCGTTATGCGATTCATCATGCAGGATGGGAAGAGCAACTCTACTCCACTGGAGTTTGGTCTAAAACATCGACAGGATGAAGGGAGGACTCTTCCTGATCCATTTGTGTTCCGGGCTCTTGTTGGAAGTTTGATATACTTGACGATTACTACACAAGATATTGCTTATGCAGTTGGCAGAGTAAGTCGGTATATGGAGGAACCACAGAAACCTCATCTGGTTGTGGCAAGAAGTATTTTGAAGTACGTGAAGTCGACCTCATACATGGGTCTCCTTTACGGGAGAGACACTGGCTTTTGTTTGCATGGATACATGGATGTCGATTATGGGGGAGATTCAGACGATCGGAAGTCGATGTCTGGTTATGTTTTCTTATGCTGATCGGCAACTATTTCATGGTGCAGCAAAAAGCGGGATTCAGTGTCCGTCTCTACCACTGAAGCAGAGTACAAGGCTTCTGCCTTGGCAGCTCAGGAAGCCATCTGGCTTAGGAGATTGGTGGAGGACGTCCATAAGGAGGTTCGAGGTCCTACTCTGCTATGTGGTGACAATGAGAGTGCCCTCAAACTGGTTAATAATCTAGTCTATCACGCACGGACCAAGCACATCAAGATCGAGCATAATTTCATTCGTGAGAAGGTGCTGGAAGGATCTCTAATGGTTGAGCATGTGTGGAGCGAGGACAATGTCGCTGACATCTTCACGAAGCCACTGGCGAAGGGACCATTTACTCGGCTACGAGGATTCCTTGGGTTGAATTCCACTTCCCACTTTAAGGGGGAGTGTTGAATTTTTGGTGTAAGTGGGGGTCGGGCGGTCTGGCAAACCGCGGAGGTCGGGCGATCTGTTAAGAAGACCGCGCGGGTTGTCTTCCCGCATTAGACTAGCGGTTAGCCAGTGGCAGATGGTCTTGGTTCTTCTACCATCTAGGGTCAGCTAACTGGTTGCCGGGCGGTTAGCATCCGCGGTTACCTCTAGGTGTTGCGATCTGGCCAGGTTCTTTACTTGCGGGCTGGCAGGGTTACTCAGCAAGTCGCGCGAGTTGTTTTCTACCCGCTACTGATATGGGCGGTTATCCTGTCGCGTAGGCGGTGACCACACTCCTCACCTCTACTATAAATAGGACCCCCTGGCTCGCCATACAAAGACGTGAATAGTAAGTGAGAGCTCACGAGTTTGTGGTGCGGATAGACTTTTATGTTCGTGCGGTTTGAGGCTTACCTTTGCTGTGTTTGTAGGTTGGGCGGCTTTCTTGTGGTTCTGATTTGATCAGGGGAGACCGCAGCGGATAAGCTGGTAGCTGTCTGTGGCGGGTAGCAGCAGGAGGTCATGGTTAACGACAAGGCAGGTTCTCTTCAGCTCGTTTCCAACTTTCAATAAAGTTCAGACCATGATGGTTAGGCGGTTTGCCTTTGCTGGTCTGTTACTTCTGTTCAGTTCTTCGGCAGTTTGTTGGCGGTTAGGAGCGGCCAAGTGACTGCGGTCAGGCGGCCTTGCTTGGGCGGACAGAGTGAGCATTGGAATAACAGGTAGTCTGCGTGTTGAGTTGCGGTTTGGCGACTTGGCGGCTTGCGCGGATAGCCTTTGTTAGCCGGCCGGTTTGGCGGGTTCATTTTGTAAACCGCCAGCTTCTTGTGGTTGGTTTTCTTCTCTCCTCATCATTGTGTACTAATAAATCATGTCTCGCAATGTATGTCTCAAAATGTACAAAAGATAGTTGATACAAGATTTCTCTTGTTCCTTCATTGTTTCTGGTTTCTGGTGCTTGGTATGGTTGAGAGTGTTCATGCGACCTTGTTCTCGTTTTCTTCTTATTAAAAATTTTAACACAACCCAAAAAGTATTCAAAGTCTACCAAATGGATGTAAAATCAGACTTTCTAAATGGTGATCTAAAAGAAGAAGTGTATGTAGAGCATCCCTCAGGTTTTGTTGATTCTGGACACCCTGATTATGTCTATTTCTTAGAAAAGCCTTATATAAGTTGAAACAAGCTCCTAGAGCCTGGTACGAAACCTTGTCAAGCTTTCTCATTGAGAATAAGTTCTCAAGGGGAAGAACAAGTTCTCAAGGGGGGAGATTGAAAAGATATTGTTCCTAAGGGAAGCAAAGGGCAAGATCTTGCTAGTGCAAATCTATGTGGATGACATTATATTTGGCTCTATATATGGTCATCTCTGCAAAAATTTTGCCAACTTAATGTAGGAAAAGTTTGAAATGAGCTGTATGGGAGAGCTCAAATACTGCCTAGGTCTCCAAGTGAAATAATCTGAAGATGGCATATTCATCTCACAGACTAAGTTCACTAGAGAGCTAAGTCATGAAATTTGGATTGGAGAGTGCTTCTTTCATGAAGACTACCATGGGATCTAATGTGACTCTGGACAAGGATGAAAAGGGAATACCAATGTATGAAACCAAGTACAGATGCATGATTGGTTCACTGTTTTACCTAAATGCCAGTAGGCCTGACATAATATTTGCCACATGTGTTTGTGCAAGATACCAGGTGAACCCTAAGGAATCTCATCACTCCTCTGTCGAGAGGATCTTAAAACACCTCAAGGGTACACCCAATCCTGGCCAATGGTACCCTAGGAACAATGATTGTGAGCTAACTGGTTTTTCATATGCAGATTATGCATGGTGCAAGGAAGATAAGAAGAGAACTTTTGGGACTTGCCAATTCCTTGGATGAAGGCTCATTTCTTAGAGCAGCATGAAGCAGACAAGTGTAACAATCTCTACTGCAGATTCAGATTATTTAGACAGTGTCTGCCAAGAGCCTGGGGAAGGCTTTGAGACTTCCAAGGCTAGAGGCAGGGGAAAAAGAGGATTACTTGACTGGAGAAGACTACACTGCAAGTTTTACCTGGTGTGGTCACAGTGGCAAGACTTACGAGTCAATTAAGAGAGCGAAATTTAATCAGAAGGGAAAGTTCCTAGCTGATGTAGTGGGGAAGGTGCTACTCTGCAAGACGGGTTCTCACGACAGAATATCAAAGGAGATGTTTGAAATAATGTGCAAAATAATCCTCTCCAAGAAGACCGACTGGAGAGATCGGTTATTTCAAAGAATAAAGGCGAACCTGAAGACCCCTAGTTTTGGGTGAATTCTGTCTCTTTCCTTGGGATCACCGTCACCAAACTGAAAGCTGCATTTGTTCTCCATCTGACACAACTGCCTTTCCTTTGAACAATACAAGGTCATGTCCAGTCTTGAGTTCTGCACCTTCATCATTCTCTGGCTCATTGCCTGTGTTCTTTTCAGCTTCTTTTTAGTTCCTTCCTCAGCTCCTCCTTCAATAGAAACTCTACCCTCTTCAACAACAAAATTGACTCCTTGCTCATCCAGGGCAGAGCACCCCAGATGGGTCTCCCCCTTAACAACTACAGTATGTTGGGTTGAGCTCCCTGGTAGGGACTCCCCCTCAACTGTCACTCCGCCTTCCAGGCTTCGCTTCCTTTTATACACAGCGGGGATGTCACCAAAGGGTGCTCTCCTTTCCACATGAACCTATATGGGAGCAGGTTCAATAATAGGCTCTGGGACCATCTACACATGAGAGCCTAGTCCCCTCAGTCAGGGCAGGGTATGGGATATATGGGTCGACCTCTTATTCAGAACTGCTGGAGGAACTTTACTCTCTAGCATTACCAGCATGCACATCCTTCTTTTGTCCCTTCAGAGGTGCTTGACTGTCTTTAGGGGATCTTGAAATCACCTTATCCCATCTATCCAACATCTTGGAGTCCATCTTTTTGGAGTAATGAAGAAGTACTCCCATTTTCTTCTTCAGAACATCCCCAAGTGAGGTGTGTGTTGGGAAAAACTCCTTGGATTTAACTTAACAAATTATCTAAAGTGATTTTAACTCTTAGGTTTTAATTACCCATTGTATAATAAGGGTAATTTGGTCATTAGATGTCTTAGGATATCACACACAACTTGGAGTGTCAAGACCAGAGCAAAACAAGCATAAATTAGGTTAAGTTAACAATTGCCTCAAATAGTATTCGACTTAACTTTGACTTCATGTTGACGTAACTTAGACTAGAAGTCCAAGCAACTCAATCCCTCTGTCAAAGTATATCAAGTTGACGCTACGTCGAATATAAGTCGATGTAGATAAAGGAGCATGTCGAAGTTATCTTAGAACTCGACGCAACCTTGACTTCAATTCGACGCGGAAGTAAGTATCTGTCGAAGCCATCTGAAGTCGACGCAAACATCGACTACAATTCGACATAGATGATGAAGTTCAAAGTCAAGCCTTCAACTCGACGGT
The DNA here is from genome assembly GCA_033032865.1 of Dactylorhiza incarnata. NCBI lineage: Eukaryota > Viridiplantae > Streptophyta > Magnoliopsida > Asparagales > Orchidaceae > Dactylorhiza > Dactylorhiza incarnata. Next base: position 3,329,390 of record JAWHQI010000068.1, read on the forward strand.
TACGTCGATAAGTAATCGACGTAACGTCAATATCAGAGTTCAACCAGAGCTTGAAGGAATTTGAAGCTGCTCTTACAAGAACTCAAAGGTGCATCGATTAAAAGGAGAATGAAGTTGGCGCAGCGTCTAATACTGTTTGAAAAGGAAACCATTTCATCTACTTCTTTTGCACACTCTCTGAGGGCCCACGACACTAAAGACTGTTCTACAACAACTTGTTTATTGCCTAGAATGGAGAGGAGCATTCAAGAAGACAAAAAAAAGCTTTCTTGGAAAGGATTCAAATAGTTGGCAGATGGGTCATGAACAATAGAAGAAAGAGAGATTAATTGTCCAAGACAATACCTTTTCAGCACAACCCAAAAGAGGAAAGGATTTCAAATAACATCATGGTCAATAAATAAGAATAACAGAGAGAATAACTGCAGAGTATTCATCACAATTGTCATCATCTTGTCGATTAGGGATTCATCCTTCTTCTTCCTCCTGGAACCCTAAAAGACAAAAAAACAAGAACTGGCCACTCTCTCTCTCTCTCAGCACAGAACAATTGAAGGCTGCTCTTCATCAATATCTCATACCAGCCAGATTTCAATCAGAAGAAAGTAGAAAGGATCTGAAGCTTATAACCCTTGCAAATCATCACAATCATAAGCAAGGGTTCATCATTAGCAGATCCAGAAAAAGAAAAAGAAGGTGAAGGCTTCATTAGAATTCTGAGAACAGAATTCTTCTTCTTACTTCTTCCTCTTCCTTCTCACTTCACTTCAACTGTAAAAAAGTTTTAATAATCCCTCTTCCAAAGGATTCAGTGGTTCAGGATCTCCTTATCAATAGATCTGTGGTTCAAGAATCTCCATATCAAAAGATTTGTGGTTCAAGATCTCCTTATCAAAAGATCTGTGGTTCAAGAACTCCTTATCAAAAAATATGTGGTTCAAGATCTCCTAATCAAAAGATCTTTGGTTCAAGAGTCTCCTTATCAAATGACTTAAGCACAGGTTGTGCTTTCCTACAAGTGTTAGAAGAGTTGAGTACCTATATTTTGGGGAACCTCTTTAAGAATCTATGTGTCTTTGCTGTGATATTTTGTGCTATCCCATTTCCTTTTTTAGCATTTATTTCCAGCAATGGTTATCTTATTTATTTTGCCTTTGGTTTTTGTTTGTGTTCATAATACCTTAGTAAGTTTTATTGTTTGCACAGTTAGGATAGAAAAATATTTAAATATCTATTCACCCCCCCCCCCCCCCCCCCCCCCACCCTCTAGAGGATTCTCAGAGGCACACTGTGTTGAAACATGCTTTCCGCATCTCTTGGTTTGACAATAACAAATCCTATTATATTTGATCATACTTGTTTTGTGTTTATAGTATGCAGGATTCTATGCGTTCAAATCTCCATGGTGCTGTGTTTTGTTACTACCGCACTGCATTAACATTACCGCTGGCGCTAGCACTAACGAACCGCTGAGACTAAACCGCTGAGAAGGAAACACTGAGAAGATCTGAAAGCTCTACCGCGCCCAGTTAACTCTACCGTTGGCGCTAGCATTACCGAACCGCTGAGAAGAAACCGCTGGGAAGCGAAACCGCTGAGATGCAAGCTAGCCCGATGAATTGATCTACCGCGGAGCGCTAGAACTGACGCTGGCGTTAGCATATATGGAAACTATTGACAGAAAGGAAGCAGTGGAGAAAAAGGAATGTTGACGGGACGCTATTTTGGCAAGTACTATCGCGGTGCGTTAATGCTAACGCCCGACGGTAACTTTTGGATGTCCCTCCATCATGATGTTGATTGAGGAGCAAATGAGGAAGGTGATCTCGCGGGAAGGAATAATCAATCAAGAGTATGCAATATCATTATGAAACCAATCAATCAAGATTTGGAAACTCCAATCAATCAAGATTTGATTAATCAAGATTTGGAAACTCCAATCAATCAAGATTTAATTAAGAAACCAAAAGGAGCATGCAATATCATTATGAAGGCAAGAATATATCATATTTTCATGGGGAATAATGTATTTCCAAAGATAGAAGCCAAACCCACGAAATTGAAGAGAATCGAAGGAAGGAAACTGCTCACTGCTTCTACCGCCCCGCTAGAGCACTACCACCGGCGCTAGCTTTCCTGGACATCAAACCTCTATTTAAAACAACCCGAAAATGAGTTTCGGTTGACGGATTTGGACGAAATTTTTGAGGGCTGAAAGCCCTAGCCGTCTAGAGAAAAGTGAGGGGTGTTTCCCACTCATCAAAGGAGAAGAGTTCTTCAGAGGAGATCAAAAGAAAATCATGCACAAGGATTGAAGGCTATCAAAACGGCGATCAAGAAGCCTTCTCTCAACATACACATGGAGTGTTCTCGCTGCAAAAATCTCTAATCAATTGGAGACATCCAAGGATCTCAAGAACTTCAAAGAGGAAGACTCTCAAGACACAACTATCGAACCTTTGCAAGCGAAACGACATCTACATCAAGGGTTCTACTTAGAGGGGAGTTTTTCCATTATCTTATCTTGTAACACTTTTATTTTATCATTGTAATCGGATCGTGAATTCGCCACACGGCGACTAGGTCTAGGTTGGACTTAGGGATTAATTCGCCTCCTGTTGGCGACTGGGTCTAGGGAGTAGATCTAGGGGTGCTCGAGGCCTTTCTGGTGATAGATTGGCTAGAGCGGCTTGAGGCCGTATCTGGGGAGAGATCGGCTAAATCCAACCGGTTCGTGGGGATACGAGTCGGTATAGAAAACAAAAAGGGTTTTCATATTATTCGCTTCGATTTCTAGCGTCATTGAAATCAGATTTTGTAATCAATTTTATAAATGATAATCATGTCTTTTCTTGCTTAATAAAATTGATTTCATTTCTAATTTCATTATCTCTTTACTTTTAATTTAACTTCGATCAAAATATCAAAAGTTTTCTATTAAAGTTTAAAGTTCTTAAAACCCTTATTCACCCCCCCCCCCTCTAAGGGAGCCCACAGATCCAACAAGTGGTATCAGAGCGAGGTTATTCCAAATCGGCTTAACAACCGAGAATAATGGCGTCTCATGATCTCACTTCTATTAGTGGGTGAAATTTTTATGAAGAAGAAACATCTCTTGCACCACCCTTATTCGAAGGAAGAAATTATAAAGGGTGAAAATTGTTAATGGAAAGGTTTATTAATACATTAGATATCAACGCATGGGATATAGCAATAACAAGACCAGCGGACGAATCAAATAAACAAGAGCGTCATCTAAATGCAAAAGCTATGAACTATATTTTCTGTGCTTTATCTCAAGATATCTTCAAATTAATATATTGTTTTTCTAGTGCAGACAAAGTATAGAAATTTCTTGAAGAAATATATGATTCTCCTTCTATAGGTATGGAACAATCACAAGAACCGGAGAATATGCAAGCTTGCACAAGTCTTCAAGAATGCTCCTCTCGTGACGGATCCATGATGTTCACATCAAGTGAAAGAGAAGAAGAAATACTATCTTCGGAAGAGGACTGCCAAAAAGATGCTAAAGAAATGATATGTTCAAATCGGGCCTCTACCGAAAGCAATGTAAGGAAATCAAATTCCATTTTTTGTACTTCTATCTCTTCATTACAATTGCTTCAAACTACAAAGCGCAAAATTAAGAAATTAAAAAATGCTAATAAATATTTGCGCTTAGAAAATAAAAATTTTAAGGAAAAAATTAATGAACAATAAAATTCAATTTTATCTAGTTCTATCCATGGCTCCTTAGTTGAAAACATTACACCTTGTATTGAATTTAATGATCTAAAAGAAAAATGCAAGGAACTTAAAAAAGAACTTCTTTTTATAAAAGAACAAAATGAATGATTATGTTTAGAAAATTCATCTTTGGAAAATGATTGTGCTAAGTGTAAAGACTATAAAATTGAAATTAAAGAGATGGATGAAACATTTGATGAATATTGAAATAACTATCAAAATCATATTGATTCAATTGTTTCCATTCTTAAAAATAACACAATCGCTTATAATAAAGCTAGACATAATTTAAAAATTAAGAATGACGAATTAAAAACAAAAATCAACTTGCTTATGAAATTTATAAATAAAAATTCACAAAATCAAGAAATATCAAAAAACAAGTTGAATATGAATATGAACATCTTAACTAAGTTTAATAATGGGAGTAAGGAACATAAAGGATTTGTAAATCAAAATCAAAATCACCATTACTTACAAAATCATGTTTCTCCCAATCTAAAATTAAATGCTAACAAATTTCCTTCAAATTATAAATTCAAAAATCATTTTGATCCAAATATTCAAGTAAATGATTATGGAAATTTGAAAACTAAAAATAATATTAAACCAATGTTTGAATGGAGTCCCAAAGTTAAATATGAAACACAAACTCCACTCAAAAGGGCCCATTCATCACTATCTCCCCAAAAGCAAACACCATGTATTTGGGTACCCAAAGGAACCATCACACCCGGTCCTCTTTGGATACCTAAATCTCTCATTCATTAGTATTCAATCATTTGCATGGAGTAGATATCAATTAAAAATGAAATATCAATTCTCTACTTCATGATATGCTAAATTTCCTTTTTTTTGTTTTGCCTTTATTTCTTTGAGCCATCACGATATGATCACTTTATATAACTTGTGATATGACATTCACATATTAAACCAAAATTTATAAATAAATCAAATTGAATAAAGTTGAATAAAAAGTCTTATCCTTTTTCAAGTGATCTACTTATCCGTTTTATTTTTATCCTTCTAAATCCATTTCCTAAAAGTCTTATAAAATTTGAAATACTAAATTTGCCATATGATACTATTAAGACTAAATGAAATAAGTGTCAAAATGGATTCAAAAAGTGTTTTAGGGGTATTAGGCTAAACTTATAAAGCGCAAGTTTTGCTTAGGTATGTAATATATTTGCGTCATTTTTGATTACCCCTAGTATGTTTTATCATAATCATGTCAAACCGAAATTGAAAAATTGCATGAATATTATTTCACTTATTTATGATCATTTCACTCATGCATATGTTGTGCAAAACTCAAGAATTAAGGTCTAATGTGTATGAATCTTTAATGAATATGAAACCCATGTACTAAAATTTTAACTTCCGCAACTTTTTGTGATTTCTTCTCGTCTCTTCACTTCATTAGACAGGACTTACATTGCACAAACATAATTAAGAAAAATCGGAAGCAAAATCGAAGAAAATCTAGTCCATATGATTAAAATTAGCACTCTCTAAGAGTTAACGCAGGCGCTAGGACCTAACGCCGGCGCTAGCTCAAGTATCCGATTTTCTGTAATTTTAAAATTATGAAAAATCACCAAAAATATATTATCTTATCTGTACTAGTCATTTTTGCAATTATCCCTGTAATTTTTTTTAAAAAAAATTAAAATACAAAATTACAAAAGCCAAATTACAAAAAATATTTTTTTGGTTATTTGTTTGATTTCTACTCCTATATGCAAAAATCAAATACAAAATATAAAACAAAAATAAGTATCAAAAATTATTATTTTGAACTTAACTTTTCTATTTACATGTATCTTGCGAAAGGGTGATTTGGGTGATCATCCCATCACATCACCTAGTACCGGGCGAACCTCTCACATGATAAACCTCGGGAAGTCCAAGATCAAATTATATGAGTTCAAACTTTAAATTAAAATTATTTCTCAAAAATATCAAAAATACCGTATGGACTTTATTGTGAAAATCAAGCATGATTTCTTCTATCACTTAAGACTTTTTACAATGTTGTGATTCATATTATCAAACTACTTTGAACATTGTCTTTATAATGCCTTGGTACTTCTAAACTCATGTGCATAAATTATATTGTAAAAGTTGTGTAGAACCAAGCTTAGCATGCCTCTAAGTATGAGTAAATGTTTTATGTTTGATAATCGTATTTATTCACTCACTTATTTTGGCATTGTCTACTTATGTGTTTAATCTAAGAATGCTTGTGTATGTTTTGTATTAGTGCAATGAATTAAAATTGCACAAGTATCTTACCTACACTACCTTTGTTTGCACTTTTAAAAGTTAGGAAAAGTGGTTATGTTTTCATAAATTATATTGGTTTGCAAAACAAGTGTATTCGGAGAACATTGTACAAAACAAAAATCATAAAATAAAGTGACAAAGATAACTCCACCAAGCACTACTTGAACCTCCTGATAAGTCATAATAAGCGTTGTGAGGTTGAGCATTTTGGCAAGAATAGTAATGTATCTTGTGCAAACCATATCTTTCTTTCAAAATAAAAACCACTTACTCTTAAGTTAAGTACACCGGATCACTAGTCTCAACATTAAAATAAAATATGTGATCCCCCAAGCACTACTTTGCACCCTGAAAAGTCTTAATGAGCATTGTGTGTGCAAAGCACCTTGGTAGTTGTACATTTTTTGTGCATTGAAGTTTGTGGAAGTAAAACTATTTGTGTTTTATTGTGCTCTTTACTTTACATATTTCTTGTATTTTTGATTAAAACATTTGTTTACTCTATTCAAAATAAACTTATGTGCACATCAGTATCTTCCATAACACTTCTTCTCATGAGTATTGGATCATAATGCTAATTCTATACTACTCATTATTTATAAAATGCACTAGATAACCTAGCATGCTCTCTACAATGTTTTGTATGTGTTGAATTTGTGAATTAATATAACGTTGTAGTAATTTCTTTTTGAAAACATTATTTCATGCTTGGTTACTTTATTTTCAAATTAAAGATTTTAATGGCAAAATGATTTACAAAAAAAACATCTTCATCTTTGGAATTTAACTAATATTTCTTCTTATGAATAATCATGATTATAAAAAGATGTTTTCTTGTATTTCTATAAATCTTCCGCATCATCACCATATATTTTTACCTTGCGCTTTCATGCTTATATCAAAGTCTTAAACATCAAAATTCCTTTTTTCAACAAATGGTAGGCGTGCTTGTTAAAATTTCTATTGGTTGATCTAAACATGAAAATGTTGTAATGCAAAACTCAGATTTATTAATGAATTTCAAATTAGCTATGTGACCTTTTCGGTAAAAAATTCAAATAAAAATATAAATCCATAGGCTATGTACCCATCATTAGATTTAAAACGCTTAAATGGTTCCAATAATTATTATCCATGACTTCATATGTCACCATAGCGGGGGCGTAGGGTTGTAGACATTAGATAACCTTATCTCTAATCATGTCTTGTCCTTAACCGGGGAGGGTTCTGATGCGCAAATCTTAGCACACCGCTATAGGCGGTAGCAAGACTGCGGCACGAAACGGCAGTGTACCGATCGTTCAAGTAATATAAAATGTGGGAGTGAATCCCCAAGTATCGATCTCGAAGGAACACAGTAAGGTGGAGTTTACAATTGAGGCAGGACTTGAGATTGAAGTCCTTTATGTTGGATGGGTTGCGGAAACAGGGGTTTTGGTTGGTGGAAATAAAGAGAAAATACTACAACTACTCATATGCAATGCTTCGCTTGGCGGGATGGAGACTAGGCAGGCCTTGAGCGCGCTGCTTCGAAAGGGCGGATGGACGAGAAGGCAAGCGGAATCAAACTATGCAGGCCTTGAGTGCGCTGCTTCGTTAGGCGAATGGTTTACACGGGCCGCTATGCCACACTTCACTAGGCGGATGGACGAGTAGGCATACGGAGTGAGGGTCGCAAGCACCTCGTCGACAAGCACGCCACTAGCAATTGCTAGTGCGGCACACGAACACGATAGCGGAATGTAAAATGGACGGGGGCGCTCCTCACTTGCATAAACCACAAGATAATTTCACATAGACATGAAATGTACTAAAATGCAAATATAAGGGTTTTGCAATCATAGTTCATACACACACAATATTAAGATATAAAATACTACAAAATAGAGGGGGTGAGATTACAACCAAGGCACGAAGTCTTGTCGGGATTCACGGTCGGAATCAAGGGTTGTCATGCCTTGTCTGAGCTCGGTCCACGACTGACGTCCGGGTTACGGAGAGGAACTGTCACTTCCTTCTAGTTGACCCATTTTCTTCGTAAATCGGCTTTGGCCACGATCTCGCCGGAGAAATCCAAGGATGCAGCAAGTTGTATCTTGAAATGGAGCTTTTGAGGTGCACGGACAATGGAGGAGGCCTAGAGGATACTCCGGCTCAAGATTGGCGTGAAGAATAAGCCCGGAGCACCTCCCGAAGGTGGGCGGCGATGGAGCGGCAAAACTGGCGCACTGGAGCGGGAAAACGGCGCTGGAATCGATTGTCCGACCTAATTTCGCGGGCTGCTTATTTATAGAAAATAGGGCGCACGATCATAGGCGCACAACCAGTGGTCGTGCGCACTAGAAGTTGGTGATCGTGCGTGCTGTGGCCGAAAACCTGTATAGCAAAAACTGCAGAAAATAATAAAGCGCACGATCGAACGCACGATCATCCGTAAAAACGCACGACCATGCATAAAAATGCACGACCAAATTCAGAATCCAACTTTGGGCTGCAAATGAACGCGCACGATCGGCGGCGCACGATCAGTGGTCGTGCGCAGTAGAGCCAGTGAGCGTGCGCAGTGTTCTTGTACAGATTTGTACCGGGAACACCTGCACGACCCCTGTTCCAGCATAAACACTAATCGAAACCACTGAAAGTGGCACAAAACACAGCATGAAAGACAGTAAGAATGATAAACATGAAAATACACAAAAACGGACCTAGAAGTGCACATAACATGGAATGTCAAATATGAACGAAAATATGCCTAAAGTGTAGTGCATAGACTACATAATCGGCCCGGATGAGTCCAAAAGTGTGTATATAATTGGGACTCATCACACCCCCAGACTTACCTGTTTGCGCGTCCCGAGCAAACAATCTCCCATGTGAAGTAGAAAAATCATAAGCTGGCAAAGTAATTGAATATGCGAAGTACAATGCGAAGTCGCTTACACGCGCGTGTTGAAATTTCAGTAGAAAAATCTTTTAAACATGCGAAATTGATTAGAATTTTCTAGATTGCGTTTCTACTTATTATTGCTACTCATAATTTGAATCGTGGTGAATCCTTCAATCACGCGTAGGGTGAATGTAGCTCGATCACTAAGTGGAATATTGCCAGAGATCGAGGATCGGGACAAACTCCAAAGAAATCCATCAATGACGATGGTCATAAGCTTGCCCGTTCACACTCTCTCCATGGTACTAGTTACGTTCAGAGTGCGAATCAATAGGACTTTTAGGTTATGATTTAGGCTTAGGCTATGGTGCGGTAGACAATGATAAACGTGGGGGCTTAGCACACCTAACCCAAATGAGCTCGCAATAAAAACACTATCCGGCAATAACAAAAAATGTGTACACCACACCCCCAGACTTAAACATGAAACTATGGGGTGTGTACACCACCTATTCCCAAATACATTGCTTTACACTTTTTTTCATTTCTTTTCACATTTTTTTTAAATTATAACTTTGCACATATAATAACAAACACAGCTATATTTTCAATAACGCTTTCCCACCACAACCACAAATATACACAGCCTCAACACCCAACTTTTAAATGCACAAATTGCTTGAGCTCAGAATTTGGTGTGCGATTAGGATAGTCATTTTGGCTTTGGTGATTTGAAGGTGGTGCTGGATCAAATGGTAGGGATTAGGCACAAAGGGGCTAAGCAAGGATAGAGCGTTTAGGAATGGTGCAAAGGCTCAACCGGGTCAAGGAATGGCCTATATCACACTCGCACAAATGAAATAACCTATACCCATGCTTCGAGAGTCGCTAGGGGCAAGTTCTTAGCCACCGAGAAAGAATATCCTTCCTCCTGAATCGAGCAATACATCAATAGCGATCGTCTACACACGCACCTACACTATCATCAGATTCAACTGGATTCACGACATACGAGTAGAATAAACAGTATTCACGCAATTGGAAAATTATAAAACTAAATGCATGAGAAAAAGCTAATTCTACATGAATTTCAACACGAGACGCGAGCACTAGACTAGGAGCACTGCTAGAGTCAACATGTTACTCCGCCACTCAATCCTATGCCAGCATCATGATCTTTCAATCCAACAGAAAAATAATATTTACCCGAGACGCATAGACAAATAAGCGCGTGCTCAAGTGGGTGTTTTGATGTGCTGTGAAGATGAACAATACAAAATAAATGAGATTAATATACTTCTAGTATGCAAATGATATGTGCACGTGCAGTGGGTAACACATAGTGGCTCTCCCCCAGACTTAATCTAAACAATCAAACAAAATATATGGCCATGAAATTCAAAATGAAGCTAAGGTAAGAGGGTACCCAATGCTCAGCAAGTGAGCATACCAGAAGACGTGTGAAAACCAAGATAAAGCTGCAGCATCTGCCATCCAGAAAAAAAACCTGCATGGGTGAGCTCCGCAAAAACAAAAGAAAATATACAAACTAAAATAAAGTAAAACTAACTAAACAAACTAGATAAACTATCATTGCAAGAAAGATAAGATAACTACTTGGGTTATTGTCATCCCAGCACGACTTATTCAAATTTAAAGCAGTTCTAGCTAATAGGAGTATGCAAAAGGAAATGAACAGGTAACTTTTCTAATATGCGTGTCGGTAGAGGGTACCGATACGGCGATAGAACAGTTACTAACCTACCTAAATAATAATATCTGCTGAACACAGGTAACGGGAATAGGAAGTAAGAAGAGGAGGAGAGCTGGTCCTCACTCATCTCACCACAAAATAAATCCTTGCCCAGCAAGGTGACATCTCCAGGGAGGCAACAGAAGGAGAAGGCAATGAGTGAAGCTTCCTCTACGGAGGGGGGGGTCAACCTCCTCACATAAGAGGATGCTCTCCTCATTGACTTGAGCATCATGCTCCAAGTCCTCCTGGGGTACCGGTGAAGACTCAACCTGCACATGCTCAGATGAAGAAGGGGGATCAAGAAATAAACAAGAAGAATAACATAAATAATCAAAAATCGGGGGAGTGGTCCCGGTCTCACTCCCAAGAGGTTGGCGAAATAAGATATTGTCGGCATCATCGACAATTCTGCAGGGCTCAGTAGGATCATCAATGACCTCCTCCACGATTTGGACTTCCTCCACCGGTGCTGAGGTAGAATCCTCGTCACCTTGGAAAATATCCTCCTCCATAGGAATAGGCACAACACATAAATCACGTGCCTTATCCTGCGAAACATCCTCAATAATGTCGTCAGAGACAAATGTAGTAAAATGCACAATAGGGGGAGGAATAGTGCTTGGATAAAAGTCAAGCACCGATTCCTCACAAGGAATCGAATCTATACACGGTGATATATGCACAGGGGAGATGGGCTCAGCTATGTCAGAGCCTAGATCAGCCACACATCTGGTGACTGTGTCGACATCATACCCTTCAAAGCTTGAAGGTGAAATGGTCACATAACCAGATGTTGAAGATGTGCTTCCAGAAGTAGGAGTCGGGACGATCCGGATATTCGGCTCGTCATCCTCGTCCATTTGGTGAAGGAATGCAGCACAATACTTTAAGGCATGATCCATGCTCTGACAAAACAAGCACTGCCTTGCGGGCTTCACTGGCACAGCAGAAGCTGAAGCCAAAAAGAAGTGTGACGGTAAAGGCTCGGCAGAATAGCCATAGGACTTACGCGCACCATATGGAGTACCAGACAAAGTCGGTGCTCCATATGCTGGGCCTTGAGTGCTAGGGCTATTTTCTCCCAGTGGGCATCTATCACTAGCATGAGAAATATCTCCACACCAACAACAACGAATATAGAATGAAGCCCACATAGTGTGAAGATAAAATGATTCAAAATAAAAACACTATTGTGCAAAATACCACACCTAACGAAAATTTACTAGAGCAACCTAATATAAACAGTAAAACAGAATAAAAAGAAATAAAACAAAAAGAATGCAATACACAAAGGAAGGGCTTAAATCTCAGATGCTCCCTCTCCAGAAAACTCACACGACCGTGTTCCCCGGCAACGGCGCCAAAAACTTGATGCGCAAATCTTAGCACACCGCTATAGGCGGTAGCAAGACTGCGGCCCGAAACGACAGTGTACCGATCGTTCAAGTAATATATAATGTGGGAGTGAATCCCCAAGTATCGATTTCGAAGGATCACAGTAAGGTGGAGTTTACTATTGAGGCAGGACTTGAGATTGAAGTCCTTTATGTCGGATGGGTTGCGGAAATGGGGGTTTTGGTTGGTGGAAATAAAGAGAAAATACTACAACTACTCCTATGCAATGCTCGCTTGGCGGGATGGAGACTAGGCAGGCCTTGAGCGCGCTGCTTCGAAAGGGCGGATGGACGAGAAGGCAAGCGGAATCGAACTGTGCAGGCCTTGAGCGCGTTGCTTCGTTAGGCGAATGGTTTACACTGGCCGCTATGCCACGCTTCACTAGGCGGATGGGCGAGTAGGCATATGGTGTGAGGGTCGCAAGCACCTCGTCGACAAGCACGCCACGAGCAATTGGTAGTGCGGTACACGAACACGATAGCGGAATGGAAAATCGACGGGGGCGCTCCTCACTTGCATAAACCACAAGATAATTTCACATAGACATGAAATGTACTAAAATGCAATATAAGGGTTTTGCAATCATAGTTCATACACACACAATATTAAGATATAAAATACTACAAAATAGAGGGGGTGAGATTACAACCAAGGCACGAAGTCTTGTAGGGATTCACGGTCGGAATCAAGGGTTGTCATGCCTTGTCTGAGCTCGGTCCACGACTGACGTCCGGGGTATGGAGAAGAACTGTCACTTCCTTCTAGTTGACCCGTCTTCTTCGTAAATCGCCTTTGGCCACGATCTCGCCGGAGAAATCCAAGGATGCAGCAAGTTGTATCTTGAAATGGAGCTTTTGAGGTGCACGGACAATGGAGGAGGCCTAGAGGATACTCCGGCTCAAGATTGGCGTGAAGAATAAGCCCGGAGCACCTCCTGAAGGTGGGCGGCGATGGAGCGGCGAAACTGGCGCACTGGAGCGGAAAAACGGTGCTGGAATCGATTGTCCGACCTAATTTCGCGGGCTGCTTATTTATAGAAAATAGGGCGCACGATCAAAGGCGCACAACCAGTGGTCGTGCGCACTAGAAGTTGGTGATCATGCGTGCTGTGGCCGAAAACTTGTAAGGCAAAACTGTAGAAAATAATAAAGCGCACGATCGAACGCACGACCGTGCGTAAAAATGCACGACCAAATTCAGAATGCAACTTTGGGCTGCAAATGAACGCGCACGATCGGCGGCGCACGATCAGTGGTCGTGCGTAGTAGAGCCAGTGATCGTGCGCAGTGTTTCTGTACAGATTTGTACCGTGAACACCTGCACGACCCCTGTTCTAGCATAAACACTAATCGAAACCACTGAAAGTGGCACAAAACACAGCAAGAAAGACAGAAAGAATGATAAACATGAAAATACACAAAAATGGGCCTAGAAGTGCACATAACATGGAATGTCAAATATGAACGAAAACATGCCTAAAGTGTAGTGCATAAACTATATAATCGGCCCAGATGAGTCCAAAAGTGTGTATATAATTGGGACTCATCACACCCCCAAACTTACCTGTTTGCGCGTCCCGAGCAAACAATCTCCCATGTGAAGTAGAAAAATCATAAGCTGGCAAAGTAATTGAATATGCGAAGTACAATGCGAAGTCGCTTACACGCGCGTGTTGAAATTTCAGTAGAAAAACCTTTTAAACATGCGAAATTGATTAGAATTTTCTAGATTGCGTTTCTACTTATTATTGCTACTCATAATTTGAATCGTGGTGAATCCTTCAATCACGCGTAGTGTGAATGTAGCTCGATCACTAAGTGGAATATTGCCAGAGATCGAGGATCGGGACAAACTCCAAAGAAATCCATCAATGACGATGGCCATAAGCTTGCCCGTTCACACTCTCTCTACGACACTAGTTACGTTCAGAGTGCGAATCAATAGGTCTTTTAGGTTATGATTTAGGCTTAGGCAACGGTGCGGTAGACAATGATAAACGTGGGGGCTTAGCACACCTAACACAAATGAGCTCGCAATAAAAACACTATCCGGCAATAATGAAAAATGTGTACACCACACCCCCAGACTTAAACATGAAACTATGGGTGTGTACACCACCTATTCCCAAATACATTGCTTTACACTTTTTTTTTCATATCTTTTCACATTTTTTTCTTTTCTCTTTTTTTTTTAAATTATAACTTTGCACATATAATAACAAACACAGCTATATTTTCAATAACGCATTCCCACCACAACCACAAATATACACAGCCTCAACACCCAACTTTTAAATGCATAAATTGCTTGAGCTCAGAATTTGGTGTGCGATTAGGATAGTCATTTTGGCTTTGGTGAATTGAAGGTGGAGCTGGATCAAATGGTAGGGATTAGGCACAAAGGGGCTAAGCAAGGTTAGAGCGTTTAGGAATGGTACAAAGGCTCAACCGGGTCAAAGAATGGCCTATATCACACTCGCACAAATGAAATAACCTATACCCATGCTTCGAGAGTCGCTAGGGGCAAGTTCTTAGCCACCGAGAAAGAATATCTTTCCTCCCGACTCGAGCAATACATCACTAGCGATCGTCTACACACGCTCCTACACTATCGTCGGATTCAACTGGATTCACGAAATACGAGTAGAATAAACAGTATTCACGCAATTGGAAAATTATAAAACTAAATGCATGAGAAAAAGCTAATTCTACATGAATTTCAACACGAGACGCGAGCACTCGACTAGGAGCACTGCTAGAGTCAACATGTTACTCCGCCACTCAATCCTATACCAGCATCATGATCTTTCAATCACACAGAAAAATAATATTTACCCGAGACGCATAGACAAATAAGAGCGTGCTCAAGTGGGTGTTTTGATGTGCTGTGAAGATGAACAATACAAAATAAATGGGATTAATATACTTCTAGTATGCAAATGATATGTGCACGTGCAGTGGGTAACACATAGTGGCTCTCCCCCAGACTTAATCTAAACAATCAAACAAAATATATGGCCATGAAATTCAAAATGAAGCTAAGGGAAGAGGGTACCCAATGCTCAGCAAGTGAGCATACCAGAAGACGTGTGTAAACCAAGATAAAGCTGCAGCATCTGCCATCCAGAAAAAGAACCTGCATGGGTGAGCTCCGCAAAAACAAAAGAAAAAATACAAACTAAAATAAAGTAAAACTAACTAAACAAACTAGATAAACTATCATTGCAAGAAAGGTAAGATAACTACTGGGGTTATTGTCATCCCAGCACGACTTATTCAAATTTAAAGCAGTTCTAACTAATAGGAGTATGAAAAAGGAAATGAACAGGTAACTGTTCTAATATGCGTGTCGGTAGTGGGTACCGATACGGCGAC
Organism: Dactylorhiza incarnata; assembly: GCA_033032865.1. Taxonomy (NCBI): domain Eukaryota; kingdom Viridiplantae; phylum Streptophyta; class Magnoliopsida; order Asparagales; family Orchidaceae; genus Dactylorhiza; species Dactylorhiza incarnata. The sequence continues at coordinate 3,344,841 of JAWHQI010000068.1, forward strand.
AAAACAGTTACTAACCTATCTAAATAATAATACCTGCTGAACACAGGTAACGGGAATAGGAAGTAAGACGAGGAGGAGAGATGGTCCTTACTCATCTCACCACAAACTAAATCCTTGCCCAGCAAGGTGTCATCTCCAGGGAGGCAACAGAAGGAGAAGGCAATGAGTGAAGCTTCCTCTACGGAGGGGGGGTCAACCTCCTCACATAAGAGGATGCTCTCCTCATTGACTTGAGCATCATGCTCCAAGTCCTCCGGGGGTACCGGTGAAGACTCAACCTGCACAGGCTCAGATGAAGGAGGATCAAGAAATAAACAAGAAGAAGAACATAAACAATCAAAAATCGGGGGGGGGGGGGGGGGGGGGGTGGTCCCGGTCTCACTCCCAAGAGGTTGGGGAAACAAGATATTGTCGGCATCATCGACAATGCTGCAGGGCTCAGTAGGATCATCAGTGACCTCCTCCACGATTTGGACTTCCTCCACCGGTGCTGAGGTAGAATCCTCGTCACCTTGGAAAATATCCTCCTCCATAGGAATAGGCACAACACATAAATCACCTGCCTAATCTTGCGAAACATCCTCAATAATGTCGTCAGAGACAAATGTAGTAAAATGCACAATAGGGGGAGGAATAGTGCTTGGATAAAAGTCAAGCACCGATTCCTCACAAGGAATCGAACCTATACACGGTGATATATGCACAGGGGAGATGGGCTCAGCTATGTCAGAGCCTCAGCCACACATCTGGTGACTGTGTCGACATCATACCATTCAAAGCTTGAAGGTGAAATGGTCACATAACCAGATGTTGAAGGTGTGCTGCCAGAAGTAGGAGTCGGGACGATACGGATATCCGGCTCGTCATCCTCATCCATTTGGCGAAGGAATGCAGCACAATCTTTCAAGTCATGATCCATTCTCTGACAAAACAAGCACTGCCTTGCGGGCTTCATTGGCACAGCAGGAGCTGAAGCCAAAAAGAAGTGTGATGGTAAAGGCTCGGCAGAATAGCCATAGGACTTACGCGCACCATATGGAGTACCAGACGAAGTCGGTGCTCCATATGCTGGGCCTTGAGTGCTAGGGCTATTATCTCCCGATGGGCATTTATCCCTAGCATGAGAAATATCTCCACACCGACGGCAACGAATATAAAATAAAGCCCACATAGTGTGAAGATAAAATGATTCAAAATAAAAACACTATTGTGCAAAATACCACACCTAACAAAAATTTACTAGAGCAACCTAATATAAACAGTAAAACAGAATAAAAAGAAATAAAACAAAAAGAATGCAATACACAAAGGAAGGGCTTAAATCTCAGATTCTCCCTCTCTAGAAAAATCACCCGACCGTGTTCCCCGGCAACGGCGCCAAAAACTTGATGCGCAAATCTTAGCACACCGCTATAGGCGGTAGCAAGACTGCGGCACGAAACGGCATTGTACCGATCGTTCAAGTAATATAAAATGTGGGAGTGAATCCCCAAGTATCAATCTCGAAGGAACACAGTAAGGTGGAGTTTACTATTGAGGCAGGACTTGAGATTGAAGTCCTTTATGTCGGATGGGTTGCGGAAATAGGGGTTTTGGTTGGTGGAAATAAAGTGAAAATACTACAACTACTCCTATGCAATGTCGCTATGCAATGCTTCGCTTGGCGGGATGGAGACTAGGCAGGCCTTGAGCGCGCTGCTTCGAAAGGGCGGATGGATGAGAAGGCAAGCGGAATCGAACTGTGCAGGCCTTGAGCGCGCTGCTTCGTTAGGCGAATGGTTTACACGGGCCGCAATGCCACGCTCGCCTAGGCGGATGGGCGAGTAGGCATGCGGAGTGAGGGTCGCAAGCACCTTCTGGACAAGCACGCCACTAGCAATTGCTAGTGCGGCACACGAACACGATAGCGGAATGGAAAATGGACGGGGGTGCTCCTCACTTGCATAAACCACAAGATAATTTCACATAGACATGAAATGTACTAAAATGCAATATAAGGGTTTTGCAATCATAGTTCATACACACACAATATTAAGATATAAAATACTACAAAATAGAGGGAGTGAGATTACAACCAAGGCACGAAGTCTTGTAGGGATTCACGGTCGGAATCAAGGGTTGTCATGCCTTGTCTGAGATCGGTCCACGACTGACGTCCGGGGTACGAAGAAGAACTGTCACTTCCTTCTAGTTGACCCGTCTTCTTCGTAAATCGCCTTTGGCCACGATCTCGCCGGAGAAATTGATATGAAAATTGCATGCGCGGATTTTAGATTTTTAGTGAAAGGTTGAGATTTTCTCCAAAACTATATCCGATAAAGGCAAGTGTACCTTATCATCTCTAGTATAGGATATTTAGGAATATCAAGGTCGTATTCCACGGGGCGCGTTGATTACTTCTACTTCGAGGAAAATCACTATTATTTTATCGACGAAAATTTGAGGTGGTTTGTTTTCGCTTAACTAAAATTAAAACTAAATTCAAACTAAATGAAAAGCTTGAACATTGCATGAAAAGAAAGAGAAATTGAAATTGCATAAAAAAAAGAACATTACTAAGGAGAGAAAAATTTAACATTGCATGAAAAGGAAGAAATTACTTAAGGAGAAAAAGAACATGAAAGAGAAAACTAATTTTATTGAAAATCAAAGAACTATTACAAGCCTTAAATTAAGAGTGCAAGACTAAGGAAAATGAAAGTTGCAAGCTTAAGAAAACTAGTACACGAAAGTTACACTACAACATTGCATGAAAAGGGAAGGAGGAGAACATGAAAGCCTTAAGAAACATGAACATTAACTTGAAAAACTCACTCTCAGCTCTAACAGCACCTCCCCATCTCCAAATTTCTGAACCCTGGACTCAAGGAGAGCCTCTGAATTTATAGGCAAAATTTTCAAGTTACACGCCCTCGGTCACGGGCGTGTCCAAGGGCGTGTAATCACTGTAACATTGGATCTGGCAGCGGCGTGGGCTTGGCGTGTCGGCGGCAGAAAAGTTGGACATTACACGCCCGTGTAACATGGTCACGGGCGTGACTTTGGACGTGTGCATTAAATGCGGCGTGGGCTGGAATTCGGCGCGGCGGTAGAGCAGGGATCACGCTGGAAAGTCACGGGCGTGACATGTGGGTCACGGGCGTGACTTAGGTTGACTTTTCGACAGCATCTCCTCGTCTCGACGGCGGCTCCACGTGGACGATTCCAAGATTACACGCCCCCGGTCACGGGCGTGACTTTGGGTCACGGGCGTGACCTAGGGCGTGACTTGGTGTGGACTGGTTCAAACAGTGCGGCATCGATTCTGGACTGATCTTCAGCTTACACGCCCTTGGTCACGGGCGTGACCGAGGGCGTGACATGCCATTTTTCCCAATTTGTCCCAAAAATCTGCAAATATCGAAATTAAGCTAAGTTAGAATCAAAATTACAAAAAGAACTACTTATAACCTAAATTTGACATAAAATAGAGAATTCATATTAAATATTTACAAGATTTTCTATTAAAAAGTTATAAAAATACTACTTATCAAATACCCCCATACTTGAGGTTTTGTTATTCCAGAGCAAAAGTGTGAGACATTATTTATAAGACATCCTTAAAAATTTTTTAATTTAAAACTAAAATTTCATTTAACCAAAAGTTAAGTTAAGAGTAAATTCAAGTGGGAGTTAAGTCCTAAATTATGATGATGATTTGAAAAGAGGGAAAAATGTTTAGGCAATAACTTCTCAAGAAAATTAAGTAGTTTGACAAAATTGTAGAAATTATAAAACTAAATTAAATTAAAATTATAAGAACTCTATCTTAAAAGAATCTTAAGGAAAAGTAAATTACTAAATATTGCTCTCTCCATAATTTTCAACTAAAACTAGAACAATGATAATTGGCTAAGGGGGATTTCATAAAATTTGGCATAAGAAGAGAAATTTTTGAATGGAGGAAATGGAATTTATCATGAAATTTCCTTCTCTTTTTTTTTCTTACTCTTTTTTTTTCTCTTCTAATAAAAACCCAAAATGTATATGGTTTAGGAGTAATGAATTTTATCCTCTTACTCCATGCCATATAATCTTTTCAAATATTTTGGGTGCATATGGTTTAGGGAATAATGAATTTTATCCTCTTATTCCCATGACATATGATCTTTTAATACATTTTTTTTATGCCATCAAAGGGGTAGGGTAGGGGAAAAAAATCTAGCTAGCTTTAAATCATATTGAGAGTAAATTCTAGTAAAATTAAAAATTCCTAAGATCTAAGAAGTTAGAAGAAAATATAATTAAAATCTAAAGAGGTTTAGGAAATTTACTACAAAATGAAGCCATTTAAAAATAAAAAGAGAAGTCATGCTAACAAAATTCTCTAATCAATTTAAAATCATAAGATGATTCTTAAATCAAAATTACCTCAAATTTAAAATTAACAAACTATGATAAGCAAAATTTCAGCCAATTAAAAACTTAAACATGCTTATAAACATTCTCAACTAGATTTCTAAGAAATCACAAAAACAACAAGGAGGGAAATAAGAATTTTTTTGGAATTTTTGATATTATCTTTTTTTTTGAATTTTTCTCATTAAAAACTATTTACAAAGAAAGGGAACTAGCTTTATAATTTCTACAATTTTTTTGCAAGTCTTGGACTTCCCAAGGGCTACCCGGTGAAGGGTTCGCAAGGTACTAGGAGGTGTGATGGGATAAAATCCCAAATGTCCCTTTCCAAGATTTAAATTTTTCTGTTTTCTATATTTTTTTTTTTGGGTTTTACAAGTGCTAAAATAGAAGAAAACATAAGAAAAAATATATATTTTTTGTTTTGAAAATTTTCTGATTTAACAACTATTTACAAAAAAGCTATTTACACCCCCATACTTAAAGTTAAACATTGACCCCAATGTTTAAAACTAAGTATGAAGTAAAGGAAAAAAAAAGTGCAAAACAAAATAAAAAGGAAATGCATGATAAAGGAGAAGGAAGAAAGAGAAGGGGCTTCCCTGATTTTTGAAGTTTGCGCGGGGAAGCGACGATTACCTACAAAATATATTAAAGAACAAGAGAAGACAATAAAAAGATAACTTCGGGGTGCCTCCCAAAAGCGCTTTGTTTAAGGTCGCGTAGATTGACCCACTTGCCGGTCATATTAAAGGTTGAAAAACAATTGAATCACTCTTTTCATTTGGTAACTCTCCCGGAAGATATAATTTAAGGCGGTGCCCGTTAACTTTGAAGGTACCTTTTTCCGGGTGGGAAATTAAAATTGTCCCATAGGACCAAACCTCTTTAACAATAAAGGGTCCGGTCCATCGGGATTTTAGTTTTCTCGGAAAAAGGCGAAGGCGGGAATTATAAAGGAGGACGAGATCGCCCGGCGAAAAAGTTTTTGGAAATTTTATATGCTTATCGTGATAAAACTTTGTTCGCTCCTTATATAATTTATTGCTCTCATATGCGTTCGCTCGCCACTCATCTAATTCGTTCATTTGAAATTTTCTTTGTTCTCCCGCTAGAGTGGAATCGAGGTTTAAAAATTTAAGCGCCCAAAATGCGCGATGTTCTAATTCGACCGGAAGGTGGCAAGCCTTGCCATAAACCATTCGATACGGTGTACACCCGATAGCGGTCTTGTACGCCATTCGATAGGCCCATAGCGCGTCATCGAGCTTTATTGCCCAATCCTTCCGATTAATAGAAACCGTTTTCTCTAAGATCCATTTTAATTCTCGATTAACAACTTCAACTTGGCCGCTCGTTTGTGGGTGATATGCAGTGGATAATTTGTGCGTAACACCATATTTTGCTAAGATTTTTGTGAATTGAGTATTGCAAAAATGGGTGCCCCGATCACTCACAATAGCGCGCGGAGTGCCAAATCGAGAGAATAATTTTTTTAAAAAGTTAATGACGACTCGCGCATCGTTGGTGGGGAGAGCTTGCGCTTCCGCCCACCTTGACACGTAGTCGACCGCTACTAGAATATACTTATTTGAAAACGAAGGAGGGAGAGGACCAACGAAATCAATGCCCCAAAGATCAAAAATTTCGCATTCTAAGAAAATGTTTTGGGGCATCTCATCCCGGCGAGAGATGTTCCCCGACCGCTGGCAGCTGTCGCAAGTACTCACAAGGTTGTGAGCATCTTTGAAGAGCGAGGGCCAATAAAAGCCCGCCTCCAGCGCCTTCCTCGCGGTTCGGTTTGAATGATAATGACCTCCGGTGGGTCCCTCATGACAATGACGTAAAATTTTAAGGCCTTCCTCACTCGAGACGCATCGTCTTACTACCTGGTCTGCGCATACACGGAATAAAAAGGGGTCCTCCCAAAAGTAATTCTTTAAATCAGAAAAGAATTTCTTCTTTTGCTGACTCGAGACTTCTTTTGGCAGGACCCGGGCTACTAAATAGTTAGCCAGATCTGCAAACCAGGGGGTAGACGATGAATTAATATTTTCGAGAGCAAGGAGGCGCTCTTCGGAAAATTTATCATTAATGTCAGATTCTATTAATACGTCCGAGGCGGGGTTTTCTAAACGGGAGAGATGATCGGCCGCCAAGTTTTCGGCTCACCTTTTGTCCCGGATCTCTAAGTCAAACTCCTGCAAGAGGAGGATCCATCGCAAAAGACGAGGTTTGGCGTCCGATTTGCTTAAAAGATATCTAAGTGCGGAGTGATCCGTGAAGACGATGACTTTCGAGAGGGTGATATACGACCTAAACTTATCGAAGGCGAAAACGATTGCTAGAAGTTCCTTCTCGGTCGTGGTGTAATTTGCTTGTGCCGACGTGAGTGTTTTGCTCGCATAATAGATAGGGTGGAAATACTTACTCACCCGTTGGCCTAAAACGGCACCAACCGCAATGTCACTCGCGTCGCACATGATTTCAAAGGGGAGCGACCAAACCGGCGCGACTAGAATCGGGGAGTTTATAAGTTTTTCTTTGATAAGTTGAAAAGCTAAATGACATTCATCGCTAAAAAGAAAAGAAGAATCTTTCTCGAGAAGATGGGTTAACGGCTGTAACGCCCCTGATTTTCGTTAATTATTTTACGTACCCTCTGTGACGTAATTTTGGCGTAAGGGCGTTATGTCAGCTCGTCTGGTAGTGTTTCGAGTTTTAGCTTAGTTAAATCTTGTGATTTAGGTCAAGCATGCGAGATTTCGCGTCGTTTCGAGTTAAAGTGAAGATTTTGAGTGGATTTCAAGATTTTTAGCTTCGGGAGGCTTTAGCCCGAGTTTGGCCCGTCGGAATTAAATTCTGACTTCGCCGTTGGATTCGTAACACCGTGTTTTAGTTAAGGTGCGAATTTCGTAGAAATCTGAGGTGTTTCGGTCGCCCTCGCAGTTAAGTAAATTGGGGAATTTATTTATTAATTAAATAATAATTTAGGGTTATATATATAAGCCTAAAATCTCCTCCTCCTATTCATCTCCTTCCTCCCTCGATCAAATCAGCCGCCGAGCGAAAGGGCGAGTGCGGAGCTTCGAGGAGCGTTCGATCGGCGATTTCTAGGGCTGTAGTAGTCGGAATCGCGTTTGGAGAGAAGATTTGGAAAGCTCTCGGCGAGATCTTCGTTCTAGCGGTAAGCTTTTCCCGTTCTGTGGAATTTTTTGGAGTTAGGGTAGTGACCTAACCCCTTCTTTCGACCCGAAAAGTTTCAGGAATCGGTGCTCGTGTGTTTTCCTAGCCGAACCATAGCTTCCGGAGCAAAGATCTTCGAGTTTGCAAGGTTAAGGCAAGTGGCTTCCTCCTCCTTCTCTTTCTGTTCTTGAAGTATTGTTTCGCTCGTGTCGATTTCATGTCGCTCGGTTTAACTTAAGTTTTGGAGTGTTAATGTAAGCTTCCTTGATTATTCTTCCTTTGCTATGAATCGGGTAGTTGTTCCCTGGAGAAAACCGTCCTATCTATACCCAAAGGATAAATAACTTCTAGGAGAATCGCTATCCGCTGGCCACACAGCAGAATAGGGGATTCTGTGTCCATTCGTCGAGATGTCACGGGACATTCCGTGTAATCCCGACGAATTCCGACGAATTCCGATGAATCAAGTTAGAGATTTTTCTGTGTCCATTCGTCGAGATGTCACGGGACATTCCGTGTAATCCCGACGAATTCCGACGAATTCCGATGAATCAAGTTAGAGATTTTTCTGTGTCCATTCGTCGAGATGTCACGGGACATTCCGTGTAATCCCGACGAATTCCGACGAATTCAAACAGCAGCAAGATCTCGAATTCCTCCCGTTTGAACTTCTTTCTACTCGTTGTGGTCTGTTGACATTTGAGTTACTCTTATGATTCATATTGATCGAGGGGTACTTTGCCTTGACCCAAATTCTTAGGTCCTTCCAGTGATTTTCTTTCGGGCAGCGTCCCGTGTTTAAGTAAAATTTAAGTAATAAGAACTACTGCCTTTAGCCTTACACAGTAGTTGTGTTTGGGAGACAGTGGGGGAAAATGTTATAGCCTTGCACGGTAGTCGTGTTTGGGTGGTAGGGTCTAGTGGTACCCCCACCTGGTTTTGGGCTTTGGGTAGCGGAGGTAGTTAACCGCTCCCGTATAATTTGAGCTGATCAGTCTCTTTAATTGATGAAACTAAATAAATGAACATGTTTTTTCCTCTCTTGGTATATAGTGCACTTGGTGCTTGTTGGTTCTTTGTTGGAGCTCTCTTTCGGTAAATTTTGGCTTGGGTTGGTACCCCTTATGCCTTGTTCGTTTTTCTGCTAATCTTCTGCCACTTGCAACTCCTTGCTGAGGCGTTCTTTGTTTTATTGAATGCCTCAGGTTCAGAGCCGTAGCGGCTAGTGGTGTTGCCTGGAGTTCAGAGTTGGTAGCTGCTCACCCCGCTGTTGCGAGGTAGTTGTTTTTAGTTGCTTCTTGTGCTCAGACATACTAGTTAGTGCCAATGGGTTAGTGTCATGTTGTTGACGCCCATTGTGCCCTTTTTTATACTTTATAGATTATTTGCCAGATTATGCCACTACTTTTAGATCTTGTGTACCTTACCCTCTGGGAATGATTTATGCTAGGTGCACTATAGTTATAAAATGATTTTTCCTCATTCTCATCGCATTCTTTCTAACTGAAACCCTTAACTTTAAAAGTCGCCTAAAGGTATTTTCTACCCTTACAGTACGCCTAGTTATGTGCATATCATTTATTTCATGCTCCGTCGTTTGCATACATGTAGGACTTTAAGTAAACTAAATTAAGTACTTTCCGCTGCAATTATATATACTTTCTCGGTGGACTAGTTGATCCACGAACTGAGAGACACAGTTCTTATCTCAAAACCCCTGATAAATGATTTCAAATGATGACTTATCATATAATCAAGTTTGTTTAGTTAAGTAATAGGTTCCCTCCTGAGCGTCTACAGTTGTCTCCTGTATGACGTGGCATCATGACGTGTATTTTCTCTTACTCTGATATTCTTAAATTCGGAGAAAATGCGGGTTGTGACAGTTGGTATCAGAGGTAGGTTAATTCGACAAGTTGGTCGAGCGACTAATTCTGATATAGTTTAGTTATTTAGTTTCATTGCATACACACACCGATGTGTCATCAGTACGTCTTGGCTGAAGCATGAACACTACACTCATAGCATGATAAGAAGTATACGGGGCATATTATGTAGTATGGGATGCATAATATGTGTTTGTATATGGATCCACCATAGGTGGCAACATGTGACGGTTATGTAGTATGGGATGCATAACCATCATCACATGGATGCCCATTAGCACGTTTTCTTTTTCGTTACATGCGATATTATGTAGTATGGGATGCATAATATTTCATGTGTACGCCGCTCATAACATGCATTAAGGCTTTTCTTAGAATGCATAGCACAACATACATATCATAACATCGCATAAAGCACACGTGCCAAGCTAAAGATTTACATGATGACATTCGTACACACATGACTTCAAAACGAATAGATTCATGCATACATGCCCCTTGCACATGAGTCAAGTGGGACGATGTAGTATCGTTCCTGAATTTAGCATATCATCATGAAAATATCCCAGAGAAAGGTAGTGGAAATGGCAAGTAACTGTACATGTATGTTCTGAAACAAGCAGTGTAGTTCTAGTGTAAGGTTAAGTTTTAATTGGAGGTTTATGCGTATTAGCAGAAATGGCGCGCAAGCGAGTCGCGACTAGGTCGACTCCCCAGTCTGAGGGCGAGTCTTCGGGTGCGCAGAGTGAAGCCTTGATCGAGAGTCTGCGCCAGAGCAATGAGACTCTGACTAGGCAGATGGTTGCGATGCAGTCGTAGGTCGAGGCGTTGTTGGCTGCCGGTGCTAGGCAGCAACCCGTAGTGCAGGCCCCAGTAGTAGGACAGACTGTACCTACTCCTCCTGCCCCCTTGGTACCCCCGGTAGCGATACCACCGGAAATGAATTTCATTTCGCATTTTCAAAGGTTGGGACCTCCTACGTTTGACGGAAGAGCAGACTTCATGGCATTAGACGACTGGTTTGTTGCCATTGAGGAGATGTTTTCGTACTCAGGAATCTCTGCAGACCAAAAGGTGATGGTCGCCGCTTACCAACTGAAAGGACTTGCTAAGAGCTGGTGGATCAGGGAGAGGGAAAATCTCGTGGGTGGATGTTCGTGGGAGTCGTTCAAGGCGATGGTGTTAAAGAAATTCCTGCCGTCGGTCGAGCAAGACCGTTTAATGAATAATTTTCTGCACCTGAAGCAAAGACAACTCACGGTTAGTGAGTATGAGATCGAGTTCAGTAAGTTGAGCAGATTTGCTCCAGATTTAGTGACTTCTGAGGCAGGAAGAATGAAGCGATTTCTTGGAGGTCTTCGTAGCGATATACAGCAGTTGGCGAGTGCTTATAAATCTGAAAGTTATGCTGAAGTGGTAGAAGCAGCACTGAAAGTCGAGGCTATCGACAATGCCAAGAATCGGGGTGCTCTAATGAAAAAGGACAAGAGGAAAGTCGAAGAGGGGGAGACCCCCAAGGTATCTAGCTTGACTCCAAAGAAAAGGAGTGGAGAGGTGTGTAGCTTCTGTGGCCGCCCCGGCCATCCAGTTGAGAAATGTTTCAAGAGGAAGGGAGCTCAGAAGCAGCAGCGAGTGCTAGCAATCCAGGGTGCTCCGAAGGGCGAGGTGCTCTGCCAGTTGTGCAAGCAGAAAGGGCATGATGTGGCCCAGTGTTGGACCAAAGATAAAGTCTGCTTCCAGTGCAAGCAGAAAGGGCACATGAAGTTCCAATGCCCGCTGATTCAACCCCCGTTGCAGCCTGTACCGCTTCAAACCTTGCCGCCGCCGCAGCATCAGGATAAAGGAAGAGGAAAGCTGAACGTGTTAACCCAGGAGCAAGCGCAGTCTTCGACCCAAGTGATCGCAGGTTAGACCTTAAGACAACTGTTTAGTCTTGTTTTCATTTTAGTTCGCTGTATTAGACTAGTTTCTCTTCGCGCTTATAGGAAGATTTAAGGTAAAGAATCGTTGGGCGCGTGTTCTGTTCGATTCGGGTGCTACCCATTCGTTCGTAGCAAGGGATTTCGTTGAGCGTCACCGTTTGACCCCTGAGATGGGCAACGATTCGTTCCTCGTTAAGTTACCTTCTGGTGATCTGGTGTCCTCGAACCAGTGCGTCCGCAGTTGCCCCGTTCTCTTAGGAGATTTCTTGGCTGTTGCTGATCTCAAAGTGTTGGACTTAGAAGACTTTGACGTAATATTGGGTATGGACTGGTTGTCCAGTTATGATGCGGTCATCCGATGCAAGGAAAAGCGTCTGGACTTCGTGATGGACAACGGTCAACCCATGAGTGTTTTTGGTTCTCCATACCAGAGTTCTTCGATAATTTCTGCGGTATGTGCTCGGAAACTGTTAATTTCCGGTTGTTTGGCTTACCTTGTTTCTGTAGTAGAAGCTGTTGGTGGTTCGCCGTGTATCGAGGATATTCTGGTGGTGCGAGAGTTCCCCGATGTCTTCCCTGCTAATCTCCCTGGTCTCCCGCCCATTAGAGATGTGGAGTTTGTTATTGATCTTGAGCCTGGTACTCGTCCTATTGCTAAGGCACCGTACCGTATGGCCCCGCGCGAGTTAGAAGAGTTGCGAACTCAGTTAGATGAGTTGTTGCAGTGTGGTTTCATTAGGCCAAGTTCTTCTCCCTGGGGTGCTCCAGTTTTATTCGTGAAAAAGAAGGACGGTTCCATGAGATTGTGCATAGACTATAGAGAATTAAACAAAGTAACCATCAAGAACAGGTATCCGTTGCCAAGGATAGATGATCTGTTTGATCAGTTGCGTGGTAGCACGGTGTTTTCGAAGATTGATCTTCGATCAGGCTACCATCAGTTGAGGATCTGTGAGTCGGACGTTCCCCGGACTGCCTTTCGTTCTCGTTATGGCCATTTTGAATTTCTAGTCATGTCATTTGGTTTGACAAATGCACCCTCTGCATTTATGGACATGATGAACCGCGTGTTCAAGGATTTTCTGGACCATTTTGTGGTGGTATTCATAGATGATGTGCTGGTTTATTCTAGAAGTGCTGAGGAGCATGCTATGCATTTGCGCTTAGTGTTGTCTACTCTTAGAGAGCACAAGTTGTATGCGAAGCTGAGCAAGTGCGAATTCTGGCTTTCTCAGGTATCCTTCCTGGGTCATGTGGTGAACAAAGATGGAATTACGGTAGATCCCGCTAAAATTTCTGCCGTATTGGATTGGAAGACGCCTTCGACGCCTAAGGAGATAAGGAGTTTCTTAGGGTTGGCCGGGTACTACAGGAGATTTGTCCAAGGATTTTCAGTGCTGTCTGCACCCTTGACTAAGCTTACCCAGAAGAATACTGCTTTTGTGTGGAGAGATAAGTGCGAAGAGGCCTTCCAGGAATTGAAGAGGCGTTTGTGTAGTGCTCCAGTGTTGGCCTTGCCGATCGAAGGAGTCGAGTATGCAGTTTATGTAGACGCATCTCACATTGGACTGGGATGTGTGTTGATGCAGGAAGGGAAGGTGATTGCGTATGGGTCTAGACAATTGAAAGTTCATGAAAAGAATTACCCTACGCATGACTTAGAATTCGCCGCAGTGATCTATGCTTTGAAGCTTTGGAGACACCTGTTATATGGAGTGTCATGCAAGATTTTCACGGATCATAAAAGTCTGAAGTATGTCTTCACCCAGAAGGAGCTGAATCTGCGCCAGCGGAGGTGGTTGGAGTATGTGGCGGATTATGAAGAAGATATTCTGTACCATCCGGGTAAGGCTAATGTGGTGGCCGATGCCCTGAGCCGGAAGACCGCGCATATCTTCAATCTCTCAGTGCAGTCCTTAGTGGAGGAGTTTATGTTGATGGATATCTCAGTCGGTAGTTGTTCCGCACCTTCGAGCTTAGAGGTTGAAGAGCCTTCTTGGATTGCCCTTACTAGGCTGCATCAGAAGGAAGATCCTGACTTGCAGTATCTTCGAAGTAGAACTGAAAGAGGAGAATTGCCAGATTTTTCAATCGATGATAAGGATACTTTGAGATACCGAGGTAGATATTGCGTCCCCGCGTTGGAAGAAATTCGGACAAAGATCTGTAGCGAGGCGCATGATTCTAGTGTTTCCTATCATCCTGGTTCCACGAAAATGTATAAAGATCTGAAGCAGATCGTTTGGTGGTCGGGTATGAAGAATGATATAGCGAAGTATGTGTCTGAATGTTTAACTTGTCAGCGCGTGAAAGCAGATCATAAGAGGCCTGGAGGTAAGTTGAACCCGTTAGATATTCCAAGCTGGAAGTGGGAGAGTATTTCGATGGACTTCATTACCGGTTTGCCGAGATCTCCCAGCGGTCATGACTCGGTGTGGGTTATAGTAGATCGCTTGACAAAGTGTGCTCACTTTGTGCCCTTTAAGATTGGATACTCGATGGAGAAAATAGCAGAACTGTATTTGGATGAAGTTATCAGATTGCATGGTGTGCCTGTGAGCATTGTGTCAGACCGAGACTCGAGGTACACGTCTCGTTTCTGGCAGAGTTTGCAGGGAGCCTTGGGTACGGACCTTAGGTACTCTACCGCTTGTCATCCCCAGACCAATGGTCAGACAGAAAGAGTTAATCAGATCTTGGAAGATATGATAAGGTGCTATATCTTAGATCATGGTGGAGCTTGGGATAAGCGGCTTGGATTGATGGAGTTTGCGTATAACAACAGTTATCAGGAAAGCCTACAAATGGCCCCGTTTGAGGCTCTGTATGGGAGGCGTTGTCGGACTCCGTTGTTTTGGGCCGAGGTTGGTGAGAGTCCCTTGCTAGGCCTAGAGGCTTTGGAAGAGATGAGTGTCACTGTGACTCATATCCGCGAGAAGCTCCGTATTGCTCAGGAGCGGTATGAGAAGTATGCGAATCGAAGAAGGGTGGATTTAGAGTTTGCCGTTGGAGACAGTGTGTTTTTGAAAGTTTCTCCGATGCCTGGTGTTAAGAGGTTTGGACGGAAAGGAACCACAAGTTGGATCCCCGGTATGTGGGACCTTTTCAGATTGTTGAGCGCATCGGAGTGTCAGCGTATAGATTGAATTTGGCTGCTTCCCTTCCTAATGTTCACGATGTGTTCCACGTGAGCCAGCTGAGGAAGTGTTTGCGTAGCGATCGGCTTGTTCTTGATTTGGTGCCAGTTTTGCAACCCAATCTTTCGTATGTCGAAGAGCCTGTCCGAATCTTGGAGACTCAGGAGCGTGTGTTGCGAAGGAAGACGATCCCAATGGTTAAGGTTCTTTGGAAGAATCAGGGTGTCGAAAGCGCAACTTGGGAATTGGAGTCTGCTATGAGAGAGACTCATCCTAGCCTCTTCTCTTGGACTTCGGGTAAGTCTTCTTTTCTGTATCCTTAGAATTGTTTCTGTATCTTTCTTGATCCTTGGATTTCAAGTTTCGGGACGAAACTTCCTTTTTGGGGGAGTGACTGTAACGCCCCTGATTTTCGTTAATTATTTTACGTACCCTCTGTGACGTAATTTTGGCGTAAGGGCGTTATGTCAGCTCGTCTGGTAGTGTTTCGAGTTTTAGCTTAGTTAAATCTTGTGATTTAGGTCAAGCATGCGAGATTTCGCGTCGTTTCGAGTTAAAGTGAAGATTTTGAGTGGATTTCAAGATTTTTAGCTTCGGGAGGCTTTAGCCCGAGTTTGGCCCGTCGGAATTAAATTCTGACTTCGCCGTTGGATTCGTAACACTGTGTTTTAGTTAAGGTGCGAATTTCGTAGAAATCTGAGGTGTTTCGGTCGCCCTCGCAGTTAAGTAAATTGGGGAATTTATTTATTAATTAAATAATAATTTAGGGTTATATATATAAGCCTAAAATCTCCTCCTCCTATTCATCTCCTTCCTCCCTCGATCAAATCAGCCGCCGAGCGAAAGGGCGAGTGCGGAGCTTCGAGGAGCGTTCGATCGGCGATTTCTAGGGCTGTAGTAGTCGGAATCGCGTTTGGAGAGAAGATTTGGAAAGCTCTCGGCGAGATCTTCGTTCTAGCGGTAAACTTTTCCCGTTCTGTGGAATTTTTTGGAGTTAGGGTAGTGACCTAACCCCTTCTTTCGACCCGAAAAGTTTCAGGAATCGGTGCTCGTGTGTTTTCCTAGCCGAACCATAGCTTCCGGAGCAAAGATCTTCGAGTTTGCAAGGTTAAGGCAAGTGGCTTCCTCCTCCTTCTCTTTCTGTTCTTGAAGTATTGTTTCGCTCGTGTCGATTTCATGTCGCTCGGTTTAACTTAAGTTTTGGAGTGTTAATGTAAGCTTCCTTGATTATTCTTCCTTTGCTATGAATCGGGTAGTTGTTCCCTGGAGAAAACCGTCCTATCTATACCCAAAGGATAAATAACTTCTAGGAGAATCGCTATCCGCTGGCCACACAGCAGAATAGGGGATTCTGTGTCCATTCGTCGAGATGTCACGGGACATTCCGTGTAATCCCGACGAATTCCGACGAATTCCGATGAATCAAGTTAGAGATTTTTCTGTGTCCATTCGTCGAGATGTCACGGGACATTCCGTGTAATCCCGACGAATTCCGACGAATTCCGATGAATCAAGTTAGAGATTTTTCTGTGTCCATTCGTCGAGATGTCACGGGACATTCCGTGTAATCCCGACGAATTCCGACGAATTCCGATGAATCAAGTTAGAGATTTTTCTGTGTCCATTCGTCGAGATGTCACGGGACATTCCGTGTAATCCCGACGAATTCCGACGAATTCCGATGAATCAAGTTAGAGATTTTTCTGTGTCCATTCGTCGAGATGTCACGGGACATTCCGTGTAATCCCGACGAATTCCGACGAATTCCGATGAATCAAGTTAGAGATTTTTCTGTGTCCATTCGTCGAGATGTCACGGGACATTCCGTGTAATCCCGACGAATTCCGACGAATTCCGATGAATCAAGTTAGAGATTTTTCTGTGTCCATTCGTCGAGATGTCACGGGACATTCCGTGTAATCCCGACGAATTCCGACGAATTCAAACAGCAGCAAGATCTCGAATTCCTCCCGTTTGAACTTCTTTCTACTCGTTGTGGTCTGTTGACATTTGAGTTACTCTTATGATTCATATTGATCGAGGGGTACTTTGCCTTGACCCAAATTCTTAGGTCCTTCCAGTGATTTTCTTTCGGGCAGCGTCCCGTGTTTAAGTAAAATTTAAGTAATAAGAACTACTGCCTTTAGCCTTACACAGTAGTTGTGTTTGGGAGACAGTGGGGGAAAATGTTATAGCCTTGCACGGTAGTCGTGTTTGGGTGGTAGGGTCTAGTGGTACCCCCACCTGGTTTTGGGCTTTGGGTAGCGGAGGTAGTTAACCGCTCCCGTATAATTTGAGCTGATCAGTCTCTTTAATTGATGAAACTAAATAAATGAACATGTTTGTTCCTCTCTTGGTATATAGTGCACTTGGTGCTTGTTGGTTCTTTGTTGGAGCTCTCTTTCGGTAAATTTTGGCTTGGGTTGGTACCCCTTATGCCTTGTTCGTTTTTCTGCTAATCTTCTGCCACTTGCAACTCCTTGCTGAGGCGTTCTTTGTTTTATTGAATGCCTCAGGTTCAGAGCCGTAGCGGCTAGTGGTGTTGCCTGGAGTTCAGAGTTGGTAGCTGCTCACCCCGCTGTTGCGAGGTAGTTGTTTTTAGTTGCTTCTTGTGCTCAGACATACTAGTTAGTGCCAATGGGTTAGTGTCATGTTGTTGACGCCCATTGTGCCCTTTTTTATACTTTATAGATTATTTGCCAGATTATGCCACTACTTTTAGATCTTGTGTACCTTACCCTCTGGGAATGATTTATGCTAGGTGCACTATAGTTATAAAATGATTTTTCCTCATTCTCATCGCATTCTTTCTAACTGAAACCCTTAACTTTAAAAGTCGCCTAAAGGTATTTTCTACCCTTACAGTACGCCTAGTTATGTGCATATCATTTATTTCATGCTCCGTCGTTTGCATACATGTAGGACTTTAAGTAAACTAAATTAAGTACTTTCCGCTGCAATTATATATACTTTCTCGGTGGACTAGTTGATCCACGAACTGAGAGACACAGTTCTTATCTCAAAACCCCTGATAAATGATTTCAAATGATGACTTATCATATAATCAAGTTTGTTTAGTTAAGTAATAGGTTCCCGCCTGAGCGTCTACAGTTGTCTCCTGTATGACGTGGCATCATGACGTGTATTTTCTCTTACTCTGATATTCTTAAATTCGGAGAAAATGCGGGTTGTGACAACGGCTTTGTAATTTTTGAAAAATTTTGTATAAAGCGCCGATAGAACCCCGCGTGGCCTAGGAAACTCCTAATAGCTTTTACGTTTGTGGGAGGGGGGAGTTTTTCAATTACTTCAATCTTGGCCCTATCGACCTCGATCCCCTTGCCCGAAATTTTATGGCCAAGGACTAGTCCTTCCTTGACCATAAAATGGCATTTTTCCCAATTAAGCGCTAAATTTGTTTCCTCACATCGCTGCAACACGCGCTCGAGATTTTTTAAACAATTTTCAAAAGAACTCCCGTACACA
The DNA here is from genome assembly GCA_033032865.1 of Dactylorhiza incarnata. Taxonomy (NCBI): domain Eukaryota; kingdom Viridiplantae; phylum Streptophyta; class Magnoliopsida; order Asparagales; family Orchidaceae; genus Dactylorhiza; species Dactylorhiza incarnata. The sequence goes on from JAWHQI010000068.1 coordinate 3,362,856, forward strand.
GAAAAATCGTCCATAAATACTTCCATCACCTCCTCCACTAACTCGTCAAAAATTGCCAGCATACATCTTTGGAATGTAGCTGGCGCGTTACAAAGACCGAATGGCATCCTTCGATAAGCGAAGGTGCCAAAGGGACAAGTGAAAGTGGTTTTCTCTTGGTCGTCGGGCGAAATCGGAATTTGGAAGTATCCCGACAAACCATCGAGAAAACAGTAGTAGGAGTGACCCGAAAGGCGTTCTAAAATTTGGTCGATAGATGGTAGAGGGAAATGATCCTTACGGGTGGCATCATTTAATTTCCGATAGTCGATGCACATCCGCCAACCCGTAACAGTACGGGTTGGGATCAATTCGTTATTTTCGTTCGCAACTACCGTAACACCACCTTTCTTTGGCACTACTTGTACTGGGCTAACCCAAGTACTGTCCGATATCGGGTAGATGATTCCCGCGTCCATAAGTTTTATAACTTCGGCCTTAACGACTTCTTTCATGTTAGGGTTTAGCCGTCGTTGAGGCTGGACTGAATTTCGGGAATTATCTTCGAGAAATATTTTATGAGTGCAAGAAGGTGGGTTTATACCCTTAATGTCCGATAATTGCCACGCAATTGCGTGGCGGTGCTTTCTTAAGACTATAGTCAACTCAGAAACTTCTGAGTTTCTAAGATCGGATGAAATGATGACGGGTAGCTTAGACTCTTTTTCCAAAAACAAGTATTTAAGGTGAGGGGGGAGTTGTTTCAACTCTAATTCGGGTGGTTCTTCATAAGAAGTCTTGATTTGTAATTTTTCTAAAAATAATGGTTCGGGTGGTGTGGGGTGAGAGACCTCTTCTTCATCGCAAAAGAGCTCTACGGGCTCGGAATCACTATTCGCCGATGAAACTAACTCGAGGGATGAATCGAACTCACAACACTCTTTTAAGTAAAAACATGAATCGTCATTTTCTAGCGTGTTCCGCATCGAGGAATTTATGCCGAAAGTAACTTCATCGTCTCCAACCCGTAGGAGGAGCTTTCCGTTACTTACGTCGATAATAGCGCGGGAGGTGGCAAGGAAGGGGCGGCCGAGTATGAGGGGTACTTCGGCATCCTCTTCGATGTCAAGAATGACAAAATCCACCGGGAAGATGAATTTGTCAACCTTGACGAGCACGTCCTCCACTATTCCTATCGGATATTTTAAAGAACGATCCGCTAATTGGATACTCATTCGAGTGGGTCTTGGATTTCCTAGACCTAACTTTTTGAACAAAGAAAACGGCATAAGGTTGATGCTTGCTCCAAGATCCGCTAAGGCGTGTTTTACTAACGAATTGCCAAAAAGACATGGGATGGAAAACCGTCCCGGGTCATTTGCTTTTTTTCGGCAATTTGTTGAGTACAACCGCGGAGCATTCTGCGTTTAAAGAAATATGCGAAATATCTTCTAACATTTTTTTATTGGAGAGCAACTCCTTAAGATATTTCGCATATTTAGGCATTTGTGAGATAGCCTCGCAGAAAGGAACATTAATTTGGATTTGTCTTAAAACATCTAAAAACTTTTTATAATTTTTTTCGGCGCTTTCATTTTTAAATTTCGATGGATACGGAATATTAGAAGTAGGAGCGCGCGGATTTAAAATAAAAGAGTGCGGAGCTATCGTAGCGGGCAAATTCGAAGATGAATTAAAAGTAGGAGGCGGAGGAGAGGAAATTACCTTGGGTTCGTCCTATTTTTGAACCACCTCCTTCCCGCTTCGGAGTGTAATCGCGTGCGCGCTCTCCTTTGGATTTTGCTCGGTGTTCCCCGGTAGTGCTCCTTGTTGACGCTCAAAAATCATCTTTGCGAGTTGGCCCACTTGATTCTCTAAATTTTTGATTGATCCGGTAAGGTTCCAGATGTTCGTTTCATTTGTAGCAACATATTTTGCAAAAACCTCTTCAATCGGAGAGAGTTTTTGCTGTTGCGGTGGAAAACCGGGTGGATTATAATTTTGAGAAATCAAATTTTGAGGCGGAGTTAAGTTAAGAAGTTGATTAGGGGGAGGTTGATTTAAATTCATAGGACGCTGAGCATTTCCTTGGTTGCTCCATGAGAAATTCGGATGATTCCTATAACCCGCATTGTAGGTGTTATTATACGGAGCGGTGTTCGGGTTATAGGAAGGCCGAGGTGGATTTCCCATGTAGTCAACATGTTCTTCAATTAAAACGTTATTGGCCCAAGGAGGAGTGGTGGAGGAAGCAGACATCTCCGCCACTTGCTTTGTTAAGCGCTCAACTTGTAAAGCCAAATTTGCGTTTGCGTCTATTTCAAAAATTCCGGCCGGCTTATTAGGCCGCGCTCGGGGCATGTTCCATTGATACGCATTTGTGGCCATCTCTTCGAAAAGCTCTTGAGCGGCGATCGGGGTTTTATTATTTAATGTCCCCCCGGCGGCCGCATCAATCATTTGCCTCGTTTGGAGATTTAAGCCATTATAAAAAACTTGCACTTGTTGCCAAGTGGCAAGTGCATGGTGAGGGCATCGACGCAAAAGCTCCTTGAAGCGCTCCCATGTGTCATAGAGAGTCTCCGAGTCGATTTGCATGAACGATGCAATATCCGTGCGCAATTTAGCGGTCTTTGAAGGCGGGAAATATTTATTAAGAAATTTTTCCGCCATTTCGGCCCATGTAGTGATGGATCCCCTAGGTAGGGAGCCCAGCCACTGCTTGGCCTTAGACCGCAAAGAAAAAGGAAAAAGACGTAATCGAATGGCGTCATCGGTGACGCCATTGATCTTAAAAGTGTCGCAAATTTCAAGAAAGTAAGAGATATGTGAATTTGGATCCTCGTCCGGTTGACCATCAAAGGTCACCGATTGTTGCACCATTTGTATGATGCTGGACTTGATCTCAAAATTATTGTTCGCCACCGTGGGGCGAACAATACTCGATTGTGTGCCTTCCAAATTCGGCCGCGCATAATAGGACATGGTCCGTTGCGCGTCCTCATTAGGATTTGGCTCGTTAAGATTAGGAGGATTAAGATTATGATCCATATTTGCTGCGTTAGTGTCCCCGATCGACTCTTCGGATTCTATTTGATTTCCCTGATCACGATAACGGCGGTGCCTAAAAAGGGTTCGCTCGATCTCCGGATCAAAAGGAAGAATCGAAGTGCTACCTCGGGTCATACACTAAAAAGAGAAGAAAGGAAGAAGAAAAACTAAAAATATTTTTTTTTTCTTTTTGAAAGTTAGAAAAAGCAAACTAAAATAGAAAGAAGCATGATAAAATTAATAGCTATCCTCTTTTCAAAATATCTACGCAAACTCCCCGGCAACGGCGCCAAAAACTTGATATGAAAATTGCATGCGCGGATTTTAGATTTTTAGTGAAAGGTTGAGATTTTCTCCAAAACTATATCCGATAAAGGCAAGTGTACCTTATCGTCTATAGTATAGGATATTTAGGAATATCAAGGTCGTATTCCACGGGGCGCGTTGATTACTTCTACTTCGAGGAAAATCACTATTATTTTATCGACGAAAATTTGAGGTGGTTTGTTTTCGCTTAACTAAAATTAAAACTAAATTCAAAGTAAATGAAAAGCTTGAACATTGCATGATAAGAAAGAGAAATTGACATTGCATAAAAAAAAGAACATTACTAAGGAGAGAAAAATTTAACATTGCATGAAAAGGAAGAAATTACTTAAGGAGAAAAAGAACATGAAAGAGAAAACTAATTTTATTGAAAATCAAAGAACTATTACAAGCCTTAAATTAAGAGTGCAAGACTAAGGAAAATGAAAGTTGCAAGCTTAAGAAAACTAGTACACGAAAGTTACACTACAACATTGCATGAAAAGGGAAGGAGGAGAACATGAAAGCCTTAAGAAACATGAACATTAACTTGAAAAACTCACTCTCAGCTCTAACAGCACCTCCCCATCTCCAAATTTCTGAACCCTGGACTCAAGGAGAGCCTCTGAATTTATAGGCAAAATTTTCAAGTTACACGCCCTCGGTCACGGGCGTGTCCAAGGGCGTGTAATCACTGTAACATTGGATCTGGCAGCGGCGTGGGCTTGGCGTGTCGGCGGCAGAAAAGTTGGACATTACACGCCCATGTAACATGGTCACGGGCGTGACTTTGGACGTGTGCATTAAATGCGGCGTGGGCTGGAATTCGGCGCGGCGGTAGAGCAGGGATCACGCTGGAAAGTCACGGGCGTGACATGTGGGTCACGGGCGTGACTTAGGTTTACTTTTCGACAGCATCTCCTCGTCTCGACGGTGGCTCCACGTGGACGATTCCAAGATTACACGCCCCCGGTCACGGGCGTGACTTTGGGTCACGGGCGTGACCTGGGGCGTGACTTGGTGTGGACTGGTTCAAACAGTGCGTCATCGATTCTGGACTGATCTTCAGCTTACACGCCCTCGGTCACGGGCGTGACCGAGGGCGTGACAAGCCATTTTTCCCAATTTGTCCCAAAAATCTGCAAATATCGAAATTAAGCTAAGTTAGAATCAAAATTACAAAAAGAACTACTTATAACCTAAATTTGACATAAAATAGAGAATTCATATTAAATATTTACAAGATTTTCTATTAAAAAGTTATAAAAATACTACTTATCAGAAATCCAAGGATGCAGCAAGTTGTATCTTGAAATGGAGCTTTTGAGGTGCACGGACAATGGAGGAGGCCTAGAGGATACTCCGACTCAAGATTGGCGTGAAGAATAAGCCCGGAGCACCTCCTGAAGGTGGGCGGCGATGGAGCGGCAAAACTGGCGCACTAGAGCGGGAAAACGACGCTGGAATCGATTGTCCGACCTAATTTCACGGGCTGCTTATTTATAGAAAACAGGGTGCACGATCATAGGCGCACGACCAGTGGTCGTGCGCACTGGAAGTTGGTGATCGTGCGTGTTGTGGCTGAAAACCTGTAAGGCAAAATTGCAGAAAATAATAAAGCGCACGATCGAATGCACGACCGTGCGTAAAAACGCACGACCAAATTCAGAATGCAACTTTAGGCTGCAAATGAACGCGCACGATCGGCGGCGCACGATCAGTGGTCGTGCGCAGTAGAGCCAGTGATCGTGCGCAGTGTTCCTGTACAGAATTGTACCGGGAACACCTGCACCTCCCCTGTTCCAGCATAAACACTAATCGAAACCCCTGAATGGCACAAAACACAACATGAAAGACAGTAAGAATGATAAACATGAAAATACACAAAAACGGGCCTAGAAGTGCACATAACATGGAATGTCAAATATGAACGAAAACATGCCTAAAGTGTAGTGCATAGACTAGATAATCGGCCCAGATGAGTCCAAAAGTGTGTATATAATTGGGACTCATCAGGTTCCAGTGGGCCCTTGCGACGCACTGGGGGGAAAGAGTGCTAGGTTAAGGTTTTGTCTAGTGTTTGCATATGGGACTAACACCCCAACCTACGGCATATATGCAGCTCCTCATGCCCATCCATCACTTAGTACGGGGCTAGGGTGTAGACATATTGTCTGGGTAGATTGGTTACTTGGAAATCATTATTCTTTTATGTTGAGAACTCTGTATTGCATACCTTTAAAAACTAGTGTATGGCTACGTTGAAACTGAAATTATTTTGTGTACCTAAAATGCTACAACATCTATTTTGATATATCTAAAATTCTTAACCATCTACTTTGCTTCTCAATTCCTATATAGATGTTCTCTTCAAAAATATATTTCTTCATGCTTTCCACCTCTTTACTACTTGTACGCTCGATCATGAATATGTTTTTCCCAACAAGTGGTTTCTTTATGACAATTTCTTCACATTTTGTTTTTCACTCCTATATATTGTTTCTTTCCTGAGTGTTTAACTCTTTATCATGTTCATTCCCTCTCTACACATTTATGGCACACATTAACGTTTAACTTTCTCTCCACCCTCTTTTGATAATACCAAAAGGGGGAGAATACATTTGAAAGAAATTAATATGTTTGGGGAGTTAAGTTCATAGGAAGTTTTGATGTAGGGGGAGCATTCATTTAGGGGGAGCATATGCACATATCTCAAATTTCATGCTTATCTCTATTATAAACACAAATTCCTATCAATTGATTTATTTCTTTCTAAAGGGATTTGTTATTATCAAAATGGGGAGTTTGTTGGAACATGCTTTCCGCATCTATTGGTTTGACAATAACAAATCCAATTCTATTTGATCATACTTGTTTTGTGTTTATAGTATGCAGGATTTTGTGCGTTCAAATCTCCATTGTGCTGTGTATTGTTGCTACCGCGCCACGTTAATTCTACCGCTGGCGTTAGCACTAACGAACCGCTGAGACGAAACAACTGAGATGGAACCGCTGAGACGAAACCGCTGAGACGAAACCGCTGAGAAGGAAATGCTGAGAAGATTTGAAAGCTCTACCACGCCTAGTTAACTCTACCGCTGGCGCTAGAATTAACGAACCGCTGAGAAGAAACTGCTAGGAAGGGAAACCGCTGAGATGCAAGCTGGCCCGACGAAATGATCTACTGCGGAGCGCTAGAACTGACGCTGGAGTTAGCATATATGGAAACTATTGACATAAAGGAAATAGTGGAGAAAAAGGAATGTTGACGGGACGCTATTTTGGCAAGTACTATCGCGGCGCGTTAATGCTAACGCCCGACGGTAACTTTTGGATGTCCCGCCATCATGATGCTAATTGAGGATAAAATGAGGAAGGTGATCTCGCAGGAAGGAATAATCAATCAAGAGTATGCAATATCATTATGAAACCAATCAATCAGGATTTGGAAACTCCAATCAATCAAGTTTGATTAATCAAGATTTGGAAACTCCAATCAATCAATATTTAATTAAGAAACCAAAAGGAGCATGCAATATCATTATGAAGGCAAGAATATATCATATTTTCGTGGGGAATAATGTATTTCAAAGATAGAATCCAAACCCACGAAATTGATGAGAATAGAAGGAAGGAAACTGCTCACTGCTTCTACCGCCCCGCTATAACACTACTGTCGACACTAGCTTTCCTGGACAGCAAACCTCTATTTAAAACAGCCCGAAAATGAGTTTCGGTTGACGGATTTGGACGAATGTTTCGAGGGCTAAAAGCACTAGCCGTCTAGAGAAAAGTGAGGGGTGTTTCCCACTCATCAAAGGAGAAGAGTTCTTTAGGGAGATCAAAAGAAAATCATGCGCAAGGATTGAAGGCTATCAAAACGGTGATCAAGAAGCCTTCTCTCAACATACACATGGAGTGTTCTCGCTGCAACAATCTCTAATCAATTGGAGACATCCAAGGATCTCAAGAACATCAAAGAGGAAGACTCTAAAGCCACAACTATCAAACCTTTGCAAGCGAAATGACATCTACATCAAGGGTTCTACTTAGAGGGGAGTTTTTCCATTATCTTATCTTCTAATACTTTTATTTTATCATTGTAATCGGTTCATGAATTCGCCACACGACGAATAGGTCTAGGTTGGACTTAGGGAGTAATTCACCTCGTGTTGGCGACTGGGTCTAGGGAGTAGATCTAGGGGGTGCTCGAGGCCTTTCTGGTGATAGATTGGCTAGAGCAGCTTGAGGCCGTATCTGTGGAGAGATCGGCTAAAGCCAACCGGTTCGTGGGGATACGAGTCGATATAGAAAACAAAAAGGGTTTTCATATTATTCGCTTCGATTTCTAGCGTCATTGAAATCAGATTTTGTAATCAATTTTATAAATGATAATCATGTCTTTTCTTGCTTAATAAAATTGATTTCATTTCTAATTTCATTATCTCTTTACTTTTAATTTAACTTCGATCAAAATATCAAAAGTTTTCTATTAAAGTTTAAAGTTATTAAAACCCTTATTCACCCCCCCCCCTCTAAGGGCACTTACAGATCCAACACACTGTGCACTTTAAATTGGTATCAGAGGGAGGTTGATCATTAAAAGGCTGACACCTTGATCAAAAAGACCTCCTACTCTTATTTCTCTATTACAAAAATATTTTATAAAGAAAATGAGTTCTAAGGATTATGCCTCAATAAGACCTCCAATGTGTAACCTAAATAAGTTTACACTCTGGAAGGCCAGAATAAAGTTATACATGAACTTCATTGATGAAGACATCTATGATGTTATTCTTACAAGTCCTCCAGCTCCAGTCAGACAAAAGGCAGGAGAGTCCTCAACAACAGAGGCTGTCCCAAGAAGTGAGTGGACAGAGGCTGAATAGAAGCAGAAGGGATGTAATGCCAAGGCTATGAACATTCTGGTTTCAACAATGTCAGAGGACATTTTCTAGAAAGTTGCTGACTGCCAATCAGCAAAAGAAATCTGGGATTCTCTCACCAGAATGGTGGAAGGAAGCTCTGATGAAAGAAAGGACAGGAAGTCCCTCCTTATATCCCTGTATGAGAGCTTTTAGAAGAAGGTTGATGAAACAGTTGCTGATATGTATGACAGATTCAACATGATCATTAATGAGCTCAGAGGCTTGGACAAGGAGATATCCTTGACTGAAATTAATGATAAAATCCTCATGTGCTTCCCTAGCTCATGGGATTCAAGGATCTGGGCAATCAGAGAGTACAGATGCCACAGAGAAATCTCTACTGAGGCTTTGTTAGGAAATCTTAAGTCATATGAGATGCTGCTGAAGAACAGGGCTGAATCAGTGGAAAGGGAGACAACTCCAGCTCCTATCCAAAGGAACCTTGCTCTGAAAGCTACTGAAGGAGAGCCCTCCACTCCTGAAGATGAAATGTTTGTTGGATCGTGTGACGCCCTTAGAGGGGGGGGGGGGAATAAGGGTGTGTTTAAAAATATAATTTTTACTTAATAATTTTTTAGACAAATTTTTCTTTACTAAAAAGTTACTTATAAATAATTTTAAACCAATGCAATTTTTGTATTAAACCAAACACAAATTTCTAAGATAAAGATTTAAGCAAATAAATTTGCAATTAGTGAAAAGAGCATAATTATATTTATCATGAAATTTGTATACAATAAAAAATGATCTTAACAATGCTTAAGATCAAGGCACAATTATAATAATAAAAAATACAATAATTTTTGGTTTACCAATCCTTCTCCCAAGGATCGGAAGGCTATCACTTGTCTCTCCCAAGACCAAGCCCAAGCCTCTCCTCTAGATCTTCCCAAGATCTAGACGTAGCACACAAGGCCACGATTTCCCACCAAGCCACGCAAGGACTTGGACGCTCCGCATAAGGAAGCGACTTTCCCCTAAGCCACGCAAGGACTTAGACGCCGCACGCAAGACGACGATTTCTCTACCAATACAAAATGAAATGTGTGTAAATGAAAATACAATATGAAAAGGACAACTCCCTAGAATTTCAAATCTCTGAAAGGATGGTTGAAGCCTCGAGATGATCGTTGATGAAGAAGCGTGCCCGATCTCGTCTTCAATCTTCAATCCTTCTTTGCACAAATGGGAGTTGAAGAGGTTCTGGAGCTCTCTGGTTTGTATGCACTCAGGAAGGGACTTGGAATTCTCAAAGCTTGGAATGCACGAACACAAGGAGTCAATTTATAGAAAATCGCTGTCGCCTGGGCGACATCCACTGTCGGAATTTTCCGACAGTGCTAAACTGCCGCTGGAGTGCCGTCGTGCGGGCAGTTGCTGTAACCGCCAAGCTGTCACCTGGGCGACATCGATGTCGGATTTCCGACAGCGCAAAACTGCCGATCGTGGGTGGTGTCGTGGGCAGTTGTTGTAACCTCCGAGCTGTCGCCTGGGCGACATCGCTGTCGGAATTCCGACAGCTCAAAACTGCCTTTTGTCGTGATGCCGTGGAGGGAAGTAGTTGTAACTTCTCTGCTGTCGCCTGGGCGACAGCGGCTGTCGGAATTTTCCGACAGTGAAATTTCCCATATTCAGATTTAGCTCCAGCAGAAATGTGAACATCTCATGCCTGTTACCTGCACACCATAAATACAAATAGAATCAAATACAAACGGGACTTTGTTATTATCAAACCGGAGGAGTGCGAAATGCATGCTCCAACAATCTCCCCCTTTTGATAATAACAAATCCGTATAAAAAGAAATCATGTCTATTTAGATTGTTGATTTTAACATTTGGTATGTGCACAAAAATAACATGATATATTTCTCTTAAAATAAATAATCTCCCTTTAGATGAAAGCTCCCCCTAAATATATGCTCCCCCTAAATATATGATGTATTGTGTAGGTGGAATATTTAGGTGTAATAGACTTGTGATTTTTTCTTTTTATACTTTTAATTCTCCCCCTTTTGGTATTAGCAAAAGTTAATATTAGATAAAAGAGTAGTTCTTAAGGGAAAGGATATAGGATATAGATTTGAAGAGTAAGCGAAAGCACTTTGTTGGAAATGATTGAAGTCCACAAAATAATAGGAATATGCCATAGTATGAATAAACTCATGAAGTGACGGTAAAGCCATATGAAGTAATGAAAGAAAATAACTTAAACATGAGTAAGGTCATTTGAAAGTATCATAGAAAGACACAATAGTGTATAGAATTATGGAATATTTTCGGTCCAATTCTCATGAGATTAATGTTTATATAACATAATGATGTGTACATGTGATACTTAGATCAAACATATGAAGTTATTTAATTTACATGATCATTGAAATGTAGAACATAATATAAGCATATAAAGTTAACTTTGACTTTGAAGATATAGCACAAGATGAATAGAAAACCATTTTTCTTTTGCACAAGACACTTTACAATTCTTTCCAAGGTGCTTAACCTCACAATGCTCATTAAGACTTATCAGGAGGGTAAGTAGTGCTTGGTGGAGTATCCTTGTCTTTATTTTAAATTTTTTGATCACAGATGTTGTGATATCTTAATTTTGAGATATTGATTTTTTTTTTGTAATTGACCAAGGATCTCCGAATTCACTTGAATCGCAAAAGATGGTGTATATTTTGTTGTGCTAACAAATCAAGGTTGAAAGTTGTATTTATGAAGTGCTATTTTATTATGTTAAAGCAAATATGATCCATGTATATATTAAATAAAAAGACATACGTATTGATCAAAAGAAGTGAACGTGATAGTTCATTATGATAGATAAGCAATTTCTCATACTTAGAGGCATGCGAAAACAATTACCAATTGTCTAAACAACTAAGTAGGAGTGTCAATACGATGATAGCTTGGAAATGAAATCACATAATCATGTACGAGTCATTTTTTTTTAAAAAAATAAAAAGCACATGGTTTGTCATCAAGTCATGAGGTGAAGCAGTATTAATGACATATAACTATTGTAAAGCATCAAAGGGACCAAAAATTGAAGATTTATTAAATTGGGAGCTGTCGGAAATTTCCGACAGTCACTGTCGCCTGGGCGACAGCCAAAAATATAAATAGGGCTTTAGACCGAGTCAAACCCTATTGTGCTTCATTTTTCTGGACTGTAGAGCGAGAGAAGGTTGTCGGAGGTCGGCGACAACTCTAGATCTAAGGTATGGATTTTTGATTTTTATGTTTTTGACTCTAAATTTTTTTGGGATTTGTGATTTTGAAAGTAGAGAAGAAGGAAAAATGTAGTTTTCATTTTGATTTTTGATGAATGGTGGAGGTTTTAGAAGTTTTGTGTTTGAAAAGTGTAGATCTAGTTTAAAGCAAGTGGATCTTGTTGGATCTTTGTTAAAAATGTTTTGATTTTGTGGTTCTTGTGGTTGAAGGTTTGCTTTTGTTCATAGTCTAATTTTAAAAATGGAAGATTTTCCTTTTGAAAGAAGGTTGAAGATGATGAATAGTAAAGGATATGGAGATGTAGATTTAAAAAAAAAATTTGTAAACTTGATGTTGAAATAAACTTGATTTTGAGTAGATCTGGAAGTGTATGTACAAAATTTCAAGAGAAGTTTACTGAAGTACTGTCGGAATTTTCCGATAGTCACTGTCGCCTGGGCGACAGTGTTCCTGTGCACAACACATTTTTAATTCATGTTTTTTATATGTTTTTTGCAGAATGGCGTCCAGTTCTAAAGCGCGAAGAAGTACTTCTGAAGATGCGCATAGTTCGTATCAAGTGTATCCTGGGGTTGAGAAAGCCATAGTAGGAGTAGCAAAATATGTGGAATTTGATTCGCCGAAGCACGATCATATCTATGATCGGCTTGCGAATGCGGGTATACTCTCAATAATCACCCCATATTCGTTCTCTTCCTTTTTGATTCGAGAGTTCTATAATCATTTGGAAGATCCAAAATATACTGAATTGGATGGGGGAGTTAGATCAAGAATCCAAGGTCAACATGTGGAAATAACACATGTTGATCTAAGAGAGGAATTCGGACTAGTGATGAGTGAAAATATGTCGGATATAGTGGAGAGTTATAGAAAAGATAGGGATTGGACCCTTGTAAACATGAGTTTACATGGGAATCAAAAGAAGACTCTAACCACTGAAGTTACGTCACTCACTCCGGATGCTTTCTTAGTTCAAGATATTTTAAGGAATTCAGTCATGTTGAAGAGTGGAGATACAAGAAGTATTACGGCTCAGTTGACCCTCATTACTTACTACATTATGGAGGATGAGCTTTTTGATGTGGCGGATTTTATACTCTCCCAGATTCGGTATGCGTTTAGATTAAAGCATCCAAAATGGGTGAAGGTTCATACGCTACCAATGGGGGCGATAATTCAGCTTTTATTATATAAGAAGTACGGATGGATAGCGCAAGGTTCTTATTTGGATGATTGTTATCCGGAGATATATTATACGGGTTCGATGAAAGTGAAGAAGACGCAGAAAAAGGCCCATCCCGGAATTGAGATTCGAGAGCCGCCAATACCTAGGGCAGGATCACTACGAGAGTCCATTGATGATTTACGTGATTCACTAGAGGATCACAAGAAGGAAGTGAAGAAGGACCGTAGTCGAATGCAGAAGTTTATGAAGTTTCTCGTCAAAGGTCTGAAGTTAAAGCCAACTACGGAGGAAGAGGCCGAATGGCAAGTTCCGGACGAAGAACCGCCATGCCAATCGGTGAGGCGGACTCGCCGTGGTAAAGCCGTGAGACGAGGACCTCCAGAAGACTGTCCAGAGAGCAGCGGGGCTGGTTTTGAAGATTCTTAGTAGTTTCATCAGGCTGCTGCTGCTGGTTGATATCGGAAATTTCCGACATCCACTGTCGCCTGGGCGACAGTGAACTTCTTCAGATTTCTATTTCTGTTTAATGAACTTGATCCTTATGTTGTTTTCTACTATTTTTATTGGAACAATATTGATGTAATATTAATGATGTTTGAATTTTTTGTTAAGTCTTTTGAAATTCTATGGTTTGATTTTAAAATTTAGGTTTTTTTTTTTAAATTGTTTAGGTTTTGTGATAATTAATTTTTAATTTTATAGGCTTTAAATAGTGATATATTCATTGTGAAATGTCTAGAATTCCCAATTCTAGCCTAAGCATAGAAAAACGGGAATCCGGTAACGGCTTAGTGAATATATCCGCTAGTTGATTTTCCGTGCCTATAAAGTTGATTTTTATATTACCCTTCTTAATATGATCCCTTATAAAATGATGTCGGACATCTATATGCTTAGATCTAGAATGTAATACGGGATTGTTAGTTAAGTCTATAGCACTTTTATTGTCACAGTTTAATTCTACACTACTTTGTTGCATGCCAAAATCTTCTAACGTTTGTGACATCCAAAGAGCTTGGGCACAACAACTACCTAGTGCAATATATTCGGCCTCGGTAGTAGAGAGGGCAACAGAATTCTGTTTCCTACTCGACCATGAAATAAGTGAAGGGCCGATAAAGTGACAAGTGCCACTAGTGCTTTTCCTATCTAAAGAACATCCCGCATAATCAGAATCCGAAAAACCATGCAAAATAAAGGAATCATTATGAGGATACCATAAACCTAATTTTGATGTTCCTATGAGATATCTAAAAATACGTTTCACCGCTTTTAAATGTGACTCTTTAGGATTAGCTTGAAATCTAGCACATAAATAAACGGCAAACATAATATCAGGTCTAGATGCGGTTAAATACAATAAAGATCCTATCATACTTCTATAAAGGGTTTGTTCAATTAAAACACCACTTTCATCTTTTTCTAATTTTAGTGAAGTACTCATAGGAGTGTTTGCATGCTTAAGATTTTCAAATCCAAATCTTTTTAACATATCATGAATATATTTGGTTTGACATATAAAAATTCCATCATGTTTTTGTGTAATTTGAAAACCTAAAAAATATGAAAGTTCTCCAACCATACTCATTTCAAATTCATTTTTCATAATTTGAACTACTTCATTACACAACTCTTCATTAGTGGCTCCAAAAATAATATCATCAACATAAATTTGTAAAATAACTAAATCATGATCAATTTGCTTAATGAAGAGTGTAGAATCAGCACTTCCTATTTTATAATCGCGCTTTAACAAATATTGAGTTAATCGATCATACCAAGCACGAGGCGCTTGTTTTAATCCATAAAGCGCTTTATCTAATTTATAAACATAATTTGGATATTTCTCATTTATAAAGCCAGGGGGTTGTTCTACATAAACCTCTTCTTTTATATACCCGTTTAAAAATGCAGTTTTGACATCCATTTGATATAATTTAAATCCTTTAAGACAAGCAAATGCAAGAAATATCCTAACCGCTTCTAATCTTGCTACGGGTGCGAAAGTTTCATCAAAATCTACCCCTTCAATTTGTGCATAACCTTTTGCAACTAATCTGGCTTTATTTCTAACAATTCTAGATTCATTATCCATTTTATTTTTAAAAATCCACTTAACACCAACTACAGGACGATTTTTGGGTCGTTCTACAAGATTCCAAACCTTATTATGTTCAAATTGATTAAGTTCTTCATTCATAGCTAAAAACCAAAATTCATCATTTAAAGCGGTGGAAACATCTTTTGGTTCTATTTCAGAAACAAAACAAAGATTTGAAAATAAAACATGTAGCGATGAACGAGTACTAACCCCTTTTTGCGGATCTCCAATGATAAGCTCCTTTGGATGATCCTTTGAGAATCTCAATTCACTTGGAGGCACATATCCTTCTCTTTCCTCTTCTTCTCTATCTTTTTCTCCTCTTTCTTCTTCTCTTTCTTCTTCTTTTTCTTCTTCATTTTCTCCAAGTTCTTCATCATCATTCTCCACCGTGGGAAGGAGTTCATCTTCTTTTCCTGTAATTTTCTTTTCTACACATGAAGCAAACTCATCAAACCTAACATGAATAGATTCTTCAACTAATTTTGTTCTTTTATTAAAAATTCTATAAGCTTTACTAGTTGAAGAATAGCCAATAAAAATACCTTCATCACATTTTTCATCAAATTTTCCTAAGGAATCTTTAGAATTTAAAATAAAACATTTACAACCAAAAACTTTGAAATAAGAAACATTTGGTTGTTTATTAAAAATTAATTCATAAGGAGTTAATTTTAAAATAGGGCGAAGCATTACTCTATTAATTACATAACATGCCGTGCTAACCGCTTCAGCCCAAAAAGATTTTGGTAATTTGAATTCAGATAACATTGTACGGGCTAACTCTTGAAGAGTTCTATTTTTCCTCTCCACTACACCATTTTGCTGTGGTGTGCGTGGAGCGGAAAATTCATGTTTAATTCCTAACTCCGTACAAAAAGAAATAAACTTTTCATTTTCAAATTCTCCTCCATGATCCGATCGTATGCGTTTAATTTTTAACTCAAATTCATTTTGAATACACAAACATAATTTTGAAAATTCTGAAAATGCATCGGATTTGGAGGTTAGAAATAAAGTCCAACAAAAACGAGAATAATCATCAATCAATACAAATGTGTATTTTCTACCTCCTAAGCTAGAAATTCCAATTGGCCCAAATAAAGCCATATGTATTAATTGAAGCGGCCTAGTGGTAGAAATAATGTTTTTTACTTTTGAAAGATGATTTTGAAAATTTTCCTTTTTGGCAAGGCACACATAGTGAAGAAGATAAATTTCCATTTAACAAAGGTAAACCTTTAATTAATTTATCTTTTGAAAGTTTTGTAATTAACTTGGCACTAGTATGTCCAAGTCGCCTATGCCATAAATCTAATTCATCATTTTTTGATAACAGACATTTCAAAGTAGAATTTGAAAAATCTAGAAATTTAATCATATATACATTATGACATCTAGGTGCGGTAAAAACAATTTCATTTGTTTTGGAATTAATAATTTTGCACAAATTTGTAGAAGATTCAAATAAAACATTTAAACCCTTATCACATAATTGACTAATAGAAATCAAATTATGCTTTAATCCTTCTACAAATAAAACATTTGAAATTGAAAAATTTTCGTTACCCACAACTCGGATGCCGATGATTTTTCCTTTTCCATTGTCTCCGAATGTCACAACTCCTCCTTTCTTCATCTCCAGGCTAAGGAACTTCTCTTTATTGCCCGTCATGTGCTTTGAACAACCCAAGTCCAAGTACCACACGTCTTCTTTGTCCTTAGCCTGCCAACACACCTAGAAAGAAGAGGTGAGTAAAGATCTGGTTACCCAAGTGGTTCCACCCATAGTATAGGTAGAAGCCTTAGGCACCCAGATTTGTTTAATTTTACTTTTTCCTTCCTTCCAGCAAGAGTCCGTAGTGTGGCCAAATCTATTGCATTTGGCACATGTATTGTATTTAGAGGAGTATAACTTTTCTGGACTTTTACTGGATGAGGATGCAGTATTTAACAATTCATTAATTTTAGAATTTTTAAAAGTGAATTTTCTGGACTTTTCACTGTCGCCGGCGATAGTGGTTGTCGCCGGGCGACAGCTTCCATATGTGTATCCGAGCCCAAACCTTCCAGATCCATGGCGTTGGTATCCTAAGATCATATCCAGTGATCTTCGGCCCATTCCAAATTTTTTCATGGCTAGTGTTAAGTCATGAATCTGGTGTCTCATTTTTGTATTCTCGGATACTAGATTTACGCATCTCCGTTCAAAAGATTTCTTTCCCTCATGGACTATGGAAATTGAAGATTTCAGATCTCTCTCTAAAATCTCATTCTTTTTAGTAAGAACTTTTATTGTAGAATGAGATTTGGAAAGAGATTCTTCAAGTTCATTAATTCTTCCCAAAGAGTGATCACACTCTTGGCAAGAAATATCTCTTTTTCCAATAGTCTTAATTTCATTTAACAATTTTTTGTTTTCTTTAAGTAAAATTTCATTTTCAGATTTAAGAAGATCATTATCTTTTAAACTTTTTTCAAAAAATTTGCAAGTCTTTAAAAATTCAGAAAATAATTCATCATAGGTTGGAGGAGTTACCTCAGTGTCACTTTGGACACTGCATTCGTCATCAGATATGACGCTCTTTCCCATTAAGCACATGTTGGCCTCCTCTTCTTTACTTGAGTCGGAACTGCTTGCATCCTCAGAAGTAGTATCATCCTATGTTTCCGCCTTCAACACCTTCTTCGACCCTTTGTGCTTCTTTTCTTTAAGTTCTTTCAAGTATTTTGGACACTTGCATCGGATGTGTCCTAACTTCTTGCAGTGATAGCACTCCGGTGGCGGTCTCTCTTCCTCCTCATTACCTTCCTTTCCTTTTTCTTCCTAAAACTCTCCTTCTTAAAATGCTTCTTAAACGTATTCCTCCTCTCCGGATTTTTCATAAATTTTCTAAATTTTTTAACAAATAAACTTTCCTCATCTTCTTCATCCTCCTCAGAATCACTAGTTTGTTCTTTCTTAGATCTTAGAGCCAATCCCTTCTTCCTTGGCTCCATATACTCTTGTTGTTGAATTTTCAATTCAACTTCATGAGTTTTCAAGTTCCCAATGAGGCTCTCCAATTGTAAGGTCTTAAGATCATGTGACTCGGAAATTGCAGTCACTTTGGGATTAAACTTCGGGGGAAGTGATCTTAAGATTTTCCTTACGAAATCTCCATTTGAGAACACCTTTCCTAGCACCTTTGAGTCGTTCACGATTTTTGTGAATCGTGTGTACATCGTATCAATCTCTTCATCTACCTCCATTTTGAACCTTTCAAATTCAGATTCCAGTTGAAATAGCTTTGAATCCTTTACCTGCGAAGTACCTTCATGAGTGATTTCTAATAAATTCCAAATTTCAAATGCAGTATTACAAGCACAAACTCTATTAAATTCAGTGCGATCTAGTGCGCAAAATAAAGCATTCATGGCTTTTGCATTGTTCTTACATTTTAATTTATCGTTGTCATCCCACTTGTCTTTGGGCTTATCCATGGTTACATCTCCTACAACAAATGTTGGAGAAGTGTAACTAGATTCTACCATATTCCAGACTTCTATATCTAGCGCAATTAGAAAACAACGCATACATGTTTTCCAATAATTATAGTCTGTGCCCGTAAAAAGTGGTGGCCTACTAATTCCTTGCCCCTCAACAAACACGTGATCGTTGTGCGCCATTACTCCAGGTGGTAAAACCGTTTTGGAGTAACCTACCTCTGATATCACTTGTTGGATCGTGTGACGCCCTTAGAGGGGGGGGGGTGAATAAGTGTGTGTTTAAAAATATAATTTTTACTTAATAATTTTTTAGACAAATTTTTCTTTACTAAAAAGTTACTTATAAATAATTTTAAACCAATGCAATTTTTGTATTAAACCAAACACAAATTTCTAAGATAAAGATTTAAGCAAACAAATTTGCAATTACTGAAAAGAGCATAATTATATTTATCATGAAATTTGTGTACAATAAAAAATGATCTTAACAATGCTTAAGATCAAGGCACAATTATAATAATAAAAAATACAATAATTTTTGGTTTTCCAATCCTTCTCCCAAGGATCGGAAGGCTATCACTTGTCTCTCCCAAGACCAAGCCCAAGCCCAAGCCTCTCCTCTAGATCTTCCCAAGATCTAGACATAGCACACAAGGCCACGATTTCCCACCAAGCCACGCAAGGACTTGGACACTCCGCACAAGGAAGCGATTTTCCCCTAAGCCGCGCAAGGACTTAGACGCCGCACACAAGACGACGATTTCTCTACCAATACAAAATGAAATGTGTGTAAATGAAAATACAATATGAAAAGGACAACTCCCTAGAATTTCAAATCTCTGAAAGGATGGTTGAAGCCTCGAGATGATCGTTGATGAAGAATCGCGCCCGATCTCGTCTTCAATCTTCAATCCTTCTTTGCACAAATGGGAGTTGAAGAGGTTCTGGAGCTCTCTGGTTCGTATGCACTCAGGAAGGGACTTGGAATTCTCAAAGCTTGGAATGCACGAACACAAGGAGTCAATTTATAGAAAATCGCTGTCGCCTGGGCGACATCCACTGTCGGAATTTTCCGACAGCGCTAAACTGCCGCTAGAGTGCCGTCGTGAGGGCAGATGCTGTAACCGCCGAGTTATCGCCTGGGCGACATCGATGTCGGATTTCCGACAGCGCAAAACTGTCGATCGTGGGTGGTGTCGTGGGCAGTTGTTGTAACCTCCGAGCTGTCGCCTGGGCGACATCGCTGTCGGAATTCCGACAGCTCAAAACTGCCTTTCGTCGTGCTGCCGTGGAGGGAAGTAGTTGTAACTTCTCTGCTGTCGCCTGGGCGACAGCGGCTGTCGGAATTTTCCGACAGTGAAATTTCCCATATTCAGATTTAGCTCCAGCAGAAATGTGAACATCTCATACCTGTTACCTGTACACCATAAATACAAATAGAATCAAATACAAATGGGACTTTGTTATTATCAAACCGGAGGAGTGCGAAACGCATGCTCCAACAATGTTCAGTCTCCTAGCAAGGAGATTCAGAAAATGGGTCAAGATAGAAGACTCAAGGAGAAGAGAGAGGAGCTCAAAGCCCATATATGATAAGACTCCCAGGAAGGAGATTATTTGCTTCACCTGCAACAAACCAGGGCACATAGCTTCTGAGTGCCCACAAGAACAAAGGGACAGGAGTAGCAACAAGGATGAAAAGAAGAAGAAGAAGTCTTTCAAAGGGAAGGACAAGAAGAA
This sequence comes from Dactylorhiza incarnata, assembly GCA_033032865.1. Classification (NCBI taxonomy): domain Eukaryota; kingdom Viridiplantae; phylum Streptophyta; class Magnoliopsida; order Asparagales; family Orchidaceae; genus Dactylorhiza; species Dactylorhiza incarnata. The sequence goes on from JAWHQI010000068.1 coordinate 3,382,873, forward strand.
AGCAAGGGTTTCATTGCTGAAACCTGGAGTGACTCTGGAGCAGAGTTAAGCTCCTCATTATCAGAAATTGATGATGAAGCAGAACCAAAAGCAGCTTGCATAATGGCACTGTGGATGTCATAAAGAAGAACAAGTATCCCTGTTTGATGATTTTGATTTTAGCTCTGATGATTTTAAAACTTGCTTCAAAGAATTCTGTAATGACTTTATTAAAATTCAAAAAGAATTAGAAGCAGATAAGGAAGAATTAGAAAACTTTAAGAAAGATGAACTCTATTCAATAAATAAGAACTTAAGAAATGAAATTCAAGACAGAATCAGAGCTAATAGAAATAAGAAATGGAAATATAAAGTTAAAAGAAGAGCTAGCAAAGGCAAAAGCCTTTGAAGATTCTCTCAATTTGAGAGGTCAAAAACTCAAAGACATCACAAAAAATCTCTCCATGAGATTTAATCACCTAGGGTTAGGAGCAGAGCCATCCACCAACATAGAAATCCCTAGGAAACCTACCTGGAAAAATACAGTTAGCTTCATTAGACCTAGTAACTATGAATCCTGTGAGGGCAGTGCAAAAACTAAGAATCAGGAAGCTAATAAACCAAAGAAAATAACTAGAGGTAATAAAATAAATCTTAACAAAGAAAAGAATCTCAAGGGAAGAGCAATGCAGAGAAACTAAACAATCAAAAGGCTAAATCCAAACCTTGGGTAATAAAACACTCAGCTGATCTCTTATATTTAGATACATTCTATACTCATTTTAAGTATCAAGATAATAAACATAGGTTTGTGAAACCCATTCCTTGTCACCCAAAAGGGCATCATGAAAGACCCGTATATTCTTTCATTGAACCCTACAATGGTAAAAGAAAAGGGCCCAAGATAACCTGGGTTTCTTCTAATATTTGAATTATTTGTGCAGGTCTAGGTAAGATCCCACCTAAGAGAGAATGTAGTGGAAAGAAAGATGTGGGTCATGAAGAAATAACTATATGAAACCAAGGGAGTGATTTCTTCCTTAAAACTTCATTATTATCCTTATAGTTCATAAAATTAATATCATAAACACTATTTTCAATGAACATATTTGCTGGGAAAAACAGCAAGAATTTTCAAAGAAAATAGATCTGTTCATTCAAAGGTGCGTTGAATAGAAATCGACGTACCATCGACTCCTACTCGACGCCAGCGTCAAGAAGAACTCAGAGTGGATAATTTGAATAGAATTCGAAGCAGTGTCAAGTTCATATCGACGCATGCGTCGACTTAATGGTCGCTGATCAAAGTCGAGGTCACGTCGATTGGAATTCGACTTAACGTCGACAGGACTACGTCGACTTAAGGCTTGCTAAACAATCTTGACGTAATCTCTAATTGACGCAACATTGATATAAAGTGCGCGCAGAGTTGCTTCTAGAAGCAGTCTCGACATATTTTTGCGCGCCAAATACTAAGTTGCTACGAATCGTATTCTTTTGGACAACTTCAGCGTCGAATTCATTACACTTTTAAATTTTCCTCTCCTTGCTCTCTTGCTCTCCTGTTCTCCAGTTCTCCAGTTCTCTCAAGCTTTTCTCTCTCTCGTTTCCTTATGCTTGCAGCTATTTACGATCCAATGGCTCCACTCAAGATCAACTCTGGTTTTTGTACAATCCTGTATTCGCCGAGTGGGCCCCCGGGACCCATGAGGTATTTTTGACACCGTTTTCCAGCAAGTTCCAGGGGAGGGAGAGAGGAGGGCGAGCGGTGGAGGTAGAGACCTCCCACTCGCCCATCTTGTGTAGGAGGCGAGCAAGAGGGGGGCGAGCTCCTCTCGCCCCCGCTGCAAAGGAGGGGGCGAGCTCCTCTCTCCCCGCTCCCAGTAAGGGGGGGGAGCCCCTCTCGCCCCCGCTCCCAAGGAGGGGGCGATCTCCTCTCGCCCCACTCCCACCAAGCAGGTGGCGAGCTCCTCTCGCCCCGCTCCCACCAAGGGGGCGAGCTCATCTAGCCCCGCTCCCAGCAAGGGGGTGAGCTCCTCTCGCCCGCTACAAGCAAGGGTGGCGAGCCACTCTCGCCCCCGCTCCCAAGGAGGGGGCGAGCTCCTCTCGCCCCGCTCCCACCAATGAGGGGGCGAGCTCCTCTCTCCCCACTCCCAGCAAGGGGGGCGAGCTCCTCTAGCCACGCTCCCACCAAGGAGGGGGCGAGCCCCTCTCGCACCTCTCCCAGTAAGGGGGCGAGCCCCTCTCGCCCCGCTCCCACCAAGGAGGGGGCGAGCTCCTCTCTCCCCCGCTCCCAAGGAGGGGGCAAGCTCCTCTCGCCCCGCTCCCACTAAGGAGGGGGCGAGCTCCTCTCGCCCCGCTCCCAGCAAAGGGGGTGAGCTCCTCTCGCCCCGCTCCCAGCAGGGGGCTGTTGGAACAAGGTCTTCCGCATCTCCTAAGTTTGAGAATAACAAAACCTATTTGTATTTGATCTTGTGTGTTTAAAGTGTGCGGGAAACAAAGTCCATATGACTCAAGGATTACATAAGAAGGTTGCCCCCAAATTTGAGCCATCATATCCAACATTCCCACTAGCGCCGGCGGTAGCACCTAGCGCCCAGTGATAGCGATGATTAGCCCAAATCCGGGAGCACATATAGAAGGCGCTAGCGCCTGGAGGTAGCCGATAGCGCAGGCGGTAGCGCGAAGCACAGAAGGCAAGAGAGAAATGTTTCCTCAGATTGAAGATTCTGTCGCGCAGAATATGTCCTAATATGGGATAGCATCGGCGGTAGCACTAGCGCAGGCGCTAGCGCTGATGCTATAAATAGGACCCCTCTTCTCTCGTTTCAGACACACATCAGAAAGAGATTGAGTGTTAGAATTCCAGAGGCTGCCTTGGCCAAAAGTTGATGTCCTACAAAAGCTCTGCGAATTTCTAAAGGAGAATCTCTTCACGCCGGATCCAAACGACGTCCTCTTCTACAACGCTTATTCTACAGCGGATCTTCGTCTCCAACTTCAGAAGTTCTTCAAGAGAGAGTTTTTATTATTATCGTTTCATATTTCTTGTAAACGGTTAGAAAATTCGCCTCGTGTTGGCGACTAGGTCTGGGTAGGACTTAGGGTAGAAAATTCGCCTCGTGTTGGCGACTAGATCTAGGTTAGGTCTAGGGGGTGCTCAAGGTCATATCCGGGGTTGGATTGGCTAGAGCGGCTTGAGGCCGAATCTGGGAAGGATAGGCTAGGGCCACCGGTTCGTGGGGATGCGAGTCGGGATAGAAAACAAAAAGAGTCTACTGTTATTCGCCACTGATTTCTAGCGTTATAGAAATCAACTTTTGTAAAAGCTTATTTCATATTAATAAAACATGTCTCTACTTTATTTCAATTGCTTTACTTATTTCTCATATTCTTAATCACGCATTATTTCAAGTATTCCAAAATATAACATAAGTTTTAAAAACCCTTATTCACCCCCCCCTCTAAGGGCACCTACCGATCCACGAAGTGGTATCAGAGCTAGTTTTTATTCCAATCGGCTTAACAACCGGGAATAATGGCGTCTCATGATCTCGCTTTTCCGGAGGGTCAAGGAGTTAGCCGACCACCTCTCTTTTCTGGGTCAGATTTCAACTACTGGAACAATCGAATGATGTTTTTCTTATGACCATGGATGTAGAAGTATGGAACATGGTAGAAGTTTGGTACTCTCCTCTTAAAATTGTAGTGGGAGAGGCGACATTACTAAAACCTAAAGATAAATGGGATGATAACGATAAACTAAGGTGTAAAAATAATGTTAAAGCAATGAACGCTTTATATTGCGCCTTAAATAGGACTGAGTTTAATAGAATTTCTGCATGCATAACTGCTTATGATATTTGGAATCAATTGGAAGTTACTCATGAACGTACATTACAGGTGAAAGATGCAAAGCTATTCCAACTAGAATCTGAATATGAAAAATTCAGGATGGATACAGAAGAGGACGTCAACTCGATGTACACTCGCTTCACCAAGATCGTCAACGCTTCAAAGGCACTTGGAAAGATCTACTCAGACGGGGACTTGGTGAGGAAAATTCTTCGCTCTTTACCTTCAAGGTTCAATCCAAAGGTGACAACCATCTCGGAGTCGCACAACTTAAGAACTCTCCAGATCGAGAACCTTATTGGGAATCTCAAAACCCATGAGGTAGAACTCCAGATTCAACACGATGAATACAACAAAGAGCCAAAAAAAAGGCGCTAGCACTAAAATCAAAGAAGGAGAGCATCGAAGATGATGATGAAGTTGAAGAAGGTCACCTGGTGAAGAATTTCAGGAAGTTCATTAGGAATCCAGAAAGAAGGAACACATTCCGGAAATACTTCCAAAAGGATGCTCGACGAAAGGGATCTTCCTCTTCATCAAGGAAAGGAAAAGGAAGCGAAGATGAAGAAGAAAGACCACCACCGGAGTGCTACCACTGCAGAAAGACCGGGCACATTCGGAGTCAGTGCCTGAAGTATCAAAAGGAGCAAAAAGAACAATACAAAGCAAAAGAGAAAAAGAAAGTATTGAAAGCCGCAACTTGGGATCATTCTTCCTCTGAAGATTCAAACGAGTCTGAGTCAAGTAGCGAGGAGGAAGCAAACTTATGCTTAATGGAAAAAAGCAACGATGACGACACCAGTGTTCTTAGCGACACTGAGGTAACTCCTCCTACCTTCGAAGAACTCTATGATGAATTTGTTCAAACTTGCAAATCCTATGATCAAAGTATGCAAGATAATATTATATTAAATCGTGAAAATGAATCTATTATCAAAGAAAATCATAAGCTCACAAAAAAAATTGATTTCACTTGAAAAGAGAAAGGTTTCATGTCAAGAGTGTGAGCACTCTTTATGTAAGGCAAAAGAACTTGAAGTTTCTCTTTCTAAGGCCCTCTCACAAATCAAAACTATTGCAAAAGAAAAGGGGGACTTAGAGAGAAAACTAAAAACCTCTCTTTTACAAATTGAAAATAACAAAAGAGATTTGAAAATAAATGTGTTATGATTGTACAAGAAAATACATTTCTTAAAAAACAAAATCATGACCTCAATATAGCCATAAAAAAATTCGGGATTGGTCAAAAATCCTTGGATATGATTTTGGGAAACCAATGTTATGGTTCTGGAAAATTTGGGGTCGGATATCAAAGTGAGCCCTACCGCCCGACGCTAGCCACTAACGTCGTCGGTAGCTCAACAGTTAAAAATCTCTTGTTTTTCCTAAAGTTCAAACATCATCCCGCAAGAGCAATGTAGAAATTCAGAAAAGGGTCTCAACCCCCTTTATTTCGTGTGCAAATTGTCTTAAGTTTGGACACACATCTAGCTCTTGCAGGAATATAAAACAACGATCATTAAAACAAATCTGGGTACCTAAGAAATCCACTTACTCGATGGGTGGTACCTCTTGGGTATCTGGATCTTTACTCTCATATTCTCTCTAGATTTGCAGGAAGGCTAAGGAAACGGAAGACGTGTGGTACTTGGACTCAGGCTGCTCCAAGCACATGACGGGCAACAAAGCAAAATTCCTTAGCCTAGAAAAGAAGAAAGGAGGGATCGTACCGTTTGGTGATAACGGTAAAGGAAGGATCATGGGAGTAGGTACAGTGGGTAACGAATCCTTTCTTATCTCAAATGTTCTTTATGTGAAAGGATTAAAACATAACTTAATATCTATAAGTCAACTGTGTGATAAAGAATTAGATGTATTATTTGAATCATCCATTAATCTTTACAAAATATTTAATCCTAAAACAAAAGATGTATTACTAACTACACCTAGAATTCACAATGTTTACATAGTTTCATTTCATGATCTTTCCAAATCATCTATAAAATGTTTTATAACCAAAAATGATGAATTAGAACTATGGCATAGACGTTTAGGTCATGCTAGTACAAAGCACATTTTAAAACTAGCAAAAAAGGAATTGATTAGAGGATTGCCTAAATTGAATTGAAATTTATCTTCACTATGTTCTCCATGCCAAAAAGGAAAATTTACAAAATCATCTTTTAAAAGCAAAAACAAAATTTCTACTTCAAAGCCATTGCAATTAATTCATATGGATCTCTTTGGTCCCGTTAACACCGCAAGTCTTGGTGGTAGAATATATACTTTCATTCTAATAGATGATTTCTCGAGATATTGTTGGACTTTATTTCTCTCTTCCAAATCTGATGCGTTTTGCGAATTCTCAAAATTATGTACTCGTATTCAAAATGAACTAGATTTAAAAATAAAATGCATTCGCTCAGATCATGGAGGTGAATTTGAAAATGAAAATTTTAAATCTTTTTGTGAAATGTTAGGTATTATGTTGAAAATGTTGAAGTGGAAGTTGTGAAGTTGGCGGTCTGGGGGGAGACCCCGCGGTCTGGTCTTGTCTGACCACACGGTCTTGCGGTCTCCTCTGGCGGTCTGACCTTTCTGGTCTAGCCGCGGGCTACTCGGCGTGACCGTCGTTCTTCTATCCCAAGGGTGTCGAGGTGAGGCCGCGCGGTCTAGTCGTGTGACCGCTTAGAGAGCTGGAGTAACCGCGCGATCTGGTGCTTATGATCGCGTAGTGGGGGCATCCCGGTCTTGTGGCTGTCCGGGTTCTTTGTGGTGCGCGCAGACTAAGGTCTACTTAGTCGCGCGGTCTCCTCTTCTGAGTTCGCATAAGCTGGTCCTTGGCGATCTGCTGGTATATGCGGTCTCCGGTTTGTGTTCGCATGGCGGGTCCTTCGGCGATCTGCTGGTATATGTGATCACAGGTGTTCGGGTTGGTGTCCTAAGTCAGCCTGGTGTGTTCGCGGTCTCTAGAGGAGGTCGGGTGGCGAACACAGGTATTGAGCATCATGACCGGGCGAGTAGTCATGATCGCGCGGCTTCTTCGTGAAGTCGGCGAGCTCACTAAGCAGAAGGTTTTGTTGCTGATCGCGCGGGTTGACCAGTCTGGTCGCGCAATCAAGGGGCGGTGACTCTATCTCTAGGGTGGTGACTGGATCAGGTCTCTCGCCTATAAATAGGAGCCACTGTAGCAGCAACATTTATCGCACCAAGTGTAAGCAGAACTCGCGGCTAGTTCTTGCGGTCTCAATTTTGTGACCGGTCGGTCATGCTGATTGAACTTCTTTTGTGCAGCTTCTGCGGATTGTGCGGGTAACAGCGGTCACTTCCTTTTCTGAAGGTGTTCGAGCGGTCTCGCGGCTTGCAGTGCGGGTTGCTGGAGTTCGGGAGAATCAGTGGCAGCTCGCGGGTTCTCAGTTGGTGTTGTTCAGACCGCTGGCAGTTCGGGCGGTCTCGTCCTCTAGTCGAGCGAGCTGTCAGGTCACGCGGTCAGGCGGTCTCAAGAAGGCAGACCGCTGGTTATCTTTTAGCTTTGTTTTTTCTTCTCCTGTTTTTGTGTACTGGCAAAATCATGTCTCGCCATGTATACCTTGCCCTGTAATGAAGTTTTCTGCTAGCATCAATAAAGATTTTGTTTTCTTCATGTGCTTCTGGTTGTTGGCTTGAACTTTTAGTTATACTATTCCTGCTCACTCCTAGATCTTGGAAAATTTCACATGGTATCAGAGCGAGGTTGGAGTGGATAGAGGAGTGAATAACTAAAAGTTGTCATCTCCTTTGTGAAGAAGGAACCAGTGGTAGAGCCATGGAAGCAAGGGGTCTTGGAATTGAGATGCTTACATCGACTAACTTTAAGAAGTGGAAGTCGTGTATGCAAAGCTATCTTCTGGGTGAGGAGCTCTAGGAGGTGGTTGGAGGAGAGAGCACAAAGGAAGTTTTTCTGGTTGGAGATAACCATCATGAGGTGAGGAACTAGAGGCGGATTAATGCCAACGCAGAGTTCGCACTGAAAAGGGCAATTTCACCTGACCTGTTTGAGCACATCTTGAGGTGTGCATCAGCTGCAGAGATCTGGAGAGCCCTGGATGGGCTGTTTAACAAGAAGAATGTGGCAAGACTTCAATTCCTGGAAAATGAGCTGGCCAGATCGGCTCAAGGTGATCTTTCTATCTCTACGTTCTTCTTGAAGATGAAGAACCTGTGCGTCGAGATTTCAGCACTAGATCCTGATGAGCCAATTTCTGAGGCGAAGCTGAAGAGGCACATCATCCGTGGCTTGCGGAAGGAGTATGTGGCCTTTGTGACATCGGTGCAGGGTTGGGCAAATCAGCCATCTCTGCTGGAGCTGGAAAATCTGCTTGCTTCGCAGGAGAGTCTGGCAAGGCAGATGGCGGGGGTGTCAGTGTCTGGGGGAGATGGTGAGGTTCTCTTCACGGGGAAGAAGAAGAAGTGGGATAAGAAGAAGAAGACCATTGGAGGAGGCAATGGGCCTTCAACTTCTGGACAGCAGGAGAGGGGCTATGCTCCAAAGGCTGAAGGGAAGAAGAAGGGAGAAGGTCCCAAGTGCTTCAGGTGCGGGAAGCTTGGTCACATCAGGAAGGATTGTCGGGTGAATATTCAGCCGGGGCATGCTGCTGCAGGAAAGGAGGAAGCTGAAGCAAGGCAGATTGATGAAGGATGGGGAGGATCCTTCTCGGCTTTTATTGGAGCTGCGGCTCCTATCAACTATCAGGAGGACTGGATCGTGGACTCGGGGTGTGGTCATCACCTCACCGGGGACGAGTCGAAGCTTACTTCAGTGCAGCCTTACTCAGGTAATGATGCCATTATTACTGCTGATAATACTGTGCATGCTGTAGAGAAGGTGGGGGTTGTTTCCTTGGGCAGTGATAGAGGGCCACTAACCTTGAAGAGTGTCTATCATGTGTCCGGAATGAGGAAAAACCTCTTCTCCGTGACCAACACTGTAGACGTTGGGTATCACGTTTTGTTTGGCCCAACAAAAATGAGGTTTCTTCGGAATGTGGAGGCGGTGAAGGCTGAGGTCGTTCATGTCGGGAGGAGGAAAAAGACTTGTTCATTTTATCGACAAGTTCTTATGTCGACAAGATGAGGACGAATGATAGTGCCGTGATATGGCACGAGAGGTTGGAGCATGTAGGGATGGATAAGTTGAAGGCTATGTCGGTGAGAGGTCTGGTCAAGGGCCTGCCTAGTCTATCTTCCTATGGAGACGGTCATGTGTGCGCGGGATGTCAGTTCGGCAAGTCTCATCGACTACTGTTTGACAAGTCGCAGACAAGAAGTAGTGTGCCGTTGGAGTGCATCCATGGTGACTTGATGGGACCGACTACTACCCCAAGCCTCAAAGGCAGCAAATATATGCTGGTGTTGATCGATGACTACACCAGATTTGTCTGGGTATAATTCTTGAAGGAGAAGGCTGATGCGTTTGCCAAGTTCGTGGAGTTCAAGGAGCTTGTGGAGGGTCGGCTTGGCCTGTGGGTTAAGAAGCTGAGGACTGACAACAGAGGGGAGTTCACCTCTGGTGAGTTCTCTACCTTTTGCAGGAAGGCGGGCAACCGGAGGGAGCTTACTTGTGCGCATACTCCACAACAAAACGATGTTGCAGAGCGGAAGATCCGTCATCTGACGGAGACCTGCAAGTGTTGGCTGCATGCCAAGAGTATCCCAAAGTGCTTCTGGGCAGAGGGAATGTCTTGTGCTGCCTACATCATCAACAGGATGCCTCTTAGTCCCATCAATATAAAGACCCCACATGAATTGATGTTCAAGGAAAAGCCAAGCGTGGCACACCTTCGGGTGTTTGGTTCCACCTACTACGTGCAAATTCTAGATGCGCTTCAGACGAAGCTAGATGCAAAAGCAAGGAAGCTAGTCTTCGTGGGTTATGATGACCGAAAGAAGGGATGGAAGTGCATGGACCCAGAGACGCGAAGATTTGTTGTATTTCGCGACGTCGTGTTCGACGAGGTGACATCTTACAAGGGGAGTTCTGGTGTTGAGCTACCAGAAAGCAGGGTGGAGGAGCCAGAGAAAGCTGTGGAAAATCTTCAGGTGGAGCTACCTGTGTCACCAGGTGGTCCATCAATATCTAGCACTAAGACGGAGGCTTCTAGTTTAGGAAGCAGGGGGAGGGATGCTCCTAGTACGTCTGGAAGGGGAGCTAAGGAAGAAGCAGCTGAGGATACTACGAGTCAAGGGAAGGCGTTGCGGAGATTGAAGCGAACAATAATTGCACCTGATCGCTATATAGGAGGAAACATGGTGAGCTTTGTCTCGTGTTTCTTCGCTGGTCCCTTGGATGAGAGGGAGCCGTCGAGTTTTGAAAAGGCCAAAGGCATGGAACAGTGGGATTCATCTATGCAGGAAGACATGAGTGCTCTTGAGAAGAATGAGACTTGGTCTCTGGTGCCCAAGCCCAAGGGTATCACCCCTGTGACATGCAGGTGGGTCTACAAACTCAAGAAGAAGGCTGACGCCAGTATCGAGCTATACAAGGCTCGTCTTGTGGCTCAGAGATTCTCGCAGCAATACGGTGAAGACTATGAAGAGACATTCAGTCTGGTGGCCAAAATGACTTCAGTTCGGGTTGTGATTGCCTTGGCGGCATGTTGGGGGTGGGAGATTTGGTAGCTCGACGTAAAGAACGCGTTCTTGTATGGCGAGATTGACAAGGACATCTTCATGGTCCAGCCGCCAGGCTTCGTGTCTGAAGATTTTCCGGAGCATGTCTGTAAGTTGAAGAAGGCCCTGTATGGGTTGAAGGAAGCGCCGAGGGTGTGGTATGGAAAGATTGCAGAATATCTCCTATTCTGCGGGTTTGGTGCTTCAGACTCAGACTCAAGCTTGTTCGTTAAGAAGAGTGGGGAGCTTCAAGTCATTGTGCTGCTTTACGTCGACGATATGATCGTGATGGGGAATTCGAAGGACGAGGTAGCGCAGCTTCGGGCAGAGCTATCTATCAGGTTTGAGATGAAGGATCTGGGTGAGCTTCACCATTTCCTTGGACTCGAGGTGCAGAGGAAGGAGAGTGGAGTGCTGGTGTCCCAGGCTGGATATGCGGAGCGAATCGTGGAGCGGTTCGGCATGAAGGAAGGGAAGTGCATTTCCACACCTCTGGAGAAGGCCATGAAACGTCGGAAGGATGAGGGGAGGATTATGGAAGATCCATTGGTGTTCCGGGCTCTGGTTGGGAGCTTGATCTATCTGACAATTACCAGGCCGGATATTGCATTTGCAGTTGGCAAGGTGAGTCGGTATATGGCGGAACCACGGATGCCTCATCTACTAGCGGCCAAGAGTATATTGAAGTATGTCAAGGCGACTTTGGATATGCGTCTCTTTTACAGGAGAGATGCGGGCTTCGAGATGCATGGGTACATGGATGCTGATTACGGGGGAGATTCGGATGATCGGAAGTCGACGTCTGGATAGGTCTTCATGGCGGGCCCCACGGCTATATCATGGTGCAGCAAGAAGCAGGATTCCGTGTCTGTCTCAACCACAGAAGCGGAATACAAGGCTTCGGCCTTGGCAGCTCAAGAAGCCATCTGGATTAGGAGGTTGGTTGGAGACGTCCATAAGGAGGTTCAGGGTCCGACTCTGCTCCGCGGCGACAATGAGAGTGCTCTCAAACTGGTTACTAATCCAGTTTGTCACGCGAGGACCAAGCATATCGATATCGAGCATCATTTCATTCGTGAAAAGGTGTTGGAGGGGTCTCTTTCGATCGAGCATGTTCGGAGTCAGGACAACATTGCTGACATCTTCACAAAGGCACTGGCGAAGGGGTCGTTTACTCGTCTATGGAGTTTACTGGGGCTGTTTTCAACATCCCACTTCAAGGGGGAGTGTTGAAAATGTTGAAGTGGAAGTTATGAAGTTGGCGGTCTGGGGGAGACCGCGCGGTCTGGTCTGGTCTGACCGTACGGTCTTGCGGTCTCCTCTGGCGATCTGACCTTTTTGGTCTAGCCGCAGGCTACTCGGCGTGACCGCCGTTCTTCTGTCCCAAGGGTGCCGAGGTGAGGCCGCGCGGTCTGGTCATGTGACCGCGTGGCGAGCTGGAGTAACCGCGCGATCTGGTGCTTGTGATCGCATGGTGGGGGCAGCCCGGTCTTGTGGCTGTCCGGGTTCTTTGTGGTGCGCGCGGACTAAGGTCTACTTAGTCGCGCGGTCTCCTCTCCTGAGTTCACATAAGCTGGTCCTTGGCGATCTGCTGGTTTATGTGGTCTCCGGTTTGTGTTCGCATGGAGGGTCCTTCGGCGATCTGCTGGTATATGGGATCGCAGGTGTTGGGGCTGGTGTGCTAAGTCAGCCTGGTGTGTTCGCGGTCTATGGAGGAGTTCGGGTGGCGAACAGAGGTAGTGAGCATCATGACCGGGCGAGTAGTCATGATCGCGCGGCTTCTTCGTGAAGTCGGCGAGCTCACTAAGCAGAAGGTTCTGTTGCTGATCGCGCGGGTTAACCGGTCTGGTCGCGCGATCAAGTGGGCGGTGACTCTATCTCTAGGGTGGTGACTAGATCAGGTCTCACGCCTATAAATAGGAGCCACTGTAGCAGCAACATTAATCGCACCAAGTGTAAGCAGAACTCGCGGCTAGTTCTTGCGGTCTCAATTTTGTGACCGGTCGGTCTTGCTGATTGAACTTCTTTTGTGCAGCTTCTGCGGAGTGTGCGGGCAGCAACGGTCACTTCCTTTTCTGAAGGTGTTCGGGCGGTCTCACGGCTTGCAGTGCGGGTTGCTGGAGTTCGGGAGAATCAGTGGGAGTTCGCGGGTTCTCAGTTGGTGTTGTTCAGACCGCTGGCAGTTTGGGCGGTCTCGTCCTCTAGTCGAGCGAGTTGTCAGGTCGCGCGGTCAGGCGGTCTCAAGAAGGCAGACCGCTGGTTATCTTTCAGCTTTGTTTTTTCTTCTCCTGTTTTTGTGTACTGGCGAAATCATGTCTCGCCATGTATACCTCGCCCTGTAATGAAGTTTTCTGTTAGCATCAATAAAGATTGTGTTTGCTTCATGTGCTTCTGGTTGTTGGCTTGAACTTTTAGTTATACTATTCCTGCTCACTCCTAGATCTTAGAAAATTTCACATATTAAGCATGATCTCTCCGCTCCACGCTCACCTCAACAAAACGGTGTTGTAGAAAGGAAAAATAGGACAATCCAAGAACTAGCACGCACCATGTTATCTGAATATAAATTACCTAAGTCTTTTTGGGCCGAAGCCATAAGCACATCATGCTATGTAATGAATAGAGTCATGCTTCGCCCATCACTAAATCTCACACCGTATGAACTATATTATCAAAAGAAACCTAATGTATCATATTTTAAAGTATTTGGTTGTAAATGTTTTATTCTTAATACAAAAGATTCATTAGGAAAATTTGATGAAAAATGTGATGAAGGAATATTTCTTGGATATTCTTCAACAAGTAAAGCCTATAGAATATTTAACAAAATATCGAGCAAGGTTGAAGAGTCTATTAATGTTAAATTTGATGAATTTATTTTGTGTGCAGAAAGGCTTCCTACAGGTACAAATGATGAACCTTTGCCATCTTTGGAGCACGACGAAGAGGAACCTTCCAAAGAAGAGAAGGAGAAGTCCAAGGAAGATGAATATGTACCTCCAAGCGTTTTGAACTTCTCAAAAAATCATCCAAAAGAGCTAGTCATTGGGGAACCTTCTACGGGGGTAAGAACTCGATCTTCTCTTCATGAAACATTTTCAAATATTTGCTTTGTTTCCAAAATCGAACCTAAAAACGTTTCCATCGCTTTAAATGACGAATTTTGGTTTTTGGCTATGAATGAAGAGTTAGATCAATTTGAAAGAAATAAAGTTTGGAATCTAGTAGATAGACCATCTAATCATCCAGTTATCGGCGTAAAAATGGATCTTTAAAAATAAATTAGATGGTGAATCTAGGATTATAAGAAATAAAGCACGCTTAGTTGCTCAAGGTTATTCTCAAATCGAGGGGGTAGATTTTGAAGAAACTTTTGCACCCGTTGCTCGCTTAGAATCTATACGAATATTTTTGGCATTTGCGAGTTTTAAAAGAATAAAATTATTTCAAATGGATGTCAAAAGTGCTTTTTTAAACGGGTTTATAAAAGAAGAAGTTTATGTAGAACAACCCCCAGTTTTATAAATGAAAAATTTCCTAATCATGTTTACAAATTAGAAAAAGCGCTTTATGGTTTAAAACAAGCGCCCCGTGCATGGTATGGGAAGAAGCCGGCCGGTCAGACAGTTCGCAAGACAGGAAACTCGAGACCGCAGCTCTAACAAGTGAGCTCCAGGATTCGAGTGTGCGTGTCTTGGGAATGTTGTCGCCCCCTGTTTATAGGCTCGGGGGCCTGCCCGAACGGGCAGGGATAAAATAACCGCCTGCCCGGGTACAGGAGAATCGGGCAGGCGGTGACGGGATACAGAGAGGAGAAAAGAATTTAAGCCACGCGGCTTGGCAGCTTGCGCTCCCGGTCTGTCCTGGCCGGAGACTGAAGATGTTGTGATCAAGGAAATGATGCAACCCGGGCGGTCCCTGTCTTGAGACCGCGGCTTACCTTCTGGACTTGAACCTTGGAAGTCTTCATAGCGCACCCCGTGCGGTCTCCGACTTGAGAACGCGACTTGCCTTCTGTACTTGATCCTTGGAAGTTTTCATGGCGCACCCCATGCAGTATCCGACTTGAGACCGCGGCTTGCCTTCTGGACTTGAGCCTTGGTAATCTTCAATCCTTGGAGGCGATCTGAATACTATCAGACCGCTCAGTTTGTGTTGACTGGTGTTGATAGACCCTGTTGAGTACGAACCGGGCGACTTGCATTCTCAGACCGCCCGGTCTGTGAGAGAGGCCACTCGGATGCGGTCTACTGGGTAAACAAGACTCATTTCAAATTCATTTTTCATTACTAAGACTACTTCATTACACAACTCTTCATTAGTGGCTCCATAAATGATATCATCAAGATATATTTGTAAAATAATTAGATCATTATTATTATGCTTAATGAAGAGTGTGTTGTCGGCACTTCCCATAACATAACTGTGCTTTAACAAAAACGATGTAAGTCTGGCAGCCCACTGTAATCTCTTTATTTCAATCAAAGGAAAGCCCATCACAGGAGAGGCATTCGCCGTGACGGGCGAAGTCTGGTCTCGACCGCTGCTACCGGTCTAACTCTCTCCAACCAAAAAGTAACCGACAGCCCCCAGCCTCCGGTTTTCTTCGGAGGTGCGATTTCGGACTCAACAGAAACACGCGACCTTCAGATCGCTAATTGTCAGTGAAATCCTTGCCACAATGTCAGACCGCCAGTTCCCTCTTGGAGACCGCTCCGACCATAGTGAAGACTCCTTGTGGGAAGCCTTGGAGCAATCAAGAAGAGAAGCCGAGCGGGCTCAAAAAGCGGCTGATCAGCGTTTGGACGCCATCAGTTAGACTTTGGCACTATTAACCGAGTAGTTAGTTCCACAACAAACCGCGGTTAACCAGGCGGTAACTCCGGTCCCTCCTCCACCTCCTCCTTACCCGCTACCACAAGTCGCCAACTTACAGCCACTGCAAGAAGGTTTTGCGGCCAGGCAAAACTTTTACCAAGAAACCGCGCACAGCATGCCGGCCCGAGTCCTTGATTTCCAGGGGGCGGCTTCTCATGCTGCCCGCCTTTCCTATCCACAAGAAGGAGCGGCCCGTCTTTCCTACCCGCTTGAGGTCGCTGATCATCCTTCCTACCCTCCAGAAGCCACTGCTCGTTCCTCCTACCAGGCAGCCTATCCGCGAGTAGCCATAGCTCAGGCGGCATGTTATTCTGCTCCTCTGCTGTATGAAGATATTGAAGACAATTCTCTCTTCGTGGATGAAGTCCGAGGGGAGCCAGCCCCAAACAATTTCCGGGAGCCGCGTCGGCCGACATATAATGGGGAAACTGATCCAACAGTCCATCTTCAGACCTTCGAGTCGGTTATTGCTCTGAGGACCCTCTCGGATGCAATTAAGTGCAAACTCATGTAACATCTTTCGAAGGACAAGCAAGGGAGTGGTTTTACGGGTTGAACCCCAGGCCGATCAGTTGTTTTGCTGAGCTGTGCAGGGAATTTCTGCTGAGATTCTCTACTTCAAGAAAGAGGAAGAGTGGCCCGGCGGCCCTTTTTGATATAAGGCAGCGAGAAGACGAAATGTGGGCCCATTTTGTGGACCGCTTTCAGAAGGAAATCATGGAAGTTCAGAACGTGGATCCGGAGTTGTACAGGGTAGCCCTCATTCATGGCTTGAGGGAGGCCCCCCAAAAATTTGAAGCAAACATAAAGGAGCCAAGAACTTATCAGGAAATGATAAGTTTGGCAAACACGTTCATTAGAGGAGAAAAGAGTAACCCTGGCTACGTCGCGAAGCTAGTGAGCGACAAGGAGCAGTTTAATCCATCCTTCCATCATCCACCATCAAACCATCCCCACTTTGAGCCTCGTTCCCAGAGGGGAAGAAATTACAATAATAAGCAACCCTTCATCGGCCATCAACGGTTTCAGGATCAGAAACCGCCGTTGGCCATCACATCCGCTCCATCCGTTCCTCTTCCACAAATAATGTCGGTATACCTACCACCATATACAGCGTAGCCACCTCCAGTCATTCCATCCACCCAGTATGATGACTCGCAAGAGTCATTCACTCCTCTAAATGTTACTATGGACGAGGTCGTCCAAATCCTCTAGAAAAGGTCGGACTTCAAAAGGCCTGCTCCTCTAAAATCGGATGTTCGTAATCGAAATCTGAATCTATACTGTGAATATCACAAGGAGGGAGGGCATCTGACCGAAGATTGTCGGGCCCTCCGCTTGTTGATAGAAATGCTCCTGGGAGAGGGAAAACTCCGAGGCCTAATCCGGAAAGAAACAACCGTTGATCCAGCCACCGAGAAGAAGAAAGAAGCAGTAGAGGTAACTTGGGAATGCGCCGACATTGAAGACGCTGGCTACTATGGCGAGATTCACCCTTCGACCGAATGCATTGAGGTCAATGATGTGGGCTCCCTGGGGGACATTTATTGCATTCATGGAGGGGCTGGAGCTGAATCGTCTCGCAAATCCAGCATTGCAAGAGTTCTGAAACAAGAAGCGGCAGCAACCACAACTTCTCACCCTGAAAGCACCGTCGTCACCTTTGGTCAAGATGACCTTCCTCCAAATGCCAATCCCTTTGACGATGACGTGGTCATCAAAGCCGTCATTGAGAATTATACAGTTCACGGGATCCTGATTGACATGGGCAGTTCCGTTAACCTCCTTTTTCGTCCAACATTTGAAGCCCTGAAGACTGGGAAGCCTTTGATTTCCACCGATGGGCTCCTCTATGGCTTTTCTGGGGAGAAGAAAGAAGTAGAAGGTTCTGTGAAGCTCCTAGTTTCTCTAGGGGGAGTGATAAAGCTTATCAACTTTGTGGTGGTGGACGCCCCAAGTTACTAATGCGCCATCTTCGGAAGGACAATTCTTAATCCCTATAGGACAGTAGTATCCACTTTCCACCTTGCTCTTAAGTTTGCTGCCGAGGGAAGGCAGTATCGAACCAGAAGCAACCCAAAGGTGGCTCAGGAGTGTTAAGTGCGAACCGTCAATATGATCACCGACGTTCCACTTCCCGAGGCCACTACTGAAGTGCTGGAAAATGCTGAATCTTCGAAAGCTGCAGAGGAAAGGAAAGATCGAGAAGGTGCTCACTTGGATCCTGCCCAAGTGACCCAAGAAGTCCCCATTTCAGAGGGGGAAGGCAAGAAGTTGATCATCAATGTAGAGCTTCTGGAGGAGGAGAAAGTGGAGCTGATCTTCTGTCTTCTGGAGAACCTAGATATCTTCGCCTGGTCAGCGGAGGATATGCCGGGAGTAGATCCGGACGTGGCTTGCCATCACCTGAACACATCTCCTGAGTTCAAGCCAGTCCAGCAAGAGAAGAGGGAAGTGGCAACCAAGCTGGCGGTGCCCATCAGAGAGGAGGTTGTCAAACTCCTGAAAGCGGGCTTTATTTCTGAAATTCAATATCCCACGTGGATGTCGAATATTGTAATGGTTAAAAAATCCAGTGGAAAATGGCGTATGTGTGTGGATTTTACTAAACTCAATAAAGCGTGGCCCAAAGATTGCTACCCTTTGCCTTGGATAGAAGTATTAGTAGATTCCGTCATTGGGTATAATTTTTTGAGCTTTCTCGACGCATTTTCGGGGTACCACCAAATCAAAATGCACAAACTCGATATCCCGCATACTTCTTTCATCACAAACGATGGGTGCTACTATTATCTTGTAATGCCCTTCAGACTTAAAATTAAGGGTGCGACATACCAGAGAATGATGTATGCAGTTTTTAAAAATAAAAAAGGCAGGAATCTTGAAGTATACGTTGACGATCTCCTCCTGAAAAGTAAAACATTCTCAATACATTTGAAAGACCTCGTAGAGACGTTCGCTACTCTACGGAAGTTCAAACTAAAATTGAACCCATTGAAATGTGTGTTCGGAGCAAACAAGGGGAAGTTTCTTGGGCATCTCCTCACTCCTGATGGCCTTGCACCAAACCCAGATAAAGTGAAGGCCATCCTTGATATGGTTCCACCTCGTAATACCAAGGAGGTCCAGCAACTTGGAGGAAGGTTGGCGGGCCTGAGCAGGTTTATCTCCAAATCGGGAGATAAAAGTGCTCCATTCTTCAAAATACTATGGGGAGGATCAAAATTTGAATGGAACGAAGAATGCAGCAAAGCCTTTGAACAGTTAAAAATACTGTTGGGTCCAGCGTTCCTTCACTTGACCCGTAGCGCCTTTCCGTTGATATAAAGATTAAGTTGCGCCTTCACAGAGACCGGTCTTTTGGTCGAGTTGGTTGCGCTGGGTCCTCTCAATTGGTATAAGAGGAGGTTGCGGGTTCGAGACCGGGGGGGGGGGGCGCTGATAATTCCTGAAATTCTCTCTACCTGTGTGGGTCCTGGCGGGTCAGGCGGCCGGAGCCATGTCTCAAGCCACCTTTGAGCTTGCGGGCCATGTGGAGCACCTCTGAGCTTGCGGGTCATGCTGGATGCTGGGGGGGGGGGGATTGTTGGGTCCAGCGTTCCTTCACTTGACCCATAGCGCCTTTCCATTGATATAAAGATTAAGTTGTGCCTTCACCAAGAGACCGGTCTTTTGGTCGAGTTGGTTGCGTTGGGTCCTCTCAAATACAGTTAACTTCAACTCAACTACTTCAAAGCCCCGTGAAGGGGAAGTGTTATTCTTATATTTGGGAGTCGGTCCAAATGCAGTGAGTTATGTCCTCGTCCGAAAGGAAAAGAAGAAGAAGTTCCCAATATATTATGTCAGTCATATCCTCAAGGATGCGGAAACGAGATATTCAATCCTGGAAAAGCTAGCCTTGGCTTTGGTCATGTCATCACGAAGACTCTGTCCTTACTTTCAAGCTCATCCAATCCAAGTAATTACAGATCATCCTTTGAGGAACATTCTCGAAAAACCAGATCATTCAGGGAGATTGGCCAAGTGGGCTATAGAATTGAGCGAGTTCGAAATATCTTACACTCCCAGAACGGTGATCAAAGCGCGGGTCTTGGCAGATTTCTTGGTTGATACAGCAGAATCCATCCCAGAACAAGCAGTGAAATCCCCTTTGGCTTGGGTTGTATACGTGGAAGGGGCTTCTGGCAAGAACTCCGTGGGAGCCGGAGTAGTTTTAATTAGCCCAAATGGCATTAAACTAGAGCAGGCTATCAAGTTCTTCTTTCCAGTCACGAATAACCAGGCAGAATATGAGGCACTTCTGGTTGGTCTAAGGCTTGCAAAAGAGCTGGGCATTGAACATGTACATGTTAAAACCGATTCATTGGTAATGGCTTCTCAAGTATTGGGGAATTACGAAATGGGAGAGCCAATGCTGAGGAAATATCTACTGCTAGCAAAGGAGGAGATTGGGAAATTCAAATCATTTATCATCGAACATATTCCTAGGATGCAGAACAAGGAAGCAGATGAGTTGTCAAAGTTCGGTCTTCCATCAGGGGGAGTGACCTCTGAACTTTTTCATCCGGCAATAGAGGAGGGTGAACTCATGCAAATTGATCAGCATCCTTCTTGGAAGGACCCTTATGAACTATATCTGTCGAAAGGAGAGTTTCATCGATCCATTAAAGACAAAAGAAAATTCAAAAGAAAGGCGGCATATTATTATCTGATAGTGGGAATCTTATACAGGAAAACATTGATTTCTCCCTCGGCACGGTGTGTTTCAGAGGAAGAAGTTCCGACCATACTTCAGGAAGTTCATTCTGGGGAATGTGGCAGCCATTCAGGGGGAAAGACTTTAGAGAAAAGAATCTTGAGGCAGGGGGTATTTCTGGCCAACCATGAGGAAAGATGCCGAAGCATTTGCCAAGCGATGTGTTCAGTGTCAAAAGTTTGCTCCTCTTCAACATCTGCCCGCTCAATCACTCAGGTCAATAACTGCACCATGGCACTTCGCAGTTTGGGGGATGGATCTTATCGGACCCTTCCCAATGGCTAGTGGCCATCGTCGCTTTATCATTGTGATGATCGACTATTTCAGCAAGTGGATTGAAGCAAAGGAGTTGGCAAAAACTACAACACAAGTCATCAGAAACTTCATCTGGGGAGAGATAGTTTGCCGGCACGGAATCCCGCTGGCGATTGTTACAGACAATGGCCCCACAATTCATCAATTCTGAAATGATAAATTTCTGTGACCAGATTGGAATTGATCTTTGGTTCTCCTCAGTGCATCATCCCAGAACCAATGGTCAAGTAGAAGCAGCTAACAAACAAATCCAATATCTTCTGATGAAAAGGGTGTTAAATCAAAAGGGAAATTGGGCAGAGCAACTTACTTCTATCCTCTAGACTCTTCGTACGACTCCATCCTCAGCTACTGGTTCAATGGCAACTTCTTTTCCAGCCCTTCCTCCTGGTGCCCTCTCGCCGACTGCTGTTGGGGGAGTGGTCGCCTGAGGTGCCGGGGTCGCAAACTCACTTCGCAGAGCCGTGACCGTGAACCCCAAGGTGTCGAGCACCTCCTTCCTGAAATCCGCGAACATCCTAGCCATTGCTTCCTGAGGGGCCTCGCCGAACTCCTCGCCCTGCTCTTCATCCCCAGCCATAACTCTTCTGTGGGACTTTCTTGAACCAGCCGCGCTCCACGCTCACCGCACCAAAATGTTGAAACCGATTTCTCGATCTCTTGTGGAGCTCGGGGCCCTCACCGAAATGAGAGGCAGCTAGTCCTTACCGGTCCCTCGGGAGAGGTAAGGCCGACGATTCGAGCAAAGAACAAAGACCCTAGTCTCAGCGAGGAGGTCCCTCCACTAACCCGGAAGATCGTTGAGCGCTTCCCCTCCCAAGCCAAAGCTAAGACTCGGGCACCTTGGAGAGCTAGAGAGCCCAAACCAAAGCGACCTCGGGAGAGAAGAGCTCAAAGATAATGAACCGCCCTCTTCCAAGGTGCCCTTTGAGGTCTATTTATAGATTTTGGTTTTGTGGTCTGCAAATAACAGGATTCCGCCTTTAGATTTGACTATCTGCACCCCAGGTGGGTCTGCTAACAGCCAAGATCCGCTGTTTGAGGAGGCTAAGGGCAGACCACCGAGGGTAAAATGGTAAATTGACCCTACTGATTTATGGATAAGGGATTGCGAGAACATTACGATTGGAGCTCTCGCCTGCCTTCTCGCGGATCCTGTCCGCGACCCCTCCTCTAGGGGGTAGCGTTGCGAGAACCCCGCTGAAGGAGCTCTCGCGAGCCCTCTCGCGAATACCGCCAGCGGCATCCCCTTTGGAGGGTTGCCTTGCGAGGACCGCGCTAGCCCATTTTGGTGGTCTGCTGAGGTCTCGTCGGCTGGGGGTTAATCTCAGCGAGGTCTGGATCTCGCCACTCCCGTCTCGCTTGATTTCTTTATCCGGCGAATATCGGGGTTGTACACAATCCCCGCTCTTCGCGTGGACTAATGTCTTCGCGAAGAATCATCCAACCCCTGATATTCGACCGCTCCTGGATGACCTGTCAGGAATCTTTTGTGGGACCCACCATGCAGGCTATAAATATCATCCCGAACCCCCATGGGTGCGCGTCGCTTCTTTTCCTTCCTTTCCCGTTCTAGCTGCCGGGAGATGCCGATTTCCGAAGAGGCAGAGGCTCGCCTGAGGGCGATGAGAGCCGGCGGGCTACCTCCCACGACCAGGGTACCCGCCTGGATGAACCGACAGCCTCCCGCCCAGTCGCCAAAAACCAAGAAGGCGAAGGCGGTTCGCCTCTCTGGAGACGACTCCGTGACGCTGGACTCCTCCCCGGATGATCGCCGCCCCGAGAAGGTATGAGTTGTTCGAATTCACGTCTATAAATTACTCTTCATTCATTTTCACTCGCAGGATACTTTGCCGAGCGAGATTTGTGAGGAACGTGCTGAGGGGTCTCGGAAAAGCCTGCAGGTGGACATGAATCTCGCAGGAAAAGACACCACTGGTACGATCTGGATCTCGCATGCTGTAATATTTATGTCTAAACATATGATCTCTGTTACTATTTTCTTACAGTCCCGCCTCTGAAGTCCCCGATCCGCCCGTCGTCGCGACCTCCATCTCCGCCTCCTCCAGATAATATCGTAGAGAAGCCCGGGTTCCAGCTCCTCACGAGCGAGGAGACGGGTGGCCCCGCACCGCCAAAGATTCCCCCGACCAACAGTACAGCCTATCCTGCCGGACTGGTCAAATCCCTCTACCCCCATTATGGAAACGTGTTTCAGGGCCGTCCTTCGGGTTCTCGCCCCCCTCTAGGTAAGTGTTATGACCTCGCCGACAACTTACGTGATCTTTCGCTCACTATCTGACCTTGGGAGATCTCGCAGATACTGCCGAGAACCCGCACACCGATTCCGAACTGGGCGACGACGAAATGTCCCCCCTTCCTGATCAGGTGGAGGACTTCTTAGGGGATCCGCGAGATCCTGAGATGATGAAACAGCGGGCCGCGGAGCTTTTGCGAAAGCATGGGCGAATGCTGATGGACCTCAACATGCAGGCGATACGGGACAGGGAAGCTGCCGAGGATAGACATGCGGTCCTGATGGAGGAATGTGCGAGGCTCCGGCAAGCGAGACAGCGCGATCAAGATGAGAGCGCTACGACGCCGGAAGTACACATAACGAGGATGAGAGATTACGCTTATCTCACGGATCGAGAGGGTCGTTTGGCGGAAGAATACTATAATTCCAGGGTACCGCCGAGGTCCGGGTCGCGGGGTGGTGGCCGGTGGAAATGGCTCCCCCACGATTCTCGCTAACTGTTTTGTTGTGGAATCATTATTAACGGGTGTGGCTGTTTTAGACACTCTCGCCATGGCTCGCAACTCGCATATTTGCCATTCATATGTTGGCTTTATTTTTACTGACAATAAGTGGTACCAGCTTTTTATTATTTCTCGCGTGGCGCTAGCAAGTCTACTTCATTTTCGTATCATATTGTTCGCGTGCGGACCCTCTGTTCTCGCCAAATATATCTCTCGAAAGTGTCGTTTATACTGACCCCGCAGGTTTTTCCCGCCTGCGGACATGATGTGATGTTTTTTGTTGATACGCGTGCTCGCTGACGCTTGGACTTCTTCCCGCCTTTTTGTTTTGGCTATAAGTAAGCGGTCTTTATCGAGCCAACCACCGCATTTATTCTCAATCTTCTTCTTCTTCTGTTGCAGAGCTCTCGTTGTTTCTCGTTCTCGCCTTTTTCTACTTCTCGCAGGTTTACTAGATGGGTGGTGATGCGGAATCGGAGGGCCGGCGAAGGGTTGCGAAGGCCTTCGCCGAGCATGGCTTTTTTAATTGTAACTTAACCGATGAGGAGTACTTCAGCGCAGTTGCTGATTACGTCACCCGCCCATTCGAGGCACGCCGCCCTAGCGAGGACGACGTGATCAACGATCCGTTGGTCGACGAGTTGGCCATCCCCATCGCTCACTTCGCGATTGGCTTGCGCCTTCCATTGTGGCCGGAAGTTCGCCAAGTAACCACTGTTCTCGCTTACTTCCTATTTATTTTGCCATTCGAGTCTCGCTCCCCGCGTGGATTAATCCTGCTTTCGCTGCCTGTTAGGTGCTCAAGCATTACGGCGTGGTTCCCGGCCAGCTCACACCCAACGCCATGGCGGTGATCACTGCTTTCGCTTGCTACCTCCGCGAGGAGCGAATCGAGTTCAGCCTCCCCGTCTTCAGAAAAGTATTCTCCTTCCACGCCTACAAGGATGGGACAGCCTATTTCGTGGGTACAGGCCCGAAAGTGGTTGAGACCGTCAACAAGGCCCACTTCTGGGCCCAAAAGTTCATCATCGTCAGGGGGAACTTTGGCAACATTCCCTTCTCGCCGATCCAACATGGCGAGACCACCTATCGGCCCACCGTCCTCGGCGGCCATGAAGCCCTCCTCCATCAGTTCCTCAGTAAGAAGAACTTCGAAGTCGTCTACCTCCGCCGCAACCTGGACTCGCTGCTTCCGGTCCTCGCCGGAGAAGGTAAAGATCCCTGCCTAACATTTTGTCTCAATTCGCTAGCCTCATACTCATCCGTATCTGTTTATAGGCGAGCGAGATCTTCCCCTCCATCCCCCTTACGCGAGCAACCGTAAGTCCGATGCTACCATGTCTCTCGCTACCATGGGGGCGGAAGCCTGCCGAGGCGATGTTACCCCCGCCGAGCCCTCCTCTCGCAAGAGACAGGGAGCTTCCGGCGGTCATGGTGCCCCCGCAAAGTCTCCGCCAAAAAAGAGAAGCAAGAAAAGCGCGGCCTCGCTCGCTCTGACAAAAGATAAGGAGCCTCGCGAGGCTTCCTTCGACGAGTTTGACCTCACCGGTCTCTCGGTGGGCGAGGACGAAGAGCCTGGCCAGGAGGTGGTCAGGACCTCGGTCCTCCCCATCCCGGTGAATCATTACAACTTCGGGCTCGGCCAGAGGCGTCGAGATGAGACTGGCGAGCCCCTTGTTACTTGGAAACCAGAGACCAACAGGGTGGACATCTCTTCTATCCTCCCCTCCTGGGTGGAGAAGGAGACCGTCAGTGGCCACGCCTTTGACTTCTCGTTCGCACTCTATGGTCGCGAAGATGCGGGATCTTACAAGGATGAGACCGCGAGGACCCTCGCTTATGAGAGCGCGAGGTCCCAACTGCTTTTTGCTGAGCTCGCCCATATGACGGGGAGGTGTTGCTTACAACTTGAGCTTCAGAATGTGGAGCTCGCAAGGGCATACCAGGGAATTCTTGCCGAGAATACGCAGCTGAAGGAGAAGTTGCTCGCCGCGGAGGGTAGGGTGGTGAGTCACCTACAGTCCCCACTTCCTTTTTCCCCTAGCCCTTTCATCTCTCTAACTGGACTTGCTCGCAGGATGTCGAGGTCGCCGGGAGGGCCAACGCTCGCATCAAGGATTTGGAGAGCGAGGTGGCCGGGTTGAAGACCCTAAACAGCGACCTTACCCGCGTCGTTGTTCCCCCCTCGCCTCGCCGTTTGAAAGAAGACCGGCGAGCGCGAGACGAAGAAATCCGTGTGGGATCGATAGAGTCGGCTCGCTACATTTTCTCGGTGGC
Source organism: Dactylorhiza incarnata (assembly GCA_033032865.1). NCBI lineage: Eukaryota > Viridiplantae > Streptophyta > Magnoliopsida > Asparagales > Orchidaceae > Dactylorhiza > Dactylorhiza incarnata. The sequence goes on from JAWHQI010000068.1 coordinate 3,408,341, forward strand.
GAAGGCAATCGGCCTTTTGGCGGATGATGCGGCCGACATGACTCTAGAAGACATCGTCCCGGAGCTCTTCCTCCCTCTTCCGCCAGTGAAGAATAGTGACGAAGAAGAAGGATCCGCGGACGATTCCTGAATCTCGCCGCTACATCCCCTTTTGTGTTTGTAATTTTTGATTGGCGAGTTCGCCACAAATTGTAACCGAACTATAAAGTGTTGAATGCAAATTTTGCTTTGCTCATCTTGCCTCGCCTTTTCTGTCTTGTTATTTTCATGCATTGAATGTCTCGCCCTTGTTTATCTCATCATCAGTCTTCGCGGAGGTTATTCTCGCCATGATTATTTTCGCTCCACGCGTTATTGAATAGATAGGTATAGTGTACTTTGGCTACTCGGGCCTTTCGTTGGTTGCCTTAGGATTATTACCCGTTTAGTCCTACGTATTTTCTCTAGGCTTCGCAAGGCATTTTTCCCCTTGGCGAGGGCTCCCTCCTTACCTAGTGCCGACAACCTTTTTGCCGGGGACCAGATGCATGATATTGATCCTCGCCACTCACATAGTATTGTACGCGACCTTTTTTAGCCAAGCGAGCCGGCCCAACGAGCGAGAAGGAGTTGGCCATTGCAAAGACCTATTCTCCTTCCAGCCTCTCCAGAGATCAACCAGAACCCCCCGCCTAGGTGAGAGCCCGGGAGCGGAATCGATCTGGGGCATTCCAGCACCAACATTTCCAACCTTGCCAGCCTCTCCAGAGATCAACCAGAACCCCCCGTCTAGGTGAGAGCCCGGGAGCGGAATCGATCTGGGGCATTCCAGCACCAACATTTCCAACCTTGCCAGCCTCTCCAGAGATCAACCAGAACCCCCCGTCTAGGTGAGAGCCCGGGAGCGGAATCGATCTGGGGAAATCCAGCACCAATATTTCCAACCCTGGCAGCCTCTCCAAAGATCAACCAGAACCCCCCGTCTAGGTGAGAGCCCGGGAGCGGAATCGATCTGGGGCAATCCAGCACCAATATTTCCAACCCTGCCAGCCTCTCCAGAGATCAACCAGAACCCCCCGTCTAGGTGAGAGCCCGGGAGCGGAATCGATCTGGGGCAATCCAGCACCAATATTTCCAACCTTGCCAGCCTCTCCAGAGATCAACCAGAACCCCCCGTCTAGGTGAGAGCCCGGGAGCGGAATCGATCTGGGGCAATCCAGCACCAATATTTCCAACCTTGCCAGCCTCTCCAGAGATCAACCAGAACCCCCCGTCTAGGTGAGAGCCCGGGAGCGGAATCGATCTGGGGCAATCCAGCACCAATATTTCCAACCCTGCCAGACTCTCCAGAGATCAACCAGAACCCCCCGTCTAGGTGAGAACCCGGGAGCGGAATCGATCTGGGGCAATCCAGCACCAATATTTCCAACCTTAGTACCGCAGCAGTTGAAAGCATAACAAATGAGAGTAAGATGTTGATTGGATAACAAAATAAAGTTTTCAAGGGTAGAATCGTTTCAAATCATCCCCACTCAGAGCCCGGTCAAGGGGCATCCCTTCCACATCCTGGAGGTGATACCCCCCCGACTTGAGCACCTCGCTTACAATATATGGGCCTTCCCAGTTGGGGTTAAGCTTACCCACTGTGGCCCCTCTGCCGGCCGCATCGACCTTTTTCAGGACTAGGTCCCCTTTCTGGAAGTGCTTGATCCGGATATGTTTGTCAAAATATCGAGCCATCCGCCTCTTGACCTCTTCCTGCCTGATGGTGGCCAAGTCCCGGAGTTCTTCCACCAGGTCCAAGGATAGCTTCTGCTCGGCATTGTTACCTTCTAGCCACTCTTCATCCCCCTCGCATGCAGCGGTCACCCGGGGGGTCTTTACCTCGAACTCTATGGGGAGAACGGCCTCGGACCCATGGGAGAGCTTGAATGGAGTCTCCCCGGTGGCGGTATTCGGAGTAGTCCTCATGGCCCAGAGGACGGAGGGTAGTTGTTCCACCCAGCTTCCTCGTAGGTTTTCCACTTTCTTTTTTAGCAGGTTGACGATTATCTTGTTTGCCGCCTCCACTTGCCCATTGCTCCTCGGGTGGTGGACTGAAGCAAACCTGAGGTCAATGCCGAGCTGAGTGCAAAAGCCGACAAACTCTTCACTCGCAAACTGTGGCCCATTGTCCGTTACTATAGCTAGAGGGAGTCCATGTCTGCAGATTATTTCTCCCCACACAAAATTCCTTACAACCTGAGAGGTCACCTTAGCTAGTGCCTTCACCTCTACCCACTTGGAGAAGTAGTCGATCATGACCAGCAGGAACTTCCTCTGGCCGCTGGCTTGGGGAAAGGGGCCGACCAGGTCCAACCCCCATATGGCGAAGGTCCAGGGGGCCGTGATGGTCCGGAGCCTTTGAGCGGGGAGGAGTTGGAGCGGAGCATAGAGTTGGCACTTCTGACACTTTCTTGTGAACTCTGCTGCATCCTTGCTGAGAGTGGGCCAGAAGTAGCCTTGTCTCAACACCCTCCCTTCCAGGGTCCGACTCCCGGAATGACTGCCGCACTCCCCGGAGTGGATTTCCTCCAGCACCCTCGGGACCTCCTTCTCGGAGACACAACGAGCCAGGAGTCCCGAGAGAGTCTTTCTATATAGCCCCCCCGCATGCAAAGAGTAATAGGCGGACTTATACCTGAAGCGCCTCTTGTCCACATCCTCTCCAGGGAACTGTCCGGAGGATAGGAAGGTGATGAATGGATCCATCCACGAGGCCTGCTGATCCACTTCCATCGACTCTCCCTCCTCGATGGAGGGCCGGAAGAGTTCCGAAATCGTTCCCCCCGCTCGAGGACCGAACTTGGCTAGGAGGTCCGCCTGGGTGCTCTCCTCCCTCGGCACATGTTTGATTGAGAAGGTGCGAAACTGCCCGATGACTCCCTTAACCTTCTCCAGGTATAGTAGGAGGGTTGGATCCTTTGCTTCAAACTCTCCTTTGATCTGGCATGCTACCACCATGGAGTCTGTGGAGACCTCCACGCCCTGCACACCCAGTTCCCGGGCCAGCCGAAGGCCCGCTATCACTGCTTCGTACTCCGCCTGGTTGTTGGTGATCGGGAAACGGATGTTTAAGGCTTGCTCAATCCGAGTCCCCTGAGGACTCACCAGGACTATTCCCCCCCCCCCCCCCCCCCCCCCCCCCCCCCCCCCCCCGAAGGAGTGTTTTCCCGACGCTCCGTCCACCAACATCTTCCATGCTTCTGGGCAGGTGGCTCGTGCTCCCCCACTTCGGCCGCGTAGTCGGCCATGAAGTCTGCCACTACTTGAGCCCTGATGGATGTCCTGGGTACGAAGGTGATATTGAACTCACTTAACTCCACGGACCACTTTGCCAACCTTCCTGAGTGTTCCACCCCTTCCATGATTTTGCGGAGCGGATGGTCGGTCACTACTTTAATTGAATGGGCTTGAAAGTAAGGCCGGAGCCTCCGGGCCGATACCACCAATGCGAAGGCTAACTTTTCTAGGATTGGGTATCGGAGTTCCGCCTTCTTCAGCACTCGGCTAACATAGTAGATTGGGAACTGTTTCTTCCCCTCCTCCCGGATTAGCACGGAACTTACTGCCTCGGATCCTACCCCTAGGTATAGAGATAGGTCCTCCCCTGGTCTCGGTCCCTGGAGCAGGGGGGTTTGAGTGAGCTGTTCTTTCAGGGCTTGGAAGGCCCTCTCGCATTCCGGGGTCCATTCGAACTTCTTGTTTCCCCGCAGTACTTTGAAAAAAGGTGCACATTTTTCTCCCGCCTTGGAGAGGAATCTGCTGAGCCCAGCCAATTTCCCTGTGAGGCTCTGGACCTCCTTCGGATTTCTCGGCGACTCCAACTCCATCACCGCTTTAACTTTGTCCGGGTTGGGCTCCACTCCCGTGGGGGTGAGCAAATGGCCCAGGAACTTCCCTCGGCTTGCCCCGAAGACACACTTCAAGGGATTGAGCTTCATCTTGTACCGCCGCAGGGTCCTAAATGTCTCTTCGAGGTCTCGGAGGTGGGTCCCGAGGTCTCGGCTCTTAACCATGAGGTCGTCGACATAGACCTCTAAATTTCTTCCTTTCTGCTCGCGGAAGACCCTATCCATCATCCTTTGGTACGTTGCCCCTGCGTTCTTGAGCCCGAAGGGCATCATCTTATAGCAATAGCATCCATCCCCCGTGATGAAGGAAACATCCTTGATGTCCGGGGGATGCATGCGGATTTGATGGTAACCTGAAAAAGCATCTAAGAAAGACATTACAGAAAAACCGACGGCTGAGTCAACCAGCGCGTCGATTCTGGGCAGGGGGTAGCAATCCTTCGGGCATGCTTTATTAAGAAGTGAAAAATCGATACACATACGCCACTTACCTCCTTCCTTCTTCACCATAACGACGTTGGAGACCCAGCCTGGATACTGGATCTCCGATACAAACCCGGCTTGCAGGAGTTTGCCCACCTCTTCGCGGATGGGTCCCTCTAGCTTGTCCGCGACGGCCCTCCTCTTCTGACGGATAGGTCGGGCACCGGGGTCGAGGTTGAAGCGATGGCACGCCACATCTGCGTCGATCCCGGGCATTTCTGCGGCGCTCCAAGCGAAGACGTCCACGTTCTGTTGCACGCAAGCCAGAACCTCCGCTTGATCTACTGGGCTGAGTCCTCCGCTGACCCGGACTTTTTCCACCACCCCCAGCCGGGTGATGACCTCGAGCTCCATGACCTCGTCCACGGCCTCCAACCGGGACTGCTCCCCCCAAGCCCTTTCTTCTTCGGCACCAGCGGGGGCTGGGATCTCTTCCTCGACTCCCTCCCCTAATACCATCAGCTCTTCCGACCTTTCCTCCTGGGCCTTCTCCTCTTCTTCCTTTCTCTCCGCACGGGGTATCTCAGCCACCCCTTCCTGGGCATGAACTTCATCTCCCTCCTTCTCTTCGGCTACCTCCAAACCTCCGGCTCCGGCCGCCTCCTCCATCACCTTATCCCACTCCTCGGCTTCTCCCATCTAGGAGATGGTGTTGACAGCCATCACGTAGCACTGTCTTGCCACCTTGGGATCCCCCCTGATCCGCACCTGGACCCCTCCGTCGTTGAACTTGAGGCACTGATGAAAAGTGGAGGGGACGCAACGGAACGCGCTGATGAGTGGCCGTCCGAAGATGGCGCTGTAACTGCTCGGGGCGTCCACTATGACGAAGCGACAGTTCCGAGACTGCCCACCCAGGGTCACATGGAGCCCCACCCCTCCTTCTACTTCCTTCCTCTCCCCCGAAAATCCGAACAGAGGGCCATCCGAGGCCAACACCCTTCTGGGTTCCACCTCCATCTTGTCGAATGTCTTCTTGAAGATGACATTGACCGAACTCCCATTGTCCACTAGGATTCGGGAGACGGTGAAGTTCTCGATCGCCGTCTGGATAACCATTGCGTCGCAGAACAGGTCTTCGTAGCTCGGCATGTCCTTCTGGGTGAAAATAATTTTTTCGGCCGGGGGCGGAGCGGTGGATGTTGACGCTACGCTCCGGCGGTAGATGGTATGGAGACTAGCCTTGCGGGTTGCCTCCACCCCTACCCCCCCATGGATCACTCCGATCCCTCCTCTATTCCCCAGATCTGCTCTATCCTCACATCTTTCCTCCTCCTCCTCCCGAGGTTCCACCTCCACGATCCTTAATGGTTGCTGTTGTGGTGGCACAGGCGCTCTGCCCCTCTTCACCTCCAGGAACTCCTGACAGGTGTCCGTGGAGTGGCCTTCCACATCGTGGAAGATGCAATATGGCCCCGCCACTTCCCTTGCCCCGGTCTCTGCTATCCTGTTCCTCCTTCTCCTAGCGACCGCTGTCTCCGCTTCTCCTCCCCTTCCCCTTCCTCTTCCCCGGCCAATTGCCATGGCCTGTTGAGGTGGGGGAGGCAACTGCATCGGGCCCTGCCTCCACCCCAACTGGGGGGGTCTCCATTGACCTTCGAAGCGGTTACCCCTTCCTGGGCCGTAACCCCTTCCCTGCCCCTGCATTCCTCCACCTTGCGGCCTCCATCCCCCCTCCGGGGACCGGGGCTCTTCCCTTCTTCTGACCTCTTGCTGCCTCATCTCCGGCTCACTGAGCTTTGCTAGCCTCTTGGTGAGCTCTGGGTTGGCTTCTTCGCTTGCTACTTCCTCCGCCACCCTCTCCATCAGCTCCTCATAGGAGACGGGGGCCTTCCTTTTCAACGCCATCTTGAAAAAACTTTCCTTCAACCCGACCGTGAAGGCGAGTTGAAGTGCAAACCCGGGCACCTCCTGAGTGAGCTGCACTTCCTCCTGGAACCGATCCGCATACTGAGCCAACGTCTCCCTGGACTCCTGTTTCACCGCGAAGAGGGAATCAGCGTCCTTCTTCCTCCTTTTTGAAGTTGAAAATCTCAACAAAAAACTCCGGCACAGGTCCTCGAACGCGTAGATGGAGCCTGCCGGAAGTGAATGAAACCAGTCCCTGGCCTTCTCCTTGAGAGTGACGGCGAAGAGCCGACACTTGAAGGCATCGGACATCGGCCTGATGGAGACCGAGTCCTCGAAAGACTGCAGATGCTGAACTGGGTCATCTCTGCCATTGTAGTACACTCTATCCCATTCCCCGAATCCCGCTGGAACGGGTGCAGACAACACTAGTTCACAGAAGGGGCTTCCCCCTCCTACCATCTTCTCTCGCTCGGCTCGCGGACCTAGCTCGCTCGCCAAGCTTGGGATCGTACTCGCGAGGGCGGCGCTCGCCTGAACCACCACGACTGTCGCCGCATCTTCCTGGCGCGCGCTCGCCTGCGCCGCGCTCGCTGGGGCAGAGCTTGTCGGCATCGAACTCGCCGGCGCGGAGCTCGCTAACACCGGGCTCGCCGGACTGGCGAACAGCACTCGCCCTTCCCTGTCATGTCCTGGTTCAATGGCAACTTCTTTTCCAGCCCTTCCTCCTGGTGCCCTCTCGCCGACTGCTGTTGGGGGAGTGGTCGCCTGAGGTGCCGGGGTCGCAAACTCACTTCGCAGAGCCGTGACCGTGAACCCCAAGGTGTCGAGCACCTCCTTCCTGAAATCCGCGAACATCCTAGCCATTGCTTCCTGAGGGGTCTCGCCGAACTCCTCGCCCTGCTCTTCATCCCCAGCCATAACTCTTCTGTGGGACTTTCTTGAACCAGCCGCGCTCCACGCTCACCGCACCAAAATGTTGAAACTGATTTCTCGATCTCTTGTGGAGCTCGGGGCCCTCACCGAAATGAGAGGCAGCTAGTCCTTACTGGTCCCTCGGGAGAGGTAAGGCCGACGATTCGAGCAAAGAACAAAGACCCTAGTCTCAGCGAGGAGGTCCCTCCACTAACCCGGAAGATCATTGAGCGCTTCCCCTCCCAAGCCAAAGCTAAGACTCGGGCACCTTGGAGAGCTAGAGAGCCCAAACCAAAGCGACCTAGGGAGAGAAGAGCTCAAAGATAATGAACCGCCCTCTTCCAAGGTGCCCTTTGAGGTCTATTTATAGATTTTGGTTTTGTGGTCTGCAAATAACAGGATTCCGCCTTTAGATTTGACTATCTGCACCCCAGGTGGGTTTGCTAACAGCCGAGCTCCGCTGTTTGAGGAGGCTAAGGGCAGACCACCGAGGGTAAAATGGTAAATTGACCCTACTGATTTATGGATAAGGGATTGCGAGAACATTACGATTGGAGCTCTCGCCTGCCTTCTCGCGGATCCTGTCCGCGACCCTCCTCTAGGGGGTAGCGTTGCGAGAACCCCGCTGAAGGAGCTCTTGCGAGCCCTCTCGCGAATACCGCCAGCGGCATCCCCTTTGGAGGGTTGCCTTGCGAGGACCGCGCTAGCCCATTTTGGTGGTCTGCTGAGGTCTCGTCGGCTGGGGGTTAATCTCAGCGAGGTCTGGATCTCGCCACTCCCGTCTCGCTTGATTTCTTTATCCGGCGAATATCGGGGTTGTACAATCGCCTCCAGACAAGCGAAGGGGAGGACATCTCACGCACCTGGAGCGGTGACGACCTTAAACGGTTTTATCCTTAAAATGTCTTCTTCATTTTTCTTCCATTTTTTGGATATTCAATAAGAAGCCCCGTACTGACACATCTCCATGTTTGATGGTTCTTTTTGCACTTTTTTGTATATATATCCTCCTCACTGAACCACGAAGACATCGCCAAGTTCTGCTCGAACCCCCTCAGATTGTAGTCATTAGTGTAAAACCACAAAGATCATCCGTAGCGGGGAGTTTTCGCACACGTGTAGTGGTAGCTTGCCAATTCCCGTGCGGTGGTCTTCAGAATCTTGGATCCCGGCTGATATCTGACACACCCCTGCATTAAGGGAAGTCTAGGTGAATATTAGCTCTATCATGCCCCGAGAGAGATGTAGTTACAGCTTTGATGATCTTTCTGAGGAATGCAATGTCGGTATAGCCCCTGCGACATAACCACACCTGCCCAACTGATCATCTTGGTCTGTGACCATCGAATACTCCTAGGTACTCTCAAGCGATGCCTAAGAGGGACCCACAACTGAGTTGGTCTCTCTGAGGAAAGCAATGTTCGCCGCCTAGGCCCACCTGCCCAATTGATCAACTCGGCTTGTAACCCTAGGCAAGAGAGCAGTTGAGTCGCTTACAGCCTTTATGACCACTTGAGGAAAGCAATGTTCGCCGCCTAGGCCCACCTGCCCACTTGGTCATCTGGGTCTGTACTTATCTTTTTTCTTCTACAGCTCTTATGACCACTTGAGGAAAGCAATGTTCGCCGCCTAGGCCCACCTGCCCACTTGGTCATCTGAATCTGTAGCTATTTCTAGTTACATTACATGGAATTATTTCATCTTATATGGTCACTCTAGACCATTTGGGAGAAAACAAGATTTCTATAAGTATATCGCAGGCTGGTCGGTTTGATGCTTAAACCGGGCGATTTGAAATAAGCAGGTACCAAAGTTATTGGGCAGTCTGGTTATTAAACCGGGCGGTTTAAAATAAGCAGGATATCGTAAAAGGCCATGAGAACTATCAGGGTATTATGCATAACTCCGACCGTCTGGTCTTATCATCCGATTTATAATCTATCATCCTCATGGGTGCTATTTCTATCCGTTCGGGTAGAAACGAGCTTTTTACAAGAAAGCAGTTATGATTCTTGCGAGATGGAAATCCTTATAAAGTCATTAACCGCCTGAGCTATATGCAGACCGCACGGGTTTATCAGTTAAAAGCTTATATTCAGCAATGGAATTTACAGCAATCTGAAATTATAAAGTCTCTCGAATTAAATACTAACCGCACGACCTGTTGATTGTTTTCTTTTGACTTGGTATTTTCTATCTTGCGAAGTAATTATGCAAAGCCGGGAAGTAATCGCACGGCTTGAATTCACATATACGGAGACATGAGATGCATTCAATTCGCATAGTTTGCGATCAGGATATAATCAACGCAACGATTTAAAGCGGCATTCGGTTGACTCGGGGTATTCATATTAAGAACTTACAGAGTTTGAATTTCTACCCGCCCGACTATATATTATAATCGCGTCGAATTATTATCAAGATATGAATGGTTAATACTCTTTCGGGTTATATGGCATTTGCTGAGTCGAGATCAAAGAAACAGGCCGTCCGAACAGGATTTACAGCGTTTGAATGGCTATCTAATTGGAATTCTGAAGGTTCAGTACCTGAACCGACTGGGTTATTGTTAAGTCGCACGACTTGATTAAAAGAAAGTTAATTATCCAAAACAGAAAGAGATCACAAGCACAAGTAAGTCACAGAAGGCGAACAACTAGACAGGTAAAAACTTTCCATTTCATTAGCAAAATATATCTTTACATTGTTTAATAACCGACCGGTTAACAAAACCAAGCCGTCGGCTATTCAAAAATAAAAAATAAAATACAACTATTGCTCGTCTGGCTTTAGCCTTTTTGATGCAGGGGTGCTCGAGTGTTCGCTGTCGCCGATCGAAACATTGGGAGAATAGCCCTCGCTGCCCGATGAAGACGAGCCGCTCAGTTCGCCCGACTTACGTTCAGCTTCTACTTCGGAACCACTGGACTCAGAGTCCGAGCCGCTCTCTCCCTCCTTAGCCGCAGAGGGCTCTTCAGCTCCATCGCCCTCATCATCACTCTCTTCCGAACTGGTCCACTCGACCTTATTCTTTCCTTTTGCTTTCCGCCTAAGCTTTTCTAGCTTCTTTTGTAAGATCGGATAGGCGTCCGAGAAAGTGAAGTTCTCAAAGCCGGTCGCCAACCCGCCGAGCTCCCTCAGGCGGTCGAAAGCTCCATCAATCCCCTCAGCTAGGTGGGGGAAAAGTTCTTCATGATATACCGGGTCGGTCTCATCATACTTTTTCTGCAAAAAGAAATAAAGGTAAGACCGCACGGTCTAGTAAATAAGAAAGCCGGCTAACAAGGTGATAACTTACCAACTCTGCCTCCTTCAGTCGCTCGACTTCCTTTTCCAATATAGTTACCTTCTTCTATAAATGATCGTTGGCTCTGATTAACCTTTTGAAGGTCATGCCCATGAAATGGTTGGTGATGAAGCTTTCAGCAGCAACTCGCACGGCCTGCCGGGCGAGCTCCTCTTCAGGAATCCTCCTTAACCGCCTAAAGTTCCGCCGGCCATACATGGCAATGCCGGCGGCCTCTGCGTGTCGGCCGGATTTTTCATTGATCCAGTGGGGGAGAGCAGTAGAGACCTGGACACCATCGCCGTCCGGGTTCCAAGAAAGTACCATGCGGCCTTTCAATTCTTTCACTTTGCTGAAAGATTGAAGAGTGGAGAAGTCGCCGGAGGAGACCGAATCCTCGCCGTCAGACACCAGTGGCTTGTTTCTCCTCTGCCTTTTTTCCCTCTGAGTCAGAACCAAGTCGGCCGGACTGACCGGCTTGTTCTTGGGAACGATAGCCTCGGCTAGAAAAAAGAAGTCGAAGTATCAGAACAGGAGGCCGCGCGGTCAATATCAAAACAGGAAGCGGTTTGAAGGAAACTTACTGTCCTCAGGCCGGACATCCTCCAGCTCAGCAAGCAGCGGAATGTAGTGGCTTACATTAAGTCGCTCGTTCTCAAGAAGTGTGCAGGTCTTCATCTCGACCTCGCTGACGACGACCTGTTGAAAGGCCTCCTCTGGCCGAACCTACGGGTTGGGGTTTTGCAGGCCGAGGCGGCCTTCGAATATCAGATACCTTTCTGACCAGGCCGTAACCTTGTTCGCAAGGTTAACCAATTTCAAACCCCTGCAACCGAAATACAAGTGGCTTTTGAATACATTCGACTCTGAATCCGGGATAGCCCGCACCGAGAAGATTCTTCTAAAGAGGTCCATCGAGAAGCTGACTCTCTCATACCACAGATAAGCAATGAAGCTGCATATGCCGGCCATCGAGTTAGGGGAAATTTGACCGGGAACAACCCCGTAGTGGTCAAAGACCATGGCGAGTTCAAGGGATATCGGCCATAATTTTTTAATCACGAAATTCACATACAATAAAAATGATCTTAACAATGCTTAAGATCAAGGCACAAATATGATAATAAACTTTTAACAATTTGAGTTTACAATCCTTCTCCCAAGGATCGGAAGGCTATCACTTGTCTCTCCCTAGACCAAGCCTAAGCCTATCCTCTAGATCTTCTCAAGATCTAGACGTAGTGCACAAGACTACGCTTTCCCAACCAAGCCGCACAAGGACTTGGACGCCACGCACAAGGAGGCGATTTTCGCACCAAACCACGCAAGGGCTTGGACGTCGCACGCAAGACGACGATTTCTCCAACGATTACAAGATGAATGTAAATGTAAATGAAATACAAAATAAAAACCCCCTTTAAAATTTCTGGAACAAAGCAGCGAAGAATTCTTGAGAAAATCTCCTTGGAACGCGTGTACAATATTCGACTTCGCTCTCTCTTTTCTTCTTCAAGGATGGGGATTTTCGTTCTCTGGAGCTCTCTGGACGATAACACTCAGGAAGAAAGCTTGGAGGTCTGAAAGCTTGAATTAAATAAAGTTCTGAACTCTTTTGTATAAAAGATAGATAACACCATCCGTTAGCTAGCAATCGCAAAAATCTGATAGCTCCAGAGGTGTCACGTGTCCCATATATTCGGCATTTTTGCGGAGAGTGGAGATCGCGATTGAGTCGTGGTTGAGAAATCCGATAGCTCTAAAACGTTGAGTAGAGATCGGAGAATGGAAGAAATCATGCGCTGTCGGAAATCCGGTACTGTTGTCGGAAATCCGATAGCTCCTATTTCTGGAAAATCTGTATTTTGCTCCAATTGCAAACATGTTATTCTTGCACCTGTTATCTGCACACCATTAATCAAAAATAGGATCAAATACATTTGGGATTTGTTATTCTCAAATCGGACGAGTGCGGAACGCATGCTCCAATAATCTCCCCTTTTTGATAATAACAAATCCTTATAAAAGGAAATCAAATAAATCCTATAGAGATATTGAAAAGTATATCATGTGTCTACAAGTGTGAACATATGATCTCCATGATCTCCCCCTTAATATGATCTCCCCTTAATATTAGCTCCTTCTAAAATTATTCTCCCCCGACATATAAACTCCCCCTACATGTATGCTCCGTGTAGTAATTAAGTATTTTAAGTGATTTAAGTGATTTCTTATTATCTTCTCCCCCTTTGATATTATCAAAAGTAATGAATAGAGACGAGGAAGGAGTATCATAGAGATATGGTAGAAAATAAGAAAGAATATAGGGAAAGTTGGAGTACACTAGCAGAAGCTTTGTAAGTGATATGATATCGAGATAGGAAACCTTAGAGATGAGGCCAAACATTCTAGTTATCTGTTATCAATATACATAAAGCAAATATACTTAACCCTTATGAGATTCAAGTTCAATTATCAGAGAAAGACACATTAGCAGATAGAATATTGTATCGTTTCGGTCTAATTCTCATAAGAAGAAATTTTATAAATAACAATGAAGTGTAGTAGTGATACTTTGAGAAAGAATACATATGCGTATATTTAAAATATACATGATCATGGAATTGTTAAACATAACATAAATATACATAAAGCCAAACTTATGAACTTATAGAAACTTTGCAAGTATACATAAAAGGACCATTTTTGTTTTGCATAACAAGACACTTAACAATTTTTTCCAAGGTGCTTAACCTCACAATGCTCATTAAGACTTATCAGGAGGCTAAGTAGTGCTTGGTGGAGGATCCTTTTCAATTTTTTTAATTTATTTCTTTCAAATTTTTTGGCAAAATATATGTTTTGCATTTGAATTTCTTTTTTTTTTAATATTTATGTATGTAAAGGATCTCCGAATTCACTTGCATGCAAGAAATGGTATAATTTGAATAAGTGCAAAGTAGCAAAGTTGAAGGTAGCATTTGTGAAATGTATTTTGTTAAGTTCGATCAATCGTGATGTATGTATAAAATAAATTTTATTAACATTTTTTTGCAAAGTAAGTGTTTGTGATTGCTCATTGTCATAGATAAAAGATTTCTTATACTTAGAGGCATGCGAAAACAATTCTTAATTCATATATGAAAGTGTCATTACAATGATAACTTAAGATTGACCATCATAATCACGTGTTAAGCTATTTTTACGAAAAATAACACATGAAGAATCATTTATGCAAGATTAAAAAATTCTCATATGAACATTAATAGAAACAGGGAATGAAAAAGCTAGAGAAGAATAGAAGTTTATTTTTGGGAGCTGTCGGATATCCGACAGCTAGATGTCGCCACTCGACACCTCTAAAAAGATAAAAAGAATCGTTTCGTCTTTCCACTGACGCCTCACTTCACTTTTAGGAAATTTTTTGAGATTTAGAGCTCCAGGTCGCCGAGAAACTTTAGATCTATGGTGTGGAACTTTGATTTTTCAAGTTTTGTTTAAAATTTTTCAAAGTTTTTGTGATTTTGATATTCCTCTTGGTTTTCATTGAGTTTTTGTGAAGAAAAAATGTAGAAGTTTTAGGAGATATAGACATTTTAGATCTTAATGTTCAAAAGAGGGTTTAGATCTTCTGATGTTATATAGAGAATAAAAATTAGAACTTTGAATTTTTTTATAGGAAGAAGATGATGAATAGTGTTTTTCACCAAAGTTTTGATTTATGTGTGAATTTGTGATAGTAAGAATGTTTGTGAGATGAATTTTCGGAAGTATGATTTTTAGCTATCGGATATCCGACAGAAGCGTATCGGATATCTGACAGTTCCAGTTTCTAAAAATTTCTTATTTCTTATACAGATATGGCATCCAGTTGGAGATCACGAAGGAGTGATTCAGGAGATGCTCATTCTTCTTACCAAAGTTATCCGGGCATAGAGAAAGCCCAAATTGGAATTTCTAAATTTGTGGAATTTGATCTCCCGCATCATGAACGTGTGTATTTTATGCTTGCCGAGGCAGGTATAATTTCTGTCATTATCCAAGACTTGTTCTCCTCATTTTTAGTACGAGAGTTTTATAATCATCTTGAGGACCCTACATATACTAATTTGAATGGAGGAGTTAGATCGAAAATCCAAGGCCAATATGTGGAGATCAGTCCCTTTGATTTAAGGAGTGAATTTGGAATAGTGGAAAGTAGGAATGTTTTGGACATAGTTGAGAACTATAGACTAGAGAGAGAATGGACCTTAATGAACATGTCTTTGCATGGAAATTCTACAAAGAACCTTATAACCACTATGACGACATTGTCAGACGATGCTCGTCTTGTTCAAGACATACTAAGACACACGATTATGTTGAAGTCTGGTGATACTCATAGTATTACGGCTCAACTTAGTCTCGTGACTTATTATATAGAGGAGAAAGAATTATTTGATGTGGCCGATCTTCTTTTGTCTATGATTCGCTATACATTCTGCCTCAAAAATCCTGATGGAAAAAGGCACATTCCCTCCCTTTGGGTGCGATTATCCAGCGTATTCTATTCAAGAAATACGCATGGATAGATCAAGACTTTTATGTTGGAGATTGTGTCCTGGATATATATCAAATGGAGGGTATAAAGAGTAAGAAAAATCAACGGAAGATGCCTACTACGGAGATGAGAGAGCCTCCTATTTCACGTGGAGGGTCTATGCGGGAGGTACTCGACTCTTTTGAAACAAAGTTGGATAGACACATTGATGATTTTCAAGAGCATAGAAAGTCTTTTGAGGAACACAAAGTGGAGGTGAAGAAGGATCGGAAACGAATGCAGAAGTTCCTTGTTAAGGGACTAAAATTAAAACCTACGCCTGCTGAAACCGCTGAGTGGGAAGTGCCTACGGAGGAGGAGCCGCGTCGCCAATCAGTTAGTCAGGCTCGACGTAAGAAGGCAGTGGTAAGGAGACCAGTTTATGATCTTCCAGAAAGCAGTGGAGCAGGCAGTCGAAATGAGGAGGATTCGGATTGAAAATGACTTTTGGGAGCTAACGCCATCCGATATCCTACTGTCGCCATCCGATAGCTTCCCAGCCCAGATCTCTCCTTAATTTTGTGAACTTTTATGTGACATTTTAAGTACTCTTTTATTAAAGTTCTATAATAATTTTTAATATTTGGATATGATTTATGTTGGTGAATGTCTATGTTTTGATCGTTTAAGATTTAATTTTTCATTTTAAAATGTATATCTATTGTGATGTTTTTAATTTTATAGGTTATAAGTAGTGATATAATCATTGTGAAATGTCTAGGATTCCCAATTCTAGCTTAAGCATAGAAAAACGGGAATTCGGTAATGGTTTAGTGAATATATCCGCTAGTTGATTATTCGTGCCTATAAATGAAATTTTAATGTGGTTATTTTAAATATGATCTCTAATAAAATGATGTCTCACATCAATGTGTTTAGACCTTGAATGATGGACCGGGTTGTATGTTAAATCAATTGCACTTTTATTATCACACCATAATTCAATAGTTTGTTGTTTAGTATTAAAATCCTCTAATGTTTGTTTCATCCAAAGAGCTTGTGCACAAAAATTACCAAGTGCGATATATTCGGCCTCGGTGGTTGAGAGGGCAACACAATTCTGTTTCCTACTCGACCAAGAGATAAGTGAAGGGCCTAAAAAATGACAAGTGCCACTAGTGCTTTTCCTATCTAGTGAACAACCGGCATAATCGGAATTAGAATAACCAAATAAAGTAAAATCATCACTGTGTGGATACCGCAAACCAAGTTTAGATGTGCCAATTAAATATCTAAAGATTCTTTTAACCGCTTTTAAATGAGATTCTTTGGGATTACCTTGAAATCTAGCACATAAACAAACTGAAAACATAATATCTGGTCTAGATGCAGTCAAATATAAAAGTGAACCTATCATGCCTCTATATAAAGTTTGATCTATAGATATTCCATTTTCATCTTTTCCTAATTTTACAGATACACTCATAGGAGTATTTTCTTGTTTGAGATTTTCAAATCCAAATCGTTTTAAAACATCATGAATATATTTTGATTGGTTAATAAAAACTCCATCATGTTTTTGAACAATTTGAAATCCTAAGAAATATTTTAATTCTCCTACCATACTCATCTCAAATTCACTTTCCATCATTTTTACAACATAATTACACAACTCTTCATTAGTGGCTCCAAAAATAATATCATCAACATAAATTTGTAAAACAATTAAATTATCATCAACTTGCTTAATGAAGAGTGTACAATCAACACCACCCATTTTAAAACTATTTTGTAATAAATATAAAGTCAATCTATCATACCATGCTCGTGGTGCTTGTTTTAAACCATACAAAGCTTTTAGCAATCTATATACGCGATTGGAAAATTTTTCATTTATAAATCCTGGGGGTTGTTCAGCATAAACTTCTTCTTTAATCAACCCGTTTAAAAATGCAGTTTTAATATCCATTTGCAACAATTTGAATCTTTTATGACTAGCAAATGCAACAAAAATTCTAACTGCTTCCAATCGTGCTACGGGTGCAAATGTTTCATCA
Organism: Dactylorhiza incarnata; assembly: GCA_033032865.1. Taxonomy (NCBI): domain Eukaryota; kingdom Viridiplantae; phylum Streptophyta; class Magnoliopsida; order Asparagales; family Orchidaceae; genus Dactylorhiza; species Dactylorhiza incarnata. Next base: position 3,425,318 of record JAWHQI010000068.1, read on the forward strand.
AAATCTACCCCTTCAATTTGATTATATCCTTTCGCTACAAGCCTAGCTTTGTTTCTAGTGACCCTAGAGTCACTATCTAATTTATTTTAGAAAACCCATTTGACTCCTACCACTGGATGATCACTAGGTCTATCAACAAGAGTCCAAACTTTATTTCTTTCAAATTGGGTAAGTTCTTCATTCATAGCTAAAAACCAAGATTCATCATTTAAAGCGGTGACAACATCTTTTGGTTCTATATTAGAGACAAAACATAAATTTGGAAAACTTTCCTGTAAACTAGAACGTGTACGTACCCCACTTGATGGTTCTCCAATAACAAATTCTTGTGGATGATCTTTTGAGAACCTTAGCTCGGTTGGAGGTACATATCCTTGTTCTTCTTCTTCTTCACCATCTTTTTCGTCTTCTTTCTCTACTTTTTCTTCATCATCATCATCATCATTTTTCCTCAGATTCTGTTCCACATCTTCTTCATTTTTCTCATTACCTACAACTTTAGTATTTTCTACACAAGAAATGTTTTTATCAAATTTTACATGAATAGTTTCTTCAACCACTTTAGTACGTTTATTATAAAATCTATAAGCCTTGCTAGTTGAAGAATAACCAATGAAAATTCCTTCATCACATTTTTCATCAAATTTACCTAAGTTATCTTTTGTATTCAAAATAAAACATTTACAACCAAAAACTTTAAAGTAAGATACATTTGGTTTTCTTTGAAAATAAATTTCATAAGGAGTTAATTGTAATGTAGGATGAATCATGACACAATTAATAATATAGCATGCAGTACTAACCGCTTTGGCCCAAAAATATTTTGGCAATTTAAATTCACAAAGCATAACACGTCCTAATTCTTGAAGTGTTCTATTTTTCCTCTCCACTACACCATTTTGCTGTGGTGTGCGAGGAGCGGAAAATTCGTGTTTTAACCCAAATTCATTACAATGTGAAATAAATTTTTCATTATCAAACTCTCCTCCATGATCTAATCTAATGCATTTTACTTTTTAATCAAGTTCATTTTGAATACGTGAAATTAGTTTTACAAATTCATCAAAAGCATCAGATTTTGAATTTAAAAACAGTGTCCAACAAAATCTAGAATAATCATCAATAATAACAAATGTATATTTTCTACCTCCTAGACTTTGTGTAATTGGACCAAATAAATCCATATGTACTAACTATAAAGGTCTAGAAGTAGAAATAACATTTTTGCTCTTAAACAATGATTTAGTAAACTTTCCTTTTTGGCACGGTGAACACAATGATGAAAGCTTTCCATTTAAATTTGGTAAACCTTTAATTATTTTATTCTTTGAAAGCTTTACTATTCGTTTAGCACTAGAATGTCCTAGTCGCCTATGCCATAATTCAAGTTCATCATTCTTTGAAATAAAACATTTAAGTGTAGAATGAGATAAATCATGAAAAGTGATTGCATAGACATTATTTATTCTTGGTGCAGTAAGTACGATTTCGTTTGTTTTAGAATCAATAATTTTGCAAAAGTTTGAGCTGGAGTCAAATAAAACATTTAGATTGTTATCACATAGGTGACTAATAGAAATTAAATTATGTTTCAAACCTTTAACATATAAAACATTTGAAATTTTAAATTCTTCGTTACCTACTACTCCACTGCCTTTAACTTTACCCTTGCCATTATCTCCAAATGTCACTGTTCCACCTTTCTTCATCTCCAGGCTAAAGAACTTTGATTTATCGCCCGTCATGTGTTTTGAATATCCAGAGTCCAAATACCACACGTCTTCCTTGTTCCTAGCCTACACGGACATCTAAAAAGATGATGAGAGTAAAAATCTGGTTACCCAAGTGGTCCCTCCCATGGTATAGGTGGAAGCATTAGGTACCCAGATTTGTTTAACACTAACTTTTCCTTTCTTCCAGCATGAGTCCGAGATGTGACCAAATCAATGACATTTGGCACATGCAATGAATAGTGAGGAACCATTCTTTAATGGTTTCTCTGGACTCTTGCTGGAGGAAACATCTTTATGTGTGGACTTAGAAAAATTTTTATTTTGAAAAAGAGGTTTTCTGAACCTGGAGCTGTCGCTGGCGACAGCAGTTGTCGGAATTTTCTGATAGCTTCCGGAGCTTCCAGAAACGTATCCTAGTCCAAATTTTGCTGACCCATGGCATTGGTTGCCTAAAATCATATCCAAAGATTTTTTTCCCAACACCAAATTTTCCAATTGCCATGTTCAATTCATTTACTTTGTACTTTAAAATTGAATTTTCTTTTACTATCATGCCACATCGATTTGCAAACTTTTTCTTGTAATTCTCTAATTGAGAATGAGAAGTTTTGACAACCGTTTCTAAGTCCTTTTTCTCTTTTAGAAGTTGATCAATTTTTTGATCGGACTTAGAAATAGTGTTTTCAAGTTCTTTTATCCTTGTCAAAGAGTGATCACACTCTTGACAAATTACCTTCTCGTTCCCAATATATTTCAACTCATTTGATAACTTTTTATTTTCTTTCAAAAGATCTTTATTTTCACATTTTAAAAAATCGATTTCCTTTAGGCTTTTATCCAAAAATTTGCAAGTTTTCATAAATTCAGAATATAAATCATCATAAGATGGAGGAGTTACCTCAGTATCGCTTTGGACACTGCTATCGTCGTCAGATGACGCATTTTCATTCCCCATCAAGCATACATTTGCTTCTTCTTTATCTTCATCGCTTGCTTCACTTGAGCCTTCAGAAGTTGTGTCATCCCAAGTCTCCACCTTCAGAACCTTCTTTTTGAACTTCTTATCGTGCCTCTTCTCTTTATGCTCTCTCAGATATTTTGGGCACTTGCTTCTTATATGTCCAATCTTTTTGCAATGATAGCATTCCGGTAGCGACGTTCTTCTTCATAATCCATTTTTCCTTTGCCTTTGTTGTAGGAAAAATCCTTCTTTTTGAAAATTTTTCTAAATGAGTTTCTCCTCTCAGGATTTCTCATAAACTTCTTAAAGTTCCTCACAAACAGTCCTTCTTCATCTTCCTCACTTTCTTCAGTCTCACTTTCAATTTCCTTTTTAGATTTCAACGCCAAGCTCTTCTTTTTGGGCTCCAAATTGTACTCTTGGCTTTGAATCTTCAACTCTTCATGGGTTTTTAGATTCCCAATGAGGCTATCCAATTGTAAGGTCTTAAGATCACGTGACTCAGAAATTGCAGTCACTTTAGGATTGAACTTCGGGGAAGTGATCTTAAGATTTTCCTTACTAAATCTCCATTGGAGAAAACCTTACCCAGCACCTTTGAATCGTTCACGATTTTAGTGAATCGTGTGTACATTGTATCAATTTCTTCATCCACCTCCATTTTGAATCTTTCGAACTCTGAATCCAGTTGAAATAGCTTTGAATCCTTTACCTGCGAAGTACCTTCATGAGTAATTTCTAAAAGATTCCAAATTTCAAATGCAGTATCACAAGCACAAACTCTATTAAATTCAGTGCGATCTAGTGCGCAAAATAAAGCATTCATGGCTTTTGCATTGTTCTTACATTTTAATTTATCATTGTCATCCCACTTGTCTTTGGGTTTGTCCATAGTTACATCTCCTACAACAATTGTTGGGGAAGTATAACTCGTCTCGACGATATTCCAAACTTCTATGTCGAGAGCTATTAGAAAACACCGCATTCGGGTTTTCCAATAGTTATAGTCTGTGCCCGTAAAAAGTGGTGGCCTACTAATTCCTTGCCCCCCAATGAACGCGTGATCGTTGTGCGCCATTACTCCCGGTGGTAAAATCGTTTTGGAGTAACCTCGCTCTGATACCACGTGTTGGATCGTGTGACGCCCTTAGAGGGGGGGGGGGGGGGGGGGGTGAATAAGGGTGTGTTTAAATTATAATTTTTAACTTAAGAATTTTTAAACAAATTTTACTTTTCTAAAAATTACTTATAAAAAATTTCAAACCAATGTATTTTTTAAATTAATTCAAACACAAATTTCTAAGTTAAAGATTAAGCAACCAAATTTGCAATTAAAGAAAAAGTCATAATTTTTTAATCACGAAATTCACATACAATAAAAATGATCTTAACAATGCTTAAGATCAAGGCACAAATATGATAATAAACTTTTAACAATTTGAGTTTACAATCCTTCTCCCAAGGATCGGAAGGCTATCACTTGTCTCTCCCTAGACCAAGCCTAAGCCTATCCTCTAGATCTTCTCAAGATCTAGACGTAGTGCACAAGACTACGCTTTCCCAACCAAGCCGCACAAGGACTTGGACGCCACGCACAAGGAGGCGATTTTCGCACCAAACCACGCAAGGGCTTGGACGTCGCACGCAAGACGACGATTTCTCCAACGATTACAAGATGAATGTAAATGTAAATGAAATACAAAATAAAAACCCCCTTTAAAATTTCTGGAACAAAGCAGCGAAGAATCCTTGAGAAAATCTCCTTGGAACGCGTGTACAATATTCGACTTCGCTCTCTCTTTTCTTCTTCAAGGATGGGGATTTTCGTTCTCTGGAGCTCTCTGGACGATAACACTCAGGAAGAAAGCTTGGAGGTCTGAAAGCATGAATTAAACGAAGTTCTGAGCTATTTTGTATAAAAGATAGATAACGCCATCCGTTAGCTAGCTATCGCCAAAATCCAATAGCTCCAGAGGTGCCACGTGTCCCATGTATTCGGCATTTGTGCGGAGAGTGGCGATCACGATTGAGTCATGGTTGAGATGTGGGCTGTCGGATATCCGATAGCACTATCGGATATCCGTTAGCTTGCGTAACTGCTGCACGTCGTAGAGTTACGGGAAGATCGTGCACTGTTGGAAATCTGTTACTGTTGTCGGAAATCTGATAGCTCTAAAATGTTGAGTAGAGATCGGAGAACGGAAGAAATCATGCGCTGTCGGAAATCTGGTACTGCTGTCGGAAATCTGATAGCTCCAATTTCTGGAAAATTGGTATTTTGCTCCAATTGCAAACATGTTATTCTTGCACCTGTTATCTGCACACCATTAATCAAAAATAGGATCAAATACATTCGGCATTTGTTATTCTCAAATCGGACGAGTGCGGAACGCATGCTCCAACACTTTCCGCTCGGCCTCCATCGCATCCCGGTTTTCTTTCCACTCAGCTTCCATCTCAGCCCGCATGGGAGCCTTTTCGTCCTGGGCAGCTTTCTCCCGCTCTTCGAGGGCCTTCAACTGCTTCTTGAGGATTTCAAAATTCTCTTGGAGACTGGCAACCTCCTCTTCCATTCGGGTATCCGGGTTCAATAAGGAGCTCGGAAGAGGTGAAATCAGTGGAGGAAGGCTAGCCACTAAGTCGCCCGGCTTCGGAATAGAATCACGATCGTCTGCAGAAAAAAGACAGTCAGAAAGGTCGGGCGAACGTAACTTTTTATAATAGGGGGATTGTCAAAAGAAGACCGCTCATTCCAAGTTCTCCTTGCTTACAAGACGCAACAGTCCGGGCAAAGTTCGGACGGATAGGCCGCCTTGCATGCTCGGAATCGATCTTTCGACGCTACTCTCTCCACGACCTCTCGTTTTGCCTCTGCTTGGCAGCAGAAAATTGAGCAGCGAAGGGAAAGAAATTGGTGACGGGTTCAGTAACAAGTCATGCAACTTGTTTCGAGACCGCGTTTTGAAAAAACAAATAGGGTAGTAACCCGCAGCCCCTTTACCTTGCATAAGAAGATTAAGTGGCGGTGGTGGCGGCTTATTCAGTTGATCTCGCACTCTCTCCGTCTTCTCCTTCATCAGTCGCAGCCCAGTCCTCACAGAATCCTTGGAAGCCGGTGCGGCCTTCTCAACTCTGATCGCATCCTCAGACGGGGCGGCCTCCTTAGCTCTGGTTGCATCCTCTCCAGGGAAGTCAGCCGCATTCAGGTCGGCAGAAGTCCCCAGCAATTCGTCCTGCCTCTTGAGGGAATCAAAATCCTTGATAATATCGCTCAGAGACATGCTATGAGCAGGGGCAGGCACCTGGTCATCCAGCTTGGGGGAGGGAGTTGTTAGGCCTTCAGAAACTTCCCTGTCGCGCGTCTTGCCTTGAAGACTACTCGTTCTCGGCTTTCTTGAAGCCGCTCTCTTCCTCGCCTTCAAACTCTTGGCCTTCCTCAAAAGCCTCTCTGCGGTTGTCTCTGCCCTCTTCCACTTCTTCACCGACTCTTGCTCAGCTTGCTACAAGCGGACAGGGCTATCTTCAACATTCATCGGCGGAACCAGGCTTTGTTGTTCGTTCGGCTTAGGAGAATCAACCGTCTCTCCGTCATCTCTTATCTTCAGGTTAAAACCCCTGGAAGGGGTGATCTCCATATTAAAAGAATCGCCGCCGTCGATTTTCGAAAGGGCGGCTTCAGATTTTATCTTGTCGGCGAGAACGGGCGGATTGGTCTCCTTATCAGGAGGGGGAAGCAAATCAGCTGGGGGCGGCTTGGAGCCACCCGCTTCGTCTTTGGTCAAATCAATTGTTAACTAAGGGGGCATGTCTGTCGGATTGCCCTTGGAAATGATGGTAACAGTCAAATCAACCTTTTCAGGTCGATGGGTCTTCCTCTTTTTACTCTTCTTCTCTTTCTCGCTGTCACCACGATCTTTGGCCGACTTCTGGCGGTTTTCAAGCTCGGCCATAACGTTCACCATCTTGATCGGGCTAGCTAGCCGGAGGGTTCTAACCGCAAGAGGAGAGTAGCAATCCATGATAAAACATTAATTATGTGGAAACAGAAGCTTGAACATTTATAACCCACGAGGCAAGATTGGCGCGGTCTCCGGCTAGAACTGATATTTTCAAAATCTCTTCGGGATTTGAAAAAATGCGGGGATTATGTTTACCCAGAAGACCGCATCTGAGTGGCCTCTCTCACAGATCGGGCGGTCTGAGAATGCAAGTTGCCCGGTTCGGACTCAACAGGGTCTATCAACACTAGTCAACACAAACCGAGCGGTCTGATAGTATTCAGATCGCCTCCAAGGATGGAAGATTACCAAGGCTCAAGTCCAGAAGGCAAGCCGCGGTCTCAAGTTGGAGACCACACGGGGTGCGCCATGAAGACTTCCAAGGCTCAAGTCCAGAAGGCAAGCCGCGGTCTCAAGTCGGAGACCGCACGGGGTGCGCTATGAAGACTTCCAAGGTTCAAGTCCAGATGGTAAGCCGCGGTCTCAAGACGGAGACCGCCCGGGTTGCATCATTGCCTTGATCACAGCATATTCAGTCTCCGGCCAGGACAGACCGGGAGCGCAAGCCGCCAAGCCGCACAGCTTAAATGCTTTTCTCCTCTCTGTATCCGTCACCGCCTGCCCGATTCTCCTGTACCCGGGCAGGCGGTTATTTTATCCCTACCCATTCGGGCAGGCCCCCGAGCCTATAAATAGGGGGCGACAACATTCCTAAGACACTCACACTCGAATCCTGGAGCTCTCTTGTTAGAGCTGCGGTCTCGAGTTTCCCGTCTTACGACCTATCTGACCGGCCGGCTTCTTCCTTTCTGCTCTGGCAGCCCACTGTAATCTCTTTATTTCAATCAAAGGAAAGCCTGTCACAGGAGTGGCATTCGTCGTGACGGGCGAAGTCTGGCCTCGACCGCTGCTAGCGGTCTAACTCTCTCCAACCAAAAAGTAACTGACAGCCCGCAGCCTCCGGTTTTCTTCGGAGGTGCAATTTCGGACTCAACAAGTCTTGTAGGAGAACTATCATATTTTCTTGGTTTTCAAATTTCACAACGAACTGATGGTATCTTTATTTGCCAAACAAAATATGTTCACGATATGCTTAAACGATTTGCATTTGAAAATCTTAAACAAGCTTCTACTCCTATGAGTGCTTCTTTAAAACTAGGAAAAGATGAATCTGGAATTTCCATTGATCAAACGTTATATAGAGGAATGATAGGATCTCTTCTTTACTTAAGTGCATCTAGACCAGATATAATGTTTGCTGTATGTTTATTTGCTCGCTTTCAAGCCAATCCAAAAGAATCTCATTTAAAAGCGGTAAAATGTATTTTTCGTTATCTATTAGGGTCATCTAAATTAGGATTATGGTACCCACACAATGATTCATTCACACACCATGGCTATTCCGATTCGGACTATGCTGGTTGTTCACTAGATAGAAAAAGCACTAGCGGTACTTGTCACTTTTTGGGACCCTCATTAGTTGCTTGGTCTAGTAGGAAACAATCTTCGGTTGCACTCTCCAGCACGGAGGCCGAATACATTGCACTTGGTAGTTGTTGTGCACAAGCGTTATGGATGAGACAAACTTTAGAGGATTTTGGATTTCATCTCAAAAACATTGATCTTAAATGTGACAACAAAAGTGCAATAGACCTCACATATAATCCCGTACACCACTCTAGATCCAAACACATCGATGTTTGTCATCATTTCATTAGGGATCACATTAAGAAAGAGCATGTAAAAGTTAATTTCATTGGCACAGACTCTCAACTCGCTGACATATTTACAAAACCTCTTCCCGATGCAAGATTTCGATTATTACGACTTGAGTTAGGTGTCCTAGATCTTTCGAGTTAAAACACATTCATAAACGCAATTTTGCAATCTTTAACCATCTAAAATATCTCCTAAAATTCTGAAATTTCTGCATGAAACTACTATTAGGACACTTAATCAAGATCAACAATTAAAAATTTCAAAATCATCAAAAATCGTGTACTTTTTCCCGCGCTAGCGCTAACGCCGGTGCTAGCGCACCTATTTGTTTTTTTTGTATTTTTAAAATTTTGAAAAATTCCTAAAAATATATTAATCTATGTGTACTATTTATTTCTGCACTTCTGCTTTTATTTCATTTTTGAAAAATCAAATACAAAAATACAAAAGCCAAATTACAATAAAAATATGTTTTGCCTTTTTTTTGTTTTTGTTTTTTTGTCATTTGTTTAAATTCTATTTCTAAATGCAAAAATCAAATACCAAAAAATAAAATACCAAAACCAACAAAAAAAATTGTATGGAATTTATTGTGATAATCAACCATGTTTTTAAACTATCTTTAGAACTTCAACAATGTTCCAATTTATCTTGTCAAACTACTTTGAACATTGTTTTCATCATGCTTTGATATATCTACTCATTTGTGCATAAAATTGTATTGTAAAAGTTGTGTAGAACTAAGTTTAGCATGCCTCTAAGTATGAGTAAATATTTTATGGTTGATAATGATAATCATTCACTTACTTATTTTGGCAAAGTTTACATATGCTTTTAATCTAAGAATGTTTGCTTGTGTATTGTAATTGTACAATGAATTAAAATTTGCACAAGTATTTTATCTACACTACATTTACTTGCACTCTTCAAAAATTAAGAAAAGTGGTTGTACTTTCATAATTCAATTGGTTTGCAAAGCAAGTGTAATCGGAGAACTTTGTACAAACAAAAAATCATGAAATAAATTGATAAAGTTATCTCCACCAAGCACTACTTGAACCTCATGATAAGTCTTAATAAGCGTTGTGAGGTTGAGCACCTTGGAAAGATTAGTAAAGTGACTTGTGCAAACTTTTCGTTTTTAAAATAAAAACCACTTATTCTTAAGTACACCAGATCACAACAAAAAATCAATATTGAAGAATAAAATTGTGTGATCCCCCAAGCACTACTTTGCACCCTTATAAGTCTTAATGAGCATTGTGTGTGCAAAGCACCTTGGTAGTTGTACATTTTTTCGTTGCGCTTAAAAGTGTGTGGAAGTAAAATTATTTGTGTTTTATTGTGCACTTTACTTTACACATGTCTTGTATTTCTGATTAAATCATTTGTTTACTCTCTTCAAAATATATTTTTGTGCACATCATTATCTTCCATAACACTTCTTCTCATGAGTATTGGATCCTAATGCTAAAATTCTATAATACTCTATCTATATAAATGCACTAGATAACCTAGCATGCTTTCTACAATGTTTGGTATGTTTTGAAATTATGAATTAGAATAGCATTGTAGTAGTCTCTCTTTCATACATCTCTTTCATGCTTGGTTACTTCATGATAATTTTTAAAAAAAGAAAAATGATTTACAAAAAATAAAAACATCTTGTTTCATTTTATGAATCATCATGTCTTACAAAAAATGTTTGATTGTATTTGTTTTATATAAGTCTTCCGCAACTTTACATTTACCATGTATTCTTTTAATGCTTAAAACTCTGATCTATTTCAATGAAAAGTATTCTAAAACTCCTTATCATTTCCTTCTCTCTACAAGCTCGATCGTGCCTTTATCCTATTATCAAAACTTTTCGGTGGTGCCTCCTTACCCACTTTTTGCTAATAATAAAAGGGGGAGAACTAACATGATAAATAAGGTCCGCTTTCCAAATGAAACCTAACATGATTAATTAAGATAACAGCTTAATATGATAGCTTACATATTAGGGGAGCATTCAATCAGGGGGAGCATGTATTTAAGGGGAGCAATTTTAAAATACTAAAATCGATAATTATCCTAAGTCATCACTCTCACACACACACACAAGTAGTTCATCATGCTTATATATATTAATGCTCTAATTTATCATTAATGGTTTTGTAATTATCAAAAGGGGGAGTTTGTTGGAACAAGGTCTTCCGCATCTCCTAAGTTTGAGAATAACAAAACTTATTTGTATTTGATCTTGTGTGTTTAAAGTGTGCAGGAAACAAAGTCCATATGACTCAAGGATTACATAAGAAGGTTGCCCCCAAATTTGAGCCATCAAATCCAACATTCCCACTAGCGCCGGCGGTAGCACTTAGCGCCCAGTGCTAGCGATGATTAGCGCAATTCTGGGAGCACATATAGAAGGAGCTAGCGTCTGGCGGTAGCCGATAGCGCAGGCGGTAGCGCGAAGCACAGAAGGCAAGAGAGAAATGTTTCCTCGGATTGAAGATTCTGCCGCGCAGAATATGTCCTAATATGGGATAGCGCCGGCGGTAGCACTAGCGCAGGCGCTAGCGCTGAGGCTATAAATAGGACCCCTCTTCTCTCGTTTCAGACATCAGAGAGAGAGATTGAGTGCTAGAATTTCAGAGGCTGCCTTGGCCGAAAGTTGATGTCCTACCAAAGCTCTGCGAATTTCTGAAGGAGAATCTCTTCACGCCGGATCCAAACGACGTCCGCTTCTACAACGCTTATTCTACAGCGGATCTTCGTCTCCAACTTCAGAAGTTCTTCAAGAGGGAGTTTTTATTATTATCATTTCATATTTCTTGTAAACGGTTAGAAAATTCGCCTCGTGTTGGAGACTAGGTCTGGGTAGGACTTAGGGCAGAAATTCGCCTCGTGTTGGTGACTAGATCTAGGTTAGGTCTAGGTGGTGCTCAAGGCCATATCCAGGGTTGGATTGGCTAGAGCGGCTTGAGGCCGAATCCGAGAAGGATAGGCTAGGGCCACCGGTTCGTGGGGATGCGAGTCGGGATAAAAAACAAAAAGAGTCTACTATTATTCGCCACTGATTTCTAGCGTTATAGAAATCAACTTTTGTAAAACCTTATTTCATATTAATAAAGCATGTCTCTACTTAATTTCAATTGTTTTACTTGATTTATCATCTTCTTAATCACGCATTATTTCAAGTATTCCAAAATATAACATAAGTTTTAAAAACCCTTATTCACCCCCCCCCCCCCCATCTATGGGCACCTACCGATCCAACATGGGAGAGTTCCTCTCGCCCCTGCTCCTAAGGAGGGGGCGAGCTCCTCTCACCCCGCTCCTCTGCAAAGGGGGGCGAGCTACTTTCGCCCCTGCCCCCAGCAGGGGGCGAGCTCAGGAGGGAGGCACCCTCCCAGCTCGCCCCGCACCAGTCCAGTAAGGGGGGCGAGAGTAAGGGGAGACGCCTGCCCCCTCTCACCCAGTCCTATGAAGGAGGGGCGATCTGCGTTTAGCGCCTCAGAACAGCGGGATTTGGCTGTTCACAGGCCAAATCCGAGGGTATTTTGGTAATCTCGTAGGCCAGATTGGGGTTAATGGCAGACCAAGTTCAAAATCCTATAAATAAGCCCAAGGGGGGCATCATTTGGAGGGACTTCACTTTTGTCCTCCTCTCTCACCATGTTCTTTTGTTGGGTGGAGAGAGCCTCCAAAGGTGCCCAAGCTTAGCATTGGCTTGGGAGGGGAAGCGCTAAATGATATTCTGGGTGTGTGGTGGGACCTCCTCGCTAAGCCCTTGGTCTCATTCCTAGTTCCTTAGCCTCTTAGTCTAGAGCTCTCCCTTGGGGGAAGTAAGTGTGAGGTTACCCCCCAACTTGTTGAGGGCCCGAACTCCACAGAGACTAAGCCTTGTTCCCAAGTCTTGGATTCAACATTATGGTGCGGTGAGCGTGGAGAGTGACCAACTCAAGAAACTCTCAAGATAAGCTCCATGGCTAGAGGTGGAGGATCAGACCCAGGCCACTCGCAGCCCCCGGTGGCTGGAGTGACGTTGGAGATGTTTGAAAGTTTCAGGCAGGAGGTCCTGCAGACCTTGCAGGTAGCTTTTGCCGCGATAGGCGAATGCATGAGAAGAAGTGGTCCGGGGGTCTCTCCTCAGCAGGTGGGTGAGAGCATTCTCGGCCAACAATCCAGGAAGGAGGTGCCAGTGTTGTGGAGTGGGGAGGTCCCAGACCCCCACTCGCCTAGTCCCCTAGGAGGGGGCAAGTGGGGAGGTCCCAGACCCCACTCGCCCAGCTCCAAGGGAGCGAGTTGGGAGGTCCCAGACCCCCACTCGCCCAGTCCCCTAGGAGGGGGCGAGTGGGGAGGTCCCAAACCCCCACTCGCCCAGCTCCAAGGGAGCGAGTGGGGGGTCCCAGACCCCCACTCGCCCAGCTCCAAGGGAGCGAGTGGGGAGGTCCCAGACCCCCACTCGCCCAGCTCCAAGGGAGCGAGTGGGGAGGTCCTAGACCCCCACTCGCCCAGCTCCAAGGGAGCGAGTGGGGAGGTCCCAGACCCCCACTCGCCCAGCTCTAAGGGAGCGAGTGGGGAGGTCCCAAACCGCCACTCACCCAGCCCCAAGGGGGCGAGTGGGGAGGTCCCAGACCCCCACTCGCCCAGCCCCAAGGGGGCGAGTGGGGAGGTGTCATACCCTATCTCGCCCAGCCCCAAAGGGGGGCGAGCAAAGGAAGTCCTTTGTGTGAGCCGATCCTCTCGGCCCCAGTTCTAGAGAGGTTCGGAAGGTTGGAGACGTCTCACTACTCCAGCAAGGATGACCCCGTCCTGCACCTGCAGTGGTTTGAGGACATGGTCTCCATCAGGCCCATGTCGGACGCTTTCAAATGTAGACTCTTCGCGACAACTTTGAAGGAGAAGGCTAGAGATTGGTTCCACCAGCTCCCTGTGGGATCTATCTTTGCCTTCGAAGACCTGCGTCGAGGTTTCCTGCTGCGCTTCTCGACATCAAGGAAGAGGAAGAAAGATGTTGAAGCACTTTTCAAGATCAATCAAGAGCCAGGGAGTCACTGGCTCACTATGTTGACCGGTTCCAGGAGGAGGTTCTCCTGACCCAAGAGGTGTCAGGCTACACCCTCCAGCTCGCTTTCATCGTGGGGCTGCAGGGGGGATTCTTCAAGAGGGACCTCAAGAGGAGAGATCCTTCGTCTTTTAAGGAGTTGACAAAAAGGGTGGCGGAAGAAGTTGAGAGTGAGGAAGCCAACCCGGAGCTCGCAAGAAGGTTGGGCAAGCTAAGTTAGCCGGAGACAAGGCAGCAGGGGGGATGGTAGGGGCTCCCAAGAGGAAATTCGACTAAGAGGAGGACAACTTCTAGGAAGAGGGGCCCGACCTCCCATGCTGGAGTCAGAGACCGAAGGCACCCTCTCCACCACCACAACAAACCATGGTGATCGGCCGCAAAGGAAGAATAAATCGTACGGGAGGAAGAGGGGGGGTCCGGGTGGAGTCACCTTACTGTGACTTCCACGATGAGGAGGGTCACGCGACATCTGCATGCCCCGAGTTCTTGGAAATGAGGAAGGCGAGGGGCCCAAAGCCGCAACGTAAGCAACCAGAGGAGGTCGAGGAGGACCATGCCTGGGAGTAAAAGTTTGAGTCCCGGTCTCCGTGCTTAGCTTTTTCTTTAAACCAATGTAGTATGATGGTTTATTTCCTTAGTTTTCTTGCGTGTAACCGGATGACAAATGTAATAAAAGTTTTTTAAGTGTTTTACCCCTCGAAACATTCCGCTGACCGGGCGCTCTCTAGCCGGCAGGGCAGGTTGACCTCATAGGGAGGCAAAGTATTCAACACCCCTCAGACGGTTCCGCTGACCGGGCTCTCTCTAGCCGGCAGGGCAGGTTGACCTCCCACGGAGGCAAAGTATTCAACACCCCTCGGATGGTTCCACTGACCGGGCGCTCTCTAGCCGGCAGGGCGGGTTGACCTCCTAGGGAGGCAAAGTATTCAACACCCCTCGGACGGTTCCGCTGATCGGGCGCTCTCTAGCCGGTAGGGTAGGCTGACCTCCTAGGGAGGCAAAGTATTCAACACCCCTCAGACGGTTCCGCAGTCCGGGCTCTCTCTAGCCGACAGGGCAGGTTGACCTCCCAGGGAGGCAAAGTATTCAACACCCCTCGGACGGTTCCGCTAGCCGGTCTCTCACTAGCTGGCAGGGTGGGGTGGATCCCTCAGGAAAGCGTTAGTAAATTTTCACTGGGACGAAGTGGAGTCTTCTCAATTTCTCTCAGCGCCACTCGCCGAATGTGCAGGGTTGGACTTTTCTTTCTGAGCGTGTACCTCGCTCAAAAAGAGCGGGGATTGTGTACAACCCTGTATTTGCTGAGTGGGCCCCCGGGACCAATGAGGTATTTTAGACACCATTTTCCAGCAAGTTCCAGGGGAGGGAGAGATGAGGGCGAGCGGTGGAGGTAGAGACCTCCCGCTCGCCCAGCTCTTGTAGGATGTTTTTATTCATATTCATTATTCCATGTTAAGTGCACTCTTAGGCCCGTTTTGGTGTGCGTTTGCGCTCCATGTTATTGGGGGTAAGCACATGGTGCTCCCCAATCCTTTTTCTTTGATTGATTGGTGCTGGAGGTGTACTCCCAGCTGGATTGTTGTGCTTGCAGGTGGTTGGATCATCTCCTTTTTGCCCAGAATTCATGAATATGTATATCGCACGGTCGTGCATTTTCTTGACGCACGAACGGCTGCGGTCGCGCGCTTTCATCTGGGGAGAAAACTGGTGATCTGAATTTGATCGTGAGTTTTACGCACGGGCGGATTCTCCCATGCGTGAAGGAATCGCACGATCACCCTGTTTAGCCTTGATTTTAGTCATTCTGAGTTTGTCCGTGCTTTTTACGCATGGTCGGATTTGCCCGTGCGTGAGTAAAATGCACGGGCACGGCTGCTTCTTCCTCAAGTCTATTTTTATCGTAAATAATGCACGGGCAGCGCACGGTCGTGCGTTCGCCCGTGCGTGACCAAAAATCTGACTGTTTAGTATTTAAGGCAGGGAATCAGCTGCAGTCGGAGAAGACGATTCCCCTCGCGGGAAAAGCCAGAAAAACCTGCCATTTTCACCGTTTCCACCATAGGAGACCGCATCCGATGATCTCCTCCACCATACTTCCATCCGGGATCGTTTGCAAGCTTTCTCCACCACGAGTTCAAGCATTCTTCATCTTGGAGACCATAGAAGTGTTGTAGATCGTTGGAGAAGTGACAGCCTCCTTCGATTCCGCACATTGTGTTGCTTGCATTCTTTTAGTTGTGCGCTAATCCATTGTCTTGCAAGAAAGTCTATCATGACTTCTATCCAGCAACATATCTATCAAGGAAGTTTGAACGATCTCAAGATTCAGGCACGAACAAATAATCATGCAACCGAGATCTCCACTGACATCATTGAATTTATATCTGAGAATTGCAAATTCAGCGGGGATAAACAAGAAGATGCAGTACACCATGTGCAGGGATTCTTAGAAATCTATTACACGTGTATATTCAATGGAATCGGAAACGACCAACAAAAGATCCTGGCATTTTCATTCTCTCTGCATGATAAAGCTAAAAGCTGGTACTGGGATACCCGAAAGAGTGAGACAACTTCTTGGAAGCAGTTTGAAGGGAGGTTCCTGTATGATTTTCAACACCCCGTGCGAGTTATGGATAGGTACAAGGAACTTATTGCCTTCGGTCAGGGAAAGTAAGAGACATTAGTCGACGCATGGGAGCGTTTTCAATCCTTACACAGGGAATGTTACCGAGAGGACCTGTCAGAAGACTTTCTAATTCAGATTTTTAATTTTGGTGTATTGGATAGATTCTGTTTGCTATTTGATGTCGCAACTGGAGGCGCCTTGTTTAATAAGTTGGGGAAGGATGCCTGGGAAATAGTTGTGAATATAGAGCAGACTAGTCAGCATTGGAGCCATTCTACTCATCCTCCCAGCACTATTGAAGTTAACACAATAACACTTAATGGAGCAGTGAAATGTATACCGTCACAGCAGACGGAGCTGTTTGTTACTTTCGTGGTCGATATGCTGCGCAAAATGAATGACCAGTCCGCAGCAATCCAGGAGCTCCACTCTACTATTAGTACTCTCGCAGATGTTGTTTCTGGGATTGTGGGTCAGCAGCCAGATTCTGTGAACACCATGAAGTTAAGAAGTGGCAGGAGTGTAAACAACACCCCACGACAGGAAACACCTGCCTGACAGGAACCACTTGCGAATCTTACTGACAGGCTTAATGCAGATGCGGCAGGGGAGCCGACTCCTAGCCCTACTGTGGCGGATTCTGGGAGCGTGGCACAACCCTTGAAAAGTATTGTTAACCCTCCATTTCCTCACAGGTTACGGAATGAGAATTCTGAGAAGCAATTTCACAGATTCATGGAAAAGATGAAAGGAGTGCAAGTAAGCATACCGCTGATTGAGGCAATCTCTCAGATACCGGGTTACTCTAAATTCTTGAAAACCTGATTTCCAAGCGGAAAGTGCTGGAGGACCTCAAAACCATTGATCTCACTGAGGAGTGCTCCGCCCTCATCACCGATGTCCCTACAAAGTGTAAGGACCCTGGAAACTTTACTATTCCTTGCAGAATCGGTCACCACCGATTCGGTCAGGCACTCTGTGATCTAGGAGCCTCAATCAATCTAATGTCGCTTTCCATCTTTCAAGAGCTAGGTATGGGGACCTTGAAGCTGACGCAAGCGTGCTACAGCTAACTGACAGATCGATCATGAAACCGGTCGGGATAGTGAAAGACCTTACCAGAGTGGTTAACAACCTCGCCTTTCCAGCTGATTTTGTCATCCTCGACATGAAGGGTGATGCAAGAGTCCCTATTATCTTGGGGCGTCCCTTTCTCGCGACGATGCGTGCCATCATTAATGTGGAGCAAGGGGAGCTCACTCTCAGATTGGGACAGGATGCCATATCTTTTAATGTTCACAATCCGACACAACTGTTTGAGATCACTGACTGCGAACCGGCAGAGCCGACCGAAGAATTGGATAGTCAGTTTGATATGAGTTCGGAGGAGTGCGAGACTTTTTGGTAGCAAGATGGCGTGGGCAATGAAGGTTCACCCTCGGACAAGTCCGAGGATCTGCATCCGATTAGAGAATCATTTATTGTGTCATCGGATTCGAACACCTCTCCAGCTCTCAAACAATTACCTGATTCTCTGAAATATGTCTTCCTAGGAGAAAATGCCACGCACCCGGTGATTATTTCTGCAACTTTGTCTGTGGCCGACGAAGCTGCATTGGTGAGTGTGCTAAGAAGTTACCAAAGAGTCTTCAGTCATTCCCATGCCGATATTAAGGGAATTAGCCCCACCGTCTGCATGCATAAAATCCTTCTTGAAGACCAGTACAAGCCGACAGCTCAACCCCAAAGGCGGTTGAACCCGAAGATGCAAGAGGTAGTGAAGGCAGAAGTGATAAAGCTTTTGGATGCAGACATTATCTACCCAATTAGCAACAACAAGTGGGTTAGCCCAGTTCATGTAGTGCCAAAGAAGGGAGGGATCACCGTCATCGCCAATGAGAAAAATGAGTTACTACCTACCCGAATGATCACCGGATGGAGGGTCTGCATTGACTACCGCATACTAAATGACGCTACGCGCACGAACCATTTTCCACCCCTTTCATTGATCAGATGTTAGAAAAGTTGGCAGGGCAAGACTATTACTGTTTTCTAGATGGGTTCTCCGGGTACAATCAAATCCTAATCGACCCTGCTGATCAGGACAAAACGACATTTACCTGCCCTTCCGGTACCTTCGCGTTTAAGAGAATGCCATTTGGACCCTGCAATGCTCCTGCAACTTTTCAACGATGCATGCTCGCAATCTTCGCTGACATGGTGGGAGATTTCTTTGAAGTCTTCATGGATGATTTCAGTTTATTCGGCAGCAGCTTCGATTCGTGCCTCGCCAATCTAGACAAGACCTTAAAGCGGTGTGAGGACACCAACCTCATCTTGAATTAGAAAAAAATGCCATTTTATGGTGCGCGAAGGAATCGTGTTGGGGCATAAGGTTTCCCGCCAGGGGCTTGAGGTGGATCAGGCGAAGGTTAGTGTTATCAAAAATCTTCCTCCGTCGTCTTCTGTGAAGGGTGTCCGCAGCTTTCTCGGACACATGGGATTCTATCAGAGGTTTATTAAGAATTTCTCATCCATTTCGAAACCTCTTTCTCTCTTGCTAGCCAAGGATGCCCCATTTTACTTCGATAAAGCTTGTATGCAAGCCTTTGAAACCTTACGGGGGCAACTTTTCTCCGCCCCGATCTTGGTGGCACCTGACTGGAGTTTGCCATTTGTGATCATGTGCGATGCAAGTGACGTGGCCGTGGGGGCAGTGCTTGGTCAAAAGAAAGACAAAACCTTTCACACCATTGTGTATGCCAGTCGAACTCTCAATAACACTCAAGCAAACTACACCACCACAGAGAAAGAAATGCTAGCTGTGATCTTCGCCTTCGAGAAATTTCACGCCTACTTGGTGCTGTCCGAAGTAATAGTGTACACGGATCATGCCGCACTTAGGTACCTATTCAGCAAGAAAGAGGCCAAACCGCGCTTAATCCGCTGGATTCTACTTCTGCAAGAGTATCATTTGGAAATCAAAGATAAGAAGGGGGTGGAGAATATAATCCCCGATCACTTGTCGCGTTTGGAGAACGACAAGATGGATGATGCTTCCAACAACAAAGAGGAGGAAACAACCGATTATTTTTTGGACGAGAAGCTATTCGGAATCACTACGCATCCTTCAGCAACCCCATGGTACGCTGATATCGCAAATTATCTTGCGTGTACAACTTTCTCTCCCGATCAGTCACCGCAGCAGAGACGGAAGTTGTCCTCTGACTCAAAACAATATTTCTGGGAAGATCCACTCTTATTTCACATATGCAGCGACGGGATTATCAGGCGCTGCGTTCCAGAAGCTGAGTTCCAGTCTATTCTGCAACACTGTCATGACAGAGAAGCTGGTGGGCATTTTGGGGCTGCTAGGACAGCACGAAAGGTCTTACAATATGGATTATTTTGGCCGACTCTCTTCAGGGACGCTCATGTCTACGTCACCAAGTGCGACGAGTGCCAGAGGACTGGAAACATCTCCCAGCGTGATGAGATGCCCCATAATAATATGCTATTTTGCGAACCATTTGACGTTTGGGGGATAGACTTTATGGGCCCGTTCCAAAGGTCTCATGGTTAGCACTACATCATTGTGGCGGTTGATTACATCTCAAAATGGGTGGAAGCCGAGGCAGTTGCCACAAATGACGCCAGCACGGTGCTTCATTTTATCCCTAAGAATATCTTCTCCAGTTCGGAATGCCGAGAACTATTATCAGCGATGGAGGGAGCCATTTCTGCAACAAGCAGTTCTTGCAGCACATGAAGAAATTTGGGGTCCATCACAAGATCTCGTTAGCTTACCACCCCCAAACGTGTGGACAAGTGTAAGTATCCAACCGCGAGCTCAAAAGAAAAATCGAAAAATCTATACATTCAAACAGGAAGGAGTGGTCCAAAAAGGTTGACGACGCATTGTGGGCTTACAGGACTGCCTTCAAAACACCTATCGGCATGACCCCCCTTCAATTGGTTTATGGCAAGGCATGCCACTTGCCAGTGGAGCTGGAGCATAAAGCACTTTGGGCGACTAAACTGTTGAACATGGACATTGGAGCTGCCGCAGATAAGCGTCGTTCCCAGCTTAACGAACAAGAAGAGCTCCGGCATTTTGCCTATGAGAATGCTCGCATCTATAAAGAGAAAAAAATGGCATGATCGGCACATCATTCCTAAGGAGTTCAAGATTGGGGATCAAGTGCTGCTTTACAACTCCCGGCTCCGCCTCTTTCCAGGGAAGTTAAAGTCTAGGTGGAGCGGTCCTTTCTTGGTGACTGACGTTTCTCCTTTTGGCGCCATCGAAATATCAGGGGACAATGGAGACAAGTTTAATGTCAACGGGCATCGATTGAAGTTATACGATGGCGCTGCTATAAACAAGGAGTGTCATTTGTTAACACTTGGATATGTGCACTACAATAGTGCTTATAGCTGATTTTATTTTTCGTATTCTGTGAACTTTCCTGGTGAATTCTTCTTTAAAATTTCTGCATTATATGAACTATGATAATACAGGTATTTGGTCCATCTTAAGGACAATAAACAAAAGCGCTGCTGGGAGACAACCCAAATCTTTTTGACTTTTATTTCTCTATCATGCTTTTAGTTCAGTTTTTCTGTATTGTGTTTGCTTGTAGTCGTCTTGCTTGCAGGTATTTGGCAAACCCAGATTTTTCTTCATAACAAACACCGCACTTCTGGCATGCTCATTCTTGAGCATAGGTCCATCTACCCCTTTTATCTTTATTCATGAATTCTCTATTTTATTTGGTGTTGATAAAGTCTGGGGGAGAGATCGGTTATGCACGTGCACGCACTTTGCATAGCATGTTAGAATTTGCTGAGTTAGGATTTTTAATTATGTTGCACACATTGCATACACTTGCACCTAGTTCACGCGTACTTGATCACACGCGCTTATTGGGTATTGCTGCGAGGTTCCCCGCCGTAAGAATTGGATTGTTAGTGTAGGAGTGAAGGGTGGAGAAAAATGTCGACTCGAGTAGTGCTCTAGTCGAGTGCTCCCATCACGCCTTGAAATTCAATTAGAGTAGAATAAAATTCAATGTTATAATTTAATTATTTCTATTATAGTAGCTGCAATTTATTTTACTCTAGAGGTGAATCTGGTGAATCCAACGGTAGCATAGGGTCAAGTGTAGCTGGATTAGTAGTAGCTTATTACTAGGGTCAGAAGGAAGGATAACCTTTCTCGGTGGCGAGAACTTGCACTACGCAACTCTTGAAACGATTGCGTTGAATAGCTCATTATAAAGCGTGATATAGGCTGTCTCTTGATCCGTTTGTGCTTTTGAAATCCTAACCAATGTAATCACCTTTGCAAACCCACTTGAGCTGACCTATCCTCCTTGTTTAGCTCCACTTAAATTTCACCAAAGCCATACGGCCAAACCTATTTTCGCACCAACAAATGAGTTGAAAGAAATATATTTATCTTTCGTTTATTGTTATCTCTGAGTTGTATGGTAGCTTTGAAAAAGCTAGAGGAGAAGTTTATATTGTGCTTACAAAAGATATGTTGTCGAGAAGAGAAAAGAAAAGAAAAAAAAGAAAAAAATTTGTGCAAAAAGAACTTTCAAATACATTCTCTCGACAAAAACAATGTGTGATCGGCTTAGCACACACCTAGTGTCCAGTTGTAGTCTGGGGGTGTTGTGTCGTTCTTTAACTTGTTGTTTTGGTGATTTTACACTCTTGAGTATTCAGGCTATGTTGCGTGCGATGCCCATCGTTCTTCTACTTATCTAACCTGAACTCAACCTAAGCCAATTCCTAACCTATAAGTCCTATTGATTTCAGATATGAGTCATCTCATGCAGTAGAGAGAGTGCGAACGTGCAAGCCTATGGACACCGACTTTGATGGATTTCTTAGGAGATTGTCCCGAGCTTTGATTCGAGGAATACTCTACTCATTAGTCACGCTATTTTCCCTTGTGCGCGACCGAAATATTCACCGGGATTCACCATCCGAGTAAACTAGATTTCGAATTACTATTCTAGAAATAGTTAAATATAATCTTGAGTTAAATTCTATTCTAACGTATTTCAACGCACGTGAGCGTGCGACTTCAGATGGGTCTCTACCGCTCAAACTCACTCTAACACCCAATTGTTCCGACGAGAGAGCTGAGTAGTTTGCCCGAGACGTGCAAATGGTTAAGTCTGGGGGTGTGATGAGTCCCATTTATATACACATTTATGGGCTCATCTGGGCCGATTATCTAGTCTATGCACTACACTTTAGGGATGTTATTATTCTTATTCGTTATTCCATGCTAAGTGCACTCTTAGGCCCATTTTGGTGTGCATTTGTGCTCCATGTTATTGGGGGTAAGCACATGGTGCTCCCCAATCCTTTTTCTTTGATTGATTGGTGATGGAGGTGTATTCCCAGCTGGATTGTTGTGCTTGCAGGTGGTTGGATCATCTCCTTTTTGCCCAGAATTCATGAATATGTATATCGCACGGTCGTGCGTTTTCTTGACGCACGAACGACTGCGGTCGTGCGCTTTCATCTGGGGAGAAAACCAGTGATCTGAATTTGATCGTGCATTTTACGCACGGGCGGATTCGCCCGTGCGCGAAGGAATCGCACGATCACCCTGTTTAGCCTTGATTTTAGCCATTCTGAGTTTGTCCGTGCGTTTTTATGCACGGTCGGATTTGCCCGTGCATGAGTAAAACGCACGGGCGCGGCTGCTTCTTCTTCAAGTCTATTTTTATCGTAAATAATGCACGGGCAGTGCATGGTCGTGCGTTCGCCCGTGCGTGACCAAAAATCTGACTGTTTAGTATTTAAGGCAGGGAATCAGCTGCAGTCAGAGAAGACGATTCCCCTCGCGGGAAAAACCAGAAAAGCCCGCCATTTTCACCCTTTCCACCATAGGAGACCACATCCGATGATCTCCTCCACCATACTTCCATCCGGGATCGTTTGCAAGCTTTCTCCACCACGAGTTCAAGCATTCTTCATCTTGGAGACCATAGAAGTGTTGTAGATCATTGGAGAAGTGACAGCCTCCTTCGAGTCCGCACACCATCTGAGGGCCGAGCCCAGAGAGAGCCCGACAACCTCTCATTCCGGCCGAGAACCCAGGATTCGGTGACATCTTCTATTGGGTCCTTTCTAAACCTTGAGCTTGTGCTTCTTTTAGTGTTGTTGTAATGAACTCTTGTTAGATTAATGTTATAGATCCTTCGTTGATGTTCATGTGCAATGATGCTATGGTTGTGAGAATCGCTTTGCTTTTCGTTGTGATATTCTGAGTTGCTTGCGTGTGAAGCCATCTAGCAATTGCTAGTGGTGATGTTGGCGAAGAGGTGAATACGACCCTCGCAAAACCCCGCTCTGTGGTCATTTCTCCCTCTTACCGAAGCACGACATCGTGGCCGCTGCACTCACCCTCACTCTGCGAAGCGGTGCTTTCGACCTGCATTTCTCTTATTTCTGCAATAGCTTAGGACACCAATCACAACGCCCTTTGTTCTTACTTTTTTCGCTCGTGTAACAATTGACTCAAAATGCAATTCATTCACCATATCCTGCATTCCTCGAGAGATCGACATTCGGGGAAACTATTCCCATAATTATTACTTGACAGCGACTGGTGCACTTGCTGAACACGCATCAGGGGGTGAGCCCATCTCGCCCCCGCTCCCAAGGAGGGGGAGAGCACCTCTCGCCCCGCTCCCACCAATGAGTGGTCGAGCTCCTCTCGCCCCGCTCCCAGCAAGGGAGGCGAGCTCCTCTCGCCCCTCTCCCACAAAGGAGGGGGCGAGCTCCTCTCGCCCCGCTCCCAGCAAGGGGGGCGAGCTCCTCTTACCCCACTCCCACCAAGGAGGGGGCGAGCTCCTCTTGCCCCCACACCCAAGGCAGGGGAGAGCTCCTCTCGCCCCGCTCCCACCAAGGAGGGGGTGAGCTCCTCTCGCCCCGCTCCCAGCAAAGGGGACGAGCTCCTCTCGCCCCGCTCCAAGCAGGGGGGCGAGCTCCTCTCGCCCCTGCTCTTAAGGAGGGGGCGAGCTCCTCTCGCCACGCTCCTCATCAAAGGGGGCGAGCTACTTTCGCCCCTGCCCCCAACAGGGGGCGAGCTCAGGAGGGAGGCACCCTCCCAGCTCGCCCCACCCCAGTCCAGTAAGGGGGGCGAGAGTAAGGGGAGCCGCCTGCCCCCTCTCCCCCAGCCCCATGAAGGAGGGGCGTTCTGCGTTTAGCGCCTCAGAATAACGGGATTCGGCTGTTCGTAGGCCAAATCCGAGGGTATTTTGGTAATCTCGAAGGCCAGATTGGGGTTATTGGCAGACCAAGTTCAAAATCCTATAAATATGCCCAAGGGGGCACCATTTGGAGGGACTTCACTTTTGGCCTCCTCTCTCCCCATGTTCTTTTGTTGGGTGGAGAGAGCCTCCAAAGGTGCCTAAGCTTAGCATTGTCTTGGGAGGGGAAGTGCTCAACGATCTTCCGGGTGTGTGGTGGGACCTCCTCGCTAAGCCCTTGGTCTCATTCCTAGTTCCTTAGCCTTTTAGTCTAGAGCTCTCCCTTGGGGAAGTAAGTGTGAGGTCACCCCCCAACTTGTTGCGGGCCCGAACTCCACAGAGACTAAGCCTTGTTCCCAAGTCTTGGTTTCAACAGTTTTGATGTGGATATGAATTCTTTCAATGTTGCTGCAGAAAGCTTCAAGGCCATCCTTGGCCTATTTCACAAAGAAGAGCTAACAAAGGTGATTTCCACAAGGAGCAAGATACTGGATATAGAGATGACAGAATTCAAGGAGAATGTGCAGATAGGAGATGATGGTTCCCTTAATGGGAAAGTTTCTGAAATAGATATACACATCATAGAGGAGCTGCTCAATCAGACATTTGATCTTACAAATGGAAATGACTCAGATGAACTAACAGGGTAAGAGATCAAAAGGGTCCTAGAGATAATGCAGTTCAAGAAAGATAGGGACATCAATTTAAAGAAGATGGATCTTGGAGAGGACTACAGGTTTCTGGCCGATATTGTAGGGAAGGTGCTCCTTTGCAAAATCTCAGCCCATGATGCTATTCCCAAGCAGCAGCTGCAGATCATGGGCATTCTGGTCCTTCAGAAGAATATAAATTGGGGGAGATGCCTCCTGAGAATGATTAGGCACAAATATGCCCACAAAGAGAATGCCTACATGAGAATCATGAGTCAGGTGCTCTTCCACCACTATCCTAGTGTGTGCAAATCGAAGGGAGTGCCCATTCCTCAAGAAAAATGGCTAAATATAGGTATCTTTTCTAAGTGGACCAAGGAGATCCTAAATCCTGGTCAAGTTGTTCCTTCACGTCCTCCCTCTCCAACTCCACAAGATACTGTCCCAGATCTCCCAAGGGAAGATATTCCAGCACAACCTTCTCCTCAACGACACAGGAAATTACTACCCAACAACAACAACAACAGCAAAACCTCCAATCCATCTCATATACTACAGTCCCAGACCCAACACCTCAATCTCCTATCCACCAACAACCACAACAACAACCATCCATCCTACTCCCAGACAGTCAATCTGCTCCTCCACCACCACCATCATATCATATCTCTCCAGAAACCTATCTATCCATTTCCCCTGCTTTCCAGGATGCTCCTAATCGAAATGAGAACCTAACACCTCCACCTCCACCTATCTCTACCTCCCTTCCTACACACTCCTTATACATTGAGCACGCAATATGTAAAGTAGTAGGGATGGCTTCAAGCACTTTTGCTAACCTACTGGCCAGCCAAGCCAGAAGATTTGAAAAGAAATACTCCCAAATAGAGTCTGAACTCCTAGACTCAAAAAGATCTCTACAGGGAATCAAAGACTTCATGTCATCCTCCCTAGTGACAAAGGAGTTCTTAACCTCACTTGCCAGCAAGGTTAAGAAGGGGGAGAATATTCAAGGGGAGGAAGGCCCGGTACTAGAGTTGAGTGGCAACAATAAGGAGAATGATGATGCAGCTCCTAATAAAGTGACCATCTTCCAAGGTCCAAATGTACAGGGGGAGCCATCTCCAGAGAATCAAGAGGAGCCAGCTGCAGAAAAAGGTCAAGAGAATCTTTAAGGAAATCAGGAGGAGCTTCCAGGTCAATAAGCTGTTGGGGATATGATTGAAAGTGCTCAGGGGAAGTCTATTCCAGATGTCCAAAGAAATCTGGAAGGAGAAATGATTGCTGAAGAGACAGTAGTAGTGAACCAGGGGGAGATGATTCCCTCTAGGGAGCTCCATGCCGATGAACTACTAGATGAGGTGGAAAATATTGCCATGGAAGCTATTCATAATGCTGAGTTTAATGCACAGATTTAGAGGGAGCTTCCCAAAGACAGTGTTGCTGAAGAAGCGGTAATGTTTTCTGAAGATGATGAGCCTCTGAAAATTGCCCCAAGGAAGCTACCTCCAAAATTGTTTTCAAGAAAAAGGAAAACCCCTGAGAAGGAACAATGAAACTCAGGTATTTCTGTTTATACTCTCTAAAGAGATTGAAAGAGGAGGTGGTATGCTGAACATTATAATATACTTGTGAATCTATGAAATATTCTGTGATTTCATTCTATCATACTTTTACTGTCTATGTTGTCTTGTATATAATTCTGCTTATGTAAAAGATTGTGTAAAATCACTTCAACCAAGACTGTAAAATTTGTTAGGATAAATAAGGGGAGATTATTGGTAAAAACTCCTTGTATTTAACTTAACAAATTATCTAAAGTGATTTTAACTCTTAGGTTTTAATTTACCATTGTATAGTGCGGGTAATTTAGTCATTAGATGTCTTAGGATATCACACACAACTTGGAGTGTCAAGACCAGAGCAAGACAAGCATAAATTGGGTTAAGTTAACAATTGCATTGGATAGTATTCGACGCAACTTCGACTTCATGTCGACGTAACTTAGACTAGAAGTCCAAGCAACTCAAACCCTCTGTCAAAGTATATCAAGTCGACACTACGTCGAATATGAGTAGACGTAGATAAAGGAGCATGTCGAAGTTATCTTAGAAGCCGACGCAACCTCGACTTCAATTAGAAGGAAGTATCAGTCAAAGCCATCTGAAGTTGACGCAAACATCGACTACAATTTGACGCAGATAATGAAGTTCAAAGTCAAGCCTTCAACTCGACGGTAACGTCGATAAGTAATCGACGTAGAGTCGACGTTAGAGTTCAACCAGAACTTGAAGGAATTCGAAGCTGCTCTTACAAGAACTCGAAGGTGCATCGATAAGAAGGAGAATGAAGTCGACGCAGCGTCGAATACAGTCTGACAAGGAAACATTTTGAGCTGCTTCGTTTGCACATTCTCTGAGGTCCCTTCGCACTAAAGACTGTTCTACAACGGCTTGTTTATTTCCTAGAATGGAGAGGAGCATTCAAGAAGACAGAAAAAGCTTTCTTGGAGAGGATTCAAACAGTTGGCAGACGGGTCGTGAACAATAGAAGGAAGAGAGATTAATTGTCCAAGCCAATACCTTTTCAGCACAACCCGAAAGAGGAAAGGATTTCAAATAACATCATGGACAATAAATAAGAATAGTAGAGAGAATAACTGCAGAGTATTCATCACAATTGTCATCATCTTGTCGATTAGGGCTTCCTCCTTCCTCCTGGAACCCTAAAAGACAAAAAAACAAGAACTGCTCTCTCTGCTCTCTCTCTCTCTCTCTCTCTCTCTCTCTCTCTCTCTCTCTCTCTCTCTCTCTCTCTCTCTCTCTCTCTCTCCCGGCACAGAACAATTGAAGGCTGTTCTTCATCAATATCTCATAGCAGCCAGATTTCAATCAGAAGAAAGCAGAAATGATCTGAAGCTTATAACCCTTGCAAATCATTGCAATCATAAGCAAGGGTTCATCATTAGCAGATCCAGCAAAAGAAAAGAAGCTGAAGGCTTCAATAGAATTTTGAGAACATATTTCTTCTTCTTACTTCTTCCTCTTCCTTCTCTATTCACTTCAACTGTAAAAGAGTTTTAAGAATCCCTCTTCCAAAGGATTCAGTGGTTCAAGATCTCCTTATCAAAAGATCTGTGGTTCAAGATCTCCTTATCAAAAGATCTGTGGTTCAAGATCTCCTAATCAAAAGATCTGTGGTTCAAGATCTCCTTATCAAAAGATCTATGGTTCAAGATCTCCGTATCAAAAGATATTTGGTTCAAAAGTCTCCTTATCAAAGGACTCAGGCACATGTTGTGCTTTCCTACCAGGTGGTAGAAGAGGGGAGTACCCACATTTTTTGGAACCTCTATAAAAATTTGTATGTCTTTGCTGTGATTTTCTGTGGTCCCATTTCCTTTTTCAGCATTTATTTCCAGCAATAGTTATCGTATTTATTCTGCCTTTGGTTTTTGTTTGTGTGCATAATACCTTAGTAAGTTTTATTGGTTGCACAGTTAGGATAGAAAAATACTTAAATCTCTATTCACCCCCCCCCCCCCCCCTCTGGAGGATTCTCAAAGGCACACTATGCACTTTCAGTGAGTTAAGCAAGCAATGTGGACTGTCAATCAAGTTAAGCAAGCCATACAAAAGCCACCATCTGTGTTTGAAATGGAAGAACCCTCAGAGAGCACTGCCTCAGAAGGTGATTTTGTTGAAGTGGGAGAGTCCTTAACATCCAGGAAAAGAAAAAGATCAGAGAACAGACTGTATAGGGAAAGAAGGCAAAGGGAAGTTGAGCATGACCCCCAATTCAGCAGATGGATCCCTAATTCTAGAACTCTAATCTCAAAAGCTTTGATTGAATTTGGGTATCCTAAGGATGTCCCTGAAAGTGTTTACTATTCTGCTAATTGGCAACTTCATTTGAGACATGAGGAGAAGAGAAGAAATCCCAAAATTTTCTTTTTCCCATGGTCCACCTCCTTCTCCTAAGAATATTCCAAATCCAATAAGCTTTTATGAAAGGCAGAGGAGGAAAGGAAAGGGAAGTACAAGCAGGAGCTAGAAGAATCAATTCTATAAGAATGATTGTCTTAAAACAGACTAGGGCAAATGACTTTTTAAATTTTGTTTAAGAAATCATCTTTTATTTATACTATGTTGGTGGTTGAATTCTTTTGTGTCTTAATTATCTTTCATTTTGATCCTTCTTGTTATCTGGCATTTATCATTGAGGTGAGTTATGAATTTAACAAATAGGGGGAGATTGTTGGGAACAGTGACCAACAATGTTTCTGATTTGAAGAAGTGCTCAGGTCAATGATAAAAGCACTATATATTCGATGTTATATCTTATGTATAAATGCAGTGTATAGACAGGATGTCTAGTATTTCTCATATATCTTCAATTCTATATCGTTGAGAGAGGACAGGACATATCTTTGAGAATGTACAGACATATCGTTGAAACAGTATAGACTTATCGTGGAATAAGTACAAGAATCGTCATGACAATAAGAAGTACACGACGATATCATTGTGAGAACAAGAAGAAATGACAATGTAAAGATATCTTCGTGACAACAAGTATAACACGACGATATCGCTGTAACAACAAGTATCATATAACAATATCGTTGTGCAGACTCAAGAAGGGCTAACTAAGTCAAACATCATCGTGAAGGATATATGTCATCGTGAAGGTTGTTAGATATCGTGGAGACAGAGAATGCAGCTGAGAAGTTCCATATCGTCGAAAGGATTATGACTATATCGATGAGAAGACCTTATTTCATCGTTCTAAACAAGTCGCTGAAATAGGAAGTTCTATCGTTGAGATAGTTTTCATATCGTTGGGATATCTATTTGAGGGGAAGATTTCAGAAGACTTGAATAGTGGTCTAAGTTGGATTGATGAGACGACAAAGTTCTGTCGCCGAGATGGTGTTCATATCGTCGAGACAAACATAGATTTTTCAAAACGGGGTATCTACATTTAATGTCGTCGTCTATGGGTCCAATCAGTGGATGCTATTTAGGAATGGGCTTCTGACATTAATGAGACCTCGGAATAGTCCGTTAGACATTCCTGTCATATATTAGGATAACTTTTTTGCCCTAATCGATATAGAAAATAGAACACAGAAAGATAAAGAATCAATCGAACAGTGTAACGGCTTTCAAAAGAAGGAACATTCTCGAGAACATTGCTCTCAGTTCTCCAAGGTTCAGTCAGGCATCATGGAATGATAAGCTCATATTGAAGAAGAGGATCAAAGAGAACTTTTTGTACATCAATGGATAGATCTTCAAGGCTTTCTCTTCAAATCCAGAGGTCGTCTGCTTCAGTCCTAAGAAGAGTCTTCAGGATATTTCTGTTCTCTATTATTTGAAGTGTTCTTTGATTTTATAAACATAATACTTTTTCTGAAGGACTCTCTGAGTCTTATTTGTAGGGTTCTGTGAGAACCTGAGGTAGGGTCTTTTGTAGATCTGAGTTATAGGGCCCGGAGTGCCTGAGTTGTAGATTTCCTGGAACTTCAAGTAGGATCCTAGAAGGATCTGAGTTGTAGGGCCTATTGTTCCTGAGCTGTAAGATCTGTGGAGGAGATCTGAGTTTTTGGTGGAGATTGCTGACATTAGCACACTGCTAGATAGGCATAGAGGTGTTGGATCGGTAGGCGCCCTTAGAGGGGGGTGAATAAGGGTTTTAAAAACATATATTATATTTTGTAATACTTGAAATAATAAGAGATCAAAATAGCGATTTTGAATAAAGATCTAAATTGTTTTATAATAAAAGAGATGATAATAAACAATTTAGAGAAATGAAGAACAAATCATTTTTATTACAAAAGGAGATACATTATTACTATTAATAAAAATTGATTACAAAATTAGATTTCAATGACGCTTGAAATCAAAGCGAAATATGAAAGACTCTTTTTGTTTTCTATACCGACTCGTATCCCTACGAACCAGTTGGCTTTAGCCGTTCCTTCTGTAACATCCCAGTGCGCGCTAGGCCCCTATGATGAAAGATAAATCAAAGTGGACTCGGTGTCGCTAAGAATGTGTTCGATCTCTTATTCGTCTTGCGGGAATGTGTATATATCACCATATTTATAATAACTTTTGATGCAGACGGCTTTTGACGGTGATGTTGCGTACAAATATATGTTTAAATGATCGATGGTAGGCGGCTATGTTTCAACCATGACATGCACCTATAATTGGCTTCTTAAAATGTTAAATATAATTGTTGGGGTGCTATTAGAGGCTTTATATATATGAACTTTTCCTATATTGTTGCGTCTTCCTACATTCTACATGTTGACAACCTATATAAAGATATATGTGAATATTGTAAGTTTTGGGAAGGCTTATGTGTTGCACCTTTCACTATACTTTGGTGTGCCAGTAGCGTATTCCCTGCGTTGATATTGATGCTGATAGAGGATATTGGTAACTGCGATTGGCATACTACTAGGCAATAGCAAGTTAGAAATTTTGAGTTGGCTTGATAATAGAGGCTTTATAGTAGAAATGAGTGTGCTGTTAGCTGTTTGTGGTCTGCCAATAGTAAAACGGGTTGAATAAGTGATGGATAGAAGTGATTAAAACTAGTGAACGAACTTGAATATGCTAATCAAGATATTTAATGACAATATTGTGAGGTTTATATGGATGCAGGATTTTACTTTTGTATTTGGACAATAACGTTTAGCTTATATTTATTGTGTTGTACAAAATGTGAATCTCTGTAGTTGGTCTGGTAAAGAATTTGATGGCAGCTTGGTAATTATAGCTGTTTATCATGGCTTTGAGTTTTTATTAGAGGCGGTGGACAAGGGGAGAAAGATTTATGTGTTTAATTTCACTCATGTCTTACTGCCGACTCTCTCTCTCTCTCGAGTATATCGTAGCTAGAGTTCTCCTCTTCCTCTTCTGCCTTCTCTCTCCCTCGTTTTGCCTGATCTGACAAGGAATCTCGTAGTTTATGCTGGGAGCGGGTTTTGGTAAAGCTCTAGTTGCTCCGAACTTCGTCGGGCTTGCGACTTACTACTGAGATTAGAGTTCTACCCTAACTGTAAGTTTTCGGTTCTTTAGATTCTCTTAAAATATCCTCTTACCTGGATCTAATTTAGTCCTGTGAGAGTATGATTGTGCGTCAAAATATCTAGAACTCTATTGGTTTTTCTGGTGGAGGTTTGGTGAACGGGGGGTTCTGTGTTGTTGGGTTGTACTATGCTTTTGATGCTCCTCTTTTATTTGTCGTGGCTATACGGATTTGGACAAAGGGGTGGCTGGTAGATTTGATTTTTATCCTGCATGTGGCTGTTTTCCAGGATGTTTTTGGAAGTGTTGTTGAGCCCCGATTGCTCGTATTGCCTTATACATTCCATTGTTGTTGTTGGGTTGCCTTTAAGCCGACCAGATTCACTACCTTGTCGTGTTCCCTTGTTGTGTTGTTGATTACCTTATGCCACTTTGGGTTCACTTCTTGTCTCATAATTCATGTTTTCCTATCCTTGGACAACCCTTTTTAACGAGTCTAAGTCACCCTTATGTGTCAACCGCGAACGTCGGCATAAGGTAATCAACAACAGATATCGTGAAGTATGGGAGTCTTTGGGAAGTTATAAATTTGTTAACTTTTCATGTTGTCTGCTGTTTCCTTTCTTTTTAGTTTGGGTAATGTTAACTGATTACATGTTGTATATTTCTGTGGATCAGGGCCCTTTAATCAGTCTTGGCCAACTACCGCCATGCCGCGGAGGAGACAACCGCGAACGTCGGCCGGAAATCATGTGACTTCCTCCCCTCTCCCCTGGTGCTAGCCTCTTAGATCACAATAGGAGAGATGAAGGCTCAAGAGAGCTTCTCGTGTGAGCTTTAATGGAGTTTCCTTAGGAAGACCAAGCCGGAACCTCAAAATTAGGGCGTCGCTCGCCGCGAGGTTCTGGGGATCATTTCTTCTCTTCAAAAGGAAGAGATGGGATTTGATTTGGGGTAGACCCATGGTCGTTGTGGGAGAGTGAGGGGAATGACATTTAGGGATTTAACCTAACCCTTGTTTGGGAAAGATGATGAACATCCCTCTATTAATTAGGGTTGTTAATTATATATTTGTGTGATAAATGTGATGATAACCCCCTTGCTAAAGAAGTTTCAATTTATAACATTTCACTTGGTTATTAAGGGATGAATCGGTGCGCAGCTGGGTTCAAGCCAATTCTTAGGTTTGACCCTGCTATAACTAGGCTTCGGGCTCAACATGAAAGTTGTAGCCCTCGGAAAGAGCTTTCTGATGATAGGTCACCCGTTTTCTGAAGTGCCATGTAGCTCCCTAAAGGTCCATTCGAGTGGGCTGTCCAGAAAGCTGGGATGTGGTTAAGTGTGTGCTATTTTTGCGGTCCAGATTATTGTAGTTGACTTCAGAGAAGATCTTAGGTAGGAGCCACTGGGATCTGGGTTTAGGACTCGACATGAATGTTGTAGCCCTTGATGAGAGCTTTCCAAAATTGGGTGGCACATAATTTGGGGTGGAGTAGAACTCCCAGAAACTCAGTTTTGTTAATCAGCATCGTTGTAGTTTGAATTGCGATAATTTTTGGGATATCTCTTATAATACTTGTCTGATGCTCTCAACAATTGGTAGAAATCAAATTGATGATATTGTGCTAACCTCTGTTGAATTTCATGAGTTTTGGGAGGATATCCGTTGTCATTTTGCCGATCATAGTTCTTTCCCGCATTGCTCCGTAAATAATAATTGGGAATGCCGATGGGGCTAACATTTGGTGAGAATGGCCATAACAATCTAGCGGAACTATGGTAGAAGTTTCAGCAAGGCTAGATTTGATATGGGTTCTTAATTAAATATATTGTCGTAAAATATTATGCTGCTGAACTCCGTTAGAGACTGAAAATGAATAACCAAGTTGGGCTCGGGAGAACAAAGTGTTGTCTTTAAATAGAAGGACTTGGATTAGAAGTCCTGGTGTACGTAGATACACAGATTGTTAAGAAGGACTTGGATGAGAAGTCCTGGTGTACGTAGATACACGGATTGTATAGAAGGACTTGGATTAGAAGTCCTGGTGTACGTAGATACACAGATTGTTTAGAAGGACTTGGATGAGAAGTCCTGGTGTACGTAGATACACGGATTGTATAGAAGGACTTGGGTTAGAAGTCCCGGTGTACGTAGATACACGGATTGTATAGAAGGACTTGGATTAGAAGTCCTGGTGTACATAGATACACGAATTGTATAGAAGGACTTGGATTAGAAGTCCTGGTGTATGTTGATACACGGATACAAATGGACCCCGCTGGGGAGGATTACTTGTGGCGGGTCTACAGATTTACTAGTCGTGACACCGACAGAAGCCGACAGTAGACTCTAGACCGGTTGGGTTGGACTCTTGGTGCTCAACTACCCAAGTCCCCTTCTGTGTCCTTTGAGGCTCCGCTGTGTGTTCTTAGCGTCGAGCAGTACGCAGGGTCTCCAATGTGTGTTCTTAGCGTCGAGGCTTACAGAGGTCTAGGACTGGTAGTGTTCATACCCTCCTAGTAGTGGAGGAGCTCGTTCCACTGTCTCCGTCTGGCCACGACGGGAGATGCCTGAGCGGTTAGCTACTGCTCAAAAAGCGAGAACTAAAGGTCTATGTCGACATAGCAACTTTGCATGGGTGAGTCATCATATCATAATCATTGCATTGCATTCATCCTTCATAATCATTGCATTGCACCGCATTGGATCCTCATCATATAAACTTGTATGGGCACCTTTATATGATGAGTTACCTTCATGTTCAGATCCTTAACTTATAAGCTTGTATGGGCATCCTTATAAGTTAAGTTCAATTCGGTTTATGATACTCTGCTTACTTCTTTCTATTACTAGTACGAGATGATACTCTGCTTACTTCTTTCTGTTACTAGTACGATATGATACTCCGCTTACTTCTTTCTTTTACTAGTACTTGCTTGTATTTGTACCTGTTAGTTAGAGTTATTGCAAGTACTTGGGTACTTATACAACCGACATGTATATATAACCATTCATGTCACCTGCTTTGTATATTATTGCTTATATTGCAGCTTTCCTTCCTTTCCTTCTGCCCGGTGCCTTGGAGTCGCCGGGGGAGCGGATGTGAAGCCACTTAGTCTTTATGACTAGCGGTTGCTACGTCCCTCTTTTTAGGAGAGTTCCTTAGAGCAGCAGTGCACGGTGCTGGAGGAGGCCAGACAGGTCAGGTGTGCAGGGTTGGTGACTATGGTACCTTGGTTGCCGTTTGTGGCAGATGCGAGCACAGGTTGAGATGTAGCACTTGGGGCATTTAGCTTGATACTCTGATACTGTTGCAGGAGCTCTCGGAGCTTCTTGTCTTTTGGGCTTATTTGGACTTTTACTCATGTGAATATTTTATATGGCTTCTTGCTTTTACATTATTGATGGGTTGGCGCTGTTCAGTTGGTTTGGCCGGCAGGATAGGCGTCTTGTGGGGGATGCTAGCTCGTGTGTTGGCGCTTCCGCAAGGCGGCTGTCCTGGGCATAAGGCTCCCCTCGGCCGTGTTTTGTGTTCCGGGAGGGGGATCTTACAAATGGTATCTGCTTGCAACGATCCTGAGATAAAGAAGTCCATTAAACCACTAGGCCACCCTGCTAGCTAAATCAGTTTGAGGACAAACTGATGCAGCGGAAGCGGTGGTGTGCCCATGTGTGATTCACATTAAGTATGTCCACTTTTTCCTATAGAAAGTGCCAACATAAGCCAAACTCGTACCCTTACGTATAGATGCTGGCTCATTCCGAGACAGTAATTGGTATTCCCATTCCAACAATTAGAGTTGGTCTGGCATACGATTATGCCAACCTAACTAGGATACCATTTTGGTCGACTTAGCAGGATATGTCGTGACATACCCTAACCTTATACCGATCTCGGGGATGATGTGGCCAAGCAATAAGTGACCGCAAATGATTAAGGGAAGAGTTTAACGTGAGTATAGATGTTAGACACTCACACCCTGAGATTTCTATCCCAGATATGGAGTAATATTATCACCTTACCCAAAATATTAGGGCAATCTCAATGAGATTGGTGCCTGTAGTCTATTATCAGCATAGTAAGAGACCACCAAGCGTGTCTTTTATTCTGTATGTGGATACCTCTCACTTCTATTTATGTAGAAGGTTTCATATGGAGAAGATATGATAAGAATTTGGATCCAGAGAAGGCTCATTTTGGGACGAATGTGTTATATTGGTGGTAGAAGAAACTCAATCGACGAGATACAGGGGCTTATCTCTTCCTTTATTGGGCTAGTTATGTACCGTCTTGGGTTCCTTGAGGATTTAAAATCGCTATAATTTTTGACATTGGAGGTGGAGACCCTTGAAGAGTTAATTCACTTTAAGCAAAGCAGACGGCTAATGCCATATTTGGGTTGATAGGAATTTTATTAGCGGAATAAGAGAGGAAAGCATTTTGAAGATGATAATTTTTTTCTATATTATTCTAAACTTATGTGGATAAGTAACGAGGAGAGTAGTAAATTTACACTTTGGGATATGCAGCGATGTTGTGATAACATTATAACTGGGGAGTAATGAAATTTGGTGCATGCTCTCATTACAATGAGATACAGATTGGTCGTCGCCGTAAAAATTTGAATTTCTACATCACAGCTAATATATAAGTGCATCGTTGCGGGGATCTATAGGGTAAGAACTCTAAGTCGAGGAAGATATGCCCCTAAGGTTTGTGCCCATACGTGAGATGAATGTACCATATGGGCGGTGAAAGAAATTTAGTCCAAAAACATACGGGGGCTTGTCCCTTCGTTTATTGGCCTAGCTGATGGGCCAAATGGGATTCTACCAGGAGTCGAAAATCTTTGTGGCCTACTTCACTTAGCCTTGCTACAATGAGTTTTTCCCATCTAGGTCGTTACAAGCCGTTGATATTGGAATTGGCACTCCTTGATGAATGAGTTCATCTTAAGCAAGGGGGATGATTGAACACCATGTTTTGGTTTACGGTGAGTTCACTCCCAGAGTAATAGAGGTGAGTACCTTAAGGATGAGCAGGTCTTCACTCTAAATGAAGACTATGCAGAGAGGTAAACTGTAACGTAGCGTTGTAGCGTCTCTCAAGGATCAAAGGTCGATCTGACGACCGCATGACAAATTTTGGGGGACGCCTTAAAGTTTGTTAAGTGGGAATTGTATCGATTGCTGATCAAAGAGGTGCGTTTACAAGCGTCCAATTAAAGATAAAGAATACGAAATTGTAGCACCTGTGGTGCTAAGGCATTGTTACGTGATTTGTTAAGTTGACAATTCATACCATTGCATCGCAAATACGTGTAGTACCCAGTTGGGACTTTGTTTGGAAAGGGCTACTATGTTTATATTATGAATTAGGAATTTTAAAGGTGAATGCTGGAGCAAGAAAACCTCTCCCCTCCTCTTTCCTCTCCCATCTTTCCTTCTGTTTACTTGAATTGGTGGTGCATTGGGTTGGCAGTTTCATCCTGATGCTGGGTTTTACCTAATTATGTTGAAAGTTCTTCTTGATTCCCGAATTGCTCCAGGCCTTTGTGCCGTATCTGATACCTGGTTTACTCCTTGGTTCACCTTGTTAGTTCCTGATTCAAATTTTGTTCTTTATATTATGCTGAAATTGCTGATTTTGTTTTGGGGTTATTGAGTGCCTTTAGAAATTGGTTGGGAGGGGGCTGCTATATGTTTATACAATTCGACCTCTTTGGGTCCGCTACTTTTAGCTCCAGTTGTGTTGTTTTGGGCGGCTGCACTTGGGGTTATCGAAAATTAATTGCTGTTCAATATTGGGGGCTGCTATATATATACAGATTTGCACCCCTCCTACTGTGGTTCTTTGTGATTTTGGGGCTGCTGCTTGTATAAATCCCAATTTTAGAGACCGATGTATATCCATCCAGTTGGTTTTAAATTGAGGGCTGCTATGCTTTCGCTAAGGGCCACTTCTAATTCTTGTTAGTATGGGCTGCTATTATTCATTCTTTATAGGGGGCTGCTCTACTATCTTTCCTTGTTATTGGGGGCTGCTGCTATACTTTTCTGTTGGGGGCTGGTGGTTTACTCTTCTAGGAAGTTAATTTTTTGGGTTTATTCTCTTCCTTTAAGTCAAATTGGGCTGTTCTTAGTGGCTGGTGGTTTGCTCTCCTAGGAAATTTTAATATTTGAATGATTGCCTCGGACGAGATGACATTTATGGAAGCGATTGATAGTGATATGGATAGTGATGGTTGTACTAGAAGATGAGATTGGGGCTTGCTTCTACATTTTTTTTAATACATAAGAGAGACGATCTTGCGGGTACAATAACTGTTTGGGTATTTGAGGTTTGACCCAAGGATATGACGTCGTGAATTTTATGGTTGATACCCGTTTGACTTTGAGGCCATCCTCATTTAATGCAAAAAAAAATTTGGATGCACAGAAGTGATGATGTTGAAAGTGATACAGGTTAATTGGATAACGATGCCTGGGATTGGAAGAATCAATCTATCTTTGCAATCTAAGCACATGACTCCTTGGTGGAGGATTCTAAATTTTATTCGGGGTCACCGATCTTAAGGAGGTTAGATCAAAGGTGCAGTCAAAGTTGGTTTATTAAGGTGATGTGAATGAGTTGTGACCCTCACTAGTGGTGATTGGGAATTTAAGAGTACTCCCGATGACTTTTGAGATCTGAACTTAAACCCCCCTGACCTCAACTTAAATTTCGGGGACGAAATTGTTTCTTCGTTGATTGGATTTGTAACATCCCAGTGCGCGCTAGGCCCCTATGATGAAAGATAAATCAGTGTCGACTCGGTGTCGCTAAGAATGTGTTCGAGCTCTTATTCGTCTTGCGGGAATGTGTATATATCACCATATTTATAATAACTTTTGATGCAGACGGCTTTTGACGGTGATGTTGCATACAAATATATGTTTAAATGATCGATGGTAGGTGATGCGATAGTTTCGGCAAGTGCACCGGTCGCGCAAGTAATAATAATGGGGAAAATCCCCGAGTGTCGGTCTCTTGAGGAACACAGTAAGGTGGAGTTAGGTTTCGAGGAAGGACTTGAGATCGAAGTCCTTAGTCGATGCTACAATGAATGGGTGGTTTGGTTTGCAAGTAATTAAATAAAATACTATGCCTACTCCTATGCAATGCCGCTATGCAATGCTTCGATTGGCGGGATGGAGACTAGGCAGGCCTTGAGCGCGCTGCGTCGAAAGGGCGGATGGGCGAGAAGGCTAACGAATTGAGGGTCGCAAACACCTCTTCAACGAGCACGCCAGTAGCAATTGCTAGTGCGGCACCGGACATGGTAATGGAGCGGAAAATCGATCGGGGCGTACCTCATTAACACAAATGAACAAAATGATTTCATAATCATGAAATAAGCAATCTTAAACATCATTCATAGCGTTCATCATCGATATAAAGAGAATACAACACTATAACCACATAAGTAGAGGAAAAAGGGCGAGAGATACGACCGAATCCGGAGTCTCGTTGTAGATTCATGGTAGGAAGCACCAGGTTGTCAATCCGCGTCCTAACTCGGTCCCAACTGCGTCCGGGGTAGAGGAGGGCTGTCACACCTCCCAATGAACCCGTCTTCTCCAGCGATTTACCATCCGACCACGTCTCAAGCGAAGAACCTCTTCATTAGCGATCAAAGTGAGTGTAGGAACCCTTCTTTCAAGCCCTTGGATGATGGAGGAGGCCTAGGGGATGAAATCCCTCTGAAAACGGCGAAAACGGCGGACGGAACGGAGCCAAATTGCGTCCCCCCCCCCCCGACCTAATTCGCGATCAGGTCATTAAATAGGCGCTGGATTGAATACTGCGCACGATCATTGGCGCACGACCAGTGGTCGTGCGCACTGGAATTCTGCGATCGTGCACACTGCCTGGACAGAACCTGCAAGAGACGAAATTATAAAATACAATGTTCGCACGACCAGTGGCGCACGACCGGTGGTCGTGCGCACTGGAGTTGATGGTCGTGCGCACTACAGCAAACAGAACTCAGAAATTTAATGGTCAATGCGCACGAGCAGTGGCGCACGACCGATGGTCGTGCGCACTGGAGTCGATGGTCGTGCGCACTGCACCAGACAGAACTCATGAAAAAGGGTTAAGTGCGCACGATTAGTGGCGCACGACCGGTTGTCGTGCGCACTAGAACAAGTGATCGTGCGCAGTGTTCCTGTGCAGAATTGCACCGGAAACACTTGCACGCCTCCTATTCCAGCACAAACACAGATCTAGCCACTGAAAGTGGCACTTAACAACATATGAATACTACTAAAGATAATACACACGAAAACACACCAAAGTGGGCCTAAATGTGCACCTAGCATGGGTTATCAAATATAGACTATAATAAGGCTAAAGTGCGTGATATTGACAAAATAACGGCCCGGATGAGTCCATAAATGTGTATATGATCAGGACTCATCACACCCCCAGACTTAACTGTTTGCGCGTCCCGAGCAAACGAATCCGGTGGAATGTGAAAACGATAGCTAACATAGAGAATTACACAAGGGAGTACGGTGCGAAGTAACGTACGCATGCGAGTAGAAATTCTAGTAGAAGAAGATTCTAATTATGCTAACTAATTTACATAAGTATTAAAGCGTAAGTAAAGATTTAGTCCTACTCAGTTGGTGAATTATGAAGAATTTGACGATCATGCCCAGTATGAAAGTGACGAGACACTAAGGCGGGTGTTGCAAAAGATCGGGGCTTAGGAATAACTCCGCTGAAATCCATCAACGTCGTGAACCATACGCTCGCCCGGTCACACTCTCTCCACGGCGCTAGCAAACTCGCAAATCAAATCAGTAGGACTTATAGGATTAAAACGAGGCTTAGGTTACGGTATGATATTCAAAGTTAAACACGATGGCTGCGCAACCCAAGTGAGCTATCGGAACGCTGCACCCCACAAAACCACAAACTACGCTCGTGTGACACACCCCCAGACTTATCATGAAAACCAGGTGTGCACACGGCCTACTTCACAAACACCAACAGATTTTCTGTTTTTAGCTCGGGAGGACTTTTTTTTTTAAATACTCTTTTTTTTTTCTTTTACATATTTCACTTCTTTTGTGTAACCCCCGGTTGGTTCAAAATCAGTGGATGGACATTATTTTCTCATCATAACACAATGATTCCACACTCCACACAAGTTTAGAATTATGAGCGCAGTTAAAAACGTTTTGGTTGCGGGAGTAGGATAGGCTTCAGGCTTTGGTGGATGAAGAGGAGCTGAACAAAGGATTGGTAGGCACAAATTCGGCTCGCAAAGGTGAATGAAATGGACATGGAACAACAAAGCTCAAACTAGCCAAATGGTGGCCTACGTCATTTTTAACTCGACGAGTCGCTCTCACCAATGCTTCGAGAGTCGCTTGGGGCAAGTTCTTAGCCCACGAGAAAGATAAACCTTCCTCCCGACTCGAGCAACACACGACTAGCAATCGTGCACACACAATACCGGGTTATCGTCAATTTCATACAAATTCAGCATTTGAGTATACTAAATCTAAATTTACGCAGAAATACTAAATATAAATTAGATGCATAAAGAAAATCTAGTTCTACTCAAATTCTACCATAACATGCGACGTGACTAGTACACTACATGAGTCGACATCGTGCTCCAAATAATAATTCCTATGTTAACAAACTATTTCACATTCCAACCAAACTAATTTTAAACGGAACAACAAAAAGAAAAGCACGCACTCAAGTGGGTGAAGTGGTGTGTAAGGAATGCAACAATGATAAAGATAATGAAAAATAAAAAGCAACCTTCTAGTATGCAATGCAGCTCGTGCACAGTGGATAAAAACAACCGCTCCCCCAGACTTAAGCTAAACACGATATCTAGAAATTTGAAGCTGAAAGAGGGGAGGAAGTGTTACCCAATGCTCAGAAATGAGCATACCAGACGATTGGCGTTTAAGATCAAGAACAGTCCGCAACGTCCGCCATCATGAGAAACAAAGGCCACCTGAAAGTTATACACTAGAGCAACAAAAATAGTGAAAACTGAACTAAACATGTGAGAGCACAAAAAGAAAAAAAATCAAGAAATCTAAGTTATCACCCATGGGAGTGAACTTGTTCCTGCCATTAATATTGAGCACTCGCACACAAAATAAGGGAACAGAAAAAGCTGAATAAATAAACTATGCCCAGAAGAGCATTCCACAAGCAAAATGTTATTATTACAAATAATAAAAGATAAGGAGTTCAAACGACTCAACAAAAGAAACTAAACAGAAAACAAGGCTTAGAATATCTCGCATGCAGGGGGGAAGATCACTCGTCGTCGCTGTCGCTATCTAACACCACAACGGACGGCGACCGTCTGGAAGATGATGCGGCCCGACCCGGAGGTGGGGGAATATTTAGCCCTCCCCGCAATGCCTGCTGATAGACGAAATCCGTAAGCCAGTACTGGTTTGCCTCCAAATCGGAGAGGCGCCGATCGAAACTTGGCACCTCCGGCGCTCTAGAAGAACT
This sequence comes from Dactylorhiza incarnata, assembly GCA_033032865.1. NCBI lineage: Eukaryota > Viridiplantae > Streptophyta > Magnoliopsida > Asparagales > Orchidaceae > Dactylorhiza > Dactylorhiza incarnata. Next base: position 3,467,930 of record JAWHQI010000068.1, read on the forward strand.
ACCCTCTTCCTTGGCTCTCCGCTCCTGCTGAAATGAATGCCTTCGCGGCTGCAGAAGGGCTACCTCGCGGTGAGTATTTGGCGGCTCAGCCGGCTCTCCGTGCTCCTCGTCGCCTTGCCTCTCCCTAGGCGCATCTCCCGGCATCACGACCACAAAGTGTCTACTACTCTTCTTCCCCACGACCCGTAATAGATGGAAACTCACCATGGTGGCCCGCGTGATGAATGAGGGTGCAGTCACCTGCACCATCGGAGGCAGATGACTCCAGATCCCCAAGCTTTTGGCAATGCGGGTGATATAGTAGGCACCACCAATGGCGCCTGTGAGACCGTAGGTAGCCTCGTGATGGAAGAAGAAGGCCAACATGTAGCCGAGATGCAAGGGCTGCCGAAATTCCATACTATAGAGGGAGATCAGATCCTGCCACCCCACTACATTCTGACTAAGGGCACGGGCGACAAGAGAGTGGCTAAGGACGTGCTGCAGGTATCGGAGAGCAGGCGCGACGATCCATGTGGATTTGCTTTTTCTGGCCACATATTCTTCATCACGACCCGTGAGGGCACACCACGCGGCACGCGGGGTAACACCATCAGGGAAGGAGACATCCAAATCCAGAAAAGGGATCGTCGTGGCCTCGGCTTCGGTGTAAAATCCAGCGTGCACCGCCAACTCGGATAAGGAGAGAGTGAAAACCTTGCCCAAAATTCGGAAAGAGCACTTTCCCGGACGTTGACCGGAGGGCAACACTTCCCACTCAAACGTAGCAAGAAATTCCAAGGTGAGCTCCCGGTAGCCGAGGTCATTGCACACGAACACCCCGCTCCAATGATCGAAATAATAGCGCTGGCGGACGGCCTCCCCCAACTCCCCATTGTCGCCGATAGAGTTCAACTCGTTCCAATCCACGAGACGCTGTGATAGGAATGGCTTCTCCTTAAGAGAATTGAATCGCCGCGTATGCGAATCCTTAGAAAAAGTCGCCATCCTAGCGAGGATCTGAGCAGGAGAGGCGGAAGAGCGGCCGGAGCGTTGGTAGACCTTTTGACGATCTCTGGAGCTCATGGCGGCAGGAGGGCAAAGGAATGAGGAGAACTAGGGAAAGGGCTCACCGAAAGGGAAGGAGGCGCACGATCGGCGGCAAGCAGGCAGAAACGGCGCACGGACGTCGGCGAATGAGAACCCTAGATCGTGCGCGAAAGGCTCGGGCGGACGGGCTTTTTATAAAAATCTGGGCCGATCGCACGACCAGTGGTCGTGCGCTATAAGTAGTGCGCACGATCAGTGATCGTGCGCTTTAGGAATTTTTCAGCGGCCAAAATTTTAGTAAAAACTCCATTCACCGTGCAGTTTACGCACAAACAGGAGTCAGCACACGCAGCGAGACATTCATAGCCTTAACAAAAACTCAACTAAACCAAACAAAATAAAGTTTCAGGAAAAATAAGGATAACTACTGGGGTTAATGTCATCCCAGCACGACTTATTCGAAATATAAAAGTTCTAGCTAATGGGCCTATGGAAGGAGAAGTGCACAGGTAACTGTTCTAATATGCGTGTCGGTAACGAGTACCGATACGGTGATAGAACAGTCACCCCTCTACTTAAATAAAGATACCTGCTCCTCACAGGTAGAGGGTAGAGAACGTAAGAAAAGGAGGAGGCCTGGTCCTCGCTCATCTCACGAAACACATCCTTGCCTAGCAAGGTATCGTCAACAGGGAGGTAGCAGGAGGAAAAGGCAATGAATGGAGCTTCCTCTACGGAGGGGGAATAAACCTCCTCACATGAGAGGATGCTCTTATCATTGACTTGAGCAAACAGCTCCAAGTCCTCCTGAAGCACCTGTGAAGACTCAACCTGCACCGGCTCAGATGACGAAAGGGGGTCAGGAAATAAAAGAGACGAAAGACGTAAATGATCAAACATCGGGGGAGCGGTCCCGGTCTCACTCCCATCAGGTTGGGGAAGCAAAATAATGCTTGCATTGTCATCAATGCTACAAGGCTCGGCGGGATCAACGGTGGCCAAGCTTAGGATTTGGACTTCCTCCACCGGTGCTAAGGGAGACTCCTCTTCACCTAGAAGGTTGTCCTCCTCCATAGGAATAGGCACAACACTCTGATCAACCGCCTCCTCTTGTGACACCTCATCGACAATGTCGTCGGAGACGAGTGTAGTGTGCACAACAGCGGGAAGAATCGAATCCACTAGAAGTGGTGGATGCACTGGGAGAATAGACTCAGCAATGTCGGTGCCCAAATCAGCCACACAGCTGGTAACTGTGTCAACGCCATACCCTTCAAGATGTGAAGGTGGCAATGACACAAAACCGGATGTTGAAGGTGTGCCGCCAGAGTTAGGATTTGGGACGATCCGGATATCCGGCTCGTCATCTTCATCCAATTGGCGACGAAAAACAGCACAATCCTTCAGGGCATGATCTGTGCTCCGACAAAACTGGCACTGCCTAGCGGGCTTCTTTGGCACAGCGGGGGCTGGAGCCGAAAAGAAGTATGACGGTAAAGGCTCAGCAGAGTAGCCATAAGACTTACGCGCACCATATGAAGTACCAGATGAAGTCGGTGCTCCATATGCTGGGCTGCAGGAACTATGCCTACTATTCTCCGTAGGGCATTCATCACTAGAGTGAGAAGTATCTCTACACCAACGGCAACGAATATTGAGATGTGCCCACATAGTGTAAAAATAATACGATTCAAGATAAGAATGCTATTATGCAGACACTATACCAAACAGAAATTACTAAAGCAACCTAATATTAAATAAGAAAGCGGAATAAAAAGAACAGAAATAAAATTTAAAGGATGCAATTTACAAATGAAAGGGCTTCTCTCTCAGACTCTCCCTCTCCAGAAAACTCACACGACTGTGATCCCCGGCAACGGCGCCAAAAACTTAATGCGAGGTTTCGGCAAGTGCACCGGTCGCGCAAGTAATAATAATGGGGAAAATCCACGAGTGTCGGTCTCTTGAGGAACACAGTAAGGTGGAGTTAGGTTTCGAGGAAGGACTTGAGATCGAAGTCCTTAGTCGATGCTACAATGAATGGGTGGTTTGGTTTGCAAGTAATTAAATAAAATACTATGCCTACTCCTATGCAATGTCGCTATGCAATGCTTCGATTGGCGGGATGGAGACTAGGCAGGCCTTGAGCGCGCTGCGTCGAAAGGGCGGATGGGCGAGAAGGCTAACGAATTGAGGGTCGCAAACACCTCTTCAACGAGCACGCCACTAGCAATTGCTAGTGCGGCACCGGACATGGTAATGGAGCGGAAAATCGATCGGGGCGTACCTCATTAACACAAATGAACAAAATGATTTCATAATCATGAAATAAGCAATCTTAAACATCATTCATAGCGTTCATCATCGATATAAAGAGAATACAACACTATAACCACATAAGTAGAGGAAAAAGGGCGAGAGATACGACCGAATCCGGAGTCTCATTGTAGATTCACGGTAGGAAGCACCAGGTTGTCAATCCGCATCCTAACTCGGTCCCAACTGCGTCCGGGGTAGAGGAGGGCTGTCACACCTCCCAATGAACCCGTCTTCTCCAGCGATTTACCATCCGGCCACGTCTCAAGCGAAGAACCTCTTCATTAGCGATCAAAGTGAGTGTAGGAACCCTTCTTTCAAGCCCTTGGATGATGGAGGAGGCCTAGGGGATGAAATCCCTCTGAAAACGGCGAAAACGGCGGACGGAACGGAGCCAAATTGCGTCCCCCCTGACCTAATTCGCGATCAGGTCATTAAATAGGCGCTGGATTGAATACTGCGCACGATCATTGGCGCACGACCAGTGGTCGTGCGCACTGGAATTCTGCGATCGTGCGCACTGCCTGGACAGAACCTGCAAGAGACGAAATTATAAAATACAATGTTCGCACGACCAGTGGCGCACGACCGGTGGTCGTGCGCACTGGAGTTGATGGTCGTGCGCACTACAGCAAACAGAACTCAGAAATTTAATGGTCAATGCGCACGAGCAGTGGCGCACGACCGATGGTCGTGCGCACTGGAGTCGATGGTCGTGCGCACTGCACCAGACAGAACTCGTGAAAAAGGGTTAAGTGCGCACGATTAGTGGCGCACGACCGGTGGTCGTGCGCACTAGAACAAGTGATCGTGCGTAGTGTTCCTGTGCAGAATTGCACCGGAAACACTTGCACGCCTCCTATTCCAGCACAAACACAGATCTAGCCACTGAAAGTGGCACTTAACAACATATGAATACTACTAAAGATAATACACACGAAAACACACCAAAGTGAGCCTAAATGTGCACCTAGCATGGGTAATCAAATATAGACTATAATAAGGCTAAAGTGCGTGATATTGACAAAATAACGGCCCGGATGAGTCCATAAATGTGTATATGATCAGGACTCATCAGTAGGCGGCTATGTTTCAACCATGACATCCACCTATAATTGGCTTCTTAAAATGTTAAATATAATTGTTGAGGTGCTATTAGAGGATTTATATATATGAACTTTTTTTATATTGTTGCGTCTTCCTACATTCTACATGTTGACAACCTATATAAAGATATATGTGAATATTGTAAGTTTTGGGAAGGCTTATGTGCTGCACCTTTCACTATACTTTGGTGTGCCAGTAGCGTATTCGCTGCGTTGATATCGATGCTGATAGCGGATATTGGTAACTGCGATTGGCATACTGCTAGGCAATAGCAAGTTAGCAATTTTGAGTTGGCTTGATAATAGAGGTTGTATAGTAGAAATGAGTGTGCTGCTAGCTGTTTGTGGTCTGCCAATAGTAAAATGGGTTGAATAAGTGATGGATAGAAGTGATTAAAACCAGTGAACGAACTTGAATATGCTAATCAAGATATTTAATGACAATATTGTGAGGTTTATATGGATGCAGGATTTTACTTTTGTATTTGGACAATAACGTTTAGCTTATATTCATTGCGTTGTACAAAATGTGAATCTCTGTAGTTGGTTTGGTAAAGAATTTGATGGCAGCTTGGTAATTATAGCTGTTTATCATGGCTTTGATTTTTTATTAGAGGCGGCGGACAAGGGGAGAAAGATTTATGTGTTTAATTTCACTCATGTCTTACTGTCGATGTCACAACCCGCATTTTCTCCGAATTTAAGAATATCAGAGTAAGAGAAAATACGCGTCATGATGCCACGTCATGCAGGAGACAACTGCAGACGCTCAGGCGGAAACCTCTTACTTATTAATTCAAAACATGATCACATGGAAATTTATCATTTGGGAACCATTTATTAGAGTTTTAGGGGAAGAACTGTGTCTCTCAGCTCGTGGATCAACTAGTCCACCAAGGAAAAAAAATATATTATATTTGCAGCGAAAAATACTTGATTTGACTCATTTTAAGGTCCTATATGCACGTGATGATAGGACATGAGGTAAATGATATGCTCATGTCTAGGCGTAGTATAAGTGTAGAAAATACCTTTAGGTTACTTTAAATATAAGGGTTTTGCAGTTAAAATGATGTGATATGGAGATGAAGAAAGTCATTTTATAACTATAATGCACCTAGACATAAATCATCCCCAGAGATTAAGATGTATCAGATCATAAAGTAGTGGCATAAAACTGGCAAATAAACTATAAAGTACCAAAAGGGGCACAATGGGCGCCAACAAATTGACACTAACCCATTGGCCTAAACTAGTATGTCTGAACAAGAAGAAAGCTGACTACAACAACTACCTCACAGCAGCGGGGTGAACAGCTACCAAAACTCTGATCTTCAGGCTACACCACTAGCCGTTACGGCTCTGAATCTGAGGCATTCAATAAAACAAAGAACGCCTCAGCAAGGAATTACAAGTGGCAGAAAACTAGCAGAAAAACAAGCAAGGCGTAAGGGGTACCAACCCAAGCCAAATTTACCGAAAGAGAGCTCCAAACAAAGAACCAACAAGCATCAAGTGCACTATACACCAAAAGAGGAACAAACATGTTCATTTATTTAGTTTCATCAATTAAAGAGACTGATCAGCTCAAATTATACGGGAGCGGTTAACTACCTCCGCTACCCCAAGCCCAAAAGCAGGTGGGGGTACCACTAGACCCAACCACCCAAACACGACTACCGTGCAAGGCTATAACATTTCCCCCACTATCCCCCAAACACAACTACTGTGAAGGGCTAAAGACAGTAGTTCTTATTACTTAAATTTTATTTAAACACGGGACGCAGCCCGAAAGGATAATCACTGGAAGGCCCAAAGAAAATAGGGTCAAGGCAAAGTACACCTCGATCAATATGAATCATAAGAGTAACTCAAATGTTAACAGACCACAACGAGTAAAAGAATACAACCAAGAGGGTTCAAAGATCAGGAGCACCGAAGGGACACTGGTAATCATCTTGGTGCACTAGAGAGGACAAAAGATTAAAACATGGAAATCGCAACGAAATCACATGCGCACCTGGCGGGGTTCCAAGGGGCCGCGCCCCTGGCGGGGGTCTTAGGGGCAGAGCCCCTAACGGGGTCCAAGGGGCAGCGCCCCTGGCGGTGGTCTCGAGAGATAGAAGGATTTCTCGAGAGAAAAGAAATTTGATTTCTCGAGAGGAGCAATTCTCGAGAGGAAGGCAGCTTCTCGAGAGATGAGGGAATGTCTCGAGAGCTCAAGGATTTCTCGAGAGGAGCATTTCTCGAGAGGAAGGCAGTTTCTCGAGAGATGAGGGAATGTCTCGAGAGCTCAAGGATTTCTCGAGAGGAGCATTTCTTGAGAGGAAGGCAGTTTCTCGAGAGATGAGAATGATTTCTCGAGAGATAGGCAATTTCTCGAGACATCTGGAATTAGCAAGAAGAAAGAAAATGGGAGTTTATCCAGTTCACGGTTTTCTCCAGGGAAAAACTATCCGATGCTTAGCGAGGAAGAACAATCAAGAATGCTTACTACCAAACCAACACTCCAAGACTTAAGTTAAACCGTGCGACATGAAATCGACACAAGCAAAACAATACTTCAAGAAACGAAAGGGAAGGAGGAGGAAGCCACTTGCCTTAAATCTCGCAAACTCGAAGATCTCCGCTCCGAAAGCTATGGATCGGCTAGGGAAACACACGAGCACAGATTCCTGAAACTTTTTGGATCAAAAGGAGGGGTTAGGTCACCACCAAAGCTCCCAAAACTCCACGAAACGAGAAAGGCTTACCGCTAGAACGAAGATCTCGTCGAGAGCTTTCCAAATCTTCAAACCAAACTCGATTCCGACCACTACAGCCCTAGGAATCGCCGGTTGAAGGCTCCACGAAGCTCCGCTCTCGCCCTAACCCTCGGCGGCTGCTTTTGATCGAGGAAGAGGATGAATAGGGAAAGGGGAAGGCTTTAGGCTTATATATAAACCTAAATTTATTATTTAAATAATTAATTAATTCCCCAATTTACTTAAACTGCGAGGGCGACCAAAACACCTCGGATTTCTATGAAATTCGCACCCTAGCTGAAAAACGGCGCTACGAATCCAACAGCGAAGTCAGAATTCCATTCCGACGAGCCAAACTCCGGATAAAGCCTTCCGAAGCTAAAATCTTGATATCCACTCAAAATCTTCACTTTAACTCGAAACGACGCGAAATCTCGCACGCTTGACCTAAATCACAAGCTTTAACTAAGCTAAAACTCGAAACACTACCAGACGAGCTGACATAACGCCCTTACGCCAAAATTACGTCACAGAGGGTACGTAAAATAATTAACGAAAATCAGGGGCGTTACAGCCGACTCTCTCTCTCTCTCTCTCTCGGGTATATCGCAGCTAGAGTTCTCCTCTTCCTCTTATGCCTTCTCTCTCACTCGTTTTGCCTGATCTGGCAAGGAATCTCGTAGTTTATGCTGGGAGCAGGTTTTGGTAAAGCTCTAGTTGCTCCGAACTTCGTCAGGCTTGCGACTTACTACTGAGATTAGAGTTCTACCCTAACTGTAAGTTTTCGGTTCTTTAGATTCTCTTAAAATATCCTCTTACCTGGATCTAATTTAGTCCTGTGAGAGTATGATTGTGCTTCAAAATATCTAGAACTCTATTGGTTTTTTTGGTGGAGGTTTGGTGAAGGGGGGGTTCTGTGTTGTTGGGCTGTACTAAGCTTTTGTTGCTCCTCTTTTATTTATCGTGGCTGTACGGATTTGGACAAAGGGGTGGCTGGTAGATTTGATTTTTATCCTGCATGTGGCTGTTTTCCAGGATGTTTTTGGAAGTGTTGTTGAGCCCCGATTGCTCGTATTGCCTTATACATTCCATTGTTGTTGTTGGGTTGCCTTTAAGCCGACCAGATTCACTACCTTGTCGTGTTCCCTTGTTGTGTTGTTGATTACCTTATGCCACTTTGGGTTCACTTCTTGTCTCATAATTCATGTTTTCCTATCCTTGGACAACCCTTTTTAACGAGTCTAAGTCACCCTTATGTGTCAACGTCATAGCTATATTATGATGCAACCTCTGTTGAATTATTGTAGTTGACTTCAGAGCAGATCTTAGGTAGGAGCCACTGGGATCTGGGTTTAGGACTCAACATGAATGTTGTAGCCCTTGATGAGAGCTATCCAAAATGGGGTGGCACATAATTTGGGGTGGAGCAGAACTCCCAGAAACTCAGTTTTGTTAATCAGCGTCATTGTAGTTTGAATTGCGATAATTTTTGGGATATCTCTTATAATACTTGTCTGATGCTCTCAACAATTGGTAGAAATCAAATTGATGATATTGTGCTAACCTCTGTTGAATTTCATGAGTTTTGGGAGGATATTCGTTGTCATTTTGCCGATCATAGTTCTTTCCCGCATTGCTCCATAAATAATAATTGGGAATGCCGATGGGGCTAACATTTGGTTTGAATGGCCATAACAAGCTAGCGGAACTACGGTAGAAGTTTCAGCAAGGCTCGATTTGATATGGGTTCTTAATTAAATATATTGTCATAAAATATTATGCTGTTGAACTCCGTTAGAGACTGAAAATGAATAACCAAGTTGGGCTCGGGAGAACAAAGTGTTGTCTTGAAATAGAAGGACTTGGATTAGAAGTCCTGGTGTACGTAGATACATAGATTATTTAGAAGGACTTGGATGAGAAGTCCTGGGGTACGTAGAAACACGGATTGTATAGAAGGACTTGGATTAGAAGTCCTCGTGTACGTAGATACACAGATTGTTTAGAAGGACTTGGATGAGAAGTCATGGTGTACGTAGATACACGGATTGTATAGAAGGACTTGGGTTAGAAGTCCCGGTGTACGTAGATACACGAATTGTATAGAAGGACTTGGATTAGAATTCCTGGTTTACGTAGATACACGAATTGTATAGAAGGACTTGGATTAGAAGTCCTGATGTATGTTGATACACGGATACAAATGGACCCCGCTGGGGAGGATTACTTGTGGCGGGTCTACATGCTTGTTAGTCATGACACCGACAGAAGCCGGCAGTAGACTCTAGACCGGTTGGGTTGGACTCTTGGTGCTCAACTACCCAAGTCCCCTTCTGTGTCCTTGGAGGCTCCGCTGTGTGTTCTTAGCGTCGAGCAGTACGCAGAGTCTCTGTTGTGTGTTCTTAGTGTCGAGGCGTACAGAGGCCTAGGACTGGTAGTGTTCATACCCTCCTAGTAGTGGAGGAGCTCATTCCACTGTCTCCGTCTGGCCACGACGGGAGATGCCTGAGCGGTTAGCTACCGCTCAAAAAGCGAGAACTAAAGGTCTATGTCGACATTGAAACTTTGCATGGGTGAGTCATCATATCATAATCATTGCATTGCATTCATCCTTCATAATCATTGCATCGCACCGCATTGGATCCTCATTATATAAACTTGTATGGGCATCTTTATATGATGAGTTACCTTCATGTTCAGATCCTTAACTTATAAGCTTGTATGGGCATCCTTATAAGTTAAGTTCAATTCGGTTTATGATACTCTGCTTACTTCTTTCTGTTACTAGTACGAGATGATACTCTGCTTACTTCTTTCTGTTACTAGTACGATATGATACTCAGATTACTTCTTTCTGTTAAAAGTACTTGCTTGTATTTGTACCTGTTAGTTAGAGTTATTGCAAGTACTTGGGTACTTATACAACCGACATGTATATATAACCATTCCTATCACCTGCTTTGTATATTATTGCTTATATTGCAGCTTTCCTTCCTTTCCTTCCGCCCGGTGCCTTGGAGTCGCCGGGGGAGCGGATGTGAAGCCACTTAGTCTTCATGACTAACGGTTGCTACGTCCCTCTTTTTAGGAGAGTTCCTTAGAGCAGCTGTGCACGGTGCTGGAGGAGGCCAGACAGGTCAGGTGTGTAGGGTTGGTGGCTATGGTACCATGGCTACCGTTTGTGGCAGATGCGAGCACAGGTTGAGATGTAGCCCTTGGGGCATTTAGCTTGATACTCTGATACTATTGTAGGAGCTCTCGGAGCTTCTTGTCTTTTGTGCTTATTTGGACTTTTACTCAAGTGAATATTTTATATGGCTTCTTGCATTTACATTATTGATGGGTTGGCGCTGTTCAGTTGGTTTGGCCGGCAGGATAGGCGTCTTGTGGGAGATGCTAGCTCGTGTGCTGGCGCTTCCGCAAGGCGGCTGTCCTGGGCATAAGACTCCCCTCGCCCGTGTTTTGTGTTCCGGGAGGGGGATCTTACACCTTCCCCGGATACGGACTCAAGCCGCTCTAGCCAACCCTTCCCCGGATATGGCCTCGAGCACCCCCTAGACCTAACCAAGATCTAGTCGCCAACACGAGGTGAATTTCTGCCCTAAGTCCTACCCAGACTTAGTCGCCAACACGAGGCCAATTCTCTAACGGTTACAAAAGATATGAAATAAAGTAACAACAACAATATTTAAAACTCCCTCTAAGAAACTTTTGAAGTCGGAGATGAACGATCGCTGTAGAATAAGCGAGGTTGAAGAGATCCCTCTTTGGATGTAGCGTGATGAAGTCCTCCTTCAAAAACTCTCTAAGTGTTTGGTGGGAGATCAAATCTCGGTCATATAAGGCTTTGGAATTCTGGCACAAGACCTCTCTCAGGAATCAACACCCAAAACGAGAAGATAAGGGTCCATTATATAGCCTCAGCGCTAGCGCCTGCGCTAGTGCTACCGCCGGCGCTATCCCATTTTAGGACATATTCTGCGCGACAGAATCTTCAATCCCAGGAAAAAATTCTCTCTTGCTTTCTGTGCTCCGCGCTATCGCTTGCGCTATCGGATACCGCCAGGCGCTATCCCATTTTAGGACATATTTTGCGCGACAGAATCTTCAATCCGAGGAAACAATTCTGTATTGCCTTCTATGCTCCGCGCTACCGCCTGCGCTATCAGATGCCGCCAGGCGCTATCTCCTTCTATATATGTTAACGCCAGCTTGCATCTCAGCGGTTTTGTCTTAGTGTCCCAGCGGTTTGGTTCCGTCTCAGCGGTTTGGTTTCGTCTCAGCGGTTCCGTTTCTTCTCAGCGGTTCCTTAGCGATAGCGCCAGGCGCTAGGTGATACCGTCGGGGCTAGTGGGAGTTTTGGATTTGATGGCTCAAATTTGGGGGCAACCTTCTTATGTAATCCTTTAGTCATATGGACTTTGTTTTCCTGCACACTTAAACACACAAAATCAAATACACATAGGATTTGTTATTCTCAAACCTAGGAGATGCGGAAGACCATGTTCCAACAAACTCCCCCTATTGATAATAACAAATCCATTAGTGATAAATTAGAGCATTAATAGATAAGCATGATGAAACTTACTTGTGTGTGTGTGTGAGTGATGACTTAGGATAATTATTGATTTTAGCATTTAGAATTGCTCCACCTAAATACATGCTCCCCCTAAGTGAATGCTCCCCTAATATGTAAGCTATCATATTAAGTTATTATCATGTTAGTTTTAATTTGGATAGAGGTTCTTATTTATCATGTTAGTTCTCCCCCTTTTGTTATTAGCAAAAGTGGGTAAGGAAGCAAAACACATAAATTTTTGATAATAAGATAAAGGCATGATCGAGCTTTGAGAGTGAAGGAAATGATAAGGAGTTTTAGAATAATTTTTATAGAAATAGATCAGAGTTTTTAGCTTAAAGATGAAACATTTGCCAAGTTATATTATCATATTAGTTTTCCCTTTATATAAGAGTTTTAAGCATAGAAAGGTAATGATTTCCAAGTAACCAATCTACCCAGACAATATGTCTACACCCTAGCCCCGTACTAAGTGACGGATGGACATGAGGAGCTGCAAACATGCCGTAGGTTGGGGTGTTAGTCCCATATGCAAACACTAGACAAAACTCAACCTAGCACTCTTTCCCCGTAGTGCCTCGCAAGGCCCCACTGGAACCCTCCCCGGTTAAGGACAAGACATGACTAGAGATAAGGTTATCTAATGTTTCCAACCCTACGCCCCCGCTATGGTGAGATATGAAGTCGTGGATAATAATTATTGGAAACATTAGGCATTTAAATTTAGTGATAAGTTCATAGCCTATGGGTTTATATTTTTATTTGAATTTATGAAAACACTCGCATAGCTATTTTGAAATTCATTAATGAATCAGAGATTTTAATATAACACTATTTTCATAAAAATACATCAGAGTTTTTAGCAAAAAATATATTCATGTTTAGAGTGACCAATATAAAGTTTACCAAGCAAGTCTACCACTTGTTGAAAGAAAGGAATGTTAATATTCAAGTGAGGATGCACACAAAATAAAAGACTTTAAATAAGCATGAAAGTGCAAGGTAAAACAATTATATGGTTATGATGCAGAAGACTTATCGAAATACAAGAAACATCTTATTGTAATCATTGATGATCCATAAAAAAATATATGAGTTAAATTTCATAAAGAAGATGTTTTTGTAAATCATTGTTCAATTAAAATCTTTATGTTTAACAATAAAGTAACCAAGCATGAAATAATGTTATCAAAAAGAGATTGATACAATGTTATTTTAATTCACAATTTCAAAACATACCAAACATTGTAGAAAGCATGCTAGGTTATCTAGTGCATTTATATAGAAAGAGTATTATAGAATTTTAGCATTAGAATCCAATATTCATGAGAAGAAGTGTTATGGAAGATAATGATGTGCACATAAGTGTATTTTTGAGTATAGTAAACAAATGTTTTAATAAAAAATACAAGAAATATGTAAAGTAAGAGCACAATAAAACACAAATAATTTTACTTCCACATACTTTTATGCACATAGAAAAAATGTACAACTACCAAGGTGCTTTGCACACACAATGCTCATTAAGACTTATCAGGGTGCAAAGTAGTGCTTGAGGGATCACATATTTTATTTTATTTTAATATTTAAACTAGTGATCTGGTGTACTAAAGAGTAAGTGGTTTTTATTTTGAAAGAAAGATATGGTTTGCACAAGATACTTTACTATTCTTTCCAAGGTGCTCAACCTCACAATGCTTATTAAGACTTATCAGGAGGTTCAAGTAGTGCTTGGTGGAGTTATCTTTGTCACTTTATTTTATGATTTTTGATTTGTACAAAGTTCTCTGAATACACTTATTTTGCAAACCAATATAAAGTATGAAAACATAACCACTTTTCTTAACTTTTAAAAGTGCAAATAAAGGTAGTGTAGGTAAGATACTTGTGCAATTTTAATTCATTGTACTAATACAAAACATACACAAGCATTCTTAGATTAAACACATATGTAGACAATGCCAAAGTGAGTGAATAAATATCATTATCAAACATAAAACATTTACTCATACTTAGAGGCGTGCTAAGCTTGGTTCTACACAACTTTTACAATATAATTGATGCACATATTAATAGATATATCAGAGCATGATGAAAATAATGTTCAAAGTAGTTTGAAGAGATAAATTGCAACATTATAGAAGTTCTAAATGATGGGTTAAAATCATGCTTGAGTTTCAATGAAGTCCATACAGTATTTTTGATATTTTGAAGAATAATTTTGATTTAAAGTTTGAACTCATGAGATTGATCTTCGACTTCCCGAGGACTACCTTGTGAGGGGTTCACCCGGTACTAGGAGATGTGATGGGATGATAGCCCAAATCCCCCTTTCGCAAGATACAGTAAGTAAAATGTAAGTTCAAAAAATACTTGTTCATATTTTTTTTTGTTTTGTATTTTTGCATTTGATTTTTGCATATAGAAATCAAACAAATAACCAAAAAAAATATTTTTTTTTTGTAATTTGGTTTTTGTAATTTTGTATTTTAATTTTTCAAAAATTAATTATAGGCATAGATGCAAAAATGAGTAGTACATATAAAATAATATATTTTTAGGGATTTTGCAAAATTTTAAAAATACAGAAAAACAAATAGGTGTGCTAGCACCGGCGTTAGCGCTAGCGCGGGAAACAGTATACGATTTTTGATGATTTTGAAATTTTTATTTGCTTATCTTGATTAAGTGTCCAAATAATAGTTTCATGCTGATATTTCAGAATTTTAAGAGATGTCTAGATAGTGCAAATTTCATGAAACATTAGCGATTTTGTATATGACTTTACCAAATCAGTTTGCATGAGACATAATTTATTATATCTCCATTTTAATTTTTCTAAGGCTTATATTTATCAATCTAATGTAGCTTGAAAATGATAGAAAATGTAATCACGAGAAGACAAGAATGAACAAAACAAATATGCATGATTTTAGTGATTAAAAAATAATGTTCATGCATAAGAATACCACGGATAAGCCCTAGATGAGAATACCCAGCCTGTATATCTTGGTAAACATATAAAGCCTAACATAGACACAAATATTCTTTAGGCGACAATGTTAGTATGATAAGTTTGAGATTAATGTTATACCAAGGTTTGATAGTGTTTCAACTTATAGACCTAGAATGGAGTGACGATTCTATTTGATTTGATATCAAGATGATTCAAAGGTCTAAACTAGAAAAAAAATCACACTACACATATAATACACCAACCATGGTATGTAATTATAATATCAATTGTCATCAATTAATATTTCAATTATAATTCACATAAATGTGATAGAAATAATTATTTTTAAAAGACTTTTGATATGACATAAGATATATGATGTTAGAGAATTTTAGCAAAGGACATCAATAGATCATAGTGGTGCTTGAGAATTCAATATTCATTATGAAGGTAAATTCTTTCAATACATTTTAGAGATTTTCTTTTAATTATGAATTTTGAATATATATGTGATTTTTGATAGGTGAACAATAGTGATGGTTTAGATCATGTTTGACATCAAGGAGTGAACACAATATAATTTTTTGTTGTGAACAAAGACAACCATATTGAAAGTTGAGCTTTTATTTAGATCTTGAACTTTCTTTTTAGATCATGTTATTTCTCTAAACCACTTGTTGGTGAAGTCTAAAAAGCTCAATAGCCTAATCATATCTTATAGCAAATTTATAGTTCAATTTATATGAATATTATATGATATATATAGGCAATGAATATAAGAAAGAGAGATAGGTCATCAAGATAAAAAATATGATTATGAATTTTGATTAATTTGATTTATAAAACATTAAGTTATAAGAGATAAAATCATATTTCCAATAGCATATAAGATGACCATTACATGATAGCTTAAAAAAATAAGAAAATAAGAAAAATTAAAAGACATGAAAGCATATCATGAAGTAGAACTTTGTACATTTCATTTTGAAAGGATTCTACTTCATGCAAATGATGATACCTAATGAATAAGAGATTTAGGTATCCAAAGGGGACCAAGTGTGGTGGTTCCTTTGGGTACCCAAATATAACGTGTATGCTTGTGGGTAGTTAGTGATGAATGTGACCTTTCATGTGAAGCTAATGTTTTATCTTTAACTTTGGGCCTCCATTCAAACCTTGGTTTAAAATTATTTCTATCTGTCAAATTTCCATGATGATTTTGCAAAACATTATTTTTAGTTTTCAAATTTCCATAATCATTTACTTGAATATTTGGATCAAAAAGGTTTTTGAATTTATACTTTGAAGGAAATTTGTTTGCATTTAATTTTAGGTTGGGAGAAACATGATATTGTAAATTATGGTGATTTTGATTTTGATTTACAAATCCTTTATGTTCCTTACTCCCATTTTTGAACTTAGGCAAGATGTTCATATTCATATTCAACTTGTTTTTAGATATAGTTTGATATTGTGAATTTTTATTTATAAATTTCATAAGCAAGTTGATTTTAGTTTTTAATTCATCATTCTTAATTTTTAAATTATGTCTAGCTTTATTATAAGCGATTGTGCTATTTTTAAGAATGGAAACAATTGAGTCAATATGATTTTGATAGTTATTTCTATATTCATCAAATGTTTCATCCATTTCTTTAATTTCAATTTTATAGTCTTTACACTTAGCACAATCATTTTTCAAGGATGAATTTTCTAAACATAATCTTTCATTTTGTTCTTTTATAAAAAGAAGTTCCTTTTCAAGTTCCTTGCATTTTTCTTTTAAATCATCAAATTCCATACAAGTTATAATGTTTTCAACTAAGGAACCATGGGTAGAACTAGATGAATTAGAATTTGATTCTTCATTAATTTTTGCATTTAAATTTTTATTTTCTAAGCGCAGATGTTTATTAGCATTTTTTAATTTCTTAATTTTGCGCTTTGTAGTTTGAAGCAATTGTAATGAAGAGATAGAAGTACAAAAAATGGGATTTGATTTCCTTACATTGCTTTAGGGAGAGGTACGATTTGAACACATTGTTTCTTTGACATCTTTTTGGCACTCCTCTTCCAAAGATAGTACTTTTCCTTCTCTCCCATTTGATGTGTGCTCCAATGATCCGTCATGAGAGGAGCATTCTTGAAGACTTGAGCAAGCTTGCAAATTCTCCGGTTCTTGTGATTGTTCCATACCTGTAGAAGGAGAATCATACATTTCTTCAAAAAAATTCCATACTTTGTATGCACTAGAAAAACAATATATTAATTTTGAAATTTCGTAAGATAAAGCACAGAAAATACTATTTAAAGCTTTTGCATTTAGATGACGTTCCTGTTTATTTGATTCATCCGTTGGTCTAACTATTGCTATATCCCATGCATTTATATCTAAATTTTTAATAAACTTTTCCATTAAAAATTTCCACCCTTTATAATTTCTCCCTTCGAATAAAGGTGGTTTAAGAGATTTTTCTTCTTCATACAAATTTACCCCACTAATAGAAGCGAGATCATGAGACACCATTATTCTTGGTTGTTAAGCCGATTGGAATAAAACCGCTCGGATACCACTTGTTGGATCGGTAGGCGCCCTTAGAGGGGGTGAATAAGGGTTTTAAAAACTTATATTATATTTTGTAATACTTGAAATAATAAGAGATCAAAATAGTGATTTTGCATAAAGATCTAAATTGTTTTATAATAAAAGAGATGATAATAAACCATTTAAGGAAATGAAGAACAAATCATTTTTATTACAAAAGGAGAGACATGATTACAATTACTAAAAATTGATTACAAAATTAGATTTCAATGACGCTAGAAATCAAAGCGAAATATGAAAGACACTTTTTGTTTTTTATACCGACTCGTATCCCCACGAACCGGTTGGCTTTAGCCGTTCTTTCCCCGGATACGGCCTCAAGCAGCTCAATCCAACCCTTCTCCGGATATGGCCTCGAGCACCCCCTAGACCTAACCTAGATCTAGTCGCCAACACGAGGCGAATTTCTCCCTAAGTCCTACCCAGACCTAGTCGCCAACACGAGGCAAATTCTCTAACGGTTACAAAAGATATGAAATAAAATAACAACAACAATATTTAAAACTCCCTCTAAGAAACTTCTGAAGTCGGAGATGAACGATCGCTGTAGAATAAGCGAGGTTGAAGCGATCCCTCTTTGGATGTAGCGTGATGAAGTCCTCCTTCAGAAACTCTCTAAGCGTTTGGTGGGAGATCAAATCTCGGTCATATAAGGCTTTGGAATTCTGGCACAAGACCTCTCTTAGGAATCAACACCCAAAATGAGAAGAGAAAGGTCCATTATATAGCCTCAGCGCTAGCGCCTGCGCTAGTGCTACCGTCGGCGCTATCCCATTTTAGGACATATTCTGCGCGGCAGAATCTTCAATCCTAGGAAACAATTCTCTCTTGCCTTATGTGCTCCACGCTATCGCATGCGCTATCGGATACCGCCAGGCGCTATCCCATTTTAGGACATATTCTGCGCGGCAGAATCTTCAATCCGAGGAAACAATTTTGTATTGCCTTCTGTGCTCCACGCTACCGCCTGTGCAATCAGATACCACCAGGCGCTATCTCCTTCTATATATGTTAACGCCAGCTTTCATCTCAGCATCCCAGCGGTTTGGTTCTGTCTCAGCGGTTTTGTCTCAGCGTCCCAGCGGTTTGGTTCCGTCTCAGCGGTTTGGTTTCATCTCAGCGGTTCCGTTTCTTCTCAGCGGTTCGGTTTCTTCTTAGCGGTTCCTTAGCGCTAGCGCCAGGCACTAGGTGATACCGCCGGCGCTAGTGGGAGTGTTGGATTTGATGGCTCAAATTTGGGGTCAACCTTCTTATGTAATCCTTGAGTCATATGGACTTTGTTTTCCTGCACACTTAAACACACTAGATCAAATACACATAGGATTTGTTATTCTCAAACCTAGGAGATGCGGAAGACCATGTTCCAACAAGAGGGACAGTGGAGTACTAAAGACACATTGTCTTGGGGAACCACTATAAATTTGGTGTCTTTGTGTGATGTGTTCTGTACCGGTGATTTGTGTTGTGATATACTTTATTTGTTCTTGTGCATAAAATTTCAAAGTAGTCACTTCACCTATCCCCCCCCCCCCCCCCCCCCCCGCTAGGTGATAGTTCCATATATAACATTCTCTTTCTCCCCGAATTTAGGAATTGGTTGATTGCTTGTTCTTTTCTATGCATGTTGTGTGATTGTGGAACATGGGGTCTCTAATTAGAGAGCTTGTGGTAGTTATGGTTCATTGGGAACCACCGTGGCATGTGATTGTGTCCCCGGCATACATGCATTTGAAGCCCGAGTGCGATTTTGGTATAGGTATTGTGTGTGAAGCCTAATCATGGTCTTTGGCACGATTTAGTAATGCTTCGTTGCTTGCATTAATGGATAATTATCCTCACCGTTCATTGTTGGGTTTGTATGTGATCATGCTGAAGGGATTAGGGACTTTGAGGGGTTTATCAATTTGGTGTGAGTCCCTATAGTGGAACTTGAATGCGATGAATGTATTGGATATAGATTATGACACCATTAGTGACTCCCTCACAAGATGGATACGTATATGTCAAATGAACCCCATGACAGGAAATAGATGCGATGATGGTATTGATAGATCTGAAGACGTGTGGATAGTGGATAATTAGGGTGACTTTGAGAGGTGAATCTGACTCTTCATAAGATGTTCATGAAATGGTGGGTGACCCCATCGTATGTGAATACGGGTGATGATTGAGAATGATAACTCTAGTGGGATTGATCATTAGAGGATAATGGTCTCACCACGATGTTAGTAACTATATCTCGGGTATAATGATTATGTACCCCCAAATATCAATGAGTCGTTGTCATAGATTTTTCTATTTTAGTCATTAATCTTGGAGTCGAGATCCGTTAAGATTGTGTTGAGTATGAATGATAAGTAATGATCATGAAACATAAGTCCTTAGATATGGACTAGATATATGATATATTGATTATTGAAATATGTTTTGTTATTATAAACACAAAGATAACAACCTGGACACGATTGAGTGGGGATAAGATGATGTGGATCTGTTCGGAGATAAGCCTAGACCTTCGTCACATTTCGTAATGGAGATAACTTGGACCTCCAACATTAGGTTCAATGCCAATGACAGTTATGATCGTTGAATGAAAATTATGATGCTTATGTCCTAGTGTGAAGGATTACGTGTATAGTATGCTGGTTTAAGAATGTGTTTTCTTATCAATATACATTATCTTATGACTAACGGAATACGGGATGAGGTAAAGCTGAACTCGCACTGTGTAGGTCGGTAGGCTATCAACCTTTAGGGTAAGCAACTAGATACAAGATGATTTGAGCAATGTGAAAAAGTTGAACAGAAGTCGCGCCATGTAGTTCGACATGAGGTAAATCCCCTTGTATGATGATTGATCATGTGAGAGGCTGTGCCAGGCGTGATCATCAAAACTGGCAAATGCTTAGACACATTTTGGGATTGTATACCCTCGTTAATACATGTCATGAGTGCATGCTGTTTGTGTTAGGGCTATTTAGCCTGACGGTGAATGTCCCCATTTGAGAATGGGCACAGGTTGATGAGACCTTCAATATATGCATACCTTAATGCACCCCACGGCTATGTAAGTTTGCCCGAAAATCCGCGACCTCTCCTCTCCAGTCAGAATGGACCTTTCTAGCGGTCTCAGTTTTGGGAAACACTCCAGATCGCCAGCCTCTGCCCTGGTTTTCTCATCTAAGGCACGAGCGGTCAGGATATATCAAGATCGCCAGACCGGGCGGTCTGATCCTTTAATCTCTTTTTTGCTATTAGCACCCCTTACCACTGCCTCGACTCTCCTGTATGACGGGCAACCCATAATTTTTGGATTTGCCCATTTGGGCAGCCTCCGCGTCATTAAATAGAGGGGTAGGGGTACCTGAAAGGTACTTTCGGCTTCGAGGCTCCAGCTTAAAACATGTGTAAGCGGTCTTGAATTCTGTCACTTTTCTACCTCTTCCTCTGGCCTATTCTATAGACTTTCATCCTGTAACCTTTCTTGAGATTAACTAAAATAGTTTTTCCCATCATAGGTCTCTCCTCTGACATCTTCTGTCTTGAGTAACCTGCACTTCACAGTTTTCTCCATCCCATTTTTAGTGTGAGTTTTGGAGGTACAATTTTTGTACCAACAGAACGAACACGCGACCTTCAGATTTGAAGTGTCCAGGTGAAATCAGTGGACTTTTTAGATGTCAGACTGCAAAGATCAGACGGGTCAGTTCGTCGGCGGTCTCCCCTCTTCAGTGAGTGCGACCTCTTTAGAGGCTCTTGAGCTTCGAATGGAGCTCCATCTTGCTCAAGCCCGCCGGGAGGCCGCTCAAGCCCGTCAGGAGGCCGCTCGGCAGATTGAGTCCATGAATCAATTGTTGTCCGAGCTCTCCAAGATATTGATGCCTCAAACCAAATAAGGTCGCGATCCTTGATCGGTTGGCTGTCGGTCCGCCTCTAAACTGTGCGACCCCTCAGCCCGCTGCTCCCTTGCGGTATGAAGGTGAAAATTTCGCCGCCCGTCAGGATTTTTTCAGGGGAGTAGCCCAGGGATCTCCAGCTCGAGCCCTAAATTTCCAGGAGGATTATGTTTATCCTCCTGCTCCCGCTGCTGCCCCTCTTACTCCATCAGGTGTTTATGAGGCAGAAGAGCCCTCTCCTTTTTCTGACAGAATCTGTCGAGAGGCAACTCCCCATGGCTTTAGAGAGCCAAGGATGCCTATGCTTACGGGGGATAGTGATCCCAGTTCTCATCTCCAAGCCTTTGAATCTGCAGTCGCTCTGAGAACTCTCTGAGATGCGATGAGGTGTAAGTTGTTGTTCACCTCTCTTGATGGGCAAACAAGGGAGTGGTTTTATAATTTAACTCCCCAGTCCATCTCTTGCTTCACGGTCCTGAAGCAGGAGCTTCTTTTGACGTCCGTTACCTCAAAGAAGAGGAAGAGTAGTCCTGCGGCCCTCTTCAAGATCTAGCAAAATGAAAACGAGACTACAGCCTGCTTCATTGATCATTTTCAGAGACAAATTTTGGGAATAAGGTATGTTGATCCCTCGTTATATCTGGTTGCCTTGATAAATGGTTTGCAGGAGGTACCTCTCAAGTTTTAGGTCACAACCAGAAAGCCGAGCTCTTATCAGGAACTAATTAGCATCGCGAATAGGTTCATAGAAGGGGAAGTAAACAACCCCGTCTATGTTTCCAATTTGACATGCAAAGCAGTTCAGAAAGGTTCTGCAGGGTTTCCTCCAGCCCCTCCATCGTCAAAGCCGCCGCATCAAGAATTTCGACCTCCAGCTCAAAGAGGAAGGAATTTCCATCAACATCGTCCTTTCCAGGGACATCAACAGTTTCAGCCCCAAGTGCCCTTATTACCAACTACGGTCACCCCAGCTCCCCAGCAAGTTCCAATTCATCAAATTCACATTGTTCAGCCTCCTCCCCCGCTCCCTCAGCATTCTTGTAATGATTCTCAAGAATCATTTACCGAGCTCAATATTCCAATGAGTGAGGTAGTCCAAATCCTCCAGAAGCAGCCTTTTTTACAAAAGGCCAGCCCCCATGCAATCCGACCCTAAATTCAGGAACCCCTCTCTACTGTGAGAATCATAGAGAGAAAGGTCATCTGACAGAAACCTATAGAGCTCTCTGCATGTTGGTGGAGAAGCTCATGAAGGAGGGTAAGTTGCAAGGGTTAGTTCAGAAAGCAGATCCTTCCAAGGCCTCCACTTCCAAGAATAAGGAAGTGGTTGAAGTTCATTGGGAATGTAAAGAGGTTGATGACGTTGGCCATCCCGACAATATCGGTTATCCTAGTGAATGCGTGGATGCAAATGACGAAGGAACTTTAGGTTACCTTCATTGCATTAATGGAGGAGCAGGGCTAGAATCTTCAAAGAAGGCTAGTATGGCAAGAGTCTTCAGATCAGAGGTCGCAGCTACCTCGTCCTCTGCTCCGATCTGAGGAACGGTCACTTTCGGGCAAGAAGATCTTTCTCCTACTGCCAACCCTTTCAACGACGCAGTCGATATAAAGGTAGTCATTGAAAACTATACAGTGGAAAATATTTTGATGGACACAGTGAGCTCAGTAAATCTTCTCTCCAAACCAGCTTTTGAGGCCCTAAAGACTGGGAAGACTCTTCTTTCCACCGAAGGGCCGCTCAATGGTTTTTCCGGAGAGAAGAAGGAAGTGGAAGGAAACGTCACTCTCCCAGTGACGCTTGGAGGCATCACAAAGCTAGTCAAATTCATAGTCGTTGAAGCTCCGAGTAGCTACAGCGCAATTTTTGGGAGCCGATTCTGAATGAGTATTAAGCGGTGGTTTCCACTTACCACCTCACAGTGAAGATTGCCTTTAATGGAAAACAATATCGGATCAGGAGCGATCCGAGGAAAGCTCGGGATTGCTATGTTAAGTCAATTAATATGACTAAATCTTTTCCCCCTCAGGTAGCTGAGACCTCTTCAACTCCTCAAGTCCCCAATCCTGATAAAGCTGAAGAAGAGGTTGTAGAAGAAGAGGCAAGATATGGAGTTCGCTTGGAACCTTCCCAAGCAACTCAAGTTGTGTCTGTCAGCAATGAAGATAAGTGTAGATCACTCTCAATCAATGCGGATTTGCCTGAAGCTGAGAAGGATCAACTCATCTCCTGCCTCTTGCAGAATCTGGATATATTCGCCAAGTCAGCGGATGATATGTCAGGAGTAGAGTCGGACGTAGTCTGCCACCATCTCAATATTGATCCAGCTTTTACCCCTGTCAAGCAGAAGAAAAGAGCGGTTGTAGTGACCCAGGCTCAACTAATCCGAGAGGAGGTGGAAAACCTTCTCAACGCTAATTTTGTTAAGGAAATTCAATACCCCAAGTGGGTATCGAATATTGTAATGGTAAAAAAAGCTGGTGGGAAGTGGCAAATGTGTGTGGACTTTACCAAACTTAATAAAGCTTGCCCTAAAAATTGCTACCCCTTGGCTCAGATAGATTCTTTAGTTGATTATGTGGTAGGGTACTCTTGCTTGAGTTCTTTAGATGCATTCTCTGGTTAACACCAAATAAGAATGCATAAGCTCGATATCCCCCACACCTCATTCATCACGAATGATGGTTGTTTCTGCAATCTCGTAATGCCTTTCGGGCTAAAGAATGATGGTGCCACTTATCAGAAAATGATGGACACCATTTTTAAAACTCAAAAAGGAAGGAATTTAGTAGTTTATGTTGATGACCTTCAAATAAAAAGCAAGCTTTTCTCAGCTCATCTTAATGACTTGAATGAAACATTTGCAACTCTCTGAACCTTCAATACGAGGTTGAACCCTTTGAAATGCATTTTTGGACCTAGAAAAGGAAAGTTTCTTGGCCATGTACGTACTCCAGAAGGGATAGAGCCAAATCCCGATAAGGTGAAAGTTATCCTAGAAATGTCACCTCCCAAGACCCCAAAGGAAGTTCAGCAGCTGGTTGGGAGGATGGCAGGCTTGAGCTGTTTCATCTCCAGCTCAGGAGAAAAGAGTGCTCCATTCTTTAAAACTGTCCGTGGAGGAGCTAAATTTGAATGGACAAGGGAGTGTGATGATGCGTTTGATCTACTCAAAAAGCAGTTAACAACTACCCTTTACTCTAAAGCCCGAGAGAAAGAGAATATATCTTTTTGTATCTTGGAGTCTGTTCTGATGCTATCAGCTCTATGTTGGTAAGAGAAGAAAAGAAGAAGAAATATCTGGTTTACTGTGTGAGTAAAGTCTTGAAGGATGCGGAACCTCGGTACCCGATCTTTGAAAAGTTAGCCTTGATGCTTGTGGTCTCAGCACGAAGGTTAAGGCCTTATTTTCAAGCTCATTCTATTCAGGTTGGAACTGATCTCCCGTTAAAGAATGTGTTGGAAAAGCCGAAACATTCCGGTAGGTTGGCAAAGTGGGTGATAGAACTCAGTGAGTTCGATATCTCCTACATTCCTAGAGTGGCAATCAAAGCTCAAGTGTGCCGATTTTATGATTGATGCAAAAGAAGTCAGCTCTGAAAAGGAGATTGGAAAACCTTTAGCTTGGACTATCTACGTGGATGGAGCTTCTGGGAGGAATTCATCAGGAGCTGGAGTTGTGTTAATTAATCCCAATGAGGTTAGATTGGATCAAGCTCTCAAGTTCTACTTTCCAACAACGAACAATTAGGAGGAGTATGAAGCTTTGCTCGCCGGCCTAAGATTTGCAAGAGAGCTAGGGATTGAGGATGTCCAAGTTAAAACTGATTCTCTAGTGATGTCGTCTCAAGTGAATGGAACCTATGAAACCAGAGATTCTATTTTAAAGCAATATCAAATGTTGGTGAAGATTTAGATAGGTAAGTTCAAAAGCTTGACTATTCAGCACATTCCAAGGGAAGAGAACATTGAAGCTAACGAGTTAGCCAAATTCGGTCTCCTCTCAGGAGGAACAACTTCAGAATTATTTCATCCAGCTATTGAAGAAGGAGACATCATGTTGATTGATCAACAGCCATCCTGGATGGATCCTCTTATTCTCTATCTCTCAAGTGGATAATTTCATCCGACGGTAAAAGATAAAAAGCGATTTAAGTTAAAGACGGCTTTTTATTATCTTGTTGCAGGAATTCTCTACAGGAAAACGTTTCTCTCGCCTTTGGCAAGATGTGTCTCTGAAGAGGAAATTCTTATTATTCTTCGAGAAGTTCATTCGGGAGAGTGCGACAGTCACTCTGGAGCTAGAACCTTAGAAAAGAGGATTCTAAGACAAGGTTATTTATGTCCTCAAATGAGGAAAGATGCAGAGAAATTCGCAAAAAAGTGTGTTCAATGCTAGAAGTTCGCTCCTCTTCAGCATCAATCAGCTCAACAACTTAAGTCAATAGCAACCCCATGGCCTTTTGCGGTTTGGGGAATGGATTTGATCGGACCTTTTCCCTTAGCTAGTGGCCAGTGAAAGTTCATTCTAATGATGATCGATTATTTCAGCAAATGGATCGAGGCAAAGGTGCTAGCTAAAACTACTACTCAAGTTGTGAAGAATTTTATCTAGGGGAGATCTTATGTTGGCACGGAATTCCCATGATAATTATCACAGATACTGGTCCACAATTCAACAACTCAAATCTTATAAATTTTTGTGATCAAATCGACACTGAGTTGCGATTGCTTCTGTGCATCATCCTCAATGTCATAGTCAGGTAGAAGCCACCAATAAACTCAAAATCATCTTCTTGAAGAAGAAAGTTGAAAATTTCAGAGGCAATTGGGCAGAGCAATTACCTTCGGTGTTGTGAGCTCTGAGGACGACTCCAACCTCAACTACCAGAGAAACTCCCTTCAAGCTATCACATGGCTCGGAAGCTCTCATTCCCGTGGAGTTTGAAGTTAAGAGTCCAAGGGTATTACTATCTCAACAACATCAAGATAGCTGGATGGAAGGAAATGATGAAGAGTTGAGATGCAGCCTTCATCTCATTGAAGAATTAAGGGATACAGCAACCATCAGGCAAGAAGAAGTAAAAAGGAGAATGGCCAAATATTTTGACAAAACTGTTTGAGTTAAGAAGTTCGTTGTTGGTGATCTCATCCTCAAGAAGGTTGATGCAACAACAAGATCTGGCTCGGTTGGAAAGCTAAACCCAAATTGGACAGGGCCATTTATTGTCAAAGAAGCGCTCAAAAGTGGAGCTTATTGTCTCCAAACTTATGAAGGGGAAGATTTATCTCACACTTGGAGTGGAGATAATCTCAAGCATTTCTTTTCTTAGAAACTCTTATTCATTCTCGTCTTTCTCTTTCCATCATTTTTTGCAAGTACTATGATATAGTTGTAACCTCTTGCATTACGTATATCGGAAAGGAAGTATGAAGGATATATTGGCTGACTATCAAAGGCTAAAGATCCTACCAAACAAGATATCAATGGATCCTACTTGCTACCCCCTCGACTTGAAGCTTGAGATATAAAGCAACCATGACCACAGGTAGCGGGGAGATTTCGCACTTGTGTAGTAGTAGCTCGCCAAGCACGTGCGAAGGAACTTTAGGATGTCGGGTCCTTGCTAACATCTGACACACCTCTGCATCAAGGGAGGTCCGGGTGAATGTCCAGCTATGTTATGCATTTCATGACATCGTTACAACCTTGATGGTATCTCAGAGAAAGCAATGTCGGTATGGCCTCTGCTGCATAACCACACCTGCCCTATGGATCATCACGCCATGTAACCTTTGAATACTCATTGGTGTAAGGATAGACAAAAGGGGGTCGGTTGCATCTATGGCCGTTTTTATAGCCCTTGAGTGGCTAGGGTGTTACAACCTTAATGATCTCTTGAGGAAAGCAATGTCGGTAAAGCCTCCGCGGCATAACCACTCCTGCCCTTTTGATCATTTAGAGTTGTTCTCCTCTCTTCTCTCCCTCTCTGTTTATGGTGATTACAGCCTTAGTTATCTCTTGAGGAAATTAAGCAATGCTGACATAGTCGCACCAGCCCTTTTGATCATTTGGAGTTGTCCACCTCTCTTTCTCTCTCTCTCTCTCTTTTTCTAAAAAATACTAGAATTATAATGATCTTCTGAGGAAAGCAATGCTGGCGTAGCCTCACATGGCCTTAAATCATTACAGATTCTACCTTTCTAGCCTTTTATCTTGAAAGAGCGGTCTGAGGTTTGTGGAGACCGTCGGTCTAGAGCAATTGAGACCGCATCCTAAAGTTCTTCAAAACCTTGTAAAATTCTCAAGTGATCCAAAACATTATTGTATGTTTATCTATGGAAAGGCGGTCTGGAAAATTTGAGATCGCCGCCAGGTTTTCTCTAAATTCTTGTCTTAAGAAAGCAGTATCGGTTATAATTTTTCTAAATATCAACTCATAGTACTCGGCCTTGAAATATGAAGACCCCGGAGCTATCTTCTATAGCGACCTAAAAGCTGTGAGATCGATGGTTATCTACTGTGAAATGGTCGTTCCTTCTAAATATCATTCAAGGAAGGAGCAGTCTATATTATTGAAGATCGCATCTCTTATTCTTGCCAGAGGCTGTTCGGAATCAGTATTTGTGTATTATAATCTTTTATCTCTGCAAATCTTGAAAACTGAGATCGTCATACAACAAGCGATCTAATACAGTTGTGTACTAATGTAACTCGCATAATTTCTCATCATCCCTCAAGTGGTTTAATAGATATGAGACTGCTATTATTGATTATCATATTATCTTAACCATTATGCAGCATTTCCCTTACATAGTTGTTTATTCGAACTCAACGAATACATAAAGCATTGAAATCGAATGATATTTCTATCTCGTACAATCTAGACTGCTGAGACGAAGATTACTGCTGAGATAATTATCGCTGAGATGCGTGAGACCGCAAATGATGAAAATCAGTCCGCTCGCAAAAAGAAAGTGATCGACATAAAACACAGGAAAATAATATAAACATTCATCCACAAAAGAGAAAGGTATGTTAAATTTCTATATATATATCATAGTTTGGTTACATTGATCGACCGGTCTCAATACCGGTGACCGCATAAGTAAAACGAACAGTTACAAAATCTATTTACTTTTTGATCTCTTCGGAGACCGCTCGTCTGATGAAGAGGAGCTAGTTTCCTCTGAAGATTCTTCTGAATTCTCGGGAGAGATTTTAGAGCTGGAACTTGAGCCCTCACCAGAGCTTGTATCATCGCCTTCAACATACTGGCTTCCGCTCGATTCATCTCCCTCAATATCAACATCTTCTTCTCCTTCTTCTTCTTCTTCAGCAGCGGTCTCACCTGAAGTGATCGACTGTTCATCTATAACTCTTGCTGCGTCGGGGAAGAGATCGGTCAATTTAACATTTTTAAACTCATTAGTGAGAGCACCGCGAGCACGAAGCTCTGAGATCGTCTGTTATGCGGTTTCTTTCACATGATGCATTAATGCATTCTGGAAATCTTGGTTCTCTGCATCATATGCAGCTCTCTTTGATTGCTGCAGAAGAAAAAATGGTCAGATCGCGCGGTCACAAGAAAGGTAAAATGGAAACTTCAGATAAAATAACTTTACATTTAACTCTTCCTGCAGACATTCGATAACTCTCAGGGCACCTCGCAAAGATCACCCCATATGGTGGTTTAAGACAGCACTCCTAGCGGTCTCTTGCGCGCTACATCAGGGAGAAAGTCGGTCTCAATGTTATAGCCCTCCCTGGCGTTGCTTTTTCCATAAAGAGCGACATTGACCGTGAAGGCATGGCACGTCAACTTTCCACCCCAGGGAGGGAGACCGGTCGAAATTTTTACATTTTCTCCATTTGCGCCCCACTTGATAAGGGGCTTTCCTTTGGTATCTTTTATCTTCTTCAAAAAACCGAGCAAAGGAAATGGTTCACTGGCAGTCTCAGATTCACCACCGAACCCTGTGATCTCGCGTTCGCAGTCTCGCTTCTTCCTTTGCTCCCTTTGGGTAAGTACCTCAGCTGGCGCCATGGGGTCAACCGTGGGAACGATGAAGGCCGCTGAAAAGAAAATTGTTAGAAAAAATAGAAAAGGAAATTATGTTGAGATCGCAAGAGAACGCAAGTGAAGCTACTTACTCTCTTCTGGGGAGACCACATCGATCTAAGCCCAGATCGCCAGATAATGAATAAGATCAAGGAGCTTTCCCGCCAAGAAGGCCAGGATCTCGAGCTCGCCTTCTGTGAAAAAAAATCAATTTTTTGAAAACCTTTTCTGCCCGAGGAGATGGTTGGTTGTTGAGACCGCCAAGATCGCCTTCAAAAACTAAATATCTCTCTGTCCAAAAGGGGACCTTGTTAGGGAGATTAAAAACTTTTATTCAATTGCATGAAAAATACACTAATACTTTAAATTCTTCTTTTTTCTGCCCTTCTTTCAGCGAATTCACGGTGAAGGTCGCGCGGAAGAGAGCCATGGAAAATTTGATTCTCTCCGATCTCAAGTAATTTACAAAAACGTTCATGAGATCGATGGAGTTGGGAGGTAACTGGGCGAGCACAAAACCATAATATTCCATCACTTCCAGAATTTCCCAAGGAAGAGGGAACTTCAGACCATATTCAAAGTGATCGATGGGGATAATATACTTATTCTCTTCCTCAAAACTTAATCCTTCATCCTGTAAGATCCCTCTCCCGCACCTGGAGAGCTCCCGGATCTTATGCCCAGGACCGCCGCCTAACGGTGACACTAACAAACAAGTTAGCTACCTCTGCAAGACGCTGATCCTGCAAGCAAGAATGATCAACATGCCAATAAGAGATAAGAAGTAAAATATGTAAAACATAAACCAAGTCCACAAATGAGTACAATAAGTAAAGGAGAGAAAAGGTGGTATGCCTGATACATGTCCAAAATAAAGAAACAACTCTCTCACTCTACATATATGCAGAAGCTATCGGACTCTTGTCATCACGTGTCTGTAGTGCGGCTGTAACCACGGGTAGAGGTTGTATTGCTTCGTCCCGTCCTCCTGACCTGTCTCCTGTATGGGGTCCTGCTGCTCCAGCGTGGAACTCCTAAAATGATGTGGTCCACCGACCGTTAATTAAAAAACTAAGCCAAATTCCACATCCCATCCCCCGGTGACTCCTAGACACCGGGCGGGAGGAAGAAGCGGAGGACAACAAAGGGTAATATACAAGCAGGTGACAAGTGGAAAGAATAGCAAGGTATATGTACTAAACAATAATGAATCTGATTCTACGCTAGCACAGGTATGTTATATCAGCATTAAATAAAAGTAATAAAAAGAAAGGAGCAGACATTGTAATAAAGAAGAGCAGCTACAAATTTGAAAGTGGAGGTTAGATCTTAAATTAACTATAGAGGGGGGTGAATAGAGTTTAAAACTTTTCCCTTAGTTTTATAGCGGAATTGCAAATACTGATATAAGTATGTGTATAGAGTGAGTGATAAATAAAAACTGAAATAAAATGAGTAATGAAAACAACACACAACACAATCACAGAAAAGAAATCAAACACAGAAGACACAAGGAGCTATAGTAGTTCCCCAATAAATCTGGGTACGTATACTCTTCTACCACCCTTGGTAGGAATCCACTAGGATTTTTGATCAGGTGCCCTCACACCAAGGGATTTTTGATAAGGTGTCCACACACCAATGAGAGTTTGATCAGGTGCCCAAATCACCAATAAGCTTTTGATAAGGTGCTTAAAAACCACACAAGGATTTTTTGATAAGGTGTCTTGCCACCAGTGGGTTACACTTTTGAAGGGAGTATTAACCCTGTACAGAAGGGGATAGAGAGGGGTTTAGATGTTATTCTCTGTCAAGATGTATAGAGAAGACTCTAGTGGATTTGATGTTGTAGAAAGACTCCTCTGTCTGATTGAAGATGTTTGACAGTTAAATGGCTGGAGCTTTCTCTTTGAAGTAATAATCTTCCTGTAGCAGATAAAACTGAAAGGCAAGAGTGCTTCTCAGGTTGTTGTTACTCTTTTGAAGATCTGGGCTTGCAGCAAAAGACTGAGAGAATAGTGTTAATGTTGTTCTCAGTTTAAGTGAAAATGCTGCTGTTGAGGAAGAAGAAAATGATTTTCTTTTTGTTCTTCTTTCTCTTCTCTTCCTGAAGCTTTCTCCTTTCTTGATCTTTATTTTGCAGCAGGAAATCTGAGAGATGGTGTAGCTGTTCTCAAAAAATGTGTGCTGCTGAAGGAGGAAGAAGATGAAGTTCTGTTCACTGAAGAATCCTGAGAAGGAAGAAGAAGTTCTCCTCAAATTCTTTTCTTCCTGTATATATCTTTCTCTTCTTTTCTCTGTGTATTCTGTACTACATTAATATTCTGTAATATGATCTATGATGATCATGTCGTGAGAGCTGTAATATTATTCTGTAATATCTTCTTTCCTTTTCTTTTCCAAATCTCTGGCAGAATTAAATGCAAATCCCTGAGAGCGTCGAGCGCTGAACCGATGAGATGCGATCGTCGACCGCTAAGACGAGCTTGAAGCAAGCCGTTCATCGAACGCAGATAGCTTGCCATTCGTCGAACGCAAATAGTCGTTCGTCGAACGCAGTGGAGTTTGTCGAACGAAGAATCTGAATGAAATTTCTAGTTATAACAACCTAAACACTTGACCCATAGACTATACATTGGGGTCAACTTGTCCTTAGTCAACAGATAGTGATCCTAGCCCAAATCAGAAATAGGGTTGTTCCAACAATCTCTCCCTATTTGGGTTAGGACACTATTTGACAAAAAAAAATTGAAAATAAATAAATACTAAAACATCAAAAACAACAGAGCATGAATATATCTGATATATTTTAAATATTTTATCAGATATGAAGTGAAAAGTACTCTGAGTTTTGAAAATACATTCCAATAAAAACAGAAATGAAAATACAATCAGAACCTTGATTTTTCTGAATTCTGAAATTCTGATTTGATAATTGAACTGTATCTGCTATGTAAGTCAGCTTTCTGAATTTGTTCTGAACTGAATCTTTATATTCTGAGTATGTTATCTGTTGCTTGAATCTTTGTATAGAATCTGCAATCTGCTTTCTAATTCTGAATAGCTTCAAAATTTTGATTAGCTGTGCTGTAGCAATAACTGATACTGAATTTGCTAAAACAAAGTTCTTCTTCTGAGCTGTACTGTATCTACATCTGAGCTGTGTCTGAATTTTCTGAAACAGAAATTTGCAATCAGCAAACTACTGTAAGCTTTATCAAGCTTCTTCATACAGCAACTCCCCCTGAGATTGGAGGTTCTTCAGCTTTCTCCCCTTGCTTAGTTTATAGAACAACTCCCCCTGAGCAAAACAGTGCATCAAATGGAGCTTGTTCATACAAACTTCTCCCCCTGCCTAGTTTCAGAAAAGGCCTGAAGCTAGGCCCCTTGAAGAAGGGACATTTGATGGAGGTTGGGAGGATGCAAGATTGTCATTGTTATTGTTCCTGCACAATAAAATAGAGATCAAGTGCAAATGGGAACTAGAAAGAGAAACAATTTTGTAGGCATTCAGCTAAATAGAAAAATTTTTTGATTAATGATGACAGTCTGAACTAAAATGCTTCAGAAAACTGGGTTCGACGAAAAATATGTTTTCGTCGATCTCGGTTCGACGAACTTGATGACTTCGTCAATCTCTGTTCGACGAAAAACTGAATTTCGTCAGGCTCAGGTCAATGAAGAGATGGGTAAGTAGAAAACTTAGTTTTTTTTATCAGATTGAGTCTCCATCTATCATTCCCAACTGATTTATAAAGAACATATGTTTCTTTTCATCCAAGGGCTTGGTGAAAATGTCAGCTCTTTGCAAATCAATAGAGATGAATTGTAGGCAAATTTTGTTTTTATCCACATTATCCTTAAGGAAGTGGTGCCTAATCTCTATGTGTTTAGTCCTACTATGGAGAACTGGATTTTGTGCTATAGATATTGCACTAGTGTTGTCACAAAATATAATTGAATTATTTAAGTTGACACCATAGTCTAGGAGCTGATTTTGTATCCACAATATCTGTGAGCAGCAACTGCCTGCAGCTATGTATTCAGCTTCAGCTGTTGATGTAGACACAGATGTTTGTTTCTTACAAAACCAAGATACAAGCCTATCACCAAGAAACTGGCAAGTTCCTGATGTGCTTTTCCTGTCTACTCTGCATCCAGCATAATCTGAATCTGAGAATCCATTTAATTCAAATTCAGATGTTGTTGGATACCAGAGACCTAGATTAGGGCAACCCTTTATATATCTCAAAATCCTTTTTAATAAAATTAGGTGAGATTCTTTGGGGTTAACTTGAAACCTAGCACAAATGCATGTAGCAAACATTATATCAGGCCTACTAGCTGTTAAATAAAGTAAAGAACCAACAATTGCTCTATAAACTTTCTGATCAACAGGTTTCCCTGATTCATCAGTATCAACAACAGCATTAGAGGGCATGGGTGTTTTCATGGTGGAAGAATAAGACATACCAAATCTTTTCACTAATTCCTTAGCATACTTAGATTGGGATATGAAGATTCCATTTGGGGTTTACTTCACTTGAAGACCAAGGAAGTATGATAGTTCACCCATACTACTCATTTCAAATTTGGATTGCATCAGATTAGAAAATCTTTTGCATAAGTTTGAATCAGTAGAGCCAAGGATAATATCATCTACATATATTTGAACTAGCAAGGTTTGATTTTTATGTATCCTGTAAAATAAAGTTTTATCTACTATGCCTCTATAGAATTTATTCTCTAAAAGAAAACTACCTAAGGTCTCATACCATGCTCTGGGAGCTTGTTTAAGACCATAGAGAGCTTTCTTAAGCTTAAATACAAAAAAAGAGTGAGTTGGAGTGATGAAACCTGGTGGTTGTTCCACATAGACTTCTTCTTTGATTTCTCCATTCAAGAATGCACTCTTCACATCCATT
This sequence comes from Dactylorhiza incarnata, assembly GCA_033032865.1. Classification (NCBI taxonomy): domain Eukaryota; kingdom Viridiplantae; phylum Streptophyta; class Magnoliopsida; order Asparagales; family Orchidaceae; genus Dactylorhiza; species Dactylorhiza incarnata. The sequence goes on from JAWHQI010000068.1 coordinate 3,502,150, forward strand.
TGATAAACCTTGAACTGCTTGTATGCAGCAAATGCAAGGAAAATTCTGATTGCTTCTAGCCTTGCAACTAGTGCAAAAGTCTGGTCATAATCTATTCCTTCTTCCTGTGAGTATCCTTGAGCTACTAGTCTAGCTTTGTTTCTCACAATGTTTCCATCTGCATCTAGCTTATTTCTGTAGACCCACTTAGTTCCAATAACTGGATAATTCTTTGGTCTAGGAACCAATTCCCAAACATTGTTTGTCTCAAACTGATTGAGCTCCTCTTGCATAGCAATGATCCATTTGGGATCTTGTTCTGCATCTTGTAGGGATTGAGGTTCAATCTGAGAGAGAAAACAAGTGTGCATCATATTCTGATTTACTTATTGTCTTGTTTGCACACCAGCTGAAATGTCACCAATAATTTGAGATATTGGATGATCTCTAACTGTGATGTGATCAACAGTTGGAGTGGGTTCAACAATGATTTCCACTTGGGGAAGTTGTTCAGCTGCTATAGCCTGTGGAGGATGATCTGCTGTTATCTGTTCTGAACTTTCAGCAAAATATGGGTGATTTTCCTCTTCACTTTCTTCAGCATTCTGCTGTTCAGGATTTAGAAATCCTTCTTTATGTAGAGCTAATTGATCTAGCTGCTCACATAATGTAGGTACCTGTAGATTTTCTATGGTAGAAGAATTCTTCTCCTTGTAAAACATATTAGTTTCATCAAAAGAAACATGCATAGATTCTTCTATTTTAAGAGAAGATTTATAATAAATCTTATATGTTTTGCTGATTAGTGAATAGCCTAAGAAAATTCCTTCATCAGATTTTGGTTCAAATTTTCTAAGATATTTCTTATCATTATTGTGAATGAAACATCTACAGTCAAATGCTCTAAAATAGCTAACTTTAGATTTCTTCCCTTTAAGTAATTCATAAGGTGTCTTACCTATAAGTTTGTGTATCAAACTTCTATTCAGAACATAATTTGCTGTGCTAACAGCCCTGCCCAAAAAGATATGGGCAAATTAGCATCTGCAAGCAATGTTCTTGCTGATTCAATTAGAGTTCTATTTTTCCTTTCAACTACCCCATTTTGTTGAGGAGTTATAGGAGCTGAGAAGCAATGCCTGATACCTTCCTTCTCACAGAAATCTTGCATGAGAAGAGACTCAAACTCAGTTCCATGATCACTTCTGATCAATGCAACTACAGTAGAGTACTCAATCTGAATGCTCTTAAGAAAGTCTGTAAGAACTTTAAAGTTATCTGACTTTTCTCTCAAAAAGAACACCCAAGTGAATCTAGAGAAGTCATCTACAATAACTAGAGTGTAAGACTTCCCCCCTAAACTCTTTGTTACTATAGGTCCAAAAAGGTCCATATGTAGCAAATATAAGATTCTAGGTGAATCACTTTTAGATGATGATTTAAAACTATTTTTGGTTTGCTTGATTGATTAAATAAACAGATTTCTGATTTTGATGAGTTATGGTTTACCAAATAGATATTTTCTTGCCTAATACTTGATACACAACATGTTAGTTATTTTTGACCCAGGTTACTTTGGATCCAGTTTGTTTACCACAATATTCAGAAATATATGATATGGAAGGTTGACTTTCATATCCAAGTGGATGAAACTTCCTAGGAGGAATTATCCACTTAGTGAAAGGATTTTTAGTATATTGAGAATAAGAATTCTTTAGATTTTCAGTAATTTTTCCGTTCGAATAATAATTATACTGAAGGTCTGGCTTCAGAGTTCGTCGAACACCGGTCGACGAAATATTTTGTTTTCGTCGATCTTCATTCGACGAATTTTGTTGTATACAAAAATTTTCAGCAATTTTTGCTGAGTCTTCTGCTACTTCTTTTCCCTTAGCAGAGATGAATTTTATAGGTGAGGTAAGAGAGTTTTTCTTTACTAATGGGAGTTGACTAGGTGAAGCACCTAAGCCAAGTTTATTGCCACTAAGCCTGGCATTTACTGTGCTGGTTATATCCAGCAGTTTGATGCTTCTCCTATTCAGAGAATTTTCAAACTTCTCAGCTTCTAGTAAGTTGTTTTTCAAAGTAATATTTTCATCCTTTAATTTCATTATTTCTTGTTTAAGATTTTCATTTTCAGGAATTGTTTCTTCCTTAACTAATTTTAATTCCTCTCTTAGTTTAAAGTTTTCAGAAGTTAGCTCATCTATTTCTTTTAATCTATTCTTATGGAATATAATTTCCTTTTCAGAGCTGTCAGGTCTAAACAAAGAATTTTGAATTCTGATTGAAATTCATTTGAAGTAAAATCAAAGCTTGACAATACCTCATCCTCTTCAGGTTCTGATTCTATTTCAGCATCAGAATTATTTTTGGAGGATGCATTGATTGTCATCATGCAGAAGTTTCTTTCTTCTTCATCATCACTAGAGCTGGATGATGATGCATATTCTGACTCACTGCTTAAGTCATATATAGCCATCAAGCATTGGTCCTTGTCACTTGCTTCTTCTTCATCCTTTTTGAAGTTCTCATACAGAGTGATCAAGTGAGATCTTCTGTCGTTTCTTTCATCAGCAGAACCTCCAACAATTGTTGTCAGGGTATTCCATATATCTCTTGCTGAAGAACACTCAGCAACCTTCAGGAATATATCATCTGACATGGTTTGTGCCAATATATTCATTGCTTTGGCATCTGCATTCTTGTATTTCCTTATTGGATCTATGTGTCCTGGAGGAGGTACAGCATTGGTTGAAGATTGTTCTTATGCTGGTGGGGATCATGTCAAAATAGAATTATATATATCTTCATCAATTGAATTCATGTATAACTTTATTCTTGCCTTCCATAGTGCAAACTTGCTCAAGTTGCACACAGGAGGTCTGGAGCTAGAATAATCTTTATTTTGTGCCATGAGGTTTTTATAAAACAGAGTAGAGTAATGACACACTAAAGTAAATGGATCTAAGGAAGATCTTTGTTGGTTCATGTGTTAGCCTGTAACAACCAAACAACCTCTGATACCAATTGAAAGTGGAGGTTAGATCTTAAATTAACTCTAGAGGGGGGTGAATATAGTTTAAAACTTTTCCCTTAGTTTTATAGCGAAATTGAAAATACTGATATTAGTATATGTGTATAGTGTGAGTGATAAATAAAAACTGAAATAAAATGAGTAAAGAAAACAGCACAGAGCACAAGCACAGAAAAGAAATCAAACACAGAAGACACAAGGAGCTATAGTAGTTCCCCAATAAATCTGGGTACGTCTACTCTTCTACCACACTTGGTAGGAATCCACTAGGAGTTTTGATCAGGTGCCCTCACACCAAGGGATTTTTGATAAGGTGTCCATACACCAATGGGAGTTTGATCAGGTGCCCAAATTACCAATAAGCTTTTGATAAGGTGCTTAAAACCCACACAAGGATTTTTTGATAAGGTGTCTTGCCACTAGTGGGTTACACTTTTGAAGGGAGTATTAACCCTGTACAGAAGGGGATAGAGAGGGGTTTAGATGTTCTTCTCAGTCAAGATGTATAGGGAAGACTCTAGTGGATTTGATGTTGTAGAAAGACTCCTCTGTCTGATTGAAGATGTTTGACAGTTAAATGGCTGGAGCTTTCTCTTTGAAGAAATGATCTTCCTGTAGCAGATAAAACTGAAAGGCAAGAGTGCTTCTCAGGTTGTTGTTACACTTTTGAAGATCTGGGCTTGCAGCAAAAGACTGAGAGAATAGTGTTAATGTTGTTCTCAGTTTAAGTGAAAATGCTGCTGTTGAGGAAGAAGAAAATGATTTTCTTTTTGTTCTTCTTTCTCTTCTCTTCCTGAAGCTTTCTCCTTTCTTGATCTTTATTTTGCAGCAGGAAATCTGAGGGATGGTGTAGCTATTCTCAGAAAATGTGTGTTGCTGAAGGAGGAAGAAGATGAAGTTCTGTTCACTGAAGAATGCTGAGAAGGAAGAAGTTCTCTTCAAATTCTTTTCTTCCTGTATATATCTCTCTTCTTTTCTCTGTGTATTCTGTACTGCAAAAATATTCTGTAATCTGATCTATGTTGATCCTGTCGTGAGAGCTGTAATATTATTCTGTAATATCTTCTTTCCTTTTCTTTATCAAATCTCTGACAGAATTAAATGCAAATCCCTAATATTAAGGAATATATTATTTTGAAGGCATATTTCTGGGAACTGCAACTGTCACGCCGTATTTTCTTTCCTTTTCCATGAATATGTCCTTTACGAAGAAATGGCAACGGCTATAAACTTGAATAATAAAGGAAATATATTTTCCTTACTTAATTTGATGGAAAGAGCCGTTGCTTTCGTCGATCTGATATCAGAGAATGAAATAGATGTAATCTTTCTGACATTTCAGAGCTTAAATAATAATTCTTCAATCTAAACAAAATTCGTCGAACGCAGACTTGAGTTCGTCGAACGAAAGGATTCGTCGATCGCTGAGCCTAGAGCGTCGAGCGCTGAACCGCTGAGATGCGATCGTCGACCGCTGAGACGAGCTTGAAGCAAGCCGTTCGTCGAACGCAGATAGCTTGTCGTTCGTCGAATGCAAATAGTCATTCGTCGAACGCAGTGGAGTTCGTCGAACGAAGAATCTGAATGAAATTTCTAGTTCTAACAGCCTAAGCACTTGACCCATAGACTATACATTGGGGTCAACTTGGCCTTAGTCAACAGATAGTGATCCTAGACCAAATCAGAAATAGGGTTGTTCCAACAAAATTATAACCTTAACTTATAAGAATTCTCATACAAACTTATAAGCTAAGGGATCTGGCACTACACTAAACTCATCGTATAAAAGATCCCATACTAATTTATACGATGGGGTCTTGTTATGAATGATGTATGCTATGCTATGCAATTCAATGATGCAACACATGCACAAAACTCTGTACATACAGACCTTTTTGTAGTTCCCTCTGTTCGAGTGTGTCAACTCAGGTACCCAGTTGAGGCAAACAGGGCAGTGGATCGTGCTTGTCCACTTCTAGGCTTATGTCACACATCTCCCAGCCTAGGCCTTACGTACGACCCTAAAAACACACAAGGTATCCGCGCACTACCTGGTAAGCACCACCTCTATCCCGCTTTTCGAGTCTCCGCTCAGGTACACCATGTTAAGGCAAACAGGGGCAGTGGATCGAGTCCTCCACTCCTAGGCCAGTATGACACCTCCCAGCCTAGACCTCACGTATGCCCCTAAGAACAAACAGGGTATCTGCGTACTACATGGTACAATAAAGCCTCTAAGTGAAACACTGAGCCTACCGCTCACAGGACTTAGCCCATACTTCTAATATTCCGAGCCTACCGCTCGCAGGACTTAACCCGTCCTTCTAATATTTCGAGTCTACCGCTCGCAGGACTTAACTCGTCCTTCTACTATATAGAGCCTACCGCTCGCAGGACTTAACTTGTCCTTCTACTATTCTGAGCCTGTCGCTCGTAGGACTTAACTTGTCCTTCTACTACTCTGAGCCTACTGCTCGCAAGACTTAACCCGTCCTTCTACCATTCCGAGCCTACCGCTCGAAGGACTTAACCCTTCCTTCTAATATTATGAGACTACCGCTCGCAGCAATTAACCCATCCTTACTTAGTCAATACTAATCCGTTGCAAATTTGGGACGGGGATTGTCATATCCAGTTCTCCTATTCATATTACTCTTGTCTATTTTTTGTTATGCCTAGAAGTTTAGGGTGAATCACAGACTTCCCGAGGGTTACCCGGTGAAGGGCTCACAACGGTACTAGGGAATATGATGGTGGTTGAAGCCCAAATCCCCCTTTTCAGGATATTTACTCTTATTGGTGGCTACCCATCATCATATGCCCACTTGCTCTCTAATTGCTCTAAAATCCTAAGATGGAATACCAATTTGACTCGGCAGACAAGTGTCGGTGATCTATTGAGCACTGAACCCTACATTCCCTTGTGACCGGCTATCTCTTGTGTATCTCTCAATCACAACTTGTACCTCCTGCTGGGTCACTCCTTACCTACTTAAGGTCCAAATTCGTACATCAAGCACACTTATACTTGCTAACAATTCAATCCTTGTATCATATAGTTGTAAACCCACGAATTGTTGTTTTAATAATCGTACCCTGATGCGCAAATCTAGCACACCGCTATAGGTGGTAGCGAGACTGCGGCACGAAACGGCGGTGTACCGATCGTTCAAGTAATATAAAACGAGGAGCAAATCCATGAGTATCGATCTCGAAGGAACACAGTAAGGTGGAGTTAACTTTCGAGGAGGGACTTGAGATCGAAGTCCTTTAGGTCGGGTGAAACGTGAACCGGGTGGATTGGTTTATGGAAAATAAATGAAAACAACTACTCAACTACTCCTATGCAGGCCTTGAGCGCACTGCTTCGCTAGGCGGGATGGAAACTACGTAGGACTTGAACGCACTACTTCGCAAGGGCGGATGGACGAGTAGGCAAGCGGATGGATTGGTAAGTGCGGAATCGAACTGTGTAGGCCTTGAGCGCGCTGCTTCGTTAGGCGAATGGATTACATGGGCCGCTATGCCATGCTTCACTAGGCGTATGGACGAGAAGGCTTGCAGATGGAATGGTTCGCACCGGCGGGGTCGAGGTGGATTACACGGGCCATTAACACCGCTTAGCTTGGCAATTGGAAGAGTAGTCTTACGGAATGGAAGAGTAGGATAGCGTAATGGAGTGGAGGGTGATGAAGGATGTGGATGGAAAATGGATGGGGGCGCACCTCATACACACATATGAATAATATGAACTCATAAACATGAATTAAACATTACAAAGCAAGATTCATAGTGCACATCATCAAAAGATAGAAGAATGTAGCTTATACAATCATCAAAATAAAAGGGGAGAAAGCAAGGAATCGACCCAATCCGAAGTCTTGTCGAAGATTCAAGGTTGGAATCGCTGGGTTGTCGATCCGCGTCCAAGCTCGATCCTCAACTGCGTCCGGGGTAGAGAAGGTTGTCACTACCTTCCAATGGCCCGTCTTCTTCGTGTCACGATCCGGCCATAAGACCAAAGCTTCCTTCTCCTTGGATGATGATGGATGTAGGGCTAGATCCCTCTCCTTGGAAGCTCTTGGATGATGGAGGCGTCCTAGGGCAAATCCCTCATGGAAGGGTGGAGGAAAACGGCGCTGGAGCTCTCCTTGCGGTGAAAATGGCGGAACTGAATCGGGTCCTGAAAACCTAAAAAAATGCAGTTTAAATAGAGAAGTTGCAGAATTTTGTTCATGCACGACCAAACGCACGACCGTGCATAAAAACGCACGACCAAATTCAGAATGTTGTTTTGTGCCGCAAATGAACGCGCACGATCGCAGCCGACCGTGCGTCAAGAAAACGCACGACCGTGCGATTCATGCAGACATGAAATCTGGGCAAAATGGATGTTCTACCCACCTGCGCAACACCAATTAGCAATCACACAGCTGGGAATACCCTTCCAGCTCAATCCAAATACAGAAAAAGGGTTTGGAGCACCATGTGCTTACCCCCAACAAACATAACGCGCAATTGCACATCAAAACGGGATCAAAGAGTGCACTTTGTGAATAAATTTGTTCAAGTGAAATATAAGCAATAAAAGACTAAAAGTGAAGTGCATACGCATGAAAATAAGCCCAGATGAGTCCAAATATGTGTATATAAATGGGACTCATCACACCCCCAGACTTACGAGTTTGCGCGTCCCGAGCAAACAAATCTGGCGGAGTAGGAAAAACATAGCTAGCCAAAGCATTACAAAGATGTAGTATGCAAAGTTGCATACTTGTGTGTGTAGAAGCTCATTAGAAGAAGATTCTAAATATGCTGCTAATTTATAAAAGTGTAAATGCGTAAAAAGAAATTTATTTTTACTCAAAAATGGAATATTGGTGAATCTTGTGGTCACGCGTAGTACGAAGGTAAGCAAATCGCGAAGGGGAGTGTTACCCAAGACCGAAACTCGAAATTAACTCTGTTGAAATCCATCAACGTCGAGAGCCATAAGCTCGCCCTGTCACACTCTCTCAACGGCGCTAGTGAACTCACAAGATGAATCAATAGGACTTTTTTGGTTAATACGAGACTTAGGTTACGGGTTGGAATACAAAGATAAACGTGAAGGCTAATCGCAACCCAAATGAGCATACAAAAGTGCTAAATCATAACAGCCTCAATAATACACGTGTAACACACCCCCAGACTTGACTTTGAAACCGGGTGTGCACACAGCCTACTCTAATCGATGGAGATAGATGGTTCAATTAAAACGCTAGGGATATATTTTTTCTTTCTCTTTGCTTTTTCTTTTTCTTTTCCTTTTTTTTATATCCCCAAAATTCGCAAAAAATCTCAGCATATAGAAATTTTTAAGAAATCTACATCAACATTAAAATTTCTCAGCGCCGCACCGCATTGGCAAATTACAATTCATTAATGCTTTTGGCTTATTTTTTGTTGCGGTAAAGGGATTAGCTTTTAGGCCTTGGTGAAGTATGGTGGAGCTGAACCAAAAGGTCGGGTAGGCACAAAATGGGCTAGCAACGGTTAGTGTATAGGAATGGTAGATCAATGCTCAAGCTTGCCAAATAGATGGCCTACATCACGCTCATCTTGCAAATCGTTCACACACATGCTTCGAGAGTCGCTTGGGGCAAGTTCTTAGCCCCCGAGAAAGGTAATCCTTCCTCCCGACTCGAGCAACACGAACCTCGCACTCGCCTACACACAATACACCGCTACCACTAGATTCAACCACATTCACCATTTTGAGTAAAATAAATTAAAATCTACGCAAATCTACTAATTATAAATTAGAAGCATAAATAAAAACTAATTCTACTCAAATCCCTATGCAAGACACGAGTACTCAACTAGAGCACTACAAGAGTCAACATGCCACTCCATCTTGCAATTTTTAGGCTAATACAGCAATTTCTACATCACAACCAAGAATTGAATATACAGGAGCATACAAACAAGCGAGTGCGCGCTAAAGTGGGTGTAGTGGTCTGCGGTGAAGATGAACAAATAATATAACTGAAATAAAATACTTCTAGCATGCACTGAGATGTGCCCGTGCAGTGGGTAACACATAGCGGCTCTCCCCCAGACTTAATCTAAGCAATAGACGCAAATGATGTAACCATGAAACTTGAGTAAAAGGCTAGGGGAAGAAAAGTTACCCATGCTCATAAATGAGCATACCAGAAGATTAGCGTTAATACTGCGATGGAAGTCCTAGTCCGCCACCGAAAGATCACCACCCTACAAAAAGGACGCACCAAGCAATAGAAAAAATAATATATTAAGGCATTAGCGGATTAGAAAAATAAAAACAACCAAAACTGGGTTGTCTCCCAGTAGCGCTTTTGTTTACCGTCCTTAAGCTGGACTAAATACCTGTATTATGCAGTTTAAAAGATTGTATAAGCATAAAAGCAGAAGTTAATAAAGTCTACTAATTATTATTACACAACCAGCAGATAAATCAACTATATGTTGATTTAAAGTGATAACTAGAAATGAAAGAAATGGGTCTGAAGACCCAGCAGTAGGGGTAGAAAGAAGGATTTATCCTCCATCCCCAAATCTCTTTCTTTTTCGCCTTCTTCTTCTCTTCCGACATTAGCTTAGGATATGAATATCTTTTGCCTCCCTGCAGCCAGTCCTTCAAGGGAAACACCATCACTGCACTGTATTTCCCCTGTCAGTATTGGTTTTCATCATTACCCAAAAATGGGTCAACATACTCAAAATCATGCATGGATGGAAAAGAATAAGCATTAAACATATCAGGAAGAGGGGATAAAGGTGGATCAGCAGTGGAGAGCATTTCAAATTCAGCTTCCCAAAGAATTGCCACTGCTGAATCCCCCTGTACATGTTCAAGAAAAGAAGGGTGGTCAGGAAATAAAATAGAAGAAATATATAAATAATCGGTAATCATGGGAGTAATCCCGGTTTCACTCCCAGCAAATTCCAAGGATAAATCACTGTCATCATCATAAATATCATAGCAAGGGGAACCCAAGAACTCAAAGGCCTCGGTGGTGTGTTGGACCTCCTCGTCCCTTGAGGAAGTGCAAACCTCCTCATCCGAAAGAGCACCCTCATCATAGCACCGGGGTGCAGCCTCAGGCTCAGAATCATCACCCTGCTCAAATACTTCGACAGGATCATAAAAAATGTGTGTAAAAAAATCTTGCAAAGAAACTGGAGGAACATAAAGATTTGGTTCCTCCGCAAAAAGATCTGCTAACGCCTCCCCAATGGAAAGAATACTTTCCTCATCACACTCAGGTGCATCAAGGAGCTCCCATTCCTCTCCTTGTCGATTGACTCCATGGGTAAAGAATGAGTGATAGGGACAATGTTATCATGAGTGAAGGAGCAGCGGACAGGATTGAGGAGGCTAGGACAGTCCCCCAATTCATGACCCTCTCCTCGACACAACAAGCAAACAAAGTTCTGACACTGCCTAGCATTTAACTCCTTCATTTGGTCTATATAATAAACCATCTTGTCGTAAGTGCTAAGAGAAATATCCCATGACGACATTTTCAACAATTAAAACAGATATAATGAAACTGAAATTCTTTGCAAGGAAATTTACACAAACTAATAAAACTCCTTGGATTAAACTTGCCTAAAACTTTAAAATAGGAGAGAAAGAAATAATAACAAACAATATATAATTAAAAACCAAACAAAAATAATTAGGCGGCTATATACACTGAAAGAACTACTATCTCTTGTCTCCCTCTACAGCAAACTCACACGTCTGTGTTCCCCGGCAACGGCGCCAAAAACTTGATGCGCAAATCTAGCACACCGCTATAGGCGGTAGCGAGACTGCGGCACGAAACGGCAGTGTACCGATCGTTCAAGTAATATAAAACGAGGAGCAAATCCCCGAGTCTCGATCTCGAAGGAACACAGTAAGGTGGAGTTAACTTTTGAGGAGGGACTTGAGATCGAAGTCCTTTAGGTCAGGTGAAACGTGAACGGGGTGGATTGGTTTATGGAAAATAAACGAAAACAACTACTCAACTACTCCTATGCAGGCCTTGAGCGCACTGCTTCGCTAGGCGAGATGGAAACTACGTAGGCCTTGAACGCACTACTTCGCAAGGGCAAATGGACGAGTAGGCAAGCAGATGGATTGGTAAGTGCGGAATCGAACTGTGCAAGCCTTGAGCGTGCTGCTTCGTTAGTCCAATGGATTACATGGGCCGCTATGCCACGCTTCACTAGGCGGATGGACAAGAAGGCTTGCGGATGGAATGGTTCGCACCGGAGGGGTCAAGGTGGATTACACGGGCCGTTAACACCGCTTAGCTTGGCGGGTGGAAGAGTAGTCTTACGGAATGGAAGAGTAGGCTAGCGTAATGGAGTGGAGGGTGATGACGGATGTGGATGGGAAATGGATGGGGGCGCACCTCATACGCACATATGAATAATATGAACTCATAAACATGAATTAAACATTACAAAACAAGATTCATAGTGCACATCATCAAAAGATAGAAGAATGTAGCTTATACAATCATCAAAATAAAAGGGGAGAAAGCAAGGAATCGACCCAATCCAAAGTCTTGTCGAAGATTCACGGTTGGAATCGCTGGGTTGTCAATCCGCGTCCAAGCTCGGTCCTCAACTGCGTCCGGGGTAGAGAAGGTTGTCACTACGTTCCAATGGCCCGTCTTCTTCGTGTCACGATCCGGCCACAAGACCAAAGCTTCCTTCTCCTTGGATGATGATGGATGTAGGGCTAGATCCCTCTCCTTGGAAGATCTTGGATGATGGAGGCGACCTAGGGCAAAGCCCTCATGGAAGGGTGGAGGAAAACGGCGCTGGAGCTCTCCTTGCGGTGAAAATGGTGGAACTGAATTGGGTCCTAAAAACCTAAAAATCGCAGTTTAAATAGAGAAGTTGCAGAGTTTTGTTCATGCACGAGCAAACGCACGACCATGCGTAAAAACGCACGACCAAATTCAAAATGTTGTTTTGGGCCGCAAATGAACGTGCATGATCGCAGCCGACCGTGCGTCAAGAAAACGCACGACCGTGTGATTCATGCAGACATGAAATCTGGGCAAAATGGATGTTCTACCCACCTGCACAGCACCAAATAGCAATCACACAGCTGGGAATACCCTTCCAGCTCAATCCAAATACAGAAAAAGGGTTGGGGAGCACCATGTGCTTACCCCCAACAAACATAGCGCGCAATTGCACACCAAAACAGGATCAAAGAGTGCACTTTGTGAATAAATGTGTTCAAGTGAAATATAAGCAATAAAGGACTAAAAGTGAAGTGCATATGCATGAAAATAAGCCCAGATGAGTCCAAATATGTGTATATAAATGGGACTCATCACACCCCCAACCCCTTTCTTCTAGTAAGGTCACTAATGGTTAATCCCTTACACAATGTATATCTTCATAATGATCAATGAATTAATAATTCCATAGGTGATGATGGTCTGGAGTGGTCTAAATCACTTAAATCAATTTTTACTATTCGCAGACCGGCATGCCTTAAAGTGAAACCCCATGTCCTACAAGTTGGTCTAAATGAATACAAACTAAGTATGGGTCATTTTAATTCCAGAGATTTGTATTGATGTCAAAGTTTCATGTACAAAATTTCTATAATATTCCAGCAATTATAATTCATTAATTAATTTCTCAAGTCATGATTCAATTACTATTTTGTGAAAGGAGCATGTCATATACTCAATGATTAATTCTAATAAAATTCAAAGTGCCTCCTACTGGTATTAAAAGTCTATATACAAAATTTTCTAACAATCCAGCAAGTATATTTCAGGTTATAAATTTCTCAAGTTATAAACTCAAATTGTACTTTGTGATGGAAGAATGTCATATACTCAATGAATAATTCTAACAAAATTCTCAGAGCTTCCTACTGGTATGAAAAGTCTATATACAAAATTCTCTAACAATCCAGCAAGTATATTTCAGGTTATGAATTTTTCAAGTTATAAACTCAAATTGTACTTTGTGAAGGAAGCATGTCATATACTCAATGAATAATTCGAACAAAATTCCCAGAGCTTCCTACTTGTATGAGAAATCTATATAAAATTTTATAACAATCCACCAAGAATATTTAAGGTTATGAATTTCTCAAGTTATAAACTCAACTTGTACTTTATGAAGCAAGCATGTCATATACTCAATGAATAATTCTAACAAAATTCTCAGAGCTTCCCACTGGTATGAAAAGTCTACATACAAAATTTTCTAACAATCCAGCAAGTATATTTCAGGTTTTGAATTTCTCTAGTCAAATTGTACTTTGTGAAGGAAGCATGTCATATACTCAATGAATAATTCTAACAAAATTCCCAGAGCTTCCTAATGGTATGAAAATTCTATATATAAAATTCTATAACAATCCAACAAGTATATTTCAGGTTATGAATTTCTCAAGTTATAAGCTTAAATTGTACTATGCGAAGGAAGCATGTCATATACTCAAAGATTAATTCTAACAAAATTTTCAGGGCTTTCTACTGATATGAAAGGTCTAAGTACAAAGTTGCACAATATTTCAGCAACTGTATTTCATGGTATGAATTTCTCAAGTTATAAACTCAAATTGTACTTTGTGAAGGAAGCATGTCAAATACTCAATGATAAATTCTAACAGAATTCTCAGAGCTTCCTACTGTTATAAAAAGTTTATGTACAAAGTTTCACTACATTTCAGGGAACTTTGACCCAATATTTACTCACATGGGGTCTATGTGACCAAATTATGTGAAGTCAACTTTCCTAGGGATATTAACCCAAATGTTGATGATTCTCACTATATAGTATTGTAATATGATCCTAAGTGCATGGTTTAAATTTCATGAAAGTTGACCAAGGGAAAACCCTTAAACTCTCATGTAAACTCTAGTGTCCCATGGTCATGCTACATGCACCCCAATTCCTTTGCACTTGCATGTGAAACAACTAACATGCAGAGGTCCAAATAACCTACAATTTTAACCAGAGCCTATTATGTACCTGACCAACCTCCCAAAGGAGATTTGGAATGACTTGAGCCCAAATCACCCATATTATACACCATATGTGATTTATTAAATTTCAACTAAAAGCATAGAGAAATGTGCCCCAAAAATTCTGATTTTTGGGCTCATAGTAGATACAGGGTACATTCACACATGGTTAAATTTTCAGCCTCATATCAATTACTAAATAGAAGTTATTAACATTTTAAGGTCTATCCTTAACTTAGGACCAGCCTTACTAAATCTGCCCTACAGAGAGTTGTAGGACTCCAAATGGTGTGATCTCCCTTTCTACAGATTGTAGACACAAAGTCCTACAAAAGTTGTCTCTTCCTACTTTTTATTTTAGGGCCTCAAAGGGCCTCAAAATTTGTGTACAAAGTGTCTATTTCACTAGGGCAGGAATCAACATTTAGTGTGACCAAAAATGAAGGTTTCCTATGACTCATTTAACCATGGATCTACTCATGTGCAAGGATCCAATTGAGCCAAAAAATTTACCAATGACTAATATGCACATAACCAACCTCTCAAAAGAGATTTTGAGTGATTTGAGTTAGAATACCCTTCATTATACACCATGCTTAATTTATTATATTCCTACAAAAAACCTTAGAAAGGTGTGCACCAAAAAATCCAATTTTTGGTTAGGTGATATATTATATCATCATAGAGGTGTGGCCAAATTTTCAGAGACTAACACCGTGTAAAAAGAGCTAGGGCCACATAATACCTATTTGGGCTATATGCACCCCACAAGAAAAATGAAATATTGTACAAAATCTTATAAAAAGTATTTCCAAAAATTCCCAATTTTTGGAAGAGTGTACTTTAGGGCATGACTCACGCATGCCCCAAATTTCAAGTCATTTTGAGTTGTTATTCGATGCTCAAGCCTCCGGTAGCCAACCGCGACCGCCTCAACTGAGTTATAATCAAGGTGCCCCGACTCCTAAGAAGAGCAACCTCGAAGAAATGATGGAGAGGTTTATGCAGGCCGCAAACTCGAATATGGTTAACCAAACCGCGTCCATGCGAAGCTTGGAGACGCAATTGGGCCAATTGGCTCAATTGTTAACCGAGCGTTCGCAAGGGACCCTTCCCAGCAACACAGAAAAAAAACCTATCAATCAAGGGAAGAGTCTTACCAACACGGAAGTGGTTAACCCAAGTGAATTAGTAATCACTTGTTCTATTAATAATGTCAAAACTGCTGCCTTATGTGACTCCGGTTCATCCCGCAACCTCCTTGCATTGCAAGACGTTGCTAAATTGCAACTCGATTTGAACACGGTCGAGGGGACGGTGGTGGTCGCTGACTTTCAAGTATTGGGACCCCAAGAGAATAAATTTATACCCATCTTGGGAGTGTCATTCTTGAAAGAGAGCGGTGCCACTTTGGATTTCTCTACAGGGAGTGTTATCATCCCTACTTGCCCCAAGATTGTGACTGAAACATTGTCTCGCTCTCCCCAAACTATTTCTGATGAATCTCTTAGTAATGCAAGAATCAGGGCTGAAATAGTATCGTTGGAGGAAGAAAAGGATGAGAAGCAGTCATGCGAAAAAGAAGAAGAAGCAGGCTTACGAAAGGAATGTGACCTGGAGAGGAAGGAGAGCCTCGTTTCTGAACCCGCCAAGCAAAACTTAATTCGGGAAAATGTCCCATTTGTATTTTTATTTAGCAAGAAATCATGTACTAAACCTCTTAAACAGTCTGTCTCTTGGGCTGACCCAGTTGCCACTGCGACAACGGAAGTGATGCCACCCACCACCAAGGTGGGAAAATCTGACGACTATCAACGCTGGCGCTCTCCAACCGTGGAGAAGTTGAAACAAGAAAGACGATTGCATGGTGCACGCTCCACTACTTTCAGTGGCAAGATGGCAGAGGCTAGGGAAAAATTGGGTGACACCAATTTTGGCCCTAAAGCTTTCACCACCAGCCTACAAGCCACTGGAGATGTGCACTACAAAAGCACGTATAGCTGATGTTCTTCTTCTTGCTGTGATCTGTGTATGTGAAACTTTTCTCTAAATTTTCTGCTTTATGAACAATGCTTAATATAGGTATTTGGTCCACCTTTAAGGACACTAAACAAAAGGGCTTCTTGGGAGACAACCCATGGGAACCATCCAGTTCCGCTTGCTTGCTTTAATTTCTATTATGTTTTGTTTGTTTTTGCTTTGGTGCTAACAATGCAGGTATGGCGACATCTTTGGCGGACCCATTGGTGCTAGCTCTAGCTTGGTGGATGCGGAAGGAGAAAAATTTAAAGAAGGAACTACCGCACTTCCGGCAAGCTCTTTTATGAGCATAGGTCCTCTCTACCCCTATTTTCCCTATTCCTGAATTGTCTATTTTATTTCTTTTTGATCAAGTCTGGGGGAGAGAGCGAGTTGTGCACGTACACACACTTTGCATAGCATGTTAGAATGTGCTGAGTTAGGATTTATCATTTTGTTGCACACATTGCATACACTTGCACCTAGTTCACGTGCACTTGATCACGCGCGCTTATTAGATATTGCTGCGAGGTTCCCCGCTCGTAAGAATTGGATTGTTAGTGTAGGAGTGAGGAGTAGAGAAAAATGTTGACTCGAGTAGTGCTCTAGTCAAATGCTCCCGTCACGCCTAGAAATTCAATTAGAGTAGAATAAAATTCACAGTTATAATTTAATTATTTCTATTATAGTAGCTGCAATTTATTTTACTTATGGTGAATCCGGTGAATTCAACGGTAGCATAAGGTCGAGTGTAGATGGACTAGTAGTAGCTTATTACTAGGGTCAGAAGGAAGGACAACCTTTCTCGGTGGCTAGAACTTGCGCTAGGCTACTCTTGAAACGATTGCGTTGAAGGACTCGTTATAAAATGTGATATAGGTCATTTCTTGATCCGTTTGTGCTTTTGAAATCCTTACCAACGTAATCACCTTTGCAAGCCCACTTGAGCCTACCTTTCCTCCATGTTTAGCTCCACTAAAATTTCACCAAATCCATACGACCAAACCTATTTTCGCACCAACTTTTGAGCTGAAAGAAATTTATTTATCGATCGCATTTGGTGTTATCTCTGTGGTGTATGGCAGCCTTTAATTAGCTAAAGGAGCCGTTTTTATTGTGTCTACATAAGTATTTTGTAGAGAAGTGAAAAGAAAAGAAAAAAGGGTTGTTCAAAATGAATACACTCTCGACAAATTCAAATTATATTTGGCTTAGCACGCACCTAATGTTCAGTTGAAGTATGGGGGTGTTGTGTAATTCTTGAAAATGTTGTATTGGTGATTGTAATTCGCTTGAGTGCTCACTTATGTTGAATGTGATTCCCATCGTCCTTCTACTTATCTAGCCTAAACTCAACCTAAGCCCAATCCTAACCCATAAGTCCTATTGATTTTAGATACGAATCGTCTCATGCAGTAGAGAGAGTGCGAACGTGCAAGCCTATGGACACCGACTTTGATGGATTTCTTAGGAGTTTGTCCCCAGCTTTGATTCGAGTAAAACTCTACTCATTAGTCACGCTATTTTCCCTTTTGCGCGACCGAAAGATTCACCGGGATTCACCATCCAAGTAAAGTAAATTTCAAATTACTGTTCTAGAAATAGTTAGATATAATCTTGAGTTTAATTCTGTTCTAATATATTTCTATGCACGTGTGCATGCGACTTCGCATAGGTCTCTACCGCTCAAACTCACTCTAACATCCAATTGTTCCGACGGGAGAGCTGAGTAGTTTGCCCGAGATGTGCAAATGGTTAAGTCTGGGGGTGTGATGAGTCCCATTTATATACACATTTATGGACTCATCTGGGCCGTATTTCTAGTCGATGCACTACAGTTTAGGCATGTTTTGATCATATTTGTTATTCCATGTTAGGTGCACTCTTAGGCCCATTTCGGTGTGCATTTGCGCTCCTTGTTATTGGGGGTAAGCACATGGTGCTCCACATCCCTATCTCTATGTTTATCTAGTGCTGGAGGTGTTCTCCCAGCTGTTTTATCTTGTATACAGGTGGTCGGATCATCCAGTTTTCCCCCAGAATTCATGATTGTGTGCAACGCACGGTCGTACGTTTCCTTGACGCACGGACGGTTGTGGTCGTGCGTTCTCATCTGGGCAGAAAACGGGAGATTTGAGTTTGGTCGTGCATTTTGACGCACAAGCGGAATTGCCCGTGCGTGAGTCAAACGCACGGATGCCTGTTTCTTCCTGTTTTTTTAGCTTTTCTGAATTAACCCGTGCATTTTGACGCATAGGCGGATTTGCCCGTGCGTGAGTAAATCGCATGGGCGGCGCAGCTTCGTCTTCACGCCAGTTTTTATCATTAATTATCGCACGGGCAGCGCACGATCGTGCGTTCGACCGTGCGTGCCCAAAATTCTGCCTGTTTATTATTTAAAGCAGGAAATGCCGCTACGGGAGAAGGAGGATTCCCCTCGCGGGAAAAACCAGGAACCCCGCCATTTTTACCCTTTCCACAAGAGGAGACCATTTCCAGCGATCTCCTTCGCCATTCCTCCATCCGGGAGCATTTGCAAGCATTCTCCGCCACTAGTTCAAGCATTCTTTGCCGAGGAGACCATAGAAGCGCTGAAGATCGTTGGAGCGGTGACAGCCTCCTTCGAGTCTGCACACCATCTAAGGGCCGAGCCCGGAGAGAGCCCGACAACCTCTCACTCCGGCCGAGAACCCTAGACGCGGTGACATCTTCTATGTGGTCCTTTCTAAACTTTGATGCTTGTGCTTTCTCTTTGTGTTGTTGTACGAATGCTTGTTAGTTTAATGTTATGGATCCTTGCTTGCGTTCATGTGCAATGATGATGTGGTGGTGAGAATAAATTTCGTTGTTGTTATGATAGCCTAGGTTGGTTGTGTGTGAAGCCATCTAGCAATTGCTAGTGGTGATGTTGGCGAAGAGGTGAATACGACCCTCACAAAACCTCGCACTGTGGTCACTCCATCCGCTTACCAAAGCGCGGCATCGCGGACGCTGCATTCACCCACACCTTGCGAAGCGGTGCATTTCGACCCGCATTTCTCTTATTTCCGCAATAGCTTAGGAATCCAATCACAACCCCCTTTGTTATTACTTGGTAATCCTTTTACCTAATTTCCGGGCAGAGCGAATCATACTACCCAACTTGCGGTCCTTTGAGATCGACATTCGGGGAGTTCCTCCCTATTTTATTACTTGAGCGACCGGTGCACTACCGTCGTATCGCATTTCATGCTTGCTAATTAGCGTTGCTGAAATCGCGCATCAACCACCACCCTCTTTACTTGATGCCCCCATTTATGGGCTTGTTTTTCTGTAGACTAGTGTATTTGTTCAAGCTGCTTATGCTAACTCTTGGCTAATTGTCAGTCATGTTGACTCATAGCTTTCTTTCCTACTTTTACTATTACTTGATCCCTTTTGGGCTGAGGCATTCTTTTCTGTTGAGTGCCCCAGGTTTAGGTTCGGGTCAGTAGTTGAAGCAAGCGGTAGAGCTGCGCTGTCTGATCCCCGATAGAGGATCTTCCTGGTGAGGAGCAGTCCAAGATGTTTTGCCTTCCTGCTGTCACCTTGTGGGCTCATTTCAGTTGTAGAAGCCCGTCAGGTTTTGTTTACAGTGTACTTGAAGGTTGCTACTACTTGTGCTACTTTTGAGGTAGATAGATGTTGCTCTCTGGGAAAATGTGTACTTTACTTCATTATGTGAAATATTTTTGTATAAATCATTGCATAGCACAATTTTTCTTATTAGGTACCACCTATTTTGTTGAAATCGTACTAAGTGTTTTCATATATATATAATAAATCTAGGCATGTGCTATTCTTGAAGACAGGCTTGGTCTTCATGCTTAAGGTAAATGAACCAATATTTCTGCCGCATACGTATATTTTCTATTTGTGGACTAAGTATTCCACAGGACCGAGGGACACGGTCCCAACCTAAAAGAAGCTCGAATTATCTTTTGACTTAAATATACCTATATTTTGTATGGATATTCGTAATGAACGTTTGCCTGAGCATCTGCAGTTGTCCCCTGCATGACGTGGCATCATGACGCATATTTTCCCGTACTCTGATAATACGTAAAATATATCGGGAAAATGCGGGTTGTGATAGTTGGTATCAAGGGGAGGTTAGCTGGGTTTCTGGGATAGTCTGGTTGGCCCGATTAACCACCTGGTGAGAAAGTTATTCATTGCATACACTCACCGATGGGTCATCGGTAGATCTCGGCTGAAGCATGGACACTACACTAAAAAGCATGAAAGAAGTATACAAGGCATATTATGTAGTATGGGATGCATAATATGTGTCTGTATATGGATCCTCATAGGTGACAATATGTGAATGTTATGTAGTATGGGATGCATAACGTAGGTCGCATGTGTGTCCATTAGATTTCCATTTTCGTTACATGCAATAATATGTAGTATGGGATGCATAAGATTGCATGTGTATGGCACTCATATCATGCATTAAGGCCTTTCGTCTTAGACTGCATAGCACTGCATGCATTGCATAACATTGCATAAGCACGCGTGCCAAGCTAGAGATCTACATGATGACACATGTACACTCATGATTTTAAAAGAAAGATGTTAAACCTTCATGCATACGGGAGAGGTGCACGAGGGATTCAGGGGTGACGATTTATCATCCTGAGTATAGCGAAATATCATATATAAAACTTTTATCGGAGCAAGGTAGTAGCAAGAGAAAGTGTTTGTATGTCTTTTGGTATGTCATCTCTTCCTAGAGGGTTGAGTCCAGTTTTGATAGGTTGTTTGTCCTTGTCTTCCTTAGATATGGCCCAAAGTGCCAGCCCGTGAGACCAGTTCCCCCATCTGAGGGAGAGTCGTCAGGTCCGCATAGTGAGGCTATGTTGTAGGAGTTGCATCATAGCAATGAGACGTTGGCGCGACAGTTGGTCGCAATGCAGGAGCAGATGTAAGTATTGTTGACTGCCACTCAGCGGCAGCAACTGGTGACGTATCAGCCGGAACCCGTCCGTCCTGCACCCCTCGTTCCCCCTGTAGCGTTGCCTCCAGAGATGAACTCTATTTTGCACTTCCAGAGGCTAGGACCCCCGACCTACGATGGGAGGGCAGACTTTATGGCACTTGATGAATGAATCATGGCAATGGAGGAGATGTTCTCGTATTCTGGTGTATCGGTGGATCAGGAAGTGATGATTGTTGCCTTCCAACTGAAGGGCTTGGCAAAGACTTGGTGGATCAGGGAGAAGGAAGCGCTTACAGAGGGTTGCTCGTGGGCAGTTTAAGGGAAGGTTGTTGAAGAAATTCTTGCCTACAGTTGAGCAAGATCGCCTAATGAACAACTTCCTGCATTTGAAGCAAAGGCAACTCACAATAGGTGAGTATGAGGTTGAGTTCAGCAAGCTGAGCAAATTCGGCCCAGATTTAGTTGTCACTAAGGAAAGCAGGGTGAAGAGGTTTCTAGGAGGTCTCCGTAGTGAGATCCAGCAGTTGGCTAGTGCTTACTGGTCCATAAGCTTCGCGGATGCGGTGGAAGCTGCATTGAGGGTAGAGGCGATAGAGAATGCAAAGAATAGAGGAATGGAATTAAGAAAGGGAAAAAAGGAAAGCTGTGTTGGGGGAAATATTACTCCGAGTTAGAAGGGCAAGGGGGTGTGCAGTTTTTGTGGCCGTGTGGGCCATCCGTTCGAGAAGTGTTTTAAGAGGCTGGGCGCGCAGAAGCAGCTTCAGGTGATGGCTCTTCAAGGTGCTCCGAATAATGATTTGTCTTGCACTTTGTGCAAACAGAGGGGGCACGACGTCAGTCGTTGCTGGTCAAAAGATAAGGTATGTTATCAGTGTGGACAAAAAGGACATGTGAAGTCCCGGTGTTCGCAGTTCCAGTCGGTCGGCCAGCAGCTTGCTCTTACATCTCCGGCACCGCCTCCGCCTCAGCAGCAGCAGTTGATTCAAGGAAAGGCCAAGTTAAATGCAGTAACGAAGGCAGAAGCGCAGTGCTCAACCCAGGTCATATCAGGTTTGTCTTCGCTCTCCTTGTAGACCAACCTTTGTGTAGAAACTTAGACATTATATCCTTGAGATATCTTTTGTTCATAATGATTGGTTAGGTGAGTTTAAGGTCCGAGATTGTTGGGCGTGTGTCCTCTTTGATTCTGGTGCCACCCATTCCTTCGTGGCTAGGAAGTTTGTGGATCGTCATCGCTGGGCTATAGAGCGAGTTGATGATCCGCTTTGTGTTAAGTTTCCTTCCGGTAATTTGGTGATGGCGGACCAGAGTATTGTGTAGTGTCCAATTCTTTTGGAAGGATTCTTGGCCTATGCAGTTTTGAAGGTGTTAGACTTGGAATATTTTGACGTGATTCTTGGAATGTATTGGTTAGCCTGATATGACGATGTTATCCAGTGCAGGGATAAGCGTTTCGATTTTCTGATGGATGATGGCCAGCCCATGAGTGTGTTTGGTTTTCCGCGTCAAATTTCCTCGGTTATGTCTGTCGTTTGTGCTCAACCTTTTGCGGTTTTTGGTGGTCGCGTTTATTTTTTTCTATTTTTTGTGCAGCGTGTGGATCATCGCCTTGTGTCGAGGACATACCGGTGGTGCGAGAATACCCGGATGTGTCTCCCAACAACCTTCCTAGTTTTCCCACTGAGCGGGAAATAGAGTTCGTGATAGATATGGAACCTGAAACTCGTCCTATTGCAATGGAACCTTATCGTATGACGCCGCGTGAGTTGGAGGATCTGCGTGCTCAGTTCGACGAGTTATTGCAGTTTGGCTTCGTTAGGCCGACTACGTCGCCTTGGGGTGCGCCAGTTTTGTTTGTGAAGAAGAAGGACGGTTCGATGCGGTTATGTATTGATTACCGAGAATTGAACAAGGTGACGACCAAGAACAGATATCTGTTGTCGTGGATTGATGACCTGTTCGATCAGTTGCAAGGTAGGTGCGTATTTTCCAAGATTGATCTTCGGTCCGGTTATCATCAGTTGAAGATTCGAGAGTCCGATGTTTCGCGGACTGCTTTCCATACGCGTTACGAGCATTTTGAGTTCTTGGTGATGTCTTTTGAGCTGACGAATGTGCCCTCTGCTTTTATGGATTTGATGAACAGAGTATTTCGAGACTATCTGGACCAGTTCGTGGTGGTTTTTATAGATGATGTTTTAGTCTATTCGTCAAGCGAAGAGGAGCATGCTCGACATTTGTGCTTGGTGATGTCTACCTTGAGAGCACACAGGTTGTGTGCCAAGCTGAGAAAATGCGATTTTTGGCTTTCGCAAGTTTCCTTCTTGGGTCACGTGGTGAGCAAGGATGGCATTTCTGTGGACTCAGCGAAGGTTGCAGCTGTTTTGGATTGGAAAAGACCGGCAACGCCTAAGGAAATCAGGAGTTTCTTAGGGTTGCAGGCTATTATCGAAGGTTTGTGGAAGGATTCTCAGGAATTTCTGCGCCTCTGACAAGGTTGACGTAGAAAGGAGCAGCCTTTGATTGGAGCGGGCAGTGCGAGGAGTCTTTTCAGGAGCTAAAGAGAAGATTGTGTTCTGCCCCAGTTTTGGCTCTTCCTGTTGAGGGAGTAGAATTTCAAGTTTATGTTGATGCTTCACGGATAGGCCTTGGTTGCGTTCTCATGCAAGAAGGAAAGGTAATTGCGTATGGGTCGAGGCAACTAAAAGTTCATGAAAGGAACTACCCTACGCATGATTTGGAGTTCGATGCGGTGATTTATGTCTTAAATCTGTGGATACATCTTTTATACGGGGTGTCGTGCAAGATCTACTCAGATCATAAGAGTTTTATTTATGTGTTTTCGCAGAAGGAGTTGAATTTGCCTCAGCGTCGGTGGATGGAGTATGTTGCAGACTATAATGTGGATATCTTATATCACCCTGGCAAGGCGAATGTAGTGGCGGATGCCCTAAGTAGAAAGTCTGCTTCTGTTTTCAGCCTCTCGGTGTAGTCGCGAGTGGAGGAGTTTCATTTGATGAGCATAGTGGTGAAGTCCAAGGAAGGACCTTCAAGTATGGAAGTTGAAGAACCTTCCTGAATTACCCTTATGAGGTTGCATCAGAAGGATAATCCTGATTTGCAGCACCTCCGTGGTAGAGCCGAGAAAGGTGAATTGTTGGATTTCTCGATCGATGAAGAAGGTACCTTGATGTACTGTGGCAGGTTTTGCATCCCCGCTGTGGAAGTGATTCGAGCAAAGATTTGCGAGGAAGCTCATGATTAGGGTCTTGCATATCATCCTGGTTCTATAAAGATGTACCACGATTTGAAGCAGATCGTCTGGTGGTCAGGCATGAAGAATGATATTGGAGGTTTGTGTCGAAGTGTTATACTTGTCAGTGCGTCAAGGCAGATCATAAGAAACCCGGAGGCAAGTTGACTCTGTTGGACATTCCGATGTGGAAATGGGAAAGTATCTCTATGGATATTATTACTGGGTTACCGAGATCCCCTCGCGGTCATGATTCGGTGTGGGTGATTGTGGATAGATTGACCAAGTGTGCTCATTTTGTGTCATACAAGATTGGTTATTCTATGGAGAAGATTGCATCATTGTACGTGCAAGAGGTTATTAGATTGCATGGTGTGCCAGTGGCATCGCGTCGGATCGCGATTTCAGGTATACATCCCGCTTTTGGCAGAGTTTGCAGGGAGCTTTGGGCACCGACCTTCGGTATTCTACCGCATATCATCCGCAAACAAATGGGCAGATAGAAAGGGTAAATCAGATTGTAGAGGTTATGATCAGGTGTTATATTTTGGAGCATGGAGGAGCTTGGGATGAACGCCTTGGGCTTATAGAGTTTTCATACAATAACAGTTATCAGGAGAGCTTGCAGATGGCTCCTTTCGAAGCTCTATATGGGAGACAATGTCGGACTCCCCTATTTTGGGATGAAGTGGGCGAGAAGCCGGTTTTGGGTCCAGAGGCCTTGGAAGAAATGAGTGTTGTTGTAATGCGGATCCATGAGAAGCTTCAAGTAGCTCAGGAGCATTATGAGAAGTACGCCAATCTACATAGGGTCGATTTAGAGTTTGCAGTTGGGGACTCGGTGTTCTTGAAGGTTTCTCCGATGGCAACCTTTTCAGATCGTGGAACGCGTCGGAGTTTCTGCTTATAGGTTGTTGCTCCCTGCCTCCTTCCCTGGTGTTCACGATGTGTTCCATATGAGCCTGTTGCGGAAGTGTATTCTCATTGATCGTCATATCCTGGAACATGTGCCTGAGTTGCAGCCAAACCTGTCCTATGTGGAGCAGCCTATTTGTATCTTGGAGAAGCAAGATCGGGTGTTGCAAAGGAAGATGATTCTTATGGTGAAGGTTCTTTGGAGTAATCAGGATATTCGAGGCGCAACTTGGGAGCTGGAATCGGTGATGAGAGAGTCTTATCCTCATCTGCTCGTCTAGAGTTTACCTGGTAGGATTTCCCCTTCTGTGCTTTCCATTTGTGCTTAATATTATAAAGTTTTGAGCCGAAACTTTTTGGTAGGAGGGGTGGCTGTAACGCCCCGAAATTTTGAATAGTTTATTTGAAATGAAAATAATAATTATTATTTTGGATCGAATGATTTATTCCTTCTATGCGAGGGCATTACCGTCGTAGGTGCGTCGACGTAGTTCATCTCGGGTGTTCGCGAGGTCGCGTTTGATAAAAATCCTTATTGATCCTGGTATGAAATATTTAATTAGCATACAAGACATATTTTATAAGAATTTCATATCAAATTCTATATAAACTTATATATATATTCTTATAAAAATTTATGTATATTTATAGCCTGACAAAATATGTATATATATACAAATACTTTCATATCAATATATATATAGCTTTTCATAGGAAAAAAAGATCTATTTATAATTTATTTTTTTTAGGAGAAGTTAGTGGGGCCCAGTTTGAAGCCACCTTCATCCTCTTAAATAGGATTTCTCTCTTTTCTTCCGATACAAAATCCTCCTTCTATTCTTGTTTCGTGAGCTTCAGGCATTTTAGAGAGAGGAAGAAGGAGAGAGAAAGCTAGGGTTTTGGTCTGAGAAGGAGGTTTGGAGGTCGATTTCGTCGCCGGAGCGAGGAATCGGAAGGCCGTCGTCAAGATCCATCAAGTCGTCGTTCGAAATCGAGGCAAGTGTGGCATTTGTGATCGTATGCTTGCTGATGATCTTTTCCCAGAAATTGGTTGTATTTCTAGATTTTTTTTCTTTTGGAGTTTATGTTCAGATTTCTGTATTTATCTGTTTTCCTCTCTTCCAGGAAATTTTATGAGTCTTTAAACTCTTACAGAAAATTTGAATGTGCTTAAGCACATAAATAAATTGTTTTCTGCTGTTTCGATTTTAGGTAAGTCCAGTAAATCTGTAGCCTTTATAGTTTCTGTAGTTGTAAAATCCTAGGAAAAATTTTGCCTAAGTCCAAATCGACGGCTACTCTCGTCGATCGACGGGACCACGAGACCGTCCCGTCGATCGGCGGCTTTAGCTGGGGGAAAGATGCTTCCCCGAATCGTTTAAGGCAAAATCGACGGGACTTCCCGTCGATCGACGGGACTTCCCGTCGATCGACGGGACCTCCCATCGATCGACGGGACCTCCCATCGATCGACGAGACTATCCCGTCGATCGGCAACTTTTGCTGGGGGAAAGATGCTTCTCCCAATCGTTTAAGGCAAAATCGACGGGACTTCCTGTCGATCGACGGGACCTCCTGTCAATCGGAGAGACCGTCCCGTCGATCGGCAGATTCAACTGAGGAAGATGCTTCCCCAGGTCATTTAGTCAAAATCGATGGGCCTTCCCGTCGATCGACGGGACCACCCGCCGATTTTCTTTCCTTAGTGCAGTTTTTGCTTTAAATGCTCATTTTTTAGTCTTTTTGGTCGTATAGTGGCAAAAAATCCCCTTTGATTCCTCTTTAATCCTCTTATACTATTGTAGACTCTTTCAGTATTGTACTGACTTGCCCAACTGTTTGGAAGTATTAGTTTTGTTTATTCTACGGTAAGGTTTACGTCATAAATCTTCTGTCTTGGCCTGGTTTGCCACCTTTAGACATTGCCTAAGCAAGTATAATGTTTATTTATGTATGGATTTACTTGAACCGGAAGGATGGGTAAGGGAACAACGAGATCCTCCATCTCAGATCTTTATTAATGGTAGGTTGGACAATGAGACCACCTCCATCTTTTATTAATGGTAGGTTTGACAATGAGACCGCCTCCATATTTTATTAATGGTAGGTTGGACAATGAGACCACCTCCATCTTTTATTAATGGTAGGTTGGACAATGAGACCACCACCATCTTTTGTTAAGGGTAGTTGGACAATGAGACCACCACCCTCTTTACTTGATGCCCCCGTTTATGGGCTTGTTTTTCTGTAGACTGGTGTATTTGTTCAAGCTGCTTATGCTAACTCTATGCTTACTCTTGGCTAATTGTCAGTCATGTTGACTCATAACTTTCTTTCCTACTTTTACTGTTACTTGCTCCCTTTTGTGCTGAGGCATTCTTTTCTGTTGAGTGCCCCAGGTTCAGGTTCGGGTTAGTAGTTGCGGCAAGCGGTAGAGTTGCGATGTCCGGTCCCCGGTAGAGGATCTTCCTGGTGAGGAGCAGTCTTAGATGTTTTGCCTTCATGTTGTCACCTTGTCGGCTCATTTCAGTTATAGAAGCCCGTCAGGTTTTGTTTTCAGTGTACTTGTAGGTTGCTAAAACTTGTGTTACTTTTGAGGTAGATAGATGTTGCTCTCTGGGAAAATGTGTACTTTACTTCATTATGTGAAATATTTTTGTATAAAGCATTGCATAGCACAATTTTTCTTATTAGGTACCATATATTTTTGTGAAATCGTACTAAGTATTTTCATATATATATATATATATATATAATAAATCTAGGCATGTGTTATTCTTGAAGACAGGCATGGTCTTAATGCTTAAGGTAAATGAACCTATATTTCCTATTTGTGGACTAAGTATTCCACAGGACCGAGGGACACGGTCCCAACCTAAAAGAAGCTCAAATTATCTATTGACTTAAAGATACCTATATTTTTTATGGATGTTCGTAATGAACGTTTGCCTGAGCGTTTGCAGTTGTCCCCTACATGATGTGGCATCATGACGCGTATTTTCCCCTACTCTGATAATAATTAAAATATACCAGGAAAATGCGGGTTGTGACATAAGGCATGAGCGGTCAGGATATGTCAAGATCGCCAGACCGGGGGGTCTGATCCTTTTTTTTTTCTCTTTTTTGTTATTAGCACACATTACCACTGCCCAGAATGTCCTGTATCCGGGGCAGCCCGTAATTTTTGGATCTTCCCGTTTGGGCAGCCTCCGCGTCTATAAATAGAGGGGTAGGGGTACCAGAAAAGAGACTTTTGGCTTTGAGGCTCCAGCTTACAACCTGTGTATGCGGTCTCGAATTCTGTCACTTTTCTACCTCTTCCTCTGGCATGTTCTAGACTTCCATCCTGTAACCCTTCTTGAGATGAACTAAAACAGTTTTTCCCGTCAGAGGTCTCTCCTCTGGCATCTTTCGTCTCTAGTAACATGCACTTCACAGTTTTCCCCAACCCATTTTTAGTGTGAGTTTTGGAGGTACAATTTTTGTACCAACAATGTAGTTCAACATGAAAAGGACTTGTAGGTATTGAATGTTGTTTACTTAGCGAGAGAGCGCTAGTGTGCATTGATGTTGTGGTTAGGGTGTATAATGAGTATTATTAGTATAACTTTTGCATATAATGTTTATTATTGCCTTGGATGCGATGAATGTTGGTTACCTTCTATGATTGTGGTAGCTTAGAACATGATAGTCCACTTCTATGAGTAGAGTGCACAAATAGGACATTCATATTCTAATGTTTGTGTGCAAGGTAGGCCACAATTACTTGTTGCTCAACATAAATACATGTTTGATGTTTGTGACCACCTCACCATGTTGTTTGTATTACTGCAATGATTTTTTTATTGCGATGTGAGATCTGCAGGGATTTGTACAACCCAGGATCCACTAGGATGCCCGTGGGAAGGAGACTGTTATACAGTTGTTGGTCAGCTCTAACTGACTCTCATTTTCTTCTTATTTGCGTATGGTTACAGGGGCGTGTGCGCTCTAGGAGTTGTTTGCTGCCAAATAAAAAAATAGTTGGATGTTTCTTTTATATCCATCTTTACATACTATTGTGCATGCTTACATATTGTTATACTTGGGTGTATTGGGCTAGCGTGCCCCTATGTAATGTAATGTACTATTCTGTATTGAATGGATGTAGAATATATATTAAAGAGTATATTATATGGACTTTATAGATGTGGACATAAGTTACCAGTACTTAGTTAATTTTGCTTTCACTTTAGTTTTATTGTGCGCACTCTGAGTGGTCGATTTACGATTTATCACTTTTATGACAATATATTTTTGAATAAGTTGAATGATGTGGGGCTGGGCCAGACCCATAAAATGTGGCGATTGCAATTTTGGAGTGTTAAAACATATGTCACACCCTAGTTCAGTAAGGACGAGTTAACGACACGGGAACAATAATGCAATTAAGGATCATTTTTCAGTATATAGATCAAAAAGCAACAAATAAACATATTTCAGAGGTAAGCAAGCAAAGCTCCTCACCAACCTACTCAATTTTTTAAGTTACCCACGAGGATGCATGCAACAAAGCACAGTCAGATAGATTACAATGTATTATGTAGCATGTAAAATAGTAAAGATAATGATGTATAAATATGTAGAATGTATGCACTTGTAAATTGTGAAATATCAATAAAAATATGTTTATTTATTGCTCGTAATCCATGTACAAGAATAGATCCTTAATCACGTTGATAAAGTTTGATTATATACATTTGACTCTTTACTTACACAAATGAAATGAGATAAAATATGGTTGAAATAAGTATTTAATATGATTATTTCTCTATTAATACGTGTTCGAGTTTTATGGGAGCGGACGCTGGTGAGTTGGGACAAATTGGAGAACATTTGGAGTATGTTTTGGAGCCCAAAGGTAGAGAGATATATGACTTAATCGACCAAGGCGAGTCATATGGTCATGTGCAGCGGTTGGGGGACCGTTTGAAGCAAAATGATGCATCTTTAGGTTGTCGTGGTAGTGTCCCATGGCCTTGTTTAGCATTTCTTTGTCTACGGTACTACTAGAATAATGATTTTTAGCCAAATAATTTTCTCCCAGCGGTCAAAAAACGTGGCTAAAACTCTAGTATTAGCCACAAATGCAAAATCTATGTCTAATATTTTGCTCTTATCCATGGTTGCAAAAAACATGGCTAATACTTAAGTATTAGCCTCGGGGCATCATAATCATAGCGAAAGTATACATATTTACCACGGATTGGGGATATGTGGCAAATAATTAGTGAACCCACCGTTCATTCATTTCATATCTCCCTGAAATGAAAACATCTACTCCACAGAGCATTCCCTGAGGGAGGCACATTGCGCATTCCCGCTCACAGCGAACTAGGGCAAAGGCGATCATAGACGAGCATCTTTCGGCCTCTGTTCCTCCACGGAAGGGATATCAGCATTCACTGACCTCCCACGGAAGCTCTTCTGTCTAGCCCTCCATCTAGTAGCGACCGACGCCCGCACCCTCATTTTTCATTTCAGAATGCCTCCCCCGACCACAGCCCGCACCTTCATTCTTAAATCGTTCCATTTGATTTCAGCTATTGGAGCTCCCGATCGGCGACTAAGGGTTCTCCCTTGCTGGCGTCTTTATATTAGGGTTTACCCTTACCAGAGCTTCCTGATCGACTGTTAGGGATGCTTCCTCAGGCTTTATGACCCCCTGCTTCACACCGTCTCAACTCTGTCTTCACCTATTGCTCAAATGTGTGATTTCAAAGGTTTCCACCCGCCAACCTCCACCATAACATGGCGCCTCTTCTTCGGTTTCCCCATCGCATCCCCTTCATGGATTCGCCATCGGTAAAGGTACTCCAGGATTTTCCCAATTTTTGATTTCCTGAACTACCTCTATTCTTCCGTCTCCATGAGAAAAAAAGGACGTAATGGTGGTGTTTTTTCCTGCAGATCTGAAGTAGCTGCAGTGCCGTCTTTCCTCTTCTTCAAGGGCAATTTTAAGTTACTGAAGCAAACTATTTTCTCCTATTTCGATCCAAAGCTCCAATATTCGAAAGCTATGCTCTGCATGAATCAGTGATTTCATTTAGAATTGAAAACCTTCTTGTTTTATTGATCCCTCCATTCAGCCGAGAACAACAAATAAAACAGGTTTACTTGTTTATTTATTTCATTTTCTCTTCAGATCTGAATTGGTGAATGTTGGTTTGCTGGTTTTTATGAACATTCTAGATTTCTCTGTTGTTGTTCAAAACCATATATCTACAGATTTAATACACTACATATATGATCTTACTTTGTTGAGACATATATCTTGTTAACATTAGATCTATTCATATTAGAGGTTGTATTGCTTCCCAGATCTGAACCGAATGATATCACAAGGCCCTTATTTTAATACACATGTTTTTCATTAGTGATCCATATACAAGAGTTGTGCTAACCTTTTTTTATAGTAGAAATCAAGTCCTTTGACACATTTGTTTGTTAATGGAACATCCAAGACCACTGAATTCATAAAGAATCATACATCACATGATTAGGGTGAGTTTGCTAAAGTTTTAGATCTGCATTAGCAAATTTTGGTTGATGATTCTTGATTTTTCTGCTCTGGATAATAGTAGATGTGCAAAGGATTAGAATTGATTCTTTTATAATAAAAATAAAGTGGTGAAAGAGAACATATTTTGGAAGAGAACATATTCAGCAATGTTGATCATAAGGTCATAATTAGGAACATGAGGGTTGATAGAGGTGCGCAGCAAAAGAAAATGGAGATGGATATACAAATTTGTGATGGATATATTGAGATGGGTATATAAATTCAACTATAATATCAAAGAAGACGTCAGAGAAGTGTTAATTCCACTTTATGCAGGAATTGGCATATTTTTTGTCTTAAAATTGCATTTACTTTATTCTCTGTTTTTTCAATCATCTGACTTTTTTTGTAGGCATCAAGAGTCTTATATAATGCTCATCTTTATAACTTACATGAAAGAAGGTAGTGCACTTCAGGGTCTATAAATTCATCATAAAATGCTTCATAGCTAAAACTAAACCTGAGTGCTCATCTCCAACTACATGAAAGCTTGCACTTTTGTTTCAATAAAATAAGGGTCGGCCTTAATCTAAATTTGAAATAGTCAATCAAATTTTTACACTTTCTGATATGATATGGTTCTCCTTCATATCTTGAACCCATCAGAGAACAACCCTTAGTTGTAGGTTAACTGGTTAACAAGTAAGAAGAGAGCATAAATATCATAGACTAGTGCTAAGATATAAGTTGAATAAATAATGAAGATAATAACCCACTAATAACATAAGCTTGGATGAATATCATAATGAGCTGAATCATGAAACGAACCTTTTTAACAGGATTCTGAGAGTTTGCCGGAAAGTTCGCAACCGTAGTTCTTGATCAAGTTTATCGATCTCAGCGGTCATAGTTTTCGGAGACCTCCCAGACCACTCGTTATGCTTCGAGCAGAAATTCCAAGGCGCCGGCAATCTGGCTCCACAGCGATCGCTTGACCATGCGGTTCAGGGATTTTTTTCCACCTTTTTATTATTTGCACCTAATGTATCCTCTTTCCCTTGCCCTGGTTCTCATGTACCTCGGGCAGCCCGTTATTTTTATACCTGCCTATTTGGGCAGGCCCCCGCATCTAAAAATAGAGGGGAGGGGTACCCAAAAAGCACTTTGGATTCTGATCTTCAAACTTGTCACCTGGATAAGCGATCTCGAATTCAATCCCTTTTCGGTCTCACCTTCTGACCTGGTTTTGTCCTTTTTTTGTAACCCTTTACTCATCAATCAGATCACCCGCAATAAGAGTTCCCGTTGCGACCATTTTGGTCTCGTCGCTTAGCGACCCACTTTTTAGCATTCTCTAACCTAAGTAACCGACAATCCGCGGTCTCCCCCATCTCTTTGTAGTGTGAATTTTGGAGGACAATTTTTGTGTCAATAGAATGAACACGCGACCTTTAAATTGGAGTGTCCAATAAATTCAGCAGCCAAGATAATGTCAGACAATGACATTCAGCAGTGTCCACCCACTAGTTGTCATCACAATAAGAGCAGCACGACCTCTCTGGAATCTCTCGAGCTTCGTTTCAAGCTCGTCGAGAGGTCGCCCAAGCTTTGCAAGATACCACTTGGCAGTTGGAAGCGGTAAACTAGAATCTAGTAGCAATCTCTCAGCAGTTAGCTCCTTAAAGCACTCCGACTGCTACACTAGCCGGTCCTCCCACCAGCGTTCATGTGCCTGACCGCCGCGATTTCTTTAGGGCAGCAGCTCTGGGAAATCCAGTGAGAGTGCAGAATTTCCAGGAAGAAAGTGGTAACCCCCAGCTGACTACTGGGAGGAACCATCCCCCTTTGTGGATCGAGTAAGATGGGAACCTATTCCCATGGGATTTAAAGAGCCTTGTCTCCTAAACTTCACTATGAGAGTTGACCCTGTCTCTCTTCTACAGGCCTTTGAGTCTGTAGTCTCCATGAGGACATTGTCTGAGGGCCTTCGTTGCAAGCTACTCGCAACATCTTTTGGAGGCGAAGTTAGGGAGTGGTTTAATAAACTCTCATTCATATCC
This sequence comes from Dactylorhiza incarnata, assembly GCA_033032865.1. Classification (NCBI taxonomy): domain Eukaryota; kingdom Viridiplantae; phylum Streptophyta; class Magnoliopsida; order Asparagales; family Orchidaceae; genus Dactylorhiza; species Dactylorhiza incarnata. The sequence goes on from JAWHQI010000068.1 coordinate 3,535,938, forward strand.
ATTTCTTGATTTGCGTACTTTAGGAGAGAACTTCTATTGAGGTTTGCTACCTCAAAGAATAGGAAGAGTGATCCTGCGGCCCTCTTCAAGATCAAGCAAGAGGAAAATAAGATTGTTTCTCATTTTGTTTATCGCTTTCAAGAGGAGATCCTTGACGTTCAAGATGTGGATTCCTTTCTTTACCAAGTCGCCTTCATTAGTGGTCTGAGGGAAGGTCCCTTGAAGATTGAATTAACGACATAAGAGCCAAGTTCTTATCAGGAGCTCATAGCTATTGCAAAGAAATACATTGTAGGGGAAATTTCTAACCCCGGATATGTTTCATATTTGTCCAAGCTTGCCCATCATGAAGCTGGAAGTTCTAGTGTTGTTCCTCAGTGCTTTCAAAAAGCTGCTCGTCAATACTATCATCCTCCAGCTGCCAGAGCAAGAAGTTTCCCTCACCACCGTCCGCCTTACAATCATCAGTAATGTAATCAGATGCAACATCAACCTCCAGCACTTGTTCAGCAGTTTCCGCCTCTTCCAGCCCATCTAGTGGCTCATCCTCTGCTACAATATAACAATTCTCAGGATACTTTTACTGGCTTAGCTCTGCCAATCAGCGAAGTACTCCAGATTATTCAGAAACAACCAGTCTTCAAGAGTCCAACTCCTTTGAAATCAGATATCAGGTCAAGGAACCCTACACTCTTCTGTGAATATCACAAGGAAAGAGGGAACCTGACTGAGAACTGTAGAGATCATTGCTTTTTGATAGAAAAACTATTGAAAGAGGGAAAATTACAAGACTTGATTACCAAAATAGTAGAAGAGAAATTGGCTAAAGGGAAGGGGAAGGTAGTGGCTAAAACACACTAGGAGTGCGAGGAGGTTGATGATGTTGGCCTTTTCGGCAACATTCATTATGGAAATGAATGCGTTGAAGCTGATGACGAGGAGAGTATGGTCGGCTCTTCTGCATTCATAGGGAAGCTAGGCTGGAGTCTTCCAGGAAGTCCGGCATGTCAAGAGTTTTTTGTTCTTAAGTGGTGGTTGCTTCAACCTCTGTCCCCATTCCTGAGGTTGTAGCCTTCAGCAAGGATGACCTTCCTCCACACGGCAATCCATTCAATAATGTCGTTGTGATCAAAGCAGTCATTAAGAATTTCATAGTGTAAAATATTTTAATTGACATCGGCATCTCTGTGAACCACATATTCAAGCCAACTTTTGAAGACCTGAAGACTAGAAAGACACTTCTTTCCACTAAAGGGCCCCTTTAAGGTTTTTCAGGAGAAAAGAAGGAAGTAAAAGGGAAGATCTCCTTATCCGTCGTGATGGGAGGAGTCATAAAGCAGGCTAAGTTTGTTGTAGTAAATGCGCCTAGCAGCTACTATGCAATCTTCGGAAGGTCTATTCTGAATTAATATATAAACATTGTTTCGACTTTCCATCTCGCTTTGAAATTCGCGGCAAGGGGGAAGCAGTTTAGGGTTTGGAGTGACCCAAAACTAGCTAGAGAATGTTATGTTAAAAGAGTTAATGTTGTCGGAGCATTTTTTTTCCTCAGGTGGGAAGGAAAGTTAAGATTCAAGAACCTCGGGTGGTTTGAAATGGAAGAACCCTCATAGAGCACTGCCTCAGAAGGTGATGTTGTTGAAATTGGAGAGTCCTCAACATCCAGTAAAAGGAAAAGATCAGAGAACAGACAGTACAGGGCATGAAGGCAAAGGGATGTTGAGCAAGACCCCCAATTCAGTAGATGGAGCCCTAATTCTAGAACTCTAATCTCAAAAGCTTGGATTGAATTTGGATATCCTAAGGATGGCCCTGAAAGAGTTTAATATTCTGCTGTTTGGAGCAAGTAAAGGAAAGTTCCTTAGTCATCTATTGACTCCAGAAGAACTTGAGCCGAATCCAGATAAGGTGAATGTTATCTTAGAAATAGCACCTCTGAGATCTCCCAAGGAAGTGCATCAGTTAGGAGGAAGGATATGCATTTCATTTCAACGATATGTCCAGTCCTTCTCAACGATTTTGGACTTAGAGAGATTAGAGATGTACTGGACATACAGTCTATACTCTGCACTCATAAATAAGACCCACCATCAAATACATAGAGCTTTATCATTAACCTGAGCACTTCCTCAAATCGGAACATTGTTGGGCACTGTTTCTAACAATCTCAAGAAGTCATAACTCGCCTCAATGATAAATGCCAAACACTGAAAGAATCAAAATTAACAAAACTCAGGCAATACAAAGTGATTCAACTACCAACATATTATAAATAGATATGATGTTTTTAAAACAAAACTTTACAATCATTTGCCCATGCCATTTTCAAAAACAAACATCTGTGTTTCTTATGTCCTGCTGCTGCTTCCTTTTCCTTTCTTTCTTTGCCTTTCATAAAAGATGATTGGCCTGGGTATCTTCTTTGGAGAAGGAGGAGGACCATGACGGAATGCTAGCTTATAATTCCTCCTTTTCTCCATTTGATTAAGATGAAGATTCCAGTCAGCAGAATAGTAGACTCTTTCTGACCCATCTTGAGGGTATCCAAAGTCCATCCAAGCTTCTGAGATAAGGGTCCTAGAGTTAGGACTCCACTTTCCTGACTATGGATCCTGCTCAATTTCTCTTTACCTTTTCTGGCTGTACTTTTTTCTCTGAACTCTCTTCCTTTTCCTTGAATTGGCAGAATCTCCAATTTCAACACCATATTCTTCTGAAACTGTGCTTTCAGATGGGTCTGCTAACTCATAAATAGAGGTAGGCTTCTGTAAGGCTTGCTTGACCTGATTTACAGTCCACATGGCCTGATTTGAGACTGTATTTATTATTGTCTTCTCCCCCTTTAGGACTTCTTTAGCAAAATGATCATCCAAAGCTATTTGAACCAAAATGACTCTTTCAGCCAGATATTGTTTAACCTCATCCAAATTATTTCTGACTTCTAGCAGATGACCATCTAGGGTCAGAGTATTCACATCCTCTTTGTTCAGAATTTGCTCTCTAACTTCATTCATGAAGTTTGCTATCTATTGAAAAGCCCTCTCAGTATCACCTGATATAGTGCCCTGATTCTGAATGATTTGGTAAGTTGAATGCCCAACCTAGTTGACATGCCCACCAATAAGATCCATGGTTGGAGCTGCTATGTGAAGAAAATGAGTGTGCTGAGTGTTGAGAAGATGCATCTCATCCTTCACACTTTGCAGCTCAGCATTCATCTCCTGCCTTAGGTCATCCACTGTCTGCAGAATGAATCTTTCCATCTTCTCCCTTTGAACATCGAGCAATGCTGAGATCATATGGAATAGGGAACCTCATTGATCAGAAGATGTTCCAGCAACATTCACGTCTGGAGCAACATTCTCTTCTGGAGCACTTTCAGGAGCACTGTCATGATCCTAAAAGTCACGAGAGTCTACCTGCATATGCTCTTCCTCCATCAGCACTTCCTTGTCCTTGAAAAGAATTATATCCAGCCCATCCTGGGGTTCTGCACTTTCAACTCTCTCCGGCTCCTTACTTGCAACTTCCTTCTCTAGCACATGTCCTGCACTTTCCTCTTCTGGCCCTTGGCCTTCAACCTCTTCTTCTTCTGGGACAGCCTTCTCATGGACCACTTTCTCAACAGGAGTCCTAACTTTTCAAGCACCAATCTCTTAACCCTGATCTCCTAAGGTAGAGCACCCCAGATTGCTCTCCCCCCTCAACATTCTCAGTCTCTTGGATTGAGCTCCAAACCAGGGACTCCACTTCAACTGGATCACTACCCTGAATAGGGCTCCTCCTCTCCTCAGCATCCTTGGATAGATTATGGTCTAGAATTGATGGGTCTTCTCCTTCTTCAGAACTGCTTGAGGACACTTTCTCCTCTGAATCTACAACCTGTACTACTTTCTTCTTCTTCTCTTTCTTAGATTGAGCATCCTTAAGTGACTTAGATATCACTCTATCCCACCTATCCAGCATCTTGGAGTCCAACTTATTAGAATAGTGCAGAGGCACTCCCATCTTCCTTTTCAGCACCTCCCCAAGAGAAATCAGAAGGAAGATAGACAAGATTCTTCCAAATGAAGGGGTCTTCAGATTGCTCTTTATCCATTGAAATACAAATTCCATCCAGTCTGTCTTTTTAGAGAGAATAACCTTGCACATCACATCAAATATTTCCTTTGAAATCTAGTCATGAGAATCAGGCTTGCACAACAGAACCTTTCCAACTATATCTGCTAAAAGCTTCCCTTTCTGATTGAATTCTGCCCTTTTTATAGACCCATAGGTCTTTCAACTATGCCCACACCAATCATACCCTGTAGAAAGGCCTTCAGCAGTCAGCCCTTCCACTTCAACTTCTGCCTCCATCCTTGGCAGTCTCAAAGCTTTTCCCAAGCTTTTGGCAGATACCTTTACCTTCTTCCTAGCCACAAATGATTTCAGAGAGGATTCAGAATGGTTGACTCTTGCTCCTTCAAAGAACTCTAAGAGCTCTCTGTTCATAATAACACAGGGTTCACAGAGCAGATACTCCAGCCCAGCCGATTCTAGTAACCCAATCACTGACCCAATCTCTTCAGTGCAGGAGTTGAAGCCTCCTCTCTGAAGCTCACAACCAGAAATGACTGAAGCTTCTTCCTTCTTGGGACCCATTGGAGTACTGTCGCGGAAATGACTTAGGGAAAATGAAAGTGTAATTTTTGTCCTAAGCATTCATTCTATTTATAGTAGAGGTAGATGAAGGGGTGCGTACCTTTTTGTTCTGATTAATAGATTAAAAAACCATCGAAAGATTCTAATTAAAATATCCAATATTGCAACAAGTATCTGGATTCTGTTTCGACGATACGCATTCTTGTCATCAAAATCTATCACCGCCAAGCCCCTTCCAACTAAATCCATGTGTCATTGAGATTTTTGCAATTTCGTTGAGACAATTGATTATGTCGCTGAGACTTTTCACTTTGTATCGCTGAGAAGCCATCTGTGTCGTTGAAACGACCACCATATATTTGTCTGACTTGAGAGAATTTTCAGCACTTCTTGAGAGGTTCCTGCAACACTTATCATGAATGTCATCAATGATAATAAATTGATGAAAATGCATTAAATAAGGGTTAGAATCTACTATGCATTTAACATCCCCAATTGGAACTTGAAGAAGTTAAACTTAGTTTCATCTAGGGACTTGGTGAATATATCAGCCACTTGTTTGTCTGTGGGGACAAACTCAAGGATGATATCCTCATTCTCCACATGCTCCCTAATAAAATGATACGTGATATCAATGTGCTTAGTCCTGCTATGAGAGACAGGATTCTTAGCAATTGAGAAAGCACTTGAAGAGTCACATAACAAGGGTGTTTTGGTCATCTTCAGGTTGTAGTCTTAAAGCTGATGTTGGATCCATAGTAGCTGAGCACAGCAACTCCCAGCAGATATGTATTCTGATTCTGCTGTGGAGATTGCTACACTGGTTTGTTTCTTGCTACTCTATGAAATAAGCCTTCCTCCAAGGAATTGGCAAGTCCCTGAAGTACTCTTTCTATCTTCCTTACAACCTGTAAAGTTTGCATCTGAATAACCTGTTAGTTCACAACCATTGTTCCTAGGGTATCATAGGCCAAGATTGGGTGTACCTGAAACAGATATATGTGGAAAACATTATGTCAGACCCACTGGCAGTTAGGTAAAGAAAAGATCCAATCATGCATCTGTACTTGGTTTCATCAAAGAGTATTCCCTTTTCATCCTTGTCTAGAGACACATTGGATCCAATGGGAGTCTTCATAGAAGAAGCACTCTCCAATCCAAATTTCTTGACTAGCTCTCTAGTGAATTTAGTCTGTAAGATGAATATACCATCTTCAGATTGTTTTACTTGGAGACCTAGGAAGTATTTGAGCTCTCCCATACTGCTCATTTCAAACTTTCCTTGCATCAAGTTAGCAAATTTTTTGCAGAGATTGTCATCTGTAGAGCCAAAAATAATGTCATCCACATAGATATGCATTAGCAAGATCTTGCCCTTTACTTCCCTAAAGAACTATGTCTTGTCAATCTTTCCCTTTGAGAACTTGTTCTCAATGAGAAATCTTGGCAGGGTCTCATAACAGGCTCTAGGAGCCTATTTCAAATCATATAAAGCCTTTCTAAGAAAGTAAACAAAATCAGAGTGTTCAGAATCAACAAAATCTGAGGGTTGTTCTACATGCACTTCTTCTTTAAGATCTCCATTCAGAAAAGCTGACTTGACATCCATCTGATAGACTTTGAATCTTTTATTGGCTGCATAGAATAAGAAAATTCGGATTGCTTCCAATCTTGTAACAGGAGCAAAGGTCTGGTCAAAATCAATGCCCTCCTCCTGTCTATAACCCTTTGCAACAAGCCTTATCTTGTTCTTTCTAATTACTCCACTCTCGTCTAGCTTATTTCTATATACCCACTTTATTTCAATTATACTGTGTCCTTAGGATCTTGGAACTAACTTCCACACATTACATCTCTTGAATTGATTTAGTTCCTCCTATATTGCTGCAATCCAAAATGGGTCCAGATTTGCTTCCTCAAATTTCATGGGTTCAATTTGAGAGAGAAAACTTAAGAACAATGCTTCATGCAATGCTCTGCTCCTTGTAAGCATTCTTTGATTGACATCTCCTTTTATTTGCTCTTGTGGATGATGCCTAACATGTCTAAGAGCAGCTGGCAGTCTTCTAGGAATTTCTTCTATGGCAGGTTCTCCTGGTTGTTCTTCTTCTGCAGTATCCAAGCCTTCCACAGCATCTTCTTCCAATTCAACTGCCACTGAATCACTTTTATCTTTCACTGATGTTTCAGCCTTGTCTTCAATGGATAACTTTTCCATTTTCTCTATTGTACCTGCTTCTACTAATGAACTAGACCATTCTTTGTGAATAAGGCTAGTCTCATCATAAACAACATGCACAAATTCTTCTATTGCTTGGGTACTGATGTTGTATACCCTATAAGCCTTGTTATAGGAGCTGTAGCCAACAAAAAAAACTTCACTACTTCTCTCAGCAGACTTAGTTAGCTTGGATTTTCCATTGTTATGTATATAGCATTTGCTACCAAAGATTCCGAAGTAGGATAAGATAGGTTTTCTGCCTTTCATCAGCTCATAGAGAGTTTTCTTGTGGTCTTTGATGATGGAGGCCCTATTTATCACATGGCAAGCTGTATTGATAGCCTCTGCCAAGTAGTATTCTGGTAGAGAGGAGTCACTCAGCATTGTCCTGCTAGCCTCTATTAAGGTTCTATTTTTTCTCTCTGCAACTCCATTTTGTTGAGGAGTTCTAGGTGAGGAAAATTCTTAGGAGATACCCAGCTCTTGGCAGAATTCTGTCATGGCTCCTGATTGAAATATTATACCATGGTCACTTCTGAATTTGACCACAGTACAGCTCATTTCATTCTGGATCTGCCTGACAAAGTTCTTCAAGTTGTCTAAGGTATCTGACTTTTTTTAAGGAATAACACCCAAGGGAACCTTAAATAATCATCAAATACAACAAGGGTCTAAGCCTTCCCTCCTAAGCTGAGAACTGACATAGGACTAAACAAATCCATGTACAACATAAACAGGCACCTAGAAGAATCTTAATTAGAGATGCTCTTAAAGTTGGTCTTCGTTTGCTTGCCAAATTGACTTGCCTGACGGAGACCTTCTTTAATGCACTTAATGTTGGGTCCATTTCTAACAAGGTCTTGTGAGAAAATCTTGCTTATGGTTTTATAATTAATGTGAGCAAGTCTCTTGTGCCATTGAACACAAAGAGACTCTTTCTCATTAGCCACAAAACACATAGGCATAGAAGAATTTGAATGAAAGAAATTTAGACAATAGACATTTCCACTCCTAGTGCCATTTAAGGTAGCCTCAGAATCTAAGAACTTCTTAACCAAGCACTTATCCTTGTAGAAAACAATAATAAAACCTAGATCACAAAGTTAACTTATGCTTATAAGAATGTGATTCAATCCCTCCACATAAGTTATCTTTGTGATGTTGAAAAGCCATTAGAAATGTTACCATAACCTTTGAAAGTGGAGGTTTAGTTCTTAATTATCTTATTAAAAGATCTTGCTTAAATTTTTAATGTCAAAGTAAGTGATATATATATATTTGTATATAAGTGAGTTTGCTGAGTAATAAACACAAACACTAGAATTGCATAGAAATAATCACAGCACAGGAAAATAAATCAAAAAGCAATCATCCAGATGACACAAGATGTATAGTAGTTCCCCTCAACTGGGTACATCTACTCTTCTACCCACTGGTAGGAATCCACTAGGAGGTTGTTGATAAGGTGCCCTCACACCAAGGTGATTTTGATAAGGTGTCCACACACCAGGTGAGCTGTTGATAAGGTGCTCTAACCAAGATGCAGGTTTTTGCTAAGGTGCCCTGTCACCGGGAGTTAACTTTTGAAGGGAGTTATAACCCTGTACAAGATGGGAAGAAATAAAAGAAAACAGAAAATGTTTAGTGTTCTTCTCTTTCTAAGAAGACTCTTGAAGATCCTGATTTGAAGTTGAAGAGCTCCCCCTGATTTGAATATAGTTGATGATCAGGTGAGGAAGTTGCTTCTCTGGAATTTGATAACTCCTTTCTTCTTCTACAGTTGTGATCCTGAGCAAGTGATCTGGATAAAGTGTCTCAGGATTGAGACGATCTGTATAGAAAATTTATTAGCAAGAAAGAAATAAATGAAACTATTGCTCTCTAAATTAGAGCTTCTTCTTTCTTGCTTTTCTCCTGATTTCTTTCTGTGAGCTGTGGAGGTTCCTGCCTCTCTATTTCTCTCTGCTCATTGCATTGTCTCACATCATCTATATGTCTTTTCTCTCTCTTGGCTTTTATACGATTGCTGGCAGTTCTATGTTTGAATATCAGTCAACTGTGCCTGCAATAACTTTTCAAACAGCTAGAGAATATATTTAGAAAAGAGCTGTTATTGGAAATGTCAGCATTATATTTATTTAATAGCTTTAATGGCTATATCATTTAAAGGCCAGCAATATATAAATAGAGAGTATTCAAATATTGCTTTATCTGACAATATAGAATCATTTTAGTCAAGCTGAGAGCAGCTAAATAATTATGAGACAGCTGTTCTAAATTTAAATGATTTCAGAACTGATAAATTATATGACTGATAATATTTCATCGAGCGCCGTTCGAATTCGTCGACCGCATCTTTTCGTCGACCGCTGAGACTGATGGATTTCGTCGACCGCTGAATAAATAAGGTCGTTCGTCGAACGTAGTGCGGCTAGAGTTCTTCGAACGCAGGCAGCTCGTCGTTCGTCGAACGCAGAGAAACAATATATAATATTTATTTTTCTTCTCTTATTATTTCTCAGCCTATTATATATATATTATTTCTTAGCTTATTATTTATTTCATTCTTCTCTTAATTTTCTTAGCCTTTTAAATAAACAAATGGATGGATCCTAACTCAAATCCAAAACTAGTGTTTCAACAATCTCCCCCTATTTGAGTTGGGATCCTAAGCCAAATTAAAATTAAGGCTGGGTTCTAACAATCTCCCCCTATTTGGTTTAGGATTCTAAGCATAAAAATATTGAATAATTTAATGCACTAGGGTCAGAGATTATATTGTAAATTTCTTCTTCTTTAAAACCAAGCAATTTCTGATTCCTAGACTTTGAATTAAGTAGGATTTTAATGAATTGCATTGCTATAGCTTTTAATGGATTCAAAGGAATTTTAAAATCAGAAAATCATTGTCTGATACCTTCTTTCTATGAAATCCCCTTAATCAGAAGAGACTCACACTCAGTGCTTTGATCATTTCTGATCTATGCAATTTGAGTAGAAATCTCAACATAATTTTAGAGAAAATATCTGACAAATTTTTGAGATAGAAAATTCAGATGAATCTTAAAGTTGCTGTTCAATTAATTATAATTTGAGTTAAAAAAATGTTAAGCATCAGATTTTGGTCTTCTTATTTCATTAAAATATAAATTTGAAAATTTAAACAGATTTTGCTGAACATAAAATATTTCTTTTTCTTTAGCCCTAAATGACTTATTTTTAAAAGAAATAATTTGTTCTTTTGAGTTTTTCAAATTTTCTTGAATTTTATTATTTTTAGGAGTTAAAATATTTATTTCTGTTAACTCCAATATTTCTATGTCTGATTTATTTAGATCTGTAAATGTTAATTTAAAAATAGATATGCAAGTATCAACAGATTTAAAATTATCAGAGGTAGAGTTGGGAGTTCATTTTACCTCACTTACCTTTTCTGCTTCAGCTTCTGCATCTTTGATTTGATATGAGCCATATATGACTAGCATGCAGAAAGCTCTGGCTTTTTGTTCTTTCTTTTCTTCTTCTATACTTAGACTAATTGAAGGTTCTGTATCATAAATACAGACTGTAGAGGTGGAAGAAAATTCATTTACCATACTTGTAATGGAGTTCCAGATGTCCATTGCTGATTTGCAGTCTTCAACATTTGACAGAGTGTCATTTGACATGGTTTGAACTAGTATCTTCATGGCCTCTGCATTAGCACTTTGTAGCTTCCTTTGATCATGAGTTGATGGAGGTCCTGCAAGCTTGCTTGAGTTGCACATAGGAGAGTTAGAATAACCTGTATTCTGTGCCATGAGGTTTTTATAAAACAGAGTAATGATACACTAAAATAAAATAGATCTAAGGAAAATCTTTGTTGGTTCAGGTGTTAGCCTGTAACAACCAAACACCCCTCTGATACCAAATGAAAGTGGAGGTTTAGTTCTTAATTATCTTATTAAAAGATCTTGCTTAAATTTTTAATGTCAAAGTAAGTGATATATATTTGTATATAAGTGAGTTTGCTGAGTAATAAACACAAACACTAGAATTGCATAGAAATAATCACAGCACAGGAAAATAAATCAAAAAGCAATCATCCAGATGGCACAAGATGTATAGTAGTTCCCCTCAACTGGGTACATCTACTCTTCTACCCACTGGTAGGAATCCACTAGGAGGTTGTTGATAAGGTGCCCTCACACCAAGGTGATTTTGATAAGGTGTCCACACACCAGGTGAGCTGTTGATAAGGTGCTCTAACCAAGATGCAGGTTTTTGCTAAGGTGCCCTGTCACCGGGAGTTAACTTTTGAAGGGAGTTATAACCCTGTACAAGATGGGAAGAAATAAAAGAAAACAGAAAATGTTTAGTGTTCTTCTCTTTCTAAGAAGACTCTTGAAGATCCTGATTTGAAGTTGAAGAGCTCCCCCTGATTTGAATATAGTTGATGATCAGGTGAGGAAGTTGCTTCTCTGGAATTTGATAACTCCTTTCTTCTTCTACAGTTGTGATCCTGAGAAAGTGATCTGGATAAGGTGTCTCAGGATTGAGACGATCTGTAGAGAAAATTTATTAGCAAGAAAGAAATAAATGAAACTATTGCTCTCTAAATTAGAGCTTCTTCTTTCTTGCTTTTCTCCTAATTTCTTTCTGTGAGCTGTGGAGGTTCCTGCCTCTCTATTTCTCTCTGCTCATTGCATTGTCTCACATCATCTATATGTCTTTTCTCTCTCTTGGCTTTTATACGATTGCTGCCAGTTCTATGTTTGAATATCAGCCAACTGTGCCTGCAATAACTTTTCAAACGGCTAGAGAATATATTGAGAAAAGAGCTGTTATTGGAAATGTCAGCTTTATATTTATTTAATAGCTTTAATGGCTATATCATTTAAAGGCCAGCAATATATAAATAGAGAGTATTCAAATATTGCTTTATCTGACAATATAGAATCATTTTAGTCAAGCTGAGAGCAGCTAAATAATTATGAGACAGCTGTTCTAAATTTAAATGATTTCAGAACTGATAAATTATATGACTGATAATATTTCATCGAGCGCCGTTCGAATTCGTCGACCGCATCTTTTCGTCGACCGCATCTTTTCGTCGACCGCTGAGACTGCTGGATTTCGTCGACCGCTGAATAAATAAGGTCGTTCGTCGAACGTAGTGCGGCTAGAGTTCTTCGAACGCAGGCAGCTCGTCGTTCGTCGAACGCAGAGAAACAATATATAATATTTATTTTTCTTCTCTTATTATTTCTCAGCCTATTATATATATATATTATTTCTTAGCTTATTATTTATTTCATTCTTCTCTTAATTTTCTTAGCCTTTTAAATAAACAAATGGATGGATCCTAACTCAAATCCAAAACTAGTGTTTCAACAACCTTTAGTCGCCCCTTTTTCTGAACCTCCAAATATAACTGTTTGTCCATTCTCTACTGGGGTGAAATTTCTCAAACACCTTTTCAATCTAGTCAAGTGCCTGGAGCAACCACTGTCCAAATACCAAATGGGAGATTGGTTAGCATTTGGACATACCTGCAAGAAAGATTAATTAGCCTTAGGTGCCGAATTAGATTTGGGTCTTTGGTTTCTATTAGGGGGATAAACTGAAACACCACACCTCTGAGTGGTATGCACTCTTTTTGCACTAGGCACTGTTGGGTTGAACCAATAGTCCAAGGCCAAATGACCAACTTTCCCACAACACCAGCACTCATACATGTTGTATCTTCTCTTCTGCCCACCATCTGGGTAGGGTGGCAATGTTGGTGGGCAGGAGTAAAGACAGCTAGCCTAACAGGCCTTGGGTGAACCTCATGAGTGTGAGTATGTGGTGGAGCTGGTCTCACCACCTTTTGGTTCACCTTCTTGGGAACAGGCTTGGTAGGAACTGTCTTTCCCTTGTTTTTGGGTGCTATTTCTGTAGGTTAATGGACAAAGGGACCTGCTGTTGGGGAAATGATTTATCTTAACCCCTAGAATTGAGAAGAATATAATTTCTAAGAATGAAAAATTAATCTAAGTAAATATGCGTCGAATAGTAATCGACGCAACGTCAAAATGTAGTCGACGTTTCTCTCAGAATGAGTCGAAGTAACTCTAAGAAGAATTCGACGTAATCTTTGTCGACGTAACTCTGACTTCTAATCGACGCATTTTATAAAGTCGACGCACCTTAGTCGACGCACCTTCCTTATTCTTCTCTCGACGTCCAGCTAGGATAAAATCGACGTTCACGTCGAATAGTAATCGACGCACGTCGATTACTATAAGAAATTCAAAAACACGCCAGATCTCTTTCCTTCTTTCTGTAGATCTGATTTTTATGGAATGATATTATTCTTTTATAGCCGTTCTGAGTCAGTCCTTCCTTCTATTTGATTCTTGGTTAATTTGATTAAGATTATTATGGATATTATTTGAAATCAAAATGAATTCTTTCCTTCTACAGATTTAATTATTATGGAAACTTTTTCTCTCTAATTACTGATTGATTATTCCCCTTTAGCAACATCTTTTTAAACAGAGCTATAAATAAGGAGGAGGTCGGCAGAGAATGTACACTAGTGATCCACCATATACATTTGAAAAAGAGGAAGAGCTCCCAAGTGAAGAGTGAGAAAGTTGAGAAAAGAGATAGTGTGCTGCAGCAAAGAAAAAGCCTTCATCTTCTCCTCCTTCTGAAGTCATTCTGCTGCAAATTCTGAAAGCTCTCACAAAAGATAGAAAAGCTTACAATATCCTCCTCACTATAGAAGAGAGATCATATTCACTATACTTGTGCTTCTAATCTTCTTGCTAGGAAGAAGATTCTTTCTTACATATATTGTCTTCTGTTCTTCTACTTGTTCTACTTCTTCTTCTCATACATTTTCAAATTGTGTAAAAGAGTTTTTAGAATCTCTCTTCAAAAAATTCAGTTGTAGTGGTTCTATGAGTCTCCTTATCAAAAGACTCAGTCTAGTTCTAAGAGTCTCCTTATCAAAAGACTCAGTCTGGTTCTAAGAGTCTCCTTATCAAAAGACTCAGTGCAAGTTAGTGAATTCCTACCAAGAGGGTAGAAGAGTGGACTACCCAAAGTTTGGGGAACCACTATATTTCTTTGTGTTGTGCTGTAATTTTCTTCTTGTTATTTTCCTTCTTTACTTGCTTAATTCTTGTTGGTGTGTGGGAAGCTTAAATCTGTGATTATTACACACATATATATATATAATTGCACAAAGTATTTTTAAATCTCTATTCACCCCCCCCCCCCCTCTAGAGAATTCTAGTGAGGTTAACTGTGCACTTTCAATTGGTATCAGAGGCAGGTTGATCTAAAAAGGTTAAATCCTTGATCAAAAAGATCTACCTCTTATATATATATATATATATATATATTTCTAAAAATTATTTTTCACATGGCACAAATCAAAAATTATGCTTCCACTAGACCACCAATTTGCAACCTTGAAAAGTTTGCACTTCGGAAAATAAGAATTAAAATTTATCTAAACTCTATTGATGGGGAATTATTTGATGTTATTATGACAGGTCCTCCCAAGCCATTCAGAAAGGACTCAAGTGGAAAAGTAACTGAAACACTTGCTCCAAAGGCTGAATGGACAGATGAAGAAAAGAAAGCCCAAGCATATGATGCCAAGGCTATGAACATCCTAGTCTCAACCCTCTCAGATGAAATCTTCCAAAAGATTGCTGAATGTGAGTCAGCTAAGGAAATATGGGAGGCTCTCTCTAAAATGGTAGAAGGAAGTGCTGATGAGATAAAGGACATAAAGGCATTACTCATCTTTCATTATGAAAACTTCCAGAAGAAAGAAAGTGAAAGTGTTGTAGACATGTATGCCATATTCAGCCTCATAGTAAATGAGTTAAGAACACTTGAGAAGGACATATCTCTCACTGAGATAAATGACAAATTGCTAACTTGCTTCCCAAGCTCTTGGGATTCAAGAATCTGGCCAATTAAAGACTCCAGAAGTCAAAAAGAAATCTCAACAGATGTCCTGTTGGGTAAATTAAGATCTTATGAACAGTTGTTGAAAACAAGAGCTGAGAAAGAAGAGAAAGAAAAGGCTCCTCCACTCTCAAAAGAAAAGAGCATTGCTTTGAAGGCTACTGAAGGTGAACCCTTTACAAATGCTGAAGAGCTGATCAGTCTACTGGCCAGAAGGTTCAAGAAGTGGATCAAAACAGAAGGATCCAGAAGGAGAGACTCAAAAACCAGGTATGACAAAACTCCTAATAAAGAGATTATCTGTTATTCTTGCAGGAAACCTGGACATATTGCACCTGAATGTCCTAAAGAGATCAGCAATAAGAAAGATCTGAAAAGAACAGATCTAAAGAAGAAGAAGAAGAAAGAGAAAGGGTTCATTGCTCAATCATGGAGTGATTCAGAATCTGAAGGAAGTACCTCATCTGAAGATGATCAGGAAAAGGCTAAGCAAGAGGAAACCTGTTTGATGGCTACTAAAAAGCCTGAAGATATATCTCTGGTAAATATATTTGATGATATAGATTTCTCTTCCACTCATTTCAAAAATAGTTTCAAAGAACTATGTTTAGATCTAGTCAAATCTGAGAAAGAAGTAAAGGAACTAAGAAATGAACTAAACAATCTCAAACAAATAAATACACAACATACAAACTATAACCTCAGTCTAGGACTCTCAGAGGAGCAACTAGATAAAATCAATAATGAAAATCAAGCACTAAGAAATGAGCTAGCAAAGGCAAAAGCCTTTGAAGACTCTCTAAATGGCAGAAGTCAGAAGCTCAAGAATATCTCTAACAATCTCACTGATAGATTTAGACAACTAGAATATAACACTAACTTAGAACCCAAACCTCAATCACCCAGCAAATCCTTCTGGATACATCCTATTCACTTCACTAGGGAGAATCATTTGACAGGAGAAAGATCACAAGAAAATCCAGAAACAACCACTGTTTTTAACAAAATTAATCTCACTATGCATGAAGGAATCCTAGGTAAATATCCTCAGAAAAGAAACAAACTTGTGTCGAATCATTATCGACGTGCGTCGAACTCTACTCAACGCAACTCAAATAATGCATCGATTTCTAATCAACACAGACACCAAAATACGTCGACTCCCAATCGACGCAATCTCTCCTATGCTTCGACTAAAAGTAACCCCAGAATGAAGGAAGCGTCGACTTCCACTCGACGCAACTTTAAACATACGTCGAATTCATATCGACGCAACCAATTAACAGAAATGTCTCCTTTTCCAAAAAGTCTTCTCAATCCATTTCCTTCTATTATGAACACTATTTCTGCAACATTACTAAAGAAAACTGGTATGATAAGCCAATACCCCTAAAGGAGGAAGGATATTCTGAAAAACCCACTTATTCTTTCATTAAACCTTTCACTGTTGGGAGGAATGGACCCCAGCTTAGGAGGGTCCAAACTAATGTTTAAAATTTTATGTGCAAATGTATCACATCTCCAGGCTGGTGTGGTACTTGGACAGTGGATGCTCCATGCACATGACAGGGTACAAAAACCTATTAATCAATTTTGAGGATAGACTTGGACCACCAGTGACATTTGGAGACTCTAGCAGTGGCCAAACCAGGGGCTTTGGAGATTTCAAAGAAGGGAAAGTTACCTTCAAGAATGTGGCAGTAGTCAAAGGACTGAAGCACAATCTGATAAGTATAAGTCAGATATGTGACAGTGGTAAGTATGAGGTAAAATTCACCACACTATTTTGTCATATTATTGATATCAAGACTGGTGTCATAGTACTTAATGGAATTAGAAAAGGGAAGGTATATATAGTAGACTTTAGTTCCTCACCCACAGAAGTTTGTTTGTTCAACAATATTATTAATAAAAGTGAATTATGGCATAGGAGACTGGGTCATCTAAACTACAAAACCATTAATAAACTATCAAAGAATAACCTAGTAAGAGGCCTACTAAAGGGTAGATTCTCTAAGGACTCCCCATGTAGACCTTGCAAACTAGGAAAACAGACCAAGTCATCCTTCAAACCAATTGGTAAGGATGACTCCCCTAGGATCCTCTACTTACTGCACATGGATCTCTTTGGTCCCATATCCACTCAGAGCTTAGGTGGAAAGACTTATACCTTAGTTATTGTAGATGATTATTCTAGGTTTAGCTGGGTATTCTTTCTAAGGGCCAAGTCTGAAACCCATAAGATTCTCTCAAGATTCATAAGACAGATTCAATCTGAGTTCAATACTCATGTTTCAATTATCAGGAGTGATCATGGGACTGAATTTGAAAATCAGTCAATTTGTAGTTTTTGTGAGGATATAGGTATTAAACAAAGTTTTTCAGCCCCTAGAACTCCTCAACAAAATGGAGTTGCTGAAAGAAAGAATAGAACTTTAATTGAATCAGGAAGGACCTTACTTGCAGAATCAGGATCACCAAAAACCTTCTGGGCTGAAGCAGTCAACACTGCAAACTATGTTCTAAATAGAAGCCTCATTCACAAAACTAAGGCAAAAATTCCATATGAGCTTCTGAAGGGAAAAACACCCATTGTTAAATACTTTAAAATTTTTAGATGTGCTTGCTTTATTCTAAATAATGGGAAAGATCATCTTGCCAAGTTTGACAAGAAGTCTGATGATGGAATATTTCTGGGGTACTCATCATCTAGTAAAGCATATAGATGTTATAATAGGAGAACTCTCAGAATTGAAGAATCTATGCACATTATATTTGATGAAACTAACATGTTGTTTAAGGGGAAAGAAACTTCCACCAATCCTTTTCCATAGGAAGATGGCAGCATAGAGACTCAGCTTGAACAACTGACTCTAGAGAACAGAGACACTGGGAAAGAAAACCAGCTACAGGAACCAAGTGAGGAGTCTGAATAAGAGCATGAAGAAGGTTCAGAGAAGAGCAATCAAAACCAACTCCCACAAGAGAACATGGTTCAGGAAGAACAGTTGGGCAATGATCCCATTGTTAATGAGGGAGAAGAGCATCTGACAAATCCAAGCAGGACAGGGATCAACATGAAAAATCATCCACAATACCAAGTAATTGGAGACCCCAATACTGGAGTAAGAAACAAGACACCAAGTCTCCAATGGGATGATGCTCCAATGCTTCTTATCTCAAGTTGAACCAAAGAAGTTTGAGGAAGCAAATTGTGATCCTCACTGGATTATAGCCATGCAAGAAGAACTAAGCCAATTTGAGAGAAACAAAGTGTGGAACCTAGTTGAGAGACCAAGAAACTACCCAGTTATTGGTACAAAGTGGGTATACAGAAACAAGCTAGATTCCACTGGAGTAATTGTCAGGAACAAGGCAAGACTTGTAGCACAAGGATACAGACAAGAAGAAGGAATAGACTACAATCAAACCTTTGCTCCAGTAGCCAGATTGGAAGCAATCAAACTCTTTCTTGCCTATGCAGCCTTCATGCAGATGAAAGTCTACCAGATGGATGTCAAGAGTGCTTTTCTGAATGGTGACCTTCAAGAAGAGGTGTATGTAGAGCAACCACCAGGTTTTGTCAATCCCTCCTCACCTAACTTTGTTTATAGACTTAACAAAGCACTTTATGGTCTTAAGCAAGCACCTAGAGCCTGGTATGAAACTCTCTCCAACTTCCTTTTAGAAAATTCTTTTGAAAGAGGAAAAGTAGATAAAACACTTTTTACTAGAACTCATAAAAATCAACTCCTTCTTGTTCAAATCTATGTAGATGATATCATCTTTAGCTCCACTCATCCCAAACTTTGTAAAAGATTTGCTAATTTAATGCAATCAAAATTTGAAATGAGTAGTATGGGAGAACTCTCTTATTTCTTAGGGCTACAAGTGAAACAAAGTTGTGAGTGAATCTTTATCTCACAATCTAAATACACTAAAGAATTAATCAAAAAGTTTGGTATGGAATCAGCCTCTACCATGAAAACACCTAGGGCAACTAATGTCATTATAGAAAAGGATGATAAGGGAAAATCAGTAGATCAAAAGACAGATAGGGCAATCATAGGATCCCTTCTCTATCTAACAGCTAGCAGACCTGACATTATGTTTGCAACCTGCATATGTGCTAGATTTCAGGTTGATCCAAAAGAATCCCATCTCACCTCTGTAAAAAGGATTCTTAGATACCTAAAGGGAACACCTGAACTAGGTCTGTGGTACTTAGCAGAAACAAATTTTGAATTAATAGGATTCTCAGATGCAGACTATGTTGGATGTAGGGTTGATAGAAAAAGCACATCTGGTACTTGCCAATTCCTAGGTGACAGATTAATATCATGGTTCAGTAAGAAACAAACTTCAGTCTCTACCTCAACAGCTGAAGCTGAATATATAGCTGCTGGGAGCTGTTGTTCACAAATCCTCTGGATGCAAAATCAGCTTCTTGACTATAAACTAGAAGTCAATAACTCTAAAATTTATTGTGATAGCTCTAGTGCTATATCCATAGCATCCAACCCAGTCCTTCATAGTAGAACCAAACATATAGAGATCACACATCACTTTCTTAGAGACAATGTAGAAAAAGGTAAGATAACCTTAGAATATATTCCTACAGATAGTCAAAGAGCAGACATCTTTACCAAACCCTTAGATGAAACTAAGCATACTTACTTTATCAACACTTTGGGAATGCTTGATGGAAGCTTGTGAACACCATTGTTGGGGAAATCTAAAAGAGATCAGAAAAACTAAGCAAGTACTTAAAAGACACGTCGATTACCTATCGACGCACCGTCGAGAGAAACTCGACGCTAGCATTGATTTCTTAAAGACAAAGATGCGTCGATCCCTTATCGACGCACCGTCGATCTAATCTCGACGCAAGTCTGCGACCACGTCGGCAGGACATTAGGCTGACAATGTTTCGATGGAGCGTCAACTTCATATTGACGCATACGTCGACATCAATGACCAACGTCACAGATGCTCCGACACATCGACCATGCGTCGACTCCAATTCGGCGTAACGTCGACTTCATAATAAAACTGGAAACAAATCTTCCCTTCTTCTTTTGACAATTGGATACCTAATATACCTTGATTTCTGTTTCCTTTTCGACGCTTCACCTCCTTTAAATAACACCTCTTATTTCATAACTCATACTCTCCCAAACCGCCAAAATCTTCGTCTTCTACCTCTCTCTCTGCATCAATGGCGCCAACCCCTGCTCAATCTGCTCTCATCCAAACAATAAACGATGCTCTGGAACAACTTCTGAATGACTTCCAGACACGTCTGACCAACTTCTCCAATGAGTGTGCCGACATGCTCACCACCTGTGAAGCCAAATTGGCCAACCTCTCTGCTTCTCTTCCTGAGCTTCATGTTCTTATTCAAGAACAACCTTTGTCGCCAAAAGGGTTTACATCCTTTCTGAAGGATATAAACCAGGGGGAGAGTTTCTCCAGAAACCCCCCTATTCAGGTTTCATATTTTCTTAAAGCTCAGGGATAACTCTTCTCCAATCTCTAAATACTATCTTTAAGTATTAAACCAACTTCATTTTTTTACCATAGGCTCAAATCTTCCCCAATCACTCTGATTACACCTTCAACAAACACTTTGGTGAATCCTCCTCCTACCATACAGAAGGAGACCATGTTGTGGATTCAACATTCAGAGTAGATGCCCCATATGTTCAGGGGGAGATTGTTGTAGTACAAAATCTAGAAGTCCAGGGGGAGGAAGAGACAGCTTTTTCTGATGACCTAAAAGGGCAAGTCTGGATTGAGGCACCCTTGTGTGTGGAAGAATATCAGCATCACTCTCCTGGCTTCTCTGCTAGCTATATCAAACTCAAGACACCCTTACTTGAGGATATTCCTCCAGAGGTTACAGAACAAATTCCCTCTCCTTCAAAAGTTCCTTCTCCACCTTCTCCTTCTAAAAAGAAAACTACATCTCCACCTCTGCTTCTTCCACCACTTCAACCTCCATCTCTACCTCCTCTGCTACATTTACCTCCACAAATGCTATCTAGGGAAAAACCAAGAGGACAAATGGAAAGAAGAAGAGAAGACATCCCTCATTGGAAAAAGTTCTCCAAAGAAGAAAGAAAAAACTATGCAAAGGAAAAGAAATATAGAAAGGTTGTTGAGGAGATAAAAAGGTTTGAAAGAATGTCTAATATCACTCCTAACAGTCCTGTAAAGGAATACCATGATCCTGACATGGAAAGGAGGCATGAAGAAATAAGAGAAAGAGAGTTGTATGAATATGAAGCAGCTAGGAAAGAAGTAGAAGATAAAAGGAATATCTGGTTGGAAAAGATCAAGAAGGGATGACTAAAGAACAGATTCTTACTGAATCTTCCATCAAACTTCCAAAGAAATTGTTTGATGTTGAAGCCTATCAAAATAAAAATCCTCAGGCAGGGCTCATCCTAGAAAAATGACAAAAGCACAAAAGGGGTGTAGGGTGTGCAGAAGATATCTACATTCCCTATAAGAAGCCTAAAAGACCTGCAAGATTAGACAAATGGCATGACTCACCCTGGAAAGGGAAAGGAAAAATGTCTGAGAAACAGGAATCAGAAAATAGAATATATAGGCCAAAGGTTGACAACCAAGGACCACCTGAGCCCAAGCCTACACAAAAGAAACCTCAAAACATTAAAATTGAGATAATTGATGAAAAGGCAGCAATTATCATCAGCAAGGGCTATTCTATAAATGACACTCTCCCTGATGCTGACAAAATCCTGGAGAAACTGCACACAATCATAAGAAATGTCCAGGAGCATCCTGATAGAGCCAGGGGCTATATTTTTGATGCTATTGAAAATTTATCTAGGAAACTTTATTCTGCCTTTGTCAACTTCATGTATAACAAGAAGTTCCTAGTTTAAATCTTGTGAAAGACAATTACTTGTTATATGATTTCTTCTGATTACTTAGCATATTTCTTCTCTATATAAATGCTTTGCTGTGTTGATTAAAAGCTGATACAATTTCTCTCTAAATAGGGTTAAGACAAATAGGGGGAGATTGTTGGGGAAATGATTTATCTTAACCCCTAGAATTGAGAAGAATATAATTTCTAAGAATGAAAAATTAATCTAAGTAAATATGCGTCGAATAGTAATCGACACAACGTCGAAATGTAGTCGACGTTCCTCTCAGAATGAGTCGAAGTAACTCTAAGAAGAATTCGACGTAATCTTTGTCGACGTAACTCTGACTTCTAGTCGACGCATTTAATAAAGTCGACGCACCTTAGTCGACGCACCTTCCTTATTCTTCTCTCGACGTCCAGCCAGGATGAAATCGACGTTCACGTCGAATAGTAATCGACGGACGTTGATTACTATAAGAAATTCAAAAACACGCCAGATCTCTTTCCTTCTTTCTGTAGATCTGATTTTTATGGAATGATATTATTCTTTTATAGCCGTTCTGAATCAGTCCTTTCTTCTATTTGATTCTTGGTTAATTTGATTAAGATTATTATGGATATTATTTGAAATCAAAATGAATTCTTTCCTTCTACAGATTTAATTATTATGGAAACTTTTTCTCTCTAATTGCTGATTGATTATTCCCCTTTAGCAACATCTTTTTAAACAGAGCTATAAATAAGGAGGAGGTCGGCAGAGAATGTACACTAGTGATCCACCATATACATTTGAAAAAGAGGAACAGCTCCCAAGTGAAGAGTGAGAAAGTTGAGAAAAGAGATAGTGTGCTGCAGCAAAGAAAAAGCCTTCATCTTCTCCTCCTTCTGAATCCATTCTGCTGCAAATTCTGAAAGCTCTCACAAAAGAGAGAAAAGCTTACAATCTCCTTCTCACTATAGAAGAGAGATCATATTCACTATACTTGTGCTTCTAATCTTATTGCTAGGAAGAAGATTCTTTCTTACATATATTGTCTTTTGTTCTTCTACTTGTTCTACTTCTTCTTCTCATACATTTTCAAATTGTGTAAAACAGTTTTTAGAATCCCTCTTCAAAAAATTCAGTTGTAGTGGTTCTAAGAGTCTCCTTATCAAAAGACTCAGTCTGGTTCTAAGAGTCTCCTTATCAAAAGACTCAGTCTGGTTCTAAGAGTCTCCTTATCAAAAGACTCAGTGCAAGTTAGTGAATTCCTACCAAGGGGGTAGAAGAGTGGACTACCCAAAGTTTGGGGAACCATTATATTTCTTTGTGTTGTGCTGTGATTTTCTTCTTGTTATTTTCCTTCTTTAATTGCTTAATTCTTGTTGGTGTGTGGGAAGCTTAAATCTGTGATTATTACACACATATATATATATAATTGCAAAGTATTTTTAAATCTCTATTCACCCCCCCTCTAGAGAATTCTAGTGAGGTTAACTGTGCACTTTCACCTGCATTCATCATCTGAAACTCTTCGCGGGATGCTTTAAAAGCACTCAGCCCAAAACCTACTCTTCTATATGTGTTAGAGGGCTTACTGCCTCTTATAGAGCAAATATTGGTCAGATGACCATATGCAGATTCCTGGTCAAAAGGATTTGATGCCAGTAGCACCTTCTTGAAAGAGGGTTGGGCATCAGAAGCCTTGCCCTTGACTGTCTCCTTACCAAATCCTACACCACCTCTGAATGGTGCAGAAAAGTTGTCAATGATGGGAAGGACAGTCTTGGGCTTTGAGAAGCTGGCAACAACTCTCTTCCCAACCAACAGTATTTCCTCAAGGTCCTTGAAGACCTTGTTCTTCTGACCCAACTCAGCATTTTTGAGCTTTGTTGCTTCCTTGAGCGTGTCCACTTCTTTGGTCATGGCAGTCAGCTTTTCAGATGTCTCTTGGAGCTCAGATTGGGCAGATTTCAAAGATGCCAACTCCTTAGATTGAGCTCTAAGATGCTTTTAGTTCTTGTTGGGTATTGTAGCCATAATAGCCTTGATGTGAAGAAGTCCACCTTAAACTAAGATGAATTAAATCTGTATTTGATATGGTATTCTAGCTGTGATATTGCAGGAACTGAAATTCTAAGTACAAACCAATGTCAGGTTTCAATGAGTCATAAAACACAGGGCTATGCAATATAATTCCTCATTGTGTAGAACATGGTGTTAACTCATGTGAAATCTCTCTATTGGGGTGTACTTCATATCCAAAGTGCTGAAAAAGACAAGAAGGAGCTGTTGTTGTTTTCTGGTTTGGAATAAAAATTTTCCAAGTCAATTTGTCGAGTTCACTCGAGAAGACTCGATTCATTCGTCGAGACATCTCGTGAGGACTAGATGAATTCATCGATATCACTCAAATGGTCTCAGTTAATTTCTTAACTCCCTTTCGTCAAGTGATTAGTTGACCTCTCGTGAACACTCGACGAATTCGTCGAGTGCTCTTGAGAAGTCAGTGGAAGTTTCAGCCACGATAAATTTCAGCCAAGTAAATTTCGTCGAGAAGAATTCATCGAGAAGAATTCGTCGAAACATTGAGACGATTTAGTTGAAACGTCAAGTGGAATTCGTCGAATGATCAAAACATTTCACGTGTGCACTCGATGAATTGACTTATCTGCTTTTCATTTTCAAAATTCAGATGGATTGTCTTTAGGGCTTCTTCCATGTACAATACACGTGGAGGTTATTCCTTAAGTTTTGTTTCTAGACGTTTGAGAAGAATCCTTTAAATAGTTAAGAGTTATTTTTTGTTTAACCCTAATCGTGAACAGAACAAAAAAAATAGCAAATCTCGTCTGTCGGCTTTCTTCAATCTCACAAAGAACGATCTCGTCGCAGATAAAGTTTTTCTCACGATTCTTCTGCAAGATCAGAGTCGACAAGATCTCTACTTTCAGATTCTCTCAAAATCATTCAGATCAGTCGATTCCTAAGTTTTCAGATCTAGATTTCCAAAGTTCAAGTTTCTCTCTTCCTTCCTCCTTTAATATCAAAGCCTTCACTCAAGCAAGGAAGAAGAAGACTATATTTTCAGATCTGAAGAAAAATCTCCTGGAGATTTAAGAAGATTGTTTTCAATCTAAAGTTATTGTAAAAAACCCTTTTACATATTTCGTAGGAAGTGTTTACTTCCGAGTTTGTAGATCCTAGTTTTGATGATCGAGTGTAGGAGAAGTTGTTCTCTGAGTTTGTAGGAGTTGTATACTCTGAGTTATAAGATTTGTTTAAATCTGAGATTAGTGAACTAGCCTAGTCTGGCCGGGAGTGCTAGATAGGTGAGGCGGGAAAATGGGCGTACCCATTCCGGGGAACCACTATAAATCCTTGTGTTTGTGTGTGTGCTCTTTTATTCTGTGCGCTTTTGTTTCAATTTTTTTATTCCGCGTAAAGCCATAGAATTCACATATTCACCCGCCTCTAGGTGATTTAGGTAGCAACTAGATACTTTCAATTGGTATCAAAGTTAGGTTATTCGTTAAGAGGTTAACACCCTGAACCAGATCTCTATCTAGTCATTGTAAAGACACCATGTCTGGAATGGACAAAAACAAAGATTCTTCCATGAAGTTGTCGGTGTTCACAAAAGAGAACTTTCTGATGTGGAAGGAAAGAGTAAGGTTCTACATGGAAGCCGTCGACCCGAGAATATTTCAAATTATTGAAGAAGGTGCACATATTCCAATGACAGCATCTACCATTAATCCTAATGTGCAAGTTCCTAAAAAGATGCTGGAGCTGACAAAGGACGAGATTGCTCTTGTCGCCTTGGACAAGAAGGCAAAGAACATCATTGTTAGTGCAGTGGACGACTCAATGTTACAAAATCTATTTCACTGCAAGTCTGCCAAAGAGATGGGAGATTCTCTTGTAGTTTTGATGGAAGGTACAGAAGAAGTCAGAGATGAACGTAGATCTCTGTTGAATCAAGAATACGAAGCCTTCAAGCAAGACCCAAAAGATAACATATCTGATACTTATGAGAAGTTCTTCAAAATCGTCAACGGTCTAAGAAATTATGTCCGGAAATTTACTGTTGAAGAATTAAACAAGTTCTTGAGATCCCTGACGAAAGAATGGGATACCAAGGCAATCACCATAAGGGAATTTGGTAAGCTGGCTACGATGGAGCCACAGATTCTGTTTGGGAAGATTCTTTCCCATGAACTGAAGCTCAGCATCAGGAAAGCTGAGGAAGTGGGCAGTAAGACTTCTGGAATGGAGAAGTCTGTAGAACTGAAGACCGAAGAGTCAAGAAAAGGTAAAGTTGTGTCACCAATAACGACAGAATAATCAGCTAAAGATGATGAGTCAGTAGCTTGCCCATCAAGCTCAGACATGTCTGACGGAGAGTTCTCTTTGCTCTCCAAGCAATTCAAGAGACTGCTAAACAAAAGAAAGCAAAGGAGAAATCAATCCTCCTCATCTGATCATAGAAGATCAAGACGTGATGGTGAACATCACAAGAAAGGATACAACAACGACAGGTATAAATCCAAATAGAATAAACATATTTCGACTGACATTATTTGTTATTGTTGTAATAAGTCAGGGCATATGATCACTGAATGCCCGTATAAGAAGAAAGAAGGGTCAAGAAAAGAAGAAAAGAGATCCTTCAAAAATAAAAAGGAGGAAAAGAGATTCTTGGCTAAGAAGTCTAAGACTCTGAGCGACAGCGACTCAGATGAGTCAAGCTCAGACGAGGGAGCCTACTTCGGGCTTATGGCTCAAAACCGACGAGGAAATTAAGACACCCCTTAGGAGGGGAAGGTAAACTCTCATACTCCTCTTTCTGAGTCTGAGACGGATTCCAATGCGGATGAAGGCTATACCTCCAAGGAAGACTCAGCTATACTAGTTCAATATAGAGGCCTATTGAAGGGGTTTGACAAATGCCGCAAGGTAGTCAAATCTCAGGCAAAAGAGATTGAGTCTCTCAAGGACATGGAATCGGATCTGAGGGAAGAAATTGAAAAATTATTTCCTTTTAGAGATGCAGTTCAACTCTTGAAAGATGAACTAAAAAGCTCTGTGGAACTGGTAAAGCTGAAGGAGAAATCTATAAATGAATTGGAAGGGAAGTTGGTGGTTGAAAGGAAGCTAGTAGAAAGCTTCTCCAAACCAAAGACCGTCCTTCCTCGTATTGATGTTTTCTCAGCTCCTGCGAAGGGTAGCGGTATCGGTCACGAGACCGAGAAAAGCAAGGATGCTAAGAAAAGAGTCGTTAAGGGTAAGGCGGATCAAAGCCAACCTTCTTTCAAGAAGGTAGTTTTTCCGACAAATACATACGACTTTGAAACCTCTTATGGTCAATTTACCAAACCAACACACGTTGAGTCAAACAAAAATAACCAAGGATGGAGCCGTCCCCGAACTTCGGAACGACTACTCTCAAAGCTCCTTATGAAGAAACAGTCCTCAAGGATTATGGTTCATTCGTACATGGACCATCTGCTAAGAAAGCACTGAAAGTCAAAAATGTTGCTGCAAAGCCACTTGAGAAGGAGTCATGTGTATGTTGCAATCACGAGGCTTCTACTTCCAAGGTTGTAGCTCCTACATGACCCCCCCGTTCAAAGAGTCTAGCAAGAGAAGAAAAGAGGGTGCAACAGATTCGGCTGTTGGTGATGTGGCAAAGTTAGTCACTTTGCCATAGATTGTTGGTTTAATCCTAAGAATTTTAAGACTCCACTAGTTAATAATGCAAGGATGACCGCTCGCAATATTAACACTCCAAGTGGGAGTCGTCTAAC
This sequence comes from Dactylorhiza incarnata, assembly GCA_033032865.1. NCBI lineage: Eukaryota > Viridiplantae > Streptophyta > Magnoliopsida > Asparagales > Orchidaceae > Dactylorhiza > Dactylorhiza incarnata. Next base: position 3,563,447 of record JAWHQI010000068.1, read on the forward strand.
AAGAAGCTAAGGGCCCAAATCTGTTTGGTTTCCTAAGGGCAATTGATTATTGATTGCAAGTATGTCCAAAGGCCAACAACTCGCCTATCTGGTATTTGGACAATGGATGTTCGCGGCACATGACCGGAACAAGAAGCATATTGCTAAATTACACCCCGTCCAAGGATGGTCCAAAGGTTATCTTTGGTGGATCTGATCGGGGAATTACAAAAGGCTATGGTATGATTACCAACGGTATAGTCACTTTCACATACGTAGTTTATGTTAAGGGATTAGAACATAATATTATAAGCATAAGTCAATTATGTTATAAAGGCTATATGGTTGAGTTCTACAAGGACAAGTGCTTGATAAATTTGTTTGATAATTCAGAAACAATTTTAACAGGAACTCGGAGTAGAAATATTTTCAGCTTGAATTTTCTCTATTTAGATTCTTCTACAACAGTGTGTTTTTTAGCAAAAGATAGTGCATCTCTTTGTGACCAATGGCGCAAGAGACTAGCACATAATAATTTCAAAACTATAAATATGTTATTTTCTCACAACTTAGTGTGTGATGCACCTGATGTTAAGTGCATTAAAGAGAGACCTTGTCATGCATGTCAAATGGATATGCAGACTCAGGCTACCTTTAAGTGCATTATTAGCAAAGATTCTACCAGATGTTTATATCTGCTCCATATGGATTTATTTGGTCTCATGCCAGTTAGGAGTTTAGGAGGTAAAGCTTACACTTTGGTAATTGTTGATAACTACTCACGTTTTGCTTGGGTATTCTTTCTGAAACACAAGTCAAACACCTTCGACTCTTTCACTAACTTTGTCAGGCAGATCCAGAATGAACTAAATTGCTCTGTAGTCAAAATCAGAAGTGACCGTGGAATAGAATTCAAGTCTGGGGCTATGATAGAGTTTTGTGAAAGCTTACGTATCTTTCATGACTTTTCATCTCCTCGTACTCCACAATAAAATGGAGTTGCCGGGAGAAAGAATAGAACACTCATAGAGGCAAGCAGGACAATGTTAAATGATTCTTCACTTCCGAAATATTTCTAGGCAGAAGCCGTCAACACTGCTTGTCGCGTGCAAAATAAAGCACTAATCAACAAGAATCATCGTAAGACACCTTATGAAATTTTAAAGGGTAGGAAACCAACTGTATCATATTTTAGAATTTTTGGCAGTAAATGCTTCATACTCAACAACGGGAAGTATTACAAAACTATCTTTAGTGAAAAGTGTTTTGAAGGTATTTTCGTAGGCTATAGTAACCATAGTAAGTCATGTAGGATTTTCAACAAGAAAACTCTAGTTGTAGAAGAATTTATAAATATTGTATTTGATGAGACGAGTATGCTTCACAGCAGCTCATATAGTGTTTTAATTGAAGATGCAGGTGCAGGTATAAAACTAAAAGAACTCAGCTTGAAAGAAGTCACTAAATAAAATGCTCCAAGGATAGTTCCAGTGAGTATTCCAACTATACCTGATGAAGAGAACCTCAAGAGATAGAAGACGCACCAGAAGTAGAAGAACCCGGTATTATAAAAGATGCACGAAATCTGGTGATCAGACATCAAAGAGATCACCCAATAAATCAAATCATCGGAGATACCAGTGTCGGAATAAGGACAAGAAGAGGTATAACTAACGAAGTTTTGCATTTGAGTTTTCTTTCGCAGATTGATCCAAAGAAATTTGATGAGTCAAAAGAGGATGCTTCATGGATTATTGCAATGCAAGAAGAACTCAATCAGTTCAAAAGATGCAAAGTTTGGAAGCTGGTACCAAGGCCCAAAGGTCAGAATGTTATCAGGACAAAATGGGTTTTCAGAAACAAGCTGGATGAAAATAGTGTGATCATCAAGAACAAGGCCAGACTTGTTGTTGGGGTGCAGCAATGCCCCCAGTGTTGCGGCACTAGTCAAAGCAGAAAGGCGTGTCCCCTGTGGGCCTAACTGGCCGCCCCGTGGGTCCTGCCTTGGGATAGCCAACTCTATAAGAGAGCGAAATGCGCATTCCCCAAAAGTCCGAGCTTTTGGGAGAGTTGGTAGCATCGTGTCCCAACAAGTGGTATCAGAGGGGGTCACGAGTTCGAAACCCCGGGGTCGTTTCTGGGGGGGGGGGGGGGGGGGTTGTTGGGGTGCAGCAATTCCCCCGGTGTTGTGGCACTAGTCGAAGTAGAAGGGTGTGTCCCCTGTGGACCTAACTGGTCGCACTATGGGTCCTGCCTTGGGATAGCCAGCTCTATAAAGGAGCGGTATGCGCATTCCCCAAAAGACCGGGCTTTTGGGAGAGTTGGTAGCGTCATGTCCCTACACTTGTTGCTCAAGGCTACCGACAAGAAGAAGGGATCAACTTCGATCAAACATATGCTCCAGTGGCCAGGCTCGAAGCGATCAGGTTTTCAAGCGTATGCTGCTCACAAGGGATATAAGTTCTATCAAATGGACGTGAAGTCAGCCTCCTTAATGGTAATTTAAAGGAAGAAGTATACGAGAACAACCACCAGGTTTTGTTGATTCCTCCCTCCCTAATTATGTTTATTTCTTACGCAAAGCTTTATATAGTCTGAAACAAGCTCCCCGAGCTTGGTATGAGACGCACTCTAGCTTTCTTCATGAGAACAAATTCACAAGAGGAAAGAGAGATAACACATTATTTCATAGGGAAGTAAAAGATAAGATTTTGCTAGTGCAAATCTATGACGATGATATTATATTTGGATCTACGGATGATCACATTTGCAAAAAGTTCTCTAACTTGATACAAGGGAAAATTGAAATTAGTAGTATGGGTGAGCTGAAGTATTTCTTAGGACTTCAGGTGAAACAATTTGAAGATGGAATTTTCATCTCTCAGACGAAGTTCACCAAAGAGTTGATTAAAAAATTCGGAATGGAGAATGCAACCTCTATGAGGACTCCAATGGGTTCAGCTATGACTCTGGACAAGGATGAAAAAGGAAAACTTTTTGATGAAACCAAATACAGAAGCACAATTGGATCATTGCTCTACCTTACTGCCAGTAGACCTGATATAATGTTTTCAACATGTGTAGGTGCTAGATTTCAGGTGAACTCTAAGTAATCTCATTATGCCGCTGCAAAGAGGATGTTGAGATACCTTAAAGGCACACCGAATCTTGGCTTATGGTACCCAAGAAGTAATGACTTCGAGCTAACCGGTTTTTCAGATGCTGATTTTGCAGGTAGCAGGGATGACAAAAAAAGCAATTCCAGAACTTACCAATTCCTTGGAAGGAGACTTATTTCTTGGAGTAGCAAGAAGCAGAATTGTGTAGTAATTTCAACTGCTGAATCGGAGTATATTTTCGTGGGCAGTTGTTATGCACAACTTCTATGGATCAGGAACCAGTTAGAAGATTACAACCTGAAGTTGAAAGAGAATCCTATGTTCTGTGACTCATCAAGTGCTATAACAATTGCTAATAATCCAGTCTCTCACAGCCGGACAAAGTATACAGAGATACGTTATCACTTCATCCAGGAGCATGTGGAGAACAAGGACATCAACTTCAGTTATGTCCTGACGGATAAGCAAGTTGCAAATATTTTCACGAAACCGCTAGATGAGGCCAATTTAAACTATTTCAAATTGGAACCTGGAATGTTAAACAAGGACTATTGAAGAAAAGCCAAGGAAATCAGTCAAAAACCAAAAATTCTGCTCTTTCAAAGAACTAAAGGGAATTACACGAGTCATTTTGACGATTCGTCGAGTCTTCACGTATACTTTAGACGAATAAGTTTATTTCGTCGAGTACTTTCGAAGAATAAATTTATTTCGTTGAGTCCTCTCGACAAATCACCAAGTCTTTTCGACGAATCTCTCTCATAGGATTTCAACCGTAATTTCTATACTGATTGGATCCGAAGAGTCATTCTAAAGGTGCGTGCCTATCTCTCTTCTCAAAACATTAGTACTATAGAAATCTTATAAGGGTTCCCGAGTTCACACATCATTCATCGAGAGCTCCCGTATCCTTGCGACGATTCGTCTCCTCTCTCTTTTGACGATTCTCCATCTTCAACCTTTGGTCGATTCATCTTCAGCTCTCAAGGGCTCGCAGAAGCTCTGGAAATTTGCAGACAGGGGGAGAGCTCGTCGGAACAGGGTTTGGCAGTGCATCTGATGATTTCAGAAATGTCATCTTGATGCTAGAAGTCGCAGGTCTATCTTTTGTGTTGGAACATCCATGCAGAGTACTTGACAAAGAGGTCTTAGAATTTTTCAAACATGCTCATCTTCGACGACAAGGGGCCTCTATCAAAAGCAGAATCAGAGACTCAATTATCAGGATGAAAACCTCTATGCTTACAAAAAAATTCGGCTTCCGCCAGTAACTGAAGAAGATTTTCTTGATGAGAAGGATTTCAGAAGAACTTTATCTTTTTGTGGTTTGCCTAAAGATTCCACCTCCATTCGTCGAAAGCTCATGAATGGTGAAGGAAATCTCTTATCAGATGTCATATGCAAAGTTCTGTTATGCAAGTTGGTTCACATGATTACCTCTCAAGTGATATGTTTAAGATATTGACAGCAGTGGTTAGCAGGAAGAAATTGGATTGGGGTTTGTTGTTGTTTGAGAAGATAAAAGCTACTTTTTCATCACCAAATTTTGGCAGAATAATAACACTCTACTTGAATCAAATTGATGGAAATCAACTTAATATGTCTTCAGGTATAGTACTTCTGTAACACCCCAAAGATCGTGGTTCAGCGAGGTAGGCGAAATGGTAGGGTTGCGCTCGGGATAGGCTCAAGATTCCAGATCAGGTCAATGCGCACGACCATTGTCCTCTTCGCGCACGACCAGTGATCGTGCGCCAGCGATCGTGCGTTAATTCAGAAGAGAATCGAGTTCTGTCTCGGACAGTGCGCACGACCATTGTCCTCTTCGCGCACGACCAGTGATCGTGCGCCAACGATCGTGCGCAACCCGCAAAGAATCGGAGTTCTGTCTCGGCTTATGCGCACGACCATTGTCCTCTTCGCGCACGACCAGTGATCGTGCGCCAGCGATCGTGCGCCCTGTTTATTCTGTTCCGCGATTTTGAGCGGAGAAGAAGATCGGACCGTCCAAATCTTTTGGGATTTGATCCAACGGCTAGGTTTAGTTGCGGGAGACCTTTAGGGCTGATGAGAGGGGGTTAAACCTCATATTCTCTAAGTCTTTCTCTCTCCAAACCCTAGAGAAAGAAGGAGGAGCCAAGGAAGAAGAAGGGAGATTCCGCCATTGACGGAGCTCCGGAGCTCCGTTTCGCAAACCGTTTCCAGATCTGGAGAGTGCAGCCCGGTGCGGTAATTTCCCTCCGTCTAGAATCTCGGATCCATGGCGAAAAAGAACGCTCCTAGGGTAACGATTTCTTCTCCCGTTGTTTGGACTTGTCTTTTGTCCTCTCCTTCGTTTCTCTATGCTTGCATGAGGGATCCCTTTCACCAAATGGGTGAAGTGTAGGATTCCCTCAAGTTCTCCGGAACTCCGGGTCGATTGTGTCCGTCCCCGGCATATTGCATATAGAAAATCCGGTAGTCGTGCGGATTTAGGCATTTTGTGTGAAGCCTATTCGTGGCCGTGAGCCCGAATTGGTGATGCTTGGATTGCGACGTTGCATTTAGGTTAAGCCTAGAATGCGTGCCGGAGAATGACTCCGTGAAATCATCTATAGTAGTGCGGGATTTAAGTGTAGGCGTCTTGTGAAGATCCTAACGAAAGCCCCATGCTTTGAGATTGGATGAAGGCAAACCTTCACCGCGAAATTGATGCGGAGCGTATTATACCTCCCCTTTTTGAGTATTTGTGAAGCCTAGATCCTTGTGAAGGGATTAGGTGCGTAGCTTATATTTGTGTAGCACTTGAAGGTGCTAAACCCTTACGGGCCGAGGCGAAGCCGTACCCGCGTCGTGCGACAGATCGCGACGATTAGAGCACGGGCAAAGCTAAACCGAACCCGTTTCCATGCAGATCGGTAAGAGGTCCCTACCTCATGTAGCCGTGTGATCATGGGAGAGGTCGTGGAAGGTGGTTTACCTAGACCGACCAAAAGCTCTTTTTCCCACATAAGGCGATGGCCCTTACGGTGGAGTGTTTGTGGAATTGATGTTGTTAGCCTCATGCGGTTGTTTAGGCGGTTGCGGGGAACCTTCGGGTGAACCCAACCAACATCATGTGCATACCTAGGTTCCCTCCTTTTTGATGCTCAACCTAGAAGATTGAATGTGCTTGAAACCTCACCTTGTGTAGTTGCACTTTCTTTATTTTAGTACTTGTGCTAGTGTGGCTTGCTTGCAGGGTAGAATCTCCGCCACCCCGGGAAAGGGGTGGGGTCGTTATAATTTGGTCAGCTGTGCTGACCGTTACCTTGTTTGCCACCGCTTGGTGGAATGTTCTTATGCAGGTGCAGGTGAGCCTAGCGGGAAATAGCGGGCGGTGGCCCCTTTTGCTGAGTTGGCCCTTGAAGGCCAGCCTCCTTTTTAGCTTTCTCATGTATTGCCGGCCTGCGTGCCGATGTATGTTTTGGAGTTTTGGTACATTTGCTAAATGTAAGGCCTTAAGGCCATAACTCTCTTTCTTGGTTTCATTCCTATAATAGTGGACAATTCTAATGGAAATGTTAAATCTTTATGCTTCCGCTAGTGTTTAGTATACTCTGTTGTAGTTTCTTTCTGTTTATCACATTTTAACTCCTAGCTAGTGTGGTTAGTATGGCGTGGGGTCCCGGCCGGACCTACTGTTATATTATTCGTACTGGCAGGGTGTTACAATTTGGTATCGGACTTAAGGCGTCGATCCGTAGTTTAGCGAATTCGGGATGAATTCCTTTTAAGGGGTGGTGTGCACGGGATGTGCATTCACCTAAAACGACAAAAACTAATAAGAATGTCCACTTAGGAATGGGAAAACACTTGTTTGCGGAACCTGAGCGTTCCATGATTGTTGTTTGCTATGTTTTCAGTCACTAAATTGTGTCTTACACGATTATAGGCGACTAGAAGTGGTGCGGGGCCGTCTCAACCCCGTAACACCGCTGAAAGTAGTGGGTCGGCTGAAGTGCCAGCGACCACTCCTCCTGCTGAGATGATCAGGTTAATCGCAGAAGCTGTCTTCGCGATGATCAATGCTCAACCGCAAAGGCTTGCACAGCCTGCTACGCCTAATACAGATGCGGCCCCGGTGATCGAACCTGCAGTGGAACCTGCGTCGGTGCAAAGGGTGGAGCGTCCGGTAGAGCGTGTAGTTGTTGCGCGAGCACGTGATCAACAGCTGCAACACTTTCTAAGCTTCCATCCTCCAACTTTCTCGGGGACCGGATCCCCAACGGAGGCGGAGGACTGGCTGTCAACGGTTAGGAAAATTCTAAGGGCGACAGCAACAGAAGAAGTTATGATGGTCACTTTAGCCACCTTCCTCCTTAACGGAGAGGCAGAGCGTTGGTGGGCTGAACAGGAAGTGCACAAGTTCGGAGGCAGGGAGATTACCGAGATCACGATAGCGGAGTTCTCAAAGTCTTTTCTTCAAAGGTATATTCCTTCTGCCCAACGCATTGCGTTGCAGAACCAGTTTCTGAAGTTAACTCAAGGCGACAGATCAGTGGATGAGTACTTGCACGAGTTCACTAAACTGGGTCGTTATGCGGGGCCTATGATGGAAGACGAAGAGACAAAAACGAACAAGTTCTATGAAGGTCTTCGGGACGAGTTGAGGCTGCTCCTTGCAGGCCCAATGACGTTAGGTTTCCAAGTGATGGTCCAAACTGCCAGATCCCTAGAGTTGGACATGAAGAGGGTACAAGCAAAAGCGGTGGCAAAGAAACCTGAGTTTCATGTGCCGGTCTCTCAGTCTAAGCCAGAATTCAGAAAGAACAAAAGGAAGTTCAAACCGGCGGAGCAAACCCGCTCAAATGTTTCGGGAGCAACGACAGTGCGGAGCCCTATCACGTGTTTCACCTGCGGGAAGGTGGGACACAAGGCCGCAGTGTGTCGAAGTGGTCCCCCGAAGACAGAGAATCGAGCTTTGGACTATGCTCGAGCTGCGGAAAAGGGTAAAGCTGCGGAGTCTTCGGCTTCCCAGCACATTACTCCGACTCAGCCGAGAGTCTACTCGCTTGGCCAGCAAGAAGCCATACGACAAGCTGATGTTGTCACAGGTATGAATTAAAAATTAGCTTTTACATAGCTATTTGTGATTATACCGTTGTGCAACTGTATGTTTCTTTTTTTTGTGCAATTAGGCTTTGTCCTAATTCTCAACTATCCGGCGAGAGCTCTATTTGATACGGGTGCATCGCACTCTTTTCTGTCTGAGGACTTCGTGGTGCGAATCGGAGTGCCATCTACCTTCGTAGAGGATAGATTAGAAGTAGTGCTACCCAATGGATCTCGCATGTCTGCGGATAGGAAGAGCCGTGTGAAGGTGCGGATCGGAAATCAAGATTTCGATTTGGAAGCATCGTTGTTGCCGTTAGCTGAATTCGATGTGATCTTCGGCATGGACTGGCTCTCTGAGCAGCGTGCATGCATAGATTGCAATTCTAAGGAGATCACTCTGGGAAGGAACGCCGATGGAGAAACCACGTTTGCCGGTATGCGAGGAGCGAGCAAGACGCTGATGTCTGCTCTCCAAGTGGTTAAGGCGGTGAGAAAAGGCGCCGAGTTGTTCTTCACCTTGTTGGAGGCTTCGGAGCCAAAGCCCAGGTTATGTGATGTCCCAGTTGTAGCGGAGTACGCCGACGTGTTTCCTAACGAACTCCCTAGGGCTCCGCCTCAGCGAGAGATCGATTTCTGTATCGAGTTGGTGCCAGGTGCCAAACCTGTGGCCCGCTCACCGTACCGGATAGCGCCAAAGGAATTGGCAGAGCTGAAGGTTCAATTGCAAGAGCTGCTAGAGCAAGGCTACGTACGTCCAAGTTCTTCGCCTTGGAGTGCACCGGTCCTCTTTGTGAAAAAGAAGGACGGGAGCTTGCGTCTATGTATCGATTATCGAGAGCTAAACAAGTTGACCGAGAAGAACCGATATCTGATTCCAAGAATCGATGATCTCTTCGACCAGCTGGTTGGGTCGACGGTATACTCCAAACTGGACCTAAGGTCCGGCTATTACCAACTGCGGATAAGGGAATGTGACATTCCAAAAACAGCGTTCAGTACCCGCTTTGGGCACTATGAGTTCACGGTGATGCCGTTCGGTCTGTCCAATGCACCGTCGGTATTCATGGACTTAATGAACAGGACGTTCCATGAGTATTTGGATCAATTTGTGATCGTCTTTATCGACGACATTTTGGTATACTCTCAATCGGAAGAGGAGCATGTAGGGCATCTGCACGCCGTTCTAAGCACCTTGAGGAAGAGTCAGCTATATGCCAAGTTCTCCAAGTGCGAGTTTTGGCTACCGTCAGTAGCATTCCTTGGTCACGTCGTTAGTGGAGATGGAATTGCGGTTGATCCGTCGAAGATAGAAGCGATCCGAGCCTGGCCTTTGTTGAAAAACGTAGCGGAAGTCCGAAGTTTCTTAGGACTTGCCGGCTATTATAGGCGCTTTGTGGAAAACTTCTCGAGTATTGCACTTCCTCTCACTAAATTGACTAGGAAAGATCATAAGTTCGTTTGGTCGCCCGAGTGCGCACGAGCTTTTGAAGAACTGAAGAGCCGTCTGACCACGGCGCCCATTCTATGCTCGCCATGTGGTACGGAAGGCTACGAAATCTATAGCGACGCCTCGGGGAGTGGTTTGGGTTGTGTCCTAGTGCAGTTCGGTAAGGTAATTGCCTACGGCTCCCGGCAGTTGAAGGTTCATGAGAGGAATTACCCGGTCCATGATTTGGAGCTAGCGGCCGTGGTATTTGCTCTTAAGCTTTGGAGGCATTATTTGTATGGCGTGAAGATCGACATCTTTACCGACCACAAGAGCCTCAAGTACTTGCTAGATCAAAGGGAGTTGAATATGCGACAGAGGAGGTGGTTGGAGTTCCTTGGGGACTACACCTTCGACATCAAATATACTCCTGGAAAGGGAAATGTAGTTGCGGACGCGTTGAGTCGTCGGGCTCCCGCTCAAGCAAATTGGATTTTGATGCACGATGAGCGTCTAATCCGTGAGTTGGAAGAAATGGAGATCATTTGCGTTGATCGAAGAGCGTCTACTTCAGCATGCTTGAACTGGACGGAGGTTCAATACCACCTTGCCGACCGAGTTCGACAGGCATTGGAGCTGGATGAGAGCATGAAACGCTACAAAGCGGAAACCGTTGACGGGTTGAACGCTGATTTCTCTTTCGAGGATGGCCTTATGTGGAAGAATGGCAGATTGTGCGTCCCAAACGTTGGTACTCTACGGGAGGAATTGATGTACGAGGATCATCATACCAAGTACTCTATCCACCCGGGGAGCACGAAAATGTACATGGACATGAAGAAACTTTTCTGGTGGCCGGGTATGAAGAAGGACATTGCCCTCTACGTGGCCAAGTGCAACACTTGCGCGTTGGTGAAGGTGGAATGTCAACGTCCCGGTGGATTTTTGAAGTCCTTGCCGATTCTGGAATGGAAGTTTGACGATATTTCGATGGATTTCGTGCACGGATTGCCGAGATCGCAGCATGGAAACGACGCCATCTGGGTGATCGTGGACAGACTGACAAAAGTATCGCATTTTATTCCGAACCGGAAGGATGATTCTGTAGAAAAGCTAGCGAAGCTCTATGTCGATAGTATTGTGCGGCTGCACGGTGTCCCTCGTAGCATCGTCAGCGATCGTGACGGGCGTTTCACATCGAAAGATTGGAGGCTTATCTATGAACTGTTGGGCACTAAATTGAAATTCAGCACGGCCTTCCACCCGCAAACGGACGGACAGACCGAGAGGACCAACAGGACTATGGAGGATATGCTCCGAATGTGCGCTCTAGATTTTGGAAAGAAGTGGGAAGATCATCTCTATATGATCGAATTCGCCTACAATAATAGCTACCAAGCCAGTATAAAGATGGCTCCTTTCGAGGCCCTCTATGGTAAGAAGTGTCGTACGCCGTTGTCTTGGGCAGAAACGGGCGATACTAAGCTATTAAAGCGAAAGGATGTTGAGGAAGCAACTTCGACGATCCGAACTATTCGGGAAAGGCTATTGATTGCCCAGGACAGGCAAGCAAAGTATTACAACGCCAAGCATAGGAACCTAGAGTTCGCCGTCGGCGACCGGGTTTACTTGAAGATCAAACCGTTCAAAGGGGTATCAAGGATCCGACGCTTGAAAAAGCTCAGTCCAAGGTACTTAGGACCGTTTGAGATTGTGGAACGTGTTGGTGATGCGGCTTATCGGCTTGCACTATCTGCAGAGCTGAGCGGTCTGCACGACGTGTTTCACATTTCAGTTCTGAGGAAGGCAGTGCAAGAGCCTACTCATATCGTTGCGGTCGGCGAAGTGTCGGTGGATAGTGGGTTGTCGACGAAAGTCAAACCCTTACGCATCGAGGATACCGAGGTAAAGGAGTTGCGGAACAAGTCCATTCGGATGGTAAAGGTCCGGTGGGATAATTGCGGGCGAGAGGAGCTAACTTGGGAGAGAGAGCAAGCGATGCTTGCGGAGTACCCCGAGCTATTTCCCTTAGGTAAATTTTCCTTAAAAACTGTAATTTCCTGCTATTACTGTTTTCGAAATTTCGGGACGAAATTCTTTTAAGGGGGGTGGAGTTGTAACACCCCAAAGATCGTGGTTCAGCGAGGTAGGCGAAATGGTAGGGTTGCGCTCGGGATAGGCTCAAGATTCCAGATCAGGTCAATGCGCACGACCATTGTCCTCTTCGCGCACGACCAGTGATCGTGCGCCAGCGATCGTGCGTTAATTCAGAAGAGAATCGAGTTCTGTCTCGGACAGTGCGCACGACCATTGTCCTCTTCGCGCATGACCAGTGATCGTGCGCCAACGATCGTGCGCAACCCGCAAAGAATCGGAGTTCTGTCTCGGCTTATGCGCACGACCATTGTCCTCTTCGCGCACGACCAGTGATCGTGCGCCAGCGATCGTGCGCCCTGTTTATTCTGTTCCGCGATTTTGAGCGGAGAAGAAGATCGGACCGTCCAAATCTTTTGGGATTTGATCCAACGGCTAGGTTTAGTTGCGGGAGACCTTTAGGGCTGATGAGAGGGGGTTAAACCTCATATTCTCTAAGTCTTTCTCTCTCCAAACCCTAGAGAAAGAAGGAGGAGCCAAGGAAGAAGAAGGGAGATTCCGCCATTGACGGAGCTCCGGAGCTCCGTTTCGCAAACCGTTTCCAGATCTGGAGAGTGCAGCCCGGTGCGGTCATTTCCCTCCGTCTAGAATCTCGGATCCATGGCGAAAAAGAACGCTCCTAGGGTAACGATTTCTTCTCCCGTTGTTTGGACTTGTCTTTTGTCCTCTCCTTCGTTTCTCTATGCTTGCATGAGGGATCCCTTTCACCAAATGGGTGAAGTGTAGGATTCCCTCAAGTTCTCCGGAACTCCGGGTCGATTGTGTCCGTCCCCGGCATATTGCATATAGAAAATCCGGTAGTCGTGCGGATTTAGGCATTTTGTGTGAAGCCTATTCGTGGCCGTGAGCCCGAATCGGTGATGCTTGGATTGCGACGTTGCATTTAGGTTAAGCCTAGAATGCGTGCCGGAGAATGACTCCGTGAAATCATCTATAGTAGTGCGGGATTTAAGTGTAGGCGTCTTGTGAAGATCCTAACGAAAGCCCCATGCTTTGAGATTGGATGAAGGCAAACCTTCACCGCGAAATTGATGCGGAGCGTATTATACCTCCCCTTTTTGAGTATTTGTGAAGCCTAGATCCTTGTGAAGGGATTAGGTGCGTAGCTTATATTTGTGTAGCACTTGAAGGTGCTAAACCCTTACGGGCCGAGGCGAAGCCGTACCCGCGTCGTGCGACAGATCGCGACGATTAGAGCACGGGCAAAGCTAAACCGAACCCGTTTCCATGCAGATCGGTAAGAGGTCCCTACCTCATGTAGCCGTGTGATCATGGGAGAGGTCGTGGAAGGTGGTTTACCTAGACCGACCAAAAGCTCTTTTTCCCACATAAGGCGATGGCCCTTACGGTGGAGTGTTTGTGGAATTGATGTTGTTAGCCTCATGCGGTTGTTTAGGCGGTTGCGGGGAACCTTCGGGTGAACCCAACCAACATCATGTGCATACCTAGGTTCCCTCCTTTTTTATGCTCAACCTAGAAGATTGAATGTGCTTGAAACCTCACCTTGTGTAGTTGCACTTTCTTTATTTTAGTACTTGTGCTATTGTGGCTTGCTTGCAAGGTAGAATCTCCGCCACCCCGGGAAAGGGGTGGGGTCGTTATAATTTGGTCAGCTGTGCTGACCGTTACCTTGTTTGCCACCGCTTGGTGGAATGTTCTTATGCAGGTGCAGGTGAGCCTAGCGGGAAATAGCGGGCGGTGGCCCCTTTTGCTGAGTTGGCCCTTGAAGGCCAGCCTCCTTTTTAGCTTTCTCATGTATTGCCGGCCTGCGTGCCGATGTATGTTTTGGAGTTTTGGTACATTTGCTAAATGTAAGGCCTTAAGGCCATAACTCTCTTTCTTGGTTTCATTCCTATAATAGTGGACAATTCTAATGGAAATGTTAAATCTTTATGCTTCCGCTAGTGTTTAGTATACTCTGTTGTAGTTTCTTTCTGTTTATCACCTTTTAACTCCTAGCTAGTGTGGTTAGTATGGCGTGGGGTCCCGGCCGGACCTACTGTTATATTATTCGTACTGGCAGGGTGTTACAAGTTCATCACCTCACGAAGATAGATTCTTCTATCTTTAACAGATGGGAAAGGAAAATTTCTAGGCCTAGTGCAAAGAAGTATGTGTTGGATGTTGAAGAAGAATTTTAGGATGAGCCTGTAGTTCCTACCTTACCTCTTAATGCTTCTCCCAAGACACCAGTTGCAGCATTTCAAGGGGAGATCTCTCAAGCTCCAGCTTCAAATGTTCAGAAAGAGCCTTCTGCAGCTCAGTCCCCTCTGCCCCTCATTCCATCTCCTCAAATTGATGATGAGGCACAGAATCTACATGCTGACTTAGGAGGTAATGAGGAAGAGCAGCTTGACTCCTCTAATTTACAGAGTAAGATTGATCAATTCATCTCTAATCTTGAAAGGAGAATCAGTCTCATTCCTGGTCATACCCAAGAAAAGATAGATGATCCATCTGAGGGGGAGCAAAAGAAGACTTCTGTTGTTGTTGCTGATGATGATGATAATGATGATGCCCAGAGAATGAGGTTGTTCAAGTAAGTTATATTGCTGGAAATGTAGTTCAAAGTGCTGACCATTCTGGTGAAGAAGAAGTTGTCATGGAGAAAGAATCCACACCTGGTGGAGTTCTTAATGCTGAAATTGCCCCTCCTGTTGAGGTATCCCCTGCAGAGTCTGAGGGGGAGAATCTAAAAGTAGATCAAATTCCTATTGCAGGGAATGAATGGGAGATTGTGGAAGAGAATCTAGCCCAAGAAACAGAAATCTTGCCTGATCAGGAAGTAGGAGAGGATGTGCAATTTGCACCTCCTGCTCAAGAAAATTTGTTGCTCTAGAGACTGCCCTCTGTAGGGGGAGTTATCTCAACTGAGTTTCTTTTTCATGATGAAAGATTTGGAGTCTCTACTCCTCAACATGCTCCTGCCTCTCAGTCTAACATCTCTCAACTAAAGTCGATTGAACGCATGCTAATGACTCAAAAAGAGCATTTTGAGTTCTCTCTAAATCAAGTTTTTGACAGGGTAAAAGAAGTTGAAGCTGATTTGAATAGTGGCTTAACTGAAGTCAAACATAATTTGTCTAAAATGAAAGATGGATTAGATAATTATTTTTCCAAAGATGTTGAGGCTGTGATCTACACCAATGAGGGTCTAAAATATGTTTTTGATAACACAAAGACACTCCTAGATAGACAAGATAGGATAATACATCATGGAGAAATTGACAGGACTCTTGTTATTAATGAGATAAATATTTTCAAAGAGGAAAATATTCTAACCCTGAATGAAGAAGTCAGAAAGGGGGAGGAGAATGTACTAAGTCAAATGCAAGATTTAAGCAGTGAAGTTGAAAGAAGATTTCATGAAGCAAATGTCTACAACCATCATAACTTTCAGTGGCTACATGCAAAATTGTCAGGAAGAGTAGTTGAGTAGCAACCTTATCAAAGTTTTCCAGAGAATCCTCAAGAAGCAAATCAGTTTGACACTTCTCAGATGTATGAACCCCCTATGCAATATTCCTGGTCAGATCAAGAAGATGTTGGAGAACCATCTAGTCCTCCAACAAGAAAGAGAAAATATAGGGAAGGACCTTCCGCCAGAAGATCAGATCCCAGTGATAGAGTAGAAGTTGCTGAAGACAGAAGAGAAGTTGTTGAAGAAAGAAGAGAACCTGTTCAGAACAGGAGAGCAGATGTTGAGGTCTGGAGCCCAATTTCTAAAGCCATCATTCTGGATACACACAATATGATGGGTATTTCTAATGACTTACCTCAGAATTACTATAGTCAGGAAGAGATTAACAAGCTTAAAGCTGCAAGGCTGAGAAGAAAAATTCATTTTATAACTTATGGCTATAACAATCCAGAAGCACCTGCTCCACCTCCAAAGTATTTTCCAAAGCCAAATGCCTACTTTGACAGGCAATTTGAAAAGAGCCAGAAGGGCAAAGGAAAGAAGGAATGATTTTTGATGAATGTTGTGTGAACCATGTTTTACCCATATAAACATTTATATATATATATTAATGTTTTGATGCTTCAATTCATGTTTTTAATTTTATTATTTATCATTCTCTATGTTTGTGATTTTGTTTATTATCTGTGCAATTGACCTTAGTATATAGGGTTCTGACTTTTTCAAATAGGGGGAGATTGTTGGGTATTGTAGCCACAATAGCATTGATTTGAAGAAGTCCACCTTAAACTAAGATGAATTGAATTTGTAGTTGATATGGTATTCTAGCTCTGATATTGAAGGATCTTAAATTTTAAGTACAAACCACTGTCAGGTTTCAATGAGTCATAAACCACAGGGCTATGCAAAGTAATTCCTCATTGTGTAGAACATGGTGTTGACTAATGTGAAATCTCTCTATTGGGGTGTACTTCATATGCAAAGTGCTGAAAAAGACAAGAAGGAGCTGTTGTTGTTTTTCTGGGTTGGAAGAATAATTGTCCAAGTTAATTTGTCGAGTTCACTCGAGAAGACTCGATTCATTCGTCGAGACATCTCATGAGGACTAGACGAATTCGTCGCACTCGAAAGGTCTCAGTTAATCTATTAACTCCTTTCGTCGAGTTATTAGTTGACCTTTCGTGAACACTCGACAAATCTATCGAGTGCTCTCGAGAAGTCAGTGGAAGTTTCAGCCAGGATAAATATCAGCCAAGTAACGTTGAGAAGAATTCGTCGAGACGTTGAGACGAATTCGTTGAAACGTCAAGTGGAATTCGTCGAGTGATCAAAACATTTCACGAGTGCACTCGACGAATTGACTTATCTGTTTTTCGTTTTCAAAATTCAGATAGCTTGACTTTAGGGCTTATTCTATGTACAGTACACGTGGAGGTTATTCCTTAAGTTTCGTTTCTAGCCGTTAGAGAAGAATCCTTTAAATAGTTAAGGGTTATTTTTTGTTTAACCCTAATCGCGAACAGATCAGATAAATTGCAAATCTCGTCTGTCAGCTTTCTTCAATCTCGCAAAGAACGATCTCGTCACTGACAAAGTTTTTCTCACGGCCCTTCTCCAAGATCAGAGTCGACCAGATCTCTACTTTCAGATTCTCTCAAAATCATTGAGATCAGTCGATTCCTAATTTTTTAGATCTAGATTTCAAACGTTCAAGTTTCTCTCTTCCTTCCTCTTTCAATATCAAAGCCTTCACTCAAGCAAGGAAGAAGAAGACTATATTTTCAGATCTGAAGAAAAATCTCCTGGAGATTTAAGAAGATTGTTTTCAATCTAAAGTTATTGTAAAAACCCATTTTACATATTTTGTAGGAAGTGTTTACTTCCTAGTTTGTAGATCCTAGTTTAGAGGATCGAATGTAGAAGAAGTTGTTCTCCGAATTTGTAGGAGTTGTATACTCCGAGTTGTAAGATTTTTTTTAAATCTGATATTAGTAAAGTAGCCTAGTCTAGCCGGGAGTGCTAGATAGGTGAGGCGGGTAAGTAGACGTACCTATTCCGGGGAACCACTATAAATCCTTTTGTTTGTCTGTGTGCTCTTTTATTCTGTGCGCTTTTGTTTCAAGTTTTTAATTCAGTGTAAAACCATAGAATTCACTTATTCACCCCCCTCTAGGTGATTTAGGTAGCAACTAGATACTTTCACTTCTCTTCAAAGCAATCCACAAGGCTTCATTCTGCTGCACTAGTTCAGATTCAACCTTATGTGTGAATCTTGAGGATGTGATATTGCAAGCAGATTTACACTCACTATCATGCACAGAATCTGCCAATGATTCGGAATCAGAGGCAGACAAGGGAGCTCTAATAAGTACCTTCCCAGGAGAGGTGTTCTCATCCAGTATTTCTTCATTTATGGCCATGAGGCCAATAAGAGCTTCCTCCTCAGTTTCTGATGAATTTGAATCAGAATCACTTAGTGTTCTGATTTTCTTAGCAATGAATCAATTCTCATTTTTTTTGTCCCTTGGACTTCTTATATCATCATGCTTCTTTGATTCCCTCTTCTTGGAGGGGCAGTCAGCAATCGTATGTCCCGTCTTCTTGCAACAGTAAAAAATTGTGTTAGATAATTCAAATTTACTAGTTTTAGATTTATACCTTTCTCCCTTGAAGACTTAGGTCTTTCATGTTGACCGGATCTTCTAGAGTTTGAAGATGGTTATCTATGGATGTCACTTCTCCTTCTAGACATCAGCTCTTTGAATTGCTTGGAGAAGAGGGCCAATTCTTTATCAGTGTTGTTAGATTGTGATGTGTTGCCATCAAAAGCTTCACTGCTCTCAGAGTTATCCTGAACTGCAGGAGTCTTGTCATTGGTTTTCCTCAAGCTCTCAGCCTTAAGTACCATGGATCTCTCTTTGGTGCTCCCCCTTGCGCTTTCTTCTTCAACTTTTCTAGTGTTAAGTTGAAGCTCATGGGACAGCAGTTTCCCATATAGATTCTTTGGGTCCATGTTGCCCAATTGACCCATTTCTCTTATGGCACAAATTTTGATATCTCAATCCTTAGTGAGGGATCTAAGGAACTTATCATTCAAGTATGAATTTGTAAACTCTCTTCCATAGTTCTTCAAACTATTTACAATCCAGAAAAATCTCTCATAACAGTTAGAGATATTTTCATTCTTGCCTTATTTGAAGGCCTTGTATTCCTGATTTAGAAGGGATTTCCTATCATCCCTTACTTCTTCAGTCCCCTCCATGTAGACAACCAGGGAGTCCCACTTCTCCTTAGCAGTTTTGCAATGAATAAGATTTTGGAGGGTTTAGTCATCAATGACACTCACATTAATGTTATGTGCCCTCTTATCAAGGCCTACTAGGGCAAGTTCATCCTTGCTCATGTCAGAATATTTCTTTGGCACTCTCAGGGTAGGATCAATGGTAGATGCAGTCATGGGTATGAAGGGTCCCTCTTGCACAGCCACAAAAACTCTTGGATCAGCTGCTTGCATGACTAGCCTGACCCTTTCTTTCCAAATAAGAAAATTTTCTTTAGTGCAAGTTCGGAGCTTCATGGTTCTCATTTCTCTGCAGTTATCACTTCCAGCCATAGAGACTAGTTCCAAGATCTAGATCAGACTGTTAAGTCACTCTTTGATCAACCTGCTTTGATACCACTTGTTATATATGGAACTATAACTAGAGGGGGGGAGAATGAGTGATATGGTTGTTTTAGATAGTATACACAAATATAAGTAAACCAAATCACAGCACAACAAATAACCACAAATCCCAGAATACAAGGACAAAAAATTAATAGTGGTTCCTCATGACAATGTGTCTTGAGTAGTCCACTATCACTCTGCGCCTATCTAGCAGTGTGCTAGAGTCAGCAATCTCCACCAAATCTCAGATCTACTCCTCAGATCTTATAGCTCGGGCACTGTTGGCCTTACAACTCAGATCCTTCTAGGACCCTACCTCAGGTTCCAAGAACCCTACAACTCAGGCACTCCAGGCCTCACAACTCAGATCTGACTCAAATCCTACCTCAGGTTTTCACAAAACCCTACAACTCAGACTTGTAAAAGCACTACATAGAATGAATGAAATACAAGATTGAAGAACTCTATACACAATAAGAGAATACTGTAAAGTTCTTCTGAAGCCTGATGAAGACAGTTTCTGAACTTGAAGAGAATGCAATAGAGATCTTTTCTTCACAGCACATGCATCTATTCAATCTTTCCTTCAATCTAGAACACAGCTTATCAATCAATGTTGCTTGACTGATACATGGAGAACAGAAATCAAGAATGTTAATCTCGGGGGATTGTTCCTTCTTCACAAAGCCGCTTTTTCTATTTGATTCAGTCGATGGTTCTTGGTCGGTTTTTTAAGGAAGACAGTAATCCCTTTTATATGACTGAGGGACCATCTAACAGTCTACTCAGATGTCATTTAAGTGTCAGAGGCTCATTCCATAATGACATGAATTGATTGGAGCACCATTCGGCGGCATCAAATGTCGATAGTGCATTTTGAAAAATCTCGGCCTGTCTCGATGATATAAGCAACATCTTGACGACAACGCTTTCCATCTCGGCGATCCATCTTGGACTTAGACAAATCTTCAAGTCTTCTTAAGTCTTCAGCTGAGAGGGACATATCAACGATATGGACTAACTCAGCTACACTTGCAGTCACGGCGACATGAAGTCATTACGTCGATATCGTCGTGGACAGCTTGACTTCTCATCGATATCATCAAGATCAACTTGCTGACATGAGGTCTTCTCGTCGAGATCATCTAGATGATACTGAATAGTTCATCTACAACCTTTCTCCACGAACATGGACTTGGTCTTCTCGACGATAAAGCTCCTTTACGATGATGTCGTTGACTTACATGGATAGTTACTCAAGATTCCTGAAGAGCTTCTGTATGGCACTCTTTCCAACGACAGCCTTACATTCTCGACGATAAGCCTTGACTATTTCAACGATCATATTAATCTTTCTCCACAGAGAATCTAATGCTTATACAACGATATGTATATCATTTCAACGATATGTGCAGTCCTTATCAACGATTTTGGATTAGAGAGATTAGAGAAGTACTGGACATACAGTCTATACTCTACACTCATAAATAAGACCCACCATCAAATATGCAGAGCTTTTATCATTGACCTGAGTACTTCTTCAAATTAGAAACATTGTTGGGCACTGTTCCCAATAGGTCTTAACTAGAACATACTGAGATACATAGAACAGAGGCACGAACTCACTTCTGGCGGTACTTCCTCTACTACTTAGGATGGGTTGGGTCCATGACGTCGGGTAACTCCATCTCCATCTCTTTCTAAAAAATCTCTAATTTGTGTTGGTACTGTGAAAGCTGCTGTGGAGAGGGTTCCTTCAGGAAGTTATCATAAACCGTTAGTCGAATTATCTAAGTGGATTCCCTTCCTTTCCCCAACTGCAACTTAGGGAATTAGGTAGGGAGAATGGGTTAAAAGAGCACAAGCGATTATATAAGTGAACCGAGTGACGAGAGAAGAGAGAGTTGTGTTATTAATTAGGTAGTCGGGGAAGCATAAATGACTAGGCTTATAAGAAAGCCCATACAAACTTATAACTTGAGGGTCTTGTTCTAACATAAGTAATAAATCTTACAGGTAATTTAATAAAATATATAGTATGAGTATGAAACAGTTATGGTACAGAAATAACTTAACTTATATGAATAATCATACAAACTTATAAGTAAAGGGTCATAACACAGACTTATCTTACAAGAATGCTCATACAAACTTGTAGTATAAGGGTTTAAAGATTCAAGGTATGCTAAATTAAGATGATATGATGAATTACCAATTTACATGTCTAATGCATACCCTGTCCACTTGCTAAGTTGGTAGCTTACCACACGGGCCTTATCATCGTGGCTGATGATAACAGCGGATCGGACATCTCCACTTCTAGGAAGGTGACACACAACCATCCTAGGCCTTAATGTACAGTATGGGTTCATACCTGCACTATTATCTGAGGACTCGCGAACGACAGAGAGCGAATACTAAAATCTGGGGATTTGCCCACCGGGACAAATTCCACAAGACAAATTGCCCCATAAGCTAAAAGAATCTAACACTCAAGTCCCTCCGACAGTGTGTGTTGTACGGTAGAGCGGTTAGACCCGCTACTTTTTTACAGGATTAGACATTACACCAATGTCGTTCCCAGACCAGACCAAAGATTAGTCTCTACGCCCCCAAGATCAAAATAGATTTGAGGGATGGTAAGAAAGTAACATGGAAAGGACCCTAAATAACTTGTTTAGCCATATATTGAGATTTCAAGTTTAAGTGGTCCATTGGTCAGGTAAGACTAAGGTTGGTGGTCGCACTGCATACCGTTATACACCACCTCCCTTGCCGAGGATACTAGATCACATCTAACCTCTTTCTTAGACACCAATTAGATGACTTGAAATGTGGGTCTCACGAATATATTACTAAGGTTAAATCTAGTCTCTTTTCATAAAGTTGAAGCTATAGCAAAAGATCTATTAATGATGCACAGTTTATTTAGATATATAAATAATAGCCAAGATAATCTTGATAGAGCTTTCTCAAATCTTAAATCAAGAGTTAAGAATGACAAAATGTAAGAGCAAGAATAAACTTTGAACATTTAGAATAAGTGTTTAAGTCCAATGCGCTTTATCAATATATGAGTGTGATTAGTAGCTAACCATGCTATACTTTTGAATACGTGTAATTTCATAAAGTGGTTAATTCAAGCCCAATTCTTTTGATAATGAATCCAAGGTCAATCTTGATATTATTAAGGTGATATAAAATTTTAGAAATTTAGGGAAGGGTTTAATACTCATTTAATTCATTTATATGAAAGTGTGACATATTAAATAATATCCTTTAAAGTAGTCCTGAACAAAAAAAACGGGCCTGCCGGGCCGGCCCGAGCCCAGCCCGGTCAAGGCCCGGTCAAGCCCGGCCCGGTTCAGGCCCGAACCGGGCCGAGCTCTTACCCGGGGCCCTAAAAGGGCCCCGGTTTGGTCGCACTACCCGGCCCGGTACTCGGCCCGGTCCGGGCCGGGTAGAGCCCGATAATCGGGCTAGCCCGATTGAGCCTAACGGCTCTTATTAGAGCCGTTAGGCTCATCTCATGGCAGCATGGCTGCCATGTGGCAGCCATGCTGCCATGAAGGCAGCCAACGGCTCTATTAGAGTCGTTGGCTGTCATATTAATATTATATATATTAAATTATTAATATATAATAATATATATTATTATTATTTTTTAATTAAAAAAAAAACTAAAAAATCCTATATATACCCCCCCTCCCCTCTCTCTTTTCTCACACCTCATCCCTCTCTCTCTCTCTCTCTTAGCTCTCCCAATGGCGTCGTCCTCCTCAGCTCCAGCGTCGTCCTCCCAAAGTACGGCTTCGGTGGTGGAGCACAATCGTAGAGCGGGTATTTGGGAGCATTTCGACATGGTCCAAGTCGACATGTACGAAATGGACGCGTTTGTAACTTTGTATTTTCAATTTTGTATTTTGTTCCAAATTTTCAATATTAATAAAAATTTTTATTCCAAATTTTTCATTTGGTGCAATATTTAATAATTTATAAAAATAAAATTTAAAAAATTAAAGTTAAAAAATTAATAAAACCGGGCCGGCCCGGATCGGGCCCGAGACCGGCCCGGTCCTGCCCGGCCCGGCCTGAAGAGCCGGAGCAGGCAGCACTTATGTGCTGCCTGCCCGGCCCGGGCAGGCCCGATTCCAGGGGAGGACCGGGCCGGCCCGGCCCGATACAGGAAAAAGCCCGATCGGGCCCGGTCCAGGCCGGCCCGATCGGGCTTTATGTTCAGGGCTACTTTAAAGGCATAAATTCATAAAGTGGCCAAATGAAATCCAAACCTTTTGAAAACTTAAACCAAGATCAGTCATGATATTATTAGGGTGCTATAAAAATTTGTGAATTTATTGAAGAGTTTAAGACTCATTTATTTCATTCATATGAAAGTGTGACAATACAAATATCCTTTTAAAGGCATAAATTCATAAAGTGGTCAAATGAAGTTAAAACCTTTTGAAAACTTAAATCAAGATCAGTCATGACGTTATTAAGGTGCTATAAAATTTTGGGTATTTATCGATTGGTTTAATACTCATTTATTTCATTAATAAGAAAGTGTGACATATTTAATAATTTCCTTTTAAAGGCATAAATTCATAAAGTGGTCAAATGAATTCCAAACCTTTTGAAAACTTAAACCAAGATTATTCATGACATCTTTAGGGTGATATACAGATTTGGGTATTTATTAAAAGGTTTAAGACTCATTTATTTCATTAATATGAAAGTGTGACATATTAAATAATATTCTTTTAAAGGCATAAATTCATAAAGTGGTCAAATTTAGTTCAAACCTTCTGAAAACTAAAACAAAGATCAGTAGTGACATTATTAGGGTGCTATAAAAATTTGGGAATTTATGGAGGAGTTTAAGACTCATTTATTTCATTCATATGAAAATGTGACATATTAAATAATATCATTTTAAAGGCATACGTTCATAAAATGCTCAAATGAGGTCCAAATCATTTGAAACAATACACCAAGATCAGTAATGACATTATTAGAGTGATATAAAAATTTTAGAATTTTTTGAGTCGTTTAAGACTCATTTATTTCATTTATCTGAAAGTGTGACATATTAAATAATATCATTTTAAAGGCATAAATTCATAAAGTGGTCAAATGAAGTTAAGACCTTTTGAAAACTCAAGATCAGTTGTGACATTATAAGGGTCATATAAGAATTTGTGAATTTATTGAAGGGTTTAACACTCATTTATTTCATTTATATGAAAGTGTGACTTATTAAATAATATCATTTTAAAGGCATAAATTCATAAAGTACTCAAATGAAGTCCAAACCATTTGAAAACTTAAACCAAGATCAGTAATGGCATTATTAGGGTGATATAATAATTTGGAAAAAATTTGAAGGGTTTAAGACTTGATTTATTTCATTCATATGAAAGTGTGATATATTAAATAATATCCTTTTAAAGGCATAAATTTATAAAGCGGTCAAATGAAGTCCAAACCATTTGAAAACTTAAACCAAGATCATTCATGATATTATTAGGGTGCTATAAAATTTTGGGTATTTATCGAATGGTTTAAGACTCATTTATTTCATTTATAAGAAAGTGTGACATAATTAATAATTTCCTTTTGAAGACATAAATTCATAAAGTGGTCAAATGAAGTCCAAACCTTTTGTAAACTTAAACTAAGATTATTAATGACATTATTAGAGTGATATAAAAATTTGGGTATTTATTGAAGGGTTTAAGACTCATTTATTTTATTTATATGAAAGTGTGACATATTAAATAATATCCTTTGAAAGGCATAAATTCATAAAGTGGTCAACTGAAGTCCAAACCTTTTGAAAACTTAAACGAAGATCAGTCATGACATTATTACTGTGCTATAAAAATTTGGGAATTTATTGACGGGTTTAAGACATATTTATTTCATTCATATGAAAGTGTGACATATTAAATAATATCCTTTTAAAGGTATAAGTTCATAAAGTGGTCAAATGAAGTCCAAATATTTTGAAACCCTAAACCAAGATCAGTCATGACATTATTAGGGTGCTATAAAAATTTGGGAATTTATTGAGTGGTTTAAGAATAATTATTTCATTAATATAAAAGTGTGACATATTAAATAATATCATTTTGAAGGCATAATTCATAGAGTGGTCAAATGAAGTCCAATCCTTTTGAAAACTTAAACCAAGATCCGACATGACATTATTAGGGTTTTATACAAATTTGGTAATTTATTGAAGGGTTTAAAACTCATTTATTTCATTTATATGAAAGTGTCACATATTTAATAATTCAAATCATAGCTTTTGGATACAAAATTCATAGAGTGAAGAAACCAAGTCCAAACGGCTTCAAATTTTAACCCAAGGTCATTCATGATATTATTATGGTGCTATGAAAATTTGGGAATGTATTCATGTATTTAGGACCAAAATATTTCATTAATACACAAGTGTGACAATTGAGTGTATTTTAATTTAAACCATATTAAAAATGTGTTCCATAATTTACAAGCTTTTGTATATGAATTAGTAACATTATAAGGAACGTACATACAAATTTTCAATTTTAAATTAGGTCTTAGGAATGAAAAATACATAAAATATGGAAAGCCCCAAAGTTTATGTCACACAAAATTTGAAATTTAACTTAGGGAGTTATACACCTCAGAAATTGTGTCACCCCAACTTGAAAAGGTCTGACCAAGCCCTACCACTTCCATGTTGATCACTTGGCTTGATTCAGCAATTAAGGCACCTAGAAATAAATTTGAAAGTCTATATTATGGTGTGCATATAGCAATTTTACATTTAAAAGTTCAAGATTAAATATTAAGGAAGAGGCACAGATCTTGACGCAGATCTAGCGGCTGGGGGAAGTGTCAGATATCGAAATGACCTCCCACCACAACGAATCCGCTATCGATCTGTTGGGGGGATCATCCTAATCATGGTTTAAAGATCTAGACGGCAATGATTTCGTCGGTGGAGATTGATCCCGATTGGGAGGAGCTTTCGGGGCTCATCCACTACCGTCCATCCATCACCACCCATCGCCACCACCACCAATAGTTTCATCGTGGTGAGGGTTGCCTCTTGGCGATGGTTCGGCAGCCTGACGCCGCAACCACTGACCGGAATTACGGGGACATTCCGGCGGAGAATCTCCACTAAATTATATGAAATCTTGGCCCAATTGAGCACAATTTTGACTCGAACCTTCTAAGATGATTTCAGAAGGGGAAGGAATCTTACATGATTTTGCCTTACTCTCATTAATCGGGTTCGGGCATCCAAGGCTTGGTCAGTTGAGTTGGCTACACTCCTCCTGAGGGCTTCCACTCAATTTCTCTTCTTAGAACTGTTGCTTGGGTCTGGTGTAAGGTTTCTGAAGGGTGAGGGAGGCTTTTATAGGCTTGGGTGAGGATTGCAAAAATCCCTTTAAGCTCACCATGGTCGGTCATGGCTATGGTCTAGCTTGTACATTCATCCACCTTGCTGTCCTTTGAGGCCTTGGATAAGATTAGATGCTTCCTTTTAGCCTCTCAAAGAGGAAAGAATTCAATGGGGGCATGGTGACTTCACTTTGAAGTTTTGCCATTTTGGGTAATATTTCACTCAAGGGGGAGCTTAGTCTAATTAATGTTCATCTGATTTTGGTCCTTAGGTTTAGGGTCTAAATGTGTTTAAGATTAAGTTGGAGGCTCTTGGGTGAATGTGGGGTTAGGGTATTTTTAAGAGGTGGGTTTAGGCCATAATTAAACCATGGTTTGACCATGCTTAATTTGGGTTGACCATGTTGAAATTATTGAAGTGGAGTGGAAGGTGGTCGGCGGTCTGAATTTTGGAGACCGCAGAGACCGCGCGGCCTTTGTTGGTGTTCTGCCGGTCAGGCTCTGCCGGTCAGGCTCTGGCGGTCTGGTGTGACCGGCCGGTTTGTTCTTGTATGTTCCGGTCTCTTCCCGAGTTGTTCTACTTGGTTGGTCTATCTCCTTTGTAGAAGACCGGGCGGTCTGTTCTTGACCGGGCGGCTTATGCTGGGCGATCTAGCGACTTGTCTGAAGTCTGTCATATGCTCTTGTCTTGTTCCTGGTGTTCTAAGGAATGAGTGCTCTTGTGTTCACGCGGCTTGTGCGCGGTCTGCTGCTGATCTGCGGTCTTGGACCGGATATTGTCCAAGTGGTGATCGCGCGGTCTGCTCTTTAAGACCGCTGGCAATCTGGCGGGTGGTGTCTGTATCTTTTTTGTGGCGGTGACTACATCCGTCTTGTCGCCTATAAATAGGGGTGCATGGCCCGTCATTTATTAACGAGAACTGTAAGAACTAGAGCCTGCGGTCTCAACCTTGAGGTCGGGCGGTCTCGGAAGCGAGTTGACTGTTTGTTATGTTCGCAGGTTTGCGGTCAGTAGGTTGCGGTCTCCTTCCTTGGTGATTCCCAGCGGCTTGAATAAACAGTTCGGCAGCGGTCTGTCTGCGAACTGGTTTATGTTGTTCTTGTGCTGTTCGCAGCGAGCTCAGCGATCAAGCGACCTTCAGCGGTTAGGCGATCTGAGTTGCGGTATAGCGACAGCTTCTATTCTTCGTTCAATTCAATAAGCTCCAGTTCGTGTGGTCTGAGGTGGCGGTCTGGCAGTACAGGTAAAGCCGGGTGTTCTGAGTTGCGGTCTTGCCTGTCTTCTGTTCGCACGGTCTCAGGTCAAGCCAAGCGATCTCTGGAGTCGAGCGGTCTGTGCGGTCTCTGCCTGTCAAACCGCCAGTTCTGTTTTTTGGTGTTTTGTTCTTCTCTCCTCCGTGATTCTTATGAATCATGTCTCGCCATGTATACCTCGCACTGTAATCAAGTATTGTGATTCAATAAAGCTTTGTGTTGTTGTGTGGCATATTGTGGTTGTTTGGCTATAACTCTGTTGATGCAACTCCTGCTTACTCTTAAATGATTCAAATCAAAAATTTTAACATGGTATTAGAGGTAGGTTGTTGGAGTGGATAAGCAGTGATCAACGTGAGTTGCCATCGTCTTTGTGAAGAAGAGACCACATAGTTTGTCATGGAAGCTGGATACGAAAGAGGGCTTGGTATTGAACTCCTTACATCGACTAACTATAAGAAGTGGAGGTCGTGTATGGAGAGTTACTTACTTGGCGAGGATCTATGGGAGATAATTGGAGGAGAAGACACACAAGAAGTGTTTCTAGCAAGAGATAATATGGCAGAGGTGAGACTTTGGAGGAGGACTAATGCAAAGGCAGAGTTCACACTCAAGAGGGCTATCTCACCAGAGCTATTTGATCACATCATTGGATGTAAATCTGCTGCTGAGATTTGGGCGTCTTTGGACGGGCTGTTCAATAAGAAGAATGTAGTTCGGCTACAGTTTCTTGAAAATGAGTTGGTGAAAGCCTCTCAAGGTGATCTTTCTATTTCTACCTTCTTTCTCAAGATGAAGAACCTCACAGCAGAGATTTCTGCATTGGACCCTGATGAGCCCATCTCGGAGGCAAAACTGAAGAGGCATATCATCCGCGGATTGCGGAAGGAGTATCTTGCCTTTGTGACGTCAGTTCAGGGTTGGGCAAATCAATCATCTCTGTTAGAGCTGGAGAACTTACTTGCTTCGCAGGAAAGTTTGGCAAGACAGATGGCGGGGACTTCTATCCCTGGGGGAGATAGTGATGTGTTGTTCTCTGGGAAGAAGAAGAAGAAATGGGAGAAGAAGAAGCCAGGTCATGATGGACCCTCTACTTCAGGTCAGCAGGATAGGGGCTATGCTCCTAAGTCTGATGGGAAGAAGAAGGGAGAGGGACCAAGGTGCTTCAGGTGCAATAAGACCGGCCACTTCAAGAAGGATTGTCGGGTTAATCTTCAGCCGGGACATGCAACGAAGAAGGAGAAGCCAAAGTCTGATGAATCTGGATGGGGAGGAGCCTTTGCGACTAACATGACGGCGATGCTCGTTAAGGCCTTGGCTTCCATCAACTTTGAAGAGGATTGGATCGTGGATTCAGGGTATGGGCATCACCTCGCCGGGGATGAATCAAAGTTCTCTTCTTTGGCGCCTTACTCAGGTAACGATGCTATCATTACGGCTGAAAATTCTGTTCATTCCGTAGAACAAGAAGGTGTTGTCTCTCTGAAAAGTGATAAGGGTCCACTCACATTGAGGAGTGTTTATCACATGTCTGGTATTAAGAAGAATCTCTTCTCTGTGACCAATGCGGTCGATGTCGGTTATCACGTTCTGTTTGGACCAACAGAAGTGAAGTTTCTTAAAACTCAACCGGAGATAAAGGGAGATGTTATTCATGTTGGAAAGCGGGTGAAGGACTTGTTCGTTTTATCAACAAGTACCTATGTTGACAAGATGAAGACCAACGATAGCGCGGCTATCTGGCATGAAAGGTTGGGGCATGTAGGCATGGACAAATTGAAGGCTATGGCGGTAAGGGCCTTGTCAAGGGCTTGCCTAGCTTGTCCTCCTATGGAGACGGTCATGTTTGTGCGGGATGTCAGTTTGGTAAGTCTCATCGACTTCCATTTGATAAATCGCAAACAAGATGCAAAGCGTCGTTGGAGTGCATTCACGGTGATTTGATGGGACTGACTGCCACCCCAAGCCTTGGAGACAACAGATATATGTTGGTGTTGATTGACGATAATACCAGATATGTCTGGTTATATTTTCTGAAAGAGAAGTCGGAAGCCTTTAAAAAGTTTGTGGAGTTCAAGGAGCTGGTGGAAGGTCGGTTAGGCCTGTGGGTTAAAAAATTGAGAACTGATAATCGTGGGGAGTTCACCTCTGTTGAGTTCTCAAGTTTTTGCAGGAAGCGCGGCGTTCGGAGAGAGCTTACTTGTGCCCATACTCCACAGCAAAATGGCGTTGCAGAGCGGAAGATCCATCATCTTACGGAAACCTGCAAGTGCTGGCTTCATGCCAAGAGTATTCCAAAGTCCTTTTGGGCGGAGGGAATGTCTTGCGCAGCATACGTCATCAACAGGATGCCTCTAAGTCCTATCAACATGAAGACCCCTCACGAACTGATGTTCAACGAGAAGCCAAGTGTTGCACACCTTCGGGTGTTCTGGTCAACTTGTTATGTGCATATTCCTGATGCTCTTCGTACAAAGCTAGATGTGAAAGCAAGGAAGCTAGCCTTTGTTGGGTATAATGAGCGAAAGAAGGGATGGAGATGCATGGATCCTGAGACACGGAGATCAGTGGTATCTCGGGATGTGGTGTTCGATGAGGTGACTTCCTACAAGGGGAGTTCAGGAGTTGAACTACCGGAGAGCAGGGTTCATGAAGAAG
Source organism: Dactylorhiza incarnata (assembly GCA_033032865.1). Lineage (NCBI taxonomy): Eukaryota > Viridiplantae > Streptophyta > Magnoliopsida > Asparagales > Orchidaceae > Dactylorhiza > Dactylorhiza incarnata. Next base: position 3,593,599 of record JAWHQI010000068.1, read on the forward strand.
GAAAGGCTGCGAGAAATCTTCAAGTGGATTTGCATGTTTCACCAGGAGCTCCAGCTGTGTCAAGCTCAGAGATGGAGGCTTCAGGTTCTGGAAGCAGGGGGAGCGATGCTCCAAGTTCATCTGGAAGAGGAGCTAGCACAGAAGAAGCAGCTGAGGAGGTGGTTAGTCAGGAGCAACCTCTTAGGAGATCGAAGAGGACTATCAAGCCACCGGATCGATACACAGGAGGAAACATGGTGAGCTTTGTCTCATGTTTCTTTGATGGTCCCTTGGATGAGAGGGAGCCGTCGAGCTTTGAGAAGGCTAAAGGCGTGAAGCAGTGGGACATTGCTATGCAAGAGGAGATGGATGATCTCAAGAAGAATGAGACTTGGTCTCTAGTGCCCAGGCCCAAGGGCATTACCCCTGTGACATGCAAATGGGTTTATAAACTCAAGAAGAAATCTGACGGCACGATCAAGCGATACAAGGCTCGCCTTGTGGCTCGCGGGTTCTCACAGCAGTACGGAGAAGATTATGATGAGACGTTCAGTCCAGTGGCAAAGATGACTTCGGTTCGATTTGTTATTGCTTTGGCGGCATCTAATGGATGGGAGATTTGGCAGCTCGATGTAAAGAATGCTTTCTTATACGGAGAGATTGACAAGGATATCTTCATGATCCAACCACCAGGCTTCATCTCGGAGGAGTGTCCGGACTACGTCTAAAAACTGAAGAAGGCCATGTATGGGTTGAAGCAAGCGCCTCGGGCGTGGTATGGAAAGATCGCGGAGTATCTTCTATTCTGCGGGTTCTTTGCTTCAGACTCTGATTCTAGCTTGTTCGTCAAGAAGGAGGGGCGCTTCGGGTTATTGTTCTGCTGTATGTGGATGACATGATTGTCACCGGGAATTCGAAGGAAGCAGTAGCAAGGCTGAGAGCCGAGCTTGCTATCAGGTTTGAGATGAAGGATCTGGGTGAGCTTCACCATTTCCTTGGACTCGAGGTTCAGAGGCGGGAGAGTGGAGTGCTCGTTTCTCAGGCTGGATATGCGGAGCAGATCGTTCAACAATTAGGCATGGAGGAAGGGAAGAGCAGCTCTATACCTCTGGAAAAACATCATAAACTTCGGAAGGATGAGGGGAGAGTTCTATCAGATCCGTTGGTGTTCTGAGTTCTGGTTGGGAGCTTGATTTACTTGACCATCACGAGGCCAGATATTGCTTATGCAGTTGGCAAAGTGAGTCGGTACATGGCGGAGCCACGGAAGCCTCATCTTCTAGCGGCGAAAGGAATTCTGAAATATGTGAAGTCGACCTATGATTTGGGTCTCCTATATAGGAGAGGGTCAATCTTGGAGTTGCTTGGATACATGGATGCTGATTACGGGGGAGACGTGGATGATCGGAGATCAACGTCTGGTTTTGTCTTTATGACTGGCCCCACAGCTATTTCTTGGTGCAGCAAAATGCAGGACTCGGTATCTGTATCTACCACAGAAGCGGAATACAAGGCTTCGACCTTGGCAGCTCAGGAAGTCGTTTGGCTTAGGAGGTTGGTGGAGGACGTCAATGAGGAGGTTCGAGGTCCCACTATGCTACGCGGGGACAATGAGAGTGCTCTCAAACTAGTTAATAATCCAGTTTGTCACGCGAGGACCAAGCATATAGAGATTGAGCACCATTTCATTCGTGAGAAGGTGTTGTGAGGATCTCTTATGGTTAAGCATGTTCGGAGTGCGGACAATGTTGCAGACATCTTCACAAAGCCGCTGGTGAATGGACCGTTTACTCGGTTACGGAGTTTACTCGGGCTAGTTTCCTCTTTCCACTTCAAGGGGGAGTGTTGAAATTATTGAAGTGGAGTGGAAGGTGGCCGGTGGTCTGAATTTTGGAGACCGCAGAGACCGCGCGGCCTGTGTTGGTGTTCTGTCGGTCAGGCTCTGCCGGTATGTCTCTGGCGGTCTGGTGTGACCGGCCGGTTTGTTCTTGTATGTTCCGGTCTCTTCCCGAGTTGTTCTACTTGGTTGGTCTATCTCCTTTGTAGAAGACCGGGCGGTCTGTTCTTGACCGGGCGGCTTATGCTGGGCGATCTAGCGACTTGTCTGAAGTCGGCCAGATGCTCTTGTCTTGTTCCTGGTGTTCTAAGGAATGAGTGTTCTTGTGTTCGCGCGGCTTGTGCGCGGTCTGCTGCTGATCTGCGGTCTTGGACCGGATATTGTCCAAGTGGTGATCGCGCGGTCTGCTCTTTGAGACCGCTGGCGATCTGGCGGGTGGTGACGACATCCGTCTTGTCGCCTATAAATAGGGGTGCATGGCCCGTCATTTATTAATGAGAACTGTAAGAACTAGAGTCTGCGGTCTCAACCTTGAGGTCGGGCGGTCTCGGAAGCGAGTTGACTGTTTGTTGTGTTCGTAGGTTTGCGGTCAGTAGGTTGCGGTCTCCTTCCTTGGTGATTCCCAGCGGCTTGAATAAACAGTTCGACAGCGGTCTGTCTGCGAACTGGTTTATGTTGTTCTTGTGCTGTTCGCAGGGAGCTCAGCGATCAGGCGACATTCAGCGGTTAGGCGATCTGAGTTGCGATCTGGCGACAGCTTCTATTCTTCGTTCAATTCAATAAGCTCCAGTTCGTGCGGTCTGAGGTGGCGGTCTGGCAGTACAGGTCAAGTCGGGTGTTCTGAGTTGCGGTCTTGCCTGTCTTCTGTTCGCACGGTCTCAGGTCAAGACGAGCGATCTCTGGAGTCGAGCGGTCTGTGCGGTCTCTGCCTGTCAAACTGCTAGTTCTGTTTTTTGGTGTTTTGTTCTTCTCTCCTCCGTGATTCTTATGAACCATGTCTCGCCATGTATACCTCGCACTGTAATCAAGTATTGTGATTCAATAAAGCTTTGTGTTGCTGTGTGGCATATTGTGGTTGTTTGGCTATAACTCTCTTGATGCAACTCCTGCTTACTCCTAAACGATACAAATCAAAAAATTTAACAGACCAAAGTCAATATTTTGAGGGTTTAGCTAGCCTTGGTCATGGGTCATGGAGTGGCTAGCTCAATTGATCAAGAAGGGGGTTCATTTGAGTGGTTTATGCTAGTTTGGCTAAATGCACACCATGTCCTCTTTTTAAGGTTTTGCTCGTGTCTTCAAGGTGATGTGATGTGCCAATAGGTGAAAGGGTTTACTTAGGTCATGAGGGATGGTATGTTGAGTTCCATTGGTTAGGGGTGGGGTTCATGAGGCTTGAATTCGTTAACTTGACTAAGTGCACGTTTTGCCCCTTCAAGGGGCTCCACCTTATCTCCAAGGTGAGGTGGTGCATAAATTGGGGGTGTCAATACTTCTAAGTCAGGTATCGCTGAGGCTAATTTATCATTGACCAGAGTCTTCATTGCTCCATAATTTAAGTGACCCAGTTGATGATGCCAGGTGGAGATCAAATCAGTGTCGCAACCCGTTGTGGAGAGGGCAGTCTGATTTTGAACTCCTAAATGTAACTGAATGATTCTGTTCTTGTTCATTTCTGTTGAGGCAACAGTAATACCCAAGGAATCTGTTATGGAGCAAAAACTTGACTTTGCGTCCAAGGTGCCATTGAGACCTTTGGTGAGTAACTGCCCGACACTAAGCAGGTTCTGAGCCAAACTAGGAACAAATTGGACTTCTGAGATCTGCTTTGTTCTACCATCATTATCTAGAACAGATACAGTGCATTTTCCTTAAATTTGCTTTGACTTTCCATCTCCTAGGAGAACTTTGGACTTGAATGATTCGTCGAGAGAGGTAAATAGATTTATGTTGTTTGCCATATGGCTAGGACACCCAGTATCGATGAACCAGTCAGTTGGTTTTCCAGCAGGAATGGAAACAAAGCTACTATAGGTTAACATAAGTTTTTCATCTTCTACTTTTGATTGCTCTGTGAACATGGCCACCTCTTTGCTTTTTAAACCAGCAATCTCGATCAAAATGTGTTCGTTTTTACACCGTTTTCATTTAAAGAAGCATTTGGTGGTTTCATGATTTGTTTTTTTACATAGTGAGCAAAAAATGGAAGAGTTGTTGGAGTTGTTACCATTAGAGTTGTTAGCCCATTCTACAGGCTTTATGACTGTTTTAGAGGACTGATTCCAGCCGGTTCCTTTTTGATGAGGTGCTTTGAAGTTGTTTTTTCCTTGTTTGTCGTGAGAAACATTCTTTCCAATGCTCATTTTTGATTGAAAAGCTTGATCAAGGTTTTGAGAATACCTCTTGATTATTTCCTCATGTGACTGGATTTTTCCCATGAGAGCAGCAATAAAAAGATCATCAACATCATTGTTTTCTTCTATTGCCGCTGCAATGTGATCATAGTTCCTTGGTAAGCACCAAGATGAACTAGTTTATTGGCGATGTTTGTGATTTGAGCCATATATTCAAAAATAGTATCATCCTCTCTCATATTTATCGAATCAAAGTTTCGTCTCAGATTTTAACGTCTTATAAAAATTATCTTCTTATCTCCTTAATAAGTTTTTTTGAGAATGTCCCAGGCGAGTTTTGCAGTCTTTGCTCTCATGATTCTCTGGAACACGGTTGAAGTGACTGCATTTTGGATCATTAGCAGTGCCAAAGAGTTTTTCTTCCTTTCTCCTTTGGGTATTTCTGCTTCTTCTCCTTTTTGTTTTCCGCTGTTTGAGGACCATTCTCGACGATGTCCCGCAACTCCTGGAATCGACCAGTGTCTGCATCTTGATAGCCCATTGGTCATATATTTCTCCATTAAAGAGAGGGGTTATAGACTGAGGCATTGGAGATTGATAGGTAGATGATGAGCTCATACTGCCGAAGCTCTTGGGTATGCAGAAATGTCAATCTCTGATACCACTGTTGGAAAGTAATGTTGTTATTGTGGAAGAAAAGAGGAACGATAACAGAAGAGGCAAACAAACTTCATATTCATTCATCATTTAAATTGTTGCTTACACCATTGTTTTATAGTGCAGAAAACAGGGGAGATCAAAAGCACAGCGGCCGGAAATTAAATGAAAGGCAACCGTCCAAAAGGTATATGTCTCTTTGGTTTTGGATACATAATTAAGATAGAGTTATTGAGAAATTTTATTAAGATAGTTGAGTGGCGCAGTTCATTGAATTCAACAATGCATTCTTTCCAGGTTGCGATATTGTTGCAGTTGTTACACATAGATGGAACGTGACACTTAACAGGTAAACATAAGGAACCTAAAACCAACTCAGATCAAACAAATAACCTCACTTCTAGGCCCAAAGTGAAAAGCTAATTATATTGAGGGCTCAAAGTTTACCATTTTGCCAACATCTAGGAATATAATTAAGCCCTTAAGCTTTCAAAATTATGTAATACAGTCAATGTAAGAAAAATGTAGACATAACGCTTAAATGTAAGACAACGATTATTATATAACATAATAATACATAAAAGTGGAAAGCAGTAGGAAGAGACCAATTCTCTCTCAATAACTTGTTACAAGATACAATGATGAGCAACATAAAGATTATTGGAGAGAAAAAAAGGAAATGATGAGGTCACCATAAATTTTGAAATCAACAAAAAAGACATTTTTGATCTTACCAAGTTAGATTTACAACTTACAACTCATTGTCTTCAATGTTTGCTTAACTTGATCCATCGCCTAATGAGGAAGTGGAAGAATCATTCTCTATGTGCCACTTAAGTGCAACTTCTTCAGTACAATGAAAGAAGAATAAACCTGATAATCCACTCAATGATACCTACAAAGAAACTATGATAGACAACAGAGGGAGAAATACCGTTAAAATTCAAAATTGATACACTCTGTGAATTACCCCACGATTTTCTCCTCTCTAACACCAGATCTGTCCCCCTTCTGATCCGGCTTCTGCTTCCTTCGCTGGAACTCCTGCACGAGCTCCGCATCCACATTCTCCTCTGGCTCCCACGTTGCCTCCTCAATATCCACCCACTTCACCAAATACTCCTTCCCTTGGGCCAGCTCTGCTTCCCTCTCTGCTACAACCTCCTCCACAACTCCATACTCTAAGCCAGATTCAAAATCTGCTGCCAAATCGTCCGCCACCCACGCTGCCCTCACCCATTCCCTGTCTCCTCCATCTCTCCACTCCACGAGATACTCCCTCTTATCGGCTTTCCCCCTCACATCCACCACTCTCTCCACTTCCCCCCACTCATATAACGCCCTCTCCACCTCCGCAGCAGCGGCCTCCAACCCAACTCGCCTCATGAAATCCCCCCTCGGCGTTCCCGCAACAACCTCCCGAGCCAGATCCAGCGCTGTTCGCCCCCTCCCATCCTCCGCAGTTGCATCCGCCCCTGCCACCACCAGAGCGCGCACTGCATCTGCCCGCCCATACCCCGCCGCCATGTGCAGAGGAGTCAAACCGTTCCCAGTTCGATCCCGCCGGTTGACGTCAGCCCCAGCCACTGCAAGCACCCGCACGCACTCCTCTGACCCCAGCCCCGCTGCAAAGTGGAGCGCAGTGCGACCATCGGCGTCATCAGCATCCGGGTCCCGATAAACGAACTCGTCTGAAAGGAGAAGGGAGAGGGCGGATGCGTCGGCTTTCCGAGCGGCGGTCCACCATGGAGTCTCGTATTCGGCAACGACGTCAGCTGCGATAGCTACGGAGGGGATCCAGGAAGGGGCGTGTCCGTCCTTCCACTCTATGAGATACTCAGTGGCAGATGAGGTGGAGACAGAGCCATTGTCTTCGTAGATGGGAGTCTGGACTGTGCGGCGGCCGATGATGCGATTAACTTCTCCGTATGACTCGTCTTCTGGGGATGGCTCTGTGGCTGTTTTCGATTCATCTGCGGGAGAGGAAGAAGCGGGGTATTGGTCCTGGAAAGTAGCGAAGCGGATGGCCGGAGGAAGCCGGCCCCGGGGGTAATGGGATGAGGCGGGAATGGTGATGATGGGGGGCTTTAATGGAGGGGATTGGAAAAAATTGAGGGGTAGTTTTAGGAGGGGAAGTGGCGAGGGTGCAAGTGCGGCCTTCATTGAGCTTTGATCGGCAGAGCGGCGCGAATGATAAGAGTGAAGAGAAGAATGTGAGCGGTCGTTAGCGCGAGACCTGCGTGAAGATGATGAAAGGATAAGAAAACATGCTGTTTGTTAGATTCTTCGTACAAAAAAACTGACGTTTTACATTTGTTAAACTGTAAATTAATTTAGGAGAAAATTGTCTCTTCAGGTAGAAATTATTATTTGCAAATAGCCGTGAACACAAAGCCCGTTCGGGCCGGTCTGGACTGGGCCCGATCGAGCTTTTTCGTACATCGGGCCGGGCCGGCCCGGTCCTCCCCTGGAATTGGGCCGGCCCGGGCCGGGTAGGCAGCACTTATGTGCTGCCTGGTCCGGCCCTTCAGGCCGGGTCGGGCAGGACCGGGCCGGTCTCGGGCCCGATCCGGGCCGGCCCGGTTTTTTTACATTTTTAATTTAAATTTTAAATTTTTTTAATTTTATTTTTATAAATAATTAAATATTGAAATTATTGAACAAAAAATTTGAAAAATTTTAAGGTAGAATTAGATAATTAGATTGTATTAATATTGAACAATTGGAACGAAAAATTTGGAAAAAAAAATTTTATTAATATTGAAAATTTGGAACAAAAAATTTAAAATATTACAAAATTTAAGTCGTACAATTGTACAAAATACAAAATTGAAAATACAAACCTATGAAGGCTATGATTCTTATAAAATTTAATTAAAAAAATTTACATATATAAAAAAATACATTTAGAGACTAGAGTGCTCGATTTAATCATCTTGTAGATTCAACGCGTCCATTTCGTCTTCTATCTCCTCCGAGCTATCCTACAATGATGTTATGTGTTGCTTCCTCTTTAAACTGTCCAAGTAGTCCTTGTAGCATATGCAAATCTCCAGCGAATCTTCGTTAAGCCGGCTCCTCCGCTCGTTCAAAACTCTGCCACTAAGAGAAAAAGCGGACTCCGAAGCTACTGTACTAGCTTGGACAGTTAATAAATCACGGGCCATACAGGCCAAAACAGGATAGGTATTAGCTTTACCTTTCCACCAATTTAAGAGATCGAAGTTTTCGATCTCGTCCGAACTCATAAAATCGCTAAATTGAGTTTTTGTGTATAATCCTAATTCATCATAACTACCAGATGTTCGCGCTTTTTTCCTAGAAGCTAAATCTAAAATTTTATTTTTAAGACTATCCTTCGTTTTGGGTTGCGTTATTTCTTCGCGGGGTCGTGACCCGTATAAGTTATTGTAATAATTATAACTTTGCGTAAAAAAAGTAGTAAAACTTGTACTACTAACGGGGTCATCCTCATCATAATTTATATTTAAGGTTAGATTAGTATTGATTTCGTCGATCAAATTTTCTACGCCTTCTACGTTAAGTAGCGGATTTAAAGCGGCGGCGCACGAAAACATAGACGTTATTTCTCTATAATATTTTAAAAAAAATTCTTCCATTATTTTAATTAAAGGTGACCAACCTTGGTGTTGCCTATAATAACTAAATCTTTCTGTGATATGTACGAAATGTTCAATTACTAATGCGCTCGTTGGATAATACACCCAGATAAAGAAACGGTGGCCCTATAAAAACACTTTAGTAAATCTATATAATATTCTATAATATTCCAATCAGTTTCACCTAAACCGTATTCAATATTAAGCAAACTATAATATTCCATTAGAAGATCTTTTTGTTGAACGGCTCTTTTTAACATTTTATAGGTTGAGTTCCATCTAATAGGCATATCTAATTGTGGTTTCAAATATTTCTGATTTTATGCTTTACAAAATTTTCTAAAATCTTGGGCTCGTTGTTTAGTATAATAAATTGTTTTTAACATGTCGCGAATTTTATTAATATATGGTGACATTCCCTTTAAACTATCTTGTACCACTAAATTTAGGACGTGACAAACACATCTAGTATGAAAAAACGCGCCGTTGAGAAATGGTTTTAAATCTCGTTTTAACAATTCAATTGCGGCGCCATTATTGGAGGCATTATCAAGAGAAAAACTAAGTATTTTATCGTTAATTTTAAATTCCCGTGCACATTTATAATAAATTTATATAAAGTTATAGCCGTGTGCGGGAATTCAAAACCTGTAAAACATATTACACGTTTATTTTGCTCCCACAAAATGGGATCAATCCAATGACAAGTGATGCAAAGATAAGCTAATCCTAAATTTAAATTACTCGTCTAAACGTCGCTCGTTAGACTCACACGTCCTTCGAAATTTTCAAAATACCTAATTAATTCTTGTTTTGCTTCTAAATATAACCTAATCATGTCACGCCTTACAGTAATTCTACTAACATTTTGGTATTTGGGCTGAAGCCCCCCCATGTATGTACTTTGTGCCGTCGTCGTTGTCGAAGACGCTGAATGACAGCCCACGTTTGATGACGAACTTCGCCTGCAGCTCTCGCTGTCGCATTTGATCGTACGTCCAAATCTGTCCGGCTCCAGAAATTTGGGCTTGACTTGACTCGGGAGGAGCTTGTTTCGACTCGCAAGACTTCTGGTGTCTAACGAGCGTCGAGTTGCCGCTGATGGATAGCAACTTCGAGCACATCTTGCAGCGCGCTTTTCTTTCGGTCCCGACTAGGACCATCCCGAAATGCTCCCAAATACTCGCTCTACGGTTGTGCTCCACCACCGAAGTCGTACTTTGAGAAGACGAAGCTGGAGTTGTTGAGGACGACGCCATTGGGAGAGCTAAGAGAGAGAGAGAGAGAGAGAGAGAGAGAGAGAGGTGGGGTGTGAGAAAAGAGAGAGGGGAGGGGGGTATTTATAGGATATTTTTTGTTTTTTTTAAATTAAAAAATTAATTAAAAATTAATTAAAAAAAAGAGCAGCCATGCTGCCATGATGAGCCTAACGGCTCTAATAAGGGCCGTTAGGCTCAATCGGGCCTAGCCTGAGACCGGATCGGGCTATGGCCGGCCCAGTCTCGGGCTAGCCCGATTTTCGGGCTTTACCCGGCCCGGACCGGGCCGGGTAGCACTGCCAAACCGGGGCCCTTTCAGGGTCCCGGGTAAGGGCTCGGCCCGGTTCGGGCCTGAACCGGGCCGGGCTTGACCGGGCCTTGACCTGGCCGGCCTCGGGCCGGCCCGTCGGGCCCGGTTTTTATGTTCATGACTATCTGCAAATAACTTTTTAGAGAATTAAAAAACTCCAGCAAAATAAATTAAAGTCTCATTTTTTTGAATAGACAAATAAAATCCAATTATATTATCTAATCAATTGACACATAAAATCCAATTATATTTCACCGTACTAATGCTTCCAATGAATTCACTTAACGTGACTTCAACATGTCTTCTGTTTATTTCAACCAAATAATCAAAACATATGTTACAACATGCAATCTAATATGTCATGCTGAATCACAAGATCAAGAAAATTAATTGTCAGAAATCACTCCAGTGATATACAGCTTAAAATGACTAAAAAAACATTGGAAGAAAAAACCACATTAACATTTTAGGGACATTGATGAAAATATATAGTGGTCATGATCAATAATATAGAAATCAATGCACAAAAATTATAAATCCCAATTCTAACACTTTTGGTTTAATAATGGATGCAATAGATGGGGCAGATGACTAGGGACCTATGAGTAATCTTGACATACTTATTTAAAATTAATATATAGATTTTTCATCCCATTTTAATCCAAAGTCTTCAATTTCAACTTGATTGGGTCAATGCAAGTATGACCTACACATTAGCATAAACATGGATTAGTGATCTAACCAACTGTTTCTTAGCATCAAACAAATATTAATGCTCAAAGGGACAACAACCTAGACTTTGTTTGAGTGATGGATCATTCCTTCCTTACCCTATTGATTTGTTGTAGGTTTTGTTTCTCTCATGTTTGATATGCTATCCTATGTGGTGAAATAGTTTATGGCAAGTCTTTGCCAACACCCAATTGCTAGCTAGACAAGTGTTGTGTTTGAATCTGCGGTGTGATTCATTAACTCCGAAGGGAATATTTAATGAATAGACTCTAATGTTTACTTGTAATAGTTTTTTTCAATACTGTTGGGGAGACTTTCACATGGATGATCAAAGACCTTATCTATTTGATGAAAACCCTAGACTTGGATGTGTGGACCCACGAGACAGGATAAAATTACGTATAAATATATCAGGGATAGGACAGAAGTTGCACCAATTGTAGAGAAGATGTGAGAAGCTCGATTAAGATTGTTCGAACACGTACAAAGGAGACCATTAGAGGCACTTGTTAGGCGTTATGAGAGTTTAGCTACTAAGCATGTTAAACGGGAGAGGGGTAGACTAAAAAAGACTTGGAATGAAACTATAAGGAAAGACATGATGTACTTAGGCATTAGTGAGATTATGTCTAAATATAGGGCGCAGTGGCGACACATGATCCGCTATGGTTGGATAAAGGCTTGAGTGGTGTTGTTGTATTGTTCCATTGTCTTCTCTTCTTGGTATAGACAAAGGAACCTTTGTTGCAATATTTGTCTTGCAGTGCAGAGATACAATGGCTTAGAAAATTAGAAGAAAATTACTCCCATGTAATTTGAAACACACTATGGCTTTAAATTTTTACATTCAAAATTAAGAAGTATACAAGTGTGTTGTTATATAATCTTGAATTAAATTATCTAGATTATTCCATTTCTTATGTAACAACTCAAGTTTTTCCGAGACCCTAGAAGTTTAGGTGTTGTAGTCAAGTGCACCTAAGCTAGCACTATGAGCTTAGATAAACCTCCTAAGCTTCCTTGAACTTTAGGTGGCACCTATGAAACCCTGAATTAACCTTGAGTCTAGATGACTAGACTAGCCCACTTTCGTGAGAATGGGTATGCCATGGTCAAATTGACACAACATATCAGTCCTTGTAGCCTTAGCTAGACTAAGTTATGTGAAAGTATCTAGTTGTCTACCTAAATCACCTAGAGGGGTGAATATGTGAGTTCTATGGCATTAAGCAGAATTAAAATACTTTAAAAATTATGCACACATAATAAGAGAGAACACACAGCACGGACACACGGATTTATAGTGGTTCCCCAGGATGGGTAGTCCACTTTCCCGCCTCACCTATCTAGCACATCGGGCTAGACTCGACTACTTCACCAAAGTCAACTTCAATAAATCTTACACCTAGGAGTCTTCAACTCCTGCAAGCTCGGAGACAACGTCCCATAAGAAATCTCAGAGATTAACCTCTCCTACAATCGATCCTCTAATCTAGGATCTACAATACTCGGAATTAAAACTTCCAACAATAGTTGGATAAAGGTTTATGTATAAACAAAATAGATTGTAAACAATCTTCTTTGAAATCTCAATGAGATTCAACTTCAGATCTGAGAAAATGATTCTTCTTTCTTGCTTAAGAGAGGAACTTGAACTTGCAGGTTGAACTAGAATAACTTGAGCTTTTGAAATCTTGATCTGATTGATGAGAATCGAATGGATATGAATTGAACTTTGAAGTATCTGAAAACAGAGATCCGGCCGAAACTTTTTTTTGAGAGGAATCGTGAATTGAGTTGTCGGCGATGAGTTCTTCCTGTTGCGAATATGAAAAATTCCGACCTAAAAATTTGTGCGACTTCTTGATCTGTTCACTATTAGGGTTTTATGAAATTAACCCTTAAGTATTTTGATGAATAGCAAATTATACATATTTTTTGTATAATTTTTAGCATAATTTTGGGTAGTTTTGTACATATTGCATATAAATTCTTGAAATAATCTCTTCTTTTATATATGTATATAGCTATACATCTTTTTGAAAAAAGATGAGTTATTTAAGTTTGAAACAAATCAGAATATTTGTAAAAATAAGTAAATATACTTATATAAGAATAAAATTTTGAAATATTATTGTATAATAAATTTATTATAAATATACTAAATATATGTGTATAATATATGAATTTGCATATATATATATATGTATAATATATAAAATATAAATAATAATATTATATATATAGTATTAATAATACATATAAAATAAATATATATATATATATGGCTGTTGGAGATTCGTCGAACGCTGCTCTGCATTCGACGAACGCGCAGCGCCCTGCGTTCGACGAACGGCGCCAGGCGTTCGACGAACGCTCAGCGCCCTGCGTTCGACGAACGCTCAGCGCCCTGCGTTCGACGAACGCTCAGCGCCCTGCGTTCGATGACCGATGCCTGCGTTCGACGAACGGCGGAAGGCGTTCGACGAACGCTCAGCACCCTGCGTTCGACGAACGGCGCCAGGCGTTCGACGATCTCTTACTATTATATATATATATTATATAAATATATTATATAAAAACATCTGCAGGCGCTCGACGAAGGAGCTCTGAGTTCGACGAACTCCCCACTGTGTTCGACGAATCACAGTCCGCTGAGACGACTCAACCTGAACCGCTAAGACGAGTCAGCCCGCTGAGACCAGAACCTGCTTTCGACGAACTCTTCGCTGCGTTCGACGATTCCCTCTCTGAGCTGCGTTCAACGAATCACTCAGTCCATGCGTTCGACGAATTCCTCTCCACCTCCCTCCCAGTTCGACGAACTCGTCCCTGCGTTCGACGAATTCGCTCCCAGCCCGCCAGCTCTACTTCCAGCAAGCTGTCCTGCCAGCTCTCTCCTTCTAGAACCTGCCAGCTTCTATCCGCACCCCAGCTCAAGTCAAATTTGCCATCCTCTTCAGTCAAACCGTCAGCTGCTGTTTTTCCTTTTTGCTAATTGCAGCCCTCTTTTGCCTATAAATAAAGGGTGTTGGCTGATGTTTCCAGGGTTCACAAATTCTGATGTTTTTGGGATTTGTGTTCCACTTTTGTTTTTCTCTCTTGTTTTCCAGTGTCTCATCTCTAGTTTTGTAATATTTTATTTGCATAATGAAATAGATAAGTTTATCTTCATAGTTGTTCTTCTTTTCTTAATTTTTGTAGTGTGTGTGTGTGTGTATGTGATTAATTTTAAAGCTTTCATAACTAGTTTTTATCGCTTTCATAATTAGTTTTACCGCTTTCATAACTAGATTTTCTGCATTCTTTATCGCTTTCATAGCTTAGATTTTCTGCATTATTTACCGCTTTCATAGCTAGATTTTCTGCATTATTTACCGCTTTCATAGCTAGATTTTCTGCATTATCATTTCTTTTCTTGGTTTTTGCTAAACGCACACCAAGCCCGCGATTTTCTGCATTATTTATCGCTTTCTTAGCTTAGATTTTCTGCATTATCATCACTTTTTCTTGGTTTTTGTTACATGCACACCAAGCCCGCGATTATCATCTTTTCTGCTTTTTAGATTTACTGCAATCACATTTATTTTCATCGACAAGATAATAGATCGTCCCCAAAGTAGAGATAAATCAACACGGCCTCGAAAAATACGACCGCAATATCATTTTCAAAAAAAATTATATCCTTTACTATAAACGATAAGGTGCACCTGCCTTTATCTCAAGATAAGTTGGATAAATTACATTCAAAAACTCTGCGTGAGACCTTTTTATAAAATTTAATTAACCAAAAAAGAATTTCGGCCCCGTCGCCGCGGTGCTACCCCCGATATTCCGAATGCGGGAGCGACCGTTACTTCCATCACCTCGACAGGTGGGATAAAGGTTTAGCTCCTCGAAGTAGGAGTACTCGCCGGACTCCTCAAAAACGCCCGCTGGAATCTAACCGAACCCAGGCTCCGCAGGAATTTAATTTCAAATCCATCAAGTTTTTGGCGCCGTTGCCGGGGACTTTTCGTGTCGTTATTTTGAAACATGGAATCGCTATTAATTTTATCTTTTACTTTTTCCTCCCCTTTTTTCTCTCGTACATATATTTCTAAACAATAAATCAAGAAAATAGAAAAAGCTCGAAAAACTAAAAAAAAATTCAAAACACGAATCATCTATATATATTTTTATCCAAAAAAAAAGCTCTTTATTTCTTTTACTTAAATTATCATAAAAAAATCCAAATATTAAATAAAAAAATAAAAAAATAAAAAAAATTTGCTTATAAAAAAGAAAAACTTTTTTTATATAAAAGTATATGACCCGGGGAAGCTCTTCGGATTATCCGGAATTTGTTTTTGATCCAGAAATTGAGCGCACCCTTCACGAGCGCCTTCGATCTCGTGACCAACAACAACCCTTAAATCTCGAAGAATTAACCGGCGATACTATAACGGATAATATGGCTGATCCCAATCCAAATGCGGCCCCACAACGGACCATGGCCTACTATTCCAGGCCAAATTTGGAAGATACTGGGTCAAGTGTCACTCGCCCAGCGATAGCTAATAATAATTTCGAAATAAAATCCAGCATAATCTAAATGGTACAACAGTCGATTCAGTTCGACGGTTTGCCAGATGAGGACCCAAACCAACACCTTTCAAACTTTTTAGAAATTTGCGACACCTTCAAAATTAATGGCGTCAGCGATGACGCCATTCGCTTGCGCTTATTTCCCTTTTCCCTGCGGACAAAGGCTAAGTCGTGGTTGACTTCTCTTCCGAGAGGGTCCATAACCACGTGGGCCGAATTGACGGAAAATTTCCTAACTAAGTATTTTCCTCCGTCAAAAACCGCTAAATTACGAACTGATATCGCATCCTTTATACAATTCGATTCCGAATCTCTTTACGAGACTTGGGAGCGTTTTAAAGAATATTTGCGTAGGTGTCCTCATCACGCTCTACCAACTTGGCTACAGGTACAAACGTTCTACAATGGCTTGAATTTCTCAACGCGATAGATGATCGACGCAGCCGTCGGGGGAACGTTAAACAAAAAAAACCCCAGAGGCTGCTCAAGCTCTGATCGAAGAAATGGCCATGAACGCGTACCAATGGAATGTGCCAAGGTCGCATCCTAATAAACCGGCTGGTATTTTTGAAGTGGATGCCACTACTTACTTAGCCTCGCAGGTAGAGCGGCTAACCAAGCAAGTGGCGGAGATGTCTGCTTCCTCCTTCGCTCCTACGTGGGCGAGTGTCGCTAATAATAATGCTAATAATAATAATAATAATAATAATAATAATGATAATTTAATCGAGGAGACGGTGGATTACCTCGGCAATCCGGTTCGAGGCCCCTTCAACCCTAATAACAATCCTTATAGTAATAACTCATAATAACAATCTCCCGAACTTCTCCTGGAGCAACCCTAATAGTGCGCAACGCCCCCCAAATGCGGGTCCCCAGGGCTATCCGCAAGGGTTCCCCCAAGGACTTCAGCAGGGGTATCAACCTCCTCCTCCTCCTCCAAAACCTTCCCCGCTCGAGGAAGTTTCGCAAAATACGTAACGTCCAACGAAATAAATATCCGGAATATAACCGGATCGCTAAAAAATTTGGAAATGCAGGTCGGACACATTGCGAATATGGTCTCTGAGCGGCCACTTGGAGCACTGTCAGGGAACACGGAGCAGAACCCGCGTGAAAATGCCCCCGCTTAAACCCTTTAAAGCGGCAAGAAGGTCATCTCCCAATCGCTGGTTGAGCCTAAGGTACATATTTCGACTCCGACCCCTCCACCCTCTCCTCCGATTAAACCAAAAAAACAATAATAATAATATATATATATATATATATATATATATTTCGATTTTCCAATTGCGCCGATCATTTTGACCCCGCAAATTCCTTCCCCCTCGAAAATTAATAAAGAGAAGGAGGATGAACATTATAATTTTTTTAAGTATTTTAAAAACAAATTCAAATTAACGTCCCCTTCTGCGAGGCTCTCTCTCAGATGCTGAAATACGCGAAATATCTTAAAGAGCTCTTTTCTAATAAAAAGAAGCTCGAGGGTATTTCGCGTGTTTCACCTAGTGCGGAATGCTCGGCGGTCCTACTTAACAAATTGCCGCCCAAATTGAATGACCCGAGAAGGTTCTCCATCTCGTGCCTCTTTGGCAATTTGTTAATAAAATACGCCCTAGCGGACTTAGAGCGAGTAAAAAAAACTAAATTAGTCAAGCTACGCGATGGTAAACAGAGCGCTCGTGGGAGGCACCCCAGATTTTTCTAATATTTTTACCTTTGTCTACTTTCTTTTTGCAGGGTTTTCTTGCATTTTCTCGTCTTTAGTTTTTTACAAACTGCATCTTCCTTTTCTTTTACTTCTTCATACTTAAATTACAATATTGGGGACTGTTGAAACTGATTTCTCGGCCTCTTGTGGAGTTCGGGGCCCTCACCGAAATGAGGGGCAGCTAGCCCTTACTGATCCCTCGGAGAAGGTAGACTGAAGACTAGAAAGAAGATTAAGACCTTAGTCGCAGCGCAGAGGTCCCTCCACTAACCCGGAAGATCGTTGAGCGCTTCCCCTCCCAAGCCGAAGCTGAGACTCAGGCACCTTGGAGAGCTCTGAAAATGCTAACCAAAGAAAGCCTGAGGAGAGAGAAGCTGAAGTGAAGTCCTCTCCAAGGGTTCCCTTGAGGTCTTATTTATAGGTTTCCTGATCTGGCCTGCAAATAGAAGGATTATGCCCTTTGGATTTTACTATCTGCACCGCAAATGGGTCTGCTAACAGCCAAACTCCGCTGTTTGGAGAGGCTAAAGGCAGGCCACCAAGGGTAAAAGGGTAATTTGGCCTTATCAACTTATGGGCAAGGAACTGCGAGAACTTGACTACTGTAGTTCTCGCGGGCCATCTCGCGGATCCTGCTCGCGGTGCCTCTCATAGGCGATCACCCTGAGAGGACCTCGCCGGCCAATTCTGGCGGTATCTGCCGAGGTCCGGTCTCATGAGCCTTCCTGCGAGACCGCCTCTGGCCTAATGCGGGTCACTTCGCCGACTTCTGATGATTCTGTCAAACAGGGGTGTGGTCGACGAAGCCGAGGGAGTTCGACGAATACTGGAGAGTTCGTCAAACGCGCCCGCGAGCGCTTGTCTCGCCGACCCTTCTCGCTCGCCCTTCAGCGAGCCCTCCAAGAGGGAAGATTTCCGGCACTAAGGCCTCTCTTCCTTATTACCTCCATCCCACTGCTCTCTTAAACCGCCTCCTTGCCTGGCGAATATCGGGGTTGTACACAATCCCCGCTCTTCGCGAGGATATTCATCCTTGCGAAGAAACATCCAACCCCTGTTATTCGCCAGCCCCTTGATGATCTGTCAGGAATCTTTGGTGGGACCCACCCCGTGGGCTATAAATATTGTCCCGAGTTTCCAGTGGCGTGCGCCGCCACTTCTTTTCCTTTTCTTTTGCTTGATACTGTAGTTGCCTGGAGATGCCTCTTTCCGAGGAAGACGAGGCTCGCCTGAGGGCGGTGAGAGCCGGCGGACTACCCTCCACGACCAGGGTCCCCGCCTGGATGAATCGGCCGCCCCCTGCTCAGTTGCCAAAAATTAAGAAGGCAAAGGCGGCTCGTCGAACCGGAGATGTCTCCGTGCTGTTGGACTCCTCCCCGGACGATCGCCCCCGCGAGAAGGTACGAGCTACCCCTCTAGTTCACGTCAATAAATTTGCCTGTGATTCATACCTACTCGCAGGATGCTTTGCCGAACGAGAACGCTGGAGAACCCACTGATGGGTCTCGCAAAAGCCCGCCGGAGGATACTAATCTCGCTGGGAAAAACGTCACCGGTATGATCTTGATCTGGCATGCCAAAATGTTCCTTGTCAACTATCTGACCTTCGTTGCTTGCTTCTTACAGTTTCTCCCCTGAAGTCCCCGGCTCGCCAAGCATCGCGGCCTCCGTCTCCGCCGCCTCCTCCTGACAAAATTATAGATAAGCCCGGGTTCCACCTCCTGACGAGCGAGGAGACCGGTGGCTCCGTGCCGCCAAAGATCCCTCCGACCAATAGCGCAACCTACCCTCCCGGCCTGGGTAAATCTCTCTACCCTCGCTACGACAATGTGTTCCATGGCCGTCCCTCGACCTCTCGTCCCCCGCTGG
This sequence comes from Dactylorhiza incarnata, assembly GCA_033032865.1. Lineage (NCBI taxonomy): Eukaryota > Viridiplantae > Streptophyta > Magnoliopsida > Asparagales > Orchidaceae > Dactylorhiza > Dactylorhiza incarnata. Next base: position 3,612,514 of record JAWHQI010000068.1, read on the forward strand.
GTAAGCATTATGACGACCCCCTGCCCTGCGCGAACTCAAGCGCGCCATCTAACCTCTTCGCAATATCTCGCAGAGAATCACGAAAATCCGCCTACCGATTCTGAGTTGGGCGACGACGAGATGTCCCCCCTTCCTGACCAGGTGGAGGACTTCTTAGGGGATCCTCGAGATCCTGAGACGATGAAACAACGAGCCGCGGAGTTGCTAAGGAAACATTTAGTTCTCGCTCGCTGTTAATAAATCCGTTTCATTTTCATGTTATATTATGCTCGCGAGGGCCCTCTGTTCTCGATAAATACACCTCGCGAAAATGTTACTCGTACTAACTTCGCAGGTCTTTCTCGCCCGTGGCCTTGATGTGATGTTTTTGCTGCTACCCGCGCCCGCCGACGCTTGGACTTCTTCCCGCCCTTTTGCTTGGCTATAAATAGGCGGCCATAACTGAGTCAACCACCGCATTTACTGAACCTTCTTTTTCCTCCGCTTCAGAGCTCTCGCTCCTTCCCGTTTTCGCTCTACTTCTTTTCTCGTGGGTTATGAAAATGGGCGGCGATGCCAATGAGTCAGAGGGTCGGTGAAAGATTGTGAAGGCTTTCGCGGAGCACACCTTCTACCACTGCAACCTGACCTACGAGGAATATTTTAGCGCGGTTGCCGACAACGTCACTCCCCCGTTCGAGGCACGCCGTCCTAGCGAGGACGACGTGATCAACGCCCCGCTCGTCGACGATTTGGCCATCCCTACCGCTCATTTCGCGGTCGGCCTGCGTCTCCCCCTATGGCCGGAAGTTCGCCAGGTAAGATCGATCTTGCTCGCCTCTTATTCTCTGCAGGGCGGGTCCCGCTCATTGTGAACTAGTCTTGATCTTCTCGCTGCTCGCCAGGTGCTCAAGCACTATGGTGTGGTTCCGAGCCAGCTCACCCCCAATGCCATGGCGGTGATCACAGCCTTCGCCTGCTACCTTCGCGAGGAGCGCATCGAGTTCAGCCTCCCAGTCTTTCGGAAGCTGTTCTCGTTCCGTGCCTTCAGGGACGGGACTGCCTACTTCATGGGCTCTGGTCCTAAGGTTGACGAGACCGTCAACAAAGCCCACATCTGGGCCCAGAAGTTCCTTCTCGTCAAGGGGAACTTCGGTAACATCCCGATCTCGCCAGTCCAACACGGCGAGACCACCTACCGACCCACTGCCCTCGGAGGACACGATGCCCTCCTCTATCAGTTCTTCTGCAATAAGAACTTTGAGGTTGTCCATCTTCGCCGCAACCTCGACAAGCTGCTTCCAGTGCTCACCGGGGAAGGTAAAGATCTCGCTCTATCACTATTAACTTCTTTCTCAGTAACCCCGTACTTATTGAAATTTCAACCCTTTTCTAGGCGAGCGAGATCTTCCCATCCATCCCCCCTACGCGAGCAATCAGAAAAACGACGCTACCCTGGCACTCGCGACCATGGGGGCGGAGGCTTGCCGAGGTGCCGTCGCTCCAGGTGAGTCCTCCTCTCGCAAAAGACAGGGGGCTTCCGGTAGCCATGCCGTTCCTCCGAAATCTCCGCCGAAGAAAAAGAGCAAGAAGAGCGGGGTCTCGCTCACCTGATCGAAAGGAAAGGAGCCTCGCGAGGTCGCTTTCGATGAGTTCGATCTCACCAGCCTCTCCGCGGGGGGTGAGGACGATGAGCCCTGCCAGGAGGCTCCCAGAACCTCCGTCCTGCCCATCCCCGTCAACCATTACAACAGAGGCGCCCGGATGAGACCGACGAGCTCTTGGTCAACTGGAAACCGGAGACAAACCGGGTGGACATCTCCACCATCCTTCCCTCCTGGGTGGAGAAGGAGACCGTTAGTGGTCATGACTTCGACCACTCGTTCGCCCTCTATGGGCGCGAAGATGCGGGGTCTTATAAAGATGAGACTGCGAGGACCCTCGCTTTCGAGAGCGCGAGGTCGCAGTTGCGCTCTGCTGAGCTTGCCCATATGACGGGGAGGCGCTGCTTACAGCTGGAGCTTCAGAACGTGGAGCTCGCGAGGGCCTATTAGGGGCTCCTTGCCGAGAACACGCAGCTGAAGGAGAAGCTGCTCGCCGCAGAGGGCAGTGTGGTGAGTTACCTAGACCTCGTCACCCTCCTTTCCCTCGGCCATTTCGTTTTCCTAACTTGTTTTTCTAGCAGGATGCCGAGGCCGCTGGAAGAGCCGACGCTCGTATTCAGGAGTTGGAGGGTGAGGTGGCTGGACTGAAAGCCCTAAACTGTGATCTCACCCGTGCCGTCGTTCCCCCTTCCCCCCGCCGTCTGAAGGAAGAGCGGCGAGCGCGAGACGAGGACATTCGCTTGGAGTCTACCGAGTTAGCTCGCTACATCTTCTCGACGATGAAGGCAACCAGCCTCCTAGCTGCCGACGCGGCTGACATGGTTCTGGAGGATATCGTCCCGGAGCTCTTCATCCCGCTTCCACCAGTGAAGAGCAGTGATGACGAGGAAGAGTTCGCGAGCGACTCATGATGCTTATAGATTTTTGATTTTATTTTCTGTTTTGTTTTGGGCTGGCGAGAGCGCCGCCTTCTGTAATTTTAACTGAAATGCATGGATGCATATTTTTAGTCTTGTATTGTGTTCGCCCTTTTCGCTATACTATTTTTTTTGTGTTGATATCTCGTTCTTGCATACCTCAATATTTGCCTTCACGAAAGTTGTTCTCGCGGTGTTCGTTCTCTCATATCACGTTATCGAATAGATAGGCATAGGATGTTTTTGGCTGCTCTGGCCTTTCGCCGCTTCCCCTAGGATTATCACCCTTTAGGTATGCACCTGCTTCTAAGCTTCGCGTGGTACTTTCCTTCCCGGCAAGAGCTCGCCTCCGGCCCTGTGTCGGCGACTTCTCTGCCGAGCACCGGATACACCGGAGTGCATAGGGTTGGTTCTTATCCCCCGCATACTATCGTGCGAAACCTTAATTCTTGCCGAGCGAGCAGGCTCGCCGAGCGAGAAGGCCCAGGTCAGTGCCGAAGACTCGCCAACCTGAGGTATATCATCCTGATCTTATGAAGAACTTCTCTTTGCCAGCTTCCCCAAGTGATCAACTTTAGGGTTTCCCGTCTAGTGAGAGCCCGAGAGCGGAGTGGACCTGATGCATTCTAGCAGCGATACTTGTCATCTTGCCAGCCTCTCCAGAGATCAACCCGAAACCCCCCGTCTAGTGAGAGCCCGGGAGCGGAATCGATCTGGGGCATTCCAGCACCACTACTTGTCACCTTGCCAGCCTCTCCAGAGATCAACCTGAACCCTCCGTCTAGTGAGAGCCCGGGAGCGGAATCGATCTGGGGCATTCCAGCACCAACATTTGTCACTTTGCCAGCCTCTCCAGAGATCAACATGAACCCCCCGTCTAGTGAGAGCCCGAGAGCGGAATCGATCTGGGGCATTCCAGCACCAAAACTTGTCACCTTGCCAGCCTCTCTAGAGATCAACCTGAACCCCCGTCTAGTGAGAGCCCGGGAGTGGAATCGATCTGGGGCATTCCAGCACCAACAGTTGTCACTTTGTCAGCCTCTCCAGAGATCAACCAGAACCCCCCGTCTAGTGAGAGCCCGGGAGCGGAATTGATCTGGGGCATTCCAACACCAAAAATTGTCACCTTGCCAGCCTCTCCAGAGATCAACCTGAACCCCCCGTCTAGTGAGAGCCCGGGAGCAGAATCGATTTGGGGCATTCCAGCACCAACATTTGTCACCTTGCCAGCCTCTCCAGAGATCAACCTGAACCCCCCCGTCTAGTGAGAGCCCAGGAGCGGAATCGATCTGGGGCATTCCAGAACCAACATTTGTCCCTTTGCCAGCCTCTCCAGAGATCAACCTGAACCCCCCGTCTAGTGAGAGCCCGGGAGCGGAATCGATATGGGGCATTCCAGCACCAAAACTTGTCACCTTGCCAGCCTCTCCAGAGATCAACCTGAACCCCCCGTCTAGTGAGAGCCCGGGAGCGGAATCGATCTGGAGCATTCCAGCACCAACATTTGTCACCTTGCCAGCCTCTCCAGAGATCAACCTGAACCCCCCGTCTAGTGAGAGCCCGGGAGCGGAATCGATCTGGGGCATTCCAGCACCAACATTTGTCACCTTGCCAGCCTCTCCAGAGATCAACCTGAACCCCCCGTCTAGTGAGAGCCCGGGAGCGGAATCGATCTGGGACATTCCAGCACCAACATTTGTCACATTGCTTGTCCTCACATAGCAGTTATAACTATTAAGTGGAGAAGTAGAATACCCAACTAATATTGTAATAAAGCTTTTAAGGATAAAATCGCTTCAAATCGTCTCCACTTCGGGCTCGGCCGAGAGGTATCCCTTCCACATCTTGGAGGTGGTACTCCCCTGACTTGAGCACCTCACTTACAATATATGGACCCTCCCAATTTGGGTTGAGCTTACCTACCGCAGCCCCTCTTCCGGCCGCGTCGACCTTCTTCAAGACCAGGTCCTCTTTTTGAAAGTGTTTTACTCGGATGTGCTTGTCAAAATATCGGGCCATTCGCCGCTTGATTTCCTCCTGTCTGATGGTGGCCTGGTCCCGGAGTTCCTCCACCAGGTCCAAGGATAGCCTTTGTTCTTCATCATTGGCCACCAGCCACTCTTCATCCCCTTCACCTGCGGCGATCACACTGGGGGTCTTTACTTCGAACTCAATGGGAAGGATGCTTCGGAGCCATGAGAAAGTTTGAATGGGGCCTCCCCGGTGGCGGTGTTAGGGGTAGTCCTCAGGGCCCAGAGAACGGATGGTAGTTGCTCTGCCCAGTTCCCTCGGAGGTTCTCCACCTTCTTCTTCAGTAGGTTGACAATTACTTTGTTTGCCGCTTCCACCTAGCCGTTGCTCCTTGGGTGGTGAACCAATGCGAACCTGAGGTCGATGCCAAGCTGGGTGCAGAAGCTAACGAATTCTTCGCTAGCAAATTGCGGCCCATTGTCCGTCACTATAGCCAGGGGGAGGCCGTGCCTGCAAATTATTTCTCCCCATACAAAATTCCTCACAACTTGAGAGGTTACCTTGGCGAGCGCCTTCACTTCTACCCATTTGGAGAAATAATCGATCATGACCAGTAATAACCTTCTTTGGCCGCTAGCTTGAGGGAAAGGGCCAACTAGGTCCAACCCCCATATGGCGAAGGGCCAGGGAGTAGTGATGGTTCAGAGCCTCTGAGCCGGGAGGAGTTGGAGCGGAGCATAGAGTTGGCACTTTGAACACCTCCTTGCGAACTCTGCCGCATCCTTACTGAGGGTGAGCCAGAAGTAGCCTTGCCTCAACACTCTCCCTTCCAGAGTTTGGCTCCCGGAGTGACTCCCACACTCCCCGGAGTGAATTTCTTCTAGGACTCTCCGAACCTCCTCCTCTGAGACACAACGGGCCAGGAGTCCCGAGAGAGTCTTCCTGTACATCCCTCCTGTATGCAAAGAGTAATAAGCTGACTTATACCTGAAGCGCCGTTTGTCTATGTCCCCTTCAGGGAATTTCCCTGATGATAGGAAAGTGATGAAAGGATCCATCCACGAGACCCGATGATCCACCTCCATCAACTCTCCTTCCTCGATGGTGGGTCGGAAGAGTTCCGAAACCGTTCCTCCTGCTCGGGGACCGAACTTGGCTAGGAGGTCCGCGGGGGTGCTCTCTTCCCTGGGCACGTGTTTGATGGAAAAAGTGTGGAATTGCCCGATGACTCCCTTGACCTTCTCCAAGTACCGCAGGAGGGTCGGGTCCTTTGTCTCAAACTCCCCCTTGACTTGGCATGCTACCACCATGGAGTCCGTCGAGACCTCCACATCTAGCACTCCCAGTTCTCGAGCTAACCGTAGGCACGCTATCACCGCCTCATACTCCGCTTGGTTGTTGGTAATCGGGAAGATGTTTAAAGCTTGCTCGATCTTGGTCCCCTGGGGGCTTACCAGGATGATTCCCCCTCCATAGGAGTGCTTTCCTGACGCACCATCCACCAACATCTTCCATGCCACCGGGGGAGGCGGTTCATGTTCCCCCACTTCGGATGTGTAGTCAGCCATGAAGTCTGCCACTGCTTGGGCCTTGATTGATGTCCTGGGCACGAACGTAATGTTGAACTCACTCAGCTCCACGGACCACTTTGCCAATCTTCCCGAGTGTTACACCCCCTCCATGACCTTGCGAAGTGGGTGATCTGTTATTACCTTGATTGAATGAGCCTGGAAGTAGGGCCGGAGCCTCCGAGCCGCCACCACCAATGCGAAAGCCAATTTCTCCAAGATTGGGTACCGGAGCTCCACCTTCTTCAGCACTCGGCTGACATAGTAGATAGGGAATTGCTTTCTTCCTTCCTCACGGATCAATACTGATCTTACCGCTTCAAGTCCTACTCCAAGGTATAGGGATAAGTCTTCTCCCGATCTCGGCCCTTGAAGTAGGGGGGTTTGGGCGAGTTGCCCTTTCAAAGCCTGAAAAGCTTCCTCGCACTCCGGGGTCCATTCGAATTTTTTATTGCCCCTTAGCGCCTTAAAGAAGAGCGCACACTTCTCTCCCGCCTTGGAGAGGAATCTGCTAAGTTCAGCCAGCTTCCCCGTGAGACTCTGAACCTCCTTCGTGTTTCTTGGTGACCCCAATTCCATTATCGCCTTGACCTTGTCTGGGTTAGGCTCTACCCCCGTCGGGGTGAGCAAGTGGCCCAGGAACTTCCCTCGGCTAGCCCCGAAGATACACTTCAAGGGATTGAGTTTCATCTTATACTTTCGTAGGGTCCCAAACGTCTCCTCAAGGTCTCGGAGGTGAGATCCAAGGTCCCGGCTCTTTACCATGAGGTCATCAACATAGACCTCCAAGTTTCTTCCCCTTTGTTCGCGAAAGACTCGATCCATCATCCTTTGATAGGTGGCACCTGCATTCTTGAGCCCAAAGGGCATCATCTTATAACAGTAGCATCCGTCCCCCGTGATGAAGGAAACATCTTTGATGTCTGGGGGGTGCATGCGGATTTGATGATAACCTGAAAAAGCATCTAAGAAAGACATTACAGAGAAACCAACGGCTGAGTCAACCAGCGCGTCGAGTCTAGGCAGGGGGTAGCAATCTTTCAGGCATGATTTATTAAGAAGTGAAAAGTAGATACACATGCTCCACTTACCTCCCCCCTTTTTTACCATGACCACATTGGAGACCCAGCCTGGGTACTGGATCTCCGACACAAAACTTGCTTGTATGAGCTTTTTCACTTCCTCGCGGATTGGTCCCTCCAGCTTGTCCGCCGTGGCCCTCTTCTTTTGGCGGATGGGGCGGGTGCAGGGGTCGAGGTTGAGGCGGTGGCAAGCCACATCCGCATCGATCCCGGGCATCTCCGAGGCGCTCCAAGCGAAGACATCCACATTCTTCTGCACGCATGCTAGGATCTCAGCCCGCTCCTTCGAACTGAGCTCCCCGCTGACTCGGACTTTCTCCACCACCCTAAGCTGAGTGGTGACCTCAAGCTCCACGACCTCATCCACGACCTCCAGCCTGGATTTCTCCCCCCAAGCACTTTCCTTCTCTCCGCCGCAAGCGAGCGCTTGGGCTCCTTCCTCCGTCTCTTCCTCCCCTACCATCATCAACTCCTTCACTCCTCCTTCCTGGGTACCCTCTTCTTTCTCCTCTGCTTCTCCTTTCTATGCCCTGGGTCCTTCAACGACCCCTTCCTGGGCACGAACTTCCTCTTCCTCCATCCTCTCCTCGACTCCATTCTCTCCTCCGGCTTCTGCCGCCTACTCCATCACTTTATCGAACTCCTCCGCTTCTCCCATCTAGGTGACGGTGTTGATAGCCGTCACATAGCACTGTCTCTCCATCTTGGGATCTCCTCGGATCCGGACCTGAACTCCACCCGCGTTGAACTTGAGATACTGGTGGAAGGTGGAAGGGACGCATCTGAACGCGCTGATGAGAGGCCATCCGAAGATGGCGCTGTAGCTTCTTGGGGCATCCACTATCACGAAGCGGTAGTTCCGGGACTGCCCTTCGAGGGTCACATGGAGCCCCACTCCACCCTCTACCTCCTTCCTTTCTCCTGAAAAGCCGAATAGGGGGCCATCCGAGGCCAACACCCTCTTGGACTACACCTTCATCTCATCAAACGCCTTCTTGAAGACGACGTTGACCGAGCTCCCATTATCGACTAGAATCCGCGAGACGGTGAAGTTCTCGATGGCGGTCTGGATGACCAGCGCATCGCAGAACGGGTCTTCATAGCTTGGCATGTCCTTCTGGGAGAAAGTAATTCTCTCCACCGGGGGTGGAGCAGGGGATGTTGAGGCCACACTCCACCGATAGATGGTATGGAGGCTAGCCTTGCGGGTTGCCTCCACCCCTACCCCCCATGGATCACCCCGATCCCTCCTCTACTCCCCACATCAACTCTATCTTCGCACCTTTCTTTCTCCTCCCCTCGAGGCTCGACCTCCTCAATTCTCACCTGTTGCTGCTGCCTCGGCGCGGGCACTCGTCGCCTTTTTGTTTCCAGGAACTCTGGGCAGGTGGCCGTCGCGTGACCTTCCTCATCGTGGAAGTCACAATACGACAACGTCACCTCCCCTGCCTCACCTTCCGCCACCCTATTCCTCCTCCTTCTCCCTGCCCCTGCTTCCTCTCTAGCCTCTTCTCTCCTTCCTCTTCCTCCTCGTCCCCGCCTGATCGCCATGGCTTGCTGAGGTGGGGGAGGCAATGGCCTCGGACCCTGCCTCCATCCCAGTTTATGGGGTCTTCCTTGTCCTCCATAGAAGTTACCCCTTCCCGGGCCGTAACCTCTTCACTGACCTTGCATTCCTTCGGCACGTTGCCTCCACTCCCCCTACGGGGCCCTGGGCTCTTCCCTTCTCCTTACTTCCTGCTGCCGGACCTCCGGCTCACTGAGCTTTGCTAGCCTCTTGGTAAGCTCCGGGTTGGCCTCCTCACTCTCAATCTCTTCCGCCACCCTCTCCATCAACTCCTCGTAGGAGACGGGGGCCTTCTTCTTCAAAGCCATTTTGAAAAAGCCTCCCTTAGCCCAACGGTGAAAGCGAGCTGGAGTGTAAATCCGGGCATCTCCTGAGTGAGCAGCACTTCTTCCTGGAACCGATCCGCGTAGCGAGCCAACGACTCCTTTGTCTCCTGTTTCACTTTGAAGAGGGACTCGACGTCCTTCTTCCTCTTCTTTGAAGTGGAGAATCGCAACAAGAAACTCCGGCGTAAATCCTCGAAGGCATAGATCGACCCTGTAGGGAGTTGATGGAACCAGTCCCTGGCCTTTTCTTTAAGAGTGACGGCGAAGAGCCGACACTTGAAAGCATCCGACATCGGCCTGATGGAGACCGAGTCCTCAAAAGACTGGAGATGTTGGACAGGGTTATCCCTGCCGTTGTAGTACACCCTGTCCCACTCTCCGAACCCCGTCGGGACAGGTGCAGAAAGTACCAACTCGCAGAAGGGGCTTCCCCCTTCTACCACCCTTTCTCGCTCCGCTCGCCCCCCGAAATCTCTTGCCAGACTCGAGCTCGCGGGGACTGCGTTCGCGAGAACAGCATTCGCCTGGACCACTTCCACAAACACTGCATCCTCTGGGCGCTCGCTCTCCCGCGCCGCGCTCGCCGGCACAGAGCTCGCTGGCATAGTGCTCGTCGGGCTGGCGAACAGCACTCGCCCCTCCAAGTCTTAAACTGAACTTCCGGCGATTTCCTTTCCGGCTCTTCCACCCGGGGCATTCTCGCCGACCGCTGCTAGGGGAGGGGTCGCTTGAGATGCTGGGGTCGCGAACTCACTTCGCAACACCGCGACCGTGAGTCCGAAGGTGTCAAGCACTTCCCTTCTGAAATCCGCGAACATCCTCGGCGTCACCACCTGCGGTGACTCGCTGAACTCATCGCCTTGATCCTCGCCTCCTGCCATATCTGCTCCTTGGAACTTTCTTGAACTAGCCACGCTCCAGGCTCACCGCACCAAAATGTTGAAACCGATTTCTCGGCCTCTTGTGGAGTTCGGGGCCCTCACCGAAATGAGGGGCAGCTAGCCCTTACTGATCCCTCGGAGAAGGTAGACTGAAGACTAGAAAGAAGACTAAGACCTTAGTCGCAACGAGGAGGTCCCTCCACTAACCCGGAAGATCGTTGAGCGCTTCCCCTCCCAAGCAAAAGTTGAGACTCGGGCAGCTTGGAGAGCTCTAAAAATGCTAACCAAAGAAAGCATGAGGAGAGAGAAGCTGAAGTCCTCTCCAAAGGTGCCCTTGAGGTCTTATTTATAGGTTTCCTGATCTGGCCTGCAAATAGCAGGATCCTTCCCTTTGGATTTTACTATCTGCACCCCAAATGGGTCTGCTAACAACCAAACTCCGCTGTTTGGAGAGGCTAAAGGCAGGCCACCAAGGGTAAAAGGGTAATTTGGCCTTATCAACTTTCGGGCAAGGAACTGCGAGAACTTGACTACTGTAATTCTCGCGGGCCCTCTCGCGGATCCTGCTCGCGGTGCCTCTCCTAGGCGATCACCCTGCGAGGACCTCGCCGGCCAATTCTGGCGGTATCTGCCGAGGTCCGGTCTCATGATCCTTCCTGCGAGACCACCTCTGGCCTAATGCGGGTCACTTCGCCGACTTCTGATGATTCCGTCAAACAGGGTGTGGTCGACGAAGCCGAGGGAGTTCGATGATTACTGGAGAGTTCGTCGAACGCGCCCGCGAGCGCTTGTCTCGCTGACCCTTCTCGCTCGCCCTTCAGTGAGCCCTCCAAGAGGGAAGATTTCCGGCACTAAGGCCTCTCTTCCTTATTACCTCCATCCCACTGCTCTCTTAAACCACCTCCTTGCCTGGCGAAAATTGGGGTTGTACAGGGACAATGTTGGGTTTTAAGTATGGGGGGCTCTTTTTCCGTTCTTCAAACTTTGTAAATATTTAGAAAAATCCCAAAAAAAATTCAAAAAACCCCAAAATCCAAACAAATTTAAAAAACCCTAAAACCAAATATTTATTAATATTATAATTTATTTCATATCTTAAATAACTTAGAAAATCCCTAAAAAAAAAAAATTCTCTCCTTTTCCGTTCTTCAAAACCTTTGTAAATATGAAGAAAAATCCAAAAAATTCTAAAAACCCCCAAAATATAATAAAATTTATTACTTCATACTTTGTAAATATTTAGAAAAATCCAAAAAAATTCTAAAAACCCCCAAATCGAAAAAAAATTAAAAAACCCTAAAACCAAAAATTTATTAATATTATAATTTGTTTCATATCTTAAATAACTTAGAAAATCGCCAAAAAAAATCTAAAAACCAAAAATATAGTTTATTTCAAAACAAAAAAATGATATAATCCCAAAAATATAATAACAACCCCTTCTTCGCTCTTTTTAAATCCTTATCACAATATAGGACTTACCTCTTTAAATCTCCTAAATTTATTTCAAGCTTACTTTTCGATTAAATAAAATTTTGGTAAATTAAAAATTCTATTAGTGTCTTATAAGTATCTCTTACTTTTGCTCTGGAATAGCAAAAGCTTAAGTATGAGGGTATTTGATGATGAATAGCAAATTATACATATTTTTTGTATAATTTTTAGCATAATTTGGGTAGTTTTGTACATATTGCATATAAATTCTTGAAATAATCTCTTGTTTTATATATGTATATAGTTATACATTTTTTTTGAAAAAAGATGAGTTATTTAAGTTTGAAACAAATCAGAATATTTGTAAAAATAAGTAAATATACTTATATAAGAATAAAATTTTGAAATATTATTGTATAATAAATTTATTATAAATATAATAAATATATGTGTATAATATATGTATTTGCATATATATATATATGTATAATATATAAAATATAAATAATAATAGTATATATATAGTATTAATAATACATATAAAATAAATATATATATGGCTGCTGGAGATTCGTCGAACGCTGCTCTGCGTTCGACGAACGCGCAACACCCTGCGTTCGACGAACGCTCAGCGCCCTGCGTTCGACGAACGCTCAGCGCCCTGCGTTCGACGAACGCTCAGCGCCCTGCGTTCGACGAACGCTCAGCGCCCTGCGTTCGACGAACGGCGCCAGGCGTTCGACGAACGCTCAGCACCCTGCATTCGACGAATGCGCAGCGCCCTGCGTTCGACGAACGCTCAGCGCCCTGCGTTCGACGAACACGCAGCGCCCTGCGTTCGACAAATGCTCAGCGCCTTGCATTCGACGAATGACGCCAGACGTTCGACAAACGCTCAGCGCCCTGCATTCGACGAACAGCGCCAGACGTTCAACGATCTCTTAGTATTATATATATATATATTATATATAAATATATTATATAAAAACATCTGCAGGCGTTCGACGAAGGAGCTCTGAGTTCGACGAAGTCCCCACTGCGTTCGACAAATCTCAGTCCGCTGAGACGACTCAACCTGAACCGCTGAGATGAGTCAGCCCGCTGAGACCAGAACCTGCGTTCGATGAACTCTTCGCTGCGTTCGACGAATCCCTCTCTGAGCTGCATTCGACGAATCACTCAGTCCAGGCGTTCGACGAATTACTCACCGCCTCCCTCCCAGTTCGACTAACTCGTCCCTGCGTTCAACGAATTCGCTCCCAGGCCGCCAGCTCTCCTTCCAGCAAGCCGTCCTGCCAGCTCTCTCCTTCTAGAACCTGCCAGCTTCTATCCGCACCCCAGCTCAAGTCAAATTTACCATCCTCTTCAGTCAAACCGCCATCTGCTATTTTTCCTTTTTGCTAATTGCAACCCTCTTTAGCCTATAAATAAAGGGTGTTGGCTGATGTTTCCAGGGTTCACAAATTCTGATGTTTTTGGGATCTGTATTCCACTTTTGTTTTTCTCTCTTGTTTTCCACTGTCTCCTCTCTAGTTTTGTAATATTTTATTTGCTTAATGAAATAGATAAGTTTTTCTTCATAGTTGTTCTTTTTTTCTTAATTTTTGTAGTGTGTGTGTGTGTGTGTATGAGATTAATTTTAAAGCTTTCATAACTAGTTTTTATCACTTTCATAATTAGTTTTACCACTTTCATAACTAGATTTTCCGCATTCTTTATCACTTTCATAGCTTAGATTTTCTGCATTATTTACCGCTTTCATAGCTAGATTTTCTGCATTATTTACCGCTTTCATAGCTAGATTTTCTGCATTATCATTTCTTTTCTTGGTTTTTGCTAAACGCACACCAAGCCCGCGATTTTCTGCATTATTTATCGCTTTCTTAGCTTAGATTTTCTGCATTATCATCGCTTTTTCTTGGTTTTTGTTACATGCACACCAAGCCCGCGATTATAATCTTTTCTGCTTTTTAGAATTACTGCAATCACATTTATTTTCATCAACAAGATAATAGCTCGTCCCCAAAGTAGAGATAATCAACACGGCCTCGGAAAAATACGACCGCGATATCATTTTCAAAAAAAATTATATCCTGTACTATAAACGATAAGGTGCACTTGCCTTTATCGCAAGATAAGTTGGATAAATTACATTCAAAAACTCTGCTTGAGACCTTTTTATAAAATTTAATTAACCAAAAAAGAATTTCGGCCCCGTCTCCGCGGTGCTACCCCCGATATTCCGAATGTGGGAGCGACCGTTACTTCCATCACCTCGACAGGTGGGATAAAGGTTTAGCTCCTCGAAGTAGGAGTACTCGCCGAACTCCTCGAAAACGCCCGCCAGAATCTAACCGAACCCAGGCTCCGCAGGAATTTAATTTCAAATCCATCATATTTATAGGAATTCTTTTCCTAACTGCTTGAACAAAACTTCAGGACGGAGCCCCACGTGTACTGTACATGGTCGGTGCCCTAAAGGAAAGCCGTCACCAATTTCAAAATGAAAACCCGTTAAGTCCATTCGTCGAGTATTCACGTGACATCTCTAGATTACTCGACGAATCAACCTTACCTACATGACGAATTACACCTGGCTGAGATTTGAAATAGAATAAATCTTCAGTTTAGTGATCACGAGACCTCTCGAGAGTACTCGACGAATTCGTCGAGTATTCATAAGAAATCAACAGGTCACTCAACGAATTTTACTTGGCCAAAACTGGAAACATAATCTGATATTTTTAGAAATCTCTCGAGTAGATTCGATGAATTGATCGAGTGCTCTCGTGAGATCTCGACGAATGAAACGAGTCTTCACGTGAGTACTCGACGAATTTTACTTGATGAAAAATCTTGTCAATCCAGAATCCAGCAACCAGCTTCTACTCTATTCTCACATTGCACTTGTAAATGAAGTACACTCCAATAGAGAGATTACACATGATTCAACACTAAGTCCTACACAATGAAGAATTATTTTGCATAGTCCTATGTTTTATGAGCCATTGTAATTTGATATTGGTTTGTACTTAGCAATTAAAGTCCTGCAACAACATAACTAAAATGCAGCATCAAATACAAATTTAATTCATCTTAGTTCAAGGGGGACTTCTTCAAATCAAGAATATTGTGGATACAATACCCAACAATCTCCCTATATTTGAAGAAGTCAGAACCCTATGTACTAAGCTGAATTGCACAGAGAATAATCATAATCACAGATATAGAAAATGACACAGTGAATTAGAAATTAAAGACAAGATCATCAAAATATTAATGTCTATATAAATTTTTTTAGTGCATTCACAGTTCACACTACATTTCAAAAAAAAAATCTAAGGCTTCTGTCTTTTGCTCTTCTCAAGCTGTCTGTCAAAATATGCATACGGCTTGGGATAATATCTGGGTGGAGGAAGAGGGGTATCATCTGAACTTCCATGCTTCCTGAAATGAATCCTCCTCTTCACATTTAACAATTCATGCATCTCCCATTCATCTCTGTTGTAATAATCTCAGGGACTCTCATTTCCAAGATCTACTATTGTGAAAGCGTCCAAAATAAAACCTTTGGAGATAGGAATCCAAACTTCAGCATACTCTCTACTCTGACTATGATCTGTTCTGCTAGCTGAGGGTCCATCCCCATATTTTCTCCTTTTCAAAGGAGGTCTAGAGGATTCTCCAAAGAATTCTTCCTCGGCAGGATCAGACCAAACCGAGGTATTGCTGATGAGGAGCATACTGTCTAGCTTCAAAATGTTGAGGTTGCCATGTGCCCTTAATAGGTGGATCTGGAATTGTCCAAGTTAGCTCTTCATGTAGCCACATAAAATTCCGGTAACTATAGACATTTACATCATGTACTTGGCTTTTCATCTCATGAATTAACTCTTCCACTTTGGTTTGTAACTTTATCTCCCCCTTTCTGACTTCTTCAGTGAGGGAAGAGACAATATCTGCTACATATTTTGCCATTTTCTCATCTATATAGTGCATGCTTGCATCATGAGAATGCATCATGGCATCATTTTCAGTTGAGAGGTGAGCTACCTTGTCCTAAATAAGACCAACACCCTTCATGGTAAGGTCCACAGCTTTACCACCTTAAGTTAACCATTCATCCATCTCTGCTTTAAACTTGCCCATGGTGTGTTTCATGTTAGCTAATCAAGTATTCAGATATGTTTCAACTTCCTTTACTTTGTCAAAAAACTTGTTTCAAGGAGAAGTCAAAATGTTCCTTTTGCATGATTAGCATAGTTTCTATAGATTTTAACAATGAGCCATCAGAGAGGGGAATAGAAACATCCTGTGATCTGAGGGATCCAAAACCGCCAACATTTGAAGAAAAGTTATTAGAGTTACCTGCCCCTGGAGATGGGTGATCCTTGATCAAAAGCTGCTCCTGAGCATGAGGTAAGTTCTCAGTCTCTTTGAGTTCCTCAAAAGACAACACCTCATCCTCTCTGACTTCCTTAGAAGCAAATTCAACAACGAGGCCCACTTGGAGAGAGTGAACTGATTTCTCCCCCTCATCCTCTATCGCAAGCTCCTTCTCAACAAGAACTTCCTAAAGCACTAGAACTCCACCAGATGTGGATCCTTTCTCACCAGAAATTTGAACATTTGGGACTTCATCTACATTTGCATCTTCATCAAGAACATCCTTCTGAACATCAGGCACTGAAGTTTAGGTAACAAGTGGCACTTGGAACTAAACTTCAGATGGGTCTTGTTGACCTTAAGAATCTTGTACATGAAGGTTCTCCCCCTCAACAACTGCACCTAAGTTCTTAGGTGCATCAAGGGGGGAGACTGAGTTCTCGGTTCATTATCAAACACTTCCTCTTCTTCATCCTCCTTCCTTGCACCCTGCCTTAGGATTCTTCTCTCCCACCTACTGAAGATTGATGAATCTATCTTCTTGAGATGATGGATAGGCATTCCAGAGGACATATCAAACTGATTTCTGTCAACCTGATTAAAGTACAATGTAAGAATTCTGCCAAAATTTGGTGCCACGAGACTTGCCTTTATTCTGTCAAACAAAACCACTGCACAATTGATCCTTTTTCTGCAGATTACTGCTGTCAGAAGCTTGAACATGTCACTTGACACATAGTCGTGAGAGCCAGTCTTGCACAACAAAACTTTTCCAATAATATCAGTTAAAAGTTTTCTGATAAGTAGTTTTTATATAACTTTTTAATGAATTTTAGTAATTATTTAATATGAATTTTTCTTTTTCATGTCAATTTTAGCTTATAACTAGTTCTTTTATGAAAATTGTTTCTAATTTAGCATATTCATATTTTTGCAAATTTTTTGGACAAATTTAGAAAAATTTGCATTGCATGCCCTAGGTCATGCCTGTGACCAAGAGCGTGTAATCATAAAATCATCCAGAATTGATGTTGTGCAATTTGAGCTCGTCCACAACAAGTCACGCCCTCGGTCACGCCCGTGACCCAATGGTCACACCCGTGACCAATGGAGTGTAAACTTAAGTGATGCTCCCAGAGATGCCATCGAGAAGTCAACTCAAGTCACGCCCGTGACCCAAATGTCACGACCGTGACTTTCCCGCATGATCCCTGCTCACCGCCGCGCAACAGTCAAGCCCTTGCTGCATTAAATGAAGATATAACAGGTCACGCCCGTGACCCAAATGGCACGGTCGAGACTTTTCCCTTTTCGCCGTGCCGTCACGCAAGAACTACGCCGATGTTGGAGCTGAGCTGAACAGTGGTTACACGCCCTTGGTCACACCCGTGACCGAGGGCGTGTAACTTGAATTTTTTTCTATAAATTCAGAGGTTCTCCTTGAGTCCAGGGTTCAGAATTTTGGAGAGGGGGAGGTGCTGTGTAACATCCCATTTCGCGCTAGACACCTCAGGTGACATGTGTCACTTAGAGTTGCATGAACTAGAAATTTATTAGATTCTGAATCTGGGTAAGGCACGTAGCTGGGTTCAAGGCACTTTTTAGGCATGACCCAGCAGGATTCAGACCTCGGGCTCAACGTGGAGGTTATAGCCCTCGAAAACACCTTTCCAACGACTAGTTGTACGTTTTCTGGAGGTCTGTGTAGCTCACTATGATTAAAAATCAAAACTACCATATTTTGATCTCTGTCGCTATCTCCCGGTGGTATCGCTACCGCCGGCGCTAGCGAATCGTCTCAGCGGCCGTCGAGACGATCGAATTGTCTCAGCGGTGCCGTCGAGATGGCTGAGAAGGGCTAGCGCCCGGCGGTAGTGCTACCGCCGGCGCTAGCGGCCGTGTAAGAGTCACGGGATTTCTGTTTGGTGGTGGCTTAAAATGCATAGGATAAAGCTCCTGGTGGAGTTTAGGACCAGTAGGAAGCTGACATTTATTGGTAGAGTTTCAAGATTATGCTTGGGGATAGGTTTACCATTAATGCAACCCTAAGCTAATCCCACTACTTCATTCCCCCTAAAGAGCTGAACCCTCCGAATCAGATGGGATTGTTCATCTTCTCCTTCCTCTCTTCTTCTTCTTCCTTTACTTCCTCTTCATTTTCCAACCTCCCCTCAAGGTTTTGACCTAGGGTTTTGTAGGAGCAAGCTTGGAGGAGGATTTCAGTTCGTCCAACCGCCGCCATGCCGCCAAGGAGACAACCGCGATCGTCGGCCGGAAATCAGGTGACTTCCTCCCCTCTCCCTTGGTGCTAGCCTCTTAGATCACAATAGGAGAGATGAAGGCTCAAGAGAGCTTCTCGTGTGAGCTTTAATGGGGTTTCCTTAGGAAGACCAAGCCGGAACCTCAAAGTTAGGGCATCGTTCGCCGCGAGGTTCTTGGAATCATTTCTTCTCTTCAAGAGGAAGAGATGAGATTTGATTTGGGGCAAACCCATGGTCGTTGAGGGAGAGTGAGGGGAATGATTATTTAGGGATTTTTAGAAGTTGAAATGACCTAATTTTGTTTGGGGAAGATGATGAATAATCCTCTGTTAATTAGAATTTTTAAATATATAATTGTGTGATAAATGTGATGATAGCCCCCTTGCTAAAGAAGTTTTCATTTTATAACTTTGCACTTGGTTATTAAGGAATATTTGTGCGGAGCTGAGTTTAAGTCAATTTTTAGGCTTAATCCCACTGGAATTAGACTTCGGGCTCAACATGAATGTTGTAGCCCTCGAAAAGAGCTTTTCGACGATAGGTTACCCATTTTCTGAAGTGACCTGTATCTCCCTATAGGTCCAGTCTAGTGGACTGTCCAGAAAGCTGGATTGTGGTTAAGGTGTGCTGTTTTGCTGTCCAGATTATTGTTGTGGACTTCAGAGCAGATTTTAGGTAGGAGCCACTTGGATCTGGGTTTAGGACTCAACATGAATGTTGTAGCCCTTGGTGAGAGATTTCCAAAATGGGGTGGCACATAATTTGGGGTGGAGTAGAACTCCCAGAAATACAGTTTTGTTAATTAGCGTCGTTGTAGTTTGAATTAAGATAATTTTTGGGATATCTTTTATAATACTTGCCTATGCTCTTAACAATTGGTAGAGATTAAATCGATGATATTGTGCTGACCTCTGTTGAATTTCATGAGTTTTGGGAGGATACTTGTTGTCATTTAGCCAATCATAGATCTTTCCCGCATTGCGCCGTAAATAATAATTGGGAATGCCGACGGGGCTAATATTTGGTGAGAATGGCCATAACAAGCTAGCGGAACTACGGTAGAAGTTTTAGCAAGGCTCGATTTGATATGGGTTCTTAATTAAACATATTGTCGTAAAATATTATGCTGCTGAACTCTATTAGAGACTGAAAATGAATAACCAAGTTGGGCTTGGAAGAACTAAGTGTTATCTTGAAATAGAAGGGCTCGTATTAGAAGTCCTGGTGTACGTAGATACATGGATTGTATAGAAGGGCTCGTATTAGAAGTCCTGGTGTACGTAGATACACGGATTGCTTAGAAGGACTTGGATTAGAAATCCTGGTGTATGTAGATACACAGATTGTTTAGAAGGACTTGGATTAGAAGTCCTGGTGTACGTAGATACACAGATTGTTTAGAAGGACTTGGATTTGAAGTCCTGGTGTACGTAGATACACAAATTGTATAGAAGGGCTCGTATTAGAAGTCCTGGTGTACGTAGATACATGGATTGTTTAGAAGTACTTGGATTAGAAGTCCTGGTGTACGTAGATACACGGATTGTTTAGAAGGACTTGGATTAGAAGTCCTGGTGTACGTAGATACACGGATTGTTTAGAAGGACTTGGAATAGAAGTCCTGGTGTACATATATACATGAATTGTATAGAAGGACTTGGATTAGAAGTCCTGGTGTACGTAGATACACGGACTGTATAGAAGGACTTGGATAAGAAGTCCTGGTGTAAGTTGATACACGGATACAAATGGACCCCGCTGGGGAGGATTACTTGTGGCGGGTCTATGGGCTTGCTAGTCGTGACACCGACAGTAGCTGGCAGTAGACTCTAGACCGGTTGGGTTGGACTCTTGGTGCTCACCTACCCAAGTCCCCTTCTGTGTCCTTGGAGGCTCCGTTGTGTGTTCTTAGCGTCGAGCAGTATGCAGGGTCTCCGCTATGTGTTCTTAGCGTCGAGGCATACAGAGGCCTAGGACTGGTAGTGTTCATACCCTCCTAGTAGTGGAGGAGCTCGTTCCACTGTCTCCGTCTGGCCACGACGGGAGATTCCTGAGCGGTTATTTACCACTCAAAAAGCGAGAACTAAAGGTCTATGTCGACATAGCAAAATGCTTGGGTGAGTTCATCATATCATAATCATTACATTGCATTCATTATTCATAATCATAGCATTGCACCGCATCGGGTCCATCATATAAATTAGTATGGGCTCTTTTATATGATGGGTCCCAGTTTGGAAACCTTAACTTATAAGTTTGTATGGGCATTCATATAAGTTAAGGTACGATATGAACTGCATACTTCTGTGCTGTTTCACTACTTACTTATACTCTGCCATTATCATATACTTGTTAGTTGTGCTTATTATACCTGTTACCAGTACTTGCATTTATAACCATTGCTATTTATATACTTATGAACAGCTTAGTTAGTGCCATTGCAAGTACTTGGGTACTTATACAACCGACATATATGATCAACCATTCCTGTCACCTGCTTGTATATACTATTGCTTATATTCCAGCTTTTCTTCCTTTCCTTCCGCCTTGTGCCTTGGAGTCGCCGGGGGAGCGGATGTGAAGCCACTTAGTCTTTATGACTAACGATTGCTACGTCCCTCTTTTTAGGAGTGTTCCTTAGAGCAGCAGTGCACGATGCTGGAGGAGGATAGTCAGGTCAGGATGACAGGGCCGGAGACCATGATACCTTGGCTACCATTAGTGGAAGAGGCGAGTGAGTATTTTGAGATGTAGCCCTTGGGGCATTTAGTTTGATACTCTGATGATTTGCAGGAGCTTGTGTAGCTTTCTGTCCTTCTTGTACTTATTGTGAATCTATGGATTTTAATGCTTTCTTTTATTGATGGGTTGGCGCTGTTTAGTTGGTTTGGATGGCAGGATAGGCGTCTTGTGGGGGTGGCTAGCTCGTGTACTGGCGCTTCCGCAAGGCGGCTGTCCTGGGCAAAAGACTCCCCTCGGTCGTGTCTTGTGTTCCGGGAGGGGGGGGGGGGGGGGGGTCTTACAAATGGTATCAGCTTGCAACGATCTTGAGATAAAGAAGTCCATTAACCCACTAGGCCACCCCTGCTAGCTAAATCAGTTTGAGGACAAGCTGATGCAGCGGAAGCGGTGGTGTGCCCATGTGTGATTCACATTAAGTATGTTCTCTTTTTCCTATAGAAAGTGCCAACCTAAGCCGAACTCGTACCCTTACATACAAATGCTGGCTCACTCCGAGACAGTAATTGGTATTCTCATTCCAACCATTAGAGTTGGTTTGGCTTAAGATTGATGCCATCCTAACTAGGATACCATTTTTAGCTAACTTAGCAGGATATGTCGTGACATACCCTAACCTTATACTGATCTTGGGGATGATTGGACCAAGCAATACGTGACCTTGATTGACTAAGGGAAGAGTTTAACGTGAGAGTAGATGCTAGAGACTCACACCTTGAGATTTCTATCCTAGATATGGAGTAATATTATCACCTTACCCAAAATATTTGGTAGAAGAAACTCAGTCGAAGAGATATGGGGGCTTATCTCTTTGTTTATTGGGCTAGTTATGTACCGTCTTGGATCCCTTGAGGAGTTAGAATCTTTGTAATTTTTGATATTGGAAGTTTTGATCCTTGAGATTTAATTCACCTTAAGCAAGGCAGACTGCTAAGGCCGTGTTTGGGTTGATAGAAATTTTATTAGCGGAATAAGAGAGGAAAAGCATTTTTGAAGATGATCATTTTCTCTATATTGTCCCAAAATTATGTAGATAAGTTACGAGGGGAGTAGAAAATTTACACTTTGGGGATATGCAGCGATGTTGTGATAACATTATAACTGGGGAGTTAATGAAATTTTGTGCATGCATTGCGGGTATGATGATACACTACCCCTCTTGGTGAACATTCCCTTAGTGTTGTAATTACTTGACATTGGGAAATTAATAAATGTTAAGCGATGGAGTCAACAAGATTAATATGACTTGATTGATGATCTAAAATCCTAAGAGTTTTTATAAAATAAACATGCATGCCATTGATGATCGTTGGCAGGGATGGTAGGGCGCTTGGAATGGATTTGATTTAGTTTATCATATTGTGAAGTATGCCCTACTTTTGGTAGTCTGCATAACTCGTGTCGAAGGGAAATCATCTCGAGCCTTGCACCTTGGCTCTTGTTAAGTTCAAACATATATAAATGTACCGGGTGATTGGATGTTATTTGCACATGCTCTCATTACAACGAGATGCAGCTTGGTCGTCGCCGTAAAATTTAAATTTCTACATCACAGCTGGTATATGAGTGCGTCGATACGGGGATCTATAGGGTAAGAACTGTAAGTCGAGGAAGATATGTCCCTAAGGTTGTGCTCATATGTGAGATGAATGTACCATATGGGCGGTGGAAGAAATTTTAGTCCAAAAATGTACGGGGGCTTGTCCCTTCGTTTATTGGCCTATTTATGTGCCGACTTCGTTTTCTCGTAGATCCTATTTATTCGAATAGTACGTGAACGATGATGATTGAATTCGTGATAACCTCTCAATACGGGTGAGTGCGTCAAGGGTGTTGAGACACGCCGTGAAGTGAACACGTGAATTGAATATTGAGGATAAGTTGCATTTACTTATTTAAGAAGAGATGAATGTCTCTATACGCACAGGTAGGTGTACGTGTAATTGTATTGCCTCGACAAGGCAGTCCTCTAAAGGCTCTGTGCCGAAACCCAACCATTGGATAAGATTTATGTTCACGGTTTAGGAGCCCTTAAATGAAATGAATTAAATCACGAGATAAAAGTAGCACAAATTTTTGAATCCAGTGCAAATCTAAGTAGAACTGGGAGTAGATAAAAGTAACAATTGACTCGAGGTCATGCGCTATTAGAAGGGAATGCTGTGATTATAACCCATGCGAGGTGTAGAGTCATGGAGTCACCTTACTTTGAGCCTCGTTAGCGATTCATAATATCACCAGAACCAATTGATAAGCATTATCAGATGATCGCATGCGGAATTTGGAAACTATTTTGAAACATAAAAGCTTTCCGAGCTTAAACCCTTGAGCTGGTAACGTCATTTTAGGTAGTTGATGGGTTGAAAGGGCATAATGTCATGGCAAGTATGGTGGGGCAATTGCCTCAGACGAGATAACATTGATGGAAGCGATTGATAATGATATGGATAATGATGGTTGTACTAGAAGATGAGATAAATGATTGCTTCTACTTTTTTTTATACATAAGAGAGACGCTCTTGCGGGTACAATAACTGTTTGGGTATTTGAGGTTTGACCCAAGGATATGACATCGTGAATTTTATGGTTGATCACCCGTTTGACTTTGGGGCCATCCTCATTTAACGCAAATTTTTGGATGCACGGAAGTGGTGATTTGAAAGTGCTACACGTGATTTGTATAGCGATGCTTGGGATTGGAGGATTCAATTCATTTTTGAAAATCTAAAGCACATGACTCCTTTGGTGGAGGATTCTAAATTTTATCTGGAGGCACGAGTAATAACCTCATGTGTATCGGGGTCACCGATCTTAAGGGGTTTAGATCAAAGGTGTAATGAGAGTTGACTTATTAAAGCAAGAAAACCGCCTCTCCTTCTTCCCCTTCGTTCCTTGTTTGAGATGGTTATGATTTGTTATTCAAGGCTGGATTCACATTGGGTTGTTGCAAATAGTCTTATGAAATTTTGTTTGGGGGCTGCTATATTTATAATTCTAGTTTGGGTTTGTTAGGGGCTGCTATATATAATTCCAGTTGGATTTGTTAGGGGATGCTTTGCATCATTCATGTTTGGATTATTCTGTTTGGGCTGCCTTTATAAATTCTGTTGGGGTATGCTTAAGTATTTGGAATTTATTTGGAAATTCATGGCTAGTGGCTGTTTGTTTTCTCCTTCCAGGTTTTTGAAATTTGGATTTTGTTTGGAAATTCAGGAAATTTATTCATGGCAATCTCCTTATAGTGGTTGTATGGTTAGCTCCAGGAAATTTCTTTCATTAAAAATCTCATCATGTTGGTGTTGTCAAGGCACTACCCGATATTTGTGCTAGAAAGTCCTTCCAGATACATGATCTACATTGCCTACAGGTTTCTTCCAGGTTTTCTTTGTTTTTATCTTTTATGCTAGAAACTTTTTGGGAAATATGTTGGTGACTGTCAGGTTTTAGTGTTAGAGAATTTCCCTAGTTTCATGCTAAAATAAATCTCCTGATTTATGAATTTCTGGAGTATGTGCTAAGGTGTACAACAATGGCTTTTGTGATCTAAACTTAAACCCCCTAGCCTCAACTTAAATTTCGGGGACAAAATTGTTTCTTCGTTTATTGGATTTGTAACATCCCATTTCGCGCTAGACCCCTCGGGTGACAGGTGTCACTTAGAGTTGCATGAACTAGAAATTTATTAGATTCTGAATCTGGGTAAGGCGCTCAGCTGGGTTCAAGGAACTTTTTAGGCATGACCCAGCAGGATTCAGACCTTGGGCTCAACATGGAGGTTGTAGCCATCAAAAACACCTTTCCAACGACTGGTTGTACGTTTTCTGGAGGTCTGTGTAGCTCACTAGGATTAAAAATCAAAACTGCTATATTTTGATCTCTATCGCTAGCGCCCGACGGTATCGCTACCGCCGGCGCTAGCGAATCATCTCAGGGGCCGTCGAGACGACCGAATTGTCTCAGCGGTGCCGTCGAGATGGCAGAGAAGGGCTAGCGCCCGGCGGTAGTGCTACCGCTGGTGCTAGCAGCCGTGTAAGAGTCACGGGATTTCTGTTTGGTGGTGGCTTAAAATGCATAGGATAAAGCTCCTGGTGGAGTTTAGGACCAATAGGAAGCTGACATTTATTGGTAGAGTTTCAAGATTATGCTTGGGGATAGGTTTACCATTAATGCAACTCTAAACTAATCCCACCACTTCATTCTCCCTAAAGAGCTGAACCCTCCGAATCAGATGGGATTGTTCATCTTCTCCTTCCTCTCTTCTTCTTCTTCCTTTACTTCCTCTTCATTTTCCAACCTCCCCTCAAGGTTTTGACCTAGGGTTTTGAAGGAGCAAGCTTGGAGGAGGATTTTAGTTCGTCCAACCGCCGCCATGCCGCCAAGGAGACAACCGCGATCGTTTGCCGAAAATCAGGTGACTTCCTCCCCTCTCCCTTGGTGCTAGCCTCTTAGATCACAATAGGAGAGATGAAGGCTCAAGAGAGCTTCTCGTGTGAGATTTAATGGGGTTTCCTTAGGAAGACCAAGCCGGAACCTCAAAGTTAGGGCATCGTTCGCCGCGAGGTTGTAGGAATCATTTCTTCTCTTCAAGAGGAAGAGATGGGATTTGATTTGGGGCAAACCCATTGTCGTTGAGGGAGAGTGAGGGGAATGATTATTTAGGGATTTTTAGAAGTTGAAATGACCTAATTTTGTTTGGGGAAGATGATGAATAATCCTCTGTTAATTAGAATTTTTAATTATATAATTGTGTGATAAATGTGATGATAGCCCCCTTGCTAAAGAAGTTTTCATTTTATAACTTTGCACTTGGTTATTAAGGAAAATTTGTGCGCAGGTGGGTTCAAGTCAATTTTCTGGCTTAATCCCACTGGAATTAGACTTCGGGCTCAACATGAATGTTGTATCCCTCGGAAAGAGCTTTCTGACGATAGGTTACCCGTTTTCTGAAGTGACCTGTAGCTCCCTATAGGTCCAGTCGAGTGGACTGTCCAGAAAGCTGGATTGTGGTTAAGGTGTGCTGTTTTGCTGTCCAGATTATTGTTGTGGACTTCAGAGCAAATTTTAGGTAGGAGCCACTTGGATCTAGGTTTAGGACTCAACATGAATGTTGTAGCCCTTGGTGAGAGCTTTCCAAAATGGGGGGCATATAATTTGGGTGGAGTAGAACTCCCAGAAATACAGTTATGTTAATTAGCGTCGTTGTAGTTTGAATTGCGATAATTTTTGGGATATCTTTTATAATACTTGCCTGATGCTCTTAACAATTGGTAGAGATCAAATCGATGATATTGCGCTGACCTCTGTTGAATTTCATGAGTTTTGGGAGGATACTTGTTGTCATTTTGCCAATCATAGATCTTTCCTGCATTGCTCGGTAAATAATAATTGGGAATGCCGACGGGGCTAATATTTGGTGAGAATGGACATAACAAGCTAGCAGAACTACGATAGAAGTTTTAGCAAGGCTCGATTTGATATGGGTTCTTAATTAAACATATTGTCGTAAAATATTATGCTGCTGAACTCTGTTAGAGACTGAAAATGAATAACCATGTTGGGCTTGGAAGAACTAAGTGTTATCTTGAAATATAAGGGCTCATATTAGTAGTCCTGGTGTACATAGATACACGGATTGTATAGAAGGGCTCGTATTAGAAGTCCTGGTGTACGTAGATACACAGATTGTTTAGAAGGACTTGGATTAGAAGTCCTGAAGTACGTAGATACAAGGATTGTTTAGAAGGACTTGGATTAGAAGTCCTGGTGTACGTAGATACACAGATTGTTTAGAAGGACTTGGATTAGAAGTCCTGGTGTACGTAGATACACGGATTGTATAGAAGGGCTCGTATTAGAAGTCCTGGTGTACGTAGATACACAGATTGTTTAGAAGGACTTGGATTAGAAGTCCTGGTGTACGCAGATACACAGATTGTTTAAAAGGACTTGGATTAGAAGTCCTGGTGTACGTAGATACACGTATTGTTTAGAAGGACTTGGATTAGAAGTTCTGGTGTGCGTAGATACATGAATTGTATAGAAGGACTTGGATTATAAGTCCTGGTGTACGTAGATACACGGACTGTATAGAAGGACTTGGATAAGAAGTCCTGGTGTATGTTGATACACTGATACAAATGGACCCCGCTGGGGAGGATTACTTGTGGTGGGTCTACGGGCTTTCTAGTTATGACACCGACAGAAGCCGGCAGTAGACTATAGACTGGTTGGGTTGGACTCTTGGTGGTCACCTACCCAAGTCCCCTTCTGTGTCCTTGGAGGCTCCGCTGTGTGTTCTTAGCGTCGAGCAGTACGCAGAGTCTCCGCTGTGTGTTCTTAGCGTCGAGGTGTACAGAGGCCTAGGACTGGTAGTGCTCATACCCTCCTAGTAGTGGAGGAGCTCGTTCCACTGTCTCCGTCTGGCCAGGACGGGAGATGCCTGAGCGGTTAGCTACCACTCAAAAAGCGAGAACTAAAGGTCTATGTCGACATAGCAAAATGCATGGGTGAGTTCATCATATCATAAGCATTGCATTGCATTAATCATTCGTAATCATAGCATTGCACCGCATCGGGTCCATCATATAAATTAGTATGGGCTCTTTTATATGATTGGTCCCAGTTTGGAAACCTTAACTTATAAGTTTGTATGGGCATTCATATAAGTTAAGGTAAGATATGAAGTGCTTACTTCTGTGCTATTTCACTACTTACTTATACTCTGCAATTGTCATATACTTGTTAGTTGTGCTTATTATACCTGTTACCAGTACTTGCATTTATAACCATTGCTACTTATATACTTATGAACAACTTAGTTAGTATCATTGCAAGTACTTGGGTACTTATACAACCGACATATATGATCAACCATTCCTGTCACCTGCTTGTATATACTATTGCTTATATTGCAGCTTTTCTTCCTTTCCTTCCACCCGGTGCCTTGGAGTCGCCGGGGGAGCGGATGTGAAGCCAATTAGTCTTTATGACTAACAGTTGCTACGTACCTCTTTTTAGGAGTGTTCCTTAGAGCAGCAGTGCACGGTGCTGGAGAAGGATAGTCAGGTCAGGATGACAGGGCCGGAGACCATGATAACTTGGCTACCGTCAGTGGCAGAGGCGAGTGAGTGTTTTGAGATGTAGCCCTTGGGGCATTTAGTTTAATACTCTGATGATTTGCAGGAGCTTGTGTAGCTTTCTGTCCTTCTTGTACTTATTGTGGCTTTTAATGCTTTCTTTTATTGATGGGTTGGCGCTGTTTAGTTGGTTTGGCCGGCAGGATTGACGTCTTGTGGGGGAGGCTTGCTCGTGTGCTGGCGCTTCCGCAAGGTGGCTGTCATGGGCATAAGACTCCCCTCGTCCGTGTCTTGTGTTCCGAGAAGGGGGGGGGGGGGGGGTCTTACATGCTGCTAGTGCTGTTAGTGAACATTTTCATGCTTTTTCAAGTTTGTTGTCCTTCCATGCTCTCTTTCTCTCTTCCTTTCATGCAATGTTCTAGTTTTCTTTTAATGCAATAGTCTAGTGTAGGCTTGTAACCTTTATTATTCTAGCTTTGTAATCTCCTTTCAAGCTTGTAATCACTTTGAGTTTTAATAAAATTTAGCTTTGATTTTCTTCACTCTCTTTCTACTTTAGTTAACTTCTCTTCATGCAATCTAATTTTTTCTCCCTTTGCCCCCTCCACCATGATTAACTAACTCTCATTAGTTCTCGATCGAAATGATCCGAGGATGAGATAATCAAGTTTTGATTTTCTAGCTCTCTTTTTCCGTTTTTGTAAATACTTGATTTACCCTTGATTTTGAATTAGTGAGACCATATTTTTGATATATGGTTTTCGCTTAAGTTTTCATACTTAGCTAGCCGAGAGGCTCAAAGTATGAATCGATCACACAAGGGTAAAGAGAGTTGCACGCACCCCTCGAGAGAGGATGAAGAAAATTGATAAGTAGTTTTTTTATAACTTTTTAATAGAAAATTTTGTAAATATTTAATATGAATTTTCCTTTTATGTCAATTTTAGGTTATAAGTTAGTTCTTTTTGTAATTTTGATTCTAAATTAGCTTAATTTCAATATTTGCAGAATTTTGGGACAAATCGGGAAAAATGGCATGTCACGCCCTCGGTCACGCCCGTGACCAAGGGCGTGTAACCTAAAGATCAGTCCAGATTGATGTCGCGCTGTCTGAGCTAGCCCACACCAAGTCACGCCCCAGGTCACGCCCGTGACCCAAAGTCACGCCCGTGACCAAGGGCGTGTAAACTTAGAATCTTCCACGTGGAGCTGCCGTCGAGACGTCGAGATGCTGTCGAGAAGTCAACCTAAGTCACGCCCGTGACCCAAATGTCACGGCCGTGACTTTCCACCGTGATCCCTGCTCTGCCGCCGCGCCGAATTCCAGCCCACGCCGCATTTAATGCAGCCGTCCAAAGTCACGGCCGTGACCCGACATGTCACGCCCGTGACATGTCACTTTTCGCCGCGCCGAACTCAAGCCCACGCCGCTGTTAGATCTGATGTGAATAGTGCAGTCACGCCCTTGGTCACGCCCGTGACCGAGGGCGTGTAATCTGAAATTTTTTCCTATAAATTCAGAGGTTCTCCTTGAGTCCAGGGTTCAGAATTTTGGAGTGGGGGAGGTGCTGCTAGAGCTGTTAGTTAGTTTTTCAATGCAATTGTTCATGTCTTTAAGCTTTCATGTCTTCCTTTTCAATTCATGCAATGTTTTAGTTTAACTTTCATGTACTAGCTCTTTTTAAGCTTGTAATCTTCATTTCCCTAGCTTTGTAATCTCTCTTTAAGATTGTAATAGTTTTGATTTTCAATAAAAATTAGCTTGCTCTCTTTCATTTGCTCTTTCTCCTTAAGTACTTCTCCTTTCTTGCAACGTTAAGTTTTCTTTCCTTTTTCCCCTCCACTATGTTGAGCATTAAGTCTTTTTATTATCGTTTTAATCATTCACTAAGTTTGCAAAATGTCTCTTTTTAACTAAGTAATCAAAACCTCCAAAATATCATTAGATAAGATAATAGTGATTTTCCTCGAAGTAGAAGTAATCAACGCGCCCCGTGGAATACGACCTTGGTATTTCCAAATATCCTATACTATAGACGATAAGGTACACTTGCCTTTATCGGATATAGTTTTGGAGAAAATCTCAACCTTTCACTAAATTTCAAAACCGAGAAATCTATATCAAAAATCTCCCAGATTGGAGTCAAATCGAATAGAGGGGTTCACAGCGTAAAACAAGTTTTAGGTAATCAATTAAAGAACGAGAGTTCGATTGATTTTTTCCTAAACTTAGTTGGGCATTCCCCTCAATAGAGGCATGTTCGAGCTTCGGGAACCTCCATGGTCAAGTAGTTTACTTAAATAGAATTAGAGTTATTTTTTCTTTCTCTTAATTATTTTTACTCCAAGGTGACTTTTGATCGAGCGCTAATTTGTTTTACCATCGTTTAAAACTTTCTTTAGTTTGTAAATTATCTCTTTAAGCTAAGTAAAATAAACCTTAAAAAAATCATTAGATAAGATAATTGTGATCTCCTCAAAGTAGAAGTAATCAACGTGCCCCAAGAAATATGACCTTGGTATTTTCAAAATATCTTATACTATAGACGATAAGGTACTCTTTCCTTCATCAGATATAGTTTGGAAAACATCATCAATCACTTCGCCTTTTCTTAAATCAAAATCTCTAAGTAAGAAGTAGATTTCTTCGTATCATTTTCCTTCTATATTCATTCCCTTCCGACAAACAGAAGTAGATCCCCTTGCTAAGTCACAGATGTAATGCCCCGATTCGCTCTAGGCCCCTCATGAGTATTTTGTGTCACCGAGAGTTCATTCGGGCTCGGTAGAAGCCATAAGACCATGAGGTGGTCAGGTTTAAGTCATGGTCAACAAGGGTGGGTGCAGCACTCCCACTCCCTAAAGATTAGAAATAAGGGAAAAACTTGTAGCAGAGAGCTAACGCCAGGAGGTAGTGATAGAGCTTCTTCTTCTTCGTCGCCAACAATAGGGGCGCTGGAATGGGTTCTCATCGTTGTGAAGAGCGCTGCCGGGACCAGGAAATGTCGTGAGGAGGAAGAGCGCCATCGGGTCAGCCGCTGGAAGAAGAGCGCCATCTCGGACCTGGGAAATGTCGTGAGGAGGAAGAGATAAGCGGCTAGGGCAGAAGAGAGAAGAATCGCGGCTAGGGCAGAAGAGAGATGAATCGCGGCTGAGCGATCAGGAGTCGTGAAAATAAAATTGGTAGCCTTAAATAAAATGTGGTCAAAAGCCAAATATATATGTTGTAGTGTTGATGCGATGATTCGGCAAGTGCACCGGTCGCGCAAGTAATAATAATGGGGAAAATCCCCGAGTGTTGGTCTCTTGAGGAACACAGTAAGGTGGAGTTAGGTTTCGAGGAAGGACTTGAGATTGAAGTCCTTAAATCGGATGGAATGCGGGGGAGTTGGGTTGGCTTTTGGAAAATAAAATAAAAGCTATCAACTACTCCTATGCAATGCCGCTATGCAATGCTTCGCTTGGCGGGATGGAGACTAGGCAGGCCTTGAGCGCGCTGCGTCGAAAGGGCGGATGGACGAGTAGGCAAGCGGAATTGAACTATGCAGGCCTTGAGCGCACTGCTTCGTTAGGCGGGATGGGATACAGGCCGCGATGCCACGCTTCGGTAGGCGGATGGACGAGTAGGCTAGCGGAGTGAGGGTCGCAAGCACCTCTTCGACAAGCACGCCACTAGCAATTGCTAGTGCGGCACACGAACGTGACGGCGGAATGGAAATGGACGGCGGCGCACCTCAAGCAACTCAAATAGATAAATTACACAATCACATAGACATGAAATATATATGTAAATATAACTAATTCAAGTGCCACTTCATCATAATAATGAGATCTAAAACATATACACATCAATAAGAGAAGAATAAGGCAAGAAATCGACCGAATCCGAAGTCTCGTTGTAGATTCACGGTTGGAATCGCCGGGTTGTCAATCCGCGTCCAAGCTCGGTCCGCAACTACGTCCGGGGTAGAGAGAGCTATCACGACTCTCCAATGGACCCGTCTTCTTCGTGTCACGATCCGGCAGAAGTTGCAAACTTCCTCTTTCTCGATGGAGATGGCGGCTAGATCTCTCTTTGAAGCTCTTGGATGAAGGAGGAGACCGAGAGGAAACTCCGGCTCAAGATTGGCGTGAAGAACAAGCCCGGAGCACCTCCATATGGTGGGCGGCGGTGGAGGGGCGAAGTCGGACGAAACTGGAGCAGAAACTGCGGAATACAGCGAGCGATCTGACCTAAATCGCGAGCAGCGGAATTTATAGGCGCTGGAATTAAACAGTGCGCACGGTCAGTGGCGCACGACCAGTGGTCGTGCGCACTAGAATTCGGTGATCATGCGCTCTGCCTGGACGGAACCTGCAAGGACAGAAATTATGAAATAACATGTTCGCACGACCAGTGGCGCACGACCGGTGGTCGTGCGCACTATCGTAGGTGGTCGTGCGCACTGGTTGAAACAGAACTCATGAAATTGATGATAAGCGCGCACGAACAATGGCGCACGACCGGTGGTCGTGCGCGCTAGCGTAGATGGTCGTGCGCACTGCACCAAACAGAACTCATAAAAAGGGTTAAGTGCACACGATCAGTGGCGCACGACCAGTGGTCGTGCGCAATAAAACCGGTGATCATGCGCAGTGTTCCTGTGCAGAATTGCACCGGGAACACCTGCACGACTCCTATTCCAGCGTATACCACTAATCTAGCCACTGAAAGTGGGACTTAACAGCGCAAGAAAACTAATAACAAAGAAAGATACGAATTTACACCAAATAGGGCCTATAAGTGCACCTAGCATAGAATGACCAATATGAGCAAAAATAGGGCTAAAGTGCAGTGAAAAGACTAAATAGATGGCCCAGATGAGTCCATAAAAGTGTATTTGATCAGGACTCATCACACCCCCAGACTTAACTGTTTGCGCGTCCCGAGCAAACAAATTCTAAGCGAACTAGGAAAGAACAGTAGATGGCTTAATGATTACACTACAGAGTACCATGCGAAGTCGCATGCTCACGTGCATAAGAAAAATAGTAGAAAAGATTTCTGATTATAAAAACAGTTTATATATTTCTAAAAGAGTAAAAGCATATTACAACTACTCAAAATGGTGAACAACGGTGAATCATTCGGTCATGCATACGGAGAAAGTAAACTAAACGCTGAGACGAGCATTGCTCAAGATCGGGATGCAGGACAAACTCCACTGAAATCCATTAGTGTCGGTGACCATAAGCTCACCCGGTCACATCCTCTCCACGACACTAGATTGGTCCATAGCGTGAGTCGGTAGGACTTTCAGGTTTTAATTGAGGCTTGGGTTACGGTGAGGTAAACAATGATAAACAAAATGGTTTAAAACACATAACCCAATTGAGCTTTTAAAATAACTACCCGCGCACCAAAATCGAATGCAGGTGCACCACACCCCCAGACTTGTACTTTTGCAACATAGGTGTGTGCACCGCCTACTCCCAATACATAATTTTTCTACATGATTTTTCAATAAAACTCATTTTTCTTTCTTCTCTTTTTTTCATTTTTCTTTCTATCTTTCTTTTTCTTGTCTTTTTTTCCTTTCAGCAAAATTTTCAAATGAGCACATCCACAGATTCACATAATAGACACCACAATCAACACCCCCCAAAATGTAAATGAAACTACAACTAAAGCTCAGATTTGGGTGTGTGACTAGGCTAGGATTTTAGGCTTTGGTGAGATAAATGTGGAGCTGAATCAAGAAAAGGGTAGGCACAAAGGGGCTAGCAAGGGTAGACGATAGGCATGAAATAAAAAGTTCAACCGAGCCAAAATAATGGCCTACGTCATTCTCACGCACTAGAACTATCCTATGCCAATGCTTCAAGAATCACTTGGGGCAAGTTCTAGCCACCGAGAAAGATTCTCCTTTCTCCCGACTCAAGCAATACGAGTCTAGCGATCGATTACACACATCCCTACGCTACCGTTTGATTCACACCGGATTCACCATTTGAGTAGAGTAAACAACATTTACACTAATAGAGAAAAATATAAAACCATAGTATAAAAAGAGATCTAACCTACACAAATTTCTATGCAACCGAGCACTCGACTAGGAGCACTACGGGAGTCAACATTTTACTCTGCTACATAGTCCTAAGCCATCACCTAGACTTTCCCACATAAGCAGAAGAATTAAATTCACTACAGAGCATGCATACAGGCGAGTACGTGCTCAAGTGGGTGCGGTGGTGTGCAATGAAAATGAACAACAATTTAAATGAAATCTTCTAGTATGCAGTGCAATAGTGCACGTGAGCGGGTAAACAAAACTACTCTCCCCCAGACTTAAACTAAACAATCCACAGAATATATGACATGAAAATCAGGAAAGGCTAGGGAAAGAGAGTACCCAGTGCTCAGAAATGAGCACACCAGAAGATTGGCGTGTAAGCTAAAATGAAGCTGCAGCATCCGCCATCCAGAAAAGATACCTGCAGGGGTCAGCTCCGCAAAAACAAAAGAAAATAGAAAACTGAAAAGAAATATTACTAACTAAACATGATTAGATGAAATAAAAATGCAGAAAAGAAAGATAACTACTGGGGTTATTGTCATCCCAGCACGACTTATTTGGCATTTGTACAGTTCTAGCTAATGGGCCTATGAAAATAAAAGTGGACAGGTAACTGTTCTAATATGCGTGTAGGTAGCGGGTACCTATACGGAGAAAGAACAGTCACGCCTCTACCCGAATATAAATAAAACCTGCCCATCACAGGTAGAGGGAAAAGAAAGTAAGAAGAGGAGGAGGCCTGGTCCTCACTCATCTCACCAAAACTATCCTTGCCTAGCAAGGAGTCGTCAACAGGGAGGCAGCAGGAGGCGAAGGCAATGAGTGGAGCTTCCTCTACGGAGGGAGAATAAACCTCTTCACATGAGAGGATGCTCTCATCATTGACTTGAGCAAAAAGCTCCAAGTCCTCCTGAAGTACCTGTGAAGATTCAACCTGCACAGACTCAGATGAAGGAAGGGGATCAAGAAATAAAGAAGACGAAGAACATAAATAATCTAAAATCGGGGGAGTGGTCCCGGTCTCACTCCCAGCAGGATCCAAGGATAGATCGCTATCATCATCGTAAGTCTCATGGCGAGGGGAACCCAAGAACTCAAGGGCCTCGGTGGTGAGTTGGACCTCCTCGTCCCATGAGGAAGTGCAAACCTCCTCATCAGAAAGAGTATCCTCCTCAACCCACCGAGGTGCACCCTCCGAGTCAGAGGCATCACCCCACTCCTTCACTTCGATAGGATCAAATAAAATGTGGGTAGAAAAATCTTGCAAAGAAACTGGAGGAACACAAAGATTTGGTTCCTCCGCAAAAAGATCTGCTAAAGCCTCCCCGATGGAAAGAATACTTTCCTCATCATGCTCAGGTGCATCTAAGAGCTCCCATTCCTCTCCTTATTGCCCAACAGATGAGTGATCTTCATCACTGGGAGCGAAGCCATACACAGGGAGTGAGGAGTCCATGCACGAGACAAGCTCGGGGGTAGAGGGCACAATTGCCTCCATGGGTAAAGAATGAGTGATAGGGACAATGTTGTCATGAGTGGAGGAGCGGCGGTCAGGATTGAAAAGACTAGGACAGTCCTTCAATTCATGACCCTCTCCTCGACACAATAAGCAAACAACGTTCCTACACTGTCTAGCATTTAATTCATTCATTTGGTCTAAATAATAGTCCATCATGTCGTAAGTTCCAGGAGAAATATCCCATGAAGACATTTTCAATAATAAAAGCAGATATAAAGAGGCTGAAATTCTTTGCAAGGAAATCTACACAAACTAATAAAACTCCTTGGATTAAACTTGCTTAAAACTTTAAAATAGGAGAGAAGAAATAATAACAAACAATATAAATTTAAAAAGCAAACAAAAATAAAAAGGCGGCTATAAACACTAGAAGAAACTTCTCTCTCTCAGCTCTCCCTCTCAAGAAAACTCACACGTCTGTGTTCCCCGGCAACGGCGCCAAAAATTTGATGCGATGATTCGGCAAGTGCACCGGTCACGCAAGTAATAATAATGGGGAAAATCCCCGAGTGTCGGTCTCTTGAGGAACACAGTAAGGTGGAGTTAGGTTTCGAGGAAGGACTTGAGATTGAAGTCCTTAAATCGGATGGAATGCGGGGGAGTTGGGTTGGCTTTTGGAAAATAAAATAAAAGCTATCAACTACTCCTATGCAATGCCGCTATGCAATGCTTCGCTTGGCGGGATGGAGACTAGGCAGGCCTTGAGCGCGCTGCGTCGAAAGGGCGGATGGACGAGTAGGCAAGCGGAATTGAACTGTGCAGGCCTT
Source organism: Dactylorhiza incarnata (assembly GCA_033032865.1). Lineage (NCBI taxonomy): Eukaryota > Viridiplantae > Streptophyta > Magnoliopsida > Asparagales > Orchidaceae > Dactylorhiza > Dactylorhiza incarnata. The sequence continues at coordinate 3,648,647 of JAWHQI010000068.1, forward strand.
GAGCGCACTGCTTCGTTAGGCGGGATGGGATACGGGCCGCGATGCCACGCTTCGGTAGGCGGATGGACGAGTAGGCTAGCGGAGTGAGGGTCGCAAGCACCTCTTCGACAAGCACTCCACTAGCAATTGCTAGTACGGCACACGAACGTGACGGTGGAATGGAAATGGACGGCGGCGCACCTCAAGCAACTCAAATAGATAAATTACACAATCACATAGACATGAAATATATATGTAAATATAACTAATTCAAGTGCCACTTCATCATAATAATGAGATCTAAAACATATACACATCAATAAGAGAAGAATAAGGCAAGAAATCGACCGAATCCGAAGTCTCGTTGTAGATTCACGGTTGGAATCGCCGGGTTGTCAATCCGCGTCCAAGCTCGGTCCGCAACTACGTCCGGGGTAGAGAGAGCTGTCACGACTCTCCAATGGACCCGTCTTCTTCGTGTCAAGATCCGGCAGAGGTTGCAAACTTCCTCTTGCTCGATGGAGATGGCGGCTAGATCTCTCTTTGAAGCTCTTGGATGAAGGAGGAGACCGAGAGGAAACTCCGTCTCAAGATTGGCGTGAAGAACAAGCCCGGAGCACCTCCAGATGGTGGGCGGCGGTGGAGGGGCGAAGTCGGACGAAACTGGAGCAGAAACGGCGGAATACAGCGAGCGATCTGACCTAAATCGCGAGCAACGGAATTTATAGGCGCTGGAATTAAATAGTGCGCACGGTCAGTGGCGCACGACCAGTGGTCGTGCGCACTAGAATTCGGTGATCGTGCGCTCTGCCTGGACGGAACCTGCAAGGACAGAAATTATGAAATAACATGTTCGCACGACCAGTGGCGCACGACCGGTGGTCGTGCGCAATATCGTAGGTGGTCGTGCGCACTGGTTGAAACAGAACTCATGAAATTGATGATAAGCGCGCACGAACAGTGGCGCACGACCGGTGGTCGTGCGCGCTAGCGTAGGTGGTCGTGCGCACTGCACCAAACAGAACTCATAAAAAGGGTTAAGTGCACACGATCAGTGGCGCACGACCAGTGGTCGTGCGCAATAGAACCGGTGATCGTGCGCAGTGTTCCTGTGCAGAATTGCACCGGGAACACCTGCACGACTCCTATTCCAGCATATACCACTAATCTAGCCACTGAAAGTGGGACTTAACAGCGCAAGAAAACTAATAACAAAGAAAGATACGAATTTACACCAAATAGGGCCTATAAGTGCACCTAGCATAGAATGACCAATATGAGCAAAAATAGGGCTAAAGTGCAGTGAAAAGACTAAATAGATGGCCCAGATGAGTCCATAAAAGTGTATATGATCAGGACTCATCAAGTGTTAATGCATGAAATTGGTAGCGTTTATTTATCTACAGTTGCGCTTATAAACGCTACCATAAATAACTTTTGGCAGCGTTTACATAACTGCTACAAATTAAGCGTTACCATATGCATGATATGGTGTAGTGTGATACTGCCTCCGAAAGCCATCAAACGATCTGTGGCCACACAAAACGATATGGATACTTGTCATCGAGAAGGTGTTAGCTTCTCGACGAAATCGTATCGTTGATTGGCTAACGCCGGGTGGTAGTGATACCGCTAGCGGAGGCCATCAAATGATGTGTGGCCTCACAAAATGATATGGATAATTGTCGTCGAGAAGGTATTATCTTCTCGATGATATCGTATCGTAGATATGCTAACGTAGGGCGGAAGTGATACCGCCGGAGGTAGCAATCAAACGATGCGTGGCCTCATAAAATGATATGGATACTTGTTGTCGAGAAGGTATTAGCTTCTCGACGATATCGTATCGTCGATTTGCTAACGACGGGCGGTAGTGATACCGTCGGCGGTATCCATCAAACGATGTATGGCCTCACAAAATGATATGGGTACCTGGTCGCCGAGATGGGTACCTTGTCATTGAGAAGGGTAAGCATCTCGAGGATATCTTATCATCAAGAGCTAACGTCGGGCGGTAGCCTTCAAAAAAATATGAGATGCAACACGACCCCTTTTATTATACCCATACCTTATCCTTTCTCATTTGAAGGATTAGAGATGACTTAAGTCAATAAGACAGTGACACGTGGATTGTTTGTCCAATCCATAGCATGGGAAGTATTTATCCCATTATTCCTAGTTAAATTAGCCCCGATACCGCCCGCGGTAGCCTTCAAAAATATATGAGGAACGACACGACCCCTTTTATTATTCTCATACCTTATCCTTGCTCATTTTGAATCCTGGGAGATGGCTTAGGTCAATAAGACAGTGACACGTGGATGGATTGTCCAATCCATAGTATGAGAAGTATTTATCCCATTATTCCTAGTCAAATCAGCCCCCATTTTCTCTCTCCTCCCACAAACCTTGAACTTCATTGCCTCATCCAAGTGCTGATCACTGGTCTTCCTCTTCCCCCACACCCAATCATTGAGACCAGCTAATTTTTTGTAGTAGATCAAGCTTGGACGGAGGATCGACTCTTAGCCGACCGCCACCATGCCGCCAAGAAGACAAACTCGGTCCATGGCCATAAATCAGGTGACTTCCGCCCCCTCTCCCTTAGTGCTAGATCTTTAGATCTGATTTAGGAGAGATGTCGACTTAAAAGAGCTTGACCTTGGTGAGTTTAATGGAGTTTTCTAGGAAGAGACCACGCTAGAACTTCTGGGCATCGTTCGCAGAGAAAATATATTCAATCAAGTCCTCTCTTCAACACGAAGTTGTTGGAACTGATTTCATGAAGAACAGTGGTCTAATGAGGGAGTACTGGAGGAGAGAAGGCGAAATAATATATTAGTTTGCTGGAGGAAGAAGATGAATAGATGATGTTCATCTGTCTTTAGATCCATGCATACTTTATAATATTTAGACAGAAATCTGTTTTCTTCACGCGACGGACTTGAAGCTTATTTTTAGGCATGAACCAGTCACATTCAGGTCTTGCGCTCAACACGAAACTTGTAGCCCTTAGAAAGACCTTTCCAACCAGTGGTTGTGCATTTTCAGGGGAGCTCTGTATCTCCGACAAAGTAAAATCGAAAATGGTTGTGCAGAAAATGATCTGGTTTATGCACATGACAACTAGTTGTACAGATTTACTCTTTTGAGTTCAACCCAATTTTAGATAGGTTAGGCTTAGATATGGGCATTGGTCTCAACACGAAAGTTGTATCCCTTGGCGATACCTTTTCGGAATGGGGTGGCACATTATTTTTGGTGGTCTGTAGCTCCCAGAAATCATGTTTTAGTATGCATTGATGAATATGAACAGAATTTTGATGTTTTACCGATTTTTCTCAAAATATTTACTGGATGCTTATAAAATCTGGTAGAGATGTGCCTGATGATATTGCGATCACCCCTGTTTAGTTTCAGAATTTTTGGATACATTATTGGTACAAAAAATGTACCTCCAAGACACACACTAAAAGAAGAGGGAAGGGACTGCGGAGTGCAGGTTACTTAGGACGAAGAATGCTAGAGGAGAGATCTCTGAGGGAAACTTATTTGATTTATCTTAAAAAAGGATTTTAGAGAGGGGTCTCAAACAGGCCAGGGAGAGAGGTAGAAAAGCAACAGAATTCGAGACCGCATACACATATTATAAGTTGGAGGCTCGAAGCAAAAGTCCCTTTTTAGGTACCCCTACCCCTCTATTTATAGATGCGGAGGCTGCCCAAATGGGCAGATCCAAAAATTACAGGCTACCTGGGGTACAGGAGAACCGGGGCAGAGCAAAGGGGTGCTAATAACAAATGAGAAAAAAAGAGGCCAGACCGTGTGGTCTGGCGATTTGACAAAGACTTGATCGCTGGTGCCTTGGGAGAAAAGATGGAGGGAGAGCAGGCGATCTTTGCGATCTCTCAATTCTAAGACCGTTGGAAAGGTCCTTTCTGGCTAGAGAAGAGAGGTCGCGGGTTTCCGGGCAAACATGATCCCCACACATTTTCAAGTTGCGCTGGAACTTTGAAAATGTTCTCTTTGACCGCTGAGACCGCGACCGTCATAAATGCGTTGGGCTCTATACATATGGCTTCAGAGCTTCAAAATTCATAACTTCTGAAAGGAGCAGCTGATGAGTCCTGATCATATACACTTTTATGGACTCATCTGGGCCGTTTAGTTAGTCATTTCACTGCACTTTAGCCCTGTTTTAGTTCATATTTGTTAATCCATGCTAGGTGCACCTTTTGGCCCATTTTGGTGTGATTTCATGTATATTTTCATTAGTGGTTTTCATGCACTGTTAGGTGCCACTTTTAGTGGCTGGATTTGTGGTTGTGCGCTAGAACAGGAGTCGTGCAGGTGTTTCCGGTGCATTTCTGCACAGGAACACTGCGCACGATCACTGGTTCTATTGCGCACGACCACTGGTCGTGCGCCACTGATCGTGTGCACTTAACGCCTTTTTCACGAGTTCTGTTTGGTGCAGTGCGCACGACCACCAATGCCAGTGCGCACGACCACCGGTCGTGCGCCACTGCTCGTGCGCATTGACCATTAAATTTCTGAGTTCTGTTTCATCTATTGCGCACGACCACTGACGCTAGTGCGCACGACCACCGGTCGTGCGCCACTGGTCGTGCGAACATGTTATTTCATAATTTCTGTCTTTGCAGGTTCCGTCCAGGCAGAGCGCACGATCACCAAATGCTAGTGCGCACGACCACTGGTCGTGCGCCACTGACCGTGCGCACTGTTTAATTCCAGCGCCTATAAATTCCCTGCTCGCGATTTAGGTCAGGACCCCTCGCCCGACGCCGCCATCTTCCGCCCGATTCCGCCCGATTTCGCCCCTCCACCGTCGCCCACCATATAGAGGTGCTCCGGGCTTGCTCTTCACGCCTATCTTGAGCCGGAGTTTCCTCTCGGCCTCCTCCTTCATCCAAGAGCTCCAAAGGAAGACCTAGCCGCTATCTCCATCGAGCAAGAGGAAGTTGGCAACCTCCACCGGATCGTGACACGAAGAAGACGGGTCCATTGGAGAGTCGTGACAGCTCTCTCTACCCCGGACGTAGTTGCGGACCGAGCTTGGACGCGGATTGACAACCCGGCGATTCCAACCGTGAATCTTCAACGAGCCTTCGGATTCGGTCGATTTCTTGCCTTGTTCTCCTTTTATTGATGTATTTGCAACTAGATCTAACATTATGATGAAGTATATTTTGATTAAATAGCATTTTTACTTGATTATGTCTATATGATTGAGTATTTTTGTTTATATTATTGAGGTGCGCCTTGTGGTGTGGTTTGTTGGTTGCGTTGTGCCGCCCTAACAATTGTTAGTGGTGTGCTTTTTGAAGAGGTGCTTGCGACCCTCAATCCGTAAGCCTACTCGCCCATCCGCCTACCGAAGCGTGGCATCGCGGCCCGTATTCCATCCCGCCTTACGAAGCAGCGCGCTCAAGGCCTGCATTGTTCAATTCTGCTTGCCTTCTCGCCCATCCGCCCTTGCGACGCCTAGTTTCCATCCCGCCAAGCGAAGCTTTGCATAGCGGCATTGCATAGGAGTAGTTGTTAGCTTCTATTTTGTTTTCCAAAAGCCAACCCAACTCCCCCGCAATCCATCCGATTTAAGGACTTCGATCTCAAGTCCTTCCTCGAAACCTAACTCCACCTTACTGTGTTCCTCAAGAGACCGACACTCGGGGATTTTCCCCATTATTATTACTTGCGCGACCGGTGCACTTGCCGAAATTATCGCATCAAGTTTTTGGCGCCGTTGCCGGGGAATACAGTCGTGTGAGTTTTCTGGAGAGGGAGAATCTGAGAGAGAAGCCCTTTTCATTTGTAAATTGCATCTTTTATTTTTATTTCTGTTCGTTTTATTCCTTTTTCTTGTTTTATAGTAGGTTGCTTTAGTAAATTTTTGTTAGGTGTAGTATTTCGCACAATAGTGTTTGTCTTTTTGAATCGTTTTATCTTCACACTATGTGGGCACATCTAAATTTCCGTTGCCGTTGGTGTGGAGCTACTTCCCACTCTAGTGTTGAATGCCCTACGGAGAATAGTAGGCATAATTCCTCTCGCCCAGCATATAGAGCATCGACTCCGTCTGATACTCCATATGGTGCGCGTAAGTCTTATGGCTACTCTGCTGAGCCATTACCGTCATACTTCTTTTCGGCTCCAGCCCCCGCTGTGCCAAAGAAGCCTGCTAGGCAGTGCCAGTTTTGTCGGGGCACAGATCATGCCCTGAAGGATTGTGTTGCTTATCTTCGCCAATTGGATGAGGATGACGAGCCGAATATTCGGATCGTCCCAACTCCTAGCTCTGGCGGCACACCTTCAACATCCGGCTATGTGTCTTTGTCACCTTCACATTTTGAAGGGTATGGCATGGACACGGTCACTGGATGTGTGGCTGATCTGGGCACCGACATTGCTGAGCCCATTCTCCCAGTGCATCCACCACCTCTAGTGGATTCGATTCTTTGTGAGGAATCGGTGCTCGACTTTTATCCGAGCACTATTCCTCTCCCTGTTGTGCATACTACACTCGTCTCAGACGACATTGTTGATGATGTGTCGCAGGAGGAGGCGGTTGATCTGAGTGTTGTGCCTATTCCTGTGGAGGAGGACAACCTTCTAGGTGAAGAGGAATTTTCCTCAGCACCGGTGGAGGAAGTCCAAATCCTAAGCCTGGCCACCGTTGATCCCGCCGAATCTTGTAGCATTGATGACAATGCAAACATTATTTTACTTCCCCAACCTAATGGGAGTGAGACCGGGACCACTCCCCCGATTTTTGATTATTTATGTTCTTCGCCTTGTTTATTTCTTGATCCCCCTTCTTCATCCGAGCCTGTGCAGGTTGAGTCTTCACAGGTATCCCAGGAGGACTTGGAGCTTTTTGCTCAAGTCAATGATGAGAGCATCCTCTCATGTGAGGAGGTTTATTCCCCCTCCGTAGAGGAAGCTCCACTCATTGCCTTTTCCCCCTGCTGCCTCCCTGTTGACGACACCTTGCTAGGCAAGGATGGGTTTTGTGAGATGAGTGAGGACCAGGCCTCCTTCTCTTCTTACATTCTCTACCCTCTACCTGTGAGGAGCAGGTATCTATATTTAGGTAGAGGGGTGACTGTTCTATCACCGTATCGGTACCCGCAACCGACACGGATATTAGGCCAGTTACCTGTCCACTTCTCCTTCCATAGGCCCATTAGCTAAAACTTTTAGTTTTTGAATAAGTCGTGCTGGGATGACAGTAACCCCAGTAGTTATCTTACTTTTCCTGCAATTTTATTTCATCCAGTTTAGTTAGTAATATTTCCTTTCAGTTTGTCTTTTTCTTTTGTTTTTGCGGAGCTGACCCCTGCAGGTTTCTTTTCTGGATGGCGGACGCTGCAGCTTAGTCCTGGTTTAAACGCCAATCTTCTGGTATGCTCACTTGCTGAGCATTGGGTACTCTCTTTCCCTAGCCTTTGCTGATTTTCTTGTCATATATTATGCAGATTGTTTAGTTTAAGTCTGGGGGAGAGTAGTTTTGTTTACCCGCTCACGTGCACTATTGCACTGCATACTAGAAGATTTCATTCTAAAATATTTTGTTTATTTTCATTGCACACCACATCACCCACTTGAGCGCGTACTCATCTGTTTGTCTGCTCTGTTGTGAATTTAATTCTTCTGCTTATTTGGGAAAATCTAGGTGATGGTTTAGGACTATGTAGCAGAGTAAAATGTTGACTCTAGTAGTGCTCCTAGTCGAGTGCTCGGTTGCATAGAATTTTGTGTAGAGTAGATTTCTTTTTATGCTATGGTTTTATATTTTTCTTATTAGTATAAATGTTGTTTACTCTACTCAAATGGTGAATCCGATGGAATCAAACGGTAGCATAGGGTTGTGTGTACACGATCGTTAGATTCGTATTGCTCGAGTCGGGAGAAAGGAGAATCTTTCTCGGTGACTAGAACTTGCCCCAAGCGATTCTTGAAGCATTAGCATAGGATAGTTCTAGTGCGTGAGAATGACGTAGGCCATTATTTTGGCCCGGTTGAACTTTTTATTTCATGCCTATCGTCTACTCTTGCTAGCCCCTTTGTGCCTACCCTTTCCTTGATTCAGCTCCACATATATCTCACCAAAGCCTAAAAGCCTAACCTAGTCGCACACCCAAATCTGAGCTTTAGTTATGAATTTATTCACATCTTGGGGGGTGTTGATTGTGGTGTTTATTTTGAGAATCTGTGGGTGTGCGCATTTGAAAAAAAATTCTGCTGAAAGAAAAAGATAAGAAAAAGAAAATTGAAAGAAAAGAAAAATGAAAAAAAAAAGAGAGAAGAAAGAAAAATGAGTTTTATTGAAAATCATGTCGAGAAATTATGTATTGGGAGTAGGCGGTGCACACACCTGAGTTGCAAAAGTCCAAGTCTGGGGGTGTTGTGCACTTGCATTCGATTTTGGTGCACGGGTAGTTATTCTTAAAGCTCATTTGGGTTAGGTGTTTTAAGCCGTCCTGTTTATCATTGTTTACCTCACCGTAACCCAAGCCTCAATCAAAACCTGAAAGTCCTACTGACTCACGTCTTGAACCAATCTAGTGTCGTGGAGAGAATGTGACCGGGCAAGCCTATGGTCACCGACACTGATGGATTTCAGTGGAGTTTATCCGGCATCCCAATCTTGGGCAATGCTCGTCTCAGCGTTCTATTTACTTTCTCCGTATGCATGACCGAACGATTCACTGTCGTTCACCAATTGAGTAGTTGTAATATGCTTTTACCCTTTTAGAAATATATAAACTGTTGTTATAATTAGAAACCTTTTCTACTATTTCTCTTATGCACGTGAGCATGCGACTTCGCATGATACTCTATATTGTAGTTTTAAGCCATCTACTTTTCTTTCCCCGTTCGCTTAGAATTTGTTTGCTCGGGACGCGCAAACAGTTAAGTCTGGGGGTGTGATGAGTCCTGATCATATACACTTTTATGGACTCATCTGGGACGTTTAGTTAGTCATTTCACTGCACTTTAGCCCTGTTTTAGTTCATATTTGTTAACCCATGCTAGGTGCACCTTTTGGCCCATTTTGGTGTGATTTCATGTATATTTTCATTAGTGGTTTTCATGCACTGTTAGGTGCCACTTTTAGTGGCTGGATTTGTGGTTGTGCGCTAGAACAGGAGTCGTGCAGGTGTTTCCGGTGCAATTCTGCACAGGAACACTGCGCACGATCACTGGTTCTATTGCGCACGACCACTGGTCGTGCGCCACTGATCGTGTGCACTTAACGCCTTTTTCACGAGTTCTGTTTGGTGCAGTGCGCACGACCACCAATGCCAGTGCGCACGACCACCGGTCGTGCGCCACTGCTCGTGCGCATTGACCATTAAATTTCTGAGTTCTGTTTCATCTATTGCGCACGACCACTGACGCTAGTGCGCACGACCACCGGTCGTGCGCCACTGGTCGTGCGAACATGTTATTTCATAATTTCTGTCTTTGCAGGTTCCGTCCAGGCAGAGCGCACGATCACCAAATGCTAGTGCGCACGACCACTGGTCGTGCGCCACTGACCGTGCGCACTGTTTAATTCCAGCGCCTATAAATTCCCTGCTCGCGATTTAGGTCAGGACCCCTCGCCCGACGCCGCCGTCTTCCGCCCGATTCCGCCCGATTTCGCCCCTCCACCGTCGCCCACCATATAGAGGTGCTCCGGGCTTGCTCTTCACGTCTATCTTGAGCCGGAGTTTCCTCTCGGCCTCCTCCTTCATCCAAGAGCTCCAAAGGAAGACCTAGCCGCTATCTCCATCGAGCAAGAGGAAGTTGGCAACCTCCACCGGATCGTGACACGAAGAAGACGGGTCCATTGGAGAGTCGTGACAGCTCTCTCTACCCCGGACGTAGTTGCAGACCGAGCTTGGACGCGGATTGACAACCCGGCGATTCCAACCGTGAATCTTCAACAAGCCTTCAGATTCGGTCGATTTCTTGTCTTGTTCTCCTTTTATTGATGTATTTGCAACTAGATCTAACATTATGATGAAGTATATTTTGATTAAATAGCATTTTTACTTGATTATGTCTATATGATTGAGTATTTTTGTTTATATTATTGAGGTGCGCCTTGTGGTGTGGTTTGTTGGTTGCGTTGTGCCGCCCTAACAATTGTTAGTGGTGTGCTTTTTGAAGAGGTGCTTGCGACCCTCAATCCGTAAGCCTACTCGCCCATCCGCCTACCGAAGCGTGGCATCGCGGCCCGTATTCCATCCCGCCTTACGAAGCAGCGCGCTCAAGGCCTGCATTGTTCAATTCCGCTTGCCTTCTCGCCCATCCGCCCTTGCGACGCAGCGCGCTCAAGGCCTGCCTAGTTTCCATCCCGCCAAGCGAAGCTTTGCATAGCGGCATTGCATAGGAGTAGTTGTTAGCTTCTATTTTGTTTTCCAAAAGCCAACCCAACTCCCCCGCAATCCATCCGATTTAAGGACTTCGATCTCAAGTCCTTCCTCGAAACCTAACTCCACCTTACTGTGTTCCTCAAGAGACCGACACTCGGGGATTTTCCCCATTATTATTACTTGCGCGACCGGTGCACTTGCCGAAATTATCGCATCAGCAGCAAGCTTGAATCTCAAGCGATCACCTGAAATTATACAAAAAACGATCTTCACAATGGTGTCTGTGCTATCTCGATTGAATAAACGATCGACAGGATCAGCTTCTCCCAAGAAAAAGGAGAACACCAACCAAAAGAAGAAGACGGATAAGGCTCCTCAGCCTCTGGCTGAGGCGGGCACATCGAAGGAGACAGCTCAATCTCTTCCAAAGAAACAGCATGACTTGCCGGAGAGCACGGTTTTGTCGGTCTCTACCGTTGTTGATTTGTCAAGTAGTTCTTTGGGTCCTCCTGTGCTGAACTTTCCTGATCTATCTATTTCTTTTGATTGCCAGAAAGTCGTTGAGGTCCTTACTCAGACTGCTATCCCATCTGGTGAGATCACCTCAACTGAAGCTATCCTGGCTGGCATGTGTGAGAAGAAGGTTGAGGCTGAGAAAATTAAGCAGAAGATTGCTGATTCTGAAGAAGCTGTGAAGATGAAAAAGAGAGAGAACTCAAGTTCCTCTGTTGAAACTGCCAAGAGAAAGAAAAATGAAGAAAGTAAAGGTGTGATCACTTCGTAGGCGATCACTCTTCCTGAGAGCGGCGGTCTTAAACATCCTGAGGATGCTCCTGAGAAGACTAATGGGGTCGGTCTCCATTTCCCTTCTGCGATCTCAGCTTCTTCAAGAGAGGCGGACTCCGAGTTGATTGCTTATCTTGATGAAAATTCTTTAATGACATCTCTTGTTCGATCTTGCAGGTGTTGGACCCTTTTGAATCTGAACGCATCCAGGAGGCTACTGCAGAGAAGGAGATCGCCGAAAGGGAGAAGGAGACCGCTGCAGAGGCGGCCAGATTAAAGGCGGAAGCCGAGAGGGAAGAGAGTGAAAAGAAAGATAGAGAGAGAGAAGCGCGAGCTGCTGAAAAGGAGGAAGAAAAGAGAGCTGCTCTACTCGCCGCAGAGAAGAAGAAAGAAGAGGAGAAGAAGGCCGCTCTGCTTGCTGCAGAGAAGAAGGAAGAGGAGAGGAAAGCCGCTCTGCTCGCCGTAGAGGAAGAAAAGAAAAAGACTTCTAATGAGGAGAGAGCTCGTCAGATTGAAAAGGAGAAAATCGCACTTTCTGGCGGTCTGGCGAACCCCTCTGCTGCTCAGGTTGAGAAAATAAACAAAGCGGCGGTAGATCGCGCATCTGCGATCTCTGGTTTGCGGACTGGTAAGATAATGAAGGTTGCAAAATCGTTGGAATTCCTTCCCCTTCTTGCTGTTCGACCGAGATCTCCAGAGAAAATACATGAGATCGTCATCATTGAAACATATGACAATCTTGCTAGCAATGCAGAGCTAAAAAGGAGGAGAAAAGAAGGAGAGAAATTGCAAAAGAGAGAATTGGAAATAATGAACCTTGAGCGCCTAAGGGAATCAGACCGCCTTTTGCTGACCGCAAAGCCTGCAGTCACAAAAGATATCGAAAGTACCTTACAAGACTGTGGTCTCGATTTCTTTTCAAGTATTCTTTTTTACGCGAAAACTTCTATCTTTGGACTATTTGTAGTTGAGTTAACTATAGAACTTTTCTGATCACAGGTGATGAGATCGCGGATGTTCCAGAGGAAGGAGAGCTCCTTCCGCAAGAGATGGTGGTTCCAGCTCAGCTCGCTGACATCCTCAAGCCAATGTTTGAGGTTGTCCTCTCCATGCTGATTCGGGAACGATCCTAAAATGATCAACTCCGTGCTCGAGATGACCAGCTCCGGGTTCACACCGCCGATTTTGAAGAAAGTTTGCGAGCTAATGAAAAATGAGTCCACGAGGAGTGCGATTAGAAGAATGATGAGCTCATTCGGGCACTTTGGAAAGCTGAGAAGGTTGCTGAATGTTACAAGGGAAAAGCTGCAGCTCTGTCCGCTGAGGTCTCCATTCTAACGGGCGGTCCTGCAAAGATGATAATGAGGACCGAGATTTTTGGCGATCATGCGGAGGAGAGACCGGTTTCAGAAATCATGGTCATCCCTATGGAGCAAGTGGACAAAGAAATGTCAAAAATCCACCGAGCTACAATGTCTGCAGATCATAACTTGGTGTCTGTTCTGACCGCCGTAAATGAGATGCAAGAAATTGCTTCTTTTGTAGGAAGAAAGCGTCCAAATAGGAGATAGATTATTTCTTCATGCGATCTTGAACTTTCGAAAACCTGAACAATTTGAACGTGTTGTAATGTATAAGACGACAATAATTTTTATTTATGCGATCTCTGTGATGTCGTGATGTCGATCTCTTGTTATTAAGTGTATCTTGCTTTTTTTTATTCATATACTTGTCATGATCTGGGATTCTGCGGTCTAACTTTAATAAGACCGAATGTATAACGATATTTATAATCTTATGCAGGTGTACCATCGGTCTAAGCAATTTTACTGGGCGATCTCAGGAAAAGTCATCATTGCGAAAATATCCTTGGATTCCTATAAATAGCTGGCCTTTGAGTTTTTATTTCATACTTTTCGAATGCACCCTAAGCACCAGTCTCAGCGAACTTCAATTATGGTATCCGCGCGAGCTTCTTCTGCAGAAGTCTTCCTGGAGGCCGATCATAAACTTGATCGTCTTTCCAAGGATGAATACATGTCCTTTTTGGCGAAGTACGCGATTCAATATTAGATCGTGGTGAGACCGCCCAGAGAGGGTGAAGGATTAAATTTTGGAGAGGAGAATATGTTCATATATCCCATCGATCACTTCGATTATGGGATGAAATTTCCTCTTCCTTGGGAAATTCTCGATGTGATGGAATATTACGGATTTGGGCTCGCTCAGCTACCTCCAAATTCGATCGGTCTTATCAATGTCTTTATCAATTACTTGAGATCGGAAAGAATTAAATTTACTATGGCACTTTTCCGCGCGACCTTTACTCCAAAAGTACTGAAAGAAGGACAAAAGAAAGAAGAGTTCAAGGGGTTAGTTTACTTTCATGCGAAGGAGTAAAAATTCTGAATCTTCCAAATAAAGTTCTATTCTGGACGGAAAGGTTCCTCATTTTCGAAGGCGACCTCGGCGGTCTCAGCAGCCGACCATCTCCGAGAGCAGAAGCCGTCTTCAGAAAAAGCAAGACGATCTCAAAAGAGGAGCTGGATGTTTTGGTTTTTCTAGCGGGCAAGCGACTGGACCTCCTCCATTATCTAGCGATCTGGCCTGAGATCGCTGAGATTCCTCCGGCAGAAAGTGAGTATTTTCCCCACGGTCTCATGTATTCTTTCCATAACTTCTTGATTTTTCTATCTTTCCTTTTTCAGCGACCTTTGCGATCCCTACATCCGACCCGGTGGCACCAGATGAAGAGGTGCTCACTCAAAGGGAAAAAAGAAAGAGAAGGGAAGAAGAACGCGAGATCACTGGGGTTGGTGATACATCGGAGACCGCTAACGATCATTTTCCTATGGCCGGTTTCATGAAGAAACAGAAAGATACCAAGGGAAAACCCCTTCTCAAATGGGGGGCAAAAGGGAAGGCCGTGAAGGTGTCCACCGATCTCGCTCTTTGGAGTGGAAATTTATCGCGCCATGCTTTTGCGGCCACCTCGGCCCTTTATGGGAAGAAAACTCTCCAAGAAGCATACAATTTTGAGACCGAGATGCTTCCCGACACCTGCGCTCAAGCGACCGTCAGGAGAACGGTCTTGAATCACCACATGGGGCGGTCTCTGAGAAGAACCCTGAAAGAGATCGAGGTCCTGCATGAGGAGCGAAGAGTAAGAACTTTTGCTTGAGGTATCTATCTCCTTTTATGTGACCGCACAATCTAATAATTTTCTTTTGCAGCAATCAAAAGAAGCAGCGTATGATCCTGACAATCCGGAATTCCAGAATGCTCTAATGCAACATATTAAAGAGACCGCAGAACAAGTGATCTCAGAACTTCACGACCGCGGCGGTCTTACTGAAGAATTTAGAGATATAAAATTTGCCGATCTTTTCTCTGACGATGCGGGAGTAATAGACGAATAGTCAATCACGACTGGTAAGGCCGCCTCTGAGAGAGAAGAAGAGGAAGCAAATGTTGATATAGAAGGGAATGCTGATGAAGCGAGCGGAAGCCAGTATGTTGCTGGTAATGTTACAAGCTCTGCCGCAGACTTAAGCTCCGGATCTAAAATTCCTCCCAGAGATTCAGGAGAGTCTTTAGACGAGACCTGCTCTTCTTCAGATGATGAGCGGTCTCCTAAAAGATCAAGAAGCAAATAGATCCAGTTGTCATTTTTACTTTTCGCGTCTGCGGATTTTGTGACTTCGCGATCTGATGCAATGAACATTGAAAATAGAAAAATAGAAATTTAGTATACCTTTGTGATAGAGAAATTTGTGTTCTCCAATCTATACTCGATTAAGGCAAGTGTACCTATCGAAATATAGCATAGGATATGAAATATATCAAGGTTGTATTTAAACTCGGGGCAGGCAAGTACTATTACTCACAACAATTCTATTATTCTACCGAATAAAGATATGGGTTTTTGAAAATAAAAATAAACTAAGCTTAATTAAACGGGAAATAAACTATTGAAAAAGAGTGCTCGATCAACGATTCACTTTGAAATAAAATAACGGAATAAATTAGTTTAACATTCGTAATTCTATTAAGACCGTGGCGGATCCGAAAATAAGAAATAATCTCGCTAGAGCATTAAATCTCCTAACTTCTAGACGTTTTGACCGAAATCTCTTTGCAAATCAAAAGGCCTAAAGTCGCATTATCGAAGTGAACCACGCTATTGGATTTGACTCCAATCCGGAGGATTTACGTCATCCTATCTCTAGGGTTGCGTGCAACTCCTTCCTTCCTTGAGTGATCTTTCACATTCACGAGCCTCTCGGCTACTCAAATATGAGATCGGAATCTACTACCGTATACATGAAATACAGAGTCGATACGATAAAAATCAAGGTTGGATCAAAAATAAAAATACAAAAGTGAAACATAAAATAAAAGATGCGTTATTTTATCGCAGAGATTATCGCGATCGGGCACCAACAAAATTAGCTAAGCATAGTTGAAGATGAGACAGAGATAGAGAAAAAGAGAAATTTGCATTTTCATTCAACTTGAAAAAGAGTTACAATAATGAAAATTACTAAGCTATTGCAAGATGAAATAAAAGGACAAAAAGAAAGAAATTACAAGAACTTGGAACTTGCTCTCTAACTCTCTACACTACCACTACATTCCTC
The DNA here is from genome assembly GCA_033032865.1 of Dactylorhiza incarnata. Taxonomy (NCBI): domain Eukaryota; kingdom Viridiplantae; phylum Streptophyta; class Magnoliopsida; order Asparagales; family Orchidaceae; genus Dactylorhiza; species Dactylorhiza incarnata. Next base: position 3,664,440 of record JAWHQI010000068.1, read on the forward strand.
TCAAAAGCTTGATCTCATGGTCCTTTTATAGGAGAGGGGGAAGTTTCTAGATGGAAGTGAAGATGAAGGGGAGATGCATGCATGATATTGATGAGGGAGAGAGAGGATAGGAGAGAGAGAGAGAGGCAAATGCATGAATGGTTTAAATGAGGGGGAGAGATAAATGGCTACATGCATGCATTTTATTTAAAAGAAAAGATACAAACAAAATAGAAAATAAAAATAGAATAAAAAGGGGATGAATGAGAAATAAAGAGGGGAAAAAATAAAAAGGAGAGAGAGAAGAGAGGGGGGAATAGAGTGGGCTGCTACATAAAGGAAGTGGGCTTCTTGATGAAATGAAGTGGAGAAAGTGGGCCAACTTTGATGATTGAAAAGAAGAAGTGGGTTGCATTCATGTGAGGCTTGGGCTGGATAATTGGTGAATGAAATGGAGGCTCACGGGTAGATTGTAGTGGAGCTGCTATGCAAGGTGGCTGGACTTTTATGAGCTGCATTCACGTGGACTACACTTTGTTGGCTGCATGGAATAATGGATTAGAGGAGGCTCTTTGGCCTTGAATTAAATGGGAGACCGGCTGCATGGTTGCATTAATGAAGAGCTGAACCAACAACAAGTTGACGGGCTGCTACACTTGGTCAAGGTGGTCGGCTACAATTCTTCAAGATGATGCGGCGATGGCGTGGACTTCATGCAAAGGTGGTGGCAATGACGCAGACGCGGCGTTGCGGCATGAATATTGACGGCGCGACGATGGCGTTGCGGCGACGATGGCGGCATGGACGGGCACACGATGGCGAACGCGACGACTTCATGCAAAGGTGGCGGCGACAATATTCCTACAAAATAAAATAAAATAAAACATTAGCATTAGTTAAGAAAATATAAAAATATAAAACTAAAACATAAAAACGATGACTAAAAACTAATTATCAAACTCCCCCATGCTTAGGCTTTGCTTGTCCTCAAGCAAATGGAAATCAAAATAGAGGGGAAACAAAAAGAAAAATAATTTTTAAGTTGCATAATTAAAAAAACCAAAGTGTGAAAAATTAAACTATCCTAATTTCTATGCTAGCAACTAGTGAGGTGAGATATCCAAAATAGAAAACTTGAAAAGAGGAGACCTAAAAATATTATTAAAACTTAAAGAAGGATTACACATTTCTAAATCCCTAAAACAAGACATCCAAAAGTTTAGGAAAATAAGAAAAACAAAAATATAGAGTTTCTAAATAAATGGTGCATTAGACGAATTACTAGGTTGCTAAAATAGCGACTACCCCTAAATCACCTAAAAATAACCTCCAAAGAAATCCATCAATGATGGTGTCCATAGGCTTGTCCGTTCACACTCTCTCCACTACGCAGATTTGTAACACGTTCTAAAGATCACTAGGACTTAATAGGCGTAATAATTTGGTTTAGGTAAATGATTAGGAGTGATAATTCAAAGATAAAAAGGAAAACTAAACACACTAAACCAAAGTTGAGCACAAAAACAAGAATTGAGAGGTACAACATTTTTTCATTTCAAAAATAAAAACAAGGCCATGTAATTTTTTTTCTTTTCATAATTGGCCACGAATAAACTTCATTTTTTTTCTTTTGATTTCACACAATTTTTTTTTGATGATGATCTTCTTCTTTTTGGTACTACTTTTTCTAAATGGGAGCTCCAAATGTAAGTTTTCAAGTTTCTTTTCATTTTTCAAACATAAACCCCATAACAAAAATGAGTAAACAAAAAGCTCAAGGTTTAGTGCGGAAAAAGGGTTAGGCATTTTGGCTTTGGTGAAAAAGTGAAAAGTGGAGCTTAAACAAAGAAAAAGGGAAAGGCCCAAAATAGTTTGCAATGTTGTAATGTTTAGGTGGGCAAAAGGCTCAAACGGGTCAAAGGGTGGCCTAGATCATTTCTAAAGTTCGTGAAAATCAAAAACTACGCACATGCTTCGAGAGTAGCTTGGGACAAGTTCTAGACAACAAGAAAGAATTATTCCTAAATGAAAAAGTGATAACGCTTTTTAGCAACCGTTCCTAGGCAATAACACCGAATAAAAAGAAAAACTACAATTTGCTAACTTATAGTCCTTAAAGGACTGATGTCTATATGTAGAGATTAGAAAATCGTAAAAATAAAATATGTTAAAACTAATAAGTTTAGAAAACCTATTCAAGAAAATTCTACCTAGGACAAAAGAACCGCTCGGCCATACACATCACTAGAAGACGCATAAAAATAAAGATAGAAAATAATTTTTTGACTTTGATTTTCAAATAGATTTTATATATATTTTTTTTAATTTTTTGGATTTTTTCACAAGGCTAAAGAAACAAAATAGTACCATAATAAATTTTTTTTTTATTTTGTTTTGTTTTCAAATTTTTTTGTGTTTTTTTGAAAGACTTAAAAAGAAAGGGAAAACACTCCCCCATGCTTAAAGTTCAACATTGTCCCCAATGTTGAATAGTAAGTATGAGGAAAAAAGAAGAAAGGAAGAAAAGAAGAGGGGGGGGGGGATGCAATAAAGTAAATAATAAAAAAAGAAGAAATGAAGAATCGCACCGACATGCGGTGGAATCTTCAAAGGAATGACGCCCGAGAATGTACGGACGGAGTTATTGAAGAACTCCGCCGTATGTGAAACGGGGAAGAAGGGGTCGTTAAAAGAAGAAGAAATAGAAAGAGGAATAAAAGAAGGTGAAAAAGAAATTTCATCAACAGAAATTTCACAAGGAGAAAGAGAATCTTGTGAAATTTCGGGAGAAGAAGGGGTAGAAAGAATTAAAGATGGATTATCTAAAATAAAAGAAGGAGAATTATCTAAAATAGAAGAAGAAGAAAAAGAAGATTCGCTAAAAATAGAAAAATTTGGAACAGATGAATTTAAGACTGAAATGGAATCACCAACGTCATCGGAAAAAGAAAGAGAATTATGAGACTTCTCGTCATCCTCAAGAGATAAGAAGCACGTCGGAATATCCATATGTGTGTCATCCAAAGGAGGAAGGAAACAATCCGGAACATCCGAATAGTTATCTTCCTTGAGAGGAATAAGACAAGCCGGGATATCCGGTGACTCATTACATGAAGAAATTGAAGGAGACGGAGAAGAAGACGAAGAAAACGATGCGGCCTCACGAGAAAAACAATCCAAAATGGTTTTGAAATGCGAATTAATATTATCAATAGACGTTTGAAATTCCAAATACCCATTATCGATAGAACTAAAAATTAGAGGCGCGGCGCTTTGCGGGGCAAAATCATGTGAAAAATAAGACGGGTTCCCCATCTCCCAAGTAGGATAAAAATTAGAGTAAGGGTCAAATTGGCCACTTTGACCTACTCCAGAAAAATTGAAATCATATGAGGGAGGGGTTCCCAAAAAACATGCAAAATTAAAGTGGTCGGGCGACCCGCAAAGAGCGCAAAAAGAAGATGATTCTATGATAAAAAAAAGCTACTACCAAAAAAGAAAGAGAAAATTAAATTTGTTTTTTTTTTATTGATTTTTTTAGGCGGATTATGTTAGTCCTGGACTTCCCGAGATCTGCCCTGTGAGGGATTTGCAACGGTACTAGAGGCTGTGATGGGAATTCAAGCCCAAAGCGTCCTTTCCAGGAATTTAGGTGGAATAGAAAAACGATGATGTGGGTTAATTATAATTTATAATGATAATAATTTTTTTTTGAATTTTAGTAGAAGTAATAAACTCGATGCTTTCGTAATATTGCCAAAAATATCCCCGGCAACGGCGCCAAAAACTTGATAGAGAAATTTGTGTTCTCCAATCTATACTCGATTAAGGCAAGTGTACCTATCGAAATATAACATAGGATATGAAATATATCAAGGTCGTATTTAAACTCGGGGAAGACAAGTACTATTACTCACAACGATTCTATTATTCTACCGAATAAAGATATGGGTTTTTGAAAATTAAAATAAACTAAGCTTAATTAAACGGGAAATAAATTATTGCAAAAGAGTGCTCGATCGACGATTCACTTTGAAATAAAATAACGAAATAAATTAGTTTAACATTCGTAATTCTATTAAGACCGTGGCGGATCCGAAAATAAGAAATAATCTCGCTAGAGCATTAAATCTCCTAACTTCTAGACGTTTTGACCGAAATCTCTTTGCAAATCAAAAGGCCTAAAGTCGCATTATCGAAGTGAACCGCGCTATTGGATTTGACTCTAATCCGGAGGATTTACGTCATCCTATCTCTAGGGTTGCGTGCAACTCCTTCCTTCCTTGAGTGATCTTTCACATTCATGAGCCTCTCGGCTACTCAAATATGAGATCGGAATCTACTACCGTATACATGAAATACAGAGTCGATACGATAAAAATCAAGGTTGGATCAAAAATAAAAATACAAAAGTGAAACATAAAATAAAAGATGCGTTATTTTATCGCAAAGATTATCGCGATCGGGCACCAACAAAATTAGCTAAGCATAGTTGAAGATGAGACAGAGATAGAGAAAAAGAGAAATTTGCATTTTCATTCAACTTGAAAAAGAGTTACAATAATGAAAATTACTAAGCTATTGCAAGATGAAATAAAAGGACAAAAAGAAAGAAATTACAAGAACTTGGAACTTGCTCTCTAACTCTCTACACTACCACTACATTCCTCTCAAAAGCTTGATCTCATGGTCCTTTTATAGGAGAGGGGGAAGTTTCTAGATGGAAGTGAAGATGAAGGGGAGATGCATGCATGATATTGATGAGGGAGAGAGAGGATAGGAGAGAGAGAGGCAAATGCATGAATGGTTTAAATGAGGGGGAGAGATAAAGGGCTACATGCATGCATTTTATTTAAAAGAAAAGATAAAACAAAATAGAAAATAAAAATAGAATAAAAAGGGGATGAATTCGAAATAAAGAGGGAAAAAAAATAAAAAGGAGAGAGAGAAGAGAGGGGGGATGGAGTGGGCTGCTACATAAAGGAAGTGGGCTTCTTGATGAAATGAAGTCGAGAAAGTGGGCCAACTTTGATGATTGAAAAGAAGAAGTGGGCTGCATTCATGTGAGGCTTGGGCTGGATAATTGGTGAATGAAATGGAGGCTCACGGGTAGATTGTAGTGGAGCTGCTATGCAAGGTGGCTGGACTTTTATGAGCTGCATTCACGTGGACTACACTTTGTTGGCTGCATGAAATAATGGATTAGAGGAGCTGCTTTGGACTTGAATTAAATGGGAGACCGGCTGCATGGTTGCATTAATGAAGAGCTGCACCAACAACAAGTTGACGGGCTGCTACACTTGGTCAAGGTGGTCGGCTACAATTCTTCAAACTGATGCGGCGATGGCGTGGACTTCATGCAAAGGTGGCGGCAATGGCGCGGACGTGGCGTTGCGGCATGAATATTGACGACGCGACGATGGCGTTGCAGCGACGATGGCGGCATGGACGGGCACACGACGGCGAACGCGACGACTTCATGAAAAGGTGGCGGCGACAATATTCCTACAAAATAAAATAAAATAAAACATTAGCATTAGTTAAGAAAATATAAAAATATAAAACTAAAACATAACATAAAATAAAACATTGGTTTTTGGAAAAAGGAAAATAACAAAATAACAAAAACATGCATAAAATATAACAAAAGATAAAAATAAAAACGCAAATAACATAATAAACTAACCTAAAAACGATGACTAAAAACTAATTATCACTTTGTCTTCTCTGCGAATGAATGTCTTTCTTGTACCTTTCTTTTAAATATCGATTGTATTATTTGCGATCTCGTTGTAATAATATAGAACCGGCCTTCGATCTCAATGCTTTAGATGTGACCTAGCTCGGGATGATTATCTTAAACATTTTATATTGATTGAGTCAATAAAGGAGACCTCACACTTTTAGATCGCATTATCGAGAGATGAAGTATCAGTTTTAATTAGGCAAGAATGAAATCACGAGGGTTAAAGATGGGTATGATCTGTTAGGACTGGCGGTCTCTGGCTATAATATACCTATACGAGACCGCTTATCATATTTGCGATCTATGGCCTTTAAGATCTGTTAAGATAACATCAATTCGCAGATATTGTTTCTTAATAACTTTTAGCAGAGAAAAAAGATATGATCTTCCCCGGTTGAGACCGCTCCTTGGAAAATAGGGCCCTTTCATAGCGGATAATCCGCGATCTTCAATTCTTCAGGCCGATTGACATGAAGGTAGATAATTTTGGTTGAACAAGAATAAGATTATGAGGTCGATGAGGAAGAACAAGATCGCTTATAACTGGTCATCTCTGGCTATAATACACCTTCATGAGGCCGCTTATCACATTTGCGACTTCTAGCTTTGAATCATTTGTCAAAATAAAGTGTCAACTCGTAGATGTTGATTCTCAAATAAATAAATATAAAATGCGATCTTCAACACTTCACAGGCTGCCTTTCTTAAGATTGGCGATCTCGAATCTGCAAGATCTTTAGAGATAGAAGATCATAATCCACGTGATTCCTAAATAGCCTTCAATGAGAGCTTGAATGGCGATCTTCCAATGATTCAAACCATTTATTCCTTGGCTTGGAATCATAAAACATGGTGTAAAGTTCGGCCACTTGAACATTTTACAAGGTCTTGAAGATTTTTAGGCGGCGATCTAAATTGCTTCAGACCGCCCCATGCTCAACACGATCTAATACTGAAACTGGCGGTCTTCAAAAACCTCAGACCGCCCTTTATATTAAAAGCTTGATGAATGTAATTTGTAATGATCTGAAGGGCAGGTGGGGCCATGCCAGCATTGCATTCCTCAAAAGACCATCATATTTTTAGTATTTGAAGTGACCAACTCAGAATGATCAAAAAAGGGGCAGGTGTGGTTATGCCGCGGAGGCCATACCGACATTGCTTTCCCCTAGAGATTACTTAAGGTTACATCATACAACCATGTTGGGTCCAACGTTCCTTCACTTGACCCGTAGCGCCCTTCCGTTGATATAAAGATCAAGTTGCGCCTTCACCAACAGTCATGGCTTTTGGTGTAGTTGGTTGCGCTGGGTCCTCTCAATTGGTATCAAAGCAGGTTGCGGGTTCGAGACTGGGAGGGGGGGGGGGGGGGGGGGGCGCTGATAATTCCTGAAATTCTCACTACCTGTGTGGGTCCTGGCGGGTCAGGCGGCCGGAGCCATGTGTCAAGCCACCTCTGAGCCATGTGGTGCGCCACCTCTGAGCCATGTGGAGCACCTCTGAGCTTGTGGGTTGTGCTGGACGCTGGCGGGGGGGGGGGGGGGGATTGTTGGGTCCAGCGTTCCTTCACTTGACCCGTAGCGCCCTTCCGTTGATATAAAGATCAAGTTGGGCCTTCACCAACAGTCATGGCTTTTGGTGTAGTTGGTTGCGCTGGGTCCTCTCAAACCATCTTCCACTTGGTTATCCTCACACCAATGAGCATTCGAGGGTCACAAAACAAGATGATCCATAGGGCAGGTGTGGTCATACCGCGGAGGTTACACCGACATTGCTTTCCTTGGAAAGATCACCAAGACTATAACGATGTCCTTCTACAATGCATGACAGAGCTGAACATTCACCCAAACCTCCCTAAACGTAAAGGTGTGTCATATGTCAGCTAGGACCCGGTATCCTAAGGTTCCTCTGCACGAGCTTGGCGAGCCACTGCTACACAGATGCGAAATCTCCCCGCTACCGGTGGTCCTGGAAGATTTTACCACTCAAGCTTCAAGTCGAGGGGGAATGAAGTAGGATCCATAGATACCTCTCTTGGTAGGACCTTAGCCTTTATAAGTTAAATAATATATCTCAAGGTTTTCTTTCTAATATGCATGAGGTAAGAGTTTACATCCACACTATAATAATGCTTTCAAAAAGAAAGAAAGAAAGAAAGGACAGTAAAATACAAGTTTCATGAAATGAAACGCTTGAGATCATCTCCACTCCAAGTGTGAGATAAATTTTCCCCTTCATAAAATTGGAGACGATATGCTCCATTCTTGATTGCTTCTTTAACAATGAACGACCCTGTCCAGTTTGGATTGAGCTTCCCAGCCGAGCCAGATCTTGTATCTGCGTCAACTTTGTTGAGGACTAGGTCTCCAACAACAAATTCTTTAACTCTTACATTTTTGTCGAAGAATCTGGCCATCCTCCTTTTTACTTCTTCTTGTCTGACAGTTGTCGTATCCCTCAGTTATTCAATGAGATCAAGGTTGCATTTAAACTCATCATCATTTTCTTCCATCCAATCATCTTGATGTTGTTGGGATAATAATACTCTCGGACTTCTAACTTCAAATTCAACGGTAATGAGAGCTTCTGAACCATGAGATAATTTGAAAGGAGTCTCTCCAATGGCCGAAGTTGGAGTTGTTCTTAAAGCCCATAATACTGAAGATAGTTGTTCTGCCCAATTTACTCTAAGATTTTCCACTTTCTTCTTCAAGAGGATGATTATGAGTTTATTAGCAGCTTCTACCTGATCATTGCTTCGAGGAGGATGTACAGAGGCAAACCGTAATTTAGTGCCGATCTGATCACATAAATTTATAAGACTTGAGCTATTGAATTGAGGGTCATTAACTGTGATTATTGCCATGAAAATTCCGTGTCTGCAAACTATCTCCCCAGGATGAAATTCATCACTATCTGAGTAGTAGTCTTAGCTGACGCCTTTGCTTCAATCCATTTACTGAAAATAATCAATCATGACTAAAATGAATCTATGTTGTCCGCTTGCCAAGGGAAAAAATCCAATCAAATCCATCCCCCAAACAGCGAAAGGCCAAGGGGTGGCTATAGACCTGAGCTGCTGAGCTGCTGAGCTGGCTGATGCTGGAGGGGAGAAAACTTCTGGCACTGAACACATTTCTTTGCGAATTTTTCTGCATCTTTCCTCATTTGGAGCCAAAAATACCATTATCTTAGAATCCTCCTTTCCATGGTCTTAGTTCATGAATGACTACGACATTCTCCTGAATGAACTTCTTGGAGAATAGTTGGAATTTGTTCTTCGGAAATACATCCGGCAAGAGGCGAAAGAAAGGTTTTCCTGTAAAGAATTCCTGCAGCAAGATAATAATAGGCTGCTCTAAGCTTAAACCATTTTCTATCTTTTACCGTGGAGTGAAATTCCCAGTAGAGAGATAGAGTATGAAAGGATCCATCCAAGACAGACATTGATCTATCTGCATGACTTCTCCCTCCTCGATAGCTGGACGAAATAACTCCGAGGTAGTTCCTCCTGAGAGAAGACCAAATTTTGCTAGCTAGTCTGCCTCCTTATTCTCTTCTCTTGGGATATGTTGAATCGTAAAGCTCTTGAACCTGCCTATTTCAATTTTCACCAGAGCTTGATATTGCTTCAAAATGTGATCCCTGGTCTTGAAGTTTCCATTTACCTGAGATGCCATTACTAGAGAATCTGTTTTGACTTGAACATCTTTGATTCCTAATTCTCTTGCGAATCTGAGGCCGGCGAGCAGAGCTTCATATTCTGCTTGGTTGTTTGTTGTCGGGAAATAAAACTTCAATGCCTGATCCAATCCAACTCCATTTGGATTGATCAAAATAACTCCAGCTCCAACGGAAATTTTTCCTGAGGCTCCATTAACGAAGATTGTCCAGGCGAGAGGGGTTCCGAGCTCCTTCTCTGAACTGGCCTCCTTTGCGTCTATCATAAAATCTGCCAGTACCTGAGCTTTGATAGTTACTCTAGGAACATAACATATGTCAAATTCATTGAGCTCTATTGCCCACTTTGCGAATTTACCTGAATGCTCCGGCTTCTCTAAGACACTCTTTAGCGGAAGATCGGTGACAACTTGAATTGAATGGGCTTGGAATTAAGGCCTCACCCTTCGTGCTGAAGTCACGAGCATCAGGGCTAGCTTCTCAAGGATTGGGTATCGGGTTTCTGCACACTTCAAAATTTTGCTTACGTAACAAACTGGAATCTGCTTCTTCTTCTCTTCCCTGACTATGTAACATCCCAGTTCGAACTAGACCCCTCAAGTGACACGGGTCACTTAGAGATGCTTGGACCAGGTGGGATCTGGAGATCCTAATAGGACATGGTTGTGCCCTGATCTCCAAGAGTGGAGGTAGCCCTCAATTAGGAAGCTGTGTTCGACGAACGACCTGAAGGCTGCGTTCTACGAACGGCCTGAAGGCTGCGTTCGTCGAACGGCCTGAAGGCTGTGTTCGACGAACGGCCTGAAGGCTGCGTTCGTCGAACGGCCTGAAGGCTGCGTTCGTCGAACAGCCTGAAGGCTGCATTCGACGAACGGCCTGAAGGCTGCGTTTGACGAACGGCCTGAAGGCTGCGTTCGACGAACGGCCTGAAGGCTGCGTTCGACGAACGGCCTGAAGGCTGCGTTCGACGAACGACCTGAAGTCTGCGTTCGTCGAACGGCCCGATCTGGCGTTCGCCGAACAACGTTCGACGAAGTTGCCGCCATTCAACGTTCGACGAAGTTGCCGCCGAATAACATTTGACGAAGTTGTAGCGTTCGACGAAGTTGCCGCCGAACAGCGTTCGACGAAGTTGTAGCGTTCGACGAAGTTGCCGCTGAATAGCGTTCGACGAAGTTGTAGCGTTCGACGAAGTTGCCGCCGAATAGCGTTCGACAAAGTTGTAGCGTTCGGCGAAGTTGCCGCCGAACAACGATCGACAAAGTTGTAGCGTTCGACGAAGTTGCCTCCGAATAGCGTTCGACGAAGTTGTAGCGTTCGACAAAGTTGCCGCCATTCAGCGTTCGACAAAGATGTAGCGATCGACGAAGTTGTATTCCGTTCGACGAAAGTGTTGCATTGCAGGATCCGGGCAATTATTCTGCTATCATCCAGTAAAGCTTAAATGCTTATCTTTTTAGGCAGTAGTGGAGTCGATGTCCAATAGGAGGCTGACACCAAGCTTAGAGTTTCAATGCATTGCTTGGAGAAGGGTTTGTGAAAGTGAGTTTTAGTTCTTAAACATTAAAGGCTCTTGTTTAAGTTTTACTTCAAAATAATGTTATATATAAATATAAATGAGCTGTTTGAGTGTTGTATGAGTAATAAACACAAACAGTAAGAGTGCATAAGTAATCACAGCAAGAAATAAGAAATAAAACAAAGCAAACAAGGCAAACATCCAAATGACACAAGATATATAGTAGTTCCCCAAAACCTGGGTACATCTACTCTTCTACCCACTGGTAGGAATCCACTTGAGGTTGTTGATAAGGTGCCCTCACACCAAGGAGTTTTTGATAAGGTGTCTACACACCAATGGTGGTTTGATCAGGTGCCCATATCACCAATAAGCTTTTGATAAGGTGTTTTAAAACCAAGGGAGCTTTTGATCAGGTGCTCTAACCAAGATGCAGGTTTTTGCTAAGGTGGCCTGTCACCGAGAGTTAACTTTTGAAGGGAGTTATAACCCTTTGTACAGGAGGGGAAATAAATAAAACAAAAAGGTTGAAGGTGTTCTTCTCTTTCTAAGAAGACTCTTGATGATGATGTTGAAGAGAGCTCCCCCTGTCTGATTTAGATTAGATGACAACTTATGGATGAAGCTCCTTATCTAGATTGCAAATACTCTTCTTCTTCTTCTTGCAGTTTTGATCCTGAGCAAATAATGGTGATTGGTGTCTCAGGATGTATATGATCTGCAAAGAAAGAGTTAGCAAAAAGAAGATAATATATATTAGATCTGCTTCTTTTTGCTCCTCTGTTTCTCTTCCTGTATCTTCCTTTTTCTGCCGCTAGCTGCTATCTTATTCTGTACAACAATTCTTGATATGTTCTGTGTATATGTTCTGTACAGCAATATGTTCTGTTCTTTCTTCCTGCTTCTTTTCTCTGCTCTTCTCTATTTATTTATTCTGGAGAGCTTTCGGTTGTTTTGAATTCTTGCCGACAGAAGAGGAAAGAGATAATATCTCTTTTATTTCCCAGATCCCTCGAGAACATAAGTTGCCGTCTTTAGCTTTTGCAATGGCTATATCATTTAATGCTTCAACAGCTGTAATGTCAGATTTATAAAGGCAGCAATATATATTGCAATATATAAATAGAATTAATAAAATATTGCTTAAATTAATCCGACAGCATATCAGTCGAGCTGAGAATGATATAAAATAATGCTGCAGATATTTCGTCGAGCTCAGCTTCACGTTCGTCGACCTGATCATTTGATTCGTCGTTCTGAGCCTCTGTTGAAGATTCATCAAACGCAGACTTGAGTTCGTCGAACGGAAGGATTCGTCGACCGCTGAGCCATGGATAATTTCGTCGACCACTGAAGTATTGAGCAAAAGCGTCGACCACTGAGCTGGAGCAAAAGCGTCGATTGCTGAGCTGGGATCTGTTTGTCGACCGCTGAACCAATCTGTTCGTCGACCGCTGAATATAATTTAGTCAAGCACTGCACTTAGACAAATTCTTCGACCACTGAGATTTGAGCTGTTCGTCGACCGTTGAGATGGGGTCTGTTCGTCGAACGCTGAACGGCTGGATTTCATCGAGCGCAGAATGAATACCATTCGTCGAGTGCAGAGCGCCGTTCGTCGAACGCAGGTAGCCGTTTGTCGAATGCAGAGAACATATGTTATTTTTTTTCTTCTCTTATTTTCTTAGCCTATTAATTATGTCTCTTTTCAGCCTTCTTTCTTAATAGGATTTGACCTAAGTTATAAGATATGTTATGATAGAAACTTAGACATTAAAGGTGGATCCTAACTCAAATCAAAACTAAGGTTCCAACAATCTCCCCCTATTTGAGTTGGGATCCTAATCCAAATTAAGACTAGGTTCTAATAATCTCCCCCTATTTGGTTTAGGATTCCTAAGCAAAAAAAGTCTTGAATAACTTAAGGCTTAAGGACAGAGATTATTTCTAAATTTCTTTTTAAAACCAAGCAATTTCTGATATCCCATATTTTATTTAAATAGGATTTTAATGATGAATTGCTAGCTGTTAATGGATTCTAGGAATTTTAAAATAAAAAAGACAATGCCTGATACCTTCTTTCTATAGAATCCCCTTAATCAGAAGAGACTCACACTTAGTGCTTTGATCATTTTTGATCTATGCAACAGAGTAGAATGCTCAACTTGATTTTAGGAGAAAATCTATAAGAATGTGAAGTTATCTGACTTGTTTTTAAGATAGAAAATTCCAAAGAATCTTAAAACTGCTGTTTAATTATAATTTGAGTAAAAATTTTAAACATTAAAAAAAATTGCCTTATAGATAGATATGTTGGCCTTTTATTTCATTGAAATATAAATTTGAAATTTTAAACTGATTTTTCTGAACATGAAGAATTTCTTTTTCTTTAAAAGTTTGTTTAAGCTTATCAGCCTTAATTAACTTATTTTCTAATCAAATAATTTGTTCTGCTATTATTTTAAAATTTTCTTTATGTTTGTTATATTCAGAAGTTAATTTGTTTATTATTTGCTCTTTTCTGATTCTATTTTCAGAATGTATTAAACCTGTACAAGATGATTTGAAAACAGATTTAAAATCAGAGATAAGATTAGGAATTGTAGTTACCTCTGTTACCTTGTCTGTTTCAGATTCAGCATCTGAGATATGATATGAACCATATATGGCCATCATACAGAAATTTCTGGACTTTTGTTCTTCTTCTTCTTCTTCTTCACTTAGAGTTGAGGATGGTTCTGCATCAAAAATGCAGTTAGTGGAAGAAGTAGAAGAGGGTTCATTTACCATCCTTGAGAGGGAGTTCCAGATGCTTCTTGTTGAAGTGCAGTCATTAACTCTTTGATAAATGTCATTTGACATTGATTGAGCTAATATTTTCATGGCCTTTGCATCAGCACTTTTCATCTTTTCTTGATCATCTGTTGAAGGGATTGAGAATGGAGGTCCTGGCAAAACAGATTTGTAAATATTTTCATCTATTGCACTCATATATAACTTAATTCTAGCTTGCCATAAAATAAATCTATCCAAATTACAAATAGGTGGATCTGAAATTGAAAAATCTGATTGTGCCATTTAGAAAAACCCTTTAAAAAAATCTTAAGAACTAAGTGATCTTTGTGATTTCAGGTGTTAGCCTGTGTGAAAAATCAACCTCCTCTGATACCAATTGAAAGTGAGTTTTAGTTCTTAAATATTAAAGGCTCTTGTTTAAGTTTTACTTCAAAATAATGTTATATATAAATATAAATGAGCTGTGTGAGTGCTGTATGAGTAATAAACACAAACAGTAAGAGTGCATAAGTAATCACAGCAAGAAATAAGAAATAAAACAAAGCAAACAAGGCAAACATCCAGATGACACAAGATATATAGTAGTTCCCCAAAACCTGGGTACATCTACTCTTCTACCCACTAGTAGGAATCCACTGGAGGTTGTTGATAAGGTGCCCTCACACCAAGGGGTTTTTGATAAGGAATCCACACACCAATGGAGGTTTGATCAAGTGCCCAAATCATCACAAAGTTTTTGATAAGGTGCTTAAAAACCAAGGGAGCTTTTGATTAGGTGCTCTAACCAAGATGCAGGTTTTTGCTAAGGTGGCCTGACACCGGAGTTAACTTTTGAAGGGAGTTATAACCCTTTGTACAGGAGGGGAAATAAAGAAAACAAAAAGGTTGAAGGTGTTCTTCTCTTTCTAAGAAGACTCTTGATGGTGATGTTGAAGAGAGCTCCCCCTGTCTAATTTAGATTAGATGACAACTTATGGACAGAGTTCCTTCTCTAGATTGCAAATACTCTTCTTCTTCTTCTTGCAGTTTTGATCCTGAGCAAATAATGGTGATTGGTGTCTCAGGATGTATATGATCTGCAAAGAAAGAGTTAGCAAAAAGAAGATAATATATATTAGATCTACTTCTTTTTGCTCCTCTGTTTCTCTTCTTGTATCTTTCTATTTCTGCAGCTAGCTGCTATCTGATTATGTACAATAATTCTTGATATGTTCTGTGTATATGTTCTGTACAACAATATGTTCTATTCTTTCTTCCTGCTTCTTTTCTCTGCTCTTCTCTGTTTATTTATTCTGGAGAGCTTTCGGCTATTTTGAATTCTTGCCGACAGAAGAGGAAAAAGATATTATCTCTTTTATTTCCCAGATCCCTCGAGAACATAAGTTGCCGTCTTTAGCTTTTGCAATGGCTATATCATTTAATGCTTCAACGGCTGTAATGTCAGATTTATAAAGGCAGCAATATATATAGCAATATATAAATAGAATTAATAAAATATTGCTTAAATAAATCTGACAGCATATTAGTCGAGCTGAGAATGATATAAAATAATGCTGCAGATATTTTGTCGAGCTCAGCTTCACGTTCGTCAACCTGATCATTTGATTCGTCATTCTGAGCCTCTATTGAAGATTCATCGAACGCAGACTTGAGTTCCTCGAATGGAAGGATTCGTCGACCGCTGAGCCTGGATAATTTCATCGACCGCTGAAGTATTGAGCAAAAGCATCGACCGTTGAGCTGGAGCAAAAGCGTCGACCGCTGAGCTGGGATCTGTTCGTCGACCGCTGAACCAATCTGTTCATCGACCGCTGAATATAATTTAGTCGAGCGCTGCACTTAGACAAATTCTTCGACCGCTGAGATTTGAGCTATTCGTCGATCGCTGAGACGGGCTCTGTTCGTCGAATGCTGAACCGCTGGATTTCGTCGAGCGCAGAATGAATACCATTCGTCGAGCGCAGAGCGCCGTTCGTCGAACGCAGGTAGCCGTTCATCAAATGCAGAGAACATATGTTATTTTTATTCTTCTCTTATTTTCTTAGCCTATTAATTATGTCTCTTTTCAGCCTTCTTTCTTAATAGGATTTGATCTAAGTTATAAGATATGTTCTGATAGAAACTTAGACATTAAAGGTGGATCCTAACTCAAATCAAAACTAAGGTTCCAACAGTTTGGTCATTAAATACTTATTAATGCAAATCAATTCACCTACTCTCTTCTCTCTTAAAGTGAAAGGGCTGCTGGTCAGATTACCTTATTCATCTTCTTCTTCTCCTCCTTCTTCTTCTCTTCATCTTCTTCATCCCACTTAAGGTTTTAACTTAGGGTTCTTGAAGGAGCAAGCTTGGAGAAGGATTTGGAGCTTGGCCGACCACCACCCAGCTGCCACGAAGATGAACTTGAACCATGGCTGGAAAGTAAGGTGACTTCCGACCCCTCTCCCTTGGTGCTAGATCGTATAGAAAAATTAGGAGAGGTGTTGAGCTCAAAAGAGCTTGGCTTGTGAGTTAATGGAGTTTCTTAGGAAAAGACCAAATCAGATCTTTCTTGTTAGGGCACCGATTGTTGAAATGGTTGAAGTGAAGTGGAGGTGACCGGGCAGTCCAAATTTGGGTGATCGCCGAGACCGCGTGGTCTGTATTTATGATCTGCCGGTCTGGCTCTGCCGGTCTATTTTGGCGGTCTGCTGATTGGCCGGTCTATTCTTGATCGCTGCGGTCTGTTCCCGAGTTGGTTTGCTGGTTGTCCTGTCTTCTTTGTTAGAAGATCGGGCAGTCTGTTTTTATGTGACCGCCTATCCAGGCGGCCTGTGCTGGCGATCTGGCGACTTGTCTGAAGTCGGCCAGATGGTTCCTGGTTTGCTCCTGGTGGTCTAAGGGAGGAGTACCTTTGTGTCCGCATGGCTTGTGCGCGGTATCGTGTTCGCGTGACCTGTGCGCGATCTTCCTGCTGATCTGCGGTCTTGGTTGGATGTTCATCCAAGTAGTGTGATCGCGCGGTCTGCCTTGTGTGACCGCTGGCGATCTGACGGGTGGTGATTGTACCTCTCCTGTACGGTGACGACATCAATCTACCCGCCTATAAATAGGGGTGCAGGGCCCGCCATTCATAACAAGAACTGTAAGAACTAGAGCCTGGGTTAATTCATGCGGTCTCAACTTTGCGGTCGGGCGGTCTCGGAAGCGAGTTGACTGTTTGTTGTGTTCGCAGGTTTGCGGTCAGCAGGTTGCGGTCTCCTTCCTTGGTGATTATCCAGCGGCTTGAATAAACAGTTTGACAGCGGTCTGTCTGTGAATTGGTTTATGGTGTTCTTGCGCTGTTCGCATCGAGCTCAGCGATTAGGCGACCTTCAGCGGTTAGGCGATCTGAGTTGCGGTCTGGCGACAGCTTCTGTTCTTCGTTCAATTCAATAAGCTCTAGTTCGTGCGGTCTGAGGTAGCAGCCTTGCAGTGCAGGAGGTCTGTCTGTTTTCTGTTCGCGCGGTCTTAGGTCAAACCGGGCGATCTCTGAAGTCGAGCGGTCTGTGTGGTCTCAGCTTGTCTAGCCGCCAGATTTGTTTTTGTGTGTTTTGTTCTTTTCTCCTCCGTGATTCTTATGAATCATGTCTCGCCATGTATACCTCGCACTGTAAATGAAGTTTGTGATTCAATAAAGTTTCTTGTGTTGCTGTGTGGCATTGTGGTTGTTTGGCTATAACTCATTTGATGCAACTCCTGCTTACTCCTAAACGATCCAAATCAAAAATTTTAACATGGTATCAAAGCTAGGTTGTTGGAGTGGATATGCAGTGTTCAACTTGAGTTGCCATCGTCTTTGTGAAGAAGAGACCACTTAGATTGCCATGGAAGGTGGATACGCAAGAGTGCTTTGTATTGAACTCCTCACATCGACTAACTATAAGAAGTGGAGGTCGTGTATGGAAAGTTACTTACATGGCGAGGATCTATGGGAGATAGTTGGAGGAGAAGACATACAAGAGGTGTTTCTAGCAGGAGATAATATGGCATATGTGAGACTTTGGAGGAGGACTAATGCTAAGGCAGAGTTCACTCTCAAGAGGGCTATCTCACCGGAGCTATTTGATCACATCATTGGATGTAAATCTGCTGCTGAGATTTGGACGTCTTTGGATGGGTTGTTTAATAAGAAGAATGTAGCTCGGCTATAGTTTCTTGAAAATGAGTTGGCGAAGGCCTCTCAAGGTGATATTTCTATTTCTACCTTCTTTCTCAAGATGAAGAACCTCACAGCAAAGATTTCTGCATTGGACCCTGTTGAGCCCATCTCGGAGGCAAAACTGAAGTGGCATATCATCCGCGGGTTGCGGAAAGAGTATCTTGCCTTTGTGACTTCAGTTCAAGGTTGGGCAAATCAACCATCTCTGTTGGAGCTGGAGAACTTACTTGCTTCGCAGGAAAGTTTGGCAAGACAGATGGCGGGGACTTCTATCTCTGGGGGAGATAGTGATGTGTTGTTCTCTTGAAAGAAGAAGAAGAAGTGGGAGAAGAAGAAGCCAGGTCAGGATGGACCCTCTACTTCAGGTCAGCAGGATAGAGGTTATGATTCTAAGTCTGATGGGAAGAAGAAGGGAGAGGGACCAAGGTGCTTCAGGTGTAATAAGACCGGCCACTTCAAGAAGGATTGCCAGGTTAATCTTCAGTTGGGACATGTAGCGGAGAAGGAGAAGCCAAAGTCTTATGAAGCTGGATGGGGAGGAGCCTTTGCAGCTAATATGACGGCGATGCCCGTTAAGGCCTTGGCTGCCATCAACTTCGAAGAGGATTGGATTGTTGATTTAGGGTGTGGACATCACCTCACCGGGGATGAGTCAAAATTCTCTTCTTTGGCGCCTTACTCAGGTAACGATGTTATCATTACGGCTGATAATTCTGTACATGCAGTAGAACAAGAAGGTGTTGTCTCTCTGAGCAGTGATAATGGTCCACTCACATTGAGGAGTGTTTATCACGTGCCTGGTATGAAGAAGAATCTCTTCTTTGAGACCAATGCGGTCGATGCCGGTTATCACGTTCTGTTTGGCCCAACAGAAGTGAAGTTTCTTAAAACTCAACCAGAGATAAAGGGAGATGTTATCCATGTTGGAAAGCGGGTTAAGGACTTGTTCGTTTTGTCGACAAGTACCTATGTTGATAAGATGAAGACCAATGATAGCACGGCTATCTGGCATGAAAGGTTGGGCATGTTGGCATGGACAAATTGAAGGCTATGGAGGTAAGGGGCCTTGTCAAGGGCTTGCCTAGCTTGTCCTCTTTTGGAGACGGTCATGTTTGTGCTGGATGTCAGTTTGGTAAGTCTCATCGACTTCAATTTGATAAATCGCAAACAAGATGCAAAGCGCCGTTGGAGTGCATTCACGGTGATTTGATGGGACCAACTGCCACCCCAAGCCTTGGAGGCAACAATATATGTTGGTGTTGATTGACGATTACACCAGATATGTCTGGGTGTATTTTCTGAAAGAGAAGTCGGAAGCCTTTGCGAAGTTCATGGAGTTCAAGGAGCTAGTGGAAGGTCGGTTAGGCCTGCGGGTGAAAAAATTGAGAACTGACAATGGTGGGGAGTTCACCTCTGGTGAGTTCTCAAGTTTTTGCAGGAAACACGGCGTTCGGAGAGAGCTCACTTGTTCCCATACTCCACAGCAAAATGGTGTTGCGGAGAGGAAATTCGTCATATGACGAAAACCTGCACATGCTGGCTTCATGCCAAGAGTATCCCAAAGTCCTTTTGGGCGGAGGGAATGTCTTTTGCGGCTTACGTAATCAACAGGATGCCTCTAAGTCCTATCAACATGAAGACCCCTCACGAACTGATGTTCAAGGAGAAGCTGAGTGTTGCACACCTTCGGGTGTTCGGGTCAACCTGCTATGTGCATATTCCTGATGCTCTTCGGACAAAGCTAGATGCGAAAACAAGGAAGCTAGTCTTTGTTGGGTATGATGAGCAGAAGAAAGGATGGAGATGCATGGATCCTGAGACACAGAGATCAGTGGTATCTCGGGATGTGGTGTTCGATGAAGTGACTTCCTACAAGGGGAGTTCAGCAGTTGAACTACCGGAGAGCGGGTTGATGAAGCAGGGAGGGCTGCAGGAAATCTTCAAGTGGAGTTGCCTGTTTCACCAGGAGCTCCAGCTGTGTCAAGCTCTGAGATGGAGGCTTCAGGTTCTGGAAGCAGGGGGAGCGATGCTCCAAGTTCGTCTGGAAGGGGAGCTTGCACAGAAGAAGCAGCTGAGGAGGTGGTTAGTCATGTGCAACCTCTTAGGAGGTCGAAGAGGACTATCAAACCACCAGATCGATATACAGGAGGAAACATGGTGAGCTTTGTCTCATGTTTCTTCGCTGGTCCCTTGGATGAAAGGGAGCCATCGAGCTTTGAGAAAGCCAAAGGCGTGAAGCAGTGGGATATTGCTATGCAAGAAGAGATGGATGCTCTCAAGAAGAATGAGACTTGGTCTCTAGTGCCCAGGCCCAAGGGTATTACCCCTGTGACATGCAAATGGGTTCATAAGCTCAAGAAGAAAGCTGACGGCACGATCGAGCGATACAAGGCTCGCCTTGTAGCTTGCGGGTTCTCACAGCAGTATGGTGATGATTATGATGAGACGTTTAGTCCAGTGGTAAAGATGACTTCGGTCCGATTTTTTATTTCTTTGGCGGCATCTAGTGGATGGGAGATTTGACAACTCGATGTGAAGAATGCTTTCTTATACAGAGAGATTGACAAGGATATCTTCATGTTCCAGCCGCCGGGTTTCATCTCGGAGGATCGTCCGGACTACGTCTGCAAACTGAAGAAGGCTCTATATGGTTTGAAGCAAGCGCCTCGGGCGTGGTATGGGAAGATCGCAGAGTATCTTCTATTCTGCGGGTTCTTTGCTTCAGACTCTGATTCTAGCTTGTTCGTCAAGAAGGAGGGGGCACTTCGGGTTATTGTTTGTTGTATGTGGATGACATGATTGTCACCGGGAACTCGAAGGAGGCAGTAGCAAGGCTGAGAGCTGAGCTTGCTATCCGGTTTGAGATGAAGGATCTGGGTGAGCTTCACCATTTCCTTGGACTCGAGATCCAGAGGCGGGAGAGCGGAGTGCTCGTTTCTCAGGCTGGATATGCGGAGAGGATCGTTCAACGATTCGGCATGGAAGAAAAGAAGAGCAGCTCTATACCTATGGAACAACATCATAAACTTCGGAAGGATGAGGGAAGAGTTCTATCTGATCCGTTGGTGTTCCGAGATCTGGTTGGGAGCTTGATTTACTTGACCATCACGAGGCCTGATATTGCTTATACAGTTGGCAAAGTGAGTCGGTACATGGCGGAGCCACGAAAGCCTCATCTTCTGGGGGTGAAAGGGATTCTGAAATATGTGAAGTCGACCTCTGATTTGCGTCTCCTATTTAGGAGAGGGCCAAGCTTGGAGTTGCATGGATACATGGATGCTGACTACGGGGGAGATGTGGATGATCGGAGATCAACATCTGGTTATGTCTTTATGACGAGCCCCACAACTATCTCTTGGTGCAGCAAAAAGCAGGACTCGGTGTTCGTATCTACCACAGAAGCGGAATACAAGGCTTCGGCCTTGGCAGCTCAGGAAGCCGTTTGGCTCAGGGTTGGTGGTGGACGTTCATGAGGAGGTTCGAGGTCCCACTATGCTACGTGGGGACAATAAGAGTGCTCTTAAGCTGGTTAATAATCTAGTCTGTCACGCGAGGACCAACCATATTGAGATTGAGCACCATTTCATTCGTGAAAAGGTGTTGGGAGGATCTCTTATGGTCGAGCATGTTCGGAGTGCGGACAATGTTGCAGACATCTTCACAAAGCCGTTGGCGAAGGGAACGTTTACACTGTTGCGGAGTTTGCTCGGGCTAGTCTCCACTTCCCACTTCAAGGGGGAGTGTTGAAATTGTTGAAGTGAAGTGGAGGTGATCGGGTGGTCTGATTTTGGGTGATCGTCGAGACCGCGCGGTCTGTATTTGTGATCTGCCGGTCTGGCTCTGCCGGTCTGTTCTGGCGGTCTGCTGATTGGCCGGTCTGTTCTTGATCGATGCGGTCTGTTCCCGAGTTGGTCTGCTGGTTGGCCTGTCTTCTTTATTGGAAGACCGGGCGGTCTGTTCTTATGTGACCGCCTGTCCGGGCGGCCTGTGCCGGCGATCTGTCGACTTGTCTGAAGTCAGCCTGATGGTTCCTGGTTTGCTCCTGGTGGTCTAAGGGAGGAGTACCTTTGTGTCCGTGCGGCTTATGCACGGTCTCGTGTTCGCGCGACATGTGCGCTATCTGCCTGCTGATCTGCGGTCTTGGTCGGATGGTCGTCCAAGTAGTGTGATCGCACAGTCTGCCTTGTGTGACCGCTGGTGATCTGACGGGTGGTGATTGTACCTCTCCTGTGCGGTGACGACATCCATCTACCCGCCTATCAATAGGGGTGCAGGGCCCGTCATTCATAACGAGAACTGTAAGAACTAGAGCCTGGGTTAATTCGTGCGGTCTCAACTTTGAGGTCGGGCGGTCTCGGAAGCGAGTTGACTGTTTATTGTGTTTGCAGGTTTGCGGTCTCCTTCCTTGGTGATTATCCAGCGGCTTGAATAAACAGTTCGATAGCGGTCTGTCTGTGAATTAGTTTATGGTGTTCTTGTGCTTTTTGCATCGAGCTCAGCGATCAGGCGATCTTCAGCGGTTAGGCGATCTGAGTTGCGGTCTGGCGACAACTTTTGTTCTTCGTTCAATTCAATAAGCTCTAGTTCGTGCGGTCTGAGGTATCGGTCTTGCAGTGCAGGCGGTCTGTCTGTTTTCTGTTCGCGCGGTCTCAGGTCAAACCGGGCGATCTCTTGAGTCGAGCGGTCTGTGAGGTCTCAGCTTATCTAGCCGCCAGATTTGTTTTGGTGTGTTTTGTTCTTCTCTCCTCCGTGATTCTTATGAATCATGTCTCGCCATGTATACCTCGCACTGTAAATGAATTTTGTGATTCAATAAAGTTTCTTGTGTTGCTTTGTGGCATTGTGGTTGTTTGGCTATAACTTAGTTGATGCAACTCCTACTTACTCCTAAACGACCCAAATCAAAAATTTTAACACCGATTGTCGCGAAAGTTCCTTCAATCACTTTTTCTCTTCAAAAGGAAGAGATAGGATTTGATTTTGTTGAAATCCATGGTCTATGGAGGGAGTATTGGATGGGATCAGTTGTACTGACCTAACCCTTTGTTTTTGGGGAAGATGATGAATAGTCCCCTGTTATGTAGGATTTTAAATTATTTATTATGTGAAGCAGATGATGAGTAATTCTCTGTTAAAAATCTCATGTTAATTAGGGTTGTTAATTATATAATTGTGTGATAAAGGTAATGATATCCCCTTGCAAAAGAAGTTTTCAAATTATATCATTGCACTTGGTTGTTAAGGGGTTAAATTGTGCGCAACTGAGTTCGAGCCAATTTTTAGGCTTGATCGCACATGGAGGTTGTAGCCCTTGGAAAGAACTTTCCGACGATAGGTTACGCGTTTTTTGAAGTGACCTGTAGCTTCCTACAAGTCCAGTCGAGTGGACTGTCCAGAATGCGGGAATGGGTTAAGTGCGTGTTGTTTTGCTGTCCAGATTTCTGTTGTTGACTTCAGAGCGTATTTTAGATAGGACCCACTTAGATCTGGGTTTAGGACTCAGCATGAATATTGTAGCCCTTGATGTTAGCTTTCCAAAATGTGGTGGATCATAATTTTTGGGCAACTGTAGCACCCAGAAATCCAATTTTAGTGAACTATGTCATAACACTTTTGATCTCAGGATTTTGTGGATTTCTCTTAAGATATTGGTTGGAAGCTCATGAAAATTGGTGGAGACATAGGTGATAACAATGTGTAGATCTCTGTTGAATTTCATAATTTTTGGGTAAGTAGTATTAAAGCTATTGTTGTTTCGTTTTATAATTTGAAGGAGATATATATGCTGAATGTGAAGCCCGATCGGGCCGAAATTTTGTACGAGTCATGCACATGCTAGTATTGACCTGTGATAATGATTTAAGATTTATATCTGTTGAGATGACTCCTTAAATAAACCTTCAATTGTTAGTTTTAGGTGGGACCATAAACAGGGCATGTGTGGTTGATGGTGAGGATAAATAACATTGATTATGGGCGAGGTTTAAACGTTTAGCAATATGTATAATGATCATATAATGGTGGAGCACCATAAATACGTATTGTATAATACGATGAGGTCAAAATTTGGTGGTAATGATTCCAGCATTATTGATGACTTATGGTGGAAGTTTCAGTGGATTTGGTTTCGAAATGAACCCATAATTAAATCTGTCGTTATAATTTATTAAGCTAAATCGAAATGTTAAGGTGCTCACGTAGACAAGGAATTTGGGAACGTACACAAAACCGTACACATATCATTCAGAAATCTATCGAAGAGTTTAGAATTGTGATAACCGCTTAGTAGAGATTATGATTGATAATCCTTAAAGAGGACGGGAGTGAGATAATTGGTATAGACTAGGCGTTATCGAACGATGCTTATGAAGTTAATGTTGATCAAGGCAAGTTGTGAATTGAGCTCAAGGATTGGGATGGTTAATATGTATGGGCAGATTTGTATAGTGAACTCAAACTTAGAATTACGTGCACAAGTAGTCCTATAGGATCAAAGATAGTAATTCCCTTATATACCCATGCCACTGCAAGAGAGTCTTGACAACTCTGTATGTGAAGCAGTGATGGTTGGTGAGGCTTCTAGGGTATGGTTATATCCTGAGAGGTGAGGGACCTGGTTGGTAGGTCCTTGGATGCTAATTAGCATCGACACCGATTGTATGAGGAGAAATGTTATAAGGCTTCTTACGCGAGTCCTTGGGTACTTGATAGCACGAGTGGTGCATGGTAATTTCATGAATGTGCTTGGTTTACACAAGGTGGTGTGATGATCCTGGTTGGAGGATTACTTGTGGTGGGTCTACGAGCTTGCTGGTCATGACACCGACAGAAGCCGAATATTAGACTCTAGACCGGTTGGGTTGGACTCTTGGTGCTCACCTACCCAAGTCCCCTTCTATTGTGGTGAAATGATAAAGACCCGGTTGTTGGGGTCCTTGGAAGCTAAATAACATCGGTTGAACTGTTATGATGTGAAAGGTAAGAAGGCTCCATCCGTGAGTCCTGGGTGCTTGATTGCACGGAGGTGCATGGGAATGACATGAATGTGCATGGTTTACACATGGTGGTGTAATGATCTGGGTTGGATGATTACTTGTGGCGGGTCTACGGGCTTGCTAGTCGTGACACCGACAGAAACTGGCAGTTAGACTCTTGACCGGTTGGGTTGGACTCTTGGTGCTCACCTACCCAAGTCCCCTTCTGTGTCCTTGAAGGCTCAGCATGATGCGAGTAGTACGCAGGGTCTCCGCTATGTGTTCTGGGCATCGAGGCGTACAGAGGCCTAGGAATGGTAGTGTTCATACCCTCCTAGTAGTGGAGGAGCTCGTTCCACTGTCTCCGTCTGGCCACGATGGGAGATGTCCGAGTGGTTAGCTACCTCTCAAAAAGCGAGAACTGTAGGTATATGTCGACATAGCAACTATGCATGAGTGAGTCATCATATCATAATCATTGCATTGCATTCATCATTCATAATCATAGCATTGCACTGCATCGAGTCCATCATATAAATTAGTATGGGCTCTTTTATATGATGCATTCCATCATGGAAACATTAACTTATAAGTTTGTATGGGCATTCATATAAGTTAAGGTACTATATGAACTGCTTACTTCTTCTATGTTGTTTCACTACTTGCTTATACTCTGCCATTGTCATATTACCTGTTAGATGTACTTATTATACATGTGATACACTGCTATAATTACGTCTTTCCTGGTCACCTGTTTTTGCTACTACTGACTATATTGCAGCTTTTCTTCATCCTTCCGCCCGGTGCCTTGGAGTCGTCGGGGGAGAGGATGTGAAGCCACTTAGTCTTTATGACTAATGGTTGTTACAACACTACTTTTTGGAGCAGCAGCGTACTACACAGGAGGACAGCCAGGCCAGGGTGACAGTGCTGGTGATTACGATACCTTGGCTACCGTCAGCGACAGTTTTGAGCGAGTGGTTAGAATGTAGTCTTATGGCAAGTTTATACTCTGATGATGCATAAGAAAAATCACAGCACAGCAGTAATAAAAGTAAAGTAAAAACAAACAAAACCAGATGACACAAAATATATAGTAGTTCCCCTCAACTGGGTACATCTACTCTTCTACCCACTGGTAGGAATCCACTAGGAGGTTGTTGATAAGGTGCCCTCACACCAGGTGAGCTGTTGATAAGGTGCTCTAACCAAACTGCAGGTTTTTGCTAAGGTGCCCTGTCACCGGGATTAACTTTTGAAGGGAGTTATAACCCTGTACAGGATGGGGTAAGAAAGTAAAAATGAAAAACAGAAGTTATATTGTTCTTCTCTGTATAAGAAGACTCTTGAAGATCCTGATTTGAAGTTGAATGGATCTGATTATGATGTTGAAGAAGGCTCCCCCTGTCTGATTAGAGTTGATGACAGCTTGTGGATAGAGCTCTTCTTTTAACTACTTCTTTCTTCTTCTTTTGTAGTGATGAACATGAGCAAGTAATTGTGATTTGTGTCTCAGGTTGTTTTGAATCTGTAGGAAGATGTTAGCAATGAAGAACAAAAATGAGTTTCCTCTTTATTTCTGTTGTGTGTTCTCTCTTCTCTCTCACTTTTCTTTCTTTGTAACTGTCCTTTTATAATCTGAGAACCTTTTCTCTTATTTTGAATTCTTCTCTTGGGAAGAAGGAAAGAGCTGAAGTCTCCATCAATGCTTTGACTCCTCGAGAGGATAACCTGCCGTTTCTTTTCATTAAAGCAATTGCAACGGCTAATGGCATTGATTGATCTGCAACGGCTAAGAGACAGTAAAAAGAATATTAAAATAATTCAGAAAGGAATTCGTCGATCCCAGCTCTACATTTGTGAGGCTAGGCTCGCCGTCTGATGTGCTGAGCAATTGTCTCTATCTTAGAATTCGTAGACCGCTGAGAATTCTGAGTTGAATTTGTCGAGCGCTGTTCAGGGAATGTCTGGCCGCTGAGATTTTTCTGACTGAATTCGTCGAGCGTATTTCGCCATTTGTCGAACGCTGTTCTGATGAGGATTTGTCGAGCGCTGGCTGTCTGGCTATTTGTCGAGCGACGTTAGTCATTCGTCGAGCATAGAGAACTTATATTTTATATGCTTAAGTATATTCTCCGATTCGATCGCATCATATTTAATTTATGTTTACTTAGATTTCTTAATTGATCTAAATTATTAGATGACTTATTGACAAAAGGATGGATCCTAACTCAAATCAAAAGCTAAGGTTCCAACAATCTCCCCCTATTTGAGTTGGGATCCTTAATCCAGATCAAAACTAGTGGACTGGTAATCTCATTTTAGTCTAAACAGCTTTTAAAATTTTCAATTGCAGCAGCTTATTTCTTGAAGTTAAAATTTTCAATTCCAGCAATCTTTAGAGAGATTAAATCTTATTTGGGGTTTGAGCTTCTCATTTTCTCTCTCACTTGGTTAATTTTATTATTCTAAAAGGATTTTAATATATGAGTTGCTACAGCTGTTAATGAATTCTAAGGAATGTTAAAAATATTGCCAGACATCTTCTTTCTCACAGAATCCCTTTATCAGAAGAGACTCACACTCAGTGCTATGATCATTTCTGATCAATACAGCTACAGTAGTGTTGGTGCCAAAAATGGTACCTCCAAAATTCACACTAAAGGGGACGGGAGAAAACTGCGAAGTGCGGGTTACTAAGACAGAAGATGCTTGGAAAAAAAGAGAAAGCGATCGTAAAATGGCGATCACGAAAAAATGAGACCGCTTACACAGGTTGTAAGTTGGAGCCTCCGAATCCAGTCCCTTTTCTGGTACCCCTACCCCTCTATTTATAGACGAGGGGGCTGCCCAAACGGGCAGAATGATAAACTACGGGCTGCCCGGGATACAGGAGAGCCGGGCAGGGAGAAGAGGTGCAAATAACAAAGATAAGGAAAAACGATCAGACCGCTTACACTGACGGTCTCCACTGTCCTGACCGCTTGGTACTTAGAAAATCCTGGTTGAGAAGGTAGCTGGCGGTCTGAGCGATCACATAAACTGAGACCGCTGCAACTGAAGAAATTGGCCAGTAAGAGGAGGTCGCGGGCTTTCTGGGCAAACAAGTAGAATGCTCAAACTGACTTGGAGAAGTCTGTAAGAATACAAAGTTGTCTTAACATTGTTTTTATAATGGAAACAATCCATGTAAAGTTTAGATTTGCTGTTTGAATTGGGATGGAGTTTAATGGTGAGAAACTTATTAATAATTAATTAGGAAGTTTCTTTAAATTTTACTAGAGTTGAAAGGTTTAGCATTTGAAATATATTAGCCTTTTTATTTCATTAAAATATAAATTTGAAGGTTTTTGTTGATCATGATTAATTTCTTTTTCTTTAGAAGAGTTTTCAAATTTGTTTTTCAGGAAGATTTCTTCTAATATTTTTAAATTTTCTTTTAGTTTATTAATTTCAGGAGTTAAATGATTTCTGTTTATTAACTCCTTGATTTCTATGTTATGTTTTATTATATATGTAAAAGTTAATTTATAATTAGTTTTATCTTGAGTAGAGGTAAAATTATAAGTTGGAGTTACCTCAGTTACCTCAAGCTTTTCCGATTCGATTTCTGCATCTGGAATTTGAGATGAGCCACCATATATGGCCATCATGCAGAAAGCTCTAGCTCTAAGTTCTTCTTCTTGTTCTTCTTCACTTAGATTTGTTGATGGTTCTGCATCAAAAATATAGTTAGTTGAAGAGATGGGAGAAGGTTCACGTTTTATTTCGGAAGTTTTCTTTGAAGAGAATATATCAGCGCCAACATAAACAGGCCCTTTCATTGCTCTCGAAGGAGACTTGAGACCCGTGGAACTAGGTGATGCAGGTGTAACTGCCTTTGATGATATGAGGGGAGGTCCTGTCAAAATAGATTTGTAAGTTTCTTCATCTGTGACATTTGCATATATCTTAATTCTAACTTGCCATAAAGTAAATCTATCTAGATTACAAACAAGTGGATCTGAAAATAAAAGGTCTTGTGTCATTTTTGAAAAACCTTAAAAAAAATAGATTTAAGAACTAGGTGATCTTTGTGATTTCAGGTGTTAACCTGTGTGCCAAATCAACTTCCTCTGATACCAATTGAAAGGAGGGTCTAGTTCTTATTTATCTTATTAAAAGATCTTGTTTAAGTTTTTCTTTAAAGTAATGCTATATATATAGATATGTATGCTGGGTGAGGAATAAAATCAAGCACTAACAGTGCATAAGAAAAATCACAGCACAGCAGTAATAAAAGTAAAGTAAAAACAAACAAACCAGATGACATAAAATATATAGTAGTTCCCCTCAACTGGGTACATCTACTCTTCTACCCACTGGTAGGATCCACTAGGAGGTTGTTGATAAGGTGCCCTCACACCAGGTGAGCTGTTGATAGGGTGCTCTAACCAAACTGCATGTTTTTGCTAAGGTGCCCTGTCACCGGGATTAACTTTTGAAGGGAGTTATAACCCTGTACAGGATGGGGTAAGAAAGTAAAAATGAAAAACAGAAGTTATATTGTTCTTCTCTGTATAAGAAGACTCTTGAAGATCCTGATTTGAAGTTGAATGGATCTGATTATGATGTTGAAGAAGGCTCCCTCTGTCTGATTAAAGTTGATGACAGCTTGTGGATAGAGCTTCTTCTTTTAACTACTTCTTCCTTCTTCTTTTGTAGTGATGAACCTGAGCAAGTAATTGTGATTTGTGTCTCAGGTTGTTTTGAATCTGCAGGAAGATGTTAGCAATGAAGAACAAAAATGAGTTTCCTCTTTATTTATGTTGTGTGTTCTCTCTTCTCTCTCACTTTTCTTTCTCTGTAACTGTTTTTATAATCTGAGAACCTTTTCTCTTATTTTTGAATTCTTCTCTTGGGAAGAAGGAAAGAGCTGAGGCCTCCATCAATGCTTTGACTCCTCGAGAGGATAACCTGCCATTTCTTTTCAGTAAAGCAATTGCAACGGCTAATGGCATTGATTGATCTGCAATGGCTAAGAGACAGTAAAAAGAATATTAAAATAATTCAGAAAGGAATTCGTCGATCCCAGCTCTACATTTGTGAGGCTAGGCTCGCCGTCTGATGTGCTGAGCAATTGTCTCTATCTTAGAATTCGTAGACCGCTGAGAATTCTGAGTTGAATTTGTCGAGCGCTGTTCAGGGAATGTCTGGCCGCTGAGATTTTTCTGACTGAATTCGTCGAGCGTATTTCGCCATTTGTCGAACGCTGTTCTGATGAGGATTTGTCGAGCGCTGGCTGTCTGGCTATTTGTCGAGCGACGTTAGTCATTCGTCGAGCATAGAGAACTTATATTTTATATGCTTAAGTATATTCTCCGATTCGATCGCATCATATTTAATTTATGTTTACTTAGATTTCTTAATTGATCTAAATTATTAGATGACTTATTGACAAAAGGATGGATCCTAACTCAAATCAAAAGTTAAGGTTCCAACAGGACATTATTGCTTAATTGTGAATATATGGCTTCTTGCTTTCACATTATTGATGGGTTGGCGCTGTTCAGTTGGTTTGGCTGGCAGGATAGGCGTCTTGTGGGGGAGGCTAGCTCGTGTGCTGGCACTTCCGCAAGGCGGCTGTCCTGGGCATAGGACTCCCCTCGGCCGTGTATTGTGTTCCGGGAGGGGGGGGGGGTCATACAAATGGTATCTGCTTGCAACGATCCTGAGATAAAGAAGTCCATTAAACCACTAGGCCACCCCTGTTAGCTAAATCAGTTTGAGGACAAACTGATGCAGCGGAAGCGGTGGTGTGCCCATGTGTGATTCACATTAAGTATGTCCACTTTTTTCCTATAGGAAGTGCCAACCTAAGCTAAACTCGTACCCTTACGTATAGATGCTGGCTCATTCCAAGACAGTAATTGGTATTCCCATTCCAACAACTAGAGTTTGTTTGGCATAGGATTGATGCCAACCTAACTAGGATACCACTTTGGTCGACTTAGCAGGATATGTCGTGACATACCCTTACCTTATAACGATCTCAGGGATGATGTGACCAAACAATAAGTGACCGCAAATGACTAAGGGAAGTGTTCAACGTGAGGGTAAATGCTAGAGACTCACACCCTGAGATTTTTATCTCATATATGGAGTGATATTATCACCTTACCCAAAATATTAGGGCAATCTCAAGGAGATTGGTGCATGTAGTCTATTATCAGCTTAGTAAGAAACCACTACGCATGCCTTCTATACTGTATGTGGATACCTCTCACTTCTATTTATGTAGAAGGTTTCATATGGAGAAGATATGATAAGAATTTGGATCCAGAGAAGGCCCATTTTGGACGAATGTGTTATATTGGTGGTTGAAGAAACTCAGCCGAAGAGATACGGGGGCTTATTTCTTCGTTTATTGGGCTAGTTATGTACCGACTTGGGTTCCTTGAAGATTTAAAATCGTTGTAATTTTTGACATTGGAAGTAGGGACCCTTGAAGGGTTAATTCACCTTAAGCAAGGCAGGCTGCTAAGGCCATATTTGGGTTGATAGGAATTTTATTAGCGTTATAAGAGAGGAAAGCATTTTAAAGATGATAATTTTCTCTATATTGTTCTAAGATTATTTGGATAAGTAACGAGGATTGTAGTAAATTAACACTTTGGCGGATATGCAACTATGTTGTGATAACATTATAACTGGGAAGTTAATGAAATTTTGTGCATGCATTGCTGGTATGATGATAAACTACCCCTGAGTTTGGAAATTCTTGGTGAACATTCCCTTAGTGTTATTACTTGACATAGGGAAATTAATAAGTGTTAGGCGGTGGAGTCAACAAGATTAATATGACTTGATTGATGATCTAAAATCCTAAAAGTTTTTATAAAATAAACATGTCATAGATGATCGTTGGTAGGGTTGGTAGGGCGCTTGGAATTGATTTGATTTAGTTTATCATATTGTGAAGTATGCCTTACTTTTGGTAGTCTGCATAACCCGTGTCGAAGGAAAATCATCTCAAGCCTTGCACCTTAGTTCATGTTGAGTTCAAACATATATAAATGTACCAGATGCAGCTTGGGCGTCGCCGTGAAAATTTGAATTTCTACATCATGGCTGATATATAAGTGCGTCGATATGGGGATCTATAGGGTAAGAACTCTAAGTCGAGGAGGATATGCCCCTAAGGTTTGTGCTCATATGTGAGATGAATGTACCATATGGGCGGTGGAAGAAATTTAGTCCAAAAACGTACGGGGGATTGCCCCTTCGTTTATTGGTCTATTTACCTATGGACTTCGTTTTCCCTTAGATCTTGTTTATTTGAATAGTACGTGAACAATTATGATTAGATTGGTGATAACCTCTCAATATGGGTGATAGCGTCAAGGGTGTTGAGACACGCCGTGAATTGAACACGTGAAGGGGATATTGATGATAAGTTGCATTTACTTATTTAGTAAGATACGAATATGTCTCTATACGTGCAGGTAGGTGTACGTGTAATTGTATTGCCTCGATAAGGCAGTCCTCTAATGGCTCTGTACCGAAACCCAACCATTGGATAAGGTATATGTTCACGGTTTAGGAGCCCTTAAATGAAATGATTTAAATCACGGGATAAAAGTGGCGCCAATTTTTGAATTTGGTGCAAATCAAAGTAGAACCGGGAGTAGACAAAAGTAACACTTGACTCGAGGTCACGTGTTATTAGAAGGGAATGATGTGATTATCACCCATGCGAGGTGTAGAGACATAGATTCACCTTACTTTGAGCCTCGATAACGATTCATAATACCACCAGAACCAAATGATAAGCATCATCGGATGATCACGTGCGGAATTTGGAAACTGTTTGGAAACATAAACGCTTTCTGAGCTTAAACCCTTGAGGTAGTAGCATCATTTTTGCTAGTTGATGGATTTAAATGGCATAATGTAATGTCAAGTACGGTGGGGTGAGTGCAGGACTTGACTATTATGTGGATTTGAAGTCAAGCGGTAAACCCCCATGAAGTCTGACCATTGTAATTATCTTGCCATAACTTGATATTGGGCTTGGTTGGTGTCTTTTGCATGAATGCCCTTGCACATGAATTATTATAACTTGATCATAACGGTTGCTGAAACTTAATAACAAGTGGATGTCGTGCAAAGTGTAAAAGATGTGTGTTGTATGAATGATTGCCTCGAACGAGATGACGTTGATGGAATCGGTTGATAATGATATGCATAATGATGGTGGTACTAGAAGATGAGGTTAAGGCTTGCTTCTACATCTTTAATACTTAAGAGAGACGATATTGCGGATATAATAACCGTTTGGGTATTTGAGATTTGACCCAAGGATATGACATCGTGAATATTATGGTTGATCACCCGTTTGACTTCGAGGCCATCCTCATTTAATGCTAAAATTTTGGATGCGCTGAAGTGATGATGTTGAAAGTGCTACGCGTTATTTGGATAACGATGCCTGGGATTGGAAGAGTCAATATTGTTTTGCAAATCTAAAGCACATGACTCCCTTGTAGGAGGATTCTAAATTTTATCCAGAGGCACGAGTGGTAACCTCATGTGTATCGAGGTCACTGATCTTAAGGGGATTTAGAAGAAAGGTGCAATGGAAGTTGGTTTATTAAGGTGAGGGAACAAGGAAGTATGGGTTTCGGTTGTTTCCGACCTGCCCGTAGTGAGAGCGCGGCTATAAACCCAACTATGTCTTATCACCACCATATTTGTGTTTGGATCAGGATGAGAGACACTTAAGATTTCTCTGTGCATAATTTGGATTATAAGTGTCATGAAATATAATGGAAGTACACACGGGAGAAATTGGAAGTGAGGTAATGTGAACGAGTTGTGACCCTCACTAGTGGTGAGCGAGATTTAAAGTGTACTATAGATGACTTTTCTAATTTGAAGTTAAACCCCATAACCTCAACTTAAATTTCGGGGACGAAATTGTTTCTTCGTTTATTGGATTTGTAACATCCCAGTTCTAACTAGACCCCTCGAGTGACACGGGTCACATAGAGATGCTCGGACCAGGTGGGATCTGGAGATCCTAATAGGCCATGGTTGTGCCCTGATCTCCAAGAGTGGAGGTAGCCCTCAATTAGGAAGCTGCGTTCGACGAACGGTCTGAAGGCTGCGTTCGACGAACGGCCTGAAGGATGCGTTCGTCGAACGGCCTGAAGACTGCATTCATCGAACGACATGAAGGCTGCGTTCGACTAACTGCCTGAAGGCTGCGTTCGACGAACGGCCTGAAGGCTGCGTTCGTCGAACGGCCTGAAGGCTGCGTTCGACGAACGGCCTGAAGGTTGCGTTCGATGAAGGGCCTGAAGGCTGCGTTCGACGAACGGCCTGAAGGCTGCGTTCGTCGAACGGCCCAATTTGGCATTCGCCGAACAACGTTCGACGAAGTTGCCTCCGTTCAGCGTTCGACGAAGTTGCCGCCGAACAACGTTCGACGAAGTTGTAGCGTTCGATGAAGTTGCTGCCAAACAGCGTTCGATGAAGTTGTAGCGTTCGACGAACTTGCCGCCGCACAACGTTCGACGAAGTTGTAGCGTTCGACGAAGTTGCCGCCGAACAACGTTCGACGAAGTTGTAGCGTTCGACGAAGATGCCGCTTAATAGCGTTCGACAAAGTTGTAGCGTTCGACGAAGTTGTCGCCGTTCAGCGTTTGACGAAGATGTAGCGATCGACAAAGTTGTATTCCGTTCGACGAAAGTGTTGCAGTGCGGGATCTGGGCAATTTTTCTGTCGTCGTCCAGTAAAGCTTAAATGCTTATCTTTTTATGCAGTAGTGGAGTCGATGTCTAATAGGAGGCTGACACCAAGCTTAGAGTTTCAATGCATTGCTTGGAGAAGGGTTTGGTCATTAAATACTTATTAATGCAAATCAAATCACCTACTCTCTTCTCTCTTAAAGTGAAAGGGATGCTGGTCAGATTACCTTATTCATCATCTTCTTCTTCTCCTCCTTCTCTTCATCTTCTTCCACCCACCTTAAGGTTTTAACTTAGGGTTCTTGAAGGAGCAAGCTTGGAGAAGGATTTGGAGCTTGCCCGACCACCACCCCGCTGCCATGAAGATGAACTTGAACCAAGGCGGGAAAATAAGGTGACTTCCGACCCCTCTCCCTTGGTGCTAGATCGTAGAGAAAAATTAGGAGAGGTGTTGAGATCAAAAGAGCTTGGCTTGTGAGTTAATGGAGTTTCCTAGGAAAAGACCAAATCAGATCTTTCTTGTTAGGGCACCGATTGCCGCGAAAGTTCCTTCAATCACTTCTTCTCTTCAAAAGGAAGAGATATGATTTGATTTTGTTGAAATCCATGGTCTATGGAGGGAGTATTGGATGAGAGAAGTTGTAATGACCTAACCCTTTGTTTTTGGGGAAGATGATGAATAGTCCCCTGTTATGTAGGATTTTAAATTATTTATTATATGAAGCAGATGATGAGTAATTCTCTGTTAAAAATCCCTTGTTAATTAGGGTTGTTAATTATATAATTGTGTGATAAAGGTAATGATATCGCCTTGCTAAAGAAGTTTTCAAATTATATCATTGCACTTGGTTATTAAGGGGTTAAATTGTGCACAGCTGAGTTCGAGACAATTTTTAGGCTTGATCCCACTGGAATTAAACCTCGGGCTCAACATGGAGGTTGTAGCCCTTGGAAAGAACTTTCCGACGATAGGTTATGCGTTTTCTGAAGTGACCTATAGCTTCCTATAAGTCCAGTCGAGTGGACTGTCCAGAAAGTGGGAATGGGTTAAGTGCGTGATGTTTTGCTGTCCAGATTTCAGCTGTTGACTTCGGAGCAGATTTTAGATAGGACCCACTTGGATCTGGGTTTAGAACTCAACATGAATGTTGTAGCCCTTGATGTTAGCTTTCCAAAATCTGGTGGATCATAATTTTTGGGCAAATATAGCCCCCAGAAATCCAATTTTAGTGAACTATGTCATAACACTTTTGATCTCAGTATTTTGTGGATTTCTCTTAAGATATTGGTTGGATGCTCATGAAAATTGGTGGAGACATAGGTGATAACAATGTGCAGATCTTTGTTGAATTTCAGAATTTTTGGGTAAGTAGTATTAAAGCTATTGTTGTTTCGTTTTATAATTTGAAGGAGATATATATGTTGAATGTGAAGCCCGATCGGACCGAAATTTTGTACGAGTCATGCACATGATAGTATTGACCTGTGATAATGATTTAAGATTTATATCTGTTGAGATGACTCCTTGAATAAATCTTCAATTGTTAGTTTTAGGTGGGACCATAAACAGGGCATGTGTGGTTGATGGTGAGGATAAATAACATTGATTATGGGCGAGGTTTAAACGTTTAGCAATATGTATAATGATCATATAATGGTGTAGCACCATAAATACGTATTGTATAATACGATGAGGTCGAAATTTGGTGGTAATGATTCTGGCATTATTGATGACTTGTGGTGGAAGTTTCAGTGGATTTGGTTTCGAAATGAACCCATAAATAAATGTGCTGTTATAATTTATTAACCTAAATCGAAATGTTAAGGTGCTCACGTAGACAAGGAATTTGGGAACGTACACAAAACCGTAGACATATCATTCAGAAATCTATCGAAGAGTTTAGAATTGTGATAACCGCTTAGTAGAGATTATGATTGATAATCCTTAAAGAGGACGGGAGTGAGATAATTGGTATAGACTAGGCGTGATGGAATGATGCTTATGAAGTTAATGGTGATCAAGGCAAGTTGTGAATCGAGCTCAAGGATTGGGATGGTTAATGTGTATGGGCAGATTTGTATAGTGAACTCGAACTTAGAATTACGCGCACAAGTAGTCCTATAGGATAAAAGATAGTAATTCCCTTATATACCCATGCCACTGCAAGAGAGTCGTGACAACTCCGTATATGAAGTAGTGATGGTTGGCGAGGCTTCTAGGGTATGGTTATATCCTGAGAGGTGCGGGACCCGGTTGGTAGGTCCTTGGATGCTAATTAGCATCAGCACTGATTGTATGAGGAGAAATGGAATAAGGCTCCTTACGCGAGTCCTTGGGTACTTGATAGCACGGGTGGTGCATGGGAATTTCATGAATGTGCATGGTTTACACATGGTGGTGTGATGATCCTGGTTGGAGGATTACTTGTGGCGGGTCTACGGGCTTGCTGGTCGTGACACCGACAGAAGCCGACTGTTAGACTCTAGACCAGTTGGGTTGGACTCTTGGTGCTCACCTACCCAAGTCCCCTTTTGTTGTGGTGAAATGCTAAGGACCCGGTTGTTGGGGGCCTTAGATGCTAATTTGCATCGGTTGAACTGTTATGATTTGAAAGGTAAGAAGGCTCCATCCGTGAGTCCCTGGGTGCTTGATTGCACGGGTGTGCACGAGAATTACATGAATGTGCATGGTTTACACATGGTGGTGTAATGATCCAGGTTGGAGGATTACTTGTGGCGGGTCTACGGGCTTGCTAGTCGAGACACCGACAGAAGCCGACAGTTAGACTCTTGACCGGTTGGGTTGGACTCTTGGTGCTCACCTACCCAAGTCCCCTTCTGTGTCCTTGAAGGCTCAGCATGATGCAAGCAGTACACAGGGTCTCCGCTACATGTTCTTAGTGTTGAGGCGTACAGAGGCCTAGGAATGGTAGTGTTCATACCCTCCTAGTAGTGGAGGAGCTCGTTCCACTGTCTCCATCTGGCCATGACGGGAGATGCCTGATTGGTTAGCTACCTCTCAAAAAGCGAGAACTGTAGGTCTATGTCGACATAGCAACTATGCATGGGTGAGTCATCATATCATAATCATTGCATTGCATTCATCATTCATAATCATAGCATTGCACCGCATCGAGTCCATCATATAAATTAGTATGGGCTCTTATATATGATGGGTTCCAGCATGGAAACCTTATCTTATAAGTTTGTATGGGCATTCATATAAGTTAAGGTACGATATGAACTGCTTACTTCTTCTATGTTGTTTCACTACTTGCTTATACTCTGCCATTGTCATATTACCTGTTAGATGTACTTATTATACATTTGATACACTGCTGTAATTATGTATTTCCTTGTCACCTGTTTTTGCTACTACTAACAATATTGCAACTTTTCTTCATCCTTCCGCCCGGTGCCTTGGAGTCACCGGGGGAGAGGATGTGAAGTCACTTAGTCTTTATGACTAACAGTTGTTACACCACTACTTTTAGGAGCAGCAACGTACTACACAGGAGGACAGCCAGGACAGGGTGACAGTGTTGGTGATTACGATACCTTGGCTACCGTCAGCGGCAGTTTTGAGCGAGTGGTTAGAATATAGCCTTATGGCAAGTTTATACTCTGATGATATACAGGAGCTTGTGTAGCTTTCTGTCTTTTTTGTGCTGTTTGGACTTTGTTGCTTAATTGTGAATATATGGCTTCTTGCTTTTACATTATTGATGGGTTGAAGCTGTTCAATTGGTTTGTCCGGCAGGATTGGCGTCTTGTGGGGGAGGCTAGCTCGTGTGCTGACACTTCCGCAAGGTGGCTATCCTGGGCATAGGACTCCCCTCGACCATGTCTTGTGTTTCGGGAGGGTGGGTCTTACAGACTAAAACCAAACTGATGGCATCGGAACAGACTCTGAGGTACAGAAAGAGGTCCTCTCCTTCCCTGGGGCTCTGAAGCAAGCGAGTTGATGTCAATTGCTTCTTGA
The DNA here is from genome assembly GCA_033032865.1 of Dactylorhiza incarnata. Taxonomy (NCBI): domain Eukaryota; kingdom Viridiplantae; phylum Streptophyta; class Magnoliopsida; order Asparagales; family Orchidaceae; genus Dactylorhiza; species Dactylorhiza incarnata. The sequence continues at coordinate 3,703,029 of JAWHQI010000068.1, forward strand.
GCTGATTGAAAGCATCATCACACTCCTTTGTCCATTCAAACTTAGTCCCTCCACGGAGAGTCTTGAAAAGGAGCACTTTTATCTCCAGAGCTGGAGATGAAATGGCTCAAGCCTGCCATCCTCCCACCCAGTTGCTGAACTTCCTTAGGGGTCTTGGGAGATGACATTTCTAAGATAGCCTTTACTTAATCGGGATTTGGATCCAACCCTTTCGGAGTAAGGAGATGACCAAGAAATTTTCCTTTGCTAGCTACTAAAACGCACTTTAATGGGTTCAATCTCATATTGAAACTTCAGAGGGTGCAAACATTTCATTTAAGCCGTTAAGATGAGTTGAAAAAAGATTGCTTTTGATTAAGAGATCATCGACATAAACTTCTAGATTTCTCCTTTTCTGGGTTTTAAAAAGAGTGTCCATCATTTTCTGATAAGTTGTGCCAGCATTCTTCAGCCCAAAATGCATTACTAGATAACAAAAACATCCATCATTCGTGATGAATGAGGTGTCAGGAATATCGGTCTTGTGCATTCTTATTTGATGATAGCCTGAGAACGTATCTAAAAAGCTCATGCAAGAAAATCCCACCGCAGAGTCTACTAAAGAATCTATCCGAGGCAAGGGGTAAACATCTTTAGGGCAAGCTTTATTAACTTTGGTGAAGTCTACACACATCCACCACTTTCCACCAGCTTTTTTAACCGTCACAACATTCGATACCCAATTAGGGTACTGGATCTCTTGAACAAATTTTGCCTTCAGCAAATTCTCCGCCTCCTTCCGGATTGGTTGAGTGAGAGTCTCTACCACTGCTCTTTTCCTTTGCTTGATTGGGGTGAAGTTAGGATCAATGTTGAGGTGGTGGCAGGCAACATCTGGATCAACTCCTGGCATGTCATCCGCTGACCAGGCGAAGACATCCAAGTTATTCAGGAGGCAAGAAATAAGTTGATCTTTATCAGCCTTGGGCAATTCAGTGTTGATCGAAAGCTTCTTGCTGTTATCCTCTTCGCTGATTGGCACGACTTGAATCACTTGGGCAGGTTCCAAGCAAGCTCCATCTCTTGCATCTTCTTCCTCCATATCTTCTGCCACTTTGACTCGATCAAGAATTTGAGGTGCTGTGGAGATATCAATTACCTGAAGAGGAGATGATTCAATCACATTAACCGTCTTGACATAACATTCTCTAGCCTTTCTTGGATTGCTCCTGATTCGGTATTTCTTACCATTCAAATCAAACTTTACGGCCTGATGAAAAGTTGAAATTATTGCTTGGTACTTATTCAGGACTGGCCTTCCAAAGATTGCGTTGTAGCTGCTCGGAGCTTCAACGACTATTAACTTCACCAATTTTAAAATTCCTGCCAATGTCACTGAGAGGGTTACAACTCCTTCCACCTCCTTTTTCTCCCCTGAGAAACCATAGAGCAGCCCTTCAATTGAGAGAAGAACTTTCCCGGTCTTCAGCGCCTCGAAAGCAGGTTTGAAGAGGACATTCACTTAGCTTTCGGTATCTACGAGGATCTTATCCATGGTATAGTTTTCAATTACCGACTCGATAACAACTGCGTCATTGAAAGGGCTTGCGGTCGGAGAAAGATCTTCTTGCCCGAAGGTGACCGTTCCGCGAACTGGAGCAGAGGAGGAGGTAGCTGCAACCTCGGATTGATAGACTCTTGCGAGGCTAGCTTTCCTGGAAGATTCAAGTTCTGCACCTCCATGAATGCAAAAGAGATTACCTAATGTACCTTCATCATTTGCATCTATGCATTCACCTGGATATCCTATGTTGCCGAGAGAGCCATCATCATCCACTTCCTTGCATTCCCAGAGAAGTTTTGCTACCTCCTTGCACTTGGAGGTTGAAGATTTGGAAGGATCTCCCTTCTGGAACAGATCTTTGAATTTTTCTCTCCTTTAGGAGCTTCTTTACCAGCAGTCAAAGAGCTCTGCAATTCTCGGTCACATGGCCTCTCTCCCTGTGATGTTCACAGTAGAGAGCCAGATTTTTGGTTCTTGGGTCAAAGCTGATCGGGGCATGCCTTTTGTAAAAGGGAAGCTTCTGAAGAACCTGAACTACCTCACTCATAGAGACGCAGAGGTTGGTGAAGGATATTTGAGAATCGTTGAATAGTTGTTGAGGAGGGGATGACAGAGGTGGCTGAGGATATTGGATCTGAAGGACTAGTGCGGATTGCTGATTTGAAGCAGACGGGGTTGGCAACGAGGACCCTTCAGGCTGGAACTGCTGATTCCCCTGATGAGGTTAGTAATGACGGGAATTCATTCCCTTTTGATAAGACGGCTGGAACTCTTGGCGAGGTGGTTTGGATGATGACTGGGCTGGATAGAAACCTGCAGAGCCTTTCTGGATTGCTTTGCTCGTCAAATTAGAAACATAGACAGGGTTATTGATCTCCCCCTCTATGTGGCGGTTGGCAATACTAATCAGCTCTTGATACGAGCTGGGCTCCCTGGTCATGATATCAAACTTGAGAGGTCCGTCTTGCAAGCCGTTGATCAGAGCTACAATATATAGAGAGGGATCTACATCCTTTATTCCAAGAATTTCCTTCTGAAACCAATCAATAAAGCGAGCTAAAGTCTTGCATTCTCCCTGCTTGACCTTGAAGAGGGCTGCAGGGCCACTTTTCCTCTTCTTAGAGGTTGCAAACCTCAAAAGAAGATCATGCCTCAGGACGGCGAAGCTCAGTATGGATTGGGAAAACAGCTTATAAAACCACTTCCAGGCTTGCCCATCGAAGGAAGTGATCAACAGCTTACACTTCACAACATCGGAGAGAGTTCTTAGAGCCACAACAGACTCGAAGGCTTGGAGATAGGAGATTGGGTCACTCTCCCCCATGAACTTGGGTAGACGGGGTTCCTTGAAGCTGTTGGGAATTGACTCCCAATGAACTCTATCAATAAAGGGTGAAGGCTCCTCTGCTTCAAAAACGCCGAAAGGAGCAGGAAAGGCAACAACAGGGGCTGGAGGATAGACACAATTCTCTTTGAAATTCAGGGCCTGAGTAGGAGGTCCCTGAGCTGCTATTTTGAAGAAATCCTGGCGAGCTGCGAACTCTCCGGCTTGAGGTCGCACAGGAGCTGTGGGTTGGGAGGTCGCATGATCAAGAGGGTGACCGCCTGCCAAGAAGTCATGGGTAGCGATCTGACTAGATTGGGGAAGAAGCTTCTAAGAGATCGCGACCAAGGTCTGACTCAGAACATCAAACTTCCTGGCAGACTCTTGTTGAGCCTGAGCGGTCTCTCAACGAGCTCGGGTGGCCTCTTGAAGAGCATGCTCGACGCAAAGCTCGAAGAGGTGCTCCAAATCTTCTAATGATGTTGGATTGTTCGAGGGGCGACCTCTGGGAGACCTGCGAGAATGATGTCTGTGATCTGACATCCTAAAAATCCATTAATTTCACCTAAATACTCCAGATCTGAAAGTCGCGTGTTCGTTCTGTTGGTACAAAAAATGTACCTCCAAGACTCACACTACAAGAAGTGGGAACGAACTGCGGAGTGCAAGTTACTTAGGGTGAAGAATTCCAGAGGAGAGATCTCTGAGGAAAATTCTTTGATTTATCTCAAAAAAGGATTACAGAGAGGGGTCTCAAACAGGCCAGGGAGAGAGGTAGAAAAGCGACAGAATTCGAGACCGCTTACACAGGTTGTAAGCTGGAGTCTCGAAGCAAAAGTCCCTTTTCAGGTACCCCTACCCCTCTATTTATAGACGTGGAGGCTGCCCAAACGGGCAGATCCAATAATTAAGGGCTGCCCGGGGTATAGTAGAACTAGGGCAGAGCAAAGGGGTGCTAATAACAAAAAGGAAAAAAGAGGCCAGACCGCGCGGTCTGGCGATTTGACAAATACTTGATCGCTGGTGCCTTGGGAGAAAAGTTGGAGGGAGAGCGGGCGATCTGGGCGATCTCTCAATTTTGAGACTGCTGGAAAAGTCCTTTCTGGCTAGAGAAGAGAGTTCGCGGGTTTCCTGGCAAACATACATATTTAGCATGATATTGCTTGTCGTATTATATAAATATAGGGCACCATAATTAAGTATTGAGTAATACAATGATGTCAAAATTTGGTGGGAATGGTTCAGACATTAATTATGACTTATGGTAGGAGTTTCAATGGATTTGGTATTGAATTGAGTCCATAATTAAATGTGTTGTTATAATTTATTATGCTGAATTGAATTGTTAGGGTGCTCATTTAAACACACAAGTAGTCCTATAGGATCAAAGAGAGTGTTTCCCTTATATGCACATGCATTGCACGAGAGTTAGGACAACTCGGTATGAGAATCAGTGATGGTTGGTGTGGATTATAGGATATGGTTATATCCTATGGTGTGATGTAAATAACCGGTTGGTAGGTCCTTGAATGCAAGTTAGCATTGATTTATCCTATAAATAATAACATGTGTTATGGACTTGGTTAGGAGTCCATGGGTGCTTGGTAGCACAGATTGAGCATGGGAAATTACTTGGGTGTGTATAGTCTTCGCACGGTTGCATAATGATCCTTATTGGAGGATTACTTGTGGCAGATCTACGGGTTCGCCAGTCATCACACTGATGGGAGATGGCATATAGATCTTGGCTGGTTGGGCTGGGTTCTTTGTGCTTACTTCCAATGACCCCTTCCGTTCCATTGACCGGTTGGGTTGGGCTCTTGGTGTTTACTTCGCAAGACCCCTTCCGTGTCCAGTACACAGGTGCTCCGCTGTTGTGTTCTTAGCGTCGATGCCGACATGAGGTCTAGGTCTGGTAGTGTGCATACCCACCTAGTAGTGGAGAGCCCGATCCACTGTAACCGTCTGGCCACGACGGGTGATGCCTGAGAGGTTAGCTACCCTCGAAAAATGGGAAGTACAAGTCTATGTCGACATAGAAAATAAGAGTCCGTGCATAAATCATGGGTGAGTCTTCATACATACATTCATTGCATTGTCTTGCATTGCACAGCATAAAGATCCTCAGCATATACACTTATATGTATACCTTTATATGATGAGTTACTTAATATTGTGAAAGACCCTTAACTTATAAACTTGTATGGACATCTTTATAAGTTAAGTTTAATTCAGTTCTTTACCTACACTGATCTTTTCATACTCTGTTGCTGACTATACTGCTAGAATAAATGTGTCATTGGTCTTCCTTGCCACCTGTTGTATTGTATATACTGATTATATTGCAGAGTTCTACCTCTTTCTTTCCTCCTGGTGCCTAAGAGTCACTGGGGGAGAGGATGTGAAGCCACTTAGTCTTATGACTAACGATATCTATGTCAATATTTTTAGGAGGACATCCAACGGCAGGTAGAACAAGAGCGTACGACATAGGAGGACAGTCAGGCCAGGCCGATAGGGCCTGAGACTATGATACCTTCCCTTCCGTCAGTGACTGATGTGAGTGAGAGCTTGAGATGTATCCCTTGAGGCAATTCTATACTCTGATATTTTGTAGGAGCTTTTGTAACTACCTGTCCTTTTGTATATATTGTGGGGACACTTTTACTTATTGTGAATCTATGACTTATGTTGTTTTCTATTATTGATGGGATGGCTTGATGATATTGGTTTAGCCGGCAGGATAAATGCTTTGGGGTACAGGTTAGCCCGTGTGCTGACTGTAAGACCCCATTTTTTTTCTTTTTCAAATCCGGGGTCTTATGCCCAGAACCGCCATTTTGCGGTGACACCCTCACTCAGGAACGTCGACACTACAAAATGTCGATCCTGCCGGCCTTATCGATCACAAAGAAGTTAAGCTTAAACAAACTTATAGAAGCCAAGTCCACATCACATATAAATAAACCATCATAAAGAGATGTCCACATAAACATAACTGAAACCAAAGACAGAAATAATAAGGGCTACTGCCCGATACATCAAATCCTCACTACATAGACACACGCGAAAGCATAAAAATACTAGAACTAAACGATGCTCACAGATCCTGCCAACGGTGCTCCCGTGCTAGACTGCCCCATCTCCATCTGCACCGGCCTCTGGTGCTGCAGCATCTTCTCGATCCCGTAAAATGATAAGGTCCACCGACCGTTAGTCAAAAAGACTAAGCCAATCCCCCACCCCTCCCCCGGTGACTCCTAGACACCTTGTGGGAAGGATGAAACGGAGGACAACAAGAGGTGTAAACAATAGCAGGTGATAGGGGTACAGGGAATGTCTACCACTACGCAATATATATCAAGACTGAAGCAGTAAAAGAGCATAGTAAGAGCAGGTAAAGAATAAGAAAAGTGCAGTAGGTTAAGACATGTATATAATGGAAATGTAACCATTGATTTATAGGAATGCCCATACAAACCTATAGACCAAGGGGTCGTTTAGCAAGGCCTATCATAAAAGAAGTCACATAACCGACTTATTCGATAGGGGTAGGGGGTATGCAATGTTTATGCTATGTCATGCAAGGTATGCTATTATATGTCATGTTCACACAAGTGCAACTCACACACTACAACTCTATGCACACAGACCTTTAGTTCCCCTTTTTGGAGCTAGCAAAACTCCCAGGATACTTCCGTAGTGGCAAACGAAAGCGGTGGGTTGGGCCTCGCCCACCCCTAGGTTGGTATTTGCACTACCTAACCTAGACCTAACGTACGCCTCAACGCTAATAACACAACAACGGAGCTCCTGCGTACTCTTGCTGATTAAACCACCAGACTTGTCTTAGTAAAGGGTAGTCCACACTTACCGAGCCCAAGTATTAATGTCCGTGCAACGACCATCAACACTAAGGACCCACCACCTTATGCACATGCAAACATGTTTACCATCTATCTTCGAGCCATAAGCTCACCGGCTAATCCCCCCGGCACAACAAACATTACTGAGCCACAAGCTCACCAGACAAATTAGTCTGCTGCTACAACCACCGAGCCTACCGCTCGTAAGACCAAAGCGACTGAGCATCCGTGACAATGGAGTGTGAGTGAGTCTATTACTTAGTTAATCTTATATAACAACTTGTTCCTACGATTTATGGTTAGTCTTGGACTTCCTGAGGATTACCCTATAAGGAGCTCGCTACGTTACTAGGAACTATAATGGGATGACACCCCAAGGCTCCCTTTCTCAAGACATTTATTATTGTGGGTATCTAACCATATGCCTAAGCCTCTTATGTTTTCACTTGAATTAACACTAGGTGGTTTATGACACGCTAGGGGGAAGACGATCTTTCGTCAATCCCAAGCACGACCTTACCCTTAGCCCACATATCACTCTTATCTCCTAAACTCCTTTTGGTGACCTCAACCTCTTCAACCTGACCATGCACACCATCTACATACCAATTCCACCTAGTAGGCAACTAAACACCTAAGTTTCACCGTTTTACTAAACGCAGACCAAACTAACTACATGAAGCTTATAAGTAGAGGTACTCCAAATATTCAACCACATGACACAAGATTTTTACTGGAGGACTATCATGGCATTATAAGACTAAATCCAAAGACTCATATTTTTCCTCAACATTTTAGACTTTATTTAATTTTCTTCAATATTTGCCAAGTATGAATATGAACATGAAGTGTAAGGTATTCTCAAGACATGATCCTCATAAAATTAAGATTAATCTATCATGCCAAAATAACAATAAATAATGAATATCACAATTTTACAGTAAGGAAATTTCCTCTATTTTTAATATTTAACTTCTATCCAAACTTGAAGATTTATGAAGGAACTACCAAGAATACTTATGCCAAAATTATAGAAAAATTACCAGACCTCTATTATGTCCAGTAAAGCTTAATTACAAAGTGTCACAATTTATGGGAATCATTTCCTCACTAAAATAATTAATCCAAATAATTCCAAATTTGCACATGTTGTGAAGTAGCCTACTGATAACAATTTCCAAAAATTATATAAAAATTCACAGAGCTTCCTAGTGCTCTGAAATGTCCTATCACATGGTTGCACATTTTTCCAGAGAATTTTGGACTTTTATCTATATTTCTTAAAATTGAGACAAAATAGGTGCCTTGAGAATGAAATATTAGATAAATCATTAAATAAATTATTCAAAATTACCAGGGGTCAATATTATGATTATAAAGGCACCACCAAGATTTCATCTTCATCCAAGATCATTTGTGCATGTAAATATCTCTTACAATAAGTTTACCTAAAAGGGTTATGACCTAATTTAGGGGGAATAAGTTCTCCTAAAATTCTCTCAAAATTCCCTAGGGCATAAATAGATCCCATCAACATATATCCTAGGTTCCATGGCCATTCTATAGCTTTTGACCACATGTCCTTCACAAAGCTCTATATGCACCCCAAGGGGTAAGAATAGGGTTCTAAGGCATGCCCACCTCCACACCACCCCAAACCACTCATGGGGGTGTTTTGAGTGACCCTAAACTAGTGGCCAAGGTTTCACCTCATGATGAGGAGATTTGACCACAATATCCCAAGATAGACACAATGCCCTAATTTTGACCTATTAAAACCCAACTTGGGTGAACCAATTTCCAAACTAAATCAGTCCCAATTTGGCTGAGATTTTTACCACGGTCACGTGATAACCCTAAGAAGTACCCACCAAAATTTGGAAGGCATTGGAGGTCATTTGACCCAATAATTAATTAATATTTAATTTATGAAATTAGTACAAAAACCTTTGAAAAAGTTTCTCCTAAAAGTCCCATCTTTGTGTATGATGTGTGGGTAGGTGACAATAACCTAGGTTTCAATTTTCAAGTCCATCCCATAAACCAATCAAAAGTTATTCAAGAAATGGTGGCTGTCCTACACTAGGGACCAGTCCCACCAAAATGGACCTACAGGAAGCTACAGAACTCCTTTTGGGGTGAAATTAATTTTGAAATAAAGTAGACTCCAAGGGCTACAACTTTGGTGTTGACCACTTTTTCATTTAGGGGTTCTAGTATTTCTAATAATTAAAATAAAATACAAGTCTGCGTTCGACGAAATATAATCTACGTTCGACAAAATACGACCTGCGTTCGACGAACGCCGTGCTCCAGTTTGACGAAATCAGTTCTCCATCCAATTTAGCAGATCATCTCTCTGTTCGACAAATTAATTCAGGTTGACGAATTAATTCAGTTCGGCGAATTAATTCCGTTCGACAAACTCCGGGTTCAGTTCGACGAACTCAACTATCAGATCGGTGAATTAATTCCATTCGACGAACTCTGGGTTCAGTTCAACGAACTCAACTATCAGTTTGACGAACTCCAGAGTGTGTTCGACAAATGAATTCCATCCGACGAACTCCGGGTTTAGTTCGACGAACTCAACTATTATTTCAGTGGATTAATTCCGTTTGACGAATTAATGAAATAACTACATGACATAATCAATTAAATGCGAATAGCTGATCACGGCAAATCCGACGGCTCTTTGTCATCGTCCCCGTTGGACGGATGGCGCGCGACAACCCATCCTGGGCTTCTTTGCGGGATGATTTCCCGGCCACCTGTGCTTCTTCCCGGCAAGCCAATGCCACCAACACCTCCGTTGAGGTGGTGGCCGGCGATAGGGGGTGGTTGGCCAGCCGGAGGTGGTCGGAATCAAGGTTTAGAGGATGGGAAAGAGAGCTCGAACTGAGCCCTTTCGGAAGCACGATCCGAGCCCAATTGAGCTCATATCTAGCCCCAAATTATGATAAGATCTAGCACTAAGGGAGAGGAGGCGGATTAGACATGTGTGGGGGCTTGGTGGCACATATTCCAGTGAGTTGCCATGGCCAGAGGTGGAGATTTTGGCGTGAAAGTGGAGGTTTGATCTTAAATTAACTCTAGAGGGGGGGGGGGGGGGTGAATAGAGTATTAAAACTTTTTATTAGTTTTATTGCGGAATTAAAAATACTGATATATATATATGTGTGTAGTAGAGTGATTTATAAGAAACTGAAAATAAAACACAGCACAGCATAAGCACAGAAAAGTAAAGCAATCACAGAGGACACAAGGAGCTATAGTAGTTCCCCAATAAACCTGGGTACGTCTACTCTTCTACCACCCTTGGTAGGAATCCACTAAGATTTTTGATCAGGTGTCCTAATACCAATGAGCTTTTGATAAGGTGCCCAAAAACCAAACAGGATTTTTTGATCAGGTGTCTTGCCACCAAGAGGTAAGCTTTTGAAGGGAGTTTTAACCCTTTACAGAGTGGGATAAAGAGGGTTTGTAGTGTTCTTCTCTATCAATATGCTGAGAGAAGACTCTAGTGGATGTTGATGTAGAAAATCTCCCTATGTCTGATATGAAATTGTTTGACAGTAGAAGGCTGGAAGCTTTCTTTTGAATGAATGATCTTCCTATAGCTGATTAAACTTAGAGAATAATTTCTTCAGTTTGTTGTTGCTCTTTTGAAGATCTGATCTTGCAGCTGATCACTGAGAGAAGTGTTGATGATGTTCTCAGTGAGATGAAATTGCTGCTTGAGGAAGAGGATGAAGATGATCTATTTTTGTTCTTCTTGTTCTTCCTGTAGCTTTCTTCTTTTCTTTTTCTCTGTACAATTGTATGTAATATGTTTTGTAAATCTCCTGTTGTGAAAGCTGTGAAGTTATACTCTATATCTTCTTCCCTTTTCTTTTTGATAATATTTGAAAATCAAATCCCTTGAATTAAGGAATAAATATATCTGGGAACTATAAATCTGACACGCTGTATATCTCTTTCCTTTTCCATAAAATGTTCTTTTCCGAGAAATATCAACGGCTATAATCTTGAAATAATAAAAGGAAATATATTATCCTTACTTATCTGGAAGAATAGAGACGTTGCTGCAGTCGATCTGAGTTCAGAGAATTAATAATATAATCTTCTGAAATAAATCTGCTGTTATTTAATTCGTCGATCTCAACAAATTTCGTCGACCTCAGAGTTGTGTTCGTTGATCTGAAGATATTCGTCGAACGCAGACTGAGTTCGTCGAACTGAGGAATTCATCGACCGCTGAGCCTAGATAATTTTGTCGACCGCTGAGCCGCTGAGCAAATATCGTCGACCGCTGAGACGGGGTCTATTCGTCGACCGCTGAGACAAAATCTGTTCGTCGACCGCTGAACCGCTGAGACGCTGAGCCGCTGAGCCGCTGAGATAGAAGCAAGTCGTTCGTCGAACGCAGAGAGCATGTCGTTCGTCGAACGTATAATGCATGTCGTTCGTCGAACGCAGAGAGCAAGCCGTTCGCCGAACACAGAACCTGAATGATTTCTTGAGTTCTAACAGCCTAAACTCTTAACCCATTGACTATACATTGGGGTCAACTTGATCCTAGTCAATAAATAGTGATCCTAGCCCAAATCAGTAATAGGGTTGTTCCAATAATCTCCCCCTTGATGCGTAAAACTATATCCGCAAACGATAACGACAAGTGTACCGTATCGAATGTCGTATAGGTTGTAAGAAACCAATGTCGTATTAGACTCGGGGTGGTTGAGTACTCTTACTTCAAGAAAATCTCTATTATTTTATCAATTAAAACTTGAGGTTGATTTTGCAAAAAGAAAATAAAAATAAGAATTAGAAGAACGATTAGCACTCGATCTTTGAATCACCTTGGAGATAAAAATAAGAACAAAGAATAAAAGCGCAATCTCTTAACAAAATAGCTTTGACCGCGGAGATTCCCGAATTATGAACGCACCTCTCTCGAGGATGCGCTCACCTGAGTTTAGGTTGATCAATCGAACTCTCGTTCTAGAATCGAAACCCTTAAAACTCGCCTTATTGAATTGAATCCTGCTATTAGCTTTTACTCCAATCCGGAAGGGTAACGTCGTCCTCTCTCGAGGATTGCATTCTACTCTTTTTTATCCTTGAGTGATTGATTCATCTTACGAGCCTCTCGGCTAACCTAAGAATGAAAACAAGAACAAGAATTATATATCGAAAATATAATCTTGTTATCTTGAAATCAAGGGTAAATCTTAAGAATTTTCGAGAAGAGAAATAACAACTATAGATTATTTCATGACTTATATCATTCCTTGGATCATCTCGATCGAGTACTAATAATATTTTAGCTACTCATGGAGATGGAGGAATTTAACAAAAATAAAAAGAAGTGCATGATAAAATAAGAGAGAGGGCAAAAATAAAAAGGAATGAATTAGATAAGATAATACATATAATTTATATAAATTCATATTAAAACTAAATTAAAATTATACTAGAAGATGAGTACAAAAAGTATTCATCACCCCTATTTGGGTTAGGACACTATTTGACAAAAGTTGAATAATAAAACAAACAAAATAACAACAGAACAACATAGCATATATATATCTGATATATTTTAAATATTTCATCAGATATAAAATAAATAATAGTCTGAGTTTTGAAACATTTGAATGAAAACAGAAATAAATAAAAAACTATATCCGCAAACGACAACGGCAAGTGTACCGCATCGAATGTAGTATAGGTTATAAGAACCAAGGTCGTATTAGACTCGGGGCGGTTGAGTACTCTTACTTCAAGAAAATCTCTATTATTTTATCAATTAAAACTTGAGGGTTGGTTTTGCAAAAAAGAAAATAAAGCAATAAAGAAAGAGGAGAATGAGAAAATAAGAACTATTTTATTGATTGAGATAAAAGAAATTACAAACTATGAAAATGAAATTACAACTATCGAATTGAAAACTACAAGTTGCATAAAGAAAGAGGATTACAAGAACTACTAAAACATGAAAATAAAATATGAAAATAAAACATGAAATGAAAGTTCTAATCCTAAAAATCGGTCCCTTGAACATCTGGAGAAACTCTCTTTTTATAGGCAAAAATTGGGGTTACACGCCTTCGGTCATTCCCGTGACCAAGGGCGTGTAACGGCCGTGATTGGCGCTGAAGCGGGAAAGGCGCGTTCTAGAGTTATAATGAGCGTAACGTGCGCGTCACGCTCTAGGTCACGCCCGTGACCTAGGGCGTGTAATCTTGAAATATTGCTGTTGGCGGGAAACTTCGGCGGGAAAGAAGCGGGAAGTGGCGTGGGATGAGTCACGCCCATGACTAGATGTCACGCCCTCGGTCACGCCCGTGACCTGGGGCGTGCAAATTTAATTGACGTGGCAGGATGATTCTGGATGCTTGCGGCGAGTTGCGGCCGTGACATTGAGTCACGCCCTTGGTCACGCCCGTGACCTGGGGCGTGTACTTGGCGAATTCTTCACGGAACGCACCCGCGGTGGCGGAAGCAGGTCTGGAACACCGTGTAGGTTACACGCCCATGGTCACGCCCGTGACCTTGGGTGTGTACTTGAAGTTTTTGTCCAATGCGTCCAAAAAAAACCTAAAATACACAAAAAAGCTTAAGTTAGTTTATAAAATTGAAAAGATAATAATTTTAATAAGAAAAGCATAAAAACTATATAATTTCATATTAAAAATATATTAAACTTATATTAAAAGATGAGTACAAAAAGTACTCATCAAACACCCCCATACTTACTCGTTTGCTAGTCCCGAGCAAACAACTTTTCATAGGTGTAGAGAAATTTAAATACTAGAAAAAGACATTTGAACTCAAGGAATAAAAATGCGAAGTCTTACGCATACGTGTAGGGATCCTAGTTGAAAGACCTATTCAGCATAGCAATTAGCTTATAATTTTCAAAAATGCGATTTAACATATTGCTTTTACTTTTATGATGAAAGTTTGGTAAATTCTCGAATGTTATTCAGTGAGCGGGTAGCGTGTTTTCTAAGATCAATATTACCCAAAGTCGAGTTTCGGGATAGCCTCCAAAGAAATCCATCAATGACGATGGCCATAGGCTTGCCCGGTCGCACTCTCTCCACTACACAAGTATAATGTCATAGCTTAAAGATTAAAAGGGCTTTCATTAGGAGTGAAACTTGGCTTAGGTATATGATTTGGAATTGGAAATCAAAGAGATAGAACATGACGACTAAGGATCACACTAAACCAAGGTGAGAGTTTCCCAAAATTATCAAAATTTAAACCTTGCATAAGAGTTGTCATGAAGCAAATCATACAAAAACTCTCATTATTTTTCAAGCATAAGGCCATGAATAATTTTCTTTATTTTTCATAATTGGCCAACAAAATAATTTTTCACATTTTTTTATAGCTCCAAACAAGAAGTTGCAACTTCCTTATTTTCACAATAGAACCCATTTTAATAAATCTCAAATATTTAGTGTGATCATGGGGTGGATGTTTTGGCTTTGGTGAAAATGAAAGGTGGAGGTAGTAAAGGAAATAAGGAAATGCCCAAAGTGTTTAAACAATGAAATTTTTTTAAAGGTTGGCAAACATGCACAAACGATCAAAAGATGGCCTAAATCACTTCTAAAAACTATGACAAACCTATGCAAATGCTTCGAGAATTGCTAGAGGCAAGTTCTAGCCAATGAGAAAGAATACCCTTCCGTTCAAAATGTGTATTATTCTCTAGTAGCTTCTACATACTCACTTGAATTATTCTCAAATTCTACCGGATTCAAGGTAAGAGTAAAACAAAATTGTTTTCTCGCAGTTAAAAAATCATAAATCCAATTCTATGCTGAATAGTTAATTTGACATAGAATTCTACTAACGCGAGCGCTTAACTAGGAACACTGCACGAGTCAACAATTTTATTCCAAAATTCAAAATCTAATGAAGTATAAAAATTCCCTACGACACTATACAAAAGCAAATCTACTAAGGATTTTGCATATGAGTAAGTATAAGAATTCAGCATAATTTTTTTTTCTTCTTGGACTTCCCAAGGTCAACCCGGTGAAGGGCTCGCAAGGTACTAGAGGCTGTGATGGGAATTCAAGCCCAAAGCGTCCTTTCCAAGAAATTTTATTTTTATTAGATTAAAAATATTTATATAATTTTTTATTTTTTATTTTTAAAATAAATAAAGAAATAGAGATATAAAGAAAGCAATGCTACACCCCCATACTTAAAATTAAACTTTGTCCCCAATGTTTAAAACTAAGTATGAAGAATACTTGAAAGAAAATAAACTTTAAAAGAAAAATATAAAAATAAAGATAAGCAAGGGGTGCCTCCCAAGAGCGCTTTCTTTTTCCCGTCTTTAAGCTAGACGGTTATTGTTAGGAAAACGGAAATTTGAAAGAGAATTGAACAGGCAACTCCCCTAATTCACGCATAGGTGAATGTGTCGGCGTCAGTCGCCCAACAACTCCTCCGCTTAACATTTGATTCTTCGTTTGTTCTTGATCTTGAATATGCAAATCCAAATCACCTATGCATACCTGAGGTGATTTGAATTTATACAGATGAGCGACATATGGATCGTCGATTATTTGGGGTAGCAACGACTCATTTTCAACTTGAAAATTGTTAGTGTATAAAGAATCACAAATAAACGATTCAGATAATTTTTCGCAAGGATGAGGCGCTTGCGAAAATATAAAATTAAGCTCTGGTTGTTCCTTTTCTAAAATTAAATTTTCTTTAGAAAAATCTAGTGCACTACCAAGCGGAATAAGATTTTCGGACACTAATATTTCATGAATTTCCAGCTAATTTAAATTAGAAGAGATTTGCGAAAATTCATGATACAGAAAAGAAGATCCGGGTGAAGTAGGGGAAGAAACTTGTTATTCTTCTAGTTCATCCGGGGTGCCCAAAACATTAAGATTTCTTGGTAAGAGAATTTTTCTTCATCTTTGGAAAAAGAAATTATGGGAGTACATAAACAATCATGTTCCTCCATAACTAAATTTTCCAAAGACAAGGAAAAAGCACTAGGAGAAATAAAATTTTCATCTAAATTCTGGGGTGGAGTATCAAATTGAAAAAGCGGACATTCCCCAAAATTAGAGTACGAAAATTGCGCCGCAAAAGAAGATGAACAAGAATTCAGATCAAATGATTTATCTTCATTGCTCCGAGAGCTATCCGGGTGACCTTGCCACCAAGAATAATCTACTTCGTGGCTAGAAGAAAAATTATTAGAAGCCGAAAAATTATTCTCATGAAAATTAGAAAAATTATTTTCCTCTAAATTTTGGGGGGCAGTATCTATTTGAATTGGCGGAATTTCCCCAAAATTAGATAACGAAGATTGCAGTGTATAAGATGAAGAATAAAAATTCGGATCTAACGATTTATCTTCATTACTCCGAGAGTTATCCGGGTGAGCTTGCCACCAAGAATAATCTACTTCGGAGCTAGAAGAACAAGTATTAAACGCAGAAAAATTATTCTCATTAAAATTAGAAAAATTATTTTCATCAAAGTTTAAAAAATTATTTTCATTAAAAGGGGAAAAATTATGATCGTAATTATTATCAAAATTATTTGCATAATATTGAGAAAAATTATTTTCATAATGATTATTTTGAGCATATGAATGTAAATAACATTCCTCACTTTGATGAGGCGCATTACAATAATAACAGCAATTTTGGCGTTTTTGTGCCGCTTCCAAAAGATATACTTGGCTTTGAAGCTCGAAAACTTTTACGGCCAATTCAAGTGACTCCATAATAAAAATTAAAAGGAAACAACCTTTACTCAAATGAATGGAATTTAAAAAAATATTTTTACTATATAATTTTTTTTTCAAAAAGTGGGTTAAATTAGTCCCGGACTTCCCAAGGTCAACCCGATGAAGGGCTCGCAAGGTACTAGAGGCTATGATGGGAATTCAAAGCCCAAAGAGACCTTTCCGAGAATTTAGATTACGCTTTTTAAGATTTTTTACAATTTTAAAGAGAAGGGGGAGAAGAAAGAGAACGATAAAATTAATAAATATTTCTTTTTTCGAAATATCACCCGTGTCCCCGACAAAGGCGCCAAAAACTTGATGCGCAAAACTATATCCGCAAACGACAACGACAAGTGTACCCTATCGAATGTAGTATAGGTTATAAAAACCAAGGTTGTATTAGACTCGGGGCGGTTGAGTACTCTTACTTCAAGAAAATCTCTATTATTTTATCCATTCAAACTTGAGGGTTGGTTTTGCAAAAAAGAAAATAAAGCAATAAAGAAAGAGGAGAATGAGAAAATAAGAACTATTTTATTGATTGAGACAAAAGAAATTACAAACTATGAAAATGAAATTACAACTATCGAATTGAAAACTACAAGTTGCATAAAGAAAGAGGATTACAAGAACTACTAAAACATGAAAATAAAACATGAAATGAAAATTCTAATCCTAAAAATTGGTCCCTTGAACATCTGGAGAAACTCTCTTTTTATAGGGAAAAATTGGGGTTACACGCCCTCGGTCACTCCCGTGATCGAGGGCATGTAACGACCGTGATTGGCGCTGGAGCGGGGAAGGCGCATTCTGGAGTTATTATGAGCGTAACGTGCGCGTGCGTGTAATCTTGAAATCTTGCTGCTAGCGGGAAACTTCGGCGGGAAAGAAGCGGGAAGTGGCGCGGGATGAGTCACTCCCGTGACTGGATATCACGCCCTCGGTCACGCCCGTGACCTGGGGCGTGTAAATTTAATTGACGTGGTAGGCTGATTCTGGATGCTTGCGGCGAGTCGCGGTCGTGACATTGGGTCACGCCCATGACCTGTGGCGTGTACTTGGCAAATTCTTCACGGAACGCACCCGTTGTGGCGGAAATAGGTCTGGAACACCGCGCAGGTTACACGCCCGTGACCTTGGGCGTGTACTTGAAGTTTTTGTCCAATGCGTCCAAAAAAACCCTGAAATACACAAAAAAGCTTAAGTTAGTTTATAAAATTGAAAAGATAATAATTTTAATAAGAAAAGCATAAAAACTATATAATTTCATATTAAAAATATATTAAACTTATATTAAAAGATGAGTACAAAAAGTACTCATCAAATGCACTCTTCACATCCATTTGATAAACCTTGAACTTCTTGTATGCAGCAAATGCAAGGAAGATCCTGATTGCTTCTAACCTTGCAACTGGTGCAAAAGTCTGATCATAATCTATTCCTTCTTCCTGTGAGTATCCTTGAGATACTAGTCTAGCTTTGTTTCTCACAATATTGCCATCTGCATCTAGCTTGTTCCTGTAGACCCATTTAGTTCCAATGACTGGATGATTCTTTGGTCTAGGAACCAATTCCCAAACTTTATTTGTCTCAAACTGATTGAGATCCTCTTGCATAGCAATGATCCAGTTGGGATCTTGTTCTGCATCTTGTAGGGATTGAGGTTCAATCTGTGAGAGAAAACAAGTGAGCATCAGATTCTGATTAGCTTGATGCCTTGTTTGGACACCATTTGATATGTCTCCAATTATTTGAGATCTGGGGTGATCTCTAATATTGACATAATCAACAGGCATAGTGGGATCAACATTATTTATAATTAATTCCTCTTGTGGAATGTTACTTAATGCTTCCTTTTCAGTTACAGTTTCGCTGATTTCTTCATCACTTTCTTCACCATCCTGCTGTAAAGGATTTAGAGATCCTTCCTTCTATTGAGCTAATGGATCTAGCTGCTCACAGAGTGTAGGTACATGCAGGTTTTCTTTGGTAGAAGAATTCTTCTCCTTGTAAAACATGTTAGTTTCATCAAAAGAAACATGCATAGATTCTTCAATTTTAAAAGAGGATTTGTTAAATATCCTATATGCTTTGCTGATTAATGAATAGCCTAAGAAAACTCCTTCTTCAGATTTTGGTTCAAATTTCCTAAGGTATTTTTTGTCATTATTGTGAACAAAACATTTACAACCAAATGTTCTAAAATAATTAACTTTAGGTTTCTTCCCTTTAAGTAACTCATAGGGAGTCTTACCCTTATGTTTATGTATCAAACTCCTATTCAACACATAATTTGTTGTGCTAACAGCCTCTGCCCAAAAAGATAGGGGAAAATTAGCATCTGCAAGTAATGTTGTTGCTGATTCAATTATGGTTCTATTTTTCCTTTCAACTACCCCATTTTGTTGAGGAGTTCCAGGAGCTGAGAAGCAATGCCTGATACCTTCCTTCTCACAAAATTCTTGCATGAGAAGAGACTCAAACTCAGTGCCATGATCACTTCTGATCAATGCAATCTGAGTAGAATACTCAATCTGAATGCTCTTAAGAAAGTCTGTAAGAACTTTAAAGTTATCTGACTTTTCTCTCAAAAAGAACACCCAAGTGAATCTAGAGAAGTCATCTACAATAACTAGAGTGTATGACTCCCCCCTAAACTCTTTATTGCTATTGGTCCAAAAATGTCCATATGTAGCAAGTATAAGATTCTAGGTGAACCACTTTTAGATAATGATTTAAAACTGTTTTTAGTTTGCTTGCCTAGTTGACATGCCCTGCAAAGACCTTCCTTCTTGTATGAACCAGAAGGTAATCCTTTAACAAGATTGTACTTAGATAATTTAGCAATGGTCCTAAGATTTACATGTCCTAATCTCTTATGCCAAAGTTCACTAGGTTTGCAAAATTGATTAAATAAACAGATTTCTGATTTTGATGAGTTGAAATTTACTAAATAGATATTTCCTTGCCTAATACCTGATAAAATAGTAATATTATCAGAAGACTTAATAAGGCATTTTGATTTATTAAAAGTTACCTGATACCCTTCATGACATAATTATCTTATGCTGATGAGGTTGTGCTTCAGTCCCTTGACATAAGTTACCTCTTTGAAGGCGACTTCTCCAACCTTGACTTTTCCATATCCTTTTGTTTATCCACAGTTGGAGTCTCCAAATATCACTTTTGGTCCAAGCTTTGCCTTGTACTTGTTCAGATTGGCCTTGTTTCCTGTCATATGCTTTGAGCTTCCACTGTCCAAGTACCATTGTTCTTTTATTCTTGGATAGCTGCGTACCTGCAAAAACAGAAAAACAATCTATTTGTTCTTGACCCAGACTACCTTGGGTCGTTTTGAATTTCCACAAAAATCAGAAATAAAGGATATTTCAGGCTGATCCTTATAGTCTTTTGGATGATATCTCCTTGGAGGAATTATCCATTCAGTGAAAGGATTCTTAGTATGTTTAGAATAAGAATTCTTTAAATTTTCTGTATAATTTCTGTTCGACGAACTGGGCTTAGTTTGTCGATCGCCGTTCGACGAATGAATGAGATTTCGTCGAGTGCCGTTCATATAATGACTATACTGAAAATCTGTCTTCAGCTTTCGTCGATCTCCGTTCGACGAATTGAATTCATTTCGTCGAGCTCCGTTCGACGAATTCAGCTGAATTCTTTTATTCTTAACAACTTTGCTTGAAATATATTTATTTACTTCTACAACCTCTTTGCCCTTAGCAGAAAGGAATTTTATAGGTGTAGATAATATGTTTTTCTTAATGAGATGTGGCTCACTTGATGAAGCACCCAAGCCCAGTTTGCTATTAATTCTAGCATTGACAGTGCTTGTGATGTCCATTAGTTTGATGCTTCTCCCATTGAGGGATTCTTCAAACTTCTTAGCTTTAGGAAACTTGTTCTCAATGAGAACAATGTGTTCCCTGGAGGCAGCCAAATCTTTCTTAAGATTGACATTTTCTTCACTTATTTGATTCATTTCAGCCAACTTATATCTGAGAGAGATTATTTCCTTCTCAGATTTGAGTAAGTCTAAGCAAAGTACTTTGAATTCATCTTTGAATTCAATTGAATTAAAATCAAAATTAGAAATTACCTGATCAGCATCATTGTCAGCTTCTGATTTCGATTCTTCAGAATTATGTCCTGAGGCATTGATAGTCATCATGCGCAGAAACTTCTTTCTACTTCATCATCCTCATCATCACTTGATGATGATGCAATTCCTGACTCACTGCTTGAGTCATAAATGACCATCAAGCATTGGTCATTTTCTTTTGATTCTTCTTCATCTTCAGAAGAACGAGATGAATATTCTGATTCTGTTTCACTCCAGGTTTCAGCTACAAATCCTCTTCCCTTCTTTTTGTGTTTGTGGGTGGAAGACTTGCTGGAGTTTCTTCTTTCTTCTTTTTCTTTTCTCTTTTCCTTCTTGTCCTTCTTATTTTGATTCTCTGGACAGTCAGGTACAATGTGTCCTGGTTTCCTGTAACCAAAACATATAACTTCTTTAGATGGAGCTTTGTCATACCTTGGTTTTTCATAGCTCCTGGATGACTTTCTCCTGAAGTCTTTTCTTGCCATCTTGTAGAATCTTTTGGCAAGTAGACTCATCAACTTCTCATTGTCAAGAGTCTCTCCTTCTTCTGTAGCTTTGAAGGCAATGTTCTTTTCCTTTTTGTTGCTGGAGACGAAGTGGACTATTCAGCTTCTCTGGATTTGACAAGCTGCTCATAGGATTTGAGCTTGCCTAACAATGTCTCAGTAGTAATCTCATTGAGGCTTCTGGCTTCCTTTATAGGCCAGATCCTAGAGTCCCATGTGCTGGGGAAGCACATTAGGATCTTGTCATTGATCTCAGTAATAGAGATCACTTTGTCCAAAGATTTCAGCTTATTGATGATGAGACTGAGCCTATTGTACATATCAGCCACTGTCTCAACTTCTCCTTTTTTGAAATTCTCATACTGAGAGATGAGATGTGATCTTCTGTCCTTTCTTTCATCAGCAGATCCTTCAACCATATTGTTGAGAGAAGTCCAGATCTCTCTTGTTGAAGTGCATTCCACCACTTTCTGAAAAATGTCATCAAACATTATTTGAGCCAGAATGTTCATGGCTTTTGCATCAGCACTCCTTTGCTTCTTTTGAGCATCTGTCCACTCAGGAGGTGGGACAGCATTGTTATTTGCTGCTGCATCAGTACTTGTTGATGCTGAGAGAGTAGGAGGTCTTGTCAAAATAACATTGAATATTTCTTATCAATAGAGTTCATATATATCCTAATCCTTCCTTTCCATAGTGCAAACTTACTTAGATTGCACATTGGAGGTCTTGTGCTTGAATACTCTTTGTTTTGTGCCATGAATTTTTAAACAAAAATAAATAAAATAAAAACTCTGAAAGAATTTAAGATCTAATTGATCTTTGTGATTCAGGTGTTAGCCTGTAAAGAATCAACTACCCTCTGATACCAATTTAAAGTTGAGGTTAGATCTTAAATTTACTCTAGAGGGGGGTGAATAGAGTATCAAAACTTTTTATTAGTTTTATTACGAAATTAAAAATACAGAAATATATATATATACGAGTGACAGGCACGGGCCTCAGGCCCTATGCAAGGCTTCATTCGTCGTGGGGGCGACATTCATCGCGGGGGCGACATTCGTCGTGGGGGCGACATTCACCGTGGGTTCAAAATTCGCCTTGGGTTCAACATTCGTCGGCAGAGCATCATTTGTCGTAATAGCATCATTCATTGCGGGTTAGTGGGCAAACCGTAGTAAATGTTTATTAATTTGAAATGGTCTCTGGCAATAGTGCTCTTGCGTTTTGGTTATACTGTCACAATAAAAAAAGATGATAGTAACCTGCTACTACTTATTTTAAAAAAGCAGATTATATACATAGAAATAGTTATATAATATACATGAACACACGAACATATTAAAAAGAAACTATCTGCTCCGCTCGACCCTCTACCGGCCGATACTACGAAGCAGCCCTAGTAGCAATCATCACAGAGACTATCGTGTTTTGCTTAGCTACTAATTGACTAATACCCACAAAGCACCCCTAGAAAACATGAAAATGAAAGCAAGATATTAAACAATAATTACGAACCAATGAAACATCAATTGAAAAATCCAAATAAAACATCCAAACTTTCCCAGCAATCAAATAACATCATTTTCTCATGAACTAATGAACTAAAATAAAAACATCCAATCTCATATAGAAGTGATCAGACATCATTGTCATGGCCTTGCATCGTCTGTCTTCCTTTTTTTGTGCGCATCTACAAAATTATAAACAATTTTATATTTAGTATTGAGAGCTGCATTAAGTGTTACCAAAATATTGAGAAAGATTTTTCTCAGTGTTAATATTGTTTACCTTCTAATCATATCGAAAACAAAGCCCCATTCTGCTTGCACATCCAATCCTTTTTGCACCGCTGGTATAATACTTCTAAATCCTTTAACTACGTTAAGCGGAAGATCTGTGAACTTGATTGTCTCTTTATTTTCAGGAGTTACGCATGTCAAGCCTGAAAAAATCATTAATATTGTTTAGGATTAAAATAATTTATGTGAAATGATTGTAAAAGTATTAAGACTGAGCTAAAAATGTTAGTCAGTTTTACTTGATATCATACCATACTTCATGTCGTCAATGAATCGATCCGATTAAAAATCTCTTTGAACACTACGTTCTTTGTGTACACACCCTCATGACCCTCGATTGCATGATTTTTGACTAAAACTCTTGTGGTCTGGGCTGAAACTCCTCTTGATAAAGCAACATACAATTGTCCATGACTGAAGACGTTATTCGGAAGATAGATTCCGACATTTCAAATTGTCTGGCCCTGGGACTTATTAATTGTTAATGCGAAACTCAATCTGACAGGAAATTATTTCCTCGTCAGTTCGAACGGCATCTTGTAATTAATCTTCCGCGCTTTTAAGTGGTATGCGCGGAATGAAAACTCTAAGACACTTAAAATGCCCTACTAATATAGTTGCCTCAATGATATTTCTTCCAAACCTATGGCATATTAGTCTCGTTCCGTTGCATAAACCAATTTTTGGATCTATATTTCGGAGAAGCATAATTGGACAACCACGCTTCAATGTTAGTTTGTGCGTTGGTAGATTACCAGGATTAATAGAGTTCAAAAATTCCGGGAGATATAAATTGTGGTTATCATCCGATACAGAGTCGAAAGAATGGTAAGTTGTGCTATCCCCTGGGAACATGTCCATGCATATTTCGTTCAGCTTGTTAACGTCTTCATTTAATGGAGTTATTAGGTCCCTTGTCTCCATGCACTCGACATCAGCACCATTTACATTGTAAGTTTGAATATTTGGAAAAACAAACTTGATCAAATCATTGATGGATTGTTCTCCTTCCCAAGGCATAACAATTGAGTCGAGAATGTGAATCATGTCATTTTCTATTGTTTGCTCCTCTCCATCTCCGACCCTAAGCTAGAATTCAGCAAATTCGATGTCATTGCGTGCCCTCATATTTTCTTTTAATCTAAGCAACCTGACACCTGACCATAAGTAAGACTCAACGATGCTTGAACGAATTATTTCAGATTTTGTGCCATTCACAACCACAGGTGTCACCTGTCTGAAATCTCCTCCCATGATAAGAACCTTCCCACCAAAAGGCTTGTTTATTTCGAGTACGTCTTGCAATGTACGATCTAGAATTTCGAAAGTTTTCCTGTTAGCCATGGGTGCTTCGTCCCAAATAATTGCTGATGAAATTTCTACCAATTTCCGCAAATCTGACTGCTTACTGAAGCCGCAATTTAGTACGTTCTCCAGTTTAATTGGTATTTTGAATCTGGAGTGAGCTGTGCATCCGCCTGGGAGTAAATTTGATGCTATCCCGAAAGTTGTTGTTGCAATCACAATACGACCTTCATTGTGGAAGGTTGCTAGAATAGACCGGTAGAGAAACGTTTTACCAGTTCCACCAGGACCGTCAACGAAGAAAATTCCTCCATTTCCTTCTCTTATGCAACTGCATATAGTGTTGTACGATGTTTGTTGTTCATGATTTAGTAGCGATATTGAATTTAGGTCCACTTCCGATATTGGAATTGATAGTTCATTGTCAATCAAACCTGGTAAGTCCATTGAGTATTGTATGCCCTCACTTAACATTGGCAAGTCAAAATATTTTGTGCTTTTGTTATATTGCTCGAAGATATTATTCAACTCACAAAGTAATCTGTTTATTAAAAAATTACTGTTTGCAGTGCTAGTGCTAGCATAATCTTCAATCATCGCAGCTTGATTTTCATCCCATAGGGTTCTTACTCCGGTTAGTTGACAGTACAATAATATTGTTGCAAACAATCTTCGCAGTGCCGCTGGCATTCTAAAATTTCTTGCTTTCGCTAGGCATTCTCTGATGCTATTGTCTTCTTCAAGCAGGCCTTGTTTCTGAGCACCTTCCTTAAATGTCGTGTAACGAATATCATGAACAGTATACAGGCAATTAAATGATGTTTGCGCAGGAATATGATTAAGCAGAAGTCGTAGGTAGAAGCGCTCGCCCTCAGTTGGCAATACAGCGCACATACGTCCAACTACCATTCTATTTCGAACTCTTCTTATCCATTTTCTTGTAGGTTTTAGCCACCTATAATGTTTAGCAAAGTCAACGTATAAGCAAGGAACGTTTTCTAGTTTGTTGTTGTATATTTTGAAGAACTCTGTCAGCATTGTTCGTGAATTCCTTTCATTAGCTAGCACAACAGAAATTGATTGATTGTTTCGAAATTGAACCTGATGTTGATCTGGTAGATGTATTTGTAACCGAACTACAGAAGGAAATCTTTGATACATATGAAACTTGAAAAGCTTCCAAGATGCCTCAGGCGGACAAATCCAACGGCCATCGACGTATTTACTAACTTCGTCGTAGTTCGGACCAGGACGCACCTCAAACGCAACCCAGTCAGGACCCTTGTAGACATACTTGTACAAATATTTGATACTCTTAATGCTGCTACATATTTCCACATTAATGTGACAATCGTATTTAAGCAGAAGCCAAGGGTTGTATGGTACAACCCATCCATTGTCAGCCACAAATTCTCCATCTCGTCCAATCAGAATTGCTCTATTGTCGTCACAGCGACGATATAGTGGGTATGAATCCAAACCGTGTGTTGTGGCTTCCATGAAAGGTTTTGGAAAACCTTTCTTGCATACATTATTTTTCATGCACTGCGCATTTGGTCTGAAACGTCCGCATGGTCCGTGTATCATATGTCTAAGAACTGCATTGTATAACTCTGGTTCTTCTGACTGTATTGGGATTTCTGCTCTGACGACGCAATCATAATCATCGGGACTACCTAGCTTATCGTGTTCATTGAAAATAAAAAGCATATGTGCGTGGGGAAGGCCTCTCTTTTGAAATTCTACAACGTGGACATGCGCAACGACTCGACCAAGGACACCCTTATGGAAGATGTCGGCCTTTAGACATTGCAACTTTGCATGAAATATTCTTGAGATTAAATCGGGTCGATCTTGGGGCGTTTGTCCAGGATGAAGCTCGTTTGTTATCTCCGGCCACGAAGGATTGCAAGTCATTGTTATAAAAATATCTGGCCTACCGAAATTACATACAACTGCCATAGCGTCCTGGTATCGTTGAAACATATCTCTTGGGCTTCCAATATAAGAAGATGGCAAAATTGTTCTACGACCGACGTTACCTGTAGTGACGTAAATTGAACATCACAAAGATAAGGTATTTTTGTTTACGTTAAAATAACAGTTATATGTACCTGTATCGTCTTCATCGCTTTGTAAGCAATCCTGTAATCCTTGATATAACTCGGCTCTAACATCGCTTTGGTGTGATCTAATCCACCGTAATTTCTGTGTTTCAATTTTTAGGTACATATCGATGATGTACTGTTGTAGTAGACGGCCTACGTAGTGTAGTAT
The DNA here is from genome assembly GCA_033032865.1 of Dactylorhiza incarnata. NCBI lineage: Eukaryota > Viridiplantae > Streptophyta > Magnoliopsida > Asparagales > Orchidaceae > Dactylorhiza > Dactylorhiza incarnata. Next base: position 3,729,556 of record JAWHQI010000068.1, read on the forward strand.
TGAAGGTCTGTTTGCACGAATCTACGTGTAGGAAGTATAAAGTAGTGAATATACATTAGTAATGTTACGTTAAGCTCAAAATGAGTGCATTTTTTATAGTACCTGTAGCTGGTAGCAGTAGTAGTCGCAACAGCTTGTTCGGTCTGCACGATCTAATAGCTCATCTCCACGCCAACCGTATGACCCATAAGGAAATAACAAAGGATATTGTAGAGGGTCGTAGTAGCCAGAATATTCCTTTACAGGGAGTAGTTCTCCGAAATATGTTTCGACAATTATGTCTCTTTCATTTGCTTCCCTAAAGTCATCTGCGTTAACTAATATATCTGCTACTTGTGATGTCGTTGGAAGAGAGTAATGACGCTCTAATGAAGGCTTTTATTTAATTAGAAGTCTGCATTGGTGGAGATCTGAATGTCTTGCTAACTGACGTAATGTTTGGACGAATGGATTTACTGCATCCAGTATGTTGGAGATCTTTTGAATCGTTTCTAGAGCGAGGCCCGGATTCTCGTTTAACCTATTCTCCATTTCGTGTTCAGTATCATAAATGAACATTTGCAGAAAATGTGGTCTAGCACCGTATTCTGGTAATAGAGAGCCAATTCTATGGTATATTGCACCGTGCGCTCTGAAAGTGTAGATACCTTGATTAAATGGCGGCATACTTTCATCTAATGTCACTCCCATTGAGGTGAAGGAGAAAACATGGTTGTATGAACGTATATTCTGTCTGAAATTACGTCCTTCTGCAGTTTGTGATGTGAAGAGTTCTAGGAGCTCAAGTGGAACTAGAATACCCCGCACATCGACAATTCCCCCTTTGCAACATAGTGCAGTTGTTTCGTCATGAAAAAGCTTAGCGCGACAATGACGGCAAGTAGTCGGGTAACATAGAGTTACCGAAGGTACATTTACTGCTGGATAGCAGTTTCTTGCACTTAAATGGCGAGTTGCACCTTGATTAGGAGCATTTTCTGGGTGATAAAACATAGTTGATTGTGAGATTAACATGTATCATTGGTTATACTTGTATCGTTGGTTTGTATGTGTGTAGATGTAGACTTACCGTGTATTGTATGCGGTTCATCCCCAATTGGCATCTCTTCATCATCGTTTGTTGTACTTGTAGTGTCATTTTGGTTTTCGATGGAAGTATGAATGTGTTGTTGAGCCCGACGGGTTTCCCTTTGTCTAACATTAATTGCATCACGTCGGTATTCAGTTGACGTGTATATTGGTGGCCCTCTTGGTCTAGATGGCCGTGTTGTTACCATTGTTGTTTGTCGCGTAGTTGTTGCATCATGTCGGTTAGCAGTCGATGTATGTATTGGTGGTCTCCCTCTCCTCCGAGATGTCCTCGGGGGTAAGTAGTTTGCATTTTCTACATAATGATTTTGTTTTGTCAATTTTCTGTATGTATGAAGCATGTCATTTTGCCCGACATTGGTTGTCAGTGGTAGTAGTGCATGTAGTATTATTTTATTGTTCCCTATTATAAAGAATTAGTTTGCATGTGTAAGTTTAGACAATGTAATACCTTCTGTTATTGCTGGTGTAAGTAGATTTGAGGCCTCTGCCATGTAAGTTTCATTTTCCACTGGTGATGAGGTGTTTGCCAGATCTTGGATGGCTGAAGATGTAGTTTTATTTTATTTTATTTTTGTAAAGAATTTGCTTGCATGTGTAAGTTTCGACAATTTCATACCTTCTATAATTGCTGTTGGTAGTAGATCTGAGGCCTCCTCCATGTAAGCTTCATTTTCCACTGGTGATGAGGTGCTATCCGGATATTGGTTGGCTGAAAATCAAGCAGTTAAGTGTTGTTAGTATAAAATTGTTGGATTATGAAGTGGTAGTTGGAGTTGCTTGCAGTTGAGTTAATGTAATCATTAGATTCATAGTAGGTTACCTGACATGGACGCGTCGAAGTTGCTTGTAGTTATTGTTGTACTTGTGTGATTGTGGATTTCGATGTTGGTATTAATGCGTTGTTGGCGTTGACGATGTTCCCTTTGCCGAGCATTGATTGCATCACGACGTTGTTTAGGTGATGGGTATATTGGTGGCCTTCCTCTCGGTCGAGATGGTCGCGGCGTTGCAGGGGTTGTTTCTCGTGTAGTTGTTGCACCATGTCTATCAATAATCGATGTATGTAATGAAGGCCTCCCTCTTCGCCGAGATGTTATCGGGGGTAAGTAGGTTGAATTAGGTACGCTATGGATTTGTTCTTCTTTTTATCGATTTGACAGACATGCGGGCATATTGTTAATTTATATATTGAAATACCAAAAAGAAGCAGAATATTGTTGTTTAGGGCAGTGTATACCTGTACTTGTTGCTCTGATTTGCTCAATGGAAGTTGCATTTGGCACCCGTGGCTCTGAAATACCGAAAGGAGGCAATGGGTTGGAGGAAGAAGAAGTGGTTGAAGTATGTAGCCCTGCGTTGAGCACATTGTGTTGGTTTGTCGTTGACATCCTGGAGGTGTTTAAATAGCCGATAAATAAGTATCATGTTTCACTGTAAGTAGTGTGTCTTTTGTCTGGCACACGCCATATTGTGCCAGACAATTAAGCGTTGGATGGAATATATAAGACAATTGTTCGATAAATGATAATAGAATTTTAATTAAAATTCTTGGATGACACAAATTACAAATAGAAGATAGTTATTTGGTAAATGACAATAAACCTATAATTAACATTCTTGAATCACAAATTTTAAATAGAAGACAATTAGTATAAACCTGTAATTGCATAAGAAGATCAAGCGGAAGCATTATTACATGTGTTCCATTTCAATGAATTTTCCCTAAACAGAATTCAAGTAAATTTATCTGCTACGCTTGACCCTCTACCGGCCAATACTACGGAGCAGCCCTATAAGCATTCATGAAAGTGACTAACATGCTTCGCTTAGCCACTAATTGACTAATACCTCAAAGCACCCTTAAATGTAGGTAGAGGAAGATACTTATTAAGAATTATTTCAATTTAAACAAAAATGGAAATGGAAACCCAAATGCTGGAGAATTTGTGGTGAAAATTTCATACCTTTTGAAGCTCAACCTCTTGAATGATTTAACAGAGGATGTGTGGTTGGTTGAAGCTCAACCGGTATAGTTTTTTGATCGAAGTAGCGAAAGCAGTGGATGTAATATCATTGGATTAAACTGCATCACAATGTAATTGGAAGTGTTAGTGAAAGAATTTTTCAAAAAAAACATCAGGCTAATTACCAGCTCTAAGAAATTTTAATTGTTAGTAAATGATGTGGCAAGGGCCGCAGTATTTCCATCATGCTAAATTACTAAGCCTCACTTTTAAATTTTTAAAAAATCTCCAATACATTTCATAACATACATGTGGAAAAAGCAAAAAGCAAAAAGTGAATGTTGTCCAGATTAAAATATGCACAAATTTTCACTTATTTTTCCAAATTTTCTTGAACGAATTTTTCAAAAAAACATCAGGCTACTTACCAGCTCTAAGAAATCATATAATTTTAATTATTAGTAAATGATGTGGCAAGGGCCACAGTATTTCCATCATGCTAGATTACTAAACCTCACTTTTAAATTTTTAAAAAATCTCCAATACATTTCATAACATACATGTGGAAAAAGCAAAAAAGCAAAAAGTGAATGTTGTCCAGATTAAAATATGCACAAAATTTCACCTATTTTTCCAAATTTTCTTGAGCCATGAAAAAACAGAGTAAAAGTCGTGTCATGCTTGGGAGGTCCTGCAAGAAGATTAGGTTGTGTTTTTTGAGATTTGTCCAAAATCATAGGAAGTTGTCCTCTGATGGATCGAGAGGAAATGGTAATACAACTTCGCAATCAATTTATTTATGCTTAACGATCAATGAAGATCTCTTCAAAACATAAATCTATATTACATTGTGGGATCCCTAAAAATAGTGAAGAGGCATGTTCAAAATCAATAACATGATAGAAATAAAAACCTGGCAAATCAGAAAGAGGCTTTTCAGTATATATTAATTCATTCGCAAGTGGTTTTGATTAATCTACTTTATATTATATATAAATCCATTCACATGTCTAAATCATGATTAATTTGCAAACAAAAAGAATCATCCTCTTCATACAAACGTCCCCAGCACCACTGGAGTATGCTATTGAGCATAGGAGATATGAAGTCTATTTGGAACAACAATTCCAACTTCTCATAATAGATGTTTAGAGGAGAAAAATAGACATCTTAAGCAGAAATAAAATCCAGGAAGAACAAATGCTCGTTAAAGCACTAAAGGAATCTGAATGAATGTGTTAACAAATCTTAATTAGGCTTACTTTTGTTGGAGCATCCCGGTGCAGAAAATGCAGAAAATGGAGGAGCATCCCGGTGCTAGTTGTTGTGCCTAGGCGGACTGAAATGTTTGAATGGAGTTATTCTAAAATCTGATTTAACAGAGGAATGGGGTGGAATGGGGTGGCATGGTGTGGAATGGTGGAAGAGAAGCGTACTTGAAGGGCGGGGTGCGTAAAGCACTCGGGGAAATAGGGAAGTTGGAGTTGTCGTCAAAAGTGCCGCGGTAGTTCGTCGCGTGCAAAGCGGCGATGGACGTCCTCTGTGATTTGCGGCTGAGAAGGAAAGCGATGCCCTAGCGAGGTGCGAAATGGCGAAAGAGATGGGAGGGTTTTGTGCAGAAGTTATGGTGGTGATGGGCTTCGGTATGAAGCCACAGCGAGGAACGAAATGGCGGTTGTGGAGACGATGAGGAGTGGGGGAATCGGGATGAAGCCACAGCGAGGAGCGAAATGGCGGTTGTGGAGATGATGAGGAGTGGGGGAATCGGGATGAAGCCATGGCGAGGAGCGAAATGGCGGTTGTGGAGACGATGAGGAGTGGGGGAATCAGGGGAGTTGGAGGTTTCTGTGGATTAGGTTTTGAGGAGTTTTTAAAGAGCAGACCTCTAAATGCACGACTCTAATTAATCACCTCATTACGAACGGTTCAGATTTTTTCAACGAATTTTAAATTCACGCTGTTAGCAGACCACTATATTTCTTTTTAAAATAGTATAGATATATGTGTAGCATGGTGATTTATAAGAAACTGAAAATAAAACACAACACAAGCAAAGAAATGTAAAGCAATCACAGGGGACACAAGGAGCTATAGTAGTTCCCCAATAAACCTGGGTACGTCTACTCTTCTACCACCCTTGGTAGGAATCCACTAGGATTTTTGATCAGGTGTTCTAACACCAATGAGCTTTTGATAAGGTGCCCAAAAACCAAACAGGATTTTTTGATCAGGTGTCTTGCCACCAAGAGGTAAACTTTTGAAGGGAGTTTTAACCCTTTACAGAGTGGGATAAAGAGGGTTTAGAGTGTTATTCTCTGTCAATATGCTGAGAGAAGGCTCTAGTGGATGTTGATGTAGAAAATCTCCCTCTGTCTGCTATGAAATTGTTTGATAGTAGAAGGCTGGAAGCTTTCTTTTGAATGAATGATCTTCCTATAGCTGATTAAACTGAGAGAATAATTTCTTCAGTTTATTGTTGCTCTTTTGAAGATCTGATCTTGCAGCTGATCACTAAGAGAAGTGTTGATGATGTTCTCAGTGAGATAAAATTGGTGCTTGAGGAAGAGGATGAAGATGATCTATTTTTGTTCTTCTTGTTCTTCCTGTAGCTTTCTTCTTTTCTTTTTCTCTGTACAGTTGTATGTAATATGTTATGTAAATCTCCTGTCGTGAAAGCTGTGAAGTTATACTATATATCTTCTTCCCTTTTCTTTTTGATAATATTTGAAAATCAAATCCCTTGAATTAAGGAATAAATATATCTGGGAATTGTAAATCTGACACGCCGTATATCTCTTTCCTTTTCCATGAAATGCCCTTTTCCGAGAAATGTCAACGGCTAAATCTTGAAATATTAAAAGAAAATATATTATCCTTACTTATCTGGAAGAATAGAGCCGTTGCTGCAGTCGATCTGAGTTCAGAGAATGAATAATATAATCTTCTGAAATAAATCTGCTATCATTTAATTCGTCGATCTCAACAAATTTCGTAGACCTCAAAGCTGTGTTCGTCGATCTGAAGATATTCTTCGAACGCAGACTGAGTTTGTCGAACTGAGGAATTCGTCGACCGCTAAGCCTGGATAATTTCATCGACCGCTGAGAAGTTGAGCAAATTTCGTCGACCGGTGAGACGGGGTCTATTCGTCGATCGCTGAGACAAAATCTGTTCGTCGACCGCAGAACTGCTGAGACGCTGAGCCGCTGAGATAGAAGCAAGCCGTTCGTCGAACGCAGAGAGCATGCATTTCGTCGAATGCAGAATGCATGTCGTTCGTCGAACGCAGAGAGCAAGCCGTTCGTCGAATGCAGAACCTGAATGATTTCTTGAGTTCTAACAACCTAAACTCTTGACCCATTGACTATTCATTGGGGTCAACTTGATCCTAGTCAACAGATAGTGATCCTAGCCCAAATCAGTAATAGGGTTGTTCCAACACAGCGCCATGTCAATCCTAGTTTCTGGTGCTCGATTTCTTTGGGGAAGAGGGGGTTTCACTCCTTTCCAACCTCTGAAGATGTTAAAGGGGTCATTTGAGGCTAAGTGGAAGGAGTTACTCGGATTGCCATTGGTGGACATTAGTGAAGATTTCGGTTATACTTGGGGTAGTGAATTTGGGCATCAATGTGGCCGGGGAAGGGTTGAAAACTTCTCCTTTCCCCAAGGGGAGATGAATGGTGCCATTATTGGAGGAGATGGAAGGTCTCCTATTCCTCTCCATTAACTCCCCCTTCCTTCTCTCTCTTTCATGTTAGGGTGATGGGGACCATCCCTTCATTCCCTCGCTTTCCCCTACTGTTGCTGTTGAATACCCCTTCCTATTCTGGGTCGGGACTACTACTGATGATCCGTTGATGCTGAGGACATGGATGAAAGGGACAGATGCTGCTAGGGACACTACGTGGAAGAAGACTTCTGTTGCGGCGAAGTACTTGGAGCCGCCACCTCCAAACGAGAACGAGCCTACACCGTTTGTTGCTACGGATGGACCCCCACCTCTTTATTAGACGAGACTCGATGCTGATTTGGAGCCACCCTTGCCGATGAGGAATGATGATGAAGATGTCAAGGACCCTCCTTAAGCCTTATTCGGCGCCCGGACACTCTCGTTTTATTTATTTGCAGTTGCTTATTTGTTTTATTTCAAATTTGGGACTTTATTTACTTTGGTCTGCGTTTAGCAAACTATTTTGGGCTGCGTTTAGCCGCTCCTCCTTGTAGGCCTTTAAATAGGCCAAACCTTCTCTATTTTCATAATGTTGAATGAAATTAAAAAAAAGCTTCCGAACCCTAAACTCCCCTATTCCTCCCCGCCCCCTTGTGGCCGCCGACCCTCTCCTTTCTCTTCCCCTTGAGGTTCGGCCTCTTCATCCTCTCTCTCCCCCTCCTAAGCCGCCAGCCTCTCCCCCTCTCCCTATTCCCTAACCCCTCCTCCCCTTGCTCCTCAAGAACCGACCCCTCCTCCACCCTCTTTGACAGCTCTCGGCTGACCACCTTCCCGCTCCCCCCTTTTGAAGATTTTACGGCCTCCACCCTGGATCCGAGAGAGGCAAGATCGGCCAAGGTAAAGAGGCCCCTCTAGGTCTTTATTCGTGGCGGCAGATCGTGAAGGCGAACGTGCAGTCCGCAAGAGATCCTCCTCCGGCGACCACCACATGGATAACACTAGGATCTTTACATCCCGGATCTCCTATTCCGGGCGGGGTAACCACTCAACGATTTGTGAGAATTTCTTTACAAAGCATAGGTGTTGTGGATTGGTTCTGTGACGAGTTTTTCGTTCGTTGATTTTCTCGCGATTATTTTCTCGTGTTAGTGGAACGATCTAGGGTTATTTTCATTCGACGGGGAGTGGCGATCCCCTTTTGATTTCGTTGGAGAAGATCTTCCTATTTTCCGAAGTTGTTGTTTTCGGAGGATCTCCTTGTGGTACATCCTTGCTTTGTTCTTGTTGGGGAAACATCCACCCTTTCCGACTCGATTTATTTTTGTGGATTTTTTCTTTGGTACAACACCGCGCTCGTCCGGAATTAATATTATTCCATTTAGCTTGTGTGGATATAGACCTATAGCCTATATTCATACTCTAACGATTGCTACCCATACGCTGCGTTAAATTAATAGCAAGCATATTCGAGGGCTGCGTTTATTTTATATTTGGGTAGAGCGGAGTGGCGAGAGTCCCTTGTTCGAAGTCGCGTGCGACCGCTGCAATCCGGTGGCCTACTTCAATTTGGTATCAAAGCGAGGTTCGTGCCGGTTTCCTAATTGGCATAATACTCATCGTTTTTCCTATAGGACCCTTGCACCCACATATTTTCCAAAAAAAATCTGAAATCAAAATTCAAAAATTTGATTCTCTGCGGTGTGCGAATAGCGGTCTGAAATCTTAAATTTTTGTCGAAAATCAATAAAAAATTTTCTGGACAATCCTCACTCTATTTTCAGCATTAAAATAAAAAAATATCTTAATTTACCCTAGTTATCAGGCGGGAATAAAATTACGTTTCTATAAAATTTTAGTCAGATTTGCCTTCCCCTAGCCCATGAGCACAACTTTATGAATGGGGCTGTCCCCGCTCTACTCCCATATGGGATTGGACCCGATGGAGTTCACTAAATTCCGTCATGGGACTAGAGACCCATTCCATGAACCTACAATGACAAGGTTTAGCCGTGATCCGGCACATCAATTTCGTTTAAATTTTTAGCACGGTGAGAAGTGGTGCAGGTTGGTCGTTGATAGCGTCTGTCATACCAACACTATAATGGAGAACACGGTGTCTAGGATGTTGGTGACCACCGAGCCACATCCTTGCCCATACCACCTTGTGTGTCCTGATGAGAGTGTTATTTTTGTGTCCCAACGATGTTTGGTGCCCCTCACCATCAAAGCCTATTCTAAGTGTGTTTGGTGTGATGTCCTTCCTATGAAGGACTTCCACGTGTTGTTAGGACGACATTGACTTGCTAGCCATGATATTATATACGATGATCACGATGATACCTTAGAATTCATGTATCAAGGTCGGCTTATATCTCTTAGGTCCACTCCTCCGCCTACGAAGCCATCGGTCCTATCTGGGGACATTTGTAGCCCTGCTGAGTTGACACCCCTATGCTTAGCAACAAAAAGGGATGTTGACACCACTAGTAGAAATCAGCCTATAGGCTGTATTAGTCACTCAGAAACGAACATTTATGTCTAACTGTTAAACCCGAGACTAGTCCGGTTAGTCCTAGCCTGCCCATAGGTCATATTGTCCATGTTGATACTCCCACGATTGGCTTAGTGTCTGAGATTGAGGTTGCCCTGGTTAGCCAACCTTTACATGATCCCATTGGCTTTATGGAGCCTCATGTTGGTCATCCCGAGATCATTCCGGAGGTTGTTGAAAATTCTGAAATAGAGCCAAGTGATTCTGATGATGTAGGTGAGAAAGCCGAGGAGATGGGGCGACCCTTATGAGCTCCTCACACTCTTGATAGCGGGATTAGGGCTAGTGAGTTTCCTGTGCCTTCTAGTGGGGAGGAAAAGTGGTCCAATCCGTTATCTGTTGGTAGTAGTTGTGTGGGAACATTCTCTGCACTAGTGGACCATATGCTAGTGTTAGCTCCCCCGTTGAACCGTCACCCATTTATGGTTGCTTGGGTCCCCCCTACTTCGGTCCCGACCATGAAGTATGGTATGGAACCTGTTACCACCGTGGGACGAAATGAGTGGTTTCGTTGGGTTGTCCTTTCTATGCTAGTTGACAATCACTTTTGGGATCGTCCTAGGTTTCGGGCTCCCGATACCACGCCCTTTGGGAGTGCTAGCATTTTTGAATCTAGTCTTGGGAACACAGTTATGAACTTTTTAACATTCTTATCTCCCAAGGACCCCGCTGCTATAGTTCGTGCGACTACCCATCCTACGATGAACTTGGATTTAAAATTATATAATGAATTAGTGGGTGTTCCAAGAAGTCTTAACTCACCCAAACACGATGACTTGGTGTTAGCCGGCCCACTTAGGTCTAGTCACTCAGTTGTCACCGCACCCGTTGGAGAATCTCGTATAGAACTAAATTTGGATTTAGTAGACACTTCCCCTGAACGGATGCCAAATGGCATCATAGAAATCAAAGTCAGTAGGGTACCCAATTACCGCCGAGTAATTATACTCCTGGAGAGTTTTGCTGGTCACGTAAAAATTTTTACTGAGAGGGGCCCAAACCCCATTTTTAACGATCTGAATTGATTTTCACTCTTCCTAATTCCACTGCATCATGCTTCCTTCTCGTTCCCCTCCACTAAAACTTCTGTTGGGTTGAGAGATGAGATGGGTAGTCTTTTATTCACTGCATTGGTGTTCTCTGGAGGTATGGATTTTATTGATAGTGCTGCATTTTCTCCTTCATTTTCCCATGCCTTGATCAAGGTCCCCGAGACCTCTTTTGTTCTTTACAGGAAGCTTGGAGGAGCACTCTTGCCGGGGCCTACACCCGACTATGCCGACTCACCTGGGGTGAGTCTTTTCGAGCGGGGGAGGATTGATGGGGACCATCCCTTCATTCCCTCTCTTTCCCCTACTGTTGCTGTTGAAGACCCCTTCCTATTCTGGGTCGGGACTACTACTATTGATCCGTTGATGCTGAGGACATGGATGAAAGGGACAGATGCTGCTATGGACTCTACGTGGAAGAAGAATTCTGTTGCGGTGAAGTACTTGGAGCCGCCACCTCCGGACGAGAACGAGCCTACACCATTTGTTGCTACGGATGGACCCCCACCTCTTTATTGTATGAGACTCGATGCTGATTTGGAGACACCCTTGCCGATGAGGAATGATGATAAAGATGTGAAGGGCACCCCTTGAGCCTTATTCGGCGCCCGGATACTCTCTTTTTATTTATTTGCACTTGCTTATTTGTTTTATTTCAAATTTGGGACTTTATTTACTTTGGTCTGCGTTTAGCAAACTATTTTGGGCTGCGTTTAGCCGCTCCTCCTTGTAGGCCTTTAAATAGGCCAAACCTTCTCTATTTTCATAATGTTGAATGAAATTAAAAAAAAGCTTCCGAACCCTAAACTCCCCTATTCCTCCCCGCCCCCTTGTGGCCGCCGACCCTCTCCTTTCTCTTCCCCTTGAGGTTCGGCCTCTTCATCCTCTCTCTCCCCTTCCTAAGCCGCCAGCCTCTCCCCCTCTCCCTATTCCCTAACCCCTCCTCCCCTTGCTCCTCAAGAACCGACCCCTCCTCCACCCTCTTTGACAGCTCTCAGCCAACCACCTTCCCGCTCCCCCCTTTTGAAGATTTGCGGCCTCCACCCTGGATCCGAGAGATGCAATATCGGCCAAGGTAAAGAGGCCCCTCTAAGGCTTTGTTCGTGGCGGCGGATCGTGAAGGCGAACGTGCACTCCGTCAAGAGATCCTCCTCCGGCGACCACCACATGGATAACACTAGGATCTCTACATCCCGGATCTCCTATTCCGGGTGGGGTAACCACTCAACGATTTGTGAGATTTTTTTTACAAAGCATAGGTGTGGTGGATAGGTTATGTGACGAGTTTTTCGTTCGTTGATTTTCTCGCGATTATTTTCTCGTGTTAGTGGAACGATCTAGGGTTATTTTCATTCGACGGGGAGTGGTGATCCCCTTTTGATTTCGTTGGAGAAGATCTTCCTATTTTCCGAAGTTGTTGTTTTCGGAGGATCTCCTTGTGGTACATCCTTGCTTTGTTCTTGTTGGGCAAACATCCACCCTTTCCGACTCGATTTATTTTGGTGGATTTTTTCTTTGGTAGAACACCGCGCTCGTCCGGAATCAATATTATTCCATTTAGCTTGTGTGGATATAGACATATAGCCTATATTCATACTCTAACGGTTGCTACCCGTACGCTGCGTTAAATTAATAGCAAGCATATTCGAGGGCTGCGTTTATTTTATATTTGGGTAGTGCGGAGTGGCAAGAGTCCCTTGTTCGAAGTCGCGTGCGACCGTCGCAATCTGGTGGCCTACATCATAGGGCCTTCTCTCTCCTGGCCAAATTTCCTGAAATTGAATGGCCACTTCAATAGCACCCAACCCTCTAGGTGGTGTACCACCTCAATTGGGTCTAGCCCAAGTGAATTGGGCTTGATTAGGTCAAAATAGGTCATTTTGACCTAAATATAGCATAATGTTCACTTTGGTCAATTTGACCATTTGGGTTGACCCCAATGGGCGGCTAATCTCCCATTGGCCTCCCTTAAGGGTTAGGAAGGTCTAGGTAGGGTCAATTTAACAAGGTGAGGGTCAATTGACCCTTAATAGGCCACTTTGACCAGAATAGGGCTAGGGTTGACTTTGGTGAAAATGGCCAAATTGGTGGAACCATGTTGGGGCTTTTTGGTCCAATGGGTCCCTAGTGACCCTATGAGGGTAGAGGCAGAGTTAATTTGGCATGGTGGAGGCCAATTGGCCCTAATTGAGCTAGTTTGACCAATTTAGGGTTAGGGTGGACTTTGGTCAATTTGGCCCCTTTTGTTGACCACAATGTGTCCCTGGTGCTCTAAGGAGGCCCCTAGTGGGTTAGGGACACTATGGTGGGGTCAAGGTTCAAGGTGAGGCCCCTAAGTCCAACCCTTGGTTTGGTTTCTGAAAATTGCTATTTGCAGACCACTTGGGTTTTCTCCTTCTCACCTAAGTTCACATGGTCTTGAGCTCTTCCTATTGTTTTGTCAAGACCTAGTCATGACAAAACCAACTTAGGGGTCTAGTTGTTTGGGGGATGTTACAAATCCCAATACATAAAAATAAAAATTTCGTCCTCGAAATTCAGCTTAAGCCTGTGGGGTTTCTACTACAAGCAAGAAAATGTAACATCCCAAGAAAATTAAATTATACCTGTCGTATAGAGCTCCGGGTACTTTTGTTGCATGAGGTCCAGTGGTTCCCAGGTGTGCTCCTCTTGTCCATGGTTCCTCCATAGGACCTTGACTAGAGCAAACTTCTTGCGCCGCAAGACTTACAACTTCGTGTCGTCTATCCGAACCGGATCCAGGCGAACCGATTGATCAGTAGCTACCAGCCCTTCTGTAGTAGATATATACTGCTCTGACCGTAGTAGAGCCCTCATAAGCGAGAAGACGTGGAAAACGTCGTGCAGTCCCTCCAACTCCGGCGGTAGCTCCATCCTGTAAGACAAGGGACCGATCCGCTCCAGGATCCTGTAAGGCACCATATATCTCGGAATGAGCTTCTTCCGCCCGCGAACCTGCGAGACTCCATACATCAGACATATCTTCAAGAAAACCCGATCTCCCACATGGAACTCTACCATACGATGCCGCGCATTGTAATACTTTGCATGCCTGCTCTGGGCCTCCAGCATCCTATCTCGAATCAGCCTCACCTGAGTCTCCGTGTCCTCCACGAACTCTGAGCCAAGTGCCTTGGGATCCTCATCCTGAATCCAAGACAATGGTGTCCTGCACCTCCGTTCATATAATGCCACGTAAGGTGCCCTGCCTATGCTAGCCTGGTGACTGTTGTTGTATGAGAACTCGACTAATGGCAACAGTCTCTCTCATGGATCCCCGCGGTCCAGAATGCAAAGGCGTAGAAGATCCTCCATGGTTCGGTTGGTACGCTCCGTTTGCCCGTCTATCTGGGGTGGAAAGCTGTACTAAAAGTCAACTGGGTGCCTAGGTAAGCATGCACTGCTCTCCACTCCCTCGACATAAATCGTCCATCTCGATCTGGCACGATCGTCCTCGGCACACCATGATATCGAACAAACTATTCTATGAACCTCCGTACCAAAACACCCGTCCTTCCTGACTGGAATGAACCTGGCCACCTTCGTCAATCTGTCGACGATCACCCAAATCGATTCATTTCCCGCACGAGATCCGGGATGACCGTGCATAAAGTCCATAGCGATGTCGTCGAACTTCCACTCCGGCACCGGGAGCGGTTGCAATAACCCGGCTGGGTTCCGACTCTCCGCCTTCACGAGTTGGCAAGACTCGCAATGGGTCACAAAATAGGTGATGCCCTTCTTCATACCCGGCCAGTACATAGTATTCTTCAGATCCGCCATCATCTTGGTGATACCCGGGTGCACGGAGTATCTAATGCAATGGGCCTCTGTCATAATGTCTTCCTGAATCTGGCTCCCTACTGGTATATACACTCGGCCTCTAAACCTCAACAGGCCGCCCTTCAACGAATAGTCTCCAGCTGAGCCTGCCTCGAAGGCATTGAAAATCGGCTCTAGCTTGGGATCCTGCCTCTGCCCATCCCTAATGCGGTTTCGAATGTCATATGTGGTACCCATCGCCGCTAAATACTTCTCACATAGCTCTGGATCGTCTCCGGATACAAGGAGATCTGCATGTCTTTTAACATCCTTACTAGCTCCATAGCCATCATCTTGGGCTCCGCTCCTGACGTGGTAGCTCTCCTGCTCAGAGCATCCTCTACTACGTTCGCCTTCCCTGGGTGGTAATGCATCGTGTACTGATAATCTGATAAGAACTCCACCCATCGCCTATGCTGGATGTTCAGCTCCTTCTGCGTATCTACGTACTTCAGATTCTTGTGATCTGAGAATATGTCGCAGTGGACACCGTAGAGATAGTGTCGCCAGATATTTAGAGCGAAAACAACTGCTCCAATCTCCAAGTCATGCTCTGGGTAATTCCGCTCGTGATTCTTCAACTGACGGGAGGTGTATGATATCACGTGCCCGTTCTGCATCAGAACGGTACCCATCCCTGATAAGACACATCTGTGTACACCTGGAATCCTTCCCTCCCCGATGGAAGTGCAAGGATGGGAGACGTAGTAAGTCGACCCTTCAGTCCTGGAAGGATGCCTCACACTGCGACGTCCATGTAAAGGCAGCATCCTTTTTTGTCAGGGAAGTGAGCGGGAGGGCTATCTGAGAAAACCCCTGCACGAACTTCCGGTAGTAGCCAGCAAGTCCCAAGAAAATCCTCACATCGGTGGCCGTCTTCAATGGCGGCCAATCCCGTACAGCCTGGGACTTCGTTGGGTCCACTGCTAGACCAGCTCCACTAATAATGTGGCCAAGGAAGGCCACCTACTTTAGCCAAAACTAGCACTTGCTGAACTTCGCATACAGACGATGCTCCCGAAGCTTCTCCAAGCTTAGTGCCAAATGTCGTGCATGCTCCTCCTCCGTCCTTGAATAGATGAGGACGTCGTCGATGAACACGATGACAAAAATGTCGAGGTAAGGCTCGAACACCCGGTTCATCAGGCTCATAAAGGCTGAAGGTGCATTTGTGAGTCCGAAAGGCATCACCATGAACTCATGTAATCTGAATCGGCTGCTGAAAGCCGTCTTCGGGATATCTTCCTCCTGGATCCGCAGCTGATAATACCCTGATCTCAAATCCAGCTTCGAGAAGCAGTGGGCTCCCTCCAGTTGGTCAAAAAGCTCGTCGATCCTTGGTAACGGGTACGTATTCCGAACAGTCAGCCGGTTCAGGGCTCTGTAGTCGATGCACAATCTGAGCGTCCCGTCCTTCTTCTTCACGAACAACACCAGAGCTCCCCAAGGTGAGGAACTCGGCCTAACAAACCCTGCTTACACCAGCTCCTGTAGCTGGATCCAAAACTCCACCAGCTCCTTTGGGGCCATCCGGTAGGAGGCCCTCGATACCGGCTTAGCCCCCAGCACCAGTTGGATTTGGAAATCCTTCTCACGGTGTGGAGGTAGTCCGGGTAGCTTCTCTGGAAATACGTCAAAAAAATCCCACACGACTGGGATATTTGACACCGAGTCTTTGACTTCTACCGCCTCAAAGAGCACCTGATATACCTCGTCTCCCTGCAGGTGGGCCTTGACGGCCTGAACTGATGATAAAAATATACGAGAGGCAGATTTAGTACCTTCGATCACTACTTCACCATCTTCATGCTTTTAAACGATCCTCCTTGCCGGACAGTCAATCTTTGCATGGTTCCAGTGCAGCTAGGTCATGCCTAAGATCAGATCAAAGTCCTTCATCTTCAAGCGTGTCGCCGGCGCTTCGAACAGTTTCCCTCCAATCTCCACATTCATGTTGCATTTTGCATTTGTTAAAACTTCTGATCCATCCGGGAATCACACTCTCCTGTAGATGCCTTCGAAGTGTTGTACTTGACACAGATCATCTACGAACTCTTCCGAGACGAACGAGTGAGAGGCACCCATATCGAATAAAGTGTATGAGGGCTTGCCGCAGACGAGTACTATACCTGGGTGGTTTTTGTTAGTTTGGTTTAATGCTAAGGTTAATCTATGGTTTACTATGTACTAATGAATCATAAAACAAAAGGCATCAAAAGTACCTGTAATGCCCTTACGGGGTCCCGGGGCTTTGCTAGGTCCAGGGCGTACATCTGCTCCCTGTTCTGCCTCCAATCGCCGCCCTGAAATTCACGGCCTCGTCCACGTCCCCAGCCCCCGAAATGCTGGGCCTGAGGGGCAGCCTGTAGTGCTAGTGGTGCATTTCTCTAAGGGCAGTTCCTCCGGATGTGGCCAGTCTGGCGGCAGTGGTAGCACTTCAGAAGTGGCCCACCTCCTCCAATCCTTGGCATCTCCCGCATCTGTAGAGGCTGAGGAGCCAACACTACCGACTCCCTCTACTCCTGTCTCTGCTCCTGGCGGGGTCGGACCTCCGTCCTTCCTTCCCAGTATCTCGACCTATCTGCTGGTCCCTTCTGCCTCCCCGTCCCTGGTCTTCTTCCGACCTCTTCCTTCCTCGAACAAGGTGTTGGTCGGCTTCTAGTTTCTTGGCCATCTCCAAGATCTTAGTCATACTTCCATCGGAGACGAAGAGGAGGGCCTGCCTAAGTTCATCATGAAGGCCCTTGTATAACCTCTTTGCGTATCCTGCGTCATCCAGCTGAGACAAAACACAAATCGGGAGAGGTGTGTAAGCTCCCGGTGATACTCTAGAACTGTCCTGCTCCCCTGCCTTAACTGAAGGAACATGTCTTCCAGCTCGTCTCTTGCAGACTGCGGCACAAAATGCTCCAGCAGTGCTGCCTTGAACTCATCCTAAGAAACATTTGCAGCCTCCAGTCCTGCAAACGCTGTGTCCAGTAACCTCTTCCACCATCTCTTTGCATGGGACTCCAAGCATGAGACCACCAGTGGCACCTCCATATCTGTCGGGCACTGAATCCCTGTCAACATCTCTTTCACGATGTCCACCCACTCCTCAGTCCTCACAACTGCCTCCGTCCCGAGATATGATGTGGGGAAAGGCCTCAGAAGATGCTCAGCCAGTTGGCCCTAGGGTTTTGCTGAGGAGTCGGTGCCTACTGTGCCCTGAATGTCTCCAGTATGGCTGTCAGTGTTTGTCCCATCTTCGTCTGTTGGAATGGAGTAGGAGCCGGTGGTGGTGGAATGACGTTTGGAGTCGGTGGAACTTCATGCTGTGGAGTAGGGTTCATCGCGGGCTACACAAGAAAATTACACTCGTAAGGGACTTAGCTAGAGAATATTCAGTTAGAAGTGGACTTTTCATGTGATTTCCCTTATGGGCACACCAGTTCTTCCGCTGCTAGTTTGTCTTCAATCAAAGCTCGCGCGGGGTGGCCCAGGGTTTGTGGACTTCTTTTCTTTTCTACGGATCGAGGTTTGCTCTGATACCACTTTGTAAGACCCCATTTTTTTTTCTTTTTCAAATCTGGGGTCTTATGCCCAGAACCGCCGTTTTGCGGTGACACCCTCACTCTGGAAGGTCGACACTACAAAATGTCGATCCTGCCGGCATTATCGATCACAAAGAAGTTAATCTTAAACAAACTTATAGAAGCCAAGTCCACATCACATATAAATAAACCATCACAAAGAGATGTCCACATAAACATAACTGAAATCAAAGACAGAAATAATAAGGGCTCCTAACCAATACATCAAATCCTCACTACATAGACACTCGCAGAAGCATAAAAATACTAGAACTAAATGATGCTCACAGATCCTTCCAACGGTGCTCCCGTGCTAGACTACCCCGTCTCCATCTACACCGGCCTCTAGTGCTGCAACATCTCCTCGGTCCCCTAAAATGATAATGTCCACCGACCATTAGTCAAAAAGAGTAAGCCAATCCTACACCCCTCCCTCGGTGACTCCTAGGCACCGTGCGCTAAGGATGAAGCGGAGGAAAATAAGGGGAGTAAACAATAACAGGTGACAGGGGTACATGGAATGTCTACCACTACGCAATATATATCAAGACTGAAGCAGTAAAAGAGCATAGTAAGAGCAGGTAAAGAATAAGTAAAGTGCAGTAAGTAAAGACATGTATATAATAGAAAAGTAACCATTGATTTATAGGAATGCCCATACAAACCTATGGAAAAGGGGGTCGTTTAGCAAGGCATATTGTATAAGAAGTCCCATAACCGACTTATACGATAGAGGTAGGGGTATGCAATGTTTATGCTATGTCATGCAAGGTATGCTGTTATATGTTATGTTAACACAAGTGCAACTCACACACTACGACTCTATGCGCACAGACCTTTAGTTCCCCCCTTTTGGAGCTAGCAAAACTCCCAGGATACTTCCGTAGTGGCAAACAGAAGCGGTGGGTTGGGCCTCGCCCACCTCTAGGTTGGTATTTGCACTACCTAACCTAAACCTAATGTACTCCTCAACGCTAAGAACACAACAGCGGAGCTCCTGCGTACTCTTGCTGGTTAAACTACCAGACTTGTTTTGGTCAAGGGTTATCCACACTTACCGAGCCCAATTATTAATGTCAGTGCAACGACCATCAACACTAAGGACCCACCACCTTATGCACATGCAAAGATGTTTACCATCTATCTCTGAGCCATAAGATCACCGACTAATCACACCGGCACAACAAACATTACTGAGCCACAAGCTCACCAAACTAATTAGCCTGCTGCTACAACCACCGAGCCTACCGCTCGTAAGACCAATCCGACTGAGCATTCATGACAATGGAGTGCGAGTGAGTCTATTACTTAGTTAATCTTATATAACAACTTGCTCCTACGATTTATGGTTAGTCTTGGACTTCCCGAGGATTACCCTATATGGGGCTCGCTACAGAACTAGGAACTATAATGAGATGACACACCAAGGCCCCCTTTCTCAAGACATTTAATATTGTGGGTATCTACCCATTTGCCTAAGCCTCTTATGTTTTCACTTGTATTAACCCCAGGTGGTGTTGGACATGTGTGTCACATCCCTTTGTTTGAGAATAACAAATCCCAAATTGTATTTGATCCTGCTTGTCGTGTATTTAAAGTGTGCAGGAACTATAGGTGCAATACTCCACAGGTAGAAAATAGATTGGAGATGAATCTCTGGAAATTGTGCTAACGCTCGTGTTAGATGTTAACGCCCAGCATTAACAACCGCTGAGAAGGAAACTGCTGAGATGGCGTTCGACGAAATCTGAACTGAACTGCGCTCAATGAATTGAAGCGTTCGACGAACTCTGAAGGCGCTCGATGAAACCTGAAGGAACCTGCATTCGACAAAATCTGAACTGAACTGCGCTCGACAAATTGGAGCGTTAGATGAACTTGGAGTTCCGTTCGGTGAAATTGCTTGCGGTTGACGAAATTGCGCTCGACAGCTGCGTTCGATGAACTTGGAGTTCCGTTCGACGAAATGAGCCTGCGCTCGACGACATTACGCCCGACAAGCTACGTTCGACAAACTTGGAGTTCCGTTCGACGAAATTGATTCCGTTCGATGAACTTGGTTTCTGCCACGATCCTGGCGGTTTGCACAATCCTGACGGTTGCGGTTGACGAAATGGGTTTCCGTTCGACGAAGGCCCGTTCGACGAAGGCGCGTTCGACGAAATTAGAGCTATTCGACAAAATTTGGTTCTGTCACGCTCCCGACGCTATATACGATCTCAGCAACTTCCGTACACATTCTCTAACACTGCGCGTTAACCTTAACACCGCGCGTTAGCTCTAGTGGTTATTTAAAAGACTGAATTTCGTTATTGCTGATTGCTGGGAGGATTATTGAAGGCTTGATTCCAGAAATCTGAGAGAGCTTCCAGAGAGAATATTTGTGCCAAAACTCTATTGTTGCTACCGAAGAAGGATCTACCACAAAAAGCTTAAGGAGAATTCTGGAGGAGGACTACGTCATGCTACATCCGAAGGATGATCGTTTCGACCTCGCTCATACTACATCGATCCTTCATCTTCGACTTCAGAAGATCTCATATAGGGATTTTTATTATTGTTATCTTTATTTTCATTCCATACTTTTTGTAACCGTTTAGAGAATTCTCCTTGTGTTCGCGACTAGGTCTGGGCAGGACTTAGGGAGGAATTCGCCTTGTGTTGGCGACTAGTTCTAGGTGATTAGATCTAGGGGGTGCTTGAGGCCATATCCGGGGAAGGATTGGCTAGAGAGGCTTGAGGCCTTATCCAGGGAAGGATAGGCTAAAGCCAACCGGTTTGTGGGGATACAAGTCGGTATAGAAATGGAAAAATTGTTTTACTTAGTACGCCTTCGATTTCAAGAGATATTGAAATCAAATTTATGTAAACACCTTTTTTATATAATATAATCACGTCTCTTTTTGTGTTTACTTGATTTCTATCATTTGGCATAATCTATAAAATTGCAAATTACAATTGTTTCCTCCTTTAAGTTAAATTGTTATTTCGTTCTAATTTTCTCTAAACAATAAAGTAAATTGTCTGAAAATTTATAAAGAATTTTATTCCCTTATTCACCCCCCCCCCCCCCCTCTAAGGGCGCCAATCAATCCAACAAGTGGTATCAGAGGCAGGTTATTCCAAACGGTTTAGAAAACCAGGAATAATGGCGTCTTATGATCTCGCTTTTTCCGAGGGGCAGGGAATTAGTAGACCTCCACTATTTACCAGGTCAGATTATAATTACTGAAAAAATACGATGAGATGTTTTCTTATGACCCTAGATATTGAGGTATGGAATATGGTAGAAGAAGAATACTCTCCTCCTACATGTGTAGTTGGAGAGATAACTTTAGATAAACCAAAAGATAAATGGGATGATAAGGATAAGTTAAAATGCAAAAATAACGCCAAGGCCATGAATGCTTTATTTTGTGCGTTAGATAGAAATGAATTTAATAGAATTTCTACATGCACTACTGCATATGAAATTTGGAATCATTTGGAAGTTACTCATGAAGGTACATCGTAGGTTAAAGATTCAAAGCTTTTCCAACTTGAGTCGGAATATGAAAAATTCCGGATGGATGAAAGTGAAGATGTTGATGCCATGCACACGCGCTTCACCAAGATTGTCAATGCCTCCAAAGCTCTTGGAAAGACCTTCTCCAACAACGAGTTGGTCCAAAAGATTCTCCGTTCTCTTCCACCAAAATTCAACCCGAAGGTGACGGCCATTTCAGAATCGCACAATGTAAGAATGCTCCAAGTTGAGAGCCTCATTAGGAATCTCAAAACCCATGAGGTATAACTCAAAATCCAATATGATGAATACAATAAGGAGCCAAAGAAGAAGGCGTTGGCACTAAAATCAAAGGAGGAGTGCCAAGAGGATGAGGATGAAGATGAAGAAAGCCTTTTGGTGAAGAACTTCCGAAAGTTCATGCGAAATCTGGACAGGGTCATCCTCAAAGAAGGAAAAGGAGGGCGACGATGAAGAAGAGAGACCTCCACCGGAATGCTTTCATTGTAGGAAGACCGGGCACATTTTGAGAGGACCCAGCGCAACCAACTACACCAAAAGCCCGGACTGTTGGTGAAGGCGCAACTTAATCTTTATATCAACGGAAAGGCGCGACGGGTCAAGTGAAGGAACGCTGGACTCAACAATCCCCCCCCCCCCCCCCCCCCAGCATCCAGCACGACCCGCAATTCAGAGGTGCTCCACATGGCCCGCAGGCTCAGAGGTGGCTTGACATATGGCTGCGGCCGCCTGACCCACCGGAACCCACACAGGTAGAGAGAATTTCGGGAATTATCAGCGACCCCCCCCCCCCCCCCCCCCCCCGATCTCGAACCCGCAACCTCCTCTGATACCAATTGAGAGGACCCAGCGGAACCAACTACACCAAAAGCCCGGACTGTTGATGAAGGCGCAACTTAATCTTTATATCAACGGAAAGGCGCTACGGGTCAAGTGAAGGAACACTGGACCCAACACATTTGGAGACAGTGCCCAAAGTTCTTGAAGGAGAAGAAGGAAAAGCGGCACAAAGGGAAGGAGAAGAGGAAGGTGCTAAAAGATAGAACATGGGATGACTCCTCCTCCTCCTCTGAAGAATCAAGCGGGTCTTCATCAAGCGAAGACGAGGAAGCAAACATGTGCCTTATGGGACATGGAAACGATTGCGACGACACCAGTGTTCTTAGCGACACTGAGGTAACTCCTCCCACTTATGACAAACTTGTTAATGAATTCCTTGAAACTTGTAAAGCTTTTGATAAAAATATGAAAGAAAGTATTTTATTGAATCGTGAAAATGAATCTCTTATTAAAGAAAATCAAAAGCTTTCCAAAAAAATTAATTGTTTTAGAAAAGAGAAAGGTTTCTTGCCAAGAGTGTGATCACTCCACTAAATTGACAAAAGATATTGAAGAGTCACTTTCTAAAGCCCTCTCTCATGCCAAAACTCTTACAAAAGAGAAGGGGGAATTTGAAAGGAAATTAGAAGTCTCTCTTTTGCAAATAAAAAATAATAAAAAAAGGTTTTGAAAATAGGTGTGTCATGATTGTGAAAGAAAATTCTTCACTTAAAGCACAAGTTCATAATCTCACCATGGCCATTAAAAAATTTGGAATATGCCAAAAATCACTGGAAATGATTTTAGGGTACCAGTGCCATGGTTCTGGAAAATTTGGGCTCGGATATCGAGGAGAGGGCTACCGCCCGGCGTTAGCCACTAATGCCGGCGCTAGCACCTCATACCAGAAACCTGAATTTTCTTTTTCAAAAGTTTTTTCTTCTGTAAATCCAATTTGTTCCAGCAAGAAAATATTCCAGAAAAGGGTCTCAACCCCCTTTATTTCATGTGCAAACTGTTATAGGTTAGGTCACACATCTAGTTCTTGCAGGAAAATAAAACAAAATAATTTATAACAAATTTGGGCACCTAAGGCTTCCACTTATTCTATGGGTGGTACCACTTGGGTATCCAGATCTTTACTCTCATCTTCTTTCTAGATGTGCGGGCAGGCTAAGGACAATGAAGACGTGTGGTACTTGGATTCAGGATTCTCCAAGCACATGATGGGCAATAAAGCAAAGTTCCTTAGCCTAGAAAAGAAGAAGGGAGGGATCGTGACGTTTGGTGATAACGGAAAAGGAAGGATCATGGGAATTGGTACAGTTGGTAACAAATCCTTTACTATATTTAATGTTCTTTATGTGAAAGGATTAAAACACAACTTAACTTCTATTAGCCAATTATGTGATAAAGGATTAGATGTGTTATTTGAATCTTCCACTAATCTATGCAAAATATCTAATCCTACTACAAAAGATATTTTACTAACTGCACCAAGATTATATAATATTTATATAGTTTCTTTTCATGATCTTTCTAAATCATCCATAAAATGCTTTATCACTAAAAATGATGAATTAGAACTTTGGCATAGAAAAGTAGGGCATGCTAGCACAAAGCTCATTGTAAAACTTGCCAAAAGTAATTTAATTAGAGGATTGCCTAGGTTAAATGGAACTTTACCTTCACTTTGTTCACCATGTCAAAAAGGTAAAATTTCTAGATCCTCTTTCAAAAGTAAAAAAATTTCATTTCTACTACAAGACCCTTGCAAATAATTCATATGGATCTTTTTGGTCCCGTTAGCACTGCAAGTCTTGGTGGTAGATTATATACATCTATATTATATAAAGGAATACATTAGGCCCAACTTGAGGCTGAATTATGTCCAAGCATTGAATTACAGCCCTCCGTTCAGCAAGATCACACTGCAGCTGTACAATCAAAATAACCCTAATGCGTACTCCTTAAATCCCCGCAACCCAGCCGCTCACTCCTAAAGCTCATTGCTTGCCCGCAACCCAGCCTCGCCTCTGCAGGCGACGAGCACGCCAACGTCCACTTCTCGTACATTATCGCCCTCAACCCCGGCGACAGCGAGAAGCTCTCCTCACTCCGGTCCATGGTCGCCGCTTCATCACCGGTGTTGCGCTCTCTCCCACCGTCGGCAAAAACCCCGCAGACGAAGACCTCTCCAACTTCTCCTCAATTTCGACGGCGCAGCCCTACCCAACCTCTCTTCACTTCCGACGGCGAATCCCTAACCACAGCCTCTTCTCTGATGCCTTCTATTAGTCTTTCTCAATAGCGGCGAGATATTATTGAGGTTGGGTGTGAATGATGATCGATACAGGTCAAATTGAGGGATATGGTTACCGCTGCTACTCTGAGGGTGCCTCATTAATCGTGGATTGATATTTTACAATTCCAGATCTGTTGATTCTGTTTCGGTTTTTGGTTATAAGAATCACTGAGGTTTTTGATGGTGCGAGTAAAGAGAAGAAGTACACAGTTGGTCTTGGGCAGGATTGTATGGCCTTCTGCACTGAGTTGGAAGATGTGATCTCTATGAGGTAATTGATCTTTCTTCTTTGTGTTTTTACCCGATGCATGTTATTGTTCTGTGAATGCATTTGTGTAATATTTTTGTTTAGTTTAGACAAACCTTTTGTTCATATGGTTGCTACTTTGCTTACTAAGGCTTTGTTTGATTGAGCGGTGGAGGGAGGAGCCGGCGGGTCCAAACGGAGGGGTCCAATTGGAGGCACGAAGGCGAGGGTCGAAACGGAGAGTGGCGCCGCTTTTCCTCTTTACTGCGGGTCCAAACGCGGCAAACGGAGATGGAGGTTCGTTTGTTTTGCCACCATGCGGCATTGTTTCCTCAAAATGCTGCTCCCAAACCACTTATATATATAAAAACAATGGGGAAATGGAATCTACAGATAAAGTTATAATTAGATATAGTAATTTGAATTAGTTCAGTTATACATTCATAATAATCTAACAATTAAAGAGCTCAATAATTAAACTACTAGAGAGGCTATGAATGGTTTTGAAATTTAGCCAACATTTAAACGATTGCCGAACTTGCCCATCGTAATTTCCTATACCCATGGCCGTATAACCAAGACGTTTAACTGCCACAAGGCAAGTAGGACACTTTAAGTAGGAAGCTATTGGGGCCATTTGTGTAAAGAGCAGCCCCCAAGGGGAAGAAACAACCCTAAATAACACCACAACAGCAGCCCCACTGAACCCATAATAAGCAGCCACTTTAAAGGCCACAAAGTAAGATTAATACAATGAGTATGAAATTAATGGAGCCATATGAGTACAGAACAACCCCCCCAATGAACTCAAGGATGGGAGGCAGCCCCCAAGGAAAGGAAAACAATTCATTTTCGATAGCTCCAAATGCAGCCGCCCCAAAATAATTCAACCGGAGCCCAATACAGCGGCCCTTGATATGGCAAATTATATAAACATATAGCAGCCCCCTCCCAACAGGTTTCTTAAGGCATAAGATACCCAATAAATCAGAAATTTCTAGCATATAATACCCAATGTATATGCAACAGGCTAAGCATACATTAGCCATTTGATCAGGAAGTTTTAGCATATAACTCCCAAGAAAATTTATATCAGGAACTAGCTAAAATGAAACATACATATGACTAGAATTTTTGTTGTTGTTGTTGTGCGCACATGCATATAACTAAAATCTTTGTGCACATAAACCTGGGAGAATCCGAATACCAAGTAGGGCATACACAACCTTAAGATTTTATTAGCATAAAACTAGGACACTTTAGCATAAAACCTGGGAGAATCCAAATATCAGATAGGGCATGCATAACTCAATAATCATGGCCAAGTTTGGTTAGGAAAAAAGAAGGAGATGGAGGAGAAGAGGAAGAAGTATTTCCTTGCCTCGATTCACTCAGCGACCTGCCGGATCGCGACGAGCAGGATGAGAGTCGCCCGATTCTAAGCCCCGGCGACGAAGACAAGCTCCGGCAACCCCACCCAAAACTCCTCCGACGGCTTACGCCTCCGACGCCCGGCGCTTCCGGCGCAACCCCACTCTCGCCTCCCAGATCGCCCTAGGTTGCACGGGAGGGGAGGAAAGGAAATGGGGAAATGGGATTCCCTTTTTTTTTCTCAGCTTAAGCATATAAAGCCTAATATTTAGATGCAAATAATAATAAAAACTTTATACTAATTATTACCTCTAAAATCTTAAATTTATAAGCATATGACTAAATCATACTAACTAATACCTATTAACTTATATACCTCTTGACTAATGCTAAGCTCAAAAAGTCTAAAATTTACATTTATATATATTGATCTTCACAATTTGACGAACAACGACGCCCGCGGGACGGTAACGCCCTAAATTAATAACTCGGTTTCGGATAAATATATTTTTAAATTTCATGTGCTTTGTTAAAATAATCAAAAAAAAATCTGGGGCGTTACAGTCACCCCTCCTCACAAAAAGTTTCGACCCGAAACTTTGCAGCGACAATTCAAAACGAGGAAAGCACGAAAAAGAAAAGCACGAAAAAGAAAGAAATCTCAGGAGGCGAAAACTTACCGGGGAATCTAGTCAAAAAGGTGAGGATAGGACTCCTTCATAGCTGACTCTAGCTCCTAGGTCGCACCCCGAACATCCTGATTGCCCCAGAGGATCTTGACCATAGGAATGGTCTTCCTCCACAACACTCGATCCTGCCTTTCCAAAATGCGAACAGGCTGCTCTACAAACGATAGGTTGGGCTGCAGCACTGACACAAAATCTAGAACATGGCGATCGCTGCGGACGCACTTCCGCAGCTGGCTCACATGGAACACGTCGTGCACACCGGGAAAAGAGGCCGGTAACATCAACCTGTAAGAAGCAGTCCCGATGCGTTCGACGATCTCGAAAGGGCCTACATATCTAGGGTCCATCTTGTGGCTCTTCCCAAACCTCTTGACGCCTGCCATCGGGGACACCTTAAGGAACACCATGTCCCCCACTACAAACTCCATATCACTCCTACGCCGGTTGGCGTACTTCTCATAACGCTCCTGAGCTATCCGCAGCTTCTCTCTGATCTGCGTCACAGCAAAACTCATCTCCTCCAAAGCCTCAGGACCCAGAACAGGCTTCTCGCCCACTTCAGCCCAAAATAGCGGAGTCCGACATCTCCTCCCATACAACGCCTCAAACGGAGCCATCTGCAAGCTCTCCTAGAAGCTATTGTTGTACGCGAACTCCATGAGCCCAAGGCGTTCATCCCAAGCTCCGCCATGCTCTAGAATATAGCATCGGATCATATCCTCCACGATTTGATTAACCCTCTCTGTCTGCCCATTCGTCTGCGGATGATAAGCTGTGGAATACCTGAGATCGGTGCCCAAAGCCCCTTGCAGACTCTGCCAAAAACGAGAGGTATATCTGGAATCACGGTCAGACACTATGCTCGCTGGAGCCCCATGCAGCCTGATGACCTCCTGCACATACAGAGATGCAATCTTCTCCATCGAATAACCAGTCTTGTACGGCACGAAGTGAGCACACTTGGTCAACCTGTCAACAATGACCCACACTACATCATGCCCCCGCGGAGATCTCGGCAATCCAGTAATGAAATCCATTGAGATGCTCTCCCACATCCACAGGGGAATATCCAACGGCGTCAACTTGCCCCCAGGCCTCCTGTGATCCGCCTTGACGCGCTGACAAGTGTAGCACTGCGCCACGAATCTCGCAATATTGCCCTTCATGCCAGGCCACCACACAATCTGCTTCAGGTCGCGGTACATATTGGTAGAACCAGGATGATAGGATAAGCTGGAGTCGTGAGCCTCCTCACAAATCTTTGTTCGAATCTGCTCCACCGCGGGTATGCACAGCCTGCCACGGTACCTCAAAGTACCCTCCACATCAATCGAGAAATCTGGCAACTCATCTCTCTCAGCCCTGATCCGGAGGTGCTGCAAGTCCAGATCATCCTTTTGGTGCAACCTCGCCAAAACAATCCAGGACGGCTCCTCAACCTCCAAACGAGACGGACCACCACTGGGCTTCACCACGATGCTCATCAGAAAGAACTCCTCCACCAAGGACTGCACAGAGAGTCCGAAAACAGAAGCTGACTTCCTGCTCAGGGCATCCGCCACTACGTTTGCCTTGCCGGGGTGATAGAGGATCTCCACATCATAATCAGCCACGTACTCCATCCACCGACGCTGGCGCAGGTTCAGCTCTCGCTGAGAAAACACGTAAATCAGACTCTTGTGGTCTGAGTAGATCTTGCACACCACCCCATACAAGAGGTGCCTCCACAGCTTCAGAGCATATATCACCGCAGCAAACTCCAAATCATGCGTCGGGTAGTTCCGCTCATGCACCTTTAGCTGCCGCGACCCGTACACAATGACCTTGCCCTCCTGCATGAGGACGCACCCAAGGCCTATCAGCGAAGCATCGACGTAGACCTGAAACTCCACTCCCTCAACCGGGAGAGCCAAAACCGGTGCAGAACACATCCTCCTTTTTAACTCCTGGAAGGCCTCCTCGCACTGCTCGCTCCAATCGAAAGCCGCTTCCTTCCGCGTCAACTTGGTCAGAGGCGCGGAAATGCCTGAGAAACCCTCCACAAACCACCGATAGTAGCCAGCTAAACCCAGGAAACTGCGGATCTCCTTCGGCGACGACGGCCTCTTCCAGTCCAAAACAGCAGCGACCTTCGCTGGGCCCACAGAGATGCCACTCTTGCCCACCACGTGACCCAAAAAGGATACTTGCGGAAGCCAGAACTCGCATTTGCTCAGCTTGGCATACAACTTGTGGGCCCTCAAGGTAGACAGCACCAACCGCAAATGTCGAGCATGCTCCTCCTCGCTCGAAGAAGAAATCAGCACATCGTCAATGAAAACCACTACGAACTGGTCCAGAAAGTCCCGGAATACCCTATTCATCAGGTCCATGAAAGCAGAGGGCGCATTCGTCAGCCCAAAGGACATCACCAGGAACTGAAAATGTCTGTAACGCGACCGGAAAGCAGTCCGCGGAACATCTGAGTCGCGAATCCTCAGCTGATAGTAGCCGGACCAGAGGCCGATCTTCGAGAACACGCAGCTATCCTGCAACTGGTCGAACAAGTCATCAATCTGCGGCAACGGATACCTGTTTTTGATCGTGACCTTGTTCAACTCCCTATAATTGATGCAAAGCCTCATCGACCCATCCTTCTTCCTCACGAACAGAACCGGCGCACCCCAAGGCGACGAACTCGGCCTAATAAAACCAAGCTAAAGAAGCTCTTCCAGCTGAGTACGCAGCTCCTCCAACTCCCGCGGTGTCATACGATAGGGTGCCTTCGCAATAGGGCGGGTCCCGGGATCCAAATCAATCGCAAACTCAACCTCTCGCTCAGGAGGGAGACCAGGTAGGTCGTCAGGAAAGACGTCCGGGAACTCCCGCACCACAGGGATGTCCTCCACACAGGGCACCGATGCGCAAGCCGCAAGCAAAGCAGAAACAATGCAGATCCTGCCATCAAACTCTGCC
This sequence comes from Dactylorhiza incarnata, assembly GCA_033032865.1. Taxonomy (NCBI): domain Eukaryota; kingdom Viridiplantae; phylum Streptophyta; class Magnoliopsida; order Asparagales; family Orchidaceae; genus Dactylorhiza; species Dactylorhiza incarnata. The sequence goes on from JAWHQI010000068.1 coordinate 3,759,209, forward strand.
AAAGCTTGGGCACAGACCACCGACAGAACTGAGGAAGTCTGAAGCGGAAAACCGAACACACAGCTAGGTTGGCCATCATCCATCAGGAAATCTAGACGCTTATCTCTGCACTGAATCACGGCGTCATAGCGGGCTAGCCAATCCATGCCCAAGATCACGTCAAAGTCCGCCAAGTCGATCACCTTCAGATCTGCATAGCCCAAAAATCCATCCAACACGATTGGGCACTGCCTCACGCACAGATCTGACACCACTGACTCTCCAGACGGGTACTTGACACGAAACGGATCATCAAATCGCTCCAAAGCCCAGCGATGCCGATCAACAAACCTCTTGGCAACAAAAGAGTGAGTGGCACCAGAGTCAAAATGAACGTGCGCCCAACAATCTCGAACCTTAAACTCGCCTAACAAAGCAGTATGGACACGCAACAACACAGGGATGAGGCATAAATATAGCAACTACTTTAGTATAACGAGGTTAAACTATAACGAGAACGAAGACGAACCTGATATCACCTGGTTCGAGCACTGCGCTTCCTCCTTTGTCACTGCGTTTAGCCTTACCTTTCCTCGATCTATCAACTGCTGCTGAGGTGGTGGCGGCGGTGCCACGGCTGGGAGCGCAAACTGCTGGCCGGCAGACTGGAGGTGCGGGCACTTGGACCTCAAGTGGCCCCTTTGACCACACTGGTAACAGGACTTGTCCTTAAACCAGCACAGAGCCGCATCGTGGCCCTTCTGCCCGCAGTGCCCACAGACCTTGTCCTTCCTCCAACACTGAGCGGTATCATGCCCTGCCCAATTGCAAAAGGTGCAAAGGAGAGGCTTCTTCGGGGCACCCTGAAGCGCCATCAGCTGCTGATGCTCCTGCACACCCTGCCTCCTGAAGCACTTCTCGAAGGGGTGGCCCGCACGGCCACAGAAACCGCACATAATCTTCCCCTTCTTACTCGGGGCGGAACTGCCCCCATCACCCGCCTTTCTCTTCTCCTTCCTAAGCTCCTTCCCTATGTTCTTGGCATTTTCGATCGCTTCAACCTTCAACCGCATCTGCAAAACTCACGGACCTGTAAGCGCTGGCTAACTGCTGAATCTCGCTGCGAAGACCTCCCAAAAATCTCTTCACCCGGTTTTCCTCAGAAGCAACCAGATCCGGGGCGAACCTGCTCAGATTGGAGAACTCGACCTCATACTCCCCCACTGAGAGCTGCCGCTGCTTCAGATGTAAGAAGCTATTCATCAGGCAGTCCTGCTCAACTGAGGGCAGGAATTTCTTCATCAGCCTCCCCTTGAACTGCTCCCACGAGCAACCTTCTACAAGAGCCTCCTTCTCCTGGATCCACCAGCTCCTTGCCAAACCTTTCAGCTGGAAGGAAGCAATCATCACCTTTTGGTCCGCCGACGCGCCAGAATACGAGAACAACTCCTCCATCGCCAGGATCCAATCATCGAGCACCATGAAGTCCGCCCTCCCGTCGTAAGTCGGGGGTCCTAGCCTCTGGAAATGCGTAATAAAGTTCATTTCTGGCGGCAACGCAGCAGGGGGGACAAGGGGTGCAGGACGGGCAGCCTCCGGCTGACTAATCTTGGGTTGCTGCCGCTGAGTGGCAGCCAACAACGTCTGCACCTGCTCCTGCATCGCGACCAGCTGTCGCGCCAAGGTCTCGTTATTCAGACGCAGCTCTTCAATCACTACTTCGCTATGCGCACCCGATGTCTCACCCTCAGACTGGGGAACAGGATTCGCGGGCCGACGCCTAGAAGCCATTCCTAGCAGGAACAACATCAAACAACGAGATAAGACTGGATTCAGAACTCTAGGAAGGGAAAACATACAAACACTTGCTTTTGCTACTGCTTTTACTCTGGGAAAAGTAAATATATAATATAACGCTATACTCAGGATGGCGTACCACCCTTTACCTCTCGTGCACCTCACCCGAATGCACATAAACTTAAATCTTATCTTTAAAAATCATGGGTGTACATGTGTCATTTTGTAGATCTCTGGCTTGGCACGTGTGCTTATGCAATGTTATGTTATGCATGCAGTGCTATGCAAACTAAGAAAATGCCTTAATGCATGCTATGAGCGGCGTACACATGCGATCTTATGCATCCCATACTAAATTTTATCGCATGCAACGAAAAGAAAAATCTAATGGACACGCATGCGACCTACGTTATGCATCCCATACTACATAACAGTCGCATGTTGTCACCTATGAGGATCCATATACAGACACATATTATGCATCCCATACTACATAATATGCCCCGTATACTTCTTTGATGCTTATGAGTGTAGTGTTCGTGCTTCAGCCGAGATCTACCGATGACCAATCGGTGAGTGTATGCAATGATTAACGATTCTCACTGGATGGTTAACCGGGCCAACCAGAACATTTCCAGCAACCCGGCTAACCTCCCTCTGATACCAACTGTCACAACCCGTATTTTCCCGAAATAATTTATATTATCAGAGCGAAGGGGAAAACACGCGTCATGATGCCACGTCCTGTAGGGGACAACTACAGACGTTCAGGCGAGCACTTACACGAGCTTTTTCTTTTACAAAAAGGTACAAATTAATAAAAGGATTATCTTTTAAGGTTTATTTAATTTGGGTTAGGAGACCGTGTCCCTCGGCCCTGCGGTTTATTAAGCCGCGTTTTATAAAAACATGCGTATACAACGGAAGAAAGTAGGTTCATTTTATTCCTAGCGGCGCTGGAGACTAGAGACGTCCCCAGGGCGATCGCCGGTCTAAATTTAGTACATAATAAATAAATATCATTTTTTACTTTGGTTTACGTTTCGCAAATAGGTGATACTTAATAGTAAATGTGACAAACGGCTATAGAAATAACTTTTTATAAAGCTAAGGAACTGCGCTAATATACAGCAAAATAAGCTTTTTCCCAGAGTTAATGAGTACAAAGTAATAAGCAGGAAAAAAAGAACTAGGAGCAGCATAAGCAAGTAAGCTAAACAAAAACCATATGGACGTCAACAACTGACACGAACCCGCAGGAAAAGGTCAACGGTCCAAAAGAAAAGCTACACAACATAAACTGAACCAACAACATCCTTACCCGCTAGAGAGGGAAGGCCTCGACAGCGAACAGAACGGCCCCACTCGAACTCCGGTGGCAGCTACAAACCTGAACCTGAGGCATTCATAAGAAAAGAATGCCTCAGCCCAAAGGGTGCAAGGAAACAGCAGAAGCAAAAGAGAAACTGAAAGGTAAACAGAAGGAAAGCACGAGTCAAACCCAAATGCTGCACAACAAGTCAAGGAACTGGGGTGGGGGCCCCTACGTCCACCCACACTCCAAACAACCACTGCTGTGCTGGGGGCCCCTACGTCCACCCACACTCCGGTCAAAAGAATAACCACTGTAGTGGGGGCTTCTACGTCCACCCACACACCGGTACAAAACCACTGGGTTGGGGGCCCCTGTGTCCACCCACACTCCAGTCCAAACCACGGTGCTGGGGGCCCCTATGTCCACCCACACTCTAGTCCAAACCCACTGTGTTGGGGGCCCCTGTGTCCACCCACACTCCAGTTCAAACCAAATCCTATGAGACTTGCTAGCAGCATGCGGGGTTTGACGCTCGAAGTAGTTCTTATGCTTACTATAGGAGAATGGAGACTTAAGTTCCAAACATGCTGAAAGGAAGACACAAGAAACCCATACACATAATCTTCTCGATCAACTGTTAGCCTCGATGGGTCATCGAGAACTAGCAGGGGAAATTCCTAAGAAATTTAGCACCTAATTCCCTAGGCTGTCGGGAGTTAGGAAGCGAAATTTCTGGGGAATTTAGGGTAACTACCTCCAAACCATCAAAGTTGAAGACAACAAAACAAACCCAACTCATTTGAATCCGCAGTGTGGTTTAGTACAGAAACAATTAAAGAGCTCAACAATTAAACTACTAGAGAGGCTATGAATGGTTTTGAAATTTAGCCAACATTAAAACGATTGCCGAACTTGCCCATCGTAATTTCCTATACCCATGGCCGTATAACCAAGACGTTTAACTGCCACATAACAAGTAGGAAACTTTAAGTAGGAAGCTATTGGGGCCATTTGTGTAAAGAGCAGCCCCCAAGGGGAAGAAACAGCCCTAAATAACACCACAACAGCAGCCCCACTGAACCCATAATAAGCAGCCACTTTAAAGGCCACAAAGTAAGATTAATACAATGAGTATGAAATTAATGGAGCCATATGAGTACAGAACAACCCCCCAATGAACTCAAGGATGGGAGGCAGCCCCCAAGGAAAGGAAAACAATTCATTTTCGATAGCTCCAAATGCAGCCGCCCCAAAATAATTCAACCGGAGCCCAATATAGCGGCCCTTGATATGGCAAATTATATAAACATATAGCAGCCCCCTCCCAACAGGTTTCTTAAGGCATAAGATACCCAATAAATCAGAAATTTCTAGTATATAATACCCAATGTATATGCAACAGGCTAAGCATACATTAGCCATTTGATCAGGAAGTTTTAGCATATAACTCCCAAGAAAATTTATATCAGGAACTAGCTAAAATGAAACATACATATGACTAGAATTTTTGATGTTGTTGTGCGCACATGCATATAACTAAAATCTTTGTGCACATAAACCTGGGAGAATCCGAATACCAAGTAGGGCATACACAACCTTAAGATTTTATTAGCATAAAACTAGGACACTTTAGCATAAAACCTGGGAGAATCCAAATATCAGATAGTGCATGCATAACTCAATAATCATGGCCAAGTTTGGTTAGGCAAAAAGAAGGAGATGGAGGAGGAGAAGAAGAAGAAGTATTTCCTTGCCTCGATTCACTCAGCGACCCGCCGGATCGCGACGAGCAGGACGAGAGTCGCCCGATTCTAAGCCCCGGCGACGAAGACAAGCTCCGGCAACCCCACCCAAAACTCCTCCGACGGCTTACACCTCCGACGCCCGGCGCTTCCGGCGCAACCCCACTCTCGCCTCCCAGATCGCCCTAGGTTGCACGGGAGGGGAAGGAAAGGAAATGGGGAAATGGGATTCCTTTTTTTTTCTCACCTTAAGCATATAAAGCCTTATATTTAGATGCAAATAATAAAAAAAACTTTATACTAATTATTACCTCTAAAATCTTAAATTTATAAGCATATGACTAAATCATTCTAACTAATACCTATTAACTTATATACCTCTTGACTAATGCTAAGCTCAAATAATCTAAAATTTACATTTATATATATTGATCTTCACAATTTGACGTACAACGACGCCCGCGGGACGGTAACGCCCTAAATTAATAACTCGGTTTCGGATAAATATATTTTTAAATTTCATGTGCTTTGTTAAAATAAACAAAAGAAAATCTGGGGCGTTACACTAGTAGAGTTGAAGAGTCCATAAATGTAAAATTCGATGAGTTTGTTCCTTGTGTAGAAAAAATTTCCGCAGGCATCGAGGATGATCTCTTACAACCTTTGGAGCATGGTGATGAGGAATCTTCCAAAAAAGAAAAAGTGGAGGCCAAGGAAGATGAATATGTACCTCCAAGTGCCTTGAAATTCACTAAGGATCATCCACGGGAATTAATAATTGGTGAACCATCCATCGGGGTAAGAACTCGCTCTTCTCTTCATGAATCATATTCAAATATCTGTTTTGTTTCCGAAACTGAACCAAAAACTGTTTTTACCGCTTTAAATGATGAATTTTGGTTTTTGGCTATGAATGAAGAGTTGGAACAATTTGAGCGACATAATGTTTGGAAATTGGTAGAAAGACCATCTAATCACCCGGTTGTAGGTGTAAAATGGATTTTTAAAAATAAATTAGATGGTTAGTCTCAAATCACTAGGAATAAGGCACGCTTAGTAGCACAAGGATATTTACAAATCGAGGGGATAGATTTTGATGAAACTTTTGCACCCGTTGCTAGGTTGGAATCCATTAGAATTTTTCTAGCATTTGCAAGCTTTAAAAGAATAAAATTATTTCAAATGGATGTAAAAAGTGCTTTTCTCAATGGGTTTGTAAAACAAGAAGTTTATGTTGAACAACCCCCCAGTTTTATTAATGAAAAATTTCCCAATCATGTTTATAAACTAGAAAAAGCGCTTTATGGTTTAAAACAAGCGCCATGTGCATGGTATGAAAGACTTACATCATTTTTATTAAAGCACAGTTATATTATGGGAAGTGCCGATAATACTCTCTTCATTATACATAATAATGATGATTTAATTATTTTGCAAATATATGTTGATGATATAATCTCTGGATCTACTAATGAAGAGTTGTGTAATGAAGTTATTGAAGTGATGAAAAATGAATTTGAAATGAGTCTAGAAGGTGAACTTTCTTATTTTCTTGGTTTTCAAATATCACAAAGAAATGATGGTATTTTTATATGTCAAACCAAATATGTCTATGATATGCTTAAGCGCTTTGGATTTGAAAACCTTAAACATGCTTCTACACCAATGAGTGCATCACTTAAATTAGGAAAAGATGAATCGGGAATTTCAATTGATCAAACCTTATATAGAGGTGTGATAGGATCCCTACTTTATCTTAATGCAACTAGACCCGATATTATGTTTGTCGTATGCTTATGTGCTCGATTTCAAGCCAATCCAAAGGAATCTCATTTAAAAGCGGTAAAACGAATTTTTAGATATCTTATTGGGTCATCTAGATTAGGATTATGGTACCCACACAATAATTCAGTTACACTTCACGGCTACTCCGATTCGGACTATGCTGGTTGTTCACTTGATAGAAAAAGTACTAGTGGTACTTGCCATTTTCTAGGACCTTCATTAGTTGCATGGTCTAGTAGGAAATAAAATTCAGTTGCACTCTCCACCACGGAGGCCGAATACATTGCATTAGGGAGTTGTTGTACACAAGCTCTGTGGATTAGCCAAATTTTAGAGGACTTTGGTTTTCATCTAAAACTTATTGAATTAAAATGTGACAACAAAAGTGTCATCGATCTCACAAATAATCCGGTAAACCACTCTAGATCCAAACATATAGATGTGTGTCATCATTTCATAAGGGGTCACATTAAAAAGGAAAATGTTAGGATAAGTTTCATTGGCACGGACTCTCAACTTGCTGATATATTTACTAAACCTCTTCCCGATGCAAGGTTTCAAATGTTAAGGTTGGAATTAGGAGTCTTAGACATCTTAGGATGAATAACATGTAAAATGTTATTGTTTTATGCAATTTGAGCAATCAAGACATCTCCAAAAATTACATAATTTCTACATAAGACTACTCTAAGGACACTTAATAAATATCAAAAAACAGATTTTTCAAATTCTCAAAAAATCGTGTACTGTTTCAGCGTTAACTCTTAACGCCAGCGTTAGCGTTGGTGTTGGAATTTTCTGATTTTTAAAATTTTCAAATGTTTTCTGGTTTTTGAATTTCTAAATTCAAAATTCAAAAATACAAAAATATGTTTTTGTGATTTTGTGTTTTATTCATATTATGAAAAATCAACTACAAAAGTTCAAAATTCAAAAATACAAAAATATGTTTTTGAGATTTGTGTTTTATTCATATTATGAAAAATCAACTACAAAAGTTCAAAATTCAAAAATACAAAAATATGTTTTTGTGATTTTCTGTTTTTATCTCATTAAAAATGATAAAACAAAAAAAAAGTATGATCTTTATTGTTAATATTGAGCATGAATGAATTCTATTATTTAGAATTAGTTACAATGTTAAAATTTATTCCTTCAAATTACTATGAACATTGTTTTGTTTATCATGCTTTGATATATTTATTTAAAGTGCATCAATTGTATTGAAAAATATGTGTAGAACCAAGCTTAACATGCCTCTAAGTATGAGTAAATGTATTATGATTGATAATGATACCTTTCACTCACTTATTTTGGTAATCAACATGTGTGTTTAAATCTAAAAAATGCTTGTTTGTGTATTGTATTTGTACAATAAATTAAAACTTGCATAAGTTTATTACCTACACTACATTTGAATTGCACTTATGAAATTTTGAAAAGTGGTTAAGTTTCAAAAATTGTGGGTTTGCAAAACAAGTGTATTCGGAGAATGTTGTCGCACAAATGTGAACAAAAAATATATATGTCACTACAACAAACTGCACCTGTTGTAAGGACTGAAATAGAACTAAAACACAGTTTGTTACTAATAGTTATATTTAGTAACAAATTTTTGTTGTTACAAAAAAGTACTTTTTTGTAACGAATATTTTAAATTTTATTACAATAATAATTAATTTATTACTATAACTGTAAGTATTTGTAACAACACTAATGTTACGTTACAAATAGAAAACTTTTCTCACAATAAGTATCAATTGTAACCACATCATGAAAGTTTTTTGTGACAAAGACATTGTCCTTACTAATAATAATATTTTATTATTAAAGTTTGGTTACAAAAAATATATCATATTTTATTTTCAATTTTTGTACTATTTTATTATCAAAGTTTTGAATTATTATTATTTTTTGAATTTTTTTTTTGTATGCGCGCGACAGTACCCCGCCTCGATAGTGCTCTAACGCGACGACAGTACTCCTATAGTTTGCAAACATCCATGCGCGGCTGTCGCAGATATGTGGTACTATTGCGACATGTATTTTTGCGCGTACGGGTTTTTTTTTATAAATCTTTAACTTTTTATAAAAGTTTTTCTGCCTCTCTCCCATGCAGCTCTATCTCTCTCACATGAATGAATGAAATATGCGGATGAAAATTTCTCTCCATAAAATTTTGGACAAAACAAACTAAAAATTTAAAATAGATTAAATGTAAAAATGAATGCAAATTAATATGACATTAATTTTTTAATATAATTTTGGAATTAAAATAAAATCACGCATGAACCTGCGTGCAAGCAAATGCACTCTCGCGCGCACGCAAATGCACTCTCGCGCGCACGCAAATACACTCTCACGGGCACGCAAATGCACTCTCGCGCGCACGCAAATGCACTCTCACGCGCACGCAAATGCACTCTCACGCGGACACAAATACACTCTCGCGTGCACGCAAATGCACTCTCGTGCGTGTAGTTTTCCTTTTTTTGCTTGAGAGCTAGCGCGTATTACATGTGTCGGGGTTCAAACACAGACACGGACAACCAAACACACAAACATCCATTTGCGAGTTGTAGCATGTCTTTCACGTACGACCACCGTCGTTGTCTCCCCTCTCTTCGACGGTCATCGCCGCCGTTGCCTCTCTCTTCCACGGTCGCCGCCATCGTCGTTCTCTTTCTCGGCCGTCGCCACGCGTCGTTCTCTTCCTCTAGTTTATTAAGTTTTGTTTATTTCCTTCCCTCTCACATTAATGAAATATATAGAGGGAAATTTCCATCCATAAATTTTGCATAAAACAAATAAAAAAATTTAAAACATATTAATATAATTTTTGAAAAAAAAATAACGATCACGCACTGGCCCCGCATGCACGCATATTTTTTCATTGTGCGCAGGGGTGAAATAATTGTACCCTTCGAGCGCCCATTTTTCGCTCGAGCACGTGCTTTTCACTCGGATGCGCGTTTTATTTCCCGAGCACACATTTTTTTTCAGTCGCGCGCATTGCAATAGCTCTATCTTTTTTGCTCGGGAGCATAAATAAATTTGTCAACGCACACGTTTTTTGCTCGGGAGCTAGCGTTTTAATGAAAATATATGTCATATATATTGATTGATGGATGACACATGCTTTAATGAAAATAAATGTTTAATGAAATTCATAAATATATGTCAAATCAATTCATAAATATAACGCGTTGTTCAATAAAATTTAATTTTTCAATAAGATTTATGTTTTTTTTAAATAAGAATTACCCCCGCTCAATTTTGTCCGCTCTCTGGAGCTCGATCAACTGATAGTGCACATGAGGCCCATGTTCCCCGCTCGACAATACCCCCGCCTCGACATTGCCCGAAAGTGCACATGAGCTTTAAATAAGATTTATGTATTTTTAAAAAAGGTTTATCCGTTTATGTATTTTTTAAAAATAAGAATTACCCCGCTCAATTTCGTCCGCTATCAGGCGCTCGATCAACTGAATAAAAAATAATTGAATATTAATTTAATTTTCTCACCGGACACAAACACACACACACAGACACAGACACATACAAACACAGACACGCAAACACAAACACAGTCACATACATAGATACAGACAGACATAGACACAGACATAGTCAAACATAAACACAAACACGCATAAACACGATAATAGATAATACATGCTGGGGGGAGCCTCGCACGATAGTGTGCTCCCCGCGATCGGGTGGGCAAAAATGCCCGTGTACTGCCATAAAAAACTTAAATTTAAAAACATATAAACTTTAAATATGAAAACACATGTTATACCGATTTCTAAAAAACACGTGGTTTAATGAAAATAGTTCTATCGATTGATAAATAAAACATGTGGTTCAATAAAAATTGCTTTTTAAATAAGATTTATATATTTTTTAAATACGAATTACCTCCGCCCAATTTCAACCGCTAGCTCTCTGACGCTCGATCAACTGATAGTGCACAGGAAGCCCTGTTACCCGCGCGATAGTACCCCCGCCTCGATATTACCCCTGCATGATGGCACTCCTACATCTCGTATATATAATCACGCACATAGACACACACACACACACACACACACACACACACACACACAAACACATACACAAACAAACACAGACACAGACACACATATAGACACACACACACAAGCACACACACACACACACACAGATACAGACACACATAGATACAGACACATGCACACACACATACATACACATACACATACACACATAGACACAGACACACACAAAGACACACACAGACACGCACACTTACACAAACACACACAAACACACACAAACAAACATAGACACACAGTCATACAAACACATACTTACAGACACACATACACACACATACACACACATACACACACATACACACACATACACACACACACAGATATGCAATCACACACACATTCACATACACGCACAAACACATACAGACACACACAGACACACAGATACACAGACACACACACACACACACACACACACGCACACACACACGCACACACACACACACACACACACACACACACACACACACACACACACACACACACACACACACACGCACACACGCACACACGCGTATCTAATATTTCACTTTCCCTCAATTTTTCCTTTTTTCCCTCCACTTAAACCTAACAATTAATTTAATTGAAATGAATGAAATAAATGGAGTGAAATTTCCCTCCATGATTTTTTTTGTCAAAAGTAAACTCCAAAATTAAAACCCCCAAATAAACTCAAATCAATTTCTCAAATCAATTATTCTTTGACAACATAAAATTTTGCAAAAACATACCAAAAATTTTAAACGCGTGCATGGTCTCCCGGGAGAGCGTTTTCTCTCGGACACACATTTTTTGACTCCGCACTCATTTGTCACCCGAACGCGGTTTCGCATGCGCACACTTTTTTGTTCGGCAGCACAATTTCGCCCACACACATTTTTCGCTTGGGAACATCTTGTACTAAAGCACATTTTTTCGGGAGTGCATTTTTTGTCTCAAGTATGCAAATCTATCCAATAATTTTATCTAATTAGAAGCAAAATATTTTCTTTCAAAATTTTGTTTATAATTATTTAAGGCAAAAATATGTGGAGGGAAAATTTATTTCCCTCCAAAATTTCATTTCTCTCTGATAAATCATTGAATTTTTTTTAATTCTTTTATCCTCCTTCCAAAGTCATAAATATTCATTCATTTCTTGCGATCTGCTCTTGACACTCTACCCACTCTTTCCCTTAGGTCATCGCGATCTTCTCACACCACCGCTTCAGCGATTTCCTCAAGACGCCGCTTCCGCAAACTCTTCAGCGCCCAAAGCCCGCCGTCACTTCAGCAATCTCCTCATTTGGCTGGAAGAAGCAATGGAAGAAATCGAGGAGCTTAGGGCGAAGGCAATCGCCTCGATGCCATCTTCTGCTAAAGCTAATACGCCATCCACCGGTACTATTGTTGCTGGAGTAGAACGCGGTGGCAGTGTCAAGTTCAAATCAAGAGAGGAAGTAGAGTTATTCTCGAGCGAAGAAGAGGTATAATTTGTGTTGACCGCTGTTTAGGAGAAGGACCTCCGAGAGGTGGTGCTAGGATTTATCATCTGCTCAGTTAAATGCATTGGATTTCTCGACTGTAGTAGGTTGATTCTCTTCCATTCCGTGAACTAACTTTCCCAACGGTGCAGATAATTCATTTTGATTACGATTAAATAATGTTGGACCTGATGCAATTCTTTGCTATTGGAGGTTTATTAGTTATGTGTTTCTTTTCTTATGCATAGGCAAATGGATGCATTTTGCAACTTCTTTTTCTTTCAGAAGCATCAAACATGTAACTAGTCATGGGACCAAACATGTAACTAGTCATGGGACCAAACATGTAACTCTCTATTTGTTTTCAGTTATTCGTTTTAACCTATTTTTTTTTCCAATTTGCTTTCTCGGTATGAACAAAGTTCTGTTCGTAGGTGGAATAAAATAGTCAACTGAACTTTTATTTTTATGTGCTCAGGAGTGGAAAAAACACTTATCTTCAACAAGTTTGTCTTTTGATCATCCTCGCACAAATTGGTTGTTATGTCCCTGGTCGTTTTACATCACTAAGAGTAGTTGATCGCATATTTACATGAATTGGTTGTGGGGACAATGTTGAATACAACTCGAGTACAGTATGCTGAAAAAACTTACCATTTTCTCTTACATATAGTCAAAATATTTCCATGGAGATTTGTTGGAGTGTAAGACATGTGTCAAGTACTGATTTTTTTTCATCTGATGGAGTATTAGGATATTCTATGGGATTCAGTATAGACCCCCAAACTTCTAGCTTCATTTTTTGAAACCAGGCTCACTTTTAATTTTGCATTCATCATATGTGTGCATGTGCAGTACATTGCTTTATAAAAAATATATATTAATGCATTTTTGTAAGTAACATTTTAATTTTAATGTTTTATGCTATGAAGTTCTGCTTCGGCTTGATCTTTTTTCTCAAGTACTAGCATCTTCATCCTTTGCTCTCATTATCTCAATGTTTTTTCAAATCATTTTGAGATACAGGTGCATATGCTCACAGAATCCTAGCTCAAATCCTCATGAATGCATTGGTGACACCAGCATGGTGCTACTAGCCTTCTTTTGATGGCATTGGTGAGTAAGGTTTTATGTCCAAATCTTGCTGGTATTTACTTGATTATTTGGCTTCTGTTGGGTAAAGATTGTGTCTAACTCAACTCCAGAGATTTCTTTGACAGGTCCAGGACAATATCTTAAGCTGGTTATTATTGCTTGTTGTTTCTTAGGAGTACATATTTCCTTTCTCATATTATTAGCTATACATGAGCTTTTGGGTTACTTTGATGACATCTCTGGCTTACACTCTTTTGTTTTTTTTTTCTTTATATTCTTATGATTGCTTAGTCTTCTAAATGATCTGTTGCTAACCTGATTTTGATTGCTTTAGTCTACAATGTCATGTATTTTTGCCTTATTTCCTAACTTTACCTTTTTTCCCTTGTAAATATTGCTAGCTTCTCTTTTTTAAATTTTACAATCATTACAATCACTTCAAGAGCAATATCAACATCAATTTATAATGCTTTATACCCGAAGATCTTATTTATTTGCACAATTTACATCTAATAAATCAAATAAAGCTATTCTTATAATAAGATCTTTTGCATGTCAAGCTTCTCAGTTTAGGTTTTTATGTCGTTGACAGAACAAAAAAATAACTTTCTGATGCTTTTTGGGTCTGATTTGTATTGAGATAGTGTTCTTACCTTTGGAAGTTCTACCTTAATATTGATTCATTTTCTTACTGCTAGTAGCATGATCTGGTGAAATCTCTATTGCGAAGATTGATAACCTCGATCAAGATGCAACATTGGATTACAATCTCATATCGGTTTCTTCACATGTGGTCGTGGACTAGCAGCAGGGTGTTACAGGCGACGCTAGGATTTCGTATTCTTGTGCATCCTTTTCTGAGTTCAAAAGTGTTTAGGGTTGATGCTTGTTGGGCAAGTCTCACATTGGCGAAGAGAGTCTCTCTATTTCACATATTAATTATATATATATGGGCTATTCTTATGCCTGTTTGTACTTCAATTTGACTGCTAATATATATACTTTATAACAATATAGATATATGCATATATATGGATGCATATAAATTATAAACACACATATATATAGCTAGCTAGGATCGTGTGCATATATATACTTATTTATACATTATAACTGCGGACAGCTTTGGGGGTAGAGAAATGCATGTCATGTGTACGAATGCGCGCATGCCTGAAAGAAGGTGAGTTATAATTGAAGGAATTTGCATGTCATATATAGGATTCAATAGTGTAGTTATAGTTGAAGGAATTTGCTTCACTAATGTGAGATTGTATGTCCAAAGACTCAAGCGTATCTTCCTTATGTTTTACCATGATCTGCAAATAGAAATTAGCATATTCAGTTACTTGTCACCAATTAAACTGCATTCATCTCAAAACCAGCTATTTTTAGTTCTGCTGATTTTTTTGATGTTCTGCATTGCTATAGATGCCCCCAAGTTAGAGTTAGAATAGACAACTATTAGCTCAGACCCAAGATATGTGAGCGAGAACTATTAGCTAAGAACCAAGTTAGAGTTAGAATAGATAACTATGCATGGTGGATGGTTTTTATTATTTTTTAAAACGACGCAACATTTGGCAGCGTTTATTTTTTAAAAACGCCGCAAATTTTAGCGGCGCTTTTTTAAAAAACGCCGCTAACTTTTGGCGGTGTTTTTTTAAAAAACGCCGCTAACCTTTGGCGGCATTTTTTTAAAAAAAGCTGCTAACTTTTGGCGGCGCTTAAAAAAACGGCGCTAATGCCTTTGAGTTTTTGCGGCGGTCTCTACCGCGACGCTTTTGCGGTGTTTTTTCAAGCGCCGTGAAAGCTTCCGCGGCTCTTGAAAAACGCCGCGAAAGTCATAAAAAAATGCCGCGGTAGACCTGTTTTGTTGTAGTGATAAATTCTCATTGTTAGTAGGATCTAGAGAAAAATCCTTTTTTTCATATCATATTGGCTACATAGGATTTATATGCTCTAATGTTTATTCATATTTTCAGTTTGGTTCACTGTTTCTAAGATTCGAATAACATCATATTGGACATTATTGGATAAGGTCAGAAGAATTTGTCTATCGGTAAATTTATTGATTTGGATTTGTTTCTCCCCAAAGCTGCTTCCAATTCAGTCTGCATTTTTGCGAGGCAATTTGCTCCTTCTAAGTTTCTACTTGCTTTCTTATAATTTTTAGTTAAACGAGAATATGCAAAAGGTTGTTTATTTTTCAAAGTGAATTAACTACTGTATGGTTATGTATGATGATAGAAAGGTCGCACTGGTAATTTCTATCTTAGATCTGTTTATTTTTTGTTTCTTCTGCATTATCCATTGCATTCTCTTTTGATTAACTTGTTAATCACATGTTTGTCGATCCTAAAAATCATACTCACTCTGAAGTCTCTTTTTATAATATGACATCATTCTATTATTATTGATCTTGATTTGATAAGCATACGACACAAATTAGTTCTTTAATTATATTCTCATCTTAAATGGGAGTTTTTTCTCCCTTGGCTACACGAGTCAAATCAGATAGCAAATTCAGACATCATTTTGTTATTTGATCTATTTCTATGATAAGATTTGTGTAACTAAGTCTTGTATGTTATTAAAATATCATCTTAATAACTTAATATAACTGTCCTAACCTGCATCTAAGTTACTCTATTATTGATTTGCAATTTTAAGTTGTTTGCCCCTTCATAGGATCTAGAATTTCAGTAGTTTACTGCAGCTGTGAGTTTGCTACAGCTGCAGCAAACTCTTTGGTGTGAGTGTTGTGTGTGCATTTGTGTTGAGTGTTGTGTGTGTAGTTGTGTTGTGTATGCAACTGTGAGGGATGTGTGTGCAACTGCATTGAGTGCAGTGTTGTGAAGTGCGTGTTATTTTTTGTGCAGTGAGTGTTTTGTGCAGAGTGTATTGTGTTGGGAGTGAGTAGTGTTGTGTGTTGTGTAGAAAGTAATGAAATATGCTCATCCCTTGTAGCTGCAGTTTGCCGCAACTGCAGCAAACTGGCAGCAAGCAGTTTGCTGCATCAAACTGCAGGTGCCAATTCGCTGCATTGCTGCAGGTGCCAGTTTGCTGCATTGCTGCAGCTGCCAATGTATAGTGTTTTGTAGTGAGTGTGATGTACTGTTAGTGAGTAGTACGCTGTGTTGTGTAGTGAGTAGAACAATGTGTTATGCAGTGTTATGTTGTGTAATGAGTAGTAAGTGTGCAGTGAATGTGTAGTGATTTGCAGTGCAATGAGTGTTATGTTGTGCAGTGAGTGTGTTGGGCAGAGAGTGTGGTGTGCAGTGACTGAGTGGTGGGTTGTGTTATGCAGGGAGTGTGTTGTGCAGTGAGTAGTGTTGTGCAATGATTGTTAAGTTGTGTTGTGCAGTGAGTTGTGTTGTGTAGTGAGTGTGTTGTACTGCAGTGAGTGTGTTGTGCTAGATCATAAAATGCTAATGTATTATACTACAGTGAGTTGTGTAGTGAAGTGTGTGTGATGTTAAGTGAATTGAAATGTCTGTGTGTATGTGTGTGCTATTTTTAAGAGTTGTGTATGTGTGTGATGTTAAGTGCTGTGTGTGTGTTGTTTTTATGAGTTTTGTATGTGCGCGTGTGATGTTAAGTGCATGGATTATGTATGTATGGATGTGAGTTTATATGGATGTTTCTGCTCTCATTTATTTGTAGGGTGATCTTAATTGCTCTCTTTTATTTGTAGGGCGCTGGAGCATTGACCAGCAAGTGACGAAAGATTCATTAGTCAGAAAGTGATGGACGGTTCATTTTCAAAAAATGACAGAAGATTTATTAGAAACATGTTGATCTTGTAATGTAATATTGTATTATTTTAGAAGAGATGATAATAACTTGTACTATATGTAATACTTTTTGGTGTGAATAAATACATGTTGATTTGTTACGAAATATTAAATATATGTGTTTTCAAGATTATTATTTGTAATAAAATCTCAGGTACAAAAAAAATAGAAATGGAATATTTTTGATATATAAATAAATTGGCTGTAGTAAGAAGAATGGAAAATAAATGTAACGATTTTTTCATTTCTATTGTTTAATCTATTGTAACGAAATAATGTTTATTATACTTTATTGTAACGAAGTTAATTTATTTTTAGTGAGGAAAAAATAAAACATTTGTAACGAAATAGTTTTAAGCGTAACTGTTTTTTTGTGAGGAAAAAAAACATTCGTAACGAAATAATATTTATTGTGACCAATTTATTGTGAGGAAGAATCTCTTTTTGGTGAGAAATTATCATTTGTTATAATTAGTTTATTTGTAACGACATGCATACATTCGTTACAAGAACTTTTAGCGTCGAGCTTTAGAGGAGGACCGTTACTTTTAAGTTTTTTTCGTTACCAAAGAGTTTTTGTAATGATTTTTGGCACTTACTGTAACGATTTAGGTCCTTACTATAAGTGCAGTTTGTTGTAGTGTGTAGACAACTATAACTCCACCAAGCACTACTTGAACCTCCTGATAAGTCTTCATAAGCATTGTGAGGTTGAGCACCTTGGAAAGAATAGTAAAGTGTCTTGTGCAACCCTTGATTAATACACCATTTTTAATAAAATAGTGTGCATTAAAGTGTGTGAAAGTTAATTTACTTGTATTTTATTGTGCACTTTACTTTACATATGTCTTGTATTTTGTGATTTAAATCAATTGTTTACATTGCACAAAATACACTTATGTGCACATCATTATCTTTCATAACACTTCTTCTCATGAGTATTGGATTCTAATGCTTTATCTATACTACTCTTTATATAATAAATGCACTAGATAACCTAGCATGATCTTTACAATGTTTTGGTATCTCTTGAACTTAAAATTAATTAACATTGTAGTATATTCTTTTTGATATGTTCATTTTCATGCTTGGTATCTTTATGTAAAACTATGAGATTTCAAAAAGGTTAAAACATCTTTACATTTTGAACTTAAAACTCATATTTTTATTTATGCTTTTCATGCTTACAAAAAGATGTTTTTTATAATCTTCCGCTTGCTTACAACTCTTATATTTTTATTTGAAATCTCTTAAATATACTATGCTTAAAATCTTTATCATTATCTATATTACAAAAGCTCGATCATGCTCTATCATTTATAAGAAATGCCTCCTAACTGCCCTCACCCTACTTTCTTTTGATAATACCAAAAGGGGGAGATTAATTGAAGAAATCTATATAGGAGAAATATAGAAGAATAGGGGGAGTAAAACATAAATTGCATTTATGTAGGGGGAGCATTAAGATAGGTGGAGTATGGACATCATCATGCATATCAAATACTATAGTTGCACTATTATCTCACTTATCATATTCTATAATCACCTTTAATGATTTCTTGCTAAGAGGATTTGTTATTATCAAAAGGGGGAGATTGTTGGACATGTGTGTCACATCCCTTTGTTTGAGAATAACAAATCCCAAATTGTATTTGATCTTGCTTGTCGTGTATTTAGAGTGTGCAGAAACTATAGGTGCAATACTCCATAGGTAGAAAATAGATTGGAGATGACGCTCTGGAAATTATGCTAACGCTCGTGTTAGATGTTAACGCCCAGCGTTAACAACCGCTGAGAAGGAAACCGCTGAGATGGCATTCGACAAAATCTGAACTGAACTGCGCTCGACGAATTGGAGCATTCGACGAACTCTGAAGGCGCTCGACGAAACCTGAAGGAACCTGCGTTTGACGAAATCTGAACTGAACTACGTTCGATGAATTGAAGCGTTCGACGAACTTGGAGTTTCGTTCGACGAAATTGCCTGCGCTCGACGAAATTGCGCTCGACAGCTGCGTTCGACGAACTTGGAGTTCCGTTCGACAAAATGAGCCTGCGCTCGATAACATTGCGCCCGACAAACTGCGTTTGACAAACTTGGAGTTCTGTTCGACGAAATTGATTTCATTTGACGAACTTGATTTCTGGCACGATCCTAACGGTTGTGGTTGATGAAATGGGTTTCCGTTCGACAAAGGTCCGTTCAACGAAGGCGCATTCGACGAAATTAGAGCAGTTCGACGAAATTTGGTTCTATCACGCTCCCGACGCTATACACGATCTCAGCAACTGCCGTACACGTTTTCTAATGCTGCGCGTTAACCTTGACGCCGCGCGTTAGCTCCAGTGGTTATTTAAAAGACTAGATTTCATTTTTGCTGATTGCTGTGAGGATTATTGAAGGCTTGATTTCAGAAATCTGAGAGAGCTTCCAGAGAGAATATTTGTGCCAAAACTCCATTGTTGCTACCGAAGAAGGATCTCCCACAAAAAGCTTAAGGAGAATTCTGGAGGAGGACTACGTCACGCTACATCCGAAGGATGATCGCTTCGACCTTGGTCATACTACAGTGATCCTTCATCTCCGACTTCAGAAGATCTCATATAGGGAGTTTTATTATTGTTATCTTTATTTTCATATTATACTTTTTGTAACTGTTTAGAGAATTCGCCTTGTGTTGGCGACTAGGTTTGGGTAGGACTTAGGGAGGAATTCACCTTGTGTTGGCGACTAGTTCTAGGTGATTAGATCTAGGGGGTGCATGAGGCCATATCCGGGGAAGGATTGGCTAGAGCGGCTTGAGGCCTTATCCGGGGAAGGATAGGCTAAAGTCAACCGGTTTGTGGGGATACAAGTCGGTATAGAAAAGGAAAAATTGTTTTACTTTGTACGCCTCCGATTTCAGGCAATATTGAAATCAAATTTATGTAAACACCTTTTTTATATCATTTGGCATAATCTATAAAATTGCAAATTACAATTGTTTCCTCCTTTAAGTTAAATTGTTATTTCGTTCTAATTTTCTCTAAACAATTAAGTAAATTGTCTAAAAATTTATAAAGAAATTTATTCCCTTATTCACCCCCCTCTAAGGGCGCCAATCGATCCAACAAGTGGTTTATTACACGCTAGGGGAAAGACGATCTTTCGTCAATCCCAAGCATGACCTTACCCTTAGCCCACCTAGCACTCTTATCTCCTAAACTCCTTTTGGTGACCTCATCCTCTTCAACCTGACCATGCACACCATCTACATACCAATTCCACCTAGTAGGCCACTAAACACCTAAGTTTCACCGTTTTACTAAACGCAGACCAAACTAACTACATGAAGCTTATAAGTAGAGGAACTCCAAATATTCAACCACATGACACAAGATTTTTACTGGAGGACTATCATGGCATTATAAGACTAAATCCAAAGACTCATATTTTTCTTCAACATTTTAGCCTTTATTTAAATTTCTCTAATATTTGCCAAGTATGAATATGAACATGAAGTGTAAGGTATTCTCAAGACATGATCCTCATAAAATTAAGATAAATCTATCATGCCAAAATAACAGTAAATAATGAATATCACAATTTTACAGTAAGGAAATATCCTCTATTTTTAATATTTAACTTCTATCCAAACTTGAAGATTTATGAAGGCACTACCAAGATTACTTATGCCAAAATTATAGAAAAATTACCAGACCTCTATTATGTCCAAAAAAGCTTAATTACAGAGTGTCACAATTTATGGGAATCATTTCCTCACTGAAATAATTAATCCAAATAATTCCAAATTTGCACATGTTGTGAAGTAGCCTACTGATAACAATTTCCAAAAATTATATAAAAATTCAGAGACCTTCCTAGTGCTCTGAAATGTCCTATCACAGGGTTTCACAGTTTTCTAGAGAGTTTTGGACCCTTATCTATATTTCTTAAAATTAAGACAAAATAGGTGCATTGAGAATGAAATACTAGATAAATCATTAAATAAATTATACAAAAATTACCAGGGGTCAATATTATGATTATAAAGGCACCACCATGATTTCATCTTCATCCAGGTTCATTTGTGCATGTATCTCTTACAAGAAGTTTACCTAAAGGGGTTATGACCTAATTTAGGGGGAATAAGTTCTCCTAAAATTCTCTCAAAATTCCCTAGGTCATAAATACATCCCATGAACATATCTCCTAGGTTTCATGGCCATTCTATAGCTTTTGACCACATGTCCTTCACAAAGCTCTATATGCACCCCAAGGGGTAAGACTAGGGTTCTAAGGCATGCCCACGTCCACACCACCCCAAACTACTCATGGGGGTGTTTTGAGTGATCCTAAACCAGTGTCCAAGGTTTCAACTCATGGTGAGGAGATTTGACCACAATATCCCAAGATAGACACCATGCCCTAATTTTGACCTAATAAAACCCAACTTGGGTTAACCAATTTCCAAACTAAATCAGTCCCAATTGGGCTGAGATTTTTACCATAGTCAGGTGATAACCCTAAGAAGTACCCACCAAAATTCGGAGGGCATTGAAGGTCATTTAACCCAATAATTAATTAATATTTAATTTATGAAATTATTACAAAAACCTTAGAAAAAGGTTCTCCTAAAAGTCCCATCTTTGGGTATGATGTGTGGGTAGATGTAAATAGCCTAGGTTTTAATTTTCAAGTTCATCCCATAACCCAATCAAAAGTTATTCAAGAAATGGTGGCTGTCCTACACTAGGGACCAGTCCCACCAAAATGGACCTACAGGGAGCTATAGAACTCCTTTTGGGGTGAAATCAATTTTAAAATAAAGTAGACTACAAGGGCTACAACTTTGGTGTTGTCCACTTTTTCATTTGAGGGTTCTAGTATTTCTAATAATTAAAATAAAATACAAGTCTGCGTTCGACGAAATATGATCTGTGTTCGACGAAATACGACCTGCGTTCGACAAACGCCGTGCTCCAGTTCGACGAAATCAGTTCTCCAGCCAGTTCAGCAGATCATCTCTCCGTTCGACGAATTAATCCAGGTCGACGAATTAATTCAGTTGGGCGAATCCTTTCGACGAACTCCTGGTTCAGTTCGACGAACTCAACTATCAGATCGGTGAATTAATTTCGTTCGATGAACTCCGGGTTCAGTTCAACGAACTCAACTATCAGTTCAACGAACTCCAGAGTGTGTTCAACAAACAAATTCCGTTCAACGAACTCCGGGTTCAGTTCAACAAACTCAACTATTATTTCAGTGGATTAATTCCGTTCGACGAATTAATGAAATAACTACATAACATAATCAATTAAATGCGAATAGCTGATCACGGCAAATACGACGTCTCTTAGTCATCGTCCCCATTGGACGGATGGAGCGCGATAGCCCGTCCTGGGTTTCTTTGTGGGATGATTTATCGGCCAACTGTGCCGCTTCCCAGCCAGCCAATGCCACCACCACCTCCGTTGAGGTGGTGGCCGGCGATAGGGGGTGGTTATCCGGCCGGAGGTGGTCGGAATCGAGGTTTAGAGGAGGGGAAAGAGAGCTCAAACCGAGCCCTTTCGGAAGCACGATCCGAGCCCAATTGTGCTCGGATCTAGCCCCAAATTATGATAAGATCTAGCACTAAGGGAGAGGAGGCGGTTCAGACTTGTGTGGGGGCTTGGTGGCGCGTATTCCGGTGAGTTGCCATAGACGGAGGTGGAGCTTTCGACACCATGTCAATCCTAGCTTCTGGTGCTCGATTTCTTTAGGGAAGAGGGGGTTTCACTCCTTTCCAACCTCTGAAGATGTTAAAGGGGTCAATTGAGGCTAAGGGGGAGGAGTTACTCGGATTGCCATTAGTGTCCATTAGTGAAGATTTCGGTTACACTTGGGGGAGTGAATTTGGGCATCAATTTGGCCGAGGAAGGGTTGAAAACTTCTCCTCTCCCCCAAGGGGAGATGAATGGTGCCATTATTGGAGGAGATGGAAGGTCTCCTCTTCCTCTCCATTAACTCCCCCTTCCTTCTCATTCTTTCAAGTTAGGGCCTTCTCTCTCCTGACTGAATTTCCTGAAATTGAATGTCCACTTTAGTAGCACCAACCCCATTAGGTGGTGGACCACCTCAATTGGGTCTAGCCCAAGTGAATTGGGCTTGATTAGGTCAAAATAGGTCATTTTGACCTAAATATAGCATAATGTTGACTTTGGTCAATTTTACCATTTGGGTTGACACCAATGGGTGGCTAGTCACCCATTGGCCTCCCTTAAGGGTTAGGAAGGTCTAGGTTGGGTCAATTTGACAAGTTGAGGGTCAATTGACCCTTAATAAGCCACTTTGACCAGAATAGGGCTAGGGTTGACTTTGGTCAAAATGTCCAAATTGGTGGACCCATGATGGGGATTTTTGGTCCAATGGGTCCCTAGTGACCCTATGAGGGTAGGGGCAGGGTCAATTTGGCATGGTGGAGGCCATTTGGCCCTAATTGAGCTAGTTTGACCAATTTAGGGTTAGGGTGGACTTTGGTCAATTTGGCCGGAGGCCCCTAGTTGGTTAAGGACACTATGGTGGGTCAAGGTGATGAGTACTTTTTGTACTCATCTTTTAGTATTATTTTAATATAGTTTTTAATTGAATTTATATAAATTATATGTATTTTCTTATTTAATCTGTTCCTTTTTAATTCCTTCAACTAATTTAAGCTTATTTTATGTTTTGCAGGTTTTCTGGGCACTTTGAGTAAAAATGTCAAGTACACGCCCAAGGTCACGACGTGTCAGCCTAAGATGTGTTCCAGACCTGCTGCCGCCACTTCGGGCCCATTCCGTAAAGATTCGCCAAGTACACGCCCCAGGTCACGGGCGTGTCATCCAAGTCACGGCCGGGACCACGCCACCAGCATCCAGATCGAGCTGCCGCGTCATTTAAAGTTACACGCCCTCGGTCACGGGCGTGACCGAGGGCGTGACCTCCAGTCACGGGCGTGACTCGCCCCGAACTTCTTCCCGCCAGAGTTTCCCGCCAGCAGCACTATTTCAAGATTACACGCCCCAGGTAACGGGCGTGACCTAGGGCGTGACGCGTCCGAAACGCCTGCATTGAAGCCAGAACGCGCCCTCTTCGCACCAGCATCGATCACGCTCCTTACACGCCCTTGGTCACGGGCGTGACCAAGGGCGTGTAACATCAAAATTCTGCCTATTTAAAGGGAGCTTCTTCAGATCTTCAAGGACGAATTATTAGGATTAGAATTTCATTTTCTTGTACTATTTTCATGTTTCTAGTAGTTCTTATGCTCCTCCTTTATTTCTTATGATGGTAGCTGATGAGATAAATTCGCGCTGCGCAAAATTAAAATATTATCCACGTATAATTCGATAAGGCAAGTGTACCTATCGCTTTATAGTATAGGATTTAGAAAATCAAGTGTCGTATTTTTCCGGGCTTGTTGAGTACTTCTACTCACAAAGAAGAGCTATTATTTTATCGATCGAAAGTTGGGTTTGTTTTGGAAAAACAATTTGGAGAAAATTAACTACGAAGAAAGATTATGATTAAAAGGATTAGCACCTGGTCTTGAATCCCTTTGGAATAAAATATAATTTTATAAAAGATGAAACCGCAAACTCTTATTGAAATATCCTCGACCGTGGAGGTTCCCAAAATATGGTAGAGCCTCTCTCGAGAGAACTACCACCTAACCTTAGGTTGATCGATTAAGACCCCTCGGCCAGTCGAAACCCCCTAAGCTTGCTTTAAGCGGTGAACCCCACTATTGGATTTGACTCCAATCCGAAAGATTTGTGTCACCCTCTCTCGAGGAATGCATGCAACTCTTTTTATCTTTGAGTGATCTCCTCGTTCGCATGGATCTCTCGATCACTAGCAAACGAATCATAGATTGAAAGTCATATTCCGGACATATGAAATCAAAACAAAATAATTCAAAGATAAATCGAAGATAAACAAAACGAGAGTTTGCTAATTAGAAAGATTCAAAACATATTTTATTTTATTCCAAAGTTCATCATGACCAAGTGCTAAAGGAAATTTAGATACTCATCATAGTGATGGGAATACAAGTAGAAGAGGAGAAAAACATGATTAAGAAAACAACAATACTTGAATTAAAATAGCAATAATAAAAATTTACAACTTTAGGAAAAAGTAGCTAGAACATAAAAACAGTAAACTAAAGCTGAAATTAAGCTCCAAAATTGCACACACCGACTTCTGGAGATTGCTGCCTTTTATAGATGAAAAAACGGGAAGTCACGCCCTTGGTCACGCCCGTGACCAAGGGCGTGTAAGCTGCGTAATTACTGTCATGAAAGCCCGGGACGTTGGGGAAGAGGAACCGCCAAAAATCAATTGCACGGCGGGTCACGGCCTCGGTCACGCCCGTGACCAAGGGCGTGTCTTGAACGGGTCTGGAAACGGCGGGAAACGCCGCGATCTGGAGTTAATCTGGCGGTTGCAGAAAAGTCACGGCCTCGGTCACGCCCGTGACCGAGGGCGTGTAAGCTAGAAATGGCGGGAGTTGATTGCTGGCTGAAACTAATGCAATCCGGGCGAGTCACGCCCGTGACTTTAAGGCCACGCCCTCAGTCACGCCCGTGACAGAGGGCGTGTAATTTTAATCTGACGTGGCGGCTGACTTCTTTCAACTGGAATGCGCGGGGCTGGATCACGGCCGTGACAAAATGTCACGCCCTAGGTCATGCCCGTGACCGAGGGCGTGTACTTTGCGATTTCGGCAGAAATACTCCAAATATTCTCCTGATTAGTCATATGAGCTTGAAATTGCTATTGGCAGCCCAAATTACCTGAAAATACAAAAATAAGATGAATTAGTGATAAATTAACTAAAACTAAATTAAATTAAATTAATTATAAATAAAATATTATGTGAAAATAACTATAAATATAGCATCATCAAATACCCCCATACTTATTCGTTTGCTAGTCCCGAGCAAACAACTTTCCATAGGAGTAGAAAAATTTAAATACAAGAAAAGAATTTTGAACCTAAAGAGTAAAAATGCGAAGTCTTGCGCCTAAGCGTGTAGAAATTCTAGTAGAAAAACCTATTCAGCATAAAGATTAGCTTATAATTTTCAAAAATGCGTTATAACATATTGTTACTACTTTTAAATTGAAAATCCGGTAAATCCTAAAATGATATTTAAGGAGCGGGTAGCGTGTTTACTAAGATCAATATTACACAAAATCAAAGTTCGGGATAGCCTCCAAAGAAATCCATCAATGACGATGGCCATAGGCCTGCCCTTTCACACTCTCGCCACGGCACTAGTTTAACTCATAAGCACGAATCAATAGGACTTAATTAGGTTGAAATGTGGCTTAGGTTCAAGGTGCGGATATCAAAAGATAAACGTGAAGGGTTAAGGCACACTTAAAACAAAAAGAAGAGCTTTGCAAAAACTTGTATGCTAAATAATTTTTACACCCCAAATAATTTTGAAATATAAAGGTAGGGGTCAAAAATGCACTCTGTAAATTTTTTCTCAATATTTTTTTCTTATTTTTTTTTCTTCATTTTTTTTTCATTTTTTTTTCTTCTTTCGCAGCAAAATGATAGCAAAATTAAAATCACCATTTTCACAAATAAGAAACATAAGCTAGCAACAAATAAAGCTCTAAATTTCAAGCGTGCACCATAGGCAGGCTATTTGGCTTTGGTGAAAATGAGTGGGGCTTACAAAAGAAACGGTAAAAAGCACAAAATGGCTAGCAACGGTTAAGATTTTATGGCACGGAATGCAAAGGCTCAAACGAATCAAGAGATGACCTAAATCATTTTCATGCTCATGAATCTAACTTATGCAAATGTCTTGAGAGTCGCTAGAGGCAAGTTCTAGACATCGAGAAAGAATACCCTTCCGTTCAAATTGGGTACTATTTCTCCAGTAAACTTCTACATACTCACTTAAAGCATTTTTGGATTCTACCGATTTCAAATTAAAAGTAAAACAAAAATATTCTACGCAGTTAGAAAATCATAAATCTAATTTTATGCTGAATAGTTAATTTGACATGAGATCCTACTAACGCGTGCGCGTAACTAGAACACTGCACGAGTCAACAATTTTACTCCAAAATTCAAAATCTAATAAAGTATATAAAATTTTCTACAACACTATGTAAAAGTAAATCTACTAAGAATTTTGCAAACAAGTAAATATAGAAATATTAAGAAAACTATATAGTTTTTTTTTTTTTAGATTTTTTTAATTTTTTTAATTTTTTTTTTTTGATAAAAATTTTGGGTGTTGCTTTGCAATAAAACCGACGTGAAATACCCTCCCCCATACTTAAAATAAAACAGTGTCCCCAATGTTTTAGAAAGAAGTGCGAGTAAAGGAGAGGAAACTTCCCTGATGAAGAGCAAATCAATACCCAAGCCATCCTGAAGAAAAACAGGAAGTAAAACTCTTTTTTTTTTTATATTTTGAATATTTTGACAGGAATAAAAGAGAAATAAAACAAAAATAAAGGTGCGGGACAGAAAATAAAAGATACAGATGACCAAAAATAAAAAAAAAACTCTAAGCATCATCGTCGTCGTCCTCCTGCTGATAATAAGCACGCAGATCAGCAAATTCCCGCTGCAGATGCTCCATAGAAGAAGCATGGCGCTGCTCGAGGGTATCAAAACGTGTGTCAAAATGAGTGCGCATGGACAGCTGCTCTGTCTGAATCTGATCCAAACGAGTGTGGATCCGCCCAAACTGCTGATCGAAATAAGTGGATGAGTCGGGCGCAGGAGGAAAATGCTGCTGTGGCGGCTGTGGAAACTGCAGAGCTGGAGCAACGCCACCCGAATCAGCTTCGAAATCAAGATCGATCGGGTCGCCACCCACTTCGCCAGGAACGGCCTCGTACTCGCGGCCACGCCGACGCATCAAACCAAGGGCTCGGAGGTTTTGGAATGTGATAGGCGCAGGCGTTTGGAGTGGAGACATGGGAGGAAGTGCATCCCAGAGCTCCAAACGCTTGGCCAAATAAGTAACAAACGAACCGCCATGAAGCGCACTAAGCCTCCGATTTTCGGTCTGATGCTGAAAAAACATCGCTAGCGCCGAACCAAGATTGAGGGGGGACTCATTCGTGCATGCTATATAAATATAACAGGTCCGCGCGGGTCACCACTCCATGGCTATCGCCGCGAGCGGAAAGTGTGAAAGTGAGGAGGTAGTGGAGATAGCGTAAGGCGGGGGAGAGGAGATGACTACCCTTGGATTTTTTAGGCGAATATGGATTGGGGTCGTTACTGATTTCCGCCCAAAACCGGGAAGGTTATACTCACGAGGGAAATCAAGGGGGAGAGCGGTGTAGGCCTCCGTAAGAGTGAAGGCCTCGTCGCAGAAGCCCATGAGAACGTTGAACTGACGCAAAGGAAGAGTTTGCGAAAGCCCGCCCATTCGGAATTCAAGCACGTTGTCGGCCCCGGCCCAGTGGAAATCAAACGAAGAGAAAAACTCCACCGTCAGCTCGTAGTACGCCGGCTCCGAAATGGAGAAGAAAGGAGCCCACCCCGGAGTAGTGAGTAGATCTCGCACCGCGTTCGCCTGCCCGAGGGTGGTGAGAACGTTCCAATCGATGACGCGGAAAACTCCAAATTCTTTCCCACGGAGGCGGGTACATCGGTCTTGATGAGTGGGATGGGAAAAATTGAGCATAGCCTCCGCATCAAAAGTTTCATCGGGGAGTGAAGAGGAGGACTCGCCAATGGCGTGATTGCGGCGGCGGCCGGCCATTTGGAAGGAAGAAATGAAGTAATCGGCCAAAGATGAGAGAAAAGAAGGGAGAGATGGTGGACAAGGTGTGGAGAAAAGAGAGGGGAAAGTGGCCTTTAAATAGGTGAAAATTTAGGTGTCACGCCCTAGGTCACGCCCGTGACCGAGGGCGTGTAAGTGGCGACAGGCAAAAGTTGGCGCGCGGGAGGAATCCTATGCTTGACCGGTCAAAAAGTGGAATTTTGTCAAGTCACGCCCTCGGTCACGCCCGTGACCGAGGGCGTGTACCTGGCGAAATCAAAGAGGGTAGGGAATCCAATGCTCGCCGGTCAAAAATCGGTTCTCGAGGTGTCAGCGCTCATAGTCACGCCCGTGACCATGGGCGTGACTTGACTGTCACGGGCGTGACAGTCAAAGAGAATCTTTGACTGGGTGCTGTGGAGGTGTTGCGCCAGCAGGATGAGTCACGGCCGTGACCTTCAAATGTCACGGGCGTGACTCGATTTGTCACGGGCGTGACATTGCAAACTGAGCCCGTGAGTCCCGACTCAGGCCAAAATGTTCTTCCGTTGATGTCACGCCCGTGACCAAGGTTGGTCACGCCCGTGACTTTTACGGAAGACGAATGGAGTGCAACTCGTCGAGAGACTCGCCAGAAAAATGAATCGTAACGCACCACGCCCTGGTAACGGCCGTGACTGAGACATTTTTTCAGAAATATTTTTTTTTAGTTTGGTTTTGTAATTTTTTTATCTTTTTTTTTTGAAAATAAAACAAAATAAAAAAAATAATATCAAGGTAATAAAATAAAAAGAAAAATACTAAAAATAAAGTACCGACTTGGAGAGCGGAGTTTCATGCGTATGTGCGAATGACCGTTATCTCGCAAATCTCCTCCAAACCTGCAAAAACCTCAAAATAGAATAATAACATTTTTATTTGTTTTTTTCTTTTTCATTTTTTTTGTTTTTTATTTTTATATGTTTTTTTTTATTTTTTTTTAAAAACAAGAATAAAAATACTTAAAATTTTTTAAACGGAAGAAAAATAAAATAAAAATAAAAATAAAATAAAAACATGTGTTGCCTCCCAAGAGCGCTTTGGTTACGGTCGTTGAGCTCGACCATAGTGGCACGCCGATTTAGGTGTTCGGAAGGTGAATTTCCTCCCGGTGCTCATGAAAATTATCGCCGGTGAAAAATAATTTCAACCGGTGCCCATTCACTTTAAATTCACCTTTTTCAGGATGTGTTATTGAAACGGTCCCGTAGGGCCAAACCTCTTTGACGATAAAGGGGCCGGACCAACGGGACTTAAGTTTTCCCGGAAAAAGTCGTAAGCGCGAGTTATAGAGGAGAACTTGGTCTCCCGGTCGAAAAGTTTTAGGATTCCTAAGTTTCTTATCATGATAAAATTTAGTGCGCTCCTTGTATAATTTATTACTTTCATAAGCAAGGGAGCGCCATTCATCGAGCTCGTTAAGTTGGAACTTGCGGAGCTCGGAAGCAATATTGCTATCTAGATTAAGAAATTTAAGCGCCCAAAAGGCGCGATGCTCAAGCTCGACCGGTAAATGACATGCTTTCCCATAGACCAATCGATACGGCGTACAACCGATAGCGGTCTTGTACGCGGTCCGATAGGCCCATAAAGCATCATCGAGTTTATGTGACCAATCTTTCCTATTGGTGGAAACCGTTTTTTCTAAAATTCGTTTTAATTCACGGTTAACCGCTTCTACTTGGCCACTTGTTTGAGGGTGATATGGGGTGGCCATCCTATGTGTAACGCCATATTTAGATAAAACTTTAGTGAATTGGGCGTTACAAAAATGAGTTCCCCTATCGCTAATTATCGCCCGCGGTGCTCCAAATCGCGAAAAGAGTTTTTTGAGAAATTGGGTTACGACTCGGGCATCATTGGTGGGAAGGGCTTGCGCTTCCGCCCACCTAGACACGTAATCGACCGCTACCAAAATATATCGATTTCCAAAAGACACTGGTAGCGGGCCGACAAAATCGATCCCCCATAAATCAAAAACCTCAATTTCTAAAATAGATTTTAAGGGCATTTCATCAAGACGGGAGATATTACCTGAGCGTTGGCATTGTTCACAACGACTTACATGTGCGTGAGCATCTTTGAAGATGCTCGGCCAATAGAAGCCCGCTTCAAGTACCTTCCGTGCCGTTCGATTTGCTTTATAATGCCCGCCGGCGGGTCCCTCGTGGCAATGCTTTAAAATTTGAGCGCCCTCCTCATGAGATACACACCTCCGCACCACTTGGTCCGCACAAACTCGAAAAAGGAACGGATCCTCCCAAAAATAATTTTTCAAATCGGAAAAGAATTTCTTCTTTTCTTGATAGGAAAAATCTTTTGGGAAAAATCTCGCAACAAGGTAGTTTGCGAAATCGGCGAACCAAGGGGTGGGGAGATCTATTACCTTATGAATAACGAGGAGGCGTTCCTCAGGAAAAGTATCATTAATTTCTTCCTCTATGAGCTCCTCCGAATTGGGATTCTCCAACCGAGAAAGATGATCCGCCGCCAAATTTTCCGCTCCCCGTTTGTCCCGGATCTCCAAATCAAATTCTTGTAAAAGTAAGATCCACCTAATCAACCTTGGCTTGGCATCAGTTTTTGTTAGCAAATAACGTAAAGCCGACTGATCAGTAAAAACAATTACTTTAGATAAAGTAAGATAAGAGCGAAATTTATCAAAAGCAAAAATCACGGCTAAAAGCTCTTTCTCGGTTGTTGTGTAATTCTCTTGTGCGTCGGTAAGTGTCTTGCTCGCATAATAAATAGGATGAAAATTTTTATTTATGCGTTGTCCGAGGACTGCACCAACGGCAAAACTACTAGCGTCGCACATAATCTCAAAAGGAAGATCCCAATTGGGAGCTATCATAATAGGAGCGTTTATAAATTTTTCTTTAATAATAGAAAAAGAATGCAAACAATTTTCATCAAAAATAAACGGTGCATCTTTTTCTAATAAGTGAGTGAGGGGCATGGTTATTTTAGAAAAGTCTTTTATAAACCGGCGATAGAAACCGGCATGCCCAAGAAAACTACGTACGGCCTTAACATTTGAAGGGGGAGGTAATTTTTCTATAGTTTCAATTTTAGCTTTATCTACCTCTATACCCTTACTAGAAATTTTGTGGCCTAAAACTAAACCTTCCCGTACCATAAAATGGCACTTCTCCCAATTTAACACTAAATTTGTCTCCTCACATCTTTGGAGAACGCGGGAAAGGTTAGTCAAACATAAATCAAATGAATCTCCGAAAACGGAGAAATCATCCATAAAAACTTCCATAATATCCTCCACTAGCTCGTCAAAAATTGCTAGCATACATCTTTGGAATGTAGCCGGCGCATTGCATAACCCAAATGGCATCCTACGATAGGCGAAGGTGCCAAACGGACAAGTGAAGGTTGTTTTCTCTTGGTTCTCGGGCGCAATTGGGATTTGAAAATACCCCGAGAGACCGTCAAGAAAACAATAAAACGAGTGTCCGGATAATCGTTCAAGGATTTGGTCGATGAACGGTAAAGGAAAATGATCCTTACGGGTCGCATCATTTAATTTGCGATAATCAATACAAACCCGCCATCCGGTAACGGTTCTAGTTGGGATTAATTCATTTTTTTCGTTTGGCACTACCGTTAATCCTCCTTTCTTTGGCACCACTTGGACCGGACTAACCCAAGAGCTATCCGAAATTGGATAGATGATGCCCGCATCTAATAATTTAATTACCTCCGCCTTAACCACCTCCTTCATATTAGGATTGAGGCGGCGTTGAGGTTGAATAGATTTACGTGAATTTTCTTCTAATAAAATTTTATGCGTACAAAAGGAGGGATTAATCCCTTTTAAATCCGTAATTTTCCACGCAATTGCGCGACGATGAAGTTTTAAAACATTTAATAATTTTAATTTTTCTTCATCGGACAGAAACGCCGACACGATTACGGGAAGCTTAGAATCCTCCGCTAGAAATAAATATTCTAAATGATTAGGCAATTGTTTTAATTCTACTACGGGAGGTTCCTCATAAGAAGTTTTTAATCGATCACTACCTAATTCTAAAATTTCAAAAATAGGTTCGTGAGTGATCGTGCCGTCAATAATTTCATGAGAAATAAGTTCGAGATTTTCAAATTCTTCATCATAGAAAGATGACGGTGAAATATATTCAGAAAATAAAATTGAGTCTTCATCAGGTGAAGCCTCCAAGAAAAACAAGAGTCGTCATTTGAGAGCGTATTTTTCATAGAAGAATTTATAGTAAAGGTAACTTCCTCATCTCCGACTCTAAGGAGAAGTTTACCGTTACTAACATCAATTATTACGCGCGAGGTGGCAAGAAAAGGGCGACCGAGAATGAGTGGTACCTCGGCGTCCTCATCTATGTCAAGGATGACAAAATCTACCGGAAAGATAAATTTATCAACCTTGACAAGCACATCCTCGATAATACCCATTGGGTATTTTATGGAACGATCCGCCAATTGGATGCTCATTCTCGTGGGATTAGGTTCTCCTAAACCCAATTTTTGGAAAAGAGAATAAGGCATCAAATTTATAGAGGCGCCTAGATCGGCCAACGCATGTTTTACTAAGAAATCGCCAAATAAACATGGAATTGAAAAACTACCCGGATCGGTTAATTTCTTAGGCAATTTATTAAGTAAAACTGCTGAGCATTCCTCGTTCAATTGAATGGTAGAAATATCCTCAAGTTTCTTTTTATTAGACAAAAGATCTTTGAGGTATTTAGCATACTTCGACATTTGCGCGATAGCTTCGCAAAATGGTAGATTAATTTGAATTTGTTTAAACATATCTAAAAATTTACCGTAATGCTCATCATTTCGATCCTTTTTTAATTTAGATGGATAGGGAAGTGGTGGTTGAAATTCCTTAATTTTATTTTGCGTTGAAACTTGAGGAGGAGGAGAAGATGAAGAAATTGTTACCTCTGGTTCAACCAATTGTGAAGGGGTAGTTACCTCCTTCCCGCTTCGTAGCATGATAGCCTTTGCTTGCTCCTTTGGGTTGGGCTCCGTATTGCCTGGAAGTGCTCCCTGCTGGCGATCGGAGAGCATCTTCGCGATTTGCCCAATTTGATTCTCCAAATTGCGAACAGATCCGGTAAGATTCCGAATATTTGCATCGTTATTTGCTGCATATTTGGTGAAAACCTCCTCAAGGGAGGGAGATTTTGGAGCTTGTGGTGGAGGAAAACCAGGTGGAATTGTGTTTGGGGGTTGTGCCGCATTCCCTGGATTACTCCAAGAGAAATTTGGGTGGTTACGGAAACCCGGGTGATATGTGTTACCATAATGAGTGTTACCCGAATTAAAGTTTGGCCGATTCGGATTACCCATGTAATCCACATGTTCGGCAATGGTGGAGGGGGATCCCCAGGTAGGTGTAGAAGAGGAAGCAGTCATCTCTTCTATTTTTCTATTTAAAAGCTCAACCTGGACAGATAAATTTGAAATTGCATCAACTTCATACAGCCCGACCGGTTTATTTGAGCGCGACCGAGGTGTATTCCATTGATACTTATTCATGGCCATACTCTCTAAAAGCTCTTGTGCTCCTGCCAGTGTTTTGTTATTCAAGGTACCACCGGCGGCGGCATCAATCATTTGACGCGTTTGAGAATTTAGGCCGTTATAGAATGTCTGAATTTGCAACCAATCGGGGATTGCATGATGGGGGCATCAGCGCAAATATTCCTTAAATCGCTCCCAAGTATCATAAAGTGTTTCCGTTTCAACTTGGGAGAAAGAAATGATATCCTTACGCAATTGAGCCGATTTAGCGGGCGGAAAATATTTCGTGAGAAATTGTTCCGTCATTTGGGCCCATGTGGTGATAGATCCTCTTGGAAGAGAACTGAGCCACTGCTTAGCTTTATTGCGCAAGGAGAAAGGAAAAAGCCGAAGCCTTATTGCGTCATCGGATACCCCGTTAATTTTGAAAGTATCGCATATTTCTAGAAAACTAAAAATATGCGCGTTGGGATCCTCATCTTGAAGCCCATCAAATTGTACATATTGTTGTACCATTTGAATGATGCACGACTTTAATTCAAAATTATTGTTCGCTATAGCAGGTCGAACAATACTAGAAGTGGTATCCTCTAGATTAGGCCGGGCATAATAGGACATAGTCCGTTGCGCGACCTCATCCGGATTTGGATCACCCATATTAGAAGAGGTAGAAAAGGAGGGGGAAGAAAAAGAAGATGAAGAAGGAAGAGTATTCAGAAAGGAAGTGTCACCTACGGATTCCTCAATCGGATCTTGAGAACTTGGTCGTTGGAATCTTAAGCGTTGCCGAATGGTTTGCTCGATTTCCGGATCCAATTCAAGAAGATCGGACGGATTCCTTCGGGTCATACACCAAACAGAAAAACGTAGAAAAGAAAGAAGAAAAAAAAAGATAAAATTAATAGAACTAAGCTTTCAAAATATCAACAATTATTCCCCGGCAACGGCGCCAAAAACTTGATGAGATAAATTCGCGCTGCGCAAAATTAAAATATTATCCACGTATAATTTGATAAGGCAAGTGTACCTATCGCTTTATAGTATAGGATTTAGAAAATCAAGTGTCGTATTTTTCCGGGCTTGTTGAGTACTTCTACTCACAAAGAAGAGCTATTATTTTATCGATCGAAAGTTGGGTTTGTTTTGGAAAAACAATTTGGAGAAAATTAACTACGAAGAAAGATTATGATTAAAAGGATTAGCACCTGGTCTTGAATCCCTTTGGAATAAAATATAATTTTATAAAAGATGAAACCGCAAACTCTTATTGAAATATCCTCGACCGTGGAGGTTCCCAAAATATGGTAGAGCCTCTCTCGAGAGAACTACCACCTAACCTTAGGTTGATCGATTAAGACCCCTCGGCCAGTCGAAACCCCCTAAGCTTGCTTTAAGCGGTGAACCCCACTATTGGATTTGACTCCAATCCGAAAGATTTGTGTCACCCTCTCTCGAGGAATGCATACAACTCTTTTTATCTTTGAGTGATCTCCTCGTTCGCATGGATCTCTCGATCACTAGCAAACGAATCATAGATTGAAAGTCATATTCCGGACATATGAAATCAAAACAAAATAATTCAAAGATAAATCGAAGATAAACAAAACGAGAGTTTGCTAATTAGAAAGATTCAAAACATATTTTATTTTATTCCAAAGTTCATCATGACCAAGTGCTAAAGGAAATTTAGATACTCATCATAGTGATGGGAATACAAGTAGAAGAGGAGAAAAACATGATTAAGAAAACAACAATACTTGAATTAAAATAGCAATAATAAAAACTTACAACTTTAGGAAAAAGTAGCTAGAACATAAAAACAGTAAACTAAAGCTGAAATTAAGCTCCAAAATTGCACACACCGACTTCTGGAGATTGCTGCCTTTTATAGATGAAAAAACGGGAAGTCACGCCCTTGGTCACGCCCGTGACCAAGGGCGTGTAAGCTGCGTAATTACTGTCATGAAAGCCCGGGACGTTGGGGAAGAGGAACCGCCAAAAATCAATTGCACGGCGGGTCACGGCCTCGGTCACGCCCGTGACCAAGGGCGTGTCTTGAACGGGTCTGGAAACGGCGGGAAACGCCGCGATCTGGAGTTAATCTGGCGGTTGCAGAAAAGTCACGGCCTCGATCACGCCCGTGACCGAGGGCGTGTAAGCTAGAATCGGCGGGAGTTGATTGCTGGCTGAAATGAATGCAATCCGGGCGAGTCACGCCCGTGACTTTAAGGTCACGCCCTCAGTCACGCCCGTGACAGAGGGCGTGTAATTTTAATCTGACGTGGCGGCTGACTTCTTTCAACTGGAATGCGCGGGGCTGGATCACGGCCGTGACAAAATGTCACGCCCTAGGTCACGCCCGTGACCGAGGGCGTGTACTTTGCGATTTCGGCAGAAATACTCCAAATATTCTCCTGATTAGTCATATGAGCTTGAAATTGCTATTGGCAGCCCAAATTACCTGAAAATACAAAAATAAGATGAATTAGTGATAAATTAACTAAAACTAAATTAAATTAAATTAATTATAAATAAAATATTATGTGAAAATAACTATAAATATAGCATCATCAGTAGCTATTTCAATTCAAAGCTAGTAGTTTCTCTTGTAATCTCAATTTTATGTATTCTTCTTTTTACAATTGACACTAATAAAATCGTAATTTTTAGTCTCTAATTTCCCCGCTCTTTTCGCTATGTTTTCTTCCTCCTCTTCTTATGATTCCTCCGTGATCATGAGAAACTAATCACTTTTGTGCTCGGCTTAGATGATCCAAGGATGATGCAATCTCTTTTTGTGTTTTAGAATTCTGTTCTTAGTGTTAAAACGCTTACGATTTACCGTGGCCAACTCGTTCTAGTAACGGTTTTCATCTTTTGACGGCCGAGAGGCCCTTAAGACGGATCGGTCATTGGTAAAGAGAGTCGAACGTACCCCTCGAGAGAGGACATACGTAACTCTTCCGGATGGGATTAACATCCCAGTGAGGTCCTTCTCTTAAAGCAAGTCTTAAGCCACTTGATTATAGAACGAGAGTTCGGTCGTGTGCAACTTAAGCTTAGTTGAGCCAACCCTCGAGAGAGGAGCACTCATGCTTTTGGAACCTCCGCGGTCAAGGCCACTCTAACACGAGATCGATTTCTACTACACGTTTCTTTTGCTTAGTCTAAGTTGATTCGAAAGCCGTACGCTAGTTTTTATTAATTAGTAAAATTAAATTACATAAACCCAACCTTATTCTTCTATCGGTAAAATAATAAACATTCACTCGAAGTAGAAGTACTTAACATGAACTGAGTCTAATACGACCTTGATCTTGCGAGATCCTATACTTCACTCGATACGGTACACTTACTGTTATCGTTTGTAGTTATAATTTTGCACGTCAAGTATTTTTATAACTGCGACGCATTTTTATGCATCACAAGGTTCAAGGTGAGTCCCCTAAGTCCAACCCTAGGTTTGGTATTAGAAAATTGCAATTTGCAGACCACTTGGGTTTTCTCCTTTTCACCTAAGTTCTCCTGGTCTTGAGCTCTTCCTATGGTTTTGTCATGACCTAGTCATGAAAAAACCAACTTAGGGGTCTAGTTGTTTGGGGGATGTTACACTGACGCTACCGCAGGTCGGCTGTTCTGGGCATAGGACTCCCCTCGGTCATGTCTTGTGTTCCGGGAGGGGGGGGGGGGGGGGGGGGGGGGGGTCTTAGAAATGGTATAAGCTTGCAACGATCCTGAGATAAAGAAGTCCATTACCTCGTGGTAACACCGCGCTCTCCTCTTCAGTTTGAGGACAAACTGAATGAGAAGAAGTAGTGGTTTACCCATGTGTGATTCACATTAAGTGTGTCCATTACCTTTCTTTAAGTAGCCAACCTAACCAAAAGTTCTACCTTACATGTAGGTTCTGGAATATTCGAAACCAGCAGCTGGCACCCCCATACCTCCAGAGCCTACTTCTTTCCAGTAGTCTGAGCTGGGACAGACCTTGACGTCTATCTTGGATGCCTTCAGGTCTTAACAGACCCAGGTGCAGCAACAGTCCCCAGGCTCGAACTGGTTAAGCACTTTCCGAACTCTCTCTCCTCCCACCTATCATGGGACGAAGTCGACTGTCCACACAGAGAAGTGTCTAGGCTCTGTACATGAGATATTGGCGGGGATTCGATGCCCTGCCAGCATGGCAGTTACATTGGTAGTCTCGTCCCTGGATTTGCATGCAAAGAGGTGGTGGAAGTACCTTATGGGCTCCACCTTTGAGGGACATCATTACACTAACATAAGATGGAGTGCATTTTCTAGAGCATTCCTGGTGTACTTTATCTCCTCTATGGCCCGTGATGAGCTCGAGAAGAGGTTCCTGCAGCTAAGCAGGGATCTAAATCAGTAGTGGAATATCAGCGGGAGTTTCAACACCTTGCCAGATTCGCAGACTCCTTCGACTTAGATGATCGCGGTTATGCAAAGAGGTTCTACAAAGGTCTGTGAGACCCCCATAGGCAGGCTCTTCTATTCATCGTTGATTCGAGCCTTGCAAAAATCATAAAAATGGCAAAGAAATTAGAGGCAGACCACTTGGCGGTCCATGATGGTGCTTAGAGACCTGCAAAGAGAGTGATGGAAGCGGGACCCAGTTTTAGGAGGAGGCAGAGTGCCAGAGTCACAGGAGGAAATCAGAGAGGAGATGGTGGGTGTTTTTTGTCAGAATGTCTGGATGGAGCAGCCAACCCAACAGTTAGCATTACCCCCCCCCCCCCCCCCCCCACCTCCGCTGGCCCAGCCGTATCAACAACCCAGAGGGCCTTTTAGTCAGGTTGTTTCCATTGCCATCAGTCGGGCCACATTCGGCGCTTTTGTCCTCAGTTGCAAGGGAATGCTCCAAATCACCCCATGGTTCCCCCAGCAGCCCCTCCAGCACAGCAGGGTCGTGGCCGAGGATTAGGTTGGGGCCGAGGACCTCACAGTAGAGGCCGCCGGCCGGAGCAGATGTATGCACTGGATCTAGCAGAGCCCCGAAACCCTTACGGGGGCATCACAGGTACTTCAGTGTTTTCCTTATGATTACTTAGTACCTTACAAAACCCTAGCTTTAGTATAACATATGACCCAAACAATAACAAAAATCACCCAAGTATAGTACTTGTCTGCGGCAAACCCGCATACATCTTGTTCGATACGGGTGTCTCACACTCGTTCGTCTCAGAGAAATTCATTTATGATCTGGACCAAGTGCAGTATTTCGAAGGAATCCATAGGAATGTGCGACTTGCGTACATGCCAGAGATAGTATCGTGCGCAAAGTGCAACATGAATGTAGAGATTGGCGGAAAGCTATTCAAAGCACCTGCGGCGCTTTTGAAGATTACAGATTTTGACCTAATCCTGGGCATGAATTGGCTACATTGGAACCATGCTAAGATCGACTGCCCGGTGAATTAAATTGTACTGAGGCATGAATATTCCGAAGTAGTGATCAAAGGTATTATCCCCACATCCCATATTTTATTATCATCTATTCAGTCTGTCAAAGCCCATGAGCAGGGAGACAAGGTTTATATTGTCTGCTTCGGGATGAAAGAGATAGAGATCAGCATTGCTGAAGTACCCGTGGTTTGGGACTTTTCCGATGTCTTTCCGGACAAGCTCCCTGGACTACCCCCACATTGAGAGGTGGATTTCTGGATCCAACTGATACCAGGAGCTAGGCCCAACTCTAGGGCCCCATATAGGATGACACTAATGGATCTTGCAGAGTTTCAGGTGCAGCTTCAAGACCTAGTAAATTCAGGGATCTTCCGCCCCAGTTCATCACCTTGGGGAGCCCTAGTTCTATTCGTGAAGAAGGACGGTTCACTCCGACTATGTATAAACTACCGAGAGCTCAACGGGTTGACAGTCTGGAAAACTTATCCATTGCCCAGGATTGATGAGCTCTTTGATCAGCTTGAAGGAGCGCACATGTTCTCAAAACTTGATTTGCGCTCGGGCTATTATCAGTTGCGGATCTAGGAGGAGGATATCCCGAAGACCGCTTTTAATTTGAGGTATGGTCTCTATGATTTTACTGTCATGCCATTTGGGCTCACAAATGCCCCCTCTGCATTCATGAGCCTGATGAACAGGGTGTTCGAGCCTTTCCTTGATGTCTTTGTGATTGTGATCATCGATGACATCTTGGTTTATTCGAAATTGGAGGAGGAGCATACAAAGCATTTGTCTTCGGTATTAGTGAAGATGAGGGAATACCAGCTATTCGCCAAGTTTAGTAAGTGCGAGTTCTGGCTCTGGGAGGTCGCTTTCCTGGGGCATGTCATCAATTGTGCAGGTTTAGCAGTGGACCCTGCCAAGGTACGAGTTGTAAGGGACTGGCCGCCTTTGAAGTCGGCAGTGGATGTGCACAGTTTCTTAGGACTTGCTGGTTACTACCACAAGTTTGTCGAGGGATTCTCGAAGATCGCTCTTCCCCTCACCACTCTGACCAAGAAGGATGTTCCATTTGTTTGGTCATCCAAGTGTGAGGTCGTGTTCCAGGAACTGAAGGATTGCTTCACCTCAGCCCTGATCCTTGTCCTTCCATCTAGGAAGGAAGGATTCTAGATTTATACAGATGCCTCATATCCGGGGATGGGTGTTGTACTGATGCATCACGGACATGTAATTTCTTATGCTTCTAGGCAGCTAAAGAAGCACGAAGGGAACTATCTGGTGCATGACCTGGAGATGGGAGCACTGGTCTTCGCCTTGATAATATGGAGGAATTATCTATATGGCATCCACTACGAGATATTTTCAGATCATAAGAACCTCAAATATATACACACACACAGAGAAGGATCTGAATCTGATGCAGTAGCGGTGGGTTTCTTGTGCAATTATGAGTATAACTGAACTATCACCCAGGGAATGCAAACTCGGTGGCCGATGCGTTAAGCCGAAGGGCACACACATCCAGCTCGGAGTCCCGATTGATGACCATGGAGTTGGCCAAGATGCTCGAGGAGATGCAGATTACGCATGTATCTAAGGTCGATCCAGAGGCGTACACTGAGTTCCTAGCCGCTATGAGCATAGTTTGTGAAATACGTGATCGCATCCAAGAGCAAAGGAAGGATGCTACCCTGGGCCTTATATTTTGAGCAGTGGAGACTGGTTCTACAGAGGAGTACACACTGCGGGAGGACCTCGTACACTTCCACGACAAAGTATATATACTCGTAGGAGGAGGAATCCTGGAAGAAATATTGATAGAGGCTCACTGCACCAAGTATTCGGTGCATCTCGAGATCGTTAAGATGTATACTGATCTGCGGAGGACGGTGATTTGGCCGGGAATGAAGAGGGATGTCAGTCATTTCATCACACATTGCGAGGCATGCCAGAAAGTGAAGGTAGTGTGTAAGAGCCCAGGTGGTTTGTTACCGTCATTGCCTATTCCTGAGTGGAAGTTTGAAGATATCTCCATGGATTTTGTACACAGTCTACCTCGCTCCCGCTCTGGGAGTGACTCTGTATGGGTGATTGTTGATCGGTTGATGAAGGTCGCCAGGTTCATTCCAATATGGAAAGATAAAAATGTCAATGTTTTGGTGCGCCTCTTTGTGGAGCAGTTTGTCCGATACCATGGGGTGCCCAAAAATATCAATTCAGATCGAGATGGTTGTTTTACCTCCATGGAGTGGAGGCAAGTACATGCATATTTGGGCTCTCGGTTGACTTTCAGCACAACCTTCCATCCTCAGATCGAGGGATAGTCGGAGAGGACTATTAGAACGATGGAGAACCTGTTGCGACTTTGTGTCTTGGATCGGGGAGAGCAGTGGGAGAGACTTCTACCTTTGGTGGAGTTTTCCTACAATAATTAACATCAAGAAAGCATCGGCATGGCCCCTTATGAGGCACTATATGGAAGGAAGTGCAGGATGCCTCTATTGTGGATCCAGGATGAGGACCCAAAAGCGTTGGGAGTAGAATTCATTGATGACACCGATGCGATGGTTAGACTGATTCGGGGTCGTATGCTTAAGGCTCAGAGCCGGAAAGCAAAGTATTATGATGCGAGACACCAGATGGTAGAGTTCCAAGTAGGGGACCATATATTCTTAAAGATTTGGCCAATGCATGGAGTTTCTTGTGTCTGGGGAAGAAAGAATCTCAACCCTCGTTATATGGGTCCTTATACTATCCTGGAGAGGATCGGCCCCTTAGCTTATCTGTTGGAGCTACCACCGGAATTGGAGAACTTGAAAGATGTTTTCCATGTATCCTCCCTGCAAAGAGCATTACTTCTCCCTGATCAGT
Source organism: Dactylorhiza incarnata (assembly GCA_033032865.1). Taxonomy (NCBI): domain Eukaryota; kingdom Viridiplantae; phylum Streptophyta; class Magnoliopsida; order Asparagales; family Orchidaceae; genus Dactylorhiza; species Dactylorhiza incarnata. The sequence continues at coordinate 3,801,893 of JAWHQI010000068.1, forward strand.
ACATCATAACTACATCTGGCCCTGTGGCAACTAATAGATCCGTCCAGTTAGAGCCTGTGCGGATAGTAGACACTGAAATCTGGAAGCTGCAACAAAAGAGTGTTCCGTTGGAAAAGGTCCTGTGGTCCATCCATGAGAAGAAGGAATACACTTGGGAGCCTATGGACCTCATGCATCAACGTTACCCAGGGTTATTTCCTCCAGTTGTATTCTAAACTAGTTTATCATACCTTATATTTCAACACTCGTAGCACCAAACTAAAATTTCGAGGACGAAATTATTATTTTTGTTTATTGGATTTGTTACGTCCTGATTCGCTCTAGGCCCCTCGTGAGTGTTTTGTGTCATTGGGAGTTGACTCTGGCTCTGTAGAAGCCCTAAGACCCTGAGGTGGTCATGTTTGAGTCATGGTCAACAATGTTGGGTGCAACACTCCCACTCCCTAAAGATAAGAAATAAGGGAAAAACTTATAGCAGAGAGCTAACGCCGGGCGGTAGTGATACCGCCGGTGGTAGCCATCAAACGATGTGTGGCCTCAAAAAATGATATGTATACTTGTGGTCGAGAAGGTATTAGCTTCTCGACGATATTGTATCCTCGATATGCTAATGTCGGGCGATAATGATACCGCAGGTGGTAGCCATCAAACGTTGTGTGGCCTCACAAAACTATATGTATACTTATCGTCAAGAAGGTTTTAGCTTCTCGATATTGTATCGTCGATATGCTAACGGCGGGCGGTAGTGATACCGCCGGCGGTAGCCATCAAACAATGTGTGGCCTCACAAAACGATATGGATACTTGTCGTCGAGAAGGTATTGGCTTCTCGACGATATCGTATCGTCGATATGCTAACGTCGGGTGGTAGAGATATCGCCGACGGTAGCCATCAAACGATGTGCGGCCTCATAAAACGATATGTGTACCTTATCATAGAGAAGGGTACCTTTTTCATCGAGAAGGGTACTTTATCGTCGAGAAGGTTAAGCTTCTAAAGGATATCGTATCATCAAGAGCTAACGTCGGGCGGTAGTGATACCACCGGCGGTAGCCTTCAATAAAATATGAGACGAGACATGACCCCTTTTATTATACCCATACCTTATCCTTGCTCATTTCAAGGCTGGTAGATGGCTTAGGTCAATAAAACAGTGACACATTAAAAGTGCACAGTGCGCCTCTAAGAATCCTCTAGAGGGGGGGGGGGGGGTGAATAAGGATTTAAATTTATTTCTATCTTAACTGTGAAAACAATAAAATTAATCTAAAGATTTATGCTCACAAAAGATCTCAGGCAGAATAAACTTGTGCTGAAATGTAAAGCAAAAACTATGTAATAAACTATCTATAGAGATATCACAGAAAATTGGCAACCAGAAGACACACAGATTTTTATAGAGGTTCCCCAAAATGTGGGTACTCCCCTCTTCTACCACCTGGTAGAGATGCACCACACTGCCTAAGTCTTTTGATAAGAAGGCTCTTAGAACCACTGATATTTTGACAAGGAGATCATGAACCACCAGATCTTTTGGTAAGGAGATCATGAACCACTGAATCCTTTGAAGAGGAATTAATAAAACTCTTTTACAGAATGAGAAAGAAGGTTGTAGAACAGAATTCTTGAGAGGGCTGTATGAAGAACAACCTATTATGTTCTACATAATCCGCTCTTGATTAGCCCATGCTTTAGATAGTTATGAATTGCAGGTTCTTTGTATGTCAGATCCTTTGTGCTTCAGCTGATTGAGATTTGGCTGCTATGAGGTTGTGATGAAGAACAACTTTCAGATCCTCTGTTCTATCAGATGAAGAGCAGCAAAGTTTTTCTTTTCTTTTCTCTTTTCTATGTTAGGATTCCTGAGAGAGAGAAGATGAGGAAACCCGAGCAAGAAGAAAAACAGCCGATTGTGATTAATTGCTCTGCTTGTTTCTGTCTTCTCTTCTCCTTTTATTCTCTCTATTCAATTTCAAAAATCTTTCCCTTTTTGGTATGCCTTGAAAAGGTAATCTTCTGATGACATTCTCTTTCTTTCCTCTTTAATTCTCGGCCCGTCCACTGATGGAGCAAAACTATATCCGCAAACGACAACGACAAGTGTACCGAATCGAATGTAGCATAGGTTATAAAAACCAAGGTCGTATTAGACTCGGGGCGGTTGAGTACTCTTACTTCAAGAAAATCTCTATTATTTTAACAATTAAAACTTGAGGGCTGGTTTTGCAAAAAGAAAATAAAGCAATAAAGAAAGAGGACAATGAGAAAATAAGAACTATTTTATTGATTGAGACAAAAGAAATTACAAACTATGAAAAGGAAATTGCAACTATCGAATTGAAAACTACAAGTTGCATAAAGAAAGAGGATTACAAAAACCACTAAGACTTGAAAATAAAACATGAAATGAAAGTTCTAATCCTAAAAATCAGTCCCCTCAAACATCTAGAGAAGCTCTCTTTTTATAGGCAAAAATTGGGGTTACACGCCCTCGGTCATGCCCGTAACCAAGGGCGTGTAAGGCGCGCGATTATCTCGGAGCGGAAAGGGCGCAGTCTGGCTTTAATGCAGATGAAATTTGCGTGTCAGGCCCTAGGTCACGCCCGTGACCTAGGGCGTGTAACTTTCAAAACGTGCTGCTGGCGGGAATCTTCGGCGGGATTAAGCGGGGAGTGGCTCGGGATGAGTCACGCCCGTGACATTGAGTCCCGCCCCTGGTCACGCCCGTAACCTGGGGCGTGTAAATTTAATTGACGTGGCAGGCTGATTCTGGATGCTTGCGGCGAGCGGCCGTGACATTGGGTCACGCCCTTGGTCACGCCCATGACCTGGGGCGTGTACTTGGCGAATTCTTCACGGAACGCACCCGTGGTGGCAGAAACAGGTCTGGAACACCGCGCAGGTTACGCCCATGGTCACGCCCGTGACCTTGGGCATGTACTTGAAGTTTTTGTCCAATGCGTCCAGAAAAACCTGATATACACAAAAAAGCTTAAGTTAGTTTATAAAATTATAAAGATAATAATTTTAATAAGAAAAGCATAAAAACTATATAATTTCATATTTAAAATATATTAAACTTATATTAAAGATGAGTACAAAAAGTACTCATCAAACACCCCCATACTTACTCGTTTGCTAGTCTCGAGCAAATAACTTTTCATAGGAGTAGAAAAATTTTAAATACTAGAAAAGAAATTTGAACTCAAGGAATAAAAACGCGAAGTCTTACGCCTACGTGTAGAGATCCTAGTTGAAAGATCTATTCAGCATAATGATTAGATTATAATTTTCAGTAATGCGAATTAACAAATTGCTTTTACTTTTAAATTGAAAGTTCGACAAATTCTCGAATGCTATTCAAGGAGCGGGTAGCGTGTTTTCTAAGATCAATATTACCCAAAATTGAGTTTCGGGATAGCCTCCAAAGAAATCCATCAATGACGATGGCCATAGGCTTGCCCGGTCGCACTCTCTCTCCACTACACAAGTATAATGTTATAGCTTAAAGATCAAAAGGGCTTTCATTAGGAGTGAAACTTGGCTTAGGTATATGATTTGGATTTGGAAATCAAAAAGATAGAATATGACGGCTAAGGATCACACTAAACCAAGATGAGAGTTTCCCAAAATTATCAAAAATTTAAACCTCGCATAAGAGTTGTTATGAAGCAAAACTCTCATATTTTTCAAAAATGAGGCCATGAATACTTTTTTATATATATTTTTTCACAGTTGGCCAATAATTTTTCATATTTTTTTTATATCCTTTTTTTTCTTTTCATAATAGCTCCGAATAAGAAGTTGTAATTTCCTTATTTTCACAATTGAACCCATTGCAGAATTTTAATAAATCTCAAATATTTAGTGTGATCATGGGCTGGATGTTTTGGCTTTGGTGAAAATGAAATGTGGAGGTAGCAAAGGAAATAAGGTAAGGCCCAAAGTGTTTAAGCAATGAAAAATTTAAAAAGGTGGGCAAACAGGCACAACCGATCAAAATGTGGCCTAAATCACTTCTAAAAACTATGACAAACCTATGTAAATGCTTCGTGAATCGCTAGAGGCAAGTTCTAGCCGTCGAGAAAGAATACCCTTTCGTTCAAAAATGTGTAATATTTCTCTAGTAAGCTTCTACATACTCACTTGAATTTATTCACAAATTCTACCGGATTCAAGGTAAAAGTAAAACAAGAATTGTTTTTTCGTAGTTAGAAAAACATAAATCTAATTTTATGCCGAATAGTTAATTTGACATAGAATTCTACAAACGCGTGCGTTTAACTAGGAACACTGCATGAGTCAACAATTTTATTCCAAAATTCAAAATCTAATGAAGTATAAAAATTCCCTACTACACTAAACAAAAGCAAATCTACTAAGGATTTTGCAAATGAGTAAGTATAAAAATTCAGCAAAAAATATTTATATATAATAATTTTTTTCTTCTTAGACTTCCCAAGGTCAACCCGGTGAAGGGCTCGCTAGGTACTAGAGGCTATGATGAGAATTCAAGCCCAAAGCGTCCTTTCCAAGAAATTTTATTTTTATTAGATAGAAAATATTTATATATATTTTTTATTTTTTCAAATAAATTGAAATTCAAAGAAAGCAATGCTACACCCCCATACTTAAAATTAAACATTGTCCCCAATGTTTAAAACTAAGTATGAAGAATACTTGAAAGAAAATAAACTCTAAAAGAAAAATACATAAAAATAAAGATAAGCAAGTGGTGCCTCCCAAGAGCGCTTTCTTTTTCCCGTCTTTAAGCTAGACGATTAGTGTTTGGAAAAGGGAAATTTAAAAGAGAAGTGAACAGGCAACTCCCCTAATTCACGCGTAGGTGAATGTGCCGGCGTCAGTCGCCCGGCTACTCCTCCGCTTAACGTGTAATTCTCCGTTTGTCCTTTTTCTTGAATATGCAAATCCAAATCACCTATACAAACCTGAGGTGATTTGAATTTATAAAGATGAGCGGCATATGGATCATCAATTAATTGGGGTAGCAATGGCTCATCTTCAACCTGGAAATTATTAGTGTATAAAGAATCACAAATAAATGATTCAGATAATTTTTCGCAAGGAGGTGGCGCTTGCGAAAATATAAAATTAAGCTCTGGTTGTTCCTTTTCTAAAATTAAATTTTCTTTTGAAACATCTAGTGCACTACCAAGCGGAATAAGATTTTTGGACACTAATATTTCATGAATTTCTAGCTGAATTAAATTAGAAGAGATTTGCGAAAATTCATGATAAAGAAAAGAAGATCCGGGTGAAGTAGGGAAGAAACTTGTTCTTCTTCTAGTTCATCCGGGGTGCCCCAAACATTCAGTATTTCTTGGTAAGAGAGTTTTTCTTTATCTTTGGAAAAAGAAATTATGGGAGTACATAAACGAACATGTTCCTCCATAACTAAATTTTCCAAAGACAAGGAAAAAGCACTAGGAGAAATAAAATTTTCATTTAAATTCTGGGGTGGAGTATCAAATTGAAAAAACGGACATTCCCCAAAATTAGAGTACGAAAATTGCGGCGCAAAAGAAGATGAACAAGAATTCGGATCGAAAGATTTATCTTCATTGCTCCGAGAGCTATCCGGATGACCTTGCCACCAAGAATAATCTACTTCGGGGCTAGAAGAATAATTATTAGAAGCCGAAAAATTATTCTCATGAAAATTAGAAAAAATATTTTTCTCTAAATTTTGGGGGCAGTATCTATTTGAATTGGCGGAATTTCCCCAAAATTAGAGAACGAAAATTACGGCGCAAAAGAAGATGAACATGAATTCGGATCAAAAGATTTATCTTCATCGCTCCGAGAGCTATCCGGATGACCTTGCCACCAAGAATAATCTACTTCGGGGCTAGAAGGACAATTATTAAATGCGGAAAAATTATTCTTATTAAAATTAGAAAAATTATTTTCATCAAAGTTTGAAAATTTATTTTCATTAAAGGATGAAAAATTATGATCGTAATTATTATCAAAATTATTTGCATAATATTGAGGATAAGTATTTTCATAATAATTATTTTGAGCATATGAATGTAAATAACATTCCTCACTTTGATGATACGCATTACAATAATAACAACAATTTTGGCGTTTTTGTGTCGCTTCCAAAAGATATACTTGGTTTTGAAGCTCGACAACTTTTAAGGCCAATTCAAGTGACTCCATAATAAAAATTAAAAGGAAACAACCTTTACTCAAATGAATGGAATTCTTAAAAATATTTTTATTATAAATTTTTTTCAAAAAGCGGGTTAAATTAGTCCCGGACTTCCCAAGGTCAACCTGGTGAAGGGCTCGCAAGGTATTAGAGGCTATGATGGGAATTCAAGCCCAAAGCGTCCTTTCCGAGAATTTAGATTACGCTTTTTAAGATTTTATAAAATTTTAAAGAGAAAGGGGAGAAGAAAGAGAACGATAAAATTAATAAATATTACTTTTTTTGAAATATTAACCGTGTCCCCGACAACGGCGCCAAAAACTTGATGGAGAAAAACTATATCCGCAAACGATAAGGGCAAGTGTACCATATCGAATGTAGTATAGGTTGTAAAAACCAAGGTCGTATTAGACTCGGGGCGGTTGAGTACACTTACTTCAAGAAAATCTCTATTATATTATTAATTAAAACTTGAGGGCTGGTTTTGCAAAAATAAAATAAAGCAATAAAGAAAGAGGAGAATGAGAAAATAAGAACTATTTTATTGATTGATACAAAAGAAATTATAAACTATGAAAAGGAAATTACAACTATCGAATTGAAAACTACAAGTTGCATAAAGAAAGAGGATTACAAAAACTACTAAAACATGAAAATAAAACATGAAATGAAAGTTCTAATCCTAAAAATCGGTCCCCTCAAACATCTGGAGAAACTCTCTTTTTATAGGCAAAATTTGGGGTTACACGCCCACGATCACGCCCGTGACCAAGGACGTGTAAGGCGCGCGATTATCTCGGAGCGGAAAGGGCGCAGTCTGTCTTTAATGCTGACAAAATTTGTGTGTCACGCCCTAGGTCACGCCCGTGACCTAGGGCGTGTAACCTTCAAAATGTGCTGCTGGCGGGAATCTTCGGCGGGAAGAAGCGGGGAGTGGCGCGGGATGAGTCATGCCCGTGACATTGAGTCACACCCCTGGTCACGCCCGTGACCTGGGGCGTGTAAATTTAATTGACGTGGCAGGCTGATTCTGGATGCTTGCGGCGAGTCGCGGCCGAGACATTGGGTCACGCCCTTGGTCACGCCCATGACTTGGGGCGTATACTTGGCGGATTCTTCACGGAATGCACCCGTGGTGGCGGGAACAGGTCTGGAACACCGCGCAGGTTACATGCCCATGGTCACGCCCGTGACCTTGGGCGTGTACTTAAAGTTTTTGTCCAATGCGTCCAGAAAAACCTGAAATACACAAAAAAGCTTAAGTTAGTTTGTTAAATTGAAAAGATAATAATTTTAATAAGAAAAGCATAAAAACTATATAATTTCATATTAAAAATATATTAAACTTTTATAAAAAGATGAGTACAAAAAGTACTCATCATCCACCTACAAGGAATATTGTTCCAAGAAACCTTTTGTGTCCTTCTTTAATGCTCCTTTCTATTTCAGGCAACTACTGAGCCGTTGGGGAACGGTCTTGAAGGATGTGGGCCATGAAGGATCCGAGAGACAGCTGAAAAGATATACCTTTATAGACTGTATTCGACGTAGCGTCAAATTCATTTCTTCTCTTATCGACGTAACTTCGAGTTCTTATAGAAGTAGCTTCGATTTCATCTCTGCTCCGATTGAACTCTACTAGTCTACGTTGCATCAATGTCTTATCTACGAATCTGTCGAGTTGATCTGCCTAGCTCTGAACTTCATCTTCTTCGTCAAGGTGAAGTTGACATTGCGTCAACTTTAGATGGCTTCGACAAATGACATCTTCTGCGTCGAGTTGAAGTAGAAGCTGTGTCGACTTCACTAGTTACTCCGACAAGTCCCTGACCTCTACGTCGACATTCATTCAACGTAACGTCGAATTGGGATACTTCGACATAGGGGTTAAATCACATGGACTTCTAGTCAGAGAAGCGGCGATATGGACTCGATGTTACGTCGAATTCTATTCGACGCAAATATTAACTTAGCCTAATTTTGCTTCCCTTGATCTGGTCATGATACCCTATGCTGAGTATGAAATCCTAAGACATTTAATGACCAGATTACCCTCACTATACAATGGGTAATTTACTCCTAGAGTATAAAATAACTTTTAGTTAATTTGTTAAGTTAAATCAAGGGTTTTTCCCAACAATCTCCCCCTATTTACCTTAACAAATTGTACAGATTGAATAAAGTGATTTTACATTTTCTTTAGTATAAACAACAGTACATTCATTACAACATAGACATAACATATGATAGACTGAAATCATATGACAGACTGAAATCATATGCAATTCCATTTACTTGACAGCCAGTAAAGTTGTATAACATTTGTCCTTCCCAGAATATATTTGTGTTCAAAATGAATAATCATAGAATACCTTAATAAGCAAGAATTTAGAATCCTTCTCAGAAGTCTTCCTTTTTCTTGAGAATACTACTGGGGTGACTTTCCTTGGAGCTATCTTTAGAGGCTCATCTTCATCAAGGGACAAAGCTGGATTTTTAGCAACATTGGCTTTGTCATGCTCCCCCCGTGCTTGTGCATTCTTCTTAGCATCCACAACAGCTTCCTTGGCAATCTTGGCCACCTCATCTAACAGATTCTCATATTGAGGCTTCCCCTGATCCCCTGCTATGCTTACAGCTTCCAATTCCATTTCCAGATTTCTTTGAATATCTGGAGCAGGCTCCCCCTGAATTTGTGCTCTCTGGAAGGTAGTCACTTTGTCAGGAGCATCTTCATTATCAGCATTTCCTTGATCCTGTCCACTCAAGTCAAGGATAGGTATCTCTTCCTCTAAGATATTCTCCCCCTTCTTGACCTTGCTGGCCAGTGAGGTTAAGAACTCTTTTGACACCATGGAGGAATTGTTGATTAAAATTCCGCTTGCACGAAATAAAATCCGAACTAACAATCCGAGAAGGCAAGTATACCTATCGAACTGTAGTATAGGAACGCAAGTGTCGTATTAAAATCCGAGAACCGTTGATTACTTATACTCAAACGAATTACTATTATTTTATCTTAATAACTTTTTTTGGATGGTTTTGTCTGCTAGGTTAAAATAAAAGTTGGATATAAGTACGACTAAACGATGATTAAGAAATAGCACTCGATCTTGACTTACTTCGGCCTAAGTTGATCAAAATTCAAAAGCAAACTTAAAACTTAATAAAGTAAGGGCAGCTTGACCGTGGGGGTTCCTATAGTTTGAACATGCTTCTCTCGAAGATATGCCCAACTGAGTTTAGGAAAATCCGACCGAACTCTCGTCCCGTATTCGAATACCTAAAACTCGCTTTAAGTGGTGAACCCCGCTATTGGGTTTTACTCCAATCCAGGAGATTTACGTCATTCTCTCTCGAGAAATGTGTGTAACTCTCTTTACTCTTAAGGGCTCACTTCAGACTATCGGCCTCTCGGCTAGCCAAGAATGAAAGCAAAGGTGGGGATTATACATCGATAATATAGCTCCACTCAATTTTAATTAAGAGTAAATCTAAGGCCCAAACTTTAGAAAGTGAAAGAAGACTAAAGGATCATAACTTGATCAACTCATCCTCAGATCATCAAGATCGAGTACTATGAGGATTTAGTTACTCATGGTGGAGGGGTAGGAGAGAGAAATGATGAAGATTTTAAGAGAACAAAAGCATACCATTTTTATTAAATAAAAGTTCAACTGAGATTACAATTGCATAGAAAGGCTACTATAAAAGGAAATTACAAAGACATTACAACATTCATATGAAAACTAGAAAAGGAAATGCATTGAAATAAGAGAGAGAGAGAGAGAAAGAGAATAAAATGACATGGAAAACACTGAAAATAGAGTAGTAGCACTAGTTCTCTCTCCCAAAAACTGAATGAGGAAAGCTTGGAGGTCATTTCAATTTATAGAATTTTTTCTGCCTCGGTCACGCCCTCAGTCACGCCCGTGACTAAGGGCGTGACATTGTTTAATCAATTCTGCGGCTTGGATCAGGTTCGGTGCACGATTCTGACGCGATTTGATGGGTCACGCCCTAGGTCACGCCCGTGACTGAGGGCGTGACCATTTCGGTGGTTAGCTCAGGTCATGGGCGCTGGCGGCGATCATGGGCGCTGGCGGCTGGCTGACGTGGCAGTCACGGGCGTGACTGGAAGCACGCCCGTGTAACAGTGGCGTGACCAATTCGGTGGTCAGCTGGTCGAATCTGAGTTGTTCACGGGCTGGTCACGGGCGTGGCTTGCGTGTCACGGGCGTGACTTGTGTGTCACGGGCGTGACTTGTGTGTCACGGGCGTGGCTTGCGTGTCACGGGCGTGACTTGTGTGTCACGGCCGTGTACTTTGGGCGTGTCTGACCAGATCTTCTGAATTATGTTGGCAGCAGCTTAACTGGAAACAGCAACTTACACGCCCTAAGTCACGCCCGTGACTGAGGGCGTGACTTAGGAAATTTTGCATTTTTGACCTGAAAATTCAGAAAACTTAAGTTAGCACTAAAAATAGGAAAATGAACCAAAATTGCATTTAGGTAAGCAACAATAAGCAAAAAGTAAGAGTAAATATCCTAAAAATAACCTAATTAAACTAACTAGATTTAGCATTATCAAATTCCCCCAAGCTTACACTTTGCTTGTCCCCAAGCAAAGAAATATGCTTTAGCTAATAAAATAAAATGACTAATCAAAAAGATTTAATTATGCTAAACACGAGTACCTTGCGAAATTCCAAGTAGGGAGAATAGTGAAAAGGAAACCTAAAATAAGTACTTTATTTAAGCTTAATTTTTATACCCTTTACTAACAAAAATTAATCATCCAAAATTTAACTAAAAAGTTTTTATAATAAAATTGAGCAAAGTAACAAGTGAGATAGTGCATTGAATTGTTACTAAACTCTAAGAGACAAATTATAACTATATCATTCTAAGAACAAGAATCTAAATTCATACCCAAGACTTAACTATTCTACTTTTCTTCTTTACTTAGCTAAAGCAAATTTAGGAGCATGAATCAAGAGGACTTTATTAGGACCGAAATGTTTGGTTTAGGCATATGAATTGGAATGGGAATCGAAGATAAAAGTGATTGCTATAATCACACTAAACCATAAACATGAGTTTTATAAAATTTTCGATATGAATGATAAGAGGCAATCCTTCATTATAAGCATATAGCATATTTTCTTTCTTTCTCTTTCATAGCCATTTTTTCTTTCTTTTTTTTTTTTTTTTTAAAAATTTTGGCAAAGATAACTAATACAAATATGCTTAAAATATCTCCTTTTTGAGCAAATTCTTTTCTTTGAAGCTCTCCATGCAATAAACCAATCACACTCTTTTAGAAATTTAAATAAAACTCAAAGTGTTAGTGTGATTCAAATAGGTTTGGAAATTTTGGCTTTGGTGAAAAATTTGATAAGTGGAGGTGACAATAAAACATGGGAAAAGGCTCAAAAGATGCTAACAAAGGGTTTCTTTTTAAGGGTTGGCATGAAGGCTCAAACTTAAAACAAAAAATGGCCTAAATCATTTTCATTGCTCTCTAAATTTAGATAAAGCATGAGTTTTGAAGGATTTCAAAAAGTAAGCCCTAGATATTAAATAAAGACTAATGAACTTATCCTGAAAATAAGAATAATAAGCGTCTAGGATTATTCACATTTACTACACAAATCAAAAGTTAACCTTGCAAAATATATCTAAAAATGAAGAGAAAATAGTGGATGAAGAATTTTTACGAAAGTAAAGAAGATAAAAGAGAAAACGATAAGGAAAGTACAAGATTTTAGAAAAAACTTTTCAGATTAACATGCTACCTAGAATTAGAACACTACATGAGTCAACAATTTACTTGTGAAACATAATTAAAAGTAGGATTAGAAATTTTGAAATTAACTAAGGCTATATAAGATATTTTGGGAAAAACAAAACATAAAGCAAGGGGTACTATTGATTTTACCAAAATCTAATTTAGACTACTAAAAGAAAAGAAGACATTCTCCCCCAAGCTTACGATAGACATTGTCCTCAATGGAAAAGGAGAGTGAAGGAAGGGGTAATTAAAACTGAAAAACTGAAACAGGCACTTCCCTGGATTTATGGGCTTGAACGGGTGTGTGATGCCGCTCCCCCTTGCTGGCGCTTTGAATCTTCATGAAATATCATCTTGAATTTTTCTTGAAACCAGCAATGTTGAAACAGGCGATCGCCGAAGTTGAGAGTATCAGAGCCATCCAGGGCCAAAAAATTTAAAACAACAATTTTAAAAACCTTGGGTTGCCTCCCAAGAGTGCCCTCTGTTTAATGTCGTTTGAGCTCGACTAAAAGAATATAGTTCAAAAGTTAATCCAAATTATTACAGTCCAGACAAAAGAAGTTTTTCATTGTCCATGTCAACATTGTCACCAGAAAAATAAAGTTTTAGACGATGCCCATTAACCTTGAAATCACCCTTATCTGGGTGTGATATCAAAACAGTTCCATACGGATAAACTTCCTTTACATTAAAAGGACCTGACCATCTAGATTTTAATTTTCCAGGAAATAAACGTAGACGAGAATTATAAAGTAATACTTGGTCTCCTGGTTTAAATGTTTTCGGGAGCCTTAAATTTTTATCGTGAAAGCATTTCGTTCGTTCCTTATATAATTTGTTATTTTCATACGCATTGGAGCGCCACTCATCGAGTTCGTTGAGTTGGAATTTTCGAAGATCGGCGGTGGAGTGGGGATCAAAATTTAAAAATTTAAGGGCCCAGAAAGCACGATGTTCTAATTCGACCGGTAAATGGCACGATTTCCCATATACTAACCGATACGGTGTACAACCGATGGCGGTCTTGTACGCTGTTCGGTAAGCCCAAAGAGCATCGTCTAATTTATGTGACCAGTCTTTACGTGAGGTGGAAACAGTTTTTTCTAAAATACGTTTGATTTCTCTATTCACTACCTCGACCTGGCCGTTAGTTTGGGGGTGGTAAGCAGTTGAAAGCTTATGTGTAACGCCATATTTTAAAAGTGTTTTTGCAAATTGTGCGTTACAAAAGTGCGAACCCCTGTCACTAACGATGGCTCTAGGAGTACCGAATCGAGAAAATAATTTTTTTAAGAAAATAATAACGACTCGGGAGTCATTAGTAGGAAGAGCTTGGGCCTCTGCCCATCGAGACACGTAGTCTACCGCAACTAAAATGTATTTATTACCATGGCTAGAAGGAAGAGGACCTACAAAATCTATTCCCCAAAGGTCGAAAACTTCGCACTCGAGGAAATAATTTTGCAACATTTCATTTTTATTTGAGATATTTCCGGTCCGTTGGCAGCTATCGCACCGTCTCACAAACGATTGGGCATCTTTAAAAAGGCTAGGCCAATAAAAGCCTGCACTAAGTACTTTGTGAGCGGTCCGATTGGCTTGATAGTGCCCACCAGTCGGTCCTTCGTGTAAGTGTTTGAAAATATTTTGTCCTTCTTCGAAAGAAACACATCTCCTTATTACTTGGTCTGCACAAACTCGAAACAGATACGGGTCCTCCCAAAAATAATTCTTCAGGTCAGAGAAGAATTTCTTCTTTTGCTGATAGGAAAATTCTTTTGGGAGGACTCGAGCTACTAAGTAGTTGGCGAAGTTTGCAAACCAAGGAGAAGGAGTAGTGTTGATTGATAATAATTTCTCGTCGGGAAAATAATCATTAAAAGTTTGTTCATTTAAATCTTCAATAAATGGGTTATCTAATCGTGAAAGATGGTCTGCGGCCAAATTCTCAGCCCCCTTTTTATCTCGGATTTCCAAGTCGAACTCCTGGAGGAGTAAGACCCAGCGAAGTAAGCGTGGTTTGGCATCTGGTTTAGAAAGTAAATATTTGAGGGCCGAGTGGTCCGTAAAAACAATAATTTTTGAAAGTGTAATATAAGGTCGAAATTTGTCGAATGCAAAAATAACTGCTAATAATTCTTTCTCCGTTGTGGTATAGTTCGCTTGCGCGGAGGTAAGTGTTTTACTTGCGTAGAAAATAGGGTGGAAGTTTTTAGATATACGTTGACCTAAGACGGCTCCCACCGCAAAGCTACTTGCATCGCACATGATTTCGAATGGAAGGTCCCAGATTGGAGCTATCATAATTGGCGCATTTATTAGCTTATTTTTGATTAATTGAAAAGCAGATAAGCATGTATCATCAAAAATAAATGGAGTGTCTTTTTCTAAAAGATGAGTGAGTGGTTTGGTAATTTTCGAAAAATCTTTTATAAATCGCCGGTAAAAACCGGCATGTCCTAGAAAGCTTCTTATGGCCTTAACGTTGGTTGGCGGTGGCAGTTTTTCGATCACTTCTATTTTTGCTTCATCGACCTCAATTCCTCTTGCTGATATCTTATGACCTAAAACCAATCCCTCCCGTACCATGAAATGACATTTTTCCCAGTTCAGGGCGAGATTGGTCTCCTCACACCGTTCTAACACTTTTTCTAAATTTTCTAAGCAAAAATCGAAGGAATCACCAAACACGGAAAAGTCGTCCATAAATACCTCCATAATACTTTCTACGTACTTGTCGAAAATGGCCAACATACACCGTTGAAATGTTGCCGGCGCATTACATAAACCAAACGGCATTCTTCGATAGGCGAAGGTGCCGAAAGGACAAGTAAACGTCGTTTTCTCCTGGTCCTCGGGCGAGATGGGAATTTGGAAGTAGCCCGAGAGACCATCGAGAAAACAATAAAAGCTATGGCCGGATAATCGTTCTAAGATTTGATCGATGAATGGCAAGGGGAAATGGTCCTTGCGGGTGGCGTCGTTCAATTTGCGATAATCAATACACATACGCCACCCAGTCACCGTCCGTGTTGGGATTAAGTCATTATTATCATTTAACACTACCGTGATACCTCCTTTTTTAGGAACTACTTGAACGGGACTTACCCATTTGCTATCTGAAATTGGATAGATAATTCCTGCGTCTAATAATTTCACGACCTCACCCTTTACTACTTCTTTCATGTTTGGGTTTAATCGGCGTTGAGGTTGGATAGAATTTTGTGAATTATCTTCCATTAGAATTTTGTGCATGCAGAAAGATGGACTTATGCCCTTAATATCAGAAATCTGCCAAGCAATTGCTTGGCGGTGTTTTTGTAAAACTTTTAGCAATTTGGCATTTTCAGATCCACTTAAATAGGCCGACACTATTACTGGTAACTTAGAGTCTTTTTCTAAAAATTCATATTTTAAATGCTTGGGTAGTTCTTTAAGTTCTAAAGTGGGAGGTTCTTCGTATGAAGATTTGAAAGACTTTTCTTTTTCAAAAGTAATTTCTTCAAAAATTTTTGATTTAATTTGAAAATTTGAGGGGGCGGGAGCAATGGCCATTTTCATTTCTTGTAATATTTCAGTGGAGGTGTTTGAAGATGAACAAAAAGAAGAAGAACCAGTTTCAGAAATACAAAAAGAAGGGTCTTCACTTAACACATCTAAGAAAAAACACGAATCGTCATTTTCTAGGGTATTTTTCATAGAGGGTGTTATGGAGAAGGTTACTTCATCATCTCCAACTCGGAGGAATAGCTTACCATTACTCACATCAATGATAGCACGGGAGGTGGCAAGGAAGGGGCGGCCAAGGATTAGGGGAACCTCGACATCCTCTTCAATGTCCAAAATGACAAAATCCACCGGGAAGATGAATTTGTCTACTTTTACGAGCACGTCCTCCACAATTCCCAGCGGATATTTTATCGTCCTATCTGCTAGTTGTATACTCATACGTGTGGGGCTAAGGGTGCCCACTCCTAACTTTTTAAACAAGGAGAATGGCATTAAGTTGATGCTTGCTCCTAAGTCGGCCAACGCGTTCTTTACAAATAGATCACCAAAGAGGCACGGGATAGAAAAACTACCTGGATCGTTAGCCTTTTTCGGTAATTTATTTGTTAGGACGGCGGAACACTCAGCATTTAAAGTTACGTGCGATAGATTTTCTAGCTTTTTCTTATTAGTTAGAAGATCCTTCAGGTACTTAGCGTACTTGGGCATTTGTAATATCGCTTCATGGAAGGGCAAATTGATGTGTATTTGCTTGAACATTTCCAGGAAGCGATGATATTGATCATCTAATTTTTCCTTGTTGAGTTGAGATGGATAAGGCGGGGCGGGGTTGTTTTTGAAAATATGAGGTGGAGTGATAAAATCTGTTTGAGTGAGTGGTGTTTTTAAAATAGGGGCGGATCTTGCCTCGGGCTCTTCGCTAACCGGACCGGATACTTGCTTTCCACTCCGAAGAGTTACAGCTTTCGCTTGCTCTTTCGGGTTGGGCTCGGTGTTAGCGGGAAGAGTCCCGGGCGGTCGCTCGGATATTATTTTGGCGAGCTGCCCGATTTGGTTTTCTAGATTTTTAACGGATCCGGCTAAGTTCCGGACGGTTGCTTCGTTCGTACTTATATATTTTGAAAACATCTCCTCCAAAGATGGAGGTTTTTGAAAGTTAACAAGGGGTGGAGGTGGTGTAAATTCATTTTGTAGAGGCGGGCGAGTTGTGTTTGCAGGATTACTCCAAGAAAAGTTCGGGTGATTACGCAGCGCAGGATTATAATTATTCGGTAACTGAAAACCAGGTGCATGAAAATTAGAAGCAGAATAATTATTATAAGCATTTCTATTGCCTACGAAATCAGCTTGTTCGGAGGTGGCTTTTGCGAATTCCCAAACCTGAGGTGCGGAAGGAGCATTCATTTCGGATATCTTTTTGCTAAGCATTTCCACTTGTAGTGCCAGCTGGGAGACGTTATCCACTTCGTACATACCTGCAGGTTTGTTTGGGCGGGATCTTGGCACATTCCACTGATAGGTGTTCATGGCCATATCCTCAAATAGTTCAAGAGCGGCTTCCGGGGTTTTGTTATTTAAGGTGCCACCGGAAGCGGCGTCTATCATTTGCTTAGTATGTTGATTTAGCCCGTTATAAAATGTCTGCACTTGTAACCATACAGGCAGAGCGTGATGAGGGCAGCGTCTTAAGAATTCTTTATACCTTTCCCAGGTATCATAAAGCGTTTCAGAATCTATTTGGCAAAAAGAAGAAATATCATTTCTAAGCTTAGCAGTTTTCGCAGGTGGAAAATACTTAGTTAGAAATTTTTCAGTTAACTGGGCCCAAGTGGTGATAGAACCTCTAGGTAGAGTTGACAACCACTGCTTAGCCTTTGTTCTTAAAGAAAATGGGAAGAGTCTTAGCCTAATTGCATCATCTGTAACACCATTTATTTTGAAGGTGTCACAGATTTCAAGGAAGCTAGCAATATGTGCATTCGGATCTTCATCTTGTAATCCGTCGAACTGCACGTATTGCTGCACCATGTGAATTATGCTTGGCTTTAGTTCGAAATTATTATTATTTATGGCAGGGCGGACTATACTAGTTTCCGTCCCTTCCAGGTTAGGCCTTGCATAATGGGACATAGTCCATTCAGGGGCCGCAACCATGTTGGGGACTTCATTTTGGTTAGGTTCGCCCATATTGACAACCGACTCTGAATCCTCAGCCAGTTCTTGGAATGTAGGATCTTGAACTTGCGATTTTCTCCGAAGAGTACGCTCAAGTTCTTGGTCCAAGTCTACAAGTTCTGACGGATTCGCTCGGGTCATAAGCTAGAAAGAGAGAAGGGAAAATAAGATTGAGAAATTCGAAAAAGGTCTCTCTCTTTTTTTTTTTAATTTTGTTTTTTTTTCTTTTCAAGAAAGAGGAGAAAAAAAAGGTGATAAAAGTAATAGATTCGTTCTTTCAAAATATCAACAAAATGCGAGTCCCCGGCAACGGCGCCAAAAACTTGTTGATTAAAATTCCGCTTGCACGAAATAAAATCCGAACTAACAATCCGAGAAGGCAAGTATACCTATCGAACTGTAGTATAGGAACGCAAGTGTCGTATTAAAATCCGAGAACCGTTGATTACTTATACTCAAACGAATTACTATTATTTTATCTTAATAACTTTTTTTGGATGGTTTTGTCTGCTAGGTTAAAATAAAAGTTGGATATAAGTACGACTAAACGATGATTAAGAAATAGCACTCGATCTTGACTTACTTCGGCCTAAGTTGATCAAAATTCAAAAGCAAACTTAAAACTTAATAAAGTAAGGGCAGCTTGACCGTGGGGGTTCCTATAGTTTGAACATGCTTCTCTCGAAGATATGCCCAACTGAGTTTAGGAAAATCCGACCGAACTCTCGTCCCGTATTCGAATACCTAAAACTCGCTTTAAGTGGTGAACCCCGCTATTGGGTTTTACTCCAATCCAGGAGATTTACGTCATTCTCTCTCGAGAAATGTGTGTAACTCTCTTTACTCTTAAGGGCTCACTTCAGACTATCGGCCTCTCGGCTAGCCAAGAATGAAAGCAAAGGTGGGGATTATACATCGATAATATAGCTCCACTCAATTTTAATTAAGAGTAAATCTAAGGCCCAAACTTTAGAAAGTGAAAGAAGACTAAAGGATCATAACTTGATCAACTCATCCTCAGATCATCAAGATCGAGTACTATGAGGATTTAGTTACTCATGGTGGAGGGGTAGGAGAGAGAAATGATGAAGATTTTAAGAGAACAAAAGCATACCATTTTTATTAAATAAAAGTTCAACTGAGATTACAATTGCATAGAAAGGCTACTATAAAAGGAAATTACAAAGACATTACAACATTCATATGAAAACTAGAAAAGGAAATGCATTGAAATAAGAGAGAGAGAGAGAGAAAGAGAATAAAATGACATGGAAAACACTGAAAATAGAGTAGTAGCACTAGTTCTCTCTCCCAAAAACTGAATGAGGAAAGCTTGGAGGTCATTTCAATTTATAGAATTTTTTCTGCCTCGGTCACGCCCTCAGTCACGCCCGTGACTAAGGGCGTGACATTGTTTAATCAATTCTGCGGCTTGGATCAGGTTCGGTGCACGATTCTGACGCGATTTGATGGGTCACGCCCTAGGTCACGCCCGTGACTGAGGGCGTGACCATTTCGGTGGTTAGCTCAGGTCATGGGCGCTGGCGGCGATCATGGGCGCTGGCGGCTGGCTGACGTGGCAGTCACGGGCGTGACTGGAAGCACGCCCGTGTAACAGTGGCGTGACCAATTCGGTGGTCAGCTGGTCGAATCTGAGTTGTTCACGGGCTGGTCACGGGCGTGGCTTGCGTGTCACGGGCGTGACTTGTGTGTCACGGGCGTGACTTGTGTGTCACGGGCGTGGCTTGCGTGTCACGGGCGTGACTTGTGTGTCACGGCCGTGTACTTTGGGCGTGTCTGACCAGATCTTCTGAATTATGTTGGCAGCAGCTTAACTGGAAACAACAACTTACACGCCCTAAGTCACGCCCGTGACTGAGGGCGTGACTTAGGAAATTTTGCATTTTTGACCTGAAAATTCAGAAAACTTAAGTTAGCACTAAAAATAGGAAAATGAACCAAAATTGCATTTAGGTAAGCAACAATAAGCAAAAAGTAAGAGTAAATATCCTAAAAATAACCTAATTAAACTAACTAGATTTAGCATTATCAGGAATACATAAATTCTTTTAAGCTCTGAAAGGATCTTTGAAATCTTAATAACTCACCCTCCATCTGTGAGTATTTTTTATCTAACTTCCTAGCCTGAGAGTCCACTTGATCTGCAAAGGTGGAGGAGGAACTGGCCACAGTCTTAGAAATGATCTGCTCAAGATCAATTGTGGGTGGATGTGATGCAGATGGAGGAGGTGATGGAGGGAGTTCTTCTTGGATGGGGTAGAGAGGCTGATAGAACTCTAGTGAGACATGAATAGGTGGAGGAGGTGGAGCATGCTGATGATCTGGAATGCGGGTGGATGGTATTTGATGAGAGGATTGTGAAGATGGCTCGGGTAATGATGTGGATTGGAACTAATGTTGTTGTTGTTGTTGCAGTTGTTGAGAAGGGTGTTGAGCTGGGATATCCCCCCGATGGGGCTCTAGAATAGTGTCCATTGAGGTAAGATCATCGCTTGGGGGATCTAGTATCTCCTTGTTTGGCTCTAAAGGATGAAGAGATGGAGGAGGAGATGATGAAGCTTGACCAGGCTATAAAATCTGCCTGGTCCATTTTGAGAATATCCCTATGTTGATCCTTTTTCCAGGAGGAATGGGCACTCCTTTTGAGTTACAGACATTTGGGTAATGCTGGAAGAGTACCTGGCTCATTATCCTCATACATGCATTCTCCTTGTAGGAGTTCTTACGCCCAATAATCTTTAGTAGGCATCTTCCCCAATTGATCTTCTTTTTCTGGACAAGAGCTCCCATAATCTGTAACTGTTGCTTTGGAACAACATCATGTGCAGAAATCTTACACAACAAAACCTTTCCTACTATGTCTGCTAGGAATCTATATTCCTATCCAAGATCCATTTTCTTCAGATTGATTTGCTTGTCCTTTTTGGCCTGTATTAGTTCCAGGGCCCTCTTAGCATCATCCCCTGTTAGTTCATCTATCTCATTTCCAGGAACAAGATCATATGTTTGGTTCAAGATATCTTCTATTATCAGTATGTTTGTGTCATTAATTTTCACTTTGAGGGAACCATCCTCTCCTATCTGAACGTTGTCTCTGAGTTCAGTCAACTCAGCATCAAGGATCTTGCATCTTGTTGCGATAAGCTTGGTCAGACCAGCTTCTTGAAACAAGCCAAGAATGGCTTTGAAACTTTCTTCCGCTGCGCTAAAGGAGTCCATGTCCACATCGAACCCAGAGTTAATCTTAGGAGGGGCCATTGATTGGATGGCTGAGCTAGGAGTGGTCCTCAGGGCCCACAAGACCGGAGGGAGATGATCCGCCCAATTTCCTCTAATGTTCTCGACTTTTTTCTTGAAGAGGTTGATGACTAGCTTGTTGGCTACTTCCACTTGTCCGTTGCTCTTGGGGTGATGCACTGAAGCGAACCGAAGATCGGTTCTGAGTGGCCTGCAAAAATCTTCTAGCTCTGAGCTGGCAAATTGGGGACCATTGTCGGTGACGATGGCGAGGGGGATCCCGAATCTGGAGACGATTTGTCCTTAGATGAAATTCTTCACGTCCTGAGAGGTGGTCTTGGCCAGAGCTTTGGCCTTGGTCCACATGGAGAAGTAGTCAATCATGACGAAAACGAACTTCCTTTGGCCACTTTCTAAGGGAAAAGGGCCAATCAGTTCCATTCCCCAGATTGCAAACGGCCATTGGGCGGTGATTGAATGAAGTTGCTGGGCTGGCTACAGCTGAAGGGGGGTGAATAACTGACACTTATGGCACTTCTTCGAGAAGACCTCCGCATCCTTACGGATAGTAGGCCAGAAGTAACCATGCCTTAGTATCCTCTGCTCCAAAGTGCGAGTCCCAGAATGAATTCTACACTCTCTCGAGTGGATCTCATCTAGGACTCGAGGTACTTCCGCTTCTGAGATGCATCTGGCCAGAGGGCCCGAGATGGTCTTACGATACAGCTCCCCATCCTATAATAGGTAATATGGCGCTTTGTACCGAAACTTTATCTGGTCCCCGTCACCCGCCGGGGGCTGACCAGTGGTTAGGAATGCTATGAACGGATCCATCCACGAACGGCGATGCTCGATCTCCATCAACTCTCCTTCTTTGATGGACGATAGAAATAACTCAGTGATCATTCCTCCAGCCCTCGTCCCGTACATGGCCAAACGATCTGCCGTCTAGTTCTCTTCTCACGATACATGCTCGATGAAGAAGGATTGAAAGCCTCCAATCAATTCCTTTACTATAGCAAGGTACTTCTGCAAGACAGCGTCGCCCGTTTCAAACTCTCCCCGAATCTGCGATGCGACTGCCATTGAATCAGTGAAAGACCTGATATCTTGGATGCCCAACTCCTTCACGAGACACAAAACTTCCATTATGGCCTCATAATCTGCATTGTTGTCCGTGATGGGGAAGAGGACCTCAACTGCTTGCAAGATCCTAGTTCCCTGCGGACTGACAAGCACGATGCCCACTCCCACAGAGCTTCTGCCTGAAGCTCCATCAACGAACATCTTCCAAGGAACTGGAGTAGAAGCTCCCTCTCCCGGCTTTGCTTCTACCGAGAAGTCGGATGAGAAGTCCGCCACTGCCTGCACTTTGATCGCTATCCGGGGCGAGAAAGAAATGTCAAACTCACTGAGTTCTACCGACCATTTTGCCAGCCTTCCCGAATTCTCCACCCCTTCTAGGATACTTCAAAGAAGTTTATCTGTTACGACCCAGATGGAGTGAACATGAAAATAAGGCTGGAGCTTTCGCGACGATACCACTACGGCGAAGCCAAGCTTCTCCAGGATTGGATACCACAACTCCGCCATCTTCAGCACCTGGCTAACATAGTAGATGGGTAGCTACTTCTGTAACATCCCCCAAATGACTAGACCCCTAGGACGGTTTTTTCATGATTAGGTCATGAAAAAACCCTAGGACGCGCAAAGAGAACATAAGAGCTTAGGTTGAGGCGAAAATCTCCATGGTCTGCGAATAGTGATTTCTAGTTACCAAGCCTAAGGTTGGCCTTAGGGCATCGTCGTGACCCATGACCCCACCATGACGTGTCTAAACCAGTAAAGGGATCCCCTTGTAGTACCTCAATTACCCAACCGTAGAAAGAAATGGGCATGTTGAATATGGCCCTAGCGCCGGCACTAGTGGCTAGCGTTGGCGGTACTGATGGATTAGCTGAACCGCTGAGACAAATACTGAACTGTTGAGATGAACCAAATACCATCAAAATGCTAGCGCAGGCGCTAGCACTGGTAGTAGCGATAGTGCCTGACGGTTGCCGAACCGGCAAGCGTTACGCCTCCAAGGGGCTAACATTGGTGCTAGCACTAGCGTCGACGGTAGCTAAATCGACGGGAGACGGTCGAGACTCATTTTGCTGGCCAAATTCATGGCCCAGGGTGTCCAAAAGTCCTCTCAATTGATGAGGGATCATTCCCCCTATCAATTAGAGGAATATTAAGGGTTTTTCCAACCTTTAAGGAGGGTGAACTGAGTGACCTTTGGAGATGGCCGAAATTTTCACCATGAATGGTGATAATGGGGAATCCCAAGCTTCATCTCCTACCCCCAATAGGATTTGGCTCTATAAAAGGGCTCAAGGGGTGGAGGGATTGAGTTTCCCCCATTTTCTAGAAGAATCCTCATAACTAGGCACCTACCGGCATGGCACCCAAGGGATCTCGACCAACCATGGCGGACCGGCGATCGACACGGCTATAAGCCGCAATTAAGGTCCTCCCCTCTTGCCTATTTCTTAGTGGGTAGATCTTATCATTTTGGCCACGAGATTTGGGGCCAATTGGTCTTGAATCGGCATGGATGGAAGCTTGTGATCAAGCTTTCTTCCCTCGTTTAAATTTCTGATTCCGGCAGCCTTCGGCCGGCCAACCACCGTACATTGCCGACTGCCACCTCAACGGAGGTGGTGGAGACATTGGCCAGCCGGGAGAGCATCTAGGTGGCGGGGAAATCACCTCCCAAGTTGCTACAGGGCGGGCCAACCGTGGTCGTTGGCTGATTGAAGAAGGTAAAGGGATGCCCATCGTTTGTGCTTTAAGATCTATGAAAGTTATGTAGTGATATATTTAATGTTCCTATTTATGTCCCTTTACTGGCAGTAGTTAGAAATAATTTTAGAAAATACTTACTGCCCCCTGATGAAAAAGTGGCCAACACCAAAGTTGTAGCCCTTGGTGTGTAATTTAATTTAAAATTTGTTTCAGTCCAAAAGGAGCATTGTAGCTCCCTATAGAGCCATTTTGGTGGGGCAGGTCCGTAGGGTGGGACAACCACCATTTCATAAATAACTTTTGATGGGTTAATGATATTGGCTTGAAATTTGGAACATATGCTGTTTATACCTACACCCTTAACATATCCAAAAATGGGATTTTTTGGAGAACATGTTTCTAAGGTTGTTGTAAAAATTTAATAAATCATATAATATTTAATTTTAGGGTCTAATGACATCCAATCCCCTCCGAATTTTAGGGTCTAATGACACTGGTAAAAATTTCAGCCCAATTGGGACTGATTTAGTTGGCTAATTAGTTGACCAGAGTTTGGTCAAACTAGGTCAAAAGTGCACAAGATGGAATTAGGTGGTCAAATCTCGTCAATGTGATGTGAGATGTGGGCCACTGGTTTAGGATCACATAATACACCCCATGAGTAATTTGGGGTTATGTGGGGTGAATATGCCCTAGGACCCTAGTTCTAACCTTAGGGTTGCACTTTAGGCCTTGTGAAGGGAATAGGGGCATAAGTCCTCAAATAGTCATGAAACTTGGTAGATAAGTTTATATGGTGTAAATATGCCCTAGGAAATTTTATGAGAATTTTAAGAACACTTATCCCCTCTGATTTAGGTTATAACCTTTTTAGAAAACTTTTTTATAAGAGAAATTTACATGCTCAAATTATCTTGGATGTTGATGAAAGTTTGGTAGATTACATAAAATCATAACATAGACCTCTGGTAATTTTTGTGTAATTATTGAATTGATTTAATTATTATGTCATTCACAAGTCATCTGTTTTGTCTTAAGATTATGATAAATAAATGAGGGCCAAATATTATTTGGAAAATTGTGAAACTTGGTGATAGACATTTTAGGGCATTAGAAAGCTCTGTGAATTTCTGTACAATTTTTGGAATTATTTATCAGTACGTTGCTTCACAATGTTCCCTAGTTTGGAGTTATTTGGAATATTTAATTATATGACTAATTAGTTTTGATAAATTCTGAAATTTGGCCAGTAGTCTTTTCTGATTAATATAAAGGCCTGGTAGTTTTCCCATAATTTTAGGACAAGTATTTTTTGTGGTTCCTTCATTAAATTCTAATTTGGGGTAATTATTCAATATTATAATTAGAGGCCAACCCCTTGTTGCAAAATTGTGATATTATGTATTTACTGTTATTTTGACTTCATATATTTTCCATAATTTTATGGGGGCCATATCATAAGAAGATCTTATACTTTATGTTCAATTTCGCACTTGGCCAATGCTGGAAAAATATGATTCTCTGGATTTAGTCTTTAAACATCATGATAGACCTCCAATAAATATCTTGAGTCAATTGGATGAATATTTGGAGTACCTCCTCTCATACCACTCATATAACTCAATTGGTCTGCGTATAGTAAAACTGTAAAATTGATTAAATTGAAGACCAGTAGGCCTAGTTGAAGAGATTGAAGGTCACCAAAAAGGAGTTTATGTGATGAAAGTGTGCTTGGTGAGTTAAGGGTGAAGTTGAGCTCGGATTGACGAAAAATTGTCTTTCCCCTTAGAGGGTCATAAAACACTTAGGAGGTTAATTCAAGTGTAATGATAAGAAGGGGAATTCTAATGGGTAGTTACCAATAACATTAAGTGCCTGGTAAAGAGGGAGCTTTGGGGTGTCATCCCATCATAGCCCCTGGTTCCACTGCGAGCCCCTCACATAGTAATCCTCGGGAAGCCCATGGTTAACTCTAATTTATAGGAATAAGATGATATTCAGGATTAACTCAAAAATACACACACATCCACACCCTGTGTTTATGGGAGGTTATTTGGTTTAGAATTACGAGCGGTAGGCTCGGTGGCTGTTGGCACGGACAGGTTGGTCCGGCGAGCCGGTGGCTCGGAAGGTTAAGGTGACGGGCAGGTTAGCCCGGGGAGCTTATGGCTCGGAGATAGATGGTAAGAATGTTTGCATGTGCATACAGGTGGTGGGTCTTCAGTATTGACGGTCGTTCACACCGACGTCGATGCGCTGACTCGGCAAGTGTTATTTGCACTTAGCCATGAAAATTTTGGTGGTCCAGCCAGTAAGAGTATGCAGGAGCTCAGCAGTTTTGCGTTGAGGCGTACGATTGGTCTAGGTTAGGTAGTGTGAATACCAACCTAGAGGTGGGCGAGGCCCAACCCATCGCTTCCGTTTGCCACTACGGGAGTATCCTGGTAGTCTTGCTAGCTCCAAAAGGGGGGGAACTAAAGGTCTGTGCGCATAGAGTCGAAGTGTGTGAGTTGCACTTGTATGAACATAACATAAACTACATAACTCTTCATGTCATGGCATAAGCATTTCATTTCAACCCCTACCCCTATCGTATAAATCGGTATGGGACTTTTTATACGATAGGCACTGCTAAACGACCCCTTGGTCTATAGGTTTGTGTGGGCATTCCTATAAATCAGTGGTTACTTTTTCTATTGTATAACTAATTTACTTACTGTTCTTTACTTGCTCTTTACCATGCATTATATTACTGCTTCAATTACCTATATACACATGCATAGTTGTAGACATTTCCTGTAGACAGATCCACTGTCACCTACTTTTATTTATACCCCTTGATGTCCTCCGCTTCGTCCTCCCGCTCGGTGCCTAGGTCCACTGGGGGTGGATGGGGGGAACAAGGCTTAGTCTTTTTTACTAATGGTCGGTGGACCATATCATTTTAGGGGACCGAAGAGACGCTGCAGCACCAGATGCCAGTGTAGACGTAGGCGGGCTAGTCTAGTACAGGAGCACCAGTTCCAGGATCAGTGAGTGTTTAGTAGATTATGCTTCCGCGAGTGAAATTGTAGTGAGGAATTGATGTATAGGGCATGAGCCCTTTATTATTGTAACCTTCGTTATTTCAGTTATATCCTGTGGACATTTATGATGTATATCATGCGATTGTGGACTTGAACTTCTTTTTGTTCATTTATTCTTTTCTTCTTCTGTGATCGATATGGCCAGCAGGATCGGCATTTTATAGTGGCGACCTTCCTGAGTGAAGGTGTCACCTCAAAGCGGTAGTTTTGGGCATAAGACCCGGTTTTGTAGCGAAAAAATGGGCTCTTACAACTTCTTCCCTTCTTCTCGGACTAGCATAGAACTTACTGCTTCCGCCCCTACTCCTAGGTAGATGAGTAGGTCTTCGCCCTCCCTTGGGCTTTGAAGTAGAGGTATCCGGGTCAACTGCTCATTCAGCCTTGTGAACGCCTTCTCGCATTCCTCGGACCACTCAAAGCCTTTATTCTTCTAGAGCATCTTGAAGAATGGAGAGCACTTCTCCCTGGTCTTTGGCAAGAAGAGGCTAAGTCCAACCAACCTTTCAGTCAACCTTTGAACTTCCTTCGCAGTCCTTGGCGAGGTCATCTCCAGGATTGCCTTAGCCTTGTCAGGGTTGGGCCCTACTCCTTTTGGGGTGAGGAGATTGTTGGAACATGGTTTTCCGCATCCCTTTAATTTGAGAATAACAAATCCTACTTGTATTTGATCTTGTTTGCCATTGTATTTTAGCATGCAGGTTTGGACAGATATGACACCAGGTTGCTGCAATACTGGTCTGGCACTATCCACAAGTAGAAGGATTGAAAGATGTCTAACGCCATGCATTAGGTCTTAATGTTGGGTGTTAGCAATCGAAGGGATGGTCTGCCGATCGACGGGATGGGATGTCGATCGACGGGATGGCTTGCCGACTGAATAAAAAGAGATAGAAACTTAATGCCAGGCGTTAGTACTTAACGCTGGCTGTTGAAACCAGAGAACTGGTCTTGACGTTCGAAAAGGAGATGCAGCTAACCCTTACTTGAACCAAGCGAGACCCTTGACCAGTCACCAAGAACCGAAGAACCTTACCCTCAAAGAACACCCTAATCCATGAACAGACCCCTTAAGCTGCAGTGTGGAGGTCTTACCGCATACCCGGAAGCTCACAAGGAACTTCACCTCCCAAGCCAATGCTGAGCCTGGGCACCTTGGAGGGCACTAAGGATCACCTCACCGTCCACCTTCAATGACAGGGGGAGGGGAGGGGTAATGCTTACTCACACGCGATGGGGGGGGGGGGGGTACCAACAACCCTTCCCAAGGTGCCCACGGGGATCTATTTATAGACTTCCCAAAATTGGGCTGCGGATAGCCAAAATTCTACTATCCGCAGCTCAATATCGAACCCGAATGATCAACGCAAGAGGGGGGACGAGTGGAGGATGAAACGTCCACTCCCCCCCTCGCCGGGGGTCGGATGGGTGGACCAAGGTCCACCACCTGAACTGGGCGAGTGGACAATATGGTCCACTCAACCTACTGGGCAAGTGGACCATAGGGCCACTCGCCCAGCTGCCCGGGCGAGTGGACCACAGGTCCACTCGCCTATAGGCTTGGGGGAGAGTGGACCTTGAGTCCACTGGCCCCCCACCTTGGGCGAGTGGACCCAAGGTCCACTCGCCCCCTACTCGGGCGAGTGGACCGAGGTCCACTCGCCCGGGGTCTTGGGCGAGTGGACCCAAGGTCCACTCGCCCCCTACTCGGGCGAGTGGACCGAGGGTCCACTCGCCCGGGGCCTTGGACGAGTGTACCCAAGGTCCGCTCGCCCAGGGAAGCTTGCCCCCCCCGGGCTTTCTCTTTTAAGTCCTGACGACCTCCGTTGGTTCGGTTTGCTGCGTCGCGGTCACCTTTTCCATCACGACCTCATCCGTGTCGGGTCACACCGACTCGGAAAATATGAGGGTTGTACACAATCCTCGCTCTTTTTGAGCTTGTCTTAAGCTCGGAAAGAAAGTCTAGCCCACCTATTTGACGAGTAGGTGGGACCCTAGAGTGATCCACGAAGGGCCCTGCCAACGGGATGCTCCTGCCGAGTTTTTCAACTGAACCTAACTTGGGGCGGAACGCGAACCTTTCTCCACTTAACAACCCTCCTATGAGCCGAGCTCAACTGGAGGTGGAGAAAGCTCAACACCTTAGGTCGAATTGAACTTGACCTGAGGTGGAGAAAAACTCAACACCCTTAGTCGAGCCGAGCTAGACCTGAGGTGGAAGGCAAACATTTCTCCACTTGACAACCCTCTTATGAGCCGAGCTCAACTGGAGTTGGAGAAAGCTCAACACCTTAGGTCAAATTGAACTTGACCTGAGGTGGAGAAAAACTCAACACCCTTAGTCGAGCCGAGCTCGACCTGAGGTGGAAGGCAAACCTTTCTCCACTTAACAACCCTCCTATGAGCCGAGCTCAACTGGAGGTGGAGAAAGCTCAACACCTTAGGTCGAATTGAACTCGACCTGCGGTGGAAGCCAGGAACTCCACACCTATCAGGAAGCCGAGCTCACCTGGTGGGGGAGGGGACTCCACACCGACCAGGGAGCCGAGCTCACCTGGAGGAGGAGTGAACTCCACACCTACCAGGGAGCCGAGCTCACCTGGAGGGGGAGGGAACTCCACACCTACCAGGGAGCCGAGCTCACCTGGAGGGGGAGGTAACTCCACACTTACCAGGGAGCCGAGCTCACCTGGAGGGGGAGGGAACTCCACACCTACCAGGGAGTCGAGCTCTCCTTAAGGGGGAGGGAACTCCACACCTACCAGAGAGCCGAGCTCACCTGCAGGGGGAGGGAACTCCACACCTACCAGGGAGCCGAGATCACCTGGAGGGCGAGGGAACTCCACACCTACCAGGGAGTCGAGCTCACCTGGAGGGGGAGGGAACTCCACACCTACCAGGGAGCCGAGCTCTCCTAGAGGGGGAGGGAACTCCACGCCTACCAGGGAGCCGAGCTTACCTGGATGGGGAGGGAACTACACACCTACCAGGGAGCCGAGCTCACCTAGAGGGGGAGCGAACTGCACACCTACCAGGGAGCCAAGCTCACCTGGAGGGGGAGGGAACTCCACACCTGCCAGGGAGCCGAGCTCTCCTGGAGGGGGAGGGAATCAACAATTTCCCGAACTATCCGGGTGCGGAGAACCGGTCCACGTCCCAGGTGCTTACCTCACCGAGGGACAGAGGAACTCCACCATATTATCAAAGCAACTGAGGCAGAGATCCAATCCATGCCCTAGGTGCTTACCTTCACCTAAAGGCAGAGGAACTCCACCATCTTAACAAAGAAACTTAGGCAGAGATCCAATCCACGCCCTAGGTGCTTACCTTCACCTAAAGGCAGAGGACTCCACCATCTTATCAGAGCAACTGAGGCAGAGATCCCATCCACGTATTAGGTGCTTGGTATCCTGGAGGTAGAGGAATTCAACACCTTTACGAACCAATTGGTGGGGGAGTACCCGTCCACGTACTAGGGGCTTAGCTTGCCTGGAGGCAGAGGAACCCAGCACCTTCCCAAACCAGTTGGGGGCGGAGTACCCGTCCACATCCTAGGGGCCTAGCTTACCTGGAGGCAGAGGAACTCAACACTTTTCAAACCAACTGGAGGTGTAATACCCATCCACGTCCTAGGGACCTAGCTTACCGGGAGGCGGAGGAGCTCATCATCTTTCCAAGTCACTTAGCCAAGTATCGAGTCGACCCGATGAGTCTCCCACCTGCCGGCATGACTGAGCCCGGTGAATGGTCTCTTATCGGGGATTTTAACAATCAGTCGACCCGATGAGTCTCCCATCTGCCGGAATGACTGAGCCCGGAGAATGGTCTCTAGTCGGGGATCTTACCAATCAGTCGACCCGATGAGTCTCCCATCTGTCGGCATGACTGAGCCCGGAGAATGGTCTTTATTTGGGGATCTTACCAATCTGTCGACCCGATGAGTCTCCCATCTGCCGACAATACTGAGCCCAGAGAATGGTCTCTAGTCGGGGATCTTACCAATTAGTCGACCCGATGAGTCTCCCATCTGCCGGCATGACTGAGCCTGGAGAATGGTCTCTAGTCGGGGATCTTACCAAATGGGAGCGGAGCACCCATCCACGTCCTAGGTGCTTACTTTCACCTGGAGGCGTGGGAACTCAACACCTTCCCCAAGCCACTTAGATGCTTACCAACCTCTGCCCTCATGGGATAAAGTAACTATTATGAGCTGAAATAAGAGGTTTTTCGCAGGATAAAATTAACATTTATTAAGGATAAAAATGTTTTAGATCGTCGCCACTCCAAGTGTTGCCGAGGGGAACTCCTTCAACATTATGAAGGTGATACACCCCCCCCCCCCCCAACTTCAGGGCTTCCAGGATTACATAGGGTCCTTCCCAATTGGGTTGGAACTTTCCTACATTCGTCGATCTTCCCGCGACGTCGACCTTCTTGAGGACCAGATCTCCTGGGATGAATTGCTTGATCCTAATGTTCTTATCGAAATACCTGGCCATCCGACATTTCACTTCCTCCTGCCGAATCGACGCGAGGTCCCAGAGCTCCTCAACCACATCCAGCGAGAGCCGTTATTCCTCCTCGTTGTCCATCCTCCAGTCTTCATCACCCTCCTGGGCGGCCACGACCCGGGGGGATCTGACCTCGAATTCCACAGGGAGTATAGCCTCGGACCCATGAGAGAGTTTGAATGGCGTTTCCCCCGTCGCGGTGTTGGGCGTTGTTCTCAAGGCCCACAAGACCGAGGGAAGCTGCTCCACCCAGTTCCCTTTCAGTTTCTCCACTTTTATCTTCAGCAAGTTGACTATGACATTGTTTGCCGCCTCGACCTTGCCATTGCTCCGAGGATGATGAACGAAGGCGAAACGAAGATCGATTCCCAACTGACCGCAGAAGCTAGTGAGCTCCTCACTCGCAAACTGTGGTCTGTTGTCCGTCACTATGGCGAGGGGGAGTCCGTGCCTGCAAATTATTTCTCCCCAAATAAAATTTCTTATTACCTGCGAGGTTGTTTTTACCAAAGCTTTGACCTCCACCCATTTGGAGAAGTAGTCTATCATGACCAGCAGGAACCTTCTTTGACCGCTAGCCTGAGGGAATGGACCGACCAAGTCCATCCCACAGATGGAGAAGGGCCAGGGTGTTGTGATGGTCCTGAGCCTTTGCGCAGGTTGGAGTTGGAGCGGTGCGAAGAGCTGACACTTCCGACACTTCTTTGCAAACTCTGTGGCATCCCTGCGAAGGGTCGACCAGAAGTATCCCTGCCTCAACACCCTTTTCTCTAAGGTTTGGCTTCCAGAGTGGCTCCTGAATTCTCCGGA
Source organism: Dactylorhiza incarnata (assembly GCA_033032865.1). Taxonomy (NCBI): domain Eukaryota; kingdom Viridiplantae; phylum Streptophyta; class Magnoliopsida; order Asparagales; family Orchidaceae; genus Dactylorhiza; species Dactylorhiza incarnata. Next base: position 3,834,010 of record JAWHQI010000068.1, read on the forward strand.
GTGGATTTCTTCCAAGACCGTTGGGACTTAATCTTCTACCACGCACCTTGCTAGGAGCCCGGTTAGGGTCTTCCTATACAAGCTCCCATCTAGGATCTGGTAGTATGCAAACTTGTACCTGAACCGCCTCTTATCTGGGACCCCCTCCGGGAACTCGCCTGAGGTCAGAAAGGTGAGGATCGGGTCCGCCCACGAGGCCCCTTGATCGATCTCCATGAGCTCCCCTTCCTCGATGGATGGGCGGAACAACTCAGTCACCGTTCCTCCGGCGCGAGGGCCGTACTTTGCCAACTGATCTGCTCGAGCATTTTCCTCCCTCAGAATATGCTGGATGGAGAAAGTGTGGAACCCCCCGATGAGGTCATTAACCTTTGTCAGATACCTCTGGAGGGTCGGCTCCTTCGCTTCGAACTCTCCCCAAACCTGGGAGGCCACCACCATCAAATCCGTGAAAACCTTCACATCCCAGATTCCTAATTCCTTTGCTAGTCGAAGCCCAGCCACCACTGCTTCATACTCGGCCTAGGTGTTGGTTACGGGGAATCAGATGCCGATCGCCTGCTCAATCCTTGTCCCCTGTGGACTGACCAGGACTACCCCTCCGCCGAGGGAATTTTTCCCCGATGCCCCGTCTGCGAATAGCTCCCATGCCATCAACCCGGTGGTTTCCAAACCATCCACCTTGGTCACATACTCTGCTAGAAAATCCACCACTGCCTGCGCTTTCATTGACAGCCGAGGGATGAAAGTGACATCAAACTCTCTAAGCTCAACCAACCACTTTGCCAATCTCCCGGAGTGCTCCACTCCTTCCATAATGTTGCAAAGGGGGTGATCGGTCACCACACTGATCAAATGAGCCTGGAAATAGGGACGAAGTTTCCACGCTGAGATGAGTAAAGCGAATGCCAGCTTCTCCAGGATAGGATACTTGAGCTCCGCCTTTTTCAGGACTCGGCTGACGTAATAGATCAGCAGCTGCTTCTTCCCCTCCTCCCTGACCAGGACCAAGCTAACTGCCTTAACTCCTACCCCTAAGTAAAGAAAAAGGTTTCTCCTACTCTCGGACCCTGGAGCAAAGGAGCCCGCGTCAGCTGTTCCTTTAACGCCTGAAAGGCCTTCTTGCATTCTGGCGTCCACTTAAACTTCTGACCCTGGCACAGGGCTCTAAAGAATGGAGAGCACTTCTCCCCTGCTCTAGAGAGAAACTGGCTCAACCCTGCCAACATCCCTATCAACTTTTGAATCTCTTTCGCATTCCTCGGCGACTCCAACTACAGGATGGCTTTGACCTTGTCAGGGTTGGGCTCGACCCCCACCAGGGTGAGTAGGTGACCTAGGAACTTTCCTCGACTTGCCCCGAAGACGCACTTAGAAGGGTTGAGCCTCATCTTGAACCTTTGAAGGGTGGAAAAGGTCTCCTCCAAGTCTTGCAGATGAGGTGCAACGTCCCTACTTTTAACCATCAAGTCATTCACATAGACTTCCAGGTTGCGCCCCTTCTGCTCCTTGAAAACTCAGTCCATCATCCTTTGGTACATTGCTCCTGCGTTCCTCAGCCCGAAAGGCATCATCTTGTAATAGTAACACCCATCATCCGTGATGAAAGAAACATCCTTAACATCGGGCGGATGCATTCAGATTTGATGGTAGTCGGAGAACGCATCCAAGAAACTCATCACCGGGAAGCCGATAGCTGAATGCACCAACGCGTCAATCCGAGGCAGAGGATAACAATCCTTAGAACAAGCCTTGTTCAACAGGGAGAAGTCCACACACATTCTCCACTTCCCGTCTCCCTTCTTTACCATTTCCACGTTAGAAACCCATCCTGGATATTAGATTTCTTCCACGAATCCTGCCTCTAGCAGCTTCCCTACCTCCTCTCTGATCGGCCCGGCGAGGGTAGACGATACATTTCTCTTCTTCTGGCAAATGGGGCAGACGCTTGAGTCGAGTTTGAGGCGATGACATGCCACATTTGCATCGACACCTGGCATCTCTGCAGCACTCCATGCGAAGATGTCCACATTCTGTTGGACACATCTTCGGATCCTCTCGTGATCCTGGTCGCTCAGCCTTCCGCCGATTCGTATCAACTACAACTTTCCCTCGTCGCTAACGACATCCCTCTCTATCACTTCCTCTGCCACTTCCAACTTGGTCTGATCATCTGACACCTGATCTGACTTCCCTGCTTCACCTTCTCCTGTCAACGACCACGACTTGTTGGGAGGAGGTGAGTTCCTTGGCTCTTCGCTTCCAGCCATGGGACTTGCTCAGAGCTTTCCGAACTAGCTGCTTCCATGCTCATCGTACCAGAATGTTGAAACCAGAGAACTGGTCTCGACGTTCGAAAAGGAAATGCAGCTAACCCTTACTTGACCTGAGCGAGACCCTTGACCAGTCACCAAGAACTTAATTCCTTACCCTCAAAGAACACACTAATCCATGAACAGACCCCTTAAGCTGCAGCATGGAGGTCCCACCGCATACCTGGAAGCTCACAAGGAACTTCCCCTCCCAAGCCAAAGCTGAGCCTGGGCACCTTGGAGGGCACTAAGTATCACCTCACCGTCCACCTTCAATAACAGGGGGATGGGAGGGGAGGGGTAGTGTTTGCTCACACGCGAGGGAGGGGGGTACCTGATGGCACAAATCATAGCACACCGCTATAGGCGGTAGTAAGACTGCGGCACGAAACGGCAGTGTACCGATCGTTCAAGTAATATAAAATGGGAATGAATCCCCAAGTATCGATCTCAAAGGAACACAGTAAGGTGGAGTTAACTTTCAAGGAAGGACTTGAGATTGAAGTCCTAAAGGTCGGATGGAATGCGGGAGAGTTGGTTTGGCTTTTGGAAAATAAAAGAAAACAACTACAACTACTCCAATGCAATGCCGCTATGCAATGCTTCGCTTGGCGGGATGGAGACTAGGAAGGCCTTGAGCGCGCTGCGTCGCAAGGGCGGATGGACGAGTAGGCAAGCATCGTCGAACTGTGCAGGCCTTGAGCGCACTGCTTCGTTGGGCGAATGGATTACACGGGCCGCTATGCCACGCTTCGCTAGGCGGATGGAAGAGTAGGCAAGCGGATGAAATGGTTCGCACCGGCGGAGTCGGAATGGATTACACGGGCCGCTATGCCACGCTTCGCTAGGCGGATGGAAGAGTTGGCATACGGATGAGGGTCGTAAGCACCTCGTCGACAAGCACGCCACTAGCAATTGCTAGTGCGGCACACGAACGTGACTGCGGGATGGAGGATGGAATGGGGCGCTCTTCACTTGCATAAACCACTCATATCAATTTTACATTAACATGATATACAAAAATAACATAATAAGGTTTAAGCAAACATTGTTCATACACCCAAACTATAAAGGAAAACGATACTACAGTATAAAGGGGGTTTTGATTACAACCAAAGCACGGAGACTCATCGGAGGTTCACGGCCGGAATCTAGGGTTGTCAATCCTTGTCCGGGCTCGGGATCCAACTGTCGTCCGAGGTCCGGAAGAGCTGTCACCTTCTTCTATTATACCCGTCTTCTCCGTCAATCTTCTCTGGCCACGATCTCACCGGAGAACTTCATATATGCAGCAGGAAATCCCTTGAAATGGAGCTTTGGAGATGCACGATCAATGGAGGAGGCCTAGAGGATGCTCCGGCTTGAGATTTGCAAGAGAATGGCGGTCGGAGCTCCTCCCGAAGGTGGGCGATGATGGAGAGGCGAGATGGGCGCTCTGGAGCAGGAAACGACGCTGAAATCGGTCTAAAATACGGGTTAGGGCGAAAGGATTCGTGAAAATGCGTATTTATAGAAAGCAGAATTTTGAGCGCGCACGGTCAGTGGCGCACGACCAGTGACTGTGCGTGAAGGAATGCCTGTGATAGTGCGCGAAGAACCTGTAGCATAATCCTGAACTGCAAAATAGCGCACGATCAGTGGCGCACGACCAGTGGTCGTGCACACTATATCCAGTGGTCGTGCGAAGTGCCAGACAGGCCCATTTTAAGTGAGAATTAATGCACGATCAGTGGCGCACGACCAGTGGTCATGCTCACTAATGGCTAGTGCTCGTGCGCAGTGTTCCTATGCAGTTTTTGCGCACCGGAACACTCGCACAACCCCCGTGTCAACATGAAAGATCATCGGGCCATGCAAATGGGCATTCCACACATTCTCAAATCTCCGAAATTAAATTGCAACATAAAGCATGAGTAAGATAATCATGAAAATACACCGAAACGGGCCTAAAAGTGCACATAGCAAGGAATATCAAATATGCATGAAAACATGCCTAAAATGTAGTGCAAAGACTAGATAATCGGCCCAAATGAGTCCAAAAATATGTATATAATTGGGACTCATCACACCCCCAGACTTACCTGTTTGCGCGTCCTGAGCAAACAACTCTCGGCGGACGGGAAAAACAAGGGTTAGAAAGGTTAGAAAGGTGATTGTGGCTAGGAGTAATATGCGAAATCAAATAATCACGTACATAAAATTTTCGTAGAAGAAATATCTACTATGCAAAGTAATTTACAAATATCTAAAATAGTAAATAAGAGATTAGTTTACTCAAAAGCTGAACCAAGTGAGATCTGCCAGTCACGTGTAGGGAGGATGTAGAGACGCGCTCAGACGAGTATTTCGACAAATACGGGATGCAGAACTAACTCCACCGAAATCCATCGGTGTCGGGAGCCATAAGCTCGCACTTTCGCACTCTCTCCACAACATTAGGTAAAACTACACACTAGTCAATAGGGCTTTCAGGTAAATATGAGGCTTAGGTTGCGGTAGGATATACAATGATAAACTCGGAGGCTAACACACCTAATACATTTGAGCAATACAATTTGTAAAACCCCGGCAACGCATAAAGCTGATGTGTTCATCGCCAACACCCAACATAAAGTAATTCCTATCAAACAATTCAGAACTTCTGAATTAGAATGTAAAGAACTCGGAATTTTTTTTCTTTTGGAGCGCTAATCTTTCCAATTTTAGCTCACTAATACCCTCTTTTTTAACTTTTTTAACTTTTTTCTTCAACTAACCGATAACACCACGTCACAATAATTAGTTATACTATAAAGCTCAAAACACGTGCGTATACAGGTTTGGTGAACTTGGCATAAGCGAGAGCGGTGGAGCTAAATAGAAAAGGTGGGATAGGCTCAAAATTGGTTAGCAAGGGTAAATTTCTGGTTTTGGCTCAAAGCTCAAATGGTCCAAAGAATGGCCTACATCATGCTAATGCATTAGAACTACCTGGTGCCTATGTTTTGAGAGTCGCTAGGGGCAAGTTCTTAGCCACCGAGAAAGATAACTCTTTCTCCCGACTCGAGAAATACGAATCTAGCGTTCGCTACCAACTCACCTACACTACCGGTAGATCGGCACAGGTTCATGCTTTGAGTAAAATAAAACTCTAATTACTAGATTAGATAAGAATAAAGATACAAAGCATGAAAATAGAAATAGCTTCTACGCAAAATTCTATGCATAACATGAGTATTCGATTAGAACACTACTGGAGTCGACATCGTACTCCAAACCACAATTCCTAGCTAACATAATTGACTTCCCGGCTCCATTCCGAAAGGAAATTTGGCACGGTAGCACTCGCAAGTAAGTGCGTGCATAGTGGGCGCGGTGTGTGCGTGCCACATAAAAATTGATAAACTAAATAAACTGAAAGCTAAAATAATAACACTACCGGAATGCGTGCGTGCGTGCACGTGCATGGTTCTCACTCTCCCCCAGACTACATGAAAGCATAATCTAAAATATGATTCTTTAAGCATTAAACTAAGGAGAAAAGGGAGAGTGTACCCCATCTTCAGAAGTGAGCATACCGGAAGAATTGGCGTTAAATTCTGAAAATTTCTCTCCAAGAGTCCGCCACCAAAGAAATTGCCGCACACCTGCAGGCAAAGAGGCTCCAAGCAAAAATATATAAAACTAAACTATTAACGGGTTAGCAACAAAAACTTGGGTTGTCTCCCAGCAACGCTTTTGTTTACCGTCCTTAAGCTGTACTTAATACCTGTATTAAGCAGTTAATAATATTGTCTAAGCATAAAAGCAAAAGTTAATAAATCCTAAATATTACATGCCTCAAAATGATCAACTATAAGTTGATTTAAAATAGTAACTGAAAGTGAACGAAATGGGTCCGAAGACCCGATAGCAGCACATCAGAAGATCAGGAGCTTTCCATCTCCATATTTCATCTTTCTTCATCCTCTTCCTCTCCTCCAATCTGCGGTCATGGATGAAGTAACGCTTTCCACCCTGCACCCAGTCTTTCAAGGAAAAAGCAGGCAATGATGATGAAGTGGAATAGACGATTGAATTCATCATTGCCAACTGCTTTCCCTGCCAAGACTGCCTCTCAAAATTACCCAAGAATGAGTCTATAAATTCAAGCGCCTGCAAAGGGATAAATGAAATATCAGACATTAATGAAAGAGGGGAAGCAGGAAGGATGACCTTATCAACATAATCACTAAAAGAAAGAGGATTAGGAAATAAAATGGACGAAGGACTAAAAGAATCAAACAATGGAGGAGTGATCCCGGTTTCACTCCTGGCAGGATCCAAGGATAGATCTCTATCATCATCGTAAGTATCATAGCGAGGGGAACCCAAGAACTCAAGGGCCTCGGTGGTGAGTTGGACCTCCTCGTCCCATGAGGAAGTGCAAACCTCCTCATCAAAGAGAGTATCCTCCTCATCCCACCGAGGTGCATCATTGTGATCAAAGGATTCATTCTCCCCTTCTGGGAAGACGAACTCCTTATCCCACTTTGGAGCACCCTCCGAGTCAGAAGCATCACCCCACTCCTTCACTTCGATAGGATCATAAAAAATGTGTGTAGAAAAATCATGCAAAGAAACTGGAGGAACAAAAAGATTTGGTTCCTCCGCAAAAAGATCCGCTAACGCCTCCCCAATGGAAAGAATACTTTCCTCATCATACTCAGGTGCATCTAGGAGCTCCCATTCCTCTCCTTGTTGGCTAACAGATGAGTGATCATCATCACTGGGAGTGAAGCCATACACAGGGAGTGAGGAGTCCATGCACGAGACAAGCTCGGGGGTAAAGGGCACAATTGCATCCATGGGTAAAGAATGAGCGATAGGGACAATGTTGTCATGAGTGGAGGAGCAGTGGTCAGGATTGAAAAGACTAGGACAGACCTTCAATTCATGACCCTCTCCTCGACACAACAAGCAAACAAAGTTCCTATACTGCCTAGCATTTAACTCATTCATTTGGTCTATATAATAAACCCTCTTGTCATTAAAGTTAGGTGAAATATCCCATGACGACATTTTCAAAAATTAAAGCAGATATAAAGAGACTGAAATTCTTTGCAAGGAAATCTACACAAACTAATAAAACTCCTTAGATTAAACTTGCCAAAAAATTTAAAACAGAAGAGAAATAAACAAACAAACAAACATAAAATGATCAGAAAGCAAACAACAATAATAAAGCGGCTATACACACTGGAAGAAACTTCTCTCTCTCAGCTCTCCCTCTCAAGAAAACTCACACGACCGTGTTCCCCGGCAACGGCGCCAAAAACTTGATGGCACAAATCTTAGCACACCGCTATAGGCGGTAGTAAGACTGCGGCACGAAACGGCAGTGTACCGATCGTTCAAGTAATATAAAATGGGAATGAATCCCCAAGTATCGATCTCAAAGGAACACAGTAAGGTGTAGTTAACTTTCAAGGAAGGACTTGAGATCGAAGTCCTAAAGGTCGGATGGAATGCGGGAGAGTTGGTTTGGCTTTTGGAAAATAAAAGAAAACAACTACAACTACTCCTATGCAATGCCGCTATGCAATGCTTCGCTTGGCGGGATGGAGACTAGGCAGGCCTTGAGCGCGCTGCGTCGCAAGGGCGGATGGACGAGTAGGCAAGCGGAGTCGAACTGTGCAGGCCTTGAGCGCACTGCTTCGTTGGGCGAATGGATTACACGGGCCGCTATGCCACGTTTCGTTAGGCGGATGGAAGAGTAGGCAAGCGGATGAAATGGTTCACACCGGCGGAGTCGGAATGGATTACACGGGCCGCTATGCCACGCTTCGCTAGGCGGATGGAAGAGTAGGCATACGGATGAGGGTCGCAGGCACCTCGTCGACAAGCACGCCACTAGCAATTGCTAGTGCGGCACACGAACATGACGGCGGGATGGAGGATGGAATGGGGCGCTCCTCACTTGCATAAACCAGTCATATCAATTTTACATTAACATGAAATACAAAAATAACATGATAAGGTTTAAGCAAACATTGTTCATACACACAAACTATAAAGGAAAACGATACTATAGTATAAAGGGGGTTTAGATTACAACCAAAGCACGGAGACTCATCGGAGGTTCACGGCCGGAATCTAGGGTTGTCAATCCTTGTCCGGGCTCGGGCTCCAACTGCCGTCCGGGGCCCGGAAGAGCTGTCACCTTCTTCTATTATACCCGTCTTCTCCGTCAATCTTCTCTGACCACGACCTCACCGGAGAACTTCATATATGCAGCAGGAAATCCCTTGAAATGGAGCTTTGGAGATGCACGATCAATGGAGGAGGCCTAGAGGATGCTCCGGCTTGAGATTTGCAAGAGAATGGCGGTCGGAGCTCCTCTCGAAGGTGGGCGGTGATGGAGAGGCGAGATGGGCGCTCTGGAGCAGGAAACGGCGCTGAAATCGGTCTAAAATACGGGTTAGGGAGAAAGGATTCGTGAAAACGCGTATTTATAGAAAGCAGAATTTTGAGCGCGCACGGTCAGTGGCGCACGACCAGTGACCATGCGTGAAGCAATGCCTGTGATACTGCGCGAAGAACCTGTAGCATAATCCTGAACTGCAAAATAGCGCACGATTAGTGGCGCACGACCAGTGGTCGTGCGCACTATATCCAGTGGTCGTGCGAAGTGCCGGACAGGCCCATTTTAAGTGAGAATTAATGCACGATCAGTGGCGCACGACCAGTGGTCATGCACACTAATGGCTAGTGCTCGTGCGCAGTGTTCCTATGCAGTTTTTGCGCCCTGGAACACTCGCACAACCCCCGTGTCAACATGAAAGATCGTCGGGCCACGCAAATGGGCATTCCACACATTCTCAAATCTCCGAAATTAAATTGCAACATAAAGCATGAGTAAGATAATCATGAAAATACATCGAAACGGGCCTAAAAGTGCACATAGCATGGAATATCAAATATGTATGAAAACATGCCTAAAGTGTATTGCAAAGACTAGATAATCGAACCAAATGAGTTCGAAAATATGTATATAATTGGGACTCATTAGTACCAACAACCCTTCCCAAGGTGTCCATGGGGGTCTATTTATAGACTTCCCAAAATTGCGCTGCGGATAGCCAAAATTCTACTATCCGCAGCTCAACATCGAACCTGAATGATCAACCCAAGAGGGGGGACGAGTGGAGGATGAAACGTCCACTCCCCCCTCGCCGGGGGTCGGATGGGTGGACCAAGGTCCACCACCTGAACTGGGCGAGTGGACCATATGGTCCATGTTGGGGATGGAACGTTCACCTAGAGGGGGGGGGGGGGGGGGGGTGTTAGGTGATCTTGGTACTTTTTGATCTATTAGTGTGAGTTATCAAGATTCAAGCAATGCACAAAATTAACACACAAATAAGTCACACCAGACGACACAAGATCTATAGAGGTTCCTCAAGACGAGGTGTCTTGAGTAGTCCTCTTTCCCTCTACGCCTACCCAACAGTGTGCTAGGCTCAGCAAACTCCGCCAAAATCTTCAGGCCCTCAAGCCTTACAACACGGACCCGCAAGTCCCAACAACCTAAGCCCTCAAGCCCTTACTGCCCATGAGCCCGCAAGCTCGACACTCAGGCCCTCAAGCCCAACACAACACAGACCCGCAAGTCGTGTGCCTACATCCTAGGCCCGCAAGCCCCTACTGCACCCGAGCCCTCAAGCTCGACAAGTCGCACCCGCAAGTGCACTGCCCTGGCCCTCAAGCCTCACAGCTCTCTAGCCCTCAAGCTAGACAATTTGGCCCGCAAGCCTTATAAGAAAATACAATAATAGCATGTGTCTTCTGCCGGATGAAGATCAGCACCTTTAGACTGTTGATGATCGGCTCCTTAAGATTGAAGAAGATTGTTTTGAATCAGATCTTGAGCGCACAGTTCTTCTTCAAATCTTTTCTTAGCCAGATGAGGTTTGGATTCTTAGCAGTTGATGAAGATGACTGCTTCTTCTTTTTCTCTTTCTTTCTTACGGCGTTTGTGTTTTTCGATTCGCTATGTGCGCAAGTTCTATCTTGATGATTAACCTTTTGGGGCAACCTCATGTATCATTTTTATAAGACTACGATGTCTCCCAACGGTCTTCTAAAAAGTTTCTTTATGTGTCAGACCTCCATTCCTTTTTAGCACGCGCTGATATCTTTATTTCTTTTGGGGTACGCGCTAATACCTCGATTCATTAAGTGCACGCACTGTTTGGACAATCAGGCGGCGGCATTAACTGCTGACAGTACGTCCACCCGATTTGAATCTGTCTCGACGATATTTCCATTGTTATGATGACATGGATAATATCTCGACGACAGGCCTTTGTCGATGCCATGAACTCTGGTAGACCTTCATGTCTTCTTTCTTCATCCTCTGATGCTGGTATCACGACAATACAAGACATCCTGGCGATTCTTCATATACGATGATATACCATTTCTGACTGTGTCGTTGAGATACTCTTTCTTGCAATATGTCATCGTAATCATGTTGTTTACTCGACGTCATGCCTTCTTCATGACGATGTATGTTCTTCTTGTCAGTATGGCCACTTTGTTGATGTCAACGATACTGCATCTTCTCGACGACATTCCTTCCTTTGATATCTTTGATTCCTCTCTGCGTTCGACAAACAGCTTTCTGCGATCGACGAACTGCTTTCTGCGATCGACGATCTTGTCATCCTTCGTTCGACGATCGCCATTCTTCGTTCGACGATCTCGCCACGTCTCAGCGTTCGACGATCAGCATTCTTCGTTCGACGATCTCGCCATGTCTTCTCGACGATATGTACTTGTATTTTCCTGAGATTATGAACTAGATGTACGATCAAATACAAAGTGAAGTACTCTGGATATGATGACTTCTTCAAATCAGGAATCATGTGAACAAGATTCCCAACAATCTCCCCCTATTTAAAGAAGTCAGAATCTCAATTCAAGCCTACTTTCACTTGACATTAAATATCATAATCTTAGATGGAACTGTTTAAAGATTTAACTTATCTTTTGCAGAACTCTTGGAGTGCATCAAGCTTGTAAGCTCCCCCTTGATTTGATGCCTCTTCCTTGCTCCCCCTTCCTTTAAGGTCTTCTTGAGGTCTTCTTGAGCACCATTTCTCCTCCTTTCTGACTTCTTGCCTTCTGCTTTTCTAACCAAGGAGTAGCACAAGCTCCCCCTTGCTCAGGCATGATTCTTCAAGGTCCTGTGAGATTTTCTGATCAGTCATCTAGAAAGGCATTAGTAAATAATAAAGTTGAGGGTTACTCTAAGTTTAACATTCCCAATTGGAATTTGAAGAAGTTAAACTTAGCTTCATCTAGGGGCTTTGTAAATATATCAGCCACTTGTTTGTCTGTTGGGACAAATTCAAGGGTGATATCTTCATTTTCCACATGCTCCCTGATGAAGTGATATCTGATCTCAATATGCTTAGTCCTGCTGTGAGATACAGGGTTCTTAGCAATTGAGATAGCACTGGAAGAGTCACAAAACAAGGGTGTTTTGGTCATCTTTAGATTGTAGTCTTCAAGTTGATGTTGAATCCATAGCAGTTGGGCACAACAGCTCCCAGCAGAGATATACTCTGACTCTGCTGTCAAGATTGCCACACTGGTCTGCTTCTTACTACTCCAGGAAATTAGTCTTCCTCCAAGGAATTGGCATGTCCCTGAGGTACTCTTTCTATCTTCCTTGCACCCTGCATAATCTGCATCTGAATAACCAGTCAGTTCACACTCATTGTTCCTAGGGTACCATAGGCCAAGATTTGATGTACCCTTTAGGTATCTTAAGATTCTCTTGACAGAGACATAATGAGATTACTTAGGATTCACCTGATATCTAGCACAGACACATGTAGCAAACATTATGTCAGGCCTACTTGCAGTTAGATAGAGCAAGGATCCAATCATGCATCTGTACTTGGTTTCATCAAAGGGTATGCCCTTCTCATCCTTGTCCAGAGACACATTGGTTCCCATTGAAGTTTTCATTGAAGAAGCACTCTCCAATCCAAATTTCTTGACTAGCTCCCTAGTGAATTTGGTCTGAGAGATGAAAATCCCATCTTCAGATTGTTTCACTTAGAGACCTAGGAAGTATTTGAGCTCACCCATAATGCTCATCTCAAACTTTCCCTGCATCAAATTGGCAAACTTTTTGCAGAGATTGTTATCTGTAGAGCCAAAGATGATGTCATCTACATAGATCTGCACTAGCAAGATCTTGCCCTTCACTTCCCTTAGGAACAATGTCTTATCAATCTTTCCCCTAAAGAACTTATTCTCAATTAGAAAGCTTGTTAGAGTCTCATACCAGGCCCTAGGTGCCTTCTTTAAGCCATAAAGAGCTTTTCTAAGAAAGTAAACATAATCAGGATAAGTAGAGTCGACAAAACCTGAAGGTTGCTCTTCATATACTTCCTCTTTGAGGTCATCATTTAGGAAGGCTGACTTCACATCCATTTGGTAGGCCTTGAAACCTTTGTATGCTGCATAGGCGAGGAACAGTCTTATTGCTTCCAGTCTGGCTACTGGAGCGAATGTCTGATCAAAATCTATCCCCTCCTCTTGTCTGTAGCGTTTTGCCACTAGTCTTGCTTTATTCTTGGTGATGATTCCATTTTCATCCAACTTGTTCCTGTACACCCATTTAGTTCCTATGATGTTGTGCCCTTGGGGTCTTGGAACCAATTTCCATACTTTGCATCTTTTAAATTGGTTCAGATCCTCCTGCATTGCAGCAATCTAAAATGGATCCTGATTTGCTTCTTCAAATTTCTTGGGTTCAATTTGAGAGAGAAAGCTCAAGTACAATGCTAGATTTGCAGCTCTACTCCTTGTCAGCACCCCTTAGTTGACATTTCCTATTATCTGCTCTTGGGAATGATCTCTTACTTGTCTTAAGGCAGTTGGAAGTGTTCTGGGTATTTCTGCAGGAGCTACTTCTTCAGGCCGCAATTCTTCTGCCGTTTCTGTATCTTCTGCAGGTTCTACCTCTATTTCAACCATCACTGGCTGATTCTTATTGTTGAATGAGGTGTCAGCATTGTCTTCAATGGATAGCTTCTCTAATCTTTCCACTGTACCTGCATTCACTAGAGAACTAGACCAGCCCTTATGAATTAGGCTAGTCTCATCAAATACAACATGAACAGATTCTTCCACTGTTTGGGTATTGAGGTTGTATACTCTGTATGCCCGGCTGTAGGAGTTGTATCCAACAAAAATACCTTCACAGCTTTTCTCAGCAAACTTAGTTAGTTTGGATTTCCCATTATTAAGGACATAGCATTTGCTACCAAAGATCCTAAAGTAGGATAAAGTTGGTTTTCTGCCCTTCATTAGCTCATAGGGAGTTTTCTTGTGGTTTTGGATGATAGAGGCCCTATTTATCACATGACAAGCAGTGTTGACAGCCTTTTCCCAGAAGTATTCTGGTAATTAGGTGTCACTTAGCATTGTCCTGCTAACCTCTATCAAGGTTCTGTTATTCCTTTCAGCAACCCCATTCTGTTGAGGAGTTCTGGGGGAGGAGAATTCTTGGGAGATACCTAGGTCTTGGCAGAATTCTGTCATGGACCCTGACTGAAATTCTGTCCCATGGTCACTTCTGAATTTGACCACAGTACAGCTCATCTCATTCTGGATCTGCCTGACAAAATTCTTCAAGATATCGAGGGTGTCTAATTTCGTTTTGAGGAAGAATACCCAAGTGAACCTTGAGTAGTCATCAACAACTACAAGGGTGTATGCCTTCCCTCCTAAGCTATGAACGGACATGGGACCAAATAAATCCATGTGCAGTAAAAATAAGCACCTTGTGGACTCTTTGTTAGAGATGCTTTTAATGCTAGTCCTAGTTTGCTTTCCAAGTTGGTAGGCTTGACAAGGACCATCTTTGATGCACTTAATGTCAGGTCCATTTCTGACCAAGTTTTGTGAGAAAAGCTTGCCTATTGTCTTATAATTGATGTGTGCAAGTCTCTTGTGCCATTGTACACATAGAGCCTCTTTGCCATCAGCTACAAGACATATAGGCATGGAAGAATTTATATTAAGGAAATTTAAACAATAAATGTTCCCACTCCGAGTGCCAGTTAAGGTAGTCTCAGAATCTGAGGACTTCTTAATTAGACACTTGTCCTTGTGGAAAGTAATAACGAAGCCTAGATCACAAAGCTGACGTATGCTTATGAGTTTGTGTCTCAACCCCTCCACATAAGCTACCTTTGTGATGGTAACTAACCCATTAGTTACGTTGTCGTAGCCCCTGGTCACTCCCTTTTCTGAACCTCCAAAGATAACAGTCGGTCCATTCTCCACAGGGATGAATTCTTTCAAATACTTTCTAACTCCAGTCATATGCCTGGAGCAGCCACTGTCCAAATAACAAATTGGAGATTGGTTGGCATTTGGATCTACCTGCAAAACAAATCACTTCCCCTCAGGTACCCAATAGGGATTGGGTCCTTGGTTTCTGTTAGGGTGATAGAATGGAATCGCAAACCTTGGAGGGTTCTGCACTCTCCTTGCATTGAGCCATGTTGGGTTGAACCAACAGTCCAATGCAAAGTGGCCTACTTTCCCGCAGCACCAACACTCATATCTGTTATATCTTCTCTTCTGCTTCATCATCTGAGTAGGATGACAACGCTGATGAGCAGGAGAGAAGGCTTCTTGTCTAAGAGATCTAGGGTGAACCTCATGTGTGTGAGCCGGGGGAGGAATTGGCTTCACCTCTCTTTGGTTCACCTTCTTGGGAGCAGGCTTTGTAGGAACAGCCTTTCCCATTCTCTTGTTTGTTGTTGCTGCAGGTCTATGGGCTGAAGGACTTGCTAACAGCACCTTCTTGTAAGAGGGTCTAGCTTCAGGATCTTTGCCCATGACTGGCTCCTGATTGAAGCTGATACCAGCTCTGAACTATCCAGAGAAGGTGTCAGTTGCTGGCAGGATAGTTTTGGGCATTGAGAAGCTGGAAGCAAGTTTCTTCTCGACCAACAACATTTACTCAAGGTCCCTAATGACCTTGTTTTTCTGCCCTAAATCGGCATTCTTAAGCCTTATGGCTTCCTTAAGCTTGTCCACTTCTTTTCTCATAGAAATTAGCTTCTCAGCTGTCTCCTGGAGCTTGGATTGGACAGGCTTCAAGGATTCTAACTCCTTGGTTTGCACCTTAAAGAGTTTCTTACTATTTTTGAAGGCTTTTCATAAGGCTTTATATTGCCTTATTAGTTCAGATTCAACTTCATACTGAGGTCTTGGGGTTGTGCTGTTGGCAGCAGACACCTCCTCATCATCATGCAAAGAATTTGCCACTGATCCAGAATCAGAGGCAGATAGAGAAGTTCCGTGTTTTACCTTTCCAGGAGAGTTGTCATCCTGGTTTCCTTCATTCATGGCCATCAGTCCAATGAGTGATTCATCCTCAGTCCCAGAGGAGCTTGAGTCAGAGTCACTCAACGTTTTGGTCTTCTTTGCCACGAACCCCTTTTCAGAGGTTCTCTTGCTCCTAGAGCTTCTTCTCTCTTCGTGGTTCCTTGACTCCTTTTCCTTGGAGGGGCAATCTGCAGCCATGTGACCTGTTTTGCTGCAAGAATAGCAAACAATATTATTTAAATCATTTCTACTGGAGTTGGATTTATACATGTCCTCCCTGGGAGCCCTGGATCTGTCCCGATAATCAGATCTTCTGGAGCATGAGGAGGAGCTTTTGTTGTTGTGCCTCCTCCTTCTGTGTAGCAGCTTTCTGAATTGTTTTGAGAGGAGGGCCACCTCTCTATCAGTATCATCAGAGTCAGAGGAGTTTGCTTTTGATTCCTCACTGTTCTCAGTTCTATTCTAAGAAGCAGAGGTCTTGCCCTTGAATCTTCTGGTGCTCTCAGCCTTTATAGCCACCAATCTTTCTCTTGAGCTCACCTTTGAGTTTTCTTCTTCTTCAGCCTTTCTTGTATTAAGTTGAAGTTCATGAGACAGCAGCTTCTCGTATAGGTTCTTGGGCTCCATGTTGCCCAGTTGGCCCATCTCTCTGATGGCACATATCTTGATATCCCATTCCTTTGTGAGGGATCTGAGAAATTTGTCATTTAGATCAGATTTTGTGAACTCTCTGTCGTAGTTTCTCAGTCCATTCACGATCTTGAAAAATCTCTCATAGCAGTTGGAGATTGTTTCATTCTTGCCTTGTTTGAAGGCTTCATATTCCTGGTTGAGGAGAGATTTCATGTCATCCCTTACCTCTTCAGTACCCTCCATGTATATGATCAAGGAGTCCCACATCTCCTTGGCTGTTTTGCAGTGAATTAGATTTTGGAGGGTTGAGTCATCTATGGAACTTACAATGACGTTTTGTGCCCTCTTGTCTAGACCTGCCAAGGCCAGCTCATCCTTGGTCATGTCTTCATATTTCTTTATCACCTGCCTGGTTGGATCAATAGTGGAGGCAGTGGTAGAGATGAAGGGACCCAACTTGATTGTCAGGTAGATTCTTAGGCTAGCTGCCTCCATAAAGAGTCTTACTCTTTCCTTCCAAATGGGGAAATTCTCTTTTGTGCAGATGGGAAGCTTCATGGCTCTCATTTCGCGATTCAGATCTCCACCGGCCATGGTGAGTCGTTCCTGATCTAGATCGGACTGTTAAGTATCCTTTTGATCAACCAGGCTTTGATACCACTTGTTGGGGATGGAACGTTCACCTAGAGGGGGGGGGGGGGGGGTGTTAGGTGATCTTGGTACTTTTTGATCTATTAGTGTGAGTTATCAAGATTCAAGCAATGCACAAAATTAACACAATAATAAGTCACACCAGACGACACAAGATCTATAGAGGTTCCTCAAGTCGGGGTGTCTTGAGTAGTCCTCTTTCCCTGTACGCCTACCCAGCAGTGTGCTAAGCTCTGCAAACTCTGCCAAAATCATCAGGCCCTCAAGCCTTACAACACGGACCCGCAAGTCCCAACAGCCTAATCCCTCAAGCCCTTACTGCCCCCGATCCCGCAAGCACGACACTCAGGCCCTCAAGCCCAACACAACACAGACCCGCAAGTCCTATGCCTACAGCCTAGGCCCGCAAGCCCCTACTGCACCCGAGCCCTCAAGCTCGACAAGTCACACCCGCAAGTGCACTGCCCTGGCCCTCAAGCCTCACCGCTCTCCAGCCCTCAAGTGTGAAAATTTGGCCCGCAAGCCTTACAAGAAAATACAATAATAGAATGTTTCTTCTGCCGGATGAAGATCGGCACCTTTAGCCTGTTGAAGATCGGCTCCTTAAGATTGAAGAAGATTGTTCTGAATCAGATCTTGAGCGCACGGTTCTTCTTCAAATCTTTTCTTAGCCAGATGAGGATTGGCTTCTTAGCAGTCGATGAAGATGACTGCTCCTTCTTTTTCTCTTTCTTTCTTGCGGTGCTTGTGTTTTTCGATTCGCTATGTGCGCAAGTTCTATCTTGATGATTAACCTTTTAGGGCAACCTCATGTATCCTTTTTATAAGACTGCGATGTCTCCCAACGGTCTTCTAAAAAGTTTCTTTATGTGTCAGACCTCCATTCCTTTTTAGCACGCGCTGATATCTTTATTTCTTTTGGGGTACGTGTTAATACCTCGAATCATTAAGTGCACGCACTGATTGGACAATCAGGCGGCTGTATTAACTACTGACAGTACGTCCGCCCGATTTGAATCTGTCTCGACGATATTTCCATTGTTATGACGACATGGATAATATCTCGACGATAGGCCTTTGTCGATGCCATGAACTCTAGTAGACCTTCATGTCTTCTTTCTTCTGCCTCTGATGCTGGTATCACGACAATACGAGACATCCTGGCGATTCTTCATATACGACGATATGTCGTTTCTGACTGTGTCGTTGAGATCCTCTTTCTTACAATATGTCATCGTAATCATGTTGTTTACTCGATGACATGCCTTCTTCATGACGATGTATGTTGTTCTTGTCAGTATGGCCACTTTGTTGATGTCGACGATACTGCATCTTCTCGACGACATTCCTTCCTTTGATATCTTTGATTCTTCTCTGCGTTCGACGAACAGCTTTCTGCGATCGATGAACTGCTTACTGCGATCGACGAACTTATCATCCTTCGTTCGATGATCGCCATTCTTCGTTCGATGATCTCGCCACGGCTCAGCGTTCGGCGATCAGCATTCTTCGTTCGACGATCTCGCCATGTCTTCTCGATGATATGTACTTATATTTTCCTGAGATTATGAACTAGATGTACGATCAAATACAAAGTGAAGTACTCTTGATATGATGACTTCTTCAAATCAGGAATCATGTGGACAAGATTCCCAACAGTCCACTCAACCTACCGGGCGAGTGGACCATAGGGCCGCTCGCCCAGCTGCTCGGGCGAGTGGACCTATGGTCCACCCGCCCCCGGGGCGAGTGGACAACAGATCCACTCGCCTGTAGGCTTGAGGGTGAGTGGACCTTGAGTCCACTCTCCCGGGGCCTTGCGTGAGTGGACCCAAGGTCTAATCGCCCCCTACTCGGGCGAGTGGACCGAGGGTCCACTCGCCCGAGGCCTTGGACGAGTGGACCCAAGGTCCGCTCGCCCAAGGAAGCTTGCCCACCCGGGCTTTCTCTTTTCGGTCCTGATGACCTCCGTTGGTTCGATTTGCTGCATCGCGGTCACCTTTTCCATCACGACCTCATCCGTGTCGGGTCACACCGACTCGGAAAATATGAGGGTTGTACACCGGCGTTATCGATCGACGATTATGGCAAGGAGGAAGCAACCTTGATTGAAGGAGGGACTTTAGGAATGATTTGCCCAACGTCTGCGTTAGCCTTAATGCCGACGTTAGTATTGCCTAAAATAAAACAATTCCTAAAGTGCAGAATCTCTTTCCTCTTCTGAATATTTGAGCTATCAATTTGTTGCTATACATGGTCAATGCCCGGCGTTAGGACTCAACGCCGACGTTAGATCAAGTTCTATAAATTTGATGATTTCGACTTCTCTGACTACTGATTGATCAGAGCCGTATTCCAGCACTTCAAAAACTCTGAGAGGGCCGTATTTCCATATCAACACTTCTCCCACTCAATTTCAAAAGGAGGAATCGAAGGAGGATTGGATCAACACGCCAACTCAACGCAAAGAACGCACTCTTGGACTTCAACGATCTTCAACGATTCTTCGGCGTCTCCTTCAGATTACCTCATAGGGAGTTTCATATTTGTCTTTTGTATTTGTCTTTTATTTTTATCTTTGTTATCGGTTTGAAAATTCGCCTCGTGTTGGCGACTAGGTCTTGGTAAGACTTAGGTAGTAATTCACCTCGTGTTGGCGACTTGGTCTAGGGAGTAGATATAGGGGGTGCTCGAGGCCTTTCTGGGGATAGGAAGGCTAGAGCGGCTTGAAGCTTTATCTGGGAGAGATCAGCTAAAGCCAACCAGTTCATGGGGATACGAGTCGTTATAGAAACCGAAAAGAATATTTCATATTTCGCCTTCGATTTCTAGCATCATAGAAATCAGATTTGGTAATCAATTTTATAAATGATAATAATGTCTTTTCTTGTTTAATAAAATTGATTTCATTTCTAATTTCATTATCTCTTTACTTTTGATTTAACTTACTTCTACCAAAATATCAAAAGTTTTCTATTAAAGTTTAAAGTCATTACAACCCTTATTCATCCCCCCCCCCCTCTAAGGGCGCCTCAAGATCCAACAGAGATGACCCAAGAACTTCCCCCTTCTTGCCCTGAACACGCACTACGCAGGGTTGAGCCTCATCTTGAATCTTCTAAGCATCGCGAAGGTCTCTACCAGATTGGCCACATGCTCCTGGACGCTCCTTCTCTTAATCAAGCGGTCATCCATGTACAACTCTAGATTCCCCTCCTTCTGCTCCTTGAACACATGATCCATCATCCACTGGTAGGTCATCCCTGCGTTCTTTAGCCCAAAGGGCATCATCATGTAGCTGTAGCAGCCATCACCAGTGATGAAGGATTCATCGCAGCAGTCGGGGGATGCATTCGGATCTGGTGGTATCCTGAAAATGCATCAAGAAAGCTCTTCATAGAAAAACCGATGGCTGAATCAACCAGTGCGTCGATTTGAGGCAAGGGATAACAATCCTTCGGGCAGCTTTTATTAAATAATGAAAAATCTACACACATCCTCCAGCTGCACCATTACAACGTTCGAGACCCAGCCTGGGTATTGGATCTCTGACACAAAGCCTGCTTCGAGTAGATTCTTCACCTCCTCTCTGATCGGTACGGCCAACACCATGGCACTTGACCTCTTCTCCAGGCAGACGGGTTTGACCGCGGGGTCTAGATTGAGGTGATGGTAAGCAACCTCTACGTCAATCCCAGGCATCTCGGCAGCACTCCAGGTGATGATGTTGACATTTTCTTGCAAATATGCCGCCACCTCAATCTTTTCTTCGGCCTTCAGTGATCCTTCGATCTTCAGCAATCCAGGCACCCCTACTTCAGAGAGTACCTCAATTTCTTCCACCTCCTCAGCTGCCTCTAGCCTGGCTGCTCCCTTTAGTGCTTTCTCCATCTCCCCGCGTCAGGCATCTAGCTGATGGTATTGACCGCGCTGAGGTAGCACTCGCGAGCTGTTCTCAGACCGCTCATAATCCTCACCTGGATGACTCTCTGGCAGTACTTAATGCACTGGTGGTAGGAGGACGAGACGGCCTTGAAGACGTTGATGAGCGGCCTCCCGAATATCGCTCTGTAATAGCTTGGGGCGTCGACGATGATGAACCGACACTTGAGCAAGGTGCTGCCGAGGGTTACTAGGATATCCACTCCTCCTTCCACCTTCTTCCTCTCTCCCGAGAAGCCAAAGAGGGGACCATTTAGGGACATCACCCTTCCTGCCTCAACTCCAAGCCCATCGAATGCTTTTTTGAAGATAACATTCACGAAGCTCCCGTTATCAACCAGAATCCGGTCGATGGTGAAGTCCTCTACTGCTTCCTGGATCACAAGGGCATCATGAAATGGATTCTCATTCCTTAACACGTCCTACTCCGAGAAAGTGATCTCCTTCAACGGGGGCGGTGCTTGCGAGGTCGATGCGACGCTCCTTCGATTGATTTGATGGAGATTGTCCTTGCGGGAAGCTCCCACCCCTGCTCCCCTGTAGATAACTCTTACAGCTGCTCCTCCTCCTTTGATCCCCTGAACGACTTCTCCTCTACCTCCTTGGTCGACTCTATCTTCGTTCCTCCTTCGAGCGGCGGCTTGAGCTACCAACGGCTCTATAGGGGCTTCTGGCCTCCGCGGCTCTCCTCCCGCTTCTTTGGCAGCTACTCTTCTCCGGGCTTCACAAAAATTTGGGTAAGCCATCGTCCCATGGCCTGCTACCTGATGCAGCTCACAGTAGAGTGGGATCTCCTCCACCTGCTGTCTCCTCCCCTGAACTATCCGGGCAGGCATGTTGTCATAGCAGGCAAAAACCATCACTTTTTCCCTCCTCTCCCGACGCCTATCCTTCCAATTAAAATTTCTCCTCTCAGGGGAACGCCCCCTTCCCTGACCTTGATGCGGCGGCCGACCCGCTGGCCTCCATGGAGGCCAATTAACGGGGAGTTAGAAGCTCCTTTCTTCGTCCCGACGCTCCGGAGCCACGACGGGCCTCCTCTCCTCTTGCCTCCTCAGCTCTGGCCTCCTGGGCTCCTCTCTTCTTCTCTCCTCCAACTTCTTCCTTTCCATCCCTCGGGGTTCCTCCCATCTCCTCGGCATGGGGACCTTCTCCTTCTCCTCTTCCTCCTCCCTGGTCAGATTGGTGAGCATGACTAGGAAGCCACGGTTAGATGCCCCCCTGCACAAACTTATTAGCCCTCTTGAAGAGCGCTTTGTAGGACATGGGGGATACCGGCTGATATCTAGCTTGAAGAGGCCTTCTCTTAGGCCAAACGTCAGGGAAAGTTACAGAGTAAAGCCAACGTCTATGTAGTGCTCCAACGTCTCCTTCACTCCCTGCACCAGATAGAAGAGGGTCATGGCATCCTTCATCCTCTTCTTGGCCGTGGCAAATCGCATCTTCACTCCTCGACGCAAATCTTCGAAGCAGTAGATGGAACCTGCTGCCAGCTGGTGAAAACAGTCTCTGGCCTTTCCTCAGAAGGTGATGGAAAAAAGCCCACACTTGAAGGCATCCAACATGGTCCGAATGGAGACTACATCCTTAAACCACTGGAGATGTCGGACAGGTTCATCCATCCCAGAATAGTAAGACATCACTGGCTCACTAATGTCCTCCGACACGGGAGAAGCAAAAATCTCCTCACAGAATGGGCTCCTACCACCCGCCTGGCGACGATCATCCACCTGGCGATCAGCTCCCCCATACTCGCCGTATGGGCGAGTATCATGAAATCTTGCTTGGTCGTCCACCTCGCGAAATCGGATACCCTGCGAGGTCTGCTGATAGAACCGCAACCTCCTTGGTCGCTCTGGATCCTCCTCCACATGCTCCTTTCCTGCTCGCTGATCGGGACCACCGTCCTCGGACGGAAGCACGTGATAAGGCGAGGTTGTCATTCCTTCTACGCGAGGAAGGAGCACGGCTTGCATGGTGTCCTCCAAGCATCGCGCGAAGAATTTGAAGTCTGCTTGCGTGACAAACTCACCTCCTCCCGCCAAATTCCCTGCAACTCCCTCATTGTCGCCGACTTCGACCATCTCATCGTCTCACCAGACTTTCCCCTCTGGCTACGATCCACACTCACCACACCAAAGTGTTGAAGCCAGGAAAATCCTAGCTCCAAAATTCGGATCAATGCAGTCATAGGCTACTCGCCCAGCGATCAAACTAGATGGCTTGACTGGCGATGACGAAGGGACTAGAACAGGAACAATAGGACCCCATGTGATGCGGCAGGGAGGTCCCCCTCCACAACCAAAGAAGACCGAGTAGGGTACGACGAAGGCACCGATATGGTGAGTATCTAGAGTAACAACCAAGGATGGCAGATTTGAGAATACAAAAGTTGGGCTCCGAAAGCTCAAGTTTAGGTGCCAATCCAAGTACCCCTGGGGTCCTATTTATAGGCAAACCAAAGGGGGGGGGGGTCTTATTTATACCCCACCCTATCGGTATGCGACATTGAGGCGACCTCTCTTGAAATAGGCGAGTATCACCTATGGTCGCCGGCCTGGCGAGTATGAGGGGCAGCTCACACATGCTCGCCTATACTCGCGTATGCCTTCTGCTGACTCAGCTTGCTATGTTTCTTCAGTCTTTAACTCTTGTTCTTTGTGTTTACCTTTTACTTTGACTTCTGCCTACGTGGCTTTGAATGGGCCCCACCCTCTGAGAATTAGGTTGTACATAAAGGTGCCCAAATAAGTTTATATGATGGGGATCTTTATGCGGTGCAATGCAATGCACTGCAATGTATGTATAAAGACTCACTTATGATTTACGCACGGACTCTAATTTGCTATGTCGACATTGACTTGTACTTCCCATTTTTCGAGGGTAGCTATCCTCTCAGGCATCACCCGTCGAGGCCAGACAGTGAAAGTGGATCGGGCTGTCCACTACTAAGTGGGTATGCACACTACCCGACCTATGCCTCACGTACGCCTCGACGCTAAGAACAAACAATGGAGCACCTGTATTTTGGACAAGGAAGGGGTCTTGGGAAGTAAACAAACAAAAGCCCAGCCCAACCGGTCAATGACACGGAAGGGGTCTTTGGAAGTAAGCACAAAAAACCTAGCCCAATCGGCCAATATTTATATGCCAGCTCCCGTCGGAGTGATGACTAGCGAGCCCGTAGATCTTCCACAAGTAATCCTCCAATAAGGATCATTATGCAACTGTATGAAGACTATACACACCTAAGTAATTTTCCATGCTCCATCTGTGCTACCAAGCACGCAAGGACTCCTAACCAAGTCCATAACACATGTTATTATTTACAGGATAAATCAATGCTATCGAGCATTCAAGGACCTACCAACTGGTTCGTTACATCACACCATTGGATATAACCATATCATATAATCCACACCAACCATCACTGCTTCTCATACCGAGTTGTCCTAACTCTCGTGCATGTGTGTGTACATAAGGGAAATATTCTCTTTGATCATATAGAACTACTTGTGCATTTAATGTCATGATTCCAAAGTCCTTGTCTAAATGAGCACACTAACCATTCAATTCAGCATAATAAATTAAAACAACACATTTAATTAAGGACTCAATTCAAAGTCTAATCCGCTGAAACTTCTACCATAGGTCATAATTAATGTCTAAACCATTCCCACCAAATTTCAACCTCATTGTATTACGCAATACATATTTATGGTGCCCTACATTTATATAATACGACAAGCAATATCATGCTAAATATATATCCAAAAATTCCGAAACAAAATAGGGGTGATCACAATAACAGCAGACACATCTCTACCAAATTTTAAAAGCATCCGGTAAATATTTTGAGAGAAATCTGTAAAACATCAAAATTCTATTCATATTAATCAATGTGTACTAAAACATGATTTCTGGGAGCAACGTACCACCAAAAATAATGTGCCACCCCATTCCGAAAAGGTATTGCTAAGGTATACAACTTTTGTGTTGAGCCCAAGGTCCAGATCTAAGCCTAACCTATCTAAAATCGGGTTTGAACTCAACAGAGTAAATCTGGACAGCAAGCTGTCCTGTACATAAACCAGATCATTTTCTGCACAGCCATTTTCATTTTTACTATGCCGGAGCTACAGAGGTCCCCTGAAAACACACAACCACTCGTTGGAAAGGTCATTCAGAGGTCAACAACTTTCATATTGAGCGCAAGACCTGAATGTGACCGGATCATGCCTAAAAATAAGCTTGAAGTCCGCCGCGTGCAGAAAACAGATTTATGTCTAAATATTATAAAGTTTGCACGGATCTTAAGACAGATGAACAACATCTGTTCATCTTCTTCCTCCAGCACACTAATATATTATTTTACCTTCTAATACTCCCTCATTAGACCACCGTTCTTCATGAAATCAGTTCCTACAACTTCGTGATGAAGAGAGAACTTGATTGAAGATATTTTCTTAGCGAAAGATGCCATAGAACAGAAGTTCTAGCGTTGTCTCTTCCTACAAAACTCCATTAAACTCCCCAAGGTTAAGCACTTTTGAGCCAAAATCTCTCTTAAATCAGATCTAAAGATCTATCACCAAGGGAGAGGGGGCGGAAGTCACCTTATTTACGACCATGGTCTGAGTTTGTCTTCTTGGCGGCATGGTGGCGGTCGGCCAAGATTCGATCCTCCATCCAAGCTTGATCTCCTACAGGAAAATTGTTGGTCTAAATGCTTGGGTGTGGGGAAGAAGAATACCAGTGATCAGCTCTTGAATGAGGGAATGAAGTTCAAGGTTTATGGGAGGAGAGAGAAAATGGGGGCTGATTTGACTAGGAATAATGGGATAAATACTTCCCATGCTATGGATTGGACAATCCATCCACGTGTGTTGAGTAAAACCCTTGATTTAACTTAACAAATTAACTAAAAGTGATTTTATCCTCTAGGAGTAAATTACCCATTGTATAGTGAGGGTAATCTGGTCATTAGATGTCTTAAGATGTCATACTCAATATAGGGTATCAGCACCAGATCAAGGGAAGCAAAATTGGGCTAAGTTAACATTTGCGTCGAATAGAATTCAACGCAACATCGAGTCCATATCGACGCTGCTCTATCTAGAAGTCCATGTGATTCGACCCCTCTGTCGAAGTAACCCAAGTCGGCGTTACGTCGAATGAATGTCGACGTAGAGGTCAGGTACTTGTCGGAGTAACTAGTGAAGTCGACACAGCTTCTACTTCAACTCGGCGCAGAAGATGTCATTTGTCGAAGCCATCTAAAGTCGACGCAACGTCGACTTCACCTCGATGCAGAAGATGAAGTTCAAAGCCAGGAAGATCAACTCGACGGATTCGTCGATAAGACATAGACGCAACGCCGACTAGCAGAGTTCAATCAAAGCAGATATGAAATCGAAGCTATTTCTACAAGAACTCGAAGTTACATCGATAAGAGAAGAAATTAATTCGCCGCTACGTCGAATACAGTCTGTAAAGGTATATCTTTTCAGCTATCTCTCGGATCCTTCTTTTATGGCCCACATCCTTCAAGACCATTCCCCAACGGCTCAATAATTGCCTGAAATAGAAAGGAGCATTAAAGAAGGACACAAAAGGTTTCTTGGAACCATATTCCTTGTAGGTGGACGGGTCGAGAATTAAAGAGGAAAGAAAGAGAATGTCATCAGAAGATTACCTTTTCAAGGCATACCAAAAAAGGAAAAGATTTTTGAAATTGAATATAAAGAATAAAAGGAGAAGGGAAGACAGAAACAAGCAGAGCAATTAATCACAATCGTCTGTTTTTCTTCTTGCTTGGGTTTCCTCTTCCTCTCTCTCTCTCTCTCTCTCAGGAACCCTAACATCGAAAAGAGAAACGAAAAGAAAAACTTCGCTGCTCTTCATCTCATAGAACAGAGGATCTGAAAGCTGTTCTTCATCACAATCTTATAGCAGCCAGATCTCAATCAGCTGAAGCACAAAGGATCTGACATATAAAGCACCTACAATTCATCACTATCTAAAGCAGGGGCTAATAAAAAGCAGATTCTGTGGAACATAATAGGATGTTCTTCATACAACCCTCTCAAGAATTCTGAGAACAGAATTCCTATAACCTTCTTTCTTCTCCTTCTTTCTCATTCTGTAAAAAAGTTTTGTTAATCCCTCTTCAAAGGATTCATTGGTTCAATATCCCCTTACAAAAAGATCTGGTGGTTCATGATCTCCTTGTCAAAAGATCAGTGGTTCTAAGAGTCTCTTTATCAAAATACTCAGGCACTATGGTGCATCCCTACCATGTGGTATAAGAGGGGAGTACCCACATTTTGGGGAACCTGTATAAAAATCTATGTGTCTTCTGGTTGCCAATTTTCTGTGTTGTCTCTATAGCTAGTTTATTATATAGTTTCTGCTTTACATTTCAGCACAAGTTTATTCTGCCTGAGATCTTTTGTGAGCATAAATCCAAAGATTAATTTTATTATTTTCACAGTTATGATAGAAATAAATTTAAATCCCTATTCACCCCCCCCCCCCCCCCTCTAGAGGATTCTCAGAGGCACATTGTGCACTTTCAATTGGTATCAGAGGGAGGTTGATCATTAAGAGGTTAACACCTTGATCAAAAATGCCTTCTACTCGTATTTATTTGCTATAAAAATATTTTATAAAGAAAATGAGTACTAAGGATTATGCTTCCACAAGACCCCCAGTGTGTAACTTAAATAAGTTCACACTCTGGAAGGCCAGGGTAAGGTTGTATATGAATTCGATTGATGAAGACATATATAATGTTCTTCTCACAGGTCCTCTTGCTCCAGTCAGACAAAAGGAAGGAGAAACCTCAACAACTGAGGCTGTCCCAAGAAAGGAATGGACAGAGGCTGAGAAGAAGGTCAAGGCATGTCATGCCAAGGCCATGAACATTCTGGTTTCAACAATGTCAGATGACATTTTCCAGAAGGTTGTTGAATGCCAATCAGCAAAAGAAATCTGAGATTCCCTCAACACAATGGTTGAAGGAAGTGCTGATGAAAGGAAGGACAGAAAGTCCCTTCTCATATCCCAGTATGAGAACTTTCAATAGAAGGCTGAAGAATCTGTTGTTGTTGTTGTTGTTGTTGTTATGTATGACAGATTCAACATCATTATTAATGAGCTCAGAGGCATAGGCAAGGAGATATCTCTAACTGATATCAATGATAAAATCCTTATGTGCTTCCCTAGCTCATGGGATTCAAGAATCTGGGCAATCAGAGAATCCAGATGCCATAGAGACATCTCCGCTGAAGCTTTGCTGGGAAAGCATAAGTCCTATGAGATGCTACTGAAGACCAGGGCTGAGTCAGAAGAGAGGGAAACTACTCCCGCTCCTTTCCAAAGAAACTTAGCTCCGAAAGCTACTGAAGGAGAGCCCCCTACTCCAGAAGATGAGATGTTGAATCTCCTAGCAAGGAGATTCAAGAGGTGGGTCAAGACTGAAGACTCAAGGAGAAGGGATAGAGACTCAAAGCCTAGATATGATAAGACTCCAAGGAAAGAGATCATCTGCTTTACCTGCAACAAGACATGGCACATTGCTCCTGAGTTCCCTTAAGAGCAAAGGAATAGGAGCAGCACTAAAGGTGAGAAGAAGAAGAAGAAGTCCTCCAGAGAGAAGGACAAAAAGAAAGCAAAGAGTTTCATTGCTGAAACCTAGTGTGATTCAGAAGTGGAAGAGAGCTCATCATCATATGAGAGTGATGATGAAGAAGAAGCAGTAGCAGCCTGCATGATGGCTCTTGGTATGGCATCAGATGATCAGGTATCAGTTTTTGATGAATTTGACTTCACTTCTGATGATTTCAAAACTTGTTTTAAAGATTTCTGCATTGAACATCTTAGGGTAGATAAAGAATTAAACTTAGCTAGAACTGAACTAGAGAACCTTAAGAAAGATGAAATGCATCTAATAAATCAAAAACTAACTAATGAAATTAATGATAAAGAGCTAGAATTGAGTAAACTTAAAGAAGAAAATACAAATATAAAGGAAGAGCTAGCAAAGGCAAAGGCCTTTGAGGACTCACTCAATGGGAGGAGTCAGAAGCTCAAAGACATCAATGAAATTCTCTCTATGAAATTTAACCACTTAGGGTTAGGAACAGAGCCCTCCACCAGCTCAGAAGCACCTAGGAAACCTGCCTGAAAAAATCAAGTTTCCTTTGTAAGACCTATTGATCATCAACCAGCTAGAAGAGTGCATCAATTACGGGCAAGGCTGTTAGTTATTCAGATAGGTTAAATAAACCCAACAAAATCCATCTGAATAAGAAAGAAGAATCTTAGGAAAGAACAATTTTGAGAAGTCAAATGACAATCACCTAAAAGTAAAAAATAAAATCTAAGATAATACGACACTATGCTGATCTATTGCATTTAGATATATTCTATGCTCATCTAAAGCATCAAAACAAAAGGTTTGGGAGAACCATCCCTTATCATCCCAAAGGGTATCACGAAAGACCCTCTTATTCTTTCATTGAACCCTACAATGGTAAACGAAAAGGGCCCAAGGTAAGCTGGGTTCCTTCTAATGTTTGAATTACTTGTGCAGGGTTAGGAAGGGTCCCACTCAGGAGAAAATTGTGTGGGAAGAATGATGTAGGTCATGAATAATGAACAAGAGTCATTCAAGGGAGTAATTTCTATCTTGAATCTTCCTCAACACTTATAACATCATATTATGATTTGTTTTCAATAAATAAAATTGCTGGGAAAAACAGCAAAAATCTTCTAAATGAAATAGATATGTTTATTAAGAGATGCGTTGAATAGAAGTCGGCGTACCATTAACTTCTACTCGACGCCAGCGTCGAGATGCCTACAGAGCAGACAATTCGAATAGAATTCGATGCAGCGTCAAGTTCTAATCGACGCATAAGTCAGCTTAACAATTGTTGATTATGTTCGAAGTCACGTCGATTGGAATTCGACGTAACGTCGACAGGACTGCGTCGACTTAGGGTCTCTGAATAATCTCAAAGCTACATCGAGTACTAGTCGACGCAACGTCGATATATCAACGCACGTAGAATTGCTACTAGAAGCAATCTCGACATAGGTTTGCGCGCCAAATAATAAGTAATATCGACAGTGCGTCGATCTAAACCCTAAGTATCGACGATTCACCTGCTTTTAAATAATTACTGAGTCGAAACATATAATCCTTCGAATTCTCTCTCTCTCTCTCTTGATTTCTTGCCTTCTTGCTCTCCAGCTCTTCTGTGTCTCTCTCTTTCTCTCATTTTCTCCTTCTATGCAGGTACACGAGAGAGACTCCCTTCAAACATTTTCACTGGTCTGAAGCCCTCATCCCCGTACAGTTCGAAGTTAGAAGCCCCAGAGTGGTTGTTGCTGACAAAGAATGATGACTAGAGAATGAGGAAGCTCAGAGTCTTTCTCTCGACTACATCAAAGAACTCCGAGGTCTGGACTCCGCTAGGCAGGAGGAGATTAAGTGCTGAATGGCACAACACTTCGACAAGCATGTCCACCTCAAGCATTTCTAAGTAGGTGATCTCATCTTGTAGAAGGTAGATGCTGTAACATCCCCCAAACAACTAGACCCCTAGATTGGTTTTGTCATGACTAGGTCATGACAAAACCCTAGGAAGCTTGAAGAGACCACTTGGCCTTAGCCAAGAAGAAGGAAACCACATTGGTCTGCAAATAGCAATTTCTAGTTAATAAGCATAGAGCTGGGCTTAAGGTCCTCACCTTGACCCTTTTACCCCACCATAGCATACCTAACCCTTTAGGGGTCCCCTTAGAGTACTAAGGACCCATTGGGGTCAACCAAACTGGTTAAGTTGACCAAAGTCAACCTTAACCTTAAATTGGTCAAAGTAGCCTAATTAGGGTCAATTGGCCTCCACCATGCCAAATTAACCTTGCCCCTACGCTTATAAGTATATTAGGGACCCAATGGACCAAATATCCTCACCATGGGGCCACCAATTTGGCCAATTTGACCAAAGTAAACTCTAGCCCTATTTTGGTTAAATTGCCTTATTGTGGGTCAATTGGCCTCCACCTTGGCAAATTGACACTACCTAGAAATTCCTAACCCTTAAGAGAGGCCAATGGGTCACTAGCCACCCATTGGGGTTAACCCAAATGATCAAATTGACCAAAGTCAACTTCACCCTAAATTTTGGTCAAAATGACCTATTTGACCTAATCAAGCCCAATCCACTTGGGCTAGGTCTAATTGGAGTAGCCCATTAGCTTAGGAGGCTGATAATTACCAGGAGTTGCCATACAATTTCTAGAAATGATGAGTAGGAGAGAGAAAGCACAATTTCCCCAATTTTGAAGAGAGAGAAAGTGCAATTTCCCCAATTTTGAAGAGAGAGAAAGGAGAGAGAGAAGGCCATTAATGGCCATGGGAGGCCAAGGGCCTCCCCTCTTCATCCCCAATGTCTTTGTACCTCCCCCCTCATCAGTTTTGAGGAGTTTAAAAGCCATGACCGGCCACCCAAGGGCTGATTTAATGGAATTTCAGTTTTGGCCAAAATTCTTAATTGCCATTAATGGTGAAATTGGAGGTTTCACCTCTCCCCCTTCCACAAGTGGCTCTTTAAAAAGCTTCACAAGGCTGTGAGGTTGAGTTTCCCGCACTCACCTAAATATTTTGAGTAACTTGGTGTGGAGGTTGCAAAGGCACCAAACCTAGGATCGGCCATGGCAAGGAGGGGATTTGGCAAGGTTTCAAGGCTCCAAGAAGGTCTGGTTCTCCTCCTCTTCTCTAGTGGATAGATCTACATCTAAAATCGGCAAGGATTGGGGCCAATTGGTCCCCAATCATAATGGCCAAAATCTCCATTTTTGGAGGTTTTTCATCTTACCTAAGCCGCCGGTTTCGACCACCACCGGCCGGACGAGACCTCCTATCACCGGCCACCACCTCAAGGAAGGTGGTGGTGGCATTGGCCAGCCAGGGAGGGGCGTGGGTGGCTGGGAAAACCAAGGTATATAGGCTACAGGTCGGGGAAATCTCCACCGTCGGCTGGAGGAGGAAGATGAAGGGATGCCTTTGGATTTACTTTAAGATATGTGCTCAGATCATGTGATTAAAATAATTGATATTTGTATTTTCTGCACCTTTGTTGGCAGTTGTTAGATTTAATTATAGAAAAAAACGTAGGCCCCTCTAATGAAAAAGTGGCCAACACCAAAGTTGTAGCCCTTGGTGTGTAATTTAATTAAATATTTGTTTCAGCACAACAGGAGCACTGTAGCTCCCTGTAGGGTCATTTTTGTAGGACTGGTCCCTAGGGTAGGACAACCACTATTTCTTAAATCACATTTGATTGGGAAATGATATTGACTTGAAAATTGAAACATAAGATTTTTGTACCTACACCCTTAACTTATCCAAAGATGGGAATTTTTGGAGAACATTTTTGTAAGGTTTTTGTAAAAATTTAATAATCCATATATTAATTAATTATAGGGTCTAATGACCTCCAATCCCCTCCAAATCTTGGTGGGTGCTCTTTAAGGTTATTATATGACCCTGGTAAAAATTTTAGCCCAATTAGGACTGATTTGGTTTGGTAATTAGTTAACCCAAGGTTGGTCAAACTAGGTCAAAAGTGCACATGATGGAATTAGGTGGTCAAATCTCATCAAAGTGGTGTGAAACTTTGGGCACTGGTTTAGGATCACATAAGAAACCACCATGAGTAATTTGGGGTGATGTGGGGTGGATATGACCTAGGACCCTAGTTCTAACCTTCGGGTTGAACTTTGAGCCTTGTTAAGTACAATGAGGCATATGTCCTTGAATGGTCATGAAACTTGGTAGATAAGTTCATAGGGTATAAATATGCCTTAGGGAAATTTTATGAGAATTTTAAGAGCACTTATCCCTCTGATTTAGGTAATAACCTTTTTGGGGAACCTTCTTATAAAAGGAATTTACATGCTCATATTATCTTGGATGTTGATGAAATTTTGGTAGATTACATAAAATCATGATATAGACCCCTGGTGATTTTTGTGTAATTATTGAATTGATTTAATTAGCACTTCATTCACAAGTCATTTATTTTGTCTTAGGAATATGTTAAATAAATGAGGGCCAAATGTCAGCTAGAAAATTATGAAACTTGTTGGTAGGACATTTTAGGGCATCAGAGAGCTCTGTGAATTTTTGTATAATTTTGGAGTTATTTATCAGTAGGTTACTTCACAATTTTCCCTAGTATGGGTTTACTTGGAATATTTATTTATGTAACTAATTAGTTTTGATAAATTTTGAAATTTAGTTAGTAGACTTTTCTGATCAATATAAAGTTCTGATAATTTTGCCATAATTTTTGGACAAGTATTTTTGGTGGCTCCTTCTTTAATTTCTAATTTTGGATAAATATTCAATATTATAATTAGTGGCCAACACTTTACTGTAAAATTGTGAGATTCCAAATTTATTGTTATTTTGACATCATAGACTTTCCATAATTTTATGGAAGCCATATCATAGGAAGATCTTACACTTCATGTTCAATTTCATACTTGGCCAATGTTGGAGAAATTATAATAAATGCCAAATAATTAAGAAAAAATATGATCCTCTGGATTTAGTCTTAAAATATCATGGTAGACTCCCAGTAATAATCTTGAGTCGGTTGGATGAATATTTGGGGCACCTCCTCTTATGCAACTCATATAACTCATTTGGTCTGCGTATAGTGAAATTGTTAAACTTGAGTAATTTGTGGATCATTAAGTGAGAATGGAAGGTAGATGGTGTACCTAGTCTAGTAGAGAAGATGTGAGGTCACCATTAGGGGACTATATGTTAAGTGTACCCAATAAGCTAAGGGGTAAGGTTGTGTACGGGACCGACGAAAGATCATCTTTCCCGTAGGATGTCATAAAATGCTTAGGGTTAATCCAAGAGTAATGATAAGAAGGGTACACTTAGGGGTAGTTACTGATAATGTTAAATACCTTATAAAGGGAGCTTTGGGGTGTCATCCCATTATAGTCCTTAGTACCGTAGCGAGCCTCTTACAGGGTAATCCTCGGGAAGTCCATGTTTAACCATAAATTGTAGGAATAAGTTGATGTACAAGATTAAATTAATAATACACACACCCACACTCCATGGTTAAGGAGGCTAGTTAGGTTTGATCTTACGAGCGGTTGGCTCGGTGGTCATTGGCACGGACGGGTTGGTCCGGCGAGCCGGTACCTCGGAAGGTTATGGTGACGGGAAGGTTAGCCCCAGGAGCTTATGGCTCGGAGATAGATGGTAAACATGTTTGCTTGCGCATAAAGGTGGTGGGTCTTAGGTATTAGACGGTCGTTCACACCGACATCAATACGTTGACTCGGTAAGTCTTAGCCATAAAAGTCTGGTGGTCCAGCCAGTAAGAGTACGCAAATGCTCCACAGTTTTGCATTGAGGCATAAGATAGGTCTAGGCTAGGTAATGTGAATACCAACCTAGAGGTGGGTGAGGCCCAACCCACCACTTCCGTTTGCCACTACGGGAGTATCCTGGGAGTCTTGCTAGATCCAAAAAGGGGGAACTAAATGTCTGTGCACATAGAGTCGAAGTGTGTGAGTCGCACTAGTGTGAACATATCATAAACTGCATAGCTCTGCATGTCATGGCATAAGCATTGCATTTCAACGTCTACCCCCATTGTATAAATTGGTTATGGGACTTTTTATATGATAGGCCTTGCTAAACGACCCCTTGGTCTATAGGTTTGTATGGGCATTCCTATAAACCAATGGTTACTTTTCTATAATGTACCTGCTTTACTTACTGTCCTTTACTTGCTCTTTACCATGGTTTATATTACTGCTTCAATTATCTATATACACATGTATAGTTGTAGACATTTCATGTAGACAGATCCGCCGTCATCTGCTTTGTTTTATATGCCTTGCTGTCCTCCGCTTCATCCTCCCAAACGGTGCCATGGAGCCATTGGGGGTGGGGTGGGGAACATAAGATGTCTTTTTGACTAATGATCGGTGGACCATATCATTTTAGGGGATCGAGGAGATGCAGCAGCACCAGAGGTCGGTGCAGACGGAGGCCGGCCAGTCTAGTATAGGAGCACCAGTATCAGGATCAGTGAGTGATTAATAGTTTGCTTCCGGGAGTGATCTTGTAGTGAGGACATGATGTATAGGGCATGAGCCCTTTATTATTGTAACCTTTGTTATTTCAGTAATTTCATGTGGATATTTTATATATATAACATGTGATTGTGGACTTGAATTTCTATTTGTTCATTTATACTTTTCTTCTTCTGTGATTGATATGGCCGACAGGATCGGCGTTTTGTAGTGGCAACCTTCCCGAGAGTTGGTGTCACCGCAAAGTGGCGGTTCTGGGCATAAGACCCAGTTTTGTGGCAAAACAATGGGGTCTTACAAACTGGTATCATAGGAAACCTCGATCCGAAGAAAAGAAGTCCACAAACCCTGGGCTACCCTGCGCGAGTTTAGTTTGAAGACAGACTAAGCAGCGGAAGCAGTGGTGTGCCAATATGGGGAAATCACGTGAAAAAATCCACTTTTATCTGAAACTTTTTAGCCAAATCTCCTTACGAGTGACAACTTTTCTTTTGTAGCCTGCGACGAACCCTTCCCCCAGCATGAAATACCTTAAGCTGCAAAGATCTCTTTAGATAGTCCTTTAGTCAATAAGTTAGACTCAACCCCACGAGGACACATGACTTACCATGTCAATTTATACCATGCCCTAGTCTGAAATAGACCATAGGTACAATTTTGGTGAGGGTACGACGATACCCCAAAGAGGCTAGAGAAAGAGAGATTAAGACATAAGCAGAATGGTAGGGGACTCGTAGATCTATCCCTCGTACCGGTGACATGTTTATATAGAGACAACCACCATCAGATAAGAATTTAAGTTCAAGAGATACCAATTTGGGATTATGTCACAGGTTGACACTGATAAGGTTGTCTTAAAGGGGTACCTTAAAGAGTCTAAAGTATGGAGTATATCAACAAGTCTCAAGATAGAACCCCAAGTCTAAGGTTGTGTGCCCTAGGAATTGATTGCATACTTGGGAAGAATATAACATAGTGACACTGAAGATACTTAGCCCAAATGGAAAGTGGCTTATCTTTTGTTTATTGTGGCTTACCTTTTGTTTATTGGGCAAACTAATTACTGACTTGGGTTTCCCTCAGACCTAAGTTAGAAAATTTTGCGTCATGAACATAATGATTTTGAGGTCGATCTTATTCAATATTACCTGAGAAAAGATTAGATGTTGAGAAAGAACATTTGGAATGGTGACTTGTAATATTACCAGGACAATAGATAGACATCGTAGATCGAGCAACGAATTGACCTTGGTTAAATCATGGTAAAAGTAAACTTGCCAGGTTTAGTCACTTTGGGATGCAGATGCCCTTCTGGAAGTTGGGAACTAAAATTATGTCGTGCAAGCTTTAGTGTTATTTGAAAGTTCTTGTGGTTTGGGGCATTCAGAAGTGATTAACTGATGGTTTGTTAAAAATCACATCCTATCATGGCAGAAAAGTTTAACTATAATAATAACACTTATACCTTGGGAGCTATGATGATGAATAACCAGAGATCTTAGACGATGGCTTGTTTGATTTAGAATATTGTGTTTGAGTTTACTATGATAAGAACGATCTAAGTTTATCTTACTTTGGATCATCCGAAAGTGATCAAGACTAGCATATGTGGAAGTGATAGGAATTTGGTGAAATAAATGTGGTGATATTTCCTTGATGAAATTGACTTGTGAAAAATCTTAGGGTTTCAAAATATTTTACCCGTATACCTTATGAATCAAACTCAACATAGAAAGTGATTGATGCGCAAATCTAGCACACCGCTATAGGCAGTAGCGAGACTGCAGCACGAAACGGTAGTGTATCGATAGTTCAAGTAATATAAAATGTGGGAGTGAATCCCCAAGTATGGAATCTCAAAGTAACACGGTAAGGTGGAGTTAACTATTGAGGAAGGACTTGAGATCGAAGTCCTTTAGGTCGGATGGATGCGAAAGGGGGTGATTTGGTATGTGGAAAATAAAGGAAAACAACTACTCAACTACTCCTATGCAGGCCTTGAGCGCACTGCTTTGCTAGGCGGGATGGAAACTACGTAGGCCTTGAACGCACTACTTCGCTTGGCAGATGGAAGAGTAGGCATGCGGATGAGGTGGTTTGCACTGGCAGAAAGGTTTTGAGGGCCGTTAGCACCTCTTGGCTAGGCGGATGGATTACACGGTCTGCTATGCAATGCTTCGCTTGGCGGATGGAAGAGTAGGCTTGCGGATGGAGTGGGTCACACCGGCGGAATGAGGGTCGCAAGCACCTCGTCAACAAGCATGCCACTAGCAATTGCTAGTGCGGCACATGAACATGAAGGCGGGATGGAGGATAGAATGGGGCGCTCCTCACTTGCATAAACCACACATAACGATTTCACATAGACATGAAACATTAAATGACAAAACAAGGTTTAGCAAACATTGTTCATACACCCAAATTATTAAGGAATAACACACTACAATATAAAGGAGGTGAGATTACAACCAAAGGGGCGGAGATTCATCGGAGGTTCACGGCCGGAATCTAGGGTTGTCAATCCTTGTCCGAGCTCGTGCTCCAACTGTTGTCCGGGGTCAGAAAGAGTTGTCACCTTCTTCTGTTGTACCCGTCTTCTCCGTCAATCTTCTTTGACTCTGATCTCATCGGAGAACTTCATATACGCAACAAAAAAATCCCTCAAAATGGAGCTTTGGAGGTGCACGAACAATGGAGGAGGCCTAGAGGATGCTCCGGCTTGAGATTTGCAAGAGAATGGCGGTCGGAGCTCCTCCCGAAGGTGGGCGGTGATGGAGCGGCGAAATGGGCGCTCTGGAGCGGAAAACGGCGCTGGAAATGACCTAAAACACCGATTCCCCGGAAGGATTCGTGAAAACGCGTATTTATAGAAAGCAGAATTTTGAATGCGCACGGTCAGTGGCACACGACCAGTGGTCGTGTGCGAAGAAATGCCTTTGATCGTGCGCGAAGAACCTGTAGCATACTCCTGAACTGCAAAATAGCGTACGGTCAGTGGCGCACGACTGATGAGTAATTTATTTACTCATCTTTTAGTTTAGGTTTATATTGTTTTTAATATAAAATTATGTTATTTATAGGAATTTTATCATATAAATCCTTCCATTGTTTATTTCATAAGCTAACTTAAGTTTATTTTGAGTTTTCAGGTTTTCTGGGCTTTTTCGAGCAAAAAGTTAAATTACACGCCCCCAGGTCACGGGCGTGTAACCTACGAAGTGTTCCAGACAGGTTTTCGCCACCCCGGAGTCGTTCCGTGAAGAATTCACCAAGTACACGCCCCAGGTCACGGGCGTGACCAAGGACGTGACCCAATGTCACGGCTGCGACCCGCCACAAGCACCTAGAGCCAGCTGCCACGTCAATTTAAATTACACGCCCCCGGTCACGGGCGTGACAGACAATCACAGGCGTGACATTTGAGGCGTGACATCCAGGTCACGTGCGTGATAGCCAGTCACGGGCGTGACATCCAGTACACGGGCGTGACTCTTCCCGCCGAAGCTTCCCGCCAGCAGCAAGTTTTAAAGATTACACGCCCCAGGTCACGGGCATGACCTAGGGCGTGACGCGTCCGAAACACCTGCATTGAAGCCAGGCCGCGCACTCTCCGCCAGCACAGATCACGCCCCCCACACGCCCCTTGGTCACGGGCGTGACCAACGACGTGTAACACCAAAAATTCAGCTATTTAAAGGGTGCTTCTCCAGATGTTCAAAAACAAAGTTTGGGAGTTCTAGCCTATTTTCTTGCACTAGTTTTAATCTTGTATGTCCTTTTCTTCTTGCACTTTTATTTCCAAAGCTTGTAACTCTAAATTTTCTAGTTGTAATTTCTTTTGCTAAGTAATAAAATAGTTCTTCTTCTCTTACTTTTCCTCTTATTTTCATCATGCACTTCTTTCATTTCATCGTTTCCTCCATCTCTATGAGTAGCTAAATTCTATTAGTACTCGACCGAGATGATCCAAGGGAAATATAATTCTTGATTTAAATTCTAGCTTCTCTTTCTCTTCCTTGGAACACTTTAGATTTATTCTTGAACTTTTTTGGATTGAGATTATATTATCGATATATAATTCTCATCATTGTTTTCGCAATCTAATAACCGAGAGGTTTTGATTTCAAATCGATCATTTCAAGAACAAAGAGAGTTGAATGCACTCCTCAAGCGAGGATGACATAATTTTCCGGGATTGGAGTCAAATCCAATAGAGGGGTTCACTACGATAAGGCGAGTTTTATATTTGGACTCTAGAACGAAAGTTCATTTGATCAACTAAACTCAGTTGAGCATATCCTCGAGAGAGGTGTGTTCATAAATCGGGAACCTCCACGGTCAAGTTTTCTCTTAAGAGATTTAGAAGTTGTTCTTTTTATATTTTATTTTCCCAAGGTGATTCAAGGTTGAGTACTAACTTTTAACTCATCATTTTAATTAAGCTATTTCTCTTTCTCGCAACCAACCAACCACAAATTTTATTCGATAATATAATAGAGATTTTCCGAAGTAAGAGTACTCAACCGCCCCGAGTATAATATGACCTTGTTTTAATAACTATACTACATTCGATACGGTACACTTGCCGTTATCGTTTGCGGATATAGTTTTGCGAATCAATGACCAGTGATCGTGCGTGAAGAAGGTCAGTGATCATGCGAACTTCTCTGTTTGATAAGGGGAATTAACGCACGACCAGTGGTCGTGCGCCTGATCGTGCGCGAAGGAAAATGCACGATCAGTGGCTTTTTAGGCAGAAATTGCCCCCAGTCAAACACCGAGCATCGCACGACCCTTGAACCTGCATGAAAACATCCAGGACCACTAGAATACAAGGAATCACACCAAAATGGGCAAAAATGTGCACCTCATTTGAGAATTGTGAATAAGTGAAATATAAGCATTAATACACAAAAAGTGAAGTGCAAGTGCGTGAAAACTAGCCCAGATAAGTCCTAAAATCACAATATAAATTGGACTCATCAGTGATTCTGAGTCATCTTACAAACATTGATACTAGTGTTGGTTGGTTAATATATGTTCATAAGATTCACATGTACACCCCCCCTTAAATGATGAGGATGATTGGAACGCTTGATGATGCGATCAATCCCATTAAATGATAAGAATTGTAAAAAATCGTAAAGTTTAGTTGGTTGATGACTTGGGCGTACTCGTAGGAATAAGAAGCTGATGGTGAAGAGAAGTTTCATATAGAATCGCTGCCTACCCACACAAATGAGAAATGTACACCGGAAAAATGGTGAATTCCGGAGTGTGTAATTCCACCGGAATAAAGAAAGACGTCATAGGTTTATGATGCACTGTGAGATCTGTCGGGTGGTGAAGGCTATGTGCAAGAGTCTTTGGGGACTACCACAGTTACTGCCCGTGTTAGAGTGGAAGTTCGAAGCTAAATTATGGATTTCATACATAGGTTACCACATCCCCACTCCGGGCAAAAGTTTATATGGGACATCGAGGATAGATTGACCAAGGTAGCTAGGGTCACCCAGGGCCGGAAGTATGCTCCCGTTGGTGTTTGATGGAATTTGTCGAGCAGTTTGTCCATTATCGTAGGGTGACCAGGATGATCGTGTTGGATCGGGATGAACGGTCTATGGCCAAAAAATGAAGATCAGTCCAGGCTTATCTGGGCTCTTGGTTGACGTTCAACACAACATTCCACCCTTAGAGGGACAGAGGTGCAGAATTCCACCATCTTGGACCTAGGATGAGGATTTAAAGATACTCGACTCTGAATTTGTGAAGGACACAGATGCCCGGGTGTGACTGATTCGAGTTAGGAGGCTGGAATCCTAGAATAGGCAGGCTAAGTATTACGATGCACGACATCGTGTAGTAGAGTGCTAGGTTGGAGACCAGGTGTTCTTGAAGATACATCTGATGCAGTGAGTCTCGCGGGTACACAGATGGAAGAAGCTCATTCTAAGATAAATGGGGCTATACAGGATCCTGGAGCGGATTGGCCTGTTGGCTTATAGACTAGAGCTACCGCCGGACTTAGCGGGATTTCCCAACGTCTTCCATGTCTCCTCCTTTAGGAGAGCTCTACTATGACTAGAGTAGCAGATTTCTACTATAGATGACCCGGTAACCTCCGATTAATTGATTCACCTGGAGCTAGTCCGGATAGATGAAACGACGATGCGAGTCTTGCAGTGCAAGAAGGTTCCGTAGGTAAAAGTCATGTGGTAAAATCATGGACAGGAGGAGCACATCTGGGAGCCACTAGAAATGATGCAGCAAAAGTATCCAGAGCTTTTTTCTTCAGGTATAATTAGTCTCTTATGGGATGTTACATACAATCACTTGCGGTAGAAACCCCGCAGGCCTAACCTGAATTTCGGGGACGAATTTTTTTTGTTTATTGGGATTTGTAACATCCCCCAAACAACTAGACCCCTAGAGTGGTTTTGTCATGACTATGTCATGACAAAACCCTAGGAAGCTTGAAGAGTCCACTTGGCCTTAGCCACGAAGAAGGAAACCACAGTGGTCTGCAAATAGTAATTTCCAATTAACATGCATAAGGTTGGGCTTAAGGGCCTCACCTTGACCCTTTGACCCCACCATAGCATACCTAACCCATTAGGGGTCCCCTTAGAGCACTAAGGACCCATTGGGGTCAACCAAAGTGGTCAAGTTGACCAAAGTCAACCTTAACCTTAAATTAGTCAAAGTAGCCTAATTAGGGTCAATTGGCCTCCACCATGCCAAATTGACCTTGCCACTACCATTAGAAGGATATTAGGGACCCAATGGACTAAAAAACCCCACCATGGGGCAACAAATTTGTCCAATTTGACCAAAGTCAACTCTAGCCCTATTTTGGTCAAATTGCCTTATTATGGGTCAATTGGCCTCCACCTTGACAAATTGACTCTACCTAGACATTCGTAACCCTTAAGAGAGGCGAATGGGTCACTATCCACCCATTGGGGTTAACCCAAATGATCAAATTTACCAAAGTCAACTCCACCCTAAATTTAGGTCAAAATGACCTATTTGACCTAATCAAGCCCAATCCACTTGGGCTAGGCCTAATTGGAGTAGCCCATTAGCTTAGGAGGCTCATAATTACCAGGAGTTGCCATACAATTTCTGTAAATGATGAGTAGGAGAGAGAAAGTACAATTTCCCCAATTTTTAAGAGAGAGAAAGGATAGAGAGAAGGCCATTAATGGCCATGGGAGGCCAACGGCCTCCCCTCTTCATTTCCAACGTCTTTGTACCTCCCCCTCATCATTTTTGAGGAGTTTAATAGCCATGGCCGGCCACCAAGGTCTGATTTAATGGAATTTCAGTTTTGGCCAAAAGTCTTAATTGCAATTGATGGTGAAATTGGAGGTTTCACCTCTCCCCCTTCCACAAGTGGCTCATTAAAAAGCTTCACAAGGATGTGAGGATGAGTTTCCCCCACTCACCTGAAGATTTCGAGCAACTTGGTGTGGAGGTTGCAAAGGCACCAAACCTAGGACCGGCCATGGCAAGGAG
The DNA here is from genome assembly GCA_033032865.1 of Dactylorhiza incarnata. Lineage (NCBI taxonomy): Eukaryota > Viridiplantae > Streptophyta > Magnoliopsida > Asparagales > Orchidaceae > Dactylorhiza > Dactylorhiza incarnata. The sequence continues at coordinate 3,876,594 of JAWHQI010000068.1, forward strand.
TGGATTTGGCAAGGCTTCAAGGCTCCAAGAAGGTCTGGTTCTCCTCTTCTCTAGTGGATAGATCTACATCTAAAATCGGCAAGGATTGGGGCCAATTGGTCCCCAATCATAATGGCCCAAATCTCCATTTTTGGAGGATTTTCCTCTTGCCTAAACCACCGGTTCCTGCCACCACCGGCCGGCCGAGACCTTCTATCGCCGGCCACCACCTCAAGGAATTAATTATAGGGACCTCCAATCCCCTCCAAATTTTGGTTGGTGCTCTTCAGGGTTATTATAAGACCATGGTAAAAAATTAATTCCAATTAGGACTTATTTGGTTGGGTAATTAGGTAACCCAAGGTTGGTCAAACTAGGTGAAACTAGGTCAAAACTGCACATGATGGAATTAGGTGGTCAAATCTCATCAAAGTGGTGTGAAACTTTGGCCACTAGTTTAGGATCACATAAGACACCCCCATGAGTAATTTAGGGTGATGTGGGGTGGATATGCCCTAGGACCCTAGTTCTAACCTTAGGGTTGAACTTTGAGCCTTGTGAAGGACATTGGGACATATGTTCTTGAATGGTCCTGGAACTTGGTATATAAGTTCTTAGGGTGTAAATATGCCCTAGGAAATTTTATGAGAATTTTAGGAGCACTTATCCCCTATGATTTAGGTTATAACCTTTTTGGGGAACCTTCTTATAAAAGGAATTTACATGCTCAGATTATATTGGATGTTGATGAAAGTTTGGTAGATTACATACAATCAAGATATAGACCCCTGGTATTTTTTGTGTAATTATTGAATTGATTTAATTAGCACTTCATCCACAAGTAATCTATTTTGTCTTAGGAATATGTTAAATAAATGAGGGCCAAATATCCTCTAGAAAATTATGAAACTTGGTGGTAAGACATTTTAGGGCATTAGAGAGCTCTGTGATTTTTTGTATAATTTTGGAGTTATTTATCAGTAAGATACTTCACAATTTTCCCTAGTATGGGTTTACTTAGAATATTTATTTATATGACTAATAAATTCATATAAATTCTGAAATTTAGTCAGTAGACTTTTTTTATCAATATAAAGTTATGGTAATTATTCCATAATTTTTGGACAAGTAGTTTAGGTGGTTCCTTCTTTAATTTCTAATTTTGGATAAATATTTAATATTATAATTAGAGGTCAACACCTTACTGTAAAATTGTGAGATTTTGAATTTATTGCTATTTTGACATCATAGACTTTCCATAATTTTATGGGGGGCATATCATAGGAAGATCCTACCCTTCATGTTCAATTTCGTACTTGGCCAATGTTGGAGAAATTATAATAAATGCCAAATAATTAAGGAAAAATATGATCCTTTGGATTTAGTCTTAGAATATCAAGATAGACTCCCAGTAATAATCTTCAGTCAGTTGGATGAATATTTGGGGTACCTCCTCTAATGCAACTCAAATCACTCATTTGGTCTGCGTATAGTAAAATTGTTAAACTTGAGTAATTTGTGGATCATTAGGCGGGAATGGAAGGTAGATGGTGTACCTAGTCTGGTAGAGAATATGTGAGGTCACTATTAGGGGACTATATGTTGAGTATACCCGATAAGCTAAGGGGTAAGGTTGTGTTCGGGACCAACGAAAGATCATCTTTCCTGTAGGATGTCATAAAATGCTTAGGGTTAATCCAAGAGTAATGATAAGAAGGGTACACTTAGGGGTAGTTACTGATAATGTTAAATACCTTGAAAAGGGAACTTTGGGGTGTCATCCCATTATAGTCCCTAGTACCACAGCGAGCTCCTTACAGGGTAATCCTCGGGAAGTCCAAGTTTAACCATAAAATTTAGGAATAAATTGATGTACAAGATTAAATTAATAATGCACACACCCACACTCCATGGTTAAGGAGGCTAGTTAGGTTTGATCTTACGAGCGGTAGGCTCGGTGGTTGTTGGCACGGACGGGTTAGTCCGGCGATCCGGTGGCTCGGAAGGTTATGGTGACGGGCAGGTTAGCCCGGGGAGCTTATGGCTCAGAGATAGATGGTAAACATGTTTGCATGCGCATAAAGGTGGTGGGTCTTCAGTATTGGATGGTCGTTCACACCGAAGTCAATACGTTGACTCGGTAAGTGTGGAATTTTCACTTAGCCATAAAAGTTTGGTGGTCCAGCCAGTAAGAGTACGCAGATGCTCTGCTGTTTTGCGTTGAGGCGTACGATAGGTCTAGGCTAGGTAGTGTGAATACCAACCTAGAGGTGGGCGAGGCCCAACCCACTGCTTTCGTTTGCCACTACGGGAGTATCCTGGGAGTCTTGGTAGCTCAAAAAAGGGGGAACTAAAGGTCTGTGTGCATAGAGTCAAAGTGTGTGAGTTGCACTTATGTGAACATAGCATAAACTGCATAGCTCTGCATGTCATGGAATAAGCATTGCATTTCAACCCCTACACCTATCGTATAAATTAGTTATGAGACTTTTTATACGATAGGCTTTACTAAATGACCCCTTGGTCTACAGGTTTGTATGGGCATTCCTATAAACCAATGGTTACTTTTCTATTATGTACCTGCTTTACTTATTGTTGTTTACTTGCTCTTTACCATGCTTTATAATACTGCATCAATTAACTATATACACATGTGTAGTTGTAGACATTTCCTGTAGACAGATCCACCATCATCTGCTTTGTTTTATACCCTTTGCTGTCCTCTGCTTCATCCTCCCACACAGTGCTTTGGAGCCATTAGGGGTGTGGTGGGGAACATAAGGCTTAGTCTTTTTGACTAATGGACGGTGGACTATATCATTATAGGGGATCGAAGAGACGCAGCAACACCAGAGGCCGGTGCAGACGGAGGCGGGCCAGTCTAGTACAAAAGCACCAATATCAGGATCAGTAAGTGATTAATAGTTTGCTTCCACGAGTAATCTTGTAGTGAGGACATGATGTATAGGGCATGACACCTTTATTATTGTAACCTTTGTTATTTCAGTTATATCATGTGGACATTTATTATATTTAACATGTGATTGTGGACTTGAAATTCTATTTGTTCGTTTATACTTTTCTTCTTCTGTGATCGATATGGCCTACAGGATCGGCATTTTGTAGTGGTGACCTTCCCGAGAGTTGGTGTCACCGCAAAGCGACGGTTCTGGGTATAAGATCCGGTTTTGTAGCGAAAAATGGGGTCTTACAGATGCGGCGGGAAGATCAGCGGCTGTTGGAAAGCTCAACCCAAATTGGGAGGGGCCTTTCATCATTCATGAGTCACTAGCAACAGGAGGATATCGCCTGCAGAATCATGAAGGGGAGCTACTAGGGAACACCTGGAGCGGCGATGACCTGAAATGGTTTTACCCCTGAGCGGGAGTGTGTATGTCCCACTCCTGTAAATTTATTATTTATAAATAAATTCCTCACCTCCCTGAAACAAGGGATAGCAAGTGGTTCTTTCATTTATCTATCTCGGCAAAATGTTTTTAAAAGAAAAGAAGAAAAGCAGGTGAAGCTGAACCTCGCGCTAGGTTGGGAAATGGGCCTCCGACTTGATTCTCATAAAAACTAGAATGGATGATGGGATAGTGCCACGGTAGTGCGTTCTCTTAAGACCAGGCCTCTGCACTGACGGTCGAGATCAGATCCCCCTTGCACGTTGGCCGTAGATACCCTCTGACTACATTTCTCGTCCAACTAGAGAGATTATCAGGAAGAAGTTTGGACGCCGACCTCCCAATTCAACGAAGGGATGATCGACTTAACCTACCTGGGGACCCTTGAATAAAGGCATCGTGAGCCCTCAAGACATAAAGTCTTGTAGCATAGCGTTTCCTTTCCAATTATTTCGTCCAATCATTTGAGTAGGTGTGCTTAATCCCCTCTGATTGTTGAGTATATAAAGAAAAGTTCATCTCATCAACATCAATATCACAGTAGGACTGAGACCTCGGGATAGTGTGTCCCCTTGGACCTCCCCGACTGTCATTCCCTACTTGTCGATCTCATAATCAGCATTAACATCAGGGTAGGACGGAGACCTCGGGACGGTGTGTCCCCTAGGACCCGCACGATAGTCATTCCCTATTTTCTTTCCTCCTAACCCTGTTACTATTGCAACATCTTGGCAATTTTTCACCAGGTATAAGAAAAGGCCTTGAGAGCATATGTCCCTCAGGACCCCCACTAAGTGTCCTTCACAGCTCGACCCTATTAATAATTTTGAAAGAGGCGAGCATATAAGTGCGAGTATGTATGCGCGAGTATGCAGGTGCGAGCACAAGTAAGCAAATAGCTATATGCGAGTAAGGTATGATCGTCGAACGTAGAAAGCATCTTCCAGGGTCGCACTAACATCAACAGAGAGCACTCCACCTCGCCCCGGGCCTAGGAGCCTAGCGAGCACTCGACCTTGACTCAATCCTAAGTGCCTAGCGAGCACTCAACCTCGCCTCAAGCCTAAGAGCCTAGAGAGCACTTAACCTCACCTCGATCCTAAGAGCCTAGAGAGTACTCGACCTCGCCTCGAGCCTAAGGGCCTAATTGGCGTACAAAGCAAAAAAGCAAGTATGGTAGAAAAAGGCGAGCAAAAAAATCCATCTTCATTTCATTCATATGTTCTGAATTACATCTTCAAAAAATGTTGTACATATCCTCGAGCCCTCAAAAAAGATCCCTGGCGACTATGCGTCATCCTCGCCTCCATCTTCACCATCGTCCTCGCCATCAATATTGACATCTCCTTCGTCATCCTCATCCTCAGAGTCTTCATCCTCGGCATCACTAGAAGATGGGGAAGGGACTCGCTTAGGAGAGGCGGACTCTTCGGCGAGTAGCGCTGGATGATGTCCATCACAGTCAAGTCCATGGACTCCAGCTTCAAAAGGCCTTTAGCTTTCAACCGACTCAAGACAACCTTCCCGGTTGCTTGCGCAATCTCACGGCGGCTGTGCGACATCGCATCGCCATGGATCATGATCTGCTTGCTGACACCGGAGTGGCCCTCCTTCGATGGCTGTTGCTCGATAGGGCAAGTTTCCAGCTCGGCGATACGGACTTGGGAGGCTTCCAGGGTCTGCCGAGGGTCTTCCAGCTCCTTCTCCAGCTGGGACACCATCTTCGCCATTTCAATCTCGGCAGCCTGCAAGCATGAGAAGAAAAGGTTAGTGGGATAGTCGGCGCAATGGGAAAGTATTCAAGAAGTATCTCATAGTCTTTCCACTTAGTGGCCTATTTCCCCAAGGCGAGGATTTTTTTACTCTGCACCTTGATCACCTGCTCATATTCGAGCAGGTGCCTCGATGTTGAGTGGCACAACTCGGCGGATCGCAGCAGAGAGGGCAAGCTCTGGTGGGCCAGATACTCGATGGATGACTACTACAACACCTCGACATCCTCGCTACCATAGAGCGCGAACATTACATCGAATGCATCGCCTCTATCTTCACAATCCTCCGACCATGCGGGAAGGTTGGTACTCAACGTCACCTCATGGGCGCGCTCCGCCCAAGTCACCAGCGGGCGACCATATGCGTCCTCACTTTGGACGCCTTCATTGAAGTTTGGATGGGTGTGGGGGTCGCCAGCCTCCGAAGGGTCCGCCCTCGCCTTCAGGTCCCTGCTCGCGACCTGCTTCTTCTTCGCTGGCTCCTTAGCCAGGCCTTTGGCCTTCCTCTTTTTCGAGGTCCAAGCCTCCGCGCCGGCGACCACCGGATCCTCGCCGCCCTGCGGAAAGCCGATTGGGGAGGAGCTCCCAACCTCGGCCGTTGAGTTCACCGCGCCCCCTTGGGAAGAAGGAGTGGCCACCTTCGCCACTGGGAGAGGCTCGCGCGACAAAGTGCGAATAGCTGTAGAAGACAAAAGATAATGCGATTAGTATAATTGATTCTCGCTCAGAAGACTACCTTCACCCGGGAAGACCTCTGCGAGTACATCTACTCGCCTTTTGCCAGAAGTCCACATCGAAGTGAAGATTCCGGAAGGAGTCGAGAAGCTCCACCCAAGAACCCTCCAGATATGGAACGATGAACGCACTCTCTGGAGTCTGGAAGTGTTGGAGTTTCTGAGATGATCTCAAAGCAATCTATTTCGATCCTTGAAGAACTCAAAGTAGATTTCGGATTTCTCTTTGGAGCACCTTGGTTGAATATTGACTCAATCCCGCGAAGGTATATTTTGTATTTGCTTTCTTATTCTCTTGAATCATGAAAAACCGCAAGATCCGTTGATCTCTTTTTGGGTTGTTCTTGTTCATTTTCGCTGCGCAAAATCGATATGTCATCCCTTATGAAGGGGTATAGAAAACCCAACAAGAAGGACGAGCTTGGGATGGCCTCAAAGTCGCTACTGACGATGACCAGCCGCTTGCCCCATTGGTGGTTCTTGTTCGTTGTGCCGACTAGCGAGCAGACATGGCTGCAGAGGATGATTATGCCCTCGCCGGTCGCCATGAAAGAGAAGACCCTCCCGAAGATCGAGAGATCAAAGGCGATCCTCTCTTCTCGTAGGAAGCAGAGAAACCCCATGATCATCGCCATGCCATTGGATGCAATTGGGGTTAATCTGGGCGGGGACTATCCCAAATTAGCGCAGAATCTGGCATAATTCTGGCCATAATGGTAGTCGCAGGCCGACTTCAAAGTGGGGAATGGGGAAGACAATCTCGGTGGATGAGAAGGTGTTTATTCGCTCGCTTTGACGAGGAAGCCAAGAAACATAACCCGGGTACAGATACTTCTTAGAGAACTCATCCAAGTCCTTCTACTGAGTAAAAGGTTTCTTGAAGGAAGTCGCCACAAAATTGTTCGTGTGATTCACACGCTGAATAGTCGCCTCGTCAGACATCCTGAAGAAGAATGAAGAAAAGGGAGAGTATCGAAAATGCGAGAAGAGAAGTAATCGGGAGATACTCGCTGGTAAGAAAGGATGATCGCCAAAAGCGTAATTAATAGTTACCCACCCCCACTATTTATAGGGATCAAGGAACTTGGCGTGTCGGCTATGAAGCCGCAATTACGAATAAGGGGTTGGCGAGTATTAAGGGAAGCCGCCGAAGCTACAACATGTGTCGAATCACCGACCTTCAGTGCGCGAGAACCTGCATCAGCATACAAATAGCTCGCCGAATGTACGTGATAATCAACTACTATTCGCAGGAATAATGAAGATAGAAAAAAGTCGAACATCATCACAACAAGCAGATAAGAAATGAAGTGCGAGGTTTAAATACTCGCCAAATAATATTACATAAATGAAATTGTCCTGATTACAAATACTCGCCAGAAGGCGTTGCACTCAATAAAGGAAAAAAGAAAAATCTATTGAGGGCCCTGGAGGTTCACCTGGGGATCGGGGGGTTGCGGATGTCGCCCAACCCAGCCCATGTTGTGAGCTCGCCTAATGTGATCGAATGCCAAGGACATCGCATCCTCGCCCTGCTGCAGCTGGTCCTCAATCCTTGTCAGCCGTCCGACTGACCCCATGCTCACGCGCATCCTGACTAGCTCATCATGGTGCAGCTGTTGGCGATGCTCAATCCTAGCGACCCGACGCTCCAAGTCGCTGACAGACTGAAGGCGATATTCCATACCAGCCAGACGAGTATCAAACTCTTCTAGCTTGGATACCCGCACCTCCAGCTCAGTCAGGAAACGATGAGGCTCGCTGATCGCCAAACGCAAAATCTTCGCCTCCAATTCCAGAATGGCGCGAGTTTCCCTATCCTAGTACTCGCGGGAAGAGAGCCTGATGGTGTCGATCAAGACCCCCACCGTAGTATGGGCACGAGTTGCAGAAAGAAAAAGATCGACAGAGCGTTAGCAACGAGCGTAGAATGAAGATTGCAGCGACCACCACAAACTAACGACCAATTACCAGGCAGATGAGCTTCGTTCCTCGCATCGCGACAAGGACTGCGAGATCTCCAGCGAGGAGAGATCCTTCCTCTGGCCGCGACCATCCACTGGCCGCCACCATCTCGCCAGCCAGAGTGAGATCCGCCGGCATGCTCCCTGCTAAGGGGCACATTCCCCTGGCCTATTTCAAGCGAGGTGGGGGATCATAGGTGATACTCGCCTATTTCAAGCGAGGTCGCCTCAATGTCGCATAGTCACCGGGATGGGTGGGTTATAAATAAGACGCCCCTTTGGTTTTCCTATAAATAGGACCCCAGGGGTACTTGGATTGGCACCTGAACTTGAGATTTCAGAGCCCATCTTTCGAATTCTCGGACCCGTCATCCTTGGCCGTTACTCTTGATACTTGTCAAGTTGGTGCCTTCCTCGTATCCTGCTCGGCCATCTTTGTTTGTGGAGGGGAAGTCTCTTCTGAGCTTCTAGGTACGTGGTGGGACCTCCCTACCGCAGCGCCTGGGGTCTTATTGTTCCTATTCTAGTCCCTTCGTCATCCCCAGTCAAGCCATTTAGTTGGATCGCTGGGCGAGTAGACTCTGACTGCATTGATCCAAAGTTTGGAGCTAGTATTTTCCTAGCTTCAACACTTTATATGATGAGTTACTTAATATTGTGAAAGACCCCTAACTTATAAACTTATATGGGCATCTTTATAAGTTATGTTTAATTCAATTATTTACCTACACTGCTCTTTTCATACTCTGTTGCTGACTATACTGCTAGAATAAATGTGCTATTTTACTTTAGACATATCTGCTATGATTACTGTCTTCCTTGCCGCCTGTTGTATTGTATATACCGATTATTTTTCAGCGTTCTCCCTCTTTCTTTCTGCCCAGTGCCTAAGAGTCACCGGGGGAGAGGATGTGAAGCCACTTAATCTTTATGACTAATAGTTGCTATGCCACTATTTTAGGAGGACATACAACGACAGGTGGAGCAGCATCGTACGATGCAGGAGGACAGCTACGCCAGGCCGACAGGGCCTGAGACTACGATACCTTCCCTTCCGTCAGTGACCAATGAGAGTGAGAGCTTGAGATGTAGTCCTTGAGGCAATTCTATACTCTGATATTTTGCAGGAGCTTTTGTAGCTACCTGTCCTTTTGTATATATTGTTGTGACACTTTTACTTATTGTGAATCTATGACTTCTGTTGTTTTCTATTATTGATGGGTTGTCTTGATGATATTGGTTTAGCCGGCAGGATGGACGTCTTGGGGTACAAGTTAGCACGTGTACTGACGCTACCGCAGGGCAGATGTTCTAGGCATAGGACTCCCCTCGGCCGTGTCTTGTGTTCTGGGTGGGGGGGGGGGGGGGGAGGGGGGGTCTTACAACAGAAAGACATTGCCCTGTTGTAGTATCTAACTTTCAGAATATACTTTTCAGCACTCGCGGGCAGTCGCAGAAACTTATTGAGGAGACTGGGCTTCAAGCGGACCACTGTATTTCTGACATAACTCATTATCGTCGATCCTTCACGATGAAGCTATGCATTCTTGTAGAATTTCATGACTTCCCTGTCTAGTACTTTGCATTGATGCTCCAGAAGAAATGATAATCTGGCGACTTTGAGCACTAGGACAATGCTTTTGAAATCATTCGAGGCACTTGCAAATCCAGTGCAAATGAGCTCCACACCTACTTGCAAGTTTCAAGAGCCCCTGCGGGCCATTGAAACAGGGAAGATGAAACATCGGGAGAATAAGAAGTTCGCTGACTGGAGTTCCGTAAGGTCTTGATGAAAATTCGTGAATTTCGTGAAGCCCTTAATCGATTTATACAGTATTAATATTTTGATGAAATAGAGTCATGTACCTTTTTGGATGTATGACTCTTGAGATCCAATAATATAACAATTAGAAAATATTTCTGAGTGACGAAAATTCACCGAATTGACAAAGATGGGCTTGGCTAATTCGTCGAAATGATACGAAAATACTTAGTTAATTCGTCGAAATGATACAAAAGGCTTGTCTGAGATATAGAAATGATATGAGAAGTCTCGACAAATTTGTCAAAATTACATGAGTTGTTTCAACTGATTTCATGTGTACTTCCTTGAGTTCTCGAGATGTCTGAATTTTTGTACTTGGCTAGATTTCCTGAACTTTTCATGACTTCTTGTTGAGCATACAAAGTTCCTTTTTGAAGAAAGTGAACTGGCCTCATCCAGCGGTTTCGTGAAATTTTCTGCAACTTTATTATCCATCGAAACATAGACGAGGTTAATGGCCTTATTCTCCACATGCTCCCGGATGAAATGATAGCGAATCTCGATGTTCTTTGTCCAGATGCGAGAGACTGGATTATTTGTGTAACATCACCCAAACAACTAGACCCCTAGAATGGTTTTGTCATGACTAGGGCATGAAAAAACCATAGGAAGCATAAAGGGAGCATAAAAGCTTAAGAAGGAAGGAGGAAACCACCTTGGTCTGCAAATAGCAATTTCTAGTTACCAAGCTTAGGGTTGGACTTTAGGGCCTCAACTTGAACCTTTAGCCCCACCATGACATACCTTTCCTATTAAGGGGTCCCTTAGAGCACTAAGGACCCATTGAGATCAACCAAAGTGGCCAAGTTGACCAAAGTCAACCCTAACCTTAAATTGGTCAAAGTAGTCCAATTAAGGTCAATTGGACTCCACCATGACAAATTGACCATTCCCCTATCCTTATAAGTATATTAGGGACTCAATGGACTAAAACCACCCAACACGGGGCCACCAATTTGGCCAATTTGGCCTAAGTCAACTTATGCCCTATTTTGGTCAAATTGCACTACTGTGGGGCAATTGGCCTCCACCTTGCTGAATTGACCCTACATAGACCTTCATAACGCTTAGGGGAGGCCAATGGGTCACTAGATACCCATTGGGGCCAAACCAAATGGTCAAATTGACCAAAGTCAACTCCACCCTAAATTTGGGTTAAAATGACCTATTTTGACCTAATCAAGCTCAATCCACTTGGGCTAGACCCAATTTGAGTGGACCAATAGCTTCATGGGCCTGATATCTACTCAAGGGGCCATACAATTTCTGGAAATGATGAGTAGGATAGAGAAAGTGCAATTTCCCCAATTTTGAAGAGAGAGAAAGAAGAGAAAGAAGGTCATTAATGGCCATAGGAGGCCAAGGGCCTCCCCTCTTCATCTCCAATGGCTTTGTACCTCCCCCCTCATCAGTTTTGAGGAGTTTAATATCCATGGCCGACCACCCAAGTGGGTGATTTAATGGAATTTCAGTTTTGGCCAAAAATTCTTAATTGCCATTAATGGTGAAATTGGAGGTTTCACCTCTCCCTCTTCCACAAGTGGCTCTTTAAAAAGCCTTACAAGGCTGTGAGGATGAGTTTCCCCCACTCACCTGAAGATTTTGAGCAACTTGGTGTGGAGGTTGCAATGGCTCCAAAGCTTAGGATCGGCCATGTCAAGGAATGTGTTTGGCAAGGCATCAAGGCTCCATACAGGACTGGTTCTTCTCCTCTTCTCCAATGGATAGATCTACATCTAAAATCAGCAAGGATTGGGGCCAATTGGTCCCCAATCAAAATGGCTGAAATCTCCATTTTTTGGAGGTTTTCTTCTTGCCTAAACCACCGGTTCCAGGCACGGCCGACCAAGACCTCCCATCGCCGGCCACCACCTCAAGGAAGGTGGTGGTGGCATTGGCTGGCCGGTGAGGGGCGTGGGTGGCCGGGAAAATCTCTTATAAAACCTTCCAGGTCGGGGCAATCTCCACCGCCGGCTGGAGGAGGAAGATGAAGGGATGCCCCACATTTTTGTTTCAAGATCTGTGCTAGATCTTTTATATAAAATGTTATGTATTGTATTTTTCTGTCACCTTTCGTGCAACACTTAGAATTAATTATTAAAAATACTTAGGGCCCTCTACAGCAAAAGTGGTCATCACCAAAGTTGTAGCCCTTGGAGTCTACTTTAATATAAAATTTATTTCAGCCCAAAAGGAGCAGTATGATCCCTTTAGGGCCATTTTGGTGGGACTGGTCCCTAGGGTAAGACATCCACTATTTCTTAAATAAATTTTGATTGGATAATGATGTTGACTTGAAATTGGGAGCATAGTCTAATTATACCTACACCCTAATCATATCCAAAAATGGGAATTTTTTGAGAACATTTTTCTAAGGCTTTTGTAAAAATTTATTAATTCACATATTAATTAATTATAGGGTCTAATGACATCCAATCCCCTCCAAATTTTGGTGGGTGCTTCTTAGGGTCATTATATGACCCTGGTAAAAATTTCATCCCAATTGGGACTGATTTGGTTGGGTAATTAATTAACCCAAGTTTGGTCAAACTAGACCAATTTAGGTCAAAAGTGCCCTTGGTGGATTTTAGGGGTCAACCCTCATCCAAAAGTGATGAAACTTTGGTCATTGGTTTAGAATCATATAAAATACCCCCATGAATGTTTTGGGGTGGATGTACCCTAGAACCCTAGTTCGAACCCTAGGGTTGCACTTTGAGCCTTGTGAAGGACATAGGGTCATATGTCCTTGAATGGGCATGGAACTTGGTAGATAAGTTCATAGGGTGTAAATATGCCCTAGGTAATTTTGTGAGAATTTTAAGAACACATTTCCTCTCTGAATTAGGTTATAATAATTTAGGGCACTTTTTTATAAGAGAAATTTACACGCTTAATTTATCTTGGATATTGATGAAAGTTTGGTAGTGCTCATATAGTCATGGTATAAACCTCTGGTAATTTTAGTGTAATTCTTAAGTTGATCTAATTAGAACTTCATTCACAAGTCAACTACTTTGCCTTAAGATTTTGAAAAATAAATATCGGCAAAATATTCTCTGAAAAATTGTGAAACTTGCTGATAGGACATTTTAGGGCATTATGAAGCTTTGTGAATTTCTATATAATTTTTGGAATTATTTATCACTAGGTTACTTCACAATGTTCCCTAGTTTGGATTTACTTGAAATATTTATTTGTGTGACTTGATGGTTTTTGTAAATTATGAAACTTTGTTAGTAAACCTTTCTAATCATTATAGAGGTCTTGTAATTTTGCCATAATTTTTTGGACAAGTATTTTTAGTGGTTCCTTCTTTAATTTCTAATTTGGGATAACTATTCAATTTTATAATTAGAGGCCAATACCTTACTATAAATTTGTGACATTCTATATTTACTGTTATTTTTGATATCATAGATTTTTCCATTATTTTGTAGAGGCCAAATTATAAGAAGATCTTACACTTTATGTTCAATTTCATACTTGGCCAATGTTGGAGAAATTATAATAATGCCAAATTAAATTAGGAAAATATGATTCTCTAGATTCGCAAGGGCGGATGGACGAGTAGGCAAGCGGAATGAGGGTCGCAAGCACCTCTTCGACAAGCACACCACTAGCAATTGCTAGTGCGGCACCGAACATGGTGGTGGAGCGGAAAATTAATGGGGGCGCACCTCATTGACACAAATGAACAAATTGATTTCATAAACATGAAATAAACAATACTAAACATGATTCATAGTGTTCATCATCTAGATATAGAGAATACAACAAATATAACCACACAAGTAGAAGAAAAAGGCAAGAAATACGACCGAATCCGGAGTCTCGTCGTAGATTCACGGTAGGAAGCACCGGGTTGTCAATCCGCGTCCTAGCTCGTTCCCAACTGCGTCCGGGGTAGAGGAGGGCTGTCACACCTCCCAATGCACCCGTCTTCTCCAGCGATTTACCATCCGGCCACGTCTAATGCGATGAACTTATTCTTAAGCGATCAAAATGAGTGTAGAATCCCTTCCTTTAAGTACTTGGATGATGGAGGAGGCCTAGGGGGTGAAAACCCTCTGAAAATGGCGAAAACGGCGGACTGAACGGAGCCAAAAGACGTAATCCTGACCTAATTCGCGAACAGGTCATTATATAGGCGCTGAATTAAACAGTGCGCACGGTCATTGGCGCACGACCAGTGGTCGTGCGCAGTAGAATTCGGTGATCGTGCGCTCTGCCTGGACGGAACCTGCAGAGACAGAAATTATGAAATAACATGTTCGCACGACCAGTGGCGCACGACCGGTGGTCGTGCGCACTATCGTAGGTGGTCGTGCGCACTAGCCGAAACAGAACTCATAAAATTGATGATAAGTGCGCACGAATAGTGGCGCATGACCGGTGGTCGTGCGCACTGGCATTGATGGTCGTGCGCACTGCACCAAACAGAACTCATGAAAAAAGGGTTAAGTGCACACGATCAGTGGCGCACGACCAGTGGTCGTGCGCAATAGAACCGGTGATCGTGCGCAGTGTTCCTGTGCAGAATTGCACCGGAAACACCTGCACGACTCCTATTCCAGCATATACCACTAATCTAGCCACTGAAAGTGAGACTTAACAGCGCAAGAAAACTAATAACAAAGAAAGATACGAAATAACACCAAAATGGGCCTAGAAGTGCACATAGCAAGTGATAACAAATATAAGCTAAAACAAGGCTAAAGTGCAGCAGAATGACTAGATAAACGGCCCAGATGAGTCCATATATGTGTATATAATCGGGACTCATCACACCCCCAGACTTACCTGTTTGCGCGTCCCGAGCAAACAAATTCCAAGCGAACGGGGAAAGAAAAGTAGATGGCTTAAAACTACAATACAGAGTACCATGCGAAGTCGCATGCTCGCGTGCATAAGAAGAATAGTAGAGAAGATTTCTGATTATATAAACAGTTTATATATTTCTAAAAGAGTAAAAGCATATTGCAACTACTCAAAATGGTGAACTACGGTGAATCGTTCGGTCATGCATACGGAGAAAGTAAACTAAACGCTGAGATGAGCATTGCTCAAGATTGGGATGCGGGAAAAACTCCACTGAAATCCATCAGTGTCGGTGACCATAAGCTTGCCCGGTCACATTCTCTCCACGGCACTGGTTTGACTCAAACGCATGAATCAATAGGACTTTAGGTTTTAAATGGGGCTTGGGTTTAGGTGAGGATAAACAAAGATAAAAACGACGGCTCAAGCACTAAACCCAAATGAGCTAATGCAGGAAACTATCCTCATTCACCACACAAACACGCGGGTACACAACACCCCCAGACTTGGACTTAACAGCATGGGTGCGTGCACCGCCTACTCCCAAACATAAATCTCAAACAGATTTTTTTCAATTAAACTTTTCATTCTTCTTTTTCTTTTCAAATCTTTTTCTTCTTTTCTTTATCTTTCTTTAACAATTTCAGCAAATTTTTAAAGATGCACAACCACATTTTCACAATGTACTATCACAATCAACACCACCAATTTGAAATTTAAACAAAATGCTTGCTTTTTGGGTGTGCGACTAGGATTGGAGTTTAGGCTTTGGTGAACAATAGTGGGGCTGAACCAAAAGAATGGGGTAGGCACAACTGGGCTAGCGAGGAAATGATGATAGGAATGGCACAAAGGCTCAACCGGGCCAAGATGATGGCCTATATCACATTCACGCAATTGACTAACCGTATACCCATGCTTCAAGAATCGCTTGGGGCAAGTTCTAGCCACCGAGAAAGATTCTCCTTTCTCCCGACTCAAGCAATACGAATCTAGCGATCGTTTACACACATCCCTATGCTACCGTTTGATTCCACCGAATTCACCATTTGAGTAGAGTAAACAACATTTACACTAATAAGAAAAATATAAAACCATAAGTATAAAGAGAAGTCTACTCTACACAAATTTCTATGCAACCGAGCACTCGACTAGGAGCACTACTAGAGTCAACATTTTACTCTGCTACATAGTCCTAAGCCATCACCTAGATTTTCCCAAATAAGCAGAAGAATTAAATTCACAACAGAGCAAGCAAACAGATGAGTACGCGCTCAAGTGGGTGATGTGGTGTGCAATGAAAATAAACAAAACATTTTAAATGAAATCTTCTAGCATGCAGTGCAATAGTGCACGTGAGCGGGTAAACAAAACTACTCTCCCCCAGACTTAAACTAAACAATCCGCATAACATATGACATGAAATCAGAAAAGGCTAGGGGAAGAGAGTACCCAATGCTCAGCAAGTGAGCATACCAGAAGATTGGCGTTTAAACCAAGACTAAGCTGCAGCATCCGCCATCCAGAGAAGATACATGCAGGGGTCAGCTCCGCAAAACAAACGAAACAGAAAATGATAAACTACAATACTACAGCTAACTAAACAGGATTGAATAAAATAAAATGCATGAAAAGTAAGATAACTACTGGGGTTATTGTCATCCCAGCATGACTTATTCGGATTTTATATAGTTCTAGCTTATAGGCCTATGAAAAAGAAAATACACAGGTAACTGTTCTAATATGCGCATCGGTAGCGGGTACCGATACGGAGACAGAGCAGTCACCCCTCTACCCGAATATAGATAAAACCTACCCACCACAGGTAGAGGGAAAAGAAAGTAAGAAGAGGAGGACACATCCTCACTCAACTCACAAAAAACATCCTTGCTTAGCAAGGTGTCGTCAACAGGGAGGCAGCAGGAGGCGAAGGCAATGAGTGGGGCTTCCTCTATGGAGGAGGGATAAACCTCCTCACATGAGAGGATGCTCTCATCATTGACTTGAGCAAAAAGCTCCAAGTCCTCCTGAAGTACCTGTGAAGAGTCAACCTGCACAGACTCAGATGAAGGAAGGGGATCAAGAAATAAAGAAGACGAAGAACATAAATAAATATCAATCGGGGGAGTGATCCCGGTCTCACTCCCATCAGGTTGGGGAAGTAAAATAATGTTAGCATTGTCATCAATGCTACAAGATTTGGCGGGATCAACGGTGGCCAGGCTTAGGATTTGGACTTCCTCCACCGGTGCTGAGGAAAACTCCTCTTCACCTAGAAGGTTGTCCTCCTCCATAGGAATAGGTACAACACTCAGATCACCCACCTCATCCTGCGACACATCATCAACAATGTCATCGGAGATGAGTATAGTACGCACAACAGGAGAAAGAACTGAATCCACTAGAAGTGGTGGAGGCACATGGTGAATAGGCTCAGCAATGTCGGTGCATAGATCAGTCGCACATCCGGTGACCGTGTCCATGCCATACCCTTCAAGATGCGAAGTTGACAAAGACACATAACCGAATGTTGAAGGTGTGCCGCCAGAGTTAGGAGTTGGGACGATCCGGATATCCGGCTCGTCGTCTTCGTCGAATTGGCGAAGATACTCGGCACAGTCCTTCAGGACATGTTGAAGATAACCGGCACTGCCTTGCGGGCTTCTTTGGCACAGCGGGAGCTGGAGCCGAAAAGAAGTACGACGGTAAAGGCTCAGCAGAGTAGCCATAAGACTTACGCGCACCATATGGAGTATCAGACGAAATCGGTGCTCCATATGCTGGGCTATAAGAATTATGCCTACTATTCTCCATAGGGCATTCATCACTAGAGTGGGAGGTAGCTCCACACCAACGGCAACGGAAATTAAGATGTGCCCACATAGTGCGAAGATAAAACGATTCAAAAATAAAAATGCTATTGTGCAAAATACTACACCTAACAAAAATTACTAAAGCAACCTAATTAAAACAGGAAAATGGAATAAAAAAGAAATAAAACAAAGAAATGCAATTTACAAATGGAAGGGCTTCTCTCTCAGGTTCTCCCTCTCCAGAAAACTCACACGACTGTGCTCCCCGGCAACAGCGCCAAAAACTTGATGCGTTAATTCGGCAAGTGCACCGGTCGCTCAAGTAATAAATTTTGGGAATAGAATCCCCGAGTGTCGGTCTCTTGAGGAACACAGTAAGGTGGAGTTTATTATCGAGGAAGGACTTGAGATCAAAGTCCTGCGGTAGGCGGAATGCGAACGAAAGGGGCTTTGAGGTTTGCACATAAAAGGAAATACTACGCCTACTCCTATGCAATGCCGCTATGCAAGGCTTCGATTGGCGGGATGGAGACTAGGCAGGCCTTGAGCGCGCTGCGTCGCAAGGGCGGATGGACGAGTAGGCAAGCAGAATGAGGGTCGCAAGCACCTCTTCGACAAGCACACCACTAGCAATTGCTAGTGCGGCACCGGACATGGTGGTGGAGCGGGAAATTAATGGGGGCGCACCTCATTAACACAAATGAACAAATTGATTTCATAAACATGAAATAAACAATACTAAACATGATTCATAGTGTTCATCATCTAGATAAAGAGAATACAACAAATATAACCACACAAGTAGAAGAAAAAGGCAAGAAATACGACCGAATCCGGAGTCTCGTCGTAGATTCACGGTAGGAAGCACCGGGTTGTCAATCCGCGTCCTAGCTCAGTCCCAACTGCATCCGGGGTAGAGGAGGGCTGTCACACCTCCCAATGGACCCGTCTTCTCCAGCGATTTACCATCCGGCCACGTCTAATGCGAAGAACTTCTTCTTAAGCGATCAAAATGAGTGTAGAATCCCTTCCTTTAAGTCCTTGGATGATAGAGGAGGCCTAGGGGGTGAAAACCCTATGAAAATGGCGAAAACGGCGGACTGAACGGAGCCAAAAGACGTAATCCCGACCTAATTCGCGAACAGGTCATTATATAGGCGCTGAATTAAACAGTGCGCACGGTCATTGGCGCACGACCAGTGGTCGTGCGCACTAGAATTCGGTGATCGTGCGCTCTGCCTGGACGGAACCTGCAGAGACAGAAATTGTGAAATAACATGTTCGCACGACCAGTGGCGCACGACCGGTGGTCGTGCGCACTATCGTAGGTGGTCGTGCGCACTAGCCGAAACAGAACTCATAAAATTGATGATAAGTGCGCACGAATAGTGGCGCACAACCGGTGGTCGTGCGCACTGGCATTGATGGTCGTGCGCACTGCACCAAACAGAACTCATGAAAAAAGGGTTAAGTGCACACGATCAGTGGCGCACGACCAGTGGTCGTGCGCAATAGAACCGGTGATCGTGCGCAGTGTTCCTGTGCAGAATTACACCGGAAACACCTGCACGACTCCTATTCCAGCATATACCACTAATCTAGCCACTGAAAGTGAGACTTAACAGCGCAAGAAAACTAATAACAAAGAAAGATACGAAATAACACCAAAATGGGCCTAGAAGTGCACATAGCAAGTGATAACAAATATAAGCTAAAACAAGGCTAAAGTGCAGTGGAATGACAAGATAAACGGCCCAGATGAGTCCATATATGTGTATATAATCGGGACTCATCAACTGTAGGACATAGATTGACAACCCAGTGCGTCCTCCCATTTCTACGGCATAGTCTCGATCGTTGTTTGTATTTGTGCCCTTATTTTCCTCTTTTAAGGTTGTATGGTATAAAATCACTTATACTTTGATGATGAACCTTGCTTAAACCTATTTTAATTGCTATTTTCTTTCATTATGCTTTTATGAAAGTTCATTGTGTTTATGCTTGGTGTGTGGAATCATTATAGAGTGGTATGCCTGTGATCTTGGTTGAGCTCTGTTAGATGTGAATGCAGCTCTCCTTTCCGCAAAGTGTTTTCACTCCATCCGCTTGACTACTCGTCCATCCGCCTTGTGAAGTATGGCATAGCGGCCCGTGTAATCCATTCGCCTAATGAAGCAGCGTGCTCAAGGCCTGCACAGTTCAATTCCGCTTGCCTACTCGTCCATCCGCCCTTGCGAAGTAGTGCGTTCAAGGCTTACGTAGTTTTCCATCCCGCCTGGCGAAGCATTGCATAGAGACATTGCATAAGAGTAGTTGTAGTTATTTTCTTTTATTTTCCAAAAGCCAAATCAACTGTCCCGCAATCCATCCGACTTAAGGACTTCAATCTCAAGTCCGTCCTCAATAGTTAACTCCACCTTACTGTGTTCCTTCGAGATCGATACTCGGGGATTTGCTCCTCGTTTTATATTACTTGAACGATCGGTACACTGCCGTTTTGTGCCGCAGTCTAGCTACCGCCTATAGCGGTGTGCTAGAGTTGCGCATCAAGTTTTTGGCGCCGTTGCCGGGGAACACAAACGTGTGAGTTTGCTGTAGAGGGAGACAAGAGATAGTAGTTCCTCCAATGTGTATAGCCGCTTTATTATTTTTGTTTGCTTTTTAATTATATATTATTTGTTATTATTTCTTTCTCTCCTGTTGTAAAGTTTTAGGCATGTTTAATTCAAGGAGTTTTATTAGTTTGTGTAAATTTCCTTGCAAAGAATTTCAGTTTCGTTATATCTGCTTTAATTATTGATAATGTCGTCATCAGATATTTCTCCTAGCACTTACGACAAGATGGTTTATTATATAGAATAAATGAAGGAGTTAAATGCTAGGCAGTGTAGGAACGTTGTTTGCTTGTTATGTCGAGGAGAGGGTCATGAATTGAGGGACTGTCCTAGTCTCTTCAATCCTGATCGTTGCTCCTTCACTCATGACAACATTGTCCCTGTCACTCATTCATTACCCATGGAGGCAATCGTTCCCTCTACCCCCAATCTTGTTTCGTGCATGGACTCCTCACTCCATGTGTATGGCTTCACTCCTAGTGATGACGATCACTCATCTGTTAGCCAACAAGGTGAGGATTGGGAGCTCCTTGATGCACTTGAGTGTGATGAGGAAAGTATTCTTTCCATGGGGGAGGCGTTAGCGGATCTTTTTGCGGAGGAACCAAATCTTTTTGTTCCTCCAATTTCTTTGCAATATTTTTCTACACACATTTTTTATGATCCTGTCGAAGTAATTGAGTAGGGTGATGATTCTGAGCCTGAGGTTGCTCCCCGGTGGGATGATGAGGGTACTCTTTCTGATGAGGAGGTTTGCACTTCCTCATGGGACGAGGAGGTCCAACTCACCACCGAGGCACTTGAGTTCACTGCCCCCCCATCCCTTGCTATGATACTTGCGATGATGATAGTGATCTATCCTTGGAACTTGCCGGGAGTGAAACCGGGACCACTCCCCCGATTTTTGATTATTTAAGTCATTCCTCTCTTTTATTTCTTGAACCCCCTTCTTCATCAGAGACTGTGCAGGTTGAATCTTCACAGGTACTTTGATGAGTCCTATTTATATACACTTTTATGGACTCATCTGGGCTAGTTTTCCTGCTTTTGCACTTTAATTTCAGTTCTTAATTGCTTATATTTTACTTGTTCGCGCTTTCACTTTAAGTGCTCATTTAGACCCGTTGTGGTGTGCAAGTGCGCACTATTTTGTTGGGGGCAAGCACATTGTTCTCCCCATTCTTTTTCTATTATTGTACTTGTGATGGAGGTGTGTTCCCAGCGTGTCGTTTCATTGTGCAGGTGGGCAGATCGTCCATATTGCCCAAAATTCATCCTGTATGAATCGCACGGTCGTTCGTTTTCTTGATGCACAATCGGCTACGATCATGCGTTATGATCGGCTGGTCAATACGGTGATCTGTCCCGCTCGTGTGTTTTCTTCACGCACGGTTGGCCTCAACCGTGCACGAACAAAACGCACGACCTCCTATTGGTTGCCGTATTTCGAGTTTTCTGAATTTACCCGTGCGTTTTTACGCACGGTCGGCTTCGACCGTGCGTGAGTAAAATGCATGGCCGCACCTGCTTCGTCTTCCTGGCCTTTATGCCTGTTAAATATCGCACGGTCCACGCACGGTCATGCGTTCGACCGTGCGTGACCAATTTCTAACCAGTTTTCTATAAAAGCGCAGATTTCCGCCCTAATGAGGATCGATCTTCTTTTCCCGTGCCCAAGAGCTCCAGTTCCGCGCCCTTCGCCTCTCCATCGCCGCCCACCATCTGGAGGTGTTCCGGAGATATTCTTCACGCCAATCTCGAGCCGGAGTATCCTCTCGGCCTCCTCCATCATTCAGAAGCTTCCAAGCTCCATTTCAACGGATTTTGCACTATATCCTTGGAGTTCTTTGGTAAGATCGTGGCTGAAGGCTATTGACGAAGAAGATGGGTCCATTGGGAGGTAGTGACAACCCTCTTCTACCCCGAACGATAGTTGAAGACCGATCCCGGACGAGGATTGACAAACCTAGATTCCGGCCGTGAATCTCCGACGAGTCTTCGTGCTTCGGTTGTAATCTTACCTCCTCCTTGTTATTTTTGCTGATTCTATTTGATGTGTGTGGTTGTATGTTTCTATATGAATGATGTCCATAAACCCTAAATATTATTAGTGTAATTTTCCATGGTTTTGTGGTTATGTTTGTGGTTTATGTGATTTGAGGAGCGCCCCCATTCCACCATCCATTCCGCCTGACTACTCGCCCATTCCGTGTGCCTACTCTTCCATCTGCCAAGCTAAGCGGTGCTAACAGCCAGTGTAATCCACCTTGACCCCGCTGGTGCAAACCATTCCATCCGCAAGCCTTCTCGTCCATCCGCCTAGCGAAGCGTGGCATAGCGGCCCGTGTAATCCATTCGCCTAACGAAGCAGTGCGCTCAAGGCCTGCACAGTTCGATTCCGCTTGCCTACTCGTCCGTCCACCCTTGCGACGCAGTGCGCTCAAGGCCTACCTAGTCTCCATCCCGCCAAGCGAAGCATTGCATAGCGACATTGCATAAGAGTAGTTGTAGTTATTTTCTCTTTATTTTCCACAAACCAAAACCCCCATTTCCGCAAACCATCTGACCTTAAGGTCTTCAATCTCAAGTCCTTCCTCAATAGTAACTCCACCTTATTGTTTTCCTTCGAGATCGATACTTGGGGATTCACTCCCATTTTATATTACTTGAACGATCGGTACACTGCCGTTTTGTGCCGCAGTCTTGCTACCGCCTATAGCGGTGTGCTAACATTTGCTCATCAAGTTTTTGGCGCCGTTGCTGGGGATTCACAGGTACTTCAGGAGGACTTGGAGCATTTCGATCAAGTCAATAAGGAGCGTAACCTCATATGTGAGGAGGTTGACCCCTCCTCCATAGTGGAAACCCCACTCATTACCTTTTCCTCCTGCCACCTCCATGAATGCGACACCTTGCTGGGCAAGGATAGTTTTGGTGAGTTGAGTGAGGATTCCTCCTCTTTTTACTTTTTATTCCCTCTACCTGTGACGAGAATGGATTATTTATATTCGGGTAGAGGCGTGACTGTTCTATCGCCGTATCGGTTCCTGCTACCGACACGCATATTAGAACAGTTACCTGTGCATTTTCTTTTTCATAGACCCATTAGATAGAACGGTTTTAAATTTGAATAAGTCGTGCTGGGAAGACAATAACCCAGTAGTTATCTTACCTTTTCCTGCATTGTTTTATCTAGTCAGGTTAGTTGTATTTTTTTTTTAGTTTGTCTATTTTCTTTTATTTTTGCGGAGCTCACCCCTGCAGGTTCATTTTCTGGATGGCGGATGCTGCTCTTTGTCTTGGTTTACACGCCAATCTTCTGGTATGCTAAATTCTGAGCATTGGGTAACTTATCTTCCCCTAGCTTCCATTTTAGTCTTTATTGTAATATCCGGTGTTAGAATGTTTAGATTAAGTCTGGAGGAGAGCTTCTGTGTTTGTTACCCACTGCACGCACTCAATGTCAATGCATGCTAGAAGTATTTCTTTTTCATTTATTTAGTATTGTTCATTTTCATTGCACACCACTACACCTACTTGAGCGCGCACTTAACCAAAGTCACGTAACGAGTCTAACTCATTTCTTTTTTGTAATGGGAAAATCATTGTGCTGGCTTAGGATTGTGAGTCGGAGTAAAATGTCGACTTCTATAGTGCTCCTAGTCAAGTGCTCATGCCTCGCATAAAAAATTCGTCTAAATTCAATTTCTTTTTATGCTTTTAGATTATATTTTTCTATTAGCGTAGCTATTGTTTACTTTACTCAAAAAGTAGTGAATCCGTTGTGAATCAAACGGTAGCATAGGAATGTGTGTAGATGTCCGCTAGACGTGTATTGCCCGAGCCGGGAGAAAGGATTATCTTTCTCGGTGGCTAAGAACTTGCCCCAAGCAATTCTTGAAGCATGGGTATACGGTTAGTCAATTGTGTGAATGTGATATATGTACAACCCTGTATTCGCCGAGTGGGCCCCCGAGGCCCAAGATATTTTTAGGCCCAATGTTTTCAAATGACGCGACCCCGGGAGGAGGAGGGGTGAGCATTTGGAGGGAGTCGAGTCTGAGGGGCGCATCCCAGGACTGTTCCCTTGTGAGGGCGAGCCGGGGAGGGCCGGGAGGCCTCCGACTCGCCCAGAGCCTTGTGAGGGCGAGCCGGGGAGGGCCGGGAGGCCCCCGGCTCGCCCAGACCCTTGTGGGGGCGAGCCGGGAGGGCCGGGAGGCCTCCGGCTCGCCCAGACCCTTGTGGGGGCGAGCCGGGAGGGCCGGGAGGCCTCCGGCTCTCCCAGACCCTTGTGGGGGCGAGCCGGGAGGGCCGGGAGGCCTCCGGCTCGCCCACACCCTTGTGGGGGCGAGCCGGGAGGGCCGGGAAGCCTCCGGCTCGCCCAGACCCTTGTGGGGGGGGGGGGGGGGCGAGCTGGCAGGGCCGGGGGGCCTCCGGCTCGCCCACACCCTTGTGGGGGCGAGCCGGGAGGGCCGGGAGGCCTCCGGCTCGCCCAGACCCTTGTGGGGGCGAGCTGAGAGGGCCGGGAGGCCTCCGGCTCGCCCACACCCTTGTGGGGGCGAGCTGGGAGGGCCGGGAGGCCTCTGGCTCGCCCAGAACCTTGCCGGGTAGGCGGTCTGCGTTTAGCGCCCAAGAGTTGCGGGATTTGGCTATTCGCAGTCCAGTTTTGGTTATTCGCAGTCCAAGAGCAGCGGGATTTGGCTATCTGCAGCCCAGTTCAAGGGTATTTTGGTAATCTGGCAGACCAGTTTTCGGCTATTTGCAGCCCAACTTCAGAAATCCTATAAATAGGACCAAGGGGGCACCATTTGGAGGGATCTCATTCTAGGCTAGCTCTCTCCCTCTCTCTCCCTCCCCAAGTCTCTCTAGGGGGGTGAGGAGAGCCTCCAGTGGTGCCCAAGCTTAGTAGTGGCTTGGGAGGGGAAGTTCCTGAGGGGCTTCCGGGTATGTGGCGGGACCTCCCCACTAAGCCCTTGGTCCAGTCCCTAGTTCCAACACCTTCAACCTAGAGCTCTCCCTTGGGAGGAGTAAGGATTGGTCGCCCCTCGGCTAGCTGAGGGCCCCGAACTCCACAGAGACTAAGTCTTGTTCGCAAGTCTCAGTTTCAACACATGGTGCGGTGAGCATGGAGTGTGACCGATTCACGAAACTCTCGAGATGAGCTCCATGGACGGAGGTGGAGGAAGTTCCGACCCAGGTCATTCGCAGCCCCTGGTGGCTGGAGTGACGTTGGAGATGTTTGAAAGCTTCAAGCGAGAGGTCATGCAGACCTTGCAGATCGCCTTCGCCACGACTGCCGCAGGCAGAAGAGGAGATGGTTCGGAGGTCCCACCCCAGCAGGTGGAAGAGGGAACTCTCGGCCAGCAGTTCAGAAAGGAGATACCGGTGAGGGGGGAGTGGGGAGGTGCCATACCCCCACTCGCCCACCCTCAAGGGGGCGAGCTCAGGAGGGGGGCGCCCTCCCAGCTCGCCCCAGCCCCTCAAGGGGGCGAGCTCAGGAGGGGGGTGCCCTCCCAGCTCGCCCCAGCCCCTCAAGGGGGCGAGCTCAGGAGGGCGACACCCTCCCAGCTCGCCCCAGTCCCTCAAGGGGGCGAGCTCAGGAGGAAGGCACCGTCCCAGCTCGCCCCGTCTCTTCCAGCCCAGTCCCAAAAGGGGGCGAGCGGGGAGGCATCCGGCCCCCACTCGCTCCACCCCAAAAGAAACCAAGTGAATGTTGATGGTCGAGACCACCTCGGGTGGAGGCTATCCAATAGCCCGGCGAGCGCAGAGGTCAACAATTCGACTCCGCGAGAGCAAGGAAGTAAGGACTTCAAAAGAAAAAGATCCAACCGCCCGAGGTGGAGGCCGGGACCAAACACACCCCCTCCACCACCTCAGCAAACCATGGAGATTGGTGGGGGTAGACGGAGGAGAATCAGAAAAGCAGGAAGAAGAGGGAAAGGAAGGGGTAGGGTGGAGTCACCCTACTGCGACTTCCACCAGGAGGAGGGTCACGCGACGTTCACTTACCCTGAGTTCTCAGAGATGAAGGATGCGAGGGGTCCAGGGCAACAACAACAACTACCAGAAGAAGTCGAGGAAGACCAAGACTGGGAGTGGGAGGCTCCGTTCGGCTTCCATACTTAAGTTTCATTTTCTAGCCTTAAGTTCGTGTAATGCTATGTTCCGTTTCCATGTCTAGTTTTTCCAACATGTACTAGGATGGTTTAATATAATGAAAGTTTTTCAAAAATACTTAGCCCCGATGCTGGATCGCTGACCAGGCTCCCACCTAGCTGGCAGGGCCGGGAACCGCTCGAGGGCGGGGAAGAGAATGCTTAGCCTCGATGCTGGCCCGCTGACCAGGCTCCCACCTAGCTGGCCGGGCCGGGAACCGCTCGAGGGCAGGGAAGAAAGTATTTAGTCCCGATGCTGGCCCGCTGACCAGGCTCCCATCAAGCTGGCAGGTCCGAGGATCGCTCGGGGACAGGGAAGTCACAAGTATTAAGTCCTGATGCTGGCCCGCTGACCAGGCTCCCACCTAGCTGGCAGGGCCGGGAACCGCTCGGGATAGGGAGGAAAAGGTCCACCACTAGTAGAGCTCGCTCCTAGAAGAGTGTCGACCCTATGTCCACCACTAGTAGAGCTCGCTCCTAGAAGAGTGTCGACCCTATGTCCACCACTAGTAGAGCTCGCTCCTAGAAGTGTGTCGACCCTATGTCCACCACTAGTAGAGCTCGCTCCTAGAAGTGTGTCGACCCTATGTCCACCACTAGTAGAGCTCGCTCCTAGAAGTGTGTCGACCCTATGTCCGCCACTAGTAGAGCTCGCTCCTAGAAGTGTGTCGACCCTATGTCCCCCACTAGTAGAGCTCGCTCCTAGAAGTGTGTCGACCCTATGTCCGCCACTAGTAGAGCTCGCTTCTAGAAGTGTGTCGACCCTATGTCCACCACTAGTAGAGCTCGCTCCTAGAAGTGTGTCGACCCTATGTCCACCACTAGTAGAGCTCGCTCCTAGAAGTGTGTCGACCCTATGTCCACCACTAGTAGAGCTCGCTCCTAGAAGTGTGTCGACCCTATGTCCGCCACTTGTAGAGCTCGCTCCTAGAAGTGTGTCGACCCTATGTCCACCACTAGTAGAGCTCGCTCCTAGAAGTGTGTCGACCCTATGTCCGCCACTAGTAGAGCTCGCTCCTAGAAGTGTGTCGACCCTATGTCCACCACTAGTAGAGCTCGCTCCTAGAAGTGTGTCGACTCTATGTCCGCCACTAGTAGAGCTCGCTCTTAGAAGTGTGTCGACCCTATGTCCACCACTAGTAGAGCTCGCTCCTAGAAGTGTGTCGACCCTATGTCCACCACTAGTAGAGCTCGCTCCTAGAAGTGTATCGACCCTATGTCCACCACTAGTAGAGCTCGCTCCTAGAAGAGTGTCGACCCTATGTCCACCACTAGTAGAGCTCGCTCCTAGAAGAGTGTCGACCCTATGTCCACCACTAGTAGAGCTCGCTCCTAGAAGTGTGTCGACCCTATGTCCGCCACTAGTAGAGCTCGCTCCTAGAAGTGTGTCGACCCTATGTCCACCACTAGTAGAGCTCGCTCCTAGAAGTGTGTCGACCCTATGTCCACCACTAGTAGAGCTCGCTCCTAGAAGAGTGTCGACCCTATGTCCACCACTAGTAGAGCTCGCTCCTAGAAGAGTGTCGACCCTATGTCCACCACTAATAGAGCTCGCTCCTAGAAGTGTGTCGACCCTATGTCCACCACTAGTAGAGCTCGCTCCTAGAAGTGTGTCGACCCTATGTCCACCACTAGTAGAGCTCGCTCCTAGAAGTGTGTCGACCCTATGTCCACCACTAGTAGAGCTCGCTCCTAGAAGTGTGTCGACCCTATGTCCGCCACTAGTAGAGCTCGCTCCTAGAAGTGTGTCGACCCTATGTCCACCACTAGTAGAGCTCGCTCCTAGAAGTGTGTCGACCCTATGTCCACCACTAGTAGAGCTCGCTCCTAGAAGTGTGTCGACCCTATGTCCACCATTAGTAGAGCTCGCTCCTAGAAGTGTGTCGACCCTATGTCCGCCACTAGTAGAGCTCGCTCCTAGAAGTGTGTCGACCCTATGTCCACCACTAGTAGAGCTCGCTCCTAGAAGTGTGTCGACCCTATGTCCACCACTAGTAGAGCTCGCTCCTAGAAGTGTGTCGACCCTATGTCCACCACTAGTAGAGCTCGCTCCTAGAAGTGTGTCGACCCTATGTCCACCACTAGTACAGCTCGCTCCTAGAAGTGTGTCGACCCTATGTCCACCACTAGTAGAGCTCGCTCCTAGAAGTGTGTCGACCCTATGTCCACCACTAGTAGAGCTCGCTCCTAGAAGTGTGTCGACCCTATGTCCACCACTAGTAGAGCTCGCTCCTAGAAGTGTGTCGACCCTATGTCCACCACTAGTAGAGCTCGCTCCTAGAAGTGTGTCGACCCTATGTCCGCCACTAGTAGAGCTCGCTCCTAGAAGTGTGTCGACCCTATGTCCGCCACTAGTAGAGCTCGCTCCTAGAAGTGTGTCGACCCTATGTCCGCCACTAGTAGAGCTCGCTCCTAGAAGTGTGTCGACCCTATGTCCACCACTAGTAGAGTTCGCTCCTAGATGTGTGTCGACCCTATGTACCACTAGTAGAGCTCGCTCCTAGAAGTGTGTCGACCCTATGTCCACCACTAGTAGAGCTTGCTCCTAGAAGTGTGTCGACCCTATGTCCACCACTAGTAGAGCTCGCTCCTAGAAGTGTGTCGACCCTATGTCCACCACTAGTAGAGCTCGCTCCTAGAAGTGTGTCGACCCTATGTCCACCACTAGTAGAGCTCGCTCCTAGAAGTGTGTCGACCCTATGTCCACCACAAGTAGAGCTCGCTCCTAGAAGTGTGTCGACCCTATGTCCACCACTAGTAGAGCTCGCTCCTAGAAGTGTGTCGACCCTATGTCCACCACTAGTAGAGCTCGCTCCTAGAAGTGTGTCGACCCTATGTCCACCACTAGTAGAGCTCGCTCCTAGAAGTGTGTCGACCCTATGTCCGCCACTAGTAGAGCTCGCTCCTAGAAGTGTGTCGACCATATGTCCGCCACTAGTAGAGCTCGCTCCTAGAAGTGTGTCGACCCTATGTCCACCACTAGTAGAGCTCGCTCCTAGAAGTGTGTCGACCCTATGTCCACCACTAGTAGAGCTCGCTCCTAGAAGTGTGTCGACCCTATGTACACCACTAGTAGAGCTCGCTCCTAGAAGTGTGTCGACCCTATGTCCACCACTAGTAGAGCTCGCTCCTAGAAGTGTGTCGACCCTATGTCCACCACTAGTAGGCTCGCTCCTAGAAGTGTGTCGACCCAATGTCCACCACTAGTAGAGCTCGCTCCTAGAAGTGTGTCGACCCTATGTCCACCACTAGTAGAGCTCGCTCCTAGAAGTGTGTCGACCCTATGTCCACCACTAGTAGAGCTCGCTCCGAGAAGTGTGTCGACCCTATGTCCACCACTAGTAGAGCTCGCTCCTAGAAGTGTGTCGACCCTATGTCCACCACTAGTAGAGCTCGCTCCTAGAAATGTGTCGACCCTATGTCCACCACTAGTAGAGCTCGCTCCTAGAAGTGTGTCGACCCTATGTCCACCACTAGTAGAGCTCGCTCCTAGAAGTATTTAGTCCCGACGCTGGCCCGCTGACCAGGCTCTCATCAAGCTGGCAGGTCCGAGGATCGCTCGGTGGCAGGAAAGTTTCAAGTATTTAGTCCTGATGCTGGCCCGCTGACCAGGCTCCCATCAAGCTGGCAGGTCCGAGGATCGCTCGGTGACAGGAAAGTTTCAAGTACTTAGTCCCGATGCTGGCCCGCTGGCCAGGCTCCCATCTAGCTGGCAGGGCCGGGAACCGCTCGGGGGCAAGAAGGAAAGTACTTAGCATCGATGCTGGCCCGCTGACCAGGCTCTCACCTAGCTGGCAGGGTCAGGAACCGCTCAGTGGCCGAAAATTCTCTTAAGTATTTTTCCCCCCGAGGTGGCTCAGCTAGCCGGGCTCTCGCTAGCCGGCAAGGTTGGGGAACCTCTCGGGGAGGCGCTGTGGCTTTTCCAAGATATCACCAATAATCGGATTCCCAGCGACACTCGTCGAATATGCAGGGTTGGACATTTCTTTCTGAGCGTGAGCTACGCTCGAAAAGAGCGGGGATTGTGTACAACCCTGTATTCGCCGAGTGGGCCCCCGAGGCCCAAGATATTTTTAGGCCCAATGTTTTCAAATGACGCGACCCCGGGAGGAGGAGGGGTGAGCATTTGGAGGGAGTCGAGTCTGAGGGGCGCATCCCAGGACTGTTCCCTTGTGAGGGCGAGCCGGGGAGGGCCGGGAGGCCTCCGACTCGCCCAGAGCCTTGTGAGGGCGAGCCGGGGAGGGCCGGGAGGCCCCCGGCTCGCCCACACCCTTGTGGGGGCGAGCCGGGAGGGCCGGGAGGCCTCCGGCTCGCCCAGACCCTTATGGGGGCGAGCCGGGAGGGCCGGGAGGCCTCCGGCTCGCCCACACCCTTGTGGGGGCGAGTCGGGAGGGCCGGGAAGCCTCCGGCTCGCCCAGACCCTTGTGGGGGGGGGGGGGCGAGCTGGGAGGGCCGGGGGGCCTCCGGCTCGCCCACACCCTTGTGGGGGTGAGCCGGGAGGGCCGGGAGGCCTCCGGCTCGCCCAGACCCTTGTGGGGGCGAGCTGAGAGGGCCGGGAGGCCTCCGGCTCGCCCACACCCTTGTGGGGGCGAGCTGGGAGGGCCGGGAGGCCTCTGGCTCGCCCAGAACCTTGCCGGGTAGGCGGTCTGCGTTTAGCGCCCAAGAGTAGCGGGATTTGGCTATTCGCAGTCCAGTTTTGGTTATTCGCAGTCCAAGAGCAGCGGGATTTGGCTATCTGCAGCCCAGTTCAAGGGTATTTTGGTAATCTGGCAGACCAGTTTTCGGCTATTTGCAGCCCAACTTCAGAAATCCTATAAATAGGACCAAGGGGGCACCATTTGGAGGGATCTCATTCTAGGCTAGCTCTCTCCCTCTCTCTCTCCCTCCCCAAGTCTCTCTAGGGGGGTGAGGAGAGCCTCCAGTGGTGCCCAAGCTTAGTAGTGGCTTGGGAGGGGAAGTTCCTGAGGGGCTTCCGGGTATGTGGCGGGACCTCCCCACTAAGCCCTTGGTCCAGTCCCTAGTTCCAACACCTTCAACCTAGAGCTCTCCCTTGGGAGGAGTAAGGATTGGTCGCCCCTCGGCTAGCTGAGGGCCCCGAACTCCACAGAGACTAAGTCTTGTTCGCAAGTCTCAGTTTCAACAATATAGTCCATCATTTTGGCCCGGTTGAGCCTTTGTGCTTATTCCTATCGCTATATCCTCGTTAGCCCAGTTGTGCCTTCTTTGATTCATCCCCACTTTTATCTCACCAAAGCCTAAAAGCCAATCCTAGTCGCACGCCCAAATTTGAGCGTTGGTTGTATATCGTTTTCATGATTGGGATGTTGATGTGGTGATATTTTTTTGTGAAAATGTGGATGCGCTTCATTGCTCATTCTGCTGAAAATGTTTTGAAAAGAAAAGAAAAGAAAAAGAAAATAAGAAAAAGAAAAGAAGTGAGAAGAAAAGAAAAAGAGATGAGCTTAAGTGAAAAAAAAATCTTTTTGTACAAACTTATGATTGGGAGTAGTGCACACACCCATGTAGTCAAGTTCAAGTCTGGGGGTGTGGTGTTCCCGCGTGTCTTTTTGTGGTGCTTGAGGATAGTTTTCTGTGCTAGCTCATTTGGGTTTATTACTTGAGCCGCCGTTTTTATCATTGTATACCTCACCTAAACCCAAGCTTATGGTCACCGACATTGATGGATTTCAATTGAGGTTGTCTCGAGCCTCGATCTTTGGCAGTGCTCGCCTCAGCGTTCAGTTTACTTTCTTCGTATGTACGACCTTATGATTCACCGTGATTCACTTTTTGAGTAAATGTAATATATAAATACGCTCCTAGAAAAGTATAAACTAATATGTATAATTAGAAATTTTGTCTACTGTATTTCTACGCACATGAGCATGCGACTTCGCATGGTACTCAGCCCTTGCAATTTCTATGCCAGCTTTGTATTTTCTCATCCGCTTGAGGGATTTGTTTGCTCGGGACGCGCAAACAGGTAAGTCTGGGGGTGTGATGAGTCCCATTTATATACACATTTTTTGGACTCATCTGGGCTGGTATTATAGTCAATGCACTACGTATTAGATCCATAATCACTCTTATTTGTTCTCTATACTTCACTCTTATTTGTTCTCTATACTTCATTCCATGTGAAGTGCACATTTTGGCCCATTTTGGTATGCAATTGCGCGCTTTGTTTTTTGGGGGTAAGCACATGGTGGTCCCCAACCCTTTTTATGTATTTGGATTGAGCTGGAAGGGTACTCCCAACTTGTGATTGCTGTTTGGTGCTGTGCAGGTGGGTAGAACATCCATTATGTCCAGATTTCACATCTGCATGAAACGCACGGTCGTGCGTTTCCTTAACGCATGATCGATCTGACCGTGCGCGTTCATCTATGACCCAAAATAGCATTCTGAATTTGGTCATGTGTTTTTACACACGGCCATGCGTTTGGTCATGCGTGAACAAAATTCTGCAATCTTTACTATTTAAACTGCGATTTTTTAGGTTTTGAGGACCCTAACAGCTCCGTGATTTCTTCCACCGGAAGGGTCCGGCTGCTCCGTTTTTCTTCATCCAAGGGAGGGTATCACTCCATAGTTTTTCCCCATCATCCTAAGCCCTCAAGAAGGTGATCTCCACTCCATATTAGCCGGATTGCAAGGAAGAATGAGGGGATTGATGTGGACAACGTAGACACTCGAGAAGACGGGCTAGAGGTGGTGAGAGCATCAGAGATCCCGGACGCAACCAATGAATGGACTGTAGGACATAGATTGACAACCCAGTGCATCCTCCCATTTCTACAGCATAGACTCGATCGTTGTTTGTATATCTACCCTTATTTTCCTCTTTTATGGTTGTACGGTATGAAATCACCTATACTTTAATGATTGATGAGCGAAACTATATCCGCAAACGATAACGACAAGTGTACTGTATCGAATGTAGTATAGGTTATAAAACCAAGGTCGTATAAAAATCTGGGCGTGTTGATTACTCTTACTCAAGAAGATCTCTATTGTTCTATCAAAAAGTACTTTGATTTGGTTGCAACAAGAAAAGTAACTTAACTTGAAAATTATAACTATTGAAGAGAGGGTGGACAAACTTTAGAGAAATGGATGAATAAAACAACAATAATTTTTATTAATTCAAAAGAGGAATTACAATTATTGAAAGGGAAATTACAAATGCAAGAAAAAGTAAAACTAGATTACTCAAAATAGGAGAAATAATGCAGAAAATGGAGGCTTGGACTCCAAAACAAGGTCCCTGATCATCTGGAGGAGCTGCCTTTTTATAGCTGAAAATTTGGTGTTACACGCCCTTGGTCACGCCCGTGACCTGAGGCGTGTAATCTTTAAAACTCGCTGTTGCCGGGAAGCTTCGGCGGGAAATTAGTTCGGGAAGAGTCACGCCCGTGTACTGGATGTCACGCCCCAAATATCACGCCCGTGACCCGGGGCGTGTAATTTTAATTATCGTGGCAGCAGATTCTGGATGCTTGCGGCGGGTCACGACCGTGACATTGGGTCACGCCCTTCGTCACACCCGTGACCTGGGGCGTGTACTTGGCGAATTCTTCACGGAACGACTCTGGGGTGGGGGAAATAGGTCTGGAACACTTCGTAGGTTACACGCCCATGGGTCATGCCCGTGACCTGGGGCGTGTAATTTTACTTTTTGCTCAAAACAGCCCAGAAAACCTGAAAACACAAAATTAACTCAAGTTAGCTTATGAAATAAACAATGGAAGGATTTATATGATATAATTCTTATAAATAACATAATTTCATATTAAAACTATAATAAACCTATACTAAAAGATGAGTAAATAAATTGCTCATCAAATACCCCCATACTTGCTCATTGCTCGTCCCGAGCAAACCGCTTCTCATAAGGGTAGGAAAAATTAATGCTAGAAAGAATAATGAAAGCTAGAGAGTAAAATGCGAAGTTTTATGCCGACATGCGTAGATGTTTTAGTAAAAAGACGTTCTTGGCATAAATACTAATTTATGAAATATTCAACCTGCGTTATAATTCTTTATTATCACTTTTAAAATGAGCCGACGGTCAATCAAGAAAGTTATGTAAAGGGAGAAAATAACGTGATTGCTGAGATTTAAATTACTAGATTTGAACGCTCGGGGTGGCCTCCAAAGAAATCCATCAATGTCGACGGCCATAGGCTTGCCCGTTTGCACCTTCTCCACTGCACTTCATACTAAATCAACTCTATGGATCTTTAGGACTTAGATAGGGTGCATTTTAAGGCTTGGGGTTAAGGGTGAGGTAAACAATGATAAACATGAAGGCATATTCCACTTAAACAAAAAGTTTTGAGCTAAATAATGACTACCACAAAAATAATGAAGCTTTACCCCATACTTATTTTTTTTGCAAAGGGAAACACTCTCATTCACCTACATTTATATCGCGAATCTTCATAATTGGGATCATTCCAAGTATGCATGTGCATACCTAGGCCGCATATCATTATGAGATTATTGTTTTTTTGATATAAAAATATTATATATATTTTATTTTGTCCTTTTTTTTTTGAATTGATACCCATTTTTTTTCATAGAATCGTACCCAAATATTTTTTCAATTTATCTCAAAATTTTCAAGTGTTCATTTGGGTTTTGGGCTTTTTAGCTTTGGTGCCGAAATGATGAGGGTGGTTCAAATAAAGGTGTAAGGCTCAAATTTGTGTGAACAATGATAGTAAATCGAGGTTGGGTTCAAAGGCTCAAACTATCCAAAGAAAGGCCTAAATCACTCCCGTAAGGTTAATTTGTCTAAAGTGCACATGTATTGAAAATAGCTTGGGGCAAGTTCTAGACATCGAGAAAGGACACCCTTCTGTTTAAATCGAGTAATAGCTTTCTAACAATCTTCTACACACTCACCTAAACTACTTTTAGATAAGATCGAATTCGATTTAAAAGTGAAATAGATTATTGCTACGCAAATAAATAAAACATAATTTTAGATCTATGCCAAGAATTTAATTTTACCACGACCCTACTCAAATACAAGCATACGACTAGGAGCACTATATGAGTCAACAATTTTACTCAAAAGTTTCAAAAAAAAAACTATTCTTGCACAGAAATTCTTTGTCCAAATGAAAAATAAGTATACTTTAGAACTTTCAATTTAGCAAGTTGGGAAGTTTTGACAACTAAACAAAAAGAACATTACTTAAAAAAAATATATATATATATATATTTTAAATTTTTTATTCTTGGACTTCCCAAGATCTACCCGGTGAAGGGTTTGCAAGGTACTAGAGGCTGTGATGGGAATTCAAGCCCAAAGCGTCCTTTCCAAGAAATTTAATTTTGATTTTCTAATTTTTAAAGTTAAACTAAGCTATATTAAATCAGGAAACTGCACCCCCATACTTAAAGTTAAACATTGTCCCCAATGTTTAAAACTAAGTATGAAGACAAAAACTAAAATGACAATAGCGAGAAGAAAAGTAAAAAAATTACTAAAGGGTGAAGAGGGCTTCCCTGATCGGTAGACGAGGTTGCCGGACAGAAAATAAAACCTGCAAAATTAAGTTAAACAAAACAAACAATAAAAAAATTTGGGTTGCCTCCCAAAAGCGCTTTGTTTACCGTCGCGTAGCTTTACTAAGTGGCGTTCTACAAGTTTGTGAGGTTCAGCGTTTCAATTTTGTCGGGCGCTGGGTCGCCAGAATGATATAATTTCAATCAGTGTCTGTTGACTTTCAAAAGGGCTTGATCCGGGTGTTCTATTAGCACGGTCCAATATGGCCAAACCTCTTTTACAAAAAAAGGGCCAGACCATTGGTATTTTAATTTGCCCAGAAAAAGTTTTAATCTAGAATTATATAAAAGGACTAAGTCTCCCGGTGAAAAAGATTTTAGAAATTTTATTTTTTGTCATGGCAAAACTTATGCGCTCCTTGTAAAATTTATTATTTTCATAGGCGTTTGCGCGCCATTCGTCTAATTCATTAAGTTAAAATTTTCGTTGATCGGAGGCTAAGTTCAAATCTAAGTTTAAAAATTTTTGCCCCCAGAATGCGCGATGTTCTAATTCTACCGGTAAATGACACGCTTTTTCATAGACTAATCGGTACAGTGTACATCCGATGGCGGTTTTGTATGCTATCTGATAGTCTCATAGTGTGTCGTCTAATTTTAGCGACCAATCCTTCCTATTAATGGACACAGTTTTTTCTAAAATTCTTTTTAGTTCACGATTCACCACCTCCACTTGGCCACCTTGTGGGTGGTAGGCGGTAGATAGCTTGTGGGTAACTCCATACTTTGCTAAAATTTTAACAAGTTGGTTGTTACAGAAATGTGTGCCCCGATCACTAATTAGTGCTCGGGGTGTGCCAAATCGCGAAAATAATTTTTTTAAAAAAATTACGACGACTCTCGCGTCGTTAGTGGGGAAAGCTTGTGCTTCCGTCCACCTTGACACGTAATCGACTGCAACAAGAATATATTTATTATTTAAAGAAGAGGGTAAAGGACCTACGAAATCTATTCCCAAAAGATCAAAAAGTTTGCATTCTATAAAAATATTTTGGGGCATTTTGTCTCGGTTAGAAATGTTACCTGACCGTTGGCACCAATCACAATTACTCACAAAATTATGAGCATCTTTGAATAAGGTGGGCCAATAGAAGCCCGCCTCTAGCGCTTTTCTTGCGGTCCGGTTTGCTTGGTAGTGTCCGCCGGATGGTCCTTCGTGGCAGTGCCGCAATATTTGGACGCCTTCCTCGCCCAAAATACACCTTCTTACCACTTGGTCCGCGCAGACACGAAATAAAAAGGGGTCCTCCCAAAAATAATTTTTCAAATCCGAAGAGAATTTCTTCTTTTGCTGACTTGAAAAATCTTTTGGTAGGACCCGGGCCACTAAATAGTTGGCCAAATCCGCGTACCAAGAGGTGGAAGAAGTCGTTACCTTTTCGATGGTGAGGAGGCGCTCTTCAGGGAATTTGTCGTCAATTTTGGCCTCCACTAGCACTCCTGCAGTCGGATTCTCTAACCGTGAGAGGTGGTCGGCTGTAACATTCTCCGCTCCCCTTTTGTCTTGGATCTCCAAATCGAATTCATGTAGTAGGAGTATCCACCTTAGCAGTCGAGGCTTTGCATCTTCTTTTTGTAGTAAATACCGGAGGGCGGAGTGATCTGTAAAAACAATAACTTTTGAAAGCGTTAAATATGATCGAAATTTATCGAAAGCAAAAATTATTGCCAAAAATTCTTTTTCCGTTGTTATATAATTTGCTTGCGCAGTTGTTAGCGTTTTGCTGGCGTAATAAATCGGGTGAAAATATTTATTCACCCGTTGGCTTAAAACTGCACCTACAACAAAATCTCTAGCGTCGCACTTGATTTCAAACGGAAGAGACCAATTTGGCGCGATTAAAATAGGAGAATTGATTAGTTCATTTTTAATTTTATTAAACACTTTTAAACACTCATCATCAAAATTAAATGCGGATTCTTTTTCTAAGAGATGAGTTAGCGGTTTCGTAATTTTTGAGGAATCTTTTATAAACCGCCTATAAAAACCCGCATGTTCTAGAAAACTCCTAATAGATTTTATATTAGTAGGAGGGAGAAGTTTTTCTATGACCTCGATCTTGGCCCTATCGACCTCGATCCCCTTACTAGAAACTTTATGTCCGAGGACTAACCCCTC
The DNA here is from genome assembly GCA_033032865.1 of Dactylorhiza incarnata. NCBI lineage: Eukaryota > Viridiplantae > Streptophyta > Magnoliopsida > Asparagales > Orchidaceae > Dactylorhiza > Dactylorhiza incarnata. Next base: position 3,914,377 of record JAWHQI010000068.1, read on the forward strand.
TCGGACCATAAAGTGGCACTTCTCCCAGTTGAGTGCCAAATTCGTGTCTTCGCAACTTTGAAGAACACAGTCTAGATTATTTAAACATTTAGTAAAAGAATCATCAAAGACGGAAAAATCATCCATGAATACTTCCATGACGTCTTCTATAAGTTCATTAAAAATTGCCAACATACATCGTTGAAATGTAGACGGCGCGTTGCAAAGACCAAACGACATTCTTCGATATGCGAAGGTGCCGAACGAACATGTGAAGGTGGTTTTCTCTTGATCTTCAGGAGCAATTGGGATTTGAAAATATCCTGAAAGACCATCGAGGAAACAATAGTGCGAATGACCGGATAAGCGTTCTAAGATTTGGTCAATAAAGGGTAACGGAAAGTGATCCTTGCGGGTAGCATCATTTAATTTTCTGTAATCGATGCATACTCACCAACCCGTAACAGTACGGGTCGGGATCAACTCATTATTTTTGTTAGTGATTACTGTTATTCCTCCCTTTTTGGGCACGACTTGCACTGGGCTAACCCAAGTGCTATCAGAAATCGGATAAATAAATCCTGCGTTTAATAATTTTATAATTTCGTCCTTAACGACGTCCTTCATATTTGGGTAAAGGCGTCATTGAGGCTGAATAGAGCCGCGGGAATTATTTTCTAAATTTATTTTATGCGTGCAAAATGAGGGGCTAATCCCTTTTATATCCGAAATTTTCCATGCAATTGCATGGCGGTGATTATTTAAAATTTTAATTAATTCGGAAATTTCCGAATCGTTAAGTGTGGAAGATATGATTACGGGCAATTTTGAATCTTTTTCTAAAAATATGTATTTTAAATGTTCCGGCAATTGTTTTAGTTCTAAACTCGGTGGCTCCTCGTAAGATGTTTTTATTTTAGAAATATTTAATTTTACTTCTTCAAATTTGGTTGGCCGAGTTATTTCTTCTAAACAAAATAAATTTGCAATTTTCGGATTTTCAAATAAAGGCGAAATTATTTCAGAAAACGACGTTGTTTCCTCTTCAAAATTTGTTTCTAAGGTAAAACAAGAGTCGTCGTTTGGAAGCGCATTCCTCATTGATTGATTTATATTAAACGTAACTTCTTCTTCCCCAACTCGTTGGAGAAGGTTTCCGTTACTTACGTCAATTATAGCCCGAGCGGTGGCTTGGAAGGGCCGACCAAGTATGAGTGGTACTTTGGCGTCCTCTTCGATATCGAGGATGACAAAGTCTACCGGAAAGATAAACTTGTCAACCTTCACTAGCGCATCCTCAATGATCCTGATTGGATATTTTACGGAACGATCCTCTAGTTGGATGCTTATATTAGTTGGGCTTGGGGTGCCCAAACCAACCTTTTAAATAAGGAGAACGACATAAGATTTATTCTCGCCCCTAGATCGGCCAAGGCATTTTTAATTAATAAATTTCTGAATAAACACGGGATGGAAAACCGTCCCGGATCATTTAATTTTTCCGGCAATTTATTTAAAACTATCGCCGAACATTCTGCGTTAAGAGAAACACGCGAAATATCTTCAAGTTTCTTTTTATTTGATAATAAATCCTTGAGATATTTTGCGTATTTAGGCATTTGAGAGAGTACCTCGCAAAATGGTACATTGATTTGTATTTATTTTAAAATATTTATAAATTTTTTATACTGCTCCTCGTTACGCTCATTTTGTAATTTAGAAGGATATGAAATAGAAGGCGTTTGAATAATGCGCGGAGCTAAATCAGAAGAATTGAAAAGCGGGGGTGGAGTCGAAACGTTTACCTCAGGCTCGGCCAAATTTGAAGAAGATACCTCCTTTCCGCTACGGAGGGTAATTGCGTTGGCGCTCTCCCTTGGATTTGGCTCAGTATTGCCCGGTAGAGCTCCAGGCTGGCGTTCAGAGAACATTTTGGCGAGTTGTCCAATTTGACTTTCCAAGCTTTTTATAGATCCGGAAAGGTTCCGGATATTGGAATCAGTAGAGGTGGCGTATTTGGTGAAGACCTCTTCAAGTGAAAGGGCCTTTGGTGGTTGTGGTGGAGCTAATCTGGTAGGATACGCTTGTGGGGGGCGTTGAGCATTATTGGGGTTGTTCCATGAAAAATTTGGGTGGTTCCTTAAACCCAGATTATAACTATTGTTAAACGGAAGATTATTATTCGGGTTATAAGGAGGGCGATAAGAGTTCCCCATATAATCAACTTGCTCATGAATGAAATTATTATTCAAATTATTAAAATTATTATTATTAGCCCAATTTATGGCAGAGGAAGCAGTCATCTCCGCCACATAATGTTTTGTGAGCATTTCTACTTGTTGAGCTATGTTAGGGGTGGCCTCGACTTCAAAAAGTCCGGTCGGCTTATTAGGGCGCGACCGTGGTGCATTCCACTGATAGGCATTCATGGCCATCTCCTCAAAAAGCTCTTGAGCAGCTTCGGGGGTTTTATTATTAAGAGTTCCCCCTGCGGCCGCATCAATCATCTGCCTCGTTTGGAGATTCAAACCATTGTAGAAAGTCTGAACTTGTTGCCATACGGGAAGGGCATGGTGAGGACATCTCCGCAAATGTTCCTTGAAGCGCTCCCATGTGTCGTAGAGACACTCCGATTCGATTTGCATGAACGAGAGAATGTCCGTACGTAATTTAGCGGACTTTGCCGGAGGAAAATATTTCGTTAAGAATTTCTCCGTCATCTCGGCCCACGTAGTGATGGAACCCCTAGGAAGAGATCCCAACCATTGCTTGGCCTTAGTCCGCAAAGAAAAAGAAAATAAGCGTAAACGGATGGCATCATCGGTGACACCATTTATCTTAAATGTATCGCAAATTTCCAAAAAACTAAGTAAATGTAAATTAGGATCTTCATCCGGTAAACCATCGAAAACGACGGTTTGTTGTACCATCTGAATGATGCTCATTTTAATTTCAAAATTATTATTCACCACAGCCAGGCGAATAATACTAAATTGTGTACCCTCCCAATTCGGTCTCGCATAATAGGGCATGGTCCGTAGCGGGGCCTCATTATGGATGGGATCACCCATTATTTCCTCGTTAGTTTCTCCGACCGACTCTTCGCGAATTATAGGCAGATCACTAAATCGGAGATGCCGCCGCAATGTGCGCTCGATTTTCGGATCCAATCCAAATTCAAAATTAGCTGGAGAGTTGTGTCGGGTCATAAACCAAGAAGAAAAGAAAAGAAAAGAGAGAAAGAGGTGAGAGAGAAAAACAAAGCAAAAATTTAGATAAATATATTTATTAAATAATATATATATTTTTTATTTTTTTTATTTGGTGATTTAAAATTAGTCCTGGACTTCCCAAGATCTACCCGTTGAAGGGTTTGCAAGGTATTAGAGGCTATGTTGGGAATTCAAGCCCAAAGCATCCTTTCCAGGAATTTAGTTACACCTTGAATGATAAAAAAATAAGAGAAGAAAGGAAGCGATAAAACCAATAGATATTCTCTTTCGAAATATCAACTCAGATCCCCGGCAACGGCGCCAAAAACTTGATGAGCGAAACTATATCCGCAAATGATAACTTGAAGTGTACCGTATCGAATGTAGTATAGGTTATAAAACCAAGGTCGTATAAAAATCCGGGTGTGTTGATTACTCTTACTCAAGAAGATATCTATTGTTCTATCTAAAAGTACTTTGATTTGGTTGCAACAAGAAAAGTAACTTAACTTGAAAATTATAACTATTGAAGAGAGGGTGGACAAACTTTAGAGAAATGAATGAATAAGACAACAATTATTTTTATTAATTCAAAAGAGGAATTACAACTATTGAAAGGGAAATTACAAGTGCAAGAAAAAGTAAAACTAGATTACTCAAAACAGGAAAAATAATGGAGAAAATGGAGGCTTGGACTCCAAAACATGGTCCCTGATCAATGGAGGAGTTGCCTTTTTATAGCTGAAAATTTTGTGTTACGTGCCCTTGGTCACGCCCGTGACCTAGGGCGTGTAATCTTTAGAACTCGCTGCTGGCGGGAAGCTTCGGCGGGAAATTGGCGCGGGAAGAGTCACGCCCGTGTACTGGATGTCACGCCCCAAATATCACGCCCGTGACTGGATGTCACGCTCGTGACCTGGGGCGTGTAATTTTAATTGTCGTGGAAGCAGATTTTGGATGCTTGCGGCGGGTCGCAGCCGTGACCTTGGGTCACGCCCTTCGTCACGCCCGTGACCTGGGGCGTGTACTTGGCGAATTCTTCACGGAATGACTCCGGGGTGGGGGAAACAGGTCTGGAACACTTCGTAGGTTACACGCCCATGGGTCACGCCCGTGACCTGGGGCGTGTAATTTTACTTTTTGCTTTAAACTGCCCAGAAAACCTGAAAACACAAAATAACTCAAGTTATCTTATGAAATAAATAATGGAAGGATTTATATGATATAATTCTTATAAATAACATAATTTCATATTAAAACTCTAATAAACCTATACTAAAAGATGAGTAAATAAATTGCTCCTCAATGATGAACCTTGCTTAAACCTGTTTTAATTGCTATTTGCTTTCATTATGCTTTTATGAAAGTTCATTGTGTTTGTGCTTGGTGTGTGGAATCATTATTGAGTGGTATGCCTGTGATCTTGGTTGAGCTTTGTTAGATGTGAATGCAGCCCTCCTTTCCGCAAAGTGTTTTCACTCCATCCGCTTGACTACTCGTCCATCCGCCTTGTGAAGCGTGGCATAGTGGCCTGTGTAATCCATTCGCCTAACAAAGCAGTGCGCTCAAGGCCTGCACAATTCGATTCTGCTTGCATACTCGTCCATCCGCCCTTGCGAAGTAGTGTGTTCAAGGCCTACGTAGTTTTCCATCCCGCCTGGCGAAGCATTGCATAGCGACATTGCATAGGAGTAGTTGTAGTTGTTTTCTTTTATTTTCCAAAAGCCAAATCAACTCTCCCGCAATCCATCCGACTTAAGGACTTCAATCTCAAGTCTGTCCTCAATAGTTAACTCCACCGTACTATGTTCCTTCGAGATCGATACTCGGGGATTTGCTCCTCGTTTTATATTACTTGAACGATCGATGCACTGCCATTTCGTGCCGCAGTCTAGCTACCTCCTATAGCGGTGTGCTAGATTTGCGCATTAGACGGCGAACCGGCAGACTTCGCCAGGATGCCAACCCGCTTGGAGTGGATAAGACCCCATGGTGTTGAAAAATCACTACACGATTCCGCTATCTGCACCCCCCCCCAACGCTTCGTATCCTTTCCGCACTTTTCATTTCTATAAATAGTCGCCATCTTTTACTTTATAACTACCGTATTAACTGTTCTCTAGCCTCTCTTCTCTCTTCCAGACCCTCTCGGTAACTCCATCTCTCACTCGCTTCTTTTCCCGGCTCACAAATACTTCCATCATGGTTGTCGAGGGCGAATCCGAAGGGCGAGCCAGGTGTGCCGGGGCTTTTTGTGACCACACTTTCTTCGGCGCCTCACTCACCGGTGACGAGTTCCTCACCGTCATAGACAAGTATATCCCTTCAGGGTATATTGCTCGTCGCCCTCCGAGCACTGCCACCCTCAATGATCCGTCCACCGACGAGCTCGTCATCCCCATTGCACATTTTGAGAATGGGTTACGACTCCCGCTCTAGCTAGAGGTTCGCCAGGTAATTTATTCGATCCTCGCCCTTCTTACTCGCCTCGCAGGGACCATTCTAACCATACCTTGGTGAATTTTTCAGGTACTCAAGTACTACGGCGTGCTATTGAGCCAGCTGACACCGAACGCGATCGCCTGCTACCCGCGGGAGGAGAAGATCGAGTTCAGCCTACTCATCTTCCGCAAAGTCTTCTCCTTCCGTGCGTACAAGGATGGGACGAACCACTTTGCGAGGCAACATGTCACCGTCTGCGAAACTGTGAACAAAGCCCATTACTGGCACCAAAAATTCGTCCTGGTGAAAGGACCGTTCTGCAACATCCCCTTCTCCCCCTTCCAACAGGATGATGCAACCTACCGCCATCCCACCTCGCTCAGTGGTGACGACGCGAGGCTCTACCAATACATGGATGGTAAAAACTTTGAGGTCGCCCACATACGGAAGAGGGTGGACTCCCTGCTGCCGGTACCGCAAGGGGAAGGTTTGACTCGCACTCGCAAGTTCTTATGTAATTTTTTTCTCATTCTATCCGCTAACTCTTTCTTCGCACATGCAGGGGAGCGGGATCTTCCCATCCACCCCCCCCCCCCCCCCCCATATGCGAGGAGTGAGACCCTCTCTTCCAGCACCTTCGCTGTCGCGGCCGCCGATGCATGCCGAGAACCCCCGGGCTCGACTTCGGGTAAGATGCGGCCGCCGCCTGCGAGAAATCTCACCACGAAGCCCCCCGCCAAGAAGAGGAACAAGGACACCCCATCCAAAACAAAGGGAAAATAGGTCGTGGTCCTGAGCGAGTCAGAGACTCTGCTCACCCCCTCTACGAGCCAAAAAGCTGCCCAGGAGGGCAGCGAGCCGAAGGATGCCCCTGGCGGGCCCAAGCCAATCAGCCACAAAAACTTCGGCCTGGGTGCCAAACTCCCTGACGCCCTCGGCGAGCCGATGCTCGCGTAGGATCCTGACCTCAATAGGATCTCTTGCTCGTCGCTCCTCCCATCCTGGGTTGAGAGTTATAAGGTGGGAGGCAAGGAGTTCTCCCTCGCCTTTGGGCTTTATGGCCGCGAGGACGCCGCCAATTTCGGCGCCCTGCGGTCCCGTCTGCATGAACAAATTGCACGGGCGGCGCAGCGTTTTCTACAAGCCATATTTTATCCATTAATATCGCACGGTCTGCGCACGATCGTGCGTTCGACCGTGCGTTCGACCGTGCATGACCAATTTTCAGCCTGTTTCCTATAAAAAGCAGGAATCGAGGCAATCAGAAGGGAGGACCGGGAGAGGACGATCGGGAGCGATTCAGAGAGCGGGAAATCTCTTCCTTCCCGCTGCTCTTGAGGGTTGAAGGCTTCTCCTTCATCTCCTCCACCATCAAGGCCATTTCCGGTGATTTCCACCTCCATCCTTCCATCCGGGAGCATTAGGGAGCTTCATCCACCATTAGCTCAAGCATTCCTCGCCAAGGAGACCAAGGAAGCACTGAAGATCGTAGGAGCGGTGACAGCCTCCTTCGAGCCAAGCTCACCATCTGAGGGCCGAGTCCGGAGAGAGCCCGACAACCTCTCATTCCGGCCGTGAACCCAAGATGTGACCTTTTCTTTGTGGTCCTCTCTAACCTTGAATGCTTTTACTTCATTTTTTGTTGTATGAACATGTGTTAAGCTAATCCTAAGTAGTTTTGCTTTCCTTCATATGCACTGATGTTGTGGTGGCATGAATAGCCCCTTTGTTCCTAGTGATTTTCTGTCATTTATTGTGGGTGAAGCCACTAGCAATTGCTAGTGGTGATGTTTTGAGAAGAGGTGCGTGCGACCCTCAACCGTCATAGTGATTTCCCGTCCACACGCTTTCCGAAGCACGACATCGCGGCCGTTGCACCCATCTCGCCGCGCGAAGCGGAGTTTTGACCGCATCTTTCTTCATTCTGCAATAGCGTAGAAAACCAAATCAACCCCCCCCCCCCCTCCCCCGTGGTTACTTATCATTTCTTTTAACTGATTTCCTGTTTAGAGCAAATCGTACTACCCAACTTGCAGTCCTTGAGAGATTGATACTTGGGGATAACTTACCATTTTTTATTACTTGAGCGACCGGTTCACTGCCGTCGTATCGCATTTCGTGCCTGCTAATTAGCAGTGCCGAAATAGCGCATCAGCCTTCCTATAACCCGAACTCCGCTCCGTATAACAACACATACAATGCGGGTTATAGGAATCATCCGAATTTCTTGTGGAGCAACCAAGGAAATGCTCAGTGTCCTATGAATCTAAATCAACCCCCCCTAATCAACTTCTTAACTTAACTCCGCCTCTAAATTTGATTTCTCAAAATTTTAATCCTCCCAGTGTTCCACTGTAACAGCACAAGCCCTCTTCGCTTGAAGAGGTCTTTGCAAAATATGTTGCTACAAATGAATCGAACATCCTGAACCTCACCGGATCGATCAAAAATTTAGAGAACCAAGTGGGCCAGCTAGCGAAGATGATCTCCGAGCATCAGCAAGGAGCACTACCGAGGAATACAGAGCAAAATCCAAATGAGAGTGCGAACGCGATTACACTCCGAAGCAGGAAGGAGGTGGTTTCAAAACAAGACGAACCCAAGGTAACTTCCTCTCCTCCTACTCGTACTCTTAATTTATCTTCGAATATGCCCGCTACGTTAGCTCCACGCGCTTCTACTTCTAATATTCCGTATCCGTCTAAATTTAAAAGCGAGTGCGCCGAAAAAAACTATAAAACGTTTTTAGATATTGTAAAGCAAATTCATATTAATGTACCCTTCTGCGAGGCTATCTCTCAAATGCCTAAATATGCAAAATATCTTAAGGAGTTGCTCTCCAATAAGAAAAAAATTAGAAGATATTTCACATATTTCTTTAAACGCAGAATGCTCCGCGGTTGTACTCAACAAATTGCCTCAAAAAGCAAATGACCCGGGATGTTTCTCCATCTCGTGTTTATTTGGCAATTCGTTAGTAAAACACGCCTTAGCGGATCTTGGAGCAAGCATTGTACAACCCCAATGTTCGCCAGGAAGCAACCAAAGCTCGCGCTCAAGGAGGCGAGCCAAAAGGGGCGAACCCTGATCGCAAGAGACTGCGCAGGTGAGCGAGCCCAGCGAAGGGAAGGTAACCGGCTCCTTCGAAGCTCGGCGAGGGCAGTGCATGTGAGCCCGACCAGTTGAGGAGGGAGCTCGCCAGGCGAGCCCGGAACCTCGGGGTACAGTTAGCCACTCTTGGGGTACAGATAGCCACTCTTGGGGTACAGTTAGCCATTTTGGGGTGCGGATAGCCATCCTGGGGTTCGCCGACCCAGAGGCTCGCGAGCTCCGCTCGCGAGGGCAGTCGGCTTGGCCGGGTCGCTATGGGCGAGCCCAACCATTCGAGGAAGGGGTCCGCTAGGTGAGCCCGCCTAGAGTGGGTGCGGATAGTCATCCTGGGGCTCGCCGAGGTAGTACAGGCGAGCGAGCCATGCAACGTGCCAGTAATAACTCTGGGGCTCGCCGATCCAGAGGCTCGCAAGCTTCACTCGCGAGGGAGGCCGCGAAGTGGGCTGACTCGCCCAGTAAAAGTCTAGGAAGGGATTTTTACCAAGAGGCCCCCGGTGGTCTGCATTTAGCCTCTCCGAACAGCGGAGTTTGGCTGTTAGCATGCCAATCCGGTGTGCGGATAGTAAGAATGGACAGCGGGATTTGGTTATTGACAGACCACAAAACTAAAATCTATAAATAGACCTCAAAGGGCACCTTGGAAGGAGACCGGTTCATTATCTTTGAGCTCTTCTCTCCCTAGTCGCTTTGGTTTGGGCTCTCTAGCTCTCCAAGGTGCCCGAGTCTTAGCTTTGGCTTGGGAGGGGAAGCGCTCAACGATCTTCCGGGTTAGTGGAGGGACCTCCTCGCTGAGACTAGGGTCTTTGTTCTTTGCTCGAGTCGTCGGCCTTACCTCTCCCGAGGGACCGGTAAGGGCTAGCTGCCCCTCATCTCGGTGAGGGCCCCGAGCTCCACAAGAGATCGAGAAATCGATTTCAACATTTTGGTGCGGTGAGCGTGGAGCGCGGCTGGTTCAAGAAAGTCCCAGAGAAGAGTTATGGCTAGGGATGAAGAGCAGGGCGAGGAGTTCGGCGAGACCCCTCAGGAAGCAATGGCTAGGATGTTCGCGGATTTCAGGAAGGAGGTGCTCGACACCTTGGGGTTCACGGTCACGGCTCTGCGAAGTGAGTTTGCGACCCCGGCACCTCAGGCGACCACTCCCCCAACAGCAGTCGGCGAGAGGGCACCAGGAGGAAGGGCTGGAAAAGAAGTTGCCGCTGAACCAGGACATGACAGGGAAGGGCGAGTGCTGTTCGCCAGTCCGGCGAGCCCGGTGTTAGCGAGCTCCGCGCCGGCGAGTTCGGTGCCGACGAGCTCTGCCCCAGCGAGCGCGGCGCAGGCGAGCGCGTGCCAGGAAGATGCGACGACAGTCGGGGTGGTTCAGGCGAGCGTCGCCCTCGCGAGTGCGATCCCAAGCCTGGCGAGCGAGCTAGGTCCGCGAGCCGAGCGAGAGAAGATGGTAGGAGGGGGAAGCCCCTTCTGCGAATTAGTGTTGTCTGCACCCGTTCCAGCAGGATTCGGGGAATGGGATAGAGTGTACTACAATGGCAGAGATGACCCAGTTCAGCATCTGCAGTCTTTCGAGGACTCGGTCTCCATCAGGCCGATGTCCGATGCCTTCAAGTGTCGGCTCTTCGCCGTCACTCTCAAGGAGAAGGCCAGGGACTGGTTTCATTCACTTCCGGCAGGCTCCATCTACGCGTTCGAGGACCTGCGCCGAAGTTTTTTGTTGAGATTTTCAACTTCAAAAAGGAGGAAGAAGGATGCTGATTCCCTCTTCGCGGTGAAGCAGGAGTCCAGGGAGACGTTGGCTCAGTATGCGGATCGGTTCCAGGAGGAAGTGCAGCTCACTCAGGAGGTGCCCGGGTTTGCACTTCAACTCGCCTTCACAGTCGGGTTGAAGGAAAGTTTCTTCAAGATGGCGTTGAAAAGGAAGGCCCCCGTCTCCTATGAGGAGCTGATGGAGAGGGTGGCGGAGGAAGTAGCAAGCGAAGAAGCCAACCCAGAGCTCACCAAGAGGCTGGCAAAGCTCAGTGAGCCGGAGATTAGGCAGCAAGAGGTCAGAAGAAGAGAAGAGCCCCGGGCCCCGGAGGGGGGATGGAGGCCGCAAGGTGGAGGAGTGCAGGGGCAGGGAAGGGGTTATGGCCCAGGAAGGGGTAACCGATTCGAAGGACAATGGAGACCCCCCCAGTTGGGGTGGAGGCAGGGCCCGATGCAGTTGCCTCCCCCACCTCAACAGGCCATGGCAATTGGCCGGGGAAGAGGAAGGGGAAGGGGAGGAGAAGCGGAGACAGCGGCCGCTAGGAGAAGAAGGAACAGGATAGCAGAGACCGGGGCAAGGGAAGCGGCGGTGCCCTATTGCATCTTCCACGATGTGGAAGGCCACTCCACGGACACCTGTCCGGAGTTCCTGGAGGTGAAGAGGGTCCGAGCACCCGCGCCACCACAGCAGCAACCATTAAGGATCGTGGAGGTGGAACCTCGGGAGGAGGAGGAGGAAAGATGTGAGGATAGAGCAGATCTGGGGAATAGAGGAGGGATCGGAGTGATCCATGGGGGGGTAGGGGTGGAGGCAACCCGCAAGGCTAGTCTCCATACCATCTACCGCCGGAGCGTAGCGTCAACATCCACCGCTCCACCCCCGGCCGAAAAAATTATTTTCACCCAGAAGGACATGCCGAGCTACGAAGACCCGTTCTGCGACGCGCTGGTTATCCAGACGGCGATCGAGAACTTCACCGTCTCCCGAATCCTAGTGGACAATGGGAGTTCGGTCAATGTCATCTTCAAGAAGGCATTCGACAAGATGGAGGTGGAACCCAGAAGGGTGTTGGCCTCGGATGGCCCTCTGTTCGGATTTTCGGGGGAGAGGAAGGAAGTAGAAGGAGGGGTAGGGCTCCATGTGACCCTGGGTGGGCAGTCTCGGAACTGTCGCTTTGTCATAGTGGACGCCCCGAGCAGTTACAGTGCCATCTTCAGACGGCCACTCATCAGCGCGTTCCGCTGCGTCCCTTCCACTTTTCATCAGTGCCTCAAGTTCAATGACGGAGGGGTCCAGGTGCGGATCAGGGGGGATCCCAAAGTGGCAAGACAGTGCTACGTGACGGCGGTCAACACCATCTCCTGGATGGGAGAAGCTGAGGAGTGGGATAAGGTGATGGGGGAGGTAGCCGAAGCCGGAGGTCTGAAGGTGGCTGAAGAGAAGAAGGGAGGTGAAGTTCATGCCCAGGAAGGGGTGGCTAAGATACCCCGGGCGGAGAGAAAGGGAGAAGAGGAGAAGGCCCAGGAGGAAAGGGCGGAAGAGCTGATGGTGTTAGGGGAGGGAGTCGAGGAAGAGATCCCAGCCCCCGCTTGTACCGAAGAAGAAAGGGCTTGGGGGGAACCGTCCCGGCTGGAGGCCGTGGACGAGGTCATGGAGCTCGAGGTCATCACCCGGCTGGGGGTGGTGGAAAAAGTCCGGGTCAGCGGAGGACTCAGCCCAGGAGATCAAGCGGAGATTCTGGCTTGCGTGCAACAGAACGTGGACGTCTTCGCTTGGAGCGCCGCAGAAATGCCCGGGATCGATGCGGATGTGGCGTGCCATCGCCTCAACCTCGACCCCGGTGTCCGCCCCATCCGCCAGAAGAGGAGGGCCGTCGCAGACAAGCTAGAAGGGCCCATCCGCGAGGTGGTGGGCAAACTCCTGCAGGCCGGATTTGTATCGGAGATCCAGTATCCAGGCTGGGTCTCCAACGTCGTTATGGTGAAGAAGGGTGGAGGTAAGTGGCGTATGTGTATCGATTTTTCACTTCTTAATAAAGCATGCCCGAAAGATTGCTACCCCCTGCCCAGAATCGACGCGCTGGTTGACTCAGCCGTCGGTTTTTCTGTAATGTCCTTCTTAGATGCTTTTTCAGGTTACCATCAAATCCGCATGCATCCCCCGGACATCAAGGACGTTTCCTTCATCACGGGGGATGGATGTTATTGCTATAAGATGATGCCCTTCGGGCTCAAGAACGCAGGGGCAACGTACCAAAGGATGATGGATAGGGTCTTCCGCGAACAGAAAGGAAGAAATGTAGAGGTCTATGTCGACGACCTCATGGTTAAGAGCCGAGACCTCGGGACCCACCTCCGAGACCTCGAAGAGACATTTAGGACCTTGCGGCGGTACAAGATGAAGCTCAATCCCTTGAAGTGCGTCTTCGGGGCAAGCCGAGGGAAGTTCCTGGGCCATCTGCTCACCCCCACGGGAGTGGAGCCCAACCCGGACAAAGTTAGAGCGGTGATGGAGTTGGAGTCGCCGAGAAATCCGAAGGAGGTCCAGAGCCTCACAGGGAAATTGGCTGGGCTCAGCAGATTCCTCTCCAAGGCGGGAGAAAAATGTGCACCTTTTTTCAAAGTACTGCGGGGAAACAAGAAGTTCGAATGGACCCCGGAATGCGAGAGGGCCTTCCAAGCCCTGAAAGAACAGCTCACTCAAACCCCCCTGCTCCAGGGACCGAGACCAGGGGAGGACCTATCTCTATACCTAGGGGTAGGATCCGAGGTAGTAAGTTCCGTGCTAGTCCGGGAGGAGGGGAAGAAACAGTTCCCAATCTACTATGTTAGCCGAGTACTGAAGAAGGCGGAACTCCGATACCCAATCCTAGAAAAGTTAGCCTTCGCGTTGGTGGTGTCGGCTCGGAGGCTCCGGCCTTACTTTCAAGCCCATTCAATTAAAGTAGTGACCGACCATCCGCTCCGCAAAATCATGGAAGGGGTGGAACACTCAGGAAGGTTGGCAAAGTGGTCCGTGGAGTTAAGCGAGTTCAATATCACCTTCGTACCCAGGACATCCATCAGGGCTCAAGCAGTGGCAGACTTCATGGCCGACTACGCGGCCGAAGTGGGGGAGCACGAGCCACCTCCCCCAGAAGCATGGAGGATGTTGGTGGACGGAGCGTCGGGAAAACACTCCTTCGGGGGGGGGGGGGGGGGAATAGTCCTGGTGAGTCCTCAGGGGACTCAGATTGAGCAAGCCTTAAACATCCGTTTCCCGATCACCAACAACCAGGCGGAGTACGAAGCAGTGATAGCGGGCCTTCGGCTGGCCCGGGAACTGGGTGTGCAGGACGTGGAGGTCTCCACAGACTCCATGGTGGTGGCATGCCAGATCAAAGGAGAGTTTGAAGCAAAGGATCCAACCCTCCTACTATACCTGGAGAAGGTCAAGGGAGTCATCGGGCAGTTCCGCACCTTCTCAATCAAACATGTGCCGAGGGAGGAGAGCACCCAGGCGGACCTCCTAGCCAAGTTCGGTCCTCGAGCGGGGGGAACGACTTCGGAACTCTTCCGGCCCTCCATCGAGGAGGGAGAGTCGATGGAAGTGGATCAGCAGGCCTCGTGGATGGATCCATTCATCACCTTCCTATCCTCCGGACAGTTCCCTGGAGAGGATGTGGACAAGAGGCGCTTCAGGTATAAGTCCGCATATTACTCTTTGCATGCAGGGGGGCTATATAGAAAGACTCTCTCGGGACTCCTGGCTCGTTGTGTCTCCGAGAAGGAGGTCCCGAGGGTGCTGGAAGAAATCCACTCCAGGGAGTGCGGCAGTCACTCCGGGAGTCGGACCCTGGAAGGGAGGATGTTGAGACAAGGCTACTTCTGGCCCACTCTCAGCAAGGATGCAGCAGAGTTCACAAGAAAGTGTCAGAAGTGCCAACTCTATGCTCCGCTCCAACTCCTCCCCGCTCAAAGGCTCCGGACCATCACGGCCCCCTGGCCCTTCGCCATATGGGGGTTAGACCTGGTCGGCCCCTTTACCCAAGCCAGCGGTCAGAGGAAGTTCCTGCTGGTCATGATCGACTACTTCTCCAAGTGGGTAGAGGTGAAGGCACTAGCTAAGGTAACTTCTCAGGTTGTAAGGAATTTTGTGTGGGGGGAAATAATCTGCAGACATGGGCTCCCTCTAGCCATAGTAACAGACAATGGGCCACAGTTCGCGAGTGAAGAGTTTGTCGGCTTCTGCACTCAGCTCGGCATTGACCTCAGGTTTGCTTCAGTCCACCACCCGAGGAGCAATGGGCAAGTGGAGGCGGTGAACAAGATAATCGTCAACCTGCTAAAAAAGAAAGTGGAAAACCTACGAGGAAGTTGGGTGGAACAACTACCCTCCGTCCTCTGGGCCATGAGGACTACTCCGAATACCGCCACCGGGGAGACTCCGTTCAAGCTCTCCCACGGGTCCGAGGCCGTTCTCCCCATGGAGTTCGAGGTAAAGACCCCCCGAGTGACCGCTGCATGCGAGGGGGATGAAGAGTGGCTAGAAGGTAACAATGCCGAGCAGAGGCTATCCTTGGACCTGGTGGAAGAACTCCGGGACTTGGCCGCCATCAGGCAGGAAGAGGTCAAGAGGCGAATGGCTCGATATTTTGACAAACATATCCGGATCAAACACTTTCAGAAAGGGGACCTAGTCCTGAAGAAGGTCGATGCGGCCGGCAGAGGGGCCACATTGGGTAAGCTTAACCCCAACTGGGAAGGCCCCTATATTGTAAGCGAGGTGCTCAAGTCGGGGGGGTATCACCTCCAGGATGTGGAAGGGATGCCCCTTGACCGGGCTCGGAGTGGGGATGATTTGAAACGATTCTACCCTTGAAAACCTTATTTTGTTATCCAATCAACATCTTACTTTCATTTGTTATGCTCTCAACTGCTGCGATACTAGGGTTGGAAATATTGGTGCTGGATTGCCCCAGATCGATTCCGCTCCCGGGCTCTCACCTAGACGGGGGGTTCTGGTTGATCTCTGGAGAGGCTGGCAAGGTTGGAAATATTGGTGCTGGATTGCCCCAGATCGATTCCGCTCCCGGGCTCTCACCTAGACGGGGGGTTCTGGTTGATCTCTGGAGAGGCTGGCAAGGTTGGAAATATTGGTTCTGGTTGATCTCTGGAGAGGCTGGCAAGGTTGGAAATATTGGTGCTGGATTGCCCCAGATCGATTCCGCTCCCGGGCTCTCACCTAGACGGGGGGTTCTGGTTGATCTCTGGAGAGGCTGGCAAGGTTGGAAATATTGGTGCTGGATTGCCCCAGATCGATTCCGCTCCCGGGCTCTCACCTAGACGGGGGGTTCTGGTTGATCTCTGGAGAGGCTGGCAAGGTTGGAAATATTGGTGCTGGATTGCCCCAGATCGATTCCGCTCCCGGGCTCTCACCTAGACGGGGGGTTCTGGTTGATCTCTGGAGAGGCTGGCAGGGTTGGAAATATTGGTGCTGGATTGCCCCAGATCGATTCCGCTCCCGGGCTCTCACCTAGACGGGGGTTCTGGTTGATCTCTGGAGAGGCTGGCAAGGTTGGAAATATTGGTGCTGGATTGCCCCAGATCGATTCCGCTCCCGGGCTCTCACCTAGACGGGGGGTTCTGGTTGATCTCTGGAGAGGCTGGCAAGGTTGGAAATATTGGTGCTGGATTGCCCCAGATCGATTCCGCTCCCGGGCTCTCACCTAGACGGGGGGTTCTGGTTGATCTCTGGAGAGGCTGGCAAGGTTGGAAATATTGGTGCTGGATTGCCCCAGATCGATTCCGCTCCCGGGCTCTCACCTAGACGGGGGGTTCTGGTTGATCTCTGGAGAGGCTGGCAGGGTTGGAAATATTGGTGCTGGATTGCCCCAGATCGATTCCGCTCCCGGGCTCTCACCTAGACGGGGGGTTCTGGTTGATCTCTGGAGAGGCTACTAACAAGGGTCAAGGGCTATGCTGATTGGTTGAGGTGTTAGAGCCAGAAGGGTTTGAGTCGAGGCCGGTGAAGCCTGAGGTAGCGGGTTGAAATGCTATAACCGGAGAAGTTCAGCTCGCGGGTTGCCTGTGCCCATGCTCGCCAAGGCTAGGTTCGCCGGGCAGTGTCCGCGGGCAACGACAACCCGGGTTCGCGTAATCCGTGAAAAAGAAACCTTGGCGAGGCGAGCCCAGACATGCCTGTTCGCGAGCCCTCCGAGAACACTACCGCGTAACAATTAGCCAAGAGAGGTTGAAAAGAAACCCAATGCGAGGAAAGAAATGAACACAAGCATAATCATAAATGTTAACAAAAGAAAAACTATCACGAAGTCCTTCTATGTTCGGCGGCGATCTCGCCAGCCCAAAAAGAATAATATACATTCACAAGAGGGGAAGGAAAAAGGGAAGTCATTCTGGAAGGTCCTCTCCATCTTTGCGAGCCCCCAACCAGGGAGCCAAGGCGAAGAGGTCCGGGCAGACGTCTTCCGCTGTGAACTCCATCGCGTCTTCGGCCAGCAGGCTCGCATCCTTAAGGGTCATGAAGACAAGGTTGGCGACCTCCTGTGCATCTCGCCGCCTCTGCTCCTCACTTTCGGCAGCCTTCTGTTGGGGGCCGACTCGCCCAGGAGAGGGGGGTAGCACGCTGCGAACCAGCTCATCCACTCGAGCCTTCAACATCGTATTCTCCAACTCCAGCTCGCCGTTGCGAGCGAGAAGCTTGGTGGCTACGTCGGCATCCTGAGCGTCAAACGAGTTAGGAGAAAGCTAGAGGTCGCGAACGGTAAGGAAAAGAGACCCAAGGATCACTTACCATCTTGCCCTGCATCCCGGCGAGAAGGCTTTCCGTCACCTCCTCCTTCTCTTTAAGACCTTTGATCTCTTCGCGAGCTCTCTTGAGCTCCTCCCGGTACGCGCGGATATCCCTATCCGCCTGCAGATAGCGGCGCCCCGCCATGTGCGTGAGTTCCGTCGAACGGAACTGGGCTCGCATTTCTTCATAAACCAGCTGCCGTGGTCCCATGTCTTTGTAGGCAGCGGCGTCCTCGCGGCCATATAAGCTGAAGGAGAGAGAGAACGCCTCCTCCCCGGCCTTACCGAGCTCCACCCAGGAGGGGTGAAGGGTGGAGCAGGAAATCCGGTTGGCATTGGGGTCCCAAGCGAGCAGGGGTTCGCCGAGGACGTCGAAAACTTTCTCGCCCAGACCGAAGTTTCTGTGGCCTTTGGGTTGTGGGGTCACAGAAGAACTCCCAACACCCTGGTCCGCCGGGGGGTCAGGTTTTTTCGCAGGGGAAGGAGGCGAGCCGTCGGTCTCGCTTAGATAAACGACCGCGCTCCTATCCTTGGTAGCGATGGTCTTTTCCTTCAACCTCTTGGAGGGTCGCGAACCCGATTGACTCGCAGAAGGAGGCCGCTTCTTGCCGGACCCGACGGCGGGAAGGTCGCGGCAAGCCTCTGCCGCTGCGGTCGCGAGAGTGTCCGCCGTGAGAGTGGCGCCTTGCGCGTGCGGGGGGTTGACAGGGATCTCGCGCTCGCCTGTAAAGTAAGAGTGTTATGCAACGAAGAAAGGAAAGGAGAGTGGGGCGAGATCGAGCCCTACCTTCCCCTTGGGGAACGGCGAGTAACGAATCAACGTTGCGCCGCAGATAGACGACTTCGAAGTTTTTGCCGGAGAGGTATTGGAGGAGTTTAGCGTCGGCGCCGCTCAGCGAGCTCGGAGGGCGGTAAGTGGCGTCATCCCGCTGGAGGGGGGTGAAGTGGAGATTGCCGAAGGGTCCATTCACTAGATGGAACTTCTGAGTCCAATAGTGACTCTTATTCACCGCCTCGCAGACCGTGACGTGCTGACTCGCGAAATAAGTAGTCCCGTCTCGGAAGGCGCGGAAGGAAAACACCTTGCGGAAGACGAGGAGGCTGAACTCGATCCTCTCCTCCCGCAGGTAACTGGCGAACGCGACAATATCCGCGATCGCATTTGGGGTCAACTGGCTCGGTAACACTCCATAATATCGCAACACCTACAAAGAACGATGAGAAAGTTGCGATAGCGAACGTGAAGCGGCGAGAAGGCTAGGCGAGGTACCTGACGAATTTCAGGCAACAGAGGGAGTCGCAACCCATTCTCGAAGTGCGCAACGGGGATCGCGAGCTCGTCAGCCTCGGTCTCGTTTAAAGTAGAATTCTCGCTTGGACAGCGGGCTGAATAGCCCTCTGGGAGATAGCGGTCCACGGCGAGTTTATACTCCTCGGCTGTGATGTTCGCACAGTAGAACTCGTGGGCCTGAAATGCTGAGGCGCACTTTGACCGCCCCTCGCTCTCGCCATCCGCTCCCAGTTGCTGATTCGTCCGCATCAAGTCAGGAAGAGGCAACCTACAAGCAGCGAACGCGAACACGATCTTGCGAGGACGGAGATGAGCGTGGACGCGAGCAGACGAGAAAAATAAATGCGACGGGTAGGAGAATGAATCCGAGCTATTTATAAGAAATTCGGGTGGGCACGGGAATCGAAGCGTCGGGAGTGCGGATAACTAAAATAAAGTAGTTTTCTGCTCAAAGGGACTGCGGTCTTGCGATCCAGGGCTCGCCATCGCGCGATAATTGAGTCCCACCCAAGGACGGCCCGTGAGAAAAAGGGGTCCGGGCATAGCGTTGCACAGAAGCTCGCAAGCGCTCTGCGAGGGCGATCATATCAAACACAGCGGACGAGCCGAATAAATCACATGCACACCACAGAAATAAAGGGAAAAGTTAAAAATGGAAAACGATAAAAGGCGAGTCACGACAGACTCGCGAATATTACCATACCGGTTATTGTTCAACAGACATCATAAAAGAAATACAAGCAAAAGAGTAGCAGAATTAAAAACCCGCTGCAGCCTCAGGGGTACTCAGGGGTAGGGAAGCCATTTCCAGCGACCCCGACCCCGCTTGCCCGCACGCGGCGGTACTCTCGGATAATGGTATTCGCGAAGCGCTTTAAACTCGCGCAGGATTAGGTGCGCTTGATCCTCGCCCCGCGAGATGTGCACGCCGGGCGAGGTAACATCTGCGCGAGGCACCGGCTCTGCCTCGGCGATTAAGCGCGCATTCGCGTCTTCCAACACGGCGAATCTCTCGTCAAAAGCAGCCCGGTCCGCGTCATACCGCTCCTCCAACTCGCGTAACATCATGCCGTGCTTCTGAAGCACCTCAGACACCCGACTCTTCATCCGCACGGGGTCGCCAGGGTCACCCAAGAAGTCTTCAATCTGGCTAGGCGAAGGCGGTGGCGGCATCTCCATCCTCCCATGCTCTAACTCAGGAGTGGCTCCTGGGATTTCAACGAAGGGTTAGAAGGGCCCGAGGGCGGGCAAGAGATGGGAGCTCGCAAAAATATGCTGACCTGGCGAGGAGGGGGATTCAAGGCGGGGCTTGCGCGAAGACTCCGGCCGACCCTGGAAGTTTTTGCGGAATCCCGAGACGTGGGGTTTCCCCAGTCCAGGAGGGTATACCACTCTCTCCGCGACTTGGGCGCCGTCGAGAAGTGAGCCGCCCGGACTTCGCTTGCCCATCAGACCGAAGCCTGGGGTCGCCACGTTAACCTTAGGCGGGACCGGCGAGTTCACCGGGGTGGAGACTTTCTCCTTGGGACTCGACGATGGGGTATCTGCATGGGCCACCGACGTGTGGGTATCACGGACTTAAGCGGAGGTAAAGTAGGATGCGAGTGACTTACGAGGTTGCGAGAGAGGTGCCTGTTGGGACGAAGTCCCGACCCCAACATCTAGCAACCCCAGCCTCGCGGGGGACGGAGCGCCGAAAGTCGTCAGCGTAAGGCTTGCCAGGCGGTCCTCCGGAGGAGGATTATGCGAGAAGGAAGGGAATGAGCAAGGGGCCGATGTAAAGAATTTAGACTGAGGATACCTGTTGTGCGAGCACGGTATTCGGCGGAGGTGGGGAATCAGGAGGCAATGTCATGTCCTCCCCCGGCGACCTCCTAATCGTCATGGCTTTCTTGGTCTGGGGAGAGGTGGCAGGGTTGAACATCCAGGCGTTGCGCTCGGCGGCCCGAGCTTTCGCCATCTCCCTAGAAGCCTTCAGTCGTTCCAACGCGCTCTGCTTGCTGGACATCCTGAAGGAAGAACGATTTCGGCGAGAAAGGAACAAAAGGGAAGGCTTGATCACCACCCTCGGTGGGCAGTATTTATAGCTTCGGGCAGGGGACCCACCAAAAGATTCCCGCCACGTCAGCAGAGTCGGCGAACACCAGGGGTTGGATGTATCTTCGCGAGCTTAGGGCAACCTCGTGAAGAGCGGGGATTGTGTACAACCCCAATGTTCGCCAGAAAGCAACCAAAGCTCGCGCTCAAGGAGGCGAGCCAAAAGGGGCGAACCCTGATCGCAAGAGACTGCGCAGGCGAGCGAGCCCAGCGAAGGGAAGGTAACCGGCTCCTTCAAAGCTCGGCGAGGGCAGTGCATGCGAGCCCGACCAGTTGAGGAGGGAGCTCGCCAGGCGAGCCCGGAACCTCGGGGTACAGTTAGCCACTCTTGGGGTACAGTTAGCCACTCTTGGGGTACAGTTAGCCATTTTGGGGTGCGGATAGCCATCCTGGGGTTCGCCGACCCAGAGGCTCGCGAGCTCCGCTCGCGAGGGCAGTCGGCTTGGCCGGGTCGCTATGGGCGAGCCCAACCATTCGAGGAAGGGGTCCGCTAGGTGAGCCCGCCTAGAGTGGGTGCGGATAGTCATCCTGGGGCTCGCCGAGGTAGTACAGGCGAGCGAGCCATGCAACGTGCCAGTAATAACTCCGGGGCTCGCCGATCCAGAGGCTCGCGAGCTTCACTCGCGAGGGAGGCCGCGAAGTGGGCTGACTCGCCCAGTAAAAGTCTAGAAAGGGATTTTTACCAAGAGGCCCCCGGTGGTCTGCATTTAGCCTCTCCGAACAGCGGAGTTTGGCTGTTAGCAGGCCAATCCGGTGTGCGGATAGTAAGAATGGACAGCAGGATTTGGTTATTGACAGACCACAAAACTAAAATCTATAAATAGACCTCAAAGGGCACCTTGGAAGGAGACCGGTTCATTATCTTTGAGCTCTTCTCTCCCTAGGTCGCTTTGGTTTGGGCTCTCTAGCTCTCCAAGGTGCCCGAGTCTTAGCTTTGGCTTGGGAGGGGAAGCGCTCAACGATCTTCCGGGTTAGTGGAGGGACCTCCTCGCTGAGACTAGGGTCTTTGTTCTTTGCTCGAGTCGTCGGCCTTACCTCTCCCGAGGGACCGGTAAGGGCTAGCTGCCCCTCATCTCGGTGAGGGCCCCGAGCTCCACAAGAGATCGAGAAATCGGTTTCAACAAGCATCAATCTCATGCCGTTTTCATTATTCAAAAAGCTAGGTCTAGGAAATCCAAGCCCCACTCGAATGAGTATTCTATTAGCGGATCGTTCTTTAAAATATCTGGTAGGAATAGTCGAGGACGTGCCTGTCAAGGTTGACAAGTTCATCTTCCCGGTGGACTTTGTCATTCTTGACAAAGAAGAGGATGCCGAAGTACCCCTCATACTCGGCCGCCCCTTCCTTGCCACCTCCCGCGCTATTATAGACGTAAGTAACGGAAAGCTCCTCCTACGGGTTGGAGACGATGAAGTTACTTTCGGCATAAATTCCTCGACGCGGAACACATTAGAAAACGACGATTTGTGTTTTTACCTGGAAGAGTGTTGTGAGTTCGATTCATCCCTCGAGTTAGTCTCACCGACAAGTAGTAATTCTGAGCTCGTCGAGCTCTTTTATCTTGAAGAAGAAGTCTCTCACCCCACACCACCCGAGCCATTATTTGTAGAAAATTAAAAATTAAAACTTCTTATGAAGAGCCACCCATGTTAGATTTAAAGCAACTCCCCCCTCACCTTAAATATTTATTTTTAGAAAAAGAGTCTAAGCTGCCTGTCATCGTTTCATCCGAACTTAGCAACTCAGAAATTTCTGAGTTGACTATTGTCTTAAGCAAGCACTGCCACGCAATTGCGTGGCAAATTTCGGATATTAAGGGTATAAACCCTTCCTTCTGCACTCATAAAATCTTTATCGAAGATAATTCCCGCAACTCAGTCCAGCCTCAACGACGACTAAACCCAAATATGAAAGAAGTCGTTAAGGACGAAGTTATTAAACTATTAGACACGGGAATCATCTACCCGATATCGGATAGTACTTGGGTTAGGCCAGTACAAGTCGTACCGAAGAAAGGTGGCGTTACGGTAGTTGCGAATGAGAATAATGAATTAATCCCTACCCGTACCATTACGGGTTGGCGGATGTGCATCGATTATCGAAAACTAAATGATGCCACCCATAAGGATCACTTCCCTCTACCTTTTATCGATCAAATCCTAGAGCGCCTTTCAGGTCACTCCTACTACTGTTTTCTCGATGGTTTGTCGGGATATTTCCAAATCCTGATTTCGCCCGACGACCAAGAAAAACCACTTTTACTTGTCCCTTTGGCACCTTCGCTAATCGAAGGATGCCATTTGGTCTTTGTAGCACGCCAGCTACATTCCAAAGATGTATGCTGGCAATATTTGACGAGTTAGTAGAGGAGGTGATTGAAGTGTTCATGGACGACTTCTCTGTGTTCAGAAATTCATTTAAAAATTGTTTAAAAAATCTCGAGCGCGTGCTGCAGCGATGTGTGGAAATGAATTTAGCGCTTAATTGGGAGAAATTCCATTTTATGGTCAAAGAATGATTAGTCATTGGCCATAAAATTTCGGGCAAGGGGATCGAGGTCGATAGGGACAAGATCGAAGTAATTGAAAAACTCCCGCCAACAACAAACGTAAAAGCTATTAGAAGTTTCCTAGGCCACGCGGGGTTTTATCAGCGCTTTATACAAAATTTTTCCAAAATCACAAAGTCGTTAACCCATCTTCTCGAAAAAGAATCCTCCTTTATTTTTAACGATGAATGCCATTTGGCCTTTAAACTTATCAAAGAAAAGCTTATAAATTCTCCGATTCTAGTTGCGCCAGATTGGTCGCTACCCTTCGAGATTATGTGCGACGCGAGTGATATTGCGGTAGGCGCTGTGTTAGGCAAACGGGTGAGTAAGTATTTCCACCCGATTTATTATGCAAGCAAGACACTCACGTCGGCACAAGCAAACTACACCACTACCGAGAAGGAACTCCTAGCAATCATTTTCGCTTTTGATTAGTTGTGGTCGTATATCACGCTTTCCAAAGTTATCGTCTTCACAGATCACTTCGCGCTTAGGTATCTCTTATGTAAATTGGACGCCAAGCCCCATCTTTTGCGATGGATCCTCCTCTTGCAGGAGTTTGACTTAGAGCTCCGGGACAAAAGGGGAGCCGAAAACTTGGCGGCCGATCATCTTTCCCGTTTAGAAAACCCCGCCTCGAAAGCATTAATAGAAGCCGACATTAATGATAAATTTCCCGAAGAGCGCCTCCTCTCTCTCAAAAATATAAATTCATCTTCCACCCCCTGGTTTGTGGATTTGGCTAACTATATAGTAGCCCGGGTCCTGCCAAAAGAATTCTCGAGTCAGCAAAAGATGAAATTCTTTTCTGATTTAAGGAATTTTTTTTGGAGGACCCCCATTTTATTCTGTGTTTGCGCAGACTAGGTGGTGATAAGATGCGTCTCAAGTGAGGAGGGTCTTAAAATTTTACGGCATTGTTACGAGGGACCAACCGGTGTTCATTATCATTCAAACCGAACTGTGAGGAAGGCGCTGGAGGCAGTCTTTTATTGGCCCACGCTCTTCAAAGATGCTCACACCCTTGTGAGTACTTGTGACAGCTGCCAGCGGTCGGGGAACATCTCCCGCCGGGATGAGATGCCCCAAAACATTTTCTTAGAATGCGAAATTTTCGATCTTTGGGTATAGATTTTGTAGGTCCTCTCCCTCCATCATTTTCAAATAAATATATTCTCGTTGTGGTCGACTATGTGTCGAGGTGGGCGGAAGCGCAAGCTCTCCCCACCAATGATGCGCGAGTCATCATTAACTTCTTTAAAAAAATTCTCGATTTGGCACGTCGCGCGCTATTGTGAGTGATCGGGGCACCCATTTTTGCAATAATCAATTTACAAAAATCATAGCAAAATATGGTGTCACGCACAAATTATCCACTGCATATCACCCACAAACGAGCGGCCAAGTCGAAGTTGTTAATCGAGAATTAACGCGGATTTTAGAAAAAACGCTTTCTATTAATCGGAAGGATTGGGCAATAAAGCTTGATGACGCGCTATGGGCTTATCGAACGGCGTACAAGACCGCTATCGGTTGTACACCATATCAAATGGTCTATGGCAATGCTTGCCACCTTCCGGTCGAATTAGAACACCGCGCATTTTGGGAGCTTAAAGTTTTAAAACTCGATTCTACTTTAGCGGTCGAACAAAGAAAATTTCAAATGAACGAATTATATGAATGGCGAGCGAATGCGTATGAATGGCGAGCGAACAAAGTTTTATCATGATAAACATATAAAATTTCCGAAGACTTTTTCGCCGGGCGATCTCGTCCTCCTTTATAATTCTCGCCTTCGCCTTTTTCCGGGAAAATTAAAATCCCGATGGTCCGGACCCTTTATTGTTAAAGAGGTTTGGTCCTATGGGACAATCCTAATTTCCCTCCCAGAAAAAGGTTCCTTCAAAGTAAATGGGCACCGCCTTAAGTTATATCTTCCGGGAGAGCTAGTAAACGAGAAGAGAGAATCATTATCTTTTCATCCTATAATATGATCGACAAGTGGGTCAAGCTACGCGACCTTAAACAGAGTGCTTTTGGGAGGCACCCCAAAGTTATCTTTTTATTGTTTTTTTTTCTTCTTTAACAACTTTTGTAGGTAATCACCGCTTCCCCACAAAAGCTTCAAAAATCAGGGAAGCTCTTTTTCCTTCTCTTTTTTTCCTTGCATTTCTTTATTTGCTTCTTTTTCTTTTCTTTTTACTTCATACTTAGTTTTAAACATTGGAGACAATGTTTAACTTTAGGTATGGGGGTGTAAATTGCTCTTTGTCAATAGTTTTTAAATTAGAAATTTTCAAAAAATTAAAAAAATTATTAATTAAATTATTTTCTTTTGTTTTTTTAAGCACTTGTAAAACCCAAAAACTCAAATAAAAAATATAGAAAATCGAAAATTTAAATTTTGTAAAGGGACGTTTGGGATATCATCCCATCACACGTCCTAGTACCGTGAGAACCCTTCACGGGGTATGCCTCGGGAAGTCCAGGAATTAACAAAAATGTTAGGTTTAAAACTAGTTTCCTTTCTTAAATTATCAAAAATTTAGAAAATGGTAATAGTCAAAAATTCAAAAAAATATAATATTCAAAAATTCAAAAAAAAGATAATATAAAAAAAAATCCAAAATTTCTTACACCTCTCTTACTTGTTGTTTTGTGATTTCTTAGAAATCTAGTTGAGAATGTTTATAAGAATTTTTAGGTTTTTAATTGGCCAAAATTTTGTTTATTATAGTTTGTTAATTTCAAATTTTAGGTAATCTTGTTTTAAGAACCATCTTATGATTTGGGTTTGATTAGAGAATTTTTGTTAGCACGGCTTCTCTTTTTATCTTTAAATAGCTTCATTTTGTAGTAAATTTGCTAAACCACTTTAGATTTCAATTATATTTTCTTATAGCTCTTTAGATCTTACGAAATTTAATTTTACTAGAATTTGCTCTCAATATAATTAAATTTATAAACTAGAAATTTTTCCTACCCCACCCCTTTGATGGCTTAAAAAAAGTGTTTTAAAAGATCATATGTCATGGGAATAAGAGGATAAAATTCATTATTCCCTAAAACATATGCACCCAAAATATTTTAGAAGATTATATGACATGGAGTAAGAGGATAAAATTCATTACTCCTAAACCAAATACATTTTGGGTTTTTATTAGAAGAGAATTTAAAAAAAAAGATTATATGCATGTGAATAAGAGGATAAAATTCATTATTCCCTAAACATATAAAAAAAAGGGAAAAAAATAGAGGTGAGAGGATAAAATTCATCACCTCAAATCAAAAACCTATTCTTATGTCAAGCTTTGTAACCCCCCTTAGCCAACATCTTTGATCTAGGTTTAACTTAAGTTATGGAGAGAGCAATATTTAGTAGGTTACTTTTCCTTAAGTTTCTTTTAAGATAGAGTTCTTATAATTTTAATTTAATCTAGTTTTATTTTTTTCTACAATTTTGGTAAGCTAATTAATTACCTTGAGAAGTCCTTGCCAAAACAATTTTCTCTCTTTGTAAATCATCATCATAATTTAGGACTTAACTCCTCATAGAATTTATTCTTAACTTAACTTTTGGTTTAATAAAATTTTAGTTTGAAATTAAAATTTTTTTGGATGTCTTATATATTATGTCTCACACTTTTGCTCTGGAATAGCAAAACCTCAAGTATGGGGGTATTTGATAAGTAGTATTTATATAAGTTTTTAATAGAAATTTTTGTGAGTATTTAAAATGAATTTTTCCATTTCATGTCAATTTTAGGTTATAAGTAGTTCTTTTTGTAATTTTGATTCTAACTTAGCTTAATTCCAAAATTTGCAGAATTTTGGGAGAAATTGGTGGATTTCCAAGTCACGCCGAAGGTCACGCACGTGACCAAGGGGCGTGTAACCTGAAGATCAAACCAGAGTCGATGCCGCGCTGATTGAGCTAGCCCAGAACAAGTCACGCCCCAGGTCACGCCCGTGACCCAAAGTCACGCCCGTGTCCAAGGGGCGTGTAATTTTAGAATCTTCCCAGCAGGCGGCCATCGAGACGTGGAGAAGCCGTCGAGAAGTCAACATGAGTCACGCCCGTGACCCAAATGTCATGGTCGTGACTGTCCCGCGTGATCTCTGCACGTCGCCGCTCTGCAAGCAAGGTCCACGCCACAATAAATGAAGTCGTCCAAGTACATGCCCGTGACCCTAGTTACACGGGCATGTAATGTCTGAATTCCTCCTGCCGTCACGCAAAGCCCATGCCACTGCCGGATCTGATGTTAACAGTGTTTACATGCCCTAGGTCACGCCCGTGACTAAGGGGCGTGTAGCATGAAATTTCTTCCTATAAATTCAGAGGCTCTCCTTGAGTCCATGGTTCAGAAATTTGGAGAGGGGGAGGTGCTGGTAGTGCTGTTAGTGAGTTTTTCATGTTCATTTTCATGTCTTTCCATTTCATGTTCTCTTTCTCTTCATGTCAAGTAATTCTTTAATTTTCCTTCTTGCAATAGCCTAGTTTAAGCTTGTAACCTTGTTTTTCCTAGCTTGTAATCTATTTTCCTTAAGGCTTGTAATAGTTTTCATCTTAATAAAAATTAAGTTAGCATAGTTTTCTTCTCCTCTCTTTCTACTTAGTCAATTTTCCTTATTATGCAATTTTATTTTTCTTCCTCTTCCCCCTCCAGCATGAGCACTATTCTCTTTTACCATCATTTAATCCCTTCTTTTAGCTTGCAATTTGTCTCTATTTAGCTAGTAAAGCAAAACTCAAAAATCGATTAGATAAGATAATAGTGATTTTCCTCGAAGTAGAAGTAATCAACGCACCTCGTGGAATACGAGCTTGGTATTTCTAAATATCCTATACTATAGACGATAAGGTACACTTGCCTTTATCGAATATAGTTTTGGAGAATATCTTTAATCACCTTACTTTATAAAACCTTAAATTTCTATATCAAGTTTTTGGCACCGTTGCCGGGGACTTGCGTAGATATTTTGAAAATAGGATAGCTATTAATTTTATCATGCTTCTTTTTATTTTATTTTGCTTTTTTTAAATTCCAAAAAGAAAAAAAAATATATAATAGTCTAGTTTTCCTCTTTCTTTCTTTTCTTTTCATTATCAACCCTTTTTCTTCTTTAGTGTATGACCCGAGGTAGCGCTTCGAATATTCCCTTTGATCCAGAGATCGAGCGAACCCTTTGGCGGCGCCACTGTTCTCGTGATCAGGAAAATCAAGTAGAATTCGAAGAGTCGATCGGGGACACTAAAACAGCGAATATGGATCCTGATCTTAATCCTCCTAATACTAATACGCCAAATCATAATGAGGCCGCGCAACGGACCATGTCCTATTATGCGCGGCTGAATTTGGAAGGCACACAGTCGGGTATTGTTCGCCCCACAGTGGCGAACAATAATTTTGAGATCAAGTCCAACATCATACAAATGTTGCAACAATTGGTGACCTTCGATGGTCAACCAGACGAAGATCCAAATTCACATATTTCTTACTTTCTTGAAATTTGCGATACTTTTAAAATCAATGGCATCACCGATGACGCCATTTGATTGTGTCTTTTTCCTTTTTCTTTGCGGTTTAAGGCCAAGCAGTGGCTGGGCTCCCTACCTAGGGGATCCATCACTACATGGGCCGAAATGGCGGAAAAATTTCTAAATAAATATTTCTCCGCTTCAAAGAACGCTAAATTACGCACGGATATTGCGTCATTCATGCAAATCGACTCGGAGACTCTCTATGACACATGGGAGCGCTTCAAGGAGCTTTTGCGTCGATGCCCTCACCACACACTTGCCACTTGGCAACAAGTGCAAATATTTTATAATGGCTTAAATCTCCAAACGAGGCAAATGATTGATGCGGTCGCCGGGGGGACGTTAAATAACAAAACCTTGGATGCCGCTCAAGAGCTTTTCGAAGATGAAAGTGCACAGTTAACCTCACTAGAATTCTCTAGAGGGGGGGGGTGAATAGAGATTTAAGATACTTTGTGCAATTATATATATTTATATGTGGTGATCACAGATTAAGGCTTCCCACACACCAACAAGAATTAAACAAGTAAAGAAAATAAATGCAAGAAAAGAAATCACAGCACAACACAAAGAAATATAGTGGTTCCCCAAACTTTGGGTAGTCCACTCTTCTACCCCCTTGGTAGGAAATTCACTATCTTGCACTGAGTCTTTTGATAAGGAGACTCTTAGAACCACCCTGAGTCTTTTGACAAGGAGACTCTTAGAACCAACTGAGTCTTTTGAAAAGGAGACTCTTAGAACCAGTACAACTGAATTTTTTGAAGAGTGATTCTAAAAACTCTTTTACAATATGTGAGAATGAAAATAAGAAAAAGGAAAATAAGTATTTAAGACAAGAATGAATCTTCTTCCTAGCAAGAAGATTGGAAGCACAAGAAGTAGTGAATTAAATTTCCCTTCTATAGTGAGAAGGAGATTGTAAGCTTTTCAGAATTTTGCAGCAGTATGGCTTTAGAAGCAGAAGAAGAAGAATGCTTGATGGTTGCTGCAGAACAATTTCTCTATTCTCTCTCTTTTTCACTTTTGGGAGCTTTTCCTCTTTTTCAATGTGTATATGGTGGATAACTTCTTCTTGCTCTCTGCCGACCACCTTGTTTTTTATAGCTCTGTTCATTAAAATAACACTATAGGAGAGTAATCAATTAGCAGACAGAGTATTAGAAAGAAAGAGAAATTTCCATAACAGTTATATCCATAGAAGGAAAGTATTCAATCTGATTTCAAATAATGTCCATAAAGGATTTAATCAATTTAGCCAAGAATCTATTAGAGGAAAGAATGATTCAGAATGGCTATAAAGAATAAATTGATTCCATATAAATCAGATCTATGAAAGAAGGAAAGAGATCTGGCGATTTTTTGAATTAATCATAGAAATCGATGTGCGTCGATTACTATTCGACGTAGGCGTCGAATTCGTCCTGGCAGAATGTCGAGAGGAGAATAAGGAAGGTGCGTCAACTAGGGTGCGTCGACTTCTCAAGATACGTCGACTAGAAGTCAGAGCTACGTCGACATAGGATACGTCGAATTCTGCTTGGAGCTACTTCGACTCATTCTGATAGAAACGTCGACTTTATTTCGACGTTGCGTCGAATACTATTCGACGCATATTTACTTACCTTGATTTTCCTTTCTTGGAATTCATATTCAACGCATTTTCAGGGGTTAAGAGAAATCATTTTCCCAACAATCTCCCCCTATTTGTCTTAACCCTATTTAGAGGGAAATTGTACTAGCATTTAATCAACTTAGCAAGGCAATTATATAGAACAGAAATATGTCAAACAATCAGAAGAGAAATTAGAAAGAGAGATCATATAAACAAGCTTCCCAGAATTATATAAACAGACTTCATGTTTAGTATTCAATTATAAGGTAAAGTATATCAGCATTATTTTCAATCATTATTCAGGAGGGGTAGGAGGAGTCTTTCTTTTTCTTTTGAATACTTTGGTGGGTTTCTCTTTCTCAGTAGCAGATTGTACCCTCAGCTCCCCCTGAGTCACAGTGGTGTGCTCCCCCTGGAATGGAACTTCAGATCCTTCTATTTCTATTTCAGCATTAGTTAAAACAGCATCTGGCTCGACCTGAGCTTCAGCTTCAGCCAACACAGCATCTGACTGTCCTTTTTCATTTTCAGCTTCATTCATAGCAGTATCCAGCTCCCCCTGAGTTTCAGTTTCTTTGTCTTTCTCACCATCTGCCACATCTTCCTTTTCAGCTTCATTTTCTGCCCTGCTTGCCTCCCCTTGTAATAGTACCACTTGATTTGCAGCCTCTCTTGCTATATTGAGTACTTCTATTGTTTGTTCTTCAATATGTAGCTCAGGTACTTTCTCATTTCCAATTGTCTTGAGCAGTGCAAGACTGTCAGATTTTGAAGAAGGAGGGGATTTGTGTGAGGGAGATTTAAGATTGGAGGGCTTCTCTTCATCTAGCTTCTCCCCCTTCTTGACCTTCTTGGCCAAGGAGGTTAAGAAAGACTTGGTAACTCTTGAGGAAGAGAGAGATTTCTTCAGACTTTGCACATAGGCACTGGCCCCATCT
The DNA here is from genome assembly GCA_033032865.1 of Dactylorhiza incarnata. Taxonomy (NCBI): domain Eukaryota; kingdom Viridiplantae; phylum Streptophyta; class Magnoliopsida; order Asparagales; family Orchidaceae; genus Dactylorhiza; species Dactylorhiza incarnata. The sequence continues at coordinate 3,945,691 of JAWHQI010000068.1, forward strand.
ATTTGGGTGTGCATGTGTAGGATGGAGGAATAAATCTGGGAGCAGTGCTCATCCAGCATTGCTTGGAATGTTTGAGCTGCTGATGCAATGCACTGAGTGAGGAGAGCTTCAGTGGATGCAGATGGTTCATGTTGTGGTTGGTGATGAGTAGAGAGTGGTGGAGGTGGTGATGAAGCTGGAGAGAAGTTAGTTGATACATGAGGTATGGGTGATAAAGGAGGTGGAGAGGATGAGAAAGTAGGAGGAGGAAGAGATGGAGAAACTGCTGTTTGAGCAGGTGTTTGAGAAGAGGTAGGTAGAGTAGGAGTTGTGAGAGTGGAAGAGACTAGTGGAGTAGATGATGGTGGTAGAGAAGGAGTGTTTCTTTGAGGAGGAGGAGGAGGAGAAGATGGATGACCAGGAGAATTAGGAGGAGAGGGAGTTCTGTCAGGAATGGAACCAGGCTTGGGGATTTGCCTGGTCCATTTGGAGAAGAGGGCAATGAACATCCTCTTTCCAGGAGGGATAGGAATTCCTTTTGACCTACAGAGGTCAGGGAAGGAGTGGAAGAGTACTTGACTCATAATCCTCATGTAGGCATTCTCTTTGTGAGAATATCTAGAGCCTATCATCTTGAGTAGACAGCTGGCCCAGTCTATTTTCTTCTTCAATACAAGGGACCCCATGATGTTCAGTTGCTGCTTGGGTACTGCATCATGGGCTGAAATTTTGCATAGTAGTATCTTTCCTACTATATCTGCTAGCAGTCTGTACTCCTCAGAAAAGTCTATTTTCTTTAGATGGATTGGTTTATCCCTTGAAAACTTCATGGTGGTTAGCAGATGCTTGATTTCATCAGGTGTGAGGTCTATAGATTCATCACCTAATAGGGGAATGATAAAGACTTATGAGGTTACTCTTTAGAAATTGATTTCCTTTCCCTATTTTATTTGAACAAAGATAATATTAGGATATACCTGAAGGAAGATCAAAGGTGGTCCTAAATTGTTCTACAGAGATTGAGACTGGTCTCTCATAGATTGTTCCCTGGATTTCTCCTTGTTCAGATATCTGAACAAGAGTCATCAGCTCTGTGAGCTCTGTTTCCAGGAGCTTGCATCTTGTGGAGATGAGTTTGTCCAATCCAGCTTCAGTGAAGAGAGCTATGATGTTCTTATAATTTTCTGCAGTGGCTTAGAAGGAGTCGAGGTCAATGTCGAAACCAGAGTTTATCTTGGGAGCCATTTTAGGTCAGTGAAAGAGAGGAGGAAATGGCTGGACTAAGGAGCAAGAAGGATAAAGGATGCAGAGTAGTGAAGGTTTCTAACTGAAGAGTCTTTTTAAGTCAGGTGAAGCGTCGAAACGGGACTCAATTCGAGGCTTATTCGGTACTTCAGTGGATGTGACCGAAAATATTTTAGCATTGCCGCTCGTTTTTATGAAGTCGACGTTACGTCGAGTGGAATTCGACTTAAGCGTCGATACAGCCCGCGTTAAGATGTTAGGGTTTCGTATCGACGTATGCGTCAATTTCACTTATTGAGTTGAGTCATCGACGGTGCGTCGATTAGAAGTCGACGTGACTTTTGATTTTCCTGAAGAATTTTAGGTGTTTATTTCTTTTTATCTCTTCCTAGTTCTAAGTCAGTCTAGGACTAATTTTTACAGATAGTTTGATTGGTTGTGCCAACATTGTTTGGCAAGGTGGCCAGTTTTGTTACATATATGGCACTTGATTATCTTGTTTTACGGACCCACTGTTCCCCGAAAATCTTTACTTGAAGAGGGGATTTGGAGGAGATCTCTCGAAAAGTATTTAGTGCTCATTTCGGTCAACTCTCTATTATCTTTCTTATGATAATTTGAGTTTAGAGAAGGATAGAAGGGTTGATTAGGATAGAAAGTTTGATTAGGATGGGAATTTTGGGTACCAGGTTTAGGGTAGAAATTTTGGTTAGGATAGAGGTGTTGATTAGGATGGAAATCATGGTTAGGATGAATGGATCCTGAATGGGAATTATAGAAGGTTTTTGGAGAATAGGCATTTAAGTAGCTCTGAATTTTTGTGCGTCGATATCCATTCGATGCATGTTGATAGTTGCTTCGATTTATATTCGGCGCTTTCTCCCTATAGCGTTGATCTGATATCGACGCATGGAAAAAGTTGCGTTGATTGGAAGTCGACGTACTTTTATTCAAGTGTCGAGTAGAGGTCGAGGCATCTGAGAGGTTGCGTTGAGTAAAAGTTGACGCACTATCATTCATGCGTCGATATAAAGTCGACGCAACTGTATCTTCACACATTTTCTTTTTCCCTTTTTTCTGATTTTGTTCTTTTATGTATGGTTTCTTTTGGCTTAGTTGCTTCTTCAGATGAAGTTTGAGAGTCATCAGCTGAATAATATGATGTTTCATCAGATTGTTTTATTTCCTTGAGAGAGTCTTCTTCCTTATTTAGTGAGTCTTTTTCTTGGTTTGATTTGATGGGTTTTGTGAATTTTACAGGGATCATCCAAGCAGGTTTGTTGGATGGAACTTGGCTGGTCGAGGGATCAGCCCCTAGACCAAGATTTTAATGTCTCCTTGTTTGTTGTTCAGTGATTTCCTTGAGAGTATATCTTCTCATGTTTATTCATTCTTCAAAGGCTTTTGCCTGGGATACCTTATCCTTAAGGAGCTGGTTTTCTATTCTAGCCCTTTCTACTTCCTTTTCTATGATGTTTACTTCAAAATTTTTAGAGCATTTATCCTCTCTATTTCTCTGGTTTTTAGCCACATTAATTTGTTCCTTTAGATCTTTAATTTCTTATGTATCTTTTAGTTGATCTAGACACATTCCCATAAAATCATTTCTGAAATTATCACATTGAAAATCTATTTCATCAAAAATGCTTACCTCATCCTTATCCTCAGATTCCTCTATGAGAATAAGGCTATCTTCTTTTTCATCTTCAGAAGATATGCTTTCTTCTGATCCCGTCTCACTCCATGATTTAGCACCATCATCATTCTTTGAGCCTTCAAGGGCCATTAAGCATAGATCTTCTTGCTTAGGCTCTTCATTGTCACTCTTAGAAGAGGAGTTGTCCTCAGAGTATGTATCACTCCAGGCTTCTGCCATAAAGCCTCTTTCTTTCTTCTTCTCATTTTTCTTGAGATCTTTCTTTTTCAGATCTTTCTTTATCTCAGCATTTTCTGAACATTCTGGGGCAATATGTCCAAGTTTCCTGCAGGAGTAACAAATAATTTCTTTAGTAGGAGTTTTGTCATACCTAGGTTTTGACTCTCTCCTTCTTGATCCATCTGTCCTGACCCATTTCTTGAATTTTCTGGCCAGGAAACTGAATAGTTCTTCTTCAGTGACAGAGCTTCTTTCTTCTGTTGCTTTTAATGCAATGTTCCTGTCTTTTGAAGAAGTTGGGGTGTTTTCTCTTCTCTTCTTCTCTTCTCTGGTTTTCAGCAGTTGCTCATAGGATCTGAGTTTTCCTAAGAGAGCATCTGTTGAAATTTCCCTTTGTCCTCTTGTGTCTCTTATTGCCCATATCCTTGAGTCCCATGAGCTTGGGAGACTCATCAGCAATTTGTCATTGATCTCTGTAAGAGAGATTTCTCTATCCAAGTCCCTTAGTTGATTGATGATCAGACTAAATCTGTCATACATCTCAGAGATGCTTTCTTCATTCTTCTTTTGGAAGTTCTCATATTGAGAGATCAATAGAGCCTTCCTATCTTTTCTTTCTTCAGCACTTCCTTCTACCATCTTTATGAGAGCCTCCCAAATTTCTTTGGATGATTCACAATCAACAACCCTTTCAAAGATTTCATCAGAGAGGGTTGAGACCAGAATATTTACAGCCTTTGCATCACATGTTCCTGCCTTTTTCTCTTCAACTGTCCACTCAGCCTTTGGGACAAGTGTTTGAGTCACTTCACCACTTGAGTCTTTTCTATAAGGCTTGGGAGGACCTGTCAAGATAACATTAAATAAATCTTCATCAATAGAGTTCATATAAATCATAATTCTTGTTTTCCAAACTGCAAACTTTTTAAGATTTCACATTGGTGGTCTGGTGGAAGCATAATCTTTGATTTGTGCCATGTGAAAAATAATTGTTAGAGAAATATATATATATATAAATAAGAGGTAGGATCTTTTTGATCAAGGAGTTAACTTTTTTAGATCAACCTCCCTCTGATACCAATTGAAAGTGCATAGTTAACCTCTCTAGAATTCTCTAGAGGGGGGGTGAATAGAGATTTAAAATACTTTATGCAATTATATATATTTATATGTGGTGATCACAGATTAAGGCTTCCCACACACCAACAAGAATTAAACAAGTAAAGAAAATAAATGCAAGAAAAGAAACCACAGCACAACACAAAGAAATATAGTGGTTCCCCAAAACATTGGGTAGTCCACTCTTCTACCCCCTTGGTAGGAAATTCACTATCTTGCACTGAGTCTTTTGATAAGGAGACTCTTAGAACCACCCTGAGTCTTTTGACAAGGAGACTCTTAGAACCAACTGAGTCTTTTGAAAAGGAGACTCTTAGAACCAGTACAACTGAATTTTTTGAAGAGTGATTCTAAAAACTCTTTTACAATATGTGAGAATGAAAATAAGAAAAAGGAAAATAAGTATTTAAGACAAGAATGAATCTTCTTCCTAGCAAGAAGATTGGAAGCACAAGAAGTAGTGAATTAAATCTCCCTTCTATAGTGAGAAGGAGATTGTAAGCTTTTCAGAATTTTGCAGCAGTATGGCTTTAGAAGCAGAAGAAGAAGAATGCTTGATGGTTGTTGCAGAACAATTTCTCTATTCTCTCTCTTTTTCACTTTTGGGAGCTTTTCCTCTTTTTCAATGTGTATATGGTGGATCACTTCTTCTTGCTCTCTGCCGACCACCTTGTTATTTATAGCTCTATTCATTAAAATAACACTATAGGAGAGTAATCAATTAGCAGGCAGAGTATTAGAAAGAAAGAGAAATTTCCATAACAGTTATATCCATAGAAGGAAAGTATTCAATCTGATTTCAAATAATGTCCATAAAGGATTTAATCAATTTAGCCAAGAATCTATTAGAGGAAAGAATGATTCAGAATGGCTATAAAGAATAAATTGATTCCATAGAAATCAGATCTATGAAAGAAGGAAAGAGATCTGGCGATTTTTTGAATTAATCATAGAAATCGATGTGCGTCGATTACTATTCGACGTAGGCGTCGAATTCGTCCTGGCAGAACGTCGAGAGGAGAATAAGGAAGGTGCGTCGACTAGGGTGCGTCGACTTCTCAAGATACATCGACTAGAAGTCAGAGCTACGTCGACATAGGATACGTCGAATTCTGCTTGGAGCTACTTCGACTCATTCTGATAGAAACGTCGACTTTATTTCGGCGTTGCGTCGAATACTATTCGACGCATATTTACTTACCTTGATTTTCCTTTCTTGGAATTCATATTCAACTCATTTTCAGGGGTTAAGAGAAATCATTTTCCCAACAGAAGAGATGACCACGAATGCGTACCAATGGAACATGCCCCGAGCACGACCTAACAAGCCAGCCAAAATTTTTGAAATAGATGCAAACGCAAATTTGGCTTTACAAGTTGAGCGCTTAACAAAGCAAGTGGCGGAGATGTCTGCTTCCTCCGCCACTCCTCCTTGGGCTAATAACATTTTAATTGAAGAGCAGGTTTACTACATGGGAAATCTGCCTCGGCCTTCCTATAACCCGAACTCCGCTCCGTATAACAACACATACAATGTGGGTTATATGAATCATCCGAATTTCTCGTGGAGCAACTAAGTAAATGCTCAGCGTCTTATGTGTAAGACCCTCTTTTTTTTTTCTTTTAAAACCGGGTCTTACTGCCTAGAACCGCTGTCTTGCGGTGACACCATTACACCCAATGGTCGCCGCCACAAGACGCTGATCCTGCCGGCTATTCATCATCATCTAGGCCAACCATAATCACAGTAATTGAATTATTAAATGAAACTAGTCCACAAAATCACAATATATATTTATCATAATACATGATTACAATGTCCACGATGAGAATGAACTAAAATAGTAAGGGCTTACGCCCAGTACATGTTCAAATATAGTGCAACAACACTCTCACTCTACATCTATGCGGAAGCTGTCAAACACTGACTTCATGCATCTGTAGCTGCTGCTGCGACGATGTGTAATGGCTGCTCCGCTTCATCTCGTCCTCCTGTCCTGTCTCCTGAATGAGGTCCTGCTATTCCGACACATCATCCCTAAAATGATGAGGTCCACTGACCGTCAGTCTATAAGACTCAGCATATTCCTCACCGCCTCCACCCGCGACTCCTAGGCACCGTGCGGGAGGAGGAAGCGGGGGACATCAAAGGATAAATCAAAAGCAGGTGACAAGCGGGTATTACTAACCTAGCAGTATATGTCAATAGCTAACAACATGTATATAAAAGCATTTACATCTAGGAATTATATAAATAGCTAACAACATGTATATATATATACATCAAACACCTTTCTAGCAAATCTATCATAACAAATCAAGGGGCCACAAGGAAACCGAGTAGTATATAAACGAGCGTCAAAGTGAGTATACTCACGCAGTTATAAGATAGTCTGAGCAGCTAGAAAACTACACCAGAGTAGTTATAAAGAAAACTAGAGCAAGTAAAGAAACAACTAGAGCAGCTATGAAGGTAACCTTAACTTATGCGTAGACACACACAAACACATAAGCTAAGGGATCTGGCAAGAAGTAAACTCATCATATAAAAGAGCCCATACTAGTTTATACGATGAGGTCTCAATTTTATGCAAGTATGCTATGATATGATATGCAATGCAATGCAATGCAACACCATGGTGCAACTCACGCACACGACTCTGTACGTACAGACCTTTAGTTCCCACTTTTCGGAGGTAGCTAACCTCTCGGGCACCTCCCTTCGTGGTCAAACGGTGGTAGAGGAGCGGGCGTCTCCTCACCTAGGTGGGTAAGTCACACTACCCGACCTAGGCCCTAACGTACGCTGTGATACCGGTACCCGGTACTCACGAGCTCCTGTGTACTAAACTATATTGGCCAGGCAGGGTTTAGGGAATCCATCCCTTCGGACGCACAGTGAAACAACCTGTCCCCTAATAAAACCACTAGCACTGCCTAGTCAACGAACTATTGTCGGTGTGACGACTAAGCCAGACCCGAAGACCCAGCACATCTTATGCACATACAATTATGTATTATCCCTTACTACCGAGCCTCCAGATCGCAAATCTAAATCAACATTTATAAAGTAGAGCCTACCATTCGCTAGACTACCTCAGTCTTATATTTAAGCTACGAGCCTACCACTTGCTAGACTACACCGGTCTTATTAGACTACGAGCATACCGCTCGCTAGACTACACTAGTATATATTTAAGCTACGAGCCTACCGCTCGCTAGACTACACCAGTCTTATATTTAAGCTACGAGCCTACCGCTCGCTAGACTACACCAGTCTTATCTTAAGCTACGTGCCTACCGCTCGCTAGACTACACCAGTCTTATATTTAAGCTACGAGCCTACCGCTCGCTAGACTACACCAGTCTTATCTTAAGCTACGAGCCTACTGCTCGCTAGACTATACCAGTCTTATCTTAAGCTACGAGCCTACCGCTCGCTAGACTACATCAGTCTTATCTTAAGCTATGAGCCTACCACTCGCTAGACTACACCAGTCTTATCTTAAGCAACGAGCCTACCGCTCGCTAGACTACACCAGTCTTATATTAAGCTACGAGCCTACCGCTCGCTAGACTACACCAGTCTCATATTTAAGCTGCGAGCCTACCGCTCGCTATACTACACCAGTCTTATCTTAAGCTACGAGCCTACCGCTCGCTTATCTAGACCAGTCTTATCTTAATCTACGAGCCTACCGCTCGCTAGACTGCACCAGTCTTATATTTAAGCTACGAGCCTACCGCTCGCTAGACTACACCAGTCTTATCTTAAGCTACGAGCCTACCGCTCGCTAGACTACACCAGTCTATATTTAAGCTACGAGCCTACCGCTCGCTAGACTACACCAGTCTTATATTTAAGCTACGAGCCTACCGCTCGCTAGACTACACCAGTCTTATATTTAAGCTACGAGCCTACCGCTCGCTAGACTACACCAGTCTTATATTTAAGCTACGAGCCTACCGCTCGCTAGACTACACCAGTCTTATCTTAAGCTACGAGACTACCGATCTCTAGACTATACCAGTCTTATCTTAAGCTACGAGCCTACCGCTCGCTAGACTACACCAGTCTTATCTTAAGCTACGAGCCTACCACTTGCTAGACTACACCAGTCTTATTTTTAAGCTACGAGCCTACCGCTCACTAGACTACACCAGTCTTATCTTAAGCTACGAGCCTACCGCTCGTTAGACTATACCAGTCTTATCTTAAGCTACGAGCCTACCGCTCGCTAGACTACACCAGTCTTATATTTAAGCTATGAGCCTACCGCTCGCTATACTACACCAGTCTTTTCTTAAGCTACGAGCCTACAGCTCGCTAGACTACACCAGTCTATATTTAAGCTATGAGCCTACCGCTCGCTAGACTACACCAGTCTTATATTTAAGCTACGAGCCTACCGCTCGCTAGACTATACCAGTCTTATATTTAAGCTACGAGTCTACCGCTCGCTAGACTACACCAGTCTTATATTTAAGCTACGAGCCTACCGCTCGCTTGACTACACCAGTCTTATATTTAAGCTACGAGCCTACCGCTCGCAGGACTATCCCAGTCCTTCCTTATAACCCGAGCCTACTGCTCGCAGGACTATCCCAATCCTTCCTTATATACCGAGCCAGTTTGGGATGGAAGTCAACTTGTCATGTTCTCCTACTTAACTAATCTTGTCTATAATTTAGTTAACCTTAGAAGCTTTAGGGTTAACCTTGGACTTCCGGAGGGTTACCCGGTGAGGGGCTCGCACCGGTACTAGGAAGTGTGACGGACCGACACCCCGAACTTCCTCTTCCCAAGGCACTTAATCTTGTTGGTATCTACCTCTTTTTGCATGATCCCCGTTTTCCTCTCCAATTACATTAAATCTCTAAGATGAGTTAAACTTGGCACTTAGGAGTGGGGGGAGTTCTTTGAACTCCAACTCCACCAACTGTGACTAGGTGCTGACTCTCCCGTCGTTACATTCTAAGCTCGAGTTCCCTTCTTCTCCTAGGAACTACACACATACACCTAAACTTCTCATCCTTCTTGGACCCACACTCATATTCTTCGTCATCCTTAATCCAGGGTTTGCCTTAGATATTTCTCGACTTCTCCCTTGAGCAATTACCTTAAGATGGCTCACCCGGCTAAGGGTAGTTTTACTTCCATAAAATCATTTAACACAGATGAGTTGTCTGTGGGGCCCTTGATGAGGTCTAACCTCCTTTTTATATCATTATAAATTCCTGCACTTATTGCTTTGCTAAACGCACCCCAACCCTTATTTCCCATGATGCCCTTAGATGTGTTCTTCCAAATAATCTGAGCCTTCATAATAATCAAAGAGTTAATAGTTCTATGTGTGAAGGTCAGTGGTGGTCTAAATCATATAAAATAGTTTTACTATTCGCAGACCAAATGAGATTGAGCTAGATTTGACTCCTATGGTGCAATCTTGATTATATCCTATCCAAATGAGTTCCAATTATTACCATAGGTTCACATTTTGTAATGATCTAACAACCTCAAGGCCTACACTTCATACTCTTCCAGGGAATTCTTAATCATAGTTTCTATTCAGATAGATGGGATGAAGGTTCTACGCAATAAGTATCATCTACGAATCTCTATAAATTCTGATGAATTCACACCAGCATAGTATTGGTCTAAAAACCTCAAACACCAAGTTTCACCTTTTCTAGGGATTATTTAACCATGATTTCTATTTTACATAAATGGTGTGCCAATTAGGGATTACACTACAACTACCATCTACAGGTCTCTATAAATTCTGGGAAAATTACAATAGCACAAATTGGCCTAAAAACACCAGATCATAAGTCTCATATAAAACCAAGGTATATTCGTCGTTAATTATCAATTATTGCATTTTTGCTAAACGCACCCAATTTTCCTACACCCCTAAGTCCAAAATTTCAACTTGAAGTTCAGAGGAATCCACTCATGCATATGAGTTGAATTCATAACTAGAGGTGGTTGTTATCATGTCCAAGGCATGGGCAAATATTCAAGGTATTTGCATGAGTCAAAACCACTAAACGCACCGGATACACTTTTATACATGTCTCTCTAAAAGTGACCTAAAAGGAGCTACACTTGACCAAATGACATGAAGTCAGTGGCATTTTAAAGGTATCATCAAGATCTACAATACTTATGTTGATCACTAACTCCAGAAATGAACCTAACCTAGGTGGAATTAACATGCAAGTGCTGTACAAAATGTTTAACATAGCAAAACACTATTATAGACATGTCACACCAAAAATGTTATAAAAAGAGCTATACTTGACCAAATGGCATGAAGTCAGTGGCATTTTAAAGGTATCATCAATATCTACAATACTCATGTTGATCACTAACTCCAGAAATGAACCTAACCTAGGTGGAATTAACATGCAAGTGATGTACAAAATGTTTAACATAGCAAAACACTACTATAGACATGTCACAACAAAAATGGTATGGAAAGAGCTATACTTGACCAAATGACATGAAGTCAAAGTCATTTTAAAGGTATCATCAAGATCTACAATACTCATGTTGATCACTAACTCCAGAAATGAACCTAACCTAGGTGGAATTATCATGCAAGTGTTGTACAAAATGTTTAACATAGCAAAACACTATTATAGACATGTCACACCAAAAATGGTATAGAAAGAGCTATAATTGACCAAATGACATGAAGTCGGTGGAATTTTAAAGGTATCATCAAGATCTACAATACTCATGTTGATCACTAACTCCGGAAATGAACCTAACCTAGGTGGAATTAACATGCAAGTGCTGTACAAAATGTTTAACATAGCAAAACACTATTATAGACATGTCACACAAAAAATGGTATAGAAAGAGCTATACTTGACCAAATGACATGAAGTCAGTGAAATTTTAAAGGTATCATCAAGATCTACAATACTCATGTTGATCACTAACTCCAGAAATGAACCTAACCAAGGTGGAATTAACATGCAAGTGATGTACAAAATGTTTAACATAACAAAATACACATATAAACACGTCACACCATTCACTACTTTTGATGATCTTGCATGTGAGATATTTTCACATGCACTAATCCAAATTGCCCAAAATTTTGGCCAGAGACATTGCATGAGTAGGTCTACTATCCACCAAGGTTTTGTGAAGATTTGGCCTTGTATAACTCTAGATTTAGGTGTCACATGGAAAAGTAAATTTTTCCAAAAACCCTAAGACATTTTTGTCCTAAAAATCTGATATTTCTACTGAACATGCCTCTATATGTATCTCAACCATACCCAAAGTTTCAGACCTTGGTGAGGTCCCAATCAATGGGAATTAATAAAAATGTGTCTGGTTTGTTGTTTGGACCAGTCTCACTAAATCCAACCTACAAGGGGCTATATGTCACAAAATGACCTCATTTAAATTCCTATAAACTCAGAGGTCTACAAGTTTTGTCTCTGGGCATTTTTTGATTTTTGGCCACTAAGGGCATCAAATTCAGCTTGCAACATTGGTTAACTAAGTGTGACAGATTTCATGAAATATATATTTTATAAATAATGTGGTCTGCGGCTATCTATTCTTCCAGATCGGACGGCAGGGAGATCATCTTCCTCCCTGAGCCGATGGCCCCGATATCACCGCCCTGGAGCTACTTTAGAGCCCGATTCCGGCGAGCTCCGGCCATCCCCGGCAAAACTGTCAAGCCCTCACCTTCACGGGACCTAGAGCTATCGAATGGCGGTGAGAGAACGGCCGGAGGTGGCCAGAGTAGGCCTGCGACTATTTTCCATTTTCGATCTTGGAACACAATAACGTGAAATGGCGATTTCACCATTCTTCATTGAATTTGAAAAGGGAAGAAAGGGGGAAGCTAGCACAGGTGGAGAGGGGAAGGAACTTGCCTGAATTCGGGTTTGGCGGCGAGCATTGCGGTGGAGGAAGATTTGGTTGGTTTTTCCGGCATCCATGGCTCTTTGGGGCTGCTGAGCTCGAATTCTCCAAAGGAGGGGGGGGGGGGGGGGGGGGGGGGCTCGTGCGCTTGAGGGTTCCTGAAGGTGGTGAGAGGGAGAAAAGAGAGGGAGGGGTGTATATGGCTAGCTGCCATTAAGAGGTTCTCGGCCACCCCATTGCCGCCCATGGCTGCCAATCAGAATCTCCTCCCCACTGCCCAAAACTGAAGGGAATTCATTCCCCAAGCTCAGAGGATGCTTGGGGAATGAAGAGGGGTGCCATTTGGCACCCATCCCCTAATTCCTCCTCTTTTCCTCTCTTGTCTTCTTCCTCCCTTTCTCTCACTTGTACAAGACAATTAATCCCCCCCCCCCCTTATTTCAAATTTCAGATGGCATGGGGGCTGATAAACATGTGGGCTGCCTTCTTGGTCTATGGGGTTGGGTTAAGCCCACTTAGCTTGGGTTTGTGGCTCACTTGACCCATTTAGGCTAAAATGGGGAATTTGGATTTGAGCTTGACCCTAGCTCACCCCATTCAAGGTGACTGACCCACATTTTTTCCTAAGAACCTATGGACCTACTCTAAGAAGAATTGAGCCATGGTGGGGTCATATGGGGTTTAATTGCACAAAATTGCCTATAAGGGCAATTTGGGCATTTTGGTTGTTTTGCCCTAATTCTCCATAATTGACTGTGCACTTTGGTTCATTTGGGTCTCATTTACTCCCCTTAGTGCTTAGGGGTGATCAATTTGATCACACTAGGTCAATTGGAGATCAATTTGGGTTTTTAGCACATTTAGGTCAATTTGGGGCTTTTTAGAAATTGGCCCAATTTCCCCAAATTGATGGCCCTATGATGGGGCTTTTGGTTCCATTAGGTCCCCTAGGGAGGTTTCCATATGAGGGTGGGTCCAATTTGATCATTTGGAGTTCAATTGCCCTTATTTATGGTGGTTTGACCTAGGATAGCTCAAAGTTGACTTTTGGTCAATTTGACCAATTTGGTTGACCCCATGGGTCCCTAGTGGCCTACTTACCTCCTTGGATGGTCATAGGGATCGTAGTGAGGTTATGTTGGCTTTTTGGAGTCTTTTGGTCACTCCTAGGCTAGGACATCAAAATTTGCTAAATGCACACCAATGTGATTTTTACCTATTCACCTTGATTCTTAAGGCCATTTTAGTCTCTTAGAGGTATGTTGTGACCTTGTCATGACAAAAAGCATCTCAGGGGTCTAGTTGTTCTGGGGATGTTACAAATCCCAATTAACGAAGAAACAATTTCGTCCCCGAAATTTAGGTTGGGTCTGCGGAAGTCGGAGTTCAAAATATATCCGGAAGGTTTGATACTTTTTGTGCAACGTGACTCTCAACTAATATTGGAAACGGTTAGGTCTAGTTCACATCCCCTCATCATCAGTTTCTCCCAAGTGCACTTTTCGTTAAATCTTACTACGCCGTAATCAAGATCTCCTTCCCGAGGGTCCTTAATTCCAAGGCTCACAAAATTCAAGAATTGTAAATCCTTCAAGATTAATTCTTGGAGTGCACCTGATCACATTAATGTCCTGAAACCTCATTCCTGATTTTTATCCCAATCTCGTGTTATCAATGGTCAAATCTACAGTTCTCATTTTTGTTAAATGCAAACCAAGCTCAAAGGTTGTACGAGACCTATCACCTATGAATCAACTATCGTGAATATGTTGTAAATTGGTATCAATTATCATGAGCCAAAAGGTTTAACAGAATTTCCAGAGACTAATCATGATCCAAGACAGTGTTCGGCAGAAGTTCATAGTTTTCCTCCTTAAAATAATTCCAGAAGATTAATTATGTGGATAAGGGTGCAAAACCCATTTCGTAAAGGAAGTATGATAACTAATCAAATTAATTTTCTGAAGTTTAAAAGAGACCATGAGTCTATCTACTCATTTATATAATATTCCTGCTTTTTATACTGATCTAGGGGAACTTGACCTTGGAATTCTCAATAATGCTTAATGTAACAAGGGTTCACAAACCCCGATTTCCTACGGAACTCAATCCTCAAAGCTTTCGATTATTCCAGAGATGAAAGATCTTTTGATCATAAGTGCATGTTTCAAATTTCAAGAGACTTGACCCATGAATTAATTATTATTCAATATACTCTATGTGTGTAACAACATGGGTATTATCCTAAGCTACCTTTGTCTTGCATGTTGGACCCAACAATATGTAGGGTTCCAAATGGCCTTAAATATGTCTAGGAACTTTTCTTTCCGAGATCTACCATCCATAAAGATTTGAGTCTAGGGTTCACTTATATACCATGCACCAAAGCAGGTGCCCAGAGAGTTGTATAGTAGGGGCTTTTATGTTTCTAAAACAACCCAAGTTAATATTCTAGCGGCCCAATAAACGAAGAAACAAAATTATCCTCCCGTAAATCTTGTGCTGAGTTTCTTATATCCGACAATTTAGACATTTCAAGTGTGTACTTAATCCTTATCGGTATAAAGTCCTTGAGATTTGTGTATATGGTAAGGTTCTCTACCCTCAAAAACGCCATTATCGTAATTCTCCAAGGGTCGTGTGCTTGTTATCCTATTCTCTGGTCTTCTTCTAGGCTGGAATTATCATTCCATATTCGACATCCTCTCCTTATGATGGATTTTATGAGGACAGAAGTGGGGAGTATAGACTTCTAGGCACATGAGTTAAGCCTTATGAGTCTCATACTAATCTGATAGTACAATCACAAGCACCATATACACTTAAGATTGTCCTATTTGTTTGTTTGAGGGGTTTTAATGTCACTTAGACAGTGGCGTAGGTATATCAGAGAGTAAGCACTGAATGCTTACACGTGCTTTTGACTCTTTCCTTTAGTCACTTTGGGGTATCCTACTACTTAGACAAAATATACTCGAGGTTGGTGTAAGACTAGGATACTTTATGAGATGTCTTGTTAAGTCAAACCAATACGGTGTACTAGTCAGGTTGGCCTAATCTCATCGTTAAGTGGACAAAGTTATGTGATTTCCCATATGGGCACACCACTGCTTCCGCTGCTAGTTTATCCTCAAACTAACTCGAGCGGGGGTTGCCCTAGGGTTTGTGGACTTCTTTTACTTGGATCGAAAGTCGGCTAAGTTGATACCAGTTTGTAAGACCCTCTTTTTTTTGCTTTTAAAACCGGGTCTTACCGCCCAGAACCACCGTCTTGCGGCGACACCATTACACCCAATGGTCGCCGCCACAAGACGCCGATCCTGCCGGCTATTCATCATCATCCAGGCCAACCATAATCAAAGTAATTGAAGTATTAAATGAAACAAGTCCACCAAATCACAATTTATATTTATCATAATACATGATTACAATGTCCACGATGAGAATGAACTAAAAGAATAAGGGCTTACGCCCAGTACATGTTCAAATATAGTGCAACAACACTCTCACTCTACATCTATGCGAAAGCTGTCAAGCACTGACTTCATGCATCTGTAGCTGCCGCTGCGACGACGTGTAATGGCTGCTCTGCTTCATCTCGTCCTCCTGTCCTGTCTCCTGAACGAGGTCCTGCTATTCCGACACATCATCCCTAAAATGATGAGGTCCACCGACCGTCAGTCTATAAGACTCAGCATATTCCTCACCGCCTCCACCCGCGACTCGTAGGCACCGTGCGGGAGGAGGAAGCGGAGGACATCAAAGGATAAATCAAAAGCAGGTGACAAACGGGTATTACTAACCTAGCAGTATATATCAATATCTAACAACATGTATATAAAAAACATTTACATCTAGCAATTATATCAATAGCTAACAACATGTATATATATACATCAAACACCTTTCTAGCAAATCTATCATAACAAATTAAGGGGCCACAAGGAAACCGAGTAGTATATAAATGAGCGTCAAAGTGAGTATACACACGCAGTTATAAGATAGTCTGAGCAGCTAGAAAAGTACACCAGAGTAGTTATAAAGAAAACTAGAGCAATTAAAGAAACAACTAGAGCAGCTATGAAGGTAACCTTAACTTATGCGTAGACACACACAAACACATAAGCTAAGGGATCTGGCGAGAAGTAAACTCATCGTATAAAAGAGCCCAAACTAGTTTATACGATGAGGTCTCTATTTTATGCAAGTATGCTATGTTATGATATTCAATGCAATGCAATGCAACACCATGGTGCAACTCACGCACACGACTCTGTACGTACAGACCTTTAGTTCCCACTTTTCGGAGGTAGCTAACCTCTCGGGCACCTCCCGTCGTGGTCAAACGGTGGCAGAGGAGCGGGCGTCTCCTCACCTAGGTGGGTAAGTCACACTACCCGACCTAGGCCCTAATGTACGTTGTGATACCGGTACTCGGTACCCACGATCTCCTGCATACTAAACTATATTGGCCAGGCAGGGTTTAGGGAATCCGTCCCGTCGGATGCGCAGTAAAACAACCTGGCCCCTAATCAAACCACTAGCACTGCCGTGTCAACGAACTGCTATCGGTGTGACGACTAAGCCAGAACCGAAGACCCACCACATCTTATGCACATACAATTATGTATTATCCCTTACTACCGAGCCTCCAGCTCGCAAATCTAAATCAACATCTGTAAAGTAGAGCCTACCATTCGCTAGACTACCTCAGTCTTATATTTAAGCTACGAGCCTACCGCTCGCTAGACTACACCAGTCTTATTTAACTACGAGCCTACCGCTCGCTAGACTACACCAGTCTATATTTAAGCTACGAGCCTACCGCTCGCTAGACTACACCAGTCTTATATTTAAGCTACGAGCCTACCGCTCGCTAGACTACACCAGTCTTATCTTAAGATATGAGCCTACCGCTCGCTAGACTACACCAGTCTTATATTTAAGCTACGAGTCTACCGCTCGCTAGACTACACCAGTCTTATCTTAAACTACGAGCCTACCGCTCGCTAGACTATACCAGTCTTATCTTAAGTTACGATCCTACCGCTCACTAGACTACACCAGTCTTATCTTAAGCTACGAGCTTACCGCTCGCTAGACTAGACCAGTCTTATCTTAAGCTACGAGTCTACCACTCGCTTGACTAGACCAGTCTTATATTAAGCTACGAGCATACCGCTCGCTAGACTACACCAGTCTTATATTTAAGCTACGAGCCTACCGCTCGCTAGACTACACCAGTCTTATCTTAAGCTACGAGCCTACCGTTCGCTAGACTATACCAGTCTTATCTTAAGCTACGAGCCTACCGCTCGCTAGACTACACTTGTCTATTATTTAAGCTACGAGCCTACCACTCGCTAGACTACACTAGTCTTATCTTAAGCTACGAGCCTACCGCTCGCTAGACTACACTAGTCTATATTTAAGCTACGAGCCTACCGCTCGCTAGACTACACTAGTCTTATATTTAAGCTACTAGCCTACCGCTCGCTAGACTACACCAGTCTTATATTTAAGCTACGAGCCTACCGCTCGCTAGACTACACCAGTCTTATATTTAAGCTACGAGCCTACCGCTCGCTAGACTACACCAGTCTTATCTTAAGCTACGAGCCTACCGCTCGCTAGACTATACCAGTCTTATCTTAAGCTACGAGCCTACCGCTCGCTAGACTACACAGTCTTATCTTAAGCTACGAGCCTACCACTCGCTAGACTACACCAGTCTTATATTTAAACTACGAGCCTACCGCTCGCTAGACTACACCAGTCTTATTTTAAGATACGAGCCTACCGCTCGCTAGACTATACCAGTCTTATCTTAAGCTACGAGCCTACCGCTCGCTAGACTACACCAGTCTTATATTTAAGCTACGAGCCTACCGCTCGCTAGACTACACCAGTCTTATCTTAAGCTACGAGCCTACCGCTCGCTAGACTACACAGTCTATATTTAAGCAACGAGCCTACCGCTCACTAGACTACACCAGTCTTATATTTAAGCTACGAGCCTACCGCTCGCTAGAATACACCAGTCTTATATTTAAGCTACGAGTCTACCGCTCGCTAGACTACACCAGTCTTATATTTTAGCTACGAGTCTACCGCTCGCTAGACTACACCAGTCTTATATTTAAGCTACGAGCCTACCGCTCGCAGGACTATCCCAGTCCTTCCTTATAACCTGAGCCTACTGCTCGCAGGACTATCCCAGTCCTTCCGTATATATCGAGCCGGTTTGGGATAGAAGTTAACTTGACAAGTTCTCCTACTTAACTAATCTTGTCTATAATTTAGTTGACCTTAGATGCTTTAGGGTTAACCTTGGACTTCCAGAGGGTTACCCGGTGAGGGGCTCGCACCGGTACTAGGAAGTGTGACGGGCTGACACCCCAAACTTCCTCTTCCCAAGGCACTTAATCTTGTTGGTATCTACCTCTTTTTACATGATCCCCGTTTTCCTCTCCAATTATATTAAATCTCTAAGATGAGTTAAACTTGGCACTTAGGAGTGGGGGGAGAGTTCTTTAAACTCCAACACCATAAACTGTGACCGGGTGCTGACTCTCCGGTCGTCATATTCTAAGCGCGAGTTCCCTTCTTCACCCAGGAACTACACACATACACCTAAAATTCTCATCCTTCTTGGACCCACACTCCTATTCTTCATCATCCTTAATCCAGGGTATGCCTTAGATATTTCTCGACTTCTCCCTTGAGAAATTACCTTAAGATGGCTCACCCAGCTAAGGGTAGTTTTACTTCCATAAAATCATTTAACACAGATGAGTTGTCTGTGGGGCCCTTGATGAGGTCTAACCTCCTTTTTATATCATTATAAATTCCTGCACTTATAGCTTTGCTAAACGCACACCAACCCTTATTTCCCATGATGCCCTTAGAGGTGTTCTTCCAAATAATCTGAGCCTTCATAATAATCAAAGAGTTAATAGTTCTATGTGTGAAGGTCAGTGGTGGTCTAAATCATATAAAACAGTTTTACTATTCGCAGGCCAAATGAGATTGAGCTAGATTTGACTTCTATGGTGCAATCTAGATTATATCATATCCAATTGAGTTCCAATTATTACCATAGGTTCACATTTTGTAATGATCTAACAACCTCAAAGCCTACACTTCATACTCTTCCAGGGAATTCTTAATCATAGTTTCTATTCAGATAGATGGGATGAAGGTAAAGTTCTACGCAATAAGTATCATCTATGAATCTCTATGAATTCTGATGAATTCACACTAGCATAGTATTGGTCTAAAAACCTCAAACCCCAAGTTCCACCTTTTCCAGGGATTATTTAACCATGATTTCTATTTAACATAAATGGTGTGCCAATAAGGGATTACACTACAACTACCATCTACAGGTCTTTATAAATTCTGGGAAAATTACAATAGCTCAAAATTGGTCTAAAAACACCAGATCCTAAGTCTCATATTAAACCAAGGTGTATTCGTCCTTAATTATCAATTATTGCATTTTTGCTAAACGCACCCAATTTTCCTACACCCCTAAGTCCAAAATTTCAACTTGAAGTTCAGAGGAATCCACTCATGCACATGAGTTGAATTCATAACTAGAGGTGGTTGATATCATGTCCAAGGCATGGACAAATATTCAAGGTATTTGCATGAGTCAAAACCACTAAACGCACCGGATACACTTTTATACATGTCTCTCTAAAAGTGACCTAAAAGGAGCTACACTTGACCAAATGACATGAACTCGGCAAAGGGGGCTAGAGGTGAATTTACACCTCTGCCACTGGTGGTCTACTGTTAGCTCCTCCAAATAGCGGAGTTTGTTTGTTAGCAGGCCAAATTTGGGTGCGTTTAGTAAAACCAAAAGGTGGAATTCCGCTATTAACAGACCATGAACAAAAAACTATAAATAGAACTTGAATGGCACCTTGGGAGAGGATTCCAATATCAGTACTCTGAGCTTCTTCTTCCCTCGGTTACTTTGGTTTAGCTCTCCAGCTCTCCAAGGTGCCCAAGTCTCAGCTTTGGCTTGGAAGGGGAAGCGCTCAATGATCTTCTGGGTTTGTGGTGGGACCTCCTCGCTGTGACTAAGGTCTTAGTCTAGTTCCTAACCTTCCGTTTGTTCTTTCCGAGGGATCAGTAAGGGTTAGCTGCCCCTCGACTTGTTGAGGGCCCGAGCTTCACAAGAGTCCGAGAAATCGGTTTCAACATTTTGGTGCGGTGAGCGTGGAGTGTGGTTGGCCCAAGAAAGTTCCTAGGAAGGGACATGGCAGGAGATGAAGAGCAGGGCGAGGATTTTTGCGGGTCACCCCTGGTGGTGATGCTGAGGATGTTCTCAAACTTTAGGAGGGAATTCCTCGACACCCTCGGGTTCGCAGTCGCAGCATTGCAAAGCGAGTTCGCGACCCCGGCAGCTCAGGTGTTCCATCCTCCTGCATCAGTTGGCGAGAATGCCCCGGGAGGAAGGGATGGAAAGGAAGTAGCCGGGGTGGTCAGTGGAAGACCTGGAGGGGCGAGTGCTGTTCGCCAGCCCGTCGAGCTAAGTTCCGGCGAGCTCAGTTCCGGCGAGCTCGGTTCCGGTGAGCTCGGGGCAGGCGAGTGGGGCGTAGGCGAGTGTGGCGCAGGCGAGTGCAGTGCAAGCGAGTGCGGCGCAGGTGAGCGTGATTCAGGCAGGCGTGGCGCCCGTAGGAGCAGCCTGATGAGTCCCAATTATATACACATTTATGGACTCATCTGGGCCGATTTTCTAGTCTTTGCACTTCACTTTAGACATGTTTTCATTCCTATTTAATACTCCATGCTAAGTGCACTTCTAGGCCCGTTTTGGTGTTATTTCTTGTTCATCTTCGTTACTAGTTTTCATGCAGTGTTAAGTGCCACCTTCAGTGGCTGGACTGGTGTTGTATGCTGGATCAGGAGTCGTGCAGGTGTTCCCGGTACAATTCAGTACAGGAACACTGCGCACGATCACTGGCTCTATCGCGCACGACCACTGGTCGTGCGCCACTGATCGTGCGCACTTAACGCCCATTTTATGAGTTCTGTCTTGCTTATCGCACGACCACTTACGATAGTGCGCACGACCACTGGTCGTGCGCTACTGGTCGTGCGAACTTGTATTCTATAATTTTCTTATCCTTCAGGCTCCGTCCAGGCAGGCGCACGATCACAGGATGCTAGTGCGCACGACCACTGGTCGTGCGCCAATGACCGTGCACACTGTTTATTCCAGCGCCTATAAATTGTCCTGCTCGCGATTTAGGTCATGATGGACGCATTCCTGCCGCCCAGCTCCGCCGTTTTCGCCCCTTCCGCAGTTTCTTCACCCCCCTTGGAGAGGTTTCTAGCCCAAAGATCGCCAACATCGAGCAAGGAGATCGTGTATAGGAGGAGATTGGATCGTGACACGAAGAAGACGAGCCATTGGGAGGAAGTGACAGCCCTCCTCTACCTCAGACGCAGTTGAAGACCGAGCTTGGACGCGGATTGACAACCCAGCGATTCCAACCGTGAATCTTCGGCAAGGCTTCGGATGTGGTCGACTCCTTTACTCTCTTTTTCCTTCCTTATGTTGTTGATTGTATAAACTAGTTTCCTCTATATATTGATGATGTGTGCTATGAACAATATTGCTTAATGTTTATTTCATTTATTTGGAATCATTTAGTTCATATGTGCTTATTGAGGTGCGCCCCCATCTAATTTCCATTCCACCATTGTGTTCGGTGCCGCACTAGCAATTGCTAGTGGCGTGCTTGTCGACGAGGTGCTTGCGACCCTCACTCCGCTAGCCTACTCGCCCATCCGCCCAACGAAGTAGTGCGTTCAAGGCCAATGTAGTTTCCCATTCCGCCAAGCGAAGCATTGCATAGCGGCATTGCATAGGAGTAGTCGATAGCTTTTATTTTACTTTGCAAAACCAATCCACCCACCTTCGTGAACATCGACCTAAGGACTTCAATCTCAAGTCCTTCCTCGATAATAAACTCCACCTTACTGTGTTCCTTTGAGATTCGATACTCGGGGATTACTCCTCATTTTATATTACTTGAATGATCGATACACTGCCGTTTCGTGCGCAGTCGAGCTACCGCCTATAGCGGTGTGTGAGATTCGCGCCATCAAGTTTTTGGCGTCGTTGCCGGGGAACACAGTCGTGTGAGTTTTCTGGAGAGGGAGAACCTGAGAGAGAAGCCCTTCCATTTGTAAATTGCATTTCTTTGTTTTATTTCTTTTTATTCCATTTTCCTGTTTTAATTAGGTTGCTTTAGTAATTTTTGTTAGGTGTAGTATTTTGCACAATAGCATTTTTATTTTGAATCGTATTATCTTCACACTATGTGGGCACATCTTAATTTCCGTTGCCGTTGGTGTGGAGCTACCTCCCACTCTAGTGATGAATGTCCTACGGAGAATAGTAGGCATAAGTCTTATAGCCCAGCATATGGAGCACCGACTTCGTCTGATACTCCATGTGGTGCGCGTAAGTCTTATGGCTACTCTGCTGAGCCTTTACCGTCTTACTTCTTTTCGGCTTCAGCACCCGCTGTGCCAAAGAAGCCCGTTAGGCAATGCCGGTTTTGTCGGAGCACTAATCATGTCTTGAAGGACTGTGCCGAGTATCTTCGCCAATTGGACGAGGATGACGAGCCGGATATCCGGATCGTCCCAACTCCTAACTCTGGCGGCACACCTTCAACATCCAGTTTTGTGTCTTTGCCACCTTCACATCTTGAAGGGTATGGCGTTGACACAGTCACCAGATGTGTGGCCGATCTGGGCACCGACATTGCTGAGCCTATTCTCCCAGTGCATCCACCACCCCTAGTGGATTCGATTCTTTGTGAGGAATCGGTGCTCGACTTTTATCCGAGCACTACTCCTCCCCCTGTTATGCATACTACTTTCGTCTCTGACGACATTGTTGAGGATGTGTCGCGGGATGAGGCTGGCGATTTATGTGTTATGCCTGCTCCTATGGAGGAGGACAACCTTCTAGGTGAAGAGGAGCTCTCCTCAACACCGGTGGAGGAAGTCCAAATCTTGGGCATGGCCACTGTCGATCCCGCTGAGCCTTGCGGCATTGATGACAATGCAAACATTATTTTACTTCCCCAACCTGATGGGAGTGAGACCGGGATCACTCCCCCGATTGATGTTTATTTATGTTCTTCGTCTTCTTTATTTCTTGATCCCCTTCCTTCATCTGAGTCTGTGCAGGTTGAATCTTCACAGGTACTTCAGGAGGACTTGGAGCTTTTTGTTCAAGTCAATGATGAGAGCATCCTTTCATGTGAGGAGGTTTACTCCCCCTCCGTCGAGGAAGCTCCACTCATTGCCTTCGCCTCCTGCTATCTCCCTGTTGACGACACCTTGCTAGGCAAGGATGTGTTTGGTGAGTTGAGTGAGGATACCCCCCTCTCTTCTTATCTTCTGTTTCCTCTACCTGCGTTAAGTGGGTATTATCATTTGTGTAGATGAGTAACTGTTATGTCGCCGTATCGGTACCCGCTACCGACACGCGTATTAGAACAGTTACCTGTTCATTTTCACTATCATACGCCTATCAGTTAATATACATCTAAAACTCTTAAATAAATCCCATAAGGGGGACATGTAGCCCAACAGTTATCTAGGATTAATCTTTTTCTTCGTATTTGCATTGTTCTCCTTTCTACCCTATTTTCTTACTTTAAATTAGTTTTTATTATGGCTGCGTTTGGCCCCTCATGCGCGGTGGACCCTGGAACGCTCATAAGGCGCAGTGGATTCAGTTTTCATGAAGAAGTTGGACGCCAGAAAATTTCCTTCACGCACGATCATTGATCGTGCGATCGGCCCAGTTTCTTTATAAAAACCGGGTCGCCCGAGCCCTGTGTGCGCGTCCTAGGTCTTCGCTTCCGTCATCCTCTCGCTACTGTTCGTGCGCCATTTCCGCCTGGTGCTCGCCGATCGTGCGTCCTCCCTCCCTCCGGTGAGCCCATTTCGGTTCTTCCTCCTTCCCTTGCCCTAATCCCACCATGAGTTCCAGTACTCGCCATTTCGCCAAGTCCTACCACCGCTCTGGCCATCCCTCTGCCTCTCCAGCTCAGATCCTTGCTCGAATGGCCACCTTCTCCAAGGATTCGCACACACGGCGATACAACTCACTGAAGGAGAAGCCATTTCTGTCCCAACGTTTAGTCGATTGGAACGAGCTTAATTCTATCGGCGACAATGGCGAGTTGGGGGAGGCCGTCCGCCTTCGTTATTCATTTGATCACTGGAGCAGGGTGTTTGAGTGTGATGACCTCGGCTACCGGGAGCTCACATTGGAGTTTCTCGCAACATTCGAGTGGGAGTTGCTGTCCTGCGGCCTACGTCCAGGAAAATGTTCTTTCCGAATGATGGGGAGAGTCTTCACTCTTTCTCTGGCGGAGTTGGCGGTGAGCGCAGGTTTTTACACTGAGGCGGAGGCTGCGGCGATTGATTTTTCGAGTACGAGTATCTCCTTCCCTGACGACGTCACCCCGCGTGCCGCGTGGTGTGCTCTCACAGGTCGTGACGAAGAGTATGTTGCCAGGAAAAGTAAATCCACCTGGATTGTCGCGCCTGCTCTCTGATACCTGCAGCACGTTCTTAGTCATTCTCTTGTCGCCCGAGCTCTCAGTCAGAACGTCGTGGGGTGGCAAGATTTGACCTGCTTATATAGTATGGAATTCCGGCTGCCCTTGCATCTGGGCTACTTGCTCGCTTTCTTCTTCCATCACGAGGCCACCTACGGTCTCACTGGTGCCATTGGTGGTGCATATTATATCACTCGCATTGCAAAGGGATTGGGGGTTTGGAGTCAGCTGCCTCTGATGGTGCAGGTAACTGCGCCCTCCTTCATCACCAGGGCCACCATGGTGAGCTTTCATTTACTGCGGGTTGTGGGGAAGAAGAGTAGAAGGCATTTTGTGGTCGTGATGCCAGGTGATGCACCTAGGGAGAGGAAAGTTGATGAGGAGCACGGAGAGCCGGCTGAGCCGCCGACCACTCATCGAGAGATAGCCCTCCCGCAGCCGCGGCGTCAGTCATCCAAGCAGGAGCGGAAACATAAGGAGGAGGGTAGTTCTTCACGAGCACCGGAGGTCCCAAGCTTCAACCAGCGCCTCTCCGACTTGGAGGCGAATCAGTATTGGCTGACGGACTTCGTGTATCAGCAAGCCTTACGGGGAGGACTGAATATACCCCCACCTCCTGGCCGTGCCGCATCTTCTTTCAGACCTCTGCTGTCCGTCGTTGTTTTAGATAGTGACAGCGACGACGAGTGACTTTTCCACCCCGTGTGCAGGCCAATCTCAGTCTTATTTTGTTCTTGCTGCTTTTTATTTTTTTTATGTCTCTTCGAGTCGTATGAACTTACTTTATTTTGTTGTAATAATAACACTTTGATTCTGGATGCTCATCTGGGCATCGTTTTGTGAATTTTGTTTTCATATTTCGTTCCTTCTGTTATGTGCACATTTGCTTAATCTTATTCGCAGGAACTGGTTCACCTCCATGGGTGACAACCCAGACTTGCTGTTTTTGTTTCTCTAACTTGTTTCAATTCAGTTTTTATCTATTTTTGCTGCTTTTAGTTGTACCGTTTGCAGGTGTGCTTTGTACTTCGTGTTGGCGGATGCTGCGGATTGTGCACGAAATTATCGCCAATCCTCCGGTATGCTCAATTTTGAGCATTGGGTAACACTTCTCCCTCCTAGCTTTCAGTTTTGTGATGTAAAGTGTACATTAAGTCTGGGGGAGAGCATGTGTTATCCACTATGCGTACGAGATGCACCGCATGCTAGAAGTGCTTATATTTTTCAGTACCATTATCATTATTCCACGCTTCATGCACCACTTCACCCACATGAGCGCGCACTTTCCTATTTGTGTTGTTTCCAAATAAACTATTTTGGTTAGGAATGTGAATTGGGGTGTTAGCTTAGGAATTACTATTTGGAGTGCGATGTTGACTCGAGCAGTGTTCTAGTCGCACCCGCATGCTGCAGTAGCATTTGAGTAAACCTAGATTATTTCTATGCGTTTAATTTATGATTAGTATTTTTTGCGTAGTTTTCGATTTGTTATACTCAAATAGTGAATGTGAACGAAATTGGTGATAACCCGGTGTTGTGTGTGTACGAGCACTAGCTGTTTGTTGCTCGAGTCGGGAGGAATGTTTACCTTTCTCGTGGGCTAAGAACTTGCCCCAAGCGACTCTCGAAGCATGGGCGAGAGCGACTCGTCGAGTTAAACGTGATGTAGGCCACCTTTTGGCTAGTTTGAGCCTTGTCGTCCCATGTCCTTTTCGCTCACCCTTGCAAGCCAAAATTGTGCCTACCACTCTTTTGATCAGCTCCTCTTCATCCACCAAATCCCGAAGCTTATCCTATGCCCGCAACCAAATTGCTGTTTAACTGCGCTCATAATTCTCAATTTGTTGTGATGTTTGGAACTTGTGCGTGTGAAGAAAAACATGTTTTATTTTGCTGAATTTGAACCAACCGGAGGATAAGTAAAAGAAGAAAAGTATGTTGTAAAAAGAAAAAAAAA
This sequence comes from Dactylorhiza incarnata, assembly GCA_033032865.1. Taxonomy (NCBI): domain Eukaryota; kingdom Viridiplantae; phylum Streptophyta; class Magnoliopsida; order Asparagales; family Orchidaceae; genus Dactylorhiza; species Dactylorhiza incarnata. Next base: position 3,972,372 of record JAWHQI010000068.1, read on the forward strand.
TCTGAAAAAGAAATATGTCGTAAAGAAATCCTTCCGAGCTAAATAGAAAATCTGTTGGTAATAGTGAAGTAGGTCGTGTGCACACCTGGTTTTCATGATAAGTCTAGGGGTGTGTCACACGAGCATTGTTTTTTGGTTTTGTGTGGTGCAGCGTTCCGTTAGCTCACTTGGGTTGCGTAGCCATCGTGTTTAAATTTGAATATCATACCGCAACCTAAGCCCCAATATAATCCTAAAAGCCCTATTGATTTGACTTGTGAGTTTGCTAACGCCGTGGAGAGAGTGTGACCGGGCGAGCGTATGGTTCACGACGTTGATGGATTTCAGCGGAGTTATTCCTAAACCCCGACCTTGTGCAACACCCGCCTTAGTGTCTTGTTACTTTCACACCGGGCATGATCGTTCGAATTCTTTTACTAAATCTCTACTTACGCTCTAATACTTTCGTAAATTAGTTAGCATAGTTAGAATCTCTTTTTACTAAATTTCTATTTGCATGCTTTTGCTACTTCGCATTGTACTCCTTTGTGTAATTTTCTTTGTTAACTACCATTTTCACACTCCGCCGAATTCGTTTGCTCGGGACGCGCAAATAGGTAAGTCTGGGGGTGTGATGAGTCCCAATTATATACACATTTATGGACTCATCTGGGCCGATTTTCTAGTCTTTGCACTTCACTTTAGACATGTTTTCATTCCTATTTAATACTCCATGCTAAGTGCACTTCTAGGCCCGTTTTGGTGTTATTTCTTGTTCATCTTCGTTACTAGTTTTCATGCAGTGTTAAGTGCCACCTTCAGTAGCTGGACTGGTGTTGTATGCTGGATCAGGAGTCGTGCAGGTGTTCCCGGTACAATTCTGTACAGGAACACTGCGTACGATCACTGGCTCTATCGAGCACGACCACTGGTCGTGCGCCACTGATCGTGCGCACTTAACGCCCATTTTATGAGTTCTGTCTTGCTTATCGCACGACCACTTACGATAGTGCGCACGACCACTGGTCGTGCGCTACTGGTCGTGCGAACTTGTATTCTATAATTTTCTTATCCTTCAGGCTCCGTCCAGACAGGCGCACGATCACAGGATGCTAGTGCGCACGACCACTGGTCGTGCGCCAATGACCGTGCGCACTGTTTATTCCAGCGCCTATAAAATGTCCTACTCGCGATATAGGTCGTAATGGACGCATTCCTGCCGCCCAGCTCCGCCGTTTTCGCCCCTTCCGCGGTTTCTTCACCCCCTAGGCCTCCTCCATCATCCTTGAGCTCCAAGGAGAGGTTTCTAGCCCAAAGATCGCCAACATCGAGCAAGGAGATCGTGTATAGGAGGAGATTGGATCGTGACACGAAGAAGACGAGCCATTGGGAGGAAGTGACAGCCCTCCTCTACCTCAGACGCAGTTGAAGACCGAGCTTGGACGCGGATTGACAACCCAGCGATTCCAACCGTGAATCTTCGGTAAGGCTTCGGATGTGGTCGACTCCTTTACTCTCTTTTTCCTTCCTTATGTTGTTGATTGTATAAACTAGTTTCCTCTATATATTGATGATGTGTGCTATGAACAATATTTCTTAATGTTTATTTCATTTATTTGGAATCATTTAGTTCATATGTGCTTATTGAGGTGCGCCCACATCTACTTTCCATTCCACCATTATGTTCGGTGCCGCACTAGCAATTGCTAGTGGCGTGCTTGTCGACGAGGTGCTTGCGACCCTCACTCCGCTAGCCAACTCGCCCATCCGCCCAACGAAGTAGTGCGTTCAAGGCCTACGTAGTTTCCCATTCCGCCAAGCGAAGCATTGCATAGCGGCATTGCATAGGAGTACTCGATAGCTTTTATTTTACTTTGCAAAACCAATCCAACCACCTTCGTGAACATCGACCTAAGGACTTCAATCTCAAGTCCTTCCTCGATAATAAACTCCAACTTACTGTGTTCCTTTGAGATTCGATACTCGGGGATTACTCCTCGTTTTATATTACTTGACCGATCGGTACACTGCCGTTTCGTGTTGCAGTCGAGCTACCGCCTATAGCGGTGTGTGAGATTCGCGCCATCACAGCCCCGATGAGTGTGGCTCTCGCGAGCAAGGCCCCAGTGAGCTCAAGCCTGGCGAGGGAGCTCGGGGGCGAGTGGAGCAAGAAAGGGTAGCAGGTGGAGGGAGCCCCTTTTGTGAGCTGGTGCTTTCCGCACCTGTTCCGGAAGGGTTCAGGGAATGGGAAAGGGTCTACTACCACGGCAGGGACGACCCAGTCCAGCACCTGCAGTCATTCGAGGAATTTGTTTCTATCAGGCCGATGTCGGATGCCTTTAAGTGTCAGCTCTTCGCTGTCACCCTGAAAGAGAAGGCCAGGGAATGGTTCCATCAACTTTATGTTGGATCAATCTTCGCATTTGAGGACTTGCGTAGAAGCTTCTTATTGTAGTTTTCGACTTCAAAGAAGAGGAAGAAGGACGTCGAGTCCCTCTTCAAGGTGAAGCAGGAGCACAAGGAGTTGTTGGCTCACTATGCGGATCGGTTCCAGGAGGAGGTACTACTCACCCAGGAGATGCCCGAGTTTGCCCTCCAGCTTGCCTTCACGGTGGGGCTTAGAGAGAGTTTCTTCAAGATGGGATTGAAGAGGAAGGCCCCCGTCTCCTACTAGGAGTTGATGGAGAGGGTGGCAGAGGAAATCCAAAGTGAGGAGGCCAATATGGAGCTCACTAGGAGGCTAGAAAAGCTCAGTGAGCCGGAGGTCAAGCAGCAGGAGGTGCGGCGAAGGGAAGAGCCCCGGGACCCGGAGGGGGATGGAGGCAGCAGGGCGGTGGGATGCAAGGTCAAGGAAGAGGTTACGCCCTGGGAGGGGGTAACTTCTATGGGGGTCAAGGAAGACCCCATCAGTTGGTATGGAGGCAAGGTCCAAGGCCGGTGCCTCCCCCGCCTCAAAAGGCCATAGCGATCAGGCGAGGGAGGGGAGGAAGAGGAAGGAGAGATGGGGAAGGAGCAAAAAGCAGGAGCAGGAAGGAGAAGGCGGAATAGGGTTATAGAGGCTGAGAGGGGAGAGGTGACATTGCCATACTGTGACTTCCATGATGAGGAAGGTCACACGGCGACCACTTGCCCGGAGTTCTTGGAGACAAAGAGGGCTAGAGTGTCGGCGCCACGGCAGCAGCAGGTGAGGATCGAGGAGGTCCTGCCTCGGGAGGGTGAGGAGCAAAGGTGCGAGGACTGGGTCGATGTGGGGACCCGGGGAGGTATCAGAGTGATCCACAGGGGAGTAGGGGTGGAGGCAACCCACAAGGCGAGCCTCCATACCATCTACCGCCGGAGCATGGATTCTACATCCACGGCCCCACCCCCTGCAGAAAAAATTACTTTCTCTCAAAAGGACATGCCGTGTCATGAGGCCCTTTTCTGCGATGCGTTGGTCATCCAGACCGCCATTGAGAACTTCACGATGTCCCGGATTCTTGTGGACAATGGAAGCTCCGTCAATGTAATCTTCAAGAAGGCGTTCGATGAGATGAAGGTGGAAACCAAGAGGGTGTTGGCCTCGGATGGCCCGTTGTTTGGGTTCTCCGGAGAGAGGAAGGAGGTAGATGGGGGAGTAGGGCTCCATGTGGTCTTGGGCGGGAAATCTCGGAATTGTCGCTTCGTCATAGTGGATGCCCCCAGCAGCTATAGAGCCATCTTCGGACAGACGCTAATTAGTGCTTTCTACTGCGTCCCCTCCACCTTCCACCAATGTCTCAAATTCAACTCGAGAGGAGTTCAGATTCGGGTAAGAGGGGACCTAAAGGTAGCAAGGCAGTGCTACATAATGGCAGTAAACACCATCTCCTGGATAACTGAAGCCAATAAATGGGATCAGGAGGTGGGGGAGCCGGCGGGTCTCACAGAGGAAGCAGAGGAGGAGAAGGAAGAGGTAGAGGGTCAGTCCCAGGAAGGAAGGGCGGAAGAGCTGATGGCGATCAGAGAAGAAGGAAGGGAGGAGTAGGTCGAAGCGTTCGCAAGCGGCGAGGGGAAGGAAGGAGATTGGGGAGAGCAGTCCCGGCTAGAAGCCATTGAGGAGGTCGTGGAGCTCTAGGTCACCACCCGGGCTGGGGTGGTGGAGAAGGTCCGAATCAGCGGAGTGCTCGGCCTGGTGGAGTAGGAGAAAATTCTTAGCCCGCGTGCAAAAGAATGTGGACGTCTTCGCTTGGAGCGTGGCGGAGATGCCCGAGATTGATGCGGACGTGGCATGCCACCGTCTCAACCTCGATCCCGGCTCTCGCCCATCTGCCAAGAGAAGAGAGCCATCGCCGACAAGCTGGAAGGCCCAATCAGGGAGGAGGTGGACAAGCTCCTCTGAGCAGGTTTTGTATCAGAGATCCAGTATCCAGGCTGGGTCTCCAATGTAGTTATGGTGAAGAAGGGGGGAGGTAAGTGGCGCATGTGTGTTGATTTCTCACCACTTAATAAATCATGCCCCAAGGATTGCTACCCCTTGCCTAGAATCGACGCGCTGGTTGATTCAGCCATCGGTTTCTCTATAATGTCTTCTTTAGATGCATTTTAAAGTTACCATCAAATCCGCATGCACCCCCCCCCCCCCCCCCCCCCGATTTCAAGGACGTCTCCTTCATCACGGAGGATGGGTGTTACTGTTATAAGATGATGCCCTTTGGGCTAAAAATTGCAGGGGCCACGTACCAACGAATGATGGACAGGGTCTTCCGAGAGCAGAAGAGAAGAAACCTGGAGGTCTATGTTGATGACCTCATGATATAGAGCTGGGACCTCGAGTCTCACATCCAAGACCTTGAAGAGACCTTTGGGACCTTGCGGAAGTATAAGATGAAACTCAACCCCCTGAAGTATGTCTTCGGGGTTAGCCGAGGAAAGTTCTTGGGTCACTTGCTCACCCCAGCGGGGGTGGAGCCTAACCCGGATAAGGTTAAAGCAATCATGGAATTGGGGTCGGCGAGAAACTCGAAGGAGGTTCAGAGCCTCACGGGAAAATTGGCTGGACTCAGCAAGTTCCTCTCCAAGGCAGGTGAGAAGTGTGCACCCTTCTTCAAGGTGCTACGGGGAAACAAAAAATTTGAATGGACCTTGGAATGTGAGGAAGCTTTCCAAGCTTTGAAAGGGCAACTCACCCAGACTCCTCTACTATAAGGGCCAAGGCAAGGAGAGGATCTATCCCTATACTTGGGGGTAGGATCCGTGGCAGTAAGTTCGGTATTGGTCCGGGAAGAAGGGAGAAGGAAGTTTCCAATCTACTACGTCAGCCGAGTGCTGAGGAAGGCGGAGCTCCGATACCCCATTTTAGAAAAGTTGGCCTTCGCATTGGTGGTATCGGCCCAGAAGCTCTGGCCTTATTTCCAAGAGCATTCAATCAAAGTGGTGACTGACCACCCGCTTCGCAAATTTATGGAAGGGGTGGAGCATTCGTGGAGGCTAGCAAAATGGTTCATGGAGCTGAGTGAGTTCGACATCGCGTTTGTGCCTAGGTTGTCGATCAAGGCACAAGCGGTGGCAGACTTCATGGCGGACTATGCAACCAAAGTGGGGGAGCACGAATCACCTCCACCGGTGGCATGGAATATGCTGGTGGATGGTGCGTCAGGGAAGCACTCCTATGGAGGAGGAATCATCCTAATAAGTCACTAAGGGACAAAGATTGAGCAAGCCTTAAGCATCCATTTTCTAATTACCAACAACCAGGCCGAGTACGAGGCAGTGATAGCGAGCCTGCTGTTGGCCAGGTAGCTGGGAGTACAAGATGTGGAGGTCTCAACAGACTCCATGGTGGTGGCATGCCAAGTCAGGGGAGAGTTTGAAGCAAAGGAGCTGACCCTCCAATGCTACCTGGAGAAGACCAAGGGGGTCATCGGGCAATTTCGCACTTTCTCCATCAAGCATGTGCCGAGGGAGGAGCGCACCCCGGCGGACCTCTTAGCCAAGTTTGATCCACGAGCTGGGGGGATGGTGTCGGGACTCTTCCGACCTTCCATCGAGGAAGGGGAGCTAATGGACGTGGATCGGCGAGCATCATGGATGGATCCTTTTGTCACCTTCCTGGCATCGATAGAGTTCCCTGAAGGGGACGTGGATAAACGACGCTTCAGGTATAAGTCGGCTTATTATTCCTTGCATGCAGGATGACTCTACAGGAAAACAATCTCAGGACTCCTGGCCCGTTGTGTATCAGAGGAGGAGGTCCCATGAGTCCTTGAAGCAATCCACTTGGAGAATGCGTCAACCACTCCGGGAGCCGAACCTTGGAAGGTAGGGTGTTGAGGCAAGGCTATTTTTGGCCAACCCTCAGCAAAGACCCGGTGGAGTTCACAAGAAAATGTTCAAAATGTCAGTTGTTCTCTCCTCTCCAGCTCTTGCCAGCTCAGAGACTCTGAACCATCACGGCCCTCTGGCCCTTTGCTATATGGGGTTTGGACCTGGTAGGCCCTTTCCCACAAGCTAGTGGCCAAAGGAAGTTTCTATTGATGATGATCGATTACTTCTCCAAGTGGGTAGAAGTACAGGCACTGGCCAAGGTAACGTCCCAAGTGGTAAGAAATTTTGTGTGGGGTGAGATAATTTGCAGGCACGGGCTCCCACTGGCCATAGTGATGGACAATGGGCCACAATTTGCCAGCGAAGAGTTTGTGAGTTTCTACACCCAACTCGGCATAGACCTCAGGTTCGCGTCGATCCACCACCCGAGGAGTAATGGCCAGGTGGAGGCAGCGAACAAAGTAATTGTCAACCTACTCAAGAAGTAAGTGGAGAACCTCAGGGGAAACTAGGTAGAGCAGCTGCCCTCAGTCCTCTGGGCCTTGAGGAAAACTCCAAATACTGCCACCAGGGAGACTCTGTTCAAACTCTCTCACGGGTCCGAGGCCGTCCTCCCAATCAAGTTCGAAGTAAAAACCCCCAGGGTGGTCGCCGCGGGCGAAGGGGATGAAGAATGGCTAGTGGGAAATGACGCAGAACAAAGGCTGTCGTTGGACCTAGTAGAAGAGCTTCGAGACCTCGCTGCTGTTCGGCAGGAGGAAGTCAAGAGGTGGATGGCCAGGTACTTTGAACAACACATCAGAATAAAATAGTTCGAAGGGGGGACTTGGTCCTGAAGAAGGTAGATGCGGCGGGAAGAGGGTCCGTTGTAGGTAAGCTTGAGCCTAATTGGGAGGGGCCTTACATTATAAGAGAAGTGCTCAAGTCGGGAGGGTGCCATCTCCAGGATGTGGAAGGGGTACCTCTCGGCTGGGCCAGGAGTGGGGATGACTTGAAACGATTTTACCCTTAAGGTTTTTATAACTAGCTGTATGTTTTTACTCTTCTTATAGCATATGTGATTGTTTCTGGACACAAATCCACAAGTTCATTATTGTTGGAATGCCCCAGATTGATTCTGTTGTCGGGCTCTCATAGACGGTGGTTCAGATTGATCTCTGGAGAGGCTGGCAAGGTGACAAAGGTTTGGTGCTGGAATGCCCCAGATCGATTCCGCTGCCGGGCTCGCATAGACGGTGGGTCAGGTTGATCTCTGGAGAGGCTGGCCAGGTGACAAAAGTTTGGTGCTGGAATGCCCTAGATCGATTCTGCTGCCGGGCTCTCATAGATAGTGGGTCAGGTTGATCTATGGAGAGGCTGGCAAGGTGACAAAGGTTTGTTGCTGGAATGCCCCATATCGATTCCGCTGTCGGGCTCTCATTGACGGTGGGTCAGGTTGATCTCTGGATAGGCTGGCAAGGTGACAATGGTTTGGTTCTGGAATGCCCCAGATCGATTCCACTGTCGGGCTCTCATAGACGGTGGGTCAGATTGATCTCTGGAGAGGCTAGCAAGGTGACAAAGGTTTGGTGCTGGAATGCCCCAGATCGATTTCGCTGTTGGGCTCACATAGACGGTGGGTCAGGTTGATCTCTAGAGAGGCTGGCAAGGTGACAAAGGTTTGGTGCTGGAATGCCCCAGATCGATTTTGCTATCGGGCTCTCATAGACGGTGGGTCAGGTTGATCTCTGGAGAGGCTGGCAAGGTGACAAAGGTTTGGTGCTGAAATGCCCCAGATCGATTACGTTGCCGGTCTCTCATAAACGGTGGGTCAGGTTGATCTCTGGAGAGGCTGGCAAGGTGACAAAGGTTTGGTGCTGGAATGCCCCAGATCGATTCCGCTGCCGGGCTCTCATAAACAGTGGGTCAGGTTGATCTCTGGAGAGGCTGTCAAGGGGACAAAGGTTTGGTGCTGGAATGCCCCAGATCGATTCCGCTGTCGGGCTCTCATAGACGGCGGGTCAGGTTGATCTCTGGAGAGGCTGGCAAGGGGAAAAAGTTTTTGTGTTGGAATGCCCCAGATTGATTTTGCTGCTGAGCTCTCATAGATGGTGGGTCAGGTTGATCTCTGGAAGGGCTGGCGAAGCAAGTGTGAGAAAATAGGTAGGCTGCGGGACGGGGTCAAGTTACACCAGAAGAAGGCCATATCGCTCGCTGGATTGAGACGAGCTCGCATAACATGGGAAGAGAACCAGACTCATTCGCGTAAGGCGAGGGACACCTCGCGCAACAGGGTCCTCACAGCAAAGGAATGGCCTCCCCAGATAGGCAGGTCGGGTACTCACCGACACGGAGGTGTTTGACATAGAAGAAGTTGTTCGGCCTTTATGACTATGAAAGGAGCCAAGGCAAAAGCTTCGCTCGCAAAGGTTAAAGGGTATAAGGAGTACTCCTCGCGGGAGGGAGATGCGATGGAGGATCCCAAGAAATCTCGACCCCTGAGAGAACAGAAGGGCGAGAAAGCGGAGATAAATTGCGAGTTAAATGCCTGAGCTAAGCGATCAAGAGATAGACAAGAGAGAACACTATGAGCACTGTGTTAATAACAATAGGAGTGAGAGAAATGAATAAAGGAAAAACATACACAGAGACAGCAAGTAAACAATTAACAGGGGAGAAATATATTATTTCTATTTTTGTCCAAAAGTTTTACAGAGTTCCGCGGCGTTCTCGTCAGCCAAAAAGTCATAAAGAAAGTCAAAACACTGAAAATCATGACTCATCCGCGGATTGCTCACCCTCGCTCCTCTCGGATGGTGTGGTAGGCAGGAACATCTCCGGAATCAAGTCCTCCAAGGTGAGCTCCGCCGCCTCCATCGTGAGTAGGGCAGACCGCTTGAGGGTGCATAAGGCGAACGTCGCCGCATGAAGCTCTCCCTCTCGCATCTCTGTCTTATGCTCCAGTTGCTCGGCCTTCAGCGACCTAGTACTGGGCGGGAGGGGCAGCCTGGACCAGTTCGAGGTTCAAGGCTTTTAACCCTTCTATTTGCTGCGCCAGGACAGAGCTGCGAGTAAGGAGTTCGCTGGCAGTCTCGGCATCCTACAAGAAAAAGAATTAGGCGTGAGTATGGAAGGATAAGAAAGGGTAGGCGAATGGTCAAAAAACTCACCATCCCACCCTGGAGGCTAGCGACGAGACTGTCTGATACGTCTAGATTTTCTTTGAGGTCGGCCACCTCCTCGGTCGCAACCTTCAACGCTTCCTAAAGAGCCTCAGAGCTCTTTTCCTCCCTCAGGCGCGTGATCTCCTTCGCGGCATCTTCAGCTCGCGCGCGAGCTCCTCCGAGTTCCTCTCCAGCTGGATGTTACGCCGACCCAGCATATGATCGAGCTCTATAGAGCGGAGTTGGGACCGCACGCTCTCATGAGCGAGTACCCGAGAGGTCATAGAGTTGAACTCCTTCGCGTCCTCCCGCCCATAAAGGCCGAAGGACATCGCAAAAGCGTCACCACCAATCATATCCTCCTCCACCCAGGAGGGGAGGAGAGTCAATATCAAGGCCCGGTTGGCCGCCGCATCCCAGACCAACAGAGGCACGCTGGCCTCGTCCTAATGCTTCACCCATATGCCATAGTTCCGGTGGCACGTCGGAGCAGGCACCTTCGAGGTGCCGGCCACCACCGTAGAGGGCTCGCTAGGCACCTTCTCCTTGGGCCGGGTCGCTAGGAGATTATCGGGGACCCCCTTCCCCATAATCGGAGGAAGCATCTTTGGCTTCTTTGGGGGGGGGGGGGGGGGAGGAGGTAGAGACTTCGACCCCCGGCTCACAGGAGCGGGCCGCTTCTGAGAGGACGGGGTTGAAGTGGGGGCATGCTCTCGGCAGAGCTCGGCGACAGAGGTGGCAAGCTGAAGGGCAGGAGGGATATGCCCCCCTTCGCGTAAGGGGGGTTGAGCGGGAGGTCCCGCTCTCCCGCGAGTAAGAAGCAATCTGAGTTAGAAAAAGAAGAAGCAATGCAAGAATTAGCGGAGTGGGCGCGAGTCAAATCTGCTCCTGGCGGCACGGGAAGAAGTGAGTCGACATTTATCCTGAGGTAGACCACCTCGAAGTTGGTCGACATATGCTTAAAGAGATCGGCCTCGTGGCCCCGAGCGTTGGGGGGCAGTAGGTGGCTTTGGATCGTTGGATGGGCGAGAAGGGAACGTTGCTGAATGGACCCTTCACGATGATGGATTTTGGGGGTCAATAATTGCTCTTGTTGACCGTCTCCTGGTCTTTGGCATGGCTGCTGATGCGATATCGGCAAGTGCACCGGTCGCGTGCAAGTAATAGTTGGGAGGCAACTCCCCAGATATCGATCTCTCAGGGAATGCAAGTTGTGGTGACAAGAAAATAGAGTGAGGTGATTATTACGACGAGTAAAAGAAAGTAAAAACAAGGGCGTTGTGCTTGGTGTCCTAAACTATTGCAGAAATAAGAGAAATGCGGGTCGAAAGCACCGCTTCACAAAGTGGGGGTGAGTGCAGCGGCCGCGATGCCGCGCTTCGGTATGTCGGTGAAATGGCCACAGTGCAGGGCTTTGTGAGTGTCGTATTCACCTCTTCACCAACATCACCACTAGCAATTGCTAGATGACTTCACACACAAGTAACTCAGAATATCACAATGAAAAGAAAAGCGATTCTCACAACCACAGCATCATTGTACATGAACATCAAGCAAAAAATCAATAGCATTAATATAACAAGAGTTCATTACAACAATAGCTAAAAGAAGTACAAGCTCAAGAATTAGAAAGGACCCAATAGAAGATGTCACCGCATCCTGGATTCTCGGCCGGAATGAGAGGTTGTCGGGCTATCTCCGGGCTCGGCCCTCAGATGGTGTGCGGACTCGAAGGAGGATGTCACCTCTCCAACGATCAACAACACTTCTATGGTCTCCAAGACGAAGAATGCTTGAACTTATGGCGGAGAATGCTTGCAAACGGTCCCGGATGGAAGTATGGTGGAGGAGATCCCCGGATATGGTCTCCTATGGTGGTAGAGGAGAAGGAGGAGCCTTCAGACCTCAAAAATGGCAGAAGATGGAAGTGGATCCAGGCCGACTAGGTTGCAACTCGGATAGGATCCTTAAATAGACGGACAGTCAAACTGCGCGCACGACCAAGGCGCACGAGCATGTGCTCGTGCGTGAAGGAATTGCATGTGGTCGTGCGAGAGCAACCTGTAGCCTGGAAGAAATCTGCATTTGATCATGCGATTTGTATAGGCCAAAACATTGCACGATCATGTGATCGTGCGCCTGATCGTGTGAGAACAATGGCACACAATCAGGTGCTTAATATCATCAAATCACTTGGATTGCCCCCTGGAATGCATTCCAGCTCCTGGTACCTACAGCAAACTCAAACATACCCGCTGGGGCCTAGAAACAAAGCTTCCAGCGGCATAAAATATGCACCAAAGGAGAATAAAAGAGAAACACCCGAGATAACACACAGAACTAGGCTATGGAAAGTACTATTTACGCAAATGAACAGCTAATCCAATATGAGCGATAATCAACCTAATATGCAGTACCTATGCATGATACTAAGCCTAAATGTCCTAAAACATGAATATAATGGAGACTCATCACACCCCCAGACTTACCTGTTCCTTCTCGCTTGGCCCGGTTCCTTCTCGCTTGGCCCGGTTCCTTCTCGCTTGGCCCGGTTCCTTCTCGCTTGGCCCGGTTCCTTCTCGCACGACCAAGGCTGCGTTCGACGAACTCTGGAAGGCAGCGTTCGACGAACTCTTTGAAGGCTGCGTTCGACGAACTGTTGGAAGGCTGCGTTCGACGAACTCTTGGAAGGCTGCGTTCGACGAACTCTTGGAAGGCTGCGTTAGACAAACTCTTAGAAGGCTGCGTTCGACGAACTCTTGGAAGGCTGCGTTCGATGAACTCTTGGAAGGCTGCGTTCGACGAACTCTTGGTATCTCGGACTGTTGACCTCTGCCTTGAACTTTTGACCTTGACTTCTGCCTATGTGGCTTTGAGTGGGTCCTACCCTCGGAGAATATGGGTTGTACACAATCCCCGCTCTTTGCGAGCAATATAGTTGGTCGGAAAGAATCATCCAACCCGTATTTGACGAGCAACTCAGGCGGGAAACTAGCTTACTCGGCAGGCATGGGATCCCCCAAAATCTATAAATAGAGGGGGATTGTCCTTCCCTGGCACGCCACTTTTTCACATTCGACTAGATGTTGTCTACCGAGGAGGTAATTGCGAAGGCCGAGCTTCTGATGAAGCTGATGAAGAAAACCAAGGGTTCTGATACTCGCAAGAGGAAGAGGGGGTCCTCCGATCATCGTCCTGACTCGTCGGGCGAGGAGGTGCCTCCGGTCAATCCGGTGACCTCTGCGCCCGAGCCCTCCCTTATGCCGCCGACCGATGAGAGATTGGGGGATGAAATTCCTCGGTCGACTGCCGAGGATGAACCGCTGAACGGCCACCCGGACCCTCTCCGAGAAGGTAATCGTCTTCTCGGGATATCGTGATTCTTTTGTAGATGGACCTCCCACGAAGGTGAATACGCAGACGTCCCCGGTAGAAGAGCGCGTAGGTTCCGAGCACCTACCACCTCCACCGGTCCTTCCCGCGGGGGTCGTTCCCGCGCGGGAACCTCTTCGCCCGTCATCCTCCATTCCCGAGCGCGTGACAGGCGGAAACTGGATACTGCTAAAGAACTCCGGGGTTACCATTTCTGGAGGAAGGGGAGAGGGAGGATCTTCCTTGGCATTGCCTACGTCTCAGCTTCCTCGGCGCCCTGATGCTGCACCGTCATCTCATAATGGACGGGGTGGTCGCTTAGGGGGCCGACATACTCCTCGGCGCTCACCTTCCCCTCACAGATCTCCTCGGCGTAGGCTCAGTCCTCGGCGAACTCTGTCTCCTCGTCGGGTTGTCTCTCCTCCTCGCCGAGAAGTTCCTTGGCGGTCACCTTCTCCTCCTCATCATCAACCGAGGGCGGCACCTGTGCGGGCAGGTATGATCAGCGCATCGTACTATCTTTATGTGGTTCATTTTCTAACTTGCCGCCTTCCAGCCCGTGCGACGTCTCCGGGGTCAGCTTTTATTGAGGCGCTCGGGCTTCCTACTCGCAAGTATAAGACAAAGATGGCTTCGGCCTATCTCGATCTGGAGATAAAGGTAGAAAGGTTGCTGGCCTACGAGGTTCATCGGCGAATAACTTCGCTTGAAGGGCGCATCTCGAACATTGAAGGATTCGAGCATCGGCTTGAGGTGGCAGAAGGAAAGCATTATCTCGTCACCGAGCTGGAGTGCCGGATGGCGGGCTTAGAACAGCGCTACGAGTCACTGAGGACGGACGTGCACAGCCTACGGGCGAGTATTGGGTCCCTCGGGACATTGAATCGCATGGAGGAGCACATTCATCTCAGCGAGGAATACTTGGTGAGAGCAAATGAGCAGATGGCCTTCGCGCGTCAACTAGGGTTCAACGGGCGGTTTGGTGCTACCTCGGATAGGAGCGGCGACCCTCCTGTCAATTAGCATCGCTTGCTAACTTGTATTTTTAAGAACATTATTCTGCGAGTATTTGTAATAATCTCGAATTGCTTGCTTGCTGTAATTTCGAACTATGTTCTTTGATCGCATTCGTGTTGCCTTTGTCTTCTGCAGGGTTTTCTCATGTTTTTTGTAGATCGTCGCTTAGACGCGAGAAGGGTGGTTAACACCTCGCATATACTGTAGTGTGTGCGACTTCGGTATAGACGAGTAGGTAGAAACCTCGCATGTGCTTACGTCGCGACCCCCCCCCCCCCCCTACCCGATTTCTATAAATAGGGGGGGGGGGGGGGGGGGTAGGGGGCCAAAATCGACGCGCTTTCTCGAAGTTCTTCAATTGCATTACTAGCTCGCTTCCTTCTTCCTACTCGTTACAATGACGCCTTTGTTAGATGCTGAAGCTCGCCGCTTGGCTTATGCCGAAAACTTTGTCGCGCATAAGTTCAAGAAATCTGTTACTCGCTCGGACGACATGGAGAGATTCATCCATCAGTACCTCGTTCCACGCTTCCGCGTTTGCCTTCCCGCTTCCAGCGAGCGGATCAACACCTTCTCGGAGGGGAAGCTCGCATTTTCCCTCTCGCACTTCGAGGTCGGCCTGCGCCTTCCTCTCTGGCCCGAATTCTGCCAGATCCTGAGGTACTATGGTTGGGTCCCTGCCCAGATTAACACAAACGGGGTAGCGATCCTCATCGGCTACCTATGCTTTCTTCGTAGCGATAAGATCGCATTTGACCTCGACGTCTTCAGGAAGATCTTTTACATGGGAGCGACCAAGGACGGGGTGATCTTCTTCGGAAGCCACCACTGCAAGGTTACAGGGACGTCGAACAAGGTCCATCGGTGAAGCGAGAAGTTTATCTTTGTAACCGGCGACTTCTCCCAGATACCCAATCTTCCTCAGCAAAGACCACCCGGGGCGCTTGCCACTCCCTCGCTCAGAGTTCAGCGCGAGCAACTCTTCCTCGCCTTGAAAGACAAAAAAATCGACATCGTGTTCTGGCGCAAGAACGTCGACCATCTCGCCTTTGTGCAGCCTTGCGAGGGTAACACTTCTTAGTCGCCACTTGTATTGGTTCTATCTTGGCTTCTTTGTCTAACGCCTTTCTTCTAGGCTGCCGACATTTACCATCTGCGCATCTTCCTGTGGGGGGCCAGACACCACCTCCTCTATCTCCTGTGGTCAATTCGGCGACGATGCAACACGGCGAGGAGGAAGAAGGCGAGCAGGAGTCCCCTCTGTCAGGAATTCCTCCTGGGCTCGGCGACACAACCGAGATTCTTCGCGCTGCGGGATGGCTGGCCGAAGGCGAACCTCCGGCGACCAAGAAGAGGAAGAGATAGGAAGTCTCCCGACGTGTGGCGGCGGAGCGGGCACGCGAAGAGGAAGACAGTGTCCCCGAGAACCACCCCAACTTTGGGCAGGGTTCGTTGAACAAGGGCTTGGATGGCGAGCCGCTGATCAATTAGAGCAGGGAGCACAGCGAAGTGTCCTTGAGGACTCGCCTGCCGTCGTGGAGCGAGGACGAGGTCCCGAACGACGATGCTTTCAACGTCTTGTTCGGATTCTATGGGCGCGATGATGCGAAGGTGCTGCAGGAGGCTTCTCCTCGCTTTCTTGTCGATCAAGGATCGCGATCAATGCTGCGCTCCTCGGAGCTCTTTCACCAAACCGCGCGGAACCTCCTCGGCGCTGAAGTGGAGCTCTCCCTGCATCAGAAGCTTACCATGGATGCTGAGAAGCGCGAGGAGGAGGCCTTGAAGCGTGCCAAGGATGCTGAGGACAAGGCCGAATCTAGCCGAGGTTTCGAGGTGATCTTGGTATTTCATGCGGGCTAGGATTAAGACCTACTCTCTTTTTTCCACACCTTGTAACCCATCCTTCTCACATCTGCAGGAAGAGCAGTTGGGGGCGGCTGAGACGATCTCCAATCTCGAGTGCGATCTGCGGGCGAGCCAGGTCTTGCTGGATGCGACGCAGATCCGTAATGCCTAGCTAGAATCGAGGATGGCCGCCCATACCTCTTCGGAAGCCGGACCTTCCCGTCGGCCGCAAGGATCTTTCATGACTTCGCAGGAGCTCTCGTCTCTTCGGCGGGAGATAGCCCTCGCCTCCGGTGAGTTGGTCTTCGCGAAGCTTTCGGTAGCTGGCTTGCAGGTTCCGGGAGCAGAGAACTTGACGACGGAGGGGCTTTTATCCGATATTCTGAATGCGAACGAGGAGAAAGATGATGAGGAAGAGAATGAGTCGGATTCAGCTGACTATGCTCCATCGTCTAAGTGAAGTTTTGTATTGAACAATTTTAATGCTTCTCGCAGCTCTGTGAGTATATATTTTTTGATAGATAACATTTCTTTTGATAGTGATATTTACTTCCTTTGTGAATATTTCTTGTACTGTTGCGATGTCGCTAGGCTCATAGGCTCGCTCGTGCATGTTTACTTGTCTTTCCCGTCCGGGTGACTTAGGATGAGATCGGGGTCTGCCGACTATCTCACCTTACTCGCTTCTTCGACTTGTTTGTCCATTTCCTAGATCCTCGCCCATAGGGTTACTCGCACTTAACCCTGCGAGTTGGTTTCCTACTTGCACCCTGATTGCTGAAACGAAGTTAGATAGGGAAGGAAGGTCGGGAGTTCTGAGGGGATATACAGTCCTGGTAGTCTCCATCCTAGTGCGATGTTGGTGCTGTTGAAGAGAATGACTCATTAGGGAATAACTGTCGGGGAGGTTCCAAAGGAACACCTTCCAAGGGAACACAACATCCCAAGGTCTCCATTCTACTGCTCTTGTTGATGCTGTTTAAGAGGTCGACACAGTAGGGAATGACTGTCGGGGAGGTTCCAAAGGAGTACCTTCCAAGGGAACACAACATCCCAAGGTCTCCATCCTGCTGCTCTTGTTGATGCTGTTGAAGAGGTCGACATAGTAGGGAATGACTGTCGGGGTGGTTCCAAAGGAGCACCTTCCAAGGGAACACAACATCCCAAGGTCTCCATCCCACTTGGATGTTAAATGCCGACCCAACCTGTTATCTGTTGCTCAACAATTTAACGGGGAGTTAAGCACACTTAAGCACATTAACTCACACGATCGGAGGAAATAATCAGAAACGAATCGCTTTATTAAATGCTTTTAGCCCTCGAGGGTACGCGACACCTTTATTCAAGGGTCCCCTGATCGGTTAAGTCGATTATCTCTTCGTTGAATTGGGAGGTCGGCGTCCAGACTTCTTCCTGATAATCTCCCCAGTCGGATGAGAAATGCAGTCGGTGGGAACCGCGGCCAACGTGCAAGGGGGGAGCTAATCTCGGCCGTCATTGTAGGGGCTTGGACTTAAGGGAACGCACAACCGAGGCACTGTCCCATCATCAATTCTGGGTTTTACGAAAATCAAGTTGGAGGCCCGTTTCCCAACCTGCCGTGGGGATCAACTTCACCTGCTTTCTTCTTTTTTAAAGGCTTGTTATCATGATAGAAATGAGAAAATCCTCTCGTCCCATGCTTCAGGGGGATTTATTTATAAGCAATCAATTTACAGGAGAGATGGGTATACGTCCCTGCTTAGGGATAAAACCTTTTCAGGTCATCACCGCTCCATGTATTCCCCAATAGCTCCCCTTCGTGATTCTGTAAGCGATATCCTCCTGTTGCTAGTGATTCGTGGATGATGAAAGGTCCCTCCCAATTAGGGTTGAACTTTCCAACGGCTGTCGATCTCCCGGCTGCGTCCACTTTCTTCAGGACTAGATCACCTGCTTGGAAGTGCTTGAGACGAACGTGCTTGTCGAAGTGTCTCGCCATGCGACTCTTGATCTCCTCTTGCCGAGCCGAGGCTAGATCTCGGAGCTCTTCAATGTAGTCGAGGGACAGCTTCTGGGCTTCCTCATTCTCCAGACGCCATTCTTCATCTCCGTCTTCTGCTGCAATCACCCTAGGACTTCTGACCTCGAACTCTACTAGAATGAGAGCTTCGGACCCGTGAGAGAGTTTGAATGGGGTTTCCCCTGTGGCTGAGCTAGGAGTGGTTCTCAAAGCCCACAACACCGAGGGGAGCTGCTCCGCACAATTACCTCTTAGGTTCTCGACTTTCTTCTTTAGTAGGTTCATGATCAGCTTGTTGGCGGCCTCCACTTGTCCATTGCTCCTGGGATGATGTATTGACGCGAACTGGAGATCAGTTCCGAGCTGCCTGCAAAAATCCTCCAGCTCTAAACTGACGTACTGAGGACCGTTGTCGGTGATGATGGCGAGCGGAATTCCGAATCTGCAGATGATTTCTCCCCAGAAGAAGTTCTTCACGACTTGAGAGGTGGTCTTGGCCAGAGCCTTGGCCTCGATCCACTTGGAGAAATAGTCGATCATGACGAGAATGAACTTCCTCTGTCTGCTAGCTGAAGGAAAGGGGCCTATCAAATCCATTCCCCAGATAGCGAATGGCCACGGGGCGGTGATCGAACGAAGTTGCTGGGCCGGCTGCAATTGAAGGGGGGCGAACATCTGACACTTCTGGCACTTTTTTGAGAAGGCCTCCGCATCCTTGCGGATAGTGGGCCAGAAGTAGCCATGCCTCAAGATCCTTTGCTCCAAAGTGCGAGTCCCAGAATGGCTTCCGCACTCTCCCGAGTGGATTTCCTCCAACACTCGAGGTACTTCGTCTTCAGAGACACATCTAGCAAGAGGGCCCGAGATGGTCTTGTGATATAGCTCCCCATCCTGCAACAAATAGTACGCCGCCTTGTACCGGAACTTCTTTTGATCCCCCTCCTCCGCAGGAAGCTGCCCGGTGTTCAGAAACGCCACGAATGGATCCCTCCACGAGGGGCGCTGATCGATCTCCATCATCTCTCCTTCCTCAATGGATGGTCGAAATAACTCTGTGATGGTCCCTCCTGCTCTTGGCCCGTATTTGGCCAGATGATCCGCTGCCAAGTTCTCCTCTCTTGGTACGTGCTCGACGAAGAAGGATTGGAAGCCCCCAATCAATCCTTTCACCTTTACGAGGTACTTTTGCAGAATGGTGTTGCGTACTTCAAACTCTCCATGAATCTGAGACGCGACCACCATCGAATCAGTGAAATCCATAACGTCTTAAATACCCAGCTCCTTGGCGAGGCGCGAGCCTGCTACTATGGACTCATATTCTGCCTGATTGTTCATGACGGGGAAGAGGATCTCGACCGCTTGCTCGATACTAGTTCCCTACGGGCTGACAAGAACGATGCCCACCCCCACAGAGCTCTTGCCTGAGGCTCCGTCCACGAACATCTTCCAAGGGATGGGAGTAGAATCCTCCTCTCCTGGCTCCGCCTCTACCGAGAAATCGGCTAAGAAATCCGTTATCGCCTGCGCTTTGATCGCCACCCGGGGCGAGAAGGAAATATCGAACTCTTTGAGTTCTACCGACCACTTCGCCAACCTCCCGGAATGCTCCACCCCTTCCAGGATATTTCAGACAGGATGGTCTGTCATGATTTGGTTGGAGTGAGCTTGAAAATAAGGCAGGAGCTTTCGTTCCGCCACCACCAAGGCGAAGGCAAGCTTCTCCAAGATTGGATACTTTAACTCCGCCTTCTTGAGCACCTGGATAACATAATAAACGGGGAGTTGCTTCCTTCCTTCTTCCCGGACCAGCACGGAACTTACTGCTTCCACCCCTACTGCCAAGTAGATGAGTAGGTCTTCACCTTCTTTCGGGCTCTGAAGGAGAGGTGTCTGAGTCAACTGCTCCTTCAGCCTACCAATCGCCTTCTCGCACTCGTCAGACCATGCGAAGTTCTCGCTCTTGCGGAGCGTCTTGAAAAAGAGAGAGCACTTCTCTCCTGCCTTGGACAGTAAGCGACTAAGACCCGCCAACCTTCCTCTCCATGATTGCCTTGACCTTGTCAGGGTTCGGCTCAACTCCCCCCGGGGTGATGAGATGCCCCAGAAACTTTCCTCTTCCGGCTTCGAACACGCATTTTGCCGGATTGAGCCTCAGCTTGAACTTCCTTAGTATTGCAAAGGTCTCCACCAAATCCATTATATGCTCTCGGATGCTCTTGCTTTTGATCAAGAGGTCGTCCACATATACCTCCAGGTTCCTCCCTTTCTGTTCTTTGAAGACGAGGTCCATCATCCACTGGTAGGTCGCTCCTGCATTTTTTAGCCCGAAGGGAATCATTTTATAGCTATAGCAGCCATCTCCAGTGATGAAGGAAACATCGCGGCAATCGGGGGGATACATCCAGATCTGGTGGTATCCTGAAAATGCATCGAGGTAGCTCATCACAGGGAAACCGACGGCTGAATCAACCAGCGCGTCGATTCGAGGCAATGGATAACAATCCTTCGGGCAGCTTTTATTTAATAATGAGAAGTCTACAAACATCCTCCAGCTGCCCACAGCTTTCTTTACCATTACAACATTTGAGACCCAGCCTAGGTACTGGATCTCTGACATAAAACCCGCATCCAACAACTTCTTCACTTCCTCTCAGATAGGTCCGGCCAACACGATGGCACATGACCTCTTCTTCTGGCGGACAGGCTTCACCGCGGGGTCGAGATTGAGGTGGTGACAAGCAACCTCTGGGTCGATCCCGGTCATCTCAACAGCACTCCAGGCAAAGATGTCGATGTTCTCCTGCAGACACATCGCCATCTCCATCTTCTCGCTGACCTTCAACGATCCTCCTATCTTCAGCAACCCAGCTACTCCTGCCGCGGAGAGTACCTCAATTTCTTCCACCTCCTCTGACGCCTCCATCCGGTCGCACCTCCTGTTACCCTTTCGAACTCCTCCGCGTTAGCCATCCATCTGATGGTGCTAACCGAGCTTAGGTAGCACACGTGGGCGACTCTTGGATCGCTCATGATCCTCACCTGGACGTCCCCTTGGCAGTAATTGAGGCACTGATGGTAAGAGGATGGAATGGCTTTGAAGGTGTTGAGAAGTGGCCTTCTGAAGATGGCCTTGTAACAACTCGGGGCGTCAACGATGACGAAACGGCACTGGAGAGGGGTGCCACCGAGTGTTACAAGGAGATCTACGCCTACTTCCACCTCTTTCTTCTCTCCGGAGAAGCCAAAGAGGGGACCATCCGGCACCCAGACTCTTCCTGCGACGACGCCCAGCCAGTCAAACGTCTCCTTGAAGATGACGTTTACCAAACTACCATTATCGATCAGAATTCGATCAATGGTGAAGTCCTCCATGGCGGCTTGGATCATGAGGGCATCATGAAAGGGATTCTCATTCCTTAGCATGTCTTCTTCAGAGAAGGTGATCTACTCCAATGGGTGTGGTGCCTGCGAGGTCGAAGCGACGCTCCTTCGATAGATCTGATGGAGACTTCCCTTGCGGGAAGCTCCTATCCCCGCTCCCCCATAGATCACACTGACTCTACCTCCCTGGACGAGGTCCCCTCGACCTCCATGGTCGACACGATCTTCATTCCTCCTTCGGCCGATGGCTTGAACTGTCGGCGGCTCGACAGGGGCTTCAATCCTTGGAAGCTCCCCACCTGCTTCCCCTGCTGCCAGCCTTCTCCTGGCCTCCCAAAAGTCTAGGCAGGCCATCGTGTCGTGCCTCTCCACCTGATGGAGGTCACAATAGAGGGGAACCTCCTCCGCCTGCGGCTTCCTCTGTTGTCGGTTCTTCCAGCCTTGCCGATTGCCGCATCGGGCAACCGCCATCGCTTCTTCTCCTCTCCTCTCCTGACACCTTGCTGGCTGATCGCGACGTCTTCTCTCCGGGGATCTTTCCCGATCCCGACGCTGAGGTCCCCTAGCCGGCCTCCAAGGAGGTCGGTTGACGGGGACTTGGTAGCGCCTCTCTTCCTCCCGACGCTCTGGAGCTATGATGAGTCTCCTCTCATCATTCCTTCTTAGCTCCACGCTCCTAGGCTCTCTTTCCCTTCTCTCTTCTCTGCCTCTTCCCTCCGGCTTCCGCTTCTCAGCCCTCCTGGGCTCTTCCTTCTTCCTCTTCTCGGGGGTCCTTTCCTCTTCCTCCTCCTCATATTCCTTGGTCACTCGGGTGAGCCTGGCTAGGAAGCCGCGGTTGGAAGTCTCACCCTGGACGAATTGGTTGGCCCTTTCGATGAGATTGCCGTAGGAGTAGGGAGGGTTCCTACCGAGCTCCAACTTGAAGAGGCCTTCACGAAGGCCGAAAGTTAGGGCCAGCTGCAGTGTGCGACCATCCACTTCCTGGATGTTCAACACCTCCTCCTGGAAGCGGTCGATTTAGTCCCCAACGTTTCTTTGGCCTCTTGCACCAGGTGGAAGAGGGTCGTTGCCTCCTTCTTTAGCTTCTTGGCTGTGGCAAACCGCATGGTCAGCCACCGACACAAGTCTTCAAAGCAATAGATGGAACCTACTGGCAACTTGTGGAACCAGTCCCTTGCCTTTCCTCGGAGGGAGATTGCGAACAACCTACATTTGGAGGCGTCAGACATGGTCCGGATGGAGGCTACATCCTCGAACCACTGGATGTGCCGGATAGGGTCATCCCTGCTCGAGTAGTAATTCATCGCGGGATCCCTGAACACCTCCTACACTGGCGCGACGACGATCTCCTCGCAGAATGGGCTCCTCCCCCCCAATCTGGCGACGAACTTCATCTTGGCAGTATTGTAGTATCTCGCCTGCTCCTCCTCCTCGCAGAACCGAGTTCTGCCAGCTCCTTGCGATGCATGCAGACCAAACTGCGACCTCCTTGGTCGCTCGAACTCCTCGACATGCTCTTTCCCTGCTCGCTGAGGGTGAGCACGGTTAAATTTTCCAAATCTTTATGGAGTGAGCAGGAATCAGTGGAGTTCGGAAGGAGGTCGCGGAAGCTCAGTGGTCAGGAGTGTTGATCAGTGACCGGCAGGGTTTGCGGTCAGGCAGCTATCTGAGATCGGCAAGCAGACCGTGCGGTCTGCGGTCTCAGTTATCTTTCTCTTCAGCATTGTATTTTTCCCTTTGGTTTTGTGTACTGGCGAAATCATGTCTCACCATGTATACCTCTCCCTGTAATGAAAATTGTTGTAATCAATAAAGACACTATTTCCTTCATGTGCTTCTGGTTGTTTGGCTTGTGAACTCTAAATTGTATGATTGCTGCTCACTCCATAAAGATTCGGAAAATTTAACATGGTATCAGAGCAAGGTTGGAGTGGATAGAGCAGTGAACAACTTAGAGTAGCCATCGCCTTTGTGAAGAAGGAACCAGTGGTAGAGCCATGGAAGCGAGGGGTTTTGGAATTGAGATGCTTACATCGACTAACTTTAAGAAGTGGAAGTCGTGTATGCAAAGTTATCTTTTGGGTGAGGACCTCTGGGAGGTGGTTGGAGGAGAGAGCGGAGGAAGTTTTTCTGGTTGGAGATAACCATCATGAGGTGAGGAACTGGAGGCGGATTAATGCCAAAGCAGAGTTCGCCCTAAAGAGGGCAATATCACCTGATTTGTTTGATCACATCTTGGGGTGTGCATCAGCAGCAGAGATCTGGAGAGCCCTGGATGGGCTGTTTAACAAAAAGAATGTGGCAAGACTTCAATTCCTGGAGAATGAGCTGGCCAGATCGGCTCAAGGTGACCTTTCTATCTCTACGTTCTTCTTGAAGATGAAGAACTTGTGCGCCGAGACTTCAGCGCTGGATCTTGATGAGCCAATTTCTGAGGCGAAGCTGAAGAGGCACATCATCCGTGGCTTGCGGAAGGAATATGTTGCCTTTGTGACATCGGTACATGGTTGGGCAAATCATCCGTCTCTGCTGGAGCTGGAAAATCTGCTTGCTTCCCAGGAGAGTCTGGCAAGGCAGATGGCGGGGTTGTCAGTGTCTGGGGGAGATGGCGAAGTTCTCTTCACGGGAAAGAAGAAAAAGTGGGATAAGAAGAAGACCGCTGGAGGAGGCAATGGGCCTTCAACTGCTGGACAGTAGGAGAGGGGCTATGCTCCTAAGGCTGAAGGGAAGAAGAAGGGGGAAGGTCCGAAGTGCTTCAGGTGCGGAAAGGTTGGTCACATCAGGAAGGAGTGTCGGGTGAATCTTCAGTCGGGGCATGCTGCTGTAGGAAAGGGGGAAGCTGAAGCCAGGCAGGTTGATGGAGGATGGGTAGGAGCCTTCTCGGCTTCTGTTGGAGCTGAGGCTCCTATCAACAATCAGGAGGACTGGGTCGTGGACTCGGGGTGTGGTCATCACCTCACTGGGGATGAGTCGAAGCATTCTTCAGCGCTGCCTTATTCAGGTAATGATGCCATTATTACTACTGATAATATGTTGTTGAGAAGGTATGGGTTGTTTCCTTGGGCAATGATAGAGGGCCGCTTACGTTGAGGAGTGTCTATCATGTGCCTGGAATGAGGAAAAACCTCTTCTCCGTGACCAACGCTGTTGACGCTGGTTATCACGTTCTGTTCGGCCCAACAGAAGTGAGGTTTCTTCGGAATGTTGAAGTAGTGAAGGCGGAGGTAGTTCATGTGGGGAGGAGAGCTAAAGACTTGTTCGTGCTTTCGACAAGTTCTTACGTTGACAAGATGAGGACAAACGACAGTGTTGTGATATGGCATGAGAGGTTGGGGCACGTCGGGATGGATAAGCTGAAATCTATGGCAATCAAAGGTCTGGTCAAGGGCCTGCCTAGTCTATCCTCCTATGGTGATGGTCATGTTTGCGCTGGATGTCAGTTCGGCAAGTCTCATCGGCTTCCATTTGATAAGTCACAGACAAGGAGTTGTATGCCGTTGGAGTGCATCCACGGTGACCTGATGGGACCGACTGCTACCCCAAGCCTCGGAGGCAGCAGATATATGTTGGTGTTGATCGATGATTACACCAGAAATGTCTGGGTATATTTCTTGAAGGAGAAGGCAGAGGCGTTTGCCAAGTTTGTGGAGTTCAAGGAGCTCGTGGAGGGTCGGCTTGGACTGCGGGTTAAGAAGCTGAGGACTGACAACGGAGGGGAGTTCACCTCTGGTGAGTTCTCTACTTTTTGAAGGAAGGCGGGCATCCGGAGGGAGCTTACTTATGCGCATACTCTACAACAAAACGGAGTTGCAAAACGGAAGATCCGTCATCTGACAGAGACCTGCAAGTGTTGGCTGCATGCCAAGAGTATCCCAAAGTCCTTCTGGGCGGAGGGAATGTCTTGTGCTGCCTACGTCATCAATCAGATGCCTCTTAGTCCCATCAATATGAAGACCCCGCATGAACTGATGTTCAAGGAAAAGCCAAGTGTGGCACACCTTCGGGTGTTTGGTTCCACCTGCTATGTGCACGTTCCAGATGCGCTTCGGACGAAGCTAGATGCGAATGCAAGGAAGCTAGTCTTCGTGGGTTATGATGACCGGAAGATGGGCTGGAAGTGCATGGACCCGGAGATGCGGAGATTTGTTGTGTCTCGCGAAGTCGTGTTCGGCGAGGTGACATCGTACAAGGGAAGTTCTGGTGTTGAGCTACTAGAAAGCAGGGTGGAGGAACCGGAGAATGCTGTAGAAAATCTTCAGGTGGAGCTACCTGTGTCACCAGGTGGTCCATCAATATCTAGTTCTGAGGTGGAGGCTTCTGGATCAGGAAGCAGGGGGAGCGATGCTCCGAGTACGTCTGGAAGGGGAGCTAGGGAAGAAGCAGCTAAGGATACTGCGAGTCAGGGGAAGGCGTTGCGGAGATCGAAGCGAACTATCATTGCCCCTGATCGCTATACAGGAGGAAACATGGTGAGCTTTGTCTCGTGTTTCTTTGCTGGTCCCTTGGATGAGAGGGAGCCGTTGAGCTTTGAAAAGGCCAAAGGCGTGGAACAGTGGGATTCGGCTATGCAAGAAGAGATAAGTGCTCTTGAGAAGAATGAGACTTGGTCTCTGGTGCCCAAGCCCAAGGGCATCACCCCTGTGACATGCAAGTGGGTCTACAAGCTTAAGAAGAAGGCTGACGGCAGTATCGAGCGGTACAAGGCTCGCCTTGTGGCTCGGGGATTCTCGCAGCAATACGGTGAAGACAATGAAGAGACATTCAGTCCGGTAGCAACAATGACTTCAGTTCGGGTTGTGATTGCCTTGGCGGCGTGTTGGGGGTGGAAGATTTGGCAGCTCGACGTAATGAATGCGTTCTTGTCGGCGAGATTGACAAGGACATCTTCATGGTCCAGCCGCCAGGCTTCGTATCAGATGATTTTCCAGAGCATGTCTGTAAGTTGAAGAAGGCCCTGTATGGGTTAAAGCAAGCGGCGAGGGCGTGGTATGGAAAAATTGCAGAGTATCTCTTATTCTGCGGGTTTGGTGCTTCAGACTTAGACTCAAGCTTGTTCGTCAAGAAGAGCAAGGAGCTTCAAGTCATCGTGCTGCTATACGTCGACGATATGATCGTGATGGGGAATTCGAAGGAGGAGGTAGCACAGCTTCGGGCTGAGCTATCCATCAGGTTCGAGATGAAGGATTTAGGTGAGTTACACCACTTCCTTGGACTCGAGGTGTAGATGAAGGAGTGTGGAGTGCTGGTGTCCCAGGATGGATATGCGGAGCGGATCGTTGAGCGGTTCGGCATGAAGGAAGGGAAGTGCACTTCCACACCTCTGGAGAAGGCCATGAAACTTCGCAAGGATGAGGGAAGGATTTTGGGAGATCCGTTGGTATTTCGAGCTCTGGTTGGGAGCTTGATCTATCTGACGATCACTAGGCCGGATATTGCATATGCAGTTGGCAGGGTGAGCCGTTATATGGCGGAACCACGGATGCCTTATCTTCTAGCGGCCAAGTGTATATTGAAGTATGTCAAGGCGACCTCGGATATGGTTCTCCTTTACAGGAGGGATGCGGGCTTCGAGGTGCATGGGTACATGGACGCTGATTACGGGGGAGATTCGGATGATCGGAAGTCGACGTCTGGATACGTCTTCATGGCGGGCCCCACAGCTATATCATGGTGCAGCAAGAAGCAAGATTCCGTGTCGATCTCAACCACGGAAGCGAAATACAAGGCTTCGGCCTTGGCAGCTCAGGAAGCCATTTGGCTTAGGAGGTTGGTTGGAGACATCCATAAGGAGGTTCGGGGTCCGACTCTGCTCCGCGGCGACAATGAGAGTGCTCTCAAACTAGTTACTAATCTAGTTTGTCACGCGAGGACCAAGCATATCGAGATCGAGCATCATTTCATTCGTGAGAAGGTGCTGGAGGGGTCTCTTTCGGTCGAGCATGTTCGAAGTCAGGACAACATTGCTGACATCCTCACAAAGGCGCTGGCAAAGGGGCCGTTCACTCGGCTGAGGAGTCTACTTGGGCTGTTTTCAACTTCCCACTCTAAGGGGGAGTGCTGAAAATGTTGAAGTGGAAGTTTTGGGAGTTGGCGGTCTGGGATGGTGATTGCGCGGTCTGGTGAGACTGCACGTCTAGCAATCTGCTCTGCGGTCTGACTTGTCTTAGTCTACCTGTGGTCTCCTGGCGTGACCGCCGTTCTGTGTCCAAGGAGTTGGGGTAAGGCCGCGCGGTCTGGTCAGTGACCGCATGGCGGGCTGGTTACCTCAGGGTGTGTCGGTCTGGTGTGGCCGCTCAGGTTGGTTCAGGTTTCCAGAATCCGGTCTTATGGCTATCTGGGTTCCTGGTTGTATTCGCTGGCTAAGGCATCTTAGTCGAGCGATCTCTGTTCGCGGTCTGAGGAGGAGGCTGGCAGGCGAACAGGTTGTGTTCGATGTGGCATTGGCGAACAATTTGTGTTCGCGGTCTCGTTGGCGAACATTGGTGGTGGGCGGCTTCATTGTGGGAGTGGCGATCTCCCACGGTATGTTTTCGAAGTCGGCGATCTCACCTAAACAGAATGATCTGTTGCTGATCGCGCGGGTTGACCGGTTCTGGTCGCGCGATCTGGAGGGTGGTGATCCTATCTCATAGGGTGGTGACTGGATCAGGTCTCATGCCTATAAATAGGAGCCACTGTAGCAGCATTAATATCGCACCATGTGCAAGCTAAGCTCGCATCTAATTCTTGCGGTCTCAATTCTTATGAGCGGTCGGTCTTGCTGATTGAATTTTCCTTATGCAGCTTCTGCGGATTGTGCGGGCAGCAACGATCACCTCTTCTTCTGAAAGTGTTCGGGCGGTCTCGCGGCTTGCAGTGTGGGTTGTTGGAGTTTGGGAGAATCAGTGGAGTTCAGAAGGAGGTCGCAGAAGCTCAGTGGTCAGGAGTGTTGATCGGTGACCGACAGGGTTTGCGGTCAGGCAGCTATCTGAGATCGGCAAGCAGACCGCGCAGTCTGCGGTCTCAGTTATCTTTCTCTTCAACATTGTATTTTTCCCTTTGGTTTTGTGTACTGGCGAAATCATGTCTCGCCATGTATACCTCTCCCTGTAATGAAGATTGTTGTAATCAATAAAGACTCTATTTCCTTCATGTGCTTATGGTTGTTTGGCTTGTGAACTCTAAATTGTATGATTCCTGCTCACTCCATAAAGATTCAGAAAATTTAACAAGCACCTTCCTCGAACGGACCCAGGCGATGAGACGAGGTCGTCGTTCCTTCCATGCGAGGTTGAAGAGCTGCTCGCATGGAGCCTTCTATCCGTCGCGCGAATTCCTCGAAAACGGCCAAAGATACGAACTCGTCACCTCTTGTAGGGTTACCCACCACATCATCGTGGTCGCTAACTGTAACCATCTCGCATTCTCAACCAGACATTCTTCCTCTGGCTACGATCCACGCTCACCGCACCAAAGTGTTGAAGCCTGGAAAATCCCGGCTCCAAAATTCGGATCAATGCAGCCGGAGGCTACTTGCCCAGCAGTTCAACGAGAAGATTTAGTTAGCCACGACGAGTGAAACAGAGAGATAATGAACACAACCCCAGATGTTGCGGCAGGGAGGTCCCACGACGTACCCAGAAGCTCAAAGGAGTCTTCTCCTCCAAAACCACGAATGGCTGAGCTTGGTACTAGGAAGGCACTAGCTAGGGATGATTCTCGCCAATAAGGGGGGTGCAGCTCTGATTTTTGACAAGTGCCATTCCTGGTACCCCTGGGGGTCTATTTATAGACAAATCTTGAGAGAGAGAGAGGAAGCAGGCGACTATCCCTGATCCCCCTGGAATTGGTTTTTTGGCAAAGGCATAGGTAGGCGAGTAAGCGAGGACCTCGGCCTAAATGGTCGAGTTGGTTGACGCAAGTTGCCCATAGGCGAGAATGTCCATGCCTATGCCCTTCTCGCTCGGCCAGGATCCTTCTCGCTTGGCCCGGTTCCTTCTCGCTTGGCCCGGTTCCTTCTCGCTTGGGCCGATTCCTTCTCGCTTGGGCCGGTTCCTTCTCGCTTGGGCCGGTTCCTTCTCGCTTGGCCCGGTTCCTTCTCGCTTGGGCCGGTTCCTTCTCGCACGACCGAGAATGCGTTCGACGAACTCTGGAAGGCTGCGTTCGATGAACTCTTTGAAGGCTGCGTTTGACGAACTCTTGGAAGGTTGCGTTCGACGAACTCTTGGAAGGCTGTGTTCGACGAACTCTTGGAAGGCTGCGTTCAACGAACTCTTAGAAGGCTGCGTTCGACGAACTCTTGGAAGGCTGCGTTCGACGAACTCTTGGAAGGCTGCGTTCAATGAATTCTTGGTATCTCGGATTGTTGACCTCTGCCTTGACCTTTTGACCTTGACTTCTGCCTACGTGTCTTTGAATGGGTCCTACCCTCGGAGAATATGGGTTGTACAACAGGTTTGGTAATCTTGGCTTAAGCGAGAGCGGTGGATCTAAATAGAAAAGGTGGGATAGGCTCAAAATTGGTTAGCAAGGGTGAATTTCTGGTTTTGGCTCAAAGCTCAAACAGTCCAAAGATGGCCTACATCATGCTAATGCGTTAGAACTACCGGATGCCTATGTTTCGAGAGTCGCTAGGGGCAAGTTCTTAGCCACCGAGAAAGATAACTCTTTCTCCTGACTCGAGAAATACGAATCTACACTACCGGTAGATCGGCACGGGTTCATGCTTTGAGTAAAATAAAACTCGAATTACTAGATTAAATAAGAATAAAGATACAAAGCATGAAAATAGAGATAACTTCTACACAAAATTCTATGCAAAATATGAGTATTCGATTAGAACACTACGGGAGTCAACATCGTACTCCAAACCACAATTCCTAGCTAACACAATTGACTTCCCGGCTCCATTCCAAAAGGAAATTTGGCACGGTAACACTCGCAAGTAAGTGCATGCATTGTTGGTGCAGTGTGTGCGTACTACATAAAAAATTGATAGACTACCAGAATGCGTGCGTGCATGGTTCTCACTCTCCCCCAGACTTACATGAAAGCATAATCTAAAATATGATTCTTTAAACATTAAACAAAGGAGAAAAGGGAGAGTGTACCCCATGCTCAGAAGTGAGCATACCGAAAGAATTGGCGTTAAGAATCTCTTCCGCAACAATCGACCGAGATCCTGAAAGGTTAGCAAAAACAAAACACCCGAACATCTGGAATAATAAACTAAGCAAGTGGAACTAGGAAGTTCCATTGGGTTGTCTCCCAAGAGCCCTTTTGTTTTATTTCCTTAAGGTGGACCAAATACATGTATAAAGCAGTTTATAGAGTCTAGGAATAAGCAAAAGTCAAAAAATCCTAATTATTATTACAAGCTCAAAACAAATCAACTATAAGCTAATTTGAAGTAGTAACTGTTGAATCAAAAATCGTCCCCACGCCCTCGACGCTCAATCCCAGAGGAAAGAGAGGGGGCAGTGGTCGAGCAGCTGGTTACTTGAGTCGCAAATGAAGAGCTGAGTGAGAGAGAAGAAGAGAGGGCCGCTAGCTTGCGGCGAGGCCAAACTTCGCCCGCCGCGGCAAATGCCACTCCTGCGACGGGCTTTCCCTTTATTTAATAATCTGTATTACAGCTCATTGTGTTTAGTACATGGAAACAGAATGATACAAGACATTTGCGGGTAAGAAAAGAGTAAGCCACGCTGGCTATTTGTCGAGGCCGCCCGGACAGGTCACTGAGGTCGCCTGGACAGGTCGTCCAGACAGGTCGCCGATAGGAGCGGTCTGGCTGTTTCGAGCCGCCAGTTCTGCCCCCAACTTGCCTGTCCCTTCTTCATGGTCGAGGGTCCTATTTATAGGCTCTGGGTCGATGTCGTCACCTTCGGTGAGCCGGTGACTGGATTTCTACCCGCGCAGTTTGAAGGAGGAGGCCGCCTACCCGCGCGATCTGAACATGGAGGCCTCCTACCCGCGCGGTCTGAAGGAGGAGGCCGCCTACCCGCGCGGTCTCAAGGAGGAGGCCTCCTACCCACGCGGTCTGAAGGAGGAGGCCGCCTACCCGCGCGGTCTGAAGGGAGAGGCCGCCTACCCGTGCGGTCTGAAGGAGGAGGTCGCCTACCCGCGCGGTCTGAAGGAGGAGGCCGCCTATCCGCGCGGTCTGAATGAGGAGGCTGCCTAACCGCGCGGTCTGAAGGAGGAGGCCGCCTACACCAGCGGTTTGAAGGGAGGAGGCCGCCTACCCGCGCGGTCTGAAGAAGGAAGCCGCCTACCCGCGCAGTCTGAAGGAGGAGGCCGCCTACCCACGCGGTCTAAAGGAGGAGGCCGCCTACCCGCGCGGTCTGAAGGAGGAGGCCGCCTACCCGCGCGGTCTGAAGGGAGAGGCCGCCCCACCTGGGCGACTTGAAGGGAGAAGCCGCCCCACCTGGGAGACTTGAAGGGAGAAGCCGCCCCATCTGGGCGACGTGAAGGGAGAAGCCGCCCAACCTGGGCAACTTGAAAGGAGAAGCCTCCCCAGCTGGGCGACTTGAAGGGAGAAGCCGCCCCACCTGGGCGACTTATAGGGAGAGGCCGCCCCACTTGGGCGATTTGAATGGAGAGGCCGCCCCACTTGGGCGGTTTGAAGGAGGAGGCTGCCCCTTCTTACAACTTTGGGTGTAAAAAGAGCCTTTGCGTGAGGTCTAATCCTTCCCGGGCGCATAATCTGCAAAAATGTAGCAAAAGAGGCCTCCCAGGGGAGGATCGCCGATTTCTGGGTCAACATAATCCCCGCACTTTTTCAAATTTCCAAGGAAATTCGAAAAAGTAGGTATTGACCCACAAACATCGTGATCCGCTACTGGTAAACTATCAAAAGAGTGGGAAAGACAAAGAGGGAACGAGTACCTGATGCCTCTCCACAAAGGAACTAGTGAACGCCTATTCTTTCTCCCGTGAGGGAGGAGAGTCATAGCAAATATAAAACACAATTCACAGGTACCTGAAGGGAACTTGCGAACATCGGCTCACTTTGTCCTCTGAGGTTGACTAGTAATCATCTACTAGTCTCTGAGGAGAACTCGATATGTGAAGAAAGAACGTGGCGCGAGTACCTGAAGAGAACTCGCGAATACCTGCTAACCTCTGCAAAAGAGAACTCAAAGCAGGTATAAGAGTAACTATAACGCGAGTACCTGAAGAGAACTCGTGAATACCTGCTAACCTCTGCAAAAGAGAAAACTCAAATCAGGTATAAAACATAACGTGAGTACCTGAAGAGACCTCGCGAGCACCTGCTAATCTCTGCAAAAGAGAACTCACAGCAGGTATAAAACATAACGCGAGTACTTGAAGAGACCTCGTGAACACCTGCTAATCTCTGCAAAAGAGAACTCAAAGCAAGCATAAAACATAACGCGAGTACCTGAAGAGATCTTGCGAATACCTGCTAATCTCTGCAAAAGAGAATTCAGAGCAGGTATAAAACATAACGTGAGTACCTAAAGAGACCTCACGAACACCTGCTAATCTCTGCAAAAGAGAACTTAAAGCAGGTATAAAACATAATGCGAGTACCTAAGAGAACTCACGATCACCTGCTAATCTCTACAAAAGAGAACTCACGGCAGGTATAAAACATAACGCGAGTACCTGAAGAGACCTCGCGAATATCTGCTAATCTCTGCAAAAGTGAACTCAAAGCAAGTATGAAATATAACGCGAGTACCTAAAGAGAACTCGCGATCACCTGCTAATCTCTGCAAAAGAGAACTCAAAGCAGGTATAAAATATAATATAACGCGAGTACCTGAAGAGAACTTGCGAACACCTGCAAATCTCTGCAAAAGAGAATTCAAAGCAGGTAAAAAACATAACGCGAGTACCTGAAGAGAACTCGCGAACACCTGCAAATCTCTGTAAAAGAGAACTCAAAGCAGGTATAAAACATAACGCGAGTACCTGAAGAGACCTCGCGAATACCTGCTAATCTCTGAAAAAGAAAACTCACGGCAGGTATAAAACATAACGCGAGTACCTGAAGAGAACCCGCGAACACCTGCAAATTTCTGCAAAAGAGAACTTAAAGCAGGCAAAAGAATCTATAACGCAAGTACCTGAAGAGAACTCGCGATCACCTGCTAATATTTGCAAAAGAGAACTTAAAAGCAGGTATAAAAGAATATAACGCGAGTACCTGAAGAAAACTCGCGATCACCTGCTAATCTTTGCAAAAGAGAACTTAAAAGAAGGTATAAATGAATATAATGCGAGTACCTGAAGAAAACTCATGATCACCTGCTAATCTCTGCAAAAGAGAACTCAAAGCAAGT
Source organism: Dactylorhiza incarnata (assembly GCA_033032865.1). Taxonomy (NCBI): domain Eukaryota; kingdom Viridiplantae; phylum Streptophyta; class Magnoliopsida; order Asparagales; family Orchidaceae; genus Dactylorhiza; species Dactylorhiza incarnata. Next base: position 4,005,683 of record JAWHQI010000068.1, read on the forward strand.
ATAAAAGAATATAACGCGAGTACCTGAAGAAAACTCGCGATCACCTGCTAATCTCTGCAAAAGAGAAATTAAAGCAGGTATAAAAGAATATAACACGAGTACCTGAAGAAAACTCGCGATCACCTGCTAATCTTTGCAAAAGAGAACTTAAAAGCAGGTATAAATGAATATAACGCGAGTACCTGAAGAGAACTCGTGATCACCTGCTAATCTCTGCAAAAGAGAAATTAAAGCAGGTATAAAAGAATATAACGGCAGTACCTGAAGAGAGACTCGCGATCACCTGCTAATTTCTGCGAAAGAGAACTTAAAGAAGGTATAAAAGAATATAATGCGAGTACCTGAAGAAAACTCGCGATCACCTGCTAATCTCTGCAAAAGAGAACTTAAAGCAGGTATAAAATATAATATAACGCGAGTACCTGAAGAGAACTCGCGAACACCTGCAAATCTCTGCAAAAGAGAATTCGAAGCAGGTAAAAAACATAACGCGAGTACCTTAAGAGACCTCGCGAACACCTGCAAATCTCTGCAAAAGAGAACTTAAAGCAGGCAAGAGAACCTATAACACGAGTACCTGAAGAAAACTCGCGATCACCTGCTAATCTTTGCAAAAGAGAACTTAAAAGCAGGTATAAAAGAATATAAAGCGGGTACCTGAAGAAAACTCGCGATCACCTGCTAATCTTTGTAAAAGAGAATTTAAAAGCAGGTATAAAAGAATATAACGCGAGTAACTGAAGAGAACTCGCGATCACCTGCTAATCTTTGCAAAAGAGAACATAAAAGCAGGTATAAAAGAATATAACGCGAGTACCTGAAGAAAACTCGCGATCACCTGCTAATCTTTGCAAAAGAGAACTTAAAGCAGGCAAAAGAATCTATAACGTGAGTACCTGAAGAGAAGTCGCGATCACCTGCTAATCTCTACAAAAGAGAATTCAATGTAGGTGTGAAATATAACGCGAGTACCTGAAGAGACCTCGCGAATACCTGCTAATCTCTGCAAAAGAGAACTTAAAGCAGACAAAAGAATCTATAACGCGAGTACCTGAAGAGACCTGGCGAACACCTGCTAATCTCTGCAAAAGAGAACTTAAAGCAGGCAAAAGAATCTATAACGCGAGTACCTAAAGAGAACTCGCGATCACCTGCTAATCTCTGCAAAAGAGAACTCACGGCAGGTATAAAACATAACGCGAGTACCTGAATAGTCCTCGAGAATACCTGCTAATCTCTGCAAAAGAGATCTCAAAGCAGGTATGAAATATAATATAACGCGAGTACCTGAAGAGAACTCGCGAACACCTGCAAATCTCTGCAAAAAAGAATTCAAAGCAGGTAAAAAACATAACGCGAGTACCTGAGGAGAACTCGCGAACACCTGCAAATCTCTGCAAAAGAGAACTTAAAGCAAGTATAAAAGAATATAACGCGAGTACCTGAAGAAAACTCGCGATCACCTGTTAAACTCTGCAAAAGAGAAATTAAAGCAGGTATAAAAGAATATAATGCGAGTACCTGAAAAAAACTCGCGATCACCTGCTAATCTTTGCAAAAGAGAACTTAAAAGCAGCTATAAAAGAATATAACGCGAGTACCTGAAGAAAACTAGCGATCACCTGCTAATCTTTGCAAAAGAGAACTTAAAAGCAGGTATAAATGAATATAACGCGAGTACCTGAAGAGACCTCGCGAATACCTGCTAATCTCTGCAAAAGAGAACTCAAAGCAGGTATGAAATATAATATAACGCGAGTACCTGAAGAGAACTCGCGAACACCTGCAAATCTCTGCAAAAGAGAATTCAAAGCAGGTAAAAAACATAACGCGAGTACCTGAAGAGAACTCGCAAACACCTGCAAATCTCTGCAAAAGAGAACTTAAAGGAGGCAAAAGAATCTATAACGCGAGTACCTGAAGAGAACTCGCGGTCACCTGCTAATCTCTGCAAAAGAGAACTCACGGCAGGTAAAAAACATAACGCGAGTACCTGAAGAGACCTCGCGAATACCTGCTAATCTCTGCAAAAGAGAACTCAAAGCAGGTATGAAATATAATATAATGCGAGTACCTGAAGAGAACTCGCGAACACCTGCAAATCTCTGCAAAAGAGAATTCAAAGAAGGTAAAAAACATAACGCGAGTACCTGAAGAGAACACGCTAACACCTGCAAATCTCTGCAAAAGAGAACTTAAAGCAGGCAAAAGAATCTATAACGCGAGTACCTGAAGAGAACTCGCCATCACCTGTTAATCTCTGCAAAGGAGAACTCAAAGCAGGTATAAAACATAACGCGAGTACCTGAAGAGACCTCGCGAATACCTGCTAATCTCTTTAAAAGAGAACTCAAAGCAGGTATGAAATATAATATAACGCGAGTACCTGAAGAGAACTCACGAACACCTGCAAATCTCTGCAAAAGAGAATTCAAAGCAGGTAAAAAACATAATGCGAGTACCTGAAGAGAACTCATGAACACCTGCAAATCTCTGCAAAAGAGAACATAAAGCAGGCAAAAGAATCTATAACGCTAGTACCTGAAGAGAACTCGCGATCACCTGCTATTCTCTGCAAAAGAGAACTCACGGCAGGTATAAAACATAACGCGAGTACCTGAAGAGACCTCGCGAATACCTGCTAATCTCTGCAAAAGAGAACTCAAAGCAGGTATGAAATATAACGCGAGTACCTGAAGAGAAATCGCGAACACCTGCAAATCCTTGCAAAAGAGAATTCAAAGCAGGTAAAAAACATAACGCGAGTACCTGAAGAGAACTCGCGAACACCTGCAAATCTCTGCAAAAGAGAATACAAAGCAGGTAAAAAACATAACGCGAGTACCTGAAGAGAACTCGCGAACACCTACAAATCTCTGCAAAAGGGAACTTAAAGTAGGCAAAAGAATCTATAACGCGAGTAACTGAAGAGAACTCGCGAACACCTGCAAATCTCTGCAAAAGAGAACTTAAAGCAAGTATAAAAGAATATAACGCGAGTACCTGAAGAAAACTCGCGATCTCCTGCTAAACTCTGTAAAAGAGAAATTAAAGCAGGTATAAAAGAATATAACGCGAGTACCTGAAAAAAAACTCGCGATCACCTGCTAATCTTTGCAAAAGAGAACTTAAAAGCGGGTATAAAAGAATATAACGCCGGTACCTGAAGAAAACTAGCGATCACCTGCTAATCTTTGCAAAAGAGAACTTAAAAGCAGGTATAAATGAATATAACGCGAGTACCTGAAGAGACCTCGTGAATACCTGCTAATCTCTACAAAAGAGAACTCAAAGCAGGTATGAAATATAATATAACGCGAGTACCTGAAGAGAACTCGCGAACACCTGCAAATCTATGCAAAAGAGAATTCAAAGCAGGTAAAAAACATAACGCGAGTAACTGAAGAGAACTCGCGAACACCTGCAAATCTCTGCAAAAGAGAACTTAAAGGAGGCAAAAGAATCTATAACGCGAGTACCTGAAGAGAACTCGGGGTCACCTGCTAATCTCTGCAAAAGAGAACTCACGGCAGGTATAAAACATAACGCGAGTACCTGAAGAGACCTCGCGAATACCTGCTAATCTCTGCAAAAGAGAACTCAAAGCAGGTATGAAATATAATATAATGCGAGTACCTGAAGAGAACTCGCGAACACCTGCAAATCTCTGCAAAAGAGAATTCAAAGAAGGTAAAAAACATAACGCGAGTACCTGAAGAGAACACGCTAACACCTGCAAATCTCTGCAAAAGCGAACTTAAAGCAGGCAAAAGAATCTATAACGCGAGTACCTGAAGAGAACTCGCGATCACCTGTTAATCTCTGCAAAGGAGAACTCAAAGAAGGTATAAAACATAACGCGAGTACCTGAAGAGACCTCGCGAATACCTGCTAATCTCTTTAAAAGAGAACTCAAAGCAGGTATGAAATATAATATAACGCGAGTACCTGAAGAGAACTCGCGAACACCTGCAAATCTCTGCAAAAGAGAATTCAAAGCAGGTAAAAAACATAATGCGAGTACCTGAAGAGAACTCGTGAACACCTGCAAATCTCTGCAAAAGAGAACATAAAGCAGGCAAAAGAATATATAACGCTAGTACCTGAAGAGAACTCGCGGTCACCTGCTAATCTCTGCAAAAGAGAACTCACGGCAGGTATAAAACATAACATGAGTACCTGAAGAGACCTCGTGAATACCTGCTAATCTCTGCAAAAGAGAACTCAAAGCAGGTATGAAATATAACGCGAGTACCTGAAGAGAAATCGCGAACACCTGCAAATCTCTGCAAAAGAGAATTCAAAGCAGGTTAAAAACATAACGCGAGTACCTGAAGAGAACTCGCGAACACCTGCAAATCTCTGCAAAAGAGAATACAAAGCAGGTAAAAAACATAACGCGAGTACCTGAAGAGAACTCGCGAACACCTGCAAATCTCTGCAAAAGGGAACTTAAAGCAGGCAAAAGAATCTATAACGCGAGTAACTGAAGAGAACTCGCGATCACCTGCTAATCTCTGCAAAAGAGAATTCAAAGCAGGTGTGAAATATAACGCGAGTACCTGAAGAGACCTCGCGAATACCTGCTAATCTCTGCAAAAGAGAACTCAAAGCAGGTACGAAATATAATATAACGCGAGTACCTGAAGAGACCTTGCGAACACCTGCTAATCTCTGCAAAAGAGAACTTAAAGCAGGCAAAAGAATCTATAACGCGAGTACCTGAAGAGAACTCGCGATCACCTGCTAATCTCTGCAAAAGAGAATTCAAAGCAGGTATGAAATATAATATAACACGAGTACCTGAAGTGATCTCGCGAACACCTGCTAATCTCTACAAAAGAGAACTTAAAGCAGGCAAAAGAATCTATAACGCGAGTACCTGAAGAGAACTCGCGATCACCTGCTAATCTCTGCAAAGGAGAACTCAAAGCAGGTATAAAACATAAACTGAGTACCTGAAGAGAACTCGCGATCACCTGCTAATTTCTGCAAAAGAGAACTCAAAGCAGGTAAGAAATATAATATAACGCGAGTACCTGAAGAGAACTCGCGAATACATGCTAATCTCTGCAAAAACAGAACTTAAAGCAGGTATAAAATAATCTATAACGCGAGTACCTGAATAGAACTCGCGAATACCTGCTAATCTCTGCAAAAATAGAACTTAAAGCAGGTATAAAACAATCTAATACGCGAGTACCTGAAGAGAACTCGCGAATACCTGTTAATCTTTGCAAAAAAAGAACATAAAGCAGGTATAAATGAATTCATAATTATTAGTCTTTGCTATTTTACTTACTTGTGGATATTCATATGCGATCTTCTGTTTTTAGCGTTATTCCTTATAAATCTTGAAATCCTTTCTGAAAAACCTCCAGGGAAAAGATATCTCCAAAAGAATAATTGTCCAGTTATCATGAAATGTTGCCCTGATGGTTTATCATTTTAGTTCAAAAGTAGATCCTGATTGGCTCAGTGAAGATGAATCGCGGGCTGAAACTGCCAGAGATTATATCTTCATAAGCTCTGATTGTCCAGAGGATTAATAAGTCCATTTCCCAACTATTAGAGTGAAAGCCTTGACTCGATTATCTCGAGTCGGTAATACTGCCTTGTTGCTTCCTGTAATAGCCCGCTTTCCAGCTTTAGAGCCAGATACATTTTACCCACTTGGCTAGCATATTATGCAGCCATTTTTCATAACCTGTAGCACTCTTTCAAACCGACCGGCTTGATAGATAAAACCGCCTGGTCTAAAAGTTTTCCAACTTTTAAATGACCAAGTGGGCCAATATTTGTACTTGTTAGATACCACTTTCTCCAAATGATCGAGGATCATAAGAGAGATAATTTTGCTGTAAGGAAAAAGGAATGGCTACAGACTCAGATGACCAAGTGGGCAGGTGGGCCTAGGCGGCGAACATTGCTTTCCTCAAGTGGTCATAAGAGCTGTAGAAATAAAGAAAAAGTAAGTACATACCTAGATGACCAAGTGGGCAGGTGGGCCTAGGCGGTGAACATTGTTTTCCTCAAGTGGTCATAAGGGTTGTAAATGACTCAATTGCTCTCTTGCCTAGGGCTATAAGCTGAGTTAATTAATTGGGTAGGTGGGCCTAGGCAGCGAACATTGCTTTCCTCAGAGAGATCAACTCAGTTGTGGGTCCCGCTTAGGCATCGCTTGAGAGTACCTAGGAGTATTCGATGGTCACAGACTAAGATGATCAGTTGGGCCGGTGTGGTTATGCCGCGGAGGCTATACCGACATTGCTTTCCTCAGAAAGATCATCAAAGCTGTAACTATATCCCTTTCGGGGCATGATAGAGCTAACATTCACCTAGACCTCCCTTGATGCAGGGGTGTGTTAGATATCAGCCGGGATCCAAGATTCTGAAGACCACCGCACGGGAATTGGCAAGCTACCACTACACGTGTGCGAAAACTCCCCGCTACACATGATCTTCATGGTTTTACGCTAATGACTACAATCCGAGGGGGTTTGAGCAGAACTTGGCGATGTCTCCGCAGTTCAGTGAGTTTGATAATAAGTAAAGAGGAATATACATGTCACAAGGAAGAGTGTCAGTATTGTATCCACTTCATTCGATATCAAAATGCAAACAAATGAGAGCATTATCATTAAGGACAGAACCGTTTTGAGATCGTCGCCGCTCCTAGATGTCTTCACCATCACTTGACTATACTTGTCTAGAGATGATTAGTTCCATTTCTTAACACCTTGATGATAAATGGGCCTGCCCAGTTAGGACTTAATTTCTCAATGGGACCTGATATGGCTGGACGAGGTTCGACTCGGAACCACCTCCCAACAAATTTTGTTTGATAATGGGAAGAGTCTTGCTATTATCCTGCAAGAAAGTTAGCCCATCAACTTGATATAGAGAATTATTCATACTCACCTTATAGAACTCATGGTGAGGAATAGAGAGCTCTTCTGCTTCAAGTTGCGGCAAATGTTCCAAGTGATTGCTAGAGGGCTTGTTGTTCATACTTTCCAAGATTCAAGCCCAAAACGTCCTTTCCAAGAATTTAATTATAGCATAATTTTTTTCATTTTTATATTTTTTTTAAAAAGAAAAAGAAAGATAAAATTAATAGTGTTTTCCCTTTTCGAAATATCGACAAAAAAAATCCCCAACAACGGCGCCAAAAACTTGATGGTAAAAATTAAAGGTTTATTATATTATAAACATAATAGGCAAGCGTACCTATCATTCATAGCATAGGATATAGAAATATCAAGTGTCGTATTAGACTCAGTGCTGTCGAGTACTTTTACTTCGGGAAAACAAAACTATTATTTTATCGAATCATATTTTATTAGTGATAATTTATAATTAAAATTAAAATACGAAATAAAGAAAAAAAACAAATCTTGATCAAAGCACACTTGGAATGAAAATCAAAAGAGATAAATTCTAATCCGATCCTTGACCGTGGAGATTCCCAAAAAATTTATTTTCCCTTTTTTTCTTTCTTTTTCATACTTAGTTTTCAACATTGGGGACAATGTTGAACTTTAAGTATGGGGGTATATTTCCTAATATTTAATTTTTTTTTTATTTAAAACTTTTTTCCAAAATATATATATATAAATTTCAAAACTTAAAAAATTAATGATAATCAAGTAACCCATTACTTAGGTTTTTGTTATTTCTAAAATCAAACATTTGAGAGTTTATTTATAAGCATTTTTAACTATTTTTAATTGGCTAATCTTCTATTTTATCATGGTCAGTAAAAATTTAATTTTTAGTTGATTTTGTTTTAAGGAATTTATTATGATCTTAATTTGATTAGAGTAATTTATTTAGCACTTTTTCTCTTTTATTTTAATTAGTCTCAATTTTGTAGTAGTTGTGCTTAACAACTTTTTATTTTAATTATTTTTACCTCATGCTTTTAGATCCTTAGGAAATTTCAATTTACTATAGTTGCTCTCAAAATATTTCAATTTAATCTAAAATTTATTTTAGCCCTACCCAAAAAAATGAGTTATTAAAAGATCATATGTCATGGAAATAAGAGGATAAAATTCATTATTTCCTAAACATATGCACCTCCCTTTTATGAAGTTTATTATGAAAAGATTATATGTCATGGAAAATGAGAGGATAAAATTCATCATTTTCCTAAACATGTACAAGTAGAAAAAAAGATGGGGTGAGAGGATAAAATTCATCACCCTCAATCAAAGCTAGCTTCATGTTTACCCAAACCCCTTTAGCCAATATAATTGATTTTAGACTCAAATTAAAATATTGGGAGAGCATAAGTAGTAGTTTGAATTTTTCTGTAAGCCTCTTCAAAATTGAAGTTTTTATAATTCTAATCTAATTTTGATTCGCAAATTACTTAATTTTGTCTGCTAGTTAAATAATTTGAGAATTCTTGGCTTAACATTTCTCTCTTTTTATCTTATTTTCATAATTTAGGAGTTATCTCTTAAATCCCTAAATTTTATTTTTAAGCTTTCTTTGATTCAAGAAAATTTTAGTTTAATTAGAAATTTTATTAATGTCTTATGAATATCTATCATACTTTTGCTCTGGAATAGCAAAAGCTTAAGTATGGGGTATTTGATGAGTAGTATTTTTGCCTAATATTATTATAGTTTTTAGGCTAATAATAATTTGAATTTATAAATAATATGTCTATTTTAACTAAATAATCATTTCTATTTATAATTGTTCACTAACTTAAGTTTGTTTTATGGTTTTCAGGATTTCTGGAGCTTTTGCTGAAAAATGCAAGTACACGCCCTCAGTCACGCCCGTGACCAAGGGCGTGTCAACATAAAACTCATTCCAGACCTGTTGCCGCCAACCTGGGCTCATTCTGAGAAGAATTTCAATGTCACGCATTTGACTTGCCAAGTCACGCCCGTGACATTTTATTGTCACGCCCGTGAACCATGCCTCCAGCTCAGCCGGCCGTGTCCTGAAGCCATGACATAATTTCGCCAAGTACACGCCCGTGACTTCCAATGTCACGCCCGTGTAACCTCCCTGCCAACAGATCATGCCCCGGATCACGCCCCGAGGATGCTTCGCCAATGTCACGCCCGTGTAGCTCCAATGACACGGGCGTGTAACTCCTTTGCCGCCAGAATCACGTGCCCTCCCGCCGTGGACTTTCAGCCAAGCTGCATTTTAAAGATTACATGCCCTTGGTCACGGGCGTGACCAAGGGCGTGAGACGCATGTAACACCTGTCGTAATTCCAGAAGGCGCCTCTCCCGCTCCAGCTTCAATCACGCCCATTACACGCCCTTGGTCACGGGCGTGACCAAGGGCGTGTAACCCCAACTTTTGCCTATAAAAAGGTAGCTCTTCCATATCTCAAGGCATCCCTTTTTCCACCCTTCTTGGGTCGAAACTCCTCTCCTCTGCCCCCTTTTGGGGCAGAATTGTTTTTCTTTCATTTCTTGTATTTTCTTATTTTTTAGCTTAGATTTCAAGTAGTTTTAGATTTCAATTCTTGCAAAGCTTTTAATTTCTTGTACCCTCTTTTGTTGTAATTCAAAGTTATTTTAATAAAATGTTATTCTCTTTTTTTTTTTCATCTCTTTCATTTTCATGTCAAGTAGATTTTATTTTAGATCTTGAAAATTGTGAGCTTTGGATGAAATGAATTCTCTTTATTATTTTCAATCATCCTTTGATTTATTCTTGATTTATCTTGATTTCATATGTCTATGTATGACTTCAAATCTGTTTTCATTTTCTAGTTAGCCGAACCAGCTCGTGAGTACAAATTGATCGCTCAAGAATAAAAAAGAGTTGCGCGCAACCCTCGAGAGAGGATGACGTAAATCTTCTGAATAGGAGTCAAATCCTATAGTGGGATTCACCTCGTTAAAGCAAGTTTAGCGGTTTTGATTATAGAACGAGAGTTCGGTCGATCAACCTAATCTTAGTTGGGCGCAGTCCTCGACCAAGGCGCATTCATAATCTGGGAATCTCCACAGTCAAGGATCGGATTAGAATTTATCTCTTTTGATTTTCATTCCAAGTGCGCTTTGATCAAGATTTGTTTTCTTTTCTTTATTTTAATTATAAATTATCATTAATAAAATATGATTCGATAAAATAATAGTTTTGTTTCCCAAAGTAAAAGTACTCGACATCCCCGAGTCTAATACGACACTTGATATTTCTATATCCTATGCTATGAATAATAGGTACGCTTGCCTATTCTGTTTATAATATAATAAACCTTTAATTTTCACCATCACACGCGAAGGCTACCATCATAGTAACGGCATTGGGGTCAGCTGACCCGGGATCACGCCTAAATAGTTGAGTATCTGAGGGGTTCGCAACAAACGGTTAAATGAGAACTTCACGCGAGTATGCAGTGGGAAAGTGAAAGGGAGGAGCGAGTACCTGGCTAATCTCTTGCTAGAAGGGAAATCGCAAGCCCGCCTAGAAATGAGCCACTAGGATGTCGAGCTCATTTGCGAAGGTAAAGTTGATCGCATCCTCGTTCGTAGGTAGCCGGGCGACAAATCCTGGCGAAATATAGTTCGCCACGACTAGGTGATGCTCGTTCTTTGTGAGCGAGCAGTTCAGGAAAATGTGCTCGTGAAAAGTCCAAGCACACTTAGCCCGGCCTTCGGCGTCCGCACTATCGCCGCCCATTGTTTTCCTACAAAGAGAGAGGTGAGCACAAAGAGAGAAGGTGGCGTGAGCAAGGAGGCAGGAAGGAGAAGGGAGAAGACGATCGGACTGGTAGTTAGCCATAAATGCCAGCCCCATTAATAGAAAAACCGAGGCGGCGAGGAGTAATCGAAGCGTCGGAGGGTGCGGTTAGCAAAAGCACGTTATGATGTACCTCGAAATGAGAGCCTCCCTCTCTCAGAATCGCTCGTGACAACCTAAAAATATTGACTCGCAAACAATAAAAACAACGGTGCGAGTAAGGGGGGCGAGCCCTTGCAGGTTAGGCGAGCCCTTGCAGGTCGCGTGCTCGAACGATAAGAGGCAGTGAAGGACTAAGTAAGAAGCGCATATAGTAAGTTAGGTGAATACGTAGGAGCGACAAGAGCAGCATAAATGAGAATAAAAAGAAAAGGCAAATACGATGCAGTATTGCTAAAAAAACAAATCCAAATAAGAAGAGCTCGCAAGGGCCGGTGAGAAGTGTTCGGATCGACACTATGGTGCATAAATCGTCCAGATATCACAAAATAAGAAAAGGAAATTACTGTATAGAGAAGGAACGCGAGTGCGGGGGGTGGGAGGGGGTTAGTATTGGACCCATTTCCATCGGCCTCGTCCTCGCACCCCCGAACTAGGCGGTCTCCTAGGGTAATGATATGCTTGGGCGGCATGGGCCTAGTGTTGAATCAAGCGAGCATGGTCTATCACTCGCGCGAGGTGCACTCCTAGAGAAGTAGCCTCCTCGCAAGAATCTTGCAGCAGTTCAGCTTGGAGACGAGCGCATTCATCCCCCAGCGAAGCAATCTGCTCCTCAGCCGCCTCCCTGTCTTTCTTCACCTGGATGTACAGGTTTTACAACATCCGCCCATGTTTCTGGAAAAGCTCTGAGGTTCGCCTCTTCATCGTCACCAGATCTAGCGGGTCGCCGAGGAAGGCATCAATCTCCTCCGGCAATGGAAGGGGCGACAACTCCTCTTCCCCCAGGTCAAAGTCGCTGGAACTCTCGGGAAGGCCTACGAGAGGGAGAAGTCAGCAGAAAGAAGAGGGAGATCGATAGCTGACCGGTTTGGGCCAATCGGGCAGGTTGGGAGTCGCCTTACACTGATGCGAGCGAGAAGAGCTGGGCCGCCCCTGTAAGGGAGTTCTGTGGGGCAGGGTCACCGATTTACCTAAGATCGAGAGGCCATCACCCTGGACGGCGCCTAGAAGTGGATTCTTAGGATTCGCGTGGTCCAGAAGGGTATAGCCCGGGACAGAGACATTTATCTTTGGAGGAGGTGGTGAGAGCAGTGGAGTGGCTCATCCTTCGGGAGTCTCAAGAGGAGACTATGGGAGAGACAAGGTCACCGAGTCAACACGGAAAGTTCATCGAAGAATTATGCGAGAAGGCTTACGGTGCTGAGGCGAAGACGAGTGAAGGATGGGGACGTATGTGTCCAGGATCTCTATGCCGCCTCCCCGAGGGGTAACAGGGCGAGCTTCCACTCGGATTTCACCCGTCAGGTTCCCCGGTAGAAGCGAGGCCTGAAAGAAAAAGATATATATCAACAAGAAAAGGAGGTGGGTCAGCTTATCGATCCGAGTACCTGGTCTGCGAGCAGAAGGTCAGGTAACGAGTCTAAGGCCAGGGATCCTTCCTTCCCAGTCGAGCGCAGGATCGATTTCGCTTTTAGCATTCTTGGAGAAGACGGCTTCGGGGCCCAAGGAGCAGGTTTGGCGAGGGTCGCATGCTCAAAGGCTCGCGCCGCGTTGATGCGAGCCCTGGTCTCTTCGGAAATAGGCATCCTCAGACAGCTAGAGTACGGAGCGGCGAGAATTGGTGAAGGAGGAAGCGTGGAACCCATCAACTACGATCGACGATATTTGTAGCAGGGAGGCTGGGCCCACCAAAAGATTCTTGCCAGGTCAGCATCCGTCCAGCAAACGCCGAGGGTTGGATGATTCTTCGCGAGTTTAGCTTATGACTCGCAAAGAGCGGGGATTGTGTACAACCTTGGGTTGGCCCAGATCCAGAAAATAGAATTAAATCGGGTTCAAGCTTCAATAGGAACAAGTCTAGCGCGGGAGCAAGCCAGGTGCGACAACTCGTGCGAGAGTGAATAGCGAGTGCGGCTCTCACAGACCACTCACGTGTAGTTCCCTCGCATGAGAGCGAGCAAGAAGTTACTAGCGTGGCAGCAGTCCTTCACGGACTACTCGCGGCGAGAGCCGCTCGAGGGAGAATAGGCCAGAGCAGCGAGGGCACTCTCACGGGCCACTCGCGGCAAGAGTTAAGCGAGCAGGACGGGTAGCGAGTGGCGCTCTTACGGGCCACTCGCGAGTTGGTTCTCGCCCGAGGGTCGGCGAGTGGTGCCTGGAAGGACCACTCGCTCGACAAAGGGGGCTAGAGGTGAATTTACCCCTCTGCCCCTGGTGGTCTGCCGTTAGCTCCTCCAAATAGCGGAGTTTGGCTGTTAGCAGGCCAAATTGGGGTGCGTTTAGTAAAACCAAAAGGCGGAATTCCGCTATTAACAGACCACGAACAAAAAACTATAAATAGACCTTGAAGGGCACATTGGGAGAGGATTCCAATCTCAGTACTCTGAGCTTGTTCTTCCCTCGGTTACTTTAGTTTAGCTCTCCAGCTCTCCAAGGTGCCCATGTCTCAACGTTGGCTTGGGAGGGGAAGCGCTCAATGATCTTCCGGGTTTGTGGTTGGACCTCCTCGCTGTGACTAAGGTCTTAGTCTAGTTCCTAACCTCCAGTCTGTTCTTTCCGAGGGATCAGTTAGGGCTAGCTGCCCCTCGACTTGTTGAGAGCCCGAGCTTCACAAGAGACCGAGAAATCGGTTTCAACAAGATTCTTCACAATGTTCCCTTGTTTGGATTTACTTGGAATATTTATTTGTGTGACTTGATGGTTTTTGTAAATTATGAAACTCTGTTAGTAAACTTTTCTGATCATTATAGAGCTCTTGTAATTTTGCCATAATTTTTGGACAAGTATTTTTGGTGGTTCCTTCTTTAATTTCTAATTTGGGATAACTATTAAAAATTATAATTAGAGGCCAATACCATAATGTAAATTTGTGACATTCTATATTTACTGTTATTTTTGATATCATTGATTTTTGCATAATTTTGTGGAGGCCAAATTATAAGAAGATCTTACACTTCATGTTCAATTTCATACTTGGCCAATGTTGGAGAAATAATAATAATGCCAAATTAAATAAGGAAAAATATGATTCTCTGGAATTAGTCTTAATACATCATGATAGACCACCAGTAAATATCTTGAGTCATTTGGATGAATATTTGGAGTACCTCCTCTCATACAACTCATATAACTCAATTGGTCTACATATAAAAAAACTCTAAAATTGATTAAATTAAAGACCAGTAGGTGGGAATGGAAGGTAGTTGGTGTACCTAGCCTAGTTGAAGATATTGAAGGTCACCAAAAAGGAGTTTAGGTGATGAGAGTGTGCTTGGTGATTTAAGGGTAAAGTTGTGCTCAGGATTGATGAAAGATCGTCTTTCCCGTGGGGAGTCAGAAAACACTTAGGGGTATAATCCAAGTGTAATGATAAAAAGTGTATTCTTATGGGTATTTACCAATAACATTAAGTGTCTTGAGAAAGGGAGGTTTGGGCTATCAGCCCATCACACCTCCTAGTACCGCTGCGAGCCCCTCACAAGGTAGACCTCGGGAAGTCCAAGATTAACCATAAAACTGCAGGAATAAACTATTATGCAAGATTGTCTTAATAATCCACACACCCACACCCCGTGGTTACGGGAGATTAGTTTGTTGGGTCTTACGAGTGGTAGGCTCGGTGGTTGTAGCAGCGGACTAATTAGTCTGGTGAGCTTGTGACTCAGTAATACTTGTTGGTGCAGATGGGTTGGTCCGACGAGCCGGTGGATTGGAAGGTTATGGTGATGGGAGGGTTAGCCCGGGGAGCTTATGGCTTGGAGATAGATGGTAATCATAACTACATGTGCATAAAGGTCGTGGGTCTTTGGTAATGACGGTCGTTCATACCGACGTTAATACGCTGACTCGGCAAGTGTGGATTTGCACTTAGCCAGGAAAAGTTTGGTGGTCCAGCCAGTAAGAGTAGTCAGATGCTCCGCAGTTTTTGCATTGAGGCGTACAATAGGTCTACGTTAGGTAGTGTGAATACCAACCTAGAGGTGGGTGAGGCCCAACCCACCGCTTCCGTTTGCCACTACAGGAGTATCATGGGAGTCTTGCTAGCTCCAAAAAGGGGGAACTAAAGGTCTGTGCGCATAGAGTCGAAGTGTGTGAGTTGCACTTGTGTGAACATAGCATATACTACATAAATCTGCATGTCATTGCATAAGCATTGCATTTTAACCCCTACCCCTATCGTATAAATTGGTTATGAGACTTTTTATACGATAGGCCTTGCTAAACGTCCCCTTGGTCTATAGGTTTGTATGGGCATGCCTATAAATTAATGGTTATTTTTCTATTGTATAATTGCTTTACTTATTGTTCTTTATATGCTCCTTGCCATGCTTCAAATACTGCTTCGATTATATTTATACACTGTGTAGTGGTTGACAATTCCTGTAGAATAGATCTGCCATCATCTACTTTGTTTTATACCCCTTGCTGTCCTCCGCTTTATCCTCCCGCACGGTGACTAGGAGCCATTGGGGGAGGGGTGGGGAACATAAGGCTTAGTCTTTTTGACTAACGGTCGGTGGACCATATCATTTTAGGGGATCGAGGAGACGCATCAACACTAGAGGCCGGTGCAGGTGGAGGCGGGCCATTCTAGCACAGGAGCACTAGTTCTAGGATCAGTGAGTGATTAGTAGTTTGCTTCCACGAGTGACCTTGTAGTGAGGGCATGATGTACAGGGCTTGAGCCCTTTATTATTGTAACCTTTTTTATTTCAGTTATAACATGTGGACACTAATATATATAACATGTGATTTGTGGACTTGAACTTTTATTTGTTCGTATATACTTTTCTTCTTCTGTGACCGATATGGCTGGCAGGATCGGCGTTTTGTAGTGGCGACCTTCCCGAGTGAGGGTGTCACCGCAAAGCGGCGGTTCTAGGCATAAGACCCAGGTTTTCTAAAAAAAAGGGGTCTTACAAACTGGTATCATAGCAAACCTCGATCCGAAGAAAAGAAGTCCATAAACACTCAGTCACCCCGCAAGAGTTTAGTTTGAGGACAAATTAAGCAGCGGAAGCAATGGTGTGCCCATATGGGTAAATCACATGGAAAAGTCCACTTTTAACTGAATCTTTTAGCCAAATCTCCTTACGAGTGCCAAGTTTCTTTTGTAGCATGCGGCAAACCCTGCCCCCAACAGGGAATACCTCCGGCTACAAAGATCTCTATAGATAGTCCTTTAGTCAATGAGTTAGATTTATACTCCACTACACGTGACTTACCATGACAATTTATACCATGCCATAGTCTGAAATAGACTGTGGGTATAACTTTGGTGAAGGTACAAGGATACCCCAAAGAGGCTAGAGAAAGAGAGATTGACACATAAGGAGAATGATATGGGACTCGTTGACTCAACCATCGTATCAGTGACATAATTACATTAAGACAACCACCATGACAAACATCGAGGGTCTGATAAGAATTTATGTTCAGAAGAGACCCGTTTGGGATTGGGACACATATTGACCCCGATAAGGTTTTCGTAGAAGGTACCTTGAAGAGTCTAAAGTACGAAGCATAACAACAATCCTCAAGATAGAACCCCAAGTCTAAGGTTGCTTGCCCTAAGGATTGTTTGTATACATGGGACGAATATAACATGGTGATCTCGAAGATACTTAGCCCAAAATAAATAATGGCTTATGTTTTGTTTATTGGGGCTTATTTTGTGTTTATTGGGATCTTACCCTTTTGTTTATTGGGCAAATTAGTCTCTGACTTGGGTGTAACGCCCTGCCAGTACAAATAATATAATAGTTGGTCCGACCGGGACCCTACGCCATACTATACACACTAGCTAGGCATAAAAGGTGATCATCAGAAAAGAACAACAACTACACGAGAGTATAAAAAGCGTAAGCGGAAGCATTTGTATTAAACATCTTTTAGAATTGTCCACTATCCCAGGAATGAAACAAATAGAGTTACGACCTTAAGGCCTTACATTTATCAAATGTATAGAAACTCAAAACATACATCGGCACGCAGGCCGGCAATACATGAAAAGTAGAAGGGAGGCTGGCCTTCGAGGGCCAACACAGCAAAAGGGACACCGCCCGCTATTTCTTGCTAGGCTCACCTACACCTACAACCAACATCCAATAAGAGGTAAACGAGGGTCAGCTATGAGCTGACCACAAACCGCATAACGATCCCACCCACCCGGCCATCTAGCCGGCTCAGGGGCGTGTCACCGCTAACCTGCAAGCAAGCCATACATGCAACATGCAACAATATAAGGAAAGTGCAAACTACACTACACAAGGTGAGGTTTCAAGCACAATCAATCTTCTAGGTTGAGCATCAAGTAAAAGGGAACCTAGGTATGCACATGATGTTGGTTGGGTTCACCCGGAGATTCCCCACAACCGCCTAAGCAACAGCATGAGGCTAACATAACATCAATTCATCAAAACACTCCACCCTAAGGAATATAGCCTTAGGTGGGGAAAAAGAGCTTCAGGCCTGACTAGGTTAACACCTTTAACGACCTCTCCCATGATCCCACGGCTTTACAAGAGGTACTTCCTCCTACCGATCTGCATGGAAATGGGTTCGGTTTAGCTTTTCCTGTGCTCTCACCATCGCGATCTATCGCGACGCGGGTACGGCTTCACCTCGGCCCGTAAGGGTAGCACAATAAGTGCCCACAAAATTTAGCTACGCATCCAATCCTTTCACTCGGACTTAGACTTTGCAAATAACAACCAAGAAGGAGGTACAAGACCACTCCTCTTCAAATCTAGTGGTGAAGATTTGCATTCAACCACCCAAGCAAGGGGCTTCCGTTAGGCTCTCAAAAGGCACCTAAAACTCAAGTCCCGTAACAAAATAGAAGATCCCATGGAGACATTCTTCGGCACGCATTCTAGTCTTAATCTAAATGCAACGTCGCAATCCAAGCATCACCGATCCAGGCTCACGGCCACGAATAGGCTTCACACAAAATGCCTAAATCCGTGCGACTACCGGATTTCTAAATGCAATATGCCGGGGATGGACACAATCGACCCGGAGTTTCGAAGAACTAGAGGAAATCCTACACTTCACCCATTTGGTGAAAGAGATTCCTCATGCAAGCATAGAAAAGGAATGAGAGGACAAAACACGTCCTAAGACTGGGAGGAAGGATCGTTACCCTTGGAGCTTTCTTCCCCGCCATAGATCTGAGATTTCACTCAGATAGAAACAACCGCAACGGGATGCTCTTTCCAGATCTGAAAATGGCTCGCGATTCGGAGCTCTGAAGCTCCGGCAATGGCAGAAGAAGCCTCGATCTTCTTCCTCGATGTCGTTGTTTTTCCTCGGCTTTCGTCTTTTTCACGCTTGAAGAAGATAAAAATTATAAGTTAAAGAGGATATATATATACCCCTCTGGACAAACCCTAAGATAACCAGAAATAAATCCCATCCCTTGGATTTAACGCCCTGGGTCTGATGGCTATGATCAAGAATTCACAGGTCTGTTATTTCGCAAATCGCTATACTGAAACTGCGTTCGACGAACAGCTTTAAGACTTCGTTCGACGAATGGCAGTAAAGCTGCGTTCGATGAATGCTAATAAACTGCGTTCGGCGAACGACTGAAATGATGCGTTTGACAAACTGCTAAAAAGCTGTGTTCGACGAATGGCTGCCTGCGTTCGACGAACGGCTGCATGCGTTCGACGAACGGCTGAAAAGCTGCGTTCGACGAACGGCTGCCTACGTTCGACGAACGGCTGCCTGCGTTCTACGAGCGGCTGAAAAGCTGCGTCTGACGAACGGCTAAAAAGCTGTGTTTGACGAATGGCTGCCTGCGTTCGACGAACGAGTGCCTGCGTTCGACGAACTGCTGAAATGCTACGTTCGACGAACGGCTGCCTGCGTTCGACGAATGGCTACCTGCATTCGACGAACGACTGCCTGCGTTCGACGAACGACTGCCTGCGTTCGGCGAATGGCTGCTTGCGTTCGACGAACGGCTAAAAAGCTGCGTTCGACGAACGGCTGAAAAGCTGCGTTCGATGAATGGCTAAAAAGCTGCGTTCGACGAACGGCTGCTTGCGTTTGACGAATGGCTGCCTGCATTCGATGAACTGCTGAATTGCTGTGTTCGACGAACGGCTGCCTGCGTTCGACGAACGGCTGCCTGCATTCCACGAACGGCTACCTGCGTTCGACGAACGGCTGGCTAAAGGCATTTCTTATTTCCCGAGAACTGGCACTGCCTGCCCTTTCTGATTTCTCGAGAAGTATATTTCTCTGCTTATATAATCTCTCGAGAAGCTTAACTTCTGCCTAGATTATATCTCGAGAAGCTATAATTCCTTTTGATTTATCGAGAAGTATTACAGATTTCTCGAGAAGTAAATTTGGGGTGTTTCAAATCTCCCCTCCTTTAAGGAATTTCATCCCCAAATTATGAAAACAGCATCAATAGAATTAAAATATACCTGAGAGAAAAAGCTCGGGGTACTCCGCAAGCATTGTTTGCTCTCTTTCCCAAGAGAGTTCCTCTCTTCCGCAATTATTCCAACAGACCTTTACCATCCATATGGACTTGTTCTGCAACTGCTATACTTCAGTGTCTTCAATGCAAATGGGCTTGACTTTCGTTGCTAGCCCACCATCTACCGACACTTCGTTGACCGTAACAACATGAGTAGGCTCTTTCACAGCCTTCCGCAACACAGAGATATGAAATACATCATGCAGCCCGCTCAGCTCCGAAGATAGAGCAAGCCGATAGGCAGCTTCACCAATGCGCTCCAAGATCTCGAACGGTCCTAAGTATCTTGGACTTAGCTTTTTCAAGCATCGGATCCTCGATACTCCTTTGAACGGTTTGATCTTTAGGTAAACCCAATCACCAATGATGAACTCGACGTTCTGGTGATTTGCAATGTAATACTTTGCCTGCCTATCCTAGGCAATGAGCAACCGCTCTCGTATTGCCCGGATTGATGTATTTGCTTCAACCACGTCCTTGCGTTTCAACAACTTTGTGTCGCTCGTTTCAGCCCAAGCCAACGGTGTACGACATTTCCTACCATAAAGAGCCTCGAAAGGTGCCATCTTTATACTTTCTTGGAAGCTGTTGTTGTAGACAAACTCAATCATATAGAGATGATCTTCCCATCTCTTTCCGAAGTCCAGGGCGCACAACCTTAGCATGTCTTCCATCATCCTATTGGTCCTTTCGGTCTGTCCATCCGTTTGCGGCTGGAAGGTCGTGCTAAATTTTAGCTTGGTACCCACTAATTGATGAATCAGCCTCCAATCATTTGATGTGAACCGCCTACCACGATTGCTAATGATGCTACAGGGAACCCCGTGCAACCGTACGATATTATCAATGTATAACTTTGCTAGATTTTCCACGGAGTCGTCTTTCTGGTTCGGAATAAAGTGCGAAAATTTCGTCAAACGGTCTACGATCACCCAGATGGCGTCGTTCCCATGTTGCGATCTCGGCAATCCGTGCATGAAATCCATCGAAATATCGTCGAACTTCCATTCCGGGATCAGTAAAGACTTTAGAAACCCCCCAGGTCTTTGACATTCAGCCTTCACCAACGCGCAAGTGTGACACTTGGCCACGTAGGGTGCAATGTCTTTCTTCATTCCTGGCCACCTAAAGAGCTTCTTCATATCCATGTACATCTTTGTGCTCCCAGGGTGGATCGAGTACTTGGTAAAGCGAGCCTCGTACATCAATTCCGCCCGCAATGTACCAATATTTGGGACGCACAATCTGCCATTTTTCCACATAAGATCATCTTCGAAGGAGAAATCAGCATTTGACCCATCCATGGTCTCCGCTTTATAATGTTTCATGCTCGTATCCATCTCCAATGCTTGACAAACTTGGTCGGCCTGGTTGTATTGAACCTCCGTCCAGTTCAAGCACGCTGAAGGAGACGCTCTCCTATCGACACAAATGATCTCCATGGCTTCTAGCTTGCGGATTAGACGCTCATCGTGCATCAAAATCCAGTTTGCCTGTGCAGGAGCCCGATGACTCAACGCGTCCGCAACCACATTTCCTTTCCCAGGAGTGTATCGAATGTCGAAGGTGTAGTCCCCAAGGAACTCCATCCACCTCCTTTGTCGCATATTCAACTCCTTCTGATCAAGAAGGTACTTGAGGCTTTTGTGGTCGGTAAAGATGTCGATCTTCACGCCATACAAGTAGTGCCTCCAAAGTTTAAGAGCAAATACCACGGCCACTAGCTCCAAATCATGGACCGGGTAGTTCCTCTCATGAACCTTTAACTGACGGGAGCCATAGGCAATTGCCTGACCGAATTGCACTAAGACGCAACCCAAGCCACTCCCTGAGGCATCACTGTATATCTCATAGCATTCCATTCCACATGGCGAGCATAGAATGGGTGTCGTGGTCAGACGGCTCTTCAGTTCTTCAAAAGCTCATGCGCACTCGGGAGACCAAACAAACTTCTGATCTCTCCTAGTTAGTTTAGTGAGAGGAAGTGCGACCCTTGAGAAGTTCTCCATAAAGCGCCTATAATAGACGGCAAGTCCTAAGAAACTTCGGACTTCCGCTGCATTTTTCAACACCGGCCACGCTCGGATCGCTTCTATTTTTGACGGATCAACCGCAACTCCATCCCCACTAACAACATGACCCAGGAATGCTACTGACGATAGCCAAAACTCACACTTGGAGAACTTGGCATATTGTTGACTCCTCCTCAGGGTGCTCAAAACTGCGTGCAGATGCCCTGCATGCTCCTTCTCCGACTGAGAGTATCCCAAAATATCGTCGATGAAGACGATCACAAATTGATCCAAATACTCTCAGAACGTTCTATTCATTATGTCCATGAATACTGACAGTGCATTAGACAGACCGAACGGCATAATCATGAACTCATAGTGCCCAAAGCGGGTACTGAACGCTGTATTTGGAATGTCACAATCCGGAATACGAAGCTGATAATAGTCGGACCTTAAGTCTAGCTTAGAGTATACCGTCGACCCAACCAGTTGGTCGAATAAGTCATCGGAATAGGATAACGGTTCTTCTCGGTCAGCTTAGTCTGCTACTACCACGACAACAGCAAAGTTGAGCTTAGGATCTGAAGTCTTCAACAATTTGAAGAACATCTTCTCACCTTTTCATAGTTTCTCCTATCCGCGCTCATTCGAGACACATTGGGCAGCATTACCTCCAATCTATCCTTGGCTACGGTAAGTGACACTCCGATTCATAGCACGAACTCCTAGATAGAAAAGGAGCGTGATGCTCTCGTATTGAAAAGAGCTCTCGCTGGATAGTTGAAAATTAAGACAAGGCCTAATTGTACGCAAATAAGCCTAAGGGCACACAGAAGAATAAATCATGTATAACCATAAAGGCTAATTTATAATTCATACCTGTAAAGACGTCAGTTTGTCGTAAGTTTTCTTGCTGGCCAAGCGAGTAAACTCTCGGCTGGGTCGGAATGTGCTGGGAAGTAGAAGACTCCGCAGCTTTGCCCTTTTCCGCATGACCCGCAGCATGAGCATAGTCCATCGCTCAGTTTTCCGGTCTCGGGGGACCACTTCGACACACACGTGCTTTGTGTCCCACTTTTCCGCAAGTGAAACATACAATAGGGCCATGAGCAGTCGTTGTTCCCGACACATTGAAGTGAGCCGCTTCCCCAGACTTAAACTTCCTCTTATTTCTTCTAATCTCAGGTTTGGACTGAGAGGCCGACGCATGAAACTCTGATTTCTTTTCATTGAGGTTTTCACGCTCAGTATACTCTTCATATCCATCTCCAGATATTTAGCCACTTTCACCAGAACATGGAAGCCAAGTAACATCGGACATGCAAGTGCTAGCCTTAAGTCATCACGCAGACCGTTATAAAACTTATTGACCTTGGTCTCCTCATCTTCCCACATAGACCTCTCATAACGACCCAGATTGATGAACTCATTCAGGTACTCATCCATTGAGTTCCCTCCCTGCTCCAGGTGAAAACACTGGTTCTGTAGTGCCAAATGCTCAGTTGAGAGCATGTACCTTAGAAGGAATGACTCATGGAAGTTTTCCCAAGAGATTTTGGTAAGTTGTCTACCACCAAATTTGTGCACCAACTCTTCTTCCCACCAAAGTCTTGCTTCTCTTATAAGTAGGAAGGTGTCCAAGGCTACCAACATATCCTTAATTATAAGTATTGATGTTAATGTCCTCTTTATTTCTGACAACCACTCAGCAGCTCTCACAGGGGATTCAGTCCCCGCGAAGGATGGAGGGTTGAGGCTCAGAAAGTACTTTAACAGTTGACAGCGCAATTGCGGTTCCGCCTTTGGCTCACTTCCCAATGTCCGAACCGGGGCCACAATAAGACTGGGAGGCTGTACCAGCCTTCCTTGCCATGCATTCTGCGCGGCTATGACCGCTTCTGTGACCACTCGAATTGTTTCAGCAGAAGGGAGGGTTGCACGTACATGGGTAGACACACTATTGTCCGTAGTGTTAAGGGGTTGAGACTGCCCTCACCACTCCTAGTCACCTATAATCGTGTAAGACATAATTTAGTGACTGAAAACAAGGCAAACAACAATCATGAAACGCTCAGGTTCAGCAAACAAGTATGTTTTTCCATTCCTAAGTGGACATTCTTATTAGTTTTTTGTCGTTTTAGGTGAAAGCACAACCCGTGCACACCATCCCTTAAAAGGAATTCGGCCTCGAATTCTTTAAACTACGGATCGACTCCTAAGTCTCTGATACCAAATTGTAACGCCCTGCCAGTACAAATAATATAACAGTAGGTCCGGCCAAGACCCCACGCCATACTAAACACACTAGTTAGGCATTAAAAGGTGATAATCAGAAAAGAACAACAACTACACGAGAGTAAAAAGCGTAAGCGGAAGCATTTGCATTAAACATCTTTTAGAATTGTCTACTATCACAGGAATGAAACAAATAGAGTTACGACATTAAGGCCTTATATTTATCAAATGTATAGAAACTCAAAACATACATCGGCATGCAGGCCGTCAATACATGAAAAGCAGAATGGAGGCTGGCCTTCGAGGGCCAACACAGCAAAACGACCACCGCCCGCTATTTCCCGCTAGGCTCACCTGCGCCTGCAACCAACATCCAATAAGAGGTAAACGAGAGTCACTTATGAGATGACCACAAACCATGTAACGATCCCCCCCCCCCGGCCATCTAGCCAGCTCAGGGGCGTGTCACTGCTAACATGCAAGCAAGCCGTACATGCAACATGTAACAATATAAGGAAAGTGCAAACTACACTACACAAGGTGAGGTTTCAAGCACAATCAATCTTCTAGGTTGAGCATCAAGTAAAAGGGAACCTAGGTATGCACATGATGTTGGTTGCGTTCACCTGGAGGTTCCCCACAACCGCCTAAGCAACCGCATGAGGCTAACATAACATCAATTCATCAAAACACTCCACCCTAAGGAACATAGCCTTTGGTGGGAAAAAAAGAGCTTCAGGCCTGACTAGGTTAACACCTTTTACGGCCTCTCCCATGATCCCACGGCTTTACAAGAGGTACTTCCTCCTACCGATCTGTATGGAAACGGGTTCGGTTCAGCTTTTCCCGTGCTCTCACCATCGTGATCTATCGCACGACCTGGGTACGGCTTCACCTCGGCCCATAAGGGTAGCACAACAAGTGCCCACAAAATTTAGCTACGCATCAAATCCTTTCACTCGAACTTAGACTTCGCAAATAACAACCAAGAAGGAGGTACAAGACCACTCCTCTTAAAATCTAGTGGTGAAGGTTTGCATTCAACCACCCAAGCAAGGGGCTTCCGTTAGGCTCTCAAAAGGCACCTAAAAGTCAAGTCCCGCAACACAATAGAAGATCCCACGGAGACATTCTCCGGCACGCATTCTAGGCTTAATCTAAATGCAACGTCGCAATCCAAGCATCACTGATCCGGGCTCACGGCCACGAATAGGATTCACACAAAATGCCTAAATCTGCACGACTACCAGATTTCTAAATGCAATTTGATGGGGACGGACACAATCGACCCGGAGTTCCGAAGAACTAGAGGAAATCCTACACTTCACCCATTTGGTGAAAAGGATTCCTCATGCAAGCATCGAACAGGAATGAGAGGACAAAACACGTCCTAAGACCGGGAGGAAGGATCGTTACCCTTGGAGTTTTCTTCCCCGCCATAAATCTGAGATTTCACTCAGATAGAAAGAACCGCAATGGGCTGCTCTTTCCAGATCTAAAAATGGCTCGCGATTCGGAGCTTCGAAGCTCGGGCAATGGCAGAAGAAGCCTCAATCTTCTTCTTCGCTGTCATTGTTTTTCCTCGGTTTCCATCTTTTTCACACTTGAAGAAGATAAAGATTATAAGTTAAAGAGGATATATATATACCCCTCTGGACAAACCCTAAGATAACCAGAAATAAATCCCATCCCTTGGATTTAATGCCCTGGGTCTGACGGCTATGATCAAGAAGTCACGGGTCTGTTATTTCGCAAATCATCGTACTGAAACTGCGTTCGACGAACAGCTTTAAGACTGCGTTCGACGAATGGCAGTAAAGCTGCGTTCGACGAATGCTAATAAACTGCGTTCGGCGAACGGCTGAAATGCTGCATTCGACGAACGGCTAAAAAGATGCGTTCGACGAACGGCTTCCTGCGTTCGACGAACGGCTGCCTGCGTTCGACGAACAAATGAAAAGCTTCGTTCGATGAACGGCTGCCTGCGTTCGACGAACGGTTGTCTGCATTCGATGAGCGGATGAAAAGTTGCGTTCGACGAACGGCTAAAAAGCTGCGTTCGACGAACGGCTGCTTGCGTTCGACGAATGGCTGCCTGCGTTCGATGAACTGCAGAAATGTTGCGTTCGACGAACGGCTTCCTGCGTTCGACGAACGGCTGCCTGCGTTCGATGAACGGCTGGCTAAAGACATTTCTTATGTCCCAAGAACTGGCATTGCCTGCCCTTTCTGATTTCTCGAGAAGTATATTTCTCTGCTTATATAATCTCTCGAGAAGCTTAACTTCTGCCTAGATTATATCTCGAGAAGCTATAATTCCTTTTGATTTCTCGAGAAGTATTACAGATTTCTCGAGAAGTAAATTTGGGGTGTTACATTGGGTTTCCCTTAGACCTAAGTTAGAAAATTTTGTGTCGAGAACATGGCGATTTTGAGGTCAATCTTGTTCAACGTTACTCAGGCAAAGATGAGATGGTGTAACAGTATGTTCAGAATAATGATCTGTAGTATTACAAGGACAATGGATAGACATCATTGATCGAACAACAACTTGACCTTAGTTGAATCATTGGAAATTTAAAGTCACCAAGATTAAGAACTTAGGGATGCCGATGTCCCAATCTATAAGTTGAGGATGGAAATTATATCTTACAAGTTATAATTATATCCGGAAGTTCTTGTGGTTTGAGGCATTCAGAAGTGATTAACTTATGATTTGTTAAAAATCACACCCTATAATGGTAGAAAATTTTAACTACAATAATAGCCTTTATACCTTGGGAGCTATGATGATGAATAACCAGAGATCTTAGACGATGACTTATTGGATTTAGAATCTAGTGTTTGAGTTCACTATGATAAGAACGATCTATGTTTATCTTACTTTGGACCATCTGAATGTGATCAAGACTAGCATATGTGGAAGTGATAGGAATTTGGTGAAATGAACATGGTGATATTTCCTTGATGAAATTGACTTGTGAAAAATCATAAGGTTTCAAAAGATTTTACCCGTATACCTTATAAATCAAACTCCACCTAGAAAATGATTGGGTGTCATCTTACAAACATTGATACTAATAATGATTGGTTAACATATACTCATAAAATTTCACGAGTACACCCCCACTTAAATTTCTAGGATAATTGGGACGCCTGACGATCTGATCAGTTCCATCAATATTGAAAGTGCACAGTTAACCTCACTAGAATTCTCTAGAGGGGGGTGAATAGAGATTTAAAAATATTGTGTGCAAAGTTAATAAATATTTATATATTTATATGTGTAATATTCTCAGATTTAAGCTTCCCACACACCAACAAGAATTAAGCAAGTCTTTTGATAAGGAGACTCTTAGAACCAGCCTGAGTATATTGATAAGGAGACTCTTAGAACCACTACAACTGAATTTTTTGAAGAGAAATTCTAAAAACTCTTTTACATAATTTGAAAATGAAGTAAGAATAAGAAGAAGAAGTAGAAGAAAAATAATTGGAGCAGGAAAGAATCTTCTTCCTAGCAAGAAGATTAGAAGCACAAGTATAGTGAATTTGAAATCTCTCTTCTATAGTGAGAAGGAGATTGTAGGCCTTTTTCTCTTTCAGTGAGAGCTTTCAGAAATGGCAGCAGTATGGCTTTAGAAGGAGGAGGAGAAGAAGGCTTTTTCTTTGCTGCAGCACTATTTCACTTTTCTCAGCTTTCTCACTTTTCACTTGGGAGCTTTTCCTCTTTTTCAAATGGATGGAGTGGATCACTACTTTTCTTCTCTGCCGACTTCCCTCTTATTTATAGCTATGTTTATTCAAAGAATACTATAGGAGAATAATCAATTAGCAGTCAGAGAAATAGTAAGAGAGAAAAGATTCCATAATCAATATTTCTGTAGAAGGAAAGAGATCATTCTGATTTCAAATAATATCCATAATAAACTTAATCAATTTAGCCAAGAATCAATTATAAGGAAAGACTGATTCAGAACGGCTATAAAAGAATAATATAATTCCTTAAGAATCAGATCTACAGAAAGAAGGAAAGAGATCTGGCGTGTTTTTGAATCTGTCACAGAAATCGACGTGCGTCGATTACTATTCGACGTAAGCGTCGATTTCAGCCTGGCTAGATGTCGAGAAGAAAATATGGAAAGAGCGTCGACAGAGGTGCATCGAATTTTTTGGGTGCGTCGACTAGAAATCAGAGTTACATCGACTTTTGTTACATCGAATTCTGTTTAGAAATACTTCAACTCAGTATGAGAGATACGTCGACTACACATCGACGTTGCGTCGATTACTATTCGATGCATATTTACTTAAAACTAAATTTTCACTCTGAGAATACATATTCTATTCATTTCTAGGGGTTAAGATAAATCATTTTCCCAACAATCTCCCCCTATTTGTCTTAACCCTATTCAGAGAGAAATTTTATCAGCTTGTAATCAACACATCAAAGCATATTTATAAAAAAGAGATATATTAGGTAATCAGAAGATAATGGAGAAAGAAATCATATAACAGACTTTTTGTACAGATCAAACAATACTTAAGTATTAAAAATAGAGCTCTGCTCAAAATTGTTCAACATATCATTCAGCTCCCCCTGAGTCAAAATTGTTCAGCATATCATTCAAGAGGAGAAGGAGGAGTTTTTCTCTTCCTAGAGAATACTTTAGGGAGATCAGGTCTTTTTATAGAGGCGAGTTGTTCCTGTTCATTCAGCTCCCCCTGGGTCAAAGTAGTCCATTACCCCTGAGATAGAACTTCCTTTATACTTTCTTTTTCTGCTTCTTCAGCTTCTTTTTCAGCTTCTTTCTCTACTCTACTTGCCTCCCCTTGTAAGAGAGCTACTTGTTGTTCAACCTCTCTTGCTATAGAAAGTACATCTGTTAGCTGTTCTGTAGTATGTAGCTCAGGTACTATTTCATTCCCAATGGTCATAGGCAGATCAAGGCTATCAGATTTTGATGTTTGAGAGGTTTTGTGTGAGTGAGATTTGTGGTTGGAGAGCTGTTCTTCATCTAACTTCTCCCCCTTCTTGACCTTCTTAGCCAAGGAGGTTAAGAATGATTTAGTAACCTTAGATGAAGACACAGAGGTTTTGAGTACTTGCACAGAGGCATTTATCCCATCCAACTGGGTTTGCATGTGACTGATATAAGAGTGAATTTGAAGGCAGTGTCCATCCAGCATTTCTTAAAAATTTTGGGCTGCTGTCTGGATACACTGAGTGATGAGAGTTTTAGTGGATGGAGATGGTTCAGGTTGTGTTGGTGAAGGATATAATGGTGGAGGGGATAAAGGTGGGGAAGTAGTTATTGATATATGAGGTGTGTAAGATGATGTAGGTAGAGAAAATGTGATAGTAGGAGGAGGTAGAGGTGGTGATTGAATTGGTGTATGTGAAGATGTAGTTAAGGTAGGAGGTGTGAGGGTAGTGGAGACTATTAGTGTGGATGATGTTGGTAGGGAAGAGATGTATGTATGTTGAGGAGGAGGGGAAGATGGATGCACAGGAGAATTAGGAGGAGAGGGAGTCCTTTCAGGAATGGAGCCAGGCTTGGGGATTTGCCTGGTCCATTTTGAGAAGAGGGCTATGGACATCCTTTTTCGAGGAGGTATGGGAATTCCTTTTGACCTACATAGGTCAGGGAAGGAGTGGAGGAGTACCTGACTCATGATCCTCATATAGGCATTTTCTTTTTGAGAATATTTGTAGCCTATCATTTTTAGTAAGCAGCTGGCCCAGTCAACCTTCTTTTTCAGCACAAGGGCCCCCATGATGTTCAGTTGCTGCTTGGGCACTGCATCATGGGCAGAGATCTTGCATAGTAGAATTTTTGCTACTATGTCTGCCAATAGCCTATATTCATCAGAGAAATCTATTTTCTTCAGGTGGATTGGTTTATCTTTGGAGAACTTCATGATGAGTAATAGATTTTTGATTTCCTCAGGGGTGAGTTCCACAGGTTCATCACCTGATAAGGGAATGATGATTGGAGATTCATCTAGCTATTCTTAGAAAATAATTTGCTTTCCTTTTGATTTGAAATAGGATAGTGTTGTTGTGTACTTGAGGGAAGATCAAAGGTATCCCTAAGATGTTCTGCAGAGATTGAGACTGGTGTCTCATAGAGTGTTCCTGTGATCTCTCCTTGTTTAGACATTTGAACATGATTCATTAACTCAGTGATTTCTGTCTCTAGGAGTCTACATCTTGTGGAAATGAGTTTGTCTAGACCAGCTTCAGCGAAGAGAGCTATGATGCTTTTATAGTTTTCGGCGGCCGCTTGGAAGGATTCAAGATCAATATCGAAACCAGAGTTGATCTTGGGAGCCATTTAGGTCAGTGAAATAGAGGAGGAGATGACTGGACTGAGAAATAAGAAGGATGAGAGATGCAAGGATCATGCTGAATTTTAACTGAAGAGTCTATTTAAGTTAGGTGAAACGTCGACACGAGACACAGCTCGAGGTTTATTCGGTACAACAGTAGATGTGACTGAAAATATTTTAGTATTGCCGCTCTTTTTCATGAAGTCGACGTTGCGTCGAGTGGATGTCGATGTATGCTTCGGTATAGTCTGATAGGGTTTCCTATCGACGTATGCGTCGATTAAGAGATCGACGTGACTTTTACTTTGTCTGAAACTTCCAGGTTTTTCTTGAGAGATTATTTCTTCCTAATCCTAAGGTTTTCTAAGTCACCCTTGGACTAATTTTATAAACAATTGGATTGATTGTGCCAACATTGTTCGGCAGTGTGGCCAATTTTATTACAGATATAACACCTAATTGTCTTTAGATTATGTGAATTTAAGTTTAGAGAGGGATAGAGATGTTGATTAGGATAGAGTTGTTGATTAGGATAAAAGTTTTGATTAAGATAAGAGTTTTGATCAGGATAGAAGTTTTGATCAGGATGAAAGTTTTGATTAGGATAGAAATTTTGATCAGGATGAAAGGGTCCTGAATGGGGGTTAAGATAGAAAGTTTTTGAAGAATAGCTATGTGGTGTATTTAAGTTGCTATGAGGTTTTATGCGTCGATATCTATTCGACGTATGTTGAGAGTTGCGTCAATATGTATTCAGCGCTTTCTCTAGATTGCGTTGATCTGGAATCGATGCATGGAAGTAGTTGCGTCGATTGTAAGTCGACGTAATTTTATTCATGCACCGATTTGAGGTTGAAGCATCTAAGAGATTGAGTCGAGTAGAATTCGACATACTGTCATTCATACGTCGATATGAAGTCGACGTAATTGTGTCTTCACAAATTTTATTCTTCCCTTTTTCTGGTTGGAGATTTTTTTTTTTTTTATGAATTGTTTCTTTTGGCCTGGTAGCCTTCTTAGGAGGAGTTTGAGAGTCTTCATCTGAATAGTATGATGTTTCATCAAAATGGTCTATCTCCTTGAAGGTGAAGTCTTCTTCTTTATTCTGTGAGTCTTCTTCTAAGTTTGTTGATTTTATGGGTTTAGTAAATTTAACAGGGCTCATCCAAGAAGGTTTGGTGGATGGTATTGAACTGGTTGAAGGATCAGCCCCTAGCCCCAAATTCTTATGTCTGATTGTTTGTTTTTCAGTGATTTCTTTAAGTGTTTGGCTTCTGGCTTTTATAGATTCTTCAAGCTTTTGCCTAGGAAACCTTATTCTTAAGGAGCTGATTTTCTATTTTAGCACTTTGTATTTCCTTTTCTGTTTTATAGATTTCACACCTTAGTCATAATTTTTTGAACATGTATCCTCTATTTTTCTCATATTGATTTGTTCTTTTAGATCCTTAATTTCTTGTTTAGCTTTTAGTTGATCTAAACAGAGTCCTTTAAAATCACTTTTGAAATCATCACATAGAAAATCTATTTCATCAAAAATGCTTACCTCATCCTTATCCTCAGATTCCACTATGAGAATAAGGTTATCTTCTTTTTCATCTTCAGAAGAGATGCTTCCTTCTGAACCTGTTTCACTCCATAATTCAGCAACACATTTTTTTCTGAGCTTCCAAGAGCCATTAAGCATAGGTCTTCTTGCTTAGACTCTTTACTGTCACTTTTAGATGAGGTGCTGTCTTCAGAGTCCGCTTCACTCCAAGCTTCTGCAATGAAGCCTCTTTCTTTCTTCTTCTCCTTCCTCTTGAGATCTTTCTTTTTCAGATCTTTCTTTTTCTCAGCATTTTATGGACATTCTGGAGCAATATGTCTAGTTTTCCTGCAGGAGTAACAAATAATTTCTTTAGTAGGAGTCTTATCATACCTTGGTTTTGACTCTCTCCTTCTAGACCCATCTTTCCTGACCCATTTCTTGAATCTTCTGGCCAGGAGGCTGAATAATTCTTCTTCAGTAACAGGGTTTCCTCTTCTGTTGCTTTTAATGCAATGTTTCTATCATTTGAGGAGGTTGGAGTGTTTTCCCTTCTTTCCTTCTCTTCTCTGGTTTTCAGCAGTTGCTCATAGGATTTGAGTTTTCCTAAGAGAGCATCTGTTGAGATTTCCTTTTGTTCTCTAGTATCCCTTATTGCCCATATTCTTGAGTCCCATGAACTTGGGAGACTCATTAACAATTTGTCATTGATCTCTGTGAGAGAGATCTCTCTATCCAAGCTCCTTAATTGATTGATGATCAGACTTAATCTGTCATACATCTCAGATATGCTTTCTTCATGCTTCTTTTCAAAGTTCTCATATTGGGAGATCAATAGAGCCTTTCTATCTTTCCTTTCATCAGCACTTCCTTCTACTATCTTTGTAAGAGCCTCCCAGATTTCTTTGGCTGATTCACAGTCAACAACCTTTTGAAAGATTTCATCTGAGAGGGTTGAGACAAGAATGTTCACAGCTTTTGCATCACTTGTTCCTGCCTTCTTCTCTTCAACTGTCCACTCAGCCCTTGGGACAAGTGTTTGAGTCACTTTACCACTTGAGTCCTTTCTATAGGGTTTGGGAGGACCTGTCAAAATAACATAAAACAAATCTTCATCAATAGAATTCATATAGATCCTAATTCTTGTTTTCCAAAGTGCAAACTTTTCAAGGTTGCAAATTGGTGGTCTGGTGGAAGCATAATCTTTGATTTGTGCCATAAAAATTTTTTTAGAAATATATATGAGGTAGGATCTTTTTGATCAAGGAGTTATCCCTTTTTGATCAACCTCGCTTTGATACCAATTGAAAGTGCACAGTTAACCTCACTAGAATTCTCTAGAGGGGCGGGGGGTGCTTTCTTCATGCTTCTCACACACCAACAAGAATTAAGCAAGTAAAGAAAGAAAATAGCAAAAAGAAAAACCACAGCACAACACAAAGAAATATAGTGGTTCCCCAAACTTTGGGTAGTCCACTCTTCTACCCCCTTGGTAAGAATTCACTATCTTGCACTGAGTCTCTTGATAAGGAGACTCTTAGAACCAGCCTGAGTCTTTTGATAAGGAGACTCTTAGAACCAGCCTGAGTCTTTTGATAAGGAGACTCTTAGAACCACTACAACTGAATTTTTTGAAGAGAGATTCTAAAAACTCTTTTACACAATTTGAAAATGAAGTAAGAATAAGAAGAAGAAGTAGAAGAAAAATAATCGGAGCAGGAAAGAATCTTCTTCCTAGCAAGAAGATTAGAAGCACAAGTATAGTGAATTTGAAATCTCTCTTCTATAGTGAGAAGGAGATTGTAGGCCTTTTTCTCTTTCAGTGAGAGCTTTCAGAAATGGCAGTAGTATGGCTTTAGAAGGAGGAGAAGAAGAAGGCTTTTTCTTTGCTGCACCACTCTTTCACTTTTCTCAGCTTTCTCACTTTTCACTTGGGAGCTTTTCCTCTTTTTCAAATGGATGTAGTGGATCACTACTTTTTCTTCTCTGTCGATTTCCCTCTTATTTATAGCTCTGTTTATTCAAAGAATACCATAGGAGAATAATCAATTAGCAGTCAGAGAAATAGTAAGAGAGAAAAGATTCCATAATCAATATTTCTGTAGAAGGAAAGAGATCATTCTGATTTCAAATAATATCCATAATAAACTTAATCAATTTAGCCAAGAATCAATTAGAAGGAAAGACTGATTCAGAACGGCTATAAAAGAATAATATAATTCCATAAGAATCTGATCTACAGAAAGAAGGAAAGAGATCTGGCGTGTTTTTGAATCTGTCACAGAAATCGACGTGCGTCGATTACTATTTGATGTAAGCGTCGATTTCAGTCTAGCTAGACGTCGAGAAGAAAATATGGAAAGAGCGTCGACAAAGGTCAGTCGACTTTACTGGGTGCGTCGACTAGAAATCAGAGTTACGTCGACTTTGGTTACATCGAATTCTGTTTAGAAATACTTCAACTCAGTATGAGAGATACGTCGACTACACTTCGACGTTGCGTCGATTACTATTCGACGCATATTTACTTAAACTAATTTTTCACTCTGAGAATACATATTCTATTCATTTCTAGGGGTTAAGATAAATCATTTTCCCAACAAATGTTAAGAACTGGATAAGTCGTAGAATGGAGTTGATTGATCACTCGGACATACATGAAGGAATAAGAATCTGAACGTGTAGAGAAATTTTATAAAAGCATTGTCTACCCATACAAACAAGAGCTTTAATCACCAAAGAAATGGTGTTTTCCGGAGCATGTAGCCTCCCGAAATAAAGAAAGACGTCGTAGGTTTGTGATGCACGGTGAGGTCTGTCGACTAGTGAAGACCAAGTGCAAGAGTCTTTGGGAAAGTACCACAGTCACTGCCCGTGTTAGGGAGTGGAAGCTCGAGGATATAATTATGGATTTCATATACAGGTTACCACATCCCCACTCCGGGCATAAGTTTATTCGGAACATCGAGGATAGATTGACCAAGGTAGCTAGGGTCACCCCGTGACGGAAGGACGCTCCCATGGGTGTTTGATGGGATTTGATGAGATGTTTGTCCATTATCGTGGAGTACCCAGGACGATCGTGTTAGATCAGGATGGACGGGTTACGTCCAGGAAGTAAAGATCTGTCCAGGCTGATATGGGCTCATGGTTGACGTTCAGCACAGCTTTCCACCCACTGAGGGATGGAGGCGCAAAATTCCACCATCTTGGACCCAGGATGAGGATTTAAAGACACTCAGCATTGAATTTGTAAAGGACACAGATGCCCAGGTGCGACTGATTCAAGTTAGGATGCTGGAAGCCCAGAATAGGCATGCCAAATATTACTTTGCACGACATCGTGTAGTAGAGTTTCAGGTTAGAGACCGTGATGGGGACGACGGCCCACAACATGATGAAGATGTGGTTGATGATGATCAACCACCACCATCCAAGGATTTGCGATGCCACGACAATCTTGACGGGCAATGTTACAACCTTCGCCCTCGGCACACGAAGAACCTTATTTAAATTTCTATTTCGTTTTATTATGTTATTTTAGACATTTATTCTGGCCTGCGTTTAGCCACCTTTTGCTGCATTTATTTATGTTGGTCTGCGTTTAGCCGGCCATTGTTGCTGTTAATTTATTTGGGATGTATATAGCCATTGGTGTGTGTAAGGCTATATAAGGCCATGACTATTAGATTAATATTCAGTTTTATGATTTGAAATTTGAAATAGAATCCAAACTTGGAATTCTCCCCCTCTCCCTCTCTTCCTCTCTTGGAAATTCCCCCCCCCCCCCCCCCCCCCCCCCCCCCCCCTTCTTCCCTCTCCTTGGCCGCCCCTCTCTCTACTTCCCCTCTTGGAGACCACTTCTCCCCCTCACCTTCTCCTTCTCTCTAGAATTCGGCCAACAACAACAAAGAAGATCCAAGGTGCACGAAGGATTGGGCAAACTCGCTCGGGCGTGAATCGACGAAGACGGACGTGTACATCTTCTTTGGCTCATCTCTGGTGGGCTTGTGGAGGGAACGATCGATTGTTGTGGATCCAATATCTCGAATCTACAAACTCCGAGTGGGTATCGAAACTTTCTACCAAAGAGTTTTCCCTCTTAGATTTTTCTAGTGGTGGTCGAGTTTTGGCG
Organism: Dactylorhiza incarnata; assembly: GCA_033032865.1. Classification (NCBI taxonomy): domain Eukaryota; kingdom Viridiplantae; phylum Streptophyta; class Magnoliopsida; order Asparagales; family Orchidaceae; genus Dactylorhiza; species Dactylorhiza incarnata. The sequence goes on from JAWHQI010000068.1 coordinate 4,041,307, forward strand.
TGATCTTGCAAGCTACGGAATTTTCGTGATTATTTTCTTGTGGATCTGTGTTATCTTTGATATTTCTGAAACATACGAAAAATTATTGACGATCCTTGCTTTGTTCTTGTTGGGGAAACATCCACCCTTTCCGAATCGATTTGTTTTGGTGGATTTTCTTTGGTACCACACCACGCTCGTCCGGAATCAATAATATTCCTTTTAGCTTGTGTGGATATAGGCATATAGTCTATATTCATACTCTAGCAGTTGTTACCCGTACGCTGCGTTAAAATTAATAATAAGCATATTCGAGGGCTGCGTTTAATTTGTGTTTGGGTAGAGCGGAGCGGCGAGAGTCTTTTGTTCGTAATCGCGTGCGACCACTTCAACTCGGTGGCCTACATCAATTTTGGTATCAAAGCCAGGTTCGTGTTAATTTCTAAATTGACGCAATCCTTAGGTTGTCGTAGAACGCCGACACTCACAATCGTCACACGATTTGGCACTCAAAATTTAAAAATAAAATTTCGTCAGTCTGCGAATAGCGGTCTAAAATTCTCATTTTTTTGCGAAATTCAAAAAACAAATTTCTGGATATTCAACTTAATATTTTCTGTAAGAAAATCAAAAAATATTTTTACTTACCTTAGTTATTAGGCGGGAATAAAATTATATTTCGTAAAATTTCTGTCTTGATCCAAAATTCTGGTCTGCATTTAGTAAAAAAACAAAACAATTTTTTCTGCAGAAAACTACAAAAAAAGCCACTTGTCTTGTTGTTTATGCGCACTAGGCTTGGTACGGAGTATCTCCCAACCACTTCCACCATGGCAGACGACCATGATGAAGAACACGCTCCGGCTACGATTGCGGAGCTTCGGGACGAGTTTAACGCTAAGTTCGATGCACTCACACAGTTAATACAAGGGTTAGCTTTAAATCAAGCGGTGCCTCGAAATCCCGCTGCCAACCAACGAGATGAGAGACCAAATCATCGCCGTAACCAGGACGATGAGCAAGCGCCTCGTCATGAGTTCGATGTAACTAGAGCTGTAAAAATTGATCCACCGTCATATGATGGTATGGGTGAACCCCAAGTCTTTTTAGACTGGATCATGGAGATCTAGTGCTATTTCGAGTGGAAAAATCTGGTGGACGGTGAGAAAGTGCGGGTTGCACGGATGAAGCTTTTGGGTAGGGCCAAAACGTTCTGGTTGAACGAAGAGAGGCGATTAGGTACCGTGAATGGAGCACCCTCAATTGGGTGGGCTGCCATGAAAGCACTTTTGTCGGACCAATATGTCCCTGCATATCATCGAACCCAAATGTTCGACGACTTAGCCACCCTTCGTCAAGGGGGCAAATCGGTAGCGGAGTGCATGGGACTCCTTAAAGATATGATGGTACGGTGTGACGTGCGGGAAATGCCCGAAGTTACACTATCTCGTTTTCGTAAGGGACTCAACCCAGACATCCAAATCAAGCTCTTGCGTTATGGTCATACGGACCTTAACACGACTTTCAATGCTGCCTTAGACTTAGAGAAGCACAACGCCTACAAGTCCAAGGGACGAGCATTCCTGAAGGGAAAGTCCCTTTTAGGAGCCCCACCTTAGTCCTCCATGAAGAACAAAGGGAGGTTTAGATCGACTGATTCGAATTCCGTAGTCATTACTGCTAGGAATATCAAGAGACCCACTGGTGAGAGTGTTCCGATAGGGCGGATTAGTAAGACTAACGCCACTTGTTTCACTTGCGGGATCCAAGGGCACTACGCTAGTGAGTGCCCCACTAAAACGAAGCCCCTTAGCACTTATGGGCTCTCCCTCCGAACCCGCCGAAATTGTTTACGAGGGCGCAGATGAATCTGAAGGCGAGCCTAGTGATATGGATGATGATTCTTAAATGATGGTGATGCTATCTATCTTAACTACCCCGCGAGTATTGGACGAGTATAATAGGACAAGCATATTTTCTCTGCACTTTAAAAGCGGTGATAAATGGTGTAAGCTGATTATTGATAGCGGGAGTTGCATGAATGTAATCTCTGAAAAGGCGGTCACTCGGATGAAACTAAGCACGGAACCACACCCCCAACCATATAAAATTGCTTGGGTCAACAAAACTTCAATTGGAGTGTCTAAGCGATGTCTAGTGCCATTGGCTATTAAGGGATACGTGGATAAGGTTTGGTGCGACGTTATCCCTATGGACGTTTGTCACGTGTTGTTAGGACGTCCGTGGCTCTTCGTTTATGACGTCACTCACTTTGGCCGTGCAAATACCTATGAGTTCAAGTTTAACGGCAAGACCGTTACCTTGAAGCCCACGCCCCCTAAGGACCCCTCGATCGCTTCTTCGGACAAAATTGTGCCCGCGGAGAAGAAGACATTAACGTTGATAGGTAGGAAAGAGCTCGAGCGTCACTCCTTCGTTGAGGGTATCCTTTATGCGCTAGTTTGTCTACAAGTCAAGGGCGACGAGTCCTCGTTCGAGAGCCTACCGCCGGCGTTGCAGAATCCTTTAGAGGAGTATAAGGATGTGTATCTGGAGGAGTTGCCCGCAACATTACCCCCATTGCGGGATATCCAACATGCCATAGATCTCATTCCGGGATCCTCCCTACCCAACCTACCACACTTTCGATTGAATCCGTCCGCCCACGCGGAGTTGCAAATCCAAATTGCTAAATTATTGCAAAAAGGATTTATTCGGCATAGTAAAAGCCCATGCGCCGTTCCCGCCTTGCTAGCACCCAAGAAAGACGGTTCTTGGAGAATGTGTGTGGATAGTAGGGCCATTAATAAAATCACTATTAAATACTGTTTTCCCATCCCGCGTTTGGACGACCTATTGGACATGTTAGCCGGTGCCACAATCTTTTCGAAATTGGATCTTAGGAGTGGCTACCACCAGATATGGATCAGAGAAGGGGATGAGTGGAAAATAGCGTTTAAGTCGAAGGAAAGACTTTATGAGTGGCTAGTAATTCCATTCGGGCTCTCCAATGCCCCAAGTACGTTCTCTCGGATGATGACCCACGTCTTCCAACCGTATATGGGGAAGTTTATAGTGGTGTATTTTGATGACATACTCATTTTTAGCACTTCTACTTCCGATCATGAGGGGCATTTGAAGATTATTTTGGAGACGCTCCGAAAGGAGAAATTATTTGTCAATATTAAGAAGTGCACGTTCTATGTTTCGTCGGTGGAGTTCCTAGGTTACATTGTTAGTTCAGAGAGCATGCACGTTGATCCTAAGAAGGTCCAAGCCATAGTGGATTGGCCGGAACCCACCAATATTAGGGAAGTTAGAAGTTTCCACGGTTTAGCCACCTTCTACCGCCGGTTCATACGCGACTTTAGTAGCATCATGGCTCCCATCATGGAGTGCATGAAGAAAGGCGATTTTGTGTGGTCCAAGTCTGCCACCAAAGCGTTCCACACTATTAAGGCCCGAATGTCGGAAGCACCCCTCTTGGGGTTACCGGATTTTAATAAAGTCTTTGAGTTGTCTTGTGATGCATTCGGGATTAGTATTGGAGGCGTTTTAAGTCAAGAGGGGCATCCGGTAGGTTATTTTAGTGAGAAGCTTGCGGGGCCTAAGCTCAACTACTCCAATTACGATCGTAAATTTTACGCCATTATTCGGTGCCTCCAACATTGGCGGCACTACCTCCTTCCTAAGGAGTTTGTTATCCTTTCCGACCATGAGGCGTTACGGTTCGTCAACTCACAAAGTAAAATCATCCCCCGCCACGCAAAATGGGTCTCTTACTTGCAGGAGTACTCCTTTAACATTAAACATCTGAAGGGCAATCTTAACCGGGTGTCGGATGCTGTTAGCCGCGTCTCTCTGTTATTGACCACACTAGAGGTTAAGGTCGTAGGTTTTAAGCGTATTAAGGACGAGTATGTTCATTGTCCGGATTTTAAGGAAATCTATTTGTCCACCCAAGGTGATTCACCCACAACCATTTCAGCGTATTATCTTCGTGATGGATATTTATTTAAGCACGCTAAGCTATGCATCCCTCGTTCTTCCCTTCGCCAATTCATAGTGTGGGATTTTCATAGTGGCGGTCTCGGCGGCCACTTTGGGCGTTATAAAACCATTACCTTAGTAGAGGAAAAATTTTATTGGGCGGGTCTCAAGTCTACGGTACACAAGGTGGTTGGAAGTTGTAGAGCATGTCAGTTAGGAAAAGAGAATAAGACGAATGTGGGTCTATATACCCCCCTCCCGATTCCTTCCATTCCGTGGGAAGATGTTAGCATGGACTTTGTCCTAGGCCTTCCCGTCACGTTTAGGCATCACGACTCCGTTATGGTGGTCGTTGACCGGTTATCGAAGATGGATTATTTCATTGCATGTCACAAAACCTTAGATGCGTCTCACGTCGCTAAGTTATTCTTTAAAGAGGTCGTTGGGCATAGGGGCGTCCCTAAAACTATTGTCACTGATAGGGATGTGAAATTCACGAGTTATTTTTGGAAGACTTTATGGAAGATCATGGGCACCAAGCTCTTATTTTCCTCGGCTTACCATCCGCAGGCGGATGGCCAAACGGAGGTAGTTAATAGAAGTTTGGGTAGCTTACTTCGTTTTCTTGTGGGGGATCACAAAGGCACTTGGGATCTCATCCTCCCACATGCACAATTGGCCTACAATAATTCCAAAAATCGGTCCACCGGACTCTCACCCAATGAAATCATACACGGCTACAAGGCACCCGTGCCTCTTGACTTAGTCCCGTTACCGCCATCTTATAAATCTAGTCAATTTGCACAGGATTTCGCCTCCGATGTTCACGCCCTACATAAACACATAAATCAAACGTTAGCAAATCAATATGCCTCTTATCAAGCTAACACAAACGTACATAGAAGGGAAATCCATTTTAATATTGGCGATTTTGTTATGGTGTGTCTCTCCCCTGAACGGTTTCCAACGGGAACCATAAAGAAACTGGCAAATAGGAGAGCCGGTCCTTTTTGTATTTTAAAGAAATTAGGAGAGAATGCTTATCTCTTGGAATTACCCACTGAATGGGGTATATCCCCTATTTTCAAGGTTTCTGATTTAACGCCATATACCTCGCCACCACCTGAATTATCTGTCTCCCCGTTTCTAATGGGTTTGGGGGTGAGGTTTTATCTGGATCGTTCTCTCCATCAGCTGCTACTGGGGGTATGTTGCCTAATGAATTTGCTACATTTTCTTCTTCTTCGACTAACGCATTTCCAAGTTTCCCCAAGACTATTTTTGTGCCTGATAGGATTATACAGGATGAGGTGCTTCCCTCTCTACATGGTGACACACGACGGTTCTTGATCCGATGGCGTGACCGCCCCGCCTCTGATGATTCCTGGCTCTCTGCCTCGGAAGTGGCCCTTCTGGACAAAGCTCTCCTATATCGGTACCTACACGCTCCCTCATCGGTGATGAGTACTTGTTGGGAATCTTGCCCACATGATTCCTGATTTGAAGAATTCACCAAGTCAAGAAAACTTCACTTTGTATCTGATTACTTCTCTAGCCTATAATCTCAGGAAGTTAAAGAAATGTCATTGAGAAGAACAGGCGATATCGTCGACAAGTGTGCTTGTCATCGTAATGACGGGCAGAATAGGCGATATCGTCGACAAGCGTGCTTGTCGTCGTAATGACGGGCAGAGAAGTAGCCGCTGAGAAGCAAAGTATTCGTCGACCGCTGAGACATGGCGAGATCGTCGAACGAAGAATGCCGATTGATGAACGCTGAGACGTAGTGAGATCGTCGAACGAAGAATGGCGATCGTTGAACGAAGGATGGCAAGTTTGTCGATCGTAGAAAGCTGTTCATCGAACGCAGAGAAGACACAGGACATCGTCGTGTGGAACTCATGTCTCGAGAGAACATATGATTACGACGACATGATGCAAGAAGGAAGCTCACGATGACACTGTCAGAGAAAGAAGATTGTCCTATATACAGAATTTCCAGGATATCTTGTATCGTCGAGTTACCACCATCAGAGGCAGAAGGAAGATCGCGACGACAAAGTCAGAGACAGCTTGTCATCGTAATGATGCAAATATCTTCAAGACAAAATTCAAATCTTGCGGACATGATGTCAGCAATTAATGTTGCCGCCTGATTGTCCAATCAGGGCCTGCTATGATGGATGGGGTTCTGACAAGTAAAGGAAATTATATGTGACAGTTATACAGCTTGGCCGTCCTATAAAAGGGGAACAGTGTTGCCCTAGAAAAAGAAGCTTACTGTGCAAGAAAAAGAACAAGAAAAAGAATCCCGCCGCTCTTCAATAGAACAGTATTTTTCAGTGGAGAAGGAAGAGAACAAGATTCAAGAGTTCTCAGAAGAATCAGTCATCTTCATTGACTGAGAAGTCGCCGATCAACATCAGGGAAACGAAGAAGAGGCTGAAGAAGATCCGGAGCTGAAACTCAAAATCAAGAAGCATCTTCTTCATCCTTAAGAAGCTGATCTTCATCAAGGCTAAGCTGCCGAATTTCATCTGGCTAAAGAAACAGTTTATTTTATTACTGTAATTTTCTTGTAAGGCTTGTGGGACAAATTTTCTAGCTTGAGGGCTGGAGAGCTGTGAGGCTTGAGGGTCAGGGCAGTGCACTTGCGGGTGCGTCTTGTCGAGATTGCGGGCTCGGGGGCAGTAAGGGCTTGAGGGATTAGGTTGTTGGGACTTGCGGATCCGTGTTGTAGGGCTTGAGGGCCTGAGTGTCGAGCTTGCGGGCTCGGGGGCAGTAGGGGCCTGCGGGCCTAGGCTGTTGGGACTTGCGGGTCCATGTTGTAAGGCTTGAGGGCCTAAAGCTTTTGGTAGAATTTGTCGAGCCTAGCACGCTGCTGGGTAGGCGCAGAGGGAGAGAGGACTACTCAAGACACCCGGTCTTGAGGAACCTCTATAGACTATTGTGTGTTTTTTGTGTTTTGCTCTTTATTTCATAAAGCTATTAACCAGAAACTAAGAAAATCCTAAGGGGGATAATATAAACAGAAAATCCTATTCACCCCCCCCCCCCCCCCCCTCTAGGTGATAAAGTAGACACCCCCATAAACAACAAGTGGTATCAAAGCTAGGTTGTTCAAAGAAAAGCTTAACAGCTTGAACAGATCTGCCATTGGGTGTCTAAGTATCATAGCCATGGAATCAAGATTAGCCATCTGTTCCAGGGAAAACTTTGCCATTTGGAAAGTCAGAGCAAAAATATTCATGGAGGCGATGGATCCAAGAATATTTTTTATTGTTCAAAAAGGTCCCTCCATGACAATGATAAAAGATGAAACTCTTCTTGCCAGCTTGGATAAAGAAGCAAGAAGCATTCTAGCTGGTACAATAGATCTGGCAACACATCAGAAGCTGAGTCATTGCACAACAGCAAAGGAAATGTGGGAGTCATTGGAAATCCTCATGGAAGGATCCCCAGGAGTAAAAGACACTATCACAGAAAAGGGGAAGATCAAGACCTTGAGTGATAGTAAGTCAAGCAATACAGATACAGAGGAAGTGCCTCACTTTGGACTTACTGCCCTACCTGAATCAGAGAAAGAAGTTCAGAATGAAGTAATCTCTAAACAAGGTGGAATAAGGGCTCCCCAGTCGAACATTGATTCATATTCTGAAATAAGTACCTCAGGAACTTATGAGGATCTTCTAGAAGAGCTCAGAAGGAGCAAGGAGATTTGCAGGAAGCAAGCTGATGAAATCTTAAATCTCCAAGCTAGAAACTCTGATCTCTTGGAAAAGGCTGAAAGGCTGACTCTAGAGAAAGCAGATTTCTGCCAGCTCAAGAGAGACTACAATGCAAACTCAAACCTTGACCTGATGTGCAAGTTTGGAAAAACCATGAAGGCGTTGGTAGACATCAGGGAAGCATGCTACTCTCTCAGCAAATAGATCATGCTTCTAAAGAAGGATAAAAATTAGGCTGGTTTCCTGAAGACGAGGGCTAATAAAGTCAGAAGAATGGAGAACAAATCCTTCATTAAAGGAAATCCAGTAGCAAGCTCCTTCACCAGAGACCTCTCCTCCATTGGTTCATGGTCGGTGCTCCACTCAAAGTAGGGAGCTGGAATGCTTTAAGAAAGATAGATTAGATAGACCCTGTGGGACGCAGGGTAGCTTGAGGAAGGTAAACTCACCCTCCATCTGGATGGCTGGGCAACCCGATCTTGGGAATCTCAAAAAATGGAGCTCCACAAGTGAACTCACTGAGTTCAGAATAGAGAAGAGATCAATAAAGAAGAGTGAATCTAGAAGGGAAACTATGAACGGTGACAGTCACATCTACCATCAGCATAGCTCACCTTCTTTGCTTTATTCATTTGTTCACACACAAAGAACCCCAGTTCACAAAGTCAGTCAGAAAAGGCGATTCAACAAGTTTGAATGCTGGTACTGTTGCAAAACAGGCCACTTTGCAATCGATTGTTGGTACAATCCAACTGCTCCAAAGGTAACGAAAGATAAGCCTGCAAAACGCTTTATTCATTACAACTATATATACCCTGGAGTAATTGAATCCAGTATGCCTATTAATGCTAACAAATTCCAAGGACCCAAATTCATTTGGGTTCCTAAGGGATTGTAATCTTGTCTGGCAGGTAGCCCAAGTGCCCACCAGAAGCAAATCTGGGCCTTGGACAAGGTGAATGTTCTGACCCTTCGGCAGAACAGCAAAATTAGCACACTAACAATCTTAGTGCAGGATTGGTACTAAAAGACAACACCCAAGCAGGGCGGGAGAATGCCTTAGGCGGAGGCGTTAGGAAGAATGGGTATCCTAGACGTACTTCAACGATAAAATAGTACCATCGGAACTGCGTCTAAATAACATAAATATTAAATTAGATAAATCAGAGCCGCTCGATGTAGCATACATTGATGCCTCAATAAACTCAAAAATGAGTGCGTGCCCCTTCACCTACTCCCCCTATAAGTAGAGTGATACTCATTTGCCCTAATACATTCCTCGACAAACCACCTCTTCGTCTCTGATCCTTCGTCCTCCCAGAAAACATGTCAACGGAAAAAGGAACCGGTGAGATGCCCCCCATTGTGATGCTCACCGCCCTGTGGGAGCGAATAGAAACCCTCATAGAAAAGACCATAAACTAAGGGGGATAATATAAACAGAAAATCCTATTCACCCCCCCCCCCCCTCTAGGTGATAAAGTAGACACCCCCATAAACAACAAGTGGTATCAAAGCTAGGTTGTTCAAAGAAAAGCTTAACAGCTTGAACAGATCTGCCATTGGGTGTCTAAGTATCATAGCCATGGAATCAAGATTAGCCATCTGTTCCAGGGAAAACTTTGCCATTTGGAAAGTCAGAGCAAAAATATTCATGGAGGCGATGGATCCAAGAATATTTTTTATTGTTCAAAAAGGTCCCTCCATGACAATGATAAAAGATGAAACTCTTCTTGCCAGCTTGGATAAAGAAGCAAGAAGCATTCTAGCTGGTACAATAGATCTGGCAACACATCAGAAGCTGAGTCATTGCACAACAGCAAAGGAAATGTGGGAGTCATTGGAAATCCTCATGGAAGGATCCCCAGGAGTAAAAGACACTATCACAGAAAAGGGGAAGATCAAGACCTTGAGTGATAGTAAGTCAAGCAATACAGATACAGAGGAAGTGCCTCACTTTGGACTTACTGCCCTACCTGAATCAGAGAAAGAAGTTCAGAATGAAGTAATCTCTAAACAAGGTGGAATAAGGGCTCCCCAGTCGAACATTGATTCATATTCTGAAATAAGTACCTCAGGAACTTATGAGGATCTTCTAGAAGAGCTCAGAAGGAGCAAGGAGATTTGCAGGAAGCAAGCTGATGAAATCTTAAATCTCCAAGCTAGAAACTCTGATCTCTTGGAAAAGGCTGAAAGGCTGACTCTAGAGAAAGCAGATTTCTGCCAGCTCAAGAGAGACTACAATGCAAACTCAAACCTTGACCTGATGTGCAAGTTTGGAAAAACCATGAAGGCGTTGGTAGACATCAGGGAAGCATGCTACTCTCTCAGCAAATAGATCATGCTTCTAAAGAAGGATAAAAATTAGGCTGGTTTCCTGAAGACGAGGGCTAATAAAGTCAGAAGAATGGAGAACAAATCCTTCATTAAAGGAAATCCAGTAGCAAGCTCCTTCACCAGAGACCTCTCCTCCATTGGTTCATGGTCGGTGCTCCACTCAAAGTAGGGAGCTGGAATGCTTTAAGAAAGATAGATTAGATAGACCCTGTGGGACGCAGGGTAGCTTGAGGAAGGTAAACTCACCCTCCATCTGGATGGCTGGGCAACCCGATCTTGGGAATCTCAAAAAATGGAGCTCCACAAGTGAACTCGCTGAGTTCAGAATAGAGAAGAGATCAATAAAGAAGAGTGAATCTAGAAGGGAAACTATGAACGGTGACAGTCACATCTACCATCAGCATAGCTCACCTTCTTTGCTTTATTCATTTGTTCACACACAAAGAACCCCAGTTCACAAAGTCAGTCAGAAAAGGCGATTCAACAAGTTTGAATGCTGGTACTGTTGCAAAACAGGCCACTTTGCAATCGATTGTTGGTACAATCCAACTGCTCCAAAGGTAACGAAAGATAAGCCTGCAAAACGCTTTATTCATTACAACTATATATACCCTGGAGTAATTGAATCCAGTATGCCTATTAATGCTAACAAATTCCAAGGACCCAAATTCATTTGGGTTCCTAAGGGATTGTAATCTTGTCTGGCAGGTAGCCCAAGTGCCCACCAGAAGCAAATCTGGGCCTTGGACAAGGTGAATGTTCTGACCCTTCGGCAGAACAGCAAAATTAGCACACTAACAATCTTAGTGCAGGATTGGTACCAAAAGACAACACCCAAGCAGGGCGGGAGAATGCCTTAGACGGAGGCGTTAGGAAGAATGGGTATCCTAGACGTACTTCAACGATAAAATAGTACCATCGGAACTGCGTCTAAATAACATAAATATTAAATTAGATAAATCAGAGCCGCTCGATGTAGCATACATTGATGCCTCAATAAACTCAAAAATGAGTGCGTGCCCCTTCACCTACTCCCCCTATAAGTAGAGTGATACTCATTTGCCCTAATACATTCCTCGACAAACCACCTCTTCGTCTCTGATCCTTCGTCCTCCCAGAAAACATGTCAACGGAAAAAGGAACCGGTGAGATGCCCCCCATTGTGATGCTCACCGCCCTGTGGGAGCGAATAGAAACCCTCATAGAAAAGACCATAAACTAAATGAATGATGAGATGAAGGATGAGGTGAAGTCAATAAAGGATGACATCTCTGAACTTCAAGCGCAGTCCACAGCTCTCATCCTGAATTGAATCGCCACCCAGGAGCAAACCCTAGACGCTCACCTCCAGGAAGTAAGAAATGTCACAGATGTCGGAGATCAGGAAATTCTAGAGCAGATATTTGAACTAAAAGAGTCAGTAAAAGAAGTTATATAATACGGGGAAAGGAGAATCGAAGAAGAAATTCGGGAAGAGACCAAGGGAAGCGTAGCTGCTTACTCGCATCAAGCAAAGTGGGTAAGTAATCAAGTACAGCAAGCGCTTCAAGTTCCCCCCTCTGAATACATACCCACTGAACCCTCCTCCAGCTCTGACTCTGAAACCGAATCGGGTGAATCCGCAACAACTAGGAAGAGAAGGAGAACATCCAGCGCAGAGTACCGGAAGAAGAGGCTAAGTGAGGTTGAGCAGGACCCAGAAGCTGGTAGATGGAGTCCTCGTTCAAGAGAGATCATCACAGAATCGTGGATAGCATTTGGACATGGTCAGAAGGACCATGAAAGAGTATACTCCTCCATCGAATGGAATCGTCACATAAAAAATCTGGAAGAAAGAGCAAGACATAAGACAGATTTTCCCCATGGCCCTCTTCCTCCTCCAAAGAAGATTCCAAAGCCACTGAACTTCTTTAGGCGAAAGATGAAGAAGGAATCAAAGAATGCCAACTCTAGCAAAGACGCCCTGCTTATCAACGACTGAAAGACATTTATTTCTCTTAAAGTTCATTTTATGTTAAGAACAATTGGTCCAGTTATATGACTAATCTCATATATGAACAATTCTAATATGAGAACATTTATATATGAATGCTTATAAGGCATATGCCTGTGATGTTATTGCAGCATGGTATTCATAAAATGCAATTACTGTTATTGCCTGCTGACAACGTGCCCTGCACCTTGTGTGCTTAGCTAGCAAAATATAATACATAGGTATACGCCAGAAATTAGATGCATGTTATGCATGTTATGCTAGACATTCAGATACAGATTATGCAGGGTGCAAGGAAGACAGGAAAGATGTCAGAAAGGGAGCCGTAAAGAAGAGACATCAAATCAAGGGGGAGCTTGTGCTACTCCTTGGTTAGAAAAGCAGAAGGCAAGAAGTCAGAAAGGGGGAGAAATGGTGCTCAAGAAGACCTTAAAGGTAGGGGGAGCAAAGAAGAGGCATCAAAGCAAGGGGGAGCTTCTAGCTTGATGCACTCAGGGAGTTCAGCAAAGATAAGTACAATCTTACATGCTCATAGTTAAGATTATAATATTTATTGCCTAAGTGAAAGTCATCTTGAATTGGAATTCTGACTTCTTCAAATAGGGGGAGATTGTTGGGAATCTTGCTCACATGATTCCTGATTTGAAGAAGTCACCAAGTCAAGAAAACTTCACTTTGTATCTGATTACTTCTCTATCCTATAATCTCAGGAAGTTATAGAAATGTCGTCGAGAAGAACAAGCGATATCGTCGACAAGCGTGCTTGTCATCGTAATGATGGGCAGAACAGGCGATATCATCGACAAGTGTGCTTGTCATCGTAATGACGGGTGTTGGTTATGGAACATTCACCTATAGGGGGGGGGGGGGGTTAGGTGATCTTGATGCCTTTTGAATTACGAGCGTGAGTTATCAGAAACTAAGTAATGCGCAAAAGAAAACACGCAAACAAATTTTACCAGACGACACAAGATCTATAGAGGTTCCTCAAGACCGGGTGTCTTGAGTAGTCCTCTATCCCGCTGCGCCTACCCAGCGATCCGCTAGCCTCGGCAAACTCCGCCAAAAGGTTCAGGCCCTCAAGCCTTACAACACGGACCCACAAGTCCCAATAGCCTAGGCCCTCAAGCCCCTACTGCCCCCGAGCCCGCAAGCTTGACACTCAGGCACTCAAGCCCTACCTTTCGGACCCGCAAGTCCCAACAGCCTAGACCCGCAAGTCCCTACTGCCCCCCGAGCCCGCAAGCTCGACAAATATCACCCGCGAGTGCACTGCCCTGGCCCTCAAGCCTCACAGCTCTCCAGCCCTCAAGCTAGACAATATGGCCCGCAAGCCTTACAAGAGATTACAGATGTAAACGGTTTCTTCTGCCGATGTTGATCGGCAACCTTAGTCTGATGATGATCGGCTTATTGAGAATGAAGAGAATGCTTCCGAATCAGATCTTGAATGCACGGTTCTTCTTCTATTCTTTCTTAGCCGGATGTGGATTGGCTTCTTAGCAGTCGATGAGGATGACTGCTTCTTGAGAACTTCTTCTTCTTCTCTGCGAGAATGTACTGTTCTATTGAACGGTGGGATACTTTTTGCTAGTTCTTTCTTGCATGCGAAGTTATCTTTTCTAGGGCAACCCTGTTGCCTTTTATAAGACTGAGAAGGGTCACCCAACGGTCTTCTGAAAAGTTCCTTTTGTGTCAGATCTCCAAATCCTTTTAGCACGCGCAAATACCTCGAAACTTTAAGTGCACGCGCTGATTGACCAATCAGGCGGCGACATTAATTGCTGGCGGTACGCGTTCACAAGATTTGAATTTGTCTCGACGATATATTCCATCGTTACGACGACATGGAATATCTCTCGACGACATCTCTTTGTCGGCTCCTTGTGCTTTGGAACTTCTTCTCAGATCTCCTTACTTCTGCCTCCGCCGCTTGCATTTTAATGATACTAGACATACTGGCATTCCTGTATATAAGACGATATGCTGACTTTGACTGTGTCGTTGGAACATTCTTTGTTCATCTTGTCGTTGTAATAATAGTATTGTCTTGTCGACATGGCTACTACTTTGATGTCGACGATACTTCATTCTTCTCGACGACACGCCTTTCTTTGATAGTATCTTTGTGTTTTCTTTGCCTATCATTACAGCGATAGGCATACTTTGCCGACCATCCCTTCTGTCCTTCTCGACGATATATACTTGTATACTTGTATTCTCCTGAGATTATGAACTAGATGTGTGATCAAATACAAAGTGAAGTATTCTTGACATGATGACTTATTCAAATCAGGAATCATGTGGGCACGATTCCCAACAATCTCCCCCTATTTAAAGAAGTCAGAATCTTATTTCAAGACTACTTCACATGACAATAAATAACATAATCTTAACAGAAGGTGTGTCAAGATATAACTTATCTTTGAGCTAGCTCCCCCTTGATTTGCTCCCCCTGTCTTTAGGGTGTCTTTGAGTACATCAATTTTGCAGCTCCCCCTTGATTTGATGTCTCTTCTTTGAGCATTCTTTCTCCCCCTTTCTGACTTCTTGCCTTCTGCTTCTCTAAGTAGGGAATGGCTCCCCCTTGCTTAGTCGTGATTCATTGAAGTCCTGTGAGAATTTCTAACAACTTATCTAGAAAGGCATTAGTAAATAATAGAGTTGAGTTTCACTCTAAGTTTAATATCCCCAATTGGAATTTGAAGAAGTTAAACTTAGCTTCATCTAGGGGCTTGGTAAATATATCAGCCACGTGTTTGTCTGTTGGGATAAATTCAAGTGTGATATCTTCTTTCTCCACATGCTCCCTGATGAAGTGATACCTGATCTCAATATGCTTAGTCCTGCTGTGAGATACAGGGTTCTTAGCAATTGAGATAGAACTTGAAGAGTCATAAAACAGGGGTGTTTTGGTCATCTTTAGGTTGTAGTCTTCAAGTTGATGTTGAATCCATAACAGTTGGGCACAGCTGCTGCCAGCAGAGATGTACTCTGATTCTGCGGTTGAGATTGCCACACTCGTCTGCTTCTTACTGCTCCAGGAAATCAGTCTTCCTCCAAGGAATTGACATGTTCCAGAGGTGCTCTTTCTATCTTCCTTGCATCCTGCATAATCTGCATATGAATAACCCGTCAGTTCACATTCATTGTTCCTAGGGTACCATAGGCCAAGATTAGATGTACCCTTTAGGTATTTCTTAGAATTCTCTTCACAGAGACATAGTGAGATGCCTTGGGATTCACCTGATATCGAGCACAGACACACGTTGCAAACATTATGTCAGGCCTACTGGCAGTGAGATAAAGCAAGGATCCAATCATGCATCTGTACTTCATTTCATCAAATGGTATGCCCTTTTCATCCTTGTCTAGAGACATATTGGTTCCCATTGGAGTTTTCATGGAAGAAGCACTCTCCAAACCAAATTTCTTGACTAGCTCCCTAGTGAATTTGGTCTGAGAGATGAAAATTCCATCTTCAGATTGTTTCACTTGGAGACCTAGGAAGTATTTGAGCTCACCCATACTGCTCATTTCAAACTTTCCCTGCATCAAGTTGGCAAACTTTTTTGCAGAGATTGTTGTCTGTAGAGCCAAAGATAATGTCGTCAACATAGATCTGCACTAGCAAGATCTTTCCCTTTACTTCCCTTCGGAACAATGTCTTATCAATCTTTCCCCTTGAGAACTTGTTCTCAATTAGAAAGCTTGACAGAGTATCATACCAGGCCCTAGGTGCCTGCTTTAAGCCATAAAGGGCTTTTCTAAGAAAATAAACATAGTCAGGATGAGTAGAGTCGAAAAAACCTGAAGGCTGCTCTACATATACTTCCTCTTTAAGGTCACCATTTAGGAAGGCTGACTTCACATCCATTTGGTAGACCTTGAAGCCTTTGAATGTTGCATAGGCTAGGAACCATCTGATTGCTTCCAGTCTGGCTACTAGAGCAACTATTTGATCAAAATCGATTCCCTCCTCTTGTCTGTAGCCTTTTGCTACTAATCTTGCTTTATTCTTGGTGATTACTCCATTTTCATCCATTTTGTTCCTGTATACCCATTTGGTTCCTATGATGTTGTGTCCTTGGGGTCTTGGAACCAATTTCCACACCGTACATCTTTTAAATTGATTCAGTTCCTCCTGCATTGTAGTAATCCATAATGGATCCTGATTTGCCTACTCAAATTTCTTGGGTTCAATTTGAGAAAGAAAACTCAGGTATAATTCTTGATTTGCAGCTCTACTCCTTGTCAGTACACCTTGGTTGACATTTCCTATTATCTGCTCTTGAGGATGATCTCTTACTTGTCTCAGTGCAGTTGGTAATATTCTGGGTATATCAGTATGAGCTATTTCTTCATTCTACAATTCTTCAGTTATTTTTGTATCTTATGCAGGTTCCACTTCTATTTCCACCATTACTGACTGATTCTTGTAGTTGAGTGGGGTGTCAGCATTGTCTGCAATGGAAAGCTTCTCCAATCTTTCCCTTGTACCTACATTCACTAAAGAACTAGACCATCCCTTATGTATAAGGCTGGTCTCATCAAATACAATATGAACAGATTCTTCCACTGTTTGGGTATTAAGGTTGTATACTCTGTATGCCCTGCTGTAGGAGCTGTATCCAACGAAAATACCCTCACTACTTTTCTCAGCAAACTTAGTAAGTTTGGATTTCCCATTATTAAGGATATAGCATTTGCTACCAAATATCCTAAGGTAGGATAAAGTTGGTTTTCTGCCCTTCATTAGCTCATAGGGAGTTTTCTTATGATTTTTGATGATTGAGGCCCTGTTTATCACATGACAAGCAGTGTTGACAGCCTCGGCCTAGAAGTGCTCTGGTAATGAGGAGTCACTCAGCATTGTCCTGCTGGCCTCAATCAAGGTTCTGTTCTTCCTTTCAGCAACTCCATTCTGTTGAGGAGTTCTGGGGGAGGAGAATTCTTGGGAGATGCCTAGGTCTTGGCAGAATTCTGTCATGGCCCCTGACTGAAATTCTGTCCCATGGTCACTTCTGAATTTGACCACCGAGCAGTTCATCTCATTCTGGATTTTCCTGACAAAATTCTTCAAGATGTCTAGTGTATCTGATTTCTTTTTGAGGAAGAAGACCCAAGTGAACCTTGAGTAGTCATCAATAACTACAAAGGGTGTATGACTTCCCTCCTAAGCTAAGAACTGACATGGGACCAAATAAATCCATGTGCAATAAAAATAAGCACCTTGACGACTCTTTGTTAGGAATGCTTTTGAAGCTAGTCCTAGTCTGCTTTCCAAGTTGGCAGGCTTGACAAGGACCATTTCTGGTGCACTTAATATCAGGTCCATCTCTGACTAAGTTTAGCGAGAAAAGCTTGCCTATTGTCTTGTAGTTGATGTGTGCAAGTCTCTTGTGTCATTGTACACATAGAGCCTCTTTACCATCGGCTACTAGGCATATGGGCATGCAAGAATTTACATTCAGGAAATTTAAGCAATAAATGTTCCCACTCCGAGTGCCAGTTAAGACAGTCTCGGAATCTGAGGACTTCTTAATCAGACACTTATCCTTGTGGAAGGTAATGACAAAACCTAGATCACAAAGCTGACTTACGCTTATGAGGTTGTGTCTCAACCCCTCCACATAGGCTACCTTTGTGATGGTGACTAACCCATTAGAGATATTTCTATAGCCCCTGGTAACTCCCTTTTCTGAACCTCCAAAGATGACGGTCGGTCCATTCTCCATAGGGATGAATTCTTTCAAATACTTTCTGACTCCAGTCATGTGCCTGGAGCAGCCACTGTCCAAATACCAAATTGGAGATTGGTTGGTATTTGGACTTACCTGCAAAATAAATTACTTCCCCTTAGGTACCCAATAAGGATTGGGTCCTTGGTTCCTGTTAGGATGATAGAACGGAATCGCAAATTCATGAGGACTCTGCACTTTCCTTGCATTGAGCCCTGTTGGGTTGAACCAACAGTCCAGTGCAAAGTGGCCTACTTTCCCACATCACCAACACTCATATCTGTTGTATCTTCTCTTCTGCTTCATCATCTGTGTAGTGTGGCAGTGCTGATGAGCAGAAGAGAATGTTTCTTGCCTTACATATCTAGGGTGAAGCTCATGTGTGTAAGCCGGGGGAGTAATTAGCTTCACAACCCTTTGGTTCACCTTCTTAGGAGTAGGCTTTGTGATAGCAACCTCTCCCATACTTTTAGCTGTTGTTGCTGAAGGTCTATGGGCTGAAGAATTTGCTCTCAGCACCTTCTTGTTAGAAGGTCTGGCTTCAAGATCTTTGCCCATGACTGGCTCCTGATGAGAACCGATACCAGCTCTGAACTGTCCAGAGAAGGTGTCAATAATCGGCAGGATAGTTTTGGGCATTGAGAAGCTGGAAGCAAGCTTCTTCTCAGCCAGCAACAATTCTTCAAGGTCCCTAATGACCTTGTTCTTCTGCCCTAGTTCAGCATTCTTAAGCCGTATGGTTTCCTTAAGTTTGTCCACTTCTTTGCTCATGGAAGTTAGCCTCTCGGCTGTCTCCTGGAGCATGGATTGGACAGGTTTTGAGGAATCTAACTCCTTGGTTTGCACCTTGAGGAGTTTCTTACTGCCTTTGAAGGCTTTCCATAAGGCTTATATTGCCTTATCAGTTCAGATTCAACTTCATATTGGGATCTTGGGGCAGTGATGTTGGCAGCAGACACCTCCTCATCATCATGCAAGGAATCTGCTACTGATTCAGAATCAGATGCAGATAGAGAAGTTCTATATTTTACCTTTCCAGGAGAGTTGTCATCCTGGTTACCTTCATTAATATCCATCAGTCCAATGAGTGCCTCATCCTCAGTCCCGGAGGAACTTGAGTCAGAATCACTTAATGTTTTGATCTTCTTTTCCACAAACCCCTTTTCAGAGGTTCTCTTGCTCCTAGAGCTTCTTCTCTCTTCATGATTCCTTGATTCCTTTTTCTTCGAGGGGCAGTCAGCAGTCATGTGTCCTGTTTTGCTGCAAGAATAGCAAACAGTATTATGTAAATCATGTCTACTGGAGTTAGACCAATACCTGTCCTCCCTGGGAGCCCTTGATCTGTCCCGATGGTCAGATCTTCTGGAGCTTGAGGAGGAGTTTCTGTTGTTATCCCTCCTTCTTCTATGTATCAGCTTTCTGAATTGCTTTGAGAGGAGGGCCACCTCTCTATCAGTGTCATCAGATTCAGAGGAGCTGGCTCCTGATTCCTCGCTGCTCTCAGATCTATTCTAAGAAGCATCAATCTTCCCCTTGGATCTTCTGGAGCTCTCAGCCTTTAGAGCCACTGATCTTTCTCTTGAGCTCGCCTTTGAGATTTCTTCTTCTTCTTCAGCCTTCCTTGTGTTGAGTTGAAGTTCATGGGACAACAGTTTCCCATACAGATTCTTGGGCTCAATGATACCCAGCTGACCCATCTCTCGTATGGAGCATATCTTGATATCCCATTCCTTTGTGAGGGATCTGAGAAACTTGTCATTCAAGTCAGAGTTCGTGAACTCACTATCATAGTTTCTCAGGCCATTCACTATCTTGAAAAATCTCTCATAGCAGCTGGAGATTGTTTCACTTTTGCCCTGTTTGAAGGCTTCATACTCCTGGTTGAGGAGGGATTTTCTGTCATCCCTTACCTCATCGGTACCCTCCATATATACGATCAAGGAGTCCCACATCTCCTTGGTCGTTCTGCAGTGGATTAAATTTTGGAGGGTGGAGTCATCTATGACACTGACAATAATGTTTTGTGCCCTTTTGTCCAGACCTGCCAAGATCAGCTCAACCTTGTTCATGTCTTCATACTTCTTTATTACCTGCCTTGTTGGGTCAATAGTGGAGGTACAAGTAGGGACGAAGGGGCCCTGCTTGATCGTCAGGTAGATTCTTGGGTCAGCAGCTTCCATAAAGAGCCTGACCCTTTCCTTCCAGATGGGAAAGTTCTCCTTCGTGCAAATGGGAAGCTTCATAGCTCTCATTTCATGATTCTGATCTCCACCGGCCATGGTGAGACGTTCCGGATCTAGATCGGACCATTAGGTCTCCTTTTGATCAACCTCGCTTTGATACCACTTGTTGGTTATGGAACGTTCACCTATAAGGGGGGCGGGTTTAGGTGATCTTGATGTCTTTTGAATTACGAGCGTGAGTTATCAGAAACTAAGTAATGCGCAAAAGAAAACACGCAAACAAATTTCACCAGACGACACAAGATCTATAGAGGTTCCTCAAGACCGGGTGTCTTGAGTAGTCCTCTTTCCCGCTGCGCCTACCCAGCGATCCGCTAGGCTCGGCAAACTCCGCCAAAAGGTCCAGGCCCTCAAGCCTTACAACACGGACCCGCAAGTCCCAACAGCCTAGGCCCTCAAGCCCCTACTGCCCCCGAGCCCGCAAGCTCGACACTCAGGCCCTCAAACCCTACCTTTTAGACCCGCAAGTCCCAACAGCCTAGACCCGCAAGTCCCTACTGCCCCCGAGCCCGCAAGCTCGACAAATCGCACCCGCGAGTGCACTGCCCTGGCCCTCAAGCCTCACAGCTCTCCAGCCCTCAAGCTAGACAATATGGCCCGCAAGCCTTACAAGAGATTACAGATGTAAACTGTTTCTTCTGCCGATGTTGATCGGCAACCTTAGCCTGATGATGATCAGCTTCTTGAGAATGAAGAGAATGCTTCCGAATCAGATATTGAATGCACGGTTCTTCTTCTATTCTTTCTTAGCCGGATGTGGATTGGCTTCTTAGCAGTCGATGAGGATGACTGCTTCTTGAGAACTTCTTCTTCTTCTCCGCGAGAATGTACTGTTCTATTGAACGACGGGATACTTTTTGCTAGTTCTTTCTTGCATGTGAAGTTATCTTTTCTAGGGCAACCCTGTTGCCTTTTATAAGACTGAGAGGGGTCACCCAACGGTCTTCTGAAAAGTTCCTTTTTGTGTCAGATCTCCAAATCTTTTTAGCACGCGCGAATAGCTCGAAACTTTCAGTGCACGCGCTGATTGAACAATCAAGCGGCGGCATTAATTGCTGATGGTACGCATCCATAAGATTTGAATTTGTCTCGACGATATATTCCATCGTTACGACGACAAGCAATATCTCTCGACGAGATCTCTTTGTCCGCTCCTTGTGCTTTGGAACTTCTTCTCAGATCTCCTTGCTTCTGCCTCCGCCGCTTGCATTCCAATGATACGAGACATACTGGCGTTCCTGTATATACAATGATATGCTGACTTTGACTGTGTCGTTGGAACTTTCTTTGTTCATCTTGTTGTTGTAATAGTAGTATTGTCTTGTCGACATGGCTGCTACTTTGATGTCGACGATACTTCATTCTTCTCGACGACATGCCTTTCTTTGATAGTATCTCTGCATTTGCTTTGCCTATCATTACAGCGATAGGCATACTTTGCCGACCATCCCTTCTGTCCTTCTCGACGATATATACTTGTATACTTGTATTCTCCTGAGATTATGAACTAGATGTGTGATCAAATACAAAGTGAAGTATTCTTGACATGATGACTTCTTCAAATCAGGAATCATGTGGGCACGATTCCCAACAACGGGTAGAGTAGCAGCCGCTGAGAAGCAAAGTATTCATTGACCGCTGAGACATGGCGAGATCGTCGAACGAAGAATGCCGACTGACGAACGCTGAGACGTGGCGAGATCATCGAACAAATAATGGCGATCGTTGAACGAAGGATGGCAAGTTCGTCGATCGCAGAAAGCTGTTCGTCGAACGCAGAGAAGACACGGGACATCGTCGTGTGGAACTCATGTCGTCGAGAGAACATATGATTATGACGACATGATGCAAGAAGGAAGCTCACAACGACATTGTCAGAGAAAGAAGATCGTCGTATATACAGAATTGTCAGGATATCTTGTATCGTCGAGTTACCACCATCAGAGGCAGAAGGAAGATCGCGACGACAAAGTCAGAGATAGCTTGTCGTCGTAATGATGCAAATATCTTCAAGACAGAATTCAAATCTTGCGGAAATGATGTCAGGAATTAATGCCTCCGCCTGATTGTCCAATCAGGGCCTGCTATGATGGATGGGGTTCTGACAAGTAAAGGAAATTGTATGTGACCGTTATACAGCTTGGCCATCCTATAAAAGGGGAGCAGTGTCGCCCTAGAAAAAGAAGCTTGCTGTGCAAGAAAAAGAACGAGAAAAAGAATCCCGCCGCTCTTCAATAGAACAGTATTTTTCAGCGGAGAAGGAAGAGAACAAGATTCAAGAGTTCTCATAAGAATCAGTCATCTTCATTGACTGAGAAGTCGCCGATCAACATCAGGCAAACGAAGAAGAGGCTGAAGAAGATCCGGAGCTGAAACTCAAAATCAAGAAGCATCTTCTTCATCCTTAAGAAGCCGATCTTCATCAAGGCTAAGTTGCCAATTTCATCTGGCTAAAGAAACAGTTTATTTTATCACTGTAATTTTCTTGTAAGGCTTACGGGCCAAATTGTCTAGCTTGAGGGCTGGAAAGCTGTGAGGCTTGAGGGCCAGGGCAGTGCACTTGCGGGTGCGTCTTGTCGAGCTTGCGGGCTCGGGGGCAGTAAGAGCTTGAGGGCTTAGGCTGTTGGGACTTGCGGGTCCGTGTTGTAGGGCTTGAGGGCCTGAGTGTTGAGCTTGCGGGCTCGGGGGCAGTAGGGGCTTGCGGGCCTAGGCTGTTGGGACTTGCGGGTCCGTGTTGTAAGGCTTGAGGGCCTGAAGCTTTTGGCAGAGTTTGCCAAGCCTAGCACGTTGCTGGGTAGGCGCAGAGGGAGAGAGGACTACTCAAGACACCCAGTCTTGAGGAACCTCTATAGATCATTGTGTGCTTTCTGTGTTTTGCTCTTTATTTCACAAAGCTATTAACCAGAAACTAACAAAATCCTAAGGGGATAATATAAACAGAAAATCCTATTCACCCCCCTCTAGGTGATAAAGTAGACACCCCTATAAACAACAGTACTTTCGAGCGGGGGAGGGTTGATGGGGACGACGGCCCATAGCATGATGAAGATGCGGTTGATGATGATCAACCACCACCATCCAAGGATTTGCGACGCCACGACAATCTTGACGGGCAACATTACAACCTTCGCCCTCGGCACACGAAGAACCTTATTTAAATTTCTATTTCGTTTTATTATGTTATTTTAGACATTTATTCTGGCCTGCGTTAGCCAACTTTTGCTGCATTTATTTATGTTCGTCTGCGTTTAGCCGACCATTGCTGCTGTTAATTTATTTGGGCTGCATATAGCCATTGGTGTGTGTAAGGCTATATAAGGCCATGACTATGAGATTAATATTCAGTTTTATGATTTGAAATTTGAAATATAATCCAAACTTGGAATTCTCCCCCTCTCCCTCTCTTCCTCTCTTGGAAATCCCCCCCCCCCCCCCCGTCTTCTTCCCTCTCCTTGGCCGCCCCTCTCTCTGCTTCCCCTCTTGGAGATTTCGGCGACCACTTCTCCCCCTCACCTTCTCCTTCTCACTAGAATTCGGCCAGCACCAACAAAGAAGATCCAAGGTGAACGAAGGATTGGGCAAACTCGCTCGGGCGTGAATCGACGAAGACAGATGTGTACATCTTCTTTGGCTCATCTCCGGTGGGCTTGTGGAGGGAATGATCGATTATTGTGGATCCAATATCTCGGATCTGCAAACTCCGAGTGGGTAACGAAACTTTCTACCAATGAGTTTTCCCTCTTAGATTTTTCTTGTGGTGGTCGAGTTTTGGCGTGATCTTGGAAGCTACGGAATTTTCGTTGTTATTTTCTTGTGGATCTGTGTTATCTTTGATATTTCTGAAACATACGAAAAAGGATTGGCGATCCTTGCTTTGTTCTTGTTGGGGAAACATCCACCCTTTCCGAATCGATTTGTTTTGGTGGATTTTCTTTGGTACAACACCGCGCTCGTCCAGAATCAATATTATTCCTTTTAGCTTGTGTGGATATTGGCCAATAGTCTATATTCATACTCTAGTGGTTGCTACCCGTACGCTGCGTTAAAATTATTAATAAGAATATTCGAGGGCTGCGTTTAATTTGTGTTTGGGTAGAGTGGAGCGGCGAGAGTTTTTTGTTCATAATCGCGTGCGACCACTTCAACTCGGTGGCCTACATCAGACCGAGTATCCCTGAAGTTACATCTAATGCATGGAGTCTTGCAGGTACGCTGACGGAAGAAGCTTAGTCTAGAATTAATGGGGCTCTACAGGATCCTGGAGTGGATCGGCCCATTGACTTATAGACCAGAGCTACCACCGGATGTATCAGGTTTGCATGACGTCTTCCACATCCCCTCCCTTAGGAGAGCTCTACTACGGCCGGATCAGAAGATATCAATTATGGATGGGCTAGTAACTTCTGACTGATTAGTTTGCGCGGAACCGGTCAGGATAGATGGCACGAAGATGTGGGTCTTGCGGCGCAAGAAGGTTCCATGGGTAAAGGTCCTGTGGAGAAATTATGGATAGGAGGAGCACACTAGGAGTCATTGGACTTGATGCAACACAATTATCCGTAGCTCTTCGTGTCAGGTATAATTTATTTCTTAAGGGATGTTACATTCAAACACTTACGGTAGAAGCCCCGCAGGCCTAACCTGAAATTCGGGGACAAAATTATTTTTTTGGTTTTTGGGATTTGTAACATCCCCCACACAACTAGACCCATAGGATAGTTTTGTCATTACTAGGGCATGACAAAACCATAGGAAGCACAAAGGGAGCATAAAAGCTTAGGAAGATAGAGGAAACCACCTTGGTCTGCAAATAGCAATTTTCAGTAACCAAGCTTAGGGTTGGACTTTAGGGGAGTACCATGACCCTTTGGCCCCACCATGACATACCTAAACGATTAAGGGGTCTCTTAGAGCACTAAGGACCCATTGGGATCAACCAAAGTGGCCAAGTTGATCAAAGTCAACCATAATCATAAATTGGTCAAAGTAGCCCAATTAGTGTCAATTGGCCTCCACCATGCCAAATTGACCTTGATCCTACCCATATAAGGATATTAGGGACCTAATGGACTAAAAACCCCCATCATGGGGCCACCAATTTGGCCAAAGTTAACTCTAGCCCTGTTTTGGTCAAATTGCCCTATTGTGGGTCAATTGGCCTCCACCTTGTCGAATTAACCCTACCTAGACCTTCCTAAACCTTAGGGGTGGCCAATCATTCACTAGCCACCCATTGGGGCCAACCCAAATGGTTAAATTGACCAAAGTCAACTCCACTCTAAATTTGGGTCAAAATGACCCATTTTGACCTAATCAAGCCCAATCCACTTGGGCTAGACCCAATTGGAGTGACCCAATAGCTTCATGGGCCTGATATCTACTCAAGGGCCATACAATTTCTGGAAATGATGAGCAAGAGTGTAACATCCCATTTCTTACTAGACCCCCTAACTTCAATTAGGGTGGGACATGTGGTGAGTGAGGGAGTTTGAGCTTGGTGGTGACCTTTTGATGCACTGAGTTGAGTGAAGGCACATGTGATCCACTATAGGACGCAGGTCAACTTAGGTCAAATCTATCTTAATGTGAACTCACACTTGCAAATTGACTCCACCAATAGATGATAAACACTTAAAGGAGTGATATGGACCCAAAAGCCCCATCGTGAGGTTTTCAATTTGACCAAATTGACCAAAGTCAACACTTCCCCAATTTTGGTCAAAATTGAGAGACAAAGTTTCTCAGATAATTGTTGCTCTTTGAAGATTAGAGCCAGCAGCTAAAAACTAAGTGAAGATTTTGTTGATGTTCTCAGAGAATGAGAATGGAAAGGAATAATAAAAGGAAAGGTCAAATCTTGACTTATGTGATAAGTGAATAAGTCCAAATAATAGAATAGATCCATTGCTGAATAGTCGATCTGAGTTCAGAGAAAATAGATAACTGGTCTATCAGATAATGTTAAGCTGGAGAACTGAATTCGTCGAGCTGAGAAGGGAGTTCGTCAAACTGAAACACGCCGTTCGTCGAACCCAGGAAGAGTTCGTCGAACGCATACTGGAGTTCGTCGAACTGAGAGATAATCTGTTAAATTGTCTGGAGAATTGAATTCGTCGAGATGAGAAGGGAGTTTGTCGAACTGAAACACGCCGTTCGTCGAACCCAGGAAGGAGTTCGTCGAACACAGACTGTAGTTCATCGAACTGAGAGATAATCTGATAAACTGTCTGGAGAACTGAATTCGTCGAGCTGAGAAGAAAGTTCGTCGAACTGAAACACGCAGTTCGTCGAACCCAGGAAGGAGTTCGTCGAATGCACACGGGAGTTCGTCGAACAGAGAGATAATCTGATAAATTGTCTGGAGAATTGAATTCATCGAGCTGAGATGGGAGTTTGTTTAACTGAAACACGTCGTTGGTCGAACGCAGACTGGAGTTCATCGAACACGGAAACTTGGAATTTTTCTTAAGTTCTAGCTACTCAGACACACTTAGACCTTGACCCTTAGACTAAACAATGGGGTCAACTTGAGTCCTAGTCGCAGATAGTGATCCTAGCCCAAATCAGTAAGAGGATTGTTCCAACAATGGGGTCTTCAATTTGACCAAATTGACCAAAATCAACTCTTCCCCAATTTTGGTCTAAATCACACCTATTGACCAAATTGGCTCACTTAGGTCTTCACCATGACCCAACAAACCTTGGGTGGTGTCATTGGACTCAATGTCAACACCTTGGACCAGTCAACCCACCCAATTGACCAAGTCAACTCAAAAGTCAACATTGGGTCAATTAAGCCTAAATTGGGCTTATTTGGATTTAAACTAAATGCAAGTGGACTACGGCCTTCATCCAAAACACATTCTGAGGCCCAAGTACCTAATGACCAGC
Source organism: Dactylorhiza incarnata (assembly GCA_033032865.1). Classification (NCBI taxonomy): domain Eukaryota; kingdom Viridiplantae; phylum Streptophyta; class Magnoliopsida; order Asparagales; family Orchidaceae; genus Dactylorhiza; species Dactylorhiza incarnata. Next base: position 4,068,209 of record JAWHQI010000068.1, read on the forward strand.
CTTTCCCCCTATTCCCAACATGCAATGACATGCAAAGGTGTAAAAGGGTCTTTTCCCCCACTTTTCCATTAAGGACAAGGAAGAAAATGGGGAGGGCTTTGATGTAGGCCGACCAAATCGATCCTACACGGACGACGCAACAACGTCTCTCGTTACGTTCTATGCCCTCTTTACCACACGCTAACGAAATGCAGCCGTCAAAATTATTTTTATTTATCTTTCGCGCTAACGTATGGGTAGCCACACCGCACTTGGTTCGGAGAATGGCTATAGGACAAAATCCTCTCCGGCTAAAAGGAATAATATTGATTCCGACGAGCTTGGAGTTGTACCAAAATAGATCCACCAAAAATAAAGCATGATTCGAAAGTGGTAGGATCTATCCCAACTAGAAAAAATAGCGAGGGTCGCCAAACCTCTCGAGAGTTATCGGAAAACCAAACGAAAACCACAGATCTATTATAAAAACTACCGCGATAATTAAAGCTTCGAAAATCCACGCAAAAATCGTCCACCACTAGACTATCAAAGAAAGGAAGATCTCTTGAGTAGTATTTTTCGTTACCCCTCTCGGAAAAGTAGATTTGAGATGTGGATCCACAAGAAATGATCACCTTCCGTCGAGATCCATGGGAAGTGCACCAAGGATGAAGAACACGTCTGTCTTCCCCGCTTCACGCCGTAGAAGATCACCCAAAGCCTTTTCTTTCTTACACGAGAAATCTTGGAGCCGTGGATGAAAGGAGTAACGGAGAGATGAAAGGTGGTGGCGGAATAGTGTGGAGGAGAGAATATGGAGGAAAGAAGAAGAGGAAGAAGGGGGGGGGGGGGGGGGGGGGGGGGGGGGGGGGGGGGCGAACCTTGGAAGAAACCCTCAAGGGGGGCGGCGGCAATGAGAGAGGAAGAGGGAGAGACAAGTTTAGGTTTTGGGGGGAAAAATAATTGTTTTCAATTTCATCAAAATCAAATAACATAGGTAGAGTTTTTGGCCTTATCTCAGGCATACACCCAAAAGTTTAATAGCAGCCCCAAACAGTGGCTATATGCACACCATGAATTAAAAATGACAGAAATAAATAATTAAATGTAAACTACATAAATAGATAATTGCAGACCAAAAATTAGCAAAATAAACTAAATTAATTTCTTGTTGCGTGGGCGGAGATTGTAGTCGTGACCGCTACGGTGCCGCAAGTCTTTGGCCGGCGGTTCAACATCATCATCAAGTGCGCCATGGACGTCATCTTCATCACCAAGTTGGCCGTCGTGGAGGCCGTCGCCATTAATCCTCCCCCTCTCGAAAGGACTCATCACCGATGAGTGTGCGGGTAAGTAGCTGCGTAGGAGATCCGCGTGCAGAAGATCCATCTCCGAGGCGGAGAGCCAAGAGTCGTCTGAAGCAGGGCGACCTCGCCACCGGATCAAAAACCTGTGAATGTCACCATCGGGAGTGGAAAACACTGCATCCTGCAAAATCCTGTCAGGCAAGAAATCGGTTCGGGGGAACCTTGGAAAGGCGTTAGGCAAAGAAGAAAAACATGTTTTATCACCAGTAGGCAACATACCTCCCGTAGAATCCGAAGGAGAGAGCGATCCAGAAACAATCTCACTCCCACCCCATTAGAAGATATAGTGGAAATATTAAATGGAGAGACAGACAGTTCAGGTGGTGGAGCGACACAAAGCGTTAAATCCGAAACCTTAAAAACAGGGGAAATTCCTCAATCAGCGGGTAACTTCAATAGATATGCATTTTCGCCTAGCTTCTTTAAAACCCGAAAAGGACCGGCTCTCCTATTCACCAATTTCTTTACGGTGCCCGACGACATCCGTTCCGGGATGAGACGAACCATTACCAAATCACCATTATTCAAGGGGACTGCTCGCTTATGTACGTTAGCATTCGATTGAAAAATAGAATATTGCTTAGCTAACGTCTCGCTAATGTGCTTATGGCGAGTGTGAACGTGCGAGGCAAAGTCCTGTACAAATTTACTGGATTTAAAAGATGGTGGTAGCGGAACCAAGTCAAGAGGCACGAGCGCCTTATATCCATGTACGATCTCATTTGGTGATAATCCAGTGGACCTATTCTTAGAAATATTATAAGCTAGTTGAGCATGAGGAAGAATAAGGTCCCACATACCTTTATGATCACCCACGAGGCAACGAAGCAAACCACCCAAACTTCGGTTAACCACTTCCGTTTGCCCATTCATTTGGGGATGATAGGCCGACGAAAACATAAGTCTAGTTCCCAAAAGCTTCCAAAGTGTTTTCCAGAAATAGCTACTAAATTTAACGTCCCTATCATTTTGGGGACGCCCCGATAAGCCACGACCTCCTTGAAATATAGTTTAGCAACCTGTGATGCATTGTTGGTGTTATTGCATGCAATAAAGTAGGCCATTTTGGAAAATCTATCCACTACGACCAGAATGGAATCGTGTCGCCTAAATGTTAGGGGTAGGCCCAATATGAAGTCCATGCTAACGTCCTCCCATGGGACAGACAGAATCGGCAGTGTTGTGTACAAACCCGCATTGGTCTTGTTACCTTTCGCTAATTGACATACACGACAACTCCCAACAATTTTAGTGACCATTGGTTTGAGGCCTGGCCAAAAGAATTTATCCTCGATTAGCATGATAGTTTTATCCCGACCGAAATGTCCACCTAACCCTCCACTGTGTAACTCCCATATAATGAAATGGCGTACCGAGGAACGGGGAATACATAATTGTGTATGCTTAAATAAATAACCGTCACGGATGTAGTATGCAGAGATAGTAGATGGGGAATTGTCCTGAGCGGCTAAATATATATCCTTAAAATCCGGGCATTGAACATATTCATCCTTAATTCTCTCAAATCCTATGACCGTTACTTCCATTGCTGACAATAATAGTGTGACACGACTAAGAGCTTCTACCACACGATTTAATGTACCCTTAAGGTGCTTGATAATGAATGTGTACTCCTGAAGGTACGACACCCATTTGGCGTGCCGAGGGCTGATTTTACTTTGGGAGTTTACAAATTTTAGCGCCTCATGATCGGATAAGATTACAAATTCTTTTGATATAAGATAGTGTCGCCAATGTTGAAGACAACGTACTACGGCATAGAACTCACGATCATAATTGGAGTAATTTAATTTCGGGCCCACAAGCTTCTCGCTAAAATAAACTATCAGATGTCCCTCTTGACTTAAAACTCCTCTGATTCCTATCCCAGATGCGTCGCATGATAATTCAAACACCTTGCTAAAATCCGGCAATCGTAGTAGTGGGGATTCAGACATCCGTTCCTTAATCATTTGAAATGCAGTAGAGGCCGCTTTAGTCCACTTAAATTCACCCTTCTTCATGCATTCAGTGATTGGTGCCATGATACTACTAAAATTGCGAATAAACCTTCGATAAAACGTGGCCAATCCATGAAAGCTTCTAACCTCCCAGATATTTTTAGGTTCCGTCCATTCTCGAATAACTTGGACCTTTTTAGGGTCAACATGAATACCTTCGGAACTCACTATGGATCCTAGAAACTCTACATAAGTCACACCAAATGCGCACTTTTTAAGATTAATAAATAAAGTTTCTTGGCGCAATGTAGTAAGGATCGTCCTCAAATGTTCTTCATGGTCCATCGGCGAGAGACTAAATACTAAGATGTCATCGAAATAGACCACTACAAATTTACCCATATATAGTTTAAATATTTGGGTCATTAACCGCGAGAAAGTACTCAGTCCGTTGGTGAGCCCCTCTCCAAGCACCAACCACTCATAGAGCGTATCCTTAGACTTAAATGTCGTTTTCCATTCGTCTCCCTCCCGTATCCTTATTTGGTGGTAACCACTTTTAAGATCCAACTTTGAGAATATGGTGGCTCCAGATAACATATCTAATAGATCGTCCAAACGTGGGATGCGAAACCTATATTTAACAGTAATTTTATTTATCGCCCGGTAGTCTACACACAATCTCCAAGACTTATCTTTTTTTGGAACCAAAAGTGCAGGGACAGCGCATGGACTCTTACTATGGCGGATATATCCCTTTGCTAATAAATCTGAAATTAAAGTTTGCAATTCATTATGTACGGAGGGATTGAGCCGATAATGGGGGAGATTTGGCAAAGATTAGCCCGAGACGAAATCAATCTCATGCTGGATTTCCCGCATGGGTGGCAACTTACATGGTAAGTCCACCGGATAGACGTCCTTATACTCTTCCAAAAGGGTGCGCTAATAGTAGGTTCTCTAACGATGGTGAATCGTCCTTAGCTTGTAGACAAACTAAAGCATAGATGACGCCATTCAAGAAAGTCGTGCGCTCTAGCTCCTTCTTACTTATCAAACCTATTGTTTTCTTTTCCGCAGGCGCAATTGTGTCTTTGGAAGCAATCGACGGATCCTTCAGCGGTGAACGTTTCAAGACAATGGTCTTACCATTAAACTTAAACTCGTAAGTGTTGGCTCATCCGAAGTGGGTCACGTCATAATCATCCTAGTAGTACTTGACAAACATCCATGGGGATGACGTCGCACCACACCTTGTCGATATAGCTCTTCACCGTCAGCGACACTAGACAACGTTAAGAGACCGCAATAGACGTTTTGTTTACCCACGCTATTTTATACGGATGGGGGTGCGGTTCAGTGACTAAATGCATACGAGTGATAGCGTTTTCCGAAATGACATTCAAGTTACTACCGCTATCTATTATTAATTTACACCACTTCTCACCGCTTTTAAAATTCAACGAAAAGATATTCGTCGGATTATACTCATCCGACGCACGCGGTGTGGCCAATATATACCTCATAACCATCATATAAGATTCATCTTCAATATCACTCGGCTCGGCATCAGATTCATTGTCGGCTTCATAGACGATCTCGACGGGTTCAGACGTGGAGTCTAATAGTGCTAGTGGTTTACTCTTAGTGGGGCACTCACTAGAGTAATGCCCTTGGATCCCGCAAGAAAAACATGTGGCATTATTCTTATTAATCCGTCCTACCGGAACTCTCTCACCAGTGGAATTCCTAATGTTCCTAACGGTAATGACTACAGAATTCGAATCAGTCGATCGAAACCTTCCTTTGTCCCTCATGGAGGACGAAGGTGGGGCTCCTAAAAGGGACTTTCCCTTCTGGAATGCTCGTCCCTTGGACTTGTAAGCGTTGTGCTTCTCTATGTCTAAGGCAGCATTGAATGTCGTGTTAAGGTCCGTATGACCATAATGCAAGAGCTTGCCTTGGATGTCTGGGTTGAGTCCCTTACGAAAACGAGATAGTGTAACTTCGGGCATTTCCCGTACGTCACACCGCACCATCATATCTTTCAGGAGTACCATGTACTCCGCTACCGATTTGCTCCCCTGACGATGGGTGGCTAACTCGTCGAACATTTGGGTTCGGTGATACGCAGGGACATATTGGTCAGATAGGAGTGCTTTCATGGCAGCCCACCCAATTGGGGGTGCTCCATTTACGGTACCTAGACGTCTCTCTTCGTTCAACCAGAACGTTTTGGCCCTACCCAGAAGCATCATTCGTGCAACCCGCACCTTCTCAACATCAATCAAATTTTTCCACTCAAGAGTAACACTCGAACTCCATAATCCAGTCTAAAAATACTTGGGGTTCACCCATACCATCGTATGACGGTGGATCAATTTTCACGGCTCTAATTACATCGAACTCATGAGGAGCTCGAGGCGCTTGCTCATCGTTCTGATTACGGGGATGGTTTGGTCTCTCTTCTCGTTGGTTGGCAACGGGATTTCGAGGCGCCGCTTGATTTAATGCTAACCCTTGTATTAACTGTGTGAGTGCATCGAACTTAGCGTTAAACTCGTCCCGAAGCTCCGCAATCGTAGCCGGAGTGTGCTCGTCATCATGGTCGTCTGCCATGGTGGAAGTGGTTGGGAGATATTCCGTGTCACGCCTAGTGCGCATGAACAACAGGACAAGTAATTATTTTTGTAAATTTCTGCAGAAAAAATTGTTTTGTTTTTTTACTAAATGCAGACCAGAATTTTAGATCAGGACAGAAATTTTACGAAATATAATTTTATTCCCGCCTAATAATTATGGTAAGTAAAAATATTTTTTGATTTTCTTACAGAAAATAATAAGTAGAATATCCAGAAATTTTGTTTTTTGAATTTCACAAAAAAAAATGAGAATTTTAGACCGCTATTCGCAGACCGACGAAATTTTATTTTTAAATTTTGAATGCCAAATCGTGTGACGATTGTGAGTGCCGGCGTTCTACGACAACCTAAGGATTGCGTCAATTTAGAAATTGACATGAACCTAGCTCTGATACCAAATTGATGTAGGCCGACCAAATCGATCCTACACGGACGACGCAACAACGTCTCTCGTTACGTTCTATGCCCTCTTTACCACACGCTAACGAAACACAGCCGTCAAAATTATTTTTATTTATCTTTCGCGTTAATATACGGGTAGCCACACCGCACTTGGTTCGGAGAATGGCTGTAGGCTAAAATCCACTCCGGCTAAAAGGAATAATATTGATTCCGACGAGCTTGGAGTTGTACCAAAACAGATCGACCAAAAATAAAGCACGATTCGAAAGTGGTAGGATCAATCCCAAATAGAAAAAAGAGCGAGGGTCGCCAATCCTCTCGAGAGTTATCGGAAAACCAAACGAAAACCACAGATCTATTATAAAAACTACCGCGATAATTAAAGCTTCGAAAATCCACGCAAAAATCGTCCACCACAAGACTATCAATGAAAGGAAGATCTCTTGAGTAGTATTTTTAGTTACCCCTCTCAGAAAAGTAGATCCGTGATGTGGATCCACAAGAAATGATCGCCTTCCATCGAGAACCACGGGAAGCGCATCAAGGATGAAGAACACGTCCGTCTTCCCCTCTTCATGCCGTAGAAGATCACCCAAAGCCTTTTCTTTCTTGCACGAGAAATCTTGGAGCCGTGGATGAAGGGAGTAACGGAGAGATGAAAGGTGGTGGAGGAATAGTGTGGAGGAGAGAATATGGAGGAAAGAAGAAGAGGAAGAAGGGGGGGCCGAACCTTGGAAGAAACCCTCAAGGGGGGCGGCGACAATGAGAGAGGAAGAGGGAGAGAGAAGTTTAGGTTTTGGGGGGAAAAATAATAGTTTTCAATTTCATCAAAATCTAATAACATAGGTAGAGTTTTTGGCCTTATATAAGGCGTACATCCAAAAGTTTAATAGCAGCCCCAAATAGTGGATAAACGCACACCATAAATTAAAAATGACAGAAATAAATAATCAAATGCAAACCACATAAATAGATAATTGCAAACCATAAATTAGCAAAATAAACTAAATTAATTTCTTGTTGCGTGGGAGGAGATTGTAGTCGTGTCCGCTACGGCGCCGCAAGTCTTTGGCCGGCGGTTCAACATCATCATCATGTGCGCCATGGACGTCATCTTCATCACCAAGTTGGCCGTCGTGGAGGTCGTCGCCATCAGGCTCGCTATGTGGCCCTCATCTCCTCTGCCCAAAGCATTCCCTGAGCCCCCACATCAACTCCCAGCCGAATTCTTGCTGAAACAGTGCCATGTGGTGGCTGGGAGGAGCATCCAAGGGTGGTCCAAGTAGTCGATCCAGAGCAGAGGAAAGTGTGTCGGATCGAGGAATTGAGCAGGATCATCGGAGCTCGCCGCCACCATGCCGCACCACCACAACACCCACCGTCAGCCCTACTTCATGTCCGTTTTCTCCCCCTCTCCCTCTGTGCCAGCCTCTTAGATTGAATAGGAGAGATATCCTGCTCAATTGAGCCGGATCCAAGTGAAGAAAATCAGAGAGATTCCATGGTTTTGTCCACGCCGGGTTCGCCGGAAAACACCACCTCCGGCGGCCAAACCACCACCAATCGGTAGCCCCCACCTCAACGGAGGTGGTTGTGGCGGTGGCCAGCCAGGGAGGTGGCTCAGCTGCCAAGAAATCAAGGAGGAAGGTGGTCCAGGTCGGGCAAATCCAGGCTGTCGGCTAGAGGTAGGAGACAAAATCCTGGCCCTTGATTTCAGATGTGATGATAAATGCAGACCATGTTAATTTAATTAAATGAAATAAATGTCACACATTCTCTTGTATGTTAATGCTGAAATTTGAGGCCCTTAGTGGCCTTTTTAGGAAATATTGCCTGAGATAACATTTGTAGATTTTGATGTCTAATTTCACTAGAAATTTAAATCAGCCCATTTTGGACAATGTAGGACCCTCAGCATTCAGTTTGGTGAGACTGGTCCATCTAGAGGCCAGAAATCATTTTGTGTGAGTATTCTAAATGGTAGGTATTATGGACTTGAAATTTTGGACATGCATGCATGTGCCTTGCATCTAGCTTGCATCAAAAAATCAGAATTTTAGGAAATCATCTTCATAAGGTTTTATTCAAAATATGTAAATTCAAATAAATGACATTTATGGAAGAATATAGCTCCAACTGGCCCCAAATTTGGGTCACTCTTATCTAGCCAATTGTAGTATGTAGTTAAAATTTAAGACCAAATGGATCTCTGTAGGTAAGTTAAATTCCCATTGCATGTCTCTACCTAAAAGAGAATGGGTGTGCCAATAACAAAAATGATATTTTATGTATTTAGCCCAAATGGCTTAGAGTTAGCCCCTGAAATTTTGCACACAGCCTAATTATGGTATAATGCATCGCCTTAGAAAATCTTAGGACTTCTAGCATCAAGAATCTCATGATTTTGATTATTTTGCCATATGTCACACCTGTGTATTTATGAAATTTTCATGATTAGAACTTGGAAATAAATTATGAAACTCTGGAGAATCACTTGTAATGTCATTTCAAATCTCTGTAAATTTTGGTAGAAAATTCCATGGATTATTTCTCAAGGAATTAACAAAATTACATTATGTCTCAATCGGAATAATGGAAAAATTACTAGGCAAATTATTTGAGGAAGTGCTGAAATCCTGGATTATGCTTAGGAACTCAATTATGAAACTCTGTGAATTTTTTTAGAATTTTGGAGATAGTATTTAGGGAAGAAACTTCATTTATTCAGTTTATCATCCTTTTTAATTTGTGAGATATTTATGGTGATTTATTGCTGGAAAATTATGGAACTCTGGAATTAGTGTTTTCATATCATTATAATGGCACTGTATTTTTCCCAAAAATTTTGGATGTCAAAATCTAGTACTGGTAGTGTAAAGTCATTTTGTCACCCTTTTCATGATAAATAGAAATTAAGGGTTTTAATCTGCTGGAAAATTATGGAACTCTGGAATTAGTGTTTTCATGTAACACCCTGCCAGTATAAATAATATAACAGTAGGTCTGACCGGGACCCTACGCCATACTATACACACTAGCTAGGCATTATAAGGTGATAAATAGAAAAGAACAACAACTACACGAGAATATAAAAAGCGTAAGCGGAAGCATTTGGATTAAACATCTTTTAGAATTGTCCACTATCCCAGGAATGAAACAAAATAGAGTTACGACCTTAAGGCCTTACATTTACCAAATGTATAGAAACTCAAAACATACATCGGCATGCAGGCCGGCAATACATGTAAAGCAGAAAAGAGGCTGGCCTACAAGGGCCAACACAGCAAAAGGGCCATCGCCCGCTATTTCCCGCTAGGCTCACCTGCTCCTGCATAAGAACATTCCACCAAGAGGTGGCAAATGAAGCAACGGTCAGCACAGCTGACCAAATTATAACGACCCCACCCCTTTCTCGGGGTGGTGGAGCTTCTTCCCTGCAATCAAGCCGTACTAGCAACATGTAAAAATATAAGGAAAGTGCAAACTACACAGTGTGAGGTTTCAAGCACAATCAATCTTCTAGGTTGAGCATCAAAGAAAAGGGAACCTAGGCATGCACATGATGTTGGTTGGGTTCACCCGAAGGTTCCCCACAACCGCCTAAGCAACCGCATGAGGCTAACATAACATCAATTCATCACAAACACTCCACCCTAAGGACATAGCCTTAGCTGGGGAAAAAGAGCTTTTGGTCGGTCTAGGTAAGACACCTTCCACAACCTCTCCCATGATCACACGGCTTACATAAGGTTTGGACCTCTCACCGATCGGCATGGAAACGGGTTCGGTTCATCTTTGCCCGTGCTCTAATCATCGCGATCTATCGCACGATGCGGGTACGGCTTCCCCTCGGCCCGTAAGGGTTTAGCACATCAAGTGCCCACAAAAATTAAGCTATAAATCTAATCCTTTCACACGAACTTAGACTTCGCAAATAACAACCAAGGAGGAGATCCAAGACCACTCCTCTTCAAATTTAGTGGCGAAGGTTTGCATTCAACCACCAAATCAAGGGGCTTTCATTAGGCTTTCAAAAGGCACCTAAAACTCAAATCCCGCAACATAATAGAAGTTCCCACGGAGGCATTCTTCAGCACACATTCTAGGCTTAACCTAAATGCAATGTCGCAATCCAAGCATCACCGATCCGGGCTCACGGCCACGAATAGGCTTCACACAAAATGCCTAAATCTGCACGACTATCGGATTTCTAAATGCATTATGCCGGGGATAGACACAATCGACCCAGAGTTCTGAAGAACTAGAGGAAATCCTACACTTCACCCATTTGGTGAAAGGGATTCCTCATGCAAGCATATAAAAGGGAATGAGAGGACAAGAACACGTCCAACGACTGAGAGAAAGAATCGTTACCCTTGGAGCTTTCTTCTTCGCCATGGATCTGAGATTTCAATCAGATAGAAAGTTTCGGAATGGCCTACACTTTCCAGATCTGAAAATGTCTCGCGAATCGGAGCTCCGAAGCTCCTTCAATGGCAGAAGAGATCTCCTTCTTCTTCCTTGCTGTCGCTGATTTCCACTCGGCTTCCGTCTTCCGCAAAGATATCGAGAAAAAGGGTTTAGGCGTAAAAGAGGGTCAATATACACCTCTACACCAACCCTAATTAAAGGCAGAAATAAATCTCAGCCTTTGGATTTAAAGCCCTGGAGCAGACGGCCAGGATTAAGAAGTTACGGGTATGAAATTCCGCAAAATGAAGAATCTGCTTGCGTTCGACGAATGTCGAACGGCGTTCGACGAATGTCGAACGATGTTCGACGAATTTCAGCAAAGCTGCGCTGGACAAATGGCAGCAAAACTGCGTTCGACGAATGTCGAACGGCATTCGACGAATGTCGAACGGCGTTCGACGAATTGCTGAAATGCTGCGCTCGACGAATGTCGAACAGCGTTCGACAAATTTCAACAAAGCTGCTAAAACAGATTCGACTATAAAACAAGGGAAATTCGTCTATATCATATAGCCGAATTAGCCTATAGCCTTTAGCCAAATTTAGCATATAGCCGAATTTAGCCTATAGCTCACAGCACACCAAGATTTGGGGTGTCAAATCTCCCCTCCTTTAAGGAATTTCGTCCCAAAATTATGAAAATAGCAGCAACAGAAATACACTATACCTGAGAGAAAAAGCTCGGGGTACTCCGCAAGCATTGTTTGCTCTCTTTCCCAAGAGAGTTCCTCTCTTCCGCAATTATTCCAACGGACCTTGACCATCCGAATGGATTTGTTCCGTAACTTCTTTACTTCCGTGTCTTCGATGCGAATGGGCTTGACTTCCGTCGTTAGCCCACCATCTACCGACACTTCATTGACCGCAACTACAGAACTGGGCTCTTTGACAGCCTTCCGCAACACAGAGATATGAAATACATCTTGCAGCCTGCTCAGCTCTGAAGATAGAGCAAGCCGGTAGGCAGCTTCACCAATGCGCTCCAAGATCTCGAACGATCCTAAGTACCTCGGACTTAGCTTTTTCAAGCGTCGGATCCTCGATACTCCTTTGAACGGTTTGATCTTCAAGTAAACCCAATCACCAACTGCGAACTCGACATTCCGGTGATTTGCATTGTAGTTCTTTGCCTGCCTATCCTGGGCAATGAGCAACCGCTCTCGTATTGCCCAAATTGATGTATTTGCTTCATCCACGTCCTTGCATTTCAACAACTTCGTGTCGCCCGTTGCAACCCAAGCCAACGGTGTACGACATTTTCTACCATTAAGAGCCTCGAAAGGTGCCATCTTTATACTAGCTTGGTAGATGTTGTTGTAGGCAAACTCAATCATATAGAGATGATCTTCCCATCTCTTTCCGAAGTCTAGGGCGCACATCCTTAGCATGTCTTCCATCGTCCTATTGGTCCTTTCGGTCTGTCCATCCGTTTGCGGGTGGAAGGTCGTGCAAAATTTTAGCTTGGTACCCAATAATTTATGAATCAGCCTCCAAAGCTTGTCGAACTCGGTCGGCCAGGTCGTATTGAACCTCCGTCCAGTTCAGGAATGCTGAAGGAGACACTCTTTTATCGACACAAATGATCTCCAAGGCTTCTAGATCCCAGATTAAACGCTCATCATGCATCAAAATCCAGTTTGCCTGTGTAGGAGCCCGACGACTCAACGCGTCCGCAACCACATTTCCTTTCCCAGGAGTGTATCGAATGTCGAAGGTGTAGTCCCCAAGGAACACCATCCACCTCCTTTGTCACATATTCAACTCCTTTTGATCAAGCGGGTACTTGAGGCTTTTGTGGTCCGTAAAGATGTCGATCTTCACGCCATACAAGTAGTGCCTCCAGGGTTTAAGAGCAAATACCACGGCCGCTAGCTCCAAATCATGGACCGGGTAATTCCTCTCATGTACCTTTAAATGACGGGAGCCATAGGCAATTACATTCCCGAACTGCACTAGAACGCAACCCAAGCCACTCCCCGAGGCGTCGCTATATATTTTGTAACCAATTGTTCCACATGGCGAGCATAGAATGGGCGTCGTAGTCAGACGGCTCTTCAGCTCCTCAAAAGCTCGTGCGCACTCGGACGAGCAAACGAACTTATGATCTTTCCTAGTTAGTTTAGTGAGAGGAAGTGCAATCCTCGAGAAGTTTTCCACAAAGCGCCTATAATAGCCGGCAAGTCCTAAGAAACTTCGGACTTCCGCTACACTTTTCAACACAGGCCATGCTTGGATTGCTTCAATTTTCGAAGGATCGACTGCGATTCCTTCTCCACTAACAACATGACCAAGGAATGCTACTGACGATAGCCAAAAATTGCACTTGGAGAACTTGGCATATAGCTGATTCCTCCTCAGGGTGCTCAAAACTGCGCGCAGATGCTCTGCATGCTCCTCTTCCGACTGGGAGTATACCAAAATGTCGTCGATGAATACGATCATAAATTGATCCAAATACTCTCGGAACGTTCTGTTCATTAAATCCATGAATACCGACGGTGCATTAGACAAACCGAATGGCATAACCGTGAACTCATAGTGCCCAAAGTGGGTACTGAACGCTGTCTTTGGGATATCACACTGCTGAATATGAAGCTGATAGTAGCTGGACCTTAAGTCTAGCTTAGAGTATACCGTCGACCCAACCAGTTGGTCGAATAAGTCGTCGATTCTCGGATTCGGATAACGGTTTTTCTCGGTCAGCTTATTCAACTCTCGATAGTCAATACATAGACGCAAGCTCCCTTCCTTCTTTTTCACAAAGAGGACCGGTGCACTCCAAGGTGAAGAACTTGGACATACGTAGCCTTGCTCTAGTAGCTCTTGCAACTGAACCTTCAGCTCTGCCAATTCCTTTGGCGTTATTTGGTACGGTGAGTGTGCTACAGGCTTGGCACCTGGCACCAGCTCAATACAGAAATCAATCTCTCGCTGAGGCGGAGCCCTTGGGAGTTCGGTAGGAAACACATCGGCATACTCTGCTACAACTGGGACATCACTCAAACTGCGCTTTGGCTCCAAAGCCTTCAACAAGGTGAAGAACAACTCCGCTCCTTTTATCACCGCCTTAACCACCTGCAGAGCAGACATCAACGTCTTGCTCACTCCTGGCATACCCACGAATGTGGTTTCGTCTCCTATGTTCTTTCTCAGAGTGATCTCCTTTGAATCACAATCGATGCATGCTCGCTGCTCCGAGAGCCAGTCCATGCCGAAAATCACGTCAAATTTAGCTAGCGGTACCAACGATGCTTCCAAGTCGAAGTCCTGATTTCCAATCCGCACCTTCACACGACTCTTCCTATCCGCACCCATGCGAGATCCATTGGGTAGCACTACTTCCAATCTATCCTCTACTAAGGTAAACGGCACTCCGATTCGCACCACGAAGTCCTCAGACAGAAAAGAGTGTGATGCACCCATATCAAATAGAGCTCTCGCCGGATAGTTGAAAATTAGGACGAACCCTAATTGCACGCAAATCAACATAAAGTCGCACAATAGTATCAATCATAAATAACTGTAAAAGCTAACTTCTAATCCATACCCGTGACAACGTCAGTTTGTCGTATGGCTTCTTGCCTTTTGCTTGCACTCTCTTCATGTCCAACTCCAGAGATCTGTCGGCTTGCACCATCACATTTAAGCCAAGCCTCATTGGGCCTGCAAGGAGCAGCCTCAACTCAACCCGAAGACCTTCATAAAACTTGTTCATCTTAATTTCCTCATCTTCCACCAAAAACCCCGCATAGCGGCCCAATCTAGTGAACTCGTGCAAGTACTCGTCCACCGAGCTATCGCCTTGAGTTAACTTCAAGAACTGGTTCTGCAATGCAATGCGTTGGGTAGAGGGAATATATCTCTGAAGAAACGACTTTGAGAACTCCGCCAAAGAGATCTCGGTAATATCCTTACCTTCAAACTTATGCGCTTCCTGTTCGGCCCACCAAAGCTCTGCTTCTCCGTTAAGGAGAAAGGTGGCTAGGGTGACCATCATAGCTTCTTCCGTTTTTCGCCTTTAGAGTTTTTCTAACTGTTGACAGCCAGTCCTCCGCCTCCGTTGGGGATCCATTCCCCGAAAAGGTTGGAGGATGGAAACTTAGAAAGTGCTGAAGTTGTTGATCACGCGCTCGCGCAACAACTACTCGCTTAACTCGACGTTCCACCCTTGGCTCCACCGCAGGTTCCACTGCGGAAGCTGCCACTGGGGCCACATCCGGAGTAGGCATAGCAGGCTGTGCAAGCCTTTGAGGTTGAGTGTTGATCATTGCTAGGACCGCTTAAGCGATTAACTTGATCATCTTAGCAGGAGGAGTGGTTGCTGGCACCTCAGCTGACACACTACTTTCAGCGGTGTTACGGGGTCGAGACTGCCCCGCAGCACTCCTAGTCACCGATAATCGTGCAAGACACAATTTAGTGACCGAAAACATAGCAAACAACAATCATGGAATGCTCAGGTTCCGCAAACGAGTATGTTTTTCCATTCCTAAGTGGACATTCTTATTAGTTTTTGTCGTTTTAGGTGAATGCACATCCCGTGCACACCACCCCTTAAAAGGAATTCGTCCCAAATTCGCTAAACTACGGATCGACGCCCTAAGTCCGATACCAAATTGTAACACCCTGCCATTACAAATAATATAACAGTCGGTCCGGCCGGGACCCCACGCCATACTATACACACTAGCTAGGCATTATAAGGTGATAAACAGAAAAGAACAACAACTACACGAGAGTATAAAAAGCGTAAGCGGAAGTATTTGGATTAAACCTCTTTTAGAATTGTCCACTATCCCAGGAATGAAACAAAATAGAGTTACGGCCTTAAGGCCTTACATTTACCAAATGTATAGAAACTCAAAAATACATCGGCACGTAGGCCGGCAATACATGTAAAGCAGAAAAGAGGCCGGCCTTCAAGGGCCAACACAGCAAAAGGGCCACCGCCCGCAATTTCCCGCTAGGCTCACCTGCTCCTGCCTAAGAACATTCCACCAAGAGGTGGCAAATGAAGCAACGGTCAGCACACCTGACCAAATTATAACGACCCCACCCCTTTCTCGGGGTGGCGGAGCTTCTTCCATGCAATCAAGTCGTACTAGCAACATGTAAAAATATAAGGAAAGTGCAAACTACACAGGGTGAGGTTTCAGGCACAATCAATCTTCTAGGTTGAGCATCAAAGAAAAGGGAACCTAGGCATTCACATGATGTTGGTTGGGTTCACCCGAAGGGTCCCCACAATCGCCTAAGCAACCGCATGAAGCTAACATAACATCAATTCATCACAAACACTCCATCCTAAGGACATAGCCTTAGGTGGGGAAAAAGTGCTTTTGGTCGGTCTAGGTAAGACACCTTCCACGACCTCTCCCATGATCACACGGCTTACATGAGGTTTGGAGCCCTCACCGATCGGCATGGAAACGGGTTCGGTTCAGCATTGCCCGTGCTCTAATCATCGCGATCTATCGCACGACGCGGGTACGGCTTCCCCTCGGCCCGTAAGGGTTTAGCACATCAAGTGCCCACAAAAATTAAGCTACGCATCTAATCCTTTCACACGGACTTAGACTTCGCAAATAACAACCAAGGAGGAGATCCAAGACCACTCCTCTTCAAATTTAGTGGCGAAGGTTAGCATTCAACCACCCAAGCAAGGGGCTTTCATTAGGCTCTCAAAAGGCACCTAAAACTCAAATCCCCCAACATAATAGAAGTTCCCACGGAGGCATTCTCCGGCACACATTCTAGGCTTAACCTAAATGCAACGTCGCAATCCAAGCATCACCGATCCGGGCTCACGGACACAAATAGGCTTCACACAAAATGCCTAAATCCGCACGACTACCGGATTTCTAAATGCAATATGTCGGGGACGGACACAATCGACCCGGAGTTCCGAAGAACTAGAGGAAATCCTACACTTCACCCATTTGGTGAAAGGGATTCCTCATGCAAGCATAGAAAAGGGAATGAGAGGACAAGAACACGTCCAACGACCGGGAGAAAGAATTGTTACCCATGGAGCTTTCTTCTTCGCCATGGATCTGAGATTTCAATCGGATAGAAAGTTTCGGAACGGCCTACACTTTCCAGATCTGAAAACGGCTCGCGAATCGGAGCTCCGAAGCTCCTTCAATGGCAGAAGAGAACTCCTTCTTCTTCCTTGTTGTCGCTGATTTCCACTCGGCTTCCGTCTTCCACAAAGATATCGAGAAAAAGGGTTTAGGCGTAAAAGAGGGTCTATATACACCTCTGGACCAACCCTAAATAAAGGCAGAAATAAATCTCATCCTTTGGATTTAAAGCCCTGGAGCAGACGGCCAGGATTAAGAAGTTACGGGTCTGAAATTCCGCAAAATGAAGAATCTGCCTGGGTTCGACGAATGTCGAACGACATTCGATGAATTTCAGTAAAGCTGCGCTCGACAAATGGCAGCAAAACTGCGTTCGACGAATGTCGAACGACGTTCGATGAATGTCGAACGGCGTTCGACGAATTGCTGAAATGCTGCAGCTCGATGAATGTCGAACGACGTTCGACGAATTTCAGTAAAGCTGCTAAAACAGATTCAGCTATAAAATTGGGCAAATTCGTCTATATCATATAGCCGAATTAGCCTATAGCCTTTAGCCAAATTTAGCATATAGCCGAATTTAGCCTATAGCTCACAGCACACCAAGATTTGGGGTGTTACATTTCATATCATTATAATGCCTGTAAGACCCTTTTTTTCTTTTGAAAACCCGGGACTTATGCCCAGAACCGCCGCTTTGCAGTGACACCCTCGCTCGGGAAGATTTGGGGTGTTACATTTCATATCATTATAATGCCTGTAAGACCCTTTTTTTCTTTTGAAAACCCGGGACTTATGCCCAGAACCGCCGCTTTGCAGTGACACCCTCGCTCGGGAAGGTCGCCACTACAAAACGCCGATCCTGCCGGCCATATCGATCAAAAAAGAAGAAAAGAATAAACGAAACAAATAGAAGTTCAAGTCCACAATCACATGTTATATATAATAAATGTCCACATGGTATAACTGAAATAACAATGTTACAATAATAAAAGGGTACATGCGCTGTACAACATGTCCTCACTACAATATCACTCTTGGAAGCTAACTACTAATCACTCACTGATCCTGAATCCTATGTTCCTGTACAAGACTGGCCTGCCTCCGTCTGCACCGTCCTATGGTGCTGCTGCGTCTTCTCGATCCCCTAAAATAATATGGTCCACCGACCGTTAGTCAAAAAGACTAAGCCTTATGTTCCCCACCCCACACCCAATGGATCCTAATCACCGTGTGGGAGGATGAAGCGGAGGACAACAAGGGGTATAAATAATAGCAGGTGACGGGGGCATAAACTACAGGGAATGTTTCTACAACTCCACATATGTATATAGATAATTGAAGCAGTAGGTAAAACAGGGTAAAGAACAAGTAAAGAACAGTAGTAAAGACAAGTATATAATATAAAAGTTACCATTTATTTATAGGAATGCCCATACAAACCTATAGACCAAGGGGTCGTTTAGCAAGGCCTATCGTATAAGAAGTCCCATAACTAACTTATACGATAGGTGTAGGGGTTGAAATGCAATGTTTATGCCATGACATGCAAGGTATGTTGTTAAATGTTATGTTCACATAAGTGCAACTCACACACTATGACTCTATGCGCACAGACCTTTAGTTCCCCCTTTTTGGAGCTAGCAAGACTCCCAGGATACTCCCGTAGTGGCAAACGGAAGCGGTGGGTTGGGCCTCGCCACCTCTAGGTTGGTATTCACACTACCTAACCTACACCTATCGTACGCCTCAACGCAAAACTGCGGAGCATCTGCGTACTCTTACTGGCTGGACCACCATACTTTTATGGCTAAGTGCAAATTCCACACTTGCCGAGTCAACATATTGTCGTCGGTGTGAACGACCGTCCAATACCGAAGACCCACCACCTTCATGCACATGCAAACATGTTCTACTATATCCCGAGCCATAAACTCCCCGGGCTAACCTGCCCGTCATCATAACCTTCCGGGCCAACGGCTCGCCGGGCCAACCCGTCCGTAGCAACAAGCATTACTGAGTCACAAGCTCACCGGACTATCTAGTCCGCTGCTTCAACCACCAAGCCTACCGCTCATACAACCAAACCAACTAACCTCCCGTAACCATGGGGTGTGGTTGTGTATATTGTTAAGTTAATCTTGTACAACATCTTACTCCTACAGTTTATGGATAATCTTGGACTTCCCGAGGATTACCTTGCAAGGGGCTCGCTACGGTACTAGGAACCAAAATGGGATGACACCCCAAGGCTCCCTTTCTCAATACACTTAATGTTATTGGTAGCTACCCGTAAGAATACCATTCTTGTCATTTCTCTTGAATTACTCTACGTATTTTATGACCTTCTATGGGGAAAAATGATCCTTCGTCAATCCCTAGTACAACTTTACCCTTAACTCACCAAGCACACCCTCATCACCTAAACTCCTTTTCGTGACCTTCAATCTCTTCAACCTGACCATATACACCAACTACATGCCACTTCCACTTGATAGTCCCCTAAATATCAAAATTTCACATTTTTACTATACGCAGACCAAACTAACTATATGAAGCTTATAAGTAGAGGTACTCCAAATATTCATCCAACTGACTCAAGATATTTACTGGAGATCTATCATGATGTTTTAGAAATAAATCCAGAGATTCATATTTTTCCTTAGTTATTAGCATTTATTATCATTTCTCCAATATTTGCCAAGTATGAATATGAGCATGAAGTGTAAGGCATTCTTATGATATGGCTCCCATAAAATTAAGATAAATCTATCATGCCAAAATATCAGTAAGTAATGAATATCACAATTTTACAGTAAGGAAATGTCCTCTGTTTTTAATATTTATCATCTATCCAAACTTGAAGATTTATGAAGGAACTACAAAGAATACTTATGCCAAAATTAGGGAAAAATTGCCAGACCTCTATTGTGTCCAGAAAAGCTTAATTACATAGTTTCACAATTTATGAGAATCATTCCCTCACTGAATTAATTAATCCAAATAATTCATAATTTGCACAAGTTGTGAAGTAGCCTACTGATAACAATTTCCAAAAATTATGTAAATATTTACAGAACTTTCTAGTGCTCTGAAATGTCCTATCACCAAGTTGCACATTTTTCCAGAGAGTTTTGGACCCTTATTTATATTTCTTAAGATTGAGACAAAATAGGCGCCTTGAGGATGAAGTACTAGTTAAATCATAAAATAAATTATAAAAAAATTACCAGGGGTCTAAAATATGATTAAAAAGGCACCACCAAGATTTCATCTTCATCCAAGATCATTTGTGCATGTAAATATCTCTTAAAAGAAGTTTACCTAAAGGGGTTAAGACCTAATTTAGGGGGAATAAATTCTCCTAAAATTCTATCAAAATTCCCTAGGGCATAAATACAACCCATGAACATATCTCCTAGGTTCCATGGCCATTCTATAGCTTTTCACCACATGTCCTTCACAAAGCTCTATCTGCACCCCAAGGGGTAAGACTAGGGTCCTAGGGCATATACACCTCTACACCATTCCATCTTAGTCATGAAGGTGTTTTAGGTGATCTTAAACCAGTGGCCATGGTTTCAACTCATGGTGATGAGTTCTGACCACCATACCCCAAGATAAACACCATGCCCTAACTTTGACCCAATTTGACCTAACTTAGGTTGACAAATTACCCAATTAAATCAGTCCCAATTTGGCTGAGATTTTTACTAGGGTCATGTGATAAATATATGAAGTACCCACCAAAAGTTGTAGGGCATTGGAGGTCATTTGACCCAATAAATAATTAATATTTGATTTATGAAATTATTACAAAAACCTTAGAAAAAGGTTGTCCTAAAATTCCCATCTTTGGGTATGATGTGTGGGTAGGTGTAAATAGCCTATGTTTCAGTTTTTAAGTCGATCCCGTAACCCAATCAAAAGTTATTCAAGAAATGGTGGTTGTCCTACACTAGGGACCCGTGCCACCAAAATGGACCTACAGGGTGCTACAAAACTTCTTTTAGGGTGAAATTAATTTTAAAATAAAGTAGACTCCAAGTGCTACAACTTTGGTGTTGACCACTTTTTCATTTGAGGGGTTCTATTATTTTTAATAATTAAAATGAAATACTGCAGGAAGTATGACAAAATGTGTTGGAACAAGTCTCTGCGTTCAACGAAATCCAATCTACGTTCGACGAAATCTGTTCTGCGTTCGACGAACGCCATGCTTCAGTGCGTTCGACAAAATCCTGTCTTCTTCCTCCAGCCAATGGCTGAGATTGCCCTGACCTGGGTGATGTGTGGAGGAGTTTTCCCGTCCACCCAAGCGTCGCCCCGGCCGGCCAAAGCCACCACCACCTCCGTTGAGGTGGTGGCCGGTGATGGGGGTGGTTTTCCGGCCGGAGGTGGCCGGAATGGAGGGTTTAGGGTGGGATTGAAAGCTTGAAAATACAAGCTCCGGCCAAACCTGATCCAAGGTCATTTGCCCTCAAACCTTGCGGCCAATAGATGTAGATCTACCCAAAGGGAGGGAGGAGAAGAACCAGACCTTTAATCGGGCTTGAGGGTGGTTGTTTCCCGGATTTGCCATGGACGCCCCCTTCAAGTTGTGCTCCTTGTCGATCTCATGATTCTCCACCAAATGCAACGATCTAGGACTCTATTTCAATTGATATCCCCCTTTTGAAGGTGATGGAAGGGTCAATTTGAGGAGGGAAAGGCTTAATGGTTGTGTGCCATTAATGGCCATTTCGGTTTCACTTGAAACCTCTTGAATCCTCCACCAGATGGCATGGGAAAGGTTGTAAAACATCTTAGAATTCAATGGGGAGATGAATGGAGGGCGTGGGGAGATGAATGGGGGTCAATTTGCCTTGAATGCCATGAATTCACCTTGAATGGCCACTTTCTCTCTCCTAGTCACCCCCTCCAGAAATTGGATGGCATTTCATGTAATTTCAGTGGTGACTAATCATTTGGGCCATTGAAATTGGGCTTAGCCCAAAGCGATTGAGCATTGGGCTTAATTAACACAATTTGGGCAAAATTGACCAAGAGTTGACTTTGGTCAAATTGGTGAAATTAATTAGGCCCAATGGATCAATGTTGACCCATTGGCCTCCCTTAGTGACCAATGGAACATGGGGAAAGTTAATTGGTCCAATTAAACCCTAATTGACCCTAAATATGGTGGTTTGACTTATTTGAGGCTATGGTTTACTTTGGTCAATTTGGCCTCTTTGGTTGACCCCAATGGGTCCTAAATGCCCTAAGGGACCCTCCAAAGGGTAAGGTGTGCCATGGTGGGGTCAATGGGTCAAGGTGCGGCCCTTAAGTCCAACCCTATGCTTATTAACTAGAAATTGCTATTTGCAGATCGCCCTGGTTTCCTTCTTCTTGGCTAAGGCCAAGTGGTCCTTCAAGCTTCCTAGGGTTTTGTCATGATCTAGTCATGACAAAACCACTCTAGAGGTCTAGTTGTTTGGGGGATTTTGCAAATCCCAATAAACAAAAAAATAATTTCATCCTCGAAATTCAGGCTAGGCTCGCGGGTTTTCACCGAGAGTGACTGAACGTAACATCCCTATGAATTGAAGTTATTTCTGACTCGAAGAGCATCGACTATCTCTTCCATACAAGTTCTATTGGCTCTCAGGGGAATCAATCGATCGGAGGCTACAAGGCCATCTATAGTAGAAATTTGCTGCTCCGACCATAGTAGAGCTCTCCTAAAGGAAGAGACATGGAAGACATCGTGCAATCCTGCTAACTCCGGTGGCAACTCCAGTCTATAGCCAACAGGCTGATCCACTCCAGGATCGTAGAGTCCCATCTATCTCAGACTGAGCTTCTTCTGCCTGCGAACCCGCAAGTCTCCCTGCATCGGACGTATCTTCCGGAACACCCGGTCTCCAACCTGGAACTCTACTGCACGATGCCACGCATCGTAATACCTGACCTGGCTGCTCTAGTCCCCAACATCCTAACTCAAATCAGTCGCACCTGGGTATCTATTTCCTCTACAAATTCATAGTCGAGTGTCTTTAAATCCTCATCCTGGGTCCAAGATGGTAGAATTATGCGCCTCCATCCCTATGAGGGTGAAAAGTTGTGCTGACGTCAACCAAGAGCCCAGATAAGCCTGGAATGATCTTCACTTTTTGGTCGTAAACCGTTCATCCCGATCCGACACGATTGTCCTGGTCACACCACGATAATGGACAAACATCTCAACAAATCCCACCAAACACCAACGGGAGCATCCTTCCAGCCCGGGGTGACCCTAGCTACCTTGGTCAGTTTTTCCTCGATGTTCCAAACAAACTTATGCCCGGAGTGGGGATATTGTAACCTATGTATGAAATCCACAATTTTATCCTCGAACTTCCACTCTAACCTGGGCAGTGACTGTGGTTGTTCTCCAAAAACTTTTGCACTTGGCCTTCACCGTGCATCACAAAACTTATGACGTCTTTCTTCATTCAGAGGACATACGTGTTCCGGAATACACCATTTTTCCGGTGACTAAAGCTCTTGTTAATATGGGTAGACAACGCTTCTATAATGTTTTCTCCGCATGTTTAGGTTCTTATTCCTTCAAGTACATCTGAGTGATCAATCATCTCCACTCTACAACTTATCCAGTTCTTACCATTGGTGGAACTGATCAGATCATCAAGCGTCCCAATCATCCTTATAATTTTATGGTGGTGCGCTTGTGAACTTATGAGTATATGTTAACCAATCTTTATTAGTATTCCTGTTTATAAGATGACTCCCAATCACTTTCTATGTTGACTTTGATTCATAAGGTATACGGGTAAAATTCTTTGAAACCCTAAGATTTTCACAAGTTAATTTCATCTTGGAAATATCATCACGTTTATTTCACAAATTCCTATCGCTTCCACATATGCTAGTCTTGATCACTTTCGGATGGTCCAAAGTAAGATAAACATAGATCGTTCTTATCATAGTAAACTCAAACACTATATTTTAATTCCAATAAGTCATCGTCCAAGATCTTGGGTTATTCATTGTCATAGCTCCCAAGGTATAAGGGTTATTATTATAGTTAAAATTTTCTACCATGACAGGGCATGATTTTTAACAATTCATGAGTTAATTACTTCGGAATGCCCCAAACTACCAGAACTTTCAAATATAACTACAACTTGTATGACCTAGTTTCCGTCCTAACTTCTAGAATGGGACATCAGCATCCCTAAGTTATTAATCCTGGGGACTTTACATTTGCAATGATTCGACTAAGGACAAGTCGTTGCTTGATCTACAGTGTCCTTTCATTGTCCTAGTATTACCACATATCATCATTCCAAACATACTGTTACACAATCTCATCTTCGCCCGAGTAACATCGAATATGATCAATTTCAAAATCATTATGTTTATGACGCAACATCTTCTAAATTAGATCCAAAGAAAACCCAAGTCAGTCATTAATTTGCCCAATAAACAAAAGTAAAGCCCCAATAACCAAAAGATAAGCCCCAATAAACAAAAGATAAGCCACTATCTATTTTGGGCTGAGTATCTTTAATATCACCAAGTTATATTCGTTCCAAGTTTGCAAACAATTCTTAGGGCACACAACCTTAGACTTGGGGTTCTTTCTTGAGGCTCATTAGTATACTCCACACCTTAGACTCTTCCAGGTACCTTCTATGACAACCTTATCAAGGTCAACATATGAACCAATCTCAGACGGGTCCCTTCCAAACTAGAATTCTTATCCGACCCTCGGTGTTTGTTGTGATGGTGGTCTCAATATAAACATGTCACTGGTACGAGGGTTAGATCTACGAGTCCCCTACCATTCTGCTTATGTGTCAATCTCTCTTTCTCTAGCATCTTTAGGGTATCCTCGTACCTTCACCAAAATTATACCTGCGGTCTATTTTAGACTAGGGCGTGGTATAAATTATCATGGCAAGTCAAGTGTCCTCGTTGGGTTGAGTCTAACTCATTGACTAAAGGGCTATCTAAAGAGATCTTTGCAGCTGGAGGTATTTCCTGCTGGGGGCAGGGTTCGCCGCAGGCTACAAAAGGAAACTTGGCAAAAAGTTTTGTTAAAAGTGGACTTTTTCATGTGATTTCCCCAAATGGGCACACCATTGCTTCTGCTGCTTAGTTTGTCCTCAAACTAAACTCGCGTGGGATGGACCAGGGTTTGTGGACTTCTTTTCTTCGGATCGAGGTTTCCTCTGATACCACTTTGTAAGACCCTTTTTTTTCTTTTGAAAACCGGGTCTTATGCCCAGAACCACCGCTTTGCGGTGACACCCTTGCTCGGGAAGGTCGCCACTACAAAATGCTGATCCTGTCGGCCATATCGATCATAAAAGAACAAAAGAATAAACAAAACAAATAGAAGTTCAAGTCCCCAATCACATGATATATATAATAAATGTCCACATGGTATAACTGAAATAACAATGTTACAATAATAAAGGGCACATGCCCTGTACATCATGTCCTCACTACAAGATCACTCGCGGAAGCTAACTACCAATCACTCACTGATCCTGAATGCTATGCTCATGTACTCGATTGGCCCGCCTCCGTTTGCACCGGCCTCTGGTGCTGCTGCGTCACCTTGATCCCCTAAAATGATATGGTCCACCGACCGTTAGTCAAAAAGACTAAGCCTTATATTCCCCACCCCACCCCCAATGGCTTCTAGGCACCGTGTGGGAGGATGAAGCGAAGGACAACAAGGGGTATAAACAATAGCAGGTGACAGGGGCATAAACTACAGGGAATGTTTCTACAAATACACATATGCATATATATAATTGAAGCAGTAGGTAAAACAGGGTAAAGAACAAGTAAAGAACTGTTGTAAAGACAAGTATATAATATAAAAGTAACCATTGATTTATAGGAATGCCCATACAAACCTATAGACCAAGAGGTCGTTTAGCAAGGCCTATCGTATAAGAAGTCCCATAACCGACTTATACGATAGGGGTAGAGGTTGAAATGCAATGTTTATGCCATGACATGCAAGGTATGCTGTTAAATGTTATGTTCACACTAGTGCAACTCACACACTACGACTCTATGAGCACAGACTTTTAGTGCCCCCTTTTTGGAGCTAGCAAGACTCCCAGGATACTCCCGTAGTGACAAACAGAAGCGGTGGGTTGGGCCTCACCCACCTCTAGGTTGGTATTCACACTACCTAACCTAGACCTATCGTACGCCACAATGCAAAACCGTGAAGCATCTGCGTACTTTTACTGGCTGGACCACCAGACTTTTATGGCTAAGTGCAAATTTCACACTTGCCGAGTCAACGTATTGACGTCGGTGTGAACGACCATCCAATACCAAAGACACACCACCTTCATGCACATGCAAACATGTTCTACTATATACCGAGCCATAAACTCCACGGGCTAACCTGCCCATCATCATAACCTTCTGGGCCAACGGCTCGCCGGGCCAACCCGTCTGTACCAACAAGCATTACTGAGTCACAAGCTCACCGGACTAACTTGTTCGCTGCTTCAACCCCCAAGCCTACCGCTCGTACAACCAAACCAACTAACCTCCCATAACGACGAGGTGTGGGTGTGTATATTGTTAAGTTAATCTTGCACAACATCTAACTCCTACAGTTTATGGTTAATCTTGGACTTCCCGAGGATTACCCTGTAAGGGGCTCACTACGGTACTAGGAACCACAATGGGATGACACCCCAAGGCTCCCTTTCTCAAGACACTTAATGTTATTGGTAGCTACCAGTATGAATACCCTTCTTGTCATTTCTCTTGAATTACTCTACGTATTTTATGACCTTCTAAGGGGAAAGACGATCCTTCGTCAATCCCAAGTATAACTTTACCCTTAACTGACCAAGCACACCCTCAGCACCTAAACTCCTTTTGGTGACCTTCAATCTCTTCAACCTGACCATGTACACCAACTACATGCCACTTCCACTTGGTAGTCCCCTAAATATCAAAATTTCACATTTTTACTATACGCAGACCAAACTAACTATATGAAGCTCATAAGTAGAGGTACTCCAAATATTCATCCAACTGACTCAAGATATTTACTGGAGGTCTATCATGATGTTCTAGAACTAAATCCAGAGATTCATATTTTTCCTTAGTTATTTGCATTTATTATAATTTCTCCAATATTTGCCAAGTATGAATATGAGCATGAAGTGTAAGGTATTCTTATGATATGGCTCCCATAAAATTAAGATAAATCTATCATACCAAAATATCAGTAAGTAATGAATATCACAATTTTACAGTAACGAAATGTACTCTGTTTTTAATATTTATCATCTATCCAAACTTAAAGATTTATGAAGGAACTACCAAGAATACTTATGCCAAAATTAGGGAAAAATTACCAGACCTCTATTGTGTCCAGAAAAGCTTAATTACAAAGTTTCACAATTTATGGGAATCATTCCCTCACTGAATTAATTAATCCAAATAATTCCTAATTTGCACAAGCTGTGAAGTAGCCAACTGATAAGAATTTCCAAAAATTATGTAAATATTTACAGAACTTCCTAGTCTTCTGAAATGTCCTATCACCAAGTTGCACATTTTCCAGAGAGTTTTGGACCCTTATTTATATTTCTTAAGATTGAGACAAAATAGGTTCCTTGAGGATGAAGTACTAGTTAAATCATAAAATAACTTATACAAAAATTACCAGGGGTCTAAAATATGATTAAAAAGGCACCACCAAGATTTCATCTTCATCCAAGATCATTTGTGCATGTAAATATCTCTTAAAAGAAGTCTACCTAAAGGGGTTATGACCTAATTTAGGGGAAATAAATTCCCCTAAAATTCTATCAAAATTCCCTAGGGCATAAATACATCCCATGAACATATCTCCTAGGTTCCATGGCCATTCTATAGCTTTTAACCACATGTCCTTCACAATGCTCTATCTGCACCCCAAGGGGTAAGACTAGGGTCCTAGGGCATATCCACCTCTACACCACCCCATCTTACTCATGAAGGTGTTTTAGGTAATCTTAAACCAGTGGCCAAGGTTTCAACTCATGGTGATGAGTTCTGACCACCATACCCCAAGATAAACACCATGCCCTAACTTTGACCCAATTTGACCTAACTTGGGTTGACAAATTACCCAACCAAATAAGTCCCAATTGGGCTGAGATTTTTACCAGTGTCATGTGATAACCCTAAGAAGTACCCACAAAAATTTGGAGGGCATTGGAGGTCATTTGACCCAATAAATAATTAATATTTGATTTATGAAATTATTACAAAACCTTATAAAACGGTTCTCTTAAAATTCCCATCTTTGGGTATGATGTGTGGGTAGGTGTAAATAGCCTATGTATCAATTTTTAAGTCAATACCATAACCCAATCAAAAGTTATTCAAGAAATGGTGTCTGTCCTACAATAGGGAACAGTCCCACCAAAATGGACCTACATGGAGCTACAGAACTCCTTTTGGGGTGAAATTAATTTTAAAATAAACTAAACTCCAAGGGCTACAACTTTGGTGTTGACCACTTTTTCATTTGAGGGGTTCTAGTATTTTTAATAATTAAAATGAAATACTGCAGGAAGTATGACAAAATGTGTTGGAACAAGTCTCTGCGTTCGACGAAATCCAATCTGCGTTCGACGAAATCTATTTTGCGTTCGACGAACGCCATGCTTCAGTCCGTTCGACGAAATCTTGTCTTCTTCCTAGAGCCAAAGGCTGAGATTGCCCTGACCTGGGTGATGTTTGGAGGTGTTTTCCCGGCCACCCAAGCGCCGCCCCGGCCGGCCAAAGCCACCACCACCTCCGTTGAGGTGGTGGCCGACGATGGGGGGTGGTTGGCCGGCCCGAGGTGGCCAGAACGAATTGTTTAGGGTGGGATTGAAAGCTTGAAAATGCAAGCTCCAGCCAAACCCGATCCAAGGCCATTTTGCCTCAAACCTTGCGGCCAAGAGATGTAGATCTACCCAAAGGGAGAGAGGAGAAGAACCAGACCTTTAATCGAGCTTGAGGGTGGTTGTTTCCCGGATTTGCCTTGGACGCCCCCTTCATGTTGTGCTCCTTGCCGATCTCTTGATTCTCCACCAAATGCAATGATCTAGGACTCGATTTCAACTGATATCCCCCTTCTGAAGGTGATGGAAGGGTCAATTGAGGAGGGAAAGGCTTAATGGTGGAGTGCCAATAATGACCATTTCGGTTTCACTTGAAACCTCTTGAATCCTCCCCCAGATGGTATGGGAAAGGTTGTAAAACATCTTAGAATTCAATGGGGAGATGAATGGAGGGTGTGGGGAGATGAATGGGGGTCAATTTGCCTTGAATGCCATGAATTCACCTTAAATGGCCACTTTCTCTCTCTTCAAATTGGGGGAAACTCCCAATTTCTCTCTCCTAGTCACCCCTCCAGAAATTGGATGGCATTTCATGTAATTTTAGTGGTGACTAATCATTTGGGCCATTGAAATTGGGCTTAGCCCAAAGGGATTGAGCTTTGTGCTTAATTAACCCGATTTGGGCAATATTGACCAAGTGTTAACTTTGGTCAAATTGGTGAAATTAATTAGGCCCAATGGGTCAATTGTTGGATCGGTCGGCGCCCTTAGAGGGGGGGTGAATAAGGATTTTCAAAAACTTTATATTTTATTTAGAAAAACTTCGGAATATTGCAAGAATAATACAAAGAGAAATCAAGTAAAATAATAATGAAGAGACATGCTTTATTAATATCAAATAATGTTTTACAAAACTTGATTTCTATGACGCTAGAAATCTGAGGCGACTAATAAAATTCTTTTTCGTTTGCTATACCGACTCATATCCCCACGAACCGGTTGGCTTTAGCCGTTCTCTCCCCAGATACGGCCTCAAGCCGCTCTAGCCGATCTATCCCCAGAAAGGCATTGAGCACCACGTAGACCTAACCTAGATCTAGTCGCCAACACGAGGCGAATTTCAGCCCTAAGTCCTACCCCAGACCTAGTCGCCAACACGAGGCGATTTCACTACCATTTACAGAAAAGATATGAAATGAAAAGACAATAATATAAAAACTCCCTCTATGTGGATCTCTTGGAGAAGTGGACGAAGGCCCGCAGAGTATGATCGTAGTCGATGCGGCCTTTCATCACGATGATGACGCGTGTTGAAATCTTCTCCACGGATCTCCTTAAAGCTTTATGGAATTGTGGGAGTATCGCTCTGAATCTTCCTCTCTCTGCTGTGGCACGAAGCTCTGGAGTTTGGGATTGGAGGAGGATGAAGAATTCGGAGCCAAAGCATCCAATTTATAGCCTTTACACTACCGCCGGCGCTAGCCCGGATTAAGAAACAATTTGCGTGGTAGAATCTCCCATCCGTGGCAACATGCTGCACTATGCCTTATATGCGTCACGCTACCGCCGACGCTAGTAGCTACCGCCGGCACTATCCCCGATTAAGAAACTTTTTGCGCGGCAGGATCTTCAATCCGCGACAACGAGGCTTTCATTCCTTCTGTGTTCACCGATACCGCCGGCGTTATCCGCTACCGCCAGGCATTAGCGCTTTCCATAACAGCTCCCGGAAACGCGCTCATCATCGCTAGCGCCCGGCGCTAGTTGCTACCGCCGGCGCTAGTGAGCCTCTTCGAATTTTGGCCTCAATTTTGGGGGCAGTCATCATGTGTACTCCTTGAGTCATGTGGACCTAGTAAGCCTGCACACTTGAACACACAAGATCAAATACACATAGGATTTGTTATTCTCAAACCTAGGAGATGTGGAAGACCATGTTCCAACAAACTCCCCCTTTTGATAATAACAAATCCATTAATGATAAATCAAAGCATTAATAAATAAGCATGATGAAACTCTACTAGTGTGTGTGTGAGAGTGATGACTTAGGATAATTAGTGATTTTAGCATTTAGAATTGCTCCCCCTAAATATATGCTCCCCCTATGTGACTGCTCCCCTAATATGTATGCTATCAACTTAATCAATCATGTTGGGTTTGCATTTTGATAGCGGATGATATTTTTATCATGTTAGTTCTCCCCCTTTTGCATTTTATCATGTTAGTTCTCCCCCTTTGTTATTAGCAAAAGTGGGTAGGGAAACAAAGCACTAAAAAATGTGTAAATAAAAGAGAAGGCATGATCGAGCCTTTTAAGTAAATGATAAGGAGTTTTAGACTTGTCTTTCATTGAAAATGATCAGAGTTATGACTTATTTTATCCCTTTTGTTTGTAGATCTCCCCCTTTTATATATCAGAGTTTAAGCAAAAAATAATGATTTCCCCTTTAAATAAGAGTTTTAAGCCTAAAAACAATCATGATTTCCAAGTAACCAATCTACCCAGACAATATGTCAACACCCTAGCCCCGTACTAAGTGACGGATGGGCATGAGGAGCTGCAAACATGCCGTAGGTTGGGGTGTGAATCCCATATGCAAACACTAGACAAAAACTTAACCTAGCACTCTTTCCCCCCAGTGCCTCGCAAGGCCCCACTGGAACCCTCCCCGGTTAAGGACAAGACATGACTAGAGATAAGGTTATCTAATGTCTACAACCCTACGCCCCCGCTATGGTGAGAAATGAAGTCATGGATAATAATTATTGGAAACATTAAGCATTTAAATCTAATGGGAAATATCATAGCATATGGGTTTATATTTTTATTTGAATTTTTGAAATAAAACTCACATAGCTATATTGAAATTCATGAATGAATCAGAGTTTGAGTATTGCGGAAGATTTCGAAAAAGAAACATCATAATACTAAATAAGAGTTTAAGTTAAAAAGAGACGTTTTATAAGCAATATTTCACTTGTTGGAGGAGTGTTTAGAATAGAAATAGATCAGAGTTATAAGCAAAAAAAAAAATCAACCAATATAAAGTTTACCAAGCAAGTCTACCACTTGTTGCAAGAAAGGAATTTGAAGATTCAAGTGATGATGCACACAAGATGAAAGATTTTAAATAAGTATTAAAGTGCAAGGTAAAACAATTATATGGTTATGATGCGGAAGACATATAGAAGTACAAAAAAAACATCTTATGGTAATCAATGATGGTTCATAAAAAGATATATGAGTTCAATTTCAAAAAGAAGATGTTTTTGTAAATCATTTTGCATTTTAAAATTTTTGTTTTGATAATACAGTAACCAAACATGAAATAATCTTATCAAAAAAGAGATTACTACAATGTTACTTTAATTCACAATTTCAAAACATACCAAACATTGTAGAAAGCATGCTAGGTTATCTAGTGCATTTCATAAATAAAGAGTAGTATAGAATTACCATTAGGATCCAATACTCATGAGAAGAAGTGTTATGGAAGATAATGATGTGCATACAAGTGTATTTTGAATAGAGTAAACAAATGTCTTAATCAAAAATACAAGTAATATGTAAAGTAAAGAGCACAATAAAACACAAATAATTTTACTTTCACTCACTTCAATGCACAAAAAAAATGTACAACTACCAAGGTGCTTTGCACACACAATGCTTATCAAGACTTATCAGGGTGCAAAGTAGTGCTTGGGGGATCACATATTTTATTTTGAATTTTGATACTTGTGATCCGGTGTACTTGAAGAGAAAGTGGTTTTTCTTATTTTTGAAAGAAAGAGTTGATTTGCACAAGACACTTTATTATTCTTTCCAAGGTGCTCAACCTCACAATGCTCATTAAGACTTATCAGGAGGTTCAAGTAGTGCTTGGTGGAGTTATCTTTGTCACTTTATTTTATGATTTTGTTTTGTACAAAGTTCTCCGAATACACTTGTTTTGCAAACCAATATAGTTTATGAAAAAGATAACCACTTTTCTTAACTTTTAAAAGTGCAAATAAAGGTTGTGTAGGTAAGATACTTGTGCAATTTTAATTCATTGTACTATTACAAAACATACACAAACATTCTTAGATTAAACACATAAGTAGACAATGCCAAAATAAGTGAGTGAATTGCGGTCATTATCAAACATAAAACATTACTCATACT
Source organism: Dactylorhiza incarnata (assembly GCA_033032865.1). Classification (NCBI taxonomy): domain Eukaryota; kingdom Viridiplantae; phylum Streptophyta; class Magnoliopsida; order Asparagales; family Orchidaceae; genus Dactylorhiza; species Dactylorhiza incarnata. The sequence goes on from JAWHQI010000068.1 coordinate 4,101,130, forward strand.
TAGAGGCATGCTACGCATAGTTCTACACAACTTTTTCAATATAATTTATGCACATATTAATAGACATATCTAAGCATGATGAAAATAATGTTCAAAGTAGTTTGAAAAGATAAATTGCAACATTATAGAAGTTTTGAATAATAGATTAACTCATGCTTGATTTTTACAATAAAGTCCATACAGATATTTTTGAAAAATAATTTTTACTTAAAGTTTGAACTTATAAAATTGATCTTGGACTTCCCGAGGGCTACCTTGTGAGAGGTTCGCCCGGTACTAGGTGATATGATGGGATGATAGCCCAAATCACCCTTTCGCAAGATACATAGAAAAGTTAAGTTCAGAAGAATAATTTTGATACTTGTTTTTGTTTTGTTTTATATTTTTGTAGTTGATTTTTACAAATAAAAGCATATTTTTGTAATTTTTGCTTTTGTAATTTTTATATTTGATTTTTGCATAAAGATGAACTTTAAATAAAGGAAACAACACAAGCAAAAAAAAAACAAAACATATTTTTTGTAATTTGGTTTTTGTAGTTTTGTATTTGATTTTTCAAAAAATAAAGAAACACAGAAGTGCAAAACTAAGTAGAAAATATAGATTTATATATTTTAAGGGATTTTTAGAAATTTAAAAAATACAGAAAAATGAACCTCGACGCTAGCGCCGGCGCTAGCGCTAGCGCGGGAAACAGTAAGTGATTTTTTAGGGTTTTGAAAATTTTGATGCTTGGACTTGATTAGGTGTCCCAATAGTAGTTCCATGCTGAAGTTGCAGATTTTTAGGAGATGTTTTGGATGGTGCAAATTGCATGAAACGTTAGCGATTTCTTATATACTTGACAAAATAATCATTGCATGAGATATATTTACTTATGTTTTCATTTTGACTTTTCTAAAGACTTGTGCTTATAACTTGAAAAAAAATAGAAATTGAAAACCCAAGATATCATGTTTGAACAAATCAAATATGCATGATTTTAGAGATTAACAATAATGTTCATGCACAATCATACTATGGATAAGCCCTAGATGAGAATACCCAGCCTGTATATCTTGGTAAACAAACAAAGCCTAACATTGACACAAATATTCTTTAGGTGGCAATGTTAGAATGATAAATTTGAGATTAATGTTATACCAAGTTTTGATTGTGTTTCAACTTAGAGACCTAGAATGGAGTGACAATTCTATTTGATTTGATATCAAAATGATTCAAAGGTCTAAACTAGAAATAAATCACAATACACACATAATATACCAACCATAGTAAGCAATTATAATACCAATTGTCATTATATAAAATGTGATAGATGATTCTTGATATGAAAAAGAAATCAATAGATCATGGTGGTGCGTATGGCATCAATATTTATGATAATTAATCTTTCAATATGTCTTATGTGTTTTTCTTTTTAATTTAAATAAATATCTCATAGCAAATTCAGAATTTTATCCACTTGTTGGTGAAGGCTAAAAATCTAATAACCGGATTTAATTTGAAATATCTTATAACAAATTTAGAGTTTGATTTAAATGGATAATATAAGATATTTAGAAGTAATGAATATAAGAATAAAAGATGGGTCATCAAAATAAAATATGATTTGGAATTTTGATTAATTTGATTTTATAAACATATTGATCTTGTAATAGATAAGATCATATTTTCAAAATTGTATAGGATGACCATGACATGATAGTTCAAAAGAAATAAGAAAAATTAAAAGACATGAAAGCATATCATGAAGTAGAACTTTGTATATTTCATTTTGAAAGGATTCTACATCATGCAATTGATGATACCTAATGGATAAGAGACTTAGGTATCCAAAGAGGACCATGAGTGATGGTTCCTTTGGGTACCCAAATGCATCGTGATGATTTTTGTGAAGACAAAGATGAATGAGTCCTTTCATGTGAAGTGAATGTTTCATTTTTAATTTTAGGCCTCCATTCAAACCTTATTTTAATGTTATTCTTATTCATCAAATTTCCATTGAGATTATCTTTATATTGATGATTATGATTGTAATGATTATTAAAAGTGTTGTTCATAGGAAATTTGTGAGCATTTAATTTTACGTTGGGAGAGTGGTTATTTTGTAAATGATAATGATTTGGAATTTTATTTTCAAGCATTTGATATTTTTTATTTCCTTTGTCGGATTTATCAACATTTTGAGAAATTATATTCAACTTGCTTTTAGATATACCTTGAGATTGTGAATGAATGTTTTGAGCGTTTTTCTTAATGATGTCCTTAAGCAAGTTGATTTTTGATTTTAGTTCATCATTCTTGATTTTTAAATTGTGTCTAGCTTTATTATAATTTATTGTGCTATTTTTGAGAGTGGTAACAATTGAGTCAATATGTTTTTCATATTTATCCCTATACTCATCAAATGTTTCATCCATCTCTTTTATTTCAATTTCATAGTCCTTACACTTAGCACAATTAATTTTTAAAGATAAATTTTCTAAACATAATTTTTCATTTTGTTCTCTTATAAAAATAATTTCTTTTTCAAGTTCCTTAAATTTTTCTTTAATATCATTACAATCAAGACAAGGTTTTGTATTTTCAATTGAAGTGACATGAGTAAAGCTAGATAAATCAGATTTTGATATTACTTTAACTTTTGCTTTTAAATTTTTATTTTCTAAGCGCAATAGTTTATTAGCATTCTTTAATTTCTCAATTTTGCGCCTAGTATTTTGTAACAATTGTAATGAAGAGATAGAAGTACAAAAGATAGAATTTGATTTCCTTACATTGCATTTGGATGAGGGAGGATTTGAACATATTGTTCCTTTGTCTTCTTCTTGGCATTCCTCTTCCAAAAGTAAGATTGCTTCATCTCTTTCTTTTGATGTGTGCTCCATTGATTCGTCATAAGGAGGGCATTCTTGAAGAGTTGTGCATGCTTGCGTATTCTCCGGTTCTTGTGATTGTTCCATACCTGTAGAATCATAAATTTCTTCAAGAAAATGTCATACTTTATATGCACTTGAAAAACAATATATTAATTTGAAAATTTCATTTGATAGACCACAAAATAAATAGTGTTTAGCTTTTGCATTTAATTGAAGTTCTTTTTTATTTGATTCATTTGCGGGTCTTGCTATTGCTAAATTCCAAACTTCGATGTCTAAAGTTTTAATAAATTTTTCAATTAAGATTTTCCATCCTTTATAATTTGTCCCTTCAAATAAAGGTGGTGCAAGTGATTTTTCCTCTTCACAAAAATCTCCCCTACTAGTAGAAGCGAGATCATGAGACGCCATTATTCCCGGTTGTTAAGCCGATTGGAATAAAACCCCTCTGATACCACTTGTTGGATGGGTCAGCGCCCTTAGAGGGGGGGTGAATAAGGGTTTTCAAAAACTTTATATTTTATTTAGAAAAACTTCGGAATATTGCAAGAATAATACAAAGAGAAATCAAGTAAAACAATAATGAAGAGACATGCTTTATTAATATCAAATAATGTTTTACAAAACTTGATTTCTATGACGCTAGAAATCTGAGGCGACTAATAAAATTCTTTTTCTTTTTCTATACCGACTCGTATCCCCACGAACCGGTTGGCTTTAGCCGATCTCTCCCCAGATACGGCCTCAAGCCGCTCTAGCCGATCTATCCCCAGAAAGGCCTTGAGCACCCCCTAGACCTAACCTAGATCTAGTCGCCAACACGAGGCGAATTTCAGCCCTAAGTCCTACCCCAGACCTAGTCGCCAACACGAGGCGATTTCACTACCGTTTACAGAAAAGATATGAAATGAAAAGACAATAATATAAAAACTCTCTCTATGTGGATCTCTTGGAGAAGTGGACGAAGGCCCGCAGAGTATGATCATAGTCGATGCGGCCTTTCGTCACGATGATGACGCGTGTTGAAATCTTCTCCACGGATCTCCTTAAGGCTTTATGGAATTGTGGGAGTATCGCTCTGAATCTTACTCTCTCTGCTGTGGCACGAAGCTCTGGAGTTTGGGATTGGAGGAGGATGAAGAAGTCGGAGCCAAAGCATCCAATTTATAGCCTTTACACTACCGCCGGCGCTAGCGCTACCGCCGGCGCTAGCCCGGATTAAGAAACAATTTGTGCTGCAGAATCTCCCATCCGTGGCAACATGCTGCACTATGCCTTATATGCGTCACGCTACCGCCGGCGCAAGTAGCTACCGTCGGCGCTATCCCCGATTAAGGAACTTTTTGCGCGGCAGGATCTTCTGTAAGATCCCCCTCCCGGAAAACCCAAAACACGGTCGAGGGGAGTCTTATGCCCAGGACAGCCGCCTTGCGGAAGCGCTAGCACACGAGCTAGCCTCCCCCCCACAAGACGCCTATCCTGCCGGCTAAACCAACTACACAGCGCCAACCCATCAATGAAAGAAAGTATTAAAAACTAAAGATTCACAATAAGTATAATGTCCAAATCAGAGTATAAGAAAGACAGAAAGCTAGATGAGCTCCTGCAAATCATCAGAGTAATCAGCTAAATGCCCCAAGGGCTACATCTCTAAACACTCACCCGCCTCTGTCACTAACGGCAGCTAAGGTACCATAAACCCCAGCCCTGCACACCTGACCCGGCTGGCCTCCGGTGCTGAACGCTGCTACACATCTGAATGTGCTCCTAAAAAGAGGGAGGTAGCAACCGTTAGTCATAAAGACTAAGTGGCTTCCCATCCGCTCCCCCGGCGACTCCAAGGCACCGGGCGGAAGGAAAGGAAGAAAAGCTGCAATATAACAGTAATATATACCAAGCAGGTGACGGGGAAAGTAAACTAGTATATACACAAATTCGAAGCTACACAAGTGTAAAAGGGGCTAATCTAATCATGTATAAGCAGGAGTATAATAAAGGTGTGCAGCAGTAAATAAACAGTAAGTAAAGCAGGTAAAGCAAGACAGTAAGAACAGTAGCGACAAGTAATCAATCTCGTACCCAAACTTATATGAATGCCCATACAAACTTATAAGTTAGGATTTCCAGGAATTACAACTCATCATATAAAAGAGCCCATACTAATTTATATGATGAGGATCTGCAAGTGTGTATGCTATGCTTATGCTATGAATGATTTATGCAATGGACTCACACACACGACTCTATGCGCATAGACCTTTGTAGTTCCCTCTGTTTGAAAGGAAGCCAACCTCTCGGGTACCAACCGCTGTGACACACGGTGGTAGCGGACCGGGCTGTCCACTCCTAGGCGGGTATGCACACTACCAGGCCTAGACCGCACGTACGCCTCGACGCTAAACAACCGCGGAGCTCTGCGTACTCTTTGCTGGAGTCCACCAGGCTTTGAGCTAAGTGGAAGGTGTCTTCGAGGAATTGTCGTCCCGACACGCAGACAAGCTGGCCCCTCAGACCCCAACACACCCGCTAAGTCCACGTACCGCGGTCGGTGTGACGACCTGCCTAGTACCAAAGACCTGCCATAATTATCCAAGTACTAACGGGGATATCCTCCCCTCGAGCCTCCAGCTCGTCCAACCCAGTATACCACACACCTGTCACTCCCACACTGGGAGGAGATACATAAATCCAATCTTACCCCACTATGGCTACTCTTGCCTACTTTAAATGTTATTGCAATTTAGGGTTAATCTTGGACTTCCCGAGGGTTACCCTGTAAGGGGCTCGCTACGGTACTAGGAACTACAATGGGATGACACCCCAAAGTTCCCTTTCTCAAGACACTTAGTATTATTGGTAACTACCCATAAGATTACCCTCTTATCATTTCACTTGAATTAAACCTCGGTGCTTTATGACCCTCTAAGGGGAAAGACGATCTTTCGTCAGTCCCGAGCACCGCCTTACCCAAAGCTCACCAAGCACTCTCATCACCTAAACTCCTTTTTGGTGACCTCAACCTCTTCATCCAAATCAGGTACACCAACTACCTCCCATTCCCACCTAATGGTCTACAAGTTATCTCCATTCTACCGTTTTACTATTTGCAGACCAAATGAGTTATATGAACCACATAAGGGGAGGTACTACAAATATTCATCCAATTGACTCTAGATTATTACCAGAAGACTATCATGATATTATAAGACCAAGCTCGGCTTTTACTCAAGGGTTGTTTCTCATCCAACCCTGTGATTTCACTACTTACCTTGTATGTTTATCAATCATATTACTTGTTATATCACATTTAAGTACGATGCCTACTCATTTAGGGAACTCATATCCTCAACTCCGCACAGGACTGCTTGTGCATTCATCATATTCTCACACATGATTCTGAGGATCTTGCACGTGATCCCTTCGATATACTACAATCATTACCGACGTCTTCTTATTCAATTACGGATGATAAATCACCTTAAATCCGTATGAGAATACCCACTATATTAATTGTAATCATAAACAATCATCATTAATGACAAATACCTTCAATGATTATCACAGCATCTGTTCAACTATATTTCTTGCGATCCTAACGGATTAAGCATTTATAACAATACTTTAATTTGTTATCGCATCATCGAGGTGCACATTCGATCATCATCCACGAAGTGTTAAGTCTATGATCTGTCCGCTAACATTTTATTAATAAATCACAACATCAGAATGATGTACCCAAACAGGACAGCCCTCGAGAATCGGATTTCGGGGAGCTACACTCCTCCGAAAATATCGTGTCGCCCCATTTTGGAAAGGTCTCACCGATAGCTACAACTTTCATGTTCGCTCCAAGAACTGAGAAACCGGCCATTAGTAATCCCACCATATGCAATCATGAACATCAACTCACCCATGCAATACCATGTAATTACCTTGTGCTATCAAGCACCCTTGGACATCAACTTAGTCCCTTCTTAATCGTAGTTATCATCACAAGATTCATTGCGTTTAGCATTCAAATCGTTTACCTTTAACTGTGATTTTTATGTTCCTCATATGTATTCTTCCCAACGTGCAACATAATTCAAGCACAATTACAAAATCACACTATAGCATTTATCGCGATCGTAGTAGATAAAATACTTTACCGAATGTTTTCCACTATCCAACCTAGTGGTACTAACAATATGTGAAGTATTACAATCTTCACCATCATACTCCTAGAAATTTACCCAATCCAATCAGGGTGAGTAAATATATTAACAACACGAGATTACTCAACAACATTCCTTGCAACATAGACGATTTAATCTTCATAATCATGTTCCCAAGATTTATCACGTTCAAAGGGGTGAACTTTAAAATATCAACATAAGAGCATCAAGATTCATAAATACCCAGTTAACATATACTCATCTAAAATTTATGAAACTTCACAGGACTAATCACAACTATATAAAGAATATCTCCACCAATTATTGAAACCATGAACATAATGACACTGCTTACTAAAACTGACATTCCGGAAGCTATACTTATCCAAGAATTATGTGCTACCCCATTTTGAAAAGCTAAGAGCAAGGGATACAACTCTTACGTTGAGCCCGTGACCCAGATCTAAGTATCTAATGCATAAAATTGGACCTGAAGTCAGTTGTGTAAAACTGGGCAGAAAACAGAGAACAATAACACAATTCAGCTCTCTGGACAGTCCACTCGACTGGACTTTTAGGGAACTACAGGTCACCCCAGAAAACGTGTAACCTATCGTTGGAAAGCTCTTTCCGAGGGCTACAACATTCATGTTGAGCCCGAAACCTATTTCCAGTGGGGTCAGGCCTAAAAACTGGCTTGAACCCAGCTGCGCACAATTTTCCTTAATAGCTACGTGCAAGTTATAAATTGAATCTGATTTAACAGGGAGCTGTCATCACATTTATCATACCTAATTAACAATCCTAATAACAGAGGATTATTCATCGTCTCCCCCAAACATGATTTAATTACAGGGAACTATTCATTATCATCCCAATTGCAATTTAGGGCAACGCCTTCTCTCCTCCCATGCACCCTCACGAGGCCTTCGATTATCACGACACCAACGCCCCACGTTCGTATTGAAGCGGGGAGTTGAATGAGGGTATTTTCACGGCGATCGGCGCCCTACGGTGAAAACCCTAACGCGGCCTTTTTCCTACGGAGCTTCATCACGCTCGCAAATCGACTCAATTGAGTTCGATATCTCGCCTAGCGGATCTAAGAAAACTAGCACCAAGGGAGAGGGGAGGAAGTCACCTGAGTGTCCATGCATGCAACCCAATAGCCGCGTACGCGACATTTGTCCGTCGCTCCCGGTTCATGGCCGGATCTCGCCGATCCGGATCTCGTTGATCTGAGTCTCGCCACACGTCGTCGCAGAAGTCGGCCTCTATTCTCCGCAATGATAACTTTGAATCTATGCTTGCCAAACTTGGCAAAAGATTTTGGTTATTCATCATTGGAGGCTATTCCAATGACCAATCATTTATAGAGGCGGAGGTAGCAAGTTGAGAGATCTAAGGTGAAGAAATCGCAAGAGGCGTTTTGCTGTGTATGAGGGATTTCAGGATTGTATGGTGTAGGAGCTTGGTCGGCTAGATCTGGATGGAGGGAGAGTGGGTAGAGAGAGATTTGAGATAGTTAGAAATAGAGAGATCTAGAGAGGGAGTTCTGTTTGTGGGGGCTGAAATAGAGCAGGGGAAGGGTTGCTCGAGGGAAGGAGGTGGAGCAGCTCTTGTCGTTTGGAGCAGGGGCCATGGAAGTTTGCCGGAGGAGAAGGTGCGCCGGAGGTCGGACTCGCCGGAGAAGGATGCGCCGGAGAAGGAGGGCTCGGCGGGGATCTCGCCGGAAATGGAGGAGGAGAGGAGCTCGCTCTGGCCGGAGGGGAGAAGGATCAGAGACGAGGGGGGGTTTGGCTTTCGTTTCCGCCGTCAGGGAGCTGGGGAGGAGAAGATCGGGTAAGTGGTTTCTAACCTAACTTATAACGTGTATATATATTTATATAATATATATATTATATAATAATAATATTATTATTATTATTAATAAAGCAATTAAACGCTCGCGCAACGCTCTAGAATGCTCGGAATTTATCCCAGAAGGGCTCGTTACGACCGTCCCGCCGATACGCATCTATCGGAACAGACCACGATCCAATCCGAGTTCGTTTGCCTATTTTACGCTCCCCGGAGCGTTTGCGACACAATTTGACTTAAACGTCAAAACTCCTTCAAACGACGTCGGAATCGCAAAAGGATAAATTCGTTGAACTCGTACTATTGCGACGAGTCTAACAAGACTGACTGGGGTCAATTGCAAGATTGTTTGGTCCATTTCACCATTTTGGATAAACATGTTATTCGTAGACCACATTAATAAATTCGCCGATTCTCATCAGAATCGAGCGCGGACAGTTTTGTTGAACTCGTATCGGCTTCACGAGTCTAACAAAACTGACTGGGGTGAATACCGAGGTCGTTTGCTCGATTTCACCGCTTTGGATAAATAGGTTACTTAGAGTCACGTCGACGCGACTAATTCTCCGATACACATCGGAATTGAGTGCAGTCGACTTCGTTGGACTGGTATCAACTTTACGAGTCTAACAAAATCAACTAAGGCCGATTATGCGGTCATTTGCATAATAGTCAAATTTGAGGCGTCGCGTAGCTCAAGGCGACTGTTTTGGTCGACTTCATATATACGCTATTTGAACACCATGACATTTGAGCTAACGTACGCACTATAATTCCTTCGAGGCGGTACGCCTCCTTCGAGTTTTACCGCTCAAGTTATGCTCTCCGGACGGCTCGGATCCCGATACAGCAAACATCAGGACAAAGAATAGAACTGGTACTTGCCGCATTCGTCGAGTGCACTTCCCCGGCTCAGTTGCAAGCCTGGCCCTCAGTACACCCCGAGCCCGGGTCAACTCGCGTGACTCAAAAATGCGCACAAGGGGTCTAGCTCGAATCGGGATGTTACATCTTCAATCCGAGGCAACGAGGCTTTCATTCCTTCTGTGTTCACCGATACCGCCGGCGTTATCCGCTACCGCCAGGCGTTAGCACCTTCCATAATAGCTCCCGGAAATGCGCTCATCATCGCTAGCGCCCGGCGCTAGTTGCTACCGCCGGCTCTAGTGAGCCTCTTCGAATTTTGGCCTCAATTTTGGGGGCAGTCATCATGTGTACTCCTTGAGTCATGTGGACCTCGTAAACCTGCACACTTGAACACACAAGATCAAATACACATAAGATTTGTTATTCTCAAACCTAGGAGATGCGGAAGACCGTGTTCCAACATCAATGTTGACCAATTGGCCTTCTTCAGTGACCAATGGAACTTGGGGAAAGTCAATTGGTCCAATTGAACCCTAATTGACCCTAAATATGGTGGTTTGACTTATTTGAGGCTAGGGTTGACTTTTGTCTATTTGGCCTCTTTGGTTGACCCCAATGGGTACTAAATGCCCTAAGGGACACTCAAAAGGGTTAGGTGTGCCTTGGTGGGGTCAAAGGGTCAAGGTGCGGCCCTTATGTCCAACCCTATGCTTGTTAACTGGAAATTGCTATTTGCAGACCGCTGTGGTTTCCTGGTTCCTGGCTAAGGCCAAGTGGTATCTTCAAGCTTCCTAGGGTTTTGTCATGGCCTAGTCATGACAAAACCACTCTAGGGGTCTATTTGTTTAGGGGATGTTACAATGCCACTGCATTTTTCCTAGAATTTTTGGAAGTCAAAATCTAGTACTTGTAGTGCAAAGTCATTTTGTGACCCTTTAAATGATAAATAGAAAGTAAGGTTTTTAATCTACTGGAAAATTATGGAACTCTGGAATTAGTGTTTTCATATCATTATAATGACACTGTATTTTTCCCAGAATTTTTGGAAGACAGAATCTAGTACTTGTAGTGTAAAGTCATCATGTCACCTTTTTATGATAAATAGAAATTGAGGTCAAATCAACGTGGAGTATATCAAAATTATGGTCAAACCCTAAATTCTCCGTTTTGAACCTATGGAAAAAGTTAGAACTCACATGGATATGATATTGATAGAAGAGCATCATCGGGGTCAAACCTAGGTCAATTTCAACGTGGTCTGCGGATAGTAAAAACTTAATATGGAGATTTGACCAACATGACCACATAGGAAATCAGCAAGATTGTGTTATAACCTACACCAGGTATACACCACTTATAGGATGAGAGACCTTAAGCGTCAAGCACTGTTCAAGAGAACGTTGGCTTAGGGTTAAGGCGAAGGATGAGTCATAAAGCACCTAGGTTATAAAGAGTAATAATTAGAGCGGGATCTTAGAATGGGGTAGCCACCAATAAAAGTAATTGTCTTGGAATGCGGATTTGGGTTTCAGCCCATTACATTCACTAGTACCGTTGCGAGCCCTTCACCGGGTAAACCTCGGGAAGTCCAGGACTCACCCTAAACTTCTAAGTATACAATAATTAGACAAGATTAGTCTAACTAAATGAATAAGAGATATGGTAAACTTCATCCCGAGTTAAGGGATGGGAAGTTGTATATCAGGACGAGATAGTCCTGCGAGCTGGAGGTTGTGAAATGGTATATCAGGACGAGATGGTCCTGCGAGTTGGAGGCTCGGGAGGTTGAATATCAGGACGGGTTAGTCCTGCGAGCTGAAAGCTCGGGTGGTGATAAATTGCATGTGCATAAGAACAATTTATTGGCGGGTCTTCGATACTGGACCGGTCTTCACACCGACGGCATTACGTTGACTTAGGTGGGTGTGAGGGTTTGTGGGGCCAGTAGGTTGTTTATACTGTGGTCTGGAGGACGATCCCCAAAAACGCACACTTGACCTCAAAGACTGATGGTTATCAGGAAATAGTACGCAAGACTCTAGAGTGCACCTAGGACGTGTACAGAGGCGTACGAAGGGTCTATGCCTGGTAGTGTGTATACCCGCCTAGGAAGTGGAGTTGCCCGCTCCACTGCTTCCGTAGCCACAGTGGTTGTACCAAAGAGTGAAGCTAGCTCCAAAAATTGGGAACTAAAGGTCTGTGATAACAGAGTCGTGTGGATGAGTTGCACTTGTATGAATCATATCATGGCATGCATATCATATCATACGTAAACCTATAACTTAATTTGCAGACCCTCATCATATAAATTAGTATGGGCTCTTTTATATGATAAGTTATAATTCCAGAAATCTTAACTTATAAGTTTGTATGGGCATTCATATAAGTTAAGGTACTCATGTGATGGTAGTGTAGAATTATTTACTTGTTTGCTATACTTGCACACCCTGCTTACTACTTACTTCTTTTACTGCTCTTTACTGCTTACTTGTTTATACTGCTAGAGTAGTGCTTTCCTATATATATATATACTTGCTAACTTAGATTTACCTATCACCTTCCTTTAGTTTACTCCACTTTGTTGTCCTCCACTTCTTCCTCCCGCTCGGTGCCTAGGAGTCGCGGGGGGAGACAGGCACAAAATCGGCTTAGTCTTTAAGACTAACGGTCGGTTGTGACAGTAGGTGTTCGAGGAGCTGGAGCACCAGCACGACCAGTCAGGACATGATGGCAGGATCTGGGGAGCAGAATCCGCGCAGTACTTCTACTACAAGACAGGTGTTTAAAGATTTGAGAGTTTGTTTAGCTTCCGCATAGATATAGAGTGAGAGAGTGAGATTTTGTTCTACTTTGGATATGTATCGGGCATAAGCCCTTTTACTCTTTCATTTACTGTCCTCATTGATGGACAGATTACATTTGGATATATTTATACAGATGCGTGTGATTGTGGACTTGTTAACTTATTTTCTTCTTATTCTTGTTGGCCTAGTTGATCGTTCTTGCCGGCAGGATCAGCGTCTTGCGGAGGCGGCTAACTCGTATGTTAACGTCATCGTAAGGCGGTGTTTCTGGGCATAAGATTCGAAAACTCTCCTGGTGCGGGAGGGGGGTCTTACAAACCGGTATCACTTGAACAAACGATCCAACGAGAAAGAAGTCCACAAAACCCTGGGACACCCCCGCTCGAGTTTGTTTGAGGACAAACTAGCAGCGGAAGCAGTGGTGTGCCCATGTGTAAAAATCACCCAAAATAGTCCATTAATCAATGAGTTAGGCCAACCCAAATAGGACATCATTCTAGTTTGACGAACAAAGTTGACTTTATAGCATATACTAATCCAAACCGACCTCGGGTATAGACTGATTAAGGCATGATGACACCCAAACTGACTAGGAGAAGAATCTTATGGGGAAGTAGATACTTAAGGCTTAAACCTCGATGTCCCTAATTCTCCTACCAAATGAGATTATCACTTCTTACCCAATGGATAAGATCGCCTCAAGAGATTGGTGCATGAAATCCATTAGAAAAATAATAAGAAACTCGCAAACTTAAATCTCCAACCAACAACTAAGTTGCGTCGAACCAATCATCGTGACAAATACCAGAAATCGAATAAGGATTTGTGTTCAGTCGGATAAAGATTGGTGTTTGTAAAATGCCAATTTTAGGGCTGCTTATATACTAACCATTGAGAAGGTTGTGAAAAATTGGTAACCCCGAGTATCTTAAAGTACGTGGAATATCAATAGGTCTCAGGATGAGACTCCAAGTCTAGGGTCGGATACCCTAAGGATTGAGTGTATATCTAAGACAAATATATCCTAACAATACCAAAGAAACATAACCCAAAATGCATGGGGGCTAATCCTTTTGTTTATTGGATTAGTTTGGTACCAATTTGGATTTCCTAAACCTTACTTATGGAAAATGGTGTGCATTTGGCACCCAAAATGAACTTAGTGAATCCTGGAGTTCTACAACTCTAAGTAGGTTGAAATTTTTGTCATGCATGAGTCATGCCCAAATACATACACTGCGCAAAATGGGAATTTCTAGAAAGACCTTTTCTATAGCTTTTATGAAGTCAAATCACTCCAAATCCCCTTGGTAAGGTGATTATGTATATATTAGTCTATGGTAAAATTTTTGACTCAATTGGATCCTTACATATGAGTAGACATATGTTTAAATGATCGATAGAAAGACCTTTACTTAGGCCACACCAAAAGGTTGTTTTTACCATAGTAAAATAGACCTTTTGCTCTCCAATTTTGAGCCCTTTAGAGGCCATAAAATGAAAAGTAGGTTGAGATAACTTTTGTAGGCATTTGTGTCTACTATCTGTAGGAAGTGAGATCACACCATTTGAATCCATACAACCCTCAGTGGGTCAGATTTCGTAGGGCTGGTCCTAGTGAAGGACATACATTTAAATGTGAATAACTTTTACATAATAAATTATATCAGGCTGATAATTTAACCGTGGGTGTATGCTCCCTAGATCTACTATATGCCCACAGATTAGAATTCTTGGGGCACGTTTCTCTAAGGTTTTAGGAGAAATTTAATAAATCATATATGGTGCATAATATGAGTGATTTGGACTAAAATCACATCAAATCTCCTTTGGGAGGGTGGTCATGCATATAGTAGACCATGGTTAAAATTTTAGGCCAACTGGACCTCTGAAAGTTAGTTTACTTCATAAACAAGTGCAAGGGAATTGGCGTGCTTATAGCATGACCATGTAACACTAGGCCTACATGAGAGTGTAAGGGTTTTCCCTCGGTCAAATCTCACGAAACTTAAAACATACACTTTGGGTTATGGGACAATATCCCTTGGAGAAAATCATAAACTGTTGGGTTGATTTCCCTAAAAAATTTGGAATTTTTGTGAATTGTCACATAGACCTTAAAGGAGTAATTTTAGGGTCAAAACTTTCTGAAAAGACATAAAGTTATGGGATTCACTTAACAGAGTCAAATTACACTATGTAAATTTTGGGGGGATTTTTGATGATAATATAGTTCATTAATCATTAATTATTCAATTATCCCAATTTACTTCATTCCACAATTAGGTAAGCTAATGAACTTAAAGCTGAATGAAACTGGATATTTGAAGTTATGAGACCTCCTAAGACCATTGGAATTTTTTTATGTAATTTATGTCCATATATATATGGTACTTCCTTCACAATATAGAGTTTGGAGTTATAAATTAGGAAACCCATATCTTGAAGTATTGACGCAGAATTGCTATAAAACTTGTGCATAGGCCTTTGATAACAATATGAACTTCTGGGGATTTTGATGGAATTTATGGTTACTCATTTTTGATACTTCCTTCACAAAGTAGAATTCGAGCATATAAACTTTTTATATGCTCGTACCATGAATTATTGTACTGGACTGTTATGGAATATTGCATATAGACTTTTTATATCAATAGGAAGCTTTGTGAAATTTGGTTAGAACTAATCATTGAGTAAATGACATGCTTCCTTCACAAAGAAGATATTATTCAAAAACAGATACCTTGAAATATTTATGTTAGAATATTATAGGAATTCATATATAGGTTTGTGATGTTTACATGAACATTTGGAAGTCTTGCTGATTCAATTACTGAGGAGACATCATACCCCCTCCACAAGTGGAACCTCGTGGCTTTTATTGGGAGACAAATATGTTGAAATATTGATGATGAGATAATATAGAAATTACCAGATAGACTTATGATATCATTTAAAACCTTCTTGAGATTTTTCCCTTTTCATTGAGTATGGAACCCCGTAGACCCGAACTTGAATTTCAGGGACGAAATTATTCTTTTGTTTATTGGGATTTGTAACATCTCATTTCTTACTAGACTACCTAACATCAATTAGGGTAGGACATGTGGTGAGTGAGGGAGTTTGAGCTTGGTGGTGACCTTGGGAATCACTGAGTTGAGTGAACTCACATGTGATCCACTATAGGAGGCAGGTCAACTCAGGTCAAACTAGCTCAATGTGAACTCACACTTGCTATCAGAAAATGTTAAGCTGGAGAACTGAATTCGTCCAGCTGATAAGGGAGTTCGTCGAACTGAAACACATTGTTCGTCAAACCCAGGAAGGAATTCGTTGAACGCAGACTGGAGTTCGTCGAACTGAGAGATAATCTGATAAACTGTTTGGAGAATTGAATTCGTCGAGCTGAGAAGTTAGTTCGTTGAACTGAAACACGCCGTTCGTCGAACCCAGGAAGGAGTTCGTTGAATGCAGACTGGAGTTTGTCAAACTGAGAGATAATCTGATAAACTGTCTGGAGAACTGAATTCATCGAGCTGAGAAGAAAGTTCGTCGTACTGAAACACGTTGTTCATCGAACCCAGGAAGGAGTTCGTCGAACGCAGACGGGAGTTCGTCGAACTGAGAGATAATCTGATAAACTGTCTGGAAAACTGAATTCATCAAGTTGAGAAGGGAGTTCGTTGAACTGAAACACGCCATTCGTCGAACCCAGGAAGGAGTTCGTCGAACGCAGACTGGAGTTCGTCGAACACAGAAACTTGGAATTTTTCTTAAGTTCTAGCTACTCAGACACACTTAGACCTTGACCCTTAGACTAAAAAATGGAGTCAACTTGAGTCCTTGTTGCAGATAGTGATCCTAGCCCAAATCAGTAATAGGATTGTTCCAACAATGGGGTCTTCAATTTGACCAAATTGACCAAAATCAACACTTCTCCAATTTTGGTCTAAATCACACCTATTGGCCAAATTGGCTCACTTAGGTCTTCACCATGACCCAGCCAACCTTGGGTGGTGTCATTGGACTCAATGTCAACACCTTGGACCAGTCAACCCAACCAATTGACCAAGTCAACTCAAAAGTCAACATTGGGCCAATTAAGCCTAAATTGGGCTTATTTGGATTTAAACCAAATGCAAGTGGACAACGTCCCTCATCCAAAACCCATTTTGAGGCCCAAGTACCTAATGACCAGCCTTGCCCCCTATTACCAACATGCAATGACTTGCAAACGGGTAAAAGGGTCTTTTCCCCACTTTTCTATTAAGGACAAGGAAGAAAATGGGGAGGGCTTGCCATGTGGCCCTCCTCTCCTCTACCCAAAGCATTCCCTAAGCCCCCACATCAACTCCCAGCTGAATTCTTGCCGAAACAGTGCCATGTGGTGGCTGGGAGGAGCATCCAAGGGAGAGGCTAAAAACCACCCAGTCCAAACTCCTATATCCAACCCTCCTCACTTCATTTGAAGCTTTCCATCAGCTTCAGAGAGGTCCAAGTAGTCGAGCCAGTGCATTGGAGCAGAGGAAAGGGTGCCGGATCGAGGAATTGAGCAGGATTGCCGAAGCTCACCACCACCATGCCGCACCACCACAACACCCACCGTCAGGTCTACTTCAGGTCTGGTTTCTCCACCTCTCCCTCTGTGCTAGCCTCTTAGATCGAATAGGAGAGATATCCCGCTCAATTGAGCCAGATCCAAGTGAAGAAAATTGGAGAGATTCCATGGTTTTGTCCACGTCGGGTTCGCCAGAAAACACCACCTCCGACGGCCAAACCACCGCCAAATCGGTAGCCCCCACCTCAACGGAGGTGGTGGTGGCGGTGGCTGGCCAGGGAGGTGGCTCAGTTGCCGGGAAATCAAGGAGGAAGGTGGTCCAGGTCGGGCAAATCCAGGCTGTCAGCTAGAGGTATGAGACAAAATCCTGGCCCTTGATTTCAGATGTGATGATAAATGCAGACCAAGTTAATTTAATTAAATGAAATAAATGCCACACTTTCTCTGGTATGTTCATGCTGAAATTGGAGGCCCTTAGTGGCCTTTTTAGGAAAAGTTGCCTGAGATAACATTTGTAGATCTTAATGTCTAATTTCATTAGGAATTTAAATCAGCCTATTTGGGGCAATGTAGGACCCTAAGCATCTAGTTTGGTGAGACTGGTCCATCTAGAGGCCAGAAATCATTTTGTGTGAGTATTCTAAATGGTAGGTCTGATGGACTTGAAATTTTGCAAATCCATGCATGTGCCCTGCATCTAGCTTGCATCCAGAAATTATATTTTTATAAAATCATCTTGCTAAGATTTTATTCAAAATATGTAAATTCAAATAAATGACATTTATGGAAGAATATATAGCTCCAACTGACCCCAAATTTGGGTGTCTCTCTTATCTAGCCAATTGTAGTATGTGGTTAAATTTGAGACCAAATGGATTTCTTTAGGTAAGGTAAATTCCCATTGCATGTCTCTACCTAAAAGAGAATGGGTGTGCCAATAACAAAAATGATATTTTGGGTATTTAGCCCAAATGGCTTAGAGTTAGCCTCTGAAATTTTGTACACACCCTAATTATGGTATAATGCATCACCCTGGAAAATCTTAGGACTTCTAGCATCAAGAATCTCATGATTTTGATTATTTTGCCATATGTCACACCTGTGTATTTATGAAATTTTCATGATTAGAACTTGGAAATAAATTATGAAACTCTGGAGAATCACTTGTTATGTCATTTCAAATCTCTGTAAATTTTGGTAGAAAATTCCATGGATTATTTGTCAAGGAATTAACAAAATTACATTATGTCTCAATCGGAATACTGGAAAAATTACTAGGCAAATAATTTGAGGAAGTGCTGAAATCCTGGATTATGCTTAGGAACTCAATTATAAAACTCTGAATTTTGTTAGAATTTGGAGATAGTATTTAGGGAAGAAAATTCATTTATTCAGTTTATCACCCTTTTTTAATTTGTGAGATATTTATGGTGATTTATTGCTGGAAAATTATGGAACTCTGGAATTAGTGTTTTCATATCATTATTATGCCACTGTATTTTTCCCAGAATTTTTGGAAGTCAAAATCTAGTACTTGTAGTGTAAAGTCATTTTGTCACCCTTTTAATGATAAATAGAAATTAAGGGTTTTAATCTGCTGGAAAATTATGGAACTCTGGAATAAGTGTTTTCATATCATTATAATGCCACTGCATTTTTCCCAGAAATTTTGGAAGTCAAAATCTAATACTTGTAGTGTAAAGTCATTTTGTCACCCTTTTCATGATAAATAGAAAGTAAGTGTTTTAATCTACTGGAAAATTATGGAACTCTGGAATTAGTGTTTTCATATCATTATAATGCCACAGTATTTTTCCCAGAATTTTTGGAAGACAGAATCTAGTGCTTGTAGTTTAAAGTCATCATGTCACCTTTTTATGATAAATAGAAATTGAGGTCAAATCAACGTGGAGTATATCAAAATTATGGTCAAACCCTAAATTATCCGTTTTGAACCTATGGTAAAAGTTAGAACTCACATGGATGTGGTATTGATAGAAGAGCATCATCGGGGTCAAACCTTGGTCAATTTCATCGTGGTCTGCGGATAGTAAAACTTAATTTGGAGATTTGACCAACATGACCACATAGGAAATCAGCAAGATTGTGTTATAACCTACACCAAGTATACACCACTTATAGGATGAGAGACCTTAAGTATCAATCACTGTTCAAGAGAACGTTCGCTTAGGGTTAAGGCGAAGGATGAGTCATAACCCTAAGCCCTAAACCCTACACCTAGGTTATAAAGAGTAATAATTAGAGCGGGTCTTAGAATGCGGTATCCACCGATAAAAGTAATTATCTTGGAATGGGGATTTGGGTTTCAACCCATTGCATTCCCTAGTACCGCTGCGAGCCCTTCATCGGGTAAACCTCGGAAAGTCTAGGACTCACCCTAAACTTCTAAGCATACAATAATTTGACAAGATTAGTCTAACTAAATGAATAAGAGATATGGTAAACTTCATCCCGAGTTAAGGGATGTGAAGTTGTATATCAGGATGAGATAGTTCTGCGAGTTGGAGGCTCGGGAAATGGTATATCAGGACGATATGGTCCTGCGAGCTGGAGGCTCCGGAGGTTGAATATCAGGACGGGTTAGTCCTACGAGCTGAAGGCTCGGGTGGTGATAAATTGCATGTACATAAGAACAAATTAGTGGCGGGTCTTCAGTACTGGACTGGTCGTCACACCGATGGCATTATGTTGACTTAGGTGGGTGTGAGGGTTTGAGGGGCCAGTAGGTTTTTTATACTGCGGTCTGGAGGACGATCCCCGAAAATGCACACTTTACCTCAAAGACTGATGGTTATCAGGAAAGCGTACGCAAGACTCTAGAGTGCACCTAGGACGTGTACAGAGGCGTACAAAGGGTCTATGCCTGGTAATATGTATACCCACCTAGGAAGTGGAGTCGCCCGCTCCAGTGCTGCCGTAGCCACAACGGTGGTACCAGAGAGTGAAGCCAGCTCCAAAAATTGGGAACTAAAGGCCTGTGATCACAGAGTCGTGTGGGTGAGTTGCCCTTGTATGAATCATATCATGGCATGCATATCATATCATACGTAAACCTAGAACATAATTTGCAGACCCTTATCATATAATTAGTATGGGCTCTTTTATATGAGAAGTTATAATTCCGGAAATCTTAACTTATAAGTTTGTATGGGCATTCATATATGTTAAGGTACTCATGTGATGGTAGTGTAGAATTATTTACTTGTTTGCTATACTTGCACGCACTGCTTACTACTTCTTTTACTGCTCTTTAGTGCTTACTTGTTTATACTACTAGAGTAGTGCTTGCATATATATATATATACTTGCTAGATTAGATTTCCCCGTCACCTGCCTTTTGTTTACTCCACTTTTTTGTTCTCCGCTTCTTCCTCCCTCTCGGTGCCTAGGAGTCGCGGGGGGAGGCGGGCACAAAATCGTCTTAGTCTTTATGACTAACGGTCGGTTGTGACCATAGGTGTTCAAGGAGCTGGAGCACCAGCATGACCAGTCAGGACATTATGGCAGGATCTGAGGAGCAGAAGCCACACAGTACTTCTACTACAAGACAGGTGTTTGAAGATTTGAGAGTTTGTTTAGCTTCCGCATAGATGTAGAGTGAGAGAGTGAGATTTTTAACTACTTTGGATATGTACCGGGCATAAGCCCTTTTACTCTTTCATTTATTATACTCATTGATGGACAAATTACATTTGGATATATTTATACAGATGCGTGTGATTGTGGACTTGTTTACTAATTTTCTTCTTATTCTTGTTGTTGGCCTAGTTGATCGTTCTTGCCGGCAGGATCGGCGTCTTGCGGAGGTGGCTAACTCGCGCGTTAGCATCACCATAAGGCGGCAGTTCTGGGCATAAGATCCGAGAACTCTCCTGGTGCGGGAGGGAGGGTCTTACAAGGAGAGAGAAAGGGCAATTTCCCCAATTTTGAAGAGAGAGAAAGAAGAGAGAGAATGCTATTAATGGCCATGGGAGGCCAAGGGCCTCCCCTCTTTATCTCCAATGGCTTTGTACCTCTACCCTCATCAATTTTAAGGAGTTTAATAGCCATGGTCGCCCACCCAAGTGACTAATTTAATGGAATTTCAGATTTGGCCAAAAATTCTAAATTGCCATTAATGGTGAAATTGGAGATTTCACCTCTCCCCCTTCCACAAGTGGCTCTTTAAAAAGCTTTACATGGCTGTGAGGATGAGTTTCCCCCACTCACCTGAATATTTTGAGCAACATTGTGTGGAGGTTGCAATGGCTCTAAAGCTTAGGATCGGCCATGAAAAGGAATGGGTTTGGCAAGGCTTCAAGGCTCCATATAGGCCTGGTTATTCTCCTCTTCTGCAATGGATAGATCTACATCAAAAATAATCAAGGATTGGGGCCAATTTGTCCCCAATCAAATTGGCTGAAATCTACATTTTTTGGATGTTTTCTTCTTGCCTAAACCACCGGTTCCATTCACCACCGGCCGGCCAAGACCACCCATCGTCGGCCACCACCTCAAGGAAGGTGGTGGTGGCATTGGCGGCCGGGGAGAGGCGTGGGTGGCCGGGAAAACCTCTTACAAAACCTTCCAGGTTAGGGCAATCTCTACCGTCGGCTGGAGGAGGAAGATGAAGGGATGCCCCACGTTTTTGCTTCAAGATCTGTGCTAGATCTTTTATATTAAATGTTATGTATTGTATTTTTCTGTCACCTTTTATGCAGTACTTAGAATTAATTATTAAAAATACTTAGGGCCCTCTATAGCAAAGGTAGTCAACACCAAAGTTATAGCCCTTGGAGTATACTTTAATATAAAATTGATTTCAGCCCAACAAGAGCATTCTAGCTCCATGTAGGGCCATTTTTGTGGGACTGGTCCCTAGGGTGGACAACCACTATATCTTGAATAACTTTTTATTGGTTAATGATGTTGACTTAAAATTTGGAGCATAGTCTAATTATACCCACCCCCTGATCATATCCAAAAGTGGGAATTTTTGGATAACTTTTTTTTAAGTTTTTTGTAAAAATTTAATAATTCACATATTAATTAATTATAGGGTCTAATGACATCCAATCCCCCCCCCCCTAATTTTGGTGGGTGCTCCTTAGGGTCATTATATGACCCTGGTAAAAATTTCATCCCAATTGGGACTGATTAGGTTGGGTAATTAATTAACCCAAGTTTGGTCAAACTAGGCCAATTTAGGTTAAAAGTGCTCTTGGTGGATTTAAGGGGTCAACCCTCATCCAAAAGTGATGAAACATTGGTCACTGGTTTAGAATCATATAAAACACTCCCACATGAGTGGTTTGGGGTGGATGTGCCCTAGAACCCTAGTTCTAACCCTAGGGTTGCACATTGAGCCTTGTGAAGGACATAGGGTCATATGTCCTTGAATTGGCATGGAACTTGGTAGATAAGTTCATAGGGTGTAAATATGCCCTAGGTAAATTTGTGAGAATTGCAGGAAAACTTTTCCTCTCTGAATTAGGTTATAACCATTTAGGGCACTATTTTATAAGATATTGATGAAAGTTTGGTAGTGCTCATATAGTCATGGTATAAACCTCTGGTAATTTTAGTGTAATTCTTAAGTTGATCTAATTAGTACTTCATTCACAAGTCAACTACTTTGCCTTAAGATTATGAAAAATAAATAAGGGCCAAATATTCTCTGGAAAATTGTGAAACTTGGTGATCGGACTTTTTAGGGCATTAGGAAGCTCTGTGAATTTCTGTATAATTTTTGGAATTATTTATCACTAGGTTACTTCACAATGTTCCCTAGTTTGGATTTACTTGGAATATTTATTTGTGTGACTTGATGGTTTTTGTAAATTATGAAACTCTGTTAGTTAACTTTTCTGATCATTATAGAGGTCTTGTAATTTTGCCATAATTTTTGGACAAATATTTTTGGTGGTTCCTTCTTTAATTTCTAATTTGGGATAACTATTCAATATTATAATTAGAGGTCAATACCTTACTGTAAATTTGTGACATTCTATATTTACAGTTATTTTTGATATCATAAATTTTTCTATAATTTTGTGGAGGACAAATTATAAGAAGATCTTACACTTCATGTTCAATTTCATACTTGGCCAATGTTGGAGAAATAATAATAATGCCAAATTAAATAAGGAAAAATATAATTCTCTGGAATTAGTCTTAATACATCATGATAGACCACCAGTAAATATCTTGAGTCATTTGGATGAATATTTGGTGTACCTCCTCTCATACAACTCATATAACTCAATTGGTCTACATATAAAAAAACTCTAAAATTGATTAAATTAAAGACCAGTAGGTGGGAATGGAAGGTAGTTGGTGTATCTAGCCTAGTTTAAGATATTGAAGGTCACCAAAAAGGAGTTTAGGTGATGAGAGTGTGCTTGGTGATTTAAGGGTAAAGTTGTGCTCGGGATTGATGAAAGATCGTCTTTCCCGTGGGGAGTCAGAAAACACTTAGGGGTATAATCCAAGTGTAATGATAAAAAGTGTATTCTTATGGGTATTTACCAATAACATTAAGTGTCTTGAGAAAGGGAGGTTTGTGTTATCATCCCATCGCACCTCCTAGCACCGCTGCGAGCCCCTCACATGGTTGACCTCGGGAAATCCAAGATTAACCCTAAACTTCAGGAATACACTGTTATGCAAGATTGTCTTAATAATCCACACATCCACGCCTCGTGGTTACGGGAGATTAGTTTGTTGGGTCTTACGAGCGATAGGCCCAATGGTTGTAGCAGCAGACTAATTAGTTCGGTGAGCTTGCGACATAGTAATGCTTATTGGTGCGGACGGGATGGTTCGGCGAGCCGGTGATTCAGAAGGTTATGGTGACAGGTGGGTTAGTCTGAGGAGATTATGGCTTGGAGATAGATGGTAATCATAACTTCATGTGCATAAAGGTGGTGGGTCTTTGGTATTGACGGTAGTTCACACCGACGTTAATATGCTGACTCGGCAAGTATGGATTTGCACTTAGACAAGAAAAGACTGGTGGTCCAGCCAGTAAGAGTATGCAGATGGTCCACGATTTTGCATTGAGTCATACGATAGGTCTAGGTTAGGTAGTGTGAATACCAACCTAGAGGTGGGCGAGGCCCAACCCACCGCTTCCATTTGCCACTATGGGAGTATCCTGGGAGTCTTGCTAGCTCCAAAAAGGGGGAACTAAATTTCTGTGTGCATGAAGTCAAAGTGTGTGAGTTGCACATGTGTGAACATAGCATTGCATTTCAACCCCTACCCTTATCGTATAAATTGGTTATGGGACTTTTTATATGATAGGCCTTGCTAAACGACCCATTGGTCTATAGGTTTGTATGGGCATTCATATAAACTAATGGTTATTTTTCTATTGTATAACTGCTTTACTTATTGTTCTTTATATACTCCTGGCCATGATTAAAATACTTCTTCGATCGTATTTATACACTGTGCAGTGGTTGACAATTCCTGTAGAATAGATCCGCCGTCATCTGCTTTATTTTATACCCCTTGCTGTCCTCAGCTTCATCCTCCCGCACTGTGCCTAGGAGCCATTGGGGGAGGGGTGGGAACATAAGGCTTTATCTTTTTGACGAATGGTCGGTGGACCATATCATTTTAGGGGTCTTATAGTTTGCAATTGTTATGGCACTGGATGAGTCCCAAAACATCGGAATCTCCTTCATCTTCAAGTTATAATCTTCTACTTGATTCTTGATCCACAGAAGTTGTGCACATCAACTGCCTGCAGAGTGATAATTAGTTTTTATTCATTATATTAGAGATTAAATTAGTAGAATATTCTCCTATGTTTACGTTAATTTCATGCACGTAACGTATATTTTGTTTAATTTTATAATGCGCATAACTAATTTATATTTGTGTTATTTTGATAGGCCTGGGGGGAATCATTAGTGCCCGCTGTCAAGACATCGTCGCGACATATTTTGGAGTTAAAGTGGTGCAGCCCGGCCACCAAGAGATGTATTAATTCAAGCTCAAGTCAAGTTAAAGTCAACACCAAGGAAGATTAAATGGAGACATGGTGCAGCCCATGCAAAACCCGAGCAGCCACCCCCTTCATTTGGTCCAACCCGAGCCTCATTTGGAGCAGCCCGAGCCTCAATTGAAGCAGCCCCTAGCTGTATACATGCTGCCCGAGCCCCCTCTCCAAGTCCAAACCCGAGCAGCCCCTCTCCCATTGGTGCAAACTGTCACCTTTGCATGCATGCATGGCTCCCATTCAATGCTTGGCTGGCCCCCCTCCTCTCTCTTCTTTCTCTTGGCCGAACCCCTCTCTCCTCTCTCTCATTTATTTTCATCTCTCACTCTTTTATTCCCCATACACTCCCCCCTTCTCCTCTTCATTTCATCCCAAAGAACATGCATTGGATTTGGCCTTTCTTTCTTTCTCTCTTTCCTCTTCTCTCTCTCTCCATTTAATGCATTCAACTCCCCTCTCCCATGCATGTGGCCGGCCACCCCTTGCTCTCCCCTCTTCTCTTCTTATTTCTAGATCCTTCTCCTTCACCTATAAATAGACCCCATGTCTCATGCATGAGGGAGAACTTTTGGCAAGAGAGAGATCAAGAGATAGTTGTAGTTTTTAGTTCTTTTATTGTCAAGTTTTTCCATGCTTTGTATTTCTTTTTGAGAACATTATTGTCATTTTAATTTTGTTATTGTACTCCTCTTTTATTTACTAATGAAAATGCAAGTTTTTCTTTACATCTTTGTCTCAATTTTTATAATGCGTAGCTAATTTCTTTTTGTGTTCGATCGCGATGAACTTTGCAATGAAATAATTTCTTTATTTTATGTTGGCATTTGTACTTTTAATTTCAATCCGACCTTGATTTATTTCGTATCGACTCCGTATTGCTAGTATACGGTAGTAGATTCCGATCTCATATTTGAGTAGTCGAGAGGCTCGTGAATGTGAAAGATCACTCAAGGAAGGAAGAAGTTGCACGCAATCCTAGAGATAGGACGACGTAAATCCTCCGGATTGGAGTCAAATCCAATAGTGCGGGTCACTTCGATAATGCGACTTTAGGCCTTTTTGATTTGCAAAGAGATTTCGGTCAAAACGTCTAGAAGTTAGAAGACTTATTGCTCTAGCGAGAATATTTCTTAGTTTCGGATCCTTCACGGTCTTTATGAATCTGCAAATGTTAAACTAAATTTCTCCATTATTTTATTTCAAAGTGAATCGTCGATCGAGCACTCTTTTTCAATAGTTTATTTCTCTTTTAATTAAGTTAGTTTATTTTTTATTTTCCAAAAACCCAATCAATCGTTCGGTAGGATAATAGAAACGTTATGAGTAATAGTAGTTGCCTGCCCCCGAGTTTTTATACGACCTTGATATATTTTATATCCTATGCTATATTTCGATAGGTACACTTGCCTTAATCGAGTATAGATTGGAGAACACAAATTTCTCTATCACAGAGATATATTCTGATTCAGCAGTTGAGATTGCTACATAATTCTGCTTCTTACTGCTCCATGAAATAACCCTCCTTCCAAGGAATTGGTAAGTCCCGGAAGTGCTTTTCTTATCATCCCTACTACCTGCAAAACTAGCATCTGAAAATCCAATTAGCTCATAGCCATTACTTCTTGGGTACCATAAGACAAGATTCAGTGTAACTTTAAGATATCTCAAAATCCTCTTTGTAGCGTCATAATGAGATTCCTTAGAGTTCACCTAAAATCTAGCACATACACATGTTGAAAACATTATGTCTGGTCTACCAGCAGTAAGGTAGAGCAAGGATCTAATTATGCTTATGTACTTGGTTTCATCAAAAGATTTCCCTTTCTCATCATTGTCCAGAGTCATGGTTGAACCCATTGGAGTTCTCATAGAGGTTGCATTCTCCATTTCGTATTTCTTAATTAACTCCTTGGTGATCTTCATCTACGAGATGAAAATTCCATCTTCAGATTGTTTCACCTGAAGTCCTAAGAAATACTTCAGCTCACCCATACTGCTCATTACAAATTTCCCTTGCATCAATTTAGAGAAATGTTTGCATAGGTGATCATCTGTAGATCCAAAATAATATCATCAACATAGATTTGCAGTAGCAGAATCTTACCTTTTAGTTCCCTAAGAAATAATATCTTATCTATCTTTCCTCTTGTAAACTAGTTCTCAAGAAGAAAGCTAGAAAACATCTCATACCAGGCTCGAGGAGCTTGTTTCAGACCATATAAAGCTTTACAGAAAAAGTAAACATAATCAGAGAATGATGAATCAACAAAACCTGGGGGTTATTCCACGTATACATCTTCCATTAAATTACTATTAAGGAAGGTTGACTTCACGTCCCTTTTATTGACTCTAAACCCTTTTTGAGCAGCATACGCTAGGAACAACATGATTGCTTTGAGTCTGGCGACTGGATCAAATGTCTAATCAAAGTCAATACGTTCTTCTTGCCGGTAACCTTTAGCTAAGAGCCTGACCTTGTTCTTGGTGATTACTCCATTTTCGTCCAGCTTATTTCTGAAAAGCCACTTTGTCCCTATCACATTCTGACCTTTGGGCCTTGATACTAACTCCTAAACTTTACACCTTTTAAATTGATTAAACTCCTCTGCCATAGCGATGATCCATGAAGCATCTTCATTTGCCTCTTCAAATTTTCTCGGCTCAATCTGTGAAACAAAACTTAAGTGCAATACTTGGTTAGTTGCACCTCTTCTTGTTCTAACTCCATCACAAGGATTTCCAATGATCAGAGCAACTAGGTGATCTCTTGAGCGCCTGATCATTGGATTTCTTTTAGCCTCTGTACCACCAGGAGTTTCTTCTACTTCTAGTGCACCTTCTACCTCTTGATCTTCATGTTCTTCAAATAAGGTTTGAGAGCTTAGTTTGATCGACCTTGGGCATCAACTTTAGCTACTTCTTCTAGGTTGAGCTCTTTTATTTTAGCACATGCATCTTCAACAAATACACTAGAAGAGCTGTAAGTATACTAGTCTCATCAAATACAACATTAATGGTTTCTTCTACAACTAGAGTTTTCTTATTGAAAATCTTATATGCCTTACTATGGCTACTATATCTTACGAAAATACTTTGAAGACATTTTTCACTAAACCTAGTTTTGTAATATTTCCCATTATTAAGTACAAAGCACTTGCTGCCAAAGATTCTAAAATAAGACACAGTTGGTTTCCTGCCCTTTAGAAGATCATAAGGTGTCTTACGATGATTCTTGTTGATTAGGGCTAAGTTTTGCACGTGGTATGCAGTGTTGACAACTTCAGCCCAAAAGTACTCTGGTAGTGAAGAGTCATTCAATATTGCTCTGCGGGCCTCAATGAGTGTTCTGTTCTTTCTCTTGACAACTCCATTTTGATGTGGAGTACGAGGAGTGGAAAACTCATGAAAGATACCATGATTTTCACAGAACTTTGTCATGGCACCAGATATGAATTTTGTTCCATGGTCACTTCTGATTTTGACCATAGATCAGTTGAGTTCATTTTGGATCTGCCTAACAAATGTGTTGAAAAGATTAAAGGTGTTTTACTTGTGTTTTAGAAATAATGCCAATGCAAAACTTGAGCAATCATCGACAATAACCAATGTGTATGCTTTGTCCTAAACTATGAATTGACAAGGGACCAAATAAGTCCATATGAAGCAAATATAAACATCTGGAAGAATATTTGCCAATAATGCTTTTTAAGGTAGCCCTAGTCTGCTTACTCATCTAGCATACATGACAAGGTTTCTCTTTAGCGCACTTAACATCAGGTGCATCACGCACTAAGTTGTGAGTAAATAACATATTTATAGTTTTGATATTTATATATGTTAATCTCTTGTGTCATTGATCACATAGAGATGCATTATCTTTTGCCAAAAAGCACACTGGTGTAGAAGATTCTAAGCAAAGAAAATTTAAACAGAAAATATTTCTACTCTGAGTGCCTGTTAAAATAGTTTCTTAATTATCAGACGACTTTATCAGGCACTTGTCCTTGTAGAACTCTACCATATAACCTTTATCACATAACTTACTTATGCTAATAATATTATTTTGTAATCCTTTAACATAAGCCACGCCTGTGAATGAAACTATACCATTAGTAACTATACCATAGCCTTTTGTGATTCCCCTATCAGATCCACCAAAAAGAACTTTTTGACCATCTTTGACTGGGGTATAGTTTTGTAATAGGCTTCTTGTTCCGGTCATGTGCCATGAACATTCACTGTCCAAATACCAGATAGGAGTTTTGTTGGCCTTTGAACATACCTGCATTCACAATTCAATTACCCTTAGGAACCCAAATGGATTTGGGTCCTTGGTTCCTGGTTAGATGAACACCACTAGGAGTGTTAACATTGCGAGGGGTCATTGTTGCAGTGTTAACTCGTGGAGTCTTATAATTTATTGAATTAAACCAGCAATCAATGGCAAAGTGAACAATCCTGCCACAACACCAGCAGTCAAATCAGTTGTATCTTCTTTTATTTTCCTACTTTACCTTTTGAACGGGAGGTCTAGCAGGAGCTACTGATTTGGAGGTAGAAGCCTCATGAGTACATCATACACATGGCTTCTTCGTCTCAAGTGGCTTTGTAACAACGAGTTTGATCTTTGGAGCTTTCTTAGCATCTAATCTATGAATGAATGGACCATGATCATTTAGGATCATCTCTTCATAAGGTTCCTTGAGAGCACTCATTCCAAAAGTTTTTAGGATGGCTCCATCCTTGGTTGTTTTTGTTAGAGTCAATATAAGTTGGTCTAGAAAAATGACCATATGAGGTGTCAAAGTCATACTGGTTCGTCGGAAAGACTACCTTTTTGACGGAAAGTTGACTTTAAGGAACCTTTCCCTTACCTTTGGCGACTCTTCTCTTAGCAGCCTTACCCTTCTCGGCCTTATGACCAACACCACTACCCTTCTCAGCAGCTGAGAATCCATCAATAAGCGAAATGATAGTTTTTGGCTTGGAGAAGCTTTCTACAAGCTTCCTTTCAACCACTAACATTTCTTCCAGTTCATCAATGATCTTCTCTTTCAGATGTACTAGTTCAATAGAGCATTTGAGTTTGTCTTTCAAGGATTGGACTTCATCTCTGAGAGGAGTGAATTCCTCAATTTCCTCCCTCAAATCTGATTCCACTGCCTTGAGAGTCTCAATCTCCTTGGCTTGAGATTTAACTACCTTGCGACATTTGTCAAATCCTTTCAACAGTGCTCAATAATGTACAAGTAGATCTGAATCTTCCTCAGAAGGGTAGCCTTCATAAACATTGGATCCTATCTCAGATTCAGATAGAGGAGTGCTAGAATGTACCTTCCTAGAATAAGGGGTGTCACAGTTATCCTCATCTGAATGAGCCATAAGCACAAAACAGGCTTCTTCATCTGAACTTGACTCGTCTGAGTAGCTTTCGCTAAAAGTCTTTGATTTCTTTGCAATGAAACTCTTATCTTCTTTCTTCTTACCTTAGAAGAATCTCTTCTCTTCCTTCTTAGATCCTTCCTTCTTCTTGTATGGGCATTCCATAATCATATGTCCTGGCTTATTACAACAATAGCAAACGACGCCGGAAGACTTATGTTTGTTCAGTTTAGATTTATACATGACGTTGCTATTATAGTTTTTCTTGTGATAATCACTATCACGATGCGATCTTCTGTAGTCAGAAGAGGAGGACTAGTTTCTCCTTTGTCTCCTCTTATTGAGCATTCTCTTGAATTCCTTGGAGAGTAACGAGAACTCTATATCTGACATTTCAGATCTTGAGTGGTAAGACTCTGAGTCATCATTCTCATCTGAGGTCTGTGTCTTGATAGGTGACACAACTCTACCTTTTCTTGACCCTTCGGCCTTCAGTGCTATAGACTTCTCTCTACCGGAAGTCTTTCTTCCCACTTCTTCTGCTTTTATTATGTTCAATTTAATCTCATGGGATAGAAGTTTCCCAAATAGAATCTGTGGCTCCATGGTAGCCAACTTATCAAATTCTCTAATGGCAATTGCCTTTATGTCCCATTCTTTCATCAGGGATCTCAAGAAATTGTCATTTAGTTCTCCATTGGTGAATTTACGACCATAGTTCCTTTGGAAGTTGACGATCTTGAAAATTTTCTCATAGCCATTAGCAATAGTATCCCTTGTGTCTTGCATGAATGCCTCGTACTCCTGATTGAGCAGAGATCTTCGATCACCCCTCACTTTCTTAGTTCCGTCCATGAGAACAACCAGAGAATCCAACATCTCATTGGCAAACTTGCAGCGAAATAGATCTTGCAACATTGAGTTGTCTAATGCACTAGAAATTATGCTCTTTGCCTTCTTATCCAAGGAGACAAGAGCGATTTCATCTTTGTGAAAGTATGAGTTGTCTATAAACTACAACTAGAGGGGGGGTGATTAGGTTATTTCAGGATTATTTGCTACTTTAAAGTTTATCTATCACAACACAAAAGGAATCATAGAAAACACACAAGATTTATAGTAGTTCCCTACACGATAATGTGTCTACAGGTAGTCCACTATCCCTCCCACCTATCTAGTAGTGTGCTAGAGTAGGCAACTTTCCAACTCAGATCTTTTCACTATAAACAGATCTTACAACTCAGGTTCACACAGAATCCTACCAAGCTCAGACTTTACAAGTCTTACAATAACTCATATCTATCACTAGATCCTACCTGCTCAGGCTCACAAAGAACCCTACCAACTCAGATCTATCACTAGATCCTACCAGCTCAGGCTCACAAAGAACCCTACAAAGTAATACAAAGAGTTTGCTGTAGAAGAAAAGAATTCAGAATGAAAGCTTTGAATATCAGGTCTTCTTCTTCTTGTAACAATAAGCACATAGATCTTGTGGATCAATGAACATTTCTTTAGAATCTTCTTTAGACCTTCACACCACAACAACAATAAAGTCTTCTTCTTGTTGATTCTTTTCTTTCTCTTCAGAAAGTATGTATGAGAATTAACTTGAGAGATAATACTGAGCAGGCGTCTTTATGTAGATAAAAATATCTCCTTTTATATTGCTCCGCAATTTTGCATAAAACACCTTGTTGATTATTCCACAATCAATTATCCGTTTGAAATGTATTGAAGATTTGGGAATATTTCATCATAATTACTGGTCATTCTTGGAACTTGCTGAATATAGAAATAATAAATTTCTTCATTAAATACTGTTCAACGGCTATATTCTGTAGAGAATATATCATTTATTGCTCCTTGAATTGTGCGCAAGATAGGCGGCGTGCACATTCCCTGAATATCAATTTCCGAGATTGTCCGTGCAAAAAATGCTGCTCTATAACTGTCAACACGACATTATTCCTTCAAGCCGAAATCATCTTGATCGATGTAAAGGACAGATATTCTTTACGACGACATCGTCTACATACTTCCTTCTTCAGTACTTTACTTGATATCTCAACGATATTAATTCTTCTCTACGACTTCGTCAAGATGTTTCCTTAGATACAATGTATCTTCAATCTTCAAGACAATATGTCTTTTTCAAGACGGTATCGTCGACATACATCCTTATTCATGACTTTGTAAGATATCTTAATGACATTACTTCTTCTCGACGGTATCGTCGAGATTTTCCTTTCCAGATGAGTTAGACTTTTCTTCAAGTTGATAGCCTATCTTCAAGACAATATCGTCAAAGAGTTTAGAATTGTGATAACAGCTTAGTAGAGATTATGATTGATGATCCTTAAAGAGAATGGGAGTGAGAGGATTGGTATTGAATAAGCGTTATCGAATAATGCTTATGCATTCAATTGTGTTCGAAGCCTGTTATGAATCAAGCATGAGGATTGGTATGGGTAATATGTATGGATAGATTTATATGGTGAACTTGAACATGGCATTACAGGCACAAGTGGTCCTATAGGATCAAAGAGAGTATTTCCCTTTCATACAAGTACCACTGCATAAGAGTTATGACAACTTGGTATGGGTAGCAGTGACGGTTTGGTGTGGATTATAGGATATGCTTATATCCTATGGTGTTAGGTTAAGCACACGGTTGCTAGAACCTTGTAGTCTAGTTAGCATCATTGAAACTTGTAATATTAACATGTGTATGGAATTGGATAGGAGTCCTTGTGGTGCTTGATAGCATGGGTTGACCATGGGAAATTACTTGGGTGTGCATAGTTTCACACGATTGTGTAATGATCATTGTTGGAGGACTACTTGTGGCAGATCTACGGGCTCGCCAGTCGTCACACCGATGGGAGTTGGCAAATAGATCTTGTCCGGTTAGGCTGGGCTCTTTGTGTTTACTTCCAAAGACCCCTTCCGTGTCATTGACCGGTTGGGCTTGGCTTTTGGTGTTCACTTCCCAAGACCCCTTCCTTGTCCAGTACGCAGGTGCTCTACTGTTGTGTTCTTAGCGTCGAGGCGTATGTAAGACATAGGTCTAGTAGTGTGCATACCCATCTTGTAGTGGAGAGCCCGATCCACTGTCACCGTCTGGCCATGACGGGTGATGCCTGAGAGGTTAGCTACCCTTGAAAAGTGGGAAGTACAAGTCTTTGTCGACATAGCAAATTAGAGTGCATGAGTATATTATGGGTGAGTCATCATACATACATTCGTTGCATTGCACCGCATAAAGATCCTCATCATATAAACATGTATGAGAACATTTATATGATGAGTTACTTATAGCAAAAGCCCTTAACTTATAAGCTTGTATGGGCATCCTTATAAGTAAAGTTTAATTCAGTTTTGTATATGCTGACTCTACTAATATATGTTGTGTTCTTTTATACATGATTGTAATTCATGTTGCTTACCTATACATATGTTGCTCTCTTATTACACTGCCATATACCATCTACTTGTATATACTGATTACATTGCAGCGTTCTATTTCTTCGCTTATGCCCGGCGCCTAAGAGTCACTGAGGGAGAGAATGTGAAGCCACTTAGTCTTTATGACTAAAAGTTGTTACACCACTATTTTTAGGAGCACACCTAGGTGGAGCAGCAGTATATGACACAGGAGGATAGCCATGTCAGGGTTACAGGGCCTGCGACTATGATACCTTCTCTATCGTCAGTGACCGATATGATTGTGAGCTTGAGATGTAGCCCTTGAGGCAATTCAATACTCTGATATTTAGCAGGAGCATTTGTAGCTACCTGTCATTTTGTACAATTTGTTGGGACACTTTTACTTTTCTGAATTTATGGCTTCTGTTGTTTTCTATTATTGATGGGTTGGCACGATGATATTTGAGAATAGCCGGCAGGATAGACGTCTTGGGGTACAAGTTAGCCTATATGCTGACGCTACCGCAAGGCGGCTGTTCTGGGCATAGGACTCCCTCGACCATGTTTTGTTTTCATGGAAGGGGGTCTTACAAATGCTATCAACTTGCAATAATCCTGAGATAAAGAAGTCCATTAAACCACTTGGACACCCCTGCTCGATAAATCAGTTTGAGGACAAACTGATGCAGTGGAACCTGTGGTGTGCCCATGTGGGATTCTCATTAAGTATGTCCATTAATCCTTAGAGCTAGTGCCAACTTAACTAGGACACCATCATATTCTAACTTACTAAGACGTTTCGTGGCATATCATAGTCAAAAATTGATCTCAGGTAAGGACATGGTTGAGACATGAGGACACTCAATGTGACTAAGGGAAGAGTTTAATTTTAGAGTTGGTTTTCAAATCTTATACTATAATGCACAGCTTGGCTTATTGAGTGGTATTACCACCTCTTACCTAGACTAATAGGACATCTGGAGGAAAAATTGAGGCCCGTAAACTATTATTGAGGTAGTAGGAGACTTGTAAGCCTAATTTTCTTGCTAATAACTTGACACTTCCCATTTTGTTGTGTTGGAGCAATCACCATGACGGATACCAGAGGTCGAATATGAATTGGAATCCGGAATAGGCCTATATTTTATTTGGCCACATGTTGACCTTGAAAAGGGTGTTGTAAAGGGTAAATATAATGGCCTAAAGAATGGATTAAGTTTAGGATAAAACTTTGAGTCGAAGATGGTATGCCCTCACGATTGTGTGCATATATTGGATAAATGTATCATGTTGGTGGTCGAAGAGACTCAGCGAGTGACCGATCGACTGGGGTTTCTCAGGGAATTAGAAATCTTCATAATTTTGAAACACTAGAAAGTCGTAATCCTTGAACAATTAGTTCATCTTGAGCAGGGTGCACTGCTAACACCATGTTTTGATCGAGAGAAAACTTCACAATCGGAATAAGAAAATAGAACATTTCAAGGATGAGCATTGTTTCTGTATGCTTCCCTGAGACCTTGTGGGTAAGTAAACGAGGAGAATAGTAAGCTAACCCTTTGAGGTATGCATCTATATTTGTCTACTCGTGAACTTTTGATAACATAATCATATGGGACTTGTTGTAATTTTGTACATACAAGAGGATATAATAAAATGTTGTATATGGGTGATTGGTATGGTGATGACTATATTTAATTAGTAATAAAGATGTGGTAGCATGAGACTAGGGATTTAAGACAACATTCATCCTTGAGATTTTGTCCTAGAGAGAAGCTATGCATGTCTGAGGTGTGAATAACAGGAACTAACATCTTGAATTCCTCTCTGTATAATTACCCAAGGATTTGGGAGTTGTTACATATCATCATACATGCCTTAAGAAGAGCTCCAGCTTGGCAAAATTGCTGGAGGAGAATGATTTACTTAGGTTTAAAGATTTTAATTAATAATCGATTTGGGGTAAAGATAACACAATTAGTATGACTTATTTGGTGATTTGACATCTCAAAGTTTATCTTAAATTAAACATGTCTTGAATGATCATTGGCAGAGAAGGTAGGGCGCTTGGAATTGATTTGATTTAGTCTATCATATTGTAAATAATGCCCTTATTTTTAGTAGTCTGCATAATTCGCGTCGAAGGGGAATCATTTCGAACCTTGTACTTTGGTTCATGTCGAGTTCAAACATATATAAAATATACCAGTAAATTATATGTTATTTGTACATTCTCTCATTACAATAGGATGCAACATGATCATCGCCATAAAGTTGAATATTTGATTTTCTACATCACGACTGATATGCAGATGCTTCGACACAAAGATTTATAGAGTAAGAACTCCAAGTCGAGGAATATATGCCCCTAAGGATTGTGCCCATACATGAGAAGAATGTACCATATGGGTGGTCGGAGAAACTTAGTCAAAAAATGAACGAGAGGCTTATCTCTTCATTAATTGGACTAGTTATGTACCGACTTGAGTTTCCCCTAGATCTTATTTTGAAATGGTGTGTTGTAAACATATGATATCAAGGTTTTGTTCATTCGAGTAGTATGTGAACGATGAGTGCTATGTTTGGTCGGCAACTAAGATATTGTGGAATTTGGAATAGGAATTTATAATAGTATTCATTTTAGTGTTTGACCTGGAAAGAGATCGTACATACATGATGTACTAATATCAGAAACTAATATGTTGAAATTATCAAAATTGGTGTAACTTGTTGGATTATAACAATCTCCATCTTGTAGTGTGGAATAAATATGGCATGCATGTGATTAATAGTATCAAAATAAGGAAGGAGTATGCACATCAATGATATATTACTCGCAAAGAGACAATAGGTGTTGTCTCAGATGCTTGCGTTGAAGGAAGAGGTATTAAATTTAACACCCACATGAGATGAAACAGGACATATTAATGCATGATGACCTCCCTATGAAAAGAGCAGTTGCAAACTTACCAAGAGATGTAGAAATTGAATCCAAAGCATCAAAATTTTTGGGCAACCTTTGAGGTTGGGAGAATGTACGAACGAGTAAAAATATGTATAGCGTTTTACCTCGACATGGTAGATTTCTAGAGGGTCTGTATCATGACCCAACTGTTGAATAAGGTTTAGGTTCACAGTTGAAAGATTCTGTAAATGAAATGTCTAAATCACAAAAGAAATTTGGCACGACTTCTGAATTCAGTGCAAATCTAAGTAGGATTTGGGTTAGACAAAAATTTTACTTAATTCAGGTTATTTTGTCCTTAGAAGAGAATGACATAATTATAGCCCATGCGAGATTTGGAGTCATAGATCCATCTCGTTTTGAGCCTAAGTATGTGATTTGTGATGTTTTCGGAATAAATTGTTAAACATCACAGGCTAAAACAAATACATTGTTTTGAAATTTTTGGAAACATAAAGGTTACCAAGACTAAATCTTTGAGACAATAACGTCATGTTTGGGGGCTTTGTAAGTTTAAATGGGGTAGTACCATGACAAGTCGAGTGGTGAAAATTCATGATGTTTGAACAATTATGATTATTTTTCCATGTCGTGACATTGGAAGGGTACATTGACCCCATAAAACTTGAAATCAAGTGGATGTCGAGTTATCTTCTTGAAGATGGGTCAAATATATATGATCCCTTGGATATGGCTCTGATGATCTCAGAATCAAAGAACACTTGTGTGACGATATTATAATCATCCTTGTTCAGTTTCTGAATTGTTGAACATATGTTTGTTGGTAATTTGCCAATTATCATATATAAATTTACGGTTCATAAATAGTTGTAGTGAAATCAGGTGAACTTGAATTGCGATGAAGATGTTATAAATGTCAAATTATAAGTTGTGGTACAAATTTCAAGGGGATTTAATTTGGAAATGATTCCTTGCTAAAATATGTCCTTATAAATCGTTGTGGTGAATAGAGAATGGTAATATGCCCATTAAGATCGGTAATCTAGAAACATGCATATGAGTTCAATTGTATTCGAGGCATATGGTGACTCTTGTATGAGGGTGGAAATGGCTAGTGTTGTTTATTGGGTGTCAACTTATGACCTAGAGGGGGGAGGGGGGAGAGGGGGGTGGGGGGGGGGGGGGGGGGGGGGGGGGGTGAATAGGTTTTTCAAGTTATATTATCCCCTTTTAGGTGTTCTTGATTTATGGTTAGTAGATCTAAAAGTTGTAAAGCATAACACAGAAAACACACAACGATGTATAGAGGTTCCTCAAGACAGAGTGTCTTGAGTAGTCCTCTTTCCCTCTGCGCCTACCTAGCAGTGTGCTAGGCTCGGCAAACACTGCCAAATCTTCAGGCCCTCAAGCCTTACACCTCGGACTCGCAAGTCAAACAGCCTATGCCCGCAAGCCCCTACTGCCCCCGAGCCCGCAAGCTCGACACTCAGGCCCTCAAGCCCTACACAACACAGACCCCCATGTCCTGTGCCTACAGCCTAGGCCCATAAGCCCCTACTGTGCACGAGCCCTCAAGCTCAACAAGATCAGACCCGCAAGTCCACTGCCCTGGCCCTCAAGCCTCACAGCTCTCCAGCCCGCAAGCTAGACGGTGTCGGACCCGCAAGTACACTACCCTGGCCCTCAGGCCTCACAGCTCTCCAGCCCACAAGCTAGACGGTGTCGGACCCGCAAGTCCACTGCCCTGGCCCTAAAGCCTCACAACTCTCCAGCCCTCAAGCTAGACAAATAGGCCCACAACCCTTTACAAGAGATTACAGTAAAAATTATTGTTACTTCTGCCGGATGAAGATTGGCAACTTTAACCTGATGAAGATTGGCTTCTTAGGGTTGAAGAAGATGCTTCTTGATCTGGATATTCAGCACTGGGTCTTTTTCAGCCTTTACTTCTTTTGCCTGGTGTTGATCGGCTACTTTCTAGTCGATGATGATGACTGATTCCTTAGAGAGCACTTGATGCTTGCTCTCTACTTGATCTTCTTCTTCTCCGCCGAGAATACTATTCTATTGAAGTGTAGCGGCGGGATACTTTCTCGTTCTTTTTCTCTTTCTTCGATGATTGTTTTCTAGGGCATCACTGTTCCTTTTTATAGGACAGATGAGCCGCATAACGGTAACATGTGATGTCCTTTAATGTCAGACGCCCATTCCATAAGAGCAAGCGCTGATTGGACAATCAGGCGATGAAATTAAATACTGACAGAGCATCCGCAACATTTGAATCTGTCTCGACGATATTTCCATCGTTACGACGTCATGGACAATATCTCGACGACATAACTTTGTTGAAGCCTTGAACTTATACACACTTTCAGTTCTTCTGGCTTCTGCTTCTGATGCTGGTATCTCGACGATACGAGACATTCTGCATAAACGACGATATGCTATCTCTGACTATGTCGTCGTGATCTTCCTTCTTGTAGATTGTCGTCGTATTCATGTTGTTCTCTCGACGACATGAGTGATACAATGTCGACAGATCGTACTTCACCAATTGCTAGTCTTCAGCTGTCCTTCTCCAGTCTTATTCAACGACATGCCTTCTTTACGGCGATGTTCAACGCCATCAGTCATACTTAGCTTTTTAGCGACAAGGCTTCTTCACGAAGATGTTTGTTCTTTCTTGACGACAAGGCCACTTTGATGAAGTTGACGATACTGCATCTTCTCTGCGTTCGATGATCTTGCTTCTGCGTTCGACGATCTTGCTTCTGCGTTCGACGATCTTGCTTCTGCGTTCGACGAGCATGCCAAATCTCAGCGGTCATCGATCTTCCTTCTGAATTTGACGATCTTGCTTTTGTGTTCGATGAACACGCCAAATCTCAGCGGTCATCGATCTTCCTTCTGAGTTCGACGATCTTGCTGCTACGTTCGACGAACACGCCAAGTCTTAGCGGTCGACGATCTTCCTTCTGTGTTCGACGAATGGCATTCTGCATTCGACGAACACGCCTAGTCTCAGCTTTTGCTATGCCCATCATTATGACGATAAGCATACTTTGTTGATGACATCTCATTTTTCTCAACGATACAGTACTTACTGATATAACTAAAGTACTTGGCTTATAGTTGATCTCTGCAAGCATGAACTAGATGAAGCATTAAATACAGCTTGCACTTATCATTGAGCTGAGCACTTCTTCAAATCAGGAACATTGCTGGGCACTGTTCCCAACAGCTAGTAAATATATTTGGGCAAACCTTAGTAGTGAAACTAAATGTTTCATTGATTATGCGAGTAGTCCTAAAGGAGATCATAGAGAGTAATTCCATGAATTACACATTTCACTGCGTTAGAGTTATGACAACTCATTATGGGCAGCGATGAAGGTTTGGTGTAATTGGTAGGATATGGTTATATCCTGTGGAAATTGGATAAAGACTTGGTTTAAGTCCTTGAGTGCTTATTAGCACGACTTGGTCAAGAGAATCACACATGCGTGTATGGTAAATGATGGTATTTACCAATAGCTCATACATACTTGAGGGAGGTACTGAATTTGATCATGATGAGAAGATTTTCAAGTCCCTACCTGTACAAAACAATGATGGTCTTCATCACAATGAGAGATATTAAAATGTCTTCTTGTACATAATTTTGATCGCAACTATTATAGAGAATTATAAAGGTACACTTGGGATAAATTTAGAGTGATGCGCGATGCAATGTGGATAAGTAGTGCCATGCACAAGTGTTAAGTGGGAGTCAGGACATACTAAATTACTAACCTCATCATGTTTACTCTGAATTTGATTTTCATAGTCAGACCTTCAACCCGCAAAGCCCCAAACTAAATTTCAGGGGCGAAATTGTTTCTTCGTTTATTGGATATGTAACATCCCAATTCGAGCTAGACCCCTAGGGAGTGTGTTGTGTCGCCAAGAGTTGACTTG
Source organism: Dactylorhiza incarnata (assembly GCA_033032865.1). NCBI lineage: Eukaryota > Viridiplantae > Streptophyta > Magnoliopsida > Asparagales > Orchidaceae > Dactylorhiza > Dactylorhiza incarnata. Next base: position 4,141,954 of record JAWHQI010000068.1, read on the forward strand.
GGCTTGGTATAAGCCCAAGGACCATGAGGTGGTCATGTTTGAGTCACGGTAAATAAGGGTGGGTGCAGCGCTCCCACTCCCTAAAGGTAAGAAATAAGGGAAAACGTGTAGAAGAGAGCTAGCGCCAGGCAGTAGTGCCACCGCCGGTGGTAGCCTTCAAAATGATGTGTTGCCTCACAAAATGAGAAGGGTACCTTGCAGTCGAGAAGGGTGCCTTGTAGTGGAGAAGGGTACCTTGTAGTGGAGAAGGGTACCTTGTAGTCGAGAAGGGTACCTTGTAGTCGAGAAAGGTACCTTGTAGTAGAGAAGGGTTCCATGTAGTCGAGAAGGTGTACTCTGTAGTCAAGAAGGTGTACTTTATAGTCGAGAAGTTTGTAGTCGAGAAGGTGTACACTGTTGTCGAGAAGGTGTACTCTGTAGTCGAGAAGGTGTACTATGTAGTCGAGAAGGTGTACTCTGTAGTCGAGAAGGTGTTCTCTGTAGTCAAGAAGGTGTACTCTGTAGTCGAGAAGGTGTTCTCTGTAGTCGAGAAGGTGTACTCTATAGTCGAGAAGGTATATGTTGTAGTCAAGAAGGTGTACCCTGTAATCAAGAAGGTGTACCATGTAGTCGATAAGGGGAACCATGTTGTCGAGAAGGGGTACTCTGTAGACTAGAAGGTGTACCATGTTGTCAAGAAGGTGTACCATGCAGTCAAGAAGGGGTACTCCATAGTCGAGAAGGTGTACTCTATAGTCGAGAAGGTGTACCCTGTAATCAAGAAGGTGTACCATGTAGTCAATAAGGTGCACCATGTAGTTGAGAAGGTGTACCTTGTAGTCGAGAAGGTGTACCATGTAGTTGAGAAGGTGTGCCATATAGTAGAGAAGGGGTACTCTACAGTCGAGAAGGTGTACCTTGTAGTTGAGAAGGTGTGCCACGTAGTCGAGAAGGGGTACCATGTAGTCGAGACATCAAGACTACACAACAAAATATAGTTGAGACAACAAGACTACACAACCAAATATAGTCTTGAGTCCTGTGCTTTATCTCTGCTTATTCCAGAGGCTAAGAGGTGACTCCTAACCACTAGGAGGAGGACACATGGCCTTGGGTTGTCCTTCCAAAGAATGGGAAAGGCTTGCTAATTAATTATGGCAGAAATCTTTAATGGCAGCCACTATTTTTGTTTATCTCAAGGTCAGAAATGGTATGTTGGTACACTAAGAAGTTGTTTCCATTAATGCTAGTCAAATCAACTCCACTTTCTCTCTCCTCCCATAAACCTTGAACCTTATTCCCTCACCCCAAAAGGCTGATCATTTCTTCTTCCTCTTCCTCACACCTCAAGAAACTAACCAGCAACTTTCTTGAAGGAATAAGGCTAGGGAGAAGGATTGGAGCTTGGCCGACCGCCACCATGCCACCAAGGAGACTGATGCGCAAATCTCGCACACTGCTATAGGCGGTAGCTAGACTGCGACACGAAACGATAGTGTACCGATCGTTCAAGTAATATAAAATGTGGGAGTGAATCCCCAAGTATCGAATCTCTAAGGAACACAGTAAGCTGAAGTTAACTATTGAGGAAGGACTTGAGATCGAAGTTCTTTAGGTCGGATGGAAGCGAAGGGGTTGATTTGGTTTGTGGAAATAAAAGAAAATAACTAAACTACTCCTATGCAATGCCGCTATCCAATGCTTCGGGAGGCGGGATGGAAAACTACGTAGGACTTGAACGCACTACTTCGCAAGGGCGGATGGACAAGTAGGCAAGCGAAATCGAGCTATGCAGGCCTTGAGCATGCTGCTTCATAAGGCGAGTGGATTACACGGGCCTCTATGCCACGCTTCACTAGGCAGATGAAAGAGTAGGCTTGCGGAAAGAGGGTCGCAAGCATCTCGTCACAAAGCTCACACCTAGCAATTGCTAGTGCAGCCAAACCACACACTCACACCCACACTACCACAAGAGCTCACCTCCAGTACTCATACACAAATAATATCATTGCATAACAATGAAATACAAATTAAATCAAGTGCAGAGTACAAACATCATCAAATACAGAAGAATACACTAACAACAATAATCTAAGAAGAGAAAAGTGCAAGAGATACAACTGAATCCAGAGGCTTGCTGTAGATTCATGGTTGGAATCATTGGGGTGTCAACCCGCATCCTAGCTCAGTCCCAGCTATCGTCTGGGGTAGAGGAGGGCTGTCACTTCCTCCCAATGGACCCGTCATCTTCAGTAAACTACAATCCGGCCACGTCTGATGCGAAGAACTCCTAGCTTAGCGATGAAGATGAGTGTAGAATCCTCTCCTTGAAGTGCTTGGATGATGTGAGGTGACCTTAGGCAAGAGGTGGAGGAAGGAGGGGAAAGAACGGAGCTGGAACTCCCTTTGCGGCGGAAAAATTGCAGAGCTGTCCGGGTCCTGAAAACCTAAAAATTCACAGTTTAAATAGAAAAGTTGCAGAACTTTGTTCATGCACGACCAAACGCACGACCGTTCGTAAAAACGCACGACCAAATCTAGAATTCTACTTTGGGCCAAAAATGAGAGCGCAAGATCGCAGCCGACCGTGCGTCAAGAAAACGCACGACCGTGCAATTCATGCAGCCATGAAATCTGGGCATAATTGATGATCTACCCACCTGCACAGCACCAAACAGCAATAATACAGCTGAGAATACCCTTCCAGCTCAATCCAATTAAAGAAAAAGGGTTGGGGAGCACCATGTGCTTACCCCCAACAAACATAGCGCGCAATTGCACACCAAAACGGGCTCAAAGAGTGCACTTTGTGAAGAAATTTGATCAAGTGAAATTTAAGCAATAATGAACTAAAAGTGAAATGCATATGCCTGAAAACAAGCACAGATGAGTCCGAAAAACCCTATATAAATTGGACTCATCACACCCCAGACTTACCTGTTTGCGCGTTCCGAGCAAACAAATCCGGCGGAGTAGGAAAGGCATAACTAGCTAAAAAAATTGCGACATGGAGTAGTATGCGAAGTTGCATACTTGTGTGCATAGAAATTTATTAGAAGAGGTTTCTAAATATGCTAGCTAATTTATAAAAAGTGTAGATGCATACAAAGGAATTTATTTTTACACAAAAATGGAATGTTGGTGAATCCCGTGATCTTGCGTAGTACGAAAGTAAGCTAGACGCGAAGGTGAGTGTTACCCAAGACCGGAACTCGGAATTAACTCCGTTGAAATGCATCAACGTCGAGAGCCATAAGCTCGCCCTGTCACACTCTCTCCACGACGCTAGTGAACTCAGAAGATGAATCAATAGGACATTTTTGGTTAATACGAGGCTTAGGTTACGGTTTGAAATACAAAGATAAACGTGAAGGCTAATCGCAACCCGAATGAGCACACAAAAGTGCTAAATCATAGCAGCCCCAATAATACACGTGTAACATACCCCCAAACATGACTTTGAAATCGGGTGTGCACATGGCCTACTCCAAACGATAGAGATAAACGTTTCAATTAAAACGCTAGGGATATATTTTTTTTCTCTTTCTTTTTTTTCTTTTTTCTTTTCCTTCTTTTTTTATATCCCCAAAATTCGCAAAAATCTCAGCATATAGAAATTTTTAAGAAATCCACAGTGAACACTAAAATTTCTCATCACCGCACCGCATTGGCAAATTACAATTCATTAATGCTTTTGGCTTATTTTTGGTTGCGATAATTGGATTAGCTTTTAGGCCTTGGTGAAGTATGGTGGAGCTGAACCAAAAGGTCGGGTAGGCACAAAATAGGCTAGCAACGGTTAGCACATAGGAATGGTAGAACAAAGCTCAAACATGCCAAGAAGATGGCCTACATCACACTCAACTTGCAAATCATTCGCACCCATGCTTCGAGAGTCGCTTGGGGCAAGTTCTTAGCCCCCGAGAAAGGTAATCCTTCCTCCCGACTCGAGCAACACGAACCTCGTGCTTGCTTACACACAATACCACACTACCACTAGATTCAACCACATTCACCATTTTGAGTAAAATAAATTAAAATCTACGCAAATCTACTAATTATAAATTAGAAGCATAAAAAAAACTAACTCTACTCAAATCCCTATGCAAGACACGAGTACTCAACAAGAGCACTACAAGAGTCAACATGCCACTCCATCTTGCAATTTTTAGGCTAATACATCAATTTCTACATCACAACCAAGAATTCAATATACAGGAGCATACAAACAAGTGAGTGCACGCTAAAGTGGGTGTAGTGGTGTGCGGTGAAGATGAACAAATACTATAACTGAAATAAAATGCTTCTAGCATGCACTGAGATGTGCCCGTGCAGTGGGTAACACATAGCGCCTCTCCCCCAGACTTAATCTAAGCAATAGACACAAATGACGTAACCATGCAAATTAAATAAAAGACTAGGGAAGAAATGTTACCCATGCTCAGAAATGAGCATACCAGAAGATTGGCGTGTAAACTAAGAAAAAGCCGCAGCATCCGCCATCTAGAAAAGGACCTGCAGGGGTGAGCTCCGCAAAAACAAAAGAAAATGTACAAAGCAAAATGAAATACAACTAACTAAACTAAACTAGATGAAAATAAAAATGCAGGAAAAGGTAAGATAACTACTGGGGTTATTGTCCTCCCAGCACGACTTATTTAAATTTAAAATAGTTCTAGCTAATGGGTCTATGAAAAAGAAAATGCACAAGTAACAGTTCTAATATGCGTGTCGGTAGCGGGTACCGATACGGCGATAGAACAGTCACGCCTCTACCCGAATATAAATAATACCTGCTCGTCACAGGTAGAGGGAATATAAAGTAAGAAGAGGAGGAATCCTCACTCAACTCACCAAAACTATCTTTGCTCAGCAAGGTGTCGTCTTCACGGAGGTGGCAGGAAGAGAAAGCAATGAACGAGGCTTCCTCTATGGAGGAGGGATCAACCTCCTCACATGAGAGGATACACTCACCATGACTTGAGCATCATGCTCCAAGTCCTCCTGGGGTACCTGTGAAGACTCAACCTGCACATGCTCAGATAGAGAAAGGGGATCAAGAAATAAATAAGAAGAAGAACATGAATAAAAATCAATCGGGGGAGTGATCCCGGTCTCACTCCCAGCAGGATCCAAATATAGATCACTGTCGGTATCATATGAATCATAGCAAGGGGAATCTGGGAGTTCAAGGTCCTCAGTGGTGAGGTGGACCTCCTCGTCCAATAAGGAAGTGCAAACCTCCTCATCAGGAAAGGAATCCTCCTCATCCCACCTTGGCGCATCATCATGTTCCAAGAAGTCACACTCCCAATTGGAGAGAATAATATCCTCGTCCCATTTTGACGCAACCTCAGGCACCGAATGAACCTCCTGCACAACATCATCAACCAACTCACAAAGAATAGGAGTAGAAAATTCTTGCAAAGAAGGCGGAGGAACAACAGTAATATCATCATCAGAGAAAATATAAACAGGTTCCTCCGGAGGTGAATCCAAAAGAAGAGATGGAAGCAAACGGAGAGGAATCTTCACCACGTCATCACACTGAGCAGTCAAAAGTCTGATGGGAATATCCGCAGAAGTCCCCCATAGACAAGGTGGTACTGCGAACTCATCATCAGAATCAGAAGGGGCAACCAAATGAGAGATGGATGGAATGACACAGATATCCGGTTCGTCATCCATCTCCATCTGGCGCTGGAATTCTACACAATATTTCAATGCATGCTTGGTGCTACGACAACACAAACATAATTTTCTATTCCTTGTCAGTCCTTGCGGGGCCGGTGAGGAACACAAAAATGATGGAAGTGGCGAAGAAGAGTGACCATAAGACTTGGGTACAGTGTATGAAGTGTCGTAGGAAGACGATGCTCCATGCACTAAACCACGAGAGTTATGCCACCATCTTCAGCGGGGCACTCATCACTATAATGCCTAGCATCCCCGCACCATTTGCAACGTATATTCAGATAAGAAAACATGGTGCAAAGGAAGATTTCACCAAACAGAAATATTCTAAGCAAGAATTGACTATACACAAGCAATAAAATTGAAAACCTGCTTTTGAGAAATTGCAAATAAAGATTAGAAACAAAAAAATTCAAAGATGCTACTTATATATAAAAATACATAAAATGGTATAAACAAGGGGAAAAGGGTTTCTATCTCTTGTCTCCCTCTCCAGAAAACTCACACGTCAATGCTCCCCGACAACGGCGCCAAAAACTTGATGCGCAAATATCGCACACCGCTATAGGAGGTAGCTAGACTGCGGCACAAAAGGGCAGTGTACCAATCATTCAAGTAATATAAAATGTGGGAGTGAATCCCCAAGTATCGAATATCTAAGGAACATAGTAAGGTGGAGTTAACTTTTGAGGAAGGACTTGAGATCGAAGTCCTTTAGGTCGGATGGAAGCGAAGGGGTTGATTTGGTTTGTGTAAATAAAAGAAAATAACTAAACTACTCCTATGCAATGCCGCTATGCAATCCTTCGCCAGGCGGGATGGAAAACTACGTAGGCCTTGAACGCACTACTTCGCAAGGGCGGATGGACGAGTAGGCAAGCAAAATCGAGCTGTCCAGGCCTTGAGCGCGCTGCTTCGTTAGGCGAGTGGATTACACTGGCCACTATGCCATGCTTCACTAGGCGGATGAAAGAGTAGGCTTGCGGAATGAGGGTCGCAAGCACCTCGTCACAAAGCTCACACCTAGCAATTGCTAGTGCAGCCAAACCACACAGTCACACCCACACTACCACAAGAGCTCGCCTCAAGTACTCATACACAAATAATATCATTGCATAACAACGAAATACAAATTAAATCAAGTGCAGAGTACAAACATCATCAAATACATAAGATTACACTAACAACAATAATCTAAGAAGAGAAAAGTGCAAGAGATACAACCGAATCCAGAGGCTTGATGTAGATTCACGGTAGGAATTGTCGGGGTGTCAACCCGCATCCTAGCTCGGTCCCAGCTATCGTCCGAGGTAGAGGAGGGTTGTCACTTCCTCCCAATGGACCCGTCTTCTCCGATAAACTACAATCCGGCCACGTCTGATGCGAAGAACTCCTAGCTTAGCGATGAAGATGAGAGTAGAATCCTCTACTTGAAGTGCTTGGATGATGTGTGGTGGCCCTGGGCAAGAGGTGGAGGAAGGAGGGGAAAGATCGGAGCTGGAACTCCCTTTGCGGTGGACAAATCGCAGAGCTGTCCGGGTCCTGAAAACCTAAAAATTCGCAGTTTAAATAGAAAAGTTGCAGAAATTTGTTCATGCACGACCTCACGCACGACCGTGCGTGAAAACGCACGACCAAATCCAGAACTCTACTTTGGGCCAAAAATGATAGCGCAATATCGCAGCCGACCGTGCGTCAAGAAAACGCACGACCGTGTGATTCATGCAGACATGAAATCTGGGCATAACTGATGATCTACCCACCTGCACAGCACCAAACAACAATCACACAGCTGGGAATACCTTCCAGCTCAATCTAAATAAAGAAAAAGGGATGGGGAGCACCATATCCTTACCCCCAACAAACATAGCGCACAATTGCACACCAAAACGGGCCCAAAGAGTGCGCTTTGTGAAGAAATGTGATCAAGTGAAATTTAAGCAATAATGAACTAAAAGTGAAATGCATATGCCTGAAAACAAGCCCAGATGAGTCCGAAAAACCCTATAAAATTGGACTCATCACACCCCCAGATCTACCTATTTGCGCGTCCCGAGCAAACAAATCCGGCGGAGTAGGAAAGGCATAGCTAGCTAAAAAAATTACGACATGGAGTAGTAAGCGAAGTTGCATACTTGTGTGCATAGAAATTTATTAGAAGAGGTTTCTAAATATGCTAGCTAATTTATAAAAAGTGTAGATCCGTAAAAAGGAATTAATTTTTACTCAAAAATGGAATTTTGGTGAATCCCGTGATCATGCGTAGTACGAAAGTAAGCTAGACGCGAAGGTGAGCGATATCGTTTCAGAATGGGTGGCGCAACCCTCCCTCTCTCCCGTCACACAAAGCAGTCCCCCCCCTGATCCCTCTCCTCCCTCTCTCCCATCGCCGCTTGGAGCAAGGAGCTCTCCCGAGATCGCTCTCTCCCATCATCCCTCCCCATCGGCCTGGAGCAGGGAAAACGTCGCCCCGAGCCCTCTCCTCCCTCCTCCCCTTCGGCCTGGAGCAAGGAGCAGCCCCCGAGCCCTCTCCTCCCTCCTCCCCTTCGGCCTGGAGCAAGGAGCAGCCCCCGAGCCCTCTCCTTCGTCCTCTCATTTTCCTGGAGTTAGGGCAGCCACAAGCTAAGGGAAGAAGCTCCCTCCCTCCTCGGCCTGGAGGAGGACCCGAGCCAGCCCCTTGCCAACCTAGGGCTAGGGTTCTAGCTTTTGTTGGAGGTGGCCGACCAGAAGCATACGTGGAGAGCAGATTTTTTGCGCGAACAGCCGCTACTTTCGCTAGCCGTCAAATACAGGCACGTTCCCACGGCTCCGAAGCATGCACTTCAAGGGTAACGACTTTTATTCTTGGGCAGGTGAAGTCCCTCTCCACTGACAGGTGGGGAAGAGTGCCCTCCGATGGGTCGATGTTTACATCCCCGCGTTTAACTTCATTTGTATCCGGAAGCATGAGTACGGATTAGGCATGCTGTGTGAAGCCCATCCGGACATGTTGATCTAGATTGGTGATGTTCTGGGGTTCCTGAAGAAGACTTCGTGGAATGTGCATGTTTGGATCGTAGACATTAGTTCCCAGGGAACTTCTGTTGTGCTTATGTGAAGCCCGTCTCTCGGAGATCGTTGGGCTAACGTGTGGAGTTGTGCGCCTTGGGTGCCCAACATAGGTGGCCGCGAGGGTCACCCTTATTGCATAACAATCGTTATGTATGAAGTAACAGGCAAGGGGAGGCTGACCCGCGTCATGCGTGTTGGGTACGATGACTTGAGCAATGGGCTTGGCTGAACTGTACCTCCCCGATGTGGTGTAGTTCGACTACCTAAGGTATCTGGCGTGTCGCTACAGGCATAGGAGAGAGCCATCGCCATTGGGTCTTGGTTAGCGAATGCTCAACTTTGGGCCATCCAGTTTGGGACTGAGGATGGTGGTGGGACCGGGGAAATCCGGTACACCGTTAAGGTTCCCTGAGTGCATGAGACGTTGGGCCGATCGAGCCAACATTTGTGATGTTTTGTGCTTTTACGACACAGTCTAGCTCCATGTGCTTATGCTAACTTACTTGCAGGGAAGAAGCTCCGTCACCCTGAGAAAGGGGTGGGGTCATTATAATTTGGTCTGTTGTGCTGACCGTTGCTTTGTTTGCCACCGCATGGTGGAATGTTCTTATGCAGGAGCAGGTGAGCCGAGTGGGAAGTATCGGGTTGAAGCCCTTATGCTGAGCTGGCCATCGAAGGCCCTAATGTTTTGTTTAGTCTTTTTCATGTGTTGCCGACCTGCGTGCCGATGTATGCAAAACATATCTTTTTGATTAAACAATAATGATGTAAGGCCTTAAGCCCAAACTTTGATCGTGTGTCTTTTCATTCCGGTTATTCTATGTTTAGTGGACATTCCTCGTTGGGGGGTTATTTCATATCCTTAAAAAGCTTCCGTTAGAACGCAACTCTGTGTTAGGGTGCGTTTTGAAAATAAAAGAATTATTTGGTCTCATTTAGTAATGCGTCCGTCTGTCCGTATAATATGGCGTGGGGATCCGGCCGTACCTTCTTTTATATTATTTGTGACGAATGGGGGTGTTACATTCTGTACATATGAAACAATTCTCATATAATGATTCAAAACCAGATGATTACTTGGAAGTTTACTATATGCTTTATCCTGTTATTTAATAATGTATTTGTTGCATCTGTATAACCCTTTGTAATTATGATTTATGTCAAAGCATTTGTAAAATCACTGTAAACAATCTATAAAATTTGTTAAGATAAATATGGGGAGATTGTTGGGAAAACCCCCTTTTGATTTAACTTAACAAGTTATCTATAGGTGATTTTACTTCCTAGGAGTATTACCCTTATTGTAAAGTAAGGGTAAATTGGTCATTAGATGTCTTAGGTTGTCAGACTCACCTTAGAGTGTCAAGGCCAAGTCAAGACAACCACAAAATAAGTTAAGTTAAAACTTGCGTCGAATGAAAGTCAATGCAACTTCAGCTTGATGTCAACGCAACTCTGAGTAGAAGTCTAAGCAACTTATTCAGCCTGTCGAAGTATAAGTCAAGTCAACGCAACGTCGAAAGGAACTCGACGCAGAAAGTAGAGCTTGTCAAAGCCATCCAAGAAGTCGACACAACTTCGACTACATTTCGACGTAGAAGTCAAAGCTCAAGTCCAAGTCTTCAACTCGATGGATACGTCAATAAGAAATCGATGTAACATCGACATCTGAGTGAAGTCATAGCTAAGAAGAAATTCAAAGCTACTCTTCTAAGAACTCATAGGTGCCTCGACATGAAGAATGTTGAAGTCGACGCAGCATCAAATACAGTCAGAAAAGGAAGCTTTTCCTGGTTCCCTTTTCAGACCTTTTCAGAAGGACCACAAGGTTATAGATAGTTCTCCAATGACTCGTTTATTTCCAGGAATGGAATGGAGCTTCCAAGACACAACAAAATCATTCTTGGAAGATATTCAAAATTGATGGACGGGTCTAGAACAAAAGAGGAACGAAAAATTATGTGTCCATAAGAATTCCTTATCAGGACAGCCCAAAAGAAGAAAGGATTTGAAATGCCAATCATATAGAATAAGTATACTGAAGGGGAGAAGAAATACGGAGCGATTGATTATTATTCTTGTCTGTTGAATAGGGTGTTCATCTTCTTCCTCCTAAAACCCTAATACAAGAACAAGTTTTCTTGCAGCACAGGGAAAAGATAATAGCTGCTTCTTCTTCTTCATCTTACAATAGTTGTTTACAAGAAGTACTTACAGAAAAGGATCAAGTAAAATAACCCTTGCAATCATCATAATCATAAGCAAGGGTTCATCATTTCAGATCCTGCGAAAGACAGAAGCTACAGAAGTACTTCTAAAGTATTCTAAAAGACAAAATTATATTTTCTTCTTCCTTCTTTCTTCTCACTCTTCCTACAACTGTAAAGAATTTTATTAATCTCTCTTCCAAAGGATTCAGTGGTTCTGAGAATCTCCTTATCAAAAGACTCAGTGGTACTAAGAGTCTCCTTATCAAAAGACTCAGTGGTTCTAAGAGTCTCCTTATCAAAATACTCAGGCACAGGTTGTGCAATCCTACTAGGGAGGTAGAAGAGAGGAGTACCCACATTTTGGGGAACCTCTTTAAAATTCCTATGTCTTTATGTGTAATTTTCTATGCTGTCCATACTTTAGTTTTATGTATTTTATATTTCCAGCAATCTGTTTATACTTTATTCTGTCTTTGGTATTGTTGGTTGCATAATCACTTAGTGTATTTATTATGTGTGCATAAATAGGATATAAAATATTTAAAACTCTATTCAGCCCCCCACCCCCTCACCTCTAGAGAATACTCAGAGGCACACTGTGCACTTTCAGTTTCACATGAGGAAACTTATCTCGCTAGGATACCATCCACACATGAATCACCACATCACGGGGATAGACAACCGAACACAGAGATGAAACCATGCCTTAGCATATAAGTGAGCATCATATTCACATTTAGGATTTTCCACGTGCATTTTCCACCCTAAAAACATCACCTTTTATCTCCACATAATTTGGGAATTACAACGACATCTTTGTCGTATTCACACATCTAGCAAAAACACTATATGCATCGTCAAACAATCATCACTGAATCAGGACACCAGCCACAAGTTCAGCTTCAACCACCTTGGCTAATCCATTAACGAACAAGGATCCCTTATGCAATCATGATGGGGATGGACTCAATCAACCCAGTGGTTCTCATTGAATCAAGATGACCCCAATTTCTCTCATTTGATGAATCGTGTGCTAAAATGTAAAAAATTAGCCATGAAAATACTATATGCCAAGCACACATCCTAAGACTGGGAGGATAAATTTCGTTACCTTATGATATTTCTTCCTTGACATCGAAAGCATGAAAATCAAGGATGAAAAGGACCTCGTTCGGATTCTCTCTGTGTTATCGGTCTCGGATCAAAGTTTGGAGCTCCGGTGCTCCTTGAATGGTGGAATCTCTCCCTTCTCCCTCCTCCTCTCTGTTAAATCAACCTTAGCCAAAAAACTCCAAATGATAAAGTGAGGGTTGAGTTGAAATCCTCAGCCACTTTAGGAAAGATGGATGAGCTGATATGGGCCCTTATATCAAGATCCAAAAGGATCTAGCGGTCACGATCACGGTTATAAGAAAACTGGGTCCTTCAGCTAATGCTCGATGATAGCAATTACCACGCCGCAGTATCTCTCCAGAGCTTAACTAGCGACGATACACCTGAAACGTGGCTACCTCCAGTGGTAGAATTTACCGCATAGCGGTTAGAGTTAGATCTCATTTTTCACTTTCTAGAGGGGTAGTAGTTGTAGTGAATATCGCGCTAGCTTCCTGGCACCACTTTCTTTGGTCTTATTCAATACCCCAACACTTAGAATGGAGTGTTATAACTCCCCCTCCATTAAAAGAATTTCATCCAGAAATTACCGAAATAAGAACTTACTTGGCACGAAGAGCTCTGGGCACTCTTCAAGCATCATTTGCTCTTGCTACCAAGAGAATTCATCTTGCCTGTAATTGTTCCAACACATTTCACGAGTTTGACTTCCTTATTCTGCAAACTCCAGATCTCTGAATCCTCTATGCACACTGGATGTACTAACATTCTCAAATCTTCTATTAATGGAAATGCTGCCGACTCAACTGACTCACTAGGCACTACTAGAGATTTTCTCAACACCAAGATATGGAAGACATGATGCAATCCACTTAACTCTGCCGACAACACCAACAAATATTCTGCCTCGCCTATGCACTTCGTAATATCAAACAGTCCCAAATACCTTGAACTTATTTTACTTAATCGACAAATTCTCAAAATTCCCTTGATCTTCAAATAAACCATATCAGACTACAAACTCCACATTTCTCTGGCATGCATTGAAATACTTCACCTGCCAATCCTGAACAATCTTCATGCGCTCCTGGATCATTCTCACTAACTCACAAGCATCGGTAACTGCCTCCTTTCCCAAAAGCTGGGTGTCTCCCGCCTCTATCCAAGACATTGGTGCTTGACACCGCCTCCCATACAAAGCTTCATGTGGTGCCATCTTGATACTCTCCTGGAAGCTATTGTTATATGCAAACTCTACCATGAATATATGGTTTTCCCATTTCCTTCCAAGTTAACAGCACACTTTCTATGCATGTCTTCCATCGTACTATTTGTTCTCTCTGTCTGACCATTAGTCTGCGGATGAAATGTCATACTAAACTTGAGCTTCATTCCCAAACTCTTTTGCACTAACCTCCACTCCTTGGAAGTGAATCGTCCATCTCTATCGCTTATGATACTCTTTGAGATCCCATGCAACCGTATGATATTACGAAAATATATTTCTACTAGCTTCTCGCACTATCATCCTTTCTCTTTGGGATGAAATGAGCTACCTTAGTTAGGCAATCCATAGTTACCCAAATCACATCATTACCATGCTGAGATCAGGGAAAATAATGCACAAAGTCCATGAAAATGTCATCAAACTTCCACTAAGGGATCAGAAGAGGCTTTAAGAACCCATCCAGACTTTGGAATTTGACTTTCACCAGAGCACAAGTCTGACACCTACTCACAAACATAACCACGGCCTGCTTCATCCCAGGCCACCAAAAGGATTTATTCAAATCTAAGTGCACCTTCGTACTTCCTGCATAAACTGAGTACTTCGTAAAGTCAGCCTCAAACATAAACTCATCATGGAGCTTGACAAAGAGTCGAATGCATACTCTCCCACTCTTCTTTAAGAGTCCACCGACAATCTCCAAGGCACTGCTCTTACCCTGTTCAGCTTCTAACACCAAGGGATGAAACCCTTCATCCACAAAGGTCGCCTCCCAAATCTGGCCGACTAAATCGCATTGCACCTCGATCCATCTCAAACATGTTATGCTAGCAATGCCCAAATCAACTCAAGTAATATCAAGAGACTCAAAATATCACACTAACTGCTCGTTGTAAGCTTCGATTCCTGTTGCCCTACATAGTGTACTTCCTACTCATTGCATCAGCCACAATATTTTCCTTGCCTAGTCTATAATGAATCTCTACTTCATAGTACCCAAGGAACTCGACTCACTTGCACTGCCACATATTCAGATCCTGGTGCAAAAGATAATTCAGACTTGTATGGTCTGTGAATATCTCCACCTTCGCATTGTACAGGTAGTGCCTCCACAATTTGAATGCAGAGATCGTCTCCACCAACTCCATGTCATGAATGATGTAATTCCTCTCATAAGGCTTCAGTTTCCTCGAACCAAATGCAATCACACTACCGTACTGCACTAGCACACAACCCAAACTGCAACCCAAAGCTTCGCTAAGGATCTGAAATCCTTCAATTCTGCTAGGAAGACTTAGGATTGGAGTAGACATCAACTTTTCTTTCAAAGTTTTGAATGCTCTGTTGCACTCCAACGTCCAAACAAACTTATGATCCTTGTGAGTGAGAGAGGTGAGGGGCAAAGCTATTGCGAAAAGTTCTCCATAAATCTTCCCTAGTAACCGGCTAGTCAAAGGAAGCTTCTGACTTCCGCAATGCTCTTCAAATCAGGCAAATCTTTGATGGCTTTAATTTTCTCCAGATCCACCACCACTCCATCACCACTAATCACATGACCCAAGAACACCACCTACTCAATCCAAAACATGCACTTTGAGAACTTAGCATAAAGCCTGTTCTCCCTTAAGGACTACAAGACTAACGTCAGGTGAGCCTCATGCTCCGCATTCGATTTCGAATACTATTGGGTATTTGTAACACCTCAAATCTAGTGCAATTTCTCGAGAAGTCAAAGGCAGTGAATGCCATTTCTCGAGAAATAAAAAGGCAGGAAATGCCATTTCTCGAGAGGTAGGAGATGCCAGTTCTCGGGAAAAAGAAATGCCAGTTCTCGGCTGTTTGTCGAACGTCCGTTTGACAAACTCAAGGCCATTAGTCGAACGCAAGGTCGTTCGACGAATGCTAGGTCATTCGTCAAAATTCGTTCGACGTACGTGCCGTCGAGCCGTTCGTCGAACGCAGCTTCAAAGCTGTTCGTCAAACGCAGCTTCAACGAGTTTGTCGAATGCAGCTTCAGGCCGTTCGACGAACGTGCCGTCGAGCCATTCGGCGAACGCAGCTTCAAAGCTGTTCGTCGAACGCAGCTTTGACGAGTTCGTCGAACGCAGCTTTAGGCTATTCGTCGAACGCAGCTTCAAAGTTGTTCGTCGAACACAGCTTCGGCGAGTTCGTCGAACTCAGCTTCGGCGAGTTCGTCGAACTCAGCTTCAGGTTATTCGTCGAATGCAGCTTCAAAGCCGTTCGTCGAACGCAGCTTCGACGAGTTCATCGAACGCAACTTCAAATAGTTCGTCGAACACCGTCGAATTTCTTAAGTGACTGTGTATAAGAACAGCCACCGCCTTAAGGGCTCAGAAATTATAAAAGGCAGCCAAATTCAGTTTCCCTTCTAATTTATGATTCCAAGCTCGTTCCAAAGGCAGATCAAAAGGAAGGAGGTCTCTTTGGTCTAGCCTTTTGCTTGTGTTGAGAACAAATCCGTGGGGGAGATTGCTTGCGTGTTTGCCATCGCCGATCCAGTGGGGAGGAAGCTGTTTCAAAAGAGTCCAGCCGAGTTCCTCTCAGATCTATGGCACCGAAACGAGTGCCGAGGGTAACGATTCTCCTCCCTTAATCTTTGGACATGTGTGTCCTTTGATTTGCATGCTTAGGAATATTTCTACTAATTAGTAGATGGGTTCTTCTGTTGGGTCGATATTATCCCCACAAAATTTGCATATAGAGTCCGGAATGGTAGTACGGACATTGGCATGCTGTGTGACGCCCATATGGACAGGGTGGTCCGGATTGGTGATGTTTACTGCTTGTAGCATGCCGAAGAAGACTCCGTGTATATGTTGAATTTTGGGTTCTTGTACTGTGTTGTACAGCAAATTGATCTGGAGGTGTTTCCCAGAAAGTACCCGAGAAAAGTGAGCAGAACTGGGTTCTGTTACTTACCCTATGCATTAGAGTTAACGTCGGCGGTAGCTCCAGGTGAGCAGATTGTGTGACCATGTGTGGTTACAGTTAGACGGGAACAAGGGGAAGCCAAACCCGTGTCAGGCATTGTTGAATACTGACATTTATGAGCACGGGCACAAGCTGAACCAAACCCGTTCCATAGCAAGTCAGTGACTAGGTCGCTCCTCCGGGTTCACTGAGGGAATTTTGGAATAGAAACCATAAGGTAGTGCTAGCGTTGGCGGTCGCAGCTCATAGTGTATAATCCAAGTTGAAAAAGGACTTGTCGATGTCGTGCCGAGAGTGCACAAAGCATGTAACCTGATGTCACATTGTGATGAATTCTTTTATGCGGTGCTTAGACGCACCTGTGATATATATATATATATATATATATATATATGTATATATATATATACTACTGTAACTTCCTGCAGGGAAGGAGCACCGCCGCCCCGAGCATGGGGTGGGGTCGTTATAAATCTGGGTCAGCTAAAGCTGACTGGTTACTTGTTTTCCCACCGCTTGGTGGATTTGTTTGTATAGGCCCTGACGAGACTAGCGGGAAATAGCGGGCTGAAGCCCCTGCTACTGTGCTGTAATAGCCCTCGAAGGCCAAATCTTTTGTTTACTGTTTTCATGTGTGGCCGGCCTACGCGCCGATGTTTGGAAGCCACCTTTATTATGTAAACAAACCTTGTAAAGAGCTTGTAATGTATTTCATTCCTAGTGGCTATTGTGGACATTGTATAAACTGGTTTTAATTGAAATTAAATGCTTATGTTGTGTGACTCTGTGTGCTGAGATGGTTATGTTATTAACCATTTAATGCTAATTAAGTAATGCGCTCTTCTGTTCGTTTCATATGGTGTGGGGTCCCGGCCAGACCTAATGTTATATGCTATATAAGAGGGAGGGTGTTACAAATTGGTATCAGCTCCGGGTCTCGATCCCTTTCCGTCTGAATTCGAGGTCGAATTCTTTTCAGGGGTGGTGAGCATGTGTGTGCGTCGTCGGTAACTCATTGATGAGTACTTTTTGTACTCATCTTTTAATATAATTCTAATCTAATTTTAATATGAATTTATATAAATTGTATGTTTTATCTTATAATAATCATTCCTTTTTATTTCTGCCACTAATTTAAGTTTAGTTTATGTTTTGCAGGTTTTCTGGGCACTTTGAGTAAAATTGTCAAGTACACGCCCAAGGTCACGGGCGTGACCATGGGGCGTGACAGCCTAGATGTGTTCCTCACCCGATGTCGCCACCCCGGGAGCATTCCGTGAAAATTCGCCAAGTACACGCCCCAGGTCACGGGCGTGACCTAGGGCGTGACCCAATGTCACGGCCGGGACCTGCCACCAGCATCCCGAGCACGCGTCCACGTCATTTAAAGTTACACGCCCCTGGTCACGGGCGTGACCAGGGGGCGTGACATCAAGTCACGGGCGTGACTCGCCCCGCACTTCTTCCCACCAGAGTTTCCCCCAGCAGCATTATTTCAAGATTACACGCCCCCAGGTCACGGGCGTGACCTAGGGCGTGACACGGCCGAAACGCTCGCAATTACTCCAGAAGGCACCCTCTCTGCTGCTGCTGCTATCACGCCCCTTATACGCCCCTTGGTCACGGCCGTGACCAAGGGCGTGTAACATCAAATTTCTGCCTATTTAAAGGGAGCTTCTCCAGATCTTCAGGGACGAATTTTTAGGATTAGAATTTCATTTTCTTGTATTATTTTCATGTTTCTAGTAGTTCTTATGCTCCTCCTTTATTTCTTATGATTATAGTTATTTCAATTCTTAGCTTGTACTTTCATTCAGGTTTGTAACTTTTAATTCTTAGTTGTAATTTCTTTTGCAAATCAATAAAATTATTTTTATTTTTCTCTTAGTCTTTTCTCTCTTCTTTGATGTACTCTTTTATTTTCGTTAATTCCTCCATCTCCATGAGTAGCTAAATTATATTAGTACCCGACCGAGATGATCCAAGGGAAATATAATTCA
This sequence comes from Dactylorhiza incarnata, assembly GCA_033032865.1. NCBI lineage: Eukaryota > Viridiplantae > Streptophyta > Magnoliopsida > Asparagales > Orchidaceae > Dactylorhiza > Dactylorhiza incarnata. The sequence goes on from JAWHQI010000068.1 coordinate 4,160,181, forward strand.
TGATTTAAATTCTAGCTTCTTTTTCTCTTCCTTAGATCGCTTAAGATTTAACCTTGAATTTTAATTGATTGAGATTATATTTTCGATATATAATTCTCATTCGTGTTTTCGTATTTTAATAGCCGAGAGGTTTTGAATTCGAATCGATCACTTCAAGGATAAAGAGAGTTGAATGCACTCCTCAAGCGAGGATGACATAATTCTCCCGGATTGGAGTCAAATCCCATAGAGGGGTTCACTACGATAAAGCGAGTCATAGGGATTTTGATTCTAGAACGAATGTTTGATTGATCAACCTAAACTCAGTTGAGCGTAACCTCGAGAGAGGTATGTTCATAAATCGGGAACCTCCACGGTCAAGTAATTTATTAAGAGAATTAGAAGTTGTTTTTATTATGTTTATTTTCCGCGGTGATTCAAAGATCGAGTGCTAGCCTTTTTGCTCGTCGTTTTAATCTTATTTTTATTTTCTTTTTGCAAAATCAACCTCAAGTTTTATTTGATAAAATAATAGAGATTTTCTTGAAGTAAGAGTACTCAATTGCCCCGAGTCTAATACGACCTTGGTTTTTACAACCTATACTACATTCGATACGGTTCACTTGTCGTTGTCGTTTGCAGATATAGTTTTGCGCATCAAGTTTTTGGCGCCGTTGCCGGGGACACGGTTGATATTTCGAAAAAAGAAATATCTATTAATTTTATCGTTCTCTTTCTTCTCCCCCTTCTCTTAAAATTTTGTAAAAAAAAAATTTAAAATGCGTAATCTAAATTCTCGGAAAAGGACGCATTGGGCTTGAATTCCCATCATAGCCTCTAGTACCTTGCAAACCCTTCACCGGGTAGATCTTGGGAAGTCCGGGACTAATTTAACCCGCTTTTTGAAAAAAATTATATAATAAAAATATTTTTGAAATTCCATTCATTTGAGAAAAGGTTGTTCTTTTTTTTATTTTTTATTATGAAAGACTCTGAATTGGCCGTTAAGGTTGCCGAGCTTCGAAACCAACTTTATCTCTTACAAGCCGCTCAAAGGCGCCAATTTAGTTGTTATTATTATGGTGCGCCTCATCAAAGTGAGGAATGCTATTTACATTCTTATTATCAAAATAATTCTTATGAAAATAATTATCTTCAATATAATGCAAATAATTTTGATTATAATTACGATCATAATTTTTCCTCTTTTCATGAAAATAATTCATCTTTCGATCAAAATTTTTCAAACTTCGATAATAATTACGATTAAAATTCCTCGGCTTTTCATGAAAATAATTTTCCAAACTTTGATGAAAATGCTTTTTCTAATGAGAATAATTTTTCGGCGTTTAATAATTGTTCTCCTACTTCCGAAGTAGATTATTCTTCGTGGCAAGGTCACCCGGATAGTTTTCGGGGCGATGAAGATAAATCTTTAGATCCGAATTTTTGTTCTTCTTCTTTTGCACCGCAATTGCCTTTCTCTAATTTTGGGGAATGTCCGCCGATTCAAACAGATACTTCCCCCCAAAATTTAGAGGAAAATTTTGTTTCTTCTAGTATTTTTTCTCCATCTTTGGATAATTTAGTTATGGAGGAACATGTGGTTTCATGTAATCTGATAACTTCTTTTACCGAAGATGAAGAAAAATTACTTTGCCAAGAATTTCTTAAAGTCATGGGCACCCCAGATGAAATAGAAGAAGAACAAGTTTCTTCCCCTACTTCACCCGGATTTTATTTTCTTTGTCATGAATATTCACGAATTTCTTCTATCAAACCAAAAATTGAGGAAAAATTTGTGTCCGAAAATTTTATTCCTCTTGGTAATACACTAGATTTCTCTAATGAAAATTTAATTTTAGAAAAGGAACAACCGGAGCTCAATCTTATATTTTCGCAAGCGCCTCCTCCTTGCGAAAAATTTTCTGACTTATTTATTTGTGATTCTCTTTATTCTAATAATTTTCAGGTTAAGGATGAGCCGTTACCACCCCAAATAATCAATGATCCATATGCCGCTCATCCTTATTTTTCCAAATCACCTCAGGTATGTATAGGTGATTTGGATTTATATATTCAAATTCAAGGACAAGAGGAGAATCACAAGATAAACGGAGGAGTTGCCGTGCGAATGACGCCGACACATTCACCTACGCGTGAATTAGGGGATTTGCTTGTTCACTTCTCTTTTAATTTTCCTTTTTCCTAACAATAACCGTCTAGCTTAAAGACGGGAAAAAGAAAGCGCTCTTGGGTGGCACCCCTTGCTAATCTGTAAATTTTATGTTTTTTTTTTTTAAAAATATTTTTCAAGTGTTCTTCATACTTAGTTTTAAACATTGGGGACAATGTTTAATTTTAAGTATGGGGGTGTAGCTTAGCATTCATAGTTTTATTTTTATTTAATAAAAAATCTAATTTCTTGGAAAGGGCGCTTTGGGCTTGAACTCCCATCACAGCTCCTAGTACCTTGCGAACCCTTCACTGGGTAGCCCTCGGGAAGGCCAAGATATATTTTATTAAAAAAAAAATAATAAATACGCCTAGCCTTGTTGTTTTTAATGTTCTAGAAATTTAGTTTGAGGTCCGATTACAAGTATTCCTACATTTTTGATTTAGCTAATATTTTGTTTTATCAGAATTTCTTAAATTTAAATTTGAAGTAATTTGGTTTTAAGAAATATTTTATGTTTTTAATTTGATTAGAGAATCTATTTAGCACTACTTCTCCTTTTAATTTTAAATAGCTTCACTTTGTGGTAAATTGGCTAAACATCTCTAGATTTTTTTTATTATATTCACAATTAACTTTAAGATCTTAGGAAATTTCATTCCACTAAAAAGTTGCTCTCAAAATAGTTTAATTTATAAACTAGAAGTATTTATTTACCCTTGGTAATTTTTTCTTTTTCCTATTGTTAGATCATATGTCATGGGAATAAGGAGATGTTAGTTCTTTATTCTCTGGTAAACATATGCAACCCAAAAATAAAAATGAAGAGAGGTAAAATGTGTATATGTCGTAGAAATGATAGGATAATAGTCTATCATTCTCTGGTATTACATATACTTAAAAAAAAAGGGGGTTGGGAGGATAAAATTCATCACCCCAATTAAAAACCTCTTCATATCCTTTGTCTTCATTTTGCCATTCCTTTTAAACCCATCCCTAGCCAATTTCATTATTTCTAGTCCTAAACTAAATTATTAAGAGAGCAATATTTTGGTAGGTGTCTTTTCCTTAAGTTTCTTTTATGTTAGAGTGTTTATAATTTCAATCTAATTTTGTTTAAAAATTTCTAAAATTTCGAATGCTAAATAGTTATCTTGAGGAGTAGTAGCTAAACAAATTCTTTTTTTTTAATTATCAACATAACTTATGACTTAATTCTTGAATTCCTAGAATTTACTTTTAACTTACTCTTGATTTAATGAAATTCTAGTTAATTAAAAATAATATCGATGTCTTGTAATTCTTTCCTCACTCTTTTGCTCTAGAATAGCAAAAGCTCAAGTATGGGGGTGTTTGATGAGTACTTTTTGTACTCATCTTTTAATATAATTCTAATGTAATTTAATATGAATTTATATAAATTGTATGTTTTATCTTATAATAATCATTCCTTTTTATTTTTGCCACTAATTTAAGTTTAGTTTATGTTTTGCAGGTTTTCTGGGCACTTTGAGTAAAATTGTCAAGTACACGCCCAAGGTCACAGGCGTGACCAACGGGCGTGACAGCCTAGATGTGTTCCAGACCCGATGCTGCCACCCCGGGAGCATTCCATGAAAATTTTCCAAGTACACGCCCCAGGTCACGGGCGTGACCTAGGGTGTGACCCAGTGTCACGGCCGGGACCCGCCACCAGCATCCCGAGCACACCTCCACGTCATTTAAAGTTACACGCCCCTGGTCACGGGCGTGACCAGGGGGCGTGACATCAAGTCACGAGCATGACTCGCCCCGCACTTCTTCCCACCAGAGTTTCCCGCCAGCAGCACTATTTCAAGATTACACGCCCCCAGGTCACGGGCGTGACCTAGGGCGTGACACGGCCGAAATGCTCGCAATTACTCGAGAAGGCGCCATCTCCGCTGCTACTGCTATCACGCCCCTTACACGCCCCTTGGTCACGGGCGTGACCAAGGGCGTGTAACATCAAATTTCTGCCTATTTAAAGGGAGCTTCTCCAGATCTTCAGGGATGAATTTTTAGGATTAGAATTTCATTTTCTTGTATTATTTTCATGTTTCTAGTAGTTCTTATGCACCTCCTTTATTTCTTAAGATTGTAGCTATTTCAATTCTTAGCTTGTACTTTCATTCAGGTTTGTAACTTTTAATTCTTAGTTGTAATTTTTTTTGCAAATCAATAAAATTATTTTTATTTTTCTCTTAGTCTTTTCTCTCTCCTCTGATGTACTCTTTTATTTTCGTTAATTCCTCCATCTCCATGAGTTGCTAAATTCTATTAGTACTCGACCGAGATGATCCAAGGGAAATATAATTCATTATTTAAATTCTAGCTTCTTTTTCTCTTCCTTAGATCGCTTAAGATTTATCCTTGAATTTTAATTGATTGAGATTATATTTTCGATATATAATACTCATTCGTGTTTTCGTATTTTAATAGCCGAGAGGTTTTGAATTCGAATCGATCACTTCAAGGATAAAGGGAGTTGAATGCGATAAAGCGAGTCATAGGGATTTTGATTCTAGAGCGAAAGTTCGATTGATCAACCTAAACTCAGTTGAGTGTAACCTCGAGAGAGGTATGTTCATAAATCGGGAACCTCTACGGTCAAGTAATTTATTAAGAGAATTAGAAGTTGTTTTTATTATGTTTATTTTCCGCGGTGATTCAAAGATCGAGTGCTAGCCTTTTTGCTCGTCGTTTTAATCTTATTTTAATTTTCTTTTTGCAAAATCAACCTCAAGTTTTATTTGATAAAATAATAGAGATTTTCTTGAAGTAAGAGTACTCAACTGCCCCGAGTCTAATACGACCTTGGTTTTTACAACCTCTACTATATTCGATACGGTACACTTGCCGTTGTCGTTTGCGGATATAGTTTTGTGCATCACTCATGTAAATAACCAGTAATTGTCCACTTTAGGTATGAATTACATGTATGTGTGTAGCATTGTGATGGAACTTCTGTGTTCTTTCATTTATCCATGCTATCTCTAAGTCGCTAATTGTGTTTTGTGCACATGTATAGGCGGATGGGAGTGGAGCGGGCCGTCTCGACCGCCGCGTTCGACTGCGAGCAGTGCACCAATTGCGGTGCCGACTCCTCCTTCTGCTGAGACAGTAAGGATGGCAGCTGAAGCAGTGTTTTCTATGTTCACTGCACAACTTGGAGGGCATTGTTGGATCTGATGGCGCCCTTAGTGGGGGGGGGGTGAATAAGGGGTTTGCTGTTTTTAAGATAAACTAACAGATTTTAAATAGACAGAAAACTTTTTAGCATTAATGCTAACGCATGGTGTTGACTAGTTAACGCATGGCGTTATCCCTCCAGAATAATATTTTGGCAGAAATAAACAAAGTGATCTTACTTGCACAATTTCAAATGAAATATAAATCCAGAAAAATAGATATACTGAAAAAGGAATTTTATATATCACAAAATGATTACAAGTATAATATTTCAATTACGCTTGAAATTGAGGCGACAAGTTGAAGATCTCTTTTTGTTCCTTCACCGGTCCTTCTCCCAAGGACCGGTTGGCTATAGCCTATCTATCCCCAGATAAGGCCTCTAGCCACCCCCTAGATCTACCCTTGACCTAGTCACCACGCACAAGGCGGCGAATTGCCCCCTAAGCCGCACAAGGACCTAGTCGCCACACGCAAGGCGGCGATTTCACTACGGTTACAAGTAAATGAAAAGATAAAGATACAAATTAGAATAAAAGACTCCCTATATTGAAGAGTGCTGAAGGAGATGTTGAAGACACGCTTTGATAATCATCAGAGTTGAAACGAGCGTCCTTCTTCAAATTGACTGCTGCAAATTTCCTTCTCACTCTTGTTCCTCAATAGTGGTGTTGGGAGTTCTCTAAATTCGGGGATGAAATGATCTCTCAAAAGATTGGAGTGAAGGCTTCAGGAAAACTTTGTTGACCACCGAACTTAGGTCTTTTATATAGACACGGGATCTAATGTCTGGCGTTAGGGTTAATGCCAGCGTTAAGCATCGTGTCTGGCAGTTGCTGAAGTCGTGCAAAAAGACGAGACCATGACAGAACAAATTTTCGTCGAAAGGAACTGATTTCGTCGAACTCGCCTTCGTCGAATGCACCCTTCGTCGAACGGAAAAAACCGCAACCGTCAGTATCGTGCAAGCCGTCAAGGATTGTGACAGAACCAACTTTCGTTGAACGGAATCAATTTCGTCGAACGGAGATTCAAGTTCATCAAACACAGTTGTCAGGCGCAATGTCGTCTAGCGCAGGCTTAGTTTGTCGAACAGAGCTCCTCGTTCGTCGAACGCAGCTTGCCAGTGCAAATTCGTCGAGTGCAGGAAATTCGTCGAACAGAGCTCCTCATTCGTCGAACGCAGCTTGTCGAGCGCAAGTTCGTCGAGCGCAGGAAATTCGTCGAATGGAGCTCCTCGTTCGTCGAACGCAGCTTCCTTCAGATTTTGTCGAGCGCCTTAAGAGTTCGTTGAACGCAGTTTGCATCTCAACGGTTTTCCTTCTCAGCGATTTCTTCTCAGCGGTTTGCTAACGCTGGGCGTTAACTACTAACGCTGGCGTTAGCTATCTTTCCAAAGAATCCTTTCCAATCAGCAAACTATTCAAAGGGATGTGTAGCTATAGTTCCTGTACAACCTACATACTATAAACACACAAAATACAAGATCAAATACAACACGGTATTTGTTATTCTCAAACCAAGAGATGCGGAACATAGGCTCCAACAATCTCCCCCTTTTGATAATAACAAATACCTGTATAAGAAATTAGTGAACTTAAAATCATTTGTGTTTATAGATAAGTGCGGTAGTAAGATATGCATGAATAACAGGTTAAAAGCAAGATAGATTTGATAGCTATAATGCATACTCTTTCTATATGAAGTCCTCCCCCTACATAAGTGTTCTCTTATAATTTACTCCCCCTAAATATATATTTTACTAGATTTCTCAATTTCTTCTCCCCCATTGTTATTAACAAAAGTTGGTAGGGATGAGTGTATATCTCTTAAGATAGATAAGGAACCACTTATTGAAGGATTTTCATGATCGAGCATATGATAGTGTATGCACCTCCTATATGATTACTCCCCCTACAAATATACCCCTTTTTTGTTTAATATTATTATAATGCACTCCCCCTAAATATTAGATTTATGCAATTTAATCTCCCATTTTGGTAGAATCAAAAGAGGGTTTAGGAGTGAGTATGTATGATAAGGAGTAATATATTTTATGTCGAGAAGAAAAATAGGATGCAATCAAAAGCTTGTTAAATACTACTTGTTGAGAAAAATATAAGCATTATGTAACATAAAGTAGTAAGCAACATAGCTAACATGATAAAGTAAGCATTCTATTTTAAGATACCACTTGCTGAATGGAAAACACTGTGTTAAAAATAAAAAGCACTCTTAAACATAAACATCATTTTAGAAGATAAAACCATATAAAGGATAATGAATTTTAAATTTGAAAAGCTGATGTTTGAGTTAAAGATTGAAGAGATGTTATTCCATTAAGATAAAAAATTGCAAGCTTGATTTCATAATATCAAGAAAAGATACACAAAGTATAATGTAATAAAATTTGCATTTCAAGTAAACATAAACATTGTAGTGATCATGCTTAGCTATCTAGTGCATTTATTCATGATTGTAGAGAATGATGTAGGTAAGCTTTAAGTCCAATTCTCATGATTGGAAGTATTATAATTTCTAATGATGTGTACAATAAATGTGTTTTGATAAAGCATACAAGTGTAGAAATCAAATCACATGAAACAATGTAATGTAAGAGCATAAATTTAATTAAACAAAAACAACTTTACTTTCACAAATTTCAATGCACTATAAATTTTTTTTAAAGAGAAGTGGTGAAAATTTTGTTTGCACAAGACACTTTACAATTCTTTCCAAGGTGCTCATCCTCACAATGCTCATTAAGACTTATCAGGAGGTTCAAGTAGTGCTTGGTGGAGTTATCCTTGTCATTCATTTGTTGCTGTTTAGACTTAGTGTCAAAGGACTCCGAATTCACTTGTTTAGCAAACGTAGTTTATATTTTGTTTTGAATTTTATTTACCACATTTCTCTAAATACAAGTGCATGAAAAACAAAGAATTCAAGAAAGAATTCAATGTTGTGTAGGTAAATTGTTTATGAAATTCAAAATAAGTTCTTATACTACACAACCATGTAAAAGTAAGATTTAAAAACACATGTATATTAACCAAAAAGTGTAAGTGAGAAAATCATTATCAAAGATAAAAACTTTACTCATACTTAGAGGCATGTAAAAGCCTTTCGTCATATGTTATCTATTCTCAAACTCTTTGCACATTTGAAGATAATTGATTTTGAAGGCATGATTAAATCAAAATAATGTTTGTAATGAAACTTGAAGGTTTAAATTAAACATTGTAAATAATCTTGAACCAATATCTATATAATCATCCTTGAAATCAACATTTAATATTATAGTAATTATTTTTTGTTTTTAAGTTTTGAAAGAAAACACACAAAACACTCAAAATACCAACACAGTTGTAAAAACACACACAAAAAAAATTATGAGCATAGAAGCTAACGCCAGGCGTTAACTTCTTAACGCCGAGACAGAACACCAATTTTTGATTTTTTTGAAAAATATTTTTTATGATACATTTGTAATATAAATAGGCCTTCATACAGTTGAAATTTCAGACATTATGGAGTTGATATGATGGCCTTTTTAGCGTGTTTTGGTGGTTTTCCCATAGTTTTTAAATTTTTATTGATTTTTAATTATTATTATTTGTAAAGAAAAAAAAATTAAAGTACATAAAATAATTTGATAGCTTTTTATAAGGCTCAAAGTGACATTTCTAAGGCTTCATTTGGTTTAGCGGTTGCGGTTGTAAAGGGAGTTGTTGCAATGGGAGGTTTGTAAATGGAGCTGGTGGAAACTGAGAGATGAAAACGGAGTTCTGTTTGGATAATCTGTGTTTGCAGAGCTGTTCAGAACTGAGATTCATTTGGCAAAACAGCGGTGGCGTTTTATAAATATTTTTTATTATATTTTATTTTTTATATTAATTTACCAAATACGGAATTTTTTATATGCGGGTGTACGGATGGTTTCAAATCGAAAAGTGATCAACATGAAAGTTGTAGATCTCGTTGAGACGAACAACTTTCATGTTGATCACATTTTTATTTGGAGCTTTTTTGACCCCTCAAATCAGATCCCGAAAAAATATACATATATAAATATATAAAATTATATATAAATTTATAATTTCGTTATAAATTCTGTTATATATATTATAATATTAAAAATAATTGTTTTTGTAATTTGAATTTACTGTTTAAAGTGTATAAATTGGATATATTTGTAAAAAAAGGCTGCTCCGCCTCCCTCCTCTTCCCTCCGCCAGCAGATGTTATGGGTTGCCGCCGCCGGGGAGCCGCCGGTGGCCTGCCCGGAGCCCACCTGCGGGGTCGCCGGACTCCGGCAAACCCGCCGGGGGGCTCCGAGCAGGCCACCGGCGGCTCCGCCGCCGGCGGCAGCCCAAAAAAAAACCCGCCTGGAGCGGTGATTCCTGCACGCGGCAATCTGCATTCCCTAGAGCAAACGCCGTAAACCGGAGCTCCAAGTCAGGGTTTCCAACCGCGACATTTTGAGGCCGTGCGAAACGCCGGACGGATCGAAATGAGGCGGCTAAACAAATGGGAAACGGGCCCAGCGTTGCATTTTATCCAAACGAAACGGAGCTAAAAGCTTAACCAAATGAAACCTAAGACACCTAATTCTAACCTAAGCATGTGAAAATGTGCATCGGGTAGAGGTTTGGTAAAAATGTCGGCAATTTGTGATTCCGTCCCTATAAAGCTAATTTTAGCATGTTCTTTCTTAATATGATCTCTAACGAAATGATGTCGGACATCTATATGTTTAGATCTAGAATGATGTACGGGATTGTTTGTGAGATCTATAGCGCTCATATTGTCACACTTTAATTCAATGTTATTTAGATAAACACCAAAGTCTTCTAACGTTTGGGTCATCCATAATGCTTGTGCACAACAACTACCTAGTGCGATATATTCGGCCTCGGTGGTGGAGAGGGCAACAGAATTCTGTTTCCTACTCGACCATGATATAAGTGAAGGGCCTATAAAATGACATGTGCCACTAGTGCTTTTACGATCTAATGAACATGCCGCATAGTCTGAATCAGAAAAACCGTGTAGAATAAAACAATTATTATGAGGATACCATAAGCCTAATCTAGATGTTCCGATTAGATATCTAAAAATACGTTTAACCGCTTTTAAATGTGATTCTTTTGGGTTAGCTTGAAATCTAGCACATAAGCAAACGGAAAACATAATATCGGGTTTAGATGCGCTTAAATAAAGCAATGAGCCTATCATTCCTCTATATAATGTTTGATCTATTGAAATACCGGCTTCATCTTTTTTCTAACTTTAGTGATGCACTCATAGGAGTATTGGCTTGCTTTAGGTTTTCAAATCCAAATCTCTTAAGGATATCATAAACATATTTAGTTTGACAAATAAATACCATCTTGTTTTTGTGAGATTTGAAATCCTAGAAAATAAGTTAGTTCTCCTACCAAGCTCATTTCAAATTCATTTTTCATCACTAAAATAACTTCGTTACATAACTCTTCATTAGTGGCTCCAAAAATGATATCAACAACATAAATTTGCAATATAATCAAATCATTATCTACATGCTTAATGAAGAGTGTATTATCCACACTTCCCATTTTATAACCGTGCTTTATCAAAAATAATGTCAATCTATCATACCAAGCACGTGGCGCTTGCTTTAATCCATAAAGCGCTTTTTCTAACTTATACACATGATTAGGAAATTTTTCATTCACAAAACCGGGGGGTTGTTCTACATAAACTTCTTCTTTTATAATCCCGTTTAGAAAGTCACTTTTAACATCCATTTGAAATAATTTAAATCTTTTAAAACTCGCAAATGCAAGAAATATTCTAATTGATTCTAGGCGAGCAACGGGTGCAAAAGTTTCATCAAAGTTGAAAGAACTAGTTGTCTACCTAAATCACCTAAAGGGGGGGGTGAATAGGTGATCTCTAGCGCGATTGCGGAATAAAAATTTAGCACACACAACAAAAGAAAATCACAGCACAGAGACACAAGATTTATAGAGGTTCCCCAAGGTGGGTACTCCTCTCTCCCTCTCCGCCTATCTAGCACTTCGGGCTAACGTCGGCAACTTCACCAAAACTCGGATTTATCAACAACTCCTACACTCGGAGACTACGACTCCTACAAGCTCGGAGAACAACCTCTCCTACAAAAACACTCGGAGATAAACTCCTACAACTCGGAGTGAACAACTCCTACAAAATGACTCGGAGTAAGAACTCCTACAGAAATCAAATAGAGATTGAAATACAATACTTCTTCTAAATCTCAACAGAGATTAACTTCAGATCTTGAAAGACTGAGTCTTCTTCTTCCTTTAGATTGAATGCTTTGACCTTCAAAGATTTAGAAGAGAAGAAACTCGTCAAACCTGATCTGATTAGGCCCTTTGATTTACTTGAAAAGATCTTCAATAGAGAGAGCAGAAACAAGATCAAAAGCCTTCTTATCTGAGAAATCTTTAGCAGCAATGGAGAACGAATCTTGAGCGGCGCAGAAGTTAGATCTCAGAAACTTGTTCAGCAAAAGATGATGAAGACGGCTAGAATATTGTCTCCTCTTTTTAACATTCATGTTTGCCCTAAAAATAAAGGAGTATTTAAAGGGAAACCTCCAACAGCTTGGGCGACAAACAAGGAATGATCGACACGTGTACTGTACATGGCGGCCAACCCTAATTTTCAAAAATGAAACATAATTTTTAAAATCCGTCTGTCTGTCATTCGTCGAGACTTCACGTGAACACTCGACGAAATGACTTAGCCATTAAGAAGACAGTTCAAAGGTTTGAAAACCATCTCTGTTTTCATTCGCCGGGATTCGTCGGGAGTTCTCGAGAACTTTCGACGAATTGACTTAGCCGCACAAATTCCTTCATAAAGCTGCCTTTTTGACTTCTGTCAGCATTCATCGATATTCGTCGGGAGTTCACGTGAACATCCGACGAATGGACTTAGCCACAGAAATTTCTTCTTCAGACAGGAAAACTGGCTTCTGTCTGGATTCGTCGGGAGTCATCGGGACTTCACGTGACATCTCGACGAATTGACTTAGCAAAAATTCCTTTTCATCTGAAAACCTGCTCCACTCCTCATCCTTGAAAGCCTTCAGTTGTGAGAATAGGAAGTGCACCCCAAAAGAGAGATTACACATGAACCAACACTTTGTTCTACACAATGAGAGATTACATTGTCTAGAACTGTGTTTGGTGATCCATTGCAACCTGACTTTGGTGTGCACTTAGCATTATGACCTGTCACAATACATCTAAAGAGAAATCATCAAATACATACTCAATTCAATGTAGTTCACTAGGGGACACCTTCAAATCCAGGTGATTGTGGATACAATACCCAACAATGTCCCCCTATTTGAAGATGTCATAACCCTATGCACTAAGTTGAATTGCACATAAAGTATAATTGAATAAAACAGCACAACCAGACAGTAATAATCAAGTAGAGAATCAAAGTTTATCCAAGCACAAAAATATATATATATATATAAACAAAGAAAAACAACATGATTCCAGAGCAGCTCAGCTCATGCTTGGTCTTTGCCTTTCATCTTTCCAAAAATTCTGTCCACTGCCTCAGCTTTCTTTCTCTGTTCAAATTCCATTCTCTCAAAGAATGCATTTGGCTTGGGCCAATATCTATCAGGAGCAGTCTCTTTAGATCCACCTGTCTTGAAATGAATTCTCCTTTCAGTTGTCCTTTTCTTGAACTTATCCCATTCCTCCTGACTGTAATGTTTACTGACACTTTCATTTTGCCTACTGACTAGGTTGAAAGCTGTAAGAATGATATTCTTTGAAGAGGGACTCCAGCTTTCTTGGAAATTTCTTGGAGGAGGCATATCATAGAATTCTCTGATCTTCTTGTGAGGATGAGACCTTTTTGCAGAAGGTTTATCACCAAAGATCTTCCTTTTCATAGATTTTTCAGAAGATTCAGGAGCTTTGGATCTTTCAAGCACTGGGTCATCCAAGAATTCTTGATAGGAGGAAACTGGGATGTCTGCTATATCAAAATCAGGATCCTCAATAGGAAAATGAGAAGAATTTGGAGCACTTGGACCTGGAACACTTGAAGGAGGAACATCTGGCATCTTTTTTACAACAGTAAGACCAAGCATACCTGCAACTTCATTGAATAGCCAGCTGGTTGATTCATGAGTGTACCCCTGGACATCTTTAACAGAGTGCATGATGTTTTCCTGAAGCTCTTGCATCTTGGAGAAGACATTTCCATCCAAATCATTCACTCTACCAGCACTTTCTTCTATTTTAGACACAATACTTTCCTCCCCCTTTATGACATCTTCATGTAGGAGGGTATAGAGTTTGTTCAGTTGCCTCTCAATTTGATCATCCAGAAAAGCAAGCCCTTAATCATGAGCAGTGTTGAGAGTTGTTTGAGCAGCATTCAAATTTACAACATCTTCACCAACCTGATGCAGGTTCTTTAGAGCATGCCCAACTCCTTGATTGGTGTGGTCCAAATCTTTTCCTGCCTTGGCCATCCAGGATTCTTGATCATTCTTGAATTTTCCCAATTCATATCTCATTTCAGCCATTTCTTGCCTCAAAGCACTATCAACTTTATCTATTTTCTGATAGACTGATTTGATGCACTGATCAAAATGCTCTGTTTGAGCTTGCAGCAGGGTTGAGATTGACTTGAGCAGGGAAGAGTGAGAGCTCTCTCCAGTTTCAAAATCATCAGGAGAGACTTTATCAGCTACAAAACTAGTAGACTGTGCTTACTTTTCAAGCACAGTTGCTCTTGGAGATTGTCTCAAAGTACTCTCTGGAGGGGGCAAGAGCATCATAGGAGGGACTGCAGATTCACCCATAAATATGTCTTCCTGTTCTTTCTCCCCCTCAGTCAAAGACATCTTCTTTGTTAGCTTCAACTGAGCACTAAGACTGCCCATCTCCATAGAATCTGATTTCTCAGAAGGAACAGATTCATGATCTGCCAAGTCTTCACTATGTTCTGAATTATAAGCAAACTCTGCAGGGGATCTTCTGGAGTCTTCTAACATAGCAGATTCATCTTTAGCAGCAGATTTTCCTTGACCTTCTAGGTCTGGAACAGTATCAGGGACAGCAGGACTGACTGGATCAACATACACTGGATCAGGATGAACTGGATCAATTTCACTGGGAGGAATTTCCTTTGAAGCAGCACTACTTTCAGCAATGTCTCTTGGGGTTGAAGGCTCCCCCTCAACATGTTCACCTCTGCCCTGATCAGGAACTGTACTGGGTTCACCTCTTGGGGTTGGAAACTCCCCCTCAACATGATCACCTCTGCCTTGAGCAGGAGCTGGACTGGTTCCACTACCCCTTGAGGGTTGACCTTCTTCAAGAGTCCTATTCTCATTATGCAGAGGGTCCTCATCAGCACTAACAACAATCTTGACTCCACCCTTTGGAATGACCCTTTCCCATTTGGAGAAAATGGATAAGTTGATTTTCTTGGTGTGGTGGATGGGGATACCTCTTCCAAGATTAAAAAAATCTGGATTGCTCCCATTTAGAAGCAGACTGAGAATTCTTCCAAAATTTGGGGCTTGAAAGCTGTCTTTAATTTTCTCAAAAAGAACTTCACCAAAATTAAAATTCTTTCTACAAATAATAGCTGTGTGAATCTTAAAGGCTTCTTCAGATAGGTAGTCATGTGAACCTACTTTGCACAATAAGACTTTTCCTAAGATATCACACAGAAGCTTACCTCCTTCATTCATGAATTTTCTTCTTATCTTTGAACCTTCATCAAGGATGCCACAGAATCTTTTGGCCTGGAGAAAATCTTCATCAAACACTTCTTCCGATTGCACTTCAGGCATCTTCAAAATCCTGTTGATGCCACTAGCTTTCAAAACTATTTTACAAGACCGGATGATGCTCTTTATCTTCTTCCCTTGACCAGAGATTTTTGCATTTCTGTAGAATTCAAGAACATCCTGTTTGAGAATTTTAGCCGGCTCTTCCAAGACATAGCTGAGCCCGGCGACCTCAAGCATCAAAAGAATATTTTTGAACTCATCTGAAGCAGTTCGAAAGCTACCTCGTACCAGCTCTCCACCGGAATGCAGACCTGCCTTTGGCGCCATCGAGCTCGTCGAAATCGGCGAAGAAGAATAGTGTTCTATCGCAAGGCAGACGAAAGGACGGGAAGGGTTTCACAGAAGAATGCGTGGAATCACGTGTTCTCTTTGTTTATATATATATATATAATAAATTTGGGCGCGTACCTGATTTTATGGAAGCTTGTATGCAGGTGGCCGGTTCGTCCTATTTTCCCCAGAATTCATGTCTGTGCATATCGCACGGTCGTGCGTTTCCTTGACGCACGGTCGGTTGTGGTCGTGCGTTTGTGTCTTGGCAGAAAACAGAGCGTCGGAGTTTACTCGTGCGTTTTAACGCACAGGCAAGTTTGCCCATGCGTGAGTAAAACGCACGGTCGACCTGTGTATTCTTGATTTCAGAGCGTCAGATTTTGCCCATGCGTTTGTACGCATGGGCGGTGTTGATCATGCATGAGCAATTCGCACGGGCGGCGCAGCGTCTTCCCCAAGTCAAATTTTATCATTTAATAACGCACGGTCTGCGCACGGTCGTGCGTTCGATCGTGCGTGACCATTTTTTGACAGAATTTCTATTTAAGACGCAGGTCTTTCCCTATTCGGGATCGTTCGTTCTTCCCGCTCCCAGAGCTCCAGCTCCGCGCCCTTTTCGTCGTCCATCGCCGCCCACTTTCAGGAGGTGCTCCGGGCTTGTTCTTCACGCCAATCTTGAGCCCGGAGATCATCTCGGCCTCCTCCTCCTTCATCCTAGAGCTTCGAAGGAAGATTTAGCCGCCATTGTCAACAATCAAGAGGAAGTTTGCAACCATTACCGGATCGTGAGACGAAGAAAGACGGGCTCATTGGAGAGTCGTGACAGCTCTCTCTACCCCGGACGTAGTTGAGGACCGAGCTTGGACGCGGATTGACAACCTAGCGATTCCAACCGTGACTCCTCGACGAGCCTTCGGATTCGGTCGATTTCTTGCCTTGTTCTTCTCTTATTGATGTGTATATGTTATAGAACTTTATTCTTATGATGAAGTGGCACTTAAACTTGTTTATATTTCTTGATTTCATGTCTATGTGATGTCATTTTATGTTTATGTTTCTTGAGGTGCGCCCCATTCCATCCTCCATCCCGCAGTCACGTTCGTGTGCCCCACTAGCAATTGCTAGTGGCGTGCATGTCGAAGAGGTGCTTGCGACCCTCATTCTGTAAGACTACTCGTTCATCCGCCAAGCTAAGCGGTGCTAACAGCCCGTGTAATCCATTCCGACTCCGCCGGTGCGAACCATTCCATCTGCTTGCCTACTCTTCCATCCTCCTAGCGAAGCGTGGCATACCGGCCCATGAAATCCATTCGCCTAACGAAGCAGCGTGCTCAAGGCCTGCACAGTTCGATTCTGCTTGCCTACTCGTCAATCCGCCCTTGCGATGCAGTGCGCTCAAGGCCTGCCTAGTCTCCATCCCGCCAAGTGATAATGCTAAATCTAGTTAGTTTAATTAGGTTATTTTTTAGGTTATTTACTCTTACTTTTTGCTTATTGTTGTTTACCTAAATGCAATTTTGGTTCATTTTCCTATTTTTAGTGCTAACTTAAGTTTTCTGAATTTTCAGGTCAAAAATGCAAAATTTCCTAAGTCACGCCCTAGGTCACGCCCGTGACCTAGGGCGTGTAAGTTGCTGTTTCCAGTTAAGCTGCTGCCAACATAATTCAGAAGATCTGGTCAGACACGCCCAAAGTACACGGCCGTGACACACAAGTCACGCCCGTGACACGCAAGCCACGCCCGTGACCAGCCCGTGAACAGCTCAGATTCGACCAGCTGACCACCAAATTGGTCACGCCACTGTTACACGGGCGTGCTTCCAGTCATTCCCGTGACTGCCACGTCAGCCAGCCGCCAGCGCCCATGATCGCCGCCAGCGCCCATGACCCGAGCTAACTACTGAAATGGTCACGCCCTCAGTCACGGGCGTGACCCATCAAATCACGTCAGAATCGTGCGCCGAACCTGATCCAAGCCGCAGAATTGATTAAACAATGTCACGCCCCTAGTCACGGGTGTGACTGAGGGCGTGACCGAGGCAGAAAAATTTCTATAAATTGAAATGGCCTCCAAGCTTTCCCAATTCAGTTTTTGGAGAGAGAACTAGTGCTACTACTCTATTTTCAGTAATTTTCATGTCATTTTATTCTCTTTCTCTCTCTTATTTCAATGCATTTCCTTTTCTAGTTTTCATATGAATGTTGTAATGCCTTTGTAATTTCCTTTTATAGTGTATTACTAATGCTTAGTAGGCTTTCCATGCAAATGTAATCTCAGTTGAACTTTTGTTTAATAAAAATTGTATGTTTTTGTTCTCTTAAAATCTTCATCATTTCTCTCTTCTACCCCTCCACCATGAGTAACTAAATCCTCATAGTACTCGATATTGATGATCTGAGGATGAGTTGATCAAGTTATGATCCTTTAGTCTTCTTTCACTTTCTAAAGTGTTGGGCCTTAGATTTACTCTTAATTAAAATTTAGTGGAGCTATACTATCGATATATAATCCCCACCTTTGCTTCCATTCTTGGCTAGCCGAGAGGCCGATAGTCTGAAGTGAGCACTTAAGAGTAAAGAGAGTTACACACATTTCTCGAGAGAGAATGACGTAAATCTCCTGGATTGGAGTCAAACCCAATAGCGGGGTTCACCACTTAAAGCGAGTTTTAGGTATTCAAATACGGGACGAGAGTTCGGTCGGATTTTCCTAAACTCAGTTGGGCATATCTTCGAGAGAAGCATGTTCAAACTATAGGAACCCCCACGGTCAAGCTACCCTTACTTTATTAAGTTTTAAGTTTGCTTTTGAATTTTGATCAACTTAAGCCGAAGTAAGTCAAGATCGAGTGCTATTTCTTAATCATCGTTTAGCCGTACTTTTATCCAGCTTTTATTTCAACTTAGCAGACAAAACCTTCCAAAAAATTATTAAGATAAAATAATAGTAATTCGTTTGAGTATAAGTAATCAACGGTTCTCGGATTTTAATACGACACTTGTGTTCCTATACTACAGTTCGATAGGTATACTTGCCTTCTCGGATTGCTAGTTCGGATTTCATTTCGTGCAAGCGGAATTTTAATCACCAAGTTTTTGGCGGCGTTGTCGGGGACTCGCATTTTGTTGATATTTTGAAAGAACGAATCTATTACTTTTATCACCTCTTTTTTCTCTCCTCTTTCTTGAAAAACAAAATTAATTCAAAAAAAAAGAGAGACCTTTTTCGAATTTCTCAATCTTATTTTCCCTTCTCTCTTTCTAGTTTATGACCCGAGCGAATCCGTCAGAACTTGTAGACTTGGACCAAGAACTTGAGCGTACTCTTCAGAGAAAATCGCAAGTTCAAGATCCTACATTCCAAGAAATGGCTGAGGATTCGGAGTCGGTTGTTAATATGGGCGAACCTAACCAAAATGAAGTCCGCAACATGGTTGCGGCCCCTGAATGGACTATGTCCCATTATGCAAGGCCTAACCTGGAAGGGACGGAAACTAGTATAGTCCGCCCTGCCATAAATAATAATAATTTCGAACTAAAGCCAAGCATAATTCACATGGTGCAGCAATACGTGCAGTTCGACGGATTACAAGATGAAGATCCGAATGCACATATTGCTAGCTTCCTTGAAATCTGTGACACCTTCAAAATAAATGGTGTTACGGATGATGCAATTAAGCTAAGACTCTTCCCATTTTCTTTAAGAACAAAGGCTAAGCAGTGGTTGTCAATTATACCTAGAGGTTCTATCACCACTTGGGCCCAGTTAACTGAAAAATTTCTAACTAAGTATTTTCCACCTGCGAAAACTGCTAGAAATGATATTTCTTCTTTTTGCCAAATAGATTCTGAAACGCTATATGATACCTGGGAAAGGTATAAAGAATTCTTAAGACGTTGCCCTCATCACGCTCTGCCTGTATGGTTACAAGTGCAGACGTTTTATAACGGGCTAAATCAACATACTAAGCAAATGATAGACGCCGCTTCCGGTGGTACCTTAAATAACAAAGCCCCGGAAGCCGCTCTTGAACTATTTGAGGATATGGCCATGAACACCTATCAGTGGAATGTGCCAAGATCCCGCCCAAACAAACCTGCAGGTATGTACGAAGTGGATAACGTCTCCCAGCTGGCACTACAAGTGGAAATGCTTAGCAAAAAGATATCTTAAATGAATGCTCCTTCCGCACCTCAGGTTTGGGAATTCGCAAAAGCCACCTCCGAACAAGCTGATTACGTAGGCAATAGAAATGCTTATAATAATTATTCTGCTTCTAATTTTCATGCACCTGGTTTTCAATTACCGAATAATTATAATCCTGCGCTGCGTAATCACCCGAACTTTTCTTGGAGTAATCCTTCAAACACAACTCGCCCGCCTCTACAAAATGAATTTACACCACCTCCACCCCCTGTTAACTTTCAAAAACCTCCATCTTTTGAGGAGATGTTTTCAAAATATATAAGTACGAACGAAGCAACCGTCCGGAACTTAGCCGGATCCGTTAAAAATCTAGAAAACCAAATCGGGCAGCTCGCCAAAATAATATCCGAGCGACCGCCCGGGACTCTTTCCACTAACACCGAGCCCAACCCGAAAGAGCAAGCGAAAGCTGTAACTCTTCGGAGTGGGAAGCAAGTATCCGGTCCGGTTAGCGAAGAGCCCGAGGCAAGATCCGCCCCTATTTTAAAAACACCACTCACTCAAACAGATTTTATCACTCCACCTCATATTTTCAAAAACAACCCCGCCCCGCCTTATCCATCTCAACTCAACAAGGAAAAATTAGATGATCAATATCATCGCTTCCTGGAAATGTTTAAGCAAATACACATCAATTTGCCCTTCCATGAAGCGATATCACAAATGCCCAAGTACGCTAAGTACCTGAAGGATCTTCTAACTAATAAGAAAAAGCTAGAAAATCTATCGCACGTAACTTTAAATGCTGAGTGTTCCGCCGTCCTAACAAATAAATTACCGAAAAAGGCTAACGATCCGGGTAGTTTTTCTATCCCGTGCCTCTTTGGTGATCTATTTGTAAAGAACGCGTTGGCCGACTTAGGAGCAAGCATCAACTTAATGCCATTCTCCTTGTTTAAGAAGTTAGGAGTGGGCACCCTTAGCCCCACACATATGAGTATACAACTAGCAGATAGGACGATAAAATATCCGCTGGGAATTATGGAGGACGTGCTCGTAAAAGTAGACAAATTCATCTTCCCGGTGGATTTTGTCATTTTGGACATTGAAGAGGATGTCGAGGTTCCCCTAATCCTTGGCCGCCCCTTCCTTGCCACCTCCCGTGCTATCATTGATGTGAGTAATGGTAAGCTATTCCTCCGAGTTGGAGATGATGAAGTAACCTTCTCCATAACACCCTCTATGAAAAATACCCTAGAAAATGATGATTCGTGTTTTTTCTTAGATGTGTTAAGTGAAGACCCTTCTTTTTGTATTTCTGAAAATGGTTCTTCTTCTTTTTGTTCATCTTCAAACACCTCCACTGAAATATTACAAGAAATGAAAATGGCCATTGCTCCCGCCCCCTCAAATTTTCAAATTAGATCAAAAAATTTTGAAGAAATTACTTTTGAAAAAGAAAAGTCTTTCAAATCTTCATACGAGGAACCTCCCACTTTAGAACTTAAAGAACTACCGAATCATTTAAAATATGAATTTTTAGATAAAGACTCTAAGTTACCAGTAATAGTGTCGGCCCATTTAAGTGGATCTGAAAATGCCAAATTGCTAAAAGTTTTACAAAAACACCGCCAAGCAATTGCTTGGCAGATTTCTGATATTAAGGGCATAAGTCCATCTTTCTGCATGCACAAAATTCTAATGGAAGATAATTCACAAAATTCTATTCAACCTCAACGCCGATTAAACCCAAACATGAAAGAAGTAGTAAAGGGTGAGGTCGTGAAATTATTAGACGCAGGAATTATCTATCCAATTTCAGATAGCAAATGGGTAAGCCCCGTTCAAGTAGTTCCTAAAAAGGGAGGTATCACGGTAGTGTTAAATGATAATAATGACTTAATCCCAACACGGACGGTGACTGGGTGGCGTATGTGTATTGATTATCGCAAATTGAACGACGCCACCCGCAAGGACCATTTCCCCTTGCCATTCATCGATCAAATCTTAGAACGATTATCCGGCCATAGCTTTTATTGTTTTCTCGATGGTCTCTCGGGCTACTTCCAAATTCCCATCTCGCCCGAGGACTAGGAGAAAACGACGTTTACTTGTCCTTTCGGCACCTTCGCCTATCGAAGAATGCCGTTTGGCTTATGTAATGCGCCGACAACATTTCAACGGTGTATGTTGGCCATTTTTGACAAGTACGTAGAAAGTATTATGGAGGTATTTATGGACGACTTTTCCGTGTTTGGTGATTCCTTCGATTTTTGTTTAGAAAATTTAGAAAAAGTGTTAGAACGGTGTGAGGAGACCAATCTCGCCCTGAATTGGGAAAAATGTCATTTCATGGTACGGGAGGGATTGGTTTTAGGTCATAAGATATCAGCAAGAGGAATTGAGGTCGATGAAGCAAAAATAGAAGTGATCGAAAAACTGCCACCGCCAACCAACGTTAAGGCCATAAGAAGCTTTCTAGGACATGCCGGTTTTTACCGGCGGTTTATAAAAGATTTTTCGAAAATTACCAAACCACTCACTCATCTTTTAGAAAAAGACACTCCATTTATTTTTGATGATACATGCTTATCTGCTTTTCAATTAATCAAAAATAAGCTAATAAATGCGCCAATTATGATAGCTCCAATCTGGGACCTTCCATTCGAAATCATGTGCGATGCAAGTAGCTTTGCGGTGGGAGCCGTTTTAGGACAACGTATATCTAAAAACTTCCACCCTATTTTCTACGCAAGTAAAACACTTACATCCGCGCAAGCGAACTATACCACAACGGAGAAAGAATTATTAGCAGTTATTTTTGCATTCGACAAATTTCGACCTTATATTACGCTTTCAAAAATTATTGTTTTTACGGACCACTCGGCCCTCAAATATTTACTTTCTAAACCGGATGCCAAACCACGCTTACTTCGCTGGGTCTTACTCCTCCAGGAGTTCGACTTGGAAATTCGAGATAAAAAGTGGGCTGAGAATTTGGCCGCGGACCATCTTTCACGATTAGATAACCCATTTATTGAAGATTTAAATGAACAAACTTTTAATGATTATTTTCCCGACGAGAAGTTATTATCAATCAACACTACTCCTTCTCCTTGGTTTGCAAACTTCGCCAACTACTTAGTAGCTCGAGTCCTCCCAAAAGAATATTCCTATCAGCAAAAGAAGAAATTCTTCTCTGACCTGAAGAATTATTTTTGGGAGGACCAGTATCTGTTTCGAGTTTGTGCAGACCAAGTAGTAAGGAGATGTGTTTCTTTCGAAGAAGGACAAAATATTTTCAAACACTTACACGAAGGACCGACTGGTGGGCACTATCAAGCCAATCGGACCGCTCACAAAGTACTTAGTGCAGGCTTTTATTGGCCTAGCCTTTTTAAAGATGCCCAATCTTTTGTGAGACGGTGCGATAGCTGCCAACGGACCGGAAATATCTCAAATAAAAATGAAATGTTGCAAAATTATTTCCTCGAGTGCGAAGTTTTCGACCTTTGGGGAATTGATTTTGTAGGTCCTCTTCCTTCTAGCCATGGTAATAAATACATTTTAGTTGCGGTAGACTACGTGTCTCGATGGGCAGAGGCCCAAGCTCTTCCTACCAATGACTCCCGAGTCGTTATTATTTTCTTAAAAAAATTATTTTCTCGATTCGGTACTCCTAGGGACATCGTTAGCGACAGGGGTTCGCACTTTTGTAACGCACAATTTGCAAAAACACTTTTAAAATATGGCGTTACACATAAGCTTTCAACTGCTTACCACCCCCAAACTAACGGCCAGGTCGAGGTAGTGAATAGAGAAATCAAACGTATTTTAGAAAAAACTGTTTCCACCTCACGTAAGGACTGGTCACATAAATTAGACGATGCTCTATGGGCTTACTGAACAGCGTACAAGACTGCCATCGGTTGTACACCGTATCGGTTAGTATATGGGAAATCGTGCCATTTACCGGTCGAATTAGAACATCGTGCTTTCTGGGCCCTTAAATTTTTATATTTTGATCCCCACTCCACCGCCGATCTTCGAAAATTCCAACTCAACGAACTCGATGAGTGGCGCTCCAATGCGTATGAAAATAATAAATTATATAAGGAATGAACGAAATGCTTTCACGATAAAAATTTAAGGCACCCGAAAACATTTAAACCAGGCGACCAAGTATTACTTTATAATTCTCGTCTACGTTTATTTCCTGGAAAATTAAAATCTAGATGGTCAGGTCCTTTTAATGTAAAGGAAGCTTATCCGTATGGAACTGTTTTGATATCACACCCAGATAAGGGTGATTTCAAGGTTAATGGGCATCGTCTAAAACTTTATTTTTCTGGTGACAATGTTGACATGGACAGTGAAAAACTTCTTTTGTCTGGACTGTAATAATTTGGATTAACTTTTGAACTATATTCTTTTAGTCGAGCTCAAATGACATTAAATAGAGGGCGCTCTTGGGAGGCAACCCAAGGTTTTTAAAATTTGTTGTTTTAATTTTTCTTTGGCCCTGGGCGGCTCCGATACTCTCTACTTCGGGGATCGCCTGCTTCAGCATTGCTGGTTTCAAGAAAAAATCAAGATAATATTTCATGAAGATTCAAAGCGCCAACAAGGGGGAGCGACATCACACATCCTTTCAAGCCCATAAATCCAGGGAAGTGCCTGTTTCAGTTTTTTAGTTTGAATTTCTTTTCTTAGTTACCCCTTCCTTCACTCTCCTTTTCCATTGAGGACAATGTCTATCGTAAGCTTGGGGGAGAATGTCTTCTTTTCTTTTGTTTTAGTAGTCTAAATTAGATTTTGGTAAAATCAATAGTACCCCTTGCTTTATGTTTTGTTTTTCCCAAAATATTTTATATAGCCTTAGTTAATTTCAAAATTTCTAATCCTACTTTTAATTATGTTTCACAAGTAAATTGTTGACTCATGTAGTGTTCTAATTCTAGGTAGCATGTTAATCTGAAAAGTTTTTTTCTAAAATCTTGTACTTTCCTTATCGTTTTCTCTTTTATCTTCTTTACTTTCGTAAAAAATTCTTCATCCACTATTTTCCTCTTCATTTTTAGATATATTTTGCAGGGTTAACTTTTGATTTGTGTAGTAAATGTGAATAATCCTAGACGCTTATTATTCTTATTTTCAGGATAAGTTCATTAGTCTTTATTTAATATCTAGGGCTTACTTTTTGAAATCCTTCAAAACTCATGCTTTAAATAAATTTAGAGAGCAATGAAAATGATTTAGGCCATTTTTGTTTTAAGTTTGAGCCTTCATGCCAACCCTTAAAAAGAAACCCATTGTTAGCCTCTTTTGAGCCTTTTCCCGTGTTTTATTGTCACCTCCACTTATCAAATTTTTCACCAAAGCCAAAATTTCCAAACCTATTTGAATCACACTAACACTTTGAGTTTTATTTAAATTTCTAAAAGAGTGTGATTGGTTTATTGCATGGAGAGCTTCAAAGAAAAGAATTTGCTCAAAAAGGAGATATTTTAAGCATATTTGTATTAGTTATCTTTGCCAAAATTTCAAAAAAAAAATGGCTATGAAAGAGAAAGAAAGAAAATATGCTATATGCTTATAATGAAGGATTGCCTCTTATCATTCATATCGGAAATTTTATAAAACTCATGTTTATGGTTTAGTGTGATTATAGCAATCACTTTTATCTTCGATTCCCATTCCAAATCATATGCCTAAACCAAACATTTCGGTCCTAATAAAGTCCTCTTGATTCATGCTCCTAAATTTGCTTTAGCTAAGTAAAGAAGAAAAGTAGAATAGTTAAGTCTTGGGTATGAATTTAGATCCTTGTTCTTAGAATGATATAATTATAATTTGTCTCTTAGGGTTTAGTAACAATTCAATGCACTATCTCACTTGTTACTTTGCTCAATTTTATTTTAAAACTTTTTAGTTAAAATTTTGGATGATTAATTTTTGTTAGTAAAGGGTATAAAAATTAAGCTTAAATAAAGTACTTATTTTAGGTTTCCTTTTCACTATTCTCCCTACTTGGAATTTCGCAAGGTACTCGTGTTTAGCATAATTAAATCTTTTTGATTAGTCATTTTATTTTATTAGCTAAAGCATATTTCTTTGCTTGGGGACAAGCAAAGTGTAAGCTTGGGGGAATTTGATAATGCTAAATCTAGTTAGTTTAATTAGGTTATTTTTTAGGTTATTTACTCTTACTTTTTGCTTATTGTTGTTTACCTAAATGCAATTTTGGTTCATTTTCCTATTTTTAGTGCTAACTTAAGTTTTCTGAATTTTCAGGTCAAAAATGCAAAATTTCCTAAGTCACACCCTAGGTCACGCCCGTGACCTAGGGCGTGTAAGTTGCTGTTTCCAGTTAAGCTGCTGCCAACATAATTCAGAAGATCTGGTCAGACACGCCCAAAGTACACGGCCGTGACACACAAGTCACGCCCGTGACACGCAAGCCACGCCCGTGACCAGCCCGTGAACAGCTCAGATTCGACCAGCTGACCACCGAATTGGTCACGCCACTGTTACACGGGCGTGCTTCCAGTCACGCCCGTGACTGCCACGTCAGCCAGCCGCCAGCGCCCATGATCTCCGCCAGCGCCCATGACCCGAGCTAACCACCGAAATGGTCATGCCCTCAGTCACGGGCGTGACCTAGGGCGTGACCCATCAAATCACGTCAGAATCGTGCGCCGAACCTGATCCAAGCCGCAGAATTGATTAAACAATGTCACGCTCCTAGTCACGGGCGTGACTGAGGGCGTGACCGAGGCAGAAAAATTTCTATAAATTGAAATGACCTCCAAGCTTTCCCAATTCAGTTTTTGGAGAGAGAACTAGTGCTACTACTCTATTTTCAGTAATTTTCATGTCATTTTATTCTCTTTCTCTCTCTTATTTCAATGCATTTCCTTTTCTAGTTTTCATATGAATGTTGTAATGCCTTTGTAATTTCCTTTTATAGTGTATTACTAATGCTTAGTAGGCTTTCCATGCAAATGTAATCTCAGTTGAACTTTTGTTTAATAAAAATTGTATGTTTTTATTCTCTTAAAATCTTCATCATTTCTCTCTCCTACCCCTCCACCATGAGTAACTAAATCCTCATAGTACTCGATCTTGATGATCTGAGGATGAGTTGATCAAGTTATGATCCTTTAGTCTTCTTTCACTTTCTAAAGTGTTGGGCCTTAGATTTACTCTTAATTAAAATTTAGTGGAGCTATACTATCGATATATAATCCCCACCTTTGCTTTCATTCTTGGCTAGCCGAGAGGCCGATAGTCTGAAGTGAGCACTTAAGAGTAAAGAGAGTTACACACATTTCTCGAGAGAGAATGACGTAAATCTCCTGGATTGGAGTCAAACCCAATAGCGGGGTTCACCACTTAAAGCGAGTTTTAGGTATTCGAATACGGGATGAGAGTTCGGTCGGCTTTTCCTAAACTCAGTTGGGCATATCTTCGAGAGAAGCATGTTCAAACTATAGGAACCCCCACGGTCAAGCTACCCTTACTTTATTAAGTTTTAAGTTTGCTTTTGAATTTTGATCAACTTAAGCCGAAGTAAGTCAAGATCGAGTGCTATTTCTTAATCATCGTTTAGCCGTACTTTTATCCAGCTTTTATTTCAACTTAGCAGACAAAACCTTCCAAAAAATTATTAAGATAAAATAATAGTAATTCGTTTGAGTATAAGTAATCAACGGTTCTCGGATTTTAATACGACACTTGTGTTCCTATACTACAGTTCGATAGGTATACTTGCCTTCTCGGATTGCTAGTTCGGATTTCATTTCGTGCAAGCGGAATTTTAATCACCACCAAGCGAAGCATTGCATAGCGGCATTGCATAGGAGTAGTTATAGTTGTTTTTTTTCGTTATTTTTCACAATCCAAATCGCCCGTTTCCGCATCCATCTGACGTAAAGGACTTCAATCTCAAGTCCTTCCTTAAAAGTAAGCTCCACCTTACTGTGTTCCTTCGAGATTCGATACTCGGGGATTACTCCTCGTTTTATATTACTTGAACGATCGGTACACTGCCGTTTCGTGCCGCAGTCTAGCTACCGCCTATAGCGGTGTGCGAGATTTGAGCCATCAAGTTTTTGGCGCCGTTGCCGGGAACACGGTCGTGTGAGTTTTCTGGAGAGGGAGAGCTGTAAGATAAAAAGCCCTTTTCCCTTTGTTTATACTATTTCTTTTGTTTATTTTTGCGTTAAAATTTGATATTTCTATTTCATTTCTTCCTTTAGCTAGTTTCGGCTTTTCTATAGCAGGAGTTCATTCAATTCTGGTTGCGTGTAGTTTTATTTTGCAAGGAATTGTTGATTTTTGTTTTATTCACATATTTCTGTGATGTATTCTGAAGCCGAGTGTCACCTCTATGACACTTTGCGTCGATACATCGACGCCATGACTGCTTTAAACGTTGAGCATTGTATTAGGTGCTTGCTATGTCAAGGTTTAGGCCATATGTTGAAGGATTGCCCTCGTCTGTGCGATCCTTCCCCCTCTAAGGACGTGTACGCAACATCCCCCCGTTTACGGGAGACTACTGCAGACAGGCCCACCAGAGTGTTGCCTGGCCCCTACACTGACATCGCACATCTTGCTCGATCTTTGCCCTTGGAGATTACCGAGGAATCTCTCGCTGCGTACTGTTCTTTCATGGGTCCCTCAATCCCCTTTTATGAGCTTCCCTTGAGTGACGATGTGCACTCATTCGATGGTCAACAGGGACAGGATTGGGAACTCATGGATGCACCAGTATGGTGTGCAGATTCTGGTTCTTCCTGCGGGGAGGCGTCTGTGGATATTTTCACGGAGGCGACTGCTCATTTATTTTCTGATCATGAGAGCAGTCTGGTTCCTCTGCATTCCTTGCAAAATTCATCTACTCCTATCTTTAGTGAGTCGGCTGATAATGTCATGCGGGTGGTTTATTCGGCGCCTGAGGTTGCGCCAAAGTGGGACGAGGATTTCATTCTCTCTGATGGGGAGTGTGATACCTTTGAACACGATGACGCACCGCGGTGGGATGAGGAGGACTCTCTTTCCGAGGAGGAGGTATTTACTTACTTCTTGAATGGGGACATCCAGCTCACCACCGAGGACCCCAAGCTCCTGGGTTCCCCTCGTTACGACTCATATGATACCGACAGTGATCTGTGCTTGGATCCTGCCGGGAGTGAGACCGGGATCACTCCCCCGATTGATTTTTATTCATGTTCATCTTCCTTTTTATTTCTTAATCCCCTTTCTCTATCTAAGCCTGTGCAGGTTGAGTCTTCACAGGTACTTCAGGAGGACTTGGAGCATTCTGCTCAAGTCAATGATGAGTGCATCCTCTTGTGTGAGGAGTTTGATCCTTCCTCCACAGAGGAAGCCTCATTCATTGCCTTCTCCTCATGTCGCCTCCCTGAAGACGGTACCTTGCTAGGCAAGGATGTTTTTGGTGAGTTGAGTGAGGATATTTCCTCCTCCACTTACATTCTCTACCCTCTACCTGTGAGCAGCAGGTATCTATATTTAGGTAGAGGGGTGACTGTTCTATCACCATATCGGTACCCGCTACCGACACGGATATTAGGCCAGTTACCTGTCCACTTCTCCTTCCATACTCCCATTAGCTAGAACCGTTTTAATTTAGAATAAGTCGTGCTGGGAGGACAATAACCCCAGTAGTTATCTTAATTTTTCCTGCATTTTCATTTCTTTTCTAATTCTGTTTAGTTAATTGCACTTCATTTTAGTTTTCTATTTTCTTTTGTTTTTGCGGAGCTGACCCCTGCAGGTTCATATTCTGGATGGCGGAAGCTGCTCTTTGTCTTAGTTTTCATGCGTCTTCTGGTATGCTCATTTCTGAGCATGGGTAACTTTTCTTCCCCTGGCCTTTTATTCGATTTTCATGATTACATCATTTGTATCGATTGCTTAGATTAAGTCTGGGGGAAAGCCGCTATATGTGCGCACTCACGTGCACTTTTGCATAGCATGCTAGAAGTATTTTATTTCAATTATTTTATTTGTTCATTTTCACCACACACCACTACACCCACTTTAGCGCGCACTAGCTTGTTTGTATGCTCCTGTATATTCAATTCTTGGTTGTGATGTAGAAATTGTTGTATTAGCCAAAATAATTGCAAGATGGAGTGGAATGTTGACTCCTGCAGTGCTCTAGTTGAGTACTCGTGTTTGCATAGGGATTTGAGTAAAATTAGTTTCTATTTATGCTTCTAATTTATAATTAGTAGATTTGCGTAGATTTTTGTTTATTTTACTCAAAATGGTGAATGTGGTTGAATCTAGTGGTAGCGTGGTATTGTGTGTAAGCGAATGCGAGGTTCGTGTTGCTCGAGTCGGGAGGAAGGATTACCTTTCTCGGGGGCTAAGAACTTGC
This sequence comes from Dactylorhiza incarnata, assembly GCA_033032865.1. Taxonomy (NCBI): domain Eukaryota; kingdom Viridiplantae; phylum Streptophyta; class Magnoliopsida; order Asparagales; family Orchidaceae; genus Dactylorhiza; species Dactylorhiza incarnata. The sequence goes on from JAWHQI010000068.1 coordinate 4,190,245, forward strand.
CCCAAGCGACTCTTGAAGCATGGGTGCGAACGATTTGCAAGTTGAGCGTGACGTAGGCCATCTATTTGGCAAGCTTGAGCCTTGTTTTACCATTCCTATACACTAACCATTGCTAGCCCATTTTGTGCCTACCTGATCTTTTGATTCAGCTCCACCATACTTCACCAAGGCCTAAGAGCTAATCATATTATCGCAACCAAAAAAATTAAGCTAAAAGAATTTATGAATTGTAATTGTCCAATGCGGTGCGGTGATGCGAAACTTCAGTGTTGATGTGGAAGTTTTAAAAATGTCTATGTGCTGAAATTTGTGCTATTTGATCTGGGGATGAAAAGAAAAGAAAAAGAAAAGCAAAGAAAAAAATAGATGTATACCCCCAGCGTTTTAATTGAAACATCTAAATGGTATTGATTGTTGTAGGTCGTGTGCACACCCGGTTTCAAAGTCATGTGTGGGGGTGTGTTACACGTGTATTATTGAGGCTGCTATGATTTAGCATTTTTGTGTGCTCAATTGGGTTGCGATTAGCCTTCACGTTTATCTTTGCATTCCAAACCGTAACCCAAGCCTCATGTAAACCTAAAGTCCTATCGATTCGTCTTGTGAGTTCACTAGCGTCGTGGAGAGAGTGTGACCGGGCGAGCTTATGGTTCTCGACGTTGATGGATTTCAACGGAGATAATTCCGAGTTCCGGTCTTGGGTAACATTCACCTTCGCGACTTGCTTACTTTCGTACTACGCATGACCACGAGATTCACTAACATTCCATTTTTGAGTAAAAATAAATTTCTTTTTACGCATTTACACTTTTATAAATTAGCTAGCATATGTAGAAACTTCTTCTAATGAACTTCTATGCACACAAGTATGCAACTTCGCATTCTATTCCATGTTTGCAATTTTTGGCTAGCTATGCTTTTCCTGCTCCGCCGGATTTGTTTGCTCGGGACGCGCAAACAGGTAAGTCTGGGGGTGTGATGAGTCCCATTTATATATACATTTTTGGACTCATTTGGGCTGGTATTCTAGTCTTTGCACCACATTTTAGGCACGTTTTCATTCATATGTACTATTCCATGCTGGATGCACTTTTTAGCCCATTCCGGTGTTCAATTGCGCTCCTTGTTGTTGGGGGTAAGCACATGGTGCTCCCCTTCTCTTCTTCTATGTTTTTCTGATGCTGGACGTGTATTCCCAGCCATTATATCTTGTATGCAGGTGGCCGGTTCGTCCTGTTTTCCCCAGAATTCATGTCTGTGCATATCGCACGGTCGTGCGTTTCCTTGACGCACGGTCGGTTGCGGTCGTGCATTTGTGTCTTGGCAGAAAACAGAGAGTCGGAGTTTACTCGTGCGTTTTAACGCACGAGCGAGTTTGCCCGTGTGTGAGTAAAACGCACGGTCGACCTGTGTATTCTTGATTTCAGAGCATCGGATTTTTCCCGTGCGTTTGTACGCACGGGCGGTGTTGATCGTGCGTGAGCAATTCGCACGGGCGGCGCAGCGTCTTCCCCAAGTCAAATTTTATCATTTAATAACGCACGGTCTGCGCACGGTCGTGCGTTCGATCGTGCGTGACCATTTTCTGACAGAATTTCTATTTAAGCCGCAGATCTTGCCCTATTCGGGATCGTTCGTTCTTCCCGCTCCCAGAGCTCCAGCTCCATGCCCTTTTCGCCGTCCATCGCCGCCCACTTTCAGGAGGTGCTCCGGGCTTGTTCTTCACGCCAATCTTGAGCCCGGAGATCATCTCGGCCTCCTCCTACTTCATCCTAGAGCTTCGAAGGAAGATTTAGCCGCCATTGCCATCAAGCAAGAGGAAGTTTGCAACCTTTACCGGATCGTGAGACGAAGAAGACGGGCTCATTGGAGAGTCGTGACAGCTCTCTCTACCCCGGACGTAGTTGAGGATCGAGCTTGTACGCGGATTGACAACCTAGCGATTCCAACCGTGACTCCTCGACGAGCCTTCGGATTCGGTCGATTTCTTTCCTTGTTCTTCTCTTATTGATGTGTATATGTTGTAGATCTTTATTCTTATGATGAAGTGGCACTTAAACTTGTTTATATTTCTTGATTTCATGTCTATGTGATGTCATTTTATGTTTATGTTTCTTGAGGTGCGCCCCATTCCATCCTCCATCCCGCGGTCACGTTCGTGTGCCCCACTAGCAATTGCTAGTGGCGTACTTGTCGAAGAGGTGCTTGCGACCCTCATTCCGTAAGACTACTCGTTCATCCGCCAAGCTAAGCGGTGCTAACAGCCCGTGTAATCCATTTCGACTCCGCCGGTGCGAACCATTCCATCCGCTTGCCTACTCGTCCATCCGCCTAGCGAAGCGTGGCATAGCGGCCCGTGTAATCCATTCGCCTAACGAAGCAGCGCGCTCAAGGCCTGCACAGTTCGATTCCGCTTGCCTACTCGTCCATCCGCCCTTGCGATGCAGTGCGCTCAAGGCCTGCCTAGTCTCCATCCCGCCAAGCGAAGCATTGCATAGTGGCATTGCATAGGAGTATTTACAGTTTTTTTTTTCTTTATTTTTCACAATCCAAATCCCCCGTTTCCGCATCCATCCGACGTAAAGGACTTCAATCTCAAGTCCTTCCTTAAAAGTAAGCTCCACCTTACTGTGTTCCTTCGAGATTCGATACTCGGGGATTACTGCTCGTTTTATATTACTTGAACGATCGGTACACTGCCGTTTCGTGCCGCAGTCTAGCTACCGCCTATAGCGGTGTGCGAGATTTGCGCCATCAGGAGGTCACTCTAGTCATTTCTCTTCAGATGCTGGAAGTTTTGGAGCCCCTAGATCTCAGAATGTTTCTATTCCCCCTTCTGATAGTTCATTGTTAAAGTATATAGAAATAATGTTAATCATGCAAAAGGAACACTTTGACTTCTCCTTGAAACAAGTGTTTGATAAAGTAAAAGAAGTAGAAACTGATTTGAATAAGGGCTTAGCTGAGCTGAAGCATACTGTTGTTTATTGGGTATCAACTTATCACCTAGAGGGGGGTGAATAGGTTTTTCAAATTATTTTATCCCCTTTTGGTGTTCTTGATTTCAAATTAGTATATCTATAAATTATAAAGCACAATACAGAAAAGCACACAATGATCTATAGAGGTTCCTCAAGACAGGGTGTCTTGAGTAGTCCTCTTTCCTTCTGCGCCTACCTAGCAGTGTGGTAAGCTCGGCAAACTCTGCCAAATCTTCAGGCCCGCAAGTCTTACTATACGGACCCGCAAGTCCAACATCCTAAGCCCGCAAGCCCATACTGCACCCGAGCCCGCAAGCTCGACACTCAGGCCCTCAAGCCCTACACAACACAGACCCGCAAGTCCTGTGCCTAAAGCCTAAGCCCGCAAGCCCTTACTGCACTCAAGCCCTCAAGCTCGACAAGATCGAACCCGCAAGTCCACTGCCCCTGGCCCTCAAGCCTCATAGCTCTCCAGCCCTCAAGCTATACGGTGTCGGGCCCGCAAGTCCACTGCCCAGGCCCTCAAGCCTCACAGCTCTCCAGCCCTCAAGCTAGACACTTAGGCCCTCAAGCCTTACATCAATGAAATTACAGTTGTTGGAACCATAGCTTTTGATTTGAGTTAGGATCCATCCTTTTGTTAAATCTAATAATTTAGATCAATCTAAATTAACACAAATTAAATATGATGCGATCAAATCGGAGAATATACTTAAGCAAATAATATAAGTTCTCTACGCTCGACAAATGTCAAACGTCGCTCGACAAATAGCCAGACAGCGCTCGACAAATATTCATCAGAACAGCGTTCGACAAATAGCGAACGGCGCTCGATGAATCCAGTCAGAACAATTGGAGCGGGCAGGCATTCTCTGAACGGCACTCGACAAACTCAATCCAGCCAGTCTCAGCGGTCGACAAGTGAAGACAATTGCTCAGCACATCAAAAGGCGCTCGACAAATCTTCAGAAAGGCGCTCGACAAATGTCGTTCAGTGCTCGACAAATTCTAGCCAGAGCTCGACTAATATTTTATTTTGCTATCTTTCTTTATAATATAATATTTAACTTAGCCGTTGCAGATCAATAAATACTATAGTCGTTGCAGATCAGCTTTAATAAACAGAAACGGCAGGTTATCTTCTCGAAGAGTTAAATCATTGATGGAGACCTAAGCTCTTTCCTTCTTCCCGAGAGAAGAATTCAAATTAAGGGCAAGGGTCCTCAGATTATATAAAGAAGAAGAGAAAGGAAAAAGAACAGGATATGAAGTACACACACAACCGAAACACAGAGAGCAAAAAATCTATTCTTTTCTTTGCTAACACTTTCCTGCAGATTACATACATCCTGAGACACAAATCACAACTACTTGCTCAGGATCATCACTGCACAAAAGGAAACAAACTGTGTATAATCAAAAGGAGAGACCTCCAGAACTGTCATCCTTCTATATCAGACAGGGGGACCTCTTCAACATAATATTCAGATCCATTCAATACCATATCAGGATCTTCAAGAGTCTTCTCATACAGAGAAGAACATTATATTTTCTATTTTTCATTTTCCTTTTTCCTTCCCATCTTGTACAGGGTTATAACTCCCTTCAAAAGTTAATCTCGGTGACAGGGCACCTTAGCAAAAACCTGCAGTTTGGTTAGAGCACCTTATCAACAGCTCACCTGGTGAGAGGGCACCTTATCAACAACCTCCTAGTGGATTCCTACCAGTGGGTAGAAGAGTAGATGTACCCAGTTGAGGGGAACTACTCTATTTCTCTGTGTCATTTGGATCGTTTTGGTTTGTTCATTGTTTTATGTTTTATTTGTGCTATGCACTTTCACTGCTTGTGTTAATCATTCATAAAACAAACACATATAAATATACATGTCATTAAGTTTTGAAACCAAAACTTAATCAAGATCTTTTAATAAAGTAAATAAGAACTAAAACACTCCACTTTCAACAGTAATGAGAACTGTTTCTTCTGCCTGATGAAGATCGGCAACTTATCAGTCAATGGAGATGACTGATTCTTCTGAGAACGCTTGATTCTTGTTCTCTACTTTTTCTTCTTCTTCTCCGAAGCGACGACGGGATTCTTTTTCGTTCTTTTCTCTTACCTTCTTGTTTTCTAGGGCAACCTCTTATCTCTTTTATAAGACTGCGAGTCTCCCAACGGTCTCATATGATGTCCTTTAATGTCAAACGCCCATTCCTTAATAGCATGCGCTGATTGGACAATCAGGCTGCGACATTAAATGCTGACAGCACGTCCGCAATATTTGAATTCCGTCTCGACGTCATTTTCAGCTTCATGCCGATATTGACAGCATTACGACGATATGGATAATATCTCGATGACATGACTTTGTCGATGCCTTAGACCTTGATGGATCTTCAAGTCTTCTAGCTTCAGCCTTTGATGCTGGTATCTCGACGATACGAGATATCCCAGCCTTTGTTTATGGGGGTGTCTACTTTATCACCTAGGGGTGAATAAGATTTTCTGTTTATATTATCCCCCTTAGGATTTTCTTAGTTTCTGGTTAATAGCTTTATGAAATAAAGAGCAAAACACAGAAAGCACACAATGATCTATAGAGGTTCCTCAAGACCGGGTGTCTTGAGAAGTCCTCTCTCCCTCTCCACCTACCCAGCAGCGTGCTAGGCTCGGCAAACTCCGCCAAAAGCTTCAGGACATCAAGCCTTACAACACGAACCCACAAGTCCCAACAGCCTAGGCCCGCAAGCCCCTACTGCCCCCGAGCCCGTAAGCTCGACACTCAGGCCCTCAAGCCTTACAACACGAACCCGCAAGTCCCAACAGCCTAAGCCCTCAAGCCCTTACTGCCCCCGAGCCCGCAAGCTCGACAAGATGCACCCGCAAGTGCACTGCCCTGGCCCTCATGCCTCACAGCTCTCCAGCCCTCAAGCTAGACAATTTGGCCCGCAAGCCTTACAAGAAAATTACAGTAATAAAGTAAATTGTTTCTTTAGCCAGATGAAGATCGGCACCTTTAGCCTGTTGAAGATCGGCTCCTTGAGATTGAAGAATATTTTTCTGAATCAGATCTTGAGCACACAGTTCTTCTTCAAATCTTTTCTTAGCCAGATGAGGATTTGCTTCTTATCAGTCGATGAAGATGACTGCTCCTTCTTTTTCTCTTTCTTTCTTGTGGCGCTTGTGTTTTTTGATTCGCTATGTGCGCAAGTTCTTTCATGATGATTACCCTTTTAGGGCAACCTCATGTATCATTTTTATAAGACTGCGATGTCTCCCAACGGTCTTCTAAAAAGTTTCTTTATGTGTCAGACCTCCATTCCTTTTTAGCACGCGCTGATATCTTTATTTCTTTTGGAGTACGCGCTAATACCTCGATTCATTAAGTGCATGCGCTGATTGGACAATCAGGCAGGGACATTAATTGCTGACAGTACGTCTGCAAGATTTGAATTCTGTCTTGAAGATATTTGCATCATTACGACGACAAGCTGTCTCTGACTTTGTCGTCGCGATCTTCCTTCTGCCTCTGATGGTGTTCTTCTCGACGATACAAGATCTCCTGGCAATTCTGTATAAATGACGATCTTCTTTCTCTGACAGTGTCATCGTGAGCTTCCTTCTTGCATCATGTCGTCGTAATCATATGTTCTCTCGACGACATGAGTTCCACACGACAATGTCCTGTGTCTTCTCTGCGTTTGACGAACAGCATTCTGCGATCGACGAACTTGCCATCCTTCGTTCGATGATCGCCATTCTTCGTTCGATGATCTCGCCACGTCTCAGCGTTCGTCGATCGGCATTCTTCGTTCGACGATCTCGCCATGTCTAAGCGGTCGACGAATACTTTGCTTCTCAGCGGCTGCTGCTTTGCCCGTCATTACGACGACAAGCACGCATTGTCAACGATATCTCATGTTCTTCTCGACGACATAGTACTTAGTAAAATAACTAAAGTACATGACATATTGTCAATTCCTGCAAGCATGAACTAGATGGTATGTCAAATACAACTTGCATTTTATCATTGAGCTGGGCACTTCTTCAAATCAAGAACATTGCAGGGCACTGTTCCCAACAATCTCCCCCTATTTGAAGAAGTCATAACTCACTCAATGATAAAGGCCACTTATGAAAAGATATAGCATTTCAGATAATGAAAACACACATAAAGCAACAATAAAATAAATGGGTTAAGTGTTCTTCAAAATAGATTAGATGTTCAAGAATAATCATGCGCATTCATTTTGTCCTAACAAGACAATTTAGGATTTTAGTTAGTTTCCCATCAGTGTCTGCTACTGTCGCTTGCTCCTTTGGCTTTCTGCCTCCGCCTTTGATAGAAGTTGATGGGTAGAGGAATCTTCTTAGGAGAAGGAGGAGGACCTTGTGGGAATGCTACCTTGTGGTTCTTCCTCCTTTCCAGCTTCTTTAAATGTCTATCCCAGTCAACCGAGTGGTATACTCTCTGATAATCCACCTGTGAGTGTCCAAATTGAATCCACGATTCTGTTATTATTTCTCTTGATGCTGGACTCCAACTTCCAGATTGGGGATCCAGCTCAATTTCCCTCAGTCTCTTTTCCCTATATTGGTTGCTGTGAATTCTCTTTCTTTTTCTGGAGGTGGCTGAGACTCCAAATTCTATCCCATACTCATCAGAGTCAGTGCTTGTAGAAGGAGCGGCAGTTACATATATTGATGGAGGTTGATTCATTGTCTGCTTTATCTGATTTGTGATCCACATCGCTTGATGTGAACTGGCATTTATTATTGTATTCTCCCCCTTTATGGCTTGTTCAAATATGCGCTCTTCCAGGCTGTCTTTGACTAGATTAAGTCGTTCAACCAGGGTCTGCTCAGTGACATCCAGACCATTTCTTACTTCAAGAAGATGAGCATCTAGGGTGTGAGCATTCTCATTCACCCTGGTCAGAATTTGATCTTTGTTATTTGCAGCACCTGTCTCCATCTGCTCAAAACAATAGTATACATTATTCGAGAAGGTTTCTTGACTGGTCAAGATTTTATGGGTTTGATGTCCCACTTTATTAACCTCCTCATTCATCTTATCTATAGCAGGAGCTTCCATAGAATAGAAGTGAGCGCATTGAGTGTTCAGGTCGTGTATGTCGCTCTTTACCTTCTTAATTTTTCCCTTCACTTCCTCTCTTAACCTATCCACAGTTTTTACTATAAATTGCTCAGATGTTGTCGCTGAGCATTAAGTAAAGTTGATATCACGTGGAATAGCGAACCTATCTGAGCTGAAGATGGCTCAGCAGTTTGTCCCTCCTGATCTCCTCGTCCCTGCGAGTCTGCTTTACTGACATCTTTGGATGATTCTTCACTGATATGCGTTGTAACTTTGGCCTTCCCTTTAGGGACTTCTGGCAGGGGCTCACTTGGAGCTATGAGCACAATTTTGCTCGCAACAGCTAACTCTCGGCAATCAGAGAGAGTGATGTCTGCTGTTGGCTCAGGCATTGTATCTCGATCTTCTGGGCCAGAGTGCTCCAGATCGATCTCCCCCTCAACTCGAGCATCCTTAGGGATCATGTCATCATTTTGGGCTGAGCCCCCGAATTGAGGATCCCCCTCAACGGGCTTATTTCTTCCATTGGGGTTCCGCGTATTTTCACCAATCTCTGTGGAAGCAGGTTCAAGAGTTGAGACAGAGATATATTCTTTGACACCAGTGGATGGTTCACCTCCGGATTGAGCGGAATGGTGTGGGTGTGGTGGTATGTCATCAGAGCTGCTTGATGACTCTTCTTCGGAGGAGGGGTTTCTTTGGGCTGCTGGTTTCTTCTGCTTCTTTGGAGCTGGTTGTACATCAGAGGATGGTTTGGGGATGGACCTGTCCCATCGGTCCAGCATCTTTGCATCTAATTTCTTAGAGTAGTGAAGAGGTACTCCCATTCTCTTTTGCAACACATCGCCCTGGATGTTTAGAAAGAAAAGGGACAATATTCTCTGTAACAGCCTGCCCCGGCCACCACACCAGTTAGCCTATAGCATATCGCTGGTGGGCCGACTACACGCGGTTGGACAAGGACTGCAGTCCGGTGCACTCCACCCATGGCTGAGCCTGTTTCTCAGCTACAGTGAGATGTTGAGGCCGGGATTCGATTCCGCGCCCCCTTGATAAGGCACCTTCAACAGTCCTCATCACCAACTGCAGCTCAGTTGGTTATGAGGACTGTTGAAGGTGCCTTATCAAGGGGGCGCAGGATCTAATCCCGGCCTCAACATCCCAGTGTAGCTGAGAAACAAGCTCAGCCATGGGTGGGGTGCACCAGACTGCAGTCCTTGTCCAACCGCGTTTAGTCGGCCCACCAGCGATGTGCTATAGGCTAACTGGTGTGGTGGTCGGGGCGGGTTGTTATAATACCAACTGTCACAACCCGCATTTTCCCACGAATTTAATAAATAATATCAGAGCAAGGGAAAAATATGCGTAATGATGCCACGTCAAGCAGGGGACATCTACTGACGCTCAGGCAAACACTCCTTACGATTGTTTTATTAAAGACATATACGTGATTGCATTAAAAGAGAAATTTTCATTTTAGCTTAAGACCGCGACCCTCGGTCTGGTGGATCATCTAGTCCACAAGTAAAAACTATACATACGTAGCGGAAAATAGGTTTGTTTTTAGCCTACATGAGCATGGAACTAAACATCTCAGAAATGATATGCACATATCTATGTTTAGTATAGTAAGAAAGGATTTTCTTCGATTTTCAAAATATGTGACATTTATTAAAAAACATGATATGCAAGGATGACATTTTTATATCAATAAAGTAACTAATGCATCCTAGCATAAAGCTTCCCAGAGAGCAAGTAGGTAAACATCCCAAAAGTAACAGCAATACTACTAGCAAGTAATCTAAAGATAAAAGCCATACGGGAGCCTTATCAAGGGGGCGCGGGATCGAATCCCGGCCTCAACATCCCACTGTAGCTGAGAAACAGGCTCAGCCATGGGTGGGGTGCACCGGACTGCAGTCCTTGTCCAACCGCGTTTAGTCGGCCCACCAGCGATGTGCTATAGGCTAACTGGTGTGGTGGTCGGTGTGGGTTGTTACATAAAAAGTGCAATTTTTTGTAACAACCCGGCCCGACCACCACACCAGAGGCCTACGGCCATGCCCATCCCTGGTGGGCCGGCTGCCGCGGTTGACGGGCCGGCGCCATCTCCCACACCACGCTCGATGTGGGCCACCCTTCCGGTCTGCTTTTTTACAAGTGTTGCAGCCCATGCCACCCCAACCCATCACTGTGCCTGTTTCTCAGCACAGTAGGTTGTTGATGGCAGGATTCGAACCCCCTCCACCCATGATGAGGGTTGTTGAAGGCGCCTTATCAAGGGTGGCGGGGGTTCGAATCCCGCCATCAACATCCTACTGTGTTGAGAAACAGGCACAGTGATGGGTTGGGGTGGCATGGGCTGCAGCCCTTGTAAAAAAGCGGACCGAAAGGGCGGCCCACATCGAGCGTGGTGTGGGAGATGGAGCCGGCCCGTCAACCGCAGCAGCTGGCCCACTAGGGATGGGCATGGACGTAAGCCTCTGGTGTGGTGGTCGGGCCGGGTTGTTACATTCTCCCATAGGAGGGGGTCTTCAGGGTGTTCTTTACTCTCTGGAAGAGGAACTCACTCCAGTCGGTTTTCTTAGAGTGAATGATTCGGGCCATGACAGCAAACATGTCTTTGGATATGCAGTCGTGGGAACCAGGCTTGCACAATAACACTTTGCCGACAATATCAGCCAGTAGTTTCCCCTTCTGATTGAACTCAGCTCTCTTGATAGATCTGTAGGTCTTCCCTGTGTGCCCGCACCATTTGTAGCTTGCAGACATTTCTTCGGAGGTCAGTTCATCTTCTTCCTCTCCCCCTTTGATCCTTGGCAGATTCAGAGCTTTACCGAGGCTATCTGCAGATATCGTAATCTTCTTGCCTCCCACCTTGGTCTTTATCTGTGATTCAGTATGGTTAAGTCTTGCTTCGGCATAGAACTCGGCTAGTTCTCGGTGGAGAAGGACCGACGGTTTGCATAGAATGTATTCCAGTCCAGACATCTCTAGCAACCCTATTACGGATCGTATTTCATCGGAGCAGGCATTGAAGCCTCCTCGCTGGAGTTCACAGCCGGAGACTACTTCTTCTTTGTTGGGAGCCATTGATTCAGAGTGCGTGATAGAGGTGGAACGTCGAAGAAGCAGACAAGGGTTTGTCGACGGAATGACTTAGGGTAATTGATAGCGTAATTTTATTTTTGAACATTCACTCTATTTATAGTGTCGGTAGGTGGATAGGCGCGTACCTTTCAAAAGCGATCAAACGGCTCTGATGGATCCATCTAATCCTGAGATGAATAGGTCAAATGTATTTTGCCGATGCGCTCATTGTAGTTGAAATGTTACTTGGACATGAATTCTTTCATCTCGTATCTTTGTCGTCTTTTCGTCTATTGTATCGTTGTAACACTCGACGATTGTAGATACCGAGAGCTATCCATCCTTTAGGTCCCCCCTTTTTAGTAGAATAACCTGCACTAATTTTATTAGTAAATAACCTTTGATGTTCTGCCTATGGGTCAGAACAGCTACTATGTCTAGGGCCCAGATTTCTGGTGGGCACTTGGACTTCCTGCAAAATACGATCACAAGCCCTTAGGAACCCATGTGAATTTGGGTCCTGGGAATTTATTAGCTCTGAAGGATATAATGGATTTCACTGCCCTCGTAAATGCGTAAGGATTGTGAACTAAATTGTTTGTAGGTTTAGTATTTGTTACCCTTGGAGCTGCTGGATTGTGCCAACAATCACTTGTAAAGTGCCTTGTCTTACCACAGCACCAACAGTCAAATTTGTTGTGCCTTATCCTCTTGTTGACGGTTGGTGTATGATTCTTCTATGGGCGGGAGGAGTACCTGTAGGAAACCGAATTGTATTGGTCAGGGGTGTGATTCTTCCCATTCCCACTTCTTCTGTGAAGGTCAGCCTTTTGTAAAGGTCCCTTCATTTTCCTGGATCTCCTGAGCTCCTGTTCCCTTGTGATTCCTCTTTCGTGACTTACTTTGGAGGTGACAGGCAACATCTTTCTCCCTCCTTGACTGAGACTGCTGCCTCTATCCGGTGGAGGAGTTGGCTCTGGCATAGAGGGTCTGGGTCCTGTTCTTCTTTTTGTGGGGGATTTATTCTTCACCCCACTGACTTGATTGACTTTGAGTTTCGGCGGTCCAGCCAGATTCCTGTCCTTCTTTAGAAGCACAATTTCTTTGGTTAGAGAGTATCATAGTTCTCTGCTGTCAACCAGAGCTTTCATGGTTTTCCCAAACTTGGTTATAAAGTCCATGTTTGAGCTAGCATTATAATCTCTTTTGAGCTGACAGAAATCTGCGTTCTCCAAAGTCAGCCTATCAGCCTTTTCCAAAAGATCGGAGTTTCTGGTTTGGAGAATTGAGATCTCATCGGCTTGCTTCCTGCAGAGTTCCTTGCTCCTTTTGAGTTCTTCTAGAAGATCCTCATAATTTTTGGAGAGACATGTTTCGGAATCTGAATCAGTATTAGATAATGGAGCCCTTATTCCTACCTGTTCTGGTGTTGTCTCATCCTGAATTTCTTCCTCTGATTCAGATAGGACAGTTAGTCTGAACTGAGCTTCCTCCTCTGCATCTGAGTTGCTTGATTCACTATCACTCAGGTTTTTATTCTTCCTCTCAGCTGCACTACCTCCAATTTCTGAGAATCCTTCCATAAGGACTATCAGAGAGTCCCACATCTCTTTAGCTGTTGTGCAGTGGATCAGTTTCTGGAGTACAGAAGTATCAACTGCAGCAGCTATGATGTCTCTAACTCTTTTGTCCAAGATAACCAGAATCATCTCATCCTCAGTCATAGTCTTGGATGTGGTCTTGGGAGCATATGGCCCTTCTTGAGTGACTTGAAACATCCTGGGATCCAAAGCTTCCATGAATATTCTGGCTCTAACTTTCCACAGGGGAAAATTTTCTCTACAGCACCTAGCTATTCTTGACTCCATACTCATTATGCTCAGACACCCAATGGTGGATCTGTTCAAGCTGTTAAGCTTTTCTTTGAACAACCTCGCTTTGATACCACTTGTTGTTTATGGGGGTGTCTACTTTATCACCTAGAGGGGGGGTGAATAGGATTTTCTGTTTATATTATCCCCCTTGGGATTTTCTTAGTTTCTGGTTAATAGCTTTATGAAATAAAGAGCAAAATACAGAAAGCACACAATGATCTATAGAGGTTCCTCAAGACCGGGTGTCTTGAGTAGTCCTCTCTCCCTCTACGCCTACCCAGCAGTGTGCTAGTCTCGGCAAACTCTGCAAAAAGCTTCAGGCCCTCAAGCCTTACAACACGGACCCGCAAGTCCCAACAGCCTAGGCCTGCAAGCCCCTGCTGCCCCCGAGCCCGCAAGCTCGACACTCAGGCCCTCAAGCCCTACAATACGGACCCGCAAGTCCCAACAGCCTAAGCCCTCAAGCCCTTACTGCCCCCGAGCTCGCAAGCTCGACAAGACGCACCCGCAAGTGCACTGCCCTGGCCCTCAAGCCTCACAGCTCTCCAGCCCTCAAGCTAGACAATTTGGCCTGCAAGCCTTACAAGAAAATTACAGTAATAAAGTAAACTGTTTCTTTAGCCAGATGAAGATCGGCACCTTTAGCCTGTTGAAGATCGGCTCCTTGAGATTGAAAAAGATTGTTCTGAATCAGATCATGAGCACACGGTTCTTCTTCAAATCTTTTCTTAGCCAGATGAGGATTGGCTTCTTAGCAGTCGATGAAGATGACTGCTCCTTCTTTTTCTCTTTCTTTCTTGCGGTGAGTGTGTTTTTCGATTCGCTATGTGCGCAAGTTCTTTCTTGATGATTACCCTTTTAGGGCAACCTCATGTATCCTTTTTATAAGACTACGATGTCTCCTAACGGTCTTCTAAAATGTTTCTTTATGTGTCAGACCTCCATTCCTTTTTAGCCCGCGCTGATATCTTTATTTCTTTAGGAGTAAGCGCTAATACCTCGATTCATTAAGTGCACGCGCTGATTGGACAGTCAGGCAGCGGCATTAACTACTGATAGTACGTACGCAAGATTTGAATTCTGTCTTGAAGATATTTGCATCATTACGACGACAAGCTGTCTCTGACTTTGTCGTCGCGATCTTCCTTCTGCCACTGATGGTGTTCTTCTCGACGATACAAGATCTCCTGGCGATTCTGTATAAATGACGATCTTCTTTCTCTGACAGTGTCATCGTGAGCTTCCTTCTTGCATCATGTCGTCGTAATCATATGTTATCTCGACGACATGAGTTGCACACGACGATGTCCTGTGTCTTCTCTGCGTTCGACGAACAGCATTCTGCGATCGACGAACTTGCCATCCTTCGTTCAACGATCGCCATTCTTCGTTCGACGATCTTGCCACGTCTCAGCATTCGTCGATCGGCATTCTTCGTTCGATGATCTCGGCATGTCTCAGTGGTCGACGAATACTTTGCTTCTCAGCGGCTGCTGCTCTGCCCGTCATTACGACGACAAACACGCATTGTCGATGATATCGCCTGTTCTTCTCGACGACATAGTACTTAGTAAAATAACTAAAGTACATGACATATTGTCGATTCCTGCAAGCATGAACTAGATGGAATGTCAAATACAACTTGCATTTATCATTGAGCTGAGCAGTTCTTCAAATCAGGAACATTGCAGGGCACTGTTCCCAACAATCTCCCCCTATTTGAAGAAGTCATAATAGCCATCTATATCTCTGGTGCCCTCATAGCAGCTTCACCCTTTGCTTTCTTGGCACTGGCTTCCTATTCCTTTTCAGCTTGTCTGATGAAGTACTCAAACGGTTTAGAATGATACATTAGAGGTTCAGGAGTGTCAGCTGGAATTCTTCCTGCTTGCTTATCCCTTCTTTATTCTCTCCTTACTTCTTCTTGATCGTCATGCTTAGCCCATAGTTGAGGACTGTATGCATTGTAGCTTTCACCTTTATTAGCTCTCACTTGCTCCCATGCTTTTAGAATGGTGGTCCTGGATATGGGACTCCATCTTTCATAGTCATCCTTTTTCTCAATTTCCTCCCAGTACTTTCTCTTTCTTATTTTTATTTCTTCATCCTCCAGTGCTTCCTTTTCTTTACCCTTATCAGTATCAGGAATATCTGTATGTTGCTCTTCAGCAGGCTCATCATAATGTAGAGGAGGGAGATTCATTGCTTCCCTGATGGTGTTTGTGGTCCAGATGGCATGATCACCACTGGCCTTTATCATTGATCTCTCCCCCTTTATGACTTCTTCAGATATACCCCTCTGGAGATTCTCCTCAGAAACCAATATCTTGTTTTTGAGCATGTGGATTCCTGCTTCCAAGTGATTCTTGGTCTCAAGCAGATGACTGTCCAGATCTTTATTGTGGTGATCTAGACTTTCTTGGAGATCAGTTTTGTGTTCAGCCATCTTCTTGGTGGATGCAATGTAGGCCTTTTCTATGCTGCTGACAATCAATGTCTGATTAACCCCTAAGTTAGATATACCCTTATGAGTACGGGCAGTGTATTCTTGTAGATTCCTCACATCATTTCTCAAGCTCTCTGTTTCAACAGATAGTTCCCTCTTCAGTTCATTGATAGCAGAGGTGACATAGCTTTCAATTTTTAATCTTTGCTCTTCCAGGAGCATCTTTATCTTAGATAACAGTGAGAGATCCACTGGTCTATTCTCTGGAGGTGAACTATCTTGTTCCTCTTCTTCATCCCCTTCAATTATTGGAGATAGAGATTTTCTTATGGGTGAATGGTTTGGCTCATTTTCCTTTTCAGGACTTTGCTGATCTTTGCTAGTCTCATCAGCAGGGTTCTCTTGGTTGACCTCTTGCATTGCTGGTTCAGAATGACCAGCATCCTCAGCCCCTATGATCTTATTGATCACTTCTTCCACTTGAGCAGGGAGCTCACTGTTCTTCTCACCCTCAGTTTCAGCATCCTCTTGCTCTGTTTCTGCTGTTATCATTGTCCCGGATCCCAGACTTAGAACAGAGGTCTGGAAGGTTATTATCCTTGTCTCCACAGGTACTTCAGAGTCAGACGGAGGTGAGCTGTTTCCTGACTCACTTCCTTCAGACGGGCTTTCTCCCTTCCTCTTCATATCTTCTGATGTCTTCAACTTCTTGGGAGGCTTAGTCAGAGTTTTCTCCCACCTATCAAGGATCTTGATGTCCATCCTTCTCATGTGATGAATTTTTACTCCATACTTTTTGTAAAAGCTTTCAGGGTAGGATAGCAGAAGGTATAGTGATAGAATTCTTCCCAGATTTGGAGCTTGAAAGCTTTCTTGTATCCTCTTGAAAATTTGCTGACCCCAGTTGGTCTTTTTACTTAGGATTATCCTTGTCATTATCTCGAACATGGGCTTGGATATCTTATCATGCGACCCTACTTTGCAGAGGAGAGCTTTACCTACTATATCTGCCACAAGTTTTCCTTGTTGATTGAAGCTTTTCCTTTCTAGAGACCCATAGGTCTTGCTCGAATGCCCGCACCATGCCAGAGCCTTGTCAAGGTCTTCCTGGGTGATCTTTTCATCTTCCTCCCCCTTGGCAAATGTCGGCAACTGAAGTGCCCTAGCCAGCCTCTTAGAATTCACTTTGACCTTTACCCCATTGATTTCGCTTTTCACAGAGGTTCCTTTTGAGCCACCCTTGGCACTCGAGTAGAACTCCAGCACTTCTCTTTTGAGTATCACTGTTGGTTCGGAGAGGGCAAATTCCAGACCGACGACGTCCAATAGTTTGATAGCATTTTGAATCTCTACTGGTCCTTCCACGAAACCATTCCTCACCACTTCACTTCCTTCAAAGAGGAATCCTTCCTTCTTTGGCCCCATCTTTTGCTTGACCAGGAGGATTTCAGCACTGCCGACTCGTTCACTTTTAGAAGGCGTGGAGAACACGATGGCCTTTTAGGGCTAATGTAGAGTGTGTTTTAACCTTAAGACATTTGACCTTATTTATAGTGTCCGAGTTGGAAGTCGAAGTGTCATTTGTTAAATGTCTAATTAACTCAAGTTTAGCTGTAATGATTGGTTAAGCACAGGTTTATTTAAGAGTCCACTGATGATTGGATATCGTCGTGATGCAGATTCGATGTCGAGGAGTCATTTCGACGTACCAATCATCATTTCGACGACATGGTTTTGGTTCACTCTTTTGTAAGACCAGTGCCATGCTTTTAGCAGTGCCAAACATATGTGCTCCTTGAATGACAACTTTTACTTTACTTAAGTAAAGACTACTTTTACAAAATGATAAAGTGAGGTTATGTATTGAGCATCAACATAGTTACCTTTACCTTGGCTTTTAAGTCTTCTTGAGCTAATAGCTCCCCCTTGATGGGATGTCCACCTATCTTTACTTTTAGATCCCCCTTGATCAGTGCACCTTTGCATGTGGTGAGTTTTTCTTAGTCCAGAGTTCAGCCTGGAGCACTTATTGTCCATTAGCCTTATTTTCTTTTTATTGGCGAAATGGACAACCCTGCAAAATAGATTTTAATATCCCTTAGGAACCCAAGGTGACTTGGGTCCTAGGTTCTTGTTAGCATAATAGGGAATTCTTCTACTCACCTCAGCCCTTCCAGGAGGTCTCTCCTTTGCACTAGGCACACTAGGGTTGTGCCAACAGTCAATGGCAAAGTGTCCCACTATGCCACATCACCAACATTCATGGATGTTGTACCTTCTCTTCTGAACAATTTTTGAAGTATGTTCAGTAGAGAAGGAAGCAGCATTCTTCCTATCTCTCTCAGCCAAGAGCTGACTAGCTGCTCTAGTATAATTGTTTCTTCTTGACTTTATCTGTTTGTCAGCAACAGATGTCAGCTTGGTAGCTGACATGGTGTTGATGGCATCAGATATGATCAAGTGAGAATTGATTATACTGGGGCTACCAGTCTGCTTCTTATCTGGAAGAGATTGGGAAGATGTTGCTCCTTTATCCTTGAAAGTGGGGGATGGGGCACCAAACACAAATGGTCCATGATGGGCCATTTGGATTTCCTCACGGGGAGCCTTTAATGCACTCATCCCCATTCCCTTTCTCTTTCCATAGTCAGGAGCATTTCCATGACTAATGGAGCTTCCATTCATCCAGTGACCATGGACACTATCCTGATCGTGCCTGTTAGAGGGAAGCACTACCTTCTGAAAGGTGGTATGAGGCTCTGCTTTAGTTTTGCCCCTTTCTCCATTCCCAACATCTATTGCTCCTTCATTGAAACCCAATCCCCTCCTATTTCCATAGGAGGAGAAGGTGTCAATGATGGGCAGTATATTTTTGGGCTTAGAGAATTGAGCCACCAAGCTTCTTTCCTTAAGAAGGTCATTCTCAAGTTTCTTGATAAGTTCTTCCCTTTGGCTTCTTTCATCATGAAGCTTGTCTATGACTTTCTTGAGCTCATAGGAGTTGGTGCCCTCATTGGGGGGCATACCCATTTCCTTTTTCATCCCAGCCTTAATGGGTCTGAGTGATTCTAGCTCCCTAACTTGCTTCTTAACAAGCTTCTTGCTCTTTCTCAGAGCTCCCAAGAGATCACCAAACTGCTCTATTAGATCAGTATGGTTCTTATTGTTGCATGATAAGCAGTCTTCTGCATCATCTTCAGAAGATGAATAATCATCTGATGCACTCTTGGTCTTCTTTATTGAAGCAGGTAGTAAAGGTGTGTGGGTGGTGCATACCTGATCATGATGTGATTCATCTTGATTTTCTTCATCTGATAGAGCCATCAGCCCATGAACCTCCTCATCCTCAGAATCACAGTCTGAGGGAGCCAAGGGTGCTCTTATTCATTCTCCTTCTCCAGAGCATTCTTCATCATCTGATTCACTGTCTAAAGTAGTCAGTGGTGCTCTGATGCATACCTCTTCATGAGGGGTTTCTTCTTCAAAATCTTCCTCTGACCCTTCCATGAGGACTCCTAGGGAGTCCCACATGTCATTTGTTGTTGTGCAATGAATCAGCTTCTGGTGTGTTGCCAGATCTACTACACCAGCTAGAATACTTCTGGCTTCTTTGTCCAAGATGGCTAGAAGAGTCTCATCTTTGAACATTGTCATGGATGGTCCTTCTTGAACAAGTAAAACCATTCTTGGATCCATTGCCTCCATGTATATTTTAGCTCTTACTTTCCAAAGGAGAAAGTTCTCTTTAGAACAAACAGCTATCCTTGAATCCATAGCTGTGATGAATGGACACCCACGAGCAGATCTGTTCAAGATGTTAAGCTTTTCTTTGAAGAACCTTGCTTTGATACAACTTGTTGTTTATTGGGTGTCAACTTATCAACTAGAGGGGGGGTGAATAGGTTTTTCAAATTATTTTATCCCCTTTATGTGTTCTTGATTTCTGATTAGTAGATCTATAAATTATAAAGCACAACACAGAAAAGCACACAATGATCTATAAAGGTTCCTCAAGACAGGGTGTCTTGAGTAGTCCTATTTCCCTCTGCGCCTACCTAGCAGTGTGCTAGGCTCGGCAAACTCCACCAAATCTTCAGGCCCGCAAGCCTTACAACACGGACCCGCAAGTCCTATATCCTAGGCCTGCAAGCCCTTACTGCACCTGAGCCCGCAAGCTCGACACTCAGGCCCTCAAGCCCTACACAACACAGACCCGCAAGTCATGTGCCTACAGCCTAAGCCCATAATCCCTTACTGCGCCCAAGCCCTCAAGCTCGATAAGATCAGACCAGCAAGTCCACTGCCCTGGCCCTCAAGCCTCACAGCTCTCCAACCCTCAAGCTACACGGTGTCGGAACCGCAAGTCCACTGCCCTGGCCCTCAAGCCTCACAGCTCTCCATCCCTCAAGCTAGACACTTAGGCCCTCAAGCCTTACAACAATGAAATTACAGTGATGAGAACTGTTTCTTCTGCCTGACAAAGATCGAAAACTTATCAGTCAATGGAGATGACTGATTCTTCTGAGAACGCTTAATTCTTGTTCTCTACTTTTTCTTCTGCTTCTCTGCAGCGATGGCGGGATTCTTTTTCGTTCTTTTCTCTTACCTTCTTGTTTTTATAGGGCAACCACTTATCTCTTTTATAAGACTGTGAGGCTCCCAACGGTCTCATATGATGTCCTTTAATGTTAGACGCCCATTCCTTAAGAACACACGCTGATTGGACAGTCAGGCGGTGGCATTAAATGCTAACAGCGCGTCCGTAATATTTGAATTCCGTCTCGACGACATTTTCAGCTTCATGCCGATACTGACAGCATTACGATGATTTGGATAATATCTCAACGACATGACTTTGTCTATGCCTTAGACCTTGATGGATCTTCAAGTCTTCTAGCTTCTGCCTTTGATGCTGGTATCTCGACGATACGAGATATCCCAGCGTTCCTGCATCTAGGATGATGTGCAATCTTGGACTATGTCATTGTGATCTTCTTTCTTATAGTCTGTCGTCATAATCACTTTGTTCTTTCGATGATATGAGTGATATCATGTCGGCAGACTATGCTTTAGCAACTGCTTGTCTTCAGCTGTCCTTCTTCAGTCTTCTCGACGAGACACCTTCTTTACGATGATATTTGTTCTTCTCGATGACACGGCTGCTTTGTTGATGTCGACGACTCTGCATCTTCTCAACGACATTCCTTCCTTTGATATCTTCAGTCTTCTCTGCGTTCGACGAACTTCATTCTGCGTTCGATGAACCTCATTCTGCATTCGACGAGCTACATTCTTCTGTCCCGTCTCTACGTTCGACGAACTCGCCAAATCTCAGCGCTTGCTTCTGTCCTGTCTTTGCGTTCGACGAACTTCATTCTTCGTTCGACGAACAGCATTCTGCGTTCTACGAACATCATTCTTCGTTCGACGAACTTCATTCTTCGTTCGGCGAACTCGCCAAGTCTCAGCTTTTGCTTTGTTCATCATCATGACGACAAGCATACTTTCTCGACGACATCTCCTATTCTTCTCGACGATATTGTACTTAGTAAAATAACTAAAGTACTTGACATATTCTCGATCTCTGCAAGCATGAACTAGATGGGACATTTAATACAACTTGCACTTATCATTGAGCAGAGCACTTCTTCAAATAAGGAACACTGCTGGGCACTGTTCCCAACATATACCATGGGGAAACTTGAAAGCAGAAATTGATGAATGGTTAAATCAAGGTGGTAAAGCTGTAACACCCCAGTTTTTGCTAAGCGCGGAAGCAGGTTTGCCCAAGGAGGAGGGCAAGGCATTCATAGCTGGGAGCTAGCGATGGCGCTAGTGCTAGCGCGAGCGTTAGTTGTCCCATCGTGTAAGGCTCTCATTTCGACGGTGTTCGTCAAGTTGAATTCGTCGAGGTGGATTCGTCGAAGGGAATTCGTCGAAGAGCTAGCGCAGGCGGTAGCGTTAGCGCCAGGAGGTAGCGTTTCGTCGGGTGATGAAGTTCCGTCGGGACGTTGAGTTATTCTTCGTCGAGGGGTTTTCTTCGAGTGGCTAGCGCGGGCGGTAACGCTAGCGCCAGCACTAGCCCACATAGCCAGTTCCGTAAGTGGCATTTCTTGGAAGTCCGATCTGTTTGGATCTTGATCCTAAGGTTCAGATAAGTGCGTCCTAAGGCTCTAAATAGGTCAGAGAAGTTATATTCTCGTATCATCAAGTCTTTTGGTGCTTTTGGAGGCTAAGGAAAGGAGTTGGGTTTGGAGGAAGAAGAAGGCTAGATCCGCCATTGTTGCAGTACCGGATCTCCGTCCGTTGATCCGAAACCAGATATGTGGAGAGGACTAGAAGGCGCTTCTTTCTATCTGTGCCTTTCAACCGATTCATGGCGAGGAAGTAAACTCTTAGGGTGACGACATCTCTCCTCCCAGTTTTAGGGTGCGTGCATGGCATCTTTGCTTTTACCTTCTCTTTTCTGAAATTTATGCCACCGGATCTCTCAAATGAGAGGGGTTTGGGTCGCCTTGGTTCAAGAAGAACCATCGGGTTGATTGAGTCCGTCCCCAACATGATTTTGCACTAGAGATCTGCTTCGTTAGTGGATTAGACATTGTGGGTGAAGCCGAAGTCATGACCGGTTGTCCGATTCGGTGATGTTGTTTAACGTGCATTTTAGGGATTTTGCTAGAAATCTGATGACGGCAAAATGTCGTATGTGTTGCCTTTATGTTTCGTGTGAGAACGAACGGTGGTTTGGAAAGGGTAACTTGTATGTGTGATGAATGGCTTGTGAAGCCACTTGTATGTGGAGTTGTGACTTTGTCTTTGTGGTCGGCTGGCTAGCCCGTGAATGCTTGGATTCATGTGGGGAGAGTGTCCCCACAAGATAAGTTCCCATTTGGGCTAACTAACGAGAACAAGTATGCTGATGTGCCCGTTGGCAAGACGAGCCATGTAAGGGGTGAGGTCTCAGTGGAGTTATTGGCTTTTGGCTTAGTGATTGTGGCGAGAACAAGTATGTTGATGCGCCCGTTGGCGAGATGATCCATGTAAGGGGTGAGGTCTCAGTGGAGTTCTTGGCCTCGGGCTTGCATGCCCGTGGGGAAATGGTAAGTACCCTTGGTTTGTTGTGAATTGATGATGTGTGTTGATGTCTTAGAAACATACACGCCATAGGGTGCCTTGGGTGAAACTCAGGTTTGCATTCATGCTACATTGCTAGGCCCCTTACTTTTACTGCTCAACATAGAAACGTGGATGATGATTGTGACACTCATGCCTATCATTTTTATGTTATTACTGTTTATTACATTTGCATACGAAGTGCTGACTTGCAGGGTGATGTAGTTCCCCGGGGTCCGTTAGGACGGCCGGGAGGATGGGTGTTGTTACATTGTTGTTGGTCTGCCAAATCTGACCCTCGTTATACCACTCTTTGTGATTTGGATGCAGGGCAAGGATCGCAAGCTGGACCTAGCTCGCCGGCCAAAAGGCCTAAGCTTCATGAAGTGCATTTTTCTTGCTTTCTTGTTTGACTATGATGTCTTTACTTGTTCTGGCTTGCATGCTGAGGTAGCTTATGAGTGTGATAATCTTTTGGACATTTTATATTCCATGTTTGTTTGACTTGAATTTGGGTTTTATAAGGTCTTAAGGTCGTAGTACTCTTGTGTAGATGTGGACAACTTCTGTGGTTTATCTAGTTTTTCGCTGTGTTGTTTCTGAGTTTTGAGATGGTTAGATCTATATCACTTTTTAATACTAAAACTGTGGTGATTATATACTGTGGGGTCTCGGCCGGACCTATATTATATAGTCATTGCAGGGGAGGTGTTATAATTTGGTGTCAGAGCTAGGTTAACATTCTTATTGAGGTTTAGCTTGTTCGGAGCGCGTTAAGGAGTTGTCCACATAGGAGTACCTTGCGGGACCATGAGTGTCCTTGCGATTGAGTCTTGCGAATAGAGTTTGATTTTTGTTTCCTTGTTTATGCTAGGATGGTGGCGACGATGCGGGGACGTCGAGACGACAAGAGAAGCTTTCGGCAAGCAGTGCCACGGCCCCGGCCCTTATGAATATGGGTGTGTCCCCGGCAGACTTCTGTCGTATGCTAGCGGAGGCGATGGTGGTGGCTCAAGCTGCGGCAATACCATAGATTGTGACACCTGTTGTGCAGGCTGCGACTCCTATTACTCCGGGTACTGAGACACCGGAGGTGGGAGTAAGGCAGGTAGAGCCGTTAGCCGAGAGAGGGGTTGGGCAAGGAGATCGTCAGATGAAGTACTATCTGAGTTTCCATCCTCTGGCGTTCAAAGGAGTTGGCACTCTGATGGACGTCGAGGATTGGTTGGCGAGAATTCAAGAACTCCTAAAAGCGATAGAGACCCCCGAGGACAAGCAGTCCCAGTTCGCAGCGTTTATGTTAGAAGGCGACGCCAAGCTGTGGTGGGTGAATCATAACGGTCATCATTTTCCTGGACGTGTCCCATCCATGGAAGAGTTCGGGAATGCCTTCCTGAAGCGCTATATCCCCTCTTCGACGAGGTTATCCCTTCAGCGACATTTCTTGCACTTGGTGCAGCGCGAGAAGATGGTAGACGAGTACTTGCAGGAGTTTACTCGGTTGGGTCGTTACGTGGGAACGACCATGGCAGGCGATGAGGAGAGGGATAATCTCTTCTATCAGGGTCTGAGAGAGAATTTAAGGCAACCTCTGATAGCCTTAAAGAATGCGGGGTTCAATGAGTTAGTTGAAGCTGCTCAAACTTTGGAGAATGATATGGAGCAAACCCAGCACCGCAAGGGCTTGGCGGCAAAGCAGGGAGAAAGTAAGCCATCTCAGTCTCATGGGAAGTCTGAGAAAAGTTGGTGGAAGAAAAAGACCAGTCCTTTTAGGACTGGCGAGAGGAGCAGTGCGGCTTCTGGAGAATTCCGTTCCAAGGGACCAGTGACGTGCTACAAGTGTGGCAAGGTGGGCCACATAGCTCGGTTCTGTTTTGAGAGTGGAGTTGAGCCAGAGCAGAGGTAAGAGCAGTCAGTGCGTTCTGATCCTCGTGTTGGGGAGAAAGGGAAAGCGGCGGAGTCCAGTGCTTCTCATTTCCCTCCTGTGCAGGCTAGAGCGTACAACCTCGGGCAGCAGGAAGCGATTCGTCAACCTGACGTGGTGACAGGTATGAAAGTTTAGAGTTTAATTTAATAGTTTTAAACTGTTTGCGACCTTTCATATTCGTTATGCGCGTGTTAGGCTTCGTGCTAGTTTCTGGCTACCCCTCTAGAGTGTTGTTCGACACGGGAGCGTCACACTCTTTTCTCGCGGAAAGCTTTATTCAGAGGAGTGGGGTTGAGACTGTCGAGGCAGAGGCGGAGCTTAGTGTGCGCATGCCGAATGGGTCTTTCATGACCACTGGAAGGAAAGGACGCATTGTGATGAGGATTTGTGAGTGTGATTTCGAGTTGATAGCAGCGATCCTACCACTAGCCAAATTTGAGATCATCCTGGGGATGGACTGGCTTGTAGAGCAGCGAGCTAGTATTGACTTCCTGTTGAAGGTGGTGACCTTAAGGAGTGAAGGAAGAGCGGAGGTCAAGTTCGAGGGTCTGTGCGGAGTGGCTTGCTCCCTGATTTCTGTCGTGCAAATGGTGTGTGCGGTGAATCGAGGGGGTGAGGCATTTGTAGCTTTGTTGGAGACTCAGTCCACAAAGTTGGCGATCGAAGAAGTGCTATTGGTGGAGGAATTTGAGGATGTGTTCCCTGAGGAGCTTCCGGGAGCGCGTCCTCAGCGTAAAATTGACTTTTCGATCGAGTTGGTGTCGGCTGCGAGGCCGGTGTCGCGTCCTTCATTTAGGATGGCACCGAAGGAACTAGCTGAGCTAAAGGTGCAGTTGCAAGAGTTGCTCGAGCAGGGGTACATTAGGCCCAGCTCCTCACCATGGAGTGCGCCGGTGTTGTTCGTTAAGAAGAAGGATGGTAGTATGCGGATGTGCATAGACTATCGCGAGTTGAATAAGTTGACCATCAAGAATAAGTACCCGATTCCACGAATCGATGAATTGTTCGATCAGCTGGTGGGGTCGATGGTGTACTCCAAGTTGGACTTGAAGTCGGGTTACTATCAGCTGGGGATTCGAGAAGAGGATATTCCCAAGACGGCGTTTGGGACAAGATATGGTCATTTTGAGTTCTCGGTTATGTCGTTCGGTTTGACGAACGCGCCATCAGTGTTCATGGATTTGATGAACCAAGTGTTTCGACAATACCTGGATTTGTTCGTGGTGGTGTCCATCGACGACATCTTAGTGTATTCGAAGTCGAAGGCGGAGCATGAGTCTCATCTGAGAATAGTGTTGCAGACATTGAGGGAGAACCAGCTTTATGCAAAGTTCTCAAAGTGTGAGTTCTGGATCGGGAAAGTGGCATTCTTGGGCACGTGATTAGTGGAGATGGGGTGGCTGTGGATCCTGCGAAGATTGAATCCATTAGAGATTGGTCGGTACTGAGAACCGTGGTGGAAGTCCGGAGTTTCCTTGGACTAGACGGTTATTACAGAAGGTTTGTTGAGAACTTTTCACGGATGGCTTTTCCCCTCACCACTTTTACCCGAAATGACCAGAAGTTTGTGTGGACGCCGGAGTGTGCCCGTGCGTTCGAGACCTTGAAGGAAATATTGATGTCTGATCCAATCCTAAGTCTTCCTAGTGGGACTGAAGGATTTTAGATTTTTAGTGACGCGTCAGGTTGCAGTTTGGGTTGCGTGCTGGTGCAGCATGGCAACGTGATAGCTTATGGGTCGAGGCAGCTAAAGCCTCATGAGAGAAATTACCCCGTCCACGACTTGGAGTTGGCGGCGGTAATTTTTGCGTTGAAGTTGTGGCGGCACTACGTGTATGGTGCGAAGGTTGAAATCTTCACGGACCACAAAAGCTTGAGGTATCTTTTAGATCAGAAGGATCTTAATATGAGGCAGCGTAGGTGGGTCGAGTTCCTTGGGGACTACAATGCAGCGATTTAGTATTCACCAGGCAAGGCCAATGTGGTGTCCGACGCCTTGAGTAGAAAGTACTCTAGGCAAGGAAATTGGATTGAAGCGCATCACGAGCGTTTTGTGCGAGAGTTTAAGTCTCTTGGCGTTGTGTGTGTGGCTAAGGGTGAGTCCAGCGCGGCTCGGCTGAACTGGATTGAGATGCAGTGTGATCTAGTAGATCAAATTCGAGAGGCAACCAGTGCAGACGAGGAGTGTCAGCGATTGGCATTGGAGGCTCAGCAAAGCGAAAGCAGTGCTTTGGAGATGGTCAGTGGACTTTTAAAGAGAAATGGAAGGGTGTGTTTCCCTCGCTTTGGCAAGCTCTGTGAGGAGTTGATGTTTGAGGCTCACTTCACGAAGTACTCCATTCATCTAGGAAGTACAAAGATGTACTTGGATTTGAAGAAATCCTTTTGGTGGCCTAGGATGAAGCGGGATGTAGTTTTGTATGTCAACCAGTGTCAGACGTGCGCCTTAGTGAAGGCTGAATGCCAAAGGCCGGGTGGATTCTTAAAACCTCTTCCTATCCCAAAGTGGAAATTTGACGACATCTCCATGGATTTTGTGCATGGTTTGCCTCGATCGCGGCAAGGTAATGATGCGATTTGGGTGATTGTGGATCGCCTGACCAAGGTAGCCCACTTCATTCCAAATCGGAAGGACGATAGTGTGGAGAAGCTCGTGGAGTATTATATTCGTAACATTATGCGGTTGCACGGAATTCCGAAGAGCATTGTTAGTGATCGTGATGGGTGGTTCACGTCCAAGGACTGGAGGTTAGTGCAGATTAGTTTGGGCACAAAATTGAAATTTAGTACCGTGTTTCATCCGCAGACCGATGGTCAAACGGAGAGAACGAATCGCACGTTGGAGGACATATTGAGGATGTGTGCTCTCGATTTCGGTAAGAATTGGGAAGACCACCTCTTCATGGTGGAGTTTGCTTACAATAAGAGTTTCCAGGCGAGCATCAAAATGGCACCATATGAGGCTTTGTATGGAAGGCGATGTCGAACGCCGATGTCTTGGATAGAGGCGGGAGACACCCTGCTGTTAGGATAATAAGTGGTGGCAGACGCTTGTGAGTTGGTGCGAATGATCCAGGAGCGCATGAAGGTTGCTCAGGATCGGCAGGCAAAGTATTTTAATGCGCGTCACAGAAATGTGGAATTTGTGGTAGGCGACATGGTCTACTTGAAGATCAAGCCATTCAAAGGCGTTTCACGAATTCGGCTACTCAAGAAATTGAGTCTGAGATACTTGGGTCCGTTTGAGGTTATGGAGCGCATATGCGAAGCGGCCTATTGGTTGGCGTTGTCCATTGAACTAAGCAGATTGCATGATGTATTTCATGTTTCGGTGCTGAGGAAAGCATTGGGGGAGCCGAAAGATGTTGTTGAGTCTTCGACAATTCCCGTAACCGAAGATTTGAGGACGATAGTTCATCCGGTTTGCGTAGAGGATTTTAAAGTCCGACGGTTGCGAAACAAAGAGGTCAAGCTGGTGAAAGTGCGTAGGGATAATTGCGGACGATACGAGTTCTCGTGGGAGCGTGAGCAAGCGATGCGGGATGACTTTCCAGAAATGTTCGTTTCAGGTATGTGTGTTATTTGTGCTTTCGGTAAAGTCATAAATTTTGAGGACGAATTTCTTTTAAGGGGGTGGAGTTGTAACACCCCAGTTTTTGCTAAGCGCGGAAGCAGGTTTTCCCATGGAGGAGGGCAAGGCGTTCGTAGTTGGGAGATAGCGCCGGCACTAGCGCTTGCGCAGGAGTTAGCTATCCCATCCTGTAAGGCTCTCGTTTCAACGGTGTTCGTCAAGTTGAATTAGTCGAGGTGGATTCGTTGAAGGGAATTCATCGAAGAGCTAGCGCAGGCAGTAGCGCTAGCGCCAGGCGGTAGCATTTTGTCAGGTAATGAAGTTCCGTCGGGACGTTGAGTTGTTCTTCGTCGAGGGGTTTTTGTCGAGTTGCTAGCGCCGGCGCTAGCCCACGGAGCTAGTTCCGTAAGTGGCATTTCCTGGACGTCCGATCTGTTTGGATCTTGATCCTAAGGTTCAGATAAGTGCGTCCTAAGGCTCTAAATAGGACAGAGAAGTTATATTCTCATATCATCAAATCTTTTGGTGCTTTTGGAGGCTAAGGAAAGGAGTAGGGTTTGGAGGAAGAAGAAGGCTAGATCCGCCATTGTTGGAGCACCAGAGCTCCGTTCGTTGATCCGAAACCAGATCTGTGGAGAGGACTAGAAGGCGCTTCTTTCTATCTGTGCCTTTCAACCGATTCATGGCGAGGAAGAGAACTCTTAGGGTAACGATATCTCTCCTCCCTGTTTTAGGATGCATGCATGGCATCTTTGCTTTTACCTTCTCTTTTCTGAAATTTATGGCACCGGATCTCTCAAATGGGATGGGTTCGGGTCGCCTTGGTTCAAGAAGAACCATCAGGTTGATTGAGTCCGTCCCCGACATGATTTTGCACTAGAGATCCGCTCCGTTAGTGGATTAGGCATTGTGGGTGAAGCCGAAGTCGTAACCGGTTGTCCGATTCGGTGATGTTGTTTAACATGCATTTTAGGGATTTTGCTAGAAATCCGATGACGGCAAAATCGTCGTATGTGTTGCCTTTATGTTTCGTGTAAGAACGAATGGTGGTTTGGAAAGGGTAACTTGTATGTGTGATGAATGTCTTGTGAAGCTGCTTGTATGTGGAGGTGTGACTTTGTCTTTGTGGTCGGCTGGCTAGCCCGTGAATGCTTGGATTCATGTGGGGAGAGTGTCCCAGCAAGACAAGTCCCTTTTTGGGCTAACTGACGAGAACAAGTATGTTGATGCGCCCGTTGGCAAGATGAGCCATGTAAGGGGTGAGGTCTCAGTGGAGTTCTTAGCTTTTGGCTTAGTGATTGTGGTGAGAACAAGTATGTTGATGCGCCCTTTGGCGAGATGAGCCATGTAAGGGGTGAGGTCTCAGTGGAGTTCTTGGCCTTGGGCTTGCATGCCCGTGGGGAAATGGTAAGTACCCTTGGTTTGTTGTGAATTGATCATGTGTGTTGATGTGTTAGAAATATACACGCCATAGGGTGTCTTGGGTGAAACCCAGGTTTGCATTCATGCTGCATTGCTAGGCCCCTTACTTTTACTGCTCAACATAGAAACGTGGATGATGATTGTGACACTCATGTCTGTCGTTTTTATGTTATTACTGTTTATTACATTTGCATACGAAGTGCTGACTTGCAGGGTGATGTAGTTCCCCGGGGTCCGTTAGGACGGCCGGGAGGAGGGGTGTTGTTACACAGTTGTTGGTCATCCAAAGCTGACCCTCGTTATACCACTCTTTGTGATTGGATGCAGGGCAAGGATCGCAGGCTGGACCTAGCTCGCCGGCCAAAAAGTCTTAAGCTTTATGAAGTTCATTTTTCTTACTTTCTTGTTTGACTATGATGTCTTTACTTGTTTCGGCTTGCATGCCGAGGTAGCTTAGGAGTGTGATGATCTTTTGGACATTTTATATGCCCTATTTCTTTGGCTTGAGTTTGGGTTTTGTAAGGCCTTAAGTCCGTAGTACTCTTGTGTAAATGTGGACAACTTCTGTGGTTTATCTAGTGTTTCCACTGTGTTGGTACTGAGTTTTGAGATGGTTAGATGTATATCACTTCTTAATACTAAAGTTGTGGTGATAATATACTGTGGGGTCCCGGCCGGACCTATATTATATAGTCATTGCAGGGGACGTGTTACAAAAGCTGTGGATCTTACTATGCAGGATATGTTGGAGTTTCTACGGTGATCCAGAAGTAATCAATCAGTTAGTCTCACTGCCAACGCGGTATGAACCTATAGGGTTGCACATAAGAGCATTTGGAGAACTTGGAGAAAGGATTGTGTTGGTCTTGCTCATATTGGATATGAGTGATAGGACCACTCCTATGATTATTTGGAGTTGAGTTGTTTTGGGAAGACTGCTCCTAGATATTGGGAATATTGCATGGAGCATGTCGAAGAAGGCTACAAGACGATACTATGAATATCGTCGAGAGGACTTCAAAACGACATTGTGAATGTCGTTCTGATAGAAAGGTTGTTATCGGGATCACAAGCCGATATTGGGAATATCAACTCGTGATCAATGTCGTCAAGAATGTCTCTACGACATGGACTAACACGAATTTTGTCGAGAGTGTCTCGGAGATTTTGTCGAGAGTGACTCGGCAATTTCATTGAGATGTCTCGACGATTTCATCGAGACTGTCTCGACGATTTCGTCGAGACCATCTCGATGAGTTCATCGAGACTGTCTCGACGAATGTTCCATGTCGACGAGACTATTTCTATGACAGATTGTCACTGGTCCTTTCGTCGATACTATCTCGACAATTTTGTTGAGATGTCTCGACGAATGACGTGTTATACCGATGAAACTTTTCTGCTCTGCTTAAATGGGTTTGCGGATAGCCGGGGCTACGGTCTGCCTTATCCATCTGGGTATAACAGGCTAGACCCTTTTAGGTTTTACCTGCCCTGACGGAGGCCGAGAGCGATGATACATCATAAGTGCGATCTCAAACTGTGTGCCTTATGGAGATCAAAGGGAATCGTTCCTTAAGAATGCGCCACCTCAAGAGATCAAGAGGAAGAGTTTATGTGGGATCTAGCCACCTCCCGTTCATCCTTTGAAGTTGTCGCGTCTAATTTGACAGATCTAGTTATCCGTGGAGACGTAGAGGACTTTCCTTCTCTGACATAATTCTTTTTCGACAAGGACATAGGTTTCTCCATCGCTTGGGTGGACTTCTGTAGAGGTGTAGATCTATTTCTGTATTAACTCCTTCTGACGAGTTTGTCTATTTCATTAGAGCTGCGGGAACAAAGAAGAGGACTCAGAATAGGATTCCGATTCCAGAAGAATTTTCTTGGTGCATCTAATTGAGTAGTGACTCAATTCTGCACATGTAATTTATATATTGCAACAATTTCTTGACTCCTGGTTTTAGCAAGATCCTTACATGAATCTTTTGGGTTGTTTTTTTTATTCTGCTGCACACATTTGATGTGACTACCCCTAAGGAAAACCCAACAGTGGTATCAGAGCTAGATTCCGCTAATTCCATGTTTTAGAAATTGTTCCCATTGTAGTAACTGTATGTCTCTATGTTAGTTTATGAAACTAAAGGCATAGAGAGATGAGCTTGTCTACTGCTTAAGGGTGTTTGCATGTGTTAACATCCGGTACATGTAAATCCGAACATTTAGAAATGTTCTAAATATTCAGATTTAATCCATATCATCAAGTGTTGATGGTTTTGTGCATCTGGAATGTATTCGGGTTATGCTTGTTGTTTCTTTCATGATTGTGATAATGTGTGCACATTGATTAAATGTTAATCAAGATTAATTGTTAATCAAGTATCATTAAAATCCCTTAAAATTAAAATTAAGTAATTGAATGCATTCCGATGGATGACACTCTTCCTGCCTCGATCGATGAAGTGTGGGCTTTCCAAAGCAGGTGCATTAATCTATCTTGGTAAGGGTGCGAGCAGATAATTGTGATATCTCACTATCGACATTGGGTCCAACTTAACTAGCTGATCTCAAAGGTTGAGTGTCTAGAGGCATAGGGTTGGCATGCACTATATGATGGATGTGAATAAAGATGTATTCACCAAAAATACAAGAGTTGCATAATGATGCAATTGACAAATGTTGTCTACCTAAATAGACACATTGGGGTGAACAGTCAAAGTTGACTTACGATGGCGTTGAAATACGGATCTTGTCCACTAAGAGAGTAGCTCGTATAAACTCTCTGAAATGATATTAAGGGTTATCAATTTGATTAAAATAGTGGAAGCTTTTAATAAAAGTCCTTATTAAAATTAAAATATAATTTGAAATATAGTACTAAAATATTTTGCAAATTTATTATAGAATTTCCATGGCAAGTACATCTCACTCTACTCTGTCCCTTAGGGTAATCCTTGGGAAAGACAAGCTCAATGGGATGAACTTCCTTGACTGGTATAGGAACCTGAGGATTGTCGTCAGGCAAGAGTGCAAGCTCTATGTCTTGGAAGGGGAAGCCCCCACAGAGACGACCGGGAATGCTCCCTGAGCAGACAAAGATGCTTACAAGAAGTATCAGGATGATACCATAGATGTGGAATGATTCATACTTGCTCCCATGTCATCTGAGCTTCAAAAGCAACACGAGAACATGTGTGGTTATGAGATAATCGAGCACCTCAAGAAAATGTTCGAGGGTCAAGCTTGATAAGAGAGGTTTGACATATCCAAAGCATTATTTCAGTGCAAAATGGGAGCTTGAGACTCAGTAGGGACTCATGTACTCAAAATGATTGGGTATATAGAGAACCTTGAAAGATTGGGTTTTCCCTTGGGCCAAGAGTTGGCCACTGATCTGATCCTGCAATCATTGTCAGATAGTTATGAGCAGTTCATCTTGAACTACAATATGAATGAGATAGACAAGACACTGCACGAGCTTCTAGGCATGTTGAGAACTGCCGAGAACAATATGAAGATGGTCAAGCCTGCTAGCCCCAAACTGATGGTGCGTAAAGGCAAGGGCAAGGCCAAGGGATCTAAGAAGACGAATATAGGATATAAGTCTCATCTTGATCCCAAGTCTTCTGCACTGAAAAGGAAAGGTCTGGCGAAGGAAGGGAAATGCCACCATTGCAGTAAGGCAGAGCATTGGAGGAGGAACTGTCCCCTCTATATTGAGGATCTGCAGAAACAAAAGGGAGGTATGACTTTCGCTTCAGGTATTTTCGTTATAGAAATAAACCTTTCTGCTCCTTCATCTTGGGTATTGGATACCGGATGCGGTTCTCATATTTGTACAAATGTGAAGGAATTGGGTAGGAGAAGAATGTTGGGTAAAGGAGATGTTGATCTGTGCATTGGAAATGGAGCAAGAGTTGTTGTCATTGTCGTTGGTGTCTATCATCTTTCTTTGCCCACTAGGTTTGTAATAGAACTAGATAACTGTTATTTTGTTCCAGCAAAATATTATATCCATTTCATGTCTTGACGTGAAAGGTTTTTCATCTACAATTAAGAACAATTGTTGTTTAGTTTTTATGAATGATGTTTGTTATGGTGTAGCCCAATTTTTTAATTGTTTATATGTTTTGAACTTACACCATCCGATATATAATGTAGAAAATACCAAAAGACTAAGAACAAATGACTCGAATCCTATGTACCTTTGGCATTGTCGTTTAGGCCATATAAATGAGAAATGCATATCCAAGCTCCATAGAGATGGGCTACTGGACTCATTTGATTATGAATCATTTGAGAGATATGAGTCTTGCTTGTTAGGCAAATTGACTAAAGCCCCTTTCACTGGTCATACTGAGAGGGCTCATGATCTTTTGGGTGTCAAACATAGTGATGTATGTGGACCCATGAGTTCTATGGCCAGAGGTGGGTTCCACTACTTCATTACATTTTCTAATGATTTCAATAGATACAGATACGTGTTTCTTATGAAGAACAAATTTGAATCCTTTGAAAAGTTCAAGGAGTTTCAAAATGAAGTACAAAACCAACTAGGAAAAACTATTAATGTACTCTGATCTGATCGAGGTGGCGAATATTTGTGTCAGGAGTTTCGTGATCATCTGAAAGAGTGTGGTATTGTATCACAACTCACTCCCCTTAGAACACCACAACATAATGGTGTTTCTGAGCGGAGGAATCGCACTTTGTTAGACATGGTTTGGTCGATGATGAGTCATACAGATTTGCTCATTTCCTTTTGGGGTTTTGCTCTAGAGACTGTTGCTTTCACACTAAATCGAGTTCCGATGAAGACGGTTCAAAAGACACCATATGAGATATGGACTGGGAAGCATCCTAGTATGTCGTTCTTTAAGATTTGGGGTTGTGAAGCATACATGCAACATCAAAAGCCTGGCAAGCTGGAACCCAAATCAATTAAATGTTATCTTATGGGATATCCTAGGGAAACCAAAGGGTATTACTTAAACCTACGTTGAGTCTGAGAGATATGGATTTCTCATGTTTCAAATAGGTAGTGTGTTGCTTATGGATTAGGATGATGAGCCTACAACCTACTAAGAGGCTATGAATGGATCAGAGACTCCGAGAAGTGGCTTGAGGCCATAAATATGAAATGGACTCCATATATGCAAACCAAGTTTGGAGCTTGGTGGAACCACCTAAAGGGGGATGACCCATAGGGTGCAAGTGGGTCTTCAAGAAGAAGACCGACAAGTATGGGAATGTACAATCATTCAAAGGCCGACTGGTGGCTAAAGGTTTCAGGCAAAATCATGGTATTGACTATGATGTAACATTTTCCCCTATTGTTATGGTCAAGTCCATCAGAATTCAACTTGTTATTGCTGTTTATTATGACTATGAGATTTTGTAAATTGATATCAAACAGCTTTCCTTAATGGAAACCTACTTGAAAAAGTGTACATGACACAACCCGAGGGTTTTGTATCTGATAGTTTACTTTGGTAGTAGTCTAACTCAACTAGAGTGGGTGCATAGGTCTCTTTGCTTTTTCTGGGATATTGTTAGTTGTTTCAGTTGTTTCAGTTGTTTAAGTTATATAAAAAATAACATAGAAAAGCATACAGATATTTATAGTGGATCCCCAAGGTCTGGGTACTCCACTTTTCCTCTACACCTTTCTAATAGTATGTTAGACAAGGCAATATCCTCTAACCACTCAACTCAAAGAGCTTACAACACAAATCCCTAAGGATTTCTCAGGTTTACTCCAAAATCATACCTCAGGCCAACAGCCCTACCTCAAAGTTCCCCAACTCCTACAGCTCAGTGACTCTCCTAGTCACCTACCTCAGGGCTATCAAGAAGCCATACCTCGAGATGGGAGTACAGCCCTACACTTTGGCACACATCCCTACACTGAGGCACACAGCCCTACACTCAGGCTTTCAGCCCTACAATCTCAGGCTCACATCCCTACACACTCAGAACAAATATGTTCTTACAAAAATGAATGATTCAATTATTACATCAGAAAAATATAAGAATACACCTTCAGATTAATTCTCCTATTGTAGAGCACCGCAGATTTGTGCCTTGGAGCGGGACTGGATAATAGCAACACTTTTCCTTGCTCCACCTGGTCTTCTTCCTTAATATAGGGAAGAATAACAACTTGCAATTCTGAGATGAATCAACAAGATATCTACCTCTCTTGTATTGATTAGCTTGCAGCTTGAGAGAGATGTCTTCACTAATAGAAGATGATGAGCTTTAGTAAGTTCAACAATGTGCTTACCATCAAAATCAATCTTCTCTATTCTGCTCAGTTTCCTTCTATTTGCCCTAGCTGATCCTTTTATACCTCCAAAAATCTTCAATAGCTATTTGGAGTGCCCAGTCACAACATGAACAAGAATAGAAAGGCTTATCTTGCTTTCTTGCCACTTGCGCCAAAAATGGATCCCGCCTATTTAACATTCATATTTGAATATGTCTCAGTGGATGGGCTAAGACAGGCTTCACTCTCAGTGGCAGAAATAACTTGCGTCTCAGCAAATCCACTGAGACAATTAGCCTTCTCAGTGATTTCCTATATATATAGCTCAGCTAAGACAGACATCTTCTCAGCGGCTATACAGTTGCCTCTCAGCGATTCAGCTGAGACCAGACTGTTATCTCAGCTGATCACGACAGAGAACTTTTCAACACTTAATTTGTAATTAAGCATGTATAATCATGAGATAAAATGGTAGATCAAATACAATATGCACTTAGCATTGTATGTGATGCATCTTCAAATCTAGGGAACATAGAAGGGAAATATTCCCAACAATCTCCTCATATTTGAAGAAGGCAGAACATAACACAATGCTAAGATGCATTAAGATAATGAAACATATCATGACAAATATTGATAGTAGAAATAAAGTCATGACTACATAACAAAATTATTGTTAACAAAGCTATAGGTAATACACAGCATTAGAAGTTTAACATCAAAGTTTGCCTTTCACATAAATCTCATATATTGATTGAAAGACCAAATGAATTAATAATAAACTGTCAACATAGTTTTATCATTAACATTGCATAATTTTGTCTAAAGAAAAATTAAGCATCTGTTCAAAATTTTCTCTTCTTAGCAGCACTTGAACTTCCAGCATGATCCTCAGCAACAGACTTTGCAGCAGCAACAACATTTATTTTAGCAACCACCTTCTAGTTCCTTTGCCTTTTGAGGTAATGAAAAGGCTTTGGAATGTATATGGATGGCATCCTTTTGGGGTTGGCTTTGTTCACTAGATTTTCTTTGAATATTCTTTCCCTTAGGGAATTTCTTTCCAGGTGCATAATCCATTCTTCTGCTGAATAAATGAAATCAATATTTTTTCATAGTTTTCCATGGTTCAACCAAGCATTCATGATTATGTTCTTTGAGTCATCACTCCAATATTCATAATCTGGATCTATGGCTTGATCAGCTCTGTTTTTAGCCATGAATTCCTCAGCTAGCATTACTCCTTCTCTTTTCCTTTTGGCTGTAAGTTTTGCATCCTGTGCAATCGTTGCTTGAGCATGGAAGTTAAAATCTTCATGTCTGCAATTGTCTAGGAGAGGAAGATTGAGTGCAATCCTTGTTCCTTGAAGAACTTTAAGAGCTAGCTCAGCATTGGTCTCCTCCCCCTTTCTGGCTTCTTCAAATATCTTTTGTTCAAGAGCTTGAGAAGTTGTTGTCACAGAGCCAGATAAGGTTTGAAATGCATTTTCTAAATCTGATTTACGATCATCTTCTCATATTCTCCTATTATAGTGGTTGCTGTGGAGCAAACATATCTTCAATATGATTGGCAGCTTTCTCTATCACTTCATCAGTCTTGCTGACATAGTTTTTGACATATCTCATGTCAGATTCTGCCATCTATAGATCCTTGTCCATTGATCTGAGAATAGTGCATTGAGATACAACAGTGTGTTCTGCATATTCAAACCACTTGGTCATTTGAGTGTTTAGATGGGTTGAATCTTCCTTTATAATCTTGAGTTCAC
Source organism: Dactylorhiza incarnata (assembly GCA_033032865.1). Lineage (NCBI taxonomy): Eukaryota > Viridiplantae > Streptophyta > Magnoliopsida > Asparagales > Orchidaceae > Dactylorhiza > Dactylorhiza incarnata. The sequence continues at coordinate 4,227,807 of JAWHQI010000068.1, forward strand.
CCATTGTAACACCCCGGGTTTTTCTTATAATTATTGCAATAAAACATATGTAATTAATAATAAATATTCTAAAGCGAAATATTAATTCAGGGCATCGTGGCGGAAGGGCGTTACCGTCTCGGGAGCGTCGTCGTCATCAGGCGTTTCGTTTCTAGAAAAAGGCATATATGCGGGTATGTGTATAAATATATATAGATATAAATATATTCGTGTATATAGGGTCTTGTATAAGTAAATTTGTGCAATCATGTTTTCATATAGGGAGGTATATGTAGGCGTATATATATACTCACAGTTATATATATGAGTATAGTTTTATATAAGTTTTTTTCGTGCAAAATTTCTTGCATGTGTATATATATATACAAGTTACATTTATATATATATAAAGGTTTAATTATTATATATATACACATATTATCTAAACTCCCTCCCCCCTTCAGCCATTATATTCCACCTCCCCTCCCTCGATAAGTCTGTTCTGTCGAGCGAGCTAGGGTGTAACACCCTAAAACTTTGAAGCAGAATTGGGCTGCTGGGAACTAGCGCAGGCGGTAGTGCTATCGCCTGGCGCTAGCCATCTCGACGGTTGCTAGCCGTCGAGATAGAAGCTTTAAGTGTCGGCAGACGCTATCCGTCGAGACGGAAGATAGCGCAGGAGCTAGCGCTAGCGCGCGATACAGATCCGTGATTTGAAATCGTGGCCGTCAAATCCTTATGTTCTTAGATCCGATGGATGGGATTTAATCCAGGATTTCTTAAGCCTTGACTAGAGGAGATATTCTCTTTATTCTAAAGTCTTATCTCTCTTCAAGCTTGAGAAAGAGGAAAGCCAAGGAGGAAGAAGAAGGTGTCTTCCACCATTGACGGAGCTCCGAAGCTCCGAATCGCGAGCCATTTACAGATCCACGGAGAGCAGCCCGGTGCGGTCCTTTCCATCCGATTAGAATCTTGGATTCTCATGGTGAACAAGAAAACGACAAGGGTAACGATCTTCTACTTGGACAAGTGAAGTCCTCCTTTTTATGGCATGTTTGCATGGAAAATCCCCCACCGATTGGTAGAGAAAAGGGAGTTTTCCAGCGGGTTGATCGTTTCGATCCCCTTTGGTTACTTGCATTAGCATCCGAAATCGTAGTACAGATATAGGCATTGTGTGTGAAACCCATCCGGACAGGTTGGTCTGGATTGGTGATGGCTATAATGATTAATTATGCCGGAGAAGACTCCGTGTTTTGTTTGCGCTATTTTCGGGTTCTGTGTACAGTAGAGTACTGCAGGGAGTCCTGGAGGTAACCTCCAGGAAATACCCAAAGTTGTGGGTGGATTCGGAGATCTGCCACTACCGCCCGGCGCTAGGGCTAGCGCCAGCGGTAGCTCCCAGGGAACTGGTTGTGGAGGTTTGAAACCTCCTTTCATTATTCGGGCCGAGGTGAAGCTGTACCCACGTCGCGACGATTGATTCTGACGATTTGAGAACAGGCAAAGCTGAACCGAACCCACTCCCATACCGAATCGGTGAAGAGGTAGCTCCTCGGTGCACTGTATGATGTTGGGATTGGTCCGTAAGGCAAGTTAGTCTTTACAGTCAAAGCTCATGCGAACTCTTTGTTTAAGGAGTTGTTTGGTGTAGCTCGGAGAGTACACCATGAGAGTGCCTTGAGAGTACGAAATGTGTGGTCGTGCGTGCCCACGTTGGTGTTGATTGCTTGTACATGTGGTGTTTGAATGTACCTTGACAATCTATGCCTATACTGTATGCCTGCAGGGAAGGAGTGCCACCACCCCTGCTTGAGGGGTGGGGTCGTTATAATTTTGGTCAGCTTTAGCTGATCGGTTACCTGTTTGCCACGTTTTGGTGGATCGTTGTTGCAGGTGCAGGTGAGCCAAGCGGGAAATAGCGGGCGGTGGCCCTTTTGCTGTGTTGGCCCTCGAAGGCCAGCCTCTTTTCTGCTTTTCATGTATTGCCGGCCTGCGTGCCGAAGTATGTTTATGGAGTTTTGTACCTTTTGGAATGTAAGGCCTTAAGGCCGTAACTCTTCCTGTGATAGTGGACTATTCTAAAAGAAATGTTAAATCTTTATGCTTTCGCTTATGTTTAGTACACTCTGGTGTAGTTATTTTCTGTATATCTCCTTTTAACGCCTAGCTAGTGTGGTTGGTATAGCATGGGGTCCCGGCCGGACCTACTGTTATATTATTCGTACTGGAAGGTTGTTACAATTTGGTATCGGACTTAGGGCGTCGATCCATAGTTTAGCGAATTCGGGACGAAATCATTTTAAGGGGTGGTGTGCACGGGATGTGCATTCACCTAAAATGACAAAAACTAATAAGAATGTCCACTTAGGAATGGAAAAACTTACTTGTTTGCGGAACCTGGGCGTTCCATGATTGTTGTTTGCTATGTTTTCGGTCACTAAATTGTGTCTTGCATGATTATAGGTGACTAGGAGTGCTGCGGGGCAGTCTCAACCTCGTAACACCGCTGAAAGTAGTGGGTCGGCTGAGGTGCCAGTGACCACTCCTCCTGCTGAGATGATCAGGTTAATCGCTGAAGCGGTCTTAGCGATGATCAACACTCAACCTCAAAGGCTTGCACAGCCTGCTATGCCTATTCCGGAAGTGGCCCCGGTGGCAACTGCCGCATTGGAACCTGCAGTGGAACCTGCGGTGGAGCCAAGGGTGGAACATCGAGTAGAGCGAGTAGTTGTTGCGCGAGCGCGTGATCAAAAACTTCAGCACTTTCTAAGTTTCCATCCTCCAACCTTTTCGGGGAATGGATCCCCAACGGAGGCGGAGGACTGGCTGTCAATAGTTAGAAAAACTCTAAAGGCGGCAGCAACGGAAGAAGCTATGATGGTCACCATAGACACCTTTCTCCTTAGCGGAGAAGCAGAGCTTTGGTGGGCCGAGCAGGAAGCGCATAATTTTGAAGGTAAGGTTATTACCGAGATCACTTTGGCGGAGTTCTCAAAGTCGTTTCTTCAGAGATATATTCCCTCTGCCTAACGCATTGCGTTGCAGAACCAGTTCTTGAAGTTAACTCAAGGCAATAGCTCGGTGGACGAGTACTTGCATGAGTTCACTAGATTGGGCCGCTATGCGGGGTTTTTGGTGGAAGATGAGGAAATGAAGACGAACAAGTTTTATGAAGGTCTTCGGGATGAGTTGAGGCTGCTCCTTGCAGGCCCAATGACGTTTGGCTTCCATGTGATGGTGCAAAGCGCCAGATCTCTGGAGTTGGACATGAAGAGAGTGCAAGCAAAGGGCGTGGCAAAGAAACTTGAATTTCATGCGCCAACCTCTCAATCCAAATCTGAGTTCAGGAGCAACAAAAGGATGTTCAAGTCTGCGGAACCAACTCGCTCAAATGTGTCGGGAGCTACGACCGCACATGGTCCAATTACATGTTTCACTTGCGGAAAGGTGGGACACAAAGCACGTGTGTGTCGCAGTGGTCCCCCGAGACCAGAAAACCGAGCGATGGACTATGCTCGTGCTGCGGGTCATGCGGAAAAAGGTAAAGCTGTGGAGTCTTCTGCTTCCCAGCACATTTCGACCCAGCCGAGAGTTTACTCGCTTGGCCAGCAAGAAGCCATATGACAAACTGACGTCGTCACAGGTATGGATTAGAAGTTAGCTTTTACAGCTATTTATGATTGATACTATTGTGCGACTTTATGTTAATTTGTGTGCAATTAGGTTTCGTCCTAATTTTCAACTGTCCGACGAGAGCTCTATTTAATACGGGTGCATCCCACTCTTTTCTGTCTGAGGACTTCGTGGTGCGAATCGGAGTGCCGTCTACCTTAGCATAGGATATATTGGAAGTAGTGCTACCCAATGGATCTCGCATGGGTGCGGATAGGAAGAGTCGTGTGAAGGTGCGGATTGGAAATCAAGACTTCGACTTGGAAGCATCGTTATTACCGCTAGCTGAATTTGACGTGATCTTCAGCATGGACTGGCTCTCAGAGCAGCGAGCATGCATCGATTGCAATTCAAAGGAGATCACTCTGAGAAAGAACACCGGAGATGAAACCACGTTCGCGGGTATGCGAGGACCGAGAAAGACGCTGATGTCTGCTCTCCACGTGGTTAAGGCATTGAGAAAAGGCGCGGAGTTGTTCTTCACCTTGTTGAAGGCTTCAGAGCCAAAGCGCGGTTTGAGTGATGTCCCAGTTGTAGCGGAGTATGTCGATGTGTTTCCTAACGAACTCCATGGGGCTCCGCCTCAGTGAGAGATTGATTTCTGTATTGAGCTGGTGCCAGGTGCCAAGCCTGTAGCACGCTCACCGTACCGAATAGCGCCAAAGGAATTGGCAGAGCTGAAGGTCCAATTGCAAGATCTGCTAGAGCAAGGCTACGTACGTCTGAGTTCATCGCCTTGGAGTGCACCGGTCCTCTTTGTGAAAAAGAAGGACGGGAGCTTGCGTCTATGTATCGACTATCGAGAGCTGAATAAGTTGACCGAGAAGAACCATTATCCGATTCCAAGAATCGACGACTTATTCGACCAACTGGTTGGGTCGACGGTATACTCTAAGCTTGACTTAAGGTCTGGTTATTATCAGCTTCGTATTCGAGATTGTGATATTCCAAAGACAGCATTCAGTACCCGCTTTAGGCACTATGAGTTCACTGTTATGCCGTTCGGTCTATCTAACGCACCGTTAGTATTCATGGACTTAATGAATAGAACGTTCCGAGAGTATTTGGATCAGTTTGTGATCGTCTTCATCGACGACATTTTGGTATACTCTCAGTCGGAGGAGGAGCATGCAGAGCATCTGCAAGTAGTTTTAAGCACCCTGAGGAGGAGTCAACTTTATGCCAAGTTCTCCAAATGCGAGTTTTGGCTATCGTCAGTAGCATTCCTGGGTCATGTTGTTAGTGGGATGGAATTGCGGTTGATCCGTCGAAAATAGAAGCAATCCGAGCGTGGCCTGTGTTGAAAAACGTAGCGGAAGTCCGATGTTTCTTAGGACTTGCCGGCTATTATAGGCGCTTTGTGGAGAACTTCTCGAGGGTCGTACTCCCTCTCACTAAACTGACTAGGAAAGATCACAAGTTCGATTGGTTGCCTGAGTGCGCTCGAGCTTTTGAAGAATTGAAGAGCCGTCTGAGCACGGCGCCCATTCTATGCTCGCCATGTGGTACGGAAGGCTACGAAATTTATAGTGACGCCTCGGGGAGTGGTTTGGGTTGCGTCCTAGTGCAGGTCGGAAAGGTAATTGCCTACGGCTCCCGACAACTGAAGGTTCATGAAAGGAACTACCCGGTCCATGATTTGGAGCTAGCGGTCATGGTATTTGCTCTTAAACTTTGGAGGCACTACTTTTATTATGGCGTGAAGATCGACATCTTTACGGACCACAAAAGCCTCAAGTACCTGCTTGATCAAATGGAGTTGAATATGCGTCAAAGGAGGTGGATGGAGTTCCTTGGGGACTACACCTTCGACATTCGATATACTCCTGGGAAAGGAAATGTGGTTGCGGACGCATTGAGTCGTCGGACTCCTGCACAGGCAAACTGGATTTTGATGCATGATGAGCGTCTAATCCGGGAGCTAGAAGCCTTGGAGATCATTTGTGTCGATAAAAGAGTGTCTTCTTCAGCATGCCTGAACTGGACGGAGGTTCAATACGACCTGGCCGACCGAGTTCGACAAGCTTTGGAGCTGGATTCAAGCATGCAGCGTTATAAAGCGGAGACCATGGATGGGTCAAACGTTGTTTTCTCCTTCGAAGATGATCTTATGTGGAAAAATGGCAGATTGTGTGTCCCAAATGTTGGCACTCTACGGGCGGAGTTGATGTACGAGGCTCATCATACCAAGTACTCGATCCACCCTGGGAGCATGAAAATGTACATGGATATGAAGAAACTCTTCTGGTGGCCGGGTATGAAGAAAGACATTGCCCTCTACGTGGCCAAGTGTCATACTTGCGCGTTGGTGAAGGCGGAATGTCAACGTCCTGGCGGGTTTCTGAAGTCCTTGCCGATTCCGGAATGGATGTTCGATGATATTTCGATGGATTTCGTGCACGGATTGCCGAGATCGCAACATGGAAACGACGCCATCTGGGTGGTCGTGGACCGATTGACGAAGGTATCACACTTTATTCCGAATCAGAAGGATGATTCTGTGGAAAAGCTGGCAAAGTTGTACGTCGATAACATTGTACGGTTGCACGGGATTCCCCGTAGCATCGTCATTGATCGTGATGGGCGGTTCATATCAAATGATTGGAGGCTGATTCATCAATTATTGGGTACCAAGCTAAAGTTTAGCACGACCTTCCACCCGCAAATGGATGGACAGACCGAAAGGACCAATAGGACGATGTAGGACATGCTGAGGATGTGCTCCCTGGACTTCGGAAAGAGATGGAAGGACCATCTCTATATGATTGAGTTTGCTTACAACAATAGCTACCAAGCAAGTATAAAGATGGCACCTTTCGAGGCTCTTTATGGTAGGAAATGTCGCACACCGTTATCTTTGTCTGAAATGGGCGACACTAAGTTGTTAAAACACAAGGACGTGGATGAGGCCAATACATCAATTCAGGCTATTCGGGAGCGGTTGCTCATTGCCCAGGATAAGCAAGCAAAATACTGCAATGCAAATCATCGGAATGTCGAGTTTGTCGTTGGCAACTGGGTTTATCTCAAGATCAAACCGTTCAAAGGAGTATCGAGGATCCGACGCTTGAAAAAGCTAAGTCCAAGGTACTTAGGACCGTTCGAGATTTTGAGCGCATTGGTGAAGCTGCCTACCGGCTTGCTCTATCTTCGGAGCTAAGCGGGCTTCATGACGTATTTCACATTTCTGTTTTGTGGAAGGCTGTGAAAGAGCCTACTCATGTTGTTGCGGTGAGCCAAGTGTCGGTAGATGGTGGGCTTGGGACGAAAGTCAAACCCATTTGGATTGAAGACACTGAAGTGAAGCAGTTGCGGAACAAGTCCATTCGGATGATGAAGGTCCGTTGGAATAATTGCGGAAGAGAGGAACTCTCTTGGGAAAGAGAGCAAACAATGCTTGCGGAGTACCCCGAGCTTTTTCTCTCAGGTATAGTTTATTTCTGTTGCTGCTGTTTTCGTAATTTCGGGACGAAATTCCTTAAAGTAGGGGAGATTTGTAACACCCCAAAACTTTGAAGCAGAATTGGGCTGCTAGGAGCTAGCGCAGGCGGTAGTGCTACCGCCTGGCGCTAGCCATCTCGACGGTTGCTAACCATCGAGACGGAAGCTTTAAGTGTCGGCAGACGCTAGCCGTCGAGACGGAAGCTAGCGCAGGCGCTAGCGCTAGCGCCGGCGCTAGCGCGCGATATAGATCCGTGATTTGAAATCGTGGCCGTCAAATCCTTATGTTCTTAGATCCGATGGCTGGGATTTAATCCGGGATTTCTTAAGCCTTGGCCAGAGGAGATATTCTCTTTATTCTAATGTCTTATCTCTCTTCAAGCTTGAGAAAGAGGAAAGCCAAGGAGGAAGAAGAAGGTGTCTTCCACCATTGACGGAGCTCCGAAGCTCCGAATCGCGAGCCGTTTATAGATCCACGGAGAGCAGCCCGGTGCGGTCCTTTCCATCCGATTAGAATCTTGGATTATCATGGTGAACAAGAAAATGACAAGGGTAACGATCTTCTAATTGGACAAGTGAAGTCCTCCTTTTTATGGCATGTTTGCATGGAAAATCCCCCACCGATTGCTGGAGAAAAGGGAGTTTCCAGCAGGTTGATCGTTTCGATCCCCTTTGGTTACTTGCATTAGCATCCGGAATCGTAGTACGGATATAGGCATTGTGTGTGAAACCCATCCGGACAGGTTGGTCTGGATTGGTGATGGCTATAGTGATTAATTATGCCGGAAAAGACTCCATGTTTTGTTTACGCTATTTTCGGGTTCTGTGTACAGTAGAGTACTGCAGGGAGTCCTGGAGTTAACCTCCAGGAAATACCCGAAGTTGTGGGTGGATTCGGAGATCTGCCACTACCGCCCGGCGCTAGGGCTAGCGTCGGCGGTAGCTCCCAGGGAACTGGTTGTGGAGGTGTGAAACCTCCTTTCGTTATTCGAGACGAGGTGAAGCTGTACCCACGTCGCGACGATTGATTCCGATGATTTGAGCACGGTCAAAGCTGAACCGAACCCGCTCCCATACCGAATCGGTGAAGAGGTAGCACCTCGGTGCACCGTATGATGTTGGGATTGGTCTGTAAGGCATGTTAGTCTTGACGGTCAAAGCTCATGCGAACTCTTTGTTTAAGGAGTTGTTTGGTGTAGCTCGGAGAGTACACCGTGAGTGTGCCTTGAGAGCACGAAATGTGTGGTCATGCGTGCCCATGTTGGTGTTGATTGCTTGTACATGTGGTGTTTGAATGTACCTTGACAATCTATGCTTATACTGTATGCCTGCAGGGAAGGAGTACCACCACCCCGGCTTGAGGGGTGGGGTCATTATAATTTTGGTCAGCTTTAGCTGACCGGTTACCTGTTTGCCATGTTTTGCTGGATCGTTGTTGCAGGTGCAGGTGAGCCAAGCGGGAAATAGCGAGCGGTGGCCCTTTTGCTGTGTTGGCCCTCGAAGTCCAGCCTCTTTTCTGCTTTTCATGTATTACCGGCCTACATGCCGAAGTATGTTTATGTAGTTTTGTACCTTTTGGAATGTAAGGCCTTAAGGGCGTAACTCTTCACTTTATTGTTTCATTCCTGTGATAGTGGACTATTCTAAAAGAAATGTTAAATCTTTATGCTTCCTCTTATGTTTAGTACACTCTGGTGTTGTTCTTTTCTGTATATCTCCTTTTAACGCCTAGCTAGTGTGGTTGGTATATCATGGGGTCTCAGCCGGACCTACTGTTATATTATTCGCACTGGAAGGGTGTTACATAGGGTTTGTCGGGATCGTCGGTGGTGGCGTTTTGGGGGTCACCGGCGCTTGGTTTCTTCGTCGGGGTAGAGGATCGAAGAGCTCTTGTCGAGCTTTCCTCGAATTGGGAGGCATTGCGGCCTTGGACCTTGGTTAAGGAAAGAAAACTCTTCACTTACCTCCTCTCCATCTCTTTTCTGTACTTTTTCTTGATTAGTGGTATCCTCTTGGTTGTTGGCAAGGCTCTTTATAAATTCTTGTGGCTGCCTTTCCTTATCTTGGTTAGCAAAAAAATTTTGGGATTTTGCTTTCCGTTGGGGGCTGCTATGTATTGTCCAGTTGGGGTTTAAAATTATGGGGGGGGGGCTGTTATGCATGATCCCCGGGCTCAATTTAATTTGGGCTTGTTGCACTTTGAACTATCGAAATTTTTGCCTTGTTGAGGATACTGTTTGATATCATCATCAGGGGGGGGGGGGGGGGGGGGGGGGGGTTGCCTCACTCGTATTCTAGCTGGGGTTGTTTCTTATTCTTGTTTAATTGGCTGCTGCTATGCTTTTGCTGGGAACTGCTTTCATTTTTTTTTATTTGGTCTAAACCGGGCTGCTGCTATAGAATTTATTTTACTTTGGGGGCTGATGGGTTATTTGTTTGGGGTTGCATCTTTGCTCTTGATTTGGGGGCTGCTCCTTGTTAATTTGGGGCTACTTCCTGTATTTTAAAATTATGGGGGGGGGGGGGGGGGGCTGCTCTTGCTTCCTATGCATTTTGTTAAGGGTTGCTGCTGTTTTATTACTTAGGGACTGTTGTTGGTATACTTCCCTAATTGGATGGCTGCTATTATAAACCCCGACTTATCTATTTTTTTTGTGGGGCTGCTGCTAGGGTATGCTTCTTGGGCCTTGGCTTGTGTAAATCCCGATTTCTTTTACTCCTTTGAGGCTGTTTTATAACTGTCCCTGTGGGGGGCTTATTTTGGGGCTGGTTTGCTATTATCCTACTTTAGAGGCTGCACCTTGATTTTTTGGTTTAATGGGTGTTGTCGGTTTAATTGTGGTTACTTTTTAAATTCTGTATACCTCTCATAATTGCTTGGCTAAATGTTGGTGGAATTGTTTGAACTGGAAGGATGGGTAAAGGGAACAATGGGGTCCTCCATCATAATTCTTTTAATAGCGGTTGGTAGGACAATGAGACCACCACCACGGCGCCTTTGTTTAGTTGGGGTGAATGTACCCTTTATGTGAGTGGATAGTGACATTGTTTGGGTCCTCCACCACTGGTCCATTTTGCACTATATGCCAAATTTAGTTATGCTCTTGCTCATCGGACTGGCTCTATGCGGGATCTTCTTAACCTTCTACTGCTGAAATCTTTATATAAGCGTATATATAGTTATATATATATATATGTATATGTATATATATATGTATTTATATACTCTTTTCAGACCGGCTATGCTACTTGTTCCTTTGCCTGCTCTTACTTATAATCATGTTGTTTTCTTGCACCCTCTGGGCTGAGGCATTCTTTTCTTATGGATGCCTCGGGTTCAGGTTCGTAGCTACCGCAGGACTTAGAGCGGGGTCGTTCAGTTTCCCCGGTGGAGGGATTTCCTCCCTAGTAAGTAAGGATGCAGTTTCTTTTGTTGTAGCCCCTTGCATTTGGACTGTTGACTCTCTTTCCTGCGGGTCTGTGTCAGTTGTTGACGCCCGTATGGCTTTTGTTTAGCTTACTTGCTCATGCTGCTGCTAGTTTCTTTTTCTCCTTCTTAGTTATTTGTACTTGTGTACTCTGGGAAAAGCTTTACTTTCTGGGTATTTATGAAAATCTTTTAGCAAAAGCTGTTCCTTTAACTTGCTTTGATGTTCTTACTATTATGTATCACCTATTTGCAAAGCTTAAAACAAAATGATATTTCCTTATTATATACTAAATTTAGTCCTACGTTCGCCCTGAAGACATCTTTGGTCTTCAGCGCCTTTAGGAATAAAATGAACCTATTCTCTTCCGTTGTGTGCGCATATCTTTTTAAAGAGTGGCTATGCGAACCACAGGGCCGAGGGGCACGGCTTCCTAACCTAATGAAAGTAATCTTAAAAGATAATTCCTTTTATTTATGCATATCTTTTCTCGTAAAAATTTTCGTTCGAGTGCTCGCCTGAACGTCTGTAGTTGCCCCTACAGGACGTGGCATCATGACGCATATTTTCCCCCTTTGCTCTGATATCTTAATTTATTTCGGGAAAATACGGGTTGTGACAGTTGGTATCAGAGCCAGGTTAGTCGGGTTGCTGGAAATGATCTGGTTGGCCCGGTTAACCGTCCAGTGAGAATCGTTAATCATTGCATACACTCACTGATGGGTCATCGGTAGATCTCGGCTGAAGCACGAACACGACACTCATAAGCATGAAAGAAGAATGGGATGCATAATAAGTGTCTGTATATGGATCCTCATAGGTGACAACAAGCGACTGTTATGTAGTATGGGATGCATAACGTAGGTCGCATGCGTGTCCATTAGATTTTCTTTTTCGTTGCATGCGATAATATGTAATATGGGATGCATAAGATCGCATGTGTACGTCACTCATAGCATGCATTAAGGCATTTTCTTAGTTTGCATAGCACTGCATGCATATCATAACATTGCATAAGCACACGTGCCAAGCTAGAGATCTACACGATGACACATGTACACGCATGATTTTAAGTAAGATGATAAGTTTGTATGCATTCGGGTAAGGTGAGTCCAGCCTTATCATGTTGTTTGTTGTTGCTCCTATTAGGTATGGCTTCTAGGCGTCGGCCCGCGAAACCTGTCCCCCAGTCTGAGGGCGAGACTTTAGGTGCGCATAGTGAGGCGGTAATTGAAGAGCTGTGTCTGAATAACGAGACCTTGGCGCGTTAGTTGGTCGCGATGCAGGAGCAGATGCAGGTGTTGTTGATTGCCACTCAGCGGCAGCAGCCCGCAGCTAGTCAGGCGGAGGCTGTTCGTCCTGCACCCCTTGTTCCCCCTGCTGCGTTGTGGCCAGAAATGAATTTTATCTCGCATTTCCAAAGGCTAGGACCCCCGACTTATGACGGGAGGGCAGACTTTATGGCGCTTGATGATTGGATCCTGGCGATGGAGGAGATGTTCTCGTACTCTAGCGCGACGGCGGACCAGAGGGTGATGATTGCTGCCTTTCAGCTGAAGGGTTTGGCAAAAAGTTGGTGGATCCGGGAGAAGGAGGCCCTCGTAGAAGGTTGCTCGTGGGAGCAGTTCAAGTGGAGGCTGTGAAGAAATTCCTGCCTTCAGTGGAGCAGGATCGCCTGATGAATACCTTCTTGCATCTGAAGCAGCAACAGCTCACTGTGGGGGAGTACGAGATTGAGTTCAGTAAGCTGCGCAGGTTCGCCCCAGATTTAGTTGTCAGCGAGGAAGGCAGGGAGAAGCGGTTTCTGGGAGGTCTCCGTAGTGAGATCCAGCAGTTGGCTAGTGTTTACCGGTCTGTGAGCTTTGCGGAAGAGGTGGAGGCCAACCTGAAGGTAGAAGCAATCGAGAATGCCAGAAATCGGGGGAAAGAATTAAGAAAGGAGAAAAGGAAAGCCGACGATGGAGGCAGCCTTGCCCCGAGTAAGAAGGGGAAGGTTGTGTGCAGTTTCTGTTGCCGTGTGGGCCACCCCTTCGAGAAGTGCTTCAGGAGGCAGGGTGTGCAGCAGCAGCAGCTGCTAATGCTCCGAAGAATGATTTGTTTTGCACTTCATGCAAACAGAGGGGGCACGACGATCGTCGTTGCTGGTCAAAGGGTAAGGTTTGTTATCAGTGCGAACAGAATGGGCATGTGAAGTCCAAGTTCCCGCAGCTTCAGTCGACCGGCTAGCAACTTGCCCTCCCAGCCGTGGCACCGCCACCGCCTCTGCTGCAGCAGATAGATCGAGGGAAAGTAAAGTTGAATGCAGTGACGAAGGAAGAAGCGCAGTGCTCGAACCAGGTGATATCAGGTTCGTCCTCGTTCTCATTATAGTTTAACCTTGTTATGTCGATTTAGATGTTATTAATGCCTCATCCTTGTCATGTCGTGTGTCTGTACTGCTTTGTTAGGCGATTTTAAGGTTCGAGATTGTTGGGCGCACGTTCTGTTTGACTCCGGTGCCACTCACTCTTTTGTGGCCAAAAGGTTTGTTGATCGGCATCGCTAGGCCTTGGAGCGAGTTGATGATCCGTTTCGTGTCAAGTACCCGTCCGGAGATTCAGTGGTGTCAGATCTGTGCGTGAGGCAGTGTCTGGTTGTGTTGGATGGATTTTTGGGGTATTCAGATCTGAAGGTGATCGACTTGGAGGATTTTGACGTGATCTTGGGCATGGATTGGCTAGCCCGTTATGACGCCGTGATCCAGTGCAGGGATAAGCGTCTGGATTTTTGGATGGATGATGGCCAGCCCAGGAGCGTGTTTGGCTTCCCGCGTCATACTTCCTCAGTTATGTCGGTGGTTTGTGCCCAAGCCTTGGTGGTGTTTGATGACCGGGTCTGCGTTGTTTTTGTTTTTCTTGCGGCTTGTGCATCGGCGCCTTGTGTGGGGGACATTCCTGTGGTGTGGGAGTTCCCGGACATTTTCCTGACAACCTTCCAGGTCTCCCTCCTGAGCGAGAGGTTGAGTTTGTGATAGATTTGGAGCCCGGGACCCGTCCTATTGCGAAGGCACCCTATCGTATGGCACCGCAGGAGTTGGAGGAGCTGCGCACTCAGTTGGATGAGCTTCTTTAGCTTGGTTTTATTAGGCTGAGTTCATCGCCTTGGGGTGCGTCGGTTCTGTTCGTGAGGAAGAAGGATGGGACGATGAGGCTTTGCATCGATTATAGAGAGTTGAACAAGGTCACTATCAAAAATAGATATCCGTTGCCGCGGATTGATGACTTGTTTGACCAGTTGCAGGGTAGCTGCGTGTTCTCAAAGATCGACCTTCAGTCCGGTTACCATCAGTTGAGGATTCGCGACTCAGACGTTCCGCAAACTGCTTTCCGGTCGCGTTACGGACATTTTGAGTTCCTGGTGATGTCCTTTGGGCTGACGAATGCGCCCTCTGCTTTCATGGATCTAATGAACAGGGTATTCCGGGACTTTCTGGACCAGTTCGTGGTGGTTTTTATTGATGATGTGCTGATCTATTCTTCGAGTGAAGAGCAGCATGCTCGGTATCTGCGGTTGGTGTTGTCTACCTTGAGGGCACACAAGTTGTATGCCAAGCTGAGCAAATGCGAGTTCTGGATTTCGCAAGTCTCTTCCTTGGGTCACGTGGTGAGCAAGGGTGGAATCTCTGTGTACCCAGTGAAGGTCGCTGCTGTTTTGGACTGGAAGAGGCCGGCATCGCCTAAGGAGATCCGTAGTTTCCTGGGTTTAGCAGGCTATTACCGGAGGTTTGTGGAGGGTTTCTCAGGCCTTTTCGTGCCTCTGACTAGATTGACGCGGAAGGGAGCGGCTTTCTATTAGAGCGACCAGTGCGAGGAGGCCTTTCAGGAGTTAAAGAGAAGGTTGTGTTCCGCCCCGGTTTTGGCTCTCCCGGTTGAGGGAGTGGAGTTTCAGGTCTACGTCGATGCTTCGTTGATAGGCCTTAGGTGCTTCCTCATGCAGGAGGGCAAGGTCATTGCGTATGGGTTGAGGAAGCTTAAGGTGCATGAGCGGAACTATCTGACGCATGATTTGGAGTTTGATGCGGTGATTTATGCCCTGAAGCTGTGGAGGCATCTCTTGTATGGAGTGGTGTGCAAGATCTACTCAGATCACAAGAGCCTGATTTACGTGTTCTCTCAGCGAGAGCTGAACCTGCGCCAGCGTCGGTGGATGGAGTATGTGGCTGATTATGATGTGGAGATCCTCTATCACCCCGGCAAGGCAAACGTATTGGCGGATGCCCCGAGCAGGAAGTCAGCTTCTGTTTTCGGACTCTCTGTGCAGTCCCTGGTGGAGGAGTTCTTTTTGATGAGCATAGCGGTGAAGCCCAGTGGTGGTCCGTCTTGTATGGAGGTTGAAGAGCCGTCTTGGATTGCTTTGACGAAGTTGCACCAAAAGGATGATCTAGATTTGCAGCACCTCCGGAGCAGGGCTGAGAGAGGTGAGTTGCCGGATTTCTCAATTAATGTTGAGGGTACCTTGAGGTACCAGGGTAGGCTTTGCATACCCGCTGTGGAGGAGATTGGAGCAAAGATTTGTGAGGAGGCTCACGACTCCAGCCTATCTTATCACCCTGGCTCTACGAAGATGTATAGCAATTTGAAGCAGATCGTGTGGTGGCCAGGCTTGAAGGGCGATATTGCGAGGTTCGTAGCGCAGTGTTACACTTGTCAGCACGTCAAGGCGGATCACAAGAGACCCGGGGGCAGGTTGACTCCGTTGGATATTCCCTTGTGGAAGTGGGAGAGCATCTCCATGGACTTCATTACTGGATTGCCGAGGTCCCCACAAGGACATGATGCAGTGTGGGTCATCGTGGACAGGTTGACCAAGTGTGCTCATTTCGTGCCGTACAAGACTAGTTATTCGATGGAGAAGATTGCATCTCTGTATGTGCAGGAGCTCATTAGACTGCATGGAGTACCCGCGAGCATAGTGTCTGATCGTGATTCCAGATACACTTCCCATTTTTGGCAGAGTCTGCAAGGGGCTTTGGGCACCGATCTCAGGTATTCTACAGCTTATCACCCGCAGATGAATGGGCAGACAGATAGGGTTAATTAGATCGTGGAGGATAAGATCCGGTGTTACATTCTAGAGCATGGAGGAGCTTGGGATGAACGCCTTGGGATCATGGAGTTCGCGTACAACAATAGTTATCAGGAGAGCTTGCAGATGGCTCCGTTTGAGGCTCTGTATGGGAGGCGATGTCGGACTCCCCTGTTTTGGGCTGAAGTGGGCGAGAAGCCAGTTCTGGGTCTTGAGGCTTTGGAAGAGATGAGTTTTGCCGTGACGCAGATCCGTGAGAAGCTTCGGGTAGCTCAGGAGCGCTATGAGAAATACTCCAATCGGCGTAGAAGCGATTTGGAGTTTTCAGTGGGGGACATGGTGTTCCTAAAGGTGTCCCCGATGGCGGGCGTTAAAAGGTTTAGGAAGAGCCATAAGCTGGACCCCAGGTATGTGGGCCCATTCGAGATCGTCGAGCGCATCGGAGTTTCTGCTTACAGGTTGTCGTTACCTGCCTCTTTCCCCGGTGTGCATGACGTGTTCCATGTGAGCCAGTTGTGGAAGTGCATCCGCAGCGATCGCCATGTTCTGGATTATGTGTCAGTGCTGCAGCCCAATTTGTCTTTTGTGTAGCAGCCTGTTCGTATTTTGGAGAGGCAGGATCAGGTGTTGTGGAGGAAGTCCATCCCTATATTGAAGGTCCTCTGGGGTAATCAGGATGTTCGGGGTGCGACCTGGGAGCTAGAGTCAGCAATGAAGGAGTCATATCCTCACCTTTTCAGCTAATTTTCCCCGGTAAGTTTCCGTCTTCTACGTTTTTCCTCGTTTTGAATTGTTGTTGCAATGTTTTGAGCCGAAACTTTTTGTTAGGAGGGGTGGCTGTAACACCCCGGGTTTTTCTTATAATTATTGCAATAAAACATATGGAATTAATAATAAATATTCTAAAGCGAAATATTAATTCAGGGCATCGTGGCGGAAGGGCGTTACCGTCTCAGTAGCGTCGTCGTCATCCGGCGTTTCGTTTCTAGAAAAAGGCATATATGCGGGTATGTGTATAAATATATATAGATATAAATATATTCGTGTATATAGGGTCTTGTATAAGTAAATTTGTGCAATCATGTTTTCATATAGGGAGGTATATGTAGGCGTATATATATACTCACAGTTATATATATGAGTATAGGTTTATATAAGTTTTTTTCGTGCAAAATTTCTTGCATGTGTATATATATAAAAGTTATATTTATATATATATATACAGGTTTAATTATTATATATATACACATTTTATCTAAACTCCCTCCCCCCTTCAGCCATTATATTCCACCTCCCCTCCCTCGAAAAGTCTATTCTGCCGAGCGAGCTAGGGTTCGTCGGGATCGTCGGTGGTGGCGTTTTGGGGGTCACGGGCGCTTGGTTTCTTCGTCGGGGTAGACGATCGGAGATCTCTTGTTGAGCTTTCCTCGGATTGGGAGGTGTTGCGGCCTTGGACCTTGGTTAAGGCAAGAAAACTCTTCACTTACCTCCTCTCCATCTCTTTTCTGTATTTTTTCTTGATTAGTGGTATCCTCTTGGTTGTTGGCAAGGCTCTTTATAAATTCTTGTGGCTGCCTCTCCTTATCTTGGTTAGCAAAAAATTTTTGGGGTTTTCTTTCGGTTGGGGGCTGCTATGTATTGTCCAGTTGGGGTTTAAAATTATGGGGGGGGGGGGGGGGGGGGCTGTTATGCATGATCCCCGGGCTCGATTTAATTTGGGCTTGCTGCACTTTGAACTATCGGAATTTTTGCCTTGTTGAGGCTGCTGTTTGATATCATCATCAGGGGGGTTGCCTCACTCATATTCTAGCTGGGGCTGTTTCTTATTCTTGTTTAATTGGCTGCTGCTATGCTTTTGCTGGGAACTGCTTTCATTTTTTTTATTTGGTCTAAACCGGGCTGCTGCTATAGAATTTCTTTTACTTTGGGGGTTGCTGGGTTATTTGTTTGGGGCTGCCTCTTTGCTCTTGATTTGGGGGCTGCTCCTTGTTAATTTGGGGCTACTTCCTGTATTTTAAAATTATGGGGGGGGGGGGGGGGGGGCTGCTCTTGCTTCCTATGCATTTTCTTAAGGGTTGTTGCTGTTTTATTACTTAGGGGCTGCTGTTGGTATACTTCCCTAATTGGAGGCTATAATTATAAACCCCGACCTATCTATTTTTTTTGTGGGGCTGCTGCTAGGGTATGCTTCTTGGGCCTTGGCTTGTGTAAATCCCGATTTCTTTTACTCCTTTGAGGCTGTTTTATAACTGTCCATGTGGGGGGCTTATTTTGGAGTTGGTTTGCTATTATCCTACTTTAGAGGCTGCACCTTGATTTTTTTGGTTTAATGGGGGCTGTCGGTTTAATTGTGGTTACTTTTTAAATTCTGTATACCTCTCATAATTGCTTGGCTAAATGTTGGTGGATTTGTTTGAACTGGAAGGATGGGTAAAGGGAACAATGGGGTCCTCCATCACAGTTCTTTTCATAGCGGTTGGTAGGACAATGAGACCACCACCACGGCGGCTTTGTTTAGTTGGGGTGAATGTCCACTTTATGTGAGTGGATAGTGACATTGTTTGGGTCCGCCACCACTGGTCCATTTTGCACTGTATGCCAAATTTAGTTATGCTCTTGCTCATCGGACTGGCTCTATGCGGGATCTTCTTAACCTTCTACTGCTGAAATCTTTATATAAGCGTATATATATAGTTATATATATATGTGTATATGTATATATATATGTATTTATATACTCTTTTCAGACTGGCTATGCTACTTGTTCCTTTGCCTGCTCTTACTTATAATCATGCTGTTTTCTTGCACCCTCTAGGCTGAGGCATTCTTTTCTTATGGATGCCTCAGGTTCAGGTTCGTAGCTGCCGCAGGACTTAGAGCGGGGTCATTCAGTTTCCTCGGTGGAGGGCTTTCCTCCCTAGTAAGTAAGGCTGCAGTTTCTTTTGTTGTAGCCCCTTGCATTTGGACTGTTGACTCTCTTTCCTGTGGGTTCGTGTCAGTTGTTGATGCCCGTATGGCTTTTGTTTAGCTTACTTGCTCATGCTGCTGCTAGTTTCTTTTCTCCTACTTAGTTATTTGTACTTATGTACTCTGGGAAAAGCTTTACTTTCTGGGTATTTATGAAAATCTTCTAGCAAAAGTTGTTCCTTTAACTTGCTTTGATGTTCTTACTATTATGTATCACCTATTTGCAAAGCTTAAAACAAAATGATATTTCCTTATTATATACTAAATTTAGTCCTACGTTCGCCCTGAAGACATCTTTGGTCTTCAGTGCCTTTAGGAATAAATGAACCCATTCTCTTCCGTTGTGTGTGCATATCTTTTTAAAGAGTGGCTATGTGAACCACAGGGCCGAGGGGCATGGCTTCCTAACCTAATGAAAGCAATCGTAAAAGATAATTCCTTTCATTTATGCATATCTTTTCTCGTAAAAATGTTCGTTCGAGTGCTCGCCTGAACGTCTGTAGTTGCCCCCTACAGGATGTGGCATCATGACGCGTATTTTCCCCCTTTGCTCTGATATCTTAATTTATTTCGGGAAAATATGGGTTGTGACAGCCATCACTTCATCCTTCACAGTTGAAACAGATTTATCTATATATTCCTTCATTGAAGATGTATGACTATCAAGCATTGTCTTGATTGAACTTAGAAGAAGTTCATTTGAATGTGTAGAGGTTAAGGGTTGTTGTTCAACAATGATGGGTTGTGTGAAAGTTGCTGACAGAACAATAGGTAGGCTTTTCTCTTGATTTTCTTTACCACCACACTCATCTAGAGTGGATGTCTCAGCTGCTGTGGTGGATGGAATTATCTCATCATGAGAAGGAACCTTTGTGTGCTCCCCCTCAACTTGATCACTGATATTTTCAGTTGACATTTCAATATCATCACTATTATCAGCATCATTATCAACATCATCATGATTATCATCAGCAACATCATCAGATGACTTCTTCTGCTCCCCCTCAGATGGAGCATCTATCTTTTCTTGATTTATTGAATCTAAGAAGTCTGGGGAATCATTAGGAATTAGATTAATTCTTCTTTCAAGATTAGAGATGATGTGATCAATCTTACTTTGTAAGTCAGTAAGAGAGTCCAATTGCTCCTCATCATTTCCTTCTGATGCAGCATGCATATTCTGTGCATCATCAACAGTTCGGAAGTCCAGAGGATTGAGAGCATCATTATTATCTCCAACATGATCTCCTTTGTCTTGAACATGAACTTCAGCTTCTCCATCATTCTCTCCTTTATCTGGAATGCTGTCTGATCCTAGATCATTATTAGCAGCAACATTTTCTGCTGGGATTTCAGAATCTGATTCAGAATAGACTATCCTAGCCTTTCTTGCTCCTTTGATTAACCTTTTCTTCTTATCTTTTGCCTTAGAGGGTTGACTCGTGGGGAGCACCTTGTGAATCTTTCCAAAGTTTTGATATCCATCCTCTTTAGATAATGGATATTTGAACCTTTTGAGCTATCAAACAGGTTGGGGTAGGAATTGAAGAGGTAAAGAAAAAAGTAATCTTCCCAAATTAGGGGCTTGGAGGCATTCTTTAATTCTTTGAAAGATTACGTAAGCCCAAGATGTCTTTTCTTCAGGCAAATCCTTGCTATCAATTCAAACATATATTTGGAGATTGTGTCATGGGATCCTGGCTTGCAAAGAATAGCTTTCCTTTCTGGTTGAAATTCTTCCTTTTAGTGAGCTAGTCTTAGCATCACTATATTCACACCATTTCAGAGTTTTATCCTTGTCATCCTTAGAGACTTCATCTTCATCATTGTGGAATGATGGCAGATGTAATGCTTTTTCAAGTTTCGGGTAATTTTGATCTTATCACTTCCAATCTTTGATTTCAGAGAGGTTTTGGAAGGAGATAACTTAACATTGCTATAGAATTCTAGAACCTCAGTTCTCAGATCGTCGACGGTTCTGACAGCATGAATTCAACCCTTGATCTTCCAGTAATTGAATCACTTCCTTTATTTCAAATTGGGAATGTTGAAATCCATTCCTTACTATTTCATAGCCTTACAGAAGATCCTTTGCAGACTTTGGCGTCATTTTGTTAAAAAGAAGAATCAATGAGATGAGGGGGAAAGAGGGTTCATCTTGCCGGCTGGGGTTTAGGGTTTGTAAACTTATTATTATTACTCTATTTATAGAGATTTAGTTTAAGTTTAGGTTTAAGTTTACCCCTGTGAGAAATATTTATTTATCTTATCAATTTAATTGATTTAATACCTCTGGATTCATAAATAAGACTTGATTTAATTGAAATAGCCCGTCTCAGCGGATTCGCTGAGATGGAGTGATAAACCACTGGGACAGGGTATTATCCACTGCTGAAACCATTCAGCGCTGAGACCAGATACTTGTCTCAGCGGTTCAGCTGAAACATTCTCAGCTATTTCACCTGAACTCACTGCCTAGCAGTGAACATTATAATTTCCAGTTAAGGAATAACAATAGCATATGAATAATCAAATAAAATGTAAAGGACTAATCAACACTTAATATTCCTAACTCAATTTTAAATGAATTAAACTTAGCCTCATCCAATGGCTTAGTAAATATATCAGCCACTTGATTGTCTGTGGAGACATATTCAAGGCAGATATCTTCACTTTTTACATGCTCTCTAATAAAATGATAGTTAATTTCTATATGCTTAGTCCTGCTATGTGATACAGGATTCTTAACAATAGAAATTGTACTGGATGAGTCACAATACAGTGGAGAATGACTTACCTTGAGGTTGTAGTCCTCTAGTTGGTGTTGTATCCACTGAATCTGTGCACAGCAGCTCCTTGCAGCAATATATTCAGACTCAGCAGTGGATATAGTGTAACACCCCAAAACCCTAACAGAGAAGTCTGCTGCTGGGAGCAACCGTCGAGACAGTGAGGCAACCATCGAGACCGTGAAGCAACCGTCGAGACAGTGAGGCAACCACTGAGAGCTAGCGCTGGCGCTAGTGCTAGCGTTGGCGGTAGCTTGCGATACAGATCCGTGATTTGTGATCGTGGCCATCAAATCCAAAGGGTTTTAGATCCTATGGTTGGGATTTATTCAGGGAATCCTTAGGCCTTGGCCAGAGGAGGGTTTATCATTATTATTCTATGTCTTATCTTTCTTCAAGCTTGAGAAAGCGGAAAGCCAAGGAGGAAGAAGAAGGCATCTTCCGCCATTGACGGAGCTCCGAAGCTCTGAATTGCGAGTCATTTACAGATCCACTGAGAACAGCCCGGTGCGGTCCTTTCCATCGGACTAGAATCTTGGATTCTCGTGATGCCGAAGAAAACGACAAGGTTAGCGATCTTCTACTTGGACAAGTGAAGACCTCCTTTTTATTGGCATGATTGCATGGAAAACCACCCACCAATTGGTGGAGAAGGGGAAGTTTTCTAGCGGGTTGATCATTTCGATCCCCTTTGGTTACTTGCATTTAGCATCTGGAATCGTAGTATGGACATAGGCATTGCGTGTGAAACCCATCCGGAAAGGTTGGTCTGGATTGGTGATGGCTATATTGTCGATTGTGCCGGAGAAGACTCCGTGATCTTCTATGCGATATTTTCAGGTTCTGTGTACTGTAGGGTACTGTAGGGAGTCCTGGAGTTAACCTCCAAGAAATTCACGAAGTTGTGGGAAGATTCGATGATCTGTCACTACCGCCCGGCGCTAGTGCTAGTGTCGGCGGTAGCTCCCAGGGAGCTGTTTGTTGAGGTGTGAAGTCTCCTTTCGTTGTTCGGGCTGAGGTGAAGCCGTACCCACGTCGGACGATTGATGCCAACGAGTTGAGCACGGGAAAAGCTGATCCAAACCCTCCCCCATACCGTATCGGTGAAGAGGTAGCCCCTCGGTGCACCGTAAGATGTTGGGAAGGGTCTGTAAGACAAGGTAGTCTTGACGACCAAAGCTCATGTGAACTCTTTGTTTAAGGAGTTGTTAGGTGTGGCTTGGGGAGTACACCGTGAGAGTGCCTTGAGAGCACAAAACGTGTGGTCGTGCGTGGCAACGTTGGTTTTGATTGCTTATACATGTGGTGCTTGAACGCACCTTGACAATCTATGCCTATACTGTCTGCCTGCAGGGAAGGAGTACCACCACCCCGTCTATATGGGTGGGGTCGTTATAATATTGGTCAGCTTTAGCTGACCGGTTACTTATTTCCATGTTTTGGTGGATCGTTGTTGCAGGTGCAGGTGAGCCAAGCGGGAAATAGCTTGTTGGAGCTTATGCTGTGTTGGCCCTCGATGGCCAACCTCCCCTCTTTTGCTTTCCTTAAATTGTCGGCCTGCATGCCGATGTATGTTTTGGAGTTTTGAGACTTTATTTTAATGTAAGGCTTTAAGGTCATAACTCTATTGTTTCATTCCTGGGATTGTGGACAGTTCTAAAAGATATTTTAATCAAATGCTTCCGCTTACATTTCATTTACTCTGATGTAGTTGTAGTTCTTTTCTGTTTATCACCTTATGATGTCTAACTAGTATGCATAGTATGGCATGGGGTCCCGGTCGGACCTACTGTTATATTATTTGTACTGGCAGAGTGTTACAATTTGGTATCGGACTTTAGGAATCGATCCGTAGTTTTGTGAATTCGAGGATGAATTCCTTTTAAGGGGTGGAGTGCACGTGTTGTGCGTTCACCTAAAATGATTTAAAAACTAACAAGAATGTCCACTTAGGAATGAAAAATGTGTTTGTTTGTGGAACCTGAGCGTTCCTTGCTTGTTTGTTGTAATGTTTTCGGTCCCTAATCTGTTTTTTGCACAATTATAGGTGATGAGGAGTGGTGCGGGGCAGTTTCAACCCCGTAACACTACCGAAAGTAGTGCGTCCGCTGAGGTACCAGCGACTACTCCTTCTGTTGAGATGGTTAGATTAGACGCTAAAGCGGTCTTCACAATGATCAATAACCAAGCTGAACGGCTTGCACAACCTACTACTCCTACTCTAGAGGTGGCCCCAGTGCCTGTTACTGCAGTGGAGCCAAGAGCGGAACCTGTTGTAGAGCCCAGGGTGGAACCGAGAGTGGAACATGTAGCTGTGGGGCGAGCGCGTGACCAGCAATTGAAGCACTTTCTAAGCTTCAACCCTCTAACCTTCCTTGGGACCGAGTCCCCAACATAGGCTGAGGATTGACTGGCAATAGTAAAGAAGACTCTAAGGTCACCAACTGAAGAGGCGATGAAAGTCACCTTAGCCACTTTTCTTCTGAATGGAGAGGCAGGGCTTTGGTGGGATGAACTGGAAGCACACAAGTTGGCCGGTAGAGTTATTACCAAGGTCGCAGGTCTGTTTCTCCAGAGGTTTATTCCCTCTGCCCAGCGTCGTGCGTTGCAAAATCAATTTCTGCGGTTAACTCAAGGCAGTCGTTCGGTGGACGACTACATGCATGAGTTCACGATACTGAGTCATTATGCGGGATCTTTGGTAGAAGATGAGGAAGCTAAGACGAATAAATTCTACGAAGGCCTTCGAGATGAGTTAAGGCTGCTTTTGGCAGGCCCTATGACTTTTGGCTTCCAGGTTATGGTGAAAACTGCCAGATCACTGGAACTAGATATGCAGAGAGTGCAACGCGCAAAAGGCCTCAACAAGAAGCCAGAATTTCTCGCGTCGTCCTCTCAAGTAAAGTCTGAGTTCAGGAAAAATAAGAGGAAGTCTAGGTTCACGGAACCAGCTCCTTCAAATGTATCGGGTGCAACTACTGCGCGGGGTCCTATTACATGTTTCACCTGCGGGAAGGTGGGACACAAAGCCCTAATGTGTCGAAGTGGTCCCCTGAAGGCTATAAACCGAGCGGTGGACTATGCTCGTGCGGCGGGTTCTTCTTATGCGGAGAAAGGCAAAGCTGCGGAATCTTCTGCTTCCCAGCAACCTCCTGTTGGATCGGTCGGCGCCCTTAGAGGGGGGGTGAATAAGGGTTTTCAAAAACTTTATATTTTATTTAGAAAACTTTGGAATATTGCAATAAGAAGACAAGTAAAACAAAAAGAGAGACAAGCTTTATTGATATTAAATCAGTATTACAAAACTTGATCTCAGTGTCGCTAGAGATCGGAGGCGAATGATAAAAGTTCTTTTCGTTTTCTATCCCGACTCGCTTCCCCACGAACCGGTGGCCCTAGCCTCCTCCTTCCCAGATTCGGCCTCAAGCCGCTCTAGCCAATCCTTCCCCGGATGTGGCCTCAAGCACCCCCTAGACCTAACCTAGATCTAGTCGCCAACACGAGGCGATTTTCAGCCCTAAGTCTTACCCCAGACCTAGTCGCCAACACGAGGCGATTTCACTACCATTTACAAAGAAAGACAAATAAAATAATAAAAACTTCCCTTAAGATGAACTTCTGAATATGGAGGCAAAGATCCGCTGTAGAATCAGCGTTTGTCGAAGCGGACTTCGTTTAGCTTCGGCGTGATGGAATCCTCCTTCAGAAGTTGGCAGAGCTTCGCCGGGACCTCAAATTTCGGCCAAGATAGGCCTCTGGAATTCTAGTACTCTCTCTCTCTCTCTGAGGTGTATGCAATTAGTGTACGAAAACAAGAGGAGAGGGGGTCCTTTTATAGCCCAAGCGCTACCGCCGGCGCTAGAGCTACCGCCGGCGCTAGCCCGGATTAAGAAACAATTTGCGCGGCAGAATATTCCATCCGCGGCAACCTATTGCTCCATGCCTCTTGTGCTCCATGCTACCGCCAGCGCTAGTAGCTACCGCCGGCGCTATCCCTGATTAAGAAACTTCTTGCGCGGCAGGATCTCTAATCCGCGGCAACGAGGCTTTCATTCCTTCTGTGTTCACCGATACCGTCGGCGTTATCCGCTACCGCCAGGCGTTAGCGCCTTCCATAACAGCTCCCGAAAATGCGCTCATCAACGCTAGCGCCCGGCACTAGTTGCTACCGCCGGCGCTAGTGAGCCTCTTCGAATTTTGGCCTCAATTTTGGGGGCAGTCATCATGTGTACTCCTTGAGTCATGTGGACCTAGTAAACCTGCACACTTGAACACACAAGATCAAATACACATAGAATTTGTTATTCTCAAACCTAGGAGATGCGGAAGACCATGTTCCAACAAACTCCCCCTTTTGATAATAACAAATCCATTAATGATAAATCAAAGCATTAATAGATAAGCATGATGAAACTATACTTGTGTGTGTGAGAGAGTGATGACTAAGGATAATAATTGATTCTAGCATTTTAGACTTGCTCCCCCTAAATACATGCTCCCCCTAAGTGAATGCTCCCCTAATATATATGCTATCAACTTAATCAATCATGTTGGGTTTGCATTTTGATAGCGGATTATATATTTATCATGTTAGTTCTCCCCCTTTTGCATTTTATCATGTTAGTTCTCCCCCTTTGTTATTAGCAAAAGTGGGTAGGGAGACAAAGCACTAAAAATGTGTAAATAAAAGATAAGGCATGATCGAGCTTTTTAGGTAAATGATAAGGAGATTTAGAATTGTATTTTATTGAAATAGATCAGAGTTATTACAAAATTTCAGAGTTTTTAGCATAAAAGATTTTTATGTTTGAAGTAACCAATAAAAAGTGTTTCCAAGGAAATCTATCACTTAATGAAAGATAGGAATTTTTAAGAATAAGTGATGATGCAAATAATACAAGATATGAAAGAAGCATGAAAGCGCAAGGTAAAATACACTTATATGGTTAAGATGCGGAAGACTTATAGCAAATAGTAATGATAATCCAAAAAATATGAGGTAAAGATCACACAAAATGATGTTTTTGGAAATCATTGTGCAGTTTTAAATTTTATAATAACCAAGCATGAAATAATGTTTATCAAAAAGAGATGACCACAATGTTACTTTAATTCTTAAGTTCAAAAACATACAAAAACATTGTAGAACACATGCTAGGTTATCTAGTGCATTTCAGAAAGAAAAAGTAATATATAATTAGCATTAGGATTCAATACTCATGAGAAGAAGTGTTATGGAAGATAATGATGTGCTCATAAGTGTAAATTTGAGGAGAGTAAACAAATGTTTTAATCAAAAAATACAAGTAATATGTAAAGTAAGAAGCGCAATAAAACACAAATAAGATTACTTCCACACACTTTAGTGCACACACAAAAAATGTACAACTACTAAGGTGCTTTGCACACGCAATGCTCATCAAGACTTATCAGGGTGCAAAGTAGTGCTTGGGGGATCACATATTTTATTTTGAATTTTGAGACTTGTGATCCGGTGTACTTAAGAGAAAGTGGTTTTTCTTATTTTTGAAAGAAAGAGTTGATTTGCACAAGATACTTTATTATTCTTTCCAAGGTGCTCAACCTCACAATGCTCATTAAGACTTATCAGGAGGTTCAAGTAGTGCTTGGTGGAGTTATCTGTCATTTATTTTATAATTTTGTTTTGTACAAAGTTCTCCGAATACACTTGTTTTGCAAATCAATAGATTTTATGAGAAAAAATATAACCACTTTTCTTAATGTTTAAGAGTGCAAAAGAAGGAGTGTAGGTAAGATACTTGTGCAATTTTAATTTATTTGTACTAATACAAAACATACACAAAGCATTCTTAGATTAAATGCATATGTAGACAATGCCAAAAAAAAGGTGAGTGAATAAATATCATTATCAACCATAAAGCATTTCTCATACTTAGAGGCATGCTAAGCTTGATCCTACACAACTTTTAAACTATAATTGATGCACATTTGAATAGATATATCAAAGCATGAAGAAAGACAATGTCCAAAGTTGTTTGAAGAGAAAAATTGTAACATTGTAGAATTTCTAAATAGTAGATTAAATCATGCTTGATTTTACAAGAAAAATCATAGAGTTTTTTTTTTTTTTTGATAGTTTTAAAGTTTTATATTTTGTATTTGGTTTTAGCAAATAAAAGCAGATTTTTGTAATTTTTGCTTTTGTAATTTTTTTTATTTTTGTAAAAAGATGAACTTTAAACAAAGGAAACAACAAAAGCAAACAAAGGAAAAACATATTTTTTTTTTGTAATTTGTTTTTCTATTTTTGTATTTGATTTTTCAAAAAGAAAAGAAAAACAGATGTGCAAAAACTAAATAGTACATATAGATCAAAATATTTTAGGAATTTTTAGAAATTTTAAAAACACAGAAATTCAAAACTCGACGCTAGCGCCGGCGCTAGCGCTAGCGCGGGAAACAGTAAGTGATTTTTTATGGTTTCGAAAATTTTGATGTTGGAAGTTGATTAGGTGTCCCAATAGTAGTCCTATGTTGAATTTGCAGAATTTTTGGAAATGTTTTTGATGGTTAAAGATGAAGAAAATTGCATTAGTAAGCATGTTTTAATTTGAAGAATCTAGGACACCCAATACAAGTCAAAATATACGAAATCTTGCCTTACCAACTAGTACATATTGTAGAGAATAAATAGAGGTATTTAAAGGAATTTTGATTTATTGAAAAATCAGAGGGGCCCGATACCGCCGGCGCAAGAGCTAGCGCTGGCGCTATCGAGGCTTTTGTTAAATCCCCCTAATCTTTTCAGATCCGTCGTTTGCTGCCATTTGCTCCCGAAAAAACCTCAAAGAACACTCTGTTCTACGCCCAGATCTGAGGTATTTCTTCACTGTTGCTTATGATTTTTGTTTTAAAGCTTCATTGTGATGTTAGAGATGAAGAAATATGAAATTTTAGGTAGATTTCGAAATTAGATCTACACGGTTAGGTTTTCTCCAAGATTTGTGGTTTTGATGAGGTTTTTGTTTTTGAATATGTGAAATTTTTGATTTTAATGTTAGGATATGAATGTATTTTAATTTTGCAGGAGATTCTTAAATTTATTTTTTCATGAAAGCGTTTCTCGGATTTCTTGGATCTAGTAGTTGTTGTTTAGAAATTATTGAAAATATGAAAATAACTAGTGGATTTTGATTTGGATTTTGATTTTGATTTGGATCTAGTAATTGTTTTTTATTTTGATTAACTTGATTTTTGATGTTAAATTCTTAGATCTACCTTGATTTTGATTTTTAGAGTATGTGTGAAAACATTTTTTTTTACTAGATGAAAATTTTGTCATTCTTGTTTTATTTATAGTTTGATATTTATAAAAAAAATTCATGTGGTATACCATTTTGAAATCCTATGATTAACTATTTTACTACCACATGGAAGATTCTGAATTCACTTGTTGATAAATATATGTATAATGAATATATGAATAATAAGTAGGTCATCTTAAAAAGGATTTTGAATTTTGATTAATTTTATAGGCTCATTAAATTTTTGATCATGCTTCCTATATAAGATGACCATAGTATGATAATAAAGAAATAAGAAAACAAAGAAAATTGAAAGACATTAAAGCATATCATGAAGTAGAAAAATTGTCTATTTTCCTCTTGAAAATATTCTACTTCATGCATTTGGTGGTACCTAATGAAAGAGAGTTTTAGGTATCCAAAGAGGACCGGGTGTGATGGTTCCTTTGGGTACCCAAATACAACGTATTTGCTTTTGGGGAGATTGAAATGAATGGGCCCTTTTTGTGGTGTTTGTGTTTCATCTTTGGTTTTGGGCCTCCATTCAAACTGTGGTTTAATATTATTATTATGAGTCAAATTTTTATTGTGATAATCTTTATAATTGCAGTGATTATATAAAGCATTTTTTATAAGAAATTTTTGAAATTTTATGTTTGGAGAAGTTTGATGTTGTATATGATAATAATGATTGTACTTTGGAAGTTCATTTTTAATTTGTTGATGTCTTTTATTTCCATTGTTTGATTTAACCTTTTGAGAAATTATATTCATCTTGCTTTTAGATATATTCTGAAATTGTGGATATATGTTTTGTGAATTTTTCTTTATGATTTCCTTAAGCAAGTGGATTTTGGCATTTAATTCATCATTCTTAGTTTTTAAATTATGTCTAGCTTTATTATAAGCGATTGTGCTATTTTTAAGAGTAGTAACAATTGATTCAATATGTTCTTCATATTTATCCCTATATTCATCAAATGTTTCGTCCTTCTCTTTAATTTCTATTTCGTAGTCCTTACACTTAGCACAATCACTCTTTAACGATGAATTTTCTAAGCATAATTTTTCATTATGTTCTTTTATACACATCAATTCTTTTTCAAGTTCTTTGAATTTTTCCTTACTATTATTACAATCAAAACAAGGTTTTATATTTTTAAGTAAAAGACAAGATGGGGTAGGCACATCACAATTTGAATTTGAGTTAACATTAGCTTTTAGTCTCTTATTTTCTAAACGTAAATTTTTATTAGTAATTTTCAATTTTTTGATCTTACGTTTAGCTGTTTTTAATATATTGAAACTAGAAATGGAAGTTATCACACAAGAAGAAGATTTTGACTTTCTTACAGCGCTTTTGGTGGAGGCAAAATGTATGCACGGAGTTCCTTCGTTATCTTTTGGCCCTTCCTTCATCATGGATGAATTTTCATCTTCCCTTTCTCTTGGTGCATTGTTCTCCTTTACTATTTCAATATTCTCCATGGCTTCGCTCTGAGAGAGATCTTCTTGAACGATAATGGATGCTTGTTCGTTCTTTTCCTCCTGTGTTTGTTCCATACCTGCGAGAGGAAGATCATACATTTCTTCAAGAAATTTCCATACTTTATAAGCACTAGAAAAACAATACACAAATTTGAAAACTTCATTTGAGAGACCACAAAATAGATAATGTTTAGCTTTTGCATATAATTGCTAAGTTCCATACTTCGATATCTAAAGTTTTAATAAATTTTTCCGTTAAAATTTTCCATCCTTTATAATTTGTTCCTTCAAACAAAGGTGGTTTATGTGATATTTCATCTTCACAGAAATTTGCCCCACTAGTTGAAGCGAGATCATGAGACGCCATTATTCCCGGTTGTTAAGCCGATTGGAATAACCTGGCTCTGATACCACTAGTTGGATCGGTCGGCGCCCTTAGAGGGGGGGTGAATAAGGGTTTTCAAAAACTTTATATTTTATTTAGAAAACTTTGGAATATTGCAATAAGAAGACAAGTAAAATAAAAAGAGAGACAAGCTTTATTGATATTAAATCAGTATTACAAAACTTGATCTCAATGTCGCTAGAGATCGGAGGCGAATAATAAAAGTTCTTTTCGTTTTCTATCCCGACTCACTTCCCCACGAACCGGTGGCCCTAGCCTCCTCCTTCCCGGATTCGGCCTCAAGCCGCTCTAGCCAATCCTTCCCCGGATGTGGCCTCAAGCACCCCCTAGACCTAACCTAGATCTAGTCGCCAACACGAGGCGATTTTCATCCCTAAGTCCTACCCCAGACCTAGTCGCCAACACGAGGCGATTTCACTACCGTTTACAAAGAAAGACAAATAAAATAATAAAAAACTTCCCTTAAGATGAACTTCTGAATATGGAGGCGAAGATCCGCTGTAGAATCAGCGTTTGTCGAAGCGGACTTCGTTTGGCTTCGGCGTGATGGAATCCTCCTTCATAAGTAGGCAGAGCTTCACCGGGACCTCAAATTTCGGCCAAGATAGGCCTCTGGAATTCTAGTACTCTCTCTCTGAGGTGTATGTAATTGGTGTACGAAAACAAGAGGAGAGGGGGTCCTTTTATAGCCCAAGCGCTACCGCCGGCGCTAGCCCGGATTAAGAAACAATTTGCGCGGTAGAATCTTCCATCCGCGGCAACCTATTGCTCCATGCCTCTTGTGCTCCATGCTACCGCCAGCGCTAGTAGCTACCGCTGGCGCTATCCCTGATTAAGAAACTTCTTGCGCGGCAGGATCTTTAATCAGCGGCAACGAGGCTTTCATTCCTTCTGTGTTCACTGATACCGCCGGCGTTATCCGCTACCGCCAGGCGTTAGCGCCTTCCATAACAGCTCCCGGAAACGCGCTCATCAACGCTAGCGCCCGGCGCTAGTTGCTACCGCCGGCGCTAGTGAGCCTCTTCGAATTTTGGCCTCAATTTTGGGGGTAGTCATCACGTGTACTCCTTGAGTCATGTGGACCTAGTAAACCTGCACACTTGAACACACAAGATCAAATACACATAGGATTTGTTATTCTCAAACCTAGGAGATGCGGAAGACCATGTTCCAGTACCTCTGACCCAGCCGAGAGTCTATTCGCTGGGACAGCAAGAAGCCATCCGACAAAATGATGTCGTCACAGGTATGAATTAAAATTTAGCTTTTACAGCTTAGCATGATTTATACTGCATGTACGACTATATCCTTGTTGATGTGCTTTTAGGCTTCGTTCTAATCTTCAACTATCCGGCGAGAGCTCTCTTCGATACTGGAGTGATGCAGGCTATGCTCTCTGACACGATCGCTACGAACAAACACGTGTTCCCTCTCAACGCTCCCAAATTTACTTTCGCACAAAAAATACTCGCAACATACACGCAATGCAATAATTATCAATTAGATGCTAACGTACAGGTAGTCACGCCGTTATAGGTTGAATAGATGGCTATAGGCCAATATTCTTCCCGACTAAAAGGACCCACCCGGTCCGAACGAGCTTGAGTTATACCAAAAGAGATCTACCAAAAATTACAATTCAAAAAAGGTAGATCTCTCCCAACAAAAAGTCGAGGTTCGCCAATACTCTTCGAAAATTAAAAGAATTATGAAGATCGCACAAATCAATCGAAGAAAACCACGATTATCCAAGTGATTCAAAGATCACGCCAAAATTTACCACCACAAGAAACTAGCAAGAGGGAAATTCTCACGAGTAGAAATTCCGTTACCCCGCTTGAGATGAGATTATCCTCAAGCATGCACTTGCCCGAATCGTTCTTCAACGTATCCACCAGAACCGCGTCGAATGGAGAGAAACTCGTTCGCCTTGATTGCTTCACGCCGGATCTTGATTTCCCGGAACCACGGGTCGTTCTTCTTCTTCTTCTTCCTCACCTTTGGCCGAAACTTCCAAGACGAGGGAGTTTGACGGGGTGGCTATGAGAGGGGGCTGAAGTTTAAGGGAGGAAGAGAATAGGGGGAAGGATAGGTGGTGGCCGGCGGCCAAGATGAAGGAGACAAGAGGGAGAGGGCGGCCAAGAGGGGGGCCGAATTTCCTAGAAGGAAATAGAGAGGGGGCGGCTAGGAGAGAGGGAAAACCAAGAGGAGGTTAAGTTTGAAATTTTCTTATCATTCAATAATAAAAATCTAATACAAGATGGCCTTTTATAGGCTAGCCAACAAACATGGCTAAACGCAGTCCGAAATTAAAATAACATGAGCATGGCTAAACGCAGTCCAAAATTAAAATAAACATGAACATAAACAAGTCCAAAAATAAAAACCAAAGCTAGATAAAATTTTAATTAATAATTATAATAAAATAATTATAATTATTAATTAATAATCTTACGCCGCGAACGAAGGTTATAACGGCGATGGCGTTCGTCTTGATGGTGTGGCGATGGCGTTCTTCAAAATGGTTGTCGCGTCGATGGCGTGCACCATGATTGTTGTTGCGGCATCGTCCATCCGAGTCTTCAAATGTAGTGTTGCGGCAGCGATCAAAATAGTGCGTCGAGTCAGCGTCGTCAAGGAACTAGTCACGAACATATGGTGGGGCGTCGTCGCCATCAATCCTCCTCCACTCAAAATCACTCATCACTGATGAGTGGAACATCAACAAACACCTATAAGACAAAGCAAAGGTCTGTGGAACCCTTGGAAATGCGTTAGGCAAATAAGGAGAAAAAGTTTCATCATCAACATTAGACGTACCTCTAGTAGAAACCGAAGAAGAGAGCGAACCGGGCACAAGCTCACCCCCCCCCCCCCCCCAACCCATTAGAAAATGTAGTGGAACCAAAAGGACAGTCGGTTAATTCAAGTGGTGGAGAAATATATGGCGTTAAATTCGAAACATTGAAAATAGGGGAGAATTCCCAATCAGTGGGTAACTCCAAAAGAAAAGCGTTTTCTCCTAATCGCTTTAAGATTCGAAAATAACCCGCTCGCCAATTTGCTAACTTTTTATGGTGCCCGAAGGCAACCGTTCAGGGATGAGACCCACCATAACCAAATCGCCAACTTTCAAGTGAGACGCTATCTTATGTACGTTAGCATAAGATTGATAAGATGTGTATTGAGTAGCCAGCTTGTCCTTAATGTGCTTGTGTAAATTATGAACGTGAGAGGCAAAGTCTTGTGCAAATTGACTTGACTTATAAGATGAAGGTAACAGAATCAAGTCAAGTGGCACCGGTGTCTTATATACGTGCACAATTTCATTCGGCGCTAGCCTGGTAAATCGATTTGGTGGTTCGTTAGAAACACGTGGACATGTGAGATAGTCTTTAGTTATTTTGTAAGTGAGAGCGTGCAAACGTGACATAGAAAACGTGTTCTCCACTAACATAGTAGTCTTATTAAAATCGCCAAGAAAAGAGTCATGAACACACTCCTTACGCTCAAACAAACTTAGCGTTGTATTCAAAACGATTTGCTTGCCATGAAAGTTTAACGCATAAATAATAGTTTTTTCAACAATTGTCATATTAAGATCGCAAAACCATGGACGTCCAAGCAACACATGAGAACGGCCATCAGATTCTCACAATACTTCGGACTAGTCATAACCAGTTCGTGTCCAATATTATAATCCGCCAATGGTATCAATGGTTCAGGAGGGAAGGTCGGTGAAATCGAATAAATCGGGCCCAGTAGTGAAATTAAATTGGATTGATTTCTCTTTAACGGTGGCAACCGCAAAACAAGTTCCTCTGGGTTTGCATCATCTAAGTCTTCCAAAAGTGTCTTTCCCTCACTAGCCAAAAGTATCATTCAATAATAAAAGTCTAATACAAGATGACCTTTTATAGGCTAGCCAACAAACATGGCTAAACGCAGTCCGAAATTAAAATAACATGAGCATGGCTAAACGCAGTCCAAAATTAAAATAAACATGAACATAAATAAGTCCAAAAATAAAAAAAACAAAGCAAGATAAAATTTTAATTAATAATTATAATAAAATAATTATAATTAATAATTAATAATCTTGCGCCGCGAACTAAGGTTGTAACGGCAATGGTGTTCGTCTTGATGGTGCGACGATGGCGTTCTTAAAAATGGTTGTCGCGGCGATGGCGTACACCATGATTGTTGTTGCGGCAACGTCCATCCGAGTCTTCAAATGTAGTGTTGCGGCAGCGATCAAAATAGTGTGTCGAGTCGGCGTCGTCAAGGAACTGGTCACAAACATATGGTGGGGCATCGTCGCCATCATGGAGCATCGCACTTCTTCTTGTCTAAGGACTTCGTGTTGCGAATCGGAGTACCATCTACCCTGGTGAAGGATAGACTGGAGGTAGTGCTGCCCAATGGATCTCGGATGAGCGCGGAAAGGTTGAGTCGTGTAAAGGTGCGGATTGGGGAAAAGGAATTCGACTTGGAAGCGTCACTACTACCACTAGCTATGTTTGACATAATCTTTGGCATGGACTGTCTCTCAAAGCAGCGAGCATGCATAGATTGCAATCGAAAGGAGGTTACTCTGGGAAAGAACACCGGTGACGAGACCACATTTGTGGGCATGCGAGGAGCAAGCAAGACTCTTATGTCTGCTCTCCAGGTGGTCAAGGCGGTGAGAAAAGGTGGGGAGTTGTTCTTTACATTGTTGGAGGCTTCGACGCCTAAGCCCAGTTTAAGTGATGTTCCTGTGGTGGCAGAGTATGTGGATGTGCTTCCTAAGGAACTCCCTGGGGCTCCACCCCAGCGAGAGATCGATTCCTTTATCGAGTTAGTGCCAGGTGTCATACCTGT
Source organism: Dactylorhiza incarnata (assembly GCA_033032865.1). NCBI lineage: Eukaryota > Viridiplantae > Streptophyta > Magnoliopsida > Asparagales > Orchidaceae > Dactylorhiza > Dactylorhiza incarnata. The sequence goes on from JAWHQI010000068.1 coordinate 4,263,193, forward strand.
GTCACGCTCACCGTACCGGATTGAGCCAAAGGAATTGGCAAAGTTGAAAGTTCAGCTGCAGGAACTGCTAGAGCAAGGCTATGTACGTCCAAGTTCATCCTCTTGGAGTGCACCAGTTCTATTTGTTAAAAAGAAGGACGGGAGCTTGCATCTATGCATCGACTATAGAGAGCTGAATAAGCTGGCCGAGAAGAACCGCTATCCGATTCCAAGAATCGAAGACTTATTCGACCAACTGGTTGGGTCGACGGTATACTCAAAGCTAGACTTAAGGTCTGGCTATTATCAACTTCGTATAAGGGATTGCGATATTCCAAAGACGGCGTTCAGTACCCGCTTCGGGCACTACGAGTTCACGGTTATGCCGTTTGGCCTTTCCAACGTGCCGTCGGTATTTATGGACTTGATGAATAGAACGTTCCGAGAGTATTTGGACCGATTTGTGATCGTCTTCATCAACGATATTTTGGTATACTCTCAGTCTGAAGAGGAGCATATAGAGCATCTGCACGCAGTGTTGAGCACCTTAAGGAGGAGTCAGCTATATGCCAAATTCTCCAAATGTGAGTTTTGGCTACCATCAGTAGCGTTCCTTGGTCATGTTATTAGTGGGGAAGGAATAGCAGTCGATTCGTCGAAGATAGCGTCAATCCGAGAGTGGCATGTGCTGAAAAATGTGGCTGAAGTTCGAAGCTTCTTAGGACTTGCCTGTTACTATAGGCACTTCGTGGAGAACTTTTTGAGGATCGCACTTCCTCTCACTAAGCTGACTAGGAAAGATCAGAAGTTCGCTTGGTCACCTGAGTGCGCACGAGCTTTTGAGGAACTGAAGAGCCATCTGACCACGGCGCCCATTCTATGCTCGCCATGTGGAATGGAGGGTTATGAAATATATAGCGACGCTTCGGGGAGCGGCTTGGGTTGCGTTCTGGTGCAGTTTGGGCAGGTGATCGCTTATGGCTCCCAATAGTTGAAGGTACATGAGAGGAACTACCTGGTCTAAGACTTGGAGTTAGCGGTCGTGGTATTCGCTCTTAAGTTATGGAGGCACTACTTATATGGCGTGAAGATCGACATCTTTACCGACCACAAAAGTCTCAAGTACCTTCTTGATCAGAAGGAGTTGAATATGCGACAAAGGAGGTGGATGGAGTTCCTGGGGGACTACATCTTATATATTTGTTACACTCCCGGAAAGGGGAATGTGGTTGCAGACGCGCTGAGTCGGCGGGCTCCCGCGCAAGCAAGTTGGATTTTGAAGCATGATGAGCGTCTAATCCGTGATATGGAGTCTCTGGATATCACTTGTGTCGATAAGAGAGCGTCTTCTACTGCATGCTTGAACTAGACGGAGGTTCAATGCGACCTTGCCGACCGAGTTCGCCAAGCTTTGGAGCTGGATGAAAGCATGAAACGTTATAAGGCGGAGACTTTGGATGGGTCTAGCGCTGAATTCTCTTTCGACGATGGTCTTTTATGGAAAGGTGCGAGATTATGCGTCCCAAAAAGTGGTAAATTTACGGGAGGAATTGATGTACGAAGCTCACTTTACCAAGTACTCGATTCACCCGGGAAGCACGAAGATGTATATGGACATGAAGAAACTCTTCTGGTGGCCAGGATTGAAGAAAGACATTGCTCTCTACGTGGCAAAGTGCCATACTTGCGCGTTAGTGAAGGCTGGATGTCAAAGGCCTGGTGGGTCTCTGAAGTCTTTGTCGATTCCGGAGTGGAAGTTAGATGACATTTCGATGGATTTTGTGCACGGGTTGCCGAGATCGCAAAATGGAAACGACGCCATCTGGGTGATCGTAGATCGTTTAACAAAGGTATCGCACTTTATTCCGAATCGGAAAGATGATCATGTTGAAAAGTTCGCAAAGTTATACGTTGATAGTATCGTACGATTGCACAGAGTTCCCCGTAGCATCGTGAGCGATCATGATGGGCGATTCACATCTAATGATTGGAAAATGATCCACCAACTATTGGGTACTAAGATGAAATTTAGCACGGCCTTCCACCCGCAAACTGATGGACAGACTGAGAGGACCAATAGGACGATGGAAGACATGCTTCGGATGTGCGCCTTGGAATTCGGAAAGAGATGGGAGGATCATCTCTATATGATTGAGTTTGCTTACAACAATAGCTACCAATCAAGTATAAAAATGGCTCCGTTCGAAGCCCGTTATGGTAGAAAATGTCGTACGTCGTTGGCTTGGGCTGAAATGGGCGACACGAAGTTGTTGAAGCGCAAGGATGTGGATGAGGCGAATACGTCAATTTGGGCAATACGAGAGCGGTTACTCATTGCCCAAGATAGGCAGGCAAAGTACTATAACGCGCGTCACCAAAACGTCGAGTTTGTCATTGGTGATTGGGTATACCTGAAGATCAAACCGTTCAAGGGAGTATCGAGGATCCGACGCTTGAAAAAGATGAGTCTAAGGTACGTAGGACCATTTGAGATTCTAGAACGCATTGGTGAAGTTGTCTATCGGCTTGCTCTATCTGAGGAGTTAAGCGGGCTGCATGACGTATTCCACATCTCCGTGTTGAGAAAGGTTGTTAAGGAACCTACGCTTATTATTGCGGTTGACAAGGTGCTGATTGATGCTGGGCTAGAGATGAAAGTCAAGCCCATACGCATCGAAGATACCGAGGTAAAACAATTGTGGAACAAAGCCATCTGAATAGTAAAGGTTCGTTGGTACAACTGCGGAAAAGAGGAACTCTCTTGAGAAAGAGAGCAAACCATGCTTACGGAGTACCCCGAGCTTTTCCTTCCAGGTATAAATTATATTTTTGTACCTTGCTGTTTTCGTAATTTTGGGCCGAAATTCTGTTAAGGGGGTGGAGTTGTAACACCCCAAAACCCTAACAGAGAAGTCTGCTACTGGGAGCTAGCGTTGGGCTAGCATTAGCGCCGGTGGTAGGTCTTTTTGACGAGACAGTGAGGCAACCGTCGAGACCGTGAGGCAACCATCGAGACAGTGAGGCAACCGTCGAGAGCTAGCGTTGGCGCTAGTGCTAGCGTCGGCGGTAGCTTGCGATACAGATCTGTGATTTGTGATCGTGGCCGTCAAATCCAAAGGGTTTTAGATCTGATGGTTGGGATTTATTCCGGGAATCCTTAGGCCTTGGCCAGAGGAGGGTTTATCATTATTATTCTAAGTCTTATCTTTCTTCAAGCTTGAGAAAGAGGAAAGCCAAGGAGGAAGAAGAAGGCATCTTCCGCCATTGACAGGGCTCCAAAGCTCCGAATTGCAAGCCGTTTACAGATCCACGAAGAGTAGCCCGGTGCGGTCCTACCCATCCGACTAGAATCTTGGATTCTCGTAATGCCGAAGAAACGACAAGGGTAACGATCTTCTACTCGGACAAGTGAAGTCTTCCTTTTTATTGGCATGATTGCATGGAAAACCCCCCACCGATTGGTGGAGAAAGGGAAGTTTTCTAGCGGGTTGATCATTTCGATCCCCTTTGGTTACTTGCATTTAGCATCCGGAATCGTAGTACGGACATAGGCATTGTTTGTGAAACCCATCCGGATAGTTTGGTCTGGATTGGCGATGGTTATATTGTTGATTGTGCCGGAAAAGACTCTGTGATCTTGTATGCGCTATTTTCGGGTTCTGTGTACTGTAGGGTACTGCAGGGAGTCCTGGAGTTAACCTCCAGGAAATACCCGAAGTTGTGGGCAGATTCAATGATCTGTCACTACCGCCCGGCGCTAGGGCTAGCGCCGGCAGTAGCTCCCAGGGAGCTGTTTGTTGAGGTGTGAAGCCTCCTTTCGTTTCTCGGGCCAAGGTGAAGTCGTACCCGCGTCGTACGATTTATGCCAACGATTTGAACACGGGAAAAGCTGATCCAAACCCACCCCCATATCGGATTGGTGAAGAGGTATCCCCTCGGTGCACCGTAAGATGTTGGGAAGGGTCCGTAAGACAAGCTAGTCTTGACGGCCAAAGCTCATGCGAACTCTTTGTTTAAGGAGTTGTTAGGTGTGGCTCGGGGAGTACACGGTGAGAGTGCCTTGAGAGCACGAAATGTGTGGTCGTGAGTACCAACGTTGGTGTTGATTGCTTATACATGTGGTGCTTGAATGCACCATGATAATCTATGCCTAGACTGTCTGCCTGTAGGGAAGGAGTACTGCCACCCCGTCTATAGGGGTGAGGTCATTATAATATTGGTCAGCTTTAGCTGACCGGTTACTTGTTTCCGCATTTTGGTGGATCGTTGTTGCAGTTGCAGGTGAGCCAAGCGGGAAATAGCTTGCTGGAGCTTATGTTGTGTTGGCCCTCGAAGGCCAACCTCCCCTCTTTTGCTTTCCTTAAATTGTCGGCATGCGTGCCGATGTATGTTTTGGAGTTTTGAGACTTTATTTTAATGTAAGGCTTTAAGGCCATAACTCTATTATTTCATTCCTGGGATAGTGGACAGTTCTAAAAGATATTTTAATCAAATGCTTCCGCTTACATTTTATTTACTCTGGTGTAGTTGTAGTTCTTTTCTGTTTATCACCTTATGATGCCTAACTAGTATGCATAGTATGGCGTGGGGTCCCAGTCGGACCTACTATTATATTATTTGTACTGGATGGGTGTTACATATAGCCACACTGTTCTGCTTCTTGTTGCTCCATGAAATCAATCTCCTGCCTAGGAATTGATAAGTCCCACTTTTACTCTTGCAATCTACTTTGCAGCCTAAACAGTCAGCATCTAAAAATCCAATTAGTTCAAAATCATTGTTTTTGGGTACCAAAGGCCAAAAGTTTTGATGCCCTTAAGGCATCTCAAAATCCTCTTTGCAGCTGAGTAATGAGATTCCTTAGTGCTTGCCTGATATCTAGCATAAACACATGTAACATACATAATATCTGGTCTACTAGCAGTCAGATATTATGGGGATCCAATGATTCATCTGTATATGGATTCATCAAAGGGTTTTCCCTTCTCATCCTTGACCAAGGAAATGTTGGAACCCATGGGAGTTTTCATGGTGGAGGCTGGCTTCATCCAAAACTTCTTAATAAGCTCTCTAGTGTACTTAGTCTGAGAGATAAATATCCCTTCATCAGACTGTTTCACTTAGAGCCCTAAAAAGTACTTGAGCTCTCTCATACTACTCATCTCAAACTCCCCCTACATAAGGTTGGCAAACCTTTTGCAAAGGTTGTCATCAATAGACCCAAAAATTATGTCATATACATAAATTTGGACTAGGAGACACTTGCCCTTTATTTCCCTATGAAACAATGTACTATCTATCTTTCCCCTCAAGAATTTGTTCTTGGTGAGAAAGCTTGGCAAGGTCTCATACCAGGCCCCATGGGCTTGCTTTAGACCATATAAGTCTTTCTTAAGTAAATAAATATGGGAAGTTAGAGTTGGATGAACAAAACCAGAGGGCTACTCCACATATACTTCTTCCTTCAAATTTCCATTCAGGAATGCAGACTTTACATCTATTTGGTAGACCTTGAACCCATTGTGGGCAGCATTGACAAGGAATAACCTTATAGCATCTAACCTTGCAACAGGGGCTAAGGTTTGGTCAAAGTTTATACCTTCTTCTTGCCTATACCCTTTGACTACCAATCTTGCCTTGTTCTTGATGATGACACCATTCCCATCTAACTTTTTCCTATAAATCCACTTGGTACCAATTATGTTGAGCCCTTGTGGTTTTGGCACTAACTTCCATACCTTGCACCTTTTGAACTGATGTAGCTCCTCTTGCATAGCTTGAATCCAGAAGATGTCTTGGTTGGTTTCCTCAAACTTCTTGGGCTCAACTTGAGATAGGAAGCTCAGGACTAGAGCATCATTGTGAGCCCTGCTTCTGGTGATCACACCTTGGTTCTCATCTCCAATGATAAGGTTCCTAGGATGATCCTTCAGATGTCTTGTTGCTGTAGGCAATCTGTCAGCATCCTGATGTACTTCTTCTGCATCAGCAACTTCTTTAGCAGTCTGATCATCTTCATCTTGAATAGTCTCAATCTCTGAATTAATTTTGCTGGAGTTGGGTCTGGCTTGTATAGACAGCTCTTGCATCATCTGATCATTTTCTGTCAAAACAGGAGAACTGGACCAGCCCTTGTAAAGTTGGCTAGTCTCATCAAAAACAACATGCATAGATTCCTCAACTATATGAGTCTTCTTGTTGAATACTCTATAGGCTCTACTATGTGAGCGATATCCAACAAGAACACCAACATTGCATTTTTCAGCAAAATTTGTAAGTTGGGATTTTCCATTATTTAAAATGTAGCATTTGCAACAAAAAAAATCTAAAATATGAAATTGATGGTTGTTTTCCTTTCAGAATTTCATAAAGAGTTTTCCCTTGGGCCTTATTAATGGATGCTCTATTCAGAACATAGCAAGTTGTATTGACTGTCTCAGCCCAAAAATATTCTAGGAGTGAGGAGTCACTAAGCAATGTTCTGTCAGCCTCTATTAAGGTCCTATTCCTTCTCTCAGCCACTCCATTTTTATGTGGAGTTCTGGGAGAGGAAAATTCTTGGGTGATACCAAGTTCTTGACAAAACTTTGTCATTGCACCAGATTGAAACTCTATGTCATGGTTAGTTCTAGTTTTGACCACAGTACATTGTAGTTCATTCTGAATTACTTGACATAGTTTATAAAGATATCTAAAGTATCAGATTTCTTCTAAAGGAAGAATACCCATGTATACTTTAATTGATCATCAATAATCACTAAAGTATACAACTCCCCACCTAGGCTTTGATAGGGCAAAGGACCAAACAAGTCCATATGCACCAGATATAGACATCTTTCAGTGTCTTTGGAGCCAATACATTTAAAGGTGGCCCTAGTTTGCTTACCCATTTGACATGCATGACAGGGCCTGTAACACCTCCCCTGCAATGAGTATATAATATGGGTCCGGCCGGGACCCCACAGCATATAATCGCCACAGCTTTAGTATTAAAAAGTGATATAGATATAACCATCTCAAAACTCAGAACTAACACAGCGGAAACATTAAAATAAACCACAAAAGTTGTCCACATCTACATAAGAGTACTACGGCCCTAAGGCCTTACAAAACTCATACTCAAGTCAAAACATACAGGGCATAGAAATGTCCAACAGATCATCACAATCCTAAGCTACCTCGGCATGCAAGCCGGAACAGGTAAAGACATCATAATCAAACAAGAAAGCATGAAAGTGCACTTCATGAAGCTTAGGCCTTTCTGGCCGGCGAGCTAGGACCATCCTGCGATCCTTGCCCTGCATCCAAATCAAAAAGAGCGGTATAACGAGGGTCAGCTTTGGCTGACCAACAATGGTGTAACAACACCCCTCCTCTCGGACGTCCTAGCAGACCCTGGGGAACTACATCACCCTGCAAGTCAGCACTTCGTATGCAAATGTAATAAACAATATTAACATAAACATGACAAGCATGGGTGTCACAATCATCATCCACGTTTCTATGTTGAGCAATAAAAGTAAGGGGATCTAGCAATGCAGCATGTATGCAAACCTGGGTTTCACCCAAGGCACCCTATGGCATGTATGCTTCTAACATAACAACACACATCAACATTTCATAACAAACCAGAGGTACTCATCAATTCACCCACGGGCGTACAAGCCCAAGTCCAAGAACTCCACTGGGACCTCACCACTTACATGGCTCAACTTGCCAACGGGCGCACAAGCATACTTGTTCTCGCCACAACCACAAGGCCAAAACCAAGAACTCCACTGGGACCTCACCACTTACATGGCTCATCTTGCCAACGGGCGCACCAGCATACTTGTTCTCGCCACAGCCCAGAAGGGGACTTGTCTTGCCGGGACACTCTCCCCACATGAATCATAGCATTCACGGGCTAGCCAGCCGACCACAAAGACAAACCACGCCTTCATATACACATAAAATTTACCCTTTCCAAACCAACGTTCATTCTCACACGAACATAAGGGCAACACATACGACATTTTCGCCATCATCGGATTTCAATTCCTAAAATGCACGTTAAGCAACATCACCGAATCGGACCACCGGTCACGATTTCGGCTTCACCCAAAATGCCTCATCCACTAACGGAGCGGATCTCTAGTGCAAAATCATGTCGGGGATGGACTCAGTCAACCTGATGGTTCTTCTTGAACCAAGGCGACCCAAACCCCTCTCATTTGAGAGATCTGGTGCCATAAAAATTCAGAAAAGGAAAGGTAAAAAGCATAGATGCCATGCACGCATCCTAAAACCGGGAAGAGAGATGTCGTTACCCTAAGAGTTCTCTTCCTCGCCATGGATCGGTTGACATGCACGGATAGAAAGAAGCGACTTCTAGTCCTCTCCACGGATCTGGTCTCGGATCGGCGAACGGAGCTCCGGTACTCCAACAATGGCGGATCTAGCTTTCTTCTTCCTCCAAACCCTACCTCTCTTCTACGCCTCCAAAACACAAAGGACTTCACCAGAAGAGAATAGAACTTCTCTGCCCTAAATAAAACTTTAGTACGCACTTATCTAGACTGTAGGATCAATATCCAAACAGATCGGACATCCAGGAAACACTGCTTATGCCCGCATCTGCACTTCGTCGAACGCCCTTCGTCGAACTCTTTGTCAAACTCTGTTCGACGAACTCACTTCGTCGAACCCTTCGTCAAACTCCAATCGACGAACTCACTTCGTCGAACTCTTCGTCGAACTCCGTTCGACGAACTCACTTCGTCGAACTCTTCGTCGAAATCTGTTCGACAAACTCCCTAAAACCCTAAACTCCGTTCGACGAACTATGTGTTAGCTCTTCGACGACCTCCATTCGACAAATGTCGTTCGTCGAACTCCAGCGCTAGCTCTTCGTCGAACTCCGTTCGACGAAACAAACTCAAGGCCCGACGGTTCTGATCACTCTCTTCGCCGAACTCCCTGCCTTCACTTATCGGGAAATCGTTGTTTCTCGAGAAGTAGCTTGAGCCTTCACTTCTCGAGAAATCGCTATTTCTCGAGAAGTAGCTTGAGCCTTCACTTCTCGAGAAATAGTTGTTTCTCGAGAAGTAGCTTGAGCCTTCACTTCTCGAGAAATAGTTGTTTCTCGAGAAGTAGCTTGAGCCTTCACTTCTCGAGAAATAGCTGTTTCTCGAGAAGTAGCTTGAGCTAAGCCTGGGGTGTTACAAATCCACCCCCTTAAAAGAATTTCGTCCTCGAAAATTAAAACGTTAATGAAAGCATAACTAACACACATACCTGAAACGAACAGTTCTGGAAAGTTATCCCGCATTGTTTACTCTCGATCCCACGAGAACTTGTCTCGTCCGCAATTATCCCAACGCACTTTCACCAGCTTGACCTCTTTGTTCCGCAACCGCCGGACTTCATAATCTTCCACCCAAACCGGACGAACTATCGTCCTCGGATCTTCGGTTATAGGAACTTTCGAAGACTCAACCACATTCTCCGGCTCCACCAGTGCTTTCCTCAGCACCGAAACGTGAAATACATCATGTCATCCGCTTAGCTCTACGGACAACGCCAACTGATAGGCTGCTTCGCCTATGCGCTCTGTAAGCTTAAACAGACCCAAGTATCTTGGACTCAATTTCTTGAGTCGTCGAATCCGCGAAACGCCTTTGAACGGTTTGATCTTCATGTAGACCATGTCGCCCACCGCAAACTCCACATTTCTGTGGTGCTCATTAAAATACTTTCCCTGCCGATCCTGAGCAACCTTCATGCGCTCCTGGATCGTTCGCACCAAATCACAAGCGTCTGCCACCACTTCTTTTCCTAACAACAGGGTGTCTCCCGCCTCTATCCAAGACATCGGTGTTCGACACCGCCTTCCATACAAAGCCTCGTATGGCGCCATTTTGATACTCTCCTAGAAATGATTGTTGTAGGCAAACTCCACCATGAAGAGGTGGTCTTCCCAACTTGTACCGAAATCGAGAGCACACATTCTTAACATGTCCTCCATTGTACGATTTGTTCTCTCCGATTGGCCATTGGTCTGCGGATGAAACGTCGTACTAAACTTCAATTTTGTGCCCAAACTTCACTGCACTAACCTCCAGTCTTTGGACGTGAATCGTCCATCGCGATCACTAATGATGCTCTTTAGAATTCCGTGCATCCGCACAATGTTTCGAACATAAAGCTCCACGAGCTTTTCCACGCTATCGTCCTTCCGATTTGGAATGAAGTGGGCTACCTTGGTCAGGCGATCCACAATCACCCAAATTGCATCGTTACTTTGCCGCGATCGAGGTAAACCATGCACAAAATCCATGGAGATGTCGTCGAATTTCCACTCGGGGCTAGGAAGAGGTTTCAGGAATCCACCCGTCCTTTGGCATTCCGCCTTCACTAAGGCGCACGTCTGACACCGTCTTACATACAACGCTACATCCCGCTTCATCCTAGGCCACCAAAAGGATTTCTTCAAATCCAAGTACATCTTCGTACTTCCTGGATGAATGGAGTACTTCGTGAAGTGAGCCTCAAACATCAACTCCTCATGGATCTTGCCAAAACGAGGGACAACCACCCTTCCATTTCTCTTTAAAATTCCACTAACCATCTCCAACGCACTGCCTTCGCTTTGTTGAGCCTCCAATGCCAATTGCTGACACTCTTCGTCTACACTGGTTGCCTCTAAAATTCGATCTACAAGATCATACTGCATCTCGATCCAGTTCAGCCGAGCAGCGCTGGACTCACCCCTAGCCACACACGCAGTGCCAAGAGAGTCAAACTCTCGCACCAAACGCTCGTCATGTGCTTCAATCCAATTCCCTTGCCCAGAGTACTTCCTACTCAAGGCATCAGCCACCACATTGGCCTTGTCTAGCAAATACTGAATCGCTACATCGTAGTCCCCAAGGAACTCGACCCACCTACGCTGCCTCATATTAAGATCCTTCTGATCTAAAAGATACCTCAAGCTTTTGTGGTCCGTGATGATTTCAATCTGTGCACCATACACGTAGTGCCGCCATACCTTCAACGCAAAAATTACCGCTGCCAACTCCAAGTCGTGGACGGGGTAATTTCTCTCATGAGGCTTTAGCTGCCTCGATCCATAAGCTATCATGTGGCCATGTTGCACAAGAACGCAACCCAAACCGCATCCTGACGCATCGCTGAAAATTTGGAATCCCTCAGTCCCACTAGGAAGACTTAGGATATGAGCAGACATCAATCTTTCCTTCAAGGTATCGAACGCACGGGCACACTCCAGCGTCCACACAAACTTCTGGTCCTTTCGGGTAAGAGTGGTGAGGGGCAAAGCCATCCGCAAAAAGTTCTCAACGAACTTTCTGTAATAACCGGCTAGTCCAAGGAAACTCCAGACTTCCGCCACGGTTCTCAGTACAGGCCAATCTCTAATGGCTTCAATCTTCGCAGGATCCACCTCCACCCCATCTCCACTAATCACGTGGCCCAAGAATGCCACTTTCCCGATCCATAACTCGCATTTCGAGAATTTGCATAAAGTTGGTTCTCCCTCAATGTCTGCAACACTATTCTCAGATGAGACTCATGCTCCGCCTTCGACTTAGAATACACTAAGATGTCATCAATGAACACCACCATGAACGAATCCAGGTATTGTCGAAACACTCGGTTCATTAAATCCATGAACACTGACGGCGCGTTCGTCAAACCGAACGACATCACCGAGAACTCAAAATGACCATATCTAGTCCCAAACGTCGTCTTGGGAATATCCACTTATCGGATCCTTAACTGATAGTAACCCGACTTCAAGTCCAACTTGGAGTACACCGTCGACCCCACCAGCTGATCGAACAAATCATCGATTCGCGGAATTGGGTACTTATTCTTGATGGTCAACTTATTCAACTCGCGATAGTCTATGCACAGCCGCATACTACCATCCTTTTTCTTAACAAACAACATCGGCGCACTCCAAGGTGAGGAGCTGGGCCTAATGTACCCCTGCTCGAGCAACTCTTGCAACTACACATTTAACTCGGCCAGTTCCTTCGGTGCCATCCTAAATGGAGGATGCGACACCGGCCTCACATCTGACACCAACTCAATTGAAAAGTCGATTTCACGCTGAGGAGGTGCTCCCGGAAGCTCCTCAGGGAACACATCCTTGAATTCCTCCACCACTGGCACTTCTCCGATCGCCAACTTTGTGGAGTGAGTCTCCAACAAAGTGGCAAATGCCTCACCTCCTTGATTCACCGCACGGACCATTTGCACAGCAGAAATCAGGGAGCAGGCCACTCCGCATAGGCCCTCGAACTTGACCTCCGCTCTTCCTTCACTCCTTAAGGTCACCACCGTCAACAGGAAGTCAATACTAGCTCGCTACTCTGCAAGCTAGTCCATCCCCAGGATGATGTCAAATTCGACAAGTGGTAGAATTGCTGCTACCAACTCGAAATCACACTCGCAAATCCTCAACACAATGTGTCCTTTCCTTCCAGTGGTCATGAAAGACTCCTTCGGCATGCGCACACTAAGCTCCGCCTCTGCCTCGACAGTCTCAACACCGATCCTCCGGATAAAGCTTTCTTCGAGAAAAGAGTGTGACGCTCCCGTGTCAAACAACACTCTAGAGGGGTAGCCAGACACTAGCACAAAGCCTAACACGCATATAACGAATATGAAAGGTCGCAAACAGGTTAAAACTATTAAACGAAATTTAGAACTTCCGTACCTGTCACCACATCAGGTTGACGAATCGCTTCCTGCTTCCCAAGGTTGTATGCTCTAGGCTGCACAGGAGGGAAACGGGAAGCACTGGACTCCGCCGCCTTCCCTTTCTCCCCAACACTAGGACCGGAACGCACTGACTGCTCCTGCCTCTGGTCTGGCTCAACTACATTCTCGAAACAGACCCGAGCTATGTGGCCCACTTTGCCACACTTGTAGCACATCACTGGCCCCTTGGAACGGAACTCTCCAGAAGCCACACCGCTCCTCTCGCCAGTCCTAAAAGGACGGGGCTTTTTCTTCCACCAACTTTTCTCAGACTTCCCTTGAGACTGAGATAGCTTACTTTCTCCCTGCTTTGCCGCCAAGCCCTTGCGGCGCTGGGTTTGCTCCATATCGTTCTCTAAAGTTCGAGCAGCTTTAACTAACTCATTGAACCCTGCATTCTTTAAGGCTATCAGAGGTTGCCTTAAATTCTCTCTCAGACCCTGATAGAAGAGATTATCCCTCTCCTCATCGTCTGCCATGGTCGTTCCCGTGTAACGACCCAACCGAGTAAAATCCTGCAAGTACTCGTCTACCGTCTTCTCGCGCTGCACCAAGTGCGAGAACTTCCGCTGAAGGGCTAACCTCATCGAAGAGGGGATATAGCGCTTCAGGAAATCATTCCCGAACTCTTCCATGGACGGGGCACGTCCAGGGAAATGACGACCGCTATGATTCACCCACCACAGCTCGGCATCGCCTTCTAACATAAACGCTGCGAACTGGGACTGCTTGTCGCCTGGGGTCTCTGCCGCTTTCAGGAGTTCCTGAATTCTCGTCAACCATTCCTCCGCGTCCGTCGGAGTGCCAACTCCTTTGAACGTCGGAGGATGGAAACTCATATAGTACTTCATCTAACGATCTCCTTGCCCAACCGCTCTCTCAGCTATCGGCTCTACCTACCTCACTCCCACCTCCGGCATCATAGTGACTGGAGTAATAGGAGTCGCAGCCTGCACAACAGGCGTTGTAATCTGTGGCATTGTCGCAGCTTGAACCGCCACCATCGCCTTTGCTAGCATACGACAAAAGTCTGTCGGGGACATGCCCATATTCACAAGGGCTGGGGCCATTGCACTGCTTGCCGATGGATCCTCTTGACGCCTCGACGTCCCCGCATCATCTCCACCATCCTAGAATAAGCAAGGAAAAACGAATCAAGCTATATTCACAAGACTCGAACGCAAAGACACTCATGGTCCCGCAAAGTACTCCTATGTGGACAACCTCTTAACGCGATCCGAACACGCTAAACCTCAACAAGAACGCTAACCTAGCTCTGATACCAAATTGTAACACCTCCCCTGCAATGAGTATATAATATGGGTCCGGCCGGGACCCCACAGCATATAATCGCCACAGCTTTAGTATTAAAAAGTGATATAGATCTAACCATCTCAAAACTCAGAACTAACACAGTGGAAACATTAAAATATACCACAGAAGTTGTCCACATCTACATAAGAGTACTACGGCCCTAAGGCCTTACAAAACTCATACTCAAGTCAAAATATACAGGGCATAGAAATGTCCAACAGATCATCACAATCCTAAGCTACCTCGGCATGCAAGCCGGAACAGGTAAAGACATCATAATCAAACAAGAAAGCATGTAAGTGCACTTCATGAAGCTTAGGCCTTTCTGGCCGGCGAGCTAGGTCCAGCCTGCGATCCTTGCCCTACATCCAAATCACAAAGAGCGATATAACGAGGGTCAGCTTTGGCTGACCAACAACGGTGTAACAACACCCCTCCTCCCGGCCGTCCTAGCGGACCCCGGGGAACTACATCACCCTGCAAGTCAGCACTTCGTATGAAAATGTAAAAAACAGTATTAACATAAACATGACAAGCATGGGTGTCACAATCATCATCCACGTTTCTATGTTGAGCAATAAAAGTAAGGGGAACTAGCAATGCAGCATGTATGCAAACCTGGGTTTCACCCAAGGCACCCTATGGCATGTATGCTTCTAACATAACAACACACATCAACATTTCATAACAAACCAGAGGTACTCATCAATTCCCCCACGGGCGTACAAGCCTAAGGCCAAGAACTCCACTGGGACCTCACCACTTACATGGCTCATCTTGCCAACGGGCGCACCAGCATACTTGTTATCGTCACAATCACAAGGCCAAAAGCCAAGAACTCCACTGGGACCTCACCACTTACATGGCTCATCTTGCCAACGGGCGCACCAGCATACTTGTTCTCGCCACAGCCCAGAAGGGGACATGTCTTGCTGGGACACTCTCCCCACATGAATCCAAGCATTCACGGGCTAGCCAGCCAACCACAAAGACAAACCACGCCTTCACATACACATAATAATTACCCTTTTCAAACCAATGTTCATTCTCACATGAACATAAGGGCAACACATACGACATTTTCGCCATCATCGGATTTCTAGCAAATCCCTAAAATGCACGTTAAGCAACATCACCGAATCGGACCACCGGTCACGATTTCGGCTTCACCCAAAATGCTTAATCCACTAACGGAGCGGATATATAGTGCAAAATCATGTCGGGGATGGACTCAATCAACCCAATGGTTCTTATTGAACCAAGGCGACCCAAACCCCTCTCATTTGAGAGATTTGGTGCCATCAAAATTCAGAAAAGGAAAGGTAAAAATCATAGATGCCATGCACGCATCCTAAAACCGGGAGGAGAGATGTCGTTACCCAAATTGTTCTCTTCCTCGCCATGGATCGGTTGAAAGGCACGGATTGAAAGAAGCGCCTTCTAGTCCTCTCCACAGATCTAGTCTCAGATCGGAGAACGGGGCTCCGGTGCTCCAACAATGTGGATCTAGCCTTCTTCTTCCTCCAAACCCTACCTCTCTTTTACGCCTCCAAAACACAAAGGACTTCACCAGAAGAGAATAGAACTTCTCTACCCTAAATAAAACTTTAGGACACACTTATCTAGACCATAGGATCAAGATCCAAACAGATTGGAAGTCTCGGAAACGCTGCTTACACCCGCGCCCGCGCTTCATCGAACGCCCTTCGTCGGACTCTTCGTCGAACTCCGTTCGATGAACTCACTTCGTCAAACCCTTTGTCGAACTCCGTTCGACGAACTCACTTTGTCGAACTCTTCGTCGAGCTCCGTTCGATGAACTCGCTTCGTCGAACTCTTTGTCGAACTCCGTTTAACAAACTCCCTAAAACCCTAAACTCCGTTCGATGAACTATGTGTTAGCTCTTTGATGACCTCCGTTCGACGAACGCCGTTCATCGAACTCTGGCTGTAACATCCCTCAAACAGCTAGACCCCTATAGTGGTTTTGTCATGACTAGGTCATGACAAAACCCTAGGAAGCTTGAAGAGACCACTTGGCCTTAGGAAAGAAGAAGAAAACCACCTTGGTCTGCAAATAGCAATTTCCAGTTAGCAAGCCTAGGATTGGATTTAGGGGCTCCACTTTGAACCTTGACCCCACCATAGCATCCCTAACCCATTAGGGGTCCTCTTAGAGCACCAAGAACCCACTGGGGGTCAAATAAAGAGGCCAATTAGACCAAAGTCAACCTTAATTCTAAAATTGGTCAAACTACTCAGCAAAGGTCAATTGGCCCCCACCATGCCAAATTGACCCTGCCCCTACCCTTATATGGGTACTAGGAGCCTAATGGACCAAAAAGCCCCATCATGGGACTTGCAATTTGACCAATTTACCCTTGCCCTAATTTAGGTCAAAATAACCTAATTTGCCCAAATTGGACCCAATCCATTTGGGCTAGGCCCAACTAAAGTTATCCATCATCTAGTGGGCCTGCTGATTTCTGATTTTACTCTTAATTTTTGTAATTGCTGAGTAGGAGAGAGAGAGAGAAATTGAAGTTTTCCCCAAATCGGAGAGAGAGAAGGAGAGCATTCATGGGATTAAATGCAATTGATCCTTCAAATCCCTCCCCAAGTGATGTGCATTCATCTCCCCCTTCAGTTACCAACGTTTTTCGAGAGTTTTCCATGGCCAAGGGGGCTGATTAAGAGAAAATTTGGTGGTAACCGAAATTTGGGTTAATGGCCATTAATGGCTTTCAGGAATAAAGCCATCCAAGCCCGATTGAACCCCCCCCCCCCCCCCCCCCCCATTTCCTTCAGTGCTCAGAGAGGAAGAGATTACACAATTTTCCAGTGAGAATCGTGCTGAGGAATCCTAGATCGGCATGGCACAAAAAGCTCCAGCACCGTCAATGGCAACTCACCGGAATTAACGCCACCAAGCTCCCACACAGGTATGATCCTCTTCTCCTCCCTTGGTGCTAGATCCTTTCTAAATTTGGGGCTTGATCTGTGCTCAATAGGGCTTGGATTGTGTTTCCAAAAAGGGCTCGTTTCGAGCTCTTTTCCCTCCTCTAAAATCCTGATCCGACCACCTCCGGCCGGCCAACCACCCCTATCGCCGGCCACCACCTCAACGGAGGTGGTGGTGGCATTGGCTGGCCGGGAAGAGGTACAGGTGGCTGGGAAATCATCCCGCAAAGAAGCCCAGGTCGGGCTGTCGCGCACCATCCATTCCACTGGGACGATGATAGAGAGTCGTCAGATCAGTTTTAATTGTTTTAGTTTAAATCATTTAATTCGTCGAACTGAGATCGGCGTTCGTCGAACGCAAGTTGCTCTGTTTTCGTCGAGCGTTGTGTATAATTCGTCAAACGCAGATGTGTTCAGCGTTCGTCGAGCACTGTTTTATATTCGTCGAACGCAGATGTGTTCAGCATTCGTCGTGCGCTATTTTATTTTCGTCGAACGCAGGATTCAGTTAATAATTAAAGGTTATATCAATTTCTGTCACACTTTATGCTGTAGTTTATTTTAAATATTAAAAATACTAGATCACCTCTGATGAGAAAGTGGTCAACATCAAAGTTGTACCCCTTGGAGTCTACTGTGTTTTAAAATTGATTTCACCCCAAAAGGAGTAATGTAGCTCCCTGTAGAGACAAAATGGTGGGACTGGTCCCTAGGGTAGGGCAATCACTCTTTCCTTAATATCTTTTTATTGGTAGATGCTATGGACTTGATATTTAAAACCTAGCCTAGTTATACACACCCACACATCATACTAAAAGGTGGGATTTTTAGAAGAATCGTTTTCTAAGGTTTTTGGGATAATTTCATAAATAATATATTAATTTATTAGTGGGTCAAAAGACCTCCAATGCCCTCCAAATTTTGGTGGGTGCTCCTTAGGGTTATGTTATGACATAGGTAAAAATCTCAGCCCAATTGGGATTGTTTTGATTGAGTAATTGGTTAACCCAAGTTAGGTCAAATTGGGTCATAGTTAGGGCATGGTGTTTATCTTGGGATGTTGGGGTCAGAACTCATCACCATGAGTTGAAGCCTTGGCCACTTGATTAGGATCACCTAAAACACCCCCATGAGTGAATTAGGGTGGTGTGGAGGTGTTTATGAACTAGAATACTAGTTTTATTCCTAGGTGTGCATTTAGGACCTTGTGAAGGCCATGTGGTCAAAAGTCCCTTGATGGTTAAGAAACTTGGTGGATAAGATCATAGGATATAAATAGGCCCTGGGTAATTTTGTAAGAATTTTAGGAGCAATTTTTCCTTTTGAATTAGGACATAACCCCTTTAAGGAAACTTCTCATAAGAAACATTTACATGCTTAAAAAGTCTTATATGATGATGAAACTTTGGTGGTGCCCTTATAATCATGGTTTAGACCTCTGGTAATTTTTGTGAATTTTATTAAATGATTTAATCAGTACTTCTTTCACAAGGCACCTGTTTTGATTTAGACTTAAGAAAAATATTTGAGGGTCCAAAACTCATTGTTAAATTGTTCAAATTGGTGATAGGACCTTTCAGAATATTAGAAAGCTCTGTAAATTTTTATAGAATTTTTGAAGACTTAAATTAGTAGGCTACTTCACAGTTCATTTAATTTGAGGTTTTATTAATTTATTTATTTTAGTGAGAAAATGATTTTTTTAAATCCTGAAACTTAGTCAGTAGTCTTTTCTGGTGAATACAAGAGTTTGGTAATTTTCCCATAATTTTAGTGTTGATCTTTTTGGTGGTTCTTTCATAAAACTACAATTTTGGATAGATGATAAATAATTAAATTAGAGGATAATTCTTCCTGTAAAAATATGATATGTTGTTTCTGATGTTATTTAGTCATCATAGACTTATCATAATTTTTGGAGAGCCATATCATAAGATTTACTTACACTTCATGTTCATTTTCATACTTTGCAAATGTTTGGAGAAATTAAAATAAATATTAATTAATTAGGGAAAAATATGATTCTCTAGAATTAGCCTTATAACATCATGATAGACCTCCATTAAATAGCTTGGATCAGTTGGATGAGTATTTAGAGTATCTCTAGTTGTGAGCTTCATATAATTAGTTTGGTCTGCGTATAGTAAAACTGTGAAACTTTTATTTTTAGTAACCTACTAAGTGGAAATGGTGTGCAGATGGTGCACATGGGTTGATTAGATAGTTAGAAGTCCACCCCAGGGAGTGTATGTGAGGAAAGTGTACTTGGTGGGTTAAGAGTAAGGTTGTCCTTGGGATTGACGAAGGATCGTCTTTTCCCTAGCGTGTCATAAAGCACTTAGGTTTAACTCAAGTGAAATGATAAGAGGGGTGTTCTTATGGATAGATACCAACAACACTAAGTGTCTTGAGAAAGGGAACTTTGGGGTGTCATACCATTTAGTTCCTAGTACTGTAGCGAGCCCCTTACAGGGTAATCCTCGGGAAGTCCAAGATTAACCATAAATTGTAGGGATAAGTTGATGTACAAGATGAACTTAATAACGCATACACGCACACCCCGTAGTTACGGGAGGTTAGTTGGTTTGGTTGTACGATTGGTAGGCTCGGTGGTTGTAGCAGCAGACTAGTTAGTCTAGTGAGCTTGTGACTCAGTAATGTTGTTGGTGCGGACGGGTTGGTCCGGCGAGCTGGTGGCTCGGAAGGTTATGATGACGGGCAGGTTAGCCCGGGGATTTTATGGCTATAGTAGAACATGTTGCATATGCATGAAGGTGGTGGGTCTCCAATATTGGACAGTCGTTCACACCGACGTCAATACGTTGACTCGGCAAGTGTGGAATTTACACTTAGCCTTGAAAGTCTGGTGGTCCAGCCAGTAAGAGTACGCAGATGCTCCGCGGTTTTGCGTTGAGGCGTACGATAGTTCTTGGTTAGTTAGTGTGAATACCAACCTAGAGGTGGGCGAGGCCCAACCCACCGCTTCCGTTTGCCACTACGGGAGTATCCTGGGAGTCTAGCTAGCTCCAAAAAGGGGGAACTAAAGGTATGTGCGCATAGAGTCGAAGTGTGTGAGTGGCACTTGTACGAACATAGCATAAACTGCATACCTTGCTTGTCATAGCATAAACATTGCATTTCAACCCCTACCCCTATCGTATGAGTCGGTTATGGGACTTCTTATACGATAGGCCTTGCTAAACGACCCCTTGGTCTATAGGTTTGTATGGGCATTCCTATAAATCAATGGTTACTTTCTATTATATACATGTCTTTATTTACTGCATTTTACTTACTTTTTACCTGCTCTTGCCATGCTTTTTAACAGTTTCATTTATATTTATATTTACTTGTGTAGTGGTAGATCATTCCTGTAAACAAAATCCGCTGTCATCTGCTTTTTTATTATACCCCTTGTTGTCCTCTGCTTCATCCTTCCCGCTCGGTGCCTAGGAGTCACCGGGGGAGGGGTGGTGGATTGGCTTAGTCTTTTTGACTAACGGACGGTGGACCATATCATTTTAGGGGATCGAGGAGACGCAGCAACATCAGAGACCGGTGCAGACGGAGGCAGACCAGTCTAGTACAGGAGCACCAGTCACAGGATCAGAGAGTGATTAGTAGTTAGATTCCGTGATACGTAAAACTTAGGATATAAAATTTCTCCAAATTCTACGAACTATAGGCAAGAGCACCTATCATTCATAGTATAGGATATTTAGAAATAAATATCAAGTGTCGTATTCCACGGGGTTGTTGATTACTTCTACTCACGCAAATTAATATTATTTTATCTAGATTTAAGAAGATTTTTAGAATAATAAAAGAGAAAAGAAAAAAGAGCATTTGATCGGAAATCCTTCTTGAGTTAAATAAATTGTAAAATCTAAATTCATAACCAAAAGCGATAGAATAATTCGACCATGGAGGTTCCCAAAATATGGTAGAGCCTCTCTCGAGAGAACTACCACCTAACCTTAGGTTGATCGATTAAGACCCCTCGGCCAGTCGAAACCCCTAAGCTTGCTTTATGCGGTGAGCCCCACTATTGGATTTGACTCCAATCCGAAAGATTTGTGTCACCCTCTCTCGAGGAATGCATGCAACTCTTTCCACTAATGAATGATCTACACAAATTCATGGATCTCTCGATCACTAGAAAATGGATCAAGAATTGATATTCATATACCGGCAATATGAGATCAATCGAGAAAAATCAAAAGTGGATCGTAATAATTCTTAAACTAAAGCTACGACAATGAGAGATTACAAAATAAGAAAAGCTTAAGAATTCATCCGATCAAATGCTATAAATTCAGCTAAACATATTTGAAAAGAGAAACATTTTTATAACTAAGTAAAGAGAATTACAATTGCAGGAATTGGAAATCTAAACTATGAATTGAAATTTGCAAGACATAAAGTAAATCTGCATAAAGAAAATACAATAAGAAAATGCTGAAAAACTAATCTAAAAATGACCCAATCTAAGCTAGGATCGGATTCCCATCACTTTGGCAGTAGCTGGCTTTTATAGGCAGAAAATTGGTGAGTCACGCCCTTGGTCACGCCCGTGACCAAGGGCGTGTAAGCTGCGTAATTGCGTCTTGAAAGCCCGGGAACGTTGGGAAGAAAAACCGCCAAAATTAATCATCTCGGCGGGTCACGGCCTCGGTCACCCCCGTGACCTAGGGCGTGACTTGATCGAATCTGGAAACGGCGGGAAACAGCGCGATCTGGAGTTATTCTGGTAGTTGCGGGAAGGGTCACCCCCTAGGTCATGGCCGTGACATGGAGTCACGCCCGTGACAGAGGGCGTGACTTGACCAAATCTTGAAATAGCGCGATCTGGAGTTATTCTGGCATTTGCGGGAAGGGTCACCCCCTAGGTCATGGCCGTGACATAGAGTCACGCCCGTGACCTGGGGCGTGTAGGCTGGAAATGATGTGACGGCGTGTTCTGGCAGCTAGAAGATGGCTGGGTTGAGTCATGGTCGTGACTTGATGTCACGCCCTTGGTCATGGCCGTGACCGAGGGCGTGTAATACTAAATTGGGCTGGCGGCATGATCTGGCAGATGTAAGATGGCTGGGTTGAGTCATGGCCGTGACTTGAAGTCACGCCCTTGGTCATGGCCGTGACCGAGGGCGTGTACTGAAGATTTTTGCATACTTATTCCATTCTTTCCCCTGAACATGGCTGTGAGCTTAAATTTGCTACTAGCAGCCCCAGATTACCTGAAAACACAAAATAAAGCGAATTAGATATATATTAAACTAAAATTATATAAAAACTAATTAATTACTACTAAAATACTATATAAAAATAACTATAAATAATGCACTATCAAATACCCCCATACTTAAGCTTTTGCTATTCCAGAGCAAAAACTAATTTATAAGTACGAGAAGAATTTATAGGACATTTCCAAAAAGATTTACTTCTAATTATGTACTCCAAATCTTATAAAACTCATGTCAAAATAAGTTAAGAAATTAAAATTCAGATTTATAAGAAATAATTTATAATTCATAAATTGAGATGAGTAGAATAAATATTAGTTTCAAAATTCTCTAACTAAATCTTCATAAACAAAATTGCATTGAATTAAGTAAAATAACCAAGATTAAAATTATAGAAACTTTAAACATCATTAGAAACTTTTAGAAAACTACAAAATATTAACTATGCTCTCTCAAAAATATCTTAGGATAAGCAAATAAACTTGGCTAATTGGGGTAAAGCTGGCATTGAAGAAGTTACTTTGCATATAGGAAATGATGAATTTTATCCTCTCATTTCCATCTTTTTTTAATTTCTTTTTTTTTTATATCCCAAATGTATATGTTTAGGAGTGATGAATTTTATCCTCTCAACTCCATGCCATATAATCTTTTACTAATTTGGGTGCATATGTTTAGGAATGATGAATTTTATCCTCTCATTTCCATGACATATGATCTTTTCAAATATTTTTTTATATGCCAAATAAAAGGGTTAAACAAAAAGGTAGGGGAAGGGCTAGGGTTTAAAGGCTACAAAAATTCCAAAGAAATATTTTAAGAGCATAGAAAATAAATTGAGCAATCTATAAGAAACTATGAGTTCAAGTTAATATAAGTAAAATCTAAAGATATTTAACACAATTACTACAAAATTGAATTATGATATTTTAAAGAGAGAAAGTAAAACTAAGAAATATTCTAAACAAATCAAAATAATGAAAAACTCATTAAATCAAATTCATCTAAAAATTAAATCTAACATATTTTAAAGAGAAATATATGATTTAAAAATTCATAAAAAGAAAACTCTTAAGAAAAACCTATAAAGACAACTCATAATTAAAATTAATTTTGCATAAATAAAGTTTGGAGAATTTTAATATTACAAAATTTATCTTATTGGAAAAATAGTTTTTTTTATAAGTTTTTTAAACATTTTAAAATAAAATAATTTTTTTTTTGTATTTTTCATATTTTTAAATCAAAATTGCAACAGAAAACAAAGAAACAATTTTTTTATGATTTTTAACATGTTTTCAATTTTTTTTTATTTTTTTATAAAAATAAACATTAGAGAACACCCCCCCCCCCCATACTTAAAGATAAACATTGTCTCCAATGTTTATAAATAAGAATGAAAAGGCCAAACAGGAAAAGAAAATGCATAAAATAAAAGAAAAATAGCAAAAATATAAAGATAAGCAAGGGGTGCCTCCCATGAGCGCTTTGTTTAACGTCTTTTAGCTAGACGTTAAGGGTTAGCTAAAAGGATATTCAAATTGAAAATGCACAGGCAACTCCCTTAATTCACACCGAGGTGAAAATGCCGAAAACTGTTGCCCGGCGACTCCTCCGCTATAATCCTGATTCTTTTGTTTTCCGTTAGCGCGAAATTGTGAATCCAAATTACCTATACATACCTTAGGTAATTTGGATTGCTGGAGATGAGCGGCAAATGGATCGGTGAAGACGTTTGGTTGCACCGGCTCATCCTCTACATGAAAATCGTTAGAAGAAAAAGAATCAAAATTAAGCGAGTCAGAAAATATTTCACAAGGAGGAGTTTCTTGTGAAAACACATGATTAAGCTCTGATTGTTCATTTTCAAAAATAAAATTCGTATCCAAAAATTTATTTGAAATTCCAAGTGGACTAAATTCATGGGACACAATATTTTCATGAATTTCACTTTCAAAGTGAATAATTGGCGAGAGAGAAAATTCATGAAAAATAGGAGGAGATTCGGGCGGAGGAGGTGAAGAAACATGTTCTTCATCAATTTCGTCCGGTGTCTCCATGACTCTTTTAAATTCGTGGTAAAGAAGTTCTTCTTGAGCTTGGGTATAAATATTTAAATTTTGATAAATAGAATCTGGAGAATACCCAAGAGTAGAAGAAAAAGAATTTTGTGGGGTAAAAGAGGAGGAATGAAAATCTTGATTGACTGAATTTCCTTCATCGCACCGAAAACTATCCGGGTGATCTTGCCACCATGAATAATTAATATCGGAGCAAGAAGAAATATTATTAGAATCGGAAAAATCATTCGCATGAAAACTAGATGAATTATTTTCATCAAAGTTTGAATAATTATTTTCATAAATAAACTCAAAATTATTTCCATAAGAAAAATTTTGAGAGTAAAAATTAATATAACAATCCTCACTTCGATGCGGTGCTCCACAAAAATTACAATTAACTTGGCGCTTTCGTGCGGCTTCCAAAAGATTGACTTTATTTTGAAGCTCGGCAACTTTGGCAGCCAATTGAGATAACATTTTTGAAGAAAGAAAATTGAACAATCGTCACTTAATAGAATGAAATTTGAAAATAAATCAAAAAGAGAAATGGGGGTGGAGAAAGAGAATGATAAAAGTAATAAAATTCACGCTTTCAAAATATCAACAAAAATATTCCCCGGCAACGGCGCCAAAAACTTGATACGTAAAACTTAGGATATAAAATTTCTCCAAATTCTACGAACTATAGGCAAGAGCACCTATCATTCATAGTATAGGATATTTAGAAATAAATATCAAGTGTCGTATTCCACGGGGTTGTTGATTACTTCTACTCACGCAAATTAATATTATTTTATCTAGATTTAAGAAGATTTTTAGAATAATAAAAGAGAAAAGAAAAAAGAGCATTTGATCGGAAATCCTTCTTGAGTTAAATAAATTGTAAAATCTAAATTCATAACCAAAAGCGATAGAATAATTCGACCGTGGAGGTTCCCAAAATATGGTAGAGCCTCTCTCGAGAGAACTACCACCTAACCTTAGGTTGATCGATTAAGACCCCTCGGCCAGTCGAAACCCCTAAGCTTGCTTTATGCGGTGTGCCCCACTATTGGATTTGACTCCAATCCGAAAGATTTGTGTCACCCTCTCTCGAGGAATGCATGCAACTCTTTCCACTAATGAATGATCTACACAAATTCATGGATCTCTCGATCACTAGAAAATGGATCAAGAATTGATATTCATATACCGGCAATATGAGATCAATCGAGAAAAATCAAAAGTGGATCGTAATAATTCTTAAACTAAAGCTACGACAATGAGAGATTACAAAATAAGAAAAGCTTAAGAATTCATCCGATCAAATGCTATAAATTCAGCTAAACATATTTGAAAAGAGAAACATTTTTATAACTAAGTAAAGAGAATTACAATTGCAGGAATTGGAAATCTAAACTATGAATTGAAATTTGCAAGACATAAAGTAAATCTGCATAAAGAAAATACAATAAGAAAATGCTGAAAAACTAATCTAAAAATGACCCAATCTAAGCTAGGATCGGATTCCCATCACTTTGGCAGTAGCTGGCTTTTATAGGCAGAAAATTGGTGAGTCACGCCCTTGGTCACGCCCGTGACCAAGGGCGTGTAAGCTGCGTAATTGCGTCTTGAAAGCCCGGGAACGTTGGGAAGAAAAACCGCCAAAATTAATCATCTCGGCGGGTCACGGCCTCGGTCACCCCCGTGACCTAGGGCGTGACTTGATCGAATCTGGAAACGGCGGGAAACAGCGCAATCTGGAGTTATTCTGGTAGTTGCGGGAAGGGTCACCCCCTAGGTCATGGCCGTGACATGGAGTCACGCCCGTGACAGAGGGCGTGACTTGACCAAATCTTGAAATAGCGCGATCTGGAGTTATTCTGGCATTTGCGGGAAGGGTCACCCCCTAGGTCATGGCCGTGACATAGAGTCACGCCCGTGACCTGGGGCGTGTAGGCTGGAAATGATGTGACGGCGTGTTCTGGCAGCTAGAAGATGGCTGGGTTGAGTCATGGCCGTGACTTTATGTCACGCCCTTGGTCATGGCCGTGACCGAGGGCGTGTAATACTAAATTGGGCTGGCGGCATGATCTGGCAGATGTAAGATGGCTGGGTTGAGTCATGGCCGTGACTTGAAGTCACGCCCTTGGTCATGGCCGTGACCGAGGGCGTGTACTGAAGATTTTTGCATACTTATTCCATTCTTTCCCCTGAACATGGCTGTGAGCTTAAATTTGCTACTAGCAGCCACAGATTACCTGAAAACACAAAATAAAGCGAATTAGATATATATTAAACTAAAATTATATAAAAACTAATTAATTACTACTAAAATACTATATAAAAATAACTATAAATAATGCACTATCATTCCGCGAGTGATCTTGTAGTGAGGTTATGATGTATAGGGCATGATCCCTTCTCTTTATTATTGTAACCCTTGTTATCTTTTTATTCAGTTATATTATGTGGACATTTTTATATTTTTCATGTTGATTATGTGGACTTGTCTTCTTTAATGCACTTTTCTTTGTGATCGATTTGGCCGATAGGATCGGCGTTTTATAGTGGCGACCTCCCCGAGTGAAGGTGTCACCGCAAAGCGGCGGTTCTGGGC
The DNA here is from genome assembly GCA_033032865.1 of Dactylorhiza incarnata. Classification (NCBI taxonomy): domain Eukaryota; kingdom Viridiplantae; phylum Streptophyta; class Magnoliopsida; order Asparagales; family Orchidaceae; genus Dactylorhiza; species Dactylorhiza incarnata. The sequence goes on from JAWHQI010000068.1 coordinate 4,290,120, forward strand.
CTAAGACCCGAATGTTTGAAAAGAAAAAAAAATTGGGTCTTACACTGGCACTAGCTCTTCGTCGTACTCCGTTCGACGAAACAAACTCACGGCCCGACGGTTCTGATCTCTCTCTTCACTGAACTCCATGCCTTCACTTCTTGAGAAATCGTTGTTTCTCGAGAAGTAGCTTGAGCCTTCACTTATCGAGAAATAGCTGTTTCTCGAGAAGTAGCTTGAGCCTTCACTTCTCGAGAAATAGCTGTTTCTAGAGAAGTAGCTTGAGCCTTCACTTCTCGAGAAATAGTTGTTTCTCAAGAAGTAGCTTGAGCCGTCACTTCTCGAGAAATAGTTGTTTCTCGAGAAGTAGCTTGAGCGAAGCCTGGGGTGTTACAGGGCCCACTTTTAACACATTTTAAATCTGGACTATTTCTAACTAGGTTTTTAGAAAATAATCTATACATTGTCTTATAGTTAATGTGGGCAAGTCTCTTGTGCCATTGAACACAAAGTGACTCACTCTCTTTAGCTATAAGACACACATGAGATAAAGAACTATTGTAAATGAAATCTAAGCAATAAACATTCCCACTCCTAGTGCCTGAGAGAATGACCTCTAAGTTAGTTGACTTTTTGATCAAGCACTTGTTATTGTGGAATTCAATGACATAGCCCAAGTCACATAGTTGACTTATGCTTACAAGGTTGTGTTGCAACCCTTCAACATAAGCTACCCTTATTATTGAAACTATGTCATTGGTAATCATATCATAGCCTCTTATGACACCTTTGTTAGATCCTCCAAAGATCACCTTTGGTCCATTCTTTATTAGTATTTATTCTTTGAGTAAGCTTCTTATTCCAGTCATGTGTCTAGAACATCCACTGTCCAAGTACCATATATGATTTAGATGGGTACTTGAACTAACCTACAAGATAGATTTTACTTAGCCTTAGGTTCCCAAATAATTTTGGGCCCTAGGTCCTTGTTAGCACAATAAGAAACACTTCTACCTACTGCAGCTCTTGTAGGAAGGCTCTTCTTTGCATTAGGCATATTAGGGTTGTACTAGCAATCAATGGCAAAGTGTTCCACTTTACCACAGCACCAATATTCATGGATGTTGTACCTTTTTTCTAAACATTTCTTGAGGTGGAAGGAGCATCGGAAATGCTTATGTTCAGTAGAGAAGGCAACATCATTCTTCCTATCTCTCTCAGCTAAGGGTTGACTGGATGCTCTATTATAATCATTCCTTCTTGATTTTATCTGCTTGACAACAATAGATTTAAGCTTAGTAGCTGACATGGTGTTGATGGCATCAGATATAATCAAGTGAGAGTTGATTATAGTGTTGCCACTAGCTTGCTTCTTTGCTGGAGGGGATTGGGAAGATGTTGCTTCCTTACCCTTGATTATGGGGGCTGGAGCACCAAACTCAAATGGTCCATGATGGGCCATTTGAATTTCCTCATGGGGAGCTTTCAAAGCACTCATCCCCATGCTCTTTCTCTCACCATAGTTAGGAGCATTCCCCTTCCTATAGGATCTTCCATTCTTTCAGTTACCATAGATATTGTCCTGGTCATACATTTTAGAAGGAAGCAAAATCTTTTGAAAGGTGGTTTGAGGCTTGGCTTTAGCCTTGCTCTTTCCCCCATTCCTAGCATCTGCTACCCCTCCATTGAAACCCAATCTTCTCTTGTTTGTTTGGGAGGTGAAAGTGTCAATGATGGGCAAAATAGATTTAGGCTTGGAGAATTGAGTCACTAAGCTTTTCTCCTTGAGAAGCTTCTCTTCAAGATCCTTGATGATCTTGTTCTTCTGGCTTATGGTGCTCAGGTTGACAATTATAATTCCCTTTAGCTGGCTAATTTCTTTACTTATCTGATCTATCTGGGTATCAGACTCAGAGCATTTAGGTTTTGCCTGTAGATGGGAAGCAATCTCCATAGCTTGCCTCTTGGTTAGCTTCTTGCTCCTTTTCAGAGCTTCCAAGAGGGCACCATACTTGTCAATCAATTGATTGACATCCTCCTCAGAATCTGAACTATTATCATCACTAGATGAAGATGTTTCAAATTCTGGACTTGTCTCATAATCAGTAGAAGAAATGGTGTGAATTAATACCTTCTTAGAGTCATCCTGACTTTCTTCTCCTTCATATATGGCCATCAAGACACAACATCCACTAACATCTTCATCCTCCTCATTGTCACTATCTGAATGTGACAAAGGGGCTCTGATGCCTATCTTTGCAGTTTGGTAATCTTCATCCTCAGCCACAGCAAACAGCCCTATGGAGGCTTCTTCATCTTCATCAGAGTCTGATTGACTCCAGCTCATTCCTTTCTTAGCCAAGAAGGACTTCTCACCTTTCTTTCTCTTGTGGTGAGGATGTTTCTTCTCACCTTTCTCCTTTCTCTTGACAAGAAAGTCAGCTATGCTTGATCGATAGGCTCCCTTAGAGGGGGTGTATAAGGGAATAAAAATTCTTTTTGTAATTTTATGGAAATTACAAAATTGATTAGGAATAAATGTGAGCAAAATAATAATTTAGCAAAATTTACACCAAATGAAAGAAATCAAGTAAACACAAATAGAGACATGATTGTATTATATAAAAAGTGTTTACATAAATTTGATTTTAATATCGCTAGCAATCGGAGGCGTACAAGAGTAAATATCTTTTCCTTTTCTATACCGACTTGTATCCCCACAAACTGGTTGGCTTTAGCCTATCCTTCCAAGGATATGGCCTCAAGCCACTCTAGCCAATCCATCCCCGGATATGGCCTCGAGCACCCCCTAGATCTAATCTCCTAGACCTAGTCGCCAACTCACGTGGCGAATTACCCCCTAAGCCGCGCAAGGACCTAGTCTCCAACACAAGGTGAATTCTCTAAATGGTTACAAAAATATATAGAATGAAAATAATGATAACAATAATAAAAACTACCTATATGAGATCTTCTGAAGTTGGAGATGAAGGATCATTGTAGTATGAGCGAGGTCAAAGCGATCGTCCTTCGGATGTATCGTGACGTAGTCCTCTTCCAGAATTCTCCTTAAGCTTTTTGTGGCAGATCCATCTTCGGCAGCATAACAGCAATAGAATTGTGACACAAGCAATCTCTCTGGGATGGATGTCCAAAACGAGAAAGAAAGCTCCAATTTATAGAACTTCTCGCTAGCGCCTGCGGTAGCTCCTAGTGCCTGCAATAGCGTTCGTGTGGAGGCGGTTACGAAACCGTCGGCGGCGTGGCGTTGTGCACGAACTTGAGCTAGCGCCAGGCGGTAGCGCTAGTGCCTGTGGTAACTCATAGCGCTGGCGGTAGTGCTTAAGTTTAGTTTATTTGTTCCATGCTACTTTTTACCTGTGGAGTATTGCACCTATAGTCCCTGCACACTATAAACACACGATAAGCAAGATCAAATACAATTTGGGATTTGTTATTCTCAAATAAAGGGATGTGACACACATGTCCAACAATCTCCCCCTTTTGATAATAACAAATCCTCTTAGCAAGAAATCAACAAAGGTGTTTATGGTATATGATAAGCAAGATAAAAGTGTAACTATAGTATATGATAATCATAAGAATAAGCATGAGAATAGTGCATACTCCCCCTATCTTAATGCTCCCCTTACATAAATGCAATTTATGTTTTACTCCCCTAAATTACAAGAATTAGTCTCCTCTTAATCATCTAGATTTCTCCTCTAGATTTCTTCAATTAATCTCCCCTTTTTGGTATTATCAAAAGAAGGTGGGGTGAGAGTAGTAAGGAGACACTCCTTATAAATGATAAAGCATGATCGAGCTTTTATAATTTAGATAATGATAAAGAGTTTAAGCATAGTATATATAAGAGATTTCAAATAAAAAGATAAGAGTTGTAGGCAAGCGAAAGATTATAAGAAACATCTTTTTGTAAGCATGAAAAGCAGAAGTAAAAATATGAGTTTAAGTTTAAAATTGAAAGATGTTTTAACCTTTTTGAAATCTCAAAGTTTTTCATAAAGATACCAAGCATGAAATGAACATATCAAAAAGAGATTATACTACAATGTTATTTAATTTCAAGTTTAAGAGATACCAAACATTGTAGAGACCATGCTAGGTTATCTAGTGCATTTCTTATATAAAGAGTAGTATAGATAAAGCATTAGAATCCAATACTCATGAGAAGAAGTGTTATGAAAGATAATGAAGTGCACATAAGTGTATTTTGAGCAATGTTAACAAATGATTTAAATCACAAAATACAAGACATATGTAAAGTAAAGTGCACAATAATACACAAGTATATTACTTTCACACACTTTTAATGCACATAATTTTTAACAAAGTGGTGTAATAACCAAGGTTTGCACAAGACACTTTACTATTCTTTCCAAGGTGCTCAACCTCACAATGCTTATAAATACTTATCAGGGGATTCAAGTAGTGCTTAGGGGAGTTATATTTGTCATATTTTTATTTTTGTTCACTTTTATGAGACAACATTCTCTGAATACACTTGTTTTGCAAACTCAAACACAATTTTTAAAACTCAACCACTTTTCTTAATTTGTTAAGTGCAATTCAAATGTAGTGTAGGTAATAAACTTATACAAGTTTTAATTCATTGTACAATTACAATACACAAGCAAGCATTTTAGATTTAAACGCACATGTACATTACCAAACATAAGTGAGTGTAAAGGTATCAATATCAATCACAATACATTTACTCATACTTAGAGGCATGCTAAGCTTGGTTCTACACATATTTTTAAATACAATTGATGCACTTTAAATAGATATATCAAAGCATGATAAACAAAACAATGTTCATAATAATTTGAAGGAATATGTTTTAACATTGTAAATAATTCCAAATAATAGAATTCATACATGCTTGATATTAACAATAAAGATCATACAGTTTGTTTGTTTGTTTTTTTAAAAATTTTTAATGAAAGAAAAACAGAAAACCACAAAAACATATTTTTGTATTTTTTAATTTTGAAGTTTTGTAGTTGATTTTTCATAATATAGATAAAACAAAACTAACAAAAGTCAGAAATACAAAAACTTAGTAGTACATATAAAGTAACACATTTTTAAAGATTTTTTGAAATTTTGAAAAACAAAAAAATCAGACACCCACGCTAGCGTCGGCGCTAGTGCTAGCGCGGCAAACAGTACTTGATTTTTTGAGAATTTTAAATTTTCACTGTTTGATCTTGATTAGGAGTCCTTAGAGTAGTCTTATGCATAAAGTTTGTAATTTTTGGAGATGTCTTGATTGCTCAAATTGCATAAAACTTTAGCGTTTTTCAAATAACTCATCCTAAGATGTCTAAGACTCCTAATTCTAACCATAACATTTAAAACCTTGCAAGATTTTTGGAGATCTCTAGGTGGATCAAATTTGCATGAAACTTTGGCTCTTTCAAATACATGTGTTTTACAAAATCATTTAAGCACAAAAAAAATAAACTATGTAAACACAAGATGACATATTTTGAACAACCCAAAATATGCATGATTAAAGTGATAAGTAAATAAAATGTTTATGCAGTGAATAATATAAGTATGTCCTAAGATTAAAAAAACTACTCTGACTAAAATGTCTACACCCTAGCCCCGTACTAAGTGACGGATGGGCATGAGGAGCTCCACACATGTCGTAGGTTGGGGTGTTAGTCCCATATGCACACACTAGAGAACGCTCAACCTAGCACTCATTCCCCCCAGTGCCTCACAAGGCCCCACTAGAACCCTCCCCGGTTAAGGACAAGACATGACTTAGAGGTTAGGTCTCTAATGCATACAACCCTACGCCCCCGTTATTGTGAGATATGAAGTCATAGGTGAATAATCTTTGGACAACCTATGCTTTTAAACTATGGGTTGATTTATAAACCATGGTTTTTGTTTAATTTGAAGAAAAATATAAACCCGTATAGTTTCTCTACTTTTTATGAGATGATGATATGAGATAACTAGCACAATTACTAATATTCAATAAGTGATAATGCTAGTATGATGAGTTTTGTGTTTAATGTCACGTCATAAGATTAACATTAATATTGCATGTATTCCAAAATAGAGTTTCAAATTATAGATCTAGAATAAAGTGATGATTTAGTTTGATTTATTCTTATTATTACAAAGTTTATTCTAGTGTCTACAAATATGTGAGATATATGCAATCAATAACAAAGCATATCAATACACCAAATAATGGAAAGAAAAACATAATTCATATAATTATCATGAGATTCATAATTCCTAGGTGACAGATATTATTGATTTAGGATATTTCTTGATAGAACATGAATTATGATTTATGATTTTAGAGAACTTTGTGTAGAATATATGTTAGATCATCATGATGTATGTGAATTATATTCCTTCTAGACTTATGGCAATATGATTTGGTGATTTTCTTTTGAATGAACAAGTTTGATTTATAAGTCTAGAAAATGATGATCATGCAATCATATCAAAGACAAAGATCACAAATATATAGTTTTGAAATAAAATTGCATTCAATAATTGAATTTATTGATCTTTGGTTTTGCATGATAATATATGATTCATGATACATTATACATATATAGTCTAATGATTAATCCATAAACTATGTGTTTGTTGGAATTTTAGTATTCGATTATAATTTCAAATCACATAGATATCATAAAATTTGAATAACATTATAGATGTTATACCTAGCATATAAATTTAAGCATAAACTAAGAAGAAATGCTAGGATGATGAGTTTAAATGCAATGTTATTATATATGATTTAATGGAGATAATGTTGCATGTAATATGAGAAGATTTCAAATTAATTTTCTTTAGACCTAGAATGAAATGATTATTCTATTTGATTTCATCTTGTTGATATCAAGTTAATTCTTAGATCTAAATATAATGAGATACATGCAAACAATAGAGATGCATATCACACATAAAACAAGATATGAAACTATAATATCAATAGCCATCACATATTTCATAATTCCTAAGGTTGATAGAATTAGTTGATTTAAGATAATTCTTGTTAGATCATGAATTATGATATATGATTATAGTGAATTTTAGCATATGATATTAGTAGATCATGGTGGTGATTATATAGTTCATATTCATCCTTTTTAATATGTAGTAATTATTTGTAAAGTGAATATTATACTACATATATATAAAGGACAAAAAATGTTTTGGTTATTTTGAATTGTTTTATAAAAAAAAAAAAATTTTAATACAAGGTATCTGAAAGTAGTAGATAACGATAATTAACATAATTTTTCAAAAAATAAAAATTAGATAAATCAGAATTTTTTAGGAAAGTAAGCTACCGCTGGTGTTAGTGGTAACGCCTGGCATTAGCAACTTATGGTTTTTGATTTACAATTTTGAGTTATAATTTTTTATTTAAAAACACATGGTTTCTTTTATATCATTTGATTTCAATTTTTCTCGATTATGATTTTTCAATATAGGGGCTATCATATGCAATAAAGAAATTACACAAATATACAATAAGTTGTGCATTTAATATTTTTAGCCTAAGACCCCTAAATAAACCATTTAAATCTATTTTTAAAAATAATTTCATTAGTCTTGATAATAATTTCATTATTCAATTTATAATGATAATTCAAGACATTTATGGGTAAAGGATTTAAATGGATAAAAATTAAAAAGATGAGAGATAGGTCACTTTTAAACACATATGACTTTTTATTCAATTTTATTCAATTTGATTTATACGTTATAAAGCTTTAAATGATAAAGTCATATTTTAAATATTTATGAGGTGACCAAGGCATGTTAGCTTAAGTAGAAATAAATAATAAAAAGCAACAAAGAAAAAAGAAATTAAGCGTATCATGAAGTAGAGAAATGATATTTCATTTTTAATTGTTTCTACTTCATGCAATTGAAAGATACTAAATGATAAGAGATTTAGGTATCCAAAGTTGACCATGTGTAATGGTTCCTTTGGGTACCCAAATATAGCATGATGATTTTTGGGGAGACAATGATAAATGGGCCCTTTCAATTAAAGTTGATGTGTCATTTTTCTTTAAGGGTCTCCATTCATACCTTGGTTGTTTATCTTTTAAATTCATATTATGATTATGTGACATCTTTATAAGATTATAGTTGCTTGAAAAATAATTCATTTTGGATCGCTCCGGTGTTGACATCACCGGACTGGTCGCTCCCTTTTGAGCTTATGTGTGATGGCAGTGACATCGCTGTTGGTCCCGTTTTGGGACAAAGAAGGGACAGGATCTTTTACACAATTCACTATGCCAGTCGCACCCTGAATGGAGCTCAGCAGAACTACACAACCACTGAGAAGGAGCTGTTAGCAGTGATTTTCGCTCTTGAGAAATTTCATTCCTACCTCATTCTGTCCAAAGTAATTGTGCACACGGACCACGCTGCTCTAAAGTATCTGAAGCAGAAGAAGGATGCCAAACCAAGGCTCCTCCGTTGGATCCTGATGCTTCAGGAGTATGACCTCGAAATCCGCGATAAGAAGGGAGTCGAGAATGTGATTGTGGATCACTTGTCCAAGCTTGAGTGTGGAGATCTTTCTCAGCTCAGCCCCCCGCCAATCTCTGACTCTTTTCCGGACGAGATGCTATTCACAGTGGGAACAGTCCCGAGCAACTCTCCATGGTTTGCGGATATCGCTAATTTCTTGGCGTGCGGTAAACTTCCTCCGAATCTTTCATTTCAGCAAAGAAAGAAATTTCTTTCAGATGCGAAGTACTGTTTTTGGGAAGACCCACTGTTATTCCGCACGTGCGCTTATGGGATCGTCCGCCGGTGTATTCCTGAATCGGAGCAAAAGTCTATATTACTCCATTGTCACGATCGTGAAGCAGGTGGCCACATGGGGTCTGCGTGGACAGCACAGAAGGTTCTTCAGTGTGGCTTTTATTGGCCCACCCTCTTCCGTGACTCGTACGTGCAGTGAAGGAATGTAATGAATGTCAAAGGACTGGGAACATCTCGAGGAAGGATGAAATGCCGCTCAATAGCATGTTGGTCTGTGAACCATTTGATGTCTCGGGGATTGATTTCATGGGACCATTCCCAATGTCCCATGGAAAGCTTTACATGATAGTGGCAGTGGACAATGTTTCGAAATGGGTGGAGGCTGAAGCCGTTGCTGCAAATGATGCCCGCACAGTTTTAAAGTTCATCCACAAGAACATCTTCTCCAGATTCGAAGCGCCGCGGACAATCATTAGCGATGGAGGCAGCCACTTCTGTAACAAACTGTTCCTTCAACTATTGAAGAAGTTTGGGGTGCATCATAAAGTCGCTTTAGCCTATCACCCACAAACGTGCGGACAGGTGGAAGTTTCTAATAGAGAGCTTAAAAGGATAATAGAAAAATCAATACACTCTAATCGAAAGGATTGGGCATTGAGGGTGGACGATGCACTTTGGGCATACCGAACAGCTTTCAAGACCCCTATCGGGATGTCCCCATTTCAGCTAGTTTATGGAAAGGCATGTCACTTACCTGTGGAACTAGAACATAAAGCTCTGTGGGAAACCAAATTATTGAACATGGACCTCCATGCCGCAGCAAGCCGACGTCTCGCCCAGTTGAACGAACTTGATGAATTTCGGCAGTTTGCTTATGAAAATGCCCGCATATATAAAGAAAGGACAAAACAGTGGCATGATAAGCATATTGCGCAAAAATAATTCAAAATTGGAGACCATGTCCTTCTCTATAATTCCCGTCTCCGTCTGTTCCCGGGAAAGCTGAAGTCTCGCTGGAATGGTCCATTCGTGGTTACCGACGTTGCGCCTTTCGGAGCAATTGAAATATCCAGAGAAAAAGGAGAAAAATTCAAGGTGAACGGGCATCGCCTAAAGATCTACGAGGGAAGCACGGCCTTGTCTGACCATCAAGTGGTACATTTAGTTGACTAAACAGCTCTTCTCGACTTTGTGGGTGTGTGGTTAATTTGTTTGGTCGTGTTGTTTTCCTTTTTGTTGCTAAGGTGGATGTAATTGTAATCCACATTGTTAAGACTTAATCTGGTCAATCAGAGTATTGTTCATAAGAGAAAACTATTATTTCTGAAGCTTTTCGTCTCCGGGCTGTGCTGTGTGCCATCTGTTATGTTTCTGTGCTTCTCTGTTTCAAGTTATTGCTGCGTCGTACTGTCTCTTTAGTTTTTTATTATAAGACTATTGCTATCAAACTCTAATACAGGTATTTGGTCCACCTTCAAGGACGTTAAACAAAAGGGCTCTTGGGAGACAACCCATTGGGGACCATTTGGTTCCGTTCTTTCTTGTTATCTTCTTTGCTATATTTTTGTTGTGCTTGGGATCTCTTTAATCGCAGGTCCGCATCTATTGGAGCACGGCGGAATCACCGCATTCTGAACAAAACGCCATATCTTCTGGTATGCTCATTTCTGAGCATGGGGTAATCTCTCATCCTAGCCCTCTTAAGCTTATGCCGCTATCAAACATGCTTTTTGCTTAGAGTAAGTCTGGGGGAGTGAGAGTTATCGTTACCACGTGCACATGCACAGTGCACAGCATACTAGGATTTACAATCTGTGTTATATTGTAGCATTGTTCATCTCATGGCACACCACGACACCCACGGGAGCGCACTTAACTGTAGGCGCGCGCCGAGTCTAACTCGTCTCGGTTGTGTGAATGGGAAATCACGGTGCTGGGTTAGGATTGCGAGACAAAGTACTTTGTTGACTCGTGTAGTGCTCTAGTCATTTATTCATGTCTCGCATAGAAATTGGTGTAGATTAAACTTTTCTTTATGCTTTTAGTTTTACATTTTATTCTGTCAGCGTAATTCTAGTTTATTCTACTCAAAAGCGGTGAATCTGGTGCGAATCAATCGGTAGTGTAGGGATGTGTGTAGAGGGGTGCTAGGCTCGTATTGCTCGAGTCGGGAGGAAGAAACATCTTTCTCGGTGACTAAGAACTTGCCCCAAGCGACTCTCGAAGCATGGGTATGAGTTAGTTCAGTGCGTGAGCGTGACGTAGGCCATCATGTTGGCCAGTTTGAGCTTTGTATTCCGGTCCTAACATCTTATCCTTGCTAGCCCCTTGTGCCTACCCGATCCCGTTGATTCAGCTCCACCTTCAATTCACCAAAGCCAAAATGACTATCCTAATCGCACACCAAATTCTGAGCTCAAGCAATTTGTGCATTTAAAAAAATTGGGTGTTGATGCGGTGTATATTTGTGATTGTGGTGGAAATCTGTTATTGAAGATATAGCTATTTTGTATCTAATTGTGCAAAGTTATGAAATTTAAAAAAAATGAGAAAAGAAAAGAAAGTAAAAAAAAAGAGAAAAAAAATGTATAAAGAGATATATTTGGGAATAAGTGGTGTACACATTTTTATTATTGCTGGGATAGTGTTTCTTTTGCAAGCTCATTTGGGTTGTGTGCTAAGCCCCCGCATTTATCATTGTTTACCACACCGTAGCCTAAGCCTAAATCATAACCTAAAGTCCTATTGATTTGCGCATTGAATCGTACGAATGTCGTGGAGAGAGTGCGAACGGGTGAGCTTATGGTCATCTACACTGATGGATTTCAGTGGAGGTTGTTCTGAACTCCGGTGTTGAGTAATGTTCGCCTCAGCAGCCTTTCTGCTTTCTTCCTACGCATGACCGAGGGATTCCCTATGATTCAACTTTTGAGTAGAAATAATATATAGTTACGTTGTTAGAATTATGTAAACTATTTTGCATAACTAAAAATTCTTAATACTAGATTTCTATGCACATGTGTATGAGACTTCGCATATTACTCCGTCCTTGCAATTTCTAACCCAGCTATGTCTTTTCTCGCTCCGCAGGATTTGTTTGCTCGGGACGCGCAAACAGGTAAGTCTGGGGGTGTGATGAGTCTGGTTTATACAGTGATTTCCGGCCTCATCTGGGTTTGTTTTAGTGTCATTGCACTTCAATTGCTGTTCATATATGCTTATATTGATATCATGGCGTATCTGCGCCTTTTGTGCAATCCTTCCCCCTTTGTGGCATGTTTTTCTTATATATTACTGTATGCATGTGTTATGGATCCGGTGGTGTGCACGGATCGGGGTAATATGCATTTTTCCTGCAGGTCCTGGGATCGCGTGAACGTTCGGGATGGTGCGGGGCAATTTTTGGCCTAGAAAGCCTCTGATCGTGCGCATTCCTTCGCGCACGATCAGGCGCACGACCAGTGGTCGTGCGTTAATTCCCTTCCCAGACAGAGCGACTTCGCACGATCAGAGGATTCCTTCGCGCACGACCATTGGTCGTGCGCCCCTGACCGTGCGTAATTTTCCATCTTTTTCTTTGCTACAGGTTGACTGCGCACGATCACAGGCATTCCTTCGCGCACGACCATTGGTCGTGCGCCACTGACCGTGCGCAATGTTTATTCTGCTCCTTATTTAAACCGCTGCTCCGCAAAATTAGGGCATTGAGCACTATTTTGGGGCGCGATTTCTCCGCGCCAGTCCGCCGGTTCACCTCTCCAAGTTCCTCCCATCCATTCCCCCCTTTGGGAAGGCTTCATCCATTGATCCTAAGGTCCATCTAGGATCTCGGAAGCATTCTACGCCATCTACAGCCAGCATTCCATGAGGAGGACATCTCCATTGGGCGAAGCAGAAGTGACCCAGCTCTGAGAAGAAGACGGGCAACGGTTGGAGGTAGTGACAGCCTCTAAGCCCTGGAAGCAACCAAGGACTAAGCTCGGAGGAGGAGTGACGACCCCCCATTCCGACCAAGAACCACGGCGAGGCTTCTCATCTCGTGGTTCCTTCTACCCCTTCTCCTTTTTTGATATGTACTCTTCATTGTTGTAATGAACTAAGTGAACCTCTATTTGTCTATGAATGGGAGTTTGTTTATGATCTTGTTCTTTACTTGATGCTGTGTTGTGATGCGCTCCGCCCCCGCTCCACTTACACACACACATTCTAGCACTCGCTCTAGCAAAAGCTGGAAGCGATAGCGAAGAGGTGCCTTCGACCCTCAACTCTTGCATTTGCACTCACCTCATCCATTTGCTCACCGGCCATCCGCTAAGCGAACCACGGCATCGCGGCCTGCACTAAATCCATCCACCAAGCGACGCGGTGATTGCGACCCGCATAGTTTTTTTAGTTTGCTCATTCCTGTTCTATAAAACCAATCAAAATCCCCCTGTTTTTGTTTAACTTAGAAACCCTCATAATTAATCTCCTAACAGGCAAATCATACTACCCAACTTGCGGTCCTTTGAGAACGATATTCGGGGAGCTACTCCCTACTTTTATTGCTTGACAACGACCGGTGCACTGCCGTCGTACCGCATTTCGTGCCTGTTAATTAGCGGTGTGGAAATAGCGCGTCAGCGCAGCCTGCATGCGCCACCTCCCCTGTCGTGGGAGCCTTCCCCGCCGCCCCTAGCTGGGGTGCCGGGGAGGGGGCTAACCTCCGGTGGGGGTCCGATGGCCTAGCTCCGCAGGCCGCCGCCGGGGGTGGCCTTTACCCCGTACAAGAAATGGGGAGGGAGGACGAAAAACGACGCGGGTGCCGCCAGAGGCGCATCCTTCGGCGGCCCTACCACCTCCTCTCATCGGATCCAAGGTCCCCGGGTGGGGACCTGCTCCCCCAGCACCACCTCCTGCGCTGGGGGTGTGAGCTTCACGGCCAGCCCCCACCTTAGCCTGGGTAAGGTTCGGGGTGGGTTGGCGACGCTCCGACGACTGGGGGGGCTTGCCTCAGGGAGGTAGGAAGGGGGAGGGAGAAGGTGGTCCACCTGAGTTGGAGGGGCTCGGGAGGTCGAGGGCTGGGCGGCCATGGTGGGGAGGCGATGGTGGCTCGGCTGGGAGGGGCTCCGGCGGTGCAGCTGGTCCGCAGGGAAGGGGGAGGTGGCTGGGAGGCGTGGGATGGTAAGGGGGTCTGGCATCTTTTATAGGGAAGGAGGGAGGCCTCCTCTCTCCCTCCCTTTATCCCCACGTGGGGTTAAGGGAGGAATGGGTGGGGGGAGATATTTTCTCCCCCCCCCCCCCTCCCCTTCCCTTTCCCTAATAGGGGCTGCCTATTCATGGGCAGCCTCCTCCCTTGAGGGAGGAGCCTCTCTTCCTTCCCCTCCCCCCTTTTTCTTCTTCGAGAAAATCAAGCGTGGGGGGAGGTTTGACCAAATTCAACTCACGGTGGGGTCCCCCATGGTCCCGGGGGTCCATCAGGGTTTACTGGTGTCGATTCCGAGTTTGTGTGCTTCGTATTTCGTACGTTGTGCTGAGGCGGTCTACATAACTTAAAATGGACATATTTTCCGTATGACCACGGTTCGGAGTGCAACTAGTTCTGTGGCGCTCATATAGATCATAGGAGTCTAACGGAACTGACGGAGGTCAGATCGGAGTACATTTGGTCACTATTCCACAAAAGTGTGGTTGTGATGCGCTAGTTTACTCAAAACGTTCGTTTTCCCTAAACGACCTCAAATCGGGGTGCAACAAATTCTGTTGCGCTCGTATTGGTCATAAGAGTCTAACGGAATTGATGGAGGTCAAATCGGAGTACGTTTGGCCACTATTCCACAATAGTGTGGTTGTGGCGCGTCACGCTACTCAAAACGGTCATTTTCCCTAAACGACATTGGATTGGGGTGCAATGAATTCTGTTGCGCTTGTATTGGTCATACGAGTCTAACAGAACTGACGGAGGTCCGGAGTACGTTTGGCCACTATTCCACAATAGTGTGGTTGTGACGCGCTCTGCTACTCAAAACGGTCGTTTTCTCTAAACGACCTCGGATCAGGGTGCAACGAATTCTGTTGCGCTCGTATTGGTCATACGAGTCTAACGGAACTGACGGAGGTCAGATCAAAGTACGTTTGGCCATTATTCCACAATAGTGTGGTTGTGGTGCTCTACGCTACTCAAAACGGTCGTTTTCCCTAAACAACCTCGAATCAGGGTGCAACGAATTCTGTTGTGCTCGTATTGGTCATATGAGTCTAACAGAACTGACGAAGGTCAGATCGGAGTACGGTTGTCCACTATTCTACAATAGTGTGGTTGTAGCGCGCTATGCTACTCAAAACGGTCGTTTTCCCTAAATGACCTCTGATCGGGGTGCAACGAATTCTGTTGCGCTCGTATTGGTCATACGAGTCTAACGGAACTGACAGAGGTCAGATCGGAGTACATTTGGCCACTATTCCACAATAGTGTGGTTGTGACGCGCTACGCTACTCAAAACGGTCATTTTCCCTAAACGACCTTGGATCGGGGTGCAACGAATTATTTTGCGCTCGTATTGGTCATACGAGTCTAACGGAACTGGCGGAAGTCAGATCGGAGTTTCCTAGCACAGTATCCCTTAATTGTGTTACTTCCTACCTTTGGGGTCTACTTTTATTGGGTCCGCTAGGGTCTAGGGACCCAATAAAAGTCGGGATGTTACACAACAAGCCTAAGAAAAACCCTTTACATGATAATGAAGGACGTACGTTTCCAAAAATCTAGGGCATAAACATAAGAAAGAAATGTAAACTAGGTAAAATGATGACTAAATCTGATGAACTTCAACAACAATAGTGAATAAAGTGCGGTATATGGCCTTCACAGTAAAAAATACGATTACATATTAGCAATCATCAACATAAATATGCCTACACCATGAAGACATGCAGTTGCATCTACTGATTAACATACACAAATAATATTGACGAACAACCTTAAGAAAAAACCATATACATGGGAATGAAGGACAAACGTTTCCAAAAAACTAGGGCATCAACATAAGAATGAAATGTGAACTAGGTAATATCATGACTAAATCTACTGAACTTCAACAACATTGCCGAGGAAAGTGAGGTATAGGGCTTTCACAGTAAAAATATGATTGCCTATTAACAATCTTCAACATAACTACGCATACACCATGAAGACATATGACTACATCTACTGATTAACATGCATAAAGAATATTGACGAATAACCCTAAGAAAAACCCTATACATGGGAATGAAGGACAAACGTTTCCAAAAAGCTAGGGCATTAAGAATGAAATGTGAACTAAGTAATATCATGACTAAATCTACTGAACTTTATTAAGGAATAAAGTTGTAAATCAAACATAAGATCAGAACGATTTCATGGCGATTTTTGACATCCTAAACCCTAAACAGACAAATAAATAGCTTCCTTTTGGAGTTCTAGTAAGCGAAATAACATCATTGTTGAATAAACCAGAGAGGATGGTTGTTGTGTTCCTTTTATGAGCACAACAAGTTGGTCGGACGGTCGCAGAAATTGTCGTGGGCGGAAAATGAAGAGAATGGAACAACAAGAGTTTTTGAAATCACGCGATGAGCAAATGAGGTGTGCCCGCGCGTAAAAAAAGCACATATTTATTCGTGGACGTAGAAAAGCATACGTTATAGGTACAAAAAAAGCTTTCCTGTGTTATAGGCACCAAAATATTTGGGTGTTGTTATTTGTACACCATAAATGGCTATTTAAAACCCATGACTATTTGTACACCCCAAAATTATACTTGTGCCACAACCGACTATTTATACCCCATTTTATAAAATTTTAAAACAAGCATAGAATGACCATTTGATTAAATATTTAGTACATCATTTTCAAAATATATTGTGACATAAAGCTAATGCGCAAAAATAAATATATTTTTCTTCAAAATATGGTCATCATCACTAAGCTTCCGCTTCAAATATGTTGTCCCTGCAGGAAAAATTGCTTCAATTTAAAATTTTAATAGAAAAATTAAACAATGATGACGTTGTTTCTTTAGAGGACTCTTCATTACCCAACAACAACAATGTTTCTGAATTCATTCCTATGAAACGAAATTACAATCAATAATTTTGATCAACAAAATTAAACTTGTTGCAGATCGCTCAACGTTCTTTCAGACCAGGCGAATTGAACCGTCTTAGCCCAAGAGTGAGCCGAGCGCGCAAACAGTCACAGAGAGAACAGACAGATGGCAAGAGAACGTTTTTTAACGTAGAAAACCCAAAAAGCGTGAAAAACTATGTGGTCGGATCTGTGCCAGCCAAATTTCACTAGATGTTGGAGTGTTACAAGTAAAGTTGCGAGAATCGAGAGCGACGTGCCGCTTCTTATTACAGTTGTAGTTGAAGGAAAGTCTCTGAGGGTGACAGGTCACCTCTCAGAAAACTAAGTATTTTCTTGAAACAGGAGGTCTTCGAGGTCCGAAGGAGATCTTCAAGCGGCGAAGGAGATTTTCGAGTCGCGAAGGAGATCTTCGAACACTGAATGAGATCTCTGAGACGTGAAGGAGTTCTCTGAAGGAATCCTTCAGAAAACTCTCTCGGGTGCAGAACTTCAGATCCCTTCAAATGAGGATTCAGGGTCACTTTTATAGATTTGGCTGGGGGCAACCCAGTAATTTTGCCGTCGCAACCACCGTAACCACCTGATGGGTCGATCTCGACTGTTGATCGAGAGCACACAGATCGCCACTTTCTGAATATGACGATTTCACCCCTGGTCATTTCGGGCGCTCGAGTAGTTCGGGCAGCTTCGTTGAAGATTCTGATAGCAATGTGCGAATCCTGCAGTCTCAAGAAGGAAAGTGGAGCAGTTGCACGCACTATGAACTTTGCAATGTTCAAGTGCGCGCGGGTCAAATGTATGTTACAAACTTAGTGGTGCCGAGTGGGCGTCAAGCATCGAGCCGGATCGTTGTAAAAGCATGATCAGAGCCGGGCGAGGATGACGCAAAGGTGTGGAGGGCGTGTCGTGTTACGAGGGGGAGCGACCGATACTGCCCACGTGCATGAACACTGACGTGTTGATGCATGCAATTTTGCGCGGGGTACCGCATGCGGTACCTGCGCATGCCACGTGTGGTTGAGCACGGTGTACCGCGCTTGCCGCACGCGATTGCGCGCGGTACTGCGCGTGCCACGCGCAGCTGCGTGCGTGGCACCGCCGTGCGTGGTTGCGCGCGACTGCTCGCGGTTGCATGTGCAGAACCATGTGCTCTCTCGTTGATTGTGCGTGCGGTTGTGTCTGTCTCTGTGTGTGATTTGTTATGGAGATTATGAGTTTGACTTTCTCTTGGTCAAACCCACTTTCTCACCCATGATCCTATTATCTTAGGGGAGGAGTGGGGTTTCTGGCTAACCGCAGCTCGGATTCCTCTACATAATTGATGATAACCCATCAATTGTCCCCCAAATCCTCGGAGTTCATTCATGTTGCTTAAATAAGTGCGAGGATTTTGTCATCTTTCGGTGTGATCCGAGCATTGCGGCGGAGCTATGGCAGAGGTATTTTTTGTAACATGTCTTTCTCTCATCATGCTGCTCTTACTCTGCAATTTTTTTTAATAACTACAGTACTGCATGGAGAGGATTTGTGTAGATTTGAGATTTATTTTTTGCTCTATTTGTTCTCTTTGTTTTTCAGACATCGAGAAACGGTGCGCGATCGAAGTCGATGCGGTTGCGTTCCATGCTTAATATTGAGCGTGTTGAGACTTAGTGAAAGCGATTCAGACTTCCAGCGTCTGTAGAGGTGAAGATACCGTTTCCAGAGGAACGTGCCCAAAATCCGCCGACCGGCTTTATTACTGTCTCTGAGAGTTGTTTAAAATTGGGGTTCCGTTTTCCCCGTCTGAGGAGGCGATCGAGATTTTTAGATTCTGCGGGGTGCCTATCTCGTAGTTTACACCAGCCGGTATGACGAGGATTATGGGGCTGATCGTACTTTTCTGGGAGCATGGCTTGCATCTTTCTTTGGAGATTTTCAAGGATTTGTGTGATGTTTTCACGGATCTAGGAGGTCGGATCGAGATTTGCAGCAATACGAGATGGTTCTGATTCAAGGAGAAGAATGATTATCGCCATGGAAACACTCTTTACGGGTATGTTCGCAATCATTGGGACTTGCCAGAGCTTTGGAGAGATCTTCCTGTCCGTTGCCGCCGTCAAGTGGGACGAGAAAATGACTTCCAGCCCCTTCCCGTATTTCCCGATCGCAGCGACTTATCGAAGGATTTGCATGGCGTGACTCTTTTTGTTGAGGAGAAGAGACTGTTATTAGCCGGTCTTTCATCAGATGTTGAGCGTGATGTCGTCGTACCTGTAATGTGTGACAGGAAGAGAAAGCTTATTATCAAGTGCGGAGGCTCAGAAGTGGTGCCTTCTCCTTCTCCACGGAAGAGTCGTTCTGATGAGGCAGGTCCCAGTGGAGTTGTTCCCGATGCGACTCTTATTGATCTTGATGTTGACATTGCAGCTTCTCCTACCGCGGAAGTGCTTCCTCGGAGCGACCTCCCTCATTGTCCATTGATGACGACGAGGAGAGTATCATCTTCGTTACGGGCGATGACTTCAGCGGTAAGCCATATTTTCCTATCTTTTAATTTTTATATGCTTTCTTATTCAAAGATTCTTTTCTCGTTCTTTCTTTGCAGGCTGGTGTTATGAATAGCATCGCTCTCACATGGAACGATTGTTATGTTGGGCTGAAGGATGGGTATTTTGTGCTTCAGTAGGAGCTACGTGTTGTGAAGAGCTCTTTGGAGGACTCCAAGAAGAAGAGGGAACGTAAGATATCGCATGGGTTTCAATTGGAGTCCAATCTCGCTCTGGCCCGGGCTGAGATAGAGCGTCTTCAGAGGGAGCTTATCGCAGAGAAAGTCATTCCTGACGATGCCGCTCGATTGGTCAAGATTTGTAGGGAGACATGTTCCGTCAGTATGGTGAGTTGGGATATCTGAGAGGCGGGGTAGAGAGGCATTCTTCTCTTGAGCTGGATACAAAGGCCATCAAAGACGAAGGAGATGCTGAGTACAAGGATTCCCTAGAGTTTGTGGAGGAGCGCTCTAGGATCTCTGAAGAGCTTCGGGCAGAGATTATGACCAAGGAGGTGGACCCCCTGCTAGAAGATGAGTGTGAGATCTCTTTCAAGAGAGGGATCGGGAAGACTCTTGGCATGGTGGAGAGGAAGCTCGGATGCAGCATGACCGGGCTAGGTGTTGGCAACCTTTCTGAGGATGATTGTTCTGATGTAGATATTGAAGGCTGATTGCCTTGCCTTCATATGTCTGTATGTTTTTGCTTTCCTTTGTTATGTACCGTACTTTGTTGTTTTCGTATTTACACGTATTGTAGTGGAGTTGTGTAACTCATTGCTTTGTAATATTGCTTGATGATTATTTCATTGTTCACCATCTATCTTTGCTTTTGATTTTCTCATTCTTGTGCTTGTTCAAGTTTTGACTCCGGATAGCGGCGATGAGCAGATGCTAGGAGCTGGGTAGAGCGAGATTAGTAGGGAACTGGCCACGAGCAGTAGTGATGCACTGATGCTTCAAACCTTGGATAACCATGAGGGGAGCAGGTCCCGACGGCGGTGTGATCTTACTACCAGGGCGAAGGGTGGATGCTTTGAACCATGGATAATCGTGAGGGGAGCAGGTCCCGACAGCGGCGTGATCTTACTACCGGGGAGAAGGACGAACACTTCAAATCAGGTAGCGCGAGATCACTGGGGAACTAGCCCCGAGTAGTGGTGAAGGGCGGACGCTTCAAACTGTGGGCAACCATGAGGAGGGCAAGCCCTGGCGGCGTCGTGATCTTACTACCAGGGTGAACGGCGGACGCTTCAAACAGGGCAGCGCGAGATCACTAGGGAACTGGCCCCGAGCAGCGATGAGTAATTACAGAAAGATAGTTTGCACGAGTTGAGGCTCGCGACTTTTATATACTGTAATAATTGTAGGAATCTAGTTTGCGTGAGTCGAGGCTCACGGCTTTTACTTAATGTAATAATTTTAGGAAGATAGTTTGCGCGAGTCAAGGCTCACGGCTTTTACATAGCGAAGTAAAAAGATTACTGATAAAAATGGCGCAGGTTCTGCGTGTTCCAAGTGCGCGGGAGGGTCTTCCCTTCTGTCCTTCTGAGTTTGAATATTCCAAGCTTTACTATTGCGGTGACCACATAAGGTACTTCCCAGGCTGGTGAGAGTTTATCTTTCTATGGACCTTTCCCGACTGCTGCTACGTAGGACGAGATCTCTGACGTTGATTGGTTTGGGCTTTACCCTTCTGTCGTAGATCCGGTCTACGCGCCTTTGGTAGATAGCGATACTCTTGGCAGCATTGTCTCGGACTTTGGGGATTAGGTCGAGATTTTCCCGAAGCAGCTCATCGTTCTTGCTAGGATCGAAAGTTAGCACTCAGATGCTTGGGACGCCGATGTCGACGGGGATGACAACTTCGATGTCGTTGCAGAGGTTATAGGGTGTATCTCCCATAGGAGTCCTCTCTGTAATGCGGTATGCCCATAGTAAATATGGGAGCGCATACACCCATTGCCCCCAGCTTCTTCCAGGCGTGCCTTCAACCCTTTGAGGATGGTGTGATTTGTGACTTCCACTTGCCCTTTGGTTTGTGGATGTGTTACAGCTGTGTGGCGGAGGTTTATCTTCAGGTCTTCGCACATCTTGGTGAATGATTTCCCGATAAACTGGGTGTCGTTATTGGCAATGATCGCTGTTGGGATACCGAAGCGGCAGGTAATGTTCTTCCAGACAAACTGTTTGGCATTCTCTTCTGTGATCTTAGCTAAGGGCACAACTTCTACCCACTTAGTGAAGTAGTCAATGGCTAGAATGATGAATTTCCTCTGTCCAGATGCCAGAGGCAGAGGGCCGAGGAGATCGATTCCCCACTGTGCGAATGACCACGCACTTTAGAGAGTGGTGAGCGCGACTGGGGGCTGGTGAGGTATGTTCGCGTGAAGCTAACAACACCTGCACTTCTGAACAAACTCAGACGCGTCCTTCTTCATCGTTGGCCAATAAAAACCTTGGCGCAAGATCTTCTGGGCCAGATATTTCCTGCATAGATGCTCTCCGCAGATTCCTACATGTACCTCTTTTAGGGCGTAGTCTGCTTCACCTTCCGACAGACACTTCAGATAAGGCCCTGAGAATGCTCGTTTGTAGAGCTCCCCATCCATGATGGCGAATGATGTCGCTCGCATTCGTAATCTTCGTGCTTCTAGACGATCATCGGGGAGGTGCCCGTGCTAGAAGTAGGCTCGCAGGGGGTCATCCAAGATGACTCCTTTTCATTAATGGTTGCAATTTCCCATGGCCCTTGGATACTTGATGAGTAGTTCTTATACTCATCCTTCAGTATAGTTTTAATATATTTTTTGAAAGTGCAATTGAGTATCAGTTGAAGGTGATTAATATAATCAACCTTGCTTTGATACCAATTGAAAGTGAGTTTAGTTCTTAAATTAAAACTTTTTGGGTTATTTCAAAATAGTGATATATAAATATGTGTAATGCTGAGTGAGTTATAAAAGCAAATAAAGAAGCACAGCAACACAGCACGGCAAAATATACACCTCACATACGACACGGGGAAATATAGTAGTTCCCCACTAAACCTGGGTACATCTACTCTTCTACCACACTTGGTAGGAATCCACTACAGGTTGTTGATCAGGTGCCCTGCCACCAAGGGAGTTTTGATCAGGTGTCCACACACCAAGGGAGCTTTTGATCAGGTGCTCTAACCCAACTACAAATTTTTGATCAGGTGCCCTGCCACCAATGGCTGTAACTTTTGAAGGGAGTTATAACCCTTTATACAGGTAAAAGAAAAAAGAAAAATTTATTGTTCTTCTCTTTGTAAGAAGACTCTAGAGATCCAGATGGTGTTGTTAAGAATGGATCTTGATGATGTTGAAGAGCTCCCCCTGATCTGATTAGTGTTGATGTTCAGGTGAGGAAGCTTGTTCTTTTGGATGTAATAACTCTTCTTCTTATTCTACACTTTTGATCTAGAGCAAGTGATCTTGATTGGTGTCTTAGGATGAAGATGTTCTATAGAGAAGAGTTAGCAAAAAGAAGATAAATAATATATGGTGTTCTTATCAAGAACTCTGTATATGTGTTGCTTCTTTTTGCTTCTGTATATTTCCTTCTTCTTGTTCTCGTTCTGCCTTATTCCTTCTCTCTGTATATGTATTCTGGAGATGGCTTTTAGGCTGATTTGAATTCTTGCCCGACAAGAGAGGAAAGAGATAATGTCTCATTTATTTCCTAGATTCCTCGAGAAGATAAATTGCCGTCTTTAGTTTTTCTGCAACAGCTATAACATTTAATGCTTCTGCCAACGGCTATAATATTTAATGCTGCAACGGCTATATTGTTAATTTATAAAGGCAGCAATATATAGCTATATATAAATAGAAATGATTAAAATATTGCTTTAATCAGATATAAGAATATTAGTCGAACTGAGAATATCTAAATTATAAAGCTGATAGAAATTCGTCGAGCTCAGCTTCAAGTTCGTCGATCTGATCATTTAATTCGTCATTCTGAGCTTCTGCTGAATATTCGTCGAACGCAGCTTTTCATCGACCGCTGAGATATTGAGCTGTTCGTCGAACGCAGCTTTTCGTCGACCGCTGAGATGGGCTGGATCGTCGACTGTTGAGATAGCTGGATTTCGTCGACCGCAGAATGAATATAATTCGTCGACCGCAGAGCGCCATTCGTTGAACGCAGATAGTCGTTCGTCAAACCCAGGGAACATGTCTAATTTTCTCTTGTCTCTTGTCCTAATGGAATTTCGTCGATCACAGAATATTTATAAATAAGGATCACGACTCAAATCCAAAACTAAGGTTCCAACAATCTCCCCCTATTTGAGTTTGGGATCCTAAGCCAAATTAAGACTGGGTTCTAACAATCTCCCCCTATTTGGTTTAGGATACTAAGCATAAAATAGAATAACTACAAGCATAACAGTTAGAAATATAAAGCTTAGAGGATATGTAGAAAATATAACAGATAGAAAATTTACTTGTTCTTTTTGGAAAACATTTAATCATACATTATATTATTTTCTTTTAAAAAAAACATTTAAGCAATTCTGATTTCCTAGATTTTGTTTTTAAATAGGATTTTAATGAAATGAATTGCTACAGTTGTTATTGGATTCTAAGGAATTTTAAATTCAGAAAAACATTGCCTGATACCTTCCTTCTATAGAATCCCCTTATCAGAAGAGACTCACACTCAGTGCTCTGATCATTTCTGATCTATGCAATCTGAGTAGAATGCTCAACATGATTTTGGAGAAAGTCTGTAAGAATGTGAAGTTATCTAACTTTGATTTTAAGATTAAAAAAAATCCAAAAGATTCTTATAATTGCTGTTTAATTATAATTTGAGTTAAAAGATTAAAAAGGTTAAGTATTTTCTTATAGTTAGGTATATTAGCTTTTTTATCTCATTAAAATATAAATTTGTAAAATTTCTTTGATTTTGTTGAACATACAGATGGAATCTTCTGAAGGAGTAATCTTACGAACGCGGGGTACTGTGCCACCTTGCCATTCTTGGCCTCGTAGTCTCCCTCAATTTGCGAGACTACGAGTTGGGAGTCTGCATGAATCGTCAGGTTCTCTATTTTGCAATTGATGGCGAGCCGGAGGACGGTGATCAGAGCCTCGTATTATGCAATATTATTGGTTGCTGGGAACTTCAACCTGAGACCATATTCCAAGGTAATCTCATTTGGACTTATGAGGAGCAATCCTGCTCAGGTTCCTTCAGCTCCTGAAGCGTCGTTGACGTAGAGAGTCCAACGGGGGGGAGTGATACCTTTGACAGGAGTTGCTTCTGGTGGAATTAGTGTGCTCTACAACAAAGTCGGCAAGTACTTGTGACTTGATGTCTAGCCAGGGTAAGAATTGGATGTCAAACTCGCCGAGCTCTACCACCCCACTTTACTAGTCTCCCTGAGACTTATGGTTTCTGTAGGATTGTTTGTAGCGGGAACTGAGTTAACACTTTTACTGTATGAGCCTGGAAGTAGGGCCGAAGCTTTCTTGCTAAGAAGATGAGAGCTAAGGCTGTCTTGTCCGTTGCCGGATACCTGGTGTTAGTGTCGGTGAGGACTTTGCTAAGGAAGTAGATTGGTCGTTGTACCCCTCCTCCATCTTTCACGAGCATTGAGCTGAGGGCTATAGGCGAAACTGCTAGGAATAAGAACGTAGTTTTTCCGGGGATGGGCTTTGACAGGAGCGGTGGAGAGGCCAGGTATTGTTTGAGACTAAGCAGCGCATGGCTGGCCGTCGCGTCGATGAGGTGGTCAATCATCGGGAGGGGAAAACTGTCTTTTGGGCACGCCTGGTTTAGGTTGTTGTAGTCGACACACATTCGTCGATTCCCTGAGGACTTCTTCACCATAACCATGTTAGCAAGCTATGTGGGGTATTCTGCTTCGCGGATGAACCGTACCTCCAGAAGCTTAGCTACTTCTTCTTCGATCGCCTTCAACCGCTCGGGGGTGAAGTTCCTCTTCTTTTGGATCACAGGCATGTATGCAGGGTTAATGTTCAAAGTGTAAAATGACTTCAGGATCTACCTCAGGCATGTCTTCTGGGCTCCAAGCGAAGATAACTTTGTTCTCAAGTAGGAAGGTTGTGAATTCTTCTCGTTCTTCCTGCGACAAGAGGTACCCGACCAAGACTGTCTGAGTTGGATCCCGCTGGGAGAGCGGCACTGCTGGCCGCCCCTCCTCCTCTCGCCCCCTGCTGGTTGGGCGAGCGGGAGGCTCCCGCCTCCACCGCTCGCCTCCTACAGGAGCTGGGCGAGCGGGAGGCCTCTGCCTCCACCGCTTTCCCCCCTCTCTTCCTACCCTGGACCGTGCTGAAAAATAATGTTTTAAAAGACAGTCACTGTCGCGCCAGCGACAGCTGGACAGAACTCCATTTCTGCCTTTTAACTTCGGGTGCTCCCCGGGGCACACCCCCGGGCGTTGCTGCGCATGCAGTAGCACCCTCTAGCCCTACGAGGCAAGTATAACAACACGGGGTTTTTCCCCGGCACGCACAATACCTAAAAAGTATCACCAATCCGTACGAACCGTCTCGGATGGGCTTCACACAGCGCGCCTACGTCCATCTCACGCGTGGACTCTACATGAATGCAAGCTTTGACGGGGATAGCACAAATCGACCCGTTGGAGGCCACGACCTCACCCTTTTGGGTAGGTGCCTCAACGATGCATGGGAAAGGACTAGAACATGTCCAAATGGGGTTAGAAGAGTTCGTTACCCTTTAACGCCGCTTTGAGCCCATGGCTCGACTTTTGGCACGGATGGAAAGGAGCGCCTTGCCCTCCATTACGCGTAGCCACCAACGTTGAAGGGATTGGATGAGTGTAGCTCCTCCAAACCCAAGCTCCAAGCTAGGTTTTACTATTCCTTCTTCTTCTCCAAGCTTCTCTCTCTCTCTCCAAAATAAAGCCTTAAGGAAATAATGAAAAGGAAGAGGATTTCGGCCTTCTATGCTGCCACCGAGCCTCCCAAGCCAAAACCAGCCCCCAAAGTCAAAGTGCAATCAATGCCCTTGATTTCGGCCACAAAGTCTAACTTTGAGCTGTCGCCGGGCGACAGCCACTGTCGCCTGGGCGACAGCGTTATGAACCGACTTTGACCAGCCAGCGACACTGCTGCATGACCCCAGTCACCTTGTCGCCAGCGTTAGCCGCCACCCGACAACGCTATCGCCGGGCGACAGCCACTGTCACCTCGGCGACAACGTTAAGAACTCCAGAAATTTACCTTCCTGATTTGGGGTCTTACAACCCTGCCCTCCTTATAAAAAATTTCGTCCTGAAATAGCTCGGGGAACTCCTCCATCATGGTCTGCTCACGCTCCCATGAGAGCTCCTCGCGACCGCAGTTGTCCCAACGGACCTTTACCATACGGATCGCCCTGTTCCGCAACTGACGCACCTTAGCATCCTCGATGCTAACGGGCTTGACCGCCGTCTTAAGCCCGCTATCCACGGGCACCTGATCCACCGCGACCACCTGCGTAGGCTCCTGCACTGCCTTCCGCAACACGGAGATGTGGAATACATCGTGTAGCCCACTCAGTTCCGCCGATAGCGCAAGCCTATAAGCCGCCTCGCCGACGCGCTCGATGATCTCAAAAGGTCCAAGGTATCTCGGACTCAGCTTTTTCAAGCGCCGTATCCTGGACACGCCCTTGAATGGCCTAATCTTCAAGTAAACCCAATCGCCAACAGCGAACTGGACGTCGCGGTGCTTCGCATTATAGTACTTAGCCTGCATATCCTGCGCAACCAAAAGCCTCTCCCGGATCAAACACACCGTCGAAGTCGCCTCTTCGACGTCTTTCCTCTTGAAGAACTTCGTCTCGCCCGTTTCCGCCCAAGCTAAGGGAGTGCGGCACTTCCTGTCATAGAGGGCCTCGAAAGACGCCATCTGAATACTCGCCTGATAGTTGTTGTTTTTGTACGCGAACTCAACAAGAAAGAGGTGATCTTCCCACCCCTTGCCAAAATCCAGGACGCACATCCGGAGCATGTCTTCCATCGTCCTGTTGGTACGCTCAGTTTGGTCATCCGTCTGAGGATGAAAGGTCGTGCTAAACTGCAGCTTCGTACCCAAAAGACGGTTGACTAGCCTCCAGTCGCTCGAAGTAAAGCGTCCATCATGATCACTGACGATGCTACGGGGCACACCGTGCAGTCGCACTATAGTATCAACATACAACTTCGCCAATTCTCCACCGAGTCATCCCTCTGGTTGGGGATAAAGTGCGCCACCTTTGTCAGTCGGTCTACAACTACCCAGATGGCATCGTTCCCGCACTGCGATCTCGGCAGCCCATGCACAAAATCCATGGAAATGTCATCAAACTTCCACTCTGGAATAGGCAATGACTGCAAAAAGCCACCGGGCTTTTGACATTCCGCCTTCACTAACGCACAAGTGTGGCACTTGGCCACGTAGTGAGCGATGTCCCTCTTCATACCCGGCCACCAGAAAAGGACCTTCATGTCCTTGTACATCTTCGTGCTCCCCGGATGAACTGAGTACTTGGTACGATGCGCCTCGTACATTAACTCATCGCGCAGCTCACCCACCTTGGGGACGCACAAACGGTCACCTCTCCACAGCAACCCGTCTCGAACCTGAAACTGGGCATCCGGCCCACCACCAGCATCCTCCGCGTAGCGCTTTAAACTCGGATCGAGTTCAAAAGCCTGGCGGACTCTATCTGCGCGGTCGTACTGCACCTCATTCCAACTCAAACAGGCACCGGCACTGCTCCTCTTCTCTACGCAAGAAATACCCAAGGCCTCCAGGTCACGTATCAGGTGCTCATCATGCATCTGAATCCAGTTGGCCTGCGCTGGAGCCCTGCGACTGAGTGCATCCGCAACAACATTCCCCTTCCCGGGAGTGTAGTGGATCTCGAAGGTGAAGTCCCCCAGGAACTCCATCCACCTCTGCTGGCGCATATTCAGCCCTTTCTGCGTCAGAAGGTACTTCAGGCTCTTATGGTCCGTGAAGATGTTGATGTTCAAGCCATACACATAATGCCGCCATAGCTTCAGGGCAAATATCACGGCCGCCAACTCCAAGTCGTGGACCGGATAATTCCGCTCATGCACCTTCAGCTGGCGAGAGCCATATGCTATAACCTTGCCATGCTGCTGCAGAACGCAGCCAAGGCCGCTCCCAGAAGCGTCGGTGTAGATCTCGTAGCCCTCCGTGCCGCAAGGCAAACATAAGATCGGAGCCGTCGTAAGCCGCCGCTTCAACTCCTCGAAAGCCTGTGCACACGCGGGCGTCCAAATGAACTCCTGCATCTTCCGTGTCAGCGTCGTAAGAGGCGGCGCGAGCCGGGAGAAGTTCTCCACGAAGCGCCTGTAATAACCGTCCAGCCCGAGGAAGCTACGGACCTCCGCTACAGAAGAAAGGACAGGCCACTCCCTGATGGCCGCAACCTTCACCGGATCTACCGCCACACCCGAACCACTAACCACATGGCCCAAGAACGCCACGGAAGGAAGCCAGAACTCGCACTTCGAGAACTTGGCATACAACTGGTTCCTCTTCAGAACCTCCAAAACTACTCGCAGGTGATCACCGTGCTCCTCCTCGGACTGAGAGTAGACTAGTATGTCATCCAGGAAGACGACCACAAACCGGTCGAGGTACTCTCGGAAAGTCCGGTGCATCAAGTCCATAAACACCGAAGGCGCATTAGACAACCCAAACGGCATCACGGTGAACTCATACTGCCCGTACCTCGTACTGAAGGCAGTCTTCGGGATATCGCACTCCCTGATCCGCACCTGATAATAGCCGGACTTCAAGTCCAGCTTCGAGTATACTGTCGAACCAACGAGCTGGTCGAACAAATCATCTATCCTCGGAAGAGGATACTTGTTCTTCTCCGTCAGCTTGTTCAGCTCCCGATAATCGATGCAAAGCCGCAGGCTACCGTCCTTCTTTTTGACAAAGAGGACCGGTGCACTCCAAGGTGAGGAACTCGGACGTACGTAGCCCTGCTCAAGCAGCTCCTGCAACTGCAGCTTCAACTCTGCCAACTCTTTCGGAGCCATACGATACGGCGAGCGGGCCACAGGCTTAGCGCCTGGCACCAACTCAATCGTGAAATCTATCTCCCGCTGCGGTGGAGCACCGGGGAGCTCACTCGGGAACACATCGGGGAACTCTGCTACTACCGGAACATCTACTAGGCTGGGCCTCGGCGTTGAAGCCTCCACAAGAGCAAAGAATATCTTCGCTCCCTGTCGCACTGCCTTGGACACCTGGAGAGGAGACATCAGCATCTTGCTCGATCCACGCATGCCCGCAAAGACCGTCTCACGATCGGCACCTTGCCCAAACCTCACCTCCTTGGTGGTGCAATCGATACACCCACGCTGTTCCGACAGCCAGTCCATACCGAAGATAACATCGAACTCAACCAGGGGGAGTAACGATGCCTTCAGGTCATACTCCCGACAACCAACTAGAACCTTTACGCAGCAACTCCTCTCCACACGCATCGAATATCCATTCGGCAGTAGGACCTCCAGTCCATCTGCAAAAGCAATCGACGGTGCACCAATACGTTGGACAAAGTCCGACGATAAGAAGGAGTGCGAAGCTCCAGTATCGAAAAGCGCTCTCGCAGGGACGCCTAAAACATTTACATAGCCTACGCCGCCAAGCAGGGTTAGCATGAACATTAGAACAGGTATATAAAACAGTAAAGACTGTATCTTAAATTGTACCTGTCACGACGTCTTTGGCTTTGATAGCCTCCTGCTGATCAAGACTAAAGACTCTGGGCTGCGGGGGAGCCATACGGGAGGCAGTGGACTCAGCTGCCTTCCCCTTCTCAGAATAAGCTGGCCCCGCCTTCTTCTCTGGCCTTGGAAGCCCACTGCGGCAATCCCAAGAGAAATGGCCAGGCTTGCCACAAGTGAAACAAAAAAGAGGGCCACGTCCAGATGACGCGCCCGAAGCAGAGGGAGCTGGCCCAGATACTCGAGCCTTCTTCCAGCGACTCAACCTCCGCAACTTCGCCGCACTCGGCGCTTTGCCCTCCGGCACTGCCTCGACCACAACTGCCTTGCCCTGTTCCCTGAGCATGTCCTGCTCAAGGGCTCGGGCTGAACCAACGAGGGTTGTGAAACCCTGCGTCAACGGCCCTGTCAGAAGATGCCGCAACTCAGTACGCAAACCTCCATAAAACCTGTTCACCCTTCTATCCTCATCATCGAAAAAAGTTCCAGCATAGCGCCCGAGGAGGGTGAACTCATGCAAGTAGTCATCAACCAGTCTACCACCCTGTGTTAGAGCCAAGAACTGGTTCTCCATCGCGATCTGCTGCGACTGAGGCACATACCTTGCGAGGAAGATTCTCGAGAACTCTTCCATCGTCACATCAACCAGTCACCTTCCCGCGAACTGGCGCCTCTCAACCTCATCCCACGACCGCCTAGCTTCCTTTTCTATCAAGAAAGAAGCAAAGGTCACCTGCTGCGCTTCCTTCGACTGTGTCGCTGTCAAAATTCGCTTCACATGCGACAACCAGTCTTCTGCCTCAGCTGGGGATTCAACCCCGGTAAACGGAGGAGGTCGAAATCCCAGAAAGTGCTTCAGTTGTTGCTCAGGAGCATGCCTCACGGGGACTTGCTCCACTCTTAGTGGCTCTGGGGCCACTTCCTGCACCGGCGGTTGGCCTTGCCTTTCAGGCTGGCCATTCAACGCAGCTAGAACGGCTTCAGTAACTAGCCGAACTAACTCAGCAGACGGAGCTGTAGGGGCCTCAGCAGACCCACTACTCTCATGCACATCACGGGGATGCGACGGTCCCGCTGCACTTCGAGTGCCCTACACAAGTGCAACACACAGTTAGGCGACAGCACAGTCGCAACTAACAACAAAAGGAACGCTCAGGTTCCAAAATCATGCAATTATTGTTGGTTTGTTGTTACATTTTATTCCTAAGTGGACATTTTTGGGTTTATTTTACGTCTCAACGGTAGCGCACGCACGTGCTCACCACCTCTTAAAAGAATTCACCCACGAATTCCTTAGAAGGATACGGAACCCTAGAAGCTGATACCAATTTGTAACACCCCCATCCGTTAAGAAGCATATAGCAGAAGGTCCGGCCGGGGCCCCACGCCATATACTACAAAACAAACGGAAACGCCACTTATTGAATATGCAACGACACTATACCACGAAGCCTAACTCAGAGCATTCTATGCGGAAGTAAAAGAGAGAGAGACAGAATTATAAACCACAAGACCCGAACTCGGGTATGTCCACTTTTATTAACTTGGAATAAAATGTTTTACAACACACAAAAGAGGCACGACGGCCTTACAGTTTACCAACATCGGCGCGCAGGCCGGCCATACATGAAAACAGAAGAAAGGACAAAAGGCCTTCAAGGGCCGCAGCAGCGCAGGGGCTTCAGCCCGCCAAGGTCCCGCTCGGTCCAGCTCCTGTACAACAAGCCCACCAAAGACGGTGGCAAAACAGGGCAACGGTCAGCTAAAGCTGACCAAGTTATAACGACCCCACCCCTTCGAGGGGGTGGCAGTCTAAACGTCCCTGCAAAACAGTCTCAACAGCATATATATATATAAGAGTGCGACTAGCAAAGCCCACAATATTTCATACATATGCAACAACACAAACGTGGGAATGGCCTCCACGTCTCGTGCACTCAGGCACTCTTTGGTGTACTACGCCTTCCACCACCATCCACTCTTGATGGCTTTGCCCTTCGAGGCTAAAATCGGCGGCCCGAATACCAGGGTCCTCCGTGCTTTAATTGTGAACATAATGTAGTCCGAAGACTCTGTCCCATTGCCTCCCGACATGCTGAACGAGGCTTACTAATCAGGTGATGTAATGGTACGGTTTCAAGTTCGCCAAATGCCCGTTGTTCACAGCTCTCGTTGTACAACACGAAAAGCGGGTATGGCATCCCTTCAGCCCAGGTATTCTCAATTAGCCGGCTCCACGGGCCGCTAAGTCATCCACCAGGACACCCCCACAGGTCGGTTACACCAGCCTCAGGTCCCCTCAACAGGTGGGCACAACAACATCACCAGAACTCAGTCTGGGAAGTTGTCGCCCAGGCGACATTCACTGTCGCCAGCGACAGTGCACAAACCCTAATTTGACTTCTAGCTGTGGGTGCTTCCCGGGGCACACCCCCAGGCATTGCTGCACATGCAGTAGCACTCCCACTACCTCAGAACACCCAAATTCACCAGAACCCAATTATGGGGAGCTGTCGCCCAGGCAACAGTCACTGTCGCGCCAGCGACAGCTGGACAGAACTCCATTTCTGCCTTTTAACTTGGGGTGCTCCCCGGGGCACACCCCCGGGCGTTGCTGCGCATGCAGTAGCACCCTCTAGACCTACGAGGCAAGTGTAACAACACGGGGTTTTTCCCCGGCACGCACAATACCTAAAAAGTATCACCAATCCGGACGAACTGTCTCGGATGGGCTTCACACAGCGCGTCTACGTCCATCTCACGCGTGGACTCTACATGAATGCAAGCTTTGACGGGGATAGCACAAATCGACCCGTCGGAGGCCACGACCTCACCCTTTTGGGTAGGTGCCTCAACGATGAATGGGAAAGGACTAGAACATGTCCAAATGGGGGTAGAAGAGTTCGTTACCCTTAAACGCCGCTTTGATCCCATGGCTCGACTTTTGGCACGGATGGAAAGGAGCGTCTTGCCCTCCTCTACACGTAGCCACCAACGTTGAAGGGATTGGATGAGTGTAGCTCCTCCAAACCCAAGCTCCAAGCTAGGGTTTACTATTCCTTCTTCTTCTCCAAGCTTCTCTCTCTCTCTCTCCAAAATAAAGCCTTAAGGAAATAATGAAAAGGAAGAGGATTTCGGCCTTCTATGCTGCCACCGAGCCTCCCAAGCCAAAACCAGCCCCCAAAGTCAAAGTGCAATCAATGCCCTTGATTTCAGCCACAAAGTCCAACTTTGAGCTGTCGCCGGGCGACAGCCACTGTCGCCTGGGCGACAACGTTATGAACCGACTTTGACCAGCCAGCGACACTGCTGCATGACCCCAGTCACCTTGTCGCCAGCGTTAGCCGCCACCCGACAACACTATCGCCGGGTGACAGCCACTGTCGCCTGGGCGACAACGTTAAGAACTCCAGAAATTTACCTTCCTAATTTGGGGTCTTACACAACCCCCCTCCCGCCCCCGCCCCAGCAGGAGGGCGAAAGGAGAGGGTCGGCCATCCCCCCTCTCGCCCCCACCCCAGCAAGGGGGGAGAGAGGAGAGGGTGGCCTGCCCCCTCTTGCCCCAGCTCCAGTAAGGGTAGCCTGCCCCCTCTCGGCCAACCCCAACATGGGGGTGGGGGTGGGGGGGTCTACGTTTAGCGCCTCAGAATAGCGGGATTTGGCTGTTGGCAGGCCAAACTTGAGGGTATTTTCGTAATCTCGTAGGCCAGAATGTGGCTATTGGAAGACCAAGTTCATAAATCTATAAATAGGACCAAGGGGGCACCATTTGGAGGCAGCTCTCTTTTGGCTACTCTCTCCACAAGTTTCTCTAGTGGGTGAGGAGAGTCTCCAAAGGTGCTCATGCTTAGCATTGGCTTAGGAGGGGAAGCGCTCTAAGATCTTCCGGGTGTGTGGTGGGACCTCCTCGCTAAGCCATTGGTATCATTCCTAGTTCCTTAGCCTCTTAGCCTAGAGCTCTCCCTTGGGAGAAGTAAGTGTGAGGTCACCCCCCAACTTGTTGATGGGCCGAACTCCACAGAGACCAATTTATTGGTTTCAACATTATGGTGCGGTGAGCGTGAAGAGTGACCAGCAGGAAAAATCTCAAGTTGAGCTCCATGGCTGGAGGTGGAGGAGGATCCGACCCAGGCCACTCGCAGCCCCCGGTGGCTGGGGTGATTTTGGAGATGTTTGAAAATTTCAAGCGGGAGGTCCTGCAGACCTTGCAGATAGCTTTCGCCATGATAGGCGAAGGCAGGAAAGGAGGTGGTCCAGAGGTCCCGCCTTAGCATGTGGGCGAGAGCACTCCCGACCAGCAATCCAGGAAGGAGGTACTAGTGGGGGGGAGTGGGGAGGCATTCGGCCCCCACTCGCCCGGTCCCCAAGGAGGGGGTGAGTGGGGAGGTTCCATGCCCCCACTCGCCCCAGCCCCAAGGGGGCGAGTGGGGAGGTTCCATGCCCCCACTCGCCCAGCCCCAAGGGGGCGAGTGGGGAAGTGTCATGCCCCCACTCTCCCAGCCCCAAGGGTGCGAGTGGGGAGGTGTCATGCCCCCACTTGCCCAGCCCAAGGAGGCGAGTGGGGAGGCGGCCAACCCCCACTCGCCCAGCCCCAAAGGGGGGCGGGCAAGGGAAGTCCTTTTTGTGAGTTGATCCTCTCAGCCCCGATTCTAGAGGGGTTCAGAGGGCCGGAGATGTCTTACTACTCCGGCAAGGATTACCCAGACCAGCACCTGTAGTGGTTCGAGGACATAGTCTCAGTCAGGCCTACGTCAGATGCCTTCTAGTGCCGGCTCTTTGCACCACTCTAAAGGAAAAGACAAGCGATTGGTTCCACCAACTCCCTGTGGGGTCTATCTATACCTTTGAAGATCTACGTCGAGGTTTCCTATTACGCTTCTCGACGTCGAAGAAGAGTAAGAAGGATGCTGAAGCACTTTTCAAGATTAGGCAAGAGAGAAGGGAGTCGCTGGCTCGTTACGTGGACAGGTTCCAAGAAGAAGTCCTGCAAGTCCAGGAGGTGCCCGGGTTCACCCTCCAGCTTGCCTTCATAGTAGGGCTACGGGACGGGTTCTTCAAGATGAGCTTGAAGCGGAAGCCCCCCTATCCTTCGAAGAATTGATGAAAAGGGCGGCAGAAGAAATCGAAAGTGAGGAGGCCAACCCGGAGTTCGCAAGAAGGTTGGCCAAGCTAAGTGAGACGGAGGAAAGGCAGCAGGGAGGAAGCATGGAGGATCCCGAAAGGAAGTTTGACCAAGGAAAGGGTAACTTCCAGGGGGAGAGGTCTGACCCCTCAGGGTGGAAGCAGGGACCGAAGGCACCTTCTCCACCACCTCAGCAAACCATGGCAATTGGTGGAGGAAGAAGGAGGAGATCCAGGAAAGCAAAAAGAAGAGGAAAAAGATGGGATATGGTTGCGTTGCCCTACTGTGACTTCCACGATGAGGAGGGTCACGCAACGTCTGCCTGCCCTGAGTTCTTGGAAATGAGGGAGGCGAGGGGTCCGAGGCAGTAACAGCAACAACCGGAAGAGGTCAAGGAAGACAAGGCCTGGAAGTAGGAGACCAAGTCTGGGTTTCCATACTTAGTTTTTTCTACCATTAAGTCCATGTATTGCAATGCTTCATTTCCATGCTTAGTTTTTTCGAAGTACTTAGCCCATGATTAATATAATGAAAGTTTTTCAAAGTACTTAGCCCCGATGCTTGCCCGCTGACCAGGATCCCGCCTAGCTGGCAGGGCCGGGAACCGCTGGTGGCAGAAAGGAAAGTACTTAGCCCCAATATTGGCCCGCTGACCAGGCTTCCACCTAGCTGGCAGGGTCGGGAACCGCTCGGTGGTTGGAAGTTCTCAAGGTACTTAGCCCCAATGTTGGCCCGCTGACCAGGCTCCCACCTAGCTGGCAGGGCCGGGAACCGCTCGGTGGTCGGAAGTTCTCAAGGTACTTAGCCCCGATGCTAGCCCGCTGACTAGGCTCCCACCTAGCTGGCAGGGTCGGGAACTGCCCTGTGGTGGGACAGAGAGGGGTTGGGGTGCATGGTCTGCAGACCATCTGGTTAGGCTGAACCCTTCCAGTGCCAGCTGGGTCCCGTGTTGGCGGGCCTGGGCTGGGAGGGTGCTGACGGTCTGGCTGGGTCCGCTGGATCTCGTGTTGACGAGTCGGGCCTGGGTCATTACAGGAAGTTCTTAAGGTACTTAGTCCCGATGCTGGCCCGCTGATCAGGCTCCCACCTAGCTGGCAGGGCTGGGAACCGCTCGGTGGCCGGAAAGAAAGTACTTAGCCCCGATGCTGGCCCGCTGACCACGCTCCCACCTAGCTGGCAGGGCCGGGAACCCCTCGGTGACCGGAAGTTCTCAAGGTACTTAGCACTGATACTGGCACGCTGACCACGCTCCCACCTAGCTGGCAGGGCCAGGAACCGCTCGGTTGCCGGAAGTTCTCAAGGTACTTAGCCCCGATGCTGGCCTGCTGACCAGGCTCCTACCTAGTTGGAAGGGTCGGGAACCGCTCGGTGGCAGAAAGGAAAGTACTTTGCCCCGATGCTGGCCCACTGACCAGGCTCCCACCTGGCTGGCAGGGCCGGGAACCGCTCGGTGGCCGGAAATTCTCAAGGTACTTAGCCCAGATGCTGGCCCGCTGACCAGACTCCCACCTAGCTGGCAGAGCCGGGAACTGCTCGGTTGCCGAAAGTTCTCTAAGTGATTTTTCCCCCGAGGTGGCTCCGTTAGCCGGGCTCTCACTAGACGGCAGGGTGGGATGGCCTCTCTGGGAAGCTTGAGTAAATTTTCACCGGGGCGATGTGGGGTCTTCTCAATTTCATTCAGCGCCACTCGCCGAATATGCAGGGTTGGACTTTTCTTTCCGAGCGTGTACCCCGCTCGAAAAGAGTGGGGATTGTGTACAACCCTGTATTCGCCGAGTGGGGCCCTGGGACCCAAGGGGTCTTTTAAAACATTATTTTTCAGCACGGTTCAGGGCAGGAATAGAGGGAGGCGAGCGGTGGAGGCAGAGGCCTCCCACTCGCCCAGCTCGTGTAGGAGGCGAGCGGTGGAGGCGGGAGCCTCCCACTCGCCCAACCACCAGGGGGGCGAGAGGAGGAGGGGTGGCCAACCCCCCTCTCTCGCCCCCGCCCCAGCAGTTGGGCGAGAGGAGGAGGGGCGTCCAGCCCCCCTCTCTTGCGCCCGCCCCAGCAGGGGGGCGGGAGGAGGAGGGGCGGCCAGTACCACTCTCTCGCCCCCTCCCCAGCAGGGGGCGGGAGGAGGAGGGGAAGCTTGCCCCCCTCTCGCCCCCGCCCCAGCAGGGGGGCGAGCCCCTCTCGCCCCCGCC
The DNA here is from genome assembly GCA_033032865.1 of Dactylorhiza incarnata. Lineage (NCBI taxonomy): Eukaryota > Viridiplantae > Streptophyta > Magnoliopsida > Asparagales > Orchidaceae > Dactylorhiza > Dactylorhiza incarnata. Next base: position 4,327,599 of record JAWHQI010000068.1, read on the forward strand.
CCAGCAGGGGGCGAGAGGAGGAGGGGCGGACAGCCCCCCTCTCGCCCCCGCCCCAGCAGGGGGGCGAGCCCCTCTCGCCCCGCCCCAGCAGGGGGCGAGAGGAGGAGGGTAGGCCAGCCCCCCTCTCGCCCCTGCCCCAGCAGGGGGGCGAGAGGAGGAGGGGCGGTCAGCCCCCCTCTCGCCCCCCCTGCTCGAGCCCCCCTCTCGCCCCCGCCCTAGCAGAGGGGCGAGAGGAGGAGGGGCGGCCAGCCCCCCTTTCGCCCCCGCCCCAGCAGGGGGGCGAGAGGAGGAGGGGCGGCCAGCCCCCGTCTCGCCCCCGCCCCAGCAGGGGGCGAGAGGAGGAGGGGCGGCCAGCCCTCCTCTCTCCCCCGCCCGAGCAGGGGGCGAGAGGAGGAGGGGCGGCCATCCCCTCTCTCGCCCCCCGCCCCAGCAAGGGGGCGAGAGGAGGAGGGGCGGCCAGCCCCCGTCTCGCCCTCGTCCCTGTAGGGGGGCGAGAGGAGGAGGGGAGGCCAGCCCCCCTCTTGTCGCCGCCCCAGCAGGGAGGCGAGAGGAGGAGGGGCGGCCAGCCCCCGTCTCGCCCCCATCCCAGTAGGGGGCGAGAGGAGGAGGGGCGGCTAGCCCCCGTCTCGCCCCCGCCCCAGCAGGGGGCGAGAGTAGGAGAGGCGGCCAGCCCCCTCTCGCCCCCGCCCCAGCATGGGAGCGAGAGGAGGAGGGGCGTCCATCCCCCCTCTCTCCCCCGCCCCAGCAAGGGGTGCGAGAGGAGGAGGGGCGTCCATCCCCCCTCTCGCCCCCGCCCCAGCAAGGGGGGCGAGAGGAGGAGGGGCGGCCAGCCACCCCTCTCGCCCATGCCCCAGCAAGGGGGCGAGAGGAGGAGGGAGGCCAGCCCCCCTCTCTCCCCCGCCCCAGCAAGGGGGGCGTGAGGAGGAGGGGCGGCCATCCCCCCTCTTGCCCCCGCCCCAGCAACGGGGCGAGAGGAGAGGGTGGCATGCCCCCTCTCGCCCCAGCTCCAATAAGGGTGGCCTGCCCCCTCTTGCCCCAGCTCCAGTAAGGGTGGCCTGCCACCTCTTGCCTAGCTCCAACAAGGGGGTCTGCATTTAGCGCCTCAGAATGGCGGGATTTGGCTGTTGGTAGACCAAACTTGAGGGTATTTTCGTAATCTCATAGGCCAGAATATGGCTATTGGAAAACCAAGTTCAGAAATCTATAAATAGGACCAAGGGGGCACCATTTGGAGGCAGCTCTCTTTTGGCTACTCTCTCCCCAAGTTTCTCTAGTGGGTGAGGAGAGCCTCCAAAGGTGCCCAAGCTTAGCATTGGCTTGGGAGGGGAAGCGCTCTAAGATCTTCTGGGTGTGTGGTGGGACCTCCTCTCTAAGCCCTTGGTCTGATTCCTAGTTCCTTAGCCTCTTAGCCTAGAGCTCTCCCATGTGAGAAGTAAGTGTGAGGTCACCCCCCAACTTGTTGAGGGCCCGAACTCCACAGAGACCAATTTTTTGGTTTCAACAGGGGCGGTTGTCAAAATCGTAGATGGGCCCTGCTGCTGGGCTGAGGTGCTCCTTGGTGAGCTTCATGCTCTGTAAAGTGGAGAGAAAGAGGGCGTCGACTGAGCTCTCATTGTCGACTAGTATTCTCTTGATGTTGAAATAGGGATCCCCGATCCCAGCGTTGATTACGAGTGGGTCTTGGTGAGGCAGCTGCAACCCCTCTAGATCTTCTTCTCTGAAGGTGATGGTGGTGTCTTGCTTGAGTTTTTTGTCATTGTGCCCCCTATCGGGACTAGCAATGGAATGAATCTAAGCGGCGAGGTTAGGATACCCAGCTAAAGTCTCAACTTATCCTACCATCGACCTTCCCAGCACTGAGCTATGAGGTGCAGGAGGTTGATCTGTTGGCTGCCTGGGTTGCTGTGGTTAGTTTGACAGCTGACCTTGTAGGAATCTCCCGAGGATCCCTTGCCTGACAAAGCACTTAGTTTCTTCCTTGAATCTGGAGCATTCTTCAGTCGTGTGACCATATCCTCTATGAAACTCGCAATACTTTGATTGACCGGTTCTTGGATTTGGGATAGGCGGCCTCGGCCTACGGAAAGTCGGGCTATCCTGAATGAAATAAATCACGTTGGTTCGCGACGTGTTGAGAGGAGTATAAATCTGTGGTGGCCGGGGACCCTGATCCCTTTCGAGGTCTCGGCGATGATCATCATTCTGGCGCTCTTCTATACGTCATTCTTCGTGCCTTCTAGGGCCTTGCTCCTGCCCCTTCCTTCTCTTCTAACTTCCTTCGAACTACTGACGATGTGCCTCAATTGCCTCATCCATCTCTATATGTGCTTCTGCTCGGTGCACGAGATCTGGATAGCTTGGTAATGTCTCCCTCATCAGAGCGGAGTAAAAGCCGCTTGGGCGGAGTCCCCCTAGGAAAATGCTGCGTAGAAGCTCAGGATCAACCCCTGGGATTTGTCGTGCCTCAGCTGTGAAGTGACAGAAAAAGTCTTTTAGGGTCTCTCCCTCGTTCCGGCGAATCCCCGAAAGATGTGAGGGATCTCAGAAAATTCTTTGGTTAGCGATGAACTGGTCTGTAAACTGCTGGGCTAACTCGATAAAGTTGTTGATGGACCCATCCCATAGAGAATGGAACCAAGTGCGCGACTGTCCCTAAAGTATTGCCGGAAACACTGAATAGAGGAGCTGGTCAGCGAGGTTATAGATCATCATAATGGTGGTGAAATGGTTGATGTGCTCCAGTGGATCATCCGTCCCATCAAATGTTTTGATGTTGGGAAGCTTGAAACCGTGTGGAATTGGATGGACCAGGATTTGTTGTATCAGGGGGGAGTCGTGATTTAGAGGGCGGCGGGCAAAGATGCCCCGACGCCCGATCTGTCTGTACTCTTCGGCAATCGCATTACATATTTCCTCGCGAGTGGGCAATCCTATGGCTTGATCGAATCCTACCTGAAAGTGCACAGTTAACCTCACTAGAATTCTCTAGAGGGGGGGTGAATAGAGATTAAAAAAAAATACTTTGTTCAATTATATATATATATATATGTGTGTGTAATAATCACAGATTTAAACTTCCCACACACCAACAAGAATTAAGCAAGTACAGAAGAAAAATAACTAGAAGAAAATCACAACACAACACAAGGAAATATAGTGGTTCCCCAAACTTTGGGTAGTCCACTCTTCTACCCCCTTTGGTAGGAATTCACTATCTTGTACTGAGTCTTTTGACAAGGAGACTCTTAGAACCAGCCTGAGTCTTTTGATAAGGAGACTCTTAGAACCAGCCTGAGTCTTTTGAAAAGGAGACTCTTAGAACCAGTACAACTGAATTTTTTGAAGAGAGATTCTAAAAACTCTTTTACAATATTTGAGAATGAAATTTAGAAAGAGAAGAAGAAGTATTTGAAACAAGAAAGAATCTTCTTCCTAGCAAGAAGATTAGAAGCACAAGAAGTAGTGAATGAAATCTCTCTTCTATAGTGAGAAGGAGATTGTAGGCTTTTTCTCTCTTTTAGTGAGAGCTATCAGAGTTTGCAGCAGTATGGCTTCAGAATGAGGAGAAGAAAGCTTGATCTTTGCTGCAGCACTATTTCTCAATTGTCTCTCTTTTCACTTGGGAGCTCTTCCTCTTTTTCAAAATGAATATGGTGAATCACTTCTTGTCATTCTCTGTCGACCTCCTTCTTATTTATAGCTCTGTTTAAAATATATTGCTAAAGGAGAATAATCAATTAGCAGACAGAGAATTAGAAAGAGATAAGAGTTTCCATAATCAATATTTCTGTAGAAGGAAATGAATTCATTCTGATTTCAAATAATATCCATAATAGTCTTAATCAAATTAGCCAAGAATCAAATAGAAGGAAAGGCTGATTCAGAACGGCTATAAAAGAATAATATCATTCCATAAAAATCAGACCTACAGAAAGAAGGAAAGAGATCTGGCGTGTTTTTGAATTTCTTATAGATATCGACGTGCGTCGATTACTATTCGACGTAAGCGTCGAATTCATCCTGGCTGGACATCGAGAGGAGAATAAGGAAGGTACGTTGACAAAGGTGCGTCGACTCTATCAAATGCGTCGACTAGAAGTCAGAGGTACGTCGACTATGATTACGTCGAGTTCTTCTAAGAGTTACTTCGACTCATTCTGAGAGAAACGTCGACTATATTTCGACGTTGCATCGAATACTATTCGACGCATATTTACTTAGCCTAATTTTTCATACTTAGAATTTATATTCTTCTTAATTCTAGGGGTTAAGATAAATCATTTCCCCAACAATCTCCCCCTATTTGTCTTAACCCTTTATAGAGAGAAATTGTATCAGCTTTTAATCAACAAAGCAAAGCATTTATATAGAAAAGAAATATGCTAAGTAATCAGGAGACGGGAGAAGTCATATAAACAGTCTTCATAATTTAAGCAAAAAAAAATGTATTGTTCAACACATCATTCAGGAGGGGTAGGAGGAGTTTTTCTTTTCCTAGTGAATACTACTGTTTTTGGAGAGGTGGGTTGCCCTTTCTCAGTAGCAGGTAGTTCACTCAACTCCCCCTGAGTTACAGCAGGTTGCCCCCCCCCCCCTGGGATGGAACTTCTTTTGAGCCTTCTACTTCTTTTTCAGTTTCTTTCTTATCTCCATTTTCAGGTTCCTCTTCAGCTTCCTCTTCAGCTTTATTCTCTGCTCTACTAGCCTCCCCTTGTAATAGATCCACTTGTTGTGCAGCTTCTCTTGTTATAATCAGTACATTTGATATCTGCTCTTCAGTCTGTAGCTCTGGTACTACTTCATTCCGAATGGTCTTGAGTAGAGCTAAACTGTCAGATTTTGAAGAATGATGGGTTTTGTGAGAGGGAGTTTTGTGGCTGGAGAGCTGTTCTTCATCTAGCTTCTCCCCCTTCTTGACCTTCTTAGCCAAGGAGGTTAAGAAAGATCTAGTGACTTTAGAGGAAGAGATAGAGGTCTTCAGGCTTTGCACAGAGGCACTGACCCCATCTATTTGGGTCTGCATGTGTAAGATGGAGGAATGCATCTTGGAGCAGTGCCCATTCAGCATTGCTTGGAATCTTTGGGCTGTGGATTGGATGCACTGAGTGATGAGGTTTTCAGTGGATGGGGATGGTTCAAAATGTGGTGGTGGAGGAGGAGATAATGGAGGAGGTGAATGTGATGAAGGTGGAGAGGGGACTGTATCATTGTGATGAGATATATTTGATAGAGGAGGAGGAGGAATAAGGGAGGGTTGAGCAGATGACTGAGTTGGTATTTGTGAAGGTGTGGATGATGATGGTACAGAAGAGATGTCTGTATGAGTAGGAGGAGGGAGAGGTGAAGATGGATGAGCAGGAGAGATAGGAGGAGATGGAGTCCTTTCAGGAATGGAACCAGGCTTGGGAATTTTCCTGGTCCATTTAGAGAAGAGGGCTATTGACATCCTTTTTCCTGGAGGGATAAGGATTCCTTTTGACCTACATAGGTCAGGGAAAGAGTGGAAGAGTACTTGACTCATGATTCTCATATAGGCATTCTCTTTGTGAGAGTATTTATAGCCTATCATTTTGAGCAGGAGGCTGGCCCAGTCTATCTTCTTCTTCAGCACAAGGGTCCCCATGATGTTTAGTTGTTGTTTGGGTACTGCATCATTGGCAGAGATCTTGCATAGTAGAATTTTTCCTACTATATCTGCCAGTAATCTATATTCATCAGAAAAGTCAATTTTCTTCAGGTGGATTGGTTTATCTTTTGAAAACTTCATGGTGATTAGCATATTCTTGATTTCATCAGGTGTGAGTTCCACAGGTTCATCACCTGATAAGGGAATGGTGATGAAGACTTATTTAGTTACTCTTTAGAAACTAATTTTCTTTCCCTATTTGAGTTGAACAAAGATAACATTTGAATGTACCTGATGGAAGATCAAAGGTGTTCCTAATGTGTTCAGCAGAGATTGAGACAGGTGTCTCATGGATTGTTCCTTGGATTTCTCCTTGTTCAGATATCTGAACATGAGTCATGAGCTCTGTGAGTTCTGTCTCCAGGAGCTTGCATCTTGTGGAGATGAGCTTGTCTAATCTAGCTTCAGTAAACAGAGCTATGATGCTCTTGTAGTTTTCGGTGGCGGCTTGGAAAGATTCGAGGTCAATGTCGAAGCCTGAGTTGGTCTTAGGAGCCATTTTAGGTCAGTGAGAGAGAGGAAGAAATGGTTGGACTGAGGAGCAAGAAGGATGAAAGATGCAGAGGTCGTGAAGGTTTCTAACTGAAGAGCCTATTTAAGTCTGGTGAAACGTCGAAAAGAGGCACAATTCGTGGCTTATTCGGTACAACAGTGGATGTGACCGAAAATATTTTAGTATTGCCGCTCGTTTTCATGAAGTCGACGTTACGTCGAGTGGAATTCGACGTGAGTGTCAATATAGTCTAGTTTGGGATGATAGGGTTTCTTATCGACGTATGCGTCGATTGGAGTCGATGCATGCGTCAATTTTATTTATTGAACTGAGTTATCGATGGTGTGTCGATTCACAGTCGATGTGACTTTATTTGACCGATTCTGGGTTTTCCTGAGGGATTCTTTCTTCCCAAAGTTTTCTAAGTTATCCTAGGACTAATTTTATGAGCAATTTGATTGATTATGCTAGCACTGTTTGGCAGTGTGGCCAATTTTATTGCAAATATAACACCTAATTTTCTTTTGACTAAGGAAATTTGAGTTTAGGGAGGAATAGAGATGGTGATTAGGATTAAAGTTTTGATCACGATAGTAATTTTGATTATGAAAAGATTTTTTATTAGAATAGAAGTTTTGATCAGGATAAAAATTTTGATTAGGATGAAAATTTTGATCAGGATAAAAGGGTCCTGAATTGGGGTTAAGATGGAAGGTCTTTGGAGGATAGGCATTTAAGTTGCTCTGAGTTTTTATGCATCGATATCTATTCAACGTATGTTGATAGTTACGTTGATTTATATTCGGCGCTTTCTCCAGATTGCGTTGATCTGGTATCGACGCATGGAAGAAGTTGCGTCGATTTGAATTTGACGTAGGCTTATGGTTGGGTCGATATGAAGTCGACGTATGTTGAAGGTTGCGTCGAGTAGAAGTCGATGCTTCCTTCATTCTGCGTTCACTTTTAGTCGAAGCATGGGAGAAGTTACGTCGGGTAGAAATCGACGCACTCTGGTGTAAGCGCCGATTAGAAATCGACGCACGTTGATAAGAATTCGACGCATGTTTATTTCTTTTCTGAGGATATTTACCTAGGATTCCTTCATATGTAATGAGATTATTTTTATTAAAGACAGTGGTTGTCTCTGGATTTTCATGTGACCTCTCTCCTGTTGGATGATTCTCCCTAATGAAGTGAATAGGATGTTTCCAGACAGATTTACTGGATGATTGAGGTTTGGGTTCTTCATTAGTGTTAAACTTTAGTTGTCTAAATCTGTTAGTGAGATTCTCAGAAATATTCTTGATCTTCTGACTTCTCTCATTTAGAGAGTCTTCAAAGGCTTTTGCCTTTGCTAGCTCAGTTCTTAGTGTTAGATTTTCTGTGTAGATTTTATCTAGTTCCTCCTCTGAGAGTCCCAGACTGAGCTCATAGTTTTTATATTGTGTATTCATTTGTTTGAGATTGTTTAATTCATTTCTTAGTTCTTTTATTTCTTTTTCAGATTTGATTAGATCTAAACAGAATTCTTTGAAATTGTTTTTGAAATCAGTGGAAGAAAAATCTATATCATCAAATATATTTACCATAGATGTATCCTCAGACTTCTCAGTGGCCATCAAACAGGTTTCCTCTATCTTGGCCTCTTCCTGATCATTGTCAGATGAGATACTTTCTTCAGTTTCTGAATCACTCCATGATTGAGCAATGAAACCTTTCTCTTTCTTCTTCTTCTTCTTCAGATCTGTTCTTTTCAGATCTTTCTTTTTGCTGATCTCTTTAGGACACTTAGGTGCAATGTGTCCAGGTTTCCTGCAAGAGTAACATATAATCTCTTTAGTAGGTATTTTATTATACCTAGTTTTTGAGTCTCTTCCTCTGGATCCTTCTGTTTTGATCCACTTCTTGAACCTTCTGGCCAGTAGACTGATCAGCTCCTCATCACTTGTAGAGGGTTCACCTTCAACAGCCTTCAATGCAATACTCTTTTCTTTTGAGAGTGAAGGAGCCTTTTCTTCCTCTTCTTTCTCAGCTCTTGTTTTCAACAGTTGTTCATAAGATTTTAGTTTACCCAACAGGACATCTGTTGAGATTTCTCTTTGACTTCTGGAGTCTCTAATTGGCCAGATTCTTGAATCCCAAGAGCTAGGGAAGCAAGTTAGCAATTTGTCATTTATCTCAGTGAGAGATATGTCCTTCTCAAGTGTTCTCAACTCATTTACTATGAGGTTGAATCTGGCATACATGTCAGCAACACTTTCACTTTCTTTCTTCTGGAAGTTTTCATATTGAGAGATGAGTAGTGCCTTTCTATCCTTTTTCTCATCAGCACTTCCCTCTACCATTTTGGTGAGAACTTCCCATACTTCCTTAGCTGATTCACATTCAGCAATCTTTTGGAAGATTTCATCTGAGAGGGTTGAGACTAAGATATTCATAGCCTTGGCATCACATGCTTGAGCTTTCTTTTCTTCATCTGTCCATTCAGCCTTCGGAGCAAGTGTTTGTGTGACCTTTCTGTTGGAGTTACCATTGTGATCTAGAAGTGGTCAAACATGTAATGTCACTGCCAACGCGATATGAGCCTGCAGGGTCGCACATAAGAGCATGTGGAGAAGTTGGAAGATTGACTGTGTTGGTAAAGGTTACCAATCACCATATAGAATGGGGGAAGTCCAGCAAATGTTGCTGTCGGAATTCGTCGGATATGATTCGTCGGATTCGTCGGAAGTCGTCGGATGGTTCTGTGGAAACTCGACGAATTATTACAGAGTCCCTTAACTCGGCAAATGTTGCCGTCTGATCGGATTCGTCGAAATTCGTCGGATCGTTCCGTGGAAACTCGACGAATTGTCACAGAGATCATTTACTCAGCAAATGTTGTCGTCTGATCTGATTCGTCGGATTCGTCGGATTGTCCCGTGAAAACTCGACGAATGCTGTTCCGTGGAATCCCGACGAATCGTAACAGAAACCCCAATTCTGCTGTGTGGTCTGTGGATAGCGATTCTTCTAGAAGCCTATTTATGCTTTGGGTATAAATAGATCTTCTTTAGGGTTCTTAAGAGAAAAAAAGGAATCGAGCCGACGGAAAGAGTTCCGCCTCTCGCCCTAGCCGACGGAAAGAGTTCCGCCGTCTCGTTCGCCTCCGCCGACCTCCTCTCCGGCGATCGTCGTCGTGATTGTTCTTCCTAGAGCGAACCTAGCAGTTCGTGGAAGTGCAAGGTGCAGTTGTTCTCCCTTCCGAGTTGCGTGCGATGTGACTTGGTGTTCTCCCGGCTCGTGTGGACTGCTGTAGAGACGTAGACATTATTCTACGTGAGGACCCGGTTAGCCGACGACAGGACTTATCTTCTTGGAGCATCTAGGTTGGATTTGATCCAACCCCACTAAGGTAATTTTGCCTAGTAGTTTTGTTTTACTTCTTGATTCAATATTCATGTCCGATCCAAGTCTTTTTGGGTTGTTTCTCTTCATTTTCTGTTGCGCCTGCATGTGATGTATGGTTCTAGAAAAACCCAACAGTGGTATCAGAGCCAGGTTTTGGTCATGAATGTTGTTTCAGAAGTTAGGTAATTCCAGTACGTGCAAATCTAGGTATTTGGAAGCGTTCTAAATGTCAAGATTTCTTCTTGGAATATCACATTTGATGTGATTTTGTGTGGTTTCCGGTGGTGGGATTTCAAAAATTTGGTCGGGGCTCTGCCCCGCACCCCGCAAGGGCTCTGCCCCTTGACCCCGCTCGCTGATCGGTCAGCGAGACCACCGCCTGGGACGCTGCCCCTTGGACCCTGTTAGGGGCTCTGCCCCTAAGACCCCACCAGGGGCGCGGCCCCTTGGAACCCCGCCAGGAGCATCTGGGATTTCATGGTTATTTCTAATTGTTAGAAATTGTTGTCTCCTTAGCAGTAACCGTCCCTCAAGTGGTTAATGAACCCTTGTATTGTTTTGGATTTTGAATCCAACAATGAGAGACGAGCTTGTCTACTGCTTTAAGTCGAGTTGCCTTTGCCTTTGTCCAATGCATGTAAATCTGAAGATTTGGAAGAGTTCTAAATGTCCAGATTTATCCCTTTCATCTATCAAAGGTTGATAGTCTTATGTTGTGCACATAAGGGATGCATGTGGATTTTAGAAAGCTTGTTTTTCTGTGGATGTGCACTTTGATCAAATGTTGATCATGGTTAAGTGTTAACCTATTATTTAAAATTAAAATCCCTTCATCAAATATTAAGTGTTCGGATGCCTTCCGATGGATGACACTCTTCCTGCCTCGATCGATGAAGTGTGGGCTTGCCAAAGTAAGGTGCATTAATCTATCTTGGTAAGGGTGCGAGCGGATAATTGTGATATCCCACTGTCGACATCGGGTCTAACTTAACTAGGTGACCTCAAAGGTTGAGTGCCTAGAGGCATAGGGTTGGCATGCACTATATGATGGATGCGAATAAGGAGTTATTCACCAGCCATACAAGAGTTGCATGAGGATGCAATTGGCAAGCGTTGCCTACCTAAATAACCGCATTATGAGAGGAACGCCAAAGCGGACTCATGGTGTTGGTGAAATACGGATCTTGTCCACTAAGAGAGTAGCTCGCATGGACTCTCCGAATTGATAGTGAGGGCTATCAATTTGAATAAAATAGTGGGAGTATTTAATTGAAGTCCAAATTAAAATAAATTGTATTTTGAAATTAAGGTACTAATTAAATTCTGCATGAATTCTTGTAGAATTCCATGGCAAGTTGTTCACATTCCACCTTGTCCCTGAGAGTTATCCTTGAGAAGGACAAGCTTAGTGGGACGAATTATATGGACTGGTATAGGAACCTGAGAATTGTTCTCAGGCAAGAGCGAAAGCTCTACGTCTTGGAAGAAGAAGCCCCCGAGGTGCTGACCGGGAACTCGTCCCGTGTTGATAAGGATGCTTATAAGAAGTATACCGATGATGCCTTAGACGTCGAGTGTCTTATGCTTGCCACCATGAACTCTGAGCTTCAGAAGCAACACGAGAACATGGGGTGCAAGGAGATTGACGAGCACCTAAAGAAAATGTTTCAAGGGCAAGCTCGTCAAGAGAGGTTCGATGTCACGAAGGCCTTATTTCAGTGCAAAATGGGAGCTCGAGACTCGGTTGGTATTCACGTACTCAAGATGATTGGGTATATAGAGAACCTGGAGAGACTGGGTTTTCCTCTGGGTCAAGAGTTGGCCACAGATCTTATCCTGCAATCGTTGCCGGATAGTTATGAGCAGTTCGTCTTGAACTACAACATGAATGAAATAGACAAGACACTGCCCGAGCTCCTAGGCATGTTGCGAACTGCCGAGATAAACATGAAGAAGGTCAAGCCTGCTAGTCCCATATTGATGGTACATAAAGGCAAGGGTAAGGCCAAGGGCTTCAAGAAGACGAAGGTGGGACCTAAGTCACATCTTGAGCCCAAATCTTCTGCGCTGAAAAGGAAGAGCACCGTGAAGGAAGGGAAATGCCACCACTGTGGCAAGGCTGGTCATTGGAGGAGGAATTGTCCTTCATACATTGAGGGTTTGCAGAAAATGAAGGGAGGTATGACTTCCGCTTCGAATATTTACGTTATAGAGATAAACCTTTCTGCTCCTTCATCTTGGGTATTGGATACCGGATGTGGTTCTCACATTTGTACAAATGTGCAGGAACTAGGAAGGAGGAGATTGCTGAGTAAAGGAGAGGTGGACCTGCGCGTCGGCAATGGAGCAAGAGTTGCAGCTGTAGCCGTAGGGGTTTACCGTCTTTCTTTGCCCAGTGGGCTTGTAATAGAACTTGATAATTGTTATTATGTTCCGGCCATAACTAGAAACATTATATCCATTTCATGCTTTGACATGATTGGATTTTCTTTTATAATTAAGAACAATTGTTGTTCTATATTTAAGAATGATGTTTGTTATGCTGTAGCTCAATTGTTTAATGGTCTTTATGTTTTGAACCTAGACCATCCGATCTATAATGTAGATAATAATAAAAGACTAAGAACAAATGACTCAAATCCTACATATCTCTGGCATTGTCGTTTGGGCCATATAAATGAGAAGCGCATATCCAAGCTCCATAAAGATGGACTATTGGACTCATTTGATTATGAATCATTTGAGCGATGCGAGTCTTGTTTATTAGGCAAGATGACTAAAGCCCCTTTCACTGGTTATACTGAGAGGGCTGAGGATCTCTTGGGTGTTGTACATAGTGATGTATGCGGACCCATGAGTTCTATGGCTAGAGGTTGGTATTTCTACTTCGTTACATTTACTAATGATTTCAGTAGATACGGATATGTGTATCTTATGAAGTGCAAATCCGAAACTTTTGAAAAGTTCAAAGAGTTTAAGAATGAAGTGGAGAACCAATTGTGTAAAAAGTTTAAAGCACTCCGATCTGATCGAGGTGGCGAATACCTGAGTCATGAGTTCCGTGATCATCTGAAAGAGTGTGGTATTGTATCACAGCTCACTCCACCTAGGACACCGCAGCATAATGGTGTGTCTGAGAGGAGGAATCGTACTCTGTTAGACATGGTACGGTCGATGATGAGTCATGCAGACTTGCCTGTTTCTTTTTGGGGTTTTGCTTTAGAGACTGCTGCAATGACACTGAATCGCGCTCCGACGAAAACGATTCTAAAGACACCATATGAGATATGGACTGGGAAGCGTCCTGGTATGTCATTCATTAAAATTTGGGGCTGTGAGGCATACGTACGACGTCAAATGCCTGACAAGCTGGAACCCAAATCAGATAAGTGTTATCTGGTGGGATATCCTAAGGAAACGAAAGGATATTACTTTTACCTACCGTCTGAGGGCAAAGTGTTTGTCGCAAGGACGGGTGTCTTCTTGGAGAAAGAGTTCTTGTCAAGAAAGACGCAAAAGGTAGAACTTGAAGAAGCTCAAGAACCACAAGTAGTGAATGAACCAGAATTGGAATCTGAGCCAGGACTACAAGATGTTGTAGCTAGAGAACCTGCTCAAGAGACACAAGTCCTACGTAGATCTGGTAGACCAAGATTTGAGCCTGAGAGATATGGATTTCTCGTGTCTCAAATAGGTAATGTGTTGCTTATGGATCATGATGATGAACCAGCAACCTACCAAGAAGCTATGAATGGACCGGACTCCGACAAATGGCTTGAGGCTATGAAATCCGAAATGGACTCCATGTATACAAACCAAGTTTGGAACTTGGTGGAACCACCTGAAGGGGTACGCCCCATAGGGTGCAAGTGGGTCTTCAAGAAGAAGACCGACATGGATGGGAATGTACAGACATTCAAAGGGCGACTGGTGGCTAAGGGTTTCAAGCAAATTCATGGTGTTGACTATGATGAGACCTTTTCCCATGTTGCCATGGTAAAGTCCATTAGGATATTGCTTGCTATTGCTGCGTATTATGACTACGAGATCTGGCAGATGGATGTCAAAACGGCTTTCCTAAATGGAAACCTCCTTGAGGAAGTGTACATGACACAACCCGAGGGTTTTGTATCCCCAAATGAAGCCACTAAAATATGCAAGCTGAATAGGTCCATCTATGGATTGAAACAGGCCTCTAGAAGTTGGAATCTTCGTTTTGATGAGAAGATCAAAGAGTTTGGTTTTGTCAAGAATGAAGATGAACCGTGTGTTTACAAGCGAATCAGTGGGAGCATTGTTGTCTTCCTGATATTGTATGTAGATGACATACTGTTGATCAGGAATGACATACCTACCCTGAAAGTTGTTAAGAACAACCTAGGGAACTGCTTTTCTATGAAGGACTTGGGTGAAGCGACTTACATACTCGGTATTAAGATCTATAGAGATAGATCGAAGAAGTTGCTGGGTTTGACCCAGAGTGCGTACATTGAGAAGGTGTTGAAGCGGTTCAACATGCTTGAGTCCAAGAAAGGATTTTTGCCTATGTCTCATGGTGTGAATCTCTCTAAGGACCAGTGTCCAAAATCTTGTGAAGATAAGGACCGCATGAAGTTGATTCCATATGCTTCGGCAATTGGATCAATCATGTATGCAATGTTATGTACTCGACCCGATGTCTCTTTTGCTTTGAGCATGACTAGCAGGTATCAGTCTGATCCTGGTGAATGTCACTGGATAGCCGTAAAGAATATCCTGAAGTACTTGAGAAGGACTAAGGATGTATTCTTGGTGTATGGTGGAAAGGAAGAGCTCGTTGTAAGTGGTTACACGGATGCCAGCTTCCAAACTGATAGGGATGATTCGAAGTCTCAGTCAGGGTTTGTGTTTTACCTGAATGGAGGAGCTGTGAGCTGGAAGAGTTCCAAGCAAGAGACAGTTGCTGATTCTACAACTGAGGCCGAGTATATCGCTGCGGCAAATGCAGCGAAGGAGGCTGTATGGATTAGGAAATTCATCGGCGAGCTAGATGTAGTTCCTAGCATTGTTGGTCCCGTAGTTCTCTACTGTGATAACAATGGTGCAATTGCACAATCTAAGGAACCTAGATCCCATCAGCGCTCCAAGCACATACTTCGGCGGTTCCATCTTATTCGTGAGATTGTCGAACGAGGAGATGTAAACATTTGCAGAGTGCCGACTGAGGAGTATGACCATCATGCTTTCTCTGCGCGGGAGGCTTTGTCAGTGGATCTGCAATATTCTCCTCAGTCGGCACTCTGCAAATGTTCACATCTCCTCGTTCGACATGGTCATACTAGATCAATGGGTATTCGATACCTGAGTGATCAACTCTAGTGGGAGTCTTGTGGGTTGCATGTAAAATATATATTCTGTTGGCTGTTTATTATTTATTCATATGATGAATTGTGTACCAATTATTTCCTTTTACAATTAATGGCAAGTTCTTTTATTACGATATACTGTTTCTATATGATAGAATAAAATTCGTGATAAATACCCTTAGAATGTTCGCTTTCATAGGACATCAAGTACGTGACTTGAATGTGAGAGCCTATGATCTCGAAGCTTCATTCTTAAAAGGTCCCTGGTCGAGGTATCATCGTAGAAGCTAAGGGTGATGATGATACATTAAGACTAGCATGTGTGTTGACTGATGACCGGTTCTCACAGGTCATGATATTGTGATATCAAGTCATCACGTGGGTACTTCTTAGTGAACAAGTTGTACTGGACAGACCCAACCTGAGACTACTTTGTGGATTGTTACTTAAAAGTGTCACAAGTAGGTCTCATTTGACAATGGTGTTGTGGTCCTTTGACCTGAAGTCACAGCATTCATCGAGTGATGAAGAGCGTGCTTTGATGTCATCTAAAGTCTTCCTTGAAGAAGGTTGATGATAAGGGTGGTCGTTGGGTACGTTACGAATCATTTGGGTGTTTGGGTGTGAGCAGATATGGGATTTGTCCTCCTATATAACTGGAGTTGCATCCATGGGCCCCTTGATGGAATTGGACTGGGAAATGCATGGTCATGCTTGGTTGAGTCAATATGTGATATTGAGCTCACCATTCTCTGGAAGTCCGTTCTAGATCAAGAAACTTGGATTGAGCTATTATGAGGGTGACACGGTCCATGCCTCTAGTTCTTTCTGGATGTAAGGGACAAAGGGACAAAGACAACGCTGGAACATTGGTTATAAAGGCTTATGAGTTATGAACTCTTATTGCTTGGGGAGCAATGATGCATTGCTAGATGCCGCTCATTGTTTGTGAGGTTTTTTGTTTGATACTTTCAAGATCAAGTGGGAGACTGTTGGAGTTACCATTGTGATCTAGAAGTGGTCAAACATGTAATGTCACTGCCAACGCGATATGAGCCTGCAGGGTCGCACATAAGAGCATGTGGAGAAGTTGGAAGATTGACTGTGTTGGTAAAGGTTACCAATCACCATATAGAATGGGGGAAGTCCAGCAAATGTTGCTGTCGGAATTCGTCGGATATGATTCGTCGGATTCGTCGGAAGTCGTCGGATTCGTCGGAAGTCGTCGGATGGTTCCGTGGAAACTCGATGAATTATTACAGAGTCCCTTAACTCGGCAAATGTTGCCGTCTGATCGGATTCGTCGGAATTCGTCGGATCGTTCCGTGGAAACTCGACGAATTGTCACAGAGATCATTTACTCGGCAAATGTTGCCGTCTGATCTGATTCGTCGGATTCGTCGGATTGTCCCGTGAAAACTCGACGAATGCTGTTCCGTGGAATCCCGACGAATCGTAACAGAAATCCCAATTCTGCTGTGTGGTCTGCGGATAGCGATTCTTCTAGAAGCCTGTTTATGCTTTGGGTATAAATAGATCTTCTTTAGGGTTCTTAAGAGAAAAAAAGGAATCGAGCCGACGGAAAGAGTTCCGCCTCTCGCCCTAGCCGACGGAAAGAGTTCTGCTGTCTCATTCGCCTCCGCCGACCTCCTCTCCGGCGATCGTCGTCGTCATTGTTCTTCCTGGAGCGAACCTAGCAGTTCGTGGAAGTGTAAGGTGCAGTTGTTCTCCCTTCCGAGTTGCGTGCGACGTGACTTGGTGTTCTCCCGGCTCGTGTGGACTGCTGTAGAGACGTAGACATTATTCTACGTGAGGACTCGGTTAGCCGGGACTTATCTCCTTGGAGCATCTAGGTTGGATTTGATCCAACCCCACTAAGGTAATTTTGCCTAGTAGTTTTGTTTTACTTCTTGATTCAATATTCATGGCCGATCCAAGTCTTTTTGGGTTGTTTCTCTTCATTTTCCGCTGCGCCTGCATGTGATGTATGGTTCTAGAAAAACCCAACACTTTCCACTTGAATCCTTCTTGTATGGCTTGGGAGGACCTGTCATAATCACATCAAACAATTCTCCATCAATAGAGTTCAGATAAATTTTAATTCTTGTTTTCCAAAGTGCAAACTTTTCAAGGTTGCAAATTGGTGGTCTGGTGGAAGCATAATCTTTGATTTGTGCCATAAAAGATAGTTTAGAAGAAAAATATATATAAGAGGTAGGATCTTTTTGATCAAGGGGTAAACCTTTTTAGATCAACCTAGCTCTGATACCAATTGAAAGTGCACAGTTAACCTCACTAGAATACTCTAGAGGGGGGGGGGGGGGGGGGGTGAATAGAGATTAAAAAGAAAATACTTTGTGCAATTATATATATATATATATATATATATATGTGTGTAATAATCACAGATTTAAACTTCCCACACACCAACAAGAATTAAGCAAGTACAGAAGAAAAATAACTAGAAGAAAATCACAGCACAACACAAGGAAATATAGTGGTTTCCCAAACTTTGGGTAGTCCACTCTTCTACCCCCTTTGGTAGGAATTCACTATCTTGTACTGAGTCTTTTGACAAGGTGACTCTTAGAACCAGCCTGAGTCTTTTGATAAGGAGACTCTTATTACCAGCCTGAGTCTTTTGAAAAGGAGACTCTTAGAACCAGTACAACTAAATTTTTTAAAGAGAGATTCTAAAAACTCTTTTACAATATTTGAGAATGAAATTTAGAAAGAGAAGAAGAAGTATTTGAAACAAGAAAGAACCTTCTTCCTAGCAAGAAGATTAGAAGCACAAGAAGTAGTGAATGAAATCTCTCTTCTATAGTGAGAAGGAGATTGTAGGCCTTTTCTCTCTTTTAGTGAGAGCTATCAGAGTTTGCAGCAGTATGGCTTCAGAATGAGGAGAAGAAAGCTTGATCTTTGCTGCAGCACTATTTCTCAATTGTCTCTCTTTTCACTTGGGAGCACTTCCTCTTTTTCAAAATGAATATGGTGAATCACTTCTTGTCATTCTCTGTCGACCTCCTTCTTATTTATAGCTCTGTTTAAAATATATTGCTAAAGGAGAATAATCAATTAACAGACAGAGAATTTGAAAGAGATAAGAGTTTCCATAATCAATATTTCTGTAGAAGGAAATGAATTCATTCTGATTTCAAATAATATCCATAATAGTCTTAATCAAATTAGCCAAGAATCAAATAGAAGGAAAGGCTGATTCGAACGGCTATAAAAGAATAATATGTAACATCCCATTTCCTACTAGACCCCCTAACTCCAATTTAGGGTGAGACAAGTGGTGAGTGGGGTGGGTTTGAGCTAGATTGTAGCCTTAGGACTCATAGGGTTAGGTGAACTCACATGTGGTCTACTATAAGGCTCAAGTCAACCTAGGTCAAACTAACTCAACATGAACTCATACTTGCAAATTGACTCCTCCAATAGATGATAAACACTCCAAGGAATGCAATAGACCCAAAAGCCCCATAATGGGGTCACGAATTGACTCAATTTGACCAAAGTCAAACTTGGGTCAACATAGGTCAAATCCTCCCCAATAAGTTCAATTGAACCCCAAAACATGAAATTGACCTCACCCCTAGTCTTAGAACATCATGGTGGACCTAATTAACCCAAAAGCCCCATCATGGGGTCAACAATTTGACCAATTTGACCAAAGTCAACATTTCCCCAATTTTGGTCAAAATCACACCTTTGGGCCAAATTGGCTCTCTTAGGTCTTCATCATGACTCAACCAACCTTGGGTGGTGTCACTGGACTCAATGTCAACACATTGGACCAGTCAACACACCCAATTGACCAAGTCAACCAAAAAGTCAACATATGGTCAATTTTGCCTAAATTGAGCTTTTTGGAATTAATCCAAATTCCAATGGATTAAGGCCCTCAAGGTCAGCCCACTCTGAAGCCCATAGACCTAATGACCAGCATTGCCCCTTAAATCCAACATGCAAAGGCATGTTGGGGGCAAAAGTGGAATTTTCCCCTTCCTCCATTAAGGACAAAGAGGATTTTGAGGAGAGCTTGCCATGTGGCCCTCCTCACCTCTGCCCAAATCCCCCATTGAACTCCTCACATGAATGCCAGCCGAAATTTGGGCTGGAGCAATGCCACTTGGCAGCTAGGAGGAGCATCCAAGGTGTGGCCGAGCTCCTCCTAATGGCAGCTTCACTTAGAGCCCTCCCCACTTCTTTTCGACGACACCGTCATCTTCAGAGGACCTAGAGGAGTGGATCTGCTATCCTGGATCGAAGGAATCGGCTGAGAATGGAGGAAATGGCAAGGATCGCCGGAGCTCGCCACCACCGTGCCGCACCACCTCAATACGCCCCACCAAGCTCGCTTAGGGTGCGATTTCTCCCCCCCCCCCTCCCTCTGTGCTAGTTATCTAAGGTCCTAGAAAGGGCAGATGAGCTCAATTGAGCCGTCAGCCATGGGATTTTTCCCTCCCGAGCTCCGATTGGGCTTCCTCCAGAGATCGCCGGGAACCACCACCTCCGGCCACCATTCCACTGCCAATCGACGGCCAACCCCTCAACGGAGGTGGTGGCGGCGGCAGATGGTCGGGGAGGGTGGAGGTTGGCCGGGATCAAGGGTTGTATCCTCTGGGCCGTCGGCTAGAGGAAGGAGACGAAATCACAGCCGTTGATTTCGTCTCCTTGATCTCTATTGGCAGACCACCTTAATTCTGCCTAGGATTTTTCAGTAGATTGCATACAGTATTTGAAGGCCTTAGAGGCCGTTTTTGCAAAAAGGGGCAGAGACAACTTTTGTAGCCCTATGGGTCTACTTTCATTTTCGACTTGAATCATCTGATTTGGTGCAATGTGGACACCAGGGCACTCTTTTTCCTAGGACTGCTCCTTGTGTAGGTCAGAAATTAAAATGGCTATAACTTTCAATTGGCTTAACCAAATCACTTGAATTTTCTACCATGCATGCATGGTATGAAGACACACCTAGGGTTTTAATTTGAGAATTTTTGGATGTGTATCCATTGAGATATTTCATTTATTAGTAAAAGTAAATTTTTGGTATTTAAGGAGTTGTATAACTCCAAACACCCCCTAATTTGGGGGGTGAGCTCTTCATACATATCTAAATCACTGTTTAAAATCTCATCTCATATGCATGAGTATTTTTCTCTGAACTTCAAAATGAAGTTAGGGTCTTAAGAGGAAAATTGGGGTGCTAATAGTCAATTGGGGCTTTTGAGCTTTATGATGGAATTGAAGGTGGGAATCACCTTGCATGCCTCTGAAACCTTGGGGTTAGTGTATGTCATGAGGATATACATCATTGTCATAAGTTTCATGATTTTTGGAAGTTATTTTCCTAAAGTTTTTAATTAAATGAAAATTGTCACACTTTTAAATTAATGGAATAATTTGAATCAAAAACTTAGGGTTAAATCCAAAACTCTGGGAAATGGATCTTTGACTGGAAAGGCACATTTAGGAATTTTGTTGGAATTTTTGGACCTCATTTATTTCTCTGAATTTGATTTATTTGGTTAGGTCAATTTATTCAAATATGACATTTAGGTCTCATATGCATTTGGAGAATTATGAAATTATTCTAGTAGGTTTCCTGGGTGATTCTATAGCTCTGTAAATTTTATTATAATTTTTAGATGAATTTTTGTGGTAATTATCAATTTAATGAGGCAAAACTTCCTTTTGTAATTAATTAATTTAATGGGGTAAAATAGTTTGTCAAATTCTAAATCTCTGTATTTAGTGTTTTTAGATGATTATTATACTAGGATAATTTTCTAATAATTTATAGAGACATATTAATGGTAGTTGTAGTGTAAATCCCTATTTGCACCCCATTTATGTTAAATAGAAATTATGGTCAAAAATTCCTGTTAAAAATGTGAAACTTAGGATTTGGTGTTCTTAGACCATTATTAAGCCATGATAATTTTGCCAGAATTTATTGAAGTCTTAACATAGCACTTGTAGTGTAAACCCTTATACGCACACCAAATGTAACAAATAATAATTAAGGGTACATACTCCTTGGAATAATATGAAACTTAGGCACTGCTGTTTTTAAGTCAATAACATACTTCTGTGATTTATTCAGATTTATTGAGACCTGTAGGTGGTGGTTGTAGTGTAAACCCTTATTGGCACACCACTTGTTTTAAATGAATATTGTGGATAAATATTACCTGGAATATTATGAAACCATGGATTTGGTGTTTTTAGATGATTAGTATGCTAGTTTAATTTCCTCAGAATTTTTGGAATCCATATTTTAGTACTTGGTGTGTAAAGTCACATCTTCATCTTTTTCATGATAAATATAAATTATGATTATAAATTTGCTGGAAAAATATGATCTTCTGGAAATAGTGTTTTTATGTCAATATGAAGCTACTGTAATTTTTCCAGAATTTTAGAAAGTCTAATTTCAGTACTTGTAGTGTAGAGCCATGTTTCCTCTCCTTTAAAGATAAATAGAAATTGCGGGTTTAAAATGTTTGGAAAATTAGGATCTTCTGGAAATAGTGTTTTTATGTCAATATGAAGCTACTGTAATTTTTCCAGAATTTTAGGAAGACAAAATCTTATACTTGATGTGTAAAAATTATTTTTCCATTCATTCATTGAAAATTAGGGATCATAGTTATTTAATTGATGGAAAATATGAAATCTTGGAAATCTTTTTATCATGTCACATTTCATCTCTGGAAGGATATTTAACAAGTTTGAATTCACTAGCATGATACCTCCTTCACATTTTAGATTCATATTAGTAATTAATGAATTTTTATAGAGGTCAAAATTAGATGAAACATGCTTGGATTTTGATCATCCTTTATTTTATCCACTATGAACCTAGGATAAAAATTAGAAGTCATTTGGAAGTAATTTGACCAAGATTCCATCATAGGAATCTAAGTTAGTTATATGTCGTGGTCTGCGGATAATGAAAACTCATTATGATGAATAGGTCATTATATTCACAAGGAAATCAGTGAGAATTTGATTATAACAAGAGATGAGTATAGACCACTTAGAGGACTAGAAGTTTTTAGAGTTGAGTCCAAAAGATTGATTGCATAGGAGCAGGGTGAAACATAAGGCGTAAGTTATAAAGGGTAATGAGAGGGAGGAAGGTTAGGTCAAGGTAGCCGCCAAGAATGTTAAATGTCCTGGAAAGGGGTTGGGCATCATCCCATCATATACCCTAGTACCTTGCGAACCCTTCACCGGGTAGCCCTCGGGAAGTCCAGGATCCACCATAAACTTCCAAGTAGAATAATAACTAAACAAGAGTAGTCTAATTAGGAGTTAGAAGATGAGAGTGCTTGGTGAGCTGTGGGTAAGGTTGTGCTCGGGATTGACGAAAGATCGTCCTTCCCCTTAGAGAGTCATAAAGCGCTGAGGTTAATTCAAGTGAAATGATAAGAGAGTAATCTTATGGGTAGATATCAATAATACTAAGTGTCTTGGGAAAGGGAATTTTGGGGTGTCATCCCATTGTAGTTCCTAATACCGTAGCGAGCCCTTTACAGGGTAACCCTCGGGAATCCAAGATTAAACGTAAACCATAGGGATAAGATGTTACAAGAATAATTTAATAACACACTCACCCACACCCCGTGGTTGCGGGAGCCTAGTCTGTTTGGTGCTGCGAGCAGTAAGCTCAGTGTTTGAAAGAGCGGATTGAAAGTCAGGTGAGCTTGCAACTCAGTAGAGTTTGTTGGTACGGACGGGTTGGTCCGGGGAGTCGGTGGCTCGGAAGGTTATTAATGACGGGCAGGTTAGCCTGGGGAGCTTATGGCTCGGAGATAGATTGTAGAACATGTTGCATGTGCATTGAAGGTGGTGGGTCTTCTGTATTGGACGGACGTTCACACCGACGTCAATACGTTGACTCGGCAAGTGTGGTATATACACTTAGCCTAGAAAGTCTGGCGGTCCAGTCAGCAAGAGTACGCAAACGCTCCACGGTTTTGTGTTGAGGCGTACGATAGGTCTAGGTTAGGTAGTGTGAATACCAACCTAGAGGTGGGCGAGGCCCAACCCACCGCTTCCGTTTGCCACTACGGGAGTATCCTGGGAGTCTTGCTAGCTCCAAAAAGGGGGAACTAAAGGTCTATGCGTATAGAGTTGAAGTGTGTGAGTTGCACTTGTATGAACATAGCATAACAACATACCTTGCATGACATAGCATAAACATTGCATTTCAACCCCTACCCATATCGTATAAATTGGTACGTGACTTTTTATACGATAGGCCCTACTAAACGACCCCTTGGTCTATAGGTTTGTATGAGCATTCCTATAAATCAATGGTTACTTTTATATTACTTTACTTGCGTAGTTTACTTCCTTTACTGCTACAATATTACCTTACTGCACTTATTAATGTATATTTATACTGTTAGTATAGAAATTATATGGGTATACTCTTGTTAGCATAGAGAATTTGTCACCTGCTTTTGATTACTCCACTTTGATGTCCTCCGCTTCTTCCTCCCGCACGGTGCCTAGGAGTCGCGGGGGGAGGCGGGGACAAAATCGTCTTAGTCTTTATGACTAACGGTCGGTTGTGACCGTAGGTGTCCAAGGAGCTGGAGCTCAGCTGGCACAGGAGATAGGACCTGAGGAACAGATGTCGTGCATTACTACCGTTACTGGACAGGTGTTGATGAGAGATGTTTTGTTGTAGCTTCCGCGTAGATGTATATAGTGAGAGAGAGAACTGTACTTCTTTTATTCTTTCGGACTTGTACTGGGCATAAGCCCCTTTCTCTCTTTCTTTTCCTTGTACTCATTGATGGACAGTTTTCATTTGGATATATATACATATACAGATACGTGTGATTGTGGACTTATGTGCTAGTTTTACTTCTTATCTCTTGATGGCCTAGTTGATCGTCCTTGCCGGCAGGATCGGCGTCTTGCGGAGATGGCTAACTTGTGTGCTAGCATCACCGTAAGGCGGCGGTTCTGGGCATAAGATCCGGGAACTCTCCTGGTGCGGGAGAGGGATCTTACATAATATCATTCCATAAAAATCAGATCTACAGAAAGAAGGAAAGAGATCTGGCGTGTTTTCGAATTTCTTATAGATATCGACGTGCGTCGATTACTATTCGACGTAAGCGTCGAATTCATCCTGGCTGGACGTCGAGAGGAGAATAAGGAAGGTGCGTCGACAAAGGTGCGTCGACTCTATCAAATGCGTCGACTAGAAGTCAGAGGTACGTCGACTATGATTACGTCGAGTTCTTCTAAGAGTTACTTCGACTCATTCTGAGAGAAACATCGACTATATTTCGACGTTGCGTCGAATACTATTCGACGCATATTTACTTAGCCTAATTTTTCATACTTAGAATTTATATTCTTCTTAATTCTAGAGGTTAAGATAAATCATTTCCCCAACACTACCCCCTCCTTGCTGATGGTGAAGGGGTTCTCCTCTAACGCCTCTGGCTGGGCGGACTAGATGCGTGGAGCTGGCAGCATCTGAGTATTCTTCTTCGTACGCATCTCCTTCTTGGGCAGCCTCCCCCAATGGAGCGTGATTCGGGATCAAGGGGCGCGAGATGATTGGTGCGGTAGGCGGAACGGGAGCTCGCGGGGCTCCGAGGTTTCTGAGGAGTGCCAGCATTTTCAGTTTGCTGCTCCTCAATCTGGCGTACGCGCCCCTCTAGTGAGGAAACGGGTGCTAACGCGGTCTCTTATGCGAGAGGCACGTTGATGAGGGAAATGAGAGGGATCATGATCAACGCGTCCTTCCAGGACTGAACCATCGGTGGTGCGAGCACTTCTTCTTGCCATTGTTGGTAGTCATGAGTATTCCTACGAAGCGAATACTGTCTTTAAAAGTCTTTGCAGAGTTTGTGGAACACTTTTCTCACAGATGTCGCCAAACTGTTGTGGGTCGCTCGACGTTCTTTCAGACCGGCCGAATTGAACCGTCTTAGCCCGAGAGTGAGACGAGCGCGCAAACAGTCACAGAGAGAACAAGCAGATGGCAAAAGAACATTTTTAAATGTGGAAAACCCGGAAAGGGTGAAAAACCATGTGGCCGGATCTGTTCCGGCCAAATTTCACTAAATGTTGGAGTGTTACAAGTAAAGTTGCGAGAATCGAGAGCGACAGACCACTTCTTTTTACAGTTGCGGTTGAAGGAAAGTCTCTGAGGGTGACAGACTACCTCTCAGAAAAACTAAGTATTTTCTTGAAACAGGAGGTCTTCGAGGTCCGAAGGAGATCTTCAAGCGACGAAGGAGATCTTCGAACTTTGAAGGAGATCTTCGAACACTGAAGGAGATCTCCGAGCCGCGAAAGAGATCTCTGAAGAAATCCTTCAGAAAACTCTCTCGAGTGCAGAATGCCAGATCCCTTCAAATGAGGATTCAAGGTCCCATTTATAGATTTGGCCGGGGGCGGCCCGGTAATTTCGCCATCGTAACCACCGTAACCACCTGACGGGTCGATCTCGACCATTGATCGAGAGCATACGGTTCACCACCACTTTTTGAATATGACGATTTCGCCCCCTGGTCAGTTTGGGGGCTTTGAGTAGTTCGGGCAGCTTCGTTGATGATTCTGATAGCAATGTGCGAATCCTGCAGTCTCAAGAAGGAAAGTGGAGTTAGTAGCTGCGCACACTATGAACTTTGCAATGTTCAAGTGCGCGCGGGTCAAATGCACGTTACGAACATAGCGTTGCCAAGTGCGCGCCGAGCATCGAGCAGGAGCATTGTAAAAGCACGATCGGGGCCGGGCGAGGATGACACAAAGGTGCGGCGGGTGTGCTGCGTGGCGAGGGGGAGCGACCGACACCGCGCACTGTGCGCGAACGCTGGCGTGCGGTTGCACGCGGGGTACCACGCGAGGTACCTGCGCGTACCGCGCGTGGTTGGGCGTGGGGCACCGCCGCGCGTGGCTACTCGTGGTTGCATGTGCAGAACCGCGTGCTCTCGCGGCGATTATGCGCGCGGTTTGTTGCGGAGATAGTGGGTTTGACTTTCTCTTGGTCAAACCGACTTTCTCACTCATGGCCCCTTTATCTTAGTCGAGGAGTGGGGTTTCTGGCTAATCGCAACCCGTATTTCTCTATTAATAGATGAGAACCCATCAAAACTATACATAAATGCTAGTGTTTTCAAAAAAAAAATAGGGGAAATAGATAAATAGAAAATATACCTGAGTGTCTCTAAAATTGAATGCAAAGGAAGGACAAACAATGACAAGGAGAAGAAGTTCGGCGGGCGGCTGCAGAAGTGACGAACTACAAAACAGGAAAGGCCGGCGGGTGGCTTCAGGAGCAGCTAAATGTTGAATAGGAATGTGGGCGGGTGGCTTCAGGAGCAGCTAAATGTTGAATAGGAATGTCGGCGGGTGGCTTCAGGAGCGGTGATCTTCCTCCTGCTGTGTCGGAGGAACAAATCCGACGAGCAGTGGGCGGCTGGTGACGAACAGGTGGCGGGTTGAAGAAACCCTAGGTAGAATACACAAATAGGAGAATAGGCGGAAACGAGAGACAGAAAGTCAAGGGGGGTGCGATTATTAAGTATCACGGTTAAAAAAAAGAGGCAAAACACCCAAATCAGTCCCCAACGTTTGGGGGCCAGTTGAAATCAGTCCCTAAAATTTAAAAAGTTTGAAATTCGTCCCTAACATTTCAAACTTGTTCTAAATAGGTCCCATTTAACTTTCTACCATCTATTTTAACGGAATATGCTTTTGTGGCGGTGACGAAGCGCCAACATAACGTCTATGTGGAATTAAATACATTTGCAAATTAAAAAAAAATAAATATTTAATTTGAAAGAAAATTTTTTTTATTAAGAAGAACACAAATTACTATTGGGACTCAGGTTTAACTACATTTACATGGCCATTGTAATCCAAGTCTCTGGTCAATCCTTCATTCCATTGTACAATATTATTAGTAATAATCCATTGTACATATCTTTTAACATGTTGGTTGGTAATCCACAAAAGAACTGCTATCTCCAGTGCTTTGGATTCTTTGAACTTAACAAACGCAGTCCTAGGAACTCCGGCTCGCTACTTCAAACAAGAATCGACCGCCAAACATCAGTAAAATAGATTATCTGTAATGAGAAGGAGAAGACCTACCGAGTACTAAGAGAACCCTAGAACATGCGGACAATCAAAATAAATCATTAGTTACCAAAGGCAGAGTAAAGAATCTTATCACCGGATCTCGACGTACTCGATGTCGCTGGAGTAGGAGAAGAACTACCGGATCTCCCTATCTCGACGTGCTTGATGACGCCGGAGGAGGCGGAGGTAGGTGCATATAGAGGAGGCGGAGGCCGGCAAATAGGTCAGGCGGAGGAGGAGGCGCATATGCCGGGAGAAGTGCTATTCGAAAACCTAGGGGAAAGAAAGTGTGGTGGACAACAATTTCAAGAAATTAAAAGAGGCAAATACCTATTTAGAATGAAATTATAGGGGAAATTAAAAATGAAATTAATTATATCTACTCAACATCCTACTCATCGGATTCCGTTAATTATGCAGACAGAAAAGTTAAATGAGACCTATTTAGAACAAGTTTGAAACGTTAGGGACGAATTTCAAACTTTATAAACTTCGGGGACTGATTTCAAATGGCCCCCAAAGGTTGTGGACTTATTTGGGTGTTTTGCCAAACAAAAAAATGTGTTTTAAGATACTTTTGGGGTGTAAATAGCCATTTTCGGTGTACAAATATCAGCACCGAATTTTATTCTCTGCTCATAACCGTTTGATCGATGGCCGGATCACTCTAGCTTTCCCTCCTCCCAACACCTTTCTTGCTCCGCACTCTCTCTGTCTGGTTTTTGTTCTCCCCCTCGCTTTCCTTACCTCTGCCAACAATGGGACTCCATTCATTGATCCCATTCCTGCTGTTACTTTATTCTCTCCTTTCAGCCACTTCTTCCCCCTCATCCACTACCTCGCCGTCGATTGGCATAAACTACGGCCAGGTAGCGAACAACCTCCCATCTCCCGCGGCGGTGATCCCTCTTGTCCGCTCCATAGGCGCCGGACGTCTCAAGCTCTATGACACCGACCCCGATGTCCTCCGATCTTTCGCCGGCACCGAGGTCGAGTTTGTCGTTGGCCTTCCAGACCAGCTCATCCCGAAAATTCGCGACCCCGCAACTGCTTTATCCTGGGTCAAATCCAGCATCCAACCCCATCTCCCTCGCACCAAAATCACTGCCGTCACTGTCGGAAATGAGATTCTCTCCGGTAACAATACCCTCCTCATCCAAAGCCTAGTTCCCGCTATCCAGTCCGTTCACAACGCCCTCGCCTCCCTCGGCCTCGATCACCTGGTTGCCGTCACGACTGCACATTCCCTCACCGTCCTTGCCACCTCCTATCCACCTTCCGCCGGTGGATTCCGACGGGACCTCCTTCCATACATGTCCCCTCTCATCAATTTCCTCAACAAGACCGGATCTCCTTTCCTCATCAACGCATACCCTTTCTTCGCCTATAAGGGCGACCCCAAACGTGTCTCACTTGATTACGTCCTCTTCGAGCCCAATGCGGGCGTTGTGGATTCCATTACGGGGTTTAAGTACGGAAATATGTTGCACGCACAGGTTGATGCAGTGTTGGCGGCCATTGCTGCGTCCAGCGGGGGAAAGACGGTGGAGGTGCGGGTGTCGGAGACCGGGTGGCCGTCAGCAGGAGATGATGATGAGGTTGGAGCTACCCCGGAGAACGCACGGAGGTATAATCGGAATTTGATGAAGATGGTGGCGGAAGGGAAGGGGACGCCGTTACGGCCTGGATCGCCCCTCCAGGTGTACGTGTTTGCGCTGTTTAATGAGAACATGAAGCCAGGCCCAGCGTCCGAGCGCCATTATGGGCTGTTCAAGCCCGATTGTACATTGGCTTACGACATCGGGGTTTTGCCACCAGCCAATATTTCGACAGGCTACATTGATGGCGATGGTCCTGGGAATGAGGACTCGCCGCCCTTGCTGATCGGTTCAACGTCCTCTCGAAGTTACTACACCCTCTACTCTGCGGTGGTAAGTGAATAAAAAAAATCCAGCTATTTTACACAACTAAATTTCAGAAATCTGATGCTATTTCTTCGCTAGGTTACATTCATTTTTGTATTTGCATCTAAAAAATTAATTCATATGGGTTGTTAGTATGGTTACATTCATTTTGTATTTGTATCTAAAATATTAATTCATATAGGTTGTTAATATGGTTCAGTGTTAACCGATCAATGAGTGAATGCAAATAAATAACTAAAACTACAGACATACACGGGCGCACACGGGCGCACACGGGCGCACACGGGCGCACACGGGCGCACACGGGCGCACACGGGCGCACACGGGCGCACACGGGCGCACACGGGCGCACACGGGCGCACACGGGCGCACACGGGCGCACACGGGCGCACACGGGCGCACACGGGCGCACACGGGCGCACACGGGCGCACACGGGCGCACACGGGCGCACACGGGCGCACACGGGCGCACACAGGCGGCCACCGCGCGCACACGCGCGGCCCCCGCGCGCACACGCGCGGCCACCGCGCGCACACGCGCGGCCACGCTCGGCCACCGCGCGGCCACCGCGCTTACACGCGCGGCCACCGCGCTTACACGCGCGCACACCGCGCTTACACGCGCGCACACCGCGCTTACACGCGCGCACACCGCGCTTACACGCGCGTACACGCGGCCACCGCGCTTGCGTGCACACAGACACACAGATGCGCACGCACCAAGGTTGTTAGGATCGAGATCCTAGGTGAGATCGTTTCGAGGTTGAATCGGATTGGATCGTAAGATCAGATCAAGGATCGGTAGATCCTACAACATTCATAGATTAAGACTAAAAATATAAAATTGAACTGTGTCATCCAATTACATGCTCAATTAGCAAAAAAATCATTAAATTGAGAAGTATGCGAATAATTATATCAAAAAGCAATTGAATAACTAAATCAAAAAGATAATATCATATTAACTTCACTTTCAATTTCAGGTAGGACACCTAATGACTACTAACAGTAATAACAAATCTGGACTGATGGATTGGTGGAAGCCCAGAAGCAGGAAGATGAACCCAGACTGCTGGACTGCTCGTATGCTGGGATCATGAAAACTGGATTACTCGTATGCTAGATTTCTAACCTCTAGATTGCTCGTACGCTAGAAAAGAAGAGATGATGTCATCCTGAAAGCAGGAAGCACTGGATTACTGACGATTGGATTGCCATACATAGAAATAGAAGATAAGACCTCGACACCACCTAAAATTGAACCTGGTAAGGAAGGAAAAGGAAGACATTGTCTGGATTGGAAGTGACCAAAGGCGTAGCCCTTGGCCTTCGTTTGCAGTCGGCAACTGACACTTGAGATACGGTAAAGCGACATGACGTGATTCTGTGATGGGGGTATGAGGGCGGGATTGAGATGAGGTTAAGCGATGGGTTAAGGGCGTTGGACCGGTTGAATGGGGTCGGGATAGGGCTCGACATGTTTCTGGTTCCCTTTAGCCTGATCGGTAGAATTGTGTTGGGATCGCGATCCTGACAACCTTGGCACGCACAGATAGACAGACGCGCGCGCACACACACAAACGCGCACACACATACAGACAGACGTGTGCGACTCGCACGCGCCCACGCTCCCTCACGTGCGCCGCCCCAGCCCCCGCGTTCCCGCCCACCTGCCCGCCCATGCGCGCTCCTGCCCCCGCGTCTGCACCCCCCATACACACGAGTGAAAGTTTATGGGGCCCCAGTGCGGGCGACAACATTCGACGGATGGTAACATTCGGCGGGCCCACACGCCCACACGGCAGGCCACACGGCCACGCGCCCGCTCCCGCTCCCGCTCCCATGCCCTAACACACACACACGAGTGACATTGCATAGGGGCCCCCCTTGCGGGTGGTAACATTCAGTGGGAGACAACACTCTGCGAGCAGCAACACCCATCGGGCGGCGATATTCGGTTGGCGACGACATTCGTCGGGCGTCAACACTTGTCGTGCGGCGATACTCGTAGGGAGGCGACACTCGTCGGGTGGCGACACTCGTCGGGCGGCGACACTCGTCAGGCGGCGACACTCGTCAGGCGGCGACACTCGTCGGGCAGAGACACTCGTCGAGCGGAGAAACTCGTTGGGCGGCAACACTGCAACACTCGTCGGGCGGCAACACTCGTCAGACGACAATATTCGGCGGGCGATAACATTCGTCCGACGACGACATTGAGCGGGCGGCAACATTTGGCTGGCCGAAACATTCGAATTACCGTGCTTGATGCTCCTCTGCGGGCTGCGCCCGCATGCACGTTTGACGGGCGACAACATTTGGCGGGCGACAACTTGCGACGGCGGCAACTTTCGGTGGGCGGCATCATTCGGCGGACGACATCATTCGGTGGGTGACATCATTCGGCGGGCAGCATCATTCAGAGGGTGACATGATTTGACGGGTGGCACCCTAAACCCTAAATCCTTCGGCGGGCAATAATATTCGGCTACCGCCCATGCTCGATGCTCCCCGTGCTAACGGGCTTCGCCCGTCCGTGGGTTCCTTTGGGTTCTTTAGGAGTGCTCAACTACTCTGACACTTGACTGCTTTCGCAAACAGGCTACAGTCGCATGCGAGTCACTAAAAAAAATTCAAAGCCATAACAATCCTCCCCCGGACCAACATTTAACTAAGAATTTAATCAAGAATTTTTGCGGTGTGTAATGAAGAGTAATTTATAATCGTCTAAAAAAAGAAACTACTAAAGGAAAAGCTAAAAAGATGTTGAATCCTGAACTTGAAGTGCACCGTAATTGAATTGATCTCCGCTCTGACATTGATGGGGGGATTTTGTATAGGAAATTTTGACCTACGAATGAAAATATTGTCAAAAGAATGGAAGACATTGTCATTAAACAATGGACAAATAATAAATTTTAAATGAATTATTTTGAAAGCTTGCACATTGTGATTTTTCTTTTGATGTGCTTAAGAAATGAGGCCATGCTGAAGCTACCAAAATTATCTGTTAAATGATATTATAATTAAATAAATTCTTTAAAATAATTCATTCAGTGCTAAAAAAATACCACAAATATACCTAGGAGCTACGTTGAATGTTGTTGTCAAAGGTGTGCAAATATTTTTTTGTAAACAACGTTCATTGTATAGATGCCTTCATGGCTATCTATTCTACTCTTATGTACCAGAATTTTTGTTTTCTCCCGTGACACATGTAAGACCCCTTTTTTTGCAATTCCATCGGGTCTTATGCCCATAACCGTCGCCTTGCGGTGACACTAACTCTCGGGAAGGCCGCCACTACAAGACGCCGATTCTGCCGGCAAGTTTAACATCCAGGCCAACCATACATCACAGATAAACTAAGGAAGAACATATATATATGACTAAGTACACAATCACAATGCGATACATAAGATATCGCTAATAGTCCACAAGAGATAAAGCTGAATATAAAAGGGCTCCTGCCCAGTACATATAGTCCTTACTACATATCGCTCGCGGAAGTAATAAAAACTAATCATCACGGAACCCGTGGTCGCTGCTGCTGCTCCCGAGCTAGGCTGGCTCACCTTCTCCTACATCGTACTCTGGTTGCGCTGGATCTCCCGGGGCAGCTCCATGTCTCCCAATCGGAGCCCCCGTGGTGTTTGGTCACAACCGACTGTTAGTTAAAAGACTAAGCCAATCCCCCACCCCTCCCCAGGTGACTGCTAGGCATCGAGCGGGAGGAATGAAGATGAGGACATCAAAGCAAAAGTACAAGCAGATGGCGGTGGCCTTAACTACCAAGAAGCATATACTAAAGTTATCTATACTGGGTCTACATACACAATTATGATATAACAATAGTAAGGTAGAAGTAAAGAAATGTAAATAAAGAAGAAGTGAAATAACCTTGATTTGGGTATCATCACTGAAAAAGGTAACTGTTGGGTATTGTAGCCACAACAATGTTGATTTGAAGAAGTGTCCCTTGAACTAAGATGAATTGATTTTGTATTTGATGTAGTCTCCTAGTTGTGTGTTTGCAGGACTCTAATTACTAAGTACAAACCAATGTCAGGTTTCAATGTGTCATAAACACAGGTCTATACAATGTAATCCCTCGTTGTGTAAATCAAGGTGTTGACTCATGTGAAATCTCTCTATTGGGATGTACTTCTTATTCAAACACTTTGGAGAAGTCAAGGTGAAGCAGGTGCTGAATTCAGAAGTGGAAGAAAATAGCCTATGTCATTTTCGTCGAGTGGTCTCGAAGAATCCATGTTAATTCATTGAGACAACTTGTGAAAGACTTGCTATTCGTCGAATCTACTCGAGAAGTTTCAGAAAATTCATTAAGTAAATTTTGTCGAATAAAAGATAATTCACACAAAAACACTCGACGAATTCGTCGAGTGGTCTGTCGATTTCTCGTGAACACTCGAAGACTTCGTCGGGTGCTCTCGTGAAATCCTCGAGTGGACTTTGTTTCTTTTCTTCCCGTCTCAGCCCTTAATTTCTAAGTCTAATTCGTCGAGTAATAACATTAATTTGTCGAGAAATCGTGTATTCGACGAGTCCACTCGATGAACCCAGACAGAGCGTGTTTTTTTCTATTTCGACGTGTTTTTTCTTTTAGGGTTTTTCGGCCATGTACAGTACACGTGGACCCATCTCCTTAAGTTAAGTTTATAACCGTTTGAAGGAGATCTATAAATACTTAAGAGATGTTTTCGTCTAACCCTAATCGTGCAATTTGAAATCAAGACATCGAGATTTCCATCAACCATCTCTCTCGTTCTCGCAAAGACGATCTATAACCGCCGACAAGTTCTGTGTTCGATTCTTCTGCAAGTCTCAATTCAACAAGATTTCAGTGCTCTTATTGATTCAAGTTTTCTCTAAATCTTGTTGGGTCGATAAGTATTTAGATCAAATTTTTCAAGACAAAAGATTTCTTCTCCCTCTTTCAAGTTCAAGATTTCCTCTATTTCAAGGAAGAAGAAGACCTATTATTTCAGATCTGAAGAAGTAGAATCTCCTTGAGATTCTTAGGGTTTGGATTTTCAATCCAAAGTTCTTGTAATATCTTTTACATTTTATTGTAGGAAGTTTTATCTTCCGAGTCTTTGTAGATCCTAGTTTAGAGGATCGAGTTTGTAGGAGAGTTTTGTTCTCCGAGTTTGTAGGAGAAGGTGTTCTCCAAGTTTGTAGGAGTTTTACTCCGAGTTGTAAGATTATTCTTAATCTGAGATTAGTGAAGTAGCCTAGTCTAGCCAGGCGTGCTAGATAGGTGAGGCGGGAAAGTGGACGTACCCATTCTGGGGAACCACTATAAATTCTTGTGTTTGTGTGTGCTTTGTTTTCTGTACGCTTTTACTTATAGATTTTAATTCCGCATAAAAAGCCATAGAACTCACCTATTCACCCCCCTCTAGGTGATTTAGGTAGCAACTAGATACTTTCAATTGGTATCAGAGGTAGGATGTTCGCTAAGAGGTTAACACCTTGATCAAACTCCTCCATCTAGTTGTTCAAAGTCACCACGTCTGGAATGGATAAAACAAGGACTCTTCCATGAAGCTGCCAGTCTGCACAAAGGAGAACTTTCCCATGTGGAAGGAAATAGTTAAGTTCTACATGGAAGCCGCCGACCCAAGGATCTTTCAAATAGTTGAAGAAGGTCATCATGTTCCAATGACGGCATTTACCATCAACCCTGCTGTTCAAGTTCCCAAGAAGATGCTTGATTTGACTAAAGACGAGATTGCTCTTGTCGCCTTGGACAAGAAGACGAAGAATATAATTGCCAATGCGGTGGATGATTCCATGCTACAGAATCTCTTCCATTGCAAATCTGCTAAAGAGATGTGAGATTCTCTAGTCGTTTTGATGGAAGGTACGAAAGAAGTAAATGATGATCGAATATCTCTGCTCAATCAAGAATATGAAGCATTCAAGCAAGCTCCGAGGGACTCTATTTCTGACACATATGAGAAGTTCTTCGAGATTGTCAACGGTCTTAGGAACTATGATCGAGAATTCACCGTTGGTGAACTGAATGACAAGTTCGTGAGATCCCTGACGAAAGAATGGGATACCAAGGCCATTGCCATTAGAGAATTCGGGAAGTTGGCTACTATGGAGCCACAAATTCTATTCGGGAAGCTTCTTTCCCATGAGTTGAAGCTTAACATCAGGAAAGTTGAGGAAGAAGGCAACATGACTTCTGGAAAGGAGAAGTCTGTAGCTCTGAAGGCCGAAGGGTCAAAGAAAGGCAAGGTCATGGTACCAGTAAGGACACAGTCGTCAGAGGAAGATGACGAGTCTGTGGCTTGCTCCTCAAGCTCAGACATATCCGACGGAGAGTTCTCCATACTCTCCAAGCAATTCAAGAGATTGCTGAACAAGAGAATGCAGAGGAGAGGTCAATCCTCCTCATCAGATCACAGAAGATCGAGACGTGATGGTGAACATCACAAGAAGAGTTACAACAATGACAGGTATAAATCTAAACCGAACAAACATTCTTCGACTGATATCATTTGTTATTGCTGTAATAAGTCAGGGCATGTGATTGCTGAGTGCCCATACAAGAAGAAGGGTAGCTCGAGAAAAGAAGATAAGAAATCCTTCAAAAGTAAGAAGGAGGAAAAGAGTTTTTTGGCTAAAAAGTCAATAAATCTGAGCGACAGCGACTCCGACGAGTCAAGCGCAGATGAAGAAGCCTACTTCGGTCTAATGACTCAGCCCGATGAGGAAAACTACGACACCCCATATGTGGGGAAGGTAAATTCCCATACTCCTCTTTCTGAATCTAAGATGAATTCCATTGCGGATGAAGGCTACTCTTCGGAGGAAGACTGCTATATTAGTTCAGTACAAAGCCTTATTGAAGGGATTTGACAAGTGCTGAAAGGTAGTCAAATCTCAGACAAAAGAGATTGAGTCTCTCAAGATCGTGGAATCGGATCTGAGAGAAGAAATTGAAAAATTACTCCCCTTCAGAGATGAAGTCCAAGTCTTGAAGAACGAACTCCTAAGCACTGCTGAACTAATAAAGCAAAATGTTATCCATAACTGAGCTGGAAGGAAAGCTTGCGGTAAAGAGAAAGCTAGTGGAAAACTTCTCAAAATCAAAGACCATTCTTCCTCTCATTGATGGCTTTTCTGCTCCTGCGAAGGGTAGTGGTATCGGTCATCAGACTGAGAAAAGTAAGGCGGCTAAGAAAAGAGCCGTTAAGGGCAAGGGCAAGGCTGATCAGAGTCAACCTTCCTTCAAGAAGGTGGTGCTTCCTACAAACACATATGACTTTGAAACATCGTATGACCACCTCACGAGACCAACTCACGTTGAGACAAGGGCAACCTAGGATGGAGCCGTCCCCGAAGCTTTGAAACGACTGCTTTCAAAGCTCCTTATGAAGAGATAGTCCTCAAGGACTATGATTCATTCGTGCATGGACCGTCTGCAAAGAAAGCACTAAAGGTTAAAACCGTTGCGACAAAGCCACTTGAGAAGGAGCCCTGTGTTTGCTGAAATCACGATGCTTCTACCTCCAAGTCGGTGGCCCTTGCTAGACCCCCCCGTTCAAAAAGTCAAGCAGGAGGGCAAGAGAAGGTACAACAGGTTCAACTGTTGGTGTTGTGGCAAAGTTGGTCACTTTGCCATGGATTGCTGGTTTAATCCCATGAATGCTAGAATTCCACTTGTTAACAATGCAAGGCCGACCACTCAGAGTATTTTAACAGACACTAGGAGTAGAAATATTTTCTGCTTAAATTTTCTCTGTTTAGATTCTTCTACACCAGTATGTTTTTTGGCAAAAGATAGTGCGTCTATTTGTGATCAATGACACAAGAGATTAACACATATTAATTTCAAAACAATAAATATATTATTTTCTCACAGCTTAGTGCGTGGCGCACCTGACGTTAAGTGCATTAAAGAGAGACTTTGTCATGCATGCCAAATGGGCAAGCAGACTCGGGCTAACTTTAAGAGCATAATTGACAAAGATTCTACCAGATGCTTATATCTGCTCTATATGGATCTATTTGGTCTCATGCCAGTTAGGAGTTTAGGAGGTAAGGCTTATACCTTGGTGATTGTTGATGACTACTCACGTTTTGCTTGAGTATTCTTTCTAAAACACAAGTCAGATACTTTTGACTCTTTTACTAACTTTGTCAGGCTAATACAGAATGAATTAAACTGTTCCTTAGTCAAAATCAGAAGTGACCACGGAACAGAATTCAAATCTGGGGCTATTACAGAAATCTGTGAAAGCTTGGGTATCTTTCATGAATTTTCCTTTCCTCGTACTCCACGGCAAAATGGAGTTGCTGAGAGAAAGAACAGAACACTCATAGAGGCAAGCAAGACAATGTTGAATGATTCTTCTCTTTCGGAATATTTCTGGGCAGAAGCCGTCAACACTGCTTGTCATGTGCAAAACAGAGCACTAATCAACAAGAACCATCATAAGACACCTTATGAACTTTTAAAGGGCAAAAAATCAACTATATCTTATTTTAAAATCTTTGGTAGTAAATGCTTCGTGCTTAACAACGGGAAGTATTACAAAATTAAGTTTAGTGAAAAATGTTTTGAAGGTATTTTCGTAGGCCATAGTAGCCATAGTAAGACATATAGGATTTTCAACAAGAAAACACTAGTCGTAGAAGAATCAATAAACGTTGTATTTGATGAGACGAGTATGCTTCACAACAGCTCTTCCAGCATTTTTTGTTGAAGATGCAGGTGCCAGTTTGAAACTGAATGAACTGAACTTGGAAGAAGTCATCAAGGAGGATGCTCCAGGGACAGTCTCGGTAAGTGATCCAATCACTCCTGAAAAAGAAGAAATTCAAGAAGATGAAAATGTACCACAAGCAGAAGAACCTGTTATCAGGGATGATGCAAGAAATCTGATGATCAGACATCAGAGAGATCACCCAACAAATCAAATAATCGGAGATACCAGAGTTAGCATATGGACAAGAAGAGGTACAACTAACCAGGTTTTGCATTTGAGTTTTCTCTCGCAGGTTGATCCAAAGAAATTTGATGAAGCCAAAGAGGATGCTTCATGGATCATTACAATGCAAGAGGAGCTCAATCAGTTCAAAAGATGTAAAGTCTGGAAGCTAGTGCCAAGGCCCAAAGGTTAAAATGTTATCGGAACGAAATGGGTTTACAGAAACAAGCTGGATGAAGACGGTGTAATCATCAAGAACAAGGCCAGACTTGTTGCCCAAGGTTACCGACAAGAAGAAGGGATCGACTTCGATCGAACCTATGCTCCAGTGGCAAGACTCGAAGCGATCAGATTGTTTCTAGCGTATGCTGCTCACAAAGGATTCAAAGTTTATCAAATGGACGTGAAGTCAGCCTTCCTCAATGGTAATTTGAAGGAAGAAGTATACATAGAACAACCCCCAGGTTTTATTGATTCCTCTCTCCCTGACTACGCTTACTTTTTACGTAAAACATTATATGGTCTAAAACAAGCACCCCGAGCTTGGTATGAGACCCTCTCTAGCTTTCTTCTTGAGAACAAATTCACAAGAGGAAAGATAGATAATATATTATTTCTTAGGGAAGTAAAAGACAAGATTTTGCTAGTGCAAATTTATGTCGATGACATTATTTTTGGCTCTACGTATGATAACCTTTGCAAAAAGTTCTCTAACTTAATGCAAGGGAAATTTGAAATGAGTAGTATGGTTGAGCTGAAGTATTTCTTAGGACTTCAGGTGAAACAATCTGAAGATGGAATTTTCATCTCAGACGAAGTTCACCAAAGAGTTAATTAAGAAATTCGGAATGAAGAACGCAACCTCAATGAGGACTCCAATGAGTTCAAATATGAATCTGGACAAGGATGAGAAAGGGAAACCTTTTGATGAAACTAAGTACAGAAGCATAATTGGATCCTTGCTCTACCTTACTACCAGTAGACCAGACATAATGTTTTCAACATGTGTCTGTGCTAGATTTCAGGTGAACTCTAAGGAATCTCACTATGCCGCTACAAAGAGGATTTTGAGATATCTTAAAGGCACACCAAATTTTGGCTTATGGTACCCAAGAAGTAATGACTTTGAACTAACAGGATTTTCAGATGCTGATTTTGCAGGAAGCATGGATGACAGGAAAAGCACTTCGGGGACATGCCAATTCCTTGGAAAGAGGTTTGTCTCTTGGAGTAGCAAGAAACAAAATTGTATAACAATCTCAACTGCTGAATCGGAGTATATCTCCGCAAGCAGTTGTTGTGCACAAGTTCTGTGGATCAGAAATCAACTTGAAGATTACAACTTGAAGCTGAAGGAGATTCCAATGTTTTGTGATTCATTGAGTGTCATTGCAATTGCCAACAATCCTGTCTCTCACAGCCGGACAAAGCACATAGAGATTCGCTATCACTTCATCCGGGAGCATGTGGAGAACAGCGATATTAACCTCAGTTGTGTCCCAACGGATAGGCAAGTTGCCGATATTTTCACGAAGCCGCTTGATGAAACCAAGTTCAACTTTTCAAACTAGAACTTGGTATGCTGAACAAGGAATCTTGAAGAAAAGACAAAGGACTCAAGCTCAAATCAGAAAATCGGACTCATCAAGAAATCAAGAAAATTACACGAGTTATTTCGACGAATTCGTCGATTCACCCAAAACAATTTCGACAAAAAGACATATTCGTCGAGTACTATTGACGAATTGGAGAATTTCCTCGTGTTATTTCGACGAATTATTTAGCCAATTTCATCGAATGCTCTATTTCCAGATTTTCTTAAATACAATTTCTATTGTTATTGGATCCGACGAAACGCTTCATCTCCCAGGTACGTGCCTCTATTTCATTTTAAACATTAAAATATATATACATGAATTCGGATTTCGCGAGTCACACTCCTCATTTCGCCGAAAACCCCTCCTCCGTCTATTCGTCTTCCTCGCCAAGTTCTTTCGACGATTCTCCTTCTTCCTCGATTCTCACCGTCAATTTCAAGAGAGGATGCCGCGCAAGAGTGCTGGATTGCTTCTAGTGGGAGGAGAACTCGTTAGAACAGGATTTGCCAGTGCCATTGACGAATTCCGGAATGTCGTTATTTGCTTGGAAGAGGTGGGACTGTCATTTGTTCTTCGACACCCATGCCGAGTTCTTGACCAAGACGTCTTGGATTTCTATAAGAATGCCAAAGTTCGCCATAGTGGAGAAGTCATCAAGTCAGTTGTCAGAGGCGAAGTTATCAAAATGAAGTCGGCAAGGTTGACGAAATTTCTAAGATTACCGGCCGTTGAAGAGGAAGATTGCTTGTTTGAAGAAGATCACAATCGAGCCTTGCTGTTCTGTGGTTTGCCCAGAGGAACAACTTCAGTTAGAAGGAAGAATATGAACGGAGAAGGAAAGCTCCTGTCAGACATTTTGGGAAAAGTATTATTATGTAAGGTAGACTCACATGACTACCTATCCAATGATATGTTTAAATTGGTAGTGGGTGTGATTTGCAGAAAAAGAGTGAACTGAGGACTAATTCTGTTTGAGAAAATAAAGGCAAGTTTGATGATTCCCAACTTCGGTAGGATCATCATGATCTGTCTAAATCAACTGGATGGAGTCCAGTTTGATATGAGGTCAGGAAGCCCCATTCATCATCTAATGAAGATAGACTCCTCAATTCTAACAATATGGGAAAGGAAGATAGCAAGGCCAGGTTTGAAGAGAGTTGTTGAGGATGAAGAAGAAGAAGAGGAAAGAAATGATCCCTCTCCTTCCAGAGTTGATCCAAACCCAGTGATTCCACCAGTCCACGAGGACAGCTCCCAAGCTCTTGTTGCTGCACTTGTCTAGGGGGAGAGCTCCCAAGCACTTGTGCTCTCATCAGCCCAGGGGGAGTGCTCCAAGGTTCCTCCAGCTCAAAGAACCTCCAGTAAGCAAAAACAGCTTGATACCATTGTTCTCAATATTAAAAGAAGGCTAAATCTAGCCCATGTTGTTTCTTCAGGGAACATAGTTGATCTTCCTGCAACAGAGCCGGAAAGAATTTCCATTGATATTTCTGAGGATGAGGAAGGTCCAAATGTAGATACTGCTGCTGCTGCTGAGAAAGATGTTGCTGATGTTAGGGATGATCAAGGTAGTGATTATGGCAAGGATGATGCTAGTGAAGGTGATGCTGATGCTGCTGCTGATGATGATGAAGCTGGTGATTATGATATAAGGAAGGTGATGATGATGAGGAAACTGATGATGATGGCAATGATAAGCCTGACTCAGAGGCAGTCCAGGCTAGCCATTTTGTTGAGAAAGAATCCACCTGTGGTGGAGTTCTTAGTCTTGATGATTTTCCTCCTGTTCAAGAGCAAATTCCTCTAATATCTGAGGGGGAGCCAGAGAAAGTGATTAGTCCAGTCCCTGCCACAGAAATTCTGTCAGAAAAGGACGAAAGAGAGGATGTGCACTCTGCAACTCCTGCTCAAGTAAATGTGCCATCTCCAGGAGGAGCTCACTCTGCAGATCTAATGTTTCTTGATGAAAATCATGATACTCCTCCAGTTCAAATTTCTCCTGCTCCAGTTGTCTCCACCTCAAATTCAGAACTGCTCCAATCCATTGAGGCACTGCTCAAAAGTCAAGCTGAATATTTTGAGTTCTCTTTGAAACAAGTTTTTGATAAAGTTAAAGAGGTTGAATATGACTTGAATAAAGGCTTAACAGAAGTAAAGTACACTGTCTCTTCAATCAAAGATGATCTAGATACCTACTTCACAAATGGTGTAAAAGCAGTGAACTACACCAATGAAGGTCTACAGAATGTACAGGTCAATTCAAAGGCTCTGCTTGCCGGTCAAAACTCCATCTATTAGCAAGAGAAAAGTACAAGAACTGAAATCTCCGAGGATCTGTCAAACTTCAAGGAAGAGATTCTCCAAACCCTAACTGAAGAAGTCAGAAAGGGGGAGGAGAAAATGATATGTCAAATATATGACCTGAATGAAGAAGTTGGAAGTAAGTTTTATGAAGCCACTGCTTTCAATCATCAAAGCTTTCAATGATTCTATGGCAATTTGATTGGAATACTTCAAAATCAAGTATTTCCAGAACAAGTTTATGAAGATATTGCTCCCATTCCTCCAGTTCAGTATAATCAGGTGTGGTCTGACCCTGAAGATTCTCCTGAGGTTTTTCGACATTCCTGAATCTTCTGAGCCTCCTGTCAAGAGAAGGAAATTTGGAGAAGGAACTTTTGCTAGAAGGTTAGATTCCTCTGCTAGAAGAAGCTCAGGCATAAAGTTCAAAGAGCCTGTAGCTGAAAGAAGAGAATTTGCTGAGGTTTGAAGTCCTATTTCAAAGTCAATCATCTTGGACACTTACAGGCTGATTAACATTTAAATGAAGAACCCCAGATTTATTATAGCCAAGAAGAAATCAACAAATTTAAAGCATCTCAGTTGAAAAAGAAATTTCATTTCATAGATTATGGCTATAACAATCCTGAGGTTCCTCCACCTCCTGCAAGATATTATCCTAAGCCTAAGGCTTACTTTGACAGACAATTGAAGAAGAGCAGACAGGGGAAGGCTAAGATTCCTTAAATGTGGATTGTGACTTGATTGAAAAATTGAAAAACATATATATATATATATATTTTGTTGCTTTGATATTTCAATTTATATGGTTTACTTCTTTATGTCATGCTATGTTTACATCTATAATTTTTTATCTGTGCAATTCACCTTAGTAGACAGGGTTCTGACTTCTTCAAATATTGGGAGATTGTTGGGTATTGTAGCTACAATAACCTTGATTTGAAGAAGTGTCCCTTGAACAAGATAAATTGATTTTGTATTTGATGTAGTTTCCTAGTTGTGTGTTTGCAGGACTTTAATTGCTAAGTACAAACCAATGTCTGGTTCCAATGAGTCATAACACAGGTCTATGCAATGTAATCCCTCATTGTGTAAACGAAGGTGTTGACTCATGCGAAATCTCTCTATTGGGATGTACTTCGTATTCAAACACTTTGGAGAAGTCAATGTGAAGCAGGTGTTGAATTCAAAAGTGGAAGAAAATAGCCTAAGTCATTTTCGTCGAGTGGTCTCGAAGAATCCAAGTTAATTCGTCAAGACAACTCGTGAAAGACTTGCTATTCGTCGAATCTACTCGAGAAGTTTCAGAAAATTCATCAAGAAAATTTCGTCGAATAAAAGATAGTTCACACGAAAACACTCGACGAATTTGTCGAGTGGTCTGTCGATTTCTCGTGAACACTCGACGAATTCGTCGAGTGCTCTCGTGAAATCCTCGAGTGGACTTAGTTTCTTTTCTTCCTGTCTCAGCCCTTAATTTTTAAGCCTAATTCGTCGAGTAATAACATTAATTCGTTGAGAAATCGTGTATTCGACGAGTCCACTCGACGAACCCAGACAGAGCGCATTTTCTTCTATTTCAACGCGTTTTTCCTTTTAGGGTTTTTCGGCCATGTACAGCACGTGTTTTGGGAAAAACCCATTTGATTTAACTTAACAAATTACCTAAAAGTGATTTTATCTCTTAGGATTGAATTACCCATTGTATAGTGAGGGTAATCTGGTCATTAGATGTCTTGGGATGTCACACTCAACCTAGTGTGTCAAGACCAGATCAAAAGAAGCATAAATTGGGTGAAGTTAACAATTGCGTCGACTAGAATTCGACGCAACGTCAAGTGAATGTCGACGTTACTCTGACTAGAAGTCCAAGTGGTTAACCCTTCTGTCGAAGTAACTCAAGTCGACGTTACGTCGAATAGATATCGATGTAGAGGCCATGCTCTTGTCGAAGTATCTTGAGAAGTCGACGTAGTTTCTACTTCAACTCAGAGCAGAAGGAAGTATCTATCGAAGCCATTCAAAGTCAACGCAACGTCGACTTCATCTCGACGCAAATAATGAAGTTCAGAGCCAAGCCATCATCTCGACGGTTACGTCGATTGGGTATCGACGCAACGTCGACTAGCAGAGTTCAATCAGAGCAAGGATGAATTCGAAGCTGCTCCTACAAGAACTCGAAGGTGCGTCGATACGAGAGGAAGTAAACTTGACGCTACGTCGAATACAGTCGAAAAGGGAAACCTTTTCAACTGTCATTCTTGACCCTCTCTCATGGCCCACCTCTCTCAAGGCCGTTCCCCAACGGCTCCTTAATTGCCTCAAATGGAATAAAGAATTAACTGAGGTCAGAGAAAAGCTTTCTTGGAAACAAGGTTTATGTTGGTGGACGGGTCGGGAATTAAATATGGAAAGAAGAAGTAAATGTCCAGACAAAAATACCTTTTCAGGTCTTACAAGAAAAGGAAACATATTCAAAAATTGAACAGGGACAATAAAATGCAAGAGAATAAAGAGA
Source organism: Dactylorhiza incarnata (assembly GCA_033032865.1). NCBI lineage: Eukaryota > Viridiplantae > Streptophyta > Magnoliopsida > Asparagales > Orchidaceae > Dactylorhiza > Dactylorhiza incarnata. The sequence goes on from JAWHQI010000068.1 coordinate 4,371,956, forward strand.
AAGGTAGAACATTCATTACAAACGGCATACCATTCTATTGAGTGCTCTCTTCTTTTTCCTCTCTCAGGAACCCTCTAATAGAATGTACAGAAAAGAGAAGAAAGAACTGCTCTCTCCAAAACGACAGAACAACTGAAGGCTGCTTCTCAACACTATCATAGAGCAGCCAGAGTCCTATAGGAAGAGAAGAACAAGGATCTGATAACTAGAACTCCTGCAATCCATCACTATTATAAGCAGAAGTTAATCAAGAGCAGATCCAGTGAAAGACTCAAGAGGCTGTTCTTCATACAGTCTTTCATAAGAATTCTGAAAACAGAATTCCAACAACCTTTCTCTTCTTACTTTCTCTTTCTCCTTCTTTTCTGTAAAAAAGTTTTGTTAATCTCTCTTCAAAGGATTCAGTGGTTCAAGATCTCCTTATCAAAAGATCTGGTGGTTCAAGATCTCCTTATCAAAAGATCTGGTGGTTCATGATCTCCTTATCAAAAGATCAGTGGTTCTAAGAGTCTCCTTATCAAAAGACTCGGACACAGTGGTGCATCCCTACCAGGTGGTAGAAGAGGAGAGTACCCACATTCTGGGAAACCTCTATAAAAATCCTGTGTGTCTTCTGGATTGCTTTTCTGTGATGTCCCCTATAGAGTAGATTTCATTTTCTGTCTTTTATTTCATTACTTAAACTGCAGCCACTTTATTCTGAGATATATCTTGTGAAGCATAATACTTTGGTTTATTGTATTTGCACAACTAGGATATGAATATTTTTTAAATCTCTATTCACCCCCCCTAGAGGATTCTCAGAGGCACACTATGCACTTTTAACGTGGACCTATCTCCTTAAGTTAAGTTTATAGCCGTTTGAAGGAGATCTATAAATACTTAAGAGATGTTTTCGTCTAACCCTAATCTTGCAATTTGAAATCATGACATCGAGATTTCCGTCAGCCATCTCTCTCGTTCTCGCAAAGACGATCTCTAGCCGCCGACAAGTTCTGTGCTCGATTCTTCTGCAAGTCTCGATTCAACAAGATTTCAGTGCTCAGATTGATTCAAGTTTTCTCTAAATCTTGTTGGGTCGATAAGTATTCAGATCAAAGTTTTCAAGACAAAGGATTTCTCCTCCCTCTTTCAAGTTCAGGATTTCATCTATTTCAAAGAAGAAGAAGACCTATTATTTCAGATCTGAAGAAGTAGAATCTCCTTGAGATTCTTAGAGTTTGGATTTTCAATCCAAAGTTCTTGTAATATCTTTTACATTTTATTGTAGGAAGTTTTATTTTCCGAGTCTTTGTAGATCCTAGTTTAGAGGATCGAGTTTGTAGGAGAGTTTTATTCTCTGAGTTTGTAGAAGAAGGTGTTCTCCGAGTTTGTAGGAGTTTTACTCTGAGTTGTAAGATTATTCTTAATCTGAGATTAGTGAAGTAGCCTAGTCTAGCCAGACGTGCTAGATATGTGAGGCGGGAAAGTGGACGTACCATTCTGGGAAACCACTATAAATCCTTGTGTTTATGTATGCTTTGCTTTCTGTGCACTTTTACTTATAGATTTTAATTCCGCATAAAAAAGCCATAGAACTCACCTATTCACCCCCCTCTAGGTGATTTAGGTAGCAACTAGATACTTTCAGTAACCTTAACTTATTAGAATGCTCATACAAACTTATAAGTTAAATGATCGTTTTGCAAGACCCATTGTATAAAAGATCTCATAATAATTTATACGATGACGGCAAAGGTTTTATGCAATGTTATGTATTATATGAAATGTTGTGTAAGGTTTTAAGTATATGTTTCACACCAGTGCAACTCACCCACACAACTCTGCGCGCACAGATCTTTAGTTCCCTGATTTGGAGTTAGCTAAACTCTCAGGTACCTCTCGTAGTGGCAAACAGAGGCAGTGGGTTGGGCCACCCCACTCCTAGGCTGGTATTCACACTACCTAACCTAGACCTTATGTAGTTATGTACTACTCGATACACCTAGCCAGGTGCTACGGAACATCTTGTACTAATGTTGGAATCCACCAGTCTTTTCTTGGCTAAGTGAATACTCACACTTGCCAAGCCAATGTACCGACGTCGGTGTGAACGACTGCCTAATACCGATGATCCACCACTTATATGCACAAGCACATATGCTACAATTGAACTCCTAAGCCACCGGCTCACTAGACTAACCAGTCTATTTCAACAAACACCAAGCCACATCTTGCATCACATTTCTTCATTAAACTCACACCGAGCCCACTGCTCGCAGGTCTAGACCAACCAAAACCGTCTTCCCATTGTAAAGGGGAGTGTGTGTGTGTACTTGATAAACTGTTATTAGATTAATCTTTCTTGTTATATGTCCTATCAGTTTAAGGGTTAGTCTTGGACTTCCCGAGGTCTACCCTGTGAGAGGCTCGCAGCGATACTAGGAGGTACGATGGGATGACACCCCAAACCTCCCTTTCCCAAGATAATTAATATTATTGGTGACTACCCTCACTTATGTTACTCTAGAGTCCTATAGCGGATTAAAGTTCACCGGTAGTATTAATGTTCTCTTGAACACCAACTCTTCACTTAAGAGCATACAACTCACACCCACAACTAGGGGATACCTTGAAGGGATTGTTGCCCCTTCCACCATAGAATTGACCTACATAACCTCTCACTGAATAATCCCCACCCAAAGGCCCATGGAAAAACCCCAAAACCACCTAACTCTTTTTTGGTTATCCGCATACCATTTCAATCTTAAGGGGAAAAGATTGACATTTGTAAATTTCCTACATGTTCCAAAGTTTCCATATGTTGAACTACATTTCCAGAGATTGGTTATGGTCTATATTGAAGACATATCAGTAATTTATATTTCTCTCCTAATTATTTCCTTGGAAATCACTATATGATTAATGGTGACCTAACCCAAATTTCTGAAGGAACTTCAACTTCCCATTACCCAAATGGCATGAATAAATTTCCAGAGTTCTAATAGGTCTAAAATGTCCTCCACCAGAGATTGGATATTTTACAAGATCATGAACCCATATAATTTAACTAAATCACAAATGCTTCTTTTAACAAATGAATGAACAAAGTACAGTAAATATTCATCCAAAAATTATGCTAAAATTACTAGAGCTCCATATTTACCAGAGAAGCTCACTGACCAATTTTTATATTTTTCTAATTCCATTTAGCCACATAATTAATTATTGCAAAGGAACTAAGTTTAGATCAATTTGTGAAGGAACCACTACCTAGTCTCATCCAATAATTATAACAAAATTTGTTGAGCATCATGATGACCTAAAAGGGCTATTGGCCAAGTACCATATTTTTCATAAATCATTTGGTCATATAATTAACTATTTCAAGAGAACTGGACATAGTGAATTTGTGAAAGAAGCACTATAAATTCTCATCAAATAATTGTGATAATAATTGCAGAGCATTATAATAAACATAGAGGCTCTCTGAACAAATTTCTCATTTTTCTAAAATCATATGACCACATAATTAATTTAAATCATGGAAATTGACTTTTGGCACATTATGAAGGAACTACCAAATTACCTTATCCAAAAATTATAATAAAATTTCCAGAGACTCGTAGCATCATGAAAAGTTCACAGCCCAAGTTTCATAATTTTTCTAAAACATATGACTATATTTTACACTTGAAATGAAATTACCAAATTAAATATTAAATATTCAGTGGGTGATAATAACTCTAAAAATTTCAACAATATTATCCACGGTGTTTATTCATCCTATGAAACTATATACAAAGTTTCAAGCCCATTCATGGGGATATGACTCCATTTTTTCATTAACCCAAATATGCAACCCTAAGGGTTGATCTACGTTTTCTTGGTATTCCAACCCTAAACCTTCTAAAATTACTTGTAGGGGTGTTTTATGTGATAACAAAGGGGTGACCAAAGTTTCATCATATTTGGTTAAGGGATGGCCACACAAATCCTCATAGTGCACTTTTGAATAAGTTAGAGTTAACTTTCTCTTAAGGGCCATGATTGGATGCTAGATTACCAAGTCTAATCAAACCCAAATGGGCTGAGATTTTTACCATGACCATATAATGTCCCCACAAGCCATCCACCAGAGATTTGGGGGATTTTGAGGTACATAGACTCTATATTTAAGCTATGTATGAATTATTAAATTATTTCAAAAACTGTAGAATTACCTCCAAAAATTTTGATTTGTGAGTCATGGCTAGACTGGCCTGTGGTCAATTTTTTAGATCATTTGACTGAGTGGATCAATGGGGGCACTCAAATATATTTCTGGTTAGCCCTAGGGACACCTTGCACCAAAAAGGGTGCTGAGGGAGATCCTGTGGGCCAAATTGAATGAAACAAATTTTGAATTAAACTAAACCTTAAGGTCCACATATTTCATGTTGACCATTTTTACATCAGAGGCCACTAGGTATTTTAATAATTCAAACCATCTACTATATAATATGTGACATAATATAATAAAACATATACAATAAATCATTTTGGGCTGCGTATAGCGGATCGCGCCAATCCAACGGCTCTTGGTCATCGTCCCCAATGAATGGACGGTTCCCGACATCCCGTCCTGGGAGGACTTTAGGCTTGAATTGCCGGCCACCCACGCATCCTCCCGACTGGCTATTGCCACCACCACCTTCGTCGAGGTGGTGGCCGGCGATTCACGGTGGTTTGCCGGCCGGAGGTGGCCGGAAGGAGGATTTCTAGCGGGGGAAAAGAGCTCGGAAACGAGCCCTTTTGGAGACTCAATTTGAGCCCGATTTGGCTCGAATCAAGCCCCAAATGAATTGAGATCTAAGCACTAAGGGAGGAGAAGGGGATCGGACCTGTGAGGTGACTGTTTACCTTGCCGATCGCCGGTTCACCATGGATGCTTGAGAAGCTTTGGGGGCCATGGCTTCTTCTGCTTCCAGTGCACGATCCCTTCTGAAAATTTGGGGGTTTCACTCCTCTCCGACCTTTGAAGGTGATGGAGGTTTCAATTTGAGGGTGGGGAGGCTTTAATCCCGATTGTCATTAATGACCATTATGCCAATTTTCGGCCAAGGTGTAACTCCCCTGAAATTGGCCTCCTATTGGCATGGGAATGGCTGGATTCTTCTCATAACTGATAGGGGGAATGAATCTCCATCAATTGGAGGGGAATTGAAGGGTTGAATGCATTCAAGGCCATGAATGCCATCTTGATTTCTCTTTCAAATTGGGGGAAACTTTTAATTTCTCTCTCCTAGTCACCCTCTCCAGAAATTGAATGGCAATCCATGTAATTTCAGTCATGAGGGCTTAGTGGATCACCATAATTGGGCCTAGCCCAATTGGATTGAGCATTGAGCTTGATTTCCCCAATTTGGGCTTAATTAGCCCTAATGGGTTTAGCCCAACCCTTGGTCAAATTAGGTGGTGTGACTGACCCAAATGGGTGCACCTAGGTCCCTTGACACCACCCGAGTCCAATTGTGGCTTGGTGTGATCAATTCGGTCAAGTTGAGTCACTTTGACCTATTTAGGTCAAATTGGGTTTTTTGGGTCCAAGTGTTGGTTTTGGCCCCATTCATGGAATTGAGTGGACCCAATGTGTTGTTAGTGACACATTGACCTCTCTTAAGGGTTAGGAAGATTTGGGTGAGGTCAATTTGACCAATTGGAAACCAATTGGTCCTTAATAGACTATTTTGACCTACAGGGTTAAGGATGACTTTGGTCAACTGGACCACTTTGGTTGACCCCAATGGGCCTTAAGTGACCCAAGGGATTCCTTATGAGGTTAGAGGTGTCATGGTGGGGTCATGTAGTCAATTTGAGACCCAAAAGTCACACCCTAGAATAAGTAACCAGAACTTGCTATTTACAGACCAAGGTGATTTCACATACTTGCCTAGGTTCTTATGATCCTTTTGGTCTTCCTAGTGCTTTTTCATGACATAGTCATGACAAAAACCTTCATAGGGGTCTAGTTGTTTGTGTGATGTTACACGCATCTCGCGATAAAGCCACATATAGTTAACCATGACTGAACACATTATTTGGTAGATATATCCCAACATTTTCAATTGTTTGCCCTTGTGACTTATTAATCGTAAGTGTGAAACTTAGTCGCAATGAGAACTGTTTGTGTGTTAATTCAAATGACAATCTAATATCTTTAGCAGTTTTCAATGGTATTCGTGGCAAGACGACGAAGTTTCCTTGAAAGTGGTCTGTCAAAATCTCAGCTTCAATTAAATTTTTCGTAAACCTACGACAAATAAGTCTTGTTCCATTACAAAGTCCTATCTTCAGGTCAATATTTCTAAGTAGCATGATGAGTGCTCCGATTTTTAACTTTAGTTTATGAGGTGGTAAGTTTCCTATTCTCAATGAATTTAGAAATTCAGGTTGATACAAATTTCTCTTGTCATCAATTACAAAGTCAAAAGAGTAGTATATCACTTTTTCGCCCGGGAATTCTTGAAGAGTTTTATCGTTCAACATGTTCACATGCTTATTCAGAGGAGTTAATAAACCTCTATCTCAAATGTAGTTATCGCCTACATGCGAACGTAAATAAGGAAATGTAGCATTTATCAAATCATCAATTAATTTCTAATCCTCCCGTGACATCCCCATTGAATCGAGGATCTTAATCATATCATCTTCTATGGTTGCTTCCAAACCATTTCAAACCCATAACAGATATTCCGAGAAACTGTTATCATTTCTTGCCCACATATTTTCTATTAGAGATAATATTTTGACATGACTCTCTATATATGATTGAACGATACTTGCATTAATGATTTGGGCTCTTGTTCCATTGATGGAAATCTCCACCCATAATGACAATTTTTCCTCCAACGGGCTTATTTACGTCTAATACATCGCGAAATGAACGATCAACTGCCTCGAACGGCTTTCTATCAGTCATGGGTGCTTCATCCCAAATTATGACCGCACATTGTTTGATTCTTGTGTGAAGTCTGACTGTTTTTTAAAACTGCAAATTGACTTGACATCCAATTTTATGGGTATTTGTAATTTTGAATGTGTAGTACGACCTCCTGGCAGAAGAGCAGCGACAATACCTGAAGTAGTTGATGCTAAGATGATGCACCATTTGTTTATAAAATTGGCAAGAATAACACGATAAAAATATGTCTTTCCAGTTCCGCCTGGTCCATCAATAAAAAACAACTTATTTGTTTTTGTTATTGTCTTACTGATCCTATTATAAGCTTCTAATTGTCCTTCATTTAGTAATGAAATTGTGGTTAGATCACTCGCGCAATAGATAATAATAACTCAGCTTCTATAAGGTTGTAGATGTTTTTGAAATTATTGAATGATTCATTTACGGGTAGTAAAATCAAACTCTATAATGGAGTTTTGTACATTGATTTGATGTAAGGCCCTAAGGCCGTAACTCTTACTTCTGGACTCATTCCTATGATAGTGGACATGTCTTTTTGAATGGTTTAATTAATGCTTCCGCTTACGTTTTTGTACTCTCGTTTTGTAGTTACTTTTCTGGTTATCACCTTTTAACTCCTAGCTAGTGTGGTTTGTATGGCGTGGGGTCCCGGCCGGACCTGCTGTTATACTTTTCGTACTGGCAGGGTGTTACAATTTGGTATCAGAGGGAGGTTTCGATCCTCCGACCTGTGGGTTTTTAATTAAACGTTTGTGTTGTTGAAGGATATCATCGAGATCATAAAGAAGCCTTTTCAAAATGTATAACTCATTAGTGGTGCTTGTTGTACAACCTCGGTGTCCGCCAGGTGGTGAGCCGAAACGGAGGAACCACCAGGCGAAAGGAGTAAGAAGGCTAACGAGCCCAAAGTGCCGGGCGAGACGGGCTCACGCCGGTCGCTCGCGGGAGGGCGGGAGGGCGGGAGGGCCAGGGCGGTCGTCGGTCACTCGCAGGGAGGCGAGCGAGCCGAGCCACTCGGTTCGCGAAAGGGACTCTTGTGGGTGGCTCGCCCAGGAAGGATTCATGATCATTTTACCTAAAAACCCCTGGTGGTCTGCAGTTAGCCACTCCAAACAGCGGAGTTTGGCTATTGGCAGACCATTTTGGGCTGCGTATAGTAAAAGAGTAAGGCGGAATCCCGCTATTAGCAGACCGGACTTAAAAAACTATATATAGAACTTGAAGGGCACCTTGACAGAGGATTCCAATCTCAACACTCTGAGCTTCTTCCTCCCTAGGTTATCTTGGCTTAGCTCTCAAGTTCTCCAAGGTGCCCAGTCTCAGCTTTGGCTTGGGAGGGGAAGCGCTCAAAAATCTTCCGGGTGTGTGGTGGGACCTCCTCGCTGCGACCAAGGGTCTGTGTTTAGTTCCGAGTCTCCGGTCGGTTCCTTCCGAGGAATCAGTAAGTGCTAACTGCCCCTCATCCTTGAGGGGCCCGAGCTCCACAAAGAAGCCAAGTCCTGGTTTCAACATTTTTGGTGCGGTGAACGTGGAGTGCAGCTAGCTCGAGAAAGCTCCAAGGAAGAGATGGCAGGAGACAACGAGCGAGAGGAGGACTTCGGTGGCTCGCCGCCACCCGACGCGCCAGCAACGATGGAGATGCTGGCCGACCTCAAGAGAGATCTGCTCGGGGCCTTCCAGTGCGCCATCGCCACGACCCTTGGGGGGTTCGCAACCCCTGTGCCCCAAGTGGCCCCTCCAGCTGGAGTAGGCGAGCACGCCCCGGGGCAGAGTCCAGGGAAGGAGTCGGCGTCCCAGGAGCCGGAGCGAGATCTAGCGGGGCGGGAGCTCTTTCCCAGCCCAGCGAGTGCGGGTGGGGTTCGAGCGAGTGCCGTCCCGGGAGGAGGGATCCCGGCGAGCGGTCCCTCGGAGAGTGCGAGATCGGGAGGAGCCGGTTCGCCCGGGGAGCTCGCGGGGTGAGTGGAGCAGGTCAAGGGTGCGAAGGGGGGGAGTCCCTTCTGCGAGTTGGTGCTCTCGGCACCTCTCCCCGAGGGGTTCAGCGAGCCGGCCATGACTCAGTATACCGGCAAGGATGACCCCACTCAGCACCTGCAGTGGTTCGAAGACATGGTCTCCATCAGGCCTATGTCGGACGCTTTCAAGTGCCGACTCTTCGCCACCACCCTGAAGGAGAAGGCGAGGGACTGGTTCCACCAGTTGCCCTCCGGGTTAATATATGCTTTCGAGGACTTGCGTCGCGGCTTCCTGCTGCGCTTCTCAACCTCGAAGAAGAGGAAGAAAGACCCCGAGGCACTCTTCAGCATCAAGCAGATGCCGGGGGAGTCGCTAGCTCATTACGTGGATCTATTCCAGGAGGAGGTCCTCCTCATCCAGGAGGTGCCAGGGTACACTCTCCAGCTCGCCTTCATAGTGGGGTTGCGAGAGGGGTTCTTCAAGATGGATTTCAAGAGGAGGGCTCCTTTGTCTTTTGAGGAGCTGATGGAGAGACCGACGGAAGAGATAGAGGGGGAGGCAGCAAACCCCGAGTTCACAAAAAGGTTGGCACGGCTGAGCGAGCCGGAGGTCAAGCATCCAGAGCCAAGGAGAATAGAGGAGGCAAGAGCCCCGGAGGTGGGGTGGAGGCAACAGGAAGGAGGGAGGCAGGGCCCAGGAAGGGGTTTCCACCAGGGAGGGGGCAACTTCCAAAGAGGCCAAGGAAGACCCCACCAGCTAGGGTGGAGGCTGGGCCCGAGGCCACCTCACCCCCACCCGCCTCAGCAGGCGATGGCGGGCGGTCGGTCGGGGGAGACCGGGCAGGGGAAGAGGAGCCGGAGCCGGTGGGGCCGCTCCTAGGAAGAGGAACAGGGCGAGAGAGGTCGAGAGAAGGGGGGCGGCGCTGCCCTATTGTGACTTCCACGGGGATGAAGGTCACGCAACGGCCACCTGCCCTGAGTTCTTGGAGATGAAGGAAGCCAGAGCATCGGCGCCGCGGGAGCAGCGGGCGGTGAGGATTGAGGAGGTCCTGTCTCAGGACGAGGAGGATGAGAGGTGTGAAGACCGGGTCGATTTGGGGACCCGAGGAGGGATCGGGGCGATCCATGGTGGGGGTAGGGATTGAGGCGACCCGGAAGGCAAGCCTCCACACCATCTACCGTCGTAGCGTGGCTTTGACGTCCCTAGCCCCGCCCCCGACGGAGAAGATCTCGTTCACTCAAAAGGACATGCCGGGTCATGAAGACCCTTTCTGCGATGCGCTGGTCATTCAGACAGCGATCGAGAACTTCACCGTCTCCCGGATCCTTGTGGATAACGGGAGCTCGGTCAACATCATCTTTAAGAAGGCGTTCAACGATATGAAGGTCGAGAGCAGGAGGGTGTTGGCCTCGGACGACCCACTGTTTGGGTTCTCCGTTGAGAGGAAGGAGGTAGAAGGGGGAGTGGGACTCCATGTGGTCTTGGGGGGGGGGGCAGTCCAGGAATTGCCGTTTTGTCATAGTGGTTGCCCCCAGCAGCTACAGTGCCATCTTCGGACAGCCACTTATCATTGCGTTCCGCTGCTTCCCCTCCATATTCCACCAGTGCCTCAAGTTCAGGGCAGGAGGAGTCCAAGTCCGGATAAGGGGAGATCTGAAGGTAGCCCGACAGTGCTATGTGACTGTCGTGAACACCATATCGTGGATGACCGATGCGGAAGAGTGGGATCGGGAGATGGGGGAGCCGGCGGGGCTCGAAGAGGAGAAGGAGAGAGAAGAGGGGGAAGGAGAAGCCCAGGAGGAAGGAGCGAAAGAATTGATGGAGGTTCGGGAAGAGAGGAAGGAGGAAGAGGCCAAGGTGCTAGCCCAGGGGGAGGAGAAAAAAAGAGTTTGGGGGGAGCAGTCCCGGCTGGAGGCCGTGGATGAGATCGTGGAGCTCGAGGTCACCACCCGAGCGGGGGTGGTGGAGAAAGTCAAGATCAGCGGAGAGCTCAGCTCAGAGGAGCAAAAGCAAATCCTGGCCTGTGTGCAGGAGAACGTGGATGTCTTCGCCTGGAGCGCAGCCGAGATGCCCGGGATCGATGCGGATGTGGCTTGCCACCGCCTCAACCTCGAGCCCGGCACCCGACCTATCCGACAGAAGAAGAGGGCCATAGCTGACAAGCTGGAAGGGCCCATCCGAGAGGAGGTGGGCAAGCTCCTCCAAGCAGGTTTTGTATCGGAGATCCAGTATCCAGGCTGGGTCTCCAATGTGGTTATGGTGAAGAAAGGGGGAGGTAAGTGGAGGATGTGTGTTGACTTTTCTTTGCTTAATAAATCATGCCCCAAGGATTGCTACCCTTTGCCTCGAATTGACGCGCTGGTTGACTCAGCTGTCGGTTTTTCTGTGATGTCTTTTTTAGATGCCTTTTCAGGTTACCACCAAATCCGCATGCACCCCCCCGACATCAAGGATGTCTCTTTCATCACGGGGGATGAGTGCTATTGCTATAAAATGATGCCCTTTGGACTCAAGATCGCAGGAGCCACGTACCAGCGGATGATGGACTGGGTCTTCCGAGAGCAAAGGGGTAGAAACCTGGAGGTCTATGTAGATGACCTCATGGTGAAAAGTCGGAACCTTGGGTCTCACCTCCAGGACCTTCAAGAAACCTTCGGGACGTTGAGAAGATTCAAGATGAAGCTCAACCCCCAGAAGTGTGTCTTCGGGGCTAGCCGGGGAAAGTTCCTCGGCCACTTGCTCACCCCAGCAGGGGTAGAACCAAATCCAGACAAAGTTAGGGTCATCATGGAGTTGGGGTCACCAAGGAATGCGAAGGAGGTTCAGCGGCTAACGGGGAAGTTAGCCGGAATCAGCAGGTTCCTCTCCAGGGCGGGAGAGAAGTGCGCACCCTTCTTCAAGGTGCTGCGGGGGAATCAAAAGTTTGAATGGACCCTCGAGTGCGAGAGGGCTTTTCAAACGCTGAAAGAGCAATTGACCCAAACTCCCTTGCTGCAAGGGCCTAGGCAAGGAGAAGACTTGTCCCTGTACTTGGGGGTAGGACCCGAGGCAGTGAGTTCAGTGCTGGTTCGGGAAGAAGGTAGAAGGCAACTCCCAATCTACTACGTTAGCCGAGTCCTAAGGAAGGCGGAGCTTCGGTACCTCATCCTGGAGAAGTTGTCCTTCGCCTTGGTAGTGTTGGCCAGGATGCTCCGGCCCTATTTCCAAGCGCATTTGAGCAAGGTTGTGACCGATCACCCCCTTCACAACATCATGGAAGGGGTGGAGCACTTAGGGAGATTGGCGAAGTGGTCGGTAGAGTTGAGTGAATTTGATATTTCATATGTGCCCGGACTGTCAATAAAGGCCCAAGCGGTGGCAGACTTTTTGGCAGATTATGTCACCGAAGTGGAAGAATCCGAGCTGCCCAGCTTGGTGGCTTGGAGGATGATAGTGGACGGGGCCTCGGGCAAGCATTCCTTCAGGGCAAGCATTCCCTCGGGCAAGCACCAAGGGACGAGGATCGAGCAGGCAATCCACATTCATTTTCCCCTCACCAACAACCAGGCGGAGTACGAGGCAGTAGTGGCGGGCCTACGACTGACCCGGGAATTGGGAGTGCAAGATGTGGAGGTCTCGACGGATTCCATGGTGGTGGCTTGCCAGGTTAGGGGGAGTTCGAGGTGAAGGAGTCGACTCTTCAGCGATACCTGGAAAAGGTCAAGGGGCTCATAGGGCAGTTCCGGACCTTCTCGATCCATCACGTGCCAAGGGAGGAGAGTGCCGCGGCGGACCTCCTGGCCAAGTTTGGTCCCAGTGCAGGGGAGACGGTGTCGGACCTCTTCCGGCCATCCATCGAGGAGGGTGAGCTAATATAGGTGGACCAGCGGGCATCATGGATGGATCCCTTCATCACCTTCTTGACATCGGGAAAGTTCCCCGAAGGGGATGTGGATAAGCGGCGCTTCAGGTATAAATCGGCTTATTATTCATTGTATGCAGGAGGGTTATACAGGAAAACACTCTCGGGGCTCCTAGCCCGTTGCGTATCAGAGGAGGAGGTCCCGAGGGTCCTGGAGGAAATCCACTCGGGGAGTGTGGCAGCCACTCCGGGAGCCGGACCCTGGATGTGAGAGTGTTGAGGCAAGACTACTTTTGGCCTACCTTCAGCAAGGATGCGGCGGAGTTCGCAAGGAAGTGATCAAAGTGTCAACTGTTTGCTCCTCTCCAGCTCTTGCCGGCCCAAAGGCTCCGAACCATCACAGCTCCCTGGCCTTTTGCAATATGGGGTTTGGACCTGGTAGGTCCCTTCCCACAAGCGAGTGGCCAAAGGAAGTTCCTGCTGGTGATGATTGACTATTTCTCCAAGTGGATGGAAGTGAAGGCTCTAGCCAAGGTAACGTCTCAAGTAGTTAGAAATTTCATATGAGGGGAGATAATTTGCAGACATGGGCTCCCATTAGCCATAGTTACAGACAACGGGCCGCAGTTTTTGCCAGCGACGAGTTCGTCAGCTTCTGCACCCAGCTTGGCATAGAGCTTCGGTTTGCATCAGTCCACTACCCGAGGAGCAATGGGCAAGTGGAGGCGGCAAAAAAATTTATCGTGAACTTGCTGAAGAAGAAGGTCGAGAACCTCAGGGGGAACTGGGTAGAGCAGTTACCCTCGGTCCTCTGGGCCCTGAGGACCACTCCGAACACGGCCACGGGAGAGACTCCATTCAAGCTTTCCCACGGGTCCAAGGCCGTTCTCCCAGTGGAGTTCGAAGTGAAGTCCCCCAGGGTGGTCGCCGCGGGTAAGGGGGATGAAGAATGGCTAGTGGAAAATGGGGAAGAGCAAAGGCTATCGCTGAACCTGGTGGAAGAGCTCCGTGACTTAGCTACCGTCCGACAAGAAGAGGTCAAACGACGGATGGCTCGGTACTTCGACAAGCACATCCGAGTAAAACAGTTCGAGAAAGGGGACCTGGTGCTGAAGAAGGTTGACGCGGCCGGGAGAGGAGCCGCAGTAGGAAAGCTCAATCCTAACTGGAAGGGGCCGTATATTATAGACAAGACGCTCAAGTCAGGAGGGTACCACCTCCGAGATGTGGATGGGGTACTCCTCGGCCTGGCCAGGAGCGGGGATGACCTGAAACGATTCTATCCTTAAAAGTTTTTTGTAATTAACTTGTTATATGTTCTACTCTCAATATATTGGTTTGGAAGTTTTTTCTAAGCAGGAGTTCCTAAGTTTTTGGTACTGGAGTGCCCCAGGTCGATTCCGCTACCGGGTTCTCATAGACGGCGGGCCAGGTTGATCTCTGGAGAGGCTGACAGGGTGGAATGTTTTTGGTGCTGGAGTGCCCCAGACCGATTCCGCTGCCGGGCTCTCATAGACGGTGGGCCAGGTTGATGTCTGGAGAGGCTGACAAGGTGGAAAGTTTTTGTTGCTGGAGTGCCCCAGATCGATTCCGCTGTCGGACAATCATAGATTGTGGGCCAGGTTGATCTCTAGAGAGGCTGGCAAGGTGGAAAGTTTTTGGTGCTGGAGTGCCCCAGATCGATTCCGCTGCCGGGCTCTCATAGACGGTGGGCCAGGTTGATCTCTGGAGAGGCTGGCAAGGTGGAAAGTTTTTGGTGCTGGAGTGCCCCTGATCGATTCCGCTGTCGGGCTCTCATAGACGGTGGGCCAGGTTGATCTCTGGAGAGGCTGGCAAGGTGGAAAGTTTTTGGTGCTGGAGTGCTCCAGATCGATTCCGCTGCCAGGCTCTCATAGACGACGGGCCAGGTTGATCTCTAGAGAGGCTGGCAGGGTGGAATGTTTTTAGTGCTGGAGTGCCCCAGATCGATTCCGCTGCCGGGCTCTCATAGACGGTGGGCCAGATTAATCTCTGGAGAGGCTGGCAAGGTGGAAAGTTTTTTGTGCTGGAGTGCCCCAGATCGATTCCGCTGTTGGGCTCTCATAGACGGCGGGCCAAGTTGATCTCTGGAGAGGCTGGCAAGGTGGAAAGTTTTTGGTGCCGGAGTGCCCCAGATCGATTCCGCTGCCGGGCTCTCATAGACGGTGGGCCAGGTTGATCTCTGGAGAGGCTGGCAAGGTGGAATGTTTTTGGTGCTGGTGTGCCCCAGATCGATTCCGCTGCCGGGCTCTCATAGATGGCGAGCCAGGTTGATCTCTGGAGAGGCTGGCAAGGTGGAAAGTTTTTGGTGCTGGAGTGCCCCAGATCGATTCCGCTACCGGGCTCTCATAGACGGCGTGCCAGGCTGATCTCTGGAGAGGCTGGCAAGGTGGAAAGTTTTTGGTGTTGGAGTGTCCAGATCGATTCCGTTGCCGGGCTCTCACAGACGGTGGGCCAGGTTGATCTCTGGAGAGGCGGGCAAGTAAGTATACATGCTAAGGGGTTCGGTTCGCCAAGCCTCTCAAGACTTAGATGGGGAGAGCCCTAGGGCTCGCTCGCGAGAAATATGAAACCACCAGTGAGGTAAGACACCAAGTCCAAGGGTAACTGCGAGACGGTTAGATACGCGGGCCGCACGACTCGTCGGGCCGGATCCTAGCTCGCAAAAGGCGCCTGGAGAATCCATATACGATGCCTGAAACTAGCGAGTTGGGGGGGGGGGGGGCGCCGGCGTGGCGGATAACGAGCAATGCTGGTCGCTTATAATAGGCAGGAGAGCGAGGCAGGGAAATGTCAATCCCGCTCGCAATGGACCCCGCTGGGTGAGCCGGAGGTGCGAAGCGGATCACTCTTAGCGCAAGAGAAAACAGATGGTCCATCTAACGAAACTCTTAAGTGGGAGAAGCTACGCGAGCGCCTTCTTAGGTATGCGCGAGGCAGGGTAGCGAGACAAATGGAAAATACTATGAAAGGGTAAACCTTGCTACAATCGCCCGGTAAGAAGGGTGCCAACGCGAACATAAATAATAATGTTGAAGGTGCGAGCGCGGACAAAAAATAAGGGCACAAGCATATCACAAACGTATTTACGCGAGCATAGAAAAGCGTATTCGTGCGAGCAAGATAGAAAGACAATTACAAGATAGAAAAACGTTTCATGCTTTCTTTTCTCAAAAGTTACAAAATAACGGCGAACTCGCCGGGTGAAAACAAAAATTTTACATTGGAAATTAAAAAAGCTAGTGCGGGTCGCTGGACGGCTCTTCCTCGCTCCCGCGGTCGTCGGGCTCCGGGATCGGCGCGAACAGGTCTGGGACGACGTCCTCGATGTCGAGCTCCAGGGCATCCGGGGAAAGCAGACCCGCCCCTTTGAGGGTCTCGAAGACGAGGGTGGCTACACCCATGGAATTCTTGCGGGTCGCCTCCTGTTCGCCTCGAGATGTCTTGCGAGTCCCAGCTCGCGGGGGGATGGAGGAAGCGCAACTCTGGTTAGCTTACAGACGTGCGCTTTGAGGAACGCGACCTCTGCTTCCAGGTCAGCGTTCCGCGAGAGCAGCTGGCTCGCTGTCTCGGCATCCTGAAGAAGAAAAACGTAAGTTAAGCAAAGTACCTATAGCGAGCAAGATGGAAGTTGAGTGGAGAACTTACTATTCCGCCCTGAAGGCTGGCGAGGAGACCTTCCGAGATGGCCTCCCTCCTTTTGAGGCTCGCGATCTCATCGGTAGCCGCCTTGAGCTCGCGCTGGAGCTCTTTAGAATCCCTTTCCGCGGTGAGGTACCGCCGAGCCGTCATGTGGGACAGCTCCAGGGAACGGAAATGGGCTCGCATGGATTCGTTGGCAAGCAGACGGGACCCAGGGCGCCGAAATTGTCGGCGTCCTCGCGACCATAAAGCCCGAAGGCGAGGGAGAACGCCTCGCCCCCCACCTTGTCGCTCTCAACCCAGGAGGGGAGGAGCGACGAGCAAGAGATCCTGTTGAGATCAGGATCCCATGCGAGCACCGCCTCGCCGGGCGTCAGGGAGTTTGGCGCCCAGGCCGAAGTTTTTGTGGCTGATAGGCTTAGGCCCGCCACGGGCGTCCTTCGGCTCGCCGCCCTCCTGGGCAGCTTTTTGGCTCGCGGAGGGGGCGAGCGGAGTCTCCGACTCGCTCAGGTCCACAACTTCTTTCCCCTTTGTTTTGGAGGGGGTGTCCTTGTTCTTCTTCTTGGCAGGGGGCTTCGCGGCGGGCTGGCTCGCAGGCAGCGGCCGCTTCTTACCCGATGTCGAGCCGGGGGGCTCTCGGCAAGCATCAGCGGCCGCGACGGCGAGAGTGCTGGAAGAGAGGGTAGCGCTCCTCGCATACGGGGGATGGATGGGAAGATCCCGCTCCCCTGCAAGCACAAAGAAAGAGTTAGCGGATAGAATGAGAAAAAAAAGGGATCTTGCGAGTGCGAGCCAAACCTTCCACTTACGGAACCGGCAACAGCGAGTCCACCCTTTGCCGGAGGTGGGCGACCTCGAAATTCGTACAACCCAGGTATTGTTAGAGCCTCGCATCGTCACCGCCGAGCGAGGCGGGAGGGCGGTAGGTTGCATCATCCCGTTGGAGGGGGGAGAATGGGATGTTGCCGAACGGTCCCTTCACCAGGACGAATTTTTGGTGCCAGTAGTGGGCTTTGTTCACCGTCTCGCAGACGCTGACATGCTGGCTCGCAAAGTGGGTCGTCCCATCCTTGTAAGCGCGGAAGGAGAAGACTTTGCGGAAGACGAGCAGGCTCAACTCGATCTTCTCCTCCCGCAAATAGCAGGCGAATGCGACCATCATGGCAATCGCGTTCGACGTCAGCTGGCTCAGCAGAACGCCATAGTATTTGAGTACCTGAAAAATTTGTCAAGAGAAGGTTAACATGCTCTCAGCGAGGCGAGTGAGAATTGTAAGGGTCGAGTAAATTATCTGGCGCACTTCGGGCCAGAGGGGGAGTCGCAACCCATTCTCAAAATGAGCAATGTGGATGGCGAGCTCGTCGGTGGACGGATCGTTGAGGGTGGCGGTGCTCGGCGGGAGGCGAGCAGTATACCCCGAAGGGATGTAGTTGTCCACGACGGTTAGGAATTCTTCACCGGTTAGCGAGGCGCCGAAGAATGTGTGGTCGCGGAAAGCCCTGGCGCACCTGGCTCGTCCTTCTGATTCGCCCTCGACAATCATGGTGGTAGTATTTGCGAGCCGGGAAAGGGGCGAGTGCGAGCTGGATTTAGCGAGAGGGTCTGGAAGAGAGAAGAGAAGCTGGAGAACAGTTAATGCGGTAGTTAGAAAGTAAAAGATGACAGCTATTTATAGAAATGAAATGGGCAGGAAGGATACGTAGCGCCGGGGGGTGTGGATAGCGGAATCGTGCGGTGATTTTTCGACACCCTGGGGCCTTATCCACTCCAATCAGGTTGGCGTCCTGGTGAAGTCCGCTGGTTCGCCGCCGGCGAGCCGAAACTGCAGAAAGGAAAAGCAAAGGCCGCGATGGGCGATGTCTCGTGAGCCAGACATATTTAAGCAAAAACAAGCAAGGCGCGAGCATTAATAGCATAGCGATAAAAAATCATACGAAGCAAGAAAGAAGGCTCGCGAGCGAGCGGGAATATCCTTATTACAATGTTACTAATTGTTCAGAACCCCCAGAGGCGGGGGGGGGGGGGGGGGTAGCGAGAGAAAGAAGTAATTAACAGTAAAATATGATTGTTTAGTAATTATGCCATTTCCAGCGGCCGCGGCCTCGCACACCGGAGCGCGGTGGAATTCTCGGATAGTGGTACTCGCGGACCGACTGGACCTCGCGCTGCATCAGCCGCATGTAGTCCTCGATTCGCGCGAGGTGCTCCCCTGGAGAGGTGACCTCGCTGCGAGCGACCTGCTGTACCTTGGCGAGGACGCGGGCGTTCGCATCCTCCATGGCGGCGAACCTCTCCTCGTAAGCGGCCCGATTCATCCGGTCCTGATCATATAGCTCTCGCAGCATCAAGGTGTGCTTCTGGAATATCTCGGCGACTCGCCTCTTCATCTGTTTCGGGGCGCCGGGGTCCCCCAGGAAATCCGCGACTTGGCTCGGCGAGGGAGGGGGCGACATCTCCACCTCCCCGTGCTCTGACTCGGTAGTCGGGGTTGGAGGTACACCTACGAACAAAAGAAAGTCAGCATAAGAGGTAGCGAGAGAGATATGTGGTGGAGATTGTTTAACCTGGCAAAATGAGAACGGTACGGGTTCGCGGGCGAGAAGAACTGGGCTGGCCTTTGAAAGCTTCAGTGAAGGTCGGGGTAAGAGATTTCCCTAAGCCGGGGCGGTGCGACGTCTCGCCTGCGACCTGGGGCTCGACGAGCAGCGAGCCGCCTGGGCTCCGTTGGCCCAGAATGCCGAACCCCGGAGTGATGATGTTCTGGTTCGACGGGCGGGGCGAGCCCACCGGAGTGGGGACTCGCCGCTCCGGGGTCGGTGGATGAGATCCTGTGGAAAGGAATTAGGCGGGTCAGCGATCAAGGAGGAGCGAGAGAAGACAAGATGAATGGCTTACCAGGATGCGAGGGTGAGGCTCGCAGGTCAGTGGTCCTCACATCAGGGGGGGATCAGTCCTCCCGTGGGACGGGGGCGAGACCCCGTTGGAGATGGCCTGATAAGATTCTTCTCCGCGGGAGGGTCCTGCGAGCAAGGAAATAGAGTTAAGCAAATACTATAGGGAATATCAAATCCTTTTTAAGCAGAACCTGTGAGGCGAGCTCATGGCGAGGAGAGGGAGACAGCGGAGATGACTCATCCTCCCCGGACTGCCGTCGGATGGTCTTAGCCCTCTTAACCTGAGGTGGGGGCAGGGCAGGTTGTGGAGAGATCCAGGGGGCGAGCTCGACAGCTTTAGCCTTCGGGACGGTCTGCGAGGCCTTGGGGCGAGCAAGTATCTCCTCCTTCTTCGACATCTCGCAAGGAACAGTGACAAGGGGAAAGGAGTAAGGAGGGAAGAAAAAGTTCATGCACTGGTCGGAAGGAAGGGTATTTATAGCAGTGGGCATGGGTCCCACCAAAAGATTCTCACCACGTCATCAATGGGCTGGCGAACACCAGTTGTTGGACGTTTCTTCGCGAGCCTAAAATAGCCTCACGAAGAGTGGGGATTGTGTACAACCCCGGTGTCCGCCAGGGGGTGAGCCCAAACGGAGGAACCACCAGGCGAAAGGAGTAAGAAGGCTAGCGAGCCCAAAGTGGCGGGCGAGCCGGGCTTACGCCGGTCGCTCGCGGGAGGGCTAGCGGGCTAGGGGGGTCGTCGGTCACTCGCAGGGAGGCGAGCGAGCCGAGCCACTCGGTTCGTGAAAGGGAATCTTGTGGGTGGCTCGCCCAGGAAGGATTCATGATCATTTTACCTAAAAACCCCTGGTGGTCTGCAGTTAGCCACTCCAAACAGCGGAGTTTGGCTGTTGGCAGACCATTTTGGGCTGCGTATAGTAAAAGAGTAAGGCGGAATCCCGCTATTAGCAGACCGGACTTAAAAAACTATATATAGACCTTGAAGGGCACCTTGGGAGAGAATTCCAATCTCAGCACTCTGAGCTTCTTCCTCCCTAGGTTATCTTGGCTTAGCTCTCAAGTTCTCCAAGGTGCCCAGTATCAGCTTTGTCTTGGGAGGGGAAGCGCTTAAAGATCTTCCGGGTGTGTGGTGGGACCTCCTCGCAGCGACCAAGGGTCTGTGTTTAGTTCCGAGTCTCCGGTCGGTTCCTTCCGAGGAATCAGTAAGTGCTAGATGCCCCTCATCCTTGAGGGGCCCGTGCTCCACAAAGAAGCCAAGTCCTGGTTTCAACACTTGTGCTTGGGTAATCTTCTATCATGTTGGAATAGTTTTCTTCCCTAATATTTCTAATATCTGCTGGTTCACAAAATATCAATATTGTAGCGAACAATCTTCTTAATGCAGATGACATTATTAAAACTCGAGCTTAAAATAGACATTCTCGGATACTATTACCTTGCTCAAGTAGTACATAGTTTTCTGCATCATTCTTAAAAGTTATGCAATGAGTTCCATTGATTGTCAATAGATGATCAAATGATTTCGGACCCGGAACATGATTTAGTAGCATGCGCAAATAATTTCTTTCACTGTCAGCAAGCGGAACTGAATAAATCCTACTAAGCACGCTTATTTTTCTAATTCTTTTCCTCCAAATTTTTGTTTGTTTAAGCCATCGATAATATTTTGAAAAATCTTTATACAAATACAGTTGTTGCTCACTTTGTTGGTTATATACACTGAAATACTCAATCAACATTGTTTTGATGTTTCTGTTGTCTGTCAATATCGATGATATAGTCTGTTCACTATGATATTCTGATGTTAATAGATAAATGTATTTGTAACCGTTCTACTGATGAATATATTCTGCTCATCTGGAACTTGAACATTCTTCATAGTGATTCATGTGGACATAATCATTTGGTGTCAACATAATTGCTTATTTCATCGTGATTAAGATTAGGCCAAACTTCAATAGAAACACAATCAGATCCTTTATACAAATAATTTATGTTGTTGATACTGCTGCAGATCTAAACGTTGATATGATAGTCATATTTTAAAAGCAGCCACAGATTATATGGAACAACCCATCTACTATCAAGGTTGAATTCCGCATTCCTGACAAAAGTAACGTCTATGTTATCATTTCCTCTTTGATATACTGGGTAAGCATCAATCCCCTGTATTGTTGTCTATGCGTATTGTTTAGGAAAACTCTTTTTGCAGATGTTGTTTTTCATACATTGGGCGTTTGGTCTGTCATGCCCGCACGGTCCGTGAATTGTATGTTTTAGTACAATCTCGTATAATATAGGCTCTTGATCCAGATACGGTATCTCAGCTCGTATGATAGAATCGTTTTCGTCAGGGGAGCTTAATTTGTATGCCGGGTTCAAAAACACTAGCATGTGTACATGTAGTAGCCCCCATTTTTGAAATCCAACGATGTGTACATGTTCAACTACCTTCCCCAGGACGCCTCTGTGGAATATATCTTTTTTCAGCTCCTTATATTTTGAACAAAATATCCTAGTCAAGAGATCTGGGCAATCATGCGGAGTTTGTCCTTCCATGAGCTTATACTGAATCTCCTGCTATCCTGGATTACATGTCATTGTTATAAATAAATTCGGCTTTTCGTTGTGCTGAACAATTATCATATCATCTTGGTATCACTGATAAATGTCTCTTGGACTGCCTATAAATGAAGACGACAACATTATTCTTTTTTCGACATTACCTAATGAGAAGAAGGAAGGTTAATGTCGTTGTATTAACAAGTAATATTATAGTTTTATTGTATGTAGAAATTGCTGATATTTTACCAGCATCCAAGCAATCATGTATCCTCGAATATAGTTCTGCACGTTACCAGCATTAGTTTCACCAACATCCAAGCAGTTTTGTAACCTCGAATATTGTTCCGCATGCAGATCACCTTGATGCGATCTAATAAAGCGTAATTTTTGAGTTTCTTTTTTGACGTAATTGCCGACAACATATTGTTGAAGTAACCTTCCACTGCGCACCAATATCGAGTTTCACGTGTCTCGAATTTGGAGGAAGATCATTAAATGTTATGAACGATTACAACGGTATTGAACTTAAATTTCTAACAATATATATAATCATGTGTAATTAGTAATCACAACATGCAACACGTATGAGTAGTAATCACAACATGTGAATTTTGAATTGTTCATTGAATGCAAATTGTAAGACCATCCATATGTCTTGTATGACAACAACAACGAATATTGAAGTGGGTCGTAGTAGCCAGAATATTCTTGGATATTCAGAAGGTGACCCGAAGAAGTTTGAACAATGATATATCTATCTTGTGTTTGCAGACAATCTTCTTGGACAACTAAGATATCAACAACTTGAGACGTCGTAGACATATTGTATTGAAGTAGATTTGACGTCCGTTCTTGTATAACCAATCTGCATTCATGTATATTTGTTCGACGTGATAGTTGACGAAATATTGTAACAAATGGGTTGCACATATCTATTATGCATGCTTGTTGGGAAAAACATCATCTCGATTTATCTTACAAATTCTGTAAAAGTGATTTCATTCCCTAGGATTTATTATCCATATTATATAGTATGGGTAATATGGTCTTTATATGTCCTATGATGACATTCACCTTAGAGTGTCAAAGTCTAGTCAAAATAAGATCAAAATCCAGTTGAGTTAAATCTGCTTCGAAAAGAAGTCGACGCAGCTTCGATTGAAAGCCGAAGTAACTTTGAATAGAAGTAAGGATAGCTCAGACTGGCAGTCGACGTTTCATTGGAAGTTGACGCAACATCGAATGGTATTCGACGCAGAAGTCAGAGTTTGAAGTCTACGTTCTTTATCTCGGCGAATACGCCGATAAGGAATCAACGCAACGTCGATAGCATAGTTCAATTAAAAGCTGAGGAATATTTCAAAGCTGCTTCTAATAGAATTCAAAAGTGCGACGATATGAAGACATAAGTTATTCGACACATCGTCGAATACAGTAAAAGATTTGGAAAACTTCCTAGAATAAATTCTGATGATTATTCAGAAGGTATATATGGTTGATATTTGAATTATAACAGGTCGTACATGTACAAGAAGAGAATAATTCCAGAGATTCAAAAGTGATGAAATTGAAAGTTATATAAAAGGTTATTGACGGGCTGACAACATAAATAGAAAGAGCAATAATTCTTCTTGGACATTCCAACTGGAGAAGGATCAAAAAAGGAAAGTCATTCATCTCCAATTCAATTGAATCGATAGAAGATTATACATGCAGAATTCAAAAAGGGGGCAATAATCATTCCTCTTCTATCTCTCTCACTCTCAGCCTACTCGACAGATCTATGTACAACACTTCATCTTCTACAAGCTGCAGAATGCTTCTTCTTCCTCAATCTCTGAAAGAAGCATACAAAGAATACAGAGATCAAGACTGGATCAGTGCTCTTATAATCCGTGCATCTTTTTGTAAGCAAGGATTCATTCTCTGATAAAGGATCCAGAACACTTAGTGCCTAGAATCCTCAGTACTACTGAAAGAGGATTCAAATCAAAAGAGTACACTTCATCTTCATCTTCTGCTTACTCTATTTCTTATTTCTGTAAATTTAGTAAACAATTTTAAGAATCCCTCTTCAAAGGATTCAATTTGGTTCAGAATCTCCTTATCAAAAAATTTGTTTTGGTTCTAAGAGTCTCCTTATCAAAAAACTCAGTCCCTGGTTTTAAGAATCTTCTTATCATAAGACTCAGTGGTTTTAAGAGTCTCCTTATCAAAAGACTCAGACACTGTGATAGTGAATTCCTACCAAGGGGGTAGAACAGTGGATGTACCCAGATTTTGAGGAACCACTATAGCTCTTGTGTCTTCTATGTTGTAAAATTTTCTGTGCTTATCTCTTAATTATTTTCATTATTTTGTGATTTTATTTATTCTGGTTGGAATCCTCGATGCCTAGTAATTAAGATTGATTTTCTGTGCACTTATTAGTGAAAAGTTTTTAAATCTATATTCACTCCCTTCTAGAGAATACTCAGGGGAGTCACTGACACTTTCAATTGGTATCAGAGACAGGTTGATCAGAAAAAGGTTAACACCTTGATCAAAAGATCTCCTTATTCCTATTTTTACATTTCAAAAGAATTTTAAGAAAATGAGTTCTATGAACTTTGTATCCATTAGACCACCAGTGTGTAATCTGAACAAGTTTACACTCTGGAAGACCAGAATAAAATTATACGTGAACTCTATTGATGAAGATATTTTTAATGTTGTATTGTCAGGTCCTCTAATGCCCTATAAAAAAGATGCTAATGAGACTTCAACACAAGAACTAGTTCCCAGAGCTGAGTGGACTAAAGCTGAGAAGAAAGTAAAAGCCTGTGATGCTAATGCTATGAATATCTTGGTATCAACTATGTCAGATGATATATTTTAAAAAGTGGTTGAATGTCAATCTGTCAAAGAAATCTGGGATTCACTATCCAGATTGGTTGAAAGAAGCTCTAATGAAAGAAAGGACAGAAAGTCCCTTCTCAGATTCCAATATGAGAACTTTCAGAAGAAATCTGAAGAAAATGTTGTTGAGATGTATGAAAGGTTCAACATCATAATCAATGAGCTCAAAGAACCGAGTAAGAAGATCTCATTGACTGAGAGAAATGATAAACTACTAATGTGCTTCCCAAGCACTTGAGACTCAAGGATCTGGGCCATTAGAGAGTCCAAATGCCACAGAGAGATCTTCACAGGTGCCCTACTTGGCTGACTTAAGTCCTATGAGTTGCTGCTAAAAAGTAGAGTTGAGACAGAAGCAAAGGAGAAAGTCTAAACTCCTAAAGAAAGGAACATAACATTAAAAGCAGCTGAAGGAGGGCCTTCTACTTCTGAAGAAGAGATATTTAATCTCTTGGCCAGAAGGTTTAGAAGATGAGCAAAAACTGAAGACTCCATAAGAAGGGACAGAAGCTCAATCAAACCAAGGTTTAATAAGACTCCCAAACAAGTGGTTATCTGCTTTGCCTGCAGAAAGCCAGAGCACATTTCCCCTGAATGTCCAGAACATCAGAAGGACAAAAGTCGTAAGAATAAGCACAGGAAGCAGTCATTCAGGAAGAAGGACAAGAAGAAAGAGAGATGCTTCATAGCTGAAACCGGGAGTGACTCAGAATCTGAGTCAAACTCTTCATCTGAAAGTGATGAAGAAACTGCTGCTGAAGAAGCCTGCCTGATAGCTTTGGAAGATTTCTCTGAGGAAGATCATGTATTTCTCTTTGATGATTTTGATTTTACCTCAGATGAATTTAAAAATTGCTTTAAAGAATTTTGTCATGATCATCTAAAATCTCAAAAAGAAATTAAAACACTTAAAAAAGAATTAGAAGTTCATAAGGAAGATGATGTATATTCTGATAATTATGAATTAAGGAGTAAGGTATGTGAGAACGAAAAAGAAATAGATTGATTGGATGCTAAAAATCAAACACTAAGGGAAGAGCTTATTAAGGCAAGAGCCTTTGAAGATTCTCTCAATGAGAGAAGCCAAAAGCTAAAGGATATCTCAAAGAATCTCTCTAAGAGATTCAAATATCTTAGTTTAGGAGCAGAGCCATCAACTAGTACTGTAACTTCCAGCAAACCAGCTTGGACAAATCCAGTAATATTTATTAGACCTAGTGAAAATCAAGTAAATGAAATCAGTGAAATGTGTCCAGAACTAAATAACCATCATGCTAAAGTTACTGTATTTAATAGGGTAAACATTAATGATCAAAAAAGAATTTTAGGCAAGAATTCTTTAGAAAAACCAATGAACAACGATAAAAAATCGAAAAATAAAACCTTGTTCCTTGAAGAACCTGAGTGCTTGCTCAGCATTGTTCTTCACCCCTTTCTGGCTTCTGCAAATATTGTTTTTCAAGATCTTGAGAGTTGGTTATCATTGAGCCAGACAAGGTTTGAAAAGCATTTTCCAAATCAGATTTGATCTCTTCTTTCATATTCTCAGCTTCTCCTATCATGGTTGTTGCCGTGGACCACACATATTCTTCAATATGATTTGAAGCTTTCTCGATCACCTCATTAGTCTTGCTGACATAGTTCTTGACATATGTCATGTCTTGTTCTGAAAGTTTGAAACTCTTGTCCATATACCTCAAGATAGTGCCATGAGACATAGTTGTGTTTCCTGCCAGTTCAAACCACTTGGTCATTTGACTGTTTAGATGGGTTGTCTTCCTTTATGACCTTGATTTCAGCCATCACCTCAGCCTTCACATCTGAAATTGATTTGTCTATGTAATCCCTGATTGAAGACATTTGACCATCAAACAGTGACTTGATTGAACTTAGAAGATGTTCATCTGAAGATTTAGAAGTTGAGGTTTGTTGTTCAACAACTGCAGGTTGCTTGAAGATGGGTGGCTGAACTATAGGTGAACTCCTCTAGATCATCACACTCAAGTAGAGTGGATGTTTCAGCTGTTGGGGTGAATGAAACCATCTTATCCTGAGCAGGGACACTTGTATGCTCCCCCTCAACTGCAACATTATTCAGCTTGGCAGCATCTTCACCAAGATCATCATCAGCAACATCGTTATCATTCTTCTGACCTTTTGCATCAGTTGACATCTCTTGCTCCCCCTCATATGGAGCATTTATATTGTCTTGACTATTCTCCAAGAATTCTGGGGGATCATCAGTAATTAGACTAATTCTTCTTTCAATGTTGGAAATAATCTTATCAATTTTATCTTGTAAAGAAGAATCCAACTCCTCATCATCTCTTTCTGAGGCAGTAGACACATCCTGTGTAGCATCATCAACTGGAAGATCCATAAGACTGGAAGCATCAGTCTTGTCTTTGACATGATCTTCTTAATCATGCTTTCTTTATCTTGAATGCTCTCTGATTCAAGATCAGCTTGACCAGAGAAATCTTCTCTTTGGTGTTCAGATTTAGATTCTGAAATTATTATTTTTGTATTCTGAGGTCCTCTGGTTAATCTTTTTCTCATTACTTTTGCCTCAGAAGGTTGACTCATTGGAAGCACCCTTGTGAATCTATCCAATGTCTTGATGTCCATCCTTTTCAAATAATGAATCTTTGTACCTTTTGAACTGTCAAATAACTCTGGATAGGTGTTCAAGAGGTAAAGAGATATTAATCTTCCTAGATTTGGGGCTAGGAGACATTCTTTGATTCTTTGAAAGATCACATTAGCCCATGATGTATTTTTCTGTAAAATACTCCTTGCTATTAACTTAATCATGTGCTTGGAGATTGTGTCATGTGATCCTGGTTTGCAAAGAATAGCTTTTTCAACAATGTCAGCTAAGAGCTTTCCTCTTTGGTTGAAGTTTTTTCATTTTAGTGAGCTTGTCTTAGCATCACTGTACTCACACCATTTCAGTACTTGTTCTTTGTCTTTTTTAGATATTCTATCTTCATCCTTGTTGGTTGAAGGCATCTTCAAAGCTTTCTCCAACTTCCTTGGGGTTATTTTTATCTTATCACTTCCAATCTTAGATTTTAGGGAAGACTTGGAAGAAGATAACCTTACATTGTTGTAGAATTCCAGAACTTCAGTTCTGAGAATTGGAGAAGGTTCAGACAGCATGTATTCCAAGCCTTCGGCATCAAGTAGTTGAATCACCTCCTTTATCTTCTCTGGAGCATGTTGAAATCCATTTCTCATAATTTCATACCCTTCCAAAAGATCCTTAGCATTTCTTGGCGCCATTGTTTCAGAAAAATGAGTCGCTGAGACGGGAAAATGAGAGTTTGTCTCGTCGGCTGGACTAGGTTTAGGGTTTATAATAGTTTAATTAACATTGCTCTTATTTATAGGGATTGAGTGTAAGTTTTCCCTAGAGAGTGATGTTGAATTGACTTATTAATATTAATTGATTTAATTTAACACAGCCCGTCTCAGTGGATCTGCTAAGACGAAGTGATAAACCGTTGGGACTAGATAATAAACCGCTGGAACATGGTATTATCAACCGCTGAGACCATCTCAGCTGTCTCAACGGTTTAGCTGAAACTTTTTCAGTTGTTTCAACTGAACACACTCCCTAGTAGGCCTGCGAGCGGTGCGGTTCGGTGCGGTTTATGGCCAAACTGAAACTGCACCGCAGGGGTGCGGTTTTTTACGGGCCAAAACCGCACCGCACCGAAACCGTGCGGGGCGGTTTCGGTTTCGGTGCGGTTTGGCATCGCTTTTTGCGGTGCGGTTTTGGTTTTTTTACAATTTTTTTGAAAGAATCCAGCAAGGCCATTGATGGTAAAGATGCATTAAACTAATAGTTTCGGTTGATTGATAAGGCATATTTGGTCTTTATACGCTATATAGCTAGCAAAAAATATGCAATCCTACTTAATTGAGGATGTTAATTTGCTGTATGAGGAGCACATTTTTAATAGAGTAAGATTCAAATGTGAAAAAACAATAAATTTTAAATCTCTAGGACGGACCCCCTGTACTGGTAAAGAACATCAGAAGCTGCTTGCTTTCTCTGCTCAGCCTGAAGTGAAGTTTTTAATATAAAAATTGAGTTTCACTACCTACATTACTTCAATTTTATCTCAGAAGTACATGTCCAGAAGTCAAAGTTAAAACCTATAAGCATCATTATCCTTCCCTCAAACATAAGCATCAGTAGATAATTTGTAAATGTTAGTCTGTTCAACTTATTAGATGTAACCACTAGTCCACTAACCAACACTCCTTTGTCTGTAATTGTTCAACAATTTAAATAATTAAAATTTGCAATTGCCATATACAAAAGGTTCATACCTTTAGCAAAAGACAGCATGCATCATTAGAATGATAAAGACACATGAAAACCACTGGAATATTCAAGCATGCATCATTTGAATGAGAAATACACATGAAAAGGATCCAAATTAGAATGATAAGTGACGGTGCGGTGCGGTTTTCTCAGTTTTATAGAGTTATGAACCGCACCGCACCGACTGGGGGTCGGTTTTGACACACAAAACCGAACTGCACCGTAACCGTGCGGTGCGGTTTGGTGCGGTTTGTCGGTTTGGTGCGGTTTTCGGTTTCCCTGCACAGGCCTACTCCCTAACAGTGAATCATTTAAGTAGGATTATTTGTTGACCTATTATGCCACTGTGTTTAAGTAGCAACTATGTTCTAGCAAGGTTAAAGTGTAAATTAAAACATATGAGATGTAAATGACTATTCAACATTTAACATTCCTAACTCAATTTTAAAGAAATTAAATTTAGCCTCATCCAATGACTTTGTAAAGATATCGGAAACTTGATTGTCAGTGGAGACATATTCAAGGCAGATATCTTCACTCTCTACATGCTCCCTAATGAAATGATATCTAATTTCTATATGCTTAGTCCTGCTATGAGAGACAGGATTATTAGCAATTGAAATTGCACTGGATGAGTCACAATACAATGGAGAATGACTTACCTTGAGGTTGTAGTCCTCTAGCTGGTGTTGAATCCATAGTAATTGTGCATAACAGCTCCCAGCAGTTATATATTCAGACTCAACAGTGGATATCACCACACTGGTCTGCTTCTTACTGCTCCATGAAATCAATCTCCTGCCTAAAAATTGACAAGTCCCACTTGTACTCTTCCTATCTTCCTTGTAGACTGCAAAGTCAGCATCTGAAAAGCCTATCAGTTCAAAATCATTGTTTCTGGTGTACCAAAGACCTTGATGTTGGCTGCCCTTAAGATATCTCAAAATCTTCTTTGCAGCTGAGTAGTGACATTCCTTAGGGCATGCCTGATACCTAGTACATACACATGTTGCATACATAATATCTGATCTACTAGCAGTCAGATATAACAAGGATCCAATAATACATATGTACATGGATTCATCAAAGGGTTTTTCCCTTCTCATCCTTGTCCAGGGAAATGTTGGACCCCCTGGGAGTTTTCATGGTGGAAGCTGATTCTATCCCAAATTTCTTAATGAGCTCCTTAGTGTACTTGGTCTGAGATATAAATATCCCTTCATCAGACAGTTTCACTTGAAAGCCTAAAAAGTATTTGAGCTCTCCCATACCGCTCATTTCAAACTCCCCCTGCATAAGGTTGACAAACATTTTGCAAAGGTTATCATCAGTAGACCCAAAAATTATATCATTCACATAAATTTGTACTAGGAGACACTTGCCCTTTGTTTCCCTAAGAAATAATGCACTATCTATCTTTAGTTCTTGATGAGAAAGCTAGACAGGTTGTTGGTGAGTGGAGTTTAAACTGCGTGTCATTATGTTACGAACCCGAAGAGGAATCCGACAAGGGGGAGAGCAGTTGGTGGTGAGGGAGAAGAGAGGGATTAGGGTAGAGAAGAAAGCTTAGGGAGCCGCCCTAAATTCCATTCATCAAAGTATAAAAGATAATACATGCATACAACACCCCTTATAACAGCGAGGTGCGAATACCAATAGAGGTATGCAAATAGTAAAACTCAAAACAACATCGAAATATAAATAATTAAGTAGCGCGCTCCTCAACGGTCTCTTCCACGATCGGTGGGCTAGTTTCTGTCGTCTTCCTATGTGTGTAGACCCGCCACGGGGTGCACGTCTGTAACAATGCCGCCGTCTGGAAAATGTGCCTTGTCCTCAAGGTAGTAGTCGGTGAATTGGTGGCGGACGTCGTCCCGGGGCAGCCACGTCGCGTCGGAGTCCGGGCGATCGACTCATGCGACAAGGACCTCCTCCGAAGTGGCGTCTCCCTAGGGTCGACACCGACAATCAAGTATCTTGGCCGGGTAGTATGACGCCTCACCGGAAAGATCGAGATCGGTCGGAATGTGATCCGTGGTGGCATGCTCGCCCACCACACGACGTAGCTGAGAAACATGGAAGACTGGATGTACGCGGTTTCCACTAGGAAGGCGGAGGCGGTAGACGACTGCGCATATACGAGCGAGGATCTCAAATGGACCGAATAACCGAGGAGCGAGCTACGGGCAGTGTCGGCGGGCCACCCAAAGCTGGCGCTACAGGTGTAGCTTGATGATCACCTTCTCCCCCACCTGAAAGGAAAGGTCGTGCCTTTTCTGGTTCGCAAAGGACGCCACTTTCTGTTGAGCTCGTCACAGGCAGTGCTTCAGATGGTCGAGGATAGTATCCCTATCGCGCAGGGTGGTGGCTAGACTCTCCACCTGACATTCCCCGGGGAGGTGGCGGCCAATGTAGGGTTGCGGGTGGCCATAAACGTCCTCGAACAGTGTGGTGCCGGCCTCGTGGTAGTATGCGGTGTTGTAGGACTACTCCGCCTAACTGAGCCACTTGGCCCAACCCCGTGGCTGCTCGCCCACGAAATAACGGAGGTACATTTCCTGACATCGGTTGAGGACCTCAGATTGGCCATCCATCTGCGGGTTGTAAGCGGTGCTTATGCGGAGGCGAGTACCCTGTAGCCGAAACAATGTAGTCCAGAAGGTGCTCAAGAAGAGCGGACCACGATCACTTACGATTGACTGGGGAAACCCATGGAGGCGCACAACACCACTGATGAAGCTCTCCGCGACGGTGGCGGTGGTGTAAGGATGGCGGAGGGGAATGAAGTGGCCGTACTTGGACAATTTGTCCACCACGACCAATATGCAGTCGTACCCCTGCGAGCGTGGTAGTCGAGTGATGAAAACCCAGAAACTTCGCTTCGTACTTGGCCTGTTGGCAGACGAGGCAAGAGGCCACGAAGTCCTTGACCTGCCGAAACATGTGGGACCAATAGAGAGAGGCCGCCAGGCGGCGGCACGTACGGAAGGCCCCCGCGTGCCCTCCAGAAGGCATGGTGTGAAACTCGGCGAGGAGGCGTGGAATGCTCGGGGACGACGATTCGAAGGCGAGGCGGCCCTTGAAGAACAGGTGGCCCCTTACATGGGAGTATGGTGGATGAGTGGTGGCGTCAGCGATGAGCGTCGTCCGGATCCCATTCAGCAAGGGATCGGCCTCAACTTCACGCCGGATGTTCGCGGCGTCTTCCCACACCGGACGAGGATAGCTGCGAGCTTCGGAGTCTGGCTCTGGCGAGAGAGGGCATCGGCAGCCCGGTTCGCCCTCCCCGGGCGGAACTCGATAGTGAAATCATAGCCTAGATGTTTGGCGACCCACACTTGTTGGGCTGGTGTGGTGATCTTCTGTTGCAGGAGGAAGCGGAGGCTATGGTGGTCGGTGCGAACCACGAACGGGCGTCCCAGAAGGCATGGGCGCCAATGCTGAACAGCGAGAAAGAGGCCCATGAGCTCATTCTCGTATGCAGAGCGGCTACAGATGGTACTGGAGAAGGCGCGGCTGAAGTAGACCACCAGTCGTCCGTCCTGCATGAGGACGACTCCCACCTTGGAGCCCTACACGTCATACTCCACGAGAAAGGGTCCAGAGAAATCGGGCATGGATAACACCAGTTCGTGCACCAGGGTCTGCTGAAGGGAGGCAAAGACGGCGGCGACCGCGACCGCGACCTACCACTGAAAAGACCCCTCTTCTGACTTCTTCAAGAGCTGTGTGAAGGGCCAAGCCAGCGCGCCGTACCCTTTGATAAATCGGTGGTAGTAGCCAGTCAAGTCGAGGAAACCTTGGATGTCCTGCAGGGAAGTAGGAGTCGGCCAATGGAGGACCGCCGCGATCCTCGTCCATAGCGACCCCCCGGGCCGAGATGGTGTGGCCAAGGTAACTCACCTCCGCCGCTCCAAAGGAACACTTCTTTGGGTGGAGCTTGTTGGGAACTTTACCTATAATGTTCCTGATTTGAAGAAGTCCTCAAGTCAAAGACAAATACACTTTGTATTTGACACATTTGCTTTAGAATATTACTTTCAGGTACTAGACAGTGCAAGTCTAACATATGGCTAAACTTAGTGTCATCAGCCGCTCCAAAGGAACACTTCTTTGGGTCAAATATTATGTTCCGCCGCTCCAAAGGAACACTTCTTTGGGTGGAGCTTTTTGGGAACTTTACCTATAATGTTCCTGATTTGAAGAAGTCCTCAAGTCAAAGATAAATACACTTTGTATTTGACACATTTGCTTTAGAATATTACTTTCAGGTACTAGACAGTGCAAGCCTAACATATGGCTAAACATAGTGTCATCAGACATAGTTTTGCCAATGTAGTCCTTCATTGCGCAAAACACCATGTCAACCTGTGATCTAGACTATATTAGACTTGTCACTAACTCATTATCATCAGAAATAAAAGTCTAACAAGTGAGCTAAAGCAAAGGATTTTAGTGAAGAAGATTAGAAATTCACTAAGTCAAATATCCTCTTGGAGAGCCTAAATGTCGTCGAGTAAAGTTCTCGATATCGTCTTGAAGACCTTAAGCTCCAATAAGATATCGTCTTGAAGACTCTCAACTAAACACATATCGTCTTATCTAGAAGGTCTATCTCTAAATATCGTCTTGGTAATATACTTTCCAAGACGATATTGTCTTGACAAGGCTCATTTGCTTTCATATCATCTTTGGAAGTAAACAATAGATATCTGGAAGCACTTGTATGAAGGAAGAATTTGCCTAAGACATTTATCGTCGAGGTGATCTTAAATATCGCCGAAGTCACGTGAAATGTCGTCGAGGAACCAACACGACATTTCATAAGTATCAATGCAGATTCGACCATATAGATTTATCACATGGCTAGAAGATAAAATGACTCATTTATCGTCTTAAAGACTATAAAGAGATATCAAGTCGATTCGTGCAGAAGATTCGACTAGAAGACTGAAACAGTGAAATGTTGTCTAGTGAACCACAAAGGGTCATCAAGATGATTCGTGCAAATGATTCAACTAGAAGGCTGAAGTTGTAGAATATCGTCTTGTGAACTACAAAGGGCCATCAAGACGATTTGTGTAGACGATTCGACTAGAAGATTGAATCATGAAATATCATCTTGAAGACCACCAAAGTCACAAAGACAATTCGTGCAGAAGATTTGAACTAAAGTTATACATAGTTCAAATACGACCAGAAGAACTACATTCGATTAGACACCAAGAAAATTGGACCAGGCATCTAGTCGAATCGCGGAAAGGCCAGAATTCAAATTAAAGCGTGATTTTGGCGTCACGTCATTTATTGCTGCCGCAAATTAGTCCAAACAAAGCTGAGTTTTATGGAAAGCTGATATTTGATATGAAGGTCGTCCGAGGAAGTAGCCGTTATCAAATATCCTTATAAAAAGGAAGAAACAGATTTCAACAAACCCTAATCTTGAGATTCACAATCATTTCCTTAATTATTCTGAAGAAAGAGCTCGCCGCCGACAAGTGCATGTCGTTCTCAGAGCTCAAGTAAAAAGAAGATATTCATTGTAGCCTATCATTCTATTATCTTCTGAAGAAAGATTCAATCATCTAGCCGATCCAAAGATTCAACATCTTTTGCAAGAAGATTTCTGAAGATGTCATTTTCGTAACAGGCTTCAAGAAGACTCAAGCTATACAAGTTAAATTTTCTGACTCTAAAACATCTTTGCAAAATACTGTTTTACATATTCCTCTGTAGGATTTCTGAGGAAATTTGAGTGTAGGGTCTCTCAGACCTGAGTTGTAGGATCCTTGCTAAGGATCTGAGGTAGGGGACTTTGCACAGTTCCTGAGGTAGGGGACTTTGCACAGTTCCTGAGGTAGGATTCAAGCTTGAATCTGAGTTGTAGGATCCAGAGATTGGATCTCAGGTAAGGAATATGTTGTTATTCCTGGGCTGTAGTAGTCTTGGACTCTGAGTTGTAAGATCTGATAAACATGAGTATTGGGAGGAGTTAGCCGAGTCCAACACACTGCTAGATAGGTGGAGGGGGAAAGTGGATGTACCCAACTCGGGGAATCACTATACAAATCTGTGCAATCTATGATGTATTAGCTTTTTTGTGATTAATCTGCTTGATAATTCTAATATCCGAAAAATGCTCAGACACCTATTCCCCCCCCCCCCCCCCCCCTCTAGGTGATTAGACAACCCTTAACTTACAGAGCTTGAGATGATGGCTCCGGATGGTGGTCAGAGTGAGGCGGACGTGCTGGAGATGATCCTGCCAGGAAGACCTGTAGACCAAAATGTCATAAAAAAAAACAAGGACGTGTCTGTGAAGTACCGCCCTGAAGATTTCGTTCATCGTGCCTAGAAGGTGGCGGGAGCATTTGTCAGCCCGAAGGGCATTACCAGGAACTCGTTGTGGCCGTCGTGAGTACGTAAGGCGGTCTTGGCAACGCCCTCCGACTGCACTCGGATCTGGTGATATCCCACTCGGAGATCCAATTTGGTGAAGAAAACCACCCCGTGAAGCTTATCCAAGAGCTCCCGAATCACAGGGTCCTGGTACTTGTCCGGTACTATGGACTTGTTGAGCTCCCTGCAGTCTACACAAATCTGCCAGCTGCCGTCCTTCTTCCGGACTAGGAGGATCGGGCTGGAGAAGGGGCTCGCGCTGGGACGAATGAGGCCCCCCATCAACATCTCACAAACCAGCAACATCTCACGAACCAGACGCTCGATCTCGTTCTTCTGCACATGGCCGTAGCGGTAAGGTCGTACTGACACTGCCACAGTGCCGGGCTGGAGTGGAATGACGTGATCGGTCGGTCGAGCTGGGGGGAGGCTGGTTGGGGCCTCAAAGATATCGGCGAACTCCGTGAGTAGCTCTTGAAGGTCCGACGGGTGAGAGAGGCTCCGCTGGCAGACCGAAGATGGGCAAAAGTCAAGCCGAAAAATCGATGTCGGTCGTCCGCTGGATCGTGCGGAAGGAGACCGGAGGGCGGAGTCGCCAAAGAGGTGGCACGGCTGGCCTTGATGGAGAAACTGCATAGTTATGGTCGCCCAATCGACCCGCACGTCACCCAGCGTGCGGAGCCAAGCCACTCCAAGGATAACATTAATACCGCCTAGGCCGAAAGCGTAGAAGTCCGCGGTCACCGAACAGGACCCTACTTAAAGCGAGACGGCGGTGCAACATCCCTGGGTCGGCCGGTGACGCCCATCGTCCAAGCAGACTGTAAACTCAGGGGACGACACCAGCGGAAGGCTCAGCTGATGCGCTAGCTTTGCGAAGAGGAAGTTGTGGCTCGCACCACTATCCACCATGACGATAATGGGACGATCACACAGCTTGCCCGAAATTTTAATGGCCTGGGGTCCGAAATCCCGCCCACCGATAAACAAGGCAACTCCTAGCGGTGGTACGTAGTCGGGGCGGTCTCCAAAATGCCGTCTTCCTCGGAGAGTTCGAGGGCCTTAAAGTCCGCTAAGGTAACCTCTGAGTCGAAGTCGCCCATGATGGCGTGGAACTCCTTGATGGAGCACACATGCTTAGGAGAATAGGGATGGCGGCAGCAGAAGCACAGACCCTTGCCGTGGAGGTCATCGTATTCCCAGTTGGAGATGCGCTGGGGGGAGGAGGTCGGCCGGGCCGGTTCCCGCAGGTGCAGGCGGTCTTAGGACCTTGACGCGGCGGCGCCGCGCCGAGGAAGGATCCGCCGTCCGCGGGCGAACCGTGTCCAAAAGTGGCAGAGGCGGTGGCGGCGGCCGACGCTTGAAGGGAGTCGATCTTGTAGTGGAGGGCCAAGAGAGAGGCATGCATGGAGGCGACGAGTTGCTCACGAGCCTCCACGCGACGGCTGAGGGCGTCGGCGGCTGCATCCGGAGGGAGATCGCCGGCGGAGCGAATGTTGGGAGCCATGCGCTGGAATCGGCGTACGACGGCTGGAAAGGGGGGCGGATCTGGATGGAGTCAAAGGAGGGAGCGGCAGAACTGGACGGTACGCTGGGAGCGGCGGAAAGTTTCGTGGATCCGACGGAACGAGGCTGAGTGCCGACGAATTGGGCTTGGCCTGGCAGCGTGAGTCGGCGAGGTCGCAGATGGCTGCGAGGTTGAGTCTGTCCGCTGGATTGATAGGTGGTGAACACACTCGACATTTTTGAGCCCTAGTCCTTGTAGGCTGGCTTAGGCTCTGTTTGGTTGGGCTGTTGCTGATGGAAAGCTGCTGATGAAAAGCTGCTGATAGGAAAATTGCTGATTCTGGAAAACGGAGTTTTGTTAAAAACTGTTTGGGTGAAATGAAGTTTGTAAAACGGAGTTTTGAAAAAGTTGTTTGGAAACAAAACGGAGTTTTGAGCGAATTTTTTTTCTCACCAAATATCAGAAAAATATATATATTTTCCATCATATAATACCAAACAAAAAAAATAATGTCCACATGAACCATATGTCATGATATCTCCTTCTACGATCTACATTCATACAACTGATCCACTATACTATCACGTAGAGCGATCATCTCCTCTACACCACCTGCAATGTCAGGGCATGTATCTTGCTGCTCTTGTGTGGCCACTCCATCATCTCTACCCCTCTGCTCGGACTCACTGAAATCAAAATCCACACGCGAAGGGTGCCGGCGAATGAAATTATGTATAGTCATCGTGGCATATGTTGGGAATATTGCCCTCAATGTTCCCTTGATTTGAAGAGGCATCACTTCCAATACTAAGTACATATTGTATTTGATAAAGCTTTGTTTTTGTAAGTTAAACAGGCTTAGGTGACTCAAGAGAAAGGGTTAATCAAGACCTAAGGCTCGGAGAAATCTTCTCCTAAGTAGATAGGAGAAATTGTCTCAGCTGATAAAATTCGTCGAACGCAGAGTGTCGTTCGTCGAACGCAGAGTGCCGTTCGTCGAACGCAGAGTGCCGTTCGTCGAACGCAGAACTCAGTTCGTCGACCGCTGAGTCGAGACCAGAGAAGGAGC
This sequence comes from Dactylorhiza incarnata, assembly GCA_033032865.1. Lineage (NCBI taxonomy): Eukaryota > Viridiplantae > Streptophyta > Magnoliopsida > Asparagales > Orchidaceae > Dactylorhiza > Dactylorhiza incarnata. Next base: position 4,410,024 of record JAWHQI010000068.1, read on the forward strand.
CGCTGAGAAGGCAAAGAGCGCGTTCGTCGAACGCAGAGAGCCATTCGTCGAACGCAGAATACAGTTCGTCGACCGCTGAGACGAGATAGAAGAAACACTGATAATTGGCGTGTTCGTCGAACGCAGAGTGCCGTTCGTCGAACGCAGAGACAAGGCAGATCGTTGAACGCAGAGCTTGGCGTGTTCGTCGAACGCAGAGTGCCGTTCGTCGAACGCAGAGACAAGGCAGATCGTTGAACGCAGAGCTTGACGTGTTCGTCGAACGCAGAGACAAGGCAGATAGTCGAACGCAGAGACAAGGCAGTAGTCGAACGCAGAGACAAGGCAGATCATCGAACGCAGAGTTTGGCAAGTTCGTCGATCGCTGGATGTAGCGGGTTCGTCGAACGCAGAGTGTAGCGCGTTCGTCGAACACAGACCTTCTCTACAGATAAGTAGGGCGGCGGGACCTACGGCTAGGGCAAGTTGCAGAAAAGCTACATGGGACCACCAATGTCTCCCATACTTCTTGGGAGATCAAATTAGAGCCGTTGAAAATAAAAGAAGTATAAAAGAAAGAGTTAGGGCATTTTCTTACCCCCGGCCGATTGCTTGCAAAATCTCGTTTCGCCAGTGATGGCTGCTGCTTTCGTTTTTCTTCCTGCTCACTAAGAAAGAAGAAGAAACTGAGAGAAGAAGTTAGCTCCTCCACCAGAAGGGGCAAGGTGATCTTCCATCATTCTATTGAAGAGGAAGATCAGGTGGTAGTTGTTATCAACATCTTCAGCTACAGGAAAGCACAAACTGTGCATGATCTACAGGAGAGTATTTCTGCTGTAAAATATTTCTAAAACATCTTTTTCTGTAAGGCTTTTTGCCTGAGTTTGTAGGGCATTTGCCTGAGTTTGTAGTGCTGGTTTGCCTGAGCTTGTAGGGCTGGTTTGCCTGAGTTTGTAGGAGCTGGTGATAGCTCTGAGTTGTAAGACTTGTTTCCTGAGGTAGGACCAGGAGGTGGTCTGAGCTGTAGGAGGTGTTTTCCTCTGAGTTTGTAGGGCAGTGCCTGAGGTAGGAGCTGGTGTTAGCTATGAGTTGTAGGGACCTTTGTCCTGAGGTAGGATCATCTTTGATCTGAGAAGTTCTGAGGAACTTGTGTTGTAAGCTCTTGGAGCTGAGAATTGGAGGAGTTGACCCTGTCTAACACACTGTTAGAAGGGTGAAGGGGGAAAGTGGACTACCCATAGACACCCTGTCTTGGGGAACCACTATAAACACTTGTGTGTTTTTCTGTTTTGTTTGATTCTCTGATTAGAACATTTTAACAGGCCATAATAATCAATTAAAATTCAAAAGACCTATTCCCCCTAGGTGAATTAGTTAGCATACCTATATTCTTTCAAGTGGTACCAGAGAGAGGTTGGTCAAGAAGGACTTAACAGTCTGACCAGTTCCTAAATAGGTATTGTTGATTCATAATCAAATGGCCTCCAGTGGAATGAAGAAGGAGTTGGGGTCAATGAAGTTGCCCATATGCTCTAAAGAAAACTTTGGCATATGGAAGCAAAGAGTGAGGCTGTTCATGGAAGCCTCAGACCCAAGGATCTATGTAACAGTCAAAAATGGTCCTTATACCTTTGAGAAGGCCTCCACTATTGACCCTACTAGAAAAGTACTCGAGATATTTTCTGAGCTGACCAATGATGAAATTGCACTATCACTATGGACAAAAGGGCCCAGAACATTATTGTTAATGCAACTGATGACACTATATTTCAGAACTTGGTACACTGCACAACTGCCAAGGAAATGTGGGACACATTGGTTGTATATATGGAAGGAACAATTGAAGTGAGGGATGATAGAAAGTCACTCCTCAATCAGGAATATGAAGCCTTCAGACAACAGAGCCAGGAGAACATCTCCATGTGCTATGAAAGGTTCTTTAGGATAGTAAATGATCTAAGAACCTATGAGAGGGTGTTCACTGATTATGAGCTGAATGACAAGTTCCTTAGATCTCTAACTAGGGATTGAGACACAAAAATCTGTGCAATCAGGGAAGGGGCAAGGCTTGGAGAGACCCCTACCCATACACTGTTTGGGAAGCTGCTCTCCTATGAGATGCATCTGTCTGCAAGGAAGGAAGAGGACACCTCTTCAAGGGCTCAAGCAAGGGAGAATTCAGTATCTCTCAAAGCTGACAGCTCCAAGAGAAGCCGGGGCAGGTTGGTGTCTCCTCAAAGGAGAAGTGCTGAATCACAAACCAGCACCTCTGATAGCTCTTCCTCTGATGAAAAGTTTTCTGCCTTCTTGAGGCAATTCAAGAAGATGATGAAGAGGAGGCAATGGAAGAACAAGCCCTCTTCCTCATATCACAAAAATGAGGATAGCAAGGAGTCAAAGCATCACTCCAGGAATGACAGGTATGACTCTAACTCTAAATTTAATTCCTTTAAAGTTGTCTGCTATTGCTGCAGCAAGCCAGGGCATGCCATTACTGACTGCCCAGTCAAGAGAAAAGAGAAGGATGAGAAGAAGGGTCATCAGTCAAAGGGCAAGAAAGGAGAAAAATCCTTTCTAGCTAAGAAGGAAAGGAGCTGGAGTGAATCAGACTCCAGCTCATCTGAATCTGAAAAGGAAGAAGCCCTTATTGGGCTGGTTGCTGTTGTAGAATTTGCAGCAGAAGAAGATGAAGATTGCCCAGCTGCAAAGGTTGGAATCAGGGCCCCTCTATCACACTCAGATAGTGATGAAGAGGTGGATGAAGAAGACTGTGTTCAGCTAGGCCTTATGACCCTCACTGATGAGGAAGGCAGTCAGAATATGTCTGACAATGATCAAGTATCAATCCATTCCACTTCTATTTCTGATCATGATGTATGTCAAGAATCTGAAGCTCAGCCATCACATGATGGAAGTGTTTCAGAAGCTGAGGTAGATGTCAATCAATTGATTGACAAATATGATGCCTTGGTTATTGCTCTGAAAGAGAGCAAGAAGCTTGCCAAGAGGCAAGCCCAGGAAATTGCCTCCCTTAAGAAGACTGAAGGTGACTACACTGGACCTACCTCCTTGGTGGCCCAGATGAGTAGACAAATAAATCATTTAAAGGGTATGACAAGTGCTCAATTGAGCACTATTTTTCTGAAGGACAAGATCATCAAGGATCTTGAGGAGAAGCTTGTGAAGGAAAGAAGCCTTGTGGCTCAATTCTCCAAGCCTAAAACTGTGATACCCATTATTGACTCCTTCTCTCAATCCCACAGAAGAGGACCAAGTATCAATAAGATGGAGACAAGAGAAGGGAGTGGAGAAAAGAGCAGGGGTAAGGCTAAGCCTCATTCCACCTCTCAAAGGGGCTTTCTTCCAACAGGTATGACCATGAAATCATTAGTGGTCACTGGAGGAATGGAAGTTCTTATAGGAAGGAAAATACTCCATCCTATAATGAAAGAAATGGCATGAGATTGAGTGCAATGAAAGCTCCCCATGAGGAAATACAAATGGCCCAATCTGGACCATTTGTGTTTGGTGCTTCAGCACCTTCAGTCAAGAACATAGATGCAAGCACTTCCAAATCAGCTTCAGCAAAAAGCATGACAGCTGTCAAATCTGCTGACAAGGCATGCTGCTCAGTGTCTGATTCCATCAGATCTTGTATGGCTGCCAAGCCAAAACAAGCTGAGGCCATCAGGACAAAGAACAGCAAGACTGTCCACAGATTATCCTTCAGTCAGATTATTGCTGAAAGAAATAGGAAGAATGCTGCAGTCTCTTCTGCTGAACATATGCACAGTGCTGTACCAATTAAGAAAAATGTTCAGAAAAGGAGATACAATATTCATGATTGTTGGTGCTGTGGTAAAGTGGGACACTTTGCCATAGATTGTTGGTACAATCCCATTGTACCTAATGCAAAGAAGGGCCTTCCTGCCAAGGGTGTAGCTAGAGTAAGACCATTTCATCATGCTAGCATGTTCCTAGGACCCAAAGCTAATTGGGCTCCTAAGGATAACTAAACTTCTTGCAGATTAGTCCAAGTACCAACCTCAACCAAATTTGGTACTTGGACAGTGAGTGCTAAAGGCACATGACAAGAAGGAGGTTGACATCTTAGTGCAGCAATAAGCTGATCAGTGTGGCCATATTCACAGCTGTGTCAGAATTCATTGCTGCAGATTTCTCCACATATGTATGCCCTAAGTGAGGGGGAGCATTGCTCTCTCTATGGAGAAGAAGATGGGTGTACTAGTGAGGGGGAGCACAGCTCAGATGCTGGAAGAGCCAATGCTCAGAATGGAGAAAGAGGTGGCCACAGCTATTGTGCACAACCATTGTGAACTCAACATCAATTGAGGACTACCTCCTCAAGGTAAGTATCTCTACTCCTATTGATTTTAAAGAAAGATGATCAGCTGAATCAGAAAAATCTGGATCAGCTGAGTTTTAGGTTTCCCTTAAATCATAAGATCAATAGAGGTGCTCCATTTAAGGGGGAGCAAGCTCCTGCTCAAATTGAGGGGGAGTTGGCTATAAGTTGAGGGGGAGATATTTAATGCTCAGTAGGTCACAAAGGATGTAGGCTGTCCTAAAAGAGGATTTGGAAAATGCCTTCTAATCTATCTTAGGATTTGTTAGAAGTATCCAGATAAGTGTAGAGGTTGAAGAATCCTATTCCCTAATGGGAAAGTGGTTGAAGAACCCAGAAAGGGGGAGATGGCCAATGCTAAGACCAAATTTGATCTTGCTAGATGCAAATAGGAGATGGAATGCTAGCTGTTAAGACCAAAGTAGTGTTAGCCCTCTAAGTTAGTTATCATGATATGCTACTCAATCTGAGTTAATAAAGGGGAGATGAGTTCATCGAAGTCCACAAGCGTCGAGCCACCACACATCGCTCGACGCCTGTGACCAAAAAGCGTCGACCTATGGTTGCTGTCTCAACGGCAAGGTCACTGACTGAGGATGTGAGATTAAGTCAAGAATGCGTCGAACCAAGGAACATCACTCAACGCCGTTGATACATCTACAGCAAGCTAAGCCACGTCGAGACGATGACCATGCCTCGACGCCTTGTCAAATACTAAAGCCGTTGAGGATCTGACGTCATGCTGACATCCCTCTAAGCTAGTCAAAGCTTTATATAATCAGTCATGAAGTTGTTAGCTTAAACAATGCCGTATCATGAAGTTGTTAGCTATGTTATCATGATTATATTATAGAACATTTAAATAATATGCCCTTCATGTGGTATCATGATATGTTTTTGTTAGCTATGTACCTTAGCATTGAGGATGTTCTGCCTTCTTCAAATAGGGGGAGATTGTTGGGAATATTGCCCTCAATGTTCCCTTGATTTGAAGAGGCATCACTTCCAATACTAAGTACATATTGTATTTGATAAAACTTTGTTTTTGTAAGTTAAACAGGCTTAGGTGACTCAAGAGAAAGGGTTAATCAAGACCTAAGGCTAGGAGAAATCTTCTCCTAAGTAGATAGAAGAAATTGTCTCAGCTGATAAAATTCGTCGAACGCAGAGTGCCGTTCGTCGAACGCAGAGTGCCGTTCGTCGAACGCAGAGTGCCGTTCGTCGAACGCAGAGTGTCGTTCGTCGAACGCAGAGTGCCGTTCGTCGAACGCAGAGTGCCGTTCGTCGAACGCAGAACTCAGTTCGTCGACCGCTGAGTCGAGACCAGAGAAGGAGTCGCTGAGAAGGCAAAGAGCGTGTTCATCGAACGCAGAATACAGTTCGTCGACCGCTGAGACGAGATAGAAGAAACAACTGATAATTGGCGTGTTCGGCGAATGCAGAGTGCCGTTCGTCGAACGCAGAGACAAGACAGATCGTTGAACACAGAGCTTGGCGTGTTCGTCGAACGCAGAGTGTCGTTCGTCGAACGCAGAGACAAGGCAGATCGTTGAACGCAGAGCTTGGCGTGTTCGTCGAACGCAAAGTGTCGTTCGTCGAACGCAGAGACAAGGCAGATCGTTGAACGCAGAGTTTGGCGTGTTCGTCGAACACAGAGTGCCGTTCGTCGAACGCAGAGACAAGGCAGATAGTCGAACGCAGAGACAAGACAGATCGTCGAACGCAGAGTTTGGCAAGTTCGTCGATCGCTGGATGCAGCGGGTTCGTCGAACGCAGAGTGTAGCGCGTTCGTCGAACGCAGACCTTCTCTACAGATAAGTAGGGCGGCGGGACCTGCGGCTAGGGCAAGTTGCAGAAAAGCTACAGGAGACCACCAATGTCTCTCATACTTCTTGGGAGATCAAATTAGAGCCGTTGAAGATAAAAGAAGTATAAAAGTAAGAGTTAGGGTATTTTCTTTCCCCCGGCCGATTGCTTGCAAAATCTCGTTTCGCCATTGACGGCTGCTGGTTTCGTTTTTCTTCCTGCTCACTGAGAAAGAAGAAGAAACTGAGAGAAGAAGTTAGCTCCTCCACCAGAAGGGGCAAGGTGATCTTCCATCATTCTATTGAAGAGGAAGATCAGGTGGTAGCTGTTATCAACATCTTCAGCTACAGGAAAGCACAAACTGTGCAGGATCTACAGGAGAGTATTTCTGCTGTAGAATATTTCTAAAACATCTTTTTCTGTAAGGATTTTTGCCTGAGTTTGTAGGGCATTTGCCTGAGTTTGTAGAGCTGGTTTGCCTGAGCTTGTAGGGCTGGTTTGCCTGAGTTTGTAGGAGCTGGTGATAGCTCTGAGTTGTAAGGCTTGTTGCCTGAGGTAGGACCAGGAGGTGGTCTGAGCTGTAGGAGGTGTTTTCCTCTGAGTTTGTAGGGCAGCAGTGCCTGAGGTAGGAGCTGGTGTTAGCTCTGAGTTGTAGGGACCTTTGTCCTGAGGTGGGATCATCTTTGATCTGAGAAGTTCTGAGGAACTTGTGTTGTAAGCTCTTGGAGCTGAGAATTGGAGGAGTATCCATAATCTGTTTATCGAAAGTATAAACTGAAATAGAACCGAACTGGTTCGGTTTTCAGCCCCTCTAAAGCGAAACCGACCGGTCAGTTTGGTCTGAAATTCGGTTCGGTTGGCTCGGTTCGGTTTGGTCGGTTTCGGTTTTCTGTGCACATGCCTAACTGATCCTCAAGATATCAATGAAGAAGGTCGGCGAAGCCAAAGGAAATTGGGCAGACAAGCTTCCTGCTGTAGTATGGGCCATCAGTCACATTCCTACCGCTGCCACCAGTCACACTCCCTTCCGTCCATCGCATGGAGTTGAATGTGTCATCCCTGTCGAGATGGAGGTATCAAGCGCACGAGTGACATTGACACACCGATCTAAAGGATCCTCTGAAGACTTCCAAACAACAAATTAACAAGAACTTCTTGCAATTCTTGACGAAGTTCAGGATCTTCGAGATCAATCATTCATGCGACAAGAAGAAATTCGACGGAGGACAGACCGATACTTCAATAAGCACGTAAAAGCACAGACCTTCAATGAGGGTGACCTGGTAATAAAAAAGGTTGCCGCCGCCGCTCGACAACCAGTTATGGACAAACTGAGTTCTAACTGGATCGGACCATACATCATTCACAAAACACTATCATATGAGGTCTATGTACTACAAACATATGAAGGAGATGTCCTCGCGCCCACATGGAGTGATGACGATCTTAAAAGGTTCTACGCATAACCTCAATGACGCATACATGGAGTGGCGTCGAATTTAGGTTTGGTGTTCTTCTTGAGCATTGTGGCTATTAGTCACCTCAATGGCTAATTTCTATCACAATCCCCTTATATTTGGGTATTATTACAATGATCTTGCACACCAGATTGTAACCCTGTTCTAACACTACCTATGATGGACGGATACATAAAAATGCCTCGCATATCGGATTGGGGAAACGTGGAAAACATTAATTTTAAATTAAAATAAAAAGGCTGCGATTCTCGCATTTTATTGTCACGCGGGCCCGTCGAAAGTTATGTCACACAAGGCTTTTAAGTTACGAGCATTTTTCCTTTTGTGCGCTGTCAAGATTTCCTCTCCCCCGAAGCCCTATCTACCGAAAGCTCTCATCTCTCTGTCGAAAGACCCCGATGCCCTCTGCGCCAAAAGCTCTCCACTTTCCATCGAAAGCCCCCGAAGCCCTCCCTTGTTGCTCTTCTTCCGCTGAAGCCCTCTTCTCCACCAAGCTCTTGACTTGCGACTTTCCAGTGAGCGTGTGTTCGTTTTTTCCTTTTCTTTTCACTTTTGCAGTCAAACTTCAATTTTAACTTCGGTAATGCAATTTCTGTTATCCTGAACAACATGCAAACATAAGAAATCATATATATATATAGCACAATATAAGTGAAACGAGAGAATATTTGTACAAAGAGTATAACCATTTAAATGGAATGCCGCAACAGATATCCATTGAGCAGAAAATCTGTGCGATTAGTACCGTTTCTTTTATGGGAAGGAAACATGTAAGGGAATGACATGGTTCAACTCGGTGTAGTTTTGCATATTTTAAAATCATACAAATCTTGTCAAGCTTTTTCATGTTGGCATGGTTCATCTTGTGTCTGTAGGATGTTTTCTAATACACTAACCATATAGCTTTTCAGAGAAAATGAAACATCAAGTAAATAATACAATAGATAAACACCAAGCATAATGCAACATTCATTAAGAAGAGAAATCAACATCCTTTTAAAGTAGAGAATAATGCACCAAGAATAATGCCCCAATATCATTTGGCTCTCTTGAATCTTGATTGCACTCTTTGTTACAACTTATTTGCGTGGCCAATCAATAAAAGTAGTGTGAGCTTGTATTTTATCTTCAAATCTTCAATTGTAGTTTTTTAATCAGTTAATTAGTTTGCATAATATTTCTGACATGAAACATCGATTTTTTATTTTATAAGTTGTACTCTTATAAAATTCTCTATTTATAATTCAAGATATGTACAGTTCATTTGTTTCCACATTAATTTATAATTATATTTAAATAATTAATTTTTTAAAAAACGTTTCCCGTAAACTAGTTTTTTGAAAAAACACGTTTCCCGTATCCTAGTTTTTTGAAAAAACATGTTTCCCATATCCGTTTTGTATCGTATCCCATATCCCGTCCCCGTCCCCATGCTACATCGAACACTACTGCCCCCTCGGTATAAAACCGACTTAGGAAAGCTATTACTTGATCCTGTTAGAGAAATCCATGTAATAGGCCCATGTACATGCCCATTTATTCCTTCTTGTCTTTAGTCCCACACCATGTATAGTTTTTTTCTGTCTCACACTCTCTCCTATATATATGTATTCTTCCTTTGTATTTGGACATAAGAAATATATAAAAAGATTTGGGGAATTTCCAACATGGTATCAGAGCCAGGTTCGACGTTCTGAAATCGCGCCCCCAATCTTACCTGCACGGTCTCCTCTCCGTTTTTTTTAACCGCCCCCAGTCTCCCTCCTGGGCGGTCTTCCTCCTCTTTGTGCGGCCTCTACTTTGTGAGACCGCCCCCCCCCCCCCCCCCCTCTCTCTACTTTGTGCGGCCTCTACCCACCCACCCCCCGCCCCTCCCCCCCCCCCCCCCCCCCCCCCTCCTCCGTTCTCTCCTTTGTGCTCCCTCCTCCTCTTTATACTCTCCCTGCCCTCTGCCAGCTAGGACCCACCACTGCTCAGACCGCTGATCCTATTCCAGCTCGCCCGACCTGCTCAAATCGCTGCTCCAGCTCCAAACCGCTGCTCTAGCTCGCTCGACCTGCTCCGGTTCCTGACAGCACCCTCCAGAAGACCTTCCCGCGCGACGTGCTCCCGCGATCTCCCCGCACCCACGCGCCCTGCTCGCTGATCGCTCGACCCTCTCCCAGTGATCTGCCCGCGCGGCCTATTCCCATGATCTCCAGCATCTGCCCGCGCGACCTTCCGCGAGTTCCTGACAGCACCCTCCAGAGGTCCTTCCCGCGCAACGTGCTCCCGCGATCTCTCCGCACCCGCGCGCCCTGATCGCTGCTCGCTCGACCCCGCGATCTCCCAACAATCTGCCCAGCGATCTGCCCGCGCGTCGTGCTCCCGCGATCTCCCAGTGATCTGCCCGCGCGGTCTACTTCAGCGACCTCCCAGCAATCTGCCGAACTCCTCTGTTCAGCGACCTCCCAGCAATCTGCCGACCTCCCAGCAATCTACCTCTGTTCAGCTTCATGGGTTCCTCGGTCAATTCCTCTGAAGTGCCTGTTGCTCGCGTCACTCCTCCCGAACTCCGCGATGAGCTACGGATCACTACTATTTCCCTGTCCGGAAAGAAAAATTTTGTGCCTTGGGTGCACTCCATCCGCCGGGTCCTTCAGGCAAAAGGACTCTTACTTCATCTCACGCAGGCACCTCCTTCCCCTTCTACCGACGATTGACTGCGGAATGACGGTCGCGTTCAGACATGGCTTCTCAACTCCATGGATGGTGAACCCTACCAAATGTCCATGTATCACGAGACGGCCAAGGGTATGTGGGATGAGCTTCATTCCTTGTATTCCGGAAAGGACAACTTCCAACACCTATATGACATTATTACTGACCTCCAGGCCCTGGATACGGGTGGGGCTGCGGACATGATCTCCTTTGTTGCTCGTGCTAAGGGTCTTACTGAAGCATGTATCCAGCATCAACCATCTACCACTGATCTCGCGACTCAACGGGCTCAGAAGGAAGCCGTCTGTATTGCTATGATGATGACCCGTGTCCCTCCACATCTGCACAGTGTTCTGGCCCAGATACTCTCCTCCACTACCACCCCTTCTGATGGGGGTCCATCGAGTGCAACTCGGCGCAAGGCGGACCCCACCTTCGTATATTCGCGCCGACGGACTTGATCGAACCGGCGATCCGTTACCACGGATGCGTCCGGCTCGTCGTTTAGAGTCATTTTCATATATAGCTTTATGTATTTCGGTTATTATTTTATATAGTTATGGGAACGGAACCGCCGGCCAATCATAGCCGTCGATTCCGGGTGCCCTATTGTTGCTTTCTTATAAATAGGAATCTTAGGGTTGCTGGAATGCTCATTGCTGAAGTTTGGAGAGATCTTCTTCCTTGCTTCCGGTGATCCTTCCGCGGTGCCGACGCCGTGGAGCCCGTGGTGCCGACTCCATTGGGTAAGTATCTTCCCTTCCTCCTCCACCCCTCCCTGCTGCCATCCGCCAGCCCCTCCTCCATATCAGCCCTCTGCCGCCCCAGCTTTTCCAGACCTAGACCTGCGCCCAGCTATAACCAGCCGCCAGCCCCTTTCCCGCTGCCCTACCGCCCAGTTTCCCCCTATACCGCCGCACGCCGCCACCCTCCCTCATCCCCAGCGCCGCCGCCAACACCCCAGCCAGCCCCGCCTTCCAGCTCCGTCGTAGAGGCCAGATCGGCCCAGATCTGGCAGTTCTGGCCAGATCTGGCCCAGTCCCCCATTTCCCCCCTACAGCCGGCCACCTCTTCCCCAATCCAGCCCTCCGCCAGCCCTGCTCAACCCCCACCCCTTCAGATCTGTCCAGATCTGTCCAAATCCCGCTCCACGCTCTCAAAACAGCCACTCCCGCAGCCGTACACACAACTCCACCCCTCCCCTTCCGTGGATCCACCGCTCCCTACCCGATCTAGTCGTTTCACCACCCGGAAGTCCCATACCATCTCCATAATTTCAGATCCGTGTTGGATTGCGGCTGCCCTTAGATTTATTTCAGATTTTGTACGTGTTATTTGTGACGATCTATTTTGTTGGGTATAATATATTGTGCACACTGTGGTACTTTTGTTTTAAGGAATTTTAGCACGTTGTATTTTCCTGTGAACCTCTTGCCTTGCAGGGTGCCTAATTCGCCACGCGCTTATTCTAGCCCTCCGTGCGGAGGAAAGCTATTGCCTAATTGCCGAAAGAAAATTGTTTATCTTGCTTGGAGTGAATGCAATATTTTATTGTAGTGTTTTGTTGCTTACGCTGATTAATTCGCCTGTTCAATGGTGTCTCGCATATAGTCATCGGTTAGGTTGATTCGATCCCCTCACGTCACTAGTTTGCATTCTAAGCGCCCACTACACAGCCTACCCTACATCAGTTGGTATCAGAGCCCAGGTCGGGCTGTTTTGCATGCTCCGTAGTGGTAGGTCATTTAGAAGCATGGTAGATCCACAGGTCACCAACGATCGAGCGGCAGGCTCGAATTCGAGCGCTGCCACCACAGATTTTGAGCGTCTGATGTTAGACCGTTTCGATGCTTTAGGCACCCAGTTTGAGACCGTGCTACATGATATCGCTGCGGTGAACCGTCGCCTAGATAGGCTAGAGAACGCTAGGGATACTCCCTCCCTACATGACGATGAGGTCGCGGATGACCCAGCCTACTCTCCCCGCCGCGGTCAGCGGGTCAGAGATGATCCACCGCCGGCAGACCGCTACCGTCGTGAGATTCCTGTGAGAGCCCCCACTCCGCCAGCAAGGCGGAATCCTGAGCCAGCACGTGGCCGACCCCCGCCCCCGCGGGAAGATTACCTCATGCCACGTCAGCCTGGCCCCAGGGACCGTGTCCCTCCACACGGTCGTCATGACCAGCGTCGAGACGAGTATTACCCACCGGGTCGACGTGAGCGCGGACCCCCACCCGCTCGGCACGATTATGACCGTGACGACGATCCTGATGATTATCCTGACCCGCGGAGAGGTGATCGCGCCCTTGACATCACCCGTAGGATTCGCCTCGATGCCCCGACATTCGATGGTCGCCTGGATCCGAAGGCCTTTAGTGACTGGCTCCTAGACATGGATCACTATTTTGATTGGTACGATATGAGTGACGATCGTTGTGTCCGGTTTGCCAAGATGAAGTTAGTCGGACAGGCTAAGGTGTATTGGATTAGTGTTGAGCGGGCCTTAGATCGTGACGGTTACTACCCCATCACCAGATGGGATGACATGAAGGAGAGGCTTAAGGATAAATACCTCCCTGCTTCCTACCGTGACCAGCTACTTGATCAGCTGCAGAGCTTACGTCAGGGGACGCTTTCCGTAGCTGAGTATATGGCTCGATTCGACGAGCTAGTTGTTAGGAGCGATATTTCGGAGGAGCCTGTTGCCACTGCCTCTCGATTCAAGGCTGGCCTCCGTTCGGATCTCCGGAGAGAGCTGATTCCCCACCGCTTGGAGACTGTAGATCAGATATTCCAGCTCGCTCTAGAGTATGAGCAGTACCTTCGTGCCCCTAGCACGAAGCAGTTTCCTTCCCGGACGGATTCGTCGACGTTTAGGAAGCCCGCTCCAGCCCAGACTGTTGCAGCCACTCCCCCCCCCCCCCCCCCCCCCCCCCCCCCCCCCCCCCCCCCCCCCCGAGTCACTCCTGACTTGAAGGGGAAGGCTGCCGCTACCGAGGGCCAGAGGCCTGGGGGTATTCAGTGTTTTAGGTGCGGGGGCAGAGGACATGTAGCGGCCCACTGCCCCACACGTAGTCTGTTGATTGAGGATGAGGAGACCGCTTTAGAGGGAGATGTGGAGATTACTGAGGAGGTCACTGCCACCGTTGAGGAGGGCTGGGAGAGCGACGTTGAGCGTTCGTTAGAGGTAGGCGTAGTCAGGCGTTTCCTGCATACCCCACGTGCCGATGAGGATTGACGCCGCACTACCATTTTCTACACATATTTCCCGAGTGCAGGCGGACCCTGCAAATTAGCTATCGATAGTGGGAGCTGTGTGAATATCGTGGCCCAGAAGGGTCTAGAGTCTAGACCGCATGCAGGTGAAGGCGGAGCCTCACCCCCACCCTTATCGTGTCATCTGGGTCGACAAGACAGCTATCCAGGTTACCCAGCGCTGTCTTGTTCCGATCACCCTCGCATCCTTTGAGGACCGAGTTTGGTGCGACGTCATCCTTATGGATGTCGCCCACGTCTTGCTGGGTCTCCCTTGGCTATTTGATCGCGATGTCACGTGCTTCGGTCGATCAAACACGTGTGTCTTCTATGATAAGGGGCGGAAGATCACTTTATCTCCCACCCAGCCCAGAGAGAGGTCCAAGGGCTGGGTCGAGCCGTCCACTAGCACGATTGCTTCGAGGCCCGTGCACATTCTGAGGCGTAGTGAGTTTCTGAGAGATAGCACCGATGCTGGTATCATGTATGTAGTGGCAGCCACTATGGCACCTGATTGCCCTACAACCGAGGCTCATCCCGCCGTGCGACCCTTATTAGGTGAGTTTGCAGATATTATGCCAGAGGAGATTCCTGATGAGTTACCCCCTTTGCGGGACATTCAGCATGCCATCGATTTAGTCCCGGGGGCCTCGCTCCCCAACCTGCCACACTATCGCATGAATCCTGTTGAGCACGCTGAGCTCAAGAGGCAGGTTGATGAGCTTCTTCGGAAGCAGTTTATCCGTGAGAGCTTGAGTCCGTGCGCCGTCCCCGCCCTTCTTACCCCTAAGAAGGACGGCAGTTGGCGTATGTGTATTGATAGTCGAGCTATCAATAAAATTACGGTGAAGTATCGTTTCCCGATCCCTCGTCTGGACGACCTACTAGACACGATGTCCGGGGCTCAGATCTTCTCGAAGATCGATCTCCGAAGCGGGTATCACCAGATTAGAGTGCGAGAGGGCGACGAGTGGAAGACGGCGTTTAAGACGATAGACGGTCTGTACGAGTGGCTGGTCATGCCATTTGGGCTCTCAAACGCCCCGAGCACGTTTATGGGAGTCATGACCCAGGTCCTACGGCCCTATATGGGCAAATTCCTCGTCGTTTACTTTGATGACATTCTGATCTACAGCCACACTTAGCCTGATCACCTCGAGCACTTGAGGCTCTTATTCGATATTCTCCGAAAGGAGAAACTGTTTATCAATCTGAAGAAGTGCTCCTTCCTATCTGAGTCCGTCCACTTTCTGGGATTTATTATCTCCTCCTCAGGCGTGTCAGTTGACCCTGAGAAGGTCCAGTCCATCCGTGAGTGGCCCATACTCTCGACCATTCATGAGGCCCGTAGCTTTCATGGACTTGCGACCTTTTATAGGAGATTCGTTAGGGGTTTTAGCTCGATTATGGCCCCGTTTACTAGTTTCCTGCGTAAGGGGGATTTTCAGTGGACCCCCGAGGCCACTCAAGCATTCGAAGAGATCAAGGACAAGCTGACGTCCGCCCCCGTTCTATGACTCCCCGATTTTAGTAGAGCCTTCGAGGTCGCGTGTGATGCGTCAGGCGTGGGCATTGGGGGAGTGTTGAGTCAAGAGGGACACCCAGTTTCTTACTTTAGTGAGAAACTGAACGAAGCCAAGCAAAAATACTCGAATTATGATTGGGAATTTTATGCTATCGTCCAGTCACTGCGATATTGGAGACACTACCTCCTTCCCCGGGAGTTTGTGCTGTATTCGGACCACCAGGCCCTACGCTACCTCGACTCTCAGAGGAAGCTGAGTCACCGCCACGCGAAGTGGGTAGAGTACCTTCAGGATTTCCACTATGTTCTCAAACATCGTGCTGGTGTTGAGAACAAGCCCGCCGACGCACTCAGTCGTCGAGTCTCTCTACTTCACACACTGCGGGCCCAGGTGGATGGCTTCGAGAGGTTGATCATGGACTACCCTACTTGTCCTGATTTTGCTGAGGCCTACACTGCGTTGTCGAGGGACCCTCCTGATCCTGTTGAGGGATTTCAGATCATCGATAGATACTTATTCCGGGGCTCCCGCTTGTGTGTGCCCAACACCTCATATCGTGATTATTTAGTATGGGAACTACACGCCGGGGGTGCCGCCGGCCATTTTGGGCGGGATAAGTCGATTGCCATGGTAGAGGATCGTTTCTATTGGCCGAGTCTAAAAAAAGATGTGGCTCGTATAGTCCGACACTGTCGTGTATGCCAAATGGCCAAGGGAACGAAGCAGAACACGGGCTTATACACTCCTTTACCCGTTCCCCATCGTCCTTGGGAGGACATTAGTATGGACTTCGTGCTTGGGCTTCCGCGCACTCAGCGGAAGCATGATTCTATCTTTGTAGTGGTCGACCGGTTCTCTAAGATGACACATTTTATCGCATGTAGGAAGACTGCCGACGCGCCCCACGTCGCAGCCCTATTTATGAGTGAGGTCTTTAGATTACATGGTCTCCCAAAGTCCATCGCGTTCGATCGAGATGTGCGGTTCGTTAGCTATTTTTGGAAGACGTTATGGCGGAAAACAGGGACCACCCTTAAATTTTCATCCGCATACCACCCTCAGACGGACGGGCAGACTGAGGTGGTGAATAGAAGTTTAGGTAACCTGCTGAGGTGTCTAGTTGGAGAGCATGCTTCTAGTTGGGACTCGGTGCTCCCTATAGCGGAGTTTGCATACAACAGTTCCATCAATAGGTCGACTGGTCTGAGTCCGTTTCAGGTAGTATCCGGTTATGACCCTAGGAAGCCTATTGATCTTATACCCGTCCCGACTGAGTCACGTCCTAGTGAGTCTGCTGAGTCTTTCACACGTCATTTGCATGAGTTGCATGAGTCTATCAGGCGAAAAATCAATTTAAGCAACGAACATTATAAAGAACAGGCAGACAGACATAGGCGGGAGAAACATTTTCTGGTTGGCGAACAGGTGATGGTTCGAGTTCGTGCGGAGCGGCTCCCTCAGGGGCCTGCTAAAAAATTAAGCGCCAGGCGAATTGGGCCCTACACTGTTTTGAGGCGGATCGGGTTGAATGCCTACGAGCTGGATATTCCTACGAGCATGGGTATCCACCCCGTGTTCAATGTTGAGGACCTGACACCCTACTTCCCACCTCACGAGTACTCTGATCCCTACCTTGGCGGCCCTCCTGACCTTCCACCATCATCCCTTTCCCCCACCACCCAGCCTCCACTTGATTCCCACTTCCCCAGGAGTTCACCACCATTGGCTTCACCGGAGGCACCACCACCATCGCCGGACCACTTTTCCCGAGACCAGAGGGTCGAGCAGATTACGGAGATCATTGCGCATGAGTTTGTCCCCTCCACGGATGGACTCGTGTGCCGCTACTTGGTTCGCTGGTTTGGACGTTCTTCTTCCGACGACACTTGGATTGCTACTGCTGAGCTTGATCAACTCGCCCCCGGACTTCGACTACAGTACGATCATCTCCATTCATCGGAGATGAAGGCTTTTCAGTCGGGGGGAGTTGATGGGGGACCATCGAGCGCAACTCGGCGCAAGGCGGACCCCACCTTCGTATATTCGCGCCGACGGACTTGATCGAACCGGCGATCCGTTACCACGAATGCGTCCGACTCGTCGTTTAGAGTCATTTTCATATATAGTTTTATGTATTTCAGTTATTATTTTATATAGTTATGGGAACGGAACCGCCGGCCAATCATAGCCGTCGATTCCGGGTGCCCTATTGTTGCTTTCTTATAAATAGGAATCTTAGGGTTGCTGGAATGCTCATTGCTGAAGTTTGGAGAGATCTTCTTCCTTGCTTCCGGTGATCCTTCCGCAGGTGCCGATGCCGTGGAGCCCGTGGTGCCGACTCCATTGGGTAAGTATCTTCCCTTCCTCCTCCACCCCTCCCTGCTGCCATCCGCCAGCACCTCCTCCATATCAGCCCTCTGCCGCCCCAGCTTTTCCAGACCTAGACCTGCGCCCAGCTATAACCAGCCACCAGCCCCTTTCCCGCTGCCCTACCGCCCAGTTTCCCCCTATACCGCCGCACGCCGCCACCCTCCCTCATCCCCAGCGTCGCCGCCAACACCCCAGCCAGCCCCGCCTTCCAGTTCCGTCGTAGAGGCCAGATCGGCCCAGATCTGGGACTGTTTATCCAGATCTGGCGGTTCTGGCCAGATCTGGCCCAGTCCCCCATTTCCCCCCTACAGCCGGCCACCTCTTCCCCAATCCAGCCCTCCGCCAGCCCTGCTCAACCCCCACCCCTTCAGATCTGTCCAGATCTGTCCAAATCCCGCTCCACGCTCTCAAAACAGCACTCCCGCAGCCGTACACACAACTCCACCCCTCCCCTTCCGTGGATCCACCGCTCCCTACCCGATCTAGTCGTTTCACCACCCGGAAGTCCCATACCATCTCCATAATTTCAGATCCGTGTTGGATTGCGGCTGCCCTTAGATTTATTTCAGATTTTGTACGTGTTATTTGTGACGATCTATTTTGTTGTGTATAATATATTGTGCACACTGTGGTACTTTTGTTTATGGAATTTTAGCACGTTGTATTTGCCTGTGATCCTCTTGCCTTGCAGGGTGCCTAATTCGCCACGCGCTTATTCTAGCCCTCCGTGCGGAGGAAAGTTATTGCCTAATTGCCGAAAGAAAATTGTTTATCTTGCTTGGAGTGAATGCAATATTTTATTGTAGTGTTTTGTTGCTTACGTTGATTAATTCGCTTGTTCAATGGTGTCTCGCATATAGTCATCGGTTAGGTTGAGTCGATCCCCTCACGTCACTAGTTTGCATTCTAAGCGCCCACTACACAGCCTACCCTACATCACCTTCCCTTCATGATGTTTGCTCTATGTTACTCTCCTCCCTCTGAGCCTCCTACCAGTTTCTCCTCGGCTCTTCTTCAGCAGCCCCTTCTTCCCACTCCTGGTTCTTCTCGTGGTTCCTGCACTAGGGGAGGATGCCACCCGTCTCGCGGACGCGGATGTGGCAGCTGCTCAACTATGCGTTGTACTTACTGTCACCGCGAGGGGCATCTTGAAGCCACATGTTACCGCAAGCATGGTCTGCCTCCTCACCTTACTGCCTCTGCCTCCGCTGGTATGCCTTCACAGGAGTCTGCCTCCCCTACCAACCAAGATATCAATGAGCTCTACACTCAACTCCAACAGCTCCAGGGTGCTCTCAACCGCCAGTCTGCCACGACTGCCTCATTCTCCACTGAAGGTATAACCTGTCTTTCTCAGAGCCCCCACTGGATTGCCGATTCCGGTGCTACTCATCACATCACCTCCCAGAGGCCCCCAAAGTATATACAGTCGGCTCATCCTAAGTTCATCACGGTTGCTAATGGCGACACCACCCCGGTCTCTGGCGTGGCTGATCTTCGCCTCACTCCAACTCTCCTTTTATCCTCGGTTCATGTTCCAGGATCTCCTTTTAATTTACTCTCTATTAGTCGTCTACGCAGGAACTTGATTGTTTTGTTACCTTCTCTTCTTCCACTTTTGTTGTGCAGGATCGCCGCACGCGGAATATCATTGGTAAAGGGCGGCTGGAAAATGGATTGTATCTCATGGATCTCCTACCTACCACTCTCTCTGCTATCTCCACCACTGATTGGCATCGTCGGCTTGGGCATGCTCCCCTTCCCGTTCTCAAGAAAGCTCTTCCTGATGTTCCCTTACAAGAGTTTACTTGTGAATCCTGTATCTATGGCAAACAACATCGTTCGTTTTTTCCTTCTACTTGTCCCCGGAGTAGTACTCCGTTCTCTTTAGTTCACTCTGATATATGGGGCCCCTACAAAGTCCCTAGTATTTTTGGAATCGTTATTTTGTGACATTTATTGATGATTACTCACGGCTTACTTGGTTATATTTACTGCATGACCGTACTGAATTAACATGTGTTCCGCACCTTTATTACTGAGATGCGTACACAGTTCTCTACTCCGTTAAAAATCATCCGAATTGATAATGCTCGTGAGTACACCGGTCGTACCTTCTCCAATCTTTGCTCCGAGTTTGGCATCATCCATCAAACCTCCTACGCTTATACTCCTCAATAAAAAGGTGTGGCCGAACGAAAGAACCGACATCTCCTTGATGTAGCTCGGTCCCTTATGTTCCAAATGAAGGTGCCCACCGAATACAATTCTAATTAACTCTTCTTTTTTTTTTCAGGATGAGAAATGATCCGTTTGCCCCGAAATGACCCAGTCCAATAGGGAAATCCCAATTCAGTGGGCCTTTCGATACAATCAAATAGATTGCCGCAAGGGCGCCATATTCTAGGAGCCCAAACTATGTGATTGAATAAATCCTCCTCTATCTGTTGCGGATCGAGGGCCCCTTCTTCAAACTCCGATTCGTATTTTTCATATAGAAATCTATGATCAACAAACTCCAGCGTCGAGAAATTGGTTAATCGGTAAAGATACATGGATTTGGTGTTAAAAAAAAGTAATTTTTGTAATTGGAACATATTTTGTTAAACCTCCCCCTTTATATGGATTCTATAAGGTTGAGACCAAAAATGAAAATAAAATTGCCAAAAATGAACAAGATGAAATTTCCATTTCTTCATCAGAATTAGAGTTCCCTTTGAAGCCAGAATTGCTTTTCCTTGATATCGAACATAATGTATGAAAGGTTCTTTGAGGAACCATAGAATCCTCTGAAAAGAATTACAATACATTACTCTAAAATATTCTATTTTTCCATAGAAATGTGTTCGTTCAAGAAAGACTTCAAAAGATGTTGATCGTAAGTAAGAAGACTGTTTACGAAGAAACAGGAATATATATTCGCATTCATATACATTGGAACTTTGCGGTTTCTACTACTTGTCATCTCATCAACCACATGCCCTTGTCCGTCCTTGCTTTCGCCTCCCCATTCAGTCTCCTTTTCCCCTCCACCTCCCCTTTCCCTCTCACACCCCGTGTCTTCGGCTGTGTTTGCTATGCTCATCTCCTTGGCCCATCCACCGACAAACTTGCTGCTCGCGCCGTCAAGTATATGTTCGTTGGTTATTCCCGGACTCAGAAAGGTTATGTCTGTTACTCTCCCACTGAAGGCAAGCTCGTGGTCTCGGCTGATGTAACCTTCTCTGAGGACCAACCATTCCACTCCCCTACCTCTCACTACCCTCTCTCTTTCCCGACTCCTCTTCCTCGGCCCGCCATCCCAGTTACGACTCCGTCTCTACCACCAACTACACCTACGATTCACATCCCTCCCGTGGCACCTCCACCCCTTCTGCGTGTCTATACTCGCTGAATATCCAAGGATGCTCTCCTACAACAGTCTCCTGATGCCAATGACATTTCGACAATGGCTGATCCAGCGACCACCTCTATGGCTCATCCCTTGGCCAACTACGTATCTCTACATCGCCTTTCCCCCCCTCTCCAACAATTTGTCATCTCTCTTTCTTCTGTTTCTCTTCCTAACAATGTGCAGGAGGCTCTTCACCATCCAGGCTGGCGGGCAGCCATGGACGACGAAATGACAGCCCTCTGGGCTAACCAGACATGGGACCTGGTCCCCCTTCCTCCTAGACACTCCTGTGTTAGCTGCAAATGGGTGTTCGTTATTAAACATGCTGCTGATGGCACCATTGATCGCTTGAAAGCTCGCCTCGTGGCCCGGGGTTTCACTCAGCAACAAGGAATCGATTATGAGGAAACCTTCTCCCCGGTGGCCAAACTGAACACTGTTCGTGCCCTTATCTCCTTGGCTGTTCATCGCCATTGGCCCCTCTATCAGCTCGACATCAAAAATGCCTTCCTTAATGGTGATCTGCAGGAAGTTGTCTATATGATCCAACCTCCCGGGTTTGAGACCACGGCGGAATCCTTGGTCTGTCGTCACCGGAAATTTATATATGGTCTCAAACAGTCACCGCGCGCTTGGTTTGACAAATTCAGCAAGGTTGTTTGTGCTATGGGATCCACTCGCAGCACGGCTGATTTCTCTCTATTCACCCGCCACCGGTCAACCGACACTATGATTCTTCTTGTATATGTTGATGATATCCTCATCAATGGCGATGACACCACAGGGATACAATATGTTAAACAACAGCTGAACTCGACGTTCCAGACAAAAGACCTGGGAAATCTTCGATACTTCCTTGGGCTTGAAGTAGCGAGACGACCTGACGGTCTTGTTTTATCCCAACGAAAGTACTGTATTGACCTCCTCCAAGATGCTGGATACTCTGGATGCAAACCTATTGACACTCCTATGGATGCAAATCACAAGCTCTCTGCTCATAGCTCTGACTCCGACCAACTGCTTACAAACCCCGAATACTATCGACGCTTGGTCGGAAAGCTAATCTACCTTACGGTGACACGACCGGACATCTCATTTGCTGTAGGAGTAGTAAGTCGGTTTATGCATGCTCCTCGGACATCTGATCTTCAAGATGTTGAGCGTATTCTTAGATATCTAAAGAACGCTCCCGGTCAAGGATTGCTGTACAAACCATCTACCTCTCTATCTCTTGTTGCGTTCTGTGATGCCGACTACGCAGGATCTATTGACGATAGGCGCTCCACCACTGGTTTCTGTACATACTTTGGTGGACATCTCATTACCTGGCGAAGCAAGAAACAGACTGTGGCTGCTCGCTCATCTGCTGAGGCTGAGTACCAGGCCATGGCAGCCGTTGCGTCTGAGTTAACCTGGCTTGAGAGCCTTCTAAACGATTTAGTTATAAAACTCTCATCTCCGGCAATTCTTCTTTGCGACAGTCAAGCTGCAATACATATTGCCAAGAATCCAGTCTTCTATGAATGAACAAAGCATATCGAAGTTGACTGTCACTTTATTCAGGAAAAGGTACAGTCAAAGAAGATAGAATTGGAGCATGTTCCCTCTACAAGACAGGTTGCTGACATCCTTACTAAAGCTCTCTCCCGGCCATTATACTATCAGTTTCTGTCCAAGCTTGGCGCATACGACTTGTACGCTCCAGCTTGCGGGGGAGTGTTAGATAAATCCATGTAATAGGCCCATGTACAGACCCATTTATTCCTTCTGGTCTTTAGTCCCACACCATGTATAGTTTTTTCTGTCTCCCTCTCTCTCCTATATATATGTATTCTTCCTTTGTATTTGGACATAAGAAATATATAAAAAGATTTGGGGAATTTTCAACAGATCCAACAAAGTATCACTCCGTGTGTGGGTGCCCTACAATATGTTGTTGTGACTTCGTCGAATGTGTCCTAAGTTGTGAAATGAGTCTGCCAGTATATGCACCTCCCTATAATGGAGCACTGGACTGTGATTAAACCTATTTATGCCATCTCATAGCAAAGATCACTCATGGACTTTTTCATGTGTGCTCCCTATCTCATCCTTCTCAGGGTTTTTTGATACCGATTGGGCAGGAAGTTGCGAGGATTGTCGAATTATTATCAATTTTGCCATCTTTCTTTTGGCAATTTGACATTCCTAGACTTCGCAAACATCCGGTGGCTGTTCCTTCTAAAAACCAGTGGGTCTAACCAAACTAAGAAATAGATAAATAGATCTTTATCACTGATAGATGTCATACTTTTATGACTTTAATTAAGATATATGCAGGTTCTCAAAATTTATGGACCCACACTATCTGCAAGTGTCAAGAAAGGGACGGTTTAATTGCAATTAAATGAAGATGCCTATCTACTAAGATGCAATTGAAACAAGAAATGCTCGTCTCTTAAGAGGTTAAAATCATTCCCTTACATTTGATGCAATGAGCAAGTTATGCCCAATGACCCATTTTTACGTCACCCAAGTAAAAATAAAACATGAATTAGAGTCTAAAGTGTTAGTTTTATTATTATTAATATGTCCGCGCGTGTCAGGACCGACTCGGAACGACCCGATGAGTTCCGTGTCACTAGAGTTAGGCTCTACGCTGGAGATACTATATAAGGCCATTCCACATCTGATGAGCCTTAGTAGACTATCTTGAGCGGAAAGCAACATTCTCAAGATTACAGTTTTAGGTTTCCGCTCCCTGTCGGCGCTCTCCCGCTTGCGAATTTTCTACAGCCGCTTTCGCGATTCTTCCATCGCAGATCGCAAAGAAGATCTCGCTGCGCCGTTCTGATTTGCGATTTCCTGAAGCCTTCTCACGACGCCGATCGTTGGTTTGAAGGTTTCTCCCGTCGGCGTCTCCTAGTTCTCAAGTCCCGCTCCGGAGGATCGCAAGAGGATCGATCGTGTTTCTCTGTGCCGTTCCTCTGCCGTTGCAGATCGCAAGGAAGGAGATCCCCCCAGATCTGCTCTTTCCTAGTAAGTCTCTTCTCTTTGCCTGCGCCTCCAGTCCAGATCCGGCCGTTTCCTGCCAGATCCGGCCGTTTCCTGCCAGATCCGGCCGTTTCCTGCCAGATCCGACCGCCTCCTGCCAGATCCGTCCACCTCCTGCCAGATCCGGCCGCCTCCAGTCCAGATCCGGCCATTTCCTGCCAGATCCGGCCGCCTCCTGCCAGATCCGGCCGCCTCCAGTCCAGATCCTGCAAGTTTGCTGGAGATCTTGTCGTTTGCGAAGAGTAGAGATCTTCAACCTCAGATCTCAGTGGTGGTGCAGCCGTGAAAACCTAAATTGAGAAAATTAAGTTTCTGTAGCAAATCTGGAAGAGGGATCGACTTCTTATTGCCGTGTCTTATCTCTGCTATCTGAACAAATTGAGCAGAAATTTTCTCAACCTCCTGTTCCAGATCTACTCCAAGTTGTTTGATTGCAAGAACCAGAACTTTCCTGAATAGAGAGAATTTTTCTCTCCTGCCTGTGTTCCTTGTTTTCGGTGTGCACTTTGGAGGAGCCCTAGTTTTCCGGCGACTGCGTTCAGCCGAAAAGGAGGTGCAAATTGAATTTTCTGGATTGGATCCGAAGTTTCCCGGTCGTCATCGCGCGAATCAGGTGATTGTTTCAGTTTTTTCTATTATAGAATTCTGCTGCAATGTCGAAGAAAAGTGCGCTCGACGTCACCAAGCTGCAGTCGTTCGACGCATCCGATTTCCTCAGTTGGAAAATTCAAGTCCAACTTGGAATGAAGGAACGCGATATCTTCTACACTGTCCAGAGCGACTTTGCGTCTTCTGGCGAGGGCGTAGACGAATATCAGTGGACCAAGGATGAGGATTTCTGCAGGGACTACCTGTTGAATTCCCTCAATCCTCGTCTCGCACTGACCTACCACGCGGTCCACGCCTATAAGACCGCAAAGGAGATCTGGGATCGTCTCAACGCGCATTTCCAGAAGGAGTTGTTGTCCAAATCACTCATTGGGGAGAAGTTCTTCAACTTCCGCCTCAAGGCGAATCTGTCGATCACCTCCCAGATCATAGAGCTGGAGAATTTGCGCAACAAGCTGGAGGACGATCAATCGAAGATGGACGATAATTTGTTCGTGTACTTGATCCTGAGCAAGCTACCTGCGGAGTGGCTGACATTCAAGACAGAGATGCATAGGCGGAAGGAGAAGATTACTCTGGATGAACTCAAAAGGTTCATTCACATCGAGGACCAGAACATTGCTGGAAAGAGCGTGGAGCAGGTTGCTCAGCCCCCACAGGTTGTCAACTTCGTTTCTCGACCTAATAAGCCTCCTCGGAAGCCCCCGGTACCTAAAGTTGACCCTCCTGCCCAGTTGGCTGTCAAGAAGCCTTCTCTCAAAAGGAGGAAGGGTAAATGCAACAACTGCGGCAAGTGGGGTCACTGGGCTGCTGACTGTAGGGGTCCGAAGAAGCAAAAAGATGAAGCTCCATCTTAGGCGGCAAACATAGTGGTCGATACTTCTGATCCCAAGTCCTTTGTGGCTATGATCGGGAGCAATCACCGCAGTGCGTCTTCTGAGTGATGGCTGGACAGCGGTGCTACCTGTCACGTCACAAATGACAGAGGTCTACTCTCCGACGTCAGAGCAGTCCGAGACAGAGTAGAGAATTGCAATGGAGGAAAGACAGTCGTCACTCATGCTGGGACGGCAAAGCTCGTCCTCTCTTCAGGTAAATTTTTTTTTTTGCAAAATGTTAAGTTAGTTCATAATTTAACCAAAAATTTAATTTCTATGAGCTTGTTAGATAAGTCCGGAATATCCTTCACAACCATTAGCGGTAGAATAACACTGTCTGTTAATTCACATTATTTTGGTTGCGCTTACTTGATCAATGGAATGTATAAACCTAACCTAGAAAACGAGTGCATAAATCAAGTGAGTTCGTCTCTGTTAGATCCAAAGCTACTTCACAATAGACTTGGACACGCTCACTACAAGAAGATGCACGATCTAGCTAAGAGTCACAACATTCCGTTAGATTTCTCTATTCGCTTTGGTAGGTGCGAGGTTTGTGCCCAAACTAAAATAACTAGAAACCCTTATAAGACCGTTTCTAGGAGCACACAACTTTTGGAGTTGATTCATTCCGACCTCTGTGACTTTCGGAGTCATGCCACTAGAGGGGGAATGAAGTATCTAATTACCTTCATTGACGATTTCTCCAGATTTTGTCATGTCTACCTATTGAAATCGAAAGACGAGACATTCGAGACCTTCAAAATCTTCAAATCTCGGGTAGAAAACCAGTTAAATCTGAAGATTAAGAGACTTAGAAGTGATCGAGGAGGAGAATACACTGCAACTGGGTTTAGGGAGTTTTGTGCCACTGAGGGCATAATCCTTGAAACTACAGCTCCTTACTCACCCCAATCAAATGGCGTTGCTGAGCGTAAGAATAGAACTTTAACAGAGATGTTAAATTCTATGCTCCTGACCGCTGGCATGCCCAATTCCTTCTGGGGGGAAGCAGTCCTTACTGCAAATCACATTCTGAATAGAGTGCCTCACTCAAAGCTCAGTTCTACTCCTTATGAGCTGTGGCACGGTCATCCTTGTAGATATGACACTCTTAAGACTTGGGGCTGTATCACCTATGTGCGTATATAAGACCTTAAAAGACCTAAGGTGGGACCTAGAACGACAACCTGTGTCTATCTAGGCAGTGCAGAAGACAGTGCAGCTGACCGATTTCTGGATATATCCATTAATTCAGTGATAGAGTCCAGAGATGCTATCTTCTTTGAGCATAAATTTATCAAAGATTATGGCCTGACCGTTCCTGAATCTACTGACATGATCTCAGAGTCTACGGTAGAACCCGAAGCTGGCCCCTCTGGCACTGCTCCCCAACCTCTAGAGGTCGAACCTATTCCTCTTAGAGTATCTACAAGAGATAGAATCCCTAAGGATTTTGGTGAGAATTTCGTCACCTACCACTTAGAGGATGATCCATTTTCCTACCAGGAAGCGATGAGATCGAGAGATGCGTTAATGTGGGCAGAAGCCATCGACGATGAGATGAACTCGCTGCTACAAAATAATACCTGACATCTAGTGGACCTACCGAAAGGAGCTAAAGTCCTGGGATGTAAGTGAGTACTGAAGAAGAAGTTACATAGTGATGGGTCTATAGCCAGATACAAAACACGTCTAGTCGCTAAGGGTTATAAACAACAAGGGGGAATTGACTACTTTGATGTCTACTCACCTGTATGTCACCTATCTATTATTAGAATTCTTCTAGCCTTAGCCTCTATCAAGAATTTCATCGTCCATCAGATGGACGTGAAAACAGCCTTTTTGAATGAAGAGATAAATGAAGAGATCTATATGGCACAACCTGAAGGTTATGTCCATAAAGATTTAAAAGATAAAGTGTGCAAGCTAGATAAATCCATCTTTGGGCTTAAACAAGCACCTAAGATGTGGCACATGAAGTTTGATCAAGTGGTAAAGAGCTTTGGATTTCAGTCCAGTCTCTCAGACAAGTGTCTCTATTACCGCTCGATGTCAAACCAAACAGTCATCATATGCCTATATGTGGATGACATGTTGATCCTGGGGTCAGACCTAGCTGTCGTAAGGGATATTAAGTCCGCTCTCGCCAAAGCGTTTGATATGAAGGACCTTGGTCCTGTCGATACCCTACTAGGTATGAAAGTAAGAGTAGACAAGGGATGTGTCACTCTGAGTCAAGCTCACTACATAGAGCAGATTCTTAATACCTGAGGTTATAAAGATTGTAGGCCTGTTGAAACACCAACTGATCCAAACGTCAAGCTGAGTCCGAATGAAGGAATAAGCGTTGATCAAGTTAAGTACTCAAAGATCATTGGAAGTCTCATGTACGTCACAAGCTGCACTAGACCTGACATTGCTTTCTCCGTAAGCATGCTAAGTCGTTTTACCAGTAATCCAGGCAAAGAGCATTGGGATGCCCTAGATAGGCTGATGAAGTATCTCAAAGGTACTAAAGACCACGCTCTGTGCTACACTGGTCACCCTCCTACTTTGGAAGGGTACTCTGATGCCTCCTGGTGTTCAGAAATTGTAAACAGCAATTCCACAAGTGGATTTATATTCACATTGGGTGGCGCTGCAGTTACTTGGAAGTCCAAGAGACAGACTTGTATAGCTTTGTCGTCTATGGAAGCCGAGTTGTTTGCCTTAGCTTCAGCTGGTGAAGATGCAGACTGGATCAGAAATTTGATCTTAGACATTCCCTTGTCTAGACTTCAAATCAAATCTTTAAGCCTGTACTGTGATAATCAGGCAGCAGTCCAAGTTGTTAAAAATGTCCTCTTTAACACTAAGAGACGACATGTACGACTGAGACACGCTCTTTTGAATTATCTTAAAGAACAAGGCATTATTACTTTGGTCGATGTGCGATCGAAGGATAATCTAGCTGATCCATTGACGAAAGGAATGCCCCGAGACCGTTCAATCAAAACAGTGGGGGAAATGAGACTTAAGGCGGTTTGAGACCAACCTTAGTCCGAATGTTTTGATTCCTTCCTTTGTCAAATCTAGCATATTGTGCTCCGTTGGTGTTTTGGTTGTTGAGTACGAATCTCTGGTTGGTTGTTTCATTCCAAATTTGATGATAACAACCTCATCCAGATTCGTCTTCCTTAACTTGGAGGAGAGTGTTATTCCACATTTGATAACACGATCTGACTTGTTTTGGACCTTCTCCTGTTGATTGGTTCCATTCCACATTTGATGAGTTCCAATCAACCCTAGAAGAACAGTAACCAGGATATCACACATAGGAACACAGATATAGCTGCGTTGTCCAGAAGTCTGAAATCGTTTCGTTTGGAAACAGTTAATAGATTCTGCGGTTTAACCTGAAATACTCTACCTATATCCTCTAAGCATAATTTAAAGTACTACGTTCTTATATACAGAACTAGATACATGTACATTTTCCATAGTTGAATTCATTCTGAATGAAGTTCTCTGTTGGAAATTACAAGAAATGCTGCTGCAGGAGGAGCACATGCAGACTGGGATCCTGAGAAGGATGATCTGCTGGATGATGGTTTCTAGAGTATCTGTTTGGTTTTCTTTCTCTGACTTACAGCACTGATTAGCTCTCTTTACCTGTTTTGTTTGGATTATTTCCTGCTCTTTTGTTGATCATGAGACATTAGGTCTTCTGGTACCTATTTCTCTGATTGTACTTTTGACTTTCATGTGATGCTGCTTAGTTTATGTTTTATTCTTATGCGTGCATACATACTTCTGTTTTCTTCAGTCCAATATGTTATAACAGGTGCTTTCGGACACGGTTGTGTAATGAGTCGAACTGGTTGAACACTACACACACCAACCCTTTTTCCAACGTCGGTATACCGCGGACATAGGAGGAGATTGTTAGTTTTATTATTATTAATATGTCCGCGCGTGTCAGGACCGACTCGGAACGACCCGATGGGTTCCGTGTCACTAGAGGTTAGGCTCTACGCTGGAGATACTATATAAGGCCATTCCACGTAGAGCCTTAGTAGTATCTCCAGCGTAGAGCCTAACTCTAGTGACACGGAACCCATCGGGTCGTTCTGAGTCGGTCCTGACACGCGCGGACATATTAATAATAATAAAACTAACAATCTCCTCCTATGTCCGCGGTATACCGACGTTGGAAAAAGGGTTGGTGTGTATAGTGTTCAACCAGTTCGACTCATTACACAACCGTGTCCGAAAGCACCTGTTATAACATATTGGACTGAAGAAAACAGAAGTATGTGTTCGTTATTAAACATGCTGCTGATGGCACCATTGATCGCTTGAAAGCTCGCCTCGTGGCCCGGGGTTTCACTCAGCAACAAGGAATCGATTATGAGGAAACCTTCTCCCCGGTGGCCAAACTGAACACTGTTCTTGTCCTTATCTCCTTGGCTGTTCATCGCCATTGGCCCCTCTATCAGCTCGACATCAAAAATGCCTTCCTTAATGGTGATCTGCAGGAAGTTGTCTATATGATCCAACCTCCCGGGTTTGAGACCACGGGGGAGTACTTGGTCTGTCGTCTCCGGAAATTTATATATGGTCTCAAACAGTCACCGCGCGCTTGGTATGACAAA
Organism: Dactylorhiza incarnata; assembly: GCA_033032865.1. Lineage (NCBI taxonomy): Eukaryota > Viridiplantae > Streptophyta > Magnoliopsida > Asparagales > Orchidaceae > Dactylorhiza > Dactylorhiza incarnata. The sequence continues at coordinate 4,440,055 of JAWHQI010000068.1, forward strand.
TTCAGCAAGGTTGTTTGTGCTATAGGATTCACTCGCAGCACGGCTGATTTCTCTCTATTCACCCGCCACCGGTCAACCGACACTATGATTCTTCTTGTATATGTTGATGATATCCTCATCACTGGCGATGACACCACAGGGATACAATATGTTAAACAACAGCTGAACTCGGCGTTCCAGACAAAAGACCTGGTAAATCTTCGATACTTCCTTGGGCTTGAAGTAGCGAGACGATCTGACGGTCTTGTTTTATCCCAACGAAAGTACTGTATTGACCTCCTCCAAGATGTTGGATACTCTGGATGCAAACCTATTGACACTCCTATGGATGCAAATCACAAGCTCTCTGCTCATAGCTCTGACTCCGACCAACTGCTTACAAACCCCGAATACTATCGACGCTTGGTCGGAAAGCTAATCTACCTTACGGTGACACGACCGGACATCTCATTTGCTGTAGGAGTAGTAAGTCGGTTTATGCATGCTCCTCGGACATCTCATCTTCAAGATGTTGAGCGTATTCTTAGATATCTAAAGAACGCTCTCGGTCAAGGACTGCTGTACAAACCATCTACCTCTCTATCTCTTGTTGCGTTCTGTGATGCCGACTACGCAGGATCTATTGACGATAGGCGCTCCACCACTGGTTTCTGTACATACTTTGGTGGACATTTCATTACCTGGCGAAGCAAGAAACAGACTGTGGCTGCTCGCTCATCTGCTGAGGCTGAGTACCAGGCCATGACAGCCGTTGCGTCTGAGTTAACCTGGCTTGAGAGCCTTCTTAACGATTTAATTATAAAACTCTCATCTCCGGCAATTCTTCTTTGCGACAGTCAAGCTGCAATACATATTGCCAAGAATCCAGTCTTCCATGAATGAACAAAGCATATCGATGTTGACTGTCACTCTTATTCAGGAAAAGGTACAGTCAAAGAAGATAGAATTGGAGCATGTTCCCGCTACAAGACAGGTTGCTGACATCCTTACTAAAGCTCTCTCCCGACCATTATACTATCGGTTTCTGTCCAAGCTTGGCGCATACGACTTGTTCGCTCCAGCTTGCGGGGGAGTGTTAGAGAAATCCATGTAATAGGCCCATGTACAGACCCATTTATTCCTTATTGTCTTTAGTCCCACACCATGTATAGTTTTTTCTGTCTCACTCTCTCTCCTATATATATGTATTCTTCCTTTGTATTTGGACATACGAAATATATAAAAAGATTTGGAGAATTTCCAACAGATCCAACAAAGTATCACTCCGTGTGTGGGTGCCCTACAATATGTTGTTGTGACTTCGTCGAATGTGTCCTAAGTTGTGAAATGAGTCTGCCAGTATATGCACCTCCCTATAATGGAGCACTGGACTGTGATTAAACCTATTTATGCCATCTCATAGCAAAGATCACTCATGGACTTTTTCATGTGTGCTCCCTATCTCATCCTTCTCAGGGTTTTTTGATACCGATTGGGCAGGAAGTTGCTAGGATTTTCGAATTATTATCAATTTTGCCATCTTTCTTTTGGCAATTTGACATTCCTAGACTTCGCAAACATCCGGTGGCTGTTCCTTCTAAAACCAGTGGGTCTAACCAAACTAAGAAATAGATAAATAGATCTTTATCACTGATAGATGTCATACTTTTATGACTTTAATTAAGATATATGCAGGTTCTCAAAATTTATGGACCCACACTATCTGCAAGTGTCAAGAGAGGGACGGTTTAATAGCAATTAAATGAAGATGCTTATCTACTAAGATGCAATTGAAACAAGAAATGCTTGTCTCTTAAGAGGTTAAAATCATTCCCTTACATTTGATGCAATGAGCAAGTTATGCCCAATGACCCATTTTTACGTCACCCAAGTAAAAATAAAACATGAATTAGAGTCTAAAGACCTTCAACGTGAGGGGGATATGTTAAGAATATCGCCTCACATCCGAAAACTTAGTAGTATTTTGCACTTAATATTGATTTTAAGCCCTCTACCTCTAAACAATTGATTTTAGGTTGGATGCATATGTTGTACTACTACTTGTTATGACATATTACTCATTTCTTCCAAGGCCTAGCAATTGCTCATTGAACTATGTCTTTAAAACAATTGTGGCTTTGATCAATGATGGTGTGAAACTGTGGTTGCAACGTAGCGATGCAAATACACATGGATGATTGTGTTAACATTTTGATCCAAATAAGTGTTTTAAGGAAATGATGTTTGTGACCACAACCATCCCAGCAGTACCTGCATTTGCCATCATTAACTACAGCGGTCGCCGCTCTCTCAAACAAGCCCCTGAGATCATTTTTCTTCTTTCCCAGTTAAAATTACAATGTAATTGCCAAGTTTACAAAGATGTGGATCTAACTAAGTTCTTTTTTAAGAGCTCATAGGTTAACTTCATGGCTTGTTTAATGCATTTTGACACTTTATTTTATTCAGGAGGGACTGAAATTGAAGTGGCCATGGCTAGGAGTGGCGGCAATGGTGAGTGCGGGTGGTATGATCCTTCAGTTATTGTGATTTTAATCATTTCATAGCTATGCTACAGCTCATATGTAGGTATTTTGATTAGATGGGCTTCCAGACTGCTGCAGATATTTATATTTTTTTTGTTAATTTTGGTACATTTTAGGTTTGTGACTAGAAATTATAAGTTTGGCCCTCAGAAGTATACATAATATATTTTGTTAGCGAATGCAGCTAATTTGATCGCAGTTACGGCTACTTGGTATCATAAATTTCAAAATATGACCGTAATTGCATTATGAAACCTGATCATATTTTGCAATTAATATGATTGTATCTAAAAGAAAGTGCCCGACGGCGACATATAGGGGAAAATACATTCAAGCAATCCAAAGGCTTTATTTTTTAATATACAGTAAAAATTGTCATTATGATTATGCAACCTAACATGATGAAATTTGCTTGATTAGGGAATATGATTGATGTGCACTCGTAAAGATGATACGTGATGTGGTCTCACAAAATGTTCAGGCAGTGCATTCGGGCAGTGCGCTAATGAATATCACTCGCCTCATTTGGTGGAGAAAATGGGGTTGACCAAGATAAACCCCACTATTCTCCTTAAAATCTCTCATCATGGGGTTCAAATAGTAAAGTCCCTCATCATGGGGTGCAAATAGTAAAATCCCTCATCATGGGATGCAAATAGTAAAGTCCCTCATCATGAGGTGCAAATAGTAAAATCCCACATCATGGGGTGTAAATAGTAAAATCTCACATCATGAGGTGCAAATAATAAAATCCTCCAACATGTGGGTGTAAATAGTAAAATCCTCCAACATGTGGGCGCAAATAGTAAAATCCTTCAATACGGTCTGTGTATAGCAAATAATATGGTTATGGTGTGCGCATAATTATATCCGTCATATGAATATATATCACCACAAAACTATACAAATTGGTGTGCGCGTAGCTATATTCATGATAAGTGTGCGTATAACACATAAATTGGTTATGGTGTGCGGGTAGCCGCATAACCACCATAACCACCCATTTAATTACGAAAGTGCCGCCCTCAAAAACTATAAATAGAACCCCAAGACTTCTCTTTTTTCCAACTTCTCCTCCTCCATCTCTCCCCCCTTTTGAGACTTTCTCTCTCTCCGGCCGGGAAAATTCTCCTACGGATTTTCTCTCTCCTCCTTCCTTGCGTGCTCACAAGCGCGCCTCCTCCTTGCGCGCTCACAAGCGCGCCACCTCCTTGCGCGCTCACAAGCGCGCCTCCTCCATGCGCGCTCACAAGCGCGCCTCCTCCTTGCGCGCTCACAAGCGCGCCTCCTCCTTGCGCGCTCACAAGCGAGCGTCCTCCTTGCGCGCTCACAAGCGCGCCTCCTCCTTGCGCGCTCACAAGCGCGCATCCTCCTTGCGCGCTCACAAGCGCTCCTCCTCCTTGCGCGCTCACAAGCGCGCCCTTTCCTTGCGCGCTCACAAGCGCGCCTCCTCCTTGCGCGCTCACAAGCGCGCCACCGCGCGCTCCGCTCCAAGCGCACCTTCGTGCGCTCCGCTCTAAGCGCACCTTCGTGCGCTCCGCTCTAAGCGCACCTTTGTGCGCTCCGCTTCAAGCACGCCTCTTAGCACACTCAGAACGCTCTCGTGTTCGTTGCGCGCTCAGAGCGCCTCCGCGCTCGTTGCGTGCTCAGAACGCCTCTTCGTTCGCTCAGATTGCTTCTCCGTTCGTTACGCGCTCAGAACACTTCTGAGCGCGCTCCGAGCACTTTCATATTTCGGGCACGCTCACTTTTTGTCTTTCTAGCACGCTCACATTTTCTCTTTCTAGCATGCTCACATTTTGTCTTTCTAGTTTCTCAGATTGCAGGAACGTCTTGTCACCTTTTTCGTCTTCAACAAAGCTGCCCGAACTGCCCAAACTGCCCGAACTGCCCGAGGGCAAGACGGTCATTTACGAAAAATGACGATCCGTGTGCTCTGAACCGGGAAACGTGATTCGTCCGCCAGGTGGTTATGGTGGTTACGACGGCAAAATTACCGGGCTACCCCCGGCCAAAGCTATAAAAGGAGCCCAGAGCCTTCATTTGAGGGGACCTTGCCTTCTGGACCCGGGAGAGCTTCTTGCAGACTTTCGCGGAATTCTCCTTCGGACTCGAAGATTTCCTTCTTCCCGAAAGGCGACTCAGCGCGCTCACTTTTGTTCTCCAGGGCGTTCTCACTTTTGTTCTCCACCTTTCTCAGAAGGAGAAAGGACTTAGTTTTTCTGGAGGTGGTCTGTCACCTTCGGAATTCTCTCTCTCTCTCTTTATCTCTATTATTGTAACGAGCAGCGGCCTGTCGCGCTCGACTTCTAAATCTCTAATTGTAACCCCCAGAAGAGAGTGGAAGTTTGGTCGGCACAGCTCCGACCACGTGGTTTTCTACCCTTTTCGGGTTTTCCACTCTAAAAAGTTCCAGTGTAATCAACGAATCTCAAATTGACTGTTTGCGCGCTTGGTTCGCTCCCGAGCTAAGGTGGTTCAAGTAAACCGGTCTACCAAGAGCCCTAAGCGACCCGCAACAGTTTGTCGCCGTCTGTGGGAATGGATTCCCAACTACCGAGCAAAGGATTTTCGAACGCAGTGCCCGCTTCGCCTGAGTTCACGAAACCAGCGAGAGTGGACACCTCCCCCGAACTATCCGACGCATGCAGTTCCTCAATCCCTGAAGGCCCTGCGAAAAGAGCGCTCATCGCTGCACCCATCTAGCCCCAGTGGATTGGATCAACTGGCAAGCCGGCCCCTCTCATAGCGGGGCAGGATCCGAACGATATCACGCACCAGCAAAGGAGATCCCCCCCTGTCAAAGTCAATTTTGGCATACCCAGTACCGTCGTGGCTAAAGCTCCCGCACTGCAAGGAGTTCCACGGGGCAGAGGATCCGTACGAGCACGTTAATCACTTCTTGATAACGTTGCGAACGTTCAGACTTCCCGACCAAATCAGCTGCAAAATCTTCACCGAGACACTGCGCGGAGACGCCCTCTGCTGGTATCAATCTCTGCCAAATGGAGCGATTCACAACTTCACCGAGTTGTCCCAACTGTTCGTTGAATGGCACGAGGCGCGTGCACCGAGGATCCAAGAAGAAGAGCTAGAACAACCCGAGACGAACGAGTTGCCCCACCTAGGGGAAGCGGGACGAATCAAGCAATAAGAAAAGATCTACACAAGCTTTCACCAGAAGCGTCCCCGTGGATGGATGGACTTCGCCTTAGACGCAAGCATAGACAATCCAGCCTGCGAACTAAGGAGAGCATTGTAACCCATCGCATCTCGTTCAATATCCTGTTCGTGGCAGCCATGGTGCGGCTCAAACTCCTAAGCGAGAACCTCAAGCTCAGGGCCAGCGACGCAGAGCTCCCAGACGGAACTATGGTACCCACCATAGGAGTCGTCACCCTCCCCGTCCAAGTAGGGATGCACTCGGAACCCGTCCTGTACGATGTTCAGTTCGTCATCGCAGAGGCAGACTCCTCCTACGACGCAATATTTGGGAGCCTCCTACTCGACGCCCTGGACCACGACGTTTCCATGTCTGGACGCATGGCCAACAAAGGGAGAATCCTCAAGGATGCAATTCGTGGTTTCGACACAGCCGCAGCCGAGCTCCCTTGGATCAACAACGACCCGTCACCAAAACCAAATTCTGAAAAGCAAGGCTTGCGGGAGGGCCGCGCAACCCCCGCGTTGGCAGAAAAAGCTAATCTTCCGGCACCGGCAAACCCACTACGATTTGGGGATACGTGTCGCAAGAGAAAGGGACAACAACAACAGTTCGAGAAGGCCGAACTGCCCATTCAGAACCGAGCAGACCGCTCCCGAGGGCTAGCAAATCAAAGCTCCCGGATCTACACCCCGTCAAATGCCCCCCGCGAGCATATACTGTCCGTAATCTACAACTGCAAAATCATCAACTGGCCCAGAGCACTCTCCCAGCACAGGGGAGATCAATCCAAGTTTTGCAATTTCCACAAAGGCCGAGGACACCGTACGGAGCACTGTGCCAGGTTGAAAGAAGAAATTGAACGCCTTGTCCAGTCAGGACACCTTGGGGCTTTCTGCGAAGAAGCACAGAAGGATGCCACCGAAGGTCGATCGCCGGGTCACCGCCGCCCACCATGCTGAACGACCGAAAGAGCTCGAGCAAGCGCAACGCAAAGGGAGCTCGATGTTACCCACTCTCTCGTCAAACTTATATCAGAAACTTATTGGCTCAGAAGCCGAACCCATTCGGGGCCCTGCCCCGGGGACTTTGCACCGCCGTCGATTGAAGGCTCGCCCTTCTCCTCCGCCGTCGAGTCCCGACGTCGTAGGGGCCTGCCCCCCATACGTTCGCCCCCGGTTTGAATACACCAGCTATTCACCGGCCACTTCGGGGCCCTGCCCCCGGGACTTTGCACCGCCGTCGATTGAAGGTTCGCCCTTCTCCTCCGCCGTCGAGTCCCGGCGTCGTAAGGGCCTTCCCCCCTTACGTTCGCCCCCAGTTTGAATACACCAGCTATTCACCGGCCACTTCGGGGCCCTGCCCCGGGGACTTTGCACCGCCGTCGATTGAAGGTTCGCCCTTCTCCTCCGCCGTCGAGTCCCGGCGTCGTAGGGGCCTGCCCCCCTTACGTTCGCCCCCGGTTTGAATACACCAGCTATTCACCGGCCACTTTGGGGCCCTGCCCCGGGGATTTTGCACCGCCGTCGATTGAAGGTTCGCCCTTCTCCTCCGCCGTCAAATCCCGGCGTCGTAGGGGCCTGCCCCCCTTACGTTCGCCCACGGTTTGAATACACCCGCTATTCACCGGCCAAACCTATATTATGTAAAAGCCGCGAGCTCAGACTCGCGCAAACTAATTTTCTATTATGTAAAAGTCGCGAGCTCAGACTCGCGCAAACTAATTTTCTATTATGTAAAAGCTGCGAGCTCAAACTCGCGCAAACTAATTTTCTATTATGTAAAAGCCGCGAGCTCAGACTCGCGCAAACTAATTTTCTATTATGTAAAAGCCACGAGCTTAGACTCGCGCAAACTAATTTTCTATTATGTAAAAGCCGCGAGCTCAGACTCGCGCAAACTAATTTTCTATTATGTAAAAGTCGCGAGCTCAGACTCGCGCAAACTAATTTTCTATTATGAAAAAGCCGCGAGCTCAGACTCGCGCAAACTAATTTTCTATTATGTAAAAGCCGCGAGCTCAGACTCGCGCAAACTAATTTTCTATTATGTAAAAAGTCGCGAGCTCAGACTCGCGTAAACTTATATTCTATTATATCAAAAAGCCGCGAGCTCAGACTCGCGCGAACTAATTTTCTATTATGTAAAAACCGCGAGTTCAGACTCGCGCAAATTAATTTTTTTATGTAAAAAGCCGCGAGCTCAGACTCGCGCCAACTAATATTCTACTAAGACTCGCGCAGGCTCATCCGGTATTTTGTAAAAGGCCATCAAGTTGTTCAGGTATCAACGCTAAATAGCAAGCCAACAACAATCCCAAAGTACGAACATCCTTCGCCGGCCATCTTGAAACAACTTTCCTCAATCGACACTTCGACAACAACCAGGGCAGCAGGGCCACGAGAGTGCTATCGCAACGCAGCGCAGAGCAAGTAACGCCTAAACAGAACAAGAAAGCAAAAGCAACCGCGCACTCATCCTACAACATCAATTCCTACCCAAGGCGCCACGAAGATAGCAATGATCGAAGCCGCCGCAGAAAATATCAAAACCTCCGAACTCCTCCGCACAGTAATTCGTACTCCGAAGGTTTGGGGGGCTTATGATGTGCACTCGTAAAGATGATACGTGATGTGGTCTCACAAAATGTTCAGGCAGTGCATTCGGGCAGTGCGCTAATGATCATCACTCGCCTCATTTGGTGGAGGAAATGTGGTTGACCAAGATAAACCCCACTATCCCCTTAAAATCTCCCATCATGGGGTGCAAATAGTAAAGTCCCTCATCATGGGGTGCAAATAGTAAAATCCCTCATCATGAGGTGCAAATAGTAAAGTCCCTCATCATGAGGTGCAAATAGTAAAATCCCACATCATGGGGTGCAAATAGTAAAATCCCACATCATGAGGTGCAAATAGTAAAATCCTCCAAAATGTGGGTGTAAATAGTAAAATCCTCCAACATGGGGGCGCAAATAGTAAAATCCTTCAACACGGTCTGCGTATAGCAAATAATATGGTTATGGTGTGCGCATAACCATATCCGTCATATGAATACATATCACCGCAACACTATACAAACTGGTGTGCGCGTAGCTATATTCATGATAAGTGTGCGTATAACACATAAATTGGTTATGGTGTGCGGGTAGCCGCATAACCACCCTAATCACCCATTTAATTACGAAAGTGTCACCCTCAAAAACTATAAATAGAACCCCAAGGCTTCTCTTTTTTCCAACTTCTCCTCCTCCATCTCTCCCCCCTTTTGAGACTTTCTCTCTCTCCGGCCGGGAAAATCCTCCTACGGATTTTCTCTCTCCTCCTTCTTCCTTGCGCGCTCACAAGCGCGCCTCCTCCTTGCGCGCTCACAAGCGCACCACCTCCTTGCGCGCTCATAAGTGCGCCTCCTCCTTCTTCCTTGCGCGCTCACAAGCGCGCCTCCTCCTTGCGCGCTCATAAGCGCGCCACCTCCTTGCGCGCTCACAAGCGCGCCTCCTCCTTGCGCGCTCACAAGCGCGCCACCTCCTTGCGCGCTCACAAGCGCGCCTCCTCCTTGCGCGCTCACAAGCGAGCGTCCTCCTTGCGCGGTCACAAGCGCGCCTCCTCCTTGCGCGCTCACAATCGCGCCTCCTCCTTGCGTGCTCACAAGCGCACCTCCTCCTTGCGCGCTCACAAGCGCGCCCTTTCCTTACGCGCTCACAAGCGCACCTCCTCCTTGCGCGCTCACAAGCGCGCCTCCTCCTGGATATCCTTGCGCGCCTCATTCTGGGATGTGGATCGGCTTCGGAAATCTGGAGAGCCCTGGATGGGCTGTTTAACAAGAAGAATGTAGCAAGGCTACAGTTCTTGGAGAATGAGCTGGCAAGGTCGGCTCAAGGTGATCTTTCTATCTCCACTTTCTTTCTGAAGATGAAGAACTTGTGCGCTGAAATCTCAGCATTGGATCCTGATGAGCCTATCTCTGAGGCGAAGCTGAAGAGGCACATCATCCGCGACTTGCGGAAGGAATATGTTGCCTTTGTGACGTCGGTGCAGGGATGGGCAAATCAGCCGTCTCTGTTGGAGCTGGAGAACTTGCTTGCATCGCAAGAAAGTTTGGCAAGGCAGATGGCGGGGGTGTCGGTGGCTGGAGGAGATGGCGAAGTGCTCTTCTCGGGGAAGAAGAAGAAGTGGGATAAGAAGAAGAAGACCGCTGGAGGAGGCTATGGGCCTTCAACTTCTGGGCAGCAGGAAAGGAGGTATGCTCCCAAGGCTGACGGGAAGAAGAAGGGTGAAGGTCCGAAGTGCTTCAAGTGTGGCAAGTATGGCCACATCAGGAAGGATTGCAAGGTGGTCACCCAAGCTGGGCATGCTGCGGAGAAGGAGGAACCCAAGTCCGTTAGAAAAGCATAACAGTCTTAAGTCTAAGACCAAGCAGTTCGCTCCCAAGGGTCGTACCAACCCGATCACCACTACTCCTACCTATAGGGACAAGGGTAAGTTTAGGGCCACGGAACCCAAGTCCGTTATCATTACTGCTAGGAATCCAGGGAACCCCCACGGAGAGAAAGTGCCAGTAGGCAAGATTAGTAAAATGGATGCCACGTGTTACTCGTGTGGAGTCCAAGGGCACTATGCGTTCGAGTGTCCCGCTAGAACTAAACCCTTAGCTCTATTAGAGCCGACTTCAGGTCCTTCTGAATTGGTATATGAGGCATCGGAAGAGGAATAATTAGAGGGAGAGCCTAGTGATCTAGAGGATGATCCCAGTCTCTTGGTTATGCGATGTATTTTTGCCTCCCCTCGACCCACGGATGATTGGAATAGGAATAACATCTTTTCCATGTTATTTAAATCGGGAGATAAATTGTGCAAATTGATTATAGATAGTGGAAGTTCGATGAATGTTGTGTCTGAGAGTGCGGTAGGTAGAATGAAGTTGATGTCCGAACCACACCCAACTCCGTACAAAGTCGCTTGGATTAACAAGACTTCACTTCCGGTCTCCATGCGTTGTTTGGTCCCCTTGACCATCAAGTCGTACACAGATCGAATTTGGTGTGACGTCATACCCATGGACGCTTGTCATGTCCTTCTCGGTCGCCCATGGCTCTTTGATTATGACGTTACACACTACGGGCGCTCCAACATCTATTCCTTTAAGCACAATGGCAAGGTAGTTACACTAAAGCCCACTCCTCCTAAGGACACCTCCACCGCATCTAAGGACACCGTGATTCCCGTTGAACGAAAACCCCTTAGCCTCATATGAAAATCTGAATTTACTCGGGAGACATTTAAGGAAGGGTTTATGTGTGCATTGATATGCCTTTTTGTTCAAAAAGACGTAGAGACCTGGGATGAGTTGCCTAGTGAGTTGAGAAAATTATTGGAAGAATTTAAGGATGTTTATCCGGAAGAGTTGCCCTCCACTCTACCCCCCATGCGTGATATCCAACACGCGATCGATCTTATTCCAGGTGCATCCTTACCAAATTTACCTCACTATAGGTTAAACCCCGCCGCACATCAAGAACTTCAGACGCAAATATCAGATCTTTTAGCTAAAGGACTCATCCGACATAGTATGAGTCCGTGTGCGGTGCCCGCTCTGCTTGCCCCAAAGAAAGATGGGACATGGAGGATGTGTGTTGATAGCCGAGCTATCAACAAAATCACTATAAAATACCGCTTTCCCATCCCACGCTTAGATGACTTTTTGGATATGCTTGCGGGAGCCACAATATTTTCTAAATTGGATCTTAAGAGCGGTTATCATCAAATTAGGATTCGGGAAGGTGACGAGAAGACCGCCTTCAAGTCCAAGGAAGGTTTATATGAGTGGTTAGTAATGCCCTTTGGTCTTTCCAACGCACCTAACACGTTCTCCCGCATGACGACACAAATTTTCCAACCATATTTGGGCAAGTTTGTTGTAGTTTATTTCGATGACATTTTGGTGTATAGTAAAGCCGCTACCGATCATGAGACTCATTTAAGGGCTGTTTTGACTACCCTCCGCCGCGAGCAATTATTTCTCAACATAAAGAAATGCACCTTTAGTGCGCGATCATTAGAGTTTCTAGGTTATATAGTTAGTGCTGATGGTATTCACGTTGACCCCGCGAAGGTCCAAGCGATTCAAAGGTGGCCCGAACCTTCCACCCTTAGGGAGGTCCGTAGTTTCCATGGCTTAGCCACCTTCTATCGTCGCTTTATAAAGGACTTTAGTAGTGTTATGGCTCCAATCACCGAATGCCTTAAGAAGGGCGACTTTACTTGGACTAAATCCGCCGCCCGTGCTTTCCAAGTGATTAAAACTAAAATGACCGAAGCACCCGTGTTACGCCTCCCCGACTTCGGGAAGGTTTTTGAGTTGACATGTGACGCTTCGGGGGTGGGTATAGGTGGCGTTTTGGGTCAAGAAGGCCATCCGGTTGGATATTTTAGTGAGAAATTAACCGGTCCCAAGCTTAATTATTCCAACTATGACCGAGAATTCTACGCGGTGATCCGGTGCCTTCACTATTGGCGACATTATCTCCTCCCCAAGGAGTTTCTCATCCTATCGGATCATGAGGCTTTGCAGTTCATAAACTCTCAAACCAAGATCAGCCCCCGCCATGCCAAGTGGGTGTCTTTCTTGCAAGAATACACATTTAGCCTTAAGCACCTAAAGGGAACACAAAACCGGGTAGCCGATGCGTTAAGCCGAGTCTCCTTATTGCTTACCACGATGGAAGTAAAAGTCATTGGATTTGAACGAATCAAGGATGAGTATACGTCGTGCCCTGATTTTAAGGATATCTATTTAGCCACCTCGACTGGTTCCCCCACTTCCGTGTAGTCCTGAACATAAAGCCCGATCGGGCCGGCCTGGACCGGGCCCGATCGGGCTTTTTATTGCATCGGGCCGGGCCGGCCCGGTCCTCCCCTGGAATCGGGCCGGCCCGGGCCGGGCAGGCAGCACTGATATGCTGCCTGCTCCGGCCCTTCAGGTCGGGCCGGGCAGGACCGGGACGGTCTCGGGCCCGATCCGGGCCGGTTTTTTCTTTTTTTTATTAAATTATAATTTTTTTAATTTTTATAAATAATAAATAATGACATTTTATTAATATTGAACAAAAATTTGAACTAAAATTTGGAACAAAAATTTTTATTAATATTGAAAATTTGGTACAAAAAATTTAAAATATTACAAAATTTAAGTCGTACATTTGTACAAAATACAAAATTGAAAATACAAACCTATAAAAGCTATGATTCTTATAAAATTTAATTAAAAAATTTACATATTTTAAAAAAAGTACATTTAGATTGGACTGCGGATTTAATCATCCTGTAGATTCAAGTTCAACGCGTCCATTTCGTCTTCTATCTCCTCCGAGCTATCCTCCAAAGCTGTTATGTGTTGCTTCCTCTTTACGCTGTCCAAGTAGTCCTTGTAGCATATGCAAACCTCCAGCGAATCTTCGTTAAGCCGGCTCCTCCGCTCGTTCAAAACCCTGCCACTAAGAGAAAAAGCAGACTCCGAAGCTACTGTACTAGCTTGGACAGTTAATAAATCACGGGGCATACATGCCAAAACAGGATAGGTATTAGCTTTGCCTTTCCACCAATTTAAGATATCGAAGTTTTCGATCTCGTCCGAACTCATAAAATCGCTAAATTAAGTTTTTGTGTATAATCCTAATTCATCTAAACTACCAGATGTGCGCGCTTTTTTCCTAGAAGCTAAATCTAAAATTTTATTTTTAAGACTATCCTTCGTTTTGGGTTGCGTTATTTCTTCGCGGGGTCGTGACCCGTATAAGTTATTGTAATAATTATAACTTTGCGTAAAAAAATTAGTAAAACTTGTACTACTAACGGGGTCAGCATCATCATAATTTATATTTAAGGTTAAATTAGTATTGATTTCGTCGATCAAATTTTCTACGCCTTCTACGTTAAGTAGCGGATTTAAAGCGGCGGCGCACGAAAACATAGGCGGTATTTCTCTATAATATTTTAAAAAAATTTCTTCCATTACTTTAATTAAAGGAGCCCAACCTTGGTGTTTTCTATAATAATTAAATCTTTCTGTGATATGTACGAAATGTTCAATCACTAATGCGCTTGTTGGATAATACACTCCAGATAAAGCAACGGTGGCCCTATAAAAACACTTTAGGAAATCTACATAATATTCTATTATGGTCCAATCAGTTTCACCTAAACCGTGTTCAATATTAAGTAAACTATAATATTCCATTAGAAGATCTTTTTGTAGAAGAGCTCGTTTTAACATTTTATAGGTTGAGTTCCATCTAATAGGCATATCTAATTGTGGTTTCAAATATTCTGATTTTGTGCTTTACAAAATTTTCTAAAATCTTGAGCTCGTTGTTTAGTACAATAAATAGCTTTTAACATGTCGCGAATTTTATTAATATATGTTGACATTGCCTTTAAACTATCCTGTACCACTAAATTTAGGATGTGACAAACACATCTAGTATGAAAAAACGCGCCGTTGAGAAATAGTTTTAAATCTCGTTTTAACAATTCAATTGCGGCGCCATTATTGGAGGCGTTATCAAGAGAAAAAACTAAGTATTTTATCGTTAATTTTAAATTCCCGCGCACATTTCATAGTAACCTTATATAAAGCTATAGCCGTGTGCGGGAATTCAAAACCCGTAAAACATATTACGCTTTTATTTAGCTCCCACGAAATGGGATCAATCCAATGACAAGTGATGCAAAGATAAGCTAATCCTAAATTTAAATTACTCGTCCAAACGTCGCTCGTTAGACTCACACGGCCTTCGAAATTTTCAAAATACGTAATTAATTCTTGTTTTGCTTCTAAATATAACCTAATCATGTCGCGCCTTAAAGTAATTCTACTAACCTTTTGGTATTTGGGCTGAAGCCCCCCATGTATGTACTCTGTGCCGTCGTCATTATCGAAGACGCTGAATGGCAGCCCACGTTTGATGACGAACTTCGCCTGCATCTCTCGCTGTCGCATTTGATCGTACGTCCAAATCTGTCCTGCTCCAGAAATTTGAGCTTGACTTGACTCGGGAGGAGCTTGTTTCGACTCGCAAGATTTTTGGTGTCTAACGAGCGTCGAGTTGCCGCTGATGGATAACAACTTCGAGCACATCTTGCAGCGCGCTTTTCTTTCGGTGCCAACTTGGACCATGTCGAAATGCTCCCAAATACCCGCTCTACGATTGTGCTCCACCACCGAAGCCGTACTTTGGGAAGACGACGCTGGAGCTGAGGAGGACGACGCCATTGGGAGAGCTAAGAGAGAGAGAGAGAGAGAGAGAGAGAGAGAGAGAGAGAGAGAGAGAGATGAGGTGTGAGAAAAGAGAGAGGGGAGGGGGGTATTTATAGGATTTTTTAGTTTTTTTTAATTAAAATAATAATAATAATAATAATAATATAATATATTATATATTATATATAAAGGCAGCCAACGGCTCTAAGAAGAGCCGTTGGCTGCCATGAGTGCCAGCATGGCTGCCACATGGCAGCCATGCTGGCAATGAGCCTAACGGCTCTAATAAGAGCCGTTAGGCTCAATCGGGCTAGCCCGAGACCGGATCGGGCTTTGCCCGGCCCGGTCTCGGGCTAGCCCGATTATCGGGCTCTACCCGGCCCGGACCGGGCCGGGTAGTGCGGCCAAACTGGGGCCCTTTTAGGGCCCCGGGTAAGAGCTCGGCCCGGTTCGGGCCAGAACCGGGCCGGGCTTGACCGGGCCTTGACCGGGCCGGGCTCGGGCCGGCCCGTCAGGCCCGATTTTTTTGTTCAGGACTAGTTTTGACAAAATATTAAAAATCTATAAGAAAAACACTTGAGGACATCATCTTTTTTCCTTTCATGTCAGCTATCCCCATCTCTGAGCAAGTTTTTCGGCAATCACAAGGCAGTTTAAAAATGAGTGTCAGCTAACATTGATTTTTTTTTTTGCATTGACTCCCTTCTTTCTGAGCGTCCGAACAAATCTCAGGATAATCAAAACACCATGTAAGCCTGCACTTATATATCCAAAGAATATAATAAATGAGACATAAATAAGCGTACATCATGCATAATATATGTAATCAACTGATGTTAATATGCTTATTGAGGCCTATTTTATACAATTATGAGTTAACCGATATCAAAACATGATCATGCTACTAAACCTGTTATCCTATGAAGATTACACTACATATCATCATTTGACGCCAACATGACATTTGAAAATATTAGGCTCCTTATCGTCACATAAATGGAACATTCACGCGTGTTTCGTGGCATTGGAATTAGTAGAAATTAATAAGGGAAATAACAAGTTGATTCATACATCCACAAAGGGGGGCTATAAATATGATTACAAGGGACACACATACCTCACACGCACAATGTGGGACTAACCCACATACACATACAAATAGCTTAATATAATAATCTAAACTAATAATCTCAACACTCCCCCTCAAGATGGAGGGGAAACCTCCATCTTGGCAACATCAATGGAAAAGGTAAAGGTGGCAGGCAAATGTGGGACAAACGGGTGACCGGGGATCCTCCCACACACGGTACACTTACAGGAAAGAAACCACACACACAAATCCACGAGACTGCGGGGATAACACCTCTCACACAGATCTACGTGACCGCGGGGATAACACCACACACACGAATCAACGAGACTGCGGGGATAACACCTCACACACAAATCTTCGTGACCGCGGGGATAAGAGAAAACCACCAAAGGCCATACCACCTACCAATCATCAAGGAAAAACTTGGGGAGACAAACAACACACGACATAAGCCTAGAGGCCGTGTGGGACTAAGGCGAACAATGGGAAAGATTATCCGGGTCGCCCACATCCCAAACACCCCCCCCCCCCCCCCCCCCCCCCCCTCACGTGGAATACACGTGCATATAGGCAAAAACTAGACCAAACAAAGTAAATACGAACAACATACATTGAAAGACACAGAAAAACTTCAAAAACAGCAAAAACAGAGCGACTACGACGCGAGATCAGCACCCCCGAAGGGCATACGACTGCAGGAATCCACTGTAATCTTCAGAAGAATGAGGGAGAGGCATCTGGAGCAGCAGCAGGAGGCGGCGGGAGAATCAGTAGCAGTCGTCGACGGGAGAAGCAACAGCAGGACTGGTCGGACTCAGTGGCAGCAAGCGGGAGCACAGGAGCCGACGGGATCCTCCGTCGATGATGCAGACGGGAATGACGGAGCCGACGGGATCCACCGTCGATGATGCAGACGGGAACGACGGAGCCGACGGGATCCAGGTCGCAGACGTTGTCGATGGCAGCGAGCACAATAGACGTCATCCCGACAGCGGGAGCAGTAGAGGACGCGGGAGAAAGAAAGAGGAGCCACTCCCGTCGATGGAATCAGGAGGCCATTCCTTCGACGGGAGCGGACGGGAGACGCCTCGTCGGGATCCCTAGCAGCGGCGCAGGATGGAGACGGGATCAGAAGGGGGGGGGGGGGGGGGTCGGAGCGGCTCGAGATCGAGCGAGAGCAAAGAGGAAGCGGCGAACCAGAAAAAAAGTTAGGGCATGCGGGAACCTAGCTCTGATACCAAGTAGAAATTAATACAGGAAACTGTCCTTATACTTGAAGTGATTTTTGATACACGGTCACCTAACCTGTTTCATATTTTTTACATCATCTACTGCCATTTTAGAACTGAATCAATGGTGAATTTTGTTTCTTGTGTTCTACCATCAGTTACTGTCTTCCTTTAGAAATGACTGGTGGAATGAAGAGAGAGAGAGGCAGAGGGGGGGGGGGGGGGGGGGGGGGGTGAAATTTGATTCTCTACCATAAATCATTTTATATTGAAATCATTGGCTTTTGGGAATGTTATTCTGCACTGTACACAGAAGTTGATGAAATTCATGATGATCAGAGAGCATCCTACATTAATCAATATGATTGAAAGATCAAATGTTTGTCAACTAGGTTTTCAATGCCAGTTGAGGAAATTGATATGAATCTGAATGTGGATGAATGCCACTAGAGAATTTTGATCTTTAGGCAAGATACATTAAATGTGACGCAGGACGAAACTATAGACGGCGGATGAAACCTTTCCCTAGCTATACATGCACTGCAAAGTCCGACGGTGTGAATCCAAATTAGATAATAAATGATTAAATGCCACACAAATATTTCAAAGCAAGGTGACGCTGGACGAATCTATAGGTGGCGAATAAACCGTGATCTAACCCTACATGCTATGCAAATGCCGACGGATTAGTCACAAATTAGATAATAAATAATAACAACATCACACAGATAATTCAAGACAAGATAGAATATTTTATTAGGGCGAAAACAAGCTTAGGATTTCCTCCGCGTGGAGGGCCAAAACAAGAGTGCGCGGCGAATAGACCCTGCAAATCACAATAGTAATCTAAAACCAACAATTACAACACGAAAGATCCCAATAAATATACGATCCAACTGATAATAATAATGCAGAAAATAATAAGTCCAATACAACGAAATCTCACCAAATAGTGAGCTGACCAAGGCACAGAAGAATTCGGAGGCGGAGATGTGTGGGCGACGATCCGAGGTGTAACCGAAGGCGTGGAAATGATGACGGTGGCTGTCCTTGGCGGCGGAAGGTGAAAACGGACCGGAAATGGATGGATCCGACGTCGTGGGTAGAGATCCGGACAAGGGTGGATAGATATGATGATTTGGGAGCGGATCCGGGTTGTATTTGTCCAGATCTGGACTGATTTGGAAAAGGAGGGGGTGGAGGTGGTTCCACGTCGAGGAGAGGGGTGGTGGTTGCTGGGGACAAAGAGAGGAAGGGCTAGCGGCGGGTTTTGTAGGCTTAGTGGAGGGCGGCGACTGTGAAGGAGGGAGAGGGGCGGCTGGAGGCAAGTGGGCGGCTGGAGGCAAGGGGGCGGGTGGCTGAAGGCTGGCTGCAGGGAGGCAGGGGTGGCTGTGGGCTGGCGGCAGCAAGGGAAGGGGCGGGCTGCTGCTGGAGGAATTGGGGAGGCTGGCGGCTGAAATGAGAGGTTCACTGTTCACTAAACTATATTAGTGAACAGTAAATTTCATTTATCTACAGTGCCTAGAAAAGGGAGGGGGCTGTTGGTGGAGTTTCTGGACAGCCAATGTGGCTTGGTTTTGGGGGGGGGGGGGGGGGGGGGGTTGTAGGGGCTGCGAATGAGGGTTTTGGAGGGGGAAGAAGGAGCCTAGGTTTAGGGCAAACCTTGGGGAGGGAGATACAATCCTAGGAGTCGTCACCTAGGGTTCCACGGAGTCTGCACCGTGGTGGGATCGCGGGAATCCGGGAATATAATTCTCCAAACTTTGCAATCCCAATAATCAGCGTCTATGTGATCCATTTATAATTAAAAGGAGGCTAGGGCATCCCACCATCGACGACTATGATTGGTCGGAGGTGGGGCCACCCAAATAAATCAAAGCAAATGCAAAAATAATAAACTAATATATCAAATTGATTCGCAACGCGAATCCGAACACATCTGCAGAGTCCGATCGTCGATCCGGGCACGCCATATATAAAAATTCGCCAAATCAGCCCCGAATGGGCCCAAAGCTCGTCCTCGTCTTTGCTCCGCATTACAAGGCAAAATAATTTTTTAAGCGAACAAACTTTGGTTTCCCTTCGTGTGGAGGGCCAAAGATAAAGCGCGCGACGAATCGGTCCTTCCTGCAGTTAGAGACTTTTCAAGGAGCAAATAACATAATAAATTATAATCTCAAGCAAACATCAAATAACCATACCATAACAATGTTTTACAACCAAATACCAATACAAAAACATGACACGAATATCAGGGCTGCTGTAACTAAAATAAATATGAATATTGGAGGGCTCAAAGAGGGATTCCGGTGATGGGTGGACCAGATCGGGTAAGGGAAGGCTGGTTGGGGATTAGGAGGGCTCGATCGGGGAGGGAAGTGGCTGGATCTGGTCTGGAATGCCCAGATCTGGATATATTTGCTGATGGCCGGCTGTTGGGAGGTGGATCCACTGGAGGGGGGGGGGGGGGGGGGGGGGGTGACAGCAAAAGGGAAGAGGCGGGGCGGCTGGAAAAGTCCAGATCTGGAATGTTATAGGGATGAAAACAGCCAGACAGCTTTAGGGGAGGTGGCTACAGGGCTGGACAGGGAGGGAGGGGCTTTGTTGGAGTTACCATTGTGATCTAGAAGTGGTCAAATATGTAATCTCACTGCCAACGCGATATGAGCCTGCAGGGTCGCACATAAGTGCATGTGGAGAAGTTGGAACATTGACTGTGTTGGTAAAGGTTACCAATCACCATAAAGGATCGGGGAGGTAAAGCAAATGTTGCTGTCGGAATTCGTCGGATGGGATTCGTCGGGATTCGTCGGACTGTTCCGTGAAATCTCGACGAATTATAACAGAAACCCTGATCTCGGCAAATGTTGTCGTCTGATCGGAGTTCGTCGGAATTCGTCGGATCGTTCCGTGGAAACCCGACGAATTATCACAGAGACTCTAAAGTCGGCAAATGTTGCCGTCTGATTCGATTCGTCGGATTCGTCGGATTGTTCCGTGGAATCCTGACGAATTGTTACAGAGTCCCTAACCTAGGCAAATGTTGCCGTCTGATTCGATTCGTCGGATTCGTCGGGTTGTTCCGTGGAATCCCGACGAATTATTACAGAAAACGGTTTCTGTATGGACTGCGGATAGCGATTTTTTAGGTCTTTTATACTTCGGGTATAAATATAGGGTTCGACGGTTCTTCTTATGATCCACGATTATTACGCGAAGAAGAAGAGACGAGACGGAAGAAGTTCCGCCTCACGAACCCTAGCCAACGGAAGTGTTCCGCCGTCTTGATCGCCTTCGCAGATCTCCCCTCCGGCGATCGTCGCCGTGATTGTTCTTCCTGGAGCGAACCTAGCAGTTCGTGGAAGTGCAAAGATGCAGTCGTTCTTCTCCCGGCTCGTATGGATCACTGTAGAGACGTAGACATTATTCTACGTGAGGACTCGCATAGCCGCTGAAAGCAATCTTCTTCTTGGAGCACCTTGGTTGGATTTGATCCAATCCCGCAAAGGTAATTTCATACCTAGCATTTTTATTAACTTCTTGATTCAACATTCATGGCCCGATCAAAGTCTTTTGGGTTGTTTCTCTTTATTTCCGCTGCGCCTACATGTGATGTATGGTCATAGAAAAACCCAACAGTGGTATCAGAGATAGGTTCCGGTCATGAATGTTGTTTCAGAAGTTAGGTTATTCCAGTACGTGCAAATCTAGGTATTTGGAAGCGTTCTAAATGTCAAGATTTCTTCTTGGAATATCACATTTGATGTGATTTTGTGTGGTTTCTGGTGGTGGGATTTCAAAAATTTGGTCGGGGTTCTGCCCCGCACCTTGTTAGGGGCTCTGCCCCTAAGACCCCGCCAGGGGCGCGGCCCCTTGGAACCCCGCCAGGAACGTCTGGGATTTCGTGGTAATTTCTAATTGTTAGAAATTGTTGTCTCCTTAGCAGTAACCGTCCCTCAAGTGGTTAATGAACCCTTGTATTGTTTTGAATTTTGAATCCAACAATGAGAGACGAGCTTGTCTACTGCTTTAAGTCGAGTTGTCTTTGCCTTTGTCCAATGCATGTAAATCTGAAGATTTGGAAGAGTTCTAAATGTCCAGATTTAGCCCTTTCGTCTATCAAAGGTTGATAGTCTTATGTTGTGCACATAAGGGATGCATGTGGATTTTAGAAAGCTTGTTTTTCTGTGGATGTGCACTTTGATCAAATGTTGATCATGGTTAAGTGTTAACCTATTATTTAAAATTAAAATCCCTTCATCAAATATTAAGTGTTCGGATGCCTTCCGATGGATGACACTCTTCCTGCCTCGATCGATGAAGTGTGGGCTTGCCAAAGCAAGGTGCATCAATCTATCTTGGTAAGGGTGCGAGCGGATAATTGTGATATCCTACTGTCGACATCGGGTCTAGCTTAACTAGGTGATCTCAAAGGTTGAGTGCCTAGAGGCATAGGGTTGGCATGCACCATATGATGGATGCGAATAAGGAGTTATTCACCAACCATACAAGAGTTGCATGAGGATGCAATTGGCAAGCGTTGCCTACCTAAATAACCGCATTATGAGAGGAACGCCAAAGCGGACTCGTGGTGTTGGTGAAATACAGATCTTGTCCACTAAGAGAGTAGCTCGCATGGACTCTCCGAATTGATAGTGAGGGCTATCAATTTGAATAAAATAGTGGGAGTATTTAATTGAAGTCCAAATTAAAATAAATTGTATTTTGAAATTAAGGTACTGATTAAATTCTGCATGAATTCTTGTAAGAATTCCATGGCAAGTGGTTCACATTCCACCTTGTCCCTGAGAGCTATCCTTGAGAAGGACAAGCTTAGTGGGACGAACTATATGGACTGGTATAGGAACCTGAGAATTGTTCTCAGGCAAGAGAGAAAGCTCTACGTCTTGGAAGAAGAAGCCCCGAGGTGCCGACCGGGAACTCGTCCCGTGTTGATAAGGATGCTTATAAGAAGTATACCGATGACGCCTTAGACGTCAAGTGCCTTATGCTTGCCACCATGAACTCTGAGCTTCAGAAGCAACACGAGAATATGGGGTGCAAGGAGATTGACGAGCACCTAAAGAAAATGTTTCAAGGGCAAGCTCGTCAAGAGAGGTTCGATGTCACGAAGGCATTATTTCAGTGCAAAATGGGAGCTCGAGACTCGGTTGGTACTCACGTACTCAAGATGATTGGGTATATAGAGAACCTGGAGAGACTGGGTTTTCCTCTGGGTCAAGAGTTGGCCACAGATCTTATCCTGCAATCGTTGCCGGATAGTTATGAGCAGTTCGTCTTGAACTACAACATGAATGAAATAGACAAGACACTGCCCGAGCTCCTAGACATGTTGCGAACTGCCGAGATAAACATGAAGAAGGCCAAGCCTGCTAGTCCCATATTGATGGTACATAAAGGCAAGGGTAAGGCCAAGGGCTTCAAGAAGACGAAGGTGGGACCTAAGTCACATCTTGAGCCCAAATCTTCTGCGCTGAAAAAGAAGAGCACCGTGAAGGAAGGGAAATGCCACCACTGTGGCAAGGCTGGTCATTGGAGGAGGAATTGTCCTTCGTACATTGAGGGTCTGCGGAAAATGAAGGGAGGTATGACTTCCGCTTCGAATATTTACGTTATAGAGATAAACCTTTCTGCTCATTCATCTTGGGTATTGGATACCGGATGTGGTTCTCACATTTGTACAAATGTGCAGGAACTGGGAAGGAGGAGATTGCTGAGTAAAGGAGAGGTGTACCTGCGCGTCGGCAATGGAGCAAGAGTTGCTGCTGTAGCCGTAGGGGTTTACCGTCTTTATTTGCCCAGTGGGCTTGTAATAGAACTTAATAATTGTTATTATGTTCCGGCCATAACTAGAAACATTATATCCATTTCATGCTTAGACATGATTGGATTTTCTTTTATAATTAAGAACAATTGTTGTTCTATATTTAAGAGTGATGTTTGTTATGCTGTAGCTCAATTGTTTAATGGTCTTTATGTTTTGAACCTGGACCATCTGATCTATAATGTAGATAATAATAAAAGACTAAGAACAAATGACTCAAATCCTATATATCTCTGGCATTGTCGTTTGGGCCATATAAACGAGAAGCGCATATCCAAGCTCCATAAAGATGGACTATTGGACTCATTTGATTATGAATCATTTGAGCGATGCGAGTCTTGTTTATTAGGCAAAATGACTAAACCCCCTTTCACTGGTTATACTGAGAGGGCTGAGGATCTTTTGGGTATAGTACATAGTGATGTATGCGGACCCATGAGTTCTATGGCTAGAGGTGGGTATTTCTACTTCGTTACATTTACTGATGATTTCAGTAGATACGGATACGTGTATCTTATGAAGTGCAAATCCAAAACCTTTGAAAAGTTCAAAGAGTTCAAGAATGAAGTGGAGAACAAATTGGGTAAAAAGGTTAAAGCACTCCGATCTGATCAAGGTGGCGAATACCTGAGTCATGAGTTCCGTGATCATCTGAAAGAGTGTGGTATTGTATCACAGCTCACTCCACCTAGGACACCGCAGCATAATGGTGTGTCTGAGAGGAGAAATCGTACTCTGTTAGACATGGTACGGTCGATGATGAGTCATGCAGACTTGCCTGTTTCCTTTTGGGGTTTTGCTTTAGAGACTGCTGCAATAACACTGAATCGCGCTCCAACGAAAACGGTTCTAAAGACACCATATGAGATATGGACTGAGAAGCATCCTAGTATGTCATTCATTAAAATTTGGGGCTGTGAGACATACGTACGACGTCAAATGCCTGACAAGCTGGAACCCAAATCAGATAAGTGTTATCTGGTGGGATATCCTAAGGAAACGAAAGGATATTACTTTTACCTACCGTCTGAGGGCAAAGTGTTTGTCGCAAGGACGGGTGTCTTCTTGGAGAAAGAGTTCTTGTCAAGAAAGATGCAAAAGGTAGAACTTGAAGAAGTTCAAGAACCACAAGTAGTGAATGAACCAGAATTTGATTCTGAGCCAGGACTACAAGATGTTGTAGCTAGAGAACCTGCTCAAGAGATACAAGTCCTACGTAGATCTGGTAGACCAAGATTTGAGCCTGAGAGATATGGATTTCTCGTGTCTCAAATAGGTAATGTGTTGCTTATGGATCATGATGACGAACCAGCAACCTACCAAGAAGCTATGAATGGACTGGACTCCGACAAATGGCTTGAGGCTATGAAATCCGAAATGGACTCCATGTACACAAACCAAGTTTGGAACTTGGTGGAACCACCTGAAGGGGTACGACCCATAGGGTGCAAGTGGGTCTTCAAGAAGAAGACCGACATGGATGGGAATGTACAGACATTCAAAGGGCGACTGGTGGCTACGGGTTTCAAGCAAATTCATGGTGTTGACTATGATGAGACCTTTTCCCCTGTTGCCATGGTAAAGTCCATTAGGATATTGCTTGCTATTGCTGCGTATTATGACTACGAGATCTGGCAGATGGATGTCAAAACGGCTTTCCTAAATGGAAACCTCCTTGAGGAAGTGTACATGACACAACCCGAGGGTTTTGTATCCCCAAATGAAGCCACTAAAATATGCAAGCTGAATAGGTCCATCTATGGATTGAAACAAGCCTCTAGAAGTTGGAATCTTCGTTTTGATGAGAAAATCAAAGAGTTTGGTTTTGTCAAGAACGAGGATGAACCGTGTGTTTACAAGCGAATCAGTGGGAGCATTGTTGTCTTCCTGATATTGTATGTAGATGACATACTATTGATCAGGAATGACATACCTACCCTGAAAGTTGTTAAGAACAACCTAGGGAACTGCTTTTCTATGAAGGACTTGGGTGAAGCGACTTACATACTCGGTATTAAGATCTATAGAGATAGATCGAAGAAGTTGCTGGGTTTGACCCAGAGTACGTACATTGAGAAAGTGTTGAAGCGGTTCAACATGCTTGAGTCCAAGAAAGGATTTTTGCCCATGTCTCATGGTGTAAATCTCTCTAAGGACCAGTGTCCAAAATCTTGTGAAGATAAGGACCGCATGAAGTTGATTCCATATGCTTCGGCAATTGGGTCAATCATGTATGCAATGTTATGTACTCGACCCGATGTCTCTTTTGCTTTGAGCGTGACTAGCAGGTATCAGTCTGATCCTGGAGAATGTCACTGGATAGCCGTAAAGAATATCCTGAAGTACTTGAGAAGGACTAAGGATGTATTCTTGGTGTATGGTGGAGAGGAAGAGCTCGTTGTAAGTGGTTACACGGATGCCAGCTTCCAAACTGATAGGGATGATTCGAAGTCTCAGTCAGGGTTTGTGTTTTGCCTGAATGGAGGAGTTGTGAGCTGGAAGAGTTCCAAGCAAGAGACAGTTGCTAATTCTACAACTGAGGCCGAGTATATCGCTGCGGCAAATGCAGCGAAGGAGGCTGTATGGATTAGGAAATTCATCGGTGAGCTAGATGTAGTTCCTAGCATTGTTGGTCCCGTAGTTCTCTACTGTGATAACAATGGTGCAATTGCACAATCTAAGGAACCTAGATCCCATCAGCGCTCCAAGCACATACTTCGGCGGTTCCATCTTATTCGTGAGATTGTCGAACGAGGAGATGTGAACATTTGCAGAGTGCCGACTGAGGAGAATGTTGCAGATCCACTGACAAAGCCTCTCGCGCAGAGAAAGCATGATGGTCATACTAGATCAATGGGTATACGATACCTGAGTGATCAACTCTAGTGGGAGTCTTGTGGGTTGCATGTAAAATATATATTCTGTTGGCTGTTTATTATTTATTCATATGATGAATTGTGTACCAATTATTTCCTTTTACAATTAATGGCAAGTTGTTTTATTACGATATACTGTTTCTATATGATAGAATAAAATTCGTGATAAATACCCTTAGAATGTTCGCTTCCATAGGACATCAAGTACGTGACTTGAATGTGAGAGCCTATGATTTCGAAGCTTCATTCTTAAAAGGTCCCTGGTCGAGGTATCATCGTAGAAGCTAAGGGTGATGATGATACGTTAAGACTAGCATGTGTGTTGACTGATGACCGGTTCTCACAGGTCATGATATTGTGATATCAAGTCATCACGTGGGTACTTGTTAGTGAACAAGTTGTACTGGACAGACCCAACCTGAGACTACTTTGTGGATTGTTACTTAAAAGTGTCACAAGTAGGTCTCATTTGACAATGGTGTTGTGGTCCTTTGACCTGAAGTCGCAGCATTCATCGAGTGAGGAAGAGCGTGCTTTGATGTCATCTAAAGTCTTCCTTGAAGAAGGTTGATGATAAGGGTGGTCGTTGGGTACGTTACGAATCATTTGGGTGTTTGGGTGTGAGCAGATATGGGATTTGTCCTCCTATATAACAGGAGTTGCATTAATGGGCCCCTTGATGGAATTGGACTGGGAAATGCATGGCCATGCTTGGTTGAGTCAATATGTGATATTGAGCTCACCATTCTCTGAAGTCCGTTCTAGATCAAGAAACTTGGATTGAGCTATTATGAGGGTGACACGGTCCATGCCTCTAGTTCTTTCCGGATGTAAGGGACAAAGGGACAAAGACAACGCTGGAACATTGGTCATAAAGGCTTATGAGTTATGAACTCTTATTGCTTGGGGAGCAATGATGCATTGCTAGATGCCGCTCATTGTTTGTGAGGTTTTTTGTTTGATACTTTCAAGATCAAGCGGGAGACTGTTGGAGTTACCATTGTGATCTAGAAGTGGTCAAACATGTAATCTCACTGCCAACGCGATATGAGCCTGCAGGGTCGCACATAAGTGCATGTGGAGAAGTTGGAACATTGACTGTGTTGGTAAAGGTTACCAATCACCATAAAGGATCGGGGAGGTAAAGCAAATGTTGTTGTCGGAATTCGTCGGATGGGATTCGTCGGGATTCGTCGGACTGTTCCGTGAAATCTCGACGAATTATAACAGAAACCCTGATCTCGGCAAATGTTGTCGTCTGATCGGAGTTCGTCGGAATTCGTCGGATCGTTCCGTGGAAACCCGACGAATTATCACAGAGACTCTAAAGTCGGCAAATGTTGCCGTCTGATTCGATTCGTCGGATTCGTCGGATTCGTCGGATTGTTCCGTGGAATCCCGACGAATTGTTACAGAGTCCCTAACCTAGGCAAATGTTGTCGTCTGATTCGATTCGTCGGATTCGTCGGGTTGTTCCATGGAATCCCGACGAATTATTACAGAAAACTATTCCTGTATGGACTGCGGATAGCGATTTTTTAGGTCTTTTATACTTCGGGTATAAATAGACGGTTCGACGGTTCTTCTTATGATCCACGATTATTACGCGAAGGAGAAGAGACGAGACGGAAGAAGTTCCGCCTCACGAACCCTAGCCGACGGAAGTGTTCCGCCGTCTTGATCGCCTTCGCAGATCTCCCCTCCGGCGATCGTCGCCGTGATTGTTCTTCCTGGAGCGAACCTAGCAGTTCGTGGAAGTGCAAAGATGCAGTCGTTCTTCTCCCGGCTCGTGTGGATCACTGTAGAGACGTAGACATTATTCTACGTGAGGACTCGCATAGCCGCTGAAAGCAATCTTCTTCTTGGAGCACCTTGGTTGGATTTGATCCAATCCCGCAAAGGTAATTTCATACCTAGCATTTTTATTAACTTCTTGATTCAACATTCATGGCCCGATCAAAGTCTTTTGGGTTGTTTCTCTTTATTTCCGCTGCACCTACATGTGATGTATGGTCATAGAAAAACCCAACAGCTTTTACATGGGTTTTGGGCTGATATTGGGGCGGCGGCCTGATAAGGATGGGGCGGTTAGAGGTGGTGAGGGAATGCCCAGATCTGGACAGATTTGGTGATGGCCGGATGTTGGAAGGTGGATCCACGGGATGGGGGGGGGGGGGGGGGGGGTGACAACAAAAGGGAAGAGGCGGGGCGGGTGGATCTGGCTGGAAAAGTCCAGATCTAGACTCTTATGTGGATGAAAACAGCCAGACAGCTTTAGGGGAGGTGGCTACAGGGCTGGACAGAGAGGGAGGGGCTTTTACATGGGTTTTGGGCTGATATTGGGGCGGCGTCCTGATAAGGAAGGGGCGGGTTGTGGTGGTGAGGGGCGGCGGCCTGAGGTGGGCTGGCTGGAGGG
The DNA here is from genome assembly GCA_033032865.1 of Dactylorhiza incarnata. Taxonomy (NCBI): domain Eukaryota; kingdom Viridiplantae; phylum Streptophyta; class Magnoliopsida; order Asparagales; family Orchidaceae; genus Dactylorhiza; species Dactylorhiza incarnata. The sequence continues at coordinate 4,468,457 of JAWHQI010000068.1, forward strand.
ATAACAGTGGGGCGGCGGCTTGAGGAGGAGTGGCTGGATGAGGGGCCTGATGGTGGCTGGACAGCAGGACAGGGCGGCTGGATGGGTTCCTGTAGATGGCCGACGGCTGGAGAGGGCAGGGAGGGAGGTGTAGACGAAGGGAAAATGAAAAAAACACAAACTTATCGAAGGAGTCGTCACCAAGGGGGCTCCACGGAGTCGACACCGCAGAGGGGAGCACCGGAATGAAGGAAGTCACTCTCTAAACATCCATCAATCAATACGACGACAGCCCTAAACATCATATTTATAAGAAATAAAATGATGGCACCTGGAATCAACGACTACGATTGGCCGTTGGTCTCGGGGCCAAACCTATATGAAATAAACCCAAAAAATACAAAGCTATATATGAAATTGATTCGCAACGCGAATCCGGACGCATCCACGGAGTCGGATCGTCGATCCAGGCACGCCATATATAGTAAGTCGCAAAATTAGCCTGAATGGGCCCAAAACTCGTCCTCCACTGCGAGTCCTCGTCTCTGCTCCGTATCAATCTCTCCGACTTGAAATAATTCATCTCCCGATGAATAGGAATCAGATTTCTCTCGTTGTAAGCCAGATAAAACTCGAAGAGGTCCACCAGAGGTCATCCAAGTGTCGTCGCTGGAAAAGTGTCCTTGTCAATCAACTACTCCGGACTAAAAGCTTCCATCCCCGATGAATGGAGACGGTCGTACTGAAGTCGAAGTCCCGGGGCGAGTCGATCAAGCTCCGCTGATAGCATCCAGGTGTCGTCGGTGAAGAGTCATCTGCGCCAGCGAACTAGGTAGCGACACACAAGACTGTCTGTAGAGGGGGCGGGCTCATGCGTAATGATCTCAATGATAAGCTCATCTCTCAACACACTAGTAGAAGGATCCGGTGGGATCCGAGGTGCCAATGGTGAAGTCGTTGGGTAAGGATCCCGAGTAAGTGGGGGTCAGGGATGGGCTGAGCACGGGGCAGTGAATATGGTGGCAAGGGCTCGGGGGTAGACTGAGTGGTGGGTGGTAAAAATGGTGGTAAAGGATCAGGAGGGCCGCCAAGATGTGGGCCTGAATACTCGTGAGGTGCAAAGGATGGCGTCAGGTTCTCGACATTGAACATAGTATGGGTACTCATGCTCGCGGGGATGTCCAACTCATAAGCATTTGTCCCGATGCGTTTCAGGATTAAGTAGGGACCCATTCGCCGAACGCTCAAGCTTTTAACAAGCCTCACACGGAGCCTCACAACGAAGATTCTCACCATCACCTGCTCGCCTTCATGAAGTACCTGCACTTGCCAATGAACATCCACATGTGATTTACAAGATTTATTACCAATATGGATTATTCGTCGGACCGACTCATGACACACATGCAAACGATGAACATACAACACAACAGACTCATGCAAATGGTGACAAAACGATTAACAGACCCATATAAATGATGCAAATGACACATGCAAATGACACATGATCGACACACCATGCTCTCTATGGAAAATCTAATAATGACCTGAAAATTTATCACAGGAAGTGGCCTATCAGGAGGCTCTCTTGGGGAAGTGTATAAAAACTCATCTCGTGTGTGTCGAGTGTTTTGGTGACTGTGCGAGACATCTACACTCAAATACGAGCTCGTAACGAGCCAAATGTCTCTCAGGGAACGTAACACATCAGGGGGCTCACTAGGAGGTGTGTACGAAAAGTCGTCGCGAATGAGACGACCACCTGGGTGAAAATCGTGTACAAAAACTAGAAGACATGACTCTCGAGTGGTGCGTTCCCCCGAAAAGAAAGAGCTCGTCTGGTGGGTCAGCAGGTGGTGCATCCCAAAACTCAGCGAGAGTATGATGTGTCAGCAAGTGGTGCCCTAAATATTAGATGCCCCTTATAATATCCATCCTCTGGGGCGGAGGGGGGGGGGGGGGGGGGGGAGGGGGGTCAGGGACGATAATGGAAGAGGCTTCCATAAAACAATACTCAAACATGCGGGGCTCACCTGAATCCCATCCTCATCAGGATGTGGTGGATCATCTGGAGGCTCAACTGGGGACTCGTCATAGAACTCGTCACTAGGGTCATGTTCCTCCAGATGAGTACCATCATGAGGGGTAGTGTCCCAGTGAATGGGGGACATAGCCACTACGAGATCAACACCAGGATCTGGGCTCTCGGTCTTGATGTGACTCAGAGCAATTACAATGGGAGGCCAACATTGACCTACACTCAAGAATGGATCCGTAGGTACGGTGTCTGGAAGTGGGTCTGTGGTTGGGGTGCTAAATAACCCGGTGGATGGCAGAGGAAGAGGTGTGGGTGAGGAACAAAACACTACAGACTCAATAGGCCGCTCAGGTTCGCTCTCAGTCGGGGTCACCTGAGACGGGTCAGAAACAAGAGATAAGTCACTCACTGGGCTAAGCACCTCATTGGGGTGAGAGCAATCTGCATCAGGTGTTACTTCTGTCGTGGCTGACAGGACACTGGTAGGCATCGTGGTGACCTCAGTATGGGAGGGACTCGTACTGCGGAGGTCAAGGTGGGAATCCCATCGATCAACTCTTGCGGATCTCAAAGACTGCTCATAACAAAGGGCAAGCTGATACGTCTGCTCGAGGGACTTCGAGCTATGATAAACCACCTCAGTATGTACGTCAGATCAAAGTCCGGATCGAAATCGGGAAGTGGTCATGACTGGGTCTTCTCGGATATCACTCCTCACAACTAACTCGTCAAAGCGATCCTTGTACTCAGTGACAGACATGACTCCTTGCTGAAGGGAAAATAATTGGTCGAGCAAGCAACTCCGATATGATGAAGGCAGATACCTCTAACACAATGTACGCTTCATTTCCACCCAACTAGTGATGCGATGTAGACGGTCTCGCTCGCGGGTCTTCTCAACGCTAGACCAATATGCCATCGCCTGATCTAAAAGTCTAAGTTTCGCAAACTTGACGCGACGTTCACTGAATACCTCAAAATGATCAAGATAGTACTCCATATCCATGAACAAATAACTGAAAGACTCTGGACTCGATGAGCCGTCAAAGGAGCAGCAATACAAAACTGACTCTCAGGATCTCTATCGAAATGACGATCCTCATAATAATCATCCCTAAGGTAACCGAGTCACGTCGAAGGATCAACACGATCCGCTCGCATGTACGGATAAGAACGACGACAATCATCATACTGATCATCTCTAGCATAGCAAGGTCGCATCGGTGTGTGAACACGATCTCTGGAAGTGGTGTACAACGTTCACGAATAATCATCGTAGTGTCGTGAGGGTTTCCCTGAAGGGGATCTATGATGGAGGGTGCAAGTGGACTCTAGACCTCCAAAGTGAGGGAAGGAATAATTGTGACATCTAGACATAATGAAAAACCTATAGACACTACGACTGCGTATCGAAAAGTGCGAGCAATCTAGCTCTGATACCAATTGACGCAGGATGAATATATAGACGGCAGATGAATCCTTGCCCTAACCCTACATGCAATGCAAACTCCGATAGTGTGAATCCAAATTAGATAATAAATAATTAAATCTCACACAAATATTTCAAAGCAAGGCAAAATAATTTATTAAGCGAACAAGCTTTGGTTTCCCTCCGCGTGGAGGGCCATAGATAGAGCGCGCGGTGAATCAGTCCTTCCTGCAGTTAGAGACTTTTCAAGGAGCAAATAATATAATAAACTATAATCCCAAACAAACATCAAATAATCGTACTATAACAATATTTTACAACCAAATACCGATACAAAAACACGACACGAATACCAGAGCTACTGTAACTAAAATAAATCTGAATATTGGAGGGCTCAAAGAGGGATTCCGGTGGTGGGTGGACCGGATCGGGTAAGGGAAGGATGGTTGGGGATTATGAGGGCTGGATCGGGGAGGGAAGTGGCTAGATCTGGGCTGGAATGCCCAGATCTGGACAGATTTGGTGATGGCCGGCTGTTGGGAGGTGGATCCACTGGATCGGGGGGTGGGGGTGATGGCGGCAAAAGGGAAGAGGCGGGGCGGCTGGATCTGGTTGGAAAAGTCCAGATCTGGACTGTTTTGGGGATGAAAACAACCAGGCAATTGTAGGGGAGGTGGTGGCAGGGTTGGACAGGGAGGGAGGGGCTTTTACATGGGTTATGGGCTGATATTGGGGCGGAGGCCTGATAAGGAAGGGGCGGTTTGAGGTGGTGAGGGGTGGCAGCCTAAGGTGGGGTGGCTGGAGGGGTAACAGTGGGGCGACGGCTTGAGGAGTGGCGGGATGAGGGGCCTGATGGTGGCTGACAGCAGGACAAGGCTGCTGGATGGGTTCCTGTAGATGGCCGGCGGCTGGACAGGGCAAGGAGGGAGGTGTAGATGGAGGGAAAATGAAAAAAAAACACAAACTTACCCAAGGAGTCGTCACCAAGGGGGCTCCACAGAGTCGACAGCGCGGAGGGGATCACCGGAACGAAGGAAGACACTCTCTAAACATCCTATTTATATGACGGCAGCCCTAAACATCCTATTTATATGAAATAAAATTAGGGCACCCTGAATCAATAGCTACGATTGGTCGTTGGTCTCGGGGCCAAACCTATATGTAATAAACCCAAAAAATACAATCTATATATGAAATTCATTCGCAACGCGAATTTGGACGCCTCGACAGAGTCAGATCGTCGATCCGGGCATGCCATATATGGTAAGTCGCCAAATCAACCAGAATGAGCCCAAACTCGTCATCCACTGCGAGTCCTCGTCTCTGCTCCTCATCAAAATGTATAGCTAAAGAAGATCATGTTAAAAATTTATATGAATCGGATCGTCATGAACATGAATAATCAGCTCCTACTGTATAGTGTAATCAATGATAAAAATTAATCATTTATAAAATTTATACGATCACTTGAAATGAAAATAATGAAATGAAAAGTTGTACGCTATATAATTAAGCGCGGAAAACAAAATTAAATTTGCGTGCCGTTCTTGGATTCAATCTCGTGTCTCATTGTTGCCGACATTCTTAACAGCGCGCTAGTGTTTCTCCGTATAAAATTTGATATGTTTGGCGAACTAGATGACATACACTAATGGAAAAGACCAAACTTTAATAATTATGAATGGAAATGCCCTCGGTGAAGTGTCTTTCCTGAGGTCCTTATAATGGAGTTTAAATCCAAATCAAAATGTTGTAGCCAATCTTTCTTCAAAGAAACGCCATTTAAAATCAATATGGCTGTTTAGGTTTGCCTTCACGAGGAGCAGCACAGCACAGAGGAAGTAAATGATGGCTGAAATTGCTATTTCAGGAATAAATAAATAAAAACCTTCCTTCACCGTTGCAACTGAAGCGGAAGAGAGAACTCATCTCCTTGATCAACGACAGGGCACCGGTTAGAGAGTGACTTTCTTCTTCCTCAACTGGAGATCTGTGAGGTATGTATGCGGCCCCAGATGAAGAAAATCCTTGCTAGCACTACAAGAGAGAAATCTTTTTCTCCAGATTTTCAATACAGGAGAAGCACGAGAGGAAAAGGAGATGGAACCGCTCTCTGTTGGACAGGAAAAGAAAAATGTAATCGCAAGCCACACTTCGCACTTGTACACGCACGGATTGGAGGAGACGATGAGGGTTGGAGAGAGAAAAACAAAATGGGTTAAATGCAACCCAAGCTTTCTCCATTATTAAAATGTGTATGCCCGTTAAACTAAATCGAACATGCAAATTTGAACCGATCAATCCGAACGTGCCAAGGGAAGACCAATGCTCGCGCAAATAAAGTTCTGAAATCGTCTAGCCCGCCTATCAAGGGTTTCGACTATTCGCGCAAACCAATTTTGACGCACACTCGCGGGAGATTTAAATAAACTCGTACTGACTCATACGTTTGATCGAGACGACTCAATTGAATTAGTCCACTCGTAATTAGGAAAACTTACATTCTCCCACTTGGACTACTTCAATCGTAATTTAGGTCGATCATAGATCAAATCACTCCACTTAATTTAGGGTACCATAGTAAAGCTTGCATCTTGAGTTCTCTCCTCGCGTTAATCCGGTCCAACTGAAACCTTCACTCTGAATCATGGCGGCAACCAGATCATTATGCGACACGGGACCTTCCATAGTCACAAAAGTTTCCAGATTCAATCGACAAGGACACAGTGTGGTCAAAAAGAGTCAAAACAACATACTGAAATGTGATCACGAATTGTTGTTTAACTCAGTGATCAGTTAATTTCTCTACTGAATGCACTAAAACATGCTTTGAGAAATTCTTAATACTCAAAAGAGTGTATATCTCTATTAAATGAATACCTTAAGATTTTATTAATGTGTCATGAGACATACGAGTAAGGCTTTATGAATTAAATGAATGCCCTAACCTTATGTTTGAAACTGACACTAGTTTCAAGGCTTGTTTATGAATTGTGACGCATCACATGTAAGTGTGTGTATCAGAGCTGAATGATACCACATGAATATAAAATTTTATGTTTGAATTCAAACCATATTCATTTGCAAAATTTAATGCATATATGAAATTTGAAGTGCTAAATAATTTGACAAATGAAAAATTATATTAAATAAAGCTTTGATTATAACCTCCCACTAATCAAGTACATCAATGGATTCCACAAGGCCCATACTACAGGCATGCTTCTTAAAGATATTAGGTCGAAGTCCCTTGGTAAGTGGATCAGCTATCATATCATCTGTCCCAATATGCTTCACAATTATGTCACCTTTCTTAACCAATTCTTTCACGGTCAAGAACTTAATTTCCATGTGCTTAGACCCTATGATACTTTTGTTGTTCATAGAGAACATTACTGCTGAAATATTATCATAGTATAACTGAATGGGTCTAGCAACTGTATCAACGATCATCAATTCAGTGATGAAGTTCTTGAGCCAAACAACGTGAGTAACATCGCCAAAAAGAGCAACGAACTCCGCATGCATAGTGGAAGAAGTAATCAGCGTCTGCTTGACGCTTTTCCATGAAACAACCCCTCTGACTAACTTGAAAATGTATCCTGAAGTTGACTTTCGATCATCCTCACAACCCGCCAAATCTGAGACCGTATAGCCCACCAATTCTAGGTTTTGTTCTCTACAGTAGACCAATTTAAAATCCTTTGTAATCTTTAAATACCTCAATACCTTCTTGGCAGCCACCCAATAAGCAGGTCTTGGGTTTGACTGATATCTGCCTAGAAGTCCCACTGCAAAGGCAATGTACGGCCTGATGCAGACCTAAGCATACATTAATCTACCTACTGCACTGGCATATGGTATATTCTTCATGGACTCTCTCTCAATATCATTTCCGGGGCATTGTGACAGACTTAACTTGTCACCCTTAATCACCGGCACATCGCCAGCCTTACATTCGAGCATGCTAAATCTCTCAAGTACACTGTTGGGTATTGTAGCCACAATTATCTTGATTTGAAGAAGTGTTCCTTTGAACTAAGTTGAATTGAGTTGTATTTGATGGTATTTTTAGTTATGTGTTTGCAGGTTCTAAATGGTTAAGTGCAAACCAATGTCAGGTTTCAATAAGTTGTTAAACACAGGACTATACTATGTAATTCCTCATGGTATAGACCAAAGTGTTAACTTATGTGAAATCTCTCTATTGTGGTGTACTTTATATTCAAACACAAAGGAAGAGCCAAGGAGATAGCCGTTGGAAAATATTATTCCTAAATTATTTCTTGGAGATAGCCGTTGGAAATAATTCTTCCTTAATTATTTCTTTTAGCCGATTGGAAAGGAGAGCTCTATATAATCCTAGGATTATTCTTTCAAGGCTAATGATTTTATCTTGATTCGAAAACAAAGAGAAGAAGAACACAGGAATTCTGTCTGCGCCCCGTTCGTTCTCGCAAAGTCTTTTGCCGCCGCCGACGAATTTGTTGGTGATTCTTCTTGAAGAAAAGAGAAAAATAGATCTCTGATTTCAGATTCTACAAAGCTTCTTTCAGATCTAGTTTTTCTCCAAAGTATTCAGATCAAGTTCTTTCATGGCAAGATTTCTTCTTCCTCCTTCAAGATCCAGATTTCTATTTTATACTAGGAAGAAGATCTATCTCTTTCAGATCTAAATAAGTCAAGTCTCCAGAAGATTTTAAGAAGATTGTTTTTCAGTCCAATGTATTTGTAAACCCCCCCCCCCCCCCCCCCCCCCCCCCCCCCTTTCATTTTCTTGTTGGAGGTTTTCCTCCGAGTTTTTTTTGTAGATCCTTGTTGAAGGATTGAGTTTTTGTAGGAGTGGTTTTGCTCCGAGTTTCTTTGTAGGAGTGGTGACTCCGAGTATTTTTTAGGATTGTTGATAATCCGAGTTAGTGGAGTAGCCTAGTCTAGTCGGTTGTGCTAGATAGGTGAGGTGCAAAGTGGACTACCCAAGATTGGGGAATCACTATAAATTCTCTGTGTTGTGCTGTGCTCTTTGGTTTTTATGTGCTTTTATTTTTAAGTTTTTAATTCCGCAAAAAGACATAGAAACCACCTATTCACCCCCTCTAGGTGATTTAGGCCGCAACTAGATACTTTCAATTGGTATCAGAGCGAGATTGTTCATTAAAAGGTTAAAACCTTGAACAAGATCTCTAAATCTAGTTGCAAGAGACAGTATGTCTGGAATGGATAGATCCAAGGATTCCGTCAAACTGCCGGTCTGCACTAAAGAGAATTTTCCAATGTGGAAAGAAGGGGTATGATTCTATATGGAAGCCGCAGATCCAAGAATCTTTCAGATTGTTGAAGAAGGTCCTCATATCCCCATGAAACCTTCCTCAATAAATTCAAATATTCAAATAGCAAAGAAAATGCTGGAATTGACCAAGGATGAGATTGCTCTCGTCGCCTTAGACAAAAAGGCCAAAAACATCATTGTCGCTGCAGTGGATGATTCTATGTTGCAAAATCTGATACATTGCAAATCTGCAAAAGAAATGTGGGATTCACTAGTGGTTCTCATGGAAGGTACAAAAGAAGTGCGAGATGATCGACGATCGTTGCTAAACCAAGAATATGAAGCATTCAAGCAAGATCCGAGAGACTCCATCTCAGACACTTATGAAAAGTTCTTTAAGATCGTAAACGGTCTTAGAAATTATGATCGAGAATTCACCGTCGGAGAATTGAATGACAAGTTCTTGAGATCCCTGACGAAAGAATGGGATACCAAGGCTATTGCTATCCGGGAATTTGGAAAGTTGGCTACGATGGAGCCACAAATATTATTTGGCAAGCTCCTATCACATGAGCTAAAGCTGAGTATTAGAAAAGCTGAAGAAGGAGGATGCTCGACCTCTGGAAGGGAGAAGTTCGTGGCACTGAAGGCCAAAGAGGCAAGAAGAGGTAAAACTAGATCATCTGGAAGGACACAGTCGTCAGATGAAGACGATGAGTCTGTGGCTTGCACATCAAGCTCAGACATGTCCGATGGAGAGTACTCTTCACTCTCTAAGAAATTCAAGAAATTGCTCAGAAAAAGGAGCCAAAGAAGATCAAGGCGTGATGATGAACATCACAAGAAAGAACACAACAACGACAGGTATAAAACCAAACCGAATAAACATATTTCGACTGATATCATTTGTTATTGTTGTAATAAGCCAGAACATATAAGTATGGAATGACCTTACAAAAAGAAGAAAGAGAAGAAATCCTTCAAAGGAAATAGGAAAGAAGAAAAGAGCTTCTTAGCAAAGAAGACTAAGACTCTTAGCGACAGTGACTCAGGGAAGTCAAGCTCAGATGATGAAGCCTATTTTGGGCTTATGGCATATTTAGATGAGGAAGGAAGCGTCTCCTCATACAAGGGGAAGGTAAACTCGCACACTCCTCTTTCTGCATCTGAAACTGGATCCAATGCAAATGAAGGCTATTCTTCAGAGGAAGATTCAGAATTAGTGACTCAGTATAAAGTCGTTTTGGAAGGATTTGACAAATGCCGCAAGGTAGTCAAATCTCAAGCAAAAGAGATTGCGTCTCTCAAGATGGTGGAATCAGATTTGAGGGAGGAAATTGAAAAATTTACTCCTCTCAAAGAAGAAGTTCAAATCTTGAAAGATGAACTTAAAAGCTCCACTGAGTTATTAAATCTTAAGGAGAAGTTTATAAATGAACTAGAAGAAAAGTTAGTGGTGGAAAGGAAGATAGTTGAAAGCTTCTCTAAACCAAAGACTATTCTTCCACTCATTGATAAATTTTCTGCTCCTGCGAAGGGTAGTGGCCTTGGTCATGAGGCTGAAAGTAGTAAGACCGCTAAGAAGAGAGCTGTGAAAGGAAAAGGAAAGGCTGATCAAAGTCAACCTTCATTCAGGAAGGTGCTTTTTCCTACAAACCCTTTTGACTTTGATTCATCCTATGGTCACTTTACAAGACCAACTCATGTTGAGTCAAGTAAGAGGAACCAAGGATGGAGCCATCCCCGAAGCCTCGAAACAACTGCTTTCAAAGCACCTTATGAAGAAGTAATCCTCAAGGATCATGGTTCATTTGTACATGGATCAGTTGCTAAGAAAGCACCAAAGATCCAATCTATTGTTGCTAAATCTCTTGAAGAGAAGGAGTCATGTGTATGTTGCAACCACGAGACTTCTACTTCTAAGAATGTTGCTCCTGCTAAACTCCCCGTTCAAAAGTTAAAACAGGAGAACAAGAGAAGATACAATCGATTTGATTGTTGGTGTTGTGGCAAGGTTGGTCACTTCGCCATAGATTGTTGGTTTAATCCCAGAAATTATAAGACTCCACGGGTTAACAATGTAAGAATGACCCCTTGCAATGTTAACACTCCGAGTGGTGTTGATCTAACCAGGAACCTAGGACCCAAATCCTTCTGGGTTCCTAAGGGTAATTAATCTGTGTTTGCAGGTATGTCCAAAGGCCAACCAAAACTCTAATCAGGCATTTGGACAATGGATGTTCATGGTACTTGACCATAACATAGAAGTATATAGTAAGGTTGCTGAAAAGCTTAGGAAATCAGTCCAGGCACTGAAATTCTAAGGGGGAGATAAGACTAAAGGAGAGAAAAGATTGAGGGGGAGCTGATTCAACATATTCATAATATACTCCCAAATGTGAACTCCTATGCAGTTGCTGAGGGGGAGCTTTGAGCTCTCATGTTTTTTCTTCCCTATCTGAAGTAGTCAGAAAGGGGGAGAGAAATTGAAATTGGAAGAGAATTTGAAGTTGAGAGGAATTGACAAAGTTAGAATTGGCAAAGTTGAATTGGCAAAGTTAGAATTGGCAAAGTTGAAAGGGAGAGAAAGTTGAAAAAGCTAAGTTGTTAACTCTCCTTATCTATTTGATATATATTTATCTAAGTGCAATTCAACTCAGTACATAGGTTCTGACTTCTTCAAATAGAGGGAGATTGTTGGGTATTGTAGCCACAATTACCTTGATTTGAAGAAGTGTTCCTTTGAACTAAGTTGAATTGAGTTTTATTTGATGGTGTTTTTAGTTATGTGTTTGCAGGTTCTAAATGGTTAAGTGCAAACCAATGTCATGTTTCAATAAGTTGTTAAACACGGGACTATACTATGTAATTCCTCATGGTATAGACCAAAGTGTTAACTTAAGTGAAATCTCTCTATTGGGGTGTACTTTATATTCAAACACAAAGGAAGAGCCAAGGAGATAGCCGTTGGAAAATATTATTCCTAAATTATTTCTTGGAGATAGCCGTTGGAAATAATTCTTCCTTAATTATTTCTTTTAGCCGATTGGAAAGGAGATCTCTATATAATCCCTTAGGATTATTCTTTCAAGGCTAATGATTTTATCTTGATTCGAAAATAAAGAGAAGAAGAACACAAGAATTCTGTCTGCGCCCCGTTCGTTCTCGCAAAGTCTTTTTCCGCCGCCGACGAATTTGTTGGTGATTCTTCTTGAAGAAAAGAGAAAAATAGATCTCTGATTTCAGATTCTACAAAGCTTCTTTTAGATCTAGTTTTTCTCCAAAGTATTCAGATCAAGTTCTTTCAAGGCAAGATTTCTTCTTCCTCCTTCAAGATCCAGATTTCTATTTTATACTAGGAAGAAGATCTATCTCTTTCAGATTTGAATAAGTCAAGTCTCCAGAAGATTTTAAGAAGATTGTTTTTCAGTCCAAAGTATTTATAAACCCCCCTTTCATTTTCTTGTAGGAGGTTTTCCTCCGAGTTTCTTTTGTAGATCCTTGTTGAAGGATTGAGTTTTTGTAGGAGTGGTTTTGCTCCGAGTTTCTTTGTAGGAGTGGTGACTCCGAGTTTTTTGTAGGATTGTTGATAATCCGAGTTAGTGGAGTAGCCTAGTCTAGTCGGTTGTGCTAGATAGGTGAGGTGCAAAGTGGACTACCCAAGATCGGGGAACCACTATAAATTCTATGTGTTGTGTTGTGCTCTTTGGTTTTTATGTGCTTTTATTTTTAAGTTTTTAATTCCGCAAAAAGACATAGAAACCACCTATTCACCCCCCTCTAGGTGATTTAGGCCGCAACTAGATACTTTCATACACGCTCAACGTAAGCCCTCTGAGAGAGTCCTAATGTATGGCGAGATCTATCCCTAATGATCTCAATACCTAGAACAAAAGAAGCTTCTCCAAGATCCTTCATATCAAAATGTTTGGATAACAACTGCTAAGATTCATTCAGAAGTCCCAAATCACTGCTTGCAAACAAAATATCATCTACATAGAGAATTAAGAAGATGAATTTGCTCCCACTGATCTTGAGATATATGCAGCGGTTTACTTTATTTTCAACAAAACCAAATGAAGTAACCACCTCATCAAATTTCAGATACCATTGTCTTGAGGCTTGCTTTAAACCATATATGGATTTATTGAGCTTGCACACAAGTTGGTCAGAATGACCAGACATGAAACCCTCGAGCTGCACCATATAGACTTCTTCATCCAGGTCACCATTCAAGAATGCGGTTTTAACGTCCATCTGGTGTAGCTCCAAATCATAATGAGCTACTAGTGTCATAATGACTCTAAATGAGTCTTTCGATGAAAAGGGAGAGAAAGTTTCGTGATGCAGGCCCGCTTCCTACGCATCATGCTCGTGGGACACTCCTACTGCTCGTGCCGATGTGACATCGCTTCCTCCTATTGAAGATGTTACCGAGGAAGTCGCCACCGCCGAAAAGGACTTAAGGCGCAACAACAAAGGGGATCATGCTCGCAACGCTCGCCACCGCTACGACTTGCGGCCTCGCACTTAGCTAATATTTAATATGAGTATAAATCATATTAAATATTAGTCTTTATTCTCCGTTACCGTCACTTTTATTTCTAAACTTTTAATTTCAGCATGTTTGTTAAATTGGACTGCGTTTAGCCTGATCTGGACTGCATTTAGCATAATTAGTGGCTAAGATCTAATGTCTTTTATGAATGGCTTTGATGTATTTTGGCTCCACTATATATAGGTGGGTCTCATCAATTAATAAGAAGAAATCCTTGATAATTTTTTAGCAGAAGGAATTAAATCTCCCGTGAGAGTTCTCCTCCAGCGCCCCTTAGGGTTCGTTCCCCTCGGCGTGCCGTGCGACACAGCCGCCCCATAGCTCGCCGGCGTGTGATTCGCCGCCCCGTCCTCCACCGTACGTGAACTCCAGCTAGCCCGTCGCCTCTCCTGCTCGTGGTCGGCACGATCGCCCCACCCTACTCCTCGTGAAGCTCGGCCGAACCAGTGCAGCCCTCCTCCTCGTGAAGCTCGACCGGCCAGTGCAGCCCTTCTCCTCTCGGCGAGCGACCTCCCTCGGTGCGGCTCCGTTGAAGGCAAGCGGTACTTCTCCTCCGGTGCAACTCCGGCGGATCCTTGGCGTGAGGCTCGCCTAGCTTTCTCCTCGGTTGGGTAACGAATCTCTTCCACTCGGTGTGTTCCCTCCCCGTTTTTGGTGGCAAGTTTGCGTGTGGCTTTGGAAACGTTGAAAGTTTTATTTTCGCTGCGTTTGCTTGAATCCGTCGTAATAATTTTCCGATTTCTCGAAACCTTGAAGGATTGGCAAGATCTAGTTCAAATCCGCAAGGTGATGCGATATCCCTTCCCGATTTGGTGGATTGCGGCAATCCGGAGACCCACCCTTTTGGGAGTTCTTCCGACTACTTTTCGATCGCTGTTTTAGTCGGATCCTCTTGGTACTGACGTTAGGATTGTGATTGCTTGACATCGGGCTAGGTGGTCAGATTTCTACCCAAGTACGTTTGGAGAGCGGGATATTGTGAGAGAGCGTCAACTAGTCGTGCACTAGTCTTTCGGAGACTAGCCCGCCACCAATTTGGTATCAAAGCGAGGTTGGCCAATTTTTTAACTTGTCCACGGTCCGCTCGTGTCTAGATCTCGCGTGTGCACCAAATTTTATTTCTTTATTTTCTATAAAATTTAATTTCTCTTCAAGTGCACGTCGTATGCCCACTTGATCCGGTCACGAATACCACGCTTCATCCTCGTCAAGTATGGCCGACGAATGGCAAACGCCTCCAAACCCCACTACTGTTGATGTCCTTCGGGATGATATGAATCAACAATTGGGAGAGCTGCGGGACATGTTGACCCAGCTGTTGGCCCATCGAACCCCTTCACCTCCTAAGGGTAATCGTCCACCGAATCGCGCTCCCACTCCACCTAGAGGTCATAGGGCACGACACTATGAGGAAGACGTACACGATGAGCTACCTCAACGTGATCGATCACCGCCTCGTCGCCAGGAACGAGAAGTGGATCTCACCCGTGCCATAAAGATTAACGCCCCCACCTATGATGGTTTAGGAGAACCCAAGTTTTCCTGAATTGGGTGTTAGACATGGAGTGCTACTACGAGTGGCATCACTTGATGGACCAGCAAAAGGTCCAAGTCGCTCGGATGAAGCTTACGGGTAGGGCCAAAGTATTTTGGCTAAATGAGGAGCGTCGCTTAGGGGTCGTAGACGGTGTCCCTCCGATCGGTTGGGTTGTCATGAAAAATCTCTTAAAAGACCAATATGTCCCCGCTTATCATCGCACTCAGATGTTTGATGATCTAGCCACCCTTCGCCAAGGCGAGCGGTCTGTCGCTGATTACATGGGCGATCTGATGGACAAGATGGTCCGTTGTGAGGTCCAGGAGATGCCCGAGGTCACGTTATCTAGGTTCCGTAAGGGTCTTAGTTACGATATCCAAAGGAAGCTTTTGCGTTACGGTCACACAGATCTAAACACCACATTCAACGCCGCCCTTGATATCGAGAAGCACCTCGCCTCCAAGTCCAGGGCCAAGCACAGCTCCTATAAGAGCAAGGCCGCGACCACTACCTCCACCTCCACCTATAAGGATAAGGGTAAATTCAAGACCAAGGACTCGTCCAACATCGTCATCACTACTAGGGACACTAGGAACCCGTCCGGGGAGCGCATTCCCGTAGGGAAAATTAGTAAGGAAAGGGCCACGTGTTATCAGTGCGGAGTAACCGGCCACTATGCTATGGAGTGCCCAACCAAAACTCGGGCTTTAGCACTAGTTGAGCATACAGATGATGGGCCTGAATATGTCTATGAGGCCACAGATGAGTCGGATATAGAGGGCGTACCAAGTGATTTAGAAGATGACTCTCATCTCATGGTTATGCGGTGCATCCTTGCCACCCCTCGCTCTTTAGATGATTGGAATAGGACAAATTTATTCTCTTTGATTTTTAAGAGCGGGGATAAATTATGTAAGCTGATCATAGACAGCGGGAGTTGTATGAACGTTATCTCCGAGGGCGCGGTTACCTGCATGTCCCTAAAAGCGGAGCCCCGCCCACACCCATACAAGGTTGCTTGGGTGAATAAGGCCTCCCTTCCAGTTAGTAAGCGTTGTTTAGTTCCCCTCCGCATCAAGTCATATTCGGATCAGGTTTGGTGTGACGTGATACCCATGGACGCTTGCCATGTCCTTCTTGGCCGTCCCTGGTTATTCGACCACGACGTTACTCATTATGGACGATCCAACACTTATGAGTTTTTATTCAATGGTAAGAAGGTGGTTTTGAGGCCCACCCTCCCTAAGGACACGGGTAGTTCATCCAGGGACACCACATTGCCCGTAGAAAAGAAGAGTCTAAGTCTGATTGGGAGACGAGAGTTTGAGCGTAGTTCATTTGTAGACGGCGTGATGTATGCGTTAGTTTGTTTAGCCGCAAGGGAAGATGTACCTTTGACGGATGGTTTGCCTACGGAGCTGAGGGGTCTTTTGGACGAATATACAGATGTTTACCCGGAGGAATTGCCATCAGAGTTACCTCCTATGCGTGATTTCCAACACGAGATAGATTTTATCCCGGGGTCCTCTTTACCGAATCTCTCTCATTATCGCTTAAACCCCTCCGCGCATCTAGAATTACAACGACAAATTTCAGATTTGTTATCCAAAGGATTCATACGCCATAGCATGAGTCCGTGCGCAGTTCCGGCCCTCTTAGCTCCTAAGAAGGATGGGTCTTGGCGGATGTGTGTTGATAGTCGCGCTATCAACAAAATCACCGTCAAATATCGATTTCCAATTCCGCGGTTAGATGATCTACTTGACATGTTGGCGGGTTCATCCATCTTTTCTAAGTTAGATCTACGTAGCGGATACCACCAAATCCGCATACGAGATGGCGACGAATGGAAAACCGCCTTTAAGTCAAAGGAAGGTTTGTATGAATGGCTAGTGATGCCATTTGGGCTCTCTAATGCCCCGAGCACTTTCTCTCGTATGATGACCCATACTTTCCAACCCTACCTGGGGAAGTTTGTGGTGGTCTACTTCGATGACATTCTAGTCTATAGCACCTCCACTCACGATCACCTTGCCCATCTACGTCTCGTTTTTTCTACGCTACGATCGGAGCACATCTACTTAAATTTTAAAAAGTGTATTTTCTATGCGCGAGAGGTGGAGTTTTTGGGATACATCGTTGGCGAAGAGGGAATTAAGGTTGACCAGAGCAAGGTCCAAGCTATTAGGGATTGGCCCGAACCAAAGACCATTCGTGACGTCCGTTCTTTTCATGGCTTAGCCACGTTTTATCGTCGGTTTATTCGCAACTTTAGTAGTGTGATGACGCCTATCACGGAGTGTTTGAAGAAAGGCGAGTTCACATGGACTAAATCCGCCGCACGTGCATTCGAACAAATCAAAACACTAATGACTGAAGCCCCTATACTTCAGTTGCCCGGTTTTTTTTAAGGTTTTCGAATTATCTTGCGACGCCTCCGGAGTTGGGATTGGAGGAGTGCTAAGCCAAGACGGTCACCCCATAGGATATTTTAGCGAGAAACTTTCCGGGTCTAAGCTAAACTATTCCAACTATGACCGAGAATTCTATGCGGTAGTACGTAGCCTTGCACATTGGCGGCACTACCTACTCTCCAAGGAATTTGTCCTTTTATCCGATCATGAAGCGCTGCGTTTTATCAATTCTCAAGCAAAAATCATCCCCCGACACGCCAAATGGGTCTCATTTTTGCAAGAGTACACGTTCACGCCGAAGCACCTAAAAGGGGCTGAAAATAGGGTCGCGGACGCGCTTAGTCGTGTGGCTCTTTTATTATTCGCTATGCAAGTTTAGGTTGTTGGGTTTGAGCGCGTAAAAGACGAATATGTTACTTGTCCCGATTTTAAGGACATTTACCTCGGGGCACAACAGGAATCCCCCACCACTATTTCGGCCTACTTCCTTAGGGATGGCTACCTGTTTTGGCACTCCCGTTTATGCATCCCGTCCTCATCACTTCGACACTTTATAGTTTGGGAGCTTCATAGCGGTGGTCTAGCGGGTCACTTTGGGAGGGATAAGACGATTGCGTTAGTGGAAGAAAAATTCTATTGGCCTAAATTGAAGACCTTTGTAGGAAAGATCGTGAGTAGCTGCCACACTTGCCAATTGGCCAAGGGCAATAAGACTAATGTTGGACTCTACACGCCATTACCTATTCCCTCCGTCCCGTGGGAAGACCTTAGTATGGACTTTGTGTTAGGCCTCCCACCTACGTTGCGTCGACATGATTCCGTCATGGTCGTGGTAGATAGATTTTCCAAAATGGCCTATTTTGTCCCTTGTAGCAAAACCAATGACGCTTCGCATATTGCCAAATTGTTTTTTAAAGAAGTCGTCGGTCATCGCGGTATTCCAAAATCCATAGTGTCGGATAGGGATGTTAAATTTACTAGTTATTTTTGGAAAACGCTATGGATTTTGTTGGGCACCCGCCTTGTATTTTCCTCCGCCTGCCACCCCCAAACGGATGGCCAGACGGAGGTGGTAAATAGAAGTCTGGGTGGTTTACTACGGTGCCTTGTAGGTGACCATAAAGGTACTTGGGACTTGGTCCTACCTCATGCGCAACTAGCCTATAATAACTCCAAAAATAGGTCGACGGGTTTGTCACCGAACGAGATAGTCCATGGCTATAAGGCTCGTGTGCCTCTTGACTTGATACCATTACCACCTTCATATAAATCAAGCCAATTTGCACAGGATTTCGCTCACCATGTTCATGATCTCCACAAAAGTATTAAAGAGAAATTAACCACTCAATATGATGTCTACCGAGCACAAGCTAACGCCCACCGAAGGCCCTCCAACTTTAATGTTGGCGATTGGGTTTTGGTCCGATTACTCCCGGAGCGGTTACCTTCGGGAACCGTGAAAAAGTTGGCACCTCGGAGAGCTGGCCCCTTCAAGGTAATTAAGAATATTGGAAGTAATGCGGTTGTTTTAAGCTTACCCGCAGATTGGAGAATTTCTCCTATTTTTAATGTTTCCGATTTAACACTCTATACTATGCCACTTCCACCGCCTTCTACATTTTCTTCCTTGAGTGAGTCTTCTTCTACATTATGTGGGGTTGGGAATGAGTGTGCCAAGGATTCACCTGATGATACATGCGTGGGAGATTATACTGTTTTGTCTTCAACTGATGCTGACACTTTTGCTAGATCTTTCCATGCTTTGCCCTCTCCTGACAGGATTTTGGATGATGAGATGATGGACACACCGGACGGGCCTACTCATCGCTTCTTGGTTCGTTGGAAGGGACGTTCTTCTTCAGATGATTCTTGGGTTCCGGAGCACGACCTGCACCAGTGGGATGCGGACCTTCTCCGACGCTACTTACACGACCACTCACCGGTGATGAGTGCTTTCGACCGGGGGAGAGTTGATGCAGGCCCGCTTCCTATGCATCATGCTCGTGGTGACACTCCTACTGCTCGTGCCAATGTGACATCGCTTCCTCCTATTGAAGATGTTACCGAGGAAGTCGCCACCGCCGAAAAGGACTTGAGGAGCAACAACAAAGGGGATCATGCTCGCCACCGCTACGACTTGCGGCCTCGCACTTAGCTAATATTTAATATGAGTATAAATCATATTAAATATTAGTCTTTATTCTCCGTTACCGTCACTTTTATTTCTAAACTTTTAATTTCAGCATGTATGTTAAATTGGACTGCGTTTAGCCTGATCTGGACTGCATTTAGCATAATTAGTGGCTAGGATCTAATGTCTTTTATGAATGGCTTTGATGTTTTTTGGCTCCACTATATATAGGTGGGTCTCATCAATTAATAAGAAGAAATCCTTGATAATTTTTGAGCAGAAGGAATTAAATCTCCCGTGAGAGTTCTCCTCCAGCGTCCCTTAGGGTTCGTTCCCCTCGGCGTGCCGTACGACACAGCCGCCCCATCGCTCGCCGGCATGTGACTCGCTGCCCCTTCCTCCACCGTCCGTGAACTCTAGCTAGCCCGTCGCCTCTCCTGCTCGTGGTCGACACGATCGCCCCACGCTACTCCTCGTGAAGCTCGGCCGAACCAGTGCAGCCCTCCTCCTCGTGAAGCTCGACCGGCCAGTGCAACCCTTCTCCTCTCGACGAGCGACCTCCCTCGGTGCGACTCCATTGAAGGCAAGCGGTACTTCTCCTCCGGTGCGACTCTGGCGGATCCTTGGCGTGAGGCTCGCCTAGCTTTCTCCTCGGTTGGGTAATGAATCTCTTCCACTCGGTGTGTTCCCTCCCCATTTTTGGTGGCAAGTTTGTGTGTGGCTTTGGAAACGTTGAAAGTTTTATTTTCGCTGCGTTTGCTTGAATCCGTCGTAATAATTTTCTGATTTCTCGAAACCTTGGAGGATTGGCAAGATCTAGTTCAAATCCGCAAGGTGATGCGATATCCCTTCCCGATTTGGTGGATTGCGGCAATCCGGAGACCCACCCTTTTGGGAGTTCTTCCGACTACTTTTCGATCGCTGTTTTAGTCGGATCCTCTTGGTACTGACGTTAGGATTGTGATTGCTTGACATCGGGCTAGGTGGTCAGATTTCTACCCAAGTACGTTTGGAGAGCGGGATATTGTGAGAGAACGTCAACTAGTCGTGCACTAGTCTTTTGGAGACTAGCCCGCCACCATTTCGTGGTAATCAATCCCTTCTCTTTGAGTGAATCCCTTAGCAACCAGTCTGGCCTTAAACCGCTCGACCTTTCCTTTAGAGTCTTTTTTAGTCTTAAATGTTGGAGCCAATGTTCCGCATCTCTTGGTTTGAGAATAACAAATACCGTGTTGTATTTGATCTTGTATTTTGTGTGTTTATAGTGTGCAGGTTGTACAGGAACTATAGCTACACATCCCTATGAATAGTTTGCTGATTGGAAATGATTCTCTGGAATATGAGTTAATGCCCCGCGTTAGTAGTTAACGTCCCGTGTTAACAACCGCTGAGAAGGAAACTGCTGAGACGGAACCGCTGAGACGAAGCCGCTGAGACGGAACCGCTGAGACGGAACCGCTGAGACGGAACCGCTGAGACAAACTGAAGGAGAACGACTCAACGCCAACGTTGAATCTTAACGCCCGCGTTGAATCGACAAACTGCCACGATCTTGACGGTTGCACGATTTCAGCCATGACAGTGCACGTTCACTAACGCCAGCGTCAACCCTTAACGACGCGCGTTATCTTCCGAGGCTATTTAAAGTACAACCCCTCTCATTCCAAATCAAACATAGATGATTCCAGAATTCTGATACTTTGGAGAGAGGTTTGTGTACAGCAAATTAAGAGATCTCCCTTGGGCTAACATGAAGATCTAAAGATGATTTTGAAGGAGAAGGTCTACAACGCATATTCCATACGAAGGACGATCGTTTCAAGAATGCCAACATCTATATCGACTTCGTCTTCACCTTCAGAATTTCTTGGGGAGTTTCTCTTTACTTATCTTGTAATCTTTTATTTTTCCTTTTGTAATTTGTGTGGAGAAATCGTTCGGTGAGAACGTCGGATTCCGGGAAGGATTCCGTGGGTAAATTCGCCTTGTGTTGGCGACTAGGTCCTTGTGAGGCTTAGGGGGTAATTCGCCGCCTTGTGTGTGGCGATTAGGTCGATGGTAGATCTAGGGGGTGGCTAGAGGCCTTATCTGGAGATAGATAGGCTATAGCCAACCGGTCCTAGGGAGAAGGACCGGTGAAACAACAAAAAGTGTTTTTACATATTTTCACCTTGATTTCTAGCGTTATAGAAATTAAACATTTGTGTATTCAATTTATTATGAAATAAAATTATGTCCTTTAATGTTCTATTCAATTGATTTTATTTCCTCTTCAAGAATGTTTTAATTTCTATTTTCATCAAAGTATTAAAATTAACATTTGTATAATTATCTTTGAAATACAATAATTATTTTCATTATCTCTGATTTTCTGGAATTATATTTCATTTAAGATTTCATAAGTAAAATCACTGTAGCAATCTTTTTGATCCGAGGAATATTCTCTGGAGAGCTAACGCCCAGCGTTAAGAGTTAACGCCAGACATTAGCAACAGTCAACAAAAAGTTTTGTTGCAATTATTTAAAAAGAATCTTCATTACAATCTTATCTGGAATATTAAAGTATATTTTTCTATAAAATATTCTGAAACTTCAGTCTCAAACTCTGATAAATTTTAATTAAGATCTAAATTCCATAAAACCCTTATTCACCCCCCCCCCCCCCCCCTCTATGGGCGCCGTAAGATCCAACACGTGGTATCAGAGCGAGGTTATTCCAATACGGCTTCACAACCGGGAATAATGGCGCTTTATGATCTCGCATCTTCTAGAGGGGATAATTTGTATGAAAATAAAAATCATTATGTCCACCATTATTTATGGGTGAAAATTATAATGAGTGGAAAACTCTTATGGAAAAATTTCTTAAATCCTTGGATATTGAAGTTTGGAATATTACAATTAAAATGCCCCCAAATATTTTAAATAAAAATGAAATGTTTTTAAATGCCAAATCAATGAATAGTCTATATTGTGCGTTAGATCAAAATATTTTCAAACTTATTTATACACTTCCTAATGCTTATGAAATTTGGAAATTTCTTGAGAATACTTATAGTCTTCCTTCCACAGATAATGAACAAGATCAATTCCTTATGGATCCAAAAGAAGAAGACAACGACACAATATTGGACTCAATTGATGGCAACACATCAAGCAAAAGAGAAGATGGAAATTCAACTATGGAAGAGGAATGTGAAGAAAATGTCAAAGGAACCCTTGGTTCAAATCTTGCCCCATCCCATAGCAAGGTAAGAAAATCAAAACATTCTCTTTTTGTATCATATTCTACTTCTACATTTCGTATGCTTGAAATTGCTAAACGTAAAATTTTAAAGTTGAGAAATGTCAATTCCAAACTACGTTTAGAAAATAAATCTTTAAAAGCAAACGCTAAAGTAGAATCTCATATTGATGTGTCAAATTCTCTATCATGCTCTTTAATTGAAAATATTAAACCTTGTTTTGATTATAATTATTTTAAAGAAGAACTCAAGGTTTTAGAAAAAAGACTTTTAATTTCAAAAGAGCATAATGAAAAATTGATAAAAGAAAATGATAATTTAAAGGATAAACTATAATCATTAAAAATGTTTATTCAAAATTTTTCATATAATAAAAAATCTCTTATTTCTAGTTTATCAAATCTTCAAAAGCCTAAAAGCTTAACTTCATATTATAAGAGTATGTCTATAAGAAAGAGTGGAAATGAAAATTATCTAAATAAGAACCAATCGTTTAAAACATATTGTAACCCACTCTTTCAACATTCAATTCTAAAGAAAGACAATCACTCTTATTAACTTTTAAAGAATCCATATAATAAAATTCATTATGATTATCAACATCAATGTATTTTGAAAAATAATTTGAATAAACATAAATCCCAAATGAATTATTTTTCAAACAACTATCATTCCAAAAAGATGTCAAATAATCATAATATGAATTTAAACGATAAACAACCAAAGTATGAATGGAGGCCCAAAATTAAAAATGAAACACTAACTCCACTTATAAAGGCCCATTCATCACTATCTCTCCAAAAGCCTACACGATGTATTTGGGTACCCAAAGGAACCATCACACTTGGTCCCCTTTGGATACCTAAATCTCTCATTCACTAGGAATCATTGTATTGCATGAAGTAGACTTAATTATAAATGAAATATCATTACTTTACTTCATGATATGCCTAATTACTTTTTCTTTTGTTTATTTTTTATTTTTGAGCCAACATGCTAAGGTCACTTAGATATATTATGAAATATGACTTTTACATTTTAAGCCTAATGTTTATCAAATCAAAATTGAATTAAACTAAATATAAAGTCATAAAATTTTCAAGTGATCTATCTTTCCATTGCGTATAAATGTCTTATATTATCATTACAAATTGAATGCTAAATTTGTTAAATGATATTATCAAGACTAGTACAATTACTTTCAAAATTGGATTTAAATGGACTTTTAAGGGTCTTAGGCTAAAATATTAAATGCACAACTTATTGCATATTTGTCTATTTTCTTGTTATATATAATAGACCCTTAATGGAAAATCATAATTAAAAATCTACAAAAATGATGAATATGAATCACAATCACCACCATGATCTATTAATATCCTATGCTAAAATTCACTATAATCATATATCATAATTCATGATCCATCAAGACCTATCTTAAATCAACTAATTCTATCAACCTTATGAATTATGAAATATATGATTGCAATTGGTATTATAGTTTCATATCTTGTTTTGTGTGTATGATGTGCATCTTTATTGTTTGCATGTATCTCATTATCTTTAGACCTATGAATTAACTTGATATCAACAAGATGAAATCAAATAGAATTGTCACTTATTTCTAGGTCTATGAAAATTCAAAACTCTATGTTTGAATAAATGCAATTTAATTATATATTTGTCCAATTTTACTTAGCTTTGCACATTGTTGTCGTAATTCATCATTCTAGCATTATCACTTACCATTGGTAGAAATCAATGTTCATGCTAGTTATATCTTGCAATGCTAAAGTAAATTATATTACTAAAATATGAAAATTATAATTTCCTTTGTAGTTATTTGCATGAATAAAACTTTTCTAAATGGATTTAAAATCAACAATCTTTGATAAAATTGTAAATCCAAAAATAATCATGCAATTATAACACAGTTAATATATTTAAGGCTTACACGCTTAGTATGTCTATAAGCAATAAACCTATGACATGTGTCTCACAATAGCGAGGGCATAGGATTGTGTGCATTAGAGACCTAACCTCTAAGTCATGTCTTGTCATTAACCGGGGAGGGTTCCAGTGGGGCCTTGCGAGGCACTGGGGGAAAGAGTGCTAGGTTGAGCGTCGTCTTTTGTATGCATATGGGATTAACACCCCAACCTACGGCATGCGTGCAGCTCCTCATGCCCATCCATCACTTAGTACGGGGCTAGAGTGTAGTCATGTAGTTAAGGTATCTTGATCTTAGATATACTTATATTATATTCATTGCATGAACATTATCTCACTCTTTATACATAAATCATGCATATTTGTTTTTGTTCTAACATTGCATCTTGTGTTTGCATATTTTATTATTTTGAGCTTTAATTATTTTACCAAACACAAGTACTTGAAAAATCACCAAAAACATGCTAAAAGAGCCATCAAATCTAATCAATATACTCTGAAATTTCAACTGAAGGAAGGCCTCTTTATAATACAAATGAATTTTGAAAAACATTTGATGGGGACGACGACCCACAGCATGATGAAGATGCTGTTGATGATCAACCACCACCATCCAAGGACTTGCGGCGCCACGGCGATCTTGACGGGCAACATTACAACCTTCGCCCGTGGCACATGAAGAACCGTATTTAAATTACTATTATTCATTTTGTTATGTTGGACATTTAATTTGGCCTGCGTTTAGCCAATCTTTGCTGCATTTACTTATATCGGTCTGCGTTTAGCCGACCATTGCTGTTTTAGTTTATTTTGGGCTGCATATAGCCATTGTTGTGTGTAAGGCCATATATAAGGCCAAGACTTGATGTAAAACCTAGTTGATGAATGAAAATTGAAAACCTAAGTTCTCTCCCCCTCTAAATTGCCGCCCCCTCTCTCCTTTCCTCTCTAGGGTTCGGCCAAGACCCCTCTTCCCCCTCAAGGTCGCCGGCCACCTCCTTTCCTCCACCCTTCCCTCTCTTCTCCCTCCTACTCCACCTCATCCTCCCCTCACTTCCAAATCTGTATCCCCCATACCCTTCTCTCGAAAACCAGCCCACTTCTCTCAAGGATTCGGCCAATACAAAGAGGAGGATCCAAGGTGCAACATCGGAATCGGGAAACTCTCTCGAGTGCGGTTCGGCGAAGACGGACGCGTACATCTTCATCGGCTCATCTCCGGTGGGCTAGTGGAAGGAACGATCGATTGTTGTGGATCCAATATCTCAGATCTTCAAACTCCGAGTGGGTAACAAAACTTTCTACTAAAGAGTTTTCTTTTCTTAGATTTTCTTGTGGTGGTTGAGTTTTTGGCGTAACTTTGGAATCAACGAATTTTCGTGGCTATTTTCTTGTGGATTTTGCATTATCTTTGATATTTCGGAAACGTACGAAAAAGGATTGGCGATCCTTGCTTTGTTCTTGTTGGGGAAACATTCACCCTTTTCGAATTGACTTATTTTGGTGGATTTTTCTTTGGTACAACACCGCGCTCGTCCGGAATCAATATTATTCCATTTAGCTTGTGTGGATATAGACCTATAGCCTATATTCATACTCTAACGGTTGCTACCCGTACGCTGCGTTAAAATAATAATAAGCATATTCGAGGGCTGCGTTTATTTTATATTTGGGTAGAGTGGAGCGGCGAGAGTCCTTTGTTCGAAGTCGCGTGCGACCGCCGCAATCTGGTGGCCTACATCAAATTTGGTATCAGAGCTAGGTTGTGTTGAGTTCTATCTCGACACCATCCTTACTCTCAGATCTTTAGGCTATCCACCCTCTAATCGGTGCGTTCGTTAGCACGGTCTAAATCTGAAATTTTCGGATTAGTCTGCGTGTAGTAAAAACATCGGAATTGTAAAACTTGTCAAAAAAATCTGAAAAATTTTCTGTAGCGTCCTGCACTTATTTCCAGCAACATTAATACAGAAATTTTTTCGATCCGTCCACGTTAGGTTGGTCTGAAAATAGGAGACTTTATAATTTTGTCCGTGTCAGCACCGTTCCCTGGTCTGCCTATAGCTGTCCATCACCGTATTGTCGCAAGAATTAAATCTGCAGAAAATTACAAAAAAAAATTTCTAAAAATTCTCCTTATTTTTTTAAGCACAAAAGTCTGAAAGGGTATTTTCATTCGCCTAGTAGTTAAGCGCGTAAAGCTATTTTACTAAAGAAAATCGCTTGTTCTTCCGCGTATGCGCACGAGGCGTGGTACGGAGTATTCCCCATCCACTTCATACATGGCAGACGACCATGAGGTTGAGCACGCTCCGGCGACGATCGCGGAGCTTCGGGAATAGTTTAACGAGAGGTTCGATGCCCTCACTCAATTAATACAAGGGATGGCCATAAATCAAGCGACGCCTCGTAATCCCGCTGCCAACCAGCGAGATGAGAGACGAAACCCTCCCCGTGATCAGGACGATGAGCAAGCGCCTCGAGCTCCATATGAGTTCGACGTCACTAGGGACGTTAAGATAGATGCACCATCATACGATGGTATGGGTGAGCCCCAAGTATTTTTAGACTGGATCATGGAGATTGAGTGCTATTTTGAGTGGCACAACCTGGTCGACGTTGAGAAGGTTCGGGTTGCTAGGATGAAGCTTCTAGGTAGGGACAAAACATTTTGGCTGAACGAAGAGAGGCGTCTCGGTACCGTAAATGGAGTACCCCCAATTGGGTGGGCTGCCATGAAAGCACTTCCGACTGACCAATATGTCCCGGCGTATCACCGAACTCAAATGTTCGACGAGTTAGCCACCCATCGTCAGGGG
Source organism: Dactylorhiza incarnata (assembly GCA_033032865.1). NCBI lineage: Eukaryota > Viridiplantae > Streptophyta > Magnoliopsida > Asparagales > Orchidaceae > Dactylorhiza > Dactylorhiza incarnata. The sequence goes on from JAWHQI010000068.1 coordinate 4,495,823, forward strand.
AGCAAATCGGTAGCGGAGTACATGGGACTCCTTAAGGACTTGATGGTACGGTGTGACGTCCGTGAAATGCTCGAGGTTACGCTATCCCGTTTTCGCAAGGGACTCAACCCGGACATCTAAGGCAAACTCCTGCGTTATGGTCATACGGACCTTAACACGACATTCAATGCCGCCTTGGATATAGAAAAGCACAATGCCCACAAGTCCAAGGGACGGGCATTCCAGAAAGGAAAGTCCCTTTTGGGACCCCCACCTTCGTCCTCCATGCGGGACAAAGGAAAGTTTCGGTCGACTGATTTGAATTCTGTAGTCATTACCGCTAGGAACGTCCGGAGTCCCACCGGTGAGAGAGTTCCGATAGGGCGGATTAGTAAGACTAACGCCACATGTTTCACTTGCGGGATACAAGGGCACTACGCTAGTGAGTGCCCCACCAAAACGAAGCCCTTAGCACTTATGGGCTCTCCCTCTGAACCCGCTGAAATTATTTATGAGGCCGCGGATGAGTCTGAAGGCGAGCCTAGTGATATGGAAAATGAGTCTTACATGATGGTGATGCATTGCATCTTAGCTACCTCGCGAGTATTGGACGAGTATAATAGGACGAGCATATTTTCTCTGAATTTTAAAAGCGGTGATAAGTGGTGTAAACTGATTATTGATAGCGGGAGTTGTATGAACGTAATTTCTGAAAATGCGGTCACTCGAATGAAATTAAGCACGGAACCACACCCCCAACCATATAAGATTGCTTGGGTCAACAAAACTTCAATTGGGGTGTCTAAGCGATGTCTAGTGCCGCTAACTATTAAGGGATACGTAGATAAGGTTTGGTGCGACGTTATTCCTATGGACGTTTGTCACGTATTATTGGGGCGTCCGTGGCTCTTTGATTATGATGTGACTCACTTTGGCCGTGCAAACACCTATGAGTTCAAGTTTAACAGCAAGACCGTTACCTTGACGCCCACTCCACCTAAGGATCCCTCGATCGCCTCTTCGGACACAATTGTGCCTGCGGAGAAGAAAACGTTAACTATAATTGGTAGGAAAGAGCTCGAGCGTCACTCCTTCGTAGAGGGTATCCTTTATGCGCTAGTTTGTCTACAAGTCAAGGGCGACGAGCCATCGTTCGAGAGTCTACCGCCGACATTGCGTGATCTTTTAGAAGAATATAAGGACGTGTATCCGGAAGAGTTGCCCGCAGCATTACCCCCGTTGCGGGATATCCAACATGCCATCGATCTCATTCCAGGTTCCTCCCTACCCAACCTACCGCACTATCGATTGAATCCGTCCGCCCACGCGGAGTTGCAAACCCAAATTGCTGAATTATTGCAAAAAAAATTTATTCGTCATAGTAAAAGCCCATGCGACGTACCCGCCTTGCTAGCACCCAAGAAAGACGGGTCATGGAGAATGTGTGTGGACAGTAGAGCCATTAATAAAATCACTATTAAATACCATTTCCCCATTCCGCGTTTGGACGATCTGTTGGACATGTTAGCCGGGGCCACAATCTTTTCGAAATTGGATCTTAGGAGTGGCTACCACCAAATACGGATTAGAGAAGGGGATGAGTGGAAGACAGCGTTGAAGTCGAAGGAAGGACTTTATGAGTGGCTAGTAATGCCGTTCGGGCTCTCCAATGCCCCAAGTACATTTTCTCGGATGATGACTCACGTATTTCAACCGTATATGGGGAAGTTCATCGTTGTCTATTTTGATGATATACTCATTTTTAGCACCACGACTTCCGATCATGAGGGGCACTTGAAGATTATTTTGGAGACGTTCTGAATGGAGAAACTGTTTGTCAATATTAAGAAGTGCACGTTCTATGTATCGTCGGTGGAGTTCCTAGGATACATTGTTAGTTCGGAGGGCATACACGTAGATCCTAAGAAGGTCCAGGCCATAGAGGATTGGCCGGAACCCACCAATATTAGGGAAGTTAGAAGTTTCCACGACTTAGCCACCTTCTACCGCCGGTTCATACGCGATTTTAGTAGCATCATGGCTCCCATCACGGAGTGCATGAAGAAAGGTGACTTTTGTGTGGTCAAAATCCGCCACCAAAGCGTTCCACGCGATTAAGGCCCGGATGTCGGAAGCACCCCTCTTGCGATTACCGGATTTTAATAAGGTCTTTGAGTTGTCTTGTGACGCATCCGGGATTGGTATTGGAGGCGTTTTAAGTCAAGAGGGGCATCCGGTTGGCTACTTTAGTGAGATGCTTGCGGGACCTAAGCTCAACTACTCCAACTACGATCGTGAATTTTATGTCATTATTCGGTGTCTCCAACACTGGCGGCACTACCTCCTTCCTAAGGAGTTTGTTATACTTTCAGATCACGAGGCGTTACGGTTCGTTAACTCGCAAGGTAAAATCAGCCCCCGCCACGCGAAATGGGTTTCCTTCCTGCAGGAGTACTCCTTTAACATTAAACATCTGAAGGGCAATCTTAACCGGGTAGCGGATGCTCTTAGCCGCGTCTCTCTTTTATTGACCACACTAGAGGTTAAGGTCCTAGGTTTTGAACGTATTAGGGACGAGTATGTTCATTGTCTGGATTTTAAAGAAATCTATTTGTCCACCCAGGGCGAGTCACCCACGACCATTTCTGCGTACTATCTCTGTGATGGATATTTATTTAAGCACGCTAAGCTATGCATCCCTCATTCTTCCCTTCGCCACTTTATAGTATGGGAATTGCATAGTGGCGGTCTCGGCGGCCACTTTGGGCGTGATAAAACCATTACCTTAGTGGAGGAAAAATTTTATTGGCCCGGTCTCAAGTCTACAGTACACAAGGTGGTTGGAAGTTGTAGAGCGTGTCAATTAGGAAAAGGGAATAAGATGAATGCGGGTCTATATACCCCAGGGCGAATCACCCACGACCATTTCTGTGTACTATCTCCGTGATGGATATTTATTTAAGCACGCTAAGTTATGCATCCCTCGTTCTTCCCTTCGCCACTTTATAGTATGGGAATTGCATAGTGGCGGTCTCGGCGGCCACTTTGGGCGTGATAAAACCATTACCTTAGTGGAGGAAAAATTTTATTGGCCCGGTCTCAAGTCTACAGTACACAAGGTGGTTGGAAGTTGTAGAGCGTGTCAATTAGGAAAAGGGAATAAGATGAATGCGGGTCTATATACCCCCTTCCCGATTCCTTCCGTTCCTTGGGAAGATGTTAGCATGGACTTTGTCCTAGGCCTTCCCGTCACGTTTAGACGTCACGACTCCGTTATGGTGGTCGTTGACCAGTTTTCGAAGATGGCCTACTTCATTGCTTGTCACAAAACCGATGATGCGTCTCACGTCGCTAAATTACTTTTTAAAGAGGTCGTAGGGCATAGGGGTGTCCCTAAAACTATTGTCACTGATAGGGACGTGAAATTCACGAGTTATTTTTGGAAAACTTTATGGAAGATCATGGGCACCAAGCTCTTATTTTCCTCGGCTTACCATCCACAAACGGATGGCCAAACAGAGGTAGCTAACAGGAGTTTGGGTAGTTTACTTCGTTGTATTGTGGGGGATCACAAGGGCACTTGGGATCTCATCCTCCCACATGCACAATTGGCCTACAATAACTCCAAAAATAGGTCCACCAGACTCTCACCCAATGAAATCGTACACGGCTACAAGGCACCCGTGCCACTTGATTTAGTCCCATTACCGCCATCTTATAAATCTAGTTAATTTGCACAAGATTTCGCCTCGCATGTTCACGCCCTACATAAACACATAAATCAAACGTTAACCAACCAATATGCCACTTATCAAGCTAACGCAAACGTACATAGAAGGGAAATCCATTTTAATGTTGGCGATTTTGTTATGGTGCGTCTCTCCCCTGAACGGTTTCCAACGGGAACCATAAAGAAATTGGCAAATCGGAGAGCCGGTCCTTTTCGTATTTTAAAGAAATTAGGAGAGAATGCTTATCTCTTGGAATTACCCACTGATTGGGGTATATCCCCTATTTTCAACGTTTCTGATTTAACGCCATATAGCTCACCACCACCTGAATTATCTGTCTCCCCATTTCTGTCCACTACCAATTCTAATGGGTTTGGGGGTGAAGTTTTATCTGGATCGTTCTCTCCATCAGCTGCTACTGGAGGTATGTCGCCTAATGAATTTGCTACATTTTCTTCTTCTTCGACTAACGCCTTTCCAAGTTTCCCCAAAACTGCTTTTGTGCCTGACAGGATTATACAGGATGAGGTGCTTCCCTCTCAGCATGGTGACACGCGACGATTCTTGATCCGATGGCGTGACCGCCCCGCCTCTGATGATGCCTGGCTCTCTGCCTCGGAGGTGGCCCTTCTGGACAAAGCCCTCCTACATCGGTACCTGCACGCTCCCTCATCGGTGATGAGTACTTTCGAGCGGGGAGGGTTGATGGGGACGACGACCCACAACATGATGAAGACGCTGTTGATGATCAACCACCACCATCCAAGGACTTGCGGCGCCACGGCGATCTTGACGGGCAACGTTACAACCTTCGCCCGCGGCACATGAAGAACCGTATTTAAATTACTATTTTTCATTTTGTTATGTTGGACATTTAATTTGTCCCGCGTTTAGCCAATCTTTGCTGCATTTACTTATATCGGTCTGCGTTTAGCCGGCCATTGCTGTTTTAGTTTATTTTGGGCTGCATATAGCCATTGTTGTGTGTAAGGCCATATATAAGGCCAAGACTTGATGTAAAACCTAGTTGATGAATGAAAATTGAAAACCTAAGTTCTCTCCCCCTCTAAATTGCCGCCCCCCTCTCTCCTTTCCTCTCTAGGGTTCGGCCAAGACCCCTCTTCCCCCTCAAGGCCGCCGGCCACCTCCTTTCCTCCACCCTTCCCTCTCTTCTCCCTCCTCCTACTCCACCTCATCCTCCCCTCACTTCCAAATTTGTATCCCCCATACCCTTCTCTCGAAAACCAGCCCACTTCTCTCAAGGATTCGGCCAATACAAAGAGGAGGATCCAAGGTGCAACACCGGAATCGGGAAACTCTCTTGGGTGCGGTTCGGCGAAGACGGACGTGTACATCTTCATCGGCCCATCTCCGGTGGGCTAGTGGAAGGAACAATCGATAGTTGTGGATCCAATATCTCGGATCTACAAACTCTGAGTGGGTAACGAAACTTTCTACTAAAGAGTTTTCTTTTCTTAGATTTTCTTGTGGTGGTTGAGTTTTTGGCGTAACTTTGGAATCAACGAATTTTCGTGGCTATTTTCTTGTGGATTTTGCATTATCTTTGATATTTCGGAAACGTACGAAAAAGGATTGGCGATCCTTGCTTTGTTCTTGTTGGGGAAACATCCACCCTTTCCGGATTGACTTATTTTGGTGGATTTTTCCTTGGTACAACACCGCGCTCGTCCGGAATCAATATTATTCCATTTAGCTTGTGTGGATATAGACCTATAGCCTATATTCATACTCTAACGGTTGCTACCCGTACGCTGCGTTAAATTAATAATAAGCATATTCGAGGGCTGCGTTTATTTTATATTTGGGTAGAGCGGAGCGGCGAGAGTCCTTTGTTCGAAGTCGCGTGCGACCGCCGCAATCCGGTGGCCTACATCAACATTTTTCAAGAATTCAAGAAATGGAGTTTTGTTTTGGCATTAAGAAGTTAACGTTTGACGTTAGCTCTTTTGCTCCAAAATATGTATATTTTGAATTATTTCTGGTAATATTTTAATGTTTTGTGTGTCTTTTATTTCTCTGTTTCTAAAAAGTTTTCTATCTTTTTGTTTCCTTTAAAACAAAATTTTATTTCTTAAAAAAAAAAAAATATATATATATATATATATATATTTTTTCTCATGCATTATTTTGGGTTTATTTCTCTGGCATAGAATATCATTTACTGAAAGGGCTATTAAAGACTTCTATGTTTTCCAAAGAATATATATATAAAAAAAATAATACAAAATTACAAAACAATTTCAAAGAACAAAAATATGCTTTTCTTTATGTGTGTTTATTGTTTTGTGCATATATAAAAAAAATTCAAAAAATTTATAAAAACTGATTGTTATTCATTGTCATTGTCAAGGATGATTAATTATTTCAATTAAAGATTAAATACAATGTTTAATTTAACTTTCAAGCTTCTTAAAATACATTGTTTTGTATTTATCATGCCTTGAATATTATCTTGTTATGTGCAATGAAATTGATTGTAGATAAATATGTGTAGAAACGCTTAGCATGCCTCTAAGTATGAGTAATGTATTATGTTTGATAATGATTCATTCACTCACTTATTTTTGATAACCTACAATGTGTTTACAATCTTATTCTTACATGATGATGTAGTGTAATAACATAAATGATTAAAATGCATAAATAGATTACCTACACAAGATTGAATTGGTTATTACAATTCTTTGTCTTTCATGCACTTATTTATTAGAGAAATGTGGTTTAAAAATGCTATGTTTGCAAAACAAGTGAATTCGGAGTCCTTAGTCACTAACCTAAAAAACACATAATAAATGACAAGGAAAACTCCACCAAGCACTACTCACCCTCCTGATAAGTCTTAATGAGCATTGTGAGGTTGAGCACCTTAGCTAAGAATTGTAAAGTGTCTTGTAGCAAACATTTATACATCACTTCTCTTAGTACACCGGATCATAAAAAATTGAAAATAAAGCTAAAAAGTATAAAAGTGGTCCCCCAAGCACTACTTTGCACCCTGATAAGTCTTAATAAGCATTGTGTGTGCAGAGCACCTTGGTAGTTGTACTATTTATTCATGTGCATTGAAATATTGTGGAAGTAATAGTATTTGTGTATTTTAATGTTGTGTTATTTCATTATATATGTCATGTGTTTTTGATTGATTCACTTGTACACTTTATCAAAACACTACTTTGTAGACATCATTATCTTTCATAAAACTTCTACTCATGAGAATTGGATCCTAATGCTCATCTACTCAAATCTCTACAAACTTAAGTAAATGCACTAGATAACAAAGCATGATCGTTACAATGTTTATGTTTACTTGAAATGCAAATTTTATTACATTGTAGTTTTTGTATCTTTTCTTGATATTATGAAATCATGCTTGCAATTTTATCTTTATAGAATAGCATCTCTTGAATCTTTAACTCAAACATCAACTTTTCAAATTTAAAACTCATTATCCTTTATATGATTTTTTCTTCTAAAAATGATGTTTATGTTTAAGAGTGCTTATTATATTCTTTTGCTAAGTTTACCACTTATGCTCATTCATGTCTATTATTTTTAACATCATGGTTTCAACAAGTGGTATCTTAAAATAGAATGCTTACTTTATCATGTTAGCTATGCTGCTTACTACTTTATGTTACATCATGCTTATATTTTTCTCAACAAGTAGTATTTAACAAGCTTTTTATTGCATCCTATTTTTCTTCTCGACATAAAATATATTACTCCTTATCATACATACTCACTCCTAAACCCTCTTTTGATTCTACCAAAAGGGGAGATTAAATTGCATAAATCTAATATTTAGGGGGAGTGCATTATAATAATATTAAAAAAGGGTATATTTGTAGGGGGGGTAATCATATAGGAGGTGCATACACTATCATATGCTCGATCATGAAAATCCTTCAATAAGTGGTTCCTTACCTATCTTAAAAGATATACACTCATCCCTACCCACTTTTGTTAATAACAAAGGGGGAGAAGAAATTGAGAAATCTAGTAAAATAGATATTTAGGGAGAGTAAATTATAAGAGAACACTTATGTAGGGGGAGGACTTCATATAGAAAGAGTATGCATTATCGCTATCAAATCTATCTTGCTTTTAACATGTTATTCATGGATATCTTATTACCGCACTTATCTATAAACACAAATGGTTTAAAGTTCACTAATTTCGTATAAGGTATTTGTTATTATCAAAAGGGGGGAGATTGCTGGAGCCTATGTTCCACATCTCTTGGTTTGAGAATAACAAATACCGTGTTGTATTTGATCTTGTATTTTGTGTGTTTATAGTGTGCAGGTTGTACAGGAACTATAACTACACATCCCCATGAATAATTTGCTGATTGGAAATGATTATCTGGAATATGAGTTAACGCCCCGCGTTAGTAGATAACGCCCCGCGTTAACAACCGCTGAGAAGGAAACCGCTGAGACGGAACCGCTAAGACGAAGCCGCTGAGACAGAACCGCTGAGACGAACTGAAGGAGAACGACTCAACGCCAGCGTTGAATCTTAACGCACGCGTTGAATCGACAAACAGCCACGATCTTGACGGTTGCGCGATTTCAGCCACGACATTGCACATTCACTAACGCCAGCGTTAACCCTTAACGTCGCGCGTTAGCTTCCGAGGCTATTTAAAGTACAGCACCTCTCATTCCAAATCGAACATAGATTATTCCAGAATTCTGATACTTTGGAGAGAGGTTCGTGTACATCAAATTAAGAGATCTCCCTTGGGCTAACATGAAGATCTAAAGAAGATTTTGAAGGAGAAGGTCTACAATGCATATTCCATTCGAAGGACGATCGTTTCAAGAACGCCAACATCTATATCGACTTCGTCTTCACCTTCAGAATTTCTTGGGGAGTTTCTCTTTACTTATCTTGTAATCTTTTATTCTTCCTTTTGTAATTTGTGTGGAGAAATCGTTCGGTGAGAATGTCGGATTCCGGGAAGGATTCCGTGGGTAAATTCGCCTTGTGTTGGTGACTAGGTACTTGTGAGGCTTAGGGGGTAATTCGCCGCCTTGTGCATGGCGACTAGGTCGAGGGTAGATCTTGGGGGTGGCTAGAGGCCTTATCTGGAGATAGATAGGCTATAGCCAATCGGTCCTTGGGAGAAGGACTGCTGAAACAACAAAAAGTGTTTTTACATATTTTCGCCTTGATTTCTAGCGTTATAGAAATTAAACATTTGTGTATTCAATTTATTATGAAATAAAATCATGTCCTTTAATGTTCTATTCAATTGATTTTATTTCCTCTTCAAGAATGTTTTAATTTCTATGTTCATCAAAGTATTAAAATTAACATTTGTTAATTATCTTTGAAATACAATAATTATTTTCATTATCTCCGATTTTCTGGAATTGTATTTCATTTAAGATTTCATAAGTAAAATCACTGTGACAATCTTTTTGATCTGAGGAATATTCTCTGGAGAGCTAATGCCCAGCGTTAAGAGTTAACGCCAGGCGTTAGCAACAGTCAACAAAAAGTTTTGTTTCAATTATTTAAAAAAGAATCTTCATTACAATCCTATCTGGAATATTAAAGTATATTTTTCTATAAATATTCTGAAACTTCAGTCTCAAACTCTGATATATTTTAATTAAGATCTAAATTCCATAAAACCCTTATTCACCCCGCTCTGAGGGCGCCGTAAGATCCAACATTAAATACCCATTTAGAACCAATAGATTTGCAGCCTTTTGGTAACTCAACTAATTCCAAAACTTTATTATGCCTCAGAAACTTAATTTTATCTCTCATTGCATCCCACCACAAATCAGATTGAGTTCCAGAAACAACTTCAGTAAATGTCACTGGGTCAACTACGTGACCAATGTCAAAATCGCTCTCACCCAAATAAACTTCATAGTCAGAAGAAATTGCAGACCTCCTCTCCTTAGATGATTTTGTAGGATGTGCCTGAACAACATCAATCTGCTTAGGAAACTGTATGGGAGGCGGCTGTAAAGCTGTATCCACTTCCTCTGCAGTTGATGAGTCCTGATCATATACACTTTTATGGACTCATCTAGGCCTTTATTCAGTCTTTTCACCGCACTTTAGCATTGTTATAGTTTATATTTGATATTCCATGCTAGGTGCACTTCTAGGCCCATTTTGGTGTGATTTCATGCTTTTCTTCATTAGTAGTTTTCATGCTCCGTTAGGTGCCACTTTCAGTGGCTAGATTCGTGGTTGTGCTGGAATAGGAGTCGTGCAGGTGTTCCCGGTGCAATTCTGCACAGGAACACTGCGCATGATCACCGGTTCTATTGCGCACGACCACTGGTCGTGTGCCACTGATCGTGTGCACTTAAACCTTTTTTCATGAGTTCTGTTTGGTGCAGTGCGCACGAGCATCTACGCTAGTGCGCACGACCACCGGTCGTGCGCCACTGTGCGTGCGCACTTAGCATTAATTTTCTGAGTTCTGTTTCGACCAGTGCGCATGACCACTGACGATAGTGCGCACGACCACCGGTCGTGCGCCACCGGTCGTGCGAACATTATATTTTATAAATTTCATATCTTGCAGGTTCTGCCCAGGCAGTGCGCACGATCGCAGAATTCCAGTGCGCACGACCACTGGTCGTGCGCCAATGACCGTGCGCACTGTTTAAATCAGCGCCTATATAAATGCCTGTTTCGATTTTAGGTTAGGATCCAGCCTCCGGGAGCGGATTTTCTGATCCGTACGCCGCCGACCACCATCTTGGGACGCCTCCACTTCATCTCCTACGCAAGGGGAACTCTTCTCCATCCATTTCAAGCCTTCCTCCATTGTCCGGGAGCGTTCTCCACCATCCGCAAGCCTCCAAGCAGCTATTTTCCCACTCCGGCCCGGTGAGAAGAAGAGGAAATCTGAAGTCGAAGACGACGGAGCTACGTAGAGAAATCGTGACAGCTCTCTGCGCCGGAAGCATAGTCCGCCCGAGTCCGGAGGTAGCCCGACAACCTACCATTCCGGCCGTGAACGGCCGCTAGTCTTCACCCATCGGTTATCTCTTTCTTCTTTCCTTCATTGTACTCGTTGAATCGTGTAAACTTGAATATTGTGATGTTTGGTTTGATTGAAATGAATGTTTCTTTGCCCTTCTTCATAGCTTGTTTGTGAATCACTCCGTTTCCACTCACTCACTCACGCACTCAAGGTGTTTGATCCGCGTTGGCAAGAGCTAACGGCGGTTGTGAGGAGGTGTTTGCGACCCTCACCTTCTCGCACTAGAGCACACTCCATCCGCCTCACGAAGCACGGCATCGCGGCCGTTGCATCCATCTCGCCTCGCGAAGCGGTGCTTTTGACCCGCATTTCTTTTATTGTTGTTAAGATTAGGAACAACCAACCAAAACCCCCCTTTTTTATGTGTGTTGTGCTTGTGTAACAAGAGTCACACAACGCGTTTCGTTCACCCAATCTGCATTCCTCAAGAGACCGACACTCGGGGATTCCACTCTCCACATTTATTACTTGACAGCGACCGGTGCACTTGCCGACACGCATCAAGTTTTTGGCGCCGTTGCCGGGGAGCACAGTCGTGTGAGTTTTCTGGAGAGGGAGAACCTGAGAGAGAAGCCCTTCCATTTGTAAATTGCATTTCTTTGTTTTATTTCTTTTTTATTCCATTTTCCTGTTTTAATTAGGTTGCTTTAGTAATTTTTGTTAGGTGTAGTATTTTGCACAATAGCATTTTTATTTTTGAATCGTTTTATCTTCGCACTATGTGGGCACATCTTAATTTCCGTTGCCGTTGGTGTGGAGCTACCTCCCACTCTAGTGATGAATGCCCTACGGAGAATAGTAGGCATAATTCTTATAGCCCAGCATATGGAGCACCGACTTCGTCTGATACTCCATATGGTGCGCGTAAGTCTTATGGCTACTCTGCTGAGCCTTTACCGTCTTACTTCTTTTCGTCTTCAGCCCCCGCTGTGCCAAAGAAGCCCGCAAGGCAGTGCCGGTTTTTTCGGAGCATTGATCATGTCTTGAAGGACTGTGCCGAGTATCTTCGCCAATTGGACGAGGATGACGAGCCAGATATCCGGATCGTCCCAACTCCTAACTCTGGCGGCACTCCTTCAACATCCGGTTATGTGTCTTTGTCACCTTCACATCTTGAAGGGTATGGCATGGACACGGTCACCGGATGTGCGGCTGATCTGGGCACCGACATTGCTGAGCCTATTCTCCCAGTGCATTCACCACCCCTAGTGGATTCAATTCTTTGTGAGGAATCGGTGCTCGACTTTTATCTGAGCACTATTCCTCCCCCTGTTGTGCATACTACTTTCGTCTCTGACGACATTATTGAGGATGTGTCGCGGGATGAGGCTGGCGATTTATGTGTTATGCCTGCCCCTATGGAGGAGGACAACCTACTAGGTGAAGAGGAGCTTTCCTCAACACCGGTGGAGGAAGTCCAAACCTTGGGCATGGCCACTGTCGATCCCGCTGAACCTTGCGGCATTGATGACAATGCCAACATTATTTTACTTCCCCATCCTGCTGGGAGTGAGACCGGGACCACTCCCCCGATTTCTGATTATTTTTGTCCTTCTTCTCTTTTATTTCTTGATCCCCTTTCTCTATCTGAGCCTGTGCAGGTTGAGTCTTCACAGGTACCTCAGGAGGACTTGGAGCATGATGCTCAAGTCAATGATGAGTGTATCCTCATATGTGAGGAGGTTGATCCCCCATTCGTAGAGGAAGCTCCACTCATTTCCTTCTCCTCCTGCTGCCTCCCTGGAGATGATACCTTGCTGGGCAAGGATAGTTTTGGTGAGTTGAGTGAGGATTCCTCCTCTTCTTATTTTTTATTCCCTCTACCTGTGACGAGCAGGTATTATTTATATTCGGGTAGAGGCGTGACTGTTCTGTTGTCATATCGGTACCCGCTACCGACACGCATATTAGAACAGTTACCTGTGCACTTCTCTTTTCATAGACCCATTAGCTAGAACTGTTTTCAATTTGAATAAGTCGTGCTGGGAGGACAATAACCCCAGTAGTTATCTTACTTTTCCTGCATTTTTTATTTCTTCTAATCATGTTTAGTTAGCTGTAGTTTATTTTAGTTTGTCTTTTTCTTTTGTTTTTGTGGAGCTCACCCCTGCAGGTACTCATTGCAAATTCTGAATGGCGGGTTTGCTTCAGATTTCCACGCACCTTCTGGTATGCTCACTTGCTGAGCATTGGGTAACTTCTTCCCTAGCTTTCGATTTTGATTTTCACTTTCATATCATTATGTTGTATTGTTTAGATTAAGTCTGGGGGAGAGCCGTTATATGTTACCCACTGCACGTGCACATCTCATTTGCATACTAGAAGTATTTTAATTTCAGTTATTTAGTATTGTTCATCTTCACTGTACACCACTGCACCCACTTTAGCGCGCACTCGCTTGTTTGTATGCTTCCGTATATTCAATTCTTGAATGTGATGTAGGAAGTGCTGTATTAGCCAAAATAATTGCAAGATGGAGTGGAATGTTGACTCTTGTAGTGCTCTAGTTGAATACTCGTGTTTGCATAGGGATTTGAGTAGAATTAGTTTTTGTTTATGCTTCTAATTTATAATTTGTAGATTTGCGTAGATTTTAATTTATTTTACTCAAAATGGTGAATGCGGTTGAATCTTGCGGTAGCGTGGTATTGTGTGTAGGCGAATGTGAGGTTCGTGTTGCTCGAGTCAGGAGGAAGGATTACTTTTCTCGGGGGTTAAGAACTTGCCCCAAGCGACTCTCGAAGCATGGGTGCGAATGACTTGCAAGTTGAGCGTGACATAGGCCATCTATTTGGCAAGCTTGAGCTTTGTTCTACCACTCCTATACACTAACCGTTGCTAGCCTATTTTGTGCCTACCCGATCTTTTGATTCAGCCCCACCATACTTCACCAAGGCCTAAAAGCTAATCCTATTATCGCAACCAAAAATTAAGCTAAGAGCATTTATGAATTGTAATTTTTCAATGCGGTGCGGTGATGCGTAACTTCAGTGTTGATGTGGAAGTTTAAAAAAAAATGTCTTCGTGCTGAGAATTGTGCTAATTAATTTGGGGATAAAAAGAAAAGAAAAGGAAAAAGAAAAAGAAAAAAATATATATATATTTATCCCTAGCGCTTTAATTGAAGCATATTTTGGTATTGATTGTTGTAGGCCGTGTGCACACCCGGTTTCAAAGTCATGTCTGGGGGTGTGTTATACGTGTATTATTGGGGCTGCTATGATTTAGCACTTTTGTGTGCTCATTTGGGTTGCGATTAGCCTTCACGTTTATCTTTGCATTCCAAACCGTAACCCAAGCCTCATGTATACCTAAAGTCCTATCGATTCGTCTTGTGAGTTCACTAGCGCCGTGGAGAGAGTGTGACCGGGCGAGCATATGGTTCTCGACGTTGATGGATTTCAACGGAGATAATTCCGAGTTCCGGTCTTGGGTAACATTCACCTGCGCGTCTAGCTTACTTTCGTACTACGCGAGACCACGAGATTCACCAACATTCCATTTTTGAGTAAAAATAAATTCCTTTTTACGCATTTACACTTTTATAAAGTAGCTAGCACATGTAAAAACTTCTTCTAATGAACTTCTATGCACACTAGTAGGAAACTTCGCATTCTATTCCAAGTTTGCAATTTTTTTGGTTAGCTATGCTTTTTCTACTCCGCCGGATATGTTTGCTCGGGACGCGCAAACAGGTAAGTTTGGGGGTGTGATGAGTCCAATTATATACATATTTTCGGTCTCATTTGGGCCGATTTTCTAGTCTTTGCACTACACTTTAGGCATGTTTTCATGCATATTTGACATTCCATGTTATGTGCACTTCTAGGCCCGTTTCGGTGTATTTTCATGTCTATCTTACTCATGCTTTATGTTGCAATTTAATTTCTATATTTGAGAATGTGTGGAATGCCCATTTCAGTGGCCCGATGATCTTTCATGTTGACACGGGGGTTGTGCGAGTGTTCCGGGGCGCAAAAACTGCACAGGAACACTGCGCACGACCACTGGACATAGTGCGCACGACCACTGGTCGTGCGCTAGTGATCATGCATTAATTACCACCTAAAAAGTGGCCTGACTGGCTTATCGCACGACCACTGGACATAGTGCGCACGACCACTGGTCGTGCGCCACTGATCGTGCGCATTGAAAACCTGCACCTGTCTATAAATAGCTGCTCCGCGAAAACAGCCGTAACTCCTTCGTTTTTAGGTCTTTTTGAGCGCCGTTTTTTGCGTTTTTTCGTTCTAAGCCTCCTCTATTCATCTAGGAACTTCAAGGAAGAGATTGGATCTTACTTTCATCATCAAGGAAGGTTTGAAGAGCATTGGACATCGCCGGGTCGTGACACGAAGAAGACAGGCCATTGGGAGGAAGTGACAGCCCTCCTTTACCCCGGACGCAGTTGAGGACCAAGCTTGGACGCGGATTGACAACCCAGCTATTCCAACCGTGAATCCCAGCAAGGCTTCGGAGTCGGTCGAATCTCTTACTCTTTATTCTTTCGAAATGATATTTGTATGCTAAACTCTCTATTTTGCGGATGAAGAACATGATAAATCTAGATCTGTAACTTTTATTTCATCTTTATGAAATTCCTTTTGATTTATTCATGTGTATGAGGTGCGCTATTGTCATTCATTTTATCGATTTCATTCCGTGAGCCTACTCTTCCATCCGCCAAGCTAAGCGGTGCTAACGACCCGTGTAATCCACCACGGCTCCGCCGGTGCGAACCATTCCATCCGCTAGCCTACTCGTCCATCCGCCCTTTCGAAGTAGTGCGTTCAAGGCCTACGTAGTCTCCATCCCGCCTAGCGAAGCAGTGCGCTCAAGGCCTGCATAGGAGTAGTTTAATTTTGTTACTTTTATTTTCCACAACCCAAACAACCCCCCTTCGCGTTCCATCCGACTAAAGGACTTCAATCTCAAGTCCTGCCTCAATAGTAAACTCCACCTTACTGTGTTCCTTGAGAGATTCGATACTTGGGGATTTACTTCCTCATATTATTACTTGACAGCGACCGGTTCACTGCCGTTCGGATCGCAGTCTCGCTACCGCCTATAGCGGTGTGCAGGATTTGCGCATCAGCAGGCTCAACTATAGGTTCAAGTATCTCTAGTCCTTCAATAATAGGTAGAGTGTAATTAATATGTCTAATTTCATCGACTTCTTCAGTGGTATGAGAGCAACTAGGTTGCTCAACAACATCAAACTCTAGAAACTTTGATGTTTGTGACTCAACAATTCTAGGACCTCCTGAAGGGCAATAAAACTTAAACCCCTTTGAATGATCAGGGTAGCCTATGAAGTAGCAACGAGAAGACCTAGCGACAATCTTACTTTCTGATGGGTTATATAAACGAACTTCCGCAGGACAACCCCAAACACATAAGTGATTTAGGCTATGTAACCTGCCAGTTCATAACTCAAAAGGTGTCTTGGACACTGATTTAGACGGAACTCTATTAAGTATGTAAACTACGGTTTTAAGAGCTTCACCCCAAAGAAATTTCAGAAGATTTGTCCTACTCATCATGCTACTCATCATATCCTTAAGGGTGCGATTGCGCCTTTTGGCCACATCATTTTGTTCAGGACTTCCCGACATGGAGTCTTGGGAAATATAATACCACAACTCTCCAAGTATTTGGCAAAAGGACCTCTATGTTGCCCGGAGGCATCGTGTCTGCCAAAATACTTGCCTCCTCTATCAGACCTAACAATCTTGATAACTTTTATCAATTGTTTCTCGACTTCAGTCTTGAAAATCTTGAATTTATCACGAGGCTCAGACTTTTCCTTAATCAAGAACAAGTAACCATAGCGGGAGAAATCATCAATGAAAGTAATAAAGTAGGTGTTCTTGCAGAGCGTAGATGAATAAGGTTCATTGATGTCCGTATGAATATTCTCCAGCAAGTCTAGACTACGCGTAGCGCATTTCTTCTTAATCTTGGTCATTTTACCCCTACACATTCAATACATGTCTCCAGGTCACTAAAGTCAAGAGCAGGGTGAATGTTTTCCTTAATCAATCTTTCTACTCCATCCCTAGAGATGTGGCCAAGTCTTTTATCCCACAACATGAAAGACATTTCCTTAATTAGGGATCTTTTAGAAACAACGTTTTCTACATTAAATGAAGTCGCATAAATGTCATTGGGAGCAAGACACATCCTATATAAACCATTAAACAAAGAGCAATGACCTACAACTTGTGATTTATAATAATAATTGAATTAAACCACCATAAATGTTGAAACCATAATTAAGTTTGTCTAATACAGAAACAGAAATTAAGTTTCTTCGAAATGCAGGAATATAAAATGTGTTTTTAATAAAATCTTAAAATCAATATCTAAAATCAAGCAAACATCCCCAATGAACTCGACTTCAACTTCAGCGTTGTTGCCTACGGTGAGTCTACACTCATCCTTGCTTGACCTCCTCCTGTTGGTGAACCCCTGTAATGTGTAAGCAACATGATTAGTTGCTCCACTATCAAGCCACCATGAACTAGATGGGGCTTCAATTAAGTTAGATTCACATAGGACGAGTGCAAGAGGATTACCTTTAGGTGCGAACCCACGCTTCTCCATCCAAGCTTTAAACTTTAGGCATTCAGACTTCACATGTCCTTTCTTCTTACAGAAGAAACAAGTCGGAGGCTTCTTTATGGGACCAGTAGAATCCTTTGCTCCACTCGACTGACTGTCCTGAATCTTGATTGGAGCCTTGGACTTCATCTTCTTCTTCTTCTTGAATGAAGGCCTCGAAACATATAGTGTGGTGTGAGTCTTCTCACTTTTCAGCTTCTCTTCTTCATCAACACATCGAGTGATGAGATCATTAAGTTTCCAAGCCTCATCTTGAGAATTGTATGTAGTCTTCAGGATGCTGAACTCAAGTGGTAGAGTATTGAGTGCCAGATGCACTATGCACGTCTCAGGAAGAACATTTTCTAATTCTTGTAACTTTGTCTGATAGTAAACCATCTTCAAAATGTAATCACGAACACCTCCACCGCCAGTATACCTCATAGTGAAAAGATCTTGCATGAGTGTTGTAACACCCCAAATCTGGTAGTTCCGCGAAGTAGGCGGAGTGGTAGTGCGGCACGTGAAGCAGGCTAGAATTTTCCCTGTCTGCTCTTAGCGCACGATCAGTGGCCTCATCGCGCACGACCAGTGATCGTGTGCCAGCGATCGTGCGTTAATTCAGAAGAGAATCGAGTTCTGTCTCGGACAGTGCGCACGACCATTTCCCTCTTCGCGCACGACCAGTGATCGTGCGCCAGCGATCGTGCGCTTATTCGCAAGAATTCAGAGTTCTGTCCCGGATAGTGCGCACGACCATTGCCCTCGTCGCGCACGACCACTGACCGTGCGCCTGTGATCGTGCGCCCTGTTTATTCTGTTCCGCGATTTTGAGCGGAGAAGAAGATCGGGCCGTCCAAATCTTTTGAGATCTGATCCGATGGCCAGGATTAGATGCTGGAGGCTATTAGGGCTTATGAGAGGAAATTAATCCTCATTATTTTGAGGTGTTTCTCTCTCCTAGGCTAGAGGAAGAAGAAGGAGGCAAGGAAGAAGAAGGAAGATCCCGCCATTGACGGAGCTCCGGAGCTCCGTTTCGCGAGCCGTTTCCAGATCCGGAGAGTGCAGCCCGGTGCGGTTCTTTCCCTCCGCGTAGAATCTCGGATCCATGGCGAAGAGGAACACGTCTAGGGTAACGATTCTTCCTCCCGAACTTTGGACTTGTATTTGTCCATTTATTCCTCTTTCTTTGCTTGCATGAGGTATCTCTTTCACCAAATGGGTGAAGTGTAGGATTTCCTCAAGTCCTTCGGGACTCCGGGTAGATTGTGTCCGTCCCCGGCATATTGCATGTAGAAAATCCGGTAGTCGTGCGGATTTAGGCATTTTGTGTGAAGCCTATTCGTGGCCGTGAGCCCGAATCGGTGATGCTTGATTTGCGACGTTGCATTTAGGTTAGACCTAGAATGCGTGCCGGAGAATGACTCCGTGAACTCACCTATAGTATTGCGGGGGTTAAGTGTAGGCGTCTTGTGAAGATCCCTACGAAAGCCCCATGCTTTGAGTTTTGGATGAAGGCAAACCTTCACCACGTTATTGATGCGGAGCGTATGTACCTCCCTTGTTGAGAATTCGCGAAGCCTAGATCCTTATGAAGGGGTTAGGTGCGTAGCGTATATTTTTGAGGAGCACTTGAAAGTGCTAAACCCTTACGGGCCGAGGTGAAGCCGTACCCGCGTCGTGCGATAGATCGCGACGATTAGAGCACGGGCAAAGCTGAACCGAACCCGTTTCCATGCAGATCGGCGAGAGGTCCCTTCCTCTTGAAGGCCGTGTGATCATGGGAGAGGTCGTGGAAGGTGTCATACCTAGACCGACCAAAAGCTCTTGTTTCCCACCTAAGGTTGTGACCCTTAGGGTGGAGTGTTGTGAATTTGATGTTATGTTTAGCCTCATGCGATTTGCTTAGGCGGTTGTGGGAAACCTTCGGGTGAACCCAACCAACATCATGTGCATACCTAGGTTCCCTTCTTTTTGATGCTCAACCTAGAAGATTGATTGTGCTTGAAACCTCACCTCGTGTAGTTGCACTTTCTTTAGTTTAGTACTTGTGCTAGTATGGCTTACTTGCAGGGTAGAATCTCCGCCACCCCGGGAAAGGGGTGGGGTCGTTATAATTTGGTCAGCTGTGCTGACCGTTACTTTGGTTGCCACCGCTTGGTGGAATGTTCTTATGCAGGTGCAGGTGAGCCTAGCGGGAAGTAGCGGGCGTTGGCCCCTTTGCTGTGTTGGCCCTCGAAGGCCAGCCTTTTTCCTGCTTTCTCATGTTTTGCCGGCCTGCGTGCCGATGCATGTTTTGTTGGAGTTTTGTACATTGATTTGATGTAAGGCCCTAAGGCCGTAACTCTCATTTCTGGATTCATTCCAATGATAGTGGACATGTCTATTTGAATGGTTTAATTAATGCTTCCGCTTACGTTTTGTACTCTCGTTAGTTGTTACTTTTCTGGTTATCACCTTTTAACTCCTAGCTAGTGTGGTTTGTATGGCGTGGGGTCCCGGCCGGACCTGCTGTTATACTTTTTGTACTGGCAGGGTGTTACAATTTGGTATCGGACTTAAGGCGTCGATCCGTAGTTTAGCGAATTCGGGACGAATTCCTTTTAAGGGGTGGTGCGCACGGGCTGTGCATTCACTTTAAACGACAAAAACTAATAAGAATGTCCACTTAGGAATGAAAAAACATACTTGTTTGCGGAACCTGAGCGTTCCATGATTGATGTTTGATATGTTTAGGGTCACTAAATTGTGCCTTGCATGATTATAGGTGACTAGAAGTGCTGCGGGGCGGTCTCAACCCCGTAACACCGCTGAAAGTAGTGGGTCGGCTGAGGTGCCAGCGACCACTCCTTCGGCTGAGATGATCAGAATGGTCGCAGAAGCAGTCTTCGCGATGATCAATGCTCAACCGCAAAGGCTTGCACAGCCTGCTACGCCTACTACTGATGCAGCCCCGGTAGTTGAACCTGCAGTGGAACCTGCGGTAGCACCAAGGGTTGATGCCCCTGTGCCAGTAGCTGCAGTGGAACCGGCGTTAGCACCGAGGGTGGAGCGTCAAGTTGCGCAAGTAGTTGCGGGGCGAGCGCGTGACCAACAATTAAAGCACTTCTTGAGCTTTAATCCTCCTACCTTCTCGGGATCTGAGTCCCCAACGGAGGCAGAAGACTGGTTGTCAAGAGTTAGAAGAACTCTGAGGGCGACGGCGACGGACGAAGCCATGATGGTCACCTTAGCCACTTTCCTTCTTGACGGAGAGGCTGTGCTGTGGTGGGAAGAGCAGGAACTGCACAAATTCGGCGATAGAGACATTACTGAAATATCAATGGCTGAGTTTTCAAAGTCGTTCCTCCAGCGGTTTATCCCCTCTGCCCAACGCATTGCGTTACAAAACCAGTTCCTGAGGTTAACTCAAGGTGATCGCTCCGTTGACGATTACTTACATGAGTTTACCAGACTGAGTCGCTATGCGGGGGCATTGGTGGAGGATGAGGAGACGAAGACGAATAAATTCTATGAAGGGCTTCGGGACGAGTTGAGGCTGCTCCTTGCAGGCCCTATGACGTTTGGCTTCCAAGTGATGGTGCAAACCGCCAGATCTTTGGAGTTGGACATGAAGAGGGTACAAGCAAAGAGTGTTGTAAAGAAACCCGAGTTTCATGCGCCGGCCTCTCAGTCCAAGCCGGACTTCAGAAGGAACAAGCGGAAGTTCAAGCAGGCGGAACCAGCTTCTTCGAATGTTTCGGGAGCCACGACCGCGCGGACTCCTATTACGTGTTTCACCTGCGGGAAGGTGGGACACAAAGCTGCGGTGTGTCGAAGTGGTCCCCCAAAGGCGGCAAATCGAGCGGTGGATTATGCTCGGGCTGCGGAAAAGGGCAAAGCGGCAGAGTCTTCGGCCTCCCAGCACATTCCGACTCAGCCGAGAGTCTATTCGCTTGGCCAACAAGAAGCTATACGACAACCCGATGTCGTCACAGGTACGAATTAGAAGTTAGCTGTTACAGCTATGTTATGATTCTTACTGTGGTACGACTATATGTGTTATTTGTGTACAATTAGGTTTCGTCCTAATTTTCAACTATCCGGCGAGAGCTCTATTCGATACGGGTGCATCGCACTCTTTCCTGTCTGAGGACTTCGTGGTGCGAATCGGAGTGCCGTCTACCTTTGTAGAGGATAGATTGGAAGTAGTGCTACCCAATGGATCTCGAATGAGTGCGGATAGGAAGAGCCGTGTGAAGGTGCGGATCGGAAGTCGAGATTTCGACTTGGAAGCGTCGTTACTACCGTTAGCTGAATTCGATGTGATCTTCGGCATGGACTGGCTCTCGGAGCAGCGAGCATGCATAGATTGCAATACAAAGGAGATCACTCTGGGAACGAACACCGACGATGAAACCACATTCGCCGGTATGCGAGGAGCGAGCAAGACGCTGATGTCTGCTCTCCAGGTGGTTAAGGCGGTGAGAAAAGGCGCCGAGTTGTTCTTCACCTTGTTGGAGGCTTCGGAGCCAAAGCCCAGGTTGTGTGATGTCCCAGTTGTAGCGGAATACGCCGACGTGTTTCCTAACGAACTCCCTGGGGCTCCGCCTCATCGGGAGATTGATTTCTGTATCGAGTTGGTGCCAGGTGCCAAACCTGTGGCCCGCTCACCATACAGAATAGCGCCAAAGGAATTGGCAGAGTTGAAGGTCCAATTGCAAGAGCTGCTAGAGCAAGGCTACGTACGTCCAAGTTCTTCGCCTTGGAGTGCACCGGTCCTCTTTGTGAAAAAGAAGGATGGGAGCTTGCGTCTATGTATTGATTATAGAGAGCTAAACAAGTTGACCGAGAAAAACCGATATCCGATTCCTAGAATCGATGATCTTTTCGACCAACTGATGGGGTCGACGGTTTACTCCAAGCTAGACCTAAGGTCCGGCTACTATCAACTGCGAATAAGGGAATGCGACATCCCAAAGACAGCGTTCAGTACCCGCTTTGGGCACTTTGAGTTCACGGTAATGCCGTTCGGTCTATCCAACGCACCGTCGGTATTCATGGACTTGATGAATAGGACATTCCGTGAGTATTTAGATCAATTTGTGATCGTCTTCATCGACGACATTTTGGTATACTCTCAGTCGGAAGAGGAGCATGTAGGGCATCTGCACGCAGTCCTGAGCACCTTGAGGAGGAGTCAGCTATATGCCAAGTTCTCCAAGTGCGAGTTTTGGCTACCGTCAGTGGCATTCCTTGGTCATGTTGTTAGTGGCGAAGGAATTGCAGTTGATCCGTCGAAGATAGAAGCGATCCAAGCGTGGCCTTTGTTGAAAAACGTAGCGGAAGTCCGAAGTTTCTTAGGACTTGCCGGCTATTATAGGCGCTTTGTGGAAAACTTCTCGAGGATCGCACTTCCTCTCACAAAACTGACTAGAAAGGATAATAAGTTCGTTTGGTCGCCCGAGTGCGCACGAGCTTTTGAAGAGCTAAAGAGCCGTCTGACCACGGCGCCCATTCTATGCTCGCCACAAGGTACGGAAGGCTACGAAATATATAGCGACGCCTCAGGAAGTGGTTTGGGTTGTGTCCTAGTGCAGTTCGGGAAGGTAATTGCCTACGGCTCCCGGCAACTGAAGGTTCACGAGAGGAATTACCCGGTCCATGATTTGGAGCTAGCGGCCGTGGTTTTTGCCCTCAAACTTTGGAGGCACTATCTATATGGCGTGAAGATCGATATCTTTACCGACCATAAGAGCCTCAAGTACTTACTAGATCAAAGGGAGTTGAACATGCGCCAAAGGAGGTGGATGGAGTTCCTTGGGGACTACACCTTCGATATCAAATATACTCCTGGTAAAGGAAACGTAGTTGCAGACGCGTTGAGTCGTCGGGCTCCCGCACGAGCAAATTGGATTTTGATGCACGATGAGCGTCTAATCCGTGAGCTAGAAGATATGGAGATCATATGCATTGATAGGAGAACGTCTACTTCAGCATGCTTGAACTGGACGGAAGTTCACTACGACCTTGCCGACCGAGTTCGACAAGCATTGGAGTTGGACGAGAGCTTGAAACGATACAAAGCGGAAACCGTTGAAGGGTTAAACGCTGATTTCTCCTTCGAAGACGACCTTATGTGGAAGCAGGAAAGATTATGCATCCCAAACGTTGGTACTCTACGGGCGGAATTGATGTACGAGGCTCATCATACCAAGTACTCGATCCACCCGGGGAGCACTAAAATGTTTATGGATATGAAGAAACTGTTCTGGTGGCCGGGCATGAAGAAGGACATTGCCCTTTACGTGGCCAAGTGTCATACTTGCGCGTTGGTGAAAGCGGAATGTCAACGTCCCGGTGGGTTTCTGAAGTCCTTGCCGATTCCGGAATGGAAGTTTGATGATATTTCGATGGATTTCGTGCACGGATTGCCGAGATCGCAACATGGAAACGACGCCATATGGGTGATCGTGGACCGTTTGACAAAGGTATCACACTTCATTCCGAACCGGAAGGATGATTCCGTAGAGAAGCTAGCAAAGCTCTATGTGGATAGTATCGTGAGACTGCACGGTGTCCCTCGTAGCATCGTCAGTGATCGTGACGGGCGTTTCACATCGAAAGATTGGAGGCTTATCCATGAACTGTTGGGCACAAAATTGAAGTTCAGCACGGCCTTCCACCCGCAAACGGATGGACAGACCGAGAGAACCAACAGGACTATGGAGGATATGCTCCGAATGTGCGCTCTAGACTTTGGAAAGAGGTGGGAGGATCACCTCTTTATGATCGAATTCGCCTACAATAATAGCTACCAAGCCAGCATAAAGATGGCTCCTTTCGAGGCCCTCTATGGTAAGAAGTGTCGTACGCCGTTGTCTTGGGCGGAAACGGGCGATACTAAGCTATTGAAGCGAAAGGATGTTGAAGAAGCAACGTCGACGATCCGGACTATACGCGAAAGGCTATTGGTTGCCCAGGATAGGCAAGCAAAGTATTTCAACGCCAAGCATAGGAACTTAGAGTTCGCCGTCGGTGACCGGGTTTACTTGAAGATCAAACCGTTCAAAGGGGTATCAAGGATTCGACGCTTGAAAAAGCTCAGTCCGAGGTACTTAGGACCGTTCGAGATCGTGGAGCGTGTTGGTGATGCGGCTTATCGGCTTGCGCTATCTGCAGAGCTGAGCGGTCTGCACGACGTGTTCCACATTTCAGTGTTGAGGAAGGCAGTGCAAGAGCCTACTCATATCGTTGCGGTCGGCAAAGTTCCGGTCGATAGTGGGTTGTCGACGAAAGTCAAGCCTTTACGCATCGAAGATACCGAAGTAAAGCAGCTGCGGAACAAGTCCATTCGGATGGTAAAAGTCCGGTGGGATAACTGCGGCCGAGAGGAGCTCTCTTGGGAGAGAGAGCAAACGATGCTTGCGGAGTATCCCGAGCTATTTCCCTCAGGTAAAGTATAACGGTAATTTATGCTATTACTGTTT
Source organism: Dactylorhiza incarnata (assembly GCA_033032865.1). Taxonomy (NCBI): domain Eukaryota; kingdom Viridiplantae; phylum Streptophyta; class Magnoliopsida; order Asparagales; family Orchidaceae; genus Dactylorhiza; species Dactylorhiza incarnata. The sequence continues at coordinate 4,520,650 of JAWHQI010000068.1, forward strand.
CCTGGATTTCGGGACGAAATTCTTTTAAGGAGGGTGGAGTTGTAACACCCCAAATCTGGTAGTTCCGCGAAGTAGGCGGAGTGGTAGTGCGGCACGTGAAGCAGGCTAGAATTTTCCCTGTCTGCTCTTAGCGCACGATCAGTGGCCTCATCGCGCACGACCAGTGATCGTGTGCCAGCGATCGTGCGTTAATTCAGAAGAGAATCGAGTTCTGTCTCGGACAGTGCGCACGACCATTTCCCTCTTCGCGCACGACCAGTGATCGTGCGCCAGCGATCGTGCGCTTATTCGCAAGAATTCAGAGTTCTGTCCCGGATAGTGCGCACGACCATTGCCCTCGTCGCGCACGACCACTGACCGTGCGCCTGTGATCGTGCGCCCTGTTTATTCTGTTCCGCGATTTTGAGCGGAGAAGAAGATCGGGCCGTCCAAATCTTTTGAGATCTGATCCGATGGCCAGGATTAGATGCTGGAGGCTATTAGGGCTTATGAGAGGAAATTAATCCTCATTATTTTGAGGTGTTTCTCTCTCCTAGGCTAGAGGAAGAAGAAGGAGGCAAGGAAGAAGAAGGAAGATCCCGCCATTGACGGAGCTCCGGAGCTCCGTTTCGCGAGCCGTTTCCAGATCCGGAGAGTGCAGCCCGGTGCGGTTCTTTCCCTCCGCGTAGAATCTCGGATCCATGGCGAAGAGGAACACGTCTAGGGTAACGATTCTTCCTCCCGAACTTTGGACTTGTATTTGTCCATTTATTCCTCTTTCTTTGCTTGCATGAGGTATCTCTTTCACCAAATGGGTGAAGTGTAGGATTTCCTCAAGTCCTTCGGGACTCCGGGTAGATTGTGTCCGTCCCCGGCATATTGCATGTAGAAAATCCGGTAGTCGTGCGGATTTAGGCATTTTGTGTGAAGCCTATTCGTGGCCGTGAGCCCGAATCGGTGATGCTTGATTTGCGACGTTGCATTTAGGTTAGACCTAGAATGCGTGCCGGAGAATGACTCCGTGAACTCACCTATAGTATTGCGGGGGTTAAGTGTAGGCGTCTTGTGAAGATCCCTACGAAAGCCCCATGCTTTGAGTTTTGGATGAAGGCAAACCTTCACCACGTTATTGATGCGGAGCGTATGTACCTCCCTTGTTGAGAATTCGCGAAGCCTAGATCCTTATGAAGGGGTTAGGTGCGTAGCGTATATTTTTGAGGAGCACTTGAAAGTGCTAAACCCTTACGGGCCGAGGTGAAGCCGTACCCGCGTCGTGCGATAGATCGCGACGATTAGAGCACGGGCAAAGCTGAACCGAACCCGTTTCCATGCAGATCGGCGAGAGGTCCCTTCCTCTTGAAGGCCGTGTGATCATGGGAGAGGTCGTGGAAGGTGTCATACCTAGACCGACCAAAAGCTCTTGTTTCCCACCTAAGGTTGTGACCCTTAGGGTGGAGTGTTGTGAATTTGATGTTATGTTTAGCCTCATGCGATTTGCTTAGGCGGTTGTGGGAAACCTTCGGGTGAACCCAACCAACATCATGTGCATACCTAGGTTCCCTTCTTTTTGATGCTCAACCTAGAAGATTGATTGTGCTTGAAACCTCACCTCGTGTAGTTGCACTTTCTTTAGTTTAGTACTTGTGCTAGTATGGCTTACTTGCAGGGTAGAATCTCCGCCACCCCGGGAAAGGGGTGGGGTCGTTATAATTTGGTCAGCTGTGCTGACCGTTACTTTGGTTGCCACCGCTTGGTGGAATGTTCTTATGCAGGTGCAGGTGAGCCTAGCGGGAAGTAGCGGGCGTTGGCCCCTTTGCTGTGTTGGCCCTCGAAGGCCAGCCTTTTTCCTGCTTTCTCATGTTTTGCCGGCCTGCGTGCCGATGCATGTTTTGTTGGAGTTTTGTACATTGATTTGATGTAAGGCCCTAAGGCCGTAACTCTCATTTCTGGATTCATTCCAATGATAGTGGACATGTCTATTTGAATGGTTTAATTAATGCTTCCGCTTACGTTTTGTACTCTCGTTAGTTGTTACTTTTCTGGTTATCACCTTTTAACTCCTAGCTAGTGTGGTTTGTATGGCGTGGGGTCCCGGCCGGACCTGCTGTTATACTTTTTGTACTGGCAGGGTGTTACAAGTGTCCCTATCTCGACATTGGAGGACACTTTATACCTCTGCCCCACAGCAGTAATGAAATCCAGCGCGTCAGCAGTCTCTGGTAGTCCACTAAGCAGATGCTCAGGAATAGATCTCTTCATGGTCAATAGACATATCTTATTGGACTTATGCCAGGCTGCATAGTGGTCCTTCTGTACTCGGGAACTAGTCACAGTCAACTCCTCAGGCTTGTCAGATGTCAGAGCTATGTCAATGTCCGCAATTTGTATGGCAAACATGACATCATTCTTCCACTTCTTAAAATTTGACCCAGTAAGCTTTTCAATGGTCGCAAAATTGTTGTGGACTGTAAAAGTAACTGAAAAGGAAAACAATGCAATATATTTAGCAATGAGGATATAATGTTCTTTAAAACCTTAAATATCACACTAAAAAGGATTCAGACGCGTCAAAACGCAACACCTTTGGGCAGAATACGTGTCACGCAGTTAGAAATTCTCTGCACAGGACGAGAAATGATAGCATTTAAGCCTTTCGTAAATCTACCACCTTTGGGTGAATAGATTACTAGAGCTCTCACACTCCCATCCAAATGCCCGTATGCAAACCTCTAATCCTATCACACTATCACCACCTTTGGATGAATGATTGCATGCCAGAATCAGAGTAATCCCTAAGCCGTGTGGGAATGAAATCTCATAAATCAATCGAACAGGTCACTTTGGCGACTACAATTCAATTAACCCACGAGATTCTCCTACACTAGGATTTTCTCAATTATCCTCAACTCAAGTGTCGTGATCTTATAATTAATGACATTAAAGGGCAATGAAGTGTCTAAAGATCACGACGCTAAGGGACTTTAAAAATTAATGCATTTCAAAAGTCCCTATCGCATTGATATTCACTATTAATTAATAGGTTTTAATTGAGTGCTCACAAATGATTAATCAAATTCAATTATACCAAAAATTGAGGGAATTAATTAATATGTTCAAGTTCGCTCTGATACTAAATGTTAAAAATTTATATGAATTGGATCGTCATGAACATGAATAATCAGCTCCTACAGTATAGTGTAATCAATGATAAAAATTACTCATTTATAAAATTTATGCGATCACTTGAAATGAAAAGTTGTACTCTATATAATTAGAAAAAAAATTTGGTGCAAAACTCCCACCTAATAATAGGTGCGGGTATAAGTATCAGATTTTACACGGAAGCGGGACCCACGCCATTTCTAAATTTTTCGCGGCCAAACCCAAACCTCGTGGTCTTTCTGTCATCGTTCTCCCGCTGCAATAGCAGTTTCCTCCTCCTCCAAACGTCGTCGTCCTCCTCCGCCACCCTAATACCAGTTTCCTGCTCCTCCAAACGTGGGCGACCTGTCGCATTGCAGTTCTCTGGCATTCAAAGTCGAAAGCGTGCCGACGGGAGGCGGTATTCGACGGGAGAAGTTGTTCGACTAGAGGAGGTTGCCTTATAGGAATTTCAGATCTGAAATCTAAGATTATGGATCATGTCTCTAACTTGGTATGTTAGAATACTTTCCTTGAACAACCAATTTATACTACCGTATTTTATATAATAATTGTAGTATTTTTGAAGAAATACTGCTGCAACGGAATCAATGGATAGTATGATATTTTTTATGGTTTTCTATGTCTACTATTTCTGTAACTTGGTATGTCAGAATGCTTTCTTGAACAACCAATTCTTCAGTAAATTATAACAGTATTATTGGAGAAATACGGTTGCTTTTCCCTGTATAAAACTACACAGTATATAAAATACTGCCGTATTTTATATAATAATTGTAGTATTATTGAAGAAATAGCGCTGCAATTGTAGTATTCTTGTAGAAATATTGTTTTATATGGTTTTCTATGCCTACTATTATTGTAATAATTGTAGTATTCTTGGAGAAATACTGCTCTACCTCTGTAAATATCATTAGAATAACGTAGGTATGATAACAACAGTATTATTGGTAATATACGGCTGCATTTGCTGTAAATATCATTTGTCGTTGGACTGTAGTATTATTGCAGCAAATTTGTTTGGCTTAATGTAGCAAAGCTATGGAATCAACAATGCCCCATTTTATATACTTAATTCTGATGAAGAACCAACAGATTTGCCACCTAACAAAGTAGATCAGTCTTTCAACGCGGTATGTTATCACACTTTTATCATGAACTTTAGATAGGTTATTTATTACTATAAGCATAAAATATTTACATGTATTCTTCAATACAGGGAATAAATGTATGTGAGGATTCACCCATTTATAATATAATTCAGTCTGATGAAGAGGCAGGAAATGTACAGTCAGAGCAAGTTGATCATTCTTGTAACTCAGTATGTTCTCACCATAATAGCAAGTTGAGCAGTTAATTTGATGGTTGCTGATGAAACTCATTACGGAACAGATCATGTAGTATACAATGTCCAAAATTGTCATGGTATTGAAGTTGGTAAGCAATGGTTTGTGACATTTGATACAAAGAATAATAATGTCGAATGCTCGTGTCGAGGTTTTGAAACAACAGGCCTTCAATGCAAACATATACTTAGAGTTTATAATATTAGGAATGAGAAAGAAATTAAACAGCAATATATACTCAAACGATTTACATTACATGCAAAGAAGGGAATGTATCTACGACAGGACACTACATTGAATGACTGTGATTCTAATTTGATTTATAGAAATTAAATTATGCGATACACTTATGATTTGTGTAATCGTATTACAAATTGTCAAATTGCCAAAGAACATCTAATTAATGTGATGGATGATGTGGGTCAAACTCTAGAGGAAATGGTGGATCATGATGAGATGATTAACAAGGGAATCCCTACCTCAAATTACCAAGGTGCATACTTTGTCAAGGATCCAGCTTCTAGGCGACCTAAAGGGAGGTCTAATACTCGCTTGAAGAATTTTTTCAAGACGTCTTCGAAAAAAACAAGTAATTTTTCCTAAATTTTTTTTTTCAAATTCAATGTTATGATTAGGTGACTTACGTTTTAAATTTTCATACAGAGCGGAGTCGACATTCAAAGAATAAACGACCCATGAGAGTTGAAGATCATGAATTACAGGGGGACCAAAATTTCGGGGACTCTAATTCACTAGCAACACCAGCTTTGGTGGACCCAACTAATGATTTTTCGATTAATGATAATATTTGTATTAATATTTCTTTACAATTTTAATTTATTACTGATTTGTTTAAGTACTTAAAGCAGTAGACAGTATTACTGAAGAATGTTATATTAATTTCTCTATTATGTTGGCTACTTTTGGTAGTGATTCACAAATACTATCAGTATTATACTGTCTACATAGAGCAATAATACGGTCTGACATAGATCAGTCACCCGAGTTATATTGTACACAAATACTGTCAGTAATACTGTCAATTATGGATTATAATGTCATTATATAAGTGTAGAAGATACCAATATACTGACAGTATTTGTAATATACTTTAGTATATAAGGGTAGATGATACCAATATACTGACAGTATTTCTAATATACTGTCAGTATATTAGTGTCAGTAGAGTACTGTAGAAGATACCAATATACTGACAGTATTTGTAATATACCTTAGTATATAAGTGTAGATGATACCAATATACTGACAGTATTTCTAATATACTGTCAGTATATTAGTGTCTCTTCTACTCTTATATACTGTCATTAATTATACTGTGAAGATTGTGATATAATTAATACTGTGAAGATTTTGAAAAATTGTTAGTATATCACAGTGTTAGTAATCACGTCCAATATACTGTCAGTATATTTCGTTTGTTCAGCTCTAATATACTCTCATTATTATTACTGTGAAGAATGTGATAGATTATCTCTATTTTCACCGAATATACAAAAAATTAACAGTATTTTTGGTATACATATCATACTCATGTCCTGTCAATTATGGATTATACTGTCAGTATATAAGTGTAGAAGATACCAATATACTGACAGTATTTGTAATATACGTTAGTATATAAGTGTAGATGAAATCAATATACTAACAGTATTTCTAATATACTGTCAGTATATTAGTGTCTCTTGTAATATTATATAGTGTGAAGAATGTGATAAATTATATCTAATTTCACTGAATTTACGTAAAATTGACAGTATTTTTTGGTACACATATCATATTCATGTACTTCAACAACAACCAAGGTTGTACTTTGAAAATTAATAAGTGTTACCAGCCATAGAAATCAACATTATTTTTGGTAAACATATCATACTCATGTACTTCCACAACAACGAAGGTTGTACAAAAAATCATTGACAGTAATACTGTCAATTATGGATTGTACTGTCAGTATATAAGTATAGAAGATACAAATATACTAACAGTATTTGTAATATACGTTAGTATATAAGTGTAGATGAAATCAATATACTGACAGTATTTCTAATATACTGTCAGTATATTAGTGTCTCTTCTAATCTTATATAGTGTGAAGAATGTGATAAATTATATCTATTTTCACCGAATTTACGTAAAATTGACAGTATTTTTGGTACACAAATCATATTCATGTACTTCAACAACAACCAAGGTTGTACTTTGAAAATTAATAAGTGTTACAAGTTATGAAATCAACATTATAATACCACAATGTTTCACATCAATTTATGTTGATAGTATCAACACAGTAGTTCCAAGCTAACTATATCAAAATTAATAAATATATAAAATCATAACATTAAAGACATTGTTCAAATATGTAGCAAAATTGTAATTGTTCGAGACAAACCACAAACCCAGATATAACAACAATATTTATGTCTCAATTCATTCTAAAATGAAGTAGTGATAAGTCAGATCTTCAACCTCCCTACAGATCTTCAAAGGAACATAATGACTCGATGATATCAGCCGCTATTTCTGCCCGATAGGCCGGCATTTTTTTGTGCCAACTTTTGTTTCTTTTCCAGCAAATATTCCGCCTACTAACGATAGTTTTCATATACATCAAAACAAAAACTCCGCAGTCATTACCGTTATCTTGTGTTGGAACTCCAGAGATAGGCTAGATAGGCCAATCAATAACCTTTTCCGGTAGGCATTCTCCAACATCATCATACAGTAATTGAAGCTTCAAAAAAAAAATTATTTGTGTTAAAAATAAGTAGAGTTACAAATAACCAAATTGGTAATTATAGACAGTTCATTGTTACCACTACGTCCACGGTCCTCAAATGCCTTCCGTCAGGCAAGGAGTCATAAAACTCCCAAACTTCTTCCTTCATGTTGCAAACAAGTAATGCCCAGTGGGAATCAACATGAATAGGTATAAGCAGCAGATCCGAGTATTTAACAGTATCAGGTGTAATGTGGCCTGTTAACAATTGGGTATTCTTCACTGAAGCTTTTTTATATTGCTGCAAGTTTAGTATGAATACTGTCAGTTTAATCAGTATTAGTTCAAAAACTGTTTAATATTACAGTGTTTCCGACAGTATTAAGAACAATATCATAGAAAGAAATAAGCAAAATAATAATTTAATAATAAATGAAAAACCTTCCATTCATATTGGAATAAATACTGTTAGATATAACAGTATTACTAAAAATACTGTTACATATTACAGTATTTATGATAAAAAACAATATAACAGTACATTGTTGTAATAGAAATTTATATTACGGCGGTTTATTAGTATTTAGCAAAGTAGAAAAATTTATATTAGACAGCAATTTTACAATTTCATATACATGCTAAAACATTACAATCCAATAAGTATAAATACTGACAGTTTAATCAGTACTAGTTCAAAAACTGTTTAATATTATAGTATTTTCTATAGGATATTAGTAACAATATCATATAAGAAAAAAAACCACATAACAAGCTAATATAAATCCAAAACCTTCTAATCTAATTGGAAATAACACTGTAATTTTTAACAGTATTAATGAAAATACTGTTACAAATTACAGTATTTATGAGAAATTACTGTATTGCTTATTAACACAAATAAGGACATTACAAAATTTTATTGTACTATGGTTTAATTCATATTTACTTACGGCATGATTTGGGGAAATGTAAAGAAACGACTTCACCAAATGTGGATGTAGTGCATTTTGCATGCCCAACACGAAACTATATGCATCTAAATGTATATCACTGAGCCACCCACTACCAAGTAGTTCTTCTATATCGGATCGATGCATAGCCACATTTCCTTGCTCGAACACTATGTCAGAACTACAAAAAAATATGAAATATTGTTAGGTTGTTCATATATTATTGATTAGATTTATTATAAAAAAATTTACTACAAGAATACCTAGCTTTGAATTTAACCATAAATCGGTCTATTACTGTCCGAACCTTTGCTGAAATCATATGTCTACCTGGAAATAGATATCCATTTACAGATAGAGAAAATATAACTTTTTTTTCCTTTTTGGGCGCTGTTTAATTGCTTTAATCAAACTAGTTTCCTCAACAGTTTCTGGATTTTTCAAAGTATGCGGCGATGCTAAAAATTGAAGCGATGATAATGGGGTTGCAATCACTAATTGCCCATCAGGTTATGGTTGACGACCTGATGTTGGATTTAAAGGAGAGGTATGTTTTGAAGCCAACGCATCAATCCTTTCATCGCAGTAACGACGCAATTTCAACACTTCTTCATCCACATAATGACGGACTTCAACTATGCATTGCTGTATTCTAGAATCCATTTCTAAAATTGTTTTCTTGGACTCTCTATCAAAAGCCTTCTCCATTTCCTTCCTCTTTAATTCTTGACTTTCCTTCTTATTCATTTCCTTTCTTCTTACCTGACTTTTGGTTAATTTACTACCCCCCCCCCCCCCCCACATCCTTAATTTTCTGTAATCTACTACTAACAAACCTCATTATATGTTTCTCAATACTATCCTCCTCTTCCACCTCCTCCTTTTCCACCTCCTCCTCTTCCACCTCCTCTGCCACCTCTTCTTCATTTGAAATACTCTCAAAATCTGATATTTCTTCGTCTTCAACTCCAAGAAGGTGCTCCTCAGATAGAAGAATATTCTCAAATACGCTACAAACCTACCAAAAATTTGACACAATTAAATGGAATTCTATTGTCATCGGTTAATGTGAAATGTGAAAACACTAACCTTACGAGTACCCCTTAGATTCAGCTTTAATGATAAACAGTACTTGGCAGAAAAGCTCGTCTTAGAAGACCACCGGGAGAGTCGGGGTGTAGCTAAGGGATCAAAGCTTTCTGTAACCTTTGTTATCTCTAGGAACCATGCCTAACCAAAATAATTGTAAATAAGGATATTATTATTCATTTATATAAAATTTGAATAATAATCAAGATTCAAATACATACCACGAGCAACACAGAACATCCCTCCAAGTATCCTATACCTTCCTCTGTACCTTTTGTACATGCTTTTCGACTTAACAGTGAGAACTGGGCTTGCATAAATTTTTGCACTTTCTTCGGCCAGTTGTAACTTACAAATTGTTCAAGTCCACCAAAGTTTTGTATACAACTCGGTATTTTAAAAATTTTTAGCAGAAAAAAGAACTTGCAAATTACATACTTCACCAAAGTGCTACTCTCCTCTTCTCTACATCTTCCGACCAATCCTCTGCAGCTAGCATATCAATCTCTTCAACTAAATCCTTCTGTTCGAAGGAAGAAAAAGGACGTCTTTGAAAATCAAACTCCACCCCCCCCCCCCCCCCCGATTCGGCATTCCTAACAGCAATGCTACATGATTAGGTGTGAACTTTACGTAAACTTTTCCAAGAAGGAAAGCTTGGTTCTTTGTTGAGTAGGATTTCATCAAGGTGGTGAGTAGTGAGATGTTCTGCTTTAGGTCCGGTATGGAAAACAATTGTAAAATGCCCGCTTGACGAAGTTCTATCTTAGATCTCTCAGTAATTACATCTAGTAGTGGCTTCGCACGTTCCTTGAACGAAGAGACACCACATCTACAATTAAGAGTTTGGGAACGACTCATCTGCAAATAAAATTTACACATCTTTCTATTAATGTTGTGCAATTCAGAGGTAAGTCCAAAGATTCATCAGTAAATGTAGATCAAGCAATGTCAGTATTTTAGCATGGAATAATGTAACAGTCACATGTTCGTATTTTAGCATGAAACAACACAGCATTGTTATTAACAATTGTTATTTTGGAAGTTAATAACAATACGACAGTATTTTGGAAGTTACCAAATTTTAGTGTTAACAATTGTTATTTTGGAAGTTAATAACAATACGACAGTATTAACTGCAAGTATGCAATAATACGACAGTATTTTATTGACAGTAAGCAACAATACGAGAGTATTAACTGCAATACGCAACAATACGACAGTATTTTATTGACAGTAGGCAACAATACGACAGTATTTTGAAAGTTACCTTATCCCAAAACCAGTGGTTAGGTGGCAGTTTCAGGTATGCACCAGTAAAGCCCCAGTATTCCGTTCGAGTATTGTTCGACTCTTTGATCTACTGACCAGTATTTGCGTGTAATACTGTAATTTCCTGCATTATATACATAAAACAAAGTTAATTACGAGAGATTCAAAGGTCTTATGAATAGGAAGAAGTTGCAGAGCATCTAGGGCACAGCACGGTAGGTAGGTTAATGTATAATGCCAAAACATACCAAGAGACCTTCGCCTAGTAATGTTCCTTCTGAATTCGGCGTCGCCGTTTAGGGAGAGGAGTTTTAATACTTTTCGCCGGAGTAAATGAAGCCGCTGAACCAGAAGGAAGAGGAAGCGTCGTCAATATCGCCGTCGTCGGGGAGGATTTTTGAGAAGGAAGCAGTCGTGCGCGAGAAGATTTCGAAATGACGTGGGTCCCGCTGGCGTGTAAACTCCGATACTTATGCCCGCACCTATTATTAGGTGGGAGTTTCGCACCAATTTTTTTTTCATATAATAAAGTGCGGAAAATTAAATTAAATTTACTTATCGTTTTTGGATTCAATCTCGTGTCTCATTGTTGCCGTCATTCTCAACAGCGCGCTAGTGTTTCTCCATATAAAGTCTGATATGCTTGGCGAACTAGATGACATACAGTAATGGAAAGGACCAAACTTTAATAATTATGACTGGAAATGCCCTCGGTGATGTGGTCTTTCCCGAGGTCCTTATAATGGAGTTTAAATCCAAATCAAAATGCTGTAGCAAATCTTTCTTCAAAGAAAGGCACGCCATTTAAAATGGTGATTGTTATCCGCACTACAGTTTTGGCTATCCGCACTCTTTTTGAATGAGTTATTATGCGCCTTTTGGAAATACGCCTTGTACATGCATTTTTAGGAAAAATGTTCAACACGAAAGTTGTAGATCTCGTCGAGGAGTACAACTTTTGTGTTGAACACTTTTCCTAAAAATGCACGCACAAGACGTATTGGGCCTTAATTGAAATATGTGCGCAACTATAGCGAATTTTTGGAAATACGTCTTGTACATGCATTTTTAGGAAATTTGTTCAACACTAAAGTTGTAAATCTCGACGAGATCTACAACTTTCGTGTTGAACAATTTTCCTAAAAATGCATGTACAAGACGTATTTCCAAAAGGCGCGTAATAACTAATTCAAAAAGAATGCGGATAGCCAAAACTGTAGTGCGGATAACAATCACAATATGGCTGTTTAGGTTTGCCTTCCCGAGGAGCAGCACAGAGGAAGTAAATGATGGCTGAAATTGCTATTTCAGGAATAAATAAAAACCTTCCTTCACCCTTGCAACTGAAGCGGAAGAGAGAACTCCTCTCCTTGATCAACGATAGGGCACCGGTTAGAGAGTGACTTTCTTCTTCCTCAACTAGAGATCTGTGAGGTATGTAGGTGGCCCCAGATGAAGAAAACCCTTGCTAGCACTACAAGAGAAATCTTTTCCTCCAGATTTTCAATACAGGAGAAGCACGAGAGGAAAAGGAGATGGAACCGCTCTCTGTTGGACAGGAAAAGAAAAATGTAACCGCAAGCCACACTTCGCACTTGTTCACGCACGGATTGGAGGAGATGAAATAACCGGTTCTTTTAATCCTTTAATCCTTTTAATAGGAGAGGGTTGGAGAGAGAAAAACAAAATGGGTTAAATGCAGCCCAAGCTTTCTCCATTATTAAAATGTGTATGCCCAAATTTGAACCGATCGATCCGAACGTGCCAAGGGAAGACCAATGCTCACGCAAATAAAGTTCTGAAATCGTCTAGCCTACCTATCAAGGGTTTCGACTATTCGCGCAAACCAATTTTGACACACTCGCGGGAGATCTAAATAAACTCGTACTGACGCATATGTTTGATCGAGACGACTCAATTGAATTAGTCCACTCATAATTAGGAAAACTTACAGATCAATTATAGCCCCACACATTCAATTGACGAAGGCATGAATAAATGCATTTAATTGTGATTATTACTTGTATGGCTTAACCTAACATTATGCTATAAAATTGTGACTATATGTAGTTTGTCTTCATATTCTATATAGATTTTAATAAAAAGCAATGGAGCGTTTATTCATACTTTCTTTTTATTGTCAGAATAAAAGAAACCCGTGTTAAACCTGAACAACTAAAGAGGAGAACTCCAAGCATGTGCCGTCTAACTGCTTGACATGAATGCTTGCCTCAAGTTTATATTTTACCTTTCTATGTTTATGACAATGATGAAATGTTCATTTGAATCCACAAAAATGATGAAGAAATCCAAACGATGTTACAACTGAATCCAGCTTTAAAAGAAACTCTGGAGCTTGAAAACTATGACGAAGAAGGCTCCGTTACAGGGACAGGAAAACAACAAATCGCAAAAACTATGTTACCTTTTGAAGTGTTCACAAAAAAACTCAGGGAAAGCAACAAATCGCTCGGCTCTATCAGCTGGTCATCGGTCAGCTGTCCCAAAAGAGGCGAAAACATCTTTTTTTTTTTAAAACACTCAATTCAAAAAGCTATCCAAACAAACAGCTTAAAAACATTGTTTGCGGTTTCAATACAGCTTTTGCATCCACAAAAGCTGCCCAAATAGAGCCTATGCATCAAAGTATCTTTACAATCTCGCATCTTGTCAAATCATAAATGAAGTCACAAATAAACATCGCCAATCCCAACTAAATCTTACTTGTTGAACTTCATCACATAATGTCTAACTTGAGAATTATGAAATCTTTGAAATGATGGATCACGTGCCCCAAAATTATGAAGTTCTAACACTTCATAATATGGCCTATGTGCTAGATCTACGAATTCTATATGAATATGACGTAGAAAATTACTGAAAAACTAAAACGAGAGGAAAGAAATCATTATCTTCTTCCATTGGCACTCTACCATGACATCTCCTAAAAATCAGTTCTCCATTAACATATAGCTGCCCGAAGTGTTTTCGGCCTTTAATCAGCCAATTCCTCCCTCAAATCTCCAAAACCGGGCAAGGAAAACTGAAGGGGGATGGCTACTTGGCTATGGTTTTCAACACTCCTCTCATTCCACCCTTACAATATTAATTTGCGATCTGATTTCCTGACAGTAAGGGATATCTCTTGCGATATCTCCAAATCTCCCAGCGATATCCAACTACTATCTTGATCATTCTATACTGTCTGCTGTGGAAGGTTACCCGCCGTTGATGTCCTTGTAGCCATGGGTGATGCCATTTTGGTGTAATATTGCTTAACGATATAACTACTATCGCTCTTCAAGAAATACAACTGTCATTTTGGCCTCATGCTTATCTATCACTCTAGGGCGTGATATGCCTCTATCGTTCGGTGATACTGGAGGTCAAACAAACCGCCTTTTATTGTTGCTAGTCGATGCAAAAATACTACCTGCCACTATCGCCACCATCGTGATATATGTCTATTGTCCGACAGTAGCTCATGTACTGTTCAGTAAACATTAATTCCTGAAAATGGGGTGTCACATGACACCTAGTTGATTACATTGAAAGAGTTCTTTGAGAAGTCATCTGATTATAACCATGACTGAGCTCTAGAAGTCAACTATAGCTATCAAGTGGAAAATGGCGAGTGTTGGTCATTATTATGGACCATCTATGTACCATTAAAACATGTGGGCACACTCACTTAGTATATTCCCGTAGTTACTCATTGCATGGGTCATTTAATCATCAGGATAATTTCTACGGTCCATCAAGTTATTGTAATTGATACTTTATTGAGCTGTACAGAACTTAGCCAACCACAAATTGTTTACTATAGATTAGTTAGTTACATATATACCCTCATCCTAACATTTCTAGGGTAGTGAAAAAGTTATTGAAACAAAAGGCTCTCCTGTTCCGATCGTCTAGGGCGCGATACCCTCGACCTCCCCGATCTCAACGGCGACTCCCCGCTCGGTGCGACACCGGCAACCCTGCCTCCTGCTCGGTGCGATGCCGGCGACCCCTCCTCCACTCGGTGCGACGCAGACCTTCCCGCCTCCGCTCGGTGTGACGCCGGCCCCTTTCGCCCTCCTCCCGGTGCGACGCCGGCAGTTCCTCTTCTGCTCGGTGCGACGCCGACCTCCCCGCCTCCGTTCGGAGCGACGCCATCCACCTCCGCCTCCGCTCGACCAACACTGACTACCCCATCTCCGCCCGGTGCGACGCCAGCAACCTCCGCCTCCGCTCGGTGCGACACCGGCAACTCCGCCCCCGCCCTGATCTGGCACGAAGAAGAGCTTCGACCGTCCGTGTCGCTGTTTCAACCCCTCCCGGGCGCTTCCGTTCCATTTCGCGAGATCTCTCGCTTGGGGTATCATTTTCTCTACTCCCCTCTTGTGCGATTCGTCTCTGTTCCATTCTTGTGGGTGTGATTGATTTGGTGTACGTGTGGAAACTACGAACGCTTCGGAGCGAGGAAAGCTCGTCTCCGCTCACCAACCAATTGGTCAGAAAGGTAGTGCGCCCGGTAAATTAATTTCATTGGAAATTTTTCCAACTCGGACGGAATCTCTACGCTAAAGTTTGCTTCCGCTAATCTCATTGTTAGGATCGATTTTGCATGTGGTAGTGACAAGCTATAGTAGCCTCGTTGGTCGCATGCGACGTGTTTGAGTAAATGCTTCACTCACGCGTGCGAGTTAATTGCGCGCTATCCGACGTGTGCTACATCAATTTGGTATCAGACTTTGGCGCAAAGATTTCTTAATCTTTGCCGGTCCTCTTGTTTCACTTTTATGCACACACGCTCGAGGAACGAGTATCCCCCGCACTCCTCCGCGTCCACCAACATGGACAACACTCACGATACTAGGAAAGTCACACAAGCCCACCTAGCAGCCTTCCAACGCGATCTCACCACCCAACTCGCTCAATTAAACACGACACTCACCATATTGACCCAAACATTCACTAATGGTTTCCAAAACACACACCCACATCCCCACACACCTCCCCGCATTAGGATAGATGCGCCTACGTTTGACGGCCACGGGCACCCAAAAAGTTTTATGGATTGACTAGCGAAAATGGAGTGTTATCTCCCTAGGCACCACTTGAACGACCTCCAAAAGGTTGTCGTCATTCACGCGAAATTACAAGGCCGTGCCGAAATGTTTTGGTTAAATGAGGAGTATCGTGTTGGTGGCATTCCATACACATGGCCGCAAATGCGTAACATTCTCACCACTCACTTTGACCCCGCTTACCTTCGACCCAATCCACTTGCCACATTCACCACGAGTGAGCGCATACCCTTAGGGAAGAGTAGCAAGGTCGATGTTACATCTTGCACCAAACCCGTCCACTCCGAGATCGCATGCCCTACAACCCAGGAGTTAGTGCCTATGATTGAACCCACCTCCGAGGGCGATGATATCATCTATGACGAATATAGTGTCGTTGAGGCTTCGGACACCCCAAGCGACATGGTAGAGGATCCTCCCTATGAATTTCCCTCCTATACGCATACCCAACACGCCCTCGACCTTATTCCGGGTTTTTCACTTCCCCACCTAAAATTATATCCACTTAATCCTAGTGCGCACGAGGAACCCCAAACTCTATCTTTAAATTGTGTTATGAAAAAAAAAAACTTGGGAATGTTTTTGGCTGCTCCCCTTAGTTATAACTTCTCCGACCACGCCCCTCCGTCTTCCACCATTCGGTTCATGAGTATTTTTCGAAATGAAGTTGTATATGGCTCCTATTCACGTGTGCCGTTTGACTTGATCTCATTACCTCCTGCGTATAAATCAAGCCAATCTGCTCAAGACTTTGCTCCTCACTTGCATGCGTTGCACCACGAGATCCACCACCGATTAACCACTACATACATTGCATATCGCGCCTAAGAGAATGTGCACAAACGGGCTCGAGTTTTTGATATTGGAGATTTAGTCTTGGTTAAGTCAATTCCCGAACGGTTACCCACGGGTTCCGTAATGAAATTAGCCAACCGACGCGCCGACCCTTTTAAGATTTTGATGAAGTTGGGCGATAACGCGTACATTCTTGACTTGCTTACCGATTGGGGCATACACCCCATGTTTCTTGTTTCTAATCTTACACTGTCTCATGAAACACCGCAAGAATTACTTCACCCCCCTTCTTCATCTCCTTATGACCATTCAATTGGGTTAGAGAGTGATTCCATGTTCCAACATTTTACTAACTTGGAGTTGCCTCCTTACCTACTAGAGGGTTTCTAAGTTATATTATGCTTGTTACTGATATTTGTCTCAGGTTCCCGAAGATTCTCTTTGTTCCAACTCAGATTTTGGAGGGTCCACCATTTGCTTCCACGGAGGGCGGCATATACCGCTACTTGCTGCGTTGGAAGGACTGCCCCGAATATGACACCACATGGGTGACCGCCGCGGAGTTGGAGCGTCGTGATGCTGACATGCTACACCTTTACCGCTTAGACCACTCACCGGTGATGAGGGATTTTGAGCGGAGGAGGATTGATGGCGCCGATCTGGTACCACTTGGCGGCGCGACGCACCATTACAACCTTTGGCCCAACACGAGGAAGTCCTACCGCGACATGCTTGACAATTGTTGAACAAAATTTATTATTGTCTGTCATGTTATCTTCTATTTTATTTTCCGCATTTCCGTCCCGTCCGGCTCGGCCAAACTGTTAGGCGGTCAAGAGCCGACACCTTTTATTTTTCCTGCAGTTTATTTTGTCTAAAAATTATTGGATGGCTAGGATTATATCTCTCATGATGAGGGGTTAGCTTGGCTCCTCATGGGAGTATATATACCTTCATCCTAACATTTCTAGGGTAATGAAAAAGTTATTGAAAAAAAAGGCTCTCCTGTTCCGATCGGCTAGGGCGCGATACCCGCGACCTCCCCGATCTCAACGGCGACTCCCCGCTTGGTGCGACGCCGACAACCCCGCCTCCTGCTCGGTGCGACGTCGGCAGCCCCTCCTCCACTCGGTGCGACGTCGACCTTCCCGCCTTCGCTTGGTGTGACGCCGGCCCCCATCCTCCCTCCTCCCGGTGCGACGCTGGCAGTCCCTCTTCCACTCGGTGCGACGCCGACCTCCCCGCCTCCGTTCGGTGCGATGCCATCCACCTCCGCCTCCGCTCGGGCGACGCCGACTACCCCATCTCCGCCTGGTGCGACGCCAACCACCTCCACCTCCGCTCAGTGCAACACCCGCAACTCCTCCCCCGCCCAGATCCGGCACGAAGAGGAGCTTCAACCATCCGTGTCGCTGATTCAACACCTCCCGGGCGCTTCCATTCCATTTCGCGAGATCTCTCGCTTGGGGTATCGTTTTCTCTACTCCCCTCTTGTGTGATTCGTCTCTGTTCCATTCTTGTGGGTGTGATTGATTTGGTGTACGTGTGGAAACTACGAACGCTTCGGAGCGTGGAAAGCTCGTCTCCGCTCCCCAACCAATTGGTCGGAAAGGTAGTGCGCCCGGTAAATTAATTTCTTTGGAAATTTTCCCAACTTGAACGGAATCTCTACGTTAAAGTTTGCTTCCGCTAATCTCATCGTTAGGATCGATTTTGCATGTGGTAGTGACAAGCTATAGTAGCCTCATTGGTCGCATGCGACGTGTTTGAGTAAATGCTTCACTCACGCGTGCGAGTTAATTGTGCGCTAACCGGCGTGTGCTACATCAGTACCGCTATAGAACGTCGCCCCCGTTCGAAAACTCAACTCCGCCGAATCCTTATTAGTGAAGGTCATCTGTTCGAGTTCTAGTACTTGCAGATATTGTTGGATCTGATGGCGCCCTTAGAGAGGGGGGGGGGGGGGGGGGTGAATAAGGGGTTTACTGTTTTAAATTTTAAACTGAAGGATTTTAATGAAATAGAAAAACTTTTTAGCACTGTAGCTAACGCCTGGCGTTGACTAGTTAACGCCTGGCGTTATCCCTCCAGAAAATATTTTTACAGAAATAAACAAAGTGATTTTTCTTTCACAATCTTAAATGAAATATAATTCGAGAAAACAGAGATAATGAAAATGAATATTATATTTCAAAATGAATTACAAATGTAATATTTCAATAACGCTTGAAATAGAGGCGACAAGATAATAATCACTTTTTTGTTCTTTCACCGGTCCTTCTCCCAAGGACCGGTTGGCTATAACCTATCTACCCCCAGATAAAGGCCTCTAGCCACCCCTAGATCTATCCTAGAACTAGTCGCCACGCACAAGGCGGCAAATTCCCCCGTAAACCAAACAAGGCCTAGTCGCCACACGCAAGGCGACGATTTCACTACTGTTACAAGTAAATGAAAAGATAAAGATAAAAATCTGAATAAAAGACTCCCTATATTGAAGAGCGCTGAAGGAGATGTTAAAGACACGCTTTGATCATCATCAGAGTTGAAGCGAGCGTCCTTCTTCAAATTGACCGTTGCAAATCTCCTTCTCACTCTTGTTCCTCATTGGTGGTGTTGGGAGTTCTTTCTAAATTCGGGGATGAAATGCTCTCTCTAAAGATTGGAGTGAAGGCTTGAAGGCATATATTTTGAACAACGAAATCAGTTCTTTAAATAGACACGGGAGCTGATGCCTGGCGTTAGCGTTAACGCCAGCGTTAAGCATCGTGTCTGGAAGTTGCTGAAGTCGTGCAAAACATCGGGATCGTGGCAGATCGTCTAATGAATTTTCGTTGAACAAAATTCGTCAAACGGAATCTCATTTCGTCGAACTCAATTTCGTCGAACACATTTAGTCGTGCGGCAGCTCATTCGTCGAACGTCTAACGCCCAGTGTTAAGTCCTAACGCCTGGCGTTGTCTTTGGCTTCTCAACGGATTCCTTCTCAACGACATTTCATCTCAACGGATTCTTTTCTCGACGGATGTTAACGCGGGGCGTTAACTACTAACGCGGGGGCGTTAGCTCTCTTTCCAGAGAATCCTCATCAAACAACATCCTGTTCATAGGGTTGTTTAACAATAGTATCTGCACACTTATAAACACAAGCAAGATCAAATATATAGTGTGATTTGTTATTCTCAAACTAAGAGATGTGGAATACAAGCTCCAAACAATCTCCCCCTTTTGATAATAACAAATCCACTAATAAGAAATAAAAATAGAGTAGTGTTTATAGTATATGATAATCGTGATAATCATGCATACTCCCCCTATGTGGATACTCCCCCCTATGTGGATACTCCCCCTACATGAATGCATGTCAAAATGTACTCCCCATAAATAATAGATTTCTCTAAGTTATTTCTTGAAGTTAGTCTCTTCTCCCCCTTTTGTTATAATCAAAAGGAGATAGGGATGAGTAGTAGGAATTTGTTCTTGTGTGCACTCTGTAGAGATAATTGCAACTTTTTGAAAGTGAACACAGCGAAAGCAATATTTGAACATCGTTAAGAATTTGTAAGAGCAAAACATAATAAGCGTTGTAAATCAAATAAGTAGATGTTTTGAATTGAAATACATAAGTTGCAAATACATTTGAAATTTGGAATATTTAAAGTTAGCAAGCAAGAATATATAATAACAATGGAAGATAGGTTTACAATGTAAAATAATTTGCATTTCAAGTAATCATAAACATTGTAAAGATCATGCATTGCTATCTAGTGCATTTACTCATGATTGTAGAGAACAATGTAGGTATGCTTTAAGTCCAATTCTCATGAGTGGAAGTATTATAAATGATAATGATGTGTACAATAAGTGAGTTTTGATAATGCATACAAGTGTAGAAATCAAACCACATGAAACTATGTAATGTAAGAGCATAACTTGAATTGAACAAAAACAACTTTACTTTCACAAATTTCAATGCACTATAGATTTTTTTTTAAAAGAGAAGTGGTGAAAATTTTGTTTGCACAAGACACTTTACAATTCTTTCCAAGGTGCTCAACCTCACAATGCTCATTAAGACTTATCAGGAGGTTCAAGTAGTGCTTGGTGGAGTTATCCTTATCATTCATTTGTTGCTTTTTAGACTTAGTGACAAGGGACTCCGAATTCACTTGTTTAGCAAGCATAGTTTATATTTTATTTTGAATTTTATTTACCACATTTCTCTAAATACAAGTGCCTGAAAACAAAGAATTCAAGAAAGAATTCAATAACTGTTTATGAAATTCAAAATAAGTTCTTATGCTACACAACCATGTAAAAATAAGATTTAAAAATACATGTATATTAACCAAAAAGTGTAAGTGAGACAATCATTATCAAAGATAAAAACTTTACTCATACTTAAAGGCATGTAAAAGCATTTCAACATATGTTATCTATTCTCAAACTCTTTGCACATTTGAAGATAATTAATTTTGAAGGCATGATTAAATCAAAACAATGTTTTTAATGAAACTTGAAGGTTTAAATTAAACATTGTAAATAATCCTGAAGCAATATATATATATAATCATCCTTGAAATCAACTTTTAAGCTTATAGTATTTTTTTTTTGTTTTTAAGTTTTGAAGGAAATACCAACACAGTTGTAAAAACACACACACAAAAAATTTTGAGCATAGAAGCTAACGCTAGGTATTAACTTCTTAACGTCGGGACAGGGCACTAAAATTTGACTTTTTGAAAAATCTTTTTCATGGTTCATTTGTAATATAAAGAGGCCTTCTTACAGTTGAAATTTCAGACATTATGGAGTTGATATGATAGCTTTTTTAGTGTGTTTTTGGTGGTTTTCCAATAGTTTTTAAATTTTAATTGATTTTTAATTTTTTTTAAGAGAAAAAAATGCAATCAAATATATCAAAGTACATACAATAATTTGATAGCTTTTTATAAGGGTCAAAGTGACATTTCTAAGACACATAATTCTAACCTAAGCATGTGAAAATGTGCATCAGGTAGAGGTTTGGTAAAAATATCGGCAAGTTGTGATTCCGTCCCTATAAAGCTAATTTTAACATGTTCCTTCTTAATATGATCTCTAATGAAATGATGTCGGACATCTATATGTTTAGCTCTAAAATGATGTACGAGATTGTTTGTGAGATCTATAGCGCTCTTGTTGTCACACTTTAATTCAATGTTATTTAGATAAACACCAAAGTCTTCTAACGTTTGGGTCATCCATAATGCTTGTGCAAAAAAAACTACCTAGTGCGATATATTCGGCCTCGGTGGTGGAGAGGGCAACAGATATCTGTTTCCTACTCGACCATGATATAAGTGAAGGTCCTATAAAATGACACGTGCCACTAGTGCTTTTACGATCTAATGAACATCCCGCATAGTCCGAATCAGAAAAACCGTGTAGAATAAAACAATCATTATGAGGATACCATAAGCCTAATCTAGATGTTCCGATTAGATATCTAAAGATACGTTTAACCGCTTTTAAATGTGATTCTTTTGTGTTAGCTTGAAATCTAGCACATAAACAAACGAAAAACATAATATCGGGTCTAGATGTGCTTAAATAAAGCAATGAGCCTATCATTCCTCTATATAATGTTTGATCAATAGAAATACCGGCTTCATCTTTTCCTAATTTTAGTGATGCACTCATTGGTGTATTAGCTTGTTTTAGGTTTTCAAACCCAAATCTCTTAAGAATATCATGAACATATTTAGTTTGAAAAATAAATATACCATCATGTTTTTGTGAGATTTGAAATCCTAGAAAATAAGTGAGTTCTCCTACCATGCTCATTTCAAATTCATTTTTCATCACTAAAATTACTCATTACATAACTCTTCATTAGTGGCTCCAAAAATGATATCATCAACATAAATTTGCAATATAATCAAATCATTATCTACATTCTTAATGAAGAGTGTATTATCCGCACTTCCCATTTTATAACCGTGCTTTATCAAAAATAATGTCAATCTATCATACCAAGCACGTGGCGCTTGCTTTAATCCATAAAGCATTTTTTTTCTAACTTATACACATGATTAGGAAATTTTTCATTCACAAAACCGGGGGGTTGTGAAAGGAGTTTTAGTTCTTAAGTATTTTAAAAGATCTTGTTTAAGTTTATTTCAAAAGTAATGATATATATATATATAAGAGTGTGCTGTTTGCTGTAGGAGTAATAAACACAAATACTAAGAGTGCATAAGAAACACAACAAGAAATAAAGTAATAAACCAAACAAGCAAACCACACAACCAGATGACACAAGATATATAGTAGTTCCCGAAAACCTGGGTACATATACTCTTTTACCCACTTGTAGGAATCCACTAGGAGGTTGTTGATTAGGTGCCCTCACACCAAGGTGATTTTGATCAGGTGTCCACACACCATAGAGCTTTTGATCAGGTGCTCAAAACCAAGATGCAGGTTTTTGCTAAGGTGCCCTGTCATCGGGAGTAAACTTTTGAAGGGAGTTTTAACCCTTTACAAGATGGGAGAAATAAAGAAAACAGAAAATGTTATGTTGTTCTTCTCTTTTGCTGAGAAGACACTTGATGAAGATGTTGAAGAGAGCTCCCCCTGTCTGATTTAGTTTGATGATAGCTTGTGGATGGAGCTCCTTCTCTAGATTGTGAATACTATTCTTTTCTTCTTGCAGTTTAGATCCTGAGCAAATAGTATTGATTGGTGTCTCAGGATATAGATGATCTGCAAGAGAAGAGTTAGCAAAAACAAAACAAGATAGTGTAATAATGTTGTTCTCTGTTCTGTGTGCTGTATCTCCTGTGTGCTCAGTTTTTCTTTTTCTTTCTCTGTCTCCCTTTTAATCTGAAGAGCTTCTTTCTTTATTTTGAATTCCTCTTTTTGGGAAAAGGGAAAGAGAAAAAGTCTCTTTAATTATCTTGACACCTCGAGAAGACAAACTGCTGTCTCTTAGCTTTTCTGCAACGACTATAACATTATGTGCTGCAACGGCTATAATGTTAAGACAGCAATATATGTAGCAATATATAAATAAAATATTGCTTTATTAAGTTTGATAACATATATATAATTTTAGTTGAGCTGAGAAAGAAGAAATATAATTTCTGATAATATTTTCGTCGAGCTTAGCTTCAAGTTCGTCGATCTGATCATTTCATTCGTCGTTCTGAGCTTCTGTTGAAGATTCGTCGAACGCAGCCTTGAGTTCGTAGATCGCAGCTTTTCGTCGACCGCTGAGACGAGGTCTGTTCGTCGACCGCTGAACCGCTGAGACGGGATCGTCGACCGCTGAGAAGGATGGTTTTGTTGAGCGCAGAAAAAGAGTCTTTCGTCGACCGCAGAGCGCCGTTCGTCGAACGCAAATAGCCGTTCATCGAACGCAAATAGCCGTTCATCGAACGCATAGAACTTATGTAATTTTTATCTTTCTCTTTTATTATTTTCTCTGATTCGATCGCATCATATTTAGATTATTTTCTTATATTATTTTCTTAGTCATCTGACTTAAGGGAGTTTGATCTAAGTTATACAATGTGTTATGATTGAAGCTTAAATATTAAAGATGGATCCTAACTCAAATCAAAACTAAGGTTCCATCAGGTTGTTCTACATAAACTTCTTCTTTTATAATCCTGTTTAGAAAGGCACTTTTAACATCCATTTGAAATAATTTAAATCTTTTAAAACTCGCAAATGCAAGAAATATTCTAGTTAATTCTAGGCGAGCAACGGGTGCAAAAGTTTCATCAAAATCTACCCCTTTGATTTGTGAATAACCTTGTGCAACAAGTCTTGCTTTATTCTTTGTTATCCTAGAGTCACCATCTAATTTATTTTTGAAAATCCATTTGACTCCTATAACCGGATGATTAGATGGCCTCTCAACTAAATTCCAAACCTTATTACGTTCAAATTGATTTAATTCATCATCCATAGCTATAAACTAAAATTCATCATTTAAAGCGGTTGAAACATTTTTTGGTTCTATTTCGGATATAAAACAAAGGTTTGAAAAAGACTCATGTAAAGAAGAACGAGTACTTACCCCTTTTGATGGTTCTCCTATCACAAGCTCCCTTGGATGATCCTTTGAAAATTGTAGCACACTTGGAAGAACATATTCTACTTGTTCTTCTTCTTTCTCCTCTTCTTTTTCTCCAAGTAATTCATCATCCTCATGCTCCAAAGTGGAAGGGGTTCATCTTCCTTTCCTGTATGATTAGTATCTACACAAGGAACAAACTCATCAAATCTAATATGTATAGACTCTTCAACTACTTTAGTTCTTTTATTATATATTTTATAAGCCTTGCTAGTTGAAGAGTAACCAATGAAAATTCCCTCATCGCATTTTTCATCAAATTTCCCTAGAGCATCTTTAGTGTTTAAAATGAAACATTTACAACCAAACACATGAAAATAAGATACATTAGGTTTTCTTTTAAAGTAAAGCTCATAAGGTGTCAATTTTAAAATAGGACGAAGCATGACACGATTAATAATATAACAAGAAGTATTAACCGCTTCGGCCCAACATGATTTAGGCAACTCATATTCACAAAGCATAGTGCGTGCTAGCTCTTGAAGGGTTCTATTTTTCCTCTCCACCACACCATTTTGTTGTGGGGTGCGAGGAGCGAAAAATTCATGTTTAATTCCTAAATCATCACAAAAAGAAGAAAATCAATCATTTTCAAATTCTCCTCCATGATCCGAACGTATGCATTTAATCTTTAAATCAAGTTCATTTTGAATACGAATGCATAGTTTTAGTAAATTCAAGGAATGCATCGAATTTGGAAGATAAAAATAATGTCCAACAAAATCTAGAAAATCATCAATTATTACAAAAGTATATTTTCTACCTCCTAGACTAGAAGTGCTAACCGGTCCAAATAAATCCATATGAATTAATTGAAGAGGTCTAGTGGTAGAAATTACATTTTTGCTTTTAAAAGAATTTTTTGAAAATTTTCCTTTTTGGCAAGGCGTACAAAGAGAAGATAAATTTCCATTAAGCATAGGCAATCCCTTAATTAATTTATCTTTTGATAATTTTAAAATAAGCTTGGTGCTAGAGTGACCAAGGCGTCTATGCCAAAGTTCTAATTCTTCATTTTTAGAAATAAAACATTTTAAAGAAGAATTTGAAAGATCATTAAAAGTAATCATATAAACATTATGCATCCTAGGTGCGGTGAGTACGACATCATTTATTTTAGAATTTATAATTTTACAAAAATTTGTAGATGATTCAAATAATATATTTAAACCCTTATCACATAATTGACTAATTGAAATTAGATTATGTTTTAAACCATCTACATATAAAATATTTGAGAGTGAGAAAGAATCGTTACCCACTGTACCGATGCCCATGATCCTTCCTTTACCGCTGTCACCAAATGTCACCATCCCTCCTTTCTTCATCTCAAGGCTAATGAACTTTGCTTTGTTTCCCGTCATGTGTTTGGAGCATCCCGAGTCCAAATACCACACGTCCTGTTTGTCCTTAGCCTGCCAACATACCTAAAAAGGAGATGAGAGTAAAGATCCGGATACCCAAGAGGTTCCTCCCATAGAATAGGTGGAAACCTTAGGCACCCAGATTTGCTTTATAGCACTGCGACCCTTTTTCTTATAAGAGTTTGAGGTGTGTCCAAATAAATGACATTTGGCACACACTATAAAAGGGGATGAGACCCTTTTTGAAGTTTTGAGTAAGCTCTTGCTAGAATATGAGGTAAAATTTGAGTTTTTGAAATTATTATTACCAGAATTAATCTTTCTGGAGTTATAGCTAACGCCGGCGTTAGGAGTTAACGCCTAGCGATAGCTTCCAGAACTATATCCAAGGCCAGATTTGGCACTCCCATGACATTGGTTGGTCAAGATCATGCCCAGAGATCTTGTCCAACTCCGAATTTTTCAATAGCCATATTTAAATCATGAATACGAGCTTTGAGAGTGGTGTTTTCCGTTACTAACATAACGCACCGATTCACAAAGCTTTTCTTTCCATCCTCTATTTGAGAAAGAGAGTTTTTTAAAGTTCTTTCCAAATCCCCCTTCTCCTTAGTAAGAAGTTCAATTGTGGAGTGAGATTTAGAAAGAGCTTCTTCAAGTTCTTTCACTCTTGCCAACGAGTGATTGCACTCTTGGCAAGATACCTTTTCTTTCCCCAATTGTTTAGATAATTTTTTATTTTCTTTTAACAAAAGTTTATTTTCAGAATTTAGAAGATCAATATCTTTTAAACTTTTATCAAAAAATTTGCATGTTTGTAAATATTCAATATATAAATCATCATAAGAAGTAGGGAGAGTTACCTCAGTGTCGCTTTGAACACTGCATTCATCTTCGGATATCTTGTTACTCTTTCCCATTAGGCACATGTTTGTCTCTTCTTCATCACTAGTGGATGAGCCGCTTGAATCCTCGGAGGAGTCATCCCATGTAGCCGCTTTTAGGACCTTCTTCTACTCTTTTTCCTTGTGCCCTCTTTCTTTACGCTCTATCAGATATTTTGGGCACTGGCTCCGGATGTGTCTGGTCTTTCTACAATGATAGCACTCCGGTGGTGGTCGCTCATCATCGTCCTCGTCGCTACCTCTTTCTTTCTTTGATGATGATCCTTTCTTGATGAAGTATTTGTAATGCCCCTGATTTTTCGGTAATTATTTAATTCGGTGATGGCGAGTTTATGACGTCGGGGCGTTACTTTTAACGTCGAGTTAGCGGCGCGTCGCCGTTTGCACGTTTTCGCGTCCGTTTGGGTCAAGTCGACCAAATTTTGCGATGACCCGGAATTGGAAAATTTTACGTTAGGAAATTAAAATATTTAATTTTAGACTTGCCCGTCAAGTTTCGTCGCAATCCGAGCCATTTTGGAGACTCAGCGCATTTTAGAAGTTTTGTATGTATTTAAAGTTCGCCGTAACTTCGGCCATTTATATCTCGAGAACGGCACGTCGAATTTTGATTCCGACTTCTCCGTTGGATTCGTAGCGCCGCCGTTCACCTTAGGCAAAATTTTCGTTGGGTTCGGCGTTCGTTCAATTTTTAGTAATAATATAATATTATTATTATATTAAAATTATCGTATATATATATATATACATGCAGAGATTTGCGTTCGTCGATCAAGCCAAAGCATTCGTCGATCCAGGCCCTTCAACATTCCATTCGTCGATCAAGCCTCCATAATACGTTCGACGATATTTTTGCTAAGCGCCGTTCGACAAATTTGCCCGCTCGACAAATCAGCCTCCTCTTCATTCGTCGACCTCAGTTCGACGATCCAGTTTCTCCCCTCCGTTCGACAAATCTGCCGCTCGACGAATCTGCCCGTTCGACTTAAGCCCTTATATTATTATTAATAATAATGATATTATTATTATTATTAAATTATGTTATGTTACATAAAAAGAAAACGAACTCAGCCCCTTTCTTCTCCATTCTGACCGAACCAGAGAGAAAAAAACGAGCGACAGGGACGACGATTTCTTGAATCTTCTGGTCGCCGCCGACGGAGCTCCGGTGGTCGAAATCGCGAACCGAGCATAGATCCGGAAATCTCTCGACGAGAGCTTCATTCTCGTGGTAATTTCCTTCCATTTCGTGAAACTTTTTCATTAGGTTTTTTTCGTGCCCTAACCTCTTTTAGCCCGATCTATTCTAGATCTTGACTCCCCTCGCCTTCTCTTACCCCGATCTACAACGTGGAGTGATTCAGAAAGTTTTTCCAGCAAAACCTAAGGCAAGTGGTGTTCTTGCTCTTGCTCCTTCTCTTTGCCATATAACAGCTCCAAGCTGGTGCTCTTGATCTAACTGTGCCATATCTCCATATTACTCTCTAATTAATGCTGCTAATAACTTGGCATTTTGCCAGATAATAAGAGGATTTCTTTTGCTAACACTATTCATATACAATTACATTATAATCTGCTGTTTTGAGCATCTTTGCTACTTCAATTGTGCCACAATCTACTCCTCCAGAAAATAAGGATGGAACTTCTTGCAGTTTGGTAGGTTATGTTCTGATGGGCCCCGCCCCATTTTCTTTGAAAGAATCATTACAATAATAATTCTGTTGGAGGTCGTACACGATGTTGGTGGTGCCACCGGTGCAGTGCTCTGAGGGTCTGACGATGTGAGATGGTATTATCCCCGCACGACTTCTCTTTTTCTGATGAGCTGATCAGTCTCTATAATTATGAACAAGAGTAACATGATTAATAATGAATGTTGATGGTTACTTACTGATGGCGAGTTTTGACCTTGCCTGTTTTCACACCTTTGTTTGGTGAGTAATTTTCTGCTGGTTATTAGATTCTTCTGCTGTTTCTTTTCCTGTTGATTATTTGCTGCTAGCTTTGTCATCACTGATCCTTGCAGCTACTGTTTCCCTCCGGTCTCGCGGAGGTTTGCTTACTTTCTTGTTTTCTGCACCACTTGTAACTTGCTTCTGAGGTGTTCTTTCTTTGAATGTCTCAGGTTCTGGGCAGTAGCAAGTGTTAGTGCGGAGTTGCTTTAGTTGCCGTCTTCTGACTCTCTTGAGGTAGGGTATTCTGTGGACTTGTCGGTCCATGGGTTCGTGTCAGGTGTTGACGCCCGTGGTGCCGTTTGGTTAGACTTTTGTTTCACTGTTGCTGTTACTTGTTGTTTACTTTTGAACACTTGTTCTGGAATGGTTAGATGTGGGATGGCTTTATAGCCCCTTGCTTAGATATGCTCAGGTAATTGTAGCATTGCATATCATGATTTGAAATGTTAATCTCACTATTTTCTGCGTGTGATGAATCTACTTTTATATATAGTAAATCCACACATTCGATCATGCATGGTGCACCTCACTTGGTCTTCATGTACACTTAGGACACTAAGTAATTAAATCAAGTATTTTTCCGCTGCGTAAAATTATATCTTAAAAGCGTGGACTAGTTGATCCATCTAGTCGAGGGATGCAGCTTGTTAATTTTCTGCATAAATCATTTTGAAATCACTTTGAGTTGATAATAATAATTGCTTGAACTGCGATGAAGGATGAGTTGCCTTAACGTCAGTAGGCATCCCCTACGTGATGTGACATCACGACGCATAGCTTTCCCTACTTTGATAGCACTTTAAATGTTGGGAAAATGCGGGTTGTGACAGTTGGTATCAGAGGGAGGTTCTGTGAAAAAAGGTAGTTCGGTGTTGGGCTTGTGAGCCAAACGACCGCTATCCTAAGCAGAACCTCATAAGATCATTTCATCGTATACACACACCGATATGTCATCAGTATGTCTTGACCGAAGCATGATCACTACACTCATAGCATGATAAGAAGTATACGGGGCATATTATGTAGTATGGGATGCATAATATATGTTCGTATATAGATCCACCATAGGTGGCAACATGTGACGGTTATGTAGTATGTCATGCATAACCACCATTACATGGGTGCCCATTAGCACGTTTTCTTTTTTCGTTACATGTAATGTTATGTAGTATGGGATGCATAAAATTACATGTGTACGCTGCTCATAACATGCATTAAGGACTCTTTCTAGAATGCATAGCACTGCATACATTCATATCATCGCATAAGCACGCGTGCCAAGTTAAAGACATACCAAATGACATATGTACACACATGATTTGACAAGAAATTTAAATGTTCATGCACTCATGTCGTAGCACAAGAGTCAATAGGATGATGGTGCATCATCCTAAGTTTAATCATTGCAACATTTCATGAAATTCCAGAACAAGTTAACAACAATAACAGGTTGTTTTCTTTCCTATTCCGAATTGATCCGTGATATTTCCGAGTCTGTTTGGCTTAAGCGTCTTAAGCCTGTTTCTGATTAAATGTCCATCTTTCTTGAAGATATGTCTCATAAGAGAGTGACACGATCGACTCCCCTGCCTGAGTGAGAGTCTTCTGGTGGTCAGAGTGATTCCGTGATCGAAAGTCTGCGACAGAGCAATGAGGCTTTGACCAGACAGTTAGTTGCGATGCAGACTCAGATTCAGTCCTTGGTGTCTGCTGCCTCGGTGCAGCAGCTTGTTGTGCAAGAACCGGTGGTGAGTCCAGCCGTTCCTGCTCCCCTAGTGCCTCCAGTGACATTGCCACCAGAGATGAACTTCATTTCTCACTTTCAGCATTTGGGACCTCCTACCTATGATGGTAGGGCAGTCTTCATGGCCTTAGATGATTGGGTGATCATCATGGAGGAGATGTTCTCCTATTCAGGTGTATCTGAGGCTTCGAAGGTGATGGTGGCTGCATATCGGCTGAAGAGTTTGGCGAAAGGTTGGTGGATTAGGGAGAAGGAAGGTCACGCCGCGGGATGCTCTTGGGAGACATTTAAGAGGTTGTTGCTTAAGAAGTTCGTCCCTTCGGTTGAGCGCGACCGATTGATGAACAACTTTATGCATCTGAAGCAGAGGAAGCTCACCGTCAGTGAGTACGAGATCGAGTTCAGCAAGTTGAGCAGATTCGCCCCTGAGTTGGTGGCCTCAGAGGAAGGAAGGGTGAAGCGGTTTTTGGGTGGTCTCACTGGCGACGTCCGGCAGTGGGCTAGCGCCTATGAGTCAAAGACTTATGCGGAAGAGGTGGAGGCCGCATTGAAGGCCGAGTCGATTGAAAAGATGAAGACTTGTGGGCAGCAGGCAAAGAGTGATAAGAGAAGGTTTGATGATCGGGAGAGTTCCAAGGCGTCTCACTCAGACTCAAAGAAGAGGGGGTGTGGGACACTGTAGCTTCTGTGGCAAGCGTGGCCACCCGTTCGAGAGGTGTTCCAAGAGGCTCGAGGCGCTGGAGCCGTTAAAGGTTAGTGCAATTCAAGACGCACCCAAGGCAGACCCAGTGTGCTCATTCTGCTCTAAGCCGGGCATGAGGCGGCCCGGTGTTACAAGAAGGTTGGTTGTTGTTTCCTGTGTGGACAAAAAGGACATCGTAGGGCCGACTGCCCGAACTCTCAGACCGTGACTTCAGCGGTTCCTCTGCAGACCTTGCCGCAGCCCCCTCAGTTCGTGAGCAAGGCTAAAGGCAAGCTTAATGTGCTGACTAGAGAGGAAGCTCAAACCTCAGCGCACGTGATTTCTGGTTAGTCTCTTTTCTCTAAACTTGTTCTCTTTCTTCTAGATTTAGCTTACTAGTTGTCTAGTGGCGCATGCTTATTTAGGTTAATTCAAGGTGAAGAATAAGTGGGTGCGTGTCCTTTTTGATTCGGGAGCGTCTCACTCTTTTGTTGCTAGGAGTTTTCTTGATAGGCACCAATGGTCTGTTGATCGGTTGGATGATGCCTTGTCCGTTAAGTTTCCATCTGGAGATCAGGTTACGTCAGATCGGGGTATCCGGTGTTGGAGCCTATGTTCTGCATCTCTTGGTTTGAGAATAACAAATACCGTGTTGTATTTGATCTTGTATTTTGTGTGTTTATAGTGTGCAGGTTGTACAGGAACTATAGCTACACATCCATATGAACAGTTTGCTGATTGGAAATGATTCTCTAGAATATGAGTTAACGCCCCGCGTTAGTAGTTAACGCCCCGCGTTAGTAGTTAACGCCCCGCGTTAGTAGTTAACGCCCCGCGTTAACAACCGCTGAGAAGGAAACCGTTGAGACGGAACCGCTGAGACGAAGCCGCTGAGACGGAACCGCTACGAACTGAAGGAGAATGACTCAACGCCAGCGTTGAAGCTTAACGCCCGCGTTGAATCGACAAACTGCCATGATCTTGACGGTTGCGCAATTTCAGCCACGATAGTGCACGTTCACTAAAGCCAGCGTTAACCCTTAACACCGCGCGTTAGCTTCCGAGGCTATTTAAAGTATAGCCCCTCTCATTCCAAATTGAAAGAGATGATTCCAGAATTCTGATACTTTGGAGAGAGGTTCGTGTACAACAAATTAAGAGATCTCCCTTGGGCTAACATGAAGATTAAAAGAAGATTTTGAAGGAGAAGGTCTACAACGCATATTCCATACGAAAGACGATCGCTTCAAGAACGCCAACATCTACATCGACTTCATCTTCACCTTCAGAATTTCTTGGGGAGTTTCTCTTTACTTATCTTGCAATCTTTTATTTTTCCTTTTGTAAATTGTGTGGAGAATCGTTCGGTGAGAACGTCAGATTCCGGGGAGGATTCCGTGGCTAAATTCTCCTTGTGTTGGCGACTAGGTCCTTATGAGGCTTAGTGGGTAATTCGACGTGTGTGTGGCGACTAGGTCGAGGGTAGATCTAGGGGGTGGCTAGAGGCCTTATTTGGAGATAGATAGGCTATAGCCAACCGGTCCTTGGGAGAAGGACTGGTGAAACAACAAAAAGTATTTTTACATATTTTCGCCTTGATTTCTAGCGTTATAGAAATTAAACATTTGTGTGTTCAATTTATTATGAAATAAAATCATGTCCTTTAATGTTCTATTCAATTGATTTTATTTCCTCTTCAAGAATGTTTTAATTTCTAATTTCATCAAAGTATTAAAATTAACATTTGTATAATTATCTTTGAAATACAATAATTATTTTCATTATCTCTGATTTTCTGGAATTGTATTTCATTTAAGATTTCATAAGTAAAATCACTGTGGCAATCTTTTTGTTCTGAGGAATATTCTCTGGAGAGCTAACACCCGGCGTTAAGACTTAACGCCGGGCGTTAACAACTTTCAACAAAAAGTTTTGTTTTAATTATTTAAAAAGGAATCTTCATTACAATCCTATTTGGAATATTAAAGTATATTTTTCTATAAAATATTCTGAAACTTCAGTCTCAAACTATGATAAATTTTAATTAAGATTTAAATTCCACAAAACCCTTATTCACCCCCCCCCTCTAAGAGTGCCGTAAGATCCAACACGTGGTATCAGAGCGCAGGTTATTCCAATACGGCTTCACAACCGGGAATAATGGCGCTTCATGATCTCGCATCTTCTAGAGGGGATAATTTGTATGAAAATGAAAAATCATTCTGTCCACCATTATTTATGGGTGAACATTATAATGAGTGGAAAACTCTTATGGAAAATTTATTAAATCCTTGGATATTGAAGTTTGGAATATTACAATTAAAATGCCCCCAAATATTTTAAATAAAAATGAAATGTTTTTAAATGCCAAATCAATGAATAGTCTATATTGTGCGTTAGATCAAAATATTTTCAAACTTATTTATACACTTCCTAATGCTTATGAAGTTTGGAAATTTCTTGAGAATACTTATAGTCTTCCTTCCACAGATAATGAACAAGATCAATTCCTTATGGATCCAAGAGAAGAAGACAACGACGCAATATTGGACTCAATTGATGGCAACACGTCAAGCAAAAGAGAAGATGGAAATTCAACTATGGAAGAGGAATGTGAAGAAAATGTCAAAGGAACCCTTGGTTCAAATCATGCCTCATCCCATAGCAAGGTAAGAAAATCAAAATATTCTCTTTTTGTATCAAATTCTACTTCTACATTTAGTATGCTTGAAATTGCTAAACGTAAAATTTTAAAGTTGAGAAATGTCAATTCCAAACTACGTTTAGAAAATAAATCTTTAAAAGCAAACGCTGAAGTAGAATCTCATATTGATGTGTCAAATTCTCTATCATGCTCTTTAATTGAAAATGTTAAACCTTGTTTTGATTATAATTATTTTAAAGAAGAACTCAAGGTTTTAGAAAAAGGACTTTTAATTTCAAACGAGCATAATGAAAAATTTATAAAAGAAAATGATAATTTAAAGGATAAACTAGAATCATTAAAAATGTTTATTCAAAATTTTTCATATAATAAAAAATCTCTTATTTCTAGTTTATCAAATCTTCAAAAGCTTAAAAGCTTAACTTCATATTATAAGAGTATGTCTATAAGAAAGAGTGGAAATGAAAATCATCTAAATAAGAACCAATCGTTTAAAACATGTTGTAACCCACTCTTTCAACATTCAATTCTAAAGAAAGAGAATTACTTTTATAAACTTCTAAAGAATCCATATAATAAAATTCATTATGATTATCAACATTAATGTATTTTGAAAAATAATTTGAATAAACATAAATCCCAAATGAATTATTTTTCAAACAACTATCATTCCAAAAAGATGTCAAATAATCATAATATGAATTTAAACAATAAACAACCAAAGTATGAATGGAGGCCCAAAATTAAAAATGAAACACTAACTCCACTTATAAAGGCCCATTCATCACTATCTCTCCAAAAGCCTACACGATGTATTTGGGTACCCAAAGGAACCATCACACTTGGTCCCCTTTGGATACCTAAATCTCTCATTCACTAGGAATCATTGTATTGCATGAAGTAGACTTAATTATAAATGAAATATCATTACTTTACTTCATGATATGCCTAATTATTTTTTCTTTTGTTTATTTTTTATTTTTGAGCCAACACGCTAAGGTCACTTAGATATATTATAAAATATGACTTTTACATTTTAAGCCTAATGTTTATCAAATCAAAATTGAATTAAACTAAATATAAAGTCATAAAAGTTTCAAGTGATCTATCTTTCCTTTTTCCTATGTTTCATCCTTTTTAAATCCATTGCGTATAAATGTTTTATATTATCATTATAAATTGAATGCTAAATTTGCTAAATGATATTATCAAGACTAGTACAATTACTTTCAAAATTGGATTTAAATGGACTTTTAGGGGTCTTAGGCTAAAATATTAAATGCACAACTTATTTCATATTTGTCTATTTTTCGTTGTTGCATATAATAGACCTTATATTGAAAATCATAACCGAGAAAAATCGGAATCAAATAATATCAAAAACAATGTGTTTTAAAATCAAATATTGTAACTCTACTGCTAACGCTAGGCGTTATCACTAACGCTGGCGGTAGCATGTTTTCCAAAAATTATGATTTCTCTATTTTATTATTTTCTGAAAAATTATTTTACTATGTTAAGTATCATTATCTTCTACTTTCAGATAACCAAAACAATTTTTTTGTCTCTTTATATATATGTAGTATAATATTCACTTTACAAGCAGTCACTACATATTAAAAGGATGAATATGAACTATTCACACACCACCATGATCTATTAATATCCTATGCTAAAATTCACTATTATCATATATCATAATTCATGATCTATCAAGAATTATCTTAAATCAACTATTTCTATCAACCTTAGGAATTATGAAATATATGATGGCTATTGGTATTATAGTTTCATATCTTATTTTGTGCGTGTAATTTGTATCTCTATTGTTTGCATGTATCGCATTATCTTTAGACCTAAGAATTAACTTGATGTCAACAAGATGAAATCAAATAGAATTGTCACTTATTTCCAGGTCTATGAAAATTCAAAACTCTATGTATGAATACATGCAATTCAATTATATATTTGTCTAATTTTACTTAGCTTTGCACCATGTTGTCCTAACTCATCACACTAGCATTATCACTTACCATAGGAAGAAATCAATATCCATGCTAGTTATATCTTGCAATGCTAAAGTAAATTATATCATTAAAATCTAAAAATTATATTTTCCTTTGTAGTTATTTGCATGAATAAAACTTTTCTAAATGGATTTAAAATCAACAATCTTCGATAAAATTGTAAATCCAAAACTAATCATGCAATTATAACACAGTTAATATATTTAAGGCATACACGCTTAGTATGTCCATAATCAATAAACCTATGACATGTGTCTCACAATAGCGAGGGCGTAGAATTGTGTGCATTAGAGACCTAACCTCTAAGTCATGTCTTGTCCTTAATCGGGGAGGGTTCCAGTGGGGCCTTGCGAGGCATTGGGGGGAAAGAGTGCTAGGTTGAGCGTCGTCTTTTGTATGCATATGGGATTAACCCCAACCTACGACATGCGTGCAGCTCCTCATGCACATCCGTCACTTAGTACGGGGCTAGAGTGTAGTCATGTAGTTAAGGTATCTTGATCTTAGATATACTTATATTATATTCATTGCATGAACATTATCTCACTCTTTATACATAAATCTTGCATATTTGTTTTTGTTCTAACATTGCATCTTGTGTTTGCATATTTTATTATTTTGAGCTTTAATGATTATACCAAACACAAGTACTTGAAAAATCACCAAAAACATGCTAAAAGAGCCTTCAAATCTAATCAATATACTCTGACATTTCAACTGAAGGAAGGTCTCTTTATAATACAAATGAATCACAAAAAAGATTTTTCAAAACATGAAAATTTAGTGTTCTGTTTTGGAATTAAGAAGTTAATGCCTGGCGTTAGCTCCTTTGCTCCAAATTTTTTTTTTTTTTTTTGAATTATTTCTGGTATTATTTTAATATTTTATGTGTGTTTTATTTCTCTGTTTGTAAAAAGTTTTCTATCTTTTTATTTCCTTTAAAACAAAATTTTATTTTTAAAAAAAAATTATTATATGTATTTTCTCATGCATTATTTCTATGGCATAGAATATCATTTACTAAAAGGGCTATTAAAGACTTCTATGTTTTCTAGAGAATATATAAAAAAAAATACAAAATTTCAAAACAATTTCAAAGAACAAAAATATGTTTTTCTTTATGTGTGTTTATTGTTTTGTGCATATATAAAAATAAAAAAAAAATAAAAAAAAAAATTTTATAAAAACTGATTGTTATTCATTGCAATTGTCAAGGATGATTAATTATATCAATTAAAGATTAAATACAATGTTTAATTTGACTTTCAAGCTTCTTAAAAGTCATTGTTTTGTATTTATCATGCCTTGAATATTATCTTGTTATGTGCAATGAAATTGATTGTAGATAAATATGTTTAGAAACGCTTAGCATGCCTCTAAGTATGAGTAATGTATTATGTTTGATAATGATTCATTCACTCACTTATTTTTGATAACCTACAATGTGTTTACAATCTTATTCTTACATGATGGTGTAGTGTAATAACATAAATGATTAAAATGCATAAATAGATTACCTACACAACATTGAATTGGTTATTACAATTCTTTGTCTTTCATGCACTTATTCTTTAGAGAAATGTGGTTTAAAAATGCTATGTTTGCAAAACAAGTGAATTCGGAGTCCATAGTCACTAACCTAAAAAGCAAATAATAAATGACAAGGAAAACTCCACCAAGCACTACTCACCCTCCTGATAAGTATTAATGAGCATTGTGAGGTTGAGCACCTTGGCTAAGAATTGTAAAGTGTCTTGTAGCAAACATTTATACATCACTTCTCTTAGTACACCAGATCATAAAAAATTGAAAATAAAGCTAAAAAGTATAAAAGTGATCCCCCAAGCACTACTTTGCACCCTGATAAGTCTTAATAAGCATTGTGTGTGCAGAGCACCTTGGTAGTTGTACTATTTATTCATGTGCATTGAAATATTATGGAAGTAATAATATTTGTGTATTTTAATGTTGTGTTATTTCATTATATATGTCATGTGTTTTTGATTGATTCACTTGTATACTTTATCAAAACAATACTTTGTACACATCATTATCTTTCATAAAACTTCTACTCATGAGAATTGGATCCTAATGCTCATCTACTCAAATCTCTACAAACTTAAGTAAATGCACTAGATAACAAAGCATGATCACTACAATGTTTATGTTTACTTGAAATACAAACTTAATTACATTGTAGTTTGTGTATCTTTTCTTGATATTATGAAATCATGCTTGGAATATTATCTTAATGGAATAACATCTCTTCAATCTTTAACTCAAACATCAACTTTTCAAATTTAAAACTCATTATCCTTTATATGATTTTATCTTCTAAAAAGGATGTTTATTTTTAAGAGTGCTTATTATATTCTTTTGCTAAGTTTACCACTTATGCTCATTCATGTCTATTATTTTTAACATCATGGTTTCAACAAGTGGTATCTTAAAATAGAATGCTTACTTTATCATGTTAACTATGTTGCTTACTACTTTATGTTACATCATGCTTATATTTTTCTCAACAAGTAGTATTTAACAAGCTTTTGATTGCATCCTATTTTTCTTCTTGACATAAAATATATTACTCCTTATCATACATACTCACTCCTAAACCCTCTTTTGATTCTACCAAAAGGGGAGATTAAATTGCATAAATCTAATATTTAGGGGGAGTGCATTATAATAATATTAAACAAAAAGGGGTATATTTGTAGGGGGAGTAATCATATAGGAGGTGAATACACTATCATATGCTCGATCATGAAAATCCTTCAATAAGTGGTTCCTTACCTATCTTAAAAGATATACACTCATCCCTACCCACTTTTGTTAATAACAAAGGGGGAGAAGAAATTGAGAAATCTAGTAAAATAGATATTTAGGGGGAGTAAATTATAAGAGAACACTTATGTAGGGGGAGGACTTCATATAGAAAGAGTATGCATTATCGCTATCAGATCTATAAGGTATTTGTTATTATCAAAAGGGGGGAGATTGTTGGAGCCTATGTACCGCATCTCTTGGTTTGAGAATAACAAATACCGTGTTGTATTTGATCTTGTATTTTGTGTGTTTATAGTGTGCAGGTTGTACAAGAACTATAACTACACATCCCTATGAATAGTTTGCTGATTGGAAATGATTCTCTGGAATATGAATTAATGCCCCGCGTTAGTAGTTAACGCCCCGCGTTTACAACCGCTGAGAAGGAAACCGCTAAGACGGAACCGCTGAGACAAAGCCACTGAGACAGAACCGCTGAGACGAACTGAAGGAGAACGACTCAATGCCAGCGTTGAATCTTAACACCCGCGTTGAATCGACAAACTGCCACGATCTTGACGGTTGCGCGATTTCAGCCACGACAGTGCACGTTCACTAACGCCAGCGTTAACGCTTAACGCCGCGCATTAGCTTCCGAGGCTATTTAAAGTACAGCCCCTCTCATTCCAAATTGAAAGATATGATTCCAGAATTCTGATACTTTGGAGAGAGGTTCGTGTACAACAAATTGAGAGATCTCCCTTGGGCTAACATGAAGATCTACAGAAGATTTTAAGGAAAAGGTCTACAATGCATATTCCATACGAAGGACGATCGTTTCAAGAACGCCAACATCTACATCGACTTCGTCTTCACCTTCAGAATTTCTTGGGGAGTTTCTCTTTACTTATCTTGTAATCTTTTATTTTTCCTTTTGTAATTTGTGTGGAGAAATTGTTCGGTGAGAACGTCGGATTCCGGGGAGGATTCCGTGGGTAAATTTGCCTTGTGTTGGCGACTAGGTCCTTGTGAGGCTTAGGGGGTAATTCGCCGCCTTGTGCGTGGCGACTAGGTCAAGGGTAGATCTAGGGGGTGGCTAGAGGCCTTATTTGGAGATAGATAGGCTATAGCCAATCGGTCCTTGGGAGAAGGACCGGTGAAACAATAAAAAGTGTTTTTACATATTTTCGCCTTGATTTCTAGCGTTATAGAAATTAAACATTTGTGTATTCAATTTATTATGAAATAAAATCATGTCCTTTAATGTTCTATTCAATTGATTTTATTTCCTCTTCAAGAGTGTTTTAATTTCTATTTTCATCAAAGTATTAAAATTAACATTTGTATAATTATCTTTGAAATACAATAATTATTTTTATTATCTCTGATTTTCTGGAATTGTATTTCATTTAAGATTTCATAAGTAAAATCACTATGGCAATATTTTTGTTCTGAGGAATATTCTTTGGAGAGCTAACACCCGGCGTTAAGACTTAACGCCAGGCGTTAGCAACAGTCAACAAAAATTTTTGTTTCAATTATTTAAAAAGGAATCTTCATTATAATTCTATCTGGAATATTAAAGTATTTTTTTTCTATAAAATATTCTGAAACTTCAGTCTCAAACTCTGATAAATTTTAATTATGATTTAAATTCCATACAACCCTTATTCACCACCCCCCTCTAAGGGCGCCGTAAGATCCAACATCCGGGAGTGCCCCATTTCTTTGGGTGGTGTCCAGGTTCTAGCGAATTTGAAGATGCTAGATTTGGCAGATTTCATTATGATTCTCGGAATGGATTGGTTGTCCAAGTAATATGCCGTGATCAAGTGCAAGGAGAAGCGGCTAGATTTCAAGTTGGGCGACGGACGTCCATTGAGCGTTTATGGTCTCCCTCGGGAGAGTTCTCCGATTATTTCTGCGGTACGTGCCCGCCGAGCTGTAGCTTCTGGTTGCGAGGGTTTTCTGGTTTCTATCTGCGCCGTGGATGCTTCTCGTGAGGAGCCAACCGTGGAGGGTATCCCGGTGGTGCGAGAGTTTCCCGATGTTTTTCCTGACAAGCTCTCTGATCTCCCTCCCGAAAGAGAGGTGGAGTTTACCATAGAACTCAAGCCAGGCACCCGGCCCATTGCCAAGGCCCCGTACCGCATGGCGCCTCGTGAATTAGAAGAATTGCGTGTTCAGTTGGATGAACTTCTGGAGTGTGGTTTCATCAGACCGAGTACTTCTCCATGGGCTGCTCCTGTTCTCTTTGTGAAGAAGAAGGATGGTTCCATGAGGCTGTGTATCGATTATCGAGAGTTGAACAAGGTGACGATCAAGAATAGATATCCGTTGCCGCGGATTGATGATTTGTTCGATCAGCTGCGTGGGTGTACCAAATTCTCGAAGATTGATCTTCGTTTAGGCTACCACCAGATGAGGGTTCGTGAGTCAAACATTCCTCTGACGGCTTTTAGATCCCGGTATGGACATTTTGAGTTCCTCGTGTTGTCCTTTGGTTTGACTAATGCGCTTTCTGCGTTCATGGATCTGATGAACCGGGTATTCAAGGATTTTCTTGACCATTTTGTGGTCGTCTTCGTCGATGACGTTCTCGTCTATTCTCGCAGTGATGAGGAGCATGCTTATCACTTGCGTCTAGTTCTGTCTGTCTTGAGAGAGCATAAGTTGTATGCTAAGCTGAGAAAGTGCGAGTTTTGGCTGCCTCAGGTGTCGTTTTTAGGACATGTGGTGAGCAAGGATGGAATCTCTGTTGATCCCGCCAAGATTTCAGCGGTGATGGATTGGAAGAGACCTTCTACTCCAAAGGAGATCCGAAGTTTCTTGGGCTTGGCCGGATACTATAAGAGATTTGTAGAGGGTTTCTCCACGTTGCCCGCTCCGATGACCCGGCTTACGCAAATGAATGCCGCCTTCATTTGGAGTGATAAGTGTGAGGAGGCTTTCCAAGAGTTGAAGAGAAGGTTGTGTACTGCCACAATTCTGATTCTGCCCATTGAGGGAGTGGAGTATGTGGTGTATGTTGATGCTTCCCACATTGGACTTGGTTGCGTTCTGATGCAAGAGGGGAAAGTGATCGCCTATGGATCTAGGCAATTGAAGGTTCATGAGAAGAATTACCCTACCCATGATTTGGAGTTTGCAGCAGTAATCTATGCCCTGAAGCTGTGGAGACACCTACTATATGGCGCTGTGTGCAAGATTTATACCTATCATAAGATCTTGAAGTATGTATTCACACAAAAGGAGCTGAATTTGCGCCAACGCCGGTGGTTGGAGTATGTTGCTGATTATGAAGTGGACATCCTCTATCATCTTGGTAAGGCAAATATGGTAGCTGATGCGTTGAGTAGGAAGACAGCTCAGATCTTGAATTTATCTGTTCAAGCCTTGGTTGAGGAGTTTCTTTTTTTGGATATTTCGGTGGTGAGCCATGGCGAGCCCTCTCGCTTGGAGGCAGAAGAGCCTTCGTGGATTACCCTCATAAGGTTACATCAGAAAGAAGACCCAGATCTTCAGCATCTCCGGGGAAGGACCGAGAGAGGAGAACTATCTGATTTCTCCATTGATGAGCTTGGCACCCTCTTGTATAGAGGTAGACTCTGTATTCCGGCGGTGGGAGATATTCGAGTTATGATTTGCAGGGAGGCTCACGGATCTTGTGTGGCCTACCACCCGGGTTCCACCAAGATGTATAGAGATCTAAAGCTAATCGTGTGGTGGTTGGGCATGAAGAATGACATCGCCAAATTTGTATCAGAGTGCTTCACGTGCAAGCGGGTGAAGACCGATCATGGCAGGCCTGGAGGAAAATTGACCCCTTTGGAAATCCCCATATGCAAATGGGAAAGTATATCGATGGACTTTATTACAGGATTACCAAGGTCCCCTCGTGGACATGATTCCGTCTGGGTTATAGTTGATCGATTGACGAAGTGTGCTCATTTTGTCCCCTTCAAAATCTGCTATTCGATGAAGAAGATAACATAGTTATATTTGGATGAGGTCATCCGTTTGCATGGAGTGCCAGTGAGTATCGTGTCAGATCGAGACTCCAGGTTTACGTCGCGATTCTGGCAGAGCTTACAGGGAGCTTTGGGCACCGACCTCAGGTTTTTGACCGCATACCATTCGCAGACCAATGGTCAAACGGAGCGAGTTAATCAGATCGTGGAAGACATGATCAGCTGCTACGTTTTGGAGCATGGTGGAGCTTGGGACGAGCGCCTCAGACTCATGGAGTTTACTTACAATAATAGTTTTCAAGAAAGTCTGCAGATACCCCCTTTTGAAGCCTTGTGTGGGAGGCGCTGCAGGACTCCCTTGTTTTGGGCCGAAGTCGGTGAGAGACCGTTGCTAGGTCCGAAAGCTTTGATGGAAATGGAAGAGGCAGTGACTAATATTCGGGAGAAGCTCCGCGTTGCTCAGGAGCGGTATTAAAAGTATGCCAATCAAAGAAGGGCGGATCTGGAGTTTGAGGTTGGGGACAGTGTTTTCCTGAAGGTCTCTCCGATGCCAGGCGTTAAAAGATTTGGGAAGAACCACAAGTTGGATCCCAGATATGTTGGGTCATTTCAGGTTGTTGAGCGCATCGGGGTGTCTGCTTATAGATTGGAGTTACCGGCTACCTTCCATGGCGTCCATGATGTGTTTCATGTGAGTCAGTTAAGGAAGTGTGTCCGTAGCAATCGTCAACTCCTCGATTCGGTGCCTCAGATTCAGCCTAATTTGTCTTATGTTGAGGAACCTGTCCGTATCTTAGAGACCCAAGAGCGGGTGTTGCGGAGGAAATCCATCCCCATGGTAAAAGTTCTTTGGCGTAATCATGACGTCGAGAGCGCAACATGGGAGCTGGAGCCAGCGATGCGAGAATCTCATCCTCACCTCTTATTTAAATAGCTCAGGTAAAAAAAAATCTTTTTTTGTTTCCTGCACCATTTATTTTGTCCAAATGTTGTTCCTGTACCATTTATTTTGTCCAAATGTTGTTCCTGTACCATTTATTTTGTTCAAATGTTGTTCCTGCACCATTTAATTATCAATCTTAACTCCTCTTTCCTGCACCATTTATCTAGCCAAATGTTGTTTCCTGCACATACGTCAAGTTTCGGGACGAAACTTTCTTTTAGGGGGACTGGCTGTAACGCCCCTGATTTTTTGGTAATTATTTAATTCGGTGATGGCGTGTTTATGACGTCGGGGCGTTACTTTTAACGTCGAGTTAGCGGCGCATCGCCGTTTGCGCGTCCGTTTGGGTCAAGTCGACCAAATTTTGCGATGACCCGGAATTGGAAAATTTTACGTTAGGAAATTAAATTATTTAATTTTAGACTTCCCCGTCAAGTTTCTTCGCGATCCGAGCCATTTTCGAGGCTTGGCGCATTTTAGAAATTTTGTATGTATTTAAAGTTCGCCGTAACTTCGGCTATTTATATCTCGAGAATGGCACGTCAGATTTTGATTCCGACTTCGCCGTTGAATTCGTAGCACCGCCGTTCACCTTAGGCGAAATTTTCGTTTGGTTCGGCATTCGTTCAATTTTTAGTAATAATATAATAATATTATTATTATTTTAAAATTATCGTATATATATATATATATACATGCAGAGATTTGCGTTCGTCGATCCAGCCAAAGCATTCGTCGATCCAGGATTTTCAGCATTCCATTCGTCGATCAATCCTCCATAATACGTTCAACGATATTTTTGCTAAGT
Organism: Dactylorhiza incarnata; assembly: GCA_033032865.1. Lineage (NCBI taxonomy): Eukaryota > Viridiplantae > Streptophyta > Magnoliopsida > Asparagales > Orchidaceae > Dactylorhiza > Dactylorhiza incarnata. The sequence continues at coordinate 4,565,010 of JAWHQI010000068.1, forward strand.
GCCGTTCGACAAATTTGCCCGCTCGACAAATCAGCCCCCTCTCCATTCGTCGACCTCCGTTCGACGATCCAGTTTCTCCCCTCCGTTCGACAAATCTGTTGCTCGATGAATCTGCCCGTTCGACTTTAGCCCTTCTATTTGTAACACCCTGCCAGTACAAATAATATAACAGTAGGTCCGGCCGGGACCCCACGCTATACTAACCACACTAGCTAGGCGTTAAAAGGAGATATACAGAAAAGAACTACACCAGAGTATACTAAACATAAGCGGAAGCATAAAGATTTAACATTTCCTTCAGAATAGTCCACTATCACAGGAATGAAACAATAAAGTGTAGAGTTACGCCCTTAAGGCCTTACATTCTAAAATATACAAAACTCCCTAAACATACTTCGGCACGCAGGCCGGCAATAAATGAAAAGCAGAAAAGAGGCTGGCCTTCGAGGGCCAACGCAGCAAAAAGGGCCACCGCCCGCTATTTCCCGCTAGGCTCACCTGCACCTGCATAAGAAGATTCCACCAAGAGGTGGCAAACAAAGTAACGGTCAGCACAGCTGTCCAAATTATAATGACCCCACCCATTTCCCGGGGTGGCAGAGCTTCTTCCCTGCAAACAAGTCGTACAAGCAGCAAGTAGTACTAAGGAAGGCGCAAAATACACAAGGTGAGGTTTCAATCACAATCAATCTTCTAGGTGTAGCAACAAATAAAGTTGATCCTGGGAATGCACATGATGTTGGTTGGGTTCACCCGAAGGTTCCCCACAACCGCCTAAGCAACGCATGAGGCTAATCATAACATCAATCCAAAACCAACCGCGGGTTCTCACGACCACACGTAACCAGCTAAGCTAAAGAGCTTAGTGAATGCTTGAGCATTTACCTATTGGAGGAACCCTACCAAACAGGTCTATCCCACGATCACAAGGCGTCCCGAGGTTTCCCCCTCTCGCCGATAAGCACGGTGCGGGTTCGGTACAAGCTTGTGCCCGTTGCTCAAATCATCGCGTTAACAACAACGATGCAGGTGTAGCTTTACCTCGGCCCGATTGCAAGGAAACACCGACGGGCGTTCCCAATCACGATTAGTTATGCACCTAAACCAACCAAGTGGCCCTAGGCTTCACTAGAACAACCAACGAAGGAGGTATACAACGACTCACTTCAATTTCGTGGTGAAGGTTTGCATTCCACCACTCTCCAAGCAAGGGGCTTTCGTTAGGATCTTCACACGACGCCTAATCTCAAGTCCCGCAATACTATAGATGATCTCACGGAGTCATTCTCCGGCATGCATTCTAGGCCTAACCTAAATGCAACGTCGCAAATCAAGCATCACCGATTCGGGCTCACGACCACGAATAGGCTTCACACACAATGCCTAAATCCGCACGACTATCGGTTTTCTAGATGCAATATGCCAGGGACGGACACAATCTACTAGGAGTTCTGAAGAACTAGAGGAAATCCTACACTTCACCCATTTGGTGAAAGGGAGTCCTCATGCAAGCATAGAAAAAGAAAGAGAGGACAAAGAACACGTCCTAAGACCGGGAGAAAGAATCGTTACCCTTGGAGCTCTATTCCCCGCCATAGATCCGAGATTCCAATCGGAGGGAAAGAACTGCACCGGGCTGCACTTTCCAGATCTGGAAACGTCTCGCGAATCGGAGCTCCGGAGCCCCGTCAATGGCGAAATCTCCTTCTTCTTCCTCCTTGCCCTTTCTTCTTTATCAAGCTTAGGAGAGAGAAAGGCTATGGAAATATGAGGGATTAACCCCTCTCCAAAGCCCTAAGACCCCCCAGCAACAGCTCACAGCCGTTGGATCGAATTCCAAAACTTTTGATCGGTCGGATCGTCTTCTCCGCTCTTCTTTACGGAACAAAATAAACAGGGCGCACGATCACTGGTGCACGACCAGCGGTCGTGCGCGAAGAGGAGAAATGATCGTGCGCACTGCTTTGGACAGTGAGCATCACGACGGCTTTCTTTGCCTTGACAAGAGCGCACGATCACTGGCTCACGACCAGTGGTCGTGCGCGAAGAGGAGAAATGGTCGTGCGCACTGCTATGGACAGTGAAATTTCAGCCTACTCCAAGCGCAGCACTACCACTCCGCCTACCTTGCTGATCTACGATTTTTGGGGCGTTACAACTCCACCTCCCTTAAAAGAATTTCGTCCTGAAATTTCGAAAACAGTATTAGCAGAAAATACAGCTGTAATTACCTGAGAGAAATAGCTCGGGGTACTCCGCAAGCATCGACTGTTCTCTTTCCCAAGAGAGTTCCTCTCGCCCGCAATTATTCCAACGGACTTTCACCATCCGAATGGACTTGTTCCGCAACTGCTTCACTTCACTGTCTTCAATGCAAATGGGTTTGACTTTCGTCGCTAGCCCACCATCTACCGACACTTCGCTGATCGCAACAACAAGATTTGGCTCCTTTACAGCCTTCCGCAACACAGAGATGTGGAATACATCATGCAACCCGCTCAGCTCCGAAGATAGAGCAAGCCGGTAGGCAGCTTCACCAATGCGCTCCAAGATCTCGAACGGTCCTAAGTACCTCGGACTTAGCTTTTTCAAGCGTCGGATCCTCGATACTCCTTTGAACGGTTTGATCTTGAGATAAACCCAGTCGCCAACGGCGAACTCAACATTCCGATGATTTGCATTGTAGTATTTCGCCTGCCGATCTTGGGCAATGAGCAATCGCTCCCGAATAGCCCGAATCGATGTAATTGCCTCCTCCACATCCTTGCATTTCAACAACTTAGTGTCGCCCGTTTCAGCCCAAGATAACGGTGTGCGACATTTCCTACCATAAAGAGCCTCGAAAGGGGCCATCTTTATACTTGCTTGGTAGCTGTTGTTGTAAGCAAACTCAATCATATAGAGATGGTCCTCCCATCTCGTTCTGAAGTCCAGGGCGCACATCCTCAGCATGTCCTCCATCGTCCTATTGGTCCTTTCGATCTGTCCATCCGTTTGCGAGTGGAAGGCCATGCTAAACTTTAGCTTGGTACCCAATAATTGATGAATCAACCTCCAATCATTTGATGTGAACCGCCCATCGCGATCACTGACGATGCTACGGGGAATCCCGTGCAACCGCACGATGTTATCGACGTACAACTTTGCCAGCTTCTCCACAGAATCATCCTTCCGGTTCGGAATAAAGTGTGATACCTTCGTCAATCGGTCCACGATCACCCAGATGGCGTCGTTTCCATGTTGCGATCTCGGCAATCCGTGCACGAAATCCATCGAAATATCATCGAACTTCCATTCCAGAATCGGCAATGACTTCAGAAACCCACTGGGACACTGACATTCCACCTTCACCAACGCGCAAGTATGACACTTGGCCACGTAGAGGGCAATGTCTTTCTTCATACCCGGCCACCAGAAGAGTTTCTTCATATCCATATACATTTTCGTGCTCCCAGGGTGGATCGAGTACTTGGTATGATGAGCCTCGTACATCAACTCTGCCCGTAATGTACCAACATTTGGTACGCACAATCTGCCATTTTTCCACATAAGGCCATCTTCGAAAGAGAAATCAGCGTTTGTCCCATCAACGGTCTCCGCTTTATAGCATTTCATGCTCTCATCCAGCTCCAAAGCTTGTCGAACTCGGTCGGCGAGGTCGTATTGAACCTCCATCCAGTTCAAGCATGCTGAAGGAGACGCTCTTCTATCGACGCAAATGATCTCCATAACTTCTAGCTCGTGGATTAGACGCTCATCTTGCATCAAAATCCAATTTGCTTGAGCAGGAGCCCGACGACTCAACGCGTCCGCAACTACATTTCCCTTACCAGGAGTATATTTGATGTCGAAGGTGTAGTCCCAAGGAACTCCATCCACCTCCTCTGACGCATATTCAACTCCCTTTGATCCAGCATGTACTTGAGGCTCTTGTGGTCAGTAAAGATATCGATCTTCACGCCATACAAGTAATGCCTCCAAAGCTTGAGGGAGAAAACCACGGCCGCTAGCTCCAAATCATGGACCGGGTAGTTCCTTTCATGAACCTTCAGTTGTCGGGAGCCGTAGGCAATTACCTTTCCGAACTGCACTAGGACGCAACCCAAACCACTTCCTGAGGCGTCACTATAAATTTCGTAGCCTTCCTTACCACATGGCGAGCATAGAATGGGCGCCGTGGTCAGACGGCTCTTCAGTTCTTCAAAAGCTCGAGCGCACTCGGGCGACCAGTCGAACTTGCGATCTTTCATAGTCAGTTTAGTGAGAGGGAGTGCGACCCTCAAGAAGTTCTCCACAATGCGCCTATAATAGCCGGCAAGTCCTAAAAAACTTTGGACTTCCGCTACGTTTTTCAACACAGGCCACGCTCGGATCGCTTATATTTTCGACAGATCAACCGCAATTCCATCCCCACTAACAACATGACCCAGGAATGCTACTGACGATAGCCAAAACTCGCACTTGGAGAACTTGGCATATAATTGACTCCTCCTCAGGGTGCTCAAAACTGCGTGCAGATGCTCTGCATGCTCCTCCTCCGACTGAGAGTATACCAAAATGTCGTCGATGAAGACGATCACAAATTGATCCAAATACTCTCGGAACGTTCTATTCATTAAGTCCATAAATACCGACGGTGCATTAGATAGACCGAATGGCATAACGGTGAACTTATAGTGCCCAAAGAGGGTACTGAACGCGGTCTTTGGAATGTCACATTCCCTTATTCGCAGTTGGTAATAGCCGGACCTTAAGTCTAGCTAAGAGTATACCGTCGACCCAACCAGTTGGTCGAATAAATCATCGATTCTTGGAATCGGGTATGGGTTCTTCTCGGTAAACTTATTCAGCTCTCGATAGTCGATACAAAGACGCAAGCTCCCGTCCTTCTTTTTCACAAAGAGGACCGGTGCACTCCAAGGCGATGAACTTGGACGTACGTAGCCTTGCTCTAGCAGCTCTTGTAATTGAACCTTCAGCTCTGCCAATTCCTTTGGCGCTATCCGGTACGGTGAGCGGGCCACAGGTTTGGCACCTGGCACCAGCTCAAAACAGAAATCAATCTCCCACTGAGGCGGAGCCCCAGAGAGTTCATTAGGAAACACATCGGCGTACTCCGCTACAACTGGGACATCGCATAACCTGGGCTTTGGCTCCAAAGCCTCCAACAGAGTGAAGAACAATTCCGCACCCTTTCTCACCGCCTTAACCACCTGGAGAGCAGACATCAGAGTCTTGCTCGCTCTTCGCATACCTGCGAACGTGGTTTCGTCTTCGGTGTTCTTTCCTAGAGTGATCTCCTTTGAATTGCAATCTATGCATGCTCGCTGCTCCGAGAGCCAGTCCATGCCGAAGATCACATCAAATTCAGCTAACGGTAATAACGATGCTTCCAAGTCAAAATCCTGATTTCCGATCTGCACCTTCACACGGCTCTTCCTATCCACACTCATGCAAGATCCGTTAGGTAGCACTACCTCCAATCTATCTTTTGCTAAGGTTGACGACACTCCGATTCGCACCACGAAGCCCGTAGACAGAAAAGAGTGCGATGCTCCCGTATCAAATAGAGCTCTCGCCGGATAGTTGAAAATTAGGACGAAACCTAATTGCACACAAATCAAACATAAAGTCGCACAATAGTATTAATCACACATAGCTATATAAAAGCTAACATTTGATTCATACCTGTGACGAAATCAGTTTGTTGTATGGCTTCTTACTGGCCAAGCGAGTAAACTCTCGGCTGGGTCGGAATGTGCTGGGAAGCAGCAGACTCCGCAGCTTTGCCCTTTTCCGCATGACCCGCAACACGAGCATAGTCCATCGCTCGGTTCTCTGGCCTCGGGGGACCACTACGACACACGTTTGCTTTGTGTCCCACCTTTCCGCAAGTGAAACATGTAATTGGACCACGTGCAGTCGTAGCTCCCGACACATTTGAGCGAGTTGGTTCCGCAGACTTGAACTTCCTTTTGTTCCTCCTGAAATCAGATTTGGAGTGAGAGGTCGGCGCATGAAATTCAGGTTTCTTTGCCACGCCCTTTGCTTGTACTCTCTTCATGTCCAACTCCAGAGATCTGGCGCTTTGCACCATCAAATGGAAGCCAAATGTCATTGGGCCTGCAAGGAGCAGCCGCAATTCATCCCGAAGACCTTCATAAAACTTGTTCGTCTTCATTTCTTCATCTTCCACCAAAAACCCCGCATAGCGGCCAATCTAGTGAACTCGTGCAAGTACTCGTCCACCGAGCTATCGCCTTACGTTAACTTCAAGAACTGGTTCTGCAATGCAATGCGTTGGGCAGAGGGAATATATCTCTGAAGAAACGACTTTGAGAACTCCGCCAAAGTGATCTCGGTAATATCCTTACCTTCAAACTTATGCGCTTCCTGTTTGGCCCACCAAAGCTCTGCTTCTCCGTTAAGGAGAAAGGTGGCTAGGGTGACCATCATAGCTTCTTCCGTTGCTGTCGCCTTTAGAGTTTTTCTAACCGTTGACAGCCAGTCCTCCGCCTCCGTTGGGGATCAAGGTCCCCGAAAAGGTTGGAGGATGGAAACTTAGAAAGTGCTGCAGTTGTTGATTACGCGCTCGCGCAATAGTTACATGCTCTACACGACGCTCCACCCTTGGTACTACCGCAGGTTCCACTGCAGCCACTGGCACAGGGGTCTCCATACTCGGTTCAACCGCAGGTTCCACTGCAGGTTCGATCACCGGGGCCGCTTCTTTAACAGGCATAGCAGGCTGTGCAAGCCTTTGAGGTTGAGCATTGATCATCGCGAAGACAGCTTCTGTGATTAACCTGATCATCTCAGCAGGAGGAGTGGTCACTGGCACCTCAGCTGACGCACTACTTTCAGCGGTGTTACGGGGTCGAGGCTGCCCCGCAGCACTCCTAGTCACCTATAATCGTGCAATACATAATTTAGTGACCGAAAACATAGCAAACAACAATCATGGAATGCTCAGGTTCCGCAAACAAGTATGTTTTTCCATTCCTAAGTGGACATTCTTATTAGTTTTTGTCGTTTTAGGTGAATGCACATCCCGTGCACACCACCCCTTAAAAGGAATTCGTCCCGAATTCGCTAAACTACGGATCGACGCCCTAAGTCCGATACCAAATTGTAACACCCTGCCAGTACAAATAATATAACAGTAGGTCCGGCCGGGACCCCATGCTATACTAACCACACTAGCTAGGCGTTAAAAGGAGATATACAGAAAAGAACTACACCAGAGTATACTAAACATAAGCGGAAGCATAAAGATTTAACATTTCTTTCAGAATAGTCCACTATCACAGGAATGAAACAATAAAGTGTAGAGTTACGGCCTTAAGGCCTTACATTCCAAAATGTACAAAACTTCCTAAACATACTTCGGCACGCAGGCCGGCAATACACGAAAAGAAGAAAAGAGGCTGGCCTTCGAGGGCCAACGCAGCAAAAAGGGCCACCGCCCGCTATTTCCCTCTAGGCTCACCTACACCTGCATAAGAAGATTCCACCAAGAGGTGGCAAACAAAGTAACGGTCAGCACAGCTGACCAAATTATAACGACCCCACCCCTTTCCCGGAGTGGCGGAGCTTCTTCCCTGCAAACAAGTCATACAAGCAGCAAGTAGTACTAAGGAAGGTGCAAACTACACAAGGTGAGGTTTCAAGCACAATCAATCTTCTAGGTGTAGCAACAAATAGAGTTGATCCTGGGAATGCACATGATGTTGGTTGGGTTCACCCGAAGGTTCCCCACAACCGCCTAAGCAACGCATGAGGCTAATCATAACATCAATCCAAAACCAACCGCGGGTTCTCACGACCACACGTAAACAGCTAAGCTAAAGAGCTTAGTGAACGCTTGAGCATTTACCTATTGGAGGAACCCTCCCAAACAGGTCTATCCCACGATCACACGGCGTCCCGAGGTTTCCCCCTCTCGCCGATAAGCATGGTGCGGGTTCGGTATAAGCTTGTGCCCATTGCTTAAATCATCGCGTTAACAACAACGATGCGGGTGTAGCTTTACCTCGGCCCGATTGCAAGGAAACACCGACGGGCATTCCCAATCACGATAAGTTACGCACCTAAACCAACCAAGTGGCCCTAGGCTTCACTAGAACAACAAACGAAGGAGGTATACAACGACTCACTTCAATTTCGTGGTGAAGGTTTGCATTCCACCACTCTCCAAGCAAGGGGCTTTCGTTAGGATCTTCACACGACGCCTAATCTCAAGTCCCGCAATACTATAGATGATCTCACAGAGTCATTCTCCGGCGCGCATTCTAGGCCTAACCTAAATGCAACGTCGCAAATCAAGCATCACCGATTCGGGCTCACGGCCATGAATAGGCTCCACACACAATGCCTAAATCCGCACGACTACCGGATTTCTAGATGCAATATGCCGGGGATGGACACAATCGTCCCGAAGTTCCGAAGAACTAGAGGAAATCCTACACTTCACCCATTTGGTGAAAGGGAGTCCTCATGCAAGCATAGAAAAAGAAAGAGAGGACAAAGAACACGTCCTAAGACCGGGAGAAAGAATTGTTATCCTTGGAGCTCTCTTCCCCTCCATAGATCCGAGATTCCAATCGGAGGGAAAGAACCGCACCGGGCTGCACTTTCCAGATCTGGAAACGTCTCGCGAATCGGAGCTCCGGAGCTCCGGAGCTCCGTCAATGGCGAAATCTCCTTCTTCTTCCTCCTTGCCCTTTCTTCTTTCTCAAGCTTAGGAGAGAGAAAGGCTATGGAAATATGAGGGATTAACCCCTCTCCAAAGCCCTAAGACCCCCCAACAACAGCTCACAGCCGTTGGATCGAATTCCAAAACTTTTGATCGGTCGGATCGTCTTCTCCGCTCTTCTTTACGGAACAGAATAAACAGGGCGCACGATCACTGGCGCACGACCAGCGGTCGTGCGCGAAGAGGAGAAATGGTCGTGCACACTACTTTGGACAGTGAGCATCCCGACGGCTCTCTTTGCCTTGACAAGAGCGCACGATCACTGGCTCACGACCAGTGGTCGTGCGCGAAGAGGAGAAATGGTCGTGCGCACTGCTATGGACAATGAAATTTCAGCCTACTCCAAGCGCAGCACTACCACACCGCCTACCTCGCTGAACTACGATTTTTGGGGCGTCACACTATTATTATTAATAATAATGATATTATTATTATTATTATTATTATTATTAAATTATGTTATGTTACATAAAAAGAAAACGAACCCAACCCCTTTCTTCCCCATTCTGACCGAACCAGAGAGAAAAAAATGAGCGACGGGGACGGCAATTTCTTGAATCTTCCGGTCGCCGCCGACGGAGCTCCGGTGGTCGAAATCGCGAGCCGAGCATAAAATCCGGAAAGCTCTCGACGAGAGCTTCGTTCTCGTGGTAATTTCCCTCCATTTCGTGAAACTTTTTCGTTAGGTTTTTTTCGTGCCCTAACCTCTTTTAGCCCGATCTCTTGTAGATCTTGACTCCCCTCACCTTCTCTTACCCCGATCTACAACGTGGAGTGATTCGGAATATTTTCCAGCAAAACCTAAGGCAAGTGGTGTTCTTGCTCTTGCTCCTTCTCTTTGCCATATAACAGCTCCAAGCTGGTGCTCTTGATCTAACTTTGCCATATCTCCATATTACTCTCTAATTAATGCTGCTAATAACTTGACATTTTGCTAGATAATAAGAGGATTTCTTTTGCTAGCACTATTCATATACAATTACATTATAATCTGCTGTTTTGAGCATCTTTGCTACTTCAATTGTGCCACAATCTACTCCTCCAGAATATAAAGATGGAACTTCTTGCAGTTTGGTAGGCTATGTTCTGATGGGCCTCGCCCCATTTTCTTTGAAAGAATCATTAAAATAATAATTCTGTTGGAGGTCGTACACGATATTGTCGGTGCCACCGGTGCGGTGCTCTGAGGGTCGTGACGATGTGAGATGGTATTATCCCCGCATGGCTTCTCTTTTTCTGATGAGCTGGTCAGTCTCTATAATTCTGAACAAGAGTAACATGATTAATAATGAATGTTTATGGTTACTTACTGATGGCGAGTTTTGATCTTGCCTGTTTTCACACCTTTGTTTGGTGAGTAATTTTCTGCTGGTTATTAGATTTTTCTGCTGTTTCTTTTCCTGTTGATTATTTGCTTGTAGCTTTGTCATCACTGATCCTTGCAGCTACTGTTTCCCTCCGGTCTCGCGGAGGTTTGCTTACTTTTTGCACCACTTGTAACTTGCTTCTGAGGTGTTCTTTCTTTGAATGTCCCAGGTTGTGGGCAGTAACAAGTGTTAGTGCGGAGTTGCTTTAGTTTTTGTCTTCTGACTCTCTTGAGGTAGGGTATTCTGTGGACTTGTCGGCCCATGGGTTCGTGTCAGGTGTTGACACCCGTGGTGCTGTTTGGTTAGACTTTTGTTTCACTGCTACTGTTACTTGTTGTTTACTTTTTAACACTTGTTCTGGAATGGTTAGATGTGGGATGGCTTTATAGCCCCTTGCTTAGATATGCTAAGGTAATTGTAGCATTCCATATCATGATTTGAAGTGTTAATCTCACTATTTTCTGCGCGTGATAAATCTACTTTTATATATAGTAAATCCACACATTAGATCTTGCATGGTGCACCTCACTTGGTCTTCATGAACACTTAGGCCACTAAGTAATTAAATCAAGTATTTTTTCGCAGCGTAAAATTATATCTTAAAAGCGTGGACTAGTTGATCCATCTAGCCGAGGGACGCGGCTTGTTAATTTTCTGCATAAATCATTTTGAAATCACTTTGAGTTGATAATAATAATTGCTTGAACTGCGATGAAGGATGAGTTGCCCTAACGTCAGTAGGCATCCCCTACGTGATGTGGCATCACGACGCGTAGCTTTCCCTACTCTGATAGCATTTTAAATGTTGGGAAAATGCGGGTTGTGATAGTATTTCCGAAAGGTATTTCTCCTTTCCGGATTATGAACCTTTTGAACTTCTTCACAAAGAGGCTTTCCTCGTCCTCTTCATCATCTCCGTCAACCTCCTTCTTTGCCTTCAATGCTAAGGCCTTCTTCTTTGGCTCCAAGTTGTACTCTTGTTATTGAATTTTGAGTTTAACCTCATGTGTCTTGAGGTTCCCAATAAGGCTTTCAATTTGGAGCTTTTTCAAGTCCCGCGACTCTGAGATAGCCGTCACCTTTGGATTGAACTTTGGAGGGAGAGACCTTAGAATTTTTCTCACCAAGTCGCCATTGGAGAACACCTTTCCAAGCACTTTTGAGTCGTTGACGACTTTGGTGAACCTTGTGTACATAGAATCCACGTCTTCATCCGTCTCCATCAGGAATTTCTCATACTCAGATTCAAGTTGGAAGAGCTTTGAATCCTTCACCTGCGAAGTGCCTTCATGAGTAATTTCTAAAAGATTCTAAATATCATAAGCTGTTTCGCAAGCACAAGTTCTATTAAATTTCGTTCTATCCAAGACACAAAATAACGCATTCATTGCTTTAGCGTTATTCTTACATCTCAATTTATCATTGTCATCCCACCTATCTCTAGGTTTTTCCATAATAACATCTCCAATAACAAATGTTGGTGGAGTGTAATCAATTTCTACCATTCCCCATACGTCATTATCTAAAGCAGTTAAAAAACAACGCATTCTTGTTTTCCAATAATTATAATCAGTTCCAATAAATAGTGGAGGTCTACTTATCCCTTGACCCTCCAAAAAAGCATGATCGTGATGCACCCTTATTCCCGGTTGTGAGACCGTTTTGGAATAAACTGCTCTGATACCAAGTGTTGGATCTGATGGCGCCCTTAGAGGGGGGGGGGTGAATAAGGGGTTTACTGTTTTTAATTTAAACTGAAAGATTTTAATGAAACAGAAAAACTTTTTAGCACTGTAGCTAACGCCAGGCGTTGACTAGTTAACACCTGGCGTTATCCCTCCAGAAAATATTTTTACAGAAATAAACAAAGTGATTTTTCTTTCACAATCTTAAATGAAATATAATTCCAGAAAACAGAGATAATGAAAATGAATATTATATTTCAAAATGAATTACAAAGGTAATATTTCAATAACGCTTGAAATAGAGGTGACAAGATAAAAATCACTTTTTTGTTCTTTCACCGGTCCTTCTCCCAAGGATCGGTTGGCTATAGCCTATCTATCCCCAGATAAAGGACTCTAGCCACCCCCTAGATCTATCCTAGAACTAGTCGCCATGCACAAGGCGGCGAATTTCCCCCTAAACCAAATAAGGCCTAGTCGCCACATGCAAGGCAACGATTTCACTACAGTTACAAGTAAATGAAAAGATAAAGATAAAAATCTGAATAAAAGATTCCCTATATTGAAGAGCGTTGAAGGACATGTTGAAGACACGCTTTGATCATCATCGGAGTTGAAGCGAGCGTCCTTCTTCAAATTGACTGTTGCAAATCTCCTTCTCACTCTTGTTCCTCAATGGTGGTGTTGGGAGTTCTCTCTGAATTCGGGGATGAAATGCTCTCTCTAAAGATTGGAGTGAAGGATTGAAGGCATATATTTTGAACAAGAAATCAGGTCTTTAATTAGACACGGGAGTTGACGCCTGGCGTTACCGTTAACGCCAGCGTTAAGCATCGTGTCTGGCAGTTGCTGAAGTCGTGCAAAACATCAGGATCGTGGCAGATCGTGGAACGAATTTTCATCGAACAAAATTCATCGAACGGAATCTCATTTCATCGAACTCAATTTCGTCGAACACATTTAGTCGTGCGACAGCTCATTCGTCGAATGTCTAACGCCTAGCGTTGTCTCTGGCTTCTAGACGGATTCCTTCTCAACGACATTTCTGTTGGAACATGTGATAGTTTATATAGGTGTAGTCAATAATACCTAGGGGGGGGGGGGGGTGAATAGGTTTTACTTATTTTCCTTGTTTAAACTTAATGTTTCTAGCTGCAGAAAACACAAGCACAGAAAACACACAAGGATGCATAGAGGTTCCTCAAGATAAGGTGTCTTGAGTAGTCCTCTTTCCCCCTTCACCTTTCTAACAATGAGTTAGACAAGGCCACAAACTCCAATCTCGGCTCCTTGAGCTTACACCACAAGTTCCTCAGAACTTCTCAGATCCAGAGTGATCCTACCTCAGGCACAGCAGCCCTACACTCAGGCTCAACCGCCCTACCCCTCAGGCTCAACAGCCCTACACCTCAGGCTCAACAGCCCTACACTCAGACTCAACAGCCCTACCCCTCAGGCTCAACAGCCCTACACCTCAGGCTCAACAACCCTACACCTCAGGCTCAACAACCCTACACCTCAGGCACAACATCCCTACAGCTCAGAGTTATGTAACTCCTACCCCTCAGAAATCCCACAGATTTCCTACCTCAGACCTATCAAGAAGTCCTACCACTCAAGCTGTCAACACAACTTTACACACAGGCTCAACAACCTTTCACTCAGGCAACAATGCCTTACAAAGATAAAATAGAGTTTGAGCTAGATACAAAAGACAAAAGGTTTACTCTTAGGTCTTCGGAATCCTTTCTTCAGATCTGGAAACAACAGCTTCAGATTTGTATCACCTTGATCTTCTCCTTCAGCAAAGCAGAAGATCAACTTGCCCTTCTTGAGTTTGTACAGGAAGAGCTTACTAATCTCCCTTAGAAGATTAACTTCAGCTGCAGAGAATAACTTCAACTGGCTGAATCGTGAATGCTCGATTGCGGCGTGCAGCAAAGGATTTCTTAATCGAACAGTTCTTGTTGTTGTGCCCCATCCTCTTCTTTTATACCCCCAAAAGGATTCAACGACTATATCAATCCTCCTGACACAGTATGGGTCACATTGGAATTGCTTTTCCCTCTCAATTGTCGTTTGCGCCAAAGGCAGATCCCGTCAGCACATTTGGATCTGTCTCAGCGGTTGGGCTGAGACAACATCCAGTCTCAGCGGTTGGGCTGAGACAGCTTCCAGTCTCAACGGCAGCTCCAGTCCCCTTCTCAGCGGTTGCTCCAGTCTCCTTCTCAGTGGATCCGCTGAGACGGCTCCTCGTCTCAGCGGTTCTGACCCTTCGTCTCAGCGGTTATGCTGAGACAGATCTTCATCTCCTTGTGGATGATTTCTTCTTATCTAAGGCCATGTTTTGCCCTTCCTTTTGAGACACCTGTGCCTGTATATCCTACACAAGTATAGCTTTGTTAAATACAATATGTCCTTAGTATTGAGAGTGATGCCTCTTCAAATCAAGGTAATATTGAGGACAATATACCAAACAATCTCCCCCTATTTGAAGAAGGCAGAACATCCCCAATGCTAAGGTCCATTAACAATAAAAATCTTATCATAGAAACCTATGAACTGTGAAGCATTTGCACTGGCCCTTTCTCCCCTTTCTCCAGCATTGGTACTGGCCCTATCTCCCCCTTTCTGGTTTCTTCATCCTTAACCTGCTATGGATAGAGGGACAACATCTATAGATCCTTTTGGATCAACTTATAGGCTAATCTATACAGTCTGAGCATTTGCCAACTCCCCCTTAACCTGAGTAAAGAATTTACTCCCCCTCAATTGGAGAGCTATTTTTTGTAATAGCTGATCCATTTCAATTTGAACATCCCATTTAAGGTTGTGAATACTAAAGATGATAAATACAGAGTGCATATATCAATAGTAACAAACATAATATTATGATCAGAATGTGAAATATCATTTCACTTGAAATGTTCAGTACAGATATATAAAAGAAAATTCAACTTATAGTTGTACATTCAATCCAAAAAAAAAAAAAATGTCAAGGCTGGATTTTCTAAGATTGACCCTTGGAAGAGCTTTCTCCATCTGTAGATTTTCTTTTCCTAGTTTCAGCAGCAGCCTTGATCTGCTCCTTTACTTTGAAGTACAGAAGTGGCTTGGGAAGATATCTGGAAGGAATTCTTAAAGGAGTTTCCCTTCTTACCATGTTTTCTTTGAGAATCCTTTCCCTTAAAGATTCCCTTTCAAGGTGTTTGATCCACTCAGCAGCTGAATAGACATGGTCAATGTCCTTCATTGGATTTCCATGGCTCACCCAGGTATTGACAACAATTGTGTCTAACTCCAGATTGTCATCTTCATGGAGTGGATCCTCTAATCTTTCCATTCTTTTCCGTGCCATGTATTCTTCAGCAGTTTGAATACCCTCTACCCTTCTCCTCTTTGCTGCTCTCTCATCAGTAATCAGATTTGATTGACTTTGGAAGTCAAAGTCTTCATTTCTGCTAGGGTTCAAGATTGGCAGATTCAAAGCAATTCTTGTTCCTTGCAGCACTTTTAAGCTTGAGTCCCATTGAGTATCAGTGACCTTTCTGACCATAGTAAGGATATTTTCTTGAATAGCACTGGAAGCAGTGTTGACCACTTCCACCATTTTCTTGCTGGCTTCTTCTTGATTGGAGAGAATCAGTTTGTGGGAGGACTCCATGTTGTTATATAGCTGGATGTGAGCTCTTTTCAGCTTAGCATGTAGATTGAGTATCTTCTCCTCCCCTTCTTTGCTATGTTCCACTATTTTCTTCTCAATTTCAGAGTGTTGATCCAATATGGATTGAGAGAGAGAGTCTGAAAGGTGCTGTCCACATCATCCAAAATGCATTCCTTTGCCTTGTCAATGTGGGACTTGACTTAGCTGCTTGATGTGTTGACCACTTGTGCCATTCTGGCAACAGCTTTTCCCAGACATTCTCATTTTTGTAGAGGTGATTCTTTACATATGTGATGTCCTTTGTGGAATCCCCTTGATGGTCTGCAATATCCTTCAGAACCGTGTGCTGGGCAGCAACAGTATTTTTGGCCATTTCAAACCATCTTGTCATCTGCAGAAGGATATGATCTGATGCAGTTTTGACATCATTAACTTGGTCATTCAGTTCAGTTCTCACTTCAGGCACTCTTGACTCCATTCTTTGCTCACTGGCCTGGATCTCCTGAGTCAATGCAGCTCTTATTGTATGCAATTCATTCCTTATCTGGGTAGATACATCATGAACCTTTTCAGCAACAATTTCTTTCATAGACAACATCTGACCCTCAATCATTGTTTGTATTTAGTTTATCAGATCAGATGTGTCCAGAACTGCAACTGGCCTTTCCTGGGGTAATTCCTTTTCAACCATCTCTTCATCTCCACTTTGAGCATTATCCCTCCCATCATCAGGGATCTGCTCCCCCTCAGATGGAGCATTAGGTGTACCTTATAGATTTGGAGGGATTGATTCCTGTTCATGGTCTCCCCCATTAGCATACCCACCTTCTTCTTCATAGGCTGGGCTATGCTCCCCCTCACTTGGGGCATCCTTAGGAGGAGATTTTTGTCTAAGGTCACCTAAAAAATGATTGATGAATTAGACACCTAGACTATACTATTGATAGAGAAAAGAGAGGCCTAACTGAAATCCTAATTTACCAGGGATAGGTGAATTGGGAACTTCATCTTCAGCTTGATGAACAGCTGGATCAACATTCATCTGGGTTGGCTCAGGATTGGGCACATCACTTACTTGGGGCTCCTCATTTGTCCTGGGGACCTCTTCATTATCAATGTTCATAGGGTTGCTGCCAGATCTATGATCAGACCCATGATTATCTTCATTTTCAGACCCATTTGACTTTGAGGATGAGTCTGATTTGTGCTGAGATGAATCTTTCTTCTTTTCCTTTGCCACAGATGGCTGGCTCATAGGGAGCACTCTGGAGAATCTATCCAGAGTCTTAACGTCCATTCTCTTGAGATAATGGAGATTTGACCCCTTTGAGTTTGCAAAGGTCTCTGAATGACTATTCTGTAGGTACAGAGATAGTATTCTTCCCATATTGGGGGCTTGCAGAGATTCCTTTATCCTTTGAAAGATAACTTCTCCCCATGAGGTTCTCTTGGACAGAATTATCCTAGTCATTAATTCAAACATGAACTGTGAGACAGTGTCATGTGAACCAGGCTTGCATAGGATAGCTTTGCCCACTATATCAGACAACAACTTCCCCTGTTGATTGAAGAACTTCCTCCTTAGACAACTGGTCTTAGTATCACTGTATCCTGTCCACTTTAGGGCAGTCCTCTTATCCTTTTCAGATATTTCCTCCTCTTTAGTTTTAGTATATGGAGTTAATTTCAGCCCCTTCTCCAACCTTTTAGCTGTAATCTTTATCTTCTCACTTCCTATCTTGGGCTTCAGGATGGTTTTGGAAGGAGATAATTTGACATTGTTGAACCATTCCAGAACTTCAGTTCTGAGAATGCAGCACGGTTCAGACAGCATGTGCTCCAGACCTTGAGCTTCCATTAGATGAATCACATGTCGTATTTCTTCTGAGGCATGAGAGAATCCATCTCTTACTATTTCATAGCCCTCCAGGAGATCTTTTGAGCTCTTTGGCGCAATGGAATCAGAAAATCGAGGCGCTGAGACGGGAGAGAAGATGAATCATATCGACGGCTAAGGGTTTGGCTTTGTGGTGTGTTTTAGGTTACAGTGTATCTATTTATAGAATTTTAGTTTCGTTTTTAATAACCCTAGGCTTTTTAGACTTAATTACCTTATTGTATTAAGGAGTTTTTGGGTTTAATATCAGATTTCATATTGAACATACCCCGTCTCAGCGGTTTAGCTGAGACGGAGACCTAGGCCGCTGGGATAGTAAAATGACAACCGCTGGGACAGTTTGCTCGTCTCAGCGGTTCATCTGAGATAGTGAATTGTCAACCGCTGGGACAGTTTCCTCATCTCAGCGGTTCAGCTTGGATTTTTCTCAGCTGATTCAGCTGAACATACGCCTGCATTTTAGCTGATCATAGGGTTTAGACCTAATGTAGATATTTTGGCTTAAGATGGGTCCTAGTCATGTCACTAAGTTATAGTGTACAGTAATGTAAAGTTTGATAATTCACCATTCATTATCAACAATAGTGACAGCTATTGCGCATACATTTAGGACTATTCTATACTAAGCATGCCAAGATTAATTTTGAAAGCATTGAATTTAGATTCATCCAGTGGCTTTGTAAAGATATCAGCTACTTGTTTGTCAGTGGGGACAAATTCAAGACAGATGTCTTTACACTCTATATGTTCTCTAATAAAGTGATATCTAATCTCTATGTGCTTAGTCCTGCTATGAGAGACAGGATTTTTAGCAATAGATATTGCACTGGATGAATCACAATACAAAGGAGATTCCCTTACCTTGAGGTTGTAATCCTCCAACTGATGCTGAGTCCAAAGGAGTTGTGCACAACAGCTACCTGCAGCAATGTATTCAGACTCAGCTGTGGATATTGCCACACTAGTTTGTTTCTTGCTGCTCCAAGATATTAATCTTCTCCCTAGGAATTGACAAGTACCACTTGTACTCTTCCTGTCTTCTTTGCAACCTGCAAAATCTGCATCTGAAAAACCTGTTAGTTCAAAGTCATTGTTCTTAGGGTACCACAGGCCAAGATGCAAGCTGCCCTTAAGGTATCTCAATATCCTCTTCACAGAGGTGTAGTGAGATTCCTTAGGACAGGCTTGATACCTAGCACAAACACATGTAGCATACATAATGTCTGGCCTACTAGCAGTCAAGTATAATAGGGATCCGATGACGCATCTGTACATGGACTCATCAAAGGCCTTTCCCTTTTCATCCTTGTCTAATGATACATTAGACCCCATGGGTGTTCTCATGGTGGAGGATGATTCCATCCCAAATTTCTTGATGAGCTCCTTAGTGTACTTGGTCTGGGAGATGAAAATTCCATCATCAGACTGTTTCACTTGGAGCCCAAGGAAATATTTGAGCTCACCCATACTGCTCATTTCAAACTCCCCCTGCATTAGATTGACAAATCTCTTGCAGAGGTTGTCATCAGTAGACCCAAAGATTATGTCATCAGCATAGATTTGGACTAAGAGACACTTGCCCCTTGTTTCCCTAAGAAACAATGTGCTATCAATCTTTCCCCTCATGAACTTGTTCCTGAGGAGAAAGTTGGACAAAGTCTCATACCAAGCTCTTGGAGCTTGCTTGAGACCATATAGTGCTTTCCTAAGAAGATAAACATGAGAAGTTAGGGTTGGATGCACAAAACCTGAAGGTTGTTCAACATATACCTCTTCCTTCAAGTCTCCATTGAGAAAGGCTGATTTGACATCTATCTGGTAGACTTTGAACCCCTTGTGGGCAGCATAGGCAAGGAATAGCCTAATTGCTTCTAACCTTGCAACTGGTGCAAAGGTTTGATCAAAGTCTATACCTTCCTCTTGCCTGTATCCTTTGGCTACTAATCTGGCCTTGTTCTTGATGATTGTACCATTCTCATCCAGCTTGTTCCTGTATACCCATTTAGTGCCAATCACATTGTGTCCCTGAGGTCTTCGCACCAGCTTCCAAACTTTGCATCTCTTGAATTGTAGGAGCTCTTCTTGCATGGCTTCAATCCAGAAAGTGTCTTGATTGGCCTCTTCAAACTTCTTGGGCTCCATTTGAGAAAGGAAGCTCAAGAATAGTGCTTCATTATGAGCTCTGCTTCTTGTCAATATGCCTTGGGTATGATCCCCAATTATTAGCTTTCTTGGATGATCTCTCAGGTGCCTTGCGGCAGCAGGAAGAGGGTCCACTGGTGGCTGTGTTTGTTCCACTGGTTCAACTATGACTTCATCTTGTACCTCTTCTTCTTCAGGAATTGCAGCAGCTGTCTGTGTGTTGCTGCTGCTGGGCTTGTCTTGGACAGTCAGCTCATGCATCCCTTCTTCATTTCCTGTCACAATAGAAGAACTAGACCATTCTTTGTAGAGAAGGCTGGTCTCATCAACTACATCATGCATAGATTCTTCAACAACATGGGTTTTCTTGTTATAAACTCTATAAGCTCTACTATGTGAGCTATATCCAACAAGAACCCCCACATTGCATTTTTCTGCAAACTTTGTTAATTGAGATTTTCCATTATTTAGAATGTAGCATTTGCAACCAAAGATTCTAAAGTAAGAAATTGTAGGTTGTTTGCCTTTCAGAATCTCATAAGGGGTTTTTCCAAGGACCTTATTGATGGAGGCTCTATTGAGAACATAACAGGCTGTATTGACTGCCTCAGCCCAGAAGTATTCTAGGAGTGAGGAGTCACTAAGCAATGTTCTCACAGCTTCTATCAAGGTCCTATTCCTCCTCTCAGCCACACCATTTTGCTGTGGAGTCCTTGGGGAGGAGAACTCTTGGGTGATACCAAATTCTTGACAAAATTTTGTCATGGCTTCAGATTGAAATTATGTACCATGGTCAGTTCTAGTCCTGACCACATTACATAGTAGATCATTCTGAATAGCCTTGACATAATTTATAAAGATATGTAAGGTATATGACTTCTTCTTAAGGAAGAATACCCATGTATACTTTGAATGATCATCTACAATTACCAAGGTATACAACTTCCCACCTAGGCTCTGAATTGGCTAAGGACCAAACAAGTCCATGTGCAATAGGTATAAACACCTTTCAGTATCCTTGGAGCCAATACTTTTAAAGGTGGCCCTAGTTTGCTTACCCATTTGGCAAGCATGTCAGGGACCACTTTTAACACATTTTAGTTTAAGACTATTTCTAACAAGGTCTTTAGAAAATAATCTATACATTGTCTTATAGTTAATGTGGGCAAGTCTCTTGTGCCATTGGACACAAAGTGACTCACTATCATTAGCTACAAGACACACAGAAGAGATAGAATAATTACAAATGAAGTCTAAGCAATAAACATTTCCACTCCTAGTGCCTGAGAGAATGGTCTCCAAGTCATTAGACTTTTTGATCAAGCACTTGTCATTATGGAATTCAATGACATAGCCTAAGTCACATAGTTGGCTTATGCTTACAAGGTTGTGTTGCAACCCTTCAACATAAGCTACCCTTGTAATTGAGACTATGCCATTTGAAATCATACCATATCCTTTGGTGACTCCTTTTTCAGATCCACCAAATATAACTTTGGGTCCATTCTTCACTGGATGGTAATCCTTTAGAAGATTCTTAGTTCCTGTCATGTGCCTTGAGCACCCACTGTCCAATTACCATATTTGGTTGAGACTGGTATTTGAACTAACCTGCAACACAAAATTTAATGTACCTTAGGACCCCAACTGACTTTGGGTCCTAGGTTCATGTTAACATCATAGGGAATATTCCTAGAGAGGGCTGGTTTGGCTTGAGGTTCAGTCCTTGCCTTTGGCACATTGGGGTTGTGCCAACAATCAATTGCAAAGTGTCCCACCTTGCCACAGCACCAACAATCATGAATATTGTATCTCCTTTTCTGAACAGTTTTTTGAATTGGTACAGCACTTTATACATGTTCAGCAGAAGAGATATCAGCATTCTTCCTATTTCTTTCAGCAATAATCTGACTGAAGGATAATCTGTGGACAGTCTTGCTGCTCTTTGTCCTGATGGCCTCAGTTTGCATTGACTTGGTAGTCATATAAGATCTGATGGAATCAGACACTGGCAGCAGGTCTTGTCAATAGATTTGACAGCAGTCTTACTTTTTGCTGAAGCAGATTTGGAAGAGCTTGCTTCCATGTTCTTGACTGAGGGTGCTGAGACAACAAACAAAATGGTCCAGGTTGGACCATTTATATTTCCTCATGTGGATCTTTCATTGCACTCAATCCCATGCCCTTTCTATTTCCATAGCTGTGAGCATTCTTGCTCAAGTTATAGGAACTTCCATTTAGTAAGTGACCATGAATACTTTCTTGGTCATACTTGTTTGAGGGCATCAAGACCTTCACAAAGGAGGTCTTAGATTCTTTTGAGTCCTTAACCTTTCCCTTAGTGTTGCTAGTAGCTGCCTCCTTGTTGAAACCAACACCTCTCATGTCATGGGAGTTGAAGGTGTCAATAATAGGCAGCAATGTCTTGGGCTTGGAGAACTTAGCCACCAGCATCTTCTCCTTGAGAAGTTTTTCTTCAAGATCCTTAATGATCTTGTTCTTGTGGCTTATGGTGCCCACATGGATGATTGACATTCCCCTTAGCTTGCCAATCTCCTTGCTCATTAGAGCTAGTTGGGTAGCATGCTCAATGCACTCAGATTTTGATTGCTTTAGGGAAGCAATTTCTTGAGCTTGCCTCTTGGCTAGCATTTTGCTATTTTTCAGAGCTTCCAGGAGTGCACCATACTCATCAATCAATTGATTGACATTCTCCTCAGAATCTGATCCACTGCCAACTTTAGATGGAGGGGATTCAGATTCTGGACCTGTTTCATAATTAGAAGAAGAAGAAATGCAGTGTATCAATACCTGCTCATGTTCTGAATTGCTGTGGCTATCCTCATCTTCAGTTATAGCCATCAGCCCATGGTCATCAAGAGTGACCTCATCCTCCTCTTCATCACTATCTGAATGTGATAGAGGGGCCCTGATTCCTATCCTGGTAGCAGGATAGTCTTCTTCCTGCTGATCAGCAAACATCCCCAAGTAGGCTTCCTCCTCACTATCTGAATCTGAAGATGAAGATTCAGATTCACTCCAGCTCTTGCCTTTCTTAGCTAGGAAGGATTTTTCTCCCTTCCTCTCCTTCTTCATTCCACTGTTGGCCATTTGATTTCAGATTTGACTACTCCTTTATGGGATCTGATCAGACTGTTAAGTCTTTTTGATCAACCTGGCTCTGATACCACTTGATAGTTTATATAGGTGTAGTCAATAATACCTAGAGGGGGGGGGGGGGGTGAATAGGTTTTACTTATTTTCTTTATTTAAACCTAATGTTTCTAGCTGCAGAAAACACAAGCACAGAAAACACACAAGGATGTATAGAGGTTCCTCAAGATAGGGTGTCTTGAGTAGTCCTCTTTCCCCCCTTCACCTTTCTAACAATGAGTTAGACAATGCCACAAACTCCAATCTCGGCTCCTTGAGCTTACACCACAAGTTCCTCAGAACTTCTCAGATCCAGAGTGATCCTACCTCAGGCATAGCAGCCCTACACTCAGGCTCAACAGCCCTACCCCTCAGGCTCAACAGCCCTACACCTCAGGCTCAACAGCCCTACACTAAGACTCAACATCCCTACCCCTCAGGCTCAACAACCCTACACCTCAGGCTCAACATCCCTACACCTCAGGCTCAACAACCCTACACCTCAGGCTCAACAGCCCTACACCTCAGGCACAACAACCCTACAACTCAGAGTTATGTAACTTCTACCACTCAAAAATCCCACAGATTTCCTACCTCAGGCCTATCAAGAAGTCCTACCACTGAAGCTGTCAACACAGCTTTACACACAGGCTCAACAACCTTTCACTCAGGCAACAATGCCTTACAAAGATAAAATATAGTTTGAGCTAGATACAAAAGACAAAAGGTTTACTCTTAGGTCTTCTGAATCCTTTCTTCAGATCTGGAAACAACAGCTTCAGATTTGTATCACCTTGATCTTCTCCTTCAGCAAAGCAGAAGATCAACTTGCCCTTCTTGAGTTTGTACAGGAAGAGCTTACTAATCTCCCTTAGAAGATTAACTTCAGCTGCAGAGAACAACTTCAACTGGCTGAATCGTGAATGCTTGATTGCGGCGTGCTTCAAAGGTTTTCTTAATCGAACAGTTCTTGTTGTTGTGCCCTAGACTCTTCTTTTATACCCCCAGAAGGCTTCAACGGCTATATCAATCCTCCTGACACAGTATGGGTCACATTGGAATTGCTTTTCCCTCTCAATTGTTGTTTGAGCCAAAGGCAGATCCCGTCAGCACATTTGGATCTGTCTCAGCGGTTGGGCTGAGACAGCA
The DNA here is from genome assembly GCA_033032865.1 of Dactylorhiza incarnata. NCBI lineage: Eukaryota > Viridiplantae > Streptophyta > Magnoliopsida > Asparagales > Orchidaceae > Dactylorhiza > Dactylorhiza incarnata. The sequence goes on from JAWHQI010000068.1 coordinate 4,588,822, forward strand.
TCCAGTCTCAGCGGTTGGGCTGAGACATCTTCCAGTCTCAGCGGCAGCTCCAGTCCCCTTCTCAGCGGTTGCTCCAGTCTCCTTCTCGGTGGATCCACTGAGACGATTCCTCGTCTCAGCGGTTCTGACCCTTCGTCTCTGCGGTTATGCTGAGATAGATCTTCATCTCCTTGTGGATGATTTCTTCTTATCTAAGGCCATGTTTGGCCCTTCCTTTTGAGACACCTGTGCCTGTATATTCTACATAAGTATAGCTTTGTTAAATACAATATGTCCTTAGCATTGAGAGTGATGCCTCTTCAAATCAAGGTAATATTGAGGACAATATACGCAACAACATGGTCTTCCGCATCTCCTAGGTTGGAGAATAACAAATCCTATGTGTATTTGATCTTGTGTGTTTAAGTGTGCAGGATAACAAAGTCCACATGACTCAAGGATTACATAAGAAGGTTGCCCCCAAAGCTGAGCCATCAAATCCAAAACACCTACTAGCGCTGGCGGTAGTACTAGCGCAGGCGCTAGCTGTCGTTCGACAAACTCTTAGCGGCGTTCGACGAAATCTCGTTCGACGAAATTCGTTCAATAAACTCTTAGCGGCGTTCGACGAATTCCTGTTCGACGAAATATTGGCTCAAAGCGCAATTGCCGGGAGAACTTATAGAAGGAGATAGCGTCAGGCGGTATCCGATAGCGCAGGCGATAGCGAGGAGCACAGTAGGCAATGGAGAATTGTTTCCTCGGATTGAAAATTCTGCCGCGCAGAATGTGTCCTAATATGGGATAGCGCCGGCGGTACCGCTAGCGCAGGCGCTAGCGCTGAGTCTATAAAAAGGACGTCTCTTCTCTCGTTTCCGATACACATCAGAGAGATATCAGAGAGAGATAGAGTGCTAGAATTCCAGAGGCTACCTTGGCCGAAAGTTGATGTCCTACCAAAGTTCTGTAAACTTCTGAAGGAGAATCTCATCACGCCGGATCCAAACGAAGTCCGCTTCTACAATGCTTACTCTACAGCGGATCTTCATCTCCAACTTCAGAAGTTCATCAAGAGGGAGTTTTTATTTATTTTCATTTCATATCTTTCTTGTAAATGGTTAGTGAAATCGCCTCGTGTTGGCGACTAGGTCTGGGTAGGACTTAGGGGGAAAACTCGCCTCGTGTTGGCGACTAGATCTAGGCTAGGTCTAGGGGGCGCTCGAGGCCACATCCGGGGAAGGGTTGGCTAGAGCGGCTTGAGGCCGAATCCGGGGAGGATAGGCTAGGGCCACCGGTTCGTGGGGATGCGAGTCGGGATAGAAAACAAAAAGAGTTTACTATTCATCGCCGCCGATTTCTAGCGTCATAGAAGTCAACTTTTGTAAAACCTTATTTGATATTAATAAAGCATGTCTCTACTTTATTTCAATTGTTTTACTTAACTTCTTATTATCTTTAATCTTGCATTATTACAAAGCTTTTCAAAATATATCTTAAGTTTTTGAAAACCCTTATTCACCCCCCCTCTAAGGGCGCCTACCGATCCAACAAGTGGTATCAGAGCTAGGTTATTCCAAATCGGCTTAACAATCGGGAATAATGGCGTCTCATGATCTCGCTTTTCCTGAGGGTCAAGGGATTAGTCGACCACCTCTCTTTACTGGGTCAAATTTTAACTACTGGAAAAATCGAATGATGTGTTTTCTTATGACCATGGATGTAGAATTATGGAACATGGTATAAGTTTGGTACTCTCCTCCTTCAACTGTAGTGGGAGAGGCAACATTTCCAAAACCTAAAGATAAATGGGATGACAATGATAAACTAAGGTGTAAAAATAATGCTAAAACAATGAACTCTTTATATTGCGCTTTAAATAGGACATAGTTTAATAGAATTTCTGCATGCACAACTGCTTATGATATTTGGAATCAATTGGAAGTAACTCATGAAGGTACATCACAGGTGAAAGATGCAAAGCTATTCCAACTGGAATCTGAATATGAAAAATTCAGGATGGATACCGAAGAGGACATTAACTCGATGTACACCCGCTTCACCAAGATCGTTAATGCTTCAAAGGCACTTGGAAAGACCTACTCAGACGGGGACTTGTTAAGGAAAATTCTTCGTTCCTTACCTCCAAGGTTCAATCCAAAGGTGACAGCCATCTCAGAGTCGCACAACTTAAGAACGCTCCAGATCGAGAACCTTATTGGGAATCTCAAAACCCATGAGGTAGAACTCTAGATTCAACACGATGAATACAACAAAGAGCCAAAGAAAAAGGCGCTGGCACTAAAGTCAAAGAAGGAGAGCATCGAAGATGATGATGAAGATGAAGAAGGTCTCCTGGTGAAGAACTTCATGAAGTTCATCAGGAATCCGGAAAGAAGGAACACATTCCGCAAATACTTCCAAAAGGATACTCGACGAAAGGGATCTTCCTCTTCATCAAGGAAAGAAAAAGGAAGCGAAGATGAAGAAGAAAGACCACCACCAGAGTGCTACCACTGCAGGAAGACCGGGCACATTCGGAGCCAGTGCCCAAAGTATCAAAAGGAGCAAAAAGAACAACACAAAGCAAAAGAGAAGAAGAAAGTACTGAAAGCCGCAACTTGGGATGATTATTCCTCTGAAGAGTCAAACGAGTCTGAGTCAAGTAGCAAGGAGGAAGCAAACTTATGCTTAATGGCAAAAAGCAACGATGACGACACTAGTGTTCTTAGCGACACTGAGGTAACTCCTCCTACTTTCGAAGAACTCTATGATGAATTTGTTTTAACTTGCAAATCCTATGATCAAAGTATAAAAGATAATATTATATTAAATCGTGAAAATGAATCTATTATCAAAGAAAATCATAAGCTCACAAAAAAATTGATTTCCCTTGAAAAGAGAAAGGTTTCATGTCAAGAGTGCGAGCACTCTTTATTTAAGACAAAAGAACTTGAAGTTTCTCTTTCTAAGGCCCTTGCACAAAACAAAACTATTGCAAAAGAAAAGGGGGACTTAGAGAGAAAACTAAAAACCACTCTTTTACAAATTGAAAATAATAAAAAGGGATTTGAAAATAAATGTGTTATGATTGTTCAAGAAAATACTTTTCTTAAAAAACAAAATCATGACCTCAATATAGCCATAAAAAAATTCGGGATTGGTCAAAAATCCCTGGATATGATTTTGGGAAACCAATGTTATGGTTCTGGAAAATTTAGGGTCGGATATAAAAGTGAACCCTACCGCCCAGCGCTAGCCACTAACGCCGGCGGTAGCTCAACTGTTAAAAAATCTTCTGATTTCTCTAATGTTCAAACATCATACAGCAAGAGCAACGTAGAAACTCAGAAAAGGGTCTCAACCCCCTTTATCTCATGTGCTAATTGTCTTAAGTTTGGACACACGTCTATCTCTTGCAGGAATATAAAACAACAATTGTTAAAACAAATCTGGGTACCTAAGAAATCCACTTATTCTATGGGTGGTACCTCTTGGGTATCTGGATCTTTACTCTCATCTTCTCTCTAGATTTGCAGGAAGGCTAAGGAAACGGAGGACGTGTGGTACTTAGACTCAGGCTGCTCCAAGCACATGACGGGCAACAAAGCAAAATTCCTTAGCCTAGAAAAGAAGAAAGGAGGGATCGTAACATTTGGTGATAACGGTAAAGGAAGGATCATGGGAGTTGGTACAGTGAGTAACGAATCTTTTCTTATCTCAAATGTTCTTTATGTAAAAGGATTAAAACATAACTTAATATCTATAAGTCAATTGTGTGATAAAGGATTAGACGTATTATTTGAATCATCCACTAATCTTTGCAAAATAGTTAATCCTAAAACAAAAGATGTGTTACTAACTGCACCTAGAATTCACAATGTTTACATAGTTTCGTTTTATGATCTTTCCAAATCATCTATGAAATGCTTCATAACCAAAAATGATGAATTAGAACTATGGCATAGACGTTTAGGTCACGCTAGCACAAAGCTCATTTTAAAACTAGCAAAAAGGGAATTGATTAGAGGATTGCCTAAGTTGAATGGAAATTTATCTTCACTATGTTCTCCATGCCAAAAAGGAAAATTTACAAAATCATATTTTAAAAGCAAAAACGAAATTTCTACTTCAAAACCACTACAATTAATTCATATGGATCTCTTTGGTCCCGTTAACACCGCAAGTCTGGATGGTAAAATATACACTTTCGTTCTAATAGATGATTTCTCTAGATATTGCTGGACTTTATTTCTCTCTTCCAAATCTGTTGCGTTTTGCGAATTCTCAAAATTATGTACTCGTATTTAAAATGAATTAGATTTAAAAATAAAATGCATTCGCTCAGATCATGGAGGTGAATTTGAAAATGAAAATTTTAAATCTTTTTATGAATTGTTAGGTATTAACATGAGTTCTCCGCTCCACGCACACCTCAACAAAATGGTGTTGTAGAACGGAAAAATAGGACAATCCAAGAACTAGAACGCACCATGTTATCTGAATATAAATTACCTAAGTCTTTTTGGGCCGAAGCCGTAAGCACATCATGCTATGTAATGAATAGAGTTATGCTTCGCCCATCACTAAATCTCACACCGTATGAACTATATTTTCAAAAGAAACCTAACGTATCATATTTTAAAGAATTTGGATGTAAATGTTTTATTCTTAATACAAAAGATTCTTTAGGAAAATTTGATGAGAAATGTGATGAAGGAATATTTCTTGGATATTCTTCAACCAGTAAAGCCTATAGAATATTTAATAAAAGATCGAGTAAGGTTGAAGAGTCTATTAATGTTAAATTTGATGAGTTTATTCCATGTGCAGAGAAGCTTTCTACAGGTACAAATGATGAACCTTTGCCATCTTTGGAGCACGACGAAGAGGAACCGTCCAAAGAAGAGGAGGAGAAGTCCAAGGAAGATGAATATGTACCTCCAAGCATTTTGAACTTCTCCAAAAATCATCCAAAAGAGCTAGTCATTGGGGAACCTTTTACTGGGGTAAGAACTCGATCCTCTCTTCATGAAACATTTTCAAATATTTGCTTTGTTTCGGAAATCGAACCTAAAAATGTTTCCACCGCTTTAAATGACGAATTTGGGTTTTTGGCTATGAATGAAGAGTTAGGTCAATTTGAAAGAAATAAGGTTTGGAATCTAGTAGATAGACCATCTAATCATCCAATTATCGGCGTAAAATGGATCTTTAAAAATAAATTAGATGGTGAATCTAGGATTATAAGAAATAAAGCACGCTTAGTTGCTCAAGGTTATTCTCAAATCGAGGGGGTAGATTTTGAAGAAACTTTTGCACCCGTTGCTCGCTTAGAATCTATAAGAATATTTTTGGCATTTGCGAGTTTTAAAAGAATAAAATTATTTCAAATGGATGTTAAAAGTGCTTTTTTAAACGGGTTTATAAAAGAAGAAGTTTATGTAGAACAACCCCCCGGTTTCATAAATGAAAAATTCCCTAATCATGTTTACAAATTAGAAAAAGCGCTTTATGGTTTAAAACAAGCACCTCGTGCATGGTATGATTGACTTACATCATTTTTCTTAAAACACGGGTATGTTATGGGAAGTGCCGACAACACACTCTTCATTAAGCATAATAATAACGATCTAATTATTTTACAAATATATGTTGATGATGTCATTTTTGGAGCCACTAATGAAGAGTTGTGTAATGAAGTAGTCTTAGTAATGAAAAATGAATTTGAAATGAGTCTTGTAGGAGAACTATCATATTTTCTTTGTTTTCAAATATCACAACGAACTGATGGTATCTTTATTTGTCAAACAAAATATGTTCACGGTATGCTTAAACAATTTGGATTTGAAAATCTTAAACAAGCCTCTACTCCTATGAGTGCTTCTTTAAAACTAGGAAAAGATGAATCCGGAATTTCCATTGATCAAACGTTATATAGAGGAATGATAGGATCTCTTCTTTACTTAAGTGCATCTAGACCAGATATAATGTTTGCCGCATGTTTATGTGCTCGCTTTCAAGCCAATCCAAAAGAATCTCATTTAAAAGCGGTAAAATGCATTTTTCGTTATCTATTAGGGTCTTCTAAATTAGGATTATGGTACCCATACAATGATTCATTCACACTCCACGGCTATTCCGATTCGGACTACGCCGGGTGTTCACTAGATCGAAAAAGCACTAGCGGTACTTGTCACTTCCTAGGACCCTCTTTAGTAGCTTGGTCTAGTAGGAAACAATCTTCGGTTGCACTCTCCACCACGGAGGCCGAATATATCGCACTTAGTAGTTGTTGTGCACAAGCATTATGGATGAGCCAAACACTAGAGGATTTTGGATTTAATCTCAAAAACATTGATCTTAAATGTGACAACAAAAGTGCAATAGACCTCACATATAATCCCGTACACCATTCTAGATCCAAAAACATCGATGTTCGTCATCATTTCATTAGGGATCACATTAAGAAAGAGCATGTAAAAGTAAGCTTCATTGGCACGGACTCTCAACTCGCCGACATATTTACTAAACCTCTTCCCGATGCTAGATTTCGATAATTACGACTTGAGTTAGGTGTCCTAGATCTTTCAAGTTAAAACACATTCACACACGCAATTTTGTGATTTTTAACCATCGAAAACATCTCCTAAAATTCTGAAATTTCAGCATTAAATTACTATTGGGACACTTAATCAAGATCAACAATCAAAAATTTAAAAATCCTAAAAAATAGTGTATTATTTCCCGCGCTAGCGCTAACGCCGGTGCTAACGCACTTGTTCATTTTTCTGTATTTTTAAAATTTTGAAAAATTCCTAAAAATATATTAATCTATATGTACTATTTATGTTTGCACTTCTAATTCTATTTTATTTTTTAAAAATCAAATACAAAAATACAAAAGACAAATTACAAAAATATGTTTTGCATTTTTGTTTAAAGTCTCTTTTCTTATGCAAAAATCAAATACAAAATTACAAAAGCCAAATTACAAAAAATATGTCTTGCTTTTTTAAAAGTCTATCTTTTATGCGAAAATCAAATACAAAAATACAAAAGCCAAATTACAAAAAAAATTAATTATGTTTTTGCCTTTTAGTTTTTTGCCATTTGTTTAAAGTTTATTTTTTTTTGCAAAAATCCAATACAAAAATATAAAACATTAAAACAAAAAAAAACTATATGGATTTTCCTATGAAAATCAAGCATGATTTAATGTATTATTTAGAACTTCAATAATGTTGAAATTTATCTTTTCAAACTCTTTGAACATTGTTTTCATTATGCTTTGATACATCTATTAATATGTGCATCAATTATATTGAAAAAGTTGTGTAGAACTAAGCGTAGCATGCCACTAAGTATGAGTAAATGTTTTATGTTTGATAATGATCTTTATTCACTCACTTTTGTGGCATTGTCTATATATGTGTTTAATCTAAAAATGCTTGTGTATGTTTTGTATTAGTACAATGAATTAAAATTGCACAAGTATCTTACCTACACTCCTTTATTTGAACTTTTAAAAATTAAGCAATGTGGTTATCTTTCTCATAAAGTATATTGGTTTGCAAAACAAGTGTATTCGGAGAACTTTGTACAAAACAAAAATCATAAAATAAAGTGACAAAGATAACTCCACCAAGCACTACTTGAACCTCCTAATAAGTCTTAATAAGCGTTCTGATGTTGAGCACCTTGGAAAGAATAATAAAGTATCTTGTGCAAACCAAATCTTTCTTTCAAAATAAAAAACCACTTACTCTTAAGTACACCGGATCACTAGTCTCAACATTAAAAATAAAATAGGTGATCCCCCAAGCACTACTTTGCACCCTGATAAGTCTTAATGAGCATTGTGTGTGCAAAGCACCTTGGTAGTTGTACATTTTTTGTTTGTGCATTAAAGTGTGTGGAAGTGAAATTATTTGTGTATTATTGTGCTCTTACTTTACATATTTCTTGTATTTTTGATTAAAATATTTATTTACTCTACTAAAAAATACACTTATGTGCACATCATTATCTTCCATAACACTTCTTCTCATGAGTATTGGATCCTATTGCAAATTCTATACTACTCTTTATTTATGAAATGCACTAGATAACCTAGCATGCCTTCTATAATGTTTAGTATGTTTTTAAATTATGAATTAATATAACATTGTAGTATTATCTTTTTGGTATCATTATTTCATGCTTGGTTACTTTATTAGTGAATTTACAGATTTTACTTGAACAATGTTTTACAAAACATTTTCTTTATGAAATTTAACTCATATATCCTTTTTGAATCATCATGACTTCCAAAAGATGCTTGGTTGTATTTTTCTAAGTCTTCCACAAACTTTACATTTACCTTGTATTTGTTTCTGCTACAAACCCTAATTTATGAAAATATTGTGATACTCAAAATTCTGATCTATTTCAATGAAAAGTATTCTAAAAACTCCTTATCATTTTCTTCTCTCTACACGCTCGATCATGCCTTTATCTTATTATCAACTTTTAAGTGGTGTCTCCTTACCCGCTTTTGCTAACAACAAAAGGGGGAGAACTAACATGATGATAAATATAATCTGCTATCAAAATAGAAAACTAACATGCTTAATTAAGATGATAGCTTACATATTAGGAGAGCATTCACTTAGGGGGAGCATGTATTTGGGGGGAGCAATTCTATATGCTAAAACCGATAATTATCCTAAGTCATCCGTCTCACACACACACAAGTATGTTTCTTCATGCTTATATATTAATGCTCTGATTTATCATTAATGGATTTGTTATTATCAAAAGGGGGAGTTTGTGTGAAAATTTCTCGGACCTTGTGAGAGCAAGAAGGAATAACAACTAGAGATACAAGCCAAAACAACCAGAAACAATCTTAGGCAAACAAACGATCTTTATTGATAGCAAACTTCAATTACAGGGCAAGACATGCTTGACGAGACATGATTTCGTCAGCACAAAAAACTCCAAAGAGAAATACAAAAACTGAGGATAACTGGAGACCGCCCAGACCGCGCGACCTCCCCTGCGATCTCTGCCAGTTGCAAGACTGCAACTCTCTGCCGACCACAGAACACCACCAGACCGCTGCACAGACCGCTCCCTTCTTCCGACCTCCTGATTCTCCCAAACTCCAGCACCACAACTCCAAGCCGCAGACCGCCCGAACACTTTCAGAGGAAGAGGTGATCGCTGCTACCCACACTATCCGCAGAAGCTGCACAAGAAGAGTTCAATAAGAGACCGCCCGGTCAGAAATAAACAGACCGCAAGAACAAGAGCGAACTCAGCTTACACTTGGTGTGTCTATGTTTGCTGCAACAGTGGCTCCTATTTATAGGTGTGAGACCTGATCTGGTCACCACCCTAGAGATAGGATCACCACCCCCCAGACCGCGCGACCTGACCGGTCACACTACGCGATCAGCAACATTACTTCTGCTTCATTTTTGGTGAACCAGCCAGCTTCAATGTAGCCATGAGAGACCGCCACTCTCACAGCAGACCGCGACTCCACAAAGAGCTCGCCAGACCGCCCGAAGCTATTCACCACCTGTGTTCGCACGAGACCGCGAACACAGTCAGTTCGCCATCAGATCGCGAACTCCTGTCCGCATGCCGATCTCCTTCTGAGACCGCGAACAGCAACCAGCTCGCATACCAGTCTCCTCCTGAGACCGCGAACTGAGACCGCGCGACTAAGACCCTTAGTCCGCGAATACCCCCAGAAAGCCCGGTCAGCTACCAGACCGTATTCCGGAGAGAACCTGGATCAAACTGTGCGGTCACATCAGACCGCCACAGCCTTGAAGAGGACAGCACGCCACGCGGTCACGCATAGACCGCGCGTCTCCTTCAGCAGACTTTGGACAAGACCAGCGGTCAACCCGGGAGACCGCAGCTAGGCTAAGATCAGCCAGACCGCAGATGCAGACCGCCAGGTCGTGCGGTCACGTCAGACCGCCCGACCTTCTCCCAGACCGACCAGGTCCAAAAGCCTCCTTCACTTCCACTTCAACAATTTCAACACTCCCCCTTGAAGTGGGAAGTGGAAACTAGCCCAAGTAGCTCCCTTAGCCGTGTGAACGACCCCTTTGCCAGCGCCTTTGTGAAGATATCCGCGACATTGTCCGCACTCCGCACATGCCCGACCGAAAGAGATCCCTCCATCACCTTCTCCCGTATGAAGTGATGCTCGATCTCGATATGCTTGGTCCTCGCGTGACAAACTGGATTGGTTACCAGTTTGAGAGCACTCTCGTTGTCACCGCGTAGCAAAGTCGGCTCCCGAACCTCCTTGTGGACGTCTCCCACCAACCTCCTAAGCCAGATGGCTTCCTGAGCTGCCAAGGTCGAAGCCTTGTATTCCGCTTCTGTGGTGAAGACCGATACGGAATCCTGCTTCTTGCTGCACCATGATATAGCCGTAGGGCCCGCCATGAAGACGAATCCAGATGTCGACTTCCGATCATCCGAATCTCCCCCGTAATCAGCATCCATGTATCCATGCACTTCGAAGCCCGCATCCCTCCTGTATAGGAGACCCATGTCCGAGGTCGCCTTGACATACTTCAGAATATTCTTGGCCGCTAGCAGAAGAAGTACCCGTGGCTCCGCCATATACCGACTCACTCTGCCTACTGCATATGCAATATCCGGCCTCGTGATCGTCAGATAGATCAAGCTCCCAACCAGAGCTCGGAACACCAACGGATCTTGCATAATCCTCCCCTCATCCTTCCGAAGCTTCATAGCCTTCTCCAGAGGTGTAGAGATGCACTTCCCTTCCTTCATGCCGAATTGCTCCACGATTCGCTCCGCATATCCAGCCTGGGACACCAGCACTCCACTTTCCTTCCTCTGAACCTCGAGTCCAAGGAAATGGTGAAGCTCACCTAAGTCCTTCATCTCGAACCTGATAGCCAGCTCGGCCCGAAGCTGAGCTACTTCCTCCTTCGAGTTCCCCGTCACGATCATATCATCGACGTAAAGCAGCACGATGACTTGAAGCTCCCCGCTCTTCTTGACGAACAAGCTTGAGTCTGAGTATGAAGCACAAAACCCACAGAATAGGAGATATTCTGCGATCTTCCCGTACCACGCCCTCGGCGCTTGCTTCAACCCATACAGGGCCTTCTTCAGCTTGCAGACATGCTCCGGAAAATCTTCAGACACAAAGCCTGGTGGCTGGACCATGAAGATGTCCTAGTGAATCTCGCCGTACAAGAAGGCGTTCTTGACGTCGAGCTGCCAAATCTCCCATCCACTGAACGCCGCCAAGGCAATGATGAACCGAACTGAAGTCATTTTTACCACCAGACTGAAAGTCTCTTCGTAGTCTTCACCGTATTGCTGCGAGAACCCCCGAGCTACAAGACGAGCCTTGTACCGCTCGATACTGCCGTCAGCTTTCTTCTTCAATTTGTAGACCCATTTGCATGTTACAGGAGTAGTGCCCTTGGGCTTGGGCACAAGAGACCAGGTCTCATTCTTCTCAAGAGCTGCCATCTCTTCTTGCATTGCAACATCCCACTTCTTCACGCCTTGGGCCTTCTCAAAGCTCGACGACTCCCTCTCATCCAAGGGACCAGCGAAGAAACATGAGACAAAGCTCACTGCGTTTCCTCCTGTATAGCGATCAGGGGCGGTGATCGCTCGCTTCGACCTCCTCAGCTCCTTCCCCTAAACCGCATTATCTCCAGCTGCTCCTTCCCTAGCTCCTCTTCCAGACGTGCTAGGAGCATCGCTCCCCCTGCTCCCTGAACCAGAAGCCCCCGTCTCGGAACTAGAAGGAGATGGACCACCTGGTGACACAGGTAGCTCCACCTGAAGATTCTCCACAGCTTTCTCCGGCACCTCCACCCTGCTCTCTGGTAGCTCCACATCAGAAGACCCCTTGTAAGATGTCACCTCATCGAACACGACATTGCGAGAAACAACAAATCTCCGCGTCTCCGGGTCCACGAAGACTAGCTTCCTTGCTTTCGCATCTAGCTTCATCCGAAGAGCATCTGGAACATGCACGTAGCAGGTGGAACCAAATACCCGAAGGTGAGCCACGCTTGGCTTCTCTTTGAACATCATCTCATGAGGAGTCAACATATTGATGGGACTCAAAGGCATCCGGTTGATGACGTAGGCAGCACAAGACATTCCCTCCGCCCAGAAGGACTTTGGGATGCTTTTGGCATGCAGCCAACACTTGCAGGTCTCCGTCAGATGACGGATCTTCCACTCTGCAACTCCGTTCTGTTGTGAAGTATGAGCACAAGTGAGCTCCCTCCGGATGCCTGCCTTCCTGCAAAAACTGGAGAACTCAGCAGAGGTGAACTCCCCTCCGTTGTCCGTCCTCAGCTTCTTGATCCGCAGATTCAGCCGACCCTCCACGAGCTCCTTGAACTCCACAAACTTGGCAAACGCCTCCGCCTTCTCCTTCAGAAAATAAACCCAGACATATCTGGTGTAATCATCGATCAACACCAGCATATACCTGCTGCCTCCGAGGCTTGGGGTAGCAGTTGGTCCCATCAAGTCACCGTGGATGCACTCCAACGGCACACTACTCCTCGTCTGCGACTTATCAAACGACAGTCGATGAGACTTGCCGAACTGACATCCTTCGCAAACATGACCTTCACCGTAGGAAGATAGATTTGGCAGGCCCTTGACAAGACCTCTCACCGCCATAGCTTTCAGCTTATCCATCCCTACGTGCCCTAACCTCTCATGCCATATCACGGCACCATCATTCGTCTTCATCTTGTCGACATAAGAACTTGTCGATAAAACAAACAAGTCTTTCGCTCTCCTCCCGACATGGACGACCTCGGCCTTCACGGCCTCTACATTACGTAGAAATTTCACTTCTGTTGGGCCGAACAGAACGTGATACCCAGCGTCAACAACGTTGGTCACGTAGAAGAGTTTTTTCCTCATACCGGGCACATGATAGACACTCTTCAAGGTTAATGGCCCTCTATCACTGCCCAAGGAAACAACCCCGACCTTCTCGACTGCATGCACAGTATTATCTGCAGTAATAATAGCATTGTTACCTGTGTAGGGCTCCGCTGAAGAAAACTTTGACCCATCCCCGGTGAGGTGATGACCACACCCCGAGTCCACGATCCAGTCCTCCTGATAGTTGATAGGAACCGAGGCTCCAATAGAAGCCGAGAAGGCTCCTCCCCATCCTCCATCAATATGACTGGTCGGTGCTTCCTCCTTCTCAGCAGCATGCCCTGGCTGAGTATTCAGCCTGCAGTCCTTCTTGAAGTGCCCAAACTTCCCGCATTTGTAGCATTTGAGACCTTCCTTCTTCTTCTTCTCCTCAGCCTTAGGAGGATAGCCCCTCTCCTGCTGTCCAGAAGTTGAAGGCCCATAGCCTCCAGCGGTCTTCTTCTTCTTATCCCACTTCTTCTTCTTTCCTGAGAAGAGAACCTCGCCATCTCCCCCAGACACGGACACCCCTGCCATCTGCCTTGCCAGACTTTCCTACGACGCTAGAAGATTCTCCAGCTCTATCAAAGACGCCTGATTAGCCCAACCCTGCACCGACATCACAAAGGCCACATATTCCTTCCGCAGGCCGCGGATGATGTGCCTCTTCAGCTTCGCCTCAGAAATTGGCTCATCAGGATCCAGTGCTGATATCTCAGCGCAGAGGTTCTTCATCTTCAGAAAGAAATTTGAGATAGAAAGATCACCCTGAGTCGACCTTGCCAGCTCATTCTCTAAGAACTGTAGCCTAGCTACATTCTTCTTGTTAAACAGCCCATCCAGGGCTCTCCAGATCTCGGCAGCTGATCCACACCCTAAGATGTGATCAAATAGATCAGGTGAAATGGCACGCTTCAAAGTGAACTCGGCCTTAGCATTGGTCTTTCTCCACGCCCTCACGGCCGGACCATTGTCACCCGCTTCTGTTGCCTTCACCTCTTCAGTCGCATCTCCTCCAACAACCTCCCAGAGGTCCTCCCCTAGAAGATAGCTCTGCATACACGACTTCCACTTCTTAAAGTTAGTCGATGTAAGCATCTCAATCCCAAGACCTCTTGCAAAACCACCTTCCATTGTTTTTCCTCTGGTTCCTTCTTCACAAAGGCGATGGCTACTCTAAGTTATTCGCTGCTCTATCCACTCCAACCTGGCTCTGATACCATGTGAAAATTTCTCGGACCTTGTGAGAGCAAGCAGGAATAACAACTAGAGATACAAGCCAAAACAACCAGAAACAATCTTAGGCAAACAAACGATCTTTATTGATAGCAAACTTCAATAACAGGGCAAGACATGCTTGACGAGACATGATTTCGTCAGCACAAAAAACTCCAAAGAGAAATACAAAAACTGAGGATAAATGGAGACCGCCCAGACCGCGCGACCTCCCCTGCGATCTCTGCCAGTTGCAAAACCACAACTCTCTGCCGACCACAGAACACCACCAGACCGCTGCACAGACCGCTCCCTTCTTCCGACCTCCTGATTCTCCCGAACTCCAGCACCACAACTCCAAGCCGCAGACCGCCCGAACACTTTCAGAGGAAGAGGTGATCGCTGCTGCCCACACTATCTGCAGAAGCTGCACAAGAAGAGTTCAATCAGAGACCGCCCGGTCGGAAATAAATAGACCGCAAGAACAAGAGAGAACTCAGCTTACACTTGGTGTGTCTATGTTTGCTGCAACAGTGGCTCCTATTTATAGGCGTGAGACCTGATCTGGTCACCACCCTAGAGATAGGATCACCACCCCCCAGACCGCGCGACCTGACCGGTCACACTGCACGATCAGCAACATTACTTCTGCTTCATTTTTGGTGAACCCGCCAGCTTCAATGTCGCCATGAGAGACCGCCACTCTCACAACAGACCGCGACTCCACAAAGAGCTCGCCAGACCGCCCGAAGCTATTCACCACCTGTGTTTGCACGAGACCGCGAACACAGTCAGTTCGCCATCAGATCGCGAATTCCTGTCCGCATGCCGATCTCCTTCTGAGACCGCGAACAGCAA
The DNA here is from genome assembly GCA_033032865.1 of Dactylorhiza incarnata. Classification (NCBI taxonomy): domain Eukaryota; kingdom Viridiplantae; phylum Streptophyta; class Magnoliopsida; order Asparagales; family Orchidaceae; genus Dactylorhiza; species Dactylorhiza incarnata. Next base: position 4,603,825 of record JAWHQI010000068.1, read on the forward strand.
CCAGCTCGCATACCAGTCTCCTCCTGAGACCGTGAACTGAGACCGCGCGACTAAGACCCTTAGTCCGCGAATACCCCCAGAAAGCCCGGTCAGCTACCAGACCACATTCCGGAGAGAACCTGGATCAAACTGTGCGGTCACATCAGACCGCCACAGCCTTGAAGAGGACAGCACGCCACGCGGTCAAGCACAGACCGCGCGGCTCCTTCGGCAGACTTTGGACAAGACCAGCGGTCAACCCGGGAGACCGCAGCTAGGCTAAGATCAGCCAGAACGCAGATGCAGACCGCCAGGTCGTGCGATCACGTCAGACCGCCCGACCTCCTCCCAGACCGACCAGGTCCAAAAGCCTCCTTCACTTCCACTTCAACAATTTCAACAGTTTGTTGGAACATGGTCTTCCGCATCTCCTAGGTTTGAGAATAACAAATCCTATGTGTATTTGATCTTGTGTGTTTAAGTGTGCTGGATAACAAAGTCCACATGACTCAAGGATTACATAAGAAGGTTGCCCCCAAAGCTGAGCCATCAAATCCAAAACACCTACTAGCGCTGGCGGTAGTACTAGCGCAAGCGCTAGCTGTAGTTTGACAAACTCTTAGTGGCGTTCGACGAAATCTCATTCGACAAAATTCGTTCGACAAACTCTTAGCGGCGTTCGACAAATTCCTGTTCGACGAAATATTGGCTCAAAGCGCAATTGCCGGGAGAACTTATAGAAGGAGATAGCGCCAGGCGGTATCCGATAGCGCAGGCGATAGCGAGGAGCACAGTAGGCAAGGGAGAATTGTTTCCTCGGATTGAAGATTCTGCCGTGCAGAATGTGTCCTAATATGGGATAGCGCCGGCGGTACCGCTAGCGCAGGCGCTAGCGCTGAGTCTATAAAAAGGATGTCTCTTCTCTCGTTTCCGATACACATCAGAGAGACATCAGAGAGAGATAGAGTGCTAGAATTCTAGAGGCTACCTTGGCCGAAAGTTGATGTCCTACCAAAGTTCTGCAAACTTCTGAAGGAGAATCTCATCACGCCCGATCCAAATGAAGTCCGCTTCTACAACGCTTACTCTACATCGGATCTTCGTCTCCAACTTCAGAAGTTCATCAAGAGGGAGTTTTTATTTATTTTCATTTCATATCTTTCTTGTAAACGGTTAGTGAAATCGCCTCGTGTTGGCGACTAGATCTAGGCTAGGTCTAGGGGGTGCTCGAGGCCACATCCGAGGAAGGGTTGGCTAGAGCGGCTTGAGGCCGAATTTGGGGAGGATAGGCTAGGGCCACCGGTTCGTGGGGATGCGAGTCGGGATAGAAAAAAACAGTTTACTATTCATCGCCACCAATTTCTAGCATCATAGAAGTCAACTTTTGTAAAACCTTATTTAATATTAATAAAGCATGTCTCTACTTTATTTCAATTGTTTTACTTGACTTCTTATTGTCTTTAATCTTGCATTATTACAAAGCTTTTCAAAATATATCTTAAGTTTTTGAAAACCCTTATTCACCCCCCCTCTAAGGGCGCCTACCGATCCAACAATTTCATCTCAACGGATTCTTTTCTCGACGCATGTTAACGCGGGGTGTTAATTAATAAAGCGGGGCGTTAGCTCTCTTTCCAGAGAATCCTCATCAAACAACATCCTGCTCATAGGGTTATTTAACAATAGTACCTGCACACTTGTAAACACAAGCAAGATCAAATACATAGTGTGATTTGTTATTCTCAAACTAAGAGATGTGGAACACAAGCTCCAACAGATATAAGGTAATTAGATTGCATATTTCTTCATATGCACACTTGACTTTACAATGGTGTAGTACGGATGCATTCAGGGGCAGACCCACATAGGGGCGAGTGTGGGTGGCCGCCAACACTGATTTTTAAAAATAGAATATTTTGGTCAATAAAAATAGGTTCTTAGTCATGGTGAATTTGTTACTTATGACATATAATATATGTTAAATAAATTAGCAAAAAATGTTGTTAGCTTAGTTGGTTGACTGCATATGTTTTGACTTCTTGGTTATGGGTTCAATTCCCATTAAAGGTTATATTTTAAATGTTTAAAATAATTTTTTTTGCAATATTGTTATGTAAAAAATTTAAATATTAAATGAGATAGTGCTAAATTCCTAAATAATCATGAATTAATGTTTTCAATTAACAACAATATTCTTTATTAGCACAGCAATAAAAATTAAATTAAAAAAATTGTGGTATTAAAAGCACATCATTATTCGTACTCTCACACACACACAAACTCACCAATTTTTGTTATTCACACCAATACAAAAACTCTAAGAGCCTTACATTTCTAAATGCTCATCTCCTTAAGCGCATTCCAACCTGACTTGTTCTTACGTCTCATCGTACTCACACACACACACACACAAATACTTGTTCTTGTTATTCATTTTCCTAATTAAATATTATTTAAAAGTTCAATTAATTTTTATTGTAGCAATCTAACAAAATTATTAAGTGAAAAATAAATTTAATATTAAAATTCCATCAAATTACTAAAAAAACAAAAGATAAATTTGTAATTTTGGTTTAAAATAGTTATTTGTAAAGATTAGTCGGTTATTGACTATGATAAAAAAATATGAGAGTTTATACACTCATTACTAAATATTATGGGGCTATTGGCTTTGGTAAGAAAGATAAAGGGGGGTTATACACCTATTATGAAAGATAAGAGAGGGTTATTGACTATGGTGTAAAAAATAAGAGGGGGTTATTAACAATTTACTCTTATATTTATCAATTTAATTTTTTTCGAATAATTTTGTACTTCGCCCACACAGAAAAAAAATTCAACGCCCGCCACTGGATGCATTCATTCCATTTTGTTGTTCTATAACTTATTGGTAACACATTTGGCTTAATCAATTTGTTAGATTTCTCATTCTAGTAGATTTTTACATCAACATATCTTATAGAAGGTTTGTTTGCTTTTCCGTTAGATTATACAGTTGTATTTTTACTAGTCTTCACAATTTTATCTGTTGAATGTATTACAACTGTATTATTAGTAGGTTATACAGTCGTATTACATTTCCAATTGTAGGTTATACAGTCGTATTGCATTGTCGGTTATACAATGGTATTATAGTAGGTTATACAGTCGTATTACAGTTGAATTGTATTTTTATTAGTTGTTACTTAAGGTTATTTGTTCCTCAGATGCCAGTGAGCCAATATATTAGTTATAGGTGTGTCGTGTCTACCTTTAAATTGAATGTTAGTCCATTGTTGGAGGTCCTTTCAGAGGAATTAAAGACTGCTCTTGAAGATGGCAGAGTGCTTCCGTTATTTCGAATGCCAAATATCCCACAAAATATTCCTTTACTATATTTTCTTATGGGGTCTTATAAAAGAGAGAAGAAAGCATTCTTACTAGGTAATTATTATCTGCGATTGACTGTGAATGTGATACCACTAATATTAGGGCTCCTAAACAATGATAGTGCTTTTAAGTTTGTTAGACTCCCATTCTTGGAGTTGACTCACAAGCGTCTAACCGAAGATCTGCGACAGCTTGCTGATGAGGAGTGGTCACCTACTTTGGAGTGTAGGAGAGTAAATGTCTTAGTAAAATATCTTTTGGTTGTTTTCCTTTCCCGTTGAAGAGTCTGAAGATTTTAGCTTCCCTTAACAACTTTGACGGTGTAGTTTCTTTTTGACAGTACATCTGGCTAAGGATCATACACAGGTTCTTACATTCACAGTTGGTGGATTTAAGCAGATTAAGTGCACTACGAGAAGCTGGTACAAATTTGAGGTACTTGGAAGGATGTTCGACGTTTGATTGTAAATTAAATTACTCTAGCTCTTCTTTCATACAAGTGTGGTTGTAAGAGCACACCAACGTTTTGTCGGTCGTTCATGAGATTGCAGGGCCAAGAATATATCGTTGGTCTGCAAAGTTGAGTTATAGCGCAAAGTATTACTTCACTCTACCAAGACAGCTAAGGATTGAAGGACAGGTTGCTTCAACTGCTTCCCTAAATACTACATATTGTTTAGCTTAAGAAAACTTGTTGGAACATGCATTCTACATCTCTCAGATTTGATAATGACAAATCATAAGTTGTATTTGATCATAAATGCTTTGGTTATAGTGTGCAGCTTTGATACTAATTGAAAGTGCACAATGTGCCTCTGAGAATCCTTTAGGGGGGGGGGTGAATAGAGATTTAAAATATTTCTATCCTAACTATGTAGACAATAAAACAAACTAAGGAATTATGCACACACACAACACATAGGCAGAATAACTATTGCAGGAAGTAAAAATGTGCAGAAAAGATAAATGGGACAACACAGAAAAGCACAACACAGACACAAGGAATTTTTTATAGAGGTTCCCCAAAATGTGGGTACTCCCCTCTTCTACCACCTGGTAGGCTAGCACACCTGTGCCTGAGTCTTTTGATAAGGAGACTCTTGAACCAAAGATCTTTTGATAAGGAGATCTTGAACCACAGATCTTTTGATAAGGAGATCTTGAACCACAAATATTTTGATAAGGAGATCTTGAACCATAGATCTTTTGATAAGGAGATCTTGAACCATTGAATCCTTTGGAAGAGGGATTCTAAAAACTCTTTTACAGATGAAGGAAAGGTGAAGGAAAGGAGGAAGAAGTAGAGAGAAGAATTCTGCTATCAGAATTATGATGAAGCTTTCTGCTTCAGTCTTCTCTTTTTTGGATCTGCTAAATATGAACCCCTGCTTTTGATATAGATGATTTGCAGAGGTTATGAGCTTTAGATCCTATCTCTTTCTTGTATTGTAATTTGGCTGCTATATGATATGTGATGAAGAGCAGCCTTCTATTTTTCACTGTACTGAGAGAGAGCAATATTTGTTCTTTTTGTCTTTTAAGAGTTCAGGAGGAAGAAGAAGAAGAAGAAAAACCCTAATCGACAGAATACAGATTATGTGTTGAATGCTTTAAATTCTTCTCACTGATATTCTTATTTATTGTCCAGCCTTTAATTTGAATTCATTTCCTTTTTAAGAGTATGCTAAAAAGGTATTGGCCTGGACACATTCTCTTCCTTTCCTCATTTGTTCTCGACCCGTTCACTAGCTGTATTCATCCTTTCCAAGAAAGCTTTTGTTGGCTTCTTTATTGCACCTTTCTATTCTAGGCAATAAATAAGACATTGTAGAACGGACTTCTTTATTGCACCTTGAGAGAGAGTTCCAAAATGACATCTGAAAAGGATTCCTTTCAGTCTGTATTCGACGTTGCATCGATTTCTCTTTCTCTCTTATCGACATACCTTTGAGTTCTTGTAAGAGCAGCTTCGAATTCATTCTTGCTCTGAGTGAACTTTGCTTGTCGACATTGCGTCGATACCTTATCGACGTAACCATCGAGTTGAGGGCTTGACTCTGAACTTCATCATCTGCGTCAAATTGAAGTTAATGTTGCGTCTACTTCAGATGGCTTCGACATATTCTTTCTTCTGTGTTGAGTTGAAATAGAAGCTGCGTCGACTTCTCATGATACTTCGACATGTCCATTTCCTCTATGCTGGCATCCTTTCGATGTAGCGCCGACTTGATCTACTTCGACAGAAAGTTGAGTTGTTTGGACTCTTAGTCTAAGTTGCGTCGACATGAATTCGATGTTGCGTCGATTTCTATTCGACACAATTGTTAACTTAACCCAAATTCTGCTTGGCTTGATCTGGTTTTGTCACCCTAAGTTAAGTGAGATATCCTAAGACATTTAATAACCATATTACCCTCACTATACAATAGATAATTAAAACCTAAGAGATAAAATCACTTTAGATAATTTGTTAAGTTAAATCCAAGGGATTTTCCCAACAATCTCCTTCTATTTATCTTAACAAATTTTACAGGTTGGTTAAAGTGATTTTACATATTCCTTTTACATAATCAAGAAAATACATTCAAGACAATATAGAAATTAGAATATGACAGACGGAAATCACAAGCTATTTCATTCATTTATCAAGTAATTATATTGACCTCCATAGTTTTTTGTTTCCAGGAAGTATAATGATTACAGAATAACTGAGCTTCATTTCTCCATCTCAGGAGTTTTTCTTTTTCTTGAGAAAACTTTTGGAATGTTCCTTGGGGCAATCTGCAGAGGCTCATCATCTTCAGGGGACATTACAGCTTCTTCAACAACATTGTCTTTGAAAAGCTCGCCCTGAATTTGTGCATTCAGCTAAGCAATTTCAGCAGCTTCCTTGGCAATCTTTGCCACCTCATCCAGCAGGTTTTCATCCTGAAGCCCCCATGATCCACTATTGTTCCTACAACTGCCATTTCTTCTTCCAGATTCCTTTGGGCTACTATTTCTTCTTCCAGATTCCTTTGGGCATCTGGGACAGGCTCCACCTGAGTAGATGGGAGCACCCTCTGGTTATCTACAACAATTTCCACCTGATTCTCTAGCTCCTTTTCTTTTTCTTGCTTTTCTTGATGCTCTGAAGCTGGCTCCCCCTGGACCATTGGACTTTGGAAGATGGTCACTTTCTCAGGGACTTCATCATCTTTCCCCTTATCATGTCCACTCACCTCTAGGACAGGCCTTTCTTCCTCTATAATAATCTCCCCCTTCTTAACCTTGCTGGAAAGAGAGGTTAAGAATTCCTTTGTAACTAGGGAGGAAGACATGCAGTCCTTGAGGCTCTGGAGGGATCTTTTAGAGTATAGCAGTTCAGCCTCCATTTGGGAATATTTTTTATCAAATTTTCTGGCTTGAGTGGCTAATAGATCAGCAAAAGTAGTGGAGGCCAAGCCAACTTCCTTAGAGATGACCTGCTCAAGGTCAATTGGAGGGATAGGTGTGGTGGATGGAGGAGGTGATGGTGGTAAGTCCTCTTGGATGGGAGAGAGTGCATGTTAGGTTTCAGGAGAGATATAAATTGATGGTGGTGGTGGTGGAGGAGCAGACTTAGAGTCTGAGGTAATAATGGATGGTTGTTGTTAAGGAATGTGAGGTGTTGGCTCTGGGACTGAAGTAGATGGGATTGATTGGAGGTTTTGTTGTTGCTGTTGTGGAGAATGATGTGCTGGAGTATCATCCCTTAGGGGATCTAAGACAGAGTCCTGTGGAATTGGAGAGAGGGGAGGAGGAATATTATCCCTTGGAGGATCTGGTATATGCCTCTCTGAATCTTGAGGAGGTGGAGAGGGAGGAGGTGAAGATGGAGCTTGACCAGGCTTCAAGCTCTGTCTGGTCCATTTTGAGAATATTCCTATATTTAGCCTTTTTCCAGGAGGAATGTGCACTCCCTTGGATTTGCACACACTGGGGTAGTGGTGAAAGAGCACTTGGCTCATGATTCTCATGTAGGCATTTTCTTTGTGGGCATATTTGTCCCCAATCATTTTCGGGAGCAATCTCCCCCAATTTATCTTCTTTTGAAGGACCAAAATCCCCATGATCTGCAGCTGTTGTTTAGGTATAACATCATGTGCACAAATCTTGCACAACATCACCTTTCCTACTATGTCAGCTAGGAATCTGTATTCTTCTTCCAGATCCACATTCTTAAGATTTATCGGCTTCTCCTTCCTGAACTGCATGAGCTGCAAAACCTGGCTGATTTCTTCCCCTACCAGTTCATCTGGGTCACTACCAGTGGGTATACCAAATGTTTGAGAGAGAATTTTAGCAGATATACTGATATCTTGTCCAGAAATTGTCCCTTAAAGGGACCCATCATCTGCTACAGAAACACTATCCTTGAATTCTATAAGTTCTACATCTAGAATCTTACACCTGGTAGAGATAATCTTTGTTAAACCAGCAGACTGAAAAAGGCCTAGAATGGCCTTGAAACCTTCAGCAACATCATTGAACGAATCCACATCCACGTTGAAACCAGAATCGACCTTGGGTGGAGCCAATGGATTGTAGGTACCTGCAAAGAACAAAAGAAAGAAAGAAGAACGAGAGAACGGGAAGCGGAGAGAGCAAGAGAGCAAGGAGAGGAAAATTCGAAAGCGTAAATGATTCGACGCTGAAGTTGCATAAAAGAAGTTGATTCATCGCAACTTAGGGTTTAAGTCGAAGCTGCGTCGATAAGAATTAATATTTGGCGCACAAAATATGTTGAGACTGCTTTTAGAAGCTACTCTGCGCACACTGTTATATCAATGTTACGTCGATTCTTATTCAATGCTACTTCGAGATTGTTCAGTTATTCTCAAGTCGACGCTGTCATGTCGATGCTACGTCGAGTTTTCATCGACGCAGCCTTGAATTTAATCAGCGACTTTTAAGTAGACGTATGCGTCGATATGAACTTGACGCTGCATTGAATTCCATTTGATTTATCCACTCTGAGTTTTTCTTGACGCTGGCGTCGAGTAGAATTCGATGGTACGTCGACTTCTATTCGACGCACCTCTGAATGAACAAATCTATTTTCTTAGAAAATTATTACTGTTTTTCCCAGCGATTTTGTTTATTGAAAATAAGTTTATGTTATTAAATTTATGAACTGTAAGATAGATTCAAGGCAGAATACACTCCCTTGGATGAATTTTGTTCCTTATTCAAGACCTACAACATTCTTCCCACTCCATTTTCTCCTGAGTGAGACCCTACCTAATCATGTACAAGTAATTCAAACATTAGAAGGGATCCAGGTTACCTTGGGCCCTTTGCTTTTACCATTGAAGGGTTCAATGAAAGAATAGATGAGTCTTTCATGATATCCTTTTGGATGATAAGGAATGAGTTTCCCAAACCTATTATTTTTATACTTAAAGTGGGTATAGTAGGTATCTAAATACAGAAGATCAGCAGAATATTTTATCATCCTAAGTTTCGCTTTAGCCTTTTGATTGTCTAGTTTAACTGTATTATTCTTCCCTTGAGATTTCTTTTCTTTGTCAAGATTGGTTTTATTACATCTGGTTGTTTTCTTTGGTTGATTAGCTTCCTGACCCTTAGCTTTTGCACTGTCCTTACATGATTCATAATCACTAGGTCTAATGAATCTAACTGGATTTTTCTAGGCAGGTTTCTTTGGGATTTCTGTGCTAGTGGATGGCTCTGCTCCTAGCCCTAGGTGATTGAATCTCATGGAGAGATTTTCTGTCATGTCTCTGAGTTTTTGACTCCTCCCATTGAGTGAATCCTCAAAGGCTTTTGCCTTTACTAGCTCTTCCTTTAACTTTAGATTTTATTTTCTGATTTCAATTAATTCTGATTCTTTATTATCCATTTCTTCTACTAGGTCTTGATTTCTCACATATAGATCATCCTTCTTAAGGTTTTCTAATTCTTCCATACCTGCTTCTAATTCTATTTGAATTTTAATAAAATCATTACAGAATTCTTTAAAGCATGTTTTAAAATCATCAGAAGTAAAATAAAAATCATCAAGCTGTGGTACCTGTCCTTCTTCATCATTTGATGACATCCCCAGTGCCATCATGCTGGCTGCTTCTGCTTTAGCTTCATCATCACTTTCAGATGATGAGGAGCTTAACTCTGCTTCAGAGTCACTCCAAGTTTCAGCAACGAAACCCTTGGCTTTCTTCTTGTCCTTCCCTTTGAAAGACTTCTTCTTCTTCTCGTCCTTGTTGCTGCTCTTGTCCCTTTGCTCTTGTGGACAGTCAGGGGCTATGCGCCCTGGTTTGTTGCAAGTGAAGCAGATAATCTCCTTCCTTGGAGTCTTATCATATCTGGGCTTTGAGCTCCTTTCTCTTCTCCTTGAGTCTTCAGTCGTGACCCACTTTCTGAATCTCCTTGCTAGGGGACTGAGCATCTCAGCTTCAGGAGTAGAGGGCTCTCCTTCAATAGCTTTCAGAGAAAGATTCCTTTGGATAGGAGCTGGGGTTGTCTCCCTTTCCTCTGATTTAGCTCTGTTCTTCAGAAGCATCTCATATAACTTAAGCTTTGTAAGACCCATTTATTTTTCTTTTTGAAAACCCAGGTCTTATGCCCAGAACTGCCGCTTTGTGGTGACACCCTCACTCGGGAAGGTCGCCACTACAAAACGCCGATTCTGCCAGCGATACCGATCACAGAAAAGAGAAGCACAACTTCAGGCAAGCCCACAAATCACATGCCATATAGGAATCATAGAATAGTAATGTCCATATACAGTAACTGAATAAAAGATAGTAATAAAAGGGCTCATGCACAATACATCATAGCCTCACTACAAAAGTCACTCGTAAAAGCATAATATACTAGAACTAATAGAACACTCACGGATCCTGTCATCGGTGCTCCCGTGCTAGACTGTCCCGCCTCCATCTGCACCGTCCTCTGGTGCTGCAACGTCTCCTCGGTCCCCTAAAATGATTAGGTCCACGGACCGTTAGTCAAAAGACTAAGCCAATCCCCCACCCCTCCACCGGTGACTCCTAGGCACCGTGCAGGAAGGATGAATCGGAGGACATCAATGGGTATAATCAAAAGCAGGTGACATTGAATCTAACTACGGAAGGGTCTATCATTATGCAACAAATAGTATAATGAATAAGCAGTAAGAGGTAAAACAATAACAAGTATGTAGTAGTAATAGGTAAAGCAGCACTAAGCATAATAGTAATAAGGAAACAATATTAAAGAAGTGTAACCTTGATTTATAGGAATGCCCATTCAAACCTATAGACCAAGGGGTCGTTTAGCAGGGCCTATCGTATAAAAAGCCCCATAACCAATTTATACGATATGGGTAAGGGTTGAAATGCAATGTTTATGCTATTTCATGCAAGGTTATGCAGTTTAATGCTATGTTCATACAAGTGCAACTCACACACCACGACTCTATGCGCACAGACCTTTAGTTCCCCCTTTTTGGAGCTAGCAAAACTCTCAGGATACTCCCGTAGTGGTAAACAGAAGTGGTGGGTTGGGCCTCCCCCACCTCTAGGCTGGTATCTGCACTACCTAACCTAGACCTATCGTACGCCTCAATACTAAGAACACAAAAAAGGTGCTCCTACGTACTCTTGCTGGTCAGTCCACCAGACTTTTCTTGGTAAAGTGTTATCCACACTTACCGAGCCAAAGTATCTACGTCGGTGCGACGACCGTCAACACTAAAGACCCACCACCTTATGCACATACAGTTATGAGTCCTACTATATCTCAAGCCATAAGCTCCCGGACTAACCTATCCGACACAATAACCTTCGGAGCCACCGGCTCGCCGGACTAACCCATCCATGCCAACAACCACCGAGCTTACCGCTCGTAAGTCCAAACCTAACTAACCTCCCATAACCATGGAGTGTGGGTGTGTGCATTATTAAGTTAATCTTACACCGCCATTTATTCCTGCACTTTAGGGTTAACCATAGACTTCCCGAGGACTACCCTGTGAGGGACTCACAACGGTACTAGGAGCTATAATGGGATGACACCCTAAATCTCCCTTTTCAAGGCATTTAATGTTATTGTTAACTACCCATAAGTACACCATGTTTATCGTTACACTTGGATTAACCCTAAACATTTTATGACTTCCTAAGGGAAAGGCGATTTATCGTCAATCCCTAGCACTACCTTGCCCATCACCGGGCACCTTCAATGCACCAACTCCCATTGGTGATCTCCAGTCTCCTCAACCAGACAAGCTACATCATCTACCTTCCATTCCCACCTAGTGGAATACTAGTTAAGCTAACTCTACTGTTTCTACTATACGCAGACCAAACTGAACCACATGAGTTGCATAAGAGGAGGTACTCCAAATAATCATCCACATGACTCAAGATTATTACTGGATGACTACCATGATGTTATAAGACTAAATTCAGAGAATCATATTTTTCCTTATTTAATTGGCATTTATTATAATTTTCCCAACATTGCCCCAATATGAAATTGAACATGAAGTATAAGATCCTCTTATGATATGACCTCCACAAAATTATGGAAAATCTATGGTGTCAAAATAACAGCAAATACCTAATATCACAATTTTACAGTAACTTATTGGCCTTCAATTATAATATTAAGTAATTATCAAAAATTGGAAGTTAAAGAAGGAACCACAAAAACTACTTGTCCAAATATTATGGCAAAATTACCAAACCTCTATAATGATCAGAAAAGTTTACTGACAGAGTTTCGTAATTTATAAAAACCATCAGGTCACGGTCACATAAAAAAATATTTCAAATAAATCCAAACTAGGGAACATTGTGAAGTATCCTACTGATAAATAACTCCCAAAATTACACAAAAATTTACAGAGCTTTCTAATGCCCTAAAATGCCCTACCACCAAGTCTCACAATTTTCTAGAGAATATTTGGCCCTCATTTATTTATCATAACCCTAAGACAAAATAGATGACTTGTGAATGAAGTACTAATTAAATCAATTCAAAAATTACACAAAAATTACCAAAGGTCTATATCTTGATTTTATGTAATCTACCAAACTTTCATCAACATATAAGATAATTTGAGCATGTAAATATCTCTTATAAAAAGGTTTCCTAAAAATGTTATAACCTAAATTAGAGGGGATAAGTGTTCCTAAAATTCGCCTAAAATTTCCTAAGACATATTTACACCCTATGAACTTATCTACCAAGTTCAATGACCATTCAAGGACATATCACCCTATGTCCTTCACAAGGCCAAAACTGCAACCTTAAGGTTTGAACTAGGTTCCTAGGGCATATCCACCCCAACTCACATCAAATCACTCATGGGGGTGTTTTATGTGATCCTAAACCAGTGGCCAAAGTTTCACATCATCTTGAGGAGATTTGACCACCTAACCCCAATAAGTACACCTTTGACCTAAATTGGCCTAGTTTGACCAAACTTGGGTTAATTAATTACCCAAACAAATCAGTCCCAATTGCGATGAAATTTTTACCAGGGTCATATAACGACCCTAAGGAGCACCCACCAAAATTTGGAGGGGATTGGTTGTCATTAGACCCTATAATTAATTAATATGTGAATTATTAAATTTTTACAAAAACCTTAGAAAAATGTTCTCCAAAAATTCCCATTTTTGGATATGATTAGGGGGTAGGCATAAGTAGGATATGCTCCAAATTTAAAGTCAACATCATTATCCAATCAAAAGTTATTCAAGAAATAGTGTCTGTCCTACCCTAGGTACCAGTCCCACCAAAATGTCTCTACAGGGAGCTATACTGTTCCTTTTGGGTTGAAATCAATTTTAAATTAAATTATACTCCAAGGGCTACAACTTTGGTGTTTACCACTTTTTCATCAGAAGGGCCTAAATATTTTTAATAAATTAATCTAGGTACTACAGAAAGTGTGACAGAAATCACATAAATCATTTCATAAATAATATTGAACCAACACGAATCTTGAAGCAAGATGAGCGGCTCCTTCTCATCTTCTTCCTCCAGCCAATGGCTGGGATAGCCCCATCCTGGTCTGCCTTGCACCTTATTTTCCTGGCCACCTGAGCGCCGCCCCGGCTAGCCAATGCCACCACACCCTCCGCTGAGGTGGTGGCCGGCGATTAGCGGTGGTTGGACGGCCGGAGGTGGCCGGAACAAGGTGTTCTAGCGGGGGAAAGAGGGATCTAAACGAGACCTTTAGGGAGCTTGATTTGAGCCCAATTTGGATCGAATCAAGCCCCAATCCAGATGAAGATCTAGCACTAGGGGAGGAAGGGAGGATCAGACCTGTGTGGTGGCCTGAGGTCGTGGATTCTGGCGGGTTGCCATGGTCGGAGCTCGAGCTTTTGGTGCCATGCCTCCTCTGGTTTTCAGTGCACGACTCCTCTTGGAAATTGTTGGGAAAATGATTTCTCTTAACCCCTAGAAATGAATTCTAAGAATGAAAAAAAACAAGGCTAAGTAAATATGCGTCGAATAGTATTCGACGTTTCCTTCAGGTTGAGTCGAAGTAACTCTAGGAAGATTTTGACGTAAGTTTAGTCGACGCCACTCTGATTTCTAGTCGACGCATCTAATGACGTCGACGCACCTCAGTCGACGCACCTTCCTTATTTTTCTCTCGACGTCCAGAAAGGATGCTCTCGACGCTTGCGTCGAATAGTAATCGACGCACGTCGATTTCCATGACAGAATTTAAATATGCGCCAGATCTCTTTCCTTCTTTCAATAGATCTGATTTATATGGAATAAGTGTCAATATTTTATAGCCGTTCTGAATCATTCTTTCCTTATATCTGATTCTTGGCTAATTTGATTTAACTTATTTGGATATTATTTGAAATCTGAATTGGTTCTTTCCTTCTACAGAAATAAATATTATGGAAACATTTTCATCTTTCTATTTTTCTGACTGCTAATTAATTATCCTCCTATAGCATTATTTTGAATACACAGAGCTATAAATAAAGAGGAGGTCGGCAGAAAATGACAGTTGAGTGATCCACCACATACATTTTGAAATAGAGGAAAAGCTCCCAAGAGAAAAGAGAGAAATTGAGAAAAAGCTCTGCAGCAACATTCAACCACTTCTTCTTCTTCTGCTTCTGAAATCACACTGCTGCAAAATCTGATAGCTCTCACAAAGAGAGAAAGTCTGCAAATCTTCTTCTCTCTATAGAAGAAAGATTCAATTCACTTCTTGTGCTTCCAATCTTCTTGCTAGGAAGAAGATTCATTCTTGTCCTTATATCTTTCCTGCTTTCTTTCTTATATCTAACATTGTAAAATAGTTTTTAGAATCTCTCTTCAAAAAATTCAGTGTACTGGTTCTAAGAGTCTCCTTGTCAAAAGACTCAGTTGGTTCTAAGAGTCTCCTTGTCAAAAGACTCAGGGTGGTTCTAAGAGTCTCCTTATCAAAAGACTCAGTACAAGATAGTGAATTCCTACCAAGGGGGTAGAAGAGTGGACTACCCAAAGTTTGGGGAACCACTATATTTTCTTGTGTTGTGCTGTGATTTATTTTCTTGCATTTACTTTATTTTCTTGCTTAATTCTTGTTGGTGTGTGGGAAGCTCTAATCTGTGATTATACACATATATATATATTAACTTTGCACAAAATATTTTTAATCTCTATTCACCCCCCCTCTAGAGAATTCTAGTGAGGTTAACTGTGCACTTTCATTTGGTATCAGAGGGAGGTTGATCTAAAAAGGATAACTCCTTGATCAAAAAGATCTTACCTCTCATATATATATATTTTTCAAAACTATTTTATCATATGGCACAAATCAAAGATTATGCTTCCACCAGACCTCCAATGTGCAATCTTGAAAAGTTTGCAGTTTGGAAAACTAGAATTAGAATTTATATGAATTCCATTGATGCTGACTTGTTTGATATTACTATGACAGGTCCCCCAAAGCCTTATAGAAAGGATGCAAATGGCAATGTCACACAAACACTTGTTCCAAGATCTGAGTGGACAGAAGATGAAAAGAAGGCAAGAACATATGATCTAAAGGCCATGAACATACTTGTCTCAACTCTCTCAGATGACATTTTTCAAAAGGTTGTTGACTGTGAATCATCCAAAGAAATTTGGGATGCTCTCACAAAGATGGTGGAAGGAAGTGCTGATGGAAAGAAAGATAAAAAGGCTATATTGATCTCTCAATATGAGAACTTCCAAAAGAAGGCTGAAGAAAGCATCTCTGAAATGTATGACAGATTCAGTCTGATCATCAATCAACTAAGAGACTTGGATAGAGAAATCTCTCTCACTGAGATTAATGACAAATTGCTAATGAGTCTCCCTAGTTCATGAGACTCAAGAATATGGGCAATAAGAGACACAAGAGGACAAAAAGAGATCTCAACAGATGCTCTCTTAGGAAAACTCAGATCCTATGAGCAGTTGTTGAAAACTAGAGAGGAGAAGGAAAGAAGAGAAAACACTCCAATTTCCTCAAAAAGCAGGAACATTGCTCTAAAGGCAACAGAAGAAGGAACCCCTGTCACTGAAGAAGAATTATTCAGTTTCTTGGCCAGAAGATTTAAGAAATGGGTCAAGACAGATGGATCAAAAAGGAGGGAGTCAAAACCAAGGTATGACAAAACCCCCACTAAAGAAATTATTTGCTATTCTTGCAGGAAACCTGGACACATTGCCCCAGAATGTCCAGAGAATGCTGAAATAGAAAAGGATCTGAAAAAGAAAGATCTGAAGAAAAAGGGGAAGAAGAAAGAAAGAGGCTTCATTGCAGAAGTCTGGAGTGAAACAAACTCTGAGGATAGTTCATCCTCTAAGAGTGACAATGAAGAATCTAGGCAAGAAGACCTATGCTTGATGGACTTTGAAGACTCAAAGAATGATGATAAATCATGGAGTGAAATAGGATCAGAAGAAAGCATATCTTCTGATGATGAAAAAGAAAAGAACCTCATTCTCATTGAGGAATCTGAGGATGAGGATGAGGTAAGCATGTTTGATGAAATAGATTTTCAAAGTGATAATTTTAGAAATGATTTTATGGGAATGTACCTAGATCAACTAAAAACAAAACAAGAAATTAAAGATCTAAAAGAACAAATCAATGTAGCTAAAAACCAGAGAAACACAGAAATTAAATCCTCTAAAGATTATGAATCAATAGCTAGCAGAATAGAAAAGGAAATAGAAAGGGCTAGAATAGAAAATCAGTTCCTTAAGGATAAAGTAACCCAGGCAAAAGCTTTTGAAGAATCAATAAAAATGAGAAGCCAAACTCTTAAGGAAATCACTGAAAAACAAACAATAAGACACATCCATCTTGGGCTAGGGGCTGATCCCTCAATCAGCCTAATTCCATCCAACAAACCTGCTTGGATGAGCCCTGTAAAATTCACTAAACCTGTCAAAATGACAAACCAAGAAAAAGACCCAAAAGATAAGGAAGAAAACTCCTTCAAAGAAATAAAGGAATTTGATGAAACATCTTATTATTCAGCTGATGACTCACAAACTTCATCTGAAGAAACAATCAAACCAAGAAAAACAAGACATAAAGGAGTAAAAACAGAGAAAGGCAAAATGAAAATTTATGAAGATACAGTTGCGTCGACTTCATATCGACACATGCACGATAGTGCGTCGACTTCTACTCAATGCAATCTCTCAGATGCTTCGACCTCTTCTAGATGGATGAACAAAAGCACGTCGACTTCCAATCGACGCAACTTTTTCTATGCATCGAAATCAGATCGACACCATCTGGAGAAAGCGCCGAATACAAATCAACGTGACTATCAACATGCGTCGAATGGATATCGACGCACAAAAATTCAGAACAATTTAAACATCTTTCCTCCAAAAGTCTTTCATCCTAACCCTTATTCAGGACCCATTCATCCTAATCATGAATTCTATCCAAATCAAACCCTCTATTCTAACCAACACTCTTATCCTCATCAACACTTCTATCCTACTCTAAACTCAAATTCTCATAATAATAGGATAATCAAATGCTATATATGTAACAAAACTGGCCACCTTGCCAAACAATATTGGCATAATCAATCAAACTAACTGTAAAAATTAGTCCTAGACTGTCTTAGAAAAGCTTTAGGACTAGGAAGAGACAACAAGAAATAAGAACATAGAGTGGTTCAGAAAAATCAAAAGTCACGTCAACTTCTACTCGACGCTCCGTAGATGACTCAGATCAACAGGTGTAATCGACGCATGCGTCGACTACTATCGACGCATACGTCGATAGGAAACCCTATCATACCAAATCAGACCATATCGACGTTCACGTCGAATTCCACTCGCCGTAACGTCGACTTCATAAAAACGAGCGGCAATACTAAAATATTCTCAGTCACATCCACTGAAGTACCGAATAAGCCTCGAATTGAGTCCCGTTTCGACGCTTCACCTGACTTAAATAAACTCTTCAGTTAGAAAACCTTCGCGATTCTGCATCTATCATCCTTCGTGCTCCTCTGTCCAGCTGATTCTTTTTCCCTCTCTCACCGATCTTCAATGGCTCCCAAGATAAATTCTGGGTTCGATATCGACCTCGAATCCTTCCAAGCAGCAGTAGAGAACTATAAGAACATCATAGCTCTCTTCACTGAAGCAGGACTGGACAAGCTCATCTCCACTAGGTGCAAGCTTCTGGAAACTGAGCTCACAGAGCTCATAACTCATGTTCAGATTTCTGAACAAGGAGAAATCCAAGGAACACTATATGAGACACCAGTCTCAATCTCAGCAGAACACATTAGGGCCACCTTTGATCTCCCATCAGGTATATCCTAATGTCATCTTTGTTCAACTAAAATAGGGAAAGGAAATCTCATAAGTCTTCATCATTTCCTATTAGGTGATGAATCTATAGACCTCACACCTGATGAAATCAAGCATCTGCTAACCACCATGAAGTTCTCAAGGGATAAACCAATCCATCTAAAGAAAATAGACTTTTCTGAGGAGTATAGACTACTAGCAGATATAGTAGGAAAGATACTACTATGTAAGATATCTGCCCATGATGCAGTGCCCAAGCAGCAACTGAACATCATGGGAGCTCTGGTGTTAAAGAAGAAAATAGACTGGGCCAGCTGTTTGCTCAAGATGATAGGCTCTAGATATTCCCACAAAGAAAATGCCTACATGAGAATGATGATTCAAGTACTGTTCCACTCCTTCCCTGACCTATGTAAGTCAAAAGGAATTCCCATCCCTCTAGGAAAAAGGATGTCCATAGCCCTATTTTCTAAATGGGCCAGGCAAATCCCTAAGCCTGGTTCCATCCCTGAAAGGACTCCATCTCCTCCTATCTCTCCTTCTCATCCTCCTCCTCCTCCTCCTTCTCAAACAGTCACATCTTCTGTCCCAGCATCATCCTCACCAATAACTCCTCAATCACCTGCTCAACCTTTTTCTATTCCTCCACCTCCTCCATCAAATATACCTCCTCAAGATGATAGAATCCCCTCTCCACATCCATTATCTCCTCCTCCTCCTCTATCACCTCTTCCTCCACCATCACCTCCTCATCAACTCTCACACCATGAACCATCTGAATCCACTGAGGCTCTCATCACCCAGTGCATACAATCCACAGTTCAAAGATTCCAAGCAATGCTAGATGAGCATTGCTCCCAGATTCATTCCTCCATCCTTCACATGCACACCTAAATAGATGGGGTCAGTGCCTCTGTGCAAGATCTGAAGTCATTTCTCTCTTCCTCTAGAGTGACTAGGTCTTTCTTAACCTCCTTGGCCAAGAAGGTCAAGAAGGGGGAGAATCTAGATGAAGATCAGCCCTCCAATCCTAAATCTCCTTATCACAAATCCCTTCCTACCTCAAAAACTGACAGTCTAGCACTGCTCAAAACCCTTGGGAATGAGATAGTACCTGAGCTCCATATTGATGAACAAACAATAGAGGTACTCAGCATAGCAAGAGAGGCTGCAGACCAAGTGGCACTACTGCAAGGGGAAGCAAGCAGAGCTGAAAAAGAAGATGGGGCAGATGATGAGAAAGTTAAAGAAACTAAACCTCAGGGGGAGCTGGAAATTGTGGTAGCTGAAGTAGGAGCTAAGGAGCTGGATACCATTGTGAATACAGCTGAAAATGAAAAAGAGCAGCCAGATGCTGTGTTACCTGAAGCTGAAACTCAGGGGGAGCTAGATGAAACTCAAAGGGGCTCAACTGCTGTGACTCAGGGGGAGATGAGGGTGCTATCTGCTGTTGAGAAAGAGCAACCTACCAAAGTCTTCAAAAGAAAAAGAAAGACTCCCCCTACCCCTCCCGAGTGTTAATTTGGTTTCTAAAAACATTAATGAAAATTTTTATGTTCAAAACATTGATTGGTCAATATATATATATTCTCTTCTGAGTTGATGTATATACAACTTTCTTTCCTTCTTTCCTTATTGGTTACTCAATATATTTCTTATCTTTACAAATGCTGTGCTGGGTTAATTATATGCTAGTACAATTTCCCTCTAAATAGGGTTAAGACAAATAGGGGGAGATTGTTGGGAAAATGATTTCTCTTAACCCCTAGAAATGAATTCTAAGAATGAAAAAAAACAAGGCTAAGTAAATATGCGTCGAATAGTATTCAACGTTTCCTTCAGGTTGAGTCGAAGTAACTCTAGGAAGATTTCGACGTAAGTCTAGTCGACGCCACTCTGATTTCTAGTCGACGCATCTAATGACGTCGACGCACCTCAGTCGACGCACCTTCCTTATTTGTCTCTCGACGTCCAGAAAGGATGCTCTCGACGCTTGCGTCGAATAGTAATCGACGCACGTCGATTTCCATGACAGAATTTAAATATGCGCCAGATCTCTTTCCTTCTTTCAATAGATCTGATTTATATGGAATAAGTGTCAATATTTTATAGCCGTTCTGAATCATTCTTTCCTTATATCTGATTCTTGGCTAATTTGATTTAACTTATTTGGATATTATTTGAAATCTGAATTGGTTCTTTCCTTCTACAGAAATAAATATTATGGAAACATTTTCATCTTTCTATTTTTCTGACTGCTAATTAATTATCCTCCTATAGCATTATTTTGAATACACAGAGCTATAAATAAAGAGGAGGTCGGCAGAAAATGACAGTTGAGTGATCCACCACATACATTTTGTAATAGAGGAAAAGCTCCCAAGAGAAAAGAGAGAAATTGAGAAAAAGCTCTGCAGCAACATTCAACCACTTCTTTTTCTTCTGCTTCTGAAATCACACTGCTGCAAAATCTGATAGCTTTCACAAAGAGAGAAAGTCTGCAAATCTTCTTCTCTCTATAGAAGAAAGATTCAATTCACTTCTTGTGCTTCCAATCTTCTTGCTAGGAAGAAGATTCATTCTTGTCCTTATATCTTTCCTGCTTTCTTTCTTACATCTAACATTGTAAAAGAGTTTTTTGAATCTCTCTTCAAAAAATTCAGTGTACTGGTTCTAAGAGTCTCCTTATCAAAAGACTCAGTTGGTTCTAAGAGTCTCCTTGTCAAAAGACTCAGGGTGGTTCTAAGAGTCTCCTTATCAAAAGACTCAGTACAAGATAGTGAATTCCTACCAAGGGGGTAGAAGAGTGGACTACGCAAAGTTTGGGGAACCACTATATTTTCTTGTGTTGTGCTGTGATTTATTTTCTTGCATTTACTTTATTTTCTTGCTTAATTCTTGTTGGTGTGTGGGAAGCTCTAATCTGTGATTATACACATATATATATATTAACTTTGCACAAAATATTTTTAATCTCTATTCATCCCCCCACCCCCCCCCCCCCCTCTAGAGAATTCTAGTGAGGTTAACTGTGCACTTTCAGAAATGTTGGGGGTTTTCTTCCTCTCACTCCTCTGAAGGTGTTAAAGAGGCCAATTGAGGCAATGTGGGGGGGGGGGGGGGGGGGGGGGAGGTTTCTCGAATTGCCATTAATGGCCATTAGTGAGGATTTCGGTTTCACTTGGGGAAGATGAATAGGGACTCATTGTGGTCGGGAGAGGGCTGGAAACTCCTCCTCTCCCCAAGAGGAGATGAATGGTGTCATTATTGGGGGAGGTTGAAGGTTTCTTCTTCCTCCCCATTAATCCCCTCACTTTCTCTCTCTTTCCCATTTGGGGCTTTCTCTCTCCTGGCCGACTTTCTTTAAATTGAATGGCCAATTCAGTAGCACCCAACCCCATTAGGTGGTGTACCACCTCAATTGGTTCTAGCCCAAGTGGATTGGGCTTGATTAGGTCAAAAAAGGTCATTTTGACCTAAATTTAGGATAAGGTTGACTCTGGTCAATTTGACCATTTGGGTTGACCCCAATGGGTGGCTATTCACCCATTAGCCTCCCTTACGAGTTAGGAAGGTCTAGGTAGGGTCAATTTGGCAAGGTGAGGGTCAATTGACCCTTAATAGGCCACTTTTGACCAAATAGGGATAGCATTGACTTTGGTCAAATTGGCCAAATTGGATGCCCCATGATGGGGCGTTTTGGTCCATTGGGTCCCTAGTATCCTTATAAGGGTAGGGACAAGGTCAATTTGGCATGGTGGAGGCCAAGTATCCCTTATTAGGCTACTTTGACCAATTTAGGGTTAGGGTTGACTTTGGTCAATTTTGCCTCTTTGGTTGACCCCAATGGGTTCTTGGTGCTCTAAGGGGTCCCATAATGGGTTAGGGATTTTATGGTGGGGTCGAAGGATCAGGGTGAGGCCCTAAAGCCCAACCCTAGGCTTGTTAACTAGAAACTACTATCTGTAGACCACTGTGGTTTTCCTCCTTGCTTATGTTCACATGGTCTTAAGTGCTTCCTATGGTTTATTCACGGCCTAGTCATGACAAAACCAACTTAGCGGTCCAGTTGTTTGGGGGATGTTACAAGCTTTCCTAGCAAAGTTTCAGTAGAGATTTCTCTATGACATCTGGATTCTCTAATGGCCCAGATCCTTGAATCCCATGAGCTTGAGAAGCACATGAGGATTTTATCATTAATTTCAGTCAAGGATATCTCCTTGTCCAAGCCTCTGAGCTGCTTAATGATAATGCTGAATCTGTCATACATATCAACAATTGATTCTTCATCTTTCTTTTGAAAGTTCTCATACTGAGATATGAGAAGGGACTTTCTGTCCTTTCTTTCATCAACACTTCCTTCTACCATTCTGGAAAGAGAATCCCAGATTTCTTTGGCTGATTGACAGTTAGCAACTTTTTGGAAGATGTGATCTGACATTGTGGAGACCAGAATATTCATTGCTTTGGCATCACATGCCTTTTGCTTTTTCTCTAATTCAGTCCACTCTGCCCTGGGCATAAGTTCTTGAGTTGAAGTCCCACTGACATCTTTCTTGTATGGAGTGAGTGGACCTAAAATAATGACATCAAATATTTCTTCATCAATAGAATTCATATATAATTTTATTCTAGCCTTCCAGAGTGTGAACTTATTCAAGTTACCCACTGGAGGTCTTGTTGAGGCATAATCCTTAGAACTCATTTTCTTTATAAAATATATTTGAAATAAATAAATAAGAGTAGGAGGTCTTTTTGATCAAGGTGTTAGCCTTTTAATGATCAACCTCCCTCTGATACCAATTGAAAGTGCACAGCGTGCCTCTGAGAATCCTCTAGAGTGAGGGTGAATAGAGTTTTAAAATATTTCTATCCTAACTGTGTAGACAATAAAACAAATTAAATAATTATGCACACAAACAACACACAGACAGAACAACTATTGCAGGAAGTAAAAATGTGCAGAAAAGATAAATGGGACAACACAGAAAAGCACAACACATACACAAAGAATTTTTTATAGAGGTTCCCCAAAATGTGGGTACTCCCCGCTTCTACCACCTGGTAGGCAAGCACACCTGTGCCTGATTCTTTTGATAAGGAGACTCTTGAACCAAAGATCTCTTGATAAGGAGATCTTGAACCACAGATCTTTTGATAAGGAGATCTTGAACCACAGATCTTTTGATAAGGAGATCTTAAACCACAGATCTTTTGATAAGGAGATCTTGAACCACTGAATCCTTTGGAAGAGGGATTCTAAAAACTCTTTTACAGATGAAGGAAAGGTGAAGGAAAGGTGAAGGAAAGGAGGAAGAAGTAGAGAGAAGAATTCTGCTATCAGAATTATGATGAAGTTTTCTGCTTCAGTCTTCTCTTTTCCGGATATGCTAAAGATGAACCCCTGCTTTTGATATAGATGATTTGCAGAGGTTATGAGCTTCAGATTCTATCTCTTTCTTGTATTGTAATCTGGCTGCTATATGATATGTGATGAAGAGCAGCCTTCTATTTTTCACTGTACTGAGAGAGAGCAGTATTTGTTCTTTTTGTCTTTTAGAGTTCAGGGTGAAGAAGAAGAAGAAAAACCCTAATCGACAGAATACAGATTATGTGTTGAATGCTCTAATTTCTTCTCACTGTTCTTCTTATTTATTGTCCAGCTTTTAATTTGAATTAATTTCCTTTTTAAGAGTATGCTAAAAAGGTATTGGCCTGGACACATTCTCTTCCTTTCCTCATTTGTTCTCAACCCGTTCACTAGCTGTATTCATCCTTTCCAAGAAAGCTTTTGTTGGCTTCTTTATTGTACCTTTCTATTCTAGGCAATAAATGAGTCCTTGTAGAACGATTTTCAATATTGTGGGCCTTGAGAGAGAGTTCCAAAATGACAGCTGAAAAGGATTCCTTTTCAGACTGTATTCGACGTTGCGTCGATTTCTCTCTTATCGACGCACCTTCGAGTTCTTGTAGGAGCAGCTTTGAATTCATTCTTGCTCTGAGTGAACTTTGCTTGTCGACGTTGCGTCGATACCTTATCGACGTAACCATCGAGTTGAGGGCTTGACTCTGAACTTCATCATCTGCGTTGAATTGAAGTCAATGTTGCGTCGACTTCAGATGGCTTCGACAGATTCTTTCTTCTGCGTTGAGTTGAAGTAGAAGCTGCGTCGACTTCTCATGATACTTCAACAGGTCCATTTCCTCTACGCCGACATCCTTTTGACGTAGCGCCGACTTGATCTACATTGACAGAAAGTTGAGTTGTTTGGACTCTTAGTCTAAGTTGCGTCGACATGAATTCGATGTTGCGTCGATTTCTATTCGACACAATTGTTAACTTAACCCAAATTCTGCTTGGCTTGATCTGGTTTTGTCACCCTAAGTTAAGTGAGATATCCTAAGACATCTAATGACCATATTACTCTCACTATACAATAGGTAATTAAAACCTAAGAGATAAAATCACTTTAGATAATTTGTTAAGTTAAATCCAAGGGGTTTTCCCAACAATAGGTGTGAAGTCGTACATGAACTATAATGTTGTGAGTTACCGCCGAATCTAGCGATATCGTCATGCGCTAGCTTGGATTGCACAAGACGACTGGAATTGCTCGGGACTAAGGCAATATCGGCTAGACATGCCTCATATTGTCTAGACATGCCACCGATCATTTACACGACCTACCGCTGGCGCTAGAGCTAATATGGTGCACTAACATTGTCGACATGAAAGTGCATGTCGGCTAGAAGAGGATCATATCGGCTAGACCTACCTCATATCGCTTAGACATGTCACCGATCGTCTAGATGGCCTATCGCTGGCGCTAGAGCTAATGCGACGCGCTAACGGTGTTGACGTGAAGGTGCATGTCACCTGGATGACTGCATGTCGGCTAGAAGAGGATCAGATCAACTAGACACTACCATTATGTGCTCCTGCTAACGTGCAACGCAACCTTAAAGTCCACGTCAATGATCCTTGTGCTCAAATGTAGGAAGTGTTGGTGACCAGAAATGGAAATGCTACAACTGCTCCGCGGTAGCGGTCACCGCTCCGCGGTAGCGGTCACCGCTCAGCGGTAGCGGTCACCGCTCCGCGGTAGCGGTCACCGCTCCGCGGTAGCGGTCACCGCTCCGCGGTAGCGGTCACCGCTCCGCGGTAGCGGTCACCGCTCCGCGGTAGCGGTCACCGCTCCGCTATAACTCTGATGTGCAAGGAATGGTCTGCCACCTTCCTAATATACAGACAGCCAGTTGTCCATGTTTCTAAATCAAGTGAGGCTATCGTGCCGCGCTAGCGATAACGCTCCGCGCTAACTAATCCTTATAAGGAAAGCTTGCCAGCTTCCTTTCATGGAGCAAGACATTTGGATGAACTTGTGTATACGGATCTTATCGCCGTGCATTAACCTACCGCTGACGGTAGCCTAATGAAAGTTTGTATAAAAGCATTTCTCCTTCTCTTGAGTGGAAGACACACCGAAGAATGACTAAGGGTTTCTGAGCCGCCTCTGCAGCATGGACCAACTGATTTGAGAAAGAGAAAAGAGAACTTGCACCCTCCCATTTGGGAATGAAGATATCAGGAGAGCATATACAAGAATGATAATCAAAAGATGATCGTGTGCCCGACGAACATGAATCTCACACTCCGATCTCTCACTGTTCTACGGAGAACCATCTTTTGAGGGAGCATAAATTTTCACTTTCTACATCTCTATTTGTATTTTCTCTTTTCTTCTTTGTTTTGTGTGATGGGAAAATTGACCGGGGATGCGTCAGAATTCGGGGAGGATTTTGTGAGAAATTGTCTTAGGAGGACGTCTAGATCGGGGAGATCTAATGGGCTCGAAAACCTTCAAGGGGGGGGGGGGGGGGGGGAGGAGAGAGTCGGCTCGAAGACCTTCAGGGAGAAGAGAGAGAGCCAACCGGTCCTCAGGGGGAGGGTCAGTAGAAACCGCAAGGAAATCATATTCATCGCTTCCGATCTCCAGCGTTAAGGAGATCTAGTTTTGTAATTCTAAACATTGTAATATTCAATGAAATCAAGTTTTCTTTTATAGATCTGATATTACATCTCTTTACTACCGCGTCTCTGAAGTGATTGAGTGTACAGTGAAACAATCTTCTATAAGTGTAGAATACGGTTTCTGCTAATATCGCCGGCGGTACGTCTACTGCCCCGCTCTAGTGCACAAAAAGCTTATTCCGTTGCAGAAAAATCTAAATCTCTAGTACTTGTATTAAAACCTTATTCACCCCCCTTTAAGGTTGTTCACTAGATCCAACAAGTGATATCAGAGCAAGGTTATTCCAAAATGGATTCACCATCGGGAATAATAGCCAACTTTAATCTCGCTTCTCCTGAGGGACAAGGAGTGAGTAGACCCCCACTTTTTTTGGGGAGTGACTATAGCCACTAGAGAATGTGCATGAAAATATTTTTGATGACGCAAAACATGGACGCGTGGGCCATGGTTGAAACAAAATACACTACACCCACTACTACTATAGGAGATCAAACGCTGGAAAAACCGTGAGATAAGTAGGATGATGCAGATAAGCTGAGATGTACCAACAATGCAAAATCTATGAATTCTTTATTTTATGCGCTAGATAAAACTGAATTTAATAGAGTATGCAACTGTAAAACTGCATATGATATCTGGTGATTACTAGAACTAACGCATGATGGTACCTTGCAGGTAAAGGAGTTGAAGATGTTCCGACTCGAATCAGAATATGAACAGTTTCGAATGGAGATCGATGAGGAGCTGGACAGTATATACAATTGCTTCACAAAGATTGTCAATGCCTCGAGATCTATCGGAAAGACATTCTCGAATGGAGACTTGGTGAGGAAGATCCCGCAATCCCTCCCCCGCTGTTTAATCCAAAGGTGACCGCCATTGATGAATCTCACAACATCAGTGCGATGGAGATAGAGAGACTCATTGGAAATCTGAAGAACCATGAGCTAGAACTAAAAATTAAAGCCGAAGAATATCCCAGGGAGCAAAAGAAAAAGGCATTCGCACTAAAGTTGGCCAAGGAAAAGGAAGTGATTTAGAAAGTACAAATAGAGATGTAGAAAGTGAAAACTTAAGCTCGCTCAAAAGATGGTTCTTCGTAGAACAGTGAGAGATCAGTGCGTGAGATTCTTGTTCGTCAGGCACAGGATCGTTTTCTGATTATCGTTCTTGTATATGCTCTCCGGAGATCTTTGTTCACGAATGAGAGGGTGCAAGTTCTCTTTTCACTTTCTCAAGTCGGTAGGTCCTTGTTGTAGAGGCATCTCGGAAATCCTTAGTCGTTCTTTTGTGTGTCTTCCACTCAAGAGAAAGAGAAACACTTTTATATGGACTTTCATTAGGCTACCGCTAACGGTAGGTTACCACACGATAGGAGGCTCTATATAGGCGACTTCGTCCAGCTATCTTGTTCCATGAAAGGAAGGTGTCCGAGCTTTCCTTGTATGCATTAGTTAGCGCGGAGTGTTACCACTAGCACGATGCGATAGCCTCGCCTGATTTAGAAACTTGGACAACTGGCCATCTGCAGATCTTTCCTTGTACATCAGAGTTACCACAGAGCGGTAGTAGCATTTCCTTTTCTGGTCGCCACCACTTCTCGCATTTGAGCACATGGATCGCTTACGGGACTTCAAGGAAGCGCTGCGTGTTAGTAGTAGCACAGTGGTAGTGTCTATTCGATCCGATCCTCTTCTAGCCGACATAAATTCATCCATGTGACTAGCTCCTTCACGTCAACTCTGTTAGCGCGCAGCTTTAGCTCTAGTGCTAGCGGTAGGCCGTCCAGACGATCGGTGACATGTCTAGGCGATATGAGGCATGTTTAACCAATATGATCCTCTTCTATCCGACATGCAACATCACGTAGACACTATTAGCATGCCGCTCTAGCTCTATCGCCGATGGTAGGCCGTCTAGATTTACGGTGGCATGTCTAGACAATATGTGGCACTAGACGATATTGCCTTATTCTCGAGCATGTCCAGTGATCTTGTGTAATCTAAGCTAGCACGCGGCGTTATCGCTAGCGCTGACGGTAACTCACAATATTGTAGTTCCTGTACGACTTCACACCTGTAAACCTGCACATTATACCCAAAGCATGTATGATCAAATACAACTTGAGATTTGTTATTATCAAACCTGAGAGATGCAGAATGCATGTTCCAACAAACTCCCACATGTATTTGAACATCATGTTTGCGGAGTATCTTTGCGCTAGATATTATGCAAATCCTAAAGAATCACATTTTAAGCCTGTTAAATATAACCTTAGGTATCTTATAGGCACACAAACTCTTGGTCTATGATATCCACACACCGATACATCTATGCTTTATGGATATTCTGACTCAGATTATGATGGATGTTCACTTGATAGGAAGAGCACTAGTGACACTTGTCACTTCCTAGGACCGACACTAGTTTCATGGTCGAGTAGGAAACAAAATTTTGTTGCCCTCTCTAATTCTGAGGCCAAGTATATAGCCTTAGGAAGTTGCGCACAAACACTTTGGATGTCTCAAATGTTAGAAGACTTTGGTCTATTAGTTTAAAACGTTGAAATTAGGTGCGACAACAAGAGTGTCATAGAGACATAGAATTAACGAACAATCCGGTACATCACTCTCGCTCGAAACACATAAATGTTCGTCATCAATTTATTCGAGATCATATAAAAAAGAAGAGTGTACGAGCAAAGCTTTAATGGCACAGATGATCAACTTGTGGGCATTTTCACCAAACCCCTTCCTGACGCATGATTTTCTCTGCTTCGATTAGAATTGGGGGTTTTGGATCTCATGAGTTAATTTCAAATATCCGCAACTTTTCGTGTTTTCGTCTGAATTTTTCGCTGTATTAGATAGGCCTCACATCGAACCATCACTTTAAAAAAACTGGAAGCGAAAAATGATGAAAATTGGGCAATTTTTGCGAAAAATTAAATCTTTATTTGATACCGCCAGGCGTTAGCTTACCACTAGCGGTAGCTGAATTTCTTGAAACCTTCGATTTTTCATCTGGGTGTGTTTTCTTTATTCTTGCCATTTTTATAATTTCTCGTGTTTTCTTTCCAGTTCTTGTTTATGTTTTAACAACAAAAAATTGAAAATCAAATAAAATTTTGAAAACTTAAAAATTACAAAAACATGTTTTTGGTTCTTTCTTATTTCTTGTTTGTGTTTGTCTTTCTGTCTTTGTAATAAAAATTTAAAAACAAAAAAAGTATTTAATAAAAACTGATAAAATCCTTAGTTTGGGATATGTATGACTAGAACTTTAAGCATATAGATTTCATACAATGTTCTGATTTAAGTTTGTTGATCATTGTTACCTTTCTCATGGTGTGTCTTTATCTATTGGTATTAGCTACTGAGTGCTACTAGATATGTACCATGTGTTTGATATGCCTCTAGGTATGTATTAGGATTTAGGTAAAATATTGACTATACACACTACACACATCCTTAGAGAGTGCACTAAAGTATCTATTTCAAAGGCTTACATGATATAACTCGCGATATTGTGTAAACACGCTAGGAATGACATAATAAATCAATATCACATAGTACATCTTCCATATATAGGGTTTAGAACTTTGAGACAAAAATATATTGCTAAGATTTTTGTATACAAGTTAAAGTGCATCTGCCTATGTGGGTAGATTTTGATTGATTCAGGGACCTTGCATAAAAATTGAATTATAAAATTGATAGTGAGCAAAATAATAAAAATTATATGCTATCAATACAATTAACAAGGATACCCCCAAGCACTAATCACTCCTCTTGATAAGCCTCGATGAGCATTGTGAGGATGAACACCTTGGTTATATAGATCATCTTGATCATGTGCAAAAACCAAAATACTAAGTTAGTGCCCTAGTTCTAATCTTTCTATTGTGTAGATTGAAACATGACATGATTTATCACTTCATTAATCTTGTGTTAGCATATTGATTTACTGAGATATAACATGTATTAATGATGAATTTTACTTGATGCTATTCTCTTTTGAGGCTACACTTTGACATGTCATTGTTTTTTCTAACACTTCCATGCATAAAAATTGGACTAAAACTTCACTACATGTCTATCGCACGAATGCACTAGTACATGATTGCTATTCATAACACATACGATGTTACTTTGTATTAGCTCTATAAATATTTTAACAATGTATGAAAAATCTAGTATATTTAGTTTCGTGTGCTTTGTCCAACTCCTTATGATTTTTTATATCACAAGTGGTAAATTGTGTTGTCAAGTTTAAGTGGTAGTTTGATTTCTCTGTGTTTTTGACCCGTATATCTTAAATTCTCTGATGTTATTTTGACTACCCCAATATTTATCATACTTATCGTTATATGTGTATGTCTTTATTCTACATGCTTATTCCTTTGTATCTCACAGTGTTTTTACATGCTTTGGTCGTTTCCACCCTTTTTGATAATATCAAAGTGGAGAATAAAAATGAATAGAAAGTTCATGAGCTAGTCCCGTGTTAGTTATCTAGGGGAGCACGCATGCACATAGATTGGGGGAGCAAACATGTAGGGGGAATCGTTCCACTAGATTAAACTTACACTAAATGTTTCTCTGTGTTAAATCTAAGTGGTGTATTGATATATAAACCTATTCATCTTACATTGGCTTTCATTTTTACACTATACTAAGTTTTATCCTGTTTAGTTTGATTTATATCTCATGAATGAGATTTGCTATTATCAAAAATGGGATTTTATTGAAACATGCGTTCTGCATCTCTTAGGTTTGATAATAACAAATTCCAAGTTGTATTTGATCATACATAATTTGGGTATAGTATGCAGATTTATATGTGTGAAGTCGTATAGGAACTATAATATTGTGAGTTACCGTCGATGCTAGCGATATCGCCGCACGCTAGATTGGATTACACAAGATGAATAGAATTACTCGAGACAAAGGTAATATCGGCTAGACATGCCTTATATCATCTAGACATGTCACTGATCGTCTAGGAGGCCTACCACTGGTGCTAGAGCTAACGCATCACACTAATGGTGTCAACTTGAAGGTGCATGTCTGCTAGAACAGGATCATGTTGTCTAGATATGCCTCATATTGCATAGACATGTCACAGATCGTCTAGACAGCCTACCACTAGCGCTAGAGTTAACGCGACACACTAACAGTGTCGATGTGAAGGTGCATGTCGCCTAAATTACTGCATGTTGGCTAAAAGAGGATCAGATCAACTTGGTACTACCGCCGTGTGCTACTGCTAACGCACAACGCTACCTTGAAGTCCACGTCAGTGATTCATGTGCTCAAAAGTGGGAAGTGGTGGCGACCAGAAAAGGAAATACTAATACCGCTCCGCGGTAACGATTACTGTTCCGCGGTAGCGATTACCGCTCTGCGTTAAATCTGATGTACAAGGAAAGGTTGACAACCTTCTTAATCTGTAGACGGCCAGTTGTCCAAGTTTCTAAATCAAGCGAGGCTATCACACCGCTCTAGCGGTAATGATCCGTACTAACAAATGCATACATGGAAAGCTCTGCCACCTTACTTTCATGGAGCTAGACAGCTGGACGAAGTCGCGTATACGAAGCCTATTGCCACGCGGTAACCTACCGTTGGAGGCAGCCTAATGAAAGTCCATATAAAAGTGTTTCTCTTTCTCTTGAGTGGAAGACACACAAAAGAATGACTAAGGGTTTCCAACCGCCTCTGCAGCAAGGACATCAACTTGATAAAGAGAAAAAGAACTTGCACCCTCCCAGTCAAGAATGAAGATCTCCGGAGAGAATATACAAGAACGATAATCGGAAGATGATCCTGTGCCCGATGAACAAGAATCTCACGCACCGATCTCTCACCATTCTACGAAGAACCATATTTTGAGGGAGCACACATTTTAACTTTCTACATCTCTATTTGTATTTTCTCTTTTCTTTTTTGGTTTGTGTGACGGGAGAATTGATCAGGGTGGTCGTCGGAATCCGAGGAGGATTCCTTGAGAAATTGTGTGGGGAGTAGTCTAGATTGGGTTGATCTAATGGGCTTGAAGACCTTCTAAGGGGGGAAGGGAGAGAGCCGACTTGAAGAGCTTCAGGGAGAAGTGAGAGAGCCAACCGGCCCTCAGGGGGAGTGTCGTTATAGAAATCACAAGGAAATCCTATTCATCGATCTCCGACGTCATGGAGATCTAGTTTTGTAATTCTAAACTTTTTAATATTCAATGAAATCAAGTTTTCTTTCACTGATCTGATATTACATCTTTTTACTGCTGTGTCTCTAAAGTGATTGAGCGTTCACTGAAATGATATTCTATAAGTATAGAGTACGGTTTCTGCTGATACCATCGACGGTAGGTTTGTCATCCCACGCTAGTTCACATAAAGCATATTTCGCTGCCGAAAAATCTAAATCTCCGGTACTTGTTTTAAAACCTTATTCACCTCCTCTAAGTTTGGTCACTAGATCTAACAAAGCTAACATATAGTTTGTATTATTTTGTAGGTGAGAACTGTGTTTCAAAATATTGGACAAGTTGAGAGGACACTTCTCAGGGAGGAAGAGGAAGACAAATGTTAATATACCATTCATTTCATGGTGTCAGAGTTAACACTAACAAATATATGAAAGCCATCGTATTTCGTTTCCTCGCTATACTAACTCCAACAGTCACTTCCATGAATGATTTTTCAAAAAAGCCAAATCTCTTATGTAAGATCCAGGATCTTATGTTAAGCACCTGGAGAGTTCCCGGATCTTATGCCCAGAACCACCGCCTTACGGTGGCGCTAACACGCGAGTTAGCCTCCTCCGCAAGACGCCGATCCTGCCGGCAAGAACGATCAAACATGCCAACATGAGATATGAAGAAAACAAAGTAAACAAGTCCACAACCACACTTACATATGTATCAAAATAATACAAGTCCACTAATGAGTATAAAAATGAAAGAGAGTAAGAGCTTATGCCCGGTACATGTCCAAAATAAAGTTAAACAACTCTCTCACTCTACATCTATGCGGAGCTATCGAACTCTTGTCAATCTGCCGTTGAATAAAGCAAAAACTGATCCTCATGTCTTGCCATCACGTCCTGCTGGTCGTACTGCTGCTCCAGCTCCTCGGAATCCTACAGTCACAACCGACCATTAGTCAGAAAGACTAAGCCAATTTTGTCTTTCCTCCCCCCGTGACTCCTAGGCGCCTTGCGGGAGGACGAAGCGGAGGACAACAAGGGGTAAAAACAACCAGGTGATAAGTGGCAAGACTAGCAAGGTATAAGTAATAGTCAAGTATTGAAAATGATTCTATGCTAGCACAAGTTTGGTATATCAGCATTAAATAAAAGTAGTACAAAAATGAGCACATATAGTAATAAGGAAGAGCAACTATGAAAATAACCTTAACTTATATGGATGCCCATAAAAACATATAAGTTAATGGTTTTGTCACTAAGGTAAACTCATCGTATAAAAGAGCTCATACTTGTTTATACGATGAGCTCTTGTTTATGCAATGATGCTTTGCTATGCTATGCAATGCAATGATGCAACTCACCCACTCGACTCTATACATACAGACATTATTAGTTCCCTCTGTTCGAGTGTGACAACTCAGGTACCCAGTTAAGGAAAACAGGGCAGTGTATCAGACATGTCCACTGCTAGGCCTATGTCACACATCTCCCAGCCTAGACCTCTTGTATGCCCCTGAGAACACACAGGGTATCCGCGGACTATCTGGTAAGCACCACCTCTATATTCCCTTTTTGAGTCTCCGCTCAGGTACATCCCGTTGAGGCAAACAATGGCAGTGGATCGGGTCCTCCACTCCTAGGATTATATATGAAACTACATCTGGCCTAGAACTTTATGTACGCCCCTAAGAATACATAGGGTATACACACACTACTTGATACAACAATGTCTCTAAGTGAAACACCGAGCCTTCAGCTCGGAGGACTTGACCAGTCCTTCCTTATAATACCGAGCCTACCACTCGCAGGACTTATCCCGTCCTTCCTTATATAATACCGAGCCTACCAATCACAGGACTTAACCCATCCTATCTTATAATATCGAGCCTACCGCTCGCAGGACTTAAACCATTCTTCCTTATATAATATCGAGTCTACCGCCCGCAGGACATAACCCGTCCTTCCGTATATAATACAGAGCCTACCGCTCGCAGGGCTTAACCCGTCCTTCCTTATATAATATCGAGCCTACCGCTCGAATGTCTTATCTCGTCCTTCCTTATATAAATACCGAGCTTCTCGCTCACAGGACTTAATCCATCCTTCCTTATATAATACCGAGCCTACCGCTCAAAGGACATAATTCGTCCTTCCTTATATAAATACGGAGCCTACCGCTCGTAGGACTTAATCCGTCCTTCTTTATATAATGCTGAGCTTACCGCTCACAGGACTTAACCCGTCCTTTCTTATATAAATCCTGAGTCTACCGCTCGCAGTACCTAATTCGTCCTTTCTTATATAATACTGAGTCTACTGCTCGCAGGACTTAACCCGTCCTACCTTATAATACTGAGCCTACCGCTCGCAGGACTTAACCCGTCATTCATTATATAATACCGAGCCTACCTCTCACAGGATTTAATCCATCCTTCCTTATATAAATGACAAGCCTACCGCTCGTAGGACTTAATCCATCCTTACTTATATAATACTGAGCCTACCGCTCACATGCCTTAAGCCGTCCTTCCTTTTATAATACTGAGCCTACTGCTCGTAGGACTTAACCCGTCCTTCCTTATATAATACTGAGCCTACCGCTCGTAGGACTTAACCCGTACTTCCTTATATAATACCAAGCCTACCGCTCGCAGGACTTAATCCATCCTTATAATACTGAGCCTACCTCTCGCAGAACTTTACCCATCCTATCTTATAATACCGAGCCCACCGCTCGCAGGACTTAACCCGTACTTCCTTATATAATACTGAGCGTACCGCTTGCAGGACTTAATCCGTCCTTCCTTATATAATACCGAGCCTACCGCTCGCAGGACTTAACCCGTCCTTCCTTATTTGAATACCGAGCCCACCGCTCATAGGACTTAATCCGTCCTACCTTATTATACCGAGCCTACCGCTCGCAGGACTTAACCCGTCTTTCCTTATATAATACCGAGTCTACCGCTCACATGACTTAACCCGTCCTTCCTTATATAATACTGAGCCCACCGCTCACAGGACTTAACCCGTCCTTCCTTATATAAATGCCGAGCCTACTGCTCGCAGGACTTAATCCATCCTTCCTTATATAATACTGAGGCTACTGCTCGCAGGACTTAACTCGTCCATCCTTTTATAATACTGAGCCTACCGCTCGCAGGACTTAACCCATCCTTCCTTATATAAATACCGAGCCTACCGCTCGCAGGACTTAATCCATCCTTCCTTATATAATACTGAGCCCACCGCTCGCAGTACTTAACCTGTCCTACCTTATAATACCGAGCCTACCGCTCGCAGGACTTAACCCGTCCTTCCTTATATAATACCGAGCTTACCACTCGTATGACTTAACTTATCCTTCATTATATACTACCGAGCCTACCACTCGCAGGACTTAACCCATCCTTCCTTATATAAATACTAAGCCTACCGCTCGCAGGACTATCTAGTCCTTGTACCATTCTGTCCCAAATTTAGGGCGAGGTTCACTTATCGAGTTCTCCTACTTACTACACTTGTCTATCGATTAGTTATACTTTGAAGTTTAGGGTGAAACCTGGACTTCCCGAGGTCTACCCAGTGAAGGGCTCGCAATGGTACTAAGGAATACAATGTGCTGAAGCCCAAATCCCCCTTCCAAGATATTTACTCTTATTGGTGACTACCCATTCTTTTACCGTAGTGCATGTTTACCTAGAAATCGGCGATCCCCTTCGAGATGACTTTTTGTAGGTGATCGACGATCCCATAGGAGACCAGAGCAGCCCGAATGGCCTCGCCAGCCTGGCAATCTCGCCAGCTTCCCGAGCCCGGGCGATCTCCCATCGCCCGGGCGATCTCGCTAGGTCACCGAGCCCGGGCGGTCTCTAATCATCGGGCAGTCTCGCCGAGCCCGGGCGATCTCCCATCGCCTGGGCGATCTTGCCATCTCGCCGAGCCCGGGTGGTGTCCAACTACAGGGCGGTCTAGCCGAGACTGGGCGGTCTCCCATTGCCCGGGTGATCTCGCCAGCTCCCCGTGCCCGGGCGGTCTCTCACCGCCCGGGCGATCTCGCAAGCTCGCCATGTAAGACCCTATTTTTTTTCTGCTACAAAACCAGGTCTTATGCCCAGAACCGCCGCTTTGCGGTGACACCAACACTCGGGAAGGTCGCCACTACAAAATACCGATCCTGCCAGCCATATCGATCGCAAAAGAAGAAATGTACATTTAAACCAAAAATAAGCTCAAGTCTACATCAGATAAAATATAAATCATAATTAAAAGATGTCCACTGATAATAACTGTAATAAAATGTAGCAATATCAAGGGCTCATGCCCAGTACATCATATCCTCACTACAAGGTCACTCGCAGTAGCAAATATACTGATAGACACTCACAGATCCTGAAACCGGTGCTCCCGTACTAGACTGACACTCCTCCATCTGCGTCGGCCTCTGTTGGTGCGGCATTTCCTCGGTCCCCTAAAATGATATGGTCCACCGACCGTTAGTCAAAAATACTTAGCCTCATTTTCCCCCATCCATCCCCCAGTGGCCCTAGGCACCGAGCGGGAGGATGAGGCGAAGAACAGCAAGGGGTATAAAA
Organism: Dactylorhiza incarnata; assembly: GCA_033032865.1. Lineage (NCBI taxonomy): Eukaryota > Viridiplantae > Streptophyta > Magnoliopsida > Asparagales > Orchidaceae > Dactylorhiza > Dactylorhiza incarnata. Next base: position 4,640,812 of record JAWHQI010000068.1, read on the forward strand.
CAAAGCAGATGACATGTCTTAGCTACAAGAGTATCTATCACTACACAGATGTTTATATATATAAAGCAGTAAATAAAGCAAGGTAAAGAACAAGTAAGCAAGTAAAGAGAAGTATAGAATATAAAAGTAACCATTGATTTATAGGAATGCCCATATAAACCTATAGACCAAGGGGTCGTTTAGCAAGGCCCATCATATAAAAAGTCCCATAACCAATTTATACGATATGGGTAGGGGTTGAAATGCAATGCTGATGCTATGACATGTAGATTTATTCCGGGTAATGTTATGATCACATAAGTGCAACTCACACACTTCGACTATATGCGCACAGACCTTTAGTTTCCCCTTTTTGGAGCTAGCAAAACAACCAGAATACCCCCGTAGTGGAAAACAGAAGTGGTGGTTTGGGTCTCGCCCACCTCTAGGTTGGTATTCACACTGCCTAACCTAGACCTATCATACGCCTCAATGCGAAGAACACCTCGGAGCACCTGCGTACTCTTACTGGCTGAATCACCAGACTTTCCTTGGCCAAGTGCAAATCCACACTTGTCGAGTCAGCGTATTGGCGTCGGTGTGAACGACCATCAATACCGAAGACCCACCATATTTATGCACATGCAATATGATTACTTTACACCTCCGAGCCATTTGCTCCCCGGGCTAACCCGCCCGTCACAATAACCTTCCGAGCCACCGGCTCCCCGAACTAACCCGTCCGTACCAACAACCACCGAGTCTACCGCTCGTATGGCAAAACCAACTAACCACCCATAGCGACGGGGTGTGGGTGAGTGTATTATTGAGTTAATCTTGCATAACAAATTATTCCTATGGTTTTGGGTTAACCATGGACTTCCCGAGGACTACCCTGTGAGGGGCTCGCAGCGGTACTAGGAGCTATGATGGGATGAACCCCAATGCTCCCTTTCCAAGGCACTTACTATTATTGATAACTACCCATGAGCATACCCCTCTCACCATTACACTTATTAACCCTTATTTTGTTTTATTCCACTCCAAGGGAATGCCGATCTTTCGTCGATCCCCAAGCACACTCTTGCCTCATAGTCAACCAGAATTTTTACACCTACTTTTCTTTGGCGACCCCTCCCAAATTCAACCAGTCTGGGTGCACCAACTTCCTTATTTTCCCATGTAAAACCTACATGTTTATCCTCATTCAACCCTTTCACTATACGCAGACCACTTGAACTATATGATGTATAAAAATAGAAAGACTCCCAATGCTCATCCAATGACCCAAGATTATTATTGGGGGCGTGTTATGACATTTTTATACTATCTCCAGAAATTCATAATTTTCCTAATTTATTTGGCATTTATTATAATTTCTTCAAAATCCGGGAACCGATGACTTTAAAGTTTAAACATCAAGTATGGTGTTATGATAAGGTATGACCTTGATAAAATTTGTACAACTATATATCATCAAGATAACAACCTCATATGCAATTCATAAATTTCCAGAAAGATTTTCACCTCCAAATAAAATATTGATTAATTTATCAAAATCAAAGGTTTACAAAGGAAGTACCAAAAATTCTCATTAAAAAATTACAAGAAAATTAACAGAAGTCTAGGGTGATCAGAAAAATTCACTGGTTGAGTTTCATAATTTTCCAGATTCATATGACCATATAAATCCTTTATTTAAATAAACAAGTTCAAGGGCACTTTGTGAAGAGAACCACATAAAAACTCCTCCAAACATTATACTAAAATTTGCAGATCCTATTTTTGCCCTAAAAACTTCTCTGACCAAGTTTCACGATTTTCCATTGAGTATAAAATGCATAAATTAATTTTCTTACAACTAGTTCAAATTTTGGAGTTATGAATGAAGTACTATATATATATCAATCCAAAATTCATAACAAAATTATCAGAGAATGGTATCATCCATATAAACTTACTGACAAAATTTCATGAGCATTAAAGGAATATGATTATGTAAATTCTTAACATAAGAAAGTGCCCTAATTGTTTCTTAATTAATTCAGAGGGGATAAATGTTCCTAAAAATTCCAGGTAAATTATCTAGGGCATAATACCACCCTATGAACCTCTCTTCTAGGTTTCAAGTCAATCCGATGATATACGACCCTATGTCCTTCAATAGGTTCAATATACAACCCTAAGGTTTGAACCGGGGTTCTAGGGCACATCTACACCAAACCACCCTAAAACACTTGTGAGGGTGTTTTGTGTGATACCACTTTTGGATGAGGTTTGACCACTCAACCCATCAAGTGCACTTTTGATCTAATATACCATTGTTTGAACAAATTTGGGTTACTTAATTACCCCACCAAATCCATCTGAAATGTGATGCAACTTTTACCAGAGTCATGTCATGACCATAAAAACCACCCACCAAAATTTGGAAGGGTTTAGAGGTCTCTAGACCCTAAAATTAGTCCGTACATAAATTATTAAATTTCTACAAAAACTATAGAAAAAAGTTACTCCAAAAATTATCATTTTTGGATATGTTGAGGGTAAGGGTAAACCTAGCATATGCTCTAAATTTCAAAGAATTTTTATGTCTGAATTCTTGGGGGCACTCAAATCAATCTCTGGTCAACCCTATGTACAGGTTGCACCATTTTGAATGTTGTAGTCAAACCAGTGGGCCAAATCGGCTCAAATCAATTTTAAAATAAACTAGACATAAAGATCTACAACTTTTGTCTCTGACCATTTTTCCTGAAGCGACATCTAAGGCGTTCAATTTTCAGTTTCCAAAATGTGCATTTTTAGGGGAAAATATGATGTTAATTAACCATAAAATTAATAATCTATCTAAATGAAGGGCATCGGTTCATCTTCTCTAATCATCCAATGGCCATGATCGGCCCGTCCTGTACCAACTTGGGAGGTGATTTCCTAGCCACCTAGACCCTCTCCCGATCGACCAATGCCTCTACCACCTCCGTTGAGGTGGCGGCCGGCGATGTACGGTGGTTGGTCGGGCAGAGGAGGCCGGAATCGGGGATTTGAATAAGAGAAGAAAAGCTTGAACATAAGCTTTCGGCCATGCCGATCCAAGACCAATTGACACCAAATCTAGCGGCTAAAATGATGAGATCTACCTACTAAGAAATAGATGAGAGGAGAGGACCTTAGTGGTGGCTTGTAGCCGTGCCGATCGCCGGTCCGCCATGGTTGGTCGAGAGCTCTTGGGTACCATGCCGATGGGTGCTTAGATGGTAGAGTTCTTCTGGAAAGTGGGAAAACTCCTTCCCTTTACCCCTTGAGGCCTTTTATAGAGCCAATTCAAGGAGGGGAGGAGGTGAAGCTTGAGATTCCTCTATTAACACCATTCATGGTGAAAATTTCGGCCATCCCCAAAGTTCACCAAATTCATCCTCCTTAAGAGTTAGAAAACCTCTTAATCTTCCCATAATTGATAGGGGGAATGAATCCCCATTGATGGAGACGACGGCCCTCAACATGAAGATGATGGTACCGTCACACTTACGAATGATAGAGTATCTCCAACCAAAGACTTCAGATGCCATCGCCGCGATAGTAATTGTGATGAATGCCATCGCCGCTACAACCTCCGCCCGAGGAGCAAGAATATTAATTAATAATTATATTTATTTTATTATAATTATTGATTAATTGTTATCATGTATTAATGTTTTGTTATAATGTTTTAATGTTTTATTCTATTTTAATGTTTTGTTTTAATTTGGACTACATGTAGTAATTTATGATTGTAAGCCTATAAAGGGCCATGATGTAGAAGGATTATCATTCATGAAGAATTACAATTGAAATTTGAATTAGAACTCCAAAATTGGAATTCTCCTCCTCTCCATATTTTCTCCTCCTTCCTTCTTTAATTTCCCTCTCTCCCTCCATGAAAGTTTCGGCCAACATAGTGCAGCCCCCCCCCCCCCCCCCCCCCCTTGTTCTCCTTCCCATAGCCTCCAACCTCCCTCTCCTCTCTTGGATATTTCGGTCAAGGCAGGGGCTCTGTGGTGCCGATAAACATCTTCTCCGGCGTGAAACGAAGAAAGCAGACAAGTTTTCTCTCCATACGATGCAGCTCCAGTGGAACCGTTGACGAGCGATCTCGCGATTGATTACTTGAGAAAATCTAATCTCAAGCGGGGTAACGAAACTTTATACTTTTTTTGATTCCCTCTTTAATATTTCTTGTGGTGGATTAATTTTGGCGCGATCTTCGACAACTTAAATTTTCATGGATTTCTTCGATTGATTTTGAGTTTATCATAATTAATTTAAATTCGTGAGGATTGGCAAACCTCATTTTCTTTTTGCTGGGAGAGATCTACCATTTTCGAAATCATTATTTTTGGTGGATCTCTTTTGGTACAACACTTGCTCGACCGGATCGGGTGGATCCATTTGGCTAGAGAGAATATTGACATACAACCATTATTCGATCTCTAAGGGTGTTGCCGACCCATACGTTATCCTTTGATTGATAAATTTTGCAAAGCGTGTGTGCTGCGAATAATTATTTGTGCGAACGAAGGATTGGAACGTAGAGAGTAATTCGTGTTTGTCCGTAGCAACCGTGTCAGAGAGCGTAACCTACATCATTTTGTTATCAAAGCGAGGTTTGTGTCAATTTCTTAATTGACGGCATCCTTTTATTTTCTGTTAGTACATGCGCACGAGATTATGCACGAAGTATAGCACCTCCTCCTCCCATATGGCGGATGAGCGGGATGCGGGTCATGGTCCAATTGCGATTGTTGAACTCCGCCAGGAGTTCATAGATCAATTGACGGACATTAGGGAGATGCTTAACAAGCTAAGGTTAAATCAAGCGGCTCCCCGAAATCATGCCGCCAACCAACGTGAAGAAGGGAATAACCATAATAATAACAATTATAATGAACAAATCTCGCATGCCAATCATAATAATGAACATGTCCTGCGTGTACCGCATGAGTTTCATATCACTAGGGCAGTCTGGGTCAAACCCCCATCGTACGATGGACTGGGTGAACCCCAGGTTTTCTTAGACTGGGTTATGGAAATATAGTGATACTTTGAGTGGCACAATCTGACCGACGTGGATAAGGTGCGAGTTGCGAGGATGAAGTTGTTAGGCAGGGCTAAGATATTATAGTTGAATGATGAATGCCATCTAGGTGCGGCGAACGGTCTACCACCAATTGGTTCGGCATGCATAAGGGCAATATTGACAGACCAATACGTCCATGCGTACCATCGGACGCAAATGTTTGATGAATTAGCTACCCATAAGCAAGGGAATAGGTCGTTCGCTGATTACATGAGCCTTCTCAAGGACATGATGGTCAGGTGCGATGTTAGGGAGATGCCAGAGATCCCCCTCTCTAGGTTCCTTAAGGGGCTTAACCCGGACATTCAAGTTAAGCTCCTCCGTTATGGTCACACCGACTTAAACACCACTTTTAATGCCGCCTTGGATATTGAGAAGCACAACGCTCACAAATCCAAGACTCGTTCATTTCAGAAGGCAAAGTCCATCTTAGGACCACCACCTCCATCCACCCATAAGGATAAGGGTAAGTTCTGGTCCGCTGACTCGAACTCTGTCGTCATTACGACTAGGAATAAACGAAACCCGACTGGTGAGAGAGTGCCCGTGGGTAGGATCAGCAAAATGAATGCTACGTGTTTTGCTTGTGGGATTCAAGGTCATTACGCTAGTGAATGTCCTACTAAACCCAATCCCCTAGCCCTTTTAGATACCTCATCTGAATCCGCCGAGCTCATGTATGAGGCGGGTGACAAATCTGAATCGGAAGGAGTGCCTAGCGATATAGAGGATGAAAACCATATGATGGTGATGAGGTGTATTTTAGCAACTCCACGTGCGTCAGATAAATGGAATAGGACGAATATTTTCTCTTTAAATTTTAAAAGTGGAGAGAAGTGGTGTAAGATGATAATCGATAGCGGTAGCTGTATGAACGTGGTTTCAGAAAATGCGGTGTCACGGATGTTATTAACTACCGAGCCTCACCCTCACCCTTAAAAGGTTGTTTGGGTTAATAAGAAATCCCTTCCAATCACGAAGCGTTGTTTGGTACCCCTTACCATCAAGGCTTATTCTGAAAAAATTTGGTGTGACGTCATCCCCATGGATGTCTGTCACGTGTTATTAGGATGCCCATGGCTTTCTGACCATGATGTTACTCATTTAGGGCGAGCCAACACGTATGAGTTCAAATTTAATGGCAAGACCATTATCTTTAAACCTACTCCGCCTAAGGATCCATCAGTCGCTTCTAAAGACACGATTGTGCATGTTGAGAAGAAAGTGTTTAGATTGATAGGTAAGAAGGAGTTTTAGCGCGGTAGCTTTATAGACGGTGTCATATATGCGTTAGTTTGTTTTCAAATCAAGGAAGACACGTCCCCTTTGGAAAATTTACCAATAGCATTGAAGACACTTTTGGAAGTATTTAAGGATGTCTACCCGGAAGATTTACCGTCCGAATTACCCCCCATGAGAGAATTTCAACACGAAATCAATTTTGTTCTGGGTTCCTCCTTGCCCAACCTTCCCCATTATCGACTTAACCCCTCCTCACACCATGAATTGCAAAAATTAATTTCAGATTTGCAAAGTAAGGGATTCATCCATCATAGTAAGAGTCCTTGTGCCGTACCTGCATTATTGGTCCCAAAGAAAGACGGTTCCTGGAGGATGTGTGTGGATTATAGGTCCATTAAAAAAATAATTGTCAAATATAGGTTTCCCATCCCTCGTTTGGACGATTTATTGGATATCTTAGCCCGGGCCACTACTTTTTCTAAACTAGATCTTAAGAGCGGCTACCATAAAATCAGAATTTGGGAGGGAGATGAGTGGAAGATGGCATTTAAATCAAAAGACGGAATTTATGAGTAGTTGGTGCTCGGAGAAGGTTTCACTAATGGCCCGAGTACATTTTCGAGGTTGATGATGTTAGTGTTCAAGCCTTTCTTGGGAAAATTCGTTGTTATATATTTTGATGATATCCTAGTTTTTAGCGCCTCTCTGAATGATCATGAGTCGCGCTTGAGGATAGTCCTTGCGACGTTGCGAAAGGAACAATTATTTGTTAATATAAAATAATGGTCGTTCTATTTTACATCTATGGAGTTCCTTGGATATATTGTGAGTTTGGAGGGCATTCATGTGGATCCCAAGAAGGTCCAAGCCATTAGGGATTGGCCGGAACCGACCAATACACGGGATGTTTGGAGTTTTCACGACTGTTGGAGTTTCTGAGGTGATCTCAAAGCAATCAAGCAGTTAGTCTTACTGTCAACGCAATATGAGCCTATAGGGTCGCACATAAAAGCGTTTGAAGAAATTGGAGAAAGGATTGTGTTGGCCTTACTCATATTGGATATGAGTGGAGGACCAATCCTATGACTGTTCGGAATTAAATTGAGAATGTCTCAACGGGAAATAAGTGCTCTTGATGAATCGTCAAAATGGTTTTGACGAATTCTGTAGGACTTAGCAAAATCGTCAAAAGTGTTTCGACGAATGGGTTTATACTAGACAAAATTGTTGAAAGTGTTTCAACGAGATGTGTCAATTCATCCAATTGAGTTCACCGAAATTGTTTCGATGAATAAGATACAAATTTGATGAAAGTGTTTCGACGAAATTATATCGACGAAATCGTCGAAAGTGTTTCGACGAAATTGTGTCAAATCGTCGAAAGTGTTTAGACGAAATATATTATATTCAACAAATGTATAAATCCTGACAGAATTGTTTTGTTTACTCGGGTCTGCGGATAACACGTTTTATGCCTTGGGTATAAAAGAGGAAGTGATTGGGTCTTCTTGATGATTATTATTTTCGCGACTTTTAGAAAGCCCGAAGACGTAAGTGTTCCGATAGACCTCATCCCCGTCAGCCGACCTTGAACTTCGCCGACTGTCGCCGCCTCCCCTTCAATGGACCTAGCAGTTCGTAGGGACGCAGAGGAATGTTCTTCTCCGACCCATCCCTTGTACGACAAGCCATTGGGGTTCTCATTAACTTGTGTGGATCTCTATAGAGGGGCCGATCCATTTTGGTGCTTGAAACTCAAAGTTCATCTATCAGATTTCTTCTTGGAGCATCTTGGTTGAGTATTGACTCAATCCTCTAAAGGTATATTGCAATGTGTTGCTTCTCCTATTTCTCGATTCATGAAATCGCAAGTTCCTTGAACTGTTTAGGGTTGTTCTTGTTCGTTATTTCTGCTGCGCATATGTGATATGCTATCTACATTTGATATAAAGAAAACCCAACAGTGGTATCAGAGCGAGGTTGCGATCTAGTGCATGTAAATCAGAAATTTAGAAGTGTTCTAAATGAATGGATTTCTTCCTGGATGTGAGGATTCTGATGAAGTGTTCTAAATTGGAAACCCGCCAGGAACGCACGTGATTGCGTTGCGATTTCATTATTTCAGAAATTGTTTCTCCTTTGCAGTAACCGTCCCTCAAAATGTTCAGATTTAACCCCCTTTTATCAAAGTGTTGAGTGTTTCTTTTGTGCACATCTGCGATGCATTTGGATTGTGAATGTTGTATTTCTATTTTGTGAATGTGCACAGTGATTAAATGTTAATCACGATGAAATGTTCATCGATTGTATCTTAAAACCCATTTCCAATATTAAGTGTACGGATGCCTTCCGATGGATGACACTCTTCCTGCCTCGATCGATGAAATGTGGGCTTGCCAAAGCAAGGTGCATTATTCTATCTTGGTAAGGGTGCGAGCGGATAATTGTGATATCCCACTGTCGACATCGGGTCCAACTTAACTATGTGACCTCAAAGGTTGAGTGCCTAGAGGCATAGGGTTGATATGCTCCATATGATGGATGCGAATAAAGAGTTATTCACTAATTATACAAGAGTTGCATAGTGATGCAATTGTCAAGTGTTGTCTAGCTAAATAACCGCATTATGAGAGGAACACCAAAGCAGACTCATTGTGTTGGTGAAATATGGATCTTGTCCACTACGAGAGTAGCTCACATAAACTCTCCGAATTAATATTAAGGATTATCAATTTGAATAAAATATTGGGAGCTTTTAATAAAAGTCCATATTAAAATAAAATGTATTTTAAAATATAGTACTGAAATTTTACATTGCAAAATTCCTTGTAGAATATCCATGGCAAGTGGATCTCACTCCACCTTGTCCCTAAGATCCATCCTTGAGAAGGATAAGCTCAATGGGACGAACTCCCTTGACTGGTATAGAAACCTGAGAATTGCTCTCAGGCAAGAGCGCAAGCTCTATGTCTTGGAAGGGGAAGCCCCTATAGAGCCGACTGGAAATGCTCCTCGAGCAGATAAAGATGCTAACAAGAAGTATCAAGATGATACCCTGGATGTGGAATGCCTCATGCTTGCTACCATGTCCTCTGAGCTTCAGAAGCAACACGAGAGCATGTGTGGTTATGAGATAATCGGGCACCTCAAGAAAATGTTCGAGGGGCAAGCTCGACAAGAGAGGTTTGACATATCCAATGCATTGTTTCAGTGCAAAATGAGAGCTCGAGACTCAGTAGGGACTAACATACTCAAGATGATTGGGTATATAGAGAACCTTGAAAGACTGGGTTTTCCCATGGGCCAAGAGTTGACCATTGATTTGATCCTGCAATCATAGCTGGACAGTTATGAACAGTTCATCTTGAACTATAACATGAATGAAATAGAAAAGACACTGCCCGAGCTCCCAGGAATGTTGAGAACAGCTGAAAATAATATGAAGAAGGTCAAGCCTGCTAGCCCCATATTGATGGTGCATAAAGGTAAGGGCAAGGCCAAGGGATTGAAGAAGACAAAGATAGGATCTAAGTCTCATCTTGATCCCAAATCTTCTGCACTGAAAAGGAAAGGTCTGGAGAAGGAAGGAAAGTGTCACCAATGCGGTAAGGCAGGGCATTAGAGGCGGAACTGTCCCCTCTATATTGAGCGTCTGCAAAAGAAGAAGGAAAGTGTGACTTCCACTTCAGGTTTTTACATTATAGAGATAAACCGTTCTACTCATTTATCTTGGGTATTGGATGTAACATCCCCCAAACAACTAGACCCCTAGAGTGGTTTTGTCATGACTAGGTCATGACAAAACCCTAGGAAGCTTGAAGAGATCACTTGGCCTTAGGCTTGAAGGAGAAGAGCACCTTGGTCTGCAAATAGCAATTTCCAGTTACCAAACTTAGGGTTGGACTTTAGGGCCTCACCTTGACCCTTTGACCCCACCATGGCAAACCTAACCATTTGGAAGGTCCCTTAGAGCATTTAGGACCCATTGGGGTCAACCAAAGAGGCCAAATTGACCAAAGTCAACCCTAACCCCAAATTGGTCAAAGTAGCCTAATTAGGGTCTATTGACCTCCACCATGCCAAATTGACCTTGCCCCTACCATTATAAGGGTATTAGGGACCCAATGGACTAAAAACCCCCACCATGGGGCCACCAATTTGGCCAATTTGACCAACGTCAACTCTAGCCATTTTTTGGTCAAATTGCCCTATTGTGGGTCAATTGGCCTCCACCTTGCCAAATTGACCATACCTAGACCTTCCTAACCCTTACGAGAGGCCAATGGGTCACTACCCACTCATTGGGGCCACCCCAAATGGTCAAATTGACCAAAGTCAACTTCACCCTAAATTTAGGTCAAAATGACCTATTTTGACCTAATCAAGCCCAATCCACTTGGGATAGACTCAATTGAGGTGGTCCACCACCTAATGGGGTTGGTAATTACTGAATTAACCAATTAATTTCAGGAAATTTGGCCAGGAGAGAGAAATCCCTAATTTGAAAGAGAGAGAAGGAAGGGGAGTTAATGGAGATGAAGAGGAAACCTCCCATCTCCACCAATAATGGCACCATTCATCTCCTCTTGGAGAGAGGGGAAGTTTCCAGCCTTCTCCCGGCTGGATTGAGTACCTATTCATCTCCCCCAAGCCAAAACCGAAATTACCTTGATGGACATTAATGGCATTCAAGGTTGTAACCTCCCCCTCTCCCAATCAAGGCCTCTAACATCTTCAAAAGAGTGAGAGGAGTGAAATCCCCAACTTTCCCGAAAGGATTGTGCACTCTAGGCTCGGATTGACATGGCTCCAAAAGCTCCCCGAGCTCCCATGGTGAACCCAAGATCCACAAGGAATTCTGCACCAATTTAGGTCTGATCCTCCTCTCCTCCCCTAGTGCATAGATCCACATCAAAATGGGCTTTGATCCGAGCCAAATAGGGCTCGGATCAAGCTCCATGAATGGCTGGTTTCAAGCCATTTATTCCCTCCCTAAAAAGCTTATTCCGGCCACCCCCGGGCCGGCCAACCACCCTAATCGCCGGCCACCACCTCGATGAAGGTGGTGGTGGCATTGACCGGCCGTGGAGGGGGCTTGGTGGCCGGGAAAATGGGCTGTAAGGGTACCCAGGACAGGATTTTTCTATCCACAGGCGTGATGTGGACGAAACCCCTCAGCCGTCCGATCTGTTTAAATGATTTTGGTATATTATATATCCTATGCTATTATTTATGCATCAAATAAACTGATGTGCCTTCTTGTATTTTTTAAAATATCTTGTACTCATAATCTGAAAAAGTGGCCAACATCAACGTTGTAGCCCTAGGTGTGTACTTTAATTCAAAATTTGTTTCAGCCCAAAAGGTTCCCTGTATCTCCCTGGAGAGCCAAAATGGTGGGACTGGTCCCTAGAGTAGGGCAACCACTCTTTCTTGCATATCTTTTTATTGGTAAATGGTATGGACTTGATATTTAAAACCTAGGCTAGATACACATACCCACACATCATACCCAAAGATGGGAATTTTAGGGGAACCTTTTTCTAAGGTTTTTGTAATAATTTCATAAATCATATATTAATTAATAATTGGGTCAAATGACCTCCAATGCCCTCCAAATTTTGGTGGGTACTCTTTAGGGTTATAGTATGACCATGGTAAAAATCTCAGCCCATTTGGGACTGTTTTGATTGAGTAATTTGTAAACCCAAGTTAGGTCAAATTGGGTCAAAGTTAGGGCATGGTGTTTATCTTGGGATATTGTGGTCAAATCTCCTCACAATGAGGTGGAACCTTGTCCACTGGTTTAGGATCACCTAAAGTACCCCCATGAGTGGTTTGGGGTGGTGTGGAGGTGGTTAAGCCCTAGAACACTAGTTTTATTCCTAGTTGTGCATTTAGAACCTTGTGAAGGCCATGTGGTCAAAATCCCTTGATGGTTATGAAACTTGGTGGATAAGTTCATAGGATGTAAATAGGCCCTGGGTAATTTTATAAGAATTTTAGGAACAAGTATTCCCTTTGAAATAAGTCATAACCCCTTTAGGTAATTTTCTTATAAGATACATCTACATGCACAAAAGGTCTTCTATGGAGATGAAACCTTGGAAGTGCCTTTATAATCATGGTTTAGATCTCTGGTAATTTTTGTGTATTTTATTAAATGATTTAACTAGCACTTCATTCACAAGGCACCTATTTTGATTTAGACTTAAGAAAAATAATTGAGGGTCCAATACTATTTTATAAATTGTGCAAATTGGTGATAGGACATGTCAGAACATTAGGAAACTCTGTGAATTTTTATATAATTTTTGAAGACTTAAATCAGTAGGCTACTTCACAACTTATTTTATTTGAGGTTTTCTTAAAGTACTTATTTAAGTGAGAAAATGATTCCCCTAAATCCTGAAATTTAGTTAGTAAGCTTTTCTGAGGAATACAAGAGTTTGGTAATTTTCCCATAATTTTGGTGTAGATATTTTTGGTGGTTCCTTCATAAATCTACAAGTTTGGATAGAGGATAAATATTTAAAATAGAGGACAATTTCTTACTGTAAAAACATGATATGTTGTATTTACTGTTATTTAGTCATCATAAGTTTATCATATTTTTTGGAGAGCCATATGATAAGAATTCCTTACACTTCACGTTCATTTTCATACTTGGCAATGTTTGGAGAAATTAAAATAAATACTAAATAATTAAGGAAAAATATGATTCTCTGGATTTAGTCTTATAACATCATAATAGACCTCCAGTAAATATCTTGGGTTAGATGGATGAATGTTTGGAGTACCACTAGTTATAAGCTTCATATAGTTAGCTTGGTCTGCGTTTAGTAAAACTGTGAAACTTAGGTATTTAGTGGCCTACTAGGTGGAAATGGTGTGCAGGTGGTGCACATGGGTTTGTTAAATAGTTAGAAGTCCACCCAAGGAAGTGTATGTGAGGAGAGTGTACTTGGTAGGTTGAAGAGTAAGGTTGTCCTAGGGATTGACGAAAGATCGTCTTTCCCTCGGTGTGTCTTAAAACACTTAGGTCTAACTCAGGAGAAATGGTAGAAGGGAATTCTTATGGGTAGATACAACTAACGGTGAGTTTCTTGAGAAAGGGAGCCTTGGGGTGTCATCCCATTATAGCTCATAGTACCGTAGTGAGCCCCTTACAGGGTAATCCTCGGGAAGTCCAAGATTAACCATAAGTCGTATGAGTAAGATGATGCTCAAGATTAACTAATAATACCCTCACTCACACTTCGTTGTCATGGGAGTTTAGTTGGGCTGGTACCCTGAGTTGTAGGCTCGGTGGTGGCTGGTGCGGATTGTTGATCCGGTGAGTTTGTGACTCAGATTGGTTCTTGGTCGGGCAAGTTAAGCCCAGGTGGTTTATGGTTTGTAGATTGTAGATAGTTGTGTTAATGCATGTGCATAAGGTGGTGGGTCCTTAGTGTCGGCGGTCATTGCACCGACGTTGATACTCAGGCTCGGCAAGTGTGGAATTTGCACTTAGCCTTAAAAGTCTAGTGGTCTAGTCAGTAAGAGTACGCAGATGCTCCGTGGTTTTGCATTGAGGCGTACGATAGGTCTAGGTTAGGTAGTGCATATACCAACCTAGAGGTGGGCAAGGCCCAACCCACCACTTCCGTTTGCCACTACGGGAGTATCCTGGGAGTCTTGCTAGCTCCAAAAGGGGGAACTAAAGGTCTGTGCGCTTAGAGTCGTAGTGTGTGAGTTGCACTTGTGTGAACCTAGCATAAACTGCATACCTTGCATGTCATAGCTAGCATAAACTGCATACCTTGCATGTCATAGCATAAACATTGCATTTCAACCCCTACCCCTATCGTATAAGTTGGTTATGGGACTTCTTATACGATAGGATTTGCTAAACGACCCCTTGGTCTATAGGTTTGTGTGGGCATTCCTATAAATCAATGGTTACTTTCCTATTATATATGTCTTTACTTACTACACTTTACTTATTCTTTACCTGCTCTTACTATGCTTTATTAACTGCTTCGATTATGTATATATATACTTGAGTAGTAGTAGAACTCTTCCTGTAGATTATGCCCGATCATCTGCTTTTTGATTATACCCCTTGTTGTCCTCCGCTTCATCCTTCCCGCTCGGTGCCTAGGAGTCACCAGGGGAGGGGTGGGGGATTGGCTTAGTCTTCTTGACTAACGGTCGGTGGACCTTATCATTTTAGGAGACCACGGCGACGGAGTAGCACCAGAGGCTGGTGCAGATGGAGGCGGGGCAATCTAGCATGGGAGCACCGATGATAAAATCCGTGAGTGTCTTTTAGTTCTAGTTGATTTGCTTTCGCGAGTGAATTTGTAGTGAGGCTTTGATGTATCAGGCAGGAGCCCTTGTTATCTTCTTTTTTATTTCAGTTATGTTTATGTGGACATCTCTTTTTGGATGGTTTACTTTTCTATGTGATGTGGACTTGGCTTCTTTTTAGTTTCTTGTTCTTGCTTCTTCGTGATCGATTTGGCCGGCAGCATCGACATTTTGTAGTGGCAACCATCCTGAGCGAGGGTGTCACCGTAAAGCGGCGGTTCTGGGCCTAAGACCTGGATGTTTGAAAAGAAAAAATATGGGGTCTTACATTGGATACCAGATGCGGTTCTCACATTTGTACAAATGTGCAGGAACTGAGAAGGAGAAGAATGCTGGGTAAAGGGGAGGTAGACCTGCACATCGGAAATGGAGCAAGAGTTGCTGCCGTTGTCGTTGGTGTCTATCATCTTTCTTTGCCCACTGGGATTGTAATAGAACTAGATAATTGTTATTTTGTTGCAGCCATAACTAGAAACATTATATCCATTTCATGTCTTGACATGAAAGGTTTTTCATTGATAATTAAGAATAATTGTTGTTTGATCTTTATTAATGATGTTTGTTATGGTGTAGCCCAATTGTTTAATGGTTTATATGTTTTGAACTTAGACCATCCGATCTATAATGTAGAAAATACTAAAAGACTAAAAATAAATGACTCAAATCCTACATATCTCTAGCATTATCATTTAGGCCATATAAATGAGAAACGCATATCCAAGCTCTATAAAGATGGACTATTGGACTCATTTGATTATGAATCATTTGAGAGGTGTGAGTCATGTTTATTAGGCAAGATGACGAAAGCTCCTTTCACTAGTTGTAGTGAGAGGGTTGATGATCTCTTGGGTATAATACATAGTGATGTATGCAGGCCCATGAGTTCTATGGCTAGAGGTGGGTTCTACTACTTCGTTACATTTACTGATGATTTCAGTAGATACAGATATGTATATCTTATGAAGTGTAAATCCAAAACCTTTGAAAAGTTCAAAGAGTTGAAGAATGAAGTAGAGAACCAACAGGGAAAAAGGATAAAAGCACTCCGATCTGATCGAGGTGGCAAATATCTGAGTCATAAGTTTCGTGATCATCTGAAAGAGTGTGTTACTGTATCACAACTCACTCCCCTAGAACACCACAACATAATGGTGTTTCCGAGAGGAGGAATCATACCTTGTTAGACATGGTGCGATCGATGATGAGTAATGCAAATTTGCCATTTCCTTTTGGGGTTTTGCTCTAGAGACTGCTGTTTTCACACTAAATCGAGTTCTGACGAAGATGGTTCAAAAGACACCATATGAGATATGGACTAGGAAGCATCCTAGTATGTCGTTCATTAAGATTTGGGGCTGTGAGGCATACGTACGACGTCAAATGTCTGACAAGCTGGAACCAAAGTCAAGTAAGTGTTATCTTGTGGGATATCCTAAGGAAACCAAAGGGTATTACTTCTACCTGCGATCCGAGGGCAAAGTGTTTGTCACGAGGAGTGGTGTTTTCTTGAGAAAGAGTTTATGTCAAGAGAAAACCTCAGGGTAGAACGTGAAGAAGTTCAAGAGCCACAAATAATGAATGAACCAGAATTGGAACCTGAGCAAGGACTACAAGAAGTTGTAGCTAGATAACCTTCTCAAGAATCACAAGTCCTAAATAAATATGGTAGACCAAGATTTGAGCCTGAGAGATATGGATTTCTCATGTCTCAAATAGGTAATGTGTTGCTTATGGATCATGATGATGAGCCTGCAACCTACCAAGAGGCTATGAATGGAACTGACTCCGAGAAATGGCTTGAGGCCATGAAATATGAAATGGACTCCATGTATAGAAACCAAGTTTGGACCTTGGTGGAACCACCTGAAGGGGTAAGACCCATAGGGTGCAAGTGGGTTGTTGGGAATCTTGCCCACATGATCCCTGATTTGAAGAACTCACCAAGTCAAGAAAACTTCACTTTGTATTTGATCACCTCTCTAGCTTTTAATCTCAGGAAGTTAAAGGATTGTCGTCGAGAAGAATAGGAGCTGTCGGCGACAAAGTATGCTCATCGTTGAGATGATGAGCAAAGCACACGCTGAGACTTGGTGAGTTCGTCGAACGCAGAATGCAGTTCGTCGAACGCAGAATGCCATTCGTCGAACGAACTTGGCGAGTTCGTCGAACGCTGAGACTTGGCAAGTCCGTTGAACGAAGGATGCAGTTCATCGAACGCAGAAAATTCTCTGCAGATCGACAGAATCCGCTGAGAAGAGGAAGCCATCTCAGCCCAACCGCTGAGAAAGATTCAAATGGAAGGAATATCGTCGAGAAGATGCAGTATTGTCGACATCAACAGAGTAGTCTTGTCGTCGAGAAGAACAGATATCGTCGTAAAGAAGCCGTGAGGTCGAGAAGACTGAAGAAAGTCAGCTGAAGACAAGCAGTTGCTAAAGAAGAGTTTATCGATATGATATAGCTCATATCGTCGAAAGAACAAAGTGATTACCACGATAGTCTGCAAGAAAGAAGATCACGACGACATAGTCTGAGATAGCATATCGCCGTATATGCAGAAATGCCAGAATATCTCGTATCGTCGAGATATCAATGTCAGAGGCAGAAGCTTGAAGACTTGAAGATCTTTCATGGTCAAAGGCATCAACAAAGTCCTGTCGTCGAGATATTTTCCATATCGTCGTAAAGCTATCAGTATCGTCATAAAGCTGGAAATATCGTCGAGACGGAATTCAAATATTGCGGACGCGCTGTCAGCAATTAATGCCACCGCCTGATTGTCTAATCAGGGCGTGCTCTTAAGGAATGGGGCGTCTGACACTTAAGGAACTTTTTCTGAAGACCGTTGGGAGCCTCGCTGTCTTATAAAAGAGATAAGAGGTTGCCCTAAATCATGATCAATAAAAAAGAACCTACGCATACAACAAATAGAACAATAACAACGGCGTAAAGAAAGAAAGAGAAAAACAAAAATTCTCAGAAAGTGTTCTCGCAAGAATCAGTCGTTTGATCGACTGATAAGAAGCCGTTCCTCATCAGGCTAAGAGTAGAGATTGAAGAAGAACTGCGCTTTTCAATATCTGAATCAGAAACATCTTCTTCAACCTCAAGTTGCCGATCTCGATCAGGCAGAAGAAACAGTTCTCATCACTGTAATTTGTTGTAAGGCTTGTGGGCCTATGTGTCTGGCTTGAGGGCTGGAGAGCTGTGAGGCTTGAGTGCCAGGGCAGTGGACTTGCGGGTCCGACACCGTCTAGCTTGAGGGCTGGAGAGCTGTGAGGCTTGAGGGCCATGGCAGTGGACTTGCGGGTCCGACACCGTCTAGCTTGAGGGCTGGAGAGCTGTGAGGCTTGAGGGCCAGGGCAGTGGACTTGCAGGTCTGACATCGTCGAGCTTGAGGGCTTGGGTGCAGTAGGGGCTTGCGGGCCTAGGATGTAGGCACAGGACTTGCGGGTCTGTGTTGTTTAGGGCTTGAGGGCCTGAGTGTCGAGCTTGCGGGCTCGGGTGCAGTAGGGGCTTGCGGGCTTAGGCTGTAGGACTTGCGGGTCCGTATTGTAAGGCTTGAAGGCCTGAAGATTTGGCGGAGTTTGCCAATCCTAGCACACTGCTAGGTAGGCACAGAGGGACAAAGGACTACTCAAGACACCCGGTCTTGAGGAACCTCTATAGATCTTGTGTCGTCTGCTGTGATTTGTTTGTGCGATAATTTTGTGCTACGCTTGAACATTCATAAGTCGCGCTAATAATTCGAAAAGAATCAAGAACACCTAACACCCTCCCCTCTAGGTGAACG
The DNA here is from genome assembly GCA_033032865.1 of Dactylorhiza incarnata. Taxonomy (NCBI): domain Eukaryota; kingdom Viridiplantae; phylum Streptophyta; class Magnoliopsida; order Asparagales; family Orchidaceae; genus Dactylorhiza; species Dactylorhiza incarnata. The sequence continues at coordinate 4,659,294 of JAWHQI010000068.1, forward strand.
TTCCATTAACAACAAGTGGTATCAGAGAGAGGTTGATCAAAAGAAGACTTAACCATCTGATCTAGATCATAGAACGACTCGCCATGGCTGGTGGAGATCAGAATCAGGAAATGAGAGCCATGACACTCCCAATCTACACAATGGAGAACTTTCCCATCTGGAAGGAAAGGGTAAGGCTTTTCATGCAGTCGGCTGATCCAAGAATCTATTTAACAATCCAACAGGGTCCCTTTATCCCTACAACTCCCTCCAACATTGATCCAACAAGAAAAGTGATAAAGAAATATGAGGACATGGCCAAGGACGTGCTAGCCTTGGCAGACCTAGATAAGAGGGCCCAAAATGTCATTGTGAGTGCCATAGATGACTCCACCCTCCATAATCTAATTCACTGCAAAACGGCCAAGGAGATGTGGGACTCCCAGATCATATACATGGAGGGTACTGATGAGGTAATGGATTATAGGAAATCCCTTCTCAACCAGGAGTATGAGGCATTCAAACAAGGTAAGAATGAAACAATCTCCAACTGTTATGAGAGATTCTTCAAGATAGTGAATGGACTTAGAAACTATGAAAGAGAGTTCACCAACTCTGATCTTAATGACAAGTTTCTTAGATCCCTCACAAAGGAATGGGACATCATAATCTGTGTCATCAGAGAGGTGGGTTAGCTGGGCATCATAGAGGCCAAGAATTTGTATTGGAAGTTGCTGTCCCATGAAATTCAGCTTAGCACCAGGAAGGCTGAAGTAGAAAGCTCAAAGGGGAGCTCAAGAGACAGAACTGTGGCTCTAAAAGCTGAGAGCACGAGAAGATCCAAGGGCAAGACCTCTGCAACTCAGAATAGATCTGAGAGCAGTGAAGAATCAGAAGCCAGCTCTTCAGATTATGATGATACTGACAGAGAGGTGGCCCTTCTCTCAAAACAGTTCAGGAAGCTGATTCACAGAAGGAGGAGGGACAATCACAGAAACTCCTCCTCAAGCTCTAGAAGATCTGATTATCATGACAGATCCAGAGCCCCCATGGAGGAAAGGTACAGATCTAACCCTAGTAAACATGATTTAAATAATACTGTTTGCTATTCCTGCAGCAAGACAGGTCACATGGCTGCTAACTGCCCCTCTAAGAAGAAGGAGTCGAGGAACCATGAAGAAAGAAGAAGCTCAAGGAGCAAGAGGAAATCTGAAAAAGGATTCGTGGCCAAGAAGGTCAGAACATTGAGTGACTCTGACTCAAGCTCTTCTGGTACTGAGGAAGATGCACTCATTGGCTTGATGGCCATCTGTGAAGACAACTAGGATGACATCTCTCCTGGGAAGGTAACTAACAAAACTTCTCTATCTATATCTGATTCTGAATCAACAACAGATTCCTTGCATGATGATGAGGGTGTGTCTGCTGCCAACTGCACGACCTCAAGATCCCAATATGATGTTGAATCTGAACTGATAAGGCTATATAAAGCCTTGTGGAAAGCCTTCAAAAGCAGTAAGAAACTCCTCAAAGTCCAGACCAAGGAGATAGAATCCTTGAAACCTGTTCAATCTAAGATCCAGGAGACAGCTGAGAAGCTGGCTACTATGAGCAAAGAAGTGGACCAATTCAAGGAAGCCATAAGGCTTAGGAATGCTGAATTATGACAGAAGAACAAGGTCATCAAGGACCTTGAGGAAATGCTGTTGGCTGAGAAGAAACTTGCATCCAACTTCTCTATGCCCAAAACTATCCTGCCCATCCTTGACACCTTTTCTGGACAGTTCAGAGCTGGTATCGGTTTTAATAAGGAGACAGTTACGGACAAAGATTCTGAATCTAGACCTCCCTATAAGAAGGTGCTGGTATCAAGTCCTTCAGCCCACAAACCTACAGCAATGGCAGTCAAAAGCAGGGGAAAGGATGTTCCTGCAAAGCCTATTCCCAAGAAGGTGAACCAAAATGTGGTGAGACCAATTCCTCACCAAACTCACACATATGAGGTTCACCCAAGATCTGTTAGGCAAGAAGCCTTCTCTCCTGCTAATCAGCACTGTGATGAGTCCCAATTATATACACTTTTATGGACTCATCTGGGCCGGTTATTTAGTCTATGCACTACACTTTAGGCATGTTTTCGTTCATATTTGATGTTCCATGCTAGGTGCACTTTTAGGCCCATTTTTGGTGTTATTTCGTATTATTCTCCTTTAGTAGTTGCTATGCATTGTTAAGTGCCACTTTCAGTGGCTGGATTCGTGGTTGTGCTGGAACAGGTGTCGTGCAGGGGTTTTCCGGTACAATTCTGTACAGGAACACAACGCACGATCACTGATTCTAATGCGCACGACCACTGGTCGTGCGCCACTGATCGTGTGCACTTACCCCCTGAAATCTGAGTTCTGTCTTCCTTATCGCACCACCACTTACGATAGCGCGCACGACCACTGGTCGTGCGCCACTGGTCGTGCGAACATTGTATTTTATAATTTTCTTACCTTTCAGGCTCCGTCCAGTCAGGCGCACGATCAAAGGATGCTAGTGCGCACGACCACTGGTCGTGCGCCAATGACCGTGCACGCTGTTCATTCTAGCGCCTATATATAGTCCTGTTCGTGAATTAGGGATGATCGGGCTTCCGGGAGCGGGTTTTCCTGTCCGTACGCCGCCGATTTCCATCTCCAGACACCTCCCCTTCATCTTCTCCGCAAGGGGAAGTCATCTCCGGTCATTCTAGACATTCCTCCATCATCCGGAAGCATTCTCCACCGTCCGCAAGCACTCAAGCAAGCCGTCTCCATTTCTGTTCGGTGAGGAGAATATCAATCCTAAGGTAGAAGACGACGGAAGCACGTGGAGAGATCGTGACAGTCTCTCGACGCCGGAAGCACAGTCCGCCCGAGTCTGGAGGTAGCTTGACAAACTGCCATTCCGGCCGTGAACGGCCGCTAGTCTTCGTCCATTGGTTGTCCTCTTCTTCTCCCATTTGTTGTATTTTTGCGAATCATTTTAAACTTGAATATCATGATGTTTGGTTTAAATGCAATGGTTATTTCTTCTCTGTCCTCTAATGAATGTTTGTGATTTGCTTCACCTCCACGCGCTCACTCACTCACGCGCGCACACATCGTGTTCGATTCGCGTTAGCAAGAGCTAGCGGCGAGTTGTGAAGAGGTGTTTGCGACCCTCACTTTCCGCACTAGAGACCACTTCATTCGCATACGCACCGTCCATCCGCCTCACGAACCTCGGCATTGCGGCCGTTGCACCCATCTCGCCTTGCGAAGCGGTGATTTCGACCCACATTTCTTCTATTGCTGTTAACAGTAGGAAACCCAAATCAAAACTCCACTTTTCGTGTTTGTTCCCGCTTGTGTAACAATTGTCACACAACGCATTTTGTTCACCCAACCTGCATTCCTCAAGAGACCGACACTCGGGGATTCTATTCCCAACATTTATTACTGGCACGACCGGTGCACTTGCCGAAATTATCGCATCAAGTTTTTGGCGCCGTTGCCGGGGAATGTTAAGGCGTGTAACGTCTTGAGTTGTGAGCTTTTGTTACAAGAGCAGTTGTTTTTGATTTCCTTTGTTTTGTTTTCTTTTTGTTGTGACTGTGCATGCAGAGACAAGCTGCGTGGGAACTTGTACCCTTTGATCCAGAGATCGAACGGACCGATCGCGCACGAAGGCGCGCAGCAGCCGTATAGGCTGCAATGGGTGACAACATAGACTCAAACAATGCTGAACCAAGAGTGCCCGACGTGGGGCAGCACCAACCTGGAGATGAGCAAGAGGTAGTGAGACCTCGACCCAGAATGATGAGAGATTATACCACTCCGACAGCTGGGAGTGTGTATCCGGGATTTAGTCCCAACATTATGAACAACCAGTTCGAGATCAAACCTGCGATCTTGAACATCATCCGGAACAATGCTCAGTTCTCCGGGATGACCAGTGAAGACCCGCACTTGCACCTGGCAGAGTTTTCCGATATCTGCGGAACTTTCCGCTACGCTGGAATACCTGACGATACAGTCAAGCTGCGACTGTTCCCATTCTCACTTCGCGACAAGGCCAAGGTGTGGCTCCATTCTATTCCTCCTGGGACTGCCGCGACTTGGGATGCTCTTGCATCCAAGTTCCTGGCCAAATTCCACCCCGTTGATAAAATTATGAGCCTGCGGCGGGAGATCGCCACCTTTCGCCAAGCTGACCAAGAGACCCATGCCGAGGCGTGGGAGCGCCTTAATGATCTTCTCCGCCGCTGCCCGAACCACGAGCTCCAACCTTGGAATGTTGTAGAGACATTTTACTTCGCGATCGAGCCCAACTACCGGGCAATGATTGATGCTGCTGCGGGAGGTACTCTAATGAACCATACTCCAGAGGAGGCCCTTCGGATTCTGCGGGACACCGCCTCCCACAGTACATTTTGGACGGCCGGGAGAAATGCACCAAGAAGCACCCGTGGTCTCTTCGTGGTCGACTCGCTTCCGCCTACATCCGCACCGGCTGCTGTTATTACGTGCGAAGGATGTGGAGGCGGTGGACACCACGCGTATGAATGCTCAGGCAGTGATTTATCAGGTAACTTCTCGACCCTCTCTTTAAACGAATCGGTTAATTTTGTTGGTAATCAATCTAAGAGGGTGCCATTCAATAACACATATTATCCGGGAGTGAGAAGTCACCCAAACTTCTCATGGAACTCCAACGCACCTGGCCAACGATGGGCACCGGGGCAGCATTAGAATGATGCCTACGCCTCCGGGAGCCAACCAAGGCCACCTCATCCGGAATATAACCAAGGCCCCCCGGCTCCCAAGAAGAGTAACTTGGAGGAGATGATGGAAAAATTTATGCAAGCGGCTAACTCAAACATGGTTAACCAAACCGCGTCAATGCGGAACTTGGAAACGCAGCTGGGCCAATTGGCCCAAGTGCTAACCGAGCGGTCGCATGGGACTCTTCCTAGTAACACTGAAAAAACCCAATAGACCAAGGGAAGAGTCTCGGCGACGTGGAAGTGGGTCATCCGCATGAGTTAGTGATCTCCTGCTCCATTAATAAAATAGAGACTAAGGCTTTGTGTGATTCTGGCTCCTCCCGCAACGTCATTTCTTTGCAAGACGTTGATAACTTGCAACTTGAAATTAATACGGAGGAACGGAAATCTCTTGTGCTCGCAAACGGTACCATCATACAATCAGAAGGGGAAGTGAAAAATGTAGAAGTTATAGTTGATGGGATAGTGGTGGTTGCTGATTTTCAAGTGTTAGGACCCCGGGAGAATCACTCCATCCCCATCTTGGGTGTACCGTTCTTGAAAGAGAGCAGTGCCACCCTTGACTTTTCTGCGGGTTGTGTCCTCCTACCCAATAAGATACCTTTGCCCACTTGTCCCAAGACTATAACTGAAACATCCATTTTCCATCCTCCTTTTATTTCTGATGAATCACTAAGTTGTCCAGGGGATAAGAAAGGTGATGGATCTTCTGAAGGAGAAAAGGAAGAGTACCAGTCAAGCGGAGAGGAAGAAGTAGACTCTTGGAGAGACTATGATTCCAAGAGAGAGGAGGACAGCAGTCCTAAACATTTTGAGCTGAACGTGATTCGGGACGACGTCCCATTATTTTCTTGTATTGAATCCTGTAATAAACGAGTTAAGCGTTCCATCTCTTGGGCCGATCCGGTCATCACTGCGGCGACGGAAATGACGCCTCCCGCTCCTATGAGAGGAGGATCTGAAAATGCTCAACGTTGGCAGTCTCCGACTGTTGCTAAACTTAAACAAGAGAAGCGTCTGCGCGATGCGCGCTCTGCCGCTCTCCGTGGCAAGAGGGCGGAGGTTAGGGGAACACTGGGTGACACTAGTGTTGGCCCTAAAGCCTTCACCTCCCGCCTACATGCTACGGGAGACGAGCACCATAAAAGCGCTTACAGCTGATGTTTTGTTTATCTCTTATTCTGTGAAACTTTCTCTTATGCACTCTTTTTTAATTTCTGCACTCTTAAAACAATTATAATACAGGTATTTGGTCCAGCTTAAGGACATAAAACAAAAGCGCTGCTGGGAGACAACCCAGATTTGCTGTTTTTGTTTTTTCTAACTTGTTTCAATTCAGTTTTTCTCTATTTTTGCTGCTTTTAGTTGTACCGTTTGCAGGTGTGCTTTGTACTTCGTGTTGGCGGATGCTACGGATTGTGCACGAAATTAACGCCAATCTTCCGGTATGCTCAATTCTGAGCATTGGGTAACACTTCTCCCTCCTAGCTTTTAGTTTTGTGATTGTAATGTTATATTATTTCCACGCATAATATGTCATAAGTCTGGGGGAGAGTGTAACAAACTTTATTACCCACATGCCCGTGCACCACTTCATTTGCATACCAAAAGCAAATTTCCTTTTAACTTTTCAAAATTCAATAATTTTCAGCTTTTTCCATGCACATCACTACACCCACTTGAGCGCGTACTCACTTGTTTTGAGCGTCTTGGGTCAAACCTAATCTTTCATGTTTGATTGGAAAGTTCTTTTTTGTGCTGGCATAGGATTGAGTTGTGAAGTAACATGTCGACTCTTGTAGTGCTCCTAGTCGAGTGCTCGTGTTACGTGTAGAATTCGTGTAGAATTAGCTTTTTCTCGTGCATTTAGTTTTATAATTTTCTAATTGCGTGACTACTGTTTATTCTACTCGTAATTTATGAATCCAGTAGAATCTGATAGTAGTGTAGGTGAGTGTGTATGCGATCACTAGTGATGTATTGCTCGAGTCGGGAGGAAGGATATTCTTTCTCGGTGGCTAAGAACTTGCCCCTAGCGACTCTTGAAGCATGGGTATAGGTTAGTTCATTTGTGCAAGTGGGATATAGGCCATTCGTTGGCCCGGTTGAGCCTTTGCACCATTCCTACACGCTCTATCCTTGTTTAGCCATTTTTTTCCTAACCGCCACCTCTTGATTCAGCTCCACCTTCAATTCGCCAAAGCCAAGATGACTATCCTAATCGCCCACCAAATTATGAGCTCAAGCAATTTTTTTTGCATTTAAAAAAGGTTGGGTGTTGATGCGGTGTATATTTGTGATTGTGGTGGAAATGCGTTATTGAAGATATAGCTGTCTTTGTTATTTGTTGTGCAAAGTTATAAAGTTGAAAAGAAAAAAAAATGTGAAAAGAAATGAAAGAAAAAAAAAAGTGCAAAGAGATGTAAATAGGCGGTGTACACCCACCATAAGTTCATGTTTAAGTCTGGGTGTATGGTGTACACATTTTTATTAGTGCTGGGATAGTGTTTTTATTGCGAGCTCATTTGGGTTATGTGTGCTAAGCCCCCACATTTATCATTGTTTTCCACACCGTAGCCTAAGCCTAAATCATAACCTAAAGTCCTATTGATTTGCACTTTGAACGTAACCAGTGTCGTGGAGAGAGTGTGAACGTGCAAGCTTATGGCCATCGTCATTGATGGATTTCTTTGGAGGTTGTCTTGATCTTCGATCTTTAGTAATATTCCACTTAGTGATCAAGCTACTTTCCACCTATGCGTGACCAAAGGATTCACCGCGATTCAAATTACGAGTAATAATAATAAGTAGATACGCAATTTAGAAAATGTTAATCTACTTTGCATGTTTAAAAGATTTTTCTGCTTAAATTTCTACAAGTGCGAGTGAGCGACTTCGCATGGTACTACGCATATTCAATTACTACGCCAGCTTTTGTTTTTTCTAGTCCACATGGGAGATATTTTGCTCGGGACGCGCAAACAGGTAAGTCTGGGTGTGTGATGAGTCCCAATTATATACACTTTTATGGACTCATCTGGGCCGATTATTTAGTCTATGCACTACACTTTAGGCATGTTTTCGTTCATATTTGATGTTCCATGCTAGGTGCACTTTTAGGCCAATTTTTGGTGTTATTTCGTATTATTCTCCTTTAGTAGTTGCTATGCATTGTTAAGTGCCACTTTCAGTGGCTGGATTCGTGGTTGTGCTGGAACAGGTGTCGTGCAGGGGTTTTCTGGTACAATTCTGTATAGGAACACAGCGCACGATCACTGATTCTAATGCGCACGACCACTGGTCATGCGCCACTGATCGTGTGCACTTACCCCCTGAAATCTGAGTTCTGTCTTCCTTATCACACGACCACTTACGATAGCGCGCACGACCACTAGTCGTGCGAACATTGTATTTTATAATTTTCTTACCTTTCAGGATCTGTCCAGTCAGGCGCACGATCACAGGATGCTAGTGCGCATGACCACTGGTCGTGCGCCAATGACCATACGCGCTGTTCATTCCAGCGCCTATATATAGTCCTGTTCGCGAATTAGGGATGATCGGGCTTCCGGGAGCGGGTTTTTCAGTCCGTACGCCGCCGATTTGCATCTCCAGACACCTCCCCTTCATCTTCTCCGCAAGGGGAAGTCATCTCCGGTCATTCTAGACATTCCTCCATCATCCGGAAGCATTCTCCACCGTCCGCAAGCACTCAAGCAAGCCGTCTCCATTTCTGTTCGGTGAGGAGAATAGCAATCCTGAGGTAGAAGACGACGGAAGCACGTGGAGAGATCGTGACAGTCTCTCGACGCCGGAAGCACAGTCCGCCCGAGTCCGGAGGTAGCTTGACAAACTGCCATTCCGGCCGTGAACGGCCGCTAGTCTTCGTCCAGTGGTTGTCCTCTTCTTCTCCCATTTGTTGTATCATGATGTTTGGTTTAAATGCAATGGTTATTTCTTCTCTGTCCTCCAATGAATGTTTGTGATTTGCTTCACCTCCACGCGCTCACTCACTCACGCACGCACACATCGTGTTCGATTCGCGTTAGCAAGAGCTAGCGGCGAGTTGTGAAGAGGTGTTTGCGACCCTCACTTTCCGCACTAGAGACCACTTCATTCGCATACGCACCGTCCATCCGCCTCACGAACCTCGTCATTGCGGCCGTTGCACCCATCTCGCCTTGCGAAGCAGTGATTTCGACCCGCATTTCTTCTATTGCTGTTAACAGTAGGAAACCCAAATCAAAACTCCACTTTTCGTATTTGTTCCCGCTTGTGTAACAATTATCACACAACGCATTTCGTTCACCCAACCTGCATTCCTCAAGAGACCGACACTCGGGGATTCTATTCCCAACATTTATTACTTGCGCGACCGGTGCACTTGCCGAAATTATCGCATCACAGTGCCACCCCACTCAGATGATTAAGCAGAAGAGAAGATATAACAGATATGAATGCTGGTGCTGTGGGAAAGTAGGCCACTTTGCTTTGGACTGTTGGTTCAACCCAACAGGGCTCAATGCAAAGAGAGTGCAGAACCCTCAGAGGTTTGTTGTTCCATTATACCACCCTAACAGAAACCAAGGACCCAATCCATATTGGGTATCTAAGGGGAAGTGATTTGTTTTGCAGGTATGACCAAATGCCAACCAATCTCCAATTTGGTATTTGGACAGTGGCTGCTCCAGGCACATGACTGGAGTCAGAAAGTATTTAAGAGAGTTCATCCCTGTGGAGAATGGACCAACCGTTATCTATGGAGGTTCAGAAAAGGGGGTGACCAGGGGCTATGGCAACATCTCAAATGGGTTAGTTACTATCACAAAGGTAGCTTATGTGGAGGGGTTGAAACACAATCTCATAAGCATAAGTCAACTATGTGATTTTGGCTTTGTTATTACTTACCACAAAGATAAGTGCCTAATTAAAAAGTCCTTAGATTCTGAGGCTACCATACTGGCACTCGGAGTGGCAATATTTATTGCTAAAACTTTCTCAATACAAATTCTTCCATGCCTATTTGTCTTGTAGCTGATGGTAAAGAGGCTATATGTGTACAATGACACAAGAGACTTGCACATATCAACTATAAGACAATAAGCAAGCATTTCTCACAAGACCTAGTTAGGAATGGACCTAATATTAAGTGAATCAAAGATGGTCCTTGTCAAGCTTGCCAACTTGGAAAGCAGACTAGGACCAGCTTTAAAAGTATATCTAACAAAGAGTCCTCTAGGTGCTTATTTTTACTGCATATGGATTTGCTTGGTCCTATGTCAGTTCATAGCTTTGGAGGGAAGGCCTACACCATTGTAGTTGTTGATGATTACTCAAGGTTCACTTGGGTATTCTTCCTCAAAAAGAAATCAGATACCCTAGATATCTTGAGAAATTTTGTCAGGCAGATCTAGAATGAGATGGACTGTACTGTGGTCAAACTCAGAATTAACCATAGGACAGAATTTCAGTCAGGGGCCATGACAGAATTCTGCCAAGAACTAGGTATCTCCCAAGAATTTTCCTCACCCAGAACTCCTCAACAGGATGGGGTTGCTAAAAGGAAGAACAGAACCTTGATAGAGGCAAGTAGGACAATGCTAAGTGACTCCTCTCTACCAGAATACATTTGGGCATAGGCAGTCAACACTGCTTGTCATGTGATAAACAGGGCTTCAATCATCAAAGATCATATGAAAACTCCCTATGAGTTAATGAAGGGAAGAAAATCAACCCTATCCTACTTTAGGATCTTTGGTAGTAAATGTTATGTCCTTAATAATGGGAAAGCCAAACTAACCAAGTTTGCTGAGAAAAGCAGTGAGGGTATTTTTGTTGGCTACAGCTCTCATAGCAAGGCCTATAGAGTGTACAACATCAATACCCAAACAATGGAAGAATCTGTACATGTTGTATTTGATGAGACTAGCCTTATACACAAGGGCTGGTCTAGTTCTCTAGTGAATGCAGGTTCTGTGAAAAGATAGAGGAGTTATCCATTGAAGATAATGCTGGTACCTCAGCTAAAAGTAAAGATCAGTCAATAGATGTTGAGCTTGAAACAGATGCTGTGGAAGACACAGAAACAACAGAAGAAGTGCAACCTGAAAGACCTGCAACTGAAGAAATCCCTAGAATACTGCCAGCCACTCAGAGATAAGTAAGGGATCATCCTCAGGAGCAAATTATTGGAGCTGTCAACCAAGGTGTGCTGACAAGGAGTAGGGATGCAAATGAAGCATTGTTCCTGAGTTTTATCTCTCAAATTGAACCCAAAAAATTTGAGGAAGCAAATCAGGATCCATTTTGGATTGCAGCAATGCAGGAGGAGCTGAGCCAATTTAGGAGATGCAAATATTGGAAACTGGTTCCAAGACCCCAAGGACAGAACATCATAGGAACTAAATGGGTCTACAGAAACAAATTGGATGAAAATGGAATCATCACTAAGAACAAAGAAAGGCTAGTAGCAAAAGGCTACAGACAAGAGGAAGGGATAGATTTTGATCAGACATTTGCTCCGGTAGCCAGACTGGAAGCAATAAGACTGTTTCTGGCCTTTGCAGCCTACCAAGGTTTCAAGGTCCACCAGATGGATGTGAAGTCAGCCTTCCTAAATGGTGACCTCAAAGAGGAGGTATATGTAGAGCAGCCCTCAGGTTTTGTAGACTCTACTCACCCTGATTATGTTTACTTTCTTCGAAAAGCACTTTATGGCTTAAAACAAGCACCTAGGGCCTGGTATGAGACTCTGTCAAGCTTTCTAATTGAGAACAAATTCTCAAGGGGAAAGATTGACAAGCATTGTTCCTAAGGGAAGTAAAGGGCAAGATCTTGCTAGTGTAGATCTATGTGGATGACATCATCTTTGGCTCTACAGATAACAATCTCTGCAAAAAGTTTGCCAACTTGATGCAGGGAAAGTTTGAGGTGAGCAGTATGGGTGAGCTAAAATACTTCCTAGGTCTCCAAGTGAAACAATCTGAAGATGGTATTTTCATCTCCCACACCAAATTCATTAGGGAGCTAGTCAAGAAATTTGGATTGGAGAGTGCTTCTTCAATGAAGACTCCAATGGGAACCAATGGGTCTGTGGACAAGGATGAGAAGGGCATACCCTTTGATGAAAGCAAGTATAGATGCATGATTGGATCTTTGCTTTATCTAACTGCAAGTAGGCCTGACATAATGTTTGTTGCATGTGTTTGTGCTAGATATCAGGTGAATCCGAAGGAATCTCATCATGTCTCTGTCAAGAGAATCTTAAGATACCTAAAGGGTACATCCAATCTTGTCCTACGGTACCCTAGGAATAATGGATGTGAACTGACTGGGTACTCAGATGCAGATTATGCAGGATGCAAGGAAGATAGGAAGAGTACCTCAGGAACATGTCAATTCCTTGGTGGAAGACTGATCTCTTGGAGTAGTAAGAAGCATACCAGTGTGGCAATCTCAATAGCAGAATCAGAGTATATTTCTGCTGGTAGCTGTTGTGCCCAGCTGCTATGGATTCAGCATCAACTTGAAGACTACAATCTAAAGATGACCAAAACACCCCTGTTTTGTGACTCTTCAAGTGCAATCTCAATTGCTAAGAACTAAGCATATTGAAATCAGGTATCACTTCATCAGGGAGCATGTGGAAAATGAAGATATCACGATTGAGTTTGTCCCAACAGACAAACACGTGGCTGATATATTTATATAGCCCCTAGATGAAGCTAAGTTTAACTTCTTCAAATTCCAATTGGGAATGTTAAACTTAGAGTAATCCTTAACTTATTCTTCACTAATCCCTTTCTAGATAATTGGTTAGAAAATCTCTCAGGCTTTGGATGAACCATGACTGAGCAAGGGGGAGCTTGGACTATTGTCTACCTAAAGGAGAGCTGCAGGAAAGAAGTCAGAAAGGGGGAGAAATGGCATCGATATGTTCAAGACAAAACAAGACCTCAAAGACAGGGGGAGCAAAGAAGTAGGGGGAGCCACAAACGAAGAGGCATCAAATCAAGGGGGAGCTACAAGTTTGATGTACTCATTAGTTCAGCAAAAGATAAGTAAAATCTTAAATGCTCAAGCCTTTCATTTAAGATTATAACATTTATTGTCAAGTGAAAGTAGTCTTGAATTAAGATTCTGACTTCTTCAAATAGGGGGAGATTGTTGGGAATCTTGCCCACGTGATTCCTGATTTGAAGAAGTCACCAAGTCAAGAAAACTTCACTTTGTATTTGATCACCTCTCTAGCTCTTAATCTCAGGAAGTTAAAGGATTGTCGTCGAGAAGAATAGGAGCTATCATCGACAAAGTATGCTCATCGTTGAGATGATGAGCAAAGCATACGCTGAGAGTTGGGGAGTTCGTCGAACGCAGAATGCAGTTCGTCGAACGCAGAATGTCGTTCATCGAACGAACTAGGCTAGTTCGTAGAACGCTGAGACTTGGCAAGTCTGTCGAACGAAGGATGCAGTTCGTCAAACGCAGAAACTTCTCTGCAGATCGATAGAATCCGCTAAGATGAGGAAGCCATCTCAGCCCAACTGCCGAGACAGATTCAAAAGGATGGAATGTCATCGAGAAGATGCAGTATTGTCGACATCAATAGAGTAGTCTTGTCATCGAGAAGAAAAGATATCGTTGTAAAGAAGCCGTGACGTTGAGAAGACTGAAGAAGGTCAGCTGAAGACAAGCAGTTGCTAAAGAAGAGTCTGCCGACATGATATCGCTCATATCGTCGAAAGAACAAAGTGATTACAATGACAGTCTGCAAGAAAGAAGATCACGACGACATAGTCTGAGATATCATATCGCCGTATATGCAGAAACGTCAGAATATCTCGTATCGTCAAGATATCAATGTCAGGGGCAGAAGCATGAAGACTTGAAGAACTTCCAAGGTCAAAGGCATCGACAAAGTCCTGTCGTTGAGATATTTTCCATATCGTCGTAAAGCTACCAGTATCGTCATAAAGCTGGAAATATCGTCGAGATGGAATTCAAATATTGCGGACGTGCTGTCAGCAATTAATGCCGCCGCCTGATTGTCCAATCAGGGCGTGCTCTTAAGGAATGAGGCGTATGACACTTAAGGAACTTTTTCTGAAGACCGTTGGGAGCCTCGCTGTCTTATAAAAGAGAAAAAAGGTTGACCTAAATTATGATCAATAAAAAAGAACTTACGCATACAGAAAATTGAACAGTAACAGTGGCGCAAAGAAAGAAAGAGAAAACAAGAATTCTCAGAAAGTGTTCTCGCAAGAATCAGTCATTTGATCGACTGATAAGAAGCCTTTCCTCATCAGGCTAAGAGTAGAGATTGAAGAAGAACTGCGCTTTTCAAGATCTGAATCAGAAACATCTTCTTCAACCTCAAGTTGCTGATCTCCATCAGGCGGAAGAAACAGTTCTCATCACTGTAATTTATTGTAAGGCTTGCGGGCCTAAGTGTCTGGCTTGAGGGCTGGAGAGCTGTGAGGCTTGAGGGCCAGGGCAGTGGACTTGCGGGTCCAACACCGTCTAGCTTGAGGGCTGGAGAACTGTGAGGCTTGAGGGCCAGGGCAGTGAACTTGCGGGTCCGACACCGTCTAGCTTGAGGGCTAGAGAGCTGTGAGGCTTGGGGGCCAGGGCAGTGGACTTCCGGGTCTGACATCATCGAGCTTGAGGGATTGGGTGCAGTAGGGGCTTGCGGACCTAGGCTGTAGGCATAGGACTTGCGGGTCTGTGTTGTGTAGGGCTTGAGGGCCTGAGTGTCGAGCTTGCGGGCTCGGGTGCAGTAAGGGCGTGCGAGCTTAGGCTATTGGACTTGCGGGTCCGTGTTGTAAGGTTTGAGGGCCAGAAGATTTGGCGGAGTTTGCCGATCCTATCACACTGTTAGGTAGGCACAGAGGGACAGAGGACTACTCAAGACACCCAGTCTTGAGGAACCTCTATAGATCTTGTGTCGTCTGCTGTGATTTGTTTATGCGATAATTTTGTGATACGCTTGAACATTCGTAACTCGCGCTAATAATTCGTAAAGAATCAAGATCACCTAACACCCCCCCTCTAGGTGAACGTTCCATTAACAACATTGGTCTTCAAGAAGAAGACCGACATGGATGGGAATGTACAGACATTCAATGGCCGGCTGGTGGCTAAAGGTTTCAGGCAAATTCATGGTGTTGACTATGATGAGACCTTTTCCCCTGTAGTCATGGTCAAGTCCATCAGAATTCTACTTGCTATTGCTGCGTATTATGACTATGAGATCTGGCAAATGGATGTCAAAACGGCTTTCCTTAATGGAAAACTCCTTGAGGAAGTGTATATGACACAACCCGAGGGTTTTGTATCTCCAAATGAAGCCACTAAAATATGTAAGCTGCATTTATGGATTGAAACAAGCTTCTCGAAGTTGGAATCTGCATTTTGATGAGAAAATCAAAGAGTTTGGTTTCATCAAGAACCAGGATGAGACTTGTGTTTACAAGAGGATTAGTGGGAGCATTGTCATTTTTCTGGTATTGTATGTTGATGATATACCGCTGATCGGGAATGACATTCCAACCCTGCAAGCTGTTAAGAACAGACTAGGGGACTGCTTTTATATGAAGGACTTAGGTGAAGCGACTTATATACTTGGTATTAAGATCTATAGAGATAGATCGAAGAAGTTGCTGGGTTTGACCCAGAGTACATACATTGAGAAGGTGTTGAAACGGTTCAACATGCTTGAGTCCAAGAAGGGATTCTTACCCATGTCACATGGTGTGAGTCTCTCTAAGGACCAATGTCCTAATATTTGGAAGATAATGACCGCATGAAGTTGATTCCATATGCTCCGGCAATTAGATCAATCATGTATGCAATGTTGTGTACTCGACCCGATGTCTCATATGCTTTGAGCATGATGAGTAGATTTCAGTTTGATCCTGGTGATGGTCACTGGATAGCTGTCAAGAATATCCTAAAGTACTTGAGAAGGACGAATGATGTATTCTTGGTGTATGGTGGAGAGGAAGAGCTCGCTGTAAAGGGTTACACGGATGCTAGCTTCTAGACTGATAAGGACGATTCAAAGTCCCAATCAGGTTTGATATTTTGCCTAAATGGAGGAGCTATAAGTTGGAAGAGTTCCAAGCAAGTGACAGTTGTTCATTCTACGACTGAGGACGAGTATATCGTTGTTGCAAATGTGGCGAAGGAGGCTGTGTGGATTAGGAAATTCATCAGCGAGCTTGGTGTAGTTCCTAACATTGTTGATCCCGTAGTTCTCTACTGTGACAACAACGGTGCTATTGCACAAGCTAAGAACCTAGATCTCATTAGCGCTCCAAGCACATACTTCGGCGGTTCCATCTTATACGAGAGATTGTCGATCGAGGAGATGTGAGCATATGCAGAGTACCGACTAGAGATAATATTGTTGATCCACTAACGAAGCCTCTTGCACAGAGAAAGCATGATGGTCATACTAGATCAATGGGTATTAGATACCTGAATGATCATCTATAGTGTGAGTCTTGTGGATTAATTTAAATATATTTATCGGTTGATGTTTATTCATGTGATGAATAGAGTACTTTATATTTTATTTATGGCAAGTTCTTATTATTATGTCAACTGCTTCTATATGATAGATTAATTAGCATAATAAATGCCCTTACAGTGTTAGCTTTCATAGGAATTTAAGTACGTGACTTGAATGTGAGGGCCTATGTTTATAAGAAGCTTCATTCTTAAATGGTCCCTGGTCGGAGTATCATCTTAGAAGATAAGGGCGATGATGGTACATTAAGACTAGCATGTGCGTTGACTAATGACCGGTTCTCATAAGTCATGATATTGTGATATCAAGTCATCACATGGGTACTTGTTAGTGAACAAGTTGTGTTGGACAGACCCACCTTGAGACTACTTTGTGGATTATTATATGAACGTGTCACAAGTAGATCTCAACTTGCAATGGTGTTTGTGGTTCTTTGACTTGAAGTCACAACATTCATCAAGTGAGGAAGAATGTACTTTGATGCCATCAAAAGTCTTCCTTGAAGAAGGTTGATGATAACGATGGTTATTGGGTATGTTACGATTCACTTAGGAGTTTGTGTTTGGACAAATATGAGATTTGTCCTCCTATGCCACAGGAGCTACATCCATGGGTCCCTTGATGGAATGAGACTGAGAAATGCATGACCATGCTTGGTTGAGTAAATATATGATATTGAGCTCACCAATTTCAGACAGTCTATTCTAGATCAAGAAACTAGGATTGAACAATCATGAGGGTGACACGGTCCATGCCTCTAGTTCTATCCGGGTGTAAAGGACAAAAAAACATGACAACACTGATACATTGGTTAAGATAGGATTATTGAGTTATGAACTCTTATTGCTTGGGTAGCAATGATGTATTGCTGGATGTCGCTCATTGTTTGTGATACTTTTGTTGGTACTTTGTGATCAAGTGCGAGACTGTTGGAGTTTTCGAGGTGATCTCAAAGAAATCAAGCAGTTAGTCTTACTGCCAACGCAATATGAGCCTATAGGGTCGCATATAAAAGCATTTGAAGAAGTTGAAGAAACGATTGTGTTAGTCTTACTCATATTGGATTTGAGTTGAGGACCAATCCTATGACTGTTCGGAATTAAATTGAGAATGTCTCAACGGGAAATAAGTGCTCTTGATGAATCGTCAAAATGGTTTTGACGAATTCTATAGGACTTAGCGAAATTGGCGAAAGTGTTTCGACGAATGGGTTTATACTAGACAAAATCGTTGAATGTGTCTCAACGAGATGTGTCAATTCATCCAATCGAGTTCGTTGAAATTGTTTCGATGAATAAGGTACAAATTTGGTGAAAGTGTTTCGATAAAATTGTATCGACGAAATCGTCAAAAGTGTTTCGACGAAATTATGTCAAATCGTCGAAAGTGTTTAGATGAAATATATTATATTCGACGAATGTATAAATCCTGACGGAATTGTTCTGTTTACTGGGATCTGCGGATAACATGTTTTATGCCTTGGGTATAAAAGAGGAAGTGATTAGGTCTTCTTGATGATTATCCTTTTCGCGACTTTTAGAAAGCCCGAAGACGGAAGTGTTCCGATAGACCTCGTCCCCGTCCGTCGACCTTGACCTTCGCCGACTGTCGCTGCCTCCCCTTCAACATACCTAGCAGTTCGTGGGGACGCAGATGACTATTCTTTTCCGACACATCCCTTGTACGACAAGGCATTGGGGCCGATCAATTTCGGTGCTTGGAACTCAAAGTTCGTCTATCAGATTTCTTCTTGGAGCATCTTGGTTGAGTATTGACTCAATCCCCTAAAGGTATATTGCAATGTGTTGCTTCTCTTATTTCTTGATTCATGAAATCGCAAGTTCCTTGAACTGTTTAGGTTTTTTCTTGTTCGTTATTTCCGATGCGCATATGTGATATGATATCTACATATGATATAAAGAAAACCCAACAACGACTTAGCTACTTTTTACCTCCGATTTATCCGAGATTTTAGTAGTATCATGGCACCGATCACAGAGTGCTTGAAGAAGGGAGAATTCACATTGTTGGAACCATAGCTTTTGATTTGAGTTAGGATCCATCCTTCTGTTAAATCTAATAATTTAGATCAATCTAAATTAACACAAATTAAATATGATGCGATCGAAACGGAGAATATACTTAAGCAAATAACATAAGTTCTCTACGTTCGACAAATGTCGAACGGCGCTCGACAAATAGCCAGACGGCGCTCGACAAATATTCATTAGAATAGCGTTCGACAAGTAGCGAACGACGCTCGACGAATCCACACAGAACAATTGGAGCGGGCAGGCATTCTCTGAACGACACTCGACGAACTCATCCAGACTTAGCAGGTCGACGAGATAAATCAAGATCGACAAAATATCTTATTTGCAGAGAATTGCTCAGCACCACAAAAGGCGCTCGACAAATGCCGTTCAGTGCTCGACAAAATTCTAGCCAGAGCTCGACTAATATTTTATTTTGCTATCTTTCTTTATAATATTTAATCTAGCCGTTGCAGCATTAAAAGCATATTGCCGTTTCTGTATTGTCAAATCGGCAACTCCTCTTTCCAAGGAACAAAATTAAAGAGATTTTATCTCTTTCCATTTTCCCGAGCAAGGATTCAAAAGCTCTCTCCAGACTATATATTCATGAGAAGAGCAGAAAGAAACAGATTTAGGAGAGACAGAGAAGAAAATACATAGAAGCAAATCTATTTTTCTTGCTAATATTCTCTTGCAGATCTCATACATCCTGAGACAACAATCACGACCAATTGCTCAGGATCATCACTGCAAAAGAAGGAAGAAGCATTTGAACAATCAAAAGGAAGAGACCTCCAGAACTGTCATTCATCTATACCAGACAGGGGGAGCTCTTCATCATCTGATCCTTTCAACACCATATCAGGATCATCAAGAGTCTTCTTATACAGAGAAGAACAATTTAATTTCTGCTTTTATTTTTCCTCTCTTTACCCCATCCTGTACAGGGTTATAACTCCCTTCAAAAGTTAACTCTCGGTGACAGGGCACCTTAGCAAAAACCTGCAGTTTGGTTAGAGCACCTTATCAACAGCTCACCTGGTGTGAGGGCACCTTATCAACAACCTCATAGTGGATTCCTACCAGTGGGTAGAAGAGTAGATGTACCCAGTTGAGGGGAACTACTATACATCTTGTGTCATCGGGATTGTTTGATTCTTGTTTGCTCTGTTTTACTTCTTTACCCGTGCTGTGTTTTATTTGCACTTTAACTGTTTAGATTTATTACTCAATCAAGCAAACTTAGCCAAGATCTTTTAATAAAGTAAATAAGAACTAAAACACTCCACTTTCAATTGGTATCAGAGGGTGTTGATCTCTTTACAGGCTAACACCTGGATCACAAAGATCACTTTAGTTCTTTCATATGTTCAACACAGTTTTTCAAAATGGCTCCATCAAATTTCTCTATTACAGATCCACCTTTATGTAACTTGGATAGATTTGAGCTATGGCAAATTAGAATTAAATTATATATGAATGCTATAGATAAGAACATTTACAAATCTATTTTGACAGGACTTCCCCTCATGTCATCAAAGGCAGTTACACCTGCATTACCTAGTTCCATGGGTATCAAGCCTCCTTCGAGAGCAATGAAAGGGCCTGTTTACAAAAGAAAACGTGGCAACAGAGAGACTGATGTCACTGCCCATGTTTGCAAAATGAAGCCAGATAAATTCAAAGCTGGTACTGATGATGGGCGGACTGATAAACATAAAGAACCTTCCCCATCTACAGAACTTTCTCCATCCTCAGAAGCAGATGCCAAAGCCATGCAGATGTTGGCTCAGTCAGTGTCAAAAGACATTCTTCAAAAGCTTGAAGACTGCACCTCTGCAAGAGGAATCTGGACCTCCCTCTCTAGGATGGTAAATAAACCTTCTTCCATCTCTTCAACTAACTATATTTTTGATGCAGAACCATCAACAAACCTAAGTGAAGAAGAAGAAGAAGAAGAACTTAGAGCTAGAGCTTTCTGCATGATGGCCATAAATGGGTCATATCACAATCCAGATGTAGTAGCAGAAGTAGAAAAGGTAAATGAGGTAATATCAATTCAAAACCCTACCTCTAAAAATTACAAATCTTCTTTTAAAATAACTTTTACCAATTTAATAAAATGTAACATAAAAATAAAGAAGTCAACAAATATAAATCATTTGATTTCCGAACATAACAAACCTAAAGAAGAACAAAATGACTTTTTAAAACATAAACTTGAACATTTTTTTAAAGAAAAACAAATTGATTATGTTCAACAATTTCAAGAAAAATTTTCAAATTTATATTTTAATGAAATAAAAAGGCTAAAACTGCTAAACCTTTCAACTCTAATAAAATTCAAAGAAGTTTTCTAATTAATTTCTCACCATTAAACTCCATCCCAATTCAAACAGCAAATCTAAAATTTACATGGATTGTTTCCATCATAAAAACTATGTTAAGACAACTTTGTATTCTTATAGACTTCTCCAAGTCAGTTTGAGCATTCTACTGTAGCTGCAATGATCAGTATTGATCATAGCACTGAGTGTGAGTCTCTTCTGATAAGGGGATTCTGTGAGAAAGAAAATGTCTGCAATGTTTTTATAATCTAAAGCATTCCTTAAAATCCATTAATAGCTGTAGCAATTCAAGATATTAAAAACATATTAACTCAAATCTAGATCAAATGAGTTGCTTAAATAAAATAATTTAAAGAGTCTACAGAAGAAAATTGAAAACTAAAACCAAGTAAGAGAGAAAAGGAGAACATTAGAGAAGCCAAGTGAGAGAGAAAATGAGAAACACAAATCTCAAACAAAACTTAAATCTGTATAAAGGTTGCTGCAATTAGAAATTTTAAATAGGCTGAAATTAAATTTTTTTTTTAAGAAATGAGCTGCTGCAACTGAAAATTCTAAAAGCCATTTTAAGATTACCAGGTCACTAGTTTTTATTTGATCCCAACTCAAATAGGGGGAGATTTTTTGGAACCATAGCTTTTGATTTGAGTTAGGATCCATCCTTCTGTTAAATCTAATAATTTAAATCAATCTAAATTAACACAAATTAAATATGATGCGATCGAAACGGAGAATATACTTAAGCAAATAACATAAGTTCTCTACGTTCGACAAATGTCGAACGGCGCTCGACAAATAGCCAGACGGCGCTCGACAAATATTCATCAGAACAGCGTTCGACCAATAGCGAACGACGCTCGACGAATCCAGACAGAACAATTGGAGCGGGCAGGCATTCTCTGAACGACACTCGACGAACTCATCCAGACTTAGCAGGTCGACGAGATAAATCAAGATCGACAAAATATCTTATTTGCAGAGAATTGCTCAGCACATCAAAAGGCGCTCGACAAATGCCGTTCAGTGCTCGACAAAATTCTAGCCAGAGCTCGACTAATATTTTATTTTGCTATCTTTCTTTATAATATTTAATCTAGCCGTTGCAGCATTAAAAGCATATTGCCGTTTCTGTATTGTCAAATCGGCAACTCCTCTTTCCAAGGAACAAAATTAAATAGATTTTATCTCTTTCCATTTTCCCGAGCAAGGATTCAAAAGCTCTCTCCAGACTATATATTCATGAGAAGAGCAGAAAGAAACAGATTTAGGAGAGACAGAGAAGAAAATACATAGAAGCAAATCTATTTTTCTTGCTAATATTCTCTTGCAGATCTCATACATCCTGAGACAACAATCACGACCAATTGCTCAGGATCATCACTGCAAAAGAAGGAAGAAGCATTTGAACAATCAAAAGGAAGAGACCTGCAGAACTGTCATTCATCTATACCAGACAGGGGGAGCTCTTCATCATCTGATCCTTTCAACACCATATCAGGATCATCAAGAGTTTTCTTATATAGAGAAGAACAATTTAATTTCTGCTTTCATTTTTCCTCTCTTTGCCCCATCCTGTACAGGGTTATAACCCCCTTCAAAAGTTAACTCTCGGTGACAGGGCACCTTAGCAAAAACCTGCAGTTTGGTTAGAGCACCTTATCAACAGCTCACCTGGTGTGAGGGCACCTTATCAACAACCTCGTAGTGGATTCCTACCAGTGGGTAGAAGAGTAGATGTACCCAGTTGAGGGGAACTACTATACATCTTGTGTCATCGGGATTGTTTGATTCTTGTTTGCTCTGTTTTACTTCTTTACCTGTGCTGTGTTTTATTTGCACTTTAACTGTTTAGATTTATTACTCAATCAAGCAAACTTAACCAAGATCTTTTAATAAAGTAAATAAGAACTAAAACACTCCACTTTCACACATGGACCAAATAGGCCACTAAAGCGTTTGAAACAATTAAATCTTGAATGTCGGAAGCTCCTCTTTTACGATTGTCTGATTTTAATAAGGTTTTTGAATTGTCGTGTGATGCGTCTGGAGTTGGTATTGGCAGTGTATTGAGTCAAGAGAGTCATCCTATTGGGTATTTTAGTGAGAAGCTTGCGGTGCTAAAATTAAATTATTCTAATTACAATAGTGAATTTTATGCGGTTATTCGGTGTCTCCAACATTGGCGACATTATTTACTCCTTAATGAGTTTGTTATATTATCTGATCACGAGGCAGCCGCCCCCTTGTTCTCCTTCCCATATCCGCCAACCTCCCTCTCCTCTCTTGGATATTTCGGCCAAGGCAAGGGCTCCGTGGTTCCAGCAAACATCTTC
Source organism: Dactylorhiza incarnata (assembly GCA_033032865.1). Lineage (NCBI taxonomy): Eukaryota > Viridiplantae > Streptophyta > Magnoliopsida > Asparagales > Orchidaceae > Dactylorhiza > Dactylorhiza incarnata. The sequence continues at coordinate 4,682,312 of JAWHQI010000068.1, forward strand.
TCGGCTTGAAGCAAAGAAGTCAGACTAGTTTTTTCTCCATACGACGCAACTCCGGTGGAACCGTTGATGAGCGATCTCACGATTGATTACTTGAGAAAATCTAATCTCAAGCGGGGTAACCAAATTTTCTACTTTGTGTGATTCCCTCTTGAATATTTTTGTGGTGGATTAATTTTGGCATGATCTTCGACAACTTGAATTTTCGTGGATTTCTTCGATTGATTTTGAGTTTATCTTAATTAATTTAAATTCGCGAGGATTGGTGAACCTCGTATTCTTTTTGTTGGGAGAGATCTACCATTTTTGAAATCATTATTTTCGGTGGATCTCTTTTGGTACAACACTTGCTCGACCGGATCGGGTGCATTTGGCTAGAGAGAATATTGGCATATAGCCATTATTCGATCTCTAAGGGTGTTGCTGACCCGTACGTTAGCCTTTGATTGATAAATTTATCAAAGCGTGTGTGCTGCGAATAATTATTTATGCGAACGAAGGATTGGAATGTAGAGAGAAATTTGTGTTTGTCCGTAGCAACCGTGTCGGAGAGCGTAGCCTACATCACCCATCAATTGGGTGGACTTTTGGCCTCCCTTGACCATGAATTTGGCCACCAAAACGAGTCCCGTCCGCCCCCGCCGGTTGCGCTACCACCGGCACTAGGGATAGCGCCAGCACTAGCATCTCAATGGCGTAACGATCGTCGATTCGGCCTCTACCAGCAGCACTAGCGCCTGTGCTAGCATCTCGACGGTGTACGGTTCGTCTCAGCGGTTCAGAGCTCATCTCGACGGTCTAGCTAAACCATTACTAATGCCAGCGCTAGCCGCTAGCGCCGCATTCAATACACCCCCTTCTTTCAACGGCTGGATAATTGGGGTTAGTCATGTCATGGTGGGGTCATGGGTCACGGTGATGCCCTAAAGCCAACCCTAGGCTTGGTAACTAGAAATTACTATCCGCAGACCATGGTGATTTTCGCCTCGAGCCTAAGCTCTTATGATTTCTTTGCACATCCTAGGGTTTTGTCATGACCTAGTCATGACAAAACCGTCCTAGAAGTCTAGTTGTTTGGGGGATGTTACAAATCCAATACATAAAAATAAAAATTTCGTCCCCGAAATTCAGGTTATGCCTGTGATGTTTCTACCGCTAGTGATTGAATGTAACATCCTTAACATAAAAAAATATACCTGACGCAAAGAGATCTGGATACTTCTGCTGCATTAGGTTCAGTGGTTCCCAAGTGTGTTCCTCCTGTTCATGATTCCTCCATAGGACCTTGAACAGCAGGACCTTCTTGTGTCGTAGTACTCGCATCTCGGTGTCGTCTATCCGGATCGACTCCTGGTGAACCGACCGATCAGTAGCTACTGACCCATCTGTAGTAGATATCTGTTGCTCTGATTGCAGTAAAGCTCTCCTAAGAGAGGAGACGTGAAAGACGTCGTGCCATCCCGCTAACTCTGGCGGCAGCTCTAGTCTGTTAGCCAGGGGGGGCGATCCGCTCCAGGATCCTATAAGGCCCCATATACATAGGACTGAGCTTCCTCCACCCGCATACCCATGAGACTCCATGCATCAGACGTATCTTCAGGAACACCCGGTATCCAACCTGGAACTCAACTGGACGATGCCACGCATCGTAATACTTGGCCTGCCTGCTTTGGGCCTCCAACATCCTGTCTCGGATCAGTCTTACCTGAGCGTCTGTATCCTCCATGAACTCCAAGCTGAGTGCCTTAGGATCCTCATCCTAGATCCAAGACAGTGGAGTCCTGCACCTCAGTCCGTATAATGCCTCGTAAGGGGCCACGCCTATGCTAGACTAATGACTGTTGTTGTAGGAAAACTCTACAAGCGGCAACAATCTCTCCCATGGCTCTCCGCGGTCCAAAATGCATAGGCTTAATAGATCCTCCAGCGTCCGGTTGATACGTTCCATTTTCCCGTCTGTCTATGTGTGGAATGTTGTGTTGAATGTCAACCGTGTACCCAAATAAGCCTGGGTCGATCTCCACTCTCCGGACGTAAATCGTCCATCCCGATCTGACACGATCGTCCTAGGCATGCCATGATATCGGACAAACTGTTCCACAAATTTCCATTCCAAATCACTGACCAGAGCATCCTTCCTGACCGAAATAAACCTGGCCACCTTCGTCAACCTGTCGACGATCACCCATATCGAATAATTCCCCGCTTGTGATCGGGGAAGTTCATGTATAAAGTATATCGCGATGGCGTTGAACTTCCACTCCGGCACAGAGAGTGGCTGCAATAATCCGTTCGGGCTCTTGCACTCCACCTTTATGAGCTGACAAGACTCACAGTGGGTCACAAAGTAGGTGATGTCCCTCTTCTTGCCTGGCCACTACATGGTCCTCTTCAAGTCCTCCATCATCTTGGTGATACCCGGGTGCATTGAATATTTACTGCAGTGAGCCTCGGTCATAATGTCGTCCCAAATCCTGCCCCCTGCCGGTATGTAGACTCGCCCACTAAAAAATAATAGCCCGTCCTTCAATAAATTTTCCCCAACCGTTCCTGCCTCCAAGGCCTTGAATATCATCTCCAACATGGCTTCCTGCCTCTGCCCTTCCCTGATGTGATCCCGAATGTCATCCATGGTACTCATCGCCGCCAAGTACTCCTCGTAGAGCTCAGGATCATCCGAAGATACCAAGGAGATATGCATGTCCTCTAGCATATTCACCAGCTCCAAAGCCATCAGCTGGGGCTCTACTCCTGATGTGGTAGCTCTCCGGCTCAGCACGTCTGCCACCACATTCGCCTTCCCTGGGTGGTAGTGCATCGTATATTGGTAGTCTGATAAGAACTCCACCCATCGTCTCTGTTGGATGTTCAGCTCCTTCTACGTGTCCACGTACTTTAGGTTCTTGTGATATGGGAATATATCGCAGTGGACACCGTAGAGGTAGTGCCGCCAGATCTCAAAGCGAATATAACTGCTCCCATCTCCAAGTCGTGGATCGGGTAGTTCCGCTCATGATTCCTCAACTAACGAGAAGCGTATGCTATCACATGTCTGTTCTACATCATAACGACACCCATCCCCTGATAAGACGCATCAGTATACACCTAGAATCCTTCCTTCCCAGACGGATGGGCAAGGATGGGAGCCGACGTAAGACGACCTTTCAACTCCTGGATGGCCGCTTCGCAATGTGGCATCCAAACGAAAGCGGTATCCTTCTTCGTCAAGGATGTGAGTGGGAGGGCTATCTGAGAAAACCCCTGTATGAAATTTCGGTAATAACAAGCAAGCCCCAAGAAACTTCACACGTCAGTGGCCATCTTCAACGGTGGCCAATCCCGCACTGCTTGGATCTTTGATGGATCCACTGCTAGTCCAGCTCCACTGATAATGTGAACCAGGAAGGCCACCTCCTTCAGCCAAAACTGACACTTGCTGAACTTCGCGTATAGACTATGCTCTCGAAGTTTCTCCAACGTTAGTGCCAGATGTCGTGCATGCTCCTCTTCCATCCTCGAATAAATGAGAATGTCGTCGATGAACATGATGACAAAGATGTCGAGATATGGCTCGAACACCTGGTTCATCAGACTCATAAATGCCGACGGTGCATTCGTGAGCCCGAAGGGCATCACGGTGAACTCATACAGTTTGTATCGGCTGGAGAAAGCCATCTTTGGGAAGCCCTCCTCATGAATCCTCAGCTGATAATATCACGAAATCAAATCCAGCTTCGAGAACCTATGGTCTCCCTCCATCTGGTCAAACAGCTCATCGATCCTAGGAAGAGGTTACGTGTTCCGGACCGTCAACGTAGTCAGTGCTCTATAATCAATGCACAGTCTGAGCGTCCCATCCTTCTTCTTCACAAATAGCATCGGAGCTCCCCAAGGTGAGGAACTCAGTCTAACAAACCCAGCTTTCACCAGCTCCTACAACTGGCTCCGAAACTCCACTGACTCCTTCGGGGCCATCCGATAAGGAGCTCAAGATACTGACTTAGCCCCCAACACTAGCTGGATCTGAAAATCCTTCTCTCGGTGCGGTGGCAGCCCTATCAACTTCTCCGGTAATACGTCAGCAAAATCCCGCACGACCGGGATGCTTGACATAGGATCCTTGGCCTCGATCATCTTGAACAACACCTAATATTCTTCGTTTCCCTGCAGATGGGCCTTTTTGGCCTGAATAGACGATAACAACAGACGGGAGGTGGGTCTAATACCTTTGGCTACCACTTCCGAGTCTTCATGCCTTAGAACAATCCTCCTTGCCAGGAAGTCAATCCTTGCATGGTTCCCTTGCAGCCAACTCATGCCCAAGATCAGGTTGAAGTCTTTCATCTTCAAGAGCATCGTCGGTGCTTTGAACAGTTTTCCTCCAATCTCCACGTCCATGTTGCACTTGGCACTCATTACTAACTCCGATCCGTCCTAGAGTCGCACCTTCTTATGGATGCCAGTGAAGTGCTGAATTTGATCCAGATCATCCACAAACTCTTCTGAGACAAACGGGTGTGAGGCACCCGTTTCGAATAAGGTATGTATGGGCTTGCCGCGAATGAGTACTATACCTGGGTGATTTTTGTTGTTTGGTTCAATGCTAAGGTAAAGCTAAGGTTTGCAAGGTACTAGTAACTATAAGAAAAACACTAAAGTACCTGTGATGACCCTTGCCAGGTTCTGGAGCTGAGCCAGGTCCAAGGCATACATCTAGTCCCTGTCCTGCCTATGATCACGTCCCTGGAATCCACGACCTCGTCCACACCCTTGGCCCCTAAAATGCTGGGCTTGTGGGGCAGCCTGTAGTGCCGGTGGCGCATTCCTCCGCGGGCAGTTCCTCCGAATGTGTCTTGTCTGGTGGCATTAGTAGCACTCCGGTGCGGGAGGCGGTCCACCTTCTAGCCTCGGCACCTCTTGCACTTGTAGAGGCTGAGGAGCCAACACTACCATCCCCCTCTGCTCCTGCCTCTACTCCTGGTGGGGTCGGCCTTCCATTCTCCTTTCTCCAACAACACGACCCCTCTGCTGGTCTCTCCTGCCGCCCCGACCATGGTCCTCTGTTGGTATCTTCCTTCCATGGACGGTGTGCTGGTCTGCCTCCAGCATCTTGGCCATATCCAAGATCCTGGCCATACTGCCGTCCGAAACAAAAATGAGTGCCTGCCTCAGCTGATCACGGAGGCCCTTATAGAACCTCTTTGCATGCCCCGCATCGTCCAGCTGATTGGAGTCCGCAAACTAGGTCAGGTGGGTAAACTCCCGGTGATACTCCAGAACCATCCTGCTCCCTTGTCTCAAGTGCAAGAACATGTCCTCCAACTCATATCTCGCAGACTGTGGCATGAAATGCTCCAGCAGTGCTGCCTTAAAATCAACCCAAGAGACGTCCGCAGCCTCCAATACTGTATAGGTGGTGTCCAACAACGACTTCCACCATCTCTTCGCATGGGACTCAAAACATGAGACCACCAACGGTACTTCCATCTCTGTCGGGCACTGTATCCCTGCTAGCATCTTGTACATGGTGTCCACCCACTCCTCTGTCCGTACTGCTGACTTTGTCCCAAGGTAAGATGGGGCGAAAGACCATAGAAAATGCTCAGCCAGTTGGCCCCGGGATTTGGCTGAGGAGCCGGAGTCTTTTGTGCCCTGAATGCGTCCAGTATGGCAGTCAGCCTCTGTCCCATCTCCGTCTGCTGGAACGGAGTAGGAGCCGGTGGTGGTGGGACGACGTTTGGAGTCGGAGGCGCTCCATGCTGCGGAGTAGGGTTCGTCGCATGCCACAAAAGAAAATTAACATTCGTAAGGGGGTTTGTTTAAAAAGATTCAGTTAAAAGTGGACTTTTCATGTGATTCCCCATATGGGCACACCATTGCTTCCGCTGCTAGTTTGTCCTCAAACTATACTCGCGCGTGGTGGCCCAGGGTTTGTGGACTTCTTTTCTTCGGATTGAAGTTTCCCTCTGATACCAGTTGTAAGACCCCATTTTTTTGCTACAAAACCGGGTCTTATGCCCAGAACCGTCGCTTTGCGGTACCCACACTCGGGAAGGTCGCTACTACAAAACGCCGATCCTGCCGGCCATATCGATCGCAGAATAATAAAAGTACATTTGAACAAAAAATAAGCTCAAGTCCACATCACATAAAATATAAATCATAATTAAAAGATGTCCACTGATAATAACTGAAATAAAAGGTAGCAATATAAAGGGCTCATGCCCAGTACATCATATCCTCACTACAAGGTCACTCGCGGAAGCAAATCTACTGATAGACACTCACAAATCCTGAAAGTGGTACTCCCATTCTAGACTGGCCCACCTCCATCTGCACCGACCTCTGGTAGTGTGGCGTCTCCTCGATCCCCTAAAATGATATGGTCCACCGACCGTTAGTCAAAAATACTAAGCCTTATTTCCCCCCATCCATCCCTAGTGGCCCTAGGCACCGAGCGGGAGGATGAAGCGGAGGACAACAAGGGGTATAAAACAAAGCACATGACATGTATTAGCTACAGGAGTATCTATCACTACACAGATGTTTATATATATGAAGCAGTAAATAAAGCAAGGTAAAAACAAGTAAAGACAAGTATATAATAGAAAATTAACCATTGATTTATAGGAATGCCTATACAAACCTATAGACCAAGGTGTCGTTTAGCAAGGCCTATCATATAAAAAGTCCCATAACCAACTTATACGATATGGGTATGGGTTGAAATGCAATGCTTATGCTATGACATAAAGAGTTATTCTGGGTAATGTTATGATCAAACAAGTGCAACTCACACACTTCGACTTTATGTGCACAGACCTTTAGTTCCCCTTTTTGGAGCTAGCAAAACTCCTAGGATACCGCCGCAGTGGCAAACGGATGCAGTGGGTTGGGCCTCGCCAACCTCTAGGTTGGTATTCACACTACCTAACCTAGACCCACCCTACGCCTCAACGCGAAGAACACCGCAGAGCGCCTATATACTCTTACCGGCTGGACCACCAGACTTTCCTTGGCCAAGTGCAAATCCACGCTTGCCTAGTCAGCGTATTGGCATCGGTGAGAAAGACCGTCAATACTGAAGACCCACCACCTTTAGGCACATGCAATATGATTACTTTACACCTACGAACATAGGCGCCCTTGGCTAACCTGCCCGTCACCATAACCTTCGGAGCCACCGGCTCGCCGGACTAACCCGTCTGTACCTACAACCACCGAGCCGACTGCTCATAAGGCCAAACCAACTAACCACCTATAGCGACGAGGTGTGGATGAATATATTATTGAGTTAATCTTGCATAAAAAATTATTCCTACGGTTTTGTGTTAACCATGGACTTCCCGAGGACTACCCTATGAGGGGCTCACAATGGTACTAGGAGCTTGATGCAATTACGAAAAGTGTACCGGTCGTACAAGTAATAAAAGTTGGGAGAGACTCCCCGAATATCGTTCTCAAAGGACTGTAAGTTGGGGTGTATTACTTTCTCGTTAGGGAAATCAGTTATAAAGATTTCTATGGTTTGAAAAAGGGGGGTTTGATTTGGATTTCCAAATTTAACAACAATAAAAGGAAAATACTGGCCGAGAGCACCGCTTCGCTTGGCGAGATAAAGTATAGGACATGATGCTGTGCTTCGATAAGCAGAATGGACAGAAGGCAGACGGAGGGAGTGATCTCTATTGCGAGAGTGAGGGTCGCAAACACCTCTTCGATGTCTCACCTCTACCTTTTGCTAGAGTAGCTCAGTTAGTGCGTGTATGGGGTGGACGTGAAATGGAGGTGGTGCACATCATAACATAACATCAAAGTAGAGAAAATAGCTAGGCATGCTTTCATTCATAGACAAACAAAGAGCATTCTAGGTTCATTACAAGTGTTTAGGAGCACATCACACAAATAGACAAAGGGTAGAGTGAACCACAAGAAGGAAAGTCTCGTTGTGGGTCGTGGTTGGAATGGTGGGTTGTCTAGCCGCCTCCGAGCTCAGTCCGTGGTTGCTTCCGAGATCTATAGGTTGTCACTACCTCTATCTTTATCTGCCATCTTCCCTAGTGTAGGTTCCTTCTTCTTTACTAAATGGAGTACGCCAAACCTTGATGCTGGTTGTAGATGGCCGGGAAGGCTTCTAGATCCTTCGATGAGGCTTAGAATCACCAGAGAACACTTCCCAAGTGGAGGAGATGGATGGGGTCATGGAAATGGCAGAGCTGGAATGAAAGTGGCTGGCTCGGTCTGTCTTCTTGAGGAAGGGCGAATCCTGCAGCTTTTATAGAAAACAGTCAGAAAATTGGTCACGCACGGCCGAACGCACGACTGTGCGTGGACCGTGCGTTATTTATGAAGCAGCTAGCTCAGGAAGACGAAGCTGACCGCCCATGCATTTTACTCACGCGTGGTCAAAGCCGGCCATGCGTAAAAATGCATGGGAAAAATCCGAAAGCCAGAATTTCAGATTGCCAGCGGAGCTCGTGCATTTTACTCACGCACGGGCAAGTCAACCGTGCGTGAACAAAGCACACGAGCAAATCCAGATCACCATTTTGAACCACAGAAGACCACACACGATCAGAGCAATCACACGTCAAGGAAATGCACGGCCGTGCGATTCATGCAGACTTGAAATCTGGGCAAACATGGATGAACTGTCCGCTTGCACAACAATCAACACAGGAAACACACAGCTGGGAAATACCACTCCAACTCAATCCAAAAATAGAAAAAGGGGTTGGGGAGCACCATGTGCTTACCCCTAACGACATGAAGCGCAAATGCTCCCCCAAAATGGGCCTTAACAATACACATAGCGTGGAAGTGAATGCAAGTGAAATACAAGCAATATTAGCTTGAATAAGACGTGCACAAGAGTGAAAACTAGCCCGGATGAGTCCATAAAATAGTATAAATATTGGACTCATCACACCCCCAGACTTAACCATTTGCTCGTCCCAAGGAAATCATCCCTTATGCGGACGAGAAAAAAGGTCTAGCTGGCTTAACAATTGCAAATGTGGAGTATCATGTGAAGTCGCATACTCACGCTCACATAAATGCAATAGAAGAAATTTTTAATTATACAAAATAGTTTGTAAAAATCTATGAGCGTAATTATATATTATTTCTACTCAAAAGTTGAATCTCGGTGAATCGTCCGGTTATGCGCAGGAAGAAAGTAAACTGATCGCTGAGGAAAGTATTGCTCAAGATCAGAACTCGAAACAACCTCCATTGAAATCCATCAATGTCGGCGACCATAAGCTCACTCGGTCACACTCTCTCCACGACATTGGTTCGATTCATTACGTGAGTCAGTAGGAATTTAGGTTAGAGATAGGGCTCGGGTTTCGGTTGGGTATACAATGATAAACATGATGGTAAACACACCTAACCCAAAAGAGCATGCGCTAAGGAGACTATCCAAGCACTACAATATGCGCAGGTGCACCACACCCCCAGACATGAACTTGAAAACACGGGTGTGTGCACCGCCTACTCCCAATACAACCTTTTTGTAAATAATTTTCAATTAAGCTCTTTTCTCATCATTTTTTTCAACTCTTTTTATTTTCTCATTTCATCATTTTTTCGTTTCAATTATTTATTCATTGGAGCACATCCACATTTCCACAATTAAATCACAACATCAACATTCCCAAAATACAAATATGAAAACAACTAAAGCTCAGCTTTGGGTATGCGACTGGGATCGTCTTTTTGGCTTTGGTGGAGAAGTGGTGGAGCTGAATCAAGAGACGGGGTAGGCACAGAGGGGCTAGCAGGGATCATATGATAGGATCGATATGAAAGAGCTCATATTGGCCAAAGTGACGGCCTACGTAACGCTCACACACTGAACTAACCTATTCCAATGCTTCAAGAGTCGCTTGGGGCAAGTTCTTAGCCACCGAGAAAGACAATCCTTCCTCCCGACTTGAACAATACAAGCCTAGCGAACGCCAACACACATTCCTATGCTACCATCAGATTCATACCGGATTCACCACTTTTGAGTAGGATAAACAATTATTACGCAAATTGAAAAAATACAAAACTATAAGCATAATGAAAAATTTATTCCATACACAATTCTATGCAAGACGCGAGTACTCGACTAGAGCACTACGGGAGTCAACATTTTACTCCATCTCACAATCCTAAGCCAGCACAACAATTTTTCCAATCCTACAAAAGAAATGAGTTTAGACTCGTTATGCACCTAAGATTAAGTGCGCTCTCTAGTGGGTGTTGTGGTGTGAGATGAAAATGAGCATAACTAAACAATTTAATTGAAGTATATCTTCTAGTATGCAGTGTCATGTGCACGTGCAAGTGGGTAACGAAACTCTACTCTCCCCCCAAAATTAAATTTAAACATCACAGAATGCACTACTACATTTTAAATGGACGTAGGAGGAGAGGTTACCCCATGCTCAGAAATAAGCATACAAGAAGATCGACGTTAATCTGCAAATTAGCTCCAACCTCGCCAGTAAAGTCGTCATACCTGCAGAAATTGCTCCCGCACCGCACAAAACAAAAACAAAACAGCAAAATAGGGTCGTCTCCCAAAAGCCCTTTTGTTTACCATCCTTAAGGTGGACCAAATACATGTATTAGCATTGTATAAATAGAGTTCTAGCAATTGTCCAATAGATCACCCAAAAGAGACACATAAGCAAATTAAAGACACGAAACAAAAGCAGACTAAAATAGCAGCAACAAAAACCCAGAGACTCCGTCACGACTCAGCTATATGCTGATTTATGATGGTTCTCCCCAGCCACATGAGATAGGAAGGAGGTGAGGGCTTTAGGTTTCAAAGGAGATGTCTCTCCCTTGCCCCTAACCTCTTCCTTCTCGTGTCGGAGGGCAGCAGAGCAGGTAGCGTGCAATAAATTTTTCTGTTTCAATTTCTCCACAGTAGGAGAGCACCAACAAGCAACATGCTCTCTATCGTAACCGGTGCCTAGCAGTTTCGGAGCAGCCAGGGGCTTCATTTCTTCACCCAATATGGGTGACAGATTGGCCCAACGAACCTATTTTAGCTGTTTACAAATTACTTTAGTTTTAACAAAATCATTCAAAGAGTTTTCGGCCTTGCCGACCATGGTAACTTCTAACTTCGCGCCCTCGCCGCCTTTATTCTCAGCTTTCTCTTCATCCATCACATATTTCTTCACTATCTCCTTTTTTTCCTCCTTTGACTCCGCATTAGTTTTTTTGCTTTGCTTCTCCATAACTGTAGTCAACTTATTAGCAAATTTATCAGAAATGACAGGTAAAGAATTTAGATCCTTGGTTATTGTAGATGGAAGAGGTTGGGGTGCCACTTTGGGTGACAAGGTGACACACCCCTTAGCAGTGTGAAGGGTGGTGCCACTCTCCTTCAAGAATGGGACACCCAAAAATAGGCATGGAAGTGTTTTCCCTGGGTCCCAGAACTTGAAAGTTTATGACAACCGAAGCTCCATCTACAGCGACCTGGACGTCCTTGATCTCACCCTCAGTTTCCACCACCATTCCATTTGCAATTACAAGTAATGTACCATCATCGACATTGATTTTTAGGTTCAGCTTTTCAACGTCTTGCAGTGCAAGAACATTGCGCGACGATCCAGTGTCGCAAAGGGCGGTGGTTTCAACATCATTCATCTCACATTTCAGTATCAAGTTTCCCTCATGGCAGCCATCTGGCTCAATTAGGCTCTTTCCCTGCTCGCGTGGATTCTTTTCCGTCATGCTAGTGAGAGCACCCTGAGTTCGCTCAGAGAGCACTTGAGCCAATTGACCCAGTTGCATTTCTAAGTTCCTCATCGAGGCAGTTTGATTGGCCATATTTGCTTGGGCCACATCAACAAACTTCTCCATCATATCTTCTAACGCACTTTTTTGCTGCACCAGAGTGCCTTGGTTATAACCTAGTTGAGGCGGCCTCGGTTGGCTTCCGGACGCTTAAGCATCAAATTGATGCTGGCTCGGTTGCCATCGTTGGCCTGCAGTGTTTTGGTTCAATGGGAAATTTGGGTGATTTCTCACACCCGGATTATAAGTATTCAAGAATGGTGCAATGTGGTTTTGATTTGGAATGTAATTAACATTCTCTTCCACATTGAGATTAGAAAAATCAGAGGAGATTTCACCTGAGTGGCATTCATAGGTATGATGTCCGGAGTTCCCGCACCCATGACAAGAAATAGCCATGACCGGAGCCAAAGATGAGGCATGCCTCTTCAACAATGCTATGCTCTCGTATGGTGACGGCACTGCCTCCACAGGTGGACCAGAAGTGTTCACTTCAAATAGCCTTCTTGCATTCCGTGGGGTGTTCCGCCCTGCAGTCCAAAATGAACAATGAGTCGCGGTGTCCTACAAAATTCGCAATGCTTTGTCGGGAGTGTAATTTAGGAGATTTCCGCCGGCAGCAGCATCAATCATGGCCTTGCAGTTAGGCTCTATTGCGAAGTAGAAATACTCCACAAGGTTCCAGGGTTGCAGCTCATGCTGAAGACACTTTCAGAGTTCCATAAATCTCTCCCAAGATTCCACGAGGATTTCCTGATCATGTTGCTGGAAGGTTGCAATCTCTCTCCTTAAGTTCACAGTTTTGTCCACTGGGTGGAACTTTTCCACGAATTTGGAGGAAAGCAGCTCCCATGTGGTCGCTGTTCCCGATGGGATTGTATGGAGCCACACATTTGCTATATCAGAGAGGGAGAATGGGAATAGTCTTAATTTCACCATGTCGTCCGCTATGCTGGCATACCGAAATGTTCCGCATATTTTTGAGAACTCTGACAGGTAAAGATGGGGGTCTTCACTTGCCAACACAGAGAACTGGGCATTATTGCGGATGATGTTCAGGATTGCCGGCTTGATCTCAAACTGGTTATTCGTGATGGATGGGACAAAAACGGGATACACACTCCCCATAGTGGGAGTGGTGTAATCTCGCATCATTCTGGGCCTTGGTCAGGCCACCTCATTTTCATCAGCCACCTGACCAGCAGCTGGCGCATTCTCTCCCCCGGGGTTAACTCCATTTCTGTTAATATTATTATTATTATCCATAACAGCAGCAGCACGGTAGTGCGCGCGCAACATCCTCTCTATCTCTAGGTCGTACTCTACTAGATCAACAGGGCCTTGCCCATGCATAAACTTACACACAACAAAAATAAAACTAAAAATCAACAAAGAACCTTTATAACAGCTTGCAGGAAGAAAAACTCATACAACGCTTGCAGTACCTGGCAACGGCGCCAAAAACATGATGCGATTATGACAAGAGCACCGGTCGTACCAGAAATAAGAGTTGGGAGAGACTCCCCGAATATCATTCTCAAATAACTGCAAGTTGCGGTGCTTGACTTTCTCATTAGGGAAATCAGTTATAAAGAATTCCATGGTTTGAAAAATGGGGGGGGGGGGTTTGATTTGGGTTTCCGAGTTTAACAACAATAAAAGGAAAATGCGGGCCGAGAGCACTACTTCGCTTGGCGAGATGAAGTGCAGGCCGCAATGTCGTGCTTCGGTAAGAGGAATGGACGGAATGCAGACGGAGGGAGTGATCTCTATTGCGAGAATGAGGGTCGCAAACACCTCTTCGACCTCTCACCTCTAGCTTTTGATAGAGTGGCTCAGTTAGTACGTGTATGGGGTGGACGTGAAATGGAGGCGGTGCGCATCACAACATAACATCAAAGTAGAGAAAATAGCTAGGCATGCTTTCATTCATAGACAAAAAAGAGCATTCTAGGTTCATTACAAGTGTTTAGGAGCACATCACACAAATAGACAACGGAGAGAGTGAACCACAAGAAGAAAAGTATCGCCATGGGTCGTGGCCGGAATGGTCGGTTGCCTAGCCGCGTCCGAGCTCAATCTGTGGTTGCTTCCGGGATCTAGAGCTTGTCACTACCTCTGACTTTCTCCGTCTTCTTCCCTAGTGTAGGTTCCTTCTTCTTACTAAATGGAGTATGCCAAACCTTGATGCTGGTTGTAGATGGCCGGGAAGGCTTCCAGATCCTTGGATGAGGCTTAGAATCACCGAAGAACACTTCCCAAGTGGAGGAGATGGATGGGGTGACGGAAATGGCGGAGCTGGAATGAAAGTGTCAGGCTCGGTCTAAATTCTTGAGGAAGTGCGAATCCTGCAGCTTTTATAGTAAACAGTCAGAAAATTGGTCACGCACGGTCGAACGCACAAACGTGCGTGGACCGTGCATTATTTATGAAGCAGCTAGCTCAGGAAGACGAAGCTGACCGCCCGTGCATTTTACTCATGCACGGTCAAAGCCGACCGTGTGTAAAAACGCACGGGAAAATTCCGAAAGTCAGAATTTCAGCTTGCCAGAGAAGCTCGTGCATTTTACTCATGCACAGGAAAATCAACTGTGTGTGAACAAAATGCACGAGCAAATCCAGATCACCATTTTGAACCTCAGAAGACTGCGCATGATCGGAGCAATCGTGTGTCAAGAAAATGCATGACCGTGCGATTCATGCAGACATGAAATCTGGGCAAACATGGATGAACCGTCCGCCTGCACAACACTCAACACCGGAAGCACACAACTTGGAATACCCCTCCAGGTCAATCTAGAAATAAAAAAAGGGGTTAGGGAGCACCATGTCCTTACCCCGAATGACATGAAGAGCAAATGCACCCCAAAATGGGCATAAACAGTGCACATAGCGTGGAAGTGAATACAAGTGATATACAAGCAATATTAACTTGAATAAGACGTGCACAAGAGTGAAAACCAGCCCGGATGAGTCCTTAAAATAGTATAAATATTGGACTCATTAGAGCTATGATGGGCTGAACCCCAAAACACCCTTTCCAAGGCACTTACTATTATTGATAACTACCCATGAGCATACCCCTCTCACCATTACACTTATTAACCCTAAGTGTGTTTTATTCCACTCCAAGGGAATGACAATCATTCATCGATCCCCAAGCACACTCTTGCCTCCTAGTCAACTAGACTTCTTACACCCACTTTCCTTTGGCGGCCCCTCCCAAATCCAACCAGTCTGAGTGCACCAACTTCCTTAATTTCCCATTTAAAACCTACATGTTTATCCTCATTCAGCCCTTTCACTATATGCAAACCACTTGAACTATATGATGTATAAAAAGTGAAAGACTCCCAATGCTCATCCAATGACCCAAGATTATTATTGGGGGTGTGTTATGACATTTTAGACTATCTCCAGAAATTCATAATTTTCCTAATTTATTTGGCATTTATTATATTTTTTTCAAAATCTGGGAACCGATGACTTTCAAGATAAAGTATGGTTTTCTGATAAGGTATGACCTTGATAAAACTTATACAGCTATATTTCATCAAGATAACAACCTCATATGAAATTCATAAATTTCCAAAAAGGTTTTGACCTCCAAATAAAATATTGATTAATTTATCAAAATCATAGGTTTACAAAGGAAGTACCAAAAATCCTCATTCAAAAATTACAAGAAAATTATTAGATGACTAGGGTGATCAGAAAAGTTGACTGGATGAGTTTCATAATTTTCCAGATTCATTTGACTATATAAATCCTTTATTTAAATAAACCAATCCAAGGGCACTTTGTGAAGAGAACCACATAAAAACTCCTCCAAACATTATACTAAAATTTACAGATACTATTCTTGCCCTAAAAAGTTCTCTGACCAAGTTTCACGATTTTCTAGTGAGTATAAATCTATAAATTAATTTTCTTACAACTAGGGCAAATTTTGGGGTTATGAATGAAGTACTATATATATCAATCCAAAATTCATAACAAAATAATCAGAGAATGATATCATCCATATAATAAGCAACAATAAGAAAGTGCCCTAATTGATTCTTAATTAATTCAAAGGGGACAAATGTTCCAAATAATTCCAGGTAAATTATCTAGGGCATAATACCACCCTATGAACCTCTCTACCAGGTTTCAAGTCAATCCGATGATATACGACCCCATGTCCTTCAATATGTTCAATATACAGCCCCAAGGTTTGAACCAGGTTCTAGGGCACATCCACCCCAAACCACCCAAAAACACTTGTGAGGGTGTTTTGTGTGATAATAAATCAGTGGCCCAAGTTTCATCACTTTTGGATGAGGTTTGACCACTCAACCCATCAAGTGCACTTTTGATCTAATATACCATAGTTTGACCAAATTAGGGTTACTTAATTACCCCACCAAATCAATCCCAAATGGGATGAAACTTTTACCAGAGTCATGGCATGACCCTAAAAACCACCCACCAAAATTTGGAAGGGTTTAAAGGTCTCTAGGCCCTAAAATTAATTCGTACATGAATTATTAAATTTCTACAAAAACTATAGAAGAAGGTCCTCCAAAAATTATCATTTTTAGATATGTTGAGGGTAAGGGCAAATCTAGCTTATGCTCCAAATTTCAAAGCATTTGGATGTTTGGATTAGTGGGGGCACTCAAATCAATCTCTGGTCAACCCTATGTACAGGTTTCACCGTTTTGAGTGCTGTAGTCAAACCAGTGGGCCAAATTGGCTCAAATCAATTTTAAAATAAACTAGACATAAAGATCTACAACTTTTGTCTCTGGCCATTTTTCCTGATACAGAATCTAAAGGTTCAATTTTCAGTTTCAAAAACGTGTATTTCTAGGGGAAAATATGACGTTAATTAACCATAAAATTAATAATCTATCTAAATAGAGGGCATCGGTTCATCTTCTTCAATCAGCTAAAGACCATGATCGACCCATCTTGTACCAACTTGGGAGGTGATTTTCCAACCACATATACCCTCTCTCGGTCGACCAATGCCTCCACCACCTTCGTTGAGGTGGCGACCGACGATGTAGGGTAGTTGGCCGGCCGAAGGCGGCCGGAATCGGGGATTTGAACAAGAGAAGAAAAGCTTGAACTCAAGCTTTTGGCCATGCCGATCCAAGATTAATTGGCCCCAAATATAGCGGCTAAAATGATGAGATCTATCCACTAAGAAATAGATGAGAGGAGAGGACCTGAGTGGTGGCTTGTAGCCGTGCTGATCATCGGTCCGCCATGGTTGGTCCAGAGCTCTTGGGTGCCATGTCGATGGGTGCTTAGATGGTAGAGTTCTTCTGGAAAGTGGGGAAAAATCCTTCTCTTCACCCCTTCAGGCCTTTATAGAGCCAATTCAGGGAGGGGAGGAGGTGAAGCTTGGGATTCCTCTATTAACAGCATTCATGGTGAAAATTTTGGCCATGCCCAAAGGTCACCAAATACATCCTCCTTAAGAGTTGGAAAACCTCTTAATCTTCCCCTAATTGATAGGGGGAATGGATCTCCATCAATTGAGAGGACTTTTGGCCTCCCTTGGCCATGAATTTGGCAACCAAAGTGAGTCTCGTCCGCCTCCCATCAATTGCGCTACCGCTGGCGCTAGGGCTAGCGCCAGCGCTAACATCTCAACGACATAACGCTTATCGGTTTGTCCTCTACCGCTAGCCCTAGTCGTAGCGCCTTGCATTAGCACTAGCGTCTGTACTAGCGCCAGCGCGTGCACTAGCATCTCGATGGTGTACGGTTCATCTTAGCGGTTCAGAGCTCGTCTCGACGGTCTGGCTAAACCACTACTAACGCCAGCGCTAGCCGCTAACGTCGGCACTAGCGCCACATTCAATACACCCCTTTATTTCTATGGTTGGATAATTGGGGTGTTATGAGGGGACCCCCTTACTGGGTTAGTCATGTCATGGTGGAGTCATGGGTCATGGTGATGCCCTAAATCCAACCCTAGGCTTGGTAACTGGAAATTAGTATCTGCAGACCATGATGATTTTCGCCTCGAGCCTAAGCTCTTATGATCTCTTCGCGCATCCTAGTGTTTTGTCATGACCTAGTCATGACAAAACTGTCCTACGGGTCTAGTTGTTTGGGGGATGTTACACGCTGAGCTCGAGCGGTCTCTAAGCGCTGGGCGGTCTCTCCGAGCCCGGGCGATCTCCCATCGCTCGGGTGATCTCACCAGCTCCCCAATCTCGGGCGGTCTCCCACCACCCGGGCGCCCTCCCACCGCCCAGGAGATCTCGCCAGCTCACCGAGCCCGGGCGGTCTCTAATCGCCGGGCGGTCTCGCCGAGTCTGGGCGATCTCGCTTCTGCCGGCCACTCATGACTCAGGCAACCCATTTTTCCTGGCCCTGCCCATTCCAACAGGTCCCGCGCCTATAAATAGAGGGGCAGTAGTACCAGTTTGGAGGACTTCAGAGTTTCCAGCCCCCAACCTGTGACTTGAACGATCTCATGTTTTGAGACCGCGATGAGCTCTCCCCCTTGTTTGGGCGATCTCCCACATGTTGAACGATCTCCCTCGGCGACCTCTTTTCTGCTCGCAACCATCTCTTTTCTCCCTCTCTTACTCCTTCACTTGTGGCTCAAAGTAATCGACCACCCAACAGTTTTCCCCCTCATCCTTCTCCAGCTTTAGCAAGTGTGGACCTGGTATATTTTTGGTTCGAACAGTACCTCTCATGTTATGTTATCTTATAAGGATGTTTTCAACTACATGGGCAGGGAAGCAACGGAGCTCAATTTGAACACCTATCCTTGCCTAGCTTTAGTAGTGGACTGTCTCTCCCGACCTTTCTCAATCCTTACCTATAAGTTCCACGACCTAATATTAATCAGGATCCTAGTCACTAGTGGACCTCTTCATATGTCCTGTCATATCGACGTCAAATTCCAATTTGATAGTTTTGCTAAGCGCACCCCAACCTCCACAACTAGTGTATTCCACTACTGGTTAACTCGTCGATCAACAATGCACATGTATATACCAAAGGGTTAGCACCTTCAGGAGTGGTGACCATAAGGGAGGGGTCTAAATCTAACATTTCAGTTTGTACTATTTGCAGACCGACGACCTTTACTCAAATCCACATGTCCTAAAAGGGTGACTATTTGAATCCTAATTAAGAATGAGTTGATTATAGTTACAGAAGTGGTAGTTTACCCACATTCAGATTTATAATTTTTATTTCACCGAACAAATGTATTTGGGCCAATTTAATTAATTCATATAAACCCGGTGAGACTAGATTTGAACATGAGGTAGCTTTTTTCACATGCCAATAATTTCAAGAAAATTTCCAGATGTTCATAATGATATCAAAAGTCAATATACAAATTTCTATAACATTCCAGCAACAATAATTCAATATATCAAATTTTCAAGTTATAATCTAAGATTCTACATTGTGAAGGAACTATGATGTCTTCTCAATGAATAAATTTAACAAAATTTCCAGAGATTCATATTGCTATAAAAAATATATGTACAAATTTCTATAACATTCCAATGTCAATAATTCAAGATATAAATTTCTCAAGTTATAAGTCCAAGTTCTACATTGTTAGTGAAGTATGATATCCTCTCAATAAATAAATCTAACAAATTTCCAGAGGCTCATTTTGCTATCAAAAGTCTATGTACAAATTTCTATTGCATTCCAGTGTCAATAGTTCAAAATATAAATTTCTCAAGTTATAACCCCAAGTTCTACATTATGAAGGAAGTATGATGTCCTCTCAATAAAAAAATCTAACAAAATTTCCAGAGGTTCATATTGCTATCAAAAGTCTATATACAAATTTCTATCGCATTCCATTATAAATAATTCAAGATATAAATTTCTCAAGTTATAACCCCAAGTTCTACATTGTGAAGGAAGTATGATGTCTTCTCAATAAATAAACCTAGCAAAATTTCCAGAGGTTTATATTGCTATCAAAAGTCTATGTACAAATTTCCATAGGATTCCAGTGTCAATAATTCAAGATATAAATTTCTCAAGTTAAAACTCCATGTTCTACATTGTGAAGGAAGTACCATTAATAAGCAACAATAAATTCCATAAAAATTTCCAAGGGATTCAGATGATCTCATAAACCCAAATACCCAATTTCACGAAATTGTGAATTCATTAACTTACCTAAAGGTGGTGTGAGGCAAATTGGGGGTAATTGAATAATCAATGAATAAGAGTCTATATTATTTCTAAAAACACCAAAAATCTACAAAGTGTAATCTCACTCTTTCAATGTAAACCTGGAGTTTCATAATATTTCAGAACTTTCTGACCCTAGATTTCTCATTTATGTCAAATGTGTCATAAGTACCCAAACTCTACTTTCCTAGGGAAATCAACCCAAATGTTATTGGGTTTTCTTGAGATGGTATATCTCATAAATCAAAATGCATGTTCCAAATTTGGTAGACATTGACCAAGGTAATAAATTTATTTCAACAAAATAGCAAGTTTATAATACGTACACACTCAAATTTCCCAAGTCACCTTGGTCTTGCATGTGGCTTTCCCTCACATGCATGAACCCAAATGGGTTCAAACTTTTACTAGTGACTATTTATGGTCTAATTAATATGCCACCAAAGTTTTGGGTCAAGTTGAGTTGAATTATACATGTTGTTTTAGATCTACATTTTGTGCTATATGCACACCAAAAATTTCCCCATTGCATGCATGTGGAATTCCTTCACATACACAAATCCAATCGGTCCCAAATTTATACCAGAGGTCTATAGTGACCGACATTGTCATCTATCAAAATTTGGGGTCATTTGGTGTTGTCTAGCCATGTATACAACAAATACATGATTTATCAAATCATTGTAAAAATTATGGGAAGATGTTTCCTAAAAGCTATGATTTTTGGACAGAGGGTAAAAATAGGTAATATATGTCTATGGTTAAAATTTCAGCCCTATTCACCCATTAATTGTAGAGATATACTCAAAATACTCTCCGTGCTATAAGCACAACATTTCATATGCTAGACAAAACTTGCATGTTGAAAATATGAACTTGCATAGCTTCAATTGGTCCAAAAGTTTGTAGAGAGACTTGTATTGTCCTTATTGACCTTCCAATGAAGATTTGATGGATTTTGAGTTCATAAAACTCAAAAATCAACACATGCATGGATTATTAAATATTTTCTAAGACTATAGGAAAATGTTGTCCACAAATTATCATTTTTGGACAGGAGGTGTATTTAGAGTACATGCATGCATGCACAAAATTTCAACCTCATACCATTAACCATATAAACATTATTCTAATAATTTGGGATGTCCCCTCCTAGGGACCAGTCCCACTAAAACTGCCCTAGAGGGGGTTGTAAGGCACCAAATATCTCAATTCATAATTAAAGTAGACCTAAGGGGCTACATTTTTTATGTTGATCACTTAGCCTAGATTAGGCTCTAAGATACATAAAAATCCATTTGAAAATGTCTGTCCAGTGTGTGACAAAACACAATCATTTAATTAACTATAATACATTTAATTCATCACTACACGCATCTTGAAGCATGATGCGATAATTTCGGCAAGTGCACCGGTCGCGCAAGTAATAAATGTTGGGAATAGAATCCCCGAGTGTCGGTCTCTTGAGGAATGCAGGTTGGGTGAACGAAATGCGTTGTGTGACAATTGTTACACAAGCGGGAACAAACACGAAAAGTGGAGTTTTGATTTGGGTTTCCTACTGTTAACAGCAATAGAAGAAATGCGGGTCGAAATCACCGCTTCGCAAGGCGAGATGGGTGCAACGGCCGCAATGCCGAGGTTCGTGAGGCGGATGGACGGTGCGTATGGTCTCTAGTGCGGAAAGTGAGGGTCGCAAACAACTCTTCACAACTTGCCGCTAGCTCTTGCTAACGCGAATCGAACACGATGTGTGCGTGCGTGAGTGAGTGAGCGCGTGGAGGTGAAGCAAATCACAAACATTCATTGGAGGACAGAGAAGAAATAACCATTGCATTTAAACCAAACATCATGATATTCAAGTTTAAAATGATTCGCAAAAATACAACAAATGGGAGAAGAAGAGGATAACCAATGGACGAAGACTAGCGGCCGTTCACGGCCGGAATGGCAGTTTGTCAAGCTACCTCCGGACTCGGGTGGACTGTGCTTCCGGCGTCGAGAGACTGTCACGATCTCTCCACGTGCTTCTGTCGTCTTCTACCTCAGGATTGCTATTCTCCTCACCGAACAGAAATGGAGAAGGCTTGCTTGAGTGCTTGCGGACGGTGGAGAATGCTTCCGGATGATGGAGGAATGTATAGAATGACCGGAGATGACTTCCCCTTGCGGAGAAGATGAAGGGGAGGTGTCTGGAGATGGAAATCGGCGGCGTACGGACTGGAAAACCCGCTCCCGGAAGCCCGATCATCCCTAATTCGCGAACAGGACTATATATAGGCGCTGGAATGAACAGCGCGCACGGTCATTGGCACACGACCAGTGGTTGTGCGCACTAGCATCCTGTGATCGTGCGCCTGACTGGACGGAGCCTGAAAGGTAAGAAAATTATAAAATACAATGTTCGCACGATCAGTGGCGCACGACCAGTGGTCGTGCGCATTAGAATCAGTGATCGTGGGCTGTGTTCCTGTACAGAATTGTACCGGAAAACCCCTGCATGACACCTGTTCCAGCACAACCACGAATCCAGCCACTGAAAGTGGCACTTAACAATGCATAGCAACTACTAAAGGAGAATAATATGAAATAACACCAAAAACTGGCCTAAAAGTGCACCTAGCATGGAACATCAAATATGAACGAAAACATGCCTAAAGTGTAGTGCATAGACTAAATAATCGGCCTAGATGAGTCCATAAAAGTGTATATAATTGGGACTCATCACACCCCCAGACTTACCTGTTTGCGCGTCCCGAGCAAAATATCTCCCATGTGGACTAGAAAAAACAAAAGCTGGCGTAGTAATTGAATATGCGTAGTACCATGCGAAGTTGCTCACTCGCACTTGTAGAAATTTTAGCAGAAAATTCTTTTAAACATGCAAAGTAGATTAACATTTTCTAAATTGCGTATCTACTTATTATTATTACTCGTAATTTGAATCGTGGTGAATCCTTTGGTCACGCATAGGTGGAAAGTAGCTTGATCACTAAGTTGAATATTACTAAAGATCAAAGATCAAGACAACCTCCAAAGAAATCCATCAATGACGATGGCCATAAGCTTGCCCGTTCACACTCTCTCCACGACACTGGTTACGTTCAAAGTGCAAATCAATAGGACTTTAGGTTATGATTTAGGCTTAGGCTACGGTGTGGAAAACAATGATAAATGTGGGGGCTTAGCACACATAACCCAAATGAGCTCGCAATAAAAACACTATCCCAGCACTAATAAAAATGTGTACACCACACACCCAGACTTAAACATGAACTTATGGTGGGTGTACACCGCCTATTTACATCTCTTTGCACATTTTTTTTTCATTTCTTTTCACATTTTTTTTTCTTTTCAACTTTATAACTTTGCACAATTAATAACAAAGACAGCTATATCTTCAATAACGCATTTCCACCACAATCACAAATATACACCGCATCAACACCCAACCTTTTTTAAATGAAAAAAAATTGCTTGAGCTCATAATTTGGTGGGCGATTAGGATAGTCATCTTGGCTTTGGCGAATTGAAGGTGGAGCTGAATCAAGAGGTGGCGGTTAGGAACAAAATGGCTAAACAAGGATAGAGTGTGTAGGAATGGTGCAAAGGCTCAACCGGGCCAACGAATGGCCTATATCCCACTTGCACAAATGAACTAACCTATACCCATGCTTCAAGAGTCGCTAGGGGCAAGTTCTTAGCCACCGAGAAAGAATGTCCTTCCTCCCGACTCGAGCAATACATCACTAGTGATCGCATACACACTCACCTACACTACCATCAGATTCTACTGGATTCATAAATTACGAGTAGAATAAACAGTAGTCACACAATTAGAAAATTATAAAACTAAATGCACGAGAAAAAGCTAATTCTACACGAATTCTACACGTAACACGAGCACTCGACTAGGAGCACTACAAGAGTCGACATGTTACTTCACAACTCAATCATATGCCAGCACAAAAAAGAACTTTCCAATCGAACATGAAAGATTAGGTTTGACCCAAGACGCTCAAAACAAGTGAGTACGCGCTCAAGTGGGTGTAGTGATGTGCATTGAAAAAGCTGAAAATTATTGAATTTTGAAAAGTTACAAAGAAATTTGCTTTTGGTATGCAAATGAAGTGGTGCACGGGCATGCGGGTAATAAAGTTCGTTACACTCTCCCCCAGACTTATGACATATTATGCGTGGAAATAATATAACATTACAATCACAAAACTGAAAGCTAGGAGGGAGAAGTGTTACCCAATGCTCAGAATTGAGCATACCGGAAGATTGGCGTTAATTTCGTGCACAATCCGCAGCATCCGCCAACATGAAGTACAAAGCACACCTGCAAACGGTACAACTAAAATCAGCAAAAATAGAGAAAAACTGAATTGAAACAAGTTAGAAAAAACAAAAACAGCAAATCTGGGTTGTCTCCCAACAACGCTTTTGTTTTATGTCCTTAAGCTGGACCAAATACCTGTATTATAATTGTTTTAAGAGTGCAGAAATTAAAAAAGAGTGCATAAGAGAAAGTTTCACAGAATAAGAGATAAACAGAACATCAGCTGTAAGCGCTTTTATGGTGCTCGTCTCCCGTAGCATGTAGGCGGGAGGTGAAGGCTTTAGGGCCAACACTAGTGTCACCCAGTGTTCCCCTAACCTCCGCCCTCTTGCCACGGAGAGCGGCAGAGCGCGCATCGCGCAAACGCTTCTCTTGTTTAAGTTTAGCAACAATCAGAGACTGCCAACGTTGAGCATTTTCAGATCCTCCTCTGATAGGAGCGGGAGGCGTCATTTCCGTCGCCGTAGTGACGACCGGATTGGCCCAAGAGATGGAACGCTTAACTCATTTATTACAGGATTCAATACAAGAAAATAATGGGACATCGTCCCGAATCACGTTTAGCTCAAAATGTTTAGGACTGCTGCCCTCCTCTCTCTTGGAATCATTGTCTCTCCAAGAGTCTACTTCTTCCTCTCTGCTTGACTGGTACTCTTCCTTTTCTCCTTCAGAAGATCCATCACCTTTCTTATCCCCTGCACAACTTAGTGATTCATCAGAAAGAAAAGGAGGATGGCAAATGGATGTTTCAGTTATAGTCTTGGGACAAGTGGGCAAAGGTATCTTATTGTGTAGGAGGACACAACCCGCAGAAAAGTCAAGGGTGGCACTGCTCTCTTTCAAGAATGGTACACCCAAGATGGGGATGGAGTGATTCTCCCGGGGTCCTAACACTTGAAAATCAGCAACCACCACTGTCCCATCAACTATAACTTCTACATTTTTCATTTCCCCTTCTGATTGTATGACGGTACCGTTTGCGAGCACAAGAGATTTCCGTTCCTCCGTATTAATTTCAAGTTGCAAGTTATCAACGTCTTGCAAAGCAATGACGTTGCGGGAGGAGCCAGAATCACACAAAGCCTTAGTATCTATTTTATTAATGGAGCAGGAGATCACTAACTCATGCGGATGACCCACTTCCACGTCGCCGAGACTCTTCCCTTGGTCTATTGGGTTTTTTCAGTGTTACTAGGAAGAGTCCCATGCGACCGCTCGGTTAGCACTTGGGCCAATTGGCCCAGTTGCGTTTCCAAGTTCCGCATTGACGCGGTTTGGTTAACCATGTTTGAGTTAGCCGCTTGCATAAATTTTTCCATCATCTCCTCCAAGTTACTCTTTTTGGGAGCTGGGGGGCCTTGGTTATATTCCGGATGAGGTGGCCTTGGTTGGCTTTCGGAGGCGTAGGCATCGTTCTGGTGCTGCCCCGGTGCCCATCGTTGGCCAGGTGCGTTGGAGTTCCATGAGAAGTTCGGGTGACTTCTCACTCCCGGATAATATGTGTTATTGAATGGCACCCCCTTAGATTGATTACCAACAAAATTAACCGATTCGTTTAAAGAGAGGGTCTAGAAGTTACCTGATAAATCACTGCCCGAGCATTCATACGCGTGGTGTCCACCGCCTCCACATCCTTCGCACGTAATAACAGCAGCCGGTGCGGATGTAGGCGGAAGCGAGTCGACCACGAAGAGACCACGGGTTCTTCTTGGTGCATTTCTCCCGGCCATCCAAAATGTACTGTGGGAGGCGGTGTCCCGCAGAATCCGGAGGGCCTCCTCTGGAGTATGGTTCATTAGAGTACCTCCCGCAGCAGCATCGATCATTGCCCAGTAGTTGGGCTCGATCGTGAAGTAAAATGTCTCTACAACATTCCAAGGTTGGAGCTCGTGGTTCGGGCAGCGGCGGAGAAGATAATTAAGGCGCTCCCAGGCCTCGGCAAGGGTCTCTTGGTCAGCTTGGCGAAAGGTGGCGATCTCCCGCCGCAGGCTCACAATTTTATCAACGGGGTGGAATTTGGCCAGGAACTTGGATGTAAGAGCATCCCAAGTCGCGGCAGTCCCAGGAGGAATAGAATGGAGCCACACCTTGGCCTTGTCGTGAAGTGAGAATGGGAACAGTCGCAGCTTGACTGTATCATCAGGTATTCCAGCATAGCGGAAAGTTCCGCAGATATCGGAAAACTCTGCCAGGTGCAAGTGCGGGTCTTCACTGGTCATCCCGGAGAACTGAGCATTGTTCCGGATGATGTTCAAGATCGCAGGTTTGATCTCGAACTGGTTGTTCATAATGTTGGGACCAAATCTTGGATACACACTCCCAGCTGTCAGAGTGGTATAATCTCTCATCGTTCTCGGTCGAGGTCTCACTACCTCTTGCTCATCTCCAGGTTGGTGCTGCCCCACGTCGGGCACTCTTGGTTCAGCATTGTTTGGGTCTATGTTGTCACCCATTGCCGCCTGTATGGCTGCTGCGTGCCTTCGTGCGCGAGCGGTCCGTTCGATCTCTGGATCAATGGGTACAAGTTCCCCCGCGGCATGTCTCTGCATGCACAGTCACAACAAAAAGAAAACAAAACAAAGGAAATCAAAAACAACTGCTCTTGTAACAAAAGATCACAACTCAAGACGTTACACGCCTGAATATTCCCCGGCAATGGCGCCAAAAACTTGATGCGATAATTTCGGCAAGTGCACAGGTCGCGCAAGTAATAAATGTTGGGAATAGAATCCCCGAGTGTCGGTCTCTTGAGGAATGCAGGTTGGGTGAACGAAATGCGTTGTATGACAATTGTTACACAAGCGGGAACAAACACGAAAAGTGGAGTTTTGATTTGGGTTTCCTACTGTTAACAACAATAGAAGAAATGCGGGTCGAAATCACCGCTTCGCAAGGCGAGATGGGTGCAACGGCCGCAATGCCGAGGTTCGTGAGGCAGATGGACGGTGCGTATGCGAATGAATTGGTCTCTAGTGCAAAAAGTGAGGGTCGCAAACACCTCTTCACAACTCGCCGCTAGCTCTTGCTAACGCGAATCAAACACGATGTGTGCGTGCGTGAGTGAGTGAGCGCATGGAGGTGAAGCAAATCACAAACATTCATTGGAGGACAGAGAAGAAATAACCATTGCATTTAAACCAAACATCATGATATTCAAGTTTAAAATGATTCGCAAAAATACAACAAATGGGAGAAGAATAGGACAACCAATGGACGAAGACTAGCGGCCGTTCACGGCCGGAATGGCAGTTTGTCAAGCTACCTCCGGACTCGGGCGGACTGTGCTTCCGGCGTCGAGAGACTGTCACGATCTCTCCACGTGCTTCCGTCGTCTTCTACCTCAGGATTGCTATTCTCCTCACCGAACAGAAATGGAGTCGGCTTGCTTGAGTGCTTGCGGACGGTGGAGAATGCTTCCGGATGATGGAGGAATGTCTAGAATGACCGGAGATGACTTCCCCTTGCGGAGAAGATGAAGGGGAGGTGTGTGGAGATGGAAATCGGCAGAGTACGGACTGGAAAACCCGCTCCCGGAAGCCCGATCATCCCTAATTCGCGAACAGGACTATATATCGGCGCTGGAATGAACAACGCGCACGGTCATTGGCACACGACCAGTGGTCGTGCGCACTAGCATCCTGTGATCGTGCGCCTGACTGGACGGAGCCTGAAAGGTAAGAAAATTATAAAATACAATGTTCGCACGACCAGTGGCGCACGACCAATGGTCGTGCGCGCTATCGTAAGTGGTCGTGCGATAAGGAAGACAAAACTCAGATTTCAGGGGGTAATTGCACACGATCAGTGGCGCACGACCAGTGGTCGTGCGCATTAGAATCAGTGATCGTGCGCTGTGTTTCTGTACAGAATTGTACCGGAAAACCCCTGCACGACACCTGTTCCAGCACAACCACGAATCCAGCCACTGAAAGTGGCACTTAACAATGCATAGCAACTACTAAAGGAGAATAATACGAAAGAACACCAAAAACGGGCCTAAAAGTGCACCTAGCATGGAACATCAAATATGAACGAAAACATGCCTAAAGTGTAGTGCATAGACTAAATAATCGGCCCAGATGAGTCCATAAAAGTGTATATAATTGGGACTCATCAAAGCACAATGGACAGGATTGGGACATCCCTATCCTGTAGCTGACGACTGGGATTAATCCCAGCTGGGTGGCTTTGAGAGCCAATTGCCCGGCCACCCACTTACCTCCATGGTCGGCCTCCACTGCTACCACCTTCATTGAGGTGGTGGCCGTGAGGAGACGGTCTCCGGCCAAAACAGTGCACAGGAGAGGGGATCGGGGAGGGTAGAAATTAGCCAAATCTCTGAATTTCAAGAGCTAGATTCAAGCTCTAATGAGCTCGAACTAAAGCCTAAATGATCTAGGAATATAGCACAAGGAGAGGGGATGAGAAACCGGACCTAGATTGGGCTTGATGTTGAGGAATTTCTGGATTTTCCATGGCCGACCACCTCATTTGAGATCCTTGCTGATTTTGCTCCTCTCCACCAAAAGCTTCTATTTAAAGCTTGATTTCCACTGGATTCCCCCTTCTGAAGCTGACGATGTCCTTAGATTTGAGTGGGGAGGGCTCTATGTGGAGATGCCATCATGTCATGGTCGGCCAAGCCTTGGATGCTTCACCAAAGCTGCCATTTGGCACCCACTATGCTGGATTTCAGCTGCTAATAATTGAGGGAGTTCAATGAGGTGTATTGGGAGTGGAATTGGGAGCCAAGTGGCACCCCAATCCATGAATTCCTCTTTTGATTCTATGTGAAATTGGGGAATTCTCCACTTTGCCCCCTTTCATGTCACCCTGATTCAAATTCAGATGGAAATGGATGTAATTAGGCTATTGGGCTGCATGATGGGCCTTGATTCAAGGCCTTAGCACATTTGAATAGACTTGGGCTTTTATTTCCCCTCTTTGGGCTTAGGTTTGACCATGGTTGACTTTCAGGTTGACTTGGTCAAAGTGATGGGTTGACTGGTCCCATATATTGGTCTTCAGTCCCTTGACATAACCCAATGTTGATTGG
Organism: Dactylorhiza incarnata; assembly: GCA_033032865.1. NCBI lineage: Eukaryota > Viridiplantae > Streptophyta > Magnoliopsida > Asparagales > Orchidaceae > Dactylorhiza > Dactylorhiza incarnata. The sequence goes on from JAWHQI010000068.1 coordinate 4,711,696, forward strand.
GTCATGGTGATGCCCTAATTGGGTCAATTTAGCCAATATGTGTGATTTTGACCAAAATTGGTGTAAAGTTGACTTTGGTCAAATTGGACCACTTCATGACCACTTGATGGGGATTTTGGGTCCATTGGGTCCCCTATGATGTTATAATACTAGGGGTGAGGTCAATTTCATATTTTGGGGGTCAATTGGACCTATTGGTGAAGGATTAACCTATGTTGACCTAAAGAGTACTTTGGACAATTTGGGTCAATTGTTGACCCCACAAAGGTTATTTTGGGTTCATTGCACCCCAATTAGGTTTGTAATACAGTTGTTGGGTTAATTTGATTATATGATGTCTAATTGACCCAATTTGAGTTGAATTGGCCTATGTTAACCCATTTTGACCTAGAGTTAATTTGGTCAAATTGGCCAAAAGTGGTGACCCAATGATGGGGATTTTGGGTCACTTGGGCCTCTCTTAGGGTTAGGGACCTATTGTTAAGCTCAATTTGAGTTGGTGAGTCCAATTTGAAGTAAATTGGACAAGGTTGACCTCTGCACTTTTGGGGTGCTTATAGCAATTTTCCTAAGTCCAAGTTGACATAGGGTAATTTCATGACCTCTACTCACAACTTCAACCCTAACCTTAACCCAAGGGGTTTAGAAGGAATAGGGATGTTACATCTTTGTTGGTTTATTGTGCTTAAAAATAGAGAGTAGAAAAGAAAGCTTAAATCTCTTAAAACACCTATTCACACCCCCCTAGGTGATTAGACTACAACCCTCATCTTTCAAGTGGTATCAGAGCGAGGTTCTTCAAAAAGGCCTCATAGATGAACAAGATCCTTTAAGGGTAAAAGTCTAAATACGTCATGTCTTCTGTAGAGAGCAATAAGGAATTAAGCCCTATGAAGCTTCTTAGCTGCAGGAAGGAAAATTTTGGTATATGGAAACAAAGGGTTAAGCTCTACATGGAGACCTCAGACTCTAGGATTTTCACCCCCATTGAAGAGGGACCTTTCATCCCCATGAAGGTCTCAACTATTGATGCAAATCTGAGAGTGCCAAATAAACTCTCAGAGATGACAAAGGATGAGGTCATCTTGGCCACTATGGATTAAAATGCTAAACATATTTTAGTTTGCGCCATTGATGACTCCACATTTCAGAACCTTATTCACTATCAAACAGTAAAAGAAATGTGGGACACTTTGATAGTGTACAAGGAAGGTACAAAGGAAGTAAGGGATGATAGAAAGTCCTTATTGAATCAAGCGTATGTAGCCTTAAGGCAAGAAGAGAAAGACATTATAGCTGATTGCTATGAGAAATTCCTTATGATAGTGAATGGACTGAAGAACTAAGGAAGAATCTTCATAAATTATGAACTCAATGACATGTTCTTAAGGTCAACTCAACAAGGAATGGGACAGTTAGATATGTGCAATAAAAGAAATGGGAAATCTGGGCAAATATCCAGCCACAAAACTTGTTTGGGAAATTGTTGTCCAATGATTTGCACTTGAATACCAAGAAAAGTAAAGAAGGGCATGGCAAAGAAAAATCAGTGGCGCTAAAAGCTGAGATCTATAGAAGAGGCAAAGAGAATGCCTCACCCCCTCCCAGAGGAGCAGCTGATTCAAAGGAATCTGAACCAAACACTTATGAAGAAGAACTTTCAGATGGAGACATGGCCTTGTTTACAAGGGAGTTGTTAAGATGTTGAGCAGAAGGAAGCAATGGACGAGCAAACCTTCTTCTTCCTCCAACTCCAAAAGGATCACAACAATTCAGATAAATCAAGAAAAGACCCCAAGAGGGACAAGTATGAATCAAAACAGAATAAGTCCATTTCTGACGACACAATTTACTTTGGGTTTAGAAAATTAGGACATATGATTGCTAACTGCCCATCAAAATGAAAGAGCAGCAAAAAGTCTAGGTAGAAGAGGTATCACTCAAACAAAAAGTATGAGAAGGGCCTCTTGGCAAAGAAAGAAAAAACCATGAGTTATAGTCACTCAAGTTCTTCTAAGTTTGATGAAGAGGAATCCTATGTTGGGCTGACTGCACTAACAGAAGAAATAGAGCAAATTGCTATCAGGATAAGTATCAAAGCACCACTATCACTTTTTGATTGTGACACTAAAGAAAATGATGATAGATGTGGGCTTATGGCTAAGACTGAAGGGGAAGAGTAGGATGAATCCCATACTATTGAGGTAAAAATAAAAACAACTTTTACATTATCTGATTATGAGACTGATGCTGAGTCAGAGGTAGACTCATCGCTCAATGATGAGAATGACTCTGAATCTGAGGACAAGTTTGATGAGATGGTTGAGAAGTACATTGTTCTCCTTGAATCATTAGAGAGAAGAAAAAATCTTGCTAAGAAGCAGTCTAAGGAGATTGAACATCTCAAACCCCTGAAGTCTCAACTTGATGAGAAGCTAGGCAAAATCAATCAAATGAACTCTAAGATAATTGAGTTCAAGAAAATAATTGATTTTCAAGCTGATCTATATATTCAACAAGAAAGGACCATTAAGAAATTTGAAGGAGAGCTCCTCAAAGAGAGGAAGCTAGTGGCTAAGTTTCTAAGACACAGACCATTCTTCAAATTTTTGATAGCTTCTCAGCACCATACATAATTGGTGTAGGATATGAGAGAAAGGGAGGAGAGAAGGTTGATGCAAGGGGAAAAGAAAAAATTCAACCAACCATCTTTCAAAAGGTTCTACTAGCCTCAAATAGCTATGACCAAGACAGTTTCTATGGACACTGGAAAAAGGAATGCTCTATAAGTGGAATAAAAGAAGTGCACAATGGAAAAAGTTTCTTCAAGGGAGCTCATGAAGAAATTGAACTAAAAGAGCATGGCCCTTTTGTGTTTGGTTCCAACACCAAAACCAAGGGCATAGAAAAAGCATATGAAAGGAGATTTGCAAGGAAGGGCAAGGAAGTAGTTGTGCAACCTAAGACACAATCAGCACATCACCATATGTCATTCACAGATTCACATGTAGTACCATTCAGATATCCTTCTAACTATAGGAAAAGCTGTCCAATTCCTGTTGTGAGCCCAAAAATAAGGTACAACATGTTTGAATGTTGGTGATGTGAAAAAGTTGGCCACTTTTCCATTAACTGCTGGTACAATCCAATAGCTCTATGGGGAACTAATGGCAAGCCAGAATCCGAACCTAGAATAGTACATGATGCATTTCAGATTGGTCATAAGCTGCATAAAGTATTTTGTGCTAACAAGAATCTAGGACCCAACAAGATTTAAGTGCCTAAGAAGAAGTGATTTTCTTTTTGCAGGTATGTCCAAAGACCAAACACACTCCTATCTGGTATTTGGACAGTGAATGTTCCAGGTACATGACTGGAACAAGAAGCCTATTAACTGAATATTCCTTAGTAGAAGATGGTCCAAAAGTCAATTTTGGAGGATTTGAAAAAGGAAAGTCTAAAGGTTATGGTAAGATCTCAAATGGCATAGTCATCATCATAAGGGAAGCTTATGTAGAAGGATTGCAGGACAATCTGATCAGCATAAGTAAACTGTATGATCTTGGCTATGTGATTGTATTCCATAAGGATGAGTGCCTAATTATCAAATTTGAAGAGATTATAGTAACTGGCATTAGGAGTGGAAATACTTATTGTCTTAATTTTCTGTGTGCAAATTCAGATTCTCCTATATGTCTTATTGCTGAGAATAAAGCAAGCCTCAATGTGAATAGCATAAAAGACTAAGCTCACATTAACTATAAGACTATCAACAAGCTTTTATAAAAAAATTTTGTTAGAGTTGGGCCCAAATGGAAATGTGTTTAGGAAAGCCCTTATCATGCATGCCAAATGGGCAAGAAAACAAAGGCCTCATTAAAACCTATTGGGGTTAAGGATTCCACTAATTGTTTATACTTACTGCTCATGGACTTGTTTGGTCCTGTGCCCATTCATAGCTTAGGAGCGAAAGTCTATACATGTGTAATTGTTGATGATCTTTCTAGGTTCACATGGGTGTTCTTTCTTAAGCAAAAGTCAGATACTCTAGATATATTCACTAACTTTGTCAGGAAAATCCAGAATGAAATGGGCATTTCCATTGCCAAAATCAAAAGTGACCATGGAACTGAATTTCAATTAGGAGCCATGACCAAGCTCTGTAAAAGACTAGGTATCTTTCAGGATTTTTCCTCTCCTAGAACTCCTCAACAAAATGGGGTTGCAGAGAGAAGGAAGAAAACCCTTATTTATGCTAATAGAATTATGCTGAGTGACTCATCACTTCCAAAATACTTTTGGGCTGAGTCTGTCAACACAGCTTATCATGTGCAAAATAGGGCATTAATCACAAGAAGTACAATAAGACTCCATATGAACTTGTGAAAGGTAGAAAACCAACTCTAGTCTACTTCAATATCTCTAGAAGTAAGTGCTATGTACTAAACAATGGGAAGCACTATCTAACCAAATTAGCTGAAAAAGCTTTTGAGGGTGTTTTTGTTGGATATAGCTCCTACAGTAGAAAATATAGAATATTCAACATAAAAACTCAAGTAGTAGAAGAATCCATTCATGTTGTATTTGAGGAGACCACCTTGATCTACAAAGGCTGGCCTGGTTCTCTTAGTGTTGTATGTACTGAACAAAGACTGGAAAAGCTGTACATCAATGACAAGCAAGTAGAAAGTGAGATAACTTCACCATATGCATTAATCAGAGAAAGCTGTCAAACAGAATATGTATATGAAAATGCAGAAAGAATACTACAGGTTCAGGAACAAGATAGACCCAGAGCATAAGTGATTGCAGGAAGAAAGACAATAGCTACAAGAAACTTGAGAGATCATCCACAAAATTAGATTATTGGTGACATAGGTCAAGGAGTTCGAACAAGGAGAAGCACTATAAATGAAGTACTCCACCTGAGCTTTCTCTCTCGGGTAGAACCCAAGAAATTTGAAGAAGCCAACTCTGAACCATCCTGGATCTTTGCTATGCAAGAAGAGTTAAACTTGTTCAGGAGGTGTAAAGTCTAGAAACTGGTCCCAGGGCCCCATGACCACACTGTCATTGGAACAAAGTGGTTATTCAAAACAAGATAAATGAACAAGGAGTTATCATCAAGAATAAAGCAAGGCTGCTTGCAAAGGGATATAGACAGGAAGAAGGAATATATTTTGATCAAACTTTTGCATTAATAGTAAGACTGTAGGCAATAAGGTTGTTTCTAGCATATGCAGCTCACAAAGGATTCAATGTATATCAAATGGATGTGAAGTCTGCCATCCTTAATGGAGATTTGAAAGAGGAAATATATGTAGAAAAACCTCCAAGTTTTATCAATTCATCTCACCCTAGTCTTGTTTTCTACTTAAAGAAAGCTTTATATGGTCTAAAATAGGCACCTAGAGCCTGGTATGAGACCTTGTCTATTTTTCTCATTGAAAACAAGTTTTTAAGACGAAAGATAGATAAAATGTTGTTCCTAAGGAAAATAAGAGGCAAACTTTGCTGGTTCAGATATATGTAGATGGCATAATCTTTGGATCTATAGATGACAACCTTTGTAAAAGATTTGAAAATCTAATGCAAGGAAAGTTTGAAATAAGTAGTGTGGGAGAGCTGAAATACTTCTTAGGACTTCAAGTGAAACAATCTGAGGATGGTATATTCTTCTCTCAGACCAAGTTCACAAAAGAACTAATAAAGAAGTTTGGAATGGAGGATGCAACCTCAATGAAGGCTCCAATGGGCTCAAATGTGTATCTAGACAAGGATGAGAAAGGGAAACCTTTTGATGAAACCAAGTACAGATGCATCATTGGATCTCTGCTCTACCTAACTGCAGGTTGTCCAGACATTATGTTTTCTACCTATGTCTGTGCTAGATATCAAGTGAACCTCAAGGAATCTCACAACTCCTTTGTCAAGAGGATTTAAGATACCTTAAGGGTACACTAATTCTTATCTTATGGTACCTTAGGAGCAATGAATTTGATATAACATGATTCTCATATATAGACTTTGTAGGATGTAAGGAAGACAGGAAAAGCACCTTAGGCATATGCCAATTCCTTGGGAGAAGGCTAATTTGATAGAGTAGCAAAAAACAAACAAGTGTGTCTGATGAGTAGTTTTTATACTCATCTTTTAGTATAGTAATAATATAATTTTAGTATAAATTATAAAATTTTGAAGTATTATCCTAAATAAATTGTTCTTTTTATAACTATGTACTAACTTAGCATAATTTAAGTTTTTTTAGGTTTTCTGGATATTTTGAGCAAAAACTGCAAGTACACACCCAAGGTCACAGGAGTGCCCAAGGGCGTGATAACATAAGATGTGTTCCAGACCTACTGCCGCCATCCTGGGCTCAATCTGAGAAGATTCACCAAGTACACACCCCTAGGTAATGTGCGTGATCGAGGGCATGTCAACTTAAACCACAGTTCCAGCTCAGTCGGGCGTGACCCAAAGCCATGACATGAATTTCACCAAGTACATGGTCGTGACTCCCAAGTCACGCCTGTGTCCACTCGTGCTGCACACGCCTAGCCCAGAACACACCCATTATCACACCCCGAGGATATTTCACACATGACATGCCCGTGCAATGCAAAGGTCACCGACATGTAACTCTTTGCTGCCTGAATCACGCGCCATCTCGCCAAACTGCAGTTTAAAGATTACACGCTCTAGGTCATGGATGTAACCGAGGTCGTTACACACACTTAATGCCTACAATTACTCCATAAGGCTCCCTATTTGCTCCCGTTTCAATCCCGGCCCTTACATGCCCTTGGTCACGGGCGTAACCGAGGGCGTGTAACCTCAAACTTTTACACATTTAAAGGCAGCTTCTCCAAACCTCAAGGTATGAATTTTGGGAGTTCTTTTCTGCATTTCTTGTACTATTTCCCTATTTCTAAGTTCTTTTACTTAGCTTTCTTTCATGTACTTTTATGTTTCAATTCAATAGTGTGTAACTTTCTTCCGTTACAGTAATAAAAAATTGTTATTTCTTCTCCTTACTCTCTTCTCATTTTATCATGAATTCTTCTTCTTTTGTTGATTCCTACATCTCAATGAGTAGCTAAATTCTTATTAGTGCTCGATCAAGATGATCCTAGGAATGGTATAAGTTATGAATTAATTTAGATTTTATTTTTCTCTTCTTTAGAATGCTTAAGATTTATCCTAGATTTTAATGAATTGAGATTATATTTTAGATATATAATTCTCGTTCTTGTTTTTGTACTTTAATTAGCCGAAAGGCTCATAATACGAATCGATCATTCAAGGATAAAGAGAATTGCATGCAACTCTCAAGAGAGGATGACATAAATCTCTCGGATTGGAGTCAAACCCAATAGAGAGGTTCACCACAATAATGCGAGTTTTAGGGGTTTCAATTATAGAATGAAAGTTCGGTTGTTCAACCTAAACTCCGTTGAATGTATCCTCGACAGAGGTGCATTTAAAATTTGGGAACCTCCACGATCGAAGAGTTTTTAAAAGAAATCATTGTCTACCTAAATCACCTAGAGGAGGGTGAATAGGTGATCTCTACTGCGACTGCAGAATAAAAATTTTGCACATACACAACAAAAAAATCACAACACAGAGACACAAGATTTATAGAGGTTCCCCAAGGGTGGGTACTCCTCTCTCCCGCTCCGCCTATCTAGCACTTCGGGCCAGCGTCGGCAACTTCACCAAAACTCGGATTTATCAACAAATCCTACACGCGGAGACAACGACTCCTACAAACTCGGAGAACAACCTCTCCTACAAACTCAGAGTAAACAACTCCTACAACTCGGAGTAAACAACTCCTTCAAAATAACTCCGAGTAAAAACTCCTACAGGAATTAAATAAAGTTTGAAACGAAACTTCTCTTGAATCTCAATAGAGATTAACTTCAGATCTGGAGAGACTGAATCTTCTTCTTCCTTTAGAGTGAAAGCTTGGATCTTCAAGGATTAGGAAGAGTAAAGAATCGGCAAACCTGATCTGAGTAGGCCCTTTGATTAATTTGAAAAGATCTTCAATATAGAGAGCAACAACTAGATCAAAGGCCTTCTTATCTGAGAAATCTCTAGCAACACTGAAGAACGAATATTGAGCGGCGCAGACTTTAGATCTCAGAAACTTGTTCATCAAGAGAGAAAGAAATGGCTGGCTTCTTTTTTTAACAATCGGGTGATTTCTTTTGTTATGTGTTTGCCCTAAAAATAAAAGATTATTTATAGGGAGACCTCCAACGGCTCGGGCGACAAACAAGGAGGGATCACCACATGTACTGTACATGGCGGCCAACCCTAAATTTCAAAAATGAAACGTAAATTTGAAATCCGTCTGTTCGTCATTCGTCGAGACTTTACGTGAACATTCGACGAATTGACTTAGCTATTGAAAAATACTGATTAAAGCTTGAAAACTGTCTTCTGTTTTCATTCGTCGGAATTCGTCGGGAGTTCTCGAGAACATTCGATGAATTGACTTAGCCGCACATTTTCCTTCACAAGTCTGCCTTTTTGACTTCTATCTGCGTTCGTCGATATTCGTCGGGAGTTCATGAGAACATTCGACGAATAGACTTAGCCGCAGAAATTTCTTCTTTAAACTAGAAATTTGGCTTCTGTCTGAATTCATCGAGATTCATCGAAACTTCACGAGACATCTCGACGAATTGACTTAGCAAAAATTTCTTTTCTCCGGAAAACCTGCTCCACTCCTCAAACTTGAACACCTTCAGTTATGAGTAAATGAAGTACACCCCAATAGAGAGATTACACATGGACCAACACTTTGTTCTACTCAATGAGGGATTACATTGTCTAGAACTGTGTTTGGTGATCCATTGCAACCTGACTTTGGTGTGCACTTAGCATTAAGACCTGTCATAACATATCTAAACAGAAATCATCAAATTCATCCTCAATTCAATTTAGTTCACTAGGGGACATCTTCAAATCCAGGTAATTGTGGATTCAATACCCAACAATTTCCCCCTATTTGAAGATGTCATAACCCTATGCACTAAGTTGAATTGTACAGAAAATATAATGAATAAGAAGAGCACTAAACAGGCAGTAATATTTAAAGAAAAACTCAATGTTTATCTTAACACAAAAATATATATATATATAAACAAAGAAAACAACATGATTCCAGAACAGCTCAGCTCATGCTTGATCCTTGCCTTTCTGCTTTCCAAAAATTCTTTCCACTGCTTCAGCTCTCTTTTTCTGTTCAGATTCCATTCTTTCAAAAAATCTCTTTGGCTTAGGCCAATATTTATCAGGAGCAGTTTCTTTGGTTCCCCCAGTCTTGAAGTGAATCCTTCTTTCAGATGTCCTTTTTATGAACTTACTCCATTCATCCTGGCTGTAGTGATCACTGACATTTTCATGATGTTTACTGACTAGATTGAAGGTTGTGATAACAATACCTTTGGAAGTGGGACTCCAGCTCTCTTGGAAATTTCTTGGAGGAGGCCTATCATAAAATTCTATGATCTTCTTATGAGGATTGGACTTTTTAGCAGAAGGTTTATCACCAAAAATCTTCCTTTTTAAAGACTTTTCAGAAGATTCAGGAACCTTAGAGCTTTTAAGCACTGGATCATCCCAGAACTCTTGGTAGGAGGAGGCTGGGATATCTTCTTCAGCAAAATCAAAATCCTCAACAGGAATTGGAGAAGAACTTGGAGAACTTGGACCTGGAGCACTTGAAGAAGGAGCGTCTGGCATTTTGTCCACAACAGTGAATCCAAGCATGTCTGCAACTTCCTTGAACAGCCAGCTTGTTGATTCATGGGTATACCAATTTACATCATTAACATTTTGCAAGATGTTCTCCTGAAGCTCTTGCATTTTTGAAAATACATTTCCATCCAAATCATTCACTTTACCATCCAAATAATTCACTTTACTAGCACTCTCCTCTATCTTAGACACCATACTCTTCTCCCCCTTTATGACATATTCATGTAGGAGGGCATAGAGTTTGGCCAGTTGCCTTTCAACTTGATCATCCAGAAAATTAATCCCTTGATCATGAGAAATTCTGAGAGCTGTTTGAGCAGTATTCAGATTAACAACATTTTCAGCAACCTGATGCAAGTTATTTAGAACATGCCCACCTCCCTTATTGGTGTGGTCCAATGCCTTTCCTACCTTTGTCATCCAGGCTTCTTGATCACTTTTGAATTTGCCCATTTCATGCCTTATTTCAGTCATTTCCTGCCTCAAAGCACTATCAACAATATCAATCTTCTGATAGACTTTCTTGATAGACTTATCAAAATGCTCAGTCTGAGCTTGCAACAAACTTGCAATAGAATTCAGCAGAGAAGATTGAGAGCTGTCTCCAGTTTCAAAATCTTCAGGAGAGGCTCTATCAGCTACAAAACTGGTAGACTGTGCTTGCTTATCAAGCACAGTTACTCTTGGAGATGGTCTAATAAGAACTTCTGGTGGGGGAAAAAGCAGCACAGAAGGAAGAACCTGAGGAACTGTAGATTCGTCCATGAATATATCTTCTTGTTCTTTCTCCCCCTCACCCAAAGACATACTCTTGGCAAACTCCAACTGATCACCAAAACTGCCCTTCTCCATTGAAGCAGATTTCTCAGAATGAACAGATGCAGGATCTGGCAAGTCTTCATTATCTTCTGAATCAGAAACAAACACTGCAGGTGATCTCCTTGATTCTTCTAGCATAGCAGCTTCATCTATATCAGCAAATTTCCCTTGACCCTCCAGGTCATGAACAACATCAGGGACAGCAGTACTAACTGGATCAACAAGAACTTGATCAGCTTCACTGGGAGGAATTTCTTTTGTAGCAGCACCACTTTCAACATTATCTCTTGGGGTTGGAAACTCCCGCTCAACATGTTCACCTCTTCCCTGATCAGGAGCTGGACTAGGTCCACTTCCCCTTAGGGACGCGTGGAATCACGTGTTTTCAATATATATATATATATATAATTGGGCACGTACCTGATTTCACGGATGGCTCTTCGGATCCAATAAATTGTATTTAATAAAAAGATTTCACGGGAGACGTGTCCGAGAAGAGAAATATTTTGACATGTGAAATCCCATGAAATTTTCTGATTTGTCCAGTGAAATCCCGTGCAATTTCATGAAATTCCAACAGTCCTGTCTTCAAGATTCCTTGTTAAGCATTCCAAGTTCCATTTTGAAGAAATTGAACTTGGTCTCGTCTAGAGGCTTTGTAAAAATATCTGCAATTTGCTTGTCAGTATTAACATATACCAAATTTATATCCTTACTCTCAACATGTTCCCGGATGAAGTGGTAGCGAAGCTCGATGTGCTTTGTTCTGCTGTGAGAGACTGGATTATTTGCTATGGCAATGGCACTTGAGGAGTCACAGAACATGGGGATTTCTGTGAGCTTTAAGTTATAGTCCTCAAGCTGATTCTTTATCCACAAGAGTTGTGCACAGCAACTGCCGACAGAGATATACTCCGATTCAGTAGTTGATATTGCAACACAATTTTGCTTCTTGCTACTACATGAGATAAGCCTTTTTCCCAAGAATTGGCAAGTTCCTGAAGTACTATTTCTATCATCTTTGCTACCTGCAAAATCAGCATCTGAAAAACCAATTAGTTCAAAGTCATTGCTTCTCGGGTACCATAAGCCGAGATTTTGTGTACCCTTAAGGTATCTCAAAATCCTCTTTGCAGCAGCATAATGAGATTCCTTACAGTTCACCTGATACCTGGCACAAACACATGTTGAAAACATTATATCAGGCCTACTAGCAGTAAGGTAGAGCAAGGACCCAATTATGCTTCTGTACTTGGTTTCATCAAAAGATTTTCCTTTCTCATCCTTGTCCAGAGACATGCTTGAGCCCATTGGAGTCCTCATAGAGGTTGCACTCTCCATTCCAAATTTCTTAAGGAGCTCTTTGGTGAACTTCGTCTGAGAGATGAAAATTCTGTTGGATCGGTCGGCGCCCTTAGAGGGGGGTGGGGGGTGGGGGGTGAATAAGGGTTTTCAAAAACTTAAGTAAATATTTGTAAAACTTTGAATTATTGCAAGATTAAAGTAATATTTTTGAATAGCGATCTAAATTGATTTATGATGAAAAAGAGGATAATAAACAATTTAGATGAATGAAGAACAAAATCAATTTTATTACAAAAATAGAGACATGATTACTATTAATAAAATTGATTACAAAAATGGATTTCTATGATGCTAGAAATCGAGGCAAATAATTATAGTTCTTTTTCGTTTTCTATACCGACTCGTATCCCCACGAACCGGTTGCCCTAGCCTTATCCTCCCCGGATTCGGCCTCAAGCTGCTCTAGCCAATCCTTCCCCGGATGTGGCCTCGAGCACCCCCTAGAACTAGCCTAGATCTAGTCGCCAACACGAGGAGAATTTCAGCCCTAAGTCTACCCCAGACCTAGTCGCCAACACGAGGCGATTTCACTACCATTTACAATGAAGAAAGAGAAATAAAATAATAAAACTTCCCTTAAGAAGAACTTCTGATGTCGGAGATGAAGATCCGCTGTAGAATCAGCGTTTGTAGAAGCGGACTTCGTTTGGATCCGGCGTGACGTAATCCTCCTTCATAAATTTGCAGAGCTTCGCTAGGGCTTCAAGTTTCGGCCAAGATGGCCTCTGGAGTTGTAGCACTGCCTCTCTCTCCTTGATGTCTATCTGAAACGAGAGGTGAGGGGTCCTTTATATAGCCCAAGCGCTACCGTCGACGCTAGCCCAGATTAGGCAACATTTTGCGCGGTAGAATCTCCCATCCGCGGCAACCTCTTGCTCTATGCCTTATGTGCGTCACGCTACCGCTGGCGCTATCCGCTACCGCCACGTGCTAACATCCTTCTTAAATTGCTTCCGAAATGGCGCTAATCAACCCTATCGCCGGGCGCTATCGCTACCGCCGGCGATAGTGAGCTTGTTCGAATTTTGGCCACAATTTTGGGGGCAGTCATCATGTGTACTACTTGAGTCATGTGGACCTAGTACACCTGCACACTTGAACACACAAGATCAAATACACATAGGATTTGTTATTCTCAAACCTAGGAGATGCGGAAGACCATGTTCCAACAAACTCCCCCTTTTGATTATAACAAATCCATTAATGATAAATCAAAGCATTAATAAATAAGCATGATGAAACTATACTTGTGTGTGTGTGAGAGTGATGACTTAGGATAATTATTGATTTTAGCATTTAGAATTGCTCCCCCTAAATACATGCTCCCTTAATATGTATGCAATCACCTCAATCAATCATGCATGTTAGTTCATGTTAGTTCTCCCCCTTTTGCATTTTATCATGTTAGTTCTCCCCCTTTGTTATTAGCAAAAGTGGTTAGGGATGCACCACAGAAAAGTTGGATAATAAGATAAAGCATGATCGAGCTTTTGAGTGAGAAGGAAATGATAAGGAGTTTTTAGAGCCATTTGTTAGAATAATTTTTGTATAAATATATCAGAGTTTTTAGTTTGACCAAAAGTAATGATTTCCCCTTTATATAAGAGTTTTAAGCATAAAAATAGTGATTTCCAAGTAACCCATCTACCCAGACAATACGTCGACACCCTAGCCCCGTACTAAGTGACGGATGGGCATGAGGAGCTGCAAATATGTCATAGGTTGGGGTGTTAGTCCCATATGCAAACACTAGACAAAACTTAACCTAGCACTCTTTCCCCCCAATGCCTCGCAAGGCCCCACTGGAACCCTCCCCAGTTAAGGACAAGACATGACTAGAGATAAGGTTATCTAATGTCTACAACCCTACGCCCCCGCTATGGTGAGAAATGAAGTCAAGGATAACAATTATTGGAAACATTAAGCATTTAAATCTAATGGGAAATTTCATAGCATATGGGTTTATATTTTTATTTGAAATGTTTTGAAATAAAACTCACATAGCTATATTGAAATGAATGAATCAGAGTTTGAGTATTGCGGAAGATTTCAAAAAAAACATCATAATACTAAATAAGATTTCAAGCTCAAAAAGAAGTTGTTTTGGAATTAAAAAAAAAACTAACTTTATAAAGATAAGAGTTAAAGTATTTTGGAATAAAGAAACAACATCCTTATAGCAATTAGAGGAGAAAATATTGATTTGAAATTCAATAAAAAGAGGCGATATTTTACTTTTGGAGGAGTGTTTAGCATGAAAGTTTCATAGAAATAAATCAGAGTTTTTAGCATAAGAAATGATATGCGTGTTGGAACAACCAATATAAATTCCACCAAGCAAGTCTACCATTTGTTTTTAAGAAAAATTGAGATTTTAGACTTGATATAAGCATGAAAGCGCAGGGTAAAAATTATATGGTGATGATGCGGAAGACTTGTATGAATACATGAAACATCTTATTGTAATCAAGGATAATCCATAGAAAGATATATAAGTTTAATTTCAAAAAGAAGATGTTTATGTAAATCATGTTTCAATGAAAATCTTTTATGGTTGACAAAAATTAATAAATAACCAAGCCTGAAATAATATTATCATAAAGAGATTACTACAATGTAATTTCAATTCATAATTTCAAATCATACCAAACATTGTAGAAAGCATGCTAGGTTATCTAGTGCATTTCATAAATAAAGAGTAGCATAGAATTAGCGTTAGGATCCAATACTCATGAGAAGAAGTGTTATGAAAGATAATGATGTGCACATAAGTGTATTTTTGAGTAGAGTATACAATTGTTTTAATAAAAAATACAAGAGATATGTAAAGTAGAAGCACAACAAAACACAAATAATGTTACTTCCACACACTTTAATGCACAAACAAAAAATGTACAACTACCAAGGTGCTTTGCACACACAATGCTCATCAAGACTTATCAGGGTGCAAAGTAGTGCTTGGGGGATCACAGATTTTATTTTTACTGTTTGAGACTAGTGATCCAGTGTACTTAAGAGTAAGTGGTTTTTCTTATTTTGAAGGAAAGATATGGTTTGCACAAGACACTTTACTATTCTATCAAAGGTGGTCAACCTCACAATGCTTATTAAGACTTATCAGGAGGTTCAAGTAGTGCTTGGTAGAGTAATCTTTGTCATATATTTTATAATTTTGTTTTGTACAAAGTTCTCCGAATACACTTGTTTTGCAAATCAATAGATTTTATGAAAAACATAACCACTTTTCTTAATTTTTTAAGAGTGCAAAATAAGGAGTGTAGGTAAGATACTTGTGCAATTTTAATCCATTGTACTAACACAAAACATACACAAGCATTCTTTAGATTAAATACATATGTAGACAATACCAAAAAGTGAGTGAATATCTATCATTATCAAACATAAAACATTTCTCATACTTAGAGGCATGCTAAGCTTGATCCTACCCACCCTTTAACATATAAATGATGCACATATTAATAGATATATCTAAGCATGAAGAAAACAATGTTCAAAGTAGTTTGAGATGAGAAATCGCAACATTATAGAAGTACTAAATAATATATTAACTCCTGCTTGATTTTTACAATAAAGTCCATAAAATATTTTTTGATATTTTTGAAAAAATAATCTTTATTTAAAGTTTGGATTTATAAAATTGATCTTGGACTTCCCGAGGACTACCTTGTGAGAGGTTTGCCCGGTACTAGGTGATATGATGGGATGATAGCCCAAATCACCCTTTCGCAAGATACAAGTAAAAAGTTATTTTTTTTGTATTTGATTTTTAAGAAAAAAAGGCTTTAACCAAATGATAAAAAAAACAGAAAGCAAAACATATTTTTTGTAATTTGGATTTTCTGTTTTTGTATTTGATTTTTCAAAAATATAATAAAAGCAAAAATGCAGAAATAAATAGTACCCATAGATTAATATATATTTAGGGATTTTTTAAAATTTTAAAATTACAGAAAAATGAACCTCGACGCTAGCGCCGGCGCTAGCGCAGGAAACAGTAAGTGAATTTTTAGGGTTTTGAAAATTTTGATACTTGAACTTGATTAGGTGTCCCATTAGTAGTTTCATGCTGAATTTGCAGAATTTTTGGAAATGTTTTTGATGGTTAAAAATGAAGAAAATTGCATTTGTAAGCATGTTTTAACATGAAAGATCTAGGACACCTATCTCAAGTCGTAACAAACGAGATCTTGCATGAGCTATAAGATAGATATCATAATTTATGTGAATTCAAATTTTTCTAGACTTTTATCAATCTAATGTAGTTTGAAGAATGATAGGAAATGTAAGCACGAGACGACATGAAGGAACAAATATGCATAATTTTAGTGATTTAGAAAATAATGTTCATGCAAAAGAATATCATGCACATTCATAAGCATTTTAGTCCAATGGAAACAATTTAAAGTCACATAGTTATTTTATCGTTCAATTTTTTCTATTTTATTTTACTTCATAATTAATTCATTATGGTAATATGAGATAACTAGCATGAATAATATCTATTAGTTGATAATGCTAGAATAATGAGTTTGATTGCAATTGTTATACCACAAGATTAATTGAGATAATGTTGCATGTATTCAAGAACGTGATTTAATATTTTTACATGGAATGAATTTATGATTTCATTTGATTTATTAATATAAAGTTGATTCTATGGTTTATAATCAAATGAGATACATGCAAGTCATACTTCATTAATTCATTCATGTACTTATTATGATCACCAATCAAATGTTAGAACTAAGTGGATCTTTTCTAATGTTTGAATTTAAAGATCTTTTGATATTATGATGGTGAAGCATGTAACACAAGTCATATTCAACATTTTTTCAGAATATTTTAAAGAAAGATTGTGAGGTGAATAGTGAATATGAAAGAAGTGAGAAGCTATTTTTGGTTAGTTTGAAGAGTTATTGTAAATTTTCTCAAATATAAGGGCTATCATATTCTTCACACAAGATAGATAATAATCAACACATTGTGCATTTTATTTTTTTGTTTGCCTAAGCCCTTTATTATTTAAATCCATTTAAAATAATTTTATTAGTCTTGATAATAGTTTCACTATTTAATTAATAATGATAGTTCAAGACATTTAAGGGTAATGGAATAAAATGGATAAGTAGACCACTAAACAAAATGATATGACTTTTCAAGATAAATAGAGTGATCATAGCATGATAGTTTAAGAAGAAATAAAAGAGAATAAACAAAAAGAGATTTAAGCAAATCATGAAGTAGAATAATGATATTTCATTTTTATTAGGTTTCTACTTCATGCAAATGATGGGATACTAATGAATAAGAGATTTAGGTATCCAAAGAGGACCGGGAGTGAAGGGTTCCTTTGGGTACCCAAATACATCGTGTTTTCTTTTGGGGAGATATGTTTGAATGGGCCCTTTCGTTTGACATTAATGCGTCATTCTTAAGTATGGGTTTCCATTCGTACCATGAAAAAAATGTAATTTTTGTTTTTCAAATTTCCATAATCATTACTCTTGAATTTTTTATATAATGGAAATTTGTTTTCATTTAAGTTGGGAAAAGATTGTGATGAATGGATCCTTGCATTTAAGGTTTCATTTTTGCTTTTTGGTCTCCATTCAAAACTTGGTTTATGATTTCCAAAAGCTTTTTGTTTCTTATTCCCAATATTAGGTTTAAGTATGATATTCATATTTGTATTCAACTTGCTTTTGGATATTGTTTGATTTTGTGAAATTGTATTTACAAATTTCATAAGCAAGTTGATTTTTGATTTTAATTCATCATTTTTGAGTTTAAAATTATGTCTTGCTTTATTATATGCGATTGTGCTATTTTTAAGAGTGGATACAATATACTCAATATGATTTTGATATATATTTCTATATTCATCAAATGTATCATCCATCTCTTGAATTTCAATTTTATATTCTTCACACTTAGCACAATCATTTATCAAAGATGAATTTTCTAAGCATAATTTTTCATTTTGTTCCTTTATAAAAATAATTTCTTTTTCAAGTTCCTTAAATTTTTCTTTAATATCCTTACAATCAAGACAAGGTTTTGTATTTTCAAATGAAGAGACATTAGATAAATCAGATTTTGATACTTCTTTAACTTTTGCTTTTAATTTTTTATTTTCTAAGCGCAATTTGCAATTTGCCCTTTTTAATTTCTTAATTTTGCGCTTTGTGATTTGTAGCAATTGTAAAGTAGAAATAGAATTGCAAACAAAATGATGATTTGATTTCCTTACAATGCTTTCGGGAGAGGCATGACTTGACCATATCGTTTCATTGACATTCTTTTGGCACTCCTCTTCCGAAGATAGTATTTCTTCTTCTCTTTCACTTGGTGTGCACTTCATGGATCCGTCATGAGAGGGGCATTCTTGAAGACTTGTGCAAGCTTGCATATTCTCCGGTTCTTGCGATTGTTCTATACCTGTAGACGAAGAATCATACATTTCTTCAAGAAAATGCCATACTTTATATGCACTTGAAAAGCAATATATTAATTTGAAAATTTCATTAGATAGACCGCAAAATAAATAATGTTTAGCTTTTGCATTTAATTGAAGTTCTTTTTTATTTGATTCGTTTGCAGGTCTTGTTATTGCTAAATTCCAAACTTCGATGTCTACAGTTCTAATAAAATTTTCAATTAAGATTTTCTACCCTTTATAATTTGTCCCTTCAAATAAATGTGGTGCAAGTGATTTTTCCTCTTCACAAAAATTTCCCCCACTAGTAGAAGCGAGATCATGAGATGCCATTATTCCCGGTTGTTAAGCCGATTGGAATAAAACCTTCCTCTGATACCACTTGTTGGATCGGTCGGCGCCCTTAGAGGGGGGGGGGGGGTGAATAAGGGTTTTCAAAAACTTAAGTAAATATTTGTAAAACTTTGAATTATTGCAAGATTAAAGTAATATTTTTGAATAGCGATCTAAATTGATTTATGATGAAAAAGAGGATAATAAACAATTTAGATGAATGAAGAACAAAATCAATTTTATTACAAAAATAGAGACATGATTACTATTAATAAAATTGATTACAAAAATGGATTTCTATGATGCTAGAAATCGAGGCAAATAATTATAGTTCTTTTTGGTTTTCTATACCGACTCGTATCCCCACGAACCATTTTCCCTAGCCTTATCCTCACCGGATTCGGCCTCAAGCCGCTCTAGCCAATCCTTCCCCGGATGTGGCCTCGAGCACCCCCTAGAACTAGCCTAGATCTAGTCGCCAACACGAGGCGAATTTCAGCCCTAAGTCTACCCCAGACCTAGTCGCCAACACAAGGCGATTTCACTACCGTTTACAATGAAGAAAGAGAAATAAAATAATAAGACTTCCCTTAAGATGAACTTCTGATGTCGGAGATGAAGATCCGCTGTAGAATCAGCATTTGTAGAAGCGGACTTCGTTTGGATCCGGCGTGACGTAATCCTCCTTCAGAAATTTGCAGAGCTTCGCTAGGGCTTCAAGTTTCGGCCAAGATGGCCTCTGGAGTTGTAGCACTGCCTCTCTCTCCTTGATGTCTATCTGAAACGAGAGGTGAGGGGTCCTTTATATAGCCCAAGCGCTACCGCCGGCGCTAGCGCTACCGCCGGCGCTAGCCCGGGTTAGGCAACATTTTGCGCGGCAGAATCTCCCATCCGCGGCAACCTCTTGCTCTATGCCTTATGTGCGTCACGCTACCGCCGGTGCTATCCGCTACCGCCAGGCGCTAACATCCTTCTTAAATTGCTTCCGAAATGGCGCTAATCAACGCTATCGCCGTGCGCTATCGCTACTGCCGGCGATAGTGAGCTTGTTCGAATTTTGGCCATAATTTTGGGGGCAGTCATCATGTGTACTCCTTGAGACATGTGGACCTAGTACACCTGCACACTTGAACACACAAGATCAAATACACATAGGATTTGTTATTCTCAAACCTAGGAGATGCGGAAGACCATGTTCCAACAAACTCCCCCTTTTGATAATAACAAATCCATTAATGATAAATCAAAGCATTAATAAATAAGCATGATGAAACTATACTTGTGTGTGTGTGAGAGTGATGACTTAGGATAATTATTGATTTTAGCATTTAGAATTGCTCCCCCTAAATACATGCTCCCTTAATATGTATGCAATCACCTCAATCAATCATGCATGTTAGTTCATGTTAGTTCTCCCCCTTTTGCATTTTATCATGTTAGTTCTCCCCCTTTGTTATTAGCAAAAGTGGGTAGGGATGCATCACAGAAAAGTTGGATAATAAGATAAAGCATGATCGAGCTTTTGAGTGAGAAGGAAATGATAAGGAGTTTTTAGAGCCATTTGTTAGAATAATTTTTGTATAAATATATCATAGTTTTTAGTTTGAGCAAAAGTAATGATTTCCCCTTTATATAAGAGTTTTAAGCATAAAAATAGTGATTTCCAAGTAACCCATCTACCCAGACAATACGTCTACACCCTAGCCCCGTACTAAGTGACGGATGGGCATGAGGAGCTGCAAACATGCCGTAGGTTGCGGTGTTAGTCCCATATGCAAACACTAGACAAAACTTAACCTAGCACTCTTTCCCCCCAGTGCCTCGCAAGGCCCCACTGGAACCCTCCCTGGTTAAGGACAAGACATGACTAGAGATAAGGTTATCTAATGTCTACAACCCTACGCCCCCGCTATGGTGAGAAATTAAGTCAAGGATAACAATTATTGGAAACATTAAGCATTTAAATCTAATGGGAAATTTCATAGCATATGGGTTTATATTTTTATTTGAAATGTTTTGAAATAAAACTCACATAGCTATATTGAAATGAATGAATCAGAGTTTGAGTATTGCGGAAGATTTCAAAAAAAAAACATCATAATACTAAATAAGAGTTCAAGCTCAAAAAGAAGATGTTTTGGAATTTAAAAAAAAAAACTAACTTTATAAAGATAAGAGTTAAAGCATTTTGGAATAAAGAAACAACATCCTTATTGCAATTAGAGAAGAAAATATTGATTTGAAATTCAATAAAAAGAGGCGATATTTTACTTTTGGAGGAGTGTTTAGCATGAAAGTTTCATAGAAATAAATCAGAGTTTTTAGCATAAGAAATGATATGCGTGTTGGAACAACCAATATAAATTCCACCAAGCAAGTCTACCATTTGTTTTTTAGAAAAATTGAGATTTTAGACTTGATATAAGCATGAAAGCGCAAGGTTAAAATTATATGGTGATGATGCGGAAGACTTGTAGAAATACATGAAACATCTTATTGTAATCAAAGATAATCCATAGAAAGATATATAAGTTTAATTTCAAAAAGAAGATGTTTATGTAAATCATGTTTCAATGAAAATCTTTTATGGTTGACAAAAAGTAATAAATAACCAAGCATGAAATAATATTATCATAAAGAGATTACTACAATGTAATTTCAATTCATAATTTCAAATCATACCAAACATTGTAGAAAGCATGCTAGGTTATCTAGTGCATTTCATAAATAAAGAGTAGCATAGAATTAGCGTTAGGATCCAATACTCATGAGAAGAAGTGTTATGGAAGATAATGATGTGCACATAAGTGTATTTTTGAGTAGAGTATACAATTGTTTTAATCAAAAATACAAGAGATATGTAAAGTAGAAGCACAACAAAACACAAATAATGTTACTTCCACACACTTTAATGCACAAACAAAAAATGTACAACTACCAAGGTGCTTTGCACACACAATGCTCATCAAGACTTATCAGGGTGCAAAGTAGTGCTTGGGGGATCACATATTTTATTTTTACTGTTTGAGACTAGTGATCCGGTGTACTTAAGAGTAAGTGGTTTTTCTTATTTTGAAAGAAAGATATGGTTTGCACAAGACACTTTACTATTCTATCCAAGGTGCTCAACCTCACAATGCTTATTAAGACTTATCAGGAGGTTCAAGTAGTGCTTGGTAGAGTTATCTTTGTCATTTATTTTATAATTTTGTTTTGTACAAAGTTCTCCGAATACACTTGTTTTGCAAATCAATAGATTTTATGAAAAACATAACCACTTTTCTTAATTTATTAAGAGTGCAAAATAAGGAGTGTAGGTAAGATACTTGTGCAATTTTAATCCATTGTACTAACACAAAACATACACAAGCATTCTTTAGATTAAATACATATGTAGACAATGCCAAAAAGTGAGTGAATATCTATCATTATCAAACATAAAACATTTCTCATACTTAGAGGCATGCTAAGCTTGATCCTACCCACCCTTTAACATAAAAATGATGCACATATTAATAGATATATCTAAGCATGAAGAAAACAATGTTCAAAGTAGTTTGAGATGATAAATCGCAACATTATAGAAGTACTAAATAATATATTAACTCCTGCTTGATTTTTACAATAAAGTCCATACAGTATTTTTTGATATTTTTGAAAAATAATCTTTATTTAAAGTTTGGATTTATAAAATTGATCTTGGACTTCCCGAGGACTACCTTGTGAGAGGTTCGCCCGGTACTAGGTGATATGATGGGATGATAGCCCAAATCACCCTTTCGCAAGATACAAGTAAAAAGTTAAGTTCAAAAATAACAATTTTTGATAATTTTTTTTTGTATTTGATTTTTAAGAAAAATAGGCTTTAACCAAATGACAAAAAAACAGAAAGCAATACATATTTTTTGTAATTTGGATTTCTGTTTTTGTATTTGATTTTTCAAAAATATAATAAAAGCAAAAATGCAGAAATAAATAGTACCCATAGATTAATATATTTTTAGGGATTTTTAAAATTTTAAAATTAAAGAAAAATGAACCTCGACGCTAGCGCCGGCGCTAGCGCTAGCGCGAGAAATAGTAAGTGATTTTTTAGGGTTTTGAAAATTTTGATGCTTGAACTTGATTAGGTGTCCCATTAGTAGTTTCATGCTGAATTTGCAGAATTTTTGGAAATGTTTTTGATGGTTAAAAATGAAGAAAATTGCATTTGTAAGCATGTTTTAACATGAAAGATCTAGGACAACTATCTCAAGTCGTAACAAACGAGATCTTGCATGAGCTATAAGATAGATATCATAATGTATGTGAATTCAAATTTTTCTAGACTTTTATCAATCTAACGTAGTTTGAAGAATGATAGGAAATGTAAGCACGAGACGACATTAAGGAACAAATATGCATAATTTTAGTGATTTAGAAAATAATGTTCATGCAAAAGAATATCATGCACATTCATAAGCATTTTAGTCCAATGGAAACAATTTAAAGTCACATAGTTATTTTATCGTTCAATTTTTTTAATTTTATTTTACTTCATAATTAATTCATTATGGTAATATGAGATAACTAGCATGAATAATATCTATTAGTTGATAATGCTAGAATAATGAGTTTGATTGCAATTATTATACCACAAGATTAATTGAGATAATGTTGCATGTATTCAAGAACGTGATTTAATATTTTTACATGGAATGAATTTATGATTTCATTTGATTTATTAATATAAAGTTGATTCTATGGTTTATAATCAAATGAGATACATGCAAGTCATACTTCATTAATTCATTCATGTACTTATTATGATCACCAATCAAATGTTAGAACTAAGTGGATCTTTTCTAATGTTTGAATTTAAAGATCTTTTGATATTATGATGGTGAAGCATGTAGCACAAGTCATATTCAACATTTTTCAGAATATTTTAAAGAAAGATTGTGAGGTGAATAGTGAATATGAAAGAAGTGAGAAGCTATTTTTGGTTAGTTTGAAGAGTTATTGTAAATTTTCTCAAATATAAGGGCTATCATATTCATCACACAAGATAGATAATAATCAACACATTGTGCATTTTATTTTTTTGTTTGCCTAAGCCCTTTATTATTTAAATCCATTTAAAATAATTTTATTAGTCTTGATAATAGTTTCACTATTTAATTAATAATGATAGTTCAAGACATTTAAGGGTAATGGAATAAAACGGATAAGTAGATCACTAAACAAAATGATATGACTTTTCAAGATAAATAGAGTGATCATAGCATGATAGTTTAAGAAGAAACAAAAGAGAATAAACAAAAAAAGATTTAAGCAAATCATGAAGTAGAATAATGATATTTCATTTTTATTAGGTTTCTACTTCATGCAAATGATGGGATACTAATGAATAAGAGATTTAGGTATCCAAAGAGGACCGGGAGTGACGGTTCCTTTGGGTACCCAAATACATCATGTTTTCTTTTGGGGAGATATGTTTTAATGGGCCCTTTCGTTTGACATTAATGCGTCATTCTTAAGTATGAGTTTCCATTCGTACCATGAAAAAAATGTAATTTTTGTTTTTCAAATTTCCATAATCATTACTCTTGAATTTTGTATATAATGGAAATTTGTTTTCATTTAAGTTGGGAAAAGATTGTGATGAATGGATCCTTGCATTTAAAGTTTCATTTTTGCTTTTTGGTCTCCATTCAAAACTTGGTTTATGATTTCCAAAAGCTTTTTGTTTCTTATTCCCAATATTAGGTTTAAGTATGATATTCATATTTGTATTCAACTTGCTTTTGGATATTGTTTGATTTTGTGAATTTGTATTTACAATTTTCATAAGCAAGTTGATTTTTGATTTTAATTCATCATTTTTGAGTTTAAAATTATGTCTTGCTTTATTATATGCGATTGTGCTATTTTTAAGAGTGGATACTATAGACTCAATATGATTTTGATATTTATTTCTATATTCATCAAATGTTTCATCCATCTCTTGAATTTCAATTTTATATTCTTCACATTTAGCACAATCATTTATCAAAGATGAATTTTCTAAGCATAATTTTTCATTTTGTTCCTTTATAAAAATAATTTCTTTTTCAAGTTCCTTAAATTTTTCTTTAATATCCTTACAATCAAGTTAAGGTTTTGTATTTTCAATTGAAGAGACATTAGATAAATCAGATTTTGATACTTCTTTAACTTTTGCTTTTAATTTTTTATTTTCTAAGCGCAATTTGCAATTTGCCCTTTTTAATTTCTTAATTTTGCGCTTTGTGATTTGTAGCAATTGTAAAGTAGAAATAGAATTGCAAACAATATGATGATTTGATTTCCTTACAGTGCTTTCGAGAGAGGCATGACTTGACCATATCGTTTCATTGACATTCTTTTGGCACTCCTCTTCCGAAGAGTATTTCTTCTTCTCTTTCACTTGGTGTGCACTTCATGGATCCGTCATGACAGGGGCATTCTTGAAGACTTGTGCAAGCTTCCATATTCTCTGGTTCTTGTGATTGTTCTATACCTGTAGATGGAGAATCATACATTTCTTCAAGAAACTGCCATACTTTATATGCACTTGAAAAGCAATATATTAATTTGAAAATTTCATTAGATAGACCGCAAAATAAATAATGTTTAGCTTTTGCATTTAATTGAAGTTCTTTTTTATTTGATTCGTTTGCAGGTCTTGTTATTGCTAAATTCCAAACTTCGTTGTCTACAGTTTTAATAAAATTTTCAATTAAGATTTTCCACCCTTTATAATTTGTCCCTTCAAATAAAGGTGGTGCAAGTGATTTTTCCTCTTCACAAAAATTTCCCCCACTAGTAGAAGCGAGATCATGAGACGCCATTATTCCCGGTTGTTAAGCCGATTGGAATAAAACCTGCCTCTGATACCACTTGTTGGATCAGTCGGCGCCCTTAGAGGGGGGGGGGGGGGGGGTGAATAAGGGTTTTCAAAAACTTAAGTAAATATTTGTAAAACTTTGAATTATTGCAAGATTAAAGTAATAATTTTGAATAGCGATCTAAATTGATTTATGATGAAAAAGAGGATAATAAACAATTTAGATGAATGAAGAACAAAATCAATTTTATTACAAAAATAGAGACATGATTACTATTAATAAAATTGATTACAAAAATGGATTTCTATGATGCTAGAAATCGAGGCAAATAATTATAGTTCTTTTTGGTTTTCTATACCGACTCGTATCCCCACGAACCGGTTTCCCTAGCCTTATCCTCCCCGGATTCGGCCTCAAGCCGCTCTAGCCAATCCTTCCCCGGATGTGGCCTCGAGCACCCCCTAGAACTAGCCTAGATCTAGTCGCCAACACGAGGCGAATTTCATCCCTAAGTCTACCCCAGACCTAGTCGCCAACACGAGGCGATTTCACTACCGTTTACAATGAAGAAAGAGAAATAAAATAATAAGACTTCCCTTAAGATGAACTTCTGATGTCGGAGACGAAGATCCGCTGTAGAATCAGCATTTGTAGAAGCGGACTTCGTTTGGATCCGGCGTGACGTAATCCTCCTTCAGAAATTTGCAGAGCTTCGCTAGGGCTTCAAGTTTTGGCAAAGATGGCCTCTGGAGTTGTAGCACTGCCTCTCTCTCCTTGATGTCTATCTGAAACGAGAGGTGAGGGGTCCTTTATATAGCCCAAGCGCTACCGCCGGCGCTAACCCGGATTAGGCAACATTTTGCGCGACAGAATCTCCCATCCGCGGCAACCTCTTGCTCTATGCCTTATGTGCGTCACGCTACTGCCGGCGCTATCCGCTACCGCCAGGCGCTAACATTCTTCTTAAATTGCTTCCAAAATGGCGCTAATTAACGCTATCGCCGGGCGCTATCGCTACCGCCGGCGATAGTGAGCTTGTTCAAATTTTGGCCACAATTTTGGGGGCAGTCATCATGTGTACTCCTTGAGTCATGTGGACCTAGTACACCTGCACACTTGAACACACAAGATCAAATACACATAGGATTTGTTATTCTCAAACTTAGGAGATGCGGAAGACCATGCTCCAACAAATTCCATCTTCAGATTGGTGCACCTGGAGTCCTCAGAAATATTTCAGCTCTCCCATACTGCTCATTTCAAACTTACCTTGCATCAAGTTTGAGAACTTTTTGCAAAGTTTGTCATTTGTAGAGCCAAAAATAATATCATCGACATAGATTTGCAGAAGCAAAATCTCGCCTTTCACTTCCCTAAGAAACAATGTCTTATCTAATGTTCCTCTTTCGAATTTGTTCTCAAGAAGGAACCTAGACAATGTCTCGTACCAGGCTCGGGGTGCCTGTTTGAGACCATACAAAGCTTTATGTAAATAATATACATGATCAGGAAAGTTAGGATCTACAAAACCTGGAGGCTGAGCTACATATACTTCCTCTTTAAGGTCTCCATTCAGGAAGGCTAACTTCACATCCATCTGGAAAACCATAAAGCCCTTATATGCAGCATAAGCCAGAAATAATCTGATGGCTTCAAGTCTTGCTACTGGTGCAAAGGTCTGATCAAAATCAATCCCTTCTTCTTGCCTGTATCCTTGTGCAACCAGTCTTGCTTTGTTCTTTGTAATGATGCCCTTTTCATCAAGCTTGTTCCAGTAGTCCCATTTGGTTCCAATCACATTTTGTCCTTTGGGTCTTGGTACTAACTCCCAAACTTTACATCTCTTGAATTGGTTGAGCTCTTCTTGCATAGTAAGGATCCAAGATGGATCAGTGTTTGCTTCTTCAAACTTCTTCGGCTCAATCTGTGAAAGAAAACTTAAATGTAAAACTTCGTTAGTTGTACCTCTTCTCGTTAGAACTCTGCTTGAAGGATCTCCGATAATCTGATCAGCTGGATGATCTCTTGAATGTCTGACTCCCAGGTTACTTGCTTTTCCAGGAGCAACTTGAGATTCAGCAACCTTTGGAACATCTTCTTCTTCATGAACTTCTTGTTCATCTTCAGAGTGATATGAGATCTCTTCTGTCAACTTTGGTGCATCATCTGTGGTATTTACTCCATCTTTCATAGTGAGTTCCTTTAGCTTTTCACCTGCATCTTCAAAGAACACACTAGACGAGTTGTTATGCAGCAGGCTCGTCTCATCAAATACAACATGGACTGTTTCTTCTACCACCAGAGTTTTCTTATTAAAAATCCTATATGCCTTACTATGGCTACTATATCCTACGAAAATACATTCAAAACATTTTTCACTAAACTTGGTTGTAGGATGTTTTCCATTGTTAAGTACATAGAATTTACTGCCAAAAATTCTAAAATATGAAATCTTTGGTTTTCTACCCTTTAGAATCTCATATGGGGTCTTACGATGGTTCTTATTGATGAGTGCTCTGTTTTGCACATGGCAAGCTGTGTTGATAGCTTCTGCCCAGAAATATTCTGGAAGAGCAGAATCACTTAACATAGACCTGCCAGCTTCTATGAGGGTTCTATTCTTTCTCTTGGCTACTCCATTTTGCTGTGGAGTACGTGAAGAGGAAAACTCATGGGAGATACCTTGACTTTCACAAAACTCTGTCATGGCCCCAGACTGAAATTCTGTTCCATGGTCACTTCTGATTTTGACCACTGAACAGTCAAGTTCATTCTGAATAAGCTTGACAAATGTAGTGAATATGCCGAAGGTTTTTGACTTAAGTTTTAGAAAGAACACCCATGCAAACCGGGAAAAGTCATCAACAATAACCAAGGTGTAAGCTTTCCCACCTAAGCTTCTAACTGACATTGGACCAAATAAATCCATATGCAGTAGATGAAGACATCTGGTAGAATTATTGCCAATTATGCTCTTAAAGCTAGCCTTTGTTTGCTTACCCATTTGGCAAGCATGGCAAGGGCTTTCTTTAATGCATTTAACTTTGGGGGCATCCCATACCAAGTTGTGAGAAAATAACATAGATATAGTTTTGAAATTAATATGTGCTAGTCTCTTGTGCCATTGGTCACAAAGAGATGCACTATCTTTGGCAACAAAACACACTGGGCTAGAAGACTGTAAACATATAAAATCCAAACAGTATATACCACTACTCCTAGAGCCTGTTAAAATAGTTTCCGCAGACACGGACATCTTTATCAGGCATCTATCTCTAAAGAACTCAACGGTATAGCCTTTGTCACAAAGTTGGCTTATGCTAATCAGATTGTATTTCAATCCTTTCACATGAGCTACACGTGTGAAAATGACTGAGCCGTTGGTTATTGAGCCATAGCCTATAATAATACCTTGTTCAGATCCGCCAAACTTTACTTTAGGCCTGTTCTCAACTGGAACATAATCCTGAAGTAATCTTTTTCTCCCGGTCATATGCCGAGAGCAACCACTGTCCAAATACCAGATAGGAATTTCGTCGGCCTTTGGACATTCCTGCAAACATGATCAATACCCCTTAGGAGCCCAAACATATTTGGGCCCTTGGTTCCTTGTTAGTGGAACACCACTTGGAACATTAACTTTGCAAGTGGTCGGTCTTGCACTGTTAACTCGTGGAGTTCTTGGCACAATATGATTGAACCAACAATCTATGGCAAAATGACCAATTTTGCCACAACACCAGCATTCAAATCTATTGTATCTCCTCTTTGTGTTCTGCTGAGCCTTTTGAACGGGTGGCTTTGTAGGAGGAGCAATCTTGGAGGTAGAAGCCTTGTTGGTGCAACATACACAATTCTTAGGCACAATAGGCTTGACCTGCGGTGCCTTCTTAGCATTTGATCCATGAACGAATGGTCCATGATGCTTCAATTGAACTTCCTCATAAGGAGCCTTGAGGGAGCTAGATCCAAAGTTTCTGGGTCTGGTCCACACTGAGTTCACCTTGGCAGGCTCAACATGGGTTGGTCTGCTGAAGTGACCATAAATGCTCTCAAAATCATAGGTGTTCGTAGGAAGAATCACCTTCTTGAAAGTTGGAGCACACTGTGGACCCTTACCCTTTGCTTTAGCAGCTCTTCTTTTGGCTGACTTACTTAGGCTCTTTTCAGCAACATTGCCCAAACCACTACTACCAGAACCAGTAGTGAAAGTGTCTATGATAGGCAAAACTATCTTGGTCTTAGAGAAGTTCATTGTGATCTTCTTTTCAGCCTCAAGCTATTTCGTCAAATCATTGATAATTTTACTCTTCTGAATGCCTGCTGAAGTGGCCTCGGAGAGAGCAATCTTCAAGGATAAGATTTCATCCCTGAGTAGGTTAGATTCTTCAATCTCCTTTCTCAGGTTTGATTCTTGATCCTTTAGGGATTGAATCTCCTTTGATTGAGTTTTAACAAGCTTTCGACACATATTAAACCCTTTCAACATTTCCTCATACTTAGCAGTCAACTCAGAATCCTCTTCCGAGTAGTAGTTTTCATTAGCATCAGATGCCGTTTCTGAACATGAAAGAGGTGTAGAAGATAATACCTGACCGGTGAAAGGAACAATATCTTTGTCATCATTTGACATAGCCATTAGACTGTAGAAGCAGTCTTCTGTGAGACCTTTTCCTCTATATTGACCAAATTGGTCTTCTGTATCAGGTTGAGCCATAAGTCCAAAGAATGCCTCTTCATCTGAGTTAGACTCAGTTGTGTCACTATCACTTAGAGTCTTGGACTTCTTGGCAACAAAACTCTTCTCCTCTTTCTTCTTTCCTTTGAAGGACTTCTTTTCTTCTTTTCTTGAAGATTCCTTCTTCTCGTGTGGGCAATCAGCTATCATATGCCCTGGCTTTTTACAACAATAACAAACAGGTTCAGTATAATCGTGTTTGTTCGGTTTAGAACCATACCTGTCGTTTCTGTCATGGTGTGATCTCCTGTGATCTCTTGAGGAAGATGAGCCTTTTCTCATTTGTCTCCTCTTGCTAAGCAACTTTTTGAATTGCTTGGAGAGGAGGGAAAATTCTCCTTCAGATAGTTCTGATTCTTCAGAAGTGTTTTCAGCTTTATCCTCGAAAGACTCATCCCTCATAGGGGACAGAGCCCTGCTTCTCCGGGAGCTTTCAGCCTTTAGGGCTATGATCTTCTCCTTGCTAGAGCTCCTACTGCTTTCCTCTTCTGACTTCCTGATATTCACCTTTAGCTCATGGGAGAGCATCTTCCCATACAGAATCTGTGGCTCCGTAGTAGCCAACATACCATATTCTCTGATAGCTATCACCTTGGGGTCCCATTCCTTAGACAGGGATCTAAGGAATTTATCGTTTAGTTCACCCACGGTGAATTCTCTTCCATAGTTTCTCAGACCATTTATAATCTTGAAGAATTTCTCGTAGGTGTCAGAAATTGTGTCTTTGCCTTGTTGCTTGAAGGCTTCGTATTCTTGGTTCAGCAAAGACTTCCTGTCATCTCGAACTTCTTTAGTACCTTCCATCAAAACCACAATAGAATCCCACATCTCTTTTGCAGACTTGCAGTGAATCAGATTTTGTAGCATTGAGTCATCAATTGCACCTGCTATGATGTGCTTTGCTTTCTTGTCCAGAGTGATAAGTGCAATTTCATCCTTTGTCATGTCCATCAGTTTCTTTGGCACTTGTTTGGTGGCATCAATGGTAGAAGCAACCATGGGAATATGGGGACCTTCCTTAACTATCTGGGAGATTCGGGGATCATTTGCTTCCATGTAGAAGATAACTCTTTCTTTCCACATGGGGAAATTCTCCTTAATGCAAACTGGGAGCTTGGAGGAAAACCTTTCCGTGCCTCTGTCCATAAATAGAGATCTTGACAACGTAGAAGGATCTATAATCTAGGTGTTAATCTCTTAAAGATAACCTCGCCTCTAATACCAATTGAAAGAAATCGTTGTCTACCTAAATCACCTAGAGGGGGGTGAATAGGTGATCTCTACTACGATTGCGGAATAAAAATTTTGCACATACACAACAAAAAAAATCACAGCACAGAGACACAAGATTTATAGAGGTTCCCCAAGGGTGGGTACTCCTCTCTCCCGCTTCGCCTATCTAGCACTTTGGGCTAGCGTCGGCAACTTCACCAAAACTCGGATTTATCAACAAATCATACACTCGGAGACAACGGCTCCTACAAACTCGGAGAACAACAACTCCTACAAACTCAGAGTAAACAACTCCTACAACTCTGAGTAAACAACTCCTACAAAATAACTCAGAGTAAAAACTCCTGCAGGAATTAAATAAAGTTTGAAACGAAACTTCTCTTGAATCTCAATATAGATTAACCTCAGATCTGGAGAGACTGAATCTTCTTCTTCCTTTAGAGTGAAAGCTTGGATCTTCAAGGATTAGGAAGAGTAAAGAATCGGCAAACATGATCTGAGTAGGCCCTTTGATTAATTTGAAAAGATCTTCAATATAGAGAGCAGCAACTAGATCAAAGGCCTTCTTATCTGAGAAATCTCTAGCAACATTGAAGAACGAATCTTGAGCGGCGCAGACTTTAGATCTCAGAAACTTGTTCAACAAGAGAGAAAGAAACGGCTGACTTCTCTTTTTAACAATCGGGTGATTTCTTTTGTTATGTGTTTACCCTAAAAATAAAAGATTATTTATAGGGAGACCTCCAATGGCTCGGGCGACAAACAAGGAGGGATCACCACGTGTACTGTACATGGCGGCCAACCCTAAATTTCAAAAACGAAACGTAAATTTGAAATCCGTCTGTCCGTCATTCGTCGAGACTTTACGTGAACATTCGACGAATTGACATAGCCATGGAAAAATACTGATCAAAGCTTGAAAACTGTCTTCTGTTTTCATTCGTCGGAATTCGTCGGGAGTTCTCGAGAACATTCGACGAATTGACTTAGCCACACATTTTCCTTCACAAGTCTACCTTTTTGACTTCTGTCTGCGTTCGTCGATATTCGTCGGGAGTTCATGAGAACAATCGACGAATAGACTTAGCCGCAGAAATTTCTTCTTTAAACTAGAAATTTGGCTTCTGTCTGAATTCGTCGAGATTCATCGGAACTTCACGAGACATCTCGACGAATTGACTTAGCAAAAATTTCTTTTCTCCTGAAAACCTGCTCCACTCCTCAAACTTGAAAACCTTCAATTATGAGTATATGAAGTACACCCCAATAGAGAGATTACACATGGACCAACACTTTGTTCTACTCAATGAGGGATTACATTGTCTAGAACTATGTTTGGTGATCCATTGCAACCTGACTTTGGTGTGCACTTAGCATTAAGACCTGTCATAACATATCTAAACAGAAATCATCAAATACATCCTCAATTCAATTTAGTTCACTAGGGGACATCTTCAAATCCAGGTAATTGTGGATACAATACCCAACAGTTTTCTTCAAGATTATTAGAATCTTATTTCTTCTTATTATTTTCATTCCGAGGTGATTCAAAGATCGAGTGCTAGTCTTCTAACCATTGTTAATCATCATTTTAATTCACCTTGTTTTCTTACAAAAACGAACCCAAAGTTCTATTGATAGAGTAATATAGATTTTCTTGAAGTAAGAGTATTCGACTCGCCCAGATTCTTATACGACTTTGATATTTGAAATATCCTATAGTATATTCGATAAGGTACGCTTGCCTTTATAAATATAGGATTAGAGAACATTATCATATTTCTCTTGATTTTCTTATCTCCAATTGGCTACAATCCACATTCACGCACATCAAGTTTTTGGCGCCGTTGTCGAGGAATTGAGTTGATATTTCAAAAAGAAGAAATATCTATTAATTTTATCAATTCTTTTCTTCATTTTTTTTAAAAGGTGCAACAATATTCTTGAAAGGGGAGGTTTGGGATGTCACCACAGCATATCTCCTAGTACCAGTGTGAGCCCTTCACCGGGTAGACCTTGGCAAGTCCAAGACTAATATAAAAATATATAATAAAATTTTCATTTTCCCTTCTTTTCTTCTTGCTATTTTGTTTTTTAATATTTTTCCTCTTTTTGGTGTATGACCCGAGGAAATTCTTCGAAAAATCCTGATATTTATTTTGATCCAGAAATTGAGCGCACCTTACGGTGACACCTACGATTCCATTGTCAGGAATTACCAATTATTCACGAAGAATCTATCGGAGACACTAATATAGAAATTATGGGTGAGCAAAATCTGGAAGAGGCCCCGCAACGGACCATCCCTATTATGCGTGGTCGAACCTTGAAGGGACACAATCAAGTATTGTGCTCCCTATAGTAGCAAATAATAATTTTGAGATCAAGTATAGCATCATCCAAATGGTGCAAAAATCGGTAACCTTTGATGGTTTGCCGGACGAAGATCCAAATTCTCACCTTTCTAACTTTCTTGAAATATGCAATACGTTTAAAATAAATGGCGTTACTGATGACGCCATTCGATTGCATTTATTTCTTTTCTCTTTGTGGTCAACGGCCAAGCAGTGGTTAGGCTCTCTTCCCAGAGGATCCATCACTACATAAGCCGAAATGGCGGAGAAATTTTTCACGAAATATTTTCCTCCTGCCAAAACCGCTAAATTGCCCATCGACATTGCGTCATTTCTGCAAATCAACTCAGAGACTCTCTACGATACATGGGAGTGCTTCAAGGAGCGTTTTTGGAGATGCCCTCACCATGCGCTTGCTAATTGGCAGTAGATTCAGATTTTCTACAATGGTTTGAATTTCTAAACAAGGCAAATGATTGATGCGTCCGTCGGAGGTACTATAAATAATAAAACATTGGAATCTGCTCAAGAGCTTTTCGAGGAAATATCCATGAATGCTTAACAGTGGAATGTGCCACGGACGCGCCGCGCCCTAAGTCGTCCGGACTCTATGAAGTCGAGGACACCGCTAGTTTAGCGTTATAAGTAGTAAAGCTAACAAAGCAAGAGGCGAAGATGTCTGCTTCCTCCGTCGCCATTAATTGGGCTAATAATAATAATAATATTTTAATTGAAGAGCATGTGGATTACATGGGAAATTCATATCATCCTTCCTTCAACCCGCAAAATATTCTGTTTAACAACGCATACAACCCAGGTTTAAGGAATCATCCTAATTTCTCATGGAGAAACCAAAATAATGCTCAGCACCCACCAAATATGAATCCACCAGGAGTTTTGCATCCACCCCCGAAGCCCAATGCAATTGAAGAGGTCTTTGCTAAATATGTTACCTCCAATGAGTCCAATATCCGGAATCTCACCAGATCAATTAAATAATTTGGAAAATCAAATTGGACAACTCACCAAAATGTTCTCTGAACGCAAGCAAGGAGCTCTACTTGGCAATACTGGGCCCAATCCACCAGAGAGCGCCAACTTAATAACCCTCCATAGCAGAAAGGTGGTAAAATCATCAAAATTGGTTGAGCCCGAGCCAAACATTTCAACCCGGCCACCTCCGCATTTCATTTCTTCTGATTTAGCTCCGCACAATATTCAAGCTACGTCTATTCCTTATCCTTCTAAATATCAAAATAAGCGCAATGAGGAGCAATATACAAATTTATTAATATTCTAAAACTAATACAAATAAACATTTCATTATATGAGGCACTCTCTCAAATGCCTAAATACTCAAAATATCTTAAGGATTTACTATCAAATAAAAAGAAACATGAAGATATTTCACGCATTTCTCTTAACGCAGAATGCTCGACGATTATTTTATATAAATTGCTGGAAAGATTAAATGATCTGGGGTGGTTTTCCTTCCCGTGTTTGTTCGGCAATTTATTAATCAAGCACGCCTTGGCCGATTTAAGAGCTAGTATAAATTTAATGTCATTCTTAATAGTTTATAGGGTAGTAGTCTAATTCACTTAGAGGGGGGGGGGGGGGAGGGTGAATAGGGCTCTTTGAATTTAATTAAGTGCAGCTAGCAGTTAATGCATAATAAACACAAACTCAAGCAAAACACAGAAAGCACGCAGTTCTTTATAGTGGTTCCCCAAGACAGTGCATTTATGCGTAGTCCACAATCCCTTTATACCTTTCTAACAGTGTGTTAGACAAGACAACCTCCTCCAAACTCAGCTCCAAGAGCTTACAACTCAGATCCCACAGGATCTCTCAGGTTTGCTCCAAACCCTTCCTCAGGCGAAACAGCCCCACCAACTCAGAGTGATCCCACTCCTACAGCTCAAAAATCACCTTGATTTCCTACCTCAGGCCTATCAAGAAGCCCTACCTCAGATCTGCACAGAGATCCTACACTCTAGCTTTCAGCACTAGTTCTCAGGCTCAACGACCCTTCAAACACTCAGGCTCAACAACCTTTCCACTCAGACTTACCATCCCTACAGCTCAGGCAAAATGCCCTACAAACTCAGAACTATGTTGTTCCTATAGAGGTTATAAGTTTTGCTTACAACAGATGACATTAATGTTTTTTCCTTTGGCTTATTGTCTTTTGTTGTTGATGCACAGTTGGTGCTGCCTTGAAGCAGGGCTAAATAGTAAATCTTCAGACCTTGCTCCTATTTGATCTTCCTCTTCAATAGACGAGGAAAGATCACCTTGCTTTTCTGAAATCAATCTGGAAGAGCTATCTTCTCTCCTTGTATATGCTAGCTGGTTCGGGAAGTAGGAAGAAAGAACTTGATGAAGCCGTCAATGAAACATTGCAGTTTTTCCTTTCCACTTTTCATCACTCTTTCTAAAATGCCCTAAGTTGTTCTTTTAAACCTCTTCCACCTTCAACGGATCTACGGAGGGCCCCGACAAGGAATGGAGGAGGGTAGAATACTTTATCTTGCTTTATGCCCACTTACGCCAAAAGCAGATCCCGTCAATGCTGTCTTCATATTTGAATCTGTCTCAGCGGTTTGGCTGAGACAGTCTTTAGTCTTAGCAGTTAATCTGTCTTCGTCTCAGCGGATCTGTCTAAATGCAGCTCAGCTGAGGCACCATCTCAGCGGCTCCTGGCCTTGTCTCAGCGGTTTAGCTGAGATAATGAGCTCGTCTCAGCAGTTTTGACAGTAAACCACTGACTTTATCCCAATGCTTGGAATAACATAACCATGCATAGTCATGATGCAAAATAGGGTTTATCAAATACAATATGTACTTATCATTGTGAGTGATGCCTCTTCAAATCAATGGAGCATTGAGGGCAATATTCCCAACAATCTCCCCCTATTTGAAAAAGGCAGAACAGACACCAATGCTAAGATACATAACCACAAAACGAACTTATCATGACAGTGTATTACTTAACATTCATGATATCATTACAAATAAATGTTAACAGTAGTTTGGCATTACAGAAAATGTCATGATAGATTATCCAAAATTTCATGACAACATAACAACAACATTGTTTTAATAAAACAATAACATTGTTAACTATATATGTGAATAGGCACCACATAATATCTAAAGAATTAGTATTAAAGAACATTCAACTTGACTAAAATTGGCCTATAACACAAAATATTAATTCAACAGAATTATCAATTTCATCAAGGATAAAACTTTGATGCATT
This sequence comes from Dactylorhiza incarnata, assembly GCA_033032865.1. Classification (NCBI taxonomy): domain Eukaryota; kingdom Viridiplantae; phylum Streptophyta; class Magnoliopsida; order Asparagales; family Orchidaceae; genus Dactylorhiza; species Dactylorhiza incarnata. The sequence goes on from JAWHQI010000068.1 coordinate 4,748,886, forward strand.
GTTCATTTTAGATTTCCTTCATAATGTTTGATAAAACAAAACTAAATGCATAAGTTTAAAATTTTCTTTTCTTTGTTGAGGATGGGCATTCAGCATCATCAACAACAACCTCCTTTCATTTAGCAGTAGCCTCCTTTTCTTCAGTAGCAACTTTTATCTCAGCTAGCTTCCTCTTATTTTCTTTCCTTTTGAAATACAGATAGGGCTTTGGAATATATCTTGAAGGCATCCTCTTTGGGTTGTTCTTCCTCACTATATTTTCTTTGAAGATTCTTTCCCTTTTTGTGTTTCTCTCAAGGTGCCTTAACCACTCTTCTGTAGTATATATTCTGTCAATGTCTTTGCAGATTTGTCCATGGCTCAGCCAAGCATTCAGAATAATGCTTTTGGAGTCCTCACTCCAATACTCATAATCAGGGTCATTGCCCTGCTCTATTCTTTGCTTATTCATGACCTCTTCTGCTAGAATGACACCTTCCATGTTCCTCCTTACTGCAAGTTGTTGATTTTGAGCAACCTTGGCATGAGTCTCAAAATCAAAGCCTTCCTTTCTCATATTGTCCAGCAACGTAAAGTTCAGTGTTATTCTTGTTCCCTGCAGAACCTTGAGGGGAGTAGAGAATTGTTCCCTGCATTGGTCTCCTCCCCCTTTCTAGCTTCTTCACTTATTTTCTATTTTTAAGCTTTGTGTAGCATTAACTACAGATCCTGAGAGGGTTTGGAACGCATTTTCTAGGTCTGACTTGAGCTCATCTTTTTTGCTTCGGCAATAATGGTTGTTACAGTAGACCATACATACTCTTCAATGTGATGGGATGCCTTCTCTATGACCTCATCAGTCTTGCAAACATAATGTTTGACATATCCTATATCTTGCTCAGATAATTGGAGTTGTTTGTCCATTGATCTTAGAATAATGTTCTGAGCAACTACTGATTTCTCTGCAAGGTCAAACCACTTTGTCATCTGCTTATTAATGAATGAAGTTTCTTCCTTAATTTCTTGAATCTCAGCCATGCCGTCTTTCATTACTGTCAAGACAGAGCTATCAATATAATCCTTAATTGAAGTCATACGACCTTCAATGATTGAACTGATTGAACTCAGGAGCTGTTCATGTGATACAACTGTTGTGGAGGGATGGACTTCAGGTACCACTGTCAATGTCTCCATTTTATGCTTGTCATGCTCCCCCTCAGCTGCATTATCCTTCTTGGCTGCATCATCTTCTACAGCGCCCTTACTTTCTTTGTCAGCTGAGACAACTTGCTCCCCTCATTAGGAGCATCCTTATCAGAGCCTTTCTTCTGCTGCTCCACCTCAGATGGGGCATCATCATCCTCAAGATCATCTCCCCGATAATCTGCTGGTTCGTGAGGGATTAGATTAAATCTTTTCTCTAGATTTGATATAATTAGATCAATCTTACCTTGTAGGTCAGCAACAGTGTCTATATGTCCCTCTTCTTGATCTTCTGGATCTGAGGGCACATTTAGCACAGTGATATCAACAACAAGAGACTTGGGAACATCACTTGCAATATGATCTCCTCCTTGTTCACCTGTCTTTGCTTCATCATGAGCAGTCTCCTCACTTTTCTCATGCTCTTTCTCAGCAATATTAGCTTTATCCTTCTCATGATCTTCAGTAGCAGCATGACATTCAGTGTCATGGTCTCCTCCTTGATTAGCCTTGGGTGGACTGCTGGTAGGAATTTGATTTTCCTCAGTTGGGGCATTTTCTTCTGCCTCTGACCCAGAATCAGAGCAGATCATTCTGGCTTTCCTCAGCCCCTTTGTTACTGTCTTCTTCTTTTTCTTCAACTCAGAGGGTTGGCTCATTGGGAACACCCTTAAGAACCTGTCCAAAGTTTTGATGTCCATTCTTTTCAAGTAATAGATGTTGGAACTTTGGACTTATCATACTCTTTTGGGTATGTGTTCAGAAGGTATAAGGAAAGAATTCTACCTAGGTTGGGGGCATGCAGACATTCTTTAATTCTCTGGAATATGACATCAGCCCAGGATGTATTTTTCTTCATGATCACTCTTGACATCAGTTCAAACATGTGCTTGGAGATTGTCATGAGATCCAGGCTTGCACAGCACTGCCTTGCCAATTATATCAGAGAGCAGCTTGTCTCTCTGATTGAAGAATTTCCTCTTTAGTGAGCCAGTCTTGGCATCACTGTGTTCACACCACTTTAGGGTCTTGTCCTTATCTTTCTCAGATACTTCTTCATCCTCATGTTGACTGCAAGATGGCAGTTGAAGAGCCTTCTCCATCTTTCTTGGAGAAATCTTTTTCTTTATGCTTCCAATTTAAACTTAACTGAAGATTTGGAGGATGACAACTTGGCACTGTTGTAGAATTCCAGAACTTCAGTTCTGATAATTACAGATAGTTCTGATAGAGTATATTCCAATCCTTGATCGATTAGAAGTTGAATCAATTATTTAATTCTTGCTTGGGCATGCTGAAATCCATTCTTAACAATTTCATATCCTTCTTGAAGATCCTTGGACACTTCTGCCGCCATTTCTTCTTAGGAACAAGTCACTGAGACGGGGGGGGGGGGGGGGGGGGGGGGGATAGGGTTCATCTCGTCATCTAGGATGAAAGAGTTTGTAAATTAATTAATCAACTTTACTATATTTATATAGATTTGGTTTAGGATTAGGTTTGCCCTAATGATAGATGTTGATTTGATTTATCAGTTTAAATGATTTTATATTGCTGACATGTCAATTAGGGTAAAATTTGATTGAACCATCCCATCTCTGCAGGACTGCTAAGCCGGAGTTCCAACCCACTGGGACAAGGTATTGTAAGCCGCTGAGATAGTTTTAGCCGTCTCAGCAGATCAGCTGAGACTTTCACAGCTGTCTCAGCGGTTCAGCTGAAACCATCTTAGCTGTTTCAGCTGACCTTATAGCCAAACAGTGGATTATCCTAAATTGGATTATGCTTCTCCCTTAGCATGTCACTAAGTGTTCTAGGGCATAATTATTTTCTAGTACAGTTTATGAAATAACACAACACTTGTGAAATACATAATGAAATGTTGAACCCTATTCTAAGTTCAACATTCCTAACTCAATTTTGAAAGTATTAAATTTAGCCTCATCCAATGGCTTTGTAAAGATACCAGCTACTTGATTGTAACTGGGGACAAATTCAAGGCAGATATCCTTACTTTCTACATGCTCTCTAATGAAATGATACTTATCTCTATATGCTTAGTCCTGCTATGATAGACATGATTCTTAGCAATAAAGATAGCACTGGATTAGTCACAATACAAAGGATAATTACTTACCATGAGGCTGTAATCCTCTAGTTGGTGTTGTATCCATAGTACTAGAGCACAATAGCTCACTGCAGCTATATATTCAGACTCAACAGTGGATATAGCCATACTAGTCTTCTTCTTGCTGCTCCATGAGATCAACCTCTATCCTAGGAATTGACAAGTTCCAATTGTGCTTTTCCTATCTTCTTTGCAACCTGCAAAATTTGCTTCTGAAAAGCCAGTCAGTTCAAAATCATTGTTCCTAGGGTACCAAAGGCCAAGATGTTGGCTGGCTTTAAGGTATCTCAAAATCCACTTTGTAGCTTAGTAGTGAGATTCCTTAGGGCATGCTTGGTACCTTGCACAAACACATGTAGCATACATAATATCTGGTCTACTATCATCCAGATACAACATGGATCCAATTATGTCCGTATACATGGATTCATCAAAGGGCTTGCCTTCTCATCCTTGTCTAAGAAATGTTAGACCCCATGAGAGTTTTCATGGTGGAAGCAGATTCCATCCCAAACTTCTTGATAAGCTCCCTAGTAAACTTAGTCTGAGAGATGAATATCCCCTCATCAGACTGTTTCACTTGGAGGCCAAAAGAACTTGAGCTCTCCTATACTGCTCATCTGAAAGTCCCCCTGCATAAGGTTGGCAAACCTTTTGCAAAGGTTGTCATCGGTAGACCCAAAGATTATGTCATCAACATAAATTTGGACTAGGAAATAGAAATGAGAGGAAATGGTTGGATGAACAAAACCTTAGGGCTGCTCCGCATATACCCCTTCCTTTAGATTGCCATTCAGAAAGGCTGACTTGACATCCATCTGGTAGACTTTGAACCCCTTGTGGGCAGCATAGGCAAGGAATAGCCTTATTGCTTCCAACCTTGCAACTGGGGCAAAGGTTTGATCAAAGTCAATACCTTCTTCTTGCATGTATCCCTTGGCCACCAGTCTAGCCTTGTTCTTGATGATGATGCCATTCACATTAAACTTATTTCTGTAGATCCATTTGGTGCCAATGATGTTGTGTCCTTAAGGCTTTGGCACCAACTTCCATACCTTGCACCTTTTTAATTGTAGCAGTTCTTCTTGTATTGCTTGAATCCCGAAGGTGTCTTCATTTTCTTCTTCAAATTTCTTGGGCTCCATCTGTGATTGAAAGCTTAAGAATAGAGCTTCATTGTGAGCCCTGCTTCTGGTGATCACTCCTTGGTTTTCATCTCCAATAATTTGGTCTCTTGGATGATCCCTTAGGTGCGTATTTGCTGCAGGCAACCTGTCAACAATCTGCAGCTCTTCTTCTTGAGCAGCAGTGTCTTCAGCAGCTTGCTGATCTACATCTTTAGGAACAACATCATCTGTATAATCTTTGATGGTGTTGGGCATGTCTTGGATAGACATTTCTTGCATTTTCTATTCATCACCTGTCAAAACAGAAGAACTGGACTAGCCCTTATAAAGTAGACTGGTCTCATCAAAGAAAACATGCATAGACTCTTTTACAACATGAGTCTTCTAGTTGAATACTCTATAGGCTCTGCTATGTCAGTTATATCCAACAAGAACCCTTACATTGCATTTTTCAGCAAACTTTGATAATTGAGATTTTCCATTATTTAAAATGTAGCATTTGCAACCAAAGATCCTAAAGTATGAAATGGTTGGTTGTTTGCCTTTCAGAATTTCATAAGGTGGTTATTCCAAGGGCCTTATTGATGGATGCTCTATTAACAACATAACAAGCAGTATTGACTGCCTCAACCCAGAAATACTCTGGAAGTGAGGAGTCACTAAGCAATGTTCTCCCAGCTTCTATCAAGGTCCTATTTGTAAGACCCCCTCCCCTCCAAAACTGAACCCAGGTAGGGGGAAGGGGATCTTACTACCCAAGACATTCACTTTGCGCTTTTCGGGTGGCAACGACCCACCCTCTTAAGCAATGAGTGGTCACATTGTCAGGCACAAGAATCATCACATCACATCAGAGTCACAATGAGGAATAAGAAGTAAGGAAGTCTAACAAGGCAACGTATATATATATATATATATATATATATATATATATATATATATAAGCAAAAGGTCGTAGCCTACTGTTTACATGAACGGCCCTATGGGCTTAAAGTAAATACTGCAATATAGACACTCCTTATTTAGTCCTATACTCTAGGACTCACGTCACGGAAGACAGGAGTGTTGAAATTGTTGAAGTGGAAGTTTGAAGGATTTTGGACCTGGGCGGTCTGGGAGGAGGTCAGGCGGTCTGACGGGTTCGCGCGACTTGGCGGTCTGCATCTGCGGTCTGGTTGATCTAAGCCTAGCTGCGGTCTCCCGAGTTGACCGCTGGTCTTGTCCAAAGTCTGCTGAAGGTGGAGCCGCGCGGTCTGTGCGTGACCGCGTGGCGTGCTGTCCTCTTCAAGGCTGTGGCGGTCTGGTGTGACCGCACAGTTTGATCCAGGTTCTCTCCGGAATGCGGTCTGGTAGCTGACCGGGCTTTCTGGGGGTATTCGCGGACTAAGGGTCTTAGTCGCGCGGTCTCAGTTCACGGTCTCAGGAGGAGACTGGTATGCGAGCTGGTTGCTGTTCGCGGTCTCAGGAGGAGATCGGCATGCAGACAGGAGTTCGCATTCTGATGGCGAACTGACTGTGTTCGCGGTCTCGTGCGAACACAGGTGGTGAATAGCTTCAGGCGGTCTGGCGATCTTCTTTGAAGTCGCGATCTGCTGTGAGAGTAGCGGTCTCTCATGGTCGATGTTGAAGCTGGCGAGTTCACCAAAATGAAGCAGGAGTACTGTTGCTGATCGCGCGGGTTGACCGATCTGGTCGCGCGGTCTGGGGGGTGGTGATCCTATCTCATAGGGTGGTGACTGGATCAGGTCCCACGCCTATAAATAGGAGGCCACTGTAGCAGCAATTAGACACACCAAGTGTAAGCTGAGTTCGCTCTTATTCTTGCGGTCTGTTTATTTCTGACCGGGCGGTCTCTGATTGAACTCTTCTTGTGCAGCTTCTGCGGATAGTGTGGGCAGCAGCGATCACCTCTTCCTCTGAAAGTGTTTGGGCGATCTGCGGCTTGGAGTTGTGGTGCTGGAGTTCGGGAGAATCAGGAGGTCGGAAGAAGGGAGCGGTTTATGCAGCGGTCTGGTGGTGTTCTGTGGTCGGCAGAGAGTTGCGGTCTAGCAACTATCAGAGATCACAGGGGAGGTCGCGCGGGTTGGACGGTCTCCAGTTATCAGTTTTTTTGTACTTCTCTTTGGAGTTTTGTGCTGACGAAATCATGTCTCGTCAAGCATGTCTTGCCCTGTAATTGAAGTTTGCTATCAATAAAGATCGGTTGTTTGCCTAAGATTGTTTCTGGTTGCTTTGGCTTGTATCTCTAGTTGTTATTCCTGCTTGCTCTCACAAGGTCCGAGAAATTTTCACATGGTATCAGAGGGAGGTTGGAGTGGATAGAGCAGCGAATAACTTAGAGTAGCCATCGCCTTTGTGAAGAAGGAACCAGAGGAAAAACAATGGAAGGTGGATTTGCAAGAGGTCTTGGGATTGAGATGCTTACATCGACTAACTTTAAGAAGTGGAAGTCGTGTATGCAGAGCTATCTTCTAGGGGAGGACCTCTGGGAGGTTGTTGGAGGAGATGCGACTGAAGAGGTGAAGGCAACAGAAGCAGGTGACAATGGTTCGGCCGTGAGGGCGTGGAGAAAGACCAATGCTAAGGCCGAGTTCACTTTGAAGCGTGCCATTTCACCTGATCTATTTGATCACATCTTAGGGTGTGGATCAGCTGCCGAGATCTGGAGAGCCCTGGATGGGTTGTTTAATAAGAAGAATGTAGCTAGGCTACAGTTCTTAGAGAATGAGCTGGCAAGGTCGGCTCAGGGTGATCTTTCTATCTCAAATTTCTTTCTGAAGATGAAGAACCTCTGCAGCACTGGATCCTGATGAGCCAATTTCTGAGGCGAAGCTGAAGAGGCACATCATCCGCGGCCTGCGGAAGGAATATGTGGCCTTTGTGACGTCGATGCAGGGTTGGGCTAATCAGCCGTCTCTGATAGAGCTGGAGAATCTGCTAGCGTCGCAGGAAAGTCTGGCAAGGCAGATGGCGGGGGTGTCCGTGTCTGGGGGAGATGTCGAGGTTCTCTTCTCAGGAAAGAAGAAGAAGTGGGATAAGAAGAAGAAGAGCGCTGGAGGCTATGGGCCTTCAATTTTTGGACAGCAGGAGAGGGGCGATCCTCCTAAGGTTGAGGAGAAGAAGAAGAAGGAAGGTCTCAAATGCTACAAATGCGGGAAGGTTGGGCACTTCAAGAAGGACTGCAGGCTGAATACTCAGCCAGGGCATGCTGCTGAGAAGGAGGAAGCACCGGCCAGTCATATTGATGGAGGATGGGGAGGAGCCTTCTCGGCTTCTATTGGAGTCTCGGTTCCTATCAACTATCAGGAGGACTGGATCGTGGACTCGGGGTGTGGTCATCACCTCACCGGGGATGGGTCGAAGCTTTCTTCAGCGGAGCCCTACACAGGTAACAATGCTATTATTACTGTAGATAATACTGTGCATGCAGTCGAGAAGGTCGGGGTTGTTTCCTTGGGCAGTGATAGAAGGCCATTAACCTTGAAGAGTGTCTATCATGTGCCCGGTATGAGGAAAAACCTCTTCTCCGTGAGCAACGCTGTTGACGCTGGGTATCACATTCTGTTCAGCCCAACATAAGTGAAATTTCTACGTAATGTAGAGGCCATGAAGGCCGAGGTCGTCCATGTCGGGAGGAGAGCGAAAGACTTGTTCGTTTTATCGACAAGTTCTTATGTCGACAAGATGAAGACAAATGATGGTGTCGTGATATGGCATGAGAGGTTGGGGCACGTAGGGATGGATAAGCTGAAAGCTATGGCGGTGAGAGGTCTGGTCAAGGGCCTGCCAAATCTATCTTCCTACGGTGAAGGTCATGTTTGCGAGGGATGTCAGTTCGGCAAGTCTCATCAACTGCCGTTAGATAAGTCGCAGACGAGGAGTAGTGTGCCGTTGGAGTGCATCCACGGTGACTTGATGGGACCAACTGCTACCCCAAGCCTCGGAGGCAGCAGGTATATGCAGGTGTTGATCGATGATTACACCAGATATGTCTGGGTTTATTTTCTGAAGGAGAAGGCAGAGGCGTTTGCCAAGTTTGTGGAGTTCAAGGAGCTCGTGGAGGGTCGGCTGAATCTGCGGATCAAGAAGCTGAGGACGGACAACGGAGGGGAGTTCACCTCTGCTGAGTTCTCCAGTTTTTGCAGGAAGGCAGGCATCCGGAGGGAGCTCACTTGTGCTCATACTCCACAACAGAACGGAGTTGCATAGCGGAAGATCCGTCATCTGACGGAGACCTGCAAGTGTTGGCTGCATGCCAAGAGCATCCCAAAGTCCTTCTGGGCGGAGGGAATGTCTTGTGCTGCCTACGTCATCAACCGGATGCCTTTGAGTCCCATCAATATGTTGACTCCTCATGAGATGATGTAAAAGGAGAAGCCAAGCGTGGCTCACCTTCGGGTATTTGGTTCCACCTGCTACGTGCATGTTCAAGATGCTCTTCGGACGAAGCTAGATGCGAAAGCAAAGAAGCTAGTCTTTGTGGGATACGATGAGAGGAAGAAAGGCTGGAAGTGCATGGACCCGGAGACGCGGAGATTTGTTGTTTCTTGCGACGTCGTGTTCGATGAGGTGACATCTTACAAGGGGTCTTCTGATGTGGAGCTACCAGAGAGCAGGGTGGAGGTGCCGGAGAAAGCTGTGGAGAATCTTCAGGTGGAGCTACCTGTGTCACCAGGTGGTCCATCTCCTTCTAGTTCCGAGACGGGGGCTTCTGGTTCAGGGAGCAGGGGGAGCGATGCTCCTAGCACGTATGGAAGAGGAGCTAGGTAAGAAGCAGCTGGAGATAATGCGGTTCATGGGAAGGAGCTGAGGAGGTCGAAGCGAGCAATCGTTGCCCCTGATCGCTATACAGGAGGAAACGCAGTGAGCTTTGTCTCATGTTTCTTCGCTGGTCCCTTGGATGAGAGGGAGCCATCGAGCTTTGAGAAGGCCCAAGGCGTGAAGGAGTGGGATGTTGCAATGCAAGAAGAGATGGCAGCTCTTGAGAAGAATGAGACCTGGTCTCTTGTGCCCAAGCCCAAGGGCACTACTCCTGTAACATGCAAATGGGTCTACAAATTAAAGAAGAAAGATGACGGCAGTATCGAGCGGTACAAGGCTCGTCTTGTAGCTCAGGGGTTCTCGCAGCAATACAGTGAAGACTACGAGGAGACTTTCAGTCCGGTGGCAAAAATGACTTCAGTTCGGTTCATCATTGCCTTGGCGGCGTTCAGTGGATGGGAGATTTGGCAGCTCGGCGTCAAGAACGCTTTCTTGTACGGCGAGATTGACAAGGACATCTTCATGGTCCAGCCACCAGGCTTTGTGTCTGAAGATTTTTCGGAGCATGTCTGCAAGCTGAAGAAGGCCCTGTATGGGTTGAAGCAAGCGCCGAGGGCGTGGTATAGAAAGATCGCAGAATATCTCCTATTCTGTGGGTTTTGTGCTTCAGACTCAGACTCAAGCTTGTTCGTCAAGAAGAGCAGGGAGCTTCAAGTCATCGTGCTGCTGTACGTCGACGACATGATCGTGACGGGGAACTCAAAGGAGGAAGTAGCACAACTACGGGCCGAGCTAGCTATCAGGTTCGAGATGAAGGACTTAGGTGAGCTTCACCATTTCCTTGGACTCGAGGTGCAGAGGAAGAAAAGTGGAGTGCTGGTGTCCCAGGCTGGATATGCGGAGCGGATCGTGGAGCGATTCGGAATGAAAGAAGGGAAGTGCACTTCCACACCTCTAGAGAAGGCTATGAAGCTTCGGAAAGATGAGGGGAGGATTATGCAAGATCCGTTGGTGTTCCGAGCTCTGGTTGGGAGCTTGATCTATCTGACGATCACAATGCCAGATATTGCATATGCAGTTGGTAGAGTGAGTCGATTTATGGCGGAGCCACGGGTACCTCATCTGCTAGTGGCCAAGAACATTCTGAAGTATGTCAAGGCGACCTCGGATATGGGTCTCCTATATAAGAGGGATGCGGGCTTCGAGGTGCATGGATACATGGATGCTGACTACGAGGGAGATTCGGATGATCGGAAGTCGACATCTGGATTCGTCTTCATGGCGGGCCCTACGGCTATATCATGGTGCAGCAAGAAGCAGGATTCCGTATCGGTCTCTACCACGGAAGCGGAATACAAGGCTTCGGCCTTGGCAGCTCAGGAAGCCATCTTGCTTAGGAGGTTGGTAGGAGACGTCCACAAGGAGGTTCGGGAGCCGACTCTGCTATGCGGTGACAACGAGAGTGCTCTCAAACTGGTAACCAATCCAGTTTGTCACGCGAGGACCAAGCATATCGAGACCGAGCATCACTTCATACGGGAGAAGGTGCTGGAGGGGTCTCTTTCGGTCGAGCATGTGCGGAGTGCGGACAATGTCGCAGACATCTTCACAAAGGCGCTGGCAAAGGGGCCGTTCACACGGCAAAGGAGCTTACTGGGGCTGGTTTCAACTTCCCACTTCAAGGGGGAGTGTTGAAATTGTTGAAGTGGAAGTTTGAAGGATTTTGGACCTGGGCGGTCTGGGAGGAGGTCAGGCGGTCTGACGAGTTCGCGCGACTTGGCGGTCTGCATCTGCGGTCTGGCTGATCTAAGCCTAGCCGCGGTCTCCCGGGTTGACCGCTGGTCTTGTCCAAAGTCTGCTGAAGGTGGAGCTGCGCGGTCTGTGCGTGACCGCGTGGCGTGCTGTCCTCTTCAAGGCTGTGGCGGTCTGGTGTGACCGCACAGTTTGATCCAGGTTCTCTCCGGAATGCAGTCTGGTAGCTGACCGGGCTTTCTGGGGGTATTCGCGGACTAAGGGTCTTAATCGCGCTGTCTCAGTTCACGGTCTCAGGAGGAGACTGGTATGCGAGCTGGTTGCTGTTCGCGGTCTCAGGAGGAGATCGGCATGCGGACAGGAGTTCGCGTTCTGATGGCGAACTGACTGTGTTTGCGGTCTCGTGCGAACACAGGTGGTGAATAGCTTCGGGCGGTCTGGCGATCTTCTTTGAAGTCGCGATCTGCTGTGAGAGTAGCGGTCTCTCATGGTCGATGTTGAAGCTGGCGAGTTCACCAAAATGAAGCAGGAGTACTGTTGCTGATCGCGCGGGTTGACCGGTCTGGTCGCGCGGTCTGGGGGGTGGTGATCCTATCTCATAGGGTGGTGACTGGTTCAGGTCCCACGCCTATAAATAGGAGGCCACTGTAGCAGCAATTAGACACACCAAGTGTAAGCTGAGTTCGCTCTTGTTCTTGCGGTCTGTTTATTTCTGACCGGGCTGTCTCTGATTGAACTCTTCTTGTGCAGCTTCTGCGGATAGTGTGGGCAGCAGCGATCACCTCTTCCTCTGAAAGTGTTCGGGCGGTCTGCGACTTGGAGTTGTGGTGCTGGAGTTCGGGAGAATCAGGAGGTCGGAAGAAGGGAGCGGTCTGTGCAGCGGTCTGGTGGTGTTCTGTGGTCGGCAGAGAGTTGCGGTCTAGCAACTATCAGAGATCGCAGGGGAGGTCGCGCGGGTTGGACGGTCTCCAGTTATCAGTTTTTTTGTACTTCTCTTTGGAGTTTTGTGCTGACGAAATCATGTCTCGTCAAGCATGTCTTGCCCTGTAATTGAAGTTTGCTATCAATAAAGATCGGTTGTTTGCCTAAGATTGTTTCTGGTTGCTTTGGCTTGTATCTCTAGTTGTTATTCCTGCTTGCTCTCACAAGGTCCGAGAAATTTTCACAAGGAGGTGAGGCTGGAGTATCCGATCGGGCAATCTCGAGAGTTGGTAAGTCATCCAGTGGTGCAGGGGCTTCGCGCTGTCCCCTCTCCTGTGAATGGTCATAAAAACAACTGTTAGTCATAGAGCTAATTGGAAAACACATCCCCTCCCCAGATCCATATCCTGGGGACGGCCATAAGCACTAAAAATAGATAGACGGAGCAAGAAGGCTTAGTAGCATGTATATATCGGGCCTCTTATTCAAACTAACAGTTATAATTGGGAGATGCACAGTTTATAACTACAGTAATATTAATAATAAAATATTGCTCACACACACACAGCGGGTATTCAAACCCGTATACAAAATCCCGTGTCGACATAGTTTGGACCGCTTTTCTTCTAGCAGGGTAGCGAACCCCGCGGGCCTCACCGATGTGGCCATCGGTGACAGTGGCCAATCCTACCACTTCTGTGCGTAGTCGTACCGTATCACCCAGGCCCTCCCGTACAACTTGATGCACTACTTGGATGTGAGCGACATCCGACGATTTTGAGATTTTTGCCGACCAGTGGAGGCAAATCACCGGGTTCGAAGTGGTTTTAACCCGCGGTGCACATCTCCCTGTCTCCATGAGTCGTCAACCTTCCCGCACCGGTATGAACGGTCTACGGGCGTGACCGACCCACCACTTTTATAGCAAGCAGTTCACAAATATTTTAAAGACAGGAACAACTACTTCAGGTCCACCGCAACTTTCTTGACTCTACCGGTTACCCAACTTTTGGTCGGGAGATGCAACGGACGTGAAGGCACATTATTTGGGGCTAACTCTGGAGGAGATACTCAACTCGAGGTTATCCCCAACTAAGGCCTCACCAGCAGGAAAACCGTCTGCTAGAGTCAAACCCGGGTTAGCACCGTGGGTATAAGTATGATAGTTATGGTGCAAAATAAACTGCGGTGCTGAGTAATAAAATATTTTACAGAAAGGAAGGCCGAAAGCAAGGGGCCGGAATAACTGGACCAGTACGAGACTAGATTAGCGAGCAATAAATAGCTGACCAGTGCGGGATTGGAGTATCAAAAAAACAAACAGAAAGTAGTAAATAGCTAACTAGTGCGAGACTGGAATATCGAATAGGATAAACAAAACAGTAAATAACTGACTAGTGCGGAACTGGAGTATTGAAAAGAATAGACAGAAATCAGTAAATAGCTGACCAGTGCGAAACTTGGAGTATTGAAAAGAATAAACAGAAAGCAGTAAATACGGGACCAGTACGAGACTAGAGAACATGAATAAATAAATAGGTTAGTAGTCCAATCACTCCATAATCAGGAGGCTTTAGTTTCATCTCCATTCTTAGGAGGAAAGTTCTATTCTATCCCTGTTCATAGGGGTTTCTTCCCAGTGCTGCCTTTCATAGTTATAGCCCGGTTAAGGGTGTTATTTGCGCTCTTTATATATCATTTTATTAGGTGCTTCTTGGTTTCCTTATATAGATGAATTCCCATGCCCAGGAATCGTACTAAACGCAGCTCGGTGACTCATAAGGCCCCACGTTGCTTCGAGCCTGAGTTTGCATGTTTAATCATCGGGTCATTCTTTAGTTGTGATATTATCCACCCATTATAACCCATTTGCGTGTTACGTCCTCTTCATCAAAATTTTCGAACGTTCGATAAATGAAACACGATCATTTTACCCTGAAAATTTGATGTATATAAACCCTTATCCAGATGATCCCCTTATTTTGATAGCGCACTCAAAATATTCATCTAAATGCTATAAATTTTTCCCAAACCTTTTTTGTTCTTTTAGGGGGTTTATTTTGTCCGACAAAGCATTGTTTAGGCCTTTAAAAATAGAAAAACAATTCAGAATAATCCCAAAATTTTATAATATCTCCAAGAGGCCCGAAACATAAGCCCATAATTTTTCAAGAATTTTCCATGGTATTTTAGGAACTCATTTTATTCAAATGATTTTTGTAGAGGCCTTTAAAATTAGCAAAATACTTCCATAAATTCCCAAAAAATTACAGGCGTTAGGCCTCTTAATTAGGAACAACTTTAATATTCAAAACTTTTTCCCTAAGAGTCTAGATTTTTCTTTAAAAAATCAGGAAGGGTATTTGAGGGTGGGGTGCGGATAGAGAAAACCAGGGAGCGGGAGGGGCGCTGGACAGTGCGTTTTCCTCTGGCCCCCACTGCGGATCTGGGGCCGATCCACTGTGGGGGTGCATAATTTCATGCGGGGGGGGGGGGGGACTATAAAGCAGGGGCCCTCTGATCTCATCTTGGAGATCAGACGGCCCCTATCTCTTGACGGGGAGGCGGAAGGTGGCAGACGCTGCCACAGCCGGGCAGCAGTCGCCAGACACCAGAGCCCCCCCGGTCAACTCTGCGGGGGCCAACGATCAATCTGACATTGGTCCGGCGGCCTGGCGCCGCCAACCACCGTCGAATTTTAGAGAGGAGGAGGGGGCGGTGGTGCGGCCTGCATGGGCCAAGCTGTCCAATGCCGCGTGACCCCTCCCTCTGGGTTGGCCTCCCTCTGCCACGAGTTAGGTCTCCGGGGGTGGGGCTTACCTCCGTGGTGGTCCGGCGGCGAAGAGCCGCTGGAGATGGCCGCCGAAGCGGTACAGGAAAAACAAACCGAGAGGGGGGCTTGCGGGCACCACAGGAGGCGCGTTCTCCAGCGGCCCTTTTGCCTCCCTTCGCCGGGGCGAGGGTCCCAGTGTGGGTCCATGCTCCCCCAACTCCACCACCAGCACTGGGGTGAGGCCCTTGCGCCCAAGCCACCACCCAAGCCTGGGCATGGCTCGGGTGGTGCTGGCGGTGATCCGCCGATGGGAGGTGGCGTGGAGGGTGCTGGGGTAGTGTGTAGGAGGAGGGGAAGGTCGTTCACCTGAGGGAGAGGGGCTTGGGAGGTGGTGGGTTGAGCGGCCATGAGGGGGGGGGGGGGGGGGGGGGGTGGCGGCAGTGGAGGCTTGGAGAGGGCTCTCCGGCGAGGGGGTGTTCAGGCAGGAGGGGAGGCTGGCTGGAGGTGGGGTGAGCTCAGAGGGGAGGGGGGGAGTATTCCCTTTATAGGGAGGGAGGGGTTCCTGCCTTCCTTTCTCCCGATGTGGGACTAAAGGGAGGGAGGGTGGGGGAAGATATTCCCCCCCCCCCCCCCCCCCCCCCCCCCCCCCCCCCTCCCTCCACTAACTTGAAGTGGGCTGGCCACTTAGCTCTTAGGGTAACCTCCATCGTGGGTGCTCTCCCTTAGGGAAAAATTCCCCAAAAAATGGAGTTTGGGGGAGGTTTTGACCAAGGTCAACTCTAGGGTGGATTCCCCCTGTGGGTCAAGGTCCAAGGGGTCCAACTTGTCAGGTGAAGGGTTATTATCGAGGTGTCAAATCAATATGGATGCGTGCACGCTTTTCAACATGACTTACAACTTGATTTGACTATGGGTTGACTTTCTGATGTCAGAATTGGTTACAACAAACTTTGTTGGCCTCGTTTTGACTTTAGGAGTCCACTAAGACTTACTGAAGTTGATTCCGAGTTTGTTTGTTTAATATTTTGAAAACTATGTCGTGACGGTCTATAAAACCTAAAACAGACATATTCCTCATACGAGCTCCGATTGGAATGCAATGAGTCTTGTTGCGCTTGTATTGTCAGTACGAGTCCAACAGAACTGACAGAAGTCAATTTGGAGTACGTTTGGTCACTGTACCCCAACGACTTAGTTGTGATGCACAACGATACTCAAAATGGTTGTTTTATCCAAACGACCTCGGATTGGAATGGAACGAGTTCTGTTACACTCGTATGGATTATACGAGTCTAACGGAACTGACAGAAGTCAATTTGGAGTACGTTTGGTCATTGTACCACCAATGACTTAGTTTTGACGCACAACAATACTCAAAATGGTCATTTTCTCCAAACGACCTCAGATTGGAACGGAATGAGTTCCATTGCACTTGTTTGGATTATACAAGTCTAACGGAACTGACGGAAGTCATTTTGGAGTTTCTTAGCACAATATCCCCTAATCAGGTCACTTTCTACCTTTTGGGGTTACTTTTATTTGGTCCACTAGGGCCTAGTGACCCAATAAAAGTCGGGATGTTACACTATACCTCCTCTCATCCACACCATTTTGCTGTGGAGTCCTTGGGGAGGAGAATTCTTGGGTGATACCAAATTCTTGACAAAATCTTGTCATTGCCCCAGATTGAAATTCTGTGCCATGGTCAGTTCTTGTCTTGACCACAGTACATTGTAATTCATTCCGGATTGCTTTGACATGGTTTATGAAGATATCTAAAGTATCAGATTTTTTTCATAATTAAGAATACCCAAGTATATTTTGAGTGAACATTAACTGTTGAAACCAGAGAACTAGTCTCGATGTTCGCAAGGGGGATGCAGCTAACCCTTACTTGACCCGAGCTAGAACCCTTGACCAGTTGCTAAGAACTGAAAGACTTTCCCTTGAAGAACACTTGAGTCTAGAAACAGACCCCTTAAGCTACAGCGTGGAGGTCCCACCACACACCAGGAAGTTCAATGAGTGCTTCCCCTCCAAGCCAATGCTGAGCCTGGGCACCTTAGGGGGCACTAAGGACCACCTCACCGTCAACCTTCACTAACAGGGGGGGGGGGGGGGGGGGGGTGGGGTAGTGCTTGCTCACAACACACACGCGAGGGAGGGGGTATCAACATCCTTTCCCAAGGTGCCCATGGGGGTATATTTATAGAGTTCCCAAAGTTGGGATGCAGATAGCCACAATTCTAATATCTGCAGCTCAACTACGAACCTAAACGATCAAGATAGGAGAGTGGTGAGTGGAAGTTGAGACGTCAATTCCCCGCCTTGTCGGAGGCTAGAAAAGTGGATCGAGGTCCACCAGCTGAACTGGGCGAGTGGACCTTACGGTCCACTCAGCCAATCGGGCGAGTGGACCATAGGTCCACTCGCCCAGTAGCTCGGGGCGAGTGGACCATAGGTCCACTCGTCAAAGCCTTGGGCGAGTGGACCTATGGTCCACTCGCTCGAGTTGGGAAGCCTCCTCCCGGGCCTTTCTCTTGGTTCAGTCAGTCTTCACTTACCTCCCACTAGTCGATCTACCGCGACCTAATCCGCGCTGGGTCACACCGACTTAAAAAATATGAGGGTGTGCACAATCCCCGCTCTTTTCGAGCTTGTCTTAAGATCGGAAAGAAAGTCCAACCCACCTATTTGACGAGTAGGTGGGTCTTTTTTAGAATAATCCGTGAAGGGCCCTGCCACCGGGTTACTCTTGCCGAGCTTTTCAGCTGAACCTGACCTGAGGCGGAAAGCGAACCTTTCTCCACTTAACAACCCTCCTGTGAACCAAGTTCAACTGGAGGTGGAGAAAGCTCAACACCTATGGTCGAGCAGAACTCGACCTGAGGTGGAGGAAAAATCAACACCTCTAGTCGAGCCGAACTCGACCTGAGGTGGAAGGCAAACCTTTCTCCACTTAACAACCCTCCTGTGAACCGATTTCAACTGGAGGTGGAGAAAGCTCAACACCTTTGGTCGAGCTGAACTCGACTTGAGGTGGAGGAAAAATAAACACCTCTAGTCGAGCCGAACTCGTCCTGAGATGGAAGGCGGAAACTACACATCTACCAGGGAGCCGAGATCACCTGGGGGGGGGGGGGAGAAGATTCCACACCTACCAGGGAGCCAAGCTCACCTGGAGGGGGAGGAAACTCCACACCTGCCAGGGAGCCGAGCTTACCTGGAGGGGGAGGAAACTCCACACCTACCAGGGAGCCGACCTCACCTAGAGGGGGAGGAAACTACACACCAACCAGGGAGACGAGCTCACCTGGAGGGGGAAGAAACTCCACACCTACCAGGGAGACAAGTTCACCTGGAGGGGGAGGAAACTCCACACCTACCAGGGAGCCAAGCTCACCTGGAGGGGGAGGAAACTCCATACCTACCAGGGAGCCGAGCTCACCTGGAGGGGGAGGAAACTCCACACCTACCAGGGAGCTGAGCTCACCTGGAGGGGGAGGAAACTCCACACCTACCAGGGAGCTGGGCTCACCTGGAGGGGAGGGAACTCCACACCTACCAGGGAGCCGACCTCACCTGGAGGGGGAGGAAACTCCACACCTACCAGGGAGCTGAGCTCACCTGGAGGGGGAAGAAACTCCATACCTACCAGGGAGCCGATCATACCTGGAGAGAGAAGAAACTCCCACCTACCAGGGAGCCGAGCTCAACTAGAGGGGGAGGAAACTCCACACCTACCAGGGAGCCGAGCTCACTTGGAGTGGGAGGACACTCCACACCTACCAGGGAGTCGAGCTCACTTGGAGGGGGAGGAAACTCCACACTTACCAGGGAGCCGAGCTCACTTGGAGGGGGAGGAAATCAACACTTTCCCGAACTATCCGGGGGCGGAGAACCAGTCCACGTCCCAGGTGATTACCCCCACCGAGGTACGGAGGGATTCAACCATCTTACCAAACCGATCGTCCTTTCTGAAGTCTTACCCATAGTTAGTCGACCCGATGAGCTTCCCATTTGCTGACATTTACTGAGCCCGGTGAATGGTCTCTAGTCGGGGATCTTACCAATGGGGGCGGAGTACCCGTCTATGTCCTAGGTGCCTAGCTTACCTGGAGGCAGAGGAACTCAACACCTTCCCAATCCAATTGGAGGCAGAGTACCCATCCACGTCCTAGGGGCTTAGCTTACCTGGAGGCAGAGGAACTCAATAACTTCCCAAACCAGTTACCAAGCAGCCAGTCGACCCGATGAGTCTTCCATCAGTCGGCATGATTGAGCCTGGCGATTGGTCTCTAGTCGGGGATCTTACCAACTGGAGGCGGAGTACCCATCCATGGCCTAGGTGCTTAACTTCACCTAGAGGGGGAGGAACCCAGCACCTTCCCAAACTAGTTGGAGGCGGAGTACCCATCCTCGTCCTAGGTGCTTACCTTCACGTAGAGGCGGAGGAACCCTGCACCTTCCCAGACTAACTACCAAGTAGCGAGTCGACCCGATGAGTCTCCCATCTGCCGGCAAGATTGAGCCCAAAGAATGGTCTCTAGTCGGGGATTTTACCAACTGGAGGCGGAGTACCCATCCAAGTCCTAGGTGCTTACCTTCACCTAGAGGCGGAGGAACCAAGCACCTTCCCAGACCAACTACCACTTAGCGAGTCGACCCGATGAGTCTCCCATCTGCCGGTAAGACTGAGACCGGAGAATGGTCTCTAGTCGGGGATTTTACCAAGTGGAGGCGGAGTACCCATCCACGTCTTAGGTGCTTACCTTCACCTAGAGGCAGAGGAACCCAGCACCTTCCCATACCAACTACCAAGTAGCGAGTTGACCTGATGAGTCTCCCATCTTCCGACATGACTGAGCCCGGGGAATGGTCTCTCATCGGGGATTTTACTAACTGGAGGCGGAGTACCCATCCACGTCCTAGGTGCTTACCTTCACCTGGAGGCGGAGGAACCCAACACCTTCCCAGAGGCTTTACCTAAGGTTTTATCTCTACCTACTTTTCATTCAACATAGGGAGGTTACATATCTATTACAATGCGCCTTCTTGCGCCTACTCGGCCACATGCATCTCGGCTATCGCTTTTATAACCTCCTCCACTTTCTCTGCCTTCTCATTCCTTCTCTTTCTCCTAGTCCTTCCTGCTTCCCTGGTCAACCTAGAGGTGGAATACTTGCCCTTGGAACCGATCTGCATATCTTCCTTACATCTCCCCGTGCTTTTGTTGAATCAGGAACAGGGACTCCGCCCCCATCCTGGTGAGACGGAGGCATCCTCCCTACCCCCTCACTCGGGGCAGGTGGCCCCAGGAGAGCTGTTGAAGAGCACTTGCGCTTGGAGGCTCAAACCTTCCTCCGAGGATGGCCCCTTCCCTTGCCGACATGCCTGCTCTATCTCCATCAAAGACGGCGAGGTGAGCACAGGTGGTGGCGATGTCGAGCACTCGCCTAGAGGGGGGAGTGCGACCCGCAAGACTTCCTGAACTCCTCGAAGTCAGCTTTCTTCTCGCACTCGCTGGTAGGGGTGAGTCCCCCAGCTCATCGCTCCCAGCCATGAGACTTGCCCAGAGCTTTCCGAACTAGCTGCTTCCACGCTCACCGCACCAAAATGTTGAAACCAGAGAACTGATCTCGACGTTCGCAACGGGGATGCAGCTAACCCTTACTTGACCCGAGCTAGAACCCTTGACCAGTTGCTAAGAACTGAAAGACCTTCCCTTGAAGAACACTTGAGTCTAGAAATAGACCCCCTAAGATGCAGCGTGGAGGTCCCACCACACACTCGGAAGTTCAACGAAAGCTTCCCCTCCCGCCCCATCCTGGTGACTGGCACCTTGGAGGGCACTAAGTACCACCTCACCGTCAACCTTCACTGGCAGGTGTAGTGCTTGCTCACAACACACACACGAGGGAGGGGGGTATCAACATCCTTTCCCAAGGTGCCCATGGGGGTCTATTTATAGACTTCCCAAAGTTGGGCTGCGGTAGCCACAATTCTACTATCCGCAGCTCAACTACGAACCTGAACGATCAAGATAGGAGAGGGGGCGAGTGGAAGTCGAGACGTCAATTCCCCCCCTTGCCGGAGGCTAGAAAAGTGGATCGAGGTCCACCAGCTGTACTGGGCGAGTGGACCTTACGGTCCACTCAGCCAACCGGGCGAGTGGACCATAGGTCCACTCGCCCAGTAGCTCGGGGCGAGTGGACCATAGGTCCACTCGCCCCCCAGCTTGGGCGAGTTGACCATTGGTCCACTCGTCCCATAGCTCGGGTGAGTGGACCATTGGTCCACTCGCCCAGAGCCTTGGGCAAGTGGACCTATGGTCCACTCGCCCAGCACATTGGGCGAGTGGACCATTGGTCCACTCGCCCAAAGTCTTGGGCGAGTGGACCTATGGTCCACTCGCCCGAGCTGGGAAGCCTCCTCCTGGGCCTTTCTCTTGGTTCAGTCAGTCTTCACTTACCTCCCACTAGTCGATCTACCGCGACCTAATCCGCGCTGGGTCCCACCGACTTGGAAAATATGAGGGTTGTACATCAACAATCACCTAAGTATACAACTTCCCACCTAGGCTCTGAATTGGCAAAGGACCAAACAAGTCCATGTGCAATAGATAAAGACTTCTTTTAGTGTCTTTTGAACAAATGCTTTTAAAGGTGGCCCTAGTTTGCTTGCCCATTTGGCATGCATGACAAGGACCACTTTTAATACATTTCAAAATTAGGACTATTTCTAACAAGGTTTTTAGAAAATAGTATATACATAGTCTTGTAGTTAATGTGTGCAAGTCTCTTATGCCATTGAACACAAATAGACTCACTTTCATTAGCCACAAGATACACAGAAGATAAATAAGTATTGCATATAAAATCTAAACAATAAACATTCCCACTCCTAGTGCCTGAGAGAATGAACTCTAAGTCATTTGATTTTTTTTGATCAAAAACTTGCCATTGTGGAATTCAATGACAAAGCCTAAGTCACAGAGTTGACTTATGCTTACAAGGTTGTGTTGCAACCCATCATCATAAGCCACCTTTGTGATTGAGACTATGCCATTGGAGATCATACCATAACCTCTAGTGATGCCTTTTTCAGACCCTCCAAAGAAGACTTTAGGTCCATTCTTCACAGCTTTGTACTCCTGCAGAAGACTTTTGGTACCTATCATGTGCCTTGAGCACCCACTGTCCAAGTACCATATTTTCCCTAGGCGGGTAATTGAACTATTCTGCAAAATGCAATTCACTTTCCTTAGGAGCCCAATTGATTTTGGGTCCTAGGCCTTTGTTAGCATAACCAGACTTTCTCACACCTGATGCAGCCCTTGCAGGAAACCTCTTCTTTGCCTTAGGAACATTGGGATTGTGCCAACAATCTATGGCAAAGTGTCCCACTTTACCACATCACCAACATTCATGAATGTTGTACCTTCTCTTCTAAACATTTGGGGAGGTAGAAGGAGCATTAATATGCCTATGTTCCGGAGAGAAGACATCAGCATTCTTCCTATTCATGTCAGCAATAATCTGGCTGAATGACTGTCTGTGGTTAGTCTTAGCAATCTTAATCTGAATGTCATCAGCTTGCCTTGGCTTGGCAGCTAAGCAAGCCTTAATGGCCTCAGATACTGAGCTGTTAGACATGACTATAGGCTTGACAGCAGCCAAGTGTTTTGCTGGGAGGGATTTGGAAGAGCATGCTTCCTTATTCTTGAATGAAGGGGCCGAAGTGCTAAAGACAAATGGTCCATAATGGGCCATTTGAATTTCTTCATGGGGAGCTTTCAAAGCACTTATCCCCATTCCCTTTCTTTTACTATAGTAAGGAGTATTTTCCTTTCTATAGGAACTTCCATTCTTCCAGTGACCATACATGATGTCATGGTCATACCTGTTGGAGGGAAGCAACACCTTTTGAAAGGTGGTATGAGGCTTAGCTTTAGCCTGGCACATTCTTCCATTCTCAGCTCTAATTGCTACTTTGTTGAACCTTAGCCCTCTCCTATCAGTTTGGGAGGAGAAGGGGTCAATAATGGGCAATATGGATTTCTTTTTGGAGAATTGAGCTACTAAGCTCTTCTCTTTGAGAAGCTTCTCCTCAAGGTCCTTGATGACCTTGTTCTTTTGGGAGATGATGCTCAATTGGAATATTGTAATTCCCTTGAGTTGACTTATCTCTCTACACATCTGAGCCACCTGGGTAGATGACTCGGTGCAATCTTGCTTAGCCAGTTGAAGGGAAGCAATTTCCTGAGCTTGCCTCTTGGCTAGCTTCTTGCTCCTTTTCAGAGCTTCCAATATAGCATTATATTTGACAATCAATTGATTACAGCTACTTCAGAATCTGATCCACTCTCATCATTAGATGAGGATGCTTCAGATTCTGACACATATTCATAATCAGAAGAGGGGGTGAGAGGAATTGATACCTTAACAGGATTATCCTGACTTTCTTCATCATTAGACATAGCCATAAAGCCATAACATTTATCTTCATCTTCATCCTCCTCATTGTCACTTTCTGAGTGCGACAGAGGGGCCTTGATCCCAACCTTAGTAGCAAGATATTCCTCATCGTCTTCAGCTACAAATAGCCCAATGTAGGCTTCCTCTTCTTTTCTAAATCTGAGGATGATGACTCCGATTCACTCCAGCTTTTCTCCTTCTTTTCTAGGAAGGATTTTTCACCCTTCCTTCCCTTATGGTTATGAGTCTTCTTATCACCTTTCTCCTTTCTCTTGACTGAACAGTCAGCCATGTCATGTCCAGGCTTTCTGCAACAATATCAAATGACATTATTTGAAATATGTTTAACATATTTAGTGTCATACATGTCCCCCTTGGGGTCCTACCTTTCAGATCTGTTGTGATCCTTCTTGGGATGTGAGGAGGAGGAAGGTTTTTTCTTCCACTACGTCCTCCTCATTAGCTTCTTGAAATGCCTTGAGAAGGCAGCAAACTCCTCATCAAATGAGCTGCTGTCTGATGTGATGGACTAAGAATTTTCTAAGCCAGCTGCCCTTCTTGGTGGAGAATGCATCCTTGCCTTGCTCTTCTTGGAGCTCTCAGCTTTGAGAGCCATAACCCTCTCCCTTGCGTGAGGCCTAGAGGATGTGTCCTCCTCCTTTCTTGCAGACAACTGCATCTCATAGGAGAGCAGCTTTCCAAATAAAGTATGGGGAGGGGTCTCACCCAACTTTGCCACTGCTCTGATGGCACATATCTTTATCCCAATCTCTTGTAAGAGATCTTAGGAATTTGTCATTTAGCTCATAATGACTGAAGACCCTTCCATAGGTCCTCAACTCATTTACCACCATGAAAAATCTCTCATAGCAATCAACAATGCATTCCAGGCTGTGTTGCCTGAAGGCTTCATACTCCTGATTTAGGAGGGATTTACTATCATCCCTCACTTCTTCAGTACCTTCCATATACAGTATTAGTGTATCCCACATATCCTTGGCATTTTCACAATGGACCAAGTTTTGGAAGGTGGACTCGTCAATTACATTTACTATTATATTTTGTGCTCTTTTGTCCATGGTAGCAAGTGGAACTTCATCCTTAGTCATTTCAGCATATGACTTGGTCACTTGTCTAGTAGGATCAATAGTGGAGGGGTTTGTGAAGACAAAAGGACCCTCCTGGATAGTAATATAAATCCAAGGGTCTGAGGCTTCCATAAATAGCCTTACCCTTTATTTCTATATGCCAAAAGTTTCCTTCTTGCATATCGGAAACTTCATAGACCCCATTTCCTTCCGACCTCTAGTGGTATCCATTGGATTCAGATTTAACTACACTTATGTTGGATCTGGTTAGACTATTAAGTCCTTTTGACCAACCTCCCTTAGATACCACTTGATAGTTTATAGGGTAGTAGTCTAATTCACCTAGAGGGGTGTGAATATGTCTCTTTGAATTTACTTAAGTGCAGCTAGCAGTTAATGGATAATAAACACAAACTCAAGCAAAACACAGAAATCACAGTCTCCTTTATAGTGGTTCCCCAAGACAGAGTGTCTATGGGTAGTCCACTTTCCCTCTACACCTTTCTAACAGTGTGTTAGACAAGGCAACCTCCTCCAAACTCAGCACCAAGAGCTTACAACTCAGATCCCACAGGATCTCTCATGTTTGCTCCAAACCCTACCTCAGGCTAAACAACCCCACCAACTCAGAGTGATCCCACTCCTACAGCTCAGAAATCACCTTGATTTCCTACATCAGGCCTATCCATAAGCCCTACTGCAGATCTACACAAAGATCCTACACTCAAGATTTTAGCTCTACTTCTCAGGCTCAACAACCCTTCAAACACTCAGGCTCAACATCCTTACTACTCAGGCTTACCAGCCCTACAACTCAGGCAAAATGCCATACAAACCCAGAACAATATTAATCCTACAAAGGTTATAAGTTTATCTTACAACATATAACAACAATGGTGTTTCCTTCAGCTTAATGTCATATGTTGTTGATGCACATTTGGTGCTGCCTTGAAGCAAGGCAAAATAGCAAATCTTCAAACTTGCTCCTATTTGATCTTCCTCTTCAATAGATGAGGAAAGATCACCTTGCTCTTCTGGAATCAATCTGGAAGAGTTATCTTCTCTCCTTGTATCTGCTAGTTGGTTCTAGAAGCAGGAGGAAAGAACTTGGGGAAGCCGTCAATGAAACAATGCAGTTTTTCCTTTCCACTTTTCAGCAACTTTTTGAAATGCCCTAAGTTGTTCTTTTAAACTTCTTCCACCTTCAACAACTCTAAGGAGGACCCTGACAAGGAATGGAGGAGGTTAAAATTCTTTATCTTGCTTTATGACCACTTGCGCTAAAAGAAGATCCCGCCAATGTTGTCTTCAGATTTGAATCTGTCTCAGAAGTTGGGCTGAGATAGTATTCAGTCTCAGCGGTTGAGCTATCTTCATCTCAGTGGATCTGATGAGACAGATAGTCTTCTCAACAGATTCTGTCTTAATACAGCTCAGCTGAGGTAGAACCCTTCTCAGCGGCTCCTGTTCTCGTCTCAGCGGTTCAGCTGAGACAGTGAGCTCGTCTCAGCGGTTTTCACAGTAAACCACTAGATTTATCCCAATGCTTTGAATAACTTGACCTTGCATAGTCATGATGCAAAATATGGTTTATAAAATACAATATTTAATTAGCATTGTGAGTGATGCCTCTTCAAATCAAGGGAACATTGAGAGAAATATTCCCAACAATTCTCTTTATTTAAAAAGCTTGGTTTGGTCACCCCAAGCCCAACTAATATGAGCATCCAACTTGCGGATCGGTCAGCTAAATACCCAATAGGGTTCATAGAGGATGTGCTAGTGAAGGTTGACAAGTTTATCTTCCCGGTAGGCTTTGGCATCCTCGATATTAAAGAGGAAGCTGAAGTACCCCCCATACTCGGCCGACCTATCCTAGCCACCGCTCGAGCTATAATAGACATGAGCAACGGAAAAATTCTCCTTCGGGTTGGGGATGAAGAAGTTACTTTTAGTGTAAACCAATCAATGAGAAATGTGCTTCCTAACGATGATTCTTATTTCACTTTTGAGTCCAATTTTGAAGAAGAATTGTCGTCTTTTGCTGAAATAATTTCTCCTCTTTTTAAAAATCCGCAGTTAGAAACTTTATTTTGTTTAAAAGAAATGACTCAGCGATTAAAATTTGAACAAATAAATTTAAATAATTTTAAAATTAAAGCATCTTATGAAGAACCGTCGAGCCTAGAATTAAAACAACCCCCGTATCACTTAAAATATATATATTTTAGAAGAAAATTCAAAATTGACCGTGATTATATCTTTTGCGCATAACGATTCAGAAATTTCTAAATTAATATAATTTTTAAATAATCACTGTCATGCAGTTGCATGACAAATTTCTGAAATTAATAGGATAAACCCCTCATTTTGCTAGAGGATAATTCTCGCAGCATCGTGTAGCCTCAATGTCATCTCAACCCCAATATAAAGGACGTTGTCAAGGCTGAAATTATAAATTTATTATATGTGGGTATTATTAACCCAATTTCGGATAGCACTTGAGTTAGCTCAGTGCAAGTCGTGCATAAGAAGAGAGGGATAACGGTAGTTTTAAAGGAAAATAATGAATTAATCCCAACCCGTACTGTTACGGGTTGGTGGATGTGCATCGATTAAACAAAATTAAATGATGTCACTCGCAAGGATCACTTTCCATTACCCTTCATTGAAAAAATTTAGAACGTCTCTCCTGTCACTCCCACTACTGTTTTCTCGATGGTCTTTCGGGATATTTTCAAATCCCAATCGCACTCGAAAAGAGAAAACTATTTTCATTAGTCCCTTCTGCACCTTCACCTATCGGAGGATGTCATTTGGTTTTGCAATGTGCCGGCTACATTCCAAAAGTGTATGCTGGCAATTTTTAACGAGTTAGTGGAAGACATGATGGATGTTTTTATGGATGATTTTTCAGTCTTCGGTGATTCTTTCAAAAATTGTTTGAATAATCTTGACCGTGTTCTTCAACGTTGTGAAGACATAAATTTGGCACTCAACTGGGAAAGTTCCACTTTATGGTCCAAGAGGGATTAGTTCTCGGACATTAAGTTTATAGTAAAGGAATCGAGGTCGATAGGGCCAAGATCGAAGTCATAAAAAAACTTCCCCCACCAACTAACGTTAAATCAATTAGAAGTTTTCTAGGACACGTGGGTTCTTATAGCTGGTTTATTCGAGATTTTTCAAAATTTACAAAATCGCTAACGCATTTATTAGAAAAAGATTCTGCATTTGTTTTTTATGAAGAATGTCTAAAGGTGTTTAACAAAATTAAAAATGAACTTATTAATTCACCAATTCTAATAGCGCCAAATTGGTCTTTAGCGTTTGAAATTATGTGTGATGCAAGTGATTTTGTCGTAGGGGATATTTTAGGCCAACAGGTGAATTAATACTTTCAGCCGACCTATTATTCAAGCAAAACACTAACATCTGCGCAAGCAAATTATACAATGACGGAAAAAGAGCTTTTGGTTTTGCGTTTTATAAATTCTGTTCATATATAATGTTTTCAAAAGTTATTGTTTTACAGATCACTCCGCTCTCTGGTATATATTAAATATGAACAATAACTTAATTTTACAAATCACTTCACTATCAAAAGTTATTGTTTTACAGATCCTCCTCCTACAAGAATTTGATTTGGAGAACTGAAACAAGAAAGGAGCTGAGAATATAGCGGCCGACCACCTCTCATGGTTAGAGAATCTGGCTGCAGGAACATTAGTGGAGGCCGAAATAAACGACAAATTCTCTGAAGAGTGCCTCCTCGCCATCAATAAGGTAATGACTTCTTCCACCTCTTGGTAAGTGGATCTTGCAAATTATTTAGTGGCATGGGTCCTAGCAAAAGATTTTTCAAGTCAACAAAATAAAAAATTCTTTTCAGATTTGAAAACTTATTTTTGGGAGGACCCCTTTTTATTTCGTGTCTGCGTGGACCAAGTGGTATGAAGGTGTATTTCGGGCAAGGAAGGCGCGTAAATTCTGCGACACTGCTATGAAGGACCAACCGTGGACACTACCAAGCAAACTGGACGGCTAGAAAGGTGCAAGAGGTGGGCTTCAATTGACCTACCTTATTCAAAGACGCTCACACTTTTGTGATTAAATGCGACAGCTGCCAAAGGTTAGGAAATCTTTCTAAGCGGGATGAAATGCCCCAAAACGTATTTTTAGAATGCAAAATTTTTGATTTATAGGGATTAGATTTTGTAGGTCTGCTACCTTCCTCCTTTAATAATAAATATATTCTTGTTGCGGTCGATTACATGTCAAGGTAGGCGGAAGCAAAAGCCCTTCCCACCAACAACGCGAGAGTCATCGTAAATTTTTTAAAAAAAATATTATTTTTATGATTTGGCATACCACGCACACTAATTAATGATGGGGGCACACATTTTTGTAACAACCAACTTGCTAAATTTTTAGCAAACTAATGTGTTACACACAAGCTTTCTACAATCTATCACCCACAAGCAAATGGCCAAGTTTAGGTAGTTAACCGTGAGATAAAAAGATTCCTAGAAAAAACAGTGTCCATTAATAGGAAGGATTTAACGCTAAAATTAGACGAAGCACTATGGGCTTATCAGACGTCATACAAAACCACCATCAAATGTACACCATACAAGTTAGTCTATGGAAAAGCGTGTTATCTATCGGTGGAATTAGAGCATTGCGCATTTTGGGCACTTAAATTCTTAAATTTAGATTTAAACATAGCCTCTGAACAAAGAAAATTGCAATACAATGAATTAGATGAATGTCGTGCAAACGGCAACGAAAATAATAAATTTTACAAAGAGCGTACTAAATTTTATCATGACAGAAAAATTAAAAATCTGAAATCTTTTACACCAAGAGATCTAGTCCTTTTTAATTCTTGACTTAGGCTTTTTCTGGGCAAATTAAAATCCCGATTGTTCGACCCCTTTGTAGTAAAAGAGGTTTGGCCATATGGGACCGTTCTAATAGAGCACCCGAAAAACGGCTCATTTATGGTTAACGAGCACCGGTTAAAATTATATCACACCGGCGACCCGATGTCCGGAGCTATTGAAACGCTTAAACTTCCTAATTTTTAAAATAATCTCCACTTAGTCAAGCTACATGATGGTAAATAAAACACTTTTGGGAGGCACCCCAATGTTATCTTCTATCTTTCTCTTTTGTTTTGTTTATTTAACTTGTTTTTGCAGGTTTTTGTTCTGGCAACCCCGACTACCAACCAGGGAAGCCCTCATCTCCCATCTTCATCCTCCAATTTTGATTTTTCTTTTAATTTTACAAAAAAGCATTTTCTTTATTTTCTTTAATTTCTTAATCTTGTTGGTACTGCATACTTAATATTAAACATTGGGGACATGCCTAATTTTAAGTATGGGGGTGTAGTGTAGCTTTCTAGTGTTTTCTTGGATATGGAGATTTGGGATGTCACGCCATCATATCTCCTAGTGCCAATGAGATCCTTCACATGGAATACCTCGGGAAGTCCAGCAATTAATCTAAAAAATAAACAAATAAATACACCTTACTTGTTTCTTTTATTACTATCTAGAAATCTAGTTTGAGAATTGATTATAAGCGTTCTTATGTTTTTTAAACAAGTAATTTAGTTTTTAGAAACACTATAAGTTTTTAATTCGATTAGAGAATTTATTTAGCACTACTTCTCTTTTTAATTTTAAATGGCTCCACTTTGTAGTTAATTGGCTAAACATCCTTAGATTTTTATTATATTCTCTACTAACTTTCAGATCTTAGGAAATTTCATTGCACTAAAAATTTGCTCTCAAAATAGTTTAATTTAAAAACTAGAAATATTTCTTTATCCTCCACCCTTTGTTGGCAAATATAAAAAAAGTAATAAAAGATCAAATTGCATGGGAATAAGAGGATACAATTTATTATCCCCTAAACATATGCACCAAAAATCAATTAAAAGACTATATGTCATGATGTAAGAGGATAACTTTCATTACTTCTAAACATATACATTTTGGGTTTTGTTTAAAGAGAAATTTTTAAAAAATTATATAGCATGGAAGATGAGAGGATAAAATTAATTATTTTCTTACACATATACAAATATGAAAATTATGAGTGAGGTTTCATCACCTCCAATTCAGGATCTCTTCATTTGCCATTTTGATTAAAACCTCTCAGCCAATTTTGTTGGTTCTAGTCCTAAATCAAATTATTAAGAGAGCAATATTTTGGTAGGTGTCTTCTCCTTAAGTCTCTTTTATGTTAGAGTTTTTATAATCACAATATAATTTTGTAAGAAAATTTCTACAATCTCGTTTGCTAAATAATCATCTTAAGAAGTCTTTAGCTAAACATGTTTCTCTTTTTAAATTAATACCATAACTTATGACATAATTCTTGAATTCCTAGAATTTATTTTTAACTTACTCTTGGTTTAATAAAATTTTAGTTAATTAGAAATAATATCAATGTCTGGTAAATTATCTCTCATTCTTTTGCTCTGGAATAACAAAAGCTCAAGTATGGGGTTATTTGATGAGTAGTTTTTATACTCATCTTTTAGTATAGTTATAATATAATTTTAATATGAATTTATAAAATTTACAAGTATTATCCTAACTATATTGTTCCTTTTTATATTTATGTACTAACTTAAGCTTAATTTATGTTTTTCAGGTTTTCTGGACATTTTGAGCAAAAACTACAAGTACACGCCCAATGTCACAGGCGTGACCAAGGGCATAACAACATAAGATGTGTTCCAGACCTGCTGTCACCATCCTGGGCTCAATCCAAGAAGAATCGCCAAGTACACGCCCTAGGTTATGGGCATGACCGAGGGCTTGTCAACTTAAACCACAGTTCCATCTCAGCCAGGCGTGACCCGAAGCCATGACGTGAATTTTGCCAAGTACATGTTCGTGACTCCCAAGTCAAGCCTGTGTCCGCTCGCGTTACACACGCCCAGCCTAGATCATGCCCGCTATCACGCCCGAGGATATTTCACACATGTCACACCCATGTAATTCAAAGGCCAGAGGAGTGTAACTCTTTGCCTCCAAATTCACGTGCCATACCGCCAAATGTCTCCCGCTCAACTACAGTTTAAAGATTATACGCCCTAGGTTACATGCGTGACTGAGGGTGTGATGCGCATGTAATGTCTATAATTACTCTAGAAGGCACCCTCTCCGTTGTTGTTTCGATCCCGGACCTTACACTCCCTTGATCACGGGCGTGTCCAAAGGCATGTAACCTCAAACATTTGCCTATTTAAAGGCAGCTTATCTAAACCTCAAGGGACAAATTTTGGGAGTTCTTTTCTGCATTTCATGTACTATTTTCTTTTTTCTATGTTCTTTTACTTAGTTTTCATTCATGCACTTGTATGTTTCAATTCAATAGTTTGTAACTTTCTTCCGTTAAAGTAATATAAAATTGATATTTCTTCTCCTTACTCTCTTCTCATTTTATCATGAATTCTTCTACTTTTGTTGATTCCTCCATCTCAATGAGTTGCTAAATTCTTATTAGTACTCGATCATTATGATCCAAGGAATGAAATTAGTTATGAATTAATTTTGATTTTATTTTTCTCTTCTTTATAATGCTTATGATTTATCCTTGATTTTAATGAATTGAGATTATAATTTTGATTTATAATTCTCGTTCTTGTTTTCTTACTTTAATTAGCCAAAAGGCTCATAATGCGAATGATCATTCAATGATAAAGAGAGTTGTATGCATCCCTCGAGAGAGGATGACATATATCTCCCAGATTGGAGTCAAATCCAATATAGAGGTTCACCACGATAAAGCGAGTTCTAGGGGTTTCGATTATAGATTGATAGTTTGGTTAATCAACCTAAACTTAGTTGAATGTATCCTCGACAGGGGTGCGTTTAGAATTTGGGAACCTCCACGATCGAAGTGCTTTATTCAAGAGAATTAGAATCTTATTTCTTCTTATTATTTTCATTTTGAGGTGATTCAAAGAACGAGTGCTAATTTTCTAACCATTATTAATCATCATTTTAATTCACCTTGTTTTTCTTACAAAAATCAACCCAAAGTTCTATTGATAGAATATAGAAATTTTCTTGAAGTAAGAGTATTCGACTCACCCAAATTTTTATACGACCTTGATAATTCAAATATCCTATACTATATTCGATAAGGTACGCGTGCCTTTATTAATATAGGATTGGAGAACATTATCATATTTCTCTTGATTTTCTTATCTCCAATCAGCTACGATCCATATATACGCACATTAGTGTCTATTTCAACAGCTGAATTAGAATATATCGCTACTGGAAGTTGTGCCCAATTACAATGGGTACAACATCAACTACAAGATTACAACATCCAGCTAAGTAAAACTCCATTATTCTGCAATTCATCAAGTGCAATCTCAATTGCTAAAAATCCTATGTCACACAGCAAGACCAAGCACATTGAGATTAGATATCACTTCATCATAGAGCATGTTGAGAAAGAAGATATTTTTCTTGAATTTGTCCTCACTGACAAACAAGTGGCAGATATTTTCACCATGCCTCTAGATGAGCAAAAATTCAATTTCTTCAAAATAGAATTAGGCATTTTTAATTTAGAATAGTTTTCATACCTCTCCTTTCTATCAAATTATCTACTATAGTTCAGTTCGATATATTATTTGTTATACTATTTGTTACATTATATGTCTTCAAATTATTTGTTTTCATGCATTTGTTCTATTAAATTATTTGGTACACAAATATCATGGTGTGCAAATTCGCAGATATTAGGCAATCAACAATGATTGCAGAAGATAAGCCCAAAAAGAAAAAATATCGGCTTGATGGGGAAGCATAGAAACAAATTTCCATATACAAGGAAAGATATCGGCACACCACATAAAAGGATATTCTCAAATCTATTACTTAGTAAGGTATGCACCTATTTAACTTCCTTTTATATAAATAATTCAGAAATTACGGGAAAACATTAGGATAAATAGGCTGTAAAATCACAAAAGTCGGCACCAAGCCTTTCATGGTCTCTCCTTCTCGTAAAAGCTTTCTCCTCCTTCTCTCCAAAAAAAATTTGCATCTCCAATGGCGCCAAACTCCAATTCATCAGAAAAAATCAACACTGGCAGTGAGGTAGTAAGAGGCGGCTTCAAATATTGTCGAGAAGAGATACAGAATGTCGTATTCCTTCTCGGTGCGGCAGGGCTAGACATTTATTATCAGAACCTATAAGAATCATGCCAGAATGTGTAGAATAGTTCTTCAAAAGAGTTGAGGTCGGTGCATCAGGAAGTAACATCAAAACTATTATCATTGGGAATAAGCTAAGGATAACACCCAAAAGTTTGAGACGGCTGCTTGACCTACCAGCCCACTCTGAAGGAGAATAAGAAGATGAACTTTCTAGGGCAGATCATGAAGCAGCCCAAAAATGGTGTAACTATTCAGCAGCGGTATATGGATCTCTGGAAAGGAGCAACATGAACCCTCCAGGGAAGTTATTAGATGACATTGTGGGAAATGTACTTTTATGCAAACTAGGCTCACATGTCAGAATCTAAAAAGAAATGTCCAATCTTATGACTTCAATCATTCTCACAAAAAAGATTAACTGGAGACAGATCATCTTCAAGAAATTAAAAGATTGCATAACAGCCCCCACATGGGGAGAATTGTTTTCCTATAACTCTATAAATGCCTAGGAGACATGCTAAATGTATCACCTGAGGTGCCTTTGCACTATCTAGAAAGAATAAACTATGTTGACACCAAAAATGTACCAAGTCTACACTTACTCAAGCTGAAGAATGAGGGGGTGATTGTTGTGTAGTCGGTTACTTTGAGTCACAAGTGAAGGACTGAGTGTGGGAGAAATGAGATGGCCACGGGAAAGAAAGAGGTCACTGAGGTCGATGGGAGCTGATGGAGATCACATGACATAGGGGAGATCTCCCAGGCAAGGGGGAGATCGCCCAGGCAAGGGGGAGAGGTCAACGCATCTCAAAACTGGAGATCGCTCAAGTCACAGGCAAGGGGCTGGAAACTCTCTGAAGTCCATTTCCTGGTACCGTTGCCCCTCTATTTATAGGCGCGATGGCCTACCCAAATAAGCAGGTCCAAGAATAATGGGCAGCTCGAGATATATATGACTGGTACGGACTAGATCG
Source organism: Dactylorhiza incarnata (assembly GCA_033032865.1). Classification (NCBI taxonomy): domain Eukaryota; kingdom Viridiplantae; phylum Streptophyta; class Magnoliopsida; order Asparagales; family Orchidaceae; genus Dactylorhiza; species Dactylorhiza incarnata. The sequence continues at coordinate 4,783,269 of JAWHQI010000068.1, forward strand.
CTCAGAGGGAGGTCGCCTGGAGGGTGGCCACCTTGGAGGGGGTTCGCCTAGAGGTAGTTCGCCTGGATGGAGGTCGCCCGAATGGAGGACGCCCATAAGAAGGTCCCTGCGGAGGGAGGTAGCCCAGAGGGAGGTCGCCTAGAGGGAGGTCACGGCGGAGGGAGGTCACCCAAAGGGAGTTCACCGCGGAGGGAGGTCGCCTGGAGAGAGGTCGTCCGGAGGGAGAGCTCGCCAGGCAGGGGAGAGACCGCCCGGGACGCTGCTGAGACTGTCTGGGATCTCTAAGACCACCTGGTACCAGAAAAAGGTCAGCTTGGAGGGGATCACTAATTTCTGGGTAAACATGATCCCCAAATTTTTTCAAGTTTTGAAAAAACTTCAAAAAAATAGAACTTACCCACGAGAATCGAGATCCACTTTTCTATCAGGACAAAACATGTGTATAAAAGAATGCAAGTGCCTGTGGGAACTTGCCAGTGCCTGAAGAGAACTTGCGAGCACCAACTCATCTCTGCAAGACAGTAGTCAAAGCATGCATAAAAGAAACATATTACACGAGTACCTGAAGAGGACTCGCGAGCACCTGTTTATATCTACAAAGATATGAAGGATAAGTATATGAAATAAAAGTATGCTAGTACCTGAAGAGAACTCGCGAACACATGCATACCTCTGCAAAAGAGATGAGAAAAAGGTATATGAAATATAGAATACGCGAGTACCTGGAGAGAACTCGCAAACACAAGTATATCTCTGCAAAAAATATGAGAAACATTTTTATGAAACATAGAATACACGAGTACATGAAGAGAACTCCCAAAAACCTATATATCTCTTCAAAAGATATGAGAAACATGTATATGAAACATAGAATACACGTACCTGAAGAGAATTTTCAAACACCTGTATATCTCTGCAAAAGATATGAGAAACATGTATATGAAACATAGAATACGCGAGTACCTGAAGTGACTCACAAACACCTATATATATCTACAAAATATATGAGAAACAGGTATATGATAAATAATAAAAAATATGTCAGGTACCTCAAACATATTTTCTGATATTTATTTTTATCCACGTTTGAAGTGTATAAGAAGGAACTAATATCTCTATGTGAAGAAATGAGACAGTACTCATGTCTGCAGAAGGAGAAGGCTAACATTCTGATATCTTCATATTCACATACTCCAGAACAATGAGTGTGAAGTCAGCATGGCTAGGTAATTTTTGACTTGCCGATAATAATATTGTTACTGATATTATGACAGCTAATGCCCAACTCAGTATATAATTTAAGAAATCTGAATTCATAAATAGATTAATCATGAAATCCAGAAATCCAGGAATCCTGACATGATGCCTATGGAATCTTATGGTACCTGAAAAATAAGTACCCAACAAATAATTGCATAATTATTTGGTATTGCATTGTGGTATATACTAAAATTAGTCTGTTTCTCTTGTTAATAATATAACATCAACCTATAATCAGTTGTTAGCAATCTATCACAACCAATCCATTATCAAATGGAATCATCTTCATTCAAGTAAAGCAAGACGATTAACTCGACAGGAAAATCATAGCAATCAACGATAGTCATCACAGAGATGGAGATTTTGGGCCACCACTACACATCTGCGAATAATTCTTGCGTGATGTGGTCGTGGTGGATTTTATGACCCAAGAAGAAATAATCAGAGGTGGGTTATTCCACCCTTCACACCAAACAACAGGCGGCGGTCCTAAATGCTCCAGACCACCCCTTTAAAAACCTCTGGCGGCAGTCTTAAATGCTCCAGACCGCCCCTTACAAAACCACAAGCGGTGGTCATAAATGCTCCATACCGCCCCATAAAAAACCTTAGGCAATGGTCTTAAATTCTCCAGACCGCCCCTTAAAAAACCTCGGGAGGCGGTCGTAAATGCTCCAGACCGCCCTTTAAAAACCCTAAGATGACGGTCTTATATGCTCCAGACTGTCCCTTAAAAATCCTCAGGCGGTGGTCTTAAATTCTCCAGACCGCCCCTTAAAAAACCTCAGGCGGTGGTCTTAAATGCTCCAGACCGCCCCTTTTAAAAGCAAAAATTAATGTAAGGAAAGAGCTTAAGACATAATTGAATAAACGTATGAAGTAAAGGATATGGGTGAATCTGGATATGATGTCTGATATATCTGACTGCCGAGTCGATCTTCACGATGATAGCTGCTTGGTAGGACTTGGTTACTGCTATACTTATTACAAGTAAAGTTACCAAAGAGAAGGTGCAGAAAACTCCAAACAAATGGGAGTTATATGAAACAATAAATAAAATGACATTCTATTTTATCTATACTATATGCACTTCTTTTATGGAATGAAAATTTCTTTGCTTTGTGACATTGTCTCTGCTAGAGGAAATATCGTCATCCGCTTATTGAGTAAAATAGTCTTGTATCTTTCCTGTTTCACATAGTCTATTTACCAGCTTCCGAAGAGCGCGACAAGATTCTGTATCATGACCAATGTCCAAGTGATATTTACAGAAGAGCTTAATATGACGATTCTTAGCCTGTGATCTCATAGAGCGAGGAACTCTAAACTCTGACATATCATGAATAATCAGGAGAACTTATTCAATGGGAATATTAAGGTGAGAATACTTTTCTTGATAATTTTTGAATGCAAGTGTTCTTATATTGTAAGACTGAACATGACACGCTTCTAAAAATTTAGGTGATTCATCTTGCTGCGGGAGGTTAGTTGCATTCTGGGGAAAGGAGTTAGATCTAAAGACTTTATCTCGCAGAATATCCTGTAACAAAGAAGGATGTTGGTGATAAGAATTCCTTTGCCATTGTTGGGTCCTTCGATTCAGAGAAGAAACTTAATTAGGATTTGTTGCCTCTCCTTCAATAAATTGATTTGCTATTCTAATAAGATGTCCATAAGTCTCGGGTTCATTTCGGCTGACTTCAAATTTCAGAAGACCTTCTTGTAATCCATTTATCAAGGCAATTGTATACATGTCCTGATTAACATTAACAATTTCAAGTATTTCCTTTTGGAATCTATCAACAAATTGAGCAAGAGTCTCATTATCTCCTTGCTTGATTTGAAAAAGAGTTGCTGGGCCTCTCATTCGCTTCCTCGTGGTAGCAAATCTTAAGAGAAGTTCTCTTCAAATATACATAAAGCAGGTAATTGATTAAGGTGACAACTTATAGAACCATACTCTAGCTTGACCTCAAAGGTCATGATTGTTAAATTTTTAAAGGTTAATGAGTGAAGTAATAATGCGGAACACTTCAACATAATCCATAAGAATGACAATCAGTGACAATGGGAAGACATAATAGTGCTCTTGTATTAACTATCTCTTTACAGCTCGAGGCATACATGGCGAGACATTATTTATAAGAATCACAAAGGAGAGAAGCACAAGACAAAAAACAAGCCGCCAGCGAACTGCCAAAGTAGAGACCGCCAGACCGCACGAACAGCCAAGCCACACGGCTATCCCTGAGATCGCGCGAACAGAGCAAGCTTGATGACCTGCGCCTGTCATACCGCAACCAACGACCACACAACCTAATGACTTATTCAACTGCTGAAAACAACAACTGTCCGCGCTTCAGACCGCCTAACTGCGAGGTCGCTTGATCACAGAATCTTCAGTGAACAGACAAGAACTGAACTGCACTGATGCTAGACCACAACTCCCTGATCGCCTAACCGCTAGGTCACCTGATCCCTGAGTTCGCTGCAACCATTCAAGGAACAACCACAGCCACACCAGACCGCCCGACCTGAAACGAGACAGAAAAGTCAGACCGCTGTAAAGACCGCCTGAGTTGTGAGTACAACAAATCAGAAACTTGCCCTCCTTGTTGTTCTTATTTTTTTTCCACGGGTTCTGCACCCCTATTTATAAGCAAGCCAACAGATGTCATCACCGGCCCAAGGGATACAGACACCGCATTATTAAACCGCGCAGTTATCAAACAACTTGCCTGGTCTCATAACAAGAACAAACCTTCTTCAGCAACCGTGACCGACCAGAACAAGTCATCAGAAATAACCCGCATGGTTACTTCAAGAAGGCAAACCTACATGAACATCTGGCCGACTTAGGACAAGTCGCAAGAACAAATCGCGCAATCCACGCGGTTACCGGCGGTCTCCTAAGACAGACCGCCTGACTTCAGCACTTGGACAACAGACCGTCCAAGTCAAAACCCAGCCAGAACATCCGCGCAGACCGCGCGGACACTACGGTCTAATTTCTTCAGACTGCCAAGAACCCTTCCACTTCTACTTTAATAAATTCAGCACTCTCCCTTGAAGTGGGAAGTGGAAGTCAATCCAAGCAAACTCCACAATCGACCAAATGGTCCCTTCGACAACGGCTTTGTAAAGATGTCAGCAATATTATCCTTGCTCTGCACATGCTCCACAATCAGTGATCCCTCCAACACCTTCTCATGAATGAAATGGTGATGAATCTCTATGTGCTTCATAAGCGCGTGACAAACTGGATTGTTCACCAGTTTGAGAGCACTCTCATTGTCAGCACGTAGTAGAGTAGGACCTCGCACCTCCCCATGAATGTCCTCCACAAGCCTCCTAAGCCAGATGGCTTCTTGAGCTGCCAAATCCGAAGCTTTGTATTCCGCTTCTGTGGTAGAGACAGACACAGAATCCTGCTTCTTGCTGCACCATGATATAGCTGTAGAGCCTGTCATAAAGACATATCCAAATGTTGATCTCTGATCATCTGAATCTCCTCCATAATCAGCATCCATATATCCATGCAAGCAAAAGCCTGAATCTCTCTCGTAAAAGAGACCCAAATCCAAGGTGGATTTGACATACTTCAAAATACTCCTAGCCGTCATAAGTTGAGGTTTCCGAGGCTCTTCCATAAACCAACTCACCCTGCCAACCGCATAAGCAATATACGGCCTTGTGATCGTCAAGTATATCGGACTTTCGACTAAATCCCGGAACACCGAGAGATCAGAAAGAATCTTTTCCCCACATCTCGTCGAAGATGAACTCCAACCTCCAATGGAGTAGAACTGCTTTTCCCCCCTTCCATGCCGAACCTCTTCACGATCTGATCTGCATAGCCTTTTTGGGAAACAATTATATAGCTCTCTTTCTTCTCCACTTCGAGTCCAAGGAAATGGTGGAGCTCACCCAAGTCCTTCATCTCAAATCTGATAGCTAACTCAGCTCAGAGTCTAGCTACCTCCACTTCAGAATTCCCCGTGACGATCATATCATCAACGTATAGCAGCACCAAGACCAAAAGCTCCCCCGTCTTCCTTACGAATAAGCTTGAATCAGAATCAGAAGCAAAATATCCGCAGAACTGGAGGTATTCTGCGATCTTCCCATACCATGCCCTAGGCGCCTGCTTCAAGCCGTAAAGAGCCTTCTTGATCTTACACACATATCTAGGGTGCTCTCAGAAACATAACCAGGTGGCTGATCCATGAAGATATCCTTGTTAATCTCATCGTATAAGAAAGCATTCTTCACGCTGAGTTGCCAAATCTTCCACCCTTGGCAAGCTGCCAACGCGATCACTACCCAGACCAAAGTCATCTTGGCAACAGGACTAAATGTTTCTTCATAATCCTCCCCATACTTCTGAGAGAAAACTCGAGTTACAAGGTGAGCTTTGTACCTCTCAATGCTACCATCAGCCTTCTTCTTCAGCTTGAAAACCCACTTGCAAATCACTGGAGTAACTCCCTCAACCTTAGGCACCAAGTCCCAAGTCTCATTCTTTCTGAGGGCAGCCATCTCTTCATCCATGGCTCCTTCCCACACCTTGACTCCAACGGTGTTTTCAAAAAAGATGGCTCTCCCTCAGTTAGGGGACCTGCGAAGAAACATGAGACGAAGCTCACCAAATTTCCCCATGTATACCGATCTGGTGGAATGATAGTCCTTTTGGACCTCCTCAGAGCTTGACTCTGAACCACATCTTCAGCTACCTATTATGAACTAGCTCTCCTTCCAGGCATATTTGAAGCATCACTCCCCCTGCTTCCAGAACCTGAAGCACCTGACCCTGATCTAGAAACACCCGGAGCACCTGGAGAAACAGGAAACTCCACAAGAACCTCCTTGGTAGCTTCTTCAAGTCCACCATCTGACCTGCCTTCTTGTAACTCAACAGAATAGTTACCTTGGTATGACGTCAGGTCGTCAAATATCACATTCCTTGAGACCACATATCTACGTGTCTCAGGATCCATGCATCTCCAGCCCTTCTTCCAGTCATCATAACCGATGAACACTAGCTTCCTTGCTTTCGCATCTAGATTCGTTCTGAGAGCATCATGAACATGCACGTAGCAGGTAGATCCGAACACTAAAAAGTGTTCCACGCTTGGTTTCTCTTTGAACATCAACTTATGAGAAGTCTTCATGTTGATAGGACTGAGAGGCCTCCGATTGATGACATAGGCCGCACATGACAATTCCCTCAGCCCAAAAGAACTTTGGAATACTCTTGGCATGAAGCCAACATTTGCAGGTCTCCGTCAGATGATGGATCTTCCGCTCTGCAACTCCGTTCTGTTGTGGAGTGTGAGCATAAGAGAGCTCTCTCCAGATGCCATGCTTCCTGCAAAAGTTATGGAACGCATTTGAGGTGAACTCCCCTCCATTGTCGGTTCTGAACTTCTTGATCCGCAGGTTGAGCCGACCTTGCACCAGCTCCTTGAACTCCACAAATCTCTCAAACACCTCTGACTTCTCCTTCAAAAAATATACCCAAGTATATCTGGTGAAGTCATCAATCAAGACCAGCATATACCTGCTACCTCCAAGACTGGCAGTGGCGGTTGGTCCAAACAGATCACCATGAATACATTCTACTTGCACAAACGTGACCATCATCGATAGATGATAGATTAGACAGACCTTTCACAAGGCCTCTTCCCGCCATAGCCTTTAGCTTATCCATCCCAACATGCCCGAGTCTTTCATGCCAGATAGCAGCGCTGTCGTTAGCCCTCATCTTATCAACATAGGAGCTTGTTGATAGAACTAACAAGTCCTTCACCCGTCTCCCTACATGAATGACCTCAGCTTTCATAGGTAAAACATTTCGAAGAAATTTCACTTATGTTGGACCCAACAGAACGTGATAACCAGCATCAACAACAATAGTCACTGAGAAGAGGTTCTTCTTCATTCCCGACACATGATAAACACTCCTCAAAGTGAGTGGACCTCTATCACTGCCTACAAAGACAACACCCTCCTTCTCTACTACATGCACAATATCATCAGCTGTAATAATAGCATCATTACCTGAGTACGCTTACAATGAGGAAAATTTCGACTCATCCCCGGTGAGGTGATGACCACACCAAGAGTCCACTATCCAATAATCTTTATAGTTGATGGAGGTCAATGCCTGAACACAAGTTCCTGTCATGAAAGCACCTCCACCACCCCAACTACCTTTAGCATTGGAACCAGCCTCCTACTTTCCTGCAGCATGCCCTGACTGAAGATTGACTTTGCAGTCTCTCTTGAAGTGACCAAGCTTGTTGCACCTGTAACACCTCGGCCCTTCCTTCTTCTTCCCTTCACACTTAGGAGCATAACTCCTCTCTTGCTGATATGAAGTAGATGGACCATTGTTACCAGATGACTTCTTCTTCTTGTCCCATCTCTTCTTCTTTCCAGAAAAGAGAACCTCACCTTCTCCCCCAGAGACAGACATCCCTGCCATTTGCTTAGCCAAAATCTCATGCGAAGCAAGTAAGTTTTCTAGCACCAGCAGTGATGGCTGATTGGCCCAGCCTTGCACAGAAGTAACAAAGGCCACATACTCCCTCTGCAAGCCGCGGATTATGTGCCTCTTCAGTTTCGCTTCTGAGATAGGCTCATCCGGGTCCAATGCTGATATCTCTGCGCATAGGTTCTTCATCTTCAAGAAGAACATTGAAATGGCAAGTCACCTTGAGTTGCCTTAGCTAACTCATTTTCCAAGAACTGTAGCCGAGCTACATTTTTCTTGTTGAACAAGCCATCCAAGGTTGTCTAAATCTCAGCAGCTGACCTACATCCGATGATGCGATCAAACAACTCCGGAATGATAGCTCGCTTGAGAGTGAACTCTGCCTTTGCATTTATTCGCTTCCAAGCCTTCACGAGCTCAACATTCCCCTCAATAAGAACAACAACTTGTCTTGCTTCTCCTCCAACTACCACCCATAAGTCCTTGCCAAGAAGATAGCTCTCCATGCACGACTTCCACTTCTTAAAGTTAGTCTGCGTAAGGAACTCAATACCAAGACCTCTAGCATATCCTCCTTCCATTGCTATCTTACTGATTGACAACCAACTTGCAAAAATCCAAGCAGAAGACAACGTTGAATACTGCTCAGTAACCTCCCTCTGATACCATGTTAAATTTTTAAAGGTAAAGGATTGAAGTAATAATGCAGAACACATCAACATAATCCACAAGAATGACAATCAGTGACAATGGGAAGACCGAATAGTGCTCTTGTATTAACTATATCTATACAGCTCAAGACATATATGGCGAGACATGATTTATAAGAATCACAAAGGAGAGAAGCACAAGACAAAAAATAGGCCGTTAGTGAACTGCCAAAGCAGAGACCGCCAGACCACACGAACAGCCAAGCCGCATGGCTATCCCTGAGACCGTGCGAACAGAGCAAGCTTGATTACCTGCGCCTTTCAGACCACAACCAAAGATCGTACAACCTGCTGACTTATTCAACTACTGAAAACAACAACTGTCCGCACTTTAGACCGCCTGACCGCGAGGTCGCTTGATCACAGAAGCTTCAGTGAACACACAAGAACTGAGCTGCACTGATGCCAGACCGCAACTCCCTGATCCCCTAACAACTAGGTCGCCTGATCCCTGAGTTCGCTGCAACTAGTCAAGGAAAAACCACAGCCACACAAGACCGCCCGACCTGAAATGATACCGACAAAGTCAGACCGCTGCAAAGACAGCCTGAGCTGCTAGTTCGACAGATCAGAAACTTGCCCTCCTTGTTATTCTTATATTTTTTGCCACTGGTTCTGCACCCATATTTATAGGCAAGCCAACGGATGTTGTCACCGCCCCAAGGGATACAGACACAGCATTATTAAACCGCGTGGTTATCATACAAACCGCACAGTCTCATAACAAGAACAAACCATCTTCAGCAACCCTGACCGACCAGAAAAAGTCATCATAAACAACCCGCACGGTTACTACAAGTAGGCAAACCTACTTGAACATCTGTCCGACTTAGAACAAGTCGCCAAAACAAATCGCGCAAGCCGCGCGGTCACCTGCGGTCTCCCAAGACAGACTGCCTGACCTCAACACTTGGACAACAGACTGTCCAAGGCAAAACCCAGCCAGAACATCCACGTAGACCGTGCGGACACTGCAGTCTCATTTCTTCAGACCGCCCAGAACCCTTCCACTTCTACTTCAAAAAATTCAACAATGATAAGAATCTTGCACTTGATGCCATCTGATATCACTCTTAACGCAACAGCTGACTCAAAGGCTTGAAGGTGGGAGACTGGATCTTCTCCCCCTGATAAGATTGGCAAGTAGGATTCTCAAAGCCCATTAGGAGCAGGTTCCCAACAAACTCTATCTGTAAAGGAAGAAGGCTCCTTTACTTCAAGAACAACTGGAGGAGCTGAAGGATAAGCAACATCAGCAGGGGCCTAAAAGTTCAGCACTTCTGTTGTATCTTCCTGGGTGGCTGATCTGAAGTATTCATGGTAAGCAGTTGTGAACTACTCAACCTGAGATGGCAGGGAAGCGACTAGATGTACCAAACTTGCCTTTTGTGGAGGAGCCTCCACAAAAGGAGCTTGAGGTTGTAACTGTCTAAGGAGGGTGACCAAGGATTTGTTTAAGGCTTCGAGATGCTAAGCGATCTCACGATGATACTTCTCAAAGGCTTCCCAGATGATTGCTTCACCCATGCTAGATTGAACTGGATGCTGGAAAAATTTGCGGTCAGCCATGGCTAATCGCCCGCAAAAAAATAAAAATTGCTGAAATTGTCGAAAGAGAAAAACCATGATAACTTCTAAACAGAGTTGAATTTGAGCAATTTGAGTGCGCTAAATGTACTTAAATAATTAACCTATTCTCCATTGGAAGTAAAGCTCAGAGCCGGTCACAAAAAGCTATTATGGGTTGAAAACGGATAAGCGAATCCAAAGTTATAGCTGTTTTAAGTTTGGTAGTATTTTATCCTAAATTTTGCTTCATCATCGCAACTGTTGTTCCTCAAACACTCAATATCTGAAGGTCGCGTGTTAGTTCTGTTGGAACAAATAATGTACCAAGTCCACACTTGCTCAAGCTGAAGAATGAGGAGTTGATTGTTGAGAAGTCGGTTACATTGAATCACGAGTGAAGGTGTGACAGTGGGAGAAAAGAGATGTCCGCGAGAAGGAAAGAGGACGCTGAGGTCAATGGGAGCTGGTGGAGATCACCTGACTAGGAGGAGATCGCCCAGTCAAGGTGGAGAGGTCATCGCGGTCTCAAAACTTGAGATCGCTCAAGTCACAGGCAAGGGGCTAGAAACTCTCTAAAGTCCATTCCCTGGTACCCCTGTCCCTCTATTTATAGGCGCGGGGGCCTGCCCAAATGGGCAGGTCCAGGAATAACAAGATGCCCGAGATATTCATGGCCAGTAGGGAGGAGATTTTCTGGAGGGAGGCCGCCGTGAAGGGAGGTCTCCCAGAGGGAGGTCGCCTGGAGGGAGGTCACCCAGAGGGAGATCGTCGTGGAGGGTGGTCGCCCGGAGGGATGTCGCCCTAAGTGTGGTCTCCCAGAAGGAGGTCTCCGTGGAGGGAGGTCGCCCGGAGCGAGGATGCCCGGAGGGAGGTCACCGTAGAGGGAGGTCACCCAGAGGGAGGTCGCCCGGAGGGAGAGCTTGCTAGGCAGGGGTCGAGACCGCCCAGGATGCTGCTGAGACCGCCTAGGATCTTCGAAGCCGCCTGGTACCTGAAAAAGGTCATCTTTGAGGGGATTGCCAATTTCTGGGTAAACAGACTACAAGACAATAGAGAGTTGGGAAAAGGCCTTTCCCAAATCAGAAAAAGCTGGAGAAAGCTCCAAGCCCTATCAAGTTGAGGAAAAGAAAAGTGAAGGCAGTCCTAAAAGAATGTTGGGAGACAAGAAGAGAAGACTGAAGAAGATATAACATGTTTTAAGTCCCATCCAATCCCCCATGCATGCTTAGGGGAAGCATACCAGGGAAGTTAACCCAAATATAGTCTCAGAAGATGAAAGAAGCTCAGAACCTATGGAAGTGTCCATGGTAGCTGCTGAAAAAGTAATTGAGAATATAGGAGAAGTTCATCTAGAACTTGCTCCTTAGTATACTGAAACTGTTGATCTAGGAGAATATCAACAAGATTTCTCTACCCAACATTCTGAAATAGTGGAAGAAAAGGATGTTCCCCACGAATCTGTTGCCCAAGGCATTACAATAGTTGAGGGGGAGTTCTTCCTGGAAAACTCTGCCCAAGAGTCTAAGCTGATGGAAGAAGGTGAGAGGTCAATCACTGAAGTGATTTAGGGAGAGTCTCATCAACAAGACTCTGCCCAGAATGATCTTGACCTAGATGAACTTAACTAGGTCATTAAGAAAATTGTAGAGGAAGAATTAGAAGAACTAGTCTCCACAGGAATGGTGATAGTTTTAAGGAAAGGTGAGGGTGTGCTGGAAGAGACAAACATTCCAAAGCTCACCACTCAAACTTCTACTCCGGATTGCTTCTATGAGGACAATGAGCCTCAAACAGGTCCATCAAAAAGTGCTGTTGCAGAAGTGCCAAAGCTTCAATCCCCACAACCAAGTGAAGTACCTCGTGGTTCTTTACTAGCTCAAATGAAAGACCTGTTGGACAATCAAAGGAGTCAAATAGAAGGTTTTGTGCACAAAATAGTCCAAGAACAGAGGATTGACATGAATGCAAAGATTACAAATATACAAGAAGAAATGCACCATATGAATGCTCAAACACTTCATTTCTTCATGAAAGCAACAAATGATGTAGAAGACACTGCACAGCCAAATGACATGGCTTACCAAGGTCTGCAAGCAATAGTGGAAAATCAAGTTGCCACTAGAGGAAATCTTCACTTAGCATTTCAAGAAACAACTAACAACATGGTAGAAGACTGGAAAACTATACTGAATAGAATGGACATATGTAGTCAATTGTTGGATGAGCATTGTTGGCACAACAATTGTATCTCCAAAACTCAGACTACAAAGGGATAAGGGGAAACTGTGGATTGCCAGTTACTTGGGATAAAGGATTCCAGAAGAGACCTCTCTAAGTAAGAAACCTGCTTTGATTTATCAGAAAAGCGTTACATGAGGGTCTAAAATAGGTTAGGGTTAGAGGTAGAAAAGAGACAAAATTTGAGACTGCTTATATAGGTCATAAGCTGGAGGCTCAAATCCAAAGTCAATTTTCTGGTACCCCTACCCCTTTATTTATAGACGCAGGGGCCTGCCCAAATGGGAAAGTTCAAAATTAATGGGTTGCCGGGGGTACAGGAGAACTGGGGCAGAGAAGAGAGGATACATGGGGTGCAAATAATAAAAAAGAAAGAGAACTCCAGACTGCGCGGCCATGCGGCCTCGATGGAAGCTGACCGCATGTGCCTTAGAGAATCTGTCAAAGAAGAGACAGGCGATTTGGGCGATCTCAGATAATCGTGACCGCCGGGGCTGGTAATTCTGATCAAAAAGCTGAGGTCGCAGACTTCCGGGCAAACATGATCCCCACACATTTTCAAGTTTCATTGGAACTTCGGAAATGTTCACATTGACCACAGAGATTGCGACCATCATAATATTGGAAAGTTTATAAATACAGTTTGAGGACTTTAGAATTTAGAACTTCTTGGAAGAAGTTGCGAGCTAGTCCCTTCTGCGATCACCCTTATTTAGATCGACGCGATCTCTGAAAAATAGATATGATGATGTCCTTCGACAAGCAGGTGAAAACTCAATTTTCTCCTAGACGTCCTTCTTCAAAAACGATGGTTGACAGAAAAGAATTGGCGACCTCCAAGAAGTCTTTGGCGGCCAAAACTTTCAAGGTGATTGTTAAAGGAAAGGCTCCAAAAGAGATCGATGGTTCGTTTGCAACAGAGAATCAGCAAGACCTTGCGAAGGGTGGAGCGGCTTTCATGGTCTCAAATGTCATTGACGTGACGACCACCTCTTTAGGGCCACCTGAGTTGAAGCTCCCTGAGGTTACAATCACCTTTTATTACCAGATGTAGGTTGAAGTCTTTGATCAGACCGCCATCCAATCTGGTGAAACTGCTTCCACTAAGGCTATAGAAGCTGGGATGCAACAGCAGAAGGCCACAGCTGAAAAGATAAGGCAGCAGATAGTCGATTAGCAGGAAGCTGCAAAAGCAAGAAAGAGGAATGAGACAAGTTATTCTGCAAAAACTGTTAAAAGAACAAAGAAAGATGAAGAAGTGACCACCAAGACCGCTTTGGTCAAGCCAATCGTCCTGTCTGAAGAAGGTGATCCCAGGCCTTCCCCTGAGGACGCATCTGCTAAGGTAAGTGACCGAGCTGGTCTTTCTTTTCCTCTTGCGGTCTCAATTTCTTCAAGGGGGGAATATTATGATCTCATAGCTTATCTTGATGACCATTCTTCTAACGGTCTTCCATGTTCGATCTCGCAGGTGGTTGATCCTTTTGAGTCTGAGCGCCTTCTAGAGATTGTCGAGGAGAAGAGGAAGATTGTTGAAAAGGCAACAATAGATGAAGAAGAGAGGCAAAGAGTAGAGGATGACAAGAGGAATAAAGAGAAAGAGGAGGACAAGAATAGGAAAGAGGAAGAGAGGAGAAAGAAAGAAGAGAAGGAGAAAGCAGAGGAGCTAATCACGAAAGAAAGAAGTTTGAATGAGAGGGAGAAAAAGTCTGAAGAAGAGAAGAAAGTTGCTGAAGGGAAGAAGAAGAAGAAAAATAAGAAGAAGAAGGAGGCCGCTGAGAGGGGAGAGAAGAAGAAAGAGGTCGCTGAAAAGAAGAAGGATAAAGAGAAGGAGACTGGGAAAGAGAAAGATAAGGAGACAGGGAAAGAGACTGGATAAGAAGAGATAAAGGAAGAAGGAGAGAAACAACTCAAGAAGGAGAAGGACGCGCTGGTTGTCGGTCTGAGAGGGCTTTCTGCTAGACAAGATGCCAAACTAACCAATGCAGCGACAGACGGCGCATAGGTTGTCTCTGCTCTGCGAAGTGGTAAGGCAAAAATGATCGCAAGACTGCTAATTTCTTTTCATTTGCTCGCTTTCAGGCCTCCATCTCCAAAGGTGCAGCGTGAGATTGTCATCATTGAAACAAATGACATCCTTATTAGTAATGCATAATTAAAAAGAGAAGGAAAGAGGGAGAGAGATCGCAGAAAAGGGAGTTGGAAAGAATGGACCTGGAGCGCTTTAGAGGATCAGACCGCCTTTTGCTGACAGCAGATCCTGCGGTCACCAAAGAAGTCAAAGATCCCTTGCAATGCCGCGATATCCTTTTCTTTCCAAGTATACTTGTTGTTTCATCTCTTTTGTTTTCTCAATATCCATTGTTGAGCTTATAATTTTTTTCCTTTTAACTACAAATACTGAAGATATCGAATTGGTACCAGAAGAAGGAGAAATTCCACGGAAGATGACGATCCCTCCATTTTTGAGGATGTTCGCACTATGCGGACTCGGGAGCGCGTGCTGGAGGACCAACTCAGGACTCAGACCAGAGATTTTGAGGAAAGCCTACTCTCCAATACAAAATGAGTTCACGAAAAGCATGAGGTGACGCTTGCCGAGCTCCACAAAAAACTCTAGAAGGATGTTGAATACTATAAAGGGAAGACCGATGCGCTGACCACTGAGGTCGGCACGCTCAGGGCTGGTCCTGCACATATGAATCTACGTCCGGGAACTTCTAGAGGTTACCTAGAAGAAAGGCTATCTTCTGAGATCGTTGTGGTCCCCTTGGAGCAGTTGGATGGGGATGTTGCAAAGATTCACAGAGCAGCGATGTCAGAGCATCAGAGTATGGCAGACACGATGATCATTGTCAATGAGATGCAAGATGTTGCCGCTTTCATTGAAAGGAAATGTCATGCGAGGAGAGAATTTTTTTCATTCCTTTTAGCAGTCTCAAAAGACATTATTATTTGGACAATTTGAACAAGTCTGTCATATATATTAATGTTTTTGATTTCCTTTTATGCGGTCTCTGAAATGCAGTGATGTCGATCTCTATAATTGTATGTTCTCTGTTATTTTTCCTTTGCATATTTTCTAACTTCTTTCTTGAAATGATGTGGTCTGAATTTATTGTGATCGATTCTACTGTTA
This sequence comes from Dactylorhiza incarnata, assembly GCA_033032865.1. NCBI lineage: Eukaryota > Viridiplantae > Streptophyta > Magnoliopsida > Asparagales > Orchidaceae > Dactylorhiza > Dactylorhiza incarnata. The sequence continues at coordinate 4,798,681 of JAWHQI010000068.1, forward strand.
TTATTTTTCACCCATTATGCAGGTATGGCGGTCTGCGAAGGTTACTGGGTGGCCACGAACATAGTCATCGTGACAAAAATGTCCTTCTAATTATAAAAATAGCCGAGTTTAGAATTGAAGTTTCACACTTCAGTGAGTGTGCCCTGTAAAATCACTCAAACAACTAGACCCCTAGGATGGTTTTATCATGACTAGGTCATGATAAACCTTAGGAAGAACAAAGAGATCATAAGACCTTGACAAGTTGGTGAAGACAAAATTGGTCTGTGAATAGTGCATCCCAATTATCCAACCTAGGGTTTGACTTTAGGGGTTCACCTTGACCCTTGAACCCATCATAACATGCCTAATCCATTAAGGGGTCCCTTTGTAACACCTCAATTGTCCAATTATAGAAATAGAAGTAATGTGAGTTCAGAGCTAACGCCGGCAGTAGGTGCTAATGCTGGCGCTAGCGGTTGTCTAGACGAACCACTGAGATGAGATCTATGTCATCGAGACGTTAGCTCTAGCGCTAGCGGTAGCCATTTTCTAGACAAACTACTGAGACAAGCTCTATGTCGTTGAGACACTAGTGTTGGCGCTAGCGCTAGTGCTGGCGGTAGCAGATGTCTAGAAGAACCGCCATGACGAGCTCTATACCATCGAGACGCTAACGCTAGTGGTAGTGGTTGTCTAGACGAACTAACGAGCTTTATGTCGTCGAGATGCTAGCGCAGGCTGTAGCTGAACTGACGAAATGCGGTCGGGATCAGTTTTAGTAGAGTAAATCATGGCCAAGGTAGGCCAAAGGACTTACCAATTGATGGGGATTCATTCCCTTTATCAATTAGGAGAAGTTTAAGAGGTTTTCAGCCCACATGGGGGCTGAATTTGATGGTTTTTAGAGGTGGCCGAAATTCACCATTAATGGTGTTAATGGTGGAATCCCAAGCTTTGCCTCTTCCCCTCCCAAAATTGGCTCCTTATAAAGCCTCAATGGGTGAAGGGGAGGAGTTTCCCTCACTTTTCAGAAGAAGTCGAGCCCTTTAAACCCATATCGGCATGGCACCGAAAGCTCCACGGCCAACAATGGTGGACTGGCGATCGGTGCAGCTAAAGGCCACCACTCAGGTCCTCCCTCATCTCTCTCTCAGTGGAAAGATCTTAGATCAAATTAGGGGAGAAATCGGGCTCAATTGAGCCCGATCCGGTGAGCAAAATCCAAAAATTTCCATGGAATTTCTTCCCTTCGCGTTCGCTGGAATCGGCCCCTCCGGCGGTCGTGCCGCCGCCCGGCGATAGTCACCACCTCAATGGTGGTGGTGGTGATGGCCTGCCAGGGAGGTGGCCGGATGGCCGGGATAGCAAGTTGGAAATGGCTATAGGAAGAGGAAATCACGTCGGTTGGCTGGAGCTTGAAGAGATAATTAGGGCCATCGGTTTAGCTCCTGTACAGATTATAAAATGATATAAATATTATATGTTATAATTTCCCCTAGGAATGCATGTTTTCAAAATCGAAAACTGAAGGCCATAGAGTCCTTTTTAGGAAAAGTAGCCAGAGACAAAAGTTGTAGGTATTTGTGTCTAGTTTAATTTAAAACTGATTTGAGCTAGATTGGTCCAATGGTTTGACCACAGCACTCAAAATGCTGCAGCATATACATAGGGTTGACCAGAGGTAGATTTTAGTGCTCCCACCAATCCAGAAATCCAAATGCTTTGAAATTTTGAACATAGGCTATTTATATCCACACCCTCAACATATCCACAAATGAGAATTTTGGATTACCTTTTCTATAGTTTTTGCAAACATTTTATAAATCATGTATGGTTTAATTTTAGGGTCTAGAGACCACCAAACCCTTCCAAATTTTGGTGAGTGGTCCATTTGGTCATGACATGACTCTGGTAAAAACTTCATCCTATTTGGGATTGATTTGGTTGGGTGATTAAGTAACTCAAATATGGTTAGACTAGTGGATATTAGGTCAAAAGTGCACTTTATGGATTTGAGGGGTCAACCCTCATCCAAATATTGTGAAACCTTGGCCACTAATTTAACATCATATAAAACACCCCCACAAGTGGTTTTGGGTGGATGTGCCCTAGAACCCTAGTTCAAACCCAATGGTTGTATATTGAACCTATTGAAGTACATAGGGTCATATATCATTGGATTGACTTAAAACTTGGTAGAGAGGTTTATAGGGTGGTATTGCACACTAGATAATTTACCTAAAATTTTTAGGAACATTTATCCCCTCTGAATTAATTAAGAACCAATTAGGGCACTTTCTTATAAAGAGAATCTACATGTTTATATAACCTTGGATGTTCATGAAATTTTGGTAGTGAGATTTTATTAGTGATATTGTTCTCTGATAATTTTTCTATGAATTTTGGATTGATATATATAGTACTTTATTCACAGCCGCCAATATTTGCCCTAGTTGTAAGAAAATTAATTATGAGTTTAATACTCATTAGAAAATTATGAAACTTGGTCAGAAGACTATTTTGAGAAAATATATGATCTGTTCATTTTAGTATAATTTTTGGAAGAACTTATACATGATTCTCTTAACATAGTGCCCTAGACTTTATTTAGTTAAATAAAAGATTCATATGGTCAAATGAATCTAGAAAATTATGAAACTCATGTCGTGAACTTTTACGATCACCTTGGACATCTGTTAATTTTCTTGTAATTTTTGAATGAGTATTTTTGGTACTTTCTTTGATAAACCTTGATTTTGATAAATTAATTAATATTTTATTTGGAAGTCAAACCTTTTCTGAAAATTTATGAACTTCATATGTGGCTGTTATTTTGATGATATATAGTTGTACAAATTTTAGTAAGGCCATAACTTATCAGAAAACCATACTTGGTGTTCAAAGTCATAGGTTTCTTGATTTTAAGGAGATTATAATAAATGCCAAATAAATTAGAAAAATTATATATTTCTGGAGATAGTCTTAAGATGTCCTAACACACTCCCTGTAATGCCCCTGATTTTTTCGTTAATTATTTACGTGGCCGCTGTGACGTAATTTTGGCGTTTGGGCATTACGTCAGCTCGCCAGGTTTAGCTTTGGGTCGTAGACTAGTTAAAGTGTGTAATTTGGATCGAGCGTGTGAGATTTTGCGTCGTTTCGAGTTATGGGAAATTATTTATGTAATTATGGCATTCATTATAATTCCCTGGCACTGCATTCAACAAACATCAGAGGGGCTGTGTTCGACGAACGACAGAGGGGCTGCGTTCGAGGAATGGCAGAGGGGCTGCGTTCGACGAACGCCAGAGGAGCTGCGTTCGATGAATGGCAGTGACTCTGCGTTCGACGAACGGCAACGGCTTTGCGTTGGACGAACGGCAGAGGGGCTGCGTTCGGCGAATGGCAGAGGATCTGCATTCGACGAATGGCAGTGGCTCTGCGTTCGACGAACGACAGAGGAGCTGCGTTCGACAAACTGCTGGCTGAGTTCGACAAACTCCTGGAGGCTTAATATATATACATTAAGCTTAGGTTTTATCTTTTCATCTCCTTCCCCTTTCGGCCGACCTAGAGTTCTGTCGGGCGAGAGAGCGAGAGCGGCGTGTCATGGAGCTTTCGGACAGCGATTTGAGGGTTCTAGTAGTCGGAATCGCGTTTGGAGAGTAGATTTGGAAAGCTCTCGGCGGGATCTTCGTTCTAGTGGTAAGCTTTTCCTGTTTCGTGGAATTTTTGGAGTTATGGTAGTGACCTAACTCCTCTTTTCGATCCAAAAAGTTTCAGGGTTTTGTGCTTGGGTGAGTTCTTGGCCGATCCATAGCTTTTGGAGCGGAGGTCTTCGAGTTTAGGAAGGTTTTAGGCAAGTGTCTATCTTCCCCCTCTCCCTTTTGGTTGAATCATTGTTTTCCTGGTGTATGGTTTCTTACTGTGCTGTTTGGCACATGTCTCGAGTGTATTGTATGGTAGCTCTAACCTTGATCCCCCTAGTAGCTGAAGTTTCTCTACCTAAAGATCCTTTCTGCAGATGAGTGTTCCTTGGAAATTGTCGTCCATGCCTTTATTTTTCTCGAGAAGGGTAGTGTCCTGATCTTTGATTTCTTGAGAAGTGTTTTTTGTTTCTCGAGAAGTCCAGTGTCTTAACCCTTCTGTTTTCTCGAGACGTTTTGTGTCCCGATCCCTTGTTTCTCGAGAAACTGTTATGCCTGCCTTTAATTTCTCGGAAAATAAGCTTGACCCTGCCTTAAATCTCTCGGAAAATCTGCATGACCCTACCATGATTTCTCAAGAAATCACTTTTTCCTGCTTAGGGATTTCTCGAGAGATGGCTTCTCCTGCTTTGATTTCTCGAAAAGTTACTGTTTCCTACTTGGGGATCTCCCGAGAGATTGCTTCTCCCGTTTCGGATTTCTCAAAAGATCATGGTTTCCTACTTTGGGAATTCTCGAGAAACCTATTCTTTTCCTTTGATCTCTCAAGAACCCTTTGACCTTAGCCCTCGACCTCTCAAGAAATGTTTGATCTTAGCTCTTGATCTCTTAAGAACCTTTTTTTCTTAGTCTTTGATTTCTCGAGAACTTTAGGTTCTTAGCTTTTGATTCCTCGAGTATTGCCCTTTTGTTTCTTAGTGTTTGAGCTGTGCCTCCGATTACTTCTCCTCTTTGAAACTTCATACCCGTTGCGGTTAGATAACTTATGTCTTCTCTTATGCATCATCTTATACAGTGTTTACTCCATTTGTGACCATATCCTTAGGGTATCCTGGTGAGTGTTTTTTCTCGGGCTTCGTCCCATGCCATATTTAAAGGAATTAATTAATAAGACCATTGCCTTTGTCCTTGCACGGTGGGTCGTGTTTTTTTTTGGGGGGGGGGGGGGGGGGGGGGGGGGTAGTGGGGAGTGTTGTAGCCTTGCACGGTGGCCATTTTAATGGTGAACCGCAGGCTTGGCCTATGGTCCCGTGGGCCGTGTTTGGGTGGTTGGGGATAGAAACTACCACCCATTTTTGGCTTTGGGTGGCAGTGGATAAAGGACCGCCTCCATTTAATTTGAGCTGATCAGTCTCTTTAAATAAATTTAACAAGATAAATGAACTTTGCTTGTTCCTCTTTATGGTATTTGGTGCACTTGGTGCTTTGCTTTGTTCTTTGTTTGGAGCTTCTCTTTCGGTAAATATGGCTTGGGTTTGTACCCCTTATGCCTTATTTACTTTTCTGCTTGTTTTCTGCCACTTGTAATTCCCTTGCCGAGGCGTTCTTTATTTTATTGAATGCCTCAGGTTCAGAGCCTTAGCTGCTAGTGATGTAGCCCGGAGTCTCCGGGAGTTTTCGTTGTTGTTTTACCCCGCTGCTGCGAGGTATTTGTTGTTAGTTTTTTTCTTGTGTTCAGACATGCTAGTTTGGAGCCAACGGGTTAGTGTCAGGTTGTTGACGCCCGTTGTGCCCTTTGGATACTTTATAGTTACTTGCCAGTTAAATGCCACTACTTTTTAGATCTTGTGTATCTTGCTCTCTGGGAATGATTTATGTCTAGGTGCATTATAGTTATAAGATGGTTTTTCTTTCAGCCTCATTGCATTCTTCTTAACAGAAATCCTTATCTTTAAAGTCGCCTAAAGATATTTTCTATACATATACTATGCCTAGATATGTGCATATCATTTACTTTATGTCATGTCATCACGTGCATGTAGGACCTTATGTGTGTAACACCTCCCCTGTAATGACCATATAATATGGGTCCGGCGGGGACCCCACAGCATATAACCTCCACAGCTTTAGTAATAAAAGATGATATTAACTACCCAACTCAAAACTCAGATAATACACAGCGGAAACAAACATAAAACACAGAGATTGTCCACACTACATAGGAGTCCAATTGGCCTTAAGGCATTACAAAATCACAGTCCAAAGCACCAAACATTCAACACGACAGGACATCCCAACAAAAGGGGAAAATAGTAGTTTTACCTAAACTACCTCGGCATGCAAGCCGGTTAAAACATAATGCAATAATAGAAGTGCATGGAAATAAAGACAAGCACTTCATGAGGCTTTAGGCCTTTTTGGCCGGCGCGCTAGGTTCAGCCTGCGATTCTTGCCCTGCAACTAAATCACAAAGAGCGGTAAACAAGGGTCAGCTATGGCTGACCACAAACGGTGTAACAACATCCCTCCTCCCGGCCGTCCTAGCGGACCCCGGGGAACTACTTCACCCTGCAAGTCAGCACTTCGTATGCAAATGTACATATAAGAAAACAGCATAAACACAGGTGTGAGTGTCACATACATCATTCACGTTTCTATGTTGAGCAGATAATAAAAAGGGGCCTACCAATACAAAATGAATGCAAACCCGGGTTTCACCCAAGGCACCCTAAAGCGTATGAATCTATCACATCATCATACATCATCATCACATCACAAACACAGGGGTACTCGTCATTTCCCCGCAAGGGCATCGTAGCCCAAGGCCAAGAGCTCTCACTGAGACCCACCTCGCCTGGCTCGCCATGCCATCGGTCTTGTCTAACAGCTCACATGCTCGGTCCGCCAACAACACACAAGACCGATACTAAGAATTCTGGCTAACAAAAACGTCCCAAGGCCCTGGACTTACTCTCGGGACAACGTCCACCGATTGCCTCGCCTGGCGACCGTCAACGGACTCATCCGTAGCACAGACATTCTCGTTAGTCAATAATCGAAGGGACTAATCTTGCCGGGACACTCTCCACACGTGAATCTCAGTCTTCACGGGATAGCCAGCCGACCATAAAGACCAATCGCGCCTTCGCACAACACTAGGCATCACAAGCCCCATATTCCGCACATTACTTCTCCGCCCTAAACCCAACATTCGTTACCACACGAATCTACAAGGGCATCACAACGACGAGTTTGCCGTATTCGGTATTCTAACAAAACCCCTAAAATGCGCGTAAATCAACATCACCGAATCGGACCAACGACCACAAATCCGGCTTCACCCACAATGCCTAATCCGCTAACGGAGCGGATCTCTAGTGCAAATCATGTCGGGGATGGACTCAATCAACCCGATGGTTCCTTTTGAACCAAGGCGACCCGGACCCCTCTCACTCGACGGATCCGGTGCCAAAATGCAGAAATTAAAGGGATGTCATGCACGCATCCTAACGAGCGGGAGGAGAAATGTCGTTACCTTTTGAGATCTCCTCCTAGCCATGAGAAGCTTGCAAACAAACGGTGGAGAAGAAGCGCATCGACGCCCTCTACACGTTGCCGGTCTCGGATCGGCGAACGGAGCTCCGATGCTCCGGCAATGGCAGATTCCCCTTCTTCTTCGTCCTTGCCTCCTCCTCCTTTCTCCAACCTAAGAGAGAGAAAGTCTTGGAAATAATGAGGGTTTAACTCCTTTACCAAGCCTTAAAACCCCCCCAGCCATCCATCGCAGCCGTTGGATCAAATCCCAACATTTTTGGATGGCCGGATCATCTTCCCCGTCACTTTTCGCGGAGCAGAATAAACAGTGCGCACGAGCAGCGGCGCACGGTCAGTGATCGTGCGCGGCCAACATCCCCTGATCGTGCGCACTACACGATCAGCCGACCTTCAACCCTTATGAATTAACGCACGATCAGGCGCACGACCACTGGTCGTGCGCGAAGGAGGCCAGTGAGCATGCACGAAGAACCTGCTATGGAATTTTCAGCCTATTCCGAGCGTGACGCTACCACTCCGCCTACCTCGCTGGACTACGATTTTTGGGCTTTTACAACTCCACCCCCCTTAAAAGAATTTCGTCCTCGAAATATCAGAATTTAAACAGGAAATTCATAAAGCATACCTGGAGCAAAAAGTTCCGGGAAATCCTCCCGCATCGCTTGCTCACGCTCCCAAGAGAATTCGTCTCGCCCGCAGTTCCGAATCCTCCACGCCAACCGGACGAACCCTCGTCCCCAAATCCTCCATCACCGGCACCGTCGCTGCTTCGACTACGACGCTCGGCTCCACCAGAGCTTTCCTCAACACAGAGACGTGGAAGACATCATGTAATCCACTCAGCTCTGCAGATAACGCCAAACGATAGGCTGCTTCGCCTATACGTTCCGTAACCTCGAACGGACCCAGATACCGCGGACTCAACTTCTTGAGTCGTCGCACCCGCGAAACACCCTTGAACGGCTTGATCTTCAGGTAGACCATGTCGCCCACTGCAAACTCCACATTTCTGTGGCGCACGTTGAAATACTTCGCTTGGCGATCCTGAGCAACCTTCATGCGCTCCTGAACCGTCCGCACAATCTCGCAAGCATCTTCCACCACTTGCTTCCCCAACAGCTTAGTGTCTCCCACCTCTGCCCAAGACATCGGCGTTCGACACTTCCTTCCATACAAAGCTTCATAGGGCACCATTTTGATACTCGCCTGGAAGCTATTGTTATAGGCAAACTCCACCATGAAGAGGTGGTCTTCCCAACCTTTACCAAAGTCGAGAGCACACATTCTCAACATGTCCTCCATCGTACGGTTCGTTCGCTCTGTCTGACCATCGGTCTGCGGATGGAACGCGGTACTAAACTTGAGCTTTGTGCCTAAGCTCTTCTGTACTAGCCTCCAGTCCTTCGAAGTGAAACGCCCATCGCGATCACTAACGATGCTCTTCGAAATCCCGTGCAACCGCACAATGTTTCGAACATAGAGCTCCACGAGCTTCTCCACGCTATCGCCCTTCTGATTTGGAATGAAGTGAGCCACCTTGGTCAGGCGATCCACTATCACACAAATCGCATCGTTACCCTGCTGCGATCGAGGCAAACCATGTACAAAATCCATGGAGATGTCATCGAACTTCCATTCGGGAATAGGGAGAGGCTTCAAGAACCCACCGGGCCTTTGGCACTCAGCCTTCACCAAGGCACAAGTCTGACATCGGCTCACGTACTCGGCTACATCCCGCTTCATCCCAGGCCACCAATGAGATTTCTTCATATCCGCGTACATCTTTGTACTTCCTGGATGAACGGAGTACTTCGTAAAGTGAGCTTCAAACATCAACTCCTCGCAAAGCTTGCCAAAACGCGGAATACAGATCCTTCCGTCTCTCTTCAGAATCCCACCAACCATCTCCAAAGCCGTGCCTTCGCTTTGTTGAGCCTCCAACGCCCACTGTTGCCACTCTTCATCTGCGCCCGTCGCCTCTCAGATTCTATCTGTTATGTCATATTGCATTTCCATCCAGTTCAAACGAGCCACGCCAGACTTGCATCTTGCCACACAAGAAATATCCAGGGACTCCAGGTCTCGTATCAAACTCTCATCATGCTCCGCCATCCAATTACCTTGCCCGGAGTACTTCCTACTCAAGACATCCGCCACCACGTTGGCTTTACCCGGCGTATACTGAATCTCCACGTCGTAGTCACCAAGGAACTCGACCCATCTACGCTGACGCATATTCAAATCCTTCTGGTCCAGGAGATACCTCAAGCTCTTGTGATCCGTGAAGATCTCCACCTTCGCACCATAAACGTAGTGCCGCCACAATTTTAGCGTAAAAATTACCGCCGCCAACTCTAGATCATGGACGGGATAATTCCTCTCATGAGTCTTTAACTGCCTTGACCCATACGCTATCACTTTGCCGTGCTGCACCAGCACGCAACCCAACCCACAACCTGACGCGTCGCTGAAAATCTGAAATCCTTTCATCCCACTAGGAAGACTAAGGATTGGAGCAGACATCAACCTTTCCTTCAAATTCTCAAATGCACGGGCACACTCCGGTGTCCATACGAACCTTTGGTCCTTGCGAGTGAGAGTGGTGAGGGGCAACGCCATCAGCGAAAAGTTCTCCACGAACCTTCTGTAATAACCGGCTAGTCCAAAGAAGCTCCGGACTTCCGCACGATTCTCAATACAGGCCAATCCCTAATGGCTTCAATCTTCGCTGGATCTACTGCCACCCCATCTCCACTAATTACGTGATCCAAGAAAGCCACCTTCCCGATCCAAAACTCACATTTTGAGAACTTAGCATAAAGCTGATTCTCCCTTAGAGTCTGCAATACCAGCCTCAAGTGAGACTCATGCTCTGCCTCTATTTTTGAGTACACCAAAATGTCATCAATAAACACCACCACGAACGAATCTAGAAACGGTCGAAAAACCCGGTTCATCAGATCCATGAAGACAGATGGTGCGTTCGTCAGTCCGAACGGCATCACCAAAAACTCGTAATGGCCATACCGAGTCCCAAACGCTGTCTTAGCGATGTCCTCCTCTCGAATCTTCAACTGGTAGTACCCCGACTTCAAGTCTAACTTGGAGTACACCACCGACCCTACTAACTGGTCGAATAAATCATCGATTCGCGGAATCGGATATTTATTCTTAACGGTCAATTTATTCAATTCACGGTAGTCGATACACAACCGCATACTTCCATCTTTCTTCTTTACAAACAATACCGGCGCGCTCCACGGCGAAGAGCTGGGCCTAATGTACCCTTGCTCTAACAACTCCTGCAACTGAACCCTTAACTCAGCCAGTTCCTTCGGTGCCATCCTAAATGGAGGACGCGACACCGGCCTCGCACCCGGTACCAAATCGATCGAAAAATCGATCTCACGCTGAGGGGGTGCTCCCGGAAGCTCCTCGGGGAATACGTCCTCAAATTCTTCCACCACCGGAACTTCTCCAATGGCCAACTTTGTGGAGTGAGTCTCCAACAAAGCCAAAAACGCCTCGCCTCCTTGGTTTACCGCACGCCTCATTTGCACGGCGGAAATCAGGGAGCAAGCAACTCCGCTTAGGCCTTCGAACTTGACCTCTGCTCTACCTTCTCCTCTCAGGGTTACCACCTTCAACTGGCAATCGATACTAGCTCGCTGCGCGGCAAGCCAGTCCATCCCTACGATAACGTCGAATTCGGCTAGTGGCAGAATCGCTGCTACCAACACGAAATCATAATCGCCAATTTGCATCACAATGCGTCCCTTCCTCATGGTAGTCATGAAAGACCCATTCGGCATACGCACACTCAGCTCCACTTCTGCCTCTATGGACTTAGCACCAATCTTCCGGATAAAATTTCCGCAAGAAAAGAGTGTGACGCCCCCGTGTCGAACAACACTCGAGAGGGGTAGCCCGAAACTAGCACGAAACCTAACCGCGTGCAAAAATAAACATAAAAGGCCGCAACCTACATTATAGTAACAAACGAAAACTTAAACTTTTCGTACATGTCACCACGTCGGGTTGACGTATCGCTTCTTGCTGCCCAAGATTATAGGCTTTAGGCTGCACTGGAGGGAACCGCGAAGCGCTCGACTCTGCCGCTTTCCCCTTCTCTGCAACACCGGGACCCTCACGCACCGATTGTTCCTGTCTCGGCTCTGGCTCAGCTCCGCCCTCGGTACAAAACCGACTAATGTGACCCACCTTGCCACACTGGTAACAAGTCAACGGACCTTTGAATCGATTTCTCTCAACCCATGATAGAAGAGGTTATCTCTCTCTTTATCATCTGCCATAGTCGTTCCCGCATAACGACCCAACCGAGTGAACTCTTGCAGATATTCATCCACTGCCTTCTCCCGCTGCACCAAATGCAGAAACTGCCGCTGCAGTGCTAACCTTGTCGAAGCCGGAATATAACGCTTTAGGAAAGCGTTCCCGAACTCCTCCATGGACGGAACACGCCCAACAAAAATAGCGACCGTTATGGTTCACCCACCATAACTTCGCATCGCCGTCTAACATGAAACTCGCAAAGTGAGACTGCCTCTCAGCTGGGGTCTCAGCTGCCTTCAAGAGATCCTGGATCCTCGAAAGCCAATCCTCGGCATCCGTTGGAGTGCCCACTCCCTTGAATGTCAGAGGGTGGAAACTCAAAAAGTATTTCATGAATCGATCACCCATCGGAATAGCTCTCTCCGATATTGTCTCTGCTTGCCTCACTTCGACATCCGGTGTAGCCGGCGTAGCCGCCGGAGTAACAGGAGTCGCAACTTGCACCACCTGTGTTGGAACCCGTGGCATCGCTCCAGCTTGGGCCGCTACCATTGCTTCCGCTAGCATGCGACAGAAAATAGCCGGGGACATGCCCACATTCACGAGGCCCGGAGCAGTCGCACTGCTTCCCGAAGGCTCCTCTTGCCTCTTCGACGTCCCCGCATCATCGCCAACATCCTAGCATAAGCAAGGAAAAACACTTATCAAGATCTATTCGCAAGACTCAAACGCAGGGATACTCATGATCCCGCACAGTACTCCTATGTGGACAATCTCTTACGCGATCCAAATACACTAGACCTCGCAAGAATACTCAAACCTAGCTCTGATACCAAATTGTAACTCCTCCCCTGTAATGACCATATAATATAGGTCCGGCCGGGACCCCACAGCATATAACCTCCACAACTTTAGTATAAAAAGATAATATTAACTACCCAACTCAAAACTCAGATAATACACAGCGGAAACAAACATAAAACACAGAGATTGTTCACACTACATAGGAGTCCAATTGGCCTTAAGGCCTTACAAAATCACAGTCCAAAGCACCAAACATTCAACACGACATGACATCCCAACAAAAGGGGAAAATAGTAGTTTTACCTAAACTACCTCGGCATGCAAGCCGGTTAAAACATAATGCAATAATAGAAGTGCATGGAAATAAAGACAAGCACTTCATGAGGCTTTAGGCCTTTTTGGCCGGCGCGCTAGGTCCAGCCTGCGATTCTTGCCCTGCAACCAAATCACAAAGAGCGGTAAATAAGGGTCAGCTATGGCTGACCACAAACGGTGTAACAACATCCCTCCTCCCGGCCGTCCTAGCGGACCCCGGGGAACTACTTCACCCTGCAAGTCAGCACTTCGTATGCAAATGTACATATAAGAAAACAGCATAAACACAGGTGTGAGTGTCACATACATCATTCACATTTCTATGTTGAACAGATAATAAAAAGGGGCCTACCAATGCAAAATGAATGCAAACCCGGGTTTCACCCAAGACACCCTAAAGCGAATGAATCAACCACATCATCATACATCATCATCACATCACAAACACAGGGGTACTCGTCATTTCCCCGTAAGGGCATCGTAGCCCAAGGCCAAGAGCTCTCGCTGAGACCCACCTCGCCTGGCTCGCCATGCCATCGGGCTTGTCTAACAGCTCACACGCTCGGGCCGCCAACAACACACAAGACCGATACTAAGAATTCTAGCTAACAAAAACGTCCCAAGGCCCGGGACTTACTCTCGGGACAACGTCCACCGATTGCCTCGCCTGGCGACCGTCAACGGACTCATCCGTAGCACAGACCTTCTCATCAGTCAACAATCGAAGGGACTAATCTTGCCGGGACACTCTCCACACGTGAATCTCAGTTTTCACGGGATAGCCAGCCGACCACAAAGACCAATCGCGCCTTCGCACAACACTAGGCATCACAAGCCCCATATTCCGCACATTACTTCTCCGCCCTAAACCCAACGTTCGTTACCACACGAAGCTACAAGGGCATCACAAAGACGAGTTCGCCGTATTCGGATTTCTAACAAAACCCCTAAAAGGCGCGTAAATCAACATCACCGAATCGGACCAACGACCACAAATCCGGCTTCACCCACAATGCCTAATCCGCTAACGGAGCGGATCTCTAGTGCAAATCATGTCGGGGACGGACTCAATCAACCCGATGGTTCCTTTTGAACCAAGGCGACCCGGACCCCTCTCACTCGACGGATCCGGTGCCAAAATGCAGAAATTAAAGGGATGCCATGCACGCATCCTAAAGACCGGGAGGAGAAATGTCGTTACCTTTTGAGATCTCCTCCTAGCCATGAGAAGCTTGCAAACAAACGGTGGAGAAGAAGCGCCTCTATGCCCTCTACACGTTGCCGGTCTCAGATCGGCGAACGGAGCTCCGAAGCTCCGGCAATGGCGGATTCCCCTTCTTCTTCCTCCTTGCCTCCTCCTCCTTTCTCCAACCTAAGAGAGAGAAAGTCTTGGAAATAATGAGGGTTTAACTCCTCTACCAAGCCTTAAAACCCCCCAGCCATCCATCGCAGTCGTTGGATCAAATCCCAACATTTTTGGACGGCCGGATCATCTTCCCCGTCACTTTTTGCGGAGCAGAATAAACAGTGTGCACGAGAAGCGGCGCACGGTCAGTGATCGTGCACGGCCAACATCCCCTGATCGTGCGCACTACACAATCAGCCGACCTTCAACCCTTGTGAATTAAGCACGATCAGGCGCACGACCACTGGTCGTGCGCGAAGGAGGCCAGTGAGCGTGCGCGAAGAACCTGCTATGGAATTTTCAGCCTATTCCGAGCGCGACGCTACCACTCCGCCTACCTCGCTGGACTACGATTTTTGGGGTGTTACAAAGTGAACTAAATCAAATATTTTCCGCTGCAATTACATATATTTTCTCGGTGGACTAGTTGATCCACGAACTGAGAGACACAGTTCTTACCCCAAAACCTAATAAATGATTTCAAATGATGATCTATCATGTAAACATGTTTTGATTAATTAAGTTCTAGGTTCCCGCCTATGTGTCTGCAGTTGTCTCCTACATGACGTGGCATCATGATGCATATTTTCTCTTACTCTGATATTCCTAAATTTGGAGAAAATGCAGGTTGTGACACTCCCAATAATAATTTTGGGTCATTTGGATGATCATTTGGAGTCTTTCTCTTTTTATCCATCATGTAGTTCATGTGTTCTACGTATAGTGAAAATGCTGAATTCAGAGAAACATGTAGGTCTTACATGGAGAGTTACAGAATTTGGTGCACCCAGGCTGATTGGGTTTGGAAGGGGTCACCAGAAGAGGGTAGGAGTGAGATGCCTGGTTGGCTAGGAGGCAAGAGTGTGCTTGGGATCGACGAGAGGCTGTCATTCCCTTGGGGTGGAGTAAAACACACTTAGTATTAGTAAGTGTAACATTAATAGTAGTCAGTTCAAGGGTAGACACCAATAAGAATAAGTGCCTTGGAAAGGTAGCTTTGGGGTTCAGCCCGTCATAGATCCTAGTACCACTGCGAGCCCCTCGCAGGGTAGTCCTCGAGAAGTACATGGTTAACCCAAAACTATAGGAATAAATTGTTTTGCAAGTTTAATATGATAATACACTCACCCACATCCCGCTGCTATGGGTGGTTAATTGGTTTGGTCTTACGAGTAGTAGGCTCGGTGGATGTAGGTATAGATGTGTTAGTCCGGCGAGTCGGTGACTCGGAAGGTTATTAAGGTGGGCAGGTTAGCCCGGGGAGCCTATGGCTCGGAGATATGACGTAATCATATTTGTATGTGCATGAAGGTGGTGGGTCTTTAGTATTGGACAGTCGTTCACACCGATGCCGATACTTTGACTCAGTGAGTGTGGTTTTCATTTAGCCAATGAAAAGTCTGGTGGACCAGCAAGAAGGAGTACGCAGGCGCTCTGCGGTTGTGTTCTTTGCGTTGAGGCGTACAAAAGGTCTAGGTTAGGTAGTGCGAATACCAACATAGAGGTGGGCGAGGCCCAACCCACTGCTTCCGTTTGCCACTACGGGAGGTATCCTGGGAGTTTTGCTAGATCCAAAAACGGGGAACTAAAGGTCTGTGCACATAGAGTCGGGTGTGTGTGTTGCACTTATGTGAACATTACATTAATCTTCATAACACTGCATGTCATAGCATAAGCATTTCCTTTCAACCCCTACCCATATCGTATAAATTGGTATGAGACTTTTTATATGATACGCCTTGCTAAACGACCCCTTGGTCTATAGGTCTGTATGGGCTTTCCAATAAATCAAGGTTACATTTCTTACTTACTTCACTTTACTTTATCTTGTACATTACTCAGTTATTATTCTTTACATGTTCTTTACCTTGCTTTACTTACTGTTTTATATATATACACATGTGTAGTGGTAGATATTCATGTAGCTAGGTCATGCCATCTGCTAAGTTTTATACCCCTTGTTGTCCTCCACTTTGTCCTTCCCGCACAGTGCCTAGGAGCTACTGCGGGGAGGGGTGGGAAATGAAGCTTAGTCTTTTGACTAACGGTCGGTGGACCATATCATTTTAATGGATCAAGGAGCAGCACCACCAGAGGTCGGTGTAGATGGAGGCGGGCCAATATAGCACAGGAGCACCAGTCTCAGGATCAGTGAGTGATTATTAGTAGTTTTGCTTCCGCGAG
Source organism: Dactylorhiza incarnata (assembly GCA_033032865.1). Lineage (NCBI taxonomy): Eukaryota > Viridiplantae > Streptophyta > Magnoliopsida > Asparagales > Orchidaceae > Dactylorhiza > Dactylorhiza incarnata. Next base: position 4,814,866 of record JAWHQI010000068.1, read on the forward strand.
AGATCTTATAGTAAGGATATGATGTACTTGGCAGGAGCCCTTCTTATAACTACCCATTATTTCAGTTATCATCTGTGGACATCTATATTTGTGATTTTATATATTATGTGATGCGGAATTGGACTTACTAATTGTTCATCGTACTTTTCTTCTTCTGTGATCATTATTGTCGGCATGATCGGTGTTTTGTAGTGGTGACCTTCCCGAGTTTTGGTATCACCGCAAAGCGGCGGTTCTGGGCATAAGACCCGGTTTTGTAGCAAAAAATGGGGTCTTACACACCCTAAGCACCGGTCTCAGCGATCTTGTAAAATGGCATCCGCCTGAGCTGCTACTGATGAGACTTTTGTGAATGACGATCACAAGCCATGTCGACTCTGTCAAGATGAATTTGTGTCTTTCTTTGGAAACACATATGATTCAGAACCAGATCATTGTGCGGCTTCCCAAGGAAGATGAAGGGCTAAATTTTGGTGCTGAGAATTAGCTTGTCATCCCAATCGATCACTTCGATTGCGGTCGCATGCTTCCCTTGCTTTGGGAGTTCTTGGAGGTGATGGAATATTACAGAGTTTTGGTCGGACAGCTGCGGTTAAACTCTATCGGTCTCATGTCAATTTTCATTTTCTACTTGAGATCAGGAAAGGTCAAATTCACAATGGATTTATTCCGCGACACTTTTACCATGATGTCACTTAAAGAGGGGAGGAAGAAGGAAGAGTTCAAAGGATTGATGTACTTTTACTGCCAAGGCATCAAAGTCTTGAATTTTCCAAATAAGAGTCCTTTCTAAACTGAGAGGTTCTTGGTGTTCGAAGGCGATTTTGGCGGTCTCAAGACCTTGCCATCTCGCCGAGGAGAGGTGGTTTTCAGAAAGCCAAAAATAATCTCAGAATAGGAGATCAAAATCCTAGCCTTCCAGGCCAGCAAGCGTCTTGACCATTTCCACTACTTGGCCCTCTGGCCTGTGGTCGCCAGGGTCACTCCTGAAGAAAGTAAGCAGCTATCTGTGGTCTCACTACCATTTTCCTTTGTTTAATTCTAATCAGTTTGCTTTCGTTCCAGCGACCTTGTCAGTCCCAACAGTCAATCTTGTTGCACCGGATGAAGATGTCCTCACCCAGAGGGAGTTGCGAAAAAATGAGACCGCAAGAGGGTGAAAAATGAGACCGCTCAAGAGTCTGAATCTGCTAGAAAGACCTTTCCTTTGATTGGTTTTTTGTGGAAAGATGAAAGATATCAAGGGCAAACTCCTTCTCAAGTGGAATGAGAAGGGGAAGAGAGTGATGGTGTCCACCACTCTTCCTCTTTGGATATGGAAGTTGACAAGGCATGCCAACGCGGTCACCTCCGCATTATATGGCGAACGCAATGCAAAAGAGGCCTACTTAATTGAGCCTGAAATGCTCCATGATATGGCCACACAAGCGGCTGTCAGGAGTGTGGTCTTGAACCACCACATGGGGCGGCCTCTTCGCATGGCCCTGAAAGACATCGACACTCTACAAGAAAGATTACAAGTAAGGAAATTTACCTGCGGTTTGGTCATTCCCTTTCATCTTGACCGCGCGATCTCATATACTTTTTTTGCAGCAAACAAATAAAGAAGCTTATTATATTGGTAATCCAGCCTTCTGAAAGGCAATGTTAAAGCATATGAAAGGCGCGTCTGACATGATGATCTTGCGGCTTCGTGAACGCAACAGTCTATATATTGAATTACAGGAGGTAGAGTTTGCATATCTTTTTCTAGAAATGGCAAAAATGATCGATGAAACTTCGTTCACTGTTTCTGAGCCCCGCGAAGAAGAAGAAGAGAAGACCGACAAAGATGTAAATAGTTAGAGCGAGCCCACTCCTTTAAGCGGGAGCCAATATATTCTAGGCGATGAGCTGAGTTCAGTGGAGGCTTCAAGCTCTGGATCTCGGATTCCTCGCAGAAGCTCGGAAGAATATTCAGTGGAGACTGCATCCTCATCATCAGAGGAGCGATCTCCAAAAAGATTGAAAAGCAACCATGAAGAATGAAGATTGTTTCTAGTTGACTTCTCTTTATTTGCTTGAAATGTAACTGCCGATTTTGAGACCATGCGATATCTGTACTCTGTAAGAAATGAAATGAAAGAAACATTTTATGTACCTTTGTCTGTTTTCTGTGAATGAATGGGCTTCTTATATTGAATATGATTGTATTTATTTTTGCTGAATTGCGATCACATTAAAACTTCCCATGAGAGAGAATCGATCTCAATACATATAAATCGATCACTAGACATGGAATAGAAAAAACATATGTCTTCATTATGCATGATCACGTAATCCACAGAACCAGCATATTCATTCGATCACAAGCTTGGGAATTTTTGAGCTAGAATCATCAACTGCATAAGAGAGGTCGATAATATTTCGAGAATATAACAAATTATTATGGTTTGAAGAATAATAGATAATCAAGTATTGCGATCTCTTGAATGTTAGATCGCCTTTTCTCATAATAATTTGAAAGGCACTTATTTCAAACACTCGAGACCGCCTCCCCGTAAAATATAGATGATTTTCATAACAATTCTGATGACAATTATTCGTAGATGGCGATCTCCGGTACTTGAGGTCTTTTGAAAAAAGGTCAAATCATTGTAGCTATAGATAAAGACCTCAAATGCTCCAATCCATTTAGTAGAACATTGAGATTAACACCCTAAGAAGAGAGACCTTAGCAATCAGAAGAGAAGAGAGGTGTACATACCAAGATGTTCAATAAGGAAGGTGTTGCTACTGAAGAGTGATCGACATTGTTTTCCCTGGAATTGATCATAGAGGTTGTAACACCCTAAAAGAGCGACCTTAGCAGTCAGAAGTGAAGAGAGTTGTACAGACCAAGATGATGAATAGGACAGGTGTGGTTGCTGAAGAACTGCCGACATTGCTTTCCCTGGAAGTGATCATCAAAGGTGTAACACCCTAGCCATTCCACGGCTCAGCCGACGGTCATAGATGCTTCTGACCGTCCCTTTAAAAAAACTTGGCTATCCTTAGACGAATGAGTATTCAAGGGTCACAGAACAAGATGATCAGTAGTGTAGGTGTGGTTGCTGAAGAGCTACCGATATTTCTTTCCCTAGGAAGGATCATCAAGATTGTAACGCTGTCCTGAAATGCATGATAGAGTTGGACATTCACCTAGACCACCCTTGATGTAGAGGTGTGTCAGATTTCAGCAAGGACCCAACATCCTAAAGATCTGCAGCAGAAGCTTGGTGAGCTACTACTACACAGATGCACAATCTCCCCGCTATCTGTGTTAATGGTAGATTTACATCTCAAGCTTGAAGTCGAGGGGGAACAAGTAGGATCCGTCGATATCTCACTTGGTAGGATTTTAGCCTTGCTAATAATCTATCTGGATACTTCCTTTTCAATATATTGAGAGAGTACAAGAGGTTACATCAACAGAACATTTGTAAGAAAATAAATAAAAAGAACAAGATCATCAAGAAAAGAAATGCTTCAAGTGGTCTCCACTCTAGGTATGTGACAACTCTTCCACTTCATAGGTATGGAGACGATAAGCCAGATCTTGCTACCGCATCTACCTTCTTTAGGACTACATCACCATTATCAAATTCTTTTATTCTGACATTCTTGTCAAAGTATTTGGCCATTCTACTTTTTACTTCTTCCTTATTTGGCGACGGTGAGTGCGGTGAACCCAGCCGCTTTCCTTTTGTGAATCGAAAACCTAGCATCAGCAATATTCTCCTAGAATCAGATCTAGCAATCTGTGGAGACGAAGGCCCCGATTATTCCAGCCTACTTTTGATTTTCGAGGGCAAGGTGCTTCTCCTGTTAGTGTGCAAATCTCGTAAAGTCGCAGACCTATTTTTGCATAATCGGAACTCGACAGAACCAATCCCTATTTTTTGGAGCATTGATGAGTCTGATATTTATAGTGTTTTAGGTACTCATTCGCGCTAGTTTTCACTCTTGTGCACTACACTTTTAGTCCTTAATTGCATATATTTCACTAGTACACACTTTCACTCTAAGTGCACTGTTTAAGCCTGTAGTGATGTGCAATTGCGCGCTTTGTTGTTGGGGGTATGCAGATGGTGCTCCGCATTCTTTTTCAGGTACTTGGTTTGTGCTGGAGGCATGTTCCCAGCTTGTGGATTTGATGTGCATGTGGGTAGATCTCCTATGATGGCCTATATCATTCCTGTAGGAATTGCACGGTCGTGCATTTTCTTCACGCGCGATCATTGCGACTGTGTGATGCTTACAGAGCCCAAAAATGGTGATCTCCCACAGGCTGTGCAATCTGTTCTCACACGGGATATTTTGCATGTGCATGATCAAATCGCACGACCTTGCCCTTTTGTCTAAAAAGTTTATGATGCATCGCCAGTGCGTTTTATTCACCCACGGTTGGATTCAACCATGCGCGAAGGAAATCACGCGATAACTCTGTTAGCCTGGTTTTTCAGTGATCTATCTTGAACCGTGCGTTTTGTTCTCGAACGTGCTGTTTTGCATGTGCGTGAACAAAATTGCATGGTCTACTGCTGTGGCAGGCTAGGTGATTTTTGGGTGTTAAGTCACGCACGATTGTGCGTTCAACCATGCGTGCCTATTTTTTTAACCATTTTCTATTTAAGCCGCAGATTTCGCCCTAGTCTGGGGATCATCTTCTTCTTCGTGCAAAATGGTCCAGTTCTGCCCTAATCTGCCGCTCCATCACCGCCCACCTTCGGGAGGTGCTCTGGCCATATTCTTCTTGCAAATCCAAAGCCAGGGCATCCTCTTGGCCTCTTCCATCGTTCGTATGCTCTCAAGCTCCGTTCCAAGGGATTTCTTGCTGCATTCTCAGAGTTCTCCCGTAAGGTCATGACCAAAGATGATACACGAAGAAGATGGGTAACGTAGAATGAGGTGACATCACTTCTGGACCCCGAACGACAGTTGAAGACCGAGCACAAACGAGGCTTGACAACCCTACGATTCCGGTCGCGAATATTCCATGAGTCTTCGCACTTTGGTTGTATTCTTACACCCTCTGTACTATTGCAGTAATTTCTTACTGAATGTTGTGTTGTATGAACGATGATTGCAAAACCCTAAATGCTATTTAGTTTATTTCATGTCTTTGTGAAATTGTCTTGTGGTTTAGGCAAGTGAGGAGCGACCCCATTCCATCTTCTATTCGCCATCACCCTCCATTCCATAACGCAAGCCTCCTCTTCCATTACACAAGCCTACTATTTCATTACACATGACTGCTCATCCATCTACGTTGCGAAGCGGTGCTAACGAACCGTATAATCCATTTGCCTAGCCAAGAGGTGCTAACAACCCTCACTTCAATTCCGACGGTGTGAACAATTCACGCACTTTCCCTCTCGACCATCGTCCTTGTGAAGTAGTGCATAGCAACCTACATACTCTCCATCCACCTTGCGAAGCATTGCATAGCCGCATGCATAGTAATTTAGTAATTTAGGTTAGTTTATTATATTTTCCACAAACCAATTTGAACCTCCCATAATCAATCCAACCGCAAGGACTTCAATCTGAAGTCTTTCCTCGAAAATTAACTCCACCTTACTGTGTTCCTTTGAGATCGATACTTTGGGATTCACTCTAATATTTTATATTACTTGTGCGACCGATACACTTGTCGTAAGTGCATCAAGTTTTTTGGCGCCATTGCCGGGGAGCACAGTCGTGTGAGTTTCTTGAGAGAAAGCCAAGAGATAGAAGTCCTTTTCCCTTTGTTTATAACATTTTCTGTATTTTTTATTAGTAGCATCTTTTAATTTCTTTATTTATAATCTTTATTTGTAATTTTTCTAAAGAAGGTATTCAATTTTATTGTGTGTAGTTAATTCTTGCTCAGAATACTTCTGTTTTGTGAAATCTTCCTTGTAACACCATGTTTCCGTATATATGTACTCGTTGTTGGTGGTGCGGGGCTTATAATCATAAAACTAATGAATGTTTAATGGGAGATAGTTGTCATAATTCATATGGCCCACCTTATGGAGCACCGACAACCTATGGTACTTCATTTGGTGCGCCTTCTTATTATGAATATGCGCCACCACAATAGACATCGTCTCAACATTTCATCCTGGACCCTCAAAGGCCGAGAGGAAATGGCAAACGATGTTTATGTTGTCATAGTACGAACCACACATTGAAAGATTATGTGGAATGTAAACGCCAGATGGAGAGTGTCGATGAACTGGATATTATAATCAGCCCATCTCCTTCTCACTCGGGAGTGTCTGCTAATTTTGTGGATATATTCACAGTGCCACCTTGCCTATGGGGGACTACTACGGATATTCCCATATGTTTCTCCACTGATCGGTGTGATGATATAGTGGATCCGCCTCTCCTTACGCATTCGCTACCTCTTTTGGATTCACCCCCAGAAGAACTTTCTCGCACATTCTCTAATGTTGTTAGCACCGCGAGTCCTTCGACTTCTCTGTAAGAACTCTTTACATATATTTTTGTTGATTTGGTTAATGATGTTAGGCAAGATGTTAATTCAGAGCATGAGGTTGCTCCAAAGTGGGACGAGGATGTTATTCTTTCTGATGGGGAGTGTGACTCCTTGAAACACGATGACACGCCAATGGGGGATGAAGAGGATCCCCTTTCTGATACGGAGATGTGCTCTTCCTCATCGGAAGAGGAGGTCAAACTCACCACCGAGGACCTTGAGCTTTCAGATGCCCCTCGCTATGACTCATATGACACTGATAGTGATCTATCCTTTGATCCTGCTGGAGTGAGACCGGGACCACTTCCCCGATTTTTAATTATTTATGTCATTCTTCTCATTTATTCCATAACCCCCCTCCTTTGTCTGAGCCTGTGAAGGATGAATCTCCACAGGTACCCCAGGAGGACTTGGAGCATTTTTCTCTAGTAAATGAAGAGTGTATCCTCTTATGCGAGGAGGTTGATCCCTCCTCCATCGAGGAAGCCTCATTGATTGCCTTCTCCTCCTACCGCCTCCCTGAAGACGACACTTTGCTGGGCAAAGATATCTTTGGTGAGATGAGTGAGGATTCATCCTCCTTTTATATTCTCTTCCCTCTACCTGTGAGGAGCAGGTATGATTATTTAGGTAGAGGGGTAACTGCTTTATCACCGTATCGGTACCTATTACCGACACAGATATTAGAACAGTTGCCTGTCCACTTCTCTTTCCATACTCCCATTAGCTAGAACTCTTAAAGTTTTGAATAAGACGTGCTGGGAGGACAATAACCCCAGTTGTTATCTTACATTTTCCTGCATTTTTATTTTACCTAGTTTGGTTTAGTTAGTAGTATTTCATTTTAGTTTGTCTATTTTCTTTTGTTTTGGCAGAGCTCACCCCTGCAGGAATTTTTTTCTGGATGGAGGATGTTGCAACTTTGTCTTGGTTTGCACGCGTCTTCTGGTATGCTCATTTCCGAGCATTGGGTACTCTCTTCCCCTTACTTGTATTTTAATCTTTATTGGTATATCTTGTATTGGAAAGTTTAGATTAAGTCTGGGGGAGAGCCATTGTATTTGTTACCCACTACACGCACATATTTTCATTGCATGATAGAAGAATATTTTTATTCAGTTATTTAGTGTTGTTTATATTCACCGCATCACAGCACCCACATGAGTGTGCGCTTAGCCGTTGGCATACCGCGAGTCGAATTTGTTTCTTTTTGTGTGATATACGAAAATCTCTGTGATGGCTTAAGATTGATAGACAGAGTAAAATGTTGACTCCTACGGTGCTCATAGTCAAGTGCTTGCGTCTCGTGTAGAAATTCAAGTAGAATTAATTTTTCTTTATGCTTATAGTTTTATACTTTTTCTATTTGCGTAAATATTGTTTATTCTACTCAAAATTGGGGAATCCGTTGTGAATCTGATGGTAGTGTAGGATGTGTGTAGATAATTGCTAGACTCGTATTGCTCAAGTAGGGAGGAAAGATAATATTTCTCAGTGGCTAAGAACTTTCCCCAAGCTATTCTTGAAGCATGGGTATACAGTTAGTTCAAGCACGCGAGTGTGATGTAGGCCATCATTTTGGCCAGGTTAACCCTTTATACCATTCTTATTGCTCTGATCCTCGCTAGCCTCTATGTGCCTACCCCGTCTTTTGATTCAGCTCCACCGTTTTTCCACCAAAGACAAAAGGCCGATCCTAGTCGCATACCCAAAGCTGAGATTTAGTTGTTTTCATATTTTTATTTTGAGGGTGTTGATGCGGTGATTTTAATTATGGATATGTGGATGTGCTCCAATGAATAAATGTGCTGAAAATAGTTAAAAAATGAAATGAAAAATGAAAAGAATTGAAAAAGAAAAAAAATGAGAAAAGGGCTTAATTGCAAATTTATATGAGCTTTCTATTGGGAGTAGGCGGTGCACACGCCCATATTTTCAAGTTCAAGTCTGTGGGTGTGGTGCACCCGCGCATTTTTGTTGCTGTATGGATAGCTTATTTTACTTTAGCGCTCATTTGGGTTAGGTGCATGGAGCCCCCTTGTTTATCTTTGTATACCCCTACCGTAGCCCAATCCCCATCATAAACCTAAAGTCCAATTGATTCGCGCGTATGAGTCAAGCTAGTGTCATGGAGAGAGTGTGAATGGGCAAGCTTATTGTCACCGACATTGATGGATTTCAATGGAGGTTTTCCTGAGCCCCAATCTTTAGCAATGCTCACCTCATCGTTCAGCCTACTTTCTTCCTATGCATGACCAGATGATCCACAGCGATTCAATTTTTGAGTAAATGTAATATATAAGTGCGCTCCTAAAAAATTATAGAATAATATGTATAATTAAAATTTTCTTCTGTTGTATTTCTATGTGCGTGAGCAAGCGACTTCGCATGGTACTCTGCTTTACAATTTCTAAGCCAGCTATCATTTTTCTCGTCCGTATAAGGGATGGCTTACTCGGGACGAGCAAATGATTAAGTCTGGGGGTTTGATGAGTCCGATATTTATAGTGTTTTACGGACTCATCCAGGCTAGTTTTCACTCTTGTGCACTACACTTTTAGTCCTTAATTGTTTATATTTCATTTGTCCACACTTTCACTCTAACTGCATTGTTTAAGCCCATAGTGGTGTGCAATTGCACGCTTTGTTGTTGGGGGTAAGCACATGGAGCTCCCCATTCTTTTTCTAGTGTTTGGTTTGTGCTGGAAGTGTGTTCCCAGCTTCTGGATTTGATGTGCAGGTAGGTTGATCTCCTATGATGCCCAATATCATTCCTGTAGGAATCACACGTTTTGCATTTTCTTCACACACGATCGATGCGACCATGTGATTCCTACAAAGCCCAAAAATGGTAATCTCCCCCAGGCCATGCAATTTGTTCTCGCATGGGCTATTTTGCTCGTAAGTGACCAAATCACATGACCTTGCTTTTTCTAAAAAGTTTATAAATTATCGCTCGTGCATTTTCTACACGCACGGTTGGATTCAACCGTGCGCGAAGGAAATATCTCGGTCTCTCTGTTTGCCTATTTTTTTAGTGATCTGTCTTGAACCGTGTGTTTTGTTCTTGCACGGGTTATTTTGCCTGTGCGTGATCAAAATAGCACGGTCTGCTGCTGTGTCAGTCTAGGTGATTTCTGGGAGTTAAGTATCATACGATCCACGCACGATCATGCACTAGACCGTGTGTGCCTATTTTTCTAACCGTTTTCTATTAAAGTCGCAGATTTCACCCTAATTCGGGGATCATCTTCTTCTTCATGCAAAAGGGTCCAGTTCTGCCCTAGTCCGCCGCTCCATTACCGCCCACCTTCGGGAGGTGCTCTGGCCATATTCTTCTTGCAAATCCAAAGCCAGTGCATCCTTTTGGCCTCCTCCATCATTCGTATTGTTCCAAGATCCATTCTAAGGGATTTCTTGCTGCATTCTCAGAGTTCTCCAACAAGGGCTTGCCAAAGCTAATACACGAAGAAGATGGGTAACGTAGAATGAGGTGGCAGCTCTGTTGGAACCCGGACGATAGTTGAAGACAGAGCACGAACGAGGCTTGACAACCCTACGATTCCGGCCTCGAATCTTCAATGACTCTTTGAACTTTGGTTGTATTCTTACCCTCTCTGTATTGTTGTAGTAAATTCTTACTGAATGTTGTGTTGTATGAACGATGATTGCAAAACCCTAAATGTTATTTAGTTTATTTCATGTCTATGTGAAATCGTCTTATAGTTTATGAAAGTGAGGAGCGCCCCCATTCCAACTTCCATCCTCCATCACCCTCCATTCCATTACGCAAGCCTACTATTCCATTACACAAGTCTACTCTTCCATTACGCTTAACTGCTTGTCCATGCACGTTGTGAAGCAGTGCTAACGGCCCATATAATCCATTCGCCTACCAAAGAATTGCTAATGGCCCTCACTTCAATTCCGTCAGTGCAAACCATTCATCCACTTGCCTTCTCGCCCATCCCCCTAGTGAAGCAGTGCATAGCGACCTGCATAGTCTCCATCTGCCTTGCGAAGCAATGCATAGCGGCCTGTTTAGTAATTTAGTAATTTATGTTATTTTATTCTATTTTCCGCAAACCAATTTGAACCTCCCATAATCCATCCAACCGCAAGGACTTCAATCTCAAGTCCTTCCTTCAAATTAACTCCACCTTACTGTGTTCCTCTGAGATCGATACTTGGGGATTCACTCCCACATTTTATATTAATTGTGCGACCATTACACTTGTCGTAAGTGTATCAAGCATCTTGATCGAGTTGTGACACGATTCCGAACAGGTAATCTTTTATTATATTTGATGCCTTTATTTCTTGATTCATGGTTATCGCAAGATTTATTATTTCTCTTTTGGGTTGTTCTTGGTTATTCCGCTGCGCGCATCTGATGTGTATACCCCTAAGGATAACTTAACAATTTCCCTATCCAATAGGACAAATATCTTGGGAGTGGAGCTCCTATCTGGCAAGCTTGCTCTTTGTAGGATGGTTCGTCCAATCTGGCTTATAAATGCAGCGAGCCTTCCGGTTTGGCCCACTTGCGTACTGTATGTGCTAACAAATTAATGAGCTACTTTTTATTAAAAAAAATTGTATTTTGACCAAAATATAAAACATATGTTGAAGTTTCAATCTCGATTGCTGCGTACTGCTTCCATTGCATACTCTACCTGGAAATTGTGCATTGCATACATACATATTTATTGTATTATTCTTTCAATGTCGATGAAGATGTTCGTCGACCTACTAAATATTTTTAGGTACCGTTTAAGATTTGAATGCCAGAAAATAGTAATGATGATTATTATGTATGTCAAATATAAGACAAATGTAATACACGACTATGTACTTGTGAAATAATAAATGTCAATAAAATGTGTTTGCGTTCTTTCTCTTAATCTATAAAATTGTAAAAGATCCTGAATCATATTATCTGTTCCAACCGCATTAACTCGAGACATTGGTTTCATTATAAAGTGGTTACACACTAAAGAGTAGAAATAATAAAATTATAGGTTTAGACCCTCGGGAGATAGGTTTGTAAACTTGAGTGTGGTAGACATAAGCAGGACTCATACAAAGACGAGATGTAACACCTCCACCACAACAACTATATAGTATGGGTTTGGTCGGTCCCCAAAGCATACAACAATCATAATATTAACATACAAATTTCATCAAAGCTAAACATTCATCATGATGGAAACTTTAAACATAACCCAGACATTGTCCACATCAATAAAAGCAATCAAAAGAGTCATTTGCCTTAAGGCCATACAAACATCATCCATGACAAAACAAGTACATCAAAACACATATGCTACATCGGCTCGCAAGTTAGAGAAAAGTAATAGTAAAGTACAACTAGTGGAGAGGGGGAAAGGAAACCCTTCATAATTCTTGGCTTTCATAGTTAGCTAGCTTGTTATAGCATAGGAACATTGTCTTGCAACAAAATCAACAAAAGCAGTACATGATGGTCATATATGAGCAACCATAACTACGTAACAACCCTGATCCTCCCAGCCATCCTAGCAAACCATAGAGAGCTACATCTTCCTCCCAGTTAGCACTTCATGTGCACATGAAAAAATATAAACATTCACATCAAGCTCTGGTCTCCAAGAACAAAAGTGTAACACCCTAAATTTGTTTTAAGGGTCTAGATGTTTGATAGTGTGGCAATGTGCACCCCAAGGTAGTTCTCTGAGCTAGAATAATCCCCTTAACCTCCATATGGTGTAATCATAACATGGTCTAACCTATGGTAACCTATATGTGTCTTGGATGTGCTTTGGACTTAGTGAATATATCTAGGTCACTAAGGACCAAGGTGTGACACATCACCTAAAGTCAACCTAAAAGTCAACAATAGTGTATTTGGATGACTCAAGCCATATTAGTGGACATTTAGATCGTGTTATACTTACTTGAGACCTAAGACACCTTGCGGTGGGGTCAAGTGGTCAAAAAGGTCAAGGGTTGACCATGAATAGTCAAACCCGAGCCCTAAAGGTTTAATTTGAGTTATCCAAACTCATTTAGGTTCAATTAAGGCTTAGACCGACAATTATCAACCCTCAAGAGATGTGACCCGTCATTTTGAATGGTTGGAATGGAAGTTAGAGAAGAGAGAAGGCCACGACCATGCCTAACTGCCACTTGAGTGGTGGAGAATCAATGGCAGTTGGTTATAGGAGTGATATATAACTGGAGTGATATATAACTACCCAAGCCCCCAAACCTCCATTCCTTCTTCCCGAACCCTTTCAAAATGAGAGAGCATCATGGAGGCTTCCACCGACGACTAGAGAGCGAAATTGTGATTTTTGCCGCCGTGAACTTTGCCATGCTACTACACCTCTGTTCGACGTCAAAGATCTCTTCTCAAGTGAACCCCCCTTTGTTGGGAATAGTGCCCTACAGTGTTCCTTATTTGAAGAAGTGCTCAGATCAATGATGAGTACAATATGTATTTGATGGTGTGTTCAGATTATGCTTGCAGAAGTCAAACAATATGTCTTGTACTTCTCAAACTTCACTAAGTACAATATCCTCGAGAAGCACTGGACATATCATCAAAAAGCACTCATACATCGTCGAGTACGAATATAGAGATAAGCTGAAGGATTACGACAGTTATCGTCAAAATGATGTGGACATATCGTCGAAAAGCTCTTGTACATCGTCGAGAATGAATATTGAGATAAGCTGAAGGATCACGACCGTTATCGTCGAAATGACATGGACCAATCGACGATATCATCGTAATGTACAAGAAGATTCAATCAAGTTAAATATCGTCGTGTCAATCTATATCACACGATGATATCGTTGAAAGCCTTACATAATTCAGGAATGTCGACGACATCGTCATAAAGAAGACTTGTCGTTGAGAAGACTAAGAAGGAACTTGTAAAGGTAGTCGATAGAAGAAGAATGGATTGTCGTCGAAATGATCAAGGCAATATCGTCAAGAAGTAAGAATGAACAAGATGATATCATCAAAAAGAAAGTATGCTCTCAACGACATCATTGAGAAGATCACAAATCAACAAGTTTACAACAACATCTTTCAGTTAACTTTCACGTCGTTGTAAAGTAAAGTTCAGCTGGGATATCTTGTATCATCGAGATATGGTCCTATGAAGAAGACCTGAAGATTTACACAAGTCTAAGGTGGATCGTCGTATCGACAAGTCTTGTCGCCAAAATGTTGACAACATTGTCAAAACATTGTATATGTCATCGAGACGGTGAAAGACTTTAATTAAGGGTAGCTAATCACCTAGAGGGGGGGGTGGGGTTGAATAGGTTATTTAAAAAAAACTATTGCAGTTCTTAATTATAACCGAAAAGACTGATCAGAGCTTTCAAGAATAAGAGCACACACAAAAAAGACACACAGAATTTTATAGTGGTTCCCCTTATCTTGGGTAAACCACTTTCCCCCTTCTCCCTTCTAGCAGTGTGCCAGATAGGGTTTATATCTCCTCCAGATCTCAGACCACAAACAGGTCTTATAGCTCAGACCACAACAGATCTTACAGACTCAGATCTCACAGATCTTACTCTCTCAGATCTCAGCAGATCTTACAAACTTAGATCTCACAGATCCTACCTCAACCTTTATAATTAGGCTTACAACTCAGATTCACCCTTGAATCCTACAACTCAGATCACACCTGATCTTACGACTCAGATCCTTGATAGATCCTACACTCAGATCTGACAACTCAGACCCTACATGGATTGATAAAGAAAGTAACAATACTTAGACTCAGATTCTTCAAATTGTTGAGTCTTCTTGATTTGCCTGAATGATCAGACAAAAATATTCAATAGAACAGCAGCAGCAAAGGATCTTCTTGATTCGACAGGTTGTGATGACTGTTCTTCTTCCTAGGAAGACAGATTCTTCCTTCTTGATCTTCTTCTTTCAGAAAGATGTATCAGCACCAGATTGCTGAACGAAATATTCAGATTAGATCAGTTCTGATAGAGAAGATGACTTCTACAAATTCTTTCTCAGACTTTCCCTCAAAATGATGGAGACGATAATGGCTTTTGAAAGATAGTAAAAACTATTTAACGCATAGGTCATGCCTTCTATTTATAGCCCGCCATCTGCAACATATGTTACGCTCCTCCACGTCAGCACGACGATAAGTCTTCAACGGTCTTTAATGGATTTAGAATAAACAAAGGCTCAGCTAGCTGTAGAAGAAATTTCTAAGCTCAGAGTATCTGTAGAAAAGGCGTTGAGCACTGAGCATCTCTGTCGACGCTTTTTCCATTAGGCGTAGAGCGATATGTAGATACTCGACACATACTTCTTAGACTGAAGCTCTCGACTCCTCCTTCTTAGGCGTTGAGCAATCATCAGTTAGTCGACGCTTCTCTTTCCACGGCGTCGAGGGATATAACTTGGCTCGACGCTTCCAAACTTGGTCTCATAACTTCAGCGGCGACCTTGTCTATCTGAGCAGTAAACATGAGTCAACGCTTCTGGTTCACAGGCGTCGAGCGATGTATGATGTCTCGACGCTTGTGAACTTGGATGAATTCCTTGAGCACTTTGCCTGACCTGATCTACTGCACATTGATTCTAGAGAGTATATCAAATACATTCTGAGATATATCTTTGACTTAAGAATGGACTTCTCCAAATCTAAGACATTGTGGACAATGATCCCAACAATCTCCCCCTATTTGAAGAAGTCATAATCTCAGTCAATGATATATCCCTCTTTTCAAAGATAATCAATATTTTCCAATTTCTATACAGATAATCAACATAAAGAGTATAATACCTTATAAAATTAGATTATCAAAACATTCTATCCACAGAAATTATCTCAGACATGATTTCTCATATAAGCACACAAACACAAGCAGTTCAGAATAAGAGATGTCATGAAGAGAAAAAGGATCACATCACAGGCATATATATATATGATCATGAAAAATAGTTAGCACTGGGAGCTCATCAAGATTGTTCAAAAATATATCAATTACATTTCTCTGAAAATACTTAGTAAAGATTAAAATCCTAATGCTGCTCAGGTTCCTTGATCTCTATTCCTCTTTTGGCTCTTTTGGAAAGGGCTTCAGCAACTTCTTTTCTTCTCTTGAAATAGCCAAACGGCATTGGAAAGTATCTGATTGGCTCATTATCACCTGCCTGAACCTTCCCAACCAATTTGTCATCCTTGAATTTTATCTTCAGTTCCTCTTGATCCCTATGCTTCAACCATTCAGCTTCAGAATACCATTTTCCTCTTTCATCTGGATTACCTTTCACAGCTTCCCTTGTTGTCAGAATCATTTCTCTTGAAGAGGGAGACCAATGTTCAAAATCAACCCTTGATTGAACCTCTTCTCTGAACTTTCTTTTACTAGATTCTACTTGCTCACTAGTAAAGTTCTCTCTTTTGCTTTTATCCTCAGGACTATACATTTTAGTAATTTGCTTTTGAACCTGTGTAAGAGAAGCTGGCCTGGTCTCAGAAACTTGATCATTCTCATAATCTATGGGAGGATATCCAAAAGTTTCTCTTATAGTATTTGTGGTCCACACAGCATGCTCAGGGCCGGCTTGAATCATTGACCTCTCCCCCTTTAGGACTTCTTCAACTATATGATCTCTTATAACATTCTTCTGAAACCTGACTTGCCCTCCAAATGTTGAATTCCACTTTCAATGGTTTTCTTTACCTTAAGGAGATGGTCATCTATGGTATCTGCATTCAACTTTGCTTGATCTTTTAGAATTGTAGAGCTCTCATCAATTTTAGCCAAAATAGCAGTATCCTGTTGTTACAGTCTAGCTTCAATCTTAGTTGTACCTGTAAGGACTTGTGCAACCTGTTCTTTATACAGAACTTGCATGTTGTTACTTAGAATTCCTTGATTTGTTTGAACATCATCCACTGTCTTTGTAATTCCTGCTTGTGACTCTTTAAGAACCTTTGATGTCTCTTTGATTGCATCAAGTTGTTCAGTTGTATAGTCTACTGAAGCACCAGCTCTTTTGAAAAACTTTACCATTTCCTTTCTCAAAGCAGTCATCTGATGATTAACTTCAAATCTAACCATCTTCATCTGGAAATCTACTTCATTTTTCATTTTTGTGTTATAATCTTCAATATATTGTTCTAATAATCTTCTTTGATTATTAAGCAACACATCCAGTTGAGGTAGTATAGCACTTAGATCCACATTGATTTCCTTTTGCACTCCATTACCTATACTGCTCTCTTCTCTGATGAAAGAATCATTTCTCTGGCTCATATGTGAGCTAGAGGATTCTATCTTGATCACCTTCTGAACATGTTTCTTTGTTGTTTCAGGCTCTCTTTCCACATCCATATCATCAACTACAGAATTCACTTTAGCAGGGATCTCAGCCTGAGACTCCCCCTTAAATGGTGCATTGTCTTGAGCTGGAATTTCATCTTGAGGCTCCCCCTCAATCTCTGCATTGATCAGATCAATTTTATCTTAAGCAGGGATCTCATCCTGAGCCTCCCCCTCAACTGCTGCTTTGCTCATTTCAGAATTATCCTGAGCAAGAATCTCATCTTGATCCTCCCTCTCATTTTGAAAAATCCCTTCAAGTCTAGCAGGGGATCCATGATGACTTCCTCTCTCTTCTTCTTCTTTCTCATTCTCATCCTTTTCTTTATAGAACTTGTCAACCCCTTCCAGTAATGGATCAGTACCTGTTGGTGTGTTAGGAGAACTGTCCCTAGGTTTGTTCCCTTCTTCTTCTTCAGATGATGTGAGGTTAGGATCATGAATTGGAGAGGATCTAGATTTTCCTTTGGAAGAGGATGAGCTTGATGAGCTTGAAGAAACCTTCTTCTTCTTTTGCTTCTTAGCTTTCTTCTGCTAGGGAGAAAGATCTACTGGTGGAAGATTTGATAAAACTCTTTCCCATCTCTCTATCATTCTAATGTCCATTTTCTTCATGTGATTAATCTTGGATCCAAGTTTGTTATTTAAAGATTCTGGAATGACTTTTACTAAATATAGAGATAATATCCTACCCATGTTGGGTACTTGGATACATTCAATTATTCTGTCAAACACCACCCTCCCCCAATCTATTCTTAAAGAATGAATAATCCTAGTTAGTAGAATAAACATTTTCCTGGAAATTTTATCATGAGATCCAGTCTTGCACAACAGGCCCTTTCCGATCACATATGTTAGTTATTTTCCTTTTGAATTCATTCCTTTCCTAAGAATACTTCCAGTGATTTCACATGATGTTTCAATTCCGCACCAGATTTGTGTTAATCTAATCTGTTCAGAGCTCATTTCTTCTTCTTCTTTATTGCTTTTTAATCTCGACAGTTCTAGTGCCTTAGCGAGTCTTGAAGGAGTGATCTTAATCTTCTTACCATTTACAGAGGTCTTAATCTTCGAATTGACTGAGTCTATTACTATATTGGAGTAAAGTTCTAAGACCTCTCATTTCCAGATGAGAGTCGATTCAGATAGTACGAATTTGAGTCCTGCTTTGTAGATTAACTCGATGGTTGAGTTGATTTCTACTGGAGCTGATTGAAATCCATTGCGAACAAGCTCGCTTTGTTGGAACAACCCTTTTACTGTTTTGGGCTAGGATCACTATGTACTGATTAGGATCAGTTGACCCCATTGTATAGTTTAAGGGTCAAGTCTTTAGGCTGATAAATTAGCTAGAACTTAAGATAAAATCTAAAGTTCCCAGCGGTCAACAAATGGCTAGCAGTGCTCGACAAATGGCTCCCAGCGTTCGACAGTTTAAGTTGCCAGCGCTCGACAGTTTCCAGCCAGCGTTCAACATCTTCTGGACGGCGCTCGACAGATTATAGCCAGCGTTCGACAGATCATTTATTGAAGCCCAGATTTGTTATCAGCTACATTCAATTTATCCTAACAGCAAAACGACGACTATAACGGATCTATTTAATATCTTTGGACGTATTCTGACAGATAAGGAAGGATATTAAACTCAGTTAATATTTTCCCTTCTTTCCTTTTTCCAAGACAGCAATAGCCGTTGACATTTAATGAAAAGGAATCTTTTCACGACCAAGGAATTAAAGGACCTGCCAGAGTCGTTTGAGTTTTGTTTTTATTCCAAGAATGTCTTAAAGACTGATTATTCTATTCACAAATATAGAATACATTAAAGACAGTTTTTGTTTTTGGACATATATGAATCAGTCGACAGAATTCAAACATTATTCTATTACAGAATACAAAGAATATATACAGCAGAAAAAGAAGAAAGAGACACATCTCTCAGCAAGTATTTCTTCTTCTTCTTCTACAAGCAGGAAAAAAAAATTTCTTCTGAGAACATCTTCCTCAAGAGCATTCTCTCAGAATCTACTGCAAATTCAGATCTTCTAAAAGAGCAACAAGCAATCTGAAGAACCTGTTCTTCCAGATCAATCTGCTACAGGAGATCTTAGTTTTCAAGAGAAAGCTTCTCCATCTTCTGTCAAATACTTCAATCAGACAGGGGGAGCTTTACAACAACATCCACTAGAGTCTTCTCTCAGCATCTTGACAGAGAAGAACACTATAAACTCTTTCTTACCTCTCTTGTACAGGGTTAATACTCCCTTCAAAAGTGTACCTCCTTGGTGGCAAGACACCTGATCAAAAAATCTAGTTGGTTTTGAGCACCTGAACAAAAGCTCTGTGGTGTGTGGACACCTGAACAAAAATCCCTTGGTGTGAGGGCACCTGATCAAAAATCCTAGTGGATTCCTACCAAGGGTGGTAGAAGAGTAGACGTACCCAGATTTATTGGGGAACTACTATAGCTCCTTGTGTCTTCAGTGTTTGGTTATTTTCTGTGCTTGTGTTGTTTGTTGTGTGATTTCATTTACTTAATTTTTCTGTTAATATAATTCTCACACTGCTTACACTTATATATAATACTATTTTAATTCCGCTATAAAAACTAAGGAAAAGTTTAAATACTCTATTCACCCCCCCCCCCCCCCCCCCCCCCCCTCTAGAGTAACTTAAGATCTAACCTCCACTTTCAATTGGTATCAGAGGCAGGTTGATCTCACTTGCAGACTAACATCTGGATCACAAAGATCAATTAGATCTTAATTTAATTTAGAGTTTCTCTTTATCTATTTTCTGTTTAAAACTCATGGCACAAAACAAGGAATACTCAAGCACAAGACCTCCTATGTGCAATCTTAGTAAGTTTGCACTGTGGAAAGCAAGGATTAGGCTTTACATGAATTCTATTGATGAGGATATATATAATTCTATTTTGATAGGACCTCCACCAGCACAAGAACAATCATCAACCAATGTTGTACCTCCTCCAGGACACATAGATCCATTGAGGAAATACAAGAATGCAGATGCCAAAGCAATGAATATATTGGCACAAACAATGTCAAATGATATATTCCAAAAAGTTGCTGAGTGCACTTCAGCAAGAGATATATGGAATACCCTAACTGCAATTATTGCAGGTTCTGCTGATGAAAGGAAAGACAGAAGATCACACCTGATCTCTCTGTATGAGAACTTCAAGAAAGGTGATGAAGAATCAGTTGCAGACATGTACACTAGGTTAAGTGTAATTATAAGCGAAATCAGGACTCTGGACAAGGAAATCTCATTAACAGAGATTAATGACAAGATCCTAATGTGCTTCCCTTGCACTTGGGATTCAAGGATCTGGACAATCAAGGAAGCCAGAAGTCTCAATGAGATCACCACTGAAACTTTGTTGGGCAAGCTCAAATCTTATGAGCAGCTCATCAAGTCCAGGGAAGCTGAAGCATCCACTTCATCTCTAGCACCAAAGAAAGAGAAGAGCATAGCTTTCAAGGCAGCTGATGCAGAAGAAGAAAAGGCTCCAAAATATGATGAACTCATGAGCCTCATAGCCAGAAGATTCTACAAAATGGCTAAGAATGATTTCAGAAGGAAAGAATCCAGATCAAGAGATAAGCAAAGGTATGACAAATCAACTCCTAATGAAGTTATTTGTTTTGGTTGCAGGAAATCTGGATACTACTTAACAGAATGTCCAGAGAAGCAAAAGAAAGATAAGAAAAATGATAAAGAAGAAAAGAGAAGCTCCAGCATGTCTTCCTCCCACAAGCACAAAAAGAAGGGAAGATGATTTATAGCAGAATCCTGGAGTGACACTGAATCTGAATCATCATCCAGCTCATCTGATGATGATGAAGAAAAATCAAAGGAAAATGACCAATGTCTAATGGCCATTTATGACTCAGACAGTGAGTCAGGAAATGCTTCTTCATCCAGTGATGATGAATGCTATGAAGAAGATAAGAACTTCTGCATGATGGCAATCAATGCCTCAGCAAACAATTCTGATAAAGAAGAATCAGAATCAGAAGCAGAAGATAATGCAGACCAGGTAATATCTAGTTTTGATTTCAATTCTAGTGAATTCAAAGATGAATTCAAAGGTCTTTGATTAGATTTAATCAAATCTGAGAAAGAGATAATCTCTCTCAGAAATCAGTTGGCTGAAATGAATCAACTGGTTGCAGAAAATGTTAATCTTAAGAAAGATTTAACTGCCTCTAGAGAACACATTATTCTCATTGAGAACAAGTTGTCTAAAGCTAAGGAATATGAAGAATTCCTCAATGGCAGTAGTGTTAAGCTGATGGACATCACAAAAACAGTGAATGCTAGATTTAATAGCAAGCTGGGTTTGGGTGCATCATCAAGTGATCCATACCTTCTTAAGAAAAACATCCTCTCTACTCCAGTGATATTCAATTCTACTAAGAGCAAAGAGGCTGTAGAAGTGAATAAAGATGTTTCAAGCAATTTTGTAGAGAATAAAAGAATTCTGAAGAATTCGTCGAACGAAGCTCGACAAAATGATTTCAATCTGTCGAACGGCGATCGACGAAAACTGAAAACATATGTTCAGTATAGTAATTACATAGACACTGTTCGACGAAATCAAGCACATTCGTCGAACGGCAATCGACAAATTTACTCAAATCTGTCGAACAAACACTATACACAGAATTCCAGGAATTCTAATTCTAAACACACTAAAAATCCTTTTACTGAGTGGACAATACCTCCAAGGAGATATCATCCCAAAGGCTATAAGGATCAGCCTGAAATGTCGTTTATTTCAGATTTCTGTGGAGATACAAAAAGACCCAAGGTAATCTGGGTCAGGAACAAATAGATTTGGTTTATCTTTGTTTTTGCAGGTACACTGCTGTCCAAGAACAAGTGAAAAATGGTATTTGGACAGTGGCTGTTCAAAACATATGACAGGGAACAAGTCAAACCTGAACCGCTTCAAGGCAAAGCTTGGACCAAAAGTTATATTTGGAGACTCCAACTGTGGACAGACCAAAGGCTATGGAAAAGTCAAAGTTGGAGAAGTCACCTTCAAAGAGGTAGCCTATGTAAAGGGACTGAAGCATACCCTTATCAGCATAAGTCAATTATGTGATGAAGGGTATCAGGTAACCTTTAATAAATTGAAATGCCTTATTAAATCTACTGATGGTATTACTATTTTATCAGGCATTAGACAAGGTAATATATACTTAGTAAATTTCAATACATCTACTACAGAAGTCTGTTTATTTAGTGATACAAGTAAATCTAGTGATCTTTGGCATAAGAGACTAGGACATGTAAACCTTAGGACCATTGCTAAACTATCTAAGGAAAAACTTGTTAGAGGTTTACCCTTAGGATCATATAAGAAAGAAGGTTTATGTAGGGCATGTCAACTAGGCAAGTAAACTAAAAACAGCTTTAAATCATTATCTAAAAGTGATTCACCTAGAATCTTATATTTGCTACATATGGACCTTTTTGGACCTATAGCAACAAAGAGTTTAGGGGGGAAGTCTTACTCTCTACTTATTGTGGATGACTTCTCTAGATTCACTTGGGTGTTCTTTTTGAGAGAAAAGTCAGATAACTTTAAAGTTCTTACAGACTTTCTTAAGAGCATAAAGATTGAGTACTCTACTGAAGTTGCATTAATCAGAAGTGATCATGGCAGTGAGTTTGAGTCTCTTCTTATGCAAGAATTCTGTGAGATGGAAGGTATCAGGCATTGTTTCTCAGCTCCTAGAACTCCTCAACAAAATGGGGTAGTTGAAAGGAAAAATAGAACTCTAATTGAATCAGCAAGAACATTGCTTGCAGATGCTAATTTGCCCCTATCCTTTTGGGCAGAGGCTGCCAGCACAGCAAATTATGTTCTGAATAGAAGTTTGATACACAAGCTTAAGGGAAAGACTCCTTATAAATTACTTAAAGGGAAGAAACCTAAGGTTAGCTATTTTAGATCATTTGGGTGTAGATGTTTCATTCACAATAATGATAAGAAATACCTTAGAAAATTTGACCCAAAATCAGATGAAGGAATTTTCTTAGGATATTCAATAACCAGCAAAGCATATAGGATTTATAATAAATCTACGTTCAAGATAGAAGAATCTATGCATGTTACTTTTGATGAGACTAACATGTTTTACAAGGAGAAGATTTCTTCTACCATAGAAAATCTGCAGGTACCTATATTATGTGAGCAGCTAGATCAATTAGCTCTACATAAAGAAGGAATTCTGAATCCTGAACAGCAGAATGCTGAGGAAAGTGAAGAAGAAAATCTCCCAGATTTTGCTGAAAGCTCAGAACAGATAACAACAGATAATCCTCCACAAAATATAGCAGCTGAACAAATTCCCCAAATGGAAATTATTGCTGAACCAACTCCAACTGTTGACCACATCACAGTTAGAGATCATCCAATATCACAAGATATTGGTGATATTTCAGCAGGTGTGCAAACAAGGAATCAAGTACATCAGAACTTGATGCACACATGCTTTCTCTCCCAGATTGAACCTCAAACTATAAAAGATGCAGAATAAGATCCCAACTGGATCATTGCTATGCAAGAGGAACTCAATCAGTTTGAGACAAACAAAGTATGGGATTTGGTTCCTAGACCAAAAGACCATCCAGTGATTGGCACCAAATGGGTCTTCAGGAACAAACTAGATGAACAAGGCAACATTAGAAATAAAGCAAGACTGGTAGCCCAAGGATATTCACAGGAAGAAGGGATTGATTATGATCAAACCTTTGCTCCTGTTGCAAGACTTGAAGCAATCAAAATATTTCTTGCATTTGATGCATACAAAAAGTTCAAGGTATATCAAATGGATGTAAAGAGTGCTTTCTTGAATGGAGAAATTAAAGAAGAAGTATATGTGGAACAACCCCCAGGTTTCCTCTCTCCAACTCAACCCTCTTTTGTATTTAAGCTTAAGAAAGCTCTCTATGGTCTCAAACAAGCTCCCAGAGCATGGTATGAAACTTTAGCTAGTTTTCTTTTGGAAAACAATTTCTGTATTGGTTTAATAGATAAAACCTTATTTTTCAGGATACATAAAAATAAAACTCTGCTAGTTCAAATATATGTAGATTATATTATTTTTGGATCTACCGATTCAAATTTGTGCAAAAGATTTTCAAATCTAATGCAATCTAAATTTGAAATGAGTAGTATGGGTGAGTTATCATACTTCCTTGGTCTCCAAGTGAAGCAAACTTCAAATGGAATCTTCATATCCCAATCTAAGTATGCTAAGGAATTAGTGAAAAAATTTGTAATGTCAGATTCTTCCACCATGAAAACACCCATGCCCTCAAATGTTGTTGTTGATAATGATGAATCAGGGAAACCTGTTGATTCAAAAGTATATAGAGCAATTGTTGGCTCATTACTCTATTTAACAGCAAGTAGGCCTGACATAATGTTTGCTACTTGTATTTGTGCTAGGTTTCAAGTTAACCCCAAGGAATCTCACTTAATTTTGCTAAAAAGGATTTTGAGATATATAAAGGGTTGCCCTAATCTAGGACTTTGGTATCCAAAAACATCTGAATTTGAATTAACTGGACTCTCAGATTCAGATTATGCTGGATGCAGAGTAGACAGGAAAAGCACATCAGGGACTTGCCAGTTCCATGGTGGTAGGCTTGTGTCTTGGTTTTGTAAGAAACAAACATCTGTGTCAACATCAACAGCTGAAGCTGAATATATAGCTGCTGGCAGTTGCTGCCACAGATATTGTGGATACAAAATCAACTTCTAGACTATGGAGTCAACTTAAATAATTCAACTATATTTTGTGACAATACTAGTGCAATATCTATAGCACAAAATCCAGTTCTCCATAGTAGGACTAAACACATAGAAATTAGGCACCACTTCCTTAGGGATAATGTGGATAAAAATAAAATTTGCCTACAATTTATTCCTACTGATTTACAAAGAGCTGGCATTTTCACCAAGCCATCGGATGAAAAGAAGCATATCTTCTTTATAAATCAACTTGGAATGATAGATGGAGACTCAATCTGCTAGTAAATTAAGTTCTCTATTTACCTCAAAAATTTGTCGAACGGAAAACGACGAATTTATATCATTTGTCGAACGGTGGTTGACAAAACCTTATATTTTCAGAATCGATAAAGAAATGTTACCTGTCGAACAGCGGTCGACGAAAAGGATATTTTTTGTCGAACGCTGTCTGACAAAAACTTAAAGTCTTTACGACTTCTGTCTTTATCAGGGTTAGTTGCTGAACGCCGCTCCACAAATGCGCCTCTTTCTCTCATATATATTTATTACTTGTATTTCTTAAGAGCGCGCCTACAGAAATCATTTCCCTCCAGTTCCCCTTTTGCACTTGATCTTTCTCTTCTTTTGCAGGACTCAATGGCGATTTCTCAAGCCTCGCTCTATTCCATGAAGTTCGATGCTGTGTTCGACATAGATATGGAATCCTTCGCAACATCTGATCAAATCTTCAAGGACATCCTTCAACTCTTTGAAGAGCAACAGTTGAGGAAGTTAATGAGCTTGAGGATAAAGCTTCACACAGCTGAAATCAAAGAATGGTGTTTCACAGTTAAGCAGGAAGATGAATGTGTGACGGGCACAATCTCAGGACACCAGGTTTCTCTTACCCCTACCATTCTAACTGACGTTTTTGGGCTTGTGAATGGTGATGAAGATATAGAAATTAGTTCTGATGAATTTGAAGCAGCTTTAGTCAAAATGGGTCACTCCTCTGGAAACCCTAATCATCTGCTTAAGAAAAATCTGTCTTTGGAATACAAATTCTTATCAGATATAGTTGGCAAAGTGTTGTTAGAAAAAACAACAAGACATGACTATGTTAATGGGCACCAATTTCTGTTGATGGTGGCCTTGATGGAGAAAAAGAAAGTGAACTGGGGATCACTTCTGTTTAATTTGATTAAGAAAAAGATTTCCAAGGAGAATGTTAGCTTTGGAAGAATTTTAGGAATTGTTCTGCAGGAAAGGCATCCAGACCTTCTGGTCTCCCCAAAGGTAACAATCAATGCTAGCAAGAAGCTGACCTCAGCTCTCTTTGCTAAGTGGGAAAGGGTATTTCCAAAGAAGAATCCAAAGTCAGTCAAGCAAGCTTCTGAAGACACAAGGACTGATTCAGTCTCTTCCCTAACCCTTCCAGAAGTTCCTCCTTTGGTCTCCTCCCTTCCTTTCCCACCTCCTACTACTCAAAGTTTTGCCCCTGCACAATCTCCACCTTACAATTCTTCTACACATATTGATGACATTCCCCCTCCTTCTTTTGATCTCCTCCCTCATCACTCTTCTCCACCTCCATCTCCTGCTCATAATGATTCCCAATGCCCTATCCATCATTCTTCTTCTACTCATCAAGAACCCTCTCAACAAGGTGCAGATGTCTCAAACATCTTTGTACCAATCTCTATTCCTCCCTCTTCTGAGTCATCCTCCTCTCATTCTCACGAATTCACTTATTTAAATCTTTTCTCTGTAGCTGGTCAGATACTTGGTCTCATCCTTCCCAAAATAGACCAGTTATTGGATGCAAAACTTGCTCCAGTTGTTCAATCTATTTCTGCTTTATCTGAAAAGATTTCTTCCTTCCCTTCCTTTCAATCTGTCCCTTCTTCGAGGGGCCTAGATTCAGGTTTCCCTGAAGCTAGGCAGGGGGAGATGTCTGATGAAGAAGCTCCAGATGCTCCAGATGCTCAAGCACTTGGAAATTCAGTTCTTCCAATTTCAGAAGAACCAGTTCTACCAGGTCCAGAAGAAATAAATAATGTTTCTATTAATCCCTCTATAGATATTATTTATTTGCTTTCTCAGTTTAGTACAGTTCTACCAGTTTTACCTCAACAGCATAATTATTCTAGAGCAATTGTCCAATACACTGCTCCAGTTAATGAAGCTCTGTTAAATAAGATAATTAGAAGTTTTGAAGTTAAGATTACAGATATAGTTTTCATTCAAGATCAAGCTCTCAGTCAAGAAGAAAAACTAGTTGTAATGTCAGAAGAAGCAATCACAAATTCTTACTTTCCAACTTTTATCTTTGATGAAACTCCAATTCCAGACTTTGATGAGATCTGGAAAGTAGAAGATGAAGCTTATGAAGCTGAAGAGCAAAGGATCAAAGCTCTTAAATTGATAGCAGATTTATATGATACACCAATCTCTTCTTCTGATTCTGATGAAGAAGATAATGATAGTGATTCTGATGATACACTGTCAAGGAAAAGAAAGAAAACAAAGGCTAAGTCTAAAGCTATCCCCAAGCCTCCTAATCCAGATAATGATATCCCATATTATATTCTCAACAATATCCCTCTTGACAAAGTCTCACATCATTGGATGACACTCTCCAAAAATGAGTAGAAAAGAAGAAAGAAGTTCAAGAAAATTGGTTATATGCCTGATAATCCAGTTAAGTTCAATCACCCTCCTCCTCCTCCTCCTCCAGCAGGATCAGTAGGGATGTCTTCCTCCTTCTCTAGATCTGCCCCCAGCAGTCTAGGAGATATTAAGGAACTCATAAAAGCTCCAGTGGCTCTCAAAGTTCTACACCAGCCAGAGCTCCTCCCTCAAGTTCTTCCAGACCAATTTCAGATTACAGATATACTTTTTCAAATGGCTTATTTCACAACAAAATGAATCTTCAAGATAATAAAAGCTCAGAGCAGGCAAATGATTCTGTTGAAAGGTCTCCTTCTCCAGAAATTCAAGAAACAGATGAAATTGCTCACATGGCTAGATTCAGAGAATCAGTAGCTATTGCTCAGATCAATAAAGCTAAGGCTGAAGGTGAGGACCATTCTCAATTTTCCACATTGTCTGAATTCAGAAAGCAAGAGCTTGAAAAGTACAATTCCAGAAAACTTTTTAATGCTGAAAGATTTTTAAAGAAGTATCCAGCAGCAGTAGTTCTTCCTACTACATCTCAAACAATCATAAGTCCAGAAAATTGCAACATGAGCAAGAAGCAAGCTGAAGATCCCAACAGGGAAATCATTTTCAAGCCTTCCTCACAGTGAAAAAGTACAGTTTCAAATTCCTTCTGTCTTTGAAATACTTGAATTCAGTATAAATGTTTCTAAACTCAGAGCATTTTATTTCAATATTATCTGCTGAAGCACTTCAATTCTGTCAGATATATTTCTGCTCTGTTGTTTAACTTTTTGTTATTTATTATTTGATTTATTTGTCAAATAGTATCCTAACTCAAATAGGGGGATATTGTTGGAACAACCCTTTTACTGTTTTGGGCTAGGATCACTATGTACTGATTAGGATCAGTTGACCCCATTGTATAGTTTAAGGGTCAAGTCTTTAGGCTGATAAATTAGCTAGAACTTAAGATAAAATCTAAAGTTCCCAGCGGTCAACAAATGGCTAGCAGTGCTCGACAGATGGCTCCCAGCGTTCGACAGTTTTTGTTGTCAGCGCTCGACAGTTTCCAGCCAGCGTTCAACATCTTCTGGACGGCGCTCGACAGATTATAGCCAGCGTTCGACATATCATTTATTGAAGCCCAGATTTGTTATCAGCTACATTCTATTTATCCTAACAGCAAAGCGACGACTATAACGGATCTATTTAATATCTTCGGACGTATTCTGACAGATAATGAAGGATATTAAACTCAGTTAATATTTTCCCTTCTTTCCTTTTTCCAAGACAGCAATAGCCGTTGACATTTAATGAAAAGGAATCTTTTCACGGCCAAGGAATTAAAGGACCTGCCATAGTCGTTTGAGTTTTGTTGTTATTCCAAGAATGTCTTAAAGACTGATTATTCTATTCACAAATATAGAATACATTAAAGACAGTTTTTGTTTTTGCACATATATGAATCAGTCGACAGAATTCAAACATTATTCTATTACAGAATACAAAGAATATATACAGCAGAAAAAGAAGAAAGAGACACATCTCTCAGCAAGTATTTCTTCTTCTTCTTCTACAAGCAGCAAAAAAAAAAATTTCTTCTGAGAACATCTTCCTCAAGAGCATTCTCTCAGAATCTGCTGCAAATTCAAATCTTCTAAAAGAGCAACAAGCAATCTGAAGAACCTGTTCTTCCAGATCAATCTGCTATAGGAGATCTTAGTTTTCAAGAGAAAGCTTCTCCATCTTCTGTCAAATACTTCAATCAGACAGGGGGAGATTTACAACAACATCCACTAGAGTCTTCTCTCAGCATCTTGACAAAAAAGAACACTATAAACTCTTTCTTACCTCTCTTGGACAGGGTTAATACTCCCTTCAAAAGTGTACCTCCTTAGTGGCAAGACACCTGATCAAAAAATCTAGTTGGTTTTGAGCACCTGAACAAAAGCTCTATGGTGTGTGGACACCTGAACAAAAATCCCTTGGTGTGAGGGCACCTGATCAAAAATCCTAGTGGATTCCTACCAAGGGTGGTAGAAGAGTAGACGTACCCAGATTTATTGGGGAACTACTATAGCTCCTTGTGTCTTCTGTGTTGGGTTATTTTCTGTGCTTGTGCTGTTTGTTGTGTGATTTCATTTACTTAATTTTTCTGTTAATATAATTCTCACACTGCTTACACTTATATATAATACTATTTTGATTCTGCTATAAAAACTAAGGAAAAGTTTTAATACTCTATTCACCCCCCCCTAGAGTAACTTAAGATCTAACCTCCACTTTCACGCTTCCTTCATAAAGGTAATCACTTCTCTTGGGATGCATTGTGGTTGATGATCAAAGAGAGGAAGAATTGATGGAGAAATTTTCTAGGGCAAATAATTTCGAACTTAGAGATCTAGGGCATATGTACTAACGAAGTGTCTTCCCTATTTATAGAATTTCTAATACAAGAAGATGAATAGCCGCGCGCCGAACTTGTTTGACAAGATTGATCAAATGGTTCAAATATACCCTGTCGAGACGGCCTAGCTATGTTCGCTCAAGCGTTGAGATAGCTCGACGCCATTTTTCTTTGGTCGATGCCAGGTATCTTCTCGACGCCAGGTATCTTCTTTCGACGCCTGATAACCTCTCCACTCACCTTTTAGGACACAATCATTATCTTCATTTATTTATTTCAAGACAACTTTAATCCATTTTTAGCATTCCTAATTCAATTTTAAAGTTATTGAATTTTATTTCATCCAAGGGATTAGTAAATATATCAGCAACTTGTTTGTCAGTGGGAACATATTCAATTATGATATCTCCAGTTTCTACATGTTCTATAATGAAATGATATCTAATTTCTATGTGCTTAGTTCTGCTATGTGATACAGGATTATTAGCTATAGCAATAGCACTAGTTGAATCACAATATAGAGGAGATTTACTTAGCTGAACTTTATAGTCTTGGAGTTGGTGTTGAATCCATAGTAGCTGAGCACAGCAGTTTCCAGCTGAGATGTACTCAGATTCTGCTGTAGAAATAGCCACACTGGTCTGCTTCCTGCTACTCCAAGATATTAGTCTTTTGCCAAGAAATTGACATGTTCCTGATGTACTTTTTCTGTCCTCCTTGCATCCTGCAAAATCAGCTTCTGAAAAACCAATTAGTTCAAAGTCATTGCTTCTAGGATACCAAAGGCCAAGATTAAGAGTGCCCTTCAGATATCTCAGGATTCTTTTGACAGCAGTATAGTGAGATTCTTTAGGGTTCACTTGATATCTAGTACACACACATGTTGAGAACATAATGTTTGGCCTGCTAGCAGTTAGGTAGAGCAATGAGCCAATGATGCCTCTGTACAAGGTTTCATCAATAGGTTTCCCTTTGTTATCCTTGTCTAGTGACATATTTGCTGCCATTGGTGTCTTCATGACAGTGGAATTTTCCATTCCAAACTCTTGATAATCTCTTTTGTGTACTTGGTCTGAGAAATGAAAATTCCTTCCTCAGACTGTTTCACTTGGAGTCCTAAGAAGTATTTAAGCTCACCCATGCTGCTCATTTCAAATTTCCCTTGCATAAGGTTTGCAAACCTTTTGCAAAGGTTATTATCAGTTGAGCCAAAGATTATATCATCTACATATATTTGTACTAGAATAATGTGACCTTTAACTATCCTAAGAAACAATGTCTTATCTATCTTTCCTCTTGAGAATTTGTTCTCAATGAGAAATCTAGATAATGTCTCATACCAGGCTCTAGGTGCCTGTTTCAGACCATACAATGCTTTTAATAATAGATAGACATGATTTGGATGAGTAGAGTCAATAAAACCTGGGGGTTGTTCAACATATACTTCCTCCAATATTGTTCCATTAAGGAATGCTGACTGTACATCCATTTGATAAACTATGAATCCAGTGTGTGCTGCAAATGCCAGGAATAATCTGATTGCCTCCAATCTTGCCACAGGAGCAAACACTTGATCAAAATCTATGCCTTCCTCCTATCTATATCCTTGGGCAACCAACCTTGCTTTGTTTTTTATAATCACACCATTTTCATCCAGCTTATTCCAAAATACCCATTTGGTCCCTAAGACTTTGTGTTTCTTTGGTCTTGGAACCAATAACCAGACATTGCACCTTTCAAATTGATTTAGCTCTTCTTGCATAGCTAATATCCATGAAGTGTCCTTATTAGCTTCATCAAACTTCTTAGGCTCTATTTTGGATAGAAAACTGTGATGTAAGGCCTCATGTATTGAGTTTCCTCTTCTAGTTTGCACACCATCATTTGGATTTCCTATGATCTATTCTTTGGGATGATCCTTCAAATGTTTGGTTGCATTCCTCCACCTTTCATTTTCCCTTTGAGATTCTGGTGCATCTATTTGAGTAGGTTCTTCTAGAGGTTCTGGATGTGGTGGTTCTTCAACAGCAATAGGTTCTTCATAATTGTCTTCTACCTGAGGTTCATCCTCTCTAGTTACAATTACAGTCTCATTAGTTTCTTCATCATCCTCATTGTCTTGTTCATTAATATTCATCTCCTTCAATTTCTGTGTAGAACCTGCACAACTTGATAAACTTCCCAGATCCTTATAAATAAGGCTGGTTTCATCAAATACAACATGTATAGATTCTTTTATCCTATTTGACCTTTTGTTGAAAATTCTATAGGCTCTACTTTGAGAGCTATACCCAACAAAAATTGCCTCATGTGCTTTTTCAGCAAATTTAGTGAGATGGTGCTTTCCATTATTTAATACAAAGCATTTACTACCAAATATTTTGAAATAGGCTAAAGTGGGTTTTCTACCTTTCAACAACTCATATGGGGTCTTATCCAGTCTTTTGTTGATAAGAGCCCTATTCTGCACATGGCATGCTGTGTTTACAGCTTCAGCCCAGAAAAACTCAGGAAGAGAAGAATCACTTAGCATACTCCTGCTAGCTTCAGTAAGGGTTCTATTTCTTCTCTCAGCAACCCCATTTTGTTGGGGAGTTCTAGGAGATGAGAACTCTTGAGAAATGCCTAGATTTTCACAAAATTTGGTCATTGCACTGGACTGAAATTCAGTCCCATGATCACTTCTAATTTTGGCTACTTGATTTCCTATTTCATTGATGATTTGCCTAACAAAACTGGTAAATATTTCTAAAGTGTCTGACTTATGTTTAAGGAAGAATACCCATGTGAATCTGGAATAATCATCAACAATTACAAGGGTGTACGATTTTCCTCCTAAGCTATGGATTGACATTGGTCCAAATAGATCCATGTGAAGTAGGTATAAACATCTAATGGAATCCTTCTCACCTATTGGTTTGAAGGGTGACTTGGTCTGCTTACCCATTTGACAAGCATGGCATGGACCCTCCTGCACACACTTCCACTTAGGCCCAGCTCTCACTAGGTCTTTTGAGATAAGCTTATTTATAGTCTTATAGTTTATGTGGGCTAACCTTTTATGCCACTCCTAGTGCCATATGGAATTAGCTTGATCAGAACATATAAAGTTTAGGCAGTAAATGTTGCCACTCCTAGTGCCTGAGAGAATTATCTCATTCTCTTTCTTAATCAGGCACTCATCCTTGTGGAATGAAATGTCATACCGAATATCACACAATTGACTTATGCTGATGAGATTGTGTTGCAATGCATCAACATGAGCAACTTTGGTGATGGTGACAATTCCATTTGTGATTTTACCATAACCTTTAGTTTTACCTTTTTCAGACCCTCCAAAGATAACCTTTGGTCCATTCTTCACAGGAGTGTAATCATTCAGCAGACTTTTTTTTCCTGTCATGTGCATAGAGCACCCACTGTTCAAGTACCAGATAGGAAGTTGATTGGTCTTTGGACAACCCTGCAAAAAGAAATTACCTTTTCTTAGGAGCCCACACCAAG
This sequence comes from Dactylorhiza incarnata, assembly GCA_033032865.1. Taxonomy (NCBI): domain Eukaryota; kingdom Viridiplantae; phylum Streptophyta; class Magnoliopsida; order Asparagales; family Orchidaceae; genus Dactylorhiza; species Dactylorhiza incarnata. The sequence continues at coordinate 4,848,085 of JAWHQI010000068.1, forward strand.
TTGGGTCCTAGAACATTGTTAGTATGAGCTGGAACATTTAGTTGTTGAATAATCCTTGGTGCTGTGAGAGTTGCCATAGGTCTGAGTACTGGTCTCCCAGAGTTGAATCTTGGAACAGTTGGGTTGAACCAACAGTCAAGAGCAAAATGTCCAACCCTTCCACAGCACCAGCATTCATATCTGTTATATCTCCTTGGAGGACTTCTCACTTCTTTATGTTGACTTATATTTGGCTTAATTGCCTTATTTAAAGGAGCTATGTAAGTTGTTTTAGTAAATTTTACTGGTTCAGTTTTCTTGACAGTAGTAGTTTTCACTTCAGGTCTTAGTTCCTTTCTTTTGAATTTTGTGTTTGCTTTAAGTACAAAGGAGTCATGATGAGTTAATACTTTTTCTTTGCATAGTGATTTAGCATTATTGTTACTTGGTTGAATTGAATCATCTTTGCTATTAGAACACTCACCCTTATAAAACTTATGCACACCTTTTTGATCATGCTTATTTGTGATAGACATGGCTTTGTTGAAATTTATAGGTTGCATAGGTGCCTTGTCATTACTTTTAGGGTTATTATCTGCATTCCTATCATATCCTATGCCAGATCTGTATTGTGCAGAAAATGTGTCTATTATGGGAATGATAGTTTGTGGTTTTGAGAACTTTGCTACATGTTTCCTTTCTGCTAGGAGTTTTGCTTCAAGTTCTTTTATTAACTTCTCCTTAGTGCATAAAGTCTGTATGTGAATAATAGACATGACTTTTAGTTTTCTAAGTTCTTTGCTTATCTAATTCAGCCTCTCAGCTGCCTCAGAGTTTTGGGAATTAGTTTGCTTTAATTCAGATATTTCTTTTTGTAACCTTTTATTATGTCTTTTGCTCTTTTTATGTGCTTTGAGAAGTAATTGATATTTCTCAATAATTTCATCTTCATGAAGGTTAGATTGTGAGTCATTTTCATCAGAAGAGAATGAATCTATTTCAGGTTCAGAATCAGAATCAGATAAAGGAGTTTTATCAAGTACCTTTACATTAGTAATTGTCTCCTGATCCTCTTCATCACTCAGTTCCATGAGTCCTGCATTTTCTTCTTCATCCTCTTCACGATCAGACCTTGATAGTGGGGCTCTTATTATAGATCTATGATTTAGACTGTCTTCACTTTCATTTGCAGCCATCGGAGCTATGAGTGCCTCCTCACTATCTGAGTCTGATGATTGAGATTCACTGTCACTAAGAGTGACTTTGCCCTTCTTAGCTATTAGACTCTTCTCAAGTCTCTTTGTCAGATTTGTGCCTCCTTTCATCAGATTTCTTGTTGTTCTTTCTCTTTGAAGGACAATCAGCAATGATGTGTCCTGATTTCCTGCAACCAAAACACACAATTTCTTCTGAATTAAATTTATTGTGTTTAGAGTTGTACCTGTCCTTCTTGTAGTCTTGTTTGAATCCCTCTGAAGAATTTGAGTGCTCCTTAGATCTGTATGACTGAGAGGGTCTAGTTTTCTAGTGTTGTTTTCTTCTTAACATCTTTTTCAGTTGTTTGGTGAAGAGTGTCAGTTCACCATCTGATATTTCAGAATCAGAATTACTGGTTTCTGATTCAGATGGTATCCTGGGGGATAATGACATTCTTTCTTTGCTTTTCTTGGAACTTTCTGCTTTCTGAGCAATAGGATTTTCCCTCCTGTGTCCTTCCTCAGTTTTTTTGGTATTCAGATGAAATTCATGGGACAAGAGTTTCCCATATAAATTATGTGGCTGAATATTTCCCAGATTTCCCATTTCCCTGATTGCACAAATTTTGATATCCCATTCTTTGTTCAGTGATCTTAAGAATTTATCATTCAGCTCATAATCTGTGAAAGTTCTTCCATAAGTTTTTAGACCATTTATAATTTTGAAGAATTTTTCATAGCAGACTGCTATTGAATCTTTCTTGTCTTGTCTGAAAGCTTCATATTGCTGATTAAGAAGAGACTTCCTGTCATCTCCGACTTCTTCAGTTCCTTCCATATAGACAATGAGAGATTCCCACATTTCTTTGGCAGTTTTGCAATGAACTAAGTTTTGGAAGGTTGAGTCCTCAATAGCACTAACAATGATGTTCTGAGCTCTCTTATCCATGGAGGCCAGAATCACTTCATCTTTGGTCATTTCAGAATAAGTTTTAGGAGTCTTGATACTTCCATCTGTAAATGAAACCTTCATAGGAACAAAAGGTCCCTCTAGAACAGTTATGTATATCCTAGGATCAGAGGCTTCCATGAAAAGTCTGACCCTTTCCTTCCAAATCCCAAAGTTTTCTTTTCTGCAAATTGGAAGCTTCATAGATGTGAATTCTTATTTTCCTTCTGTATTAGCCATCACGACTTAAGAAATCTACCCTTAGAAGATCTTGTTCAGGCTGTTAAACCTTTTCTTGAACAACAACCCTCTGATACCACTTGAAAGACTTTAATTAAGGGTAGCTAATCACCTAGAGGGGGGTGGGTGAATAGGTTATTTAAAAAAAAACTATTGCAGTTCTTAATTATAACCTAAAAGACTGATCAGAGCTTTCAAGAATAAGAGCACACACAGAATTTTATAGTGGTTCCCCTTATCTTGGGTAACCCACTTTCCCCCTTCTCCCTTCTAGCAGTGTGCCAGATAGGGTTTATATCTCCTCCAGATCTCAGACCACAAACAGGTCTTACAGCTCAGATCACAATAGATCTTACAGACTCAGATCTCACAGATCTTACTCTCTCAGATCTCACAGATCCTACCTCAGCCCTTATAATTAGGCTTACAACTCAGATTCACCCCTGAATCCTACAACTCAGATCACACCTGATCTTACGACTCAGATCCTTGACAGTTCCTACACTCAGATCTGACAACTCAGACCCTACAGGGATTGATAAAGAAAATAACAATACTTAGACTCAGATTCTTCAAATCGTTGAGTCTTCTTGATTTGCCTGAATGATCAAACAGAAATATTCAATAGAACAGCAGCAGCAAATGATCTTCTTGATTCGACAGGCTGTGATGACTGTTCTTCTTCCTAGAAAGACAAATTCTTCCTTCTTGATCTTCTTCTTTCAGAAAGATGTATCAGCACCAGATTGCTGAACGAAATCTTCAAATTAGATCAGTTCTGATAGAGAAGATGACTTCTACAGATTCTTTCTCGGACTTTCCCTCAAAATGATGGAGACGATAATGGATTTTGAAAGATAGGAAAAACTGTTTAACCCATAAGTCATGCCTTCTATTTATAGCCCGCCATCTGCAACATCTGTTACGTTCCTCCACGTCAGCACGACGCTAAGTCTTCAACGGTCTTTAATGGCTTCAGAATAAACAAAGGCTCAGCTAGCTGTAGAAGAAATTTCTCAGCTCAGAGTATCTGTAGAAAAGGAGTTGAGCATTGAGCATCTTTGTCGACGCTTTTTCCATTAGGCGTCGAGCGATATGTAGATACTCGACACATACTTCTTAGACTGAAGCTCTCGACTCCTTCTTCTTAGGCGTTGAGCAATCATCAGTTAGTCGACGCTTCTCTTTCCACGACGTCGAGGGATATAACTTGGCTCGACGCTTCCAAACTTGGTCTCATAACTTCAGCGGCGACCTTGTCTATCTGAGCAGTAAACATGAGTCAACGCTTCTGGGTCACAGGCGTCGAGCGATGTATGATGTCTCGATGCTTGTGAACTTGGATGAATTCCTTGAGCACTTTGCCTGACCTGATCTCCTACACATTGATTCTAGATAGTATATCAAATACATTCTGAGATATATCTTTGACTTAAGAATGGACTTCTACAAATCTAAGACATTATGGACAATGATCCCAACAGACGGGTCGAAACAATTCAAATCGCGCTGTCTGCATTTAATGTCGCCGCCTGATGGTCCAATCATCGCATGTTGTTAAGGAATGGGCCACTGAAAATTAAGGTACATTCTAGGAGACCGTTAGCCGGCTCCTCAGAGGTATAAATAGGATAAGTGTCTGCCCTAATAAATTACAGAGAATACATGCAAGCATTTTGATAGAACAGTAAGGCGGCTGTGGAAAAGAAGAAACAAGACTGTGATAACAAAAATATACTCATCAAGAGTTCTCCAAGTCTCAGTTGATCAAGATCGACTGATAAGAAGCTTTCCAAGTAGAAGAAAGGATTGAAGAAGAATCTGTGATGTTCAAGAAAAGATCTAAAGCATTCTCTTCGCATCCAAGAAGCCAATCTTCACCCGGCAAAAGTCTCAGTCAAGCAAGATCGACTTATAAGGAGTGTTGTACACTGAAGAAGAGATTGAAGAAAGATCTGTGTTGTCCAAAATAACATCAAAGGCATCTTCTTCAAGTCCTAGAAGCAAATCATCAATCGGCTAGAGAAGTTTTTTCCCAAGCCTCTTTCTATAGGGCTTGAGGGCCTGAGTGTCGGGCTTGAGAGCCTGAGTGTGTCAGTCTTGAGGGTCTGAGTTTCTAGGGCTTGAGGGACTGAGTTTGTAGGGCTTGAGGGCCTAAGTGTAGGGCATGAGGGCCTGAGTTTGTAGGGCTTTAGGGCCTGAGTTTGTAGGGCTTGAGAGCCTGAGATTGTAGGGCTTGAGAGCCTGAGCTTTGGTGGAGTTTGCCGACTCTAGCACATTGCTAGATAGACGCAGAGGGACAGTGGACTACTCAAGACACTCTGTCTTGAGGAACCACTATAATTCCTTGAGTGTTTTCTGTGTTTTGCTTTTCATCTTCAAAACATTACACTATGATCCTCATAGAATCTCACTCAAAAGGAAGAGGTGTAACATATTTTAAAATACCTATTCACCCCCACCCCCTCTAGGTGATTTGGCAGCATCCATAACTAACAAGTGGTATGAGAGGGTGGTTGTTCAAAGAGAGCCTAACAGCTTGAACAGATCTGCCCTTGGGTGTGTCAAACCATTAGCACAAGAGGAATAAATACTCATGAAGAAAATGAGAAGGTCTAATACTAATAAGTTCAGATATCTAAGTGATAGCTGTTGCATCACCTCTTACTCTGAAGAAGAAAGATGAACATGGCCAAATGGTAAAAGAATCAGAGCACCCCTGACCCTCTCAGATAGTGAATCTGAGGATGAAGACAGCTCTATGGACAGAGAAAGGATAAGGGCACCACTCACTCTCTCAAACTGTGACTCTGAGGATGAGGAACTCAATGGGTTGGTTGCCATTTCAAATGAAGAATGTCAATAGGATTCACATCGTGCTCAGGTAAGTACTACTCACATATCTCCAGTACCTGCTTCATTTGAAAAGTCGAAGATTGCATTAGATGAGTGCTCATCATCTAAAGATGATGCAGAAGACTGCTTATCATACAATAATAAGAGTCATACTAAACTGATAGAACAACTTGAGAGTCTCTTGGCAGCTCTTAAAAAGAGCAAGAAATTGGTCAAATCTCAAGCTGAGTAAATCAGAATCTTTGAGCCCTTCAGATCTCAAGTTGAAGAGAACACCAAAGAGGTGATTAGATTGTTCAATGAGCTTGGTCTACTTCAGATGAAGTTTGATGCTTAGGAGAGGACAATCAAGTCTCTAGAGAATAAGCTTAGAGCAGAAAGGAAGCTTGTGACTAGCTTCTCTAAGCTCAAAACAGCTCTCCCTATTATTGACTGCTTCTCCACTCAAGTCAGAGGAGGACAGGGACTTAGTAAGGAAGTTGGAGAGACTTCCCGAGCTAGAACTGTCTTTCAAATAGTAGTCTCTCCACATGCACCATGAACCAAAAAGAAAGGAAAGGTTTTCCCCCAAAAACCCATTCCCAAAGAAAGATCATTGACTGTGCAACCAATTCCAAAATCAAAGCACAATCACATGATCAATATCAATGCATGTTGCAATGCAGCCAGCTCATCTGATCACCTCCTCTCCACTCAAAAGGTGACTCGGAAGAGGAGGTGCAATAGATTTGGGTGTTGGTGCTGTGGCAAGGTTGGACACTTTTCTATAGATCGTTGGTTCAATCCAACAGTGCCTAGAGCAAGGAATGTGAAGCCAGTCAGTAGAGTGACTGCAAATGCTGCAGTAGGGAGAAATAGCTCTTACTGTGCTAACAAGAACCTAGGACCCGAATTCACTTGGATTCCTAAGGGATATTAAATTTGTTTTGCAGGCTTGTCCTAGTGGGCAACTAATAGCAAATTTGACAAATGAACAATAAGTAATCCATGTATAAATCTGAAATAAAAAAAAACTTATCACAAGGTATCACACTTGACATAATTATTGGATCTCACAATTAGTCCAATAACCCAGCTATGTGTCCTTTTACAATTTAGAATTAAAAATCTTCAAATGGATAACATGGTTAAGAAATAGAGTAAAACATGCAGTTGCTCTAAGTCATCACTTGAAGAAGAATGATCGGACACCTCTGATAAGAATGGAAGAAGGGAACAAAATGGGAGTTGATTTATGCAGCAGAGTGAGGCAGCATGACAAATTCAAAACAACAGACCCCTGATCAAATTAAGGGGGAGCACCAATTTGTATGCTCAACCCAAAATACTGAAATAGTTGTGGGGGAGACTCAGAATGAGAATGATGTGTTGAGGGGTATGAAAATCCAGAAAGGAAAAGGAACACCATAACATCATAAGCAAACCATGTGCCTCTAAATTGAGCAAGCAAAGATCTCTCTAACTGTTGAATCTTTAGAAGGAAAGTAAAGATTTACAGAATGATGTTGCTGCTTATACTGTTAGTCTCAGTAAAAGCCTCTGTCTAGTAGATCAATGTTGCAGTTGAGGGGGAGCACACAAGAATCCCTGCTCAAGACAAGATGAACCCATCCACCCCATTAACCAGGGGATCCAATTATCTTAAGAATGATAACTTATAAATGAGCAGGATGAGCAAAGGTAGCAAAAAGGTGTAGAGTAGAAAAGGATCTTGTTCATGTGATAGCTAAGAGAAAATGTGGTTAAACTCTATTTTAAGACCTTTTACTTAAACTCTAAAATGCTAATAATGTGGTAACACTCTTAAAAATACAACCACTTTAGTACATGAAGGTGCAGCTAGCATGCATCACAATGATGGAATAGACAAGGATAATATCGTCGCAATCACAAAATGATATTGTCAGAACCACAACGTGTATCGTCAAGATGACAAATTTTATCGTCAAAATGGCTCAACAATGTCGTTGTAATGTCTCGATGATACCTAATTCTCTACTCTAGAAATAATAACTCTGAAATCAATCAATCATGACCACACAATCCAAATTATGTAAACTTCTGATACGCGGCACTTCGCCTCTCGCACTATAAGTTTTAAATAGGGTTATATGTCTTGTATCAAAAGCATTTGCTACATTTACCCTAAAAAGCCGTCGTGTCCTCCTCGACTTCGGAGAGTGAACAAGTCGACTCTGCTAAGGCGTCCTTTGATTAACAAGAAATGGCACCAAATATGGAAGGATATTCGTACGAAAGAAGCGAAGTAGTCAGGAACGGCTTTGCAAAAGCTTCAGAAGACATTCAGAACACCATAAAGCTGCTCGACTCTGTCAGCCTGGAATTCATTCTGTGTGAACCATCAATGATACTGAAGAGGGAAGTTTTGGAGTTCTACTTGAACGCCAAGGGTGGGTCGAAAGGAACGTCCATCAAGAGTCAAGTCAGTTGAATAAGAGTTAAGATAACTCCTCAAAGATTGGCCAAGGTTCTACAACTGCCAATTTTTGCTGATGATGAGGAGAATGAAGAGGTCACCCTAGAGGACCTTGACAAAGCTCTTGCATGCTGTGAGCACTCCAGGAAGATCTATGGGTCTCTGGAAAGGAAGAACTTCAACCAGCAGGGAAAGATGGTAGCTGATGTAGTAGGAATGGGACTTCTCAGCAAAGTAGGGTCTCACGACAGAATATCCAAACAGATGTTTGAGATAATGACAAGGATCATTCTAAGTAGGAGATCTTCAAAAGAATACAAGAGAGCTTTTGTTGGGAAAAAAATCCTTTGATTTAACTTAACAAATTAACTATAAGTGATTTTACATTCTAGGTTTTATTACCCATTATATAGTAAGGGTAATTTGGTCATTAGATGTCTTAGGATGTCACACTCACCTTAGAGTGTCATGACCAGGTCAGGACAAGCACAATCTTTGTTGAATTAATACTTGCGTTGAATATAAGTCGACGCAACTTCGACTTGATGTCGACGCAACTCATACTAGAAGTCCAAGCAACTAAATCTCTCTGTCAAAGTATATCTAGTCGATGCTATGTCGAATAGGAGTTGATGTAGATGAAGGAGCATGTCGAAGTTATCTTAGAAGTCGACGCAACCTCGACTTCAATTCAACGCAGAAGGAAGTGTCTGTCTAAGCCAACTGTAGTCGATGCAACATCGACTACAATTCGACGCAGACAATGAAGTTTAAATACAAGTCTTCAACTCAACGGTTACGTCGATAAGTAATCGACGTAACGTCGACAACAGAGTTTAACCAGATCTAGAAGGAATTCAAAGATGCTTTTACAAGAACTCGAAGGCACGTCGATAAGAGAGAGAATGAAGTCGACGCAACGTCGAATACAGTCTGAAAAGGAAACATTTTCAGTTGTCCTTTTAGAACTCTCTCTGAAGGCCCACAACACTAAAGACCATTCTACAACAGCTTGTTTATTGCCTAGAATGGAAAGGAGCATTCAAAAAGATAGGAAAAGCTTTCTTGGAATGTATTCAAACAGCCGACAGATGGGTCGTGAACAAAAGAAGAAAGAAAGATTAATTGTCCAAGACTATGCCATTCCAGGACAACCCAAAAGAGGAAACTAATTCAAAATTAATTATGGACAATAAATAGGATGAGAAAAGAGAAAAACATGGATCATTTATCACAATTAGTTACAGCTTGCCGATTAGGGCTCCCACTTCTTCTTCTTCCTCCTGGAACCCTAAAAAGAAAAAGAGAAAACAAGTGCTCTCTCTGAGAACAAAAAATAGAGCCTCTTCTTCATCAACATCATATAATAGCCAGATAGATAGCAAAAGATACACAAAAGGATCTGAAGAATATAACCCTTGCAAATCATCACAATCATAAGCAAGGGTTCATCATTAGCAGATCCATTGAAAGGAAAAATAGAAGCTGAAAGCTTCTACAGAATTCTGAGAACAGAATTCTTCTTCTCCATCTTCTTTCTTCTTTCAACTTCCTCAACTGTACAAAGTTTTAAGAATCCCTCTTCAAAGGATTCAGTGGTTCAAGATACCCTTGTTGATGTAAAAATTGCACCACCACAACTCGCACTCGGGAATTGGAAGAGAAACTTTGTACTGCCAGTTACCAGGTTGCTAAGAGTGTCAAACACGGTGTTGTTGAGCGGCAAGTGGAGATCGTCGCTCTGATAACTCTTAGTTGGGAGAAGATCCTACAAGGAAAAAGACTAGAGACAAGAGGTTAGAGGAGGCTCGAAGCAGACCAGACTGGGGAGAAAAAGAGCGAGCTAAAAATCAAGATCGCTTGGCTCCACAATTAGCTCCAAACACCATCCAAAAGTCCTTTTCTGGGGACCTCTACCCCTCTATTTATAGATGCGGAGGCTGCCCAAATGGGTAGATTTTGAAATTACAGGGCTGCACGAGATTTAGGAGAAGCTGGACAGGGGTGAGAAGTTACCTGTCATGATTTTGTCAGAGATAGAAGATAGATTGACACCGTGCAAACTCGGGGATGGCTGGCAACCCGAACTGACGAGATTACTAGGCGGTCTCGCGACTAAGACCATGCAATCAGTCAGATAGAACCGATTTGATGGACGAGACCGCATGAACTTCCTAGCTTAACAGGTATAGCGATCTTCCGGGCGAACATAATCCCCGCACATTTCCAAGTTCCGAGGTGCTTCGGAAATGTTGACTTCAGTCCACGGAGATCGTGAAAACCTTGAATATTTTAATCTTTATTTCCGAGCTATAAATAGACCCTGGGGGCTTTTTCATTTACATTAGTATTAGATTCCTGAGATAGAAAATCCGTCAGGCAGTCTGAATTCTGAGCTCGCTTCATCTGCTTGATCATGGGCTTGTTGAAGATTGTGATGGCTGAAAAGGGGGTTATCCCTCCCGTGTCTTCAAGAAAACTGCTCCCTAACAAAGAGAAAATAATTAAATATCCTTTAATGGACCCATCTATCGCTGAGCCTTCACGGGTGGCGATCAAAGATATCACTTCAGATGATACTAGAGGCGTGCCGATGCGATCTTTCTCTCCACCGACTTCAAGTTTTGTGGACATCATGGATTCGTCCTTGGTACCAATGAGCTCGATCGAACTGAAGTTCTAACTTATGATTTTCGAAAGGGGACGTGGATTTTGGGTCAGACTGCTGGAGCGACCTCTAAGGAGATCTCGACCGGTCTCCAACAGAAGGTATCTTTAGCTATCAAGATGTGACAGCAAATCATAGATCATGGGGTTGTGATAAAAAAAAGGATAAAAGAAGCTTCCTGCAAAGACCCTTGCGGTCAAGCATGCGGGTGTTCTATTTTTTGTCGGGCCTCTTGAGATCGCTCCTCTACAGGTAGCCGCAATCTCAAGACTTCATCTTAACGTTCTTTGCTAACATTTCTCTACTCGATCCAGGAAGGTATACGCCATCTGCTCCTATTATTGTCAAGACTGATGGCCAACTGAATCGAGCTGACTTGGATAGGCGGAGGATGGAGCAGATAGACAAACAATCTAAGGCTGCTCTAGATGCTGTGATGCAGCAACAAAGGGAAGAAGGTATGAGGAAGAAAAAGGAGGATGTAGAAAACAAAAAGGAGTCAGAGGAAAATTTGGAGGGCAATTCTAAAGAGAAGCTTGATGCTTTTGACTGGGAAATCACAGAACCTGAAAATAAGATCGTGATAACTGAGGATGAGACCGCGCGGGCTCATAATCAGGTCACAGGACTAGAGGACGAATAGGGAGAGGAAGAAGAGGAAAAGGAAGAGGAAAAAGAGGAGAAAAAATGAAGAAGAAAAGTTAAAAGAGAAGGAGGGAGGAAAAGAGATCCAAGTGGGCAGGATCTAAAGAAAGGAAGAGGAAGAAAAGAAAGGGTGCTCCTGAGAAGGTCACCACGGTCTCAAAAGAGACCGGGATGATCTTGGGTACCGCCCAGGGGGAAGATGAAGGAGAAGAAGAAGATCGTGGAGACGAAGAAGAAAAAGAGAGAAGAGATGAGAAAGAGAAAGAAGGGCAGCTGGATTTGGAAGCTAAGCTGCACAAGGAGAAGGAGATTTTTTCTGATAGAAAACCTCTGAACTCTGAGGAAGATGCAAATTTGGCGAGGCAGGTGGCAGACCGCGCGGTTTCCATTTCTGCGATCCAGTCTGGTAAGCTTCACTTGACTGCTCCGCTTGACATTTCTCTACCTATCTATATTAGGCCACAATCTCTGGCTCGACGATGTGAGGTTGTTTTTAATGATACTGACGACATTCTCCTTAGTTTTAAAGAACTGAAATGACGAAGAAAAGAGGGAGATCGGTCACAGAAACAATAGTTAGAAAGGATAGACCTTGAGCGTCGAAGGCGTCCGGATCGTTTGATTTTAAACGTTGCACCTGCGGTTGCTGAGACCGCTCGGGATCCCTTTTTTGAGTGCCCTATTTCTATTTCTCCAAGTATGGATGTTATGTTTGCTTCTCTAATTTTCTGACCATTGTTGATTATACTACTTTCCTGACAGAGGAGAAGATGAGGAGGCACAAAGGTTGCTGGAAGAGACTGGGTTGGCCACCCCTCGGACTGATCTACCTCTACCTCCAGTACTTGCATCCCCTTTTATGCAGGTTGTTCATGCTTTTCAGATCCGGGAGAGAGAGCTTGAGAGAAGGTTGCTGCAGAAGAATGGGACACTGCTGGCTGCTAGATCAAGGGAGGAGGATGTTGTCAAAGCATTCTGTGCGGTCTCGACTGAAAGTGAGCAGAAATTGAACGACCAGCGGAGGTCGCTCGAACAACGGGAAAGAGATGGCAGAAAGAAGCTGGAAGAGTAAATGGCAGATCTCCAGAAAAGACTTCGCGAGTTTAAAGAGGAGACCATCTTCTTCAGAGGAAAGGCCGACGCCTTGCATACCGCATTTTCTCAATTGAGGACAGGTCTTTCTACTGCATTGATTACAGGGTTGTCAAACGCTGCCTCGGATGATCGCACGGACCAAGAGGAAATCATCAACTGGGAAGAGCTAAAGCGGGATGCTAGTGATCTCCAGTGATATGTTGTTGATGCCAATACAGGCATTTGTATGACACTTACTGCGGTCAACAAACTTCAGAAAATGGTGGCTTGCCTAGGGAAGAGAAAAGATCCTCCGAAATAGTTTGAAATTTTTATATATTTTTGTGGTTTTGTAAGAATGAACTAAGCAATTTGTTTGAGGAGTTTGAGACCTACTGTTGTAGTATATATTTTTCAGTTCGTTCCATCTTATACTTTCACCTTCTACTTTTAATTATTTTATTATCCTAGAAAGTTTGTTATGAGATCGCTCGATCTGAGTTTTTATTATGTTAATTATCTGCTGCGATCTCTGGTCTGAGATTGCTTTTATCTGATGTTGGGTGTTCTAACAATTTGTGTTTCATTAACTCGCGCGATCTGGGTCAGCGGTCTCCAGTTCAAGATTTTGTAATGATTGCACCTTGATTGCATCTGAGACTATAAATATTCGGTTGGTGGGTTTATTAAATACGCTCTTCTGACATTCTTCATCCAAGTGGTCTGAAACTCTCGAAGAATGGTGTCCGCGCGAGCTGGTGCCTGCAAAGTTTTTCTTGAGTCTGAGCAATGGCCATGTCGACTTTCTTAGCCTGAATTTCATGAGTTTTTGAGGGATTATCAGATGAGCTCACAAATAATGATACGCCTGCCCGCCACAGGTGAAGGCCTCAATCACTATAGGGAGAATGAGATCGCAATACCGATCGATCACTTCTACCGTGGCTTTCGCTTCCCCTTGCCGTGGGAGATGAGGAAGATTTTCAGATTTTTCTATCTCGTACCCGGGAAGCTTCCCCCTAATTCTATTGCGCTAATTTTTACTTATATCTGTTACCTGAGATCGTTCAGAGTAAGGTTCACTCTGGATCTATTCAGATCTCTTTTCACTTTGAAAGTTTTGAAGGAAGGTCCGAGGAAAGATGACTTCAAAGGCCTGCTATATTTCATCTGCAGTGGTCTGAAGGTAGTTAACCTTCCCAACAAGATTCCAAATTGTACGGAGAGATTTATGATCTTCCATGGGAGGTTAGGCGATCTCCGGACTTAACCCAAGCTCTGAGATGAATCGATCTTCCAAAAACCAAAAACCCTCTCTAAAGTAGAAGATCAGATTAAAGATATGCTAAAGGATCATAAGGACGATCTGGAGCATTATATTGAACTTTGGGCTCAGGTTTTTGCCCCCAAACGAAAAGACAGTGAGCTCCTGCGATCTTCAAGTTCTGACCACTTTTATAAGAAATCTTTTAACTGAAGAAATACTTTTTCCTACAGCGATCTTACAAGTCCCCCTAACCTTACCTTATGCCCTGGAGGGTGAGCTTACCCAGAGGGAGAAGAGGCTGAAGAGAGATCAAGATCGATATCACCCCCAGGCCACTGGCCCTTCAGGCTATTCTTATAAGTTTTTTGACTTATATAGATATAGGCACTCCGTGATGAATATCATGGGGAGACCGCACATGAAGTGGGATGCCAAATGAATACGTGTGGGGGTTTCCACGTTCCTCCCAAACTAGGGCGGCGAGCTTACCCACCATGGTGGATCTGTCTCGTCTGCTTTATACGGTGAAGAGAACTTCAAAGAAGCTTATAGCTGGGAGGATAGCTTTATCCCTAATATGTGCTCACAGACCGGCCTCAGGCATGAGATCTTCTGCCATCATATGGGGAGGCTATTGCGATGATACATGCAGGAGAACAAGGCCCTTAAGGCTGAGCTGGAGGTATTTAGATCGAGTGGTCTGATATTTCTTTCCTCGCATTACATCTTTTGAATCGAACGGTCTAACCTGTAATTTTCTTTGCAGAAAACAAAAAGTGAAATGTACGTTGAAATTAACCCAGCTTACCGGAAGGTGATACTGAAGGAGATAAGCGAGGTGGTTGAAATGACCATCTATAATTTGCGAGATAATGGCGTTCAGATTCCAGAAGATACCAGCTTCTCGTCTCTGTTTCCTGAGGCCGCTGCTCTTCAGGTGGAAGTTGAAAAGGAAGTGGAAGAAGAAGAAAATCTTGATAAAGAAAGAAAAGTTTGGGGAGAGGAAGGAGAAGATGATAAGGATGAGCCCTGAGTTGGTGATGAAAGAGAAGATGAGAGAAGGCAGGGCGATTTTGTAGGAGGCCGATCGATCTCGCCGGCCAATTTCGATGCTTCGGATGACCTTCTCAATGCTGACTCAAACTTTCCAATGGACAGAGGTGGAGGTGAGCCGAGTGGGATCCTGTTTGATCCAGATGAGGAGCAGAGTTCGGCGGCAAAGTCAAATGTTGGCTCCCATGAGCAATCTTCCAGCTCGAGCGAATCTAGCGCTGATTCTAACTCTTCTGAAGACGAAGAGCCCCCTCCAAGAAGAAAAAATAGGAAGATACATTTTCTTTTTCTTGATGTATTTGAACTTTAGATGTAGCGGTCAGATTTTAGTCCGCTCCACCTATAACTACATTTTGGATGAAATAGAAATGGAAGAGAAATTCTTGCATATCTTTGTTTGTTCGCAGTATCTGGTTTTGTATTTATTTGATTTCGTTCTGTTTTCTGTAAGATGAACAATTTCATAAACCATTTTCATAATGACTAACCGAACTGGAACCGAGACCGAACGATCTTAAGATTAATTTTATCATTCAGCTCGCTTGCTTTACGCGCCCAATCCTTTTTGTATTCGGGCATTCTAAATCATGTCCCAAAGCCGGCTGACCATATTTTCACAGTGAAGGTTACTGAATACAGGGTAAGATATAGCATCTTCTAATCTGTAGATCGCTCCCGTACAATACTTGACTGATGAATTTGTTCAGATTGAGATGTTTTAGGACAGAATTCTCAGACCACTCCTGCTCTATTATTAGCATAAGTAAATATGTAGAACCACTAAATTTAGGTATTGGTGATCTCGGTATTCTGATCTCTCCATCTACATGCCTTTAGAAGATAATCTTCAGAATATTCAGACGAAGAGAACCTGAGACTGCTTCATCGAAGAGACTCGGAAATTTTTTCATAATGCCAAGATTTCCTGAAGTGGCGGTCTTAAACGGAGACCGCTCGATCTCTATACTGAGATTTAAGGAAGGAAAAACCCAGACGATGGTTTTAAGAATTCTGAGGTCGTCCTTGTTTAAAGCAAAAGCTCTTGAGATCGCTCGATCTCGGAGAAGAAAAAGGGACATAGTCTGAGATGACCAACTCTGGTAGATGTGTACTAAAAAGCGACCACATTATTTTTCCCCAGGGAGATCATCAAAGTCATGACACCTCCGAGAAACAACCTTGAAGGTCATGAGGATGAGAGGGAGGAAGAAATGACCTTATGGTCATATATGGAAGAGCATATGAGATGATCTAGGCAAGATTATTAGATGAGAAATAGACGAAGTGACCCTTTCAGACAGGGTTCAGGGGAGAGTCGACTGTAGTGGTCTGGAACTCTCAAGGAGATGGGTACCTCTACTCCTTACACAGGTAGCCGTCTCAGAATAAGACTACTCCTATCTCAAGTAGAACACATCTCATCAAGAATTAGCCATAGTGTTCGAGTGTAACAGGCTATGACGGCCTGATGCCACTATCTGATGGCACGACATAAGTGGCATTCACCAAGACCTCCCTTGATGCAATGGTGTGCTCACATATCGTCCAAGATCTGGGATATCACATAGAACCCTCTCAAATGAGATTGGTGAGCTACTGCTACACGAAAGCGAAATCTCCCAGCAATCCGTGGTCAATGTAGGTGTTACGCTCAACATCAATTCATGGGGGTTCAGATGTGATCCGGCGATATCTACCTTGGTGCGACTTAAGTTTGCAACTTATTTCCACCTCAGGGTATCCTGTCAAGACACATAGAAAATAGTGTCAGTAATTGTATTGGATAAATGCTTCGTAGAAATGAGTATATTATTTTCAGGGGGAGAGAGGGAGAAAAATGAGAAGCTTATCAAGAGTAAAAACGCTTCAAGTCGTCTCCACTCCAGGTGTAGGCGATCTCATTTCCATAATAAGTATTGAGATGATAAGCTCCATTTTTCAGCACCACTTTTATGATATAAGGACCTGCCCAATTTGGGTTTAACTTGCAAACTGAGCCAGATCTAGCTACCCCATCGACCTTTTTAAAAACTAGGTCTCCAATATTGAATTCTTTGACCCTTATATTTTTATCGAAATGTCTCTCCATTCTTCTTTTTATTTCTTCTTGCCTTATTATGACTTCATCTCTTAATTCTTCAATTAGATCGAGACTATATCTGAGATCTTCATTATTATCTCCCATCCAGGTGTATTTACCCTGTTTAGCTAGTAAAACCCTTGGACTATTTACCTCAAACTCGACTGGAATTAGAGCTTCTGAACCATGAGATAATTTAAAGGGGGTCTCCCTAGTTGCACCTGTTAGGGTAGTTCTAAGAGTCCAAAGAACTGTCGGGAGCTGTTCTGCCCAATTTCCTCTGATATTTTCTACCTTCTTCTTGAGGAGATTTAGGATACATTTATTAGCTGCTTCCACCTGACCATTACTTCTAGGATGATGAACTGACGCGAATCGAAGCTCGATTCCTACTTCATTACAAAAGTTCATCATTTCAGAATTATTGAATTGAGGCCCATTGTCTGTTTTTATATCCATAGGAATCCCATGCCTACAGATAATTTCACCCCAGATAAAGCTTTTTACTATCTGAGTAGTTCTTTTTGCTAAAACTTTTTCCTCAATCCATTTGCTGAAGTAATCTATCATAACAAGAATGAAGCGTCTTTGTCCACTTGCGGTGGGAAAAGGTCCAAGAAGATCCATCCCCCATACTGCGAACGGCCAAGGAGTCATAATGGACTTCAACTGCTGAGCAGGTTTATGCTGAAGTGGAGCAAATTTCTGACATTGAATACACTTCTTAGCATAATCAGTTGCATCCTTCCTCATCTTGGGACAAAAATATCCCTGCCTCAGAATTCTCTTTTCCAAAGTCCTTGCACCCGAATGACTGCCACACTCACCTGAATGTACTTCACGGAGAACAACCAGAACTTTCTTCTTCTGAAATACACCTGGATAAGGGAGCTAAAAAAGTTCTCTGATACAAGATACCTGAAATCAGATAATAATAAGCTGCCTTTAATCTGAACCTTTTCTTATCTTTGATGCTGGCATGAAATTCCCCTGATGAGAGATACAAGATAAAAGGATCCATCCAGGAAGATTTAAGATCGATCTGCATCATTGAATCTTCCTCAATCGCTGGATAAAACAGATTTGAAGTAGTTCCACTTGTCAATAACCAAAATTTGGCTAGCTGATAAGCGTCTGAATTTTCTGCTCTCGGGATGTGCTGAATAGTAAATCTCTTGAACTTCCCAATCTCTTGCTTCACTATCTTCTGATATCTCTTTAAGACTGGTTCCTTGGTTTCATAGGTGTTGTTTACCTGAGATGCCATAACCAATGAATCTGTTTTCACCTCAATATCCTCAATACCAAATTCTCTGGCAAAACATAGTCCCGCTAAGAGAGCCTCATATTCTGCCTGGTTGTTGGTGACTGGAAAATGAAACCTCAGAGCTTGATCTAATCTGACCCCATTTGGATTAATCAAGACTACTCCTGAACCTGAAGAACACTTCCCTGAAGCTCCATCAACATATATCGTCCAAGGAAGAGGTCTTCTGATATCGTTCTAAGATTCATTGCCCGTTGTATCAATTAAGAAGTCTGTTAATACATGAGCATTAATTGCTATTCGAGGAACATACGAGGTGCTGAATTCACATAACTCGATAACCCATTTAGCCAATCTATCTGAGTTCTCTGGTTTCTCTGGTTTCTCTAGCAAACTCTTTAGGGGCAAATCTGTGACCACCTGAATAGAATGAGCCTGAAAATAAGGTCTAAGCTTTCTAGCTGAAATGATAAGAGCTAAAGCAAGTTTCTCTAATATCGGATATCTGGTTTCTGCATCCTTTAGAATCATACTGACATAATAAACTAGAAATTGTTTCTTCTTTTCTTCTCTGACTAAAACTGAGCTAACTACATGAGATCCAACACCCAAATATAAAAAAAAATCTTCACCCTCCCGAGGGCTCCTTTTGGTGACCTTCAGTCTCTTCAACCTGACCATGTACACCAACTACATGCCACTTCCACTTGGTAGGCCCCTAAATATCCAAATTTCACATTTTTACTATACGCAGGCCAAACTAACTATATGAAGCTTATAAGTAGAGGTACTCCAAATATTCATCCAACTGACTCAAGATAATTACTGGGGGTCTATCATGATGTTTTTAAACTAAATCCAGAGATTCATATTTTTCCTTAATTATTTGCATTTATTATCATTTCTCCAATTTTTGCCATGTATGATTATGAGCATGAAGTGTAAGGTATTCTTATGATATGGCTACCATAAAATTAAGATAAATCTATCATGCCAAAATATTAGTAAGTAATCAATATCACAATTTTACAGTAAGGAAATGTCCTCTGTTTTTAATATTTATCATCTATCCAATTTGAAGATTTATGAAGGAACTACCAAGAATACTTATGCCAAAATTAGGGAAAAATTACCAGACCTCTATTATGTCCAGAAAAGCTTAATTACATAGTTTCACAATTTATGGGAATCATTTCCGCACTGAAATAATTAATCCAAATAATTCCTAATTTGCACATGTTGTGAAGTAGCCTACTGATAACAATTTCCAAAAATTCAATAAAAATTCACAGAGCTTCCTAGTGCTCTGAAATGTCCAATCACCAAGTTGCACATTTTTCCAGAGAGTTTTGGACCCATAATTATATTTCTTAAGATTGAGACAAAATAGGTGCCTTGAGGATGAAGTACTAGTTAAATCATAAAATAAATTATACAAAAATTACCAGGGGTCTAAAATATGATTAAAAAGGCACCACCAAGATTTCATCTTCATCCAAGATAATTTGTGGACGTAAATATCTCATAAAAGAAGTTTACCTAAAGGGGTTATGACCAAATTTAGGGGGAACAATTTCTCCTAAAATTCTCTCAAAATTTCCTAGGGCATAATTACATCTCATGAACACATCTCCTAGGTTCCATGGCTATTCTATAGCGTTTTACTACATATCCTTCACAAAGCTCTATATGCACCCCAAGGGGTAAAACTAGGGTCCTAGGGCATATCCACCTCTACACCATCCCATCTTACTCATGAAGGTATTTTAGGTGATCCTAAACCAGTGGCCAATGATTCAACTCATGGTGATGAGATTTGACCACAATATCCCAAGATAAACACAATACCCTAACTTTGACCTAATTTGACCTAACGTGGGTTAACCAATTTCCAAACTAAATCAGTCCCAATTGGCCTAAGATTTTAACCAGGGTCAGGTGATAACCCTAAGAAGTACCCGCCAAAATTTGGAGGGCATTGGAGGTCATATGACCCAATAATTAATTAATATTTAATTTATGAAATTATTACAAAAACCTTAGAAAAAAGGTTCTCCTAAAATTCCCATCTTTGGGTATGATGTGTATGTAGGTGTAAATAGCCTAGGTTTCAATTTTCAAGGCAATCCCATGAGCCAATCAAAAGTTTTACAAGAAGTGGTGGTTGTCCTACACTAGGGACCAGTCCTAGAAAAATGACTCCACAGTGAGTTATAGTGCCCCAATTGACCTGAAACAAATTTGAACTTAAGATAGACACCAAGGTTTTCAACATTCATGTTGGGCACTTTTTCATTTGAGGGGTTCTAGTATTTCTAATAATTAAAATAAAATACAAGTCTGCGTTCGACGAAATCCAATCTGCGTTCGACGAAATCCAACCTGCATTCGATGAACGCCGTGCTTCAGTTCGACGAAATCAGTTCTCCATCCAGTTCAGCAAATCATCTCTCAGTTTGATGAACTCCAGAATTAGTTCGACGAACTCCAGATTCAGTTCGATGAATTAATTCAGTTCGACGAATTAATTTAGTTTGGCTAATTAATTCCGTTCGACGAACTCTTGGTTCTGTTCGATGAACTCAACTATCAGTTCGGTGAATTAATTCCGTTTGACGAACTCCGGGTTCAGTTCGACGAACTCAACTATCAGTTCGGTGAATTAATTCTATTCGACGAACTCCGGGTTCAGTTCGACGAACTCAACTATCAGTTCGACGAACTCCATAGTTTGTTCGACGAACGAATTCCGTTCGACGAACTCTGGATTCAGCTCGACGAACTGAACTATCAGTTCGACGAACTCAGCCTACAGCTCGACGAATTTCTTCTACTCAGATCGACAGATCCGACGGCTCAATAATTTTAATAAACTATACTATGCACAACAAAATATGTGACATAAATATATATATCATAACATTTAATATAAAGGTCTTACACAGATCTTGAAGCAGAATGGACGACATTCACTTATCTTCTTCCTCTGGCTGAAGGACAGGATTAACCGCACCTGGAGCTCCTTCATCCATGTTTTCCCGGCCACCTAAGCACCGCCCCGGCCGGCCAATGCCACCACCACCTTCATTGAGGTGGTGGTCAGCGATTTGTGGTGGTTGGCCGGCCGGAGGTGGCCGGAACAGGGGTATGGAGGCGGGATTAAAGCTCCAAAAATAGAGCTCTTGGCCTACCCGATTGGGGACCAATTGGCCCCAATCCTTGCAGGCAACCTGATGGGATCTATCCACAGAGAGAGAGGAGAAGAACCAGACCTGTGTGGAGCCTTGAAGCTTGCCGATTGGGTGGTCCTCCATGGCCGGCCTCAAGCTTTTGGGTGCCATGTCAACTCCTGTCTTGGGGGCTCGAATTCTTCAGGTAAGGTGGGGAAACTCATCCTCTCCATCCACTGAAGGAGTTATATGGGTTAATTGGGGAGGGGGAAGAGTGTAACTCCTAATTGCCATGAATGGCCATTAATGGCAATTTTCGGCCAAGTGAAAACTCCTCAAATTCCCCCCCCCCCCTCTATGTGGCCCGGAATGGCCATTAAACTCCTCCAAATTGATTGGGGAAATAGAATGGAGACATTAGAGGAGGAAATGGTGGCTATTGATCTCCATAAGCCATGAATGCCATTAATCCCTCTCTTTCTCTCTCCTCCATTCTTGGAGAAAATGAGATTTCTCTCTCCTAATCACCATTTACAGAGATTGAGTAATAACTTCTGGTATTCATCACTCTCCTAAGCTAATGGGCTACTCCTATTAGTCCTAGCCCAAGTGGATTGGGCTTGATTAAGTCAAATAGGTCATTTTGACCCAAATTTAGTGTGGAGTTCACTTTGGTCAATTTGACCATTTGGGTTGGCCTCAATGGGTCCTTGGTGCTCTTAGGGGACCCCTAAAGGGTTAGGTATGCTATGGTGGGGTCAAAAGGTCAAGGTGAGGCCCTTAAGTTCAACTATATGCTTGTTAACTAGAAATTGCTATTTGCAAACCACTGTGGTTTTCCTCCTTCTTGCCTAAGTTCACATGGTCTTTTGTACTTCCTAGGGTTTTGTCATGACTTAGTCATGACAAAATCACTCTAGGGGTCTGGTTGTTAGGGGGATATTACAAATCCCAATAAACAAAAAAATAATTTCGTCCTCGAAATTCAGGTTAGGCCTGCGGGGTTTCTACCGCAAGTGATTGTATGTAATATCCCCAAAGAATTGAGGTTATTTCTGACTCAAAGAGCACCAACTATCTATGCAACACCAGTTCTAGTGGCTCTCAGGTGAATCAATCGATCGGAGACTACTGGGCCATCTATAGTAGAAATTTGCTGCTCCGGCCATAGTAGAGTTCTCATAATGGAGGAGACATGGAAGACGTCGTGCAATCCCGCTACCTCTGGTGGCAACTCCAGTCTATAAGCCAACGGTCTGATCCACTCTAGGATCCTGTAGAGCCCCATCTATCTCAGACTGATTTTTTTCCGCCTGCGAACCTGCAAGACTCCCTGCATCGGACGTATCTTTCGAAACACACAGTCTCCAACCTGGAACTCGAATGCAGGATGCCGCGCATTGGAATACCTGACTTGGCTGCTCTGGGCCTCCAGCATCCTTACTCGAATCAGTCGCACCTGGGTATCTATGTCCTCCATAAATTCTGAGCCGAGTGCCTTGGGATCCTCATCCTTGATCCAAGATAGTGGAGTCCTGCGCCTCCGTCCCTCTGAGGGTCGAAAGTTGTGCTGACGTCAACCAAGAGCCCAGATAAGCCTGAACTGATCTTCACTTTTTGTACGTACATTGTCCATCCTGATTCGACAAGATTGCCCTGGTCACACTATGATAATTGACAAACTACTCAAAAAATCCCACCAAACACCAACGGGAGCGTCCTTCCAGCCCGGGGTGACCCTAGCTACCTTGGTCAGTTTATCCTCGATGTTCCAAACGAACTTGTGCCCGGAGTGGGGATGTGGTAACCTGTGTATGAAATCCATAATTACGTCCTCGAACTCCACTCTAACACGGGCAATGACTGTGGTAGTTCTCCAAAGACTTTTTCACTTGGCCTTCACCGTGCATCACAAAACTTATGACGTCTTTCTTCATTCCGAGGACTTACGTGTTTCAGAATACACCATTTTTCTGGTGACTAAAGCTCTTGTTAATATGGGTAGACAACGCTTCTATAATGTTTTCTCCGCATGTTTAGGTTCTTATTCCTTCAAGTACGTCCGAGTGATCAATCATCTCCACTCTACAACTTATCCAGTTCTTACCATTGGTGGGACTGATCAGATCATCAGGCGTCCCAATCATCCTCAAATTATATGGTGGTGCACTTGTGAACCGTATGAGTATATGTTAACCAATCTTTATTAGTATCAATGTTTGTAAGAAAGCTCCCAATCATTTTCTATATGGAGTTTGATTCATAAGGTATATGGGTAAAATCTTTTGAAACCCTAAGGTTTTTCACAAGCCAATTTCATCCAGGAAGTATCACCACGTTTATTTCACCAAATTCCTAGTACTTTCACATATGCTATTCTTGATCACTTTCGGATGGTCCAAAGTAAGATAAACTTAGATCGTTCTTATCTCAGTAAACTCAAACACTATATTCTAATTCCAATAAGTTATCGTCTAAGATCACTGGTTATCCGTCATCAAAGCTCCCATGGTATAAGGGCTATTATTGTAGTTAAAATTTTCTACCATGATAGGGTGTGATTTATAACGAATCATAAGTTAATCACTTTTGAAAGACCCAAACTACCAGAACTTTCAAATATAACTACAACTTGTATGACCTAGTTTCCGTCCTCAACTTCTAGAATGGGACATCGGCACCCCTAAGTGATTAATCCTGGCGACTTTATATTTCCAATGATTCAACCAAGGTCAAGTCGTTGCTCGATCTACGATGTCCTATCATTGTCCTGGTAATACTTTAGATCATCATTCCAGACCTACTGTTACACCATCTCATCATTGCCTGCATAACGTTGACAAGATCGACCTCAAAATCACTATGTTTACGACGCAACATCTTCTAAATTAGATCCAAAGGAAACCCAAGTCAGTCATTAATTTGCCCAATAAACAAAAGGTAACCCTAATAAACAAAATATAAGCCCCAATAAACAAAAGATAAGCCACTATCTATTTTGGGTTGAGTATCTTCAATATCAACAAGTTATATTCGTCCCATGTTTGCAAACAATCCTTAGGGCACACAACCTTAGACTTGGGGTTCTATCTTGAGACTTGTTGGTGTACTCCATACAATACTCTTCAAGGTACCCTTTTTGACAACCTTATCAAGGTCAACATATGAACCAACCTCAAACGGGTCCCTTCCGAACATGAATTCTTATCCGACCCTTGGTGTTTGTCGTGGTGGTTATCTCAATATAAACATATCACCGATATGAGGGTTTGAGTCTACGAGTCCCCTACCATTCTGCTTATGCATCAAATTTCCTTGAGGCAGTTCTTTCAGTTTGGATAATCCTTGGTATGTAAGTATCATTATCAGAGTTTATGGCTTAGGTGGTCGTTCCCGCTTTAAGTTCTTCCTCCAATATCTTTGGGGTATCCTCAGACCTTAATCGAATTTATATCTACTGTCTATTTCAGTACTAGGGCATGATATAAATTGTCATGGTGAGTCAGGTGTCCTAGTGGGGTTTAGTCTAACTCATTAACTAAAGAATTATCTAAGGAGATCTTTGTAGTCGAAGGTATTCTCTGCTGGGGGCAGGGTACGTCGCAGGCTACAAAAGAAAACTTGGTGCTCGTAAGGATATTGTGGCTAAAAAAATTCAGTTAAAAGTGGACTTTTCCATGTGATTTCCCCATATGGGCACACCATTGCTTCAGCTGCTTAGTTTGTCCTCAAACTAAACTCGCGCGGGGTGGCCCAGGGTTTGTGGACTTCTTTTCTTCGGATCGAGGTTTCCTCTAATACCACTTTGTAAGACCCCACTTTTTTTCATTTGAAAACTTGGGTCTTATGCCCAGAACCGCCGCTTTGCGGTGACACCATCACTCAGGAAGGTCGCCACTACAAAACGTCGATCATGCTGGCCATATCGATCACAGAAGAAGAAAAGTATAAACGAACAAATAGAAGTTCAAGTCCACAAATCACATGCTTTATATATAAATTTCCACATGGTATAACTGAAATAACAAAGTTACAATAATAAAGGGCTCATGCCCTGTACATCATGTCCTCACTACAAGATCACTCGCAGAAGCTAACTACTAATCACTCACAGATCCTAAATCCTGTGCTCCTGTACTAGGCTGGCCTGCCTTCACCTGCACTGTCCTCTAGTGCTGATGCGTCTCCTTGATCCCCTAAAATGATATGGTCCACCGACCGTTAGTCAAAAAGACTAAACCTTTTGTTCCCCACCACTCCCCCAATGGATCCTAGGAACCGAGCGGGAGGATGAAGCGGAGGACAACAAGGGGTATAAACAATAGCAGGTGACAGGGGCATAATCTACAGGGAATGTTTCTACAACTACACATATGTATATAGACAATTGAAGCAGTAAGTAAAACAGGGTAAAGAACAAGTAAGGTACAGTAAGTAAAGACGTGTATATAATAGAAAAATAACCATTGATTTATTGGAATGCCCATACAAACCTATAGACCAAGGGGTCGTTTAGCAAGGCCTATCGTATAAAAAGTCCCATAACCAATTTATACGATAGGGGTAGGGGTTGAAATGAAATGTTTATGCCATGACATGCAGAGTTATGCAGTTTATGCTATGTTCATACAAGTGCAACTCACACACTTCGACTCTATGCGCACAGACCTTTAGTTCCCCCTTTTTGGAGCTAGCAAGACTCCCAGGATACTCCCGTAGTGGCAAACGGAAGCGGTGGGTTGGGCCTCGACCACCTCTAGGTTGGTATTCACACTACCTAACCTAGACCTATCGTACGCCTCAACGCAAAACTGCGGAGCATCTGGGTACTCTTACTGGCTGGACCACCAGACTTTTATGGCTAAGTGCAAATTCCACACTTGCCGAGTCAACGTATCAACGTCGGTGTGAACGACCGTCCAATACCGAAGACCTACCACCTTCATGCACATGCAAACATGTTCTACTATATCCCGAGCCATAAACTCCCCGGGCTAACCTGCCCATCATCATAACCTTCTGATCCAATGGCTTGCAGGACCAACCCATCCGTACCAACAAGCATTACTGAGTCACAAGCTCACCGGACTAACTAGTCTGCTGCTTCAACCACGAGCCTACCGCTCATAAAACCAAAACTACTAACCTACCGTAACCACGGTGTGTGGGTGTGCGTATTATTAAGTTAATCTTGTACATCAACTTATTCCTACAATTTATGGTTAATCTTGAACTTCCCGAGGATTACCCTGTAAGTGGCTCGCTACGGTACTAGGAACTATAATGGGATGACACCCCAAAGTCCCCTTTCTCAAGACACTTAGTGTTATTGGTATCTACCCATAAGAACACCCTCCTTGTTATTACACTTGGATTACCCTAAGTATTTTATGACCCGCTAGGGGAAAGACGATCCTTCGTCAATCCCGAGAACAACTTTACCCTTAACTCACCAAGCACACCCTCATCACCTAAACTCCTTTTGGTGACCTTCAATCTCTTCAACCTGACCATGTACACCAACTACATACCACTTCCAATTGGTAGGCCCCTAAATATCCAAATTTCACATTTTACTATACGCAGGCCAAACTAACTATATGAAGCTTATAAGTAGAGGTACTCCAAATATTCATCCAATTAACTCAAGATAATTACTGGAGGTCTATCATGATGTTTTTAAACTAAATCAAGAGATTCATATTTTTTCTTAATTATTTGCATTTATTATCATTTCTCCACTATTTGCCAAGTATGAATATGAGCATGAAGTGTAAGGTATTCTTATGATATGGCTCCCATAAAATTAAGATAAATCTATCATGCCAAAATATCAGTAAGTAATCAATATCACAATTTTACAGTAAGGAAATGTCCTTTGTTTTTAATATTTATCATCTATCCAAACTTGAAGATTTATGAAGGAACTACCAAGAATACTTATGCCAAAATTAGGGAAAAATTACCAGACCTCTATTGTGTCCAGAAAAGCTTAATTACATAGTTTCACAATTTATGGGAATCATTTCCGCACTAAAATAATTAATCCAAATAATTCCTAATTTGCACATGTTGTGAAGTAGCCTACTGATAACAATTTCCAAAAATTCAATAAAAATTCAAAGAGCTTCCTAGTGCTCTGAAATGTCCTATCACCTAGTTGCAAATTTTTCCAGAGAGTTTTGGACCCTTAATTATATTTCTTAAGATTGAGACAAAATAGGTGCCTTGAGGATGAAGTACTAGTTAAATCATAAGATAAATTATACAAAAATTACCAGGGGTCTAAAATATGATTAAAAAGGCACCACCAAGATTTCATCTTCATCCAAGATCATTTGTGCATGTAAATATCTCTTAAAAGAAGTTTACCTAAAGGGGTTATGACCTAATTTAGGGGGAATAATTTCTCCTAAAATTCTCTCAAAATTTCCTAGGACATAATTACATCCTATGAACAGATCTCCTAGGTTCCATGGCCATTCTATAGCTTTTGACCACATATCCTTCACAAAGCTCTATATGCACCCCAAGGGGTAAAACTAGGGTACTAGTGCATATCCACCTCTACACCACCCCATCTTACTCATGAAGGTGTTTTAGGTGATCCTAAACCAGTGGCCAAGGTTTCAACTCATGGTGATGAGATTTCACCACAATATCCCAAGATAAACACCATGCCCTAACTTTGACCCAATTTGACCGAACTTGGTTTAACCAATTTCCAAACTAAATCAGTCCCAATTGGGCTGAGAGTTTTACCAGGGTTAGGTGATTACCCTAAGAAGTACCCACCAAAATTTGAAGGGCATTGGAGGTCATTTGACCCAATAAATAATTAATATTTAATTTATGAAATTATTACAAAAACCTTAGAAAAAGGTTCTCCCAAAATTCCTATATTTGGATATGATGTGTGGGTAGGTGTAAATAGCCTAGGTTTTAATTTTCAAGGCAAACCCATAAGCCAATCAAAAGTTATTTAAGAAGTGGTGGCTGTCCTACACTAGGGACCAGTCCTAGAAAAATGACTCCACATTTAGCTATAGTGCCCCTATTGACCTGAAACAAATTTTCTCTTAAACTAGACACCAAGGGCTACAACATTCATGTTGGGCACTTTTTCATTTGAGTGGTTCTAGTATTTCTAATAATTAAAATAAAATACAAGTCCTCGTTCGATGAAATCCGATCTGCGTTCGACGAAATCTGACCTGCGTTTGACGAACGCCGTGCTTCAGTTCGACGAAATCAGTTCTCCAACCAGTTCAGCAGATCATCTCTCAGTTCGACGAACTATAGAATTAGTTCGACGAACTCCAGATTCAGTTCGACGAATTAATTCAGTTCGACGAATTAATTCAGTTCGGCTAATTAATTTCGTTCGACGAACTCTGGTTCAGTTCGACGAACTCAACTTTCAGTTCGGTGAATTAATTCCGTTTGACAAACTCCGGGTTCAGTTCGATGAACTCAACTATCAGTTCGGTGAATTAATTCCATTTGATGAACTCCGGGTTCAGTTCGACGAACCCTACTATCAGTTCGACGAACTCCAAAGTGTGTTCGACGAATGAATTCCGTTTGACGAACTCCGGATTCAGTTCGACGAACTCAACTATCAGTTCAACGAACTCAGCCTACAGCTCGACAAATTTCTTCTACTCAGATCGACAGATCCAACGGCTCAGTATTTTTAATAAACTAAACTATGCACAGCAAAATATGTGACAGAAGTATATATATCATAACATTTAATATAAAGGTCTTGCACAGAACTTGAAGCAGAATGGACGACATGCGCTTGTCTTCTTCCTCTGGCCGAAGGCCAGGATTAATCGCACCTGGAGCTCCTTCATCCATGTTTTCCCGGCAACCTAAGCTCCACCTCGGCCGGCCAATGCCACCACCACCTTCGCTGAGGTGGTGGCCGGCGATTTGTGGTGGTTGGCCGGCCGGAGGTGGCCGGAACAGGGGTATGGATCGGGATTAAAGCTCCAAAAACGGAGCTCTTGGCCTAACCGATTGGGGACCAATTGGCCCCAATCCTTGCAGACAACCTGATGGGATCTATCCACAGAGAGAGAGGAGAAGAACCAGACCTGTGTGGAGCCTTGAAGCTTGCTGATTGGGTGGTACTCCATGGCCGACCTCAAGCTTTTGGGTGCCATGTCAACTTCTGTCTTGGGGGCTCGAATTCTTCAGGTAAGGTGGGGAAACTCCTCCTCTCCATCCACAGAAGGACTTATATGGGTTAATTGGGGAGGGGGAAGAGTGTAACTCCTAATTGCCATGAATGGCCATTAATGGCCATTTTCGGCCAAATGAAAACTCCTCAAATTCCCCCCTCTATGTGGCCTGGAATGACCATTAAACTCCTCCAAATTGATTGGGGAAACTGAATGGAGACATTAGAGGAGGAAATGGTGGCGATTGATCTCCCAAAGCCATGAATGCCATTAATCCCTCTCTTTCTCTCTCCTCCATTCTTGGAGAAAATGAGATTTCTCTCCCCTAATCACCATTTACAGAGATTGAGTAATAACTTCCGGTATTCATCAGTCTCCTAAGCTAATGGTCTACTCCAATTAGGCCTAGCCCAAGTGGATTGGGATTGATTAAGTGAAATAGGTCATTTTGACCCAAATTTAGTGTGGAGTTGACTTTGGTCAATTTCACCATTTGGGTTGGCCTCAATGGGTCCTTGGTGCTCTAAGGGGACCCCTAAAGGGTTAGGTATGCTATGGTGGGGTCAAAGGGTCAAGGTGAGGCCCTTAAGTTCAACCCTATGCTTGTTAACTGGAAATTGCTATTTGCAGACCACTGTGGTTTTCCTCCTTCTTGCCTAAGCTCACATGGTATTTTGTGCTTCCTAGGGTTTTGTCATGACCTAGTCATGACCAAATCACTCTAGGGGTCTGGTTGTTTGGGGGATGTTATATGTTATCTGTCGAATCCATCTAAAGTCGACGCAAAAGATGAAGCTCAGAGTCAGGCAGATCAACACGACGTACACGTCGATAGGATATCGACGCAACATCGACTAGCAGAGCTCAGTCAGAGCACAAATGAAATCGAAGCAGCTCCTAGAAGAACTCGAAGCTACGTCGATAAGAGAAGAAATGAATTCGACGCTACGTCGAATACAGTCTGTAAAAGTATATCCTTTCAGCTGTCTTTCTGATCCTTCTTTCATGGCCCACATCCTTCAAGACCGTTCCCCAACGACTCAATAATTTCCTGAAATAGAAAGGTGCATTAAAGAAGGACACAAAATGTTTCTTGGAACCATATTCCTTGTAGGTGGACGGGAAGAGAATTAAAGAGGAAAGAAAGAGAAAGTGATAACCAGATTACCTTATCAAGGCATATCAAAAAGGGAAAGGATTTTGAATTGGAAGAAGAAAGGATAAAAAGAGAAGGGAAGATAGAGGCAGACAAGGCATTAATCACTATCAGCCATCTCCTTTATTTTCTAGGGCATCCACTTCTTCTTCCTCTCTCAGGAACTCTAACACAGCAAACAAAAAGAGAAGAAGGCTCTGTTGTTCTTCATCAAATAGAACAGAGGATCTGAAAGCTGCTCTTCATCAAAATCTCATAGCAGCCAGATCACAATCTGAAGAAGAAGAAGAAAGGATCTGAAAATACAAAGCTTCTGCAAAACATCACTATCAAAAGCAGGGGCTAATCAAGAGCAGATCCTTTGGAACAACTCATAGGCTGATCTTCATACAGCCTTCTTCAAGAATTATGAGAACAGAATTCCTTCAACCTTCTCCCTTCTTCTTTCTCATTCTGTAAAAGAGTTTTATTAATCCCTCTTCAAAGGATTCAGTGATTCAAGATCTCCTTATCAAAAGATCTGGTGGTTCAAGATCTCCTTATTAAAAGATTTGTGGTTCATGATCTCCTTGTCAAAAGATCATTGGTTCTAAGAGTCTCCTGATCAAAAGACTCACACACAGGTGGTGCATTCCTACCAGGTGGTAGAATAGAGGACTACCCACATTTTGGGGAACCTCTATAAAATTCATTGTGTTTTTGCTATGATTTTCTGTGTTGTCCCAGTCTTTTATTCTGCACTTATTTCCTGCATTCTTTATTTTGCCTGGATTGTTAAGCATAACTCCTTAGAATAATTTATTGTTAATCACAGTTAGGATAGAAATATTTTAAAACTCTATTCATGCCCCCCCCCCTAGAGGAATCTCAGAGGCACACTGTGCACTTTCAATTGGTATCAGAGCTAGGTTGATAATTAAGAGGTTAACACCTTGATCAAAAAGACCTCCTACTCTTACTTCTTTTTTATAAACATATATTATAAAGAAAATGAGCTTTAAGGATTATGCTTCAACAAGACCTGCAGTGTGTAACTTAAATAAGCTCACATTCTGGAAGGCCAGAATAAAACTTTACATGACTTCCATGTTGGAGTTTCCATGGTGATCTGGAAGTGGTCAAATATCTAGTCTCACTGCCAACGCGATATGAGCCTATGGGGTCACACATAAGAGTGTATGGAGAAATTGGAGGAAGATTTGTTTTAACAAGTTTGGATAAAAATTTGTTCGACGAATTCAAAGCCTGTTAGTCGAACGGCTGTAATAGCACATTCGTCGAACGGCTATAATAGCGCGTTCGACGAATGGTTATAATAGCGCGTTCGTCGAATGGCTATAATAGCACGTTCGTCGAACGGCTATAATAGCACGTTCGTCGAATGGCTATAATAGCGCGTTCGGCGAACAGCTATTGTAGCCGGTTCGACGAACCGCTAATGCGTTCGACGAACGGCTATTATAGCCGGTTCGACGAACGGCTAATGCGTTCGACGAACGGCTATTGTAGCTAGTTCGACGAACGGCTAATGCGTTTGATGAATGACTATTGTAGACGGTTTGACGAACGGCTAATGCATTCGATGGACGGCTATTGTAGCCGGTTCGACGAACGGCTAATGCGTTCGACGAACGCTTGCCGATTCGTCGAACGCAGTTTCCGACTTCAGTTACATCGTGGGTGTGCGGATACCGTCTCTTTTACGCTGGGTATAAAAGAATATGATTCTCTTCCGACCCGAGTGCGACCTAATTTTGCGAGAGACAAATAGAGGCGGAAGTGTTCCGACTGAAATAATTTTTGACGGAAGAGTTCCGTTCCTCTCCCTCCGCTGCCGCCGCCTCCTCTCCCTGACGTCGGACCTAGCAGTCCGTGGGAGATATAAAGAGCAGTTCTTCTCCGACCTAGATCTTGTGCGATAAGAGACTAGGGTTCTCCAGCACTCGTGTGGATTTCCCGTAGAGGTGCTGATCTATTTCAGCGCTTGGAACTCAGAAATCTGCCATTGGAGCATCTCAGTTAAGCTTAGACTTAACCTCCTTCATGTATAAATTTATGTATTGCATTGTGATGCTTTTATTCATTTCTTGAATCATGAAATCGCAAGATCCGAACTCTTTTTGGGTTGTTCTAGTTATCGTTTTATTCCGCTGCGCATATTAGATATGCTGTTATCATTTTGAATGATGCGTAGAAAACCCAACAGTGGTATAAGAGCTAGGTTGATTTTTGAAATGTGTTTTCAGAATTTTTCTGAAGTTTGTTTCGGAAATAATTTCAAAATAGTTTTCAGAAACTGTTTCAGAAAAATTGTTTCAGAAATATTTTCTGAAGTTGTTTACAGAACTATTTTTTCTGAAGTCATTTTCAGAAATTATTTTAGAAACTGTTTCAGAAATTGTGATTTAATTGTTTCAGAAGTTGTTTCTCCTTTGCAGTAACCGTCCCTCTAATTGGTTTGTGAAACCAAATGTCTTAGATTTTGAATCTAACATTGAGAGACTAGCTTGTCTACTGCATAAGTGGAGTTGTTTGTGCCTGTGTTAAATGCATGTAAATCTGGATATTTAGAAATGTTCTAAATGCTCAGATTTAGCCCATTTTATCAAAGCGTTGATAATTTTATTTTGTGCACATCTGGGATGTATATGGACTGTGAATGTTGTAATTATGTGAATGTGCACTTTGATTAATCGTTAATAAATTTTATATAAAATCCCTTATCCAATATTAAGTATACGGATGCTTTCCGATGGATGACACTCTTCCTGCCTCGATCGATGAAATGTGGGCTTGCCAAAGCAAGGTGCATTAATCTATCTTGGTAAGGGTGCGAGCGGATAATTGTGATATCCCACTGTCGACATCGGGTCCAACTTAACTAGGTGACCTCAAAAGTTGAGTGCCTAGAAGCATTGGGTTGGCATGCACCATATCATGGATGCGAATAAAGAGTTATTCACCAACCATACAAGAGTTGTATAGTGATGCAATTGGCAAGTGTTGCCTACCTAAATAACCGCATTATGAGAGGAACGCCAAAGCGGACTCATTGTGTTGGTGAAATACGGATCTTGTCCACTAAGAGAGTAGCTCGCATAAACTCTCCGAATTGATATTAAGGGTTATCAATTTGAATAAAATAGTGGGAGTGTTTAATTAAAGTCCTTATTAAATAAAAGTTGTTTTTGAAACATAGTACTAAAATGTTTTTGCAAATTCATTGTAGAAATTCATGGCAACTACATCGCACTCCACGTTGTCCCTGAGAGCTATCCTTGAGAAGGACAAGCTCAATGGGACGAACTTCCTTGATTGGTATAGAAACTTGAGAATTGTTCTCAAGCGAGAGCGTAAGCTCTATATCTTGGAAGAGGATCCCCCACCAGAGCCGACCGGGAACACGTCCCGTGCCGAAAAGGATGCTTATAAGAAGTATCAGGATGAATCCCTTGACGTCGAATGCCTCATGCTCGCTACCATAACCTCTGAGCTTCAGAAGCAACACGAGACCATGTGTGGCTTTGAGATTATCGAGCACCTGAAGAAAATGTTTCAAGGGCAGGCTCGGCAAGAGAGGTTCGACATCACTAAGGCTTTATTTCAATGTAAAATGGGAGCAAGAGACCCAGTGGGAACTCATGTACTTAAAATTATTGGGTACATTGAGAACCTTCAGAGACTGGGGTTTCCTTTATGCCAAGAGTTGGCTACTGATCTGATCCTGCAATCGTTGCCGGACAGTTACGAGCATTTTGTCTTGAACTATAACATGAATGAGATAGATAAGACATTGCCCGAGCTCTTAGGCATGTTAAGAACTCCCGAGAACAACATGAAGAAGACCAAGCCTACTAGCCCCATACTGATGGTGCATAAAAGCAAGGGCAAGGCCAAGGGATTCAAGAAGTCTAAGGTGGGACCTAAGACTAGCCTGGATCCCAAGTCTTCAACACTGAAAAAGAAGGGATTAGCTAAAGAAGGAAATTGCCACCATTACGGTATGGCAGGGCATTGGAGGAGGAACTATCCCCTCTACATCGAGGATCTGAAGAAGAAGGGAAGTGTGACTTCCACTTCAGGTATTTATGTTATAGAAATTAACCTGTCTGCTCCTTCATCTTGGGTATTGGATACCGGATGTGGTTCTCACATTTGTACGAATGTGCAGAAACTAACAAGGAGAAGACTGCTGGGTAAAGGAGAGGTGAACCTGCGCGTTGGAAATGGAGCAAGAGTTGCTGCCATTGCCATAGGATTGTATCATCTTTCCTTGCCCACTGGGCTTATTATTGAACTTGATAATTGTTATTTTGTTCCCGCTATAACCAAAAACATCATTTCTATTTCATGTTTGGACATGATTGGTTTTACTTTTGTTATTAAGAACAATTATTGTTCTATCTACAAGAATGATGTTTGTTATGGCGTTGCTCAAATGTTTAATGGTTTGTATGTTTTGAACATAAATTATCCAATCTATAACATAGAAAATGCAAACGACTAAAAACTAATGACTCTAATCCAACATATCTCTGGCTCTGTCGTCTAGGCCATATAAATGAGAAACACATATCCAAGCTCCATAAAGATGGATTATTGGACTCATTTGATTATGAATCATTTGAGAGATGCGAGTCATGTTTATTAGGCAAGATGACAAAGGGCCCTTTCACTAGTTGTAGTGAGAGGGCTAATGATCTTTTGGGTATCATACATAGTTATGTATGCAGACCCATGAGTTCTATGGCTAGAGGTGGGCACTACTACTTCGTTACATTCACTGATGATTTCAGTAGATACGGATACGTGTTTCTTATGAAGAACAAATCTGAAACCTTTGAAAAGTTCAAAGTGTTTAAAAATGAAGTAGAGAACCAACTGGGAAAAAGG
Source organism: Dactylorhiza incarnata (assembly GCA_033032865.1). Lineage (NCBI taxonomy): Eukaryota > Viridiplantae > Streptophyta > Magnoliopsida > Asparagales > Orchidaceae > Dactylorhiza > Dactylorhiza incarnata. The sequence goes on from JAWHQI010000068.1 coordinate 4,883,204, forward strand.
ATAAAAGCACTCCGATCTGATCGAGGTGGCGAATATCTGAGTCATGAGTTTCGTGATCATCTGAGAGAATGTGGTATTGTATCACATCTCACTCCGCCCGAAACACCACAACATAATAGTTGTAGCTAGAGAGCCTGCTCAAGAAACACAAGTTTGGCGTAGATCTGATAGACCAAGATTTGAGCCTGAGAGATATGGATTTCTCGTGTGTCAAATAGGTAATGTGTTGCTCATGGATCATGATGATGTGCCTGCAACCTATCATGAGGCTATGTGTGGACCTGACTCCGAGAAGTGGCTTGAAGCCATGAAATCTGAAATGGACTCCATGTATGTAAACCAAGTTTGGGACTTTGTGGAACCACATGAAGGAGTACGACCAATAGGGTGCAAGTGGGTCTTCAAGAAGAAGACCGACATGGATGGGAATGTACAGACATTCAAAGGCCGGTTGGTGGCTAAAGGTTTCAGGAAAATCCATGGTGTTGACTATGATGAAACTTTTTCCCCTGTACCCATGGTCAAGTCCATTAGAATTCTACTTGATATTGCTGCGTATTATGACTATGAGATCTGGCAAATGGATGTCAAAACGGCTTTCCTTAATGGAAACATCCTTGAGGAAGTGTACATGACACAACCCGAGGGTTTTGAATCTCCAAGTGAAGACACTAAAATATGCAAGTTGAATCGATCCATTTATGGATTGAAACAAGCTTCTCGAAGTTGGAATCTTTGTTTTGATGAGAAAATCAAAGAGTTTGGTTTTATCAAGAACGAGGATGAACCTTGTGTTTATAAGAGGACTAGTGGGAGCATTGTCGTTTTCCCGATATTGTATATGGATGACATATTATTGATCGGAAATGACATTCTAACCCTGCAAGCTGTTAAGAACAGGCTAGGGGGCTGCTTTTCTATGAAGGACTTAGGAGAGGCGACTTACATACTTGGTATTAAGATCTATAGAGATAGATCGAAGAAGTTGCTGGGTTTGACCCAGAGTACATACATTGACAAGGTGTTGAAATGGTTCAACATGCTTGAGTCCAAGAAAGGATTCTTAACCATGTCACATGGTGTGAGTCTCTCTAAGGACCAGTGTCCTAAGTCTTTGGAAGATAAGGACCGCATGAAGTTGATTCCATATGCTTCGACAATTGGATCAATCATGTATGCAATGTTGGGTACTCAACCCGATGTCTCTTATGCTTTAAGCAAGACGAGCAGGTATTAGTCTGATCCTGGTGATGGTCACTGGATAGCCATCAAAAATATCCTGAAGTACTTGAGAAGGACTAAGGATTTATTTTTGGTGTATGGTGGAGAGGAAGAGTTCAGTGTAAATGGTTACACGGATGCGAGCTTCAAAACTGATAGGGATTATTCAAAGTCCCAATCAGGCTTTGAATTTTGCTTTAATGGAGGAGTTGTAAGCTGGAAGAGTTCCAAGCAGGAGACAGTTGTGTTGGACATGTGTGTCACATCCCTTTGTTTGAGAATAACAAATCCCAAATTGTATTTGACCTTGCTTGTCGTGTATTTATAGTGTGCAGGAACTATAGGTGTAATACTCCAAAGGTAGAAAGAAGCTGAATTCAAGCATCTGGAAGAATGCACTACTGCCAACTTTAGAGCTACCACCAGGCGCTAGCTCAAGTTCCGTTCGACGAATTTGTCTGCGTTCGATGAAAATTTTGTTCGATAAAAATTCTGTTCGACGAATTTGCCTGCGTTTGACGAAAATTTTGTTCGACGAAAATTCCGTTCGACAAAATCATTCTGTTCGACGAAAGTCCGCTCCACACGAACGCTACTGCCAGTGCTAGCGCTACCGCCTGGCACTATCTCAAGTTCATGCACAACGCCACGCCGCCGACGGTTTCGCAACTGCTCCATACGAACCCTACCGCAGGCGCTAGGAGCTACCGCAGGCGCTATCTTCAAGTTCTATAAAATGATGGGCTCTCTCTCGTTTTGAGAGAGGGCTTCCAGAGAGATTACTTGTGCCTTATTTTCAGAGCTGCTACTCTGCCGAAAGTTCATCTCCCACTCAAAGCCAAAGTGGATTTCTGGAGAAGGAAGCCACCACGCTGCATCCGAAGAACGATCGCTTCAACCTCGCTTATGCTACAGCGATCCTTCATCCTCATCTTCAGAGATCTCATATAGGGAGTTTTATTTTTGTTATCTTTATTTTCATTCCATATATTTGTGTAACCGTTTGGAGAATTCGTCTTGTGTTGGCGACTAGGTCTGGGTAGGACTTAGGGAGAAATTCGTCTTGTGTTGGCGACTAGTTCTAGGTGATTATATCTAGGGGGCTCGAGGCCATATCCGGGGAAGAATTGGCTAGAGCAGCATGAGGCCTTATTCAGGGAAGGATAGGCTAAAGCCAACCGGTTTGTGGGATACAAGTCGGTATAGAAAAGGAAAAGATATTTACATTTGTACGCCTCCGATATCTAGCGATATGGAAATCAAATTTATGTAAACACTTTTTTCATATAATATAATCATGTCTCTTTTGTGTTTACTTGATTTCTGTCATATGGCATAATTTATAGAATTGCAAATTACATTTGTTTCCTCCTTTAAGATAAATTGTTATTTTGTTCTAATTTTCTCTAAACAATTTAGTAAAAATTTATAAAGAATTTTATTCCCTTATTCACCCCCCCCCCCCCCCTCTCTAAGGGCGCCGTAAGATCCAACAAGTGGTATCAGAGCTAGGTTATTCCAAACGGTTTAAAAACCAGGAATAATGGCGTCTTATGATCTCGCTTTTTCTGAGGGTCAGGGAATTAGTAGACCTCCACTCTTTACCGGGTCAGATTATAATTATTGGAAAAATAGGATGCGTTGTTTTCTTATGACCCTAGATATTGAGGTATGGAATATGGTCGAAGAGGAGTACTCTCCTCCTACATGTGTAGTTGGAGAGATAACTTTAGAATAACCAAAAGATAAATGGGATGATAGGGATAAGCTAAAATGCAAAAACAACACCAAGGCCATGAATGCATTATTTTGTGCGTTAGATCGAAATGAATTTAATAGAATTTCTGCATTTACTACTGCTTATGAAATTTGGAATCATTTGGAAGTTACTGATGAAGGTACATCGCAGGTTAAAGATTCAAAGCTTTTCCAACTTGAGTCGGAATATGAAAAATTCCAGATGGATGAAAGTGAAGATGTTGATGCCATGTACACGCGCTTCTCCAAGATCGTCAATGCCTCCAAAGCACTTGGAAAGACCTTCTCCAATGGCGACTTGGTCCGAAAGATCCTTCGTTCCCTTCCACCAAAATTCAACCCGAAGGTGACGGCCATTTCAGAATCGCACAATCTAAGGATGCTCCAAGTTGAGAGCCTCATTGGGAATCTCAAAACCCATGAGGTAGAACTCAAAATCCAACATGATGAATACAACAAGGAGCCAAAGAAGAAGGCTTTTGCATTAAAATCAAAGAAGGAGTGCCAAGAGGATGAGGATGAAGATGAAGAAAGCCTTTCGGTGAAGAACTTCCGAAAGTTCATGCGAAATCCGGAAAGGAGAAACACTTTCCGGAAATTTATCCAAAAGGATGCAAGATGGAAAAGTCATCCTCAAAGAAGGAAAAGGAGAGTGACGATGAAGAAGAAAGACCTCCACCGTAGTGCTTTCATTGTAGGAAGACCGAGCACATTCGGAGCCAGTGCCCAAAGTTCTTGAAGGAGAAGAAAGAAAAGCGGCACAAAGGGAAGGAGAAGAAGAAAATGCTAAAAGCTAGAACATGGGATGAATCCTCCTCCTCCTCCTCCGAAGAATCAAGCGGGTCTTCATCAAGCGAAGATGAGGAAGCAAACATGTGCCTCATGGGACATGGAAACGACGGCGACGACACCCGTCTTCTTAGTGACACTGAGGTAACTCCTCCCACTTATGATGAACTCTTTAATGAATTCCTTGAAACTTGCAAAGCTTTTGATAAAAATATGAAAGATAGTATTTTATTGAATCGTGAAAATGAATCTCTTATTAAAGAAAATCAAAAGCATTCCAAAAAGGTAATTGTTTTAGAAAAGAGAATGGTTTCTTGCCAAGAATGTGATCACTCCACTAAATTGGCAAAAGATATTGAAGAGCCACTTTCTAAAGCCCTCTCTCATGCCAAAACTCTTACAAAAGAGAAGGGGGAATTAGAAAGGAAATTAGAAGCCTCTCTTTTGCAAATCAAAAATAATAAAAAAGGTTTTGAAAATAGGTGTGTCATGCTTGTGAAAGAAAATTCTTCACTTAAAGCACAAGTTCATGATCTCACCATGGCCATTAAAAAATTTGGAATAGGCCAAAAATCACTGGAAATGATTTTAGGTAACTAGTGCCATGGTTCTGGAAAATTTATGCTCGGATATTGAGGTGAGGGCTACCGCCCGGCGCTAGCCACTAACGCCGGCTCAAGCACCTCATACCAGAAACCTGAATTCTCTTTTTCAAAATGTTTTTCTTCTGTAAATCCAATTTCTTCCAGCAAGAAAATTTTCCAGAAAAGGGTCTCAACCCCCTTTATTTCGTGTGCAAACTGTTATAGGTTAGGTCACACATCTAGTTCTTGCAGGAAAATAAAACAAAATACTTTAAAACAAATCTGGGTACCTAAGGCTTCCACTTATTCTATGGGTGGTACCACATGGGTATCCAGATCTTTACTCTCATCTTCTTTCTAGATGTGCAGGCAGACTAAGGACAATGAAGATGTGTGGTACTTGGATTCAGGATGCTCCAAGCACATGACGGGCAATAAAGCAACGTTTCTTAGCCTAGAAAAGAAGCAGGGAGGGATCGTGATGTTTGGTGATAACGGAAAAGGAAGGATCATGGGAATTGGTACAGTTGGTAACAAGTCCTTTACTATATCTAATGTTCTATATGTGAAAGGATTAAAACACAACTTAATTTCTATTATCCAATTATGTGATAAAGGATTAGATGTGTTATTTGAATCTTCTACTAATCTATGCAAAATATCTAATCTTACTACAAAAGATATTTTACTAACTGCACCAAGAATATATAATGTTTATATAGTTTCTTTACATGATCTTTCTAAATCATCTATAAAATGTTTTATCACTAAAAATGATGAATTGGAACTTTGGCATAGAAGACTAGGACATGCTAGCACAAAGCTCATTGTAAAACTTGCCAAAAGTAATTTAATTAGAGGATTGCCTAGATTAAATGAAACTTTACCTTCACTTTGTTCACCATGTCAAAAAGGTAAATTTTCTAGATCCTCATTCAAAAGTAAAAAATTTCATTTCTACTACAAGACCCTTGCAAATAATTCATATGGATCTTTTTGGTCCCGTTAGCACTGCAAGTCTTGGTGGTAGATTATATACATATGTTTTAATAGATGATTTTTCAAGATATTGTTGGACATTATTTCTCTCTTCCAAATCCGATGCGTTTTGTGAATTTGCAAAATTATGAACTCGTATTCAAAATGAAAGTGATTTAAAATTTAAATGCATCCGCTCGGATCATGGAGGAGAATTTGAAAATGAAAAATTTACATCCTTTTGTGATATGTTAGGCATTAAACATGAGTTCTCTGCACCACGCACACCACAACAAATTGGTGTTGTAGAAAGAAAGAATAGGACACTTCAAGAACTAGCACGCACAAAATTTTGTGAATATAAATTACCTAAGTCCTTTTGGGCCGAAGCCGTAAGTACATCGTGTTATGTTTTGAATAGAATCATGCTTCGCCCATCTCTTAATCTCACACCATATGAACTTTATTTTCAAAAGAAGCCGAATGTATCTTATTTTAAAGTTTTTGGTTGTAAATGTTTTATTTTGAATACAAAAGATAGCTTGGGAAAGTTTGATGAAAAATGTGATGAAGGAACTTTTCTTGGTTACTCTTCAACTAGTAAAGCATATAGAATTTTTAATAAAAAGAACTAGTAGAGTTGAAGAGTCAATAAATGTAAAATTTGACGAGTTTGTTCCTTGTGTAGAAAAACTTACCGCAGGCAACGAGGATGATCTCTTACAACCTTTGGAGCATGGTGATGAGGAATCTTCCAAAGAAGAAGAAGAGGAGGTCAAGGAAGATGAATATGTACCTCCAAGTGCCTTGAAATTCACAAAGGATTATCCACGGGAATTGATAATTGGTGAACCATCCATCGGGGTAAGAACTCGCTCTTCTCTTCATGAATCTTTTTCAAATATTTGTTTTGTTTCTGAAATAGAACCAAAAACCGTTTCAACTGCTTTAAATGATGAATTTTGGTTTTTGGCTATGAATGAAGAGTTAGAACAATTTGAGCGACATAATGTTTGGAAATTAGTTGAAAGACCAACTAATCACCCGGTTGTAGGTGTAAAATGGATTTTTAAAAATAAATTAGATGGTGAGTCAAGAATATCTAGAAATAAAGCACGATTAGTAGCACACGGATATTCTCAAATCGAGGGGATAGATTTTGATGAATCTTTTGCACCCGTTGCTAGATTAGAGTCTATAAGAATTTTTCTAGCATTTGCAAGCTTTAAAAGAATAATTCATATGGATCTTTTTGGTTCCGTTAGCAATCCAAGTCTTGGTGGTAGATTATATACATATGTTTTAATAAATGATTTTTCAAGATATTGTTGGACATTATTTCTCTCTTCCAAATCCGATGCGTTTTGTGAATTTGCAAAATTATGTACTCGTATTCAAAATGAAAGTGATTTAAAAATTAAATGCATTCGCTCGGATCATGGAGGAGAATTTGAAAATGAAAAATTTACATCCTTTTGTGATATGTTAGGCATTAAACATGAGTTTTCTGCACCACACACACCAAAACAAAATGGTGTTGTAGAAAGAAAGAATAGGACACTTCAATAACTGGCACGCACTATGTTATGTGAATATAAATTACCTAAGTCCTTTTGGGCCTAAGCCGTAAATACATCATGTTATGTTATGAATGGAATCATGCTTCGCCCATCTCTTAATCTCACACCATATGAACTTTATTTTCAAAAGAAGCCTAATGTATCTTATTTCAAAGTTTTTGGTTGTAAATGTTTTATTTTGAATACAAAAGATAGCTTGGGAAAGTTTGATGAAAAATGTGATGAAGGAACTTTTCTTGGGTACTCTTCAACTAGTAAAGCTTATAGAATTTTTAATAAAAGAACTAGTAGAGTTGAAGAGTCAATCAATGTAAAATTTGATGAGTTTGTTCCTTGTGTAGAAAAACTTTCCGCAGGCAACGAGGATTATCTATTACCACCTTTGGAGCATGGTGACAAAGAACCTTCCAAAGAAGAAGAAGAGGTCAAGGAAGATGAATATGTACCTCCAAGTACCTTAAAATTCACAAAGGATCATCCACAGGAATTGATAATTGACGAACCATCCATTGGGGTTAGAACTCGCTCTTCTCTTCATGAATCTTTTTCAAATATTTGTTTTGTTTCCGAAATAGAACCAAAAACCGTTTCTACTGCTTTAAATGATGAATTTTGGTTTTTGGCTATGAATGAAGAGTTAGAACAATTTGAGCGACATAATGTTTGGAAATTAGTTGAAAGACCATCTAATCACCCGATTGTAGGTGTAAAATGGATTTTTAAAAATAATTTAGATGGTGAGTCAAGAATCTCTAGAAATAAAGCACGATTAGTAGCACAAGGATATTCTCAAATCGAGGGGATAGATTTTGATGAATCTTTTGCACCCGTTGCTAGATTAGAGTCCATAAGAATTTTTCTAGCATTTGCAAGCTTTAAAAGAATAAAACTATTTCAAATGGATGTGAAAAGTTCTTTTCTAAACGGGTTTGTAAAAGAAGAAGTTTATGTTGAACAACCCCCCAGTTTTATTAGTGAAAAATTTCCAAATCATGTTTATAAACTAGAGAAAGCGCTATATGGTTTAAAACAAGCACCCCGTTCTTGGTATGAAAGACTTACATCATTTTTATTAAAGCACGGTTATATTATGGGAAGTGCGGATAATACTCTCTTCATTAAGCACAACAATGATGATATAATTATTTTACAAATATCTGTTGATGATATTATTTTTGGATCTACTAATGAAGAGATGTGTAAAGAAGTACTTTTAGTGATGAAAAATGAATTTGAAATGAGTCTTGTAGGAGAGCTTTCTTATTTCCTTGGTTTTCAAATATCACAAAGAATTGATGGTATCTTTTTACGTCAAACTAAATATGTCCATGATATGCTTAAATGTTTTGGATTTGAAAACCTTAAATATGCTCCTACACCAATGAGTGCATCACTAAAATTAGGAAAAGGTGAATCAGGAATTTCTACAGATCAAACTTTATATAGAGGTATGATAGGATCTCTACTTTATCTAAGTGCAACTAGACCTGATATTATGTTTGTCGTATGCTTATGTGCTCGATTTCAAGCCAATCCAAAAGAATCTCATTTAAAAGCGGTAAAACGAATTTTTAGATATCTCATTGGGTCATCTAGATTAGGTTTATGGTACCCGCACAATAATTCATTTACACTTCACGGCTACTCCGATTCGGACTACGCCGGTTGTTCACTTGATAGAAAAAGCACTAGTGGTACTTGTCATTTTCTAGGACCTTCATTAGTTGTATGGTCTAGTAGGAAACAAAACTCGGTTGCACTCTCCACCATGGAGGCCGAATACATTGCATTAGAAAGTTGTTGTGCACAAGCACTATGGATGAGCCAAACTTTAGAGGACTTTGGTTTTCATCTAAAACTTATTGAACTAAAATTTGACAACAAAAGTGCCACTGATCTCACAAATAATCCGGTACACCATTCTAGATCCAAACATATAGATGTACGTCATCATTTCATAAGGGATCACATTAAGAAGGAAAATTTTAGAATAAGTTTCATTGGCACGGACTCTCAACTGTTGGATCGGTCGGCACCCTTAGAGGGGGGGGGGGTGAATAAGGGTTTTCAAAAACTTTAGATTATATTTGAAAAACTTTGAATTATTGCAAGATTAAAGACATAAGTTAAGTAAAACAAAAAGAGAGACAAGCTTTATTAATGATAAATAAGTTTTACAAAACTTGATCTCGATGACGCTAGAGATCGGAGGCGAATAATAAAAATGCTCTTTTTGTTTTCTATCTCGACTCGCTTCCCCACGAACCGGTGGCCCTAGCCTTATCCTCCCTGGATTCGGCCTCAAGCCGCTCTAGCCAATCCTTCCCCGGATGTGGCCTCGAGCACCCCCTAGAACTAGCCTAGATCTAGTCGCCAACACGAGGCGAATTTCAGCCCTAAGTCTACCCCAGACCTAGTCGCCAACACGAGGCAATTTCACTACCATTTACAATGAAGAAAGAGAAATAAAATAACAAAACCTCCCTTAAGATGAACTTCTGAAGTCGGAGATGAAGATCCGTTGTAGAATCAGCGTTTGTTGAAGTGGACTTCGTCTGGATTCGGCGTGATGGAATTCTCCTTCAGAAGTTGGCAGAGCTTCGCTGGGACCTCAAATTTCAGCTAAGACAAGCCTCTGGAATTCTAGTACTCTCTCTTTGAGGTGTATGCAATGGGTGTGTCCGAAAACAAGAGGAGAGGGGGTCCTTTTATAGCCCAAGCGCTACCGCCGGCGCTATCCCGGATTATGAAAGATTTTGCGCGGCAGGATCTCTCATCCGCGATAACATTTTGCTCTATGCCTTTTGTGCGCCATGCTACCGCCAGCGCTAGTAGCTACCGCCGGCGCTATCCCTGATTAAGAAACTTTTTGCACGGCAGGATCTTCAATCCGTGGCAACCTTGCTTTTATTCCTTCTGTGTTCAGCGCTAACGCCAGCGTTATCCGCTACCGCCAGGCGTTAGCGCCTTCTATAACAGCTCCCGGAATTGCGCTCTTCATCGCTAGCGCCCGGCGCTAGGTGCTACCGCCGGCGCTAGTGAGCCTCTTCGAATTCTGGCTTCAATTTTGGGGGCAGTCATCATGAGTACTCCTTGAGTCATATGGACTATGTTAACCTACACACTTGAACACACAAGATCAAATACACATAGGATTTGTTATTCTCAAACCTAGGAGATGCGGAAGACCATGTTCCAACAAACTCCCCCTTTTAATAATAACAAATCCATTATTGATAAATCAAAGAATTAATAGATAAGTGTAACGGCCCAGCCCCGACCACCACACTGAGGGCTGGCAACCCGGGCGTCCTGGACAATGGGGCCAGGCGTCTAACGGTCGGTTAGCCGGCCCACTGGGTGGAGATGGACCGGCCTTGTGAGCTCAGTTGGTGATGAGACCTGTTTGAAGAGGTTCTTATCAAGGGTGGCGGGGGATCGAGACCCGCCATCAACACCCTACTGTAGCTGAGAAATAGGCTACAGGGATTGGTTGGGGTGTTGCTAAGCGGGCTGCAGCCCGGGCGTCCTGGACAATGGGGCCAGGCGTCTAACGGTCGGTTAGCCGGCCCACTGGGTGGAGATGGACCGGCCTTGTGAGCCGGGTTGCCAGCCCTCAGTGTGGTGGTCGGGGCTGGGCCGTTACAAAAAAGTGCACTTTTTTGTAACGGCCCAGCCCCGACCACCACACTGAGGGCTGGCAACCCGGGCGTCCTGGACAATGGGGCCAGGCGTCTAACGGTCGGTTAGCCGGCCCACTGGGTGGAGATGGACCGGCCTTGTGAGCCGGGTTGCCAGCCCTCAGTGTGGTGGTCGGGGCTGGGCCGTTACAAAAAAGCTCAGTTGGTGATGAGACCTGTTTGAAGAGGTTCTTATCAAGGGTGGCGGGGGATCGAGACCCGCCATCAACACCCTACTGTAGCTGAGAAACAGGCTACAGGGATTGGTTGGGGTGTTGCTAAGCGGGCTGCAGCCCGGGCGTCCTGGACAATGGGGCCAGGCGTCTAACGGTCGGTTAGCCGGCCCACTGGGTGGAGATGGACCGGCCTTGTGAGCCGGGTTGCCAGCCCTCAGTGTGGTGGTCGGGGCTGGGCCGTTACAATAAGCATGATGAAACTCTACTTGTGTGTGTGTGAGAGTGATGACTTAGGATAATTATTGATTTTAGCATTTAGAATTGCTTCCCCTAAATACATGCTCCCCCTAAGTGAGTGCACCCCTAATATGTAAGCTATCATCTGAATTTGTCATGTTAGGTTTATGATAGCGGGTTATATTTATCATGTTAGTTGTCCCCCTTTGTTATTAGCAAAAGAGGGTAGGGAAACAAAGCACCAAAGAATTTGTAAACATAAGAGAAGGCATGATTGATGAGTCCCAAATATATACACATTTATGGACTCATCTGGGCCGATTTTCTAGTCTATGCACTTCACTTTAGACATGTTTTCACTCATATTTGACACTCCATGCTAAGTGCACCTCTAGGCCCGTTTTTGGTGTTATTTCATGTTCTTCATTTTTAGTAGTTTTCATGCTTTGTTAAGTGCCACTTTCAGTGGCTGGATTTGTGGTTGTGCTGAAACAGGAGTCGTGCGGGTGTTCCCGGTACAATTCTGTACAGGAACACTGCGCACGATCACTATTTCTATTGCGCACGACCCCTGGTCGTGCGCCGCTGATCGTGTGCACTTAACACTATTTTTGAGTTATGTCTCGGACAGTTGGCACGACCACCAACGATATTGCGCACGACCACCGGTCGTGCGCCGCTGTTCGTGCGCACTTAACATCAATTTTATGAGTTCTGTTTCGACCAGCGCGCACGACCACCTATGATAGTGCGCACGACCACCGGTCGTGCGCCACTGGTCGTGCGAACATGGTATTTTATAAATTTCTTACCTTGCAGGCTCCACCCAGGCAGGAGGACGATCACAGAACTCCAGCATGCACGACCACTGGTCGTGCGCCAATGACCGTGCGCAGTATTTTCGCCAGCGCCTATATAATGTCCTGATCCGCAAATTAGGTATAATCTGGTTCCGGGAGCGCGATTTCCAGTCCGTACGCCACCGTTTTCCACTTCCATCCACCTCCACCTCATCTTCTCCGCGAGGGGAAGTTGTCTCCGGCCATTCTAAGCATTCCTCCATCGTCCGGAAGCATTCTCCGCCATCCGCAAGCACTCAAGCAAGCTGTCTCTATTTCTGTCCGGTGAGAAGGATAGCAATCCTGAGGTAGAAGACGACGGAAGCACATGGAGAGGTCGTGACAGTCTCTCAACGCCGGAAGCACAGTCCGCCCGAGTCCGGAGGTAGCTTGACAAACTACCATTCTGGTCGTGAACGACCGCTAGTCTTCGTCCATTGGTTGTCTTCTTCTTCCCTTTTTTTTGATGTATTTCTTGGAATCATTTAAACCTGAATATCTTGATGTTTAGCTTAAATACAATGGTTGTTTCTTCTCTATTCATCAATATTTGCTTGTGAATCGTTTCGCCTCCACTCACTCACGCACGCATCGTGTTCGATTCGCGTTAGCAAGAGCTAACGGCGATTTGCGAAGAGGTGTTTGCGACCCTCACTCTCCGCACTAGTGATCATTTCATTCGCATGCGCACCGTCCATCCGTCTCACGAAGCTCGGCATCGCGGCCATTGCATCCATCTCACCTAGTGAAGCGGTGATTTCGACCCACATTTCTTTTATTGTTGTTAACAGTAGGAAACCAAATCAAAACCCCACTTTCTGTGTTTGTTCCCGCTTGTGTAACAATTGTCATACAACGCAATTCGTTCACCCAACCTGCATTCCTCAAGAGACCGACACTCAGGGATCCTATTCCCAACATTTATTACTTGCGCGACCGGTGCACTTGCCGAATTAATCGCATCAATGATCGAGATTTTTTTAAGTAAATGATAAGGAGTTTTAGAATTGTTTTTTATTGAAATAGATCAGAGTTATGAGCATTACAAAATTTTCAGAGTTTGTAGCATAAAAGATTTTTATGTTTGAAGTAACCAATAAAAAGTGTTCCAAGTAAATCTATCACTTAATGAAAGATAGGAATTTTTAAGAATAAGTGATGATGCAAAGAATACAAGATATTAAGTAAGCATGAAAGCGCAAGGTAAAACACTTATATGGTTAAGATGCGGAAGACTTATAGCAATACAAAAACATCAAATAGTAATGATAATTCAAAAAAATATGAGTTAAAGTTCACAAAAGATGATGTTTTTGTAAATCATTTTGCAGTTAGACCAAAGCAAGCATGAAAAAATGTTTATCAAAAAGAAATTTCTACAATGTTACTTTAATTCATAATTCCAAAGACATACAAAACATTGTAGAACACATGCTAGGTTATCTAGCGCATTTCATAAATAAAAAGTGATATAGACTTAGCATTAGGATCCAATACTCATGAGAAGAAGTGTTATGGAAGATAATGATGTGCACATAAGTGTATTTTTGAGGAATGTAAACAAATGTTTTGATCAAAAATACAAGATATATGTAAAGTACGAGCACAATAAAACACAAATAAGATTACTTCCACACACTTTAATGCACAATAAAAGTTACAACTACCAAGGTGCTCTGCACACACAATGCTCATCAAGACTTATCAGGGTGCAAGTAGTGCTTGGGGGATCACATATTTTATTTTGAATTTTGAGACTAGTGATCCGGTGTGCTTAAGAGTAAGTGGTTTTTCTTATTTTTGAAAGAAATATTTGATTTGCACAAGACACTTTACTATTCTTTCAAGGTGCTCAACCTCACAATGCTTATTAAGGCTTATTAGGAGGTTCAAGTAGTGCTTGGTGGAGTTATCTTTGTCATTTATGTTATTATTTTGTTTTGTACAAAGTTCTCCGAATACACTTGTTTTGCAAATCAATAGATTTTATGAAAAAAAACATAACCACTTTTCTTAATTTTTAAGAGTGCAAAATAAGGAGTGTAGGTAAGATACTTGTTCAATTTTAATCCATTGTACTAATACAAAACATACACAAGCATTCTTTAGATTAAATACATATGTAGACAATGCCAAAAAAAAGTGAGTGAATAAATATCATTATCAAACATAAAACATTTCTCATACTTAGAGGCATCCTAAGCTTGATCCTACACAACTTTTAAACTATAATTAATGCACATTGGAATAGATATATTTAAGCATGAAGAAAGACAATGTCCAAAGTAGTTTGAAGAGATAAATTGCAACATTGTAGAATTTCTAAATAGTAGATTAAATCATGCTTGATTTTTCACAAAAAAAAAATCATAGAGGTTTTTTTTGATAGTTTTAAAGTTTTATATTTTTGTATTTGATTTTAGCAGATAAAAGCACATTTTTGTAATTTTTGCTTTTGTAATTTTTATATTTGATAAAGATGAACTTTAAACAAAGGAAACAACACAAGCGAAAAAGAAAAGCATGTTTTTTTGTAATTTGGTTTTTGTAGTTTTGTATTTGTTTTTTCAAAAAATAAAGAAACACGGAAGTGCAAAACTAAGCAGAAAATATAGATTTATATATTTTAAGGGATTTTTAGAAATTTAAAAAATACAGAAAAATGAAAATGGACGCTAACGTCTGCGGTAGCGCTAGCGCGGGAGACAGTAAGTGATTTTTGAAGATTTTGAAAATTTTGATTGTTGATTTTGATTAGGTGTCCCAATAGTAGTTTCATGCTGAAAGTGCAGATTTTTAGGAGATGTTTTTGATGGTTAAAAGTGAAGAAGCTTGTATTTATGAGCATGTTTTAACTTGTAAGATCTAGCACACCTAACTCAAGTCATAATAAACAAAATCGTGCATCGGGAAGAGGTTTAGTGAATATGTCAGCGAGTTGAGAGTCTGTCCCAATGAGGCTTACTTTTATATTTTCTTTCTTAATGTGATCCCTAATGAAATGATGATGAACGTCGATGTGTTTGGATCTAGAATGGTGTACAGGATTATATGTGAGGTCTATTGCACTTTTGTTGTCACATTTAAGATCTATGTTTTTGAGATGAAATCCAAAGTCCTCTAGTGTTTAGCTCATCCATAACGCTTATGCACAACAACTACCAAGTGCGATATATTCGGCCTCCGTGGTGGAGAGTGCAACCGAAGATTGTTTTCTACTAGACCATGCAACTAAAGAGGGTCCTAAAAAGTGACACGTACCGCTAGTGCTTTTTTTATCTAGTCAGCACCCGGCGTAGTCCGAATCGGAATAGCCATGGAGTGTGAAAGAGTCATTATGTGGGTACCATAATCCTAGTTTAGATGACCCTATTAGATAACAAAAAATACGTTTTACCACTTTTAACTGAGATTCTTTTGGATCGGCTTGAAAGCGAGCACATAAACATACGGCAAACATTATATCTGGTCTAGATTCACTTAAATAAAGAAGAGAACCTATCATTCCTCTATATAGCGTTTGATCAATAGAAATTCCAGATTCATCTTTTCCTAGTTTTAAAGAAGCACTCATAGGAGTAGAAGCTTGTTTAAGATTTTCAAATCCAAATCGTTTAAGCATATCGTGAACATATTTTGATTGACACAGAAAAATACCATCAGTTCTTTGTGAAATTTGAAAACCAAGAAAATATGATAGTTCTCCTACAAGACTCATTTCAAATTCATTTTTCATTATGAAGACTACTTCATTACACAACTCTTCATTAGTGGCTCCAAAAATGATGTCATCAACATATATTTGTAGAATAATTAATTCGTTATTTTTATGCTTAATGAAGTGTGTGTTGTCTGCACTTCCCATAACATAACCGTACTCTAACAAAAATGATGTAAGACTATCATACCAGGCATGGGGCGCTTGTTTTAAACCATAAAGCGCTTTTTCTAATTTGTAAACATGATTTAGAAATCTTTCATTTATGAAACCGGGGGTTGTTCTACATAAACTTCTTCTTTAATAAACCCGTTTAAAAAGCACTTTTAACATCCATTTGAAATAATTTTATTCTTTTAAAACTCGCAAATGCCAAAAATATTCGTATAGATTCTAAGCGAGCTACGGGTGCAAAAGTTTCTTCAAAATCTACCCCCTCGATTTGTGAATAGCCTTGAGCAACTAAGCGTGCTTTATTTCTTGCAATCCTAGATTCACCATCTAGCTTATTTTTAAAAATCCATTTTACGCCAATAATTGGATGATTAGATGGTCTTTCTACTAAATTCCAAACTTTATTTCTTTCAAATTGTCCTAACTCTTCATTCATTGCCAAAAACCAAAATTCGTCATTTAAAGCGGTGGAAACGTTTTTAGGTTCAATTTCAGACACAAAGCAAATATTTGAAAATGTTTCATGAAGAGAGGACTGAGTTCTTACCCCAGTAGAAGGTTCCCCAATGACTAGCTCCTTTGGATGATTTTTGGAGAAGTTTAGAATGCTTGGGGGTACATATTCATCTTCTTTTGACTTCTCCTCCTCTTCTTTGGACGGTTCTTCTTCGTCGTGCTCCAAGGATGGCAAAGGTTCATCATCGGTACCTGTAGGGAGCTTTTCTGCACATGGAACAAACTCATCAAATCTGACATTAATTAACTCTTCAACCTTGCTTGATCTTTTATTAAATATTATATATGCTTTACTAGTTGAAGAATAACCAAGAAATTTTCCTTCATCGCATTATTCGTCAAATTTTCCTAAAGAATCTTTTGTATTAAGAATGAAGCATTTACATCCAAATACTCTAAAATACGATACGTTGGGTTTCTTTTGATAGTAAAGTTCATATGGTGTGAGAGTTAATGATGGGCGAAGCATAACTCTATTCATTACATAGCATGCAGTGCTTAAGGCTTCTGCCCAAAAATACTTAGGTAATTTATATTCAGATAGCATTGTGCGTGCAAGTTCTTGTATTGTCCTATTTTTCCGTTCTACAACACCGTTTTGTTGAGTTGTGCGTGGAGCAGAGAACTCATGCTTAATACCTAACATGTCACAAAAAGATTTAAAATTTTCATTTTCAAATTCACCTCCATGATCTGAGCGAATGCATTTTATTTTTAAATCTAATTCATTTTGAATGCGAGCACATAATTTTGAAAATTCGCAAAACGCATCAGATTTGGAGGAGAGAAATACAGTCCAATAATATCTAGAATAGTCATCTATGAGAACATAAGTGTATAATCTACCACCAAGACTCGTAGTGTTAACGGGACCAAAAAGATCCATATGAATTAATTGCAGAGTTTTTGATGTAGAAATTTTGTTTTTGCTTTTAAAAGATGACTTAGTAAATTTGCCTTTTTGGCATGAAGAGCATAATGAAGATAAATTTCCATTTAACTTAGGCAAACCTCTAATCAATTCTCTTTTTGCTAGTTTTAAGATGAGCTTTGTACTAGCGTGGCCTAAGCGTCTATGCCATAATTCTAATTCATCATTTTTCGTTATAAAACATTTTATAGAAGATTTAGAAAGATCATGAAATGAAACTATGTAAACATTATGAATTCTAGGTGCAGTAATAACACATCTTTTGTTTTAGGATTAACAATCTTGCAAAGGTTAGTGGAAGATTCAAAAAGTACGTCTAAACCTTTATCACACAGTTGACTTATAGATATTAGGTTATGTTTTAATCCTTTCACATAAAGCACATTTGATATAAGAAAAGATGCGTTACCCACTGTACCAACTCCCATGATCCTTCCTTTACCGTTATCGCCAAACGTTACTATTCCTCCTTTCTTCCTTTCTAGGCTAAGGAATTTTGCTTTATTGCCCGTCATGTGTTTGGAGCAGCCTGAGTCCAAATACCACACGTCTTCTGTTTCCTTAGCCTTCCTGCAAATCTAGAAAGAGGATGAGAGTAAAGACCCAGATACCCAAGAGGTACCACCCATAGAGTAAATGGATTTCTTAGGTACCCAGATTTGTTTTAATGATCGTTGATTTATTATATTCCTGCAAGAGCCAGATGTGTGTCCAAATTTAAGACAATTAGCACACGAAATAAAGGGGGTTGAGTCCCTTTTCTGAGTTTCTATGTTGCCCTTGCTGGATGATGTTTGTACATTAGAAAAACCAGAAGAATTTTTAACTTTAGAGCTACCGCCGGCGTTAGTAGCTAGCGCCGGGCGGTAGTGTTCACTTTTATATCCGAGTCTGATTTTTCCAGACCCAAAGCATTGATTACCCAGAAGCATATCCAGGAATTTTTGACCAATCCCGAATTTGGTTATGGCTAAATTGAGATTTTGATTTTGTTTTTTAAGAGATGTATTTTCTTGAACAATCATAACACATTTGTTTTCAAATCCTTTTTTGTTCTTTTCAATTTGTAATATAGAAGTTTTCAATTTTCTCTCTAAGTCCCCTTTTTCTTTTACAATGATTTTGTTTTGTGAAAGGGCATTCGAGAGAGAAACTTCAAGTTCTTTTATCATAAATAAAGAGTGCTCACATTCTTGACATGAAACTTTTCTTTTTTCAAGAGAGTCTAATTTTTTTGTGAGCTTATAATTTTCTTTTATAATAGATTCATTTTCATGATTTAATAAAACAAATTTATCATAAAGTTATTCAAAGGTAGGAGGAGATACCTCAGTGTCGCTAAGAATACTGGTGTCGTCATCGTCGCTTTTGGCCATTAAGCACAAGTTTGCTTCCTCCTCGCTACTTGACTCAGAACCGTTTGACTCTTCAGAGGAAGAGTCATCCCAAGTAGCGGCCTTCAGCACTTTCTTCTTTTCTTTTGCTTTCTTTTGTTCTTTCTGTTCCTTTTGGTTTTTTGGGCACTGGCTCCGAATGTGCCCGGTTTTTCTGCAGTGATAGCATTCTGGAGGCGGCCTTTCTTCTTCGTCATCACTTCCTTTTTCTTTCTTCGATGAAGAGGAGGATCCCTTTCGTCGAGTATCTTTTTGGAAGAATTTTCGGAATGTGTTCCTTCTCTCTGGATTTCTGATGAACTTCTTGAAATTCTTCACGAGGAGTCCTTCTTCATCATCATCGTCCTCTACGATGCACTCCTTCTTTGATGTCAGCGCCAACGCCTTTTTCTTCGGCTCCTTGTTGTATTCGTCATGTTGAATTTGTAGTTCTACCTCATGGGTTTTGAGATTCCCAATGAGATTCACGATCTGGAGCGTTCTTAGGTTGTGCGACTCCGAGATGGCCGTCACCTTCGGATTGAACCTTGGAGGTAAGGAACGAAGAATTTTCCTCACCAAGTCCCCGTCGAAGTAGGTCTTTCCAAGCGCCTTTGATGCGTTGACAATCTTTGTGAAGCGAGTGTACATTGAGTTGATGTCCTCTTCCGTGTCCATCCTGAATTTTTCGTATTCAGATTCCAGTTGAAACAGCTTGGCATCTTTCACTTGCGATGTACCTTCGTGAGTAACTTCAAATTGATTCCAAATATCATAAGCAGTTGTGCATGCAGAAATTCTATTAAACTCAGTCCTATTTAAAGCGCAATATAAAGCGTTCATTGCTTTAGCATTATTTTTACACCTTAGTTTATCGTTGTCATCCCATTTATCCTTAGGTTTTGCTAATGTCTCCTCTCCTACTACAGTTGTAGGCGGAGAGTACCGTACTTCTACCATGTTCCATACTTCTACATCCATGGTCATAAGAAAACACATCATTCAATTTTTCCAGTAGTTAAAATCTGACCCAGTAAAGAGAGGGTGGTCGACTAACCCCTTGACCCTCAGGAAAAGCGAGATCATGAGACGCCATTGTTCCCGGTTGTTAAGCCGATTGGAACAAAACCCCCCTGATACCACTTGTTCGATCGGTCGGCGCCCTTAGAGGGGGGATGAATAAGGGTTTTCAAAATCTTTAGATTATATTTGAAAAACTTTGAATTATTGCAAGATTAAAGACATAAGTTAAGTAAAACAAAAAGAGAGACAAGCTTTATTAATGATAAATAAGTTTTACAAAACATGATCTCGATGACGCTAGAGATCAGAGGCGAATAATAAAAAGGCTCTTTTTGTTTTCTATCCCGACTCGCTTCCTCACGAACCGGTGGCCCTAGCCTTATCCTCCCCAGATTCGGCCTCAAGCCGCTCTAGCCAATCATTCCCCGGATGTGGCCTCGAGCACCCCCTAGAACTAGCCTAGATCTAGTCGCCAACATGAGGCGAATTTCAGCCCTAAGTGTACCCCAGACCTAGTCGCCAACACGAGGCGATTTCACTACCGTTTACAATGAAGAAAGGGAAATAAAATAACAAAACCTCCCTTAAGATGAACTTCTGAAGTCGGAGATGAAGATCCGCTGTAGAATCAGCGTTTGTTGAAGCGGGCTTCGTCTGGATTCGGTGTGATGGAATTCTCCTTCAGAAATTGGCTGAGCTTCGCTGGGACCTCAAATTTCGGCTAAGACAAGCCTCTAGAATTCTAGTACTCTCTCTCTGAGGTGTATGCAATGGGTGTGTCCGAAAACAAGAGGAGAGGGGGTCCTTTTATAGCCCAAGCGCTACCGCCGGTGCTAGCGCTACCACCGGCACTAGCCCAGATTAGGAAAGATTTTGCGCGGCAGGATCTCTCATCCGCGACAACATTTTGCTCTATGCCTATTGTGCGCCATGATACCGCCAGCGCTAGTAGCTACCGCCGGCACTATCCCTGATTAAGAAACTTTTTGCGCGGCAGGATCTTCAATCCGCGACTACCTTGCTTTTATTCCTTCTGTGTTCAGCGCTAACGCCAGCATTATCCGCTACCGCCAGGCGTTAGCGCCTTCTATAATAGCTCCCGGAATTGCGCTCTTCATCGCTAGCGCCCGGCGCTAGGTGCTACCGTCGGCGCTAGTGAGCCTCTTCGAATTATGGCTTCAATTTTGGGGGCAGTCATCATGAGTACTCCTTGAGTCATATGGACTATGTTAACCTGCACACTTGAACACACAAGATCAAATGCACATAGGATTTGTTATTCTCAAACCTAGGAGATGCGGAAGACCATGTTCCAACATCAACTTGCTGATATATTCACTAAACCTCTTCCCGATGCAAGGTTTCAAATGTTAAGGTTGGAATTAGGAGTCTTAGACATCTTAGGATGAATAACATGTAAAACGCTAATGTTTTATGCAATTTGAGCAATCAAGACATCTCTGAAAACTACAAAACTTCTGCATAAGACTACTCTTAAGAACCCTAATCAATATCAAAAATCAGATTTTTAAAATTCTAAAAAAATCGTGTACTGTTTCCAGTGCTAGCGTTAGTGCCGGCGCTAGCGTGGGTTTGTGATTTTTCTGTGTTTTAAAATTTCTAAAAATCTATAAAAATATCTTAGTTCATATGTACTACTTATTTGTTGTGTTTCTGACTTTTGTTATTTTTGTTTTATTCATATTATGAAAAAACAACTATAAATTTTCAAAATTCAAAAATATGTTTTTATGGTTTTCTATTTTTATTTTTATTATGAAAAATCAACTACAAAAATTCAAAATTCAAAAATATGTTTGTGTGATTTTATTGTGTTTATTTCATTAAAATTTTTCAAAATAACAAAAAAATAATGTATGATCTTTATTACTAATATCAAGCATGAATGAATTCTATTATTTAGACTTATTTACAATGTTAAAATTTATTCCTTCAAATTATTATGAACATTGTTTTGTTTATCATGCTTTGATATATCTATTTAAAGTGCATCAATTGTATTAAAAAATATGTGTAAAAACAAGCTTAGCATGCCTCTAAGTATGAGTAAATGTATTATGATTGATAATGATACCTTTCACTCACTTATTTTGGTAATCAACATGTGTGCTTAAATCTAAAAATGCTTGCTTGTGTATTGTATTTGTACAATGAATTAAAACTTGCATTAGTTTATTGCCTATACTACATTTGAATTGCACTTATGAAATTTAGAAAAGTGGTTAAGTTTAAAAAATTGGGTTTGCAAAACAAGTGTATTCGGAGAATGTTGTCTCATAAATATGAACAAAAAATTATATATGTAGACAAATATAACTCCACAAAGCACTACTTGAACCTCATGATAAGTCTTCATAAGCATTGTGAGGTTGAGCACCTTGGAAAGAATAGTAAAGTGACTTGTGCAAACCTTGGTTATTACACCACTTTGTTAAAAATTATGTGCATTAAAAATGTGTGAAAGTAATTTACTTGTGTTTTATTGTGCACTTTACTTTAAATATTTCTTGTATTTTGTTGATTTAAAACAATTGTTAACATTGCCCAAAATATACTTATGTGCACATCATTATCTTTCATAACACTTCTTCTCATGAGTATTGGATTCTAATGCTTTATCTATACTACTCTTTATATAAGAAATGCACTAGATAACCTAGCATGATCTCTCCAATGTTTTGGTATCTCTTGAACTTAAAATTAAGTAACATTGTAGTATAATCTCTCTTTGATATGTTCATTTCATGCTTGGTATCTCTGTGAAAAATTTTGAGATTTCAAAAAGGTTAAAACATCTTTCAATTTTGAACTAAAACTCATATTTTTACTTATGTTTTTCATGCTTACAAAAGGATGTTTCTTATAATCTTCTGCTTGCTTACAACTCTTATCTTTTCATTTGAAATCTCTTATATACTATGCTTACAATCTTTATCATTATCTATATTACAAAAGCTCGATCATGCTTTATCATTTATAAGAAATGCCTCCTTACTACCCTCACAACACCTTCTTTTGATAATACCAAAAGGGGAAGATTAATTGAAAAAATCTATATAGGAGAAATATAGAAGATTAAGGGGAGAATAATTCATGTAATCTATCATTTAGGGGGAGTAAAACATAAATTGCATTTATTTAGGGGGAGCATTAAGATAGGGGGAGTATGCATATCATCATGCTTATCATATAGTATAGTTGCACTATCATCTTGCTTATCATATACAATAAACACTATTGTTGATTTCTTGCTAAGAGGATTTGTTATTATCAAAAGGGGGAGATTGTTGGACATGTGTGTCACATCCCTTTATTTGAGAATAACAAATCCCAACTTGTATTTTATCTTGCTTGTCGTGTGTTTATAGTGTGCAGGAACAATAGGTGCAATACTCCACAGGTAGAAAGAAGCTGAATTCAAACATCTGGAAGAATGCACTATCGCCAGCGTTAGAGCTACTGCCAAGTTCCGTTCGACAAATTTGCCTGCGTTCAACAAAAATTCCGTTCGACGAATTTTCCTGCGTTCGACGAAAATTTCATTCGACAAAAATTCCATTCGACGAAATTGTTCCGTTCGACAAAAGTCCGCTCCACACGAACGCTGCCGCCAGCACTAGCACTACCACCTGGCGCTATCTCAAGTTCGTGCACAGCGCCACACCGCCGACGGTTTCGCAACCGCTCCACACGAACGCTACCGCAGGCGCTAGGAGCTTCCGCAGGCGCTAGGAGCTTCCGCAGGCGCTATCTTCAAGTTCTATAAAATGATGGGCTCTCTCTCGTTTTGAGAGAAGGCTTCCAGAGAGATTACTTGTGTCTTATTTCTAGAGCTGCTACTCTGCCGAAAGTTCATCTCTCACTCAAAGCCAAAGAGGATTTCTGGAGAAGGAAGCCACCACGCTGCACCTGAAGAACGATCGCTTCAACCTCGCTTATGCTACATCGATCCTTCATCCTCATCTTCAGAGATCTCATATAGGGAGTTTTATTTTTGTTATCTTTATTTTCATTCCATATATTTGTGTAACCTTTTAGAGAATACGCCTTGTGTTGGCGACTAGGTCTGGGTTGGACTTAGGAGAAATTCTCCTTGTGTTGGCGACTAGTTCTAGGTGATTAGATCTAGGGGGCTCGAGGCCATATCCGGGGAAGGATTGGATAGAGAGGCTTGAGGCCTTATCCGAGGAAGGATGGGCTAAAGCCAACCAGTTTGTGGGGATACAATTCGGTATAGAAAAGGAAAAGATATTTACATTTGTATGCCTCCGATTTCTAGCGATATGGAAATCAAATTTATGTAAACACTTTTTTCATATAATATAATCATGTCTCTTTTGTGTTTACTTGATTTCTATCATATGGCATAATTTATAGAATTGCAAATTACATTTGTTTCCTCTAAGATAAATTGTTATTTTGTTCTAATTTTCTCTAAACAATTTAGTAAAAATTTACAAAGATTTTTATTCCCTTATTCACACCCCCTCTAAGGGCGCCGTAAGATCCAACAAGTTGCCGATTCTACGACAGAAGCCGAGTATATTGCTGCTGAAAATGCGGAAAAGGAGGCTGTGTGGATTAGGAAATTCATCAGCGAGCTTAGTGTAGTTCCTAGCATTGTTGATCCCGTAGTTCTCTACTGTGACAACAACGGTGCTATTGCACAAGCTAAGGAACCTAGATCTCATCAGCGCTCCAAGCACATACTTCGGTGGTTCCATCTTATTCGAGAGATTGTCGATCGAGGAGATGTGAGCATATGTAGAGTACCGACTGAAGAAAATATTGCGGATCCACTGACGAAGCCTCTTGCACAGAGAAAGCATGATGGTCATACTAGATCAATGGGAATTAGATACATGAATGATCGTCTCTAGTGGGAGTCTTGTGGATTGTATTTGTCCATTGTTGACTGTTCATGTGATGGATATAGTACTTTATGTTTTATTTTACCTCTCTGGCAAGTTTTTTTATTATGTCAAGTGCTTCTACTATTAGATTAATTAGCATAATAAATGCCCTTAGAATATTTGCTTGCATAGGAATTCAAGTACGTGACTTGAATGTGAGGGCCTATGTTTAAATGAAGCTTCATTCTTAAATGGTCCCTGGTCGAGGTATCATCCTAGAAATTAGGGCAAGGATGAGACCATAAGACTAGCATGTGTGTTGATTGATGACCGGTTCTCACAGGTCATGATATTGTGATATCAAGTCATCACATGGGTACTTGTTAGGAATAAGTTGTACTAGACAGACCCACCGTGAGACTACTTTGTGTATTGTTATATAAACGTGTCACAAGTAGGTCTCAAGTGACAATGGTGTTTGTGGTTCTTCGACCTGAAGTCACAGCATTCATCAAGTGAGGAAGAGCGTACTTTGATTCCATCTAAAGTCTTCCTTGAGAAAGGTTGATGATAAGGGTGGTTATTGGGTATGTTAAGATTCATTTGAGTGTTTCTGCGTGGGAAGATATGGGATTTGTCCTCCTAAATGACAGGAGTTACATCCATGGGCCCCTTGATGGAATGAGACTGAGAAATGCATGGCCATGCTTGGATGAGACAATATGTGATATTGTGCTCACCAATTTAAGACAGTCTATTCTAGATCAAGGAATTAGGATTGAACAATTACGAGGGTGACACGGTCCATGCCTCTAGTTCTATCCGGATGTAAGGGACAAAGGGACATGATAACACTGATACATTGGTCAAGACAGGCTTGTTGAGTTAAGAACTCTTATTGCTTGGGTAGCAATGATGCATTGCTAGATGCCGCTCATTGTTTGTGAGACTTTTATTTGATAAGTTCAAGATCATGTGGGAGACTGTTGGAGTTTCCATGGTGATCTGGAACTGGTCAAATATCTAGTCTCACTGCCAACGCGATATGAGCCTATGGGGTCACACATAAGAGTGTATGGAGAAATTGGAGGAAGATTTGTATTAACAAGTGTGGATAAAAATTCGTTCGACGAATTCAAAGCCTGTTAGTCGAATGGCTGTAATAGCGCATTCGTCGAACGGCTATAATAGCGCGTTCGACGAATGGCTATAATAGCGCAATCGTCGAACGGCTATAATAGAGCGTTCGTCGAATGGCTATAATAGCGCGTTCGTCGAATGGCTATAATAGCGTGTTCGACGAACAGCTAGTGTAGCCGGTTCGACGAATGGCTAATGTGTTCGACGAACGGCTATTGTAGACGGTTCGACGAACGGCTAATGCGTTCGATGATCGGCTATTGTAGCCGGTTTGACGAACGGCTAATGCGTTCGACGAATGACTATTGTAGCCGGTTCGACAAACGGCTAATGCGTTCGATGAACGGCTATTGTAGTCGGTTCGACGAATGGCTAATGCGTTCGACGAACGCTTGCCGATTTGTCGAACGAAGTTTACGACTTCAGTTACATCGTGGGCGTGCGGATAGCGTCTCTTTTACGCTGGGTATAAAAGAATATGATTCTCTTCCGACCCGAGTGCGACCTAATTTTGCGAGAGATAAATTGAGGCGGAAGTGTTCCGACTGAAGTAATTTTTGACGGAAGAGTTCTGTTCCTCTCCCTCCGCCGCCGCCGCCTCCTCTACCTGACGTCGGACTTAGCAGTTCGTGGGAGATATAGAGAGTAGTTCTTCTCTGACCTAGATCTTGTGCGACAAGAGACTAGGGTTCTCCAGCACTCGTGTGGACTTCCCATAGAGGTGCTGATCTATTTCAGCGATTGGAACTCAGAAATTTGCCATTGGAGCATCTCGGTTAAGCTTAGACTTAACCCCCTTCAGGTTTAAATTTATGTATTGCATTGTGATGCTTTTATTCATTTCTTGAATCATGAAATCGCTAGATCCGAACTCTTTTGGGTTGTTCTAGTTATCATTTTATTCCGCTGCGCATATTAGATATGTTGTTATCATTTTGAATGATGCGTAGAAAACCCAACATTACATTGATGAAGATATCAATGATGTTCTTCTCACAAGTCCTCCTTCTCTAGTCAGACAAAAGGAAGGAGAATCCTCAACAACTGAGGCTTTTCCAAGAAAGGAATGGACAGAGGCTGAAAAGAAGGTCAAGGCATGTGATGCCAAGGTCATGAATATTTTAGTGTCAACAATGTCAAATGACATCTTCCATAAGGTTGATGAATGCCGATCAGCAAAGGAGATCTGGGATTCACTTACCACAATGGTGGAGGGAAGTGCTGATGAAAGAAAGGACAAAAAGTCCCTTCTTATATCCCAGTATGAGAACTTCCAAAAGAAGGCTGAAGAATCTGTTGCCAATATGTATGACAGATTCAGTCTTATCATTAATGAGCTCGGAGGTTAGATAAGGAAAGTTCCTTGACTGAAATTAATGATAAGATTCTCATGTGCTTCCCTAGCTCATGGGACTAAAGGATCTAGGCAATCAGAGAATTCAGATTCCACTGAGAGATCTCAACTGAAGATTTGCTAGGAAAGCTTAAGTCCTGTGAGATGCTTCTGAAAAACAGGGCTGAGGCTGAAGAAAGAGAGACCTCTCCAGCTCCTGTTCAAAGGTCCCTTGCTCTCAAAGCTACTAAAGGAGAGTCCTCCATTCCTGAGGATGAAATGTTCAGTCTGCTGGCAAAGAGATTCAAGAAGTGGGTGAAGACTGGGGACTCAAGGAGAAGAGAAAGGGACTCAAGGCACAGATATGATAAGACTCCAAAGAAAGAGGTTATCTGCTATACCTGCAACAAACCAGGGCACATTGCTCCTGACTTCCCACAAGAGCAAAGCGGGAATATCAACAGCAAGGATGAGAAGAAGAAGAAGAAGTCCTTCAGAGGAAAGGACATGAAGAAAACCAAAGGCTTTATTGCTGAGACATGGAGTGATTCTGAAGCAGAGCTAGACTCATCATCATCTGAGAGTGATGCTGAAGCAGAAGCTGTAGCAGCCTGCATGATGGCACTGGGAATGGCATCGGATGATGAAGATGATCAGGTATCATCTGTCTTTGATGAATTTGATTTTAATTCAGATGATTTTAAATCATGTTTTAAAGAGTTCTGCATAGATCATCTTAGAGTAGAAAAAGAATTGAACATTGCTAGGTTTGAATTAGAGAATCTTAAGAAAGATGAAACATTCTTAATAAATCAGAATCTAACTAATGAACTTAATGGTAAAGAGTTAGAATTGATTAAGCTTAGAGAGGAAAACACAAAACTAAAAGAAGAGCTAGCAAAGGCAAAGGACTTTGAGGACTCACTCAATGGGAGGAGTCATAAGCTCAAGGATATCACAGAAAATCTCTCTATGAGATTTAATCACCTAGGTTTAGGAGCAGGGCCCTCCACTAGCACAGAGTCATCTAGGAAACCTGCCTGAAAAAATCCAGTTTCCATTGTAAGACCTACTGATCATCAATCAAGTGAGAAGGGTGAATCATCCAAGGGTAAAGATAGCAGTGATATTGATAGGTTTGTTAAACCTAAAAGGGTAAATCTAAATAAGAAAGAAAAATCCCTAGGCAAGAATCATAAGGTCATAGCAAAACCTAGGAAATAAAGCATTCTGCTGATCTTAAACAATTACTGCGTCGAAACATTTACACTTTCGAATTCTTTGTCTCTTGCTCTCTTGCTCTCCTGCTCTCTCGTGCCTCCTTCACTCTCACTTTCGCTGTCTTGCAGGTACAACCAACATCTAATGTCTCCACCAATGGTGAACTCTAGATTCGATGTCGACATTGACTCCTTCAATGCGGCCGCAGAAAATTCAAGGCCATCCTTGGCCTATTTGAGTCTGCTGGACTAACAAAGCTCATCTCCACAAGATGTAAGATTCTAGAAGTAGAACTTACAGAATTCAAGAATACTATTTCAGTGACAGATGGTGGTGCTCTCCAAGGGACAATCTCGGTCCAATACATAAGTGTATCTGAGGAGATTCTCTCCCAAACTTTTGATCTACCCACAGGAAATGACTCAGACGAACTAACAGCAGAGGAAGTAAAGGCTGTTCTAGAAATAATGCAATTCAGAAAGGAGAAGCCAATCAATCTCAAGAAGATTGATGTGGCAGAAGATTACAGGTTTCTAGCTGACATTGTTGGGAAGGTCCTATTATGCAAAATTTCTGCCCATGATGCAATTCCCAAGCAACAACTGCAGATCATGGGAGCTCTTATTTTGAAGAAGAAAATCAATTGGGGAAGATGCCTACTTAAGATGATTGGGCATAAGTACTCCCATAAGGAGAATGCCTATATGAGGATAATGAGCCAAGTGCTCTTCAAACACTACCCAAACATCTGCAAGTCAAAAGGAGTGCCTATTCCTCTTGGAAAAAGGATTACAATAGGAATATTTTCAAAATGGACCAGGCAGATCCTGAAGCCTGGTCAAGCCCCAGCCTCTCTGCCTCCATCTCCTTCTCCTCAAGAGCCAGACAGGCAGATTCCAGACCTCTCAAGAGATGATATACCTACATTGGACACTATTTCAGACCTCCATCACCATTATCCTCAGGATCAATAACAACAACAACAACAGTTCCAATCCTCCTCAGCAACTGAGCCATCTCCTCAAACAGCCTATCAACCATCATCTAATCTCATTCCAGATTATCACACTGCTCCACCTCCACCACCACCATATCACTTCTCCCCTGAAGTTTACCATCCTCTCACTCCTGTTCAAGAAGAGCTCCCTCCACCACCTACAATTGATCTTGACCAGATAATCTCCAAAATAGTGGCCATGGCCTCCTCAACTTTTGCAGATCAAGTAGCCTCTTAGGCCAGGAAATTTGACAATAAATACTCACAGATAGAGGGTGAGTTATTAAGATTTCACAAAAAATTTCAGAGCCTCAAAGATTTTATATCTTCCTCCATGGTCATAAAGGAATTCTTAACCTCCCTGGCCAGTAAGGTTAAGAAGGGGGAGAACATTTTGGAGGAAGAAAGACCTGTTCTAGAGTTGAGTGGACAAAATAAAAGTGATGCCAATGAAGCTCCTGACAAAACTACTATAATCCAACAAGCACAGATCCGGGGGGAGCCTGCAAATCAGGGGGAGTCTACCCCAGATGTACAAAGCGATCTAGATGTAGAAATGGAAGCTGTAAGCACAGCTGCAGCTCTAGCTCAAGATGAAATTCAGGACCAGGTCCAGTTAAGATGAATAGGGGGAGATTGTTGGGAAAAACCCCTTTTGATTTAACTTAACAAATTATTTAAAAGTGATTTTATCTACTAGGGTTAAATTACCATTGTATACTGAGGGTAATATGGTCATTAGATGTCTTAGGAAGTCACACTCAACATCGGGTGTCGGGACCAGGTCAAGGTCAAAATTGGGCTATGTTAACATTTGCGTCGAATAGAATTCGACGCAACATCGAGTCCATATCAACACTGCTCTGACTAGAAGTCCAAGTGGTTTAAGCCCTCTGGCGAAGTAACTCAAGTCGACATAACATCGAATAGATGTCGACGTAGAGGTCAGGGACTTGTCGGAGTAACTGGAGTAGTCGACGCAGCTTCTACTTCAACTCGACGCAGAAGATGTTATTTGTCGAAGCCATCTAAAGTCGACGTGACGTGGACTTCATCTCAACGCAGAAGATGAAGCTCAGAGCCAGGCAGATCAACATGACGTACACGTCAATAGGATATCGACCCAACATCGACTAGCAGAGTTCAGTCGGAGCACAGATGAAATCGAAGCAGCTCCTAGAAGAACTCGAAGCTACGTCGATAAGAGAAGAAATGAATTCGATGATACGTCGAATACAGTCTATAAAAGTATATCCTTTCAGTTGTCTTTCTGATCCTTCTTTCATGTCCCACATCCTTCAAGACTGTTCCCCAATGGCTCAATAATTGCCTGAAATAGAAAGGAGCATTAAAGAAGGACACAAAAGGTTTCTTGGAACCATATTCCTTGTAGGTGGTCGGGACGAGAATTAAAGAGGAAAGAAAGAGAAAGTGATAAGCAGATTACCTTATGAAGGCATATCAAAAAGGGAAAGGATTTTGAATTGGAAGAAGAAAGGATAAAAAGAGAAGGGAAGATAGAGGCAGACAAAGCATTAATCACTATCAGTCGTCTCCTTTATTTTCTAGGGCATCCTCTTCTTATTCCACTCTCAGGAACTCTAACACAGCAAACAAAAAGAGAAGAAGGCTCTGTTGTTCTTCATCAAATAGAACAGAGGATCTGAAAGCTTCTCTTCTTCACAATCTCATAGCATCCAGATCACAATCTGAAGAAGAAGAAAGGATCTGATAATACAAAGCTTCTGCAAAACATCACTATCAAAAGCAGGGGCTAATCAAGAGCAGATCCTTTGGAACAACTCATAGGCTGATCTTCATACAGCCATCTTCAAGAATTCTGAGAACAGAATTCCTTCAACCTTCTCCCTTCTTCTTTCTCATTCTGTAAAAGAGTTTTATTAATCCCTCTTCAAACGATTCAGTGGTTCAAAATCTCCTCATCAAAATATCTGGTGGTTCAAGATCTCCTTATGAAAAGTTTTGTGGTTCATGATCTCCTTGTCAAAAGATCATTGGTTCTAAGAGTCTCCTGATCAAAAGACTCAGGCACAGGTGGTGCATTCCTACCAGGTGGTAGAAGAGAGGACTACCCACATTTTGGTGAACCTCTATAAAGTTTATTGTGTCTGTTCTGTGATTTTCTGTGCTGTCCCAGTCTTTTATTTTGCACTTATTTGCTACATTCTTTATTCTGCTTGGATTGTTAAGCATAACTCCTTAGAATAATTTATTGTTAAACACAGTTAGGATAGAAATATTTTAAAACTCTATTCACCCCCCCCCCCCTAGAGGAATCTCAGAGGCACATTGTGCACTTTCAACTGCTACTGCTCGTTTCTTCTGAACAACTAGTTTGAAGGCTGGATCTATGTTTAAATGATGGCAAGCTACATCAGGATCCATCGCTGGCATGTCATTTGCTAACCAAGCGAACACACACATCTAGTCTAAATAAGCAAGCTATTAACTCCTCCTTTTCAATTTTGGAATGTTCTGCATTATCTGAAAGCACTTTGCCCTCATCTCCCTCAACCGGAATAACCTGGATACCCTAGGCAGGTTCTAAGTGAGTTTCTTCAGCTCAACTTTTAATCTCAACCTCCTGATCTTCTAAAATGGATTCTCTCGAGACTTCCATTTTTTGACCTGAGCATGTCGATCTCAAAAATAAGCAGAAGAGAACAACAAAGTGATCTAAGAAGGGCGGCCAATAAAGCAAAAGATAAATTTCCAGAAATCAGTTTAAATTGAGTGAGATAAAAGCAGCGGAAAAGAGATGAAGAAAAGGCAAATTTTATTGAAACAAATTCATTTACAAACAACAGCCTCGAAGAGGCTTAGAGGAGTTTAATAGCTAAAAAACAAAAGGACAGCTATCAGCTAGAAATGAGCTCAAATTTGGGTATTGGGATCTCCTCATTCAGAACTCAGAGGTATTAGTACTTCATCTTCGACTCCCAACTAGGAGGCTATGTCGACAAAACTAACAGTCTTCATATAGTACTCTCGGGCTAGCCTGGGATCTCTCCTGACACTTAACTGCTTCCCTTGAGGAGACAATTTGAGGGCAAGATGGAACATAGATACTACAGGTCTATACTGGTTGAGGATGGGTCTACCAAAAATTGCATAGTAGCTGCTAGGAGAATCTACTACTTTGAATTCGGCTTTCTTGATGATCCCACCCATCATAATAGTTAGAGAAACTTTCCCTTCGACCTCTTTCTTCTCTCCTGAGAAGCCATAAAGGGGCCCTTTGGTAGAAAGCATTTGCGTCACAGTCTTCAGGGCTTTGAAGGTAGGTTGAACAATAAGTTTACCAAGCTTCCGGTATCCACCAGAATCCTTTCGACTGTGAAATTCTCTATCACAGCCTTAATGACAAGTGCATCATTAAAGGGATTCCCGTATGGTGGAAGGTCTTCTTTGCTGAATACAACCACCTTCGGAATAGGGGCTGAGGTAGAGGCAACGGAGACTTCATCCCTGAAGACTCTGGCCATACTGGACTTCTTAGAGGACTCGAGTCCAGCACCCCCATGGATGCAAAAGATCAAACCATTTCCCCACTCATTGTCCGCCTCTAGGCACTCATAACCGATGTGGAGGATACCAAAGAGGTTGGCATCATCCACCTCCTAACACTCCCAACCAACCTCAGTGATGATCTTTTCCTTCTTTGACTAGTCTTCAACCTTTTTATCGATCAGATCTTGGAGTTTGCCTTCTTTGAGGAGCTTCTCAATCAAGAACCTGAGTGCTCTGCAATTTTTAGTCTGATGCCCCCTCTCTTTATGTAATTCCCAATTGAGACTTTGGTTTCAGAATTTGACATCGGACTTCATTGGAGCTGGCCTCTTGAAGAAGGGTTGTTTTTCGATAATTTCCAAAATTTCTGAGATAGGAAGAGGCAGAGCTGCAAAAAACTCTTGCAAGTTGTTAAAGGGCTACTTAGGCTGGTTAGCAGGAAGAGGTAGGAGAGGAAGACAAGTTAATGGCTGAGCCTGAGCAGGATGCTGCCATTGAGTGCATTGTTGATGGTTAACGACTGGGCGATGATGGCGAAAGTTTCTGCCTCAAGCAGCCTGAGGTTGGTACTCTTGGCGAGCTAGCTACTGATGATGTTGAGGAGCTAAAGAAGAGGAGATGCTACCACCCTGGTAAGCCATGTTGGGGAGGTATGAAACATACTCTGGATTGTAGATCGCACCCTCGATGAACCTGTTCACAATTGAAATTAGTTCTTGGTAAGAACGAGGTTCTTTGGTAGTGACTTTCGGCTTCAGAGGGCCCTCTTGGAGGGCGTTGATGAATGCAACTTGGTGGAGGACGGGGCCGACATCATGGATACTCGGGATTTCTTCCTGAAAATGGACGGCCAAGTGAGCTATGGTCTCACTTTCACCTTGCCTGATCTTGAAAAGGGCCGCATGGCCACTCTTTCGTTTCCTTGAGGTGGCAAACCTCAAGTGAAACTCTCTCCTCAGGTCTGCAAAGTATGTAATAGACTTGGTAGGGAGGCTAAAGAACCACTCCCTGGCTTCACCTCCAAGGGAGGTCACAAACATCTTACAACGGAGAGCTTTAGACAAGGTCCTCATCGACACTGCAGCTTCAAAAACTTGCAGGTGAGAGATCGGATAATCTATCCCAGAATACACTGGAAGTCGGGGCTCTCGAAAACCCGTGGGAACAGGTTCCCACCTCACTTAATCCACGAACAGGGAAGGCTCTTCCCACAAGTCACCTGGTAGAGGAGCAACGCCCTCCTGAAACTCAGAGCTCGAGCAGGACTTCCCCGGGCAACGGCCTAGTAAACTCCTGCTGAGCAGCGAACTCTACCCCCTGAGACTACAAAGGTGCGACAGCCAAGAGGTCCACGCAGTCAGAAACCTAACCGCAGGCAGGCTGGACAGCTGCTGGCGTAGTGACCTCAATGTCTTGAAGAGCTAGCCGCTAGGAAATTACTTCTAAAGCTTTTCCTATTGCCTCCGTCTGCTGGGCGGTCTCGTGCTGAGCTCGAGCAAACTCTTGTCGAGTTTGCTCGAGTGCCCGCTCGAAGCGTGCTTCTAGATCTTCAGAGTTCGCGTGACCTACATCAGGATGACCGTCACTGAACTGACTCCGCAACTCTCGATCTGTCATCTCAGACCGCCGCACTTCACCAGCAAATCCAATCTGAAGGTCGCGTGTTCGTTCTGTTGATGCAAAAATTGCACCTCCATAACTCACACTCGAGAATCGGAAGAGAAACTTTGAACTGCCAGTTACTAGGTTGCTGAGAGTGTCAAACATGATATCGCTGAGAGATAAGTGGAGATCGTCGCTCTAATAACTCTTAGCTGGGAGAAGATCCTAGAAGGAAAAATACTAGAGGTTAGAGGAGTGAAAATCAATACTGATTGGCTCCGCAATTAGCTCCAAACACCATCCAAAAGTCCTTTTCTGAGGACCACTACCCCTCTATTTATAGATGCATAGGCTGCCCAAACGGGTAGCTTCTAAAATTACGGGCTGCCCGGGATTTAGGAGAAGCTGGATAGGGGTGAGAAGTTTCCTGTCATGCCTTTGTCAGAGATAGAAGAGAGATTTAGACCGTGCAAACTCTGGGATGGCTGGCAACCCGAACTGACGAGATTACTAGGCGGTCTCGTGACTGAGACCGTGTGATCAGTCAGATAGAACCGATCTGGTGGACGAGACCGCATGAACTTCCTTGATTAACAGGTATAGCGATCTTCCGGGCGAACACTCCTTATCAAAAGATCTGGGTGGTTCAAGATCTCCTTATCAAAAGATCTGAGTGGTTCAAGATCTCCTTATCAAAAGATCTGAACGGTTCAAGATCTCCTTATCAAAAGATCTTTGGTTCTAAGAGTCTCCTTATCAAAAGAGTCAGGCATTGGTTACGCATTCCTACCAGGTGGTAGAAGAGGGGACTACCCACATTTTGGGGAACCTCTATAAAATCTTGTGACTTCTATGTGTGTTAATTTTCTGTGTTGTCCCATATAGCTTACAACTTTTCTGCTTTACTTTAACAGCATTAATTTTATTTTGTGTTAGGTATTGTTGAAGCTTAACACTAAGTGTTTTTATTGTGTGTGCACAAATTGGATAGAAATATTTTTAAATCTCTATTCACCCCCCCCCCCTCTAGAGTATACTCAGAGTCACACTATTAACTTTCAATTGGTATTAGAGGGAGGTTGATCATTAAAAGGTTAACACCTTGATCAAAAAAAGACCTCCTACTCTTATTTCTTTACAATAAATTTATTTTATAAAGAAAATGAGTTCTAAGGATTATGCCTCAACAAGACCTCCAGTGTGTAACCTAAATAAGTTTACGCTCTGGAAGGCCAAAATAAAGTTATATATGAACTCTATTGATGAGGACATCTTTGATGTTATCATTACAGGTCCTCCAGCCCCATACAAGAAGGATGCCAGTGGAGCTTCTATTGGATCGATTGGCGCCCTTAGAGGGCAGGTGAATAAGGGAATAACTTTTCTTTTTAAAATTTTAGACGATTTACTAAATTGTTTAAAGTAAATTAGAACGAGATAACAATTTGGCTTAAAGGAAGAAACAATTGTAATTTGCAATTTTATAGTTTATGCCAAATGAAAGAAATCAAGTAAACACAAATGGAGACATGATTATATTATATTTAAAGGTGTTTACATAAATTTGATTTCAATATCGCTAGAAATCGGAGGCGTACAAAGTAAAACAAATTTTCCTTTTCTATACCGACTTGTATCACCACAAACCGGTTGGCTTTAGCCAATCCTTCCCCGGATATGGCCTCAAGCCGCTCTAGCTAATCCTTCCCTAGATATATCCTCAAGCACCCCCTAGATCTAATCTCCTATACCTAGTCGCCAACTCACGCGGTGAACTACCCCCTGAGCCGCGCAAGGACCTAGTCGCCAACACAAGGTGAATTCTACTACAAAAATTACAATAATGAAATAAAGAAAATAACAAGAACTCCCTCTATGAGATTTCTGAAGTTGAGGATGAAGGATCGTTGTAGCACAAGCGAGGTTGAAGCGATCGTTCTTTGGATGCAGCGCGGGGCCTTCCTTCTCCAGAAATTTTCTTTGGCTTTGAGTGGGAGATGAGCTTTCTGTAGAGTAACAACTCTGGAAATTTGGCACAATTAATCTCTCTGGAAGCTCTAACCGACACAAGAGAGAGCCCATCAATTTATAGAACTTGCAGATAGCGCCTGCGGTAGCTCCTAGCGCCCGCGGTAGCGTTCGTGTGGAGCGGTTGCGAAACCGTCGGCGGCGTGGCGTTGTGCACGAACTTGAGCTAGCGCCAGGCGGTAGCGCTAGCGCCAGGCGGTAGCGCTAGCGCCAGGCGGTAGCGCTAGCACCTGCGTTAACCCCTAACACTGGCGTTAGTGCATCAGCTCAGTTTGTTGGTTCCAGGCTGCTTTCTTCCTGTGGAGTATTGTACCTATAGTTCCTGCACACTATAAACACACGACAAGCAAGATCAAATACAATTTGGGATTTGTTATTCTCAAACAAAGGGATGTGGCACACATGTCCAACAATCTCCCCCTTTTGATAATAACAAATCCTCTTAGCAAGAAATCAACAAAGGTGTTTATGGTAAATGATAAGCGAGATAAAAGTGCAATTATAGTATATTATAAGTATGAGAATAGTGCATACTCCGCCTATATTAATGCTCCCCCTACATAAATGCAATTTATGTTTTACTCCCCATAAATGATAGATTACATGAATTAGTCTCCCCTTATTCTTTTATATTTCTCCTATATAGATTTCTTCAATTAATCTCCCCCTTTTGGTATTATCAAAAGAAGGTAGGGTGAGGGTAGTAAGGAGGCATTTCTTATAAATGATAAAACATGATCAAGCTTTTGTAATATAGATAATGATAAAGATTTTAAGCATAGTATATATAAGAGATTTCAAATAAAAAGATAAGAGTTGTAAGAAAGCGGAAGATTATAAGAAACATCTTTTTGTAAGCATGAAAAGCATAAGTAAAAATATGAGTTTTAGTTCAAAATTGAAAGATGTTTTAACCTTTTTGAAATCTCAAAGTTTTTCATAAAGATACCAAGCATGAAATGAACATATCAAAGAGAGATTATACTACAATGTTACTTAATTTTAAGTCCAAGAGATATCAAAACATTGTAGAGATCATGCTAGGTTATCTAGTGCATTTCTTATATAAAGAGTAGTATAGATAAAGCATTAGAATCCAATACTCATGAGAAGAAGTGTTATGAAAGATAATGATGTGCACATAAGTATATTTTGGGCAATGTTAACAATATATTTAAATCAACAAAATACAAGACATATGTAAAGTAAAGTGCACAATAAAACACAAGTAAATTACTTTCACACACTTTTAATGCACATAATTTTTAACAAAGTGGTGTAATAACCAAGGTTTGCACAAGACACTTTACTATTCTTTCCAAGGTGCTCAACCTCACAATGCTTATGAAGACTTATCAGGAGGTTCAAGTAGTGCTTGGTGGAGTTATATTTGTCTACATATATAATTTTTTGTTCATATTTATGAAACAACATTCTCTGAATACACTTGTTTTGCAAACCCAATTTTATAAACTTAACGACTTTTCTAAATTTCATAAGTGCAATTCAAATGTAGTGTAGGCAATAAACTTATGCAAGTTTTAATTCATTGTACAAATACAATACACAAGCAAGCATTTTTAGATTTAAACACACATGTTGATTACCAAAATAAGTGAGTGAAAGGTATCATTATCAATCATAATACATTTACTCATACTTAGAGGCATGCTTAGCTTGGTTCTACACATATTTTTCAATACAATTGATGCACTTTAAATAGATATATCAAAGCATGATAAACAAAACAATGTTCATAGTAATTTGATGGAATAAATTTTAACATTGAAAATAATTCTAAATAATAGAATTCATTCATGCTTGATATTAGCAATAAAGATCCTACAGTTTTTTTTGTTGTTTTGAAAATTTAATGAAATAAAAACAGAAAAATCACAAAAACATATTTTTGTATTTTTGAATTTTGAATTTTTGTAGTTGATTTTTCATAATATAAATAAAACAAAAATAAAATAGTAAGAAACACAAAAACAAATTAGTACATATAAACTAACATATTTTTAAGGATTTTTTGAAATTTTGAAAATCACAAAATTCAAACATTCACGCTAGCGCCGGCGCTAGCGCTAGCGCGGGAAATAGTAAGTGAAATATTGAAGTATTTAAAATTCTGTTTTTTGATATTGATTAGGGGTCTTAAGAGTTGTCTTATGCAAAAATTTAGTAATTTTCAGAGTTGTCTTGATTGCTCAAATTGCATACAACATTAGCTTTTTACATGTTATTCATCCTAAGATGTCTAAGACTCATAATTCCAACCTTAACATTTGAAACCTTGCATCGGGAAGAGGTTTAGTGAATATATCGATAAGTTGAGAGTCCGTGCCAATGAAACTTATTCTAACATTTTCCTTCTTAATGTGATCCCTTATGAAATGATGACGTACATCTATATGTTTGGATCTAGAATGGTGTACCAGATTATTTGTGAGATCAATGGCACTTTTGTTGTCACATTTTAATTCAATAAGTTTTAGATGAAAACCAAAGTCCTCTAAAGTTTGGCTCATCCATAGTGCATGTGCACAGCAACTCCCTAATGCAATGTATTCGGCCTCCGTGGTGGAGAGTGCAACCAAATTTTGTTTCCTACTAGACCATGCAACTAATGAAGGTCCTAGAAAATGACAAGTACCACTAGTGTTTTTTCTATCAAGTGAACAACCGGCGTAGTCCGAATCGGAGTAGCCGTGAAGTGTAAATGAATTATTGTGCGGGTACCATAATCCTAATTTAGATGACCCAATAAGATATCTAAAAATTAGTTTTACCGCTTTTAAATGAGATTCTTTTGGATTGGCTTGAAATCGAGCACATAAGCATACGACAAACATAATATCGGGTCTAGTTGCACTAAGATAAAGTAGGGATCCTATCATACCTCTATATAAGGTTTGATCAATTGAAATTCCCGATTTATCTTTTGCTAATTTAAGTGATGCACTCATTGGTGTAGAAGCATGTTTAAGGTTTTCAAATCCAAAATGCTTAAGCATATCATAGACATATTTGGTTTGACAAATAAAAATACCATCATTTCTTTGTGAAATTTGAAAACCAAGAAAATAAGAAAGTTCTCATACTAGACTCATTTCAAATTCATTTTTCATCACTTCAATAACTTCATTACATAACTCTTCATTAGTAGATCCAAAGATTATATCATCAACATATATTTGCAAAATAATTAAATCATCATTATTATGTTTAATGAAGAGAGTATTATCGACACTTCCCATAATATAATCGTGCTTCAATAAAAATGATGTAAGTCTTTCATACCATGTACGTGGCGCTTGTTTTAAACCATAAAGTGCTTTTTCTAGTTTATAAACATGATTGGGAAATTTTTCATTAATAAAACTGGGGGGTTGTTCAACATAAACTTCTTCTTTTACAAAACCGTTGAGAAAAACATTTTTTACATCCATTTGAAATAATTTTATTCTTTTAAAGCATGCAAATGCTAGAAAAATTCTAATGG
Organism: Dactylorhiza incarnata; assembly: GCA_033032865.1. Taxonomy (NCBI): domain Eukaryota; kingdom Viridiplantae; phylum Streptophyta; class Magnoliopsida; order Asparagales; family Orchidaceae; genus Dactylorhiza; species Dactylorhiza incarnata. Next base: position 4,923,012 of record JAWHQI010000068.1, read on the forward strand.
ATTCCAACCTAGCAATGGGTGCAAAAGTTTCATCAAAATCTATCCCCTCGATTTGTGAATATCCTTGTGCTACTAAGCGTGCCTTATTCCTGGTGATTCTAGACTCACCATCTAATTTATTTTTAAAAATCCATTTTACACCTGCAACCGGGTGATTAGATGGTTTTTCTACTAATTTCCAAACATTATGTCGCTCAAATTGTTCTAACTCTTCATTCATAGCCAAAAACCAAAATTCATCATTTAAAGCAGTAGAAACGGTTTTTGGTTCAATTTCGGAAACAAAATAGATATTTGAATATGATTCACGAAGAGAAGAGTGAGTTCTTACCCCGATGGATGGTTCACCAATTATTAATTCCCATGGATGATCCTTTGTGAATTTCAAGGCACTTGGAGGTACATATTCATCTTCCTTGTTCTCCTCTTTTTCTTCTTTGGAAGGTTCCTCATCACCATGCTCCAAAGGTTGTAAGAGATCATCCTAGTTGCCTGCAGAAAGTTTTTCTACACAAGGAACAAACTTATCAAATTTTACATTTATTGACTCTTCAACTGTACTAGTTCTTTTATTAAAAATTCTATAAACTTTACTAGTTGAAGAGTGCCCAAGAAAAGTTCCTTCATCACATTTTTCATCAAACTTTCCCAACCTATCTTTTGTATTCAAAATAAAACATTTACAACCAAAAACTTTGAAATAAGATACATTAGGCTTCTTTTGAAAATAGAGTTCATATGGTGTGAGATTAAGATATGGGCGAAGCATGATTCTATTCATAACATAGCATGATGTATTTACGGCTTCGGCCCAAAAGGACATAGGTAATTTATATTCATATAACATAGTGCGTGCTAGTTCTTGAAGTGTACTATTCTTTCTTTCTACAACACCATTTTGTTGTGGTGTGCGTGGTGCAGAGAACTCATGTTTAATGCCTAACATATCACAAAAGGATGTAAATTTTTCATTTTCAAATTGTCCTCCAAGATCCGAGCGAATGCATTTAATTTTCAAATCACTTTCATTTTGAATACGAGTACATAATTTTGCAAATTCACAAAACGCATCAGATTTGGAAGAGAGAAATAATGTCCAACAATATCTTAAAAAATCATCTATTAAAACATATGTATATAATCTACCACCAAGACTTGCAGTGCTAACGGGACCAAAAAGATCCATATGAATTATTTGCAAGGGTCTTGTGGTAGAAATGAAATTTTTACTTTTGAAAGAGGATCTAGAAAATTTACCTTTTTGACATGGTGAACAAAGAGAAGGTAAAGTTCCATTTAATCTAGGCAATCCTCTAATTTAATTACTTTTGGCAAGTTTTACAATGAGCTTTGTGCTAGCATGTCCTATTCTTCTATGCCAAAGTTCTAATTCATCATTTTTAGTGATGAAGTATTTTATAGATGATTTAGAAAAATCATGAAAAGAAACTATATAAACATTATGTATTCTTGGTGCAGTTAGTAAAATATCTTTTGTAGTAGGATTAGATATTTTGCATAGATTAGTGGAAGATTCAAATAACACATCTAATCCTTTATCACATAATTGGCTAATAGAAATTAAAATGTGTTTTAATCCTTTCACATAAAGAACATTAGATATTGTAAAGGATTTGTTACCAACTGTACCAATTCCCATGATCCTTCCTTTTCCGTTATCACCAAACGTCATGATCCCTACCTTCTTCTTTTCTAGGCTAAGGAACTTTGCTTTATTGCCCGTCATGTGCTTGGAGCATCCTGAATCCAAGTACCACACGTCTTCATTGTCCTTAGCCTACCTGCACATCTAGAAAGAAGATGAGAGTAAAGATCTGGATACCCAAGTGTTACCACCCATAGAATAAGTGGAAGCCTTAGGTACCCAGATTTGTTTTAAAGTATTTTGTTTTTTTTCCTGCAAGAACTAAATGCGTGACCTAACCTATAACAGTTTGCACACGAAATAAAGGGGGTTGAGACCCTTTTCTGGAAAATTTTCTTGCTGGAAGAAATTGGATTTACAGAAGAAAAACATTTTGGAAAAGAAAATTTAGGTTTCTGGTATGAGGTGCTAGCGTCGGCGTTAGTGGCTAACGCCAGGCGGTAGCCCTCTCCTCGATATCCGAGCCCAAATTTTCCAGAACCATGGCGCTGGTACCCTAAAATCATTTCCAGTGATTTTTGGCCTATTCCAAATTTTTTACTGGCCATGGTGAGATCATGAACTTGTGCTTTAAGTGAAGAATTTTCTTTCACAAGCATGACACACTTATTTTCAAAACCTTTTTTGTTATTTTTGATTTGCAAAAGAGAGGCTTCTAATTTCCTTTCTAATTCCCCCTTCTCTTTTGTAAGGGTTTTGGCATGAGAGAGGGCTTTAGAAAGTGACTCTTCAATATCTTTTGCCAATTTTGTGGAGTGATCACACTCTTGGCAAGAAACCTTTCTCTTTTCTAAAACAATTACCTTTTTGGAAAGCTTTTGATTTTCTTTAATAAGAGATTCATTTTCATGATTCAATAAAATACTATCTTTCATATTTTTATCAAAAGCTTTGCAAGTTTCAAGGAATTCATTAAAGAGTTCATCATAAGTGGGAGGAGTTACCTCAGTGTCGCTAAGAACACTGGTGTCGTCACCGTCGTTTCCATGTCCCATGAGGCACATGTTTGCTTCCTCATCTTCGCTTGATGAAGACCCGCTTGATTCTTCGGAGGAGGAGGAGGAGTCATCCCATGTTCTAGCTTTTAGCACCTTCTTCTTCTCCTTCCCTTTGTGCCTCTTTTCCTTCTTCTCCTTCAAGAACTTTGGGCACTGGCTCTGAATGTGCCCGGTCTTCCTACAATGAAAGCATTCTGGTGGAGGTCTTTCTTCTTCATCATCGCTCTCCTTTTCCTTCTTTGAGGATAACCCTTTCCATCTTGCATCCTTTTGGATAAATTTCTGAAAAGTGTTTCTCCTTTCCGGATTTCGCATGAACTTTCGGAAGTTCTTCACCAAAAGGCTTTCTTCATCTTCATCCTCATCCTCTTGGCACTCCTTCTTTGATTTTAATGCCAACGCCTTCTTCTTTTGCTTCTTGCTGTATTCATCATGTTGGATTTTCAGTTCTACCTCATGGGTTTTGAGATTCCCAATGAGGCTTTCAACTTGGAGCGTTCTTAGATTGTGCGATTCTGAAATGGCTGTCACCTTCGGGTTGAATTTTGGTGGAAGAGAATGAAGAATCTTTTGGAACAAGTCGCCGTTGGAGAAGGTCTTTCCAAGAGCTTTGGAGGCATTGACGATCTTGGTGACGCGCATGTACATGACATCAACATCTTCACTTTCATCCATCCGGAATTTTTCATATTCCGACTCAAGTTGGAAAAGCTTTGAATCTTTAACCTGCGATGTACCTTCATGAGTAACTTCCAAATGATTCCAAATTTCATATGCAGTAGTACATGCAGAAATTCTATTAAATTCATTTCTATCTAACGCACAAAATAAAGCATTCATAGCCTTGGCGTAATTTTTGCATTTTAGCTTATCCCTATCATCCCATTTATCTTTTGGTTTATCTAAAGTTATCTCTCCAACTACAAATGTAGGAGGAGAGTATTCCTCTTCTACCATATTCCATACCTCAATATCTAGGGTCATAAGAAAACATCTCATCCTATTTTTCCAGTAATTATAATCTGACCCGGTAAAGAGTGGAGGTCAACTAATTCCATGACCCTCAGAAAAAGCGAGATCATAAGACGTCATTATTCCTTGTTTTTAAACCATTTGGAATAACCTCGCTCTGATACCACTTGTTGGATCGATTGGCGCCCTTAGAGGGGGGGGGGTGAATTAGGGAATAACTTTTCCTTTTAAATTTTTAGACGATTTACTAAATTGTTTAAAGTAAATTAGAACGAGATAACAATTTAGCTTAAAGGAAGAAACAATTGAAATTTGCAATTTTATAGTTTATGCCAAATAAAAGAAATCAAGTAAACACAAATGGAGACATGATTATATTATATAAAAAGGTGTTTACATACATTTGATTTCAATATCGCTAGAAATCGGAGGCGTACAAACTAAAACAAAATTTTCCTTTTCTATACCGACTTGTATCCCCACAAACCGTTTGGCTTTAACCAATCCTTCCCCGGATATGGCCTCAAGCCTCTCTAGCCAATCCTTCCCCGAATATAGCCTCGAGCACCCCCTTGATCTAATCTCCTAGACCTAGTCGCCAACTCACGCGGCGAATTACCCCCTAAGCCGCGCAAGGACCTAGTCGCCAACACAAGGCGAATTCTACTACAATAATTACAATAATGAAATAAAGCAAATAACAAGAACTCCGTTTATGAGATTTTTGAAGTTGAGGATGAAGGATCGCTGCAGCACAAGCGAGGTTGAAGCAATTGTTCTTCGGATGCAGCGTGGGGCCTTCATTCTCCAGAAATCTTCTTTGGCTTTGAGTGGGAGATGAGCTTTCGGCAGAGTAACAGCTCTGGAAATTTGGCACAATTAATCTCTCTAGAAGCTCTAACCAAAACGAGAGAGAGCCCATCAATTTATAGAACTTGAAGATAGCGCATGCGGTAGCTCCTAGCGCCTTCGGTAGCGTTCGTGCGGAGCAGTTGCGAAACCGTCGGAGGCATGGCGTTGTGCATGAACTTGAGCTAGCGCCAGGCGGTAGCGCTAGTGCTGGCAGTAGCGCTAGCGCCTGCGTTAACCCCTAACGCTGGCGGTAGTGCATCAGCACAGTTTGTTGGTTCCAGGCTGCTTTCTTCATGTGGAGTATTGCACTTATAGTTCCTGCACACTATAAACACACGACAAGCAAGATCAAATACAATTTGGGATTTGTTATTCTCAAACAAAGGGATGTGACACACATGTCCAACAGCTTCTACACAAGAACCTATACCCAGGGCTGAGTGGACAAAAACTGAAAGAAGCAGAAGGCATGTGATGCCAAAGCTTTGAACATTCTGGTATTCACCATGTCAGATGTCATCTTCAAGAAGGTGGATGACTTCCAATCAACCAAAGAGATCTGGGAATCTCATTCCAGACTGGTAGAAGGAACTTTTGATGAAAGAAAGGATAGGAAGTCCCTTCTCATATCCCAATATGAGAACTTTTAAAAGAAAGTTGATGAATCTTTTGCTAAGATGTATGATAGATTCAGCATCATTATCAATGAGCTGAAGAGTCTAGATAAGGAGATATCCTTAACAAAAATAAATGATAAGATTCTCATGTGATTCCCTAGCTCATGGGATTCAAGGATCCGGGCAATCAGAGAGTACAAATGCAAAATTTCTACTGAGGCTTTGCTAGGAAAGCTTAAGTCATATGAGATGCTTCTGAAAAAAATGGTTGAATCAGAGGAAAGGGAGATAACTTCAGTTCCTATCCAAAGGAACCTTGCTCTGAAAGCTACTGAAGGAGATCCCTCCACTCCTGAAGATGAAATACTCAGTCTTCTAGCAAGGAGATTCAGAAAATGGGTGAAGATAGAAGACTTAAGGAGAAGAGAGAGGATCTCAAAGCCTAGATATGATAAGACTCCAAAGAAGGAGGTAATATGCTACTCCTGCAACAAGCCAGGGCACATAGCTTCTGAGTGCCCACAAGAGCAAAGGGACAGGATCAGCAATAAGGATGAAAGGAAGAAGAAGTCTTTCAAGGGGAAAGATAAGAAGAAAGCCAAGGGTTTCATTGCTGAAACCGGGAGTGACTCTGAAGCAAAGTTAAGCTCCTCTTCATCTGAAAGTGATGATGAAGCAGAAGCAGAAGCAGCTTGCAAGATGGCATTGGGGATGTCTTCAGAGGATGATGAAGAAGAACATGTATCCCAGTTTGAAAATTTTGATTTCAGATCTGATGAATTTAAAAATTGTTTTAAAGAGTTTTGCAATGATTTCCTTAATATACAAAAAGAATTAGAAACAAATAGGTAATAATTTGGACAGTTTAAGGAAGATGATGTTGGAACAACCCTATTACTGATTTGGGCTAGGATCACTATCTGTTTATTAGGACTAAGTTGACACCAATGTATTGTTGAAACAGTCAACTGGTCTCTGAATTCGGACCCACTGGGGGGTGTAGCCTGCGCTTACTTCTCCCTCACTAAACTCTCTTGACCGTGGATGGAAAATCAGGAACAGACCCAAGGCTGTAGCGAGGAGCTTCCGCCACACACCCGGAAGATCTTAGAGAGCTTCCCCTCCCAATCCAATGCTCAGCCGGGCACCTTGGAGGGCACTAGCAGCCAACTCCAAAAATTACCTAGAGGAGAGAGCTCAAAAAGATCTGATCTCCTCCAAGGTGCCCTTAAGGGTCTATCTATAGATTTTTCTAATCTTGGACTGCAAATAGCGTGAATCCACCTTTGGGTTTTATTAATCGCACCCAAACTGGTCTCCTAACAGCCTAACTCCGCTGTTCTGAGGAGCTATTGGCAGCCCACAAGGGATATCTGGGTCATTTCCCCTTCAGATCCCTTTGTGCGAGTGATCCCTGAGGGAACCACTCGCCTCTCCGGGCGAATGGTCCGTGAAGGCACCATTCGCTTACTATGGGCGAGTGGTCGGTGGAGGCTCCACTCGCCTCTTCCTGATCCCCCGAGAGAGCAGGGCCTCGACCCTCAATCGCCTGTCTATCTGCACTCCAGGGCTTTCTCGCCTGTCTATCCGCACTCCAGGGCTTTCTCGCCAGTGATGAACCTCGTCTCAGTGGTCGACACTACTAGAAAATTTACTGTTAGCTAGGGCAAATTACCGTGGCTAAAAGTCCAAAATCGTGGCAAAAGACTTTTAGCCATGGACTACCGTGGAAAATGGGCGTGGGCAATACTGTTGGAACATGGTCTTTCGCATCTCCTATGTTTGAGAATAACAAAACCTATGTGTATTTGATCTTGTCTGTTTAAGTGTGCAGAATAACAAAGTCCACATGACTCAAGGATTACATAAGAAGGTTTCCCCCAAAGTTGAGCCATCAAATCCAAATCTTCCACTAGCGTTGGCGGTAGCACTAGCGCAGGCGCTAGCTGTCGTTCGACGAACTGTTAGCGGATAAGTCTATTCGTCGAATGTTCTCGTGAACTCCCGACGAATATCGATGAACGCAGACAGAAGTCAAAAAGGCAGACTTGTGAAGGAAATTGTGCGGCTAAGTCAATTCGTCGAATGTTCTCGAGAACTCCCGACAAATTCCGACGAATGAAAATAGAAGACAGTACTCCCACTAGCGCCGGCGTAGCACTTAGCGCCTAGCGCTAGCGATGATAGCGCAATTCCAGGAGCACATATGGAAGGAGATAACGCCTGGCTGTAGCCGATAGCGCAGGCGGTAGCGACGCACACAGAAGGCAAGGGAGAATTGTTTCCTCGGATTGAATATTCTGCCGCGCAAAACATGTCCTAATTTGGGATAGCGCCGGCGGTAGCTGATAGCGCCGGCGATAGTGCAAAGCAATAGAGGGAGGCGGACGGCTTGCTTAATATGAAGGATTCTCACGCGGAGAATATTTCCTAAACTGGGATAGCGCCGGCGGTAGCGATAGCGCTGGCGCTAGCTCCACGGCTATAAAAAGGACCCCTTGGATCCGTCTTCTCAAGCCTCTTGAGATCCAGAATTCCAGAGCTTCGTGCCACAGCATAGAGAGGAAGGTTCAGAGAGATACTCCCATAAATCCATAAAGACTAAAGGAGATCCGTGGAGAAGATTTCAACATGCGTCATCATCGTGACGAAAGACCGCATCGACTACGATCATACTCTGCGTCTTCGTCTACTTCTCCAAGAGATCCTCATAGAGGGAGTTTTTATATTATTGTCTTTTTATTTCACATCTTTTCTGTAATTGTTTGGTGAACTCGCCTCGTGTTGGCGACTAGGTCTGGGTAGGACTTAGGGCAGAAATTCGCCTCGTGTTGGCGACTAGGTCTCGGGAGTAGGTCTAGGGGGTGCTCGAGGCCATATCCGGGGAAGGGTTGGCTAGAGCGGCTTGAGGCCGTATCCGGGGAAGGATCGGCTAAAGCCAACCGGTACGTGGGGATACGAGTCGGTATAGAAAACAAAAAGAGTCTTTTTATTAGCTTTGATTTCTAGCTTCGATAAGAGATCAAGTTTTGTAATCTTGTTTCTCAAGTTAATAAAATCATGTCTTTACTTTTACTTCACTTGATTTGTCTTGATCTTCTCTAGTTTAATAATCAAAGCATTTTCAAAGTTATTCAAAATATCACTAAAGTTTTTAAAACCCTTATTCACCCCCCCCCCTCTAAGGGCGCCTACCGATCCAATAAGTGGTATCAGAGCTAGGTTATTCCAAATCGGCTTAACAACCGGGAATAATGGCGTCTCTTGATCTCGCTTCTACTAGTGGGGTAAATTTTTATGAAGAAGAAAAATCTCCTAAATCACCTTTATTCGAAGGGAGAAATTATGAAGGGTGGAAATTATTAATGGAAAAGTTTATTAAAAGTTTAGATATCAATGCATAGGATATAGCAATAGTTAGACCAGCGGACGAATCAAATAAACAAGAGCGTCACCTAAATGCAAAAGCTATGCATTATATTTTTTGTGCTTTATCCCAAGATATTTTCAAATTAATATATTGTTTTACTAGTGCATACAAAGTATGGAAATTTCTTGAAGAAATGTATGATTCTCCTTCTACAGGTATGGAACAATCGCAAGAACTGGAGAATATGCAAGCTTGCACAAGTCTACAAGAATGCTCCTCTCATGACGGATCCATGAAGTGCACATCAAATGGAAAAGAAGAAGTAATGTCTTCGGAAGAGGAGTGCCAAAAGGATTCAAAAGAAACCATATGTTCAAATCATGCCTCTCCCGAAAGCAATGTAAGGAAATCAAATCCCATCTTTTGTACTTCTATTTCTACTTTACAATTGCTACAAATTACAAAGCGCAAAATTAAGAAATTAAAAAATGCAAATTGCAAATTGCGCTTAGAAAATAAAAATTTAAAAGCAAAAGTTAAAGTAGTATCAAAATCTGAGTTATCTAGCTTTACTCATGTCACTTCAATTGAAAATACAAAACCTTGTCTTGATTGTAATGATATTAAGGAAAAATTTAAGAAACTTGAAAAAGAAATTATGTTTATAAAAGAACAAAATGAAAAATTATGTTTAGAAAATTCATCTTTGATAAATGATTGTGCTAAGTGTAAAGAATATAAAATTGAAATTAAAGAGATGGATGAAACATTTGATGAATATAGAAACAACTATCAAGATCATATTGATTCAATTGTTTCCACTCTTAAAAATAGCACAATCGCTTATAATAAAGATAGACATAATTTAAAGATTAAAAATAATGAACTAAAAACTAAAATCAACTTGCTTAAGGAAATCATAAAGAAAATTTTAAAAACATACATTCTCAATATAATGCAAAATCCAAAAGCAAGTTGAATATGAATAAGCCAAACAATGGAAATAAAAAACTTCAAAAGATTGAAAATGAGATTCCAAAATACAATCATTACTATTATTTACAACATCAATCTTCTCCCAACGTAAAACTAAATGTTCACAAATTTCCTATGAAAATACCTTCAATAATCATCAATATAAAGATTATCACAATGGAAATTTCACATATAAGAAGAACACTAAACCAAAGTTTGAATGGAGGCCCAAAACTAAAACGGAAACATTAACATCACATGAAAGGACCCATTCATCAATATCTACCCATAAACCTACACGCTATATTTGGGTACCCAAAGGAACCATCCCACTTGGTCCTCTTTGGATACCTAAATCTCTTATTCATTAATATCCAATCATTTGCGTGAAGTAGAAATCAAATAGAAATGAAATATCATTATTCTACTTCATGATATGTCTAACCTTTTTTTCTTACTTTTGTTTATTTCCTTTTCTTTGAGCCATCATGATATGATCATTTTATATAACTTGTGATATGACTCTCACATATTAAACCAAAATTCATAAACAAATCAAATTGAATAAAGCTAAATAAAAAGTCATATCATCTCTCAAGTGATCTACTTATCTTTTTTCTTCTATCTTTCTAAATCCATTTCCAAAAAAAGGTCTTATAAAATTTGAAAAACTAAATTTGTTATATGATATTATTAAGACTAAATGAAATAAGGTCAAAATGGATTTAAAAGGTGTATCTTAGGGGTATTAGGCTAAATTTATTAAATACACAAGTTTTGCTTAGGTAATTAATATATTTGCGTCATTTTCAATTACCCCAAGTATGTTTAATCATAATCATGTTTAAATCGGAATTGAAAAATTGCATGAATATTATTTCACTTATATATGATCATTTCACTCATGCATATGTTGTGCAAAACTTAATAATTGAGGTTTATTAAATATGAAACTCTAATGAAGATGAAACTCATGTACTAATTTTAACTTCCGCAACTTTGTGCGATTTCTTCTCGTCTCATCACTTCATTAGACAAACCTTACATTGCAAAAACATAATTAAGAAAAATCGGAAGCAAAATCGAAGAAAATCAAGGGTTTACGATCAAAATAAGCACTCTCTGTTTGCTAACGCAGGCGCTAAGAACTAACGCCGGCGCTAGCCCAAGTCTCTGATTTTCTATAATTTTAAAATTCTGAAAAATCAACAAAAATATATGTATTTTTTTATATTCAAAAACCAAAGAGAAAATTTACAAAACTCTTCAAAATAAACATATTCTCTCATATTCATTATTCACCTTACAACGTTTCTATCTAATAATTTGAAAAGGTTGAATATGAATTTTCTTTAAAAATTTCTCATCATGGATAATTAATTACGAGTTCTTAATCACTATGAATTAATATTAATGATCATATATAATAATCATGCAAAATCATATGATCTTCTAAGTCAAACATCAAATATAACTACAAAAGATTTCATTCCTTCGAAACATATAGTCTGTGATCATGATTACTATATGAATCTATTATGTTTTGCATAGACCATAGAATCAACTCTATATCCATATGAATAAATAAATTAGAATCATCACTTTATTCTATGTCTAAAACTTGAATCCCTATTGTTACATACATGCAACATTGTATTATCAAACCTTGGTATAACATTAATCTCAAACTTATCATTCTAACATTGTCGCCTAAATAATATTTGTGTCTATGTTAAGCTTTATGTGTTTACCAAGATATACAGGCTGGGTATTCTCATCTAGGGATTATCTATGATATTCTTATGCATGAACATTATCTTTAATCACTAAAATCATGCATATTTGATTTGTTCATTCATGTCCAATCATGCTTACATTTCCTATCATTTTTAAACTACATTGGTAAATATAAGCCTTAAAATATTAAAATGGAGATATAATGAAATATATCACTTGCAAAGTTTATTTGGAAAAGTCATATACAAAATCGCTAATGTTTCATGCAATTTGGACTATCTAGACATCTCCTAAAAATCTGAAATTTCTGCATGAAACTACTATTTGGACACTTAATCAAGATCAATAATTACAAATTTCAAAATCATCAAAAATCGTGTACTATTTCCCGCGCTAGCGCTAACGCCGGCGCTAGTGCACCTATGTGTTTTTCAGTATTTTTAAAATTTTGAAAAATCCCTAAAATATATTAATCTATTTGTACTATTCATTTCTGCATTTTTGCTTTTATTACATTTTTGAAAAATCAAATACAAAAATACAAAAGCCAAATTACAAAAATATGTTTTGCCTTTTTGGTTTTTGTCATTTGTTTAAATTATATTCCAGAAGAAAAATCAATTACAAAAATATAAAACAAAAAAAATATATCAAAAATTATTATTTTGAACTTAACTTTTTACTTGTATCTTGTGAAAAGGGTGATTTGGGCTATCATCCCATCACATCACCTAGTACCGAGCGAACCACTCACAAGGTAGTCCTCGAGAAGTCCAAGATCAATCTTATGAGTTCAAACTTTAAATTATCAAAAAAACTGTATGGACATCATTGAGAAAATCAAGCATGATTTAATCTATTATTTAGAACTTCTATAATGTTGCAATTTATCTTTTCAAACTACTTTGAACATTGTTTTCATCATGCTTTGATACATCTATTAATATGTGTATCAATTATATTGTAAAAGTTGTGTAGAACTATGCGTAGCATGCCTCTAAGTATGAGTAAATGTTTTATGTTTGATGATGATCTTTATTCACTCACTTATTTTGGCATTGTCTACATTTGTGTTTAATCTAAGAATGCTTGTGTATGTTTTGTATTAGTACAATGAATTAAAATTGCACAAGTATCTTACCTACACTCCTTATTTTGCACTCTTAAAAATTAAGAAAAGTGGTTATGTTTTTCATAAATTCTATTGATTTGCAAAACAAGTGTATTCAGGGAACTTTGTACAAAACAAAATCATAAAATAAAGTAACAAAGATAACTCCACCAAGCACTACTTGAACCTCCTGATAAGTCTTAATAAGCGTTGTGAGGTTGAGCACCTTGGAAAGAATAATAAAGTATCTTGTGCAAACCATAACTTTCTTTCAAAATAAAAATCACTTATTCTTAAGTACACCGGATCACAATAAAAATCAATCTTGAAGAATAAAACTATGTGATCCCCCCAAGCACTACTTTGCACCCTGATAAGTCTTAATAAGCATTGTGTGTGCAAAGCACCTTGGTAGTTGTACATTTTTTTGTGCATTAAAGTTTGTGGAAGTAAAATTATTTGTGTTTTATTGTGCTCTTACTTTACATATCACTTGTATTTTTGAATAAAACATGTGTTTACTCTACTAAAGAATACACTTATGTACACATCATTATCTTCCATAACACTTCTTCTCATGAGTATTGGATCCTAATGCTAATTCTATACTACTCTTTACTTATGAAATACACTAGATAACCTAGCATGCTTTCTACAATGTTTGGTATGTTTTGAAATTGTGAATTAAAGTAACATTGTAGTAATCTCTTTTTGATAACATTATTTCATGCTTGGTTACATTATTGAAGATTTTAAATTGTACAATGATTTACAAAAACATCTTCTTTATGAAATTTAACTCATATATCTTTTTATGGATCATCATTACAATAAGATGTTTCTTGTATTTCTATAAGTCTTCCGCATCATCACCATATATTTCTACCTTGCGCTCTCATGCTTATAACAAAGTCTTATATACCAAAATCCCTTTCTTTCAACAAATGGTAGACTTGCTTGGTAGACTTTATATTGGTTACTTTAAACATGAATATTTTCTTTTTTTGCTAAAAACTCTGATTTATTTCTATGAAAATATTGTAACGCTAAAAATTCTGATTTATGAATGGATTTCAAAATAGCTATGTGAGTGGTTTCATAAATTCAAATAAAAATATAAATCCATAGGCTATGTTATTAGATATAAAACGCTTATATGTTTCTAATAATTATTATCCATGACTTCATTTCTTACCATAGCGGGGGCGTAGGGTTGTAGACATTAGATAACCTTTATCTCTAGTCATGTCTTGTGCTTAACCGGGGAGGGTTCCAGTGGGGCCTTGCGAGGCACTGGGGGGAAAGAGTGCTAGGTTGAGTTGTGTCTAGTGTTTGCATATGGGACTAACACCCCAACCTACGGCATGTATGCAGCTCCTCATGCCCATCCGTCACTTAGTACGGGGCTAGGGTGTAGACATATTGTCTGGGTAGTTTCGTTACTTGGAAATCATTACATTTGTTTATGCTACAAACTCTAATTTATGAAATTGTTGTAATACTCAAAACTCTGATTTATTTCAATAAAAAGTATTCTAAAACCCCTTATCATTTCCTTCTCTACAAGCTCGATCATGCTCTTATCTAATTATCAACTTTTAAGTGGTGTCTCCTTACCCGCTTTTGCTAATAACAAAAGGGGGAGAACTAACATGATAAATATTAATCTACTATCAAACTATAATGCTTAATTAAGATGATAGCTTACATATTAGGAGAGCATTCACTTAGGGGGAGCTTGTATTTAGGGGGAGCAATTCTAAATGCTAAAATCGTTCATTATCCTAAGTCATCACTCTCACACACACACAAGTATGTTTATTCATGCTTATATATATTAATGCTCTGATTTATCATTAATGGTTTTGTTATTATCAAAAGGGGGAGTTTGTTGGAACATGGTCTTCCACATCTCCTAGGTTTGAGAATAACAAGACCTATGTGTATTTGATCTTGTGTGTTTAAGTGTGCAGGATAACAAAGTCCACATGACTCAAGGATTACATAAGAAGGTTTCCCCCAAAGTTGAGCCATCAAATCCAAATCTTCCACTAGCGCTGGCGGTAGCACTAGCGCAGATGCTAGCTGTCGTTCGACGAACTATTAGCGGCTAAGTCTATTCGTCGAATGTTCTCGTGAACTCCCGACGAATATCGACGAACGCAGACAGAAGTCAAAAAGGCAGACTTGTGAAGGAAATTGTGCAGCTAAGTCAATTCGTCGAATGTTCTCGAGAACTCCCGACGAATTCCGACGAATGAAAACAGAAGACAGTACTCCCACTAGCGCAGGCGGTAGCACTTAGCGCCTGGCGCTAGCGATGATAGCACAATTCCGGGAGCACATATGGAAGGAGATAACACCTGGCGGTAGCCGATAGCGCAGGCGGTAGCAACGCACACAGAAGGCAAGGGAGAATTGTTTCCTCGGATTGAAGATTCTACCGCGCAAAACATGTCCTAATTTGGGATAGCGCCGGCGGTAGCTGATAGCGCAGGCGATAGCGCAAAGCAATAGAGGAAGGCAGCCGGCTTGCTTAAAATGAAGGATTCTCACGCGGAGAATATTTCCTAAACTGGGATAGCGCCGGCGGTAGCGATAGCGCAGGCGCTAGCTCCAAGGCTATAAAGAGGACCACTTGGATCCATCTTCTCAAGCCTCTTGAGATCCAGAATTCCAGAGCTTCGTGCCACAGCATAGAGAGGAAGGTTCAGAGAGATACTCCCATAAATCCATAAAGACTAAAGGAGATCCGTGGAGAAGATTTCAACACGCATCATCATCGTGACGAAAGACTGCATCGACTACCATCATGCTCTGCGTCTTCGTCTACTTCTCCAAGAGATCCTCATAGAGGGAGTTTTTATATTATTGTCTTTTTATTTCACATCTTTTCTGTAATCGTTTGGTGAACTCGCCTCGTGTTGGCGACTAGGTCTGGGTAGGACTTAGGGCAGAAATTCGCCTCGTGTTGGCGACTAGGTCTCGGGAGTAGGTCTAGGGGGTGCTCGAGGCCATATCCGGGGAAGGGTTGGCTAGAGCTGCTTGAGGCCGTATCCGTGGAAGGATCGGCTAAAGCCAACCGGTTCGTGGGGATACGAGTCGGTATAGAAAACAAAAAGAGTCTTTTTATTAGCTTTGATTTCTAGCTTCGATAAGAAATCAAGTTTTGTAATCATGTTTCTCAAGTTAATAAAATCATGTCTTTACTTTTACTTCACTTGATTTGTCTTGATCTTCTCTAGTTTAATAATCAAAGCATTTTCAAAGTTATTCAAAATATCACTAAAGTTTTTAAAACCCTTATTCACCCCCCCCCCCTCTAAGGGCGCCTACCGATCCAACAAATACGAGCGTGGCAAAAAAGTATTTGCCATGCTCTTTCTGTGGCGAATACCCTATTTCTATGACTTTTAGCCACGATTTTAGACTTTTAGCCAAGATAATTTGACTATTTGCTACAGCAAATGGCCGTGGGCAATACGAGCGTGGCTAAAAGTCAATTTTCTAGTAGTGCGATGAACTTCAGTCTCAGCAGTTGACCAAGTCTCAGTGGTTGACGAAGTCTCAGCGTTCGACCAAGTCTCAGCGGTCGACGAATTGGTTCATATCGACGAAACCTCTTCTCAGCTCAACGAATTCAATATTCCAGCTAGCTTATCAGATATTATCTTTCAGTTCGACGACCTCCAGCTTGAGATCGACGAACTCCAGATTGTGTTCGACGAAATTTGTTCTGATCGACGAAATTTGTTCTGATCGACAAAATTTCTATTAAGTTCAGTATTTCAGAAGGATTATTTTTATTTCTTTCTCTGAACTCAGATCTTTCATCAGCAACGGATCTATTTCTTCCACATAAGTTATAATATTATATTTCCTTTTATTATTCTCCTATTTCGAAAATAGTCGTTGACTTATTTTGGAAAAGGGCATTTTCATGGAAAAAGAAAAGAAATAAAGCGTGTCTCTCAGTTTCTGCTGCAAGTTCAGATCTTCAAAAGAGCAACAAACAATCTGAGAAAAATTTTGTCTCTCAGATTCATCAGCTATCAGGAAGATACAGGAAGATATTGCTTTCAAGTGAACGCTCCATCCTCAAACTGTCAAGAATTTCAATCAGACATTCCACTAGTCTTCTCCCAGATTATTGACAGAGAAGAACATCTAAACCCTCTTTATCCCATTCTGTACAGGGTTATAACTCCCTTCAAAAGTTAACCCTTATGTGTTGTGTTTATTTTGTTGTGTTGTGCTGTGTGCTTTGTTTTTATTTTGTTTTTATTTTGTTTTTATAACTCACTCTGTTATACATATAAATATCACTATTTTAATTCCGCTATAAAAACAAGTGAAAAACTTTTTAATACTCTATTCACCCCCCCCCCCCCCTCTAGAGTAAATCTAAGATCTAACCTCACTTTCAATTGGTATCAGAGGGCTGCTGATTCTTTACAGGCTAACACCTGAATCAAAAAGATCAATTAGATCTTAAATTTTCTTTTAGAGTTTTATTTTTGCTTAAAAACTCATGGCGCAAAACAAAGAATATTCAAGCACAAGACCTCATATGTGCAATCTAAATAAGTTTGCACTATGGAAGGCAAGGATCAGATTGTATATGAATTCTATTGACGAAGATATTTTTAATGTTATTTTGACAGGACCTCCTACTCCTACAGCATCAATAAGTTCTGATGCAGCAACAAACAACAATACTGTTCCACCACCTGAGTGGACAGATGCTCAAAAGAAGCAGAGAAGTGCATATGCCAAGGCAATGAATATTTTGGCACAAACAATGTCTGATGACATTTTCCAAAAAGTTGTGGAATGCACTTCAACAAGGGAAATCTGGATGTCACTCAACAACATGGTTGAAGGATGAGCAGATAAAAGAAAAGACAGAAGATCCCACCTTATTTCACAGTATGAAAACTTCAAGAAGGGAGAAAATGAAACAGTAATTGATATGTACAACAGGCTCAGCCTCATAATCAATGAGCTAAAGACCTTGGACAAAGTAATCTACATCACTGAAGTCAATGATAAGATCCTAATATGCTTCCCCAGCACATGGGACTCTAGGATCTGGCCAATCAAGGAAGCCAGAAGCCTTAATGAGATCTCCACTGAGAGCTTGTTAGGCAAACTCAAATCCTATGAGCAACTTATCAAATCCAGAGAAGCTTAGCAATCTACTTCATCTCCAGCATCCAAGAAGGAGAGAAGTATAGATTTCCAAGCTACTAAAGAAGAAAAAAAGGCTCCAGGAGAAGTGGAGTTCATGATCCTTCTAGCCAAAAGGTTCTACAAGATGGCTAGAAAAGACTTCAGAAAGAAGGATTCCAGATCAAGAGAAAAGCCAAGGTATGACAAATCAAGTTCTAAAGAAATTATTTGTTTTGGCAGCAGGAAACCTGGACACATTCTACCAGAGTGTCCAGAGATTCAAAAGAAGGATAAAAGAAAAGACAAAGAAGAAAAGAGGCACTTCAGCAAGCCATCCTCCCACAAACACAAACACAAGGGAAGAGGCTTTGTAGCAGAATCATGGAGTGAAACTGATTCAGAGTCTTCATCCAGTTCTTCTGAAGATGAAGAAGAATCAAAGGAAAAAGACCAATGCATGATGGCTATTTATGACTCAAGCAGTGAGTCAGAAAATGCATCTTCATCCAGCTCTAGTGATGATGATGATAATGAAGAAGA
Organism: Dactylorhiza incarnata; assembly: GCA_033032865.1. Taxonomy (NCBI): domain Eukaryota; kingdom Viridiplantae; phylum Streptophyta; class Magnoliopsida; order Asparagales; family Orchidaceae; genus Dactylorhiza; species Dactylorhiza incarnata. The sequence goes on from JAWHQI010000068.1 coordinate 4,941,022, forward strand.
AAGAAGCTTCTGCATGATGGCTATCAATGCCTCAGGACATAATTCAGAAGAATCAGAATCTGAAGCTGACAGTGATCAGGTAATATCTAATTTTGATTTGAATTCAATTGAATTCAAAGTTCTTTGCTTAGACTTAATCAAATCTGAGAAGGAAATAATCTCTCTCAGAAATAAGTTGGCTGAAATAAACCAACTAAGTGAAGAAAATGCCAATCTTAAGAAAGACTTGGCTGCCTCTAGAGAACATATTATTCTCATTGAGAACAAACTATCTGATGCCAAGAAATTTGAAGAATCCCTAAATGGGAGAAGTATCAAACTGATGGACATCACAAGCATAGTGAATGCTAGATTAAGTGGCAAACTGGGCTTGGGTGCATCATCAAGTGAGCCACCTCTTATTAAGAAGAACATACTTTCTACACCAGTAAAGTTCATCTCTGCCAAGAGCAAAGAGGCAGTAGAAGTAAATAAAGATATTTCAAGCAAGGCTGTTAAGAATAAAGGAATTCAGCAGAATTCATCGAACGAAGCTCGACGAAATGAATTCACTTCATCGAACGGAGATCGACGAACTCTGAAGATAGATATTCAGTAAGTTATTATTCGAACGGCGCTCGACGAAAGCACTTCACTTCGTCGAACGGCGATCGAAGAACTCAGCCCAGTTTGTCGAACGGAAAACATACAGAAAATCTAACAAATTTTTATTCTTCACATACTAAGAATCCTTTCACTGAGTGGATAATTCCTCCAAGGAGATATCATCCACAAGGTTATAAGGATCAGCCTGAAATGTCTTTCATTTCAGAATTTTGTGGAAAAACAAAAGGACCCAAGGTAGTCTGGGTCAAAAACAACTAGTTTATTTTTTTCTGATGTGCAGGTACAGGGCTATCCAAGCAAAAATGAACAATGGTATTTAGATAGTGGGTGTTCAAAGCACATGACAGAAAACAAGGCCAGCCTGAGCAACTACAAAGCAAGGCTTTGACCCAAGGTGATCTTTGGAGACTCCAACTGTGGACAAACCAAAGGTTATGGTCAGATCAAAGTTGGAGCAGTTACCTTCAAAGAGGTAGCTTATGTCAAGGGTCTCAAGCACAACCTCATCAGCATAAGCCAGTTATATGATGAAGGTTATCAGGTAACCTTTAACCATTCCTTATGTCTTATTACCAATAATAAAAACATAAATGTGTTATCTGGTATTAGACATGGACACATTTATTTAGTCAATTTTGACTTTGCCAATTCTGATATTTGTTTATTTAATTCAATAAGTAAAACAAATGAATTATGGCATAAAAGGCTTGGACACATTAACCTTAGAACTATATCTAAGCTTCCTAAGAACAATCTTGTTAGAGGTCTGCCTTCTGGTTCTTACAAGAAGGAAGGACTCTACAGGGCTTGTCAATTAGGTAAGCAGACCAAGAGTAGTTATAAATCTTTATCCAAGAGTGATTCACCTAGGATTTTGTACTTTCTGCATTTGGATATCTTTAGACCCACTGCAATACAAAGTATAGGAGGGAAGTATTTTTCTCTAGTTATTGTAGATGACTTCTCAAGATTTACTTGGGTGTTCTTTCTTAGGAACAAGTCTGGCACCTTCAATGTTCTGACAGACTTTCTCAGGTCCATCAAGATTGAGTACTCTACTCTAGTTGCATTAATCAGAAGTGATCATGGCACTGAGTTTGAATCTCTTCTGATGAGAGAATTCTATGGAAAAGAAGGGATCAGGCAATGTTTCTCTGCTCCTAGAACTCCTCAACAAAATGGGCTAGCTGAAAGGAAAAAATAGAACCCTAATTGAATCAGCAACTACATTGCTTGCCGATGCAAACTTGCCACTCTCTTTTTGGGCAGAGGCAGTGAACACAGCAAATTATGTTTTGAACAGATGCTTGATACGTAAGTGATGAGTCCCATTTATATACACATATTTGGACTCATCTGGGCTTATTTTCATGCATATGCACTTCACTTTTAGTCCTTAATTGCTTATATTTCACTTGATCACATTTCTTCATGAAGTGCACATTTATGCTCATTGTGGTGTGCAATTGCACACTATTTTGTTGGGGGCAAGCACAATGTGCTCCTCATTCTTTTTATGCTTTTATACTTGTGCTGGAGGTGTGTTCCCAGCGTTTGGGTGTGTTTTGCAGGTAGGCAGATCGTCCATATTGCCCAGAATTCATCCTGTATGAATCGCACGGTCGTGCATTTTCTTGACGCACGGTCGGCTGCAATCGTGCGTTATGATCGACTAGTCAATACGGTGATCTGCCCTGCTCGTGCGTTTTCTTCATGCATGGTTGGCCTCAACCGTGCGCGAACAAAATGCACGACCTCCTAATGGTTGCCGAATTTCGAGTTTTCTGAATTTACCCGTGCAATTTTACGTAAGGGTCCGCTTCGACCGTGCATGAGTAAAACGCATGGGCGCGTTTGCTTCGTCTTCCTGGCCTTTGTTCTCGATTAATATCGCACAGTTCATGCACGGTCGTGCGTTCAACCGTGCGTGACCAATTTCTGACTATTTTCCTATAAAAGCGCAGATTTCTGCCCTAATCAGGATCGACCTTCTTTCTCATGCCCAGAGCTCTAGTTCCGCGCCATTTTTGCTGCTCCATCACCACCACCTTCGGGAGGAGCTCCGGCCGCCATTCTCTTGCAAATCTCAAGCAAGAGCATCCTCTTGGCCTCCTCCATTCTTCGTGCACCTCCAAAGCTCCATTTTGAGGGATTTTCTGCTGCATATATGAAGTTCTCCGGTGAGATCGTGGCCAAAGAAGATTGACGGAGAAGACCGGTATAATAGAAGAAGGTGACAGCTCTTCCGTACCCCGGATGGCAGTTGGTGCCCGAGCTAGGACAAGGATTGACAACCCTAGATTCCGGCCGTGAACCTCCGATGAGTCTCCGTGCTTTGGTTGTAATCTCAACCTCCTTTACATTGTAGTGTGTTAATCTATAATTATTTGGGTGTATGAACAATGTTTGCTAAACCTTGTTTTGTCATTTAATATTTCATGTCTATGTGAAATCATTATGTGTGGTTTATGCAAGTGAGGAGTGCCCCATTCCATCCTCCATCCCGCCGTCATGTTCGTGTGCCTCACTAGCAATTGCTAGTGGCGTGCTTGTTGACGAGGTGCTTGCGACCGTCATTCCGCCGGTGTGACCCACTCCATCTGCAAGCCTACTCATCCATCCGACTAGCGAAGCGTGGCATAGCAGCCCGTGTAATCCATTCGCCTAATGAAGCAGCGCGCTCAAGGCCTGCACAGTTCGATTCCGCTTGCCTACTCCTCCATCCGCCCTTGCGAAGTAGTGTGTTCAAGGCCTACGTAGTTTTCCATCCCGCCTGGTGAAGTATTGCATAGCAGCATTGCATAGGAGTAGTTGTAGTCATTTTCTTTTATTTTCCAAAAGCCAAATCAACTCTCCCGCATTCCATCCGACTTAAGGACTTCAATCTCAAGTCCGTCCTCAATAGTTAACTCCACCTTACTGTGTTCCTTCGAGATTTGATACTCGAGGATTTTCTCCTTATTTTATATTACTTGAACGATCGGTACACTGCCGTTTCGTGTCGCAGTCTTGCTACCGCCTATAGCGGTGTGCTAGATTTAGGCATCTAGTTTTTGGCGCCGTTGCCGGGGAACACAGTCGTGTGAGTTTCTTGACAGGGAGACAAGAGATAGTAGTTCTTCCAGTGTGTATAGCCGCCTTATTATTTTTGTTTGCTTTTTAATTATATATTGTTTGTTAATATTTCTTTCTCTCCTATTTTAAAGTTTTAGGCAAGTTTAATCCAAGGAGATTTATTAGTTTGTGTAAATTTCCTTGCAAAGAATTTCAGTTTCGTTATATCTGCTTTAAATATTGAAAATGTCGTCATGGGATATTTCTCCTAGCACTTATGACAAGATGGTTTATTATATTGACCAAATGAAGGAGTTAAATGCTAGGCAGTGTAGGAACGTTGTTTGCTTATTGTGTCGAGGAGAGGGTCATGAATTGAGGGACTGTCCTAGTCTCTTCAATCCTGACTGTTGCTCCTTCACTCATGACAACATTGTCCCTATCACTCATTCTTTACCCATGGAGGCAATCGTTCCCTCTACCCCCGATCTTATTTCGTGCATGGACTCCTCACTCCCTGTGTATGGCTTCACTCCTAGTGATGACGATCACTCATCTGTTAGCCAACAAGGAGAGGAATGGGAGCTCCTAGAGGCACCTTAGTTTGATGAGGAAAGTATTTTTTCCATTGGGGAGGCGTTAGCAGATCTTTTTGCGGAGGAACCAAATATTTTTGTTCCTCCAGTTTCTTTGCAAGATTTTTCTACACACATTTTTATGATCCCATCGAAGTAATTGAGCAGGGTGATGATTCTGAGCCTGAGGCTTCACCCCGGTGGGATGATGAGGATACTCTTTCTGATGAGGAGGTTTGCACTTCTTCATGGGACGAGGAGGTCCAACTCACCACCGAGGCCCTTGAGTTCACGGGCCGCCCTTGCTATGATACTTACGATGATGACAGTGATCTATCCTTGGATCCTGCCGGGAGTGAAACCAGGACCACTCCCCCGATTTTTGATTATTTAAGTCATTCCTCTCTTTTATTTCTTGAACCCCCTTCTTCATCTGAGCCTGTGCAGGTTGAATCTTCATAGGTACATCAGGAGGACTTGGAGCATTTTGCTCAAGTCAATGAGGAGTGTAACCTCATATGTGAGGAGGTTGACCCCTCCTCCATAGTGGAAACCCCACTCATTACCTTTTCCTCCTGCCACCTCCATGAAGACGAGACCTTGCTGGGCAAGGATAGTTTTGGTGAATTGAGTGAGGATTCCTCCTCATCTTACTTTTTATTCCCTCTACCTGTGACGAGCAGGTATTATTTATATTCGGGTAGAGGCGTGACTATTCTATCATCGTATCGGTACCCGCTACCGACACGCATATTAGAACAGTTACCTGTGCATTTTCTTTTTCATAGACCCATTAGCTAGAACTGTTTTAAATTTGAATAAGTCGTGCTGGGAAGACAATAACCCCAGTAGTTATCTTACCTTTCTTGCAATGTTAGTTTATCTAGTTTGTTTAGTTAGTTTTACTTTATTTTAGTTTGTATATTTTCTTTTGTTTTTGTGGAGCTCGCCCATGCAGGTTCTTTTTCTGGTTGGGGATGTTGCAGCTTTGTCTTGGATTTCTAGCGTCTTCTGGTATGCTCATTTGTTGAGCATTGGGTACTCTCTTCCCCTAGCTCTTTTCTGAATTTCATAACTATATATTGTGTGTATTGTCTAGTTTAAGTCCGGGGGAGAGCAGCTTTGTGTGCCCACTCACGTGCACTTTTGCATAGCATGCTAGAAGTATTTTATTTTCAGTTATATTATATGTTCATTTTCATCGCACGCCATAGCACCCACATGAGCGTGTACTTAGTCGTAGGCGCGTTACGAGTTCAACTCGTTTCTTTTGTGTGATTGTGAAAATCTCTGTGCTGGCTTAGGATTGTGAGATGGAGTAAAATGTTGACTCCCATAGTGCCCCTAGTCGAGCGCTTGCGTCTCGCGTAGAATTAATTTTTCCTTATGCTCATAGTTTTATATTTTTTCTATTTGCGTAAATATTATTTATTCTACTCAGAAGTGGTGAATCCGGTGTGAATCAAACGGTAGTGTAGGGATGTGTTTAGACGTTTGCTAGATTTGTATTGCTCGAGTCGGGAGGAAGGATTGTCTTTCTCGGTGGCTAAGAACTTGCCCCAAGAGACTCTTGAAGCATTGGCATAGGTTAGTTCAGTGCGTGAGCATGACGTAGGCCATCATTTTGGCTAGGTTGAGTTGTGTGTACCATTCCTATCATTTATTCCTTGCTAGCCCCTTTTGTGCCTACCCCGTCCTTTGATTCAGCTCCACCGCTTTCTCACCAAAGCCAAAATGTCGATCCTAGTCGCATGCCCAAAGCTGATCTTTAGCTGTTTTCACATTTGTTTTTGGGGGGTGCTGATGTGGTAATGTTAATTTGAAAATATGGATGTATTTTTTTGAATTTGTGCTGAAAATAGTTAAAAAGAAAAAAAATGAAAATAAATAAAAATGAAAAGAAGAGAAAAAGAAAAGAAAAATGAAAAAAGAAATGAGCCTAATTAAAAATCTTTGTGAGATATATTTTGGGAGTAGGCGGTGCACACACCCATGTTTTCAAGTTCAAGTCTGGGGGTGTGGTGCACCCGTGCGTATTATGGCAGCTTGGTTAGCTTTGTTGCAGTAACTCAATTGGGTTTCGTGCGTAAGCCTTCATGTTTATCATTGTATATCCCACCGAAACCCAAGCCCTGTCTTATACCTAAAGTACTACTGATTCGTGCATTGAATCAAACTAGTGCCGTGGAGAGAGTGCGAACGGGCAAGCTTATGGTCACCGACATTGATGGATTTTTTTGGTGGTTGTCCCGAGCCCCGATCTTTAGCAATGCTCACCTTAGTTATCGGTTTACTTTCTTCCTACGCGTGACCGGATGATTCACCGCGATTCAGATTCTGAGTAATAATAATATATAGATACGCTCTTAGAAAAATGTAAACTTTTATGCATAATTAAATATTTCTTCTACTAAATTTTTATGAGTGTGAGCCTGCGACTTCGCATGGTACTCTGCTATTACAATTTCTATGCCAGCTTGACTTTTTCTTGTCCGCTTAAGGGATGATTTGCTCGGGACGAGCAAACGTTTAAGTCTGGGGGTGTGATGAGTCTCATTTATATACACATATTTGGACTCATCTGGGCTTATTTTCATGCAGATGCACTTCACTTTTAGTCCTTAATTGCTTATATTTCACTTGATCACATTTCTTCATGAAGTGCACATTTATGCCTGTTGTGGTGTGCAATTGCACACTATTTTGTTGGGGGTAAGCACAATGTGCTCCCCATTCCTTTTATGCTTTTATACTTGTGCTGGAGTTGTGTTCCCAGCGTTTGGGTGTGTTGTGCAGGTGGGCAGATTGTTCATATTGCCCAGAATTCATCCTGTATGAATCGCACGGTCGTGCGTTTTCTTGACGCACGGTCGACTGCGATCGTGAATTATGATCAGCTGGTCATTACGGTGATCTGCCCCGCTCATGCGTTTTCTTCACGCACGGTTGGCCTCAACCGTGCGCGAACAAAACGCACGACCTCCTATTGGTTGCCGGATTTCGAGTTTTCTGAATTTACCCGTGCATTTTTACGCACGGTCGGCTTCGATCGTGCGTGAGTAAAATGCACGGGCGCGTCTGCTTCGTCTTCCTGGCCTTTGTTCTCGATTAATATCGCACGGTTCACGCATGGTTGTGCATTCGACCGTGCGTGACCAATTTCTGACTATTTTTCTATAAAAGCGCAGATTTCCGCCCTAATCAGGATCGACCTTCTTTCTCGCGCCCAGAGCTCTAGTTCCGCGCCATTTTCGCCGCTCCATCACCGCCACCTTCGGGAGGAGCTCCGGCAGCCATTCTCTTGCAAATCTCAAGCCGGAGCATCCTCTAGGCCTCCTCCATTGTTCGTGCACCTCCAAAGATCCATTTTGAGGGATTTTCTGCTGCATATATGAAGTTCTCCGGTGAGATCATGGCCAAAGAAGATTGATGGAGAAGACGGGTATAATAGAAGAAGGTGACAGCTCTTCCGGACCCCGGACGGCAGTTGGAGCCCAAGCTCAGACAAGGATTGACAACCCTAGATTCCGGTCGTGAACCTCCGATGAGTCTCTGTGCTTTGGTTGTAATCTCAACCTAATTTACATTATAGTGTGTTATTCCATAATTATTTGGGTGTATGAACAATGTTTGCTAAACCTTGTTTTGTCATTTAATATTTCATGTCTATGAGAAATCGTTATGTGTGGTTTATGCAAGTGAGGAGCGCCCCATTCCATCCTCCATCCCGTCATCATGTTCGTGTGCCACACTAGCAATTGCTAATGGCGTGCTTGTTGACGAGGTGCTTGCGATCCTCATTCCGCCGGTGTGACCCACTCCATCCGCAAGCCTACTCTTGCATCCGCCTAGCGAAGCATGGCATAGCGGCCCGTGTAATCTATTCGCCTAACGAAGCAGCGCGCTCAAGGCCTACACAGTTCGATTCTGCTTGCCTACTCGTCCATCTGCCCTTGCAAAGTAGTGCGTTCAAGGCCTACGTAGTCCATCTCGCCTGGCAAAGCATTGCATAGCGGCATTGCATAGGAGTAGTTGTAGTCATTTTCTTTTATTTTCCGAAAGCCAAATCAACTCTCCCGCATTCCATCCGACTTAAGGACTTCAATCTCAAGTCCATCCTCAATAGTTAACTCCACCTTACTTTGTTCCTTCGAGATTCGATACTCGGGGATTTGCTCCTCATTTTATATTACTTGAACGATCGGTACACTGCCATTTCGTGTCGCAGTCTTGCTACCGCCTATAGCGGTGTGCTAGATTTGCGCATCAATAAGCTTAAGGGTAAAACTCCCTATGAATTACTTAAGAATAAAAAGCCTAAGGTTAACTATTTTAAGATATTTGGCTGTAAATGCTATATGCATAACAATGATAAGAAGTATCTAAGGAAGTTTGAAGCAAAAGCTGCTGAAGGCATATTCCTTGGATATTCTCTTTCTAGTAAAGCATACAGAGTTTACAACAAATCTACTTTTAAGATAGAAGAGTCCATGCATGTATCTTTTGATGAAACTAACATGTTAACTGAGGAGGGGAACACCACCTCTACCAAAAATTCTTTGCAGGTACCAGCTCTATGTGAAGAGCTAAATGGACTAAATCTACAGAATGAAGAGTCTCTACTTCCATCATCTCAACTTATTGAAGACAGTGAAGAAGGGGATAATCCAGATCTTGCTAACAACTCAAATCAAATGACAGATGAACAAATTCGTCAAGTGGATACCATTGCTGAACCAACTCCAACTGTTGATCACATCACAGTTAGAGATAATCCAATATCCCAAATCATTGGAGATATTTCAGCAGGTGTTCAAACAAGGCATCAACTACACCAAAATCAGATGCACACTTGTTTCCTATCTCAGATTGAACCTCAATCCATAAAAGATGCAGAATCAGATCCAAATTGGATTCTTGCAGTGCAAGAGGAGCTCAATCAATTTGAAAGGAACAAGGTATGGGATTTGGTTCCAAGACCAAAAGGCCATCCAGTTATTGGCACCAAGTGGGTCTTCAGGAACAAGCTAGATGATCAAGGCAATATAGTCAGAAACAAAGCAAGATTGGTAGCCCAAGGATATTCACAGGAAGAACGAATTGACTATGATCAGACCTTTGCTCCTGTTGCAAGACTTGAAGCTATCAGGATTTTCCTCGCCTTTGCTGCATTCAAGAAATTCAAGGTATATCAGATGGATGTGAAGAGTGCATTTCTTAATGGAGATATCAAAGAAGAAGTTTATGTGGAACAACCACCAGGTTTCATCTCTCCAACTCACTCCTCTTATGTATTTAAGCTTAATAAAGCTCTCTATGGTCTCAAGCAAGCTCCCAGAGCATGGTATGAGACCTTAGCTAATTTTCTTTTGGAGAACAATTTCTGTAGAGACACAGTTGATAAAACCCTATTTTTAGGATACATAAAAATCAAACATTACTAGTTCAAATATATGTAAATGATATCATATTTGGCTCTACTGATTCAAATCTATGCAAAAGGTTATCTAACCTGATGCAATCTAAATTTGAAATGAGTAGTATGGGTGAGTAATCTTACTTCCTTGGTCTTCAAGTGAAGCAAACGCCAAATGGCATATTCATATCACAATCCAAGTATGCTAAGGAATTAGTGAAAAGGTTTGGTATGTCTGATGCTTCTACCATGAAAACACCCATGCCCTCAAATGTTGTTGTTGACACTGATGAATCAGGGAAACCTGTTGATCAGAAAGTATATAGAGCAATTGTTGGCTCATTACTTTATCTAACAGCAAGTAGGCCTGATATAATGTTTGCTACCTGTATTTGTGCTAGGTTCCAAGTTAACCCCAAAGAATCTCACCTAATTTTATTAAAAAGAATTTTGAGATATATAAAAGGTTGTCCAAATCTAGGACTTTGGTATCCAACAGCATCAGAATTTGAATTAACTTGATTCTCAGATTCTGATTATGCTGGATGCAGAGTAGACAGCAAAAACACATCAGGAACTTGTCAGTTTCTTGGTGATAGGCTTGTGTCTTGGTTTTGTAAGAAATAAACATCTATGTCTATATCAACAGTTGAAGCTGAATACATAGATGCAGGCAGTTGCTGCTCACAGATATTATGGATACAAAATCAGCTTCTAGACTATAATATCAATCTAAATAATTCGATTATATTTTGTGACAATATTAGTGCAATATCAGTAGCACAAAATCCAGTTCTCCATAGTAGGACTAAACATATAGAATTAGGTACCACTTTATCAGAGATAATGTGGATAAAAATAAAATTTGCCTACAATTCATTTCTACTGATTTGCAAAGGGCTGATATTTTCACCAAACCCTTGGATGAAAAGAAACATATCTTCTTTATAAATCAGCTAGGAATGATATATGGAGATTCAATCTGTTAAAAAATAAATTTTCTACTTATCCCATCTCTTCATCGAACTGAGATCGACGAAACCTAGTCGAACGGAGATCGACGAAGTCATCTAGATCGTCGAACCGAGATCGACGAAAATTTATTTTTCGTCGAACGCAGCTTTGATGAAGCTTTTGTTTCTGATCTTTCATTTTAATCAAATCTTTTATTTCATTTTAACTGAATGCCTACAGAATTGCTTCTCTTTCCAGTTCCTTTGCACTTGATCTCTATTTTATTTTGCAGGAACAATAGCAATATAAAGATTGCATCTTTCCCTACCTCCTCAAATGTCCCTTCTTCTAGGGGCCTAGCTTCAGGCCTTCCTAAAACTATGCAGGGGGAGATGTCTTAAAGAAGCTCCTTTTTGTCAGGGGGAGATACTTTCCTTTTGACAGGGGGAGATGTTTTGAAGAAACTCCTTTATGATAGGGGGAGTTGTTTTATGAAGATGCTCAAGTCTCAAGAGGAAATGGTGTATGAAGAAGCAAAAATCATTCAGTTGATGAAGAAGCTCACAGCAGTTTGCAGTTTTAGTTTTTGTTTCAGATTCAGTTATGACAGATTCAAATGCAGATTGGTAGCAAAGCAGATTTAGATTATAAGGCTACAATTCAGATCAACAAATTCAGAAAGCTGAAAAATAGCAGATACAGATCAGATATCAAATTCAGATATAGCAGATACAGTTCAGACAATCAAATTCAGAAAGCTAAAGGCAATGTCAGAATTCAGAGAAAGTCAAAGGTTCTATTTATTTGTTTTTATTAGTATTATTTTCAATGTAAAAATTTCAAAACTCAGAGTATCATTTTTTATATCTGCTGAAATATTTAAAATCTATCAGATATATATGCTCTGTTGTTTTGTTGTTTATTTTATTATTCAAATTTTGTCAAATAGTGTCCTAACCCAAATAGGGGGAGATTGTTGGAACAACCCTATTACTGATTTGGGCTAGGATCACTATCTGTTTATTAGGACTAAGTTGAACCCAATGTATAGTCTTAAGGGCCAAGGTTTTAGGCTGTTAGAACTTAGGAAAAGATAAGTTTTCTACGTTCGACGAACTCAATCCTGCGTTCGACAAATGGAACGCTCCTGCGTTCGACGAACTTGCCAAGGTTCTACGTTCAACGAACTCATTCTGCGTTCGACGAACTCCTCTCTACGTACGACGAAATGCTCTCAGCGGTCGATGAAAGCTGTTCTTAGCGGTTGATGAACCTCGTCTCAGCGGTCGATGAACTTTAATCTCAACGGTTGACCAAGTCTCGGCGGTTGACCAAGTCTCGGCAGTTGACCAAGTCTCAGTGTTCGACCAAGTCTCAGCGGTCGACGAATTGGTTCAGATCGACGAAAGCTCTTCTTGGCTCAACGAATTCAATATTCCAGCTAGTTTATCAGATATTATCTTTCAGTTCGACGACCTCCAGCTTGAGATCGATGAACTCCAGATTGTGTTCGACGAAATTTGTTCTGATCGACGAAATTTCTATTCAGTTCAGAATTTCAGAAGGATTATTTTTATTTCTTTCTCTGAACTCAGATCTTTTATCAGCAACGGATCTATTTCTTCCAGATAAGTCAGGATATTATATTTCCTTTTATTATTCTCCTATTTCAAAAATAGCCGTTTACTTATTTTGGAAAAGGACACTTTCATGGAAAAGGAAAAGAAATAAAGCGTGTCAGATTTACAGTTCCCAGAATATCTATTCAGAATATTTTATTCCTTAAATTAAGGGATTTAAATTTCAAATCAATTAGAGATATATTATCAAAAGAAAAAGTAAGAAGATATACAGTAATTTTAGATTTACAGCAGTACAGCAGAAAGAAAAGTAGAAGGAGAATACTGTCGAGAGAAATACAAGAAGAAGAAAGAAAAAGCTAACAGATCATCTTCATCTTCCTCAAGCAGCACATCTCATTCTCTGAGAACAACAATATAAATCATCTCTCAGTTTCTGCTGCATGTTCAGATCTTCAAAAGAGCAACAAACAATTTGAGAAACATTCAGATTTATCAGCTATCAGGAAGATACAGGAAGATATTACTTTCAAGTTAAAGATCCATCCTCAAACTGTCGAGAATTTCAATCAGACAGGGGGAGCTTTACATCAACACTTTCCACCAGTCTTCTCTCAGATTATTGACAGAGAAGAACATCTAAACCCTCTTTATCCCCTTCCGTACAGGGTTATAACTCCCTTCAAAAGTTATCCCCTTGGTGGCAGGGCACCTGAACAAAAACCTGTAGTTTGGTTAGAGCACCTGATCAAAAACTCATTGGTGTTTGGACACCTGATCAAAAATCCATTGGTGATAGGGCACCTGAACAAAAACCTAGTGGAATCCTACCAAGGGTGGTAGAAGAGTAGACGTACCCAGGTTTATTGGGGAACTACTATAAAATCCTTATGTCCTCTGTGTTGTGTTTATTTTGTTGTGTTGTGCTGTGTGCTTTGTTTTTATTTTGTTTTTATAACTCACTCTGTTATACACATATAAATATCACTATTTTAATTCCGCTATAAAAATAAGTGAAAAACTTTTTAATAATCTATTCACCCCCCCCCCCCCCCCCTCTAGAGTAAATCTAAGATCTAACCTCACTTTCAGATGACCTATATTTAAGAAATCAAGACTTAGTAAAAGAGATTCACAATAAGGAATCAGAATTAGTTGAAGTAAGAAAAGAAAACTTAGAATTAATTGAAGAGCTAACAAAGGCAAAAGCCTTTGAGGACTTACTCAATCGGAGGAGTCAAAAACTCATAAACATTACACAAACTCTCTATAAGATTTAAGCACCTAGGACATGGAGCAGACCCATGCACTAGCACAGAAGTCCCTAAGAAACCTGCCTAAAAAAATCCAGTTAGATTTATTAGACCTAGTGACTATCAATCAGGTGAGGGGAGTGCAATAAGTAAGGACAGTAATAATCCAACTAAAATAAATGTGCATAACAAAGTAATTCTAAATACTGAAAGGAAATTAATGGGCAATAACAATGCAGGGAAATTCAACAGTCAAGAAGCTTAAAGCTAAAAATAGAATAATAAAACACTCTGCTGATCTTTTTTATTATGATTCCTTCTATGCACATTTTCAATGTCAAGGTAATAAACATAGGTTTGGTAAATCAGTCCTCTACCATCTAAAAGGATACCAAGAAAGACCTTTGTATTCTTTCATAGAACCTTACAATGGTAAAAGCAAAGGGCCCAAAGTAACCTGGGCTCTCTCTAATGTTTGAGCTGATTGTGCAGGATTAGGCAGGACCCCTCTGAGGAGATAATGGAAGAGGAAGAAAGAACTATGGTCTAACAAAGACCCAAATTAAATAGGGGAGTAATTTCTTCTGTAAACTCCTTATCATCTGAATAGTTCTTAAAGATTAATAACATAGACACTATTTTCAATAAACATCATTGCTGGGAAAACAACAAGAATTTTCTTAGAAAAAAAGAACTATTTATTCAGAGTTGCGACGAATAGAATTCAACGTATCGTCAGGTTCTACTCGACGCAGGCGTAAAGAGCCAATCAGAGTGGATAATACGAATGTTATTCGACGCAGCATCAAGTTTATATCGACGTAGGTGTCGCCTTAATAGTCGCTGATCAAATTCATGGTCGCGTTGATTATAAATCGACGCAACATCGGCATCACTGCGTCGACTTAAGAATTGCAGAGCAATCTCGAGTCGCGTTGAATATTAATCGACACAATGTCGATATAATAGCGCGCACAACATTGCTTCTAGAAGCAGTCTCAGCATATTTTTGCGCACCAAATATTAATTCTTATTGACACAACTTCGACTTAAGCCCTAAGTTGCACCGAATCATCTTCTTTTAAGCAACTTCAGCATCGAATCATTTATGCTTTCGAATTTTCCTCTCCTGGCTCTCTTGCTCTCTCCTTCCCCACTTCTCTCGTGATCATGTCTCTCTCTCTCTCTTTCTCTCTGTCTCGCTCCCATTTGCTTTGTGTTTGCAGGTACTTCACAAAAGAGTTAATGGCCTCTCCAAAGATTAACTCTGGCTTTGATGTTGATGTGGACTCATTCAAAGATTCCTTAGATAATTTCAAAGCCATTCTTGGCTTGTTTCAATCTGCTGGGTTAACCAAATTAATATCCACCAGATGCAAGATTCTGGATGTTGAGTTGACAGAGCTCAAGGACAACATTCACCTTGATGAGGATGGATCCCTCACTGGGAAGATATCTGAGAATGATATTAGCATTATAGAGCAAATGCTATCTCTTGTTGGATCGGTAGGCGCCCTTAGAGGGGGGTGAATAAGGGTTTTCAAAAAACTTAAGTGATATTTTGAAAAGCTTTGTAATAATGCCAGATAAAGACAATAAGAAGTCAAGTAAAACAATTGAAATAAAGTAGAGACATGCTTTATTAATATCAAATAAGGTTTTGCAAAAGTTGACTTCTATAACGCTAGAAATCGGTGGCGATGAATAGTAAACTCTTTTTGTTTTCTATCACGACTCGCATCCCCATGAACCGGTGGCCCTAGCCTATCCTCCCCGGATTCGGCCTCAAGCCGCTCTAGCCAACCCTTCCCCGGATATGGCCTTGAGCACCCCTTAGAGCTAGCCTAGATCTAGTCGCCAACACGAGGCGAGTTTCCGCCCTAAGTCCTACCCAGACCTAGTCACCAACACGAGGCGATTTCACTAACCGTTTACAAGAAATATGAAATGAAAATAAATGAAAACTCCCTCTTAATGAACTTCTGTATTTGGAGACGAAGATCCGCTGTAGAATAAGCATTGTAGTAGCGGACTTAGTTTGGATCCAACGTGATGAGATTCTCCTTCAGAAGTTTGCAGAACTTTGGTAGCACATTGACTTTTGGCCAAGGTAGCCACTGGAATTCTAGCACTCAATCTCTCTCTCAGATGTCTGTATGAAACGAGAGAAGAGGGGTCCTTTTTATAGCCTCAGCGCTAGAGCCTGCGCTAGTGGTACCGCCAGCGCTATCCCATATTAGGACACATTCTGCGTGGCAGAATCTTCAATCCGAGGAAACAATTCTCTTTTGCCTACTGTGCTCCTTGCTATCGCCTGCGCTATCGGATATCGCCTGGCGCTATCTCCTTCTATAAGTTCTCCAAGCAATTGCACTTAATCCATTATTTCGTCGAACGAGATTTCGTCGAACGCCGCTAAGAGTATGTCGAACGATATTTTGTCAAACACGGCTATGAGCAAGTTGTCGAGCGCTGCTAACAGTTCGTCGAACGATAGTTAGCGCCTGCGCTAGTACTACCGCCAGCGCTAGTGGGAGTTTTGGATTTGATGGCTCAACTTTGGGGGCAACCTTCTTATGTAATCCTTGAGTCATGTGGACTTTGTTATCATGCACACTTAAACACACAAGATCAAATACACATAGGATTTGTTATTCTCAAACCTAGGAGATGCGGAAGACCATGTTCCAACAAACTCCCCCTTTGATAATAACAAATCCATTAATGATAAATCAGAGCATTAATATATAAGCATGAAGAAACATACTTGTGTGTGTGTGTGAAAGTGATGACTTAGGATAATTATCGATTTTAGCATATAGAATTGCTCCCCCTACATACATGCTCCCCATAAGTGAATGCTCTCCTAATATGTAAGCTATCATCTTAATTAAGCATTACATTTTGATAGCAGATTATATTTATCATGTTAGTTCTCCCCCTTTTATTATTAGCAAAAGTGGGTAAGGATTCACCACTTCAAGGTTGATAGGAAGATAAAGGCATGACCGAGCTTGCAAAGAAGGAAATGATAAGGAGTTTTAGAATACTTGTCATTTTTTAAAAAAAATAGAGTTTTGAGTATCACAATATTTTCATAAATCATAGTTTGTAGCATAAACAAATACAAGATAAATGTAAAGTTGCGGAAGACTTAGAAAAATATAAGCAAACATCTTTTGTAAGACATGATGATTCAAAAAGATATAGAAGTTCAATTTTGCTAAAGAAGATGTTTTGTAAATCATTGTTCAAGTAAAATGTTTAAATTCACTAATGAAGTAACCGAGCATGAAATAATGTTACCAAAAAGAGAGTAATACAATGTTATGTTAATTCACAATTTCAAAACATACTAAACATTGTAGAAAGCATGCTAGGTTATCAAGTGCATTTCATAAATAAAGAGTAGTATAGAATTTGCATTAGGATCCAATACTCATGAGAAGAAGTGTTATGGAAGATAATGATGTGCACATAAATGTATTTTGAGTAGAGTAAACAAATGTTTTAATCAAAAATACAAGAAATATGTAAAGTAAGAGCACAATAAAACACAAATAATTTCACTTCCACACACTTTAATGCACAAACAAGAATGTACAACTACCAAGGTGCTTTACACACACAATGCTCATTAAGACTTATCAGGGTGCAAAGTAGTGCTTGGCGGATCACATATTTTATTTTAATGTTGAGACTCGTGATCTGGTGTACTTAAGAGTAAGTGGTTTTTATTTTGAAAGAAAGATTTGATTTCCACAAGATACTTTACTATTCTTTCTAAGGTGCTCAACCTTGCAACGCTTATTAAGACTTATCAGGAGATTCAAGTAGTTCTTGGTGGAGTTTTCTTTGTCACTTTATTTTATGATTTTTGTTTTGTACAAAGTTCTCTGAATACACTTGTTTTGCAAATCAATATAATTTATGAAAAAACATAACCACTTTTCTTAACTTTTAAAAGTGCAAATAAAGGAGTGTAGGTAAGATACTTGTGCAATTTTAATTCATTGTACTAATACAAAACATATTCCAGCATTCTTAGATTAAACACATATGTAGACAATGCCAAAATAAGTGAGTGAATAAAGATCATTATCAAACATAAAACATTTACTCATACTTAGAGGCATGCTAAGCTTAGTTCTACACAACTTTTACAATATAATTGATGCACATATTAATAGATATATCAAAGCATGATGAAAACAATGTTCAAAGTTGTTTGAAAAGATAAATTTCAACATTATAGAAGTTCTAAATGATGGGTTAAATCATGCTTGATTTTCATAGGAAAATCCATACAGTTGTTTTTTTATATTTTTTATTTTTTATATTTTTGCATTGGATTTTTGCAAAAAAAAAATTAAACAAATGGCAAAAACAAAAAGGCAAAAACATAATTTTTTTGTAATTTGGCTTTTGTATTTTTGTATTTGATTTTCGCATAAAAAAAGAGACTTTAAATAAAAAGGCAAAACATATTTTTGTAATTTGTCTTTTGTATTTTTGTATTTGATTTTTCAAAAATAAAATAGAATCAGAAGTGCAAAAATAAATAGTACATATAGATTAGTATATTTTTAGGAATTTTTCAGAATTTTAAAAATACAGAAAAATGAATAAGTACGCTAGCGCCGGCATTTGCGCTAGCGCGGGAAACAGTACACGATTTTTTAGGATTTCGAATTTTTAATTGTTGATCTTGATTAAGTGTCCCAATAGTAGTTTCATGCTGAAATTTCAGAATTTTAGAAGATGTTTCGATGGTAAAAAATTACAAAATTGCGTTTGTGAATGTGTTTTAACTTGAAAGATCTAAGACACCTAACTCAAGATGTAATAAACGAAATCTTGCATCACTAAGTAGTACATACAGTGGAGAATAAATTTAGGAATCTTATAGAATTTTGTTTTCTTAAAAAGTCAGAAAGGTGCGATATCGCCTGCGCTAGCGATAGCGCTAGCGCTATCGAGCCTTTATTTAGATCCCCTTTACTCTTTCATTTCAGACATTTCCATTGACTCTCTCCCGAAAAACCCTAGAAGACAACCCAGCCCACGCGTAGATCAGAGGTAAATCTTCATCTTTTCTTGTGATTTTTGTTTTAAAACTTGATTTTGATGTTAGAGATGAAGATATTTGAGGTTTTTAGGAGGTTTTAGAAGTTAGATCTACAATGGTTGATTCTTTTCTTCAAGAGTTTTGTTTTACATTTTTATGAGGATTTTGGTTTTGATTTTGGTTTGGATTATGTGGGTTTCTTGGATCTAGCAAGTTAGTATTTGAAAATATTTTATTTTAGGGAAATTTTTACCGTTTTAGAGCAGAGGACTAGTGTCAGCGCTACAGTAGGCGTTATTGATAACACTGGGCGCTATTGATAGCGCTGGCGCTATTGAGTGTTGCTTAGTTTTAATTCTTTTTGTAATGTGGCAGATGGCACCTGGACCTAAAGGGAAGAAGACTGCAGATCTGGTCGTGGAAGCAGCGGTGGTGGGTGTTCCTTATATAGTGGAGTTTGACATGCCACGTCACCACCATATTATGCAGTTATTTGTTGCTTCCGAGGTGTTCAATTTATTTTCTCCAGATGGGTTTTGTTCAGAATTAGTTCGAGATTTTTATACGCATTTGGAGAACCCATCACAGACAGATCTGGATGGAGGAGTGCGGTCTTTGGTGCAGGGTCAGGTGGTGAAAATTACTCATGACCATCTAAGGAACGTGTTTGGATTGACACAGCATCCAAATCATTTGGAAATTGTTGAAAAGTTTAGAGTAGATAGAGACTGGACTCAAGTGAATATGGTGCTGCACAATAGGGAATGCAGGAGTCTGATCTCCACAGTGTCGTCACTCATAGTAGACGCCTTGGTCGTTCAAGATGTACTATGACACACAATCCTGGTGAAGTTGGGTGATACAGCAAAAGTCACCGCACAACTAAGTTATGTCACCTACTTCATTCTAGAGGAGGAAAAATTTGATGTGTCAGATTTATTACTTTCCTTGATTCGTTATTCATACAAGTTGCGGCATCCATCCCGTCAGAGATATAACAACTTGCCCCTGGGTGGCATCATTCAACGGGTCATTCAGGTGATGTATCCTTCTATAGAAATGGGTTTTTACTTGATGGATTGCTTTCCTCCGATTTATAGTACATCACACTTACGAGCTACATCCCACTCGGATGAGCCATCGTCATCTGCTCGGCCACCACTCCGGCGAGGAGCGTCATCTCGAGGGGCTCGAGATGATTCATTTGAGTCTTTTCGAGAAGAGATGGGAGAGCGGATGACAAGAGTGGAGAAGGATGTTTCTGGTATAAAGAAGATGGTGAAGTTCATGATCAAGGCATTAAATCTAAAACCATCTACACCGGAGCGGAGGGAGTGGGACAGCCCAGAACAGGATACACCCCATCATTCGGTTCGGAGGACTCGTAGAAGACAATCCCCAAGTCCTAGTGTGGAGGAGATAGACGAGGAGGAGTAGTGGAGTAGGAAGGTCCGAGGGGAACAAGTTTTTTGTTTTGTAATAATACAGGTATTTTGACACATTGTTCATGGATGCTTGAATGTTTTTATTTGATTCCTCTTTGGTAGTTTTTTAAAGGTTTGTTATACATATTATTTTTGAATTTTGAAGTCATGAAATAAAGATTTTTAGTCAATTTTAATATCATATGTAGTATATTTTAAAAACTTATGGTTAGATATTTTAATACCACATAATAATTTTGAAATCAATTATTGATAAATGATGTATATATATATAAGAATAATAGATAGTTTACCAAAAAAATGATTTTGAGTTTTTATAAACTTATTAAGTTAAAGCATGAAGTAGAATAATTGATACTTTAATTTTTTTGTTGATTTCTACTTCATGCATTTGGTGATACCTAATGAGTAAGAGATTTAGGGATCCAAAGGGGACCAAGAGTGGTGGTTCCTTTGGGTACCCAAATATATCGTGTAGGTTTATGGGTAGATATTGATGAATGGGTCCTTTCATGTGATGTTAATGTTTCAGTTTTAGTTTTGGTCCTCCATTCAAACTTTGGTTTAGTGTTATTCTTATATGTGAAATTTCCATTGTGATAATCTTTATATTGATGATTATTGAAGGTATTTTTCATAGGAAAGTTGTGAGCATTTAATTTTATGTTGGGAGAAAATTGATGTTGTAAGTGATAATGATGATAGTATTTTGGAATTTCATTTTCAATCTTTTGAAGTCTTTTGTTTTCATTGTTTGGTTTGTTCATATTTTGAGATATCATATTTAACTTTCTTTTGGAGTTTGTTTGATATTGAGAATTTTCCTTTAAGATTTCCTTAAGCAAGATAATTTTTGTTTCTAATTCATTGTTCTTAAGTTTCAAATTATGTCTAGCTTTATTATATGCAATTGTGCTATTTTTAAGAGTAGGAACAATTGAATCAATATGGTTTTGGTATTCATTTATGTATTCCTCAAATGTTTCATCCATCTCTTCAATTTCAATTTTATAACTTTTGCATGTAGCACAATCACCTTTTAAAGATGAATTTTCTAAAGACAATTTTTCATTATGTTCTTTTATACAAATAATTTCTTTTTCAAGTTCCTTAAGTTTTTCCTTAATAATATCACAATCAAAACAAGGTTTTGTGTTTTCAAGTAAAGGACACGATGGTGAAACCACATAACAATTTGATTCTAAATTAGCTTTTAACCTCTTATTTTCTAAACGTAAATTTTTATTAGTAATTTTCAATTTCTTGATCTTACGTTTAGCCGTTTTAAGTATATTGAAACTAGAGATGGAAGTTATCACACAAGAGGAAGATTTTGACTTTCTTACAGTGCTTTTGGCAGAGGCAAAATGTGAGCATGAAGTTCCTTCGTTATCTTTTGGGCCTTCCTCCATCATAGATGAATTTTCATCTTCTTTTTCTCTTGATGTATTGCTCTCTTTTTCCAAGTTGGTTTCCATGATTTCCATGGCTTTGCTACGAGAGAGATCTTCTTGAATAGTAGTGGATGCTTATATGTTCTCCTCTTCCTGTGTTTGTTCTATACCTGTGAGAGGAAAATCATACATTTCTTCAAGAAATTGCCAAACTTTGTATGCACTAGAAAAACATTATATTAATTTGAAATTTTCATTTGATAGAGCACAAAATAAATAATGTTTGGCTTTTGCATTTAGTTGACATTCATTTTTATTTGATTCATCCGCAGGTCTTACAATGGCTAAATTCCAAACTTCGACATCTAAAGTCTTAATAAATTTTTCGATTAAAATTTTCCATCCTTTATAATTTGTTTCTTCAAATAATGGTGGTTTAAGAGATATTTCTTCTTCACAGAAATTTGCTCCACTAGTAGAAGCGAGATCTTGAGACGTCATTATTCCCGGTTGTTAAGCCGATTGGAATAAAACCGCTCTGATATCACTTGTTGGATTGGTGGGCGCCCTTAGAGGGGGGTGAATAAGGGTTTTCAAAAAACTTAAGTGATATTTTGAAAAGCTTTGTAATAATGCCAGATAAAGACAATAAGAAGTCAAGTAAAATAATTGAAATAAAGTAGAGACATGCTTTATTAATATCAAATAAGGTTTTACAAAAGTTGACTTCTATAACGCTAGAAATCGGTGGCGATGAATAGTAAACTCTTTTTGTTTTCTATCCCGACTCGCATCCCCACGAACCGGTGGCCCTAGCCTATCCTCCCCGGATTCGGCCTCAAGCCGCTCTAGCAAACCCTTACCCGGATATGGCCTCGAGCACCCCCTAGACCTAGCCTAGATCTAGTCGCCAACACGAGGCGAGTTTCTGCCCTAAGTCCTACCCAGACCTAGTCTCCAACACGAGGCGATTTCACTAACCGTTTACAAGAAATATGAAATGAAAATAAATGAAAACTCCCTCTTAGTGAACTTCTGAAGTTGGAGACGAAGATCCGCTATAGAATAAGCATTGTAGAAGCGAACTTTGTTTGGATCCGGCGTGATGAGATTCTCCTTCAGAAGTTTGCAGAACTTTGGTAGCACATCGACTTTCGGCCAAGGTAGCCTCTGGAATTCAAGCACTCAATCTCTCTCTCTGATGTCTATATGAAACGAGAGAAGAGGGGTCCTTTTTATAGCCTCAGCGCTAGCGCCTGTGCTAGTGGTACCGCCAGCGCTATCCCATATTAGGACACATTCTGCGCGGCAGAATCTTCAATCCGAGGAAACAATTCTCCATTGCCTACTGTGCTCCTCGCTATCGCATGCGATATCGATATTGCCTGGTGCTATCTCCTTCTATAAGTTCTCCCGGCAATTACGCTTAATCCAATATTTCGTCGAACGAGATTTCATCGAATGCCGCTAAGAGTTTGTCGAACGAAATTTCGTCGAACGCGGCTATGAGCAATTTGTCGAGCGCCGCTAATAGTTCGTCGAACGACAGCTAGCGCCTGCACTAGTACTACCGCCAACGCTAGTGGGAGTTTTGGATTTGATGGCTCAACTTTGGGGGCAACCTTCTTATGTAATCCTTAAGTCATGTGGACTTTGTTATCCTGCACACTTAAACACACAAGATCAAATACACATAGGATTTGTTATTCTCAAACCTAGGAGATGCGGAAGACCATGTTCCAACATCTCTCACCTTTGATCTTCCCACTGGTGATGAATCTGATGAACTGTCAAGGGAGGAGACAAAGAATGCTCTAGAAATTATGCACCGGTCATTGTCAAGTAATAAAAGTAGGGAGGAATTCCCCGAATATCATTCTCAAAGGAATGCAGGATGTGGTGATAAGAAAATAAAGTGAGGCGATTGTTATGACGAGTAAAAGAAAGCAAAAACAAGGGCGTTGTGATTGGTGACCTAGACTATTGCAGAAATAAGAGATGCGGGTCAAAACTCCGCTTTGCAAGGTGAGATGGATGCAACGGCCGCGATGTCGTGCTTCGGAAGGCGCGTGGACGGAATGTAACTATGACGATTGAGGGTCGCACACACCTCTTCTCTAAGCATCACCACTAACAATTGCTAGTGGCTTCACACACAACAATTCTCAGAAATCACTAGGAAAAAGGGCTAGTCATGCCATCACAACAACATTGCATATGAACACAAGCAATAACCATTAAGATTAACTTAACAAGCATTCATAAAACACTACAAAGAAGTTCAAGCATCAAAGGTTAGAGAGGACCACAAAGAAGAAGTCACGTCTTGGGTTCACGGCCGGAATGAGAGTTTGTCGGGCTCTCTCCGGACTCGGCCCTCAGATGGTGAGCTTGGCTCGAAGGAGGCTATCACCGCTCCTAAGATCTTCAGCGCTTCTCTAATCTTTTGGCGAAGAATGCTTGAGCTAATGGTGGATAAAGCTTCCTAGTGCTCCCGGATGGAAGAATGGAGGTAGAAATCACCGGAAATGGCCTCTATGGTGGTGGAGATGAAGGGTAAGCCTTCAGCCCTCAAGAGAAGCGGGAAGGAAGTGATTTCCTTCTCTCTGAATCGCTGAAGGCCGCCTCCAATCGCTCCCCCCCCCCCCAGTTGACTGCCTCAATTCCTGCTTTTTATAGCAAACAAGCTGAAAAATGGTCACGCACGGTCGAACGCACGACCGTGCGCAGACCGTGCGATAATAACGGATAAAATATGGCTTGGGGAAGAAGCTGCGCCGCCCGTGCATTTTGATCACGCACGACCAACACCGCCTGTGCGTTCAAACGCACGGGTAAACTCCGACGCTCCAAAATCACAAAGCACGGGTCGACCGTGAGTTTTACTCACGCACGGGCGAATTCGCCCGTGCGTCAAAACGCACGAGTAAACTCCGACGCTCCATTTTCTGCTCTAGACACAAACGCACGACCGCAGCCGACCGTGCGTCAAGGAAACGCACGACCGTGCGATATGCACAGAAATTACTTCTGGGGAAAATGGGACGATCAGGTCACCTGCAAACAAGATATAACAACTGGGAATACACGTCCAGCATCAGAAAACATAAAAGAAGGGAAGGGGAGCACCATGTGCTTACCCCCAACAACAAGGAATGCAATTGCACACCGAAATGAGCATAATAGTGCACCTAGCATGGAATAATACATATGAATGAAAACGTGCCTAATATGTGGTGCAAAGACTAGAATATCGGCCCAAATGAGTCCAAAAATATATATATATATATAAATGGGACTCATCACACCCCCAGACTTACTCGTTTGCACGTCTCGGGCGAACACTCAATCCTATGGTAGAAAAATGAACATTAAGGAAGCAACTGTGCCGGCGAAACACAATGGGAACTAAAGAACTAACGAGCGTAAAAATAAAGTAGAAAAGATTTTAAAACAAAGACTATATTTTAAGAACTTCTACAAGTGTAAAATAGAAAATTGACCTTGGAGAAGAATATAGGTTCCTTGCTGACATAGTGGGCAAGGTATTGTTGTGCAAGATATCAGCAGATGATGTTATACACAAGCAGCAGCTATAAATTATGGGAGTTTTAGTTATGGGAAAGAAGAAAATTGGGGTAGGTGCCTCCTAAAATTGATTGGACACAAGTACACTCATAAGGAAAATGCATATATAAGGATTATGAGCCAAGTACTTCTTCAGCACTATCCTGCAATGTGCAAATCAAAAGGAGTGCCTATTCCTCTAGGAAAAAGGATCAACAGAGGAATCTTCTCCAAATGGACCAGGTAGATCCTCAAGCCTGGTCAAGCTGCATCTTCACCTCCTCTCTCTTCAGCACCCTAGGACATGGAGACAACTGTACCAGATCTTCCAGCTCAAAATAATCCACCAGCACAACAAGGTGTCATTCCAGAGCAAAATCCCCAATCCATCCCATCAACCTCAGCTCAAGAACCTACATCTCAACCTTCCCTCCAGCAATAACATCAACCATCCACTATCATCACAGACATTCAGTCTACTCCTCCACCACCACCATCATACTATGTTTCTCCAAAAGTCTATAAAACACTCTCTCCCATCAATGAAGACTTCCCACCATCACCTCCTATTCTAACACACCTACCCCTCCCATTGACCTTGAGCAAGTCATCTCAAAAGAAGTAGGGCTAGCCTTTAGCACCTTTGTTGATCTTCTAGCTACTCAAACAAGGAAATTTGATAGAAAAAGTACTCTAGATGGAGAGTGAATTACTTCAATCAAAAGGTCTCTTCTGGCTCTAAAATCCTGTATATCCTCCTCCTTAGTCACCAAAGAGTTCTTAACCTCCCTATCCAGCAAGGTTCAGAAGGGGGAGATGGTTCAGGAGGAGGAAAAACAAGAAAGAATCTAGGAAGTGGAAATGCCCCTGGTAGAGGAAGATCCCAACAGATTAACTATCATTCAGAAAGGAAAAGACCCAGTAGAGCCTCCTGCAATGTCTACAGAAAAACAATCAATCCAGGGGGAGCCAGCTGCAGATATTACAGATGAACCTGCCCCTATTGTAATCCAGGGGGAGCCTCCTACAAATCCTCAAGAGAATCTTGAAGTGATTGCAAATCCATGGGAAATGATTGCTGAAGACACAATAGTGAACCAGGGGGAGGTGATTCCCTCTACTCTATGGGAGCTCCAATCAAATGAATTGTTGGATGAAGTTGCCAGAATTGCTAAGGAAGCTGCTCAGAATGCTGAACTGAATGCACAAACTCAGGGGGATCTTCCTAAAGATGATGAGCTTCCCAAAGATGACGAAGTTAATAAAGAAGCTGATACCAATCTTCAAGAAGATGAAGAACCTCTTGCATTTGCTGCGAGGAAGGTAGTTCCAAAAGTCTTCTCCAGGAAATGGAAAACCCCTGATAGAGGACAGTGAAGTCAGAACAATGTGGTTTCTTGATATGATTCCATTCATTTTTCTCTATTGTCTATGTATGTTTTGTTTGTATCAATTTCATGTAAAAGAATATGTAAAATCACTTTAAATCAATCTGTAAAATTTGTTAAGATAAATAGGGGGAGATCGTTGGGAAAAACTCCTTTGATTTAACTTAATAAATTAACTATAAGTGATTTTACCTTCTAGGTTTTATTACCCATTGTATAGTAAGGGTAATTTGGTCATTAGATGTCTTAGGATGTCAAACTCACCTTAGAGTGTCAAGACCAGGTCAGGACAAGCACAATCTGAGTTGAATTAATACTTGCGTCGAATATAAGTCGACGCAACTTCGACTTGATGTCGACGCAACTCAGACTGGAAGTCCAAGCAACTCAATCTCTGTATCAAAGAATATCTAGTCGACGCTACGTCGAATAGGAGTCAACGTAGATGAAGGAGCATGTCGAAGTTATCTTAGAAGTCGACGCAACCTCGACTTCAATTCAACGCAGAAGGAAATGTCTGTCGAAGCCATCTGAAGTCGACGCAACGTCGACTATAATTCGACGTAGACAATGAAGTTCAAATACAAGTCTTCAACTCGACGGTTATGTCGATAAGTAATCGAGGTAATGTCGACAATTGAGTTCAACCTGAGCTAGAAGGAATTCGAAGCTACTCTTATAAGAACTCGAAGGCGCGTCGATAAGAGAGAGAATGAAGTCGACACAGCGTCAAATATAGTTTGAAAAGGAAACCTTTTCAGCTGTCCTTTTAGAACTCTATCTGAAGGCCCGCGACACCAATGACCATTCTACAATGGCTTGTTTATTGCCTAGAATGGAAAGGAGCATTCAAAAAGACAGGAAAAGCTTTCTTGGAATGTATAGAAATAGCCGGCAGACGGGTCGTGAACAAAAGAAGAAAGAAAGATTAATAGTCCAAGACAATGCCTTTCCAGGACAACCCAAAATAGGAAACTAATTCAAAATTAATTATGGACAATAAATAGGATGAGAAGAGATAAATACACAGAGCATTCATCACAATTAGTTACAGTTTGTCGATTAGGGTTCCCACTTCTTCTTCTTCCTCCTGGAACCCTAAAAAGACAAAGAGAAAACAAATGCTCTCTCTGAGAACAGAAAAAAGAGTTGCTTCTTCCATCATATAGCAGCCAGATAGCAAGCAAAAGATACACAAAAGGATCTGAAGAATATAACCCTTGCAAATCATCATAATCATAAGCAAGAGTTCATCATTAGCAGATCCATTGAAAGGAAAAATAGAAGCAAAAAGCTTCTACAGAATTCTGAGAACGGAATTCTTCTTCTCCATCTTCCTTCTTCTTTCAACTTCCTCAATTGTACAGAGTTTTAAGAATCCCTCTTTCAAAGGATTCAGTGGTTCAAGATCTCCTTATCAAAAGATCTGAGTGGTTCAAGATCTCTTTATCAAAAGATCTGAGTGGTTCAAGATCTCCTTATCAAAAAATCTGAGTGGTTCAAGATCTCCTTATCAAAAGATCTTTGGTTCTAAGAGTCTCCTTATCAAAAGACTCAGGCACGGGTTGTGCATTCCTACCAGGTGGTAGAAGAGGGGACTACCCACATTTTAGGGAACCTCTATAAAATTTTGTGTCTTCTGTGTGTGTTAATTTTATGTGTTGTCTCATATAGCTTACAGCTTTTCTTCTTTACTTTAACAACATTAATTTTATTCTGTGTTAGGTATTGTTGAAGCATAACACTTAGTGTTTTTATCGTGAGTGCACAAATAGGATTGAAATATTTTTAAATCTCTATTCACCCCCCCCCCCCCCCCTCTAGAGTATACTAAGAGGCACACTATGCACTTTCAGCTTCCAAGCTCCCAATTTAGGAAGAATCCTTTCTCTACATGCAACTAACTGATACCGAGAACTTTAATTAGAAATTTGGAGTGAATATCCATCACATGAGAAGGATGGATGTCAATGTATTGGAAAGGTGGGAAAAAGTCTTGCAAAGATCTCCCAAAAGGTCACAGGCTCCAGTAGATGTAATGAGTGAAGAAGAAAGCTCATCAAATGATAGTGAGCCAAGTCACAACCCATAACTGACCAACTCTGAGGAGAATGTGGAGAGGAGGAATGTCTCCCTCCAAACCTCAGCACTGTGCCTGGGGTCCAGGTCCACTGTTGGAATGGATCAAGGGGATGTAGAGTCTGAGGGGGAGTAATACACTGAGCTTCCTGCTCATGTGGAAGAGGTCATCCTCAAGCTCACTATGGATGAGGATGTTATCCATATTGAACCAGAGGTCCAAGTGGATCCAAGTGAAGCTAACCAGGAAGCCAATCAAGATGATCCTGCTGATGAAATCAGCTGAGACTTGCAAATTGCTGAAAAGCCAAGTGTAGATGAGGAGGGACAAAGACAAACACCCATTAAAAGATCTCCATCCCCCATGTTTGTAGAGACTGAAGGGATGGACCTCTATCTTTCAGCCATACTGCAGAAGAAGGTTGAGGGACAATCAGACAAGCCTAACAATTCCCCAGATTTTATTTGTAATTTTTGTGGTGCAAATCATTTTAGTGAGGAATGTTCATTTTATTATCAAAATAGTTTTTGTTATCGAAATGATTTTTCTATGAAAGATAATTCATATGAAATTCCTTCTTACTCTGATAATAATTATTCGTGGTGGCAAGATCACCCGGATAGTTTACAGTGCAATGAGGAAATTTCTTTTGATCAAAATTTATATTCCTCCACTTTTTATCTGCAAAATTCTTTTGATCAATTTTCTTCTCTTGGTGATTCTCCGAATCTTCCTATTCAAAATTTGAATAGTTATTCTCAAGAAGAAAATAATATTTTATACCAAGAATTTCACAAAGTCATGGAGACACCGGGCAAATTAGAAAATGAAAATTTTTCTTCTTCTCCTTCGCCCGCCCTTTTTTCTCATTTTCATGAAATTATTATTCATAAAGAAATTGTGTCTCATGAATGTTCTCCACTCGGTATTGATTCTTTAAATAATAATTTTTTTTTGAAAATAAACAACCGGAGCTTAATCATGTGTTTTCGCAAGCGCCTCCCCCTTGCGAAAAATTTTCTGACTCGCTTAATCTTGATTCTTTTTATACTAACAATTTTCATGTAGAGGATGAGCCGTTGCAACCAAACGTCTTCACCGATCCATTTGCCGCTCATCTCCAACAATCCAAATTAACTAAGGTATGTATAGGTAATTTGGATTCACAATTTCACGCTAACGGCCAACGGAAGAATCAAGAGTATAGCGGAGGAGTCTCCGGGCACCAGATTTCGGCATGCTCACCTGAGCGTGAATTAAGGGAGTTGCCTGTGCATTTTTATTTTTATTTTCCTTTTTCCTAACAATAACCATCTAGCTTAAAGACGGGAAAAAGAAAGCGCTCTTGGGAGGCACCTCTTGCTTATCTTTATTTTTCTTGCAATTTACTTTTTATGCATTTTATTTACTTTTTCCTCCTACTTGGCTTATAAACATTGGGGACAACGTTTATTTTTAAGTATGGGGCGTATTCTCTTATTTTCAGTTTTTATTAAAAATCCCAAAAAAAATTAGAAAATGTTTTTCAAAATTATAAAAAAACGATTTTCAATTTTGTTATAAAAAAATTTACAAAATTCAAAAAAAATGTTTTCATTAAAATTTTTATGTTTTTGTGTGTTATTTTCTTTTTATGCAAATTAAAAATTCCAAAAAAAAATTAAAACAATAAAAATTTAATTTCTTGCGAAAGGGCCGTGTGGGTTTTCATCCCACAAAACCGCCTAGTACCTTGCGAGCCCGTCATTGGGTACCCCTTGGGAAGTCCAAGAATATTAAAAAAAACAATTTGTTTTATTATATATACAAAAATCCAAGAAAATCTAATAATATAAATTTTGTATTATTAAATTTCTCCAAACTTCATTTATGCAAAAATTAATTTTAATTATGAGTTGTCTTTATAGGCTTTTTAAGAAGTTTTCTTTTTATGAATTTTTAAATCTTATATTTCTCTTCAAAATATGTTAGATTTAATTTTTAGATGAATTTGATTTAATGAATTTTTCATTATTTTGATTTGTTTAGAATATTTCTTAGTTTTACTTTATCTTCGTAAAATATCATAATTCAATTTTGTAGTAATTGTGTTAAATATCTCTAGATTTTACTTATATTAACTTGAACTTATGGTCTCTTTTAGATTACTCAAATTATTTTCTATGCTCTTAAAATTTATCTTTGGAATTTGTTTAGCCTTTAAACCCTAGCCCTTCCCCTACCTTTTTGTTTAACCCTTTTGTTTGCATAAAAAAAATATTTGAAAAGATCATATGTCATGGAATGAGAGGATAAAATTCATCATTCCTAAACATATGCACCCAAATTAGTAAAAGATTATATGGCATGGAGTTGAGAGGATAAAATTCATCACTCCTAAACATATACATTTGGGATATAAAAAGAAGAAGAAATTTAAAAAAAAGTTGGAAATGAGAGGATAAAATTCATCATTTCCTATTTGCAAAGTAACTTCTTCAATGCCAATTTTACCCCCATTTAGCCAAGTTCACTTGTTTATCCAAGATTTTATTGAGAGAGCATTGTTAATATTTTGTAGTTTTCTAAAAGTTTCTCATGATTGTAAAGTTTCTATAATTTTAATCTTGGTTATTTTACTTAATTCAATGCAATTTTGTTTATGAAGATTTAGTTAGAGAATTTCAAAACTAAAATTTATTCTACTCATTTCAATTTATGAATTATTAATTATTTCTTATAAATCTGAATTTTAACTTCTTAACCTATTTTGATATGAGTTTTATAAGATTTGGAGTTAATAATTAGAAGTAAATCCTTTTGGGAATGTCCTATAAATTCTTCTCATACTTATAAATTAGTTTTTGCTCTGGAATACCAAAAGCTTAAGTATGGGGGTATTTGATAGTGCATTAGTTATAGTTATTTTTATATAGTATTTTAGTAGTAATTAATTATTTTTTTATATAATTTTAGTTAATATTTATCTAATTTACTTTATTTTGTGTTTTCAGGTAATCTGGGGCTGCTAATAGCAAATTCAAGCCCACATCCGTGTTCAGGGGAAATTCCAGAGCAATTCTGAAAAAATCGTCAGTACATGCCCAGGTCACGGGCGTGACCTGGGGGCGTGACCATGGTCACGGTCGTGCTCCACTTTCAGCTCCCAGAAATTGCTGCCACGTCGGATTAAAGTTACACGCCCCAGGTCACGGGCGTGACCGTGGGGCATGACCTTCAGGTCACGGGCGTGACTCGCCCGATAAGCATTCAATTCAAGCAGTTTCCATCATCGAGCCATTCCAGCTTACACGCCCTTGGTCACGGGCGTGACCAAGGGGCGTGACCTCTCCTACAACTGCCAAATTAACTCCAGATCCCGCCGTTTCCTAACTCGGTCTAGACACGCCCTGGGTCACGGGCTTGACCTAGGGGCGTGACCCGCCTATTGATGAAATTTGGTGGTTTTCTCCCAACGTTCCCGGGCTTTCACGACGCCGGTTCCGTGCCTTACACGCCCTAGGTCACAGGCGTGACCTAGGGGCGTGACTTCCAAAACTTTTGCCTATAAATTCTTGCTACTGCCTTGAAGCCAGGGATCCGATCCTAGCTTAGATTGGGTCATTTTTATATTAGTTTTTCAGCATTTTCTTATGTATTTTCTTTATGCAGATTTACTTTATGTCTTATAAATTTCAATTCATAATTTAGATTTCTAATTCCTGCAATTGTAATTCCCTTTACTTAGTTATAAATTGTCTTTTTTTCAATTATGTTTAGCAAAATTTATAGCATTTGATCGGATGAATTCTTAAGCTTTTCTTATTTTGTAATCTCTCATTTTCGTAGCTTTAGTTTAAGAATTATTACGATCCACTTTTGATTTTTCTCGATTGATCTCATATTGCCGGTATATGAACATCAATTCTTGATCCATTTTCTAGTGATCGAGAGATCCATGAATTTGTGCAGAACATTCATTAGTGGAAAGAGTTGCATGCATTCCTCGAGAGAGGGTGACACAAATCTTTCGGATTGGAGTCAAAACCAATAGTGGGGCTCACCGCATAAAGCAAGCTTAGGGGTTTCGACTGGCTGAGGGGTCTTAATCGATCAACCTAAGGTTAGGTGGTAGTTCTCTCGAGAGAGGCTCTACCATATTTTGGGAACCTCTACGGTCGAATTATTCTATCGCTTTTGGTTATGAATTTAGATTTTACAAATTATTTAACTCAAGAAGGATTTCCGATCAAATGCTTTTTTCTTCCTTTTCTCTTTTATTATTCAAAAAATCTCCTTAAATCTAGATAAAATAATATTAATTTGCGTGAGTAGAAGTAATCAACAAACTCGTGGAATACGACACTTGATATTTATTTTTAAATATCCTATGCTATGAACGATATGTGTTCTTTCCTATAGTTCGTAGAATTTGGAGAAAATTATTTATATCCTAAATTTATCCTATCAAACAGCCCAGAAATCTCCTAAGAGAATGGGGCAACTTCGGACGCACTGGTTCGAGGATACCAAATCACCAGAAGGGAACTTAACGAGGAACGAATCGTTGCCCAGCTCAGGGGTCAAACAGTGATGCTCTACGAAAGCCTTCGCTACGAACGAATGGGTAGCACCCGAATCGAACAGAACACGTGCCCAACGATTCTTTACCTTAAATCTTCCTATAAGTGCGAAAGAGAAACTAGTCTAATATAGCGAAAAAGGAATCAAAACTTAACAATTGGCTTAAGATCTAACCTGCGATCACTTGGGTCAAAGACTGCGCTTGCTCCTGTGTTAACACATTCAACTTTCCTCTTCCTTTAACCTGATGCTGCGGCGACGGCAAGGCTCGAAGCGGAACTAGCTGCAATGGGGCTTGAACTCGCGGGCATTGAAACTTCATGTGCCCTTTCTGTCCGCACTGGAAGCAGACTTTCTCCTTGGTCCAACACTCGGTCACATCATACCCCTTCTGCTTGCACAACTGGCAGAGCACCTCACCCTTCGGAGCACCCTGGATTTCCAGCACTCGCTGCTGCTTCTGAACTCCTTTCCTCTTGAAACACCTTTCAAACGGATGGCCAGAGCGGCCACAGAAACTGCAGACCTCACCACCTTCTTTCTTCAAGACCGAGGCAGGCGCACCAGAATTTCCTTCTTCTCCAGCCTTTCTATTTCCCTTCTTCATCATTGATCCTCGGTTCTTGGCATTATCAATTGCCTCAACCTTCAGCGCTGCCTCAACTACCTCAGCGTACTTCTCCGACCTGTATGGACTAGCCAACTGCTGGATGTCACTGCGGAGACCACCCAGAAATCTCTTCACCCTTCCTTCATCCGAGGCTACCAGGGCCGGAGCAAACCAGCTCAACTTGCAAAATTCAATCTCATACTCGCTCACCGAGAGCTGCCTCTGCTTCAGATGCAGGAAAT
Organism: Dactylorhiza incarnata; assembly: GCA_033032865.1. NCBI lineage: Eukaryota > Viridiplantae > Streptophyta > Magnoliopsida > Asparagales > Orchidaceae > Dactylorhiza > Dactylorhiza incarnata. The sequence goes on from JAWHQI010000068.1 coordinate 4,974,817, forward strand.
CATTCATCAACCGGTCTTGCTCTACCGACGGCAGAAACTTTCTTAACAACATTCCCTTGAAGGTTTCCCACGAACATCCTTCGGAAAGGTCTTCCTTCTCCATCAACCACCAACTCTTTGCGAGACCCTTAAGCTGGTACGCGGCAACCATCACCTTCTAATCCGCGGTGATTCCTGAATATGAGAACATCTTTTCGATGGCTATAAGATAATCGTCCAAGGACATGAAATCAGCTCGTCCGTCGTACGATGGAGGACCCAACCTTTGAAAGTGCGAAATGAAATTCATTTCCGGAGGTATCACTACTGGGGTACCAAGGGAGCAAGAGGAGTAGGTACTGTCTGTCTTACTATGGGGACCTACGCTACGGGTGGCTGCCTAGCACCGTCAGACAACAACGCCTCAACTTGCGACTGCATCGCAACCATCTGCCTAGTCAGAGCCTCATTGTTCTGGCGCAGACTCTCGATCAAATCTTCACTTTGCGCTCTGGATGACTCGCCCTCCGACTGAGGAGTCGACCTAGTCATGACTCGCTTGCGCACCATCTCTGCTAATACGCATAAACCTATAATTAAAAGCTTAACCTTACGCTAGAACTACACTGCTTGGTTCAGAACATACATGTACAGATACTTGCCATTGCTACCACCTTGCTCTGGGATTTTCATGATGCTATGCTAAATTTGGGGATGATACTATATCACCCCTCTTGACTCATGTGCAAGGGTCATGAATGCATGAATTTTTCTGTTCATTTTGAAATCATGGGTGTATGTGTGTCATCATATAAGTCTTTAGCTTTGCACGGGTGCTTATGCAATGCTATGTAATGTATGTTGTGTTATGAATTCTAATAAAGGCCTTAATGCATGTTATGAGCGGCGTACACATGAAATATTATGCATCCCATACTACATAATATCGCATGTAACAAAAGAAAAACGTGTTAATGGGCATCCATGTGATGATGGTTATGCATCACATACTACATAACCGTCACATGTTGCCTCCTATGGTGGATCCATATACAGACACATATTATGCATCCCATACTACATAATATGCCTCGTATACTTCTTATCATGCTATGAGTGTAGTGTTCATGCTTCGGCCAAGATGTACTGATGACACATCGGTGTGTGTATGCAATGAAACCAGAACGACTATACTATATCAGATTTGTTGCCTGACCAACTTGTCGAACAGCCTACCTCTGATACCAACTGTCACAACCCGCATTTTCTCCGAATTTAAGAATATCAGATTAAGAGAAAATACGCGTCATGATGCCACGTCATGCAGGAGACAACTGCAGATGCTCAGGTGGGAACCTAGTATTTAATTAATCAAAACATGTTTACATGATAGATCATCATATGAAATCATTTATTAGGTTTTGGGGTAAGAACTGTGTCTCTCAGTTCGTGGATCAACTAGTCCACCGAGAAAATATATGTAATTGCAGCGAAAAATACTTGATTTAGTTCACTTAAGTTCCTACATGCACGTGATGACAGGACATAAAGTAAATGATATGCACATATCTAGGCATAGTATATGTATAGAAAAATATCTTTAGGTGACTTTAAAGATAAGGATTTCAGTTAGAAGGTATGCAATGAGGATGAAAGAAAAGCCATTTTTATAACTATAATGCACCTAGACAGAAATCATCCCCAGAGAGCAAGATACACAAGATCTAAAGAGTAGTTGCATTTAACTGGCAAGTAAACTATAAAGTATCAAAAGGGCACAACGTGCGTCAACAACCTGACACTAACCCGTTGGCTCCAAACTAGCATGTATGAACACAAGAGGAAAACTAACAACAACTACCTCGCAGCAGCAGGGTAAAAAAGCAACTAAAACTCCCGAAGACTCCGGGCTACACCACTAGCAGCTAAGGCTCTAAACCTGAGGCATTCAATAAAACAAATAACGCCTCAGCAAGGAATTACAAGTGGCAGAAAAATAAGAAGTAAAGTAAATAAGGCATAGGGGTACCAACCCAAGCCAGATTTACCGAAAGAGAAGCTCCAAACAAAAAACTAAACAAAGCACAAAGTGCACCAAATATCGCATAGAGGAATAAGTAAAGTTCATTTATCTTGTTAAATCATTTAAAGAGACTGATCAGCTCAAATTAAACGGGAGCGGTTACTTACCTCTGCCACCCAAAGCCCAAAACCGGGTGGGGGTTTCTATCCCCAAACACAGCCCACGGGACCACAGGCCGAGCCTGCGGTTCACCACTAAAATGGCCATCGTGCAAGGCTATAACAATTCCCCACTGCCCCCCCCCCCCCCAAACACGACCCACTGTGCAAGGACAAAGGCAATGGTTTACATTAATTAAATTTTTATTAAAGTACGGAACAAAGCCCGAGAAGCAATCACCAGGACACCCCAAAGATAGGGTCAATATGAAGCAAACACCACTCAAGATGATTCATAAGACTCCGGGGTCCGCACACAATTGCATAGGCATAAGGAAACAAGCACAAGTGAATTAAAGTACCGAAAATGACAAAAGCAAGGGTAGCAACCAGGGCATTTCTCGAGAAATTAGAAGAGCAGTGAAGGCATTTCTCAAGAGCTAGAGGATAGACCTGGGCATTGCTCGAGAATCAAAGGGGGAGAGCTGGGGTGTTCTAGAGAAGATGCAGGTTCAAGCCAAGTACTTCTCGAGAACAGGAAGGAGATGAGATTGGGATTTCTCGATAAATCCAGGACATAGATCAAGAAGTTCCCGAGAAATCAAAGGCTGAGATCATACACTTCTCGAGAAATCAAGGGCTAAGATCAAAAGGTTCTTGAGAAATCAAAGGGATATACTAGCATTCCTCGAGGAACTCAACAAACAGCAGGAAAAATATTCCAGGCCAACACAGTTTCTCCATGGAAAACTTCAGATACATAGGGGAGAATCAAGACAGAAGGGGGAGTTGTTGACTATCAAGCAAACACTCAAAATACATGCCAAAAGCACACCAAGAACCCATAAACAAGGAAAAACAGTGCTTCAAGAAATAAGAAACAAGGAGGAGAAAACCACTTTCCTTAAACATTGCAAAACTCGAAACTCTACGCTCCAAAAGCTAAGGATCCGGCCAAGAACAAGAGATAGCATTGTGTCACTACCATAACTCCAAAAATTCCACAAAATGGGAAACACTTACCACTAGAACGAAGATCTCGCCGAGAGCATTCCAAATCTATACTCCAAACGCGATTCTGACCACTACGGCCTTCGAATTGCCGACCGGAAGCTCCGCGGCACTCCGCTCTCGCCTCTCTCACTCGGCGGCTGGTTTGGTTAGACAAAGGAAGAAGATGAAAAGATAAAACCTAAGATTTTCGTATAAATACTAAGCCTCCAGGAGTTTGGCGAACTCAGCCATGAATTCATTGAATGCAACTTCAGCGAGTTCGTCGAACGCAGCTCGCCACCCGTTCGTCGAACACAGCTCGCCACCCATTCGTCGAATGTAGCTCCTCCACCGTTCGTCGAACGCAGCCCCTCTGCCGTTAGTCGAACGCAGAGCCGCTGCCGTTCGTCGAACGGAGAGCCACTGTCGTTCGTCGAACGCAGCTCCTCTACCGTTCGTCGAACGCAGCCCCTCTGTTGTTTGTCGAACGCATCCCCTCTGCCGTTCGTCAAACGCAGCCCCTCTGCCGTTCGTCAAACGCAGAGCCAGGGAATTATGATGAATGCAATGATTACATAAATAATTTCCATAACTCGAAACGACGCGAAATCTCACACGCTCGATCCAAATTACACACTTAACTAGGTTACGGCCCAAAACTAAACCTGACGAGCTGATGTGACACCCAAACGCCAAAATTACGTCACAGCGGCCACGTAAATAATTAACAAAAATCAGGGAATTTACATATGGTCCTATGAAGAAGACTTGGATATTTACACAAGTCTAAGGTGGATCGTCGTATCGATAAGTCTTATCGCCGAAATGTTGACAACATCATCGAAACATTAAATATGTCATTGAGACAGGTCGATACAATTCAAATCGCGTTATCTACATTTAATGTCACCGCCTAATGGTCCAATCAGCGCATGTTGTTAAGGAATGGGCCACTGCCACTTAAGGTAAATTCTAGGAGACCGTTACCCGGCTCCTTAGAGGTATAAATAGGATAAGTGTCTGCCCTAATAAATTACAGAGAATACACGCAAGAATTTTGATAGAATAGTAAGGCGGCTGCGAAAAAGAAGGAACAAAACCGTGAAAACAAAAACATACTCATCAAGGTTTCTCTAAGTCTCAGTTGATCAAGATCGACTGATAAGAAGTGTTCCAAGTAGAAGAAAGGATTGAAGAATAATCTATGATGTTCAAGAAAAGATCTAAAGCGCTCTCTTCACATCCAAGAAGCCAATCTTCACCCGGCAAAAGTCTCAGTCAAGCAAGATCGACTGATAAGGAGTGTTTCACACTGAAGAAGAGATTGAAGAAAGATTTGTGTTGTCCAAGATAACATCAAAGACATCTTCTTCAAGTCCTAAAAGCCAATCATCAATCGGCTAGAGAAGTTCTTTCCCAAACCTCTTTGAAAGTGCATAGTTAACCTCACTAGAATTCTCTAGAGGGGGGGTGAATAGAGATTTAAAAATATTTTGTGCAAAGTTAATAAATATATATATATATATGTAATATTCACAGATTTAAGCTTCCCACACACCAACAAGAATTAAGCAAATAAAGAAAGAAATAGCAAAAAGAAAATCACAGCACAACACAAAGAAATATAGTGGTTCCCCAAACTTTGGGTAATCCACTCTTCTACCCCCTTGGTAGGAATTCACTATCTTGCATTGAGTCTTTTGTTAAGGAGACTCTTAGAACCAGCCTGAGTCTATTGATAAGGAGACTCTTAGAACCACTACAACTGAATTTTTTGAAGAGAGATTCTAAAAACTCTTTTACACAATTTGAAAATGGAATAAGACTAAAAAGAAGAAGTAGAAGAAAAACAATTGAAGTAAGAAAGAATCTTCTTCCTAGCAAGAAGATTAGAAGCACAAGTATAGTGAATGAAATCTCTCTTCTATAATGAGAAAGAGATTGAAAGCCCTTTTCTCTTTTAGTGAGAGCTTTCAGCGGTATGGCTTCAGAAGGAGGAGAAGAAGAAGGCTTTTTCTTTGCTGCAACACTCTTTCACTTTTCTCAGCTTTCTCACTATTCACTTGGGAGCTTTTCCTCTTTTTCAAATGGATGGAGTGGATCGCTTCTTGTTTTCTTTGCCTACCTCCTTGTGTATTTATAGCTCTGTTTATTCAAAAATATTACTATAGGAGAATAATCAATTAGCAGACAGAGAAATAGCAAGAGAGAAAAGTTTCCATAATCATTATATTTGTAGAAGGAAAGAGATCATTCTATTTTCAAATAATGTCCATAATAATCTTAATCAAATTAGCCAAGAATCATTTAGAAGGAAAGATTCATTCAGAACGGCTAGAAAAGAATAATATAATTCCATATAAAATTCAGATCTACAGAAAAGAAGGAAAGAGATCTGGCGTGTTTTTGAATCTGTCACAGAAATCGACGTGCGTCGATTATTATTCGACGTAAGCGTCGATTTCAGCCTGGCTAGACGTCGAGAAGAAAATATGGAAGGTGCGTCGACTGAGGTGCATCGACTTTACTGGGTGCGTCGACTAGAAATCAGAGTTACGTCGACTTTGGTTACGTCGAATTCTGTTTAGAGTTACTTTGACTCAGTATGAGAGATGTGTGGACTACACTTCGACGTTGCGTCGATTACTATTCGAGGCATATTTTACTTAAACTAATTTTTCACTTTGAGAACTCATTTTCTACTCATTTCTAGGGGTTAAGATAAATCATTTTCCCAACAATCTCCCCCTATTTGTCTTAACCCTATTCAGAGAAAATTTTACCTTTTGTCTAAGGAATACCTTGATATATTAAAGAAGTTTGTCAAGCATTCATCAGAAAAGAAAGACATCATATAAACAAGTATCTTTCACAAGGTTTAAATTAAGAACTTCTTGTTATACATGAAATTAACAAAGGTAGAGTAGAGTTTCTTAGATAATTGTTCAACCGCTTCAAAAATGTAGGGCCTGGCTCTATCAGGATGCTCCTGAACATTTATGATAATTGTGTGCAGTTTTGCCAAGATCTTTTCAGCATTAGGGAGAGTGTCATTTATGGAATAACCCTTGCTAATGATAATTGTTGCCTTTTCATCAATCATTTCTATTGTAATGCCTTGAGGTTTCTCTCTCTTTTGCGTAGGTTTGGGTTCAGATGGTCCCTTGTTGTCAACCTTGGGCCTATATTTCCTTTTCTTTTCTGGTTCCTGTTTCTCAGGGATCTCAGACATCTTTTCTTTCCCTTTCCAGGGTGAATCATGCCATTTGTCTAATCCTTCTGGGTTTTTAGGCTTCTTATAGGGAATGTAAACATCTTTTGAGCACCCTACACCCCTCTTGTGCTGTTGTCCTTTATCTAGGATAATCCCTGCCAGAGGATTTTTCTTTTGATATGCTTCAACATCAAACAACTTCTTTGGAATTTTGATGGATGGTTCAGCAAGAATCTGTTCTTTGGTCATTCCCTTCTTGATCTTTTCTATCCAAGCATTTCTCTTATCCACTATTTCGTTCATAGCTGCTTCAAATTCATACAGGTCTCTTTCTCTTATTTCATTATTCCTCTTTTCCATTTCAGGGTCATTGTACTCCTTTACAGTACTGTCAGGAGAGATATTAGGAATCTTTTCAAACCTCTTTATCTCCTCACAAGCTTTTCTGTATTTCTTTTCCTTTGCATATTCTTTCCATTCTTCTTTGGAATATTTTTGCCAGTGAGGGATGACCTCTCCTTTTCTTTTCATTTGTCCTCTTGGACTTTGCCTAGGTAAGATTTGAGTAGGTGCTTTAAACTGCTTGGTAGAAGCAAGTTTTGTTGATGGTGGAGATAAAGGTAGTAGAGGAGGTGGAGTTTTCTCTTTAGGAAGATAAGGTGGAGGAGGAACTTTTGCAGGAGGAGGAGTTTGTTCTGCAACAAGAGGTATAATGTCCTCAGGTAGGGTAGACTCTGCTGAAGAATGTTTTTCTCCTTCAATTTCTTCTGGAGGAACATCCTCAAGTAGAGGTGTCCTAAGTTTGATGTGACTGGCAGAGAAGCCAGGAGAGTGATACTGATATTCTTCCACACAGAGGGGTGCATCAATCCAGACTTGCCCTTTTCCAGTCATCAGAAGTAGCTGCTTCTTCCTCCCCCTGGACTTCTGTATTTTTTGCTACAGCAATCTCCCCGTGAACATATGGGGCATCTACTTTGAATGCTGAATCCACAGCATGGTCTCCTTCTGTATGGTAGGATGAGGATATACCAAAGGGGTTTTTCTCCTTGAAGGTGTAATCAGAGTGAGTGGAGAAGATTTGTGCCTGATTGGAGGGGTTTCTGGAGCAACTCTCCCCCTGGTTTATATCCTGCAGAAAGGATATAAACCCTTTTGGCGACAGATTTTGTTCTTGAAGAAGAATATGAAGCTCAGGAAGAGATGCAGAGATGTCGGCCAGTTTGGCTTCACAAGTGGTTAGCATGGAGGCACACTCGTTGGAGAAAATGATCAGTCGTGACTGAAATTCATTCACAAGTTTTTCCAGGGCATCATTCATCGCTTTGATGATGGAAGATTGAGTAGGAGTCGGCACCATTGATGCAGAGGGAAAGGTAGAAGATGAAGTTTTTGGCGGTTTAGGAGAGTAGGAGTTATGAAATAAAAGGTATTATTTAAAGAAGGTGAGACGTTGAAAAGGAAATAGAAATCGAGGTATATTAGGTAATCCAATCGTCAAAAGAAGAAGGAAAGATTTGTTTCTAGTTTTATCATGAAGTCGATGGTCCGTCGAGAAAGGATCGACGTATCTTTGCCTGTAAGAAATCAATGCCAGCATTGAGGTCTTCTCAATGGTGCGTCGATAGGTAATCGACGTATTTTCAAGTGCTTTCTTAGTTTTGTTGACCTCTTTTAGATTTTCCCAACAATGATGTTTATAAGCTTCCATCAAGCATTCCTAAGGTGTTGATGAAGTAAGTATGCTTAGTTTCATCCAAGGGTTTGGTAAAAATGTCTGCTCTTTGACTGTTTGTAGGAATATATTCTAAGGTTATCCTGCCTTTTCTACATTGTCTCTAAGAAAGTGATGTCTGATTTCTATATGTTTGGTTCTACTATGAAGGACTGGGTTGGATGCTATGGATATAGCACTAAAACTATCACAATAGATTTTAAAGTTATTGACTTCCAATTTATAGTCAAGAAGCTGATTTTGCATCCATAGGATTTGTGAACAACAGCTTCCAGCAGCTATATATTCAGCTTCAGCTGTTGAGGTTGAGACTGAAGTTTGTTTCTTACTGAACCATGATATCAGTCTGTCACCTAGGAATTGGCAAGTGCCAGATGTGCTTTTTCTATCAATCCTACAACTAGCATAGTCAGCATCTGAGAAACCTGTCAATTCAAAGTTGGTTTCTGCTGGGTACCATAGACCTAGTTCAGGTGTTCCCTTTAGGTATCTAAGAATCCTTTTTACAGAGGAGAGATGGGATTCTTTTGGATCAACCTGAAATCGAGCACATATGCAGGTGGCAAACATAATGTCAGGTCTGCTAGCTGTTAGATAGAGAAGGGATCCTATGATTGCCCTATATGTCTTTTGATCTACTGATTTTCCCTTATCATCCTTTTCTATAATGGCATTAGTTGTCATAGGTGTTTTCATGGTAGAAGTTGATTCCATGCCAAACTTTTTGATTAATTCTTTAGTGTATTTAGATTGTGAGATAAAGATCCCCTCACTGCTTTGTTTTACTTGTAGCCCTAAGAAATAAGAGTGTTCTCCCATACTACTCATTTCAAATTTAGATTGCATTAGATTAGCAAATCTTTTACAGAGTTTGGGATGAGTTGAGCCAAAGATGATGTCATCTACATATATTTGAACAAGAAGGAGTTGATTCTTATGGGTTCTAGTAAAAAGTGTTTTATCTACTTTTCCTCTTTCAAAAGAGTTTTCTATAAGAAAGTTGGAGAGAGTGTCATACCAAGCTCTAGGTGCTTGCTTAAGGCCATAAAGTTCTTTGTTAAGTCTATAAACACAGTCAGGAGAGGAGGGATGGATAAAACCTGGTGGTTGCTCTACATACACCTCTTCTTGAAGGTCACCATTCAGAAAAGCACTCTTGGCATCCATCTGGTAGACTTTCATCTTCATGAAAGCTGCATAGGCAAGAAAAAGTCTGATTGCTTCCAATATGGCTACTGGAGCAAAGGTTTGGTTGTAGTCTATTCCTTCTTCTTGTTTGTACCCTTGTGCTACAAGTCTTGCCTTGTTCCTGATGATTACTCCAGTGGAATCTAGTTTGTTTCTGTATACCCACTTTGTACCAATAACTGGGTAGTTTCTTGGTCTCTCAACTAAGTTCCATACCTTGTTTCTCTCAAATTGGCTTAGTTCTTCTTGCATAGCTATAATCCAGTGAGGATCACAATTTGCTTCTTCAAACTTCTTTGGTTCAACTTGTGATAAGAAGCATTGGAGCATCATTCCACTGGAGACTTGGTGTCTTGTTCTTACTCCAGTATTGGGGTCTCCAATTACTTGGGATTGTGGATGATTTTTCATATTGATTCCTGTCCTGCTTGGATTTGTCAGAGGCTCTTCTTCCTCATTAATGATAGGATCATTTCCCACCTGTTCTTCTTGAATCATGTTCTCTTGTGGGAGTTGGTTTTGATTGCTCTTTTCTGAATCTTCTTCATGTTCCTGTTCAGATTCCTCACTTGGTTCCTGCAGCTGGTTTTCTCTCCCAGTGTCTGTGTTCTCTGGAGTTAGTTGTTCAAGCTGAGTCTCTACGCAGCTGTTTTCCTGTGGAAAAGGACTGGTGGAAGTTTTCTCCCCCTTAAAAAGCATGTTAGTTTCATCAAATATAATATGCATGGATTCTTCAATTTTGAGAGTTCTCCTGTTATAGCACATATAAGCTTTACTAGATGATGAGTACCCCAGAAATATCCCATCATCAGACTTCTTGTCAAACTTGGCAAGATGATCTTTCTCATTGTTTAGTATAAAGCAAGTACATCCAAAAGTCTTAAAGTATCTAACAGTGGGTGTTTTTCCCTTTAGAAGCTCATATGGAGTTTTTAGCTTAGTTTTGTGTATGAGGCTTCTATTCAGAACATAGTTTGTAGTGTTGACTGCTTCATCCCAGAAGGTTTTTGGTAATCCTGATTCTGCAAGCAAGGTCCTTCCTGATTCAATTAAGGTTCTATTCTTTCTTTCAGCAACTCCATTTTGTTGAGGAGTTCTAGGTGCTGAGAAGCTTTGTTTGATACCTTCATCCTCACAGAAACTACAGATTAACTGATTTTCAAATTCAGTCCCATGATCACTTCTGATAATGGAAACATGAGTATTGAATTCAGATTGGATCTGTCTTATGAATCTTGAGAGAATCTTGTGGGTTTCAGACTTAGCCCTTAGAAAGAATACCCAGCTATATCTAGAATAGTCATCCACAATGACTAGGGTATAAGACTTTCCACCTAAGCTCTGAGTGGATATAGGTCCAAAGAGATCCATGTGCAGTAAGTAGAGAATCCTAGGGGAGTCATCTTTACCAATTGGTTTGAAGGATGATTTGGTCTGTTTTCCTAGTTGGCAAGGTCTACATGGAGAATCCTTAGAGTACCTACCCTTTGGTAGGCCTCTGACTAGGTTACTCTTGCTAATTCACTAATGGTTTTATAGTTTAAATAGCCCAGCCTCCTATGCCATAATTCACTTTTATCAATAATGTTGTTGAACAAACAAATCTCTGTGTGTGTGGAGCTAAAGTCTACTATATATACTTTCCCTTTTCTTATTCCATTGAGTACAATGGCACCAGTCATGACATCAATAATATGGCAAACTAGTTTGGTAAATTTTACCTCATACTTACCATTGTCACATATCTGACTTATACTTATCAGATTGTGCTTTAGTCCTTTGACTACTGCCACATTCTTAAAGGTTACTTTCCCTTCTTTGAAATCTCCAAAGCCCCTGGTTTGCCCACAGCTAGAGTCTCCAAAAGTCACTGGTGGTCCAAGTCTATCCTCAAAGTTGGTTAATAGATTTTTGTACCCTGTCATGTGCATGGAGCATCCACTGTCCAAGTACCACACCAGCCTAAAGATGTGATACACCTGCACATAAGATTTAAACATTAGTTTGGACCATGCTAAGCTGGGGTCCCTTCCTTCCAACAGTAAAAGGTTCAATGAAAGAATAAGTGGGTCTTTCAGAGTACCCTTTCTTCTTTAGAAGTGTTGGCTTATCATACCAGCAGTCTTTGGTAATATTGCAGAAATAGTATTCATAATAAAAGGAAATGGATTGAGAAGACTTTTTGGAAAAAGAGAGATTCCTGTCAGATTGGTTGCGTCGATAGGAATTCGACGTATGTTTATAGTTGCGTCGAGTAGAGCTCGACGTACTTTTATTTCTTTTCTGAGGATATTTACCTAGGATTCCTTCATATATAGTACAATTTTTTTTATTAAAAACAGTAGTTGTTTTTGGATTTTCTTGTGAATTTTCTCCTATCAAATGATTCTTCCTAGTGAAGTGGATAGGATGTCTCCAGACAGATTTGCTGGATGATTGAGGTCTGGGTTCTAAATCAGAATTAAACTCTAGTTGTCTAAATTTATCAGTGAGATTTTCAGAGATATTCTTGAGCTTTTGACTTCTGCCATTTAGGGAATCTTCAAAGGCTTTTGCCTTTGCTAGCTCATTTCTTAGTGTTTGATTTTCAGTATTGATTTTATCTAGTTGCTCCTCTGATCTAGAGAGTTCTTGACTGAGCTCATAGTTTTTATATTGTGTATTCGTTTTCTTGAGATTGTTCAATTCATTTCTTAGTTCTTTTATTTCTTTCTCAGATTTGACTTGACCTAAACAAAATTCTATGAAACTATTTTTGAAATCAGTAGAGGAAAAATCTATATCATCAAATGTATTTACCAGAGATTTATCTTCAGGCTTCTCAATAGCCATCAAACAGGTCTCCTCTTGCTTAGCCTCTTCTTGATCATTTTCAGATGAGGTACTTTCTTCAGATTCTAAATCACTCCAAGATTGAGCAATGAATCCTTTCTCTTTCTTCTTTTTCTTTAGATCTGTTCTTTTCAAATCTTTCTTATTACTGATCTCTTTAGGGCATTCAGGTGCAATGTGTCCAGGTTTCCTGCAAGAGTAACATATAATCTCTTTAGTAGGAGTTTTGTCATACCTGGTTTTTGAGTCTCTCCTTCTGGATCCTTCTGTTTTGATTCACTTCTTGAACCTTCTGGCCAGTAGACTGATCAGCTCCTCATCACTTGTAGAGGGTTCACCTGCAGTAGCTTTTAAGGCAATACTCTTTTCCTTTGAGGGTGGAGGACTCTTTTCTTTCTTTTCTTTCTCAGCCCTTGTTTTCAACAACTATTCATCGGATCTTAATTTACCCAACAGGACATCTATTGAGGTTTCTTTTTGGCTTCTGTAGTCTCTAATTGGCCAGATTCTTGAGTCCCAAGAGCTAGGGAAGCAAGTCAGCATTTTGTCATTTATCTTAGTGAGGGATATGACCTTCTCAAGTGTTCTTAACTCATTTATTATGAGGCTGAATCTGGCATACATGTCAGCAACACTTTCATTATCTTTCTTCTGGAAGTTTTCATATTGAGAGATGAGTAATGCCTTTTTATCCTTTCTCTCATCAGTACTACCTTCTACCATTTTAGTGAGAGCTTCCCATATTTCCTTAGCAGACCCACATTCAGCAATCTTTTGGAAGATTTTATCTGAGAGGGTTGAGACTAAGATATTCATAGCCTTGGCATCACATGCTTGGGCTTTCTTTTCTTCATCTGTCCATTCAGCCCTTGGAGCAAGTGTTTGGGTGACCTCTCCACTTTAGTCCTTCTTGAATGGCTTGGGAGGACATGTCATAATAACAACAAATAGTTCTCCATCAATAGAGTTTAAATAAATTCTAATTCTTGTTTTCCAAAGTGCAAACTTTTCAAGATTACAAATTGGAGGTCTGGTGGAAGCATAATCTTTGATTTGTGCCATAAAAAGTTTTTAGAAATTTATATATATATGAGGTAGGATCTTTTTGATCAAGGAGTTACCCCTTTGTGATCAACCTGCCTCTGATACCAATTGAAAGTGCACAGTTAACCTCACTAGAATTCTCTAGAGGGGGGGGGGGGGGGGGGGGTGAATAGAGATTTAAAAATATTTTGTGCAAAGTTAATAAATATATATATATATGTGTGTAATATTCACAGATTTAAGCTTCCCACACACCAACAAGAATTAAGTAAATAAAGAAAGAAATAGCAAAAAGAAAATCACAGCACAACACAAAGAAATATAGTGGTTCCCCAAACTTTGGGTAATCCACTCTTCTACCCCCTTGGTAGGAATTCACTATCTTGCATTGAGTCTTTTGTTAAGGAGACTCTTAGAACCAGCCTGAGTCTTTTGATAAGGAGACTCTTAGAACCACTACAATTGAATTTTTTGAAGAGAGATTCTAAAAACTCTTTTACACAATTTGAAAATGGAATAAGACTAAAAAGAAGAAGTAGAAGAAAAACAATTGAAGCAAGAAAGAATCTTCTTCCTAGCAAGAAGATTAGAAGCACAAGTATAGTGAATGAAATCTCTCTTCTATAATGAGAAGGAGATTGAAAGCCCTTTTCTCTTTCAGTGAGAGCTTTCAGCTGTATGGCTTCAGAAGGAGGAGGAGAAGAAGAAGGCTTTTTCTTTGCTGCAGCACTCTTTCACTTTTCTCAGCTTTCTCACTTTTCACTTGGGAGCTTTTCCTCTTTTCAAATGGATGGAGTGGATCGCTTCTTGTTTTCTTTGCCGACCTCCTTGTGTATTTATAGCTCTGTTTATTCAAAAATATTGCTATAGGAGAATAATCAATTAGCAGACAGAGAAATAGCAAGAGAGAAAAGTTTCCATAATCATTATATCTGTAGAAGGAAAGAGATCATTCTATTTTCAAATAATGTCCATAATAATCTTAATCAAATTAGCCAAGAATCATTTAGAAGGAAAGTCTGATTCAGAACGGCTAGAAAAGAATAATATAATTCCATAAAATTCAGATCTACAGAAAGAAGAAAAGAGATATGGCGTGTTTTTGAATCTGTCACAAAAATCGACGTGCATCGATTATTATTCGACGTAAGCGTCGATTTCAGCCTGGCTAGACGTCGAGAAGAAAATATGGAAGGTGCGTCGACTGAGGTGCGTCGACTTTACTGGGTGCGTCGACTAGAAATCAGAGTTACGTCGAATTCTGTTTAGAGTTCCTTCGACTCAGTATGAGAGATGCGTCGACTACACTTCGATGTTGCGTCGATTACTATTCGACGCATATTTTACTTAAACTAATTTTTCACTCTGAGAACTCATTTTCTACTCATTTCTAGGGGTTAAGATAAATCATTTTCCCAACACTCTTTTTGTAGGGCTTGAGGGCCTGAGTGTCAGAATTGAGGGTCTGAGTGTGTCGTGCATGAGGGCTTGAGGACCTGAGTTTGTAGGGCTTGAGGGCCTGAGTGTAGGGCTTGAGGGCCTGAGTTTGTAGGGCTTGAGGGCCTGGGTTTATAGGGCTTGAGGGTCTGAGATTGTAGGGCCTGAGCTTTGGTGGAGTTTGCCGACTCTAGCACATTGCTAGATAGGCGCAGAGGGACAGTGGACTACTCAAGAAACCTTCTTGAGGAACCACTATAAATCTTTGAGTTTTTTCTGTGTTTTGCTTTTCATCTTCAAAACAATACACTAGGATCCTCATTGAATCTCACTCAAAAGGAAGAGGGATAACATATTTTAAAATACCTATTCACCCCCCCCCCCCCCCCTCTAGGTGATTTGGCAACATCCATAACTAACACCCTTAATGCATAAATCATGTAGGAGGAGTAGCATGGGGATTCCGGCCACCGGAAAACCTATTTCCCGGCCACTCAAGCCTTGGACAACCACACGCTTAGTGGAACCACTCCAGATCTCTTTGAGATTCACTAGAGGGAACCACAATGGAGAGGAAGACTTCCTAGTCCTTCTCTAGGACCTTAAGGAGGCTGCCTTTGCCGGAGAAGAAGACTATGAGCGGTCGTGGCACCGGAAAACAATAATATCAAATTCCGGCAAGAGACGGTGGCGGCCGGCCACCGAAAGTCCACCCAGAGGTTCGCCATCCTTCGACGAGTCGACTGGTTGTGGTGCTACGCTGTGGTGATCACAGGTATGCGGTGGTGGTGGAGATCACATCACGGTTGTATAATAACAATTGATATCAAGGAGGAAGACAAAAACATAAATGTTAATTAGATCTTCTATGCGATATGTTAACCATCTAGATGATATTGAACTTTGTCGAGATGATATGATAATGCATCTAGTGGACATGAATTTCTATCTAGTTGATATGTAGTTCTCTAACTGATATTGAACTTTGACTAGACGATATGGCAAGGCATCTAGTCTACATTAGTTTGTCTAGTCAATATAGCTCTTGTAGTTTATCTACTCAATATTATAAGGCTTCTAGATGATATGATAACCGTCTAATTGATCGACTTGATGTATAGCCGATATGGTCTAGCCGATATTGTCATGATAATATTGTCCAGTCTAGTCGATCGGCTTGATGTCTAATCGATATGAAACCATGTATAGTTGATATGGTCTAGTCGATATGCTTTAGTCATTATGCATATTCTTTATTTAGTTAATTTGAGGAGCTTCTAATCATTTCCAAAAAAAAGTGTCCAATATCAATCATGTAGAGGGGTGAGAGCTTTCCAATATGTGGCAGCAGATCTCATGGTGACCACTGTAGCTCCTTGAAAGTCCATTTTACTGAAAGCAAGTTAAACCTTGGGTTACATTTAGATAAAGTGTGGAAATTTTTGGAATGATTATCTCTATAGTTTATGTTGTGAAATATACTAGTGTGAAAAGAAATAAATAAATAAAATAATCAATACTTTTACTATTCCAAATGACCTGAAATTTTGGTGGATCCTTTGGTATGTGATAAAGTCTCAATGGCCCAAATTTCGTGCCATTTAGAATTATAAAACTCTAAGTATCACTCAATCATGGTTTGGTTAATATTGTCACATCAAACTATATGCGAATTTAATTATGTGCATAATTCCTTTATCATAAAGTATTTTGATGTGAAATTTGTATTGTATATTTGTATTTTCATATACTTTGAATGGTTGGAATTTGGAGGCACATGGGTATGAATTATACTTTATATAAAATAGTAAAGGTGTCATCTTAAGTGTCACCTTGAGCAATCTATTATTGATACTACTTAACCGTCTTTGGCAAGGGCTTAACACCATGTCTTTTGATGTTGTGATCTATGAAATTTCAGAGCACTTGCCTCATTAATAAAAATAGACTTGCTCATCTTTGTTTGGATACTAGGTTTATGATATGAATACCTGTTTACCAAAATACTGTGTTGGGGAAATAATTTATCTTAACCCCTAGAATTGAGAAGAATATAATTTCTAAGAATGAAAAATTAATCTAAGTAAATATGCGTCGAATAGTAATCGACGCATCGTCGAAATGTAGTCGACGTTTCTCTCAGAATGAGTGGAAGTAACTCTAAAAAGAATTCGACGTAATCTTTGTCGACGTACCTCTAACATCTAGTCGACGCATTTAATAAAGTCGACGCACCTCAGTCGACGCACCTTCCTTATTCTCCTCTCGACGTCCAGCCAGGATGAAATCGACGTTCACGTCGAATAATAATCGACGCACGTCGATTTCTATAAGAAATTCAAAAACACGCCAGATCTCTTTCTTTCTTTCTGTAGATCTGATTCTTATGGAATGATATTATTCTTTTATAGCCGTTCTGAATCAATCTTTC
Organism: Dactylorhiza incarnata; assembly: GCA_033032865.1. Classification (NCBI taxonomy): domain Eukaryota; kingdom Viridiplantae; phylum Streptophyta; class Magnoliopsida; order Asparagales; family Orchidaceae; genus Dactylorhiza; species Dactylorhiza incarnata. The sequence continues at coordinate 4,991,851 of JAWHQI010000068.1, forward strand.
CTTCTATTTGATTCTTGGCTAATTTGATTAAGATTATTATGGATATTATTTGAAATCAGAATGAATTCTTTCCTTCTACGGATTTAATTCCTATGGAAACTTTTTTCTCTCTAATTGCTGATTGATTATTCTCCTTTAGCAACATCTTTTGAAACAGAGTTATAAATAAAGAGGAGGTCGGCAGAGAATGAACACCAGTGATCCACCATATACATTTGAAAAAGAGGAAGAGCTCCCAAGTGAAGAGTGAGAAAGCTGAGAAAAGAGATAGTGTGCTGCAGCAAAGAAAAAGCCTTCATCTTCTCCTCCTAAGGCCATTCTGCTGCAAATTCTGAAAGCTCTCACAAAAGAGAGAAAAGCTTACAATCTCCTTCTCACTATAGAAGAGAGATTACATTCACTATTCTTGTGCTTCTAATCTTCTTGCTAGGAAGAAGATTCCTTCTTGTTTAAATTACTTCTTCTCCTTATCTTATTTCACTTTTAAACTGTGTAAAAGAGTTTTTAGAATCTCTCTTCAAAAAATTCAGTTGTACTGGTTCTAAGAGTCTCCTTATCAAAAGACTCAGACCGGTTCTAAGAGTCTCCTTATCAAAAGACTCAGGCTGGTTCTAAGAGTCTCCTTATCAAAAGACTTAGTGCAAGATAGTGAATTCCTACCAAGGGGGTAGAAGAGTGGACTACCCAAAGTTTGGGGAACCACTATATTTCTTTGTGTTGTGCTGTGATTTTCTTCTTGTTATTTTCCTTCTTTACTTACTTAATTCTTGTTGGTGTGTGGGAAGCTTAAATCTGTGATTATTACACATATATATATAATTGCACAAAGTATTTTTAAATCTCTATTCACCCCCCCCCCCTCTAGAGAATTCTAGTGAGGTTAACAGTGCACTTTCAATTGGTATCAAAGCGAGGTTGATCTAAAAAGGTTAACACCTTGATCAAAAAGATCCTACCTCTTAGATGTATTTCTAAAAATTATTTTTCACATGACACAAATCAAAGATTATGCTTCCACCAGACCACCAATTTGCAACCTTGAAAAGTTTGCACTTTGGAAAACAAGAATTAGGATCTATATGAATTCTATTGGTGAAGATTTGTTCAATGTTATTTTGATAGGTCCTCCTAAGCCCTATAGAAAGGACTCAAGTGGTAAAGTGACTCAAACACTTGTCCCAAGGGCTGAGTGGACAGTTGAAGAAAAGAAGGCAGGAACAAGTGATGGAAAAGCTGTAAACATTCTAGTCTCAACCCTCTCAGATGAAATCTTTCAAAAGGTTGTGGACTGTGAATCAGCCAAAGAAATCTGGGAGGCTCTTACCAAGATGGTAGAAGGAAGTGCTGATGAAAGGAAAGATAGAAAGACTTTATTGATCTCCCAATATGAGAACTTTCAAAAGAAGCATGAAGAAAGCATATCTGAGATGTATGACAGATTTAGTCTGATCATCAATCAATTAAGGAGCCTTGATAGAGAGATCTCTCTCACAGAGATCAATGACAAACTGTTAATGAGTCTCCCAAGTTCATGGGACTCAAGAATATGGGCAATAAGAGATACAAGAGGACAAAAGGAAATCTCAACAGATGCCCTCTTAGGAAAACTCAAATCCTATGAGCAACTGCTGAAAACCAGAGAAGAGAAGGAAAGAAGAGGAAGCACTCCAACCTCCTCAAATGATAGAAACATTGCTTTGAAAGCAACAGAAGAAGAGACCCCTGTCACTGAAGAAGAATTATTCAGCCTCCTGGCCAGGAGATTCAAGAAATGGGTCAGGAAGATGGGTCTAGAAGGAGAGAATCAAAACCAAGGTATGATAAAACTCCTACTAAAGAAATCATCTGTTATTCCTGCAGGAAAACTGGACACATTGCACCAGAATGTCCAGAAAATACTGAGAAAGAGAAAGATCTGAAAAAGAAAGATCTCAAGAAAAAGGGGAAGAAGAAAGAAAGAGGCTTCATTGCAGAAGCTTGGAGTGAAACAGATTCTGAGGACAGCACCTCATCCAAAAGTGACAATGAAGAGTCTAAGCAAGAAGACCTATGCTTAATGGCTTTTGAAAGCTCAAAGGAAGAACATGGTGCTAAATCATGGAGTGAGACAGAATCAGAAGGAAGCATCTCTTCTGAAGATGATAAAGAAAATAGCCTTATTCTCATAGAGGAATCTGAGGATAAGGATGAGGTAAGCATTTTTGATGACATAGATTTTCTGTGTGATTATTTCAAAAATGATTTTAAAGGATTATGTTTAGATCAACTAAAAGCTAAACAAGAAATTAAGAATCTAAGAGAACAAATTAATGTCATTAAAAACCAGAGAAATATAGAGGACACTTATTCTAAAAATTATGAATTAAGGGCAAACATCAGAGAAAAAGAAATAGAGAAGGCTAAAATAGAAAACCAGCTCCTTAAAAATAAGGTATCCCAAGCAAAAGCTTTTGAAGAATCAATAAAAATGAGAAGCCAAATACTCAAAGAAATCACAGAAAAATAAACAAGAAGACATAAAAATCTTGGACTAGGAGCTGATCCCTCAGCTAGTCTAATTCCATTCAACAAGCCTGCTTGGATGAGCTCTGTAAAATTCACTAAACCCACTAAATCAATAAACCAAGAAGAAGACTCACAAAATAAGGAAGAACACTCCCTCAATGAGATAAACCATTTTGATGAAACATCATACTATACGGATGAAGACTCTCAAACTACTTCTAAGAAGGCAACTAAGCCAAAAGAAACAACTCATAAAGAAATAAAATCAGAAAAAGGGAAAAATAAAATTTGTGAAAACACAACTGCGTCGACTTCATATCGACGCATTAATGATAGTGCGTCGAATTCTACTCGACGCAATCTCTCAGATGCTTCGACCTCAACTCGACGCTTGAATAAAAATATGTCGACTTTCAATCGACGCAACTTCTTACATGCGACGATTTTAGATCAACACAATCTGGAGAAAGCGCCGAATATAAATCGACGCAACTATCAACATACGTCGAATAGATATCGACTCATAAAAACTCAGATCAACATAACTATAGGACATGTCTATTCTCCAAAAACTTTCCATCTTAACCCCCATTCAGGACCCATTCATCCTGATCATAATTGGTATCCTAATCAAAACTTCTATCCTAACCAAAATTTCTATCCTAATCATAATTTCTATCCTGATCAAAATTTCTATCCTAACCAAAATCTCTATCCTAATCAAAATTTTTATCCTAATCAACACCATTATCCCTCTCTAAACTCAAATTCCCATAATCTAAAGATAGTCAGATGTTATATCTGCAATAAAACTGGCCACATTGCCAAACAATGTTGGCACAATCAATCTAATTGTTTATAAAAATTAGTCCAAGGCTGACTTAGAAAACATTAGGAGCAGGAAGAAATAATCTCTCAAGAGAAACCAAGAAGTTTCAGGCAAAATGAAAGTCACGTAGACTTATTAATCGGCGCACCATCGATAACCAATAATTATAAATAAAATCGACGCATGCGTCAACTTCGATCGACGCATACGTCGATAGGAAACCCTAACATCTTAACTCAGACTGTATCAACGCTTACGTCGAATTCCACTCGACGTTACGTCGACTTCATGAAAAAAGAGCGGTAATATTAAAATATTTTTCTATCACATCTACTGTAATACCGAATAATCCTCGAATTGTGTCTCGTTTCGACATTTCACCTGACTTAAATAGACTCTTCAGTTAGAAATCCTCTCGCACTCTGCATCTTTCATCCTTCTTACCTCTCAGTACAACCATCTCTTCCTCTCTCTCACTGACCTAAAATGGATCCCATGATAAACTCTGGTTTCGACATTGACCTCGAATCCTTCCAGGCCGCCGCCAAAAATTATAAGAGCATCATAGCTCTCTTCGCTGGCTGGCCTAGATAAGCTCATCTCCACAAGATGCAAGCTCCTGGAGACAGAACTCACAGAGCTAATGACTCATGTTCAGATATCTGAACAAGGAGAAATCACTGGAACAATATATGAGACACCTGTCTCAATCTCTGCTGAACACATTAGGAACACATTTGGTCTTTCATCAGGTACATTCCAATATTAGCCTTGTTCAAATCAAATAGAGAAAGCAAGTTATTTTCAAAAAAGAGTAAATAAAAATCTCCTTTACCATTCCCTTATCAGGTGATGAACCTGTGGAACTCACCCCTGATGAAATCAAGAATTTATTAATCACAATGAAGTTCTCCAAAGATAGACCAATCCACCTAAAGAAAATAAACTTCTCTGATGAATACAAACTATTGGCAGACATAGTAGGAAAGATACTACTATGTAAGATCTCTGCCCATGATGTAGTGCCCAGGCAGCAACTGAATCTCATGGGGGCCCTTGTGCTGAAGAAGAAAGTAGACTGGGGCAGGTGCTTACTCAAAATGATAGGCTACAAATATTCTCACAAAGAGAATGCCTATATGAGGATTATGAGTCAAGTCCTCTTCCACTCCTTCCCTGACCTATGCAGGTCAAAAGGAATTCCCATCCCTCCTGGCAAAAGGATGTCCATTGCTCTCTTCTCAAAATGGACCAGGAAAATCCCCAAGCCTGGTGCCATTCCTGAAAGGACTCCATCTCCTCCCAACTCTCCTACTCATCCATCTTCACCTCCTCCTCTTCCTCACACAGACATCTCTTCTGTACCACCATCATCCACACCTTCACAAATACCAACTCAATCACCTGCTCAACCCTCTTCTATTCCTCCACCTCCTCCTCATCAAAATACAGTCTCCTCTCCACCTTCAACACATACACCTCCACCATTATCTCCTCCTCCTCCTCCAATACAACATGAACCATCTCCATCCACTGAAAACCTCATCACCCAGTGTATCCAGTCAGCAGCCTAAAAATTTCAGGACATGCTGGATGGACACTGCTCTCAAATTCACTCCTCCATCATGCACATGCAAACCCAAATAGATGGGGTCAATGCCTCTGTGCAAAGTATGAAATCATCTATCTCTTCATCTAGGGTGACCAAGTCTTTCTTAACCTCCTTGGCTAAGAAGGTCAAGAAGGGGGGGGGGGGGGAAGTTAGATGAAGAGCAGCTCTCCAGCCACAAAACTCCCTCTCACAAAACCCCTTATTCTTCAAAATCTGACAAGAACATTGGGAGTGAAGTAGTACCAGAGCTACATACTGAAGAGCAGATATCAGATGTACTGATTATAGCAAGAGAAGCTGCACAACAAGTGGATTTATTGCAAGGGGAGGCAAGTAGAGCAGAGAATGAAGCTGAAGAGGAAGTTGAAGCTCAGGGGGAGCCAGATGCTGTTATACCTGAAGCTGGAGCTGAGAAAGAAACTGAAAAGGAAGTTCCATTTTAGGGGGAGCTGAGTGAAACACATGTTACTGAGAAGGAGCAACCCACCTCTCCAAAAACAGTAGTATTCACTAGGAAAAGAAAAACTCCTCCTACCCCTCCTGAATGATGTGTTGAACAATATTGATACAATCTATATTTATTTAAGTCTGTTTATATGATCCCTTCTTTCTTCAGATTACTTAGCATATTTTTTCTCTATCTAAATGCTTTGTTGTGTTGATTAAAAGCTGATACAATTTCTTTCTAAATAGGGTTAAGACAAATAGGGGGAGATTGTATGGGGAAATGATTTATCTTAACCCCTAGAATTGAGAAGAATATAATTTCTAAGAATGAAAAATTAATCTAAGAAAATTTGCGTCGAATAGTAATCGACGCATCGTCGAAATGTAGTCGTCGTTTCTCTCAGAATGAGTCGAAGTAACTCTAAGAAGAATTTGACGTAATCTTTGTCGAAGTACCTCTGACTTCTAGTCGACGCATTTAATAAAGTCGACGCACCTCAGTCGACGCACCTTCCTTATTCTTCTCTCGACGTCCAGCCAGCATGAAATCGACGTTCACGTCGAATAATAATCGACGCACGTCGATTTCTATAAGAAATTCAAAAACACGCCAGATATCTTTCCTTCTTTCTGTAGATCTGATTTTTATAGAATGATATTATTCTTTTATAGCCGTTCTGAATCAATCTTTCCGTCTATTTGATTCTTGGCTAATTTGATTAAGATTATTATGGATATTATTTGAAATCAGAATGAATTCTTTCCTTCTACAAATTTAATTCCTATGGAAACTTTTTTCTCTCTAATTGCTGATTGATTATTCTCCTTTAGCAACATCTTTTGAAACAGAGCTATAAATAAAGAGGAGGTCGGCAGAGAATGAACACCAGTGATCCACCCTATACATTTGAAAAAGAGGAAGAGCTCCCAAGTGAAGAGTGAGAAAGCTGAGAAAAGAGATAGTGTGCTGCAGCAAAGAAAAAGCCTTCATCTTCTCCTCCTGAGGCCATTCTGCTGCAAATTCTGAAAGCTCTCACAAAAGAGAGAAAAGCTTACAATCTCCTTCTCAGTATAGAAGAGAGATTACATTCACTATTTTTGTGCTTCTAATCTTCTTGCTAGGAAGAAGATTCCTTCTTGTTTAAATTACTTCTTCTACTTCTTCTCCTTATCTTTATTTCACTTTTAAACTGTGTAAAAGAGTTTTTAGAATCTCTCTTCAAAAAATTCAGTTGTGCTGGTTCTAAGAGTCTCCTTATCAAAAGACTCAGACTGGTTCTAAGAGTCTCCTTATCAAAAGACTCAGGCTGGTTCTAAGAGTCTCCTTATCAAAAGACTCAGTGCAAGATAGTGAATTCCTACCAAGGGGGTAGAAGAGTGGACTACCCAAAGTTTGGGGAACCACTATATTTTTTTGTGTTGTGCTGTGATTTTCTTCTTGTTATTTTTCTTCTTTACTTACTTAATTCTTGTTGGTGTGTGGGAAGCTTAAATTTGTGATTATTACACATATATATATAATTGCACAAAGTATTTTTAAATCTCTATTCACCCCCCTCTAGAGAATTCTAGTGATGTTAACAGTGCACTTTCATACTGGTTTACTAACTATAAGGTCATTACTTGATTTCATGTACTAGGTTGTTTACTCATGAAATGTCAAATGTTGAGTTTGATACATTTACTCCATGTTGTTCCCTAGTAGTTGATATATTACATTTATATGTAGCAAACTGTATAGAGTATGTATGTTTTACCCTTCTATTGAATGTCATGTTTAATACTCATGTTTATAACTGTAATAATGTGAAAGACAAGTCTTTGTCTTGTATTTTAATTAAGTTATGTACATGCATAAGTCCCTCTCACAAATGTGATAGCTATTATGTTTTGTGGCGAGTCCTTCCATTTCTTCCGAACAGGACACACCGACGGGGTATTTGTGAAGTGTCTCTTAGAAGCAGTGAGTCGTGAGGTAGATCTTAGCTACTTTCTAAGGTATTCTTCCTCCTGGGTTCTGTCTTCTTAAAAATAGAGTTGTTCGCAATTTGTGCACTTGAATTAGTCATTTACTCTGAAACAGTGCATGTTTAACCCGTACAAATAGGGCATATGGTGAGTTGTGTGTTATTCCCCTAGAAGCGGTGGTAACCGTACCATTGTCATTGTCATGTCACTACGACGAGGCCCGTATGATCGCTAAATACTTAAAAAAGTTGTTTTTGTTGTCATATTTTATAAATCATATGGTCATGTTGGTGTCTAGCATGGAGCTTGGGTAAGCTCGTTGATCATGTAATGATAGTGATTAGCTTTTCATTACAATATTGGATGTTGTGATTCGTACGTTAACACTCCTGGACTCTTATCTTATTCGGTGTATGGGCGTTGTAATAAGATAAGTTATATTTCTATGTTTGCAATCATCTTGGACCCTTATTATGTGAGCATGGGCGGACCCACCCTAAGACACGGTCGGGCACTTGCCCGAGCGTCTTTTTCGTGGAATCGCACTTAGGGTTAGGCATTCCTCATTTCCTCCTTCGCGCGAGCCCTGACATTTCTCCCTTCCAAGTTCTGGTGGCGTCGGCGACAGGCGATCCCCTTCTGCGATTTCTGGCGACGTCGGCGTGAGACCCCTTCTGCTAATTTTGGCGGCGGCGGCGCGAGACCTCTTCTGCGATTTCTGGCGCTAGACCCCTTCTGCCCTTTCTCCCTTCTAATTCCCTGCTTCATCACCGAGGTCTGTCCCCGAGCTGGCCGAGCAGCGTTCCGGGCAATCAGACACAAACACAGTCCCCTACTTCCATGCATTTGTGTGCAAGCACCATCGAGATGTTGGAAGCCTCGATCTCCTCCTTTCATTGTGTCTCGCCTGGAAGCCAGAAGCCTTTGGCTTGAACCCTTGATCTCTTCTTGGAGTATTAGTGCTTTATTTGAGCAAGGTACACCGTACAATACTCTTATTCATCTTCTACAATTGTTTGTATATTGCATTCCTCCCTTCTCTCCATCCCTCATATAATCCTCATGGTTACCTATCAGGGAGTATTCATTTTAAAATCAGTTGTTCTCAAGTTAATTATATCTTCTCATATTTCAATGCTCTATTTTTGGAAGAATTCCTCCATTACTATACCTGAGAAGAAGCTTTGATTCAGTGTGCCGCCAAGGCGCCAAGTGTTGATCCTTGATCCTCATGATTATGAGTGTTTTCATTTGATAATTTCATCTTCTCCTATTTTGATGTTAAATGTGTTGATACTTGTTAGCTCTTAAATATGTTATAAGCATTTAGTTATTGGTCTTAGTTTTAATTGTGTTAACAAGATTATCATTTTTAATGAGACCTTTCAGAAATTTTTTTAACAATCTTTAGACTTTAATTTTTATTTTATAGGGATTAGAGATTGTATACTAGAATTTTCCACCTTTCTAATTTCTCTGATTACTATATAATTAATTAGTTGATTTTGATAGGAATTAGGATGGGTATTGTATACACACACTCAAAAATTGATTAACTAATTTTCTAGTTTCTATAGGTTTGTGTAGTTAAAATTTTGAAAGATACATGAATCAAAAATAGTTAATTTTTTATTTTTAATTTATTATGCCCGAGCGGAGTAAAAATCCTAGTTCCGCCACTGTATGTGAGTTAGTATTAGCTCTCTCACGTGATAAGTTATTTCATGTAATACCTTACTATACTTGTTGATGCTAACATAAATAACTTAAACTTGTGTTTAACGTTATAATAAACTGTTTGACCCTACTTGCCTTGTGCCCTAAGGAGCATCGAGGAGCGGGATGATGTTACTTAGTTATCGATAACAAATATTTTGATATTAAACACAACAGAAGAGGAGACTAGTAAGCTCGCAGCGGGTGCCTCCTCTGAGTTCAACCCGTACCGAGGTAGACGAAGAGCTATTAGGACGACTCCCGCACCACCTCCGTTACCAAACTCATCCACAGATTTGTCTGATGATCCAGTGGCTGTGAGTGTCGTAGAGATTGTCTTTCTGGACAGATTTTACTTATGTCGTTGTTTGGGCATCTGTTGTGTAGCCCTTATGTTTGGACTTTACGACTTTCTGTTTGAAACTTTGTATGTATATCTGTGATGACTTTATTTGATTACGCTGCTATTACTTCATGTTTAGACTTCCGCTATACATTTGTACCATTATACTCTCATGTGGATTATGATATTTTTGCCAGCATGCATGGTAAGCTTCACGTGGTGGTGTGTAGCCATGATGTTTGGAATCACCGCGGGACGGTTGCACTGGGCATAAAACCTGCTATCTGTATTTTGGGAGGGGGATTTTAACAACGAGCCTTTTTATAGTCAATAAAATCCATGAAACCTCAACCACGAAGCCCAACGAGGCGGTCAACTCATCACGAGTATTTGTTTTGTATGTGTAGCACACCATGATCTATCATGCGGGTGAACTATAAGCCGATCTTGTTCTGCAAGCAAGTTTTTTTAGACATGATTGATCAAAAATCTTTCCGTATTTGAAATTCAAAAATCTATCCATATTTTCGCACAAAATTTACACGGTAAGATTGCTGATCATACAAGTTGAATTTTACCCACAAGGAAAATAGTCACATGATAGCCCGGTTGATAGAGCAGAGGACTAAAAATCCTCTTGCCACCGATTCAAATCTAGTTGAATTTACACGGTAAGATTGCTGATCATACAAGTTGAATTTTACCCACAAGGAAAATAGTCACATGATAGCCCGGTTGATAGAGCAGAGGACTAAAAATCCTCTTGCCACCGATTCAAATCTAGTTCGGACACGTGAATAATGTATTGGATAGATATTCATATACCTCGTACAAATGAAATTCATTTAGACGAGCGGAACATTAGTTACTTTCTTTTTCATTTTTTTTCATCTCTTTACACTTAAAAAAGTATGTCAGGTGCAGCCGCCTCCGGCGAAACTCCTCCGCCTCCACCTCCCTCCCGCCGCGGCCTCCCTCCCCCTTGCTGGTCACATGAAGAAACCCTAGCCCTCGTCGAATCCTTCCGTGACAAGTGGCACGCCCTCCGCTGCGGCAACCTCCGCGCCACCGATTGGGACGTGGTTGCTGCCGACCTCACCCGCCGCTGCTCCCGGCTTCCGTCCGCGACCCCAAAAACCACCGTTCAGTGCCGCCACAAGATAGAGAAACTCCGTAAGAGATTCCGATCCGAGCGCCTCCGTTCCCTCACAGTCCGCACCTCCTCTTCCTGGCCCTTCCTTCCCCTTATGAAATCCCTCGACCGCCCTCCCCCTACCCCCTCCGACTTCCCCTCTAACTCCGATTCCGCAGGCAACGTCCGCAGACACCCCCCTCTCATGTCCAATGGCCACAAAGGGTTCCGATTCACGATACCCAAGGCGATCCGGTCCAAGATCGCCCCTAGTTCTGGCGCGCGACGGTCAGTGAAGCACAAGGCAGAGTTCGAGGCCGTATCAGTGATGCCTCCGATGGAGGAGCTGAAGCAGAAGTTGAAGGGCAAGAGTGAGGAAAAGAGGGAAAGTGAGGGAGACGTGGTGGGGAAGATGGTTTCGGCCCTAAGGACGGTTGGGGATGGGTTTATGAGGATGGAACGGATGAAGATGGATATGGACAGGGAGACGGAGAGGATGAGAATGGAGATGGAGCTGAAGCGGACGGACTTGATCCTCAATTCACAGAGCCGGGTTGTTGATGCTTTCGTGAAGGGTTTTGTTGGTTCTGGCATAAAGATGGCCAAAGTTCCTCCATAATGTTAAGTGAAGCTGGATTTATGTGGATTCATGGTTCTTGCGATGCAAGGAATTGGGTAATCCTGAGTAATTGTTGCATTTGGTTATTGATAGATTTGTTTTTCTGCTTAGAATTGTTCTTTCTCTGGTTTGATATCAGCTAAGTGTTAGTAAAATACAGTGTCACTACGCCTAATTGTGTTATCGAAATTTTAAATTAGGATAATCATAAAAGTCTGAATGCAGTGACTATTAAATGCAGGATCGTCTTATTCAAAACCTACTAATCTCTATTGGAGTAAAAATGAAGGATTATATTTCTAAATAATTAATCTAAATTAAGAACATACAAATGAAATGGAACTTGGGCGAACGATAAATTTACTGAAGTGCAGATATATAGTTTATAATGTTCTTGGCCTCAATTTCATTCCTCATGATGGCAGAAATTCGCAAGAGTCTTGATGTATTTCTCCTGTTGAAGTCCACGACGACCTCGCCAACATACAAGAATCTCTACGTGTTGAATCTACACAACCCAAGTAAGTCAGAACCAAATGTATATACAGTTAAACCGCATCATATTTATTATCTCAAATCGATCTAATCAATGTTTTAACCAAACGAGTTCTGATTGCAGATAATGGTTATCATGGATCAACAAAAGCTCATTATAATTAATTGGGAATAATTCAAAACTCTTATCAGTCCCTCTAATCCACACCTGATTTGGTTCATCCTCACAGCTAATAGTGTAACGAAGAAATTAAGGGCAATTAATCTTATTACCTTTGGGATGCAAAATCGGGTTGTAGTTGAACCAACCCAAAATTAGTGGATTGAGTAGAAAGTAAGCAACAACTTGTTGTATGAATGGAGTGGAACCTTCAACCTTAGTAGATCCTCACTAATTCAGCATGAACATACCATCTCTGAAGTTGCAGTCGTCAATAGTAGAAAGGATCTAGAGTCGGTTGCTTGTGATCTTTATATATAAGCGGCCTTTGATCTTTGCTGTCTGATAAACTGAAGGCCTAACTAGCCTCTTTCGATTTCCAAAACTAAGAGGAAAATGGTTGCCGACCTCTCCAAAATTCTGCAGACTTGAGTTCTTCTCCGGTATCGCCGTCAGGGAGGATGCAAGGACGGAGATCACCAAGGATGGTCGCCGGCGATGGGGATCTCCAATCGATGGTGAGAGGCAAGTCTCTTTTCAAGAGATTAGGTCCAGCCGTGAATCTCCTCAGAACTGAAAGAGGAATTAGGGCCGGCGGTTTTCCATTCGCGAGGAAGAAGAGAGGAATGGCGTTTCACCCTTGTTCACAGCCGTGAATCACATGGATGGAATGTTTTGACTTTAATAGGAAAGTCAGACATTAGGAGTTACCAAAAATGGGGTTAATGAATCTCAATAACTCATAATGAAATTAATCCTACAAATTAATTATGATTAATTTCCCCATGCAAAAACGTAGCGTGCCAAGGGCGAGACCAATTCGCGCCATAAAGTTACGAGACGATCTGACCCACCTATCACAGACTTCGACCGTTCGCGCGATTAAATTAACACGCGCTCTAAGAAGTCTGAATAGATCCAAATATTAGCGTACGATTTTGTCGACCATCTCAATGAATTACGTCTACTTCATGAAAATTTCTAACACTAAGTTCCTGAATGATAATGTTTTGTTTCTGAAATGTATGTTCATCATTCCATTGACAGCTGCCCAACAGAAAGATTGTTGTAAGTTTGCTGCTCGTCTCACTATTTGGTGCTTGGCACGGAACCTTTACTTTTTGCAATACACTGTTCGAAAATTCTGCTACAGGAATTGTTTGGCTCACATTTGATAGATGGGTGCCTTGGGATAGGAATACGACCAGATGTGGTGCTCATTTCGTTGAGTAGCATTCTCGGTTGCCTCGCTGAATCCCTTCAGCCTTGTGGCTTCATGAGTTTCTCCAAGGCCATGTTTCCGCCTTCATTTCAGGGCTAAATGCTGTTTTCCGCTCAATTCAGACTGCACACTCCTCCCGTACAACTGTGGTTGTTCTAAATCACGTTTTATTCTTCCTTTGGGGCCAACAAAAGGAGCCTTCAATTGGTCTCAGTGCATATTCTTGCCATTTCAACTTACCTAACTAGGACCAGAAAAGTTAGGACAGAAGTTTGCCTTTTACTTGACAAGGGAGAATTTAAATGTAACAGTTCAGGGTAGAATATGTTCACGTGGCTATACTTTTTGTATTAGATTGGTTTGTGTAAATTCTTTCACTGATTATGCATCAGATTTGTTTTTCTAACGTCTGGGGCTTAATTTTAAGCTTAAAATGGCCCTCAAAACTATCTTTTCACATGAAAACAAATTCAAAAACTAATCCTATTTATACTCTCCCGTTTAAGGAAAAAATATCCAGTTCACGAATAGCAGATTTTCTAATCAAGTACTTTTGTAGGCTATCCTCTTTTATATGTTCAGACCAAAGCAGATAAAGCCATTCTCAATGAGATACTTCAAGCCTGACAAAATTTGATGTCCCCTACAGCATGTGGCTGTTACAGCTGTCTCTAATAGTTTTAATAGTTTTGGTGGGATAGCATGTGGCTGTTACAGCCTTAGGCTCCGTTTGGGGGGACTTATTTTCACCGGTCAAGCGGTTACGACCGCATGAACCGGACCTTAACCGACCGCATGAACCGGACCTTAATTAAGGTCCGATTCATGCGGTCGTAACCGCTTGACCGGTGAAAATAAGTCCCCCCAAACGGAGCCTAAATTTCCACATGCTTTCAGCCAGACTCCTTGTGATGCTTCTCCTTACTGAGGTCTACTGACACAATGCTTATTATATGTCTCAATACTATCATCCTGCTGGCTTGTCAGCAACCGCTACGCATTGCATCAATGAATGATGTGTTTGTTGCCCCACCAACTGTGAATGTTGGGACATTTGGCGTGACTCTTACTCCGATGTTTCTGATTGATACAATTAGCTCCACTTGCCTTGTTGTGTGCAATACCTCAACTCAATCTTGTCATTAACATGATCATTGATTATGTCACGATGTAAGACTACCATGTTTGCATGTCAATAAGCTAACTCTGCTAAAAAAATCATACTCAGAGAAGTCAAAACCTAGAAATAAATAACAAACGACGGAGTACTCTTTTTATAAAAGAAATAGTGCCTCATACAAATCAGACCAAAAAAAGATTTAAAGTCTAATTGAAACTAAAATAATATATTTCAGATTTATTACATCAAATGCTAAAAACATAAATATACTTTAAATGTACTCCCCAGCGTCATCTGGTGCATGAAGACGAGTGGAAGAACATAAGACAGAAGAAGGTGAGGTCTCACCCAAGGGTCATGCCTAACCTTGGGAGGTCTTGCCGATCCTACTGAGGGATCACACAACATACCTATGGAGTTCCAATGACATTCTGAGGACTCGATGTCAGTTGGAGTATCTGAGGTCTCAACAATGCCATTCGTGAGACATCTCCAAGTGCTCTACAGATTTCAGGCTGGCTGCAAAACCACAGAGCTGCCTGATAGCCGCCCGTCAGGCAACTTCCCCAACTCCTATAAATACTCATCATTTGTACAATGAGATGCATTGGTTGGAGTCATGCTAGAACTCGTGCATCTTCCTGACAATCTCACTGAAACAACTTTCTTGGTTTTCAGAGGAATTCTTATGCACACTTGAGTTTGCAGTGGCGCCTCTTACTTGTCAGCTCTTATTTAATTAATAAAGTTGTTGCTCCCTCTCTCTCTTCAGTTTCCTTTTGCCTCTCCCACACGATTTTTGGGAGAACTCGAGGTTATCTAGGTCCAAGCATTCTTAACGTTAGCAGTATTGCAGGTCTCAACTCCAACAACTTTGTTCCTTGAGCATGGACTTTGGTTGTGAATGGAAAAAATAGATGTGTTATAGTAGAAGGAAGCGACTATTCTTTAGTGCGAGATGACTAGCGAATCCTCTCGGAGTACACACATCGTGACAACTTCCCCTCCCTCAAGTAAAACATGAAAACTTTCACGTAGGTAGACACAATAGTAGTTAGGGCGAGTGCGAGCACTCCACCCGAACGGTCTCTAGAGATTATTGATGCTCCACCTCCTCTTCGACGACATCGAATGGGTGGGGGGGGGGGGGGGGGGGAGGGCAAGAAGGAAGGTCGTCAACACTTATCATGAATATGTGCTACATTGATAGCTCCCACATCAACCTGTGCTCTATTATGATGATCATGCTGTTGGATCGATAGGCGCCCTTAGAGGGGGGGGGGGGGGGGGGGGGTGTCACAACCCGCATTTTCTCCGTATTAAATAATATGTCAGAGTAAGAGAAAATACGCGTCATGATGCCACGTCATGCAGAGGACAACTGCAGACGCTCAGACAGCTCTACGTTCACATTTTTCTTTAGGAAGCCATGAACTTTATGTTTAAAACTTAATTTAAGTTTAAAATTTTCAAACACCGTGTCCCTCGGTTTAATGGCTCAACTAGTCCATAAATAAGAAAGTATAGATTTACGCAGCGGAGAATACATAATTTACTTTAATTTACCCTATATGAGCATGATGAAACTAACCAACATTCTGATGATATGCACTTCTAGATTTAATATAAGTACAAAAAAAGTTTCTTTTACGAGCTTCAAAATAGAGTGATAACAGTTTAAAAGGAGATGTCATGTAGTAAGAATTATGCAGTTTGTATATAAAGTAACTACCATGCATCATAACATAAAACCTTCTCAGAGAACAATTGCATAAATAACAATGACGGTAGTAGCATAAAAATAGCAAGAACAAGTCTAACATAAAAGAACTCAGGCTATGGGTGTCAACAAACTGACACGGACCCACAACCCTAATAAGTTCTGAAAGGAAACAACAAACTACCTCTCAAAGTGAGAGTAAGGAAACAACTACTGCAAATCTGAAGAAGACAGATCTCGGTCAGCTCCACCTGCTACAGATCTGAACCTGAGGCATTCAAAAGAAAGGAATGTCTCAGCACAAAGGCATGAAAAGACATTATAATCAAAGAGTAAGAGAAAACTCAACAAAGAGGGTTACCAACCCAATCAAGAATAGCTGTGAACATCAGCAAAATTAATAAGGAATTATTAGCATCCAAAAGTAAGGAACGACTGGCATAAACTGCGGTCAAAGTTGCATTGCAACAACATTCAAAAGGGAAAGGTGCCGAGTTGCCCAAGAAGTGAATTCCTATCCCATCCATAAAAGAGTACTGAGGCGGAGACATTATTTCCAACCAACCATCAGACCAAAACATCTGAGGCACACAATCACTGTGGCGGGGGTTGCAACCCACCAACCAACAGTCTACATGTACTGAGGCGGAGACATTCGTTCAAACCAACCATCAGATCAAAACATCCAACTGGGAATAGAGGTTCACAAAAATCCTGACCAAAACAGACACCACAGAAAAACCCGGACACAATTCCAAGAAAAACCCGACCTTACAGAGAATTCGTCGAAATAAATTCAACGATTCCAAGGAATATCGACGAATTCGTCGAAATACATTCGACGAATTACGAAGACAATCGGCGAAAATCACTATCTAAGGCATTCGACTAATCGGCGAATCAGATTAACTATTTCACGAAAGTCTAGATCTATTCGAAACGAGCCTAAAGCCAAACGACGAATTCGGCGAAATGAATTCGGCGAATTCGACTTATCCGATTTAACTTACACGAAATCATTTCTTCGAATCCTTTGGTATTCGACGAAGTCGACGGAACATGATCGACGAATTATGACTTAGAGGGAGATCGGTGATTTCATATATTTTGACAATCTTGATAAAATACTTGACTACTCAGTCAAATAGACGATTTTCAACAGAAAACGATATATAATGTATCTTGTCTAAATTAGATACGAGTAAAAACGGTAAAGAATGAACAATAACGCGGCAAGAAGGAAGAGTCCACCACTTGCCTCAAACCTTTCGAAGAAGACGGCCTCCGACTCGCTCCACGTCGCAGATCAACCGCTAGAAAACCTCGAGGAACGATCTCTGAAACTTTTGGGACGAAAAGAAAGATTAGGGTTATACCCTTCACCAATGAAACTCCACGAAACTAGAAATACTTACCGCACAAGCGAAGAGCTCGGCGAGATCTTTTCAGATCTATGCTTCGACGAAGATTTCGTGCTCCGGAGCTCCGCCGGCGGTGATCTGAAGGTTCACGAAAAACAGCGCCGCTCTCGGTTCTAAAAAAGAATCGGGAAAGAAGAAAGGTGAATAGGGCTTCAGCTTTTCTTTCACGGGAGGAAGAGGATATATATTTATAAGTTATGATTATAATAAAGATAATAATAATAATAATAATTATAATAATAATAATAATAATAATAATAATAATAATAACCGAATTCATATAAACGAACTCATATAAATGAATTCCTATATAACCGAATTCATATAAACGAATATATATATATATATATATATATATATATATATATATATTAATAAGAATCGATTCGTATAAACGAATTCCTATAAACGAATTCCTATATAACCGAATTTATAAACGAATATACATGTTTATATTTATAATAATCGAATTCATATAAATTGATATAAACGAATATATATATATATATATATATTATATATATAAACGAATATATATATACGTTAATAATAATTATAATAATTATTATAATAATATAACATTATTATCAAAAATAAATGAATGCCGTAATCGACGAAATTCGCACCAAAGGTGAACGACGACGCTACGAATCCAACGGCGAAGTCGAAATCAAAATCCGACGTACCGTTCTCGAGATATAAATTTTCGAAGTTTACGACGACACCAAAAACATGCAAATCTTCTATAAATTACCGAGACTCTAAAATCGCTCAGATCGCCACGAAACTTTAAGGCCCTTTCTAAAATTAAATAATCAAATTTCCTAACGTAAAATTTTCCAATTCCGGGCAGTTTCAAAATTCGGTCGACGCGACCCAACGGATACAAAAACGCACAAACGACGGCGCTCTGCTAACTCCGCGCTAACGTGACGCCCTACGTCATAATGACGTCATCAATATAATTAAATTAATATCCGAAAATTCAGGGCGTTACAACCACTCCCCCTAAAAATAAGTTTCGTCCCGAAACTTTAACAAATAAATCAAACACAACAGGTAGAAGCGAGTAACTAAAAAACTCACGAATGAAAACACTCACCCAAAATAACTAAGAGAAGAAATGAGGATGAGATGTTCTCATAACCGATTCCAGTTCCCAAGTCGCGCTCTCGACATCTTGGTTGTTTGATCTTGTGGCGCCCTTAGAGGGGGGGGGGGGGGGGGGGGGGGGGGTGAATGGGCCTTTTTAAATTATGAATTTTTACTTGAAAATTTTTAAAACAAATTTTGCTTTTCTAAAAATCACTTATAAAAAATTTTCAAACCATGAAATTTTTAAATTAATTCAAACACAAATTTTTAAGTTAAAAATTAAACAATAAAATTTGCAATTAAAAGAAAGTCATAATTTCATTAATTAAGAAATTCACATACAATAAAAATGATCTTAACAATGCCTAAGATCAAGGCACAAATATGATAATAAACTTTTAACAATTTTGAGTTTACCAATCCTTCTCCCAAGGATCGGAAGGCTATCACTTGTCTCTCCCTAGACCAAGCCCAAGCCTATCCTCTAGATCTTCCCAAGATCTAGACGTAGCACACAAGGCCATGATTTTCTACCAAGCCATGCAAGGACTTGGACGCTCCGCACAAGGAAGCGATTTTCCCCTAATCCACGCAACGACTTAGACGTCACGCACAAGGAGACGATTTCCCTACCAATACAAAGTGAAATGTACATAAATGAAAATACAAAATGAAATGAAGAACTCCCTAGAAATTCAGATCTCTGAAAGGAAGGTTGAAGCCTCGAGATGATCGTTGATGTAGAAGCGCGTCCGATCTTGTCTTCAATCTCAAATCTTCTAAGCACAAATGGGAGTTGATGAGGTTCTGGAGCTCTCTGGTTCGTATGCACTCAGGAAAGGACTTAGAATCTTCAAAGTTTGGAATGCACGAACAAAACGAACCAATTTTTAGTTTTTCACCGTCACCTGGGCGACATCGCTGTCGGATTCCGACAGCGCTAAACTACCGCTCGTCGTGCTGTCGTGCGGGCTGTTGCTGTAACTTCTGTCCTGTCGCCTG
Organism: Dactylorhiza incarnata; assembly: GCA_033032865.1. Classification (NCBI taxonomy): domain Eukaryota; kingdom Viridiplantae; phylum Streptophyta; class Magnoliopsida; order Asparagales; family Orchidaceae; genus Dactylorhiza; species Dactylorhiza incarnata. Next base: position 5,011,257 of record JAWHQI010000068.1, read on the forward strand.
GGCGACAGTAGATGTCGAAAATTCCGACATCAAAATTCTCCATACAGTTAAATTGAGCTCCAATCAGAATTGTGAACATCTCATACCTGTTACCTGCACACCATCAAGAAAAATAGAATCAAATACAAACGGGATTTTGTTATTATCAAACCAGAAGAGTGCGAAACGCATGCTCCAACAATCTCCCCTTTTTGATAATAACAAATCCGTATAAAAAGAAATCATGTCTATTTAGATTGTTGTTTTTAACATATGGTGTGTGCACAAAAATAACATGATATATTCCTCTTAAATGTAAGCTCCCCCTAGATGAAAGCTCCCCCTAAATGAATGCTCCCCCTAAATGTGATAGTAAATTGAAATGATGTATTGTTTAGGTGGAAGATTTAGGTGGAATTGTTCTCATGGTTCTTTGATTTCTTGAATATACTTATAAAATTCTCCCCCTTTTGGTATTAGCAAAAGTTAATTTGAAATGAATGAGTTGGTCTTAAAGGAAGAGATAGGATGTAGAAAATAAGAGTAGGCGGAAGCACTTGTGTTGAAAATGATTGAAAGTCTTGAAATAATAGTAATATGCCATAGTATTGAATAAACTCATGAAGAGATGGTATAGCCATATGAAGTAGTAAAATAAAAAAAATAACTTAAACATGATTAATGTCACTTTAAAGTATCATAGAAAGACACAATTGTGTATAGAAATTTGGAATCTTTTCGGTCCAATTCTCATGAGATGAAGGTTTATATACCATAATGATGTGTACAAGTGTTGCTTTGATCAAACATATGAAATTATTTAATTTACATGATCATTGGAATATAAAACATAATATAAGCATATAAAAACAACTTTGACCTTGAAGATATAGCACAATAAGAATAAAATACCATTTTTTTCTTTTGCACAAGACACTTTACAATTCTTTCCAAGGTGCTCAACCTCACAATGCTTATTAAGACTTATCAGGAGGGTAAGTAGTGCTTGGTGGAGTATCCTTGTCCTCAATTTAAACTTTTTGTTGATCACATAGTTTGTGATATCTTAACTTTATAGTTTGTATAGATATTTATTTTTAATTGACCAAGGATCTCCGAATTCACTTGAATCGCAAAAGATGGTGTATATTTGGTTGTGCTAACAAATCAAGGTTGAAAGTAGTATATATGAAATGCTATTGTATTATGTTAAAGCAAACATGATTCATGTATATATTAAATAGAAAGACATATGTATGGATCAAAAAAAGTGAACGTGATAGCTCATTATTATATATAAATAATTTCTCATACTTAGAGGCATGCGAAAACAATTTCCAATAGTCTAAACCACTTAGCAAGAGTGTCAATACTATGATAGAGTGGAAATGAAATCATATAATCATGTAAATAGCCATTTTTTAAAAAATAAAAAACACATGGTTTGGCATCAATTCATGAGTTGTGGCATTAATAATGACATATAACTAGTGTAGAGTATCAGAGAGACCAAAATTGAAGATTAATCAAATTTGGGAGCTGTCGGAAGTTTCCGATATGCACTGTCGCCTGGGCGACAGTGAACTTACCCAGATTTCATTATCTGTATACTGAACTTAATCTTATGTTTATTTCTACTGTTTTTTTGGAACAATTTGTATGAATTATTAATGATGTGAGAATTTTTGTTAAGTCATTCAAATTCTATGTTTTGATTTAAAATGATGTTTTTCCATTGTTCTTTATCTTATTAAACTTGATTTGTCATATTGGATATGCTTAGTTTGAAATATCTAGGATTCCTAATTCAAGCCTTAGCATTGAAAACCGGGAATCCGGCAATGGTTTTGTGAATATATCGGCTAGTTGATTATCCGTTCCTATGAAGGAAATTTTAATCTGATTATTTTTAATGTGGTCTCTTATAAAATGATGCCTAACGTCAATATGTTTAGACCTAGAGTGATGAACCGGGTTGTAAGTTAAATCAATTGCACTTTTGTTATCGCAACATAGTTCTATAGTTTGTTGTTTAATGTTAAAGTCTTCTAAAGTTTGTTTCATCCAAAGAGCTTGTGCACAACAACTACCAAGTGCGATGTATTCGGCCTCGGTGGTTGAGAGGGCAACAGAATTCTGTTTCATACTCGACCATGAAATAAGTGAAGGGCCTAAAAACTGACAAGTGCCACTAGTGCTTTTCCTATCTAGTGAACAACCGGCATAATCAGAATCAGAATAGCCAAAAAGAGTGAAATTATCGCTATGCGGATACCACAAACCAAGTTTAGATGTGCTAATTAAATATCTAAAAATTCTTTTTACCGCCTTTAAATGTGATTCTTTGGGATCGGCTTGAAATCTAGCACATAAACAAACTGAAAACATAATATCTGGTCTAGAAGCGGTTAAGTATAAAAGTGAACCTATCATGCCTCTATATAAAGTTTGATCTATGGATATTCCACTTTCATCTTTTCCTAATTTTAAAGAGACACTCATAGGAGTACTAGCTTGTTTAAGATTTTCAAATCCAAATCTTTTCAAAACATCATGTATATATTTTGATTGGTTTATAAAAATTCCATCATGTTTTTGAATAATTTGAAATCCTAAGAAATATTTTAGTTCTCCTACCATGCTCATCTCAAATTCACTTTCCATCATTTTAACAAAATAATTACATAACTCTTCATTAGTGGCTCCAATAATAATATCATCAACATAAATTTGTAAAACAATTAAATCATCATCAACTTGCTTAATGAAGAGTGTACAATCAACACCACCCATTTTAAAATCATTTTGTAATAAATATAAGGTCAATCTATCATACCATGCTCGTGGTGCTTGTTTTAAACCATACAAAGCTTTTAGTAATCTATACACGCGATTAGGAAAATTTTCATTAATAAAGCATGGGGGTTGTTCAACATAAACTTCTTCTTTAATCAACCCATTTAAAAATGCAGTTTTAATATCCATTTGCAATAATTTAAATCTTTTATGACTAGCAAATGCAACAAAAATTCTAACTGCTTCCAATCGTGCAACGGGTGCAAATGTTTCATCAAAATCTACCCCTTCAATTTGATTGTATCCTTTCGCCACAAGCCTAGCTTTGTTTCTAGTGATCCTAGAGTCAGTATCTAATTTATTTTTAAAAACCCATTTGACTCCTACCACAGGATGATCACTAGGTCTATCTACAAGAATCCAAACTTTATTTCTTTCAAATTGGTTAAGTTCTTCATTCATAGCTAGAAACCAAGATTCATCATTTAAAGCGGTGGCAACATCTTTTGGTTCTATATTTGAGACAAAACATAAATTTGAAAAACTTTCATGTAAACTAGAACGTGTACGTACCCCACTTGATAGTTCTCCAATAATAAATTCTTGCGGATGATCTTTTGAGAACCTTAGCTCGGTTGGAGGTACATATCCTTGTTCTTCTTCTTCTTCTTCACCATCTTTTTCGTCTTCTTTCTCTACATTTTCTTCATCATCATCATCATCATTTTTCCTCAGATTTTGTTCCACATCTTTTTCATTTTTCTCATTACCTGCAACTTTAGTATTTTCTACACAAGAAATGTTTTCATCAAATTTTACATGAATAGTTTCTTCAACCACTTTAGTACGTTTATTATAAACTCTATAGACCTTGCTAGTTGAAGAATAACCAATGAAAATTCCTTCATCACATTTTCATCAAATTTACCTAAGTTATCTTTTGTATTCAAAATAAAGCATTTACAACCAAAAACTTTAAAGTAAGATACATTTGGTTTTCTTTGAAAATAAATTTTATAAGGAGTTAATTGTAATGTAGGATGAATCATGACATGATTAATAATATAGCATGCAGTACTAACCGCTTCGGCCCAAAAATATTTTGGCAATTTAAATTCACAAAGCATAGTACGTCCTAATTCTTGAAGTGTTCTATTTTTCCTCTCCACTACACCATTTTGCTGTGGTGTGCGAGGAGCGGAAAATTCGTGTTTTATCCCAAATTCATTACAATATGAAATAAATTTTTCATTATCAAACTCTCCTCCATGATCTGATCTAATGCATTTTACTTTTAAATCAAGTTCATTTTGAATATGTGAAATTAGTTTTACAAATTCATCAAAAGCATTAGATTTTGAATTTAAAAATAGTGTCCAACAAAATCTAGAATAATCATCAATAATAACAAATGTATATTTTCTACCTCCTAGACTTTGTGTAGTAATTGGACCAAACAAGTCCATATGTAATAATTGTAAAGGTCTAGTAGTAGAAATAACATTTTTGCTTTTAAAAGATGATTTTGTAAACTTTCCTTTTTGGCATGGTGAATATAATGAAGAAAGCTTTCCATTCAAATTTGGTAAACCTTTTATTATTTTATTTTTAGAAAGCTTTACTATGCGTTTAGCACTAGAATGTCCTAGTCTCCTATGCCATAATTCAAGTTTATCATTCTTTGAAATAAAACATTTAAGTGTAGAATGAGATAAATCATGAAAAGTGATTGTATAGACATTGTTTATTCTTGGTGCAGTAAGTACGATTTCGTTTGTTTTAGAATCAATAATTTTGCAAAGGTTTGAGCTAGAGTCAAATAAAACATTTAGATTTTTATCACATAGCTGACTAATAGAAATTAAATTATGTTTCAAACCTTTAACATATAAAACATTTGAAATTTTAAATTCTTCGTTACCTACTACTCCAATGCCTTTGACTTTACCCTTGCCATTATCTCCAAATGTCACTGTTCCACCTTTCTTCATCTCCAGGCTAAGGAACTTTGATTTATCGCCCGTCATGTGTTTTGAACATCCAGAGTCCAAATACCACACGTCTTTCTTTATTCCTAGCCTGCACGCACACCTAAAAAGATGATGAGAGTAAAGATCTGGTTACCCAAGTGGTCCCTCCCATGGTATAGGTGGACGCCTTAGGTACCCAGATTTGTTTAACACTAACTTTTCCTTTCTTCCAGCATGAGTCCGAGATGTGACCAAATCGATGACATTTGGCACATGCAATGAATAGTGAGGAACCATTCTTTAATGGTTTCTCTGGACTCTTGCTGGAGGAAACATCTTTATGTGCGGACTTAGAAAAAATTTTATTTTGAGAAAGAGGTTTTCTGAACCTGGAGCTGTCGCTGGTTCCGACATCAGCTGTCGGAAATTTCCGACAGCTTCCAGAGCCTCCAGAAACGTATCCTAGTCCAAATTTTGCTGACCCATGGCATTGGTTGCCTAAAATCATATCCATAGATTTTTTTCCCAACACCAACTTTTCCAATTGCCATGTTCAATTCATTTACTTTGGACTTTAAGATTGAATTTTCTTTTACTATCATGCCACATCGGTTTGCAAACTTTTTCTTGTAATTCTCTAATTGAGAATGAGAAGTTTTGACAACTTTTCTAAGTCCTTTTTCTCTTTTAGAAGTTGATCAATTTTTTGATCGGACTTAGAAATAGTGTTTTCAAGTTCTTTTATCCTTGTCAAAGAGTGATCACACTCTTGACAAATTACCTTCTCCTTCCCAATAGATTTCAACTCATTAGATAACTTTTTATTTACTTTCAAAAGATCTTTATTTTCACATTTTAAAAAATCGATTTCCTTTAGGCTTTTATCCAAAAATTTGCAAGTATTCATAAATTCAGAATATAAATCATCATAAGATGGAGAAGTTACCTCAGTGTCGCTTTGGACACTGCTATCGTCGTCAGATGTAATGTTGCCTTTTGCCATCAAGCATACATTAGCCTCCTCTTCCTCCTGTGTTGAGGAATCACTTTCTTCACCAGACGAAGAATCATCCCATGTCTCTGCCTTTAACACTTTCTTCTTGTAACTTTTATCGTGCCTCTTTGCTTTTTGCTCTTTCAGATACTTTGGGCACTTGCTTCTGATATGACCAATCTTCTTGCAATGGTAGCACTCCGGTAGCGGACGCTCCTCTTCATTCTCCATTTTTTCTTTGCCTTTTTGGTAGACAAAATCGTTCTTTTTGAACAATCTTTTAAATGAATTTCTCCTCTCCGGATTTCTCATAAACTTCTTAAAATTCCTCACAAACAGTCCTTCCTCATCTTCCTCACTTTCTTCAGTCTCACTTTCAATTTCCTTTTTAGATTTCAACGCTAAGCTCTTCTTTTTGAGCTCCAAATTGTACTCTTGGCTTTGAATCTTCAACTCCACTTCATGGGTTTTTAGATTCCCAATGAGGCTCTCCAATTGTAAGGTCTTAAGATCATGTGACTCAGAAATTGCAGTCACTTTAGGATTGAACTTCGGGGGAAGTGATCTTAAGATTTTCCTTACTAAATCTCCATTGGAGAAAACCTTACCCAGCACCTTTGAATCGTTCACGATTTTAGTGAATCGTGTGTACATTGTATCAATTTCTTCATCCACCTCCATTTTGAATCTTTCGAACTCTGACTCCAGTTGAAATAGCTTTGAATCCTTTACCTGCGAAGTACCTTCATGAGTAATTTCTAAAAGATTCCAAATTTCAAATGCAGTATTACAAGCACAAACTCTATTAAATTCAGTGCAATCTAGTGCGCAAAATAAAACATTCATGGCTTCTGCATTGTTCTTACATTTTAATTTATCATTGTCATCCCACTTGTCTTTGGGTTTGTCCATAGTTACATCTCCTACAACAAATGTTGGGGAAGTATAACTCGTCTCGACCATATTCCAAACTTCTATGTCGAGAGCTATTAGAAAACACCGCATTCGGGTTTTCCAATAGTTATAGTCTGTTCCCGTAAAAGGTGGTGGCCTACTAATTCCTTGTCCCTCAACGAACGCGTGATCGTTGTGTGCCATTACTCCCGGTGGTAAGACCGTTTTGGAGTAACCTGGCTCTGATACCACGTGTTGGATCTTGTGGCGCCCTTAGAGGGGGGGGGGGGGTGAATAAGGGCCTTTTTAAATTATGAATTTTTATTTGAAAATTTTTAAAACAAATTTTGCTTTTCTAAAAATCACTTATAAAAAATTTTCAAACCATGAAATTTTTAAATTAATTCAAACACAAATTTTTAAGTTAAAAATTAAACAAGAAAATTTGCAATTAAAAGAAAGTCATAATTTCATTAATTAAGAAATTCACATACAATCAAGGCACAAATATGATAATAAACTTTTAACAATTTTGAGTTTACCAATCCTTCTCCCAAGGATCGGAAAGCTATCACTTGTCTCTCTCTAGACCAAGCTCAAGCCTATCCTCTAGATCTTCCCAAGATCTAGACGTAGCACACAAGGCCATGATTTCCTACCAAGCCCGCAAGGACTTGGACGCTCCGCACAAGGAAGCGATTTTCCCCTAAGCCACGCAAGGACTTAGACGTCACGCACAAGGAGACGATTTCCCTACCAATACAAAGTGAAATGTATATAAATGAAAATACAAAATGAAATGAAATACTCCCTAGAAATTCAGATCTCTGAAAGGAAGGTTGAAGCCTCGAGATGATCGTTGATGTAGAAGCGCGTCCGATCTCGTCTTCAATCTCAAACCTTCTAAGCACAAATGGGAGTTGATGAGGTTCTGGAGCTCTCTAGTTCGTATGCACTCAGGAAAGGACTTAGAATCTTCAAAGCTTGGAATGCACGAACAAAACGAACCAATTTATAGTTTTCCACTGTCTCCTGGGCGACATCGCTGTCGGATTCCGACAGTGCCAAACTACCGCTCGTCGTGCTGTCGTGCGGGCTGTTGCTGTAACTTCTATCCTGTCGCCTGGGCGACAGTAGATGTTGGAAATTCCGACATCGAAATTCTCCATACAGTTAAATTGAGCTCCAATTAGAATTGTGAACATCTCATACCTGTTACCTGCACACAATCAATAAAAATAGAATCAAATACAAATGGGACTTTGTTATTATCAAACCAGAAGAGTGCGAAACGCATGCTCCAACATTGGTTTCGCCAAAGGACTTTGACCATAGGAATTGTCTTCTTCCGCAACACTCGGTTCTGAGTCTCTAGAACACGAACATGCTCTTCAACATAAGACATATTAGGTTGCAATTGGGGCACCGAGTCAAGGACATGACGATCACTACGCACGCACTTTCTCAACTGGCTCATATGAAACACATCATGAACACCTGGGAAAGAAGCGGGCAAATCCAACCTATAAGCTGACACTTCGATGCGCTCTATAACCTAGAAAGGTCCCACATACCGGGGATCCAACTTGCGGTTCCTTCCAAATCTCTTAACACCTGGCATCAGAGAAACCTTCAGAAAAACCATGTCCCCAACTGCGAACTTCAGATCAACCCTTCTCCGATTAGCATATTTCTCATATCGCTCCTGAACAACGCGAAGCTTCTCACGGATATGCGTCATGGCAACATTCATTTCTTCCAAAGCTTATGGAATTAACAACGGTCTCTCACCAACCTCGGCCCAAAACAAGGGAGTTCGACAACGCCTCCGGTATAAAGCCCCAAAGGGGGCCATCTGCAAACTCTCCTTATAATTGTTATTATAAGCAAACTCCATCAGTCCAAGACGCTTATCCCAAGCTCCATCATGATCCAAAATATAACATCTGATCATATCTTCCAAAATCTGATTCACTCTTTCCGTCTGACCATTGGTCTGAGGGTGGTAAGCGGTAGAGTATCTAAGGTCAATGCCCAAGGCTCCCTGCAAGCTCCGCCAAAAATGAGACATATACCTGGAATCTCGATCTGACACTATACTTACGGGCACGCCATGCAATCTGATGACCTCATCCAGATAAATCTCTGCTATTTTCTCCATGGAATAACCAATCTTAAAAGGCTCAAAGTGGGCACACTTTGTCAATCTGTCAACTATGACCCACACATAATCATGTCCTCCGAGAGATCTCGACAAACCGGTAAAGAAATCCATCGAAATACTCTCCCACTTCCAACTTGGAATATCCAAAGGATTCAATTTACCTTCAGGACTCTTATGATCTGCCTTAACACGCTGACAAGTAAAACATTCAGAAACATACTTAGCTATATCATTCTTCATACCTGACCACCAAACAATCTGTTTCAGATCTTTATATATCTTTGTGGTACCAGAATGATAGGAAACACTAGAATCACGCGCCTCACTACAGATCTTTGTTCGAATATCCTCAAACGCGGGAATACAATACCTACCCTGATACTTCAAGGTATTCTTATCATCAATTGAAAATTTTGGTAATTCACTTTTTTTAGTTCTATTCTAGAGATACTACAAATCAGGGTCTTCCTTCTGATGCAGTCTTGTAAGGGTAATCCAGGAAGGCTCTTCAGCTTCTAAACTTGAAGGCGCGGTACTACTACCGACTGAGATATCCATCAGCATAAACTCCTCCACTAAGGACTACACAGAAATGTTGAAGACGTGCGCGGTCTTTCTGCTCAGGGCATCGACCACCACATTAGCCTTACCCGGATGATACAGGATGTCAACTTCATAATCCGCAACATACTCCAACCATCTGCGCTGGCGTAAATTCAATTCCTTCTGGGTAAATACATACTTCAAACTCTTATGGTCTGTGAAAATCTTGCATGACACTCCATATAACAGATGTCTCCAAAGCTTTAAAGCATAAATCACTGCCGCAAATTCTAAGTCATGCGTAGGGTAATTCCTTCATGAATTTTCAGTTGTCTTGATCCATACGCGATCACCTTTCCTTCTTGCATCAGAACACAACTAAGACCAACATGAGGTGCGTCTACATAAACGACATACTCTACTCCTTCGGTCCATAAAGCCAAAACAGGAGTGGTGCACAACTTCCTTTTCAATTCCAGAAAGGCTTCCTCGCACTTATCGCTCCAAACAAACGCTGCATTCTTCTGGGTAAGCTTAGTCAGAGGTGCCGACAGCACCGAAAATCCTTGCACAAATCTTCTATAATAACCTGCCAACCCTAAGAAACTCCTTATCTCCTTAGGCGTTGTAGGCGTCTTCCAATCCAAAACAACAGAAAATCTTTGCTGGGTCTATAGAAATTCCATCCTTTCCCACTACATGACCAAGGAAAGACACTTGCGAAAGCCAAAATTCGCACTTACTCAATTTCGCATACAACTTGTGCTCTCTTAGAGTAGACAATACTAAGCGCAAATGCGTAACATGCTCCTCAGCACTTCTTGAATACACCAACTCATCATCAATGAAAACCACTACAAAATGATCTAGGAAATCTTTGAACGCACAGTTCATCATATCCATAAACGCAGATAGTGCATTTGTCAAACTAAATGACATCACCAGAAACTCAAAATGACCATAACGGGAACGAAAAGCAGTCTGAGGGATGTCCGACTCACGGATCCTCAACTGATGGTAACCTGAACGAAGATCAATCTTTGAAAACACCGAACTACCACGCAACTGATCAGATAAATCATCGATTCGCGGCAACGGATATCTGTTCTTAATGATTACCTTATTCAATTCCCTATAGTCTATGCACAACCTCATTGAACCATCTTTCTTTTTCATAAACAACACAAAAGCACCTCAGGGCGAAGAACTTGGCCTAATGAATCCACACTGCAACAAATCATCTAACTGGGTACGCAACTCTTCCAGCTCACGCGGGGCTATACGGTACGATGTCTTAGCAATAGGACGAGTGATGATTTACTTCGAATTGCTTCTTTTTCTTTTTTTGGTTAACCTTTATATGACGAGATTAGAATTAGGCAGGTGTTTTCAAAGAGTTTCGCAAGTACTCCTACTTTGAGAAATTAACCGTCATCCTATCGAAAGGTAGAAGTAACAGTCTTTTTCTGCTTTCGAAGTATTGACGTTTACACCTTGACTACAATGCCGAATTCAATTGATTTTTAAAATAGCAAAGGAGAGTTTTGCACTAAATTGGTTTGAAAAGCTTTTGTTTAATTTTTTAATCAAAATTAATCATATAATAAAGGCAAGTATACCTTATCATGAGTAATACAAGATATTTTGTTTTACAAAATATCGAGGTCGTATATTTCCGCGGATCGTGTTGATTATACTACTTTGAGGAACGAACTATTATTTTATTGGAATAATATTTTTGGTTAAGTTAACTAGAGTTCTAAATGATAAAATGCGTATAACAAGAGTTAAGAAAACAATAATAAGCGAATAACTAGAGTTCTAAACGATGATAATAAATAACACCCGATGTCGAATTGCCTTGAGACGAAAATAGTTTTTTTTAGAAGTAAAAGAGATGACTTTTTAAAACATTAAAACGGCTTGGCCGTGGAGGTTCCATAATTATGAACGCTCCTCTCTCGAGGGTACGCCCACCTGAGATTATGAATATTCGTCCGAACTCTCGTTCTTTAATCGAATCTCCTTAATAATCACTTTATGTTGTGAACCCCGCTATTGGGTTTTTACTTCCAATTTGGGAGACTTACCTCATCCTCTCTCGAGGGTAGAGCGCGCTTCTCTTTACCCGTGAGCGATCAGTCCGTACACACGAGCCTCTCGGCTAACTAGTGTACGGAGACGGAAATGAAAACCACACATCGATTATGTGGCTCCACTCAACGTTATTCTCAAGTAAACCTTAAGCGTTAATTATTTTAGAAAGAGATGTTTTATTTTTCGAAAAACTATTTTTGTGTCCCAATGCACTTCGACATCGTGCGCTAAACGAAATTAGCCACTCATCGGAATGGAGACGACATAATTAAGAAAATACATGTTTAATTATTTAAGCGGATATAAGCGTGAAGAAAGAAATAAAAGACTTATATAAAAGTAGTAATAGTATCCGTCCCAACCATCTTAATCAAGCGCTAAAGAAACTTAGCCTCTCATCCGGGACGGGGGTGCTATATAGCAGTTATATAAATACTGAAAATTAAAACTAAGTTAAAAAGAAAAACACTATCTCATAAACTCACGCACTCTACTTGTAATAAAAAGACTGAATCGAAAGAAAGCGCGCGTTTAAACGAAATCGATAAATAAAGCCTTAAAGAAAGCGATAAACTATTTTTATGAAAGCAATAAACCTAAATTATGAAAGCAATAAACTAAGTTATGAAAGCAATAAAACTCTTCTCATACACACACACACACACACTAACATAAATAAAATAGGGAAGATGATCCAAATGAGAAAACAACATTTTATTTCTAAAATAAACATTACAACTAGACTAAAAAGGCGAAAATTACAAATGAACATAAACTTAATTGCATAAAGAAAAACTCACATCACTCAAAAGAACTCAGAAAAACATTACAAACACTCAAAATTTGGATGAGATTTCCTTCTGCCGAGCCCCTCTATTTATAGGAAAGTTTTCATTTTTACATGCCCTAGGTCACGGGCGTGACTTGGATGTCACGGCCGTGACTTAGGGCGTGACACTTGCTCGGCTGTATTCGCCGACTTCTCAAAGGTTCCGCCGTCAAATAAGGATGCACACGGGCGTGACTTGGTGTGTCACGAGCGTGACTATGGGCGGCAGACGTCGGCAGCATGGGCAAGACTTTGGGTCGTGACGCACTGGCGGCTCACGGGCGTGACTGTGCTGGATCACGGGCATGACTTGGTGAAAATCCGTCGAGACGCTGGGACGGTGCACTTATTCGTTGAGTCGCTGGGACATCGCACTTATCCGTCGAGACGCTGGGACGGTGCACTTATCCGTCGAGACGCTGGGACGGTCTCAGCTGTTCTGGGTCTCAGTAGTTCTGGGCTGGTCTCAGCGGTTCTGGGCTTTTAAATTTACACGCCCTTGGTCACGGGCGTGACCGAGGGCGTGACCTGAGAAAATTTTGTCAAAAAATCTAAAAAAAAAGAAATAAAGTTAAGTTAGTAACAAAAATAATAAAACAGGCAATTATTCATTAATTTACATAGGAAAATTCACAATATTAATTAAAACTATACTAATAACTATACTAAAAATACTTATATTTTACTACTTATCAATTCCCCCATACTTAAGCTTTTGCTATTCCAGAGCAAAAATAAGAGAGATCTATACGAGATTAACATAAGTTCTAATTTTTAGCTATCGTTTTATTTTAATCATGAGAGACTGAAAAATAAAAATTCGGAGTAATAAGAGTTAAGTCCTAAATTATGCAAATGATTTAAGTAGAAAGAAATGTCCTAGCCAAAAGACTTCTTAATTAACCAAATAACAAACAAAATTGCAATCATTAGTAAACGAGATTAGATCGAAATTATAATAACCTTTGTTTAAAGAAATGTGAAGGAAATGTGCAATTTACTAATTATGCTCTCAAAGGACTTTTTGAATTAAGTCCAGAAATAATAAATCGGCTAAGGGAAGGGGGGGGGGGGGGGGGGGGGGGGGTAAAAAGCTATGGCAAAAAGAAGAGTACTTGAATTAGGAGTGGTGGTTTGTATCTTTCCACATTTCCTTTTTAGTTTTCTTTGGTGCTCACCGTGATATACGGGGGAAAACTGTTTTTTTTGTTTAATAACCCAATGCTTATGTTTACGGAACGAAATCTTATTCCCATTGACATAAGATCATTTAAAATTTTATCGGGTGCCTATGTTTACGAAACGAAGTCTTATTCCCATTGACATAGGTTCTTTTTCTTCTTTTATTTTTCTTGCCATGCATACAATGGGGTTTGCGAGAAAAAATTCTTAGAAATAATAAAATCAAGGTTTGAGAGCAACCTTGGTAATTTGAAAATTCCTAGATTCCTAGAGACATAAAGTATGGATAATTGGGGTCTAAAGTTGTTTTGCCAACAAATACACATGTCTCTATTTTAGCTAGTAGAGTAGTGCTTGAAAACAAAGCCTCTATTTAAATTAAAAACACAAGATATTCTTTAAAACATAACCCCGAACGTTTAAATCTATCGATCTTAGATAAACGAACGAATAGTAAAACTAGCGATTATGAAAATCCACAAACATATACTCTCGAAACTAAATGCTTTTAAGAATAAAAGTAAAGTAGGAATTTATAAGTAAAGTAGGGTTTTATTGTTTTTTTTTTCAACTACTATATAGTTATATATATATATTTGAAATGTTTTGGGGTTTTGCAAATTTTTTTTATTTTGTTTTTTTGTAATATGACAAAGTAAAAAAGGAAAAACAAGTTTTTTTTTGTTGAAATTTTTGTGATTTTTTAATTTTTTTTGTAGTTTTGTTTAAGCTTATAAATTTACAAAAGTAAGCAAAATGCAGAATAAAACAGGGAAGATTTTGTTTTTGTAGTTTTGTTTAAGCTTATAAATTTACAAAAGTAAGCAAAATGCAGAATAAAACAGGGAAGATTTTTTTTTATATAGTTTTGTTTTTTTTATTTTTTAGGTTTTTTTTTAATTTTTAAATGAAGTCAGTTAAACACCCCCATACTTAAAACCCAACATTGTCCCCAATGTTGTAATGTAAGTATGAAGAAGAAAAAATAACATTGCAATATATACAAAAGGAAAGAGAGAGCAAAAAGGCTTCCCTGAATTAAAGATGGCGGGGCCGTAAGAAACCTTGCAAAAAAAAAGCATAATAAAAGGTTAGATAAATATGGGGTGCCTCCCACGAGCGCTTTGTTTACCGTCGCGTAGCTTGACGCTTTTGCCGTGGTGAGATTATAAGTTGGGGAGGGTTAAGGATTCGGTATTTTCGTCCATTAGATCGCCCACAAGGTAAAGTTTTAAACGATGCCCGTTTACTTTAAATTCGCCTCTTTCGGGGTGAGAGATAAGAACGGTCCCATACGGCCAAAGCTCTTTAACCTTAAAGGGGCCGGGCCATCGGGATTTTAACTTACCCGGAAAAAGACGAAGGCGTGAATTATAAAGAAGGACAAGATCGCCCGGCGCAAATGTTTTGGGAAATTTTATTTTGCGGTCATGGTAGAACTTAGAACGCTCCTTATAAAATTTATTACTCTCATAAGCGTTCGCACGCCATTCATCGAGTTCATTTAGTTGGAATTTCCTATTCTCAGAGGCTAAGTTCGAATCGAGATTTAAAAATTTTAAGGCCCAAAAAGCGCGGTGCTCTAACTCTACCGGTAAATGACATGCTTTGCCGTGGAATAATCGATAGGGCGTACAACCGATAGCGGTCTTGTATGTCGTATGATGAGTCTGATTTATATAGGGTTTTTCAGACTCATCTGGGCTTGTTTTCACGCATTTGCACTTCACTTTCTGCACATTATTGCTTATATTGCATTGATACTCCGGATTACAAGAAATGCACCTTTTAGGCCTGTTGTGGTATGCAATTGCATGCTTTGTTGTTGGGGGCAAGCACAATGTGCTCCCCATTCTTTTTATGCATTTATGCTTGAGCTGGAGGGGTATTCCCAGCTGGGTTTTGGCTGATGCAGGTGGACAGTTTATCCATTTTTACCCAGAATTCATGTCTACGTATATCGCACGGTCATGCATTTTCCTTGACGCATGGTCGAATGCGATCGTGCGTTCTCTTCTGTGGTGAAAACGATGTTCTATCGTTGAACGTGCATCTCTACGCACGGGCAGTTGCCCGTGCGTGAAGGAATCACACGATCAACCTGTTTAACCTTGTTTTTGGCCAATCTAAATTTGCCCGTGCCTTTTCACGCACGGTCGGCTTCGACCGTGCGTGAGTAAAACGCACGGGCACGCCTACTTCATTTGCCTGGCCTTTTTCCTCGATTAATATCGCACGGTTCACGCACGGTCGTGCGTTCGACCGTGCATGACCAAATTTCTGATTGATTTCTATAAAAGCGCAGATTTTCACCCTAATGAGGATCGACCTTCTTTCTCGCGCCCAGAGCTCTAGTTCCGCGCCATTTTCTCCTCTCCATTACCGCCACCTTCGGGAGGAGCTCTGACCGCCATTCTCTTGCAAATCTCAAGCCGGAGCATCCTCTAGGCCTCCTCCATTGTTCGTGCACCTCCAAAGCTCCATTTTGAGGGATTTTCTGCTGCATATATGAAGTTATCCGGTGAGATCGTGGCCAAAGAAGATTGACGGAGAAGACAGGTATAATAGAAGAAGGTGACAACTCTTCCGGACCCCGGACGGCAGTTGGAGCCCGAGCTCGGACAAGGATTGACAACCCTAGATTCCGGTCGTGAACCTCCGATGAGTCTCCGTGCTTTGGTTGTAATCTCAACCTCCTTTACATTGTAGTGTGTTATTCCATAATTATTTGGGTGTATGAACAATGTTTGCTAAACCTTGTTTTGTCATTTAATATTTCATGTTTATGTGAAATCGTTATGTGTGGTTTATGCAAGTGAGGAGCGCCCCATTCCATCCTCCATCCCGCCATCATGTTCGTGTGTCGCACTAGCAATTGCTAGTGGCGTGCTTGTTGACGAGGTGCTTGCGACCCTCATTCCTTCGGTGTGACCCACTCCATCCGCAATCCTACTCTTCCATCTACCTAGCGAAGCGTGGCATAGCGGCCCATGTAATCCTTTCGCCTAACGAAGCAGCGCGCTCAAGGCTTGCACAGTTCGATTCCGCTTGCCTACTCGTCCATCCGCCCTTGCGAAGTAGTGCGTTCAAGGCCTACGTAGTTTTCCATCCCGCCTGGCGAAGCATTGCATAACGACATTGCATAGGAATATTTGTAATCATTTTCTTTTATTTTCCAAAAGCCAAATCAACTCTCCTGCATTCCATCCGACTTAAGGACTTCAATCTCAAGTCCGTCCTCAATAATTAACTCCACCTTACTGTGTTCCTTCGAGATTCGATACTCGGGGATTTGCTCCTCGTTTTATATTACTTGAACGATCGGTACACTGCCGTTTCATGCCGCAGTCTTGCTACCGCCTATAGCGGTGTGCTAGATTTGCGCATCATGTTTTTGGCACCGTTGTCGGGGAACGCAGTCGTGTGAGTTGCTGTAGAGGGAGACAAGAGATAGTAGTTCTTCCAGTGTGTATAGCCGCCTAATTATTTTTGTTTGCTTTTAAATTATATATTGTTTGTTATTATTTCTTTCTCACATATTTAAAGTTTTATGCAAGTTTAATCCAAGGAGATTTATTAGTTTGTGTAAATTTCCTTGCATAGAATTTCAATTTCGTTATATCTGCTTTAATTATTGAAAATGTCGTCATGGGATATTTCTCCCAACACTTACGACAAGATGGTTTATTATATAGACCAAATGAAGGAGTTAAATGCTAGGCAGTGTAGGAACGTTGTTTGCTTGTTGTGTCGAGGAGAGTGTCATGAATTGAGGGACTATCCTAGTCTCTTCAATCATGACCGTTGCTCCTTCACTCATGACAACATTGTCCCTATCACTCATTCTTTACCCATGGAGGCAATCATTCCCTCTACCCCCGATCTTATTTCGTGCATGGACTCCTTGTAACGACCCAGGCCCGACTCGTCAACACGAGATCCAGCGGGACCCAGCCAGGCCGCTACCGGGCTGCAACCCAAGCACCCCAAAGCCTCTCCGCGCCACTATTTCTCAGCAACGGCGCATTGTTGAGGTCGGGTCTTGAACCCGCAACCTCCTTGATAAGGAGTTTTCAAACCACTCCTCATCACCAATTGAGCTGCAGCTCAATTGGTGATGAGGAGTGGTTTGAAAACTCCTTATCAAGGAGGTTGCGGGTTCAAGACCCGACCTCAACAATGCGCCGTTGCTGAGAAATAGTGGCGCGGAGAGGCTTTGGGGTGCTTGGGCTGCAGCCTGGTAGCGGCCTGGCTGGGTCCCGCTGGATCTCGTGTTGACGAGTCGGGCCTGGGTCGTTACAAAAAAAAGTGCAAGACCCGGCCTCAACAAGGAGGAGTGGTTTGAAAACTCCTTATCAAGGAGGTTGCGGGTTCAAGACCCGGCCTCAACAATGCGCCGTTGCTGAGAAATAGTGGCGCGGAGAGGCTTTGGGGTGCTTGGGCTGCAGCCCGGGTAGCGGCCTGGCTGGGTCCCGCCGGATCTCGTGTTGACGAGTCGGGCCTGGGTCGTTACACTCCTCACTCCCTGTGTATGGATTCACTCCTAGTGATGATGATCACTCATCTGTTAGCCAACAAGGAGAGGAATGGGAGCTCCTAGATGCACCTGAGTGTGATGAGGAAAGTATTTTTTCCATTGGGGAGGCGTTAGCAGATCATTTTGCGGAGGAACCAAATCTTTTTGTTCCTCCAGTTTCCTTGCAAGATTTTCTACACACATTTTTTATGATCCTATCAAAGTTATTGAGCAGGGTGATGATTCTGAGCCAGAGGCTGCACCCCGGTGGGATGATGAGGATACTCTTTCTGATGAGGAGGTTTGCACTTCTTCATGGGACGAGGAGGTCCAACTCACCACCGAGGCCCTTGAGTTCACTGGCCCCCCTGGCTATGATACTTATGATGATGATAGTGATCTATCCTTGGATCCTGCTGGGAGTGAGACCGGGACCACTCCCCCGATTGATGTTTATTTAAGTTTTTCTTCTCTTTTATTTCCTGACCCCCCTTCATCATTTGAGCCTGTGCAGGTTGAGTCTTCACAGGTACTCAAGGAGGAAATTGAGCATTTCGCTCAGGTCAATGAGGAGTGTGTCCTCTCATGTGAGGATGTTGATCCCTCCTCACTAGAGGAAGCCTCACTCATTACCTTTTCTTCCTCCCGCCTCCCTGAAGACGACACCTTGCTGGGCAAGGATGTTTTTGGTGAGATTTGTGAGGAGTACTCCTCATCCTCTTCTTACTTTTTATTCCCTCTACCTGTGAAGCGCAGGTATTATTTATATTTAGGTAGGGGAGTAACTGTTCTGTCGCCGTATTGGTACCCGCTACTGACATGCATATTAGAACAGTTACCTGTACATTTCCTTTTTCATACTCCCATTAGCTAGAACTGTTTTAAATTTGAATAAGTCGTGCTGGAATGACAATAACCTCAGTAGTTATCTTACTTTTCTTGCAATTTTTATTTCATCTAGTTTAGTTTAGTTAGTATTTTTCATTTTTTTTGTATATTTTCTTTTTGTTTTTGGCGGAGCTCACCCCTGCAGGTCCTTCTTCTGGATGGCGGATGCTGCAACTTTTTCTTAGTTTACACGCCAATCTTCTGGTATGCTCACTTGCTGAGCATTGGGTACTCTCTTCCCATAGCTCTATTTTTGATTTTCATGTTATGCATTATGTGGTTTGTTTAGTTTAAGTTTGGGGGAGAGTCATTTTATGTGCCTACTCACGGGCACTATTGCACAGCATACTAGAATCTTTTACTTAAAATGTTTTATTTATTTTCTTTACACACCACATCACCCACATGAGCGCGCACTCACTTGTTTTTGTGTTCCCGAACATGCTATCTTGATTTGGTTTGTGAAATGAGATGTTAGTTTAGGAATTGCAAATCGGAGTGCGATGTTGACTCGTGTAGTGTTCTAGTCTCATCCGCATGCTTCAGTAGAAAATTGAGTAAAAATTAGATTGTTTCTATGCATTTAATTTACGATTAGTGTTTTTGAATAGTTTTTGATTTATTATACTCAATTGGTGAATGCGAATGAAATTGGCGGTAGCATGGCGTTGTGTGTAGGCAAGCGCTAGTTGTGTGTTGCTCGAGTCGGAAGGAAGGTTTACCTTTCTCGTGGGCTAAGAACTTGCCCCAAGCGACTCTTGAAGCATGGGTGAGAGCAACTCATATTGTTAAACGTGATGTAGGCCATTTTTTGGCTAGTTTGAGCCTTGTTTTCCATGACCTATGCATTTACCTTTGCAAGCCAAGTTTGTGCCTACCCTTCCTTTGTTTCAGCTCTTCTTTCAATCACCAAAGCCTGAAACTTATCCTGTTATCACAACCAAGTAGCGAGTTAACTGAAATCATATTTCTTGATTTGGTGTGATATTTGGAACCTTTGTGATGTGAAAGAAAAAGTGTATTGTGTGCTGAACACATTATTGTAAACCAACCGGGGGATAAAAGAAAAAGAAAAAAAATGAAGTTAAAAGAAAGATCTGAAAAGAATTGGAATGAAAAGAAATCCCTTTGAGCGTAATAGAAAATTCAGTTGGTATTTGTTGGAGTAGGCTGTGTGCACACCCAGTTTTCAAGCTAAGTCTGGGGGTGTGTCACACTAGCATCGTTCTTGGTCTTGTTTTGGTACAGTGATATCTTTTGACTCAATTGGGTTGCGTAGCTGTCTCGTTTATAATTGAATATCATACCGTAACCTAAGCCCCATTATAACCTGAAAGCTCTATTGATTTAACTTGTGAGTTTGCTAGCGCCGTGGAGAGTGTAACCGGGCAAGCTTATGGCTCTCGTCGTTGATGGATTTCAGCGGAGTTATCCCTGAATTCCGGTCTTTTGCAACACCCTCCTGAGTGGATTGTTTACTTTCACATCGGGCACGACCGCACAAATTCTTCATGATTCACCATCTGAGTATAACTAAATCTTTATTTACGCTTTAACACTTTTGTATATTAGTTAGCATAGTTAGAATCTCCTTTTACTGAATTTCTATTTGCTTGCGTGTGATACTTCGCACCGTACTCTTATTTTGCAATTCCCTTCACTAACTACCATTTTCATACTCCGCCGGATTTGTTTGCTCGGGACATGCAAACAGTTAAGTCTGGGGGTGTGATGAGTCCGATTTATATAGGGTTTTTCGGACTAATCTGGGCTTGTTTTCACGCATTTACACTTCACTTTCTACACATTATTGCTTATATTGCATTGATACTCCGGATTACACGAAGTGCACCTTTTAGGCCTGTTGTGGTATGCAATTGCATGCTTTGTCATTGGGGGCAAGCACAATGTGCTCCCCATTCTTTTTATGCGTTTATGCTTGAGCTGGAGGTGTATTCCCAGCTGGGTTGTGGCTGATGCAGGTGGACGGTTCATCCATTTTTTACCCAGAATTCATGTCTACGTATATCGCACGATCGTGCATTTTCCTTGACGCACGGTCGAATTCGATCGTGCGTTCTCTTCTGTGGTGAAAACAATGTTCTGTCGTTGACCGTGCGTCTCTACGCACGGGCAGTTGCCAGTGCGTGAAGGAATCGCACGATCAACCTGTTTAACCTTATTTTTGGCCAATCTGAATTTGCCTGTGCGTTTTCACGCACGGTCGGCTTCGACCGTGCGTGAGTAAAATGCACGGGCGCGCCTACTTCATTTGCCTGGCCTTTTTCCTCGATTAATATAGCACGGTTCACGCACGTTCGTGCGTTCGACCGTGTGTGACCAAATTTTTGATTGATTTCTATAAAAGCGCAGATTTCCACCCTAATGAGGATCAACCTTCTTTCTCGCACCCAGAGCTCTAGTTCCACGCCATTTTTGCCGCTCCATCACCGCCACCTTCGGGAGGAGCTCCGCCCGCCATTCTCTTACAAATCTCAAGCCGGAGCATCCTCTAGGCCTCCTCCATTATTCGTGCACCTCCAAAGCTCCATTTTGAGGGATTTTTTGCTGCATATATGAAGTTCTCCGGTGAGATTGTGGCCAAAGAAGATTGACGGAGAAGACGGGTATAATAGAAGAAGGTGACAGCTCTTCTGGACCCCGGACGACAGTTGGAGCCCGAGCTCGGACAAGGATTGACAACCCTAGATTCCGGCCGTGAACCTCCGATGAGTCTCCGTGCTTTGGTTGTAATCTCAACCTCCTTTACATTGTAGTGTGTTATTCCATAATTATTTGGGTGTATGAACAATGTTTGCTAAACCCTGTTTTGTCATTTAATATTTCATGTCTATGTGAAATCGTTATGTGTGGTTTATGCAAGTGAGGAGTGCCCCATTCCATCCTCCATCCAGCCGTCATGTTCGTGTGCCGCACTAGTAATTGCTAGTGGCGTGCTTGTTGACAAGGTGCTTGCGACCCTCATTCTGCCGGTGTGACCCACTCCATCCGCAAGCCAACTCTTCCATCCGCCTAGCGAAGCGTGGCATAGCGGCCCGTGTAATCCTTTCGCCTAACGAAGCAGCGCACTCAAGGCCTGCACAGTTCGATTCCGCTTGCCTACTCGTCCATCCGCCCTTGCGAAGTAGTGCGTTCAAGGCCTACGTAGTTTTCCATCCCGCCTGACGAAGCATTGCATAACGACATTGCATAGGAGTAGTTGTAATCATTTTCTTTTATTTTCCAAAAGCCAAATCAACTCTCCCGCATTCCATCCGACTTAAGGACTTCAATCTCAAGTCCGTCCTCAATAATTAACTCCACCTTACTGTGTTCCTTCGAGATTCGATACTCGGGGATTTGCTCCTCGTTTTATATTACTTGAACCATCGGTACACTGCCATTTCGTGCCGCAGTCTTGCTACCGCCTATAACAGTGTGCTAGATTTGCGCATCACCGTACGATATGCCCACAACGCGTCATCGAGTTTGACGGACCAATCATTTCTATTTAAAGAAACTGTTTTCTCCAAAATGCGTTTAATCTCGCGATTTACTACCTCTACTTGGCCGCTCGTTTGGGGGTGATAGGCGGTGGCGAGCTTGTGCGTGACGCCATATTTAGATAAATTTTTTTAAACTGGGCATTGCAGAAGTGCGTACCCCTATCAATTACGTACTATTGCACGGGGCGTGCCAAAGCGAGAAAATATTTTTTTCAGAAAATGGACGACGACGCGCGAATCATTGGTGGCCAGAGCTTGCGCTTCCGCCCACCTAGATACGTAGTCAACCGCCACTAAAATATAATGATTATTAAAAGAAGAAGGTAGGAGGCCTACAAAATCTATGCCCCATAGATCGAAGATTTCACATTCGAGAAAAAGGTTTTGGGGCATCTCGTCACGACGAGAGATATTACCCGACCGCTGGCAGCTATCGCATTTACTCACAAAAGTGTGAGCATCCTTAAAGAGAGTGGGCCAATAAAAGCCCGCCTCTAACGCTTTCCGCACGGTCCGGTTGGCTTGATAATGACCTCCAGCCAACCCCTCGTGGCAGTGTCGCAAAATTTGCGCACCCTCCTCGCTTAAAACACATCTTCGCACCACTTGGTCTGCGCAGACTCGAAAGAGAAAGGGGTCCTCCCAAAAGTAGTTTTTCAAATCAGAAAAGAATTTCTTCTTTTGCTGAGTCAAAAAATCTTTTGGAAGGACCCGTGCGACTAGATTGTTCGCATAATCTGCGAACCAAGGGTGGAAGAAGTTTTTATTTTATTTAAAACTAAAAGGCGCTCTTCCGGAAATCGATCGTCTATTTCGGGTTCGACGAGCGCTTCTGTGAAGGGTTGTTCTAAACGTGAGAGGTGGTCGGCTGCTAAATTTTCAGCCCCCTTCTTATCTTGGATCTCTAAGTCAAATTCATGTAGAAGGAGGATCCATCGAAGCAAGCGGGGCTTGACATCAACTTTGGCCAAAAGATATTTTAGGGCGGAGTGATCAGTGAAAACGATTACGTGTGAAAGTGTTACGTACGGCCTGAATTTATCAAAAGCAAAGACGACGACAAGAAGTTCCTTTTCCGTCGTTGTACAGTTAACTTGTGCTGCATTGAGTGTGCGAGAAACGTAATATATTGGATGAAAATATTTATTTACGCGTTGGCCTAAGACGACTCCTACCGCGATATCGCTCGCGTCGCACATAATCTAGAACGGAAGGGACCAATTTGGCGCCACCAGAATTGGAGAATTGATAAATTGCTTTTTTATAAAATTAAATGCCTCTACGCAGGCCGTGTCAAAAATAAATGGGGACTCCTTTTCCAGGAGGTGAGTTAGCGGTTTGGTTATTTTTGAAAAATCTTAAATAAACCGCCGATAAAAACCTGAGTGGCCGAGAAAACTTCGAATAGATTTTACGTTCGAAGGAACAGGAAGTTGTTCAATTATAACGACTTTGGCCTTATCGACATCCATCCCCTTGAAAGAAATTTTATGGTCGAGGACTAAACCCTCTCGGACCATAAAGTTGCATTTCTCCCAGTTCAAGACTAAGTTCGTCTCTTCACACCGCTGGAGGACTCTATCTAAATTTGTTAGACAATTTGTAAAAGAGCTTCCAAAGACGGAGAAGTCATCCATGAAGACTTCCATTATGTCTTCTACTAGCTCGCCAAATATCTCCATCATACATCTTTGTAATGTAGCTGGCGCGTTGCAGAGGCCAAACAACATCCTTAGATATGCGAAGGTGCCGAAAGGGCAAGTAAAAGTCATTTTTTCTTGGTCCTCGGGTGAAATAGGGATTTGGAAAAATCCCGAGAGACCATCAAGAAAGCAGTAAAAAGGATGACCAGAGAGACGCTCTAGGATTTGATCAATAAATGACAATGGGAAGTGGTCTTTTCTAGTGGCATCATTTAAATTTCTGTAATCGATGCACACCCTCCAACCCGTAACAGTACGAGTTGGGATTAATTCGTTATTCGTGTTTGCCACGACCGTTATACCGCCTTTTTTAAGGACGACTTGTACGGGACTTACCCACGTACTGTCGGATATAGGATAGATAATCCCAGCATCGAGGAGTTTAATAATTTTAGTCTTAACGACTTCCCGCATGTACAGGTTAAGTCGATGTTGAGGTTGAATAGTTTTGCGGGGGTTTTCTTCGAGAAAAATTTTGTGGGAGCAGAATGAGGGGTTAATTCCCCTGATGTCGGAAATTTGCCATGCAATTGCACGGCGATGTTTAGACAAAACCTCAACCAATTCGGATGTTTCCGGATCGGTTAAAGTAGATGATATTATAACCGGAAGTTTTAAGTTCGCGGCTAGAAAAGCATATTTTATATGGTCGGGGAGTTGCTTAAGCTCCAAGACCGGGGGTTCTTCATAGGATGTGAAGATTTTTAACTCTTTCGAATCGAAAGGCTCGATGGGCGAATCTGGCGGCAATTCATCTAAAGGAGGTTGATTTGCCAGATCCGAATCGTTTATCATTAAAGATAACAATTCCGAAAGAGAAGAACACTTATCCTCAAACGCGGATTCCAAATTAAAGCAGGAATCATCATTCGATAGTGAGTTCCGCATGGAGGGGTTGATATGCAAAGAAACTTCATTGTCTCCAACCCGAAGGAGAAGGCGACCGTTACTGACATCGATTAACGCGCGGGAGGTTGCGAGGAACGGGCGACCGAGAATGATAGGCACCTCAGTGTCCTCCTCTATGTCCAGGATGACAAAGTCTACCGGGAAGATAAACTTGTCGACCTTGACCAGAACATCCTCCACTACCCCTATCGGGTACTTTACCAAGCGATCCGCTAGTTGGATGCTCATCTTAGTCCGGCTTGGGATGCCCAAATCAAGTTTTTTGAAAAGGGAGAAAGGCATCAAGTTGATGCTAGCTCCCAAGTCCGCTAGAGCGTATTTTATTAACATATTGCCGAAGAGGCACGGGATGGAGAATCATCCCGGGTCATTCAGTTTTGGCGGCAATTTGTTAAGGAGGACAGCCGAGCATTCCGCGTTAAGGGAAAAACTGTTGGGTTTTTCTATGACCATACATCACATGTAGGCGCAGCGGAAATAAAGAGAAACAACCCAAAAGACTTTGATCGGGCCATGAATGTTGAATCAAGAAGTTAATAAAAATGCTAGGTATGAAATTACCTTTGCGGGATTGGATCAAATCCAACCAAGGTGCTCCAAGAAGAAGATTGCTTTCAGCGGCTATGCGAGTTCTCACGTAGAATTATGTCTACGTCTCTACAGTGATCCACACGAGCCAGGAGAAGAACGACTGCACCTTGCACTTCCACAAACTGCTAGGTTCGCTCCAGGAAGAACATCCACGGCGACGATCGCCGGAAGGGGGGTCGGCGGAGGCGAACGGGGCGGCGGAACACTTCCGTCTAGGGTTCGGGCGAAACACCTTCCGTCGGGTCTTCTTCCAGGAGGCGTAAGAAGAGCGTACTGAACCCTTAAGATTAAGTTCTATTTATAGCCGAAGTATAAACAGACCTAAAAGAATCGCTATCCGCAGTCCATACAGAAAAAGAACTCTTTCTGTATAAATTCGTCGGGATTTCACGAATCAGCATTCGTCGAGTTGACACGGGATAATCCGACGAATTCCGACGAATCACATCAGACGGCAACATTTGCCGAGTTAAGGATCTCTGTAACAATTCGTCGGGATTCCACGGAACAATCCGACGAATCCGACGAATTCCGACGAATCATATCAGACGACAACATTTGCCGAGTTAAGGATCTCTGTAACAATTCGTCGGGATTCCACGGAACAATCCGACGAATCCGACGAATCTGACGAATCCGACGAATTCTATCCGTGTAAACCCGACGAATTCAGACAGCAACAATTGCTGGACTTTCCCCATTCTATATGGTGATTGGTAACCTTTACCAACACAGTTGATGTTGAAACCGATTTCTCGATCTCTTGTGGAGCTCGGGGCCCTCACCGAGATGAGGGGCAGCTAGCCCTTACCGGTCCCTCGGGAGAGGTAAGGCCGACGACTCGAGCAAAGAACAAAGACCCTAGTCTCAGCGAGGAGGTCCCTCCACTAACCCGGAAGATCGTTGAGCGCTTCCCCTCCCAAGCCAAAGCTAAGACTCGGGCACCTTGTAGAGCTAGAGAGCCCAAACCAAAGCGACCTAGGGAGAGAAGAGCTCAAAGATAATGAACCGGTCCTCTTCCAAGGTGCCCTTTGAGGTCTATTTATAGATTTTAGTTTTGTGGTCTGTCAATAACCAAATCCCGCTGTCCATTCTTATTATCCGCACACCGGATTGGCCTGCTAACAGCCAAACTCCGCTGTTCGGAGAGGCTAAATGCAGACCACCGGGGGCCTCTTGGTAAAAATCCCTTCCTAGACTTTTACTGGGCGAGTCAGCCCACTTCGCGGCCTCCCTCGCGAGTGAAGCTCGCGAGCCTCTGGATCGGCGAGCCCCAGAGTTATTACTGGCACGTTGCATGGCTCACTCGCCTGTACTACCTCGGCGAGCCCCAGGATGACTATCCGCACCCACTCTAGGCGGGCTCACCTAGCGGACCCCTTCCTCGAATGGTTGGGCTCGCCCATAGCGACCCGGCCAAGCCGACTGCCCTCCCGAGCGGAGCTCGCGAGCCTCTGGGTCGGCGAACCCCAGGATGGTTATCCGCACCCCAAAATGGCTAACTGTACCCCAAGAGTGGCTAACTGTACCCCAAGAGTGGCTAACTGTACCCCGAGGTTCCGGGCTCGCCTGGCGAGCTCCCTCCTCAACTGGTCGGGCTCGCATGCACTGCCCTCGCCGAGCTTCGAAGGAGCCGGTTACCTTCCCTTCGCTGGGCTCGCTCGCCTGCGCAGTCTCTTGCGATCAGGGTTCGCCCCTTTTGGCTCGCCTCCTTGAGCGCGAGCTTTGGTTGCTTCCTGGCGAACATTGGGATTGTACACAATCCCCGCTCTTCGCGAGGTTTCCCTAAGCTCGCGAAGATACATCCAACCCCTGGTGTTCGCCGACTCTGCTGACGTGGCGGGAATCTTTTGGTGGGTCCCCTGCCCGAAGCTATAAATACTGCCCACCGAGGGTGGTGATCAAGCCTTCCCTTTTGTTCCTTTCTCGCCGAAATCGTTCTTCCTTCAGGATGTCCAGCAAGCAGAGCGCGTTGGAATGACTGAAGGCTTCTAGGGAGATGGCGAAAGCTCGGGCCGCCGAGCGCAACGCCTGGATGTTCAACCCTGCCACCTCTCCCCAGACCAAGAAAGCCATGACGATTAGGAGGTCGCCGGGGGAGGACATGACATTGCCTCCTGATTCCCCACCTCCGCCGAATACCGTGCTCGCACAACAGGTATCCTCAGTCTAAATTCTTTACATCGGCCCCTTGCTCATTCCCTTCCTTCTCGCAGAATCCTCCTCCGGAGGACCGCCTGGCAAGCCTTACGCTGACGACTTTCAGCGCTCCGTCCCCCGCGAGGCTGGGGTTGCTAGATGTTGGGGTCGGGACTTCGTCCCAACAGGCACCTCTCTCGCAACCTCGTAAGTCACTCGCATCCTACTTTACCTCCGCTTAAGTACGTGATACCCACACGTCGGTGGCCCATGCAGATACCCCATCGTCGAGTCCCAAGGAGAAAGTCTCCACCCCGGTGAACTCGTCGGTCCCGCCTAAGGTTAACGTGGCGACCCCAGGCTTCGGTCTGATGGGCAAGCGAAGTCCGGGCGGCTCACTTCTCGACGGCGCCCAAGTCGCGGAGAGAGTGGTATACCCTCCTGGACTGGGGAAACCCCACGTCTCGGGATTCCGCGAAAACTTCCAGGGTCGGCCGGAGTCTTCGCGCAAGCCCCGCCTTGAATCCCCCTCCTCGCCAGGTCAGCATATTTTCGCGAGCTCCCATCTCTTGCCCGCCCTCGGGCCCTTCTAACCCTTCGTTGAAATCCCAGGAGCCACCCCTGAGTCAGAGCATGGGAGGATGGAGATGTCGCCACCGCCTTCGCCTAGCCAGATTGAAGACTTCTTGGGTGACCCTGGCGACCCCGTGCGGATGAAGAGTCGGGTGTCTGAGGTGCTTCAGAAGCACGACATGATGTTACGCGAGTTGGAGGAGCGGTATGACGCGGACCGGGCTGCTTTTGACGAGAGATTCGCCGTGTTGGAAGACGCGAATGCGCGCTTAATCGCCGAGGCGGAGCCGGTGCCTCGCGCAGATGTTACCTCGCCCGGCGTGCACATCTCGCGGGGCGAGGATCAAGTGCACCTAATCCTGCACGAGTTTAAAGCGCTTCGCGAATACCATTATCCGAGAGTACCGCCGCGTGCGGGCAAGCGGGGTCGGGGTCGCTGGAAATGGCTTCCCTACCCCTGAGGCTGCAACGGGTTTTTAATTCTGCTACTCTTTTGCTTGTATTTCTTTTATGACGTCTGTTGAACAATAACCGGTATGGTAATATTCGCGAGTCTGTCGTGACTCGCCTTTTATCGTTTTCCATTTTTAACTTTTCCCTTTATTTCTGTGGTGTGCATGTGATTTATTCGGCTCGTCCGCTGTGTTTGATATGATCGCCCTCGCAGAGCGCTTGCGAGCTTCTGTGCAACGCTATGCCCGGACCCCTTTTTCTCGCGGGCCGGCCTTGGGTGGGACTCAATTATCGCGCGATGGCGAGCCCTGGTTCGCAAGACCGCAGTCCCTTTGAGCAGAAAACTACTTTATTTTAGTTATCCGCACTCCCGACGCTTCGATTCCCGTGCCCACCCGAATTTCTTATAAATAGCTCGGATTCATTCTCCAACCCGTCGCATTTATTTTTCCCGTCTTCTCGCATCCACGCTCATCTCCGTCCTCGCAAGATCGTGTTCGCGTTCGCTGCTTGTAGGTTGCCTCTTCCTGACTTGATGCGGACGAATCAGCAACTGGGAGCGGATGGCGAGAGCGAGGGGCGGTCAAAGTGCGCCTCAGCGTTTCAGGCCCACGAGTTCTACTGTGCGAACATCACAGCCGAGGAGCATAAACTCGCCGTGGACCGCTATCTCCCAGAGGGCTATTCAGCCCGCTGTCCAAGCGAGAATTCTACTTTAAACGAGACCGAGGCTGACGAGCTCGCGATCCCCGTTGCGCACTTCGAGAATGGGTTGCGACTCCCTCTGTGGCCTGAAATTCGTCAGGTACTTCGCCTGGCCTTCTCGCCGCTTCACGTTCGCTATCGCAACTTTCTCATCGTTCTTTGTAGGTGTTGCGATATTATGGAGTGTTACCGAGCCAGTTGACCCCAAATGCGATCGCGGATATTGTCGCGTTCGCCAGTTACCTGCGGGAGGAGAGGATCGAGTTCAGCCTCCTCGTCTTCCGCAAGGTGTTTTCCTTCCACGCCTTCCGAGACGGGACTACTTATTTCGCGAGTCAGCACGTCACGGTCTGCGAGGCGGTGAATAAGAGTCACTATTGGACTCAGAAGTTCCTTCTAGTGAAGGGACCCTTCGGCAATCTCCACTTCACCCCCCTCCAGCGGGATGACGCCACTTACCGCCCTCCGAGCTCGCTGAGCGGCGCCGACGCTAAACTCCTCCAATACCTCTCCGGCAAAAACTTTGAAGTCGTCTATCTACGGCGCAACGTTGATTCGTTACTCGCCGTTCCCCAAGGGGAAGGTAGGGCTCGATCTCGCCCCACTCTCCTTTCCTTTCTTCGTTGCATAACACTCTTACTTTACAGGCGAGCGCGAGATCCCTGTCAACCCCCCGCACGCGCAAGGCGCCACTCTCACGGCGGACACTTTCGCGACCGCAGTGGCAGAGGCTTGCCGCGACCTTCCCGCCGTCGGGTCCGGCAAGAAGCGGCCTCCTTCTGCGAGTCAATCGGGTTCGCGGCCCTCCAAGAGGTTGAAGGGAAAGACCATCGCTACCAAGGATAGGAGCGCGGTCGTTTATCTAAGCGAGACCGACAGCTCGCCTCCTTCCCCTGCGAAAAAACCTGACCCCCCGGCGGACCAGGGTGTTGGGAGTTCTTCTGTGACCCCCCAACCCAAAGGCCACAGAAACTTCGGTCTGGGCGAGAAAGTTTCCGACGTCCTCGGCGAACCCCTGCTCGCTTGGGACCCCAATGCCAACCGGATTTCCTGCTCCACCCTTCACCCCTCCTGGGTGGAGCTCGGTAAGGACGGGGAGGAGGCGTTCTCTCTCTCCTTCGGCTTATATGGCCGCGAGGACGCTGCTGCCTACAAAGACATGGGACCACGGCAGCTGGTTTATGAAGAAATGCGAGCCCAGTTCCGTTCGACGGAACTCGCGCACATGGCGGGGCGCCGCTATCTGCAGGCGGATAGGGATATCCGCGCGTACCGGGAGGAGCTCAAGAGAGCTCGCGAAGAGATCAAAGGTCTTAAAGAGAAGGAGGAGGTGACGGAAAGCCTTCTCGCCGGGATGCAGGGCAAGATGGTAAGTGATCCTTGGGTCTCTTTTCCTTGCCGTTCGCGACCTCTAGCTTTCTCCTAACTCGTTTGACGCTCAGGATGCCGACGTAGCCACCAAGCTTCTCGCTCGCAACGGCGAGCTGGAGTTGGAGAATACGATGTTGAAGGCTCGAGTGGATGAGCTGGTTCGCAGCGTGCTACCCCCCTCTCCTGGGCGAGTCGGCCCCCAACAGAAGGCTGCCGAAAGTGAGGAGCAGAGGCGGCGAGATGCACAGGAGGTCGCCAACCTTGTCTTCACGACCCTTAAGGATGCGAGCCTGCTGGCCGAAGACGCGATGGAGTTCACAGCGGAAGACGTCTGCCCGGACCTCTTCGCCTTGGCTCCCTGGTTGGGGGCTCGCAAAGATGGCGAGGACCTTCCAGAATGACTTCCCTTTTTCCTTCCCCTCTTGTGAATGTATATTATTCTTTTTGGGCTGGCGAGATCGCCGCCGAACATAGAAGGACTTCGTGATAGTTTTTCTTTTGTTAACATTTATGATTATGCTTGTGTTCATTTCTTTCCTCGCATTGGGTTTCTTTTCAACCTCTCTTGGCTAATTGTTACGCGGTAGTGTTCTCGGAGGGCTCGCGAACAGGCATGTCTGGGCTCGCCTCGCCAAGGTTTCCTTTTCACGGATTACGCGAACCCGGGTTGTCGTTGCCCGCGGACACTGCCCGGCGAACCTAGCCTTGGCGAGCATGGGCACAGGCAACCCGCGAGCTGAACTTCTCCGGTTATAGCATTTCAACCCGCTACCTCAGGCTTCACCGGCCTCGACTCAAACCCTTCTGGCTCTAACACCTCAACCAATCAGCATAGCCCTTGACCCTTGTTAGTAGCCTCTCCAGAGATCAACCAGAACCCCCCGTCTAGGTGAGAGACCGGGAGTGGAATCGATCTGGGGCCATCCAGCACCAATATTTCCAACCCTGCCAGCCTCTCCAGAGATCAACCAGAACCCCCCGTCTAGGTGAGAGCCCGGGAGCGGAATCGATCTGGGGCAATCCAGCACCAATATTTCCAACCCTGCCAGCCTCTCCAGAGATCAACCAGAACCCCCCGTCTAGGTGAGAGCCCGGGAGCGGAATCGATCTGGGGCAATCCAGCACCAATATTTCCAACCTTGCCAGCCTCTCCAGAGATCAACCAGAACCCCCCGTCTAGGTGAGAGCCCGGGAGCGGAATCGATCTGGGGCAATCCAGCACCAATATTTCCAACCTTGCCAGCCTCTCCAGAGATCAACCAGAACCCCCCGTCTAGGTGAGAGCCCGGGAGCGGAATCGATCTGGGGCAATCCAGCACCAATATTTCAAACCTTGCCAGCCTCTCCAGAGATCAACCAGAACCCCCCGTCTAGGTGAGAGCCCGGGAGCGGAATCGATCTGGGGCAATCCAGCACCAATATTTCCAACCCTGCCAGCCTCTCCAGAGATCAACCAGAACCCCCCGTCTAGGTGAGAGCCCGGGAGCGGAATCGATCTGGGGCAATCCAGCACCAATATTTCCAACCTTGCCAGCCTCTCCAGAGATCAACCAGAACCCCCCGTCTAGGTGAGAGCCCGGGAGCGGAATCGATCTGGGGCAATCCAGCACCAATATTTCCAACCTTGCCAGCCTCTCCAGAGATCAACCAGAACCCCCCGTCTAGGTGAGAGCCCGGGAGCGGAATCGATCTGGGGCAATCCAGCACCAATATTTCCAACCTTGCCAGCCTCTCCAGAGATCAACCAGAACCCCCCGTCTAGGTGAGAGCCCGGGAGCGGAATCGATCTGGGGCAATCCAGCACCAATATTTCCAACCCTAGTATCGCAGCAGTTGAGAGCATAACAAATGAAAGTAAGATGTTGATTGGATAACAAAATAAGGTTTTCAAGGGTAGAATCGTTTCAAATCATCCCCACTCCGAGCCCGGTCAAGGGGCATCCCTTCCACATCCTGGAGGTGATACCCCCCCCCGACTTGAGCACCTCGCTTACAATATAGGGGCCTTCCCAGTTGGGGTTAAGCTTACCCACTGTGGCCCCTCTGCCGGCCGCATCGACCTTCTTCAGGACTAGGTCCCCTTTCTGAAAGTGTTTGATCCGGATATGTTTGTCAAAATATCGAGCCATCCGCCTCTTGACCTCTTCCTGCCTGATGGTGGCCAAGTCCCGGAGTTCTTCCACCAGGTCCAAGGATAGCCTCTGCTCGGCATTGTTACCTTCTAGCCACTCTTCATCCCCCTCGCATGCAGCGGTCACCCGGGGGGTCTTTACCTCGAACTCTATGGGGAGAACGGCCTCGGACCCGTGGGAGAGCTTGAACGGAGTCTCCCCGGTGGCGGTATTCGGAGTAGTCCTCATGGCCCAGAGGACGGAGGGTAGTTGTTCCACCCAACTTCCTCGTAGGTTTTCCACTTTCTTTTTTAGCAGGTTGACGATTATCTTGTTCGCCGCCTCCACTTGCCCATTGCTCCTCGGGTGGTGGACTGAAGCAAACCTGAGGTCAATGCCGAGCTGAGTGCAGAAGCCGACAAACTCTTCACTCGCGAACTGTGTCCCATTGTCCGTTACTATGGCTAGAGGGAGCCCATGTCTGCAGATTATTTCCCCCCACACAAAATTCCTTACAACCTGAGAAGTTACCTTAGCTAGTGCCTTCACCTCTACCCACTTGGAGAAGTAGTCGATCATGACCAGCAGGAACTTCCTCTGACCGCTGGCTTGGGGAAAGGGGCCGACCAGGTCTAACCCCCATATGGCGAAGGGCCAGGGGGTCGTGATGGTCCGGAGCCTTTGAGCGGGGAGGAGTTGGAGCGGAGCATAGAGTTGGCACTTCTGACACTTTCTTGTGAACTCTGCTGCATCCTTGCTGAGAGTGGGCCAGAAGTAGCCTTGTCTCAACACCCTCCCTTCCAGGGTCCGACTCCCGGAGTGACTGCCGCACTCCCCGGAGTGGATTTCTTCCAGCACCCTCGGGACCTCCTTCTCGGAGACACAACGAGCCAGGAGTCCCGAGAGAGTCTTTCTATATAGCCCCCCTGCATGCAAAGAGTAATATGCGGACTTATACCTGAAGCGCCTCTTGTCCACATCCTCTCCAGGGAACTGTCCGGAGGATAGGAAGGTGATGAATGGATCCATCCACGAGGCCTGCTGATCCACTTCCATCGACTCTCCCTCCTCGATGGAGGGCCGGAAGAGTTCCGAAGTCGTTCCCCCCGCTCGAGGACCGAACTTGGCTAGGAGGTCCGCCTGGGTGCTCTCCTCCCTCGGCACATGTTTGATTGAGAAGGTGCGGAACTGCCCGATGACTCCCTTGACCTTCTCCAGGTATAGTAGGAGGGTTGGATCCTTTGCTTCAAACTCTCCTTTGATCTGGCATGCCACCACCATGGAGTCTGTGGAGACCTCCACGTCCTGCACACCCAGTTCCCGGGCCAGCCGAAGGCCCGCTATCACTGCTTCGTACTCCGCCTGGTTGTTGGTGATCGGGAAACGAATGTTTAAGGCTTGCTCAATCCGAGTCCCCTGAGGACTCACCAGGACTATTCCCCCCCCCCCCCCCCCCCGAAGGAGTGTTTTCCCGACGCTCCGTCCACCAACATCCTCCATGCTTCTGGGGGAGGTGGCTCGTGCTCCCCCACTTCGGCCGCGTAGTCGGCCATGAAGTCTGCCACTGCTTGAGCCCTGATGGATGTCCTGGGTACGAAGGTGATATTGAACTCGCTTAACTCCACGGACCACTTTGCCAACCTTCCTGAGTGTTCCACCCCTTCCATGATTTTGCGGAGCGGATGGTCGGTCACTATTTTAATTGAATGGGCTTGAAAGTAAGGCCGGAGCCTCCGAGCCGATACCACCAACGCGAAGGCTAACTTTTCTAGGATTGGGTATCGGAGTTCCGCCTTCTTCAGTACTCGGCTAACATAGTAGATTGGGAACTGTTTCTTCCCCTCCTCCCGGACTAGCACGGAACTTACTGCCTCGGATCCTACCCCTAGGTATAGAGATAGGTCCTCCCCTGGTCTCGGTCCCTGGAGCAGGGGGGTTTGAGTGAGCTGTTCTTTCAGGGCTTGGAAGGCCCTCTCGCATTCCGGGGTCCATTCGAACTTCTTGTTTCCCCGCAGTACTTTGAAAAAAGGTGCACATTTTTCTCCCGCCTTGGAGAGGAATCTGCTGAGCCCAGCCAATTTCCCTGTGAGGCTCTGGACCTCCTTCGGATTTCTCGGCGACTCCAACTCCATCACCGCTCTAACTTTGTCCGGGTTGGGCTCCACTCCCGTGGGGGTGAGCAGATGGCCCAGGAACTTCCCTCGGCTTGCCCCGAAGACGCACTTCAAGGGATTGAGCTTCATCTTGTACCGCCGCAGGGTCCTAAATGTCTCTTCGAGGTCTCGGAGGTGGGTCCCGAGGTCTCGGCTCTTAACCATGAGGTCGTCGACATAGACCTCTACATTTCTTCCTTTCTGTTCGCGGAAGACCCTATCCATCATCCTTTGGTACGTTGCCCCTGCGTTCTTGAGCCCGAAGGGCATCATCTTATAGCAATAACATCCATCCCCCATGATGAAGGAAACGTCCTTGATGTCCGGGGGATGCATGCGGATTTGATGGTAACCTGAAAAAGCATCTAAGAAGGACATTACAGAAAAACCGACGGCTGAGTCAACCAGCGCGTCGATTCTGGGCAGGGGGTAGCAATCTTTCGGGCATGCTTTATTAAGAAGTGAAAAATCGATACACATATGCCACTTACCTCCACCCTTCTTCACCATAACGACGTTGGAGACCCAGCCTGGATACTGGATCTCCGATACAAATCCGGCCTGCAGGAGTTTGCCCACCTCCTCGCGGATGGGCCCTTCTAGCTTGTCTGCGACGGCCCTCCTCTTCTGGCGGATGGGGCGGGCACCGGGGTCGAGGTTGAGGCGATGGCACGCCACATCCGCATCGATCCCGGGCATTTCTGCGGCGCTCCAAGCGAAGACGTCCACGTTCTGTTGCACGCAAGCCAGAATCTCCGCTTGATCTCCTGGGCTGAGTCCTCCGCTGACCCAGACTTTTTCCACCACCCCCAGCCGGGTGATGACCTCGAGCTCCACGACCTCGTCCACGGCCTCCAGCCGGGACGGTTCCCCCCAAGCCCTTTCTTCTTCGGTACAAGCGGGGGCTGGGATCTCTTCCTCGACTCCCTCCCCTAACACCGTCAGCTCTTCCGCCCTTTCCTCCTGGGCCTTCTCCTCTTCTCCCTTTCTCTCCGCCCGGGGTATCTCAGCCACCCCTTCCTGGGCATGAACTTCACCTCCCTTCTTCTCTTCAGCCACCTTCAGACCTCCGGCTTCGGCTACCTCCTCCATCACCTTATCCCACTCCTCAGCTTCTCCCATCCAGGAGATGGTGTTGACCGCCGTCACGTAGCACTGTCTTGCCACTTTGGGATCCCCCCTGATCCGCACCTGGACCCCTCCGTCATTGAACTTGAGGCACTGATGAAAAGTGGAAGGGACGCAGCGGAACGCGCTGATGAGTGGCCGTCCGAAGATGGCACTGTAACTGCTCGGGGCATCCACTATGACAAAGCGATAGTTCCGAGACTGCCCACCCAGGGTCACATGGAGCCCTACCCCTCCTTCTACTTCCTTCCTCTCCCCCGAAAATCCGAACAGAGGGCCATCCGAGGCCAACACCCTTCTGGGTTCCACCTCCATCTTGTCGAATGCCTTCTTGAAGATGACATTGACCGAACTCCCATTGTCCACTAGGATTCGGGAGACGGTGAAGTTCTCGATCGCCGTCTGGATAACCAGCGCGTCGCAGAACGGGTCTTCGTAGCTCGGCATGTCCTTCTGGGTGAAAATAATTTTTTCGGCCGGGGGTGGAGCGGTGGATGTTGACGCTACGCTCCGGCGGTAGATGGTATGGAGACTAGCCTTGCGGGTTGCCTCCACCCCTACCCCCCATGGATCACTCCGATCCCTCCTCTATTCCCCAGATCTGCTCTATCCTCACATCTTTCCTCCTCCTCCTCCCGAGGTTCCACCTCCACGATCCTTAATGGTTGCTGCTGTGGTGGCGCGGGTGCTCGGCCCCTCTTCACCTCCAGGAACTCCGGACAGGTGTCCGTGGAGTGGCCTTCCACATCGTGGAAGATGCAATAGGGCACCGCCGCTTCCCTTGCCCCGGTCTCTGCTATCCTGTTCCTTCTTCTCCTAGCGGCCGCTGTCTCCGCTTCTCCTCCCCTTCCCCTTCCTCTTCCCCGGCCAATTGCCATGGCCTGTTGAGGTGGGGGAGGCAACTGCATCGGGCCCTGCCTCCACCCCAACTGGGGGGGTCTCCATTGTCCTTCGAATCGGTTACCCCTTCCTGGGCCATAACCCCTTCCCTGCCCCTGCACTCCTCCACCTTGCGGCCTCCATCCCCCCTCCGGGGCCCGGGGCACTTCTCTTCTTCTGACCTCTTGCTGCCTAATCTCCAGTTCACTGAGCTTTGCCAGCCTCTTGGTGAGCTCTGGGTTGGCTTCTTCTCTTGCTACTTCCTCCGCCACCCTCTCCATCAGCTCCTCATAGGAGACGGGGGCCTTCCTTTTCAACGCCATCTTGAAGAAACTTTCCTTCAACCCGACTGTGAAGGCGAGTTGAAGTGCAAACCCGGGCACCTCCTGAGTGAGCTGCACTTCCTCCTGGAACCGATCCGCATACTGAGCCAACGTCTCCCTGGACTCCTGCTTCACCGCGAAGAGGGAATCAACATCCTTCATCCTCCTTTTTGAAGTTGAAAATCTCAACAAAAAACTTCGGCGCAGGTCCTCGAACGCGTAGATGGAGCCTGCCGGAAGTGAATGAAACCAGTCCCTGGCCTTCTCCTTGAGAGTGACGGCGAAGAGCCGACACTTGAAGGCATCGGACATCGGCCTGATGGAGACCGAGTCCTCGAAAGACTGCAGATGCTGAACTGGGTCATCTCTGCCATTGTAGTACACTCTATCCCATTCCCCGAATCCTGCTGGAACGGGTGCAGACAACACTAATTCGCAGAAGGGGCTTCCCCCTCCTACCATCTTCTCTCGCTCGGCTCGCGGACCTAGCTCGCTCGCCAGGCTTGGGATCGCACTCGCGAGGGCGACGCTCGCCTGAACCACCCCGACTGTCGTCGCATCTTCCTGGCGCGCGCTCGCCTGCGCCGCGCTCGCTGGGGCAGAGCTCGTCGGCACCAAACTCGCCGGCGCGGAGCTCGCTAACACCGGGCTCGCCGGACTGGCGAACAACACTCGCCCTTCCCTGTCATGTCCTGGTTCAGCGGCAACTTCTTTTCCAGCCCTTCCTCCTGGTGCCCTCTCGCCGACTGCTGTTGGGGGAGTGGTCGCCTGAGGTGCCGGGGTCGCAAACTCACTTCGCAGAGCCGTGACCGTGAACCCCAAGGTGTCGAGCACCTCCTTCCTGAAATCCGCGAACATCCTAGCCATTGCTTCCTGAGGGGTCTCGCCGAACTCCTCGCCCTGCTCTTCATCCCCAGCCATAACTCTTCTCTGGGACTTTCTTGAACCAGCCGCGCTCCACGCTCACCGCACCAAAATGTTGAAACCGATTTCTCGATCTCTTGTGGAGCTCGGGGCCCTCACCGAGATGAGGGGCAGCTAGCCCTTACCGGTCCCTCGGGAGAGGTAAGGCCGACGACTCGAGCAAAGAACAAAGACCCTAGTCTCAGCGAGGAGGTCCCTCCACTAACCCGGAAGATCGTTGAGCGCTTCCCCTCCCAAGCCAAAGCTAAGACTCGGGCACCTTGGAGAGCTAGAGAGCCCAAACCAAAGCGACCTAGGGAGAGAAGAGCTCAAAGATAATGAACCGGTCCTCTTCCAAGGTGCCCTTTGAGGTCTATTTATAGATTTTAGTTTTGTGGTCTGTCAATAACCAAATCCCGCTGTCCATTCTTACTATCCGCACACCGGATTGGCCTGCTAACAGCCAAACTCCGCTGTTCGGAGAGGCTAAATGCAGACCACCGGGGGCCTCTTGGTAAAAATCCCTTCCTAGACTTTTACTGGGCGAGTCAGCCCACTT
Source organism: Dactylorhiza incarnata (assembly GCA_033032865.1). Lineage (NCBI taxonomy): Eukaryota > Viridiplantae > Streptophyta > Magnoliopsida > Asparagales > Orchidaceae > Dactylorhiza > Dactylorhiza incarnata. Next base: position 5,050,115 of record JAWHQI010000068.1, read on the forward strand.
CGCGGCCTCCCTCGCGAGTGAAGCTCACGAGCCTCTGGATCGGCGAGCCCTAGAGTTATTACTGGCACGTTGCATGGCTCGCTCGCCTGTACTACCTCGGCGAGCCCCAGGATGACTATCCGCACCCACTCTAGGCGGGCTCACCTAGCGGACCCCTTCCTCGAATGGTTGGGCTCGCCCATAGCGACCCGGCCAAGCCGACTGCCCTCGCGAGCGGAGCTCGCGAGCCTCTGGGTCGGCGAACCCCAGGATGGCTATCCGCACCCCAAAATGGCTAACTGTACCCCAAGAGTGGCTAACTGTACCCCAAGAGTGGCTAACTGTACCCCGAGGTTCCGGGCTCGCCTGACGAGCTCCCTCCTCAACTGGTCGGGCTCGCATGCACTGCCCTCGCCGAGCTTCGAAGGAGCCGGTTACCTTCCCTTCGCTGGGCTCGCTCGCCTGCGCAGTCTCTTGCGATCAGGGTTCGCCCCTTTTGGCTCGCCTCCTTGAGCGCGAGCTTTGGTTGCTTCCTGGCGAACATTGGGGTTGTACAGTTAATCTTCCAACTTCTCCACATGCTCTTATGTGCGACCCTGCAGGCTCATATCGCGTTGGCAGTGACATTACATGTTTGACCACTTCTAGATCACAATGGTAACTCCAACAGTCTCCCACTTGATCTTGAAAGTATCAAACAAAAACCTCACAAACAATGAGCGGCATCTAGCAATGCATCATTGCTTCCCAAGCAATAAGAGTTCATAACTCATAAGCCTTTATGACCAATGTTCCAGCGTTGTCTTTGTCCCTTTGTCCCTTACATCCGGAGAGAACTAGAGGCATGGACTGTGTCACCCTCATAATAGCTCAATCCAAGTTTCTTGATCTAGAACGGACTTCCAGAGAATGGTGAGCTCAATATCACATATTGACTCAACCAAGCATGGCCATGCATTTCTCAGTCCAATTCCATCAAGGGGCCCATGGATGCAACTCCTGTTATATAGGAGGACAAATCCCATATCTTCTCACACCCAAACACCCAAATGATTCGTGACGTACCCAACGACCACCCTTATCATCAACCTTCTTCAAGGAAGACTTTAGATGACATCAAAGCACGCTCTTCCTCACTCGATGAATGCTGTGACTTCAGGTCAAAGGACCACAACACCATTGTCAAATGAGACCAACTTGTGACACTTTTAAGTAACAATCCACAAAGTAGTCTCAGGTTGGGTCGGTCCAGTACAACTTGTTCACTAACAAGTACCCACGTGATGACTTGATATCACAATATCATGACCTGTGAGAACCGGTCATCAGTCAACACACATGCTAGTCTTAATGTATCATCATCACCCTTAGCTTCTATGATGATACCTCGACCAGGGACCTTTTAAGAATGAAGCTTCGAAATCATAGGCTCTCACATTCAAGTCACGTACTTGATGTCCTATGGAAGCGAACATTCTAAGGGTATTTATCACGAATTTTATTCTATCATATAGAAACCGTATCTCGTAATAAAAGAACTTGACATTAATTGTAAAAAGAAATAATTGGTACACAATTCATCATATGAATAAATAAACAGCCAACAGAATATATATTTTACATGCAACCCACAAGACTCCCACTAAAGTTGATCACTCAGGTATCGTATACCCATTGATCTAGTATGACCATCATGCTTTCTCTGCGCGAGAAGCTTTGTCAGTGGATCTGCTATATTCTCCTCAGTCGGCACTCTGCAAATGTTCACATCTCCTCGTTCGACAATCTCACGAATAAGATGGAACCGCCGAAGTATGTGCTTGGAGCACTGATGGGATCTAGGTTCCTTAGATTGTGCAATTGCACCATTGTTATCACAGTAGAGAACTACGGGACCAACAATGCTAGGAACTACATCTAGCTCGCCGATGAATTTCCTAATCCATACAGCCTCCTTCGCTGCATTTGCCGTAGCGATATACTCGGCCTCAGTTGTAGAATCAGCAACTGTCTCTTGCTTGGAACTCTTCCAGCTCACAGCTCCTCCATTCAGGCAAAACACAAACCCTGACTGAGACTTCGAATCATCCCTATCAGTTTGGAAGCTGGCATCCGTGTAACCACTTACAAGGAGCTCTTCCTTTCCACCATACACCAAGAATACATCCTTAGTCCTTCTCAAGTACTTCAGGATATTCTTTACCGCTATCCAGTGACATTCACCGGGATCAGAGTGATACCTGCTAGTCATGCTTAAAGAAAAAGAGACATCGTGTCGAGTACATAACATTACATACATGATTGACCCAATTGTCGAAGCATATGGAATCAACTTCATGCGGTCCTTATCTTCACAAGATTTTGGACACTGGTCCTTAGAGAGATTTACACCATGAGACATGGGCAAAAATCCTTTCTTGGACTCAAGCATGTTGATCCGCTTCAACACCTTCTCAATGTACGTACTCTGGGTCAAACCCAGCAACTTCTTCGATCTATCTCTATAGATCTTAATACCGAGTATGTAAGTCGCTTCACCCAAGTCCTTCATAGAAATGCAGTTCCCTAGGTTGTTCTTAACAACTTTCAGGGTAGGTATGTCATTCCCGATCAACAGTATGTCATCTACATACAATATCAGGAAGGCAACAATGCTCCCACTGATTTGCTTGTAAACACACGGTTCATCTTCATTCTTGACAAAACCAAACTCTTTGATCTTCTCATCAAAATGAAGATTCCAACTTCTAGAGGCCTGTTTCAATCCATAGATGGACCTATTCAGCTTGCATATTTTAGTGGCTTCATTTGGGGATACAAAACTCTCGGGTTGTGTCATGTACACTTCCTCAAGGAGGTTTCCATTTAGGAAAGCCATTTTGACATCCATCTGCCAGATCTCGTAGTCATAATACGCAGCAATAGCAAGCAATATCCTAATGGACTTTACCATGGCAACAAGGGAAAAGGTCTCATCACAGTCAACACCATGAATTTGCTTGAAACCCTTAGCCACCAGTCGCCCTTTGAATGTCTGTACATTCCCATCCATGTCGGTCTTCTTCTTGAAGACCCACTTGCACCCTATGGGTCGTACCCCTTCAGGTGGTTCCACCAAGTTCCAAACTTGGTTTGTATACATGGAGTCCATTTCGGATTTCATAGCCTCAAGCCATTTGTCGGAGTCCGGTCCATTCATAGCCTCTTGGTAGGTCGCTGGTTCATCCTCATGATCCATAAGCAACACATTACCTATTTGAGACACGAGAAATCCATATCTCTCAGGCTCAAATCTTGGTCTACCAGATCTACGTAGGACTTGTGTCTCTTGAGCAGGTTCTCCAGCTACAACATCTTGTAGTCCTGGCTCAGAATCCAACTCTGGTTCATTTACTACTTGTGGTTCTTGAACTTCTTCAAGTTTTACCTTTTGCGTCTTTCTTGATAAGAACTCTTTCTCCAAGAAGACACCCGTCCTTGCGACAAACACTTTGCCCTCAGACGGTAGGTAAAAGTAATATCCTTTCGTTTCCTTAGGATATCCCACCAGATAACACTTATCTGATTTGGGTTCCAGCTTGTCAGGCATTTGACGTCGTACGTATGCCTCACAGCCCCAAATTTTAATGAATGACATACTAGGACGCTTCCCAGTCCATATCTCATATGGTGTCTTTAGAACCGTTTTCGTTGGAGCGCGATTCAGTGTTATTGCAGCAGTCTCTAAAGCAAAACCCCAAAAGGAAACAGGCAAGTCTGTATGACTCATCATCGACCGTACCATGTCTAACAGAGTACGATTTCTCCTCTCAGACACACCATTATGCTGCGGTGTCCTAGGTGGAGTGAGCTGTGATACAATACCACACTCTTTCAGATGATCACGGAACTCATGACTCAGGTATTCGCCACCTCGATCAGATCGGAGTGCTTTAACCTTTTTACCCAATTGGTTCTCCACTTCATTCTTGAACTCTTTGAACTTTTCAAAGGTTTCGGATTTGCACTTCATAAGATACACGTATCCGTATCTACTGAAATCATCAGTAAATGTAACGAAGTAGAAATACCCACCTCTAGCCATAGAACTCATGGGTCCGCATACATCACTATGTATTATACCTAAAAGATCCTCAGCCCTCTCAGTATAACCAGTGAAAGGGGCTTTAGTCATCTTGCCTAATAAACAAGACTCGCATCGCTCAAATGATTCATAATCAAATGAGTCCAATAGTCCATCTTTATGGAGCTTGGATATGCGCTTCTCGTTTATATGACCCAAACGACAATGCCAGAGATATGTAGGATTTGAGTCATTTGTTCTTAGTCTTTTATTATTATTTACATTATAGATCGGATGGTCCAGGTTCAAAACATAAAGACCATTAAACAATTGAGCTACAGCATAACAAACATCATTCTTAAATATAGAACAACAATTGTTCTTAATTATAAAAGAAAATCCAATCATGTCTAAGCATGAAATGGATATAATGTTTCTAGTTATGGCCGGAACATAATAACAATTATTAAGTTCTATTACAAGCCCACTGGGCAAAGAAAGACGGTAAACCCCTACGGCTACAGCAGCAACTCTTGCTCCATTGCTGACGCGCAGGTCCACCTCTCCTTTACTCAGCAATCTCCTCCTTCCCAGTTCCTGCACATTTGTACAAATGTGAGAACCACATCCGGTATCCAATACCCAAGATGAAGGAGCAGAAAAGTTTATCTCTATAACGTAAATATTCGAAGCGGAAGTCATACCTCCCTTCATTTTCCGCAGACCGTCAATGTACGAAGGACAATTCCTCCTCCAATGACCAGCCTTGCCACAGTGGTGGCATTTCCCTTCCTTTACGGTGCTCTTCTTTTTCAGCGCAGAAGATTTGGGCTCAAGATGTGACTTAGGTCCCACCTTCGTCTTCTTGAAGCCCTTGGCCTTACCCTTGCCTTTATGTACCATAAATATGGGACTAGCAGGCTTGGCCTTCTTCATGTTTATCTCGGCAGTTCGCAACATGCCTAGGAGCTCGGGCAGTGTCTTGTCTATTTCATTCATGTTGTAGTTCAAGACGAACTGCTCATAACTATCCGGCAACGATTGCAGGATAAGATCTGTGTCCAACTCTTGACCCAGAGGAAAACCCAGTCTCTCCAGGTTCTCTATATACCCAATCATCTTGAGTACGTGAGTACCAACCGAGTCTCGAGCTCCCATTTTGCACTGAAATAATGCCTTCGTGACATCGAACCTCTCTTGACGAGCTTGCCCTTGAAACATTTTCTTTAGGTGCTCGTCAATCTCCTTGCACCCCATGTTCTCGTGTTGCTTCTGAAGCTCAGAGTTCATGGTGGCAAGCATAAGGCACTCGACGTCTAAGGCGTCATCGGTATACTTCTTATAAGCATCCTTATCAACACGGGACGAGTTCCCGGTCGGCACCTCGGGGGCTTCTTCTTCCAAGACGTAGAGCTTTCGCTCTTGTCTGAAAACAATTCTCAGGTTCCTATACCAGTCCATATAATTCGTCCCACTAAGCTTGTCCTTCTCAAGGATAGCTCTCAGGGACAAGGTGGAATGTGAACCACTTGCTATGGAATTCTACAAGAATTCATGCAGAATTTAATCAGTACCTTAATTTCAAAATACAATTTATTTTAATTTGCACTTCAATTAAATACTCCCACTATTTTATTCAAATTGATAACCCTCACTGTCAATTCGGAGAGTCCATGCGAGCTACTCTCTTAGTGGACAAGATCCATATTTCACCAATACCACGAGTCCGCTTTGGCGTTCCTCTCATAATGCGGTTATTTAGGTGGGCAACGCTTGCCAATTGCATCCGCATGCAACTCTTGTATATATGGCTGGTGAATAACTCCTTATTCGAATCCATCATATGGTGCATGCCAACCCTATTCCTCTAGGCACTCAACCTTTGAGGTCACCTAGTTAAGCTAGACCCGATGTCGACAGTGGGATATCACAATTATCCGCTCGCACCCTTACCAAGATAGATTGATGCACCTTGCTTTGGCAAGCCCACACTTCATCGATCGAGGCAGGAAGAGTGTCATCCATCAAAAGGCATCCGAACACTTAATATTTGATGAAGGGATTTTAATTTTTAAATAATAGGTTAACACTTAACCATGATCAACATTTGATCAAAGTGCACATCCACAGAAAAACAAGCTTTCTAAAATCCACATGCATCCCTTATGTGCACAACATAAGACTATCAACCTTTGATAGACGAAAGGGCTAAATCTGGACATTTAGAACTCTTCCAAATCTTCAGATTTACATGCATTGGACAAAGGCAAAGGCAACTCGACTTAAAGCAGTAGACAAGCTCGTCTCTCATTGTTGGATTCAAAATCCAAAACAATACAAGGGTTCATTAACCACTTGAGGGACGGTTACTACTAAGGAGACAACAATTTCTAACAATTAGAAATAACCACGAAATCCCAGACGTTCCTGGCGGGGTTTCAAGGGACAGAGCCCTTGCGGGGTGCGGGGCAGAGCCCCGACCAAATTTTTGAAATCCCACCACCAGAAACCACACAAAATCACATCAAATGTGATATTCCAAGAAGAAATCTTGACATTTAGAACGCTTCCAAATACCTAGATTTGCACGTACTGGAATAACCAAACTTCTGAAACAACATTCATGACCGGAACCTGGCTCTGATACCACTGTTGGGTTTTTCTATGACCATACATCACATGTAGGCGCAGCAGAAATAAAGAGAAACAACCCAAAAGACTTTGATCGGGCCATGAATGTTGAATCAAGAAGTTAATAAAAATGCTAGGTATGAAATTACCTTTGCGGGATTGGATCAAATCCAACCAAGGTGCTCCAAGAAGAAGATTGCTTTCAGCGGCTATGCGAGTTCTCACGTAGAATTATGTCTAAGTCTCTACAGTAATCCACACGAGCCAGGAGAAGAACGACTGCACCTTGCACTTCCACGAACTGCTAGGTTCGCTCCAGGAAGAACATCCACGGCGACGATCGCCGGAAGGTGGGTCGGCGGAGGCGAACGGGGCGGCGGAACACTTCCGTCTAGGGTTCGGGCGGAACACCTTCCATCGGGTCTTCTTCCAGGAGGCGTAAGAAGAGTGTACTGAACCCTTAAGATTAAGTTCTATTTATAGCCGAAGTATAAACAGACCTAAAAGAATCACTATCCGCAGTCCATACAGAAAAAGAACTCTTTCTGTATAAATTCGTCGGGATTTCACGAATCAGCATTCGTCGAGTTGACACGGGATAATCCGACGAATTCCGACGAATCACATCAAACGGGAACATTTGCCGAGTTAAGGATCTCTGTAACAATTCGTCGTGATTCCACGGAACAATCCGACGAATCCGACGAATTCCGACGAATCATATCAGACGACAACATTTGCCGAGTTAAGGATCTCTGTAACAATTCGGCGGGATTCCACGGAACAATCCGACGATTCCGACGAATCCGACGAATTCTATCCGTGTAAACCCGACGAATTCAGACAGCAACATTTGCTGGACTTTCCCCATTCTATATGGTGATTGGTAACCTTTACCAACACAGTTAATCTTCCAACTTCTCTACATGCTCTTAAGTGCGACCCTGCAGGCTCATATCGCGTTGGCAGTGACATTACATGTTTGACCACTTCTAGATCACAATGGTAACTCCAACAAAAACGCGAAACATCTTCGAGTCGCTTTTTATTAGAAAGCAACTCCTTAAGATATTTCGCGTATTTCGGCATTTGGGAGAGTGCCTCGTAGAAAGGAACATTTATTTGGATTTGTTTTAAAATTTGTAGAAATATTTTATAATGCTCGTCCTTTCGTTCGTTGTTAATTTTCGAGGGATAAGGAAGGGACGGGCTAAAAACATTTGGCACAGTCGGAATACTCGTTGTATTATCTATCGAGAGAGGGGGTGCAGGGGTCGGTGTCGAAATATGTACCTTGGGGTCAACCCGTTTTGGGGAGGTTACCTCCTTGCCACTGCGAAGATTTATGGCGTTGGCAGTTTCTTGGGGGTTTGGCTCCGTGTTCCCTGGTAGAGCTCCATATGGCCGCTCGGAGACCATCTTTGCCAACCGTCCCACCTTATTTTCCAAGTTTTTAATCGATCCGGTAATATTCCAAATATTTGACTCAGTGGACGCAACGTATTTAGCAAAAATATCTTCGAACTGAGAAGGTTTTGGAGGTGGAGGCTGAAATCCGTTCGGAAATCCTTGCGGATTTACAATTGGGGGCCTCTGAGCATTGTCAGGATTGCTCCAGGAAAAATTTGGGTGGTTCCTCCAACCAGCATTATAATTATTACTATACGGATTGTTATTAGGGTTGAAGGGGGGCCTAACTGGGTTGCCTAGGTAATCTACAGTTTCTTCGACAAAAGTATTATTATTATTATTAGGAGCCCAAGCGGGAGTGGAGGAGGAAGCAGTCATCTCCGCCACTTGCTTACTTAGCTTCTCCACTTGCGAGTCTAGGTGAGCAGTGGCATCCACTTCATAAATCTCGGCCGGTTTGGCAGGGTGAGATCTAGGCGCATTCCATTGATAGGCGTTCATGGCCATTTCTTCGAACAGAGCTTGAGCGGCCGCCGAGGTTTTGTTGTTTAACGTTCCCCCGGCGGCTGCATCGATCATCTGTCGTGTGGGAAAATTTAGGCCATTATACAATGTCTGGACCTGTAGCCAGGACGGCAGCGCATGATGAGGACATCTATGCAGGAACTCTTTAAAATGCTCCCAAGTCTCAAAGAGAGACTCAGAATCGTATTGAATGAAAGAGGCGATATTCGTACGTAGCTTAGCAGTTTTTGACGGGAGGGGGGGGATATTTAGTTAAAAAGTGTTCCGTCAATTGGGCCCACGTGGTTATGGATCCTCTGGGAAGAGAAGTTAACCACGCTTTTTCCTTCGTCCGCAGCGAAAATGGAAATAAGCGTAAACGAATGGCTTCGTCAGTAACGCCATTAATTTTAAATGTATCGCATATTTATAAAAAGTTAGAAAGATATAAATTCGGATCCTCATCTGGCAAACCGTCAAATTGGACTGACTGTTGTACCGTTTGAATGATGCTAGATTTTATTTCAAAATTATTATTAGCCACTGTTGGGCTCGTTATACTCGATCCTGTATCTTCCAGATTTGGCCTGGCATAATATGCCATGGTCCGTGGCGGGGTCACATCTGGAATTTGATCGGCCATAGGTTCAGTGTAAGTATCTCCGACAGACTCTTCGGGAAATTCGAGTAAGTTTTGATCACGAAGTCGGAGGCGCTCGCGAAGAGTGCGCTCGATTTCGGGGTCAAAAAGGATATTCGAATCGTCCGAGGAGTTTCCTCGGGTCATATACTAATAATAAAAATGATATATATTTTTTTTTCTATGCTTTTTTATTTTTTTATTTTTATTTATATAGATATATTGTTTTTATTATATATTTAATATATATGATAAAAGTAATAGTAATTCCTTTTTTTCAAATAACAACACTACTGTTCCCCGGCAACGGCGCCAAAAACTTGATGATTTACTTCAGATTGCTTCTTTTTCTTTGTTTTGGTTAACCTTTATATGACGAGATTAGAATTAGGCGGGTGTTTTCAAAGAGTTTTGCAAGTACTCCTACTTTGAGAAATTAACCGTTATCCTATCGAAAGGTAGAAGTAACAGTCTTTTTCTGCTTTCGAAGTATTGCCGTTTACACCTTGACTACAATGCCGAATTCAATTGATTTTTAAAATAACAAAGGAGTGTTTTGCACTAAATTGGTTTGAAAAACTTTTGTTTAATTTTTTAATCCAAATTAATCATATAATAAAGGCAAGTATACCTTATCGTGAGTAATACAGGATATTTTGTTTTAGAAAATATCGAGGTCGTATATTTCCGCGGATCGTGTTGATGATACTACTTTGAGGAACGAACTATTATTTTATCGGAATAATATTTTTGGTTAAGTTAACTAGAGTTCTAAATGATAAAATGCGTATAACTAGAGTTAAGAAAACAATAATAAGCGAATAACTAGAGTTCTAAACGATGATAATAAATAGCACCCGATGTCGAATTGCCTTGAGGCAAAAATAGTTTTTTTTAGAAGTAAAAGATATGACTTTTTAAAACATTAAAACAGCTTGGCCGTGGAGGTTCCATAATTATGAACGCTCCTCTCTCGAGGGTACGCCCACCTGAGATTATGAATATTCGACCGAACTCTCGTTCTTTAATCGAATCTCCTTAATACTCGCTTTATGTTGTGAACCCCGCTATTGGGTTTTTACTTTCAATTTGGGAGACTTACCTCTTCGTCTCTCGAGGGTAGAGCGCACTTCTCTTTACCCGTGAGCGATCAGTCCGTACGCACGAGCCTCTCGGCTAACTAGTGTACGGAGACGGAAATTGAAACCACACATTGATTATGTGGCTCCACTCAACGTTATTCTCTGGTAAACCTTAAGCGTTAATTATTTTAGAAAGAGATGTTTTATTTTTCGAAAAACTATTTTTGTGTCCCAATGCTATTCGACATCGTGCGCTAAAGAAAATTAGCCACTCATCGGAATGGAGACGACATAATTAAGAAAATACATGTTTAATTATTTAAGCGGATATAAGCGTGAAGAAAGAAATAAAAGACTTATATAAAAGCAGTAATAGTATCCGTTCCAACCGTCTTAATCAAGCGCTAAAGAAACTTAGCCTCTCATCCGGGACGGGGGTGGTATATAGCAGTTATATAAAGACTGAAAATTAAAACTAAGTTAAAAAAGAAAAACACTATCTCATAAACTCACGCACTCTACTTGTAATAAAAAGTCTGAATTGAAAGAAAGTGTTTAACAAAAGCGATAAATAAAGCATTAGAGAAAGCGATAAACTATTTTTATGAAAGCAATAAACCTAAATTATGAAAGCAATAAACTAAGTTATGAAAGCAATAAAACAATTCTCATACACACACACTAACATAAATAAAAAAGGGAAGATGATCCAAATGAGAAAACAACATTTTATTTCTAAAATAAACATTACAACTAGACTAAAAAGGCGAAAATTACAAACGAACATAAACTTAATTGCATAAAGAAAAACTCACATCACTCAAAAGAACTCAGAAAAACATTACAAACACTCAAAATTTGGATGAGATTTACTTCAGCCGAGCCCCTCTATTTATAGGAAAATTTTCATTTTTGCACGCCCTAGGTCACGGGCGTGACTTGGATGTCACCGCCGTGACTTAGTGCGTGACATTTGCTCGGCTGTATTCGCCGACTTCTCAAAGGTTCCACTGTCAAATAAGGCTGCACACGAGCATAACTTGGTGTGTCACGGGCGTGACTATGGGCGGCAGACGTCGGCATCATGGGTGCGACTTTGGGTCATAACGCGCTGGCGACTCACGGGCGTGACTTGGTGAAAATCCGTCGAGACGCTGGTACGGTGTACTTATCCATCGAGACGCTGGGACGGCGCACTTATCCGTCGAGACTCTGGGATGGCGCACTTATCCGTCGAGATGCTGGGACGGTGCACTTATCCGTCGAGATGCTGGGACGGTCTCAGCAGTTCTGGGTCTCAGCGGGTCTGGGCTTTTAAATTTACACGCCCTTGGTCACGGGCGTGACCGAGGGCGTGACCTGAGAAAATTTTGTCAAAAAATCTGAAAAAAAAGAAATAAAGCTAAGTTAGTAACAAAAATAATAAAACAGACAATTATTCATTAATTTACATAGAAAATTCACAATATTAATTAAAACTATACTAATAACTATAATAAAATTACGTATATTTTACTACTTATCAACGAGTATTGGGCTCAAGATCAATAACAAACTCGACATCTCTCTCAGGAGGAAGACCAGGAAGACTAGTAGGGAAAACATTAGGAAACTCTCGCACTACATGAACATCCTCGATGCACGGCAGACCGCTAACAGTTTCTAACATAGAAACAGGGTAAGCAAAACAACTGGAATCTAAAAGTTTCCGAGCACATACCGCAGAAATAATCGGGGAATCCTGGCACGAAAAGCCATACACACACATGGGTTGACCATTGTCCATCTTGAAGTCCAAATATTTAACCTTGCATTGGATAACCACATCATATCTGGACAACCAGTCCTTGCCCATAATCACGTCGAAATTTTCCAGGTCTAGCACTTTTAAGTCAGCAAAACTTAAGAAATCGCCTAAGAGAATAGGACAATTCTGGATACCCTGGTTCGACACCACGGAGTCGCCAGAAGGAAACTTAATGTGAAACGCATCTCCAATCTGATCGAGGATCAAACGATGACGCTCTACAAAAGTCCTAGCCATGAATGAGTGGGTAGCACCAGAATCAAAGAGAACGCGCGCCCAACGGTTCTTTACCTTAAATTCTCCTGAAATAACTTGGGTGGAATTCTGCGCTTCTTCCCTAGTCATCACATTCAACTTACTGTTTCCTCTATCCTGATGTTGTGGCGGCAGCAAAGCCTGAAGTGGCACTAGCTGTAGAGTAGGTTGGAAACGCGGGCATTTAGACTTAATGTGCCCCTTATGTCCGCACTGAAAACACACCTTATCTTTTGACCAACAATGGGCAATATCGTGCCCCTTTCGCTTACAGAAGATACAGGTTAGATCTCCTCTGGGAGCGCTATGTATTGCCGACACTTGCTGTTGCTTCTTGGCTCCCAGTCTCTTGAAGCATTTCTCAAACGGATGGCCAGGGCGACCACAAAAACTACAAACTTCACCACTCCTTTTCTTTGGAGCAGGGCCAGATACCTTGGGGCTTTCCCCCTCTTCGACCTTTCTCTTATCCTTCCTCATTAACGCGCCTCTGTTCTTGGCGTTGTCGATGGCCTCAACTTATAGCGCGACTTCTACTACTTCAGCATAGCTTTCAGATCTGTACGTGCTAGCCAACTGCTGGACGTCAGTACGAAGCCAACCGAGAAATCGGTTCACTCTTCCTGCCTCTGAAGCTACTAAATCTGGAGCAAATCTGCTCAGCTTACTGAATTCAACCTCATACTCACTAACCCTGAGTTGCCTCTGCTTCAGGTGCAGAAAATCATTCATCAGACGGTCATGCTCGACCGACGGCAGAAACTTCTTTAACACCATTGCCTTAAACGATTCCCACGAACATCCGTCTACAAGGCTTTCTCTCTCCCTAATCCACCAGCTCTTAGCATGTCCCTTCAGCTGGTAAGCGACGACCATCACCTTTTGGTCCGTAGAGATTCCTGAGTACGTGAACATCTCTTCAATGGAAACTAGCCAGTCATCCAACGCCATGAAATCAACCCTTCCGTCATACGTAGGAGGTCCTAGTCGCTGGAAATACGATATGAAGTTCATCTCTGGTGGCAGCAGAACCGGAGGCACCAAAGGAGCGCGAGGAACAGGCACAATCTGACCCACTACAGGGTCCTACACCATAGTCTGCTGCACAGTGGCTGCAGTCATCAACGTCTGAATATGCGATTGCATCTCCACTAACTGCCTGGACAGAGCTTCATTACTTTGTCGCAGACTCTCGATCATAGCTTCACTCTGCGCACCCAAAGACTCACCCTCTGATTGGGGAGTCAACCTCATTGCAACACGCCTTGAAAACATAAATATAAATATGAATAAACGGCTCATCAAAACCCTAGCTTGGAATTGGAACTACTCTACTTAGCTCGAACCAAACAAGAAAAGACACTTGCTCTAGCTACTACCTTGCTCTGGGATTTTATACAAATGGTGTTATGCTTTAACTCAGGATGAAATACTACCATCCTTTGACTCTTGTGCATGTGTTTAAATCTTCTTTTCAAATCATGTGTGTACAAGTGTCATCATGTAAATCTTTAGCTTGGCACGGGTACTTAATGCAATATTATGATATGTATGTTGTGCTATGCATTCTAAGAAAAGCCTTAATGTATCTTATGAGCGGCGTATGCATGAAATATTATGCACCCCACAATACATAATATTGCATGTAACGAAAAAGAAAAACGTGCTAATGGGCATCCATGTGTTGATGGTTATGCATCCCATATTACATAACCGTCACATGTTGCCACCTATGGTGGATCAATATACAAACACATATTATGCATCCCATACTACATAATATGCCCCGTATACTTCTTGTCATGCTATGAGTGTATTGTTCATGCTTCAGCCAAGATGTATGGATGACACTTTGGTGTGTGTATGCAATGAGACAAGATGATTAACACCAAATCATAAAAAGTCGTTCGACCAATTGTCAAAAAACCTACCTCTGATACCAACTGTCATAACCCGCATTTTCTCCGTATTAAATAATACGTCAGAGTAAGAGAAAATATGCGTCATGATGCCACGTCATGCAGGGGACAACTGCACACGCTCAGGCAGCTCAACGTTCACATTTTTCTTTAGGAAGCCATGAACTTTATGTTTAAAACTTAATTTAAGTTTAAAGTTTTCAAACACCGTGTCCCTAGGTTTAATGGATCAACTAGTCCATATATAAAAAAGTATAGATTTATGCAGCAGAAAATACATAATTTACTTTAATTTACCCTATATGAGCATGATGAAACTAACCAACATTCTGATGATATGCACTTCCAAATTTAATATAAGTACAAAAAAAGTTTATTTTACGGGCTTCAAAATAGAATGACAACTGTTTAAAAGGAGATGTCATATAGTAAGAATTATGTTGTTTGTATATAAAGGAACTACCATGCATCCTAACATAAAACCTTACCAGAGAACAATTGCATAAATAACAACGACGGTAGTAGCATAAAAATAACAAGAACAAGTCTAACATAAAAGAACTCAGGCTATGGGCGTCAACAAACTGACACGAACTCACAACCCTAATAAGTTCTGAAAGGAAACAACAAACTACCTCTCAAAGTGAGAGTAAGGAAACAACTACTGCAAATCTGAAGAAGACAGATCTCGGTCAGCTCCACCTGCTACTGATCCGAACCTGAGGCATTCAATAGAAAAGAATGCCTCAGCACAAAGGCATGAAAATACATTATAATCAAAGAGTAAGAGAAAACTCAACAAAGAGGGTTACCAACCCAATCAAGAATATATGTGAACATCAGCAAAACTAATAAGGAAGTATTAGCAACCAAAGTAAGGTACGACTGAAGTAAACTGCGGTCAAAGTTGCATTGCAACAAAATTCAAAAGGGAAAGGTGCCGAGTTGCCCAAGAAGTGAATTCCTATCCCAGCCATAAAACAGTACTGAGGCGGAGGCATTATTTCCAACCAACCATCAGACCAAAACATCCGAGGCACAAAAGCACTATGGCGGGTGTTGCAGCCCACCAACCAATAGTCTACAGGTACTAAGGCGGAGGCATTCGTTCCAACCAACCATCAGCCCAAAACATCCAACTGGGAATAGAGGTTCACAAAATTCCTGACCAAAACAGACACCACAGAAAAACCCGAAAACAATTCCAAGAGAAACCCGACCTTACGGAGAATTCGTCGAAATAAATTCGACGAATCCAAGGAATATCGACGAATTCATCGAAATACATTTGACGAATTACAAAGATAATCAACAAAAATCACTATCTAAGGCATTCGACTAATCGGCGAATCGGATTAATTATTTCACGAAATTCTAGATCTATTCGAAACGAGCCTAACGCCAAACGACGAATTCGTCGAAATGAATTCTGCGAATTCGACTTATCCGATTTAACTTACACGAAATCATTTCTTCGAATCCTATGGTATTCGATGAAATCGACGGAACATGATCGACGAATTATGACTTAGATGGAGATCGACGATTTCATATATTTTGACGAACTTGATAAAACACTTGACTACTCGGTCGGATAGACAATTTTCAACAGAAAAGATATATAATGCATCTTGTCTAAATTAGATACGAGTAAAAATGTTAAAGAATGAACAATAACGCGGCAAGGGGGAAGAGTCCACCACTTGCCTCAAACCTTTCGAAGAAGATGGCCTCCGACTCGCTCCACGTTGCAGATCGACCGCTAGAAAACCTCGAGGAACAATCTCTGAAACTTTTGGGATAGAAAGAAAGATTAGGTCTATACCATTCACCAATGAAACTCCACGAAACTAGAAATACTTACCACACAAGCGAAGAGCTCGGCAAGAGATTTTCAGATCTATGCTTCGGCGAAGATTTCGTGCTCCGGAGCTCCGCCGGCGGCGAACTGAAGGTTCACGGAAAACAGCGTCACTCTCGGTTCGCAAAAAGAATCGGGGAAGAAGAAAGATGAATAGGGCTTCAGCTTTTCTTTCACGGGAGGAAGAGGATATATATATGTATAGGTTATGATTATAATAAAGATAAAAAATAAATAATAATAACCGAATTCATATAAACTAACTCATATAAACGAATTGCTATATAACTGAATTCATATAAACGAATATATATATATTAATAATCGAATTCATATAAACGAACTCATATAAACGAATCCCTATATAACCGAATTCATATAAACGAATATATATATTTATATATATATTAATAATAATTGAATTCATATAAATTGATATAAATGAATATATATATATATGTTGGGAACAGTGCCCAGCAGTGTTCCTGATTTGAAGAAGTGCTCAGCTCAATGATAAGTGCAAGTTGTATTTAATGTCATATCTACACTACAACAAACTGCACTTATAGTAAGGACCTAATTCGTTACAATAAGTGCCAAAATTTGTTACAAAAACTCTTTGGTAACGAAAAAAACTTTAAGTAACGGTCCTCCTCTAAAGCTCGACGCTAAAGGTTATTGTAACGAATGTATGCATTTCGTTACAAATAAAGTAATTGTAACAAACGATACTTTCTCACCAAAAAGAGATTCTTCCTCACAATAAATTGGTTACAATAAATATTATTTCGTTACGAATGTTATTTTTTCCTCACACACTACAACAAAACTGGGCTACCGCGGTGTTTTTTTGGGCCTTCCGCGGTGCTTTTCGAGCGCCCCGGAAGCTTTCGCGGCGTTTTAAAAAACGCCGCAAAAGCGCCGCGGAATGGATCGCCGCGAAAGAATTTTACGGCGTTTTTTGGAAAGCGCCGCAAATACAAGAATCCGCGGCGTTTTTTTAAAAAACGCCGCCAATACTACTGAATTATTTTTAAAAGGCAGTTGCATTGGCTGCGTTTTTATTTAAAACGCCGCCAATGCTTCGGTTATTTTTTTAAAAATGCAGCCACCTGCACAGGAAGAAAACT
This sequence comes from Dactylorhiza incarnata, assembly GCA_033032865.1. Lineage (NCBI taxonomy): Eukaryota > Viridiplantae > Streptophyta > Magnoliopsida > Asparagales > Orchidaceae > Dactylorhiza > Dactylorhiza incarnata. The sequence goes on from JAWHQI010000068.1 coordinate 5,067,396, forward strand.
ATATATTTCATTTCTTTCTACTAATAATAACTTCAAATTCTGTTTTGGTTTTGACATTGTTGTATATTAAAATTTGATATAATCATTGTTCGGGCCTTGAACAGATCACTGCAAAAATTCATTAGCTATCAAATGTGATGGAATCAAATAGGCGACAATACAAGTTTTCACACTATTTTCATTTCACTTTTTCCTAAGAGTTAAATTGTCAAACATCTGAGGTGCATAATGAAAACAAAATTTTTTAATATCATAACATATTTATTGAACATAGTAAAGAATACAAAACATCATACTAAAGAACACAAAGCAGCATAAAACAAGAGAAGGAAGAGAGATTTTATTAGACATCAAACAACAATGGTTGTAAAATGTTCTTCAGCAATACATAATTTGGCTTGAGAAAAAACATTAAATCTTCAGCATATATAGCTTGTTGTTGTCGAGCTTGCGCTCGATCAGCACCATCTCCACGTCTCCCTTCACGCGGTCTCCGCAGTTGCGCGCCGGCAGGGCGCCTCCGATGACCTCCATGCCGAGGGGACACCCGGAAAGGCGGCGAATCAACTCTCCAACCCGGATCTGGAGACTGCGTCTGCGGTGAACATTTCTACCAACGGAGGTGGTGGAGGAGAAGCGCAGGCCGGCGAAGTCAGAGTTCTGGCGGGCGAAGTTGGAGTTCTTGACGGCGACTGCTGCGGAGGAGATGACGGCCACTTTGGGAGTTGGGGCTGATGCGGGAGAGGGGCAGTTGAGTTTTAATTACAAGGATGAGGACCATATTAGATTTTTGGGATGGGAACGCCGTTGGATTGAGATGATCCGACGGTCACAGTTGATTGTTCGAGGAAGACGGGGATTGCGCGTGACTTTCAAGATAAGAAAGTAAAAGCCGGTAAATAAAATTTTAGGGGGGAATTTTCTGCTGCGTTTTTTATAAATAAAATGCAGCGAATAATTTATGTTTTTGCGGCGTTTGATAAATAAACGCCGCCAAATACTGATATACTATATTAGCGGCATTTTTAATTAAAAACGCCGCGAAAGCAAAAAATGATTGCGACGTTTGTGAAAACGCCGCAAAAAATGATTGCAGTGTCTGTATCTGTATGTATGTGCGTCTGTGTGTTTACGTGTATCTGCATGTGTTTGTGTCTGTGTGTGTGTCTTTGTTTGTGTGTGTGTGTCTGTCTTTGGTGTTTGTGTGTGTGTGTGTGTCGTGGCGTTATTGTGTGTGCGTGTGTGTGTGTCTGTGACTGCGACTGTCTGTGTCTGTGTATGTGAGTGTCTGTGTACGTATATGTGTCGGTCCATGTGTCTGTGTTTGTGTCCATGTGTTTGTGTCTGTATGTGTCTGTGTCTGTGTATGTACGTATGTGTGTCGGACCATGTGTCTGTGTATGTGTCCATGTATCTATACAAGTCTGTGTCTGTGTCCATGTGTTTGTGTCTATGTCTGTATGTACACGTGCTTGTTTGTGACTGTGTATTTGGGTTGTATGTGAGTGTTTGTCTGTCTATGCATGTTTGTCTGTGCTTGTGCGTGTCTGTGTTTATGTATCTATGTGTGTTAATTGTGTGTCTGTGTTTGTGTCTATGTGTGTTTGTGCGTGTTTGTGTCTTTGCTTGCGTGTCTATGCGTGTTTGTGTTTGTGTTTGACTATGTCCGTGTCTATGTCTGTGACTGTGTTTGTGTTTGCGTGTCTGTGTTTGTATGTGTCTGTGTGTGTGTGTTTGTGTCCGGTGAGAAAATTAAATTAATATTCAATTATTTTTTATTCAGTTGATCGAGCGCCTGAGAGCGGACGAAATTGAGCGGGGTAATTCTTACTTTTAAAAAATACATAAACGGATAAACCTTATTTAAAAATACATAAATCTTATTTAAAGCTCATGTGCACTGTCGGGCAATGTCGAGGCGGGGGTATTGTCGAGCGGGGAACATGGGCCTCATGTGCACTGTTAGTTGATCGAGCTCCTGAGAGCGGACAAAATTGAGCGGGGGTAATTCTTATTTTAAAAAAACATAAATCTTATTTAAAAAGTAAATTTTATTGAATAACGCGTTGTATGTGTCTGTGTGTCTTTGTTTGTGTGTGTTTGTGTGTGTGTGTGTACACAAATGTCTGTGTGTGTCTGTCTTTGGTGTTTGTGTGTGCCTGCCTTTGGTGTTTGTGTGTGTGTGTCGTGGCGTTATTGTGTGCGTGTGTGTGTGTGTGTGTCTGTGACTGTTTGTGTCTGTGTCTGTGTCTGTGTCTGTGAGTGTCTATGTACGTATATGTGTCGGTCCATGTGTCTGTATTTGTGTCTATGTGTTTGTGTCTGTATGTGTCTGTGTCTGTGTACGTACGTATGTGTGTCGGTCCATGTGTCTGTGTATGTGTCCATGTATTTATACAAGTCTGTGTCTGTGTCCATGTGTTTGTGTCTATGTATCTATGTCTGTATGTACACGTGCTTGTCTGTGACTGTGTATTTGGGTTGTGTGTGAGTGTTTGTCTGTCTATGCATGTTTGTCTGTGCTTGTGTGTGTCTGTGTTTGCGTATCTATGTGTGTTAATTGTGTGTCTGTGTCTGTGTCTATATGTGTTTGTGTCTTTGCTTGCGTGTCTATGCGTGTTTGTGTTTGTGTTTGACTATGTCCGTGTCGATGTCAGTCTGTATCAATGTCTGTGACTGTGCTTGTGTTTGCGTGTCTGTGTTTGTATGTGTCTGTGTGTGTATGTGTTTGTGTTCGGTGAGAAAAGTAAATTAATATTCAATTATTTTTTATTCAGTTGATCGAGCGCCTGAGAGCGGACGAAATTGAGCGGGGTAATTCTTACTTTTAAAAAATACATAAACGGATAAACCTTATTTAAAAATACATAAATCTTATTTAAAGCTCATGTGCACTGTCGGGCAATGTCGAGGCGGGGGTATTTGTCGAGCGGGGAACATGGGCCTCATCTGCACTGTCAGTTGATCGAGCTCCTGAGAGCGGACAAAATTGAGCGGGGGTAATTCTTTTTAAAAAAAAAACATAGATCTTATTTAAAAAGTAAATTTTATTGAACAACGCGTTGTATTTATGAATTGATTTGACATGTATTTATGAATTTCATTACACATTTATTTTCATTAAAGCACGTGTCATCCATCAATCAATATATAGGACAATTGCAATGTTATAAGCACACCAGTTTTGGCTATTGGCACACCAATTTCTATTAGTTATTACGCGCCTTTTGAAAATACGCCTTGTGCATGCATTTTTAGGAAAAGTGTTCAACACAAAAATTGTAGATCTCGTCAAGATCTACAACTTTCGTGTTGAATACTTTTCCTAAAAATGCACGTACAAGGGGTATTCGCACACCAATTTCCAAAAATTCGCTATAGTTACGATCAGGGCGACAATACGTCTTGTGCGTGCATTTTTAGGAAAAATGTTCAACACAAAAATTGTAGATCTCGACGAGATCTACAATTTTCGTGTTGAACACTTCTCCTAAAAATGCATGTATAAGACATATTTTTAAAAGGCGCATAATAACTCATAAAAATTGGTGTGCCAATAGCCAAAACTGGTGTGCTTATAACATTGTCATATATATATGACATATATTTTCATTAAAACGCTAGCTCCCGAGCAAAAAACGTGTGCGCTGATAAATTTATTTATGCTCCCGAGCAAAAAAGATAGAGCTAGTGCAATGCGCGCGACTGAAAAAAAACGTGCTCGGGAAATAAAATGCGCATCCGAGTGAAAAGCACGTGCTTGAGCGAAAAATGGGCGCTCGAAGCGTACAATTATTTCACCCCTGCGCACAATGAAAAAATATGCGTGCATGCGGGGCCAGTGCGCGATCGTTATTTTTATTCAAAAATTATGTTAATATGTTTTAAATTTTTTGATTTGTTTTGTGCAAAATTTTATGGAGGGAAATTTTCCTCCATATATTTCATTATTGTGAGAGGGAAGGAAATAGACAAAACTTAATAAACTAGAGGAAGAGAATGGCGCGCGGCGACGTCCGAGAAAAAGAACGACGATGGCGGCGACCGTGAAAGAGAGAGGTGACGGCGGCGGCGACCGTCGAAGAGAGGGGAGACAACGGCGGCGGCCGTACGTGAAAGACATTGCTACATACAACTCGCAAATGGATGTTTGTGTGTTTGGTTGTCTGTGTCTGTGTGTGTGCATGTGTCTGTGTTTGAGCCCCGACACATGCAATACGCGCTAGCTCTCAAGCAAAAAAAGGAAAACTACACGCACGAGAGTGCTTTTGCGTGCGCGCGAGAGTGCATTTGCGTGCGCGCGAGAGTGCATTTGCGTGCGCGCGAGAGTGCATTTGCGTGCGCGCGAGAGTGCATTTGCGTGCACACGGGTTTGTGCGTGATTTTATTTTAATTCCAAAATTATATTAAAAAATTAATGTCATATTAATTTGCATTCATTTTTACATTAAATATATTTTTAATTTTTAGTCATGTTTTGTTCAAAATTTTATGGAGGAAAATTTTCATCCGTATATTTCATTCATTCATGTGAGAGAGAGATAGAGCTGCATGGGAGAGAGGCAGAAAAACTTTTATAAAAAGTTAAAGATTTATTAAAACCCCCGTACGCGCAAAAATACATGTCGCAATAGTACCACATATCTGCGAAAGCCGCACACGGATGTTTGCGAGTTGTAGGAGTACTGTCGTCGCGTTAGAGCACTATCGAGGCGGGGTACTGTCGCGTGCATACAAAATATTTTTTTTTTTCAAAAAAAAAAATAATTCAAAACTTTGATAATAAAATAGTACAAAAATTGAAAATAAAATATGATATATTTTTTGTAACAAAACTTTAATAATAAAATATTACTATTAGTAAGGACAATGTCTTTGTCACAAAAAACTTTCATGATGTGGTTACAATTGATACTTATTGTGAGAAAAGTTTTCTATTTGTAACGTAACATTAGTATTGTTACAAATACTTACAGTTATAGTAACGAATTAATTATTATTGTAACAAAATTTAAAATATTCGTTACAAAAAAGTACTTTTTTGTAACAACAAAAAAACTTTGTTACTAAATATAACTATTAGTAACAAACTGTGTTTCAGTTACATTCCAGTCCTTACAACAGGTGCAGTTTGTTGTAGTGCTAGTTCATGCTTGCAGAGATCAGACAATATGTCAAGTACTTTAGTTATTTCACTAAGTACAATATCGTCGAGAAGAATAGGAGATGTCGTCGACAAAGTATGCTTGTCGTCATGATGATGAGCAAAGCAAACACTGAGACTTGGCGAATTCGTCGAACGAAGAATGAAGTTCGTCGAACGCAGAGATGAGACAGAAGCAAACACTGAGACTTGACAAGTTCCTCGTCGAACGAAGAATGAAGTTTGTGGAACGCAGAATGCTGTTCGTCGAACGAAGAATGAAGTTCGTCGAATGCAGAATACTGTTCGTCGAACGAGAATGAAGTTCATCGAACGCAGAATACAGTTCGTCGAACGCAGAAACTTCTCTGCAGATCCACAGAATCCGCTGAGAAGAGGAAGTCATCTCAGCCCAACCACTGAGACAGATTCAAAAGGAAGGAATGCCGTCGAGAAGATACAGTATCGTCGACATCATCAAAGAAGCCTTATCGCTGAAAGGCTAAGTGTGACTGATGGCGTTGGACATCGTCGTAAAGAAGAAATGACATCGAGAAGACTGAAGAAGGACAGCTGAAGATAAGCAGTTGCAAAGCATTGTCTGTCGACATGATATCGCTCATGTCGTCGAAAGAACAAAGTGATTACGATGATAGTCTGCAAGAATGAAGATCACGACGACACAGTCAGAGATAGTGATGATTTTGTTTGGACTTCTTCTTTTGTTTTATAAATAAAAGATAACCTTTATATTAAGAGTTTAGAATTGGCGGATGTTTTCGAAGAGTCTCGCAAGTACTCCTACTTTGAGAAATTAACCGTTATCCTATTGAAGGATAGAAGTAACGGTCTTTTTCTTCTTTCGGAATATTGACAATTACGCCTCGGCTACAACGCCGAATTCTATTGAATTGAAAAGTAGAAAAGGAGAGTTTTGCACTAAATGAGTTTGGAAAGCTGTGTTTGAATTCTTAGTCCAAATTAATCATTTGATAAAGGCAAGTATACCTTATCGCAAGTAATACAGGATATTTTTTTGAAAATATCGGGATCGTATATTTCCGCGGGTCGTGTTGATTATTCTACTTCGAGGAACGAACTATTATTTTATCGGAATAATATTTTTAGTTGGTTTAACTAGAGTTCTAAGTGATAAAATGCGAAAGACGATAATAAGTGATTAACTAGAGTTCTAAGCGATGAGAAAGATAGCGCGCGACGTCGAATTACCTTGAGACGAAAATAGCGCGCGCGCGCGAGTTCTAAACTTGATGATTTTGTTTGGACTTCTTCTTTTGTTTTATAAATAAAAGATAACCTTTATATTAAGAGTTTTGAATTGGCGGATGTTTTCGAAGATAGCGCGCGACGTCGAATTACCTTGAGACGAAAATAGATTTTTTCGTAGAATTAAAAGTGATGACTTTTCAAAATATTAAAATGACTTGGCCGTGGAGGTTCCATAATTATGAATGCTCCTCTCTCGAGGGTACGCCCACCTGAGATTATGAATATTCGACCGAACTCTCGTTCTACAATCGAATCTTCTTAATACTCGCTTTATGTTGTGAACCCCGCTATTGGGTTTTTATTTCCAAGTCGGGAGAATTACTTCGTCCTCTCTCGAGGGTAGAGCGCAGTTCTCTTTACCCGTGAGCGATCAATCCGTACGCACGAGCCTCTCGGCTAACTAGGTACAAAAACGGAAATGAAAACCACACATCGATTATGTGGCTCCACTCAACGTGATTCTCGGGTAAACCTTAAGCGTTAATTATTTTAGAAAGAGATGTTTTTATTTTATAGAAAAACTATTTTTGTGTCCCAATGCTCTTCGACGTCGTGTGCTAAAGGAAATTAGCCACTCATCGGAATGGAGACGGCATTATCGGTTGAAAAATACATGTTTAATAATTAAAGCGGATATAAGCGGATAAAAAGGAAATAAAAAGACTTATATAAAAATAGTAATAGTATCCGTCCCAACCACCTTAAACAAGCGCTAAAAAATCCTTAGCCTCTTATTCAAGAAGGTGGTGGTATATAAATGAAAAGACTTATAAAGGTGCAGAAATAATATCAGTCCCAACCGACTTAAATAAATGCTAAAGTAAATTAGCCTCTTATTCAAGATGGGGGTGGTATATCGCAGTTATATAAAGACTGAAATAAAACTAAGTTACAAAAAAAGAAAAATATAATCTCATACACACACACACTCTAAAAAAACTGAAAAGAAAGCGTTTAAAATGAAAGTGATAAAATAAGGCCAAAAAGAAAACGATAAAACTATTTTATGAAAGCTTGTAAATCTAAGCTATGAAACCGTAAACCTAGATTATGAAAGCAATAAACCTAACTATAAAAGCAATAAAACTAAATTATGAAAGCAATAATGCTAAACTCATACACGCACACACGCTAACATTAATAATAAGAAGATGATCCAAATGAGAAAAATATCATTTTATTTCTGAAATCAGCATTACAACTAGATTAGGAAGACGAAAAAAAACTACAAACGAACTTAAACTGAATTGCATAAGAGAAGCTCACAATCACTAAAAAGAACTCACAATACCACAAGAACTAATCAAAATTTGGATGAAAAATACTTCAGCCGAGCCCCTCTATTTATAGGGAAAATTTGAGTTTTACACGCCCTAGGTCACGGGCGTGACTTGAATGTCACGGCCGTGACTTAGGGCGTGACATTTGCTCGGCTGTATTCGCCGCCTTCTGGAAGGTCTGGCCGTCAAACATGGCTGCACACGGGCGTTACTTGGTATGTCACAGGCGTGACTTTGTGAGTCACGGGCGTGACTATGGGTGGCTGATGTCGGCAGCATGGGCGCGGCTTCGAGACGTGACGCGCTGGCGGCTCACGGGCGTGACTCTGCTGGAACACGGGCATGACTTGTAGAGTCACGGGCGTGACTTGGTCAACTGGAGTGAGCTGGAAAGGAATTCGTCGGGCGCAGAGCTTTAAATTTACACGCCCTTGGTCACGGGCGTGACCGAGGGCGTGACTTGAGCAATTTGTCGGGATTTGATCTGAATTGAGCCGTCCTGTTGATATTTGATCTTTAAAATTACACGCCCTTGGTCACGGGCGTGACCGAGGGCGTGACCTGGGAAAATTTTGCAAAAAAATGCAAAAACAAAAATAAAACTAAGTTAGAAACCAGAAATAATAAAGAAGCAATTTATTCATTAATTTACATAGAAAATTCACAATATTAATTAAAACTATACTAATAATTATACTAAAAATACATATATTTTATTACTTATCAGATAGCATATCGTTGTATATGTAGATACTCCAGAATGTTGTTGGATTGATTGGCGCCCTTAGAGGGGGGGGGGGGGGTGAATAAGGGAATAACTTTTCTTTTTAAAACTTTAGACGATTTACTAAATTGTTTAAAGTAAATTAGAACGAGATAACAATTTAGCTTAAAGAAAGAAACAATTGTAATTTGCAATTTTATAGTTTATGCCAAATGAAAGAAATCAAGTAAACACAAATGGAGACATGATTATATTATATAAAAAAGTGTTTACATAAATTTGATTTCAATATCGCTAGAAATCGGAGGCGTACAAAGTAAAACAAATTTTCCTTTTCTATACCGACTTGTATCCCCACAAACCGGTTGGCTTTAGCCAATCCTTCCCCGGATATGGCCTCAAGCCGCTCTAGCCAATCCTTTCCCGGATATAGCCTCGAGCACCCCCTAGATCTAATCTCCTAGACCTAGTCACCAACTCACGCAGCGAATTACCCCCTAAGCCGCGCAAGGCCCTAGTCGCCAACAAAAGACGAATTCTACTACAAAAATTATAATAATGAAATAAAGCAAATAATAAGAAGAGATCTATGAGATTTCTGAAGTTGAGGATGAAGGATCGCTGTAGCACAAGCGAGGTTGAAGCGATCATTCTTCGGATGCAGCGTGGGAGCTTCCTTCTCCAAAAATCTTCTTTGGCTTTGAGTGGGAGATGAACTTTCGGCAGAGTAGCAGCTCTGGAAATTTGGCACAAGTAATCTCTTTGGAAGTTCTAACAGAAACGAGAGAGAGCCCATCAATTTATAGAACTTGAAGATAGCGCCTGCGGTAGCTCCTAGCACCTGCGGTAGCGTTCGTGTGGAGCGGTTGCGAAACCGTTGGCGGCGTGGCGCTGTGCAAAAACTTGAGCTAGCGCTAGGCGGTAGCGCTAGCGCTGGCGGTAGCGCTAGCGCTTGCGTTAACCCATAATGTTGGCAGTAGTACATTCTTCCATATGTTTGAATTCAGCTGCTTTCTACCTGTGGAGTATTGCACCTATAGTTCCTGCACACTATAAACACACGACAAGCAAGATAAAATACAATTTGGGATTTGTTATTCTCAAACAAAGGGATGTGACACACATGTCCAACAATCTCCCCCTTTTGATAATAACAAATCCTCTTAGCAAGAAATCAACATTAGTGTTTATAGTATATGATAAGCATGATAAATAATGCAACTATAAAATGTGATAAGCATGAGAAATGTTCATACTCCCCCTATCTTAATGCTCCCCCTACATAAATGCAATTTATGTTTTACTCCCCCTAAATGATAGATTACATGAATTATTCTCCCCTTAATCTTCTATATTTCCCCTATATAGATTTCTTCAATCATTCTCCCCCTTTTGGTATTATCAAAAGAAGGTAGGGTGAGGGTTAGTAAGGAGGCATTCTTTAGGCTAGTTATAAATCATGATCGAGCTTTTTGTAATATATGAAATGATAATGAGTTTAAGCATAATATTGAAGAGATTTCAAATTAATAGATAAGAGTTTTAAGCAAGCGAAAGATTATAAGCAACAACTTTTTGTAAGCATAACAAGCATAAGTAAAAATATGAGTTTTAAGTTCAAAATGTAAAGATGTTTTAACCTTTTTGAAATCTCAAAGTTTTTCATAAAGATATCAAGCATGAGATGAACATATTACAAAGGGAATATACTACAATGTTACCTAAATTTAAGTTCAAGAGATACCAAAACATTGTAGAGATCATGTTAGGTTATCTATTGCATTTTTTTATATAAAGAGTAGTGTAGATAAAGCATTAGAATCCAATACTCATGAGAAGAAGTGTTATGAAAGATAATGATGTGCACAAAAGTGTATTTTGGGCAATGTTAACAATTGATTTAAATCACAAAATGCAAGACATAAGTAGAGTAAAGTGCACAATAAAACACAAGTAAATTAACTTTCACACACTTTAATGCACACTATTTTATAAAAAGTGGTGTATTAGTCAAGGGTTGCACAAGACACTTTACTATTCTTTCTAAGGTGCTCAACCTCACAATGCTTATGAAGACTTATCAGGAGGTTCAAGTAGTGCTTGGTGGAGTTATATTTGTCTATATATATATTTTTTTTTCACATTGTGAGAAAACATTCTCCAAATACACTTGTTTTGCAAACCCAATTTTTTTTTAACTTAACCACTTTTCTAAATTTCATAAGTGCAATTCAAATGTAGTGTAGGTAATAAACTTATGCAAGTTTTAATTCATTGTACAAATACAATACACAAGCAAGCATTTTTAGATTTAAACACACATGTTCATTACCAAAATAAGTGAGTGAAAGGTATCATTATCAATCATAATACATTTACCCATACTTAGAGGCATGCTAAGCTTGGTTCTACACATATTTTTCAATACAATTAATGCACTTTAAATAGATATATCAAAGCATGATAAACAAAACAATGTTCATAGTAATTTGAAGGAATAAATTTTAACATTGTAAATAATTCTAAATAATAGAATTCATTCATGCTTGATATTAGCAATAAAGATCACACAGTTTTTTTTGTTGTTTTGAAAATTTTTAATGAAATAAAAACAGAAAAATCACAAAAACATATTTTTGTATTTTGAATTTTGAATTTTTGTAGTTGATTTTTCATAATATAAATAAAACAAAAATAAAATAGTCAGAAACACAAAAACAAATTAGTACATATAAGCTAACATATTTTTAAGGATTTTTAGAAATTTTGAAAATCACAAAATTCAAACATACACGCTAGCGCCGACGCTAGCGCTAGCGCGGGAAACAGTAAGTGAAATATTGAAGAATTTAAAATTCTATTTTTTGATATTGATTAGGGGTCTTAAGAGTAGTCTTATGTAGAAATACAGTAATTTTCAGAGATGTCTTGATTGCTCAAATTGCATAAAACATTAGCGTTTTACATGTTATTCATCCTAAGATGTCTAAGACTCCTAATTCCAACCTTAACATTTGAAACCTTGCATCGGGAAGAGGTTTAGTGAATATATCAGCAAGTTGAGAGTCCGTGCCAATGAAACTTATTCTAACATTTTCCTTCTTAATGTGATCCCTTATGAAATGATGACGTACATCTATATGTTTGGATCTAGAATGGTGTACCGGATTATTTGTGAGATCAATGACACTTTTGTTGTCACATTTTAATTCAATAAGTTTTAAATGAAAACCAAAGTCCTCTAATGTCTGGCTCATCCATAGTGCTTGTGCACAAAAACTCCCTAATGCAATGTATTCGGCCTCCATGGTGGAGAGTGCAACCGAATTTTGTTTCCTACTAGACCATGCAACTAATGAAGGTCCTAGAAAATGACAAGTACCACTATTGCTTTTTTTATCAAGTGAACAACCGGCGTAGTCCAAATCGGAGTAGCCGTGAAGTGTAAATGAATTATTGTGCGGGTACCATAATCCTAATCTAGATGACCCAATGAGATATCTAAAAATTCGTTTTACCGCTTTTAAATGAGATTCTCTTGGATTGGCTTGAAATCGAGCACATAAGCATACGACAAACATAATATCGGGTCTAGTTGCACTTATATAAAGTAGAGATCCTATCATACATCTATATAAAGTTTGATCTATAGAAATTCCTGAATCATCTTTTCCTAATTTTAGTGATGCACTCATTGGTGTAGAAGCATGTTTAAGGTTTTCAAAACCAAAACTTCTAAGCATATCATGAACATATTTATGTTGACATACAAAGATACCATCAATTCTTTGTGATATTTGAAAACCAAGGAAATAAGAAAGTTCTCCTACAAGACTCATTTCAAATTCATTTTTCATTACTAAAATAACATCTTTACACATCTCTTCATTAGTAGATCCAAAAATAATATCATCAACATATATTTGTAAAATAATTATATCATCATTGTTGTGCTTAATGAAGAGAGTATTATCCGCACTTCCCATAATATAACCGTGCTTTAATAAAAATGATGTAAGTCTTTCATACCATGCACGGGGCGCTTGTTTTAAACCATAAAGCGCTTTCTCTAGTTTATAAACATGATTTGGAAATTTTTCACTAATAAAACCGGGGGGTTGTTCAACATAAACTTCTTCTTTTACAAACCTGTTTAGAAAATCACTTTTCACATCCATTTGAAATAGTTTTATTTTTTTAAAGCTTGCAAATGCTAGAAAAATTCTTATAGACTCTAATCTAACAACGGGTGCAAAAGATTCATCAAAATTTATCCCCTCGATTTGAGAATATCCTTGTGCTACTAATCGTGCTTTATTTCTAGAGATTGTTGACTCACCATCTAATTTATTTTTAAAAATCCATTTTACACCTACAACCGGGTGATTAGATGGTCTTTCAACTAATTTCCAAACATTATGTCGCTCAAATTGTTCTAACTCTTCATTCATAGCCAAAAACCAAAATTCATCATTTAAAGTAGTAGAAACGGTTTTTGGTTCTATTTCGGAAACAAAACAAATATTTGAAAAAGATTCATGAAGAGAAGAGCGAGTTCTAACCCCAATGGATGGTTCGCCAATTATCAATTCCTGTGGATGATCCTTTGTGAATTTTAAGGTACTTGGAGGTACATATTCATCTTCCTTGACCTCTTCTTCTTCTTTGGAAGGTTCTTTGTCACCATGCTCCAAAGGTGGTAATAGATAATCCTCGTTGCATGCGGAAAGTTTTTCTACACAAGGAACAAACTCATCAAATTTTACATTGATTGACTCTTCAACTCTACTAGTTCTTTTATTAAAAATTCTATAAGCTTTACTAGTTGAAGAGTACCCAAGAAAAGTTCCTTCATCACATTTTTCATCAAACTTTCCCAAGCTATCTTTTGTATTCAAAATAAAACATTTACAACCAAAAACTTTGAAATAAGATACATTAGGCTTCTTTTGAAAATAGAGTTCATATGGTGTGAGATTAAGAGATGGGCGAAACATGATTCTATTCATAACATAACATGATGTATTTACGGCTTAGGCCCAAAAGGACTTAGGTAATTTATATTCACATAACATAGTGCGTGCCAATTATTGAAGTGTCCTATTCTTTCTTTCTACAACACCATTTTGTTTTGGTGTGCGTGGTGCAGAAAACTCATGTTTAATGCCTAACATATCACAAAAGGATGTAAAATTTTCATTTTCAAATTCTCCTCCATGATCCGAGCGAATGCATTTAATTTTTAAATCACTTTCATTTTGAATACGAGTACATAATTTTGCAAATTCACAAAACGCATCGGATTTGGAAGAGAGAAATAATGTCCAACAATATCTTGAAAAATCATTTATTAAAACATATGTATATAATCTACCACCAAGACTTGGAGTGCTAACGGAACCAAAAAGATCCATATGAATTATTTGCAAAGGTCTTGTAGTAGAAATGAAATTTTTACTTTTGAAAGAGGATCTAGAAAATTTACATTTTTGACATGATGAACAAAGTGAAGGTAAAGTTTCATTTAACATAGACAATCCTCTAATTAAATTACTTTTGGCAAGTTTTACAATGAGCTTTGTGCTAGCATGCCCTAGTCTTCTATGCCAAAGTTCTAACTCATCATTTTTAATGATAAAGCATTTTATAGATGATTTAGAAAGATCATGAAAAGAAACTATATAAACATTATGTATTCTTGGTGCGGTTAGTAAAATATCTTTTGTAGTAGGATTAGATATTTTGCATAGATTAGTGGATGATTTAAATAACACATCTAATCCTTTATCACATAATTGGCTAATAGAAATTAAGTTGTGTTTTAATCCTTTCACATAAAGAACATTAGATATTGTTGAAACCGAGACTTGCGAACAAGACTTAGTCTCAGTGGAGTTCAGGGCCCTTAGCTATCTGAGGGGCGACCAATCCTTACTCCTCCCAAGAGAGAGCTCTAGGTTGAAGGTGTTGGAACTAGGAACTGGACCAAGGGCTTAGTGGGGAGGTCCCGCCACATACCCGGAAGTTCCTTAGGAACTTCCCCTCCCAAGCCACTACTAAGCTTGGGCACCACTGGAGGCTCTCCTCACCCCCTAGAGAAACTTGGGGAGGGAGAGAGAGAGGGAGAGAGCTAGCCTAGAATGAGATCCCTCCAAATGGTGCCCCCTTGGTCCTATTTATAGGATTTCTAAAGTTGGGCTGCAAATAGCCGAAAACTGGTCTGCCAGATTACCAAAATACCCTTGAACTGGGCTGCAGATAGCCAAATCCCGCTACTCTTGGGCGCTAAATGCAGACCACCTACCCGACTTGGAGCTGGGCAAGCCGGAGGCCTCCCAGCCTCCCCGGCTCGCCCCCACGTTGGGGTGCGTTTAGACATCCCTCCTGGTGAGGTCTCGCTGGGGTGCATTTAGACACCCCTCCTAGTGAGGTCTCGCTGGGGTGCATTTAGACACCCCTCCTGGTGAGGTCTCGCTGTGGTGCATTTAGACACCCCTCCTGGTGAGATCTCGCCTTGGTGCATTTAGACACCCCTCCTGGCTGCCGGACTAGGGAGCAGGGGCGAGTGGAGCTCATCCCCTGCTGCTGGGCGAGCCAGAGGCCTCCCCAGCCTCCCCGGCTTGACCCCACTAGGCTCTGGGCGAGCCGGAGGCCTCCCGACCTCCCCGGATCGCCCCCACAAGGCTCTAGGCGAGCCGGAGGACTCCTGGCCCTCCCGGCTCGCCCCCACAGGGCTCTGAGCAAGCCGGAGGCCTCCCGGCCCTCTCAGCACGCCCCCACAAGGTTCTGGGCGAGCCGGAGGCCTCCCGGCCCTCCCAGCTCGCCCCTACAAGGCTCTGGGCGAGTCGGAGGCCTCCCGGCCCTCCCAGCTCGCCCCCACAAGGCTCTGGGCGAGCCGAAGGCCTCCAGGCCCTCCTAGCTCGCCCCCACAAGGCCCTGGGCGAGCCAGAGGCCTCCCGGCCCTACCGGCTCGCACCCACAAGGTTCTGGGCGAGCCGGAGGCCTCACAGCCCTCCCGGCTCGCCCCCACAAGGCTCTGGGCAAGCCGGAGGCCTCCCGGCCCTTCCGGCTCGCCCCCACAAGGTTTTGGGCGAGCCGGAGGCCTCCCGGCCCTCCCGGCTAGCCCCCACAAGGCTCTGGGCGAGCCGGAGGCCTCCAGGCCCTCCCGGCTCTCCCCCACAAGGCTCTGGGCGAGCCGGAGGCCTCCCGGCCCTCCCAGCTCGCCCCCACAAGGCTCTGGGCGAGCCGGAGGCCTCCCGACCCTCCCAGCTCGCCCCCACAAGGCTCTGGGCGAACTGGAGGCCTCCCTACCCTCCCAGCTCGCCCCCACAAGGCTCTGGGCGAGCCGAAGGACTCCCGGCCCTCCCAGCTCGCCCCCACAAGGCTCTGGGCGAGCCGGAGGCCTCCCGGCCCTCCCAGCTCGCCCCCATAAGGCTCTGGGCGAGCCAGAGGCCTCCCGGCCCTCCCAGCTCGCCCCCACAAGGCTCTGGGCGAGCCGGAGGCCTCCCGGCCCTCCCAGCTCGCCCCCACAAGGCTCTGAGCGAGCCGGAGGGCTCCCGGCCCTCCCCGGCTCGCTCTCACAAGGCTCTGGGCGAGCCGGAGGCCTCCCGACCCTCCCCGGCCCGCCCTCACAAGGGAACAGTCCTGGGATGCGCCCCTCAGACTCGACTCCCTCCAAATGCTCACCCCTCCTCCTCCCGGGGTCGCGCCCTTTGGAAATATTGGGCCTAAAAATATCTTGGGCCTCGGGGGCCCACTCGGCGAATACAGGGTTGTACACAATCCCCGCTCTTTTCGAGCGTAGCTCACGCTCGGAAAGAAATGTCCAACCCTGCATATTCGCTGAGTGTCACTGGGAATCCGGTTATTGGTGATATCTTGGAAAAGCCACAGCGCCTCCCCGAGAGGTCCCCCAACCTTGCCGGCTAGCAAGAGCCTGGCTAGCTGAGCCACCTCGAAGAAAAACACAGCCTCCCCGAGAGGCCTTCCTACCCTGTCGGCTAGTGAGAGCCCGGCTAGTGGAGCCACCTCGGGGGAAAAACACTTAGCCTCCCCGAGAGGCCTTCCTATCCTACCGACTAGTGAGAGTCCGGCTAGCGGAGCCACCTCGGGGGGAAAAATACTTTAGAGAATTTTCGGCCACTGAGCGGTTCCTGACCCTGCCAGCTAGGTGGGAGCCTGGTCAGCAGGTCAGCATGGGGACTAAGTTCTTGGGACTTTCCTGCCACTGAGCGATCCTCGGACCTGGCAGCTTGATGGGAGCCTGGTCAGCGGGCCAGCATCGGGACTAAGTACTTGGGACTTTCCTGCCACCGAGCGATCCTCGGACCTGCCAGCTTGATGGGAGCCTGGTCAGCTGGCCAGCATCGGGACTAAGTACTTGGGACTTTCCTGCCACCGAGCGATCCTCGGACCTGCCAGCTTGATGGGAGCATGGTCAGTGGGCCAGCATCGGGACTAAGTACTTGGGACTTTCCGGCCACCGAGCGATCCTCGGACCTGCCAGCTTGATGGGATCCTGGTCAGCGGGCCAGCGTCGGGACTAAGTATCCTGAGACTCTCCTGCCACCGAGCGATCATCGAACCTGCCAGCTTGATGGGAGCCTGGTCAGCGGGCCAGCGTCGGGGCTAGTTACTTGGGACTTTCCTGCCACAGAGCGATCCTCGGACCTTCCAGCTTGATGAGAGCCTGGTCAGCGGGCCAGCATCGGGACTAAGTACTTGGGACTTTCCTGCCACCGAGCGATCCTCGGACCTGCCAGCTTGATGGGAGCCTGGTCAGCGGGCCAGCATCGGGACTAAGTACCCTGTGACTCTCATGCCACCGAGCGATCCTCGGACCTGCCAGCTTGATGGGAGCCGGGTCAGCGGGCCAGCGTCGGGGCTAATTACTTGGGACTTTCCTGCCACCAAGCGATCCTCGGACCTGCCAGCTTGATGGGAGCCTGGTCAGCGGGCCAGCGTCGGGACTAAGTACTTGGGACTTTCCTGCCACCGAGCGATCCTCGGACCTGCCAGCTTGATGGGAGCCTGGTCAGCGGGCCAGCATCGGGACTAAGTACTTGGGACTTTCCTGCCACCGAGCGATCCTCGGACTTCCAAGCTTGATGGGAGCCTGGTCAGCGGGCCAGCGTCGGGGCTAATTACTTGGGACTTTCCTGCCACCGAGCGATCCTCGGACCTGCTAGCTTGATGGGAGCCTGGTCAGCGGGCCAGCATCGGGACTAAGTACCCTGAGACTCTCCAGCCACCGAGCGATCATCGAACCTGCCAGCTTGATGGGAGCCTGGTCAGCGGGCCAGCGTCGGGGCTAATTACTTGGGACTTTCCTGCCACCGAGCGATCCTCGGACCTGCCAGCTTGATGGGAGCCTGGTCAGCGGGCCAGCATCAGGACTAAGTACATGGGACTTTCCTGCCACCGAGCGATCCTCGGACCTGCCAGCTTGATGGGAGCCTGGTCAGCGGGCCAGCATCGGGACTAAGTACCCAGAGACTCTCCTGCCACCGAGCGATCCTCGGACCTACCAGCTTGATGGGAGCCTGGCCAGCGGGCCAGCGTTGGGGCTAATTACTTGGGACTTTCCTCCCACCGAGCGATCCTCGGACCTGCCAGCTTGATGGGAGCCTGGTCAGCGGGCCAGCATCGGGACTAAGTACTTGGGACTTTCCTTCCACCGAGCGATCCTTGGACCTGCCAGCTTGATGGGAGCCTGGTCAGCGGGCCAGCATCGGGACTAAGTACTTGGGACTTTCCTGCCACCGAGCGATCCTCGGACCTGCCAGCTTGATGGGAGCCTGGTCAGCGGGCCAGCGTCGGGACTAATTATCCTGAGACTCTCCTGCCACCGAGCGATCATCGAACCTGCCAGCTTGATGGGAGCCTGGTCAGCGGGCCAGCGTCGGGGCTAATTACTTGGGACTTTCCTGCCACAGAGCGATCCTCGGACCTTCCAGCTTGATGGGAGCCTGGTCAGCGGGCCAGCATCGGGACTAAGTACTTGGGACTTTCCTGCCACCGAGCGATCCTCGGACCTGCCAGCTTGATGGGAGCCTGGTCAGCGGGCCAGCATCGGGACTAAGTACCCTGTGACTCTCATGCCACCGAGCGATCCTCGGACCTGCCAGCTTGATGGGAGCCTGGTCAGCGGGCCAGCGTCGGGGCTAATTACTTGGGACTTTCCTGCCACCGAGCGATCCTCGGACCTGCCAGCTTGATGGGAGCCTGGTCAGCAGGCCAGCGTCGGGACTAAGTACTTGGGACTTTCCTGCCACCAAGCGATCCTCGGACCTGCCAGCTTGATGGGAGCCTGGTCAGCGGGCCAGCATCGGGACTAAGTACTTGGGACTTTCCTGCCACCGAGCGATCCTCGGACTTGCCAGCTTGATGGGAGCCTGGTCAGCGGGCCAGCGTCGGGGCTAATTACTTGGGACTTTCCTGCCACCGAGCGATCCTCGGACCTGCCAGCTTGTTGGGAGCCTGGTCAGCGGGCCAGCATCGGGACTAAGTACCCTGAGACTCTCCTGCCACCGAGCGATCATCGAACCTGCCAGCTTGATGGGAGCCTGGTCAAAGGGCCAGCGTCGGGGCTAATTACTTGGGACTTTCCTGCCACCGAGCGATCCTCGGACCTGCCAGCTTGATGGGAGCCTGGTCACCGGGCCAGCATCAGGACTAAGTACATGGGACTTTCCTGCCACCGAGCGATCCACGGACCTGCCAGCTTGATGGGAGCCTGGTCAGCGGGCCAGCATCGGGACTAAGTACCCAGAGACTCTCCTGCCACCGAGCGATCCTCGGACCTGCCAGCTTGATGGGAGCCTGGCCAGCGGGCCAGTGTTGGGGCTAATTACTTGGGACTTTCCTCCCACCGAGCGATCCTCGGACCTGCCAGCTTGATGGGAGCCTGGTCAGCGGGCCAGCGTTGGGACTAAGTACTTGGGACTTTCCTGCCACCGAGCGATCCTCGGACCTGCCAGCTTGATGGGAGCCTGGTCAGCGGGCCAGCATCGGGACTAAGTACTTGGGACTTTCCTTCCACCGAGCGATCCTTGGACCTGCCAGCTTGATGGGAGCCTGGTCAGCGGGCCAGCATCGGGACTAAGTACCCTGAGACTCTCCTGCCACCGAGCGATCCTCGGACCTGCCAGCTTGATGGGAGCCTGGTCAGTGGGCTAGTGTCGGGGCTAATTACTTGGGACTTTCCTGGCACCGAGCGATCCTCGGACCTGCCAGCTTGATGGGAGCCTGGTCAGCGGGCCAGTATCGGGACTAAGTACTTGGGACTTTCCTGCCACCGAGCGATCCTCGGACCTGCAAGCTTGATGGGAGCCTGGTCAGCGTGCCAGCATCGGGACTAAGTACCCTGATACTCTCCTGCCACCGAGCGATCCTCGGACCTGCCAGCTTGATGGGAGCCTGGTCAGCGGGCAGCGTCGAGACTAATTACTTGGGACTTTCCTGCCACCGAGCGAAACTCGTACCTGCCAGCTTGATGGGAGCCTGGTCAGCGGGCCAGCGTCAGGACTAAGTACTTGGGACTTTCCTGCCACCGAGCGATCCTCGGACCTGCCATCTTGATGGGAGCCTGGTCAGCGGGCCAGCATCGGGACTAAGTACTTGGGACTTTCCTGCCACCGAGCGATCCTCGGACCTGCCAGCTTGATGGGAGCCTGGTCAGCGGGCCAGCATCGGGACTAAGTACTTGGGACTTTCCTACCACCGAGCGATCCTCGGACCTGCCAGCTTGATGGGAGCCTGGTCAGCGGGCCAGCGTCGGGGCTAATTACTTGGGACTTTCTTGCCACCGAGCGATCCTCGGACCTGCCAGCTTGATGGGAGCCTGGTCAGCGGGCCAGCATCGGGACTAAGTTCCCTGAGACTCTCCTGCCACCGAGCGATCATCGAACCTGCCAGCTTGATGGGAGCCTGGTCAGCGGGCCAGCGTCGGGGCTAATTACTTGGGACTTTCCTGCCACCGAGCCATCCTCGGACCTGCCAGCTTGATGGGAGCCTGGTCAGTGGGCCAGTATCGGGACTAAGCACTTGGGACTTTCCTGCCACCGAGCGATCCTCGGACCTGCCAGCTTGATGGGAGCCTGGTCAGCGGGCCAGAATCGGGACTAAGTACCCTGAGACTCTCCTGCCACCGAGCGATCCTCGGACCTGCCAGCTTGATGGGAGCCTGGTCAGCGGGCCAGCATAGGGGCTAATTACTTGGGACTTTCCTTCCACCGAGCGATCCTCGAACCTGCCAGCTTGATGGGAGCCTGGTCAGCGGGCCAGCGTCGGGACTCTGTACTTGGGACTTTCCTGCCACCGAGCGATCCTCGGACCTGCCAGCTTGATGGGAGCCTGGTTAGCGGGCCAGCATCGAGACTAAGTACTTGGGACTTTCCTGCCACCGAGCGATCCTCGGACCTGCCAGCTTGATGGGAGCCTGGTCAGCGGGCCAGCATCGGGACTAAGTACCCTGAGACTCTCCTGCCACCGAGCGATCCTCGGACCTGCCAGCTTGATGGGAGCCTGGTCAGCGGGCCAGCGTCGGGGCTAATTACTTGGGACTTTCCTACCACCGAGCGATCCTCGGACCTGCCAGCTTGATGGGAGCCTGGTCAGCGGGCCAGCGTCGGGACTAAGTACTTGGGACTTTCCTGCCACCGAGCGATCCTCGGACCTGCCAGCTTGATGGGAGCCTGGTCAGCGGGCCAGCATCGGGACTAAGTACTTGGGACTTTCCTGCCACGGAGCGATCCTCGGACCTGCCAGCTTGATGGGAGCCTGGTCAGTGGGCCAGCGTCGGGACTAAGTATTTGAAAACTTTCACTACATTAATCATCAGAAAAAACTAAGTAAACAACCACGCTACATGAACTTAAGGGTGGAGAGAAGAAACTGAGCACTTAGACAAACTTGGTCACCTACTGCCGAGGGTGGTCTCCCTCGTTCCCAATTGGTTGTTGTTGTTGCCGCACCAAACCCCTCGCTTCCTTCATTTCCAAGAACTCAGGGCAGTTGATCATCGCGTGACCTTCCTCATCGTGGAGGTCACAATATGGTAACTCCACCCTACCCCCTCTTCTTCTTCTTCCTGCTTTTCTGACTCTCCTCCTTTTTTCCCAGCCAATCGCCATGGCCTGTTGAGGCGGTGGAGGGGATGCCCTCGGCCTCTGCCCCCACCTAGGGGGGTCAACCCCCTCTTCCTGGAAGTTACCTTCCTCTTGGTCGAACTTTCTCTTGGGAGCCCCTACTCTTCCCCCCTGCTGCCTTGCCTCTGGCTCACTCAGCTTAGCCAGCCTTCTTGTGAACTCTGGTTTGGCCTCCTCACTCTCAACTTCTTCTTCCACCATTTCCATCAACTCTTCAAAGGACAATGGAGCTCTTCTCTTGAGGTCCATCTTGAAGAAACCCTCCCGCAGCCCCAACATGAAGGCAAGCTTGAGGGTGTACCCGGGCACTTCTTGGACGAGGAGAACCTCCTCCCTGAACATTTCCAGATAGTGAGCCAACGACTCCTCTGGCTCTTGCTTGATCCTGAAAAGTGCTTCGACATCTTTCTTCCTCTTTCTTGACGTCGAGAAGCGTAGCAGAAAAGCTCGGCGCAAGTCTTCGAAGGCGTAGATGGATCCTTCAGGGAGCTGATGGAACCAGTCCCTGGCCTTCTCCTTGAGGGTGACGGCAAAGAGACGACACTTGAAGGCGTCTGACATGGGCATGATGGAGACCATGTCCTCAAACCACTGCAGGTGTAGGACGGGGTCATCCTTTCCGAAGTAGTGAGACATCTCCGCCCCCTTGAACCCCTCCGGAATCAGGGCTGAGAGGATCAGCTCACAAAAAGGACCTCCGTTGCTCGCCCCCCTTGGGGGCTGGGCGAGCTGGGGCGGGGCGAGCTGGGAGGATGCCCCCCTCCGGAGCTCACCCCCCCGGGGCTGGGCGAATGGGGGTATGGGACTTCCCCACTCGCCCCCTTGGGATTGGGGCGAGGCGAGTGGGGGTATGGCACCTCACCACTCCCCCCCACTAGTACTTGCGTCCTGGCCTGCTGGCCAAGAGTGTTCTCGCCCACCTGCTGAGGTGAGGCCTGTGGACCATCTCCTCTCACGCCTTGGACTATCGAGGTGATAACTACCTGCAGGGTCTGCATGACCTCCTGCCTGAGATTCTCAAACATCTCCAACATCACTCCAGCCACCGGAGGTTGCGAGTGACCGGGGTCGGAACTTCCTCCACCTCCGTCCATGGAGCTCAGCTTGAGGCTTTCTTGAATTGGTCACACTCCACGCTCACCGCACCATGTGTTGAAACAGAGACTTGTGAACAAGACTTAGTCTCAGTGGAGTTCGGGGCCGTCAGCTAGCCGAGGGGCGACCAATCCTTACTCCTCCCAAGGGAGAGCTCTAGGTTGAAGGTGTTGGAACTAGGAACTGGACCAAGGGCTTAGTGGGGAGGTCCCGCCACATACCCGGAAGTTCCCTAGGAACTTCCCCTCCCAAGCCACTACTAAGCTTGGGCACCACTGGAGGCTCTCCTCACCCCCTAGAGAGACTTGGGGAGGGAGAGAGAGGGAGAGAGCTAGCCTAGAATGAGATCTCTCCAAATGGTGCCCCCTTGGTCCTATTTATAGGATTTCTGAAGTTGGGAAACAAATAACCGAAAACTGGTATGCCAGATTACCAAAATACCCTTGAACTGAGCTGCAGATAGCCAAATCCCACTACTCTTGGGCGCTAAATGCAGACCGCCAACCCGGCTTGGAGCTGGGCGAGCCGGAGGCCTCCCGGCCTCCCCGGCTCGCCCCCACGTTGGGGTGCATTTAGACATCCCTCCTGGTGAGGTCTCGCTGGGGTGCATTTAGACACCCCTCCTGGTGAGGTCTCGCTGGGGTGCATTTAGACACCCCTCCTGGTGAGGTCTCTCCTGGGTGCATTTAGACACCCCTCCTGGCTGCCAGACTAGGGAGCAGGGGCGAGTGGAGCTCGTCCCCTGCTGCTGGGCGACCCAGAGGCCTCCCCGGCCTCTCCGTCTTGCCCCCACTAGGCTCTGGGCGAGCCGGAGGCCTCCCGACCTCCCCGGATCGCCCCCACAAGGCTCTGGGCGAGCCAGAGGCCTCCCGGCCCTCCCAGCTCGCCCCCACAGGGCTTTGGGCGAGCCGGAGGCCTCCCGGCCCTCCCAGCTCGCCCCCACAAGGTTCTGGGCGAGCCGGTAGCCTCCCGGCCCTCCCAGCTCGCCCCTACAAGTCTCTGGGCAAGCCGGAGGCCTCCCGGCCCTCCCAGCTCACCCCCATAAGGCTCTGGGCGAGCTGGAGGCCTCCAGGACCTCAAAGCTCGCCCCCACAAGGCTCTGGGCGAGCCGGAGGCCTCCCGTCCCTCCCGGCTCACCCCCACAAGGTTCTGGGCGAGCCGGAGGCCTCCCGGCCCTCCTGGCTCGACCCCACAAGGTTCTGGGCGAGCCGGAGGCCTCCCGGCCCTCCCGGCTCGCCCCCACAAGGCTCTGGGCGAGCCGGAGGCCTCCCGGCCCTCCCGGCTCGCCCCCACAAGGCTCTGGGCGAGCCGGAGGCCTCCCAGCTCGCCCCCACAAGGCTCTGGGCGAGCCGGAGGCCTCCCGTCCCTCCCGGCTCTCCCCCACAAGGCTCTGGGCAAGCCGGAGGCCTCCCGGCCCTCCCGGCTCACCCCCACAAGGCTCTGGGCGAGCCGGAGGCCTTCCAGCCCTCCCAGCTCGCCCCCACAAGGCTCTGGGCGAGCCGGAGGCCTCCCGGCCCTCCCATCTCGCCCCCACAAGGCTCTGGGCGAGCCGGAGGCCTCCCGACCCTCCCAGCTCGCCCCCACAAGGCTATGGGCGAGCCGGAGGCCTCCCGGCCCTCCCTGCATGCCCCCACAAGGCTCTGGGCGAGCCGGAGGCCTCCCGGCCCTCCCAGCTCGCCCCCACAAGGCTCTGGGCGAGCAGGAGGCCTCTCGGCCCTCCCCGGCTCGCCCTCACAAGGCTCTGGGCGAGCCGGAGGCCTCCCGGCCCTCCCCGGCTCGCCCTCACAAGGGAACAGTCCTGGGATTCGCCCCTTAGACTCGACTCCCTCCAAATGCTCACCCCTCCTCCTCCCGGGGTCGCGCCCTTTGGAAATATTGGGCCTAAAAATATCTTGTGCCTCGGGGGCCCACTCGGCGAATACAGGGTTGTACAGATATAGTAAAGGATTTGTTACCAACTGTACCAATTCCCATGATCCTTCCTTTTCCGCTATCACCAAACATCACGATCCCTCCCTTCTTCTTTTCTAGGCTTAGGAACTTTGCTTTATTGCCCTTCATGTGCTTGGAGCATCCTGAATCCAAGTACCACATGTCTTCATTGTCCTTAGCCTGCCTGCACATCTAGAAAGAAGATGAGAGTAAAGATCCGGATACCCAAGTGGAACCACCCATAGAATAAGTGGAAGCCTTAGGTACCCAGATTTGCTTTATAGTATTTTGTTTTATTTTCCTGCAAGAACTAGAAGTGTGACCTAACCTATAACAGTTTGCACACGAAATAAAGGGGGTTGAGACCCTTTTATGGAATATTTTCTTGCTGGAAGAAAGTGGATTTACAAAAGAAAAACATTTTGAGAAAGAAAATTCAGGCTTCTTGTAAGAGGTGCTGGCGCCGGCATTAGTGGCTAGCGCCGGGCGGTAGCCCTCACCTCGATATCCGAGCCCAAATTTTCCAGAACCATGGCACTGGTTCCCTAATATCATTTCCAGTGATTTTTGGCCTATTCCAAATTTTTTAATGGCCATGGTGAGATCATGAACTTGTGCTTTAAGTGAAAATTTTTCTTTCACAAGCATGACACACCTATTTTCAAAATCTTTTTTATTATTTTTGATTTGCAAAAGAGAGGCTTCTAATTTCCTTTCGAATTCCCCCTTCTCTTTTGTAAGAGTTTTGGCATGAGAGAGGGCTTTAGAAAGTGACTCTTCAATATCTTTTGCCAATTTAGTGGAGTGATCACACTCTTGACAAGAGACCTTTCTCTTTTCTAAAACAATTAATTTTTTGGAAAGCTTTTGATTTTCTTTAATAAGAGATTCATTTTCACGATTCAATAAAATACTATCTTTCATATTTTTATCAAAAGCTTTGCAAGTTTCAAGGAATTCATTAAAGAGTTCATCATAAGTGGGAGGAGTTACCTCAGTGTCGATAAGAACACTAGTGTCGTCGCCGTCGTTTCCATGTCCCATGAGGCACATGTTTGCTTCCTCATCTTCGCTTGATGAAGACCCGCTTGATTCTTCGGAGGAGGGGGAGAGTCATCCCATGTTCTAGCTTTTTGCACCTTCTTCTTCTCCTTCCCTTTGTGCCGCTTTTCTTTCTTCTCCTTTAAGAACTTTGGGCACTGGCTCCGAATGTGCCTGGTCTTCCTACAATGAAAGCATTCCGGTGGAGGTCTTTCTTCTTCATCGTCGCTCTCCTTTTCCTTGTTTGAGGATGACACTTTCCATCTTGCATCCTTTTGGATAAATTTCTGGAAAGTGTTTCTCTTTCCGGATTCCGCATGAACTTTCGGAAGTTTTTCACCAAAAGGCTTTCTTCATCTTCATCCTCATCCTCTTGGCACTCCTTCTTTGATTTTAATACCAACGCCTTCTTCTTTGGCTCCTTATTGTATTCATCATATTGGATTTTGAGTTCTACCTCATGGGTTTTGAGATTCCCAGTGAGGCTCTCAACTTGGAGCGTCCTTAGATTGTGCGATTCTGAAATGGTCGTCACCTTCGGGTTGAATTTTGGTGTAAGGGAACGAAGGATCTTTCGGACTAAGTCACCGTTGGAGAAGGTCTTTCCAAGAGCTTTGGAGGCATTGACAATCTTGGTGAAGCGCGTGTACATGGCATCAACATCTTCACTTTCATCTATCCGGAATTTTTCATATTCCGACTCAAGTTGGAAAAGCTTTGAATCTTTAACCTGCGATGTACCTTCATGAGTAAATTCCAAATAATTTTAAATTTCATATACAGTAGTACATGCGGAAATTCTATTAAATTCATTTCTATCTAACGCACAAAATAAAGCATTCATGGCCTTGGCGTTATTTTTGCATTTAAGTTTATCTCTATCATCCCATTTATCTTTTGGTTTATCTAAAATTATCTCTCCAACTACAAATGTAGGAGGAGAGTATTCCTCTTCTACCATATTCCATACCTCAATATCTAGGGTCATAAGAAAACATCTCATCCTATTTTTTCAGTAATTATAATCTGACCCGATAAAGAGTGGAGGTCTACTAATTCCCTGACCCTCAGAAAAAGCGAGATCATAAGATGCCATTATTCCTGGTTTATAAACCGTTTGGAATAACCTGCCCTCTGATACCACTTGTTGGATCGATTGGCGCCCTTAGAGGGGGGGGGGGGGGGGGGGTGAATAAGGGAATAACTTTTCTTTTTAAATTTTTAGGCGATTTACTAAATTGTTTAAAGTAAATTAGAACGAGATAACAATTTAGCTTAAAGAAAGAAACAATTGTAATTTGCAATTTTATAGTTTATGCCAAATGAAAGAAATCAAGTAAACACAAATGGAGACATGATTATATTATATAAAAAAGTGTTTACATAAATTTGATTTCAATATCGCTAGAAATCGGAGGCGTGCAAAGTAAAACAAATTTTCCTTTTCTATACCGACTTGTATCCCCACAAACCGGTTGGCTTTAGCCAATCCTTCACCGGATATGGCTTCAAGCCGCTCTAGCCAATCCTTCCACGTATATGGCCTCAAGCCGCTCTAGCCAATCCTTCCCCGGATATAGCCTCGAGCACCCCCTAGATCTAATCTCCTAGACCTAGTTGCCAACTCACGCGGCGAATTACCCCTAAGCCGCGCAAGGACCTAGTCGCAAACACAAGGTGAATTCAACTACAAAAATTACAATAATGAAATAAAGAAAATAACAAGAACTCCCTCTATGAGATTTCTGAAGTTGAGGATGAAGGATCGCTGTAGCACAAGCGAGGTTGAAGCGATCATTCTTTGGATGCAGCGTGGGGGCTTCCTTCTCCAGAAATCTTCTTTGGCTTTGAGTGGGAGATGAACTTTCGGCAGAGTAGCAACTCTGGAAATTTGTCACAAGTAATCTCTCTGGAAGCTCTAACAGAAACGAGAGAGAGCCCATCAATTTATAGAACTTGAAGATAGCGCCTGTGGTAGCTCCTAGCGCCTGCGGTAGCTACTAGAGCCAGCGGTAGCGTTCATGTGGAGCAGTTGCAAAACCGTTGGCGGCGTGGCGCTGTGCACGAACTTGAGCCAGCGCTAGCGCTGGCGGTAGCACTAGCGCCTGCGTTAACCCCTAACGCTGGCGGTAGTGCATTCTTCCAGATGTTTGAATTCAGCTGCTTTCTACCTGTGGAGTATTGCACCTATAGTTCCTGCACACTATAAACACATGACAAGCAAGATCAAATACAATTTGGGATTTGTTATTCTCAAACAAAGGGATGTGACACACATGTCCAACAAATATCTCGTATCGTCGAGACATCAGCGTCAGAGGCAGAAGCTAGAGGACTTCAAGATCCACCAAGGTCTAAGGCATCGACAAAGTCCTGTCGTCGAGATATTATCCATATCGTCATAGTGCTGTCAGTATCGGCGTGAAGCTGGAAATATCATCGAGACGGAATTCAAATGTTGTGGATGCACAGTCTGCATTTAATGCCGCCGCCTGATTGTCCAATCAGCGCGTACTCTTAAGGAATGGGCGTCTGACAGTGAAGGACATTATATGTGACTGTTAAGCAGCTCATCCGTCCTATAAAAGGGAACAGTGATGCCCTAGAAAAAGCAACCTTCGTGAGAGAGACAAGAACGAAAAAGAATACCGCAGTTGCTTCTCAATACAACAGTACATTCTGCGGAGAAGTATAAGAACAAGTAGAGAACAAGAATCAAGCATTCTTAGAAGAATCAGTCATCTCCATTGACTGATAAGAAGTCGTTCCTCATTAGGCTAAGAAAAGAGATTGAAGAAGAACTGTGCTTTCAAGATCTGAATTAGAAACATCTTCTTCAACCTCAAGTTGCCGATCTCCATCAGGCTAAGTTGCCAATCTTCATCAGGCAGAAGAAAAAGTTTTCATCACCGTAAATCTTTTATGGTTGTAAGTCTTGAGGGCCTAAGTGTCTAGCTTGAGGGCTGGAGAGCTGTGAGGCTTGAGGGCCAGGGAAGTGGACTTGCGGGTCTGATTTTGTCTAGATTGAGGGCTGTAGAGCTGTGAGGCTTGAGGGCCGGGGCAGTGGACTTGCGGGTCCGATATTGTCATGTTTGAGGGCTTGGGTGCAGTAAGGGCTTGCGGGCTTAGGGTGTAGGCACATGACTTGTGGGTTTGTGTTGTGTAGGGCTTGAGGGCCTGAGTGTCGAGCTTGCGGGCTCGGGTGCAGTAGGGGCTTGCGGGCCTTGGCTGTAGGATTTGCGGGTCCGTGTTGTAAGGCTTGCGGGCCTGAAGATTTGGCGGAGTTTGTTGAGCCTAGCACACTGCTAGGTAGGCGTAGAGGGAAAGATGACTACTCAAGACACCCTGTCTTGAGGAACCTCTATAAGTTCTTGCGTGCTTTCTGTGTTGTGTTATTCTAATTTGCAGATCTATTAATCAGAAAACAAGAACACCTAAAGGGGTTAAAATAATTTGTAAAACCTATTCACCCCCCCCCCCCCCCCCCCCCTCTAGGTGATAAGTTGACTCCCAATAACTAACAAGTGGTATCAAAGCGAGGTTGTTCAAAGAAAAGCTTAACAGCTTGAACAGATCTACCAGTGGGTGTCTACTTTCCACAGCTATGGAATCAAGGATAGCTGTTTGCTCCAGGGAGAACTTTGCCCTTTGGAAAGTAAGAGCTAGAATATTCATGGAGGCAGTGGATCCCAGAATGTTTCAAATCATTCAAGAAGGGCCATATGTCCCCAAGCCAGTGCTCAAGAGAATGACTGCAGAAGATGAGATCCTTCTAGCCAACTTGGACAAAGAAGCCAGAAGCATTCTAGCTGGTGCAGTAGATCTGCCAACACTCCAGAAGCTGAGTCACTACACAACCGCAAAAGAGATGTGGAACTCTCTAACTGTCCTTATGGAATGATTAAAAGAAGATAGAAGCAGGGTAGCTGAGAAAAAAGTCAGAGCGTTGAGCGATAGCGACTCAATCTGTTCAAACTTAGAAGAGAATGTTGATTTTGGACTGACTGCCTTGTCTGAGTCAGAGGAAGAAAGTCAGGATGATGTCTGTTCTGAACAGGTATGTATCAGAGCACCCCTAACTATTTTAGACGGTGAATCAGATGATGAAGAATGCTCTGTAGCCAGAGAAAGAATACGAGCACCTTTAACTCTCACAGACTGTGACTCTGAGGATGAGGAAGTCTGTGGGTTGATGGCTCTATCAGATGAAGAAAATCATGATGAATCACATCATGATCAGGTATGCATCACTCACACATCTTTACTACCTGCTTCAATTATGAAGACCAAGAGTGCATCAGATGATTGCTCTGTAAGAACCCTTTTTTTTTCAAACCCGGGGTCTTATGCCCAGAACCGCCGTTTTACGGTGACATCCTCACTCGGGAAGGTCACCACTACAAAATGCCGATCCTTCCGGCCTTATCGATCATAGAAAAAGTAAGAGTAACAAACTTGAGAAGAAGACAAGTCCACATCACATATATAGTAAATCATCACAAGAGATGTCCACATAATCACATCCGAAATCAAAGACAGAAATAACAAGGGCTCCTGCCCGATACATCAAATCCTCCCTACATAAACACTCGCAGAAGCAAATCAACTAATAGTAACACTCACGGATCCCAACACTGGTGCTCCTGTGCTAGACTGCCCCGTCTCCATCTGCACCGGCCTTCGGTGCTGCTTCGTCTCCGTGGTCTCCTAAAATGATAAGGTCCACCGACCGTTAGTCAAAAAGACTAAGCCAATCCCCCACCCCTCCCCCGATGACTCCTAGGCACCGTACAGGAAAGATGAAGCGGAGGACAGCAAGGGGTATAACAAAAGCAGGTGACAGGGGTACAAGGAATGTCTACACTACACATGTATATATATATATAATTGAAGCAGTAAAAGAGCATAGTAAGAGCAGGTAAAGAATAAGTAAAGTGCAGTAAGTAAAGACATGTATATAATAGAAGAGTAACCATTGATTTATAGGAATGCCCACACAAACCTATAGACCAAGGGGTCGTTTAGCAAGGCCTATCGTTTAAGAAGTCCATAACCGACTTATACGATAGGGGTAGGGCTTGAAATGCAATGTTTATGCTATGTCATGCAAGGTATGCAGTAAAATGTTATGTTCACACAAGTGCAACTTACACACTACGACTCTATGCACACAGACCTTTAGTTCCCACTTTTTGGAGCTAGCAAAACTCTGAGGATACTCCCGTAGTGGCAAACGAAAGCGGTGGGTTGGGCCTCGCCCACCTCTAGGTTGGTATTTGCACTACCTAACCTAGACCTAACGTACGCCTCAACGCTAAGAACACAACAACGGAGCTCCTGCGTACTCTTGCAGGTTAGACCACCAGACTTGTCTTGGTAAAAGGGTTATCCACTCTTACCGAGCCCAAGCATTAATGTCGGTGCAACGACCATCAATGATAAGGACCCACCACCTTATGCACATGCAAACATGTTTACCATCTAACTCCGAGCCATAAGCCCGCCGGCTAATCCTCCCGGCACAACAAACATTACTGAGCCACAAGCTCACCAGACTAATTAGTCTGCTGCTACAACCACCGAGCCTACCGCTCGTAAGACCAGACCGACTAAGCATCCGTAACCACGGGGTGTGAGTGAGTGTGTTATTAATTACTCTTGTACAACATCTTGCTCTTACGATTTATGGTTAATCTTGGACTTCCCGAGGATTACCCTATAAGGGGCTCGCTACGGTACTACGAACTATAATGGAATGACACCGCACGACTCCCTTTCTCAAGACATTTAATATTATGGGTATCTACCCATATGCCTAAGCCTCTTAGCTTTTCACTTAAATTAACCCTAGGTATTTTATGGCCTTCTAAGGGGGAAAGACGATCTTTCGTCGGTCCCGGACACCACCTTACCCTTAACTCTCCAAGTACACTCTCATCTCATAAACTCCTTTTGGTGACCTTCAATCTATTCAACCTGACCATGTGCACCAACTACATGCCACTTCCACTTGGTAGGCCCCTAAATATCCAAATTTCACATTTTTACTATACGCAGACCAAACTAACTATACGAAGCTTACAAGTAGAGGTACTCCAAATATTCATCCTCATGACATAAGATTTTTATTGGAGGACTATCAAGACATTATAAGACTAAATCCAAAGACTCATATTTTTCCTCACCATTTTAACATTTATTTAAATTTCTCCAATATTTGTCATGCATGAATATGAACATGAAGTGTAAGGTATTCTCAAGACATGATCCTCATAAAATTAAGATAAATCTATCATGCCAAAATAACAGTAAATAATGAATATCACAATTTTACAGTAAGGAAATGTCCTCTATTTTTAATATTTAACTTTTATCCAAACTTGAAGATTTATGAAGGAACTACCAAGAATACTTATGCCAAAATTATAGGAAAATTACCAGACGTCTATTATGTCCAGAAAAGCTCAATTACAGAGTTTCACAATTTATGGAAATCATTTCCTTACTGAAATAATTAATCCAAATAATTCCTAATTTGCACATGTTGTGAAGTAGCCTACTGATAACAATTTCCAAAAAATTCTATAAAAATTTACAGAGCTTCCTAGTGCTCTGAAATGTCTTATC
This sequence comes from Dactylorhiza incarnata, assembly GCA_033032865.1. Classification (NCBI taxonomy): domain Eukaryota; kingdom Viridiplantae; phylum Streptophyta; class Magnoliopsida; order Asparagales; family Orchidaceae; genus Dactylorhiza; species Dactylorhiza incarnata. The sequence continues at coordinate 5,099,676 of JAWHQI010000068.1, forward strand.
ACCAAGTTGCATATTTTTCCAGAGAGGTTTGGACCCTTAATTATATTTCTTAAGATTGAGACAAAATAGGTGCCTTGAGAATAAAATACTAAATAAATCATTAAATAAATTAAACAAAAATTACCAGGGGTCAATATTATGATTATAAAGGCACCACCAAGATTTCATATTCATTCAAGATCATTTGTACATGTAAATATCTCTTACAAGAAGTTTACCTAAAGGGGTTATGACCTAATTTAGGGGGGATAAGTCCTCCTAAAATTATCTCAAAGTTCTCTAGGGCATAAATACATCCCATGAACTTATCCACCAAGTTCCATGACCATACAAGAACATTTGACCCCATGTCCTTCACAAGGTTCAAGAGCAACCCTAAGATTAATACTAGGGTCCGAGTGCATATCCACATCTACACCACCCCATCTTACTCATGAAGGTGTTTTAGGTGGTCCTAAACCAGTGGCCAATGTTTCAACTCATGGTGATGAGTTCTGACCACCATACCCCAAGATAAACACCATGCCCTAACTTTGACCCAATTTGACCTAACCTGGGTTGACAATTTATCCAACCAAATCAGTCCCAATTGGGCTGAGATTTTTACCAGGGTCATGTGATAACCCTAAGAAGTACCCACCAAAATTTGGAGTGCATTGGAGGTCATTTGACCCAATAATTAATTAATATTTAATTTAAGAAACAATTACAAAAACCTTAGAAAGAGGTTCTCCTAAAGTTCCCATCTTTGGGTATGATGTGTGGGTAAGTGTAAATAGCCTATGTTTCAATTTTCAAGTCCATCCCATAACCTAATCAAAAGTTATTCAAGATATGATGGCTGTCCTACACTAGGGACCAGTCCCACAAAAATGGACCTACAGGGAGCTACATAACTCCTTTTGGGGTGAAATCATTTTTAAAATAAACTAGACTCCAAGGGCAACTTTGGTGTTGACCACTTTTTCATTTGAGGGGTTCTATTATTTTTAGTAATTAAAATGAAATACTGCAGGAAGTATGACAAAATGTGTTGGAACAAGTCTCTGAGTTCGACGAAATATGATCTGCGTTCGACGAACTCTGCTCTGCGTTCGATGAATGTCGTGCTTCAGTGAACTCGACGAAAGCCGATCTTCGTTCGATGAACTAATCCAGTTCAATGAATTAATTTAGTTCGGCGAATCAACTCCGTTCGACGAACTCCGTGCTCAGTTCGTCGAACTCAACTACCAGTTCAACGAACTCTAGAGGGTGTTTGACAAATGAAATCTATTCGACGAACTCCGGGTTCCGTTCGACGAACTCAACTATTAGTTCGGTGACCTAATTTTGTTCGACGAACGCCGGGTTCCGTTCGACGAACTCAACTATTAGTTCGGTGAATTAGTTCGGTGAATTTCTTCTACTCCGATCGACGAATTAATTAAATAAGAATATAACATAATCATTTACTCCGGATTCAAAATGAAATAACATTATAACATATAACAAAATCACGGCAAATCCGATGGCTCGCAGTCATCGTCCTAGTTGGATGGACGGCGCGCGACAGCTCGTCTTGGGATCCTTTGCGGATGATATACCGGCCACCTGTGCCACTTCCCGGCCAGCCAGTGCCACCACGACCTCCGTTGAGCTGGTGGCTGGCGATAGGGGATTGTTGGACTGCCGGAGGTGTCGGAATTGGGGTTTTGAGGAGGGGAAAGAGAGCTCGAAACGAGCTCTTTCGGAAGCGCGATCAATGCCCAATTGAGCTCGGATCAAGCCCCAAATTATGAAAAGATCTAGCACTAAAGGAGAGGAGGCGGATCAGACCTGTGTGGGGGTTTGGTGGCGCGTATTCCGACGAGTTGCCATGGCCGGAGGTGGAGATTTCGGCGCCATGTCGATCCTAGATTCTGGTGCTCAATTTCTTCGGGGGGGGGGGGGGGGGGGGAGAGGGGGTTTCAATCCTTTCCAACCTCTGAAGATGTTAAAGGGGTCAATTGAGGCTAAGGGGGAGGAGTTACTCGGATTGCCATTAATGGCCATCAGTGAAGGTTTTGGTTACACATGGGGGAGTGAATCTGGGCATCAATATGGTCGGGGAAGGGTTGAAAACTTCTCCTCTCCCCAAGGGGAGATGAATGGTGCCATTATTGGAGGAGATGGAAGGTTTCCTCTTCCTCTCCATTAACTCCCCCTTCCTTCTCTCTCTTTCAAATTAGGGTCTCTCTCTCCTGGTCGAATCTCTTTAAATTGGATGGCCAACTCAGCAACATTCAATCCCCATGAGGTGGTGGACCCCACCAATTGGGTCTAGCTCAAGTGGGTTGGGTTTAATTTGGGGGAATTGGGTTATTTTGACCTAATTTAGTACAAAGTTGACTTTGGTCAAATTGACTAATTGGGTTTACCCCAATGGGTTTCTTAGGCTCCAATGGCCTCCCTTAAGGGTTAGGAAGGTCTAGGTAGGGTCAAGTTGGCAAGGTGACGGTGAATTACCCCTCAATATGGCACTTTTGACCAAATTTGGGCTAGGGTTGACTTAGGGTAAATTGGCCAATTTAGAGGTCCCATGATGGGGCTTTCTGGTCCATTAGGTTCCTAATAACCCTATAAGGGTAGGGGAAAGGTCAATTTGGCATGGTGGAGGCCAATTGACCCTAATTGAGTTAGTTTGACCAATTTTAGAGTTAAGGTTGACTTTAGCCAAATTGGCCTCTTTGGTTGACCCCAATGGGACCCTAGTGCTCCAAGGAGACCCCTAATGGGTTAGGGATACTATGGTGGAGTCAAGGTTCAAGGAAAGGCCCTAAAATCCAACCATAGGCTACGTATATGAAAACTGCTATATCTAGACCACTGGGATTTCTCCTTCTCATCCAAGCTCACATGTTCTTAAGCTCTTCCTATGGTTTTGTCATGACCTAGTCATGACAAAACCAACTTAGGGGGTCTAGTTGTTTGGGGGATGTTACAAATCCCAATACATAAAAATAAAAATATCGTCCTCGAAATTTAGGTTAAGCCTGTGGGGATTCTACTACAAGCAAGAACATGTAACATCCCTAAAAAAATTAAATTATACCTGTCGTAAAGAGCTCCGGGTACTTTTGCTGCATCATGTCCAGTGGTTTACAGGTATGCTCCTCTTGCCCATGATTCCTCCATAGGACCTTGACAAGCGGAACCTTCTTGCATCGCAAGATTCGCAACTTCGTGTCGTCTATCTGAACTGTCTCCAGGTGAACCAACCGATCAGTAGCTACTGGCCCCTCCGTAGTAGATATATGTTGCTCTGGCCATAGTAGAGCGCTCCTAAGTGAGGAGACGTGGAAAACGTCGTGCAGTCCCTCTAACTCCAGCGGTAGCTCCAGTCTGTAAGCCAGGGGACCGCTCCGCTCCAGGATCCTGTAAGGCCCCATATATCTCGGACTGAGCTTCTTACGCCCGCGAACCCACGAGACTCCATGCATCGGACGTATCTTCAAGAAGACCCGATCTCCCACCTGGAACTCTACCATATGATGACGCGCATCGTAATACTAGGCCTGCCTGCTCTGGGCCTCCAGCATCCTATCTCAAATCAGTCTCACTTGAGCCTCCGTATCCTCCACGAAGTCTGAGCCAAGTGCCTTGGGATCCTCATCCTGAATCCAAGACAATGGTGTCCTGCACCTCCATCCGTATAAAGCCTCATAAGGTGCCCTGCCTATGCTAGCCTGGTGACTGTTGTTTTATGAGAACTCGACTAATGGTACCAGTCTCTCCCATGGATCCCCGCGGTCCAGAATGCAAAGGCATAGAAGATCCTCTAGGGTCCGGTTGGTACGCTCCGTTTGCCCGTCTGTCTGGTGGTGGAAAGCTGTACTAAAAGTCAACCGGGTGCCCAGGTAGGCCTACACTGCTCTCCACTCCCTCGCCGTAAACCTTCCATCTCGATCTGACATGATAGTCCTCGGCACACCATGGTATCAGACAAACTGCTCTACGAACCTCCGCACCAAAACACCGACCAAATCGTCCTTCCTGATTGGAATGAACCTAGCCACCTTCGTCAATCTGTCAACGATCACCCAAATCGAGTCATTTCCCGCATGAGATCGGGGAAGACCGTGTATAAAGTCCATAGCGATGTCGTCGAACTTCCACTCCGGTACAGGGAGTGGCTGCAATAATCTTGCTGGGTTCCGGCACTCCGCCTTCACTAGTTGGCAAGACTCGCAGTGGGTCACAAAGTAGGTGATATCCTTCTTCATACCCGGCCAGTACATAGTCCTCTTCAGATCCGCTGTCATCTTAGTGATACCCGGGTGCACGGAGTATCTACTATAGTGAGCCTCTGTCATAATGTCCTCCCAAATCTGGCTCCCTGCCGGTATATACATTCGGCCTCTAAAACTCAACAGGCCGTCCTTCAAGGAATAGTCTCCAGCTGAGCCTGCCTCCAAGTCTCTAAAAATCAGCTCTAGCTTGGCATCCTTCCTCTGCCCATCCATAATGCGGTCCCGAATATCGTAAGTGGTACCCATCGCCGCTAAATACTCCTCGTATAGCTCTGGATCATCCCTAGATACTAAGGAGATCTGCATGTCTTCGAACATCCTTATTAGCTCCATGGACATCAGCTTGGGCTCCGCTCCTGATGCGGTAGCTCTCCTGCTCAGAGCATCCGCTACTACATTCGCCTTCCCTGGGTGGTAATGCATCGTGTACTGGTTGTCTGATAAAAACTCCACCCATCGCCTCTGCCGGATGTTGAGCTCCTTCTGCGTATCTACGTACTTCAGATTCCTGTGATCTGAGAATATGTCGCAGTGGACACAATAGAGATAGTGTCGCCAGATCTTGAGAGCAAATACAACTGCTCCCATCTCCAAGTCATGCACCGGGTATTTCCGCTCGTGATTCTTCAACTGGCGGGAGGCGTATGCTATCACGTGCCCGTTTTGCATCAGAACGACACCCATCCCTTGATAAGACGCATCCGTGTACACCTGAAATAATTCCCTCCCCGACGGAAGGGCCAGGATGAGAGCCGTAGTAAGTCGACCCTTCAGCTCCTGGAAGGCTGCCTCACACTGCGGCGTCCATGTGAAAGCAACATCCTTTTTCATCAGGGATGTGTGATGCATATTCGGCAAGTGCATCGGTTGCTGTCAAGTAATAAAATTTGGAATAGCTTCCCCGAATATCGTCTCTCAAGGAATGCAGGTTCTGGTGAACGAAACGCGTGGTGAATCGATTGTTACACGATCAAATAAAGTAAAAGCAAGGGCATTGTGATTTGGTTCCTAAGCTAATGCGGAAAGGAGAGATGCGGGTCAAAAATCCGCTTCGCAAGCCGGGATGGATGCAACGGACGCGATGCCGTGCTTTGGGAGGCGCGTGGACAAGAAGTAACTGTGACGGTTGAGGGTCGCACACACCTCTTCTCCAAGCATCACCACTAGCAATTGCTAGGGCTTCACACACAACGAACTCAGAAAATCACAACAAGGAAAATGCTATTCTCACACCACCGCATCATTACACATGGATATCAAAAAAGATCTATGACATTAAGCTAAGCAATAGTTCATTACAACAACACCAAGAAAGTACAAGAATCAAGTTTAGAGAGGACCAATAGGAAGATGTCACCGCATCTTGGGTTCTCGGCTGGAATGAGAGGTTGTCGGGCTCTCTCCGGGCTCGGCCCTCAGATGGTGTGCGGACTCGATGGAGGCTGTCACCGCTCCAACGACCTACAACACTTCTATGGCTTCCCACGACAAGGAATGCTTGAACACTTGGTGGAGAATGCTTGCTAACACTCCCGAATGGAAGAATGGTGGTGGAAATCGCCGAAAAATGGTCTCCTTGGTGGTGGAGGTGAAGGACAAGCCTTCAGACCTCAGAAACGGCGAGGAGGACCTGATTTCCCGCTCCCCTTGCGAGCTCTCCCATTGACTGCGGTGTATCCTACATTTTATACTAAACAGGCAGAAAAATGGTCATGCACGGTCGAACGCACGACCGTGCGTGAACCGTACGATATTAAATGGTAAAATCTGACTTGAGGGAGACGCTGCGCCGCCCGTGCATTTTACTCACGCACGGGCAAATCCACCCGTGCGTACAAACGCACGGGTAAATTCAGAATGACTAAAAACAAGAGGAAAAATGTCGATCGTGTGTTTTACTCACGCACAAGCAAATCCACCCGTGCGTAAAACGCACGACTAAACTCAGATTGTCCATTTTCTGCTCAGATACAGACGCACGATCCCTACCGTCCGTGCATCAAGGAAACGCACGACCGTGCGATATGCACAGACTAGATTTTAGGGGAAAACGGGATGATCCAGCCACCTGCACATAAGACATACCAGCTGGGAATACACCTCCAGCACCAAATAAACACAGAAAAAGGATTGGGGAGCACCATGTGCTTACCCCCAATAACAAGGAGCGCAAATGTACACTGAAATAGGCCTAAGAGTGCACCTAGCAGAGAATAACAAATATGATCGTAAACATGCCTAAAGTGTGGTGCATCGACTAGATATACGGCCCAGATGAGTCCATAAATGTGTATATAAATGGGACTCATCACACCCCCAGACTTAACCATTTGCACGTCTCGGGCAAACTACTCCGCTCTCCTATCGGAACAATTGGATGTTAGAGTATGATTGAGTGGTGGAGACTCATGCAAAGTCGCATGCTCACGGGCGTAGAAATACATTAGAATAGAATTTAACTCAAAATTATATTTAACTATTTCTAAAACAGTAATTTGAAATCTAATTTACTTGGATGGTGAATCCTGGTAAATCTTTCGGTCGCGCAGAAGGGAAAATAGCGTGACTAATGAGTAGAGTTTTACTTGAATCAAAGCTCGGGACAAACTCCTAAGAAATCCATCAAAGTCGGTGTCCATAGGCTTGCACGTTCGCACTCTCTCTACTGCATGAGACGACTCGTACCTAAAATCAATAGGACTTATGGGTTATGATTGGGCTTAGGTTGATTTTAGGCTAGATAAGTAGAAGGACGATGGGAATCACATTCAACATAACTGAGCACTCAAGAGAATTACAATCACCAATACAACAATTTCAAGAAGTACACAACACCCCCAGACTTCAACTGAACACTAGCTGTGTGTTAAGCCAATCATACTTTGTCTCTCTCGAGAGAATGAAATTGAAAGTTCGTTTTGAACAATTTTTTTCTTCTTTTTCTCTTTTTTTTCTTTTCTCGACAGAATTTCTTTTGTAGGCACACTAAAAACTTCTCCTTCAGCTTTTTCAAAGCTATCATACAACACGGAGATGACACCAAACATGATAGATATATAAAAATTTCTTTCAGCTCATTTGTTGGTGCGAAAATGGGTTTGGCCGTATGGCTTTGGTGACATTTTGGTGGAGCTAAACAAGGAGGAAAGGTAGGCTCAAGTGGGCTTGCAAAGGTGATTACATTGGTAAGGATTTCAAAAGCACAAACAGATCATGAAATGGCCTATATCACACTTTATAACGAGTACTTCAACGCAATCGTTTCAAGAGTCGCCTAGTGCAAGTTCTAGCCACCGAGAAAGGTTGTCCTTCCTTCCGACCCTAGTAATAAGCTACTACTAGTACAGATACACTAGACCCTATGCTACCGTTGGATTCACCGGATTCACCAATAAAGTAAAATAAATTGTAGCTACTATAATAGAAATACTTAAATTACAACATTGAATTTTATTCTACTCTAATTGAATTTCTAGGCGTGACGGGAGCACTCGACTAGAGCACTACTCGAGTCGATATTTTTCTCCACTCCTCACTCATATCCTAACAATCCAATTCTTACGAGCGGGGAACCTTGCAGCAATACCCAATAAGCACGCGTGATCAAGTGCGCGTGAACTAGGTGCAAGTGTATGCAATGTGCACAATACAATTGAAAATTCCTAACTCAGCACATTCTAGCATGCTATGCAAAGTGTGTGCACGTGCATAGCTCGATCCTTCCCCCAGACTTGATCAAAACTAAATAAAATAGGGAATTCTGGAATAAGGAGAATATGGGTAGATTGGACCTATGCTCATAAATGAGCATGCCAGAAGTGCGATAATTCCTTCTTTAAGTTTGTCTCCCAAGAAACCCTTTTGTTTAACGTCCTTAAAGGTGGGCCAAATACCTGTATTAAAGCAGTTTATAAAGTCTAGGAATAAGCAAAAGTCAATAAATCCTAATTAATATTACAAGCTCAAAATAAATCAGTTATAAGCTGATTTGAAGTAGTAACAACTGATGAAAGAGAAAGGTCCGGGGACCTGGTAGTAGGGGCAGAAATTAAGTAGGATGCTCAGCCTCCAACCCCAAATCTCCTCCTTTTTCGCTCTCTTCTTTTCCTCCAGTATTATGTCTTCAAAGAAGAACCGCTTGCCCCTTGTAACCAATCCTCAAAGGGAAGCACCAACGATGATGAGGAAACAAGATGTTTCTTCACTGTACCTTCCTCATCCCGCCAGGCTTTCGGCTCTTCCATGCATAAGGTCTGATCAACCGGAGGAGGGGCATCCTGCATCCTTGTACATAAAGAAAGGGGGTCAGGAAATAAATTGGAAGAAAAACTAAAAGAAATATCATCTGAGGAGATAATCCCGGCTTCATCCCCCATAGGGTGCGGCAAAGACAAACTGATGATATCATCGAAGATTTCACTAGACTCAACAACGCATGCAATGGCCTCCTCTATAACTTGGACTTCCTCGCACTGGACCGAAATGGTTGCTTCGGCACAATCGAGACTGTCCTACTCCATGAGAGTGGGCACGACACTGTGCAGGTCTGCAACATCCTGCAAATTGACCTCAATGACAATATCAGAAATAGATGTAGATTCATGTGTAGTGGGAGAAGACGTGCTTCTTAAGAGTTCGGGCTCACTCTCCACACAAGGGCACAAATCCACACAAAGTGGTACATGAACCGAAGAGTTATGGGGGTCACATCTGAAACAGAGTCATGAGGGACACTGATGCACGTGTCGATTCCAGAGACTTCAAAAAGTGAAGGTGGAAGTGACACGTAACCAGAGGAGGGAGCTGTGTTTGCAGAATTCGAGGATGGGAAGATCCAGATATCCGGCTCATCGTCATCTGCCAATTGGCGAAGATAATCCGCACAGTCCTTCAAGGCGTGCTCTCTACTTTTGCAAAATAAACACTGCTTTACCGGCTTTGCCGGCACCCAAGGTGCGGTAGCCGCGTAATAGTGCGACAACAGAGGCGTAGTAGAGGAGCCAAAAGATTTATGGGCTCCGAACGGTTTCTGAACAACACCATACTCTTTGGGACACCTATCACTAGCGTGGGATGTGTCCCCACACCAACGACATCTGATATTCAAATGTGCCCATATGATACAGAAGAAGAAAATAGCATGAAAAAGAGTAAATTAAAAAGGAATAAAAGACCCAATCGAAAACAATCGATTGACAACCAAAATCTCATCACGCCTGCATTCCCCGGCAACGGCGCCAAAAACTTGATGCGTATTCGGCAAGTGCACCGGTCGCTGTCAAGTAATAAAATTGGGAATAGCTTCCCCGAATATCGTCTCTCAAGGAATGCAGGTTCTGGTGAACGAAACGCGTGGTGAATCGATTGTCACACGAGCAAATAAAGTAAAAACAAGAGCATTGTGATTTGGTTCCTAAGCTAATGGGGAAAAGAGAGATGCGGGTCAAAACTCCGCTTCGCAAGGCAGGATGGATGCAATGACCAGGATGCCTGTTAAAATTTTTGATTTGAATCATTTAGGAGTAAGCAGGAGTTACATCAACTGAGTTAAAGCCAAACAACCACAATGCCACACAGCAACACAAGAAACTTTATTGAAACACAATCTTCATTTACATTGCGAGGTATACATGGCGAGACATGATTCATCAGAATCACGGAGATGAGAAGAACAAAACACACCAAAATAAATCTGGCGGCTAGACAAGCTGAGACCGCACAGACCGCTCGACTCCAGAGGTCGCCCGGCTTGACTTGAGATTGCACGAATAGAAACCGGACAGACTGCCAGCACTGCAAGACCTCACCTCAGACCGCACGAACTGGAGCTTATTGGAACGAAGAACTGAAGCTGTCGCCAGACCGCAACTCAGATCGCCTAACCGCTGAAGGTCGCCTGATCGCTGAGCTCGCTGCGAACATCACAAGAACGAACATAAACCAGTTCGCAGACAGACCGCTGCCAAACTATTTGTTCAAGCCGCTGGGAATCACAAAGGAAGAAGACCGCAACCTGCTGATTGCAAACCTGCAAACACAACAAACAGTCAGCTCGCTTCCGAGACCTCCCGACCTCAAAGTGAGACCACACGAATTAACCCAGGCTCAGTTCTTACAGTTCTCGTTAGGAATGACGGGCCCTGCACTTCTATTTATAGGCGGGTAGACGGATGTCGTCGCCGCACAGGAGAGATACAATCACCACCCGTCAGATCGCCAGAGGTCACATAATGCAGACCGCGTGATCAGACCTCTTGGACGATCATCCGACCAAGACGCAGATCAGCAGACAAAATCACGCACAGGTCGCGCGAACACGAGACCGCGCGGTCACAAAGGTACTCCTTCCTTAGACCACCAGGAGCAAACCAGGAACCATCTGGCCGACTTAGAACAAGTTGCCAGATCGCTAAGCACAAACCGCCAGGACAGGCGGTCACACATAGGAACAGACCGCCCGGTCTTCCAACAAGGAAGACAAGCCAACCAGCACACCAGCTCGGGAACAGACCGCAACTACAAAGAACAAACCGGAACAACCAGCAGACCGCCAGAACAAACCGGCAGAGCCAGACCGGCAGATAACATACACAAGCCGCGCGGTCTCCCAAACCAGACCGCCCGGTCTCCTCCACTCCACTTCAAAATTTCAACACTCCCCCTTGAAGTGGGAAGTGGAGACCAGCCCGAGTAAACTCCGCAACCGTGTGAACGGTCCCTTTGACAGCGGCTTTGTGAAGATGTCTGCGACATTGTCCACACTCCGAACATGCTCGACCATAAGAGATCCTCCCAACACCTTTTCACGAATGAAATGGTGCTCAATCTCAATATGCTTGGTCCTTGCGTGACAAACTGGATTATTAACCAGCTTGAGAGCACTCTCATTGTCCCCGCGTAGCATAGTGGGACCTCAAACCTCCTCATGAACGTCCTCTACCAACCTCCTGAGCCAAACGACTTCCTGAGCTACCAAGGCCGAAGCCTTGTATTCCGCTTCTGTGGTAGATACGGACACTGAGTCCTGCTTTTTGCTGCACCAAGAGATAGCTGTGGGGCCCATCATAAAGACATAACCAGACGTTGATCTCCGATCATCCACGTCTCCCCCGTAGTCAGCATCCATGTATCCATGCAACTCCAAGCTTGACCCTCTCCTAAATAGGAGACCCAAATCAGAGGTCGACTTCACAAATTTCAGAATCCCTTTCGCCGCCAGAAGATGAGGCTTCCGTGGCTCCACCATGTACCGACTCACTTTGCCAACTACATAAGCAATATCAGGCCTCGTGATGGTCAAGTAAATCAAGCTCCCAACTAGAGCTCGGAACACCAACGGATCAGATAGAACTCTTCCGTCATCCTTCCGAAGTTTATGATTCTGTTCCAGAGGTATAAAGCTGCTCTTCCCTTCTTCCATGCCAAATTGTTGAACGATCCGCTCCGCATATCCTTCCTGAGAAATGAGCACTCCGCTCTCCCGCCTCTAGACCTCGAGTCCAAGGTAATGGTGAAGCTCCCCCAGATCCTTCATCTCGAACCTGATAGCAAGCTCAGCTCTCAGCCTTGCTACTGCCTCCTTCGAGTTCCCGGTGACAATCATGTCATCCACATACAACAGCACAATAACCCGAAGCGCCCCCTCCTTCTTGACGAACAAGCTGGAATCAGATTCTGAAGCAAAGAACCCGCAGAATAAGAGATACTCCGCGATCTTCCCATACCACGCCCGAGGCGCTTGCTTCAACCCATATAAGGCCTTCTTCAGTTTGCAGACGTAGTTCGGACGATCCTCTGAAATGAAACCCGGCGGCTGGATCATGAAGATATCCTTGTCAATCTCTCCGTATAAGAAGGCATTCTTAACATCAAGCTACCAAATCTCCCATCCTCAAGATGCCGCCAAAGCAATAACAAATCAGACCGAAGTCATCTTTGCCACTGGACTAAACATCTCATCGTAATCTTCACCATACTGCTGTGAGAACGCGCGAGCTACCAGGCGAGCCTTGTATCGCTCGATCGTGCCGTCAGCTTTCTTCTTGAGCTTGTAAACCCATTTGCATGTTACAGGGGTAATGCCCTTTGGCCTGGGCACTAGAGACCAAGTATCATTCTTCTTGAGAGCATCCATCTCCTCTTGCATAGCAATATCCCACTGCTTCACGCCTTTGGCTTTCTCAAAGCTCGACGGCTCCCTCTCATCCAAGCGACCAACGAAGAAACATGAGACGAAGCTCACCATGTTTCCTCCTGTGTATCGATCTGGTGGCTTGATAGTCCTCTTCGACCTCCTAAGAGGTTGCACCTGCTAAACACCTCTTCAGCTGCTTCTTCTATGCAAGCTCCTCTTCGAGACGAACTTGGAGCATCGCTCCTCTGCTTCCAGAACCTGAAGCCTCCATCTCAGAACTTGACACAACTGGAGCTCCTGGTGAAACAGGCAACTCCACTTGAAGACTTCCCGCAGCTTTCCCTGCTTCATCAACCCTGCTCTCCGGTAGTTCAACTCCTGAACTCCCCTTGTAGGAAGTCACTTCATCGAACACCACATCCCGAGACACCACTGATCTCCGTGTCTCAGGATCCATGCACCTCCATCCTTTCTTCCGCTCATCATACCCAACATAGACTAGCTTCCTTGCTTTCACATCTAGCTTTGTCCGAAGAGCATCAGGAATATGCACATAGCAGGTTGACCCGAACACCCGAAGGTGTGCAACATTCGGTTTCTCCTTGAACATCAGTTCGTGAGGGGTCTTCATGTTGATAGGACTTAGAGGCATTCTGTTGATGAAGTAAGCCGCACAAGACATTCCCTCCGCCCAAAAGGACTTTGGGATACTCTTGGCATGAAGCCAGCATTTGCAGGTTTCCGTCAGATGATGGATCTTCCTCTCCGCAACGCCATTCTGCTGTGGAGTATGGGCACAAGTGAGCTCTCTCCGAACGCCGTGTTTCCTGCAAAAACTTGAGAACTCACCAGAGGTGAACTCCCCACCATTGTCAGTTCTCAATTTCTTCACCCGCAGGCCAAACCGACCTTCCACCAGCTCCTTGAACTCCACAAACTTCGCAAAGGCTTCCGACGTCTCTTTCAGAAAATACACCCAGACATATCTGGTGTAATCATCAATCAACACCAACATATATCTATTACCTCCAAGGCTTGGGGTGGCAGTCGGTCCCATCAAATCACCGTGAAAGCACTCCAACGGCGCTTTGCATCTTGTTTGTGATTTATCAAATGGAAGTCGATGAGACTTACCAAAGTGACATCCAGCACAAACAAAAAGAGGACAAGCTAGGAAAGCCCTTGACAAGGCCCCTTACCGCCATTGCCTTCAATTTGTCCATGCCAACATGCCCCAACCTTTCATGCCAGATAGCGGCGCTATCGTTGGTCTTCATCTTATCAACATAGGTACTTGTCGATAACACGAACAAGTCCTTCACCCTCTTTCCAACATGGATAACATCTTCCCTAATCTCCAGTTGAGTTTAAAGAAACTTCACTTCTGTTGGGCCAAACAGAACGTGATAACCAACATCGACCGCATTGGTCACAGAGAAAAGATTCTTCTTCATACCAGGCATGTGATAAACACTCCTCAAGGTGAGTGGACCCTTATCACTGCTCAGGGAGACAATACCTTCTTGTTCGACAACATGAACAGAATTATCAGCCGTAATGATAGCATCGTTACCTGAGTAAGGCGCCAAAGAAGAGAACTTTGATTCATCCCCGGTGAGATGATGTCCACACCCTGAATCAACAATCCAATCCTCTTCGAATTTGATGGCAGCCAAGGCCTTAACGGGCATCGCCGTCATATTAGCAGCAAAGGCTCCTCCCCATCCAGCTTCATCAGACTTTGACTTCTCCTTCTCTGCTATATGTCCCGACTGAAGATTAACCCGGCAATCTTTCTTGAAGTGGCCGGTCTTATTGCACCTGAAGCACCTTGGTCCATCTCCCTTCTTCTTCCCATCAGACTTAGGAGCATAACCACTATCCTGCTGACTTGAAGTAGAGGGTCCATCATAACCCGGCTTCTTCTTCTCCCACTTCTTCTTCTTCCCAGAGAACAACACATCACTATCTCCCCCAGAGATAGAAGTCCTCGCCATCTGTCTTGCCAAACTTTCTTGCGAAGCAAGTAAGTTCTCCAGCTCCAACAGAGATGGTTGATTTGCCCAACCTTGAACTGAAGTCACAAAGGAAAGATACTCCTTCCGCAACCCGCGGATGATATGCCTCTTCAGTTTTGTCTCTGAGATGGGCTCATCAGGGTCCAATGCAGAAATCTCTGCTGTGAGGTTCTTCATCTTGAGAAAGAAGGTAGAAATAGAAAGATCGCCTTGAGAGTCCTTCGCCAACTCATTTTCAAGAAACTGTAGCCGAGCTACATTCTTCTTATTGAACAGCCCATCCAAAGACATCCAAATCTCAGCAGCAGATTTACATCCGATGATGTGATCAAACAGCTCCGGTGAGATAGCCCTCTTGAGAGTGAACTCTGCCTTAGCATTCGTCCTCCTCCAAAGTCTCACCTCTGCCATATTATCTCCTGCTAGAAACACCTCTTGTATGTCTTCTCCTCCAACTATCTCCCAAAGATCCTTGCCAAGTAAATAGCTCTCCATACATGACCTCCATTTCTTATAGTTAGTCGATGTAAGGAGTTCAATACCAAGCCCTCTTGCGAATCCGCCTTCCATGGCAATCTACGTGGTCTCTTCTTCACAAAGACGATGGAAACTCAAGTAGATCACTGCTTATCCACTCCAACAACCTCGCTCTGATACTCGGTTAAATTTTTTGATTTGAATCGTTTAGGAGTAAGCAGGAGTTGCATCAACTGAGTTAAAGCCAAACAACCACAATGCCACACAGCAACACAAGAAACTTTATTGAAACACAATCTTCATTTACATTGCGAGGTATACATGTCGAGACATGATTCATAAGAATCACGGAGATGAGATGAACAAAACACACCAAAATAAATCTGGCGGCTAGACAAGCTGAGACCGCACGGACCGCTCGACTCCAAAGGTCTCCCGGCTTGACCTGAGATCGCACGAACAGAAACTGGACAGACTGCCAGCACTGCATGACCGCACCTCAGACCGCACGAACTGGAGCTTATTGGAACGAAGAACTGAAGCTGGCACTAGACCGCAACTCAGATCGCCTAACCGCTGAAGGTCGCCTGATCGCTGAGCTCGCTGCGAACAGCACAAGAATGAACATAAACCAGTTCGCAGACAGACCGCTGCCGAACTATTTGTTCAATCCGCTGGGAATCACCAAAGAAGAAGACCGCAACCTGCTGATCGCAAACCTGCAAACACAACAAACAGTCAGCTCGCTTCCGAGACCGCCCGACCTCAAAGTGAGACCGCACGAATTAACCCAGGCACAGTTCTTACAGTTCTCGTTAGGAATGACGGGCCCTGCACCTCTATTTATAGGCGGGTAGACGGATGTCGTCACCATACAGGAGAGATACAATCTGTACAACCCCGATGTTCGCCACTCGCGCTCAAGGAGGCGAGCCCAGAGGGGCGAACCCTGATCTCCGGCGAGGTAGGTCAAGGAAGAGCAAGAGACTGCGCAGGCGAGCGAGCCCAGCGGAGGGGAGTTAACCAGCTTCCTTGAAACTCGCCGAGGTGGCGCAGGCTCGCGAGCTCCACTCGCGAGGAAGGCCATTTTGGGGTACAGTTAGCCATTTTGGGGTACAGTTAGCCATTTTGGGGTGCGGATAGCCATCCTGGGGTTCGCCGACCCAGAGGCTCGCGAGGGCAGTGTATGCGAGCCCGACCGGTTAAGGAGGAAGCTCGCCAGGCGAGCCCGGAACCTCTTGGGGTACAGTTAGCCATTTTGGGGTGCGGATAGCCATCCTGGGGTTCGCCGACCCAGAGGCTCGCGAGGGCAGTGTATGCGAGCCCGACCGGTTAAGGAGGAAGCTCGCCAGGCGAGCCCGGAACCTCTTGGGGTACAGTTAGCCATTTTGGGGTGCGGATAGCCATCCTGGGGTTCGCCGACCCAGAGGCTCGCGAGGGCAGTGTATGCGAGCCCGACCGGTTAAGGAGGAAGCTCGCCAGGCGAGCCCGGAACCTCTTGGGGTACAGTTAGCCATTTTGGGGTGCAGTTAGCCATCCTGGGGTTCGCCGACCCGGGGGTTCGCGAGCTCCGCTCGCGAGGGCAGTCGGCTTGGCCGGGTCGCTAGGAGCGAGCCCAACCATCCGAGGAAGGGGTCCGCTAGGCGAGCCCGCCTCGAGTGAGAGTTGATAATACCTCTGGAGTTCACCGACCTAGAGGCTCGCGAGCTCCACTCGCGAGGGAGGTCGCGAAGCGGGCTGGCTCGCCCCGTAGAGGTCCAGGAAGGGATTTTTACCAAGAGGCCCCCGGTGGTCTGCACCTAGCCTCTCTAAACAGCGGAGTTTGGCTGTTAGCAGACCAATCCGGGGTGCGGATAGTAAGATTGGACAGCGGGATTTGGCTATTGACAGACCACAAAATTGAAATCTATAAATAGACCTCAAAGGGCACCTTGGAAGAGAGGGTTCTTTATCTGAGCTCTTCTCTCCCTAGGTCGCTTTGGTTTGGGCTCTCTAGCTCTCCAAGGTGCCCGAGTCTTAGCTTTGGCTTGGGAGGGGAAGCGCTCAACGATCTTCCGGGTTAGTGGAGGGACCTCCTCGCTGAGACTAGGGTCTTCGTTCTTTGCTCGAGTCGTCAACCTTACCTCTCCTGAGGGACCGGTAAGGGCTAGCTGCCCCTCATCTCGGTGAGGGCCCCGAGCTCCACTCGAGACCGAGAAATCGGTTTCAACATTTTGGTGCGGTGAGCGTGGAGCGCGGCTGGTTCGAGAAAGTCCCAAGGAAGAGTTATGGCTGGGGATGAAGAGCAGGGCGAGGAGTTCGGCGAGACCCCTCAGGAGGCCATGGCTAGGATGTTCGCGGACTTCAGGAAGGAGGTGCTCGACACCTTGGGGTTCACGGTCACGGCTCTGCGGAGTGAATTCGCGACCCCGGCACCTCAGGCGACCACTGCCCCAACAACAGTCGGCGAGAGGGCACCAGGAGGAAGGGCTGGAAAAGAAGTTGCCATTGAACCAGGACATGACAGGGAAGGGCGAGTGTTGTTCGCCAGTCCGGCGAGCCCGGTGTTAGCGAGCTCCGCGCCGGCGAATTCGGTGCCGACGAGCTCTGCCCCAGCGAGCACGACACAGGCGAGCGCACGCCAGGAAAACGCGACGACAGCCGGGGTGGTTCAGGCGAGCGTCGCCCTCGCGAGTGCGATCCCAAGCTTGGCGAGCGAGCTGGGTCCGCGAGCCGAGCGAGAGAAGATGGTAGGAGGGGGAAGCCCCTTCTGCGAATTAGTGTTATCTGCGCCCGTTCCGGCAGGATTCAGAGAATGGGATAGAGTGTACTACAATGGCAGAGATGACCCAGTTCAGCATCTGCAGTCTTTCGAGGACTCGGTCTCCATCAGGCCGATGTCCGATGCCTTCAAGTGTCGGCTCTTCGCCGTCACTCTCAAGGAGAAGGCCAGGGACTGGTTTCATTCGCTTCCGGCAGGCTCCATCTACGCGTTCGAGGACCTGCGCCGTAGTTTCTTGTTGAGATTTTCAACTTCAAAGAGGAGGAAGAAGGACGCTGATTCCCTCTTCGCGGTGAAGCAGGAGTCCAGGGAGACGTTGGCTCAGTACGCGGATCGGTTCCAGGAGGAAGTGCAGCTCACTCAGGAGGTGCCCGGATTTGCACTTCAACTCGCCTTCACGGTCGGGTTGAAGGAAAGCTTCTTCAAGATGGCATTGAAAAGAAAGGCCCCCGTCTCCTATGAGGAGCTGATGGAGAGGGTGGCGGAGGAAGTAGCAAGCGAAGAAGCCAACCCAGAGCTCACCAAGAGGCTGGCCAAGCTCGGTGAGCCGGAGGTGAGGCAGCAAGAGGTCAGAAGAAGAGAAGAGCCCCGGGCCCCGGAGGTGGGATGGAGGCCGCAGGGTGGAGGAGTGCAGGGGCAAGGAAGGGGTTATGGCCCAGGAAGGGGTAACCGTTTCGAGGGACAATGGAGACCCCCCCAGTTGGGGTGGAGGCAAGGCCCGATGCAGTTGCCTCCCCCACCTCAACAGGCCATGGCAATTGGCCGGGGAAGAGGAAGGGGAAGAGGAGAAGCGGAGGCGGCGGCCGCTAGGAGAAGAAGGAACAGGATAGCAGAGACCAGGGCAAGGGAAGCGGCGGTGCCCTATTGCATCTTCCACGATGTGGAAGGCCACTCCACGGACACCTGTCCGGAGTTCCTGGAGGTGAAGAGGGGCCGAGCACCCGCACCACCACCGCAGCAGCCGTTAAGGATCGTGGAGGTGGAACCTCGGGAGGAGGATGAAAGATGTGAGGATAGAGCAGATCTGGGGAACAGAGGAGGGATCAGAGTGATCCATGGGGGGGTAGGGGTGGAGGCGACCCGCAAGGCTAGTCTCCATACCATCTACCGCCGGAGCGTGGCGTCAACATCCACCGCTCCACCCCCGACCGAGAAAATTATTTTCACCCAAAAGGACATGCCGAGCTACGAAGACCCGTTCTGCGACGCGCTGGTCATCCAGACGGTGATCGAGAACTTCACCGTCTCCCGGATCCTAGTGGACAATGGGAGTTCGGTCAATGTCATCTTCAAGAAGGCATTCGACAAGATGGAGGTGGAGCCCAGAAGGGTGTTGGCCTCGGATGGCCCTCTGTTCAGATTTTTGGGAGAGAGGAAGGAAGTAGAAGGAGGGGTAGGGCTCCATGTGACCCTGGGTGGGCAGTCTCGGAACTGTCGCTTTGTCATAGTGGACGCCCCGAGCAGTTACAGCGCCATCTTCGGACGGCCACTCATCAGCGCGTTCCGTTGTGTCCCCTCCACTTTTCATCAGTGCCTCAAATTCAACGACGGAGGGGTCCAGGTGCGGGTCAGGGGGGATCCCAAGGTAGCAAGACAGTGCTACGTGACGGCTGTCAACACCATCTCCTGGATGGGAGAAGCCGAGGAGTGGGATAAGGTGATGGAGGAGGTAGCCGAAGCCGGAGGTCTGGAGGTGGCTGAAGAGAAGAAGGGAGGTGAAGTTCATGTCCAGGAAGGGGTAGCTGAGGTACCCCGGGCGGAGAGAAAGGGAGAAGAGAAGAAGGCCCAAGAGAGAAGGACGGAGGAGCTGATGGTGGTAGGGAAGGAAGTCAAGGAAGAGACTCAAGCTCCCGCTTGTGCCGAGGAAGAGAAGGCTTGGGGGGAGCAGTCCCGGTTGGAGGCCGTGGACGAGGTCGTGGAGCTCGAGGTCGTCACCCGGCTGGGGGTGGTGGAAAAAGTCCGGGTCAGCGGAGGACTCGGCCCAGGAGATCAAGCGGAGATTCTAGCTTGCGTGCAACAGAACGTGGACGTCTTCGCTTGGAGCGCCGCTGAAATGCCCAGGATCGATGCAGATGTGGCGTGCCATCGCCTCAACCTCGACCCCGGTGCCCGTCCCATCCGCCAGAAGAGGAGAGCCGTCGCAGACAAGCTAGAAGGGCCCATCCGCGAGGAGGTGGGCAAACTCCTGCAGGCCGGATTTGTATCGGAGATCCAGTATCCAGGCTGGGTCTCCAACGTCGTTATGGTAAAGAAGGGTGGAGGTAAGTGGCGTATGTGTATCAATTTTTCACTTCTTAATAAAGCATGCCCGAAAGATTGCTACCCCTTGCCCAGAATCGACGCGCTGGTTGACTCAGCCGTCGGTTTTACTGTAATGTCCTTCTTAGATGCTTTTTCAGGTTACCATCAAATCCGCATGCATCCCCCGGACATTAAGGACGTTTCCTTCATCACGGGGGATGGATGTTATTGCTATAAGATGATGCCCTTCGGGCTCAAGAACGCAGGGGCAACATACCAAAGGATGATGGATAGGGTCTTCCGCGAACAGAAAGGAAGAAATTTAGAGGTCTATGTCGACGACCTCATGGTTAAGAGCCGAGACCTCGGGACCCACCTCCGAGACCTCGAAGAGACATTCGGGACCCTGCGGCGGTACAAGATGAAGCTCAATCCCTTGAAGTGTGTCTTCGGGGCAAGCCGAGGGAAGTTCCTGGGCCATTTGCTCACCCCCACGGGAGTGGAACCCAACCCGGACAAAGTTAAAGCGGTGATGGAGTTAGAGTCGCCGAGGAACCCGAAGGAGGTCCAGAGCCTCACAGGGAAATTGGCTGGGCTCAGTAGATTCCTCTCCAAGGCGGGAGAAAAGTGTGCACCTTTTTTCAAAGTACTGCGGGGAAACAAGAAGTTCGAATGGACCCCGGAGTGCGAGAGGGCCTTCCAAGCCCTGAAAGAACAGCTCACTCAAACCCCTCTACTCCAGGGACCGAGACCAGGAGAGGACCTATCTCTATACCTAGGGGTAGGATCCGAGGCAGTAAGTTCCGTGCTAATCCGAGAGGAGGGGAAGAAACAGTTCCCAATCTACTATGTTAGTCGAGTGCTGAAGAAGGCGGAACTCCGATACCCAATCCTAGAAAAGTTAGCCTTCGCCTTGGTGGTATCGGCCCGGAGGCTCCGGCCTTACTTTCAAGCCCATTCAATTAAAGTGGTGACCGACCATCCGCTCCGCAAAATCATGGAAGGGGTGGAACACTCAGGAAGGTTGGCAAAGTGGTCCGTGGAATTAAGCGAGTTCAATATCACCTTCGTACCCAGGACATCCATCAGGGCTCAAGCAGTGGCAGACTTCATGGCCGACTACGCGGCCGAAGTGGAGGAGCACGAGCCACCTTCCCCGGAAGCATGGAAGATGTTGGTGGACGGAGCGTCGGGAAAACACTCCTTCGGGGGGGGGGGGGGGGGGAATAGTCCTAGTGAGTCCTCAGGGGACTCGGATTGAGCAAGCCTTAAACATCCATTTTCCAATTACCAACAACCAGGCGGAGTACGAAGCAGTGATAGCGGGCCTTCGGCTGGCCCGGGAACTGGGTGTGCAGGACGTGGAGGTCTCCACAGACTCCATGGTGGTGGCATGCCAGATCAAAGGCGAGTTTGAAGCAAAGGATCCAACCCTCCTACTATACCTGGAGAAGGTTAAGGGAGTCATCGGGCAGTTCCGCACCTTCTCAATCAAACACGTGCCGAGGGAGGAGAGCACCCAGGCGGACCTCCTAGCCAAGTTCGGTCCTCGAGCGGGGGGAACGACTTCGGAACTCTTCCGGCCCTCCATCGAGGAGGGAGAGTCGATGGAAGTGGATCAGCAGGCCTCGTGGATGGATCCATTCATCACCTTCCTATCCTCCGGACAGTTCCCTGGAGAGGATGTGGACAAGAGGCGCTTCAGGTATAAGTCCGCCTATTACTCTTTGCATGCAGGGGGGCTATATAGAAAGACTCTCTCAGGACTTCTGGCTCGTTGTGTCTCCGAGGAAGAGGTCCCGAGGGTCCTGGAAGAAATTCACTCCGGGGAGTGCGGCAGTCACTCCGGGAGTCGGACCCTGGAAGGGAGGGTGTTGAGACAAGGCTACTTCTGGCCCACTCTCAGCAAGGATGCAGCAGAGTTCACAAGAAAGTGTCAGAAGTGCCAACTCTATGCTCCGCTCCAGCTCCTCCCCGCTCAGAGGCTCCGGTCCATCACGGCTCCCTGGCCTTTCGCCATATGGGGGTTAGACCTGGTCGGCCCCTTTCCCCAAGCCAGCGGTCAGAGGAAGTTCCTGCTAGTCATGATCGACTACTTCTCCAAGTGGGTAGAGGCGAAGGCGCTAGCTAAGGTGACCTCTCAGGTTGTAAGGAATTTTGTGTGGGGGGAAATAATCTGCAGACATGGACTCCCTCTAGCCATAGTGACGGACAATGGGCCACAGTTCGCGAGTGAAGAGTTCGTCGGCTTTTGCACTCAGCTCGGCATCGACCTCAGGTTTGCCTCAGTCCACCACCCGAGGAGCAATGGGCAAGTGGAGGCGGCAAATAAGATAATCGTCAACCTGCTAAAAAAGAAAGTGGAAAACATACGAGGAAGTTGGGTGGAACAACTACCCTCCGTCCTCTGGGCCATGAGGACTACTCCGAACACCGCCACCGGGGAGACTCCATTCAAGCTCTCCCACGGGTCCGAGGCCGTTCTCCCCATAGAGTTCGAGGTGAAGACCCCCCGGGCGACCGCTGCATGCGAGGGGGATGAAGAGTGGCTAGAGGGTAACAGTGCCGAGCAGAGGCTATCCCTGGACCTGGTGGAAGAACTCCGAGACTTGGCCACCATCAGGCAGGAAGAGGTCAAGAGGCGGATGGCTCGATATTTTGACAAACATATCCGGGTCAAACACTTTCAGAAGGGGGACCTAGTCCTGAAGAAGGTCGATGCGGCCGGCAGAGGGGCCACAGTGGGTAAGCTTAACCCCAACTGGGAAGGCCCATATATCGTAAGCGAGGTGCTCAAGTCGGGGGGGGGGGGGGGGGGGGTATCACCTCCGGGATGTGGAAGGGATACCCCTTGACCGAGCTCGAAGTGGGGATGATTTGAAACGATTCTACCCTTAAAAACTTTATTATGTCATTCAATCAATATCTTACTTTCGTTTGTTGTGTTTCTGACTACTGCTGTGCCAAGGTTGGATATGTTGGTGCTGGAATGCCCCAGATCGATTCCGCTCCCGGGCTTTCACCTAGACGGGGGGTTCTGGTTGATCTCTGGAGAGGCTGGCAAGGTTGGATATGTTGGTGCTGGAATGCCCCAGATCGATTCCGCTCCCGGGCTTTCACCTAGACGGGGGGTTCTGGTTGATCTCTGGAGAGGCTGGCAAGGTTGGATATGTTGGTGCTGGAATGCCCCAGATCGATTCCGCTCCCGGGCTTTCACCTAGACGGGGGGTTCTGGTTGATCTCTGGAGAGGCTGGCAAGGTTGGATATGTTGGTGCTGGAATGCCCCAGATCGATTCCGCTCCCGGGCTTTCACCTAGACGGGGGGTTCTGGTTGATCTCTGGAGAGGCTGGCAAGGTTGGATATGTTGGTGCTGGAATGCCCCAGATCGATTCCGCTCCCGGGCTTTCACCTAGACGGGGGGTTCTGGTTGATCTCTGGAGAGGCTGGCAAGGTTGGATATGTTGGTGCTGGAATGCCCCAGATCGATTCCGCTCCCGGGCTTTCACCTAGACGGGGGGTTCTGGTTGATCTCTGGAGAGGCTGGCAAGGTTGGATATGTTGGTGCTGGAATGCCCCAGATCGATTCCGCTCCCGGGCTTTCACCTAGACGGGGGGTTCTGGTTGATCTCTGGAGAGGCTGGCAAGGTTGGATATGTTGGTGCTGGAATGCCCCAGATCGATTCCGCTCCCGGGCTTTCACCTAGACGGGGGGTTCTGGTTGATCTCTGGAGAGGCTGGCAAGGTTGGATATGTTGGTGCTGGAATGCCCCAGATCGATTCCGCTCCCGGGCTTTCACCTAGACGGGGGGTTCTGGTTGATCTCTGGAGAGGCTGGCAAGGCTAGCAATAAGGATCAAGGACTAAGATAACAGGTTGGAATACTAGTCAGGGAATCTCAGCTCACGGGATGACTATCCGTACTCACCAAAGTTAGGCTCGCCGGGCAGTGTTCGCGGGCGGTGATAACCCGGGCTCGCGAGACCCATTGAAAAGAAAACCTCGGTGAGGCGAGCCCAGGCGCGCGCGCTCGCGAACTCTCCGGGAGCACCACCACGTGACGATTAGTTATGAGGTTGGAAAAGAAATCCACGAGAAGAAATAAACACAAGCATGATCATAAAGGTTAACAAAAAGTTATAACTATATGTTCGGCAGCAATCTCGCCAGCCCAAAAATGATATACATTTGCGAAAAGGGGGAAAGAAGAAAAGAATTCATCCTAGAGGGCCCTCGCCGTCTTTGCGAGTCCCCAACCAGGGCGCCATGGCGAAGAGGTCCGGACAGACGTCTTCCGCTGTGAACTCCATCGCGTCCTCGGCTAGCAGGCTTGCATCCTTAAGGGTAGTGAAAACAAGGTTGGCGACCTCCTGTGCATCCCGCCGCCTCTGCTCCTCACTTTCGGCAGCCCTCTGTTGAGAGCCGACTCGCCCAGGAGAGGGAGGTAGCACGCCGCGAACCAGCTCATCCACTCGAGCCTTCAACATGATATTCTCCAACTCCAGCTCGCCGTTGCGAGCGAGGAGCTTGGTGGCCACGTCGGCATCCTGAGCATCAAGCGGGTTAGGGGAAGGCCAGAGATCGTAAACAGCAAAGAAAAGAAACCCGGGGGTCGCGTACCATCTTGCCCTGTATGCCGGCGAGAAGGGTTTCCGTCGCTTCTTCTTTCTCCTTGAGGCCCTTGATTTCCTCGCGAGCCTTCTTCAGCTCTTCCCTGTACGCGCGGATGTCCCTGTCCGCCTGCAGATATCGACGCCCCGCCATATGTGCGAGCTCCGTCGAGCGGAATTGGGCTCGCATTTCTTCATAGACCAACTGTCTGGGCCCCATCTCTTTGTAGGCGGTGGCGTCCTCGCGGCCATATAAGCCGAAGGAGATGGAGAACGCCTCCTCCCCGGCCTTACCGAGCTCCACCCAGGAAGGGTGAAGGGTGGAGCAGGAAATTCGGTTGGCATTGGGGTCCCAGGCGAGCAGGGGCTCGCCAAGGAGGTCGGAGACTTTCTCGCCTAGACCAAAGTTCCTGTGACCTTTGGGTTGAGGGGTCACGGAGGAACTCCCAGCACCCTGGTTCACCGGGGGGTCAAGCTTTTCCGCAGGGGAAGGAGGCGAGCCGTCGGTCTCGCTCAGGTAGACGACTGCGCTCCTATCCTTAACAGCGGAGGTCTTTCCTTTCAGCTTCTTGGAGGATCGCGAACTCGGCTGACTCGCAGAAGGGGGCCGCTTCTTGCCGGACCCGACGGCGAAAAGGTCGCGGCAAGCCTCTGCCGCCGCGGTCGCGAGAGTATCCACCGTGAGGGTGATGCCCTGCGCGTGCGGGGGATTGACGGGGACCTCGCGCTCACCTGTAAAGTAAGCGTTATACGATGAAGAAAGGGAAAAGAAAGTGAGGCGCGAGCGAACCCTACCTTCCCCCTGAGGAACGGAGAGTAACGAATCGACGCTGCGCCGCAGATAGGCGACTTCGAAGTTCTTGCCGGAGAGGTATTGGAGGAGTTTGGCGTCGGCGCCGCCCAGCGAGCTCGGAGGGCGGTAAGTGGCGTCATCCCGCTGGATGGGGGTGAAGTGGAGGTTGCCGAAGGGTCCTTTCACTAGGAGGAACTTCTGGGTCCAATAGTGGCTCTTGTTCACCGTCTCGCAGACGGTGACGTGCTGGCTCGCGAAATAGGTAGTCCCATCTCGGAAGGCGCGGAAAGAAAAAACTTTGCGGAAGACGAGGAGGCTGAACTCGATCCTCTCTTCCCGCAGATAACAGGCGAACGCGACAATGTCCGCGATCGCATTTGGGGTCAACTGGCTCGGCAACACCCCATAATATCGCAACACCTACAAAGAACGAGGAGAAAGTTGCGATAGCGAACACGAGGCAGCGAGAAGGTCAGGCGAAATACCTGACGGATTTCAGGCCACAAAGGGAGTCGCAACCCATTCTCAAAATGCGCGATGGGGATCGCGAGCTCGTCAGCCTCGGTCTCGTTTAAGGTGGAGTTCTCGCTTGGACAGCGAGCCGAGTAACCCTCCGGGAGATAGCGGTCCACCGCGAGCTTATACTCCTCGGCTGTGATGTTCGCGCAGTAGAACTCGTGGGCTTGAAACGCTGAGGCGCATTTGGACCGCCCCTCGCTCTCGCCATCCGCTCCCACTTGCTGATTCGTCCGCATCGAGTCAGGAAAAGACAGCCTACGAGCAGCGAACGCGAACGCGATCTTGCGAGAACGGAGATGAGCGTAGGCGCGGGAAGACGGGAGAAATAAATGCGACGGGTAGAAGATTGAATCCAAACTATTTATAGAGGGCTCTGATGGGCACGGGAATCGAAGCGTCAGGAGTGCGGATAACGGAAACAAAGTAAAATCCTACCCGATAGTACAGTAGTCCTGCGAACCCAAGCTCGCCACGGCCAGCCTGCGAGGAAAAAGGGTCTATGCCTAGCGTTGCATAAAAACACAAACGCTCCACGAGGGCGAACGTATCAAACAAAGCGAACGGACTAAACAAACCACAGGCACACCGCCGAAACAAATAGAATAATAAAAGAAAAACGATAAAAGGCGAGTCACGATAGACTCGCGAGTATTACCACACCAAATATTGTTCATACAGACGTCATAAAAGAAGCAAAAACAGCGGGATGGTAGCATTCAACCCGCGGCGGTCTCAGGGGTAAGGAAGCCACTTCCAGCGACCCCGGCCTCGCTTCCCCGCACGCGGCGGCACTCTCGGATAATGGTAGTCGCGAAGCGCTTTAAACTCGCGCAGGATCAGGTGCGCTTGATCCTCGCCCCGCGAGATGTGCACGCCGGGTGAGGTAACATCGGCGCGAGGCACCGGCTCCGCCTCGGCGATCAAGCGCGCATTCGCGTCCTCCAACACGGCGAATCTCTCGTCAAAGGCAGCCCGATCCGCGTCATACCGCTCTTCCAACTCGCGTAACATCATGCCGTGCTTCTGAAGCACCTCGGACACCCGACTTTTCATCCGCACGGGGTCGCCAAGGTCACCCAAGAAATCTTCAATCTGGCTGGGCGAAGGCGGTGGTGACATCTCCATCCTCCCGTGCTCTGACTCAGGGGTGGCCCCTGGGATTTCAGCGGAGAGAGTTAGTAGGATCTGAAGGCAAGCAAGAGATGGGAGCTCGCGAAAACATGCCAACCTGGCGAGGAGGGGGACTCGCGATGGGGCTTGCACGAGGACTCCGGCCGACCCCGGAAGTTTTCGTGGAATCCCGAGACATGGGGTTTCCCCAGACCAGGAGGGTATACCACTCTCTCCGCGACTTTGACACCGTCGAGAAGCGAGCCGCCTGGACTTCGCTTCCCCATCAGACCGAAGCCAGGGGTCACCACGCTAACCTTAGGCGGGACCGGCGAGTTCGCCGGTGTAGAGCCTTTCTCCTTGGGGCTCGGCGATGGGGTACCTACATGGACCACAAACGCGTAGATAGCGCCTGGACTTATGCAGGAATAATGGAGGAGGCGAGCGACTTACGAGGTTGCGAGAGAGGCGCTTGTTGGGACGAGGTCCCGACCCCAGCATCTAGCGATCCCAGCTTCGCGGGGGACGAAGCATGGGAAGTTGTCAGCGCGAGGCTCGCCATGCGGTCCTCGGGTGGAAAATTCTGCGAAAAGGAAGAGAATGAGCAAGGAGTCGATGAAAAGGCTTTAGGCAAAGGATACCTGTTGTGCAAGCTCGGTATTCGGCGGAGGGGACGAGTCAAGTGGCGATGTCGCGTCCTCCTCCGGCGACCTCCTAACCGACTTAGCTTTCTTAGTCTGGGGGGAAGAAGAGGCGGCAGGGTTGAATATCCAGGCGTTGTGCTCGGCGGCCCGAGCTTTCGCCATCTCCCTGGAAGCCTTCAGCCGTTCCAACGCGCTCTGCTTGGAAGACATCCAAAAGGAAGAAGGATTTCGGCGAGGAGGAAGGGGAAGGAAAGGCTCGATCACTAGCCGCGGTGGACGGTATTTATAGTTTCAGGCATGGGGCCCACCGGAAAGATTCCCGCCACGTCAACAGAATCAGCGAACATCAGGGGTTGGATGTATCTTCGCGAGCTTAGAACAACCTCGCGAAGAGCGGGGATTGTGTACAACCCCGATGTTCGCCACTCGCGCTCAAGGAGGCGAGCCCAGAGGGGCGAACCCTGATCTCCGGCGAGGTAGGTCAAGGAAGAGCAAGAGACTGCGCAGGCGAGCGAGCCCAGCGGAGGAGAGTTAACCAGCTTCCTTGAAACTCGCCGAGGTGGCGCAGGCTCGCGAGCTCCACTCACGAGGAAGGCCATTTTGGGGTACAGTTAGCCATTTTGGGGTACAGTTAGCCATTTTGGGGTGCGGATAGCCATCCTGGGGTTCGCCGACCCAGAGGCTCGCGAGGGCAGTGTATGCGAGCCCGACCGGTTAAGGAGGAAGCTCGCCAGGCGAGCCCGGAACCTCTTGGGGTACAGTTAGCCATTTTGGGGTGCGGATAGCCATCCTGGGGTTCGCCGACCCAGAGGCTCGCGAGGGCAGTGTATGCGAGCCCGACCGGTTAAGGAGGAAGCTCGCCAGGCGAGCCCGGAACCTCTTGGGGTACAGTTAGCCATTTTGGGGTGCGGATAGCCATCATGGGGTTCGCCGACCCAGAGGCTCGCGAGGGCAGTGTATGCGAGCCCGACCGGTTAAGGAGGAAGCTCGCCAGGCGAGCCCGGAACCTCTTGGGGTACAGTTAGCCATTTTGGGGTGCAGTTAGCCATCCTGGGGTTCGCCGACCCGGGGGTTCGCGAGCTCCGCTCGCGAGGGCAGTCGGCTTGGCCGGGTCGCTAGGAGCGAGCCCAACCATCCGAGGAAGGGGTCCGCTAGGCGAGCCCGCCTCGAGTGAGAGTTGATAATACCTCTGGAGTTCACCGACCCAGAGGCTCGCGAGCTCCACTCGCGAGGGAGGTCGCGAAGCGGGCTGGCTCGCCCCGTAGAGGTCCAGGAAGGGATTTTTACCAAGAGGCCCCCGGTGGTCTGCACCTAGCCTCTCTAAACAGCGGAGTTTGGCTGTTAGCAGACCAATCCGGGGTGCGGATAGTAAGATTGGACAGCGGGATTTGGCTATTGACAGACCACAAAACTGAAATCTATAAATAGACCTCAAAGGGCACCTTGGAAGAGAGGGTTCTTTATCTGAGCTCTTCTCTCCCTAGGTCGCTTTGGTTTGGGCTCTCTAGCACTCCAAGGTGCCCGAGTCTTAGCTTTGGCTTGGGAGGGGAAGCGCTCAACGATCTTCCGGGTTAGTGGAGGGACCTCCTCGCTGAGACTAGGGTCTTCGTTCTTTGCTCGAGTCGTCAACCTTACCTCTCCCGAGGGACCGGTAAGGGCTAGCTGCCCCTCATCTCGGTGAGGGCCCCGAGCTCCACTCGAGACCGAGAAATCGGTTTCAACACAATCACCACCCGTCAGATCGCCAGTGGTCACATAAGGCAGACCACGCGATCAGACCTCTTGGACGATCATCCGACCAAGACGCAGATCAGCAGACAAGATCGCGCACAGGTCGCGCGAACATGAGACCGTGCACAAGCCGCGCGGTCACAAAGGTACTCCTTCCTTAGACCACCAGGAGCAAACCAGGAACCATCTGGCCGACTTAGAACAAGTCGCCAGATCGCCAAGCACAAACCGCCCGGACAGGCGGTCACACTTAGGAATAGACCGCCCGGTCTTCCAACAAGGAAGACAAGCCAACCAGCACACCAGCTCGGGAATAGACCGCAGCTACAAAGAACAAACTGAAACAACCAGCAGACCGACAGAACAAACCGGCAGAGCCCTACTGACAGATAACATACACAAGCCGCGCGGTCTCCGCGGTCTCCCAAACTAGACCGCCCGGTATCCTCCACTCCACTTCAAAATTTCAACAATGTCGTGCTTCGAGCGGTGCATAGACAGAAAGTAACTGTGACGGTTGAGGGTCGCGCACACCTCTTCTCCAAGCATCACCACTAGCAATTGCTAGGGCTTCACACACAACGAACTCAGAAAATCACAACAAGGAAAATGCTATTCTCATACCACCGCATCATTGCACATGGACATCATAAAAGATCTATGACATTAAGCTAAGCAATAGTTCATTACAACAACCCCAAGGAAGTACAAGCATCAAGTTTAGAGAGGACCAATAGGAAGATGTCACCGCATCTTGGGTTCTCGGCCGGAATGAGAGGTTGTCGGGCTCTCTCCGGGCTCGGCCCTCAGATGGTGTGCGGGCTCGATGGAGGCTGTCACCGCTCCAACGACCTACAACACTTCTATGGTTTCCCACGACGAGGAATGCTTGAACACTTGGTGGAGAATGCTTGCTAACACTCCCGAATGGAAGAATGGTGGTGGAAATTGCTGGAAAATGGTCTCCTTGGTGGTGGAGGTGAAGGAGAAGCCTTAAGACCTCAGAAACGATGGGGAGGACCTGATTTCCCGCTCCCCTTGCGAGATCTCCTGTTGACTGCGGCGTATCCTGCATTTTATACTAATCAGGCAAAAAAATGGTCACGCACGGTCGATCGCACGACCGTGCGTGAACCGTGCGTTATTAAATGATAAAATCTGACTTGAGGGAGATGCTGCGCCGCCCGTCCGTTTTACTCACGCACGGGAAAATCCGCTCGTGCGTACAAACGCACAGGTAAATTCAGAATGACCAAAAATAAGAGAAAATAGGTCGATCGTGCATTTTACTCACGCACGGGCAAATCCGCCCGTGCGTAAAACACACGACTAAACAAAGATTGTCCATTTTCTGCCCAGATACAAACGCACGATCCCTACCGTCCGTGCGTCAAGGAAACGCATGACCGTGCGATATGCACAGAATAGATTTTGGGGGAAAACGGGACGATCCGGCCACCTGCACATAAGACATACCAGCTGAGAATACACCTCCAGCACCAAATAAACACAGAAAAAGGATTGGGGAACACCATGTGCTTACCCCCAAAAACAAGGAGCGCAAATGTACACCGAAACGGGCCTAAGAGTGCACCTAGCAGGGAATAACAAATATGATCGTAAACATGCCTAAATTCTGGTGCATCGACTAGAAATACGACCCAGATGAGTCCATAAATGTGTATATAAATGGGATTCATCAATGTGAGCGGGAGGGATATCTGTGAAAACCCCTGCACGAACTTCCGGTAGTAGCCGACAAGTCCCAAGAAACTCCTCACGTCGATGGCCGTCTTCGACGGAGGCCAATCCCGTACTGCCTGGATCTTTGCTGGGTCCACTGCTAGACCAGCTCCACTGATGATATGGCCTAGGAAGGCCACCACCTTCAGCCAAAACTTGCACTTGCTGAACTTGGCATACAGACGGTGCTCCCAAAGCTTCTCTAATGTCAGAGCCAAATGTCGTGCATGTTCCTCCTCCGTCCTCGAGTAAATGAGGCTGTCGTCAATGAACACAATGACAAAGATGTCGAGATAAGGCTCGAACACCCGGTTCATCAAACTCATAAATGCTGATGGTGCATTTGTGAGTCCGAACGACATCACAGTGAACTCATATAATCCATATCGGCTGCTGAAAGCCGTCTTCAGGATATCCTCCTCCTGGGTCCGCAGCTGATAATACCCTGATCTAAAACCTAGCTTCGAAAAGCAGTGGGCTCCCTCCAGCTGGTCAAACAGCTCATCGATCCTTGGTAACATGGATGTATTCTGAACCGTCAGCCAGTTCAGAGCTCTGTAGTCAATGCACAATCTGAGAGTCCCATCCTTCTTCTTCCCGAACAACACCGGAGCTCCCCATGGTGAGGAACTCGGCCTAACAAATCCAGCTTCCACTAGCTCCTGCAGCTGGCTTCGAAACTTCATTATCTCCTTCGGGGCCATCCGGTAGGGGGCCTTAGATATCGGCTAGCCCCCGACACCAGTTGGATTTGTAAATCCTTCTCACAGTGCAGAGGTAGTCCGAGTAGCTACTCCGGAAATACGTCGGCAAAATCCCGCACAACCAGGATATTTGACACCGAGTCTTTGACTTCCTTTGCCTCGAAGAGCACTTGATATACCTCGTCTCCCTGCAGGTGGGCCTTGACGGCCTGAACTGATGATAAAAAGATACGAGAGGCGTATTTAGTACCTTCGATCACTACTTCACCATCTTCATGCTTTAGAATGATCCTGCTTGCCGGACAGTCAATCCTTGCATGGTTCCCGTGCAGCCAGGTCATGCCTAAGATCAGATTGAAGTCCTTCATCTTCAAAAGCGTCGCCGGCGCTTCGAACAGCTTCCCTCCAATCTCCACATTCATGTTGCACTTTGCATTTGTTAAATCTTCTGATCCATCTGGGAATCGCACTCTCCTGTAGATGCCCTCGAAGTGTTGCACTTGGCACAGATCGTCTACGAACTCTTCCGAGACGAACGAGTGAGAGGCACCCGTATCGAATAAAGTGTATGCGGGCTTGCCGCAGACGAGTACTATACCTGGGTGGTTTTTGTTTGTTTGGTTTAATACTAAGGTAAATCTAAGGTTTACTATGTACTAATGAATCATTAAACAAAAGGCATCAAACATACCTGTAATGACCCTTGCCGGGTCCCAGGGCTGTGCTAGGTCCAGGCCGTACATCTGCTCTCTTTTCTGCCTCCGATCTTCGGCCTAAAATCCACGGCCTCGTCCACGTCCCCGGCCCCCAAAATGCTAGGCCTGAGGGGCAGCCTATAGTGCTGGTGGTGTATTCCTCTGAGGGCAATTTCTCCTGATATGGCCGATCTGATGACAGTGGTAGCACTCCAGAGGTGTCTCTCCTCCTCCAATACTTGGCATCTCCCGCATCTATAGAGGTCGAGGAGCCAACACAACCAACTCTTTCTGCTCTTGCCTCTCCTCCTGGTGGGGTCGGACCTCCGTCCTTCTTTCCCCAGCATGTCGACCTCTCGCTGGTCCCTTCTGCCTCCTCGTCCCTGTTCTTCTGCCGACCTCTTCCTTCCTCGAACAAGGTGCTGGTCGGCTTCTAGCTTCTTGGCCATCTCCAAGATCTTAGTCATACTACCGTCGGAGACGAAGAGGAGGGCCTTCCTCAGCTCATCACGAAGGCCCTTGTAGAACCTCTTTGCGTATCCTGCGTCGTCCAGCTGATACGAAACCGCAAACTGGGATAGGTGGGTAAATTCCCAGTGATACTCTAGAACTGTCCTGCTCCCCTGCCTCAATTGTAGAAATCTGTCTTCCAGCTCGTCTCTTGCAGACTGCGGCACAAAATGCTCCAGCAGTGCTACCTTGAACTCATCCCAAGAAACATATGCAACCTCAAGTCCCGCATATGCTGTGTCCAGGAACCTCTTCAGCCATCTCTTTGCATGTGACTCTAAGCACGAGACCACTAGTGGCACCTCCATATCTGTCGGGAACTGAATCCCTGTCAGCATCTCCTCCATGATGTCTACCCACTCCTCAGTCCTCACAACTGTCTCCATCTCGAGATATGATGGGGGGGAGAGACCTCAGAAGATGCTCAGCCAGTTGGCCCCAGGGTTTTGCTAAGGAGCCGGTGCCTGTTGTGCCCTGAATGTCTCCAGAATAGCGGTCAGTGTTTGTCCCATCTCCGTCTGCTGAAACGAAGTAGGAGCTAGTCGTGGTGGGATGATTTTTGGAGTCGGTGGAACTCCATGCTGCGGTGTAGGGTTCGTCGCGGGCTACACAAGAAATTACACTCGTAAGGGACTTAGCTATAGGATATTCAGTTAGAAGTAGACTTTTCATGTTATTTCCCTTATGGACACACCATTGCTTCCGCTGCTAGTTTGCCCTCAAACTAAGCTCGCGCGAGGTGGCCCAGGGTTGTGGACTTCTTTTCTTTTCTCCGGATCGAGGTTTGCTCTGATACAACTTTGTAAGACCCTATTTTTTTTTCAAACCCGGGGTCTTATGCCCAGAACTGCCGTTTTGCGGTGACACCCTCATGTGGGAAGGTCGCCACTACAAAACACCGATCCTGATGGCCTTATCGATCACAGAAAAAGTAAGAGTAACAAACTTGAGAAGAAGACAAGTCCACATCACATATATAGTAAATCATCACAAGAGATGTCCACATAATCACAACTGAAATCAAAGACAGAAATAACAAGGGCTCCTGCCCGATACATCAAATCCTCGCTATATAAACACTCGCTGAAGCAAATCAACTAATAGTAACACTCACAGATCCCGACACTGGTGCTCCTGTGCTAGACTGCCCCATCACCATATACACCGGCCTCCGGTGCTGCTCCATCTCCGTGGTCTCCTAAAATGATAAGGTCCACCGACCGTTAGTCAAAAAGACTAAGCCAATCCCCCACCCCTCCCCCGGTGACTCCTAGACACTGTGCGGGAAGGATGAAGCGGAGGACAACAAGGGGTATAACAAAAGCAGGTTACAGGGGTACATGGAATGTCTACACTACACATGTATATATATAATTGAAGCAGCAAAAGAGCATAGTAAGAGCAGGTAAAGAAAAAGTAAAGTGCAGTAAGTAAAGACAAGTATATAATAGAAGAGTAACCATTGATTTATAGGAATGCCCATACAAACCTATAGACCAAGGGGTCGTTTAGCAAAGCCTATCGTATAAGAAGTCCCATAACTGACTTATACGATAGGGGTAGGGGTTGAAATGCAATGTTTATGCTATGTCATGCAAGGTATGCTGTTAAATGTTATGTTCACATAAGTACAACTCACACACTACGACTCTATGCGCACAGACCTTTAGTTCCCCCCTTTTGGAGCTAGCAAAACTCCCAGGATACTCCCGTAGTGGCAAATGGAAGCGGTGGGTTGGGCCTCGCCCACCTCTAGGTTGGTATTTGCACTACCTAACATAGACCTAACGTATGCCTCTGTTGGGACCATTGCTCACAATGTCCTAGATTTGGAGAAGTCCATTCCTAAGTCAAAGATATACCTCAGAATGTATTTGATATACTTTCTAGAATCACTGTGCAGGAGATCAGGTCAAACTAGGTGCTTAAGAAATTCATCTAAGTTCACAAGCGTCGAGACACTACACATCGCTCGACGCCTGTGACCCAGAAGCGTCGACCCATGTCTGCTATCTCAAAAATGCAAGGTCGCTGCTGAAGATCTGAGACCAAGTCAAGAAGCGTAGAGTCAAGGAATATCGCTCGACGCCATGAAATAAGAAGCGTCGAGCTCCTATTCATTGTTTTACTCCTACAGATAAAAAGCGTTGAACGACTAAAGATTGCTTGTCGCCTAAGAAGGAGGTGTTGAGAGATTCAGTCTAAGTAGAAAAGTGTCGAGCATCTACACATCGCTCGACACCTTATAGAAAAAGCGTCGACAGAGATACACAGTGCTCAACGCCCTTTTTCCGAAAAGCTCTGAGTTAGAAATGTGTAACAGTACATCTACAGCAAGCTGAGCCATGTCGAGAGGATGACCATGTCTAAACTCCTCGTCTATTTCTGAAGCCATTAAAGACCATTGAAGATCTAACGTCATGCTGACGTGGAGGAGCATCTCAGATGTCATGGATGGCGGGTTATAAATTGAAGGCATGTCCTATGATTTAGAAGTTGAACATTCCTATTGAAAGCCATTATCTTCTCTGTCGTTCGAGAGAAAATATGATGAAGAATCTGAAGAAGCCATCTCCTCTTCCAGAATCGTACTGAAGAAATCCCTGCAGCAATCAGGTGCTGATATTATTTCTGAAGACAGAAGGTCAAGGAGGAAGAATCTGTCTTCCTAAAGAAGAACAGTCATCACAGCCTGTGCTATTCAAGAAGACAATTTCGTTGTTGCTGTTCTGCTGAAGTTTTCTGTCTGATCTTTCAGATAGATCAAGAAGACTCGATACATTGAAGAATCCGAGTCTAAGTGTTATTTCTATTTCTTTCAATTTCTGTAGGATCTGAGTTGTCAGATCTGAGTGTAGGATCTTCAAAGGATCTGAGGTGTAGGATCAGGTGTGATCTGAGTTGTAAGATTCAGGGGTGAATCTGAGTGTAAGCCTATTGTTATAAATGCTGAGGTAGGATCTGTTGAGATCTGAGATTGTAGGATCTATTGGGATCTGAGAGTGTAGGATCTGTTGAGATCTGAGACTGTAAGATCTGTTGAGATCTGAGGTGTAAGACCTTTTTGGTGGTCTGAGATCTGGAGGAGATATAAACCCTATCTAGCACACTGCTAGAGGGGAGAAGGTGGAAAGTGGATTACCTAAGATAGGGAACCATTATAAATTTCGGTGTGTTTGTGTTTGTTTCTTGAAAGCTCTGATCTTCATTCACATTCATTTAGGATTTAATCAAAGAATTGCAAATAGATTTTAAAATAACCTATTCACCCCTCTCTAGGTGATTAGCTACCCTTAAATAAAGTCTTTCAAGTGGTATCAGAGGTAGGTTGTTCAAGAAAAGGTTTAACAGCCTGAACAAGACCTCATAAGGGTAGATTTGTTAAGTCGTGATGGCTAACAGTGAAGGGAACAAAGAATTCACATCAATGAAGTTACCAATCTGTAGAAAAGAAAACTTTTGGATTTGGAAGGAAAGGGTCAGATTATTCATGGAAGCCTCTGATCCTAGGATATACATCACAGTACTAGAAGGAACTTTTGTTCCAATGAAGGTCTCACTCACAGATGGAAATATCAAGACTCCCAAAACATATTCTGAAATGACTAAAGATGAAGTGGTTCTGGCCACCATGGATAAGAGAGCTCAGAACATCATTGTGAGTGCAATTGAGGATTCAACCTTCCAGAATTTAGTGCATTGTAAAACTGCCAAGGAAATGTGGGATTCTCTCATTGTCTATATGGAAGGAACTGAAGAAGTCAGAGATGACAGGAAGTCTCTTCTGAATCAGCAATATGAGGCTTCCACACAAGACAAGAAAGATTCAATAGCAATCTGCTATGAGAAATTCTTCAAAATTGTAAATGGTCTGAAAACCTATGGAAGAACATTTACAGATTATGAACTGAATGATAAATTCTTCAGATCCCTGAACAAAGAATTGGATATCAAGATCTGTGCTATCAGAAAAATGGGAAATCTGGGAAACATTCAGCCACAAAATCTATATGGGAAACTTCTGTCCCATGAACTTCACCTGAATAACAGAAAAGCTGAAGAAGGACACAACAAAGAAAACCCCATTACTCTAAAGGCAAAAAGTTCCAAGAGAAGCAAAGAAAGGATGTCATCACCCCCAGGATACCATATGAACCTGAAGAATCAGAGACCAGTAATTCTGACTCTGAAATATCAGATAGTGAACTGGCACTCTTCACCAAACAACTGAAAAGAATGCTCAGAAGAAAACATCACTGGAAAACTAGGCCTTCTCAGTCATCCAGATCCAAAAAGCACTCCAACTACTCAGAAGGATCCAGACTAGATTCCAAGAAGGACATGTATAACTCTAAACATAATAAATCTAATTCAGAAGAAATTGTGTGCTTTGGATGCAGGAAATCTGGGCACATGATTGCTGATTGTCCATCAAAAAGAAAGAACAACAAGAAGTCTGATAAGAGGAGGCACAAGTCTGACAAGAAACATGAGAGGAGCCTAATAGCCAAGAAAGGCAAAGTCACTCTTAGTGACAATGAGTCTCAATCATCTGATTCAGACAGCGAAGAGGCACTCATGGAACTGGTGGCTGTCCATGAAAGTGAAGACATTCTGATCCATAGACCTATGATAAGAGCCCCACTATCAAGGTCTGATAGTGAAGAGGATGAAGAAGAAAATACAAGACTCATGGCCCTCAGTGATGAAGAGGATCAGGAGACAATCTCCAATGTAAAAGTACTTGATGGAACACCTTTATCTGATTCTGAATCTGAACATAAGTCTATTTCTAAACCTGAGGCAAATTCACTTTCTTCTGATGAAAGTGACTCAAAATCTAGCTTTCATGAAGATGAGATTGTTGAGAAATACGAGTCACTTCTTAATGCCCTCAAAAAGAGTAAAAGGCATAACAAGAAGCTACATATAGAAATATCTGAACTTAAGAAGACTAACTCCCAATACTCTGAGGCAGCTGAGAGGCTAAATCAGGTAAGCAAGGAGCTTAGCAAATTGAAAATTATGTCTATCATTCACATTCAGACTTTATGCACTAAGGATAAATTAATAAAAGAACTTGAGGCAAAAGTCCTAGCTGAAAGGAAGCTTGTGGCAAAATTCTCAAAACCACAAACTGTCCTTCCCGTAATAGACACATTCTCTGCACAATACAGATGTGGCATTGGATACAATGGGAAGGCATAAAATAAATATAAAAATAATGACAAGGCACCCATGCAACCTATAAAATTCAACAAAGCTATGCCTATCACAAATAAGCATAATCTAGAAGGTGTGCATGAGCATTGGAAGGGTGAGTGTTCCACTAGCAAAGCTCACTCAATTCAACCAAGCATTAGTGATGCCAAATCTCTATACAAAGAAAAAGGATTAATTCATCATGACTCCTTTGTATTTGGAGCAAACACCAAATTCAAAGGAGAGGAACTGAGACGAGTAGTGAAAACTACTGCTGTCAAGAAATCTGAATCAGCAAATTTCATTGAAACATTTTACAAAACTCTATTGAATAAGGCAGCTAAACAAAATGTGAGTCAACCCAAAGAGGTGAGAAGACCTCAAAGGAGATATAACAGATATGAATGTTGGTGCTGTGGAAAGGTTGGCTATTTTGCTCTTAACTGCTAGTTCAACCCAACTGTTCCAAGAATTAATTCTGGGAAACCAATTCTCAGACCAGTGGCAACACATACAACACAAAGGATCAAACAACAAGTAAAGATATCAGCTAATACTAACAAGGTTCTAGGACCCAACTCTGTGTGGGTTCCTAAGAAAAAGTAATTTTCTTATTGCAGGTTTGTCCAAAGACCAATCAAATTCCTATCTGGTATTTGGACAGTGGATGTTCCATGCACATGACAGGAACAAGAAGTCTACTGAATGACTACACTTCTGTGAAGAATGGACCAAAAGTTATCTTTGGAGGGTCTGACAAAGGTAAAACTAAATGTTATGGTAAAATCACAAATGGAATTGTCGCCATCACCAAAGTTGCTCATGTTGATGGATTGCAACACAATCTCATTAGCATAAGTCAATTATGTGATCTTGGGTCTGACATTTCATTCCACAAGGATGAGTGCCTGATTAAGAAAGAGAATGAGATAATTCTCTCAGGCACTAGGAGTGGCAACATTTACTGTTTAAATTTTATATGTTCTGAACAAGAAAATCCAATATGCTTAGTAGCTGAGAATAAAGTCTCTAGTAGTGTACAATGGCACAAAAGGTTAGCTCATATAAAATATAATACAATAAATAAGCTCATTTTAGGAGAACTAGTGAGAGCTGGGCCTAAGTGGAAGTGTGTGCAGGAGGGTCCCTGCCATGCTTGTCAAATGGGTAAGCAAACCAAGTCATCCTTCAAACCAATTGGTGAGAAGGATTCCATAAGATGTCTATACCTACTTCACATGAACCTATTTGGACCAATGCCTATTCATAGCCTAGGAGGAAAGATTTACACCCTTGTAACTGTTGATGATTATTCTAGATTCACATGGGTATTCTTCCTAAGACACAAGTCAAATACTCTAGAAGTATTCACTAGCTTTGTTAGGCAAATCCAAAATGAAATAGGAAATACAGTAGTCAAAATTAGAAGTGACCATGGAACTGAATTTCAGTCAGGTGCAATGACCAAATTTTGTGAAAATCTAGGCATCTCACAAGAGTTCTCATCTCCTAGAACACCCCAACAAAATGGGGTTGCTGAGAGAAGAAATAGAACTCTCATTGAAGCCAATAGGAGTATGCTGAGTGACTCCTCTCTTCCTGAGTATTTCTGGGCTGAAGCTGTAAACACATCATGCCATGTGCAGAATAGGGCACTTATCAACAAGAGACTGAATAAGACCCCTTATGAGTTGATGAAAGGTAGAAAACCAACCCTAGCCTACTTCAAAATATTTGGAAGTAAGTGCTTTGTGCTAAATAATGGAAAGTACCTCCTAACCAAGTTTGCTGAAAAAGCCCATGAGGGAATTTATGTTGGTTATAGTTCTCAAAGTAGAGCTTTAGTTCTTACATTTCTTGATAAAAATGACGGGCCCTGCACCTCTATTTATAGGCAGACAGATGGATGTTGTCACCGCCCCAGAGAGATACAATAACTGCCCATTCAGATCGCGTGCGGTCTCAACAAAAACCAGACCGTGCGACCAACAAACAGGAAGCCTTCTTTGACAAAACAAACTGACACAAAAACAAAGGGCTAGAAAAAGCCCACGCAGACCACGCGGCCACTGCGTTGTCAGCGGTCTGTCTTCCTCAGACCGCCCAGCACACTTCCTCTTCTACTTCAAAAAATTCAACACTCGCCCTTGAAGTGGGAAGTGGAAGTCAGCCCAAGCAAATTCCATAACCGACCAAAAGGTCCCTACGACAGCGGCTTTGTGAAGATGTCAGCGACATTGTCCTCGTTCAACACATATTCAACCGTCAAAGATCTCTCCGGCAGCTTCTCCCGAACGAAGTGTTGTTCGATCTCAATATGCTTGGTTCGTGCGTGGCAAACTGGATTATTAAACAGTTTAAGAGCACTCTCGTTGTCACCACATAGCAGAGTAGTGCCTCGCACCTCCTCACGAATATCTCCCACAAGCCTCCTAAGCTAGATGGCTTCCTGAGCTGCCAAGTCCAAAACCTTATATTCTACTTCCGTAGTGGAGCAGACACCGAATCCTTCTTCTTGCTGCACCACGAGTTAGTTGTGGAGCCAGTCATAAAGACATACCCAGAAGTCAATTTTTGATCTTCTGAATCTCCTCCATAATTAGCATCTGTGCAACCATGCAGATTTTAGCTCGAGTCCCTCCCATAAAAGAGACCCATATCAGAGGTGGACGTCATATATTTCAAAATGCTCATAGCCGCTACTAGATGAGTTTTCCGTGGCTCTGCCATATATCGACTTACTCGGCCCACAACATAAGCAATATCCGGCCTCGTAATCGTCAGATAAATCAAGCTTCCAACCAAAGCCCAGAACACCAAAGGATCAGAAAGAACCCTTCCCTCATCCTGCCGAAGCATTAATCCAACTTCTAGTGGAGTAGAGCTAATCTTCCCCTCTTCCATGCCGAATCGTTTCACAATCTGTTCTGCATAGCCCTTCTGGGAAACGAGCACACCGCTCTCTTTTCTCTCCACCTCAAGACCAAGGAAATTGTGAAGCTCACCTAAATCCTTCATCTCAAATCTGATATCTAGTTCAGCCCGAAGCCTAGCTACCTCCACTTCAGAGTTCCCCATGACGATCATGTCGTCCACATATAACAACACCAAGACTTGAAGCTCCCCCGTCTTCTTTAAGAACAAGCTTGAATCAGAATCAAAAGCAAAATATCCACAGAATTGGAGATATTCTGCGATCTTTCCATACCACGCCCGAGGCACTTACTTCAAGACGTAAAGAACCTTCTTGAACTTGCTGACATGTCCTGGATGAGCTTCAAAAACATAGTCAGGTGGTTTCACCACGAAGATATCCTTGTCAATCTCTTCGTACAGGAAAACATTCTTCACGTCAAGTTGCCAAATCTTCCACCCTTGGCAAGCTGCCAATGCAATCACCACCCGAACTGAAGTCATCTTGACAACATGACTAAAAGTATCTTCATAGTCTTCTCGGTATTGTTGAGAGAACCCTCGGGATACAAGGCGAGCCTTGTACTTCTCGATGCTGCCTCCAGCCTTCTTCTTCATCTTGTAAACCCACTTGCACGTCACAGAAGTAATGCCATCAACCTTGGGCACAAGATCCCCAAGTCTCATTCTTCCTAAGGGCAACTATCTCCTCATCCATGACATATTCCCACTCCTTGACTCCAGTGGCATTTTCAAAGCAAGACGGCTCTCGCTCATCTAAGGGGACAACAAAGAAATATGAGACGAAGCTCACCAAGTTCCGCCCTTTATACCGAGCTGGTGGAATGATAGTCTTCTTGGACCTCCTTAGGGATTTACCCTGATCTACCTCTTCTGCTGCTTCTTCTAGACTAGCTCTTCTTCCGGGCACACTTGGAGCATCGCTCACCCTGCTTCCAGAACCTGAAGCACTTGTCTAGAGCTAGAGATAACTGGAGCACTTGGTGAAACAGGCAACTCCACTAGATGTTTTTAGCAACTTCTCCTTGCCCTCTATCTGACCTACTCTCTCTTGCGAAGCAATCAAGTTTTCCACCTCAAGAAATGATGGATGATTGGCCTAGCCTTGCACAGAAGTAACGAAGGCCACATACTCCCTCTGTAAGCCGTGGATTATGTGCCTCTTCAGCTTCTCTTCTGAGATGGGCTCTTCCCGATCCAATGCCGATATCTCTGCACAAAGTTTCTTCATCTTCATAAAGAAGGATGAGATAGACAGATCACCTTGAGTTTCTTTTGCCAACACATTCTCAAGAAATTGTATCCGAGTTACATTCTTCTTATTGAACAAGCCATCCAAGGCTGTCCAAATCTCACCAGCAGATCAACATCCTATGATGTGGACAAAGTGCTCAGGAATGATAGCTCGCTTGAGAGTGAACTCTGCTTTAGCATTTGTTCTCTTCCAAGCCTTCGCCTGCTCAGCATTCCCTTCAGCAGATACCACTGGTTGTCTCGCTTCTCCACCGACTACCTCCCATAAATCCTCGCCAAAAAGATAGCTCTCCATGAAAGACTTCCACATCTTAAAGGTAGTCTGCGTAAGGAGCTCAATACTAAAACCTCTTGCGTAATATCCTTCCATTGCTATACCGCTAGTTAACTTGAACTTCTAGAAATCTCAAGCAAGATAATAAGGTTGATCACTGCTCAAGCCTTCTGTCCCTCTGATACCATGTTAAAATTTCACTAACTCTGATATCTTCTGATAGATTTTAGCTTAGATACCAAGTTAGAATACTTAGAAGCGGGAATAAGGCACAGGAACACTATAACCATTCCATGTTAAGTAACCATCATAATAAAAGGACAAGAATCAGGTATTTACTATCTCTTTACAATGCGAGGTATACATGGAGAGACATGATTTATCAGAAAATAAGATGGAGAGAAACAGAGACAAACAAGTAACTAACGAATAGTCACTATTGAGACCGCCAGAGACCGCAGGAGCTTCTGTCTTATTCAACTGCTGAAAAAACAACTTGTTCGCACTTCTTGACCGCCTGACCGCAAGGTCGCCTGATCACAGAAACTGCCTGCGAATAGAGAACAAGACTGCAACAGCTGTCGCCTGACCGCAACTATAGATTGCCTAATCGCTGAGCTCGCTGCGAACAACCAAGAACTGCAACACAGATCTCATAGTAGGAGACTGCTGGCGAATTGGTTATTCAAAGATGGGAAATCACCATGGAAGAAGATCGCTGACTGCTAGCCGCTGACCTGCGAACCCAATAAATGATCAAACCACTTCCAGGACGCGCGACCTCAAAAGTCAGACCGACAAAAACAACCTAATCTTTAGTTTTATAGTTCTCGATAAAAATGACAGTCCCTGCTCATCTATTTATAGGTAGACAGACGGATGTTGTCATCGCTGATGCAGGCTACGGTCTCCGACACGATCGCTACGAACAAACACGCGTTCCCTCTCAACGCTCCCAAATTTTATGTTCGCACAAAAATACTCGCAATGTACACGCAACGCAATAATTATCAATTAGATGCTAACGTATGGGTAGTCACGCCGTTAGAGGTTGAATAGATGGCTATAGGCCAATATTCTTCCCGACTAAAAGGACCCACCCAGTCCGAACGAGCTTGAGTTGTACCAAAAGAGATATACCAAAAATTACGATTCAAAAATGGTAGATCTCTCCCAACAAAAAGTCGAGGTTCATCAGTCCTCTTCGAAAATTAAAAGAAATAAGAAGATCGCACAAATCAATCGAAGAAAACCACGATCATCCAAGTGATTCGAAGATCACGACAAAATTTA
Organism: Dactylorhiza incarnata; assembly: GCA_033032865.1. Taxonomy (NCBI): domain Eukaryota; kingdom Viridiplantae; phylum Streptophyta; class Magnoliopsida; order Asparagales; family Orchidaceae; genus Dactylorhiza; species Dactylorhiza incarnata. The sequence goes on from JAWHQI010000068.1 coordinate 5,143,593, forward strand.
CCACCACAAGAAATTAACAAGAGGGAAAAATCTCACGAGTAGAAATTTCGTTACCTCGCTTGAGATAGGATTATCCTCAAGCATACACTCGCCCGACTCGTTCTTCAACGGATCCACCGGAACTGCATCGAATGGAGAGAAACTCGTCCGCCATGATTGCTTCACGCCGGATCTTGGTTTCCCGGGGCCACGACACGTTCTTCTTCCTTCTTCACCTTGGCCGAAACTTCTCAAGAAGAGGGAGTATGATGGGCGGCAATGAGAGGGGGCTGAAGTTGAGGGAGAAAAGCACAAGGGGGAAGGAGAAGTGGTGGTCGGCGGTCAAGAGGAGGGAGGAAGAGAAATGGGCGGCCAAGATAGGTTTTTTTTCTTATCATTCAATATAATAAATCTAATAAAAGATGGCCTTTTATAGGCAAGCCAACAAACACGTCTAAACGCAGTACGAAATTAAAATATAACATGAGCATGGCTAAACGCAGTCCAAAATTAAAATGAAACATGGACATAAACAAAGTCCAAAATAAGAGAGAAAGCTAGATATTATTTAAATTAATAATTATAATAAAATAATTACAATTATTAATTATTAATCTTGCGTCGCGGACGAAGGTTGTAATGACGATGGCGTTCTTCATGACGGTGCGGCGATGGCGTTCTTCAAAATGCTTGTCGCGGAGATGGCGTACACCATGATTGTTGGTTCGGCATCGTCCATCCGAGTCATCAAATGTAGTGTTGCGGAAGCGATCAATATAATGCGTCGAGTCGGCGTCGTCAAGGAACTGGTCACGAACATATGGCGGGGCGTCATCGCCATCAATCCTCCCCCACTCAAAATCACTCATCACCGATGAGTGGGACATCAACAAACACCTGTCAGACAAAGCAAAGGTCTGTGGAACCCTTGGAAATGCGTTAGGAAAATAAGGAGAAAAAGTTTTATCATCAACATTAGACGTACCTCCAGTAGGAACCGAAGAAGAGAGCGAACCGGGCACAAGCTCACCCCCAACCCATTAGAAAATGTAGTGGATCCAAACAGACAGTCGGTTAATTCAAGTGGTGGATAAATATATGGCGTTAAATCCAAAATATTGAAAATATGGGAGATTCCCCAATCAGTGGGTAACTCTAAAAGAAAAGCGTTTTCTCCTAATTTTTTTAAAATTCGAATAGGACCCGCTCGCCGATTTGCCAACTTTTTATGGTGCCCGAAGGAAACCGTTCAGGGATGAGATGCACCATAACCAAATCGCCAACTTTCAAGTGTGATGCTCTCTTATGTACGCTAGCATGAAATTGATAAGATGCATATTGTGTAGTTAACGGGTCCTTAATGTGCTTGTGTAAATTATGAACGTGAGAGGCAATGTCTTGTGCAAATTGACTTGACTTATATGATGGAGGTAAAAGAATCAAATCAAGTGGCATTGGTGCCTTATATCCGTGCACGATTTCATTCGGCGATAAATCCGTTGATCTATTTTTAGAATTATTATTCGCTAACTGAGCATAAGGAAAAAGTAAATCCCAAGTACCCTTGTGGTCAGCTAAAATCATAGAAACGTGCAGGTGAATGTCATAAGCAACTGGAGGAAAAATATGCGCAACTGGACCGGATGAGTAAGTACGTCGTGAAGAAACTAAGTCCAGTGGTACAGTCGCCACAGAATCATAATCGCTCGCGGCCGCCAACAAATCCGTAGACGGGCACTCAAAAACACTGTCCATCAAAGGTGACGCGTAGTCAAATCTACGAAGGGTTGTGAAAAGACCGAGCACAAAATCTAACAACTCAACAAAACATGTCCGACGGGACATGACCAATGGAGGGGCTAGTAGCATAGGCAAAACAAACTGGCTAGGACGCGGCATAATAAATTCATGTCCTAAAAATTCTGCAGGTCGAGTCCATGGGTCAGGATGGAGGACCGACAAAATCAAACCTGGCATAATTTCTAATTCATAATGAGCTTCAGGCAAAGGTGATAACATCAAAGAAATGTCTTCCAGGTTCTCAACGTCAAAGTCACCTAAAGTTAACCTTTCCTCGCAAGGTAAATCTTCCAATGCACTGGGTACGTACTCCCAATCAGAATCATAAGACAAATCTAAAACTGGATCAGAGGGGAGGTCCTCTTTACTATCACTAGGGTAACCAATCTCCTCATCATTGCTAAGTTCTTCCTTAATAACGACATTGCACTCAGCAGTAGGCTCCGTCAAGGGCACATACTCAGTATTGTCAGAAGGTTCAAAAACTATATCAGGAAGTTTGGGAGGAGACATTCTCGATGCATTGTGTGTGGAAATTATGGGAGGAACCTCACTAACCGGAATACTCTCACCGCGCGGTCTCATGGCATCCCTAGCCGTAATGACAACCGAGTTCGAGTCAGTGGACCAGAACTTACCCTTATCTTTTTGGGATAACGGAGGGGGAGGTCCTAAGATGGACTTGCCCTTCTGAAAATAACGAGACTTGGACTTGTGAGCAAGATGCTTCTCAATATCCTACGCGGCATTATAGGCGGTGCTTAAATCTGTGTGTTCATAACGAAGGAGTTTACCTTGAATGTTGGAGTTAAGCCCCTTACGAAACCGTGAAAGGGTGACCTCAGACATCTCCCTAACATCACACCTAGTCATTATGTCCTTCAGGAGGCCCATGTACTACGCAACCGATCGATTCCCTTGTCTAAGGGAAGATAACTCATCAAACATATGCGTTCGATGGTATGAAGACAGAGGAGGGGTTCGGTTGGCCGAAAGTTGGGCCACCATTTCCCGAATCTCCACCAGTTGTTGATTCATCTCACGTCGAAAATCATCAATCGGCGAGTGGTTTCGATTTGGTTGTCGCACGTCACGAGGAAAAGTTGGGGTGCGATTAACCATAACTTTGGCATACAAGTAATCTAAACGGGAAACATAAACGTCATGAGCCATACCCGAAGAATAGGTGTGTACTCGGGACCAGAACTAGTGAACATGCAATGATATAACATTTTTGAATCTGAACTAGACAGATTTGTAAAAGAGAATTTTATAAGAAGAACAATTTTGAAATTCAAGAAAAAGTTTGAATTTCAAAAATTTAAATTTATATTTCAAAATTTTGAATTTGAAATTCAAAAATTTGAATTTTGAATGTGAAAATAAAAAAAATTGAATTTCAAAATTTTGAATTTTGAATTTGAATTTCAAAATTTTGAATTTTGAATTTTGAATTTGAATTTCAAAAATTTGAATTTGAATTTCAAAAATTTGAATTTGAATTTAAAAAATTTGAATTTGAATTTCAAAATTTTGAATTTGACTTTCCAGAATTTAAAATGTTTTTTATTTTTCTGTAGAAAATAGTACACAGATTTGCAAAAGTTTTTGTTTTTAATTTTCGCTGAAAAATAAAAATTTTAAGACCACTATTCGCAGACCAGAAATTTAAACAGGCCAAATTTTATGAAATCTAATTTTATTCCCGCCTAATAACTAGGGTAATGAAAATATTTTTTTGATTTTCTAACTGATAAAAATATGGAGAATTCCCAGAATTTTGTTTTTTTCGATTTTCGCAGAGAAATAAATTTTTTTAGGCCGCTAATCGTAGACCAGAAATTAAAATTTTTGAAATTTCAAAATTTTGAACACGAAATCGTGTGAAGATTGTGTGTGCCGGCGTTCTAAGAAATTTTTTGGAATGCGTCAATTAAGAAATTGACATGAACCTGGCTCTGATACCAAATTGATGCAGGCTACGGTCTCCGACATGATCGCTACGAAAAAAGATGCGTTCCCTCTCAACGCTCCAAAATTTTACGTTCGCATAAAAATACTCGCAACGTACACGCAACGCAATAATTGTCAATTAGATGCTAACGTACGGGTAGTCACGCCGTTAGAGGTTGAATAGATGGCTATAAGCCAATATTCTTCTCGACTAAAAGGACCCACCCGGTCCGAACGAGCTTGAGTTGTGCCAAAAGAGATCTACCAAAAATTACGATTCAAAAAGGGTAGATCTCTCCCAACAAAAAGTCGAGGTTCGCCAGTCCTCTTTGAAAATTAAAAGAAATAAGAAGATCACACAAATCAATCGAAGAAAACCACGATCATCCAAGTGATTCGAAGATCACGCCAAAATTTACCACCACAAGAAATTAACAAGAGGGAAAAATCTCACGAGTAGAAATTTCGTTACCTCGCTTGAGATAGGATTATCCTCAAGCACGCTGATATAGATTTTCCGTGTTTTGAATTTATGTGAAGGTTTGAAGATTTTCTCCAAAACTATATCCTATTAAGGCAAGTGTACCTTATCGTTTATAGTATAGGATATTTAGGAATATCAAGGTCGTATTCCACGGGGCGCGTTGATTACTTCTACTTCGAGGAAAGTCACCATTATCTTCGATGAAGTTTTGAGGTTTTTTTTGCTTAACTAAAAAAAAGACAACATGCAAGCTAAGTGAAAAGATTAAAAGAAAATAAAAAGACTTAATGCTCAAACATGGTGGAGGGGGAAAAGGAAAGAAAAATTAACATTGCATGAAAGGAAGAGTGCTTAAGGAGAAAGAGAACATGAAAGGAAGCAAACTTAATTTTATTGAAAACCAAAATAATTACAAGCTTAAGAAGAGATTACAAAGCAAGGAAAGTAAAGTTATAAGCTTTAATTAACTAGTGCAAGTAAGAAATAAAAACTAGTACATTACATGAAAAAGAGAACATGAAAGCTTAAGGAAAAACATGAACATGAACATGAAAAACTTCACTAACAGCTCTAGCAGCACCTCCCCCACTCAAAAATTCTGAACCCTGGACTCAAGGAGAGCCTCTGAATTTATAGCAGAAAATTTCAAGTTACACGCCCTCGGTCACGGGCGTGACCTAGGGCGTGTAAACATTGCTGACATTGGATCTGACAGTGGCGTGGACTTTGCGTGACGGCGAGAGAAATGCAGGCATTACACGCCCGTGTAACTTGGGTCATGAGCGTGACTTTGGACGGCTTCATTAAATGCAGCGTGGACTGGATTGCGGTGGCGGCGAGCTGGGATCACGCGGGAAAGTCACGGGCGTGACATTGGGGTCACGGGCGTGACATTTCGGGTCACGGGCGTGTACCTGGGCGCCCTCAATAAATGCAGAGTGGGCTAGAATTCGGCGTGGTAGAAAGTGTTCATCGAACGAAGCTCAGACTTCGTCGAACGCAGGTGCAAAGCTTTCGTCGAACGCAGCGACGGAGAGCATTCGTCGAACGGAGCTCAAATTTCATCGAATGTAGTGGCAGAGAACTTTCGTCGAACGCAGCTCCAATTTCGTCAAACGCAGATCTTTAGGCTACGCGCCCTGGGTCACGGGCGTGACTTGTGATTTTCTTCAATTTTCCCCAAAATACTGCAAAAATAAAAGTAAACTATATTTAGAACAGAAATTATAAAAGAAGTGATTTTATACTAAAATATAAATAATATTTGCAATTTTAAATTAAAACTAAACTAAATACTATAATTAAAATACACATAAATATTACTCATCAAATACCCCCATACTTGAGGTTTTGCTATTCCAGAGCAAAAGTGTGAGAAATAATTTATAAGACATCCTTAAAAAATTTTAATTTTAAACTAAAATTTCATTTAAATCAAAAGTTAAGTTAATAGTAAATTCAAGGAGGAGTTAAGTCCTAAATTATGATGATAATTTGAAAAGAGGGAAAAATATTTTGGCAAGGACTTCTCAAGAAAATTAATTAGTTTAACAATATTGTAGAAATTATAAAACGAGATTAAATTAAAATTATAAGAACTCTATCTTAAAAGAAACTTAAGTAAAAGTAACTTACTAAATATTGCTCTCTCCATAATCTTAAACTAAATCTAGAACAATGATAATTGGCTAAGGGGGATTTCATAAAATTTGGCATAAGAAGAGATATTTTTGAATGGAGGAAATGGAATTTATCCTTATCATGAATATTTTTTTTTCTTTTTTTTTCTCTTCTAATAAAAACCCAAAATGTATATGTTTAGGAGTAATGAATTTTATCCTCTTACTCCATGCCATATAATCTTTTAAATAATTTTGGGTGCATATGTTTAGGGAATAATGAATTTTATCCTCGTATTCCCATGACATATGATCTTTTAAAACACTTTTTTTTATATGCCATCAAAGGGGTAGGGTAGAGAAAATAAATCTAGCTAGCTTTAAATTATTTTGAGAGCAAATTCTAGTAAAATTAAATTTCCTAAGATCTAAAAAGTTAAAGGAAAATATAATTGAAATCTAAAGAGGTTTAGCAAATTCACTACAAAATGAAGCCATTTAAAAGTAAAAAGAGAAGTCATGCTAAATAAGTTCTCTAATCAAGTTAAAATCATAAGATGATTCTTAAAACAAGATTACCTCAAATTTAAAATTAACAAACTATGATAAGCAAAATTTTAGCTAATTAAAAACCTAAACATGCTTATAAATATTCTCAACTAGATTTCTAAGAAATCACAAAAACAAAAAATAGGAGAGGTATAAGATTTTAATTTTTTTGTATTTTAAGTTTTTTCATATATATATATATTTTTTTTTGAATTTTGATATTATCTTTTTTTATAAGAAATAAACAATAAAAACATATACTAAAAAGCTTAATTTTTTTTTTGTTAATTCTTGGACTTCCCGAGGTATAACCCGTGAAGGGTTCTCACGATACTAGGAGGTGAGATGGGGTGAGGTCCCAAACATCCCTTTCCAAAATTTAAATTTCAATTTTCTAATTTTTTTTTTGAGTTTTTGGGTTTTACAAGTGCTAAAATAGAAGAAAACATAAGAAAATATTGTTTTTTTTTGAAAATTTTCTAATTTAACAACTATTTACAAAGAACTATTTACACTCCCATACTTAAAGTTAAACATTGTCCCCAATGTTTAAAACTAAGTATGAAGTAAAAGAAAATAAAGTGCAAGACAAAACAAAAATAAAAATAGAAAATGAAGGAGAGGTTAAGAGGGCTTCCCTGGTTATGAAGATGCGAGGGAAGCGGTGGTTACCTACAAAACATGTTAAAATAAAAAGAAATACAATAAAAAGATAACTTTGGGGTGCCTCCCAAAAGCGCTTTGTTTAAGGTCGCGTAGCTTGACCCACTTGCAGATCATATTATAGGAGTAAGTAAAATCGAGTCCCTCGTTTCATTAATTAACTCTACCGGAAGATATAATTTAAGGCGGTGCCCGTTAACTTTGAAGGAACCTTTTTCCGGGTGGGAAATTAAAATTGTCCCATAGGGCCAAACCTCTTTAACAATAAAGGGTTCGGTCCATCGGGATTTTAGTTTTCCTGGAAAAAGGCGAAGGCGAGAATTATAAAGGAGGATGAGGTCGCCCGGCGAAAAAGTTTTCGAAAATTTTATGTGTTTATCGTGATAAAACTTTGTTCGCTCCTTATATAATTTATTGCTCTCATACGCATTTGCTCGCCATTCATCTAATTCATTCATTTGAATTTTTCTTTGATCGCCCGCTAAAGTGGAATCGAGATTTAAAAATTTAAGCGCCCAAAATACGCGGTGTTCTAGTTCGACCGGAAGGTGGCAAGCCTTGCCATAAACCATTCGATAGAGTGTACAACCGATAGTGGTTTTGTACGCCGTTCGATAGGCCCATAGCGCGTCATCGAGCTTTATTGCCCAATCCTTCCGATTAATTGAAACAGTTTTTTTCTAAAATCCATTTTAATTCTCGAATAACAACTTCGACTTGGCCGCTCGTTTGTGGGTGATATGCGGTGGATAATTTGTGCGTGACACCATATTTTGGTAAAAAAATTTAAATTGACTATTGCAAAAATGGGTGCCCCGATCACTCACAATAGCGCGCAGCGTGCCAAATCGAGAAAATAATTTTTTTAAGAAATTAACGATGACTCACGCATCGTTGGTGGGGAGAGCTTGCGCTTCCGCCCACCTCGACACGTAGTCGACCGCAACGAGAATATATTTGTTTGAATACGAGGGAGGGAGAGGACCAACAAAATCAATACCCCTAAGATCAAAAATTTCGCATTCTAAGAAGATATTTTGGGGCCTCTCATCCCGGCGAGAGATGTTCCCCGACCGCTGGCAGCTGTCCCAAGTACTCACAAGGGTGTGAGCATCTTCGAAGAGCGTGGGCCAATAAAAGCCCACCTCCAGCGCCATCCTCGTGGTTCGATTCGAATGATAATGACCACCGGTGGGTCCCTCGTGATAATAACGTAAAATTTTAAAACCCTCCTCACTCGAGACACATCTTCTCACTACCTGGTCTGTGCACACACGGAATAAAAAGGGGTCCTCCCAAAAGTAATTCTTTAAATCAGAAAAGAATTTCTTCTTTTGCTGACTCGAGAATTCTTTTGGCAGGACCCGGGCTACTAAATAGTTAGCCAAGTCCGCAAACCAGGGGGTAGAAGATGAATTAATATTTTCGAGAGCAAGGAGGCGCTCTTCGGGAAATTTACTATTAATGTCGGCTTCTATTAATGCTTCTGAGGTGGGGTTTTCTAAACGGGAAAGATGATCGGCCGCCAAGTTTTCGGCTCCCCTTTTGTCCCGAATCTCTAAATCAAACTCCTGCAAGAGGAGGATCCATCGCAAAAGACGAGGCTTGGCGTCATATTTACTCAAGAGATACCTAAGCGCGGAGTGATCTGTGAAGACGATAACTTTGGAAAGCGTGATATATGACCTAAACTTATCAAAAGCGAAAACAATTGCTAGAAGTTCCTTCTCGGTAGTGGTGTAGTTTGCTTGTGCCGACGTGAGTGTTTTGCTCGCATAATAGATCGGGTGAAAATACTTACTCACCCGTTGGCCTAAAACGGCACCAACCGCAATATCACTCGCGTCGCACATGATTTCAAAAGGGAGCGACCAATCTGGGGCGACTAGAATCGGGGAGTTTATAAGTTTCTCTTTGATATGTTGAAAGGCTACAACGCATTCATCGTTAAAAAGAAAAGATGATTCTTTCTCGAGAAGATGGGTTAACGGCTTTGTGATTTTGGAAAAATTTTGTATAAAGCACCGATAGAACCCCGTGTGGCCTAGGAAACTTCTAGTAGCTTTTACGTTTGTTAGAGGGGGGAGTTTTTCAATTACTTCGATCTTGGCCCTATCGACCTCGATCCCCTTGCCCGAAATTTTATGGCCAAGGACTAGTCCTTCTTTGACCATAAAATGGCATTTCTCCCAATTAAGCGCTAAATTCGATTCCTTACATCGCTGCAACACGCGCTCGAGATTTTTTAAACAATTTTTAAATGAGTTTCCGTACACGGAGAAGTCATCCATAAACACTTCCATCACCTACTCTACTAACTCGTCAAATATTGCCAGCATACATCTTTCGAATGTAGCTGGCGCGTTACAAAGACCGAATGGCATCCTTCGATAAGCGAAGGTGCCAAAGGAACAAGTGAAAGTGGTTTTCTCTTGGTAGTCGGGCAAAATCGAGATTTGGAAATATCCTGACAAACCATCGAGAAAATAGTAGTAGGAGTGACCCGAAATGCGCTCTAAAATTTGGTCGATAAATGGTAGAGGGAAGTGATCCTTACAGGTGGCATCATTTAGTTTTCGATAGTCGATGCACATCCGCCAACCCGTAACAGTACGGGTTGGGATCAATTCATTATTATCGTTTGCAACTACCGTGACGCCACCTTTCTTTGGCACGACTTGTACTGGGCTAACCCAAGTACTATCCGATATCGAGTAGATGATTCCCGCGTACAGAAGTTTTATAACTTTGGCCTTAACGACTTCTTTCATGTTCGGGTTTAGACGTCGTTGAGGCTGGACTGAGTTGCGGGAATTTTCTTCGAGAAAGATTTTATGAGTGCAGAAAGAAGGGTTTATACCTTTAATATCCGATAATTGCCACGCAATTGCGTGGCGGTGCTTTCTTAAGACTATAGTCAACTCAGAAATTTTTGAGTTGCTAAGATCGGATGAAACGATGACGGGTAGCTTAGACTCTTTTTCTGAAAACAAATATTTAAGGTGAGGGGGGAGCTGTTTTAACTCTAATACGGGTGGTTCTTCATAAGAAGTCTTAATTTTTAATTTTTCTAAAAGTAATGGTTGGGGTGGTGTGGGGTGAGAAACTTCTTCTTCAACATAAAAGAGTTCTACGGGCTCAGAATCACTACTTGCCGATGAAACTAATTCGAGGGATGAATCGAACTCACAACACTCTTCCAAGTAAAAACACGAATCGTCATTTATTAGTGTGTTCCGCATCGAGGAATTTATGCCGAAAGTAACTTCATCGTCTCCAACCCGTAGGAGGAGCTTTCCGTTACTTACGTCTATAATAGCGCGAGAGGTGGCAAGGAAGGGGCGGCCGAGTATGAGGGGTACTTCGGCATCCTCTTCGATGTCAAGAATGAAAAAATCCACCGGGAAGATGAATTTGTCAACCTTGACGAGCACATCCTCCATTATTCCTATCAGATATTTTAAAGAACGATCCGCTAATTGAATATTCATTCGAGTGGGCCTTGGATTTCCTAGACCTAACTTTTTGAACAATGAAAATGCATAAGGTTGATGCTTGCTCCAAGATCCGCTAAGGCGTGTTTTACTAACGAATTGCCAAATAGACATGGGAGGGAAAACCGTCCCGGGTCATTTGCTTTTTTAGGCAATTTGGTTGAGTACAACCGCGAAGCATTCTGCGTTTAAAGAAATATGCGAAATATCTTCTAACTTTTTCTTATTGGAGAGCAACTCCTTAAGATATTTCACATATTTAGGCATTTGAGAGATGGCCTCGCAGAAAGGTACATTAATATGGATTTGTTTTAAAACATCTAAATTTTTTTATAATTTTTTTCGGCGCACTCATTTTTAAATTTAGATGGATACGGAATATTAGAAGTAGGAGCGCGCGGATTTAAAATAGAAGAGTGTGGAGCTGAAAGAGGAGCGTGTGGAGCTAACGTAGCGGGCAAATTCGAAGATAAATTAAAAGTAGTAGGAGGAGGAGAGGAAATTACCTTGGGTTCGTCCTGTTTTTGAACCACCTCCTTCCCGCTTCGGAGTGTAATCGCATGCGCGCTCTCCTTTGGATTTTGCTCTGTATTCCCCTGTAGTGCTCCTTGATAGTTTATATAGGTGTAGTCAATAATACCTAGAGGGCGGGGGGGGGGGGGTGAATAGGTTTTACTTATTTTCTTTGTTTAAACCTAATGTTTTTAGCTGCAGAAAACACAATCACAGAAAGCACACAAGGATGTATAGAGGTTCCTCAAGACAGGGTGTCTTGAGTAGTCCTCTTTCCCCCTTCACCTTTCTAACAGTGAGTTAGACAAGGCCACAAACTCCAATTTCGGCTCCTTGAGCTTACACCACAAGTTCCTCAGAACTTCTCAGATCAAGAGTGATCCTACCTCAGGAACAACAACCCTACACTCAGGCTCAGCAGCCCTACACCTCAGTCTCAACAGCCCTACACCTCAGGCTCAGCAGCCCTACACTCAGGCTCAGCAGCCCTACACCTCAGAGTAATATAACTTCTACAACACAAAAATCACATAGATTTCCTACCTCAGACCTATCAAGAAGTCCTACCACTCAAGCTGTCAACACAGCTCTACACACAGGATCAACAGCCTTTCACTCAGGCAACAATGCCTTACAAAGATATAAACCAGTTTGAACTAAATACAGAAGACAAAAGATTTACTCTTAGGTCTTCTGAATCCTTTCTTCAGATCTGAAAAATAGCAACTTCATATTTGTATCACCTTGATCTTCTCCTTCAGCAAAGCAGAAGATCAACTTGCCCTTCTTGAGTTTGTACAGGAAGAGATAACTAATCTCCTTAGAAGATTAACTTCAGCTGCAGAGAACAACTTCAACTGGCTGAAATGTGAATGCTCGATTACGGCGTACAATAAAGACTTTTCAATGGAACAGTACTGGTTGTTGTGCCCTAGCATCTTCTTTTATACCTCTAGAAGGCTTCAACGGCTATATCTATCCTTCTAACATGGTATGGGGCAGATTGGAGTTGCTTTTCTCTTTCAATTGTCGTTTGCGCCAAAAGCAGATCCCGTCAGCACATTTGGATCTGTCTCAGCGGTTGGGCTGAGACAGCATCCAGTCTCAGCGGTTGGGCTGAGACAGCTTCCAGTCTCAGCGGCAGCTCCAGTCCTTTTCTCAGCGGTTGCTCCAGTCTCCTTCTCAGTGGATCCGCTGAGACGGCTCCACGTCTCAGCGGTTCTCACCCTTCATCTCAGCGGTTATGCTGAGACAGATCTTCATCTCCTTGTAGATGATCTCTTCTTATCTAAGGCCATGTTTGGCCCTTCCTTTTGAGTCACCTGTGCCTGTATATCCTACACAAGTATAGCTTTGTTAAATACAATATGTCCTTATCATTGAGAGTGATGCCTCTTCAAATCAAGGTAATATTGAGGGAAATATACCCAACAATCTCCCCCTATTTGAAGAAGGCAGAACATCCCCAATGCTAAGGTCCATTAACAATAGAAATCTTATCACAGAAAAAGTGATCTTATAGAAAAAGCATCTGTGAAGCATAGGACCTAACACCCTAGGCATTTGCACTGGCCCTTTCTCCCCCTTTCTCCAGCATTGTACTGGCCCTATCTCCCCCTTCCTCCAGTATTGGTACTGGCCCTATCTCCCCCTTTCTGGTTTCTTCGACCTTAACCTTCTATGGATAGAAGGACAACATCTATAGATCCCTTTGGATCAACCTATAGGCTAACCTATACAGTCTGAGTATTTGCCAACTTCCCCTCAACCTGAGCAGGGAATTTGCTGCCCTTCAATTGGAGAGCTATTTTCTGTAATAAGCGATCCATTTCAATTTGAACATTCCATTTAAGCTACTGAATACTAGAGATAATAAATAAATAGTACATATATCAAAAGTAACAAACACAATATTATGCTCAGAATATGAAATATCATTTCACTTTAAATGTTCAGTACAGACAAAGAAAATGCAACTTATAGTTGTACATTCAATCCAAAAAAAATTCAAGGCTGGTTCTTCTAAGATGGACCCTGGGAAGAACTTTCTCCATCTGTAGACTTTCTTTTCCTAGCTTCAGCAACAACCTTGATCTTCTCCTTTACTTTGAAGTACAGAAATGGCTTGGGAAGATATCTTGGGGGAATCCTTAAAGGAGTTTACCTTCTTACCATGTTTTCTTTGAGAATCCTTTCCCTTAAAGATTCCCTTTCAAGGTGTTTGATCCACTCAGCAGCTGAATAGACATGGTCAATGTCCTTCATTGGATTTCCATGGCTCACCCAGGTATTTACAACAATTGTGTCCAACTCCAGATTGTCATCTTCATGGAGTGGATACTCTAATCTTTCCATTCTTTTCTGTGCCATGTATTCTTAAGCAGTTTGAATACCCTCTACCCTTCTCCTCTTTGCTGCTCTCTCATCTGCAATCAGATTTGATTGACTTTGGAAGTCAAAGTCTTCATCTCTGTTAGGGTTCAAGACCGGAAGATTCAAAGCAATTCTTGTTCCTTGCAGCACTTTTAAGCTTGAGTCCCATTGATTCTCAGTGACCTTTCTGACCATGGTAAGGATATTTTCTTGAATAACACTAGAAGCATTATTGACCACTTCCACCACTTGCTTCCTGGCTTCTTCTTGATTGGAGAGTATCAGTTTATGGGAGGACTCCATGTTGTTATACAGCTGTATGTGAGCTCCTTTCAGCTTAGCATGTAGATTGAGAATCTTCTCCTCCCCTTCTTTACTATGTTCCACTATCTTCTTCTCTATTTCAGAATGTTGATTCAATATAGATTGGTAGAGAGTTTGAAAGGTGCTGTCCACATCATCTAAAATGTATTCCTTTGCCTTGTCAGTGTGGGACTTGACTTGACTGCTTGATGTGTTGACCACTTGTGCCATTCTGGCAACAGCTTTTTCCCAGACATTCTCATTTTTGTAGAGCTGATTCTTTACATATGTGATGTCCTTTGTGGAATCCCCTTGATGGTCTGCAATATTCTTCAGAACTGTGTGCTGGGCAGCAACGGTATTTTTGGCCATTTCAAACCATCTTGTCATCTGCAGAAGGATATGATCTGATGCAGTTTTGACATCATTAACCTGGGCATTCAGTACAGTGCTTACTGCAGCCACTCTTGACTCCATTCTTTGCTCACTGGCCTGGATATCCTGAGTCAATGCAGCTCTTGTTGCATGCAATTCATCCCTTATCTGAGCAGAGACATCATTGACCTTTTCAGCAACAATCTCTTTTATAGATAACATCTGACCCTCAATCATGGTTTGTATTGAGTTTAACAGGGCAGATGTGTCCAGAACAACAGCTGGTTTTTCCTGGGTCAAATCCTTTTCAACCAGCTCTTCAGCTCCACTTTGAGTATTAGCCCTCTCATTATCAGGGATCGGCTCCCCCTCAGACGGGGCATTAGGTGATACCAATTCCTGTTGATGTTCTCCCCCACTAGCATACCCACCTCCTCCTTCATAGGCTGGGCTATGCTCCCCCTCACTTGGGGCATCCATAGGAGGAGTATTTTGTCTAAGGTCACCTAAAAAATGATTGAGGTGTTAGAAACCTAGACTATACTATTGATAGAAAAGAGAGGCCTAACTGAAATCCTAAATTACCAGGGATAGGTGAATTGTGAAATTCATCTTCAGCTTGAGGAACAGCTGGATCAGCATTCATCTGAGTTGGCTCAGGATTGGGCTCAACTCTTCCTTGGGGCTCCTCATCCCTTCTTGTCCTGGGGACATCTTCATTATCTATGTTCATTGGGTTGCTGCCAGATCTAAGATCAGACCCATGAATGTCCTCATTTTCAGATCCATCTGACTTGGAGGATGAATCTGATTTCTACTGGGGTGACTCTTTCTTCTTTTCCTTTGCCACAGATGGCTGGCTCATAGGGAGCACTCTGGAGAATCTATCCAAAGTATTAATGTCCATTCTTTTGAGATAATGGAGATTTGATCCCTTGGAGTTTACAAACGTCTCTGAATGACTATTCTGTAGGTACAGAGATAGTATTCTTCCCATATTGGGGGCTTGCATAGATTCCTTTATCCTTTGAAAAATAACTTCTCCCCATGAGGTTCTCTTGGACAGAATTATCCTAGTCATTAATTCAAACATGAACTGTGAGACAGTGTCATGTGAACCAGGCTTGCATAGGATAACTTTGCCCACTATATCAGACAACAGCTTCCCCTGTTGATTGAAGAACTTCCTCCTTAGACAACTGGTTTTAGTATCACTAAATCCTGTCCACTTTAGGGCAGTCTGCTTATCCTTTTCAGATAACTCCTCTTCAGTTTTACTGCAGGGAGACAATTTCAGTCCCTTCTCCAACCTTTTAGCTGTAATCTTTATCTTCTCATTTCCTATCTTGGACTTCAGAATGGTTTTGGAGGGAGATAATTTGACATTGTTGAACTATTCCAGAACTTCAGTTCTGAGAATGCAGCAAGGTTCAGATAGCATGTGCTCTAGACCTTGACCTTCCATTAGATGAATCACATGACGTATTTCTTCTGAGGCATGAGAGAATCCATCTCTTACGATTTCATAGCCCTCCAGGAGATCTTTTGATCTTTTTGGTTCCATGGAAGCAGAAAATCGAGGCGTTGAGACGGGAGAGAAGATGAATCGTCTCGGCGGCTAAGGGTTTGGCTTTGTGGTGTGTTTTAAGTTACAATGTATCTATTTATAGAATTTCAGTTTCATTTTTATTAACCCTAGGATTTTAGACTTAATTACCTTATTGCGTGAAGGAGTTTTGGGTTAATTATCGGATTTCATATTGAACATGCCCCGTCTCAGCGGTTCAGCTGAGACGGGGACCTAGGCCGTTGGGATAGTGAACTGTCAACCGCTGGGACAGTTTGCTCGTCTCAGCGGTTCAACTGGGATTTTTCTCAGCTGATTCAGCTGAGCATACTCCTGCAGTTTAGCTGATCATAGAGTTTAGATCTAATGTAGATATTTTGGCTGAAGATGTGTCCTAGTCATGTCACTAAGTTGTAGTGTACAATAATGTAAAGTTTGATAATTCACCATGCATAATCATCAATAGTGACAGCTATTACTCATACATTTAGGATTATTCTATACTAAGCATGCCAAGATCAATTTTGAAAGCATTGAATTTAGATTCATCCAGTGGCTTTGTAAAGATATCAGCTACTTGTTTGTCAGTGGGGACAAATTCAAGACAGATGTCTTTACACTCTACATGTTCTCTAATAAAATGATATCTAATCTCTATATGCTTAGTCCTGCTATGAGAGACAGGTTTTTTAGCAATAGAGATTGCACTGGATGAATCACAATACAAAGGAGATTCCCTTACCTTGAGGTTGTAATCCTCCAACTTATGTTGTGACCAAAGAAGTTGTGCACAACAGCTACCTGCAGCAATGTATTCAGACTCAGCTATGGATATTGCCACACTGGTTTGTTTCTTGCTGCTCCAAGATATCAATCTTCTCCCTAGGAATTGACAAGTACCACTTGTACTCTTCCTGTCTTCTTTGCAACCTGCAAAATCTGCATCTGAAAAGCCTGTTAATTCAAAGTCATTGTTCCTAGGGTACCAAAGGCCAAGATGCAAGCTGCCCTTAAGGTATCTCAAAATCCTCTTCACAGAGGTGTAGTGAGATTCCTTAGGACATGCTGGATACCTAGCACAAACACATGTACAATACATAATGTCCTGCTCACTAGCAGTCAAGTATAATAGGGATCCAATGATGCATCTGTACATGGACTCATCAAAGGCTTTTCCCTTTTCATCCTTGTCTAATGATACATTAGACCCCATGGGTGTTCTCATGGTGGAGGCTGATTCCATCCCAAATTTCTTGATGAGCTCCTTAGTGTACTTGGTCTGGGAGATGAAAATTCCATCATCAGACTGTTTCACTTGGAGCTCAAGGAAATATTTGAGCTCACCCATACTGCTCAGTTCAAACTCCCCTGCATTAGATTTGCAAATCTCTTGCAGAGGTTGTCATCAGTAGACCCAAAGATTATGTCATCAACATAAATTTGGACTAAGAGACACTTGCCCCTTGTTTCCCTAAGAAACAATGTGCTATCAATCTTTCCCCTAATGAACTTGTTCTTGAGGAGAAAGTTGGACAAAGTATCATACCAAGCTCTTGGAGCTTGCTTGAGACCATATAATGCTTTCCTAAGAAGGTAAACATGAGAAGTTAGAGTTGGATGCACAAAACCTGAAGGAGGTTCAACATATACCTCTTCCTTCAAGTCTCCATTGAGAAATGCTGATTTGACATCCATCTGGTAGACTTTGAACCTTGTGGGCAGTAGGCAAGAAATAGCCTAATTGCTTCCAACCTTGCAACTGGTGCAAAGGTTTGATCAAAGTCTATACCTTCCTCTTGCCTATATCCTTTGGCTACTAATCTGGCCTTATTCTTGATGATTGTACCATTCTCATCAAGCTTGTTCCTGTATACCCATTTGGTGTCAATCACATTTTGTGCCTGAGGTCTGGGCACCAACTTCCATACTTTGCATCTCTTGAATTGTAGGAGCTCTTCTTGCATGGCTTCAATCCAGAAGGTGTCTTGATTGGCCTCTTCAAACTTCTTGGGCTCCATTTGAGAAAGGAAGCTCAAGAATAGTGCTTCATTGTGAGCTCTGCTTCTTGTCAATATGCCTTGGGTATGATCTCCAATTATTAGATCTATTGGATGATCTCTCAGGTGCCTTGCAGCAGCAGGAAGAGGGTCCTCTGGTGGCTGTGTTTGTTCCATTGGTTCAGCTATGACTTCACCTTCTTGTACCTCTTCTACTTTAGTAATTGCAGCAGCTGTTTGTGTTTTGCTGCTGCTGGGCTTGTCTTGGACAGTCAGCTCATGCATCCCTTCTTCATTTCCTGTGAAAATATAAGAGCTAGACCATTCTTTGTAGAGAAGGCTGGTGTCATCAAACACAACATGCATTGATTCTTCTACAACATGAGTTTTCTTGTTATAAAATCTATAAGCTCTACTATGTGAGCTATACCCAACAAGAACCCCCACATTGCATTTTTCTGCAAACTTTGTTAATTGAGATTTTCTATTATTTAGAATGTAGCATTTGCAACCAAAGATTCTAAAATAAGAAATTGTAGGTTGTCTGCCTTTCAGAATCTCATAAGGGGTTTTCCCAAGGACCTTATTGATGGAGGCTCTATTGAGAACATAATAGGCTGTATTGACTGCCTCAGCCCAGAAGTATTCTGGGAGTGAGGAGTCATTAAGCAATGTTCTACCAGCTTCTATCAAGGTCCTATTCCTCCTCTTAGCCACACCATTTTGCTGTGGAGTCCTTGGTGAGGAGAACTCTTGGGTGATACCAAATTCTTGACAAAATTTTGTTATGGCTTCAGATTGAAATTCTGTGCCATGGTCAGTTCTTGTCCTGACCACAGTACATAGTAGATCATTCTGAATAGCCTTGACATAATTTATAAAGACATGTAAGGTATCTGACTTCTTCTTAAGGAAGAATACTCATGTATACTTTGAATGATCATCTACAATTACCAAGGTATACAACTTCCCACCTAGGCTCTGAATTGGCAAAGGACCAAACAAGTCCATGTGCAATAGGTATAAACACCTTTTAGTATCATTGGAGCCAATACTTTTAAAGGTGGTCCTAGTTTGCTTACCCATTTGGCAAGCATGACAGGGACCACTTTTAACACATTTTAGTTTTGGGAGTTTATATGCAGGGGGAGAATATTTTTGAAGGAACTATATTAAGGGGGAGATCATATTAAGGGAAATCGTCATTGCATCTTTCACATAAGTACTTGTACACACATAAGTATTTTTCACCATCTCAATAGGATTTATTCGATTTCTTTTTATAAGGATTTGTTATTATCAAAAGGGGGAGATTGTTGGAGCATGCGTTCCGCACTCGTCCGGTTTGAGAATAACAAATCTCGAATGTATTTGATCCTATTTTTGATTAATGGTGTGCAGATAACAGGTGCAAAAATAACATGATTTCAATTGAAGCAAAATGACATTTTCCAGAAATTTGAGCTATCGGATTTCCGACAGTGCTATCAGATTTTCGACAGCGCGTATATTTGATCTCTGCGCAGCGGTTAGGATCTATCAGATTTCCGATATCGCTATCGGATGGCGATAGACCACGATCTTCCAATAACGCCAGGACGTGCAGCAGTTACCACACAGCGGTTAGGATCTATCGGATTTCCGATATCGCTATCGGATGGCGACAGCCCACGATCTTCCTATAACGCCAGAACGTGCAGCGGTTACCTTGGCCCTCAGATATCTGACAGTACTATCGGATATCCGACAGCCCACGTCTCAACCATGACCTCAACACGACGTAGAAACTTCATTTTAGTGGGACACGTGGCAGCCTCTGGAGATATCGGATTTCGGCGACAACGGCTATCGGACGGCGACAGCTCCTTTTTATTAAAAGGGCTCGAAACTTCGTGGAATTCAGTTCTTGAGATTCCTAAGCCTCCTTCCTGAGTGTTATCGTCCAGAGAGCTCTTGAGAACGAAAATCCCCATCCTTGAAGGAGAAAAGAGAGAGCAAAGCCGAAGATTGTACACGCATTCCAAGGAGACTGTCTCAAGGGATCTTCGCTGTTTTGCTCCAGAAATTCTAAAGGGGGTTTTTCATATTGTATTTTCATTCATTCACTTTTCATTTTGTAATCGTTGGAGAAATCGTCGTCTTGCATGCGGCATCTAAGTCCTTGCACGGCTTAGGGGAAAATCACTTCCTTGTGCGGAGCGTCCAAGTCCTTGCGTGGCTTGGTGGGAAATCGTGGCCTTGTGCGCTACGTCTAGATCTTGGGAAGATCTAGAGGATAGGCTTGGGCTTGGTCTTGGGAGAGACAAGTGATAGCCTTCCGATCCTTGGGAGAAGGATTGGTAAACCAAAATTGTAGATTTTTTTTTATTAACATAATTGTGCCTTGATCTTAAGCATTGTTAAGATCATTTTTTATTGTATGCAAATTTCATGATTAATATAATTATGTCTTTTTCTTTAATTACATATTTGGTGGCATAATCTTTATCTTAGAAATTTGTTTTTGAATTATTAAAAAAAAAACACATTCTTTGGAAATTGTTTAGAAGTAATTTTTAGAAAAGTAAAACTTGTTTAAAAATTCTTAAGGAAAAATTATATTTCAAACACACCCTTATTCACCCCCCCCCCCCCCCTCTAAGGGCGTCATACGATCCAACAAGAACCAGCGACAGGACCAGATCAAGGATCTGATTCAGTGAGCAGAGGCAGTCCAGATCTGCGAAACCTGATGAAGAAGATATCTACCAACAATTGATTGTTGATCTTCAGAGATCGAAGACACCAGGCGGTGAAACCTCCGGTGACTGGGTCTGAGAAGGGCAGCGATCTTCCAGCAAATGGCGATGATCTCCCTACGATGCAGACCACCAATGGAAACTCTTCCTCATGAAATCGGAGCAAGATGCTCCGATTGAGAGCGGCTTCCTACAGCAGTGATCGGAGAATCGCGATCGGAAGAACAAGAAACTTTGCCAGTCTCTCCTCTTCGATCAGCAACAGGAAACAATGCCTCCTTTACCATCTTTCCGGTGACTGCGTGAGCGCAGATCTTGCAATGGTGACTGTAGATCTTGCAATGGTGACTGCAGATCTTGCAATGATGAAAATACAGGACTGCGTGAGGTGAGTTCCTCGCACTCATTCTAGGAATCGCAGCGGGGAAGAATTGCCGGCAGGAAAACACGAGCAGGAGAGCGCCGAAGAAAAATTGTGAAAAAACTCGAGGAAGGAGAGCACCGACGGGAACCAAAACTTTGAGCGGAAAAACCTTGAATATCTTGAGAATGTTGAGGCTCCGCTCAAGATAGTCCACTAAGGCTCATCAAGGTGTGGAATGACCTTATGTAGTATCTCCAGCATAGAGCCTAACCCTAGTGACACATAACCCATTGGGTCATTCCGAGTCGGTCCCGACACGCAAGGACATATATTATAAATAAACCAAACAATGATCTCATCCATTTTACGCCGAGGTTGCGGCGTCTGAGTAGTGTCTTGATTACGAGATATGTGAAGGAGGAGGGTCAGGGTTGCGGAATCCATGGAGAAGAGTCGACGATGTTGTAGTTGGTATTAACGGCCTTTGTCGGCCACGAGAAGGAGGACCATGAACGACGACTCTGTTCAGGTCAAAGGGGAAGCTTCGCTACATACGCATTTTCAGAGAAGCGCAAGTTACGTGCAAAATACATCAGAAAGGATTGTGTTAATCTGTCTCGGTAATTATTGTGGTAACTTGTATTTATTTGTGTAAATTATTGCTTAGCAAAGTAAAGGAGATCCATTGTGGATCGAGGAGGGAAAGCATGTATATTTTACGTGTTTTATACACATTTTCGTGGTGTCTTTCCGGGTTAGACTCCGATCGTCCCGTGGTTTTCACCCAACTGGGTTTCCACATTAAAAAAATCTCTCGTGCACCTTTTATTTTTTTGCATGTGTATTTGTATCCGCTAAAACAATCGCGCATGTGCTCTCGCCAAATTAAATTTGCAGGTGCTCAGGTCGGGTTTGCGCACTCTCAAATTCAACAAGTAGTAACAGAGATAAGTTGATTGTCAGAGCAGCTATCAAGTTGACCTGTCTGAGATTCGAGACGAGTCAATCGAGGTTTTTGGGTTAGTGATCGGGTGCGGTATATGACGACCATTAGTCCACTCCCTATCCTCTTTGATTCCTTCCTTTGAAATAATCGGCTCAGAGAACTCAGACCAATCCAATTAGTGATAGAGCACGATGAACTCTACTTCAGGTTCGGGCTCCAAGAAAATGGTGAAACTGAACAATGCAAACTACCACCAGTGGCACTTACTGATGGAGCATCTCATCTATGTGAAGGGATAGCATGCTCCCATATTTGAGGAGATGTCTAAAGACATGGATCCAAATATGTGGAAGGTGGAGCACCGGAAGTTATGCTGATTCATCAGACGGTTTGTGGAGCTAAACATCTACAATCATGTCGCGAGTATCGTTGTCAGGAAAATCCTTTGGAAGACTCTGAAGACATTTTATTCCAAGAGTACTAGCATTAACAAATTGTATTGACTAAAGAAGCTTGGCGAGTTCAGATACAGAGAGGGATCCCCTATCTTGGATCACGTGAATGAGTTCTAGGGTATCATTGACTACCTCACAACTATGAAGGTGACCTTCGAGGATGAGTTCAATGCATTGTGGTTGTTGAAGTCTCTTCCAGACTCTTGAGAGATGGTCATGCTTTCTCTGATTAACTCTTCTCCTGGTGGCATCATTACTATGGAGATTGCCAAAAGTGGCATCGTGAACGAGGAGGTGCGAAAAAAATCTCAAGGACATTAAGGCTATTCTTCACGAGGTGATGTCCTCTACACCGAACCCATGGGAAGAGGCATGATCAAGAGTAGATGAAGGAAGAGCGAGAGGAGTCAAAGCAAAGGGAAGTCTAGGTCACGCTACCACAATGCGGAGTATCATTACTGCCACAATAAGGGTCATATTTAGAAGTTTTGTTACACTCTAAAGAATGAACAGAAGAAGAAGCGAGAGTCCTCGAATGAGAAGATGGAGACTCACATGGCTGGCACCACTTCTACAGAGGAGGAGGATATTTTCATTATTGGTGATGATGTCACTGCGGCACTCTCATGCGATGAGAAGAGAGGGATTATGGACTCAGGTTCCTCTGTGCATGTCTCCCACAACAGAGAGTTATTTGCTACCTACACCACTCATGAATGTGGAGTTCTTAGGATGGGCAATGGCGATACGTCTAAAGTCATCTGGAGGTGAGACATGCACCTGAAAATGAGCATGAGAGGATTGCTAATTTTGAGGGATGTGCAATACGTACCCTACATCCGCTTCAGTCTGGTTTCGGCTGGAAAACTAGGTGATAAGGGACACTTCAGTGTCTTTGGTGGAGATTCCTGGAAACTGATTAGAGGATCATTTGTAGTAGTCAGAGGTTGGAGAGATACTGGCTTATACTATATGGAGGGGAGGCTTGAAGCTGCTCAGGACAACACTATCAAGGATAGTGCATCCACTTCCTTATGTCATAGGAGATTGTGCCACATAAATGAAGTCTGTGGGCCACTGAAGGTCCAGACGAGAGGAGGAGCATCCTAATTTGTGGCGTTCATTGATGATTTTTTGGGGAAGCGTTGGGTCTACGCTATAAAGACCAAAAATGAGGTCCTCGACACTTTTCGGAGAATCCACGTCGAGGTGGAAAGATAGTCTGGGAGGAAGCTAACGTGCATCATGTCCGATAACGGGAGAGAGTATATTGGTCTTTTTGATGAGTATTACAGAATTTAGGGATCATGTATGAAAACACTCCGCCCAAGACGTTGCAGCTGAATGGCATAGTAGAAAGAATGAACATGACATTGATGGAGACTGTAAGGTGCATGCTATCTGAGTCAAAACTACCTGACTATCTAGCATGTTTTGGGGTGAGGCTTTATACACAGCTACACACGTCATCAACCTATCTCCTAGTTATGCATTACAGGAGGATGTTCCTGACAGGGTCTGGTACGGGAAGGACCCTTCATACAGTCTCTTGAGGTTCTTCAGATGCAAATCATTTGTGCATGTCTCTCGGGATGAGAGATCGAAGATAGATTCTAAGACCCGACATTGTATTTTTCTAGGATATGGCCGCATCGGCGAGTTTGGGTATAGGTTCTTTGATCCGATTTAGAAGAAGCTTGTACGCACCCGCGATGCCATGTTTGAGAAGATCAGATTATGGTTGATCCTGAGAAGGTTAACTCTCACACTAATGGAGAGTCTCCTATGATTAGAGGTGATGATACTGAGGAGGCTGAAGATCCTCATCCGATGCATGGCATTGAGCCACTTCCAGACCATGAGGATACTACTGATGGCAAGCCTACATAGGGCATCACTGATGATGTGTTTATACCATCTACTGAGCTCGCTTCACAAAAGTCTGATTGTGTTAGACACCCATCTTTGAGATACTCCACAATTGGGTATATTTTATTGACTGATGCGGGTGAGCCTGAGTGCTTTGATGAGGCAGTACATAGCTCGAAGAAGAAATAGTGGATGGTTGTTATGTAGGATGAGATGCAGTCTCTGCATGAGAACCATACTTATTAGCTGGTACGATTGCCTAAGAGCAAGAAGGATCTGATGTATCAATGGATTTTCATAGTAAAGTAGGGAGACCCCTCGACACCACTCAGATGTATGGCCAGATTAATGGTGAAGGGTTTCAATCAGAAATAGGGAGTTGACTTCGATGAGATCTTCTCTCATGTTGTGAAGATGTCATCTTTTCGGTTTGTTCTTAGCCTTGCTGCGAGGCTAAACCTGGAGATTGAGCAGATGGATGTCAAGACCAGCTTTCTTCTTGGTGATCTTGAGGAGTGGTTGTTGGAACAACCCTATTACTGATTTGGGCTAGGATCACTATCTGTTTATTAGGACTAAGTTGACCCCAATGTATAGTCCAAAGGGTCAAGGTTTTAGGCTGATAGAAATTAAGAAAAGATAAGTTTTCTGTGTTTGACGAACTCAATACTGTGTTCGACGAATTGCTCTCTGCATTTGATGAACGGCTTACATTCTGCATTCGATGAATGACTTGCTTCAATCTCAGCGTCTCAGCGTCTCAGCGGCACAGCGGTCGACGAACTCATCTCAGCGGTCGACGAAATTATCCAGTCTCAGCGGTAGACAATTTTATTCAGCTCTGCGTTCGAAGAATAAGTATCAGATGTTCAGATCGACGAAAGTTCTTCTCAGCTCAACTAATTCAATTCTTCCAGCCAGATTCAGTTGAGGTCGATGAACTCAACATTGTGTTCGACGAAATTTGTTGAGATCGACGAAAATTTCTCTACAACAGAATTATTTCAGAAGATCAGATATTATTCTCTTCAGTTTGACGAACTTCATTCTGCGTTCGACGAACCTCATTCTGCGTTCGATGAACTCAGCTCTGCGCTCGACGAAATATGTTATTTCAGTTCAGTATTTCAGACAGATTATTTTATTCTATTCTCTGAACTCAAATCCTTCAGCAACGACTCTATTATATCTGATAAGTAAGGATTATATCTTTCCTTTTATTATTTCGAGAATATAGCCGTTGACATTTAGCTGAAAAGGACACGTTCATGAAAAAGGAAAAAGGTAAACGACGTATCAGATTTGCAGTACAGGATATATCTCTTTCAGAATATTTTATTCCTTAAATTAAGGGATCTGATTTCAAATCTGTCAGTGATTTTCAAAAAGAAAAGGAAGAAGATATACAGTATTGTCATTACAACATATTACAGTATAGTAGTACAGGAAAAAGGAAGAAGAAGAATATACAGTCGAGAGGAAAAAAACATACAGAAAAAGCTTTACAGATCTTCTTCTTCCTCAAGCAGCACTCATTCACTGAGAACATCAACTCTACTCTCTCAGTCATCAGCTGCTAGATCAGATCTTCAAAGAGCAACAATAATCTGAAGAGCTTATTCTTTCAGATTCATCAGCTACAGGAAGATCAGTACATTCAAGAGAAAGCTCTAGCCATCTACTGTCAAACAATTTTATATCAGACAGGGGGAGCTTTACAACATTAACAATCCACTAGAGTCTTCTCTAAGAATATTGACAGAGAAGAACTTCATAACCCTTCTTTACCCTATCTTGTACAGGGTTATAACTCCCTTCAAAAGTTAACCTCTTGGTGA
This sequence comes from Dactylorhiza incarnata, assembly GCA_033032865.1. Classification (NCBI taxonomy): domain Eukaryota; kingdom Viridiplantae; phylum Streptophyta; class Magnoliopsida; order Asparagales; family Orchidaceae; genus Dactylorhiza; species Dactylorhiza incarnata. Next base: position 5,169,472 of record JAWHQI010000068.1, read on the forward strand.
CAGGTCACCTGAACAAAAACCCGTGGTTGGGTTAGAGCACCTGATCAAAAGCTCACTTGGTGTGTGGACACCTGATCAAAAACCCCTTGGTGATAGGGCACCTGATCAAAAACCAAGTGGATCCTACCAAGTGTGGTAGAAGAGTAGACGTACCCAGGTTTATTGGGGAACTACTATAAAACTCCTTGTGTCCTCTGTGTTGTGATTTCTGTGTGCTTTGCTGTGTGCTGATTTGTTTTTATTTTATTTTATTTTATAACTCGCTCTGCAATATACATATAAGTAACACTATTTTAATTCCGCTATAAAATTAAGTGAAAAGTTTTTAATACTCTATTCACCCCCCCCCCCCTCCTAGAGTAAATCTAAGATCTAACCTCACTTTCAGTTGGTATCAAAGCATATCAATTGACTTTCAATTGGTATCAGAGGGAGCTTGATTGTATACAGGCTAACACATGAATCAAAAGATCAATTAGATCTTAAATTTATTTTAGAGTTTTCTTTTCTAAAAACTCATGGCATAAAACAAAGAATATTCCAGCACAAGACCTCCTATGTGCAATCTCAATAAGTTTGCACTATGGAAAGCAAGGATTAGATTGTACATGAATTCTATTGATGAGGATATTTTCAATGTGATTTTGACAAGACCTCCAACTCCTATAGCAGCAACAAGTGTTGAAGCCACAACTAACCACAATGTTGTTCCACCACATGAATGGACAGATGCACAGAAGAAGCAGAGAAGTGCAGATGCCAAGGCAATGGACATTTTGGCACAAACAATGTCTGATGGCATTTTCCAACGAGTGGTGGAATGCACTTCAGCAAGAGAAATCTGGATCTCTCTTAACAACATGGTTGAAGGATCAGCAGATGAAAGAATGGACAGAAGATCCCACCTCATTTCTCAATATAAGAATTTCAAAAAGGGAGAATCTGAAAGTGTAGCTGATATGTATAACTGGCTCAGCCTCATAATCAATAAGCTGAAAACCTTGGACAAAGTGATCTCCATCACTGAGATCAATGATAAGATCCTTATGTGCTTCCCCAGCACATGGGACTCTAGGATCTGGCCAATCAAGGAAGCCAGAAGCCTAAATGAGATCTCCACTGAGAGCTTGTTAGGCAAACTCAAATCCTATGAGCAGCTTATCAAATCCAGAGAAGCTGAACAATCCACTCCATCTCCAGCATCCAAAAAGGAGAAAAGCATAGCTTTCCAAGCTACTGAAGAAGAAGAAAAAGCTCCAGGAGATATGGAGTTCATGAGCCTTCTAGCCAAAAGGTTCTACAAAATGGCTAGAAAGGATTTCAGAAAGAAGGATTCCAGATCAAGGGAAAAGCCAAGGTATGATAAATCAAATTCTAAAGAAATTATCTGTTTTGGTTGCAAGAAACCTGGACACCTTCTGCCAGAGTGTCCAGAGAATCAGAAGAAGGAGAGGAGAAAAGAGAAAGAAGACAAGAGGCACTCCAGAAAGTCTTCCTCCCACAAGCACAAGCATAAGGGAAGAGGATTTGTAGCTGAAACTTGGAGTGAAACAGACTCAGAATCTTCATCCAGTTCATCTGAAGATGAAGAAAAATCAAATGAGAAAGACCAATGCTTGATGGCCATTTATGACTCAAGCAGTGAGTCAGAAAATGCATCTTCATCCAGCTCCAGTGATGATGAGGATGATGAAGAAGAAAGAAGCTTTTGCATGATGGCTATCAATGCCTTGGGACAAAATTCAGAAGAATCAGAATCAGAATCTGAAAATGATGTAGATCAGGTAATATTTAATTTTGATTTCAATTCAGTTGAATTCAAAGATGAATTCAAAGTTCTTTGCTTAGACTTAATAAAATCTGAGAAGGAAATAATCACTCTCAGAAATAAGCTGGCTGAAATGAATAAATTAAGTGAAGATAATGCTATTCTTAAGAAAGAATTGGCTGCCTCTAGAGAACATATAATTCTCATTGAGAACAAACTATCTGAGGCTAAGAAATTTGAAGAATCCCTAAATGGGAGAAGCATCAAACTGATGGACATCACAAGCACGGTAAATGCCATATTAAGTGGCAAACTGGGCTTAGGTGCATCATCAAGTGAGCCACCTTTTATTAAGAAGAACATACTATCGACACCAATAAAATTCATTTCTGCTAAGAGCAAAGAGGTTGTAGATGTAAATAAAAACATTTCAAGCAAGGCTGTTAAGAATAAGGGAATTCAGCAGAATTCGTCGAACGGAGCTCGACGAAATGAATTCACTTCGTCAAACGGAGATCGACGAACTCTAAAGATAGATTTCTAGTATAGTTATTATTCGAGCGGCGCTCAACGAAAGCATGCCCATTCGTCGAACGTCGATCGACGAACTCAGCCCAGTTCGTCGAACGGAAAACATACAGAAAATCTGAAGAATTCCTATTCTTCACATACTTTCAATCCTTTCACTGAATGGATAATTCCTCCAAGGAGATATCATCCACAAGGTTACAAGGACCAACCTGAAATGTCTTTTATTTCAGATTTTTGTGGAAAAGCAAAAGGACCCAAGGTAGTCTGGGTCAAGAACAACTAGTTTATTTTTTCTGTTTTGCAGGTACAGGGCTATCCAAAATTAAATAAACAATGGTATTTGGATAGTGGATGTTCAAAGAATATGACAGGAAACAAGGCCAACCTGAGAAACTACAAGGCAAAGCTTGGACCCAAGGTGATCTTTGGAGACTCCAACTGTGGACAAATTAAAGGATATGGGAAGATCAAAGTTGGAGCAATTACCTTCAAGGAGGTAGCTTATGTCAAGGGTATGAAGCACAACCTCATCAGCATAAGCCAGTTATGTGATGAAGGTTATCAGGTAACTTTCAATCATTCCTTATGTCTTATTACCAATAATAAAAATATTAATGTGTTATCTAGTATTAGATATGGAAATATTTATTTAGTCAATTTTGACTCTGCCAATTCTGATATTTGTTTATTCAATTCTTTAAGTAAAACAAATGAATTATGGCATAAAAGGCTTGGACATATTAACCTTAGAACTATATCTAAGCTATCTAAGGACAATCTTATTAGAGGACTGCCTTCTGGTTCATACAAGAAGGAAGGACTCTGCAGGGCTTGTCAATTAGTAAGCAAACTAGAAGTAGTTTTAAATCTTTATCCAAGAGTGATTCACCTAGGATTTTGTATCTACTGCATTTGGACCTACTGCAATACAAAGTCTAGGAGGGAAGCATTACTCTCTAGTTATTGTAGATGACTTCTCAAGATTCACTTGGGTGTTCTTTCATAGGAACAAGTCTGACACCTTCAATGTTCTGACAGACTTTCTCAGGTCCATCAAGATTGAGTACTCTACTCTAGTTACATTGATCAAAAGTGATCATGTCACTGAGTTTGAATCTCTTCTGATGAGAGAATTCTTTGGAAAAGAAGGGATCAGGCAATGTTTCTCTGCTCCTAGAACTCCTCAACAAAATGGGGTGGCTGAAAGGAAAAATATAACCTTAATTGAATCAGCAACTACATTGCTTGCTGATGCAAACTTGCCACTCTCTTTTTGGGCAGAGGCAGTGAACACAGCAAATTATGTGTTAAACAGAAGCCTGATACATAAACTTAAGGGCAAAACTCCCTATGAATTACTTAAGAATAAAAGGCCTAAGGTTAACTATTTTAAGATATTTGGCTGTAAATGCTATGTGCATAATAATGACAAGAAGTATCTAAGGAAGTTTGAAGCAAAAGCTGTTGAAGGCATATTCCTTGAATATTCTCTTTCTAGTAAAGCATACAGAGTTTACAACAAATCTACTCTTAAGATAGAATAGTCCATGCATGCAACTTTTGATGAGACTAACATGTTAATTGAGGAGAGGAACACCACCTCTACCAAAAATACTTTGCAGGTACCAGCTCTATGTGAAGAGCTTAATGGAATAGATCTACAGAAAGAAGAATCACCACTTACATCAACACAAAATCTTGAAGACAGTGAAGAAGAAAATCATCCAGATCTTGCTGACAAATCAAATCAAATGACAGCTGAACAAATTCCCCAAGTGGATATCATTGCTGAACCAACTCCAACTGTTGACCACATCACAGTTAGAGATCATCCAATATCCCAAATCATTGGTGATATTTCAGCAGGTGTTCAAACAAGGCATCAACTACACCAAAATAAGATGCACACTTGTTTCCTATCCCAGATTGAACCTCAATCCATAAAAGATGCAGAACAAGATCCAAATTGGATTCTTGCAATGCAAGAGGAGCTCAATAAATTTGAAAGGAACAAGGTATGGGATTTGGTTCCAAGACAAAAAGGCCATCCAATCATTGGCACCAACTGGGTCTTCAGGAACAAGCTAGATGATCAAGGCAACATAGTCAGAAACAAAGCAAGATTGGTAGCTCAAGGATATTCACTGGAAGAAGGAATTGACTATGATCAGACCTTTGCTCCTGTTGCAAGACTTGAATTAAGCTATAAGGATCTTTCTGGCCTTTGCTGCATTCAAGAAATTCAAGGTATATCAAATGGATGTGAAGAGTGCCTTGAATGGAGACATCAAAGAAGAAGTCGATGTGGAACAACCACCAGGTTTTATCTCTCCAACTCACTCCTCTTATGTATTTAAGCTTAACAAAGCTCTATATGGTCTCAAGCAAGCTCCCAGAGCATGGTATGAGACCTTAGCTAATTTTCTTTTAGAGAACAATTTATGTAGAGGCATAGTTGATAAAACCATATTTTTCAGGATACATAAAAATCAAGCCTTACTAGTTCAAATATATGTAGATGATATTATTTCTGGCTCTACTGATTCAAATTTATGCAAAAGATTTTCTAACGTGATGCAATCTAAATTTGAAATGAGTAGTATGGGTGAATTATCATACTTCCTTGGTCTTCAAGTGAAGCAAACTCCAAATGGCATATTCATATCACAATCCAAGTATGCTAAGGAATTAGTGAAAAGGTTTGGTATGTTTGATGATTCCACCATGAAAACACCCATGCCCTCAAATGTTGTTGTTGACAATGATGAATCAGGGAAACCTATTGATCAGAAAGTATATAGAGCAATTGTTGGCTCATTACTTTATTTAATAGCAAGTAGGCCTGATATAATATTTGCTACCTGTATTTGTGCTAGGTTCCAAGTTAACCCCAAAGAATCTCACCTAATTTTACTAAAAAGAATTTTGAGATATATAAAGGGTTGTCCTAATCTAGGACTCTGGTATCCAACAACATCAGAATTTGAATAAACTGGATTCTCAGATTCTGATTATGCTGGATGTAGAGTAGACAGGCAAAGCACATCAGGAACTTGTCAGTTTCTTAGTGATAGGCTTGTGTCTTGGTTTTGTAAGAAACAAGCATCTGTGTCTACATTAACAGCTGAAGTTGAATACATAGATGCAGGCAGTTGCTGCTCACAGATATTGTGGATACAAAATCATCTCCTAGACTATGGTGTCAATCTAAATAATTCATTTATATTTTGTGGCAATACTAGTGCAATATCTATAGCACAAAATCCAGCTCTCCATAGTAGTACTAAACACATAGAAATTAGGCACCACTTTATCAGAGATAATGTGGATAAAAATAAAATTTGCCTACAATTCATTTCTACTGATTTGCAAAGAGCTGATATTTTCACCAAGCCATTGGATGAAAAGAAACACATTTTCTTTATCAATCAGCTAGGTATGATAGATGGAGATTCAATCTGCTAAAAATTAAGTTTTCTACTTATCCTATCTCTTCATAAAACTGTGATCGACGAAATCTAGTATTTCGTCGAACGGAGATTGACGAAGTCATCAAGTTCGTCGAACTGAGATCGACGAAAATCTATTTTTCGTCGAACCCAGTCTTGATGAAGCTTTTATTTTTGTATCTCTCATTATAATCAAATCTTTTTCATTTTAACTGAATGCCTATAGAAACTGCTTCTCTTTCCAGTTCCTTTGCACTTGATCTCTATTTTACTTTGCAGGAACAATAGCAATATAAAGATTGCATCATTCCCTACCTCCATCAAATGTCCCTTCTTCAAGGGGCCTAGCTTCAGGCCTTCCTGAAACTAGGCAGGGGGAGAAGTTCTATGAAGAAGCTCCATATGATGTAGTTTTTGCTCAAGGGGAGATGTTCTATGAACTAGGCAGGGGGAGAAAGCTGAAGAAGCTCCTTTTTGTTAAGGGGAGATACTTTCCTTTTGATAGGGGAAGTTGTTTTGAAGAAACTCCTTTATGATAGGGGGAGTTTTTTTATCAAGAGGAAATGTTGTATGAAAAAGCATGTTAATTGATGATTAAAATTCCACTTGCATGAAATAAAATCCGAACTAGCAATCCGAGAAGGCAAGTATACCTATCGAACTGTAGTATAGGAACACAAGTGTCGTATTAAAATCCGAGAACCGTTGATTACTTATACTCAAACGAATTACTATTATTTTATCTTAATAATTTTTTGGATGGTTTTGTCTACTAAGTTGAAATAAAAGCTGGATAAAAGTACGGCTAAACGATGATTAAGAAATAGCACTCGATCTTGACTTACTTCGGCCTAAGTTGATCAAAATTCAAAAGCAAACTTAAAACTTAATAAAGTAAGGGCAGCTTGACCGTGGGGGTTCCTATAGTTTGAACATGCTTCTCTCGAAGATATGCCCAACTGAGTTTAGGAAAATCCGACCGAACTCTCGTCCCGTATTCGTATACCTAAAACTCGCTTTAAGTGGTGAACCCCGCTATTGGGTTTGACTCCAATCCAGGAGATTTACGTCATTCTCTCTCGAGAAATGTGTGTAACTCTCTTTACTCTTAAGTGCTCACTTCAGACTATCGACCTCTCGGCTAGCCAAGAATGAAAGCAAAGGTGGGGATTATATATCGATAATATAGCTCCACTAAATTTTAATTAAGAGTAAATCTAAGGCCCAACACTTTAGAAAGTGAAAGAAGACTAAAGGATCATAACTTGATCAACTCATCCTCAGATCATCAAGATCGAGTACTATGAGGATTTAGTTACGCACGGTGGAGGGTTTGGAGAGAGAAATGATGAAGATTTTAAGAGAACAAAAACATACCATTTTTATTAAACAAAAGTTCAACTGAGATTACAATTTCATGGAAAGCCTACTAAGCATTAGTAATACACTATAAAAGGAAATTACAAAGGCATTACAACATTCATATGAAAACTAGAAAAGGAAATACATTGAAATAAGAGAGAGAGAGAGAGAAAGAGAATAAAATCACATGAAAAACACTGAAAATAGAGTAGTAGCACTAGTTCTCTCTCCAAAAACTGAATGGGGAAAGCTTGGAGGTCATTTCAATTTATAGAATTTTTTCTGCCTCGGTCACGCCCTCAGTCACGCCCGTGACTAGGGGCGTGACATTGTTTAATCAATTCTGCGGCTTGGATCAGGTTCGGCGCACGATTCTGACGTGATTTGATGGGTCACGCCCTAGGTCACGCCCGTGACTGAGGGCGTGACCATTTCGGTGGTTAGTCAGGTCATGGGCGCTGGCGGCGATCATGGGCGCTGGCGGATGGCTGACGTGGCAGTCACGGGCGTGACTGGAAGCACGCCCGTGTAACAGTGGCGTGACCAATTCGGTGGTCAGCTGGTCGAATCTGAGTTGTTCACGGGCTGGTCATGGGCGTGGCTTGCGTGTCACGGGCGTGACTTGTGTGTCACGGCCGTGAACTTTGGGCGTGTCTGACCAGATCTTCTGAATTATGTTGGCAGCAGCTTAACTGGAAACAGCAACTTACACGCCCTAGGTCACGGGCGTGACCTAGGGCGTGACTTAGGAAATTTTGCATTTTTGACCTGAAAATTCAGAAAACTTAAGTTAGCACTAAAAATAGGAAAATGAACCAAAATTGCATTTAGGTAAACAACAATAAGCAAAAAGTAAGAGTAAATATCCTAAAAATAACTTAATTAAACTAACTAGATTTAGCATTATCAAATTCCCCCAAGCTTACACTTTGCTTGTCCCCAAGCAAAGAAATATGCTTTAGGTAATAAAATAAAATGACTAATAAAAAAGATTTAATTATGCTAAACACGAGTACCTTGCGAAATTCCAAGTAGGGAGAATAGTGAAAAGGAAACCTAAAATAAGTACTTTATTTAAGCTTAATTTTTATACCCTTTACTAACAAAAATTAATCATCCAAAATTTTAACTAAAAAGTTTTTAAAATAAAATTGAGCAAAGTAACAAGTGAGATAGTGCATTGAATTGTTACTAAACCCTAAGAGACAAATTATAATTATATCATTCTAAGAACAAGGATCTAAATTTATACCCAAGACTTAACTATTCTACTTTTCTTCTTTACTTAGCTAAAGCAAATTTAGGAGCATGAATCAAGAGGACTTTATTAGGACCGAAATGTTTGGTTTAGGCATATGATTTGGAATGGGAATCGAAGATAAAAGTGATTGCTATAATCACACTAAACCATAAACATGAGTTTTATAAAATTTCCGATATGAATGATAAGAGGCAATCCTTCATTATAAGCATATAGCATATTTTCTTTCTTTCTCTTTCATAGCCATTTTTTTTTCTTTTTTCTTTTGAAATTTTGGCAAAGATAACTAATACAAATATGCTTAAAATATCTCCTTTTTGAGCAAATTCTTTTCTTTGAAGCTCTCCATGCAATAAACCAATCACACTCTTTTAGAAATTTAAATAAAACTCAAAGTGTTAGTGTGATTCAAATAGGTTTGGAAATTTTGGCTTTGGTGAAAAATTTGATAAGTGGAGGTGACAATAAAACATGGGAAAAGGCTCAAAAGAGGCTAACAAAGGGTTTCTTTTTAAGGGTTGGCATGAAGGCTCAAACTTAAAACAAAAATGGCCTAAATCATTTTCATTGCTCTCTAAATTTAGTTAAAGCATGAGTTTTGAAGGATTTCAAAAAGTAAGCCCTAGATATTAAATAAATACTAATGAACTTATCCTGAAAATAAGAATAATAAGCGTCTAGGATTATTCACATTTACTACACAAATCAAAAGTTAACCCTGCAAAATATATCTAAAAATGAAGAGGAAAATAGTGGATGAAGAATTTTTTACTAAAGTAAAGAAGATAAAAGAGAAAACGATAAGGAAAGTACAAGATTTTAGAAAAAACTTTTCAGATTAACAATGTACCTAGAATTAGAACACTACATGAGTCAACAATTTACTTGTGAAACATAATTAAAAGTAGGATTAGAAATTTTGAAATTAACTAAGGCTATATAAAATATTTTGGGAAAAACAAAACATAAAGCAAGGGGTACTATTGATTTTACCAAAATCTAATTTAGACTACTAAAAGAAAAGAAGACATTCTCCCCCAAGCTTACGATAGACATTGTCCTCAATGGAAAAGTAGAGTGAAGGAAGGGGTAACTAAGAAAAGAAATTAAAACTGAAAAACTGAAACAGGCACTTCCCTGGATTTATGGGCTTGAAAGGATGTGTGATGCCGCTCCCCCTTGCTGGCGCTTTGAATCTTCATGAAATATCATCTTGAATTTTTCTTGAAACCAGCAATGTTGAAGCAGGCGATCGCCGAAGTTGAGAGTATCAGAGCCATTCAGGGCCAAAGAAAAATTAAAACAACAAATTTTAAAAACCTTGGGTTGCCTCCCAAGAGCGCCCTCTGTTTAATGTCGTTTGAGCTCGACTAAAAGAATATAGTTCAAAAGTTAATCCAAATTATTACAGTCCAGACAAAAGAAGTTTTTCACTGTCCATGTCAACATTGTCACCAGAAAAATAAAGTTTTAGACGATGCCCATTAACCTTGAAATCACCCTTATCTGGGTGTGATATCAAAACAGTTCCATACGGATAAGCTTCCTTTACATTAAAAGGACCTGACCATCTAGATTTTAATTTTCCAGGAAATAAACGTAGACGAGAATTATAAAGTAATACTTGGTCTCCTGGTTTAAATGTTTTCGGGTGCCTTAAATTTTTATCGTGAAAGCATTTCGTTCGTTCCTTATATAATTTATTATTTTCATACGCATTGGAGCGCCACTCATCGAGTTCGTTGAGTTGGAATTTTCGAAGATCGGCGTGGGAGTGGGGATCAATATTTAAAAATTTAAGGGCCCAGAAAGCACGATGTTCTAATTCGACCGGTAAATGGCACGATTTCCCATATACTAACCGATACGGTGTACAACCGATGGCGGTCTTGTACGCTGTTCGGTAAGCCCATAGAGCATCATTTAATTTATGTGACCAGTCCTTACGTGAGGTGGAAACAGTTTTTTCTAAAATACGTTTGATTTCCCTATTCACTACCTCGACCTGGCCGTTAGTTTGGGGGTGGTAAGCAGTTGAAAGCTTATGTGTAACGCCATATTTTAAAAGTGTTTTTGCAAATTGTGCGTTACAAAAGTGCGAACCCCTGTCGCTAACGATGGCCCTAGGAGTACCGAATCGAGAAAATAATTTTTTTAAGAAAATAATAACGACTCGGGAGTCATTAGTAGGAAGAGCTTGGGCCTCTGCCCATCGAGACACGTAGTCTACCGCAACTAAAATGTATTTATTACCATGGCTAGAAGGAAGAGGACCTACAAAATCAATTCCCCAAAGGTCGAAAACTTCGCACTCGAGGAAATAATTTTGCAACATTTCATTTTTATTTGAGATATTTCCGGTCCGTTGGCAGCTATCGCACCGTCTCACAAACGATTGGGCATCTTTAAAAAGGCTAGGCCAATAAAAGCCTACACTAAGTACTTTGTGAGCGGTCCGATTGGCTTGATAGTGCCCACCAGTCGGTCCTTCGTGTAAGTGTTTGAAAATATTTTGTCCTTCTTCGAAAGAAACACATCTCCTTACTACTTGGTCTGCACAAACTCGAAACAGATACGGGTCCTCCCAAAAATAATTCTTCAGGTCAGAGAAGAATTTCTTCTTTTGCTGATAGGAAAATTCTTTTGGGAGGACTCGAGCTACTAAGTAGTTGTCGAAGTTTGCAAACCAAGGAGAAGGAGTAGTGTTGATTGATAATAACTTCTCGTCGGGAAAATAATCATTAAAAGTTTGTTCATTTAAATCTTCAATAAATGGGTTATCTAATCGTGAAAGATGGTCCGCGGCCAAATTCTCAGCCCCCTTTTTATCTCGGATTTCCAAGTCGAACTCCTGGAGGAGTAAGACCCAGCGAAGTAAGCGTGGTTTGGCATCCGGTTTAGAAAATAAATATTTGAGGGCCGAGTGGTCCGTAAAAACAATAATTTTTGAAAGCGTAATATAAGGTCGAAATTTGTCGAATGCAAAAATAACTGCTAATAATTCTTTCTCCGTTGTGGTATAGTTCGCTTGCGCGGATGTAAGTGTTTTACTTGCGTAGAAAATAGGGTGGAAGTTTTTAGATATACGTTGTCCTAAAACAGCTCCCACCGCAAAGCTACTTGCATCGCACATGATTTCGAATGGAAGGTCCCAGATTGGAGCTGCCATAATTGGCGCATTTATCAGCTTATTTTTGATTAATTGAAAAGCAGATAAGCATGTATCATCAAAAATAAATGGAGTGTCTTTTTCTAAAAGATGAGTGAGTGGTTTGGTAATTTTCGAAAAATCTTTTATAAACCGCCGGTAAAAACCGGCATGTCCTAGAAAGCTTCTTATGGCCTTAACGTTGGTTGGCGGTGGCAGTTTTTCGATCACTTCTATTTTTGCTTCATCGACCTCAATTCCTCTTGCTGATATCTTATGACCTAAAACCAATCCCTCCCGTACCATGAAATGACATTTTTCCCAGTTCAGGGCGAGATTGGTCTCCTCACACCGTTCTAACACTTTTTCTAAATTTTCTAAACAAAAATCGAAGGAATCACCAAACACGGAAAAGTCGTCCATAAATACCTCCATATTACTTTCTACGTACTTGTCGAAAATGGCCAACATACACCGTTGAAATGTTGTCGGCGCATTACATAAGCCAAACGGCATTCTTCGATAGGCGAAGGTGCCGAAAGGACAAGTAAACGTCGTTTTCTCCCGGTCCTCGGGCGAGATGGGAATTTGGAAGTAGCCCGAGAGACCATCGAGAAAACAATAAAAGCTATGGCCAGATAATCGTTCTAAGATTTGATCGATGAATGGCAAGGGGAAATGGTCCTTGCGGGTGGCGTCGTTCAATTTGCGATAATCAATACACATACGCCACCCAGTCACCGTCCGTGTTGGGATTAAGTCATTATTATCATTTAACACTACCGTGATACCTCCCTTTTTAGGAACTACTTGAACGGGGCTTACCCATTTGCTATCTGAAATTGGATAGATAATTCCTGCGTCTAATAATTTCACGACCTCACCCTTTACTACTTCTTTCATGTTTGGGTTTAATCGGCGTTGAGGTTGAATAGAATTTTGTGAATTATCTTCCATTAGAATTTTGTGCATGCAGAAAGATGGACTTATGCCCTTAATATCAAAAATCTGCCAAGCAATTGCTTGGCGATGTTTTTGTAAAACTTTTAGCAATTTGGCATTTTCAGATCCACTTAAATGGGCCGACACTATTACTGGTAACTTAGAGTCTTTTTCTAAAAATTCATATTTTAAATGATTGGGTAGTTCTTTAAGTTCTAAAGTGGGAGGTTCCTCGTATGAAGATTTGAAAGACTTTTCTTTTTCAAAAGTAATTTCTTCAAAAAGGTTTGATTTAATTTGAAAATTTGAGGGGGCGGGAGCAATGGCCTGTACAACCCCGATGTTCGCCACTCGCGCTCAAGGAGGCGAGCCCAGAGGGGCGAACCCTGATCTCCGGCGAGGTAGGTCAAGGAAGAGCAAGAGACTGCGCAGGCGAGCGAGCCCAGCGGAGGGGAGTTAACCAGCTTCCTTGAAGCTCGCCGAGGTGGCGCAGGCTCGCGAGCTCCACTCGCGAGGAAGGCCATTTTGGGGTACAGTTAGCCATTTCGGGGTGCGGATAGCCATCCTGGGGTTCGCCGACCCAGAGACTCGCGAGGGCAGTGTATGCGAGCCCGACCGGTTAAGGAGGAAGCTCGCCAGGCGAGCCCGGAACCTCTTGGGGTACAGTTAGCCATTTTGGGGTACAGTTAGCCATTTTGGGGTGCGGATAGCCATCCTGGGGTTCGCCGACCCAGAGGCTCGCGAGGGCAGTGTATGCGAGCCCGACCGGTTAAGGAGGAAGCTCGCCAGGCGAGCCCGGAACCTCTTGGGGTACAGTTAGCCATTTTGGGGTGCGGATAGCCATCCTGGGGTTCGCCGACCCGGAGGCTCGCGAGGGCAGTGTACGCGAGCCCGACCGGTTAAGGAGGAAGCTCGCCAGGCGAGCCCGGAACCTCTTGGGGTGCAGTTAGCCATCCTGGGGTTCGCCGACCCGGGGGTTCGCGAGCTCCGCTCGCGAGGGCAGTCGGCTTGGCCGGGTCGCTAGGAGCGAGCCCAACCATCCGAGGAAGGGGTCCGCTAGGCGAGCCCGCCTCGAGTGAGAGTTGATAATACCTCTGGAGTTCACCGACCCAGAGGCTCGCGAGCTCCACTCGCGAGGGAGGTCGCGAAGCGGGCTGGCTCGCCCCGTAGAGGTCCAGGAAGGGATTTTTACCAAGAGGCCCCCGGTGGTCTGCACCTAGCCTCTCTAAACAACGGAGTTTGGCTGCTAGCAGACCAATCCGGGGTGCGGATAGTAAGATTGGACAGCGGGATTTGGCTATTGACAGACCACAAAACTGAAATCTATAAATAGACCTCAAAGGGCACCTTGGAAGAGACGGTTCTTTATCTGAGCTCTTCTCTCCCTAGGTCGCTTTGGTTTGGGCTCTCTAGCTCTCCAAGGTGCCCGAGTCTTAGCTTTGGCTTGGGAGGGGAAGCGCCCAACGATCTTCCGGGTTAGTGGAGGGACCTCCTCGCTGAGACTAGGGTCTTCGTTCTTTGCTCGAGTCGTCAACCTTACCTCTCCCGAGGGACCGGTAAGGGCTAGCTGCCCCTCATCTCGGTGAGGGCCCCGAGCTCCACTCGAGACCGAGAAATCGGTTTCAACATTTTGGTGCGGTGAGCGTGGAGCGCGGCTGGTTCAAGAAAGTCCCAGAGAAGAGTTATGGCTGGAGATGAAGAGCAGGGCGAGGAGTTCGGCGAGACCCCTCAGGAGGCCATGGCTAGGATGTTCGCGGACTTCAGGAAGGAGGTGCTCGACACCTTGGGGTTCACGGTCACGGCTCTGCGGAGTGAATTCGCGACCCCGGCACCTCAGGCGACCACTCCCCCAACAACAGTCGGCGAGAGGGCACCAGGAGGAAGGGCTGGAAAAGAAGTTGCCATTGAACCAGGACATGACAGGGAAGGGCGAGTGTTGTTCGCCAGTCCGCGAGCCGTCGCGAATGCGATCCCAAGCTTGGCGAGCGAGCTGGGTCCGCGAGCCGAGCGAGAGAAGATGGTAGGAGGTGGAAGCCCCTTCTGCGAATTAGTGTTGTCTGCGCCCGTTCCGACGGGATTCAGAGAATGGGATAGAGTGTACTACAATGGCAGAGATGACCCAGTTCAGCATCTGCAGTCTTTCGAGGACTCGGTCTCCATCAGGCCGATGTCCGATGCCTTCAAGTGTCGGCTCTTCGCCGTCACTCTCAAGGAGAAGGCCAGGGACTGGTTTCACTCGCTTCCGGCAGGCTCCATCTACGCGTTCGAGGACCTGCGCCGTAGTTTCTTGTTGAGATTTTCAACTTCAAAGAGGAGGAAGAAGGACGCTGATTCCCTCTTCGCGGTGAAGCAAGAGTCCAGGGAGACGTTGGCTCAGTACGCGGATCGGTTCCAGGAGGAAGTGCAGCTCACTCAGGAGGTGCCCGGATTTGCACTTCAACTCGCCTTCACGGTCGGGTTGAAGGAAAGCTTCTTCAAGATGGCATTGAAAAGAAAGGCCCCCGTCTCCTATGAGGAGCTGATGGAGAGGGTGGCGGAGGAAGTAGCAAGCGAAGAAGCCAACCCAGAGCTCACCAAGAGGCTGGCCAAGCTCGGTGAGCCGGAGGTGAGGCAGCAAGAGGTCAGAAGAAGAGAAGAACCCCGGGCCCCGGAGGTGGGATGGAGGCCGCAGGGTGGAGGAGTGCAGGGGCAAGGAAGGGGTTATGGCCCAGGAAGGGGTAACCGTTTCGAGGGGCAATGGAGACCCCCCAGTTGGGGTGGAGGCAAGGCCCGATGCAGTTGCCTCCCCCACCTCAACAGGCCATGGCAATTGGCCGGGGAAGAGGAAGGGGAAGAGGAGAAGCGGAGGCGGCGGCCGCTAGGAGAAGAAGGAACAGGATAGCAGAGACCGGGGCAAGGGAAGCGGCGGTGCCCTATTGCGTCTTCCACGATGTGGAAGGCCACTCCACGGACACCTGTCCGGAGTTCCTGGAGGTAAAGAGGGGCCGAGCACCCGCACCACCACCGCAGCAGCCGTTAAGGATCGTGGAGGTGGAACCTCGGGAGGAGGACGAAAGATGTGAGGACAGAGCAGATCTGGGGAACAGAGGAGGGATCGGAGTGATCCATGGGGGGGTAGGGGTGGAGGCGACCCGCAAGGCTAGTCTCCATACCATCTACCGCCGGAGCGTGGCGTCAACATCCACCGCTCCACCCCCGACCGAGAAAATTATTTTCACCCAAAAGGACATGCCGAGCTACGAAGACCCGTTCTGCGACGCGCTGGTCATCCAGACGGCGATCGAGAACTTCACCGTCTCCCGGATCCTAGTGGACAATGGGAGTTCGGTCAATGTCATCTTCAAGAAGGCATTCGACAAGATGGAGGTGGAGCCCAGAAGGGTGTTGTCCTCGGATGGCCCTCTGTTCGGATTTTCGGGAGAGAGGAAGGAAGTAGAAGGAGGGGTAGGGCTCCATGTGACCCTGGGTGGGCAGTCTCGGAACTGTCGCTTTGTCATAGTGGACGCCCCGAGCAGTTACAGCGCCATCTTCGGACGGCCACTCATCAGCGCGTTCCGTTGCGTCCCCTCCACTTTTCATCAGTGCCTCAAATTCAACGACGGAGGGGTCCAGGTGCGGGTCAGGGGGGATCCCAAGGTAGCAAGACAGTGCTACGTGACGGCTGTCAACACCATCTCCTGGATGGGAGAAGCCGAGGAGTGGGATAAGGTGGTGGAGGAGGTAGCCGAAGCCGGAGGTCTGGAGGTGGCTGAAGAGAAGAAGGGAGGTGAAGTTCATGTCCAGGAAGGGGTAGCTGAGGTACCCCGGGCGGGGAGAAAGGGAGAAGAGAAGAAGGCCCAAGAGAGAAGGACGGAGGAACTGATGGTGGTAGGGAAGGAAGTCAAGGAAGAGACTCAAGCTCCCGCTTGTGCAGAGGAAGAGAAGGCTTGGGGGGAGCAGTCCCGGTTGGAGACCGTGGACGAGGTCGTGGAGCTCGAGGTCGTCACCCGGCTGGGGGTGGTGGAAAAAGTCCGGGTCAGCGGAGGACTCAGCCCAGGAGATCAAGCGGAGATTCTAGCTTTCGTGCAACAGAACGTGGACGTCTTCGCTTGGAGCGCCGCCGAAATGCCCGGGATCGATGCAGATGTGGCGTGCCATCGCCTCAACCTCGACCCCGGTGCCCGTCCCATCCTCCAGAAGAGGAGAGCCGTCGCAGACAAGCAAGAAGGGCCCATCCGGGAGGAGGTGGGCAAACTCCTGCAAGCCGGATTTGTATCGGAGATCCAGTATCCAGGCTGGGTCTCCAACGTCGTTATGGTAAAGAAGGGTGGAGGTAAGTGGCGTATGTGTATCGATTTTTCACTTCTTAATAAAGCATGCCCGAAAGATTGCTACCCCTTGCCCAGAATCGACGCGCTGGTTGACTCAGCCGTCGGTTTTACTGTAATGTCCTTCTTAGATGCTTTTTCAGGTTACCATCAAATCCGCATGCATCCCCCGGACATTAAGGACGTTTCCTTCATCACGGGGGATGGATGTTATTGCTATAAGATGATGCCCTTCGGGCTCAAGAACGCAGGGGCAACATACCAAAGGATGATGGATAGGGTCTTCCGCGAACAGAAAGGAAGAAATTTAGAGGTCTATGTCGACGACCTCATGGTTAAGAGCCGAGACCTCGGGACCCACCTCTGAGACCTCGAAGAGACATTCGGGACCCTGCGGCGGTACAAGATGAAGCTCAATCCCTTGAAGTGTGTCTTCGGGGCAAGCCGAGGGAAGTTCCTGGGCCATTTGCTCACCCCCACGGGAGTAGAGCCCAACCCGGACAAAGTTAAAGCGGTGATGGAGTTAGAGTCGCCGAGGAACCCGAAGGAGGTCCAGAGCCTCACAGGGAAATTGGCTGGGCTCAGTAGATTCCTCTCCAAGGCGGGAGAAAAATGTGCACCTTTTTTCAAAGTACTGCGGGGAAACAAGAAGTTCGAATGGACCCCGGAGTGCGAGAGGGCCTTCCAAGCCCTGAAAGAACAGCTCACTCAAACCCCTCTACTCCAGGGACCGAGACCAGGAGAGGACCTATCTCTATACCTAGGGGTAGGATCCGAGGCCGTAAGTTCCGTGCTAATCCGAGAGGAGGGGAAGAAACAGTTCCCAATCTACTATGTTAGTCGAGTGCTGAAGAAGGCGGAACTCCGATACCCAATCCTAGAAAAGTTAGCCTTCGCCTTGGTGGTATCGGCCCGGAGGCTCCGGCCTTACTTTCAAGCCCATTCAATTAAAGTGGTGACCGACCATCCGCTCCGCAAAATCATGGAAGGGGTGGAACACTCAGGAAGGTTGGCAAAGTGGTCCGTGGAATTAAGCGAGTTCAATATCACCTTCGTACCCAGGACATCCATCAGGGCTCAAGCAGTGGCAGACTTCATGGCCGACTACGCGGCCAAAGTGGAGGAGCACGAGCCACCTTCCCCGGAAGCATGGAAGATGTTGGTGGACGGAGCGTCGGGAAAACACTCCTTCGGGGGGGGAATAGTCCTAGTGAGTCCTCAGGGGACTCGGATTGAGCAAGCCTTAAACATCCATTTTCCAATTACCAACAACCAGGCGGAGTACGAAGCAGTGATAGCGGGCCTTCGGCTGGCCCGGGAACTGGGTGTGCAGGACGTGGAGGTCTCCACAGACTCCATGGTGGTGGCATGCCAGATCAAAGGCGAGTTCAAAGCAAAGGATCCAACCCTCCTGCTATACCTGGAGAAGGTTAAGGGAGTCATCCGGCAGTTCCGCACCTTCTCAATCAAACACGTGCCGAGGGAGGAGAGCACCCTGGCGGACCTCCTAGCCAAGTTCGGTCCTCGAGCGGGGGGAACGACTTCGGAACTCTTCTGGCCCTCCATCGAGGAGGGAGAGTCGATGGAAGTGGATCAGCAGGCCTCGTGGACGGATCCATTCATCACCTTCCTATCCTCCGGACAGTTCCCTGGAGAGGATGTGGACAAGAGGCGCTTCAGGTATAAGTCCGCCTATTACTCTTTGCATGCAGGGGGGCTATATAGAAAGACTCTCTCAGGACTTCTGGCTCGTTGTGTCTCCGAGGAAGAGGTCCCGAGGGTCCTGGAAGAAATTCACTCCGGGGAGTGCGGCAGTCCCGTATTCGAATACCTAAAACTCTCGTCCCGTATTCGAATACCTAAAACTCGCTTTAAGTGGTGAACCCCGCTATTGGGTTTGACTCCAATCCAGGAGATTTACGTCATTCTCTCTCGAGAAATGTGTGTAACTCTCTTTACTCTTAAGTGCTCACTTCAGACTATCGACCTCTCGGCTAGCCAAGAATGAAAGCAAAGGTGGGGATTATATATCGATAATATAGCTCCACTAAATTTTAATTAAGAGTAAATCTAAGGCCCAACACTTTAGAAAGTGAAAGAAGACTAAAGGATCATAACTTGATCAACTCATCCTCAGATCATCAAGATCGAGTACTATGAGGATTTAGTTACTCATGGTGGAGGGGTTGGAGAGAGAAATGATGAAGATTTTAAGAGAACAAAAACATACCATTTTTATTAAACAAAAGTTCAACTGAGATTACAATTTCATGGAAAGCCTACTAAGCATTAGTAATACACTATAAAAGGAAATTACAAAGGCATTACAACATTCATATGAAAACTAGAAAAGGAAATGCATTGAAATAAGAGAGAGAGAGAGAGAGAAAGAGAATAAAATGACATGAAAAACACTGAAAATAGAGTAGTAACACTAGTTCTCTCTCCAAAAACTGAATGGGGAAAGCTTGGAGGTCATTTCAATTTATAGAATTTTTTCTGCCTCGGTCACGCCCTCAGTCACGCCCGTGACTAGGGGCGTGACATTGTTTAATCAATTATGCGGCTTGGATCAGGTTCGGCGCACGATTCTGACGCGATTTGATGGGTCACGCCCTAGGTCACGCCCGTGACTGAGGGCGTGACCATTTCGGTGGTTAGTCGGGTCATGGGCGCTGGCGGCGATCATGGGCGCTGGCGGCTGGCTGACGTGGCAGTCACGGGCGTGACTGGAAGCACGCCCGTGTAACAGTGGCGTGACCAATTCGGTGGTCAGCTGGTCGAATCTGAGCTGTTCACGGGCTGGTCACGGGCGTGGCTTGCGTGTCACGGGCGTGACTTGTGTGTCACGGCCGTGTACTTTGGGCGTGTCTGACCAGATCTTCTGAATTATGTTGGCAGCAGCTTAACTGGAAATAGCAACTTACACGCCCTAGGTCACGGGCGTGACCTAGGGCGTGACTTAGGAAATTTTGCATTTTTGACCTGAAAATTCAGAAAACTTAAGTTAGCACTAAAAATAGGAAAATGAACCAAAATTGCATTTAGGTAAACAACAATAAGCAAAAAGTAAGAGTAAATATCCTAAAAATAACCTAATTAAACTAACTAGATTTAGCATTATCATTAATCATTCAATTCTTGAAAAAGCTCACAGCAGTTTGCAGATTTAGAGGGAGATGTTGTAGATTCAGTTATGACAGATTCAAATTCAAATTGGTAGCACAACATATTCAGATTATAAAGCTACAGTTCAGATCAACAAATTCAGAAAGCTAAAAAATAGCAGATAAAGCTTTTCAAATAATCAAATTCAGAAAGTCAAAAGCAAGAACTCAGAGAAAGGCAGTGTCAGAATTCAGAGAAAGTCAAAGGTTCTATTTATTTGTTTTTATTAGTTTTATTTTCAATGCAAAAATTTCAAAACTCAGAGTATCACATTTTATATATCTGCTGAAATATTTAAAATCTATCAGATATATATGCTCTGTTGTTTTGTTATTTGTTTTGTTATTCAAATTTTGTCAAATAGTGTCCTAACCCAAATAAGGGGAGATTGTTGGAACAACCCTATTACTGATTTAGGCTAGGATCACTATCTGTTTATTAGGACTAAGTTGACCCCAATGTATAGTCCAAAGGGTCAAGGTTTTAGGCTGATAGAACTTAAGAAAAGATAAGTTTTCTGCATTCGACGAACTCAATACTGCGTTCGAGGAATTTCCCTCTACGTTCGACGAACAGCTTACATTCTGCGTTCGACAAATGGCTTGCTTCAATCACATCGTCTCAGCGGCTCAGCGGTCGACGAACTCATCTCAGCGGTCGACGAACTCGTCTCAGCGGTCGACGAAATTATCCAGTCTCAGTGGTCGACAATTTTATTCAGCTCTGCGTTCGAAGAATAAGTATCAGATGTTGAGATCGACGAAAGTTCTTCTCAGCTCAACTAATTCAATTCTTCCAGCCAGATTCAGTTGAGGTCGACGAACTCAACATTGTGTTCGACGAAATTTGTTGAGATCGACGAAAATTTCTCTGCGTCAGAATTATTTCAGAAGATCAGATATTATTCTCTTCAGTACGACGAACCTCATTCTGCGTTCGATGAACTCAGCTCTGCGCTCGACGAAATGTGTTATTTCAGTTCAGTATTTCAGACAGATTATTTTTTTCTATACTTTGAACGTAGATCCTTCAGCAACGGCTCTATTATATCAGATAAGTAAGGATTATATCTTTCCTTTTATTATTTCGAGAATATAGTCATTGACATTTAGCTGAAAAGGACACGTTCATGAAAAAAAGAAAAAGGTAAATGGCCTATCAGATTTACAGTACAGGATATATCTCTTTCAGAATATTTTATTCCTTAAATTAAGGGATTTGATTTCAAATTTGTCAGAGATTTTCAAAAAGAAAAGGAAGTAGATATACAGTATTATCATTACAACATATTACAGTATAGTAGTACAGGAAAAAGGAAGAAGAAGAATATACAGTCGATAGGGGAAAAAACACACAGAAAAAGCTTTACAGATCTTCTTCTTCCTCAAGCAGCACTCATTCACTAAGAACATCAACTCTACTCTCTCAGTCATCAGCTGCTAGATCAGATCTTCAAAGAGCAACAATAATCTGAAGAACTTATTCTTTCAGATTCATCAGCTACAGGAAGATCAGTACATTCAAGAGAAAGCTCCAGCCATCTACTGTCAAACAATTTTATATCAGACAGGGGGAGCTTTACAACATCAACAATCCACTAGAGTCTTCTCTCAGAATATTGACAGAGAAGAACTTCATAACCCTTCTTTACCCCCATCTTGTACAGGGTTATAACTCCCTTCAAAAGTTAACCTCTTGGTGACAGGGCACCTGAACAAAAACATGTGGTTGGGTTAGAGCACCTGATCAAAAGCTCACTTTGTGTGTGGGCACCTGATCAAAAACCCCTTGGTGATAGGGCACCTGATCAAAAACCTAGTGGATCCTACCAAGTGTGGTAGAAGAGTAGACGTACCCAGGTTTATTGGGGAACTACTATAAAACTCCTTGTGTCCTCTGTGTTGTGATTTTCTGTGTGTTGTGTTGTGTGCTGATTTGTTTTTATTTTATTTTATAACTCACTCTGCAATACACATATAAGTAACACTATTTTAATTCCGCTATAAAATTAAGTGAAAAGTTTTTAATACTCTATTCACACCCCCCCTTCTAGAGTAAATATAAGATCTAACCTCACATTCAATTGGTATCAAAGCATATCAATTGACTTTCAGCGGTATATGGAGCATCCTAAAGTTTTCAGGGTGAAAGGGAAGGAGAGCCTTGTTTGTCACCTGAAGAAGAGTTTGTATGTCACGAAGCAGGCCCCGCGACAATGGTTTAAGAAGTTCGATGCTCTTATGGGGGAGATTGACTTCAGAAGGTCCACTCTTGATCACTACGTGTTTGTAAAGTTGTATGTTCTATACTACTCATTTATGTTGACGATATGCTAATAGTAGGAAGGAGAACGACGTGCATTGACGAGTTGAAGCGGTACTTGAGCTCCATATTTGCGATGAAGGACTTGGGAGTTGCGAAGACCATCCTAGGGATGCATATTCGGGGAGATAAAGGTTCCAAGTTACTTTGGTTATCAAAGGAGAGAGATATCAGGAAGGTGCTGCAGAGATTTAATATGGATTAGGCGAAGAAGGTGAGCGCACCCCTTGCGGCTCACTTCAGACTTGTCATTGATCAGTGCACGGGCACACCTGAGGAGAAATAGGAGATGCAGAAGATCTCCTATGCTTCTATAGTTGGCATTCATATGTACGCGTTGGTGCGCACACACACCCTAATATAACACACATGGCTAGCATTGTTAGTAGGTTTCTCTCCAACCCTGGGAGAGAGCATTGGAATGCTGTGAAATGGATTTTGAGGTACCAACACGGGTCGTCAAACTTGTCGTTGAAGTTCGGAAACAGTGAGCCAGAGCGTCTGTGATACACTGATGTTGATATGGTTGTAGACTTGGACTCCAGAAGATCGACTTCGGGGTACCTGATCATGTTTGCAAGAGGAGTTGTTTGGTGACAGACGAGACTGCAAAAGTGCATTGCACTGTCAACTACGGAGACAGTTTATTGCGGTCACTAAGACAGAAAAAGCGCTTCTTTGGATGATTTGTTTTATCAAGGAGCTTGGTTTCACTCAAGAACGATATACACTATTATGTGATAGTCATAGCGCAATTCACTTAGGGAAAACCCCCACATTTCACTCGAGGTCCAAGCACATTGATACGTGGTATCATTGGATACGTGATATTTTGGAACATAAGGAGTTGGACCTACAGAATAATGTGCACACTGATGAAAATGGAGCAGATATGCTTACGAAGCCAGTGCAGAGAGGGAAATTTGAACATTGTTTGAGGATCATCGGGATGGTGGTTTCCTCCTCATTGATGCGAAGGGGGAGAATTGTTGGGGTGCAGTTCTCATCTGATGCGGAGAAAAACATTGGTCTCGTGTGTATCGAATTCGTGATATGTTATTTTTCCCCTCGTGACACACGTGATTACTCTCGAGTCAATTCTGTCGGCCACACTTTCCTACCTTTGCTTCTGCCTTTGACACTGAAGAAAAAGAAAACAAAGAAAATATTAAAATATTCTAAACCTACACCTACCTATCATCTCTAAGTCAAAAGGGCATTTAAATTCTTTGGAAAAAAATCATTCTCTTGCTAGAAGATAAAAGTTCTTATAATATAAGAGAGAGATATAGGGGAGATAGAAATTTTATAAATGGAAAAAGGTGGCAGAGAAGGAGATATGAGCACGCCAGCTGCTCTATAAATGAAGGCATCTCCGCAGAAGCAATAACAAGCAGTGAGAGCAAGCAAAGATCTGAGAACTTAGCTGACACGATCTCATCCATTTTACGCCGAGGTTGTGACGTCTGAGTAGTGTCGAGGTTACGACATATGTGAAGGAGGAGCGTCAAAGTTGCACTACAAGTATAATAGGCTACGACAACGTTTTTGTTGGGTTTTAGCGGCGCTTTTCAAACGCCGCAAATGATCTTGCGGCGTTTTGATAAGTGTCAAAATCGCCGCGATCGCCATCGTCGTCGTAGCCTATTGCGGCGTTTTCTAGGAAAAGCGTGGTTGTAGTATCCTCCAGCAACCGCGACGCTTATATTTAAAAGCGCCGCTATAGCTTCTTAACATATAGCGGCGTTTATACAGAAAGCACTGCAATAGCATATTAATCTATAGAGGCGTTTCTTAACCTATGACCACGCTTTGTTTAAAAAATGCTGCAATATATATTTGATTTTTTTTTAAATGGTTATCTGCTACCTCCACCACCGATAGTGCCGCCAGAATATATATTTGATTATTCAACATGTGCGGCAATAGCTACAAATATTCAATTTAAACAAACATTCAAAAATAGAAACTAATATTATACACCAAATTCACAACTAGAAAGGATGAAGTTCTGACAACCCAAATTATTAATTTATATATAATATGAATTCATATATACATTATTATGAATCACAAACTAAGAAGAATAGCACAGGCTACATAGAAAAAAAAATAACAAGACTTAGTTCAAGCATCCTCTCCAAATGTACTACTGTAAGAAGATATGAATCGACCTGGAGGTTTCTGCTGCATTGAGACGGTTCGGCCGTTGCGACATGGGCTGACCCCGTTGGGCACGACGAAGCTGACGGCGCAATCGTAATGACTGCTGTCTTAAATTATGTTCTTATAGTCTTCTGAAGTATGGCATCAGTGGCATTATATTGTCAACTAATGTTGTGGCTTCGTCAAGCTCGTGTATGTGGCTTCTCCTTAGCAGAGCACATCCCAAGTAAAATTATTTCCGTTGTCCCGTGCTCCAGTTCAATCCATCTTCAACATTTGATATGGAAGAATATGTTTTTAGATAATTGCAATGTAAAATGGTAATTGTGAAACTTGGTAGATATGAAAATCCTTGCCTAATGAATCTAGCTAGGCCTCCTGCTTTCTCCAAGACTACAGAACATAGAAACCCAGGTGGCGTTCTATAATTAATATTGTTCAAAAGCTGAGAATGAAATTTCTTTATGGAGCTGACTAAAGTTGGAGATATATTATGTTGAAGATGCGTATTTCATGGTCTCAGCTTACATAGAAAGAGTTATAAAATGCCTAACTTAGAAATATATTAAAGTCTAAATCTCTATATACAAGGGAGTATCATATAACGATAAATGAAATTAGTTATGTAAATAATATTGCAACCCTCCTTAAATTTTCATCATACCCAGCTTCTCTATGAAAGTGTCCAAGTGTTTCCCCAACACCATTCTGGTGCAGATGAGGGCAAGATATGAAACTAATTTTTTTTGTATTGAACTCAAAATTCTAGCAGCTTGTGCTTTGATGCTTTACTAACCCAGAGCTTAAAAAAAGTTGTTTTGACAAGCTCCCATTAGTAAGAACTTGTCAAAGTCCTAACTCTCTTGTCCAGCTGCAAGCTAGAGGTAATTCGATGTGTCAAACATGGAATAGTTAATACCAGTTCTAGTAATTATATGAAAAATAATACTATACAAACTACAGGATGTAAAGAAATAGGGTGTGCCGAGACGAGAAATTCGAAAGAAAACAAAACACAGAAAAAACGCAGAAGACACACAAATGTACAGAGGTTCACCCCAATCCGGGCAACGTCCCCTCTCCCCTTCCTTTGCTCTTGTTCTATTCACCAAGACGGATTACAGCTTACAAGGTTACAAGGATCAAAACCGATCCTACCTCATCTAACCCTCTTCAGACAAGAACGAAGGAGCCGCCGCCAAGGAACCCCGCGCAAAAACACTGTTGCACTCGCTTGGGCTTAATAACCTTAACCCTAAACCAGGGTAATGCACCCTTTAAATAGGGCGCCGAACCGGGCTCAGAACAAACAACCGCTGAGACGGTTCAATAACATCCGCTG
This sequence comes from Dactylorhiza incarnata, assembly GCA_033032865.1. Taxonomy (NCBI): domain Eukaryota; kingdom Viridiplantae; phylum Streptophyta; class Magnoliopsida; order Asparagales; family Orchidaceae; genus Dactylorhiza; species Dactylorhiza incarnata. The sequence goes on from JAWHQI010000068.1 coordinate 5,195,238, forward strand.
AGATGGAAAAATAACATCCGCTGAGACGGAACAATAATATCCGCTGAGACGGCAACCGCTGAGACGGTTCAAGTATACCCGCTGAGACGGCATGTACACCAGGCTTCGATCGTCGAGTGCAGGCGTCGAACGTCAAACGCAGGCATCTCCCGTTCGACGAACCCTTCTTTGTACATCGAACGCCGTTCGACGAACCCATCTCCGTTCGTCACGGGCAGGCGGAGTTCGACGAACTCTTCTCCGTTGGTCGAACGTCGTTCGACGAACACTGACCAGAAGTGTTCCCCAACTCCAACATTCTCCCACTTGGTGAACACCTTCCATCACTGAGAGCTGCTCCTCCAACCTTCCTCTTCAACCCTACGACCGTTGCACACCACTGAAATTTGGCAACAGGAACCGCCTTGGTAAGAAAATCAGAGTTGTTCTCCATCGTGTCAACCTTCTCCAGTTGAACTACCTTTTTCTCCACCCTCTCCCGGATGAAATGATACTGGATGTCAATGTTGAAACCGAGACTTGCGAACAAGACTTAGTCTCTGTGGAGTTCGGGGCCCTCAGCTAGCCGATGGGCGACCAATCCTTACTCCTCCCAAGGGAGAGCTCTAGGTTGAAGGTGTTGGAACTAGGAACTGGACCAAGGGCTTAGTGGGGAGGTCCCGCCACATACCCGGAAGCCCCTTAGGAACTTCCCCTCCCAAGCCACTACTAAGCTTGGGCACCACTTGAGGCTCTCCTCACCCACTAGAGAGAGAAAGTGGGGGGAGAGAGAGAGGGAGAGAGCTAGCCTAGAATGAGATCATCCCAAATGGTGCCCCCTTGGTCTTATTTATAGGATTTCTGAAGTTGGGCTGCGAATAACCAAAAACCGGTCTGTGAAATTACCAAAATACCCCGGACTTGGCCTGCGAATAGCCAAATCCCGCCGTTCCACGGTGCTAAATGCAGACCGAATGCCCTCCTGGGCTCGTCCCCAACTGGGCGTGGGGGCGAGAGAAGCTCGCCCCTTCCTTGGACGCGGGGGGCGAGAGGGGGGCTCGCCCCTCCTCCTCTCGCCCCTTAATGTTGGGGGCGAGATCATCGGGCGACGGCCTGGTCTCGCCCCCTTCCTGGAAGCGAGGGCGAGCCCCTGGGCAGCAGCCTAGGCTCGCCCCCCCCCCCCCCCCCCCCCCCCCCCCCCCCCCCCCTTGGTGGGAACGGGGGCGAGCCCCCGGGCGGCAGCCCGGGCTCGCCCGCCTAGCTGGGAGCGGGGGCGAGCCCCTGGGCAGCAGCCCGGGCTTGCCCCCCTAGCTGGGAGCGGGGGCGAGCCCCTGAGCAGTGGCCCGGGCTCGCCCCGCTTGCTGGAAGCGGGGCGAGCCCCCGGGCGGCAGCCCGGGCTCGCCCCCCTAGCTGGGAGCGGGGGCGAGCCCCTGGGCAGCAGCCCGGGCTCGCCCCCCTAGCTGGGAGCGGGGGCGAGCCCCTGGGCAGCAGCCCAGGCTCGCCCCCCTTGGTGGGAGCGGGGGCGAGCCCCCGGGCGGCAGCCCGGGCTCGCCCCCCTAGCTGGGAGCGGGGGCGAGCCCCTGGGCAGCAGCCCGGGCTCGCACCCCTTGGTGGGAGCGGGGGCGAGCCCTCGGGCGGCAGCCCGAGCTCGCCCCCCTAGCTGGGAGCGGGGGCAAGCCCCTGGGCAGCAGCCCGGGCTCTCCCCCCTTGGTGGGAGCGGGGACGAGCCCCCGGGCGGCAACCCGGGCTAGCCCCCCTAGCTGGGAGCGGGGGCGAGCCCCTGGGAAGCAGCCTGGGCTCGCCCCCCTAGCTGGGAGCGGGGGCGAGCCCCTGGGCAGTATCCCGGGCTTGCCCCCCTTGGTGGGAGCGGAGGCGAGCCCCCGGGCGGCAGCCCGGGCTCGCCCCCCTAGCTGGGAGCGGGGGCGAGCCCCTGGTCAGCAGCCCGGGCTCGCCCCCCTAGCTGGGAGCGGGGGCGAGCCCCTGGGCAGCAGCCCGGGATCGCCCCCCTAGCTGGGAGCGGGTTCGAGCCCCTGGGCAGCAGCCCGGGCTCGCCCCCCTAGCTGGGAGCAGGGGCGAGCCCCTGGGCAGCAGCCCGGGCTCGCCCCCCTTGGTAGGAGCGGGGCGAGCCCCCGGGCAGCAGCCCGGGCTCGCCCCCCCCTTGGCGGTGGGGTCTTTTCCCTCCACCTCTCGCTCCCCTATGTAGGCCGGGCAAGCGGGAGGCTTCCTCCCTCACCGCTCGTCCCCCTTGCCTCTACCTCCCTTCCTGCTTGGGTTGATGCTACCATGATGCTCTAATGAGCCTTAGGGAGTATACTCGGTGAATATCGGGGTTGTACACAATCCCCGCTCTTTTCAAGCGTGGCTCACGCTCGGAAAGAAATGTCCAACCCTGCATATTCAACGAGCGTCGCTGGGAATCCGGCTAACGGAGCTACTTTAGGAGAACATAAAGCTTCCTCGAGAGGTCCTCCATCCCTGCCGGCTAGTGAAAGCCTGGCTAGCGGGACCACCTTGGGGGAAAAATACATAGCCTCCCCGAGAGGTCTTCCAACTCTGCCGGCTAGTGAGAGCCCGGCTAGCGGAATCACCTCGGGGAAAAATACATAGCCTCCCCGAGAGGTCTTCCAACTCTGCCGGCTAGTGAGAGCCCGGCTAGCAGAATCACCTCGGGGAAAAATACATAGCCTCCCCGAGAGGTCTTCCAACCCTGTCGGCTAGTGAGAGCCTGGCTAGCGGAACCACCTAGGGGAAAAATACATAGCCTCCCCGAGAGGTCTTCCAACTCTGCCGGCTAGTGAGAGCCCGGCTAGCGAGACCACCTCGGGGGAAAAATACATAGCCTCCCCGAGAGGTCTTCCAACTCTGCCGGCTAGTGAGAGCCCGGCTAGCGGAATCACCTCGGGGAAACATACATAGCCTCCCCAAGAGGTCTTCCAACTCTGCCGGCTAGTGAGATCCTGGCTAGCGGAACCACCTCGGGGAAAAATACATAGCCTCCCCGAGAGGTCTTCCAACTCTGCCGGCTAGTGAGAGCCTGGCTAGCGGAACCACCTCGGGGAAAAATACATAGCCTCCCCGAGAGGTCTTCCAACTCTGCCGGCTAGTGAGAGCCCGGCTAGCGAGACCACCTCGGGGAAAAACACAAGAGAATTTTCGGCCACTGGGCGGTTCCTGACCCTGCCAGCTAGGTGGGAGCCTGGTCAGCAGGTCAGCATCGGGACTAAGTACTTGGGACTTTCCTGCCACCGAGCGATCCTCGGACCTTCCAGCTTGGAGGGAGCCTGGTCAGCGGGTCTGCTCGGAGCCAACCTTGGAAAACTTAGAACCTGCCACCGAGTGAGCCTTCGGACCTGCCAGCTAGATGAGAGCCTGGTCAGCGGGTCTGCTCGGAGCCAACCTTGGAAAACTTGGAACCTGCCACCGAGTGAGCCTTCGGACCTGCCAGCTAGATGAGAGCCTGGTCAGCGGGTATGCTCGGGGCCTTAGCCAACATGAATCACCCTGCCAGCCTCTCCAGAGATCAACCAGAACTCCCCGTCTAGATGAGAGCCCGGGAGCGGAATCGATCTGGGGCATTCCAGCACCAACATATATCACACCTTGCCAGCCTCTCCAGAGATCAACCAGAACCCCCGGTCTAGATGAGAGCCCGAGAGCGGAATCGATCTGGGGCATTCCAGCACCAACATATATCACACCTTGCCAGCCTCTCCAGAGATCAACCTGAACCCCCCGTCTAGATGAGAGCCCGGGAGCGGAATCGATCTGGGGCATTCCAGCACCAACATATATCACACCTTGCCAGCCTCTCCAGAGATCAACCTGAACCCCCATCTAGATGAGAGCCCGGGAGCGGAATCGATCTGGGGCATTCCAGCACCAACATATATCACACCTTGCCAGCCTCTCCAGAGATCAACCTGAACCCCCCGTCTAGATGAGAGCCCGGGAGTGGAATCGATCTGGGGCATTCCAGCACCATCATATATCAGACCTTGCCAGCCCCTCCAGAGATCAACCTGAACCCCCCGTCTAGATGAGAGCCCGGGAGCGGAATCGATCTGGGGCATTCCAGCACCAACATATATCACACCTTGCCAGCCTCTCCAGAGATCTACCTAAACCCCCCGTCTAGATGAGAGCCCGGGAGCGGAATCGATCTGGGGCATTCCAGCACTAACATATATCACACCTTGCCAGCCTCTCTAGAGATCAACCTGAACCACCCGTCTAGATGAGAGCCCGGGAGCGGAATCGATCTGGGGCATTCCAGCACCAACATATATCACACCTTGTCAACCTCTCCAGAGATCAACCTGAACCCCCCGTCTAGATGAGAGCCCGAGAGAGGAATCGATCTGGGGCATTCCAGCACCAACATATATCACACCTTGTTAGTCATAATATTGCATGCGAGAAAAATAACCTAAGTAAGAAAACAAACCATTGCATTATGTGGAGTTACTGGTACAAGCGTTTTTGGTCGTCACCACTTAGCTGGGATATCCTTTCTTTGCCTCCAACATCCTAGGGTCCGTCCTCCTCGACCCCCTTCGGCCAGTGTCGTTGTTGTATCGGAGCCATTGCCTCCCTTATTTCCAAAAACTCGGGGCAGGTGGATGTCGCGTGACCTTCCTCCTGGTGGAAATCACAGTAGGATAACTCCACCCTACCCCCTCCTCTTCCTCTTCTTCCCGCTTTACTGGCTCTCCTCCTTCCCACGCCCATCGCCATAGCTTGTGGAGGCGGTGGAGGGGGTGTCCTTGGTCCCTGCCTCCACCTCGGGCAGCTGGATCTTTTCCATTTATGGTTCCTCCTTTCCCCCCCCCCCCCCCCCTCGTGGAGTCGGCTTGTTGGCAGCCGCGCCCGCCGGGCTATTGGATGGCCTCCTAGAGGGGTGGTCTCGCCCACCACCCTTCACTCGATTTCTTTTGGGGTGGGGCGAGTGGGGGCCGGATGCCTCCCCGCTCGCCCCCTTTCGGAACGGGGCTAGAAGGCCCGTGGCGAGCTGGGAGGGCGCCTCCCTCCTGAGCTCGCCCCCTTGGAACAGAGGCGGGGCGAGCTGGGAGGGCGGCCCCCTCCTGAGCTCGCCCCCTTGGAACAGGGGCGGGGCGAGCTGGGAGGGCGGCCCCCTCCTGAGCTCTCCCCCTTGGAACAGGGGCGGGGCGAGCTGGGAGGGCGGCCCCCTCCTGAGCTTGCCCCCTTGGAACAGGGGCGTGGCGAGCTGGGAGGACGGCCCCCTCCTGAGCTCGCCCCCTTGCAGGGGTGGGGCGAGCTGGGAGGGCGCCTCCCTCCTGAGCTCGCCCCCTTGCAGGGGTGGGGCGAGCTGGGAGGGCGCCTGCCTCCTGAGCTCGCCCCCATGGGGATGGGCGAGTGGGGGTATGACACCTCCCCACTCCCCCCCCCCCACCGGTACTTCCTTCCTGGACTGCTGGCCGAGAGTTCCCTCGTCCACCTGCTGGGGCGGGATCTCCGGACCATCTCTTCTTCCTCTGACTATCATGGCGAAAGCAACCTGGACGGTCTGTAAGACCTCTTGCTTGAAATTTTCGAACATCTCCAACGTCACCCCAGCCACCGGGGGCTGGGAGTGACTTGGGTCTGATCTTCCACTCCGTCCATGGAACTCATCTTGAGGATTTCTTGAATCGGTCACACTCCACGCTTACCGCACCATGTGTTGAAACCGAGACTTGCGAACAAGATATAGTCTCTGTGGAGTTCGGGGACCTCAGCTAGCCGAGGGGCGACCAATCCTTACTCCTCCCAAGGGAGAGCTCTAGGTTGAAGGTGTTGGAACTAGGAACTGGACCAAGGGCTTAGTGGGGAGGTCCCTCCACATACCCGGAAGCCCCTTAGGAACTTCCCCTCCCAAGCCACTACTAAGCTTGGGTACCACTTGAGGCTCTCCTCACCCACTAGAGAGAAAAAGTGGGGGGAGAGAGAGAGGGAGAGAGCTAGCCTAGAATGAGATCCTCCCAAATTGTGCCCCCTTGGTCCTATTTATAGGATTTCTGAAGTTGGGCTGCGAATAACCAAAAACCGGTCCGTGAAATTACCAAAATACCCCGGACTTGGCCTACGAATAGCCAAATCCCGCCGTTCCACGGTGCTAAACGCAGTCCGAATGCCCTCCTGGGCTCGTCCCCTACTGGGCGTGGGGGCGAGAGAAGCTCGCCCCTTCCTTGGACGCGGGGGGCGAGAGGGGGGCTCGCCCCTCCTCCTCTCGCCCCTTAATGTTGGGGGCGGGGGCGAGATCACCGGGCGACGGCCCGGTCTCGCCCCCTTGCTGGGAGCGGGGGCGAGCCCCTGGGCAGCAGCCCGGGCTCGCCCCCCCCCCCCCCCCTCCCTTGGTGGGAGCGGGGGCGAGCCCCCGGGCGGCAGCCCAGGCTCGCCCCCTAGCTTGGAGCGGGGGCGTGCCCCTGGGCAGCAGCCCGGGCTCGCCCCCCTAGCTGGGAGCGGTGGCGAGCCCCTGGGTAGCGGCCCGGGCTCGCCCCCCTTGGTGAGAGCGGGGGCGAGCCCTGGGCGGCAGCCCGGGCTCGCCCCCTAGCAGGGAGCGGGGGTGAGCCCCTGGGCAGCAGCCCGGGCTCGCCCCCCTAGCTGGGATCGGGGGAGAGCCCCTGGGCAGCAGCCCGGGCTCGCCCCCCTTGGTGGGAGTGGGGGCGAGCCCCCGGGCGGCAGCCCGGGCTCGCCCCCCTAGCTGGGAGTGGGGGCGAGCCCCTGGGCAGCAGCCCGGGCTTGCCACCCTTGGTGTGAGCGGGGGCGAGCCCCCGGGCGGCAGCCCAGGCTCATCCCCCTAGCTGGGAGCGGGGGCGAGCCCCTGGGCAGCAGCCCGGGCTCGCCCCCCTTGGTGGGAGCGGGGGAGATCCCCCGGGCGGCAGCCCGGGCTCGCCCCCCTTGCTGGGAGCGGGGGCGAGCCCCTGGGCAGTAGCCCGGGCTCTCCCCCCTAGCTGGGAGCGGGGGCGAGCCCCTGGGCAGCAGCCCGGGCTCGCCCCCCTTGGTGGGAACGGGGGAGAGCCCCCGGGCGGCAGCCCGGGCTCGCCCCCCTAGCTGGGAGCAGGGGCGAGCCCCTGGTCAGCAGCCCGGGCTCACCCCCTAGCTGGGAGCGGGGGCGAGCCCCTGGGCAGCAGCCCGGGCTCGCCCCCCTTGGTGGGAGCGGGGGCGAGCCCACGGGTGGCAGCCCGGGATCGCCCCCCTAGCTGGTAGCGGGGGCGAGCCCTTGGGCAGTAGCCCGGGCTCGCCCCCCTTGGTGGGAGCGGGGGCGAGCCCCCGGGCGGCAGCCCGGGCTCGCCCCCCTAGCTGGGAGCGGGGGCGAGCCCCTGGGCAGCAGCCCGGGCTCTCCCCCCTTGGTGGGAGCGGGGGCGAGCCCCCGGGCGGCAACCCGGGCTCGCCCCCCTAGCTGGGAGCGGGGGCGAGCCCCTGGGCAGCAGCCCGGGCTCGCCCCCCTAGCTGGGAGCGGGGGCGAGCCCCTGGGCAGCAGCACGGGCTCGCCCCTCTTGGTGGGAGCGGGGGCGATCCCCCGGGCGGCAGCTCGGGCTCGCCCCCCTAGCTGGGAGCGGGGGCGAGCCCCTTGTCAGCAGCCCGGGCTCTCCCACCTAGCTGGGAGCGGGGGGAGCCCCTGGGCAGTAGCCCGGGCTCGCCCCCCTATTTGGGAGCAGGGGCGAGCCCCTGGGCAGCAGCCCGGGCTCGCCCCCCTAGTTGGGAGTGGGGGCGAGCCCCTAGGCACCTAGCTGGGAGCGGGGGCGAGCCCCTGGGCAGCAGCCCGGGCTCGCCCCCCTTGGTGGGAGCGGGGCGAGCCCCCGGGCAGCAGCCCGGGCTCGCCCCCCCCCCCCCCCCCCCCCCCCCCCCCCCCCCTTGGGGGTGGGGTCTTGTCCCTCCTCCTCTCGCTCCCCTATGTAGGCCGGGCAAGCGGGTGGCTTCCTCCCTCACCGCTCGTCCCCCTTGCCTCTACCTCCTTTCCTGCTTGGGTCGATGCTACCATGATGCTCCAATGAGCCTTAAGGAGTATACTCGGCGAATATCGGGGTTGTACAGTCAATGAGTTTGGTTCGTGCGTGGAAGGATGGATTCTTGGCTAGCTGAATAGCCCCTTGGCTGTCACACCACAGCTTCACTGGCCCCTGCATAAACCCGAGCTCCAAACATAACCTCCGCAGCCATATGGCCTCCTTGCTCGCATGAGTAAGAGCCATGTACTCTGCCTCCGTCGACAAGAGTGCCACCACGCATTGCCTCCGACTCATCCAACTGATTGCACCTCCAAACAGTGTGAACACGTACCCACTGGTGGATCTCATGCTATCCAGATCACCTCCCCAATCCGAGTCCACGTGCCCAACCACGTCCAGGACTCCTCCTTCACCAGCTCCTTCAAAACATAGGGAGTAATTCGAAGTACCTCAGAGATACCTGAACACATGCTTCACAGCGTTCCAGTGTTCCTTTCCTGGTGTAGCCATATACCGGCTCAACACTCCCACTGCTTGAGCAATGTCAGGGCGAGTGCAGACCATGGCGTACATCAAGCTTCCCACAACATTAGCATAAGGGACCTTCGCCATGTCCTCGACCTCATCTTGTGTCTTCTGGCTCAACTCTGCAGATAACTTGCACCCAACTGGCATTGGTGCTCCTACTGGCTTGTAGTCCATCATATTAAACTTCTTCAACATCTCCTCGATGTACCTCTGCTGCCCCAACCAAAGCTTCTTCTTGCTTCGATCCCTGGAAATCTGCATTCCCAAGATGACACTTGCTGGCCCCAAATCCTTCATCTCAAATTTGGCTGAGAGCAGCTTCTTCACTTGTTGGATCATCCTGACACTATTGCCCACCAATAGCATATCATCTACATAAAGTGTCAGGAAGATGAAATGCTCTCCCTTTCTCTGGATGTACACACAGTGGTCTGAATTCGATCTTTCAAAACCTAACTCCAGCATGTAGGTGTCGAATTTCTGGTACCACATCCTCGGAGATTGTTTTAGTCCATACAGGGACTTCTTCAGCCTGCAGACCTGATCCTCCTTGCCCTTGGCTTCGAATACTTCCGGCTGCTTCATGTATATCTCCTCCTCTAGATCACCGTGAAGAAACACCGTCTTCACATCCATCTACTCGATCTATAAATCATGTGCTGCCGCAATAGAGAGTACCAGTCAGATCGACGTCATCTTGGCTACCGGTGAGAAGATCTCATCATAATCAACACCTTCGACCTGGGAGAATCCCTTTGCAACCAACCTTGCTATGTATTTCTCCACAGTGCCATCACCCTTCACCTTCTGCTTGAAAACCCATTTGCTTCCAATGGCCTTCCTCCCCTTTGGAAGCTTACACAGACACCAAGTCTGATTCTTCCTCAGAGACTCCAATTCATCCACCATGGCTAGCTCCCACTGATTTGAATCAGCCCTTGATCTAGCATCTCTGGCAGTGATTAGATCTTCACCAAGCATACTCAGGCAACATTGTGCAGCCACTGCACATTGGGGATATCTCACTGGTGCCCTTCTTTCCCTTGTCAATCTCCTCAGAAGTGGAATTTCCTCAGCTTCATCTTCTGACTCATCAGCACTTCTCACCACCTCCAAATCATCTGATTCAGAATCAGATTCAACCCCAACAGTAGTAGCTCCTTTTTCAAAACTTCCTTTCACCACCACTGTCTCTTTCTCTGCTTCTTTGGCCTTCTCAGCTTGTGTGACTGCCTGTAGACTGGTTTCATGAAACACCACATCCTTGCTAAATGTTACAGTCCTGGTCACAGGGTTCCAAAGCTTGTACCCTTTTATGCCATCTTTGTAGCCCACAAAGATGCACTTCTCAGATTTAACATCAAGCTTCCCCATCTTCTCCTTTGGAATGTGAACATATGCATCACACCCAAACACACGAGCATAGGCCAAATTTGGCTTTCTCTTGAAGATGGCTTCAAAGGGTGTACTTCCCTCCACAGCAGATGTAGGGGACCTGTTCTTCAGGTAGTTTGCAGTCGCCACTGCTTCAGCCTAAAACTCCTTCCCCAAACCTGCCCAACTGAGCATGCACCTGGCCTTCTCCATCAAGGTTCTATTCAGTCTCTCTGACACTCCATTCTGCTCTGGAGTGTACGGTGTGGTCTTCTGCCGTGCAATCCCCTGCTCAGTACAGTACCTCTCAAAATACATCAGAGTAGTACTCTCCTCCATTGTCAGAACGGAGGACCTTCACCTTTCTCTCCAACTGGTTCTCCACCAGGTTCATAAATTCCTTAAACCTGTCCAGAACCTCTGACTTGGACCTGAGAAAATAGATTCAGGAATACTATGAGAGGTCATCAGTAAAGGACACATAGTACCTTACGCCGCCAAGAGATGGAGCTGGAGTTGGCCCAAACACATCACTGTGTATCAACTCCAGCACTTTGGTTGCCCTCGTGCCCGTCCCACGAAAACTTACTCTGGTTTGTTTGCCAAGCAGGCAGTGCTCACAAAACCCAAAGCTTATGGAGCACTCCGGCAGCCCTTCTACCATCTAACCAGATGCCATGGCCGACATCTCCTTCTCACTGATATGCCCAAGCCGATGATGCCACAGCCCTGACACCTCCTGCTGGTCAACCTCCTGGCTCTCAGAGATAAGAGCCCCACTTGGAACCACTATATCAGCAAGCAGAGTATACAGTGTTTTGTGTCTCACTCCACTGGCAATCACCATTGCCCCTTGTCATCTTGAAAGATTGCTTGTCACAGCTGAAGTGCACTCCTACATCCGCCATGGAACCCACCGAGTTTAAATTCCTGCTCATCCCTGGAATGTGCATCACATTGGGAAGAGACCTCGTGATCCCATTAGACAACTTCAACATCACCTTGCCACGCCCAATAATCTGCACAGCAGAATCATCACCCAGCATGACGTCTCCACCATCAAACCTCTCATACTCACAGAACCAGTGCCTATGAGGGGTCATGTGGTATGATTCTCCTGTGTCTACATACCACAAATCAGAATCTCTCTGAGCAACGCACGCGGCAGCGATGTACATATCACCGCCGTCGCCCTCCTTCTTCATACCAGAAGTTGTCGGTGTCTCCTTGTTCTGAACGGCCACGTTCGGACATTGAGACTTCACATCACCAGTCTCATTGCACTTCCAGCACCGAACGGGCTTCTTACCCTTCTCCCTCTCCTGGATCTTAGATCTACCTCGAGACTTATCTCGACATCCACCATGCTTGCTCTCCCTTCGTTGAGGACAGGATCTAGATACACTCAAAGCACCTTTGCTCGTCGCCTCAGAGCCTCCTCTCCTGGTCTCCTCAGATAAAAGAGCTGCACATACAGTATCATATGACAGTTCCTTGTCTCCACTCCCCCAATCATGACAAATCAGATTGTCCCATGAATGTGGCATCGAGCACAACAAGGTGATGGCTCTATCCTCATCCGAGATCTTCTCACCAATAGAGATTAACTAACTCACAATGGTATTGAATTGAGTCAAGTGCTATGAAAACGAATTGCCCTCATGCATCCGAAGTTTATACCATTTCTTCCTCAATAGCAATTTGTTTACCAGGGACTTGCTCTGGTAGAGGGATTCCAACTTATGCCACAGACTTCGTGCTGAAGTCTCCTCCATGACGTTAGTCAAGATTGAATCTGCTAGGAATAACCGGATCAGGCCCTTGGCCTTCCGATCGGTTTTTGTCCAGGCCGCAGCCTCCGCTGCACCATCTGCAATCGTCTCTACAGATTTTCCCTTCGATGCGCTCGCATCCTTCTCTGCAACCTTAGGAACGGGAGGATCATCTTCGATCGCCGACCATAGATCTCGATCAATCAATATATCTTCCATCTTCATCTTCCATAGATCGAATCGACTTCCGTCAAACTTCTCGATCTCGATCCGCACGCCGCCAGAACCCATTTCCAGGATCAAGAACCTGGCTCTGATACCAAATGTATAGAAATATGGTGTGCCGAGACGAGAAATTCGAAAGAAAACAAAATACAGAAAAAATGCAGAAGACACACAGATGTACAGAGGTTCACCCCAATCCGGGCTACGTCCCCTCTCCCCTTCCTTTGCTCTTGTTCTATTCACCAAGACGGATTACATCTTACAAGGTTACAAGGATCAAAACCGATCCTACCTCACCTAACCCTCTTCAGACAAGAACGAAGGAGCCGCTGCCAAGGAACCCCGCGCAAAAACATTGTTGCACTCTCTTGGGCTTAATGACCTTAACCCTAAACCAGGGTAATGCACCCTTTAAATAGGGCGCCGAACCAGGCTCAGAAGAAACAACCGCTGAGACGGTTCAATAACATCCGCTGAGATGGAACAATAACATCCGCTGAGACGGAACAATAACATCCGCTGAGACGGCAATCGCTGATACGGTTCAAGTATACCTGCTGAGACGGCATGTACACCAGGCTTTGATTGTCGAGCGCAGGCGTCAAACGTCAAATGCAGGGATCTCCCGTTCGATGAATCCTTCTCCGTTCATCGAACGCCGTTCGACGAACCCATCTCCGTTCGTCAAGCGCAGGCGGAGTTCGACGAACTCTTCTCCGTTCATCGAACGTCGTTCGACGAACACTGACCAGAAGTGTTCCCCAACTCCAACACAGGACGCCCATATACATTGCTGCTACAGTTTCACAAAATGTTACTGAAGGGGAGATTAAAAGGTTCTACTTATAAAAAGATCTATATGAAAACTAGCTGGAAATAATTTAGTATCCACAAAAATAAAACCACTGTAGAAACAGATCACATGTACAAGCAAATAAGTGCTTCCTTATTAACCAAGACCAAAGATTATCATCTCAGTCGTAGAATACGAGCACATGGATCGCCATCTTAACCATTTACTTGAAGCACACGGATTACAATCTCAGCCATCCAATATGAATGCATCTCAACCGCCTAAGAAGAAGCACACGGATTCATTCATTTATTACATTTATTACAGAATAATATTCTCTCTCTCTCTCTCTCTCAATGTATCCTATATAAACACCATTTGATGTACAATGTAATTCATTCAAGGAAAACATATTTTCTCTACCACTCTAGTCTCTTCTCTACTTCTCAACTTGGTATCAGAGCGAAGGTCGCCTCTCATTATCGACGACGAAGCACTAAACCTTTTTTTCCACCACTATGGTTACATCACCTTCTTCTTCCTCTTACTCTACCACCTCCACCATTTCTCCATCTCCTGCATTCACCATTCCTACAACCGCGCACCACTATTTATCTCTTAAACTTACTTCCAAAAATTTCCTACTTTGGCGAGCACAAATCACTCCATTTCTACGTGGTCAACGCCTACTTCGCTTCGTTGATGGCTCTTTCCCTTGTCCAACTGATCCTACTGAAGCAGTCACATGGCAAGAGCAAGACGCCCACCTTATGAGCCTTCTTATTACATCTCTCTCCGAAGAAGTGCTTCCATTAATCCTCGATCAACCGACAAGCAAAGATATTTGGGACACCATCATCAAAAGATACGGGTCCTCCTCTGGCACTCGTCTTATGAATGTTCATACCATGCTTCAAACTCTTGAACAACAACCCGAAGAATCGATTTCAACTCTCCTACAATGTGCAAAGAGAATTGCAGATGAACTCGCTGCTGCTGGACGACCTCTTCTTCCCGAGGATTTCAATCTTCATATTTTTCGAGCCTTACGGTCAGATCTACAAGATATAGTTCCCACTTTACTATGTCAAGAAACTTCTCCCAACTTTACAGCTCTCAGTGACATCCTTGCTAGCCATGAGTTTCTCCGCTCGACAAAGAAACCAATAGTCTCCACCTCTCCGGATTCTCCTGAGGTACATCTTACTCAGCGAAATAATACATACAATGATCGTGGGCATGGTCGTGGTCGCGGACGTGGCACTCGCGGCCGTGGAGGCCGATATTTTCAACATACTGGTAGAAGTGAACTATGGTGCTCTCTTTGCAAACGAAATAATCACTCCACTCAGAACTATTATTATCGGCATACCTCTCACCCTCATCACATCACATATCCCCACCAACCATCTCCACCCACAATCCACCACACCATCCCTTATAACCAACCACATAACCCACCACTTTTACCCACTCCTCACCCATCCACCGCTCTCACATGGTACCCAGATACTGGCGCTTCTCATCATGTCACTCCAGATCTTCAATCATACTCCTCTTATGATGACTACACTGGCCAGGAACAAGTCCATATTGGCAATGGTAAGAGTTTCTCTATAGCCCATATTGGAAATACTCAATTCTCCTCTCCTACCTCTTCTCGTTCATTTTATTTATCCAACATCTTGCACATCCCATCTATATCTAAACGTCTTCTTTCAGTCCAAAAATTTGCTAAAGATAATAATGTTTATTTTGAATTTCATCCTTGTCATTTTCTTGTGAAGGACAAGGACACCAAGGCAACCCTCCAGTCAGGACCGAGCAATAATGGCTTGTATCAACTCAGTTCCGCCTCTCCCTCCCCTTCTGTTGTTATTGCCTAGCGGACTACCATGAACGGTTGGCATAGCCGCCTAGGACATCCACATGAAAAAGTTCTCCATCTTATGATGAACACCAACAAATTACCTTGCAAATCAACAACTCTGAAGTCTCTCTGTTTTGCTTGTCAATTAGGCAAATCTCATCGCTTATCTCTTCCTCTCTCACATTCTCGAAGCCTTTTTCCATTAGATCTTATTTACCGTGATGTATGGGGTCCATCCCCTACACCTTCAATAGACGGGCATCGTTATTATGTAATTTTTCTTGATGACAATACAAAATATCTTTGGTTTTATCCAATGGTTCGCAAATCTGATGTGTTTGATATTTTCATTCATTTTAAAGCTTTGGCTGAGCGGATTTTCTCTCGTCCACTTAAAACCTTACAAACTGATTGGGGAGGTGAATATCGCACCCTTCCTCTTTATTTCCAAAAACTTGGAATTTCTCATCGCATTGCCGCTCCCCACACACATGAGCAGCAAGGTGCCATAGAACGTCGTCATCGACACATTACAGAAACAGGCCTCTCCCTTCTCGCTGAGGGATCTGTTCCTCAAAAATACTGGCACTTTGCCTTTGAAACTGCAGTTTTTCTTATAAATTGCATGCCCTCATCATCTGCATTCAACCTCTCTCCATTTCAACTAGTCCACCATAAAACCCCTAATTATAATCTCCTCCGAATCTTTGGGTGCTTGTGTTTTCCTCTCTTACGACCTTACAATCATCATAAGATGGATTTCCGATCCACACCATGTGTCTTTTTGGGATACAGTCCTTCTCACTTTGCATATCGTTGCTTAAACCTTCAAAATAACCGTCTTTATATAGCACGACATGTATGGTTTGATGAAACTTCATTTCCTTTTACTACGTTTTACCAACCTTCCACTCCAACTTCTAATTCTTTAACCAAAACACATCCTTCACCCTGGGCCGCAATTCCTATCCAACCACCACAATCAATAACACTCTCATCCCCTCCAGATAATCCTCCATATTCTCCTGAGCATACACCCAACGCACCTCTCTCACCAAACCTTATGATCACTTCTCCATCATCAAGTACTACACCACCACGCCGTACACGAGCTCTTAATGACATATATAACTCTACCAATCCACATCCTATAAATGCCTTAACTACACAAATACCATCCGCATCTCTCAGTGATATTACTATTGAACCAACTTGTTTCTCACCCAGGCCAATAAACACTCTGAGTGGAGGATTGCCATGCGCAATGAGTTGAATGCCTTAGTTCAAAATGGTACATGGTCTTTAGTCCCCTCCCCTCCAATAAAAATTTAGTCGCCTGCAAATTGGTATATCGAATTAAGCGCAGAGTTGATGGCTCCATTGAGCGTTATAAGGCATGACTTGTTGCCAAAGGGTTCCACCAACAACCCGGTCTTGATTACACAAAAAAATTCAGTCCTGTAGTTAAACCAACTACAATTCGAAGCATGATTTCTATTGCAGTCTCACAAGGGTGGCCTATCCGACAACTCGATGTCCAAAATGCATTTCTTCATGGATCATTAACCGAAGAAGAATATATGTCACAACCTCCTGGGTTTGAGGACTCTACATTCCCGACTCATGTATGCCGACTACATCGCTCCTTATACGGATTAAAACAGGCCCCTCGAGCTTGGTTTCATCGCTTGTCTGTTTTTCTTCTATAAATGGGATTCACTGCCTCCAAGAATGATCTCTCTCTATTTATCCTACGTCGGGGCCTCCTAACTACTTATATTTTGATTTATGTGGATGACATCCTGCTTACAGGGAATGACCATACACACATAAATCAAATTTTAAAGGATTTATCTCACGAATTCTCCATCAAAGATTTGGGACATCTGCACTTCTTTCTCGGAATTGAGGCCATCAAAAATCCTAAAGGATTACTCTTATCACAATTTCGCTATATTTGAGATTTACTACATCGTGCTGGCATGTCTGACTGTCATCCTATTCAAACACCAATGACTCCAAGCACTAATAAGTCACTCGATTCAGGGGGTGCGCTCCTATCTGATCCAACCCAATATCATTCTATTGTGGACGCCTTACAATATATTACATTAACTCATCCAGATGTTTCCTTTGCTGTGAATCGTGCATGTCAATATATGCACTCCCCAATTGAAGATCATTGGATTCAAGTCAAATGCATTTTGCGGTATCTAAAAGGCACCACCACACATGGGCTCCTCTTTGAAGGTTCTACCTCTCGCTCTCTTCAAGCATTTTCTGATGCAGAATGGGCAGAAAATACTGATGATCGTCGCTCTACTGGTGGCTTTGTTGTTTTTCTTGGCCCCAACATCATCTCTTGGACCTCTAGGAAACAACGAACAGTGGACAGATCATCCACCGAATCTGAGTATAAAGCTCTTGCTGATGCCTCTGCCGAGCTTATATGGATTGGATCTTTATTTCATGAATTAGGGGTACAATTACATGGACCACCCCTTCTTTGGTGTGATAATATTGGCGCAACATATCTCTCAGCAAATCCAGTATTTCATGCCCGCACCAAACATGTTGAAATTGATTTTCACTTTGTTCGAGAACGTGTTGCTGCAAAGAAACTTACTGTTCAATATATCTCCACTAAAGATCAAATTGCGGACACCTTCACGAAGCCACTACTGACGGCACATTTCCAATTTCGTCGCGACAAGTTGAAGATTCGATGTCTAGACTCTCCAACTTGAGGGGGTGTATTAACCAAGACCAAAGATTATCATCTCAGTCGTAGAATACGAGCACATGGATCGCCATCTTAACCATTTACTTGAAGCACACGGATTACAATCTCAGCCATCCAATATGAATGCATATCAACCGCCAAAGAAGAAGCACACGGATTCATTCATTTATTACATTTATTACAGAATAATATTCTCTCTCTCTCTCAATGTATCCTATATAAACACCATTTGATGTACAATGTAATTCATTCAAGGAAAACATATTTTCTCTACCACTCTAGTCTCTTCTCTACTTCTCAACTTTCCTCATACATGTACTAATAATTGCTCACACACAACAAATTTATGGAATATACTCTTCAATATCAAGCTACTGAGGGTGTGGTAAGAGGTGTACACAAACCGATCTCTAATTGAGTTACCGATGTCGAGGGCTGATCACAAGTTGATGAGATGTACGTGTTCTAGGGAACTGGACGGAAAGAGGAACAAGATCTAATGTAAGCAAGCATATTCTTGTTCCAACAATAAACTCTGAGAGTTTTTGGTAACTCCGAGTTAAGGAATAACAACAGATGACTGAAGCACATGAGCCTACTAAGAGCAATCAGAACACTCCACTAGCTCTTGCATGCTCCGCGGTCTTTCTGACAATTCACATGCCATCATTGATTCCTGTTGTTTCCACCCAGCAGGCCCCTCGCATATCACCGAACTCTATGTAGTTAAAAAAGTTGTTTTGACATGATTTTATACTAGAAAGTTGTCATATTGCCAGTCCATACATGGTTTGTGCAAACTGGAATGTATGATTGCAAACTGGAATGCAGTTTCTGTCTCTTATAACTCCTAAATGATATATATAATCCCACAATAAATTACTGAGGCATGTGACTGAATGATATATATTTTCCCACAATAAATGCCACATGGCAGGCAATCGTCCATTGACTTGAGCCTTTTGATTTGAATATGAATTCGACCACTGATTTATCTGCTCCAACTTCAATTTCCCCTTGCCTGTCACTTGCTTACAAGAGAAAACACCATAATTGAATAGTCTGAACAAAAATACATGTTGATAAAATATGAAAATATGAAAACAGCTAAGTATCATTGCTAATATATAGCTACACTCTAGATTAGAATTAGATCTCAAGCAAATCATATAAGACAGCACATGACATATAAAATATGAAAACAACTAAGTATCCAAACTTTTCAAAAATCTCCCATGTAATTAGAAAACATTCAAGACAACACATGACTTATAAAATATGAAAACAACTAAGGCTTCATTTGGTTGAGCGGTTGCGGTTGTAAAAGGAGTTGTTGTAAATGTAGGTTTGTAAATGGAGCTGTTGGAAACTTGTTGCTGGAAATGGAGTTCTGTTTGGTTATTCTGTGTTTGCAGAGCTGTTCAAAACAGAGAACCGTTTGGCAAAACTGCGGTGGCATTTTGTAAAGTTTTTTTATTATAAATTTTTTTATTAGAGATTTTTTTAAATTATTTTCGAAGACAATTTGTAAATTTATTTTGGAAATAATTATTTGGAAAGAAATACTTGTAAACCTCAAACATACATTGATTGAAAAAAAGATTACGATCAGTTCAGTAGTATTTGGGATTTTGGTATGCATTAGTACAATGCTAATAATATTATCTCCAGATTCTGTTCTTGTGAGTAATATTATCTCCAGATTCTGTTCTTGCTCACATCTGGTAAGATAGAGCAGTGTGTCAGTGTTTGCAATGCTAATTCACTAATTTGTTTTCGAATCTACTGGTATATTATTTTATAGGAACATGCCAAAGCAACAAGCTTTTATGAACAGAAAAACTATGAAAAGGATGCAGAAAAGGATGCAAAAAATCACACCACGAAGCAGAACAAACATGCAATAAATATACAGATCACAACATAGAGAAGTAGGGAATACCGTCGGAGAAGACGACGCGAGTCTGTGGCCGATCGATCGAAGAGAGAAGTAGGGAATACCGCCGGAGAAGATGATGCTGGAGTAGGGAATACTGCCAAATCCAGAGCAGGGCAAGGCCGATCGATCAAGATCCAGAGCAGGGCAAGGCCGATCGATCAAGATCCAGAGCAGGGCAAGGCGGGAAGCTCGATTGAGACGCCGGAGTCGCGATAGGGGATGTCGTCGGAGAAGACGAGGCAAGTTCCTCCTTGCGAGACCTAAAACGCGGTAGACTGGAGCAGATCTCGCTGGGTTGGGAACGCGCATAATTTACATATCATGGCTTTTACTGGTGGTTTGAAAGGATTGCGAAAAAACAAACGCAAAACAGACGCGCGTTACGTTTGACAAAAACTCGCTGGCGTGAAAACGCTCTCCCAAATGAACCCTAAGTATCAAAACATTTCAAAAATCTCCCATGTAATTAGAAAACGTCCAAGACAGCACATGACTGGAACTAGAAAACACATCTGCTCCGTGATTGTTAGAGATTTTTTTTTCAACTACACGTCTGCTCCGTGTTTGTATGATGAGCATTCCAACAGCTCCCTCCCAACTCAGTGATGCCACATTTGACTTGTGTCATTAATGAAAAGCTCGCAAAATATTTAAAAAGCACCACCTGAGATTAAGTACAATAATTCATTAGCCTTGTTAAGAAGTCAAATTTTAATTCCCGATTTGATTAAATTTCTAATTCAATTACCATCATTATGATCAACCTTGTAGTAGGATCATTTGAAG
Organism: Dactylorhiza incarnata; assembly: GCA_033032865.1. Classification (NCBI taxonomy): domain Eukaryota; kingdom Viridiplantae; phylum Streptophyta; class Magnoliopsida; order Asparagales; family Orchidaceae; genus Dactylorhiza; species Dactylorhiza incarnata. The sequence continues at coordinate 5,215,196 of JAWHQI010000068.1, forward strand.
GTGTACTATTATAAGTGGAATCATTTTGCTTTGATCTTCGCATAGAAGTCATCAACTACACACATGATGAATATTTATAATATATAAATAATTTAAATAAGTACTAATTATATTTAAAAAAATTACCTGATCTCGTGATGTTTCAGAGTAATCATCGTTAGAACCTTTTTGCAGCATAGCTTCCATAAGACAATCTATTGTTTTTTGCATAGTAGACATTTGTTGTTTCATTTCATCCATCCCCCGCATCTGTTGTAAGACCCTTTTTTTCCTTTTCAAACAACCGGGTCATAGGCCCAGAACCGCCGTTTTGCGGTGACACCTTCACTCGGAAATGTCGCCACTACAAAACGCCGATCCTGCCGGCCAAATCGATCACAAAGAAAAGTGCATTAAATAAGACAAGTCCACAGAATCAACATGAAATATAAATGTCCACATGATATAACTGAATAAAAGATAACAAAGGTTACAATAATAAAGAGCTCATGCCCTGTACATCATATCCTCACTACAAGTTCACTCGCGGAAGCTAACTCCTAATCACTCACTGATCCTGAATCCTGTGCTCCTGTACTGCACTGGCCTGCCTCCGTCTGCATCGGCCTCCGGTGTTGCTGCGTCTCCTCGATCCCCTAAAATGATATGATCCACCGACCGTTAGTCAAAAAGACTAAGCCTTAAGTACCCCGCCCCACAATCAATGGCTCCTAAGCACCGTGTGGGAGGATGAAGCGGAGGACAGCAAGGGGTATAATCAAAAAGCAGATGACGGGGCCTGATCTACAGGAAGAGTTCTACCACTACTCAAGTATATATGTACATAATCGAAGAAGTAAAAGAGCATAGTAAGAGAAGGTAAAGAATAAGTAAAGTGCAGTAAGTAAAGACAATAGTAATAGAAAAGTAACCATTGATTTATAGGAATGCCCATACAAACCTATAGACCAAGGGGTCGTTTAGCAAGGCATATCGTATAAGAAGTCCCATAACCGACTTGTTCGATAGGGGTAGGGGTTGAAATGCAATGTTTATGCTATGACATGCAAGGTATGCGGTTTATGCTATGTTCATACAAGTGCAACTCACACACTTCGACTCTATGCGCACAGACCTTTAGTTCCCCCTTTTTGGAGCTAACTAGACTCCCAGGATACCCCCGTAGTGGCAAACAAAAGCAGTGGATTGGGCCTCGCCCACCTCTAGGTTGGTATTCACACTACCTAACCTAGACCTATCGTACGCCTCAACGCAAAACCGCGGAGCATCTGCGTACTCTTACTGGCTGGACCACTAGACTTTTAAGGCTAAGTGCAAATTCCACTCTTGCCGAGTCAACGTATTGACGTCGGTGTGAACGACCGTCCAATACCGAAGACCCACCACCTTCATGCACATGCAAACAAGTTCTACTATATCCCGAGCCATAAAATCCCCGGGCTAACCCGCCCGTCATCATAATCTTCTGAGCCACCAGCTCGCCGGACCAACCCGTCCGTACCAACAAACCTTACTGAGACACAAGCTCACCAGACTAGTTAGTCTACTGCTACAACCATCGAGCCTACCGCTCATAAGACCAGACCGACAAACCTCTCGTAATCCCGGGGTGTGGGTGTGTGTATTATTAAGTTAATCTTGTATAACAACTTCTTACTCCTACGACTTTTGGTTAATCTTGGACTTCCCGAGGATTACCCTGTAAGGGGCTCGCTACGGTACTAGGAACTGTAATGGGATGACACCCCAAAGTTCACTTTCTCAAGACACTTAGTGTTGTTGGTATCTACCCATAAGAACACCCCTCTTATCATTTCACTTGAGTTAAACCTAAGTGCTTTATGACACGCTAGGGAAAAGACGATCCTTCGTCAATCCCCAGCACTACCTTACCCTTAACTCACCAAGCACTCCTAATATATAACTCCTTTCTGGTGACCTAAATCTCTTTATCCTGACCATGTACACCAACTACATGCCATTCCCACTTAGTAGGCCACTAGTTACCCAAGTTCCACAGTTTTATTAAACGCAGACCAAACTAACAATATGAAGCATGTAATTAGAGGTACTCCAAATATTCATCCAACTGACTCAAGATAATTACTGGGGGTCTATAATGATGTTATAAGACTAAATACAGAGAATCATATTTTCCCTATTTATTTGGCATTTATTTTTAATTTCCTCAATATTGGCCAGGTATGAAATTGAACATGAAGTGTAGTCTATCCTTATGATATGGCTCTCCAAACATTATTATAAATCTATGATGATCAAATAACATCAGAAATAGCATATCATATTTTTACAGTAAGAAATTGTCCTTTAATTTAATTATTTATATCCAAAATAGTAGTTTTATGATAGAACCACCAAAAAGATCAACATTAAAATTATTGTATTCACCGGAATAGGCTACTGACTAAGTTTCAGGATTTAAGGAAATCATTTTCTCACAAAAATAAATAAATTAAGGAAACCTCAAATTAAATGAACTGTGAAGTAGCCTACTGATTTAAGTCTTCAAAAATTCTATAAAAATTTACAGAGCTTCCTAATATTCTGAAAGGTCCTATCACCAATTTGCACAATTTGACAATGAGTTTTGGACCCTCAAATAATTTTCTTAAGTTTAAATCAAAACAGGTGCCTTGTGAAAGAAGTACTGATTCAATAATTCAATAAAATACACAAAATTTACTAGAGGTCTAAACCATGATTATAAGGGCTCTACCAAAGTTTCATCATCATCCAAGACCTTTTGATCCTGTAATCATCTCTTATAAGAAATTTATCTAAAGGGACTATGACCTAATTAAAAGGGAATAATTGTTCCTAAAATTCTTACAAAATTACTCAGTGCCTATTTACACCCTATGAATCTATCCACCAAGTTTCATAACCATCAAGGGACTTTTGACCACATGGCCTTCACAAGGTCCTAAATGCACATCTAGGAATAGAACTAGTGTTCTAGGGCTTAATCACCTCTACACCACCCCAAACCTCTCATGGGGATACTTTAGGTGATCCTAAATCAGTGGACAAGGTTCCATCTCATGGTGAGGATATTTGACCACAAAACCCCAAGATAAACACCATGCCCTACTATGACCCAATTTGATCTAACTTGGGTTAACCAATTACTCAATCAAAACAGTCCCAATTGGGCTGAGATTTTTACCTATGTCTCAACATAACCCTAACGACACCCACCAAAATTTGGGGGGCATTGGAGGTCTTTTGTACCACTAATTAATTAATATATTATTTATGAAATTATCTCACAAACCTTAGAAAAAGTTTCTCTTAAAAATCCCATCTTTTAGTATGTTGTGTGGATGCATATAAGAGCCTAAGTTTAAAATTTCAAGGCCATTGAATCTACCAATAAAAAGATATGATGGAAAGAGCGACTGCCCTACCCTAGGGACCAGTCCCACCATTTTGTCTCTACAGGGAGCTACAGTACTCCTTTTGGGGTGAAATCAATTTTAAAATACAGAAGACTTCAAGGGCTACAACTTTGATGTTGACCACTTTTTCATTAGAGGGCCCTAAGTATTTTTAATAATTAAATCTATATACAACAAAATATATGACAGAAATCATATAACATTTAATTATATAACTGGTTCTGTGTTCGACGAAATTCAAACTCTGCGTTCGACGAAAGCAGATCAAATCTGCGTTCGACGAAAGCAGATCGCACCTGCGTTCGATGAAAGATATACAACGCTCGACGAAATCTGAACACCTCCCGTTCGAGGAATTATTTCCTGCAGTCGACTAAGTTGACATCTTACTGTGTTCGACTAAGTTAACGTGTAACAACGCTCAACGAACGCTGAACACATCATCGTTCGACGAAATATTTTGTTCGACTAATTAAATGAAATAACGTAAACAGTATAAATTTAATATAAGATCTTGCACAGATCTTGAAGCACCTTTGGACGGTATCAGGCCGTCTTCTTCCTCCAGTCAACAGCTGGGATCAACCGCGCCTGGGCTGCCTTCCTCCTTGTTTTCCCGGCCACCTAAACGCCGCCCCGGCCGGCCAATGCCACCACCACCTTCGTCGAGGTGGTGGCCGGCGATTAACGGTGGTTGGCCGGCCGGAGGTGGCCGGAACAGGGATTTTGGGTCGGGATTTAAGCTCCAAAAATGGAGCTCTCGGCCTACCAGATTGGGGGCCAATTGGCCCCAATCCTTGCAGCCAACTCGATAAGATCTATCCACTGAGAGAGAGGAGAAGAACCAGACCTGTGTGGAGTGGTGATTCCTTGTCGTTATCCGATTAGCCATGGCCGACCTGGAGTTTTTGGTGTCATGCCGATTCCTGCTCCTGGTGCTCGATTTCTTCGGGAAAGAGGGGGGTTTTGCTCCTCTCCGACCTCTGAAGATGTTAAAAGGGTCGATTGAGGCTAAGGGTGGGGAGTTACTCAGATTGCCATTAATGGCCATAAGTGGAGATTTCGGTTACACTCAGGGGGGATGAATTGGCCATCAATTAGGCCGGGAAGAAGCTGAAAACTTCTCCTCTCCCCAAGGGGAGATGAATGGAGCCATTAATTGCTCAGATTGGGGGGGGGGGGGGGGGGGGTTCTCCTTCTCCTCCATAAATTCCCCCTTCTTTCTCTCTCCTCCAAAATGGGCTTTCTCTCTCCTGGCCAACTCTCTCCAAATTGAATGGCCACCTCAGCAGAATTCAATCCCCATTAGGTGGTGGACCACCTTAATTGGGTCTAGCCCAAGTGGATTGGGTCCAATTTGGGCAAATTAGATCATTTTGACCTAAATTAGGGCAAGGGTAAATTGGTCAAATTGCAAGTCTCATGATGGGGCTTTTTCGTCCATTAGGCTCCTAGTACCCATATAAGTGTAAGGGCAGGGTCAATTTGGCATGGTGGGGGCCAATTGACCTTAGTTGAGTTAGTTTGACCAATCTTAGAATTAAGGTTGACTTTGGTCTAATTAGCCTCTTTATTTGACCCCAAAGGGTGGCTAGGGCTCCATTGGCTTCCTTTAAGGGTTAGGAAGGTATATGTAGGGTCAAGGTTCAAGGTGGGGCCCTAAAGACCAACCCTATACTTGTTAACTGGAAATTGTTATTTGCAGACCAAGGTGGTTTTCTCCTCCTCACCTAAATTCACATGGTCTTGAGCTCTTCCTATGGTTTTGTCATGACCTAGTCATGGCAAAACCAACTTAGGGGTCTAGCTGTTTGGGGGATGTTACAAATCCCAATAAATAAAAAGAACAATTTCGTCCTCGAAATTCAGGTTAGGCTCGCAGGGTTTTCACCGAGAGTGACTGAACGTAACATCACCTAAGAATTGAAGTTATTCCTGGCTTGAAGAGCACCGACTATCTCTGTCACACCAGTTCTAGTGGCTCCCAGGTGTGCTCCTACTATCCATAATTTTACAACATGATTTTTACCTACGGAATCCTCTTGCACCGCAAGACTCGCACCGTCGTATCATCTATCCTGACCGGGGTGACCAAGCTACCTTGGTCAATCTATCTTCGATGTTCCACTCCAACCTGGGCAAACTCTTATGCCTCAAAAGATTTCTTCACACGTTCAATTTCTTACTCCTTCAGGTGCGTCCGAGTAATCACTCATCTCTACTCTACAACTTTTCCAGTTCTTACTACTGATGGAACTAATCAAATCGTCTAGCGTCCCAATCATCCTTAAATTTTAATGGGGGCACTTGTGAACCTTTATGAGTACATGTTAACCAACCACAATTAGTATCCATGTTGGTAAGACGACTCCCAATCATTTTCTACGTGGAGTTAGATTCATAAGGTAGACGGGTAAATTTTTTTTTTGAAACCCTAAGATTTTTCACAAGTCAATTTCATCAAGAAAATATCTTCACGTTTATTTCACCAGATTCCTATCACTTCCACATATGCTAGTCTCGATCACTTTCGAATGGTCCAAGGTAAGATAAACTTAGATTTTTCTTATCATAGTCGACTCAAACACTAGATTCTAAATTCAATATGCCATCGTCTAAGATCTCTGGTTATCCCTCATCAAATCTCCCAAGGTATAAGAACTATTATTATAGTTAAAATAATCTATCAAGACAGGGCGTGATTTTTAACCAACCATAAGTTAATCACTTCTGAAAGCCTCAAGTCACAAGAACCTCAAATATAACTACAACTTGTATGACCTAGTTTTCGTCCTCAAGTTCTAGACTAGGACATTGACATCCTTAAGTGATTAATCCTGGCGACTTTACATTTCCAATGCTTTAACTAAGGTCAAGTCGTTGTTCTATCTATGATGTCCTTTCATTGTCTTGGTAACACCTCAGATCATCATTCCAGACCTACATTTACACCATCTCATCTTTGTCCAAGTGACATCGAATATGATCAACCTCAAAATCATTATTGTTCACGACACAAAATTTTTCTAATTTAGGTCTAAGGGAAATCCAAGTTCGTCATTAATTTGCCCAATAAACAAAAGGTAAGCCCCAATAAACAAATGATTAGCCTCTATCTATTTTTGGGCAAAGTATCTTCAATATCATTATGTTATATTCGTCCTAGCTGGGCACACAATCTTAGACTTGGGGTTCTATCTGAAACTTATTGGTATACTCCATACTTTAGACTCTTCTAGGTATCCTCTACTACAACCTTTTCAGGATCAACATGTCACCCAATCCCAAATGGGTCCATTCTGAACTTCAATTCTTATCCGACCCTCAATGTTTGTCATGGTGGTTGTCTTAATGTAATCATGTCATGGATACGAGGATTGAGTCTATGAGTCTCATAATATTATGCTTATGTGTCAACTCTCTTTCTCTAGCCTCTTTGGGGTATCCTCGTACCTTCACCAAAGGTTATACCTACGGTCTATTTCAAACTAGGTCACGGTATAAATTGTTAAGGTAAGTCACGTATCCTAGTGGGGTTGAGTCAAACTCATTGACTAAAGGACTATCTAAAGAGATCTTTGTAGCCAGAGGTATTCCCTGCTGGGGGCAGGGTTCTCCGCAGGCTACAAAAGAAAACTTGACACTCGTAAAGAGATTTGGCTAAAAAGATTCAGTTAAAAGTGGACTTTTCATGTGATTTTCCCATATGGGCACACCACTGCTTCCGCTGCTAGTTTGTCCTCAAACTAAGCTCGCGCGGGGTGGCCCAGGGTTTGTGGACTTCTTTTCTTCGGATCGAGGTTTCCCTCTGATACCACTTGTAAGACCCCATTTTTTTTTCCTTTTCAAACAACCGGGTCTTAGGCCCAGAATCGCCGCTTTGCGGTGACACCTTCACTCGGAAAGGTCGCCACTACAAAACGCCGATCCTGCCGGCCAAATCGATCACAAAGAAAAGTGCATTAAAGAAGACAAGTCCACAGAATCAACATGAAATATAAATGTCCACATGATATAATTGAATAAAAGATAACAAGGGTTATAATAATAAAGGGCTCATGCCCTGTACATCATATCCTCACTACAAGATCACTCGCGGAAGCTAACTCCAAATCACTCACTGATCCTGAATCTTGTGCTCATGTACTGCACTGGCCTGCCTCCGTCTGCATCGGCCTCCGGTGTTGCTGCGTCTCCTCGATCCCCTAAAATGATATGGTCCACCGACCGTTAGTCAAAAAGACTAAGCCTTATGTTCCCCACCCCACCCCCAATGGCTCCTAGGCACCGTGTGGGAGGATGAAGCGGAGGACAGCAAGGGGTATAATCAAAAAGCAGATGACGGGGCATGATCTACAGAAAGAGTTCTACCACTACTCAAGTATATATGTACATAATCGAAGAAGTAAAAGAGCATAGTAAGAGCAGGTAAAGAATAAGTAAAGTGCAGTAAGGAAAGACAATAGTAATAGAAAAGTAACCATTGATTTATAGGTATGCCCATACAAACCTATAGACCAAGGGGTCATTTAGCAAGGCCTATCGTATAAGAAGTCCCATAACCGACTTATACGATAGGGGTAGGGGTTGAAATGCAATGTTTATGCTATGACATGCAAGGTATGCGGTTTATGCTATGTTCATACAAGTGCAACTCACACACTTCGACTCTATGCAGACAGACCTTTAGTTCCCCCTTTTTGGAGCTAGCTAGACTCCCAGGATACTCCCGTAGTGGCAAACGGAAGCAGTGGGTTGGGCCTCGCCCACCTCTAGGTTGGTATTCACACTACCTAACCTAGAGCTATCATACGCCTCAACGCAAAACCGCGGAGCATCTGCGTACTCTTACTGGCTGGAACACCAGACTTTTAACGCTAAGTGCAAATTCCACACTTGCCGAGTCAACGTACTGACGTCGGTGTGAACGACCGTCCAATACCAAAGACCCACCACCTTAGTGCACATGCAAACATGTTATACTATATCCCGAGCCATAAAATCCCCGGGCTAACCCGCCCATCATCATAATCTTCCGAGCCACTGGCTCGCCGGACCAACCCGTCCGTACCAACAAACCTTACTGAGACACAAGCTCACCAGACTAGTTAGTCTACTGATACAACCATCGAGCCTACCACTCGTAAGACCAGACCGACTAACCTCTCGTAACCATGAGTTGTGGGTGTGTGTATTATTAAGTTAATCTTGTATAATAACTACTTACTCCTACGACTTTTGGTTAATCTTGGACTTCCCGAGGATTACCCTGTAAGGGGCTCGCTACGGTACTAGGAACTGTAATGGGATGACACCCCAAAGTTCCCTTTCTCAAGACACTTAGTGTTGTTGGTATCTACCCAAAAGAACACCCCCCTTATCATTTCACTTGAGTTAAACCTAAGTGTTTTATGACACGCTAGGGAAAAGACGATCCTTCGTCAATCCCCAGCACTACCTTACCCTTAACTCACCAAGCACTCCTAATATATAACTCCTTTCTGGTGACCTAAAACTCTTTATCCTGACCATGTACACCAACTACATGCCATTCCCACTTAGTAGGCCACTAGTTACCCAAGTTCCACAGTTTTACTATACGCAGACCAAACTAACAATATGAAGCTTGTAATTAGAGGTACTCCAAATATTCATCCAACTGATTCAAGATAATTACTGGGGGTCTATCATGATGTTATAAGACTAAATCCAGAGAATCATATTTTTCTTATTTATTTGGCACTTATTTTTAATTTCCTCAATATTGGCCAAGTACGAAATTGAACATGAAGTGTAGTCTATCCTTATGATATGGCTCTCCAAAAATTATGATAAATCTATGATGATCAAATATCATCAGAAACAGCATATCATATTTTTACAGTAAAAAATTGTCCTCTAATTTAATTATTTATCACTTATCCAAAATAGTAGTTTTATGAAGGAACCACCGAAAAGATCAACACTAAAATTATGGGAAATTTACCAAACTCTTGTATTCACCAGAAAAGGCTACTGACTAAGTTTCAGGATTTAAGGAAATCATTTTCTCACTAAAATAAATAAATTAAGGAAACCTCAAATTAAATGAACTGTGAAGTAGCCTACTGATTTAAGAATTCAAAAATTCTATAAAAATTTACAGAGCATCCTAATGTTCTGAAAGGTGCTATCACCAATTTGCACAATTTGACAATGAGTTTTGGACCCTCAAATATTTTTCTTAAGTCTAAATCAAAACAGGTGCCTTGTGAAATAAGTACTGATTAAATAATTTAATAAAATACACAAAAATTACCAGATGTCTAAACCATAATTATAAAGGCTCTACCAAAGTTTCATCATCATCCAAGACATTTTGATCCTGTAATCATCTCTTATAAGAAATTTCTCTAAAGGGATTATGACCTAATTAAAAGGGAATAATTGTTCCTAAAATTCTTACAAAATTACTCAGTGCCTATTTACACCCTTATGAACCTATCCACCAAGTTTCATAACCATCAAGGGACTTTTGACCACATGGCCTTCACAAGGTCCTAAATGCAATTCTAGGAATAGAAATAGTGTTCTAGGGCTTAATCACCTCTACACCACCCCAAACCTCTCATGAGGATACTTTAGGTGATCCTAAACCAGTGGACAAGGTTCCATCTCATGGTGAGGAGATTTGACCACAAAACCCCAAGATAAACACCATGCCCTACTATGACCCAATTTGATCTAAGTTGAGTTAACCAATTACTCAATCAAAACAGTCCCAATTGGGCTGAGATTTTTACCTATGTCTCAACATAACCCTAAGGAGCACCCACCAAAATTTGGGGGGCATTGGAGGTCTTTTGACCCACTAATTAATTAATATATTATTTATGAAATTATCTCACAAAACTTAGAAAAAGGTTCTCCTAAAAATCCCATCTTTTAGTATGTTGTGTGGATGCATATAAATAGCCTAGGTTTTAAATTTCAAGGCCATAGAATCTACCAATAAAAAGATATGAAGGAAAGAGTGACTGCCCTACCCTAGGGACCAGTCCCACCATTTTGTCTCTACAGGGAGCTATTGTACTCCTTTTGGGGTGAAATTAATTTTAAAATATAGAAGACTTCAAGGGCTACAACTTTGATGTTGACCACTTTTTCAGCAAAGGGCCCTAAGTATTTTTAATAATTAAATCTAAGTACAACAAAATATATGACAGAAATCATATAAACATTTAATTATATAACTGTTTCTGTGTTCGACGAAATTCAAACTCTGCGTTCGACGAAAGCAGATCAAATCTGTGTTCGATGAAAGCAGATCGCATCTGCATTCGACGAAAGATATACAGCACTCGACGAAAGCTGAACACCTCCCGTTCGACGAACTATTCGTTCGACGAATTATTTCCTGCGGTCGACTAAGTTGACATCTAACTGTGTTCGACTAAGTTAACGTATAACATCGCTCGACGAACGCTGAACACATCATCGTTCGATGAAATATTTCGTTTAACTAATTATATGAAATAACGTAAACAGTATAACATTTAATATAAGATCTTGCAGAGATCTTGAAGCACCTTTGGACGGTATCAGGCCGTCTTCTTCCTCCAGTCAACAGCTGGGATCAACCGCTCCTGGGCTGCCTTCCTCCTTGTTTTCCCGGCCACCTAAGCGCCGCCCCGGCCGGCCAATGCCACCACCACCTTCATCGAGGTGGTGGCCGGCGATTAACGGTGGTTGGCCGGAACAGGAATTTTGGGTCGGGATTTAAGCTCCAAAAACGGAGCAGATTGGGGGCCAATTGGCCCCAATCCTTGCAGCCAACTCGATAAGATCTATCCACTGAGAGAGAGGAGAAGAACCAGACCTGTGTGGAGTGGTGATTCCTTGTCGTTATCCGATTAGCCATGGCCGACCTGGAGTTTTTGGTGTCATGCTGATTCCTGCTCCTGGTGCTCGATTTCTTCGGGAAAGAGGGGGGTTTTGCTCCTCTCCGACCTCTGAAGATGTTAAAAGGGTCGATTGAGGCTAAGGGTGGGGAGTTACTCGGATTGCCATTAATGGCCATAAGTGGAGATTTCGGTTACACTTAGGGGGGATGAATTGGCCATCAATTAGGTCGGGAAGAAGCTGAAAACTTCTCCTCTCCCCAAGGGGAGATGAATGGAGCCATTAATTGCTCAGATTAGGGGGGGTTCTCCTTCTCCTCCATAAATTCCCCCTTCTTTCTCTCTCCTCCAAAATGGGCTTTCTCTCTCCTGACCAACTCTCTCCAAATTGAATGGCCACCTCAGCAGCATTCAATCCACATTAGGTGGTGGACCACCTTAATTGGGTCTAGCCCAAGTGGATTGGGTCCAATTTGGGCAAATTAGATCATTTTGACCTAAATTAGGGCAAGGGTAAATTGGTCAAATTGCAAGTCTCATGATGGGGCTTTTCGGTCCATTAGGCTCCTAGTACCCATATAAGGGTAGGGGCAGGGTCAATTTGGCATGGTGGGGGGCAATTGACCTTAGTTGAGTTCGTTTGACCAATCTTAAAATTAAGGTTGACTTTGGTCTAATTATCCTCTTTATTTGACCCCAAAGGGTGGCTAGGGCTCCATTGGCTTCCTTTATGGGTTAGGAAGGTATATGTAGGGTCAAGGTTCAAGGTGGGGCCCTAAAGTCCAACCCTATACTTGATATATGGAAATTGCTATTTGCAGACCAAGGTGGTTTTCTCCTCCTCACCTAAATTCACATGGTCTTGAGCTCTTCCTATGGTTTTGTCATGACCTAGTAATGGCAAAACCAACTTAGGGGTCTAGCTGTTTGGGGGATGTTACATCTGTCCAGGACACGTATGGCTCGGGCAAGCTGCTACTGGTGACGTGATTGATCTGGGAACAGTCGAATTGCAGTTACACTGATTCTCATACCACGACAACGACCATAATATTCTGGACCAAATGTTGACCTAATAAAATAAAATATTATGATATTATACAATAAACGAATGAAAAAAATGTGTTTTAAGGTCATTCATTTTTTTACCTAAAAGCAGCTTCGTGAATTTCATTTACTGGTGTGTCAGGGGGATGTTGCATCTTTTGTTCCTCAATAGCCTTCTCCAATGAATCCTAAAAAGTTAGAAATGAAAATTAAGAACATAAGTTTTATATATTATTTGAGTATGCAGAAGTTTGGCAAACTTGATAAACTCTTACTTTTTTGATAATGCTTCGTCATCCACCAAAGTTTTTCCTTTTTTCCGACTAGTATGGCTGTTTAAGTATAATTCAATCCGACTTGGCTCTCTACCCATTTCGGTTTCCTTGTAAAATAAAATAAAATTATAGCAAACAAAAGTATTTTTGTCACCTGGAGTCACTTGGATATCGGGACTAAGATTGCCCACTTGTTGATCACTATGAAGTTCTTCATCACTGCTTTCATTTGATGAAAAATATTGCAAGTCTGCAGGATCATGAAGAGATTCTCCATGGTTATCATTGCACGAAGTGATGCCATGAGTATCATTGTTAATAACTATACAACCAACTTCAGCTGAACTTTCATTGCAACAAATATTTGTTGATGAACTTTGCTCCCTTGAAATAAACAATTTTTTTGGATCAACTTTTTTTCTTGGAGCCATTATTTGTCTGCAAGGTAAACACAATATCATATTTGAGATAAATAAAAAGTATGACACAATAATTATGGTAAATAAACACATAGTTTAAAATGAATCAATGCAAATATTATACCTGTACAAGTTTCATATTTATTGAAATTATATTTCTGTAAGAACGACTGTTGGTTCAACATCTGTTCTAACTATATCGACATCCAAATCATCATTTTGGTATAAATTTTCTATAATTGGTAAGTCGTTGCTCACACATTGTATCAAATCTTGATCCTCAATTGTAGCTTCATTATTACACATTTCGTACTCATCTCGTGGAATCATCCTCATGAAAAATTCCCAATTTGAGACTTTAGATTCGCGAATATAATATACCATTCTTGCTTGAGAAGGAAATATGTAAGGATCGTGTTCAACTGCAGCTCCAGTATGTACTAAATGAGTAAAATTAACCAATGTAAACCCAAATGAAACTTTCTTTACGCCAACATTTTTTGTAGGATTCACCCAATCACATTTAAAAAGCTTTACTTTTGCAATATCACAATTGTCTAATTCTACAATCTCAGTCAATCTACCAAAATAATTGATCTCGTCTAATCCACCATGATCAGATATAACCTCAACTCCACTATTTTGCGTCTTCTTGCAAACTTCGCTACTGATTGTTCGAAATGAAAATCCATTTATATTATATCCTTTGTAGCATTTGACAATAGAATTGGGTCCAAGAGCCAACTTCTGCAATTGCGGGTTATCGATAGGTATTCCATCACGAATAACCTACGATGATCACGGGAAAACAAATGAATTGCATTTTTGTGTACTTTATATTTAAGTACAAATAAGTATGCGCGTTTGAATAATTCCTCTTAGCTTAAACCATTTTGAGAATTCATTGCGAAGCATGTTCTCCAACAATTATGCATCAACATGTTGGGAGCGATGACGATTCTTCAATTCTTCTCGGAGTTCACTAGAAAATAAAACATATGCATTATCAAAGAGTGCATTTGAAGATAAATATTTAAAATCTACTAAATGAACTAACCTTCGAAATATTTCAAGTCCACCACGGTTGAATAGAACATAACGATGAGCTTGCTTAAGGCTGATTGGGTCCAATGTCTTCAAGACTGCACCTCTTAATGCATTCCCTACTTGAGGAAGCATTGCAAATGATGGAGATGGGGTTATAGAATTTGCACCGTTACGACTTCGACGATTAAACCGAGTATCTATCCCCTCTAAAAATCGAGAACAAAATGTTAAAAGTTTCTTCTGCTATATAACCCTCTGCTACTGATCCTTCAGGTTTTGACTTGTTTCAAACAAATTTTTTCTAATGCCCAAGTTCTCTCTCAATAGGATACATCCATCTAAATTGTACTAGACCACCCAAAATAGCTTCTTGTGAGAGGTGGATCATGAGATGAATCACTATATTAAAAAATGAAGGAGGGAATATTACTTCAAGCTGACATAATGCTAATATAATGTGATCTTCAATCTTTTTCAAATCTGAAACTTTTAGTTTTTTGGAACACAACTGTCTAAAAACATAGAAACTTCCATTAATGGAGTTACTATGTGTCTCGATAACACTGATCGTAAACCAACTTGCAAAAATTGTTGCATGATTATGTGATTATCGTGGCTCTTTAACCCTTGCATCTTGCCTTGCTTGAGTTTAATGCAACGAGATATATTTGAGGCGTATCCATCAGGAACCCGTGATGATTTTAATATTCCCAAAAAAATATCCTTTTCAACCTTACTCATAGTAAAACATGCTGGAGAAATAATCACAGTGTCATAATCTCCTTCTTGAAGCCATAACTGTCTTAGAATCAGCAAATCCATGCAATCTCTTCTGGCGCGCACATCATCCTTTGATTTAACAGGATCACCCAATATAGTATTCAAGATGTTATCGCACACATTCTTTTCAATGTGCATTGTATCAAGACAATGTCTTAATAGATTAGTTTTCCAATAAGGCAATTTATTTTTTTCCAATAAGGCACATTGCAATCATAGTAAAACATGCTTCTTTTTTTCCATTGCATGGTCGGTCCTCCGGACTGGTTCGTTCGACCAAATACAACTTGAAGATTTTGTGTTTCCTTTAATACTTGTCTTCCACTTAGTGGTTTCGTATTACTAAAACGCATGTCATGACGACCAAACTTTCTTGTTTTACGATATGGAGGATCGATATGCAAGAATCTACGGTGAGCTTGATATACTATTTTTTTACTATGTTTTAGCCAACATGATTGAGTTTCAAGCTCGCATGATGGACATCCAAGTTTAGAATGTGTGTTCCATCCCGATAAATTACCCAACCCTGGAAAATCACTAATAGTCCATAAGAGTGTTGCACGTAGTGTAAACCTTTTTCCATATGAAGCATCAAGCACTTGTACCCCAACTTCCCATAACTCATTCAACTCTTTAATTAATGGTTGTAGATATATGTCGATATTGTTAACAGACATTTTCGGACCAGGTATCAGACCTGACATAATGATAGATCTTTTTTTCATGCACTCCCAAGGTGGCACATTGTATACTATCAACATAATTGGTCATGTGCTATGCGTGATGCTAAGATCTCCAAAAGGATTGAAATCATCTGTGGCAAGACAAAGACGAATATTTCTAGGATCACTAGAGAACTCTTTGTGACGATTATTGAAGTCAATCCATGCCAAACCATCTCTAGGGTGGTGCATTAAGTTGTCATGATTAGGTTCATTGGCATGCCATTGCATCATGTCAGTTGTATGTTTGCAAAGAAATAATCGCTCCAACCGCTCTTTCAATGGAATGTACCTAAAAACTTTGTTCGGAATCTTCTTTGCATTTTTCTTGTCTTGTTGCTTATGTTTGCTTGACTTGTGAACCGCTTGATCTTCAACAATTTCAACCCATCGTGACTTGCCACACACGTAGCAAACATCATCATTTTGGTGTGATCCCCAAAACAAAGAACAATCATTCTCACATGCATCAATCTTAATATAATTATGACCTAGTTTGGAAGTGATTTTCTTGGCCTCATGATAGTTAGCAGGAATTGATTTATGTCCACCCGGCACCGCACCTTGTAGGATTTTCAACAACATATTAAAATGTATATTACTTCAATTTCCCAAAGTCTTTATATGAAGAAGATTCAATAAAAAAGATAATTTGGTGTATTCTTGGCATCCCTTCCACAATGGTTTATTTTCTTCTAAGAGAGATGTGTATAGATTGTTTGCATATGTATTTATGGGAGCTTCATGATGCTCAAATATCTCTTCTTCACCAATATCAGCATGAAGTAAATCATGTTCATCTAAGTTTTCATCATGTTGTAAATTTGGAATAGCAGCATGCAATTGTTCATCTATTGGGTCACCAGAGTTGTAATTAGTGTAAAATGGACTTGCAGTAAAAGGACATTTATCTTTGTGAATGACCCTATTGTAAGTCGTCCATCATGATAAATCCAATCTGTGTAGTTCTCCATTATACCATTCCAAACAAGATGTTCTTCTACCACATTACGATCCCACGTCTTCATATTTAAACATTTTCTACATGGACATGGACACTTCTCCCCAATTGGTGTAATTGCGTAATATGAATCTAGCAAATATTTCATGCCTTCTAAATAAGTATTTGAGTGTCGTGGCTCTAGCATCCATTTTTTGTCCATTGTTATTGTATATAAAATAATAAGTTAGGTACCTACATAAGGAACAAACAAAATATAATTAGAAGTATTTATTGGCAAACCTTTAAGTTTAAAATAAATTAAAGAGGGCAAGAGCAAAACTTTAAAGGAGAATCATAGTTAGTTTACTGCTATTATTTACAGTATTAGTCCATCAGGCATGGTGTCCTCACATGCATCAACCATACGTATTCCAGTTAGAGCCTCGTAGATTGATACTTAGTCCATTGATAATCTCAGTTAATTTCTTGCTGCAATAATTTTGACAGTATTATTCCAAGAAAAACATATATGCATTTATACCTTGAAGTCCATTAATACAGTACTAGCCAGAGCGAAAACTATGAGATTAGAGCTGTCGAGAACCTTCGGTAAGAAACCAGAGCGAAAACGCCGCACCAAACATATGCAAGGTGCTTCGAAATAAGAGGGTTGGAACATCTCAAAAACTTAATAAGATTCATCAACAACATGACAATATGTATGTTTACAACAATCTTTTAAATAATATAAGTGGGACAGGGCATAACAAAAAAAATTAATAAAAAATTTAACTGTTTAAGAGAGAAATTCTACTTGTTTGCTTTCAAAAGCATAACAGACAAATTAATATTGAAAGAGCTTAATTGAAAAAGCTAACTAACAAAAGAAGAATTTAATATTACTCTTCATCAAAACAAAAAGACTGATATGGTGAAGTAAAAAAAAATCAGAATGAAGTAGAAATAAGGTACAGAACTGCATGATCTTCAGATTTACTGTAACACCCAAAAATTTATCTTTTCTGATATTCGAGTGATAGTGGTATGAAATTATGGTAGTACACAAAGTGGTTATGGTTTTGCTAACATCCAACCTTCTTTATCCAAGAGGAGCCACTAATGTATGTTGTGCAATATGCAATATGCTGACAGGTTTATCAGA
Organism: Dactylorhiza incarnata; assembly: GCA_033032865.1. NCBI lineage: Eukaryota > Viridiplantae > Streptophyta > Magnoliopsida > Asparagales > Orchidaceae > Dactylorhiza > Dactylorhiza incarnata. Next base: position 5,232,893 of record JAWHQI010000068.1, read on the forward strand.
AAGTAGTATGAAATTATGTTGAGCCAACTGAAGTATTGCAACTTTCTTTATCAGGTTTGGTTCAACTGTTCATATACATCGAATGACAAAGAAGCATTGCAACTAATTTTAGGGCTCCCCACTGATCCGGAAGAAGAAGAAATCGCACATGAAAATTGCACATGAAAATCGCAAGAAGTAGTATTGCAACCTTCTTTATCACGGAAGAAGAAGAAAAATCGCACATGAAAATCGCAAATGGAAGCACATATAATCCAATCCGAAAGAAATTTTCACCTGACCCTTAACGTCGAGATTGAAGTGCGCTCCCCACTGATCCGACACTGCCACTCACTCTCTCCCTCGCGACGATGTTAGGGCTCCGAGATGTCGCTGGCGGCCGCGAGAAAGAGCAGAGGGCTTACTCCAGCGAGATTGAAATGTCGGTCGCGAGAAGATAATGGCTTCCCGCAGAGCTTCACCGACAAGATTGAGGGAGAAGACGATTGACGGTGTCAGCTTCAAGAACCAGCTTCCGCGCGCAAATGAAAATTAGGGCAGCTCGCGTGAGGGATAGCGCATATAATGAGCGTTGTATTTCTTTTTAATTAAAATTTCGAGCTATAGCCATGTTTCTTTTAAAACCGCCGCCAATAATACATCTATCAAGACGCTTATCTAAAAACGCCGCAAAAATCAAAAATCTATCGCGACGTTTTTAAAAACGCCGCAAAAAAAATGTTGTCATAGAACTAAAATGTTGTAGTGTTGCGGCATCCATGGAGAAGAGCCGCCGACGTTGTAGTTGGTGTTGCCGGCCTTTGTCGGCCGCGAGAAAGAGGACTATGAACGACGACTCTGTTCATGTCAAAGGGGCAGCTTCACTAAAGACGCATTTTTAGAGAAGCGTACGTTACACGCAAAATACATCAGAGAGGATTGTGTTGATCTGTCTCGATAATTATTGTGGTAACTAGTATTTATTTGTGTAAATTATTGTGTAACGAAGTGGAGGAGATACTTTGTGGATCGAGGAGGGGTGTTCTATATTTTTTGCGTGTTGTTGCGGAACGCTTAGGGATCTTGGTAGACCGGTTCACTTGAACCACCTTAGCTCGTGAGCGAACTAAGCGCGCAAACAGTCAATTAGAGATTCGTTGATTGCACTGGGACTTTTTAGCGTGGAAAACCCGGAAAGGGTAAAAAACCACGTGGTCGGAGCTGTGCCAACCAAATTCCACTATCTTCTGGGGGGTTACAACTTGGAAACTAGAACTCGAGGGCGACAGACCGCTGCTCGTTACAATACTTGGAGAGCGAGAGAGCTCCGAGAGTAACAGGCCACCTCTCGGAAAAACTAAGTCCTTTTCCCTTCTGAGAATGCTGGTCGCCTTTCGGAAGTGAGAAGGCCAGTCGCCTTTCCCTTCTGAGATTGCTAGTCGCCTTTCGGAAGTGAGAAGGCCAGTCGCCTTTCCCTTCTTAGAACGTTGGTCTCCTTTCGGAAGTGAGAAGGCCAGTCGCCTTTCCCTTCTGAGAACGCTGGTCGCCTTTCGGAAGTGAGGAGGCCAGTCGTCTTTCCCTTCTGAGAACGCTGGTCGCCTTTCGGAAGTGAGGAGGCCAGTCGTCTTTCCCTTCTGAGAACACTGGTCGCCTTTCGGAAGTGAGGAGGCCAGTCGCCTTTCCCTTCTGAGAACGTTGGTCGCCTTTCGGAAGTGAGAAGGCCAGTCGCCTTTCCCTTCTGAGAACGTTGGTCGCCTTTCGGAAGTGAGAAGGCCAGTCGTCTTTCCCTTCTGAGAACGCTGGTCGCCTTTCTGGATGATGAAGATCTTCAAGTCCCGAAGGAGATCTTCAAGCGCTGAAGGAGAATTCCGCAAAAGTCTGCAAGGAGCTCTCCCGGGTCCAGCAGTCAAGGTCCCTTCAAATGAAGCCCCAGGCCCCTCTTTATAGCTTTGGCCGGGGGTAGTCCGGTAATCTCGCCGTTTGCCGTTTCCATAAATGCTCGGTGGACGAATCATATTCTCCGGTTCGGGGCCCTCAGATTGCCATCTTTCGTAAATGACCACCTTGCCCCTCGGGCAGCTTGGGCAGCTTGGGCAGTTCGGGCAGTTCCGTTGGAGGTGAAAAAGGCGACTGACCGTTCCTGAAAAGTGAGAAGCCTGAAAGACAAAAAAGTGAGAAGCCGGAAACCCAGAGAGTGAGAAGCCGGAAAGACAGAATGTGAGAAGGTTTCCTGATCGCGCTCAGAAATGCTCTGAGCGCGTGCTAGCGCTGAAGTGTTTCAAGTGCGCGACGAAATGCGAGGGCGTTCTGGTTACGCCTCGAGGTGTTCTGTGTGAATAGTGGAACGGCAAGCCGCACCCTTAAGGAGAAGATAAGGGCGTGATGTTCCTGATGAAAAGTACGCCCGTGAGGGCTTCCCGCAAGTCCCCTCTGCCGGGAAAGAAGGAGAGGCGGGCGGCCGTACCTCGCGCGGGGAGAGGAGGGCGACGCAGTCGAACTCCAAGGGAGTGCGGCGCGCCCGCATCCCGAGTGGGTGCGGCATGGGCACACCCAAGAGGGGGCGACTTTGACCGCACCCCGAGGGTGTGCGGCTTGGCCGCACCCCGTATGGGGTGCGGCTTGGCCGCACCCTGTGCGCCAAGGCCGCACCCCAAGGGGGTGCGGCGTGGCCGCACCCCGAAGGGGGCGCGGCCAAGGCCGCACCCTAAGGGGGTGCGGCCAAGGCTGCACCCCGCGTGGGGTGCGGCTTGGCCGCACCCCTCGCGTGGTGCGGTTTGGCCGCACCCCTCGCGGGGTGCGGTTTGGCCCACCCCCAGGGGGCGTGGCGCGGGGGCGAGGATCCCTCCCGCGATGGGAGGGAGAAACTCCATCGTGTCCGCGGCAGTTTTGCGCGCCTTGCTTTTCCTGCCAATTTCGGAGGGGGAGAGTTTTTTGGAAATAATCCGCCCTTGGAAACGATCCGTCTTTGGAAACGACCCGTATTTGGAAATATTTGTTGCCTTTTATGAACATTTCCGTCAGACACCTTTATAAATATGAGACTCTTATCATGAGTACCCATCATAAGCCCCCCAAAACCGTCAGAGTCCAGAACTTGTGAAGGAGTGCGAGGAATTTTTGAACGTTTGTGTGGCGGATCCGGTCGTTATCTCGGCAGGACGCGCCGAACGATGGCTGGGGTAAGTTGATTTTGCTTTCTGCTTTTTGGAAATAGGAGCGGAGGGAACAAACGGCCAGCGGCGGACGGGAGGGCGCGCGGGCGGAGCGGTCGAAAGGGTGATGCCCGGGCGCGCTTGCGTCCGGCCGGAGCCGGCAGCGGGGCGCCCGGCGAACGCCCCCGCGGGTGGGCGTGGCCCCTGTGTGCGCGGGTGGCACGTTGTGCGCTCCTGCGCACGCAGGTGGCACGTTGTGCGCTCCTGCGCGCGCGGGCGACGTGCTGCGTGCGCATGTGCGCGCGGGCGGCCTCTGCGCGCGCGGGCGGCGCGCTGCACGCGCCTGCGCGCGTGGGCGGCCTGTGCGCCCGGGACGCGCGGGTGCTGTTCCCGCGCGCCCGCGCGCGTGGGTGTCGTGCTGCAAGCGGGGAGCGCGGGCGCTGTTCCTGTGCGCGGGACGCGCAGGTGCTGTTCCCGCGCGTCAGCGCGCGCGGGTGCCGTGCTGCGCGCTCCCGTGCACGGGTGCCGCGCTGCGCGCTCCCGTGCGCGGATGCCGCGCCGCTCGTTCCTGCGCGTGGGCGCCTGCGCGCGAACGGTGCGCGCGGGCTCCTACGCGCGTACTGCGCCTTTGCGCGGGACTGTTTCACGCTCGCGCGCTTGGTGCGCGGGGAGGTAGCTTGCAATATTTCAGATTTTTTGATACGGTCGCCTTTTAGCGCTCGTTCTTATGTGCGTTTGCTTTTCCTTGCAGGCTTCGAAGCGGGGCGGCCAATCGAGGCCGATGCGTCTACGCTCTTCTCTAGACGGTGCGCGAATTGAGGTGTGGCGCAAGCGGTTTGGATTGCCTCCGAATGTCGAGGTTAAGATTCCAGGGGCGGAGGAGCGCGTTCAGAATCCGCCCACGGGTTACATGACACTCTCTGAGAGTTGCCTGAAGTCTGGATTCCGTATTCCTCCACCGGAGGAGGCTATTGAAATATTCTGGTTCTGCGGCGTCCCGATCACTCAGTTTACGCCCGCTGGGATGTCGAATATCATGGGGCTGGTGGTGCTCTTCCGGGAGCACAGGACTATTTCTAACAAGGTTTTTAGAAAATAATCTATACATTGTCTTATAGTTAATGTGGGCAAGTCTCTTGTGCCATTGGACACAAAATGACTCACTTTCATTAGCTACAAGACACACAGAAGAGATAGAATAATTGCAAATGAAGTCTAAGCAATAAACATTTCCACTCCTAGTGCCTGAGAGAATGGTCTCCAAGTCATTAGACTTTTTGATCAAGCACTTGTCATTGTGGAATTCAATGACATAACCTAAGTCACATAGTTGGCTTATGCTTACAAGGTTGTGTTGCAACCCTTCAACATAAGCTACCCAGGTGATCGAAACTATGCCATTTGAAATCATACCATATCCTTTGGTGACTCCCTTTTCAGATCCACCAAAGGTAACTTTGGGTCCATTCTTCACTGGATGGTAATCCTTTAGAAGATCCTTAGTTCCTGTCATGTGCCTTGAGCACCCACTATCCAAGTACCATATTTGGTTGAGACTGGTACTTGAACTACCCTACAATATATAATTTACTGTACCTTAGGACCCCAACTGATTTTGGGTCCTAGGTTCTGGTTAACACCATAAGGCATATTCCTAGAAACGGCTGGTTTGGCTTGAGGCTCAATCTTTGCCTTTGGCACATTGGGGTTGTGCCAACAATCAATTGCAAAGTGTCCCACTTTGCCACAGCACCAACACTCATATATATTATATCTCCTCTTCTGAACAGTTCTAGAAGATGAAGCTTCCTGTTTCTGTTCAGTAGGGGATGCAGCTGTTGTTTTCTTTTTCTTATCAGTAAAGGCATGGCTTTTTACCTTCCTATAATCAGTCAATGCATCCTGTTTTTGTTTGACCTCAACAACCTTTAGCTTGGCAGCTAAACATGTGTGGATGGCAGCAGAAACTGGGATTTTTGGCTTGATTGTAGGACAGTCAATAGTCATGGACTTTGCTGAACAATGTTTAGAATTGACAGCCTTAGTTATCTTGAGTGAAGGGGCTGAGGCTCCAAAAACAAAGGGTCCATGATGGGCCATTTGAATTTCCTCATGCAGAGCCTTGAAGGCACTCAAGCCTAACTCCTTTCTATTTCCATAGCTGTGAGCATTCTTGCTCAAGTTATAGGAACTTCCATTTAATAAGTGACCATGAATACTTTCTTGATCATACTTGTTTGAGGGCATCAAGACTTTCACAAAGGAGGTCTTAGATTCTTTTGAGTCCTTGACCTTTCCCTTAGTGTTGCTAGTAGCTGCCTCCTTGTTGAGACCAACACCTCTCATGTCATGGGAGTTGAAGGTGTCAATAATAGGCAGCACTGTCTTGGGCTTGGAGAACTTAGCCACTAGCATCCTCTCCTTGAGGAGCTTTTCTTCAAGATCCTTGATGATCTTGTTCTTGTGGCTTATGGTGCCCACATGGATGATTGACATTCCCCTTAGCTTTCTAATCTCCTTGCTCATTAGAGCTAGCTGGGTAGCATGCTCAATGCACTCAGAGTTTGATTGCTTTAGGGAAGTAATCTCTTGAGCTTGCCTTTTGGCTAGCTTTTTGCTCTTTTTCATAGCTTCCAGGAGTTCACCATACCTATCAATCAATTGATTGACAACCTCCTCAGGACCTGATTCACTTCCAACTTTAGATGGAGGAGATTCAGATTATTGACCTGTTTCATAATCAGAAGAAGAAGAAATGCAGTGTATCAATACCTGCTCATGTTCTGAATTGTTGTGGCTGTCCTCATCTTCAGTTATAGCCATCAGCCCATAGTCTTCTAGAGTGTCCTCATCCTCCTCTACATCACTATCTGAATGTGATAGAGGGGCCCTGATTCCTATCCTGGCAGCAAGACAGTCTTCTTCCTCCTGATCAACAAACAGCCCCAAGTAGGCTTCCTCCTCACCATCTGAATCTGAAGATGAAGATTCAGATTCACTCCAGCTTTTGCCTTTCTTAGCTAGGAAGGATTTTTCTCCCTTCCTCTCCTTCTGCTGATGAGGTTTCTTGTCACCTCTTTCCTTTCTCTTGACTGGACAGTCAGCAATGACATGTCCAGGCTTACTACAGCAATAGCAAATTATGTTAGTTGAAACATGTTTACTAGATTTATAGTCATACATGTCCCCTTTGGGATGTTGCCTCTCAGATCTGTAATGATCCTTCTTGGGATGAGAAGAGGAGGAAGGTTTGTTCTTCCATTGTTTCCTCTTGATCATCTTCTTGAACTGCCTTGTGAAGGCAGCAAATTCCTCATCAGAAGAGGAGCTGTCGATTTGCTGCTCTCAGATTTCTCAGATTCAGCAGCCTTTCTTGGAGGTGACTGCACTCTAACCTTGTTCCTCTTAGAGCTTTCATCTTTGAGAGCAACAGATCTCTCCCTTGTGTGAGCCCTGGAGGAAGAGTCCTCCTTTCTTGCAGAAAGCTGCATCTCATATGAGAGCAGTTTCCCAAATAGTGTATGGGTGGGGGTTTCTCCAACTCTTGCCCCTTCCCTAATTGCACAGATTTTAGTGTCCCATTCTCTAGTTAGAGATCTGAGGAACTTGTCATTGAGTTCATAATCTGTGAACACCCTTCCATAGGTTCTTAGTTCATTTACAATCCTAAAGAACCTTTCATAGCATATGGAGATATTCTCCTGGCTCAGCTGTCTGAAGGCTTCTTACTCTTGATTGAGGAGTGACTTTCTATCATCCATCACTTCAGCTGTTCCCTCCATATAAACAACCAATGTGTCCCACATTTCCTTGGCAGTTTGGCAGTGGACCAAGTTTTGAAAAGTAGTGTCATCAATGGCATTTACTATTATATTTTGGGCTCTCTTGTCCATAGTGTACAGTGCTATCTCATCATTGGTCAGCTCAGAAAATACCTTAAGTACTTTTCTAGTAGGGTCAATAGTGGAGACTTTCTCAAAGGTATAAGGACCATTTTTGACAGTCAAAAAGATCCTTGGGTCTAATGCTTCCATGAATAGCCTTACCCTTTGCTTCCATATGCCAAAGTTTTCTTTGGAGCACATATGCAACTTCATTGACCCCAACTCCTTCTTCATTCCACTGTTGGCCATTTGATTTTAGATTTGACTACTCTTGTATAGGATTTGATCAGACTGTTAAGTGTGAAATTTTTCTAAGGACCTTGTGAGAGCAAGCAGGAATCGATTATGCAACTTAGAGATACAAGCCAAACAACCAGAAACAAACTTTAGGCAAGCAATTGATCTTTATTGATAGCATAAACTTCATTACAGGGCAAGGCATGCTTGGCGAGACATGATTCGCCAGCACAGATACCAAACAGAAATACAAGTAGATGAGGTTAACTTGAGATCGCTCAAGACCGCGCGACCTCCCTGTGACTTCAACACACTGCCACACCGCAGCGCCTTGCCGATCACAGCACACCACCAATCCGCTGATCAGACCGCACCCTTCTTCCGACCTGTTGATCCTCCCGAACTCCAGCACCACAACTCCAAGCCGCAGACCGCCCGAACACTTTCAGAGGAAGAGGTGATCGCTGCTGCCCACACTATCCGCAGAAGACTTGGTGTGTCACTGTTTGCTGCTACAGTGGCCTCCTATTTATAGGCACGGGACCTGATCCAGTCACCACCCTATGAGATAGGATCACCACCCTCTAGATCGCGCGACCTGATCGGTCAACCCGCGCGATCAGCAACCTAACTCCTGCTTCATTTTGGTGAACCCGCCAGCTTCAATGTCGCCATGAGAGACCGCCACTCTCACAGCAGACCGCGACTCCACAAAGAGCTCGCCAGACCGCCCGAAGCTATTCACCACCTGTGTTCGCACGAGACAGCGAACACAGTCAGTTCGCCATCAGATCGCGAACTCCTGTCCACATGCCGATCTCCTTCTGAGACCGCGAACAGCAACCAGCTCGCATACCAGTCTCCTCCTGAGACCGCGAACTGAGACCGCGCGACTAAGACCCTTAGTCCGCGAATACCCGCAGAAAGCCCGGTCAGCTACCAGACCGCATTCCGGAGAGAACCTGGATCAAACTGTGCGGTCACACCAGACCGCCACAGCCTTAAAGAGGACAGCACGCCACGCGGTCACGCACATACCGCGCGGCTCCTTCAGCAGACTTTGGACAAGACCAGCGGTCAACCCGGGAGACCGCAACTAAGCTAAGATTAGCCAGACCGCGGATGCAGACCGCCAGGTCGTGCGGTCACGTCAGACCGCCCGACCTCCTCCCAGACCGCCCAGGTCCAAAAGCCTCCTTCACTTCCACTTTAACAATTTCAACACTCCCCCTTGAAGTGGGAAGTGGAAACCAACCCAAGTAGCTCCCTTAGCCGTGTGAACGGCCCCTTTGCCAGCGCCTTTGTGAAGATGTCTGCGTCATTGTCCGCACTCAGCACATGCTCGACCGAAAGAGACCCCTCCAGCACCTTCTCCCGTATGAAGTGATGCTCGATCTCGATATGCTTGGTCCTCGCGTGACAAACTGGATTGGTTACCAGTTTGAGAGCACTCTCGTTGTCACCGCGTAGCAGAGTCGGCTCCCGAACCTCTTGGTGGACGTCTCCCACCAACCTCCTAAGCCAGATGGCTTCCTGAGCTGCCAAGGCCGAAGCCTTGTATTCCGCTTCTGTGGTGGAGACTGATACGGAATCTTGCTTCTTGCTGCACCATGATATAGCCGTAGGGCCCGCCATGAAGACGAATCCAGATGTCGACTTCCGATCATCCGAATCTCCCCCGTAATCAGCATCCATGTATCCATGCACTTCGAAGCCCGCATCCCTCCTGTATAGGAGACCCATGTCCGAGGTCGCCTTGACATACTTCAGAATGTTCTTGGCCGCTAGCGGATGAGGTATCCGAGGCTCCGCCATATACCGACTCACTCTGCCTACTGCATATGCAATATCCGGCCTCATGATCGTCAGATAGATCAAGCTCCCAACCATAGCTCGGAACACCAACGGATCTTGCATAATCCTCCCCTCATCCTTCCGAAGCTTCATAGCCTTCTCCAGAGGTGTAGAGATGCACTTCCCTTCCTTCATGCCGAATCGCTCCACGATTCGCTCCGCATATCCAGCCTGGGAAACCAGCACTCCACTTTCCTTCCTCTGCACCTCGAGTCCAAGGAAATGGTGAAGCTCACCTAAGTCCTTCATCTCGAACCTGATGGCCAGCTCGGCCCGAAGCTGAGCTACTTCCTCCTTCGAGTTCCCCGTCACGATCATATCATCAACGTAAAGCAGCACGATGACTTGAAGCTCCCCGCTCTTCTTGACGAACAAGCTTGAGTCTGAGTCTGAAGCACAAAATCCACAGAATAGAAGATATTCTGCGATCTTTCCATACCACGCCCTTGGCGCTTGCTTCAACCCATACAGGGCCTTCTTCAGCTTGCAGACATGCTCCGGAAAGTCTTCAGACACAAAGCCTGGTGGCTGGACCATGAAGATGTCCTTGTCAATCTCGCCGTACAAGAAGGCGTTCTTGACGTCGAGCTGCCAAATCTCCCATCCACTGAACGCCGCCAAGGCAATGATGAACCGAACTGAAGTCATTTTGGCCACCGGACTAAAAGTCTCTTCATAGTCTTCACCGTATTGCTGCGAGAACCCCCGAGCTACAAGACGAGCCTTGTAACGCTCGATACTGCCGTCAGCTTTCTTCTTCAATTTGTAGACCCATTTGCATGTTACAGGAGTAGTGCCCTTGGGCTTGGGCACAAGAGACCAGGTCTCATTCTTCTCAAGAGCTGCCATATCTTCTTGCATTGCAACATCCCACTCCTTCACGCCTTGGGCCTTCTCAAAGCTCGACGGCTCCCTCTCATCCAAGGGACCAGCGAAGAAACATGAGACAAAGCTAACTGCGTTTCCTCCTGTATAGCGATCAGGGGCAACGATTGCTCGCTTCGACCTGCTCAGCTCCTTCCCCTGAACCGCATTATCTCCAGCTGCTTCTTCCCTAGCTCCTCTTCCAGACGTGCTAGGAGCATTGCTCCCCCTGCTCCCTGAACCAGAAGCCCTGATAAGAAAAATTAAATCTTCTTCTTAGGGTTTATGATTTGTGATTATGCGAAGAAGATTGATGATATTTTCCAAAACTATATTCGATGAAGGCAAGTGTACCTTATCGTATATAATATAGGATATTTTATAGAAATACCAAGGTCGTATTAAACTCGGGTTTGTCGAGTACTTCTACTTCGAGAAAGCGGACTATTATTTTATCGGAGAGAGAGCGGAAAAGAGAACTAAATTGCTACTAAATAAAAGAGAACGAAAATAGAGAAAGAAAATAAAACTTGATTAAAACTCGCTTTGAAATGAAATTAAAAGATAAATACTATCATTCAACTCTAAGCCTTGACCGTGGGGATTCCCGAAGCTCGAACATGCCTCTCTCGAGGTTAATGCCCAACTAAGCTTAGGAAAAATCAACCGGACTCTCATCCTATAATTGATTACCTAAGACTTGCTTTACGCTGTGAATCCCACTATAGGATTTGACTCCTATCCGGAAGATTTACGTCATCCTCTCTCGAGGGGTGCGTGCAACTCTTTTTATTCTCGAGTGATCGATTCGTACGCACGTCCTCTCGGCTAGCTAGAATACGAAAACAAATACCGAAATTCATAACCGGAATATGAAACCGATATCGTTATATTTCGAGAATAAATCGAAGGAGAGAAGATACGATAATAAGGAAAGAGATGATTTTGATTCAAAGCTTGCTAAAAATCAAGACTACAAAATAATTGCTAAAGGAAAAAAATTAAAACAAGAAAGAGAGAGAAAGAGGAAGAAAGAGAGTTTGCATAAAAGAAAGAGATAACAAAATTTCATTTCATAAAAAAGGAGATTACATAAATTGAAAGCTACATTACATTGCATGAAATTAAAGCTAAGCTACTTGCATGGAAGAAGAAAACAAGACATTAAAAAGGAAATAAGAAAATTACATGAAATTAAATCTAAACCTAAAACATGAAAAATAAGGAAAACTATACAAGAACAGCCCAAATGGGCAGGGGGGAGGGGGAGAAATGCTGGAGGGGAACCTCTGAATTTATAGGAAAAAATTCCAGGTTACACGCCCTCGGTCACGGGCGTGACCTAGGGCGTGTAATACTTGTTCTGCACGGCTGCGACATCGGCGTGGGTCTTGCGTGACTGTGTCGCGAAAAAGAACATTACACGCCCGTGTAACTTTGGTCACGGGCGTGTACCTGGGTGGCTTCATCAATGCGGCATGGGCTTGAGTGCGGCGCTGCAGCGAAAAGCGATCACGCGCGAAAAGTCACGGGCGTGACTCATGGGTCACGGGCGTGACTGGGGTCAACTCCATCAATACGGCGTGGGCTTGAATTCGGCGCAGCAGGGAGCTGGGATCACGCGGGAAGACACGGGCGTGACTCTTTGGTCACGGGCGTGACTTGGGTCAACATTGGATTCGGTGGCTGACAGTCCACGTGGAAAGCTTGAAGTGATCTTTAAATTTACACGCCCTTGGTCACGGGCGTGACTCTGGGTCACGGGCGTGACCGAGGGCGTGACTTGCTGTGGACTAGCTCAAATGCGCGGCAACAACTCCTGGACTGATCTTAATGTTACACGCCCTTGGTCACGGGCGTGACCTAGGGCGTGTACTATGAAATTTGACCAAAATCTCCAAAAAATCTGCAAAACAACAATACAATTATATTTAGAACTAAAATTATAAAAGAAGTGATTTTTAACTAAAATATAAATAATATTTACAAAATTATATTAAACTTAACCTAAATACTATAATTAAAATAAGCATAAATCCTACTTATCAAGCCCCCGTCTCAGAACTAGAAGGAGATGGACCACCTGGTGACACAGGTAGCTCCACCTGAAGATCTTCCACTGCTTGCTCTGGCACCTCCACCCTGCTCTCTGGTAGCTCCAGTCCAGAAGACCCCTTATAAGATGTCACCTCATCAAATACAACGTCGCGAGATACAACAAATCTTCGCGTCTCTGGGTCCATGCACTTCCATCCTTTCTTCCGCTCATCGTATCCCACGAAGACTAGCTTCCTTGCTTTCGCATCTAGCTTAGTCCGAAGAGCATCTGGGACATGCACGTAGCAAGTGGAACCAAACACCCTAAGGTGTGCCACGCTTGGCTTCTTCTTGAACATCATCTCATGCGGGGTCAACATGTTGATGGGGCTCAGAGGCATCCTGTTGATGACGTAGGCAGCACAAGACATTCCCTCCGCCCAGAAGGACTTTGGAATACTCTTGGCATGCAGCCAACACTTGCAGGTCTCCGTCAGATGACAGATCTTCCGCTCTGCAACTCCGTTCTGCTGTGGAGTATGTGCACAAGTAAGCTCCCTCCGGATGCCTGCCTTCCTGCAAAAAGTAGAGAACTCACTGGAGGTGAATTCCCCTCCGTTGTCAGTCCTCAGCTTCTTCACCCGCAGTCCCAGCCGACCTTCCACGAGCACCTTGAACTCCACAAACTTGGCAAACGCCTCCGCCTTCTCCTTCAGGAAATATACCCAGACATATCTGGTGTAATCATCGATCAACACCAGCATATATCTGCTGCCTCCGAGGCTTGGGGTAGCAGTCGGTACCATCAAGTCACCGTGGATGCACTCTAGCGGCTGACTACTCCTTGTCTGCGACTTTTCAAACGGTAGTCGATGAGACTTGCCGAACTGACATCCCGCGCAAACATGACCTTCTCCGTAGGAAGATAGACTTGGCAGGCCCTTGACTAGACCTTTCACCGCCATTGCTTTCAGCTTATCCATTCCTACATGCCCCAACCTCTCATGCCATATAACGGCACCATCATTCGTCTTCATCTTGTCGACGTAGGAACTTGTCGATAAAACGAACCAATCCTTTGCCCGTCTCCCGATATGAACGACCTCGGCCTTCACGGCCTCTACATTACGTAGAAATTTCACTTCTGTTAGGCCGAACAGAACGTGATACCCAGCGTCAACAGCGTTGGTCACGGAGAAGAGGTTTTTCTTCATTCCGGGCACATGATAGACACTCTTCAAAGTAAGTGGCCCTCTATCACTGCCCAAAGAAACAACCCCCACCTTCTCTACTGGATGCACGGTATTATCAGCAGTAATGATTGCATTGTTACCTGTGTAGGGCTGTGCAAAAGAAAGCTTGGTCCCGTCTCCAGTGAGGTGATGACCACACCCCGAGTCCACGATCCAGTCCTCCAAATAGTTGATGGGAGCCGAAGCTCCAATAGAAGCCGAGAAGGCTCCTCCCCATCCTCCATCTATATGTCTGGCCTCAGCTTCTTCCTTCTCCGCAGCATGCCCTGCTTGAGTGACCACTCTGCAATCCTTCTTGAAGTGCCCAACCTTCCCGCATTTGTAGCATTTGAGACCTTCCTTCTTCTTCTTCTCCTCAGCCTTAGGAGGATAGCCCCTCTCCTGCTGTCCAGAAGTTGAAGGCCCATAGCCTCCAGTGGTCTTCTTCTTCTTATCCCACTTCTTCTTCTTCCCCGAGAAGAGAACTTCGCCATCTCCCCCAGTCACTGACAACCCCGCCATCTGTCTTGCCAAGCTTTCTTGCGAAGAAAGCAAGTTCTCCAGCTCCAACAGAGACGGCTGATTTGCCCATCCCTGCACCGACGTCACAAAGGCCACATATTCCTTCCGCAAGCCGCAGATGATGTGCCTCTTCAACTTCGCCTCAGAAATTGGCTCATCAGGATCCAGTGCTGATATCTCAGCGCAGAGGTTCTTCATCTTCAGAAAGAAAGTGGAGATAGAAAGATCGCCCTGAGCCGACCTTGCCAGCTCATTCTCCAAGAACTGCAGCCTCGCTACATTCTTTTTATTAAACAGCCCATCCTGGGCTCTCCAGATCTCGGCAGCTGATCCACACCCTAAGATGTGATCAAATAGATCAGGTGAAATGACACGCTTCAAAGTGAACTCGGCCTTGGCATTGGTCTTTCTCCACGCCCTTACGGCTGGACCATTGTCACCAGCTTCCGTTGCCTTCACCTCTTCTGTCTCATTTCCTCCAACAACTTCCCATAGATCCTCACCCAGAAGATAGCTCTGCATACATGACTTCCACTTCTTGAAGTTAGTCGATGTAAGCATCTCAATACCAAGACCTCTTGCAAATCCACCTTCCATTGTTTTTCCTCTGGTTCCTTCTTCACAAAGGCGATGGCTACTCTAAGTTGCAACCTGCTTTATCCACTCCAACCTGCCTCTGATACCATGTGAAATTTTTCTAAGGACCTTGTGAGAGCAAGCAGGAATCGATTATGCAACTTAGAGATACAAGCCAAACAACCAGAAACAAACTTTAGGCAAGCAATTGATCTTTATTGATAGCATAAACTTCATTACAGGGCAAGGCATGCTTGGCGAGACATGATTTCGCCAGCACAGATACCAAACAGAAATGCAAGTAGATAAGGATAACTTGAGATCGCTCAAGACCGCGCGACCTCCCTGTGACTTCAACACACTGCCACACCGCAGCGCCTTGCCGATCACAGCACACCACCAAATTTGCTGATCAGACCGCACCCTTCTTCCGACCTGTTGATCCTCCCGAACTCCAGCACCACAACTCCAAGCCGCAGACCGCCCGAACACTTTCAGAGGAAGAGGTGATCGCTGCTGCCCACACTATCCGCAGAAGACTTGGTGTGTCACTGTTTGCTGCTACAGTGGCCTCCTATTTATAGACACGGGACCTGATCCAGTCACCACCCTATGAGATAGGATCACCACCCTCCAGATCGCGCGACCTTATCGGTCAACCCGCGCGATCAGCAACCTAACTCCTGCTTCATTTTGGTGAACCCGCCAGCTTCAATGTCGCCATGAGAGACCGCCACACTCACAGCAGACCGCGACTACACTAAGAGCTCGCCAGACCGCCCGAAGCTATTCACCACCTGTGTTCGCACGAGAATGCGAACACAGTCAGTTCGCCATCAGATCGCGAACTCCTGTCCGCATGCCGATCTCCTTCTGAGACCGCGAACAGCAACTAGCTCGCATACCAGTCTCCTCCTGAGACCGCGAACTGAGACCGCGCGACTAAGACCCTTAGTCCGCGAATACCCCCAGAAAGCCCGGTCAGCTACCAGACCGCATTCCGGAGAGAACCTGGATCAAACTGTGCGGTCACACCAGACCGCCACAGCCTTGAAGAGGACAACACGCCACGCGGTCACGCACATACCGCGCGGCTCCTTCAGCAGACTTTGGACAAGACCAGCGGTCAACCCGGGAGACCGCAACTAAGCTAAGATCAGCCAGACCGCGGATGCAGACCGCCAGGTCGTGCGGTCACGTCAGACCGCCCGACCTCCTCCCAGACCACCCAGGTCCAAAAGCCTCCTTCACTTCCACTTTAACAATTTCAACAATAAGTCCTTTTGATCAACCTCCCTCTGATACCACTTGATAGTTTATATAGGTGTAGTCAATAATACCTAGAGGGGGGGGGGGTGAATAGGTTTTACTTATTTTCTTTGTTTAAACCTAATGTTTCTAGCTGCAGAAAACACAATCACAGAAAGCACACAAGGATGTATAGCGGTTCCTCAAGACAGGGTGTCTTGAGTAGTCCTCTTTCCCCCTTCACCTTTCTAACAGTGAGTTAGACAAGGCCACAAACTCCAATCTCGGCTCATTGAGCTTACACCACAAGTTCCTCAGAACTTCTCAGATCAAGAGTGATCCTACCTCAGGCACCGCAGCCCTACACTCAGGCTCAGCAGCCCTACACCTCAGGCTCAACAGCCCTACATCTCAGGCTCAGCAGCCCTACACTCAGGCTCAGCAGCCCTACACCTCAGAGTAACGTAACTCCTACAGCACAGAAATCACACAGATTTCCTACCTCAGACCAATCAAGAAGTCCAACCACTCAAGCTGTCAACACAGCTCTACACACAAGCTCAACAGCCTTTCAGTCAGGCAATAATGCCTTACAAAGATATAAACGAGTTTGAACTAAATACATAAGACAAAAGATTTACTCTTAGGTCTTCTGAATCCTTTCTTCAGATCTGAAAAACAGTAGCTTCAGATTTGTATCACCTTGATCTTCTCCTTCAGCAAAGCAGAAGATCAACTTGCCCTTCTTGAGTTTGTACAGGAAGAGCTAACTAATCTCCCTTAGAAGATTAACTTCAGCTGCAGAGAACAACTTCAACTGGCTGAAACGTGAATGCTCGATTGCGGCGTAGAAAAAAGACTTTTCAATGGAATAGTACTGGTTGTTGTGCCATAGCATCTTCTTTTATACCTCCAGAAGGCTTCAACGGCTATATCGATCCTTCTATGGGGCAGATTGGAGTTGCTTTTCCCTTTCAATTATCATTTGCGCCAAAAGCAGATCCCGTCAGCACATTTGGATCTGTCTCAGCGGTTGGCCTGAGACAACATCCAGTCTCAGCGGGAGGGCTGAGACATCTTCTAGTCTCAGTGGCAGCTCCAGTCCTTTTCTCAGCGGTTGCTCCAGTCTCCTTCTCAGTGGATCCGCTGAGACGGCTCCTCGTCTCAGCGGTTCTCACGCTTCGTCTCAACGGTTATGCTGAGATAGATCTTCATCTCCTTGTAGATGATTTCTTCTTATCTAAGGCCATGTTTGGCCCTTCCTTTTGAGTCACTTATGCATGTATATCCAACAAAAGTATAGCTTTGTTAAATACAATATGTCCTTATCATTGAGAGTGATGCCTCTTCAAATCAAGGTAATATTGAGGGCAATATACCCAACACTCCTTGTTGACGCTCAGAAATCATCTTTGCGAGCTGGCCCACTTGATTCTCTAAATTTTTGATCGATCCGGTAAGGTTCCGGATGTTCGTTTCATTTGTAGCAACATATTTTGCAAACCTCTTCAAGCGGAGAGAGTTTTTGCTGTTGCGTTGGAAAACAGGGTGGATTAAAATTTTGAGAAATCAAATTTGGAGGCGGAGTTAAGTTAAGAAGTTGATTAGGGGGAGGTTGATTTAGATTCATAGGACGCTGAGCATTTTCTTATGTAAGACCCCATTTTTTTTCTTTCAAACAACCGGGTCTTAGGCCCAGAACTGCCGCTTTGTGGTGACACCCTCGCTCGGGAAGGTCGCCACTACAAAACGCCGATACTGCAGGCCAAATCGATCACGAAGAAGCAAAGAAGAATAAGCTAAAGGAAAGCCAAGTCCACATCACATAGAAAAGAAATACATCCACGAAGAGATGTCCACATAAATATAACTGAAATAAAGAAAAGAGATAACAAGGGCTCCTGCCCGGTACATCCAGCCTCGCTAACAAATTCTCCCGCGGAAGCAAACTAACTAAAACTAATAGCCACTCACGAATCCTGTCATCGGTGCTCCCGTGCTAGACTGCCCCACCTCCATCTACACCGGCCTCTAGTGCTGCTCCATCGCCGCGGTCTCCTAAAATGATAAGGTCCACCGACCGTTAGTCAAAAAGACTAATCCAATCCGCCACCCCTCCCCCGGTGACTCCTAGGCACCGAGCGGAAAGGATGAAGCGGAGGACAAACAAGGGGTAATAGCAAAAGCAGATGACATGGTATATTCTACAGGAAGAGTTCTACCACTACTCAAGTATATATACATAAATGAAACAGGTAATAAAGCATAGTAAGAGCAAGTAAAGAATAAATAAAGTGCAGTAAGTAAAGGCATATATAAAGGAACGGTAACCATTGATTTATAGGAATGCTCACACAAACCTATAGACCAAGGGGTCGTTTAGCAAGGCCTATCGTAAGAAGTCCCATAACCGACTTATACGATAGGGGTAGGGTTTGAAATGCAATGTTTATGCTATGACAGGTAAGGTATGCAGTTATGCTATGATCATACAAGTGCAACTTACCCACTTCGACTCTATGCGCACAGACCTTTAGTTCCCCCTTTTTGGTGCTAGCAAGACTCCCAGGATACTCCCGTAGTGGCAAACGGAAGCGGTGGGTTGGGCCTCACCCACATCTAGGTTGTTATATGCACTACCTAACCTAGACCTATCGTACGCCTCAACGCAAAACCGCGGAGCATCTGCGTACTCTTACTGGCTGGACCACCAGACTTTTATGGCCAAGTGCAAATTCCACACTTTTTTCGCCCGAGTATCAATGTCGGTGCAACGACTATCGACACTAAGGACCCACCACCTTGTGCACATTCAACATGTTCTACTATCTATCTACAAACTCCAACATAAACCACTTGGACTTAACTTTCCCAACCAAGAACCAAACTGAGTCACACACTCTCCGGATCAAAAATCCGCACCTACCACCACCGAGCCTACAACTCGGGGTACCAACCAACCAAACTCCTGTGACAATGGAGTATGAGTGAATGTGTTATTTGTTTAGTCTTGAGCATCTTCTATACTCCTACGACTTATGGTTAAACTTAGACTTCCCGAGGGTTACCCTGTAAGGGGCTCGCTACGGTACTAGGAACTGTAATGGGTTGACACCCCAAAGTTCCCTTTCTCAAGATACTTACTGTTATTGGTGTCTACCCTTAAGAATTACCTTCTACCGTTTCACTTGAGTTAGACCTAAGTGCTTTAGGACACACCAAGGGAAAGACGATCTTTCGTCAATCCCCAGGATAACCTTACCCTTAACCCACCAAGACACTTTACTCACATACACTTCCTTGGGTGGACTCACAATTATCTAATCAGCCCATGTGCACCATCTGCACACCATTTCCACCTAGTAGGTTACTAAAAACCTAAGTTTCGCAGTTTTACTATACGCAGACCAAACTAATTATAGGAGGATCACCCCTAGAGGTACTCCAAATATTCATCCAACTGACCCAAGCTATTTACTGGAGATCTATCATGATGTTATAAGACTAATACCAGAGAATCATATTTTTCCCTAATTAATTAATATTTATTTTAATTTCTCCAAACATCTGCCAAGCATGAAAATGAACATGAACTATAAGTAAATCTTATGATATGGCTTCCCAAAATTTATGATAAATCTATGGTGGCTAAATAACAACAGAAACAGTATGTCACATTTTTACAGTAAGAAATTCTCCTCTAATTTAATTATTTAACTTCTATCCAAAATCATAGTTTTATGAAGGAACTACCAAAAGGGTCAACACTAAAATTATGGGAAAATTACCAAGCTCTGGTATTCACCAGAAAAGGCTACTGACTAAGTTTCAGGGTTTAAGAATATCATTTTCTCACTAAAATAATTAAATTAAGAAAACCTCAAATTCAATGAACTGTGAAGTAGCCTACTGATTTAAGTCCTCAAAAATTCTATAAAAATTTACAGAGGTTCCTAATGTCCTGGAAGGGCCTATCACCAATTTTCATAATTTAGCAAAGAGTTTTGGGCCGTCAAATATTTTTCTTAGGTTTAAACCAAAACAATTGCCTCGAGAAAGAAGTACTGATTAAATTATTTAATAAAATTCACAAAAATTACCAGAGGTCTAAATCATGATTATAATGGCACAAACAAAGTCTCATCATCGTCCAAGACTTTTTACGCATGTAAATGTGTCTTATAATATGTTTCCCTAAAGGGGTTATGTCCTAATTCAAAGGGAAAATTGACTCCTAAAATTCTTATAAAATTACCCAGTGCCTAATTACACTCTATGAATCTATCCACCAAATTTCAAAACCAACCAGGGAATTTGGCCACATGGCCTTCACAAGGCTCTATATGCACACCTAGGAATTTAACTAGTACTCTAGGGCTTATCCACCTTCACACCACCCCAAATCACTCATGGGGATTCTTTAGGTGATACTAAACCAGTTACCAAGGTTTCACTACATGGTAATGAGTTTTGGCCACCATACCCCAAGGTAAACATCATGCCCTAATTTTTGACCCTATTTGTCCTAACTTGGGTTTACAAAATACTCAAACAAAACAGTCCCAATTGGGCTGATAATTTTACCAAGGTCATACAGTAACCCTAAAGAGTACCCACCAAAACCTGGAGGGCATTGGAGGTCATTTAACCCACTAATTAATTATTAGATGATCTATGAAATTATTTCAAAAACCTTAGAAAAAAGGTTCTCCTAAAAATCTCATCTTTGGATATGATGTGTGTGTAGGTATAAGTAGACTATGTTTCAAATCTCAAGTCCATATCATTTCCCAATCAAAAGTTATTCAAGAATAGATGGTTATCCTACACTAGGGACCAGCCCCACTAAAATGGACCTACAAGGAGCTACAGAACTCCTTTTGGGGTGAAATAAATTTTGAAATAAAGTAGACCCTAAGGGCTACAACTTTGGTGTTGACCACTTTTTTGTAGAGGGCCCTAAGTATTTTTAACAATTAAATCTAAGTACAGCAAAATATATGACAGAAATTTTGAAGTCGATTAATTAAATAACTGTTACTGAGTTCGACGAAATTTAAACTGCGCTCGACGAAAGCAGAGCAAACTTCGTTCGATGAAAGGCGATCAATTTGTGTTCGACGAAAATAGATCAAGTCTGCGTTCGACGAAAGCCGAACAACTCTACGTTCGACCAATTTCTTAAATATCTGCGTTCGACTAATTTAACGTATAACAGCGCTCGACTAAATTAACTTATATCAGCGTTCGAATAACAGATTCGTTCGACGAAATTCTACTCCCGTTCGACGAAATATTTCATTCGACGAACTATCTCGCTCGACGAACTTCTCGTTCGACGAACTATCTCGTTCGAAGAACTTCTTGCTGCGCTCTATGAATCAAATGATATAATCTTAAACATAAATAAATAGATCTGACGGCTCTCCATCATCGTCCCCGAACGTCGGACGGCTCACAACGGCCCATCCTGGTCCTCTTTGCGGGGTGATTTCCTGGCCACCTGCATCTCTTTCCGGCCGACCAATGCCACCACCACCTCCGTTGAGGTGGTGGCCGGCGATAGGAGGTGGTTGGCCGGCCGGAGGTTGTCGGATCTGAATTTTAGAGGAGGAAAAAGAGCTCGAAACGAGCCTTTTTTTGGAAGCGCGATCCGAGCCCTATTGGGCACGGATCAAGCCCCATATTAGGAAATGATCTAGCACCAAGGCAGGAGAAGAGGATCGAACCTGAGCAGGGGCTTGGCGGCGTGAATTCCGGCGAGTTGCCATTGTTGGTGCTGGAGCTTTTGGTGCCATGCCGATCTAGGATTTCTCTGCACGAAATTCACTGGGAAAGAGGGGAATCTCTTTCTCTCTAAGCACTGAAGGAAATGGGAGGAGTTTCATTCGACTAAGATGGCTTTATCTCCAAAAGCCATTAATGGCCATTAACCAAATTTTGGTTACAGCTATATTCTCTCTGAAACAGCCCCCTTGGCCATGGAATACTCCAGAAATTCGTGGGTAACTGAAGGGGAGATGAATGCACATCAATTGGGAGGGATTTGAAGGGTCAATAACATATAATCACCCTAAAAGCTCTTTTTCTCTCTCCGATTTGGAGAAACCTCCCTTTTCTCTCTCCTGGCCCACTCTCTCCAAATTGAATGGCCACCTCAGTAGCATTCAAACCCCATTAGGTGGTGGACCACCTTAATTGGGTCTAGCCCAAGTGGATTGGGCTAGATTAGGTTAAACTGGGGTATGTTGACCTAAATTAAGCTTGAGTTTGACTTTGGTCAAATTGACCAATTGGGTTGAGCCCAAAGGGTGACTTGAGCTCCTTTGGCTTCCCTCAAGGGTTAGGAAGGTATAGGTGGGGTCAATTTGACAAGGTGAGGGTGAATTGCCCTTTATTAGGGCACTTTGACCAAATTAGGGTTTAGGTCAAATTGGTGGCCCCATGATGGGGATTTTTGGTCCATTAGGATCCTAGTACCCATACAAGGATAGGGGCATGGTCAATTTGGCATGGTGGGGGCCAATTGATCTTAATTGAGCTAGTTTGACCAATTTAGGGTTAAGGTTGACTTTTGTCAAATTGGCCTCTTAAGTTGACCCCAATGGGTCACTGGTGCTTCAAGGAAACCTCTAATGGGTTAGGGATGCTATTGTGGGGTCAAGGTTCAAGTTGGGGTCCTAAAGTCCAACCCTAGGCTTGGTATCTGAAAATTGCTATTTGCAGACCACTTGGGTTTTCTCCTTCTCACCTATGTTCACAAGGTCTTGAGCTCTTCCTATGGTTTTGTCATGACCTAGTCATGACAAAACCAACTTAGGGGTCTAGTTGTCAGAGGGATGTTACAAATCCTAATACATAAAAATAAAAATTTCGTCCTCGAAATTCAGGTTAGGCCTGAGGGGGGTTTCTACTGAAGAAAAGTAACATCCCAGAAAAATTAAATTATACCTGTCGTAAAAAGCTGCGGGTACTTTCGCTGCATCAAGTCCAGTGGCTCCCAAGTATGCTCTTCCTGTCCATGATTCCTCCATAGGACCTTGACCAGCGGAACCTTCTTGCGCCGCAGGACTCGTAACTCCGTGTCGTCTATCCGAACCGGCTCCACGTGAACCGACCGATCAGTAGCTACTGGCCCCTCTGAAGTAGAAACCTGCTGCTCTGGCCGAAGTAGAGCCTTCCTAAGTGAGGAGACGTGGAAAACGTCGTGCAGTCCCTCCAACTCCGGCGGTAGCTCCAGTCTGTAAGCCAGGGGACCGATCCACTCCAAGATCCTATAAGGTCCCATATACCTCGGACTGAGCTTCTTCCGCCCGCGAACCCGCGAGACTCCATGCATCAGACGTATCTTCAAGAAAACCCGGTCTCCCACCTGGAACTCCACCATACGATGACGCGCATCGTAATACTTGGCCTGCCTGCTCTGGGCCTCCAACATCCTATCTCGAATCAGCCTCACCTGAGCCTCCGTGTCCTCCACGAACTCTGAGCCAAGTGCCTTGGGATCCTCATCCTGAATCCAAGACAATGGTGTTCTGCATCTCCGTCCATATTATGCCTCATAAGGTGCCCAGCCTATACTAGCCTGATGACTGTTGTTGTATGAGAACTCAACTAATGGCAACAGTCTCTCCCATGGCTCCCCGCGGTCAAGAATGCATAGACGTAAAAGATCCTCTAGGGTCTGGTTGGTATGCTCTGTTTGCTCGTCTGTCTGAGGGTGAAATGATGTACTGAATGTCAACTGGGTGCCCAGATAGGCCTGCACTGCTCTCCACTCCCTCGACGTGAATCGTCCATCCCGATCCGACACGATCGTCCTCGACACACCATGGTATCGAACAAACTGCTCTACGAACCTTCGCACCAAAACACTGACTGACTCGTCCTTCCTGATCGGAGTAAATCTGGCCACCTTCGTCAACCTGTCAACGATTAACCAAGTCGAGTCATTTCCCATATGAGATCGGGGAAGACAGTGTATAAAGTCCATAGCGATGTCGTCGAACTTCCACTCCGGCACCGGAAGTGGCTGCAACAATCCTGCTGGGTTTCGGCACTCCGCCTTCACGAGATGGCAAGCCTCGCAGTGGGTCACAAAATATACGATGTCTTTCTTCATGACTGGCCAATACATGGTCCTCTTCAAATCTGCAGTCATCTTGGTAATGCCCGGGTGCACGGAATATCTACTGCAGTGAGCCTCTGCCATAATATCCTCCCGAATTCGGCGCCCTGCCGGTATATACACTCGGCCTCTAAAACTCAACAGGCCGTCCTTCAACGAATAATCTCCAGT
The DNA here is from genome assembly GCA_033032865.1 of Dactylorhiza incarnata. Classification (NCBI taxonomy): domain Eukaryota; kingdom Viridiplantae; phylum Streptophyta; class Magnoliopsida; order Asparagales; family Orchidaceae; genus Dactylorhiza; species Dactylorhiza incarnata. The sequence goes on from JAWHQI010000068.1 coordinate 5,256,777, forward strand.
TGAGCTTGCCCCAAAGGCTCTGAAAATCGGCTCCAACTTGGCATCCTGCTTCTGCCCATCCCTGATGCGGTCTCGAATGTCGTAAGAGGCACCCATCGCTGCTAAGTACTCCTCGTACAGCTGTGGATCATCCTCAGATACTAGAGAGATCTGTATGTCCTCGAACATCCGTACTAACTCCATGGCCATCAACTTAGGCTCTGCTCCTGACGCGGTAGCTCTCCGACTCAGTTCGTCTGCTACTATATTCGCCTTCCCTGGGTGGTAATGCATCGTGTACTGATAGTTGGATAAGAACTCCACCCATCGCCTCTGCCGGATATTCAGCTCCTTCTGCGTATCTACATACTTCAGGTTCTTGTGATCTGAGAATATGTCACAGTGGACACCATAAAGGTAGTGTCGCCAGACCTTGAGAGCGAATACGACTGCTCCCATCTCCAAGTCATGCACCGGGTAATTCCGCTCGTGATTCTTCAACTGGCGGGAAGCGTAAGCTATCACATGCCCGTTCTGCATCAGAACGGCACCCATCCCCTGATATGACGCATCTGTGTACACCTGGAATCCTTCCCTCCCCGATGGCAGGGCAAGGATGGGGGTCGAAGTAAGCCGACCCTTCAGCTATTGGAAAGCGGCCTCACACTGCGGCGTCCATGTAAAAGTAGCGTCCTTCTTTTTCAGGGATGTGAGTGGGAGGGCTATCTGAGAAAACCCCTGAACGAACATTCGGTAGTAGCAGGCATGTCCCAAGAAACTCCTCACATCGGTGGCCTTCCTCAGCGGCGGCCAATCCCGAACTGCATGAATCTTTGCTGGATCCACTGCTAGACCAGCTCCAATGATAATATGTCCCAGGAAGGCCACCTCCTTCAACCAAAACTGACACTTGCTGAACTTCACATACAGATGGTGCTCCCGAAGCTTCTCCAATGTTAGTGCCAGATGTCGTGCATGCTCCTCCTCCGTCCTCGAGTAAATGAGGATGTCGACAATGAACACAATGACAAAGATGTCGAGATAAGGCTCGAACACCCGGTTCATCAGACTCATAAATGCAGATGGTGCATTTGTGAGCCCGAACATCATCACAGTGAACTCATACAATCCATATCGGCTGCTGAAAGCCGTCTTCGGGATATCCTCCTCCTGGATCCTCAGCTGATAATATCCTGATCTCAGATCCATCTTCAAGATGCAGTGGGCTCCCTCTAGCTAGTCAAACAACTCATCGATCCTTGGCAGAGGGTACGTATTCCGCACCGTCAGCCTATTCAGAGCTCGGTAGTCGATGCACAAACTGAGCGTGCCATCCTTCTTCTTCACGAACAGCACCAGAGCTCCCCAGGGTGAGGAACTCGGCCTGACGAACCCAGCTTCCACCAGCTCCTGCAGCTGGCTCCGAAACTCTACCAACTCCTTCGGGGCCATCCGATAAGGGGCCCTAGATACCGGCTTAGCCCCCGGCACTAGCTGGATTTGGAAATCCTTCTCGCGATGCGGTGGCAGTCCGGGAAGCTTCTCCGGAAACATGTCCGCAAAATCCCGTACGATTGGGATACTTGACACTGAGTCCTTGACTTCAGTTGCCTCGAAGAGCACCTGATATACCTCATCTCCCTGCAGGTGGTCCTTGACGGCCTGAATAGATGATAAGAAGAGACGAGAGGTGGGTTGAGTACCTTCGAAAACTACTTCACCGTCTTCGTGCTTAAGAACGATCCTCCTTGTCGGGCAGTCAATCCTTGCCTGGTTCTCGAACAACCAACTCATGCACAGGATCAGGTCATAGTCTTTCATCTTCAACATAGTTGCCGGGGCCTCAAACAGTCTTCCTCCAATCTCCACCCTCATGTTGCACGTGGCATTTGTTAGAACCTCCAATCCATCCGGGAATCGCACCCTCCTGTAATCACTCCTAAAGTGTTGGACTTGGTCTAGGTCCTCGATAAACTTAGCGGATACGAACGAGTGCGAGGCACCCGTATCGAACAAGGTAAACACGGGTTTGCCGTAAACGCGTACTAAACCTGAGGGTTTTGTCTGTTTGGTTCAATGCTAAGGTAAAACTGAAATTTATAAGGTACAAATAATTAAAAGAAACGCATCAAAGTACCTGCGATGACCCTTGCTGGGTCCCGGGGCCTTGCCAAGTCTAGGGCGTATGCCTGCTCCCGGTACTGTCTCCGTTCGTCGCCCTGAAATCCACGACCTTGTCCACGTCCTCGGCCCCTGAAATGCTGGCCCTGTGGTGCCGCCCGTAGTGCCGGTGGAGCATTCCTCTGAGGGCATTTTCTCTTGATATGGCCGATCTGGACGCAGTGGTAGCACTCCGGTGGTGGACCACCTCCTCCAATCCTTGGCATCTCCCGCATCTGTAGAGGCTGAGGAACCAACACTATCTCCTCTCTCTGCTCCTGCCTCTCCTCCTGGCCGGGTCGGACCTCCGTCTTTCTCTCCCTAGCGTCTCGGCCTCTCGACTGATCCCTTCTGCCTCCTCGTCCCTGATCTTCCATCGGTCTCTTTCTCCCACGAATAGCTTGCTGGTCTATCTACAGCTTCTTTGCCATCTCTAGAATCTTTGTCATGCTGCCGTCGGAGACAAAGAGGAGGGCCTGTCTCAGCTCATCACGGAGGCCCTTGTAGAACCTCTTTGCAAATTCTGCGTCATTCAGCTGATAAGAAACCGCAAACCGGGATAGATGGGTAAATTCCCGGTGATACTCCAGAACCGTCCTGCTCCCCTGTCTCAACTGCAAAAACCTATCCTCCAGCTCGTCTCTCGCAGACTGCGACACGAAATGCTCCAGCAGTGCTGCTTTGAAATCCTCCCACGAAACGTCCGCAACCTCCAGTCCCGGATAAACTGTAACTAGGAACCTCTTCCACCACATCTTAGCATGAGACTCCAAGCAAGAAACCACCAGTGGCACCTCCATGTCTGTCGGGCACTGGATCCTTATCAACATCTCCTTCATGATGTCTACCCACTCCTCAGTCCTCACAGCGGTCTCCGTCTTGATGTAAGATGGCGGGGAGAGACCTCGAAAGATGCTTAGCCAGTTGGCCCCAGGGTTTTGCTGAGGAGTCGGTGCCTGTTGTGCCCTGAAAGTCTCCAGAATGGCAGTCAGTGTTTGTCCCAACTCTGTCTGCTGGAACGGGGTAGGAGCCGGTGGTGGTGGGACGACGTCTGGAGTCGGTGGGACTCCATGCTGTGGCGTAGGGTTCGTCGCGGGCTACACAAGAAAATTACACTTGTAAGGAACTTAGCTAAAGAACGATCAGTTATAAGTGGACCTTTTCATGTGATTTCCCTTATGGGCACACCATTGCTTCCGCTACTAGTTTGTCCTCAAACTAAGCTCACGCGGGGTGGCCCAGGGTTTGTGGACTTCTTTTCTTCGGATCGAGGTTTCGCTCTGATACCATTTGTAAGACCCCATTTTTTTCTTTCAAACAACCCAGTCTTAGGCCCAGAACCGTCGCTTTGTGGTGACACCCTCGCCCGGGAAGGTCGCCACTACAAAACGCCGATACTGCCGGCCAAATCGATCACGAAGAATTAAAGAAGAATAAGCTAAATGAAAGCCAAGTCCACATCACATAGAAAAGAAATACATCCACGAAGAGATGTCCACATAAATATTATTGAAATAAAGAAAAGAGATAACAAGGGCTCCGGCCCGGTACATCCAGGCTCATTACAAATTCTCCGGCGGAAGCAAAATAACAATAACTAATATCCACTCACGGATCCTGTCATCGGTGCTCCCGTGCTAGACTGCCCCACCTCCATCTGCACCGGCCTCTGGTGCTGCTCCATCGCCGCGGTCTCCTAAAATGATATGGTCCACCGACCGTTAGTCAAAAAGACTAAGCCAATCCCCCACCCCTCCCCCGGTGACTCCTAGGCACCGAGCGGAAAGGATGAAGCGGAGGACAAACAAGGGGTAATAGCAAAAGCAGATGACATGGTATATTCTACAGGAAGAGTTCTACCACTACTCAAGTATATATACATAAATGAAACAGGTAATAAAGCATAGTAAGAGCAAGTAAAGAATAAATAAAGTGCAGTAAGTAAAGACATATATAAAGGAAAGGTAACCATTGATTTATAGGAATGCTCACACAAACCTATAGACCAAGGGGTCGTTTAGCAAGGCCTATCGTATAAGAAGTCCCATAACCGACTTATACGATAGGGGTAGGGGTTGAAATGCAATGTTTATGCTATGACAGGCAAGGTATGCAGTTATGCTATGATCATACAAGTGCAACTCACCCACTTCGACTCTATGTGCACAGACCTTTAGTTCCCCCTTTTTGGAGCTAGCAAGACTCCCAGGATACTTCCGTAGTGGCAAACGGAAGCGGTGGGTTGGGCCTCGCCCACCTCTAGGTTGTTATATGCACTACCTAACCTAGACCTATCGTACGCCTCAACACAAAACCGCGGAGCATCTGCGTACTCTTACTGGCTGGACCACCAGACTTTTATGGACAAGTGCAAATTCCACACTTGCCGAGCCCGAGTATCAACGTCAGTGCAATGACTATCGACACTAAGGACCCACCACTTTGTGCACATACAACATGTTCTACTATCTATCTACAAACTCCAACATAAACCACATGGACTTAACTTGCCCAACCAAGAGCCAAACTGAGTCACACACTCTCCGGATCAACAATCCGCACCTACCACCACCGAGCCTACAACTCGGGGTACCAATCAACCAAACTCCTGTGACAATGGAGTGTGAGTGAATGTGTTATTTGTTAGTCTTGAACATCTTCTATACTCCTACGACATATGGTTAAACTTGGACTTCCCGAGGGTTACCCTGTAAGGGGCTCGCTACGGTACTAGGAACTGTAATGGGTTGACACCCCAAAGTTCCCTTTCTCAAGATACTTACTGTTGTTGGTATCTACCCTTAAGAATTCCCTTCTACCGTTTCACTTGAGTTAGACCTAAGTGCTTTAGGACACACCAGGGGAAAGACGATCTTTCGTCAATCCCCAGGACAACCTTACCCTTAACCCACCAAGACACTTTTCTCACATACACTTCCTTGGGTGGACTCACAATTATCTAATCAACCCATGTGCACCATCTGCACACCATTTCCACCTAGTAGGTTACTAAAAACCTAAGTTTCGCAGATTTACTATACGCAGACCAAACTAATTATAGGAGGCTCAACCCTAGAGGTACTCCAAATATTCATCCAACTGACCCAAGCTATTTACTGGAGATCTATCATGATGTTATTAGACTAACACCAGAGAATCATATTTTTCCCTAATTAATTAATATTTATTTTAATTTCTCCAAACATCTGGCAAGCATGAAAATGAACAAGAACTATAAGTAAATCTTATGATATGGCTTCCCAAAATTTATGATAAATCTATGGTGGCTAAATAACAACAGAAACAGTATGTCACATTTTTACAGTAAGAAATTCTCCTCTAATTTAATTATTTAACTTCTATACAAAATCATAGTTTTATGAAGGAACTACCAAAATGGTCAACACTAAAATTATGGGAAAATTACCAAGCTCTAGTATTCACCAGAAAAGGCTATTGACTAAGTTTCAGGGCTTAAGAATATCATTTTCTCACTAAAATAATTAAATTAAGAAAACCTCAAATTCAATGAACTGTGAAGTAGCCTACTGATTTAAGTCCTCAAAAATTCTATAAAAATTTACAGAGGTTCCTAATGTCCAGGAAGGGCCTATCACCTATTCTCATAATTTAGCAAAGAGTTTTGGGCCCTCAAATATTTTTCTTAAGTTTAAACCAAAACAAGTGCCTTGAGAAAGAAGTACTGATTAAATTATTTAATAAAATTCACAAAAATTACCAGAGGTCTAAATCATGATTGTAATGGCACAAACAATGTTTCATCATCATCCAAGACTTTTTAAGCATGTAAATGTGTCTTATAATATGTTTCCCTAAAGGGGTTATGTCCTAATTCAAAGGGAAAATAGACTCCTAAAATTCTTATAAAATTACCCAGTGCCTAATTACACTCTATGAATCTATCCACCAAATTTCAAAACCAACCAGGGAATTCTGACCACATGGCCTTCACAAGGCTCTAAATGCACACCTACGAATTTAACTAGTATTCTAGGGCTTATCCACCTCCACACCACCCCAAATCACTCATGGGGATTCTTTAGGTGATACTAAACCAGTTACCAAGGTTTCACTACATGGTGATGAGTTTTGGCCATTATACCCCAAGGTAAACATCATGCCCTAATTTTTGACCCTATTTGTCCTAACTTGGGTTTACAAAATACTCAAACAAAACAGTCCCAATTGGGCTGATAATTTTACCAAGGTCATACAGTAACCCTAAAGAGCACCCACCAAAACTTGGAGGGAATTGGAGGTCATTTAACCTACTAATTAATTATTAGATGATCTATGAAATTATTTCAAAAACCTTAGAAAAAGGTTCTCCTAAAAATCTCATCTTTGGATATGATGTGTGTGTAGGTATAAGTAGACTATGTTTCAAATCTCAAGTCCATATCATTTCCCAATCAAAAGTTATTCAAGAATTGGTAGCTGTCCTACACTAGGGACCAGCCCCACTAAAATGGACCTATAAGGAGCTACAGAACTCCTTTTGGAGTGAAATAAATTTTGAAATAAAGCAGACCCTAAGGGCTACAACTTTGGTGTTGACCATTTTTTCTGTAGAGGGGCCTAAGTATTTTTAACAATTAAATCTAAGTACAGCAAAATATATGACAGAAATCTTGAAGTCAATTAATTAAATAACTGTTACTGAGTTCGACGAAATTTAAACTGCGCTCGACGAAAGCAGAGCAAACTGCGTTCAACGAAAGGCGATCAATTCTGCGTTCGATGAAAGCAGATCAAGTCTGCGTTCGACGAAAGCCAAACAACTCTACGTTCGACCAATTTCTTAAGTATCTGTGTTCGACTAATTTAACGTATAACAGCGCTCGACTAAATTAACTTATATCAGCGTTCGACTTACAGATTCCTTCGACGAACTTCTACTCCCGTTCGACGAAATATTTTGTTCGACGAACTATCTCGCTCGACGAACTTCTCGTTCGACGAACTATCTCGTTCGGCGAACTTCTTGTTGCGCTCAACGAATCAAATGATATAATCTTAAACGTAAATAAATAGATCCGATGGCTCTCCATCATCGTCCCCGAATGTTGGACGGCTCACGACGGCCCGTCCTGGGCCTCTTTGTGGGGTGATTTCCCGGCCACCTGCGTTTCTTTCCGGCCGACCAATGCCACCACCACCTCCGTTGAGGTGGTGGCCGGCGATAGGTGGTGGTTGGCCGGCCGGAGGTGGTCAGATCTGAATTTTAGAGGAGGGAAAAGAGCTCGAAACGAGCCTTTTTTTGGAAGTGCAATCTGAGCCCTATTGGGCACGGATCAAGCCCCAAATTAGGAAATGATCTAGAACCAAGGGAGGAGAAGAGGATCGGACCTGAGCAGGGGCTTGGCGGCGTGAATTCCGGTGAGTTGCCATTGTTGGTGCTGGAGCTTTTGATGCCATGCCGATCTAGGATTTTTCTGCACGAAATTCACTGGCAAAGAGGGGAATCTCTTTCTCTCTAAGCACTGAAGGAAATGGGAGGAGTTTCATTCGACTAAGATGGCTTTATCTCCAAAAGCCATTAATGGCCATTAACCAAATTTCAGTTACAGCTATATTCTCTCTGAAACAGCCCCCTTGGCCATGGAAAACTCCAGAAATTCGTGGGTAACTGAAGGGGAGATGAATGCACATCAATTGGGAGGGATTTGAAGGGTCAATAGCATATAATCACCATAAAAGCTCTCTTTCTCTCTCTCCGATTTGGAGAAACCTCCCTTTTCTCTCTCCTGGCCGACTCTCTCCAAATTGAATGGCCACCTCAGCAGCATTCAAACCCCATTAGGTGGTGGACCACCTTAATTGGGTCTAGCCCAAGTGGATTGGGCTAGATTAGGTTAAATTGGGGTATGTTGACCTAAATTAAGCTTGAGTTTGACTTTGGTCAAATTGACCAATTGGGTTGACCCCAAAGGGTGACTTGAGCTCCATTGGCTTCCCTCAAGGGTTAGGAAGGTATAGGTGGGGTCAATTTGACAAGGTGAGGGTGAATTGCCCTTTATTAGGGCACTTTGACCAAATTAGGGTTTAGGGCAAATTGGTCAAATTAGAGGCCCCATGATGGGGATTTTTGGTCCATTCGGATTCTAGTACCCATACAAGGATATGGGCATGGTCAATTTGGCATGGTGGGGGCCAATTGATCTTAATTGAGCTAGTTTGACCAATTTAGGGTTAAGGTTGACTTTAGTCAAATTGGCCTCTTAGGTTGACCCCAATGGGTCACTGGTGCTTCAAGGAGACCTCTAACTGGTTAGAGATACTATGTGGGGTCAATGTTCAAGTTGGGGTCCTAAAGTCCAACCCTAGGCTTGGTATCTGAAAATTGCTATTTGCAGACCACTTGGGTTTTCTCCTTCTCACCTATGTTCACAAGGTCTTGAGCTCTTCCTATGGTTTTGTCATGACCTAGTCATGACAAAACCAACTTAGGGGTCTAGTTGTCTGAGGGATGTTACACCATGGTTGCTCCATGAGAAATTCGGATGATTCCTATAACCCGCATTGTCTGTATTGTTATACAGAGCGGTGTTGAGGTTATAGGAAGGCCGAGGCGGATTTCCCATGTTGTCAACATGTTCTTCAATTAAAACGTTATTAGCCCAAAGAGGAGTGGCGTAGGAAGCAGACATCTCCGCCACTTACTTTGTTAAGTGTTCAACTTGTAAAGCCAAATTTGCGTTTGCGTCTATTTCAAAAATTCCGGCCGGCTTATTAGGCCGCGCTCAGGGCATGTTCCATTGGTACGCATTCGTGGCCATCTCTTCAAAAAGCTCTTGAGCGGCGACCGGGGTTTTGTTATTCAATGTCCCCTCGGCGGGCGCATCAATCATTTGCCTCGTTTGGAGATTTAAGCCATTATAAAATATTTGCACTTGTTGCCAAGTGGCAAGTGCGTGGTGAGGGCATCGACGCAAAAGCTCCTTGAAGCGCTCCCATGTGTCATAGAGTGTCTCAGTGTCAATTTGCATGAACGACGCAATATCAGTGCGCAATTTAGCGGTCTTTGAAGGCGGGAAATATTTATTGAGAAATTTTTTCGCCATTTCGGCCCATGTAGTGATGGACCCCCTAGGTAGGGAGCCCAGCCACTGCTTGGCCTTAGACCGCAAAGAAAAAGAAAAAAAAAACGCAATCGAATGGCATCATCGGTGACGCCATTGATCTTAAAAGTGTCACAAATTTCAAGAAAGTAAGAAATATGCGAATTTGGATCCTCGTCTGGTTGACCATCGAAGATCACCGATTGTTGCACCATTTGTATGATGCTGGACTTGATCTCAAACTTATTGTTCACCACCGTGGGGCGAATAATACTTGACTGTGTGCCTTCCAAATTCGGCCGCGCATAATAGGACATGGTCCGTTGCGCGTCCTCATTAGGATTTGGCTCGTTAAGATTAAGAGGATTAAGATTATGATCCATATTCACTGTGTTAGTGTCCCCGATCCACTCTTCAGATTCTACTTGATTTTCCTGATCACGAGAAAGGCGGTGCCTCAAAAAGTTTCGCTCGATCTCTGTATCAAAAGGAATAATCGAAGCGCTACCTCGGGTCATACACTAAAAAGAGAAGAAGGGAAAAGGAAAAACTATTTTTTTTTTAAATTTAGAAAAAACAAAATAAAATAAAAAGAAGCATGATAAAATTAATAGCTATCCTCTTTTCAAAATATCTATGCAAAATCCCCGGCAACGGCGCCAAAAACATGATATAGATTTTCTGTGTTTTGAATTTAAGTGAAGGTTTGAAGATTTTCTCCAAAACTATATCCGATTAAGGCAAGTGTACCTTATCGTTTATAGTATAGGATATTTAGGAATATCAAGGTCGTATTCCACGGGGCGCATTGATTACTTCTACTTCGAGGAAAGTCACCATTATCTTATCGATGAAATTTTGAGGTTTGTTTTGCTTAACTAAAAAAAAGACAACATGCAAGCTAAGTGAAATGATTAAACAAAATTAAAAAGACTTAATGCTCAAACATGGTGGAGGGGGAAAAGGAAAGAAAAATTAACATTGCATGAAAGGAAGAGTGCTTAAGGAGAAAGAGGACATGAAAGGAAGCAAACTTAATTTTATTGAAAACCAAAACGATTACAAGCTTAAGAAGAGATTACAAAGCTAGGAAAGTAAAGTTACAAGCTTTAATTAACTAGAGCAAGTAAGAAATAAAAACTAGTACATTACATGAAAAAGAGAACATGAAAGCTTAAGGAAAAATATGAACATGAACATGAAAAACTTCACTATCAGCTCTAGCAGCACCTCCCCCACTCCAAAATTTTGAATTTATAGCAGAAAATTTCAAGTTACACGCCCTCGGTCACGGGCGTGACCTAGGGCGTGTAAACATTGCTGACATTAGATCTGACAGTGGCATGGAATTTGCATGACGGCGGGAGAAATTCAGACATTACACACCCGTGTAACTTGGGTCACGGGCGTGTCTTTGGACGGCTGCATTAAATGCAGCGTGGGCTGGATTGCGGCGGCGGCGTGCAGGGATCACGCGGGAAAGTCACGGGCGTGACATTGGGGTCACAGGCGTGAAATTTCGGGTCACGGGCGTGTACTTGGGCGCCCTCAATTAATGCAGCGTGGGCTATAATTCGGCGCGGCAGAAAGTGTTCATCGAACGAAGCTTAGACTTCGTCGAATGCAGGGGCAAAGCTTTCGTCGAACGCACCGGCAGAGAGCGTTCGTCGAACGGAGCTCAGATTTTGTCGAACGAAGTGGCAGAGAACTTTCGTCGAACGCAGCTCCAATTTTGTCGAACGCAGATCTTTAGGCTACACGCCCTTGGTTACGGGCGTGACTGAGGGCGTGACTTGTGATTTTCTCCAATTTTCCCCAAAATTCTGCAAAAATAAAAGTAAACTATATTTACAACAGAAATTATAAAAGAAGTGATTTTATACTAAAATATAAATAATATTTGCAATTTTAAATTAAAACTAAACTAAATACTATAATTAAAATACGCATAAATATTACCATCACATGCACTCGCCCGATTTGTTCTTCAACGGATCCACCTGAACCGCGTCGAATGGAGAGAAACTCGTCCGCCTTGATTGCTTCACGCCGGATCTTGGTTTCCCGGGGCCACAACCCGTTCTTCTTCCTTCTTCACCTTTGCCGAAACTTCTCAAGAAGAGGGAGTATGATGGGAGGCAATGAGAGGGGGCTGAAGTTGAGGGAGAAAAGAAAAAGGGGGAAGGAGAAGTGGTGGCCGGCGGCCAAGAGGAGGGAGGAAGAGAGATGGGCGGCCAAGAGGGGGCCGAAATCCAATGAAGGAAGAAAGAGAGAGGGGGGGGGGGGGGGGGGGGGGGGGCGGCTAGGAGAGGGAGAAACTCAAGAGGGAAATTTAGGGTTTAGGTTTTTTTTCTTATCATTCAATATAATAAATCTAATACAAGATGGCCTTTTGTATGCAAGCCAACAAACACGGCTAAACGCAGTCCGAAATTAAAATATAACATGAGAATGGCTAAACACAGTCCAAAATTAAAATAAAACATGGACATAAACAAAGTCCAAAATAAAAGACAAAGCTAGATAATATTTTAATTAATTATTATAATAAAATAATTACAATTATTAATTATTAATCTTGCGTTGCGGACGAAGGTTGTAACGGTGATGACGTTCTTCATGACGGTGCGGCGATGGCGTTCTTCAAAATGCTTTTCGTGGCGATGGCGTACACCATGATTGTTGTTGCGGCATCGTCCATCCGACACTTCAAATGTAGTGTTGCGGCAGCGATCAATATAATGCGTCGAGTCGGTGTCGTCAAGGAACTGGTCATGAATATATGGTGGGGTGTCGTCGCCATCAATCGCCCCAGAGAGATACAATAACCGCCCATTCAGATCGTTAGCGGTCTCAATAAAAACCAGACCGCGCGACCAACAAACAGGAAACATTCTTGGACACAACAAGCTGACACAAAAAAAGGGACAGAAAGAGCCAGCACAGACCGCACGGTCACATCAGTCTGTATTCCTCAGACCGCCCAACACACTTCCTCTTCCACTTCAAAAAGTTCAACAAAAGTTATTTAGAGTACTTTACCTTCAACAACTTGGAGTTACAACTACTCAGTAATCCAAGTTACTCTATTTTCTTCTCTACTTCTCAGAGCTGCGTTGATGTTTAAAATCGATTGTTTGGAAAAAACAAAACGAGAGGTTATGTGATGATATTCTCCAAACCTATATCCGATGAAGGCAAGTGTACCTTATCATCTATAGTATAGGATATTTTATAAACACCAAGGTCGTATTCCTTGGGACGCGTTGATTACTTCTACTTCGAAGCAGAAACTACTATCTTATCAATTTATTTTTGCGAGTAGTTTTACTTAACTAAAAAGAGAGAGAAATTGCAAATTAAAGTAAGGTTTAGATAATGATTAAAATGATTAGTACTCAATCTTAAATCACCTTGGCATGAGAATAATCAAAAAGTTGAAATAAATCTAATTCCTTTTAAGTAAACTACTTGACCGTGGAGGTTCCCAAAGCTTGAACATGCATCTCTCTCGGGAAATGCCTAACTAAGTTTAGGAAAAATCGACCAAACTCTTGTTCTATAATCGAATGCCTAAAACTTACTTTACGATGTGAACCCCACTATTGGATTTGACTCCAATACGGGAGATTTATGTCATCCTCTCTTGAGGTTGCATGAAACTCTCTTTACCCTTGAGTGATCGATTCATAATATGAGCCTCTCGGTTAACTAAGTATGAAAACCTAAGTGATAACCGTATATCAGTAATATGGTCTCACTACTTTAAAAATCAAGGGTAAATCAAAAGTATTTATGTAAATGGAAAAATAGAGCTAAAAGTTTATTACTTGATTATCTCATCCTCGGATCATCTCAATCGAGCACTAATGAGAGTTTAGTTAATCATGGTGGAGGGGAAAAAGAAAAACATGAAATAAGATTACATGAAAAATTACTAAAGTAGAGAGAGAAATTAGGAAAAGCAAAGTTAAAACTTTTATTGAAAATAAAAGAGATTACAAGCCTTAAGGAAGATTACAATACTAGAAAAAGAGAGATTATAAGCTTAAGGAAAAATTGCATAAAAGAAATCTAGGAGAACATTACTTGAAAAGAAGAGAAGAAGAGTACATAAGGAAAAAAATATGAAAACATCAATTAACAGCCCTAGCAGCACCTCCTCCTATCCAAAATTCAGAACCATGGATTCAAGGAGACCTATGGAATTTATTGGAAAAAATATCAAGTTACATGCCCTTGGTCACGCCCGTGACCAAGGGCATGTAAACACTATTCTGCTCAGCTGGGTTGGCGGTGTGGGGCTTGCGTGACGACACCATGAAATTCAGAGATTACATGCTCGTGACAAGTCGGCCACGACCATGTACTAGGGCGGCTTCATTAAATGCAGCGCATGCGTGACTAGCGGCGTGGCGGAAGCCAGAGATTATGCGGGATGAGTCACAACCGTGACTTGCAGGAACACGGGCGTGACTTGGACAAACCTGCACGGAATCTCCACCTGGACACGACAGCGACTGTGAGTGATCTTTAAGTTGAAACGCCCTTGGTCACGAGCGTAACCGAGGGAATGTAATTGAATACGAGTGTAACTTGGGGTAGGGGCGAATGATCTAAAATTGTGCGGCAGCAGCACTGGGCATAGATTAAAATTACACGCCCTTGGTTACGGGCGAGACCGAGGGTGTGCTATGCAAATTTGACCCAAATTATCCCAAAATTCTGCAAAAATAGAAATATACTAAATTAGATTCAATTTGTAGAAAAGAACTATTTATAAACTAAAATTGACATAAATAAGAAAAATTCATATTGAATAAATACTAAAATTTATACTAAAAAATTCATATAAAACTACTTATCAAATACCCCATACTTGAGCTTTTGCTATTCTAGAGCAAAAGTATGAGACATATTTTATAAGACATTAATATAATTTTTTATTTAAACTAAAACTTGATTTATACCAAAAGTAAGTTAAGAATAAAATCTAGGAGGATTTAAGTCCTAATTTATGATGATGATTTGAAAAGATGAAAAATGCTTAGCTAAGGACTTCTCAAGATAACTAACTAGCTAACAAAATTATAAAACATTTCAAACTAAATTAGATTAAAATTATAAGAACAATAACTTAAAAGAAACTTAAGGAAAAGGTAATCTACTAAATATTGATTTCTCCATAACTTAAATTAAATCTAGATCAATGATATTGGTTAATTAGGATTCACAAAATTTGGCAAAAGAAGAGATCTTAGAATGAAGGTGATGGATTTTATCCTCTCACCTCACTCAATTTTTTTTCTAAATGTATATGTTTAAGAAAATGATGAATTTTATCCTCTCATTTTCCATGACATATAATCTTGTAAAATTCTCTTCTAATAAAAACCCAAAATGTATATGTTTAGGAGTAATGAATTTTATCCCCTTACTCCATGCCATATAATCTTTTAAATGATTTTGGGTGCATATGTATAGGGAATAATGAATTTTATCCTCTTATTCCCATGACATATGATCTTTTAAAACTCTTTTTTATGCCAACAAAGGGGTATGGTAGAGAAAAATTTCTAGCTTATAAATTAAATTATTGAGAGCAAATTCTAATAAATTAAAATTTCCTAAGATCTAAAAGGCTAGAAGAAAATATAATAGAAATATAAGGAGGTTTAGCAAATTTATTACAAAACGAAACCATTTAAACTAAAAAGAGAAGTCACGCTAAATAGATTCTCTAATCAAATTAAAATCATAAAAAGATTCATAAAACAAGATTACCTAAAATTTAAATTTAACAAACTACGATAAAACAAAATTTTAGCCAATTAAAAACATAAAAATGCTTATAAGCTTTCTCCAATAGATTTACATGAAATAACAAAAACAACAAGTAGGTTTTTTATAAATTTTTTTTTTATTTTTATTCTACGTTTTTCATATTTGTTTGGAATTTTTGATATTATCTTTTTTTTTTTGAATTTTTAATGATAATAATAAAAGAAACTAATTTTAATCCTAATTTTTTTTAACTCCTGGACTTCCCAAGGTATACTCCGTGAAGGGTTCTCACCGGTACTAGGAGGTGTGTTGGGACGATAGCCCAAACAACTATATTAGATTTTCTATTATCTAATTTTTATTTTGATTTTTTGGGTTTTGAAAATGCTTGAGTAATAGAAAATATTAAAAATAATTTTTTTTGAAGATTTTCTAACTTAAGAACTACATTTTTAAGGACTATATTTACACACTTATACTTAAAGTTAAACATTGTCCCCAATGTTTAAAACTATGTATGAAGCAATAAGAAAATGAAAACAAGACAATAAAGTGCAAACTAAAACAAAAAAGGAATACAAGATAAAAGAGAATGAAGGAGATGGGGGGGGGGGGGGAGTAGGCGTCCCTAATTATGAAATTTTTGGGCGGGACTGGTGGGGTTCCTGCAAAATACGTTAAAACAAAAACAAAAATAACAAAAAGATAACTTTGAGGTGCCTCCCAAAAGTGCTTTATTTAAGGTAAAGTAGCTTGACACATTTGCGCTTATTGGCGGAAGGATAATGGATTCACTATTCTCGTTCGATAATTCTCCTGAAAGATACAACTTGAGAAGGTTACCATTTACTTTGAAGGAGCCTTTTTCTGGGTGGGAGATGAGAACTGTCCCATATGACCAAACCTCTTTAATGATAAAGGGGCTGGACCATCGAGATTTTAACTTTCCCGGAAAAAGGCGAAGACGATAGTTATAAAGGAGGATGAGATCGCCCGACGAAAATGTTTTTGAAATTTTTATATTTTTATCGTGGTAGAACTTTGTTCGCTCCTTACAAAATTTGTTGCTCTCTTACGTGTTTGCGCACCACTCATCGAGTTCGTTTAATCGAAACTTTCTTTGTTCGGCTAGTAAAGTAGAATTAAGGTTTAAAAATTTAAGCACCCAGAATGCGCGATGCTCTAACTTGACCGGAAGGTGGCAAGCCTTGCCATACACCAATCGATATGGTGTACAACCAATGAAGGTCTTGTACATCATTCGATATGCCCATAGCGCGTCATCAAACTTGAGTGCCCAATCCTTCCTATTAAGAGAAACTATTTTTTCTAATATCTGCTTTAACTCGCGGTTCACGACTTCAACTTGACCGCTCATTTGTGCGTGATAAGCAGTGGAGAGCTTGTGCGTGATATCATATTTCACTAAAATATTGCAGAAATGGGTGCCCCTATCACTAACTATAGCGTGTGGCATGCCAAAATGAGAGATTTTTTTCTTCCAAAAATTAACGAAGACTTTTGCATCATTGGTGGGGAGAGCTTGTGCTCCCGCCCACCTTGATACGTAGTAGACAGCAACGAGAATATACTTATTTGAAAAAGATGGAGGGAGAGGAACAACAAAATTGATACCCCCAAAGGTCAAAAATATCGCATTCTAGAAAAATATTTTGGGGCATCTCATTCCGGCGGGAGATGTTGCCCGACCACTGGCAGCTGTCGCAAGTACTCACAAGGGTGTGAGCATCTTTAAAGAGCATGGGCCAATAAAAGCCCGCCTTTAGCGCCTTCCTCGCGGTTCGGTTTGCTTGATAATGACCACCGGTTGGTCCTTCGTCGCTCGAGACACATCTTCTCACTACGTGGTCCGCATAGAAATGGAATAGAAATGGGTCCTCCCAAAAATAATTCAATAAATTAGAAAAGAATTTCTTCTTTTGCTGACTCGAGAATTCTTTTGGCAAAAAAACCGTGGCAAAAGGGTACGTTATTAGCCACAGTAGCATATTTTTGTGGCTAATACTATTTGCCACGACCAATCCGTGGCTAAATCTTTTTCTCCATGCGACTTTAGCCACAAATTTTTTCCGTGGCTAGACCATGGCAAAAGATCGTTAGCCACGGTTTTAGACCTTTTGCCAGGGCAAATTGCCCTGGCCAAAAATCTATTTTCTAGTAGTGCAAGAACCGGGCTACTAAATAGTTAGCCAGATCCGTGAACCAGCGGGGTTGAAGATGTCATTATATTTTTGAGAGCAAGGAGGTTCTTCACGGAATTTATCATTAATATTGGCTTCCACTAATGCTTCCGTAACAGGATTTTCTAAACCGGAAAGATGATCGGCCGCCAAGTTTTCATCTCCCCTCTTGTCCTAGATCTCTAAATCAAACTGCTACAAGAGGAAGATCCATTGCAATAAACAGGGCTTGGCGTCCGTATTACTTAGACGATACCTAAGAGCAGAGTGATCTGTGAAGACAATAACTTTGGAGAGAGTGATATATGACCTAAACTTATCAAAGAAAAAACGATAGCTAGAAGCTCTAAAATATTTGGGTTTGACTAAAGTACACCTAGAGGGAGGGGGTGATTAGGTGATTTCAATGTTATTTAGTCCTTTAAAATTATTTAGCACAACACACAAGCAAGTCAGAAAATACACAGAGATTTATAGTGGTTCCCTTCAAGACAATTTGTCAAGAGGTAGTCCACTTTCCCTCCCACCTATCTAGCAATGTGATAAACTAGACAACTTCTCCAAACACTCAGATCTCTTTTACAATATAGTAGATCTTATAACTCAGACCACAAGGGGTCTTATCTAAGCCCTTACACAGAAAAGCCTACACTTAGTTTACACAAACCCTACCAATAAGATCAGACTTTACAAGTCCTACCAAACTCAGATCTTCACAAAGATCCTACCAAACTCAGATCTTCACCAAGATCCTACCAAACTAAGATCTTCACCATGATCCTTCCAAAAGAAAAGGTAGTTTTGCTGTTGCAGAAGAGAAGGCTTCAAAAATAAAGCTTTTACTGAATGATCTACTTCTTTTTCTTGTTGATGTAGCCTCAGAGATCTTTAGAATCACCAAAGCATTCTTGAGAATCTTTTTCTGAAAAATATCAGAATGAACTTCCTGTACATGAAGGAGATTATTTCTTTGATCTGCACAGCACAACAAGGAGGATTTCTTGTCCAACACACTTTTTTTATTGTAAGTGTGAGAGTGAGAGAATAATAAGAACTGTCTTTAGAATTCAAAATTTTCTCTATTTTATATTCTTTTGCACTTATGCATAATAGCCCTTAATAATTTATTCATTAATTAATTGGGCCATTAAGGAATATAGACTGAAACGGCAGAATAATATGCCATAAATGCTTTTTGCCGTTTTGGGAGCTTGCATAATATAGAAGTATTAGATATTTTTCTTTAATTGTTGTGTAATGGCTTGATCTATAGAGAATATATCATTAATTATTCCTTGATTGATGCACAAGATATGTGGCGTGCACATTCCCTGATAACAATTTCCAAGAAAATCTGTGCATTAAATGCAGCTCTGCAACTGCCAAGACGATAAACTTCCTTCAAGCCAATATCGTCTCGATCATCTACACGATACAAAGTCTTCAAGCCGATATCATCTTGATCATCTAGACGATATTACGTCTTCAAGCCGATATCTTTGACATGCTCCTTTCTTCAAGACTTAACATAATCTTCTATACGATATGACTTTTTCTAGACGATATCATCGAGATGTTTCTTTCTACACAACTTATTTTTAATCTTCAAGTCGACAAGGATTCTTCAAGATGATATTGTCGAAATGCTGTCTGCACGATTTAACTTGGCTTTCTCAACGATAAGCTTCTTTAAGACGATATCGTCGAGGGTGTCTCGATGATATTTTTCCTTTCTCAATGATTTGTCTTCTAAAGCTCAAGCCGACATTAGACTTAATGATTTTTCACTTCTATTATAGTTTTGATACTTAGAATATAGTCTTAATATATCTGTCACATCATGAACTAAAACACACATCAAAAATAACTTTGCTTATCTATACTTGTGTTCCTTCTTCAAATCTAGGAACATTGAAGGCACAATTCCCAAAAATCTCCCCCTATTTGAAGAAGCCAGAACTTTCAATTATAGATAAGCTTAACTAACAAATATATTCAATAAAAATTAAACAAAACTCTAAACATTTGATATATTGATTAATACATTGTCCCAAGCATACAAATATATTAGTCATAAGTGAAAACATAGAGTTGTGCAGTGTATTCCTAAAATCCTTGTTCATCGTCAATCCTCCTGAACAACTTTCCCTTTCCTAGATTATCCAGCCTTCTTGGATTTCTCAGCATCAACCAACTTCTGCTTTTGCCTTTCCAAATAGTTGTATGGCTTAGGATGATATCTAAGAGGAGGATGAGCATGCACTGAAGGATCTCCCATCTTGACCTTGTTCCAATAATCTCTTTTTCTAGCTTCACCCATCTTCAGAGCTATAGAATTTGCCTCTATCATGCTTTCCTTGTTGGTATAGAGTCCAAGTATTTAAGATGATATTGTTAAAATGTTAGAGGCCCGGAGTGAAGTAAAATGCGGAACACTTCACACAATCCACAAGCATGACAATCAATGACAATGGGAAGACAAAATAGTGCTCTTGTTATTTACTATCTCTATACAACTCAAGACATACATGGAGAGACATGATTCATAAGAATCACAGAGGAGAGAAGCACAAGACACAAAACAAGCCGCCAATGAACTGCCAAGGAAGAGACCGCCAGACCGCTTGAATAGGCAAGCCGCCCGGTTAACACTGAGACCGCGCGAACAGAGCACAAGCCGCACCTGTCAAACCGCAACCACAGACCGCACAACTAGCTGCTTTATTCAACTGCTGAAGATGACAGTCCGCACTTCTTGATCGCCAAGACCGCACAGTCTCAAGATCATAGAAGAACCCGCGAACACTTGACGAAGAACTGCTTCCTGCTGCAACCCGCAACTCAAGACCGACCGACCACTTAAGGCCGCCTGATCAACTGAGTCCGCTGCATAGTCCAAGAACACCTAAACACAGTCCGCACAGACAAACCGCTGCCGAACTAGTTTATTCAAAGCTAGAAAGAAAGGAGAATGCTGACAGTGACTGCTAGCTGCTAACCTGCGAACAAACAAACTGGTCAGACAAACCAAAACTGCGCGACCTCAAAATGAGACCAGCACAATCAAGCTAACTTTGGTTCTTACAGTTCTTGCATATGAATGGCTACCTTGGCGTCCCTATTTATAGGCAAACGAACGGATGTCGTCACCGCCCCTAGGGATACAATCACCTTCCTTATTGAAGCACGCGGTCTCTTCAAGACCTTATTACACTTAAGCAAAACTGTCCAAGGACAGCTTGCCAAGACTGTTGAAAATGTTGAAGTGGAAGTGTGTGAAGTTGGCGGTCTGTGGGGGGGGGGAGGGGGGGAGGGAGAGACCGCGCGGTTTGGTCTAACTGCTCGGTCTTGCGGTCTTCTCTAGCGGTCTGACCTTTTTGGTCTAGCCGCGGGCTTCTCGGCGTGACCGCCATTCTTCTGTCCAAGGGTGCCGAGGTGAGGCCGCGCAGTTTGGTTGTGTGACCGTGCGGTGCGGGCAGCCGGTCTGATGGCTGTCCGGTTTCTCTGTGGTGCGTGCGAGCTAAGGTCTTCTTAGTCGCGCGGTCTCCGGGTTGTGTTCGCATGGGTGGTCCTTTGGCGATCAGCTGGCATATGCGGTCTCAGGTGGTTGATCGACTTGGCGGGCTGTTGCCCTAGTCGGTCTGGTGTGTTCGAGGTCTCTGGAGGAGGTCGGGTGGCAAATACCGGTGGTGAGCATCATGACCGGGCAATTTGTCATGATCACATGGCTTATGTTGAATTCGGCGAGCTCACTAAGCAGGAGGATCTTTTGCTAATCACGCGGGTAGACCGGTATGGTCGCGCGGTCAAGGGGTGGTGATCCTATCTCATAGGGTGGTGACTGGATCAGGTCTCACGCCAATAAATAGGAGCCACTGTAGCAGCAAAATATATAGCACCAAGTGTAAGCTGAGCTCGCGACTTGTTCATGCGGTCTCTTTTTGTGACCGACCGGTTAGCTGATTGAACTTGTTTTGTGCAGCTTCGGCGGATTGTGCGGGTAGTAGCGGTCACCTCCTCTTCTGAAGGTGTTCAGGCGGTCTCGCGGCTTGCAGTGCGGGTTGCTGGAGTTCGGGAGGATCAGTGGAGTCCGGCAGTTCGCGTGGTTCTCAGTTGGTGTTGATCAAGTCCCAGGCAGGCAGTTCGGGTGATCCGATTTTCTAGCCGGGCGGACTGTCAAGTTGGGCGGTTAGGCGGTCTCAAGGAGTCAGACCGCTGGTTTTCCTTTTCAGCTGTTTTCTCTTCTGTTTTTGTGTACTGACGAAATCATGTCTCGCCATGTATACCTCGCCCTACAATGAAGAACTTTGCTTATCAATAAAGACTCTATTTCCTTCATGTGCTTCTGGTTGTTTGGCTTGTGAACTCTAAGTTGTATGATTCTTGCTCACTCCATAAAGATTTGGAAATTTTCACATGGTATCAAAGCTAGGTTGGAGTGGATAGAGCAGTGAATGACTTAGAGTAGCCATCGCCTTTGTGAAGAAGGAACCAGTGGTAGATCCATGGAAGCGAGGGGTCTTGGAATTGAGATGCTAAACTCGACTAACTTTAAGAACTGGAGGTCTTGTATGCAGAGTTATCTTCTAGGTGAGGACCTCTGGGAGGTGGTTGGAAGAGAGAGCACGGAGGAAGTTTTTCTGGTTGGAGATAACCATCATGAGGTGAGGAACTGGAAGCGGCTTAATGCCAAAGCAGAGTTCACCCTGAAGAGGGCAATATCACCTGATTTGTTTGATCACATCTTGGGGTGTGCATCAGCTGCAGAGATCTAGAGAGCCCTGGATGGGCTGTTTAACTAAAAGAATGTGGCAAGACTTCAATTCCTGGAGAACGAGCTGGCCAGATCGGCTCAAGATGACCTTTCTATCTCTACGTTCTTCTTGAAGTTGAAGAACTTGTGCACCGAGATTTCAGCGATGGATCCTGATGAGCCAATTTCTGAGGCTAAGCTGAAGAGGCACATCATCCGTGGCTTGCTGAAGGAATATGTTGCCTTTGTGATGTCGGTGCAGGGTTGGGAAAATCAGTCGTCTCTGCTGGAGTTGGAAAATATGCTTGCTTCACAGGAGAGTCTGGCAAGGCAGATGGCGGGGGTGTCAGTGTCTGGGGGAGATGGTGAAGTTCTCTTCACAGGAAAGAAGAAGAAGTGGGATAAGAAGAAGACCGCTGGAGGAGGCAATGGGCCTTCAAATTCTGGACAGCAGGAGAGGGGCTATGCTCCTAAGGCTGAAGGGAAGAAGAAGGGGGAAGGTACCAAGTGCTTCAGGTGCGGAAAGGTTGGTCGCATCAGGATGGATTGCAGGGTGAATCTTCAGCCGGGGCATGCTGCTACAGGAAAGGAGGAAGCTGAGGCCAGACAGACTGATGGAGGATGGGGAGGAGCCTTCTCGACTTCTGTTGGAGCTACGGTTCCTATCAACTATTAGGAGGACTAGATCGTGGACTCGGGGTGTGGTCATCACCTCACCAGGGACGAGTCGAAGCTTTCTTCAGCGTAACCCTACTCAGGTAATGATGCCATTATTACTACTGATAATACTGTGCATGTTGTCGAGAACGTGGGGGTTGTTTCCTTGGGCAGTGATAGAGGGACGCTTACGTTGTAGAGTGTTTATCATGTGCATGGAATGAGGAAAAATCTCTTCTCTATGATCACTATTGTAGACGCTGGGTATCACGTTCTGTTTGGCCCAACAGAAGTGTGGTTTCTTCGGAATGTGGAGGCGGTGAAGGCTGAGGTCGTTCATGTCGGAAGGAGAGCTAAAGACTTGTTCATCTTATCGACAAGTTCTTATGTTGACAAGATGAGGACGAATGATAGAGCTGTGATATGGCACGAGAGGTTGGGGCATGTAGGGATGGATAAGTTGAAGGCTATGACGGTGAGAGGTCTGGTCAAGGGCCTGCCTAGTCTATCTTCCTATGGAGACGGTCATGTGTGCGCGGGATGTCAGTTCGGCAAGTCTCATCGACTACCATTTGACAAGTTGCAGACAAGGAGTAGTGTGCCGCTGGAGTGCATCCACAGTTACTTAATGAGACCGACTGCTACCCCAAGCCTCGTAGGCAGCAGATATATGCTGGTATTGATCGATGATTACACCAGATATGTCTGGGTATATTTCTTGAAGGAGAAGGCGGAGGCATTTGCCAAGTTTGTGGAGTTCAAGGAGCTCGTGGAGGGTCGTCTTGGTCTGCGGGTTAAGAAGCTGAGAACTGACAACGGAGGGGAGTTCACCTCTGGTGAGTTCTCTACTTTTTGCAGGAAGGCAGGCATCCGGAGGGAGCTTACTTGTGCACATACCCCACAGTAAAACAGAGTTGTAGAGCAGAAGATCCGTCATCTGACGGAGACCTGCAAGTGTTGGCTGCATGCCAAGAGTATCCCAAAGTCCTTCTGGGTGGAGGGAATGTCTTGTGCTGCCTACGTCATCAACCAGATGCCTCTCAGTCCCATCAATATGAAGACTCCGCATGAATTGATGTTCAAGGAAAAGCCAAGCATGGCACACCTTCGGGTGTTTGGTTCCACCTGCTATGTGCACGTTCCAGATGTGCTTCGGACGAAGCTAGATGCGAAGGCAAGGAAGCTAGTCTTCGTGGGTTATGATGACCGGAAGAAGGGCTTGAAGTGCATAGACCCGGAGACGCGGAGATTTGTTGTATCTCGCGACGTCGTGTTCGATGAGGTGACGTCTTACAAGGGGGGCTCTGGTGTTAAGCTACCAGAAAGCGGGGTGGAGGAGCTGGAGAAAGCTGTGGAAAATATTCAGGTTGAGTTACCTGTGTCACCAGGTGGTCCATCAATATCTAGTTCTGAGACAGAGGCTTCTGGTTCAGGAAGCAGGGGGAGCGAAGCTCCTAGTACGTCTGGGAGAGGAGCTAGGGAAGAAGCAGCTGAAGATATTGCGAGTCAGGGGAAGGCGTTGCGGAGATCGAAGCGAACTATCATTGCCCCTGATCGCTATACAGGAGGAAACATGGTGAGCTTTGTCTCATATTTCTTTGCTGGTCCCTTGGATGAGAGGGAGCCATCCAGATTTGAAAAGGCTAAAGGCGTGGAACAGTGGGATTCAGCCATACAGGAAGAGATGAGTGCTCTTGAGAAGAATGAGACTTGGTCTCTGGTGCCCAAGGCCAAGGGCATCACCCCTGTGACATGCAAGTGGGTCTACAAGCTTAATAAGAAGGCTGATGGCAGTATCGAGCGATACAAGGATTGCCTTGTGGCTCGGGGATTCTCGCAGCAATACGGTGAAGATTATGAAGAGACATTCAGTCCGGTGGCAAAAATGACTTCAGTTCGGGTTGTGATTGCCTTGGCGGCGTGTTGGGGGTAGAAGATCTGGCAGCTCGACGTAAAGAATGTGTTCTTATACGGCGAGATTGACAAGGACATCTTCATGGTCCAGCTGCCAGGCTTCGTATCTGAAGATTTTCCGGAGCATGTCTGCAAGTTGAAGAAGGCCCTGTATGGGTTGGAGCAAGCGCCGAGGGTGTGGTATGGAAAGATAGCAGAGTATCTCTTATTCTGTGGGTTTGGTGCTTCAGACTCAGACTCAAGCTTGTTCATCAAGAAGAGCGGGGATCTTCAAGTCATCATGCTGCTCTATGTCGATGATATGATCGTGACAGGGAATTCAAAGGAGGAGGTAGCGCAGCTTCGAGCAGAGCAATCTATCAGGTTTGAGATGAAGGATCTGGGTGAGCTTCATCATTTCCTTGGACTCGAGGTGCAGAGGAAGGAGAGTGGAGTGCTGGTGTCCCAGGCTGGATATGCGGAGCGGAACGTGGAGCGGTTCGACATTAAGGAAGGGAAGTGCATTTCCACACCTCTGGAGAAGGCTATCAAACTTCGCAAGGATGAGGGGAGGATTCTGGAAGATCCGCTGGTGTTCCAGGCTCTGGTTGGGAGCTTGATCTATTTGACGATTACCAGGCCAGATATTGCATATGCAGTTGGTAGGGTGAGCCGTTATATGGCGGATCCACGGATGCCTCATCTTCTAGTGGCCAAGAATATATTGAAGTATGTCAAGGCAACCTCGGATATGGGTCTCCTTTACAGGAGGGATGCGGGCTTCGAGGTGCATGGGAACATGGACGCTGATTACGAGGGAGATTCGGATGATCGGAAGTCAACGTCTGGATACGTCTTCATGGCGGGCCCCACGGCTATATCATGGTGCAGTAAGAAGCAAGACTTTGTGTCTGTCTCAACCACGGAAGCGGAATACAAGGCTTCGGCCTTGGCAGCTCAGGAAGCCATCTGGCTTAGGAGGTTGGTTGGAGACGTCTATAAAGAGGTTCGGGGTCCGACTCTGCTCCGCGGCGACAACGAGAGTGCTCTCAAACTGGTTACTAATCCAGTTTGTCATGCGAGGATCAAGCATATCGAGATCGAGCATCATTTCATTCATGAAAAGGTGCTGGAGGGATCTCTTTCGGTCAAGCATGTACGGAGTCAGGACAACATTGCTGACATCTTCACAAAGGCGCTAGCGAAGGGGTCGTTTACTCGGCTAAGGAGTTTACTTGGGCTATTTTCAACTTCCCACTTCAAGGGTGAGTGTTGAAAATGTTGAAGTGGAAGTGTGTGAAGTTGTCGGTCTGGGGGGGGGGGGGGGGGGGGGGAGACCGCGCGGTTTGGTCTAACCGCTCGGTCTTGCGGTCTTCTCTGGGTCTGACCTCTTTGGTCTAGCCGCGGGCTTCTTGGTGTGCCCGCCGTTCTTCTGTCCAAGGGTGCCGAGGTGAGGCCGCGCGGTCTGGTTGTTTGACCGTGTGGTGCGGGCAGCCGGTCCGATGGCTGTCCGGTTTCTCTGTGGTGCGTACGAGCTAAGGTCTTCTTAGTCGTGCGGTCTCCGGGTTGTGTTCGCATGACTGGTCCTTTGGCGATCAGCTGGCATATGCGGTCGCAGGTGGTTGATCGACTTGGGGGGCTGTTGCCCTAGTCGGTCTGGTGTGTTCGTGGTCTCTAGAGGAGGTCGGGTGGCGAACACCGGTGGTGAGCATCATGACCGGGCAAGTTGTCATGATCGCGCGGCTTATGTTGAAGTCAGCGAGCTCACTAAGTAGGAGGATCTTTTGCTGATCGCGCGGGTTGACCGGTCTGGTCGTGCGGTCAAGGGGTGGTGATCCTATCTCATAGGGTGGTGACTGGATCAGGTCTCACGCCTATAAATAGGATCCACTGTAGCAGCAAAATATATAGCACCAAGTGTAAGCTGAGCTCGCGACTTGTTCTTGCGGTCTCTTTTTGTGACCAGCCGGTTAGCTGATCGAACTTGTTTTGTGCAGCTTCTGCGGATTGTGCGGGTAGCAGCGATCACCTCCTCTTTTGAAGGTTCGGGCGGTCTCACGTCTTGTAGTGCGAGTTGCTAGAGTTCGGGAGGATCAGTGGAGTCCAGAAGTTTGCGTGGTTCTCTATTAGTGTTGATCAAGTCGCAGGCAGGCAATTTGGGTGATCTGATTTTCTAGCCAGGCGGAATGTCAAGTCGGGCGGTTAGGCGGTCTCAAGGAGTCAGACCGCTGGTTTTCCTTTTCAGCTGTTTTCTCTTCTATTTTTGTGTACTGGCGAAATCATGTCTCGCCATGTATACCTCGCCTTGTAATGAAGAACATTGCTTATCAATAAAGACTCTATTTCCTTCATGTGCTTGTGGTTGTTTGGCTTGTGAACTCTAAGTTGTATGATTCTTGCTCACTCCATAAAGATTCGGAAAATTTCACAAAGACAACCTGGCAGACCGCCCTGTTTAAACCAGAGCAAGGATACTTGGGAAAAAATAAGCAGACCAAACACAGGTCGCCAACATCAGAGACACGCTGTAAGACCCCATTTTTTTTCTTTTCAAACAACCGGGTCTTAGGACCAGAACCGCCGCTTTGCGGTGACACCTTCACTCGGAAAGGTCGCCACTATAAAACGCCGATCCTGGCGGCCAAATCGATCACAAAGAAAAGTCCATTAAAGAAGACATGTCCACAGAATCAACATGAAATAAAAATGTCCACACGATATAACTGTATAAAAGATCACAAGGGTTACAATAAAAAAGCAGATGACGGGGCATAATCTACAGGAAGAGTTCTACCACTACACAAGTAAATATAACTATAGATGAAACAGTTAATAAGCATGGCAAGAGCAGGTAAAGAGTAAGTAAAGTGCAGTAAATAAAGACATGTATATAATAGAAAGTAAGCATTGATTTATAGGAATGCCCACACAAACCTATAGACGAAGGGGTCGTTTAGCAAGGCCTATCGTAATAAGAAGTCCCATAACCGACTTATACGATAGGGGTAGGGGTTGAAATGCAATGTTTATGCTATGACAGGCAAGGTATGCAGTTTTGCTATGTTCATACAAGTGCAACTCACCCACTTCGACTCTATGCGCACACACCTTTAGTTTGGAAGCGGTGGGTTGGGACTCGCCCACCTCTAGGTTGGTATTCACACTACCTAACCTAGACCTATCGTACGCCTCAACGCAAAACCGCGGAGCATCTGCGTACTCTTACTGGCTGGACCACCAGACTTTCAAGGCTAAGTGCAATTCCACACTTGCCGAGTCAACGTATTGACGTCGGTGTGAACGACCGTCCAATACCGGAGACCCACCACCTTCATGCACATGCAACATGTTCTACTATATCCCGAGCCATAAAATCTCCGGGCTAACCTGCCCGTCATCATAACCTTCCGAGCCACCGGCTCGTCGGACCAACCCGTCCGCACCAACAACATTACTGAGTCACAAGCTCACTAGACTAACTAGTCTGCCGCTACAACCACCGAGCCTGCCGCTCGTAAGACCAAACCAACTAACATTCCCGTGATAACGGGGTGTGGGTGAGTGTATTATTAAGTTAATCTTGTATAACAACTTCTTACTCCTACGACTTATGGTTAATCTTGGACTTCCCGAGGATTACCCTGTAACAGGCTTGATGCGGTACTAGGAGCCACAATGAGATGAAACCCAAAGCTACCTTTCTCAAGACACTTAGTGTTATTGGTATCTACCCGTAAGAATACACTCTTTATCATTACTCTTGGATTAACCCTAAGTGACTTATAACCTTCCAAGACGATCGTTCGTCGACCCCGAGTGCAACTTACCTCTAACTCACCAAGCACACCTTTACCATCTATAATCCTTCTTGTTGACCATCATACCTTCTCAATTAAACCAGGTTAATCAACTACCTCCCATTCCCTCCTAAGGATCCACTTGATTCTCAAATTTCACAATTTTACTATACGCAGACCAAACTAACTATATGAAGCTCACAACTAGAGGTACTCCAAATATCCTCCAACTAACCCAAGATATTTACTGGAGGTCTATCATGATGTTATAAACGAAATCCAGAGAATCATATGTTTCCCTAATTAATTAGTATTTATTTTAATTTCTCCAAACATTTGCCAAGTATGAAAATGAACATGAAGTGTAAGTAAATCTTATGATATGACCCTCCAAAAATTATGATAAATCTATGATGACTAAATAACATCAGAAACAACATATCATATTTTTACAGTAAGAAATTGTCCTCTAATTTAATTATTTATCAACTATCCAAAATAGTAGTTTTATGAAGGAACCACCAAAAAGATCAACACTAAAATTATGGGAAAATTACCAAACTCTTGTATTCATCAGAAAAGGCTACTGACTAAGTTTCAGGATTTAAGGAAATCATTTTATCACTAAAATAAATACTTTAAGAAAACCTCAAATTAAATGAATTGTGAAGTAGCCTACTTATTTAAGTCTTCAAAAATTCTATACAAATTCACAGAACTTCCTAATGTTCTGAAATGTCCTATCACCAATTTGTACAATTTAATAATGAGTTTTGAACCCTCAAATATTTTTCTTAAGTCTAAATCAAAACAGGTGCCTTGTGAAAGAAGTACTGATTAAATCATTTAATAAAATTCACAAAAATTACCAGAGGTGTATATCATGATAAAAAAGACACTACCAAAGTTTCATCATCATCTAAGGCCATTTAAATATGTAAATTTCTCTTATAAGGAATTTCCCTAAAGGGGTTATGACCTATCTCAAAGGGAATAATTGCTCCTAAAATTCTTATAAAATTACCTAGGGCCTATTTACACCCTATGAACTTATCCACCAAGTTTCATAACCATCAAGGGAATTTTGACCACATGGCCTTCACAAGGACCTAAATGCACACCTAGGAATAGAACTAGGGTTCTAGGGCTTAACCACCTCCACAACACGCCATACCACTCATGGAGGTGTCTTAGGTGATCCTAAACCAATTACCAAGGTTTCACTTCATGGTGATGAGATTTGACCACCATACCCCAAGGTAAACACCATACCCTAACTTTGACCCTATTTGTCCTAACTTGGGTTTACAAAATACTCAAACAAAACAATCCCAATTGGGCTTATAATTTTACCAATATCATACTGTAACCCTAAGGAGCACCTACCAAAATTTGGAGGGTATTGGAGGTCTTTTGACCCACTAATTAATTATTAGATGATTTCTTAAATTATTTCAAAAACCTTAGAAAAAGGTTCTCCTAAAAATCCCATCTTTGGATATGATGTGTGTGTAGGTATAAGTAGACTATGTTTCAAATCTCAAGTCCATATCAGTTCCCAATCAAAAGTTAATCAGAGGGCCCTAAGTATTTTTAATAATTAGATCTAGGTACAACAAAATAAGTGACAAAAATCACATAAACATTTAATTATATAACTGTTTCTGTGTCCGACGAAAATCCAACCCTGCGTTCGACGAAAGCAGATCAAATCTGCGTTCGACGAAAGTAGATCAAATATTTGTTCGACGAAAACCGAACAACTCTGCCATCGACTAATTTCTTAAGTATCTGCGTTCGACTAATTTAACGTATAACAACGCTCGACGAACGCTGAACACATCAGCGTTCGATGAAATATTCGCTCGACTAAATCAGAGCATAATAGCGCTCGACTAATGCAGAGTTAAACAGCGCTCGACTAAAGCTGAACACCTCCCGTTCGATGAAATATTTGGTCGATGAATTTCTTACAGCGCTCGACGAAATAAATGATATAACCGTAAACAATAATAAACAGATCTGACGGTTCTCCGTCATCATCCCCAATCGTTGGACGGCTCACGACAGCCCGTCCTAGGCCTCCTTGCGGGGTGATTTCCCGGTCACCTACACCTCTTTCCGGCAGGCCAATGTCACCACCACCTCCGTTGAGATGGTGGCCGGCGATAGGGGTGGTTGGCCGGCCGAAGGTGGTCGGATCCAGTTTTTACAGGAGGGAAAAAGAGTACGAAACGTACTTTTTCGGAAACACAATCTGAGCCATATTGTGCACAGATCAAGCCCCGAAATATGAAGAGATCTAACACTAGGGGAGGAGAAGAGGATCGAACCTGTGTGGGTGCTTGGCTCCTTGCCAATTTCTTGTTGGCCATGGCCGTCCTGGAGCTTTTGGTGCCATGCCGATTTAGGCCTCCACTGTACGATTCCTTCAGGAATGTTGGGGAATCTCTTCCTCTCTGAGTAGTGAAGGAAATGGGGGGTTTCAATCGGGCTAGGGATAGCTTTATTCCTGAAAGCCATTTATGGCCATTAACACAATTTCGGTTACTTCTAATTTCTCTTAATCCAGCCCCTCTGGTCATAGAAAACTCTAGAATTCGTTTGTAACTGATGGGGGAAGGTGAATGCTCATCAATTGGGAAGGAAACGAAGGATCAATTACATTAAATCTCCATGAATGTTCTCTTTCTCTCTCCGATTTGGGGAAAACCACCATTCCCTCTCTCTTCTGGCCGACTTTCTGAAATTGAATGGACAACTCAGCAACATTCAATCCCCAATAGGTGGTGGACCACACCAATTGGGTCTATCTCAAGTGGATTGGGTCCAATTTGGGCAAATTAGATCATTTTGAGCTAAACTAGGGCAAGGGTAAATTGGTCAAATTGAAAGTCCCATGATGGGGCTTTTTGGTCCATTAGGCTCCTAGTACCCATATAAGGGTAGGGGCATGGTCAATTTGGCATGGTGGGGGCCAATTGACCTTAATTGAGCTAGTTTGACCAATTTAGGGTTAAGATTGACTTTAGTCAAATTGGCCTCTTAGGTTGACCCCAATGGGTCACTGGTGCTTCAAGGAGACCTCTAATGGGTTAGGGATGCTATGGTGGGGTCAAGGTTCAAAGTGGGGCCTCTAAATCCAATCCTAAGCTTGCTAACTGGAAATTGCTATTTGCAGACCAAGGTGGTTTTCTTCTTCTTTCCTAAGGCCAAGTGGTCTCTTCAAGCTTCCTAGGGTTTTGTCATGACCTAGTCATGACAAAACCACTCTAGGGGTCTAGCTGTTTGGGGGATGTTACAAATCCCAATAAACAAAAAAATAATTTCGTCCTCGAAATTCAGGTTAGGTCTGAGGGACTTCTACCGCGAGTGCTTGAACGTAACATCCCCTGAGAATGGAAGTTACTCCTGGCTAGAAGAGCGCCGACTATCTCTGCCATACCAGCTCTAGTGGCTAGAAGGTGTGCTCCTCCTGACCCCAATGTTGAAACCGATTTCTCGGTCTCTTGTGGAGCTCGGGGACCTCACCGAAATGAGGGGCAGCTAGCCCTTACCAGTCCCTCGGGAGAGGTAAGGCCGATGATTTGAGCAAAGAACAAAGACCCTAGTCTCAGCGAGGAGGTCCCTCCACTAACCCGGAAGATCGTTGAGTGCTTCCCCTCCCAAGCCAAAGCTAAGACTCGGGCACCTTGGAGAGCTAGAGAGCCCAAACCAAAGCGACCTAGGGAGAGAAGAGCTCAAAGATAATGAACCGGTCCTCTTCCAAGGTGCCCTTAAAGGTCTATTTATAGATTTTGGTTTTGTGGTCTGTCAATAGCCAACTCCCGCTGTCCGTTCTTACTATCCGCACCCCAAATTGGTCTGCTAACAGCCAAACTCCGCTGTCCGGAGGGGCTAACCGCAGACCACCAGGGGTTTTCTGGTAAAAGACCATCCCAATTACCAGCGAACCCGAGACCCTCGACCTGTTCAACGAACATGAGGTTCGCCAAGGCCACCTAGCGAGCTCCTTCGGCTGGCTGGCTCGCCTCTTCCCGGGCTCGCCGCCACCTGTGCTAGCCCTCGGTCGCCTGGCGAACTCCTTCGGCCGGCTGGCTCGCCTGTCTCTACGGCTCGCCCGCTGAACCACTCCTTAGCGGGTCGAGCTCGCCAAAATGGCTAACTGTACCCCAGAAATGGCTATTTGCACCCCAAGGGCCCGGACCTGCCCAACGAGCTCCTCCGACCGGCTGGCTCGCCTCTTCCCGGTCTCGCCTCTTCCCGGGGTTGCCTGGCGAACTGGGCAGGTCGGCTGGCTCGCTCGGTCGTGCGAACTTGGAACCCCTTTCCTGGCGAACATCGGGGTTATACACAATCCCCGCTCTTCGCGAGGTTGTCTCGTGCTCGCGAAGAAACATCCAACCCTGGTGTTCGCCGATTCGGCTGACGTGGCGGGAATCTTGTGGTGGGTCCCACGCCCAAAGCTATAAATACCGTCCGCCGCGGCTAGTGATCAAGCTTTTTCTTCCCCATCATCCTCGCGGAAAACAACTTCTCAGAATGTCCTCCACGCTGAGCGCGCGAGATCGACTGAAGGCTTCAAGAGAGATGGCGAAGGCCCAGGTCGCCGAGCGCAACGCCTGGATGTTCAACTTGGCCACATCTCCTTCCCCACAGCCTAAGAAGGCCAAGACGGTTCTGAGGTCGCAGGGGGAGGACGTGTCGTCGCCTCCTGCCTCGCCCCCGCCGCCGGACACCGGGCTCGCACAACAGGTATTCTTCGTCTAGACCTTTTTACATCGCCTACCCATTTACTCCTTTTCCTCTCGCAGAACCCTCCACCCGAGGAACGTATGGCGGGCCTCACGCTGACCTCCTCTCGCCCTCCGTGCCCCGCAAGGTTGGGATCGCCAGATGCTGGGATCGGGACTTCGACTCAGCAGGCGCCGACCTCCCGACCCCGTAAGTCATGCGAACCCTCCCTTATCTCCGCTTAAGTCCGTGTGATATCTACACGTTGGTGGCCTATGCAGATACCCCACCGCCGAGTCCCAAGGAGAAAGTCTCCACCCCAGTGAACTCGCCGGTCCCGCCTAAGGTTAACGTGGCGACCCCTGGCTTCGGTCTGATGGGCAGGCGAAGTCCAGGCGGCTCGCTTCTCGACGGCGCCCAAGTCGCGGAGAGAGTGGTGTACCCTCCTGGTCTGGGGAAACCCCACGTCCCGGGATTCCGCGAAAACTTCCAGGGTCGGCCGGAGTCTTCGCCAAGCCCCGTCGCGAGTCCCCCTCCTCGCCAGGTTAGCATGTTTTCGCGAGCTCCCATCTCTTGCTCGTCCCCGGATCCTACTAACTCTTCCTTCGTTGAAATCCCAGGAGCCACCCCTGAGTCAGAGCACGGGAGGATGGAGATGTCACCACCGCCTTCGCCTAGCCAGATTGAAGACTTCTTGGGTGACCCTGGCGACCCCGTGCGGATGAAGAGTCGGGTGTCCGAGGTGCTTCAGAAGCACGGTATGATGTTACGCGAGTTGGAGGAGAGGTATGACGCGGACTGGGCTGCCTTTGACGAGAGATTCGCCGTGTTGGAAGACGCGAATGTGCGCTTGATCGCCGAGGCGGAGCCGGTGCCTCGCGCAGATGTTACCTCGCCCGGCGTGCACATCTCGCGGGGTGAGGATCAAGCGCACCTAATCCTGCGCGAGTTTAAAGCGCTTCGCGAATACCATTATCCGAGAGTGCTGCCGCGTGCGGGCAAGCGGGGTCGGGGTCGCTGGAAATGGCTTCCTTACCCCTGAGGCTGCCGCGGGTTTAATTCTACTATCCCTTTGCTTTTATTTCTTTCATGACGTCTGTTGAACAATATCTGGTGTGGTAATATTCGCGAGTCCGTCGCGACTCGCCTTTTATCGTTTTTCCTTTTTAATTTTTCCCTTTATTTCTGTGGTGTGCATGTGGTTTATTCGGTTCGTCCGCTGTGTTTGATATGATCGCCCTCGCGGAGCGCTTGCGAGCTTCTGTGCAACGCTATGCCCGGACCCCTTTTCCTCGCGGGCCGGCCTTGGGCGGGACTCAATTACTGCGCGACGGCGAGCCCTGGCTCGCAAGACTGCAGTCCCTTTGAGCAGAAATCTACTTTATTTTAGCTATCCGCACTCCCGACGCTTCGATTCCCGTGCCCACCCGAATTTCTTATAAATAGTTCGGATTCACTCTCCTACCCGTCGCATTTATTTCTCCAGTCTTCTCGCGTCTACGCTCATCTCCGTTCTCGCAAGATTGTGTTCGCGTTCACTGCTTGTAAGTTGCCTCTTCCTGACTCGATGCGGACGAATCAGCAAATGGGAGCGGATGGCGAGAGCGAGGGGCGGTCAAAATGCGCCTCAGCGTTTCAAGCCCACGAGTTCTACTGCGCGAACATCACAGCCGAGGAGTATAAACTCGCTGTGGACCGCTATCTCCCGAAGGGTTATTCGGCTCGCTGTCCGAGTGAGAGATCTACATTGAACGAGATCGGGGCTGACGAGCTCGCGATCCCCATCGCGCACTTCGAGAATGGGTTGCGACTCCCTTTGTGGCCTGAAATTTGTCAGGTACTTCGCCCAGCCTTCTCGCTGCTTCGTGCCCGCTATAGCAACTTTCTCATCGTTCTTTGTAGGTGTTGCGGTATTATGGGGTGTTACCGAGCCAGTTGACCCCAAATGCGATCGCGGATATTGTCGCGTTCACCAGTTACCTGCGGGAGGAGAGGATCGAGTTCAGCCTCCTCGTCTTCCGCAAGGTATTTTCCTTCCGCGCCTTCCGAGACGGGACTACCTATTTCGCGAGTCAGCACGTCACCGTCTGCGAGACGGTGAACAAGAGTCACTATTGGACCCAGAAGTTCCTCCTGGTGAAGGGACCCTTCGGCAATCTTCACTTCACCCCCCTCCAGCGGGATGACGCTACTTACCGCCCTCCGAGCTCGCTGAGTGGTGCCGACGCTAAACTTCTCCAATACCTCTCCGGCAAGAACTTTGAAGTCGCCTATCTGCGGCGCAATGTCGACTCGATACTCGCCGTTCCTCAAGGGGATGGTAGGGCTCGCTCTCGCCCCACTCTCCTCTCCTTTCTTCGTTGTATAACGCTCTTATTTTACAGGTGAGCGCGAGATCCCTGTTAATCCCCCGCACGCACAAGGCATCACTCTCACGGCGGACACCCTCGCGACTGCGGTGGCAGAGGCTTGCCGCAATCTTCCCACCGTCGGGTCCGGCAAGAAGCGGCCCCCTTCTGCGAGTCAGCCGGGTTCGCGGTCCTCCAAGAAGTTGAAGGGAAAGACCCTCGCTACCAAGGATAGGAGCGCGGTCGTCTATCTAAGCGAGACCGACAGCTCGCCTCCTTCCCCTGCGAAAAAGCCTGACCCCCCGGCGGACCAGGGTGCTGGGAGTTCTTCCGTGACCCCCCAACCCAAAGGCCACAGGAACTTCGGTCTGGGCGAGAAAGTTTCTGACATCCTCGGCGAACCCCTGCTCGCTTGGGACCCCAATGCCAACCGGATTTCCTGCTCCACCCTTCACCCCTCCTGGGTAGAGCTCGGTAAGGCTGGGGAGGATGCGTTCTCTCTCTCCTTCGGCTTATATGGCCGCGAGGATGCCGCTGCTTATAAAGATATGGGGCCACGGCAACTGGTCTATGAAGAAATGCGAGCCCAGTTCCGTTCGACGGAACTCGCGCATATGGCGGGGCGCCGCTATCTGCAGGCGGATAGGGATATCCGCGCGTACAGGGAGAAGCTTAAGAGAGCTCGCGAAGAGATCAAGGGCCTTAAGGAGAGGGAGGAGGTGACGGAAAGCCTTCTCGCCCGGATGCAGGGCAAGATGGTAAGTGACCCTCGGGTCTCTTTTCTTTGCCGTTTGCGACCTCTAGCCTTCTCTTAACTCATTTGATGCTCAGGATGCTAACGTAGCAACCTAGCTTCTCGCTCGCAACGGTGAGCTGGAGTTGGAGAATACTATGCTGAAGACCCGGGTGGACGAGCTGGTCCGCAGCGTGCTACCCCCTTCTCCTGGGCGAGCCGGTTCTAAACAGAGGGCTGCCGAAGGCGAGAAACAGAGGCGGCGAGATGCGCAGGAGGTCGCCAATCTCGTCTTCACGACCCTTAAGAACGCGAGTCTGCTCGCGGAAGACGCGATGGAGTTCACAGCCGAAGATGTCTGTCTGGACCTCTTCGACTTGGCGCCGTGGTTGGGAGCCCGCTAGAACGGCGAGGGCCCCCCAGAATGAACTCCTTTAGCTTCTTCTCCTCTCGAATGTATATTCTTTTTGGGCTGGCGAGATCGCCGCCGAACATAGAAAAATCTTGAGTAATGCTAGTTATAATTTTTTCGTTGGTGTTTATGTGCATGCTCGCGTCTCTTTGCTCTTTCTCTCGCATTTGATCTTTCTTCTGCTCATGACAAGTTAAGCGGTAGTGCTTCCGGAAGGCCCGCGAATGCGGGTGTCTAGGCTCGCCTTCGCCGGGGCTCTCTTCTTATGGGTCTCGCGAGCCCGAGCTGTCATCGCCCGCGGGTATTGCCTGGCGAACTCGACCTTGGCGAGCTGAGGCATTGGCATTCTGTGAACCAAAAACCCCTTGACTCTAGTGTCTCTATCACTTCAATCTGTTATCTTAGCCCTTGACCCTTATTACCAGCCTTTCCCGAGATCAACCAGAACCCCCCGTCTAGGTGAGAGCCCGGGAGCGGATTCGATCTGGGGCATTCCAGCACCAATATGTCCAACCTTGCCAGCCTCTCCAGAGATCAACCAGAACCCCCCGTCTAGGTGAGAGCCCGGGAGCGGAATCGATCTGGGGCATTCCAGCACCAATATGTCCAACCTTGCCAGCCTCTCCAGAGATCAACCAGAACCCCCCGTCTAGGTGAGAGCCCGGGAGCGGAATCGATCTGGGGCATTCCAGCACCAATATGTCCAACCTTGCCAGCCTCTCCAGAGATCAACCAGAACCCCCCGTCTAGGTGAGAGCCCGGGAGCGGAATCGATCTGGGGCATTCCAGCACCAATATGTCCAACCTTGCCAGCCTCTCCAGAGATCAACCAGAACCCCCCGTCTAGGTGAGAGCCCAGGAGCGGAATCGATCTGGGGCATTCCAGCACCAATATGTCCAACCTTGCCAGCCTCTCCAGAGATCAACCAGAACCCCCCGTCTAGGTGAGAGCCCGGGAGCGGAATCGATCTGGGGCATTCCAGCACCAATATGTCCAACCTTGCCAGCCTCTCCAGAGATCAACCAGAACCCCCCGTCTAGGTGAGAGCCCGGGAGCGGAATCGATCTGGGGCATTCAAGCACCAATATGTCCAACCTTGCCAGCCTCTCCAGAGATCAACCAGAACCCCCCGTCTAGGTGAGAGCCCGGGAGCGGAATCGATCTGGGGCATTCCAGCACCAATATGTCCAACCTTGCCAGCCTCTCCAGAGATCAACCAGAACCCCCCGTCTAGGTGACAGCCCGGGAGCGGAATTGATCTGGGGCATTCCAGCACCAATATGTCCAACCTTGCCAGCCTCTCCAGAGATCAACCAGAACCCCCCGTGTAGGTGAGAGCCCAGGAGCGGAATCGATCTGGGGCATTCCAGCACCAATATGTCCAACCTTGCCAGCCACTCCAGAGATCAACCAGAACCCCCCGTCTAGGTGAGAGCCCGGGAGCGGAATCGATC
The DNA here is from genome assembly GCA_033032865.1 of Dactylorhiza incarnata. Classification (NCBI taxonomy): domain Eukaryota; kingdom Viridiplantae; phylum Streptophyta; class Magnoliopsida; order Asparagales; family Orchidaceae; genus Dactylorhiza; species Dactylorhiza incarnata. Next base: position 5,294,765 of record JAWHQI010000068.1, read on the forward strand.
TGGGGCATTCCAGCACCAATATGTCCAACCTTGCCGCGGCCCCAGTACAGCAGTAATAAGAATTATATACAAAAAAAGAAGAGTAAGCCATTTATTAATCATGACAAAGCGTTCAAGGGTAGAATCGTTTCAAGTCATCCCCACTCTGGGCTCGGTCGAGAGGTACCCCCTCCACATCCTGGAGGTGATACCCTCCCGACTTGAGCACCTCGCTTACAATATATGGGCCCTCCCAGTTGGGGTTAAGCTTACCCACTGTGGCCCCTCTGCCGGCCGCATCGACCTTCTTCAGGACTAGGCCCCCTTTCTGAAAGTGCTTGATCCGGATATGTTTGTCGAAATATCGAGCCATCCGCCGTTTGACCTCTTCCTGTCTGATGGTGGCCAAGTCCCGGAGTTCTTCCACCAGGTCCAAAGACAGCCTCTGCTCTGCGTTGTTGCCCTCTAGCCACCCTTCATCCCCCTCGCTTGCGGCGATCACCCGGGGGGTCTTCACCTCAAACTCTATGGGGAGGACGGCCTCGGACCCGTGAGAGAGCTTGAATGGAGTCTCCCCGGAGGCGGTATTCGGAGTAGTCCTCATTGCCCAGAGGACGGAGGGTAGCTGTTCCACCCAGTTTCCTCGAAGGTTCTCCACTTTCTTTTTTAGTAGGTTGACGATTATTTTGTTTGCCGCCTCCACCTGCCCATTGCTCCTCGGGTGGTGGACCGATGCAAACCTGAGATTAATGCCGAGCTGGGTGCAGAAACTGACAAACTCTTCACTAGCAAACTGCGGCCCGTTGTCTGTCACTATAGCTAGAGGGAGTCCATGCCTGCAAATTATCTCCCCCCACACAAAATTCCTTACAACCTGAGAGGTTACCTTAGCGAGTGCTTTCACTTCTACCCACTTGGAGAAGTAGTCAATCATGACCAGCAGGAACTTCCTCTGGCCGCTGGCTTGGGGGAAGGGACCGACCAGGTCCAGCCCCCATATGGCGAAGGGCCAGGGAGCCGTGATGGTCCGGAGTCTTTGGGCTGGGAGGAGCTGGAGTGGAGCATAGAGCTGGCATTTTGGACATTTCCTTGCGAACTCAGTCGCGTCTTTGCTGAGAGTGGGCCAGAAGTAGCCTTGCCTCAACACCCTCCCTTCCAGTGTCCGACTCCCGGAGTGACTGCCGCACTCCCCGGAGTGGATTTCTTCCAGCACTCTCGGGACCTTGATGAGTCCTGATTATATACACCTTCATGGACTCATCCGGGCCATTATTTAGTCAATATCACGCACTTTAGCCTTATTATAGTTTATAATTGATAACCCATGCTAGGTGCACATTTTGGCCCACTTTGGTGTGTTTTCGTGTTTATTTCCTTTCATAGTACTCATATGTTGTTAAGTGCCACTTTTGGTGGCTAGATCTGTGTTTGTGCTGGAATAGGAGGCGTGCAAGTGTTTCCGGTGCAATTCTGCACAGGAACACTGCGCACGATCACTTGTTCTAGTGCGCACGACCACCGGTCGTGCGCCACTAATCGTGCGCACTTAACCCTTTTTCACGAGTTCTGTCTGGTGTAGTGCGCACGACCATCGACTCCAGTGCGCACGACCATCAGTCGTGCGCCACTGCTCGTGCGCATTGACCATTAAATTTCTGAGTTCTGTTTGCTGTAGTGCGCACGACCATCAACTCCAGTGCGCACGACCACCGGTCGTGCGCCACTGGTCGTGCGAACATTGTATTTCATGATTTCATCTCGTGCAGGTTCTGTCCAGGCAGTACGCACGATCGCAGGATTCCAGTGCGCACGACCACTGGTCGTGCGCCAATGATCGTGCGCAGTGTTTAATCCAGCGCCTATTTAAGCGCCTGTTGCGATTTTAGGGCGATTATTTCATTCCGGGAGCGGGATTTCTGCTCCGTACGCCGCCGACCGCCCCCTTGGATCGCCCCTACTTCATCTCCTACGCACGGGGAAGCTTCCTCGGTCCATTCCTGGACATCCTCCATCGTCCGTGAGTGTTCTCCATCATCCGCAAGCCTCCAAGCAATCATTTTCGCTTTCCGCCCGGTGAGAAGAAGAAGAGACCTTGAGTCGAAGACGACGGAGCACGTAGGGAGATTGTGACAGCCCTCTACGCCGGAAGCATCGTCCGCCCGAGTCCGGAGGTAGCCCGACAACCTACCATTCCGGCCGTGAACGGCCGCTAGTCTTCACCGCCGGTTATCTCCTTCCTCTTTCCTTGATTGTACCCCTTTGAATCTTTTACTAAATGAATATTGTGATATTTACTTGATTAGAATGAATGTTTCTGTGTTCTTATTCATGGGTTGGTTGTGATTCACCACGTTCAAGCGCACTCACACACACACGCACGCAAGGCGTTTGCTCCGTGTTGGCAAGAGCTAATGACGGTTGTGAAGAGGTGTTTGCGACCCTCACTCTCTCGCGCCTGAGTCCACTTCATTCGCCTCACGAAGCACGGCATCGCGGCCGTTGCATCCACCTCACGTTGCGAAGCGGTGTTCTCGACCCGCATCTCTTTTATTGTTGTTAAAATTAGGAAAACCAACCAAAAACCCCTTGTTGTGTTTGTGAAACGCTTGTGTAACAATATTCACTGCACGATTCGATCACCCATCCTGCATTCCTCAAGAGACCGACATCCGGGGAATTTATTCTCCACAATTATTACTTGACAGCGACCGGTGCACTTGCCGACGCGCATCAAGTTTTTGGCGCCGTTGCCGGGGAACGCAGGCGTGTATCGTCTTGTGTTGTGACTCTCGTTACACGAGCAGTTGTTTTTGATCTTTTCATTTTCTTCTTGTTGTTGACAGTACATGCAGAGGCAGATTGCAGGTGAACTTGCACCTTTTGACCCAGAAATCGAACGAACCGCTCGCGCGCGAAGGCGTGTTGCGGCTCTGCAAGCAGCCATGGGTGATCATGTGAACCCGAATGATGCTGATGCGCGAGTGCACGATGAGGGGCAAAATCCGGCCACTGATGAACAGGAGGCGGAGAGACCTCGGCCTCGTACTATGAGAGATTATACCACCCCCACTGCTGGAAGCGTGTATCCGGGCTTTGGGCCCAATATCATGAACAATCAGTTTGAGATAAAGCCGGCGATCTTAAACATTATCCGAAACCATGCTCAGTTTTCGGGGATGGCTAGCGAAGACCCGCATCTGCATCTGGCAGAATTCTCTGATATTTGCGGAACTTTCCGCTATGCGGGCATTGCTGATGACACAGTCAAACTGAGACTGTTCCCCTTCTCCCTCCGTGATAAAGCAAAAGTATGGCTTCATTCCATCCCGCCCGGGACTGCTGCAACATGGGATGCCCTTGCATCCAAATTCCTGGCTAAATTCCACCCGGTGGATAAGATTGTAAGCTTGCGGCGTGAAATCGCCACATTTCGGCAGTTGGATCAAGAGACTCTTGCGGAAGCTTGGGAGCGCCTCAATGAACTCCTTCGCCGTTGCCCTGGCCACGAGCTCCAGCCATGGAACGTGGTTGAATTGTTCTACTTCGCGATCGAGCCCAATTATAGGGCAATGATCGATGCTGCGGCCGGTGGTACCTTGATGAACCACACCCCTGAAGATGCCCTGCGGATTTTGCGTGACACTGCCTCCCACAGTACCTTCTGGACTGCAGGGAGAAACGCTCCAAGAAGCAGCCGAGGACTCTTCATGGTTGATTCTCTTCCTTCTCCGTCTCCATCTGCTGCCATCATTACTTGTGAAGGATGTGGAGGTGGAGGCCACCATGCTTACGAATGCTCGGGGAACCAAGTGGTAGGTGATTTCGTGCACTTATCTTTAAATGAATCTGTGAATTATGTTGGAAATCAGTCCAAGGGGGCGCCGTATAATAACACTTATAATCTGGGAGCGAGAAGTCATCCGAACTTCTCGTGGAATCCCAACACGCCCGGCCAACGATGGTCACCGGGGCAGCATCAAAATGATGCTTACGCCTCCGGGAGCCAACCGAGGCCGCCGCACCCGGATTACAACCAAGCACCCCCTACTCAAAAGAAGAGTAATTTAGAAGAAATGATGGAAAAATTCATGCTTGTAGCTAACTCGAATATGGCAAACCAAACGGCATCTATGCGAAACTTGGAGACGCATTTGGGCCAATTGGCCCAAGCGCTAACTGAGCGTTCGCAGGGGTCCCTTCCCAGTAATACGGAAAAGAATCCCATTGATCAAGGGAAAAGTCTGGGGGATGTGGTGGATGCCAATCCGAGTGAGCTGACAATCTCGTGTTCCATCAATCAGGTTGAAACAAAGGCTCTATGCGATTCCGGTTCCTCTCGCAATGTTATTGCGCTGCAAGATGTTGCGAAACTTCAATTGGAGATTAACACAGAGGAAAAGAAATCGCTGATTCTCGCTAACGGCACCATTATTCAATCCGAGGGAGAGGTGAGAAACGTGGAAGTAATAGTTGAGGGGACAACTGTGGTCGCGGACTTTCAGGTGTTGGGCCCCCGGGAAAATCAATCCATCCCTATCTTGGGGGTGCCGTTCTTGAAAGAGAGCGGCGCCACCCTTGACTTTGCCACGGGGTGTGTCATCTTACCTAACACGGCGCTGCAGCCCATTCATCTCGAAGCTAGAGCCGACACATCCACTCCTCCCCCTCTTGTTATTTCTGATGAACTTCTGAGTTGTGCAGGGAAGACGCATTTCCAAGAAACAGGTGAAGGGGAAATGGAGGAGCTCAAATCTGATGAGGAGGAAGTGATTGACTTTCGGAAAGAATTCGACGCCGAGAAGGAGGATGACGGCTGTCCGGGAAATGATGATGTGGATTTAGTCAAGAATGCTGATTATTTTTCTTCTTGTGATGAATCGTGTAATAAACTGTTTAAGCGTTCCGTCTCTTGGGCCGATCCGGTGGTCACAGTGACACCGGAAGTGACGCCACCTGATTCTAAGAAGGAAAAATCTGAGAGTTCACAACGGTGGCAATCTCCAACCGTCACCAAACTGAAAAAAGAAAAACTTCTGCGTGACGCTCGTGCTGCCGCTCTTCGTAGCAAGATGGCGGAGGTTAGGGGAGCATTGGGTAATACCAGTGCTGGCCCTAAAGCCTTCACCTCCCGCCTACATGCTACGGGAGATGCGCACCACAAGAGCGCTTTTAGTTGATGCGTGTTTTTAATTGCTGTAATGAACTATTTTTGAGTATGTCTTCTTAATTCCTGCACTCTTTATAAACAATGCTAATACAGGTATTTGGTCCAGCTTAAGGACGTTAAATGAAAGCGCTACTGGGAGACAACCCAGATTTCCGTTTTTTTTTTTATATATTTCCTTTTATCTAACCTTTCCTTGTTCAGTTTTTGTTTTTGCTTTTGTTGTTTTGAGTTTTGCTTGCAGGTTTTGTGTTCGATGGTGGATGTTGCGGACTATTTTTGATTTTAAACGCCATTCTTCTGGTATGCTCACGTGCTGAGCATTGGGTAACTTCTTCCCTAGCTTTCAATTTTGATTTTCACTGTCATATCATTATGTTGTATGGTTTTGATTAAGTCTGGGGGAGAGCCGTTTCTTTGTCACCCACTGCACATGCTCATCTCATTTGCATACTAGAAGTATTTTAATTTCAGTTATTTAGTATCGTTCATCTTCACACACCACTTCACCCACTTGAGTGTGTGCTTATCTTGTTGTGTTGTTCCGTTTAAGCTAGTTTGGTTGGAATGTGAATAGGCTATTAACACAGGAATTATTATTTGGAGCGCGGTGTCGACTCATGTAGTGTCCTAGTCGCTTCGCATGCTATAGTAGAACCTGAGTAGAATTAGATTTTCTTTATGCATTTAATTTATGTGTAGTATCTCTGCGTAAATTTAGATTTAATGTACTCAAGTGGTGAATTCGAATGAAATTGATGATAACCCGGTGTTGTGTGTGTGCGGTCGCTAAACGTGTGTTGCTCGAGTCGGGAGGAAGGTTTATCTTTCTCGTGGGCTAAGAACTTGCCCCAAGCGACTCTTGAAGCATGGGTGAGAGCTACTTGTTGAGTCAAGCATGATGTAGGCCACCATTTGGCTAGTTTGAGCTTTGTTATTCCATGCCCCTTTCATTCACCTTTGCAAGCCAAATTTGTGCCTACCATTTTTATGTTCAGCTCCTCCTCATCCACCAAAGCCTGAAGCCTATCCTACGCCCGCAACCAAAAAAAAAAAAATGTTTTAACTGTGCTCATAATGTCCAACTTGTGTGGTGTGTGGTATCATTGTGTTTTGAAGAGAAAATAATGTCTATCCGCTGATTTTGAACCAACTGGAGGTTGCTTGAAAGAAGAAAAATATAAAAAAGAAAAAAAAAAGAAGAGTATCCTGAAAATAATCCTCCCAAGCTAAAGAGAAAAATCTGTTGGTATTTGTAAAGTAGGCTGTGTGCACACCTGGTTTTCATGATAAGTCTGGGGGTGTGTCACACGAGCATAGTTGTTTGGTTTTGTAAGGTGCAGTGTGCCGTCGGCTCATTTGGGTTGCGTAGCCGTCATGTTTATCTTTGCATATCATTCCGTAACCTAAGCCCCGTTTTAATCCTATAAGTCCTACTGATTTGATTTGCGAGTTTGCTAGCGCCGTGGAGAGAGTGTGACCGGGCAAGCGTATGGTTCACGACGTTGATGGATTTCAGCGGAGTTATTCCTAAGTCCCGATCTTTTGCAACACCCGCCTCAGCGTCTCGTCACTTTCATACCGGGCATGATCGTCAAATTCTTCATAATTCACCCACTGAGTACAATTAAATCTTTGATTACGCTTTAGTACTTACGTAAATTAGTTAGCATAGCTAGAATCTTCTTCTACTAGAATTCCTACTCGCATGCATATGTTACTTCGCACTGTACTCCCCTGCGTAATTCGCTATTTTAATTATCTTTTTCAACTTCCGCTGGATTAGTTTGCTCGGGACGCGCAAACAGTTAAGTCTGGGGGTGTGATGAGTCCTGATTATATACACCTTCATGGACTCATCCGGGCCATTATTTAGTCAATATCACGCACTTTAGCCTTATTATAGTTTATAATTGATAACCCATGCTAGGTGCACATTTTGGCCCACTTTGGTGTGTTTTCGTGTTTATTTCCTTTCATAGTACTCATATGTTGTTAAGTGCCACTTTTGGTGGCTAGATCTGTGTTTGTGCTGGAATAGGAGGCGTGCAAGTGTTTCCGGTGCAATTCTGCACAGGAACACTGCGCACGATCACTTGTTCTAGTGCGCACGACCACCGGTCGTGCGCCACTAATCGTGCGCAATTAACCCTTTTTCACGAGTTCTGTCTGGTGTAGTGCGCACGACCATCGACTCCAGTGCGCACGACCATCGGTCGTGCGCCACTGCTCGTGCGCATTGACCATTAAATTTCTGAGTTCTGTTTGCTGTAGTGCGCACGACCATCAACTCCAGTGCGCACGACCACCGGTCGTGCGCCACTGGTCGTGCGAACATTGTATTTCATGATTTCATCTCGTGCAGGTTCTGTCCAGGCAGTGCGCACGATCGCAGGATTCCAGTGCGCACGACCACTGGTCGTGCGCCAATGATCGTGCGCAGTGTTTAATCCAGCGCCTATTTAAGCGCCTGTTGCGATTTTAGGGCGATTATTTCATTCCGGGAGCGGGATTTCTGCTCCGTACGCCGCCGACCGCCCCCTTGGATCGCCCCTACTTCATCTCCTACGCACGGGGAAGCTTCCTCGGTCCATTCCTGGACATCCTCCATCGTCCGTGAGTGTTCTCCATCATCCGCAAGCCTCCAAGCAATCATTTTCGCTTTCCGCCCGGTGAGAAGAAGAAGAGACCTTGAGTCGAAGACGACGGAGCACGTAGGGAGATTGTGACAGCCCTCTATGCCGGAAGCATCGTCCGCCCGAGTCCGGAGGTAGCCCGACAACCTACCATTCCGGCCGTGAACGGCCGCTAGTCTTCACCGCCGGTTATCTCCTTCCTCTTTCCTTGATTGTACCCCTTTGAATCTTTTACTAAATGAATATTGTGATATTTACTTGATGAGAATGAATGTTTCTGTGTTCTTATTCATGGGTTGGTTGTGATTCACCACGTTCAAGCGCACTCACACACACACGCACGCAAGGCGTTTGCTCCGTGTTGGCAAGAGCTAATGACGGTTGTGAAGAGGTGTTTGCGACCCTCACTCTCTCGCGCCTGAGTCCACTTCATTCGCCTCACGAAGCACGGCATCGCGGCCGTTGCATCCACCTCACGTGGCGAAGCGGTGTTCTCGACCCGCGTCTCTTTTATTGTTGTTAAAATTAGGAAAACCAACCAAAAACCCCTTGTTGTGTTTGTGAAACGCTTGTGTAACAATATTCACTGCACGATTCGATCACCCATCCTGCATTCCTCAAGAGACCGACATCCGGGGAATTTATTCTCCACAATTATTACTTGACAGCGACCGGTGCACTTGCCGACGCGCATCAGACCTCCTCCTCGGAGACACAACGGGCCAGGAGTCCCGAGAGAGTCTTTCTATATAGTCCCCCTGCATGCAAAGAGTAGTAGGCAGACTTATACCTGAAGCGTCTCTTGCCCACATCCTCTCCAAGGAACTGCCCGGAGGATAGGAAGGTGATGAACGGGTCCATCCATGAGGCTTGTTGATCCACTTCCATCAATTCTCCTTCCTCGATGGAGGGCCGGAAGAGTTCCGAAGTCGTACCCCCCGCTCGAGGACCGAACTTGGCTAGGAGGTCCGCCTGGGTGCTCTCCTCCCTCGGCACGTGCTTGATCGAGAAGGTGTGGAACTGCCCGATGACTCCCTTAACCTTCTCCAGGTATAGTAGGAGGGTTGGATCCTTTGCTTCAAACTCTCCTTTGATCTGGCATGCTACCACCATGGAGTCCGTGGAGACCTCCACGTCCTGCACACCCAGTTCCCGGGCCAGCCGAAGGCCCGCTATCACTGCTTCGTACTCCACCTGGTTGTTGGTGATTGGGAAACGGATGTTTAAGGATTGCTCAATCCGAGTCCCCTGAGGACTCACCAGGACTATTCCCCCTCCATAGGAGTATTTTCCCGACGCTCCGTCCACCAACATCTTCCATGCTTCTAGGGGAGGTGGCTCGTGCTCCCCCACTTCTACCGCGTAGTCGGCCATGAAGTCTGCCACCGCTTGAGCCCTGATGGATGTCCTGGGTACGAACGTGATATTGAATTCGCTTAACTCCACGGACCACTTCGCCAACCTTCCTAAGTGCTCCACCCCTTCCATGATTTTGCGGAGCGGATGGTCTGTCACTACTTTAATTGAATGGGCTTCAAAGTAAGGTCAGAGCCTTCGGGCCGACACCACCAATGTGAAGGCTAACTTTTCTAGGATCGGGTATCGGAGTTCCGCCTTCTTCAGCACTCGGCTGACGTAGTAGATTGGGAACTGTTTCTTCCCCTCCTCCCGGATCAGCATGGAACTTACTGCTTCGGATCCTACCCCTAGGTATAGAGATAGGTCCTCCCCTGGCCTCGGTCCCTGGAGTAGAGGGGTTTGAGTGAGCTGTTCTTTCAGAGCTTGGAAGGCCTTCTCGCATTCCGGGGTCCATTCAAACTTCTTGTTTCCCCGCAGTACTTTGAAAAAAGGTGCACATTTTTCTCCCGCCTTGGAGAGGAATCTGCTGAGCCCAGCCAATTTCCCTGTAAGGCTCTGAACCTCCTTCGGATTTCTCGGCGACTCCAACTCCATCACCGCTTTAACTTTGTCCGGGTTGGGCTCCACACCTGTGGGGGTGAGCAAATGGCCCAGGAACTTCCCTCGGCTCGCCCCGAAGACACACTTCAAGGGATTGAGCTTCATCTTGTACCGCCGCAGGGTCCTAAATGTCTCTTCGAGGTCTCGGAGGTGGGTCTCGAGGTCTCGGCTCTTAACCATGAGGTCGTCGACATAGACTTCTAAATTTCTTCCTTTCTGCTCGCGGAAGACCCTATCCATCATCCTTTGGTACGTAGCCCCTGCGTTCTTGAGCCCGAAGGGCATCATCTTATAGCAATAACATCAATCCCCCGTGATGAAGGAAACATCCTTGATGTCCGGGGGATGCATGCGGATTTGATGGTAACCTGAAAAAGCATCTAAGAAAGACATTACAGAAAAACCGACGGCTGAGTCAACCAGCGCGTTGATTCTGGGCAGGGGATAGCAATCTTTCGGGCATGATTTATTAAGAAGTGAAAAGTCGATACACATACGCCACTTACCTCCTCCCTTCTTTACCATAACGACGTTGGAGACCCAGCCTGGATACTGGATCTCCGATACAAACCCGGCCTGCAGGAGTTTGCCCACCTCTTCGCGGATGGGTCCCTCTAGCTTGTCCGCGACGGCCCTCCTCTTCTGACGGATGGGGCGGGCACCGGGGTCGAGGTTGAGGCGATGGCACGCCACATCCGCGTCGATCCCGGGCATTTCCGCGGCGCTCCAAGCGAAGATGTCCACGTTCTTTTGTACGCAAGCCAGAATCTCCGCTTGATCTCCTGGGCTGAGTTCTCCGCTCTGGACTTTTTCCACCATCCCTAGCCGAGTGGTGACATCGAGCTCTACGACCTCGTCCATAGCCTCCAACCGGGACTGTTCTCCCCAAGCCCTTTCCTCTTCGGCATAAGCGGGAGCCTGGGTCTCTTCCTCGACTTCCTTCTCTACCACCATCAGCTCTTCCACCCTTCCCTCCCGGGCCTTCTCCTCTTCTTCCTTTCCTTCCGCCCGGGGTACCTCAGCTACCCCTTGATGAGTCCTGATCATATACACTTTTATGGACTCATCTGGGCCGTTTAGTTAGTCATTTCACTACACTTTAGCCCTGTTTTAGTTCATATTTGTTAATCCATGCTAGGTGCACCTTTTGGCCCATTTTGGTGTGATTTCATGTTTATTTTCATTAGTGGTTTTCATGCACTGTTAGGTGCCACTTTTAGTGGCTGGATTTGTGGTTGTACGCTAGAACAGGAGTCGTGCAGGTGTTTCCGGTGCAATTCTGCACAGGAACACTGCGCACGATCACTGGTTCTATTGCGCACGACCACTGGTCGTGCGCCACTGATCGTGTGCACTTAACGCCTTTTTCACGAGTTCTGTTTGGTGCAGTGCGCACGACCACCAATGCCAGTGCGCACGACCACCGGTCGTGCGCCACTGCTCGTGCGCACTGACCATTAATTTTTAAGTTCTGTCTCATCTATTGCGCACGACCACTGACGCTAGTGCGCACGACCATCGGTCGTGCGCCACTGGTCGTGCGAACATGTTATTTTGTAATTTCTGTCTTTGCAGGTTCTGTCCAGGCAGAGCGCACGATCACAGGATTCCAGTGCGCACGACCACTGGTCGTGCGCCACTGACCGTGCGCACTGTTTAATTCCAGCGCCTATAAAAGCCCTGCTCGCGATTTAGGTCGAGACCGCTCGCTTCCAGCCGCCGTTTTCCGCCCGATTCCGCCCGATTTCGCCCCTCCACCGTCGCCCACCATATAGAGGTGCTCCGGGCTTGCTCTTCACGCCTATCTTGAGCCGGAGTCTCCTCTCGGCCTCCTCCTTCATCCAAGAGCTCCAAAGGAAGACCTAGCCGCCATTACCGTCGAGCAAGAGGAAGTTGGCAACCTCCACCGGATCGTGACATGAAGAAGACGGGTCCATTGGAGAGTCGTGACAGCTCTCTCTACCCCGGATGTAGTTGTGGACCGAGCTTGGACGCGGATTGACAACCCGGCGATTCCAACCGTGAATCTTCAACGAGCCTTCGGATTCGGTCGATTTCTTGCCTTGTTCTCCTTTTATTGATGTATTTGCAACTAGATCTAACATTATGATGAAGTGTATTTTGATTAAATAGCATTTTTACTTGATTATGTCTATGTGATCGAGTATTTTTGTTTATATTATTGAGGTGCGCCTTGTGGTGTGGATTGTTGGTTGTGTTGTGCCGCCCTAACAATTGTTAGTGGTGTGCTTGTCGAAGAGGTGCGTGCGACCCTCAATCCGTAAGCCTACTCGCCCATCCGCCTACCGAAGCGTGGCATCGTGGCCCGTATTCCATCCCGCCTAACGAAGCAGCGCGCTCAAGGCCTGCATAGTTCGATCCATTAGCCTTCTCGTCCATCCGCCCTTGCGACGCAGCGCGCTCAAGGCCTGCCTAGTTTCCATCCCGCCAAGCGAAGCTTTGCATAGCGGCATTGCATAGGAGTAGTTGTTAGCTTTTATTTTGTTTTCCAAAAGCCAACCCAACTCCCCCGCAATCCATCCGATTTAAGGACTTCGATCTCAAGTCCTGCCTCAATAGTAAACTCCACCTTATTGTGTTCCTCAAGAGACCGACACTCGGGGATTTATTCCCAATTTTTATTACTTGAACGATCTGTACACTGCCGTTTCGTGTCGCAGTCGAGCTACCGCCTATAGCGGTGTGTGAGATTTGCGCCATCAAGTTTTTGGCGCCGTTGCCGGGGAACACAGACGTGTGAGTTTTCTGGAGAGGGAGAACCTGAGAGAAAAGCCCTTCCATTTGTAAATTGCATTTTCTGTTATTTTATTTCTGTTCTTTTTATTCCATTTTCTTGTTTTTATTAGGTTGCTTTAGTAAATTTTTGTTAGGTGTAGTATTTTGCACATTTTGTCTGAATCGTATTATCTTCACATTATGTGGGCACATCTCAATTTCCGTTGCCGTTGGTGTGGAGCTACTTCCCACTCTAGTGTTGAATGCCCTACGGAGAATAGTAGGCATAATTCTTATAGCCCAGCATATGGAGCACCGACTTCGTCTGGTACTCCATATGGTGCGCGTAAGTCTTATGGCTACTCTGCTGAGCCTTTACCGTCATACTTCTTTTCGGCTCCAGCCCCCGCTGTGCCAAAGAAGCCCGCTAGGCAGTGCCAGTTTTGTCGGGGCACAGATCATGCCCTGAAGGATTGTGTTGCTTATCTTCGCCAATTGGATGAGGATGACGAGCCGGATATCCGGATCGTCCCGAATCCTAACTCTGGCGGCACACCTTCAACATCCGGTTATGTGTCTTTGTCACCTTCACATTTTGAAGGGTATGGCATGGACACAGTCACTGGATGTGTGCCTGATCTGGGCACCAACATTGCTGAGCCTATTCTCCCGGTGCATCCACCTCCTCTAGTGGATTCGATTCTTTGTGAGGAATCGGTGCTCGACTTTTATCCGAGCACTATTCCTCTCCCTGTTGTGCATACTACACTCGTCTCTGACGACATTGTTGATGATGTGTCGCAGGAGGAGGCGGTTGATCTGAGCATTGTGCCTATTCCTATGGAGGAGGACAACCTTCTAGGTGAAGAGGAATTTTCCTCAGCACCGGTGGAGGAAGTCCAAATCTCTAGCTTGGCCACTGTTGATCCCGCCGAATCTTGTAGCATTGATGACAATGCAAACATTATTTTACTTCCCCAACCTGATGGGAGTGAGTCCGGGATCACTCCCCCGATTGACGATTATTTATGTCATTCTTCTCCTTTATTTCTCGACCCCCCTTCTTCATTCGAGCCTGTGCAGGTTGAGTCTTCACAGGTATCCCAGGAGGACTTGGAGCTTTCTGCTCAAGTCAATGATGTGAGCATCCTCTCATGTGAGGAGGTTTATTCCCCCTCCGTAGAGGAAGCTCCACTCATTGCCTTTTCCTCCAGCTGCCTCCCTGTTGACGACGCCTTGCTAGGCAAGGATATTTTTGGTGAGTTGAGTGAGGACCAGGCCTCCTCCTCTTCTTACTTTCTCTACCCTCTACCTGTGAGGAGCAGGTATCTATATCTCGGTAGAGGGGTGACTGTTCTATCGCCGTATAGGTACCCGCTACCGACACGGATATTAGGCCAGTTACCTGTCCACTTCTCCTTCCATAGGCCCATTAGCTAGAACTTTTATGCTTTCAAATAAGTCGTGCTGGGATGACAATAACCCCAGTAGTTATCTTACTTTTCATGCATTTTATTTTAATCCATCCTGTTTAGTTAGCTATAGTTTATTGTAGTTTATCTTTTTCTGTTTCTTTTGTTTTTGCGGAGCTGATCCCTGCAGGTATCTTCTCTGGATGGCGGATGCTGCAGCGTTGTCTTAGTTTAAACGCCAATCTTCTGGTATGCTCACTTGCTGAGCATTGGGTACTCTCTTCCCCTAGCCCTATTCTGATTTTCATGTCATATGTTTTGTGGATTGTTTAGTTTAAGTCTGGGGGAGAGCAATTTTTGTGCCCACTCACGTGCACTATCGCACTGCATACTAGAAGATTTCATTTAAATTGTTGTTCATTTTCATTGCACACCACATCACCCACTTGTGCGCATACTCATCTGTTTGCTTGCTCTGTTGTGAATTTAATTCTTTTGCTTATTTGGGAAAATCTAGGTGATGGCTTAAGACTATGTAGCAGAGTAAAATGTTGACTCTAGTAGTGCTCCTAGTCGAGTGCTCGGTTGCATAGAAATTTGTGTAGATTAGATTTCTTTTTATACTATGGTTTTATATTTTTCTAATTAGTGTAAATGTTGTTTACTTTACTCAAATGGTGAATCTGGTGTGAATCAAACGGTAGCATAGGGATGTGTGTAAACGATCGCTAGATTCGTATTGCTTGAGTCGGGAGAAAGGAGAATCTTTCTCGGTGGCTAGAACTTGCCCCAAGCGATTCTTGAAGCATTGGCATAGATAGTTCTAGTGCGTGAGAATGACGTAGGCCATTATTTTGGCCCGGTTGAACTTTTTATTTCATGCCTATCGTCTACCCTTGCTAGCCCCTTTGTGCCTACCCTTTCCTTGATTCAGCTCCACATGTTTCTCACCAAAGCCTAAAAGCCTAACCTAGTCGCACACCCAAATCTGAGCTTTAGTTGTAATTTCATTTACATTTTGGGGGGTGTTGATTGTGGTGTTTACTATGAGAACCTGTGGTTATGCTCCTTTGAAAATTTGCTGAAAGAAAACGACAAGGAAAAGAAGATTTAAAGAAAAAGAAAAAAAATTGAAAAGGAAAAAAAGAGAAAAAGAAAGGCGAGTTTTATTGAAAATCATGTAGAAGAATTGTGTATTGGGAGTAGGCGGTGCACACACCTATGTTGCAAATGTCCAAGTCTGGGGGTGTGATGCACTTGCATTCGATTTTGGTGCGTGGGTAGTTATTTTTAAAGCTCATTTGGGTTAGGTGTTTTAAGCCATCCTGTTTATCATTGTTTACCTCACCGTAACCCAAGCCCCATCTCTAACCTAAAGTCCTACTGACTCACGCTATGAACCAATCTAGTGTCGTGGAGAGAATGTGACCGGGAAAGCTTATGGTCACCGACACTGATGGATTTCAGTGGAGTTTGTCCCGTATCCCGATCTTGAGCAATGCTCATCTCAGCGTTTAGTTTACTTTCTCCGTGTGCAAGACTAAATGATTCACCGTTGTTCACCATTTTGAGTAGTTGTAATATGCTTTTACTCTTTTAGAAATATATAAACTGTTTATATAATCAGAAATCTTCTCTACTATTCTTCTTATGCACGTGAGCATGCGACTTCGCATGGTACTCTGTATTGTAGTTTTAAGCCATCTACTGTTCTTTCCTAGTTCGCTTAGAATTTGTTTGCTCGGGACGCGCAAACAGTTAAGTCTGGGGGTGTGATGAGTCCTGATCATATACACTTTTATGGACTCATCTGGGCCGTTTAGTTAGTCATTTCACTGCACTTTAGCCCTGTTTTAGTTCATATTTGTTAATCCATGCTAGGTGCACCTTTTGGCCCATTTTGGTGTGATTTCATGTTTATTTTCATTAGTGGTTTTCATGCACTGTTAGGTGCCACTTTTAGTGGCTGGATTTGTGGTTGTACGCTAGAACAGGAGTCGTGCAGGTGTTTCCGGTGCAATTCTGCACAGGAACACTGCGCACGATCACTGGTTCTATTGCGCACGACCACTGGTCGTGCGCCACTGATCGTGTGCACTTAACGCCTTTTTCACGAGTTCTGTTTGGTGCAGTGCGCACGACCACCAATGCCAGTGCGCACGACCACCAGTCGTGCGCCACTGCTCGTGCGCACTGACCATTAATTTTTAAGTTCTGTCTCATCTATTGCGCACGACCACTGACGCTAGTGCGCACGACCATCGGTCGTGCGCCACTGGTCGTGCGAACATGTTATTTTGTAATTTCTGTCTTTGCAGGTTCTGTCCAGGCAGAGCGCACGATCACAGGATTCCAGTGCGCACGACCACTGGTCGTGCGCCACTGACCGTGCGCACTGTTTAATTCCAGCGCCTATAAAAGCCCTGCTCGCGATTTAGGTCGAGACCGCTCGCTTCCAGCCGCCGTTTTCCGCCCGATTCCGCCCGATTTCGCCCCTCCACCGTCGCCCACCATATAGAGGTGCTCCGGGCTTGCTCTTCACGCCTATCTTGAGCCGGAGTCTCCTCTCGGCCTCCTCCTTCATCCAAGAGCTCCAAAGGAAGACCTAGCCGCCATTACCGTCGAGCAAGAGGAAGTTGGCAACCTCCACCGGATCGTGACACGAAGAAGACGGGTCCATTGGAGAGTCGTGACAGCTCTCTCTACCCCGGACGTAGTTGTGGACCGAGCTTGGACGCGGATTGACAACCCGGCGATTCCAACCGTGAATCTTCAACGAGCCTTCGGATTCGGTCGATTTCTTGCCTTGTTCTCCTTTTATTGATGTATTTGCAACTAGATCTAACATTATGATGAAGTGTATTTTGATTAAATAGCATTTTTACTTGATTATGTCTATGTGATCGAGTATTTTTGTTTATATTATTGAGGTGCGCCTTGTGGTGTGGATTGTTGGTTGTGTTGTGCCGCCCTAACAATTGTTAGTGGTGTGCTTGTCGAAGAGGTGCGTGCGACCCTCAATCCGTAAGCCTACTCGCCCATCCGCCTACCGAAGCGTGGCATCGCGGCCCGTATTCCATCCCGCCTAACGAAGCAGCGCGCTCAAGGCCTGCATAGTTCGATCCATTAGCCTTCTCGTCCATCCGCCCTTGCGACGCAGCGCGCTCAAGGCCTGCCTAGTTTCCATCCCGCCAAGCGAAGCTTTGCATAGCGGCATTGCATAGGAGTAGTTGTTAGCTTTTATTTTGTTTTCCAAAAGCCAACCCAACTCCCCCGCAATCCATCCGATTTAAGGACTTCGATCTCAAGTCCTGCCTCAATAGTAAACTCCACCTTATTGTGTTCCTCAAGAGACCGACACTCGGGGATTTATTCCCAATTTTTATTACTTGAACGATCGGTACACTGCCGTTTCGTGTCGCAGTCGAGCTACCGCCTATAGCGGTGTGTGAGATTTGCGCCATCAAGTTTTTCACCCCCAGACTTAACTGTTTGCGCGTCCCGAGCAAACTAATCCGGCGGAAGTTGAAAAAGATAATTAAAATAGCGAATTACGCAGGGGAGTACAGTGCGAAGTAACATACGCATGCGAGTAGGAATTCTAGTAGAAGAAGATTCTAGCTATGCTAACTAATTTACGTAAGTACTAAAGCGTAATCAAAGATTTAATTGTACTCAGTGGGTGAATTATGAAGAATTTGACGATCATGCCCGGTATGAAAGTGACGAGACGCTGAGGCGGGTGTTGCAAAAGATCGGGGCTTAGGAATAACTCCGCTGAAATCCATCAACGTCGTGAACCATACGCTTGCCCGGTCACACTCTCTCCACGGCGCTAGCAAACTCGCAAGTCAAATCAGTAGGACTTATAGGATTAAAACGGGGCTTAGGTTACGGAATGATATGCAAAGATAAACATGACGGCTACGCAACCCAAATGAGCCAACGGCACACTGCACCTTACAAAACCAAACAACTATGCTCGTGTGACACACCCCCAGACTTATCATGAAAACCAGGTGTGCACACAGCCTACTTTACAAATACCAACAGATTTTTCTCTTTAGCTTGGGAGGATTATTTTCAGGATACTCTTCTTTTTTTTTTCTTTTATATATTTTTCTTCTTTCAAGCAACCTCCAGTTGGTTCAAAATCAGCGGATAGACATTATTTTCTCTTCAAAACACAATGATACCACACACCACACAAGTTGGAAATTATGAGCACAGTTAAAACATTTTTTTTGGTTGCGGGCGTAGGATAGGCTTCAGGCTTTGGTGGATGAGGAGGAGCTGAACATAAAAATGGTAGGCACAAATTTGGCTTGCAAAGGCGAATGAAAGGGGCATGGAATAACAAAGCTCAAACTAGCCAAATGGTGGCCTACATCATGCTTGACTCAACAAGTAGCTCTCACCCATGCTTCAAGAGTCGCTTGGGGCAAGTTCTTAGCCCACGAGAAAGATAAACCTTCCTCCCGACTCGAGCAACACACGTTTAGCGACCGCACACACACAACACCGGGTTATCATCAATTTCATTCGAATTCACCACTTGAGTACATTAAATCTAAATTTACGCAGAGATACTACACATAAATTAAATGCATAAAGAAAATCTAATTCTACTCAGGTTCTACTATAGCATGCGAAGCGACTAGAACACTACATGAGTCGACACCGCGCTCCAAATAATAATTCCTGTGTCAATAACCTATTTCACATTCCAACCAAACTAGTTTAAACGGAACAACACAAAAGAAAGCACGCACTCAAGTGGGTGAAGTGGTGTGTGAAGATGAACGATACTAAATAACTAAAATTAAAATACTTCTAGTATGCAAATGAGATGAGCATGTGCAGTGGGTGACAAAGAAACGGCTCTCCCCCAGACTTAATCAAAACCATACAACATAATGATATGACAGTGAAAATCAAAATTGAAAGCTAGGGAAGAAGTTACCCAATGCTCAGCACGTGAGCATACCAGAAGAATGGCGTTTAAAATCAAGACAATCCGCAGCATCCACCATCGAACACAAAACCTGCAAGCAAAACTCAAAACAACAAAAGCAAAAACAAAAACTGAACTAGGAAAGGTTAGATAAAAGGAAATATAAAAAAAACGGAAATCTGGGTTGTCTCCCAGTAGCGCTTTCATTTAACGTCCTTAAGCTGGACCAAATACCTGTATTAGCATTGTTTATAAAGAGTGCAGGAATTAAGAAGACATACTCAAAAATAGTTCACTACAGCAAATAAAAACACGCATCAACTAAAAGCGCTCTTGTGGTGCGCATCTCCCGTAGCATGTAGGCGGGAGGTGAAGGCTTTAGGGCCAGCACTGGTATTACCCAATGCTCCCCTAACCTCCGCCATCTTGCTACGAAGAGCGGCAGCACGAGCGTCACGCAGAAGTTTTTCTTTTTTCAGTTTGGTGACGGTTGGAGATTGCCACCGTTGTGAACTCTCAGATTTTTCCTCCTTAGAATCAGGTGGCGTCACTTCCGGTGTCACTGTGACCACCGGATCGGCCCAATAGACGGAACGCTTAAACAGTTTATTACACGATTCATCACAAGAAGAAAAATAATCAGCATTCTTGACTAAATCCACATCATCATTTCCCGGACAGCCGTCATCCTCCTTCTCGGCGTCGAATTCTTTCCGAAAGTCAATCACTTCCTCCTCATCAGATTTGAGCTCCTCCATTTCCCCTTCACCTGTTTCTTGGAAATGCGTCTTCCCTGCACAACTCAGAAGTTCATCAGAAATAACAAGAGGGGGAGGAGTGGATGTGTCGGCTCTAGCTTCGAGATGAATGGGCTGCAGCGCCGTGTTAGGTAAGATGACACACCCCGTGGCAAAGTCAAGGGTGGCGCCGCTCTCTTTCAAGAACGGCACCCCCAAGATAGGGATGGATTGATTTTCCCGGGGGCCCAACACCTGAAAGTCCGCGACCACAGTTGTCCCCTCAACTATTACTTCCACGTTTCTCACCTCTCCCTCGGATTGAATAATGGTGCCGTTAGCGAGAATCAGCGATTTCTTTTCCTCTGTGTTAATCTCCAATTGAAGTTTCGCAACATCTTGCAGCGCAATAACATTGCGAGAGGAACCGGAATCGCATAGAGCCTTTGTTTCAACCTGATTGATGGAACACGAGATTATCAGCTCACTCGGATTGGCATCCACCACATCCCCCAGACTTTTCCCTTGATCAATGGGATTCTTTTCCGTATTACTGGGAAGGGACCCCTGCGAACGCTCAGTTAGCGCTTGGGCCAATTGGCCCAAATGCGTCTCCAAGTTTCGCATAGATGCAGTTTGGTTTGCCATATTCGAGTTAGCTACAAGCATGAATTTTTCCATCATTTCTTCTAAATTACTCTTCTTTTGAGTAGGGGGTGCTTGGTTGTAATCCGGGTGCGGCGGCCTCGGTTGGCTCCCGGAGGCGTAAGCATCATTTTGATGCTGCCCCGGTGACCATCGTTGGCCGGGCGTGTTGGGATTCCACGAGAAGTTCGGATGACTTCTCGCTCCCGGATTATAAGTGTTATTATACGGCGCCCCCTTGGACTGATTTCCAACATAATTCACAGATTCATTTAAAGATAAGTGCGCGAAATCACCTACCACTTGGTTCCCCGAGCATTCGTAAGCATGGTGGCCTCCACCTCCACATCCTTCACAAGTAATGATGGCAGCAGATGGAGACGGAGAAGGAAGAGAATCAACCATGAAGAGTCCTCGGCTGCTTCTTGGAGCGTTTCTCCCTGCAGTCCAGAAGGTACTGTGGGAGGCAGTGTCACGCAAAATCCGCAGGGCATCTTCAGGGGTGTGGTTCATCAAGGTGCCACCGGCCGCAGCATCGATCATTGCCCTATAATTGGGCTCGATCGCGAAGTAGAACAATTCAACCACGTTCCATGGCTGGAGCTCGTGGCCAGGGCAACGGCGAAGGAGTTCATTGAGGCGCTCCCAAGCTTCCGCAAGAGTCTCTTGATCCAACTGCCGAAATGTGGCGATTTCACGCCGCAAGCTTACAATCTTATCCACCGGGTGGAATTTAGCCAGGAATTTGGATGCAAGGGCATCCCATGTTGCAGCAGTCCCGGGCGGGATGGAATGAAGCCATACTTTTGCTTTATCACGGAGGGAGAAGGGGAACAGTCTCAGTTTGACTGTGTCATCAGCAATGCCCGCATAGCGGAAAGTTCCGCAAATATCAGAGAATTCTGCCAGATGCAGATGCGGGTCTTCGCTAGCCATCCCCGAAAACTGAGCATGGTTTCGGATAATGTTTAAGATCGCCGGCTTTATCTCAAACTGATTGTTCATGATATTGGGCCCAAAGCCCGGATACACGCTTCCAGCAGTGGGGGTGGTATAATCTCTCATAGTACGAGGCCGAGGTCTCTCCGCCTCCTGTTCATCAGTGGCCGGATTTTGCCCCTCATCGTGCACTCGCGCATCAGCATCATTCGGGTTCACATGATCACCCATGGCTGCTTGCAGAGCCGCAGCACGCCTTCGCGCGCGAGCGGTTCGTTCGATTTCTGGGTCAAAAGGTGCAAGTTCACCTGCAATCTGCCTCTGCATGCACTGTCAACAACAAGAAGAAAACGAAAAGATCAAAAACAACTGCTCGTGTAACGAGAGTCACGACACAAGACGATACACGCCTGCGGTCCCCGGCAACGGCGCCAAAAACTTGATGCGCGTCGGCAAGTGCACCGGTCGCTGTCAAGTAATAATTGTGGAGAATAAATTCCCCGGATGTCGGTCTCTTGAGGAATGCAGGATGGGTGATCGAATCGCGCAGTGAATATTGTTACACAAGCGTTTCACAAACACAAAGAGGGGTTTTTGGTTGGTTTTCCTAATTTTAACAACAATAAAAGAGATGCGGGTCGAGAACACCGCTTCGCAACGTGAGGTGGATGCAACGGCCGCGATGCCGTGCTTCGTGAGGCGAATGAAGTGGACTCAGGCGCGAGAGAGTGGGGGTCGCAAACACCTCTTCACGACCGTCGTTAGCTCTTGCCAACACGGAGCAAACACCTTGCGTGCGTGTGTGAGTGAGTGCGCTTGAACGTGGTGAATCACAACCAACCCATGAATAAGAACACAGAAACATTCATTCTCATCAAGTAAATATCACAATATTCATTTAGTAAAAGATTCAAAGGGGTACAATCAAGGAAAGAGGAAGGAGATAACCGGTGGTGAAGACTAGCGGCCGTTCACGGCCGGAATGGTAGGTTGTCGGGCTACCTCCGGACTCGGGCGGACGATGCTTCCGGCATAGAGGGCTGTCACAATCTCCCTACGTGCTCCGTCGTCTTCGACTCAAGGTCTCTTCTTCTTCTCACCGGGCGGAAAGCGAAAATGATTGCTTGGAGGCTTGCGGATGATGGAGAACGCTCACGGACGATGAAGGATGTCTAGGAATGGACCGAGGAAGCTTCCCCTTGCGTAGGAGATGAAGTAGGGGCGATCCAAGGGGGCGGTCGGCGGCGTACGGAACAGAAATCCCACTCCCGGAATGAATCATCCGCCCTAAAATCGCAACAGGCGCTTAAATAGGAGCTGGATTAAACACTGCGCACGATCATTGGCGCACGACCAGTGGTCGTGCGCACTGGAATCCTGCGATCGTGTGCACTGCCTGGACAGAACCTGCAAGAGATGAAATTATAAAATAAAATGTTCGCACGACCAGTGGCGCACGACCGTTGATCGTGCGCACTAGCGTCGGTGGTCGTGCGCAATAGGTGAGACAGAACTCATAAAATTACTATTAAGTGCGCACGGACAGTGGCGCACGACCGGTGGTCGTGCGCACTGGAGTTGATGGTCGTGCGCACTGCACCAGACAGAACTCGTAAAAAGGGGTTAAGTGCGCACGATCAGTGGCGCACGACCGGTGGTCGTGCGCACTAGATCAAGTGATCGTGCGCAGTGTTCCTGTGCAGAATTGCACCGGAAACACTTGCACGCCTCCTATTCCAGCACAAACACAGATCTAGCCACCGAAAGTGGCACTTAACAACATATGAGTACTATGAAAGGAAATAAACACGAAAACACACCAAAGTGGGCCAAAATGTGCACCTAGCATGGGTTATCAATTATAAACTATAATAAGGCTAAAGTGCGTGATATTGACTAAATAATGGCCTGGATGAGTCCATGAAGGTGTATATAATCAGGACTCATCACCCCTTCCTGGGCATGAACTTCATCTCCCTCCTTCTCTTTGGCTACCTCCAAACCTCCGGCTTCGGCCACCTCCTCCATCGCCTTATCCCACTCCTCAGCTTCTCCCATCTAGGAGATGGTGTTGACAGCCGTCACGTAGCACTGTCTTGCCACTTTGGGATCCCCCCTGATCCGCACCTGGACCCCTCCATCGTTGAACTTGAGGCACTGATGAAAAGTGGAAGGGACGCAGCGGAACGCGCTGATGAGTGGCCGTCCGAAGATGGCACTGTAACTGCTCGGGGCGTCCACTATGACAAAGCGACAGTTCCGAGACTGCCCACCCAGGGTCACATGGAGCCCCACTCCTCCTTCTACCTCCTTCCTCTCCCCCGAAAATCCGAACAGAGGGCCATCTGAGGCCAACACTCTTCTGGGTTCCACCTCCATCTTGTCGAATGCCTTCTTGAAGACGACATTGACCGAACTCCCGTTGTCCACTAGGATTTGGGAGACGGTGAAGTTCTCGATCGCCATCTGAATGACCAGCGCGTCGCAGAACGGGTCCTCGTAGCTCGGCATGTCCTTCTGGGTGAAAATAATTTTTTCGGCCGGGGGTGGAGCGGTGGATGTTGACGCTACGCTCCGGCGGTAGATGGTATGGAGACTAGCCTTGCGGGTTTCCTCCACCCCTACCCCCCCCCCCCCCATGGATCACTCCGATCCCTCCTCTATTCCCCAGATCTGCTCTATCCTCACATCTTTCCTCCTCCTCCTCTCGAGGTTCCACCTCCACGATCCTTAATGGCTGCTGCTGTGGTGGCGCGGGTGCTCTGCCCCTCTTCACCTACAGGAACTCCGGACAGGTGTCCGTTGAGTGGCCTTCCACATCGTGGAAGATGCAATATGACACCGCCACTTCCCTTGCCTCGGTCTCTGCTACCCTGTTCCTTCTTCTCCTAGCGGCCGCCGTTTCCGCTTCTCCTCCCCTTCCCCTTCCTCTCCCCCAGCCAATTGCCATGGCCTATTGAGGTGGGGGAGGTAACTGCATCGGGCCCTGCCTCCACCCCAACTGGGGGGGTCTCCATTGACCTTCGAAACGGTTACCCCTTCCCTGCCCCTGCATTCCTCCACCTTGCGGCCTCCATCCCCCCTCCGGGGCCCGGGGCTCTTCCCTTCTTCTGACCTCTTGCTGCCTCATCTCCGGCTCACTGAGCTTTGCTAGCCTCTTGGTGAGCTCTGGGTTGGGTTCTTCGCTTGCTACCTCCTCTGCCACCCTCTCCATCAGCTCCTCATAGGAGACGGGGGCCTTCCTCTTCAACGCCATCTTGAAGAAACTTTCCTTCAACCCGACCGTGAAGGCGAGTTGAAGTGCAAACCCAGGCACCTCCTGAGTGAGCTGCACTTCCTCCTGGAACCGATCCGCATACTGAGCCAACGTCTCCCTGGACTCCTGCTTCACCGCGAAGAGGGAATCAGCGTCCTTCTTCCTCCTTTTTGAAGTTGAAAATCTCAACAAAAAACTTCGGCGCAGGTCCTCGAACGCGTAGATAGAGCCTGCCGGAAGTGAATGAAACCACTCCCTGGCCTTCTCTTTCAGAGTGACGGCGAAGAGCCGACACTTGAAGGCATCGGACATCAGCCTGATGGAGACCGAGTCCTCGAAAGACTGCAGATGCTGAACTGGGTCATCTCTGCCATTGTAGTACACTCTATCCCATTCTCCGAATCCCGCTGGAACGGGTGCAGACAACACCAACTCGCAGAAGGGACTTCCCCCTCCTGCCATCTTTTCTCGCTCGGCTCGCGGACCTAGCTCGCTCGCCAAGCTTGGGATCGCACTCGCGAGGGCGACGCTCGCCTGAACCACCCCGACTGTCACCGCATCCTCCAGGCGCTCGCTCGCCTGCGCCGCGCTTGCTGGGGCAGAGCTTGTCGGCACCGAACTCGCCGGCGCAGAGCTCGCCAACACCGGGCTCGCCGGACTGGCGAACAGCACTCGCCCTTCCCTGTCATGTCCTGGTTCAACGGCAACTTCTTTTCCAGCCCTTCCTCCTGGTGCCCTCTCGCCGACTGCTGTTGGGGGAGTGGTCGCCTGAGGTGCCGGGGTCGCAAACTCACTTCGCAGAGCCGAGACCGTGAACCCCAAGGTGTCGAGCACCTCCTTCCTGAAATCCGCGAACATCCTAGCCATTGCTTCCTGAGGGGTCTCGCCGAACTCCTCGCCCTGCTCTTCATCTCCAGCCATAACTCTTCTCTGGGACTTTCTTGAACCAGCCGCGCTGCACGCTCACCACACCAAAATGTTGAAACCGATTTCTCGGTCTCTTGTGGAGCTCGGGGCCCTCACCGAAATGAGGGGCAGCTAGCCCTTACCGGTCCCTCGGGAGAGGTAAGGCCGATGATTTGAGCAAAGAACAAAGACCCTAGTCTCAGCGAGGAGGTCCCTCCACTAACCCGGAAGATCATTGAGCGCTTCCCCTCCCAAGCCAAAGCTAAGACTCGGGCACCTTGGAGAGCTAGAGAGCCCAAACCAAAGCGACCTAGGGAGAGAAGAGCTCAAAGATAATGAACCGATCCTCTTCCAAGGTGCCCTTCAAGGTCTATTTATAGATTTTGGTTTTGTGGTCTGTCAATAGCCAACTCCCGCTGTCCGTTCTTACTATCCGCACCCCAAATTGGTCTGCTAACAGCCAAACTCCACTGTCCGGAGGGGCTAACCGCAGACCACCAGGGGTTTTCTGGTAAAAGACCATCCCAATTACCAGCAAACCCGAGACCCTCGACCTGTTCAGCGAACATGAGGTTCGCCAAGGCCACCTAGCGAGCTCCTTCGGGTGGCTGGCTCGCCTCTTCCCGGGCTCGCCCCCACCTGTGCTCGCCCTCGGTCGCCTGGCGAACTCCTTCGACCGGCTGGCTCGCCTGTCTCTACGGCTCGCCCGCTGAACCACTCCTTAGCGGGTCGAGCTCGCCAAAATGGCTAACTGTACCCCAGAAATGGCTATTTGCACCCCAAGGGCCCGGACCTGCCCAGCGAGCTCCTCCGACCGGCTGGCTCGCCTCTTCCCGGGCTCGCCTCTTCCCGGGGTTGCCTGGCGAACTGGGCAGGTCGGCTGGCTCGCCCGGTCGTGCGAACTTGGAACCCCTTTCCTGGCGAACATCGGGGTTGTACACCCAATTTTACCACATGGCTTTACCTACGGAATCTTCTTGCGCCGCAAGACTCGCATCGTCGCATCATCTATCCTGACCGGGGTGACCTAGCTACCTTGGTCAATCTATCCTCGATGTTCCACTCTAACCTAGGCAGACTCTTATGCCTCTAAAGTTTTCTTCACACGTTCAAATTCTTTACTCCTTCAGGTACATCCAAGTAATCAATCATCTCTACTCTACAAATTTTCCAGTTCTTAATATTGATGGAACTAATCAAATCGTCTAGCATCCCTATAATTTTCTACGTGAAGTTTGATTCATAATGTATACGAGTAAAATCTTCTAAAACCTTAAGATTTTTCACAAGTCAATTTTCATCAAGAAAATATCATCTCGTTTATTTCACCAAATTTCTATCACTTCAACTTATGCTAGTCTTGATCACTTTCAAATGGTCCTACGTAAGATAAACTTAGATCGTTCTTATCATAGTAAACTCAAACGCTATATTCTAGTTCCAATAAGTCATCGTCTAAGATCTCTTGTTATTCATCATCATAACTCCCAAAGCATACGGGCTATTATTGAAGTTAAAAAATTTCTACCAGAATAGGGCGTGATTTTTAACAAATCATAAGTTGATAACTTCCGAATGCCCCAGACCTCAATAACTGTTAGATATAACTACAACTTGTAATATCTAATTTCCGTCCTCAACTTCTGGACTAGGGCATCGACATCCCTAAGTGATTAATCTTGGCGATTTACATTTCCAACGATTCAACTAAGGTCAAGTTGTTGTTCGATCAATGATGTCTATCCATTGCCCTAGTAATACTACGGATCATTATTCCGAACATACTGTTACACCATCTCATCTTTGTCCAAGTAAGATTGAATAAGATCGAATTCAAAGTCATTACTCCCAACATAGGAATTGCTAAATTAGATCTAAGTGGCACCCAAGTCAGTAACCAATTCGCCTAATAAACAAAGGTAAGCCCCAATAAACAAAGGATAAGCCTCTATCTATTTTTGGGCTAAGTATCTTCAACAACACCATATTATATTCGTCCTAGGTATGCAAGCAATCCTTAGGGCACACAACCTTAGACTTGGGGTTCTATCTTGAAACTTGTCAATTCGCTCCATTCTTCAGACTCTTCAAGGTACCCTCTACGACAGCCTTAAACATGAGACCCAATCCCAAATAGGTCTCTTCTGCACTTGAATTCTTATCCGACCCTCGGTGTTTGTCATGGTGGTTGTCTTAATGTAATCCTGTCACCGGTACGAGGGTTGAATCTACGAGTCTCATACCATTCCGCTTATGTGTCAACTCTCTTTCACTAGCCTCTTTTGGGTATCCTCGTAACTTCACTAAAAGTTATACCTACGGTCTATTTCAGACTAGGTCACGGTATAAATTGTTAAGATAAGTCACGTACCCTAGGGGGGTTGAGTCTAGCTCATTGACTAAAGGACTAACTAAAGGAATCTTTGCAGCTGGAGGTATTCCCTGCTGGGGGTAGGGTTCGGCGCAGGCTACAAAAGAAAACTTGACACTCGCACGGGGAAACTGATCAAAAAGATTCAGTTAAAAGTGGACCTTTTTCAATGTGATTCCCATATGGGCACACCACTGCTTCCGCTGCTAGTTTGTCCTCAAACTAAGTTCGCGCGGGGTGGCCCAGGGTCTGTGGACTTCTTTTCTTTGGATCGAGGTTAACTTTGATACCACTTGTAAGTCCCCATTTTTTTTTCTTTTCAAACAATCGGGTCTTAGGCCCAGAACCGCCGCTTTGCGGTGACACCTTCACTCGGAAAGGTCGGCACGATATAACTGAATCAACATGAAATAAAAATGTCCACACGATATAACTGAATAAAAGATAACAAGGGTTACAATCAAAAAGCAGATGACATGGCATAATCTACAGGAAGAGTTCTACCACTACACAAGTAAATATAACTATAAATGAAACAATTAATAAGCATGGCAAGAGCAGGTAAAGAGTAAGTAAAGTGAAGTAAATAAAGACATGTATATAATAGAAAGTAACCATTGATTCATAGGAATGCCCACACAAACCTATAGACCAAGGGGTCGTTTAGCAAGGCCTATCGTATAAGAAGTCCCATAACCGATTTATACGATATGGTAGGGGTTGAAATGCAATGTTTATGCTATAACAGGGAAGGTATGCAGTTATGCTATGTTCATACAAGTGCAACTCACCCACTTCGACTCTATGCGCACAAACCTTTAGTTCCCCCTTTTTGGAGCTAGCTAGCTCCAAAAAGGGAGAACTAAAGGTCTATGCGCATTGAGTCAAAGTGTGTGAGTTGCACATGTATGAACATAGCATAAACTGCATACCTTGCATGTCATAGCATAATCATTGCATTTCAACCCCTACCCCTATCGTATAAGTCGGTTATGGGACTTCTTATACGATAGGCCTTGCTAAACGACCCCTTGGTCTATAGGTTTGTATGGGCATTCCTATAAATCAATGGTTACTTTCATTTTATATACATGCCTTTACTTACTGCAGTTTACTTATTCTTTACCTTCTCTTACTATGCTCTTTTGCTGCTTCGATTATTTACATATATACCTGAGTAGTGGTAGAACTCTTCTTGTAGATCATGCCCCGTCTTTTGCTTTTTGATTATACCCCTTGTTGTCCTCCGCTTCATCCTTCCCGCTCGGTGCCTAGGAGTCACCGGGGGAGGGGTGGGGGATTGGCTTAGTCTTTTTGACTAACGGTCGGTGGACCATATCATTTTAGGGGACCGAGGAGACGCAGCAGCACCAGAGGCCGGTGCAGACGGAGGCGGGCCAGTCTAGTACAAGAGCACAGGATTCAGGATCTGTGAGTGATTAGTAGTTAGCTTCCGCGAGTGATCTAGTAGTGAGGATATAATGTACAGGGCATGAGCCCTTTATTATTGTAACCCTTGTTATCTTTTATTCAGTTATATCATGTGGACATTTATATTTCATGTTGATTCTGTGGACTTGTCTTCTTTAATGCACTATTCTTTGTGATCGATTTGGCCGGCAGGATCGGCGTTTTGTAGTGGCGACCTTTCTAAGTGAAGGTGTCACCGCAAAGCGGCGGTCTTGGGCCTAAGACCCAGTTGTTTGAAAAGAAAAAAAAATGGGGTCTTACAAGGTGTGCCCATATGTGAATCACATTGAAAAAGGTCCACTTTTAACTGAATCTTCTTGGTCAGTTTCCCCGTGCGAGGGTCAAGTTTTCTTTTCTAGCCTGCGGTGAACCCTGCCCATATGGGAATCAAGTGCAAGTGTCAAGTGTCAAGTGCACTAAGACCCCATCTTCTTGGTCAGCTTCCCCGTGTGAGTGTCAAGTGCATTATGGCCCCATTTGTTTTCATTTCAAACAACCGGGTCTTAGGCCCAGAACCGCCGCTTTGTGGTGACACCTTCACTCGGAAAGGTCGCCACTACAAAACGCCAATCCTACCGGCCAAATCGATCACAAAGAAAAGTGCATTAAAGAAGACAAGTCCACATAATCAACATGAAATAAAAATGTCCACACGATATAACTGAATAAAAGATAACAAGGGTTACAATCAAAAAGCAGATGACGGGGCATAATCTACAGGAAGAGTTCTACCACTACACAAGTAAATATAACTATAAATGAAACAGTTAACAAGCATGGAAAGAGCAGGTAAAGAGTAAGTAAAGTGCAGTAAATAAAGACATGTATATAATAGAAAGTAAGCATTGATTTATAGGAATGGCCACACAAACCTATAGACCAAGGGGTCGTTTAGCAAGGCCTATCGTATAAGAAGTCCCATAACCGACTTATACGATAGGGGTAGGGGTTGAAATGCAATGTTTATGCTATGACAGGAAAGGTATGCAGTTATGCTATGTTCATACAAGTGCAACTCACCCACTTCGAGTCTATGCGCACGGACCTTTAGTTCCCCCTTTTTGGAGCTAGCTAGACTCCCAAGATACTCCCGTATTGGCAAACAGAAGCGGTGGGTTGGGCCTCGCCCACCTCTAGGTTGGTATTCACACTATCTAACCTAGACCTATCGTACGCCTCAACGCAAAACCGCGGAGCGTCTGCGTACTCTTACTGGCTGGACCACAGACTTTCAAGGCTAAGTGCAATTCCACACTTGCCGAGTCAACGTATTGACGTCGGTGTGAATGATCGTCCAATACCGGAGACCCACCACCTTCATGCACATGCAACATGTTCTACTATATCCCGAGCCATAAAATCCCCGGGCTAACATGCCCGTCATCATAACCTTCCGAGCCACCGGTTCGCCAGACCAACCCGTCCGCACCAACAACATTACTGAGTCACAAGCTCACTAGACTAACTAGTCTGCCGCTACAACCACCGAGCCTACCGCTCGTTAGACCAAACCAACTAACATTCCCGTGATAACGGGGTGTGGGTGAGTGTTTTATTAAGTTAATCTTGTATAACAACTTCTTACTCCTACGACTTATGGTTAATCTTGGACTTCCCGAGGATTACCCTGTATGGGGCTCGCTGTGGTACTAGGAGCCACAATGGGATGAAACCCAAACCTCCATTTCTCAAGACACTTAGTGTTATTGGTATCTACCCGTAAGAATACAGTCTTTGTCATTACTCTTGGATTAACCCTAAGTGACTTATAACCTTCCAAGACGATCTTTCGTCAACCCCGAGTGCAACTTACCTCTAACTCACCAAACACACCTTTACCATCTATAATCCTTCTTGTTGACCATCATACCTTCTCAATTAAACCAGGTAAACCAACTACCTCCCATTACCTCCTAAGGATCCACTTGATTCTCAAATTTCACAGTTTTACTATACGCAGACCAAACTAACTATATGAAGCTCACAACTAGAGGTACTCCAAATATTCCTCCAACCGATCCAAGCTATTTACTGGAGGTCTATAATGTTGTTATAAGACTAAATCCAGAGAATCATATTTTTCCCTAATTAATTAATATTTATTTTAATTTCTCCAAACATTTGCCAAGTATGAAAATGAACATGAAGTGTAAGTAAATCTTATGATATGGCCCTCCAAAAATTATGATAAATCTATGATGACTAAATAACATCAGAAACAGCATATCATATTTTTACAGTAAGAAATTGTCCTCTAATTTAATTATTTATCAACTATCCAAAATAGTAGTTTTATAAAGGAACCACCAAAAAGATCAACACTAAAATTATGGGAAAATTACCAAACTCTTGTATTCACCAGAAAAGGCTACTCACTAAGTTTCAAGATTTAAGCAAATCATTTTATCACTAAAATAAATTCTTTAAGAAAACCTCAAATTAAATGAATTGTGAAGTAGCCTACTGATTTAAGTCTTCAAAAATTCTATACAAATTCATAGAGCTTCCTAATGTTCTGAAATGTCCTATCATCAATTTGTACAATTTAACAATGAGTTTGAACCCTCAAATATTTTTCTTAATTCTAAATCAAAACAGGTGCCTTGTGAAAGAAGTACTGATTAAATCATTTAATAAAATACAAAAAATTACCAGAGGTGTATATCATGATAAAAAAGACACTACCAAAGTTTCATCATCATCTAAGGCTATTTAAATATGTAAATTTCTCTTATAAGGAATTTCCCTAAAGCGGTTATGACCTATCTCAAAGGGAATAATTGCTCCTAAAATTCTTATAAAATTACCTAGGGCCTATTTACACCCTATGAACTTATCCACCAAGTTTCATAACCATCAAGGGAATTTTGACCACATGGCCTTCACAAGGTCCTAAATGCACACCTAGGAATAGAACTAGGGTTCTAGGGCTTAACCACCTCCACATCACCCAATACCATTCATGGAGGTGTCTTAGGTGATCCTAAACCAATTACCAAGGTTTCACTTCATGGTGATGAGATTTGACCACCATACCCCAAGGTAAACACCATACCCTAACTTTGACCCTATTTGTCCTAACTTGGGTTTACAAAATACTCCAACAAAACAGTCCCAATTGGGCTGATAATTTTACCAAGGTCATAAAGTAACCTTAAGGAGCACCCACCAAAATTTGGAGGGTATTGGAGGTCTTTTGACCCACTAATTAATTATTAGATGATTTATGAAATTATTTCAAAAACCTTAGAAATAGGTTCTCCTAAAAAACCCATCTTTGGATATGATGTGTGTGTAGGTATAAGTAGACTATGTTTCAAATCTCAAGTCCATATCAGTTCCCAATCAAAAGTTATTCAAGAAATGGTGGCTGTCCTACACTAGGGACAAGCCCCACCAAAATGGACCTACAGGGAGCTACAAAACTCTTTTTGGAGTGAAATAAATTTTGAATTAAAATAGACTCCAAGGGCTAACTTTTTCATGTTGGCCACTTTTTCATCAGAGGGCCCTAGTATTTTTAATAATTAGATCTAGGTACAGCAAAATAAGTGACAGAAATCACATAAACATTTAATTATATAACTATTTCTGTGTTCGACGAAAATCCAACCCTGCGTTCAACGAAAGCAGATCAAATCTGCGTTCGACGAAAGCAGATCAAATATTCGTTCCACGAAAATCGAACAACTCTGCGATTGACTAATTTCTTAAGTATCCGCATTCGACTAATTTAACGTATAACAACGCTCAACGAACGCTGAACACATCAGTGTTCGACGAAATATTCGCTCGACTAAATCAGAGCATAACATCGCTCGACTAATGCAGAGTTAAACAGCGCTCGACTAAAGCTGAACACCTCCCGTTCGACGAAATATTCGTTCGACGAATTTCTTACAGTGCTCGACGAAATAAATGATATAACCGTAAATAATAATAAACAGATCTGACGGTTCTCCGTCATCGTCCCCAATTGTTGGATGGCTCGCGACAGCCCATCCTGGGCCTCCTTGCGGCTGATTTCCCGGCCACCTATGCCTCTTTCCGGCTGGCCAATGCCACCACCACCTCCGTTGAGGTGGTGGCCGGCGATAGGGGTGGTTGGCCGGCCGGAGGTGGTCGGATCCAGTTTTTAGAGGAGGGAAAAAGAGTACGAAACGTACACTTTCGAAAACACAATCCGAGCCCTATTGTGCACGGATCAAGCCCCGAAATATGAAGAGATCTAGCACTAGGGGAGGAGAAGAGGATCGGACCTGTGTGGGTGCTTGGCTCCTTGCCGATTTCTTGTTGGCCATGGCCGTCCTGGAGCTTTTGGTGCCATGCTGATTTAGGCCTCCACTGTACGATTCCATCAGGAAAGTTGGGGAATCTCTTCCTCTCTTAGTAGTGAAGGAAATGTGGTGATTCAATCGGGCTAGGGATAGCTTTATTCCTGAAAAGCCATTTATGGCCATTAACACAATTTCTATTACTTCTAATTTCTCTTAATCCAGCCCCTCTGGTCATAGAAAACTCCAGAATTCGTTTGTAACTGATGGGGGAAGGTGAATGCTAATTGGGAAGGAAATGAAGGATCAATTACATTAAATCTCCATGAATGTTCTCTTTCTCTCTCCGATTTGGGGAAAACCACCATTCTCTCTCTCTTCTGGCTGACTTTCTGAAATTGAATGGCCAACTCAGCAACATTCAATCCCCAATAGGTGGTGGACCACACCAATTGGGTCTATCTCAAGTGGATTGGGTCCAATTTGGGCAAATTAGATCATTTTGACCTAAATTAGGGCAAGGGTAAATAGGTCAAATCGCAAGTCCCATGATGGGGCTTTTTGGTCCATTAGGCTCCTAGTACCCATATAAGGGTAGGGGCAGGGTCAATTTGGCATGGTGGGGGCCAATTGACCTTAATTGAGCTAGTTTGACCAATTTAGGGTTAAGGTTGACTTTAGTCAAATTGGCCTCTTAGGTTGACCCCAATGGGTCACTGGTGCTTCAAGGAGACCTCTAATGGGTTAGGGATGCTATGGTGGGGTCAAGGTTCAAAGTGGGGAACCTAAATCCAATCCTAGGCTTGCTAATTAGAAATTACTATTTGCAGACCAAGGTGGTTTTCTTCTTCTTTCCTAAGGCCAAGTGGTCTCTTTAAGCTTCCTAGGGTTTTGTCATGACCTAGTCATGACAAAACCACTCTAGGGGTCTAGATGTTTGGGGGATGTTACACACGCGACCACACCAGCCAGGTCGCCACAGCGAGCTCGCGGTTTCCAGAAGTAAACCTCAACATAAGGTCTCTCGGTCTCTGCGGTTTCCAAGAACAGACCGCCCAGACTAATCCACTTCCACTTCAAAAATTTAACAGATATCCCTTGAACAAGGGCTCCATTCTTCAAAATTGTGATTTTTCTTGACTTCCTCCATTCTCTTTCTTTTAGCTTCTTGATCTTGATTATCAGCAAGATGTCTTTTTCCCTTTCTGACTTGACCACTTCCACTGACAGGTTCATCAACAAAACTTCCTTGATAGCTGTCAGGATGTTGATATTGCTCTGGAAGGTCTTTTGTCAATGTCTCATTTGAATGTCCTTCAGGGAGACTTCCTTCTAGAATGGGATGTTAATAAGCAATCCCATAGTCTATTGGATCAAGGTCCATGTATAATCTTACTTCATTGGATAACCACATGATATGATGGCTTGACATAATGTCTGCCTTTCTAGATCTGGGAATATATCTTTAGAGAGAGGCCTGGGAATTCTGAAGTTGTCTAGAGAGAAGGGCATGAAGATTGCCAATTGCATCCATAAGTGTGCCTTGAGTAGTTATGAGGGATTGAGTGAGAAGTGAGGAGAGCTGATTTTGTGTGACTTGAAGCTGTTGGAGTAGAGTTTCACCAACATCGTCTACTAGCTCTTGATTGGTCTAAGAATTATAGGATATTCTTCGAAGTATTGTATTAACAACATCTTCTAAGTCATTGAAGGTTATATCCTGATTTTGGTAAATTGCTTGCTGATTGTCTCTTAGAGTAGACATTCTATCAAGTATAATGTTAAGTTGTTGTCCAATTATTATAGTTGCTTCATTAATATTGGATATCATATTTCCTGTGTTAGCAACAACATTTGCAGCAGTATTATACATATTTGCATTCTTATGATTTATATGCTGAATGTCCTCTTGCAAAACATTTATCCTGGCAGATAACTCATCTTTACAACTTGTGATAGCATCATTGACATATGCTTCAAAATGTATTCTCTGCCTTTCAAATAGTGCTTCCATTTGGGACATGAACTCAGTGGATGTAGCTGTGGGGGCTGTGAGGATTGGAGGATGTTGCTCATCTTCTATTCTTGGAGGTGAGGGATGCAGTGTGATTTGAATAGTAGACTCCCCCTCCATTACTGCAGGGATTTCAGAGAGTTGTTCACATTCATTCTCAGGAAAGCTATGATGCATATCCTCATTATTGAGAAAGTCTTCCAAAGACCTTTCAGGATTTTCCACCTCTTCAACATGTTTATGTCCACTTCTTGGACTTTTCTCAGTCTCAGCAACTTCCACATTCATTGCAACCTCTTTAACAATGATTAGAACATCTTCTATGGACAGCTCCTCTTGAGGTACTGGGTCACTATCAATCACAACATTATCTTCTCTCATTAGCCCCCCCTCAAAAGGAGCAGGAGTGTTTTGAGTAACTAGTGGTGGTTGAGCAGGGCTTTGAGGGACATCAATTCTTGGGGAGGAAGGTTCACATCAATTTCTT
Organism: Dactylorhiza incarnata; assembly: GCA_033032865.1. Lineage (NCBI taxonomy): Eukaryota > Viridiplantae > Streptophyta > Magnoliopsida > Asparagales > Orchidaceae > Dactylorhiza > Dactylorhiza incarnata. Next base: position 5,330,704 of record JAWHQI010000068.1, read on the forward strand.
TTCTCACCTGCTAATAGTCTTCATATCAATTATATTTAGATAATGGAGAGGATTTGATTAAGATTCATTTAGAAGTTGAGGAATGGAGTGCTTTAAGTATAATGAAAGTATTCTGCCAAAGTTGGGGGCCTTCAGGCTTTCTTTGATCTTGTCAAACATGACTTTCCCCCAGTCAGTCTTTTTCTCAAGAATGACTCTGATCATTAGCTCAAACATTTCTTTGGAGATTCTGTCATGTGACCCAGCCTTGCATATCAGTACTTTCCCAATGATATCTGATAACAACATACCTTGCATATTCAGTTTATTTTTTTGAATGCAGCCACACTACAACAAAACATGTCTACCACGATCTTTTTTTGCGGCACTTTTTAAAACGCCGCCATTGTGTTTGGAATTCGCGACGCTTTTTTGTAAAAAAAAACGTGGCCAATACTATCTAATAACATTGGCCGCATTTTTTATATAAAAGCGCCGCAAAAAAATGTAACTTTTGGCGGCACTTTCCCAGGAAAACACCGCTAAAACAAAACATAATATTGTTTGCGCTACCTCTGCCCCCATTTCTTCCCGGATCTAGGGTTCTCCCCGCTCTATTTTTCTATTCTTGCCGTCGCTAGCGACATCCTCGACCTCATTCATCTGCCTCATTTCTTCCCGCATCATTTTCTCACAGTTTAATCTGTCGTTATTTTATTATTTTGATTTTGAATCTATACAAGGATTAGTTAAGTACAATCCTTAAATCATGCTCTGATTTACTGCAGATGAAGTATTTATAATCCTGCTGCCAAGGTTCTTGTTAGTATCCTTTTACTTGTTCTTTTCTTTATCAGAGATCTTTTCACATCTCATTAACTAATTTTTCCATTTCTATTGATTTTTTGATTAGGGACTTTAACTTAAATGTTAATGCTATATTGGTTTTACAACAAGAGGCATTCGTTTCTTCTTATTTAATTTCTTACGTTTTTTTATCTCCCAAGCCTTTTAGATTGCATAATCAGTATTTCTCAAACAATCTGGTTGCAGTACGTACAAAGGAAATATTGTCGTTCCTTAAGTTTTAAAACCAGATATCTCCAAAGTTCAAGATGATGAAGTTGGTGATGGGACAACCTCTGTTGTAGTTTTGGTCGGGGAGCTCCTGCGGGAGATAGACAAACTGTCATTGTTTTACATCTTTCATTATGGACATTCTATGCATGAAAATGATATGTATAGTAGCTAATACTTGACATTACTGCATGTTACTGACCATTACTATTGATTATGCATGATGTAATATTTATTACTTTTTTAGTTTATGGCTGGATAGTTTCTAGTGAATTAAAAGAGAAAAAAACATCATATATTTTTTAAATGTCATAGATTTAGCAGGGTTTTAAAAAAAACGCCGCTCAATCTGATGTATTTTTTAAAACATCTATGCAATTATTCACGGCGTTTTTAAAAAATAAAACGCCGTGGAAACTTTAGCGGCGTTTATGAAAAGCGCCGCGGAAACTTTAGCTATGGCGACGATCTCTTTCGCGGTGCTTTAGCGGCGTTTTGTAAAGCGCCGCGGAAACTTTCACGACGCTTAAAAAGCGCCTCGGAAAGCCCAAAAAAGCGTCGTTGTAACCCTGTTTTGTTGTAGTGCCATAAGGTTTGCCATCAAGGCCACACCATTTGTATTCTTCCAAGAAATCCTCAGGGTTGACTGATTCTTTTTCTTCATTCTCATCCAAGACAGTTAGTTTAAGGGCATTGGTTAGACCCAAGGTAGTAATCCTTTTATATTCTCCAGATAAAGTGGTGAGAATTGTTTTTCCTTCCTTGCTAATTTGGGAATTTTCATATATTTCAGACAATGTTGTGTAGTAGAGTCGAGTAGGCTCAGTGAGAACATACTCTAATTCTAAAGCATATAGCAAGGTAATCACCATATCAAGTTCTTCATCAGCACCTTTGAATCCATCTTTGACTAATTTTCCTCCAGATAGGACTTTCTCATCTGACATCTTTGGTGCCATTGCTTGTTGCAGGAAGTCATCAAGAGGAAGAAGATGATGAAACATGGATTCTAAGATTTTGTATGTGCACAATTTCTATGCTTTCACTTTGTCTAATATTTACTAGCATACATTGGGAAGGGTAAGATCACGTACCTGTTCAAATCTTCCAGAATCGTGTTGATAGACCCGTAAATGCAGCGTAATTATGACGCTGGCGTGTCCTGTGACGTCATTCTATCACCCTAACTGAGTTTTGTCGCCGAGATCATGTGAACTCTATCGTCGAGATCACATTAAGTTTGTCGTCGAGACACTAGCAATGTCCTCTTGACCATCAAGACGATTTTCTTTGTCTAAGCTACTTTTCTCTATAAAACCTTTTACTTCTGTCGTATCCATTTTTCTGATGTTCCTGTCTACAAAACTAAAGTTATTAGATTACTTTAGGGTGGACCTTATGAGAGATCTTGCCCATTATCAAACAATTCCTCTAACAAGAGACATAAGGAATTCAACATTCCCAATTTTTAAGAACTGAGCATCCCCAATTCAATTTTGAATTGATTGAACTTAGACTCATCAAGGGGCTTAGTAAAAATTTTAGCTATCTATCTTTCTGTATTGACACACTCAAGGAAGATGTCCTTTTTTTTCTACATGCTCCTTAATAAAATGATATCTAATTTCAATATGCTTTGTTCTACTATGTGACACAGGATTCATAGCAATAGAAATGGCACTAGAGGAATCACAAAAGAGAGGTGCTCTGTTTATTTGCAAATTTTAATCCTCTAATTGGTGTTGAATCCAAAGAAGTTGTGCACAACAATTACCAACAGAGATGTATTCTTTCTCAGCTTTAGAGATAGCAATGCTATTTTGTTTTTTGCTACTCTAGGACACAAGCCTTCTCCCCAAGAACTGACAAGTTCCTGAAGTGCTTTTCCTGTCCTCATTGCACCCAGCAAAGTCTACATCAGAATACCACACATATAACAAACATTATGTCTGGCCTACAAGCAGTGAGGTAGAGTAATGAGCCAATTATTCTTCTATACATGGACTCATTATAGGGTTTCCACTTCTCATCCTTGTCTAGTGACATATTTGAGCACATAGGAGTTCTCATAGTTGTTGAGTTCTCTATTCTAAATTTCTTTATGATATCCAAGGTAAATTTGGCCTGAGAAGTGAGATTCCTTCCTCATATTGTTTTACTTGGAGACCTAAGAAATACTTAAGCTCTCCCATACTACTCTTTTCAAATTTACTTTGCATGAGTTTAACAAACTTTTTTCAAACACTCCCATCAGTTGATCCAAATATGATGTCATTAACATATATTTGGACCAAAAGGATCTGACCCTTCAATTCTCTCAAGAAAAGAGTCCTGCCTATTTTCCCTCTTAAGAACTTGTTTTGAAGGAGAAAGGTAGACAATGTCTCATACCAAGCTCTTGGAGGTTGCTTAAAACCATACAAGTCTTTCTTTAGAAAGTAGACATGATCAGGGTGAGCAGGAGAGATAAAACATGGTGGCTGAGCTGCATAGACCTCCTTCAAGTCTCCATTCAGAAATGCTGATTTGACATCCATTTGATAAAATTTGAAGCCCTTGAATGCAGCATATGCTAGAAAAAGTCTGATGACCTTCAATCTAGCAATAGGTGCGAATGTCTAATCAAAATCTATGCCTTCCTCCTGCCTGTATCCCTAGGCTACTAGTCTAGCTTTATTCTTTATGATCACTCCAGCTTCATCCATCTTGTTTCTGGACACCCTCTTTGTTCCAATGATATTATGCCCTTGTGGCCTTGGAACAAGCTTCCAAACTTTGCATCTCTTGAATTGGGTAAGCTCTTCTTGCATGGCCATAACTCAAAATTTGTCTTGGTTGGCCTCCTCAAATTTCATTGGTTCAAGTTGTGATAGAAAAATGAGGTATAGGCTTTCATTCAAAGCATTTCTTCAGGTTCTAACTCAATGATTATGCTCACCAATTATCTGGTCTGCTGGGCGATTTCTAAGTTGTCTTCTTGTTATGGGCAACACCCTTTGAAGTTCTTCTACTTTAGCAATTTCTTCACCTGCTGCTTCAAGATTACCATTTTGAGAATCTGTATCTTCTATAACATCTTCTACTTTTTCAGGGATGGAGTTCTGTGTGGAGAGTTCTTCTTTCTCAATAGTCTCTTCTTCTCTGATTTTTAGATTGTCCAATCTAGCCTCAATTCATGTACTGCATGAACTAGATAGAGGGTTATGCAGCATACTGTTATCATCAAAAACCATATGAATAGATTCTTCAATTGTAAGAGCATTCTTATTGAAGACTCTATAGGATTTGCTATGTTTGTTATATCCTACAAGGATACCTTCATAACTCTTTTCAGAGAATTTGGTAATGTAATGCTTATTGTTCTTCAACACATAGCATTTGCTTCCAAAGATTCTGAAGTAAGCTAGTGTTGTCTTTTTACCTTTAATCAGCTCATAAGGAGTCTTATTATGTTTCTTATTGATAAGTGCTATATTTGATGCACAGATCTAGCACACCGCTATAGGCGGTAGTGTGACTGCGACACAAAATGGCAGTGTACCGATCGTTCAAGTAATATAAAATGTGGGAGTGAATCCCCAAGTATCGAATCTCTAAGGAACACAGTAAGGTGGAGTTTACTTTCGAGGAAGGACTTGAGATCGAAGTCCTTTAGTTCGGGTGGAATATGTAGGGGGTGATTTGGTATATGGAAAATAAAAGAAAAGAAACTAAACTACTCCTATGCAGGCTGCTATGTGCTTCTTTATTAGGCGGATGGGCGAGAAGGCAAGCGGAAGGAGTGGTTTGCACCGGCGGAAGTGAGGTGGATTATACGGGCAGTTAGCACCGCTTAGCTTGGCGGATGGAAGAGTAGGCACACAGAATGGGCGAGTAGTTAGGCGGAATGGAAGAGTAGGCATGCAGATGGAATGAGTGGCACCGACAGAGTGAGGGTCGCAAGCACCTCATCACAAAGCTCACACCTAGCAATTGCTAGTGTAGCAAACCCAAACACTCACACCACGATTACCACAAGAGCTCACCTCAAGCACTCATATAAGAATAATAACATTGCATAACAATGAGATGAAGATTAAATCAAATGTAGAGTGCAAACATCATCAAATAAAGAAGATTACACTAACAACAATAGTCCAAGAGGAGAAAATTGCAAGAGATACAACCGAATCCGGAGGCTTATTGTAGATTCATGGTAGGAATCATCGGGGCATCAATCTGCGTCCTAGCTCGGTCCCAAATACCGTCCGGGGTAGAAGAGGTCTGTCACTTCCTCCCAATGGACCCGTCTTCTCAGGTTAACTACAATTCAGCCACGTCCGATGCGGAGAACTCCTAGCTTGGCGATGAAGATTAATGTAGAATCCTCTCCTTGAAGCGCTTGGATGACACGAGGTGGCCTCTGGCAAAAGGGGGAGGAAGTGTGGAAGAAAACGGAGCAGTCGCCCCTTCCGGCGAAAGAAATCGCGTATCAGTTCAGTCCCTGAAAACCTAAAAATCGCAGCATAAATAGAATTGTTGTAGAATTTTGTTCATGCACGACCGTGCGTTTTAGAAACGCACGACCGTGCATGAACAAAATAAAACATAAATTTTTTAGACAAAAGAGGAGCTCGTACGAGTTTACACACGTACGGGCAAACCAACCGTGCTTGAACAAAACGCACGACCAAATCCAGAACGCTATTTTGGGCCATAGATTAACGTGCACGGTCGGAGCGATCGCGAGTTAAGGAAACACACGGCCGTGCAATTAATGCATACATGAAATTTGGGCATAATGGATGATCTACCCACCAGCACAGCACAAAACAGCAATCACACAACTGAGAATACCCTTCCAGCTCAATCCAAATACAGAACAAGGGTTGGGGGGCACCATGTTCTTACCCCCAACAAACATAAAGTGCAATTGCACACCAAAGCGGGCCCAAAGTGCGCACTTTGTGAAGAAATCTGTTCAAGTGAAATATAAGCAATAATGAACTAAAAGTGAAGTGCATATGCATGAAAACTAGCCCGGATGAGTCCATAAAACACTATAAATAATGGACTCATCACACCTCCAGACTTAACCTTTTGCTCGTCACGAGCAAATCACTCCTCAAGTGAACAAGAAAAACGACTAGCTGGCATAGAAATTATAAAGCGGAGTACCATGCGAAGTCACATGCTCGCTTGCGTAGAAATACAGTAAATGAAATTTCTAATTATACATATTAGTCTATAATTTTCAAGGAGCGTATTTATATATTACATTTACTCAAAAATTAAATCACGGTGAATCTTTCGGTCATGCGTAGGAAGAAAGTAGACTGAACGATGAGGTGAGAATTGCCAATGATCGGAGCTCGGGACAACCACCATTGAAATCCATCAATGTCGTTGACCATTGATATATATTTTGCGGTTTTGAAATTAAGCGAAGGTTAAAGATTTTTTCCAAAACTATATCCGATTAAGGCAAGTGTACCTTATCGTCTATAGTATAGGATATTTAGGAATATCAAGGTCGTATTCCACGGGTCGTGTTGATTACTTCTACTTCGAGGAAAATCACCATTATCTTATCGACGAAATTTTGAGGTTGTTTTAATTACTTAGCTAAAAAAAACTAATTGCAAGCTAAATGAAAAAAATTAAACATTGCATGAAAGGAAAGAGAAATTGACCTTGCATAAAAGAGACATTACTAAGGAGAGAAAGATTGACATTGCATGAAAAGGAAGAAAGGAGAAGGAGAACATGAAAGAGGAAACTAATTTTTATTGAAAATTAAAAACTATTACAAGCCTTAATTAAAGAGTGCAAAGCTAAGGAAAATGAAGGTTACAAGCTTAAGAAAACTAGTACATGAAAGTTACATCAAAACATTGCATGAATTGAAAGGGAAGAGAACATGAAAGCTTTAAGAAACATGAACATTAACTTGAAAACTCACTCTCAGCTCTAACAGCACGTCCCCCACTCCAAAATTTTGAACCCCGGACTCAAGGAGAGCTTCTGAATTTATAGCAGAAAATTTCAAGTTACACGCCCTCGGTCACGGGCGTGACCTAGGGCGTGTAAACATTTCTGACAGTGGATCTGGCAGCAGCGTGGACTTTGCGTGACGGCGGCAGAAAATCGGACATTACACGCCCGTGTAACTTTAGTCACGGGCATGAATTTGGACGGCTTCATTAAATGCAGCGTGGGCTGGAATTCGGCGCGGCAGAGTAGGGATCACGCGGAAAGTCACGGGTGTGACATTAGGTCACGGGCATGTTCCTGGGGCGTGTACCTGGGAAAGAATTCGGCGCGGCAGAGCGCTTTCGTCGAACTCAGCGGCAGAGCTTTCGTCGAACGCAGGGAAACTTTCGTCGAACGCAGACGCAGCTCCAAATTCGTCGAACGCAGCTCCATATTTCGTCAAACGCAGTGGCAATTTCGTCGAACGCAGAGGCAGAGAGTTACACGCCCTTGGTCACGGGCGTGACTGAGCACGTGACTTGTGATTTTCTCCAATTTGTCCCAAAATTCTGCAAATATTAAAATTAAGCTAAGTTAGAGACAAAATTACAAAATAACTAATTATGACCTAAAATTGACATAAAAAAGAAAAATACATATTAAATATTTACAAAAATTACTATTAAAAAGATATATAAATACTACTTATCAAATACCCTCATACTTGAGTTTTTGCTATTCGAGAGCAAAAGTGCGAGACATAATTTATAAGACATCCTTAAAATTTTTTAATTTTAAACTAATATTTCATTTAAACCAAAAGTTAAGTTAAGAGTAAATTCAAGGGGGAGTTAAGTCCTAAATTATGATGATGATTTGAAAAGAGGGAAAAATGTTTAGGCAAGGACTTCTCAAGAAAATTAATTAGTTTGACAAAATTGTAGAAATTATAAAACTCAATTAAATTAAAATTATAAGAACTCTACCTTAAAAGAAACTTAAGGAAAAGTAAATTACTAAATATTGCTCTATCCATAATTTTCAACTAAAACTAGAACAATGATAATTGGCTAAGGAGGATTGAAATTTGGCATAAGAAGAGATCTTTGAAAGAAGGTGATGGATTTTCCTTTTCACCACAGTGTTTTTTTTCTAATTTGTAAATGATAAACTTCTCTTCTAATAAAAACCCAAATGTATATGTTTAGGAATAATGAATTTTATCCTCTTACTCCATGCCATATAATCTTTTTAAAAATATTGTGGGTTCATATGTTTAGGGAATAATGAATTTTATCCTCTTATTCCCATGACATATGATCTTTTAAATACTTTTTTTATGCCATCAAGGGGTAGGGTACCAGAAAAAAAATCTAGCTAGCTTTAAATTATATTGAGAGCAAATTCTAGTAATATTAAATTTCCTAAGATCTAAAAAGTTAGAAGAAAATATAATTGAAATCTAAGGAGGTTTAGCAAATTCACTACAAAATGAAGCCATTTAAAAATAAAAAGAGAAGTCATGCTAAATAAATTCTCTAATCAATTTAAAATCATAAGATGATTCTTAAATCAAGATTACCTCAAATTTAAAATTAACAAACTATGATAAGCAAAATTTTAGCCAATTAAAACCTTAATCATGCTTATAAACATTCTCAACTATATTTCTAAGAAATCACAAAACAACAAATAGGAGAGGTATAAGATTTAAATTTTTTTTTGAATTTTAAGTTTTTTCATATATATATATATATTTGCATTTTGATATTATCTTTTTTTGGATTTTTGAAAAGAAATAACAATAAAAATATATATTAAAAAGCTTAAAATTTTTTTGTTAATTCTTGGACTTCCCGAGGTATACCCCGTGAAGGGTTCTCACGGTACAAGGAGGTGAGATGGGGTTAGGTCCCAAACGTCCCTTTCCAAGATTTAAAATTTTCAATTTTCTAAATTTTTTGAGTTTTTGGGTTTTACAAGTGCTAAAATAGAAGAAAACATAAGACAAAATTATTATTTTTTGAAAATTTTCTAATTTAACAACTATTTACAAAGAACTATTTACACCCCCATACTTAAAGTTAAACATTGTCCCCAATGTTTAAAACTAAGTATGAAGTAAAAGAAAATAAAGTGCAAGACAAAACAAAAAGGAAATGCATGATAAAAGAGAAGGAAGAAAGAGAAAGGGCTTCCCTGATTTTTTTTTGAAGTTTGCGCGGGGAAGCGGCGATTACCTACAAAATATGTTAAAGAATAAGAGAAAACAATAAAAAGATAACTTTGGGGTGCCTCCCAAAAGCACTTTGTTTAAGGTCGCGTAGCTTGACCCACTTGCCGATCATATTATAGGTTGAAATACAATCGAATCACTCTTTTCATTAGTTAACTCTCCCGGAAGATATAATTTAAGGCGGTGCCCGTTAACTTTGAAGGAACCTTTTTCCGGGTAGGAAATTAAAATTGTCCCATAGGACCAAACCTCTTTAACAATAAAGGGTCCGGACCATCGGGATTTTTGTTTTCCCGAAAAAAGGCGAAGCCGAGAATTATAAAGGAGGACGAGATCGCCCGGCGAAAAAGTTTTTGGAAATTTTATATGCTTATCGTGATAAAACTTTTTTCGCTCCTTATATAATTTATTGCTCTCATACGCATTTGCTCTCCATTCATCTAACTCATTCATTTGAAATTTTCTTTGATCGCCCGCTAAAGTGGAATCGAGGTTTAAAAATTTAAGCGCCCAAAATGCGCGGTGTTCTAATTCGACCAGAAGGTGGCAAGCCTTGCCATAAACCATTTGATATGGTGTACAACTGATATCGGTCTTGTACGCCGTTTGATAGTCCCATAGCGCGTCATCGAGCTTTGTTGCCCAATCCTTCCGATTCATAGAAACTGTTTTTTCTAAAATCCGCTTTAATACTCGATTAATAACTTCGACTTGGCCGCTCGTTTGTAGGTGATATGCAGTGGATAATTTGTGCGTGACACCATATTTTGCTAAGATTTTTGTAAATTGACTATTACAAAAATGGGTGCCCTGATCACTCATAATATCGCGCGGCGTGCCAAATCGAGGAAATAATTTTTTTAAGAAATTAACGACGACTCGCGCATAATTGGTGGGGAGAGCTTGCGCTTCCGCCCACCTCAACGCGTAGTCGACCGCCACTAGAATGTATTTATTTGAAAAAGAGGGAGGGAGAGGATCAACAAAATCGATACCCCAAAGGACAAAAATTTCGCATTCTAAGAAAATGTTTTGGGGCATCTCATCCCGGCGAGAGATGTTCCCCGACCGCTGGCATCTGTCACAAGTACTCACAAGGATGTGAGCATCTTTGAAGAGTGTGGGCCAATAAAAGCCTGCCTCCAGCGCCTTCCTCCTAGTTCGGTTCGAATGATAATGACCACCGGTGGGTCCCTCATGCCAATGACGTAAAATTTTAAGGCCTTCCTCACTTGAAACACATCTTCTTACAACATGGTCCGCGCATACACGGAATAAAAAGGGGTCCTCCCAAAAGTAATTCTGTAAATCAGAAAAGAATTTCTTCTTTTGCTGACTCGAGAATTCTTTTGGCAGGAGGGCTACTAAATAGTTAGCCAAGTCCGCAAACCAGGGGGTAGAAGATGAATTAATATTTTCAAGAGCTAGGAGGCGCTCTTCGGGAAATTTATCGTTAATGTCGGCTTCTATTAATGCTTCCGAGGAGGGATTTTCTAAACGAGAAAGGTGATCGGCCACCAAGTTTTCGGCTCCTTTTTTATCCAGGATCTCTAAGTCAAACTCCTGCAAGAGGAGGATCCATCGCAAAAGATGAGGCTTGGCGTCCGATTTACTTAAGAGATACCTAAGCGCGGAGTGATCTGTGAAGACGATAACTTTTGAGAGAGTGATATACGACCTAAACTTATCGAAGGCGAAAATGATTGCTAGAGGTTCCTTCTCGGTCATGGTGTAGTTTGCTTGTGCCGACGTGAGTGTTTTGCTCGCATAATAGATCGGGTGAAAATACTTACTCACACGTTGGCCTAAAATGACACCAACCGCAATATCACTCGCATCGCACATGATTTCAAAAGGGAGCGACCAATCTGGGGGGACTAGAATCGGGGAGTTTATAAGTTTCTCTTTGATAAGTTGAAAGGCTAAATGACATTCATCGTTAAAAAGAAAAGATGATTCTTTCTCGAGAAGATGGGTTAACTGCTTTGTGATTTTGGAAAAAATTTGTATAAAGCGCCGATAGAACCCCGCGTGGCCTAGGAAACTCCTAATAGCTTTTACCTTGATCCCCTTGCCCGAAATTTTATGGCCAAGGACTAGACCTTCCTTGACCATAAAATGGCATTTCTCCCAATTAAGCGCTAAATTCGTTTCCTCACATCGCTGCAACACATGCTCGAGATTTTTTAAACAGTTTTAAATGTGTTTTCGTACATGGAGAAGTCATCCATAAACACTTCCATCACCTCCTCTACTAACTCGTCAAATATTGCCAGCATACATCTTTGGAATGTAGCTGGCGCATTGCAAAGGCCGAATGGCATCCTTCGATAAGCGAAGGTGCCAAAGGGACAAGTGAAAGTGGTTTTCTCTTGGTCGTCGGTCGAAATCGGGATTTGGAAGTATCCCGACAAACCATCGAGAAAACAGTAGTAGGAGTGACCCGAAAGGCGCTCTAAAATTTGGTCGATAAATGGTGGAGGGAAGTGATCCTTACGTGTGGCATCATTTAGTTTCCGATAGTCGATGCACATCCGCCAACCCGTAACAGTATGGGTTGGGATCAATTCGTTATTTTCGTTCGCAACTACCGTGACGCCACCTTTCTTTGGCACGACTTGTACTGGGCTAACCCAAATACTGTCCGATATCGGGTAGATGATTCCCGCGTCCAAAAGTTTTATAACTTCGGCCTTAACGACTTCTTTCATGTTCGGGTTTAGTCGTCGTTGAGGCTGGACTGAGTTGCGGGAATTTTCTTCGAGAAATATATGAGTGCAGAAAGATGGGTTTATACCCTTAATGTCCGATAATTTCCACGCAATTGCGTGGCGGTGCTTTCTTAAGACTATAGTCAACACAGAAATTTCTGAGTTGCTAAGATCGAATGAAATGATGACGGGTAGCTTAGACTCTTTTTCCAAAAACAAGTATTGAAGGTGAGGGGGGAGTTGTTTCAACTCTAATACGGGCGGTTCTTCATAAGAAGTCTTGATTTTTAAATTTTCTAAAAGTAATGGTTCGGGTGGTGTGGGGTGAGAAACTTCATCTTCATCATAAAAGAGCTCTACGGGCTTGGAATCACTACTCGCCGATGAAACTAACTCGAGGGATGAATCGAACTCACAACACTCTTCCAAGTAAAAACACGAATCGTCATTTTCTAGTGTGTTTCGCATCGAGGAATTTATGCCGAAAGTAACTTCATCGTCTCCAACCCGTAGGAGGAGCTTTCCCTTACTTATGTCTATAATAGCGTGGGAGGTGGCAAGGAAGGGGCGGCCGAGTATGAGGGGTACTTCGGCATCCTCTTCGATGTCAAGAATGACAAAATCCACCGGAAAGATGAATTTGTCAACCTTGACGAGCACATCCTCCACTATTCCTATCAGATATTTTAAAGAACGATCCGCTAATTGAATACTCATTCGAGTGGGCCTTGGATTTCCTAGACCTAGCTTTTTGAACAAAGAAAACGGCATAAGGTTGATGCTTGCTCCAAGATCCGCTAAGGCGTGTTTTACTAACGAATTGCCAAATAGACATGGGATGGAAAACCGTCCCGGGTCATTTGCTTTTTAGGCAATTTGTTTAGTACAACCGCGGAACATTCTGCGTTCAAAGAAATATGCAAAATATCTTCTAAATTTTTCTTATTGGAGAGCAACTCCTTAAGATATTTCGCATATTTAGGTATTTGAGAGATAGCCTCGCAGAAAGGTACATTAATATGGATTTGTTTTAAAACAACTAAAATTTTTTATAATTTTTTTCGGCGCTTTCATTTTCAAATTTAGATGGATACGGAATATTAGAAGTAGGAGCGCGCAGATTTAAAATAGAAGTGTGCGGAGCTATCGTAGCGGGCAAATTCGAAGATGAATTAAAAGTAGTAGGAGGAGAGGAAATTACCTTGGGTTCGTCCTGTTTTTGAACCACCTCCTTCCCGCTTCAGAGTGTAATCGCGTGCGCGCTCTCCTTTGGATTTTGCTCGGTATTCCACGGTAGTGCTCCTTGTTGACGCTCAGAAATCATCTCTGCGAGCTGGCCCACTTGATTCTCTAAATTTTTGATCGATCCGGTAAGGTTCCGGATGTTCGTTTCATTTGTAGCAACATATTTTGCAAAAACCTCTTCAAGCGGAGAGAGTTTTTGCTGTTGCGGTTGAAAACCGGGTAGATTAAAATTTTGAGAAATCAAATTTGGAGGCGAAGTTAAGTTAAGAAGTTGATTAGGGGGAGGTTGATTTAAATTCATAGGACGCTGAGCATTTCCTTGGTTACTCCACGGGAAATTTTGATGATTCCTATAACCCGCATTGTATGTGTTGTTATACGGAGCGGTGTTGGGGTTATAGGAAGGCCGAGGCGGATTTCCCATGTAGTCAACATGTTCTTCAATTAAAACGTTATTAGCCCAAGGAGGAGTGGCAGAGGAAGCAGACATCTCCGCCACTTGCTTTGTTAAGCGCTCAACTTGTAAAGCCAAATTTACGTTAACGTCTATTTCAAAAATTCCGGCCGGCTTATTAGGCCGCGCTCGGGGCATGTTCCATTGGTACGCATTTGTGGTCATCTCTTCAAAAAGCTCTTGAGTGGCGACTGGGGTTTTGTTATTTAATGTCCCCCCGGCGGCCGCATCAATCATTTGCCTCATTTGGAGATTTAAGCCATTATAAAATATTTGCACTTGTTGCCAAGTGGCAAGTGCGTGGTGAGGGCATCGCCGCAAAAGCTCCTTGAAGTGCTCCCATTTGTCATAGAGAGTCTCCGAGTCGATTTGCATGAACGACGCAATATCCGTGCGCAATTTAGCGGTCTTTGAAGGCGGGAAATATTTATTGAGAAATTTTTCTGCCATTTCGGCCCATGTAGTGATGGATCCCCTAGGTAGGGAGCCCAGCCACTGCTTGGCCTTAGACTGCAAAGAAAAAGGAAAAAGTCGTAATCGAATGGCGTCATCGGTGACGCCATTGATCTTAAAAGTGTCGCAAATTCCAAGAAAGTAAGAAATATGTGAATTAGGATCCTCGTCCGGTTGACCATCGAAGGTCACCGATTGTTGCACCATTTGTATGATGCTGGACTTGATCTCAAAATTATTGTTCGCCACTGTGGGGCGAACAATACTTGACTGTGTGCCTTCCAAATTTTGCCGCGCATAATAGGACATGGTCCGTTGCACGTCCTCATTAGGATTTGGCTCGTTAAGATTAGGAGGATTAAGATTATGATCCATATTCGCTGCGTTAGTGTCCCTGATCGACTCTTCAGATTCTACTTGATTTTCCTGATCACGAGAACGGCGGTGCCTCAAAAAGGTTCGCTCGATCTCCGGATCAAAAGGAATAATCGAAGTGCTACCGCGGGTCATACACTAAAAAGAGAAGAAAGGAAAAGAAAAAACTAAATTTTTTTTTTCTTTTTGAAATTTAGAAAAAGCAACATAAAATAAAAAGAAGCATGATAAAAATAATAGCTATCCTCTTTTCAAAATATCTACGCAAAGTACCCGGCAACGGCGCCAAAAACTTGATATAGATTTTGCGGTTTTGAAATTAAGCGAAGGTTAAAGATTTTTTCCAAAACTATATCTGATTAAGGCAAGTGTACCTTATCGTCTATAGTATAGGAGTTATAGGAATATCAAGGTCGTATTCCACGGGGCGCATTGATTACTTCTACTTCGAGGAAAATCACCATAATCTTATCGACGAAATTTTGAGGTTGTTTTAATTACTTAGCTAAAAAAAACTAATTGCAAGCTAAATGAAAAAAAATTAAACATTGCATGAAAGGAAAGAGAAATTGACCTTGCATAAAAGAGACATTACTAAGGAAAGAAAGATTGACATTGCATGAAAAGGAAGAAATTACTTAAGGAGAAAGAGAACATGAAAGAGGAAACTAATTTTTATTGAAAATCAAAAACTATTACAAGCCTTAATTAAAGAGTGCAAAGCTAAGGAAAATGAAGGTTACAAGCTTAAGAAAACTAGTACATGAAAGTTACATCAAAACATTGCATGAATTGAAAGGGAAGAGAACATGAAAGCTTTAAGAAACATGAACATTAACTTGAAAAACTCACTCTCAGCTCTAACAGCACCTCCCGCACTCCAAAATTCTGAACCCCGGACTCAAGGAGAGCCTCTGAATTTATAGCAGAAAATTTCAAGTTACACGCCCTCGGTCACGAGCGTGACCTAGGGCGTGTAAACATTTTTGACAGTGGATCTGGCAGCGGCGTGGACTTTGCGTGACGGCGGCAGAAAATCGGACATTACACGCCCATGTAACTTTGGTTACGGGCGTGACTTTGGACGGCTTCATTAAATGCAGCGTGGGCTGGAATTCGGCGCGGCAGAGCAGGGATCACGCGGAAAGTCACAAGAATGACATTGGGTCACGGGCGTGTTCCTGGGGCGAGTACCTGGGAAAGAATTCGGCGCGGCAGAGCGCTTTCGTCGAACTCAGCGGCAAAGCTTTCGTCGAACGCAGGGAAACTTTCGTCGAACGCAGACGCAGCTCCAAATTCGTCGAACATAGCTCCATATTTCGTCGAACGCAGTGGCAATTTCGTCGAATGCAGAGGCAGAGAGTTACACGCCCTTGGTCATGGGCATGACTGAGGGCGTGACTTGTGATTTTCTCCAATTTGTCCGAAAATGCTGCAAATATTAAAATTAAGCTAAGTTAGAGACAAAATTACAAAAGAACTAATTATGACCTAAAATTGACATAAAAAAGAAAAATACATATTAAATATTTACAAAAATTACTATTAACAAGATATATAAATACTACTTATCAACCATAAGCTTGCCCGTTCGCACTCTCTCCATGGTTCTGGATTTAATCAAATGCGTGAATCAATAGGACATTAGGTTTAAGACGGGGCTTGGGTTTAGGTGAGGTATGCACTGATAAAAAACGATGGCTTACGCACTAAAGCCAAATGAGCTAGCATAGAAAATTATCATCAAGCACCACACAAATACACGGGTACACTACACCCCCAGACTTGGACTTGATAACAGGGGTGTGTGCACCGCCTACTCCCAATCATAAATATATACATAAATATTTTCAATTAAGCTCTGCTCTTTTTCTTTTCACTTCTTTTCTTTTTCTTAATTTCTTTTTCTTTTCTTTTCAAAAGATCTTCAGCAAATTGAGCAATGAAACGCATCCACAACTTCACAAAAATATCACAGCATCAACATCCCAAACATGAAAATAAAATACAAACTTGAGCTCAAATTTGGGTGTGCGATTAGGATTGGCTTTATGGCTTTGGTGAGATAAAAGTGGGGCTGAATCAATGAACGGGTAGGCACAACTGGGCTAGCGAGGATATAGCGATAGGAATGGGAACAAAGACTCAACCGGGCCAAAATGATGGCCTACATCACATTCACGCAATTGACTAACCGAATACCCATGCTTCAAGAATCGCTTGGGGCAAGTTCTTAGCCGCCGAGAAGGATATTCCTTCCTCCCGACTCGGGCAATACGATGCTAATGAGCGTCTGCACACATTTCTATGCTACTGTTTGCTTCACAATGGATTCAGCAATGTTTGAGTATAGTAAACAATATCTATGCTAATAGAAAGGTATAAACTAAAAGCATAAAGAGAAATTGAATCTACACAAATTTCTATGCGATACACGAGCACTCGACTTGGAGCACTATAGGAGTAAACATTTTACTCTGACTCACAATCCTAAGCCAACACATCGATTTTCCAAATCACACACAAGAAATAAATATAGCTCGCGATATGCTAAGGGTTAAGCACGCGCTCATGTGGGTGCTGTGATGTGCGGTGAAAATACAACAAAATAACAGAAATAAAAGTTACTAGCATGCTATGCAATAGTGCGCGTATGTGGGCACAGAAAATGGCACTCCCCCAGATTTAAACTAAACAATCTAACACAAGATATAACCGTGAAATTCAAAATGAAGTCTAGGGAAAGAGAGTACCCAATGCTCAACAAGGTAGCATACCAGAAGACGCGTATAAACCAAGACAAAGCTGTAGCATCCCCATCCAGAAAATGAACCTGCAGGGGTGAGCTCCGCCAAAAACAAAAGGAAATATACAAAATAAAATGAAAACACTAACTAAACTAAACTAGTTGAAATAAAAATGCAAGAAAAGGTAAGATAACTACTGGGGTTATTGTCCTCCCAGCACGACTTATTCAAATTTAAAACAGTTCTAGCTAATGGGTCTATGAAAAGAAAAGTGCACAGGTAACTGTTCTAATATCCATGTCGGTAACGGGTACTGATACGACGATAAAACAGTTACTCGTCTACCTAAATAATAATACTTGCTCCTCGCAGGTAGATGAAAGAGAATGTAAGAAGAGGAGGAGGAATCCTCACTCAACTCACCAAAACTATCCTTGCCCAGCAAGGTGTCGTCTTCAGGGAGGTGGCAGGAGGAGAAGGTAATGAGTGAGGCTTCCACTATGGAGGAGGGGTCAACCTCCTCACAAATGAGGATACGCTCAACATTGAGTTGAGAAAAATGCTCCAAGTCCTCCTGAAGTACCTGTGAAGACTCAACCTGCACAGGCTCAGATGAAGAAGGGGGGTTAAGAAATAAAAGAGAAGAATAACATAAATAATCAAAAATCGGGGGAGTGGTCTCGGTCTCGGTCTCACTGCCAATAGGATCCAATCATAGATCACTGTCGGTATCATATGAGTCGTAGCGAGGAGAGTACGGAAGCTCGAGGTCATCAGTGTTAAGTTGGACCTCCTCATCCGATAAGAAAGTGCAAACCTCCTCATCAGAAAGGGTTTCCTCCTCATCCCAACTCGGTGCGTCATTGTGTTCCAAGGAGTCACACTCCCCATCAGAGAGAATAACACCATCATACCACTCTGGCGCATCCTTTGGCTTCGAATGAACTTCCTGCCTAACATCATCAACCAAATTACAAAAAAAGGGTGCAGAGCATTCTTGCAAAGAAAGCGGAGGAACATAGGTAATAACATCATCAGATAAAATGTGCACAGGTTCCTTCGGGGGTGAATCCACAAGGAGTGATGAATGCATCGGTAGAGAAGTCTCCACCATGTCGTCACACCGATTAGCAGAAAGTCTAACGGGGATATCCGCAGCAGTCCCCCATAGACAAGGTGGTACTGCGAATATATCATCAGAATCAGAATGAGCACCCAAATGAGAGGTAGATGGAACGATAAGAACATTAGCTTCATCCTCCTCGTCCATTTGGCGCTGAAATTCCGCCCAATCTTTCAATGCGTGCTCGGTGCTATGATAACACAAACACCGTTTTCCATTACTCCTCGGTCCAGATGGGGTCAGAGAGGAATGTAAAAACGATAAATGTGGTGAAGAAGACTGACCATTAGAGTTAGGTACGATGTCTGAAGTACCGTAAGAGGACGGTGCTCCATACACTGGGACTCGAGAATTATGTCCACAATCTCCAGCGGGGCATTTATCACTAGAATGATTATAATCTCCACACCATGTACAACGAATATTAAAAGCAGAAAACATAGTGTAGCGGGGGAGAAATCACCAACAGATAAAATTTCTTTGCAAAAATTAACTACACGCAAGAAATAAAAAATGAATGCATGTTTTAGATAAATCACAAAATAGATAAGGAATGAAGAAATTTAAAATGACAAATTCTAAGAACTAAAACAAAGAAGAAAATGGTATAAAAAAATGGAAAAGGGCTTCTATCTCTCGATTCCCTCTCTAGAAACTCACACGACTATGTTCCTCGGCAACGATGCCAAAAACTTGATGCGCAGATCTAGCACACCGGTATAGGCGGGAGCGAGACTTCGGCACGAAACGGCAGTGTACCGATCGTTCAAGTAATATAAAATGTGGGAGTGAATTCCCAAGTATCGAATCTCTAAGGAACACAGTAAGGTGGATTTTACTTTCGAGGAAGGACTTGAGATCGAAGTCCTTTAGGTCGGGTGGAATATGTAGGGGTGATTTGGTTTGTGGGAAATAAAAGAAAAGAAATGAAACTACTCCTATGCAGGCCGCTATGCACTGCTTCGCTAGGCGGATGGGTGAGAAGGCAAGCAGATGGAGTGGTTTGCACCGACGGAAGTGAGGTGGATTATATGGGCTGTTAGCACCGCTTAGCTTGGCGGATGGAAGAGTAGGCACACAGAATGGGCGAGTAGTCTGGCGGAATGGAAGAGTAGGCACACAGATGGAATGAGTCGCACCGGCGGAGTAAGGGTTGCAAGCACCTCGTCACAAAGTTCACACCTAGCAATTGCTAGTGTAACAAACCCAAACACTCACACCAAAATTACCACAAGAGCTCACCTCAAGCACTCATACAAGAATAATAACATTGCATAACAATGAGATGAAGATTAAATCAAATGTAGAGTGCAAACATCATCAAATAAAGAAGATTACACTAACAACAATAGTCCAAGAGTAGAAAAATACAAGAGATACAACTGAATCCTGAGGCTTGTTGTAGATTCACGGTAGGAATTGTTGGGGAGTCAATCCGCGTCCTAGCTCGGTCCCAACTATCGTTTGGGGTAGAGGAGGGCTGTCACTTCCTTCCAATGGACCCGTCTTCTCCGGTTAACTACAATTTGGCCACGTCCGATGCGAAGAACTCCAAGCTTGGCGACGAAGATGAGTGTTGAATCCTCTCCTTGAAGAGCTTGGATGATGCGAGGTGGCCTCAGGCAAAAGGGGGAGGAAGAGTGGAAGAAAACGGAGCAGTTGCCCCTTCCGACGGAAGAAATCGTGTATCAGTTCAGTCCCTGAAAACCTCAAAAATGCATCTTAAATAGAAAAGTTGCAGAATTTTATTCATGCACGACCGTGCGTTTTAGAAACGCACGACCGTGCGTGAACAAAATAAAACATAAACTTTTTAGACAAAAGAGGAGCTCGTGCGATTTTACTCACGCACGGGAAACTAACCATGCGTGAACAAAATGTACGACCAAATCCAGAACGCTATTTTGGGCCATAGATGAACGTGCACGGTCGGAGCGATCGTGCATTAAGGAAATGCATGACCGTGCGATTCATGCAGACATGAAATCTGGGCATAATGGATGATCTACCCACCTGCATAGCACAAAACAACAATCACACAGCTGGGAATACCTTTCCAACTCAATCCAAATACAGAAAAAGGGTTGGGGAGCACCATGTGCTTACCCCCGACAAACATAGCACGCAATTGCACACCAAAATGGGCCCAAAGAGTGCACTTTGTGAAGAAATGTGTTCAAGTGAAATATAAGCAATAATGAACTAAAAGTGGCGTGCATATGCATGAAAACTAGCCCGAATGAGTCCATAAAACACTATAAATAATGGACTCATCACTATTTTGCACATGACATGCAGTATTGACTACATTAGCCCAAAGGTATTCTGGGAGAGAGGAGTCACTTAACATTGTCCTTCTAGCTTCAATGAGTGTTCTATTTTTCCTCCCAGCCACCCCATTCAATTGGGGAGTTTTGGGAGAAGAAAACTCTTGTATGATACCTTCTTCACAAAATTTGGTCATTGAACTAGACTGAAATTCAGTTCCATGATCACTTCTAATCTTGGCCACATAATTGTTTTTTTCATTCTGAATTTATTTGACAAAATTCTTGAATGTACTTAGGGTATCAGACTTGGGTTTTAAAAAGATCACCCAGGCAAATCTAGAGTGATCATCAATAATAACTAATGTATAGGCAATTCCTCCTAAACTGTGAACTGTCATAGGGCCAAATAGGTCCATGTGTAGAGGGTATACGCATCTAGTAGATTGTTTGTCCTGTATGCTTTTAAATGAAGTTCTTATTTGCTTGTCCATTTGGCAAGCATGACAAGGACTCATTTCTAAACAATCCAACTTAGGAGTATCCCTTACCAAATTTTCTGTCATTAATTTCTTAAGAGACTTGTAATTAATGTGGGCTAGTCTCTTGTGCCACTTTACACAAGCAGACTGATGAATAGTAATTTATGCGTATTTTCTAAATAGTTTTTGTATAGTTTTATTTAAAATTGTGAATTTATATGTAAATTAATGAATATTTGCTTGTTTTTATTTATTTTCATCTCTAACTTAATTTTTCTAATTTTTTGTTCTTTTGTTAGGTCACGCCCTTGGGTCATGCCCGTAACCAAGGGAGTGTCAACTAAAGTACCAAATTCCAGTTCTCAGCAGTTTTCATCTTGACATCTCGACAAATGTAAAGTCATGCCGTCAATCACGCCCGTGACCGAGGCCGTGTACTTGGTCATGCCCTTGTACTCCTAATTAAGATGACACATTGCGCCTACAAGCCGATCGTCTTGACGTCTCGACGAATTTGCAAAGTCACGCCCGTGTAAAATATGGCATGCCCGTGATATGTCAAATTCTTCTAGAACCACAAGGACACGCCAGCCGTCACGCCCAGCTGCTAGCGCCGCCCGCCAATAAAGGTCATGCCCGTGACATTTGGGTCATGCCCATGTTTGTCCACCTCTCCCGTTAAAAGCTTATGGAACCTTCCAGAACTGCTAGCTTCCCCCCCCCCCCCCAAGCACGCCAAGAATTACATGCGCCCAGTACACGCCTGTGACCAAGGGCGTGTACTACAAATTTTTGCCTATAAATAGTGGCCGACCCCCTCATCAATTTCTCCTCTTGGATTGCCATTTTTTGGGTGATCTTCCACAATATATCTCCACTTTTTGTAATTTTTTTTGTATTTTCTTTTTAAATGTTTTGTAATTTTATTTCTTAGTGTAAATGTAATTTTATTTCTTGTAACACTTTATTATGGCAATAAACAAGTTTAGTTTTTATTTCGTGCATTTTTAGTTTTGTAATTTCAATTTCATAGCACGGTTTCAATTCTGCAATTTCCTTTTCTGTCATGCAATTTTAATTCCTAATTTAGTTTCAATTCAGTCATGCAATTTTAATTCCTAGATTAGCTTCAATTTCCGCAATTTTAATTCCTGCATTTTTCCTTTCTTGAGCTAAGTTTATTTATTGTCGTAATATTGGTTTCTTTTTCACTTTGGTTCGAATTTACTTGTCTTCATAATTTTCATTCTTTTATTTCTTGACGCGGTAAAGATTAGAGCTGAATATTATATTTTCAATTATTTTCATTTTCGTTGATTTCTGTTTTCGTTAATTTTCTTTTTCGTTGATTTCTGTTTTCGTTGTTTTTAATTTTTAGTTAATTTCCGTTTTCGTTAATTTTCTTTCCTAGCATAGATTTCAATTTCTTGTGATTTCATTTTCTTGTTTTGGTTTTAGTTTCATTTAGCTTATGTAATTTCCTTCAATAGTTTAGTTTTAATTTATCGCTAATGCATCAATTTCCTGTTTATCCGTTTGGATAGAACTTGCTCATGCATTTATTTCCCTTCTACCTATTTGAGTAGAGATTACACTTCTGTCTTTTGATTATGCAATTTCATTTTCTGTAATTACATTTAAGTTTTGTTTTCTTGTTTTTATTTATTTCAGTTTTTGTTAGTCTTAATTCACGCGATCTTTAGATAGAACAATAGTCCATTTTCTTGAAGTAGAAGTACTCAACAGACCCGAGTCTAAATACGACCTTGATAATTTTCTAAAATATCTTATACTATACGCGATAAGGTATACTTTTCCTTTATCAAAAGAGTAGTTCGGATAAAAGAAACAAAAACTCTGCAGAAAGCTTTCCTTTTCTCTTTAACTTAAAGATTTTGGCGCCGTCGCTGCGGCGTAATCGTCGATATTTCGAAAAAAGGAAAGACCATTACTTATATCTCTCGAAGTAGGATAATTTTCAGTTTCTCGAAGTAGGAGTACTCGCCAGAAGCTTCAAAAATGCCTGCCAAATTTTGATATAGAAATTTCGAATTTAAGTTAAGCGAAGGATTAAAGATGTTTTCCAAAACTATATCCGATAAAGGCAAGTGTACCTTATTGTCTATAATATAGGATATTTAGATATACCAAGGTAGTATTCTTCAGTGCGCGTTGATTACTTCTACTTCGAGGAGGTCACTATTATCTTATCTAATAGATTTTTGAGGTTTTGTTTTACTTAGCTAAAAGAGAAAATTTGCAAACTAAAAGTAGGGTTTAAACGATCGTAAAAAGATTAGTGCTCAATCTAAAATCACCTTGGAGTGAGAATAATCAAGTGAAAGAAAAATAAATCAAATTCCATTTTAATTAAACTACTTGACCGTGGAGGTTCCCGAAGCTTGAACATGCCTCTCCCGAGGTTAATGCCCAACTAAGTTTAGGAAAAATCAACCGAACTCTCATTCTATAATCGATTACCTAAAACTTGCTTTACGCTGTGAACCCCACTATTGGATTTGACTCCAATCCGGGAGATTTACATCATCCTCTCTCGAGGGGTGCGTGTGATAGTATATTATTTATAGTTATTTTTATATAATATTTTAGTTGTAATTAATTAGTTTTTATATAATTTTAGTTTAATATATTCCTAATTCACTTAGTTTTGTATTTTCAGGTAATCTGGGGCTGCTAATAAAAAATTCAAGCTCACGGCCATGACCAAGGGCGTGACTTCAAGTCACGGCCATGACTCAACCCAGCCATCTTCTAGCTACCTGATAATGCGGCCAGCCCAATTTAGAATTACACGCCATCGGTCACAGCCATGACCAAGGGCGTGACCTCAACTCACGGCCATGACTCAACCCAGCCATCTTCCAGCTGCCAGAACATGCCGCCACATCATTTCCAGCCTACACGCCCCAGGTCACAGGCGTGACTCCATGTCAGGCCATGACCTAGGGGGTGACCCTTCCTGCAACTGCCAGAATAACTCCAGATCGCGTCGTTTCCCACCGTTTCTAGACTCGGTCAAGTCACGCCCTAGGTCACGGGGGTGACCGAGGCCGTGACTCGTCGAGATGATCAATTTTGGCTGTTTCTCTTCCCCAACGTTCCCAGGCTTTCAAGACGCAGTTACGCAGCTTACACGCCCTTGGTCACGGGAGTGAGCAAGGGCGTGACTCACCAATTTTCTGCCTATAAAAGCCAGCTGCTGCCAAAGTTATGGGAATCCAGTCCTTGCTTCGATTGGGTCAATTTTAGAGTAGATTTTTTGCATTTCGTTAATGTAATTTTATTTATGCAATTTATTCTATGTTTTGCAATTTCAATTCATAATTTAGAATTTCTATTTCCAGCAATTGTAATTCTACTTCCTTAGTTATAAAAATGTCTTTCTTTTCAATAATATGTTTAGCTAAATTTATAGAATTTGATCGGATGAATTCTTAAGCTTTTCTTATTTTGTAATCTCTCATTTTTGTAGCTTTAGTTTAAGAATTATTACGATCCACTTTTGATTTTTCTCGATTGATCTCATATAGCCGGTATATGAATATCAATCCTTGATCCATTTTCTAGTTGATCGAGAGATCCGTGAATTTGTGCAGATCATTCATTAGTGGAAAGAGTTGCATGCATTCCTCGAGAGAGCGTGACACAAATCTTCCGGATTGGAGTCAAATTCAATAGTGGGGCTCAGCGCATAAAGCAAGCTTAGGGCTTTCGAATGGCCGAGGGGTCTTAATCGATCAACCTAAGGTTAGGTGGTAGTTCTCTCGAGAGAGGCTCTACCATATTTTAGGAACCTCCACGGTCGAATTATTCTATCGCTTTTGGTTATGAATTTAGATTTTACAATTTATTTAACTCAAGAAGGATTTCCGATCAAATGCTCTTTTCTTCCTTTTCTCTTTTATTATTCTAAAAATCTTCTTAAATCTAGATAAAATAATATTAATTTGCGTGAGTAGAAGTAATCAACAGACCCATGGAATACGACACTTGATATTTACTTATAAATATCCTATGCTATAAACGATAGGTGCTCTTGCCTATAGTTCATAGAATTTGGAGAATAATTCATATCCTAAATTTTACGTATCAAGTTTTTGGCGCCGTTGCCGGGGAAATTTTTGTTGATATTTTGAAAGCGTAAAGTTTATTACTTTAATCATTCTTTTTCTCCTCCCCATATCTCTTTTTAATTTTTCTTTTAAAATTCCATTTTATTAGGTAACAGTTGTCTATTTTTCTTTCTAAAAAATGATGTTATCGCAATTGGCCGCAAAAGTTGTCGAGCTTCAAAATAAAGTCATTCTTTTGGAAGCCGCACGGATGCGCCAAATTAGTTGTCTTTTTTGTGGGGGTCATCATTCTAGTGAGGAATGCTATTATATCAAAATAATTTTTCTAATGAAAATCAATATAATTTTTCTAATGAAAATCAAAATAAATTTTCTAATGAAAATCAAATTACTTTTTATAATGAAAATTATAATTTTTTTTTTGTATGAAAATAATTTTTCTTTCAATAATGCTTTAAGAGACTTTACTTCTTACACTGATGTTGATTATTCATGGTGGCAAGGTCACCCGGATAGTTTTTAATGCGAAGAAGGAAATTCCTTCAATCATGATTTGCATTCCTCGCCTTTTCCACAAATTTGTTCTTCTTCTAATCTTGAGAATTTTCCGAATTTTAATTCTCCCACTTTAAATGCTTACTCTCAAGATCAAGAAGAACAATTGTACCAAGAATTTTGCAAAGTCATGGAGACACCGGGCGAATTAGACAACAAAATTTTTTCTTCTTCTCCTTCGCTCGCCCTTTCTTCTCTTTCTCATGAAATTATAATTCATGAAGAAATTGTGTCTCGTGAATTTTCTCCATTTGGTATTGATTTTTCTGATAATACTCTTACTTTTGAAAATAAACAACCGGTCCTTAATCATAAATTTTCACAAGACACTCCTCCTTGTGAAAACTTTTCTGACTCGCTTAATCTTGATTCTTTTTATTCTAACGATTTTCATATAGAGGATGAGCCGTTGCAATCACACATTTTCACTGATCCATTTGTCGCTCATCTCCAGCAATCCAAATTACCTACGGTATGTATAGGTAATTTGGATTCACACTTTCGAGCTAACGGACAACAAAAGAGTCAAGAGTATAGCGGAGGAGTCGCCGAGCAACAGATTTCGGCATGCTCACCTGAGCGTGAATTAAGGGAGTTGCCTATGTACTTTTATTTTTCTTTTCCTTTTTCCTAACAATAACAGTCTAGCTTAAAGATGGGAAAAAGAAAGCGCTCTTGGGAGGCACCCCTTGCTTTTCTTTTTGCAATTTTTCTTTTCTTTATCTGCCTTTTCTTTTCAAGTTTTTTCCCTCTTCATTCTTGCTTATAAACATTGGGGACAATGTTTATTTTTAAGTATGGGGGTGTATTCTCCTATATTCAGTTTTTATTAAAAATCCAAAAAAATATTAGAAAAACTTTTTCAAAACTCATAAAAACATTGATCTTCTTTCTTTATTTTCAATTTTGTTATAAAAAATTTACAAAATTCAAAAAAAGTTTTCATTTAAAATTTTAGGTCTTTGTGTGTTATTTTCTTTTTATGCAAATTAAAAATACCAAAAAATTATAAAATTAAAATTTAATTTCTTGCGAAAGGGCCGTGTGGGTTTTCATCCCACAAAACCGCTAGTACCTTGCGAGCCCGTCATTGGGTAGCCCTTGGGAAGTCCAAGAATATTAAAAAAAACATTTTGTTTTAATATAAAAAAATCCAAAAAAATCTAATAATATAAATATTGTAACATTAAATTTTCTCCAAACCTCATTTTTGCAAAATTAATTTTAATTATGAGTTGTTTTTTTAGGCGTTTTTAAAGAGTTTTCTTTTTATGAATTTTTAAATCTTATGTTTCTCTTCAAAATATGTTAGATTTAATTTTTAGATGAATTTGATTTAATGAATTCTTCATTATCTTGAATTGTTTAGAATATTTCTTAGTTTTACTTTCTCTCTTTAAAATATCATAATTCAATTTTGTAGTAATTGTGTTAAATATCTTTAGATTTTACTTATATTAACTTGAACTCATAGTTTCTTATAGATTGCTCAATTTGTTTTCTATGCTCTTAAAATGTATCGTTGGAATTTTTTTAGCCTTTAAACCCTTCCCTTTCCCCTACCTTTTTGTTTAACCAAATTATTGGCAATTAAAAAAAATTTATTAAAAGATCATATGTCATGGAATGAGAGGATAAAATTCATCATTCCTAAACATATGCACCCAAATTTTTAAAAGATTATATGGCATGGAGATGATAGGATAAAATTCATCACTCCTAAACATATACATTTGGGATATTAAAAAAGAAGAAGAAATTAATAAAAAAGGAAATGAGAGGATAAAATTCATCATTTCTTATTTTCAAAGTAACTTCTTCAATGCCAATTTTGCTCCATCTAGCCAAGTTTATTTGCTTATCCAAGATATTTTTGAGAGAGCATAGTTAATATTTTGTAGTTTTCTAAGAAGTTTCTCATGATTGTAAAGTTTCTATAATTTTAATCTTGGATTATTTTACTTAATTCAATGCAATTTTGTTTATGAAGATTTAGTTAGAGAATTTTGAAACTGATATTTATGCTACTCATTTCAATATATGAATTACAAATTATTTCTAATAAATCTGAATTTTAATTTATTAACTTAATTTGATATGAGTCTTATAAAATTTGGAATACATAATTGGAAGTAAATCTTTTTGGAATTTCTTATTAATTCTTCTTATGCTTATAAATTAGTTTTGCTCGGGAATAGCAAAAGCTTAAGTATGAGGGTATTTGATAGTACATTATTTATAGTTATTTTTATATAATATTTTAGTTGTAATTAATTAGTTTTTATATAATTTTAGTTTAATATATGCCTAATTCACTTTGTTTTGTATTTTTAGGTAATCTGGGGCTGCTAATAACAAATTCAAGCTCACGGCCATGACCAAGGGAGTGACTTCAAGTCACGACCATGACTCAACCCAGCCATCTTCCAGCTGCCTTATAATGCCGCCAGCCCAATTTAGAATTACACGCCCTCGGTCACGAGCATGACCAAGGGCGTGACCTCAAGTCACGACCATGACTCAACCCAGCCATCTTCCAGCTGCCAGAACATGCCGCCACATCATTTCCAGCCTACAATCCCCAGGTCACGGGTGTGACTCCATGTCACGACCATGACCTAGGGGGTGACCCTTCCCGCAACTTCCAGAATAACTCCAGATCGCGTCGTTTCCCGCCGTTTCCAGACTCGATCAAGTCACGCCCTAGGTCACGGGGGTGACCGAGTCTGTGACCCATCGAGATGATCAATTTTGGCGGTTTCTCTTCTCCAACATTCCCAGGCTTTCAAGACGCAGTTACGCAGCTTACACACCCTTGGTCATGGGCGTGACCAAGGGCGTAACTCACCAATTTTCTGCCTATAAAAGCCAGCTGCTGCCAAAGTGATGGGAATCCAGTCCTTGCTTAGATTGGGACAATTTTAGAGTAGTTTTTCTGCATTTCATTAGTGTAATTTTATTTATGCAATTTATTTTATGTTTTGCAATTTCAATTCATAATTTAGAATTTCAATTTCTAGCAATTGTAATTCTACTTCCTTAGTTATAAAAATGTCTTTCTTTTCAATTATGTTTAGCTAAATTTATAGCATTTGATCGGATGAATTCTTAAGCTTTTCCTATTTTGTAATCTATCATTTTCGTAGCTTTAGTTTAAGAATTATTACGATCCACTTTTGATTTTTCTCGATTGATCTCATATTGCCGGTATATGAATATCAATTTTTGATCCATTTTCTAGTTGATCGAGAGATCCGTGAATTTGTGTAGATCATTCATTAATGGAAAGAGTTGCATGCATTCCTCGAGAGAGGGTGACACAAATCTTCTGGATTGGAGTCAAATCCAATAGTGGGGCTCACCGCATAAAGCAAGCTTAGGGGTTTCGACTGGCCGAGGGGTCTTAATCGATCAACCTAAGGTTAGGTGGTAGTTCTATCGAGTGAGGCTCTACCATATTTTGGGAACCTCCATGGTAGAATTATTCAATCGCTTTTGGTTATGAATTTAGATTTTACAATTTATTTAACTCAAGAAGGATTTCGGATCAAATGCTCTTTTCTTCCTTTTCTCTTTTATTATTCTAAAAATCTTCTTAAATCTAGATAAAATAATATTAATTTGCGTGAGTAGAAGTAATCAACAGACCCGTGGAATACGACACTTGATATTTATTTATAAATATCCTATGCTATGAATGATAGGTGCTCTTGCATATAGTTCGTAGAATTTGGAGAATAATTTATATCCTAAATTTTACGCATCAGCGTGCAACTCTCTTTACCCTTGAGTGATCGATTCATACTTTGAGCCTCTCGGCTAGATAAGTATGAAAACCATAAATCAAAAATATGGCCTCACTAGTTAAAAATCAAGGGTAATTCAAGTGTTAAAAGAAACAGGAAAAGAGAGCTTAGAAAATCATAACTTGATTATCTCATCCTCGGATCATTTTGATCGAGCACTAATGAGAATTAGTTAATCATAGTGGAGGGGAAAGAGAAAGAAAAGTAAAATTGCATGAAGGAAAAGTTACTAAGTAGAAAGAGAGAATGAAGAAAAACAAAACTAAATTTTATTAATAGCAAAAGTGATTACAAGCTTGAAAGGAGATTACAAAGCTAGGAAAATTTAAGGCTACAAGCTTACACTAGACCATTGCATAGAAATAAAACTAGAACATTGCATGACATGAAGAAAAAGAGTGAACATGTAAGGGAAAAATAAGAAAAAGCTCAGTAACAGCTCCAGCAGCACCTCCAGTTGGAACATGGTCTTCCGCATCTCCTAGGTTTAAGATTAACAAATCCTATGCGTATTTGATCTTATGTGCTTAAGTGTGCAGGAAACAAGTCCATATGACTCAAGGATAACATAAGAAGGTTACCCCAAGATTTGAACCCAAAATTCCAACCTGCCTACTAGCTCCGGCTGTAGCACCTAGCGCAGGCGCTATCTATGATTAGCGAAATTCCGGGAGCATCATTAGAAGGCGCTAGCGCCAGGCGATAGAGAATAGAGAAGGCTGTAGTGCGGAGCACAAGAGGCAAGGAGGCAGAGCTGCTGAAACCAGGACTTGGATTCTTTGTGGAGCTCGGGCCCTCAATGAAGAGGGGCAGCTAATACTTACTAATTCCTCAGAAGGAACCGACCGGAGACTCGGAACTAAGGACAGACTGTTGGTCACAGCGAGGAGGTCCCACCACACACCCGAAAAATCTTTCAGCGCTTCCCCTCCTAAGCCAAAGCTGAGACTGGGCACCTTGGAGAGCCTGAGAGCTAAGCCAAGATAACCAAGGGAGGAAGAAGCTCAGAATACTGAGATCAAAATCATCTCCCAAGGTGCCCTTCAAGGTCTATTTATAGTGTTTTAAGTCTGGTCTGTCAATAGCGGGATTCAGCCTTTTGGTTTTGCTATACGCAGCCCAAAGTGGTCTGCTAACAGCCAAACTCCACTGTTCGGAGGTGCTAACTGCAGACCACCAGGGGCTTCCATGTAAAAACACCCCTGAACCCTTCCTGAGCGAGTCGCCGACGAGGACCTCTCTCGCGAGCCAAGAGGTTTGGCTCGCTCATCTCCCCGCGAGCGACCAATGAGGGCCTGGCTCGCTTTCCCTCTCGCGAGCGGCCGACGAGAGCTCGGCTCGCCCGGCCTTCTGGCTCGTCCTCCTTCTTACTTCTTTCGTTTGTTGGTTCCTTTGTATCAGCCTTCCACATGGCGGACACTGGGGTTGTACACAATCCCCGCTCTTCGTGAGGCTATCTTAGGCTCGCAAAGAAACGTCCAACCCCTGGTGTTCGCCAACCCCTTGATGACGTGGTGAGAATCTTTTGGTGGGCCCCATGCCCACATCTATAAATATTGTCCTCCCAGACCGATACATGAGCCTTTTTCTCCTTCTTTCCTGTCTCGCTGCTCTCCACGGTCCCACTCAAGTTGTCTAAGAGGGAAGAGATACTAGCTTGCCTTAAAGCCTCTTAGGCGCACCAAAAGTCCAAAGCTACTGCGCTTGCACCTTGGATCTCTCCGGAACTTACTCTGCCTCCACCTACGCCTCAAACTAAGTAGGCAAAGACCATCCGGCGGTCGTCGAGAGAGGACGGGTCATCACCTTTGTCCCCACGTCCTCGCCACGAGCTCGCCTCGCAGGTTCAGCCACAATACTCGATGATCATTATGATACCTTTTTAACTTTGCTTTTTCACTAGCAGGACCTTCACGCTGATACAAGCCTTACCAGGCCATCTCCGACGGGGTCTCGCCCCGCGTCTCCCGGGGTGGCTGATCCACCACCAGATGTGAGGACAATTGACTTGCGAGCCTCACCCTCGCGCCCCGGTACATTGTATGTCGTGCTCTCTATTGCTTTTCTTTGGGCGCTGACACACATTACTCCTTTTTGCAGGGTCCCATCCCCGACCCCGGAGAGGTGAGTCCCTACTCTAGTGGGCTCGCCCCACCCGCCGTAAAAAAACATCATCACTTTGAGGTTTGGCGTTCTGTGCCAATGGAGCCCCGGCGGCTCGCTGCTTGTCGAGCCCCCGGTCGCGAACGTGTCAACACACCGCCCTGGCTTAGGGAAGTCTCTCACTCCAGCCTTTACTGAAGCCTTCCAAGGCCAGCCAGGTTCTTCTCGCGCATGGCCCGGTACCATTCTCATCTCGTCGGGCTAGCAATTTCCGCTCGCTGCCTCTTATATTGCTTCTTAGGCAAATTATTCACTCGCAGGTGTTCCTCCGACCCCGTCCACCGAGTCAGAGCAGGAGGAGGTGGAGATGTCCCCCCTCCCTCGTCGGATAAGGTCGCAGACTTCTTGGGGGATCCCAGCGACCTAGGGCAGATGAAGAGGCGAGTTACGGAGATATTTCAAAAGCACACCTCCATGCTGAGAGAGGTGTATGGTCAGAATCGAATGGACCGAATCGCGAACTAAGAGAGGTTTGCCGCCATGGAGGATGCGAGCACCCGCGTCTTCGCAGAGGTGCAGCAGGTCGCTCACTATGAGGTCACTTCACCTGGGGTGCACCTTGCGCGAATTGAAGACTACATGCGGCTCATGCAACGCGAGGTCCAGTTGGTTTGCGAATATCACTATCCCAGGGTTCCACCGCGCTCTGGTGTGCGAGGCCGAGGCCGCTGGAAATGGAATAAATATTAAACAACTGTACATTGTTGTTACTTGTCTATTGCTCTCGCAACTATTTCCCCCCGCCTCCGCGGGTTCTGAACGATGATGGTAGTTATAATAAGGATATTTCCGCCCGCTCGTGGGCTTTATTTTTCTCTTCGTATGATTTTTTATCGTTATGCTAAGGGTGTTTGCATCTTGCTTCTTCGTTCAGATATGTCTGGCTCACGAGATATCGTCTCTCCCTCGCTGTTTTTTGCTTTTTCTTTCTGCAGGTTTGGCTCGCCGGCAGCGAACCTGGGGGCTTGGCCAGAAAGCCAACCCACTTGGAGCGTGTAAGACCCCAAAAGGCCGGAAAATTACTGCACGATCTCGCTATCTGCACCCCGGCGCTTCGAACTCTCCTCGTCTTTCTCATTTCTATAAATAGCTGCCAGCCTTTACTTTCTTACCCACCGCATTTACTGCCCTCTAGCTTCTCTATGTCCTTCCATGTCCTCTCGCAAGTTTTGTCTCGCACTCGCTTCTCTTTCCCCGGTTCCCAAATACTGTCAGCATGGTGGTCGAGGGTGAAGCTGAAGGGCGAGCCAGGTGCGCTGGGGCTTTCCGCGACCACACCTTCTTCAGCGCCTCACTAACTAGTAACGAGTTCCTCACCATTGTGGACAAGTATATCCCTTTGGGGTATTCTGCTCGCCTCCCGCCGAGCTCCGCCACCCTCAACGATCTGTACACCGACGAGCTTGCCATTCCCATCGCTCATTTTGAGAATGGGTTGCGACTCCCCCTCTGGCCAGAGGTTCGCCAGGTAATTTATTCGATCCTCACCATCTTCACTCGCCTCGGTGGGAGCATGTTAACCATACCTTGGTGGATTTTTTAGGTACTCAAGTACTACGACATCCTACTGAGCCAGCTGACGCTGAATGCGGTTGCCGTGATGGTCGCGTTCGCCAGCTACCCGCGGGAGGAGAAGATCGAGTTCAGCCTGCTCGTCTTCCGCAAAGTCTTCTCCTTCCGCGCGTACAAGGATGGGATGACACACTTTGTGAGTCAGCATGTTACTGTCTGCGAGATGGTGAACAAAGCTCATTACTGACACCAAAAGTTCATCCTTGTGAAGGGACCATTCGACAACTTTCCTTTCTCCCCTTCCAACGGGATGACGCGACCTACCGCCCTCCCTCCTCGCTCGGTGGTGACGATGCGAGGCTCTACCAATACCTAAGCGGCAAAGACTTCGAGGTCATCCATCTCCGGCAGAGGGAGGACTTGTTGCTGCCTGTCCCGCATGGGGAAGGTTTGGCTCACACTCGTAAGCTCCTATCTATTTTTTCTCATTTTATCCGCTAACACTTTCTTTGTGTTCGCAGGAGAGCGGGATCTTCCCATCCATCCCCCGCATGCGAGGAGCGCGACCCTCTCCTCCGGCACCCTTGCCGTCATGGCCGCTGATACTTGCCAAGAACCCCTCGGCTCGACTTCGGGCAAGAAGCAGCGTTGTCGGCGAGCCAACAAGCTGCGAAACCCCCCGCCAAGAAAAGTAACAAGGATGCTCCTTCCACCACCAAGGGGAAAGAGGTCGTGGACATCAACGAGGCCGACGCTCCGCTCCCTCCGCCCCCTCCGCCCCCTCCGCCCACGGGCCAGAAGGCCGCAGAGGGAGGAAGCGAGATGAGGGGGCCCCCGGCGGGCCCAACCCCTCCAGCCACAAATACTTTGGCTTGGGGGAAAACTACCAGATGCCCTGGGCGAGCCAGTGCTCACATGGGATCCTGACTTCAAAAGGATCTCTTGCTCGTCGCTCTTCCCCTCCTGGGTTGAGAGCGACAAGGTGGGAGGCGAGGCGTTCACCCTCGTCTTTGGGCTATACGGTCGCGAGGACGCCGCCAACTTTAGCGCCCTGCGATCCAGGTTGCTGGTTAACGAGGCCATGCGAGCCAATTTTTGATCCATGGATCTCAGCCACATGGTGGCCTGGCGGTACCTCACCGCGGATACGGATGCTAAGGAGCTTCAACGCGAGCTCAAGGAGGCCTCTGAGGCGATCGCGAGCCTCACGGGGAAAGAGTCCATCAATGAAGGTCTCCTTGCCAGCCTCCAAGGGGGAATGGCAAGCTCTTCATATATCTACTACCTCGTTCGCCTTATCTTTTGCTTGACCTGCGCTTTTTTTCTCAGGATGCCGAGGCCGCGAGCCAGCAACTCTCGCGGAACGCCGATATGGAAGCAGAGGTCGCATTCCTTAAAGCGCACAACTGCGGGCTGACTAGGGACGTGCTCCCACCGCCCCCTCCGCGGGCTGGGGCTCGCCAACCCTCGCGAGATGAGAAGGAGGCGATCCGCCAGAATTCCATGTGCGTCGCCGACCTTGTCTTCGAGACCCTCAAAGGGGCCGGCTTGCTCTCTCCAGATTCCTTGGAGTTCAGCATCGAGGACATCATCCCGGATCTGATCGCACCAATCCCAGAGCCCGGCGACCGCGGGAGCGAGGAAGACCCATCCAGCAACCAACATTATCTTTCTACAATTAAATGTAAAATTTTTGCCTAGCGAGTTCGCCGTTATCTTGTAACATTTTTGAGAAAAGTAAACATGAAGTATTTTTCTATCTTGTGATTGTCTTTCTATCTTGCTCGCACAAATACGCTTTTCCAGGATCGCATGAATACGTTTGTGATATGCTTGTGTTCTTACTTTTTTCCGTGCTCGCACCTTCAACACTATTATTTATGCTTGCGTTTGCATCCCTCTTATCGGGTGATTGTAGCAAGGTTTACAATTTCAGTGTTTTTCTTTAGTCTCGCTACCCTATCTCGCGCCTACATAAGGAGGCGCTCGTGTAGCTTCTCCCGCTTAGGAGTTTCGTTAGATGTACCACCTGTTTTCTCCTGCGTTAATAGTGGTCTGTTTCGCACCCCCGGCTAGCCCAGCAGGACTCTTGCGAGCGGGATTACCCTGCCTCGCTTGCCTGCCTGCTACGAGCGACCAACATTGTTCATAACCTGCCACCCCAGCGGACCCACCCAACTCGCCAATTGTAGGCTTCACATGTGAATTCTCCAGGCGTTTTCTGCGAGCAAAGACTCGGCCCGGCGAGCCGTGCTACCACCGTATCTAACTGTCTCGTGGTTACCCTTGGACTCGGTGTCTGATATCAACGGCGATTTCATTCTTCTTGCGAGCGAGCCCTAGGGTTTGCCCTGTCAAGGTCTTAAGAGGTTTGGCGAACCGAACCCCTTAACATGAATGACTTATTCTCCAGCCTCTCCAGAGATCAACCTGACCCACTGTCTTTAACGCTCCTGATTTTTGTTAATTATTTACGTGGCCGCTGTGATGTAATTTTGGCATTTGGGCGTTACGTCAGCTCGTCAGGTTTAGTTTTGGGTCGTAGCCTAGTTAAGTGTGTAATGTGGATCGAGGGTGTGAGATTTCGCGTCGTTTCGAGTTATGGAAATTATTTATGTAATCATTGCATTCATTATAATTCCCTGGCTCTACGTTCGACGAACGACAGAGGAGCTGCATTCGACGAATGGCAGAGGGGCTGCGTTCGACGAACGGCAGAGGAGGTGTGTTCGAAGAACGACAGCAACTCTGCGTTTGACAAACGGCAGCAACCCTGCGTTTGACGAATGGCCGTGGGGATGCGTTCGACGAACGGCAGAGGAGCTGCGTTCGATGAATGGGTGGCGAGCTGCGTTCGACGAACTTGCTGATGTTGTGTTCGACGAATTTGTGGCGGAGTTCGACGAATTTGTGGCGGAGTTCGACGAACTCCTGGAGGCTTAGTATTTATATGAAAATCTTAGGTTTTATCTTTTCATCTTCTTCCTTTGTCGAACCAAACCAGCCGCCGAGCGAGAGAGGCGAGAGCGGAGTGTCATGGAGCTTTCTGTTGGCGATTTGAAGGCCGTAGTGGTCGGAATCGCATTTGGAGTATAGATTTGGAATGCTCTCGGCGAGATCTTCGTTCTAGTGGTAAGTGTTTCCCGTTTCGTGGAATTTTTGGAGTTATGGTAGTGACCTAACTCCTCTTTTCGATCCGAAAAGTTTCAGGTTTTGTGCTCGGGTGAGTTCTTGGCCGGATCCTTAGCTTTTGGAGTGGAGAGTTTCGTGTTTCGCAAGGTTTAAGGCAAGTGGCTATCTCCTCCTTCTTTCTTATTTCTTGAAGCACTGTTTTCCCTTGTTTATGGGTTCTTGCTGTGCTTTTGGCATGTATTTTGAGTGTTTGCTTGATAGTTAACAACTCCCCCTTCTATTTTGATTCTCCCCTTTGTATCTGAAGTTTTCCCTGGAGAAACTGTGTTGGCTTGGAATATTTTTCCTGCTGTTTGTTGAGTTCCTCGAGGAATGCTAGTATATCCCCTTGATTTCTCGAGAACCTTTTGATCTTAGCCCTTGATTTCTCGAGAAATTTATGATCTTAGCCTTTGATTTCTCGGGAACTTCTTGATCTCTATCCTGGATTTCTCGAGAAATCCCAATCTCATCTCCTTCCTGTTCTCGAAAAGTCCTTGGCTTGAACCTGCATCTTCTCGAGAACACCCCAGCTCTTCCCCTCTGATCCTCGAGCAATGCCCAGGTCTATCCTCTAGCTCTTGAGAAATGCCTTGACTGCTCTTCCAATATCTCGAGAAATGCATAATCAACCCTTCTATTTCCTGAGACATGTTCAGGTTGCTACCCTTCATTCCTCGAGAAATGCCTTCTCCTTCTCGAGAAATGCCTGTCCACTCCTAAGTCAGTGAGCTATGTCTCAGTCCTCTTTCCTCTCTTGGAACTTTGAATCTTCTAAAGTGTACAGGGGTATTATCCGTGTTTGTTTTTGCCATTTATCATGATTACTTCTCCTCTTTGAAACATCGTACCCGTTGCGATTAGATAATTTATGTCTTCTCTTATGCATCGTCTTATGCCGTGTTTACTCCATTTGTGACCCTATCCTTAGGGTATCCTGGTGAGTGTTTTTTCTCGGGCTTCGTCCCATGCCAATATTAAAGGAATTAATTAATAAGACCATTGCCTTTGTCCTTGCACGGTGGGTTGTGTTTTGGGGGGCATTGGGGAGTGTTGTAGCCTTGCACGGTGGTCATTTAGTGGTGAACCGCAGGCTTGGCTTGTGGTCCCGTGGGCCGTGTTTGGGTGGTTGGGGATAAAAACCCCCACCCATTTTTGGCTTTGGGTGGCAGTGGATAAAGGACCGCCCCCGTTAAATTTGAGCTGATCAGTCTCTTTAAATAAATTTAACAAGATAAATGAACTTTGCTTGTTCCTCTTTATGGTATTTGGTGCACTTGGTGCTTTGATTAGTTCTTTGTTGGAGCATCTCTTTCGGTAAATATGGCTTGGGTTGGTACCCCTTATGCCTTATTTACTTTTCTGCTTGTTGTTTTCTGCCACTTGTAATTCCCTTGCAGAGGCGTTCTTTGTTTTATTGAATGCCTCCGGTTCAGAGCCTTAGCTGCTAGTGGTGTACCCGGAGTCTCCGGGAGTTTTAGTTGCTGTTTTACCCCGCTGCTGCGAGGTAGTTGTGGTTAGTTTTCTTCTTGTGTTCAGACATGCTAGCTTGGAGCCAACAGGTTAGTGTCAGGTTGTTGACGCCCGTTGTGCCCTTTTGATACTTTATAGTTTACTTGCCAGTTATTTGCTACTACTTTTTTAGATCTTGTGTATCTTGCTCTCTGGGGATGATTTATGTCTAGGTGCACTATAGTTATAAAATGGCTTTTCTTTCATCCTCATTGCATACCTTTTTAACAGAAATCCTTGTCTTTAAAGTCGCCTAAAGATATTTTCTATACATATACTACGCCTAGATATGTGCATATCATTTACTTTATGTCCTGTCATCACGTGCATGTAGGACCTTAAGTGAACTAAATCAAGTATTTTCCGATGCAATTACATATATTTTCTGGGTGGACTAGTTGATCCACGAACTGAGTGACATAGTTCTTACCCCAACACCTAATAAATGATTTCAAATGATGATCCATCATGTAAACATGTTTTGATTAATTAAGTACTAGGTTCCCGCCTGAGCGTCTGCAGTTGTCTCCTGCATGACGTGGCATCATGACACGTATTTTCTCTTACTTCGATATTCCTAAATTCGGAGAAAATGCGGGTTGTGACACCGTCTATGAGAGCCAGGCAGCAGAATCGATCTGGGGCACTCCAACACCAAAAACTTTCCACCTTGCCAGCCTCTCCAGAGATCAACCTGACCTACCGTCTATGAGAGACCGGCAGAGGAATCAATCTAGGGCACTCCAGCACCAACAACTTTCCACCTTGCCAGCCTCTCCAGAGAGCAACCTGGCCCACCGTCTATGAGAGCCCGGCAGCGGAATCGATCTGGGGCACTCCAGCACCAAAGACTTTCCACCTTGCCAGCCTCTCCAGAGATCAACCTGACCCACCGTCTATGAGAGCCCTTCAGTGGAATCGATCTGGGGCACTCCAGCACCAAAAACTTTCCACCATGCCAGCCTCTCCAGAGATCAACCTGACCCACCGTCTATGAGAGCCCGGCAGCGGAATCGATCTGGAGCACTCCAGCAAAAAAAACTTTCCACCTTGCCAGCCTCTCCAGAGATCAACCTGACCCACCGTCTATGAGAGACCGGTAGAGGAATCGATCTAGGGCACTCCAGCACCAAAAACGTTCCACCTTGCCAGCCTCTCCAGAGATCAACCTGACCCACCGTCTATGAGAGCTCGGTAGCGGAATCGATCTGGGGCACTCCAGCACCAAAAACTTTACACCTTGCCAGCCTCTCCAGAGATCAACCTGACCCACTGTCTATGAGAGCCCTACAGCGGAATCGATCTGGGGCACTCCAGCACCAAAAACTTTCCACCATGCCTGCATCTCCAGAGATCAACCTGACCCACCGTCTATGAGAGCCCGGTAGCGGATTCAATCTGGGGCACTCCAGCACCAAAAACTTTCCACCTTGCCAGCCTCTCCAAAGATCAACCTGACCTACCGTCTATGAGAGCACGACAGCGGAATTGATCTAGGGCACTCCAGTATAGAACATTTGAGAACTCTTGCTTAGGAAAAATAACTTTAAAACCAGTATATGAAGAGTAAAACGTACAACAGGTCAATTACAAAAACTTTATGGATAGAATTGCTTTAAGTCATCTCTCCTGGCTAGGCCAAGGAGTACCCCATCCACATCTCGGAGGTGGTACCCCCCTGACCTGAGCACCTCGTCTACAATATATGGCCCCTGCCAGTTGGGATTAAGCTTTCCTACTGCGGCTCCTCTCCCGGTCGCGTTAACCATCTTCAGTACTAGGTCCCCTTTCTCGAATTGTTTTATCCGGATATGCTTGTCAAAATACCGAGCCATTCGCCGCTTGACCTCCTCTTGTCAGACGGTGGCTAAGTCCCAGATCTCTTCTAACAGGTCCAGAGATAGCCTTTGCTCCTCTCCGTTCTCCACTAGCCATTCCTCATCCCCATCGCCCGCGGCGACCACCCTGGGGGATTTCACTTCGAACTCTACCGGGAGGATGACCTCGGACCCGTGGTCACAACCCGCATTTTCCCAAGAATTTAATACATATTATCAGAGCAAGGGGAAAATATGCGTCGTGATGCCACGTCCTGCAGGAGACGACTACAGACGCTCCGGCAAACACTCCTTACGATAAATTTATAAAAGACATATATATGTTTGAGATAAAAAGAAGATTTACATTTTTAGCTTAGGTCCGCGTCCCTCGGTCCGGTGGATCACTACTCCACAAGTAGAAAGATATACATACGCAGCGGAAAAATAGGTTTGTTTTTAGCCTACATGAGCATGAAGATCCACATCCCAGAAATGATATGCACATGTCTATGTTTAGTGTAGTAAGAAAGGATTTTCTACGATCTTCAAAGTATGTGACAATTAATAAAAAAATCATGATATGCAAAAATGATATTTTTATACCAATTAAGTAACTAATGCATCCTAGCATAAAGCTTCCCAGAGAGCAAGTAGGTAAACAACCTGAAAGTAACAACAAAACAACTAGCAAGTAAAATAGTACAAGAAAACTAGAGCTATGGGCGTCAACAACTGACACGAGCCCATAGAAGAAAAGGAAAACATCCAAAAGAGGGCAACAACTAAAGAACTGCCCCTTACCTAGAAGAGAGGAAGGGCCTCGACAGGAAAACTGAACGACACCGCTCTAACTCCTGCAGCAGCTAAAGACCTGAACCTGAGACATTCATAAGAAAAGAATGCCTCAGCCCAAAGGGTGCAAAAAAAACCAAGATTAGCAGCAATTAGAAATAAAAGATTGCAGAAAGGAGAACTAAGCAGATAAACATATGTAATCTTAGAACAACTCGAGCCAGCTCAAACGAGTGCACTCGGTAAGAGGAAAAGCCTGCACCAGAAGGTAATAGTCGAAACAATCAAAGCCAACCACATGTCCGCCATTGCGCCTCAGAGGTGGTGGTTATACATATAATATCATAATACATATATATAAGAATATATGTTTATAAGCGCTTGAGACTGATCAACACGAGGGAAGAGCGTCCCCCAAAAGAAGGCACTGCGACGGTGGTATCTTCCACAAATGCCCGCAGCCCAAAAACCAAACAGGAGTGCTGCGGCGGTGACTCCAATCCACTCAAACCAACAGCCCAAAAGAGGCACTGTGGCGGTGACTTTTAGCTCACACGCTCAACAGACTCACACATAACATCATAAGCAGGGGTGCATAACCATATATATAAGTATATGTATATATATATATATATAAGTATATAAATAAACCACAGTGCAGTTCACCAGGGAACACTCAGAACATTAGACAACGAAGATCATAGAGA
Source organism: Dactylorhiza incarnata (assembly GCA_033032865.1). Classification (NCBI taxonomy): domain Eukaryota; kingdom Viridiplantae; phylum Streptophyta; class Magnoliopsida; order Asparagales; family Orchidaceae; genus Dactylorhiza; species Dactylorhiza incarnata. Next base: position 5,371,937 of record JAWHQI010000068.1, read on the forward strand.
TCGAGAACCACTCACCAAGACTATCCCGGAGAATTAGACAACATTGCATACTTAGCTCATAAATCCAACAGAACAAACAGAGGAGTGTCAGACAGGGAGAACAGGATGACAAATGGTTTTTATCCGCAACTCAAGATGAGAGGATCAATAAGCACTGGATTCTGCAGTTAATCAATAGATCAACACTTAACTTACAACAAGGTCGAAGATTTTAGCAAGACAACACCCTGCAAGGCTCTGTGTCGGAACGAGACTAGGTAAACTTATCACGAAGGCCAAACACCAGAACAATACTCAACGGTTCACCCAAAACCACTGTGGTGAGGTCCCATACGTCCACCCACACTCCAGTCTAAAACCAGTTTTCAACATGAACTTAACAGCAACATGCGTGGTTTGACGCTCAAGGAGGGTCTTATATTTGATATAGGGGAATGAACTTTAACATTTGCACTTTAAGTATAAAGTATCTAAAAGCATTTGACAACTTTATTGTAAGAATGAAATAACCGATAATTGGATCGGATATAAAGCTCGAAACCAAAACGCATCTACATAACTTTCAAGTTTAACTATTAATGGCTTCGCTGAATCATCGAGAACTAGTAAGAGAAATTCCCAGTAAATTTAGCATCTAATTCCCCAACACGCCAGGAATTAGGAACAAAATTTCCACGGAATTTAGGATCTGGTTCCTCATACCGTTATGAATTGGCAAGCAAGGTTCCATGAAATTTAGCCACAAACCATCCGTATTTTTTTTGCCAAGTATATTAGATCAGGAATAAAACTATCCAGAGTTGAGCCATGCATTAAAAAAAAGGTGAAAAATCTCGCTTTAACTAGTGAAAGGTGTAGATTAGTAAAATCAACCAGACTTTTCGCCATTGAATCACGCAGAATTTGCATAGATATGCACAATATAAGCATAAAGGTATGCATGTTTATCCATCCCGATTTCTAGATGAGAGGCAAGGTTAACCATCCCTACTTTTATCCATCCAGAATTTCCAATAGGCCAAGCATGTATAACCAAAAGAAAACCATCCCGATTTCTAAATGAAATGCAAGATTCGCCGCTGTTTACGATTAGGAAAAACAAAAGTAACCGACCAGCAGGTATAACCAAGAAAAGGGTCCAGAAATTTTTCAGCATAATAGCCAAGGAAAATCCAGCAGGTATAATTGATGCGATAATTTCGGCAAGTGCACCGGTCGCGCAAGTAATAAAAATGGGGAAAATCCCCGAGTGTCGGTCTCTTGAGGAACACAGTAAGGTGGAGTTTAATATCGAGGAAGGACTTGAGATCGAAGTCCTGCGGTAGGCGGAATGCGAATGAAAGGGGCTTTGAGGTTTGCAAATACAAGGAAATACTACGCCTACTCCTATGCAATGCCGCTATGCAGAGCGTCGATTGGAGGGATGGAGACTAGGCAGGCCTTGAGCGCGCTGCGTCGCGAGGGCGGATGGACGAGTAGGCAAGTGAAATGAGGGTCGCAAGCACCTCTTCGATGAGCACACCACTAGCAATTGCTAGTGCGGCACCGGACATGGTGGTGAAGCGGAAAACCGATGGGGGCGCACCTCATTAACACAAATGAACAAATTGATTTCATAAACATGAAATAAACAATACTAAACATGATTCATAGTGTTCGTCATCAAGATAAAGAGAATACAACAAATATAACCACACAAGTAGAAGAAAAAGGCAAGAAATACGACCGAATCCGGAGTCTCGTTGTAGATTCACGGTAGGAAGCACCGGGTTGTCAATCCGCGTCCTAGCTCGGTCCCAACTGCGTCCGGGGTAGAGGAGGGCTGTCACACCTCCCAATGGACCCGTCTTCTCCAGCGATTTACCATCCGGTCACGTCTAGTGCGAAGAACTTCTTCCTTAGCGATCAAAATGAGTGTAGAATCTCTTCTTTCAAGCCCTTGGATGATGGAGGAGGCCTAGGGGGTGAAAAACCTCTGGAAATGGGGAAAACGGTGGACTGAACGGAGTCCAATTGCGTGATCCCGACCTAATTCGCGAACAGGTCATTATATAGGCGCTGAATTAAACAGTGCGCACGATCATTGGCGCACGACCAGTGGTCGTGCGCACTAGAATCCTGTGATCGTGCGCCTGTCTGGGTGGAACCTGCAAGACACGAAATTTATAAAATAAAATGTTCGCACGCCCAGTGGCGCACGACCGGTGGTCGTGCGCACTGGAGTTGATGGTCGTGCACATTACAGCAAACAGAACTCGGAAATTAAATGGTAAGTGCGCACGAGCAGTGGCGCACGACCGGTGGTCGTGCACACTGGCATTGATGGTCGTGCGCACTGCACCAAACAGAACTCATGAAAAAGGTGTTAAGTGCACACGATCAGTAACGCACGACCAATGGTCGTGCGCAATAGAACCGGCGATCGTGCGCAGTGTTCCTGTGCAGAATTGCACCGGGAACACTTGCACGACTCCTATTCCAGGCGCAACCACAAATCTAGCCACTGAAAGTGGCACTTAACAGCACATGAAAATTACTAAAGACAATAAGCATAAAATCACACCAAAGTGGGCCTAGAAGTGCACCTAGCATGGATTATCAAATATAAGCTATAACAAGGCTATAGTGCGGTGAATTGACTAAATAACGGCCCGGATGAGTCCATAAATGTGTATATGATCAGGACTCATCACACCCCCAGACTAAACTGTTTGCGCGTCCCGAGCAAACGAATCCAGCAGAGTATGAAAACGATAATTAACATAGAGAATTACACAAGGGAGTACGGTGCGAAGTAACATACGCATGCGAGTAGAGATTCTAGCCGAAGGAGATTCTAACTGTGCTAACTAATTTACATGAGTATTAAAGTGTAAGTAAAGATTTAGTTATACTCAGTTGGAGAATTATGAAGAATTTGACGATCATGCCCGGTGTGAAAGTGACAAGATACTGAGGCGGGTGTTGCAAAAGATCGGGGCTTAGGAATAACTCCGCTGAAATCCATCAACGTCGCGAACCATACGCTTGCCCGGTCACACTCTCTCCACGACGCTAGCAAACTCGCAAATCAAATCAGTAGGACTTTTGGGATTAACATGGGGCTTAGGTCACGGTATGATATTCAAAGGTAAACACGATGGCTACGCAACCCAAGTGAGCTAACGGAACGTTGCACCCCACAAGACCAACAAACTATGCTCGTGTGACACACCCCCAGACTTATCATGAAAACCAGGTGTGCACACGGCCTACTTCACAAATACCAACAGATTGTCTTTTTTTTTTGCTCGGAAGGATTTTTTTTTCAAAATACTCTCTTTTTTTCTTTTAACAGATTTTTACTTCTTTTATGTATCCTCCGGTTGGTTCAAAATCAGCAAATAGACTTTATTTTCTCTTCAAACCACAAAGATTCCACACACCACACAAGTTGAGAAATATGAGCGTAGTTTAAAACAATTTGGTTGCGGGGGTAGGATAGGCTTCAGATTTTGGTTGATGAAGAGGAGCTGAACAAAGGATTGGTAGGCACAAATTTGGCTTGCAACGGTGAACGAAATGGACATGGAATAACAAAGCTCAAACTAGCCAAAGGGTGGCCTACATCATGTTTAACTCGACGAGTCGCTCTCGCCCATGCTTCGAGAGTCGCTTGGGGCAAGTTCTTAGCCCCCGAGAAAGGTAGACCTTCCTCCCGACTCGAGCAACACACAACTAGTAATCGCACACACACAACATCGGGTTATCGTCAATTCCATACAAATTCACCACTTGAGTATATTAAATCTAAATTTACGCAGAAATACTAAACATAAATTAGATGCATAAAGAAAATCTAGTTCTACTCAAATTCTACCATAGCATGCGAAGTGACTAGAACACTACATGAGTCAACATCGCACTCCAAATAATAATTCCTACGTTAACAATCTATTTCACATTCCGACCAAAATAGTTTAAACGGAACAACGACAAAAAGATAAGCACGCACTCAAGTGGGTGAAGTGGTGTGTGAAGCATGAAAACAATGATAATGACTGGAATAAATAAGAAACAACCTTCTAGTATGCAGTGCAACTCGTGCACAGTGGGTGACAACATACGCTCCCCCAGACTTAAGCTAAACAATATATCTAAAATTTGAAGCTAAAAGAGGAGAGGCAGTGTTACCCAATGCTCAGAATTGAGCATACCAGACGATCGGCGTTTACGCTCAAAAGCAGTCCGCAGCATCCGCCATCACAAGGAACAAAGACCCACCTGAAAGTGACACACTAGAAACAGCAAAAAAATAGTGAAAACTGAACTAGACATGCGAGAGCACTAAAAATTAAGAAATCTGGGTTATCACCCATGAAAGTGAACTTGTTCCTACAATTAAAATTAAGCACTCGCACACAAGATAAAGGAAGCAAAATATGCTGAATTCATAAAACTATGCCCGGAGGAGCATCTAAAAGCAAAATGTTATTATTACAATTAACAAAAGAAAAGGGGTTCAAGCGACTCCACAAAAGACCGAAAAAAAGCAAGACAAAAGAAGATAACAAGGCTTCGAATAGCTTGCACACAGGGAGAAAGATCACTCGTCATCGCTGTCGCTATCTATAACCACAACGAATGGCGACCGTCTGGAAGATGAAGCGGCCCGACCAGGAGGTGGGGGAATATTTAGTCCTCCCCGCAATGCTTGCTGATAGACAAAATCCGTTAGCCAGTACTGGTTTGCTTCCAGATCGGAGAGGCGCTGATTGAAACTTGGCACCTCCGGCGCTCTAGAAGAACTGCCCTCCTCCTTGGCTCTCCGCTCCTGCTGAAATGAATGACACCGCGGCTGCGAGAGGGCTACCTCGCGGTGAGTATTTGGCGGCTCAGCCGGCTCTCCGTGCTCCTCGTCACCTTGCCTCTCCCTAGGCGCATCTCTCGGCATCACAACCACAAAGCGTCTACTACTCTTCTTCCCCACGACCCGTAATAAATGGAAACTCACCATGGTGGCCCGAGTGATGAAGGAGGGCGCAGTCACCTGCACCATCGGAGGCAGATGACTCCAAACCCCCAGGCTTTTGGCAATGCGGGTAATATAGTAGGCACCACCAATGGCACCTGTGAGACCGTAAGTGGCCTCGTGGTGGAAGAAGAAAGCTAGCATGTAGCCAAGATGCAAGGGCTGCCGGAATTCCATACTATAAAGGGAGATCAGATCTTGCCACCCCACCACGTTCTGACTAAGGGCACGGGCGACAAGAGAGTGGCTAAGGACGTGCTGCAGGAAACGGAGAGCAGGCGCGACGATCCAGGTAGATTTGCTTTTCCTGGCAACATATTCTTCATCACGACCCGTGAGAGCACACCACGCAGCACGCGGGGTGACGCCATCAGGGAAGGAGACATCCAAATCCAGAAAAGGGATCGCCGCAGCCTCGGCTTCAGTGTAAAATCCAGCATGCACCGCCAGCTCAGACAAGGATAGAGTGAAGACCTTGCCCAAAATGCGGAAAGAGCACTTTCCCGGACGTTGACCGGAGGGCAACACATCCCACTCAAACGTAGCAAGGAACTCCAAGGTAAGCTCCCGGTAGCCGAGGTCATTGCACTCGAACACCCCACTCCAATGATCGAAATAATAGCATTGGCGGACGGCCTCCCCCAACTCTCCAATGTCGCCGATGGAATTTAACTCGTTCCAATCCACCAGACGCTGCGATAGGAATGGCTTCTCCTTGAGAGAGTTGAATCGCCTCGTGTGCGAATCTTTGGAAAAAGTAGCCATCCTAGCGAGGATCTGAGCAGGAGAGGCGGAAGAGCGGCCGGAGCGTTGGTAGACATTGTGGCAATCTCTGGAGCTCATGGTGGTAGGAGGGCAAGGGGAAAGAGGAGAATAGGAAATGGGCTCACCGGAAGGAAGGCGGGCGCACGATCGGCGGCAACCCAGCGGAGACGGCGCACGGACGACGAAAAACGAAAACCCTAGATCGTGCGTGAAAGGCTCGGGCGGACGGGCTTTTTATTAAAATCTGGGCTGATCGCACGACCAGTGGTCGTGCGCGATAAGTAGTGCGCAAGACCAGTGATCGTGCGCCTTAGGAATTTTCCAGCGGCCAAAATTTTAGTAAAAACTCCATCCACCGTGCAGTTTACGCACAACCAGGAATCAGCAAAAGCAGCGAGACATTCACAGCCTTAACAAAACTTAACCAAACTAGACAAAATAAAATTTCAGAAAAAAGAAAGATAACTACTGGGGTTACTGTCATCCCAGCACGACTTATTTGAAAACATAAAGGTCCTAGCTAATGGGCCTATGGAAGAGAAAATGCACAGGTAACTGTTCCAATATCCGTTTCGGTTGCGGGTACCGATACGGTGATAGAACAGTCACCCCGCTACCTAAATAAAGATACCTGCTCCCCACAGGTAGAGGGTAGAGAATGTAAGAAAAGGAGGAGGCCTGGTCCTTACTCATCTCACGAAACACATCCTTGCTTAGCAAGGTATCGTCAACAGCAAGGTGGCAGGAAGAAAAGGCAATGAGTGAAGCTTCCTCAAAGGAGGGGGAATAAACCTCCTCACATGAGAGGATACTCTCATCATTGACTTGAGCAAAAAGCTCCAAGTCCTCCTGATGTACCTGTGAAGACTCAACCTACACAGGCTCAGATGAAGAAAGGGGGTCAGGAAATAAAAGAGAAGAATGACATAAATAATCAATCATCAGGGGAGTGATCCCGGTCTCACTCCTAGCAGGATCCAAGGATAGATCACTATCATCATCGTAAGTATCATGGCGAGGGGAACCCAAGAACTCAAGGGCCTCGGTGGTGAGTTGGACCTCCTCGTTCCATGAGGAAGTGCAAACCTCCTCATCAGAAGGAGTATCCTCCTCAACCCACCTCGGAGCATCCTCCGAGTCTGAAGCATCACCCCGCTCCTTTACTTTGATAGGATCATAAAGAATGTGTGTAGAAAAATCGTGCAAAGAAACTGGAAAAACACAAAGATTTGGTTCCTCCGTAAAAAGATCTGCTAAAGCCTCCCCGATGGAAAGAATACTTTCCTCATCATGCTCAGGTGCATCTAGGAGCTCCCATTCCTCTCCTTGTTGGCTAATAGATGAGTGATCATCATCACTAGGAGTGAAGCCATACACAGGGAGTGAGGAATCCATGCACAAAACAGGCTCAGGGATAGAGGGCACAATTGCCTCCATGGGTAAAGAAGGAGTGATAGGGACAATGTCACCCTGAGTGGAGGAGCGGCGGTCAGGCTTGAAAAGACTAGGACAGTCCTTCAATTCATGACCCTCTCCTCGACACAATAAGCAAACAATGTTCCTACACTGCCCAGCATTCAACTCATTCATTTGGTCTAAATAATAAACCATCTTATCATTAAAGCTAGGCGAAATACCCCATGACGACATTTTCAATAATTAAAGCAGATAAAATGAAGCAGGAATTCTTTGCAAGGAAAATCCACACAACTAATAAAGCTCCTTAGATTTAGACTTGCCTAAAACTTTAAAATAGGGAAAGACGAAATAAAGGCAAACAACAGACGACTAAAGGCAAAACAAAAAAAATAGAAATGCGGCTAAACACAAAGAAAGAACAACTATCTCTCGTCTCCCTCTCAAGAAAACTCACACGACTGTGTTCCCCGGCAACGGCGCCAAAAACTTGATGCGATAATTTCGGCAAGTGCACCGGTCGCGCAAGTAATAAAAATGGGGAAAATCCCCGAGTGTCGGTCTCTTGAGGAACACAGTAAGGTGGAGTTTAATATCGAGGAAGGACTTGAGATCGAAGTCCTGCGGTAGGCGGAATGCGAACGAAAGGGGCTTTGAGGTTTGCAAATACAAGGAAATACTATGCCTACTCCTATGCAATGCCGCTATGCAGAGCGTCGATTGGAGGGAGGGAGACTAGGCAGGCCTTGAGCGCGCTGCGTCGCGAGGGCGGATGGACGAGTAGGCAAGTGAAATGAGGGTCGCAAGCACCTCTTCGACGAGCACACCACTAGCAATTGCTAGTGCGGCACCGGACATGGTGGTGGAGCGGAAAACCGATGGGGGCGCACCTCATTAACACAAATGAACAAATTGATTTCATAAACATGAAATAAACAATACTAAACATGATTCATAGTGTTCGTCATCATGATAAAGAGAATACAACAAATATAACCACACAAGTAGAAGAAAAAGGCAAGAAATACGACCGAATCCGGAGTCTCGTTGTAGATTCACGGTAGGAAGCACCGGGTTGTCAATCCGCGTCCTAGCTCGGTCCCAACTGCGTCCGGGGTAGAGGAGGGCTGTCACACCTCCCAATGGACCCGTCTTCTCCAGCGATTTACCATCCGGTCACGTCTAGTGCGAAGAACTTCTTCCTTAGCGATCAGTGTAGAATCTCTTCTTTCAAGCCCTTGGATGATGGAGGAGGCCTAGGGGGTGAAAAACCTCTGGAAATGGCGAAAACGGCGGACTGAACAGAGTCCAAATGCGTGATCCCGACCTAATTCGCGAACAGGTCATTATATAGGCGCTGAATTAAACAGTGCGCACGATCATTGGCGCACGACCAGTGGTCGTGCGTACTAGAATCCTGTGATCGTGCGCCTGTCTGGGTGGAACCTGCAAGACACGAAATTTATAAAATAAAATGTTCGCACGCCCAGTGGCGCACGACCGGTGGTCGTGCGCACTGGAGTTGATGGTCGTGCGCACTACAGCAAACAGAACTCGGAAATTAAATGGTAAGTGCGCACGAGCAGTGGCTCACGACCGGTGTTCATGCGCACTGGCATTGATGGTCGTGCGCACTGCACCAAACAGAACTCATGAAAAAGGTGTTAAGTGCACACGGTCAGTAGCGCACGACCAGTGGTCGTGCGCAATAGAACCGGCGATCGTGCGCAGTGTTCCTGTGCAGAATTGCACCGGGAACACTTGCACGACTCCTATTCCAGGCGCAACCACAAATCTAGCCACTGAAAGTGGCACTTAACAGCGCATGAAAATTACTAAAGACAATAAGCATAAAATCACACCAAAGTGGGCCTAGAAGTGCACCTAGCATGGATTATCAAATATAAGCTATAACAAGGCTATAGTGCGGTGAATTGACTAAATAACGGCCCGGTTGAGTCCATAAATGTGTATATGATCAGGACTCATCAATAATATCGGGAATCCAGGAAAAATTCAGCATAAAATTGGGTAATACCTAGCAACAGGGAGGAGAAATTTTAAGCATAAAACTAGGTAATACCGAGCAACAGGGAGGAGGAATTCCCAGCATAAATCTGGTGAAAAACACAGAGTATGCACAGATATGTATATATATATATCTCATCCATCCCGATTTTCTTATAACTGAAATGCAAAATTACTTCAACTAGTTAGGATTAGGGACTACCCGAAGGTACCAAGAAGGTATACCCAATAATGACCAGAAATCTCTTGCATAAAAACTATGGAATCTTTCATATGAAATCTAAGTAAAAATCGAGTACCAGGAAAACATGCGAACCCCATAATCACAGCCATAATCCAGATAAGCAGAAGAAAAGAAGTGCAGGGAAGGAGGAGGAAAAGGTCTCCTGCCTCAAATCAACCGGCGACCCGCCAAATCGTGGCAATCTCGACGAGGGCCGACTGTTAGCTCAGCCCCGGCGATGAATACAGGGCCCGACAACCTCCCAAAACCCCTCCGACGGCCTAACCATTCGATTCCCGGAGGCTCCGACGAAACCCTCGCTCTTCACCCAAGAGGGTTCCAGGCTTGCACCGGGAAGGGAGAAATGAATGAAAGGCAAGGCTGCATCTCCCCCGACACTTTCCTCTGTTTATATAAAAATGTATATATTCTCATAAAATTTGCATCAATATCGATATACATAATGTATGTAGGTACATATATATAAACCCCTCTTTTTTTTTCTTTATATAACCTGTACACTATATATAATGTATATATATATGTGTATAATTTTGTATAAATAAGATTTTTTTATCTATATATATATATATGTTTATATACCCCTATACACATGTATGTATATAATGGTATAAATGTAGCACCCTACACAAAACCCTTCCCCTATAAAACTTCAAGCATGCATACCCAAGGGAATACATGTATTCGTATACATTTATAATAGCATGTTTATATATAAATTTTTATGCACGCATATAATTACATATGTATACATATATACGTATTTATATACACATTTACATTCATATATCCGCATTTATGCCCCCATCAAAAAAGAACTCACCGGACAACGACTTCGATGATTCTGAAACGGTAACGTCCCCTCACATTTACACTACGCAATGATAATTTCATATTTAAGACATTATCGTCTCGTATTCCCCGCTTAAAAGACTAAGAAAACCTGGGGCGTTACAGCCACCCCTCCTAACAAAAAGTTTCCCCCCGAATCTTTGCAACAACAATATCAAACAAGGAAAAGCGCAAGAGACGAACACTCACCGGGGAAACTAGCCGAAAAGATGAAGATATGACTCCATCATTGCTGACTCTAGCTCCCAGGTCACACCCCGAACATCCTGATTACCCCAGAGGACCTTCACCATAGGGATGGACTTCCTTCGCAACACCTAACCTTGCTTCTACAAGATACGAACAGGCTGCCCTACATAGGACAGACTTGGCTGCAATGATGGCACATAATCTAGAACATGGCGATCGCTGAGAACGCACTTCCGCAACTGGCTTACATGAAATACGTCATACACACCAGGGATGGAGGCAGGTAATGACAACCTGTTAGCAGAAACTCCGATGCGCTCGTCAAGTGCAACACTGCGATACAAACCTTACAATATCGCTCTTCATGCCTGACCACCACACGATCTGCTTCAAATCATGATACATCTTCGTAGAGCCAGGATGATAAGATAGGCTGGAGTCGCGAGCCTCCTCGCAAATCTTCTCTCGAATCTCCTCCACAGCGGGTATGCAAAGCCTACCACGGTACCTCAAGGTACCCTCAACAACGATCGAGAAATCCGGCAACTCACCTCTCTCTGCTCTGCCTCTGAGGTGCTGCAAATCCAGATCATCCTTCTGGTGCGACTTCACCAGAGTAATCCAGGAAGGTTCTTCAACTTCCATACAAGACGGTCCAACCCTGGGCTTCACCGCGATACTCATCAAAAGAAACTCCTCAACCAGAGACTGCACGGAGAGTATGAAAAACGAAGCCAATTTCCTACATAGGCATCTGCCACAACATTCGCCTTGCCTGGGTGATACAGGATCTCCACATTATAATCTGCCATGAACTCCATCCACCGACGTTGGCGCAAATTCAATTCTCTCTGAGAAAACACGTAAATCAAACTTTTATGATCCGAGTAGATCTTGCATGACACCCCATACAAAAGATGCCTCCACAGCTTTAGGGCATATATCACCGCAACGAACTCCAAAACATGCGTAGGGTAGTTCCTTTCATGAACTTTTAGCCGCCTCTACCCATACGAAATGACCTTGCCCTCCTGCATGAGGATGCACCCAAGGCCTATCCGCGAAGCATCAACGTAAACCTGAAACTCCACTCCCTCAACAGGGAGAACCAAAACTGGTGCGGAACACAACCTTCTCTTTAACTCCTGAAAGGCCTCCTCGCATTGATCGCTCCAATCAAAAGCTGCCCCCTTCCGCGTCAACCTAGTCAGAGGCACGAAAATACCTAAGAATCCTTCCACAAACCTCCGATAATAGCCCACCAAACCCAAGAAACTCCGGATTTCCTTAGGCGTTGCCGGTATTTTCCAATCCAAAATAGCAGCAACTTTTGCTGGGTCCACAGAGATGCCACCCTTGCTCACTATGTGACCCAAGAAGGAGACTTGCGAAAGCCAGAACTCGCATTTGCCCAGCTTGGCATACAAGCTGTGTGCTCTCAAGGAAGACATCACCAAGCGCAAATGTCGAGCATGCTCTTCTTCACATGATGAATAGACTAACACATATATAAAACCACCACAAACTGGTCCAGATAATCTCGAAATACCCTGTTCATCAAATCCATAAAAGCAGAGGGCGCATTAGCCAGCCCAAAAGACATCACCAGGAACTCAAAATGCCCGTAATGCGTCCGAGAAGCAGCTCGTGGAACATCTGAGTCTCAGATCCTCAACTGATGATAACCAGACCGAAGATTGATCTTCAAAAACACGCAGCTACCCTGCAACTGATCGAACAGATCACCAATCCGCGGTAATGGATATCTGTTCTTAATCGTAACTTATTTCAACTCCCTATAATAAATGCATAGTCTTATCGTACCATCCTTCTTTTTCACAAACAAAACCGGCGCACCCCAAGGCGACGAACTCGGCCTAATAAAACCAAACTGCAGCAACTCCCCCAACTGAGTACGCAACTCCTCCAATCCCCGCGGCGCCATACGATAGGGTGCCTTCGCAATAGGGTGGGTCCCATGCTCCAAATCTAACACGAACTCTACTTCTCGCTCAGGAGGAAGACCGGGAAGGTTATCAGGACAAACATCCGGGTACTCCCGCACCACAGGTATGTCCTCAACACAAGGCGATAATGCGCAAGCCGCAAATAAAACATAAACAAAGCAAGCATGGCCACCAAACTCCGCGAAGGCCAGGGCACAAACAATGGACAAAACCGACGAAGTTTGACGCGGAAAACCAAACACACTCCTGGGCTGTCCATCAACCTTCAGGAAAACCAGACGCTTATCCCTGCACTGGATCACAGCGTTGCAACAGGCTAGTCAATCCATGCCCAGAATCATGTCAAAATCCTCCAAATTGATCACCTTCTTGTCTGCATAGGCCAAAAAAGTCCCTCCAAAATAATCGGACACTGCCCTATACACTGGTCTGACACCACCGAGTCACCGGACGGGTACATAACACAAAACGGATCATCAACACGCTCCAAGGCCCAGTGATGCCGATCAACAACTTCTTATCCACGAAAGAGTGAGTGGCACCAGAGTCAAAAAGAACGTGCGCCCGACAATCTCGGACCTTAAACTCGCCTAACAAAGCAGTATAGACACATGACATAACAAGGATATAACAATGATATAGCGACTAAATTACCACACAAAGATTGGACTACAATGAGAACGAGGACGAACCTGATACAAACAGCCTGTTAAGACTGGACTCAAACCACTAGGAAGAGAAGACATACAAATACTTGCTTTTGCTACTGCTTTCTCTCTGGGAAAGGTTTTGTACATGATATTTCGCTACGCTCGGGACTACATATCATTTCTTAGCCCTCGTGCACCTCACCCATATGCATATAAGCGTAGCATTTTACTTTTAAAACCATGAGTGTACATGTTTCATCGTGGAGGTCTCTAGCTTGGCACGTGTGCTTATGCAATGTTATGCTATGCATGCAGTGCTATGCAAACTAAGAAAAAGGCCTTAATTCATGCTATGAGCGGCGTACGTATGCGATCTTATGCATCCCATACTACATATTATTGCATGCAATGAAAAAGAAAATCTAATGGACACGCATGCGACCTACGTTATGCATCCCATACTATATAACAGTCGCATGTTGTCACCTATGAGGATCCATATACAGACACATATTATGCATCCCATACTACATAATATGCCCCGTATACTTCTTTCATGCTTATGAGTGTAGTGTTCGTGCTTTAGCGGAGATCTATCGATGACCCATCGGTGAGTGTATGCAATGAATAACGATTCTCACTAGATGACTAACCGGGCCAACCAGACCATTTCCAGCAACCCGGCTAACTGATGGCGCAAATCTCGCACACCGCTATAGGCGGTAGCTCGACTGCGGCAAGAAACGGCAGTGTACCGATCGTTCAAGTAATATAAAATGAGGAGTAATCCCTGAGTATCGAATCTCTCAAGGAACACAGTAAGGTGGAGTTAACGTTCGAGGAAGGACTTGAGATCGAAGTCCTTGAGTCGGATGGAATGCGGAAACGGGGTGATTTGGCTTTTGGAAAATAAAAGAAAACAACTATAACTACTCCTATGCAATGCTGCTATGCAGTGCTTCGCTTGGCGGGATGGAAGACTACGTAGGCCTTGAACGCGCTACTTCGTAATGGCGGATGGACGAGTAGGCAAACAGATCAAACTATGCAGGCCTTGAGCGCGCTGCTTCGTTAGGCGGGATGGAATACACGGGCCGCTATGCCACGCTTCGGTAGGCGGATGGGCGAGTAGGCTAACGGAATGAGGGTCGCCGGCACCTCTTCGACAAGCACGCCACTAGAAATTGCTAGGGCGACACCGAACACGATGGTGGAATGGAAATTAGATGGGGGCGCACCTTAATAAGCACATATGAAATAAAAGATTCCAAATAAATGAAATAAACATTAAGCAATATTGTTCATAGCACACATCATCAAAATATAGAGGGAACTAGTTTATACAATCAACAACATAAGGAAGGAAAAAGAGAGTAAAGGAGTCGACCACATCCGAAGCCTTGCCGAAGATTCACGATTGGAATCGCTGGGTTGTCAATCTGCGTCCAAGCTCGGTCTTCAACTGCGTCTGAGGTAGAGGAGGGCTGTCACTTCCTCCCAATGACTCGTCTTCTTCGTGTCACGATCCAATCTCCTCCGATACACGATCTCCTTGCTCGATGTTGGCGATCTTTGGGCTAGAAACCTCTCCTTGGAGCTCAAGGATGATGGAGGAGGCCTAGGGGGGTGGAGAACCTGTGGAAAGGGCGAAAACGGCGGATTGAACGGAGTTCCCGATTGTGATCCCGCCCTAATTCGCGAACAGGATAATATATAAGCGCTTGAATAAACAGCGCGCACGGTCATTGGCGCACGACCAGTGGTCGTGCGCACTAGCATCTTGTGATCGTGCGCGTGACTGGACGGAGCCTGAATGGTAAGAAAATTATAAAATACAAGTTCACACGACCAGTGACGCACGACCAGTGGTCGTGTGCACTATCGTAAATGGTCGTGCGATAAGCCAGACAGAACTCATAAAATGGGCGTTAAGTGCGCACGATCAGTGGCGCACGACCAGTGGTCGTGCGCTATAGAGCCAGTGATCGTGCGCAGTGTTCCTGTACAGAATTGTACCGGGAACACCTGCACGACTCCTGTTCCAGCATACAACACCAGTCTAGCCACTGAAGGTGGCACTTAACACTGCATGACAACAAGTAACGAAGATGAACAAGAAATAACACCAAAACGGGCCTAGAAGTGCACTTAGCATGGAGTATTAAATAGGAATGAAAACATGTCTAAAGTGAAGTGCAAAGACTAGAAAATCGGCCCAGATGAGTCCAAAAATGTGTATATAATTGGGACTCATCACACCCCCAGACTTACCTGTTTGCGCGTCCCGAGCAAACGAATTCGGCGGAGTGTGAAAATGGTAGTTAACAAAGAAAATTACACAAAGGAGTATAATGTGAAGTAACAAAAGCATGCAAATAGAAATTTAGTAAAAAGAGATTCTAATTATGCTAACTAATTTACGAAAGTATGAGAGCATAAGTAGAGATTCAGTTATACTCAGTTGGTGAATTATGAAGAATTCGAACGATCATGCCCGGTGTGAAAGTAACAAGACACTAAGGCGGGTGTTGCACAAGGTCGGGGTTTAGGGATAACTCCGCTGAAATCCATCAACGTCGTGAACCATACGCTCGCCCGGTCACACTCTCTCCACAGCGTTAGCAAACTCACAAGTCAAATCAATAGGGCTTTTAGGATTATATTGGGGCTTAGGTTGCGGTATGATATTAAAATTTAAACACGATGGCTACGCAACCCAAGTGAGCTAACGGAACGCTGCACCACACAAAACTAAAAAACAATGCTCGTGTGACACCCCCAGACTTATCATGAAAACTAGGTGTGCACACGGCCTACTTCACAATTACCAACAGATTTTTTTATTTAGCTCGGAAGGATTTCTTTACAACATATTTCTTTTTCAGATTTTTTTTTCTTTTAACAACATACTTTTCTTCTTTAAATTATCCTCCGGTTGGTTCAAATTCAGCAAAATAAAACGTGTTTTTCTTCATCACATCACAAAGATTCCAAAAATCACACCAAATCAAGAACATGAGTGCAGATAAACATCAATTTGGTTGCGAAAGTGGGCAAAGCTTCAGGCCTTGGTGAATGGAGGAGGAGCTGTAACAAGGAAGTGGTAGGCACAAATGTTGGCTTGCAAAGGTGAGCGAATAGGACACGGAAAGCTAAGGCTCAAACTAGCCAAAAGGTGGCCTATATCATATTTAACTCAAATAGTCGCTCTCGCCCATGCTTCGAGAGTCGCTTGGGGCAAGTTCTTAGCCCACGAGAAAGGTAAACCTTCCTCCCGACTCGAGCAACACATGACTAGTGCTCGTACACACACAAAACCGGGTTATCGTCAATTTCGTTCACATTCACCATTCGAGTATAACAAATCTAAATTTACGCAAAAATACTAAACATAAATTAGATGCATAGAGACAATCTGGTTCTACTCAAATTCTACCATAGCATGCGAAGTGACTAGAACACTACACGAGTCAACATCGCACTCCAAATTGTAATTCCTAAGCTAACATCCCAATTCACATTCCTAAGCAAAATAGTTTATCTGGAAACAACACAAATAGGAAAGTGCGCACTCATGTGGGTGAAGTGGTGCATGAAGCGTGGAATAATGATGATGGCAATGAAAAATATAAGCAAACTTCTAGCATGCGGTGTAACTCGTACGCATAGTGGATAACACATGCTCTCCCCCAGACTTAATCTACACATTTCATCACAAAACTGAAAGCTAGGATGGAGAAGTGTTACCCAATGCTCAGAATTGAGCATACCGGAGGATTGGCGTTAATTTCGTGCACAATCCGCAGCATCCGCCAACACGAAGTACAAAGCACACCTGCAAATGGTACAACTAAAAGCAGCAAAAATAGATAAAAAACTGAATTGAAACAAGTTAGAAAAACAAAAACAGCAAGTCTGGGTTGTCACCCATGGAGGTGAACCAGTTCCTGCGAATAAGATTAAGCAAATGCGCACATAACAGAAGGGGCGAAATATGAAAACAAAATTCACAAAACGATGCCCAGATGAGCATCCAGAATCAAAGTGTTATTATTACAACAAAATAAAGTAAGCTCATACGACTCGAAGAGACATAAAAAAAATAAACAGCAGCAAGAACAAGATAAGACTGAGATTGGCCTGCATACGGGGTGGAAAAATCACTCGTCGTCGCTGTCACTATCTAAAACAACGACGGACGGCGGAGGTCTGGAAGAAGATGCGGCACGGCCAGGAGGTGGGGGTATATTCAGTCCTCCCCGCAAGGCTTGCTTATACACGAAGTCCGTCAGCCAATACTGGTTCGCTTCCAAGTCAGAAAGGCGCTGGTTGAAGCTTGGGACCTCCGGTGCTCGTGAAGAACTACCCTCCTCCTTGTGTTTCCGCTCCGGCTTGGATGACTGACGCCGCGGCTGCGGGAGGGCTATCTCTCAGTGAGTTGTCGGCAGCTCAGCCGGCTCTCCGTGCTCCTCATCAACCTGCCTCTCCCTAGGCGCATCACCTGGCATCATGACCACAAAACGCCTGCTACTCTTCTTCCCCACAACCCGCAGTAAATGAAAGCTCACCATGGTGGCCCTGGTGATGAAGGAGGGCGCAGTTACCTGCACCATCGGAGGCAGCTGACTCCAAACCCCCAATCCCTTAGCAATGCGAGTGATATAATATGCACCACCAATGGCACCAGTGAGACCGTAGGTGGCCTCGTGATGGAGGAAGAGAGCGAGCAAGTAGCCCAGATGCAAGGGCAGCCGGAATTCCATACTATATAAGCAGGTCAAATCTTGCCACCCCACGACATTCCGACTGAGAGCTCGGGCGACAAGAGAATGACTAAGAACGTGTTGCAGGTATCGGAGAGCAGGCGCGACAATCCAGGTGGATTTGCTCTTCCTGGCAACATACTCTTCGTCACGACCTGTGAGGGCACACCACGCAGCAAGCGGGGTGACGTCGTCAGGGATGGAGATACTCGTACTCGAAAAATCAATCGCCGCAGCCTCCTCCTCAGTGTAAAAACCTGCGCTCACCGCCAACTCCGCCAGAGAAAGAGTGAAGACTCTCCCCATCATTCGGAAAGAACATTTTCCTGGACGTAGGCCGCAGGGCAGCAACTCCCACTCGAACGTTGCGAGAAACTCCAATGTGAGCTCCCGGTAGCCGAGGTCATCACACTCAAACACCCTGCTCCAGTGATCAAATGAATAACGAAGGCGGACGACCTCCCCCAACTCGCCATTGTCGCCGATAGAATTAAGCTCGTTCCAATCGACTAAATGTTGGGACAGAAATGGCTTCTCCTTCAGTGAGTTGTATCGCCGTGTGTGCGAATCCTTGGAAAAGGTGGCCATTCGAGCAAGGATCTGAGCTGGAGAGGCAGAGGGACGGCCAGAGCGGTGGTAGGACTTGGCGAAATGGCGAGTACTGGAACTTATGGTGGGATTAGGGTAAGGGAAGGAGGAAGAACCGAAATGGGCTCACCGGAGGGAGGGAGGACGCACGATCGGCGAGCACCCAGCGGAAACGGCGCACGAACAGTAGCGAGAGGATGACGGGAGCGAAGACCTAGGATGCGCACACAGGGCTCGGGCGAACCGGTTTTTATAAAGATACTGGGCAGATCGCACGATCAATGATCGTGCGCGATAAATAATGCGCACGACCATCGATCGTGCGCAAAGGAAATTTTTTGGCGTCCAACTTCTTCATGAAAACTGAATCCACCGCGCCTTATGAGCGTTCCAGGGTCCACCGCGCATGAGGGGCCAAACACAGCCGTAATAAAAACTAATTTAAAGAAAGAAAATAGGGTAGAAAGGAGAACAATGCAAATACGAAGAAAAAGATTAATCCTAGATAACTGTTGGGCTACATGTCCCACCAACGGGACTTATTTAAGAGTTTTAGACGTATATTAACTGATAGGCGTATGATAGTGAAAATGAACAGGTAACTGTTCTAATACGCGTGTCGGTAGAGGGTACCGATACGGCGACAGAACAGTTACTCCTTTACACAAATGATAATACCTACTTAACGCAGGTAGAGGAAACAAAAGATAAGAAGAGAGGGGGGTATCCTCACTCAACTCACCAAACACATCCTTGCCTAGCAAGATGTCGTCAACAGGGGGACAGCAGGAGGCGAAGGCAATGAGTGGGGCTTCCTCAACGGAGGGGGAATAATCCTCCTCACATGAAAGGATGCTCTCATCATTGACTTGAGCAAAAAGCTCCAAGTCCTCCTGAAGTACCAGTGAAGATTCAACCTGCACAGACTCCGATGAAGGAAGGGGATCAAGAAATAAAGAAGACGAAGAACATAAATAAACATCAATCGGGGGAGTGATCCCGGTCTCGCTCCCCTCAGGTTGGGAAAGTAAAATAATGTTTGCATTGTCATCAATGCTACAAGAATTGGTGGGATCAACGGTGGCCAGGCTTAGGATTTGGACTTCCTCCACCGGTGTTGAGGAAAACTCCTCTTCACCTAGAAGATTGTCCTCCTCCGTAGGAGTAGGCACAATACTCAGATCAACCGCCTCCTCCTGTGACGCATCATCGACAATGTCGTCAGTGACGAATGCAGTATGCACAACAGGGGGAAGAATAGTGCTCGGATAAAAGTCGAGCACCGATTCCTCATAACGAATCGAATCCACTAGAGGTGGTGGATGCACATGGAGAATAGGCTCAGCAATTTTGGTGCATAGATCAGCCGCACATCCAGTGACCGTATCCATGCCATTCCCTTCAAGATGTAAAGGTGACAAAGACACATAACCGGATGTTGAAGGTGTGCCGCCAGAGTTAGGAGTTGGGATGATCCGGATATCCGGCTCGTCATCCTCGTCCAATTGGCGAAAATACTCAGCACAGTCCTTCAAGACATGATCAGTGCTCCGACAAAACCGGCACTGCCTAGCCGGCTTCTTTGGCACAGCGGGTGCTGAAGCCGAAAAGAAGTAAGACGGTAAAGGCTCAACAGAGTAGCCATAAGACTTACGCGCACCATATGGAGTACCAGACGAAGTCGGTGCTCCATATGCTGGGCTATAAGAATTATGCCTACTATTCTCCGTAGGGCATTCATCACTAGAGTGGGAGGTAGATCCACACCAACGACAATGGAAATTAAGATGTGCCCACATAGTGTGAAGATAATAAGATTCAAAATAAAAATGCTATTGTGCAAAATACTACACCTAACAAAAATTACTAAAGCAACCTAATTAAAACAGGAAAATGGAATAAAAAGAAATAAGACAAAGAAATGCAATTTACAAATGGAAGGGATTCTCTCTCAGGTTCTCCCTTTCCAGAAAACTCACACGACTGTGTTCCCCGGCAACGGTGCCAAAAACTTGATGGCGCAAATCTCGCACACCGCTATAGGCGGTAGCTCGACTGCGGCACGAAACGACAGTGTACCGATCGTTCAAGTAATATAAAACGAGGAGTAATCCCCGAGTATCGAATCTCTCAAGGAACACAGTAAGGTGGAGTTAACGTTCGAGGAAGGACTTGAGATCGAAGTCTTTGAGTCGGATGGAATGCGGAAATGGGGTGATTTGGCTTTTGGAAAATAAAAGAAAACAACTATAACTACTCCTATGCAATGCTGCTATGCAGTGCTTCGCTTGGCGGGATGGAAGACTACGTAGGCCTTGAACGCGCTACTTCGTAAGGGCAGATGGACGAGTAGGCAAACAGATCGAACTATGCAGGCCTTGAGCGCGCTGCTTCGTTAGGCGGGATGGAATACACGGGCCGCTAAGCCACACTTCGGTAGGCGGATGGGCGAGTAGGCTAACG
The DNA here is from genome assembly GCA_033032865.1 of Dactylorhiza incarnata. NCBI lineage: Eukaryota > Viridiplantae > Streptophyta > Magnoliopsida > Asparagales > Orchidaceae > Dactylorhiza > Dactylorhiza incarnata. The sequence continues at coordinate 5,392,873 of JAWHQI010000068.1, forward strand.
GAATGAGGGTCGCCGGCACCTCTTCGACAAGCACGCCACTAGCAATTGCTAGGGCGGCACCGAACACGATGGTGGAATGGAAATTAGATGGGGGCGCACCTCAATAAGCACATATGAACTAAATGATTCCAAATAAATGAAATAAACATTAAGCAATATTGTTCATAGCACACATCATCAAAATATAGAGGGAACTAGTTTATACAATCAACAACATAAGGAAGGAAAAAGAGAGTAAAGGAGTCGACCACATCCGAAGCCTTGCCGAAGATTCACGGTTGGAATCGCTGAGTTGTCAATCCGCGTCCAAGCTCGGTCTTCATCTGCGTCCGAGGTAGAGGAGGGCTGTCACTTCCTCCCAATGACTCGTCTTCTTCGTGTCACGATACAATCTCCTCCGATACACGATCTCCTTGCTCGATGTTGGCGATCTTTGGGCTAGAAACCTCTCCTTGGAGCTCAAGGATGATGGAGGAGGCCTAGGGGGGTGGAGAACCTGTGGAAAGGGCGAAAACGGCGGACTGAACGGAGTTCCCGATCGTGATCCCGCCCTAATTCGCAAACAGGATAATATATAGGCGCTGGAATAAACAGCGCGCACGACCAGTGGTCGTGTGCACTAGCATCCTGTGATCGTGCGCCTGACTGGACGGAGCCTGAAAGGTAAGAAAATTATAAAATACAAGTTCGCACGACCAGTGACGCACGACCAGTGGTCGTGCGCACTATCGTAAATGGTCGTGCGATAAGCCAGACAGAACTCATAAAATGGGCGTTAAGTGCGCACGATCAGTGGCGCACGACCAGTGGTCATGCGCTATAGAGCCAGTGATCGTGCGCAGTGTTCCTGTACAAAATTGTACCGGGAACACCTGCACGACTCCTGTTCCAGCATACAACACCAGTCTAGCCACTGAAGGTGGCACTAAACACTGCATGACAACTAGTAACGAAGATGAACAAGAAATAACACCAAAACGGGCCTAGAAGTGCACTTAGCATGGAGTATTAAATAGGAATGAAAACATGTCTAAAGTGAAGTGCAAAGACTAGAAAATCGGCCCAGATGAGTGCAAAAATGTGTATATAATTGGGACTCATCACTAGCCTGGCTCTGATACCAACTATCACAACCCGCATTTTCCCAAGGATTTAATACATATTATCAGAGCAAGGGGAAAATACGCGTTGTGATGCCACGTCCTGCAGGCGACGACTACAGACGCTCAGGCAAACACTCATTGCGATAAATTTATAAAAGACATATATATGTTTGAGATAAAAAAGAAGATTTACATTTTTAGCTTAGGACCGCGTCCCTCGGTCCGGTGGATCACTACTCCACAAGTAGAAAGATATACATACGCAGCGGAAAAATAGGTTTGCTTTTAGCCTACAAGAGCATGGAGATCCACATCCCAGAAATGATATGCACATGTCTATGTTTTAGTGTAGTAAGAAAGGATTTTCTACGATCTTCAAAGTATGTGACAATTAATAAAAAATCATGATATGCAAAAATGATATTTTTACAGCAATAATGTAACTAATGCATCCTACCATAAAGCTTCCCAGAGATCAAGTAGGTAAACAACCTGAAAGTAACAGCAAAACAAGTAGCAAGTAAACAAGTACAAGAAAACTAGAGCTATGGGCGTCAACAACTAACACGAGCCCATAGAAGAGAAGGAAAACATCCAAAAGAGGGCAACATCTAAAGAACTGCCCCTTACCTAGTAGAGAGGAAGGGCCTCGATAGGAAAACTGAATGACACCGCTCTAACTCCTGTGGCAGCTAAAGACCTGAACCTGAGACATTCATAAGAAAAGAATGCCTCGGCCCAAAGGGTGCAAGAAAACCACGATTAGCAGCAATCAGAAATAAAAGATTGCAGAAAGGAGAACTAAGCAGATAAACATCTAAAATCTTACAACAACTCGAGCCAGCTCAAACGAGTGCGCTTGGTAAGAGGAAAAGCCTGCACCAGAAGGTAATGGCCGAAACTATTGAAACCGATATCTCGGACTCTGTGGAGTTCGGGGTCCCAAAAAAGGGGTGACCGCGCACTTACTACGCTCAAGTAAATGATCTAGACACAAGACTAGGAACTCGAAGTACAGATCCAAGGTCTTAGCGTGGAGGTCCCACCGCACACCCGGAAGACTAACTAACTCTTCCCCTCCTAAGACAAAGGCTAAGCTAAGGCACCTTTGGGGGGATCTCTTGGCCGGCCAAAATCTCAGAGCCGACCCCTTCCTCTCCATAGGTGCACCTCCCTGGATCTATGTAAAGCCTTTTTTGTCCAGTCGACCAATATCATACTCCCGCCTAACAATTTACTATATGCAGACCAAATGGGGCTGCCAACAATGGGACTCCGCTGTTCTAGGAGACTATTAGCGGACTCTCAGGGGTTTCCAAGTAAATTTCCCTCTGGACCCCCACTTGACTACGTTAGAAAAGATAAACAAAGAACATGCGTCACAGATTACAGGAATATGAATTCCATACTTCGGCACGCAGGCCTGCAATATAAATAAATAAGGCCTTCTCGGGCCGGCACAACCTTGGGCTTAAACCCGCTATTTCCTGCTTTATTCTGCAACACCTGTACGCCAACGTCCTGCCAAGCGGTGGCAAGCTGAACATCGATCAACTACAATGGGCCAAAGCCTTATCAACCCTAACCCTTTTTTAGGGTGGCAATATTTCGCCCCTGCAAGCAAGTAGTATGCAACTTCCTCGGAGTCTTCTCCGGGAACCCCAGAACATCACCAATCCAGATTGACATATCCGGATGGGCTTCACACAGCATGCCTAAATTTGTACTCGTGCTTCCGGCGCTAATGCAATTACAAGCGGGGATGTACACATCGACCCGTCGGAGAGCTCCCTTCCTCCACCCGTTGGTGGAGAGGGGCTTCCATGCAATCATGATAATTTAGGGCTTCACCTGCCCGAGGAGAAATTTTGTTACCCTTGAAGCGTGCTTCAGAGGCATGGAAACGTGCCCGGATTGGACGGCTAGCGTGTGTAGCGGCTATCCATGCACGAATCTACTCTCCACGTGTCGATTTAAACTCTAAACGATTGCAAGAGCCCACAAAGACTGCTGCCCTTGCTCTGGGTTGAAGAGGAAGAGGGGAAAGGGAGAAGAGAGCTCGGGGGCTGGTACTCCTTGCTCCAGGCCGACAGGGATAGAGGGAGAAGAGAGGGGCTCGGGGCGGCTCCTCTTTGCTCCAGGCCGACGGGGAGAGATGGAGAAGAGAGCTCGAGGGCTGCTCTTCCTTGCTCCAGGACGACGGGGAGATAGAGGGATTGAGAGAGAGAGAAGGTAGATCGGGATTCCTTGCTCCAGGCCGACAGGGAGAGAGAGGAGGAAGGGAGATCGGGGGAGGAGCTCGGGCTGCTTCACGCGAAAAGAAAAGAGGGGAGTGAGGAGTCGGCTGGTAGGGGTTAGGATTTTAGGTTTTATAGTAAAACCTAGCCAACTGCTATCCGCATACCACTCCTCTAAATGCACACCAAGACCCGCTAACCGCACCCCGATCAATGCTATCCAATCACAAGACACCTCGGGTCTCAGTTATCTAGGGAGGGTCCCACCCGACGGGTACGGGGCTGTACACAATCCCCGCTCTTTGCGAGCGTGTCCCACGCTCGGAAAGAAATGTCCAACCCCAAGTATCCTTCGGGTGGGAGCCGACCAGAAAATAAAATGGGTATATAATCATATGAATGATGATTCTTCTCTTTCTTGTACTCACATTTGTCCTGATGTGATAACCTTTCCCTTTGTTGCCTTTAAATGATCAATTTGGTTGTTAACAACCTTGGTTATACACTATGCCTTCTTTTTTATGGTAGAACCATTATGCCCTTCATGTTCTCAAAATGTCATGCAACATAATGTCTATCAGCAAGCAAACTCATAATTTAGATTGCGGTTATTTTTACTATTGCATATCGTGTTATTCAGGAATGGGCCTCAGGGATGATTGACAGTGCTGAGGAAAAGAATGCTCATTATTATCTATAATGATTACATAAACAATCATGCATTGAAAATTTAATCTGAATCTGATTTTGTTTCTAAAACTAATCAAATAATGTTGTGCCATTATAGGATTCATTATCTTAAGCTTCTGTTTTCAAAACTATTCTTAAAGGGCTTCGATTGTCAGTGAAAACTATCAATTTATCAAGCATAATTGATCCCTTATATTCTAAAGCCCTATATTGAATCTCATCCTTTCTCAAACTGTCATCCGAGAGGTTTACCCGCTCTGCTGGTTAGATGAGAGCCCGAACAGCGGAACCATCACGGAGCCGAAAGCAAAGAGCCTCCACGAGAGGTCAACCTGCCATTATAAAGAACTTGTCGGCTAGGTGAGAGCCCGATTAGCGGGTCTGCTCGGGGCACCTACCTTTGAAACCTGCCACCGAGTGAGCTTACGGCCATGCCAGCTAGATGAGAGCCTGGTCAGCAGGTCTGCTCGGGGCCAACTGCCTTTGGAACCTGCCACCGAGTGAGCCTACGGCCCTGCCAGCTAGATGAGAGTCTGGTCAGCGGGTCTGCTCGGGGTAAACTGCCTTTAGAACCTGCCACCGAGTGAGCCTATGACCTTGCCAGCTAGATGAGAGCCTGGTCACCGGGTCTGCTCGGGGCCAACTGCCCTTGGGATCCTGCCACCGAGTGAGCCTACGGCCCTGCCAGCTAGATGAGAGCCTGGTCAGCGGGTCGGCTCGGGACCAACTGCCTTTGAAACCTGCCACCGAGTGAGCCTACGACCCTGCCAGCTAGATGAGAGCCTGGTCAGCGGGTCTGCTCGGGGCCAACTACCTTTGAAACCTGCCATCGAGTGAGCATACGGCCCTGCCAGCTAGATGATAGCCTGGTCAGCGGGTCTGCTCGGGGCCAACTGCCTTTAAGAACTTGCCATCGAGTGAGCCTACAACCCTGCCAGCAAGATGAGAGCATGGTCAGCGGGTCTGCTCGAGGCCAACTGCCTTTGAAACCTGCCACCGAGTGAGCCTATGGCCCTACCAGCTAGATGAGAGCCTGGTCAGCGGGTCTGCTCGGGGCCAACTGCCTTTGAAACCTGCCACCGAGTGAGCCTGCGGCCCTGCCAGCTAGATGAGAGCCTGGTCAGCGGGTCTGCTCAGGGACAACTGCCTTTGAAACCTGCCACTGAGTGAGCCTACGGCCCTGCCAGCTAGATGAGAGCCTGGTCAGCGGGTCTGCTCTGGGACAACTGCCTTTGAAACCTGCCACCGAGTGAGCCTACGACCCTGCAAGCTAGATGAGAGCCTGGTCAACGGGTCTGCTTGGGGCCAACTGCCTTTGAAACCTGCCACTAAGTGAGCCTACGACCCTGCCAGCTAGATGAGAGCCTGGTCAGCGGGTCTGCTCGGGGCCAACTGCCTTTGAAACCTGCCACCGAGTGAGCCTACGGCCCTGCCAGCTAGATGAGAGCCTTGTCAACGGGTCTGCTCGGGGCCAACTGCCTTTGAAACCTGCCACCGAGTGAGCCTACAACCCTGCCAGCTAGATGAGAGCCTGGTCAGCGGGTCTGCTCGGGTCCAACTGCCTTTGAAACCTGCCACCGAGTGAGCCTACGACCCTGCCAGATAGATGATATCCTGGTCAGCGGGTCTGCTTGGGACCAACTACCTTTGAAACCGGCCACCGAGTGAGCCTACGACCGTGCCAGCTAGATGAGAGCCTGTTCAGCGGGTCTGCTCGGGGCCAACTGCCTTTAAAACCTGCCACCGAGTGAGCCTACGGCCCTGCCAGCTAGGTGAGAGCCTGGTCAGCGGGTCTGCTCGGGGCCAACTGCCTTTGAAACCTGCCACCGAGTGAGCCTACGGCCCTGCCAGCTAGGTGAGAGCCTGGTCAGCGGGTCTGCTCGGGGCCAACTATTTGTTCTGAACATTTTTATACTTATCTTCTGAACAATCCTCCATGTTAATATTCTCACCTGGTGATGAGATTGTATAAAGTATGATTCTCCCTCACGAATGTGACATCCGCATAGACATCATTTCTTAGATGGATAATGGTGATTTTATAACATTGTTTGTGCGAAAAGATATCCTAGAAACACACTTAATTGCCCTTTGATTTAATCTCTCCATATTAGGATTATGATAATGAACAAAAGGACAACTGAAACTTCTAGGATAGGCATTTGGTTGTATACTCATAGGACATTTAAAACCCAAAATTCTAGATGGAAGATCATTTGTAAGATGAGTAGTAATGATGGCTTCCCCAATATGATTTAGACACATGAAAGTAGAAAGTCAGTCTTGGAAATAATCTTTAATACCTAAACTTTGTATTTTATCACCAAAGTGACTTTAGATCATAACAATTTGTAAGAATTATACCAACCAAAAATATATAGGTTTAAGGAAAATTGAAGTGACCCTGATGTTACTATCACTAAATGATACAAACCAACGAGCTCCACTTACATTTGAGTATTAGGTGACCCAAGAATGTCTCTGAATTAAATGAAAAGGGATAAATCTTATTTTATTGCCAATAGAAAATGTAATATGTTTATACAATTATACTTAACATGCTCACACACAACAACAACAACACTCAAGCCTTTATCCCACTATAGCGGGGTATGCTACATGGATCTTTTGTCGCCATTGTGTCCTATCTCTAGTCATAACCTCATTAATGCTTAAGTGCATCGTGTCTTGCCGTATAGTTTCATTCCAAGTCTTTATTGGTCTACCCCTCCCTTGTTTATCATGTGATGCCTAACTGGTGCCTCTAATGATCCCCTTTACACATGATCGAACCATCTTAGTAGAACTTCTCACATCTTCCCGCGGGTGTCAGAGCATGACCATGGTCGTCACTTAGTTCCCCTTCTCTAGCCATGACGTTTGCTTGAGTTCTTCTGTGCTAGTCACTCTCCACGCTCACCGCACCATAATGTTGAAACCGATATCTCGGTCTCTGTGGAGTTCGGGGTCCCAAAAAAGGGGTGACCGCGCACTTACTACGCTCAAGTAAATGATCTAGACACAAGACTAGGAACTCGAAGTACAGATCCAAGGTCTCAGCGTGGAGGTCCCACCGCACACCCGGAAGACTAACTAACTCTTCCCCTCCTAAGCCAAAGGCTGAGCTAAGGCACCTTTGGGGGGCTCTCTTGGTCGGCCAAAATCTCAGAGTCGACCCCTTCCTCTCCATAGGTGCACCTCCCTGGATCTATGTAAAGCCTTTTTTGTTTGGTCGACCAATATCGTACTCCCGCCTAACAATTTAATATATGTAGACCAAATGGGCTGCCAACAGCGGGACTCCGCTATTCCGGGAGACTATTAGCGGACTCTCAGGGGTTTCCAAGTAAATTTCCCTCTGGATCCCCACTTGACTACGTTAGAAAAGATAAACAAAGAACATGCATCACATATTACAGGAATATGAATTCCATACTTCGGCACGCAGATCGGCAATATAAATAAATAAGGCCTTCTCTTGCCGGCACAACCTTGGGCTTAAACCTGCTATTTCCTACTTTATTCTGCAACACCTGTACGCCAACGTCCTTCCAAGCGGTGGCAAGCTGAACATCGATCAACTACAATGGGCCAAAGCCTTATCGACCCTACCCCTTTTATATTTCGCCCCTGCAAGCAAGTAGTATGCAACTACCTCGGAGTCTTCTCCGGGAACCCCAAAACATCACCAATCTATATTGACATATCTGGATGGGCTTCACACAGCATGCCTAAATCCGTACTCGCGCTTTCGGACGCTAATGCAATTACAAGCGGGGATGTACACATCGACCCGTCGGAGAGCTCCCTTCCTCCACCCATTGGTGGAGAGGGGCTTCCATACAATCGTGATAAATTAGGGCTTCACCTGCCTGAGGAGAAATTTTGTTACAGTTGAAGCATGCTTCAGAGGCATGGAAACGTGCCCGGATTGGATGGCTAGCATGTGTAGCGGCTGTCCACGCACGGATCTGCTCTCCAAGTGTCGATTTGAACTCTAAACGACCATAAGAGCCCACAAAGACTGCTGCCCTAGCTCCGGGTTGATGAGGAAGAGGGGAAAGGGAGAAGAGAGCACGGGGGATGCTCCTCCTTTCTCCAGGACGACAGGGAGAGAGGGAGAAGAGAGGGGTGTTGGAACATGGTCTTCCGCATCTCCTAGGTTTGAGAATAACAAATCCTATGTGTATTTGATCTTGTGTGTTCAAGTGTGTAGGATAACAAAGTTCACATGACTCAAGGATTACATAAGATGGTTGCCCCCAAAGTTGAGCCAACAAATCCAAAACATCTACTAGCGCTGGCAGTAGTACTAGCGCGGGCGCTAGCTGCCGTTCGACGAACTGTTAATGGCGCTCGACGAAATTCTCATCATGGCGTTCGATGAAACTTCGCTCGACGAAATCTTAGCGGCGCTCGACAAAATTCTCATCATGGCGTTCGACAAAACTTCGCTCGACGAAATCGTAGCGGCATTCGACGAAATCTTGTTCGACGAAATATTTGCTCGAAGCGCAATTGCCGGGAGAACTTTTAGAAGGAGCTAGCGCACGGAGGTAGCTACTAGCGCTGGCGGTAGCATGGCGCACAAGAGGCATAGAGCAAAATGTTGCCACGGATAGAAGATCCTGCCGTGCAAAATGTTTCCTAATCCAGGCTAGCGCCGACGGTAGAGCTAACGCCGGCGGTAGCGCTTGGGCTATATAAAGGACCCCTCACCTCTTGTTTCAGATGGACATTAGAGAGAGAGAGGTAGTGCTACAACTCCAGAGGCTATCTTGGCCGAAACTTGAAGTCCTAGCGAAGCTCTGCCAATTTCTGAAGGAGAATTCCATCACGCCGAATCCAGACGAAGTCCGCTTCGACAAATGCTGATTCTACAGCGGATCTTCGCCTCCATCTTCAGAAGTTCATCTTAAGGGAAGTTTTTTTATTTTATTTATCTTTCTTTGTAAACGATAGTGAAATCGCCTCGTGCTGGCGACTAGGTTTGGGGTAGGACTTAGGGCTGAAATTCGCCTCGTGATGGCGACTATATCTAGGATAGGTCTAGGGGGTGCTCGAGGCCACATCCGGGGAAGGATTGGCTGGAGTGGCTTGAGGCTGAATCCGGGAAGGAGAAGGCTAGGGACACCGGTTCGTGGGGAAGCGAGTCGGGATAGAAAACGAAAAGAGCTTTTATTATTCGCCTCCGATCTCTAGCGCCATTGAGATCAAGCTTTGTAAATCTCATTTAATATTAATAAAGCTTGTCTCTCTTTTTGTTTTACTTGACTTCTTCTTGTTTTAATATTGCAATATTCCAAAGTTTTTCTAAATAAAATCTAAAGTTTTTGAAAACCCTTATTCACCCCCCCCCCCCCCTCTAAGGGCGCCGACCGATCCAACAAGTGGTATCAGAGCGGTTTTATTCCAATCGGCTTAACAACAGGGAATAATGGCGTCTCATGATCTAGCTTTTACTAGTGGGGGAAATTTTTGTGAAGAAGAAAACTCACCTACACCACCTTTATTTGAAGGGACAAATTATAAAGGATGGAAAATCTTAATTGAAAATTTTATTAAAACTTTAGACATCGAAGTTTGGAATTTAGCAATAGCAAGACCTGCAAATGATTCAAATAAAAAGGAACTTCAATTAAATGCAAAAGATAAAACATTATTTATTTTGCGGTCTATCTAATGAAGTCTTCAAATTAATATATTATTTTTCAAGTGCATATAAAGTATGGCAATTTCTTGAAGAAATGTATGATTCTCCATCTACAGGTATGGAACAATCACAAGAATCGGAGAATATGCAAGCATGCACAAATCTACAAGAATGCCCCTCTCATGATGAATCAATGGAACACACATCAAATGAAATAGAAGAAGAAATCTTACTTTTGGAAGAGGAGTGCCAAGAAGAAGACAAAGAAACGATATGCTCAAATCGTGCCTCTCCCGAAAGCAATGTAAGGAAATCAAATCCCATCTTGTGTACTTCTATTTCTACTTTACAATTGCTGCATATTACAAAGCGCAAAATTAAGAAATTAAAAAATGCAAATTGCAAATTGCGCTTAGAAAATAAAAATTTAAAAACAAAAGTTAAAGTAGTATCAAAATCTGATTGATCTAACTTTACTCATGTCACTTCAATTGAAAATACAAAACCTTGTCTTGACTGTAATGATATTAAAGAAAAATTTAAGGAACTTGAAAAAGAAATTATTTTTATAAAAGAACAAAATAAAAATTATGTTTAGAAAATTTATCTTTGATAAATGATTGTGCTAAGTGTAAAGAATATAAAATTGAAATTAAAGAGATGGATGAAACATTTGATGAATATAGAAACAACTATCAAGATCATATTGATTCAATTGTTTCCACTCTTAAAAATAACACAATCGCTTATAATAAAGCTAGACATAATTTTAAGATCAAGAATGATGAATTAAAATCAAAAATCAACTTGCTTATGAAAATTGCAAATACAAATTCACAATATCAAACTATATCTAAAAACAAGTTGAATATGAATATGAACACCTTAACTAAGTTTAATAATGGGAGTAAGGAACATAAAGGATTTGTTAATCTAAATCAAAATCACCATTATTTACAAAATTATGTATCTCCTAAAGTAAAATCAAATTTGCAAAAATTTCCTATGAAAAATGATTTCAAATGTCATCATTATTTTATGTCTAAGTTTAATGAATATGGAAATTTAATGCAAAATTATAATATTAAACCTAAGTATGAGTGGAGACCCAAAATTAAAGATGAAACATTAACTCCACTTGAAAGGGTCCATTCGTACTTGTTTCCCCAAAAGCCATCTCGCTATATTTGGGTACCCAAAGGAACCATCCCTCATGGTCCCCTTTGGATACCTAAAACTCTTATTCATTAGGTATCATCAATTGCATGAAGTAGAATCCTTTCAAAATAAAATATACAAAGTTCTACTTCATGATATGCTTTCATGTCTTTTAATTTTTCTTATTTTCTTATTTCTTTTGAACTATCATGTCATGGTAATCCTATACAGTATTGAAAATATGATTTTATCTCTTAAAAGCTTAATATGTTTATTAAAATCAAATTGATCAAAATTCAAAATCACATCTTATTTTGATGACCTATCTATCTCTCTTATATTCATTGCCCATAAATATCTTATATTATCAATATAAATAATATTCCAAATTTGTTATGAGATATTTATCCAAATAATAAAGAAAATCACAAAAGACATATTGAAAGATTAATTATCTCAAATGCTAATACCACACACACCACCATGATCTATTGATGTCCTTTGATAAAATTCTCTAAAAATCATATATCATAATTCATATAAAAAATCATCTAAAAACTACTATCCTTATCACATGTATATGAATTATATGATAACAATTGACATTATAATTATTTACCATGGTTTGTGTTATGGTGTGATTTATTTCAAGTTTAGACCTTAGAATCATCATGATATCAATAAGATCAAATCAAATTGAATCTTCACTTCATTTTAGGTCTATAAGTTGAAACACAATCAAACTTTGGCATAACATTAATCTCAAATTTATCATACTAACATTGTCACCTTAAGAATATTTATATCTATGTTAGGTTTTATATGTTAGGGCATATCCATGATACTATTTGTGTGAACATTACTCTTTGTTCACCGAAACCATGCTCATTTGGCTTATTCAAACATGATATCTTGTGCTTCCATTTCCTATCAGTTTCAATTTACATTATATTGATAAATATGAGTCTTAGAAAAATGCAAATGAAAATATAAGAAAATATACATCATGCGCTGTCAAGTCATACACTAAATCGCTAATGTTTCATGCAATTTGCACTATCTAAACATCTCCAAAAAATCTGATATTTCAGCATGGAACTGCTATTGGGACACTTAATCAAAATCAATAATTAAAATATTCAAAATCACAAAAAATTGTTCACTGTTTCCCGCGCTAGCGCTACCGCAGGCGCTAGTGTCCATGTTCACTTTTCTGTGATTTTAAAATTTTGAAAAATTTCTAAAAATATTTTAATCTATATTTTCTACTCAGTTTTTCACATCTGCTTTTCTTTATTTTTTGAAAGTCAAATATAATACTACAAAAACCAAATTAAAAAAAATGTTTTTTTTTTCTGTTTTTGTTTTTTGTTGTTTAAAAGTCTATTTTTATGCAAAAATCAAATACAAAAATACAAAAGCAAAAATTACAAAAATATGCTTGTATTTGCTAAAATCAAAATACAAAAATATAAAACACTAAAACTATCAAAAATACTGTATGGACTTTCCTTGATAATCAAGCATGATTTAGTATATTATTTAGAAATTCTACAATGTTGCAATTTATCTTTTCAAACTACGTTGAACATTGTTTTCATCATGCTTTGATATATCTATTAATATGTGCATCAATTATATTTTAAAGGTTGTGTAAAACTAAGCTTAGCATGCCTCTAAGTATGAGTAAATGTTTTATGTTTGATAATGATATTTATTCACTCACCCTTTTTGGCAATGTCTACATATGTGTTTAATCTAAGAATACTTGTGTATGTTTTGTATTAGTACAATGAATTAAAATTGCACAAGTATCTTACCTACACTCCTTATTTTGCACTCTTAAAAATTAAGAAAAGTGGTTATGTTTTTCATAAATTCTATTGATTTGCAAAACAAGTGTATTCGGAGAACTTTGTACAAAACAAAATTATAAAATAAATGACAAAGATAACTCCACCAAGCACTACTTGAACCTCCTGATAAGTCTTAATAAGCATTGTGAGGTTGAACACCTTGGAAAGAATAGTAAAGTGTCTTGTGTAAATCATAACTTTCTTTCAAAATAAAAACTACTTCTTCTTAAGTACACCGGATCACAATAAAAATCAATCTTGAAAAATAAACTATGTGATCCCCCAAGCACTACTTTGCACCCTGATAAGTCTTAATAAGCATTGTGTGTGCAAAGCACCTTGGTAGTTGTACTTTTTATTATGCATTAAAGTGTGTGGAAGTAATCTTATTTGTGTTTTATTGTGCTCATACTTTACATATATCTTGTATTTTTGATTAAAACATTTGTTTACATTACTCAAAAATACACTTATGTGCACATCATTATCTTCCATAACACTTCTTCTCATGAGTATTGGATCCTAATGCTAATTCTATATTAATTTTTACTTATGAAATGCCCTAGATAACCTAGCATGTGTTCAACAATGTTTTGTATAATTTGAATTGTGAATTGAAATAACATTGTAGTAATCTCTTTGTGATAATATTATTTCATGCTTGGTTATTTTTTGTCAACCATAAAAGATTTTCATTGAAACATGATTTACATAAACATCTTCTTGTTGAAATTAAACTCATATATCTTTTTATGGATTATTCTTGATTACAATAAGATGTTTCATGTATTTCTACAAGTCTTCTGCATCATCACCATATAACTTTTACCTTGCACTTTCATGCTTATATCAAGTCTTAAATCTCAATTTTTTTTCTTAAAAAACAAGTGGTAGACTTGCTTGGTAGAATTTATATTGGTTGTTCTAACACGCATATCATTGTTATAGTAACAAACTCTGATTTATTTCAATATAAACATGTATGCTAAACGCTCTTCCAACAAGTGAAACATTGCTAAAAGGATGTTGTTTCTTTCTTCCAAAATGCTTCAACTCTTATCTTTATAAAGTTAGTTTTGAAACTCAAAAACATCTCCTTTTTAACTTAAACTCTTATTTAGTATTATGGTGTTTCTTTTTCGAAATCTTCCGCAATGAAACTCTGATACATTCATGAATTTCAATATAGCTAAGTAAGTTTTATTTCAAAAAAATTCAATTATGATTCTTCCCATTAGATTTACAAGCTTCATGTTTCAAAAAACTATTATCCATGACTTCATATCTCCCCATAGCGGGGGCGTAGGGTTGTAGACATTAGATAAACTTATCTTTAGTCATGTCTTGTCCTTAACCGGGGAGGGTTCCAGTGGGGCCTTGCGAGGCACTGGGGGGAAAGAGTGCTAGGTTGAGTTTTGTCTAGTGTTTGCATATGGGACTAACACCCCAACCTACGGCATGTTTGCAGCTCCTCATGCCCATACGTCACTTAGTACGGGGCTAGGGTGTAGACATATTGTCTGGGTAGATTGGTTATTTGGAAATCCTTATTTTTATGCTTAAAACTTTTATATAAAGGGAAAATCATTACTTTTGTATGCTAAAAACTCTGATTTCCTTCTATGAAAAATTTTGTAATGCTTATAACTCTGATCTATTTTGATGAAAAACAATTCTAAAACTCATTATCTTTTACTTAAAAAGCTCGATCATGCCTTCTCTTTTATTGACACATTTTTTAGTGCTTTGTTTCCCTACCCACTTTTGTTAATAACAAAGGGGGAGAACTAACATGATAAATATAACCCGCTATCAAAAACCCAACATGACAAATTAAGATGATAGCTTACATATTAGGGGAGCATTCACTTAGGGGGAGCATGTATTTATGGGGAGCAATTCTAAATACAAAAATTGATAATTATCCTAAGTCATCACTCTCACACACACACAAGTAGGATTTCATCATGCTTATACATTAATGCTCTGATTTATCATTAATAGATTTGTTATTATCAAAAGGGGGAGTTTGTTGGAACATGGTCTTCCGCATCTCCTAGGTTTGAGAATAACAAATCCTATGTGTATTTGATCTTGTGTGTTCAAGTGTGCAGGATAACAAAGTTCACATGACTCAAGGATTACATAAGATGGTTGCCCCCAAAGTTGAGCCAACAAATCCAAAACATCTACTAGCGCTGGCGATAGTACTAGCGCAGGCGCTAGCTGTCGTTCGACGAACTGTTAGTGGTGCTCGACGAAATTCTGATCATGGCATTCAACGAAACTTCGCTCGATGAAATCTTAGCGGCGCTCGACGAAATTCTCATCATGGCATTCGACGAAACTTCGCTCGACGAAATCGTAGCGGCGTTCGACGAAATCTTGTTCGATGAAATATTGCCTCGAAGCGCAATTATCGGCGGAACTTTTAGAAGGATCTAGCTCCCGACGGTAGCTACTAGCGCTGGCGTAGCATGGCGCACAAGAGGCATAGAGCAAAATGTTGTCGCAGATAGAAGATCCTGCCGCGCAAAATGTTACCTAATCCGGGCTAGCGCCGGCGGTAGCGCTTGGTCTATATAAAGGACCCCTCACCTCTCGATTCAGATGGACATTAGAGAGAGAGAGGTAGTGCTACAACTCCAGAGGCTATCTTGGCCGAAACTTGAAGTCCTAGCGAAGCTCTGCCAATTTCTGAAGGAGAATTCCATCACGCCGAATCCAGACGAAGTCCGCTTCGACAAACGCTGATTCTACAGCGGATCTTTGCCTCCATCTTCAGAAGTTCATCTTAAGGGAAGTTTTATTATTTTATTTATCTTTCTTTGTAAACGATAGTAAAATCGCCTCGTGTTGGAGACTAGGTCTGGGGTAGGACTTAGGGCTGAAATTCGCCTCGTGTTGGCGACTAGATCTAGGCTAGGTCTAGGGGGTGCTCAAGGCCACATCCGGGGAAGGATTGGCTAGAGCGGCTTGAGGACGAATCCGGGAAGGAGAAGGCTAGGGCCACCGGTTCGTGGGGAAGCAAGTCGGGATAGAAATTGAAAAGAGCTTTTATTATTCGCCTATGATCTCTAGCGCCATTGAGATCAAGTTTTGTATGACTCATTTAATATTAATAAAGCTTGTCTCTCTTTTTGTTTTACTTGACTTCTTCTTGTTTTAATATTGCAATATTCCAAAGTTTTTCTAAATAAAATCTAAAGATTTTGAAAACCCTTATTCACCCCCCCCCCCCTCTAAGGGCACCGACCGATCCAACAAGGGGCTCGGGGCGGCTCCTCTTTGCTCCAGGCCGACGGGGAGAGATGGAGAAGAGAGCTCGGGGGCTGCTCCTCCTTGCTCCAGGCCGACGGGGAGAGAGAGGGATTGAGAGGGAGAAGGGAGATCGGGATTCCTTTCTCCAGGCCGAAGGGGAGAGAGAGGAGGAAGGGAGATCGGGGGAGGAGCTCGGGCTGCTTCACGCGAAAAGAAAAGAGGGGAGGGGGGAGTCGGCTGGTAGGGGTTAGGATTTTAGGTTTTAAAGTAAAACCTAGCCAACTGCTATCCGCATACCACTCCTCTAAATGCACACCAAGACCCGCTAACCGCACCCCGATCAATGCTAGCCAATCACAAGACACCTCGGGTCCCAGCTATCTGGGGAGGGTCCCACCCGACGTGTACAGGGTTGTACAGAAACAATCAAAGCCAACCACGTGTCCGCCATTGCGGCTCAGAGGTGGTGGTTATACATATAATATCATAATACACATATATAAGCATATAGGTTTATAAGCGCTTGAGACTGATCAGCTCGAGGGAAGAGCATCCCCCAAAAGAAGGCACTGCGATGGTGGTTTCTTCCACAAATGCCCGCAACCCAAAAACCAAATAGGAGTGCTGCGGCGGTGACTCCAATCCACTCAAACCAACAGCCCAAAAGAGGCACTGTGGCGGTGACTTTTAGCTCACATGCTCATCAGACTCACACATAGCACCATAAGCAGGGGTGCATAACCATATATATAAGTATATGTATATCTATACTATTCTAAAAAGAAATATGATGGCATGCGAATAGCGTGAGATCAAAAATCAAACAAAAAATTTTAGCCGTCAGATATGGCTTCATAATATAATAACCGTTGATTATGAACCTCCACCTCCCTCCCTCTCTCTCCTCATTCCCGATTCCAGATAAATCTTTCGCTCCATATCCCTACGCTAAACCCGCAAACAGTGACAGAAACCCTTGCGCCGCATTCCTCCCTCGTGCATTCGTCGTCCTTTTCCCTTCTCTCATCCCATCGTCCTCCTCCCCTCTCTGGGCAACTCCTCCCACTTCATCACAGGCACGCCTCCTCCGCAAACTCATTTTCCCAGGTCACCCCTCTCCTATGTCGGCGAAGACATACACTCATTTGAACATGAACATCTGCGGCTTTGAACACGAACATCTGCGACTTCGAACATATGCGGCTTTGACACGAACATCTGCGACTTCGAACACGAACATCTGCGACTTCGAACGCGAACATCTGCACCTTCGAGTTCGATCTTCGACCAAGATTACAACTCGCTCGAACGCAAAATCTGTGCCCTCTTCAACCCTAACTCCACGCTCTCTCACGTCTCCAGGTAAAGGTCTTTATTCCTTCTTATGAGATGCAACTTTTCATAATCAGTTCTTCATTTAACTCATCACCAAACTCTCGATCAACCATCTTCTCTCACGAAGCTGCTCTCTGCTCTGCTTCACAGGAAGACCGGCTAAGCTACCCAGCTAGATCCATCCCAATGAAGGAAGTTTGTTCCTTCCCTACCCCGACCGCATCGAATATCCACGCTCTGACCTATCCTGCGACGCGACGAAGCTAGATTTTCTGCTTTTCTGCGATGAGTTCGGAAATGGCAACATCATCCATGCCAATGCTCATTCCATCCTCAGCAACCCGCGCCCTGTAAGGTATGTGATTTGATCTTTCTCTTACCATCTGTGCTTATACTCTAGTTTGATATGCATATATTCTATTTTGATGCACATGACATGTCATTTATTTTCTTTTTGTGCGTGCGTCCTTCGTAAATGGCTGTAAACAAAATGAGGAAAGCTGAGTACGAACATGTTTCAGTTTGCTCCCCTCATCCATCGAATTTGAACCATTGCAACATTTCAGGTAGCTGCTTACCTATAGCATTCCACCTGCCTAAAGAATTTCCAGTTGATGCATACCACCCGTTTGATTAATTGCATAAATGAAACTAGGAATAAACTCTTAAACTACTCATGATGGTTACTAAAACTGAAAAAACTGCAAAACAAAATTGAAGGACTTCCAATAAATTGGGTAAGATCGGATTTGTCTCTATGGAAAGTAAACATGAAATTTCACTATGCGTATGTCTTCAATGGCATATTCCACGCCTCTTTAAGAATCACAAATGTACAACACATATGGTTTACGAGTACATATTGAGGTTTATTACACAGTTAACTATGTCGAGTGGTGAATGCTTCCATTTATGTGGCTCCCTGACTATGGAAGATAATTTATGTTAGCATAATTTCATGGCTTACCAAATTAAAATTATCTCATGCAAATAACTTCACAATTGATTCCTATATAATGATGGTTGAGTCTCATTTATGTTCCTAATAGCGGGGTTTTATAAACAAAATCACAAAAACTATTTTCTGCAACAAACCATCATTATTTCCTTGCATTCCTGTTCTCTGCCCTCATGGACAAACTCCCCGACATCGATTGCAATATTATAATAAAATGTTAACATTAATTGTGTGATAATTTAAAGTTCCTTTATAGGCTGACCATCATGTACATCAGGATTGTGGAGAAGAGCTTTGGACTATAATAACACCAATAATAAGGTAAAGAAATGCAGATTTTACTCTTCTACTCCTACCTTATTATATAAATAAAAGATCTCTCTTTACTCTAATATTGAGATTTTTTTTTGCTATATATCTATTCCTATTTACTTTTACAAGGAATCTATGCTTCTCGAGAATATCTCGAGAATATCCATGGAGAGAAACGACATGCTTGCAAAGCCCCAATGCTTTATAAACAGACCATAATGCTTTAGACAATCAGCTTTGATGATTTGTGATGTTTGTGCAGTTCATCTGTTCGATGGTTTTCTTATAAGTGGAGATATGTTCTTTGATGTTGAGGATTTGGTGCAGAACCATGAGTATAATGGAAAGCCAAGACTTTGTTGGGGGAGTGAAGTTGTTGTTGTGGTTGATACGTGGCAAGGTAAGAAGTTAGCCCTAATTAATTGCATCGTTTTTTAATAATTTAGAGCCTGTGACATAAAAATGATATAATAGGAGAAAATGACCAACATGCATCATGTACTCACAGAAGTTATTAAATGTTTAGGGTATATAAATTTACTGTTATTGTGTTGAACTAATTGCAATTATGTTCATGTACTCAACTCTAACATGTTTGCCTATAATATGAGACGTTCTCCTAGATTGTCCGCAATTATCTAATTGTGCATTTCACAATTGTTATGGCATGTCTCTATTCTATGACACACCGCTTTATGTTCAGTGCGCCTTCACTCCTCCAAGGTAAGAAATCCATTGTAGCATTTAATTTATATCTAGGACACGCCACGTTATTTTTTGCTGTTTTAAGTTCCTTTTTAGTTGTTTTAAGTTCATTTTTGTTGTTGTTTTAAGATAAACTCTATTTAGTTGTCTTAATAAAAATTTAAATTGTCTTAAAGTGCAAGTTATCTTAGGATTTATTGTATGAACTAATCCGCAAAAATTTGAAATGTTGAAAACCATTTATTCTATGGAAAATGCGCCTTTGAATAAGCTTCCATCAAACAGGCCATCAATCATTTCAACATAGGGAGATAATATTGATTGGAAAATTGTAGGATAAAGGGGGCTTCATTTCATCTATTAGTCGGCATAGGGACATATAAAGATTAAAAGTTGCCGCCGACTATTGCCGCCAACATCGACTGTTACTTTGTCTAGGAGCATAAAAAAAACATGCATCAACGTTGCTTCATTTAACTTAGTTTATTTTTAACTGAATGCAGGAAAAAATCAGCTAGCTTTGTTTAACAACCTTGCAGAGGGTATTCCTTTCCAAAAAGGGTATGTCATTTTTTATATTTAGATATATCATGTAGCCCTTCATTGAAAAATTATTCATAATTGTTGTTTAATATTTTGCTCTCATTTTCATGTTTCCTAGGGTGCTTTGTGGGTATTAGTCAATTAGTGGCTAAGCAAAGCACGATAGTCTCTGTGATGACTGCTACTAGGGCTGCTTTGTAGTATCGGCCGGTAGAGGGTCGAGCGGAGCAGATAGTTTCATTTTAATATGTTTGTGTGTTCATGTACATTATATAACTATTTCTATGTATATAATATGCTTTTTTAAAATGAATTGTAGTATGTTACTATCATCTTTTTTTTGTGTGACAGTATTACCAAAATGCAAGAGCACTATCACCAGAGAGCATTTCTAAATACTAAACATTTACTACGATTTGCCGACTAACCCTCGATGAATGATGCTATTATTATAAATGATGCTATGCCGACTAATGTTCAACCCAACGCGAATGTTGAACCCAAGGCGAATGTTGAACCCACATCGAATGTCACCCCCATGACGAATGTCGCCCCCACGACGAATGTCGCCCCCACGATGAATGTTTCCCCCACGATGAATGTAGCCCCCACGACAAATGTCGCCCCCACGACGAATGTCGCCCCCACGACGAATGTCGCCACCATAACGAATGTCGCCTTGCATAGGGCCGGAGACCCGTGCCTGTCACTCGTATATATATAAGTATATAAATAAACCACAGTGCAGTTCACCAGGGAACACTCAGAACAATTGACAATGAAGATCATAAAGATCAAGAACCACTCACCAAGACTATCCCGGAGAATTAGACAACATAGCATACTTAGCTCATAAATCCAACAGAACAAACAGAGGAGTGTCAGACAGGGAGAACATGATGACAAATGGTTTTTATCCACAACTCAAGACGAGAGGATCAGTAAGCACTGGATTCCGCAGTAAATCAATAGATCAACACTTAACTTACAATAAGGTCGAAGATTTTAGCAAGACGACACCCTGCAAGGATTGGTGTCGGAACGAGCCGAAGGTAAACTTATCACGAAGGCCAAACACTAGAATAATACTCAATGGTTCACCCAAAACCACTGTGGTGAGGGCCCATACGTCCACCCACACTCCAGTCTAAAACCAGTTTTCAACATGAACATAACAGCAACATGCGTGGTTTGACGCTCAAGGAGGGTCTTATATTTGATATAGGGGAATGAACTTTAACATTTGCACTTTAAGTATAAAGTATCTAAAAGCATTTGACAACTTTATTGTAAGAATGAAACTGCCGATAATTGGATCGGATATAAAGCTCGAAACCAAAACGCATCTACATAATTTTCAAGTTTAACCATTAATGGCTTCGCAGAATCATCGAGAACTAGCAAGAGAAATTCCCAGTAAATTTAACATCTAATTCCCCAACCCGCCAGGAATTAGGAACAAAATTTCCACAGAATTTAGGATCTGGTTCCTCATACCGTTATGAATTGGCAAGCAAGGTTCCATGAAATTTAGCCACAAACCATTCGTACTTTTTTTGCCAAGTATATTAGCTCAGGAATAAAACTATCCAGAGTTGAGCCATGCATTAAAAAAAGGTGAAATATCTCGCTTTAACTAGTGAAAGGTGTAGATCAGTAAAATCAACCACACTTTTCTCCATTGAATCACGCAGAATTTGCATAGATATGCACAATATAAGCATAGAGGTATGCATGTTTATCCATCTCGATTTCTAGATGAGAGGCAAGGTTAACCATCCCTACTTTTATACATCCAGAATTTTCAATAGGCCAAGCATGTATAACCAAAAGAAAACCATCCTGATTTCTAAATGAAATGCAAGATTCGCCACTGTTTACGATTAGGAAAAACAAAAGTAACCGACCAGCAGGTATAACCAAGAAAAGGGTCCAGAAAGTTTTCAGCATAATAGCCAAGGAAAATCCAGCAGGTATAATATCGGGAATCCAGGAAAAATTCAGCATAAAACTGGGTAATACCTAGCAACATGGAGGAGAAATTTTAAGCATAAAACTAGGTAATACCGAGCAACAGCGAGGAGGAATTCCCAGCATAAATCTGGTGAAAAGCACAGAGTATGCACAGATATGTATATATATACATCTCATCCATCCCGATTTTCTTATAACTTAAATGCAAAATTACTTCAACTAGTTAGGATTAGGAACTACCCCAAGGTACCAAGCAGGTATACCCAATAATGACCAGAAATCTCTTGCATAAAAACTATGGAATCTTTCATATGAAATCTATGTAAAATTCGAGTACTAGTAAAACCTGCAAACCCCATAATCACAGCAATAATCTAGATTAGCAGAAGAAAAGAAGTGCAGGGAAGGAGGAGGAAAAGGTCTCTTGCCTCAAATCAACCGGCGACCCGCCAATTCGCGGCAATCTCGATGAGGGCCAACTTTTAGCTCAGCCCCGACGATGAATACAGGGCCCGACAACCTTCCAAAACCCCTCCGACGGCCTAACCCTTCGATTCCCAGCGGCTCTGACGAAACCCTCTCTCTTCACCCAAGAGGGTTCCAGGCTTGCACGGGGGAAGGGAGAAATGAAAGAAAGGCAAGGCTGTAGCTCCCCCGACACTTTCCTCTGTTTATATAAAAATGTATATATTCTCATAAAATTTGCATCAATATCGATATACATAATGTATGTAGGTACATATATATAAACCCCTCTCTTTTTTTCTTTATATAACATGTACACTATATATAATGTATATATATGTGTATAGTTTTGTATAAATAAGATTTTTTTATCTATATATATATATATGTTTATATACCCCTATACACATGTATGTATATATAATGATATAAATATAGCACCCTACACAAAACCCTTCCCCTATAAAACTTCAAGCTTGCATACCCAAGGGAATACATGTATTCGTATACATTTATAATAACATGTTTATATATAAATTTTTATCCATGCTTATAATTACATATGTATACATATATACGTATTTATATACACATTTACATTCATATATCCGCATTTACGCCCCCATCTAAAAATAACTCGCCGGACAACGACGACGACGATTCCGAAACGGTAACGCCCCCTCACATTTACACTACGCAATGATAATTTCATATTTAAGACATTATCGTCTCGTATTCCCCGCTTAAAAGACTAAGTAAACCTGGGGCATTACAGAGAGCTTGAATGGGGTCTCCCCCGTGGCTGTGTTCGGAGTGGTTCTCAGGGCCCAGAGGACCGAGGGTAACCGCTCGACCCATGATGAGTACTTTTTGTACTCATCTTTTAATATAATTCTAATGTAATTTTAATATGAATTTATATAAATTGTATGTTTTATCTTATAATAATCATTCCTTTTTATTTCTGCCACTAATTTAAGTTTAGTTTATGTTTTGCAGGTTTTCTGGGCACTTTGAGTAAAATTGTCAAGTATACGCCCAAGGTCACGGGCGTGACCAAGGGGCGTGATAGCCTAGATGTGTTCCAGACCCGATGCCGCCACCCCGGAAGGATTCCATGAAAATTCCCAAGTACACGCCCCCAGGTCATGGGCGTGACCTAGGGCGTGACCTAGTGCCACGGTCGGGACCCGCCACCAGCATCCCGAGCACGCTTCCATGTCATTTAAAGTTACACGCCCCTAGTCACGGGCGTGACCAGGGGGAGTGACATCAAGTCACAGGCGTGACTCACCCCGCACTTCGTCCTGCCAGAGTTTCCCGCCAGCAGCACTATTTCAAGATTACACGCCCCCAGGTCACGGGCGTGACCTAGGGAGTGACACGGCCGAAACACTCACAATTACTGCAGAAGGCGCCCTCTCTGCTGCTGTTGCTATCACGCCCCTTACATGCCCCTTGGTCACGGGCATGACCAAGTGCGTGTAACACCAAAAATTCAGCTATTTAAAGGGATCTTCTCCAGATGATCAGGGAGTAGTTTTTAGGATTAGATACTTCATTTCATGTTTATTTTTCATGTTTTTAGTAGTCTTGTAATCCTTTTTATTTATGCTAATTGTAATTTCTTTTTCATAGTTTGTAATTTCTCTTTTCAATAAAATAGTTTTGTTTTCTCAATCTATTCTCTCTTTTTTATGAACTCTTCCATTTTCTTTAATTCTTCTATATCTATGAGTAACTAAATTCCAATTAGTACTCGACCGAGATGATCTGAGGAGAATATAATCTATGGTGTAGCTTCTCTTTCTCCCCTTTAGAATGCTTAAGTTTTATTCATGAACTTTTATTGGATTGAGATTTTATTGTCGATATATAATTCTCATCTTTGTTTTCGCAATCTAATAACCGAGAGGTTTTGATTTCGAATCGATCATTTCAAGAATAAAGTGGGTTGAATGCACTCCTCAAGCGAGGATGACATAATTCTCCCGGATTGGAGTCAATTTCAATAGAGGGGTTCACTATGATAAGGCGAGTTTTAGATCTTGATTCTAGAACGAAAGTTTGTTTGATCGACTAAACTCAGTTGAGCGTATCCTCGAGAGAGGTACGTTCATAATTCGAGAACGTCCACGGTTAAGTAATATCTGAAGGGAATTAGAAGTTCGATTTATTATATTTATTTTCCAAAGTGATTCAAAGTCGAGTGCTACCCTTTTTACTCATCGTTTTAATCTTATGTTAATTTCCCTTTTTGCACCAACCTCAAGTTTTAATTGATAAAATAATAGAGAATTTCTTGAAGTAAGAGTACTCAACCGCCCCGAGTTTAATACGACCTTGGTTTTTACAACATATACTACATTCGATACGGTACACTTGCCTTTGTGGTTTGCAAGCATAGTTTTGCACCATCAAGTTTTTGGCGCCGTTGCCGGGGACACGGTTGATATTTCGAAAAAAGAAATATTTATTAATTTTATCGTTCTCTTTCTTCTCCCCCTCCTCTTTAAAATTTAAAAAAAAAATCTTAAAAAGCGTAATCTAAATTCTCGGAAAGGACGCTTTGGGCTTGAATTCCCATCATAGCCTCTAGTACCTTGCAAACCCTTCACCGGGTAAATCTTGGGAAGTCCGAGACTAATTTAACCCGCTTTTTCAAAAAAATATATA
Source organism: Dactylorhiza incarnata (assembly GCA_033032865.1). Lineage (NCBI taxonomy): Eukaryota > Viridiplantae > Streptophyta > Magnoliopsida > Asparagales > Orchidaceae > Dactylorhiza > Dactylorhiza incarnata. The sequence goes on from JAWHQI010000068.1 coordinate 5,417,799, forward strand.
ATAAAAATATTTATAAAATTCCATTCATTTGAGTAAAGGTTGTTCCCTTCTTTTTTAGTATTATTATGAAAGAATCTGAATTGGTCGTTAAAGTTGTCGAGCTTCGAAACCAACTTTATCTCTTACAAGCCGCACGAGAACGCCAATTTAGTTGTCATTATTGTGGTGCGCCTCATCAAAGTGAGGAATGTTATTTACATTATTATTATCAAAATAATTATTATGAAAATAATTTTCCTCAATATTATGCAAATAATTTTGATAATAATTACGATCATAATTTTTCATCTTTTAATGAAAATAATTTTTCAAACTTTGATGAAAATAATTTTCTAATTTTAATGAGAATCATTTTTCGGCATTTAATAATTGTTCTTCTAGCTCCGAAGTGGATTATTCATCGTGGCAAGCTCACTCAGATAGTTCTCGGAGCAATGAAGATAAATCTGTAGATCCGAACTTTTGTTTTTCTTCTTTTACACCGCAGTCTTCGTTCTCTAATTTGGGGGAAATTTTGCAGATCCAAATAGATACTTCCGCCCAAAATTTAGAGGAAAATTTTATTTCGTCTAGTGTTTTCTCTAATTTCCACGAGAATAATTTTTCGGCTTCTAATAATTATTCTTCTACCTCCGAAGTAGATTATTCTTGGTGGCAAGGTCACTCGGATAGTTTTCGGGGAGATAAAGATAAATCTTTAGATCCGAATTTTTGTTCTTCTTCTTTTGTGCCGCAATTGCCTTTCTCTAATTTTGGGGAATCTCCACCGAATCAATTTGATACTCCCCCCCCCAAAAAAAATTTAGAGGAAAATTTTATTTCTTCTAGTATTGTTTTCCATCTGTGGATAATTTAGTTATGGAGGAACATGTGGTTTCATGTAATCTCATAACTTCTTTTACCAAAGATGAAGAAAAATTACTTTACCAAGAATTTCTTAAAGTTATGGGCACCCCGGATGAAATAGAAGAAGAACAATTTTCTTCCCCTACTCCACCCGAATTTTATTTTCATTGTCATGATTATTCGCGAATTTCTTCTATCCAACCAAAAATTCTTGGAAATTTTGTGTCCGAAAATTTTATTCCGCTTGGTAATGCACTAGATTTTCCTAATGAAAATTTTATTTTAGAAAAGGAACAGCCGGAGCTTAATCTTATATTTTCGCAAGAATCTCCTCCTTGCGAAATTTTTTTTGACTCGTTTATTTGTGATTCTCTTTATTCTAATAATTTTTAGGTTAAGGATGAGCCGTTGCCACCCCAAATAATCAATGATCCATATGCCGCTCATCTTTATTTTTCCAAATCACCTCAGGTATGTATAGGTGATTTGGATTTATATTTTCAAATTCAAGGACAAGAGGAGAATCACAAGATAAACGGAGGAGTAGCTGTGCGACTGACTCCGGCACATTCGCCTCAACAGGAATTAAGGGAGTTGCCTGTCCACTTCTCTTTTTATTTTCCTTTTTCCTTACACCAACCGTCTAGCTTAAAGACGCGAAAAAGAAAGCGCTCTTGGGAGGCACCACTTGCTTATCTTTAACTTTTTGTATTTTTCCTTTAAAAGTTTATTTTTCTAGTGTTCTTCATACTTAGTTTTAAACATTGGGGACAATGTTTAATTTTAAGTATGGGGGTGTAGCTTTGCTTTCACTGTATTTTTATTTGAAAAAAAAAATATAAAAATTATAAAAAATCTAATTTCTTGGAAAGGGCGCTTTGGGCTTGAACTCCCATCACAACTCCTAGTACCTTGCGAACCCTTCACCGGGTAGCCCTCGGGAAGTCCAAGAAATATTTTATAAAAAAAAATAATAATAATAAATACGCCTAGCCTTGTTGTTTTTAATGTTCTAGAAATTTAGTTTGAGGTCCGATTAAAAGTATTCCTACATTTTTGATTTAGCTAATATTTCATTTTATCAGAATTTGTTAAATTTAAATTTGAAGTAATTTGGTTTTAAGAAATATTTTATGTTTTTAATTTGATTAGAGAATCTATTTAGCACCACTTCTCCTTTTAATTTTAAATAGCTTCACTTTGTGGTAAATTGGCTAAACATCTCTAGATTTTTTATTATATTCACTATTAACTTTAAGATCTTAGGAAATTTCATTCCACTAAAAAGTTGCTCTCAAAATAGTTTAATTTATAAACTAGAAGTATTTCTTTACCCTTGGTAATTTTTTCTTTTCCCTATTGTTAGATCATATGTAATGGGAATAAGGAGATATTAGTTCTTTATTCTATGGTAAACATATGCAACCCCCAAAAAAAAGAGAGAAAAATTGTGTATATGTCGTGGAAATGATAGGATAATAGTCTATCATTCTCTGGTATTACATATACTTAAAAAAAGGGGTTGAGAGGATAAAATTCATCATCCCAATCAAAAACCTCTTCATATCCTTTGTCTTCATTTTGCCATTCCGTTTAAACACATCCCTAGCCAATTTCACTATTTCTAGTCCTAAACTAAATTATTAAGAGAACAATATTTTGGTAGGTGTCTTTTCCTTAAGTTTCTTTTATATTAGAGTGTTTATAATTTCAATCTAATTTTGTTTGAAAATTTCTATAATTTCGGATGCTAAATAGTTATCTTGAGGAGTAGTAGCTAAACAAATTTCTCTTTTTTTTTTTAAATTATCAACATAACTTATAACTTAATTCTTGAATTCCTAGAATTTACTTTTAACTTGCTCTTGATTTAATGAAATTCTAGTTAATTAAAAATAATATCGATGTCTTGTAATTCTTTCCTCACTCTTTTGCTCTGGAATAGCAAAAGCTTAAGTATGAGGGTGTTTGATGAGTACTTTTTGTGCTCATCTTTTAATATAATTCTAATGTAATTTTAATATGAATTTATATAAATTGTATGTTTTATCTTATAATAATCATTCCTTTTTATTTCTGCCACTAATTTAAGTTTAGTTTATGTTTTGCAGATTTTCTGGGCACTTTGATTAAAATTGTCAAGTACACACCCAAGGTCACGGACGTGACCAAGGGGTGTGACACCCTAGATGTGTTCCAGACCCGATGCCGCCACCCCGGGAGCATTCTGTGAAAATTCGCCAAGTACACGCCCCCAGGTCACGGGCGTGACCTAGGGCGTGACCCAGTGCCATGGTCGGGACTCGCCACCAGCATCCCGAGCACGCTTCCACGTCATTTAAAGTTACACGCCCCTAGTCACGGGCGTGACCAGGGGGCGTGACATCAAGCCCCACACTTCTTCCCGCCAGAGTTTCCCACCAGCAGCACTATTTTAAGATTACACGCGCCCAGGTCACGGGTGTCACCTAGGGCGTGACACGGCCAAAACGCTCGCAATTACTCCAGAAGCCGCCCTCTCCGCAACTGCTGATATCACGCCCCTTACACGCACTACTAGAAAACTATATTTTAGCCAGGGCTAAAAGTCCAAAATCGTGGCAAAAGACTTTTAGCCACGGACTGCCGTGGCAAATGGGCGTGGGCAATACGAGCGTGACAAAAAAGTATTTGCCATGCTCTTTCTGTGGCAAATACCTTTTTTCTATGACTTTTAGCCACGATTTATGACTTTTAGCCATGATAATTTGACTGTTTGCCACGGAAAATGACCGTGGGCAATACGAGCGTGGCTAAAAGTCAATTTTCTAGTAGTGACGCCCCTTGGTCACGGGCGTGACCAAGGGTGTGTAACACCAACAATTCAGCTATTTAAAGGGAGCTTCTCCAGATGATCAGGGAGCAGTTTTTAGGATTAGATACTTCGTTTCATGTTTATTTTTCATGTTTTTAGTAGTCTTGTAATCCTTTTTATTTATGCAAATTGTAATTTCTTTTTCATAGTTTGTAATTTCTCTTTTCAATAAAATAGTTTTGTTTTCTCAATCTATTCTCTCTTTTTTATGAACTCTTCCATTTTCTTTAATTCTTCTATCTCTATGAGTAACTAAATTCCAATTAGTACTCGACCGAGATGATCTGAGGAGAATATAATCTATGGTTTAGCTTCTCTTTCTCCCCTTTAGAATGATTAAGATTTATTCTTGAACTTTTATTGGATTGAGATTTTATTGTCGATATATAATTCTCATCTTTGTTTTCGCAATATAATAACCGAGAGGTTTTGATTTCGTGTCGATCATTTCAAGAATAAAGAGGGTTGAATGCACTCCTCAAGCGAGGATGACATAATTCTCCCGGATTGGAGTCAATTCCAATAGAGGGGTTCACTACGATAAGGCGAGTTTTAGATCTTGATTCTAGAATGAAAGTTTGTTTGATCGACTAAACTCAGTTGAGCGTATCCTCGAGAGAGGTACGTTCATAATTTGGGAACCTCCACGGTCAAGTAATATCTTAAGGGAATTAGAAGTTTGATTTATTATATTTATTTTCCAAAGTGATTCAAAGTCGAGTGCCACCCTTTTTACTCATCGTTTTAATCTTATGTTAATTTCCCTTTTTGCACCAACCTCAAGTTTTAATTGATAAAATAATAGAGACTTTCTTGAAGTAAGAGTACTCAACTGCCCTGAGTCTAATACGACCTTGGTTTTTACAACCTATGCTACATTCGATACGGTACACTTGCCGTTGTCGTTTGCAAGCATAGTTTTGCACCATCAACCCAGTTCCCCCAGAGGTTCTCGACCTTCTTCTTCAGCAAGTTCACGATGATCTTGTTTGCCACCTCCACTTACCCGTTGCTCCTCAGGTGGTGGACCGACGCAAACCGAAGATCTATGCCGAGATGGGTGCAGGAGCTGATGAACTCGTCGTTGGCGAACTGCGGCCTATTATCTGTAACTGATAGTTTATTTAGGATATAGTCTAAGTCACCTAAAGGGGGGGGGGGTGAATAGGTTTCTTTTATTTTAGGCTTAGTATTTTCTGAATTTAGGTTAGTAAAATATCAAGCACAGAAAGCATAAAGAGATTTATAGAGGTTCCTCAAGACAAGGTGCCTTGAGTAGTCCTCTTTCCCCCTTCACCTTTCTAACAATGAGTTAGATAAGGCCAACTTCTCCAAACTCAACTCCAAGAGCCTAGAACACAGATCCCATAGGATCTCTCAGGTTTTCCCAATCCTTACCTCAGGCACAACATCCCTACCTCAGGCACAATAACCCTACCTCAGTCACAATAGCCCTACCTTAGATCACGCAATGATCCTACCTCAAGCTGACCTCTCAGCTCTACAACTCAATCCAATTAGCCTTACTCAATCAGGCAATAAAGCCCTACAACCTCAGAACATACATGTTCCTACAGATGATATAATAAGGGATTATAACTAGAAGGAAGAAGAGGTCAAGCCTTGGTCTTCTTCTTCTTAACAGTTGTTGTTGCAGACTTGAACCAGGGAGGAGAAGTGCTGCTCCAACTTGATTCTTCTTGATCAGCCCTTTCAGATGATGTACTGGATCTACTTGCTCTTTCTTGAGATGAATCAAGGTAAGAAAACTCTTCTCTCCTTGCAACCTTGTGTAAGCTCAGTTCTTGGCTGCCGACAATGAAACAGTATTGTTCTTCTTGCTTGTGTGCTGGAGAGTAAGATCAATATCAAAAAGTGCTTTGCTCAACCCTAACTTATTCCTTTTATACTCCACTGATCTTCAATGGCTCTTAGCTGTCCTCCTGACAAGTATGAGAGTGATTGGTGGACCCCAGGAACCCTTTCTGCAACTTGCGCCAAAAGCAAAACCCGCCAGATCACTTTTGAATCTGTCTCAGCGGTTGGGTTGAGATGGCCAGCCGTCTCAGCGGTTGCATCTGTCCCGTCCCAGCGGATCCACTGAGACAGACAGTTGTCTCAGCAGTTTTCTTCTATCTACAACTCAGCTTGCCCAGACATCTTCTCAGCGGCTCCTGGCCTTGTCTCAGCGGTTCAGCTGAGACTGAGAGCTCGTCTCAGCGGTTTTGATAGTAAACCAACTGATCATATATCACACCTTGGTATGTCCTAGTCCTGCATTGTCATGAGATAGAAATAGGGTTTATCAAATACAACTTGTACTTAGCATTGAGTGTGAGGCCTCTTCAAATCAAGGGAACATTGGGGGTCATTTTCCCAATAATCTCCCCCTATTTGAAGAAGGCAGAACACCCTCAAATGCTAGAGTACATTACTCATAAATTCTTGATATGTTTCATTGCTATAATGAGTTCAACATATCATGCTTAGTGCATCAGTCACTTTAAAGCAGATGGTTGTTATGAAAGTATTTGTACCACAAAGTTTAATCAATCCATCAGTAAGATTTGATAAACATAACAATGCAACATAGATTTAAATTATCTAATAAAAACAGGGTAAAGTTTAGATATAACTCAGATTTAGCTATGATACAAGCTGATTACATTAACAATCCATCAATTGCAATCCAGATAGAATAATAAATCAAAGCTCAATTTGCATTCATATATTCATAAACTATTTTTGACAAAGTATAATTAAGTTTGCATCCACACAGTCATAAGTCATTATAGTTCAATAACATTTATATACATAAACTATTTCTACAATCATTCAAAGATTTCTTTTCTTATAAGAAGAACATTCAGGAGAGTCAACAGCTGCTTCTTTCCCTTTCACTGAAGCATCATCCATGTCATCAGCAACAGTGTTATCTTGACCTGGAAGCTTCTTCTTTTCAGCATTGGCAGCCTTGATATCAACAATTCTTTTCTTGTTCTCTTGCCTTTGGAAATACATAAATGGCTTAGGAATATATCTAGGAGGCATTCTCTTAGGATTTTCTTTCCTTACCAGATTAGGTTTGAACACTTGATCTCTTTTTGAATTTCTCTAAAGGTGCTTTATCCATTCTTCAGATGGATAGAGCTTGTCAATATCCTTGTAGACCTGACCATGGCTTGTCCAGGTATTCAGAATTATGTCCTTGGAGTCATCACTCCAGTATTCAAAATCAGGGTCTCTATTGTGTTCATCCCTTTGTTTGGCCATGAATTCCTCAGTGAGCAACACATGCTCTCTTTCTCTTTTCTTTTTCAATCTCTCATTTTCTGTTATTGCCTCTTGATGAGGGAAATCCCAGTCTTCTGCCCTATTAACATCTAGGATAGGAAGATTCAGAGCTATCCTTGTACCTTGTAGAACTTTCACGGTAAGATCAGAGTTTATGATAGCATTTGTGTCCTCCCCCTTTCTGGCTTCTTCAAATATTTGTTGATGGAGGTCTTGCTTAGCTGTTGTTGTTGTGCCAGAAAGAGTTTGGAACACATTCTCAAAGTCAGCTTGAAGCACATCTTTTAACTTGCCCACTTCTTCATTCAAGTGTGAAGAGGTGGGTCTTGCTGCAATGGATTGAGAGACAGTTGCAATTTCTGCTCTCAGCTCTTCCTTGTACCTATCAGCTTCTTCATTTAACTACAGAGCAGTTGAATAGACATACTATTGAAGATGATTGGCTGACTTCTCTATCACCTCATCTGTCTTACTTACATAATTCTTGATATATCTCATGTCCTGTTCAGACAGCTGGAGGTGTTTGTCAATAGATCTTAGAATAGTATTCTGAGAAATTTCTGATTTTTCAGCAAGGTCAAACAATTTGGTCATCTGTTTGTTGAGCATGTCAGTGTTCTCTTTTATCTCCTTGACCTCAGACATGACTTCAGCTTTCACATTCATGATGGACTGATCAATGTATCCCCTTGTTGGATCCAGCGTTCCTTCACTTGACCCGTAACGCCTTTCCATTGATATAAAGATCAAGTTGCGCCTTCACCAACAATCCGAGCTTTTGGTGCAGTTGGTTGCGTTGGTTCCTCTCAATTGGTATCAAAGCAGGTTGCGGGTTCGAGACCGGGGGGGCGCTGATAATTCCTGAAATTCTCTCTACCTGTGTGGGTCCTAGCGGGTCAGGCCGCCGGAGCCATGTGTCAAGCCACCTCTGAGCCATGTGGTGCGCCACCTTTGAGCCATGTGGAGCACCTCTGAGCTTACGGGTCATGCTGGACGCTGGGGGGGGGATTGTTGGGTGCAGCGTTCCTTCACTTGACCCGTAGCGTCTTTCCGTTGATATAAAGATCAAGTTGCGCCTTCACCAATAGTCCGGGATTTTGGTGCAGTTGGTTGCGCTGGGTCCTCTCACCCATGACTGATGTAACTTATTGATCTATTTGTGTCTTTATGGAAGTTAGGTGAGACTGAAGCAGCAGGTTGATGGCATTGAGAAGATTCTCATTAGAGGAGTTGGATGTGGAGGCTTTCTTAATGTTTATCACTGGGGCTGGGGGTCTTGGTGAGCTAGAAGAATTGATGATATTAAGTATTAGATGGACTAGAGGTTCAGGCAGGACTGCAACTAGGGCATCCACCAGCTCAGCACCTGATGCCATTGCATCAATGTGATCAGTAGGGAGCTGATCATCATCCATATCATCTTCAGTATCAGCATCTTGATGATCACCCAGATTGTCATCAGCATCAGTGTCATGCTCCTCCCCCTCAGAGAGAACATCCTTTTCTGTTGAGTCCAGGAATGCTGGGACAATTTGTTGGAGTTAGATTGAACTACCTAGAGAGTCTAATGATAAGAGTGTTAGATTTACCTATAACTTCATCTTTTTCTGTAAGTGGCTCATTTTGCACCTCCCCTTCAGATAGATCAACTTGCATAGATGAGTCCAGGAATTCTAGAACAAGAATTGTGGGGTTAGATTCTATAAGTTTGTAATGTTTAGGCTGGGTTTTTAGGACTTACCAATAACATGATCTTTTATTGCTGATGATTCTTGAGGTTCCTCCCCCTTATATGGAGCATCAGATGATCCTTTTGTATGTAATGACCACTGGGTTGGTTCATTATTAGGATTGTTTCTTATTCTTTCTTCAAGATTGAAGATAACTGTGTCAATCTGACCTTGTAAATTCTGAGGTGATGGTCTTGTGTCCACATCAACATTATTGATTTTTGTAATGTCAATGGGGGATGGTTCTTGTTGATGCTCCCCCTCAGCTGAGTCATTCATTTGTACTTGAGGAACTATGGTCCACATTATTCAAATGTCAGAAGTGACAACCTAATTGGTTGGTTATGATTTATTAATTTAATGAGAGGAATGAGTTCTTAAGAGTAGTTACCAGGTGGTATATTTGTGTCTAGTTGCTGTGGATGGAGAATGTCATCCTGTGGAGCATTCTTGGCAAGAGCGCTTTTGGAGTTATTACTGAAGGATTTGTGTTTTGAAAGTTGTCCTCAAATTTATTTAGTTCATGTTTTTGCGAATAATTAATTTATTCTGTCCCTAGATCATATAATGATGTCTCATGATAGTTCAAGAAGATGCTCTTGGTCTTGAACAGTGGAACACTTGAGTTCCATCACACGATCTTAGTTTAACATGCTCACGATCATGGTGGTCAAAGTGGGACATTGACCACCGCATTGGATTGTCATATGAGTTAAAGTACATTGTAGTTCTACAAATGTTGATAATAGTTATCGCTTAAACATATGAGTATGTATATAGGTTAAAGCTATACATATTGAGTTAGACCTAATCTTATGTTGAGATATCGTACGGATTGTGTTTAGTGTCATTGATAGTCTCATCGTGTCTTATTGAATGAAGATATGAGATTTGTGAACCTATCTTCACAGGGTGTGCAATGTAGTAGCAGTTGAATATCGTCTATTGATGGGATATACACTACAACTTGTTGTGTGACTTGTGTGGATTGGGTTTACACATCGACAGTATCAAATTTTCCCTCGAGTTACATCGAGCTATGATATTACTGGGCCCCTTGGCAAAGCGAGATTGTATGGCATGCAATATAACTAAAGTAGTTATAAATACATTGCGCTTAAGAAGCCAAGAAAGATGAATATGCTGCAAGAATGACACTAGCCTATCCTGCAAGATATTTATGATATCATGTGACATGTATAGACACATGTCATCTAATTGTGTTACCTAGCTACCGTGTTAACGATGCGTCTATAATGCAGTGATAAAGCCTCTTATAGCCCATAATATAGATTATTATGTTATCGCCCGGCGACACGGTTCCTCTGTAAAGGTCACACCAGATGAACAGAAACAGCCACGTTTGACTCAAATGATTTATTTATTTTCATATTTGATGATTTAAATAATTGTTGAGTATGAATGAAGATAGTCGTTAATCGACACATTTAGACAGTTTATTAATTGTGATTTTATTTTGGCGTTATTGATGAAATGAATTGTTTCTATAGAATCAATAATTTGACTGAATTATATATTTATATATCGCGTGCTGCGTTATATGTGATCACATTAATTGAAGAGATTTAGAGAGAGATTTAATGATGGTGGCGTTTGTGTAAATTGGTTTATTTTGCACAATATATTCCAGCACACTAATTGTGTATTTATGATATTATTAAAACCGTAATTTGGGGATTTCAGTTTTCTTTTGAAAATCCCTAAATAGGGATTTGTTTTAATAGAGGTCTAAAATACCAATTAAAGTTTTTAAAAGAAAAAAAAAACGGTTTCAGTTTTTTTTTTTTTGAAAACTGAAATGCTAAAATATATATATATATATATATATATATATATATCTATTATAGATAGAAAAAGTAAATGGCCATCGTTTTTCTCTCTACAGAAAACTCTCTCCCCGCATTCCAAATCGGACGCACGCGCCGAGGGCATCCGTCGCCCTTCCCGTCCACCATCTTCGTCGGCGGCGGCGGCAGTTTATTTTTTACCGGCGATCTCCTCTGGGAAGGGAGCTAGCCTATTTCGAGGGTGGTGGTTTCTTCGTGGACGGTTGCATAGAGTTGATCTCACCGACGATTTGGAATTTCGCTCACCTAGGTTCTCCTGCGGTGAGAAGTCTGTCTGAAGTCCCTTTTCCCTACCTCTTTCTCGTCAAAGGAGAGGTTGCGGGGCAGTTTGGGTTCGAGGTGAACCTAGAGGCGATCGTCTGCACTACGATTCTTTCGTTTCTTCGATTAAATCCACAGCAAAATCAGAGATCCGCTCTTCACCTAGAGATTTATCTCTAGAGGTACAACCCTAATCTCTTTGTGATGGTTTAGATTAGTTTGTGATTACTAATTTTGAACGACGTAGAATATTATCTCGATATTGCCATGAGATGAACACGATCCGTTTCTGTGTTTTCGTTTTGTGATTATTTTTTTTTATTTCATCCCTACGGTTACACATAAAATCCAACAATTACCACCCTCATTATCTTTATCTGAGGTGTCAGACTCAGAACATGATAGTACCAGCCTAGTTTTCTTAGAGGATTTGGTAGTTATTTTTTCTTTTCCTTTAGCCTCAGTGGGCTGACTCATTGGAAGGACCCTGGTGAATCTGTCCAAGGTCTTGATATCCATTCTTTTAAGATAGTGAAGGCTTGATCCTTTGGAGATGTTGAACTTGTCTGGGTAAGATTGGATGAGATACATGGACATGATTCTTCCCAAATTGGGAGCTTTCAAACATTCCTTCAACCTTTGAAAGATCACTACTCCCCAGGAGGTTTGTTTTTTCAGAATTATCATAGTCATGAGGTCAAACATGTAATGGAATATAGTATCATGTGAACCAGGTTTGCAGAGGATAGCTTTTCCCACAATGTCTGATAATAACTTCCCCCTCTGATTGAAGAATTTCCTCTTTAATGATCAAGTCTTGGCATCATTATATTCAGTCCATTTCAATGCTTTCTTCTTGTCCTTCTCAGAGATTTCTTCTTCCTCACTTGAGCTGCAGGAAGGAAGATGAAGGGCTTTCTCTATCTTGGCTGGGGTGACTTTTATCCTCTCTTCTCCTATCTTGGATTTGATGGATGAATTGGAGGAGGATAAGTTGGCATTACTAAACTATTCCAGAACTTCAGTTCTGAGAATGGTGCTTGGTTCAGAGAGAAGGAATTCCAGTCCTTGGTCTTGAAGCAGTTTTATCACTCCCTTGATTTCTTCAGTAGCATGGGCAAAGCCATTCCTTACAATCTCATATCATTCCAGAAGATCTTTAGAGCTTTTGGGATCCATTGTTATTGTAGACGAATGCGCTGGGATGGAAGAGAAGGTGATTTGTCTTGGCGGCGGGAAGAGAAGGGTCGTGTGCCTTTCACTAAGCAGGTTGGCTATTTATATGGCTTAAGACTTAGGTAAAATTAAACCTAGTAATTGGATTTGACTGCTCTTATAATTGTAAGTGTAAATGGGTCAAATGGGGTTGCACTTAGACAATGTATAATGAATCCAACCCATCTCAGCGGAACTGCTGGGATGGTGACCTATCCGCTGGGACAGCATGCAATCAGCCGCTGGGACAGATTTAGCCGTCTCAGTGGTTCAGCTGAGACTTTTCCCAACTGTCTCAGCGGCTCAGCTGAAACAGACTGTTCTGCTTAAGCTGATCTTACTACCTAACCATAATTGAGATATGATTGCTTGAAGGCGTAATCATGTCACTAATAGGGTTGATGTGTCAACACTTTAAGTTATAACAAGTCAAGCAGTATATCAAACATGATTGAAAGAATGAAGTGTTTTACACTATTCAACATTTAACATTCCTAGTTCAATTTTGAAATCATTAAACTTGGCCTCATCCAATGGCTTAGTGAAGATATCAGCCACTTGATTGTCAGTGGGGACAAATTCAAGGCAGATATCTTGAGATTCTACATGTTCTCTTATAAAATAATATCTTATCTCTATATGCTTAGTCCTGCTGTGAGAGACAGGATTCTTAGCATTAGAGATAGCACTGGATGAGTCACAATAAAGAGGATAGTTACTTACCTTGAGGTTGTAGTCCTCTAGTTGGGGTTGAGTCCACAATAGATGTGCACAACAGCTCCCTGCAAGAATGTATTTAGACTCAGCAGTAGAAATAGCCACACTTGTCAGCTTTTTGCTGCTCCATGATATCAACCTTCTTCCTAGGAATTGACAAGTGCCACTTGTGCTTTTCCCGTCGTCTTTGCAACCTGCAAAATCTGCATCTGAAAATCATGTTAGTTCAAAATCATTGTTCTTAGGGTACCAAAGGCCAAAATGAAGGCTGCCTTTAAGGTATCTCAAAATCCTCTTTGCAGCTGAGTAGTGAGATTCCTTAGAACATGCCTGGCACCTAACACTCACACATGTAGCATACATAATATCTGGTCTACTAGCAGTTAAATATAACAGGGATCCAATGATGCACCTGTACATGGATTCATCAAAGGCCTTGCCCTTCTCATCCATGTCCAGGGAAATGTTGGCCCCATAGGAGTTTTCATGGTGGAAGCTGATTCCATACCAAACTTCTTGATAAGATCCCTAGTGTACTTGGTCTGAGAGATGAATATACCTTCATTAGACTGTTTTACCTGGAGGCCTAAAAAGTACTTGAGCTCTCCCATACTGCTCATCTCAAACTCCCCCTGCATTAGGTTGGCAAACCTTTTGCAGAAGTTGTCATCAGTAGACCCAAATATTATGTCATCAACATATATTTGGACTAGGAGACACTTGCCCCTTGTTTCCCTAAGAAACAATGTTCTATCTATCTTTCCCCTCAAGAACTTGTTCTTGATGAGAAAGATAGACAAGGTCTCAAACCAAGCCCTGGGGGTTGCTTTAGACCATAATGAGCTTTCCTAAGTAAATATACATGATTAGAAAGGGTTGGATGCACAAAACCTGATGTTTGTTCAACATATACCTCTTCCTTCAAATCACCATTAAGGAAGGCTGATTTGACATCCATTTGATATACTTTGAATCCCTTGTGGGCAGCATAGGCAAGGAATAGCCTAATTGCTTCTAACCTTGCAACAGGGGCAAAGGTTTGATCAAAGTCTATCCCTTCTTCCTTTTTATACCCCTTGGCTACCAACCTTGCCTTGTTCTTTATGATTGTGCCATTTTCATCTAACTTCTTCCTGTAAATCCATTTGGTACCTATGATATTGTGTCCTTGAGGTTTGGGCACCAATTTCCATACCTTGCATCTCTTGAATTGTAGAAGTTCTTCTTGCATAGCTTGAATCCAAAAAGTGTCTTGTTTGGCTTCTTCAAACTTCTTGGGCTCCATTTGTGATAGAAAGCTCAAGAATAGGGCCTCATTATGATCCCTGCTTCTGGTTATTACACCTTGATTCTGATCTCCAATTATTTGTTCTCTTGGATGATCCCTTAGATGTCTTACAACTGTAGGAAGTCTGTTCTCAGCTTGCTTTGTTGTTTCTGCTGGTTCAGTAGTGTCTTCATCAACATGGACTACTTCCTCTTCAGGGATGGAAGCATCAGTATATTCTTTGCTGTTGCTGGGTGTGTCTTGTATAGACATCCTTTCCAAATCCTTTTCATTTCCTGTCAAGACAGAAGAACTAGAACACCCCTTATATATTAGGCTGATCTCATCAAATACTACATGCATAGACTCCTCTACAACATGAGTTTTCTTGTTATACACTCTATAAGCTCTACTATGTGAGCTATAGCCAACAAGAACACACACATTACATTTCTCTGCAATCTTTGTTAATTGAGATTTTCCAGTGTTTAAAATGTAGCATTTAGAGCCAAAGATTCTAAAGTATGAAATTGTAGGTTGTTTGCCTTTCAGAATCTCATTGGGAGTTATTCCATGAACCTTATTGATGGAATATCTATTGAGAACATGACATGCAGTATTGACTGCCTCACCCCAGAAGTATTCTAGGAGTGAGGAGTCACTAATCAGTGTTCTCTCAGCTTCTATCAAGGTCCTATTCCTCCTCTCAGCCACACCATTTTGTTGTGGAGACCTTGGGGAGGATAACTCCTGCGTGATTGATGCAGTACGCCCAGGGCCGCCCCACCCTGGTTCGACCAGAAGGAACACGAACTGGTACATCCTACCGGGCTGCAGCCCAAGCACCCCAACCCTTCTCCATGCCTGTTCTCAGCGCGGTAGGATGTTGAGGCTAGGGCTCAATCACCAGACCTCCTTGATAAGAACCTCTCCTAATAAACCTTATCACCAACTGACTTGGAGAGGTGATAAATCCTGTTTGGAGAGGTTCTTATCAAGGAGGTCTGGGGATCGAGACCCAACCTCAACATCCTACCGTGCTGAGCAGGCGTGGAGAAGGGTTGGGGTGCTTGGGCTGCAGCACTGCAGGTCGTACCAGTTCATGTTCCTTCTGGTCGAACCAGGGTGGGGAGTCCCTGTGCGTACTGCATCAAAAAAGTGCACTTTTTCGATGCAGGACGTCGGGGCCCCGACCGCACCCCGTGGCATCACACCAGCTAGCGGACCATGGCCAAGCACGCCTTCCAGAAGGACTGCAGTCCAGGCACCCCAACCCGTCTCCGCGGCTATTCTCAGCACGGCAGGTTGTTGAGGCTGGGGATCGATCCCCAGACCTGCCTTAGTTGGTGATTACGCCTGTTAGGAGTGGTTCTTATTAAGGAGGTGTGGGGATCGAGCCCCAGCCTCAACAACCCGCCGCGCTGAGAACAGGCGTGGATATGGGTTGGGGTTCCTGGACTGCAGTCCTTCTAGCAGGCGTGCTTGGCCATGGTCCGCTAGCTGGTGTGATGCCACGGGGTGCGGTCCGGGCCCTGACGTCCTGCATTAGTGATACCATATTCTTGACAAAACCTTGTCATAACTTCAGATTGAAATTCTGTGCCATGGTCAGTTCTAGTCCTGACCACATCACATTGCAAGTCATTCTGAATAGCTTTGACATGAGTTATAAAGACATTCAAAGTATCAGACTTCTTCTTAAGGAAGAATACCCATGTATATTTTGAGTGATCATCAACAATCACCAAAGTATACAACTTCCCACCATGGCTCTGAATTGGCAAAGGACCAAACAAGTCCATATGCAAGAGATAAAGACATCTTTCAATGTCTTTGGAGACAATACTTGTAAGGTGGACCTTGTTTGCTTACCCATTTGGCAAGCATGACAGGGACCACTTTTAATACATTTTAAATTAGGACTATTCCTAACAAGGTTTTTAGAGAATAGTCTATACATTGTCTTGAAGATAATGTGAGCAAGTCTCTTGTGCCATTGAACACAAAGGGACTCATTCTCATTAGCTACTAGACAAACAGATCTAAGAGAATTACTACATATAAAGTCTAAGCAATAAACATTCCCACTCCTAGTGCCTGAGAGAATGGTCTCTAACTCATTAGACTTTTTGATCAAGCACTTGTCATTGTGGAATTCAATGACATAGCCTAGATCATATAGTTGACTTATGCTTACTAGGTTGTGTTGCAACCCTTCAACATAAACTACCCTTGTGATTCAGGCTATGCCATTGGAGATCATACCATATCCTTTGGTGATTCCTCATTCAGATCCCCCAAAGATAACTTTGGGTCCATTCTTCACAGCCTTGTAGTCCTGTAGGAGATTTCTTGTTCCTGTCATGTGCCTTGAGCACCCACTGTCCAAGTACCAAATTTGGTTGAGGCTGGTACTTGAACTATCCTGCAAGAAGGAGTTTAGTTACCCTTAGGAGCCCAAACAGCTTTGGGTCCTAGGTCCTTATTAGCATGTTGAAATGATCTCACACTAGCTGCACCCTTTGCGGGAAGGCTCATCTTTGCACATAGCACATTAGGATTGTGCCAACAGCTATGGTAAAGTATCCCACTTTACCACAACACCAATTTTTACCCAGAAATCGGCGATCCCCTCTGAGCTAACATTTTTCAGCTATCCTGGTATGTTTGGAGATCCGGGCCGATCTCGCTCCTCCGGAGGGGTCTCGTCGAGCCCGATCGGTCTCGCGCAAGAGGGAGGTCGCCCCTTCCTGGGCGACCTCAAGCAGAGGGAGGTCGCCCCTTCCTGGGCGACCTCAAGAAGGAGCAGGTCGCCCCTTCCGGGCGACCTCGAGCAGAGCAGGCCGCCCCTCCTGGGAGACCTCGCAGGGAGGAGATCACCCCTCCTGTGCGATCTCAAAAGGAGTAGGTTGCCCCTTCCGGGCGACCTCGAGCAGGGCAGGCCGCCCCTCCCGGGCGACCTCGCAGGGAGGAGATCGCCCCTCCTGGGCGATCTCAAAAGGGGAGATCGCTTCTCCTCGGCGACCTCAATTCAGAGGTTCTCGGTCCTGAACTGATTCTGTTTTGTGTGATCTATTCAGGTGATGCAGGCTCAGACGATCTCAGCGATCTCAGAATGTCCCGGGCGATCTCAGCTTGTCCCAGGCGGTCTCAGCTTTTCCCGGGCGATCTCAGCAATCTCAGCATTTCCCGGGCGATCTCAGCGATCTCAGCTTGTCCCAAGCGGTCTCAGCTGTTCCAGGCGATCTCGGCGGTCTCAGCAGCGGTCTCAGGCGATCTCAGCAGTTCCGGGCAGCCCGTTGCCTTTCAGATCTGCCCGTTCGGGCAGACCCCGTGCCTATAAATAGAGGGGTAGGGGTACCAGTTTGATCATCTTGACAGAGTTCCCAGCTATAGTCGTGGACTTGAGCGGTCTCAGTTTTTGGAGACCGCCGAGACCGCCCGTCACTCTTTTCGTAGACCTCCCCGTCTCCCTCCAGGCCCTTTTTCTTCAAGTCTTATGATGTTTTTTTTTCATTCTTTCCTGTTGTAATCTCAGCTGTAACTCAAGCTTTATATCAATAAAATTACCCTTTTCTCCACCTCAAAGTAATCGGCCACCCAACAGTCTCACCCCCCATCCCTCAGTTTTAGAGATCGTGGAGTTGGTACATTTTTGGTGCCAACAGAACGAACACGCAACCTTCAGATTTTGAGTGGTTGGTGAACAGCGGTTGCGAGGATTTCGACCAAAAATACTTCAAAACTTCAAACGGTCATAACTTTTGATCCGGGTGTCAGAATTCAGAAATTCAAAGCCTATCGCGACCGGCTCGGCCTGAACTATCCAGAAATTGAACAGGGTCTCGTTCAGCCACTTTTCAGCCCTCAGATTTCAAAAATTCGGCTCCGTTTGAAAGTTATTTCAGTTTTTTCTCTTTTGGCAATTCTTGTATTCATGGATCATCCGTCAGAAGGCCTCGAGCACCCTTCCAATCATCCTGAAGTTCATGTCCAAGCTATCAATGAAAAGCCTTCTATCAATCATCTAGAACATTTGTTACAACCTGAAGCAGCAGGACTCTCTATTCCTCATCATGAGTCTCATAAGGTTAGTATGGGTGATCCCCCTTACCTAATTGATAGACTAATAGTTCCTGCAGGAGAAGAACAAGAGCCTTCCCCATTATCACACAAAATTCGTTGGGAAGTAGTTCCAAATGATTTCAAAGAGCCTCGTCTTCCAATCTATTCTGGAATGAGTGATCCGGTTTTTCATCTGCAAGCCTTTGAGGCGGCTACTTCACTAAGAATTCTATCAGATGGTATCAAGTGTAAACTTCTCATCATGACTTTTGATGGTCAAGTTCTGGATTGGTTCTATCATTTACCACCTCAATCGATTAATTGCTTCGGGGATCTTCGAAGAGAATTTTACTTAAGGTTCAGTACTTTAAGGAAGCGTAAGAGAGGTCTCCCGGCTCTTTTTCAGATCAAGCAAATGGACAACGAATCTACTACTCACTTCATCGATCGCTTTCAAAAAGAAATCCTTGATGTTGTTAATGCTGATCAAAGTCTCTATAAACATGCCTTAATTAATGGTCTCCAGGAAGGTCCTCTCAAGTTTAAAGTCTCCATGAATGAGCCAGAATCTTATGCTCGTCTTATTGAAATAGCAAATCTGTTCATTAAGGGAGAGGATCGAACCCCAGTTATTTTGCTTCTTTAATTCAGAGGCCGCAACAACAACAGAAGGATTATTCCTCTTATGATCATCTTCCAATCAATAGCGGAGGCTATTTGTTAGAATATAAACAAGGTCCCAACTTATCATCTCAACGTGCAATATGCTATGATTATGAGCATCTATCTGCTTCCCCAACTATCCTGCAGCTAAATAAATCAGAGCTATGTCTTGTCAACCCTCATACCTCAACTCAGGCTTGTAGTTACAAGTCATGCAATTCTCCTCGCCCAAATAAGCAAGATAATTTCCCGGGAAGGTATACAAGTTTAACTATCTCGATGAAAGAAGTTCTTCAGATTATCCAGCAAGAACCTGGTTTTACGAGACCTTCTCTCATGCGACCTGATCATAGGAATTGTCACAAAGATTTGTTTTGTCAATACCACATGTGTGTGGGTCATGATACAGAAAAGTGTCGTGCTCTACATAAGCTTGTAGAGAAGTTATTAAAAGAAGGCAAACTGCGGGAATATGTTGCTTAAAATATGATTGTAAAGTCTTTTCTAGCAATATTGGCCATTCACTCGATGCTAGATCTACTTTCATTGGCAAAAAGGTTTGTCTTAAGGCTAAAGCTTTTTCAGTTATGATTGGCATTAGTTCTTTCCTTCAAATGCGTACATGGCTGAATATGGCTTGTGAATGTTGTGGCAATCCAACCCACCTTTTTGGTGGTTACCTGAGTATCTTTAAAGGCAATCAAACCCATTTTCGATGGTCGCCCAAATCTTTAAAGGCAATCAAACCCATCTTCCGATGGTCGCCCAAATCTTTAAAGGCAATCAAACCCATCTTTCGATGGTCGCCCAAATCTTTAAGGGCAATCAAACCCATCTTTCGATGGTCGCCCAAATCTTTAAAAGCAATCGAACCCATCTTTTGATGGTCTCCCCATTACAGTTTCATCTTTATATCCACATTATAGTGGTTGCTCCAATTGAGCATTACTGCTTCTTTTGCATATGATACGGATGCTATGCTAGCTTCTTGCTTACAAATGAGGTGAATATCACCATATTGTATCGAGACACCCAAAAACTTCTTTTCTATAAATGTTTATATGAAAAGATGAATAGGTGGTTGCGAGTTTTCCTCAGATACTCGCATTATGAAGTTTCTTTCATACCTGCTTTGAGTTCTCTTTTGTAGAGTTTAGCAGGTATTCGCGAGTTTTCTTCAGGTACTCGCGTTATATTCTTTCATACCTGCTTTGAGTTCTCTTTTGCAAGAGATTAGTAGGTATTCGCGAGTTTTCTTCAGGTACTCGCGTTATATTCTTTCATACCTGCTTTGAGTTCTCTTTTGCAGAGTTTAGCAGGTATTCACGAGTTTTCTTCAGGTACTCGCGTTATATTCTTTCATACCTGCTTTGAGTTCTCTTTTGCAAGAGATTAGCAGGTATTCGCGAGTTTTCTTCAGGTACTCGCGTTATATTCTTTCATACCTGCTTTGAGTTCTCTTTTGAAGAGTTTAGCAGGTATTCGCGAGGTCTCTTTAGGTACTCGCGTTATATTCTTTCATACCTTCTTTGAGTTCTCTTTTGCAGAGTTTAGCAGGTATTCGCGAGTTTTCTTCAGGTACTCGTGTTATATTCATTCATACCTGCTTTGAGTTCTCTTTTGCAAGAGTTTAGCAGGTATTCGTGAGTTTTCTTCAGGTACTCGCGTTATATTCTTTCATACCTGCTTTGAGTTCTCTTTTGCAGAGTTTAGCAGGTATTCGCGAGGTCTCTTCAGGTACTCGCATTATATTCTTTCATACCTGCTTTGAGTTCTCTTTTGCAGAGTTTAGCAGGTATTCGCGAGTTTTCTTCAGGTACTCGCGTTATATTCTTTCATACCTGCTTTGAGTTCTCTTTTGCAGAGATTAGCAGGTATTCGCGAGTTTTCTTCAGGTACTCGCGTTATATTCTTTCATACCTGCTTTGAGTTCTCTTTTGCAGAGTTTAGCAGGTATTCACGAGTTTTCTTCATGTACTCGCGTTATATTCTTTCATACCTGCTTTGAGTTCTCTTTTGCAGAGATTAGCAGGTATTCGCGAGTTCTCTTCAGGTACTCGCGGTACGCTTTATACCTGCTTTGAGTTCTCTTTTGCAGAGTTTAGCAGGTATTCGCGAGGTCTCTTCAGGTACTCGCGTTATATTCTTTTATACCTGCTTTGAGTTCTCTTTTGCAGAGATTAGCAGGTATTCGCGAGTTCTCTTCAGGTACTCGCGTTATGCTTTATACCTGCTTTGAGTTCTCTTTTGCAGAGATTAGCAGGTATTCGCGAGTTCTCTTCAGGTACTCGCGTTATGCTTTATACCTGCTTTGAGTTCTCTTTTGCAGAGTTTAGCAGGTATTCGCGAGGTCTCTTCAGGTACTTGCGTTATATTCTTTCATACCTGCTTTGAGTTCTCTTTTGCAGAGATTAGCAGGTATTCGCTTGTTCACTTCAGTTACTCAGGTAACATATGTTACTTTTATACCTGCTCTGACCGTTATTTCGCAGAAATAGGCAGGTGCTTGCTTTTTCTCTTTAGGTACTCGCATAAAAGCCAGTGTTCAAAAGTTTTCTTAAGAAGAGAGAAACTATTCGCAAGCATTCCTGGTGCTAGTAAGTTTGCAAAGGTATTTACATTTTTTCTACAAACATGCTCTACTAAGGCAGAAAAGGTGGATCACGATTATCGGGGGTAAGTTTTATTTTTTCGAAGTTTTTTCGAAAAACTTAAAAAAAAATGCGGGGATTATGTTTGCCCAGAAATCGGCGATCCCCTCCGAGCTAACATTTTTCAGCTATCCTGGTATGTTTGGAGATCCGGGCCGATCTCGCTCCTCCGGGGGGGTTCTCGTCGAGCCCGAGCGGTCTCGCGCAAGAGGGAGGTCGCCCCTTCTTGGGCGACCTCAAGCAGAGGGAGGCGCCCCTTCCTGGGCGACCTCAAGAAGGAGCAGGTCGCCCCTTCTGGGCGACCTCGAGCAGAGCAGGCCGCCCCTCCCGGGCGACCTCGAGCTGAGCAGGCCGCCCCTCCCGGGAGACCTCGCAGGGAGGAGATCGCCCCTCCTGGGCGATCTCAAAAGGAGCAGGTCGCCCCTTCTGGGCGACCTCGAGCAGGGCAGGCCGCCCCTCCTGGGCGACCTCGCAGGGAGGAGATCTCCCCTCCTGGGCGATCTCAAAAGGGGAGATCGCTTCTCCTTGGTGACCTCAATTCGGAGGTTCTCGGTCCAGAACTGATTCTGTTTTGTGTGATCTATTCAGGTGATGCAGGCTCAGACGATCTCATCGATCTCAGAATGTCCCGGGCGATCTCAGCTTGTCCCAGGCGATTTCAACGATCTCAGCATGTCCCGGGTGATCTCAGCGATCTCAGCTTGTCCCAGGCGGTCTTAGCTGTTCCCGGCAATCTCGGCGGTCTCAGCAGCGGTCTCAGGCGATCTCAGCAGTTCCGGGCAGCCCGTTGCCTTTCAGATCTGCCCGTTAGGGCAGACCCCGTGCCTATAAATAGAGGGGTAGGGGTACCAGTTTGATCATCTTGACAGAGTTCCCAGCTCTAGTCATGGACTTGAGCGGTCTCAGTTTTTGGAGACCGCCGAGACCGCCCGTCACTCTTTCCGGAGACCTCCCCGTCTCCCTCCAGGCCCTTTTTCTTCAAGTCTTATGATGTTTTTTTCATTCTTTCCTGTTGTAATCTCAGCTGTAAATCAAGCTTTATATCAATAAAATTACCCTTTTCTCCACCACAAAGTAACCGGCCACCCAACAGGCTCACCCCCCATCCCTCAGTTTTAGCGATCGTGGAGTTGGTACATTTTTGGTGCCAACAACCAACATTCTTGAATGTTGTATCTCCTCTTCTGAACATTTCTTGAGGGGTGTGCAACACTGTGCATATGTTAACGAGGAGAGACAACAACTTTTCTCTTGTTTCTTTCAGCAAGGATTTGGCTGAAAGTCAATCTGTGGACAGTCTAAGTAGTCTTGTATTAATTACATCAGCTTGCTTTGGCTTTTGGGCAATGCAAGTTTTGATGGAATTAGACACTGAGCAATTAGACATGTCCACTCATTTGACAGCACTCATGTTATTGGCTGAATCAAACTTAGAAGGGCTTGCTTTCTTATTCTAGAATGAAGGGGTTGATGTACAAAATAAAATTGGTCCAGGTTGGGCCATTTGAATTTCCTCATGGAGAGCCTTCATATCACTCAATCCCATGCCCTTTCTTCCACTATGGGAAGGAGTGTTTTCCTTCCTATAGGTACTTCCATTCTTCTAGTGACCATACATGCTTTCATGGTCATACCTGTTGGAGGTAAGTAACACCGTTTGAAAGGTGGTTTGAGGCTTAGCATTACTCCTTCTCTTTTCTCCACTCCCTTCTCCTACTTCCATTTTATTGAATCCTAGTCCTCTCCTATTGGATTGAGAAGAAAATGAATCTATAATGGGAAGTACATATTTGGGCTTGGAGAATTGAGCCTCCAGGCTCTTCTCTTTCACAAGCTTCTCCTCAGGGTCCTTGATGACCTTGTTCTTCAGGGATATGGTGCTCAGATGGGTGATAGTTATCTCCTTTATATGGCTAATTTCCCTATACATCTAACTCATCTTGGTAGATGATTCAGTGCATTCATATTTTTCCATCTTAAGGGAATCAATCTCTTGGGCTTGCCTCTTGGCTAGCTTTTTGCTCCTTTTCAGAGCTTCCAAGAGAGCACCATACTTGTCAATCAATTGATTGACATCTTCCTCAGCTTCTGAATCACTTCCCCCAATTGATGAAGGTGCTCCATATTCTGGGCTAGTCTCATAATCAGAAGAGGATATGGAATAAATTAATACCTGTTCATTTTTAGAGATGTTCTGACTGTTCTCCTCATCAGTGATCGCCATGAGGCCTAGCTGAACATTGTCCTCTTCTTCCTCCTCTATATCGCTGTCTGAGTGTGATAGAGGGGCCCTGACTCCAACATTGGCAGCAGGATAATCTTCATCTTCTTCTGTTGCAAATAGCCATATGTAGGCTGCTTCTTCATTCTCTGAATCTGAAGTTGAGGATTCAGATTCACTCCAGCTTTTTTCTTTCTTTGCTAGGAAGGATTTTTCACCCTTCCTATCCTTTAGGTGGTGATGCTTCTTATTACAATTCTCTTTTCTTTTGGATGGACAGTCAGCTATGACATGTCCAGGTTTACTGCAGTAATAGCAAATAATGTTTTTTGAAACATGTTTACTAGATTTGGAATCATACCTCTCACCCTTTGGGTGCTGTATTTTAGATTTCCTGTGGTCTTTCTTGGAGTGTGATGAGGTGGAGGGATTGTTCTTCCATTGCTTCCTCCTCATCATCTTCTTGAACTGCCTTGAGAAGGCAGCATACTCTTCATCAGAGGAAGAGCTATCTGAGGTGCTGATTTCAGATTTTTCAAATTCATCACTTCTCCTTGGAGGAGACACCATCCTGCCCTTGCTTTTCTTGTAGCTGTCATCTTTGAGAGCTACAGATTTCTGCCTTGCTTGAGCCCTTGTTGAGGTGTCCTCTTCCTTTCTTGCAGACAGCTGCATCTCATAAGAGAGCAGCTTTCCAAACAGTGTATGAGTGGGGGTCTCACCAAGCCTAGCCACTTCCCTGATAGTACAGATTTTAGTATCCCAATCCCTTGTTAGAGATCTAAGGAATTTATCATTCAGCTTATAATCAGTGAACACTCTCTGATAGGTTCTCAGCTCATTGACTATTCTGAAGTACCTCTCATAGCACATAGAGATGCTCTCCTGGCTGAGCTGCCTGAAGGCTTCATACTCTTGGTTGAGGAGTGACTTTCTATCATCCCTCACTTCAGCTGTCCCTTCCATATATAGTACTAATGTGCCCCACATTTCCTTGGAAGTAGTGTAGTGTACTATGTTTTGAAACGTGGAATCATCAAAAGCATTAACTATGATGTTCTGGGCTCTTTTGTCCATAGTGAACAGTGCAATTTCATCCTTGGTCAAGTCATTGAAGGTCATGGGCACTCTTCTTGCTGGATCTATGGTGGAGGTAGTTTGAAAGGTGAAACGCCCTTGCTTTACAGTTTTGTAGATCCTTGGATCATATGCTTCCATCAACAATCTAACCCTCTGCTTCCATATGCCAAAGTTTTCTTTGTTGTATTTGGGCACCTTCATGGATCCCATCTCTTTCTGCAATCCAGAGGAAGCCATTGGATTGATAAGACTATTCCTTTATAGGATCTGGTCAGATAGTTATGTCCTTCTTGACCAACCTAGCTCTGACACCACTTGATAGTTTATTTAGGATATAGTCTAAGTAACCTAGAGGAGGGGGGGGGGGGGGGGGGGGGGGGTGAATAGGTTTCTTTTATTTTAGGCTTAGTGTTTTCTGAATTTAGGTTAGTAAAATATCAAGCAAAGAAAGCACAAAGTGATTTATATAGGTTCCCCAAGATAGGGTGCCTTGAGTAGTCCTCTTTCCCCCTTCACGTTTCTAACAATGAGTTAGATAAGGCCAACTTATCCCAACTCAGCTCCAAGAGCCTACAACACAGATCCCACAAGATCTCTCAGGTTTTCCCAAACCTTACCTCAGGCACAACAGCCCTACCTCGTGCACAGTAGCCCTACCTCAGGCATAATAGCCCTACCTCAGAAATAAAGCCCTACAGTCTCAGAACACACAAGTTCCTACAGATGATATAATAAGGGATTAGAACTAGAAGGAAGAAGAGGTCAAGCCTTGGTCTTCTTCTTCTTAACAGCTGCTGTTGCAGACTTGAACCAGGGAGGAGAAGTGCTGCTCCAACTTGATTCTTCTTGATCAGCCCTTTCAGATTATGGACTGGATCTACTTGCTATTTCTTGAGATGAATCAAGGTAAGCAAACTCTTCTCTCCTTGCAGCCTTGTGTAAGCTCAGTTCTTGGCTGCAGACAATGAATCAGTATTGTTCTTCTTGCTTGTGTGCTGGAGAGTAAGATCAATAGCAAAAAGTGCTTTGCTCAACCCTAACTTATTCCTCTTATACTCCAATAATCTTCAACGGCTCTTAGCTGTCCTCCTGACAGGTATTGGAGTGATTGGTGGACCCCAGGAAGCCTTTCTGCAACTTGTGCCAAAAGCAGAACCCGCCAGATCACTTTTGAATCTGTCTCAGCAGTTGGGCTGAGATGGCCAGCCATCTCAGCGGTTGCATCTTTCCCGTCCCAGCGGATCCGCTGAGACAGACAGTTGTCTCAGCGGTTTTCTTCTATATACAGCTCAGCTTGCCCAGACACCTTCTCAGCGGCTACTGGCCTTATCTTAGTAGTTCAGCTGAGACTGAGAGCTCGTCTCAGCGGTTTTGACAGTAAACCAACTGATCATATATCACACCTTGGTATGTCCTAGTCCTGCATTGTCATGATTTAGAAATAGGGTTTATCAGTAAAACTTGTACTTAACATTGAGTGTTAGGCCTCTTCAAATCAAGGGAACATTGAGGGTCATTTTCCCAACAGTAACTATGGCTAGCGGGATCCCATGCCTGCATATTATCTCACCCCATATGAAATTTCTAACTACTTGGGATGTTACCTTGGCCAGCGCCCTTACCTCTAGCCACTTGGAGAAATAATCAATCATCACTAACAAGAACCTTATCTGGCCACTCGCTTGCGGGAAAGGGCCTACAAGGTCCAAACCCCATATGGCAAAGGGCCAGGGTGCCGTGATGGACCGAAGCCTTTGGGCTGGTAGAAGCTGGAGAAGGGGCGAACAATTGGCACTTTGGTCACTTCCTTGCTAACTCCGCCATGTCCTTGCTGAGGGTAGGCAAAAAATAGCCTTGCCTCAACACTCTCCCCTCCAGGGTCCGGCTCTCGGAGTGGCTGCCACACTCCCCCGAGTGGATTTCCTCCAGGACCCTCGGGAACTCCTCCTCTGATACACAATGGTCTAGGGGCCCCGAGAGTGCTTTCCTGTATAGCCCTCCTGCATGCAATGAGTAATAAGTCGATTTATACCTGAAGGGCCGCTTATCCACATCCTCTTCGGGGAACTTTCTCGATGTCAAGAAAGTGATGAAGGGATCCATCCACGATGCCCTCTGGTCCACCTCCATTAGCTCACCCTCCTTGATGGATGGCCGAAAGAGGTCCAACACCGTCCCACCTGCCCTGTGATTGAACTTGGCTAGGAGGTCCGCCGCGTCACTTTCCACCCTTGGCACGTGATGGATCGAGAAGGTCCGGAACTACCCTTTGAGCCCCTTGACCTTTTCCAGGTATCGCTGAAGAGTCGACTCCATCACCTCGAACTCCCCCCTAACCTGGTAAGCCACCACCATGGAGTCCGTTAAGACCTCCACATCTAGTACTCCTAACTCTAGGGCCAGGCGGAGGCCTGCTATCACCGCTTCATACTCGACATGGTTGTTGGTGAGGGGAAAATGAACGTTGATTGCTTGCTCGATCCTCGTCCCTTGGGGTCTCACCAAAACCACCCCTCTTTCGAAGGAATGCTTTCTCGAGGCCCCATCCACCAACATCCTCCAGGCCACCGAGCTGGGCAGCTCAGACTCTTCCACCTCAGTCACATAGTCCGCTAGAAAATCCGCCACCCCTTGGGCCTTTATGGACAACCTCGGCACATATGATATATCAAATTCACTCAACTCTACCGACCACTTCACCAATCTCCCCGAGTGCTCCACCCCTTCCATGAGGTTGCGAAGGGGGTGGTCGGTCAAGACCTTGATCAAATGCGCCTGGAAATAGGGCCGGAGCTTCCTGGCCGATACTACCAAGGCGAAGGCCAACTTCTCCAAGATGGGATACCGAAGCTCCGCCTTCCTCAAGACTCGGCTAACGTAGTAAATTGGGAGTTGCCTTCTACCTTCTTCCCGAACCAGCACTAAACTTACTGCCTCGGGTCCCACCCCCAAGTACAGGGACAAGTCTTCTCCTTGCCTTGGCCCTTGCAGTAAGGGAGCTTGGGTCAATTTCTCTTTCAACGCTTGAAAAGCCCTCTCGCACTCAGGGGTCCATTCAAACTTTTGATTCCCCCGCAACACCTTGAAGAAGGGCGCGCACTTCTTTCCCGCCCTAGAGAGGAACCTGCTGAGCCCGGCTAACTTCCCCGTTAGCCGCTGAACCTCCTTCGCGTTCCTTGGGGACCCCAACTCCATGATAGCCTTGACTTTGTATGGATTGGGCTCCACCCCTGCTGGGGTGAGCAAATGACCTAGGAACTTCCCTCGGCTAGCCCCGAAGACACACTTATGGGGATTGAGTTTCATTTTATACTTCCGCAAAGTCCCAAAGGTCTCTTCGAGATCCCGGAGGTGGGATCCCAGGTGTCGGCTTTTGATCATGAGGTCATCCACATAGACCTCCAGGTTCCTTCCTTTCTGTTTCCGGAAAACCCTGTCCATCATCCGCTGATATGTTTCCCCTGCATTTTTTAGCTCAAAGGGCAACATTTTGTACAGTAGCACCCATCCCCTGTGATGAAGGAGACATCCTTATTGTCGGGGGGGGGGGGGGGGGGGTGCATGCGGATCTGATGATAACCTGAAAAAGCATCTAAAAATGACATTACAGGTAAACCGACGGCTGAGTCAACCGGCGAGTCGATTCTAGGCAAGGGGTAACAATCCTTGTGGCGTGATTTATTAACCAAGGAAAAATCGATACACATCCTCCACTTACCTCCTCCCTTTTTCACCATAACCACGTTGGAGACCCAGCCTGGGTACTGGAACTCTGAAACAAAACCTGCTTGGAGGAGCTTACCCACCTCCTCTCGGATGGGCCCTTCCAGCTTGTCTACTATATCCCTCTTCTTTTGACAGATGGGCGGGTGCTGTGGACGAGGTTGAGGTGATGGCAAGCCACATCCGCATCGATCCTGGGCATCTCCGCGGCACTCCATGCGAAGACATCTATATTCTCCTGGACGCAGGCCAGGATTTGCTTCTGCTCCTCCAGTCTAAGCTCATTGTTGATCATGAATTTCTCCACCCCCCCCCCCCCCCGCCTGGGTGGTGACCTCGAGCCCAAAAATCTCATCCACGGCTTCCATCCGGGACTGCTCCCACCAAACTCCTTCTTCTTTCTCGCCCTGGGCCAGCACATCGGCCTCTTCCTCCTTCCTCTCTTCCCGAACCTCCATTAACTCTTCTGCCCCTTCCTCCTGGGCTTCTCCTCTCCCCTCTTCTTTTCCCTTCTCCTCTTCGAGCCCCACCGGCTCTCCTATCTCCTGATGCCACTCTTCCGCATTGGCCATCCACAAGGTGGTGTTCACGGCAGTCACGCAACACTGTCGGGCCACCTTCGGATCCCTCCTTATCCGAACTTGGACTCCTCCATCGTTGAACTTAAGGCACTGGTGGAAGGTGGAGGGGATGCAGCGGAAGACGCTTATTAGTGGTCGTCCGAAGATGGAACTGTAGCTGCTGGGGGCATTCACTATGACAAAACGAAAATTCCTGGACTGCCCCCCCCCCCCAAGACCACATGGAGTCCCACTCCCCCTTCTACCTCCTTCCTCTCACCGGAGAACACAAATAGTGGGCCGTCTGAGGCCAACACCCTGCTGCTCTCCACCTTCATATCGTCGAACGCCTTCCTAAAGATGACGTTTACCGAGCTCCCATTATCCACAGGGAGCCGGGAGACGGTGAAGTTCTCGATCGCTGACTGAATGACCAGCGCATCGCAAAAAGGGTCCTCGTGACCTGGCATATCGTCGAACGCCTTCCTAGATGGTATGAAGGCTCGCCTTCCGGGTCCCCTCAATCCCTACACCCCATGGATCGCCCCGATCCCCCCTCAGGTCCCCACATTGACCCGGTCTTCGCACCTCTCATCTTCCTCATCCTGGGACAGGACCTCCTCAATCCTCACCGCCCGCTGCTCTCGCGGTGCCGGTTCTCTGGCTTCCTTCATCTCCAAGAACTCATGGCAGGTGGACTTTACGTGACCTTCCTCCCCATGGAAGTCACAATAGGGCAACGCCGCCACCCTTCTCATGACCTCTCCCGCCATGTTCCTCATTCTAGGAGCGGCCCCTTCAGCTCTGGCTCCCCTTCCCCTGCCCGGTCTTTCCCGACTGACCGCCATTGCTTGCTGAGGCGGGTGGCGGTGAGGTGCCCTCGGGCCCTGCCACCACCCTAGCTTATGGGGTCTTCCTTGGCCTCCCTGGAAGTTGTCCCCTCCCTGGTGGAAACCCCTTCTTAGGCCCGGACTCCTCCCTTCCTGTTGCCTCCACCCCACCTCTGGGGCTCTCGCCTCCTCTCTTCTCCTTGGCTCTGGATGCTTGAAATCTGGCTCTCTCAGTCGTGCCAACCTTTTTGTGAACTCGGGGTTTGCTGCCTCCCCCTCAATCTCTTCCGCCGCTCTCTCCATCAGTTCCTCAAAAGATAAAGGATCCCTCCTCTTAAGGTCCATCTTGAAGAACCCCTCTCGCAACCCCACTATAAAGGCGAGCTGGAGAGTGTACCCTGGCACCTCCTGAATGAGGAGGACCTCCTCATGGAATCGATCCACATAATGGGCTAGCGACTCCCCCGACCTCTGCTTGATGCTGAAGAGTGCCTCGGGGTCCTTCTTTCTCTTCTTCGAGGTTGAGAAGCGTAACAAGAAGCCGCGGCTCAAGTCCTCCAAAGCATATATTGAGCCGGAGGGCAACTGGTGGAACCAGTCCCTCTCCTTCTCCTTTAGAGTGGTGGCGAAGAGTCGGCACTTGAAAGCGTCCGACATAGGTCTGATGGAGACCATGTCCTCGAACTACAGCAGGTGTTGACTGGGGTCATCCTTGCCAGTATACTGAGTCATGGCCGGCTCGCTGAACCCCTCGGGGATAGGTGCCGAGAGCACCAACTCGCAGAAGGGACTCCCGCCCTTCGCACCTTGACCTGCTCCACACGCCCCGCGAGCTCCCTGGGAGAACTGGCTCCCCCCGGTCTTGCACTCGCTGAGGGATCGCTCGTCGGGATCCCACTGGCTGGGATCTCTCCTCCCGGGGCAGCACTCGCTCGAACCCCACCCGCACTCGCCAGGCTGGGGAAGAGCTCCCGCCTCGCTAGATCTCGCCCTGGCTCTTGGGACGCCGCCTCCTTCCCCAGCCTCTGCCCTGGGGCGTGCTCACCCACTCCAGCTGGAGGGGCCACTTGGGGCGCAGGGGTTGTAAACCCCCCAAGGGCTGTGGCGAGCGCGCAATTGAATGCCCCGAGCAGATCTCTCTTGAGGTCGGCCAGCATCTCCAACGTTGCTGGCGCGCTGGGTGGCGGAGAGCCACCAAAGTCCTCCTCTCGCTCGTTGTCTACCGACATCTCTTCCATGGAGCTTTCTTGAGCAAGCTGCACTCCACGCTCATCACACTAAAAATGTTGAAACCAGGACGTGGCTTCTTTGTGGAGCTCGGGCCCTCAATGAAGAGGGGCAGCTAGCACTTACTAATTCCTCGGAAGGAACCGACTGGAGACTCGGATCTAAGGATAGACCCTTGGTCGCAGTGAGGAGGTCCCAACACACACCCGAAAGATCTTTGAGCGCTTCCCCTCCCAAGCCAAAGCTGAGACTGGGCACCTTGGAGAGCCTGAGAGCTAAGCCAAGATAACCAAGGGAGGAAGAAGCTCAGAATGCTGAGATCAGAATCCTTTCCCATGGTGCCTTTCAAGGTCTATTTATAGTTTTTTAAGTCTGGTCTACCAATAGCGGGATTCCGCCTTTTGGTTTTGCTATACGCAGCCCAAAGTGGTCTGCCAACAGCCAAACTCCGCTGTTTGGAGGGTCTAACTGCAAACCACCAAGGGATTCCAGGTAAAAACACCCCTAAACCCTTCCTGAGTGAGTCACCCACGAGGACCTCTCTCGCGAGCCAAGAGGTTTGGCTCGCTCGTCTCCCCTCGATCGACCGACAAGGGCCTGCCCCGCTTGTCCTCTCGCGAGCGTCCGCCGAGTGCCCGGCTCGCCCGGTCTTCTGGCTCACCCTCCTTCTTACTTCTTTCATTTGTTGGTTCCTTTGTCTCGGCCTTCCAAATGACGGACACCGGGGTTGTACAAGAGTTTCCCTGGAATGAAAGATATGCGCGCACAGAATAATTCTATATCGGGATAGCGTCGGTGATAGCGCTAGCGCAGGCGCTAGCGCTCACTCCTATAAAAGGAGGCCTCTTTTTTTGTTTTCCTTTCACAAGTTTGATGGAGGTTGAGTGCTAGAATTACAGAGCCTTATTCTGCTGAAAAGTGATCTCCCACAAAAGTTCAGTGAATTTCTGAAGGAGGATTTCCTCACACCGGATCTGACTGAAGATCGCTTCATCAACGCTTATACTACCACAGTCCTTCATCTCCAACTTCAGAAGTTCTTTAAGTGGGAGATTTTAATATTATTGTCTTTTAATTTCACATATTTTCTTGTAATCGTTTAGTAAATTTGCCTCGTGTTGGCGACTAGGTCTGGGTAGGACTTAGGGCAGAAATTTGCCTCGTGTTGGAGACTTGGTCTAGGGTGTAGATCTAGGGGGTGCTCGAGGCCATTTTCGGGGAAGGATTAACTAGAACGGCTTGAGGCCGTATAAGGGGAAGGTTAGGCTAGGGACACCGGTTCGTAGGGATACGAGTTGGGATAGAAAACGAAAATGAGTTTTATTATTATTCGCCTCCGATTTCTAGCGTTATAAGAAATCAAGTTTTGTAAACTCTTCTTTTCATATTAATAAAATGATGTCTCATTTTTATTTGCTTAATTTCTTATCTTAATCTCTTATATTTTCAAATATAACAAAATATATCATAAGTTTTAAAACCCTTATTCCCCCCCCCCCCCCCCCCCGTCTAAGGGCGCCTTGATGTAGGGGTACCGTGACGACGTGGACGTTACTCTAACGGACAACATTCATCACAGAAAATAACATAACAAGGAAGAGCTCTGACCAAAGCGAACGAAAAGGGGTCGGTTGGCTCTCCAAATCCGATAGATAAAATATGCGGGACTCGATACAACGTCCTTAGGACCTACCTCTCCGACAAGCACACAACTCACCGTAAGCCGGACTCGATACAACGTCCTTAAGACCTACCTCTCCAACAAGCACACAACTCACCGCACCTACACAAGAATCTATTCCATCAATCGATTCATTTCAAAATGCAGCGGCAATTTTCCTGGAGCGGTGGTGAACATTCAAGCGGCGATAAAGCGTTAGTTGAGATTAACTCCCTTGTTAGCGCCAAGTGCGCCAATCTTGGAGAGCAAATCAAGGCTAGGCCAAGCTTCGCTCCCGCACCGGATCTACCCGATCCAAACAACAAGAGATTCAATAACAACACTTAGATTTCAGATTTTTGCAAGCGAGAAAATTAAAGCCACGGATAAAACGATTCGACAAAACCTCCACAAACTAAGCGTAGAAAGAATCACTAGCAAGGAGAGGGGTTACCCAACCAAGAAGATGAACACACAAGATAAGGTGGGAGAATTGATGCGATGATTCGGCAAGTGCACCGGTCGCGCAAGTAATAATAATGGGGAAAATCCCCGAGTGTCGGTCTCTTGAGGAACACAGTAAGGTGGAGTTAGGTTTCGAGGAAGGACTTGAGATCGAAGTCCTTTGGGTCGGATGGATTGCGGAAACGGGGGTTGGTTTGGCTTTTGGAAAATAAAATAAAAGCTATCAACTACTCCTATGCAATGCCGCTATGCAATGCATCGCTCGGCGGGATGGAAGACTACGTAGGCCTTGAACGCGCTACTTCGTAAGGGCGGATGGACGAGTAGGCAAGAGGAACGAACTATGCAGGCCTTGAGCGCGCTGCTTCGTTAGGCGGGATGGAGTGCAGGCCGCGATGCCACGCTTCGGTAGGCGGATGGACGAGTAGGCTAGTGGAGTGAGGGTCGCAAGCACCTCTTCAACAAGCACGCCACTAGCAATTGCTAGTGCGGCGCACGAACGTGACGGCGGAATGGAAATGGACGGCGGCGCACCTCAAGCAACTCAAATAGATAAATTACACAAACACATAGACATGAAATATATATGTAAATATAACTAATTCAAGTGCCACTTCATCATAATAATGAGATCTAAAACATATACACATCAATAAGAGAAGAATAAGGCAAGAAATCGACCGAATCCGAAGTCTCGTTGTAGATTCACGGTTGGAATCGTCGGGTTGTCAATCCGCGTCCAAGCTCGGTCCGCAACTACGTCCGGGGTAGAGAGAGCTGTCACGACTCTCCAATGGACCCGTCTTCTTCGTGTCACGATCCGGTAGAGGTTGCAAACTTCCTCTTGCTCGATGGAGATGGCGGCTAGATCTCTCTTTGAAGCTCTTGGATGAAGGAGGAGGCCGAGAGGAAACTCCGGCTCAAGATTGGCGTGAAGAACAAGCCCGGAGCACCTCTAGATGGTGGACGGCGATGGAGGGGCGAAGTCGGACGAACTGGAGCAGAAAATGGCGGAATACGGCGGGCTCTCTGACCTAAATCGCGAGCAGGGAATTTATAGGCGCTGGAATTAAACAGTGCGCACGGTCAGTGGCGCACGACCAGTGGTCGTGCGCACTAGAATCCTGTGATCATGCGCCTGCTGGGTGGAACCTGCAAGATACGAAATTTATAAAATAAAATGTTCGCACGACCAGTGGCGCACGACCAGTTGTCGTGCGCACTATCGTAGGTGGTCGTGCGCACTGCACCAAACAGAACTCGTGAAAAAGGGTTAAGTGCACACGATCAGTGGCGCACGACCAGTGGTCGTGCGCAATAGAACCGGTGATCGTGCGCAGTGTTCCTGTGCAGAATTGCACCGGGAACACCTGCACGACTCCCATTCCAGCACAACCACCAATCTAGCCACTGAAGGTGGCACTTAACAATACATGAAAGCTAATGATGAAGATAAACAAGAAATAACACCAAAACGGGCCTAAAAGTGCACTTAGCTTGGAATAACAGGTAGAGAACAAATATGAGTGATTATGGATCTAAAATGTAGTGCATTGACTCAAATACCGGCCCAGATGAGTCCATAAATGTGTATATAAATGGGACTCATCACACCCCCAGACTTACCTGTTTGCGCGTCCCGAGCAAACGAATCCGGTGGAGTGTGAAAATGGTCGTTAGCAAAGAAAATTACGCAAGGGAGTACAATGCGAAGTAACAAAAGCATGCAAATAAAAATTTCGTAAAAAGAGATTCTAACTATGCTAACTAATTTACGAAAGTACTAGAGCGTAAATAAAGACTTATCAATACTCAGTTGGTGAATTGTGAAGAATTTGACGATCATGCCCGGTGTGAAAGTAATAAGCCACTAAGGAGGGTGTTGCAAAAGATCGGGGTTTGGGAATAACTCCGCTGAAATCCATCAACGTCGGGAACCATACGCTTGCCCGGTCACACTCTCTCCACGGCGCTAGCAAACTCGCGAGATAAATCAATAGGACGATTAGGATTAAGATGGGGCTTAGGTTGCGGTATGATAATCAAGGGTAAAAATGAAGGTTACGCAACCAACATGAGTCAACGGGACGCTGCACCAAGCAAAACCACAAACAAAGCTCGTGTGACACACCCCAGACTTATTATGAGAATTAGGTGTGCACACAGCCTACTCCACAAATACCAACAGATTTTTTTAAAACGCTCGGGAGGATAACTTTTCAATACACTTTTTTTTTCATTTCAATATCATATTTTTCTTTTTCTTGATCTTATCCTCCGGTTGGTTCAAATTCAGCAGATAGAGATTATTTCTCCTTCACAACACAACGATTCCAAACATCACACCAAATCTAGAACATGAGTGCATTTAACAAATACTTGGTTGCGACAGTGGGATAAGCTTCAGGCCTTGGTGAATGGAGGAGGAGCTGAACAAAGGGAGTGGTAGGCACAAATGTTGGGTAGCAAAGGTGAGCGAATAGGATATGGAAAGCAAAGGCTCAATCTAGCCAAGAGGTGGCCTATATCACATTTATCTCCACGAATCGCCCGCACCCATGCTTCAAGAGTCGCTTGGGGCAAGTTCTTAGCCCACGAGAAAGGTAAACCTTCCTCCCGACTCGAGCAACACACAACTAGTGCTCGTATACACACAACACCGGGCTATCACCAATTTCATTCACATTCACCACTTGAGTAGAATAAATCTAAAACTACACATAAATACTAATCATAAATTAAAAGCATAAAAATAATCTAATTTTACTCAAATTCTATTGTAGCACGCGGATGCGACTAGAACACTGCTCGAGTCAACATTGCGCTCCCAATAGTAATTCCTAAGCTATCATCCCAATTCACATTCCTAACCAAGATAGTTTGTTCAAAACAAAAGAAATAGATAAGCACGCGCTCATGTGGGTGCTGTGGTGTGCAATGAAATTAAACAAAACATTTTAAATGAAATCTTCTAGTATGCAGTGCAATAGTGCACGTGAGCGGGTAAACAAACTACTCTCCCCCAGACTTAAACTAAACAATCCGCATAATATATGACAGGAGAATCAAAATAGAGCTAGGGAAAGAGAGTACCCAATGCTCAGCAAGTGAGCATACCAGAAGATTGGCGTTTAAGCTAAAATGAGCTGCAACATCCGCCATCCAGAAAAAGATACCTGCAGGGGTCAGCTCCGCAAAAACAAAAGAAAAATGACAAACTAAAATAAACTACAGCTAACTAAACATGATTAGAAGAAATAAAAATGCAGAAAAGAAAGATAACTACTGGGGTTATTGTCATCCCAGCACGACTTATTTAGCATTTGTACAGTTCTAGCTAATGGGCCTATGAAAAGAAAAGTGGACAGGTAACTGTTCTAATATGCGTGTAGGTAGCGGATACCTATACGGAGAAAGAACAGTCATGCCTCTACCCGAATATAGATAAAACCTGCCCATCACAGGTAGAGGGAAAAGAAAGTAAGAAGAGGAGGAGGCCTGGTCCTCACTCATCTTACCAAAACTATCCTTGCCCAGCAAGGTATCGTCTGCGGCAGGTCCGCAGGAGGAGAAGGCAATGAGTGGAGCTTCCTCTACGGAGGGGGAATAAACCTCCTCACATGAGAGGATGCTCTCATCATTGACTTGAGCAAAACGCTCCAAGTCCTCCTGAAGTACCTGTGAAGATTCAACCTGCACAGACTCAGATGAAGGAAGGGGATCAAGAAATAAAGAAGAGGAAGAACATAAATAAACATCAATCGGGGGAGTGATCCCGGACTCACTCCCATCAGGTTGGGGAAGTAAAATAATGTTTGCATTGTCATCAATGCTACAAGATTCGGCGGGATCAACAGTGGCCAAGCTAGAGATTTGGACTTCCTCCACCGGTGCTGAGGAAAACTCCTCTTCACCTAGAAGGTTGTCCTCCTCCATAGGAATAGGCACAATACTAAGATCAACCGCCTCCTCCTGCGACACATCATCAACAATGTTGTCAGAGATGAGTGTAGTATGCACAACAGGGAGAGGAATAGTGCTCGGATAAAAGTCGAGCACCGATTCCTCACAAAGAATCGAATCCACTAGAGGTGGTGGATGCACTGGGAGAATGGGCTCAGCAATATCGGTGCCCAGATCAGCCACACATCTGGTGACTGTGTCAACGCCATACCCTTCAAGATGTGAAGGTGGCAAAGACACAAAACCGGATGTTGAAGGTGTGCCGCCAGAGTTAGGATTCGGGACGATCCGGATATCCGGCTCATCATCCTCATCCAATTGGCGACGAAAAGCAGCACAATCCTTCAGGGCATGGTCTGTGCTCCGACAAAACTGGCACTGCCTAACGGGCTTCTTTGGCACAGCGGGGCTGGAGCCGAAAAGAAGTATGACGGTAAAGGCTCAGCAGA
Organism: Dactylorhiza incarnata; assembly: GCA_033032865.1. NCBI lineage: Eukaryota > Viridiplantae > Streptophyta > Magnoliopsida > Asparagales > Orchidaceae > Dactylorhiza > Dactylorhiza incarnata. The sequence continues at coordinate 5,455,408 of JAWHQI010000068.1, forward strand.
GTAGCCATAAGACTTACGCGCACCATATGGAGTACCAGACGAAGTCGGTGCTCCATATGCTGGGCTATAAGAATTATGCCTACTATTCTCCGTAGGGCATTCATCACTAGAGTGGGAGGTAGCTCCACACCAACGACAACGGAAATTGAGATGTGCTCACATAGTGCGAAGATAAAATGATTCAAAAAAAAAAACTATTGTGCAAAATACTACACCTAACAAAATTTACTAAAGCAACCTAATATAAAACAAGAAAATGGAATAAAAAGAACAGAAATAAAATGAAGGATGCAATTTACAAATGGAAGGGTTTCTCTCTCAGATTCTCCCTCTCCAGAAAACTCACACGACTGTACTCCCCGGCAACGACGCCAAAAACTTGATGCGATGATTCGGCAAGTGCACCGGTCGCGCAAGTAATAATAATGGGGAAAATCCCCGAGTGTCGATCTCTTGAGGAACACAGTAAGGTGGAGTTAGGTTTCGAGGAAGGACTTGAGATCGAAGTCCTTTGGGTCGGATGGATTGCGGAAATGGGGGTTGGTTTGGCTTTTGGAAAATAAAATAAAAGCTATCAACTACTCCTATGCAATGCCGCTATGCAATGCTTCGCTCGGTGGGATGGAAGACTACGTAGGCCTTGAACGCGCTACTTCGTAAGGGCGGATGGACGAGTAGGCAAGAGGAACGAACTATGTAGGCCTTGAGCGCGCTGCTTCGTTAGGCGGGATGGAGTACGGGCCGCGATGCCACGCTTCGGTAGGCGGATGGACGAGTAGTCTAGTGGAGTGAGGGTCGCAAGCACCTCTTCAACAAGCACGCCACTAGCAATTGCTAGTGCGGCACACGAACGTGACGGCGGAATGGAAATGGACGGCGGCGCACCTCAAGCAACTCAAATAGATAAATTACACAAACACATAGACATGAAATATATATGTAAATATAACTAATTCAAGTGCCACTTCATCATAATAATGAGATCTAAAACATATACACATCAATAAGAGAAGAATAAGGCAAGAAATTGAACGAATCTGAAGTCTCGTTGTAGATTCACGGTTGGAATTGTCGGGTTGTCAATCCGCGTCCAAGATCGGTCCGCAACTACGTCCGGGGTAGAGAGAGCTGTCACGACTCTCCAATGGACCCGTCTTCTTCGTGTCACAATCCGGTAGAGGTTGCAAACTTCCTCTTGCTCGATGGAGATGGCGGCTAGATCTCTCTTTGAAGCTCTTGGATGAAGGAGGAGGCCGAGAGGAAACTCCGGCTCAAGATTGGCGTGAAGAACAAGCCCGGAGCACCTCTAGATGGTGGACGGCGATGGAGGGGCGAAGTCGGACGAACTGGAGTAGAAAACGGCGGAATACGGCGGGCTCTCTGACCTAAATCGCGAGCAGGGAATTTATAGGCGCTGGAATTAAATAGTGCGCACGGTCAGTGGCGCACGACCAGTGGTCGTGCGCACTAGAATCCTGTGATCGTGCGCCTGCTGGGTGGAACCTGCAAGATACGAAATTTATAAAATAAAATGTTCGCGCGACTAGTGGCGCACGACCAGTGGTCGTGCGCACTATCGTAGGTGGTCGTGCGCACTGCACCAAACAGAACTCGTGAAAAAGGGTTAAGTGCACACGATCAGTGGCGCACGACCAGTGGTCGTGCGCAATAGAACCGGTGATCGTGCGCAGTGTTCCTGTGCAGAATTGCACCGGGAACACCTGCACGACTCCCATTCCAGCACAACCACCAATCTAGCCACTGAAGGTGGCACTTAACAATACATGAAAGCTAATGATGAAGATAAACAAGAAATAACACCAAAACGGGCCTAAAAGTGCACTTAGCTTGGAATAACAGGTAGAGAACAAATATGAGTGATTATGGATCTAAAATGTAGTGCATTGACTCAAATACCGGCCCAGATGAGTCCATAAATGTGTATATAAATGGGACTCATCAAGAATCTCTCTCTCCACGATTCCACCTACGTCGCACCGAATGGAGAAGCACCCTTTCTTCCTTGGAGTCGCACCGCGGAAGTCTCGCCGGAGTCGCACCGAAGAGGATGGAGGGAGGCGGCCTTGGAGTCACGGGCCTTGGAGTCACACCAAGAGAGGGGGGCGGCAAGGGGAAAGCACCACCTTGGCCGAAACTTCCCAAGGGGGGATTTAGGGTTTGCTTTAATCTTCAATGCTCATTCCATCATAAGGACCCCTTTAAATAGGAGTTTACACAAAATAATAACCATCCATGATGGAGATGAAATCTCATCCATCCGCATGGTTAAATACACACCAACATGAATGTAAAATTCAAAATTAAAAATTACAACCATTTTAATAAATATAAAATTATCATCATGAAATAATTTTATATTTATTAATATAAAATAAAAGTGCATGCATAAAAAGTTTAATTCTTCATGGCGGTTTTGGCGCGCCGCGGGCGGAGATTATAACGCGGATTTCCAACAGCATCATCATGGAGCCTCAGATCTTTATGGCGCAGCGCCTCGGCAGCCGGGTCATCATCATCAAGGAGTGTCGGAGGGGACGCGCCATCAATCCTCCCCCACTCAAAATCAAGCATCTCCGATGCGTGGTCCGAAATGTAGCGGCGGAGAAGATCAACATTCAGTCGTTGAAGCTCTGTCGCGAGGACCCAAGAATGGTCTGAAGGAGGGCGATTACGCCAAAGGATGAGGAAGCGGTAAGTAGCACCCTCCGAGGTAGTAAGTGGCTCCACAGACAGTATCATGTCCGGAGTGAGAAAAGTCTTCGGAAATCAGGGAAACATATCAACAGTAGGAATAAAAGTATGCGACTTACCATCCGGTGAAATACCTGTGGGAACCGATAGAGAGAGGTCATCCGTACTACCACTCCCCAACCCATTAGAAGATTTGGTGGAAGGAGAAGACGTCAAGGAGCTCAACTAATGTGGAGGCAATACGAGCATCGTTAAATCCGAGACGTTAAAAATAGGGGAGATTCCCCATTCGGCAGGCAAATCCAAAACAAAAGCGGTTTCACCTATTTTCTTGATGATCCGAAAAGGGCCGGCGCGCTAAGGTGCTAACTTTCTAACGGTGCCAGATGGCAATCGTTCGGGAACTAATCGTACTAAGACCAAATCGTCAACCTTGAAGTGTGACACTCTCCGATGTATATTGGCGTGTGCCTGATAAAAATCATACTGAGCAATCAAGGTAGCTCGTATACGTGCATGAAGGTCATGAATATGTTGGGCAAACGATTGTGCAAATTGACTTGCCTTGTATGTTGGGGGCAAGGGAACCAAGTCAAGAGGCACAGGGGCCTTGTACCCGTGGACAATCTCATTTGGCGACAAACCGGTGGACCAATTTTTGGAATTGTTGTAGGCTAACTGAGCGTGGGGAAGAATAAGATCCCATGTGCCTTTATGATCACTCATGAGACATCTAAGAAGGTTCCCTAGGCTCCGGTTAACCACCTTAGTTTGCCCATCGGTTTGAGGATGATAGGAGGATGAAAACAATAGTTTGGTACCCATTAGGATCCAAAGTGTCTTCCAGAAGTAGCTCGTATACTTAACATCCCTATCCGAGACAATTGTCTTTGGCACTCCTCGGTGACTAACGACTTCCTTAAAATATAGCTTTGCGATATGAGATGCGTCGTCGGTTCTAGTACATGGTATAAAGTATGCCATTTTGGAGAACCTATCCACAACTACGAAGATAGAATCGTGACGACGAGAAGTGGTGGGTAGGCCTAAGACAAAGTCCATGCTCACATCCTCCCAAGGTACGGATGGTATTGGCAACGGAGTATATAACCTGACGTTTGTTTTGGTGCCCTTGGAAACTTGGCAAGTACGGCAACTACTCACTACACGTCCTACCATTGCCTTCAACTTTGGCCAATAAAACTTTTCCTCAACCAGGGTGATAGTCTTATCTCTACCGAAAGGCCACTCAACCCGCCACTATGCAGTTCCCAGATGATATGGAGACGTAGAGATGACTGCGGAATACATAATTTCCCATGCCAAAAGAGGTAACCATCCTTGATAACAAACGCAGTAATAGTGGTGGGGGAACTATCCTGGGCAGATAGGTAAGAATCCTGAAAATCCGGGCATATAGCGTACTCATCTTTGATTCGCTCGAACCCGACAACGTTAACCTCCATAGTGGTGACTAAAAGGGATAGGCGACTAAGAGCATCCGCAACCCGATTGTCCACTCCCTTAAGGTGTTTGAGATTAAAAGTGTAACCCTGTAGGAAGGATACCCACTTGGGGTGACGCGGGCTGATTTTATGTTGGCCATTGATAAATCGTAATGCTTCATGATCGGAGAGGATCACGAACTCCTTAGAGAGGAGATAATTCTGCCAGTGGTGCAAGCATCTAATGACTGCATAAAATTCCCTATCATAGTTGGAATAATTCAATTTAGCGCCCGCCAACTTTTCACTAAAGAAACTCACAGGGTGCCCTTCCTGACTCAATACACCTCCTATCCCCACGCCCGAAGCGTCACAAGTAAGCTCAAGGACTTTCGAGAAATCAGGTAGACGTAAGACGGGTGCCTCAGTCTTAAGCTCTTTGATGCGTTGGAAAGCGAAGGTGGCGGACTTCGTCCAAGTAAACTCACCTTTTTTCATGCAGTCACTAATGGGGGCCATGATGTTGCTAAAGTCTTTGATGAAACGGCTGTAGAAAGTTGCCAACCCATGGAAGCTCCTCACCTCACATATCATGGTCGGCACAGGCCAGTCCTTAATCACCTTAACCTTGCTAGGGTCGACTCTAATGCCCTCCGTTCCAACGATGTAGCCTAAAAACTCCACCTCCGTAACATGGAAAGTGCATTTCTTGAGATTCAGAAATAAAGTTTCCTTCCGTAGGGTGGAAAGAACCACTCTCATGTGGGAGATGTGCTCGGTGGTAGTAGTGATATAAACCAAGATGTCATCGAAGTAGACAACTATAAACTTCCCCATGAATGGCTGAAAGACATGCGTCATCATCCGAGAGAATGTGCTGGGGGCATTGGATAGCCCGAAGGGCATCACAAGACACTCGTATAACCCGTCCTTAGACTTGAACGTCGTCTTCCACTCATCTCCCTCGCGGATCCTTATCTGGTGATAGCCGCTCCGTAAATCTAACTTAGAAAATATCGTGGCGCCAGACAAGACATCTAGAAGGTCATCTAAGCGCGGTATAGGAAATCGGTACTTGATAGTGATTTTGTTGATAACGCGGCTATCAACACACATCCGCCACGTACCATCCTTCTTGGGGGCAAGAAGGGCTGGCACCGCACAAGGACTCATGCTAGTCCTGATGAATCCCTTTTTCATCAAATCCTCGATCTGAGTCTGCAGCTCTTTGTGGGCCGCGGGATGAAGCCTATATTGGGGTTGGTTTGGCAGGGACAAACCCGGAATGAGATCTATCGCATGTTGTATGTTCCTCAAGGGAGGTAACACAGAAGGCAACTCGTCTGGGTACACGTCCATATATTCATCCAAAAGTGCTCGTAACTCCCTAGGCAACTCCTCCAACGCTTCTGATTCACCCTTCGCACTCAGAAGAACTAAAGCGTACATAACTCCCTCAAGAAAAGGATCTCTCACAAACTCTCTCCTACCAACTAGGCTTAAAGCCTTCCTCTCGGCCGGGACAGTAGTGTCCTTAGCCAAAGCTACCGGCTCCTTCGGAACGGTCGATCTCAATGTGATGGTCTTACCGTTGAATTTGAATTCATAAGTATTGGCTAGACCAAAATGTGTGACGTCACGGTCATAAAGCCAAGGGCGGCCTAATAACACGTGGCACGCGTCCATGGGAAGAACGTCACACCAGACCTCATCCGCGTAAGATTTAAAGGTAAGAGGGACCAGGCAACGCTTACTAACCCGGACGGTAACCTTGCTAATCCAAGCTAACTGATAGGGTGTGGGGTGTGGTTCTGTGGTCAGATTCATACGCTTAACGACGTTCTCAGAGATAACATTCACACAGCTACCGCTATCTATAATGAGCTTGCACAGCTTGTCACCACTCTTAAAGATCAGAGAAAAGATACTCGTCCTCCTCCAGTCATCTAGTGGACGTGGAGTGGTCAGAATACAACGCATCACCATTAGGGGGGAATCGTCTTCCAAATCGCTTGGGACCCCTTCGGGGTCGCTCTCCTCAGCGGCCTCATACACATAATCAGTATAATCAGCGGCCATGTCTAAGAAAGCAATGACCTTAGTCTTAGTTGGGCAGTCAAAGGCATAGTGGCCTTGAACACCGCAAGAATAACACATGGTATTGGCCTTGCTAACTTTCCCAATGGGAACACGCTCACTCGTTGGGTTCCTAGTGTTCCTAGCTGTGATCACGACGGATTTAGACTCGGTGGTTCTAGATTTTCCCCTGTCTAGATAGGTGGAAGAAGACGCTCAAACGGTGGTCTTATTCCTCGTGTGGGAATAACGGGAGTGATCCTTGGCGGCTAAGTGTTTTTCAATGTCCAGGGCGGCATTGAAAGTCGTGTTCAGATCTGTGTGCCCGTAGCGCAAGAGCTTCTGCTGGATGTCGGGTTGAAGCCCCTTACGAAACCTGGATAATGTGACCTCTGGGGGTTGCCTAAGCTCGCAACGCACCATACGGTCTTTCAACTCTCCCATATACTCAGCCACCGAATTTGAACCTTGCCGCAGGGTGGCTAGTTCATCGAACATTTGGGTTCGGTGGTAAGCGGGAACGTATTGGTCGGTGAGCAAATTTTTCATCACCGCCCATTCGATAGGTGGGACTTCCTGTCCGACTCCCAACTTCCTTTCCTCATTCAGCCAAAAGGTTTTCGCACGATCTGTCAACTTCATGCGGGCGACTTGGACCTTTTGGAGATCCGTGAGATTGTGCCACTGGTAGTAACATTCCATATCAACTACCCAGCTAAGGAAGACCTGGGGGTCTCCCATGCCATCGTAGGTGGGGGCATCAATCTTGATGGCTCTAGTGATATCGAAACCACGCTCGGGGCGGCGTTCTCGAGGAGGCACTTGGGGATAGCCCCCATTAGAATCTGAATCAGTGACCGGTTGGTGCTGGTTGGGCCCCTCAACATCACCGGGTGGTGGTGGCGGTCCTCCTTGATTCCGTAAGATTTGTTCTAACATCGTCCTAAGGTCAGTCAGCTCGGTGCGTAGGCCTTCTATGGCCTCGGTGTTGGGATCGTTGTGCTGATTCGCGGCCATCCTAGACATAGACGGTGTCGTGTACTCCGTGCCTAGCATAGTTCGCATTCAGGTTCAGGAAAATTTTGGGAAGATGATTTTTCCTAGGGCTGTAGCTAGATTGAACATAGGATATTTTTATAGATTCCTGATGTGCGTAATACGTGGATCGTTAAAATTTTTTTTTTTCTGAATTTTGACAAACATTTCAGATTTCAGACCGCTATTCGCACACCACCTAGACGTATTTACGACGGTTCCAATTTTCAGGCCGACCTAACGAGGACGAATCAAAAAAGTTTCAGTTTTAATGTTGCTGGAAACACGTGCAGGAAGGTACAGAAAAAAATTTCAGATTTTTCTGACATGTTTTAAATTTCTGAGTTTTTACTAAACGCAGACCAATCCGAAAATTTTCATATTTTCCTATTGATTTGAACGACCAACAAGGATCACAGCGAGGATGTTTGCAACGTGGGAGTTGAAACGACCGGCTTTGATACCAAATTGATGTAGGGGTACCGTGACGACGTGGACGTTACTCTAACAGACAACATTCATCACAGAAAATAACATAACAAGAAAGAGCTCCGACCAAAGCGAACGAAAAGGGGTCGGTTGGCTCTCCAAATCTGATAGATAAAATATGCGGGACTCGATACAACGTCCTTAGGACCTACCTCTCTGACAAGCACACAACTCATCGTAAGCCGGACTCGATTCAACGTCCTTAAGACCTACCTCTCCAACAAGCACAGAACTCACCGCACCTACACAAGCATCTATTCCATCAATCGATTCATTCAAAACACAGCGGAAATTTTCCTGGAGCGGTGGTGAACATTCAAGTGGCGATAAAGCGTTAGTTGAGATTAACTCCCTTGTTAGCGCCAAGTGCGCCAATCTTGGAGAGCAAATCAAGGCTAGGCCAAGCTTCGCTCCCGCACCGGATCTACCCGATCCGAACAACAAGAGATTCAATAACAACACTTAGATTTCAGAATTTTGCAAGCGAGAAAATTAAAGCCACGGATAAAACGATTCGACAAAACCTCCACAAACTAAGCGTAGAAAGAATCACTAGCAAGAAGAGGGGTTACCCAACCAAAAAGATGAACACACAAGATAAGGTGGGAGAATCTCTCTCTCCACGATTCCACCGACGTCGCACCGAATGGAGAAGCACCCTTTCTTCCTTGAAGTTGCACCGCGGAAGTCTCACCGGAGTCGCACCGAAGAGGATGGAGGGAGGCGGCCTTGGAGTCACACCAAGAGAGGGGGCGGCAAGGGGAAAGCACCACCTTGGCCGAAACTTCCCAAGGAGGGATTTAGGGTTTGCTTTAATCTTCAATGCTCATTCCATCATAAGGACCCCTTTAAATAGGAGTTTACACAAAATAATAACCATCCATGATGGAGATGAAATCTCATCCATCCGCATGGTTAAATACACACCAACATGAAATTAAAAATTCAAAATTAAAAATTACAACCATTTTAAATATAAAATTATCATCTTGAAATAATTTTATATTTATTAATATAAAATAAAATTGCATGCATAAAAGTTTAATTCTTCATGGCGGTTTTGGCACGCCGCGGGCAGAGATTATAACGTGGATTTCCAACAGCATCATCATGGCACCTCAGATCTTTGTGGCGCAGCGCCTCGGCAGCCGGGTCATCATCATCAAGGAGTGTCGGAGGGGACGCGCCATCAGGCCTACTGATCCAACAAGTGGTATCAGAGCCAGGTTATTCTAAATCGGTCTAACAACCGGGAATAATGACGTCTCATGATCTCGCTTCTATTAGTGGGGTAAAGTTTTATGAAGAAGAAAAATCTCTTAAACCACCTTTATTCGAAGGGAGAAATTATAAAGGGTGGAAACTTTTTATGGAAAAGTTTATTAAAAATTTAGATATCAATGCATGGGATATTACAATAGTTAGACCAGCGAATGAATCAAATAAACAGGAACGTCATCTAAATGCAAATGCTTTAAATAGTATATTCTGTGCTTTATCTCAAGAAATTATCAAATTGATATATTGTTTTTCTAGTGCATACAAAGTATGGAAATTTCTTGAAGAAATGTTTGATTATCCATCTACAGGTATGGAACAAACGCAAGAAGTAGAGAACATACAAGATTGCACAAATGGTCAAAAAGCTCATCTCATGATGGATCAATGGAGTGCACATCATGTGGAAATGAAGAAATCTTATCTTTGGAAGAGGAATGTCAAATAGATGAAGATAACAAAGAAAATCTATGCTCAAATCTCACAACATCCAAAAGCACTGTAAGAAAATCAAATCCTCTTATTGTTTGCAATTCTATTTCTACTTTACAATTGCTACAAATTTAAAAGCGCAAAAATTAAGAAATTACAAAGTGCGAATTGTAAATTGCGCATAAAATAAAGATTTAAAAGCAAAAGTTAAAGTAGAACCAAATTCTGATTTATCTAGTTTTTCCCATGAAAATATAAAACCTTGTTTTGATTGTAATAATAGCAAAGAAAAATTCATGGTTTTTGAAAAAGAACTATTAATTGTAAAAGAACATAATGAAAAATTATCCTTAGAAAATTTATCTTTGAAAAGTGTTTGTGCTACATGCAAAAGTTATAAAATTAAAATTATAATCAAAAAGATGGATGAAACATTTGAGGAATTTAGAAATAATTATCAAACTCATATCGACTCTGTTGTTTCCACTCTTAAAAATAGCACAAGTGCCTATAATAAAGCTAGACATAATGTGATGATCAAAAATGATGAATTAAAATAAAAAATCAACTTGCTTATGAAAATTATAAATACAAATTCACAATATCAAGCTATATCTACAAACAAGTTGAATATGAATATGAATATCTTAACTTAGCCTAATAATGAGAGTAAGAAACACAAAGTATTTGTAAATCAAAATCAAAATCATCATTATTTACAAAATCATGTTTCTCCCAACTTAAAATTAAATTTACACAAATTTCCTATAAACGATACTTTCAATTATAATCTTTAAAATAAAAATAATCACAATGGAATTTTGATGTATATAACACTAAACCAAGGTTTGAATGGAGACCCAAAATTAAAAACGAAACATTAACTTCACATGAAAGGACCCATTCATCACTATCTACCCACAAACCAACACGATATATTTGGGTACCCAAAGGAATCACCATGCTTGGTCCCCTTTGGATACCTAAATCTTTTGTTCAATAAGATATCATTAAATACATGAAGTAGAATTCTTTTAAAATCATAAATTCAAATTTCTACTTCATAATATGCTTCAATGACCTTTATCTTATTTTTTGTTTTCTTATTTCTAAAAGCTAGCATGGTATGGTCATCATATAGACACAAGATTTTATCACTTAAAAATTAATAAATCAAATTATCAAATTTAATGTCATACTTTTTATTTCTGATGACCAATCTATCCTTCCTAAACTCATTGCCTATATATATATCATATAAAATGAATTCAAAATTTAGTATGTGATATTGAAATCTCAAATCATATGATTTCAAATTTATACCACTTCATATGATTTCAAATTTGCTTAAACATCTCCACTTCTTATGATTTCAAATTTATAAATAAAAACGTAAGACAAAATTTTCAAAATTGCTAAAGAAGGACCAGATAAAGATAGCCAAACATCCAAAAAAAACCAAATTAAACAAAATATGTAGCGCTAGCACTAGCTGGTAGCGCCGAAACTAGCAGAAAGTGTCCAAGAACATGTTTTCAACTCCTGTATTTTTACACAAACTCAAATATAAGTTACCCCCAAGACATTCCTATTCCCCTAATCAGTCTCATCTATCTCCTCCACACTGGGACTTGGGGATCATCATTTGTGACTCCTCCAAATCAAATGACGTGGTGGATCCTATGTTGGGCTATCCCACTCCCTACGCTCCGGTGTCGATGTATTTAGCTTTAAGGACTTAATCATAAACTTCACCATCTTCTTAATACTGGAAACATCTTCTTCCACTCGCATCATCCGCTCTCCCATATCTTCTCGAAAAGATTCAAATGAATCATCTCGAGTCCCTCGGGATGATGCTCCTCGCCAGAGTGCTGGTTGAGTGAACGCAGATGGCTCATCCGGGAGTGATGTCACTCGAAGGTGTGTGGTGTTGTAGATAGAAGAAAAGCAATCCGTTAGATAAAAACCAAGCTCAATAGAAGGGTACATCGTTAGAATGACCCTCTATATGATGCCACCGAGGGGCAAGTTGATATATCGCTGGCGGGAAGGTTGCAACAACTTATATGAGTAACAAATCAATGAGAGTAACAGGTCAGCCACATCAAATCTCTCCTCCTCCAGAATGAAATACGAGACATAGCTTAGCTATGTTGTGACCTTCATTGTATCACCTAATTTCAGCATAATAGTATGGCGTAATACATCCTAAACTACAATGCCGTCTACTGTAAGTGTCGACACAGATGAGGTCAGACTCATGCATGCCCTATTATGCAGTACCAAATTCACCTGAGTCCAATCTCTATCAACCCTGAACTTCTCAACTATCTCCAAACTTTTGGGATGCTCTGTCAATTAGAACTCCGCCCTCAGTTTTTCATGTGTGATAGCAACCATATGCCCCTGCACTTGGGACTGCACTCCCCCATCCAGATCAGTCTGCGATGGGTCTTCCAAATGTCCATAAAACTCTTGAATGAACTCTAAGGAAAATGCATCCGAATGAAAAACATTATTACTTCTGACGTGTCAAACAACTACATTATATGATGGTGTCGTGGCAGGGAAAATTCCACAACATAGGGGACACCCACCGCTGCAGCCGCCACAGCCAGTTCTGCACTTTTCTTCTGTAACATCCCTCAAATAACTAGACCCCTAGAGTGATTTTTCATGACTAGGTCATGACAAAACCCTAGGAAGCATAAAAGACCATGTGAACTTAGGCAAGAAGGAGGAAAACCACTATGGTCTGCAAATAGTAGTTTCTAGTTAACAAGCCTAGGGTTAGACTTTAGGGCCTCACCTTGACCCTTTGACCCCAACATAGCATACCTAACCATTTAGGGGTTCCCTTACAGCACCAAGGACCCATTGGGGTCAACCAAAGAGGCCAAATTGACCAAAGTCAACCCTAACCCCAAATTGGTCAAAGTAGCCTAATTAGGGTCAATTGACCTCCACCATGCCAAATTGACCTTTCCCCTACCCTTATATGGTTCTTAGTGACTCAATAAACGAAAACGCTCCATCATGGGGCCATCAATTTGGCCAATTTGACCTAAGTCAACTATAGCCCTATTTTGGTCAAATTGCCCTAATGTGGGTCAATTGACCTCCACTTTGCCAAATTGACCCTACTTAGACCTTCCTAACCCTTAGGGGAGGCGAATGGGTCACTAACCACCCATTGGGGCCAACCCAAATGGTCAAATTGACCAAAGTCAACTCCACCCTAAATTTAGGTCAAAATGACCTATTTTGACCTAATCAAGCCCAATCCACTTGGACTAGACTCAATTGAGGTGGTCCACCACCTAATGGGCTTGGTAATTACTAAAATTGCCATTCAATTTTAGAGAATTCGGCCAGGAGAGATAAAATCCCATTTTCCCCAAAAATGGAGGAGAGAGAGAAAGAGAGAAGTAATGGCATTCATGGCCAAGGGGAGGCCAAAGGTGTTGGAGTTTCTGAGGTGATCTCAAAGCAATCAACAGTTAGTCTTACTGCCAACACAATATGAGCCTATAGGGTCGCACATAAAAGCGTTCGGAGAAGTTGGAGAAAGGATTGTGTTGGCCTTACTCATATTGGATATGAGTGGAGGACCAATCCTGTGACTGCTTGGAATTAAGTTGAGAATGTCTCAACGGGAAATCATTTAAAGGGTTTAAACGAATGAGTATTTACTTGACAAATTCGGCTAAAGGGTTTAACTGAAATGCATCAAATTCGGTTAAATGGTTTAACCGAATTAGCTTGATTCGACAAATGAAATTCGGCTAATATGATTAACCGAATTATAACAGATTCGACTAAAGGGTGTAGCCGAATCATGTCAGTTCGACGAAAGGGTTTCAACGAAATGATATTGCCGAATTTGTATATACGAATTCGTCGAAATGGTTTCGCCGAATCTGAGTCGAATTCGGTTATACTGATTAGTCAAATTCGGCGAATGTAAATCTGGACAGAAATGTTCTAGTCTGCGGATAGCCTGATTTATGCGTTTTAGTATAAAAGGGCAACCAGTTCAAGGTTTACGTAGACTTAATATTCTTCGCGATTTAGACGAGAACGACTGACCGGAACAGTTCCGCGCGAGGGTGTCTCGTTCTTCTCATCCGCCGATCGTCTTCCACCGCCGCTAGTCGCCGTCGTGGTCGCTACCTCCCCTGGATCGGATCTAGCAGTCCGTGGGGACGTTGAGAGCTTCCTTCTCCGACCTAGTTCTTGTACGAGAATAAGCTAGGGTTCTCCTTCGCTTGTGTGGACTTCTATAGAGGGATCGATCCATTTTGATTCTTGAAGAACTCAAAGACAGATTTTGGATTTCTCTTTGGAGCACCTTGGTTGAGTGTTGACTCAATCACGCAAAGGTACTTTGTATTTCGATTTGATTATTCTCTTGAATCATGAAAATCGCTAGATCCGTTAGATTCTTTTGGGTTGTTCTTGTTATTATTTCCGCTGCGCATATTCGATATGTGACCCCGTTAGGGGTATAGAAAACCCAACAAAAGGCTCTCCCAATTGATGGGGATTCATCTCCCCTGGATGTTACAAGAATTTTAGGAGTCTTTCCAGCCCACATGGGGGCTGAAATGGGGAGTTTTCACCATGGCCGAACACCGCAGCCAACGACGTCTGGCTCCAAGATGGTCTGGTTCTTCTCCTCTTCTCTAGTGGATAGATCTACATCAAAAATCGGCAAGGATTGGGGCCAATTGGTTCCCAATCAACATGGCCGAAATCTCCATTTTGGAGGTTTTTCTTCTTGTCTAAACCACCGGTTCCGGCCACCACAGGGCGGCCAAGGCCCCCCATCGCTGACCACCACCTCAAGGAAGGTGGTGGTGGCATTGGCCGGCCGGGGAGGGGCGTGGGTGGCCGGGAAAACCACTTCCAAAACTGCCCAGGTCAGAGTAATCTCAGTCGTCGGCTAGAGGAAGAAGAAAGTGGGATGCCGTCCATTTCTGCATCAAGATGAGTGCTGCAGTTTTGTTATATTATTTTGTATTTTTGTCTTTTATTTTGCTGTACATAGATTAATTTATTAAAAATACTTAGGCCCCTCTATAGAAATAGTGGTCAACATCAAAGTTGTATCCCTTGGAGTCTACTTTATTCAGCCCAAAAAAGGTTCTGTAGCTCCCTGTAGGTCCATTTTGGTGGGACTGGTCCCTAGTGTAGGACAGCCACCCTTTCTTGAATAACTTTTGATTGGGTTATGGGATTGACTTGAAAATTGAAACCTAGGCTATTTGTACTTGCACCCATAATATATCCAAAGATGGGAATTTTAGAAGAACCTTTTATAAGGTTTTTGTAATGATTTAATAAATTAAATATTAATTAATTATTGGGTCAAATGACCTCCAATGCCCTCCAAATTTTGGTGGGTACTTCTTAGGGTTATCACCTGACTCTGGTAAAAATCTCATCCCAATTGGGACTGATTTTGTTTGGAAATTGGTTAACTCAAGTTGGGTCTTATTAGGTCAAAATTAGGGCATGGTGTTTATCTTGGGATATTGTGGTCAAATCTCCTCACCATGAGGTGAAACCTTGGCCACTGGTTTAGGGTCACTCAAAACACCCCCATGAGTGGTTTGGGGTGGTTTGGAGGTGGGCATGCCATAGAACCCTAGTCTTACCCCTTGGGGTGCATATAGAGCTTTGTGAAGGACATGTGGTCAAAAGCTATAGAATGGCCATGGAATTTAGGATATATGTTCATGGGGTGTGATTATGCTCTAGGAAATTTTGAGAGAATTTTAGGAGTACTTATTCCCCTAAATTAGGTCATAACCCCTTTAGAGAAATTTCTTATAAGAGATATTAACATGCTCAAATGGTCTTGGATGATGATGAAACCTTGGTAGTGCCTTCATAATCATATTATAGGCCTCTGGTAGTTTTTGTGTAATTTATTAAATGATT
Organism: Dactylorhiza incarnata; assembly: GCA_033032865.1. Taxonomy (NCBI): domain Eukaryota; kingdom Viridiplantae; phylum Streptophyta; class Magnoliopsida; order Asparagales; family Orchidaceae; genus Dactylorhiza; species Dactylorhiza incarnata. Next base: position 5,470,824 of record JAWHQI010000068.1, read on the forward strand.
TAACCAGTACTTCATTCTCAAGGCACCTATTTTGTCTTAATCTTAAAAAACATAATTGAGGCTCCTAAACTCTCTAGAAAAATGTGTAACTTGATGATAGGACATATCAGAGCACTAGGAAGATCTGTGAATTTTTATATAATTTTTGGAGATTGTTATCAGTAGGCTACTTCACAACATGCTCATATTAGGGTTTCTTTGGAATATTTATTTATGTGGTTAATATGCTTTATAAATTCGAAAATTTGGCTTGAGAACTTTTCTAATCCATATAAATGTCTGGTAATATTCCCATAATTTTTAGACAAGTATTGTTGGTGGTTGCTTCTTTAATTTCCAATTTTGGTTAAATATTCATTATTATAATTAGAGGACAATTCCTGATTGTAAAATTGTGACACTCTGGTTTACTGTTATTTTGGCATGATAGATTTATCCTAATTATATGAGAGCCATATCATAAGGATACCTTACACTTCATGCTCATATTCATACTTGGCAAATATTGGAGAAATGATAATAAATGCAAATAATTAAGGAAAAATATGATTCTCTGGATTTAGTTTTGAAACATCATGATTGACCTCCAGTAAATATCTTGATTCAGTTGGATGAATATTTGGAGTGCTCCTACTTATTAGCTTCATATAGTTAGTTGGTCTGCATATAGTAAAAATGTGAAACTTGGGTATTTATGGGCCTACCTAGTGGAAGTGGCATGTAGTTGGTGTGCATGGTCAGGATGAAGAGGATAAGGTCATCAAAGAGGAGTTTAGGAGATGAGAGTGCTGGGTGAGCTACGGGTAAGGTCGTGCTTGGGATTGACGAAAGATCGTCTTTCCCCTAGCGTGTCATAAACCACATAGGGTTAATACAAGTGAAACGGTAAGAGGGCTATGCTTATGGGTAGATACCAACAACACTAAGTGTCTTGAGAAAGGGGGCATTGGGGAGTCAGCCCATTATAATTCCAAGTACCGTAGTGAGCCCCTTACAGGGTAATCCTCGGGAAGTCCAAGATAAACCATAAATTGTAGGGATAAGTTAACGTACAAGATTAACTTAATAATGCACACACCCACACCCCGTAGTTACGAGAGGTTAGTTGGTTTGGTTGTACGAGCGGTAGGCTCGGTGGTTGAAGCAGCAGACTAGTTAGTCCGGTGAGCTTGTGACTCAGTAATGCTAATTGGTACGGACGGGTTGGTCCGGCGAGCCGTTGGCTCAGAAGGTAATGATGACGGGCAGGATAGCCCGAGGAGTTTATGGATCGGGTTATAGTAGAACATGTTTGCATGTGCATGAAGGTGGTGGGTCTTTGGTATTTGACTGTCGTTCACACCGACGTCAATACGTTGACTCGGTAAGTGTGGAATTTGCACTTAGCCATAAAAGTCTGGTGGTCCAGCCAGTAAGAGTACCCAGATGCTCCGCGGTTTTGCATTGAGGCGTAGGATAGGTCTAGGTTAGGTAGTGTGAATACAAACCTAGAGGTGGGCGAGGCCTAACCCACCGCTTCCGTTTGCCACTATGGGAGTATCCTGGGAATCTTGCTGGCTCCGAATAGGGGGAACTAATGGTATGTGCGCATAGAGTCGAAGTGTGTGAGTTGCACTTATATGAACATAGCATAAACTACATAACTCTGTATGTCATGGCATAAACATTGCATTTCAACCCCTACCCCTATCGTATAAATTGGTTATGGAACTCTTTATATGATAAGCCTTGCTAAATGACCCCTTGGTCTAGCGGTTTGTATGGGCATTCCTATAAATCAATGGTTACTTTTATATTATATACTTGTCTTTATTTACTGCTCTTTAATTGCTCTTTACCATGCTTTATTTATTGCTTCAAATGTATATATATACCTGAGTAGTGGTAGATATTTCCTGTAGACTAGATCCGCCGTCATCTGCTTTGTTTTATACCCCTTGCTGTCCTCCGCTGCATGCTCCCACACGGTGCCTAGGAGCCATTGGGGGTGGGGTGGGGAACATAAGGCTTAGTCTTTTGACTAATGGTCGGTGTACCATATCATTTTAGGGGATCGAGGAGACGCAACAGCACTAGAGGACATTGTAGGTGGAGGCGGGCCAGTCTAGTATAGGAGCACAGAATTCTGGATCAGTGAGTGATTAATAGTTAGCTTCCGTGAGTGATCTTGTAGTGAGGACATGATGTACAGGGCATGAGCCCTTTACTATTGTAACTTTGTTATTTCAGTTATATTATGTGGACATTTATTATATATAGCATGTGATTTGTGGACTTGAACTTCTATTTGTTCGTTTATTCTTTTCTTTTTCTGTGATCGATATGGCTAGTAGGATTGGCGTTTTGTAGTGGCGACCTTCCCAAGTGATGGTTTCACCACAAAGCGGCAGTTCTGGGCATAAGACCCAGGTTTTTTTTAAAAAAAATGGGGTCTTACAAAGTGGTATCAGAGCCAAACCTCGATCTGAATAAAAGAAGTCCACAAACGCTGGGCCACCCCATGCGAGTTTAGTTTGAGGACAAACTAAGCTGCGGAAGCAATGGTTTGCCCATATGGGGAAATCACATGAAAAAGTCCACATTTAACTGAACCTTTTGGCAAGTTTTCTTTTGTTGCCTGCGGCGAACCTTGGCCCCAGCAGGGAATACCTCTGGCTACATAGATCTCTTTAGATAATCCTTTAGTTAATGAGTTAGACTAAACCCCACCAGGACACTTGACTTACCATGACAATTTATATCATGCCCTAGTCCTGAAAGAGACCATTGATATAAATTCGATTAAGGTCCGAGGATACCCCAAAGATATTGGAGGAAGAGCTTAAAGCCGGAACGACCACCTAAGCCATAAACTCTAATAATGATACTTCACATACCAAGGATTATCCACACTGAAAGGACTGCCTCAAGGAAATTTGATGCATAAGCAGAATGGTATGAGACTCGTGGACTCAATTCTCGTATCGGTGACATGATTACATTGAGACAACCACCACGACAAACACCGAGGGTCAGATAAGAATTCAAGTTCAGACGAGACCCGTTTGGCATTGGGTGATATATTGACCCTGATAAGGTTGTCGTAGAAGGCACCTGGAAGAGTCTAAGGTGTGGAGTATACCAATGAGTCTCAAGATAGAACCCCAAGTCTAAGGTTGTATGCCCTAAGGATTGTTTGCATACCTAGGACGAATATATCATAGTGACACCGAAGATACTTAGCCCAAAATGGATAGTGGCTTATCTTTTGTTTATTGGGGCTTACCTTTTGTTTATTGGGCAAATTAGTTACTAACTTGGGTTTCCATTGGATCTAATTTAGAATATGTTGCGTCGTAAACAAAGTGATTTTGAGGTCGATCTTATTCAACGTTACGCAGACAAAGATGAGATGGTGTAACAATAGGTCTGGAATGATGATCTGAAGTATTACCAAGACAATGAAAGGACATCGTAGATCGAGCAATGACTTGACCTTAGTCGAAGCATTAGAAATGTAAAGTTGCTAGGTTTAGTCACTTAGGGATGCAGTAGCCTTTCTGGAAGTTGGGAACTGAAATTAGGTCGTGCAAGCTTTAGTTATATTTGAAAGTTCTGGTAGTTTGGGGCTTTCGGAAGTGATTAACTTATGATTCGTTATTAATCACGCCCTATCATGGTAGAAGATTTTAACTACACTAATAACCCTTATACCTTGGGAGCTATGATGACGGATAAGCAGTGATCTTAGACGGTAACTTATTGGAATTAGAATATAGTGTTTGAGTTTATTATGATAAGAACGATCTAAGTTTATCTTACTTTGGACCATCCGAAAGTGATAAAGACTCGCATATGTGGAAGTGATAAGAATTTGGTGAAATAAACGTGGTGATACTTCCTCGATGAAATTGACTTGTGAAAAACCTTAGGGTTTCAAAAGATTTTACCCATATACCTTATGAATCAAACTCCATATAGAAAATTATTGGGAGCCATCTTACAAACATTGATATTAGTAAAGATTGGTTAACATATACTTATAAGGTTCACAAGTGCACCACCATAAAATTTAAGGATGATTGGGACGCCTGATGATCTGATCAGTCCCACCAATGGTAAGAACTAGATAAGTTGTAGAGTGGGGATGATTGATCACTCGGATGTACTTGAAGGAATAAGAACCTAAACATGCGGAGAAAACTTTATAGAAGCGTTGTCTACCCATATAAACAAGAGCTTTAGTCACTGGAAAAATGGTGTATTTCGGAGCGTGTGTCTCCCCAGAATAAAGAAAGATGTCGTAGGTTTGTGATGCACGGTCAGGTCTGTAGACTGGTGAAAACCAAGTGCAAGAATATTTAGGGAACTACCACAGTCACTGCCCATGTTAGAGTGGAAGCTCAAAGATATAATTATGGATTTCATACATAGGTTACCACATCCCCACTCTGGGTACAAGTTTGTTTGGAACATCGAGGATAAATTGACCAAGATAGCAAGGGTCACCCCGGGCTGGAAGGACACTTTCATTGGTGTTTGATGGGATTTGTTGAGCAGTTTGTCTGTTATCATGGTGTGACCAGGACGATCGTGTCGAAGTAGGATGGACGGTGTACTTCCAAAAAGTGAAGATCAGTTCAGGCTTATCTGGGCTCTTAGTTGACGTCAGCACAGCTTTCCACCCTCAGAGGGACGGAGGCGCATGACTCCACTATCTTGGATCCAGGATGAGGATCCCAAGGCTCTCGGCTCAGAATTTATGATGGACATAGATACCTAAGTGCGACTGATTTGAGTTAGGATGTTGGGGACCAGAGATGCCAGGTCAGGTATTACGATGCGTGGTATCGTCAAGTATTGTTCCAGGTTGGAGACCCGGTGTTTCAGAAGATACATCCGATGCAGGGAGTCTTGCGGGTTCGCAGGCGAAAGAAGCTCAGTCTGAGATAGATGGGGCTCTACAGGATCCCTGTGTGGATCAGCCCGTTTGCTTATAGACTGGAGTTTCCGCCGGAGTTAGCGGGATTGCACGACGTCTTCCATGTCTCCTCCTTTAGGAGAGCTCTACTACAGCCGGAGAAGCAAATTTCTACTATAGGTGGCCCGATAACCTCCGATCGATTGATTCACCTAGAGCCGGTCCGGATAGACCACACCGAGGTGCGAGTCTTGCGGCGCAAGGAGGTTCCGCTGGTCAAGGTCCTGTGGAGAATTCATGGATAGGAGAAGCTTATCAGGGAGCCACTAGAAACGATGCAGCAGAAATATCCGGAGCTTTTAGCTTCAGGCATAATTAGTCTCTTATGGGATGTTGCATACAATCACTTGCGGTAGAAACCCAGTAGGCCTAACCTAAATTTTGAGGACGAAATTATTATTTTTGTTTATTGGGATTTGTAACATCCCTCAAACAACTAGACCCCTAGAGTTATTTTGTCATGAATAGGTCATGACAAAACCCTAGGAAGCACAAAAGACCATGTGAACTTAGGCAAGAAGGAGGAAAACCACTGTGGTTTGCAAATAGCAGTTTCTAGTTGAAAAGCCTAGGGTTGGACTTTAGGGCCTCACCTTGACCCTTTGACCCCACCATAGCATACCTAACCATTTAGGGGTTCCCTTAGCGCACCAAGGACTCATTGGGGTCAACCAAATAGGCCAAATTGACCAAAGTCAACCCTAACCCCAAATTGGTCAAAGTAGCCTAATTAGGGTCAATTGACCTCCACCATGCCAAATTGACCTTTCCCCTACCCTTATAAGGTTATTGGGGACTCAATGGACCAAAAATCTCCATCATGGGGCCACCAATTTGGCCAATTTGATCTAAGTCAACTCTAGCCCTATTTTGGTCAAATTCCCCTAATGTGGATTAATTGACCTCCACTTTGCCAAATTGACCCTACCTAGACCTTGCTAACCATTAGGGGAGTCCAATGGGTCACTAATCACCCATTGGGGCCAAACCAAATGGTCAAATAGACCAGAGTCAACTCCACCCTAAATTTAGGTCAAAATGACCTATTTTGACCTAATCAAGCCCAATCCACTTGGGCTAGACTCAATTGAGGTGGTCCACCACCTAATGGGGTTGGGAATTTATAAAATTGCCATTCAATTTTAGAGAATTCGGCCAGGAGAGAGAAAATCCCATTTTCCCCAAAAATGGAGGTGAGAGAAAGAGAGAAGTAATGGCATTCATGGCCAAGGGGAGGCCAAAGGCTCTCCCAATTGATGGGGATTCATCTCCCCTGGATGTTACAAGAATTTTAGGAGTTTTTCCATCCCACATGGGGGATGAAATGGGGAGTTTTCACCATGGCTGAACACCGCCGCCATCGTCGTCGGGCTCCAAGAAGGTCTGGTTCTTCTCCTCTTCTCTAGTGGATAGATCTATATAAAAAATCGGCAAGGATTGGGGCCAATTGGTTCCCAATCAACATGGCCGAAATCTCCATTTTTTGAGGTTTTTCTTATTATCTAAACCACCGGTTCCGGCCAACACTGGCCAGCCAAGACCCCCCATCGTCGGCCCCCACCTCAAGGAAGGTGGTGGTTGCATTGACCGGCCGGGGAGGGGCGTGGGTGGCCGGGAAAACCACTTCCAAAACCACCCAGGTCAGAGCAATCTGAGCCGTCGGCTAGAGGCAGAAGAAAGTGGGATGCCGTCCATTTCTGCATCAAGATGTGTGCTGCAGTTTTGTTATATTATTTCGTATTTCTGTCTTTTATTTTGCTGTACATAGATTAATTTATTAAAAATACTTTGGCCCCTCTACAGAAAAAGTGGTCAACATTAAAGTTGTATCCCTTGGAGTCTACTTTATTGTAAAATTTGTTTTAGCCCAAAAAAAGTTCTGTAGCTCACTGTAGGTCCATTTGGGTGGGACTGGTCCCGAGTGTAGGACAGCCACCATTTCTTGAATAACTTTTGATTAGGTTATGGGATTGACTTGAAAATTGAAACCTAGGCTATTTGTACCGACACCCATAACATATCCAAAGATGGGAATTTTAGGAGAAACGTTTTCTAAGGTTTTTGTAATGATTTCATAATTTAAATATTAATTAATTATTGGGTCAAATGACCTCTAATGCCCTCCAAATATTGGTGGGTACTTTTTAGGGTTATCACCTGACCCTGGTAAAAATCTCAGCCCAATTGGGACTGATTTATTTTGGAAATTGGTTAACTCAAGTTGGGTCTTATTAGGTCAAAATTAGGTCATGGTGTTTATCTTGGGATATTGTGGTCAAATCTCCTCACCATGAGGTGAAACCTTGGCCACTTGTTTAGGGTCACTCAAAACACTCCCATGAGTGTTTTTGTGTGGTGTGGAGGTGGGCATGCCCTAGAACCCTAGTCTTACCCCTTGGGGTGCATATAGAACTTTGTGAAGGACATGTGGTCAAAAGCTATAGAATGGCCATGAAATTTAGGATATATGATCATGGGGGTGTGATTATGCTCTAGGAAAATTTGAGAGAATTTTAGGAGTACTTATTCCCCTAAATTAGGTCATAACCCCTTTAGAGAAATTTCTTATAAGAGATATTTACATGCTCAAATGGTCTTGGATGATGATGAAACCATGGTAGTGACTTCATAATCATATTATAGCCCTCTGGTATTTTTTGTGTAATTTATTAAATGATTTAACCAGTACTTCATTCTCAAGGCACCTATTTTGTCTTAATCTTAAGAAAAATAATTGAGGCTCCAAAACTCTCTGGAATATGTGCAACTTGGTGATAGGACATATCAGAGCACTAGGAAGATTTGTGAATTTTTATATAATTTTTGGAGATTGTTATCAGTAGGCTACTTCACAACATGCTCATATTAGGGTTTCTTTGGAATATTTATTTATGTGGTTAATATGCCTTTATGTGGTTAATATGCCTTTATAAATTCTAAGATATGCCTTTATAAATGTCTGGTAATATTCCCATAATTTTTGCTCCTAATTGTAAAATTGTGACACTCTGGATTTACTGTTATTTTGGCATGATAGATTTATCCTAATTTTATGAGAGCCATATTATAAGGATACCTTACACTTCATGCTCATATTAATACTTGGCAAATATTGGAGAAATGATAATAAATGCAAATAATTAAGGAAAAAATATGATTCTCTGGATTTAGTTTTGAAACATCATGATAGACCTCTAGTAAATATCTTGAGTCAGTTGGATGAATATTTGGAGTGCTCCTACTTATTAGCTTCATATAGTTAGTTGGTCTGCGTATAGTAAAAATGTGAAACTTGGGTATTTAAGGGCCTACCAAGTGGAAGTGGCATGTAGTTGGTGTGCATGGTCAGGATGAAGAGGATAAGGTCATCAAAGAGTAGTTTAGGAGATGAGAGTGTTGGGTGAGCTAAGGGTAAGGTCGTGCTTGGGATTGATGAAAGATCGTCTTTCGCCTAGCGTGTCATAAACAACATAGGGTTAATACAAGTGAAACAGTAAGAGGGCTATGCTTATGGGTTGATACCAACAACACTAAGTGTCTTGAGAATGGAGGATTTGGGGTGTCATCCCATTATAGTTCCCCGTACCGTATCGAGCCCCTTACAGGGTAATCCTCGGGAAGTCCAAGATATACCATAAATTGTAGGGATAAGTTGATGTATAAGATTAAATAAATAATGCACACACCCACACCCCATAGTTACGGGAGGTTAGTTGGTTTGGTTGTACGAGCAGTAGGCTCGGTGGCTGAAGAAGCAGACTAGTTAGTCCGGTGAGCTTGTGACTCAGTAATGCTTATTGGTATGGACGGGTTGGTCCGACGAACCGTTGGCTCGGAAGGTTATGATGACGTGCATGATAGCCCAGGGAGTTTAAGGCTCGGGTTATAGTAGAACATGTTTGCATGTGCATGAAGGTGGTGGGACTTCGGTAATGGACGATCGTTCACACCGACGTCAATACGTTGACTCGGCAAGTGTGGAATTTGCACTTCGCCATGAAAGTCTTGTGGTCCAGCCAGTAAGAGTACGCAGATACTCCGCAGTTTTGCGTTGAGGCGTACGATAGGTCTAGGTTAGGTAGTGTGAATACCCACCTAGAGGTGGGCGAGGCCCAACCCACCGCTTCTGTTTGCCACTATAGGAGTATCCTGGGAGTCTTGCTAGCTCCAAAAAGGGTGAACTAAAGGTCTGTACGCATAAAGTCGAAGTGTGTGAGCTGCACTTGTATAAACATAACATAAACTGCATAACTCTGCATGTCATGGCATAAACATTGCATTTTAACCCATACCCCTATCGTATAAATTAGTTATGGGACTCTTTATACAATAGGCCTTGCTAAACGACCCCTTGGTCTATAGGTTTGTATGGGAATTCCTATAAATCAATGGTTACTTTTATATTATATACTTGTCTTTATTTACTGCTCTTTAATTGCTCTTTACCATGCTTTATTTATTGCTTCAAATGTATATATACCTGAGTAGTGGTAGATATTTCCTGTAGACTAGATCCGTCGTCATCTTCTTTGTTTTATACCCCTTGCTGTCCTCCGCTGCATCCTCCCACACGGTGCCTAGGAGCCATTGGGGGTGGGGTGGGGAACATAAGGCTTAGTCTTTTAGACTAACGGTCGGTGGACCATATCATTTTAGGGGATCGAGGAGACGCAACAGCACTAGAGGATAGTGCAGGTGGAGGCATGCCAGTCTAGTACAGGAGCACAGGATTCAAGATCAGTGAGTGATTAGTAGTTAGCTTCCGCGAGTGATCTTGTAGTGAGGACATGATGTACAAGGCATGAGCCCTTTACTATTATAACTTTGTTATTTCAGTTATATTATGTGGACATTTATTATATATAGCATGTGATTTGTGGACTTGAACTTCCATTTGTTCGTTTATTCTTTTCTTCTTCTGTGATCGATATGGCCGACAGGATCGGCATTTTGTAGTGGCGACCTTACCAAGTGATGGTGTCACCGCAAAGCGGCGGTTCTGGGCATAAGACCCGGGTTTTTAAAAAAAAATTGGGGTCTTACATCTTCGCTTTAGATCGAGGAGCCATCTTCCACATTATTATAAGAAAAATAAAAATTAAACAAGAATCACTAGCGCTAGCACTAGCATTAGATCCAGGCGCTAGCACTAGCGCCTGCAGTAGTGCTGGCACTAGTCCTATGATCTAAAACACTAGATCTACCTACTATGCAATGTTACCGAATCCTAACCTTCTCAAATAGCTACATCCAAGAATCCCACATGTTCTAGGTAAAATAAAAACTAGAAATCTTCATAAAAATTCAAAATGTAAAACAAAAATCATAAAAAATAGTGGAGATCCTATTTTGATCTAACCTTCTTCTAGATCCATCATCAAAATCAAAAGTTTTCTTAAATGAGTTCTTAAATCTTCATCACAAACATCAAAATCAAATCTTTAAAACAAGAATCATAAAAATGATGAAGATTTGTCCTAGTTCCTCTCTTTAAAAAACAAAAAGATCAAACATCTTAGATCTATGATCTAAACCACTTGATAACTTCAAATATCTTCATCTTTAACATCAAAATCAAAGTTTAAAATAAAAACCATAAGAAATGATGAAGATTTACCTTAGATCTATACGTGGGCTGTGCTATCTGATAGGTTTTTTGGAAGAGCTTGAGGTGTAATGGCCGAAATGATAAGGGAAAGGAGATTTAACTAATGCAGCGCTATCGTTAGCGCGGGCGGTATCGCTTGGTTCTAATTTTCTGTATTTTTAAAATTTTAGAAAATCCCTAAAAATATGCTCTATTATATGTACTACTTATTTTTGCATTTCTGTCTTGAATTGATTTTTGGAAAAAAAAATACAAAAGCCAAATTACAAAAAATATTTTTTACTCCCTTTCTTTGTTTATTTGTTTGATTTCTATTTCTATATGCAAAAATCAAATACAAAAATATAAAAAAAGAATTATCAAAAATCATTTTTTTAAACTTTTCTATTTACATGTATCTTGTGAAAGGGAGATTTGGGCTATCATCCCATCACATCCCCTAGTACTTGGTGAACCCCTCACATGGTAGACCTCGGGAACTCCAAGATCAATTATAAGTGTTCAAACTTTAAAACAATTTTATAAAATCTAAAAAAAACTGTATGGATTTTATTGTTTATATCAAGCATGATTTCATCTTTCATTTAGACCTTCTACAATGTTGGAATTCATTTTTTTCAATCTACTTTGAACATTATTTTTATCATGCTTTGATATATCTAATCACATGTGCATAAATTGTATTGACAAAGTGTTGTGTAAAACTAAGCGTAGCATGCCTCTAATAATGAGTAAATGTTTTATGTTTGATAATGATCTTTCTTCACGCACTTATTTTGGCAAAGTTTACATGTGCTTCTAATCTAAGAATGCTTGCCTGTGTATTGTAATTGTACAATGAATTAAATTTGCACAAGTATCTTACCTACAGTACTTTTATTTGCACTCTTAAAATTAAGAAAAGTGGTTGTGCTTTTAAAACTTCATTGGTTTGCAAAACAAGTGTATTCAGAGAGCTTTGTACAAAACAAAAAAAATGAATGAAATAAAATGACAAAGATAACTCCACCAAGCACTACTTGAACCTCCTAATAAGTCTTAATGAGCATTGTGAGGTTGAGAACCTTGGAAAGAATAGTAAAGTGTCTTGTGCAAACCATAAATTGTTTCTTTACACCACTTGGTCTTTTCAATGTGCGATGAAGGGTGTTGAAGTAAATTATTTGTGTTTTATTGTGCACTTTACTCTACATTTGTCTTGTATTTTTGATTAAATCATTTATTTACTCTCTTCAAAATACACTTATGTGCACACCATTATCTTCCATAACACTTCTTCTCATGAGAATTGGATCCTAATGCTAAATTATATACTCTCTTTATATATAAAATGCACTAGATAACCTAGCATGCTCTCTACAATGTTTGGTATGTTTTGAGTTTGTGGATTACAATAACATTGTAGTAGTTTCTTTTTTGATATCTTTTTTCATGCTTGGTTATTTTATGGTAATCTTTAAAGACTAAAAGAAAAATGATTTACAAAAACATCTTATTCTTTTGGACTTTCACTTATATTTCTTCTTATGAATCGTCATGTTTACTAAAAGATGTTTCTTGTATTTCTATAAGTCTCCCGCAACATTACCATATAACTTTTACCTTGTGTTTTTTATGCTTATCTCAAGTCTTAAAACTCAGAATTCCTTTTCTTTAACAAAGTGGCAGACTTGCTTGGTAATTTTTATATTGTTCTCTTTATGCTAAAAAACTCTGATCTATTTCTAAAAATTTTAATGCTTAAAACTCCTTATCATTTCATTTCCTCTAAAAAGCTTGATCATGCCTTATCTTTTTATCAAAAAATCCTCTTTTTGTGTTTATTGCTTCCTTGCCCACTTTTGCAAATAACAAAAGGGGGGAGAACTAACATGATAAATATTAATTGCTATCAAATGGGAAAACTAACATGACTAATGATTAAGATGATCGCTTAGATATTAGGGGAGCATTCACATGGGGGGAGCATGTATTTAGGGGAAGCAATTCTATATACTTATATCGACATTATCCTAAGTCATCACTTTCACACACACACACACACACAAGTAGGTTTCATCATCCTTATATATTAATGCTCAGATTTATCATTAATGGATTTGTTATTATCAAAAAGGGGAGTTTGTTGGAACAGGGTCTTCCACATCTCCTAGGTTTGAGAATAACAAATCCTATGTGTATTTCATCTTGTGTGCTTAAGTGTGCAGGAAATAAGTCCATATGACTCAAGGATAACATAAGAAAGTTGCCCCAAGATTTGAACCCAAAATTCCAACATGCACACTAGCGCCAGTGGTAGCACCTAGCGTAGGCGCTAACTATGATTAGCGAAATTCCGGGAGCATCTTTAGATGGATTTAGCGCCAGACGGTAGCGGATAGCACATGCGGTAGCGTGAAACACAAGAGGCAAGGCGGCAGATTTTCCCTGGAATGAAAGATATGCGCTCACAGAATAATTCTATATCGGGATAGCGTCGGCGCTAGCGCTAGCGCAGGCGCTAGCGCTCACTCCTATAAAAGGAGGACTCTTCTCTCGTTTTCCTTACACAAGTTTTATGGAGGTTGAGTGCTAGAATTCTAGAGCCTTATTCTGCTGAAAAGTGATCTCCCACCAAAGTAACGTGAATTTCTGAAGGAGGATTTCTTCACGTCGTATCCGACCGAAGATCGCTTCATCAACGCTTATACTACAACGGTCCTTCGTCTCAAACTTCAGAAGTTCTTCAGAGGGAGATTTTAATATTAATGTCATTTAAATTCACATCTTTTCTTATTATCATTTAGTAAATTCGCATCGTGTTGATGACTAGGTCTGGGTAGGACTTAGGGTAGAAATTCACCTCGTGTTGGCGACTGGGTCTATGGTGTAGATCTACGGGGTGTTCGAGGCCATTTCTGAGGAAGGATTGGCTAGAGCGGCTTGAGGCCATATCCTGGGAAGGATAGGCTAGGGCCACCGGTTCGTGAGGATACGATTCGGGATAGAAAATGAAAATGAGTCTATTATTATTCGCCTCCGATTTCTAGCGTTATAAGAAATCAAGTTTTGTAAAGTGTTCTTTTCATATTAATAAAATGATGTCTCATTTTTATTTGCTTAATTTCTTATCATAGTCTCTTATATTTTCAAATATAACAAAATATATCGTAGGTTTTTAAAACCCTTATTCACCCCCCCCCCCCCCTCTAAGGGCGCACACCCATCCAACACCTCCCCCTCTCCAAATTGTTAAAGCCTAAACTCAAGGAGACCACTGGAATTTATAGGAAATAATTCCAAGTTACACGCCCCTGGTCACGGGCGTGACTGGGGTGCGTGTAAGCACTGTTCATCTCAGCTTCGACAATGGCGTGGGTCTTGCGTGATGGCACAATGAAAAAGGGAAATAAACGCCTGTGTAATGTTGGTCACAGACATGTAATCTAGCAGCTTCATTAAATGCGGCGTGGGTCTAGATGATGGCATGGCGGTGAGCAGAGATCATGCGCAAATGTCACGGGCGTGACTTCTGGGTCACGAGCGTGACTTGGGTTGACTTCTCGACGACATCTCCACTTCTCGACGGCAACATTGCTGGCAGGATCCTATGTTTACACGCCACAGGTCACGGGCATGACCCTTGGGTCATGGGGATGACTGGGGGGCGTGACTTGCTGTGAACGAGCTCAAATGTGCGACACCAATTCTGGACTAGTGTTTAGGTTACACGCCCCTGGTCATGGGCGTGACTGGGGGCGTGTAATGCAATTTTCCCAAATTTGTCCCAAAATTCTGCAAAAATAAACATAAGCCAAATTAGAATCCAATTTTATAAAACTATGTATAACCTAAAAATGACATGAAAAAGAAAAATTCAAATTAAATAATTACTAAAATTTCTATTAAAAAGTTATATAAAAATTACTTATCAAATACCCCCATACTTAAGGTTTTGCTATTCCAGAGCAAAAGTATGAGACATAATTTATAAGACATTCATAAAAATTTCTAATTATAAACTAAAATTTCATGAAAAGTAACTTATGAATAAATTCTAGGAGGAGTTAAGTCCTAAATTATGATGATGATTTGAAAAGAGGGAAAGTGTTTAGGAAAGAACTTCTCAAGATAATTAATTAGTTAACAAAATTATAGAAATTAATAAACTAGATTAAATTAAAATTATATGAACTCTATCATAAAAGAAACTTAAGGAAAAGTAACTTACTAAATATTGCTCTCTCCATAGTTTAAACTAAATCTAGATCAAAGATAATTGGCGAAGGGGGATTTCACAAAATTTGGCATAAGAAGAGATTTTTGAAACTCAAAATTTATTTTCTAATTTGTATATGTTTAGGAGTAATGAATTTTATCCTCTTACTCCATGCCATATAATCTCTTATAATTCTCTTCAAATAAAAACAAAAAATGTATATGTTTAGGAGTAATGAATTTTCTCCTCTCACTCCATGCCATATAATCTCTTAAATGAATTTGGGTGCATATGTTTGGGGAATAATCGATTTTATCCTCTTATTCCCATGACATATGATCCTTTAAAATATGTTTTCTTATGCCATCAAAAGTGGTGGGTAGGAAAAATTTCTAGCATATAAATTAAATTATGTTGAGAGCAAATTCTAGTAAATTTAAATTTCCTAAGATCTATAAAGCTAAAAGAAAATATAATAGAAATCTAAAGTGGTTTAACAAATTTACTACAAAACGAAGCCATTTAAAATAAAAAGAGAAGTCATGCTTAAAAAAATTCTCTAATCAAGCTCAAATCATAAATTGATTCTTAAAACAAGATTACCTAAAATTTAAATTTAATAAACTATGATAAACAAAATTTTAGCCAATTAAAAACCTAAAAATGCTTTTAAATATTCTCAACTAGATTTCTAAGAACTCACAAAAACAACAAGTAGGGGTTTTATAAAAAATTTGGGTTTTCTGTTTTATGTTTTTTTTCATATATTTTTTTGGAATTTTTGATATATTTTTTTTTCGGATTTTGATAATGAAAGAAAGGAAAATAGTTTTAAACCCAACATTTTTTTGTTAATTCTTGGACTTCTCGAGGTATAGCCCATGAAGGGTTCTCAACGGTACTAGGAGGTGAGATGGGATGATAGCTCAAACGTCCCTTTCCAAGATTTAAATTTATTATTTTCTATTTTTTTTGAATTTTTGGGTTTTACATGTGCTTAAATAAAAGAAAACATAAGAAAACATTTTTTTTTTACAGATTTTCTAAATTAAGAACTACATTTTTAAGAGCTATTTACACCCCCATACCTAAAGTTAAACATTGTCCCCAATGATTAAAACAAAGTATGAAGTAAAAAAAGTAAATAATGTGCAATACAAAAAAAAGAAATGCAAGATAAAAGAGAAAGAAGAAGAAGGAAAAAGGGCCTCCCTGATTTTGAGGATCCGGGGGGAAGCGGCGGTTACCTACAAAACATGTTAAAGAAGAAACAAAAACAAGAGAAAACAAATAAAAAGATAACTTTGTGGTGCCTCCCAAAAGCGCTTTATTTAAGGTCGCGTAGCTTGACCCAATTGGCGCTCACGATATTGGTGGAAGAATTATTGAATCACTCTTTTCGTTCGAAAGATCTTCTGGAAGATATTACTTAAGGCGGTGCCCATTTACTTTGAAGGAACCTTTTTCCGGGTGGGAAATTCGGATTGTCCCATAGGACCAAACCTCTTTAACAATAAAGGGTCCGAACCATCGAGATTTTAGCTTTCCCAGAAAATGGCGAAGGCGAGATTTTAGTTTTTGAAAATTTTATATTTTTATCGTGGTAAAACTTTCTTCGCTCCTTTAATAATTTGTCGCCTTCGTACGCATTCGCTCGCCACTCATCTAATTCATTCATTTGAAATTTCCTTTTCTCGACCGCTAACGTAGAATCGAGATTTTGAAATTTAAGCGCCAAAAATGTGCGGTCTTTTAGTTCGACCAGAAGATGAAAAGCCTTGCCATAAACCAATCGATATGGTGCACAATCGATATAGGTCTTGTTCGCCGTTCGATAGGCCCATAACGCGTCATCGAGCTTAAGCGCTCAGTGCTTCCGATTAATAGAAATAGTTTTTTCCAAAATCAACTGTAATTCTCGATTTACGACTTCGACTTGGCCGCTCGTTTGTGGGTGATAAGCAGTGGAGAGTTTGTTCCTGACACCATATTTTGCTAAAAATTTTGTGAATTGGCTATTGCAAAAATGGGTACCGCGATCACTAACTATAGCACGATGCGTACCAATTTGATAGAATATATTTTTTAAGAAGTTAATGACAACTCTCGCATCATTGGTGGGGAGAGCTTGCATTTCTGCCCACCTTGACACGTAGTCGACCGCAACGAGAATGTATTTGTTTGAAAAAGAGGGAGGGAGGGGACCAACGAAATCAATACACCAAAGATAAAAAATTTTGTATTCTAAGAAAATATTTTGGGGCATCTCATCCCGGCGGAAGATGTTCCCCGACTGCTGGAAGCTGTCGCAAGCACTCACAAGGGTGTGAGCATCTTTGAAGAGTGTGGGCCAATAAAAGCCCGCCTTCAGCGCCTTCCTCACGGTTCAGTTCGCTTGATAATGACCACCGGTTGGTCCCTCGTGACAATGCCGTAAATTTTTTATACCTTCCTCAATCGAAATGCATCTTCTCACTACCTGGTTTGCACAAACACGGAATAAAAAGGGGTTCCTCACAAAAATAATTCTTTAAATCAGAAAAGAATTTCTTCTTTTGCTGACTCGAGAATTCTGTTGGTAGGACCCGGGCTACTAGATAATTAGCCAAATCCGCAAACCAGGGGGTGGAAGATGTATTTAAATTTTCGAGAGTGAGGAGGCGCTCTTTAGGGAATTTATCATTAATGTTGACTTCTATTAACGCTTCCGTGGCGGGATTTTCTAAACAGGAAAGATGATCGGCCGTCAAGTTTTCGGTTCCCCTTTTGTCCCGGATCTCTAGATCAAATTCCTGCATGAGGAGGATCCATCACAAAATATGGGTCTTGGCATTCGATTTACTTAAAAGATATCTAAGAGTGGAGTGATCTGTGAAGACGATAACTTTTGAGATAGTGATGTACGACCTACACTTATCAAAAGCAAAAACAATTGCTAGAAGCTCCTTCTCAATAGTGGTGTAGTTTTCTTGTGCCGACGTGAGTGTCTTGCTTGCATAATGAATTGGGTGGAAATACTTACTCACCCGTTGACCTAATACAATGCCTACCACAATATCACTCGCATCACACATAATTTCGAAGGGTAGCGACAAATCCGGCGCAACTAGAATCGGAGAATTTATAAGCTTTTCTTTGATAAGTTTAAAGGCCAAGTGGAATTCATCATTAAAATGGAAAGAAGATTCTTTTGCGAGAAGATGAGTAAACGGCTTCGTGATTTTGGAAAAAATTTGTACAAAGCTCCGATAAAACCCTGCGGTCCTAGGAAACTCCTAATAGCTTTTACATTTGCTGGAGGGGGGAGTTTTTCGATTACTTCGATCTTGGCCCTATCAACCTCGATCCCTTTGCCCGATATTTTATGGCCAAGGTCTAATCCTTCTTTGACCATAAAATGGCATTTCTCCCAATTAAGAGCAAAAATTGTTTCCTCACAACATTGTAGCACCCGCTCGAGATTTTTTAAACAATTTTTGAAAGAGTTTCCGAAAACGGAGAAGTCGTCCATGAAAACCTCCATCACTTCCTCTACTAACTCGTCGAATATCGCCAACATACATCTTTGTAATGTAGCCAGCACGTTACAAAGACCAAATGACATCCTTCAATATGCGAAGGTGCCAAAGGGACAAGTGAATGTTGTTTTCTCTTGGTCGTCGGGCGAAATAGGGATTTGAAAGTATCCCGACAAACCATCGATAAACAATAGTAGGAGTGACCTGAAAGGTGCTCTAAGATTTGATCGATAAAAGGTAACGGGAAGTGATCCTTACGGGTGGAATCATTTAGTTGTACGGGTTGGGATCAATTCATTATTTTCATTTGCTACTACCGTTATGCCGCCTTTTTTTGGCACGACTTGTACTGGGCTAACCCAAGTACTATACGATATCGGGTAGATGATTCCCGCATCTAAATTTTGATAACTTCAGCCTTAACAACTTCTTTCATATTCGGGTTTAGCCGTCGTTGAGACTGGACCGTGTTGCGGGAATTATCCTCGAGGAAGATTTTATGAGTGCAGAAGGAAGGGTTAATACCCTTGATATCCGATATTTGCCACGCAATTGCGTGTCGGTGATTGCTTAAGACTATAGTCAATTCAAAAATTTCCGGATCCCTAAGTTCGGATGACACAATAACGGGTAGCTTAGAGTCTTTTTCTAGAAATAGATACTTTAGGTGAGGAGGGAGTTGTTTCAATTCAAGGACGGGTGGTTCTTCATATGAAGTTTTAATTTTCAATTTTTCTAAATATAGTGGTTCGGGTGGTGTGGAGAGAGAGACTTCTTCTTCAAGACAAAAGTGCTTGGCGTGCTTAGAATCAGTACACAATGTGGAGACTAACACGGGAAGTGAATAAAACTCGTTCTCAAAACATTCTTCTAATTAGTAGCACGAATCGTCTTTCTCTAAGGTGTTTCGCATCGAGGGATTTATACTAAAAGTAACTTCATCGTCTCCAACCCGAAGGAGGAGCTTTCCGTTACTTACATCGATAATTGCGGGCGAGGTGGCAAGGAAGGGGAGGCCGAGTATGAGGGGTACTTCGGCATCCTCTTCGATATCAAGAATGACAGTCCACCGGGAAGATGAACTTGTCAACCTTAACGAGCACATCCTCCACTATCCCTATTGGATATTTTAATGAACGATCGGCGAGTTGAATACTCATTCGAGTGGGGCTAAGTTTCCTAGGCCTAAATTTTTGAATAACAAAAAAGGCATGGTGTTGATGCTTGCTCCAAGATCCGCTAAGGCGTGCATTATTAATGAATTGCCAAATAGACACGGGATGGAGAACCGTCCCGGTCATTTGCTTTTTGAGGCAATTTGTTGAGTACAACCGTGGAGCATTCTGCGTATAAGGAAATATGCAAAATATCTTCCAATATCTTCTTATTCAAGAGCAACTCCTTAAGATATTTTGCATACTTCAGCATTTGAGAGATAGCCTCGCAGAAGGGTACATTAATATGAATTTGTTTTAAAATTTCTAAATTTTTTTTGTAATTTTTCTCAGCGCACTCGCTCGTAAGCTTAGATGGATACATAATATTTGAACTAGAAGTGTGCGTATCTAGCGTAGCGGGCAAAATTTTATGATAAAATAGGAGTAGGAGGAGGAGGAGAAAGTGGAGAGGAAGTTACCTTGGGTTTGTCCTGTTTTTAAACCACCTCCTTCCCGCTTAAGAGTGTGATCACGGTCGCGCTCTCCCTTGGATTTGGCTCCGTATTCCCATGTAAAGTTCCTTGCTGGCGCTCGGAGAACATTTTTGCTAGCTTCCCCACTTGATTCTCTAAATTTTTTATCGATTCGGTGAGGTTCTGAATGTTTGATTCATTAACAACAACATATTTTGCAAAGACCTCTTCAAACGGAGAGTGCTTTTGCGGTGGAAAACCGGGTGGATTAAAGTTTGGAGGGGGAGTTGGGTTAAGAAGTTGATTCGGAGGTTGATTCATATTTAAAGGACGCTGAGTATTTCCTTGGTTGCTCCACAAGAAATTCGGATGGTTCCTATAACCCGCATTGTAGGTGTTGTTGTACGGAGCGGAGTTCGGGTTATAAGAAGGCCGAGGTGGACTTCCCATGTAGTCAACCTACTCTTCCACTTGGAGGATTAGAGGCAGAGGAAACAGACATCTCTGCCACTTGCTTTAGTAAGCGCTCAACTTCTAAAGCTAAATTAGAAACAACGTCTATTTCAAAAATTCTGGTTGGCCAAAAATTCTGGTTGGCTTATTAGGCCATGCTCGGGGCAAGTTCCATTGATAAGCATTCATGTCCATTTCCTCAAATAACTCTTGAGCGGCCTCCAGGGTCTTTTTATTTAATGTACCCTCGGCGGCCGCATCAATCATTTGCCTAGTTTGGAAATTCAAGCCATTATAAAAGATTTGCACTTGTTGCCAAGTAGTAAGTGCGTGGTGAGGGCATCTACGCAAAAGCTCCTTGAAGTGCTCCCATGTATCATAGAGAGTCTCTGAGTCAATTTGCATAAATGACGCAATATCTGTTCGCAATTTGGCGATCTTTGCAGACGAGAAATATTTAGTGAGAAATATTTCTGCCATATCGGCCCATGTTGCTGCACCATTTGAGCCAAACCACTGCATGGCCCTAGACCACAAATAAAAGGGAAAAATATGTAATCGAATGGCATCATCGATGATGCCATTGATTTTAAACGTGTCACATATTTCGAGAAAATTAGAAATATGATAGTTTGGATCTTCGTCCGGCTGACCATCGTAGGTCACTTATTGCTGCACCATTTGTATGATGCTAGACTTGATCTCAAAATTATTATTCGCCACAGCGGGTCGAACAATACTTGATTGCCTGCCTTCTAGATTCGGCTGTGTATAATAGGATATGGTCCGTTGTGCAGCCTTATTAGGATTTAACGCGTTAGGATCAGGAAGATTAAGATTGGGATCCAAATTTGTTGTGTTAGTGTCCCCGATCGACTCTTCGAATGATAAATGTATTTCCTGATCACGAGAATGGCAGCACAGCGAAAGGGTTCGCTCGATCTTTGGATCAAAAGGAATATTCAAAGCGCTACCTTGGGTCATACACTAAAAAGGATAAAGGGAAAGAAGAAAGAGAAAATAGAGAATAATAAAACTAAAAATAAATAAAGAGGAAAACTTGATTATTATAAATTTTTTTTTCTTTTAGGCGGATTAAGTTAGTCTTGGACTTCTCGAGGTATACCCTGTGAGGGGTTCTCACCGATACTAGGAGGTGCGATGTGATGATAACCCAAACGTCCCTTTCCAAGATTTAATTTACACCCTTAAGATTTTCGAAATTAGAAAAAGTAAAATAAAATAATATAATAAAGTTAATAGCTATCCTCTTTTCAAAATATCTATGCAAAAGCTCCCCGACAACGACACCAAAAACTTGATATAGAAATTTCAGATTTAAGTTAAGCGTTGGATTAAAGATGTTTTCCAAAACTATATCCGATAAAGGCAAGTGTACCTCATCGTCTATAATATTGGATATTTTGAAATACCATGGTCGTATTCCTCGGGGAGCGTTGATTACTTGTACTTCGAGGAGGTCACTATTACCTTATCTAATAGATTTTTTAGGTTTTGTTTTACTTAGCTAAAAGAGAAAATTTGCAAACTAAAAGTAGCCGGTGCAAAACGATGATAAAAAGATTAGTGCTCAATCTTAAATCACCATGGAGTGAGAATAATCAAGTGAAAGAAAAATAAATCTAATTCCATTTTAATTAAACTACTTGACCGTGGAGGTTCCCGAAGCTTGAACATGCCTCTCTCGAGGTTAATGCCCAACTAAGTTTAGGAAAAATCAACCGAACTCTCGTTCTATAATCGATTTCCTAAAACTTGCTTTACGTTGTGAACATCACTATTGGATTTGACTCCAATTCGGGAGATTTATGTCATCCTCTCTTGAGGGGTGCGTGCAACTCTCTTTACCCTCGAATGATTGATTCATACTTTGAGCCTCTCGGCTAGCTAAGTATGAAAATCTTGTTAAATTTTCTATTTGAATTGTTTAGGAGTAAGCAGGAGTTGCATCAACTTAGTTATAGCCAAACAACCACAATGCCACACAGCAACACAATAGACTTTATTGAATCACAAAACTTTATTACAGTGCGATACATACATGGCGAGACATGATTCATAAGAATCACGGAGGAGAGAAGAACAAAACACACCAAAAAACAAATCTGGCGGCTTGACAAGCTAAGACCGCATAGACCGCTGAACTCCAGAGACCGCTCGACTTGACCTGAGATCGCACGAACAGAAAATAGGCAAGATGACCTGTACTGCAAGACCGCCATCTCAGATCGGACGAACTGGAGCTTATTGAGTTGATCAGAGAACATAAGTTGTCTCCAGACTGCAACTCAGATCGCCTAACCGCTGAAGGTCGCCTGATCGCCGAGCTTGCTGCGAACAACACAAGAACAACATAAACTAGTTCATAGACATGCCGTTGCCGAACAGTTTATTCAAGCAGCTGGAAAATCACCAAGGAAGGAGACCGCAACCTGCTGAATGCAAACCTGCAAACACAACAAACAGTCAAATCGCTTCCGAGACCTCCCGACCTCAAAGTTGAGACCGGACGAAACAACCCAGGCTCTACTTCTTACAGTTCTCGTTATGAATGACAGGCCATGCACCCCTATTTATAGGCGAGAAGACGGATGTCGTCACCGCCGCAAGAGATACAATCACCACCCATCAGATAGCCAGCGGTCTTACAAAGCAGACCGCGCGATCACACCACTTGAACAACATCCTATCCAAGACTGCAAGTCAGCAGCAGACCGCGCACAAGCCGCGCAGACACAAACCACTCCTTCCTTAGATTAACAAGGACAACCCAAGAACATCTGGCCGACTTCAGACAAGTCGCCAGATCACCCAGCATAATTCGCTCGGTCACAACGGTCACTCAAGAACAGACCTCCCGGTCTTCCACAAAGAAGATAGATCAACCAAGCAGAGCAAACCGAAAGAGACTGGAACATACAAGAACAAACTGGCCATCACAGCAGACCGCCAGAAGCAGACTGGCAGTGCACCAACATAGAGACCGCGTGGTCTCTACGATCACCAAAATACAGACCGCTGGCCACCTTCCACTCCACTTCAAAAATTTCAACAAACCTAAGCGAAAACCATACATCAAAAATATGGCCTCACTAGGCAAAAAACAAGGGTAATTCAAGTGTTAAAAGAAACGGAAAAAGAGAGCTTAGGAAATCATAAATTGATTATCTCATCCTCGGATCATTTCGATCGAGCACTAATGAGAATTAGTTAATCATAGTGGAGGGGAAAGAGAAAGAAAAGTTAAATTGCATGAAGGAAAAGTTACTAAACAGAAAGAGAGAATGAACAAAAACAAAACAATTTTTTATTAATAACAAAAGTGATTACAAGCATGAAAGGAGATTACAAAGCTAGAAAAAATTAAGGCTACAAGCTTACACTAGACTATTGCGAAGAAATAAAACTAGAACATTGCATGACATGAAGAAAAAGAGAGAACATGTAAGGGAAAAACAAGAAAAACCTCACTAACAACTATAGTAGCACCTCCCCCTCTCCAAATTTCCGAACCCTGAACTCAAGGAGACCACTGAAATTTATAGGAAAAAATTCCAAGTTACACGCCCCCGGTCACGGGCGTGACTGGGGGGCGTGTAAGCACTGTTCATCTCAGCTCCGACAGCGGCATGGGTCTTGCATGACGGACGACGGAAAAGGGCATTACACGC
Source organism: Dactylorhiza incarnata (assembly GCA_033032865.1). Taxonomy (NCBI): domain Eukaryota; kingdom Viridiplantae; phylum Streptophyta; class Magnoliopsida; order Asparagales; family Orchidaceae; genus Dactylorhiza; species Dactylorhiza incarnata. The sequence continues at coordinate 5,494,883 of JAWHQI010000068.1, forward strand.
CCGTGTAATGTTGATCACGGGCATGTAATCTGGCGGCTTTATTAAATGCGGCGTGGGTCTAGATTGCAGCGCGGTGGTGAGTAGAGATCATACGCGAATGTCACGGGCGTGACTTATGGGTCACGGGCGTGACTTGCGTTGACTTCTCGACGACATCTCCACTTCTGGATGGCAATAATGCTGGCATGATCCTATGTTTACATGCCCCAGGTCACGGGCGTGACCCTTATGTCACGAGCGTGACTGGGTGGGGGGGGGGGGCGTGACTTGCTGTGGAAGAGCTCAAATGCGTGAAACCAATTCTGAACTAGTGTTTAGGTTACACGCCCCTGGTCACAGGCGTGACTGGGGGGCGTGTAATGCATTTTTCCCAAAATTGTCCCAAAATTCTGGCAAAATAATCATAAGCTAAATTAGGATCCAATTTTATAAAAGAACTATTTATAATCTTAAAATGACAAGAAAAAGAAAAATTCAAATTAAATCATTACTAAAATTTCTATTAAAAAGTTATATAAAAACTACTTATCAAATTCTATCCTCATAAACAAAAGCTTTTACTAGAGCGCACTCTCTAAATTTTACCTATCAAGTTTTTGGCGCCGTTGCCGGAGATTTCTGTTAATATTTTGAAAACAGAAAACGCTATTTATTTTATCCTTATCCTTTTTCTGTTGCTTTATAAACCAAATATATATATAATAAAAATTCAAAAAAACACCAAAAATATTACATTCCTTATCATTATAAACTTTAAGAAATCCAAAAAATCACAAAAAAATGAAAAACTTTAAAAAGGCCTTATTTAAATATTTTAAAGTTATAAAGTTTTATTATTGTGTTTTAACGTGTTTTGCAGGTGTTCATACGGTCACCCGGTCTCAAAATCAGGGATGTGCCCATTCCCCCTACTATTTTCTTTTTTGTCTTTTATTTTTCCTCTTTTCATGCTTTTGTATATATATTTATGTTCCTCCTATTTAATTTCAACATTGGGGACAATGTTGGCTTCTAAGTATGGGGGTTGAAAGTGCACAGTGTGCCTCTGAGTATTCTCTAAAGGGGGGGGGGGGGTGAATAGAGTTTTAAATATTTTTTATCCTATTTGTGCACACACAATAGAAACACTAAGTGATTATGCAATCAGACAAGCCAAAGACAGAATAAGATATTTGGATGTTTTGAAATCTATTTGATGTACCCTTTAGGTATCTTAAGATTCTCTTGACAGAGACAGAGACATGATGAGATAACTTAGGTGATTTGGCTGTTTTGAAATCTTTTTGATGCACCCTTTAGGTATCTTAAGATTCTTTTATAGAGACATGATGAGATACCTTAGGGTTCACCTGATATATAGCACAGACACATGCGACAAACATTATGTCAGTCCTACTTGAAGTTAGGTACAGAAAAGATCCAATCATGCATCTGTACTTGGTTTCATCAAAGGGTATTCCCTTCTCATCCTTGACCAGAGACACATTGGTTCCCATTGGAGTCTTCATAGAAGAAGCACTCTCTAATCCAAATTTCTTGACTAGCTCTTTAGTGAACTTGGTATGTGAGATGAATATTCCATCTTCAGATTGTTTTAATTGGAGACCTAGGAAATATTTGAGCTCACCCATGCTGCTTATCTCAAACTTTCCCTGCATCAAGTTGGCAAACTTTTTTGCTGAGATTGTCATTTGTAGAACCAAAGATAATGTCATCTACATAGATCTGTACTAGAAAAATCTTGCCCTTAACTTCCCTGAGGAACAATGTCTTATCAATCTTTCCCCTGGAGAATTTGTTCTCAATGAGAAAGCTTGACAGAGTCTCATACCCGGCTCTAGGTGCCTGTTTTAAGACATATAAGGCCTTTCTAAGAAACTATACGTAGTTAGGATGAGTATAATCAACAAAACTTGAAGGCTGTTCTACATAGACTTCTTCTTTGAGGTCACCATTCAAATAGGCTGACTTTACATCCATTTGATAGACTTTGAATCCTTGGTAGGCTGCATAGGCCAAGAACAGTTTGATGGCTTCTCGTCTGGCTACAGGGTCAAAAGTCTGATCCATGTCAATTCCCTCCTCCTGTCTATAGCCCTTTTCCACTAGCCTTGCTTTATTCTTATAGGGGCAAAAGTATTCATAAGCTTCCATACTTTGCATCTCTTAAACTGGTTCAGCTTCTCCTAAATTGCTGCAATCCAAAAATGGTCCTGATTTGCTTCCTCAAATTTCTTGGGTTCAATTTGAGAGAGAAAATTCAGGTACAATGCTTCATTCATAGCTCTGCTCCTTGACAACACTCATTGGTTGACATCTCCTATTATTTGCTCTTGAGGACGATCTATTACTTGTCTCAACGCAACTGGCAGCATTCTGGGGATTTTTGCTATGACAGGTTCTTCAGGTTGCATTTCTTCTGTTATTTTTGAGCTTTCGACACATCTTCTTCAATTTCAACTGTTACTAAATGGTTTTTATCATTAACTGAGGTCTCAGCCTTGTCTTCAATGGATAACTTTTCCATTTTCTCTATTGTACCTGCATTCACTAGAGAACTAGACCAACCTTTATGTATAAGGCTAGTCTCATCAAATACAACATGTACAGATTCTTCAACAATTTGGGTATTGATGTTGTACACCCTATAAGCCTTGCTATAGGAGCTGTAGCCAACAAAAATACCCTCACTGCTTTTCTAAGCAAACTTGGTTAGCTTGGATTTCCCATTATTAAGGATATAACATTTACTACCAAAGATCCTGAAGTAGGATAAGGTAGGTTTTCTGCCTTTCATCAGTTCATAGGGAGTCTTCTTGTGGTCATTGATGATGGAGGCCCTGTTTACCACATGACAAGCAGTATTGACAGCCTCTGCCTAGAAATATTCTGGTAGAGAGGAGTCACTTAGTATTATCCTACTTGCCTCTATCAAGGTTCTATTTTTCCTTTCTACAACCCCATTCTGTTGAGGAGTTCTAGGGGAGGAAAATTCATGGGAGATACCTAGTTCTTGGCAGAATTCTGTCATGGCCCCTGACTGAAATTCTGTACCATGGTCACTTCTGAATTTGACCACAATACAGTCCATCTCATTTTGGATCTGCCTGACAAAGTTCTTCAAGATATCTAAGGTATTTGACTTCTTTTTAAGGAAGAACCCCAAGTGAACCTTGAGTAATCATCAACTACTACAAGGGTGTAAGTCTACCCTCCTAAGCTGAGAACTGACATAGGACCAAACAGATCCATGTGCAATAGAAATATGCACCTAGAGGATTCTTTGTTAGATATGCTCTTAAAGCTGGTCCTTGTCTGCTTCCTAAGTTGGCAAGCTTGACAGTGACCTTCCTTGATGCACTTAATATTAGGTCCATTTCTAACTAGGTCTTGTGAGAAAAACTTGCATATAGTCTTATAGTTAATGTGTGCAAGTCACTTGTGCCATTGTACACAAAGAGCCTCTTTGTCATTAGCTACAAGAAGCATAGGCATGAAAGAATTTGCATTAAAGAAATTTATGCAGTAAATGTTACCACTCCTAGTGCCAGTTAAGGTAGCTTCGGAATTTAAAGACTTCTTAATTAAACACTTATCCTTGTGGAAAATGATAACAAAACCTAGATCACAAAGCTGACTTATGCTTATAAGATTGTGTTTCAATCCCTCAACATAAGCTACCTATGTGATGGTAACTAGGCCATTAGAAATATTACCATAAACATTAGTCACACCCTTTTCTGAACCTCCAAAGATCACTGTTGGTCCATTCTCCACATAGGTGAAGCTTCTTAGATACTTCCTGACTCTAGTCATGTGCTTGGAGCAGCCATTGTCCAAATACCAGATTAGAGACTGGTTGGCATTTGGACATACTTACATGAAAAGTTAATTACCCTTAGGTACCCAATTTGGTTTGGGTCCTTGGTTCCTATTAAGAAGATAAAATGGAACACCACACCACTGAGAGTTATGCACTCTCTTTGCAATGGGTCCTGTTGGGTTGAACTAACAGTCCAGGGAAAAGAGCCCTACATTCCCACAACACCATCATTCATATCTATTATATCTTCTCTTTTGCCTCACCATCTGAGTGGGGTGGGAGTGCTGGTGAGCAGGAGAGAAGACAATTGACCAAACAAGTCTTGGGTGAACCTCACAGGTCTGGAGTGGAGCTGGTCTCACCAATTGTTGGTTCACCTTCTTGGGAACAGGCTTTGTAGAAGCAGCCCTTCGCTTACTCTTGAGTGTTGTTGCCATTGGTCCATGGGCAGAAGGACCTGATGCTAACACCTTCTTAAGAGAAGGTTGAGCTTCAGAGCTTTTGTCCTTGACAGTCTCCTGATTGAATCCTATACCAGCTCTGAATGATCCAGAGAAGATATCAATAATGGGCAAGACTGTCTTGGGCATAGAGAAGCTTGCAACAAGTTTCTTCTCAGCCAGCAGCATCTCCTCAAGGTCCTTAATGACCTTTTTCTTCTGACCCAATTCAACATTCTTAAGCTTTATGGCTTCCTTGAATATGTCCACTTCTTTGCTCATGGCAGTCAGCTTTTCAGCTGTCTCCTTGAGCTCAGACTGGGCACCCTTCAAGGAATCTAACTTCTTGGTCTACACTTTGAGGAGTTTCTTACAATTCTTGAAAGCTTTCCATAAAGTTATATACTGCTTTATTAAGTCAGATTCAACTTCATATTGGAATATTGACGTTGTGTTGTTGGCAGCAGACATACTCTCATCATCATGCAAAGAGTCTGCCACTGATTCAAAATCAGAGATAGATAGATGAGCTTTGATAGGTATCTTCCCAGGAGAGATGTCATCCTGGGTGTCCTCATTTATTGTCATCAGGCCAATCAGTGCTTCTTCCTCAGTATCTGTGGAATTTGAATCAGAATCACTTAGAGATCTAATTTTCATTGCTACAAACTCTATTTCATGTTTCTTCTTATCCCTTGACCTTCTCTTATCTTGATAATTCTTTGATTCTCTTCTCTTAGACAAACAATCAGCAGCTATATGACCTGTTTTATTACACGAGTAGCAAACAGTGTTAGCAAAATCAAATTTACCAGGTTTTGATTTATACCTATCCTCCTTTGAGGATTTATATCTGTCATGTTGATCAAATCTTCTGGAGCTTGAAGAGGAGGGTCTGTAGTTGCCTCTTCTAGTTCTTCTGGAGATCAGCTTCTTGAACTGCTTAGAGAGAAGGGCCATCTCTCTATCAGTATTATTAGAATCCGATGTGCTGGCATCAGACTCTTTACTGCTCTCTGATTTGTTCTGGTATGCAGGAGTTTTATTCTTGGACCTTCTTGTGCTCTCAGCCATGAGAGCCATAGATTTTTCTCTAGAGCTCCCCTTTGAGCTTTCTTCTTCAACTTTCCTAGTGTTGAGCTGAAGTTCATGGGACAACAACTTCCCATACAAGTTCTTGGGCTCCAAGATGCCCAGTTGACCCATCTCTCTGATGGCACAAATTTTAATATCCCATTCCTTAGAGAGGATCTAAGGAACTTATCATTTAGGTCAGAGTTTGTGAATTCTCTGCCATAGTTTTTCCGCCCATTTACTATTTTGAAAACCTCTTATGACAGCTAGAGATGGTTTCATTCTTGCCTTGCTTGAAGGCTTCATACTCCTGATTGAGGAGGGATTTCCTATCATCCCTTACCTTTTCAGTACCCTCCATATAGACGATCAGGGAGTCCCACATATCCTTGGCCGTCTCACAGTGAATGAGGTTCTGGAGGGTTGAATCGTCAATGGCACTTACAATTATATTTTGTGCCCTCTTATCTAGGTTTGTCAAGGAAAGCTCATCCTTGGTCTTGTCTGCATACTTCTTTGCCACTTTTTGAGTTGGATCAATAGTAGATGCAGTCGTTGGGATAAAGAGACCCTCTTTAACAGTTATGTAGACTCTGAGATCAGCTGTCTCCATAAATAACCTTACTCTTTCCTTTCAGATAGGAAAGTTCTCCTTTGTGCAGATTGGAAGTTGCATGGCTCTCATTTCTCGATGCTGATCATCTCCAGCCATATTGAATCATTCCGAGATCTAGATTTGACGGTTAAGTCACATTCTGATCAACCTCCTTCTGATACCACTTGTTAGGTATGGAACGATCACCTAGAAGGGGGGGGGGGGGGGGGGGGTTAAGTGATTTGGCTATTTTGAAATCTATTTCTACAGAATGTATATATTCTAACCACAACACCAAAATACAACTAAGAAAATCACACCACACAAAACCAGATGTTTAGAGGTTCCTCAAGATGAGGTGTCTTGAGTGGTCCTCTGTCCCGCTGCGCCTATCTAGCAGTATGCTAGACTCGACAAAATCCGCCAATATACAGGCCCACAAGCCTTACAACTTGGACCCGCAAGTCCTACAGCGTAGGACCGCAAGCCCCTACTGCACTATGGTCTGCAAACCCGACAATCAGGCCATCAAGCCCCCACACAGCACAAACCCACAAGTCTTGCCTCTTGTACCCGCAAGTCCACTGCCCTGGCCCGCAAGCCTCATAACTCTCATGACATGCATACTCTTTCCGACGATATTTGTCACCAAGACATTCTTTGTACTTGGCTTCCATGAGATGATAAAACTACGAAAGTAATCAAATCCATAGTGAAGTTCTCTTGAATTGGCGACTTCTTCAAATCAGGAATCATGAGAGCAGGATTCCCAACAATAAACACAAATACAAACAAGACATACATAAACAATATGATATCGTAGAATGAAATATATCTGATATAACTGAATATCTAATTTGATATAACTGAATGTTTATCAGAGAAAATTACCAAAGTCATGAATTACTTTTTCTCCCTGAGGAAAGTTGTCAAGGACTCATAGACCTTCATGGATTTCCTCTCAACATAATTATAGTTTGCTGGAATGGATTTTTTCTGGGTTCTTCTGAATTCTTTCATATCCTTTGAAAAGTTTTTCCAGACTAACGTCTATTCTAGAATACACATCACTGAGCTTTGATCCCAAGCTGATGACTTTTGCAGTCAGAAAGTTGATTTCTTCTAAGTCTATATGCCCAGCATTAGGATCTGGTACTATAAACGTTGACCAAGGAAGACCTATCCTCTGGTTAATAGGGATTACGCATTCAAGGCGATCATTATTTTCTTTTGATATGGCAGGTCTTGTAAGTCTTGATTTTTCCAAGACCCTTTGTACATTTTTGCCCTTTATCCCCCTAGTTTAGCCTAAGGGTTCTTTGCAACATATTTAGAAAGATTAAACAGAGTGCTGAGAATTTTGAATGCCTCTTCTAATTGTTCTTTTTCCACAACCTCTTTACCCTTATTCAGTCTTTCAATAAACAATCTTATCTTTTCTCTAGCTCTCTTTGAGAAGCTTCAAATTCATATTTATCTTTTTCTCTGATTTCATTTAGAGCATTGTCAAGATCTGGATAAACATATTCCTTCATTGTATTTTCAGGAATATCAACTTTCTCATAAGTCTTGTAATACGATTTGTCCCTTTTTATACATTTCTTTGTTTAGTTGTATACCTCTCCCAGATTGGTATATTTCTTCCATATCCTCTTCCTCTTTCATCTCATCCTCTGAAATATCTTCCTTGCCCTCTTCCTATGTTTGAGGGTCTTCCTCTGAGGCAGGTGCTTGGGCAGTTGGAGTGGGTGCTGGAAGGAACTGAGCTAGTAGTGGAGATGATGGTACAGATTTTGGTACCGGGTCAGTAGACTCATATATTGGAATAGATGTAGAGACCTGGTCAACATGCTTGACGAGGGATGGAGCTATTGTAGATTCTTCATAGTAGGTCAAGAACCCCTGTGTCTTAGGGATGGACAGGTTAGTTGACTCATTTTACAGTTGCACACATTTCATGTAACCAATGTCATCTGAAAAGAGATCACTCTCTCCCTGTTTTGATGACTCCCCCTGTATTAAGGGCAGGCTTCTTGGAGGAGAGGAAGATACTGGGAGCAAAAGAAGCTTGAAGGAGATGGCAGGCTCTCCTTCAGACACAAAGGATAAAGTGAGAGCTGTAGTGTATTCTGAGTCTTGAGGTGGTTGCCTGCTGATACACTTCTCCCCCTGCTTTATATCATTGATCAAAGATATAAAGACATCGGCAGGCAATATTGACAATCTCATCTCTGCATCAAGGGCCTTTATTTTAGTCGTGAGGTCTCACAACCTTCTGTGTTGGGCGCACAGCTTGCGATTGCATTACCTCAAGAAGTCAAGGTAAAGAGCACTGAACTGAGAGAGTAAGGTATCGAGGGCAAGATCAACTAGTTCGATAACATCTCTTTGATTCGGAGGAGACGCCATTGAAATTCTGTGAGAAGTACCTGTAGTGAAACATAAAGAGTGAGGTAGAAGGGAAAATGTAGGAGAGTGAAAGGGAGAGAGGTCGAAAAGCACAAAAGGTTGTATGCCTGAGTTGATTTGAGTAGATGAGTCGTCGCAACTTAGGGTTATATTCAAAGTAATGTTGAAAGGAAATGAATTCATCATGCCAAAACATGTCGATGCCGCTTCAGTGCGCAAATTTGCAAATTCGACGTAATGTCGAGAAGAATTCGACGTGGCTCCAAATATAGTCAGCAACCATGATGTCGATGTAAGTGTCGATATATATTCGACGCTACGTCGAGTGCTATTTGAAGGAACTATCCCAATCTGCTCTCGAAGATGATGTCGAGTATAAATCGACGGTGCGTCGATTGTTATTCAACGCAGCTCTGATTTAAACAGTTAAAATTTTTCCTGAAATGTTTTGCTGTTATTCCCAACAATACTTTTTTATAAAAAAAAATTTGACTACATAATGTAGTGGGAAATAGAGGGCTCCATCAAGCATTCCCTGTGCATTAATGAAAAACATGTGCTTACTTTCATCAAGTGGCTTAGTAAAAATGTCAGCCCTTTGAATATCAGTGGAAATGTATTGAAAGTTGATCTTACCCTTCTCAACATTGTCCCTAATAAAGTGGTGCCTTATCTCTATGTGCTTAGTTCTGATGTGGAGAAAAAGATTGGAAGCTATAGAAATAACACTAGAGCTGTCACTGAATATTGTGGAATTGACATGAGAAAAGTTGTAATCTAATAACTAATTTTGCATCTACAGTATTTGTGAGCAGCAGCTTGCTGCAGCTATATACTCAGCTTCAGTTGTAGAAGTGGAGACTGTAGTTTGCTTCTTGCTAAACCAAGAGATTAGTCTAGCACCTGGGAATTGAGATGTTTCTGAGGTTCTTTTTCTATCCAGCCTGCATCCAGCATAGTCTGCATCAGAATAACCACCTAATTCAAATACAGATTCAGCTGGATACCACAAGCCAAGTTCAGGTGTACCCTTTAGATATCTGAGTATCCTTTTTATAGAACTCATATGGGATTCCTTGGGGTTAACCTGAAACCTAGCACATATACAGGTAGCAAACATTATATCTGGTCTGCTGGCTGTCAAGTAGAGAAGACAGCCAATGGCTGCTCTGTAAGTCTTTTGATCAAAGAACTTACCCTTTTCATCTCTATCTAATACATCATTAGTAGCCATGGGGGTTTTCATAACAGAGGCATTTTTCATCCCAAATTTCTTTGATGAGTTCTCTAGTATACTTGCATTGAGATATGAAAATGCCATCTGCATTCTGCCTTACTTGAAGGCCAAGGAAATATGATACTTCCCCCATGCTACTCATTTCAAATTTGGATAGCATTAGGTAAGCAAACCTTTTGCATGGAGATTGATCTGTGGACCAAAATATAATGTCATCTACATATATTTGTACTAGCAAAAGCTGATTCTTATGTGCTCATATGAAGAGTGTTTAATCCACTTTCCCTCTTTCAAAGGAGTGTTCTAGAAGGAAAGTGGATAAGGTATCATACCAAGCTCTTGAAGCTTGCTTGAGGCCATACAGTGCTTTATCTAATCTATATACAAAAGAGGGAAAAAATGGATTGACAAAACCTGGGGGCTGCTCCACATACACTTCTTCCCGAAGAGTTCCATTTAGGAATGCATTCTTCACATCTATCTGATAGACTTTAATTTTCATGTGGGCTGCATATATAAGGAACATTCTAATGGCCTCCAGCCTTGATACTGGAGCAAATGTCTGGTTGAAGTCAATCCCCTCCACTTGCATATATCCTTGGGCCACAAGTCTGGCCTTATTCCTGATTATGACTCCTGTTGAATCCATTTTATTTTTGAATACCCATTTGGTGCCAATGACTAGGTAATTCTTTGGTCTTTCAACCAATGTACAAACCTTATTCCTCTCAAATTGTGTAGCTCTTCTTGCATAATAAATATCCATTGAGGATCAATATCTGCTTTTTCAAACTTCTTGGGTTCATATTGAGAGAGGAAACATTGCAACATTGTTTCACTTGTTAGCTGTTTCCTTTTCTTAACTCCAACGGTCAAATCTCCTATAACTTGTGTTGAAGGATAATCCTTTAGGGTCATCCTGGATTTTGTTGAGTTATTAAGGAGATTTTCTTCTTCCTGAAGAGCCACTTGCTCAGTGACAGTGGGAGCACTATCTTCATTCACTAGAATGATCTCAGTGGATGGTAGTTCAAGTGCTGTAATTCCCTCTTCATCTGCTATAGAATCTTCATCTAAATCAGTCTCAACTTTCTGTTTTCCTTTATCTTGACATACTGATGGATGGTCCATGATGCCGAGTCTTTCAACCTGATCTTCTAGCTGGTCTTCTTCCTGTAGACCAAAGCTGGTGGAAGTTTCCTTCCCCTTATAAAAATGTTAGTTTCATCAAAGACCACATGCATTGACTCCTCAATGTTGAGAGAGCTTTTATTGTAGCACCTATAGGCCTTGCTTGATGAGGAATATCCCAAAAATATCCCATCATCAACCTTCTTGTCAAATTTGGCAAGATGACTTTTCCCTAAGTTAAGGATAAAGAAGGTACAACCAAAGATCCTAAAGTAAGTGATTATAGGTGCCTTTACCATCAATAACTCATAGGGAGTCTTCATATTTATGTTGTGAATGAGACTTCTATTCAGACCATAGTTGGCAGTATTCACTCCCTCAGCCCAAAAGGACTCTGGCAAGTTGGATTCAGCCAACAATGTCCTTCCTGATTCAATTAGGGTTCTATTATTCCTTTTAGTCACCCAATTTTGTTGGGGGGTTCTAGGAGCTGAAAAGCTTTGTATTATTCATTCACCCTCATATAATCTACACATAAACTGATTTTCAAACTCAGTACCATGATCACTTCTGATCACAACAACCTGAGTCTTGAATTCAGATTGAATTTGTCTAATGAATCTTGAGAGGACCTTAAAGGAGTCTGACTTAGCTTTTAGAAAGAACACCCAGCTGAATCTAGAAAAATCATCTACAATAACAAGAGTATAGGACTTACCTGCTATGCTCTAAGTGGATATAGGACCAAATAGGTCCATGAGCAACAGGAATAGGATTCTGGGAGAATCATTCTTACCAATTGGTTTGAATGATGATTTGATCTGCTTTCCTAGTTGGCAGGCTCTACAGGGATGGTATTTATTGAACTTACCTATTGGTAAGCCTCTTACTAGGTTAAGCTTAGAGAGTTTGGCAATGGTCTTAATGTTAAGGTGACTAAGTCTCCTATACCACAACTCATTGTTTTCTAACTGGGAGTTAAACAAGCAGATCTCTGACTTTGTATACTCAAAGTCTACAACATAGACCTTACCTTTCCTAACACTAGTCAATACTATTTGGTTAGTTATAGAACTAACTATATGACACAAAGACTTAGTGAATATAACTTTGTATTCACCATCACAGAGCTGGCTAATACTAATTAGATTATGTTGGAGACCTTCAACATAAGCTACCTTAGAAAAAGAGACTTCCCCAATCCTGAGCAGACCATACCCTTTGGTTTGACTAGAGTAGGAATTCCCAAAGATTACCTTAGGCCCTTCCTTGGCCTTGTAGTTTTTCAGCAGTTCTTTTGCTCTAGTCATATGCATGGAGCATCCACTGTCCAGATACCACTGCCGGTTTGTTGTTGAACAGACTCCCTTCTGCACATGAAATCAAACATTAGTATAGACCCTCACATGTGTTCTCTTTCTTCTATCATCATATGGAGTCATGAAAGAATAATATGGTTTTTCAGTATACCCGTTAAGGTGAAGAAGTGATGCATCATTATGCCAGCAATGTTTGGCTATATGCCCAAGTTTAGAACAACAGAAACATCTAGGAATAAAGGTAGAGATTGGTTTAGATGTTTGATAAATTCTTGCAGGAAACATGCATCGAGAAGAAATCGACGCATCTTTAGAGTTGCGTTGAGTGTAATTCGGCGTGTCTGCATAACTCATTCGATAATAACTTAATACAGAGTATTGGTTGCGTCGAATATAATTCAATGCATCCTCATACTTGCTTTGAATTGATGTCGACACATATGCAGAATTCCGTCGAGTTGCATTCGACGCATCTTTAAAATTGCGCCGAGTTTTATTCGACGTATGATTCTTTTTATTAAGACTTTTATTATTTTTATTTGCCTTCTCTAAGGGGTGCTTACCTAATATTCATGGTTGATTAGTAATGTTTACCCTATTAAATATAGTTAGTTTATTAGGGTTATTATTATGATCTTCACATGATCCTAAGTTGTTATTAGGTCTAGACCTAAATAATGTTACAGGATTTTCCCAAGCAAATTTGCTAGGGATTAGTGTGCTAGTGGATGGTAGTGATTCTAGATCAAGATGATCAAATTTCTTGGAGTGATTTTGTGAAATATCCTTAAGCTTCTGACTCCTTCCATTGAGGGAGTCCTCAAAGGCCTTTTCCTTTGTGAGTTCTTTCTTTAAATCAGAATTTTCATTATCTAATATGTATATTTATTTTTCTTTCTTAAACAATAGATCTCTCAGATCATAGTTGACTGGGTAGATATTATCTTTTCTGAGGACTTCTAGTTCTGTTCTAATTATTTTAAGTTCCTTTTGGCTATTAGTATAATCTTGACAGAATTCTTTAAAACAATCTTCAAAATCTTTTGAGAAAAAGTCAAAATCATCAAAGATTGTTACCTCATTCTCAGAAGTGGAATCTTCCAGAGCCATTAAATAGGCTTCTTCAGGTCCACACTCTTCATTAATATCAGATGAGGAGGAGCTTGACTTAGAGTCTGAATCACTCCAGGTTTCATTTATGAAACCTTTTCCTCCTTTCTTATCTTTCCTCCTAAAATATTTCTTTTTGTGCTCCTTCCTTTGCTTGTTGCTTTTGTTCTTTTCTTACTCAGGACATTTAGTGGCAAAGTGGCCTGGTTTTCTACAAGAAAAGCAGATAAACTCATGTTTAGGAGTTTTGTCATACCTTGGCTTGCCTGAACTCCTCTCTTTCCTTCTTGAGTCCTCTGTCCTGACCCATCTCTTGAATCTTTTAGCTAAGAGATTAAACATCTCTTCTTCAGAGGTGGAGGGCTCTGCTTCAGCTGTCTTTAATGCAAGAGTCCTTTCTTTAGGAGTTGATATTCTCTCCTGGGCTACTGAATCAGCCCTACTTTTCAGTAGATGCTCATAGAACTTGAGCTTCCCTAGTAGAGCATCGGTTGATATTTCTCTGAGGCATCTAGAATCTCTAATGGCCCAGATTCTAGAGTCCCACGTACTTATGAAGCACATGAGGAGCTTGTCATTAATTTCTGTCAGATAAATTTCTTTGTCAAGCCCTCTCAGCTCATTTATGATGAAGCTGAACCTGTCATACATTTCAGTTGTACTTTCATCAATCTTTTTCTTGAAGTTCTCATATTGGGATATGAGAAGTGACTTCTTGTCTTTTCATTCATCTAAGTTGCCTTCAACTAATCTGGAGAGAGATTCGCAGATTTCTTTGGCAGAGTTGCAATCAGCAACTTTTTGAAATATGTCATCTGGCATAGTTGAGACTGGGATATTCATGGCCTTGGCATCACATGCCTTGACTTTCTTCTCAGCATCAGTCCATTTTACTCTGGGGATTACAGTTTGTGTAACTTTTCCACTAGCATCTTTCCTTACTAGGATTGGGGGAATGTAATGATGACATTTAAAATATCTTCATCAATAGAGTTTATATAGAGTTTTATTCTGGCCTTCCGGAGTGTAAACTTATTCTACACACTGGTGGTCTAGTTGATGCATAATACTTAGAACTCATTTTCTTTAGAAAATAGTTTTAATTAATTTTAAAATAAAGAAATGAGAGTAGGAGATCATTTGATCAAGGTGTTAACCTATTAATGATGAACCTCCCTCTGATACCAATTGAAAGTGCACAGTGTGCCTCTGAGTATTCTCTAGAGGGGGGTGAATATAGTTTTAAATATTTTCTATCCTATTTGTGCACACACAATAAAAACACTAAGTGATTATGCAATCAGCCAAGCCAAAGACAGAATAAGATAAATACAGTTTGCTAATAATGAAGACAGAACAAATAAATAGGGACAATCCATAAAATCAACACACAAGACACAAGGATTTTTATAGAGGTTCCCCAAAATGTGGGTACTCATCTCTTCTACCTCTCTGGTAGGATTGCACAACCTATACCTGAGTCTTTTGATAAGGAGACTCTTAGAACCACTGAGTTTTTTGATAAGGAGACTCTTAGAACCACTAAGTCTTTTGATAAGGGGACTCTTAAAACCACTGAATCCTTTGGAAGAGGGATTAATAAAACTCTTTACAGTTGAAGAAGAAAGTAAGAGGGAGAAGAAAAATAATTTTGTTCTCAGAATTCTTTAGAAGCTCTGATGCTGCTTCTATCTTTCACATGATCTTAAATGATGAACCCTTGCTTATGATAGTGATGATTTAATAAGGTTGTTTTTCTTGATCCTTTTCCCTGAGCACTTCTTGAAATTGAACTGTTGTATGATGATGAAGAAGAAGCGGTTGTATGTATGCCTGTGCAGAGAGAGCACTTCTGTATTTATGTCTTTTAGGGTTTAAGGAGAAAGAAGATGAAGACCCTATTCGACAGACAGAATAATGTAATAACTCTATTTTTTTTCTTTTTCCCTTTTTGCCAACTTATTCTGTATGATTGGAATTTCAAAAACCTTTCTTCTTTTTGGCTGTCCTGGAAAGGAATTCACCTAATTTTCTTTCTTCTTTTGTTCTTGACCCGTCAATCCATTTTGAATACCTTCCAAAAATGATTTGCTGTGTCTTAAAAAGCTCCATACCATTCTTGGCAATAAACGAGCCGTTGGAGAACTGTCTCTAGCCCGGTGGTCCTTCTGAAAAGCTCTCAGAAGGACAGTAGAAAAAGCTTTCTCTTTTTGACTGTATTTGACGTTGCGTCGACTTCATCATTCTTCATGTCGATGCTCCTCTGAGTTCTTATCGACATAGATTCGAATTCCTTTTTAGCTTTAGCTAAACTCAGATGTCGACGTTACGTCAATTCCTTATCGACGTGTCCGTCTAGTTGAAGCCTTGAACTTGAGCTTTTATCTTCTGCGTCGAATTATAGTCGAACTTGCGTCGACTTCTTAGATGGCTTCGACAAGCTCTTCCTTATGCGTCGGACCCTTTCAAAGTTGCGTCGACTTGACGTATACTTCGACATACTGAATAAGTTTCTTTGACTTCTAGTCAGAGTTACGTCGATATCAAGTTGAAGTTGCGTCGACTTTCATTCGACGCAAGTCTTAACTTAACTTATTCTATGATTGTCTTGACTTGGTCTTGACACTCGAAGGTGAGTGTGACATCCTAAGACATCTAATAACCAAATTACTCTTACTATACATTGTGGGTAAAATAACCTAAGAAGTAAAATTACTTATAGTTAATTTGTTAAGTTAAATCAAAAGGAGTTTTTCCCAACAAGGGTGTTTTACCCTATTTTGTAATTGTTCTCCCTCTCTTTTATTTTAGGAAAAAACAAAAAAAAAATAGAAAAACCAAAAAATAGATGTTTTGCATTTCTTTTCGTAATTTTGTTTTTTTATCTTAAGTTTGTTTTTTTCTTAAGTATTAATATGTATGTAAATATGCATATTTGAAAAAACAAAAGAAAAAAAGATAATATTTCAAAAATTCAAAAAAAAATTGATATAACAAAATCCAGAATATAAAAAATTAATATTTCAAAAATTCCCAAAGAAAATGATGAAAATTTTTTTCTAAAAAAACCCACAAAAATACTTATGTATGCATTTTTTTCTTTGTTTCCTTTTGTATTTTTGTTTTATATTAAGTATTTTTTTCTTTTTCTTTTTAATAAGTATTAATATTTGGCAAATTTTAAAAAAATGATGAAAAAAACTTTATTGAAAAAAAACTTAGAAAACCCCCAAAAACTGATGAAAAAACTTAGCAAAAAAATCCAAAAATAGAATAAAACACCTACTTAGCTTTTTGTTATTTTCAAAGCTAGGTTGAGTTTATTTATAAGCATTTTCATTATTTTTGATTTGCTACATCTTTTATTTTTATCATAGTTTTTAGATTTAAATGTTTGGAATTTTAGTTGTAAAGAACACATTATGAATTTAAATTAATTGGAGAAAATTTGTTTTAACTCTACTTCTAGTTTACTCTAAATAGCTTCATTTTGTATTATATTGGCAAACCATCCTTAGATTTTAAATATTTTTACTTCAAACCTGTGAAACTTTAAGAATATTCTAATCTACTAATAAATGCTCTCAAAATGTTCTTAATTTATAAACTCTAGAAATTTCTTGCTTACCCCTTATCACTTATCCCATTTACTTGGTATTTATATTTTAAAAGATCTTATGTCAATGAGAATAAGATTTCATTCCGTAAACATAGGCACCCAATTTTATTAAAAGATTATATGTTATGGAAATAAGATTTTCGTTCCCTAAACATATAAATTTTGGGTTATTTTTTGAAGATTGAAAAAATTTATTATGGGAATAAGATTTCATTCCCTAAGCATATTCAGATGAAAAATAATAGTGTGGGGTGAGATGATAAAATTCATCACCCCTAATCAAAAATCTCTACTCTTACCAAGTTTCCCCCACCCCTTAGACAATAAAATTGAAAAGTAGATATAAATTAAAAAATTTGGGAGAGCATAATTAGTAGGTTTTATTCATTCTTAAAAGTTTCTTTTAAAGTTAAAGTTTTTATAATTCAATTCTAATCACGGTGCTAGTGATTGCAAATATTTGTTCACTATTTAGCTAACTTTAGAAGCCTTGTTGGCTAAACTTTTTCGCTCTTTTTTTAAATCATTTTAATAATTTAGGATTTACCTCTTTAATTCTCCAAAGCTTATTTCAAGCTTACTTTTGATTAAATAAAATTTTAGTAACTTAGAAATTTTATTAGTGTCTTATAGGTATCTCTCTTACTTTTTCTCTGTAATAGAAAAAGCCTAAGTATGGGGGTATTTGATGAATAGTAATTTATGCATATTTTCTATATAGCTATTGTATAGTTTTATTTAAAATTGTGAATTTTATATGTAAATTAATGAATAAATTGCTTGTTTATATTTATTTTCATCTCTAACTTAATTTTTCTAGTTTTTCCTAAATTTTTTGTTTTTTTTGTTAGGTCACGCCCTTGGGTCACGCCCATGACCAAGGGCGTGTCAACTTAAGTACCAAATTCCACCTCTCAGCAGTTTTTGTCTCGACGTCTCAACGAATGTAAAGTCACTCCCTCGGTCAAGCCCGTGACCAAGGCCATGTACTGTGTCACGCCCGTGTACTGATCAAGATGGCACACTGTGCCTTCAAGCCGATCGTCTTAACGTCTCGACGAATTTACAAAGTCATGCCCATATCAAATATGTCACGCCCGTGACTTGTCAAAGTCTTCCAGAACCGCAATGACATGCCAGCCATCCTGCACAGTTGCTGCTGCCGCCCGCCGATCAAGGTCACGCCCGTGACATTTGGTTCACGCCCATGTTCGGCCACCTCTCCCGTCAAAAGCTTGTGGAACCTTCCAGAACTGCCAACTTTTTGGCCCCCAAGCAAGCCAAGAATTATACGCCACCAGTACACGCCCCTGACCAAGTGCGTGTACTGCAAATTTTTGCCTATAAATAGAGGCCGACCCCCTCATTAATTTCTCCTCTTGGATTACCCTTTTTTTGTTGTCTTCCACAATATTTCTCCAATTTTGGTAATTTTCTTTTTTATTATCTTTTTAAATGTTTTGTAATTTTATTTCTTAGTTTAAAAGTAATTTTATTTCTTCTAACCCCTTTATTATGGAAATAAATAAGTTTAGTTTGAATTTCGTGCATTTTCAGTATTGTAATTTTAATTTCATAGCGTAGTTTCAATTCTGCAATTTCCTTTCTGTCATGCAATTTTAATTCCTAATTTAGTTTCAATTCTGTCATTCAATTTTAATTCCTAGCTTAGCTTCAATTTCTGCAATTTTAATTCCTGCATTTTCCCTTTCTTTAGCTAAGTTGATTTATTGCCATAATATTGATTTCATTTTCTCTTTGGTTCAATTTTATTGGTCTTCGTATATTTCGTTCTTTTCTTCCTTGACGCGACAAAGATTAGAGCCGAATATTATGTGTTCGTTTATTTTCGTTTCAAAGCGATTTCTGTTTTCGTTATTTTCCGTTTTCGTTGATTTCCATTTTTCGTTAATTTCCATTTCTAGCTTAGATTTCAATTTCTTGCGATTTCATTTGATTGTTTTGTTTTGTTTCCTTTTTTTATAGCTTATGCAATTATCTTTAATAGCATAGTTTGATTTATTGCTATGCATTTATTTCCTATCTATCTATTTGGATAGAAGTTGCTCACATATTTATTTCCCCTCTACCTATTTTAGTAGAGATTACACTTCTGTCTTTTAATTATGCAACTTCATTTTCAGTAATTCTTTTTAAGTGTAGATTCTTGTTTTTATTTATTTTAGTTTTAGTTAGCCTCAATTCACGCGATCTTTCGATAGAACAATAGTTCATTTTCTCGAAGTAGAAGTACTCAACAGACCTGAGTCTAAATACGACCTTGATAATTTTCTAAAAATATCCTATATTATACGCGATAAGGTATACTTGCCTTTATCGAAAGAGTAGTTTCGATAACCAAAACAAAAACTCTGCAGAAAGCTTTCCTTTTTTCTTTAACTTAAATTTTTCGGCGCCGTCGCCGCCATGTAATCGTCGATATTTTGAAAGAATGAAAGACCATTACTTCTATCTCTCGAAGTAGGATAATGGTCAGTTTCTCGAAGTAGGAGTACTCACAAGACACCTCAAAAATGCCCGCCGAATTTTATCCTCATCAACAAAAGCTTTGCCTGCAACACACTCTATAAATTTTACCTATCACAGACGCTCCATTTTCTACAAGACATACAAGTTTATTCCTTTTAATGCAAATAAAATTTAAGCAATAAATATTGCCACTCCTAGTGCCTGTTAAAATAGAGTCAGAGTTTTGGGAATCCTTGATCAGACACTCATCCTTGTGGAAGGCAACAGTATATCCCAAGTCACATAGTTGACTTATGCTAATGAGGTTATATTGTAACCCTTCAACATAAGCTACCATTTTTATAGTGATACTACCATTAGTAATCTCACCATAGCCTTTGACTACACCTCTGTCAGATCCACCAAATTTGACTTTGGGTCCATCTTCTACAGGTGTAAACTCCTTCAAGAGGCTTCTAGTTCCAGTCATGTTCCAGGAATAACCACTGTCCAAATTCCACACAAGAGTCTTGGTAGTTTTTGGACATACCTACAAGATAGCTACGCCTCCATAGGAACCCATGCTTTCTTAGGTCCTAAGTGCTTGCTAGAAAAAGGTATAAATGGAAGATTAACAACCTGCCTTCTAATTCTCATGCGGGGATCATTCTGGACAGTTGGATTGAACTAACAATCTTAGGAAAAATGCCCTACTTTACCACAACACCGACATTCAAATCTATTGTATCTAGATTTTCTTGTTGCACTTGGTCTGACTGGGTAAGGTTGTTGTGTGACAGCTAACCCTCCCTTCTTAGGCACTAAAGAATTTTTCCCAGTATGAGATTTCTAAATGCTTTCACAGGAAAATTCTTTTAGGATACTGATAGAGCACTCTTCCCAAAGAAAGTCTGTCTTTTACTTAGCCAAGTAGAAGGGATCTTAAGACCACCCTCTGTCATATAGCTCTCTTTGCATCAATAGATTATGCTATGATCATAGGGGTTTGAGGGTATGACTACTTTTCTGAAGACTGACTTTCCTTGAGCTGATTTCCCACTATCTTCACCTTGACAATAGCCCAAACCTTTCTTATTTGTCTGTGAAAAGCCATTAAGGGAAGAACAATTTGTGTCTTGGAATAACTGACCACAATTTTCCTTTCCTCTAAGATCTTATCCTCCAGCTTTTTTATTCTATTATTCTTATACTTAAGGACTTCAGTTAGAGTACTGGTGCTTAGTGTAGACATTGATAATTTGGCCTTTTCTTGATCTAGTTCAGTTACCTTCTCAAGCAATTAATCTCTCTTGTCACTTAAGGAGATGATCCCAGTTGCTTGTGCCTTACATAGATATTTTGCTTTCATAAGTGCTTCAAGCAGAGCACCAAATTTCTCAATGTATTCAAAGTCATCTTCTCTTACTATTAAAGAGGAGCAGACATCTGAATCTGTGTCAGATATGGTTGGAGAGGCTGTAGGAATTACCTGGTTGTGATGGGATTCATCATAACTTCCTTCTTCTGAAAAGGCCATAGCCGCTATATGACTATCTGATGCTGATGAGGATGACTCAGTGCCGCTGTCACTAAGTTTTCTCACTTTCTTGGCTATAAAGTTGTTCTCCACCTTCCTGCTCTTTGAGTGCTTTCTATATTCACTCTTCTTTTCACTTCTATGGACACTCAGCTATGATGTGTCCAGGCTTCTGGTAGCTATAACAAATAATATTAGAAGAGTTTTTTTGTTGGATTTAGAACCATACTTGTCAGATTTGTGTCTGGTCCCAGATTTGTCTTCTCTTCTTGAACTGGAGGTAGAAGATTCATGCCTCCTGTTCCCTCTTCTTCTATTTCACAGTAGTTTCTTGAATTGTTTGGTGAACAAGGAGAGTTCACCAACTGAGAGATTAGAACATGAATTACTGAAGATCTCATCTCTTGAGATGCAAACAGCCTCCACAACCTTGTGCTTCCTTGAAGTGTCAGCTTTGAATTCCACTGTCCTTTCTCTGCTGTGAGCCTTAGAGTTCTCCTCTTCTGATTTTCTGGTATTCAACTGCAGCTCATAAGGTAGGAGTTTGCCAAACAGCTACTGGGCTCCATGTTTCCTAGATTGCCAACTTCTCTGATGGAACAGAGTTTCATATCCCATTCCTTGTTCAGAGATCTCAGGAATTTATCATTGAGCTCATAATTTGTGAACTCTCTTTCATAAGTTCTAAGCCCATTCACAATTCTGAAGAATTTTTCATAGCGGGTAGCTTTGTTGTCCTTGTCTTGCCTAAAGGATTAATATTCCTGATTCAGAATGGATTTTCTATCATCCCTAACTTCTTTCTTTCCTTCCATGTAGATAAATAATGAATTCCACATTTCTTCGGTTGTTTTGTAATGGATTAGGTTCTGAAATGTGGAGTTATAAATTGCATTCAAAATTATATTTTTGGCTCTCTTGTCCATGGTGACCAAGTCTACTTCATCATTAGTAAACTGAGACAATGTCTTAGGAAAAGGGATTGCTATTGGATCCATAGGAATAGTAATTGGAACATAGGGTCCCTTTTCTACAATAAAGTAGAATCTAGGATCCGAGGCTTCCATGTACAATTTGATCCTCTGCTTTCAGATGGGAAAATTTTCTTTGGTGTAGATGGGCAACTTCATTGAACTCATCTCCTTGTGATGCTCACCAACCATAGTTTGCTAATAACCCAAAATAGTTTAGGGATCTTGTTCTAAGTTGTTAGGCCTTTGAACTCAACCTGCTTTCCAATTGAAAGATCTATGTTTGACTAAAGTGCACCTAGGGTGGGTGATTAGGTGATTTCAATGTTATTTAGTCCTTTAAATTTATTTAGCACAATACACAAGCAAGCCAGAAAACACACAGAGATTTATAGTGGTTTCCTTCAAGACAATGTGTCAAGAGGTAGTTCACTATCCCTCCCACCTATCTAGCAATGTGCTAGACTAGGCAACTTCTACAAACACTCAGATTTATTTTACAATATAGTAGAACTTACAACTCAGACCACAAGGGGTTCTACCTCATCCCTCACACAAAAAAGCTTACACTGAGGTTACACAAAGCCTACCAATAACTCAGACTTTGCAAGTCCTACCAAACTCAGATCTTCACCAAGATCCAACCAAACTTAGATCATCACCAATATCCTATCAAACTTAGATCTTCGCCAAGATCCTACCAAACTCAGACCTTCACCAAGATTCTACCCAAAGAAAGGTTGTTTTGATGTTACAGAAGAGAAGGCTTCAAAAATAAAGCTTTTACTGAATGATCTTCTTCTTCTTCTTGCTGATGTAGCCTCAGAGATCTTTAGAATCACCAAAGATTTCTTTAGAATCTTCTTCTGAAAAATATCAGAATGAACTTCTTGTACAGGAAGAAGATTCTTTCTTTGATCTTCACAACACAACAATGAGGACTTCTTGTTCAGCACACTTTTGTCTTTTTTTTATTGTAAGTGTGAGAGTGAGAAAATAATATCTGTCTTTAGAATTCGAAATTTTCTCTATTTATATTCCTCTGCACTTAATTTGGCCATTAAGGAATATAGACTGAAATGGCAGAATAATATGCCATAAATGCTTTTTGCCATTTTGGGAACTTGCATAATATAGAAGTATTAGAGATTCTTCTTTAATTGTTGTGTAACGGCTTGATATGCAAAGAATATATCAATAATTATTCCTTGATTTGTGCACAAGATAGGTGGTGTGAACATTCCCTGTATAACAAGTTCCATGAAATCTGTGCATTAAATGAGCTCTACAACTATCAAGATGATAAACTTCCTTCAAGCTGATATTGTCTTGATCATCTAGGCGATACAAAGTCTTCAAGACAATATCTTCTTGATCATCTTTATGATATAAGGTCTTCAAGATGACATCGTTGACATGCTCCTTTCTTCAAGACTTAACATAATCTTCTTTACGATATGAGTTCTTCTAGACGATATCGTCGAGATGTTTCTTTCTACATGACTTATTTTTAATCTTCAAGTCGATAAGGATTCTTCAAGACGATATTGCTGAAATGCTATCTGTACGATTTAACTTGACTTTCTCAACAATAATTCTTCTTTAAGACGATATCGTCTAGACTGTCTCGATGATTTTTTTTTTGTCTCAGCAATTTTTCTGCTAAAGCTCAAGACGATATTTGACTTAGTGGTTTTTCACTTCAATTATAGTTTTGATACTTAGAATATAGTGTTGATATATATGTCACATCATGAACTAAAACACACATAAAAAATAACTTTGCTTATCTATACTTGTGTTCCTTCTTCAAATCTAGGAATATTGAAGGCACAATACCCAACAAGCTCCTTCTCGATGGTGGTGTAATTCGCCTATTCCAACGTAAGTGTCTTGATAGCATAATAAATTGGGTGTAAGTACTTGTTTACCCATTGGCCTAATATGGCGCCTACCGTAATATCACTCACGTCACACATAATTTCAAAGGATAGTGACCAATCTGGTGCGACTAAAATATGGGAATTTATAAGTTTAAAAGCCAAAAAACATTCTTCATTAAAAATAAAGGAAGATTCTTTTTTGAGAAGATAGGTTAACGACTTCCTGATTTTAGAAATTTTTTGTATATAACACCGATAAAACCCTGCGTGGCTTAAGAAACTTCTAATCGCTTTAACATTCATTGGAGGGGGGAGTTTCTAGATAACTTCGATCATGGACCTATCAACCTCGATCCCTTTGCCCAATATTTAATGGTCGAGGACTAATCCTTCTTTAACCATAAAATTGCATATCTCCCAATTGAGAGCTAGATTCATTTCCTTACAATGTTGAAGCACACGCTCGAGATTACTTAAACAACTTTGAAAAGAATTTCCGATGATGGAGAAGTCATCCATGAAGACTTCAATCACTTCCTCTACTAACTCGTCAAAGATTGCTAGCATACATCTTTGGAATATAGGTGACGCGTTACAAAGGAAAAAAGGCATCCTTCGATAAGCGAAGGTGCAGAAAGGATAAGTGAATGTTTTTTTATCTTGGTCGTCGGGTGAAATATTGATTTGGAAGTATCCCGACAAACCATCAAGGAAATAATAGTAGGAGTGACCCGAAAGGCGTTCCAAGATTTGATCTATAAAGGGTAACAGGAAGTGATCTTTTCGGGTGGCATCATTTAGTTTCCGATAATCTCTGCACATTCGCCAACCCGTAACAGTATGAGTTGGAATTAATTCATTATTCTCATTTGCGACCACTATTATGTTGCCTTTCTTTGGAATGACTTGTACTAGGCTAACCCAAGTACTATCTGAGATTGTCTAGAAGATTCTCGCATCTAAAAGTTTAATAACCTCAGCCTTAATGAATTCTTTCATATTCGGGTTGAGCCATCATTGAGGCTGTACTGTGTTGTGGGAATTATCTTCAAGACAGATTTTGTGAGTGCATAAAGAGGGGTTAATCCCCTTGATATCAGATATCTGCCACGCCATTTCATGGCAGCGATTACTTAAAACTAGAGTCAATTTAGAAAATTTTGAATCGCTTAGCTCGAATGATACGATAATGGGTAGCTTAGAATTTGTTTTTTAAAAAGAGATAATTTAGATGAGGAGGGGGGGGGGGGGGAGTTGCTTTAACTCTAAGATGGGTGATTCTTCATAGGAAGTTTTGATTTTCAAAATTTAAATTTGTAGTGGCTCGGCCAATGTGGGGTAAGAAAGTTCTTCTAAACAGAAGAGTTCGGCTAGCTTGGAATCATCACTAGAAGAGGAGACTAAATCGGGAAGCGAATAAAAATCATTCTCAAAACATTCTTCCAAGTAGAAACATGAATCGTCATTTTCTAAGGTATTTTGCATCGAGGGATTTATGCTAAATGTAACTTCATCATCTCCAACCCGTAGGAGGACCTTTCCATTACTAACGTCGATAATCGTGTGGGAGGTGGCGAGGAAGGGGTAGCCTAGTATGTGGGGTACTTCAGCATCCTCTTTGATATTAAGAATCACAAAGTCCACCAGAAAGATGAACTTGTCAACCTTAATGAGCACGCCCTCCACTATCCCTACTCGATATTTCAATGATCGATCTTCGAGTTGGATACTCATTCGGGTGGGGCTAAAATTTCCATAACCTAAATTTTTAAATAACGAGAAAGGTATAAGATTTTTACTTACTCCAAGATCAGCTAAGGCGTGTTTTACTAATGAAATGCTGAATAGACATGGGATGGAGAACCATCCCGGGTCATTTGCTTTTTGAGGCAATTTGTTTAGTACAACTATGGAGCATTCTACCTTAAGGGAAACATGCAAGATATCTTCAAGTTTATTTTTATTGGAGAGTAACTCCTTGAGTTGTTTCGCATATTTAGACTTGAGAGATATCAACGAGAAGGGAACATTAATATGAATTTGTTTTAAAATTTCTAATTTTTTTTTATAATTTTTCTTGGCGCACTCGCTTTTAAGCTTAGACAGATACAAAATATTTGAACTAGAAGCGTGCCTAGATAACATAGCAGGCAAATTTGAAGACAAAATAAGATGATGAGGAGGAGAGATAAGTACCTTGGGTTCATCCTATTTTGAAACCACCTCCTTTCTACTTCGGAGGGTAATCACATTCGCTCTTTCTCTTGGATTCGGTTCTGTATTTCCTGGTAGAGATCCTTGCTGATGCTCAGAGAACATCTAGCTAGTGGCCCCAGTTTATTCTTTAAATTTTTTATCGATCCGGTGAGGTTCTGGATGTTTGATTCATTTGTAGCAACATATCTTGCGAAGACTTCTTCAAGTGGAGAGGTCTTTTGCTGTTGCAGTGGAAAACTGGGTGGATTAAAATTTAGAGGGGGAGTTAAATTATGAGGCTGATTAAGAAGTTCATTAAGATTTAAAGGGCACTGAGCATTTCCTTGGTTGCTCCATTAGAAATACAGATGATTCCTATAATCCACATTGTAGGTGTTGTTGTACGGAGCCGAGTTCAGGTTACAGGATGGCAGAGTTGGATTTTCCATATAGTCAACTTGCTCTTCGATTATAATATTATTAGACCAAGGAGGAGTTGCTGAGGAAGTAGACATCTTCGCCCCTTGCTTAGTTAAGCACTCAACTTGTAAAGCTAAATTTGAAGTGGCATCTATTTAAAAAATACTGGTTGACTTGCTAGGCCATGCTCGGGGCATATTCCATTGATACGCATTCATGGCCATTTCCTCAAGAAGCTCATGAACGGCCTCCGGGGTCTTTTTATTTAATGTACCCTCAGCGGCTGCATCAATTATCTGCCTTGTTTGGAAATTCAAGCAATTATAAAAGATTTGAACTTATTGCCAATTTGGAAGTGCGTGGTGAGGGAATCTACGTAAAAGTTCCTTGAAGCAATCCCATGTATCATAGAGAGTCTCTGAGTCGATTTGCAAAAATGAGGCAATATCTGTATGCATTTTGGCGGTCTTTGTTGACGGTAAATACTTATTAAGAAATTTTCCACCATATCGGCCCATGTTTTGACGGACTCTTTAGGAAGAGAGCCTAACCATTGCTTGTCCTTAAACTTGAAAGAAAAAGTAAAAATACGTAATCAAATGGCGTCATCCATGACGCCATTGATTTTGAAAGTACCATAAATTTTGAGAAAATCAAAGATGTGAGAGTTTGGATCTTCGACGGCAGACCATCGAAGGTCACCGATTTTTGCACTATTTGTATGATGCTAGACTTCATCTCAAAGTTATTGTTCACCACCGTGGGGTGGACAATACTTGACAGTGTGCCTTCCAGATTTGGCAGCGTATATTAGGACATGGTCCTTTGATGTGCCTCATTAGGATTGGGCGCATTAGGCTCCATATTTTCTATGGTAGTGTCCCCGATCGACTCTTAGAAAGTTAATTGCGTATCGTGATCTTGGAATCGATAGCGCCGCACAA
Source organism: Dactylorhiza incarnata (assembly GCA_033032865.1). Taxonomy (NCBI): domain Eukaryota; kingdom Viridiplantae; phylum Streptophyta; class Magnoliopsida; order Asparagales; family Orchidaceae; genus Dactylorhiza; species Dactylorhiza incarnata. Next base: position 5,522,060 of record JAWHQI010000068.1, read on the forward strand.
TGGTGCGCTCAATCTATGGATCAAATGGAATATTTGAAGTGCTACCCGGGTCAAACACTAGAAAGAGAGAAGGGGATAGAAGAAAAAAAAGAGAAAGTAGAGAATAATAAAATAAAACGAATGAAAGGGAAAAACATAATTTTTTTTCTTAGGTGGATTATGTTAGTCTTAGATTTTCCTTAGGTATACCCCGTGAAGGGTTCTCACTGGTACTAGGAGGTGTGCTGGGATGATAGCCCAAACGTTCCTTTCTACGATTTAAATTACACCTTTAAGATTTTTTTTTGAAACTAGAAAAAAGAAAAAGAAAATGATAAAATTAATATCTATCCTCTTTTCAAAATATCAACCCAATTCCCTGGCAACAGTGCCAAAACATGATGTTTAAAATCAATTGTTTGGAAAAAGCAAAGCGAGGGGTTATGTGATGCTATTCTCCAAACCTATTTCTGATGAAGGCAAGTGTACCTTATCGTCTATAGTATGGGATATTTATAAATACCAAGGTTGTATTCCTAGGGGCGCGTTGATTACTTCTACTTTTAGGAGGAAACTATTATCTTATCAATTAATTTTTTGAGTAGTTTTACTTAACTAAAAAGAGAGACAAATTGTAAATTAAAGTAAGGTTTAGATAATGATTAAAAGGATTAGTGCTCAATCTTGAATCACATTGGCATGAGAATTTCGAAAAGTTGAAATAAATCTAATTCCTTTTAAGTAAACTACTTTACCATGGAGGTTCCCGAAGCTTTAATATGCCTCTCTCGATGGAAATGCCCACCTAAGTTTAGAATAAATCAATCGAACTCTCGTTCTATAATCGAATGCCTAAAACTTGCTTTATGTTGTGAACCCCACTATTGGATTTGACTCCAATCCGGGAGATTTATGTCATCCTCTCTCGAGAGTTGCGTGCAACTCTCTGTATCCTTGAGTGGTCGATTCATACTATGAGCCTCTCGGCTAACTAAGTATGAAAACCTAAGTGGAAACCATATATCGATAATATGGTCGCTTTACTTTAAAAATTAAGGGTAAATCAAAAGTCTTTACATAAATGGAAAAAGAGAGCAAAATGTTAATAACTTGATTATCTCATACTCAGATTATCTCGATCGAGTACTAATGAGCGTTTAGTTAATATTGGTGGAGGGGAAAAAACATGAAATATGATTGCATGAAAAATTACTAAAGTAGAGAGAGAAATTAGGAAAAGCAAAGTTATAACTTTTATTGAAAACCAAAGAGAATACAAGCCTTAAGGAAGATTATAATACTAGAAAAATAGAGATTACAAGCTTAAGGAACAATTGCATGAAAGAAATCTAGGAGAACATTACTTAAAAAGAAGAGAGGAAGAGAAAATAAGGAAAAAAAGCATGAAAATAACAACTAACAGTTTTAGCAACACCTATCGCGCGTCAGCAACACTGGACATGCATTAAAATTACACGTCGTGACTGAGTGCGTGAAATGCAAATTTGACCCAAATTGTCCCCAAATTCTACAAAAATAGATATATGCTAAATTCAATTTGTAGAAAAGAATTATTTATAAACTAAAATTGACATAAATAAGAAAAATTTATATTGAATAAATACAAAAATTTATTCTAAAAATTCATATGAAAACTACTTATCATGTGTCGACTTGTATTCAACTATACGTGGAATTCTCTCCAGAGTTGAATGGTCTTTTTCAAGATATTCCTAGCCCCATCAGGAACATTATTTCCTAGACGTTATAATTGGTTTCAAGTTAGGAATAATACCATCATGAAAGTTATTTGCTAGTCGTTGTAATTTCTTTCAAGAAAGAATTAATGTCCATTTGAACTTGATTTGGTAAAGAAATATTTTCTGTCAGCATTAATTATCCAAAAGAAGTTAATTGGAAATATTTTGAATTATTTCAGCCAGGTATTAGTTAGAGAATAAGAAAGAGATATAAATGGCAGAACTCTCTATTCTATCAAGAAGATACACAACAGATAAAAAGCAAATCAAGAGAATTATACTATCATCCTCTCTCTTCTCTTTTCCCTCTCTTTGGATGTTCTTCAATCCCGAAGAACTCCTATAACAGCAAGCAAGAAATCTTTTACACTCTTAGAAGATAATAACACAAGCAAGTCCTCATTTTATTAAGGATCAACTCTCATTCTTTTCTACAAGGAAATTGCTGCTCATAGTTTGCCAAAATTCACACAGTGCTTATAATGAATATTTCTCCAGATATTGTTGAAAGGATAAAACCATGTGGAAACTTCATTCCAATCAAATTAGAAGGAGTCTTGGGAATCCCTCCTTAAAGGATTCAATTTTAGGTTTGAAGAGTCTCAAGTTAAAAGACTCAGTGGTTGAGAGATCTTATCTAAATCTCAAGATGTGATTGTTGGGCACCTTATAAAAAGTCATTGGTTCTAAGAGTCTCATAATCAAAAGACTCAGCACCGAGATAGTGGAATCCTGTTGAGGCAGAAGAGTAGATGTACCCAATTTTTGGGGAACTACTATAAAACTTTGTGTCTTCTATGTTGTTATTCACTGTGTTTTCTTTGTGTGCTTTATCTCATTGTGATTGCTATGATCATTGATTTTGTGGTTGTAATATATTATGGGTGTTGTGTGAATCTATGAAAATCAGTGAAACAACAGCCCAAACATTTAATTACACCGCCTCTAGAGTGCTCTCAAGAGATTAACTTCTCTTTCAATTGGTATCAGAGTTATGTTGATTAGAAAAGGATAACACCTTGATCAACAAGATTGTTGGGAAAAACACTCTCACGATATATCTTACAAATTATGTAAAAGTGATTTCATTCTTTAGGAATTATTACCCAAGTTGTATAGTGAGGGTAAATTGGTCTTTAATATGTCCTAGGATGTCATATTCATCTGAGGGTGTCAAAGCTTAGTCAAAAAGATACCAAAATTCAGTTGAGTTAAAATTGCGTCGAATAGTAATCGACGCAACTTCGATTAAAAGTCGAAGCAACTTTGAATAGAAGTAGAAGTAACTCAGACTGGCAGTTGTCACTTCATTTGATTGGTAGTCGACGCAACGTCGACTAGGATTTGACGTAGAAGCCAGAAGTCAAAGTTTATGTTCATTTATATTAATGTAGACAGATACATCTATAAGGAATCAATGCATCATCGATAACATAGTTTAATTCAAAGCTGAGATTTTCTGAAGCAGATCTTGACGTAGCTTTTAGTGGAATTCAAAGGTGTGTCAATATGAATTCAAAAGATATTCGACGCAACGTTGACTACAGTCAAAGAATTGGAAATTTCTCGGAATGGATTCTAAGGATTATTCAGAATGTATATATGGACATTATTTGATTCTAATGGGACACAATGGTACAAATAGAGAAAGAAAGCCTCTTGAGATTCAAAGGTGATAAAATTGGAAGATATATTAAAGGTCATTGATGGGTTATCAACATAGATGTAAAGAAAGCTATAATTCTCCTTCTACATTCCAATTGGAGAATCAATTAGATGGAAAAGTGATTTGATTCTAAATCGACAAAAGATTATACATACATAATTTGGAAAGGAAGATAAAGTCCCTCCCCATCCAAATTCTTCTTCTCCATCTCTCTCTCTCTAATTCTACCAGATAGATTTCTGGACAACAGTTCTTCTTCCTCAATCTGTAAAAGCTTCATCTTCTTTTTCTCTTAGAAAGAAGATCATCAAAGAATAGATCATCTGATCAATAACTGTGAAGAAGATCAATCCTTGACCTTCTGCTTATCAAGGATTCATTAGATCTAAAGAGAGATCATTCACATCATGCTCAAAGATCCTCAGTGCCGCTGAAAGAGGATCTTGATCAAGAGAATTCTCCTCGTATAATTCTTCTGATTACTTTTTATTCTTACTCTTGTTCTTATTTTAATTCACTCATTTATATTACAAATGAGTTTTAAGAATCCATCTTCAAAGGATTCAAGACTAGTTCTAAGAGTCTCCTTACCAAAAGACTCAGTGGTTCTAAGTGTCTCCTTATCAAAAGACTTAATGGTTCTAAGAGTCTCCTTATCAAAAGACTCAGCACTGGGATAGCGGATTCCTACCAAGGGGTAGAAATGTGGAGTACCCATTGTTTTGGGGAGCCACTATATGTTCTCGTGTCTTTTGTGTTTGTGAATTTTTTGTGATTGTCTCTTGTTTATTTTTAATATTCTGTGATTTCCTTAATTTTGGATGCCTAGGAATTAGAATTAATTTTCTGTGCACTTTTTATTAAATGTTTTTAAATCTCTATTCACCCCCTCTAGAGAATTCTCAGGAGAACAATTATGCACTTTGAATTGGTATCAGAGGGAGGTTGATCAGAAAATGGTTAACACATTGATCAAAAGATCCTCACAATTGTACTTTTACATTTCAAAACTATTTTGAGAAAATGAGTTCTAAGGACTATGCATCCACTAGAACAACATTGTCTAACCTGGACACATTTACACTATGGCAGACCATAATTACATTTTATATGAATTTTATTGATATGAATATTTTTGATGCTGTGTTGATAGGTCATCCAATGCTTTACAAAAAGGATGCTAGTGGAGCCTCAACACAAGAACTTGTTCCCAGATCTTAGTGGACTGAAGCTGAGAAGAAATCAAAGGTCTGTGATGCTATGGAATACTAGTATCAAATGAAATCTGGGATTCACTGTCCAGATTAGTTGAAGGAAGTTCTGATGAACGGAAGGACTTGAAGTCTCAGATCTGCTAGTGTTAAAAAGAATGCTTTACAAAAAGGATGCTAGGAATATTAGTATCAACTATGTCAGATGACATATTTTAGAAAGTGGCTGAATGCCAGTCTACAAATGAAATCTGGGATTCACTATCCAGAATAGTTGCAGGAATTTCTGATGAACCGAAGGACTTAAAGTCTCTTCTCATATCCCAATATGAGAACTTTCAAAAGAATCCAGAAGAAAATGTGGCTGAAATGTTTGTCAGATTCAGCCTCATTGTGAGTGAATTTAAGGGCATGGGCAAGGAAATTTCACTCACTGAAATTAATTGTAAGCTTCTCATATGCTTCCCTAACACATGAGACTCGAGGATTTAGTTCATAAGGGAATCAAGGTGTCATAAGGAGATATCAACAAATGCTCTCATCCGGAAGCTAAGACCCTTCGAAATGCTGCTAAAAAGCAAGGATGAAACAAAAGCCAATGTGAAAGCTTCAACTCTTTCAAGAGAAAGAATAATTGCTCTAAATGCTTTTGAAACTGATCCATCAACTTCAGAAGAAGGGATGTTCAATTTTCTAGCCAGAAGATTCAGAATGTGGGTCAGAACTGAAGACTCAAGAATGAAGGACAGAAGCTCCAACAAGCAAAGGTATGATAAGACTCCCAATAAGGAAATTACATGCTTTGCATATAGGAAGCCAAGTCACATTGCAATTGAGTGCCCTGATCTTCAGAAGGAGAAGTCTTATAGAAAGGATCATAATAAGAAAACATCTAAAAGAAACTATAAGATGAAAGAATGAGGGTTTATTGCTGAAACCTGGAGTGATACCGAATCCAGCTCTAGCAGATCCTCAGAAAGTGAGGAGGAAACAAAGACTGAAGACCTTTGTCTGATGACTTTTGAAGATTCCTCTGAGGAGGATCATTTTTTTGTCTTTGATGACTATGATTTCTCATCAGATGAATTTAAAAATAATTTTAAGGAATTTTGTAATGATCATCTGGAAGCTCAGAAAGAGATTAAAACCCTTAGAAAAAATTTGAAGACATTATGGAAGAAAATGCATGTTATAATAACTATGATTTAAGAGGTGAAATATATAAGTTGCAAAATGAAATATATAAGATAAATGCTGAAAATCTAACACTAAAGGAAGAGCTTACAAAGGCAAAAGCTTTTGAAGATTCACTCAATGGGAGAAGTCAAAAGCTAAAAGATATCTCAGAGAATATCTCTAAGAGATTCAAATATCTTGGATTAGGAGCAGATCCATCAGTCAGTAATGGATCTTCTAGCAAACATGCATGGGAGAATCAAGTAGTGTTTGCTAGATCTTATGAGAATAAAGTAAATGAAAGCAGTGAAATTTGTGAAGAAATACATGATCATCCTTGTAAAGTTACAACATTCAATAGGGTGAACATTGATAATCAACAAGGAATACTAGGCAACCATCATTTAGAAAAATTCATAAACAATAATCAATTTTTGAACAAAAGGAAATATGCGTTGAATAGAAATCGACATAACTTTGAAGTTACGTCGAATCCAATTCGGTTGAATTCTGCAAATGCTTTGACATCAATTCAAAGTAGGTATGAAGGTTAGTCGAATTATACTCGACGCAACTAGCAATCTGCGTCAAATTTTTATCTATGCAACTTTGCGTGCACGTCGAATTCCTTTCGACGCAAACCTATAGATGTGTTGACTTCTACTCAACGTATGATTCTAGAAAACTTTTCAAGAAATTTCAATTCTTGATTCTCTCTTGAAAACTCACTCTTTAATTCAAAATGTTATTATTGTTCGAAAATTGGACACAAAGCAAAACATTGCTGGAATAATAAATCAGCACTTCACTAAATCAAGGGGTACCCTGAAAGACCAACCTATTCTTTCAAAACTCCTTATGATGGTAGAATAAAGGGACCGCAACAAGTGAGGGTCCATGCTAATATTTAAATTTCAGTGTAGAAAAGAGTCTATCTCACCACAAACCAGCAGTGGTACTTGGACTGTAGATGTTCCATGCATATGACTGGAGCAAATGATTTATGGGAAAACTACAAGGCTAAGGAAGGCCCTAAGGTAATTTTTGGTAACTCTCACTCTGGTCAGACTAGAGGATATTATGTGCTCAGACTAGGAGAAATCTCCTTCTCTAAGATAGCTTATGTTGAAGGTCTTCAACATATACTAATTACCATTAGTCAATTATGTGATGGTGAATACAAGGTGGTATTCACTAAATTATTGTGTCATATTATTAGTTCATTTACTAATCAAATTGTATTAATTGGCCTTACAGAAGGTAAAGTGTATGTAGTAGATTTCAATTACTATAAATCTGAATTTTGCTTATTTAATTCTAACTTAGAAAATGATGAATTATGGCATAAGAGACTTAGTCATTTAAACCATAAAACAATAGCTAATCTATCAAAGCACAATCTTGTGGCTTACCAAATGGTAAGTTCAAAAAGAATCATCATTGTAGAGCCTGCCAATTAGGAAAACAAGCAAAATCCTCATTCAAACCAATTGGTAAGAATGATTCCCCTAGAACCCTGTACCGCTTGCACATGGATCTCTTTGGTACAATCTCCACTCAAAGCTTAGCAGACAAGTCTTATACCTTAGTTATTGTTGATGGCTTATCTAGATTCAGTTGGGTGTTCTTTCTAAAAGCTAAGTCTGAAACTTTTAAGATCCTCTCAAGATTCATTAGATAGATTCAATCTGAATTCGATAATCATGTTGCTATGATCAGGAGTGATCTTGGTACAGAGTTTGAGAATCAGTTAATTTGTAAATTCTATGAGGATGAATAGATAAGACAGCTTTTTAGCTCCTAAAACCCCCAACAAAATGGGGTGGCTGAAAGAAAAAATAGAACCCTAATTGAATCAGGAAGGACATTTTTGGCTGAATCCAATTTGCCAAAGTCTTTCTGGGCTGAGGAAGTGAATAAAGCTAACTATGTTCTGAATAGAAGTCTCATCCATAAGCTAAGTTAAAACTCCCTATAAGCTATTGAAAGGAAAGGCACTTGTAGTCATATACTTTATGATTTTTGGGTGTACTTGCTTTATTATAAACAATGGAAAAAACAACTTACCAAATTTGACAAGAAGACTGATGATGGATTATTCTTGGGTACTCTTCATCAACAAGGCTTATAGGTGTTATAGTTAGAGTACTCTAAAAATTGAACAATCAATGCATGGTATTTGATGGAACTAACATGTTTTCCAAGAGGAAGGAAACTTCCACCAATGTTACATTACAGGAAGATGATCGACTTGCAGATCAAGTTGAAAGGTTGAGTATTATGAATCACTCATCAGGCTGCCATGAAAAGGAAAGCCACAACTGATAATGAATCAGATGAAGACTCTATTGAAAATGATGATGCCATCAAGAAACCTAGTCTACCAAAACATGGAACTGTTGGAACATGCTTTCCGCATCTCTTGGTTTGACAATAACAAATCCTATTATATTTGATCATATTTTTTTGTGTTTATAACATGCAGGATCATGTGCATTCAAATATCCATAGGAATATGTTGTGTTGTTGCTACCGCAGAGCATTAGCACTACCGCTGGCGCTAGCGAATCAGATGCTATTCGACGAAAAGGTGTTCGACGAAAGAAGATGTCGTTCGACGAACTGGCGTCCGACGAAAATGGCGTTTGACAAAATGGCGTTCGACAAAAATGGCGTTCAATGAAATGGTGTTCAATGAAACTAGATGTCGTTCAATGAAAATAGATGGCAGGCCTTGCTACCGCAGAGCGTTAGAACTACCGCTGGCGCTAGCATAAATGGAAACAATTGACGAAAAGGAAACAATGGAGAAAAAGGAATGATTGGCGGGATGCATATTAAGCGTGCTCTACCGCGGCAATGCATCTCTACCGCCCAGCTGTTGCTTTTGGAATCCTCCCATCTGCATGTGATTGAGGAGCAAATGTGGAAGGAGATATTAGCTGAAGGAAGGTTATCTCGCTATCGCGGAGCGTTAGCGCTACCGCGGCGCGCTAGGCAGGGCTCAAAGTTTGGTGCTCAAAAGTTGCCTAAATTGTCATGATCCGTGTGCTTGATCATTGCCTAATGTGGCTATCGCGAGGCGGTAGTACTACCGCAGGCAGTAGCGGCTGATTCTATTTAAAGACGTGTGTTTCCTCCGTTGTTGCTTGTTGTTACAGAACGAATTGAAGCCATATATTCCGAGCACTCATGAGAGCCTTCCCCAAGCAGCCCGAAGAACTCTATCAACGATCGTGAACGCAAAGAACTTGAAGACCGATTCGATCGCATCTACATCGACATCAAGTTCTTCTTTTGAGGGAGTTTTTAGTTTGTGTTTTGTTTGTTTCTATTTGTAACCTTTATATCTTTTGTTCGGTAGAGGAATTCGCCACACGGCGACTAGGGCCTTGCGGGGACTAGGGGAAATTCGCCTCGCATTGGCGACTAGGTCTACGGTGTAGATCTAGGGAGTGCTCGAGGCCTTTCCGGTGAGGGAAGGGCTAGAGCGGCTTGAGGCCTTATCTGGGGAGAGATAGAATAAAGCCAACCGGTCCTTGTGAGAAGGGTCGGTATAGAAAACCAAAAGAGTTTTCATTGGCCGCCTCTTTCCAAGCGTCATTGGGAAAAGTTTTTGTAATCTTAACTATTTCAATTTAATATTAATGAAAATATGTTTGTTTCTTCATCTCTGATTCGTGCTCTCTAATTTTCATTTGTGTAACCTAAACGTATTTTCTCTATCACTAACACCGAGCGGTAACACTACCGCTAGCGGTAGCAACAGAGAATAATTTTCTTTAATAATCATAAAAAGTTTAAAACGCTTATTCACCCCCCCCCCCCTCTAAGGGCGCCTACAGATCCAACAAGTGGTATCAGAGCAGGTTATTCCAATTCGGTTTAATAACCAGGAATAATGGCGCTCCGTGACCTCGCTTTCTATGAGAGGCAGGGAATAAGTAGACCTCTGCTGTTTACCAAAACTGATTATAACTGCTGGAGAATGCGTATGTGTATGGGCATGTGTTGAAACTCCATACACTTCTCCTACATATATTGTTGGAGAAGTAACCATGGAAAAACCTAGGGATAAATGGGAAGATGGAGATAAGGCTAGGTGTAAGAATAATGCGAAAGCGATGAATGCTTTGTTCTGTGCTCTTGATAGGACTCAATTTAATAGAGTAAGTGCATGTGAAGCTGCTTATGATATTTGGAACTTATTTGAAATAACGCATGAAGGTACCTCGCAGGTCAAAGATTCAAAACTAATCCAACTAAAATCTGAATTCGTGAGGTTTAGGATGGATCCGAATGAGGACATCGACATCATGTACACTCGATTCACCAAGATCGTCAATGTCTCAAAAATTCTTGGAAAAACATTTTTAAACGACAACTTTGTGAGAAAGCTTCTTCGATCACTCCAACCAAAGTTCAATCCAAAGGTGACGGCGATTTCCGAATCGCATGATCTTAGGCGGCTCCAAATTGAGAGCCTCACTGGGAACCTCAAAACCCATGAGGTAGAACTCAAGATTCAAGAAGAAGAGTACAACAAGGAGCCAAAGAAGAAAGCCTTGGCACTGAAGTCAAGAAAAGAAGTTGACGACGAGGAAGATGACGAGGAGAGTCTCTTTGTTAAGAACTTCACTAAGTTCATGAAGAATCCAGAAAGGAGGAACACCTTCCGGAAATTTTTCCGAAAGGGCTCCTCATCCAAAAGAGAGAAGAAGGAGAATTATAGCGACAACGACGAAGAGCGGACACCTCCCGAGTGCTTCCACTGTAGGAAGACCGGGCATATTAGAAGTCAATGCCCAAAATTCTTAAAGGAGCAAAAAGAAAAATTGCTTAAAGGAAAGGAGAAAAAGAAGGTCTTAAAAAGCTGCAACAGGATGACTCTTCCTCCGGGTGCTCAAGTAAATCAAGCTCAAGCGATGATGATGAAGCAAACTTGTGCCTTATGGGTAAAAGCAATGAATCAACCGACGACGAGTGCAGTGTCCAAAGAGACACTGAGGTAATCCCTTCTAACTATGATTATCTTTATTCCGAATACTTAAAAACTTGTAAATCCTTTGGCAAAAATTTACAAGATCTTGATCTACTTAAAACTGAAAATAAAATTCATTTAAAGCAAAATAGAAAATTAAATAAGGAAGTAATTGCCTTGGGAAAGGAGATGGAGTCTTGCCAAAGGAATGATGATTTTTTGGCAAGGACTAGCGAACTTGAAATTGATCTTTCTAACGCTCTCTACAATATTGAATCACTCTCGAAACAAAAGAGAGACTTAGAAAGAAATTTGAAACTCTCACTTTCTAATGTTGAAAATGAAAAGAAAAACTTTGCAAATAGATGCGAAAATTTAGTTAGTGAAAATTTTGCATTAATAGCCCAAATCCATGACCTAAACTTAGCCATGGAAAAATTTGGTGTTGGCCAGAAAAGTCTTGATATGATTTTGGCCAACCAAAGGCATGGTAGTGCAAAGACTGGGATAGGTTATGTCTCTGCTAACTACCACCCGGCTGTAACAGTTAACGCTGGCGATAGTAACAGAACTCATAATTCATTTAATAATCATAAATCTGGAATTTTCCTGCTGATTCCCCATCCTCCAGCAAGAGTCCACAACAAAAACTAAAAAAGGACTCAACCCCTTTTGTGTTATGTGCCAAGTGTCATCACTTCGGGCATACCTTGGACTCTTGCAGGATGAAGGGTCGATGTAATGTCAAGAAAATCTGGGTGCCTAAGGTTTCCACCTATTCTATGGGAGGAACCACTTGGGTATCTGGATCTTTACTCTCATCTTCTTGTTAGGTATGTTGGCAGGCTAAGTAAAAGGAAGACATGTGGTACTTGGACTCAGGGTGCTCCAAACACGTGACGGGCGATAAAGCAAAATTTTCCTTAGCCTCACTAAGAAGAAAGGAGGAATGGTGACATTTGGGGACAATGGAAAGGGAAGGATTTTAGGCATCGGTACTGTTGGTAACAATTCTTTCTCTCTTACAAATGTCTTAAATGTAGAAGGTTTGAAACATAACTTGATTTCTATTAGTCAACTTTGCGATAAAGGTCGAATTGTCATATTTGAGTCTTCTACTGATTTATGTAAAATTATAGATCCTACAACCAATAGTATTGTACTCACTGCACCACGAATTCACAATGTGTATTTAACTGCCTTTCATGATCTATCACGTGCGTCACTCAAATGTCTTATATCAAAAAATGAAGAACTTGAATTATGGCATAGGCGGTCACTCTAACACCAAGTTAATCTTAAAACTGTCAAAGAATAAACTCATTAAAGGTTTGCCTATGCTAAATGGAAATCTATCTTCCTTATGCTCTTCATGCCAAAAAGGAACATTTTCAAAAACATCGTTTAAGAGTAAAAAAGAAATATCCACCTCAAGACCCTTACAACTAATTCACATGGATCTTTTTGGACCTATTAGCACGTGTAGTCTTGGTGGTAAAAAGTACACTTTTGTATTAATTGATGATTTTTCTAGATTTACTTGGACCTTATTTCTTACCTCCAAATCCGATGCGTTTTCTGAATTTACAAAGCTTTGCAATCGTATACAAAATGAATTAGATCTAAAAATCAAGTGTATACGATCAGATCATGGAGGGGAATTTGAAAATGATAGCTTCACCTCTTTCTGTAATAATCTAGGTATTAAGCACGAATTTTCCGCTCCACGCACCCCCCAACAAAACGGTGTGGTGGAGAGGAAAAATAGAACTCTCCAAGAACTCGCATGCACAATGCTATCCGAGTATGGGTTGCCTAAATATTTTTGGGTCGTAGCCTTAAATACATCATGTTATGTCATAAATCGTGTCATGCTTCGCCCTATTCGAAAATTAACTCCATATGAATTGTATTTTCAAAAGAAACCTAATGTATCGTATTTTCATGTTTTTGGTTGCAAATGTTTTATCCTAAACACCAAGGATGCATTAGCTAAATTTGATGAAAAAGGTGATGACAGTATTTTTCTTGGTTACGCTTCCACTAGCATAGCATATAGAATATATAATAAAAAATCTAAAAATGTTGAAGAGTCTATTCATGTGAAGTTTGATGAACTTGTGCCTTGTGTAGATTCTACTTGTGCAGGTAATGAAGATGAACCTCTTTCACCATTGGAGCATGATGATGATGAACCACTTGGAGAAGAAAAAGAAGTAGAGATGGTGCAAGAGGAGTTCGTGCCTCCTAGTGTGATTCGATTTACAAGAGATCATCCAAGGGAGCTTATCATTTGAGAACCATCAAGGGGGGTAACGACACGTTCTTCTTTTAATGAATCATTTTCAAACTTATGCTTTGTTTCTGAAATAGAATCGAAAAATGTTTCCACCGCTTTGAATGATGAATTTTGGCTTATTGCTATGAATGACGAATTGAATCAATTTGAACGCAATAGGGTTTGGAAACTAGTTGAAAGACCATCTAATCACCCCGTTATTGGTGTCAAATGGATATTTAAAAATTAATTAGATGGAGAGTCTAGAATAACTAGGAATAAAGCTCGATTAGTGGCACAAGGTTACTCTTAAATCGAGGGGGTAGATTTTGATGAAACATTTGCACTCGTTGCTCGCCTTGAATCGATTAGAATTATTCTAGCTTTTGCGAGTTATATGAAATTTAAATTATTTCAAATGGATGTTAAAAGTGCTTTCTTAAACGGGATAATTAAAGAAGAAGTCTATGTTGAACAACCCCCCCGGCTTTATTGATGAACAATTTGCAAATCATGTATATAGATTAAAAAAAGCGCTTTATGGTCTAAAACAAGCGCCCCGTGCTTGATATGAATGCTTAACATCTTTTTTATTAAAGCACGGTAATAAAATGGGTAGTGCCGATAACACGCTCTTCATTAAGCATTTTGATAATGATTTGATTATTTTACAAATATATGTTGATGATATTATTTTTGGAGCCACTAATGAAGAGTTGTGTAATGAAGTTGTTCTAATGATGCAAAATGAATTTGAGATGATTCTAGTTGGTGAACTAACATATTTTTTAGGATTACAAATAACCCAAAGAAATGATGGAATTTTTATATGTCAATCCAAATATGTCCATGATATGCTACAACATTTTGGTTTTAAAAACTTGAAACAAGCTAGTACTCCCATGAGTGCATCACTAAAATTAGGAAAAGATGAAGCCGAAATTTCAATTGACCAAACGTTATATAGGGGAATGATTGGATCCCTATTATACCTTAGTGCATCTAGACCCGATATTATGTTTGTCGTATACTTATGCTCTCGATTTCAAGCAAATCCAAAAGAGTCTCATTTAAAAGTGGTGAAACAAATTTTTCTATATCTAATCGGTACATCTAAATTAGGAATTTGGTATCCAAATAATGATTCTTTTCTCTTGCAAGGGTATTCATATTCTGATTATGCGGGTTATTCATTAGATAGGAAAAGCACTAGTGGTACCTATCATTTCTTAGGTCCTTCTCTAGTTGCATGGTAAAGTAGAAAACAAAATTCTGTTGCCCTCTCCACCACCGAGGCAGAATATATTGCACTAGGAAGTTATTGTGCCCAAGCAACCCCGTTCATCACTCAACCCCATTCATTTAACTAATATTGAACTTAAGTGTGACAACAAGAGTGCTATTGACTTAACAAACAACTCTGTTCATCACTCACTATCTAAACACATAGACGTAAGACACCACTTCTTTAGGGATCACATCAAAAAGGAATATGTTCATGCAAACTTCATTGGAACTGAATCGCAACTTGCGGACATCTTTACCAAGCCTCTACCCGATTCACGATTTGCTCTACTTAGACTAGAACTAGGGGTCTTGGACATTCATACTTAATCGTGCAAAATCCGTGTTTTTATGACCACACATATCTGATTTTTGTACTGAATCACCTTGTCACCAACCAGTACAAACTCTCTGCAACAAAATATTCTGAAAAATTTCACGATTCCCAAGTTTTTGGTGTTCTGCCACTACCGCCCGACGATAGCATCTAGCGCTGGCTTTAGTGAATCTGTTTCGTTCTTTATTTTTGTCTTTCAGTTTTTTTTTGCTGCTTTCTTTTTATTTACCTTTATGCATTTATTTATTTTCTATTATTTTCTTCACGAAAACCTCAAATAAAAAAAACTAGAAAACATTCTCAAAACACCACAAATCAACAAAACTTTGTTTTCATTTTTTTTGCTTTCATTGTTTTGACAAACACAAAAAAACAAACATATAAAAACTGTTTTTTTTTTCAAAATGGTTCAAGCATGGTATAACTTATCTTTTCAAGCTTTAATTTCAACGTTCACTTCCAACCTTCAAGTACTTTAATAACTTTGTCTTCTATCATGTCTTGCTCATTATAACTTGTGCCTCAACATTGATTATGGAATTCATGTGTAGATTTTTATAGCTTGTCTCTATGTATGAGTAAATGACCTATATTTGATAATGATCTATTCACTCACGCTTTTTGATAACCTACATATGAATATAATTTTTTCTTACATGACAGTGTAGGGTAAAAATCTCAAACTTGTTGCTGTGTGTGCTTAGTTTTACCTACACCATACTCAAAAATCTCTTATCATGCACCTATTTTATGATGAAGTGTGTACTTTTTTCAAAATTCATATTGTTTGCAAATACAAGTGAATTTGGAGATTTTTGTCTTTCAACAAAAATTCATATGAATATTTGACAAAAATTTCTCCACCAAGCACTACTCACCCTCCTAATAAGTCTTAATGAGCATTGTGAGGTTGAGCACCTTGGAGAGAATTGTAAAGTGCCTTGTTGCAAACACATTTTTTACACTACTTCTTCTTGTACACCGGATCACAAATAACTAAAATTCAAAATAATAATTGTGATTCCCCAAGCACTACTTTGCACCCTGATAAGTCTTAATAAGCATTGTGTGTGCAGAGCACCTTTGTAGTTGTACTACCTTTCTATGTGCATTGAAAAATTTATCTAGCTTTATGGGTAGAAGTAACTCTAAAAATGCATTTTCAATAATGTTGTGTTTATTCCATTATACATGTCATGTGTTTTACTTAACTCATATGTATACTTTTATCAAAAACACTACTTTTGTACACTTCATTATCACTTGTAAGCCTTCTACTCCTAAGAATTGGAGTCTATTGCTTATCAATAGTTTGTTTCTAAAATCCTTAGTTGATGCATTAGTTTTGGTTTTGACATGATCATTACAATGCCTTTTCTACTCTTTCTTGCTTACTTTTCAAAACAAGTCTTTGTTGGTTAGGTTACAAAGCAAAATCCTTCGTGTTTTCGAACTGCACACCATCTATTTTTCTCTACTAGAAACTCCACATTTTTTTGCTATGCTTTAGATTCCTATAATGATGGTTTCTTCTACAACTGGTGCACACTGATTTCCACCTCTCTTCTACTTATTCGCTCGATCATGAATATTTCTTTTTCAACAAGTGTGTTATCTTGAATTCTCACTGCTCTATAACTCCTACATTTTTTTCTCTCTTCCCTACGTATATCTCGTTCTCATGCTCATGTCTTCTCAACTCAAAAAACATTACACGCCTTCTCTTTTGGCTTTCTCTCCACCCTATTTTGAAAATACCAAAAGGGGGAGAATAGATTTGAAAGAAATTCACATATATGGGGAGTAGATTCAAAGGAAGTTCTGTGGTAGGGGGGAACTCATTTAGGGGGAGATTTCATTTAGGGGGAGCATTTGAACAGGCCTAATTTTCATGCTATCCGTGTTAGTTCTTATTTTAAACACAAATTCCTATCACTTGAATTATTTCTTTCTAAGGGGATTTGTTATTATCAAAAGGGGGAGTTTGTTGGAACATGCTTTCCGCATCTCTTGGTTTAACAATAACAAATCCTATTGTATTTGATCATATTGGTTTTTGTGTTTATAATATGCAGGATCCTATGCATTCAAATCTCCATAGGAATATGTTGTGATGTTGCTACCGCGGAGTGTTAGCACTACCGCTGGCGCTAGCGAATCAGATGTCGTTCGACGAAAGAAAATGTCGTTCGATGAACTGACGTTCGACGAAAATGGCATCCGATGAAATGGCGTTCGATGAAAATGGCGTTCAACGAAATGGTGTTCGATAAAAATAGATGTCGTTCGATGAAAATAGATGCCAGGCGTTGCTAATGTAGAGCGTTATAACTACCGCTGGAGCTAGCATAAATGGAAACAATTGACGGAAATGAAACAGTAGAGAAAAAGGAATGATTGGCGGGATGCATATTTAGCGTGCTCTACCGCGGAGCAGCACCTCTACCGCCCAGAGGTAGATTTTGGAATCCTCCCATCTGCATATGATTGAGGAGAAAATGTGGAAGGAGATATTGGTTGAAGGAAGGTTATCTCGCTATCGTAGAGCGTTAGCGCTACCGCGGCGCGCTAGACGGAGCTCAAAGTTTGGCGCTCAAAAGTTGCCTAAATTGCCACGATCTGTGGGCTTGATCATAGCCTAATGTGGCTACCGCGAGGCGGTAGTACTACCGCAAGCGGCAGCAGCTGATTTAATTTAAAGATGCGTGTTTCCTCCATTGTTGCTTGCTATTAAAAAACAAATTGAAGCCATATATTTAGAGCACTCATGAGAGCCTTCCCCAAGCAGCCCGAAGAACTCCGTCAACATTCGTGAACGCAAAGAACTTGAAGACCGATCCGATCGCATCTACATCGACATCAAGTTCTTCTTTTGAGGGAGTTTTTAGTATGTGTTTTGTTTGTTTCTAATTGTAACCTTTATATCTTTTGTTCGGTAGAGGAATTCGCCACACGGACACTAGGGCCTTGCGGGGACTAGGGGAAATTCGCCTCTCATTGGCGACTAGGTCTAGGGTGTAGATCTAGGGAGTGCTCGAGGCCTTTCCGGTGAGGGAAGGGCTAGAGCAGCTTGAGGCCTTATCTGGGGAGAGATAGGCTAAAGCCAACCGGTCCTTGGGATAATGTTCGGTATAGAAAACCAAAAGAGTTTTCATTGGTCGCCTCTTTCCAAGCGTCATTGGTAAAAGTTTTTGTAATCATAACTATTTCAATTTAATATAAATGAAAATATGTTTGTTTCTTCATCTCTGATTCGTGCTCTCTGATTTTCATTGGTTTAACCTAAACGTATTTTCTCTGTCACTAATGCTGAGCGGTAACACTACCGCTGACGGTAACAACAGAGAATAATTTTCTTTAATAATCATAAAAAGTTTAAAACCCTTATTCACCCCCCCCCCCCCCCTCTAAGGGCGCCTACAGATCCAACATGAACTATTCAACAGGAAGAAAATGATGCAACTACAACCAATGAAGAAGAAGAAATCAATGAGGATATGAATTCACTAAACAGTTCAACAAGAACTAGAATAACTCTAAAGGATCACCCTCCACCTAAAGTTATAGGAGACAGGACTATGGGAGTGAAGACCAACATCAACTTACAAATGAGTCCATCTTGCAGTGCTTTCTCTCCCAATATGAACCAAAGAAGTTTGAATAACTAGACAATGATCCTCACTAGATAGCTGTCATGCAAGAGGAGCTTGCACAATTTGAAAGAAATCTGGTCTAGACTTTAATGGAAAGACCAAAGAACTACCTATTTATTGGAACAAAATGGGTGTATAAAAACATGAAGGATTCAAATAGAGTTATACTAAGAATTAAATCCAGACTAGTGGCTCGTGGATACAGATAAGAAAAAAGAATTGACTATAACTAGACTTTTACTCCAGTTGCTTATGCTGCTTACATGAAAATAAAGGTATATCTAATGTTGTGAAGAGTGCATTTTTGAATGGAACCCTTCAAAAAGAAGTATATGTGGAGAAGCCACCAGGTTTTGTCAATCCAACTGATCGCTATTTTGTTTTTAGGTTAGATAAAGCACTTATGGTCCCAAGCAAGCTCCAAGAGATTGGTATGCGGCCTTGTTGTTAGTTTATGATGTTTTCTAACCACCTAGAGGGGGGGGGGGGGGAGAATAAGTATTTCAAGTATCTTTGTCTTCTTTTTGCTATTGACTGTTCTAGCTTAGGGATATATAGACTAAGAGCACACCAAAGAAAACATATGGTGATTTATAGTGGTTCCTCTAGAAAATGTGTGTAGAGTACTCCACTATCCCTCTCTGCCTATCTAGCAGTGTGCTAGAATCAACAATCTCCACCAAAACTCAGATCTTCAGCAAAGTTCCTAAAACTTAGGCAGACTGTCCCTAATGCTGAGGCACTCAGGCCCTATAACTTAGATCCCTCAAGGATCCTACAACTCAGGCTCAAAAGTCCTACAACTTAGATCTATAAGAGATCCTATAATTCAGGCACATGGGCCCTACAGCTCA
Source organism: Dactylorhiza incarnata (assembly GCA_033032865.1). Lineage (NCBI taxonomy): Eukaryota > Viridiplantae > Streptophyta > Magnoliopsida > Asparagales > Orchidaceae > Dactylorhiza > Dactylorhiza incarnata. The sequence goes on from JAWHQI010000068.1 coordinate 5,541,239, forward strand.
GGCTCAAAGAGTCCTATAGAAAAGCATTATGTTATAAAATAACAGAGAACTCTACACAGTTCTTGATAGTTCTTTTGAAGCCTGATGAGGATGGATTCTGTACTTGAAGAGAAGGCTTTAAGTGTATTACTGATGCATGAAAGCCTTTTCTTCTTTCTTCTTCTTCCTTTCTAGTACACAACTTCTCAGTCGAAGGAGCTTGACTAGAACTTGGAGAACTGAAGGCAGGAGTGTATTGTTCTCAAGAAGATGTTTCCCCTTTCTTGCAGCCGTTCTTCATTCCGATTCTAATTTTTGTATTTTCTCTGTGTGTATTCTGTATTTGTTAGGGCATACATCATCTCTTTTTATATGACAAGGCCCTCTAACAGTCTGTTCTGAGCCCTCTTTAATGTCAGAATCCCATTCCTTGACGACATCCACTAATTGGTCCCTTTGATGGTGACATTAAATGCAAATAACACATTTCGAAAAATCTCGGTCTGTCTCGACGATATGGCCACCATCTCAACGACACAACTTGCTGTCTCAGCAATCCATTTGGTACTTTAGACAATTCTTCAAATCTTCATGAATCTTAAGCTGAGAAGAATATCTCGACGATATGGATTATCTCAGCTACATAAGCAGTCACATCGATGTGAAGTATTCTCGTCGAGAGCGTTTTATCGACATGAGGTCTTCTCGCCGATATCATCGAGATCATTATAACTAATACTTCAGCTGCAAATTGCCTCCACGATCTCTGGCTTAGTCTTCAAGACAACACTTCTTCATTACAATGATATGTCTTCTTAGCCAGATACTTTGCTTAAGAACTCTGAAGAACTTCAGCTCAGTAGTTTGTTCAACGATACCCTTACATTCTATGCGATAAGCCTTGATCCTTCACCAGTCTTCACAACGATATTGACATGTGATACTCGTTGTTACAACGATATCATCATTTTATACTTGTTGTCATGATGATACCTTGACTTAGTTGTTCTTTCATGTTCTCACAACGATATCAACGTGTGTACTTTGTTGACACAATGATATGGTAGTGTTATCCATATTATCATGATGATTAATGACTTATTCTCTCTGCTGTCTCCTGCGAGTAATCTTAGCGATATCGTCGTGTGTATTTTGTTGACACGATGATATTTGTCGTAGATATTTTTGCTTGATTCTTATACATTATACTTATATGTATGATATTCTAACCTACTCATGTCACATCAAATGCACATCAAATACAAATTATACTTATCATTGACTTGAGGACTTCTCCAAATCTGGAATATTGTGGGCAGTGTTCCCAACACTTGTCCACCTTTCTTCTAGAACACTCCTTTGTAAGAGGAAAGGTGAATAAAATACTTTTCACTAGAGCACATAAGAATTAGCTACTTCTAGTACAAATATATGTACATGACATCATATTTGGCTCCATAGACCAAAGACTTTGCAAAAGGTTTGCTGGCCTAATGTAGTCTAAATTTGAGATGAGTAGCATGGGGGAATTATCCTATTTTCTTGGACTTCAAGTAAAGCAAAATGAAGATGAAATTTTCATATCCCAATCCAAATACACTAAAGATCTTATCAAGATATTTGGGATGGAAAATGCCTCTACCATGAAAACCCCCATGACAACCAATATTGTAATTGATAGAAATGAAAAAGTTCAGTCATTTGATTAAAAGACTTACATAGCAGCCATTGACTCTCATCTCTATCTTACAGTAAGTAGGCCAGACATTCCCAAATGGAGGAGGATGAGAAGCCTATGCTTATGACCACATTTCATTCACTGTTTTTGCACCTCTTTCAACGGCTAACGATGCATTCAATAAACCCCCATTTCCTTTTGGGAGTTTACTAGATGTATCAACAAGCAACCCCATTAATCCATGTAAAGGCAATGTGGTACATTTTTCCACTTCTGCTTCCACACCTCTTTAGGAATCAACCATGGAGAAATTTTTTTGTCAAACCTAGAAAAAACCTATGCCTTCTTTTAAACCAGGTGAGCTTTTATCTATTGATGATTTGCTTGAGCTCGAAGTGCAGGATGACTTGGATGCAGATTTTCCCCCACTAATGTGCACTAAATGTGGAAGATAATGGCATATATATGTAGTATGCCTATTGAACAAACAAACTTGATTGAATATGAGTTTAGGTTTTGAACACACCCATTTTGGTATGACTATACCTAGCACGATACCTAGTGTAGTGGAGCGGCTTGAAGTTGTGAAATCATCAAAACTGTGTTCCTTGAGTGGTATTTATCCATGAAAGCATGCTTTTCAGCACCACTTCTTGTGCAGGGAGAAGCATCCACTAATGAATGAATGACATCTCCTTCTCTAATGGAGGCCCCTTCCTACCACATCTCTAGTGTTGTGGGCCCCTCCCTTAAGCCTTCCTCAGTAATTCCTCTCACATTTTTTGTTCCAACCACACCTATCTTGGAGCATGTCATATACAAGGAAAATATTGCTTATTCAAGTAGGGTGCAAGCATGTGCATTTGTCTGTGAAGTGGAATACCAATCTTCACTTATGGAAACCTCCTCTAACACCATACATGATCTGTTGCATCTTATAGTGGAGGATGTTTCCTCCTCCCCTCTTGCTATTGTCACTCTAGATCAACTCGTCAGCGATAATCTGGTTTGTGATAATAATTCCACTTTAATTATTCATGATGATGAGATGGAGCCGCCTTTTTCCACAACTCCTACTCATCAGATTCAAAGTTTTTTGTTTTCTAATCTTGTTGTTTTCCCTGCAAAGGTGAGAGTGATGAAATAAGAAATATCTTCAGTTCCTAATCTTTTTCTCTCGCAGGATAACAACAACATACTGGTGGACCTGGCCATCAGTCCTATTTCAAATGAAAAATGAGAACAATTTTCTCCTTTCTACATTCTTTTCCCCTACGAGTGAACACATGTATTACTATGTATGTAAAAGGATAACTGCCTTGTCACCATGTTGGTACCCATTACCAACACGAATGTTTAGCGAGTTACTCGTGCATTTCTTTTCCTCTACTCCAATAAGCTAGATTCCTAGTCTTGTATGAATAAGTCATACCAAGAGACAATATACCCAGTACATATCTTCCTTTCATTTTTTTCTTTGCAAGTATTCTTTTCATTTTCTCTTATTATTATTATTTCATTTCATATTTTTTTAGTATTATGTTATACAGTCCTTGATTATTGCTGGTTACTGCATTTCATTTTTTGGCCTTTTGATTTCACTCAGTTGGGGTTCGCGCATGCATCGCGCCCCTTGCCCATGATTTTGGAAAAATTCATTCTCTTGCAACCATTAATTGTGCACGACATTTTTCCTTCACGACCATTGGTCATGCGCGTGCAAAACTTTTTCTAAAATCCTGGGCACGAGATGCTATTTCGCACGATTGCTTTTTTTCCCTTTCTTCATGCGCTATCGTCTCTTGCTCCTAACCAGATATCATCTTCCCCACTTCACATCTCACAATCCTTTCACTTCCAATCTTCATCATTGCCTTCCTCCTTGATCTTCCAAGCCATGAGTCCCTCAAGGAGCTCTAGGAAAGTTGTGCGTGCCTACTATCGGTCCAGGAAGTGGGGTGAATCTTCTTCCTCCACTCCATTAGAAAACTTGCTCATGTTCTCTGATTACACTCATAAGAAGTAGTTTCCTCACTTAAATGACAAGCCCTTTGTATCCCAATGAGTCATCGATTGGGATGTGTAAGACCCCCATTTTTTGGCATTTCCACCGGGTCTTATGCCTAGAACCGCCACCTTGCAGTGACACAACCTCTCGGGAAGGTCACCACTACAAAACATCAATTCTACCGGCAAATTCACATCCAGGCCAACCATACATCACAAAGAAATAGAGTAGAATAATATAAGATGAAGTGCACATCATAAGGTGATATATATAAAATATCACAAAATAGTCCACGATAAAAAATATTGAAAATAAAAGGGCTCCTACCCATTACATATGGTCCTCATTACAGATCGCTCGCGGAAGTAATAAATACTAAACACTCATGTATCCCATGGTCGCCGCTGCTGCTCCCGAGCTAGGCTATCTCACCTCCTCCTGCACCGTATTCTGGTTGCGCTGGATCTCCCGAGGCAGCTCCCTGTCTCCCATTTGGAGCCCTGTGGTGTTTGGTCACAACTGACTGTTAGTCAAAAGACTAAGCCAAACCCCTTCCCATCTCTCGGTGACTCCTAGGCACATAGCGGGAGGAATGAAGAGGAGAACATCAAAGCAAAAGTACAAGTAGATGGAGGTTGCCCTCACTCACATAGATTGTATATGGAATGTAAAGCTATACTAGCAATTCTACTATATAAGAGCTGAAAGGTACTGAGCAGCAAATAAGTGCAGTAAAAGAGCAATAAAGAAGCAGTGTAGAAATGACAATATAGGACCGATCACAGAGAAATGTAACCTTAACTTATAAGAATGCCCATACAAGCTCATAAGTTAAGGGGTTGTTTTGCAAGGCCCATCGTATAAAAGATCCCATAATAATTTATACGATGTGGGTAATGGTTTAATGCAATATTATGAATGCCATGAAATGTTATGCAAGGTTTTATGTATATGTTTCACACCAGTGCAACTCACCCACACGACTTTACTCGCACAGACCTTTAGTTCCCCAATTTGGAGTTAGCTAAACTCTCAGGTACCTCTTATAGTTGCAAACGGAGGCAGTGGATTGGGCCACCCCACTCCTAGGCTGGTATTCACACTACCTAACCTAGACATTACGTACTACTCGGTATGCCAAGCCAGGTGCTAGATAAAATCTTGTACTAATGTTGGAAACCACCAATCATTTATTAGCTAAGTGAATTCTCAAACTTGTCGAGCCAATGTACTGACGTCAGTGTGAATGACTGCCCAATACCGATGACCCACCACTTATATGCACAAGCACATATGGTACAATTAAACTCCCGAGCCACTGACTCACTGGACTTACCAAATCATTTAAACAAACACTAAGACATAACTTGCATCACCTTCCTTGTTAAACTCACACCGAGCCCACTCCTTGCAGGACTAGACGAACCAAAACTATATTCCCATTATATGGGGTGTGTGTGTGTGCTTGAATCTCTTATTATTAAATTAATCTTTCTTATTATATGCCTTATCAGTTTAGGGGTTACTCTTGGACTTCTCGAGGTCTACACTGTAAGATCCCTCTCCTCCTTACAAGAGAGTTCCCGAATCTTATGCCCAGAATTGCCATCTTACGGTGACCCCAACTCACGGGTTAGCTGACATCGCTCAACGCCGATCCTGCCGGCTAATTTGATCATATTACAGGACAATTTTGCAAGAAAGAATTAATACAAATATGACAAGTCTACAACCACATCACGCACACACATACACACAAACATACACATACATATATATATAAGAAGAATACAAATAGTTCACAATGAGATCAAACTTAAAAGAGTGCAAGGGATTAAGCCTGATACAAATCCAAAAGGAAAATACTAATGATAAAGCACTCTCTCACTCTGCACTATGCGGAAGCAACACAAATACTCTCCAACATGTCGCCATGTGGAAGTAGTGATGCGCGGCATCTGCTACTCAGGGTCTACCGTCACATCCTGCCTAACGTACTGCAACTCCTGCTCCTCGATCACCTGGTGTTATGGCCACATCCGACCATTAGTCAAAAAGACTAAGCTATTTTGTCCTCACCTCCCCCCACGGCTCCCAGGTATCAAGCGGGAGGATGAAGCGAAGGACAACAATGGGTAAAAGAAAGTGCAAGTGATAGGGATTATACTAACAGTATAATGATTAAGCGAGCAGTAAATATAACAGTAATAGGTAATATACGAGTAGTAAATATGACAACAGTAGTTAGTAAACGAGCAGTAAGTAAATGTGACACAAGTAAAGTAATAAGAAAACTACCACGCTATCATCAAGAGTAAATGCGACACAAGTTAATATTTTCGAAATTGTAACTTATCATATAAAAGAGCCCATAAAATTTATTTGATAAGGGTCTGCAAATGTATATGTCTATAAGATGTATGAATGTTATGATATGCTATGCTATGTTCATATAGTGCAACTCACTCACACGACTATGCGCACAGACCTTTAGTTCCCGCTTTTTGTAGGTAGCAAGCCTCTCAGGCACTTCCACCGTGGTAATGGAATCAGTGGATCGGGCACTCTACTTCTAGGTGAGTATACACACTACCAGACCTAGACCTTATGTACGTTGTTGTACACGTCCTAGGTGCACTTCCGTGAGCTTTTGCGTACTCTTGCTGGCTTCCCGCCAGTCTTCTATGGTTGGGGTGGGTTATTAGGGATTGTCTACTAGACCGCAGTAAAGTAACCTACTGGCCTTCTAACTCACCACACCCCGCCAAAGTCAACGTACTGCCATTGGTGTGACAAATGGACCCGTAACAAAGACCCACCACTAGTTTATGCACACGCATAGTTTATTACACTACCTGAGCCTCCAACTCATAGGACTGACTACTATTGAACCATTCCGTCGTCTTTAATAGGACGAGGTTTACTTTTCTCAACTTATCTCATTTAGGGTTACTCGTGTTTGTTACTTCGGCGATCATAGCAATTTAAGGTGAATTTTGGACTTCCCGAGGTCTACCCGGTGAAGGGCTCACAGCGGTACTAGATGATATTCTGAGGTGACATCCCAGACCATCCTTTCTCATAATATTTACTTTTATTAGTAACTACTCATTGTTAAGGTTATCCTAATGGTTGCTCTAGATTACTTAGGAATGACATAAAATTCTTTTAGGCAACTTGACGACCTTTTTAATGTGTGTGGTGCAAACTCTTAGATATTCACCTATATGACCAACTTTAACCTTGAATGCATCATGATCATATTAACACTCTAATTGTGACTATAAGTGCCTAGGGTAGAAAACTCCTAAAATGCTTCAATTGTTCATCGAGACGTACCTCTAGTTTACTCTTATCTCTAGGACAGAAGTCCTCCAATAAGGCTACCACTTATAAGGCCTAGAGATATGTATGCCCTAATCTTGTGTTCCAAATTTCATCCCATTCCTACAAGTTCTGGCTAGTCTAACCTGAAAGTGCACAGTTAACCTCACTAGGATTCTCTAGAGGGGGGTGAATAGAGATTTAAAAATATTTTGTGCAAAGTTAATAAATATATATATATGTGTAATATTCAAAGATTTAAGTTTCCCACACACCAACACGAATTAAGCAAGTAAAGAAAGAAAATAGCAAAAAGAAAAACACAGCACAACACAAAGAAATATAGTGGTTCCCCAAACTTTGGGTAGTCCACTCTTCTACCCCGTTGGTAGGAATTCACTATCTTGCACTGAGTCTTTTGATAAGGAGACTCTTAGAACCAGCCTGAGTCTTTTGATAAGGAGACTCTTAGAACCACTACAACTGAATTTTTTTTTTGAAGAGAGATTCTTAAAACACTTTTGCACAATTTGAAAATGGAATAAGAATAAGAAGAAGAAGTAGAAGAAAAATAATTGAAGTAAGAAAGAATCTTCTTCCTAGCAAGCAGATTAGAAGCACAAGTATAGTGAATAAAATCTCTCTTCTATAGTGAGAAGAAGATTGTAGGCCTTTCTCTCTTTCAGTGAGAGCTTTCAGAAATTTGCAGCAGTATGACTTCAGAAGGAAGAAGAAGAAGGCTTTTTCTTTGCTGCAACACTCTTTCACTTTTCTCAGCTTTCTCACTTTTCACTTGGGAGCTTTTCCTCCTTTTCAAATGGATGGAGTGGATCACTTGTTGTTTTTCATTGCCGACCTCCTTCTGTATTTATAGTTCTGTTTATTCAAAAATATTTTTATAGGAGAATAATCAATTAGCAGTCAGAGAAATAGTAAGAAAGAAAAGTTTCCATAATCATTATATCTGTAGAAGGAAAGAGATCATTCTATTTTCAAATACCGTCCATAATAATCTTAATCAAATTAGCCAAGAATCATTTAAAAGGAAAGATTGATTCAGAATGGATAGAAAAGAATAATATATTTCCATAAAATTCAGATCTACAAAAAGAAGGAAAGAGATCTGGCATGTTTTTGAATCTGTCACAGAAATCGACGTGCATCGATTACTATTCGACGTAAGCATCGATTTCAGCCTGGCTAGACGTCGAGAAGAAAATATGGAAGGAGCGTCGACTGAGGTGCTTCGACATTACTGGGTGCGTCGACTAGAAATCAGAGTTACGTCGACTTTGGTTACGTCGAATTCTGTTTAGAGTTACTTTGACTCAGTATGAGAGATGCATCGACTACACTTTGCGTAGATTACTATTCGACGCATATTTTACTTAAACTAATTTTTCACTCTGAGAACTCATTTTCTACTCATTTCTAGGGGTTAAGATAAATCATTTTCCCAACAATCTCCCCCTATTTGTCTTAACCCTATTCAGAGAGAAATTTTATCAGCTTTTAATCAACACATCAAAGCATATTTATAGAAAAGAGATATATTAGGTAATCAGAAGATAATGGAAAACGAAATCATATAACAGACTTTTTGTACATATCAAGCAGTACTTAAGCATTAAAAATAGATCTCTGCTCAAAATTGTTCAACATATCATTCAGGAGGAGTAGGAGGAGTTTTTCTCTTCCTAGAGAATACTAAAGGGAGATCAGGTCTTTTTATAGAGGTGAGTTGCTCCTTCTCAGTAGCAAGATGTTCATTCATCTCCCCCTGAGTCAAAGCAGTCTACTCCCCCTGAGATAGAACTTCCTTTACACTTTCTTTTTCTGCTTCTTCAGCTTCTTTCTCAGCTCCAGCTTCAGCTATGACAGCATCTGGCTCCCCCTGAGCTTCAGCTTCTTTTTCTCTCTCACTTTCAGCCACTCCTTCAGCCTCAACTTCCTTTTCAACTTCTTTCTCTACTCTACTTGCCTCCCCTTGAAAGAGAACTACTTGTTGTGCAGCTTCTCTTGCTATAGTGAGCACATCAGTTATCTGTTCTGTAGTATGTAGCTCAGGTACTATTTCATTCCTAATAGTTTTAAGCAGGGCAAGACTATCAGATTTTGATGTTGGAGAGGATTTGTGTGAGTGAGATTTGAGACTGGAGAGCTGCTCTTCACCTAACTTCTCCCCCTTCTTGACCTTCTTAGCTAAGGAGGTTAAGAAAGACTTAGTGACCTTAGAGGAAGAGATAGAGGACTTCAAGCTTTGCACAGAGGCATTGATCCCATCTATTTGGGTTTGCATGTTCATGATGGAGGAGTGAAGTTGGGAGCAGTGCCCATCAAGCATGTCCTGAAATTTATGGGTTGCTTGTTGAATGCATTGGAGAAGGAGTGCTTGTGTGGATGAAGATGGTTCAGGTTGTGTTGGTGGAGGAGATAATGGTGGAGGAGATGATGGTGGAGGAGATAAAGGTGGAGAGATGACTATATTACTGAGATCAATGGTTGTGGTAAGAAGATGAGGTGTGTTTGAGGTAGGTAGAGAGGATGTGATAGTAGGAGGAGGAAGAGGTGGTGATTGAATTGGTGTATGTGAAGATGTAGTTAAGATAGGAGATGTGAGGGTAGTGGAAACTATTGGTGTGGATGATGTTGGTAGGGAAGAGATGTTTGTATGTTGAGGAGGAGGTGAAGATGGATGCACAGGAGAATTAGGAGGAGAGGGAGTCCTTTCAGGAATGGAACCAGGCTTGGGGATTTGCCTGGTCCATTTTGAGAAGAGGGCTATGGACATCCTTTTTCCAGGAGGAATGGGAATTCCTTTTGACCTACATAGGTCAGGGAAGGAGTGAAGGAGTACCTTACTCATGATCCTCATGTAGGCATTCTCTTTATGAGAATATTTGTAGCCTATCATCTTCAGTAAGCAGCTGGCCCAGTCTATCTTCTTTTTCAGAACAAGGGCCCCCATAATGTTCAGTTGCTGCTTGGGCACAGCATCATGGGCAGAGATTTTGCATAGTAGTATTTTTCCTACTATGTCTGCCAAGAGCCTATATTCATCAGAGAAGTCTATTTTCTTCAAGTTGATTGGTCTATCTCTGGAGAAATTCATGGTGATTAATAAGTTTTTGATTTCCTCAGGGGTGAGTTCCACAGGTTCATTACCTGATGGAAGATCAAAGGTGTCCCTAAGATGTTCTGCAGAGATTGAGACAGGTGTTTCATGGATTGTTCCTGTAATCTCTCCTTGTTCAGATATCTGAACATGATTCATCAACTCAGTGAGTTTTATTTCCAGGAGTCTGCATCTTGTTGAGATGAGTTTGTTTAGACCGGCTTCAGTGAAAAGAGCTATGATGCTCTTGTAGTTTTCGGTGGCGGCTTGGAAGGAATCAAGATCAATATCGAAACCAGAATTGATCTTGGGAGCCATTTTGGTCAGTGAGAGAGAGTGGAAGAGATGGCTGGACTGAGAAGTGAGAAGGATGAGAGATGCAGAGAGCGTGCAGATTTCTAACTGAAGAGTTTATTTAAGTCAGGTGAAACGTCGAAACGAGACACAACTCGAGGTTTCATCGGTACTACAGTAGATGTGACCGAAAATATTTTAGTATTGCCTCTCTTTTTCATCAAGTTGACGTTGCGTCGAGTGGAATTCGATGTATGCGTCGGTACAGTCTGAATTGAGATGTTAGGGTTTCCTATCGACGATGCGTCGATTAAGAAATCGACCTGACTTTTATTTTGAAAATTCTAAGTTTTTCTTGAGAGATTATTTCTTCCTAATCCTAAGGTTTTCTAAGTCAGCCTTGGACTAATTTTATAGACAATTGGATTGATTGTGCCAACATTGTTTGGCAATGCGACCAGTTTTATTACAGATATAACACCTGATTGTCTTTAGATTATGGGAATTTGAGTTTAGAGAGGGATAGAGGTGTTGATTAGGATAGAGTTGTTGATTAACATAAAAACTTTGATTCAGATAGAAATTTTGATCAGGATGAATGGGAACTGAATGGGGGTTAAGATAGAAAATTTTTGAAGGATAGATATGTCCTGTATTTAAGCTGCTCTGAGGTTTTATGCGTCGATATCTATTCAACGTATGTTGAGAGTTGCGTCGATATATATTCGACGCTTTCTCTAGATTGCGTTGATCTGGAATCGATGCATGGAAGTAGTTGCGCCGATTGTAAGTCGACATAACTTTATTCATGCGTCGATTTGAGGTCGAAGCATCTGAGAGATTGCGTCGAGTAGAATTCGACGTACTATCATTCATACGTCGATATGAAGTCGACGCAATTGTGTCTTCACAGATTTTATTTTTCCCTTTTTCTGGTTGGAGATTTATTTCTTTATGAATTGTTTCTTTTAGCCTAGTTGCCTTCTCAGAAGGAGTTTGAGAGTCTTCATCTGAATAGTATGATGTTTCATCAAAATGGTTTATCTCCTTGAAGGTGAAGTCTTCTTCTTTATTTTGTGAGTCTTCTTCTAAGTTTGTTGATTTGATGGGTTTAGTAAATTTTATAGGGCTCATCCAAGCAGGTTTGGTAGATGGTATTGAACTGGTTGAAGGATCAGCCCCTAGCCCCAGATTCTTATGTCTGATTGTTTGTTTTTCAGTGATTTCTTTAAGTGTTTGGATTCTGACTTTCATAGATTCTTCAAAAGCTTTTGCCTGGGATACCTTAATCTTAAGGAGTTGATTTTCTATTTTAGCACTGTTTATTTCCTTTTCTGTTTTATAGATTTCACACCTTAGTTCATAATTTTTTGAACATGTATCCTCTATTTTTCTCATATTAATTTGTTCTTTTAGATCCTTAATTTCTTGTTTAGCTTTTAGTTGTTCTAAACAGAATCCTTTAAAATCATTTTTGAAATCATCATATTGAAAATCTATTTCATCAAAAATGCTTACCTCATCCTTATCCTCAGATTCCTCTATGAGAATAAGGCTATTTGCTTTTGTTGTTGAATCTTCTTTATCATCTTCAGAAGAGATGCTTCCTTCTGAACCTATTTCACTCCATGATTCAGCAACATATTATTTTTCTGAGCTTCCAAAAGCCATTAAGCATAGGTCTTCTTGCTTAGACTCTTCATTGTCACTTTTAGATGAGGTGTTGTCTTCAGAATCTGTTTCACTCCAAGCTTCTGCAATGAAGCCTCTTTCTTTCTTTTTCTCCTTTCTCTTGAGATCTTTCTTTTTCAGACCTTTCTTTTTCTCAGCATTTTCTGGACATTATGGAGCAATATATCCAGTTTTCCTGCAGGAGTAGCAAATAATTTCCTTAGTAGGAGTCTTATCATACCATGGTTTTGACTCTCTCCTTCTAGACCCATCTTTCCTGACACATTTCTTGAATCTTTTGGCCAGGAGGCTGAATAATTCTTCTTCAGTAACAGGGGTTTCCTCTTCTGTTGCTTTTAATGCAATGTTTCTATCTTTTGAGGAGGTTGGAGTGTTTTCCCTTCTTTCCTTCTCTTCTCTGGTTTTCAGTAGTTGCTCATAGGATTTGAGTTTTCCTAAGAGGTCATCTGTTGAGATTTCCTTTTGTCCTCTTGTATCTCTTATTGCCCATATTCTTGAGTCCCATGAACTTGGGAGACTCATTAATAATTTGTCATTGATCTCTGTGAGAGATATCTCTCTATCCAAGATCTTTAATTTGTTGATGATCAGACTGAATCTGTCATACATCTCAGATATGCTTTCTTCATGCTTCTTTTGAAAGTTCTCATATTGGGAGATCAATAGAGCCTTTCTATCTTTCCTTTAATCAGCACTTCCTTCTACTATCTTTATAAGAGCCTCCCAGATTTCTTTGGCTGATTCACAGTCAACAACCTTTTGAAAGATTTCATCTGAGAGGGTTGAGACAAGAATGTTCACAACTTTTGCATCACATGCTCCTGCCTTCTTCTCATCATCTGTCCACTCAGCCCTTGGGACCAGTGTTTGATTCACTTTACCACTTGAGTCCTTTCTATAAGGCTTGGGGGGACCTGTCAAAATAACATTAAACAATTCTTCATCAATAGAATTCATATAGATCCTAATTCTTGTTTTCCAAAGTGCAAACTTTTCAAGATTGCACATTGGTGGTCTGGTGGAAGCATAATCTTTGATTTGTGCCATAAAAAGTTTTTAGAAATATATATATATATGAGGTAGGATCTTTTTGATCAAGGAGTTACCCCTTTTTGATCAACCTCCCTCTGATACCAATTGAAAATGCACAGTTAACCTCACTAGGATTCTCTAGAGGGGGGTGAATAGAGATTTAAAAATATTTTGTGCAAAGTTAATAAATATATATATATGTGTAATATTCACAGATTTAAGCTTCCCACACACCAACAAGAATTAAGCAAGTAAAGAAAGAAAATAGCAAAAAGAAAAACACAGCACAACACAGAGAAATATAGTGGTTCCCCAAACTTTGGGTAGTCCACTCTTCTACCCCCTTGGTAGGAATTCACTATCTTGCACTGAGTCTTTTGATAAGGAGACTCTTAGAACCAGCCCGAGTCTTTTGATAAGGAGACTCTTAGAACCACTACAACTGAATTTTTTTTTTTGAAAAGATATTCTTAATACTCTTTTGCACAATTTGAAAATGGAATAAGAATAAGAAGAAGAAGTAAAAGAAAAACAATTGAAGTAAGAAAGAATCTTCTTCCTAGCAAGAAGATTAGAAGCACAAGTATAGTGAATGAAATCTCCCTTCTATATTGAGAAGGAGATTGTAGGCCTTTCTCTCTTTCAGTGAGAGCTTTCAGAAATTTGCAGCAGTATGACTTCAGAAGGAAGAAGAAGAAGGCTTTTTCTTTGCTGCAGCACTCTTTCACTTTTCTCAGCTTTCTCACTTTTCACTTGGGAGCTTTTCCTCTTTTTCAAATAGATGGAGTGGATCACTTGTTCTTTTTCTTTGCCGACCTCCTTCTGTATTTATAGCTCTGTTTATTCAAAAATATTGCTATAGGAGAATAATCAATTAACAGTCAGAGAAATAGTAAGAAAGAAAAGTTTCCATAATCATTATATCTTTAGAAGGAAAGAGATCATTCTATTTTCAAATAATGTCCATAATAATCTTAATCAAATTAGCCAAGAATCATTTAGAAGGAAAGATTGATTCAGAACGGCTAGAAAAGAATAATATATTTCCATAAAATTCAGATCTACAAAAAGAAGGAAAGAGATCTGGCGTGTTTTTGAATCTGTCATAGAAATCGACGTGCGTCGATTACTATTCGACGTAAGCATCGATTTTAGCCTGGCTAGACGTCGAGAAGAAAATATGGAAGGAGCGTCGACTGTGGTGCGTCGACTTTACTGGGTGCGTCGACTAGAAATCAGAGTTAAGTCGACTTTGGTTACGTCAAATTCTGTTTAGAGTTACTTCGACTCAGTATGAGAGATGCGTCGACTACACTTTGCGTTGATTACTATTCGATGCATATTTTACTTAAACTTATTTTTCACTCTGAGAACTCATTTTCTACTCATTTCTAGGGGTTAAGATAAATAATTTTACCAACATAACCCCAACATCAAGTTTTTGCTAATCGCAGACCAACTCAACATTGAACTAGGTTGATCTCTATGATGTGAACTTTACTGTAACTTGGACAAATACCCGAAAATTTATACCATAGGTTAATCATGCCCCAATTAAGAGATGGTCAGAATTTCATAAATTTTCTAATTATTTTGTCTATTTAGAAAAATACTTTAATGATATGTACACCTCACTTTACACAAGAAGCACAACATCCAGAAGTCAAAGTGCTCCCAATAATTTATCAGTGAAATGTAATGAGCGAATATCATGACCGACTAAATTTCTTAATTTTCCATAGTATTTATGACCATTATTTCAATATTTAAACATTTTTGTCAATTGGTCACATTACATAAAAATTACCAAAATAACTGATTCAAAAATTCTATACAAACTTTCAAAATTTTCAAAATTTTCCAGATAATATTAACCATATAAATTTCATTAATACATAAGTGTGACAAAGGATATTTTTGGTAATTTACAGTGTGAATGACTTTCAAAAATCCTACCAAACATTCTAGTGATATATTTCGATGTGTTCATTTCATTTATACACTTTATGACAAAATCAATTATGCTCAAATAACTAAGGAAATTAATTCCAAAAATCCCAATAAAATTTCCATATATATATATATAGTATTCCAAAACATCATGTGACTGAAAATCAGATTTATCCTAAGTATTTGATTACTTTTATTTGATTAATACATTCATGTGACAATAATGTTATTACTCAAATACTTAGGATTTTGCTTTCCAAAAATCCTAATATTTCTATAGATGTACCCCACATCATACTAGGTCTATTGCCCAAATATCATGAGCATACAACAAGTCATTTGTGATGAATTCACAAAATACTCAAAGGTGTTATATGCACACCACCTTTCCATACATCTCATTCCTATGTATGTGAAATATAATGTTCTACATTAGTCCAAATGACCTCAACTTCTTACATATGATTAATAATTACCTAGCAATGATGTCACCAAAGATTTGGATCATTTTGTACCTATCTAACCACATTTATTTCATTAATATAAAAAATCATATTTACTACAAAACCTTAAAAAAATGTTATGATTTTTGGGCAGGGGATGTATCTATGTCATTTACACTTATGTCCAAAATATTAGTCCAATCCAAGCATCTATGTGAGATAGATCTACAAAATAAGGATTGGTCACCCTTTAGGACACACCTTAGTATAATAGCCCAAAAAGAGTTTGTAGGCAACCAAATTTGGTGATTCAAATCCCTATAGACAGTAGACCCCAAGGGCTACAAATCTTGTCTCAGGCACTTTTGTCTAAAAAGCCGTCTAAGTAGCCTAAATAATTAATCTAAACTTTAGCATATAATGTGACATAATGATGTTATTTCATTAACGTGGTCTGCGTATAGAGATCTACTCAAATCAGACGGCTATGGTTCATCGCCCCAGATAGGCTGACGGACAGGATTCAAACATCCTAGAGCCTCTTCCTCTTATAATTCCCAGCCACCTGAGGGCCACCACTGTCGGCCACCACCACCACTACCTCCGGTGAGGTGGTGGCTGTCGATTGGCGGTGACACTACCACCGGAGGAGGTGTATCCAGCGAACCTGAGCGGAGTGAAGAGCTCAGAATAATCACACTTAGATCATATGGATCGTGGATCAATTGAGCCCGATTTCACAGCCTAATAAGTTAGAAAGCTAGCACAGAGGGAGAGGAGGAGAAATAGACTTCAATTGTGGCTCGACGGCAGATGCTACAATGGGTGGGCATTGATCTCTCCATCTCTGGAAAGATTGCTCGATCTGTGGATTTTCCACCAATTTCTCTGCTCCAAGAGGCTGGCTCGACTGCTAAGGACCTTCTGAAGCTGATGGAATGATCAATTTGACGTGGTGATGTCTGTAAAGAGAAGATGGAGTGTGGGGGGTTCGACCATGGCTTGTACAACCTTCCATCAGTAGCTGAGCAACTTCCATGCTCTGAAAAGACTATTCATAGTCTGAGGAGATCAGCTGAGGGCTTGGGAAAGGTGGTTAGGGGTCGTGGAAGCTCTCTTACTCAAAGGTTCCTTTTCACCTTAAGGAAAAAAATGCTATTTTTGCAGCCAAGCTCACCCTCTCTCTCCAAATTCAAATGTGGGGTGCCAATAGACTTATGGCATGCTGGTTATGCATGGGGTGGGGTCTTGGTGCACTTGGATTTCATTTGGTGTTTCAATTACTTCCTTAAGGCCTTATGTTGACCATGGATGACTTTTGAGTTAAGTTGGTCAAATTGATGGGTGGGTTAGAATCACTTGATGGCCATGGGTCATATGACCTTACCCAAAGTCTATTGGACCATGGTGTGACTTCAATTTGGTTAATTGATCCATATGGTGTGAGTTTGACCCAAATTAGCATAAGTTTGACTTTGGTCAAATTGGGTGGGTTAGTTGACCACTTAATGGGGCTTTTGGGTTCAATAGGTACCTAATGAGGTTATAAGGTTAGGGGTGAAGTCTATTTGACCAATTGAAGGCAAATTGGTCCTTGATTGGGTTGATTTGGGCTATGCTGACCAAAAGTTGACTTTTGTCAATACCTTGAAGTTAGGTGGAATCAATTAGTGATTATTGACCTAATGACCTTCCTTAGTGGTTAGGAAAACATAGGTAAGGTCAATTTGAGGTATTGAAGGTCAATTGAGTCTATTTGTGTTGAATAGGGTTATGTTGACCTAAGCATGACTTTGGTCAATTGGACCTATTTGGTTGACCAATTGTTGTGGTTCTTGGTCAAATAAGTCTCTATTATGTTTAGGAACATAGCGGTGAGGATAATTAGTGTTTGTGAGTTCAATTTGGCTAATTTGACCTAAGTTGTCTTGTGCTCACCAGTGAGCACTATGTGAGTTCACCCCATCTTAGTCAACTCTAAGGTCTTCTACTTGCCTCCACTCACCCTTATCCCCTCATGTTATATCCTAACACCTTTAGTGGGTCTAGTAGTGTACAACCCTATGTTTGCCGAAGCATAAATCGAGAATCAGATGTAGGCGAAGCGAGTAGAGGCTCGCTGACTCGAGGCAAGTGACTTGCGCGGAGAGGGCAAGGCGAGTGTTAGTTAATGGGTGTCGACTTATCACCTAGAGGGGGGGGGGTGAATAGGTATTTCAAATTATTATATTCCCCTTTTTGTGTTCTTGATTTCTGGTTATAGATCTAGAGATTAAAAGGCACAGCACAGAAAACACACATAGGATTTTATAGAGGTTCCTCAAAACAGGGTGTCTTGAGTAGTCCTCTTTCCCTCTACGCCTACCTAGCAGTGTGCTAGGCTCGGTAAACTCCGCCAATGTCTCCAACCCACAAGCCTTACATCTCAGACCCGCAATTCCCTGTAGCCTAGGCCCGCAAGCCCCTTCACTACACCCGAGCCCGCAAGCTCGACACTCAGGCCCTCAAGCCCTACACAACACAGACCCGCAAGTCTTGCCTCTTGGACCCGCAAGTCCCTGCAGCCTAGGCCCGCAAGCCCTTTCACTGCACCCAGCTCGCAAGCTCGACACGTTTGGACCCGCAAATCCTCTGCCCTATCCCTCAAGCCTCACAGATCTCAAGCCCTCCAGCTTGACACTTAGATCTGAAAACAGATCTTACAGATTTGGCCCGCAAGCCTTACAATGAAATATATACAATAATTGTTCTTCTGCCTGATGGAGATCGGCTTCTTGTCTTGAAGAAGATACTTCAGTTGTGACCGTTGATAGCACAGATCTTCTTCAAACCTTCTTCTTTTGCCTGATGTTGACTGGCTTCTTGATTTGAACAAATCTTATCAGTCGATGTAGCTTGACTGCAACTTGGAGAACACTGGATGAGCGTTTTTGTTCTCCTCTTCTTGTTCTTGATTCTTCTCCGCAGCTTTTACTATTGTATTGCTCGGCGGGATAGTTTTTCGTTCCTTTGTTCTCGTCTTTTTCTTTAGGGCATCATTATTTCCTTTTATAGGATGGAGGAGCCGCTTAAAGGTCACATATGATGTCCTTTATTAACAAATGCCCATACCTTAAGAGCACGCGCTGATTGGAAAATTAGGCGGCAAAATTAAATGCTGACAGCGCGTCTGGCAATTTTTGAATCTGTCTCGGCGATATTTCCATGGTTACGATGACATGGACAATATCTCAACGACAGTAATTGTCGTTGTCTTGAACTAGGACAGATCTTCAAATCTCCTTCCCTCTTCTTCATATAGACATGTCTCGACGACACGGGACATCCCTTCTGCACTTGCACTTAAGACGGCATGAAGTCATCTAACTAATGTCGACTTAATCTTCTTGATTGCTTGATATCGTTGTGACCACCTTATCTTGTTGACGACATAATCAAAATCATGTCGACAGACCATTCTTCAGCAACTGCCCATCTTCATATGACCTTCTTTAGTCTTCTTGATGTCAAGGCTTCTTTACGACGATATCATTGATATCAGTATTACTTAGCATTTTCAACAACAAGGCTTCTTTACGACGATACCTGTCTTGTTCAGCCTTATCAACGACATGCCTCTTTTACGATGATATCTGTTCTTTCTTAGCCTTATCGACGTCACCGCTTCTTTACAACGATATTCGTTGACATCTTGTCTTGTGTTTGTGCTTGAGTCTTCTTCTTCATCTCGGCTTTTTGTTATCGTTGTGAGGTGATGTTGTGTTGATATCACAACGATATTATCATACGCATGCTATCTCGATGATAGCCGATATGATTACTCTGCTTTGCTCTGCATATCCTTTCAACGACATCCATACACTTGTCGATGATATGTCCAGTCTTTTTTGACGATATTGTACTTAGGCAAGTTATTGAAGTACTGGACATATTGTATGATCTCTGCAAGCATGAACTAGATATAGCATCAAATACAACTTGTACTTATCATTGAGCTGAGCACTTCTTCAAATCAGGAACACTGTTGGGCACTGTTCCCAACAATCTCCCCCTATTTGAAGATGTCATAACCCACTCAATGATAAAGTACATCTTAAGAAAAATATACATATAATAATGACATTGCAGTTATGTTTGAGTGAACACAGAGTTTGATAAATATCACTTCATTGATGATTTATTAATAGTGACAAATGTTTTAAAGTTTTCAACATTTCTAATTTGCCCCTAGTGATTCAGCCATCTATTTCTCTGGTTCCTTCATAGCTGCTTCACTCTTTTCTTTCTTGACACTGGCTTCCTGCTCCTTCTCAGTTTGTCTGGTGAAGTATTCAAATGGCTTAGGGTGATACTTCAGAGGCTCAGGAGTGTCTACAGGGATTCTGCCTGCTTGCTTGTCCCTTCTGTATACTCTCATTGCTTCTTCTTGATCTTCATACTTAGCCTATTCTTGAGGACTGAACACATTGTACCTCTCACCTTTATTTACCTTCACCAGCTCCCATGCTTTTAATATGATGGCTCTGGACCTGGGACTCCATCTCTCATAGTTATCTTTTTTTTTCATTTCCTCCCTGTATTTTCTTTTTCTCATCTTTACCTCATCTTCTTCCAATATTTCCTTTCCTATACTCTTTTCAGTAGCAGCGTCAGGAATGTATGTATATTGATCTTCTGCAGGGTACTCTTCAGTAGGCTCATCAAAATGGAGAGGAGGGAGATTCATTACTTTCCTGATGGTATTTGTCATCCAGATGGCATGCTCACCACTAGCCTTTATCATTGATCTCTCCCCATTTATGACTTCATCAGATATCCCCATTTGGAGGTTCTCCTGAAGGGCCAGTATCTTGCTTTTAAGCATGTGAATTCTTCCCTCCAAATGGTTCTTCGTCTCAAGCAGATGACTGTCTAGATCCTTATTGTGGTGATCTAGACTTTCCTTGGAGATTAGTTTTTGAAAGTGCACAGTTAACCTCACTAGAATTCTATAGAAGGGGGTGAATAGAGATTTAAATTATTTTTGTACAAAGTTAATAATTATATATATATATATATATATATATATGGGTGTAGTGAACACAGATTAGAGCTTCCCACACACCAACAAGAATTAAGCAAGTAAAGAAAATAAATGTAAGAAGAAAATCACAGCACAACACAAAGAAATATAGTGGTTCCCCAAACTTTGGGTAGTCCACTCTTCTACCCCCTTGGTAGGAAATTCACTATCTTGCACTGAGTCATTTGATAAGGAGACTCTTAGAACCACCCTGAGTCTTTTGATAAGGAGACTCTTAGAACCAACTGAGTCTTTTGAAAAGGAGACTCTTAGAACCAGTACAACTGAATTTTTTGAAGAGAGATTCTAAAAACTCTTTTACAGTATTTGAAAGTGAAATAAAGGTAAAGAAGAAAGAGAGATAATAAAAAGACAAGAAGGAATCTTCTTCCTAGCAAGAAGATTGGAAGCACAAGAAGTAGTGAATGAAATCACTTTTCTATAGTGAGAAGGAGATTGTAGGCCTTTTCTCTCTTTTGTGAGAGCTATCAGAGTATGCAGCAGAGTGGCTTCTGAAGCAGGAGAAGATGGAAGCTTGATCTTTGCTGCAACACTATCTCTCAATTTTCTCTTTTCACTTGGGAGCTCTTCCTCTTTTTCAAATGTAAAATGGTGGATCACTTCCATTTACTCTCTGCCGACAACCTTGTTATTTATAGCTCTGTTCATTAAAATAACACTATAGGAGAGTAATCAATTAGCAGGCAGAGTATTAGAAAGAAGGAGAAATTTCCATAACAATTATATCCATAGAAGGAAAGTATTCATTCTGATTTCAAATAGTGTCCATAATGGATTTCACCAAATTAACCAAGAATTCATTAGAGGAAAAGAATAATTCAGAATGGCTATAAAGAATAATTTGATTCCATATAAATCAGATCTATGAAAGAAGGAAAGAGATCTGGCGATATTTAAATTAATCATAGAAATCGACGTGCGTCGATTACTATTCGACGTAAGCGTCGAATTCGTCCTGGCAGAACGTCGAGAGGAGAATAAGGAAGGTGCGTCGACTAAGGTGCGTCGACTTCTCAAGATACGTCGACTAGAAGTCAAAGCTACGTCGACATAGGATACGTCGAATTCTTCTTAAGTTACTTCGACTCATTCTGAAAGGAACGTCGATATCACTTCGACGTTGCGTTGAATACTATTCGACGCATATTTACTTAACCTTGATTCTCCTTTCTTAGAATTCATATTCAACTTAATTTCAGGGGTTAAGAGAAATCATTTTCCCAACAATCTCCCCCTATTTGTCTTAACCCTATAGGAGAGAAAGCATATACTTCACAACATTTGTAAAGATAAGAAATATATTAAACAATCAGAAGAGAAATTAGAATAAGAAAGTATATGACAAGCATTTGTCTTTCACAAGAATTAAACCAGAAACTTCTTTCTGTACATTAAGTTGACAAAAGCAGAATAAAGTTTCCTAGATAAGTTTTCAATAGCATCAAAAATGTAGCCCCTGGCTCTATCAGGACGTTCCTGGACATTCCTGATGATTGTATGCAGTTTCTCCAAGAGTTTATCACCATCAGGGATAGTGTCATTTATGGAGTAGCCATTGCTGATGATGATTGCTGCCTTTTCATCAATCATCTCAATTGTAATGTTTTGTGTTTTCTGTTGAGTAGGCTTGAGCTCAGGTGGTCCCTTGCTATCAAACTTGGGCCTATACTTTGTTTTCTTTTCAGATTCCTGTTTCTCAGGAATTTTAGTCATCTTTCCTTTCCCTTTCCAGGGTTTGTCAAGCCATTTGTCTAACTTTGTAGGTCCTGTAGGCTTCTTATAGGGAATGTAGGTATCTTTAGCACACCCTACACCCCTCTTGTGCTTTTGACCTTTCTCTAGGATGACCCCTGCCTGAGGGTTTTTCTTTTTATAGGCTTCAATATCAAACAACTTCTTTGGAATTTTGATAAAAGATTCAGCAAGAATTTGTTCCTTGGTCATTCCCCTGTTGATCTTTTCCATCCAGGCATTCCTTTTATCTTCCACTTCTTTCCTAGCTGCTTCATATTCATACAGCTCTCTTTCTCTTATCTCTTCATGCCTCTTTTCCATGTCAGGGTCATGGTACTCCTTCACAGGGCTGTTAGGAGTGATAATAGGCATCTTTTCAAATCTTTTTATTTCCTCACATGCTTTTCTGTACTTCTTTTCCTTTGCATACTCTTTCCTTTCTTCTTTGGAGAAGTTTTTCCAGTAGGGAATGGCTTCTCTTTTCCTTTTCATTTGTCCTTCTGGACTTTGCCTAGGTAGGATCTGCTTAGTGAGTTTTGCTATTGGAGGAGGTAAAGGTAGCATTGGAGGTAGAGAAGAAGGTTGAGGTGGAGGTGGAGGTAGCAGAAGAGAAGGAGTTTTCTCTTTAGGTGGAGAAGGGATTTGTTCAAGAGGGGGAGTTTGCTCTGTAGTGAAAGGCAGGATGACCTCTGGTAGACTAATCTTTATTGAGGGATGTTTGTCACTTCCAAGCTCTTCTGAAGGGATGTCCTCAAGTAGAGGTGTCTTCAGTTTGATGTAACTGGCAGAGAAGCCAGGAGAGTGATGCTGAGTTTCTTCCTCACATGGGATTTCTTCAATCCACACTTGTCCTCTCCAGTCATCAGAGTAGGCTGCTTCTTCCTCCCCCTGGACTTCTGTGTTCATTACCACAGCAATCTCCCCCTGGGTATGTGGGGCATCTATTCTGAATGCAGAATCCACAGCATGCTCTCCTTCAGTATGGTAGGAGGAGGTTTCTTCAAAAATTTTGTTGAAGGTGTAGTTAGAGTGATTGGAGAAGATTGGATCCTATTGTAAGAGGAGAAGATACTTTTAGAGATAATAATATTTAGAGTTGAAGAGGAAATTAACCCTGAGCTTTTAAGAGAGATAGATAACCTGACAAGGGGGGTTTCTGGAGCAACTCTCCCCCTGGTTTATATCCTGCATAAAGGATTTAAACCTTTCTGGCGACAGAGGCCGTTCATGAATGAGAGCATTAAGCTCAGGAAGAGAAGAAGAGAGGGTTGACTGTCTGGCTGCACAGGTGTTGATCATGGCAGCACATTCGTTGGCAAAGTGATTCAGGCAATTCTGGAAATCATTTACTAGATGTTCGAGAGCAGCGTTCATCGTTTTGATGAGGGCCGATTGATCAGGAGTTGGTGCCATTGTTGCAGAGAGAGAGAGAGGTAGAAGACAAAGTTTTGGCGGGTTTTAGGAGAGTATATGTTATGAAATAAGAGGTATTATTTAAAGGAGGTGAAACGTCGAGAAAGGAAACAGAAATCAAGGTATATCAGGTAATCCAATCGTCAAAAGAGGAAGTAAGGATTTGATTCTAATTGTAACTAGATGTCGACGTTACGTCGAATTGATGTTGACATATGCGTCGATATAAAGTCGACGCTCCGTGGAGATTTGTCCATTTAGTGTTCCGTCGACGTGTTCATAACCCTGCGTCGATATCAATGTCGACGGTGCGTCGACAGGTTATCGATGTAACTTTGCCGGGAAGAAATCAACGCCAGCGTCGAGTTCTTCTCGACGGTGCATCGATATGTATTCGACGCATCTTCAAATACTTTCTTAGATTTCCTGATTTCTTTTAGATGTCCCAACAATGGTGGTTACAGACTACCATCAAGCATTCCTAAGGTGTTGATGAAATAATTATGCTTAGTTTCATCTAAGGCTTTTATGAATATGTCTGCTCCTTGATTGTTTGTGGGAATATATTCTAAGGTTATCTTACCCTTTTCAACATTGTCTCTAAGAAAGTGATGTCTGATCTCTATATGTTTGGTCCTACTATGAAGGACTGGGTTAGACGCTATAGATATTGCACTAGAGCTATCACAATAGATCTTAGAGTTGTTAACTTCCAATTTGTAGTCAAGAAGTTGATTTTGCATCCATAGTATTTGTGAACAACAGCTCCCTGCAGCTATATATTCAGCTTCAGCTGTTGAGGTTGAGACTGAAGTTTGTTTCTTACTGAACCATGAGATTAATCTGTCACCTAGGAATTGGCAAGTGCCAGATGTGCTTTTTCTATCAACCCTACATCCATCATAATCTGCATCTGAAAAACCTATTAATTCAAAGTTGGTTTCTGCTGAGTGTCATAGACCTAGTTCAGGGGTTCCCTTTAGGTATCTAAGAATCCTTTTTATAGAGGTGAGATGGGATTCCTTAGGATCAACCTGAAATCTAGCACATATGCAAGTGGCAAACATAATGTCAAGTCTGCTAGCTGTTAGATATAGAAGGGATCCTATGATGGCCCTATATGTCTTTTGATCTACTGATTTTCCTTTATCATCTTTTTCTATAATGGCATTGGTTGCCATGGGTGTTTTCATGGTAGATGTTGATTCCATACCAAACTTTTTGATTAGCTCTTTAGTATATTTGGATTGTGAGATGAAGATTCCCTCACTACTTTGTTTTACTTGTAATCCTAAGAAATATGAGAGTTCTCCCATACTACTCATTTCAAATTTAGATTGCATTAGATTAGCAAATCTTTTACACAGTTTAGGATCAGTTGAGCTAAAGATGATGTCATCTACATATATTTGAACAAGGAGGAGTTGGTTTTTATGGGTTCTCATAAAGAGTGTCTTGTCTACTTTTCCTCTTTCAAAGGAATTTTCTAAAAGGAAGTTAGAGAGAGTTTCATACCAAGCTCTAGGTGCTTGCTTAAGACCATATAGTGCTTTATTAAGTCTATAAACAAAGTTAGGGGAGGAGAGATTTACAAAACCTGGTGGTTGCTCCACATATACTTCTTCTTGAAGGTCACCATTCAGAAAAGCACACTTGAGATCCATTTGGTAGACTTTCATCTTCATGAAGGCTGCATAGGCAAGAAAGAGCCTGATTGCCTCCAATCTGGCTACTGGAGCAAAGGTCTGGTTGTAGTCTATCCCTTCTTCTTGTCTATATCCTTGTGCTACAAGTCTTGCCTTGTTCCTGACAATTACTCCAGTAGAATCAAGTTCGTTCCTGTATACCCATTTTGTACCAATCACAGGGTAGTTTCTTGGTCTTTCAACTAGGTTCCACACTTTGTTTCTCTCAAATTGGCCTAGTTCTTCTTGCATGGCCATAATCCAGTGAGGATCACAATTTGCTTCCTCAAACTTCTTTGGTTCAACTTGTGATAGGAAGCATTGGAGCATCGTCCCATTGGAGACCTGGTGTCTTGTTCTTACTCCTGTATTGGGGTCTCCAATTACTTGAGTTTTTGGATGATCTTTCAAATTGATCCTTGTCCTGCCTGGACTTGTCAGATGTTCTTCTTCCTCATTGGTGATAGGATCATTGTCCACCAAGCCTTCCAGAACTATGTTCTCTTGTGGGAGTTGGTTTTGAATGCTCTTTTCTGAATCTTCTTCATGTTCTTGTTCAGATTCCTCACTTGATTCCTCTATCTGGTTTTCTTTTCTATTATCTGTGTTCTCTAGAACCAGTTGCTCAAGCTGTGTTTCTATGCTGTTGCTTTCCTGTGGAAAAGAGCTGGTGGGAGTTCCCTCCCCCTTAAACAGCATGTTAGTTTCATCAAATATAATGTGCATAGACTCTTCAATTTTAAGAGTTCTCTTGTTATAGCACCTATAGGCTTTACTAGATGCTGAGTATCCCAAAAATATTCCATCATTAGATTTCTTGTCAAACTTGGCAAGATGATCTTTTCCATTATTTAGAATAAAACAAGCACATCCAAAGATCTTAAAATATTTAACTATGGGTGTTTTTCCTTTCAGGAGCTCATATGGAGTTTTTGATTTAGTTTTGTGTATTAGGCTTCTATTTAGAACATAGTTGGCAGTGTTGACTGCTTCAGCCCAGAAAGTTTTTGGTAAACCTGATTCTGCAAGTAAGGTCCTTCCTGATTCAATTAAAGTCCTATTCTTTCTTTCAGCAACTCCATTTTGCTGGGGGGTTCTAGGGGCTGAAAAACTTTGTTTGATACCTATATCTTCACAGAAACTACTCATGAACTGTGTTGGGGAAATGATTTCTCTTAACCCCTTGAATTAAGTTGAATATGAATTCTAAGAAAGAAAAACAAGGTTAAGTAAATATGCGTCGAATAGTATTCGACGCAACGTCGAAATATAGTCGACGTTTCCTTCAGATTGAGTCGAAGTAACTCTAGGAAGATTTTGACGTATGTGTTGTCGACGCTACTTTGATTTCTGGTCGACGCATATGGAGAAGTCGATGCACCTTAATCGACGCACCTTCCTTATTATCCTCTCGACGTCCAGCCAGGATGAATTCGACGCTTACGTCGAATAGGAATCGACGCACGTCGATTTATATGACAGATTTAAATATGCGCCAGATCTCTTTCCTTCTTTCAGTAGATCTGATTTGTATGGAATAAGTATCAATATTTTATAGCCGTTCTGAATCAGTCTTTCCTTATATCTGATTCTTGGCTAATTTGATTAAACTTATTTGGACATTATTTGAAATCAGAATTCATTCTTTCCTTCTACAGAAATAAACATTATGGAAACATTTTTTCTTTCTATTCTCTCTAACTGGTAATTGATTATCCTCCTATAGTATTATGTTGAATTAACAGAGCTATAAATAAAGAGGAGGTCGGCAGAAAATAGTGGAGAGTGATCTACCACACACATTTGAAATAGAGGAAAAGCTCCCAAGAGAATAGAGAGAAAAGCTGAGAAAAGAGATAGTGTGCTGCAGAGAAAAAGCCTTCATCTTCTCCTTCTTCTTCAGAAGCCATTCTACTACAAACTCTGAAAGCTCTCTCAAAAGAGAGAAAAGTTTTTTACAATCTCTATAGAAGAGAGATTTCATTCACTACTTCTCGTGCTTCCAATCTTCTTGCTAGGAAGAAGATTCATTCTTGTTCTTATTTCTTTCTTCTTTCTTTTTCTTACTTAAACATTGTAAAAGAGTTTTTAGAATCTCTCATCAAAAAATTCAGTGTACTGGTTCTAAGAGTCTCCTTGTCAAAAGACTCAGTTGGTTCTAAGAGTCTCCTTGTCAAAAGACTCAGTTGGTTCTAAGTGTCTCCTTGTCAAAAGACTCAGGGTGGTTCTAAGAGTCTCCTTATCAAAAGACTCAGTGCAAGATAGTGAATTCCTACCAAGGGGGTAGAAGAGTGGACTACCCAAAGTTTGTGGAACCACTATATTTTCTTGTGTTGTGCTGTGATTTCTTTACTTGCTTTTATTCTCTTTATTTGTTTAATTCTTGTTGGTGTGTGGGAAGCTCTAATCTGTGATCATACACACATATATATATTAACTTTGCACAAAATATTTTTTAATCTCTATTCACCCCCCCCCCCCCTCTAGAGAATTCTAGTGAGGTAAACTGTGCACTTTCAATTGGTATCAGAGGGAGGTTGATCTAAAAAGGATAACTCCTTGATCAAAAAGATCCTACCTCTCATATATATATATTTTTCAAAACTATTTTATCATATGGCACAAATCAAAGATTATGCTTCCACCAGACCTCCAATGTGCAATCTTGAAAAGTTTGCAGTTTAGAAAACAAGAATTAGAATTTATATGAATTCCATTGATGCTGACTTGTTTAATATTACTATGACAGGTCCCCCAAAGCCTTATAGAAAGGATGCAAATGGCAATGTCACACAAACACTTGTTCCAAGATCTGAGTGGACAGAAGATGAAAAGAAGGCAAGAACATATGATCTAAAGG
Source organism: Dactylorhiza incarnata (assembly GCA_033032865.1). NCBI lineage: Eukaryota > Viridiplantae > Streptophyta > Magnoliopsida > Asparagales > Orchidaceae > Dactylorhiza > Dactylorhiza incarnata. The sequence goes on from JAWHQI010000068.1 coordinate 5,569,529, forward strand.
CCATGAACATACTTGTCTCAACTCTCTCAGATGACATTTTTCAAAAGGTTGTTGACTGTGAATCATCCAAAGAAATTTGGGATGCTCTCACAAAGATGGTGGAAGGAAGTGCTGATGAAAAGAAAGATAAAAAGGCTCTATTGATTTCTCAATATGAGAACTTCCAAAAGAAGGCTGAAGAAAGCATCTGTGAAATGTATGACAGATTCAGTCTGATCATCAATCAACTAAGAGACTTGGACAGAGAAATCTCTCTCACTGAGATTAATGACAAATTGCTAATGAGTCTCCCTAGTTCATGGAACTCAAGAATATGGGCAATAAGAGACACAAGAGGACAAAAAGAGATTTCAACAGATGCTCTCTTAGGAAAACTCAGATCCTATGAGCAATTGCTGAAAACTAGAGAAGAGAAGGAAAGAAGAGAAAACACTCCAATTTCCTCAAAAGGCAGGAACATTGCTCTAAAGGCAACAGAAGGAGGAACCCCTGTCACTGAAGAAGAACTATTCAGTTTCTTGGCCAGAAGATTTAAGAAATGGGTCAAGACAGATGGATCAAAAAGGAGGGAGTCAAAACCAAGTTATGACAAAACCCCCACTACAGAAATTATTTGTTATTCTTGCAGGAAACCTAGACATATTGCCCCAGAATGTTCAGAGAATGCTGAAATAGAAAAGGATCTGAAAAAGAAAGATCTGAAGAAAAAGGGGAAGAAGAAAGAAAGAGGCTTTATTGCAGAAGCCTGGAGTGAAACAGACTCTGAGGACAGTTCATCCTCTAAGAGTGACAATGAAGAATCTAGGCAAGATGACCTATGCTTGATGGCCTTTGAAGGCCCCAAGAATGATGATGGTCCTAAATCTTGGAGTGAGACAGGATCAGAAGAAAGCATATCTTCTGGAGATGAAAAAGAAAATAGCCTTATCCTCATAGAGGAATCTGAGGATAAGGATGAGGTAAGTATCTTTGATGAAATAGATTTTCAAAGTGATAATTTCAGAAATGATTTTATGGGAATGTGTCTAGATCAATTAAAAGCTAAACAAGAAATCAAAGACCTACAAGAACAAATTCATATGGTTAAAAACCAAAGAAATAAAAAGGATGTAAGCTCAATAGATCATGTATTAAGGGCTAACATAAGAGAGAAGGAAATAGAAAGGGCTAAAATAGAAAATCAGCTCCTTAAGGATAAGGTTTCTCAGGCAAAGGCCTTTGAAGATTCAATAAAAATGAGAAGCCAAACTCTTAAAGAAATCACTGAAAAACAAACAATAAGACACAAAAATCTTGGGCTAGGGGCTGATCCATCAATCAGCCTAATTCCATCGAACAAGCCTGCTTGGATGAGCCCTGTAAAATTCACTAAACCCATCAAATCAGCAAACCAAGAAAAAGAATCACAACATAGGAAAGAACACCTCTTCAAGGAAATAAAGGAATTTGATGAAACATCATATTATTCAGCTGATGACTCACAAACTTCATCTGAAGAGACAACTAAATCAAAAGAAACAACATACAAAGGAGTAAGAACAGAAAAAGGTAAAATAAAAATTTATGAAGACACAGTTGCGTCGACTTCATTTCGACGCATGAATGATTGTGCGTCGACTTCTACTCAACGTAACCTCTCAGATGCCTCGACCTCCACTCGACGCTTGAATAAAGATACGTCGACATTAAATCGACGCAACTTCCTTCATGCGTCGATACCAGATCAACGCAATCTGCAAAATGCGCCGAATATAAATCGACGCAACTAACAACATACGTCGAATAGATATCGACGCATAAAATCTCAGAGCAACATGAATACCAATACTCCAAAAATCTTCCATACTAATCCCCATTCAGGACCCATTAATCCTGATCATAATTTCTATCCTAATCAACGTTCTAACCAAAAATTTTACCCAAAACTTGGTAACCAAACTTCCCATCCTAATGAAACCTTCTATCCTAATCAACACTAGTATCCTAGTCAACAATTCTATTCCCCTTTAAACTCAAACTCTCACAAAAGTAAGATACTCAAGTGTTACATATGCAACAAAAATGGCCACCTTGCCAAAAAATGTTGGTATAATCAATCAAATTTGTCTTAAGACCCAGTCCTAGGCTAACTTAGAAACCTTTAGGATTAGGAAGAGATGAGAAGAAATAAACACCTAGAACTTTTCAGGAAAATTAAAAGTCACGTCAACTTCCAATCGACGCACTGTCGATAACTCGGATTAATAAGTACAATCGACGCATGCGTCGACTACTATCGACGCATACGTCGACAAGAAACCCTTGCATCCCAGAACAGACTAAATCGACGCTCACTTCGAATTCCACTCGACGTAACGTTGACTTCATAAAAATGAGCGGCAAGACTAAATTATTTTCGGTCACATCCACTGAAGTACTGAATAAGCCTCGAGTTGAGTCCTGTTTCGACGCTTCACCTGACTTAAATAGATTCTTCAGTTAGAAACCTTCATGACCTCTGCATCTTTCATCCTTCTTGCTCCTCAGTCCAGCCACCTCTTCCTATCTCTCTCCAACCTAAAATGGCTCCCAAAACTAACTCTGGCTTCAACATTGACCTGGAATCCTTCCAAGCCACCGCCGACAACTTTAAGAGCATAATAGCTCTGTTCACTGAAGCTGGTCTGGATAAGCTCATTTCAACAAGATGCAAGCTTCTGGAGACAGAACTAACAGAGCTCATAGCTCATGTACAGATAACTGAACAAGGGGAAATTTCAGGCACAATCTATGAGACACCTGTATCAATATCTGCAGAACACATAAAGACCACCTTTGATCTTCCATCGGGTATATCCTAATATCATCTTTGTTTAAATGAAATAAGGAAAGAAAATGAGCTTCTAAAAGGAATGACTAAACATGTCTTAATTACTCCCCTATTAGGTGATGAATCCATTGAACTCACACCTGATGAAATCAAGCATTTACTCACCACCATGAAATTCTCAAAAGATAGGCCAATCCATCTGAAAAAGATAGATTTTTCTGATGAGTACAGATTGCTGGCAGATATAGTAGGGAAAGTTCTACTATGCAAAATCTCAGCACATGATGCAGTACCCAAACACCAACTGAACATCATGGGGGTCCTTGTGCTGAAGAAGAAAGTAGACTGGGCCTCATGGCTACTCAAGATAATAGGCTCTAGATATTCTCACAAAGAGAATGCCTACATGAGGATTATGAGTCAAGTACTCTTCCACTCCTTCCCTGACCTCTGTAGGTCAAAAGGAATTCCTATCCCTCCTGGAAAGAGGATGTCCATTGCCCTCTTCTCCAAATAGACCAGGCAAATCCCCAAGCCTGGCTCCATTCCTGAAAGGACTCCCACTCCTCCTAACTCTCCTGCTCACCCTTCTCCTCCTCCTTCTCCTCAAAGAGACAATTCTTCTCTACCACCATCATCCTGTAACACCCTGCCAGTACGAATAATATAACAGTAGGTCCGGTCGGGACCCCGCGCCATACTAACCACACTAGCTAGGAGTTAAAAGGTGATAAACAGAAAGAACCTACAACAGAGTATACTAAACACTAGCGAAAGCAAAAAGATTTAACATTTCCATTAGAATTGTCCACTATCATAGGAATGAAACCAAGAAAGAGAGTTATGGCCTTAAGGCCTTACATTTAGCAAATGTACCAAAAACTCCAAAACATACATCGGCACGCAGGCCGGCACTACATGAGAAAGTTAAAAAGGAGGCTGGCCTTCAAGGGCCAACTCAGCAAAAGGGGCTACCGCCCGCTATTTCCCTCTAGGCTCACCTGCACCTGCATAAGAACATTCCACCAAGCGGTGGCAAACAAGGTAACGGTCAGCACAGCTGACCAAATTATAACGACCCCACCCCTTTCCCGGGGTGGCGGAGATTCTACCCTGCAAGCAAGCCATACTAGCACAAGTACTAAAATAAAGAAAGTGCAACTACACAAGGTGAGGTTTCAAGCACATTCAATCTTCTAGGTTGAGCATCAAAAAGGAGGGAACCTAGGTATGCACATGATGTTGGTTGGGTTCACCCGAAGGTTCCCCGCAACCACCTAAACAACCGCATGAGGCTAACAACATCAATTCCACAAACACTCCACCATAAGGGCCATCGCCTTATGTGGGAAAAAGAGCTTTTGGTCGGTCTAGGTAAACCACCTTCCACGACCTCTCCCATGATCACACGGCTACATGAGGTAGGGACCTCTTACCGATCTGCATGGAAACGGGTTCGGTTTAGCTTTGCCCGTGCTCTAATCATCGCGATCTGTCGCACGACGCGGGTACGGCTTCGCCTCGGCCCGTAAGGGTTTAGCACCTTCAAGTGCTACACAACTATAAGCTACGCACCTAATCCCTTCACAAGGATCTAGGCTTCACAAATACTCAAAAAGGGGAGGTATAATACGCTCCGCATCAATTTCGCGGTGAAGGTTTGCCTTCATCCAATCTCAAAGCATGGGGCTTTCGTTAGGATCTTCACAAGACGCCTACACTTAAATCCCGCACTACTATAGATGATTTCACGGAGTCAGTCTCCGACACGCATTCTAGGCTTAACCTAAATGCAACGTCGCAATCCAAGCATCACCGATTCGGGCTCACGGCCACGAATAGGCTTCACACAAAATGCCTAAATCCGCACGACTACCGGATTTTCTACATGCAATATGTCGGGGACGGACACAATCGACCCGGAGTTCCGGAGAACTTGAGGGAATCCTACACTTCACCCATTTGGTGAAAGGGATCCCTCATGCAAGCATAGAGAAACGAAAGAGAGGACAAAAGACAAGTCAAAACAACGGGAGAAGAAATCATTACCCTAGGAGCGTTCTTTTTCGCCATGGATCCGAGATTCTAGACGGAGGGAAAAGACCGCACCGGGCTGCACTCTCCAGATCTGGAAACAGTTCGCGAAACGGAGCTCCGGAGCTCCGTCAATGGCGGAATCTCCCTTCTTCTTCCTTGGCTCCTCCTTCTTTCTCTAGGGTTTGGAGAGAGAATGACTTAGAGAATATGAGGTTTAACCCCCTCTCATCAGCCCTAAAGGTCTCCCGCAACTAACCCTAGCCGTTGGATCAAATCCCAAAAGATTTGGACGGTCCGATCTTCTTCTCCGCTCAAAATCGCGGAACAGAATAAACAGGGCGCACGATCGTTGGAGCACGATCACTGGTCGTGCGCGAAGAGGGAAATGGTCGTGCGCACTGTCCGAGACAGAACTCGATTCTCTACTGAATTAACGCACGATCGCTGGCGCACGGTCACTGGTCGTGCGCGAAGAGGACAATGGTCGTGCGCATACGCCGAGACAGAACTCCGATTCTTTGCGGGTTACACACGATCATTGGCGCACGCTCACTGGTCGTGCGCTAAGAGGACAATGGTCGTGCGCATTGACCTGATCTGGAATCTTGAGCCTATCCCGAGCGCAACACCACCATTCTGCCTAACTCGCTGAACCACGATCTTTGGGGTGTTACAACTCCACCCCCCTAAAAGAATTTCGTCCCGAAATTTCGAAAACAGTAATAGCAGGAAATTACAGTTTTTAAAGAAAATTTACCTGAGGGAAATAGCTCGGGGTACTCCGCAAGCATCGCTTGCTCTCTCTCCCAAGTTAGCTCCTCTCGGCCGCAATTATCCCACCGGACCTTTACCATCCGAATGGACTTGTTCCGCAACTGCTTTACCTCGGTATCCTCGATGCGTAAGGGTTTGACTTTCGTCGACAACCCACTATCCACCGACACTTTGCCGACCGCACCGATAAGAGTAGGCTCTTGCACTGCCTTCCTCAGAACTGAAATGTGAAACACGTCGTGCAGACCGCTCAGCTCTGTAGATAGTGCAAGCCGATAAGCCGCATCACCAACACGTTCCACAATCTCAAACGGTCCTAAGTACCTTGGACTGAGCTTTTTCAAGCGTCGGATCCTTGATACCCCTTTGAACGGTTTGATCTTCAAGTAAACCCGGTCGCCGACGGCGAACTCTAGGTTCCTATGCTTGGCGTTGTAATACTTTGCTTGCCTGTCCTGGGCAATCAATAGCCTTTCCCGAATAGTTCGGATCGTCGAAGCTGCTTCCTCAACATCCTTTCGCTTTAATAGCTTAGTATCGCCCGTTTCTGCCCAAGACAACGGCGTACGACACTTCTTACCATAGAGGGCCTCGAAAGGAGCCATCTTTATACTGGCTTGGTAGCTATTATTGTAGGCGAATTCGATCATATAGAGATGATCTTCCCACTTCTTTCCAAAATCTAGAGCGCACATTCGGAGCATATCCTCCATAGTCCTGTTGGCTCTCTCGGTCTGTCCGTCCGTTTGCGGGTGGAAGGCCGTGCTGAATTTCAATTTAGTGCCCAACAGTTCATGGATAAGCCTCCAATCTTTCGATGTGAAACGCCCGTCACGATCGCTGACGATGCTACGAGGGACACCGTGCAGCCGCGCAATACTATCGACATAGAGCTTCGCTAGCTTTTCTACAGAATCATCATTTCGGTTCGGAATAAAATGCGATACTTTTGTCAGTCTGTCCATGATCACCCAGATGGCGTCGTTTCCATGCTGCGATCTCGGCAATCCGTGCACGAAATCCATCGAAATATCGTCAAACTTCCATTCCGGAATCGGCAAGGACTTCAAAAATCCACCGGGACGTTGACATTCCACCTTCACCAACGCGCAAGTGTTGCACTTGGCCACGTAGAGGGCAATGTCCTTCTTCATACCCGGCCACCAGAAAAGTTTCTTCATGTCCATGTACATTTTCGTGCTCCCCGGGTGGATAGAGTACTTGGTATGATGAGCCTCGTACATCAATTCCTCCCGTAGAGTACCAACGTTTGGGACGCACAATCTGCCATTCTTCCACATAAGGCCATCTTCGAAAGAGAAATCAGCGTTCAACCCGTCAACGGTTTCCGCTTTGTAGCGTTTCATGCTCTCATCCAGATCCAATGCCTGTCGAACTCGGTCGGCAAGGTGGTATTGAACCTCCGTCCAGTTCAAGCATGCTGAAGTAGACGCTCTTCGATCAACGCAAATGATCTCCATTTCTTCCAGCTCACGGATTAGACGCTCATCGTGCATCAAAATCCAATTTGCTTGAGCGGGAGCCCGACGACTCAACGCGTCCGCAACTACATTTCCCTTTCCAGGAGTATATTTGATGTCGAAGGTGTAGTCCCCAAGGAACTCCAACCACCTCCTCTGTCGCATATTCAACTCCCTTTGATCTAGCAAGTACTTGAGGCTCTTGTGGTCGGTAAAGATGTCGATCTTCACGCCATACAAATAATGCCTCCAAAGCTTAAGAGCAAATACCACGGCCGCTAGCTCCAAATCATGGACCGGGTAATTCCTCTCATGAACCTTCAACTGCCGGGAGCCGTAGGCAATTACCTTACCGAACTGCACTAGGACACAACCCAAACCACTCCCCGAGGCGTCGCTATAGATTTCGTAGCCTTCCGTACCACATGGCGAGCATAGAATGGGCGCCGTGGTCAGACGGCTCTTCAGTTCTTCAAAAGCTCGTGCGCACTCGGGCGACCAAACGAACTTATGATCTTTCCTAGTCAATTTAGTGAGAGGAAGTGCAATCCTCGAGAAGTTTTCCACAAAGCGCCTATAATAGCCGGCAAGTCCTAAGAAACTTCGGACTTCCGCTACGTTTTTCAACAAAGGCCAGGCTCGGATCGCTTCTATCTTCGACGGATCAACCGCAATTCCATCTCCACTAACGACGTGACCAAGGAATGCTATTGACGGTAGCCAAAACTCGCACTTGGAGAACTTGGCATATAGCTGACTCTTCCTCAAGGTGCTCAGAACGGCGTGCAGATGCCCTATATGCTCCTCTTCCGATTGAGAGTATACCAAAATGTCGTCGATAAAGACGATCACAAATTGATCCAAATACTCACGGAACGTCCTGTTCATTAAGTCCATGAATACCGATGGTGCATTGGACAGACCGAACGGCATCACCGTGAACTCATAGTGCCCAAAGCGGGTACTGAACGCTGTTTTTGGAATGTCACATTCCCTTATCCGCAGTTGGTAATAGCCGGACCTTAGGTCCAGTTTGGAGTATACCGTCGACCCAACCAGCTGGCCGAAGAGATCATCGATTCTTGGAATCGGATATCGGTTCTTCTCGGTCAACTTGTTTAGCTCTCGATAATCGATACATAGACGCAAGCTCCCGTCCTTCTTTTTCACAAAGAGGACCGGTGCACTCCAAGGCGAAGAACTTGGATGTACGTAGCCTTGCTCTAGCAGCTCTTGCAATTGAACCTTCAGCTCTGCCAATTCCTTTGGCGCTATCCGGTACGGTGAGCGGGCCACAAGTTTGGCACCTGGCACCAACTCGATACAGAAATCGATCTCTCGCTGAGGCGGAGCCCCAGGGAGTTCGTTAGGAAACACGTCGGCGTACTCCGCTACAACTGGGACATCACATAACCTGGGCTTTGGCTCCGAAGCCTCCAACAAGGTGAAGAACAACTCGGCGCCTTTTCTCACCGCCTTAACCACTTGGAGAGCAGACATCAGCGTCTTGCTCGCTCCTCGCATACCGGCAAACGTGGTTTCTCCATCGGCGTTCCTTCCCAGAATGATCTCCTTAGAATTGCAATCTATGCATGCACGCTGCTCCGAGAGCCAGTCCATGCCGAAGATCACATCAAACTCAGCTAACGGCAACAACAATGCTTCCAAATCGAAATCTTGATTTCCGATCCGCACCTTCACACGGCTCTTCCTATCCGCAGACATGCGAGATCCATTGGGTAGCACTACTTCTAATCTATCCTCTACGAAGGTAGATGGCACTCCGATTCGCACCACGAAGTCCTCAGACAGAAAAGAGTGCGATGCACCCGTATCAAATAGAGCTCTCGCCGGATAGTTGAGAATTAGGACAAAGCCTAATTGCACACAAAAAAAGAAACATACAGTTGCACAACGGTATAATCACAAATAGCTATGTAAAAGCTAATTTTTAAATTTATACCTGTGACAACATCAGCTTGTCGTATGGCTTCTTGCTGGCCAAGCGAGTAGACTCTCGGCTGAGTCGGACTAATGTGCTGAGAAGCCGAAGACTCCGCAGCTTTACCCTTTTCCGCAGCTCGAGCATAGTCCAAAGCTCGATTCTCTGTCTTCGGGGGACCACTTCGACACACTGCGGCCTTGTGTCCCACCTTCTCGCAGGTGAAACACGTGATAGGGCTCCGCACTGTCGTTGCTCCCGAAACATTTGAGCGGGTTTGCTCCGCCGGTTTGAACTTCCTTTTGTTCTTTCTGAATTCTGACTTAGACTGAGAGACCGGCACATGAAACTCAAGTTTCTTTGCCACGGCTTTTGCTTGTACCCTCTTCATGTCCAACTCTAGGGATCTGGCAGTTTGGACCATCACCTGGAAACCTAACGTCATTGGGCCTGCAAGGAGCAGCCTCAACTCGTCCCGAAGACCTTCATAGAACTTGTTCGTCTTTGTCTCTTCGTCTTCCATCATAGGCCCCGCATAATGACCCAGTTTAGTGAACTCGTGCAAGTACTCATCCACTGAGCTGTCGCCTTGAGTTAACTTCAAAAACTGGTTCTGCAACGCAATGCGTTGGGCAGAAGGAATATACCTTTGAAGAAAAGACTTTGAGAACTCCGCTATCGTGATCTCGGTAATCTCCCTGCCTCCGAACTTGTGCACTTCCTGTTCAGCCCACCAATGTTCTGCCTCTCCGTTAAGGAGGAAGGTAGCTAAAGTGACCATCATAACTTCTTCTGTTGCTATCGCCCTTAGAATTTTCCTAACCGTTGACAGCCAGTCCTCCGCCTCCGTTGGGGATCCGGTCCCCGAGAAAGTTGGAGGATGGAAGCTTAGAAAGTGTTGCAGCTGTTGATCACGTGCTCGCGCAACACCTACACGCTCTACCAGACGCTCCACCCTTTGCACCGCCGCAGGTTCCACTGCAGGTTCGATCACCGGGGCCGCATCTGTATTAGGCGTAGCAGGCTGTGCAAGCCTTTGCGGTTGAGCATTGATCATCGCGAAGACAGCTTCTGCGATTAACCTGATCATCTCAGCAGGAGGAGTTGTCGCTGGCACTTCAGCCGACCCACTACTTTCAGCGGTGTTACGGGGTTGAGACGGCCCCGCACCACTTCTAGTCGCCTATTATCGTGTAAGACACAATTTAGTGACTGAAAACATAGCAAACAACAATCATGGAACGCTCAGGTTCCGCAAACAAGTATGTTTTCCCATTCGTAAGTGGACATTCTTATTAGTTTTTGTCGTTTTAGGTGAATGCACATCCCGTGCACACCACCCCTTAAAAGGAATTTGTCCCGAATTCGCTAAACTACGAATCGACGCCTTAAGTCCAATTCCAAATTGTAACACCCTGCCAGTACGAATAATATAACAGTAGGTCCGGCCGGGACCCCGCGCCATACTAACCACACTAGCTAGGAGTTAAAAGGTGATAAACAGAAAGAACCTACAACAGAGTATACTAAACACTAGCGGAAGCAAAAAGATTTAACATTTCCATTAGAATTGTCCACTATCATAGGAATGAAACCAAGAAAGAGAGTTATGGCCTTAAGGCCTTACATTTAGCAAATGTACCAAAAACTCCAAAACATACATCGGCACGTAGGCTGGCACTACATGAGAAAGTTAAAAAGGAGGCTGGCCTTCAAGGGCCAACTCAGCAAAAGGGCTACCGCCCGCTATTTCCCGCTAGGCTCACCTGCACCTGCATAAGAACATTCCACCAAGCGGTGGCAAACAAGGTAACGGTCAGCACAGCTGACCAAATTATAACGACCCCACCCCTTTCCCGGGGTGGCGGAGATTCTACCCTGCAAGCAAGCCATACTAGCACAAGTACTAAAATAAAGAAAGTGCAACTACACAAGGTGAGGTTTCAAGCACATTCAATCTTCTAGGTTGAGCATCAAAAAGGAGGGAACCTAGGTATGCACATGATGTTGGTTGGGTTCACCCGAAGGTTCCCCGCAACCGCCTAAACAACCGCATGAGGCTAACAACATCAATTCCACAAACACTCCACCATAAGGGCCATCGCCTTATATGGGAAAAAGAGCTTTTGGTCGGTCTAGGTAAACCACCTTCCACGACCTCTCCCATGATCACACGGCTACATGAGGTAGGGACCTCTTACCGATCTGCATGGAAACGGGTTCGGTTTAGCTTTGCCCGTGCTCTAATCGTCGCGATCTGTCGCACGACGCGGGTACGGCTTTGCCTCGGCCCGTAAGGGTTTAGCACCTTCAAGTGCTACACAACTATAAGCTACGCACCTAATCGCTTCACAAGGATCTAGGCTTCACAAATACTCAAAAAGGGGAGGTATAATACGCTCCGCATCAATTTCGCGGTGAAGGTTTGCCTTCATCCAATCTCAAAGCATGGGGCTTTCGTTAGGATCTTCACAAGACGCCTACACTTAAATCCCGCACTACTATAGATGATTTCACGGAGTCATTCTCCGGCACGCATTCTAGGCTTAACCTAAATGCAACGTCGCAATCCAAGCATCACCGATTCGGGCTCACGGCCACGAATAGGCTTCACACAAAATGCCTAAATCCGCACGACTACCGGATTTTCTACATGCAATATGCCGGGGACGGACACAATCGACCCGGAGTTCCGGAGAACTTGAGGGAATCCTACACTTCACCCATTTGGTGAAAGGGATCCCTCATGCAAGCATAGAGAAACGAAGAGAGGACAAAAGACAAGTCCAAACAACGAGAGAAGAAATCGTTACCCTAGGAGCGTTCTTTTTCGCCATGGATCCGAGATTCTAGACGGAGGGAAAAGACCGCACCGGGCTGCACTCTCCAGATCTGGAAACGGTTCGCGAAACGGAGCTCCGGAGCTCCGTCAATGGCGGAATCTCCCTTCTTCTTCCTTGGCTCCTCCTTCTTTCTCTAGGGTTTGGAGAGAGAATGACTTAGAGAATATGAGGTTTAACCCCCTCTCATCAGCCCTAAAGGTCTCCCGCAACTAACCCTAGCCGTTGGATCAAATCCCAAAAGATTTGGACGGTCCGATCTTCTTCTCCGCTCAAAATCGCGGAACAGAATAAACAGGGCGCACGATCGCTGGCGCACGATCACTGGTCGTGCGCGAAGAGGGAAATGGTCGTGCGCACTGTCCGAGACAGAACTCGATTCTCTACTGAATTAACGCACGATCGCTGGCGTACGGTCACTGGTCGTGCGCGAAGAGGACAATGGTCGTGCGCATACGCCGAGACAGAACTCCGATTCTTTGCGGGTTACGCACGATCATTGGCGCACGCTCACTGGTCGTGCGCTAAGAGGACAATGGTCGTGCGCATTGACCTGATCTGGAATCTTGAGCCTATCCCGAGCGCAACACCACCATTCCGCCTACCTCGCTGAACCACGATCTTTGGGGTGTTACACATCCACTCAAATAGCCTCTACCACCCTCACAACTCCTACTTTACCTACTCAAACACCTGCTCAGACAGCAGTATCTCCTTCTCTCCCTCCTCCTATTTTCCCATCTTCTTTACCTCCATTATCACTCATACCTCATGTATCAACTCACTTCTCTCCTCCTCCATCACCTCTTCCTCCATCATCACCTCATCACCTTTCACACCATGAATCATCTGCATCCACTGAGGCTCTCCTCACTCAGTGCATCAAATCAGCAGCTGAAAAATTCCAAGTGATGCTGGATGAGCATTGCTCTCAAATTCATTCCTCCATCCTTCACATGCACACCCAAATAGATGGGTTCAGTGCCTCTATGCAAGGCCTAAAGACCTCTCTCTCTTCCTCTAGAGTGACAAGGTCTTTCTTAACCTCCCTGGACAAGAAGGTCAAGAAGGGGGAGAATCTAGATGAAGAGAAGCTCTCCAATCCTAAATCTCTCTCTCACAAGTCCCCTCCTCCAAAATCTGAGAAAATCCTTGGGAATGAGACAGTACCTGAGCTACATAATGATGAACAAACAATAGAGGTACTCAACATAGCAAGGGATGCTGCAAATCAAATGGCACTACTACAAGGGGAGGGAAGCAGAGCAGAAAATGAGGCTGCAAAGGAAGATGGTGAGAAAGATAAAGAAACTGAACTTCAGGGGGAGCTGGAAGCTGTGTTAGCTGAAGAAGGAGCTAAGGATACTATTATAAATGAAGCTGAGACTCAGGGGGAGCAAATGGCTGAGACCCAGGGGGAGCTAGGAGAACTTCCTACAAATGAGAAAGAGAAACTCTCCTCTCCTAAAAGAGTAGTATTCAAGAGAAAGAGAAAGACCCCTCCTACCCCTCCTGAGTAATATTTGAAAACAATGCTGATATATTTTTGAGTACTAATTGGAATGAGCATGACATATGTTTATATGATTCTGGAACATTTGATCTCTTCTTCTAAATTTCACTTTTTGATTATTTGATATATTTCTTTTCTATACAAATGCTGTGCTGGATTGATTTTATGCTAATACAATTTCTCTCTAAGTAGGGTTAAGACAAATAGGGGTAGATTGTTGGGGAAATGATTTCTCTTAACCCCTTGAATTAAGTTGAATATGAATTCTAAGAAAGAAAAACAAGGTTAAGTAAATATGCGTCGAATAGTATCCGACGCAACGTCGAAATATAGTCGACGTTTCCTTCATATTGAGTCGAAGTAACTCTAGGATGATTTCGACGTATGTGTTGTCGACGCTACTCTGATTTCTGGTCGACGCATATGGAGAAGTCGACGCACCTTAATCGACGCACCTTCCTTATTCTCCTCTCGACGTCTAGCCAGGATGAATTTGACGCTTATGTCGAATAGGAATCGACGCATGTCGATTTATATGACAGATTTAAATATGCGCCAGATCTCTTTCCTTCTTTCAGTAGATCTGATTTGTATGGAATAAGTATCAATATTTTATAGCCATTCTGAATCATTCTTTCCTTATATCTGATTCTTGGCTAATTTGATTAAACTTATTTGGACATTATTTGAATCAGAATTTATTCTTTCCTTCTACAGAAATAAACATTATGGAAACATTTTTTCTTTCTATTCTCTCTAACTGCTAATTGATTATCCTCCTATAGTATTATGTTGAATTAACAGAGCTATAAATAAAGAGGAGGTCGGCAGAAAATAGTGGAGAGTGATCTACCACACACATTTGAAATAGAGGAAAAGCTCCCAAGAGAATAGAGATAGTGTGCTGCAGAGAAAAAGCCTTCATCTTCTCCTTCTTCTTCAGAAGCCATTCTACTACAAACTCTGAAAGCTCTCTCAAAAGAGAGAAAAGTTTTTTACAATCTCCTTCTCACTATAGAAGAGAGATTTCATTCACAACTTCTTGTGCTTCCAATCTTCATGCTAGGAAGAAGATTCATTCTTGTTCTTATTTCTTTCTTCTTTCTTTTTCTTACTTAAACATTGTAAAAGAGTTTTTAGAATCTCTCTTCAAAAAATTCAGTGTACTGGTTCTAAGAGTCTCCTTGTCAAAAGACTCAGTTGGTTCTAAGAGTCTCCTTGTCAAAAGACTCAGTTGGTTCTAAGAGTCTCCTTGTCAAAAGACTCAGGGTGGTTCTAAGAGTCTCCTTATCAAAAGACTCAGTGCAAGATAGTGAATTCCTACCAAGGGGGTAGAAGAGTGGACTACCCAAAGTTTGGGGAACCACTATATTTTCATGTGTTGTGTTGTGATTTCTTTACTTGTTTTTATTCTCTTTATTTGTTTAATTCTTGTTGGTTTGTGGGAAGCTCTAATCTGTGATCATACACATATATATATTAACTTTGCACAAAATATTTTTTAATCTCTATTCACCCCCCCCCCCCTCTAGAGAATTCTAGTGAGGTAAACTATGCACTTTCAAACTGATTTTCAAATTCAGTCCCATGATCACTTCTGATTATGGAAACCTGATTATTGAGTTCAGATTGAATTTGTTTTATGAATCTTGAGAGAGTTTTGTGGGTTTCAGACTTAGCCCTTAGAAAGAATACCCAGCTGAATCTAGAATAGTCATCCACAATTACTATGGTATAGGATTTTCCTCCTAAGCTCTGAGTGGATATTGGACTAAAGAGATCCATGTGTAGTAAGTAAAGGACCCTGGGAGAGTCATCCTTACCAATTGGTTTGAAGGATGATTTGGTTTGTTTTCCTAGTTGGCAAGGTCTGCGTGGAGAATCCTTAGAGTACCTACCCTTTAGTAAGCCTCTAACTAGGTTATTATTTGCTAGTTTACTAATGGTTTTGTAGTTTAGATGACCTAGTCTCCTATGCCATAATTCACTTTTATCAATAATATTGTTGAATAAACAGACTTCTGTAGGTGAGGAGCTAAAGTCCACTACATATACGTTTCCTTTTCTAATTCCATTGAGTAATGTGGCACCAGTCTTGATATCAATAATATGGCAGAATAGTGTGGTGAATTTTACCTCATACTTATCATTTTCACATATCTGACTTGAAAGAGGAGTTTTAGATCTCATTCTTATTATTAAAAGTCTTATTTAACTTTGTTTCAAATTAAGTGATATATATAAATATATATGAGTGCTGATTGAGAAAGTAAAGCATAAATAAACAAGCACATAACCAGATGACACAAGATATATAGTAGTTCCCCAAAACCTGGGTACATCTACTCTTCTACCCACTGGTAGGAATCCACTATGAGGTTGTTGATAAGGTGCCCTCTCACCAAGGTGATTTTGATAAGGTGTCCACACACCAAGGTGATTTTGATAAGGTGTCCACACACCAATGGGAGTTTTGATCAGGTGCCCAATTCACCTATAAGCTTTTGATAAGGTGCTTATAAAACAAGCTGCAGGTTTTTACTAAGGTGCCCTGTCACCGGGAGTAAACTTTTGAAGGGAGTTTTAACCCTTTACAAAATGGGAAGGAGAAAGGGAAAAGATATATTGTTCTTCTCTTTTAGCTGAGAAGACACTTGAAAATCCTGATTGGATGTTGAGTTGGATCTTGATGAAGATGGTGAAGAGAGCTCCCCCTGTCTGATTTAGTGTTGAGGCTCCTTGGTTCCGAATCCTCTATTTCAAATGTATGGAGTGGATCACCTCTCATTGTTCTCTGTCGACCTTCTCCTTATTTATAGCTCTGTGTATTAAGATAACACTATAGGAGAGAAATCAATTAGTAGATAGAGTATTAGAAAGAGAGAAATATTTCCATAACTATTATATCTATAGAAGGAAAGAATTCATTTTGATTTCAAATAATATCCATAATCAACTTAATCAATTTAGCCAAGAATCAATTATAGGGAAAGAATGATTCATAACGGCTATAAAAGAATAATATTATTCCATATAAATCAGATCAATAGAAAGAAGGAAAGAGATCTGGTGTTATTTGAATTTAACATAATAATCGACGTACGTCGATTACAATTCGATGTAAGCGTCGAATTCATCCTGGCTGGACGTCGAGAGGAGAATAAGGAAGGTGCGTCGACTAAGGTGCGTCGAATAGAAGTCAGAGCAACGTCGACATAGGATACGTCGAATTCTTATTAAAGTTACTTCGACTCATTCTGAAAGAAACGTCGACAACACTTCGACGTTGCGTCGAATACTATTCGACTCATATTTACTTAACCTTGATTTTTCTTTCTTAGAATTCATATTCAACTCATTTTGGGGGTTAAGACAAATCATTTTCCCAACAATCTCCCCCTATTTGTCTTAACCCTATTCAGAGAAAAATTGAATCAACATTTAATCAACACATCAAAGCATATTTTATCGAAAGAGATATATTAGGAAATCAGAAAAATCATTTTCAGAGAATAAGGGGAGAATAGAGAACTAAGTGATCTTTGTGATTTTAGGTGTTAGCCTGTGTGAAAAATCAACCTGGCTCTGATACCAATTGAAAGAGGAGTTTTAGTTCTCATTCTTATTATTAAAAGTCTTATTTAACTTTGTTTCAAATTAATTGATATATATAAATATATATGAGTGCTGATTGAGAAAGTAAAGCATAGATAAACAAGCACATAACCAGATGACAAAAAGATATATAGTAGTTCCCCAAAACCTGGGTACATCTACTCTTCTACCCACTGGTAGGAATCCACTATGAGGTTGTTGATAAGGTGCCCTCTCACCAAGGTGATTTTGATAAGGTGTACACACACCAAGGTTTTGATAAGGTGTCCACACACCAATGAGAGTTTTGATCAGGTGCCCAATTCACCTATAAGCTTTTGATAAGGTGCTTATAAACCAAGCTGCAGGTTTTTGCTAAGGTGCCCTGTCACCGGGAGTAAACTTTTGAAGGGAGTTTTAACCCTTTACAAAATGGGAAGGAGAAATGGAAAAGATATATTGTTCTTCTCTTTTAGCTGAGAAGACACTTCAAAATCCTGATTGGATGTTGAGTTGGATCTTGATGAAGATGGTGAAGAGAGCTCCCCATGTCTGATTTAGTTGTTGAGGCTGCTTGGTTCCGAATCCTCTATTTCAAATGTATGGAGTGGATCACCTCTCATTGTTCTCTGTCGACCTTCTCCTTATTTATAGCTCTGTGTATTAAGATAACACTATAGGAGAGAAATCAATTAGTAGATAGAGTATTAGAAAGAGAGAAATATTTCCATAACTATTATATCTATAGAAGGAAAGAATTCATTTTGATTTCAAATAATATCCATAATCAACTTAATCAATTTAGCCAAGAATCAATTAGAGGGAAAGAATGATTCATAACGGCTATAAAAGAATAATATTATTCCATATAAATCAGATCTATAGAAAGAAGGAAAGAGATCTGGTGTTATTTGAATTTAACATAGTAATCGACGTACGTCGATTACAATTCGATGTAAGCGTCGAATTCATCCTGGCTGGACGTCGAGAGGAGAATAAGGAAGGTGCGTCGACTAAGGTGCGTCGATTAGAAATCAGAGCAACGTCGACATAGGATACATCGAATTCTTATTAAAGTTACTTCGACTCATTCTGAAAGAAACGTCGACAACACTTCGACGTTGCGTCAAATACTATTCGACGCATGTTTACTTAACCTTGATTTTTCTTTCTTAGAATTCATTTTCAACTCATTTTGGGGGTTAAGACAAATCATTTTCCCAACATGACTTATACTTATCAGATTGTGCTTCAGTCCTTAACTACTGCCACATTCTTGAAGGTGACTTTCCCTTCTTTGAAGTCTCCAAAGCCCCTGGTTTGTCCACAGCTAGAGTCTCCAAAGGTCACTGATGGTCCAAGTCTATCCTCAAAGTTGATCAATAAATTTTTGCATCCTGTCATGTGCATGGAGCATCCACTGTCCAAGTACCACACCAGCCTGGAGATTTGATACATCTGCACATAAAGTTTTACACATTAGTTTGGACCCTGCTGAGCTGGTGTCCCTTCCTCCCATCAGTGAAAGATTTAATGAAAGAATAAGTAGGTTTTTCAGAATATCCTTCTTCCTTTAGGGGTATTGGTTTATCATACCAATTTTCTTTGGTGATGTTACAGAAATAATGGTCATAGTAAAAGGAAATGGATTGAGAGAGCTGTTTGGAAGAGGAGAAATTTCTGTCTGATTGGTTGCGTTGATATATATTCGACGTAGGTTTATGGTTGTGTCGATATGAAGTCGACGCTTTCTCCATTCTGTGTTTATTTTCAGTCGAAGCATGAGAGAGGTTGCGTCGGGTAGGAGTCGACGCACTTTGGGGCAAGCGTCGATTAGAAATTGACGTGCGTTGATAAGAATTTGACGCATGTTTAACTCTTTTCTGCGGATATTTTCCTAGGATTCCTTCATATGTAATGGGATTAGTTTTATTAAAGACAGTGGTTGTTTCTGGATTTTCCTGTGATCTTTCTCTTGTCAAATGACCTTCCCTAGTGAAGTGAATGGGATGTCTCCAAACAGATTTTCTAGGTGATTGAGTTTTTGGTTCTAAGTTAGTATTATCTTCTAGTTGTCTAAGTCTTTCAGTAAGATTTCTAGAGATGTTCTTGAGCTTCTGACTTCTCCCATTTAGAGAGTCTTCAAAGACCTTTGCCTTTGCTAGCTCATTTTTCAGTGTTAGATTTTCTGTATAGATTTTGTGTAGTTCCTTTAGACTAAGCTCATAGTTATTATACTGTGTATTTACTTGTTTGAGATTGTTTAATTCATTTCTTAGTTCTTTAATTTCTTTTTCAGATTTGATTAGATTTAAACAGAATTCTTTGAAATTGTTTTTGAAATCAGTGGAAGAGAAATCTATATCATCAAGTATATTTACCATAGATGTATCATCAGGCTTCTCAGTGGCCATCAAACAGGTTTCCTCCAGCTTGGCCTCTTCTTGATCATTGTCAGATGAGGTGCTTTCTTCAGATTCTGAATCACTCCATGATTGAGCAATGAGACCTTTCTCTTTCTTCTTTTTCTTCTGTAGATCTGTTCTTTTCAGATCTTTCTTTTTGTTGATCTCCTTAGGACATTCAGGTGCAATATGTCCAGTTTTCCTGCAAGAGTAACATATAATCTCTTTAGTAGGTGTTTTATTATACCTGGTTTTTGAGTCTCTTCCTCTGGATCCTTCTGTTTTGATCCATTTCTTGAACCTTTTGGCCAGTAGGCTGATCAGCTCCTCATCACTAGTAGAGGGTTCACCTTCAACAGCCTTCAATGCAATACTCTTTTCTTTTGAGAGTCAAGGAGCCTTTTCTTTCTCTTCTTTCTCAGCTCTTGTTTTCAACAGATGTTCATAAGATATTATTTTGCCGAACAGGACATTTGTTGAGATTTTTCTTTGACTTCTGGAGTCTCTAATTGGACAGATTCTTGAATCCCAAGAGCTAGGGAAGCAAGTTAGCAGTTTTTCATTTATCTCAATGAGAGATATGTCCTTTTCAAGTGTTCTCAACTCATTCACTATGAGGCTGAATCTGGCATACATGTCAGCAACACTTTCACCTTCTTTCTTCTGAAAGTTTTCATATTGAGAGATGAGTAGTGCCTTTCTATCCTTTTTCTCATCAGCACTTCCCTCTACCATTTTGGTGAGAGCTTCCCATACTTCCTTAGCTGACTCACAATTAGCAATCTTTTGGAAGATTTCATCTGAGAGGGTTGAGACTAGGATATTCATAGCCTTGGCATCATATCCTTGGGCTTTCTTTTCTTCCTCTGTCCACTCAGCTTTTGGAGCAAGTGTTTCAGTCACTTTTCCACTTGAGTCCTTTCTGAATGGCTTGGGGGGACCTGTCAAGATAACATTAAACAATTCATCATCAATAGAGTTTAAATAAATTCTAATTCTAGTTTTCCAAAGTGCAAACTTTTCAAGGTTGCAAATTGGTGGTCTGGTGGAAGCATAATCTTTGATTTGTGCCATGTGAAATTAATATTTTTCAGATATATATATATATATATATATATAAGAGTTAGGATCTTTTTGATCAAGGAGTTATCCTTTTTAGATCAACCTCCCTCTGATACCAATTGAAAGTGCACAGTTAACCTCACTAGAATTCTCTAGAGGGGGGGGGGGGGGTGAATAGAGAGTTAAAATATTTTTGTGCAAAGTTAATAATTATATATATATATGGGTGTAGTGAACAAAGATTAGAGCTTCCCACACACCAACAAGAATTAAGCAAGTAAAGAAAATATATGCAAGAAGAAAAATCACAGCACAACACAAAGAAATATAGTGGTTCCCCAAACTTTGGGTAGTCCACTCTTCTACCCCCTTGGTAGGAAATTCACTATCTTAGACTGAGTCTTTTGATAAGGAGACTCTTAGAACCACCCTGAGTCTTTTGATAAGGAGACTCTTAGAACCAACTGAGTCTTTTGAAAAGGAGACTCTTAAAACCAGTACAACTGAATTTTTTGAAGAGAGATTCTAAAAACTCTTTTACAGTATTTGAAAGTGAAATAAAGGTAAAGAAGAAAGAGAGATAATAAAAAGACAAGAAGGAATCTTCTTCCTAGCAAGAAGATTGGAAGCACAAGAAGTAGTGAATGAAATCTCTTTTCTATAGTGAGAAGGAGATTGTAGGCCTTTTCTCTCTTTTGTGAGAGCTATCAGAGTATGCAGCAGAGTGGCTTCAGAAGCAGGAGAAGATGGAAGCTTGATCTTTGCTGCAGCACTATCTCTCAATTTTCTCTTTTCACTTGGGAGCTCTTCCTCTTTTTCAAATGTAAAATGGTGGATCACTTCCATTTACTCTCTACCGACCACCTTGTTATTTATAGCTCTGTTCATTAAAATAACACTATAGGAGAGTAATCAATTAGCAGGCAGAGTATTAGAAAGAAGGAGAAATTTCCATAACAATTATATCCATAGAAGGAAAGTATTCATTCTGATTTCAAATAGTGTCCATAATGGATTTAACCAAATTAACCAAGAATTCATTAGAGGAAAAGAATAATTCAGAACGGCTATAAAGAATAATTTGATTCCATATAAATCAGATCTATGAAAGAAGGAAATAGATCTGGCGATATTTGAATTAATCATAGAAATCGACGTGCGTCGATTACTATTCGACATAAGCGTCGAATTCGTCCTGGCAGAACGTCGAGAGGAGAATAAGGAAGGTGCGTCGACTAAGGTGCGTCGACTTCTCAAGATACGTCGACTAGAAGTCAGAGCTACGTCGACATAGGATACGTCGAATTCTTCTTAAGTTACTTCGACTCATTCTGAAAGGAACGTCGATATCACTTCGACGTTGCGTCGAATACTATTCGGCGCATATTTACTTAACCTTGATTCTCCTTTCTTAGAATTCATATTCAACTTAATTTCAGGGGTTAAGAGAAATCATTTTCCCAACAGTTTTGTGTTCAACCATCCATATGTTGGTTGTTATGTAGGACTTCTCTATGTTGTTGGCTATCATTATTTGATTATCCATTGCATCAGATAGACCCTGGTGAGTAAGTGCTATCTCTTTGGCAGTATACACATGTAGATTCTTCACATCATTTCTCAGGCTTGCAGTTTCAGCAGATAGTTCCCTTCTTAGATCATTGATGGCTGAGTTAACATGACCTTCAATTTTTAGCCTTTGCTCTTCCAGGAGCATTCTTATCCGAGGCAGTAGGGAGAACTCTGCTGCCCCATTCTCTAGAGGTGAACTGGTTTGTCCTGGTTCCTTCTCTTTATTCCCATCAATCATTGGAGATGGAGGACTTCTGATGGGAGACTGGTTTGACTCATTTTCCTTTTCTGTATTTGGCAGATCTCTGCTAGTCTCATCAGTAGGGTTCTCTTGATTGTCTTCTTGGGAATCTTTACTTGGGTCTTCTTGGATTGCTGGTACAGAATGAACAGCATCCTCAGCCCCAATGATTTTATTGATCACTTCTACCACATGAGCAGGGAGCTCACTGTTCCATCTGTTACAATTGTCCTGGATTCCATACTTGGAACAGAGGTTTGGAGGGAGACATTCTTTTTCACTACAGGCACTTCAGAGTCAGACGAGTCTGAGCTGATGCCTAACTCACTTTCTTCAAATGAGCTTTCTCCTTTCCTCTTCACATCCTCTGCAGTCTTCAGCTTCTTGGGAGACTTAGTCAGAACTTTCTCCCATCTCTCAAGAATCTTGATATCCATCTTTCTCATGTGATGGATTTTTACACCATACTTCTTGTTAAAACTTTCAGGGTAAGATAACAGTAGATACAGTGATAGTATTCTTCCCAGATTTGGAACTTGAAATCTTTCTTGTATCCTTTTGAAAATAATTTGATCCCAGTTCGTCTTCTTACTTAGGATTATCCTTGCCATTATCTCGAACATGGGCTTGGATATCCTATCATGCGACCCTACCTTACAGAGTAGGGCTTTTCCTACGATATCCGCCATAAGCTTTCCTTGTTGTTTAAAATTCTTCCTTTCTAGAGACCCATAGGTCTTGATGAAGTTCCCGCACCATGCTAGAGCCTTGTTAAGTTCTTCCTGGGTGACTTCCTCATTTTCCTCCCCCTTGGCGCAAGTCTGCAGCTGAAGAACCCTGGCCAATCTCTTTGGATTCACCTTGACCTTCATCCCGTTGATCAAGATTTTCACAAATGTTCCTTTTGATCCCCCTTGGCATTCGAGAAGAATTCCAGCACTTCTCTCTTTAAGATTACCGTTGGCTCTGAGAGAGCGAACTCCAGGACGACGACGTCTAACAGCTTAATGGCGCTCTGAATCTCTTCCGGTCCTTTCGAGAAACCATTCCTCATTACTCTGCTTCCCTCATAGAGAAATCCTTCCTTCTTTGGCGCCATTTCTTACTTGAACTGAGAAGATTGTAATGTTGTCGACTCGTTCACTCTTCGAAGGCGTAGAGAGCACGACAGCTTTTTAGGGTTAATGTAGAAAGTGTTTTAACCTTAAGACATCTGATCTTATTTATAGTTTTGGGATTGGAATGCGAAGTGTCATTTGAGAAAGGTCTGATTAAATTAGATTGAATGGTTGCGATCGATTAATTTCAGATCTTTTATGTGTTAGATCGACACTTAGGTATCGTCATGATCCTACATTGATGTCGAGAAATCATTTCGACAATACCAGTCACTATTTCGACGATATCGTTTGGTGTTCAAAATGATAATGTTCATGTTCACTCTTTTGTATGATCAGTGCAATGCTTTAGCAGTGCCATACATATGTGCTCCTTGAGTGACAACTTTAGCTTATTCAAGTAAAATTTACTTTTACAAAATGATAAATATTAGGTTATGCATTGAACATTAATGTAGTTACCTTCACCTTAGCTTTTATATCTTCTTGAGCTAGTAGCTCCCCCTTAATTTGATGTCTCCTATATTTTTGCTTTTTGCTCCCCCTTGACCAGTGCATCTTGGCTTGTGATGGGATTTTTCTTAGTTCAGAGTAATGCCTGGATCACTTATTGTCCATTAGCCTTGTTTTTTTTATTGGCTACATGGACTACCCTGCAAGACAGATTTAATATCCCTTAGGAGCCCAAGGTGACTTGGGTCCTAGGTTTTTGTTAGCATGGTAAGGAATTCTTCTACTCATCTCAGTCTTTCCAGGAGGGCTCTCTTCTGCACTATGCACACTAGGGTTGTGTCAACAGTCAATGACAAAGTGTCCCACTTTACCACAGCACCAACATTCATGGATTTTGTACAATGCTTGAGGTGGGTGGAGAATCACAATGCTTATGTTCAGTAGAGAAGGCAACATCATTTTTCCTATCTCTCTCAGTTAAGGGCTGACTAGATGCTCTAGTATAATTATTTATTCTTGACATTATCTGTTTGTCAGCAACAGATATCAACTTGGTAGCTGACATGGTGATGATGACATCAGATATGATCAAGTAAGAGTTGAATTTACTGGTGCTATCAGCCTGCTTCTTATCTGGAAGAGATTGGGAAGGTGTTTCTCCTTTACACTTGAATGTGGAGGCTGAATTACCAAACACAAATGGTCCATGATGGGCCATTTGGATTTCCTCATAGGGAGCCTTCAATGCACTCGTCACCATGCCCTTTCTCCTCCCATAGTCAGGAACATTTCCCAGGCTATTGGAGCTTCCATTCATCTAGAGACCATGGAAACTGTCCTGGTCATACTTGTTAGAGGGAAGCACTGCCTTCTGAAAGGTGGTATGTGTTGGACATGTGTGTCACATCCCTTTGTTTGAGAATTATAGATCCCATATTGTATTTGATCTTGCTTGTCGTGTGTTTATAGTGTGCAAGAACTATATGTGGAATACTCCACAGGTAGCTAGCAGCTTCAAATCCAATTCTCTGAAGGAGAGCTACCGCCAGCGCTAGGGATACCGCCTGGCGCTAGCGCTACCGCCAGCACTACCGCTACCTCCAGCACTACCGCTACCGCCTGGCGCTAGCTGTAGTTTGTGCGCACAATGCCATGCCGCAACGGTTTCGTAACCGCTCCCCTCGAATTCTACCGCAGGCGCTAGGAGCTACCGCAGGCGCTATCTCCAAGTTCTATAAATTGATGGCTTCTCTCTCATTTTGGTTTGAGCTTCCAGAGAGATTACTTATGCCAAAATTCCAGAGTTGTTACTTTGCCGAAAGTTCATCTCCCACTCAAAGCCAAAGAAGATTTATGGAGAAGGAAGCCGTCACGCTGCATCCAAAGAATGATGGCTTCAACCTTGCTCATGCTACAACGATTCTTAATCCTCATCATCAGAAATCTCATAGAGGGAGTTCTTGTTATTTACTTTATTTTATCATTATGAATTTTTGTAGTAAAATTGCCTTGTGTTGGCGACTAGGTCCTTGCGCGTCTTAGGGGGTAATTCGCGGCGTGAGTTGGTGACTAGGTCTAGGTGATTAGATCTAGGGTGTACTCGAGGCCATATCCAGGGTTAGGATTGGCTAGAGCGGCTTGAGGCCATATCTGGGGAAGGATAGGCTAAAGCCAACCGGTTTGTGGGGATACAAGTTGATATAGAAAAGGAAAAGATATGTTCATTTGTACGCCTCCGATTTCTGGCGATATTGAAATCAAATTAATGTAAACACTTTTTATATAATACAATCATGTCTCTATTTGTGTTTACTTGATTTCTTTCATTTGGCGTAAATTTTATTATTGCAAATTGCTTTTTGCTAAATTGTTATTTTGCTCTCATTTATTCCTAAACAATTTAGTAATTTCATTAAAATTATGAAAAGAATTTTTATTCCCTTATTCAACAGCCCTCTAAGGGCGCCTATCGATCCAACTTTATGAGGCTCTGCTTTAGTTTGCCACTTTTTCCATTCCCAGCATCTACTGCCCCTTCACTGAAACCCAATCCCCTCTTATTTCCATAGGAAGAGAAGGTGTCAATGATGGGTAGTATGATTTTGGGCTTAGAGAATTGAGCCACTAAGCATCTTTCCTTAAGAAGATCATTCTCAAGTTTCCTAATGAGTTCTTCCCTTTGCTTTCTTACATCATGAAGCTTGCCTATGATCTTCTTGAGCTCACAGGAATTGGTGCCCCCATTGTGGGACATACCCATTTCCTCATTCATCTCAGCCTTAATGAGTCTGAGTGATTCTAGCTCCTTAGCTTGCTTCCTAACAAGCTTCTTGCTCTTTCTCAGAGCAGCCAAGAGATCACCAAACTATTCTATTAGATCAGCATTGTTCTTTCTGTTGCATGATGAGCAATCTTCTTCATCATTTTCAAAAGATGAGCGATCATCTGATGCACTCTTGGTCTTCTTAATTGAAGCAGGTAGTAAAGGTGTGTGAGTGATGCATACCTGATCATAATGTGATTAATCATGATTTTATTCAACTGATAGAGCCAGCAACCCATAGACTTCCTCATCCTCAGAGTCACAGAAGAGTCAAGGGTGCTCATATTCTTCTTCTGATTACAGAGCATTATTCATCTTCAGATTCACTGTCTGAAATAGTCAAGGTTGCTCTGATCCCTATGGCACTGATCCCTATACTTCTTTCTTCTTCAATATGAGAAGAGCTCCAGCTGCTTTCACTTAAGGATTTGAACTTCCTGATGTCAAATCTTTTGGCTTTCTCCATAGAGCTAGGATATGATAATTAGTTGATTTGATACACCCACGAACAGATCTGTTCAAGCTGTTATGCTTTTCTTTGAACAACCTCCCTCTGATACCACTTGTTAGTTAATGGGTGTCGACTTATAATCTAGAGGGGGGGGGGGGGGGGGTGAATAGGTATTTCAAATATTTTATTCCCCTTTTGGTGTTCTTAATTTCGGGTTAATAGATCTAGAGATTGAAAGGCACAGCACAGAAAACACACACATAATTTTATAGAGGTTCCTCAAGATAGGGTGTCTTGAGTAGTCCTCTTTCCCTATATGCCTACCTAGCAGTGTGCTAGGCTCGGTAAACTTTGCCAATGTCTCCGGCCCGCAAGCCTTACAACTCGGACCCGCAAGTCCCTGCATCCTAGGCCCGCAAGCCTTACAACTCGGACCCGCAAGTCCCTGCATCCTAGGCCCGCAAGCCCTTTCACTGCACCCGAGCCCACAAGCTCGACACTCAGGCCCTCAAGCCCTACACAGCACGGACATGCAAGTCTTGCCTCTTGGACCCGCAAGTCCCTACAGCCTACACCCGCAAGCCCCTTCACTGCACCCGAGCACGCATGCTCGAAACGTTTGGACCCGCAAGTCCTCTGCCCTAGCCCTCAAGCCTCACAGATCTTAAGCCCTCAAGCTTGACACTTAGATATGAAAATAGATCTTACAGATTTG
Source organism: Dactylorhiza incarnata (assembly GCA_033032865.1). Taxonomy (NCBI): domain Eukaryota; kingdom Viridiplantae; phylum Streptophyta; class Magnoliopsida; order Asparagales; family Orchidaceae; genus Dactylorhiza; species Dactylorhiza incarnata. The sequence goes on from JAWHQI010000068.1 coordinate 5,596,859, forward strand.
GCCCGCAAGACTTACAATGAAAGATATACAATAATTGTTCTTCTGCCTGATGGAGATCGACTTCTTGTCTTGAAGAAGCTACTTCAGTTGTGAGCATTGATAGCACAGATCTTTTTCAAACCTTCTTCTTTTGCCTGATGTTGACTGGCTTCTTGATTTGAACGAATCTTATCAGTCGATGTAGCTTGACTGCAACTTGGAGAACACTGGATGAGCATTTTTGTTCTCCTCTTCTTGTTCTTGATTCTTCTCCGCATATTTTACTGTTGTATTGCTCGGCGGGATACTTTTTTGTTCCTTCGTTCTCGACTTTTTCTTTAGGGCATCACTGTTCCCTTTTATAGGACGGAGGAGCCGCTTAACGGTCACCTATGATGTCCTTTACTGATAAATGCCCATATGATAAGAGCGCGCGCTGATTGGACAATCAGGCGGTGACATTAAATGCTGATAACGCGTATGGCAATTTTTGAATCTGTCTTGACGATATTTCCATGGTTACGATGACATGGACAATATCTCGATGATAGGACTTGTCATTGTCTTGAACTAGGACCGATCTTCAAATCTCCTTCCCTCTTCTTCAGATGTCTCGACGACACGGGACATCCCTTCTGCACTTACACATAAGAAGACATGAAGTCATCTAACTGATGTTGATGTAATCTTCTCGATTGCTTGATATCGTTGTGACTACCTTATCTTGTCGACAACATAATCAATATCATGTAGACATACCATTCTTCAGTAACTGCTCATATTCATATTACCTTCTTTAGTCTTCTCGACTTCAAGGCTTCTTTACTATGATATCGTTGACATCAGTCTTACTTAGCCTTTTCAACGATAAGGCTTCATTACAACGATACCTGTCTTGTTCAGCCTTATCGACGACATGCCTCTTTTACGATGATATTTGTTCTTCCTTAGCCTTATCGACGTCACCGCTTCTTTACGGAGATATTCGTTGACATCTTGTCTTGTGTTTGTGCTTGAGTCTTATTCTTCATCTCGGCTTTCTGATATCGTAGTGAGGTGATGTAGTGTTGATATCACAACGACATTATCATACACATGTTGTCTCGACAATAGCCGATATGATCACTCTGCTTTGCTCTTCATATCATTTCAATGATATGCATACACTTGTCGACGATATGTCCAGTATTTTTGGATGATATTGTTCTTAGGAATGTTATTGAAGTACTGGACATATTGTCTGATCTCTGCAATCATGAACTGGATATAGCATCAAATACAACTTGTACTTATCATTGAGCTGAGCACTTTTTCAAATCAGGAACACTGCTGGGTACTATTCCCAACTGCGAGCCAGATTAATCTGGCAAAGGGTGTAGTGCAGGGGCGAGACCAAAGTATGCCCGCCGCTTCGGGGGTGTGTTAGCAATGGAGATGAGAACAGTGGCTCGCTGACTCCCGCAAGTGAGCCAGACTAGTATTTATATCGATGGGAGGCGAGCGAGTGGTGCTATCGCGAGTTGCTCGCATAGGGAGATCTCGCGAGCCCGTCTCGCGAGGAGGTTGGCGAGTGTTGCCTTCTCGGGCCACTCGCCCAATAGTGGTCTACAGGTGAATTTACCATGATACCCTTGGTGGGATGCCAATAGCCCTCCAAAACAATGGAGTTTGGTTGTTAGCAGACCAATTTGGGGTGCGTATAGCAAAACCAAAAGGTGGAATCCTGCTATTAGCAGGCCAGTATAGAAAGGCTACAAATATACCCTTTGGGGCACCTTGGGACAGCATTCTCGATCTTTGCTTCTCCTCAGGATCTCTTTGGTTAGCTCCTGCAACTCTCCAAGGTGCCCGACTACATTCTTGGCTTGGGAGGGGAAGCGCTCAAAAGATCTTCCCGGTGTGTGGTGGACATCCACACTGTTGCCAAGGGTCATTCCTTTCATTCTAATTCTTCGGTTAGGTTCTTCCGTGGGATCAGTAAGCGCTAGTTGTCCCCTTCACAGGGGTCCGAACTCCTCATTGGGCCAGATACTGGCTCCAATATTTTTGGTGCGGTGAGCGTGGAAAGCGTCTAGTGCAAGAAATTCCCTAGGAGGTAACATGGTCGGAGAGGATGAGCGAGAGGGCGGTTTCGGCGGTTCGCCACCACCTGGTCCGCCAGTGACAGTAGAGATGCTGGCAGATTTCCGCAGGGAGGTTCTCAAGACAATCAACCTCGCCTTCATCGCGGAGCGAAGCGAGTTCGTCATTCCAACACCTCAGGTCGTCCAGCCACCGATGGTGCGCGAGAATGCCCTGGGGCAGAGTGCAGGTAAGGAAGTGGATAGCGAGGCGCTGTGGCGAGACCTCGCTGGGTGAGAGTTGTTTCTGAGCCCGGCGAAAGCGAGTCCGGCGAGCACTGCTCCAGTGAGAGCTACTCCGGCGAGCTCTGTTCCGGCGAACACCATTTTGGCGAGTGCAGGTCCAGTTAGGGAGCTTGTGGGGCGAGTCGAGCAGGAGAGAGCGGCGAGTGGAGGAAGCCTGTTCTGCGAGTTGGTGCTCTCGACACCACACCCGGAGGGGTTTAGGGAGCCGGACATGATGTACTACACCTGCAAGGATGACCCAGTCTCGCACCTATAGTGGTTCAAGGATATTGTCTCCCTCAGACCCCTATCGGACGTCTTCAATTGCCGACTCTTCGTGACCACGTTGAAGGAGAAGGCAAGGGAATGGTTTCAACAGCTCCCGAGGGGATCGATATATGCTTTTGAGGACCTGCGTCGTAGTGTCTTGTTTCGCTTCTCGACCTCAAAGAAAAGGAAGGAGGATGCCAAGGCGCTCTTCAAAATCAGGCATGGGCCTGGGGAGTCGCTGGACCATTATGTGGACCGTTTCCAGGAGGAGGTCCTCCTCATCTAGGAGGTGCCAGGATCCACCCTCCAACTTGCCTTCATGGTGGGGCTGCGGGAGGGATTCTTCAAAATGAGTCTGAAGCGGAAAGCCCCCTTGTCCTTCGAGGAGTTGATAGAGAGGGCGGCGGAGGAGATCGAGAGCGAGGCAGCCAACTCGGAGTTCATGAAAAGGCTAGCAAAGCTCAGTGAGCTAGAGGTCAAGCAGTAGGAGGTTCGGAGAAGGGAAGAGCCAAGGTCCCCAGAGTTGGGGTGGAGGAAGCAGGGAGGGGGCAACTTCCATGGAGGTCAAGGAAGACCTCATCAGCTCGGGTGGAGGATGGGTCCGAGGTTGTTGCCTCCCCCTGCCTCAGTAAGCTATGGCGATTGGGCGAGGAGGAAGAGAAAGAGGATGAAGAGGAGAAGGAGCGGGAGTGAGAAGAAGGAACCATGGCGCGGACGCTTAGGGAAGGGGGGGTGGCATCGCCCTATTGTGACTTTCACCAAGAGGAAGGTAACGCGACGGCCACCTGCCTAGAGTTCCTGGAGATGAGGGAGGCTAGGGTGCCGGCGCTGTGGGAGTAGCGGCCAGTGAGGATTGAGGATGTCCTACCACGTGAGGATGAAGAAGAAAGGTAAGAAGACCGGGTCGATGTGGGGACCCGAGGGCAATCAGAGTGATCCATAGGGGTGTAGGGTTTGAGGACACACGAAAGGAGAGCATCCATGTCATATACCGTCGGAGCGTGGCTTCGACATCTCAAGCCCCACATTCAGTAGAGAAGAGCACCTTCTCCCAAAAGGATATGCATGGTCATAAGGACCCATTCTGTGATGCGCTGGTTATCCAGACAGCCAACGAGAACTTCACTGTCTCTCGAATCCTCGTGGATAACAGGATCTCGGTCAATGCCATCTTCAAGAAGGCATTTGACAAGATGAAGGTGGAGGCGAGGAGAGTGTTGCACTCGGATGGCCCATTGTTTGGATTCTCGGAGGAGAGAAAGGAAGTGAAAGGAGGAGTGGGGCTCCACGTCGTCCTAGGGGGGCAGTCCCATAACTGTCGGTTTGTCATCGTAGATGCTTCGAGCAGCTACAGCGCCATCTTCGAACGACCCCTCATCAGCGCGATCTGATGCGTCCCCTCCATGTTCCACCAATGCCTCAAGCTCAACGTAGAAGGGGTCCAGGTCCAGGTGAGGGGTGAGCTGAAGATAGTGAGGCAGTGCAACATCACTGCGGTCAACACCACCTGACAAGACGAGGCGGAAGGGATGGACCGGGATATGGAGATGCAAGAGGAAGCTGTAGGGGTCGTTGGAGGACCCGGGATGGAGGAGGTGGAGGAGAAGAGGGAGAGAAGGGGAGAAGAAGGGGAAGCCCAGGCTGGAGGGGTGGAGTCGCTGGAAGTTTGGTAAGAGGAGTTGGAGGAAGGAGAGGCCGAAGAGATTGCTTGCGGCGAGAGGAAGGAGGACGGTTATGGAAGCAGTCCCGACTGGAGGCCGTGGATGAGGATGTGTAGCTGGAAGTCATTTCCCTGGCGGGAGAGATAGAAAAAGTAAAGATCAGCGGGGTGCTTAGCCCCGAAGAGCAAAAGAAGATCCTGGCCTATGTCCAGAGAACAGAAGGGGAGGAACTTGGAAGTTTACTTTGATGATCTCATGATCAAGAGTCGGGACCTCGAGTCCCACCTTCGAGACCTCAAAGAAACTTTTGGGACCTTGGAAAAATTCAAGAAGAATCTCAACCCCCAGAAGTGTGTCTTCGGGGCTAGCCGGGGGAAGTTCCTAGGCCACTAGCTCACCCCAGCTGAGGTGGACCCTAACCCCGACCAAGTAAAGGCAATCTTGGAGCTAAGATCGCCAAGGAACGCAAAGGAGGTCCAGCGCCTCACTGGGAAGCTGGTTGTTGTTTATCGGGGTGTCAACTTAATCACCTAGAGGGGGGTGAATAGGTTTTTCTTGATTTCTAATATCCCCCTTAGGTTTTTCTTCGTTTCCGCTTAATTGATTTATGAAATAAAGAGCAAGAACACAGAAAGAACACAAAAGATTTATAGAGGTTCCTCAAGACCGGGTGTCTTGAGTAGTCCTCTCTCCCACTGCGCCTACCCAACAGTGTGCTAGGCTCGGCAAACTCCGCCAATAGCTTCAGGCCCTCAAGCCTTACAACACAGACCCGCAAGTCCCAACAGCCTAGGCCCGCAATCCCCTACTGCCCCCGAGCCCGCAAGCTCGACAGATCGCACCCGCAAGCGCACTGCCCTGTCCCTCAAGCCTCACAGCTCTCCAGCCCTCAAGCTAGACAAATTCAGACCCGCAAGTCCACTGCCCTGGCCCTCAAGCCTCACAGCTCTCCAGCCCTCAAGCTAGACAAATTCGGACCCGCAAGTCCACTGCCCTGGCCCTCAAGCCTCACAGCTCTCCATCCCTCAAGCTAGACACGTTGGCCCGCAAGACTTACAAGTAATTACAGATATGCACTGTTTCTTCTGCCTGATGTTGATCGACAACTTAGCCTGATGAAGATTGGCTTCTTACGGTTGAAGAGGACGCTTTAGATTTGATCTTTACGGCTCAGCTTCTTCTTCAATCTTCTACTTTAGCCTGATGTTGAGCGGCTACTTCTCAGTCAATGGAGATGACTGATTCTTATGAGAACTCTTGATCTTGTTCTCTTTCTTCTCCGCCAAAAGATACTGTTCTATTGAAGAGCGGCTAGATCCTTTTTCACGTTTCCTTTCTTGCACAGCAAGCCTCTTCTTCTAGGGCAACACTATTCCCTTTTATAGGATGGACAAGCCATATAACGGTAACATCTGATGTCCTTTAATGTCAGACGCCCATTCATTATAGCAGACTCTGATTGTACAATCAGGCGGCGACATTAATTGCTGACATCACGTCTGCAAGATTTGAATTCTGTCTTGAAGATATCTGCATCATTACGATGACAAGCTGTCTCTGACTTTGTCGTCGCGATCTTCCTTCTACCACTGATGGAGGTATCTCAACGATATAAGATATCCTGGCGATTCTGTATATACGATGATCTTCTTTCTCTGATAGTGTTGTCGTTAGCTTCCTTCTTGCATCATGTCGTCGTAATCATATGTTCTCTCGACGACATGAATTCCACACGACGATGTCCTGTGGCTTCTTTGCGTTCGACGATCGGCATTCTTCGTTCGACGATCTCGCCATGTCTCAGCGGTCAATGAATACTTTGCTTCTCAGCGGCTGCTGCTCTGCCGGTCATTACGACGACAAGTACGCTTTGTCGACGATGTTGCCTGTTCTTCTCGACGATATAGTACTTGGTAAAATGACTAAAGTACATGACATATTGTTGATTCATGCAAGCATGAACTAGATGGTATGTCAAATACAACTTGCATTTATAATTGAGCGGAGCACTTCTTCAAATCAGGAACATTGCAGGGCACTGTTCCCAATAATCTCCCCCTATTTGAAGAAGTCATAACCCACTCAATGATAAGTGTCATTCTCATAACAGATATTAACACTTAAGCAGATAAGCACGTTATGATGACATTTCAGCAAAATTAAGTAAACACAGAATTTATAGTTAGTGCCGAATGTTCAGAAGAGTTTTGACATTCCTATATTTAACCATCTATACATCTGATGCATTCGTATCAGCATCTCTCTTTGCTTTCTTAGTACCGACTTCCTGCTCCTTTTTCTCCATATATTCCTTGTACTTTCTCTTTCTAATTTCTTTAGTCTCAATTGTTTCTTTATCCTTATTAGTTTCAGGAATATCTGTAAAGGACCTACGGTAGGCTCTTCATAACAAAGGGAAGGAAGATTCATTGCTTCCCTGATGGTGTTCGAGGTCCAGATGGCATGATCATAGTTGGCCTTTATCATTGATCTCTCCGCCTTTATGATTTCTTCAGGTATCCCTTATTGGAGGTTCTCTTCGGAGGCCAATATCTTGTTTTTGAGCATGTGAATTCCAGCTTCCAAGTGATTCTTGGTTTCTAGCAGATAACTGTCTAAATCTTTATTTCGTTGACCTAGACTTTCTTTGATGTCAGCTTTGTGTTCAGCCATTCTCTTTGTTGATGCAACATAGGCCTTTTCTATGCTGCCGATAATCGATGACTGATTGATCTCTAGGTTAATTAGTGCTTTGTGAGAGCGGGTATTGTAATCTTGTAGGCTTTTCACATCATTTCTTAGGTTTGCTGTTTCAGCAGACAGTTCCTTTCTTAGATTATTGATGGCATAGGTGACATGTCTTTCTAGTTTTATCCTTTGCTCTTCTAGGAGCATCTTTATTTGAGACGGAAGGGAGGGCTCTTCTTGTCTATTCTCTGTAGATGATCCCTCTTGATCTTCTTCTTCATCCCCTTCCTGTATTGGAGATAGAGATTTTCCTATTGGTGAGTGGCTTGGCTTACTCACCTTTTCAGGACCTTGCTGATCACTGCTAGTTCCAACATCAGTGATTTCTTGATTGTCCTCTTGCATTGCAGACTCAGAATGTTCAGCATCCTCAGCACCTATGAGCTTTTGGATCACTGTTTCTACTTGAGCAGGGATCTCATTATTTTCTCCCCCTCAGTTTCAGCAATTCTTGGATCTGTGCCTGCAGATATTCTGAATCCTTGAATTAGATCAGAGGTTTGGAGGGCGACATACCTTTTTCTGCAGCTGCCTCTGAGCCAGATGGAGGAGAGCTATTCCCTGACTTACTCTCTTCAGTTAAGCTTTCTCCCTTCCTCTTTGCATCTTCCATAGTTTTTATCTTCGTGGGAGGCTTGGTCAGAGTTTTCTTCCATCTTGCAAGGATTTTGATGTCCATTCTTTTCATGTGATGTATTTTGACTCCATAGTTTTGTTGAAGCTTTCTGGGTAGGTTTGCAGAAGGTATAATGATAGAATTCTTCCAAGATTTGGAGCTTGAAAGCTTTCTTGTATCCTCTTAAAGATGTGTTGATCCCAGTTGGTCCTTTTACTAAGGATTTTCCTTGCCATTAATTCGAACATAGGCTTGGATATCCTATCATGTGACCCTACCTTGCAGAGGATGGCTTTTCCCACAATGTCTGCCAACAACTTTCCTTGTTGATTTAAGCTTTTCCTTTCCAAGGATCCATACATTTTGCTCGAGTGGCCGCACCAAGCCAGAGCCTTGACGAGTTCTTCCTGAGTAATCATTTCATCTTTCTCCCCCTTGGTAAAGTTTGGCAACTGAAGAGCCCTGTTCAATCTTTTGGGATACACCTTAATCTTTATCCCGTTAATTTCGCTTTGCACAGACGTTCCCTTGGAGTCACCCTTGGCATTTGAGTAGAACTCCAACACTTCTCTTCTTAATATTACTGTGGGCTCAGAGAGGGCGTATTCTAGGCCGATGTTCTCGAGCAGCTTAATGGTGCCCTGGATTTCTTCTGAGCCTTCTGAGAATCCATTCCTCACCACTTCACATCCTTCGAATAGAAGATCTTCCTTCTTTGGCACCATATTTTTGATTCCAGAGGATTTCAGCTCAGTCGACTCGTTCACTCTTAGATGGCGTGGGGAACACGACGGCTTTTAGGGCTAATGTAGAGAGCGTTTTAACCTTAAGACATTTGACCTTATTTATAGTGTCCGAGTTGGAAGTTGAAGTGTCATTTGTTAAATGTCTGACTAACTTGAGTTTAGCTGTAATGATTGATCTTAGACCTAATTAAGAGTCCGCTGACGATTGGGTATCGTCGTAATGTAGGTCTTTCGACGATACTAATGACCATTCCGACGATATGGTTTTGAAAGATTGCATTTACTATATTAGATGAATATGTGTTTATGTGATAAATATTAACATGGTTACCTTCACCTTGGCCTCTAAGTCTCATTGAGCCAGTTGCTACCCTTCGATGGAATGTCCATTTATCTTTACTTCCAGCTCCCCCTAGATTAGGTCACCTTGGTATGTGGTAAGTTCTTCTTAGTCCTGAGCTAAGCCTGGAGCACTTATTGTCCATTAGCCTTGTTTGCTTATGGCTAAATGGACTACCCTACAAAACCGATTTAATATCCCTGGTGATTTAATTCTGGATTGCTTCTTGTTTCTTTATTTTGGTTAACCTTTATTTGATGAGATTAGATTTCGACGGGTGTTTCCAAAGAGTTTCGCAAGTACTTCTACTTTGAGAAATTAAACGTTATCCTATCGAAAGATAGAAGTAACAGTCTTTTTCTGCTTTCAAAATATTGACGATTACACCTCAGCAACAACGTCGAATTCTATTGATTTTAAGAATATCAAAGGAGAGTTTTGCACTAAATTGGTTTGAAAAGCATTAGTTTAATTTTTTAATCCGAACTAACCATATGATAAAGGAAAGTATACCTTATCGTGAGTAGTACAGGATATTTTGTTTTAGAAAATATCGAGGTCGTATATTTCCGCGGATCGTGTTGATTAACCTACTTTGAGGAATGAACTATTATTTTATCGGAATAAGTTTTTAGTTGGGTTTTTAAAAGAAAAACGATAATAATAAGCGTATAACTAGAGTTCTAAACGATGATAATAATAGCGCCCGATGTCGAATTACCTTGAGACGAAAATAGTCTTTTTTAGAAGTAAAAGAGATGACTTTTTAAAACATTAAAATGGCTTGGCCGTGGAGATTCCATAATTATGAACGCTCCTCTCTCGAGGGTACGCCCACCTGAGATTATGAATTTTCGACCATCGAATCTTCTTAATACTCGCCTTATGTTGTGAACCCCGCTATTGGGTTTTTACTTCCAATTCGGGAGACTTACCTCATCCTCTCTCGAGGGTAGAGCGCACTTCTCTTTACCCGTGAGCAATCAGTCTGTATGCACGAGCCTCTCGGCTAACTAGTGTACGGATACGGAAATGAAAACCACACATCGATTATGTGGCTCCACTCAACGTTTTTCTCGGGTAAACCTTAAGCGTTAATTATTTTAGAAAGAGATGTTTTATTTTTAGAAAAGCTATTTTTGTGTCCCAATGCTCTTCGACATCATGCGCTAAAGGGAATTAGCCACTCATCGGAATGGAGACGACATTAATAAGAAAATACATGTTTAATAATTTAAGCGGATATAAGCAGATAAAAAGAGAAATAAAAAGACTTATATAAAAGCAGTAATAATATCCGTCCCAACCGACTTAAATAAGAGCTAAAGGAAATTAGCCTCTTATTCAAGATGGGGGTGGTATAGAAATGAAAAGACATATAAAGGTGCAGAAATAATATCCGTCCCAACCGACTTAAATAAGTGCTAAAGTAAATGAGCCTCTTATTCAAGATGGGGGTGGTATATAGCAGTTATATAAAAACTGAAATAAAGCTAAGTTACAAAAAAGAAAAATACTATCTCATAAACTCACGCACTCTACTTGTAATAAAAGACTGAATCGAAAGAAAGCGTTTAAAAGAAAGCGATAAATAAAGCGTTAAAGAAAGCAAAAAAACTATTTTTATGAAAGCAATAAACTAAGTTATGAAAGCAATAAACTAAGTTATGAAAGCAATAAAACTATTCTCACACACACACACTAATATAAATGAAAAAGAAGATGATCCAAATGAGAAAACAATATTTTATTTCTAAAAGGCAAAAATTACAAACGAACATAAACTTCATTGCATAGAGAAAACTCACAATCACTCAAAAGAACTCAAGAACACTAACAAGCACTCAGAATTTGGATGGGAAATGCTTCAGCCGAGCCCCTCTATTTATAGGCAAAATTTTATTTTTACATGCCCTAGGTCACGGGCGTGACTTGGATGTCACGGTCGTGACTTAGGGCGTGACATTTGTGCGTGCTATAGGGGTCGCATCTGCCGTCTTCTGGAAGGTCTGCGGTCAAACTTGGATGCACATGGGCGTGACCTGTAGTGTCACGGGCGTGACAGTGGGCGACAGTCTATCAGCAGCATGGGCGTGACTTTGGGGCTGACTTTGGGGATTCGTCGAATGCAGTTTGACTTTCGTCGAATGATGGGGATGGCGCTTTCGTCGAATGCAGCTTGTTGAACTTTCGTCGAATGAAGTTCGACGTTCATCGAACGGAGGGGCAGAGGGAGTTCGTCGAACGCAGCTTGTAGAACTTTCGTCGAACGCTGTTTGACGTTCGTCGAACGCTGTTTGACGTTCGTCGAACGCTGTTTGACGTTCGTCGAACGCTGTTTGACGTTCGTCGAACGCTGCTCGACGTTCGTCGAACACAGCTTACACGCCCTTGGGTCACGGGCGTGACATGTTGTCACGGGCGTGTCTTGGAGCGTGACTTGAGAAAAATTGCCAAAATCTGCAAAAACAAAAGTAAAACTAAGTTAGTAAGGAAAATAATAAAACAAGCAATTTATTCATTAATTTACATAGAAAATTTACAATATTAATTAAAATTATACTAATAATCATACTAAAATACGTATATTTTATTACTTATCAAATACCCCCATACTTAAGCTTTTGCTATTCCAGAGCAAAAGTAAGAGAGATCTATACGGGATTAACATAAGTTCTATTTTTTAGCTATCGTTTTATTTTAATCATAAGAGACTGAAAAATAAAAATTCGGTGTAATAAGAGTAAAGTCCTAAATTATGCAAATGATTTAAGTAGAAAGAAATGTCCTAGCCAAAAGACTTCTTAATTAACCAAATAGCCAACAAAATTGCAATCATTAGTAAACGAGATTAGATCGAAATTATAATAACTTTTGTTTAAAGAAATGTGAAGGAAATGTGCAATTTAATAATTATGTTCTCAAAGGATTTTTTTGAACTAAGTCCAGAAACAGTAAATCGGCTAAGGGAAAGGGGGTAAAAAGCTATGGCAAAAAGAAGAGTACTTGAATTAGGAGTGGTGGTTTGTATCTTTCCACCTTTCCTTTTTAGTTTTCTTTGGTGCTCACCGTAATATACGGGGGAAAACTGTTTGTTTTTTCTTTTGCTTTAATAACCCAATGCTTATGTTTACGAAACGAAATCTTATTCCCATTGACATAAGATCATTTAAAATTTTTATTGGATGCCTATGTTTACGGAACGCAGTCTTATTCCCATTGACATAGGATCTTTTTCTTCTTTTATTTTTCTTGCCATGCATACAAAGGGGTTTGCTAGAAAAAATTCTTAGAAATAATAAAAAAAAGTTTTGAGAGCAACCTTGGTAATTTGAAAATTCCTAGATTCCTAGAGATAAAGTAGGGATAATTGAGGTCTAAAGTTGTTTTGCCAACATAATACACATGTCTCTATTTTAGCTAGTAGAAGTAGTGGTTGATAACAAAGCCTCTATTTAAATTAAAAACACAAGATATTCTTTAAAACTTAACCCCGAACGTTTAAATATATCGATCTTAGACAAACAAACAAATAGTAAAACTAGCGATTATGAAAATCCACAAACATTTACTCTCGAAACTAAATGCTTTAAGAATAAAAGTAAAGTAGGGTTTATTATTTTTTGGATTTTTGTTTATTTTTTTTTCTTTTGTTTTCAACAACTATATAATTATATATATATATATATATATATATATATTTTGGAAAAGTTTTGGGGTTTTGCTATTTTTTTTTATTTTTGTAATTTTTTGTATTATGACAGTTAAAAAAAATACTGAATTTTTTTTGATTATTTTTTAGGTCTTAAACTTTTTTTTGTTTTTTTTATTATGACAGTAAAAAAAAGAGAAAAACATGTTTTTTTTATTTTTGTATTTTTTTGAACATTTTTTTTTCAAAAGTAGGCAAGATGAAATAAAACATTTTTTTTTGAAAAAATTTTGTTTGTTTAAATGAAAATGGTAGAACACCCCCATAATTAAAACCCAACATTATCCCCAATGTTGTAATGTAAGTATGAAGAAGAGAAAATAAAAGTGCAATATATACAAAAGGAAAGAGGGAGCAAAAAGGCTTCCCTGAAATAAAGCTGGCGGGGCCGTTAGAAACCCTGCAAAAATAGATAAAAAGCATAATAAAAATATTAGATAAATATGGGGTGCCTCCCACGAGCGCTTTATTTACCGTCGCGTAGCTTGACGCATTTGGCGTGGTGAGATTATAAGTTGGGGATGGTTAAGGATTCAGTATTTTCATCCACTGGATCACCCGCAAGATAAAGTTTTAAACCATGCCAGTTGACTTTAAATTCGCCTCTTTCGGGGTGAGAGATAAGAACGGTCCCATACGGCCAAACCTCTTTAACCTTAAAGGGGCGTGACCATCGGGATTTCAACTTATCCGGAAAAAGACGAAGGCGTGAATTATAAAGAAGGACAAGATCGCCCGTCGCAAATATTTTGGGAAATTTTATTTTGCGATCATGGTAGAACTTAGAACGCTCCTTATAAAATTTATTACTCTTATAAGCATTCGCACGCCATTCATCGAGTTAATTTAGTTGGAATTTCCTATTCTCGGAGGCTAAGTTCGAATCGAGATTTAAAAATTTTAAGGCCCAAAAAGCGGTGCTCTAACTCTACAGGTAAATGGCACGCTTTGCCATAAATTAATCGATAGGGCGTACAACTGATAGCGGTCTTGTATGCCGTACGATATGCCCACAACGCGTCGTCGAGTTTGACGGACCAATCTTTCCTATTTAAAGAAACGGTTTTCTCCAAAATACGTTTAATCTCGCGATTTACTACCTCTACTTGGCCGCTTTTTTGGGGGTGATAGGCGGTGGCGAGCTTATGCGTGACGCCGTATTTAGATAAAATTTTTGAAAACTGGGCGTTGTAGAAGTACGTACCCCTATCACTTACTATTGCACGGGGCGTGCCAAAGCGAGAAAATAATTTTTTTAGAAAATGGACGACGACTCGTGCATCATTGGTGGGCAGAGCTTGCGCTTCCGGCCACCTAGATACGTAGTCAACCGCCACTAGAATATAACGATTATTAAAAGAAGAAGGTAGGGGGCCTACAAAATATATGCCCCATAAATCAAAGATTTCACATTCGAGAAAAAGGTTTTGGGGCATCTCATCACGACGAGAGATGTTACCCGACCGCTGGCAGCTATCGCATTTACTCACAAAAGTGTGAGCATCCTTAAAGAGAGTGGGCCAATAAAAGCCCGACTCTAACGCTTTCCGCGCGGTCCAGTTGGCTTGATAATGCCCTCCAGCCGGCCCTTCGTGGCAGTGTCGCAAAATTTGCGCACCCTCCTCGCTTAAAACACATCTTCGCACCACTTGGTCTGCACATACACGAAAGAGAAAGGGGTCCTCCCAAAAGTAGTTTTTCAAATCAGAAAAGAATTTCTTCTTTTGCTGAGTCGAAAAATCTTTTGGAAGGACCCGTGCGACTAGATAATTCGCATAATCTGCGAACGAAGGGGTGGAAGAAGTTTTTATATTATTTTAAATTAAAAGGCGCTCTTCAGGAAATCGATCGTCTATTTTGGGTTCGACGAGCGCTTCTGCGAAGGGTTGTTCTAAACGTGAGAGGTGGTCAGCTGCTAAATTTTCAGCCCCCTTCTTATCTCGGATCTCTAAGTCAAATTCCTGTAAAAGGAGGATCCATCGAAGCAAGCAGGGCTTGGCATCAACTTTGGCCAAAATATATTTTAGGGCGGAGTGATCAGTGAAAACGATCATGTGTGAAAGTGTTACGTAATGCCTGAATTTATCAAAAGCAAAGACGACGGCAAGAAGCTCCTTTTCCGTCGTTGTATAGTTAGCCTGTGCGGCATTGAGTGTGCGAGAAGCGTAATATGTTGGATGAAAATATTTATTTACGCGTTGGATTAAGATGGCTCCTACCGCGATATCGCTCGCGTCGCACATAATCTCGAACGGAAGGGACCAATCTGGCGCCACCAGAATTGGAGAATTGATAAGTTGCTTTTTTATAAAATTAAATGCCTCTACGCAGGCCGTGTCAAAAATAAATGGGGAATCCTTTTCGAGGAGGTGAGTTAGCGGTTTGGTTATTTTTGAAAAATCTTGAATAAACCGCCGATAAAAACCTGCGTGGCCGAGAAAACTTCGAATAGATTTTACGTTCGAAGGAACAGGAAGTTGTTCAATTATAGCGACTTTGGCCTTATTGACCTCCATCCCCTTGGAAGAAATTTTATGGCCGAGGACTAAACCCTCTCGGACCATGAAATTGCATTTCTCCCAGTTCAAGACTAAGTTCGTCTCTTCGCACCGCTAGAGGACTCTATCTAAATTTTTTAGACAATTTTGAAAAGAGCTTCCAAATACGGAGAAGTCATCCATGAAGACTTCCATTATATCTTCTACAAGCTCGCCGAATATAGCCAGCATACATCGTTGGAATGTAGCTGGCGCATTACAGAGGCCAAACGGAATCCTTCGATATGCGAAGGTGCTGAAAGGGCAAGTAAAAGTGGTTTTTTCTTGGTCCTCGGGGGAAATAGGGATTTGGAAAAATCCTGAGAGACCATCAAGAAAGCAATAGAAAGGATGACCAGAGAGACGCTCTAGGATTTGATCAATAAACGGCAACGGGAAGTGGTCTTTTCTGGTGGCGTCATTTAATTTTCTGTAATCGATGCACACCCTCTAACCCGTAACAGTACGAGTTGGGATTAATTCGTTATTCGTGTTTGCCACGACCGTTATACTGCCTTTTTTAGGGACGACTTGTACGGGACTTACCCACGTACTGTCGGAAATAGGATAGATAATCCCCGCATCGAGGAGTTTAATAATTTCAGTCTTAACGACTTCCCGCATATTCGGGTTAAGTCGTCGTTGAGGCTGAATAGTTTTGCGAGGGTTTTCTTTGAGAAAAATTTTGTGGGAGCAGAATGAGGGGTTAATTCCCCTAATATCAGAAATTTGCCATGCAATTGCACGGCGATGTTTAGACAAAACTTCAATCAATTCATATGTTTCCGAATCGGTTAAAGTATATGATATTATAACCGGAAGTTTTAAGTTCGCGGCTAGAAAATCATATTTTAAATGGTCGGGGAGTTGCTTAAGCTCCAAGACCGGGGGTTCTTCATAAGATGTGGAGATTTTTAACTCTTTCGAATCAAAAGGCTCGAAGGGCGAATCTGGCGGCAATTCATCCACAGGAAGTTGATTTGCCAGATCCGAATCGTTTATCATTAAAGATAATAAGTCCGAAAGAGAAGAACACTCATCCTCAAACGCGTATTCCAAATTAAAGCAGGAATCATCATTCGATAGTGAGTTCCGTATGGAGGGGTTGATATGCAAAGTAACTTCATCGTCTCCAAGCCGAAGGAGGAGGCGACCGTTACTAACATCGATTAACGCGCGGGAGGTTGCGAGGAACGGGCGACTGAGAATGATAGGGACCTCAGCGTCCTCCTTTATGTCCAGGATGATAACGTCTACCGGGAAGATAAACTTGTCGACCTTGACCAGAACATCCTCCACTACCCCTATCGGGTACTTTACCGAGCGATCCGCGAGTTGGATGCTCATCTTAGTCGGGCTTGGGATGCCCAAATCAAGTTTTTTGAATAGGGAGAAAGGCATCAGGTTGATGCTAGCTCCCATGTCCGCTAGAGCGTATTTTATTAACATATTGCCGAAGAGGCACGGGATGGAGAATCGTCCCGTGTCATTCAGTTTTGGTGGCAATTTGTTAAGGAGGACAGCCGAGCATTCCGCGTTAAGGGAAACACGCGAAACATCTTCGAGTCGCTTTTTATTAGAAAGCAACTCCTTAAGATATTTCACATATTTCGACATTTGGGAGAGTGCCTCGCAGAAAGAAATGTTTATATGGCTTTGTTTTAAAATTTGTAGAAATTTTTTATAATGCTCGTCCTTCCGCTCGTTGTTTATTTTCGAGGGATAAGGAAGGGACGGGCTAAAAACGTTTGGCACAGTCGGAATACTCGTTGTATTATCTATCGAGAGAGGGGGTGGAGTGGTCGGTGTCGAAACATGTACCTTGGGCTCAACCCGTTTTGGGGAGGTTACCTCCTTGCCGCTGCGAAGGGTTATGGCGTTGGCATTTTCTCAGGGGTTTGGCTCCGTGTTCCCTGGTAGAGCTCCATATGGCCGCTCAGAGACCATCTTTGCCAGCTGTCCCACCTGATTTTCCAAGTTATTAATCGATCCGGTAATATTTCGGATATTTGACTCGGTGAACGCAACGTATTTAGCAAAAATATCTTCGAGCAGTGAAGGTTATGGAGGTGGAGGCTGAAATCCGTTTGGAAATCCTTGCGGAAATCCTTGCGGATTTACAATTGGGGGCCTCTGAGCATTATTAGGATTGCTCCAGTAAAAATTTGGGTGGTTCCTCCAACCCGGGTTATAATTATTACTATACGGATTGTTATTAGGGTTGAAGGGGGGCCTAACTGGGTTGCCTAGGTAATCTACAGTTTCTTCGACAAAATTATTATTATTATTATTAGGAGCCCAAGCGGGAGTGGAGGAGGAAGCAGTCATCTCCGCCACTTGCTTACTTAGCCGCTCCACTTGCGAGGCTAAGTGAGCAGTGGCATCCACTTCATAAATCCCGGCCGGTTTGGCAGGGCGAGATCTAGGTGCATTCCATTGATAGGAGTTCATAGCCATTTCCTCGAACAGAGCTTGAGCGGCCGCCGGGGTTTTGTTGTTTAACGTTCCCCCAGCGGCTGCATCGATCATCTATCGCGTGGAAAAATTTAGGCGATTATAAAACGTCTGAACCTGTAGCCAGGACGGCAGCGCATGATGAGGACATCTACCCAGGAACTCTTTAAAATGCTCCCAAGTCTCATAGAGAGACTCAGAATCGTATTGATGAAAGAGGCGATATCCGTACGTAACTTAGCGGTTTTTGACGGGGGGAAATATTTAGTTAAAAAGTGTTCCGTCAATTGGGCCCACGTGGTTATGGATCCTCTGGGAAGAGAAGTTCACCACGCTTTTGCCTTCGTTCGCAGCGAAAATGGAAATAAGCGTAAACGAATGGCCTCCTCAGTAACGCCATTAATTTTGAAAGTATCGCATATTTCTAAAAAGTTAGAAAGATGTAAGTTTGGATCCTCATCTGGCAAACCGTCAAATTGGACTGACTGTTGTACCATTTGAATGATTCTAGATTTTATTTCAAAATTAGTATTAGCCACTGTTGGGCGTGTTATACTCGATCCGGTCTCATCCAGATTTGGCATTACTCATCTCTCAATATGAAAATGTCCAGAAGAAAGATAGTGAAAATGTTGCTGACATGTATGCCAGATTCAGCCTCATAATAAATGAGTTAAGAACACTTGAGAAGGACATATCTCTCACTGAGATAAATGACAAATTGCTAACTTGCTTCCCTAGCTCTTGGGACTTAAGAATTTCACCAATTAGAGACTCCAAAAGCCAAAATTAAATCTCAACAGATGTTCTGTTGGGTAAATTAAGATCCTATGAACAGTTGCTGAAAATAAGAGCTGAGAAAGAAGTGAAAGAAAAGACTTCTTCACTCTCAAAGGAAAAGAGTATTGGTCTAAAAGCTACTGCAGGTGAACACTCTACAAGTGATGAGGAGCTGATCAGTCTACTAGCCAGAAGGTTCAAGAAGTGGATCAAAACAGAAGGTTCCAGAAGGAGAGATTCAAAAACCAGGTATGATAAAACTCCTACTAAAGAGATTATCTGCTACTCTTGCAGGAAACCTGGACACATTGCACCTGAATGTCCTAAAGAGATCAGTAACAAGAAAGATCTGAAAAGAACAAGAAGAGGCTAAGCAAGAGGAAACCTGTTTGATGGCTACTGAGAAGCCTGAAGATAAATCTCTGGTAAATATATTTGATGATATAGACTTCTCTTCTACTGATTTCAAAAATAATTTCAAACAATGTTATTTAGATCAAGTCAAATCTGAAAAGGAAATAAAAGAACTAAGAAATGAATTGAACAATCTCAAACAAATGGATACACAATATAAAAACTATGAGCTTAGTCAAGAACTCTCTAGATTAGAGGAACAACTAGATAAAATAAATACTGAAAATCAGCCACTGAAAAATGAGCTATCAAAGGCAAAAGCCTTTGAAGATTCCCTAAATGGCAGAAGTCAAAAACTCAAGAAAATCTCTGAAAATCTCACTGATAGATATAGACAACTAGAGTTTAATACTAATTTAGAACCCAGAACTCAGTCACCCAGCAAACTTGTCTGGAGACATCCTATCCACTTCACTAGGAAGAATAATCTCATAGGGGAAGAATCACAAGAAAATCCAGAAACAACTATTATTTTTAATAAAAATAATTTCACTATGTATGAAGGAATCCTAGGTAAATATCCTCTGAAAAGAAACAAACTTGCGTCGAATCAGTATCGACGTGCGTTGACTCCTAATCAATGCAATCTCTTCTATGCTTCGACTAAAAGAGAACACAGATTGAAGGAAGCGTCGACTTCGACTCGACGCAACCTTAAACATATGTCGAATTCATATCGACGCAACCAATCTAACAGAAATATCTTCTTTTCCAAAAAGTCTTCTCAATCCATTTCTTTTTATTATGAATACTATTTCTGCAATATTACTAGAGACTGTTGGTATGATAAGCCAACACTCCTAAAGAAGAAAGGGTACTCTGAAAAACCAACTTACTCTTTCATTGAACCTTTTTCTGTTGGGAGGAAGGGACCCCAGCTTAGCAGGGTCCATACTAATGTTTAACATCTTATGTGCAGATGTATCACACATTCAGACTGGTGTGGTACTTGGATAGTGGATTCTCCATGCACATGACAGGGTACAACAATCTATTAACCAACTTTGAAGATAGATATGAACCATCAGTGACTTTTGGAGACTCTAGCTGTGGGCAAACCAGGGGCTTTGGAGATTTCAAAGAAGGGAAAGTTACCTTCAAGAATGTGGCAGTAGTCAAAGGACTGAAGCACAATCTGATAAGTATAAGTCAGATATGTGACAGTGGTAAGTATGAGGTAAAATTCACCACACTATTTTGCCATATTATTGATGTCAAGACTGGTGTCATAGTACTCAATGGAATTAGAAAAGGGAAAGTATATATAGTAGACTTTAGCTCCACACCCACAGAAGTTTGTTTGTTCAACAATATTATTGATAAAAGTGAATTATGGCATAGAAGACTGGGTCATCTAAACTACAAAACCATTAGTAAACTAGCAAAGAATAACCTAGTCAGAGTCCTACCAAAGGGTGGGTACTCTAAGGATTCTCCATGTAGACCTTGCCAACTAGGAAAACAGACCAAATCATCCTTCAAACCAATTGGTAAGGATGACTCCCCCAGGACTCTCTACTTACTGCACATGGATCTCTTTGGTCACATATCTACTCAGAGCTTAGGTGGAAAGTCTTATACCCTAGTCATTGTGGATGACTATTCTAGATTTAGCTGGGTATTCTTTCTAAGGGCTATGTCTGAAACCCACAAGGTTCTCTCAAGCTTCATAAGACAGATTCAATCTGAATTCAATACTCATGTTTCCATAATCAGAAGTGATCATGGGGCTGAATTTGAAAATCAGTTAATCTGTAGGTTCTGTGAGGATGTAGGTATCAAACAAAGCTTCTCAGCACCTAGAACTCCTCAACAAAATGGAGTTGCTGAAAGAAGGAATAGAACCTTAATAGAATCAGGAAGGACCTTGCTTGCAGAATCAGGATTTCCAAAAACCTTCTGGGCTGAAGCAGTCAACACTGCAAACTATGTTCTAAATAGAAGCCTCATACATAAAACTAAGTCAAAAACTCCATATGAGCTCCTGAAGGGATAAACACCCATTGTTAAATACTTTAGAATTTTTGGATGTGCTTGCTTTATTCTAAATAATGGGAAAGATCATCTTGCCAAGTTTGACAAGAAGTCTGATGATGGAATATTTTTGGGGTACTCATCATCTAGTAAAGCTTATAGATGCTATAACGGGAGAACTCTCAGAATTAAAGAGTCCATGCACATTATATTTGATGAAACTAACATGCTGTTTAAGGGGGAGGAAACTTCCACCAATCCTTTTCCACAGGAAAACAGCAGCATAGAGACTCAGCTTGAACATCTGACTCTAAAGAACACAGACACTGGGAAAGAAAACCAGCTACATGAACCAAGTGAGGAGTCTAAACAAGAAGATGAAGAAGGTTTAGAAAAGAGCAATCAAAACCAACTCCCACAAGAGAACATGGTTCAGGAGGAACAGTTGGACAATGATCCCATTGTTAATGAGGAAGAAGAGCATCTGACAAATCCAAGCAGAATAGGGATCAATATGAAAAATCATCCTCAATCCCAAGTAATTGGAGACCCCAATACTGGAGTAAGAACAAGACACCATGTCTCCAGTGGATGATGCTCCAATGCTTCTTATCACAAGTTGAACCAAAGAAGTTTGAAGAAGCAAATTGTGATCCTCACTGGATCATAGCCATGCAAGAAGAACTAAGCCAATTTGAGAGAAACAAAGTATGGAACTTAGTTGAGAGACCAAGAAACTACCCAGTTATTGGTACAAAGTGGGTATACAGAAACAAACTAGATTCCACTAGAGTAATTATCAGGAACAAGACAAGACTTGTAGCACAAGGATACAGGAAAGAAGAAGGAATAGACTACAACCAAACCTTTGCTCCAGTAACCAGATTGGAAGCAATCAGACTCTTTCTTGCCTATGCAGCTTTCATGAAGATGAAAGTCTACCAGATTGATGTCAAGGGTGCTTTTCTGAATGGTGACCTTCAAGAAGAGGTGTATGTAGAGCAACCACCAGGTTTTATCAATCCCTCCTCTCCTAACTTTGTTTATAGACTTAACAAAGCTCTTTATGGTCTTAAGCAAGCACCTAGAGCTTGGTATGAAACTCTCTCCAACTTCCTGATAGAAAATTCTTTTGAAAGAGGTAAAGTAGATAAAACACTTTTTACTAGAACCCACAAGAATAAACTCCTGCTTGTTCAAATATATGTAGATGACATCATCTTTGGCTCAACTCATCCCAAACTCTATAAAAGATTTGCTAATCTAATGCAATCTAAATTTGAAATGAGTAATATAGGAGAACTCTCTTATTTCTTAGGACTACAAGTAAAACAAAGCAGTGAGGGGATCTTTATCTCACAATCTAAATACACTAAAGAGCTAATCAAAAAGTTTGGTATGGAATCAGCATCTACCATGATGACACCTATGGTAACTAATGCCATCATAGAAAAGGATGATAAGGGAAAATCAGTAGATCAAAAGACCTATAGGGCAATCATAGGATCCCTTCTCTATCTAACAGCTAGCAGACCTGACATTATGTTTGCCACCTGCATATGTGCTAGATTTCAGGTTGATCCAAAAGAATCCCATCTCTCCTCTGTAAAAAGAATTCTTAGATATCTAAAGGGAACATCTGAACTAGGTCTATGGTACTCAGCAGAAACCAACTTTGAATTAACAGGTTTCTCAGATGCAGACTATGCTGGTTGTAGGGTTGATAAAGAGAGCACATCTGGTACTTGCCAATTCCTAGGTGATAGATTAATATCATGGTTCAGTAAGAAACAAACCTCAGTCTCAACCTCAACAGCTGAAGCTGAATATATAGCTGCTGGGAGCTATTGTTCACAAATCCTATGGATGCAAAATCAGCTTCTTGACTATAAATTGGAAGTCAGTAACTCTAAAATCTATTGTGATAGTTCTAGTGCTATATCCATAGCATCCAACCTAGTCCTTCATAGTAGAACCAAACATATAGAAATCAGACATCACTTTCTTAGAGACAATGTGGAAAAAGGCAAGATAACCTTAGAATATATTCCAACTGATAGCCAAAGAGCAGACATTTTTACCAAACCCTTGGATGAAACTAAGCATACTTACTTCATCAACACCTTAGGAATGCTTGATGGAAGCTTGTAAACATCATTGTTGTGCAAATCTAAAAGAGGTCAGAAAAACTAAGAGAGCACTTGAAGATACGTCGATTACCTATCGACGCACCGTCGAATAGAACTCAACGCTGGCATTGATTTCTTACTGACAAAGATACGTCGATCCCTTCTCGACGTATCGTCGACTTGATATCGACGCACATCACGAACACGTAGACAGGTCACTAGGCTGACAAAAACTCGACGGAGCGTCGACTCCATATCAACGCATGCGTTGACTTCATGATAAAACTGGAAACAAATCTTTCCTTCCTCTTTTGACGATTGGTTTACCTAATATACCTCAATTTCTGTTTCCTTTTCGACGTCTCACCTACTTTAAATAATACCTCATATTTCATACCTCCTACTCTCCCAAACCGCCAAAAACTTCGTCTTCTACCTTTCTACCTGTATCAATGGCGCCGACTCCTGCTCAAACTGCCATCATCAAAGCAATCGATGATGGCCTGAAACAACTCGTGAATGAATTTCAGACACGACTGAACAACTTCTCAAACTAGTGTGCCGCCATGCTAACTACCTGTGAAGCCAAACTGGCCAACCTCTCAGCTTCTCTTCCTGAGCTTCATATTCTTCTTCATGAACAACATCTGTCGCCAAAAAGGTTTACATCCTTTCTGCAGGATATAAACCAGGGGGAGAGTTGCTCCAGAAACCCCCCTATTCAGGTTCTATATTCTCTTAAAGATCAGGGCTAACTCTTCTCTAATCTCTAAATACTATCTCTAAGTATTAAACCAACTTCATTTTTTTTTTCTTTTACCATAGGCTCAAATCTTCTCCAATCACTCTGATTACACCTTCAACAAACACTTTGGTGAATCCTCCTCCTACCATATAGAAGGAGACCATGCTGTGGATTCAGCATTCAGAGTAGATGCCCCATATGTTCAGGGGGAGATTGTTGTAGTACAAAATACAGAAGTCCAGGGGGAGGAAGAAGCAGCTACCTGAAAGGGCAAGTCTGGATTAATGTACCCCTGTGTGTGGAAGAATATCAGCATCACTCCCCTGGCTTCTCTGCTAGCTATATCAAACTCAAGACACCCCTACTTGAGGATATTCCTTCAGAAGAGTTTGAACGAGAAAAACATTCCTCAGCACAGTCTACTCCACCAAAGGACATTCTGCCTCCTGTTACAGAACAAATTCCCTCTCCTACAAAAGTTCCTTCTCCTCCTTCTCCTTCTAAAGAGAAAACTACATCTCCACCTCTGCCTCTTCCACCACTTCAACCTCCTTCTCTACCTCCTCTACTACCTTTACCTCCACAAATGCTTCCTAGGGAAAGACCAAGAGGACAAATGAAAAGAAGAAGAGAAGCCATCCCTCATTGGCAAAAATTCTTCAAAGAAGAAAGGAAAGACTATGCAAAGGAAAAGAAATACAGAAAGGCTGTTGAGGAGATAAAAAGGTTTGAATGAATGCCTAATAGCACTCCTAACAGTCCTATAAAGGAGTACCATGATCCTGACATGGAAAAGAGGCATGAAGAAATAAGAGAAAGAGAGTTGTATGAATTTGAAGCAGCAATGAAAGAGACAGAGGATAAGAGGAATATCTGGATGGAAAAGATCAAGAAGGGGATGACCAAAGAACAGATTCTTGCTGAATATTCCATCAAACTTCCAAATAAATTGTTTGATGTTGAAGCATATCAGAAGAAAAATCCTCAGGCAGGGCTCATCCTAGACAAAGGACAAAAGCACAAAAGGGTGTAGGGTGTTCAGAAGATATCTACATTCCCTATGAAAAGCCTAAAAACCCAGTAGGATTAGACAAATGGCATAGTTCACCCTGGAAAGGGAAAGGGAAAGTGTCTGAGATCCCTGAGAAACAAGAATCAGAGAAGAAGAGAAAATATAGGCCCAAGGTTGACAACAAGGGACCATCTGAGCCCAAATCTACGCAAAAGAAACCTCATAGCATTACAATTGAAATGATTGATCAAAAGGCAGCAATTATCATTAGCAAGGGCTATTCCATTAATGACACCCTTCCTGATGCTAAAAAGATCCTGGCAAAGCTGCACACAATTATCAGAAATGTTCAGGAGCATCCTGATAAAGCCAGGCCCTACATTTTTGAAGCTATTGAAAATTTATCTAAGAAACTTTACTCTGCCTTTGTCAACTTCATGTATAACAAGAAGTTCTTAGTTTAAATCTTGTGAAAGATACTTACAAGTTACATGATTTCTTTCTCTACTTTCTTCTGAGTACTTAACATATTTCTTTTCTATATAAATGCCTTGCTATGATGATTAAAAGCTGATACAATTTCTCCCTGAATAGGGTTAAGACAAATAGGGGGAGATTGTTGGGGAAATGATTTATCTTAACCCCTAAAATGAGTAGAATAGAAATTCTAAGAATGAAAAATTAGTCTAAGTAAATATGCGTCGAATAGTATTCGACGCAACGTCGAAGTGTAGTCGACGTTCCTCTCAGAATGAGTCGAAGTAACTCTAAACAGAATTCAACGTAACCTATGTCGACGTAACTCTAATTTCTAGTCGACGTATCTAGTGAAGTCGACGCACCTTAGTCAACGAACCTTCCATATTCTCCTCTCGACGTCCAGTCAGTCTGAAATCGACGCTTCCGTCGAATAGTAATCGATGTACGTCGATTTCTATGTCAAATTCAAAAACACGCCAGATCTCTTTCCTTCTATCTGAAGATCTGAAATTTATGGAATGATATTATTCTTTTCTAGCCGTTTTGAATCAGTCTTTCCTTCTAAATGATTCTTGGCTAAATTGACTAAGTTTATTATGGATATTATTTGAAATCAGAATGATCTCTTTCCTTCTACAGAAATATTGATTATGGAATCTTTTCTCTCTTACTATTTCTCTGTCTGCTAATTGATTATTCTCCTATAGTATTCTTTGAATATAGAGAGCTATAAATAAGAGGGAAGTCGGCAGAGAAAAAGAGAAGTGATCCACTCCATCCATTTGAAAAAGAGGAAAAGCTCCCAAGTGAAAAGTGAGAAACTCTGAGAGAAGTAAAACTGTGCTGCAGCAAACAACAAGCCCTCTTCTTCTCCTTCTTCTGAAGCCATACTGCTGCAATTTCTGAAAGCTCTCATTGATAAAGAAAAAGGCCTACAATCTCCTTCTCACTATAGAAGAGAGATTTCATTCACTATTTCTTGTGCTTCTAATCTTCTTGCTAAGAAGAAGATTCTTTCTTGTTTCAATTACTTCTCTACTTCTTCTTCTTACTCTTATTTCATTTTCAAATTGTGTAAAAGAGTTTTTAGAATCTCTCTTCAAAAAATTCAGTTGTACTGGTTCTAAGAGTCTCCTTATCAAAAGATTCAGGCTGGTTCTAAGAGTCTCCTTATCAAAAGACTCAGTGCAAGATAGTGAATTCCTACCAAGGTGTAGAAGAGTGGACTACCCAAAGTTTGGGGAACCACTATATTTCTTTGTGTTGTGCTGTGAATTTCTTTTTGCTATTTTGCTTAATTATTGTTGGTGTGTGGGAAGCTTAACTCTGTGATTATTACACATATATATATTTGTTAACTTTGCACAAAGTACTTTCGAATCTCTATTCACCCCCCCCCCCCTCTAGAGAATTCTAGTGTGGTTAACTGTGCACTTTCACCAATGCTCTTCGACATCGTGCGCTAAAGGGAATTAGCCACTCATCGGAATGGAGACGGCATTAATAAGAAAATACATGTTTAATAATTTAAGCGGATATAAACAGATAAAAAGAGAATTAAAAAGACTTATACAAAAGCAGTAATAGTATCCGTCCCAACTGATGAGTCCTGATCATATACACTTTTATGGACTCATCTGGGCCGTTTAGTTAGTCATTTCACTGCACTTTAGCCCTGTTTTAGTTCATATTTGTTAATCCATGCTAGGTGCACCTTTTGGCCCATTTTGGTGTGATTTCATGTTTATTTTCATTAGTGGTTTTCATGCACTGTTAGGTGCCACTTTTAGTGGCTGGATTTGTGGTTGTACGCTAGAACAGGAGTCGTGCAGGTGTTTCCGGTGCAATTCTGCACAGGAACACTGCGCACGATCACTGGTTCTATTGCGCACGACCACTGGTCGTGCGCCACTGATCGTGTGCACTTAACGCCTTTTTCACGAGTTCTGTTTGGTGCAGTGCGCACGACCACCAATGCCAGTGCGCACGACCACCGGTCGTGCGCCACTGCTCGTGCGCATTGACCATTAAATTTCTGAGTTCTGTTTCATCTATTGCGCACGACCACTGACGCTAGTGCGCACGACCACCGATCGTGCGCCACTGGTCGTGCGAACATTTTATTTTATAATTTCTGTCTTTGCAGGTTCCGTCCAGGCAGAGCGCACGATCACAGGATTCTAGTGCGCACGACCACTGGTCGTGCGCCACTGACCGTGCGCACTGTTTAATTCCAGCGCCTATAAAATCCGCTGCTCGCGATTTAGGTCGGATCCCCCGCTTTCTTCCGCCGTTTTCTGCCTAGTTTGGTCCGACTTCGCCCCTCCATCGTCGCCCACCTTAGGGAGGATCTCCGGGCAAGCTTTCAACGCCAAATCTTCGCCGGAGTTTCCTCTCGGCCTCCTCCTTCATCCAAGAGCTCCAAAGGAAGACCTAGCCGCCATTACCGTCAAGCAAGAGGAAGTTTGCAACCTCTACCGGATCGTGACACGAAGAAGACGGGTCCATTGGAGAGTAGTGACAGCTCTCTCTACCCCGGACGTAGTTGTGGACCGAGCTTGGACGCGGATTGACAACCCGGCGATTCCAACCGTGAATCTTCAACGAGCCTTCGGATTCGGTCGATTTCTTGCCTTGTTCTCCTTTTATTGATTGTTGTAATAGCTAGATCTTGTATATTTTGATGAAGTTGCACTTGAACTAGTTTGTATTTCCATATATTTCATGTGATTGTGAAATATTTGTTATTTGTGTGCTTGAGGAGCGCCACCATCCATTTTCCATTCCACTATCGTGTCCGGTGCCGCACTAGCAATTGCTAGTGGCGTGCTTGTCGAAGAGGTGCTTGCGACCCTCATTCCGTTAGCCTACTCGTCCATCCGCCTACCGAAGCGTGGCATCGCGGCCCGTGTACTCCATCCCGCCTAACGAAGCAGCGCGCTCAAGGCCTGCATAGTTCGATCCGCTTGCCTACTCGTCCATCCGCCCTTACGAAGTAGCGCGTTCAAGGCCTACGTAGTCTTCCATCTCGCCGAGCGAAGCTTTGCATAGCGGCATTGCATAGGAGTAGTTGATAGCTTTTATTTTATTTTCCAAAAGCCAACCCAACTCCCCCGCATCCCATCCGATTTTAGGACTTCAATCTCAAGTCCTTCCTCGAAACCTAACTCCACCTTACTGTGTTCCTTGAGAGATTCGATACTCGGGGATTACTCCTCGTTTTATATTACTTGAACGATCGGTACACTGCCATTTCGTGTCGCAGTCGAGCTACCGCCTATAGCGGTGTGTGAGATTTGCGCCATCAAGTTTTTGGCGCCGTTGCCGGGGAACACAGACGTGTGAGTTTTCTGGAGAGGGAGAGTCTGAGAGAGAAGCTCTTCCATTTGTAAATTGCATCTCTTATTTTATTTCTGTTCTTTTTATTCCTTTTTCTTGTTTTATATCAGGTTGCTTTAGTAATTTCTATTTGGTTTAGTATTTGCACAATAGCATTTTTATTTTGAATCGTTTTATCTTCGCACTATGTGGGCACATCTCAATTTCCGTTGCCGTTGGTGTGGAGCTACCTCCCACTCTAGTGATGAATGCCCTACGGAGAATAGTAGGCATAATTCTTATAGCCCAGCATATGGAGCACCGACATCGTCTGGTACTCCATATGGTGCGCGTAAGTCTTATGGCTACTCTGCTGAGCCTTTACCGTCATACTTCTTTTCGGCTCCAGCCCCCGCTGTGCCAAAGAAGCCCGCTAGGCAGTGCCAGTTTTGTCGGAGCACAGATCATGCCCTGAAGGATTGTGCTGCTTTTCGTCGCCAATTGGATGAGGATGATGAGGCGGATATCCGGATCGTCCCAACTCCTAACTCTGGCGGCACACCTTCAACATCCGGTTTTGTGTCTTTGCCCCCTTCACATCTTGAAGGGTATGGCGTTGACACAGTCACCAGATGTGTGGCTGATCTGGGCACCGATATTGCTGAGCCCATTCTCCCAGTGCATCCACCACCTCTAGTGGATTCGATTCTTTGTGAGGAATCGGTGCTCGACTTTTATCCGAGCACTATTCCTCTCCCTATTGTGCATACTACACTCGTCTCTGACGACATTGTTGATGATGTGTCGCAGGAGGAGGCGGTTGATCTGAGCATTGTGCCTATTCCTATGGAGGAGGACAACCTTCTAGGTGAGGAGGAGTTTTCCTCAGCACCGGTGGAGGAAGCCCAAATCTCTAGCTTGGCCACTGTTGATCCCGCCGAATCTTGTAGCATTGATGACAATGCAAACATTATTTTACTTCCCCAACCTGATGGGAGTGAGACCGGGATCACTCCCCCGATTGATGTTTATTTATGTTCTTCGTCTTCTTTATTTCTGGACCCCCCTTCTTCTTCCGAGCCTGTGCAGGTTGAGTCTTTACAGGTACCCCAGGAGGACTTGGAGCTTTTTGCTCAAGTCAATGATGAGAGCATCCTCTCATGTGAGGAGGTTCATTCCCCCTCCGTAGAGGAAGCTCCACTCATTGCCTTCTCCTCCTGCGGACCTGCTGTGGACGATACCTTGCTAGGCAAGGGTAGTTTTGGTGGGATGAGTGAGGACCAGGCCTCCTCCTCTTCTTACTTCCTTTTCCCTTTACCTGTGATGGGCAGGTTTTATCTTTATTCAGGTAGAGGCGTAACTGTTCTTTCTCCGTATAGGTACCCGCTACCGACACGGATATTAGGCCAGTTACCTGTCCACTTCTCCTTCCATAGGCCCATTAGCTAGAACTCTTAAAGTTTGAATAAGTCGTGCTGGGAGGACAATAACCCCAGTAGTTATCTTTCTTTTCTGCATTTTTATTTCTTCTAATCATGTTTAGTTAGTAGTATTTCTTTTTCAGTTTTCTATTTTCTTTTTGCGGAGCTGACCCCTGCAGGCATCTTTTTCTGGATGGCGGATGCTGCAGCTTAGTCGTGGTTTAAACGCCAATCTTCTGGTGTGCTCATTTCTGAGCACTGGGTACTCTCTTTCCCTAGCTTTTTCTGATTATCATGTCATATATTCTGTGGATTGTTTAGTTTAAGTCTGGGGGAGAGCAGTTTTTGCACCCACTCACGTGCACTCATGCATAGCATGCCAGAAGTATTTTAGTTTCAGTTTTATTATTTGTTCATTTTCATTGCACACCACAGCACCCACTTGAGCGCGTACTCATCTATATACAAGCTCTGTAGCGAATTTAATTCTTCTGCTTATTTGGGAAAGTCTGGGTGATGGCTTAGGACTATGTAGCAGAGTAAAATGTTGACTCTAGTAGTGCTCCTAGTCGAGTGCTCGGTTGCATAGAAATTCGTGTAGATTAGATTCCTCTTTATACTATGGTTTTATATTTTTCTCTATTAGTGTAAATGTTGTTTACTCTACTCAAATGGTGAATTCGGTGGAATCAAACGGTAGCATAGGGATGTGTGTATACGATCGCTAGATTCCTATTGCTTGAGTTGGGAGAAAGGAGAATCTTTCTCGGTGGCTAGAACTTGCCCCAAGCGATTCTTGAAGCATGGGTATACGGTTAGTCAATTGTGTGAATGTGATATAGGCCATCATTTTGGCCCGGTTGAGCCTTTGTGCCTATCCCTACCGCTATATCCTCGCTAGCCCAGTTGTGCCTACCCGTTCTTTGATTCAGCCCCACTTTTATTTCACCAAAGCCCAAAAGCCAATCCTAGTCGCACACCCAAATCTGAGCTTTAGCTGTTTATTATTTTCATGAGTTGGGTTGTTAATGTGGTAATATGTTTGTGAAGTTGTGGATGTGTCCTTTTGTTTATTTGCTGAAAATGATAAGAAAAGAAAAAAAAATGAATGAGAAAAAGAAAAGAAGTTAAAAAGAAAGGAAAGAGAAGGAGAGTTTAATTGAAAATCTTTATGTATAGATTTATATTTGGGAGTAGGCGGTGCGCACACCCATGCGTCTAAGTCCAAGTCTGGGGGTGTTGTGTACCCGCATGTTTGTGTGGTGAATGAGGATAGTTTCCTGCATTAGCTCATTTGGGTTTAGTGCTTTAGCCGTCGTTTTTATCTTTGTTTTTCCTCACCTAAACCCAAGCCCCATTTAAAACCTAAAGTCCTATTGATTCACGCATTTGAGTCAAACCAGTGCCGTGGAGAGAATGTGACCGGGCAAGCCTATGGTCACCGACACTGATGGATTTCAGTGGAGTTTTTCCCGCATCCCGATCTTGGGCAATGCTCGTCTCAGCGTTTAGCTTACCTTCTCCGTATGCATGACCGAACGATTCACCGCTGTTCACCATTTTGAGTAGTTGTAATATGCTTTTACTCTTTTAGAAATATATAAACTGTTTATATAATCAGAAATCTTCTCTACTATTCTTCTTATGCACGGGAGCATGCGACTTCGCATGGTACTCTGTATTGTAGTTTTAAACCATCTACTGTTCTTTCCTAGTTCGCTTAGAATTTGTTTGCTCGGGACGCGCAAACAGTTAAGTCTGGGGGTGTGATGAGTCCTGATCATATACACTTTTATGGACTCATCTGGGCCGTTTAGTTAGTCATTTCACTGCACTTTAGCCCTGTTTTAGTTCATATTTGTTAATCCATGCTAGGTGCACCTTTTGGCCCATTTTGGTGTGATTTCATGTTTATTTTCATTAGTGGTTTTCATGCACTGTTAGGTGCCACTTTTAGTGGCTGGATTTGTGGTTGTACGCTAGAACACGAGTCGTGCAGGTGTTTCCGGTGCAATTCTGCACAGGAACACTGCGCACGATCACTGGTTCTATTGCGCACGACCACTGGTCGTGCGCCACTGATCGTGTGCACTTAACGCCTTTTTCACGAGTTCTATTTGGTGCAGTGCGCACGACCACCAATGCCAGTGCGCACGACCACCGGTCGTGCGCCACTGCTCGTGCGCATTGACCATTAAATTTCTGAGTTCTGTTTCATCTATTGCGCACGACCACTGACGCTAGTGCGCACGACCACCGGTCGTGCGCCACTGGTCGTGCGAACATTTTATTTTATAATTTCTGTCTTTGCAGGTTCCGTCCAGGCAGAGCGCATGATCACAGGATTCTAGTGCGCACGACCACTGGTCGTGCGCCACTGACCATGCGCACTATTTAATTCCAGCGCCTATAAAATCCGCTGCTCGCGATTTAGGTCGGATCCCCCGCTTTCTTCCGCCGTTTTCCGCCTGGTTTGGTCCGACTTCGCCCCTCCATCGTCGCCCACCTTAGGGAGGATCTCCGGGCAAGCTTTCAACGCCAAATCTTCGCCGGAGTTTCCTCTCGGCCTCCTCCTTCATCCAAGAGCTCCAAAGGAAGACCTAGCCGCCATTACCGTCAAGCAAGAGGAAGTTTGCAACCTCTACCGGATTGTGACACGAAGAAGACGGGTCCATTGGAGAGTAGTGACAGCTCTCTCTACCCCGGACGTAGTTGTGGACCGAGCTTGGACGCGGATTGACAACCCGGCGATTCCAACCGTGAATCTTCAACGAGCCTTCGGATTCGGTCGA
Organism: Dactylorhiza incarnata; assembly: GCA_033032865.1. Taxonomy (NCBI): domain Eukaryota; kingdom Viridiplantae; phylum Streptophyta; class Magnoliopsida; order Asparagales; family Orchidaceae; genus Dactylorhiza; species Dactylorhiza incarnata. The sequence continues at coordinate 5,629,332 of JAWHQI010000068.1, forward strand.
TTTCTTGCCTTGTTCTCCTTTTATTGATTGTTGTAATAGCTAGATCTTGTATATTTTGATGAAGTTGCACTTGAACTAGTTTGTATTTCCATATATTTCATGTGATTGTGAAATATTTGTTATTTGTGTGCTTGAGGAGCGCCACCATCCATTTTCCATTCCACTATCGTGTCTGGTGCCGCACTAGCAATTGCTAGTGGCGTGCTTGTCGAAGAGGTGCTTGCGACCCTCATTCCGTTAGCCTACTCGTCCATCCGCCTACCGAAGCGTGGCATCGCGGCCCGTGTACTCCATCCCGCCTAACGAAGCAGCGCGCTCAAGGCCTGCATAGTTCGATCCGCTTGCCTACTCGTCCATCCGCCCTTACGAAGTAGCGCGTTCAAGGCCTACGTAGTCTTCCATCTCGCCGAGCGAAGCTTTGCATAGCGGCATTGCATAGGAGTAGTTGATAGCTTTTATTTTATTTTCCAAAAGCCAACCCAACTCCCCCGCATCCCATCCGATTTTAGGACTTCAATCTCAAGTCCTTCCTCGAAACCTAACTCCACCTTACTGTGTTCCTTGAGAGATTCGATACTCGGGGATTACTCCTCGTTTTATATTACTTGAACGATCGGTACACTGCCGTTTCGTGTCGCAGTCGAGCTACCGCCTATAGCGGTGTGTGAGATTTGCGCCATCACCAACCGACTTAAATAAGCGCTAAAGGAAGTTAGCCTCTTATTCAAGATGGGGGTGGTATAGAAATGAAAAGACTTATAAAGGTGCAGAAATAATATCCGTCCCAACTGACTTAAATAAGTGCTAAAGTAAATTAGCCTCTTATTCAAGATGGGGGTGGTATATAGCAGTTATATAAAGAATGAAATAAAGCTAAGTTACAAAAAAGAAAAATACTATCTCATAAACTCACACACTCTACTTGTAATAAAAGATTAAATCGAAAGAAAGCGTTTAAAAGAAAGAGATAAATAAAGCGTTAAAGAAAGCGAAAAACTATTTCTATGAAAGCAATAAACTAAGTTATGAAAGAAATAAACTAAGTTATGAAAGCAATAAAACTATTCTCATACACACACACACACACACTAACATAAATGAAAAAGAAGATGATCCAAATGAGAAAACAACATTTTATTTCTAAAAGGCGAAAATTACAAACGAACATAAACTTAATTGCATAAAGAAAACTCACAATCACTCAAAAGAACTCAAAAACACTAACAAGCACTCAGAATTTGGATGGGAAATGCTTCAGCCGAGCCCCTCTATTTATAGGCAAAATTTTATTTTTACACGCCCTAGGTCACGGGCGTGACTTGGATGTCACGGCCGTGACTTAGGGCGTGACATTTGCGCGTGCTATAGGGGTCGCATTCGCCGTCTTCTGGAAGGTCTGCGGTCAAACATGGCTGCACACGGGCGTGACCTGCAGTGTCATAGGCATGACAGTGGGCGGCAGTCTATCAGCAACATGGGCGTGACTTTAGGGATGACTTTGGGGATTCGTCGAACGCAGTTTGACTTTCATCGAACGCTGGGGATGTCGCTTTCGTCGATCGCAGCTTGTTGAACTTTCGTCGAACGAAGTTCGACGTTCGTCGAACGGAGGGGCAGAGGGAGTTCGTCGAACGCAGCTTGTAGAACTTTCGTCGAACGTTGTTCAACGTTCGTCAAACGCAGCTTACACGCCCTTGGGTCATGGGCGTGACATGTTGTCATGGGCGTGACTTGGGGCGTGACTTGACCAAAATTGCCAAAATCTGCAAAAACAAAAATAAAACTAAGTTAGTATGGAAAATAATAAAACAAGCAATTTATTCATTAATTTACATAGAAAATTTACAATATTAATTAAAATTATACTAATAATCATACTAAAATACGTATATTTTATTACTTATCAATCCCTTAGGAACCCAAGGTGACTTGGGTCCTAGGTTCTTGTTAGCATAATAAGAGATCCCTCTACTCACCGCAGCCCTTCCAGAAGGTCTCACCTTTGCATTTAGCACACTAGGGTTGTGCCAACAGTCGATGGCAAAGTGTCCCACTTTGCCACAGCACTAACACTCATGGATGTTGTACCTTCTTTTCTGAGCACTTTTTGAAGTATGTTCAGTGGAGAAGGCAGCAACATTCTTCCAATCTCTCTTAGTCAAGAGCTGACTAGCTGCTCTAGTATCATCGTTTCTTCTTGACTTTATCTGTTTGTCAGCAACAGATGTCAGCTTGGTGGTTGACGTGGTGTTGATGGCATCAGATATGTTCGAGTGAGAATTGATTATACTGGGGTTACTAGTCTGCTTCTTATCCGAGGGTGATTGAGAAGATGTTGCCCCTTTATCCTTGAGAGTGGGGGCTGGAACACCAAATGCAAATGGTCCATGATGGGCCATTTGAATTTCCTCATGGGGAGCCTTTAATGCACTCAACCCCATGCCCTTTCTCTTTCCATTGTCAGGAGCATTTTTATGACAAGTGGAGCTTCCATTCATCTAGTGACCATGAACACTGTCCTGATCATACCTATTTGAGGGAAGCACTACCTTCTGAAAGGTGGTGTGAGGCTTTGCTTTAGTTTTGCCCTTTTCTCCATTCTTAGCATCTGTTGCCCCTTCCTTGTAGCCTAACCCCCTCCTATTTTTATAAGATGGGAAGGTGTCAATGATGGGGAGAACAGTTTTGGGTTTAGAGAATTGAGAAACCAAGCTTCTTTCCTTAAGAAGATAACTCTCAAGTTTCTTGATAAGTTCTTCCCTTTGGCTTCTCTCATCATAAAGTTTGTCTATGACTTTCTTGAGCTCATATGGATTGGTGTCCTTACCGTAGTACATACCAAGTTCCCCATCTGACTCAACCCTATAAGGCCTGAGTGATTCTAGCTCCCTAGCTTGTTTCTTAACAAGCCTCTTGCTCTTCTTCAGAGCATCCAAGAGATCACCAAACTATTCTAATAGATTAGTATGGTTCTTATTGTTGCATGATGAGCAGTCTTCTGCATCATCTGAAGAAGATAAATAATTTTCTGATGCACTCTTGGTTTTCTTAACTGAAGCAGGTAGTAAAGACGTGTGAGTGGTGCATACCTGATCATGATGCAATTCATCATGATCTTCTTCATCTGATAGAGCCATCAGTCCATGAACCTCTTCATCCACAGAGTCACAGTCTGTAGGAGACAGGGGTGCTCTTACCCTCTCTTTTGCTCCAGAGCATTCATCATCTTCTGATTCACTGTCTGAAGTAGTCATTGGTGCTCTGATGCATACCTCTTCATGAGAGGTCTCTTCTTCAAAATCTTCCTCTGACCCTTCCATGAGAACTTCTAAGAAGTCCCAAATGTCCTTTGCTGATGAGGAATGACTCAGCTTCCTATGTGTTGCCAGATCTACTGCACCAGCTAGAATGCTTCTAGCTTCTTGGTCCAAGCTGGCAAGAAGAGTTTCATCTTTTAGCATTATCATGGAGGGACCATTTTGAACAATCAAAAGCATTCTTGGATCCATCGCCTCCATAAATATTCTTGCTCTGACTTTCCAAATGGCAAAGTTCTCTCTGGAGCAGATAGCTATTCTTGACTCCATACTAATGATGCTTACAAACCCACCGGTAGATCTGTTCAAGCTGTTAAGATTTTCATTGAACAACCTCGCTTTGATACCACTTGTTGTTTATTGGGGTGTCAACTTAATCACCTAGAGGGGGGGGGGGGGGGGGGGGGTGAATAGGTTTTTCTTGATTTCTAATATCCCCCTAAGGTTTTTCTTCATTTCTGCTTAATTGATTTATGAAATAAAGAGCAAGAACACAGAAAGCACACAAAAGATTTATAGAGGTTCTTCAAGACCGGGTGTCTTAAGCAGTCCTCTCTCCCACTGCGCCTACCCAACAGTGTGCTAGGCTCGGGAAACTCCGCCAATAGCTTCAGGCCCTCAAGCCTTACAACACGAACCCGCAGGTCCCAACAGCCTAGGCCCGCAAGCCCCTACTACCCCCTAGCCCGCAAGCTCGATAGATCGCACCTGCAAGCGCACTGCCCTGGCCCTCAAGCCTCACAGCTCTCCAGCCCTCAAGCTAGACAAATTCGGACCCGCAAGTCCACTGCCCCGACCCTCAAGCCTCACAGCTCTCCAGCCCTCAAGCTAGACAAATTCGGACCCGCAAGTCCACTGCCCTGGCCCTCAAGTCTCACAGCTCTCCAGCCCTCAAGCTAGACACGTTGGCCCACAAGCCTTACAAGTAATTACAGATATGCATTGTTTCTTCTGCCTGATGTTGATCGGCAACTTAGCCTGATGAAGATTGGCTTCTTACGGTTGAAGAGGATGCTTTAGATTTGATCATTACGGCTCAGCTTCTTCTTCAATCTTCTACTTTAGCCTGATGTTGAGCGGCTACTTCTCAGTCAATGGAGATGACTGATTCTTATGAGAACTCTTGATCTTGTTCTCTTTCTTCTCCGCCAAAAGATACTGTTCTATTGAAGAGCGGCGGGATTCTTTTTCACGTTTCTTTTCTTGCACAGCAAGCCTCTTCTTCTAGGGCAACATTGTTCCCTTTTATAGGACGGATAAGCTTATAACGGTAACATCTGATGTCCTTTAATGTCAGACGCCCATTCATCATAGCAGACTTTTATTGGACAATCAGGTGGCGGCATTAATTGCTGACATCACATCTGCAAGATTTGAATTCTGTCTTGAAGATATCTGCATCATTACGATGACAAGCTGTCTCTGACTTTGTCGTCGCGATCTTCCTTCTGCCACTGATGGAGGTATCTCGACGATATAAGATATCCTAGCGATTCTGTATATACGACGATCTTCTTTCTCTGACAGTGTTGTCGTGAGCTTCCTTCTTGCATCATGTCGTCGTAATCATATGTTCTCTCGATGACATGAGTTCCACACGACGATGTCCTGTGGCTTCTCTGCGTTCGACGATTGGCATTCTTCGTTCGACGATCTCGCCATGTCTCAGCGGTCGACGAATACTTTGCTTCTCAGCGGCTGCAGCTCCTCCCGTCATTACGACGACAAGTATGCTTTGTCGACGATGTTGCCTGTTCTTCTCGATGACTTGGTAAAATGACTAAAGTACATGACATATTGTTGATTCCTGCAAGCATGAACTAGATGGTATGTCAAATACAACTTGCATTTATCATTGAGCGGAGCACTTCTTCAAATCAGGAACATTGCAGGGCACTGTTCCCAACACTGGCCGAGCTAAGCAGGTTTCTAACCTGGGCAGGGAAGAAATGTGCGTCATTCTTCAAGGTGCTAAGAGGGAATCAAAAGTTTGAGTGGACCCCAGAGTGTGAGGGGGCTTTCCAAGCATTGAAGAGGCAACTAACTCAGGCTCCCTTGCTCCAAGGGCCGAGGCAGGGAGTGGACCTATCCCTATACTTGGGGGTAGGGTCCAAAGCGGTGAGTTCTATGCTTGTGCAGGAAGAAGGGAAGAAACAGCTCCCGATCTACTATGTCAGTCGAGTCCTGAGGAAGGCCGAGCTTAGGTATCCCATCTTAGAGAAGCTGGCCTTCCCTCTCGTGGTGTCAGCCCAGAAGCTTCGACCTTAATTCCAGGCACGTTCAATAAATGTGGTGACCGATCACCCCCTTCGCAACATCATGTAAGGAGTGGAGCACTCAGGAAGGTTGGCTAAGTGGTCAGTAGAACTAAGCAAATTCGACATCTTGTTTGTGCCTAGGTTATCGATAAAGGCGCAGGCAGTGGTGGACTTCTTAGCCGACTATGTGACCGAGGTGGAAGAAGCCAGACCACCCCACTTGATATCCTGGAAGATTTTGGTTGATGGAGCATCAGGGAGGAACTCCTTTGGAGGAGTAGTCATCCTGGTGAGCCCCCACGGAACAAGGATCGAGCAAGCAATAACTATACATTTCCCGCTCACCAAAAACCAGGCCGAGTATGAGGCAGTAATAGTTGGCCTGCGACTGGCACGGTAGTTGGGATTTCAAGACGTAGAGGTCTCGACGGACTCCATGGTGGTGGCTTGCCAGGTCAAGGGGGAATTCGAGGCAAAAGAACCAACTCTCCAGCGGTATTTGGAAAAGGTAAAGGGACTGATCGGGCAGTTCCACACCTTTTCTATCCGGCAGGTGCCGAGAGAGGATAGCATCCCGGCAGACCGCCTGGCTAAGTTCGGTCCCAGGGTAGGAGGGACGGTGTCGGAGCTCTTCCGACCATCCATCGAGGAAGGGGAATTCATAGAGATAGATCATCGGGCATTGTGGATGGACCCCTTCATAACCTTCCTGACCTCGGGGGAGTTCCAAGAAGGGGAGGTGGACAAGAGATGACTCAGGTATAAGTCGGCATACTACTCCTTGCATGCTGGTGTACTATACCAGAAGACCCTCTAAGGGCTCCTAGCACTACTAGAAAAATGAGTATTAGCTACACTTTTATTTGTCAGGGTTTAAAAATTGTGGCTAATACAATTGTATTAGCCATGATTGCAAAACTGTGGATAATAATTAGATTTTAGCCACGGTCATAAAAAAGTGTGGCGAATACCTATGCATTAACCCTGACAATAGAAAACCGTGGTTAATACATAGGTAATAGCCACGCCAAAAAAATACCATGGGTAATACGCAATATTAGCCATGGCGGAACACTAATCCCACATTTATTAGGAGGCACTCGATCCTTTTCTATTTTCCCCCGTTCGGTGAGATGTGAGAGCACGAGAATGACACGCTCCTCTATCCCGTCTTCTCCTCCTCCAGAGTGATTAGGGCACGAGAATGACGCGCTGAGCGAGGACGATCGGAGCAGCGGACCAGCGGAGCATAGCCGCCGTCTTCTCCTCCACAGATCTATTCTCCTTCGCACATCAGATTCCTTCGAACCCCCTTCGCACATCAGGTTTCTTCAAGCCCTATCTTTGACTTCAGTTTTCACTGAAATCCGTTCTCATTCGCACAACAAATAGTTAGATTGTAACTAAATATCATGTAGTGGCTTTGGTATATGCAGGACTAAAAATTTTTCCCTCTTCTTAACCATTTTGCTAAAAAAAATTCCATCAAATTTAGTGTAGCTATTAAGTTTTAAATAATCTATTAAGATTTTACTCTTTTTGCATGATTTTTAACTAAAAAAGCTGCTGATGAGGACTAGAACTTTATGTATTAGTTTTAAGTTGTAATAAATCATTAATTTGACTCAGCAAATTCAATTTTGTTAGTAGGAGAAACCAGCATACTCTTCTTCTTAGATACCCATATTTTAGGATTTTTGTATTTTTCTGAAAGCTCGGTTTTTTATGTGAGCTCAGTTTTCTGAATTCGACATTGCAATTGAATACTAGTGAGTTCTTAAAATTAGGAATACTAGTTAGTTCTTATAATCATTCTTTAATTTATTTTTTCTAATTTTCCGCACATTTATCTTTAGCATTATCATTATCATTTATTTTTTCTAATTTTCCGTTATAGCCTATTGTTTGTCGGAGGAGGAGGCCCCAAGGGCACTGGAAGAGATCCACTCTCGAGAGTGTGGTAGCCACTCGGGGAGCAAGACCCTAGAGGGAAGATGTTGAGGCAAGGATACTTTTGTCCTACTCTCAGAAGAGATGCGCCGGAGTTCGCAAAGAAGTGTTCCAAGTGCCAGCTCTATGCTCCCCTCCAACTGCTTACAGCCCAGAGGCTTTGGACCATCACGACTCAGTGGCCATTCAAAATATGGGGAATGGACTTGGTTGGACCTTTTCCTCAGGTCAGTGGTCAGAGGAAGTTCCTGCTAGTTATGATCGACTACTTCTCCAAATGGCTGGAGGTGAAGGCGCTAGCCAAGGTTACCTCCCAGGTAATAAGGAATTTCATATGTGGGGAAATAATCTGCAGCATGGGCTTCTGCTAGCCATCATCACGGACAACGGGCCGCAATTTTGCCAGCGACGAGTTTGTAAGCTTCTGCACCCAGCTGGGTATAGATCTTCGGTTCGTGTCGGTCCACCACCCAAGGAGCAACCGGCATGTGGAGGCGAAAAATAAAATAATTATGAATTTGCTGAAGACGAAGGTCGAGAACCTAAGGGGGAATTGGGTAGAATAGCTACCCTCGGTCCTCGGGGCCTTGAGGACCACTCCAAACATGGCCACTGGGGAGACCCCGTTCAAGCTCTCCCGTGGGTCTGAGGTCATGCTCCCTATAGAGTTCGAGGTAAAGTCACCCAGTGTAAGACCCCAAATGGCATGTGCACCCAAAATACCAAAAACTGAGCATGAGCTGAATTAAGGGTGCTAGCGCTAGGCGCTAGTGCTAGCGCCGGCGGTAGCGCACCCGTTGAGACGTCGAGGCGTCGAAGCATCGAGACGTCGAGCTGTCGATAGCGCCAGGCGCTAGCGATAGCGCCGGCGGTAGCAGCTCTTAGCGGTACCGACTCAGGGCTAGCGTCAGGCGCTAGCCACTAGAGCCGGCGGTAGCGCTAAATCTTAAATAACCTCAATCCCGACTTTTCAGCAATTTTTCTCTGAAATTCTCTCAAGTGCTGAGGGCAGAGAGCTGGGAGAAAGGAAGGAGAGCCTTTGGAGTTGAGCTTTCATCGTGCCAGGAGGGATTTGTGAAGCATCGTCTTCGTGCGTGTGCCACCGCAGATTCCAGCCATCTCCCTCTCAATTCTATGGCACCGAAACGGCCTACAAGGGTAACGAATCTCCTCCCTAATCCTTGGACATGTACGTCCTTTGATTTGCATGCGTTTTGGAATACTTCTACTAATTAGTAGATCGGCTATTCCGGTGGGTTGAAGTGATTTCCCCACAAATTGCATATTGAGTCCGAAACGGTATTACGGACATAGGCATGCTATGTGAAGCCCATCCGGACAGGTCGAGCCGGATTGGTGATGCTTAGTGCATGTAAAGTGCAGGAAATAATTCAGTGTACGTGCTGTGATGCGGGTCATGAGTACTGTTTTGTACAAAAATAGGACCTGGAGGTGTTCCCCAGGCTGTACCCGAAATTTGGTGGCAGAACTGAGTTCTGTCACTAGCGCCGGGCGCTAGCGTTAGCGCCGGCGGTAGCTCCAGGTGAGCTACCAGTGTTGATGTCTGGAGGTGGTTTCCCAGAGGTGGCAGTACAGATTTCTGTTACCAGTGCCAGGCAGAACTAAGTTCTGTTGCTAGCGCCGGGCGCTAGTGCTAGCGCCGGCGGTAGCGCCCAACACGCAATTTGTGTGATTCAGTGTTACCAAATGTCCTGGGAACTGGATATATAGTAGATAAAGCTATGGAATTTGCAAAGCCCAGCTTTAAGTGTCGGGCACAAGGTGACGCTTACCCGTATCGTGCAGAGTTGAATCGCGATAATTGAGCACGGGCCTAGCTGATCCGAACCCGCCCATAGTAGTGGTGAAGAGGTTGCCCCTCGGTGCACCGAACAATGGAAGAGTGCCGGAACTTCGTGTGTACGGCCTAGCTCAATTTGCTTGTCTAAGTTGAAATAGGACTTAGCGTAAGGGCGTAACTCAGGGAGTATTCCAAAGTGTGCCTTGAGAGCACGAAGCGGGTGGCTTGGTTTGCCTCCGTTGGTGTTGTTTGCAGATATATATATATTCTGCTGACTCTTACTTGCAGGGAAGGAGCACCGCCGCCCCGATTATGGGGCGGGGTCGTTATAAATCTTGGTTAGCTAAAGCTGACCGGTTGCCTGTTTTCCCACCAAATGGTGGATTTTCTTATACAGGTCCCAGTGAGACTAGCAGGAGATAGCAGGCTGAAGCCCCTGCTGCTGTGCTGTGCTGGCCCTTGAAGGCCAAAGCTTTTGTTTACTTTTGTTCATGTGTGGCCGACCTGCGTGCCGATGTCTGGAATCCACCTTTTTGATGTAAACAAACAATGTAAATTTTTATAACTCTTGTTTTATTTCATTCCTAGTTGTATAGTGGACTTGTTATGAACTAGTTTTAAATAAAAATAAATATGTTTCCGTTATGCGACTCTGATGATGAGATAGTTATATTTGTAACTGTTTAGACACTAATTCTCGTAACGTGCTCTTCTGTTCGTTTCATATGGCGTGGGGTCCCGGCCGGACCTACTGTTATATGCTTTGTAACAGGGAGGGTGTTACAAATTGGTATCAGCTACGGGTCTCGATCCCTTTCCGTCTGAATTCGTGGTCGAATTCTTTTAAGGGGTGGTGAGCACGTGTGTGCGTCGCCTTTAACTCATATAAATAACCAGTTTTGTCCACTTTGGGAATGAATTACATGTATATGTGTAGCATTCAGATGGAACTTCTGTGTTCCTTTATTGCGTTATGCTATCTCGTAGTCGCTAATTATGTTTTGGGTACATATATAGGCGACTGGGAGTGGAGCGGGGCCTTCTCGACCCCCTCATTTGACTGCAAGCAGTGCATCAACTCCGGTGCCGACTCCTCCTTCAGCTGAAACAGTAAGGATGATTGCTGAGGCAGTATTTGCAATGTTCACTGCGCAGCCAGGAGGGCATGTCCTTGGACAGCCTCCTACCCTTGGAGTGGCTCCAGTGCAGGCTCCAGCAGCTGAACCTCTAGTGCAGGCTCTAGCAGCTGAACCTGCGGTGGAAAGGCCAGTGTCGTTGAGGGCACGAAGAGCTCCAGATCAACAGCTGCAATACTTTTTGAGTTTCCACCCTCCCACGTTCACGGGGGCAGGAACCCCGACACAAGCAGAAGATTGGCTGTCAAAGGTGCGCAAAACCTTGAAGGCCACGGACACGGAGGAAGGACAAAAAGATACTTTGGCAACCTTCCTACTAGATGGGGAGGAGCAGCTGTGGTGGGATGAGTTGGAGATACATCAGCTAGTGGGAAGGCAGCTGACCGATATCTCTTTTGATGAGTTTTCCAAACTGTTCTTGGAGCGATATCTTCCTCAGGCCCAACAGATGGAAATGGAAAATCAGTTCAATCGTTTGACTCAGGGTGATCGTACTATCGATGATTATCTGCATGAGTTTACACGGTTGGGTCGTTATGCAGGCGTGACATTTGCGGATGAAGCGTGTAAGACAAATCGGTTTTACGAAGGCTTGCGAGAGGAGTTGCGGTTTCTTCTGATGGGGCCAATGACGCAAGGGTTTATGACCCTGGTCAACTCAACTCGTTCTTTAGAGAAAGACATGAAGCAGTCCAAGAGTAGGAAGGAGCTAGCAGTAGTCAAGCCAGAGTTCAAAGTATCGAGCTCGGCAAAGTCGGGGCAAGGAAAATGGAAGAAAGGAGCGCGACCGTCTGGGTCAGCTCAATCTTCAGCATCGGGAGTGACTGGGCGAGGCCCAATCATCTGTTACAACTGTGGCAAGCCGGGACATATAGCACGTGACTGTCGTAGTGGGAAGAAGCTAGTTGCGGCCTATGCGGCAGAGAAAGGGAAGGCGGCAGAGTCAACCGCATCCCACGCTGCTCCAGCCCAGCCTAGAGTTTACAACCTTGACCAACAGGAGGCCATCAAACAGAACGATGTGGTGACAGGTATGCGATAGTATATAGCTTTTGTTGCTTTTTATACTTCATACCTTATACATTGCTTGGTAACCATTGATGTCCTAGGCTTTGTCCTGGTCTTTAACTATCCGGCAAGAGCACTATTTGACACGGGTGCTTCACATTCCTTTATATCGGAGGCCTTAATACAGCAACTTGGAGTGCCTTCGTCGTTTAGACAGGAACGATTAGATGTGATGCTACCCAATGGGTGTTCGATGCACGCAGATCGAGGTTGTGTAGTAAAGGTACGAATAGGGAGTCAAGACTTTGATTTGGAAGCACTGATACTCCCGCTTTCGGAATTCGATGTAATCTTTGGTATGGACTGGCTGTCAGCGCAGCAGGCCTACATTGATTGCACTTCTAAGGAGGTCACACTGGGGCGAAATATCTAACGTGCGACTATGTTTGTTGGTATGCATGGATCGAGTAAGACACTGATGTCTGCTGTCCAAGTGGTCAAGGCGGTTCGGCAAGGTCCAGAGTTATGTGTTGTGCTAGTGGGGGCTGCAAAGCCTCAACCCAGTTTGAGTGATGTTCCTGTGATTTCAGAGTATCCAGCTGTGTTTCCAAAAGATCTTCCTAGGGCGCCACCTCAGCGAGAGATTGATTTCACTATAGAGCTGGTGCCAGGTGCCAAACCTGTTTCACGCTCTCCGTACCGAATTGCGCCAAAGGAGATGGCAGAATTGAAAGTTCAATTACAGGAGTTGCTAGAGCAGGGTTATATACGTCCAAGTACCTCCCCTTGGGGTGCTCCGGTCCTTTTTGTGAAGAAGAAGGACGGAAGCCTGCGTCTATGCATTGACTACCGAGAATTGAACAAGCTGACCGAGAAGAACAAGTATCCGATTCCTCGAATCGATGACTTATTCGATCAGCTAGTTGGGTCAACTGTGTATTCAAAGTTGGATCTCAAGTCCGGCTATTACCAGTTACGAATTCGGGATTGTGATATCCCTAAGACAGCATTCAGTACTCGCTACGGACACTACGAGTTTACAGTGATGTCGTTTGGATTGATGAATGCACCGTCAGTATTTATGGATATGATGAATAGGACCTTTCGAAAATGCCTTGATCGGTTTGTCATTGTCTTCATTGACGATATCTTGGTGTACTCTCAGTCTGAAGAAAAACACGCGATTCATTTGCGTGAAGTTTTGGAAATTCTGCGACGTAGTCAACTATATGCCAAATTTTCTAAGTGTGAGTTCTGGCTAGCCTCAGTGGCGTTCCTTGGTCATGTTGTTAGTGGAGAGGGTATCGCAGTAGATCCAGCAAATATTGATGCAATCCAGAAGTGGCCCGTTTTGGCGACAGTAGCGGAAGTCAGGAGTTTCCTTGGACTTGCCGGCTACTATCGGCGCTTCGTGGAGAACTTTTCACGGATCGCTCTACCTCTCACCACCTTGACGAGGAAGGATCAGAAGTTTGTTTGGTCATCGGAGTGTGCACGGGCTTTTGAGGAATTAAAGAGGCGTCTGACCACAGCACCAATTTTGTGTTTACCATCTGGTGCAGAGGGTTATGAAATTTACAGTGATGCGTCAGGGAGCGGCTTAGGCTGCGTACTTCTTCAGCATGGTCAAGTAATAACTTATGGCTCTCATCAGTTGAAAGTGCATGAGCGGAATTATCCGGTCCACGACTTGGAATTGGCGGCCGTGATTTTCGCTCTAAAGCTGTGGCGGCACTATTTATATGGTGTGAAGGTTGACATCTTTACAGACCATAAGAGCCTTAAGTATTTGCTATATCATAAGGAGCTCAACATGCGACAGCAAAGGTGGATGGAGTTCCTGGGGGACTACACTTTTGATATACACTATACTCCCGGGAAGGGAAATGTAGTCGCAGATGCTTTGAGTCGAAGGGCTTATGCACAGGCCAAATGGATTCAGATGTATGATCCACGTCTGATTAGGGACTTGGAAGCCTTGGAGATCTCCTGTGTAGAGAGGAGTTCTAGTGCGAATGCGTGCTTAAACTGGACGGAGGTGCAGTATGACCTCGCAGACAGAATACGACAGGCCCTGGAGCTTGATTCGAGCATGCAACGCTATTTTGCAGAGTCTGGGGATGGGACTGCTGCAGAGTTTGTGATGGACGACGATCTGATGTGGAAAGACGGTCGGTTGTGCGTCCCAAATGTGGGTAAGTTGCGGGAGGAATTGATGTACGAAGCACATTTTACCAAATACTCAATTCACCCAGGGAGCACAAAAATGTACCAAGACATGAAAAAGCTGTTTTGGTGTCCAGGATTAAAGAAAGACATCGCCTTGTACGTGGCAAAATGCAAAACTTGCGCACTGGTGAAGGCGGAATGTCAGAAACCTGGAGGTTTTCTGAAGTCGTTGCCTATACCGGAATGGAAATTTGATGACATTTCGATGGATTTCGTACACGGTTTGCCGAGATCACAGAGTGGGAATGATGCCGTATAGGTGATCGTGGATCGCTTGACAAAGGTAGCCCACTTTATTCCAAACCGGAAGGACGATTCAGTTGAAAAGTTAGCAAAACTTTATGTTGATAGCATTATACGATTGCACGGTGTGCCCCGTAGCATCGTCTGTGACCGAGATGGGCGCTTCACTTCGAAAGATTGGAGGCTAATCCACCAGTTGTTAGGTACAAAGCTGAAGTTTAGCACTGCTTTCCACCCTCAGATGGATGGACAGACTGAACGTACGAACAGAACTCTGGAGGATATGCTCTGAATGTGCGTCCTGGACTTCGGTAAAAAGTGGGAAGATCATCTTTTCATGATAAAATTTGCTTATAATAACAGCTATCAGGCAAGTATAAAGATGGCACCCTTTGAGGCCCTCTATGGTAGAGCTTGCCGCACTCCCTTATCTTGGGAGGAGATAGGTGAAACGAAGCTGTTTAAGCGAAAGGAAGTCGAAGAGGCAAATGCGGCTATTCAAACAATCCGTGAGAGATTGTTAATTGCGCAAGATAGGCAGGCAAAATACTACAATGCCAAGCACAGAAACATCGAGTTCGCCGTGGGCGACTGGGTTTATCTCAAGATCAAACCTTTCAAGGGTGTGTCCCGGATTCGGCGCTTGAAAAAGCTGAGTCCAAGATACCTTGGACCGTTTGAGATACTGGAACGTGTTGGCGAAGCTGCCTATCGACTCGCTCTTTCGACTGAGTTCCGTAGTATGCACGATGTGTTCCACATATCAGTATTGAGGAAAGCTGTACCAGAGCCTAGCCAAGTGCTTGTGGCTACTCAGGTGCCGGCCGATGATGGGTTGAAGACAAAGGTCATACCTATTAGCATCGAAGACACTGAGGTCAAACAGCTACGGAATAAATTGATCAAGATGGTCAAAGTCCGCTGGAACAACTGCGGTCGTGAGAAACTTACATGGGAGCGCGAGCAAACTATGCGTGACGAGTTCCCCGAGCTGTTCCTTTAAGGTACAAATTGTATTTTGTATCGTTTTGATTATTTGCACTGTTAGAATTTCGGGACGAAATTCATTTAAGGGGGGAAGAATTGTAAGACCCCAAATGGCATGTGCACCCAAAATACCAAAAATTGAGCATGAGCTGAATTAAGGGCGCTAGCGGCAGGCGCTAGTGCTAGCACCGGCGATAGCGCACCCATTACGACGTCAAGGCGTCGAAGCGTCGAGACGTCGAGCTGTCGATAGCGCCAGGCGCTAGCGATAGCGCCGGCGGTAGCAGCTCTTAGCGGTACCGACTCAGGGCTAGCGCCAGGCGCTAGCCACTAGCGCCGGCGGTAGCGCTAAATCTTAAATAACCTCAATCACGACTTTTCAGCCATTTTTCTCTGAAATTCTCTCAAGTTCTGAGGGAAGAGAGCTGGGAGAAAGGAAGGAGAGCCATTGGAGTTGAGCTTTCATCGTGCCAGGAGGGATTTATGAAGCATCATCTTCGTGCGTGTGCCACTGCGGATTCCAGCCATCTCCCTCTCAATTCTATGGCACCAAAACGGCCTACAAGGGTAACGAATCTCCTCCCTAATCCTTGGACATGTACGTCCTTTGATTTGCATGCGTTTTGGAATACATCTACTAATTAGTAGATCGGCTATTCCGGTGGGTTGAAGTGATTTCCCCACAATTTGCATATAGAGTCGGAAACAGTATTACGGACATAGGCATGCTGTGTGAAGCCCACCCGGACAGGTCGAGCCGGATTGGTGATGCTTTGTGCGTGTAAAGTGCCGGAAATAATTCCGTGTACGTGCTGTGATGCGGGTCATGAGTACTGTTTTGTACAAAAATAGGACCTGGAGGTGTTCCCCAGGTTGTACCCGAAATTTGGTGGCAGAACTGAGTTCTGTCACTAGCGCCGGGCGCTAGCGTTAGCGCCGGCGGTAGCTCCAGGTGAGCTACCAGTGTTGATGTCTGGAGGTGGTTTCCCAGAGGTGGCAGTACAGATTTCTGTTACCAGTGCCGGGCAGAACTAAGTTCTGTTGCTAGCGCGAGGCGCTAGTGCTAGCGCCGGTGGTAGCGCTCAGCACGCAATTTGTGTGATTCAGTGTTACCCAATGTGCTGGGGACTAGATATATAGTAGATAAAGCTGTGGAATTTGCAAATCCCAGCTTTAAGTGTCGGGCACAAGGTGACGCTTACCCGTATCATACAGAGTTGAATCGCGATAATTGAGCACGGGCCAAGCTGATCCGAACCCGCCCATAGTAGTGCTGAAGAGGTCGCCCCTCGGTTCACCGGACTATGGAAGAGTGCCGAAACTTCGTGCGTACGGCCTAGCTCAATTTGCTTGTCTAAGTTGAAATAGGACTTAGCGTAAGGGCGTAACTCAGGGAGTATGCCAAAGTGTGCCTTGAGAGCACGAAGCGGGTGGCTTGGTTTGCCTCCATTGGTGTTGTTTGCGGATATATATATATGCTGCTGACTCTTACTTGCAGGGGAGGAGCACCGCCGCCCCGAGTGTGGGGCGGGGTCGTTATAAATCTTGGTCAGCTAAAGCTGACCGGTTGCCTGTTTTCCCACCAAATGGTGGATTTGCTTATACAGGTCCCGGTGAGACTAGCGGGAGATAGCGGGCTGAAGCACCTGCTGCTGTGTTGTACTGGCCCTTGAAGGCCAAAGCTTTTGTTTACTTTTGTTCATGTGTGGCCGGCCTGCGTGCCGATGTCTGGAAGCCACATTTTTGATGTAAACAAATAATGTAAATAACTCTTGTTTTATTTCATTCCTAGTTGTAAAGTGGACTTGTTATGAACTGGTTTTAAATAAAAATAAATATGCTTCTGTTATGCGACTCTGATGCTGAGATAGTTATATTTATAACTGTTTAGACACTAATTCTCGTAACGCGCTCTTCTGTTAATTTCATATGGCGTGGCGTCCCGGCCGGACCTACTGTTATATGCTATGTAACAGGGAGGGTGTTACACCCAGGGTGGTGACCGCAGGGGAAGGAGAATAAGAATGACGACTGGAGAACGAGGTAGAACAGAGACTATCTTTGGAATTGGTAGAAGAGCTCTGGGACATGGCCACCATCCGACAGGAGGAGGTCAAGCGGCGAATGGCCCGGTACTTTGACAACCATATCCAGGTCAAACAGTTCGAGAAAGGGGACTTGGTCCTGAAAAAAGGTTGATACGGCTGGAAGGGGAGCCACGGTTGGAAAGCTCAATCCCAACTGGGAAGGTCCATATGTTGTAAAAGAAGCGCTCAAGTCAGGGGGTATCACCTCCAGGATGTGGACGGGGTATGCCTCGGCCAAACTTGGAGAGGGGACGATTTGAAATGTTTCTATGCTTGAACTCATTAGTCAGTGGGTCAGGTTGATCTTCGGAGAGGCTGGCAAGGTAGAAATTATAAAACCCCATTTTTTTCATTTGAAAACCCGGGTCTTATGCCCAGAACCTCCGCTTTGCGGTGACACCATCACTCGGGAAGGTCGCATCTACAAACACCGATCTTGCCGGCCATATCGATCATAGAAGAAGAAAAGTATAAACGAACAAATAGAAGTTCAAGTCCACAAATCACATGCTATATATATAAATGTCGACATGGCATAACTGAAATAACAAAGTTACAATAATAAAGGGCTCATGCCCTGTACATCATGTCCTCACTACAAGATCACTCGCGGAAGCTAACTACTAATCACTCACTGAAACTGAATCCTGTGCTCCTGTTCTAGACTGGCCCGCCTTCACCTGCACTGTCCTCTAGTGCTGTTGCGTCTCCTCGATCACCTAAAATGATATGGTCCACCGATCGTTAGTCAAAAAGACTAAGCCTTATGTTCCCCACTCCTCCCCTAATGGATCCTAGGCACCGAGTGGGAGGATGAAGCGGAGGATAATAAGGGATATAAACAATAGTAGGTGATAGGGGCATAATCTACAGAGAATGTTTCTACAACTACACATATGTATATAGATAATTGAAGCAGTAAGCAAAACAGGGTAAAGTACAAGTAAGGTACAGTAATTAAAGACGTGTATGTAATAGAAAAAGTAACCATTGATTTATAGGAATGCCCATACAAACCTATAGACCAAGGGGTCGTTTAGCAAGGCCTATCGTATGAAAAGTCCCATAACCAATTCATACGATAGGGGTATGGGTTGAAATGCAATGTTTATGTCATGACACGCAGAGTTATGCAGTTTATGCTATGTTCATACAAGTGCAACTCACACATTTCGACTCTATGCGCACAGACCTTTAGTTTCCCCTTTTTGGAGCTACCAAGACTCTTAGGATACTCCCGTAGTGGCAAACGGAAGCGGTGGGTTGGGCCTCGCTTACCACTAGGTTGGAATTCACACTACCTAACATAGACCTATCGTACGCCTCAACGCAAAACTGCGGAGCATCTGCATACTCTTACTGGCTGGACCACCAAACTGTTATGGCTAAGTGCAAATTCCACACTTGCCGAGTCAACGTATTGACGTCGGTGTGAACGATCGTCTAATACCAAAGACCCACCACCTTCATGCACATGCAAACATGTTATACTATATCCCTAGCCATAAACACCCCGAGCTAACCTACCCGTCATCATAACCTTCCGGGCCAACGGCTCGCCGGACCAACCCGTCCGTACCAACAAGCATTACTGAGTCACAAGCTCACCAGACTAACTAGTCCGCTGATTCAACCACCGAGCCTACCGCTCGTACAACCAAACCAACTAACCTACTGTAACTAAGGGGTGTGGGTGTGTGCGTATTATTAAGTTAATCTTGTACATCAACTTATCCCTACAATTTATGGTTTATCTTGGACTTCTCGAGGATTACCCTGTAAGGGGCTCGCTACGGTACTAGGAACTATAATGGGATGACACCCCAAAGCCCCCTTTCTCAAGACACTTAGTGTTGTTGGTATCTACCCATAAGAACACCCTCCTTGTTATTACACTTGGATTACCCTAAGTATTTTATGACCCGCTAGGGGAAAGACGATCCTTCGACAATCCCGAGTACAACTTTACCCTTAACTCACCATGCACACCCCTCATCACCTAAACTCCTTTTGGTGACCTTCAATCTCTTCAACCTGACCATGTACACCAACTACATGCCACTTCCACTTGGTAGGCCCCTAAATATCCAAATTTCACATTTTTACTATGCGCAGACCAAACTAACCATATGAAGCTTATAAGTATAGGTACTCCAAATATTCATCCAACTGACTCAAGATATTTACTGGAGGTCTATCATGATGTTTCAAAACTAAATCTAGAGAATCATATTTTTCCTTAATTATTTGCATTTATCATCATTTCTCCAATATTTGCCAAGTATGAATATATGCATGAAGTGTAAGGTATTCTTATGATATGGCTCCCATAAAATTAAGATAAATCTATCTTGCCAAAATAATAGTAAGTACAGTGTGTCACAATTTTACAATTAAGAATTGTCCTCTAATTATAATATTGACTATTTAACCAAAATTAGAAATTAAAGAAGCAACCACCAACAATAGTTGTCCAAAAATTATGGGAATATTACCTACATTTATATTGATCAGAAAAGTTCTCAAGCCAAATTTTAGAACTTATAAAGGCATATTAACCACTTAAATAAATATTCCAAAGAAATCCTTATATGAGCATGTTGTGAAGTAGCCTACTGATAACAACCTCCAAAAATTATATAAAAAATTACAGAGATTCCTAGTGCTCTGAAATGTCCTATCACCAAGTTGCACATGTTTTCCAGAGAGTTTTGGACCCCTAATTATATTTCTTAAGATTAAGGTAAAATAAGTGCCTTGTGAATGAAGTGTTTGTTAAATCACCTAATTAATTACACAGAAATTACCAAAGGTCCATCATATGATTATAAAGGCACTACCAAGGTCTCATCACCATTCAAGGCCATTTGATCATGTAAATATCTCTTATAAGAAATTTCCCTAAAGAGGGTTATGGCCTAATTTAGGGGAATTAAGTACTCCTAAAATTCACTCAAAATTCCCTAAAGCATAATCACACCCCATGAACATATCTCCTAAATTCCCTGGCCATTCTAGGGCTTTTGACCACATGGCCTTCACAAGGTTCTATATGCACCCCAAGGGGTAAAGCTAGGGTCCTAGGGCATATCCACCTCTACACCACCCCTTCTTACTCATGAAGGTGTTTTAGGTGATCCTAAACCAGTGGCCAAGGTTTCAACTCATGGTGATGAGTTTTGACCACCATATCCCAAGATAAACACCATGCCCTAATTTTGACCTAATAAGACCCAACTTGGGTTAACCAATTTCCAAACTAAATCACTCCCAATTGGGCTGAGATTTTTACCGGGATAACCCTAAGAAGTACCCACCAAAATTATGAGGGCATTGGAGGTCATTTGACCCAATAATTAATAAATATTTAATTTATGAAATTATTACAAAAACCTTAGAAAAAGGTTCTCCTAAAATTCCCATCTTTGTGTATGATGTGTGGGTAGGTGTAAATAGCCTAGGTTTCAATTTTCAAGGCAATCCCATAAGCCAATCAAAAGTTATTCAAGAAATGGTGGTTGTCCTACAATTGGGACCAGTCATAGAAAAAAATGACTCCACAGTGTGCTATAGTGCCCCTATTGACCTAAAATAAATTTTAACTTAAACTAGACACCAAGGGCTACAACATTTATGTTGGGAACTTTTTCATTTGATGGGTTCTAGTATTTCTAATAATTAAAATAATATACTGCAGGAAGAGTGACAAAATGTGTCTCTGCATTCGACGAACATCGATCTGCGTTCGACAAAATACGATCTGCATTCGACGAACGCCGTGCTTTAGTTCGATGAAATCAGTTCTCCGGCCAGTTCAGCAGATCTTCTCTCAGTTCGACGAACTCCAGATTTAGTTCGACGAACTCCAGATTCAGTTCGACGATTTAATTCTGTTTGACGAATTAATTCAGTTCGGCGAATTTATTCTGTTCGATAAACTCCGGGTTCAGTTTGATGATACCAAATATCTGTTCGATGAATTTATTCCGTTCGACAAACTCTGTGTTCAGTTCGACGAACTCAACTATCAGTTCGACGAACTCAGCCTACAGCTCGACATATTTCTTCTACTCAGATCGACAGATCCGACGGCTCGGTATTTTTAATAAACTAAACTATGCGCAGCAAAATATGTGACAGAAATATATATATATCATAACATTTAATATAAAGATCTTGCACAGATCTTAAAGTAGAACGGACGACATCCGCTTGTCTTCTTCCTTTGGCCGAAGGCCAGGATTAACCGCACCTGGAGCTCCTTCATCCTTGTTTTCCCGGCCACCAAAGTGCCGCCCCGGCCGGCCAATGCCACCACCACCTTCGTTGAGGTGGTGGCCGGCGATTTGCGGTGGTTGGCCGGCCGGAGGTGGCTGGAACAGGGGTATGGAGGCAGGATTAAAGCTCCAAAAACGGAGCTCTTGGCCTACCCTATTAGGGACCAATTGGCCCCAATCCTTGCAGGTAACCTGATGGGATCTATCCACAGAGAGAGAGGAGAAGAACCAGACCTATGTGAAGCCTTGAATCTTGCCGATTGGGTGGTCCTCCATGGCCGGCGTCAAGCTTTTGGGTGCCATGTCAACTCCTGTCTTGGGGGCTCGAATTCTTCAGGTAAGGTGGGGAATCTCCTCCTCTCCATCCACTGAAGGAGTTATATGGGTTAATTGGGGAGGGGGAAGAGTGTAACTCCTAATTTCCATGAATGGCCATTAATGGACATTTTCGTCCAAGTGAAAACTCCTCAAATTCCCCCCTCTATGTGGCCGGGAATGGCCATTAAACTCCTCCAAATTGATTGGGGAAACTGAATGGAGACATTAGAGGAGGAAATGGTGGCTATTGATTTCCCTAAGCCATGAATGTCATTAATCCCTCTCTTTCTCTCTCCTCCATTCTTGGAGAAAATGAGATTTCTCTCTCCTAATCACCATTTACAGAGATTGAGGAATAACTTCTGGTATTCATCAGTCTCCTAAGATAATGGGCTACTGATGAGTCCCATTTATATATACATTTTTGGACTCATTTGGGCTGGTATTCTAGTCTTTGCACCGCATTTTAGGCGCGTTTTCATTATATGTACTATTCCTTGCTAGGTGCACTTTTTAGCCCATTCCGGTGTGCAATTGTGCTCCTTGTTGTTGGGGGTAAGCACATGGTGCTCCCCTTCTCTTTTTTGTGTTTATTTGGTGCTGGATGTATTCCCAGCTGGATTGTCTTGTATGCAGGTGACCGGATCGTCCCGTTTCCCCAGAAGTAATGTCTGTGCATATCGCACGGTCATGCGTTTCCTTGACGCACGGTCGGTTGCGGTCGTGCGTTTGTGCCTAGGCAGAAAATGGAGCGTCGGAGTTTACTCGTGCGTTTTGACGCACGGGCGGATTCGCCCGTGCGTGAGTTAAATACACGGTCGACCTGTGTCTTCCTGATTTCAGAGCTTTGAAGTTTACCCGTGCATTTGAACGCACGGAAGGTGTTGATCGTGCGTGAGCAAGACGCACGGGCGGCGCAGCATCTTCACCAAGTCAAGTTTTATCATTTAATAACGCACGGTCGTGCGTTCGACCGTGCGTGACCATTTTCTGACAAAATTTCTATTTAAGCCGCAGGTCTTGTCCTATTCTGATCGATCGTTTTTCCCGCTCCCAGAGCTCCAGTTCCGCGCACTTTTTGCCGTCCATCGCCGCCCACCTTCAGGAGGTGCTCCGGGCTTGTTCTTCACGCCAATCTTGAGCCCGAAGATCATCTCGGCCTCCTCCTTCATCCTATAGCTTCAAAGGAAGATTTAGCCGCCATTACCATCAAGCAAGGGGAAGTTTGCAACCTTTACCGGATCGTGAGACGAAGAAGACGGGTTCATTGGAGAGTCGTGACAGCTCTCTCTACCCCGGACGTAGTTGAGGACCGAGCTTGGATGCAGATTGACAACCTGGCAATTCCAACCGTGAATCTACAATGAGCCTTCGGATTCGGTCGATTTCTTGCCTTGTTCTTCTCTTATTGATGTGTATGTAGTTAGATCTAAATATTATGATGAAGTGGCACATAAACTTGTTTGTATTTCTATATTTCATTCCTATGTGAAATGCTTTTGTGGTTTATGTGATTTGAGGAGTGCCCCATTCCATCCTCCATCCCACCGTCGCGTTCGTTTGCCGCACTAGCAATTGCTAGTGGCGTGCTTGTCGAAGAGGTGCTTGGGGCCCCCATTCCATTTGCCTACTCGTCCATCCGCCCTTGCGACGCAGTGCGCTCAAGGCCTACCTAGTCTCCATCCCGCCAAGCGAAGCATTGCATAGTGGCATTGCATAGGAGTAGTTGTAGTATTTTCCTTTATTTTCCACAACCCAAATCACCCACTTTCGCACCCATCCGACTAAAGGACTTCAATCTCAAGTCCTGCCTCAATAGTAAACTCCACCTTACTGTGTTCCTTTGAGATTGATACTTGGGGATTCACTCCCATTTTATATTACTTGAACGATTGGTACACTGCCGTTTCGTGCCGCAGTCTAGCTACCACCTTTAGCGGTGTGCGAGATTTGCGCATCAAGTTTTTGGAACCGTTGTCGGGGAACACAGTCGTGTGAGTTTTCTGGAGAGGGAGAATCTGAGATTAAAGCCCTTCCATTTGTGTATTGCATTCTTTTGCTTTATCTCTTCTTATTCTGTTTCCCTATTTTTATTAGGTTGCTTTAGTAAATATTGTTAGGTGTAGTATTGTGCACACTAGTTCTCTTTATTTTGAATCATTTTTATCTTCACACAATGTGGGCTTCTTTTAATATTCGTTGCCGCTTTTGTGGAGATATATCGCACGCTAGTGATAGATGTTCAAAGGGAGATAATAGCCTAGCACTCAAGGCCCATCATGTGGAGCACCGACTTCATCTGGTACTCCATATGGTGCGTGTAAGTCCTATGGCTATTCTGCCGAGGCTATACCGTCACACTTCTTTTCGGCTTCAGCTCCTGCTGTGCCAAAGAAGCCGGCAAGGCAGTGCTTGTTTTGTCAAAGCACGGATCATGCCTTGAAGGATTGGCTGTATTCCGTCGCCAATTAGACGAGGATGATGAGCCGGATATCCGGATCGTTCCGACTCCTACTTCTGGCAGCACACCTTCAACATCCAGTTTTGTGTCCATTTCACCTTCAAGTTTTGAAGGGTATGATGTGGACACAGTCACCAGATGTGTGGCTGATCCAGGCTCTAACATGACTGAGCCCATCTCCCCTGTACATATATCACCATGCATAGATTCGATTCTTTGTGAGGAATCGGTGCTTGATTCTTTTTCAAGCCCTATCCCTCCCCCTTTTGTGCATTCTATTACATTTATTTCCGATAACATTGTTGAAGATGCGTTGCAAGAGGAGGCTGGCGATCTTTGCGTTGTGCCTATTCCTATGGAGGAGCACAACCTTCTAGGTGAAGAGGATTTTTCCTCAACACCGGTGGAGGAAGTGCAAATCCTGGAGAAGGCCACCATTGATCCCACCGAACCTTGCGACATTGTCAACAATGCCGACATTATTTTACTTCCCCAACCTGATGGGAGTGAGACCGGGACCACTCCCCCGCTTGATTTTTATTTAATTCATTCTTCTTGTTTATTTCTTGATCCCCTTTCTTCGTCTGAGCCTGTGCAGGTTGAGTCTTCACAGGTACTTCAGGAGGACATGGAGCATTATGCTCAAGTCAATGATGAGAGCATCCTCTCATGTGAGGAGGTTGATCCCCCCTCCGTAGTGGAAGCCCCACTCATTGCCTTCTCCTCCTACTGCGTCCCTGGAGATGATACCTTGCTGGGCAAGGATAGTTTTGGTGAGTTGAGTGAGGATTCCTCCTCTTCTTACTTTTTATTCCCTCTACCTGTGACGAGCAGGTATTATTTATATTCGGGTAGAGGCGTGACTGTTCTATCGCCGTATCGGTACCCGCTACCGACACGCATATTAGAACAGTTTCCTGTGCATTTCCTTTTTCATAGACCCATTAGCTAAAACTGCTTTAAATTTGAATAGGTCGTTCTGGGAGGACAATAACCACAGTAGTTATCTTACTTTTCCTGCAATTCTTATTTCATCTTGTTTAGTTTAGTTAGCTGTATTTCATTTTTATGTTTGTATATTGTCTTTTGTTTTTGCAGAGCTCACCCCTGCAGGTATTCTTCTGTATGGCGGATGCTGCAGCTTTTTCTTGGTTTCCACGCCAATCTTCTGGTATTCTCATTTCTGAGCATTGGGTACTCTCTTCCCCTAGCTCTTTTCTGAATTTCATAGATATATATTGTGTGTATTGTCTAGTTTAAGTCTGGGG
Source organism: Dactylorhiza incarnata (assembly GCA_033032865.1). Lineage (NCBI taxonomy): Eukaryota > Viridiplantae > Streptophyta > Magnoliopsida > Asparagales > Orchidaceae > Dactylorhiza > Dactylorhiza incarnata. The sequence goes on from JAWHQI010000068.1 coordinate 5,654,672, forward strand.
AGAGTATTTTTGTATGCCCACTCACGTGCACTATAGCATTGCATGCTAGAAGTATTTCTATTTCATTTATTTAGTATTGTTCATTTTCTTTGCACACCACTACACCAACTTTAGCGCGCACTCGCTTGTTTGTATGCTCTTGTATATTCAATTCTTGGTTGTGATATACAAATTGTTGTATTAGCTTAAAAAATGCAAGATGGAGTGGCATGTTGACTCTTGTAGTGCTCTAGTTGAGTACTCGTGTCTTGCATAGGGATTTGAGTAGAATTAGTTTTTATTTATGCTTCTAATTTATAATTAGTAGATTTGCGTAGATTTTAATTTATTTTACTCAAAATGGTGAATGTGGTTGAATCTAATGGTAGCGTGGTATTGTGTGTAGGCGAGCACGAGCTTCATGTTGCTCTAGTCGGGGGGAAGGATTACCTTTCTCGGGGGCTAAGAACTTGCCCCAAGCGACTCTCGAAGCATGGGTGCGAATGACTTGCAAGTTGAGCGTGACGTAGGCCTTCTATTTGGCAAGCTTGAGCCTTGTTTTACCATTCCTATACGCTAACCGTTGCTAGCCTATTTTGTGCCTACCCGATCTTTTGGTTCAGCTCCACCATACTTCACCAAGGCCTAAAAGCTAATCCTATTATCGCAACCAAAAATTAAGCTAAAAGCATTTATGAATTGTAATTTTCCAATGCAGTGCGGTGATGCGACACTTCAGTGTTGATGTGGAAATTTTAAAAATGTCTATGTGTTGAAAATTGTGCTATTAGATTTGGGGATGAAAAGAAAAGAAAAAGAAAAGCAAAGTAAAAAAAAATAGATTTATATCCCCAGCGTTTTAATTGAAACATCTAAATGGTATTGATTATTGTAGGTCGTATGCACATCCGGTTTCAAAGTCAAGTCTGGGGGTGTGTACACGTGTATTATTGTGGCTGCTTTTAATTAGCACTTTTGTGAGCTCTATTGGGTTGCGATTAGCCTTCACGTATCTTTGAATTCCAAACCGTAACCTAAGCCTCGTGTAAACCCAAAGTCCTATTGATTCATCTTGTGAGTTCACTAGCGCCATGGAGAGAGTGTGACAGGGCGAGATTATGGTTCTCGACGTTGATGGATTTCAACGGAGATAATTCTGAGTTCCGGTCTTGGGTAACATTCACCTTCGCGACTTGCATACTTTCGTACTACGCGTGACCACGAGATTCACCAACATTCCATTTTTGAGTAAAAATAAATTTCTTTTTACGCATTTACACTTTTATAAATTAGCTAGCATATGTAGAAACTTCTTCTAATGAACTTCTATGCACACAAGTATGCAACTTTGCATTCTATTCCATGTTTGCAATTTTTTGGCTAGCTATGCTTTTCCTACTCCGCCGGATTTGTTTGCTCGGGACGCGCAAACAGGTAAGTCTGGGGGTGTGATGAGTCCCATTTATATATACATTTTTTGACTCATTTGGGCTGGTATTCTAGTCTTTGCACCGCATTTTAGGCGCGTTTTCATTCATATGTACTATTCCATGCTAGGTACACTTTTTAGCCCATTCCGGTGTGCAATTGCGCTCCTTGTTGTTGGGGGTAAGCACATGGTGCTTCCCTTCTTTTTTCTGTGTTTATTTGGTGCTGGAGGTATTCCCAGCTGGATTGTCCTGTATGCAGGTGACCGGATCATCCCATTTTCCCCAGAAGTAATGTCCGTGCATATCGCATGGTCATGCATTTCCTTGACGCACGGTCGGTTGCGGTCGTGCGTTTGTGTCTGGGCAGAAAATGGTGCGTCAAAGTTTACTCATGCGTTTTGACTCACGGGCGGATTCGCCCGTGCGTGAGTAAAACGCACGGTCGACCTATGTCTTCCTGATTTCAGAGCTTCGGAGTTTACCCGTGCGTTTGAACGCACATGCGGTGTTGATCGTGCGTGAGCAAGACGCACGGGCGGCGCAGCGTCTTCCCCAAGTCAAGTTTTATCATGTAATAATGCACGGTCTGCGCACGGTCGTGCATTCGACCGTGCGTGACCATTTTCTGACAGAATTTCTATTTAAGCCACAGGTCTTGCCCTATTCTGATCGATCATTTTTCCCGCTCACAGAGCTCCAGTTCCGCGCCCTTTTCTCCATCCATCGCCGCCCACCTTCAGGAGGTGCTCTGGGCTTGTTCTTCACGCCAATCTTGAGCCCGCAGATCATCTCGGCCTCCTCCTTCATCCTATAGCTTCAAAGGAAGATTTAGCCGCCATTACCATCAAGCAAGGGGAAGTTTGCAACCTTTACTGGATCGTGAGATGAAGAAGACGGGTTCATTGGAGAGTCGTGACAGCTCTCTCTACCCCGGACGTAGTTGAGCACCGAGCTTGGACGCGGATTGACAACCCGGCGATTCCAACCGTGAATCTACAACGAGCCTTCGGATTCGGTCGATTTCTTGCCTTGTTCTTCTCTTATTGATGTGTATGTATTTAGATCTAAATATTATGATGAAGTGGCACATAAACTTGTTTGTATTTCTATATTTCATGTCTATGTGAAATGCTTTTGTGGTTTATGTGATTTGAGGAGCGCCCCATTCCATCCTCCATCCCACCGTCGCGTTCATTTGCCGCACTAGCAATTGCTAGTGGCGTGCTTGTCGAAGAGGTGCTTGCGACCCTCATTCCGCTTGCCTACTCGTCCATCCGCCCTTGCGACGCAGTGCGCTCAAGTCCTGCCTAGTCTCCATCCCGCCAAGCGAAGCATTGCATAGGAGTAGTTGTAGTATTTTCCTTTATTTTCCACAACCCAAATCACCCACTTTCGCACCCATCCGACTAAAGGACTTCAATCTCAAGTCCTGCCTCAATAGTAAACTCCACCTTACTATGTTCCTTTGAGATCGATACTTGGGGATTCATTCCCATTTAATATTACTTGAATGATCGGTACACTGCCGTTTCGTGCCGCAGTCTAGCTACCGCCTTTAGCGGTGTGCGAGATTTGCGCATCAGCTACTCCAATTAGGCCTAGCCCAAGTGGATTGGGCTTGATTAAGTCAAATAGGTCATTTTGACCCAAATTTAGTATGGAGTTGACTTTGGTCAATTTGACCATTTGGGTTGGCCTCAATGGGTCCTTGGTGCTCTAAGGGGACCCTAAAGGGTTAGGTATGCAATGGTGGGGTCAAAGGTGTTGGAACATGGTCTTCCGCATCTCCTAGGTTTGAGAATAACAAATCCTATGTGTATTTGATCTTGTTTGTTTAAGTGTGCAGGTTAACATAGTCCATATGACTCAAGGAGTACTCATGATGACTACCCCCAAAATTGAGGCCAAAATTCGAAAAGGCTCACTAGCGCCGGCGGTATCGATAGCGCCCGGTGCTAGCGATGATTAACGCGATTCCGACAGTGTTTTTAGAAAGAACTAGCGCCCGGCGGTAGCTACTAGTGCTGGCGGTAGCATGGCGCACAAGAGGCATAGTGCAAATTGTTGCCACGGATTGAAGATCCTGCTGCGCGAAATGTTACTTAATCAGGGATAGCGCTGGCGGTAGCTACTAGCGCTGGCGGTAGCGTGGCGCACAAAAGGCATAGAGCAAAACGTTGTCGCGGATGGGAGATTCTGCTGCGCAAAATGTCTCCTAATCCGGGCTAGCGCCGGCGGTAGCGCTGAGTCTATAAATTGGACACTTTGCCTCCGTATTCATCATCCTCTAGAGATCCCAAATTCCTGAGCCTCGTGCCACATCATAGAGAGGAGAGTTCAGAGAGATACTCCCACAAATCCATAAAGCCTTAAGGAGATCCGTGGAGAAGATTTCAACACGCTTCATCTTCGTGACGAAAGACCGCATCGACTACGATCATACTCTGCGTCTTCGTCTACTTCTCCAATAGATCCACATAGAGGGAGTTCTTATATTATTGTTGTTTATTTCACATATTTTCTTATTATCTTTTAGTGAACTCACCTCGTGTTGGCGACTAGGTCTGGGGTAGACTTAGGGCTGAAATTCGCCTTGTGTTGGCGACTAGATCTAGGCTAGTTCTAGGGGGTGCTCGAGGTCTTTCTGGGGATAGATTGGCTAGAGCGGCTTGAGGCCGTATCTGGGGAGAGATCGGCTAAAGCCAACCGGTTCGTGGGGATACGAGTCGGTATAGAAAACAAAAAGAGCGTTTTTATTATTCGCCTCCGATCTCTAGCGTCATCGAGATCAAGTTTTGTAAAACTTATTTATCATTAATAAAGCTTGTCTCTCTTTTTGTTTTACTTAACTTCTTTCATGTCATTAATCTTGCAATAATTCAAAGTTTTCTAAATATAATCTAAAGTTTTTGAAAACCCTTATTCACCCCCCCCCCCTCTAAGGGCGCCGACCGATCCAACAAGTGGTATCAAAGCTAGGTTTTATTCCAATCAGCTTAACAACCGGGAATAATGGCGTCTCATGATCTCGCTTCTTTCAGTGGGGGTAATTTTGAAGAAAAAGAAAAATCTCCTAAACCACCTTTATTTGAAGGATTAAATTATAAAGGATGGAAAATTTTAATTGAAAACTTTATTAAGACTCTAGATGTCGAAGTATGGAATTTAGCCATTATAAGACCTGCAGATGAATCAAATAAAAAAGAACGTCAAATAAATGCAAAAGCCAAACATTATTTATTTTGTGCTCTATGAAATGAAATTTTCAAATTAATATATTGTTTTTCTAGTGCATACAAAGTTTGGCAATTTCTTGAAGAAATGTATGATTTTCCTCTCGCAGGTATAGAACAAACATAGGAGGAGAAGGACATACAAGCATCCACCGTTATTCAAGAAGATCTCTCTCATAGCAAAACCATGGAGATCATGGAAATCAACTTAGAAAAAGAGAGCAATACATTAAGAGAAAAAGAAGATGAAAATGCATCAATGGAAGAGGAATGCCAAAAGGATGTCAAAGGAACTATTTGTTCAAATCCTGCCTCTTCTGATTGCACTGTAAGGAAATCAAGTTCTCTTATTGTTTGTAATTCTATTTCTACTTTACAATTACTACAAATTACTAAGCGCAAAATTAAGAAATTGAAAAATGCAAATTGCAAATTACGCTTAGAAAATAAAAGTTTAAAAACAAAAGTTAAAGAAGAATCAAATGCGAATTCATCTAGTCTGACCCATGTCTCTTTAAATGAAACTATTACACCTTGTTTATAATTCAATAATCTAAAAGAAAAATACAAGGGACTTGAGAAGGATCTTCTTATTTTAAAAGAACAAAATGAAAAATTATGTTTAGAAAATTCATATTTGATAAATGATTGTGCTAAGTGCAAAGACTATAAAATTGAAATTAAAGAGATGGATGAAACATTTGATGAATATAGAAATAACTATCAAGATCATATAGATTCAATTGTTTCAACTCTTAAAAATTGCACAATCAATTATAATAAAGCTAGACATAGTTTAAAAATCAAGAATGATGAATTAAAATCAAAAATCAACTTGCTTATGAAAATTGTAAATACAAATTCCCAATATCAAACTATATCTAAAGACAAGTTGAATATGAATATGAACATCGAAACGAAATTTAATAATGGGAGTAAGGAACATAAAGGACTTGCAAATCAAAATCATAATCACCATTATTTACAAAATCGTGTTTCTCCCAACTTAAAAATAAAACTACACAAATTTCCTATGAACAACACTTTTAATAATCATTACAATCATAATCGTCAATATAAAGATAATCTCAATGGAAATGTGATGAATAAGAATAACATTAAACCAAGTTTTGAATGGAGGCCTAAAATTAAAAATGAAACATTCACTTCACATGAAAGGACTCATTCATCTTTGTCTTCACAAAAATCATCACGATGCATTTGGGTACCCAAAGGAACCATCACACATGGTCAACTTTGGATACCTAAATCTCTTATCTACTAGTATCATCCAAATGCATGAAGTAGAATATTTTCAAAATGAAATATAGAAATTTCTACTTCATGATATGCCTTAATGTCTTTTTCTTTTTCTTTTTCTTTTCTTATTTTTAAGCTATCATGTTATGGTCATCCAATGTAGTATCGAAAATATGATCCTATCTCTTAAAAGCTTAATATGTTTATAAAATCAAATTGATCAAAATTCAAAAGTCATATCTAATTTTGATGACCTATCTATCTCTCTCATATTCATTATCTATAAATATCTTTTATCATTCATATAAATCAAATTCTAAATTTGCTATAAGATATTTTAAAATTAAATCAAGTCATTTGGCTATTATGCTTTTTAGCACTCACCAACAAGTGGTTTAGAGAAATAACATAATCTACAAGAAAGTTCAAGATCTAAATAAAAGCTCAACTTTCTATATGATTATCTTTGTTTGCAACAAAAATTATATTGTGTTCACTCCTTGATGTCAAACATGATCTAAACCATCACTATTGTTCACCTATCAAAAATCACATATATATTCAAAATTCTTAATTAAAAGAAAATCACTAATATGTATTGAAAGAATTTATAATGAATATTGATGTCACTCGCACCACCATGATCTATTGATGTCCGTTGCTAAAATTCTCTAAAATCATATATCATAACACACATCAAATATCTTCTAAAAACAACTATCTCTATCACATCCATATGAATTATATGATGACAATCGACATTATAATTGCTTACCATGGTTAGTGTTATGGTGTATTATGTGTGTATTGTGATTTATTTCAAGCTTAGACCTTAGAATCATTTTGATATCAAATCAAATAAATCATCACTTCATTCTGGGTCTATAAGTTGAAACACTATCAAACTTTGGTATAACATTAATCTCAAACTTATCATACTAACAGTGTCGACTAAAGAATTTTTGTGTCTATGTTAGGCTTTATATGTGTACCAAGATATACAGGCTGGGTATTCTCATCTAGGGCTTATCCATGTTATTTTTGTGCATGAACATTATTGTTAATCTCGAAAATCATGCACATTTGATTTATTCATTCATGACCTCTCATGCTTACATTTCATATCATTTTCAAACTACATTGGTAAATATAAGCCTTAAAAATATTAAAATGGAGATATAATGAAATATATCACTTACAAAGTTTAGTTGGTAAAGTCATATACAAAATCGCTAATGTTTCATGAAATTTGCACTATCTAGACATTTCCTAAAAATCTGAAATTTCAGCATTAAACTACTACTATGACACTTAATCAAGATCCAAAATTAAAATTTCCAAAATCCTAAAAAATTGTTCACTGTCTCCCGCGCTAGCACTACCGCAGGCGCTAGCATCCATGTTCGATTTTCTGTATTTTTTTAAATTTGAAAAATCCATAAAAATATATCTATATTTTCTATTTAGTTTTGCACTTCTGTTTTTCTTTATTTTTTTGAAAAATCAAATACAAAAATACAAAAGCTAAATTACAAAAATATTATATGTTTTGCCTTTGTGGTTTGTCATTTGTTTAAATGCTATTTCTTAAAGCAAAAATCAAATACAAAAATATAAAACAAAAATTGTTAGTTTTTGAACTTAACTTTTTACTTGTATCTTGCGAAAGGGTGATTTGGGCTATCATCCCATCATATCACCTAGTACCGGGCGAACCTTTCACAAGGTAGTCCTTGAGAAGTCCAAGATCAATTTTTATGAGTTCAAGCTTTAAATAAAATTTATTCCTCGAAAATATCAAAAAATATTGTATGGACTTCATTGACAATCAAGCATGATTTAATCTATTATTTAGAACTTCTATAATGTTGCAATTTATTTTTCCAACTACTTTGAACATTGCTTTCATCATGCTTTGATATATCTATTAATATGTGCATCAATTATATTGAAAAAGTTGTGTAGAACAATGCGTAGCATGCCTCTAAGTATGAGTAATGTTTTATGTTTGATAATGATCGCTATTCACTCACTTATTTTGGCATTGTCTACTTATGTGTTTAATCTAAGAATGCTTGTGTATGTTTTGTAATAGTACAATGAATTAAAATTGCACAAGTATCTTACCTACACAACCTTTATTTGCACTTTTAAAAGTTAAGAAAAGTGGTTATGTTTTTCATAAATTATATTGGTTTGCAAAACAAGTGTATTCGGAGAACTTTGTACAAAATAAAATCATACAATAAAGTGACAAAGATAACTCCACCAAGCACTACTTGAACCTCCTGATAAGTCTTAATAAGCGTTGTGAGGTTGAGCACCTTGGAAAGAATAGTAAAGTATCTTGTGCAAATCAAATCTTTCTTTCAAAATAAAAACCACTTATTCTTAAGTACACCGGATCACTAGTCTCATTATTAAAATAAAATAAAATATGTGATCCCCCAAGCACTACTTTGCACCCTGATAAGTCTTAAGGAGCATTGTGTGTGCAAAGCACCTTGGTAGTTGAACATTTTTTTGTGCATTGAAGTGTGTGGAAGTAAAATTATTTGTGTTTTATTGTGCTCTTTACTTTACATATCTCTTGTATTTTTTATTAAAACATTTGTTTACTCTATTCAAAATACACTTATGTGCACATCATTATCTTCCATAACACTTCTTCTCATGAGTATTGGATCCTAATGCTAATTTTATACTACTCTTTATTTATGAAATGCACTAGATAACCTAGCATGCTTTCTACAATGTTTGGTATGATTTGAAATTGTGAATTAAAGTAACATTGTAGTAATCTCTTTTTGATAACATTATTTCATGCTTGGTTATTTTATTGTCAAACTTAAAGATTTTAATTGAAAAATTATTTACAAAAACATCTTCTTTTTGAAATTTAATTCATATATCTTTTTATGGATTATTCTTGATTACAATAAGATGTTTCATGTATTTCTACAAGTCTTCTGCATCATCACCATATAACTTTTACCTTGCCCTTTCATGCTTATATCAAGTCTTAAATCTCAATTTTTTTCTTAAAAACAAGTGGTAGACTTGCTTGGTAGAATTTATATTGGTTGTTCTAACACGCATATCATCTTTATAGTAACAAACTCTGATTTATTTCAATATAAATGTGTATGCTAAACGCTCTTCCAACAAGTGAAACATTGCTAAAAGGATGTTGTTTCTTTCTTCCAAAATGCTTCAACTCTTATCTCTATAAAGTTAGTTTTGAAACTCAAAAACATCTCCTTTTTAACTTAAACTCTTATTTAGTATTATGGTGTTTCTTTTTCGAAATCTTCCGCAGTGCTCAAACTCTGATACATTCATGAATAGCTAAGTAAGTTTTATTTCAAAAAATTCAATTTTGATTCTTCCCATTAGATTTAAAAGCTTCATGTTTCAAAAAACTACTATCCGTGACTTCATATCTCACCATAGCGGGGGCGTAGGGTTGTAGACATTAGATAACCTTTATCTCTAGTCATGTCTTGTCCTTAACCGGGGAGGGTTCTAGTGGGGCCTTGCGAGGCACTGGGGGGAAAGAGTGCTAGGTTGAGTTTTGTTTAGTGTTTGCATATGGGACTAACACCCCAACCTACGACATGTTTGCAGCTCTTCATGCCCATCCGTCCCTTAGTATGGGGCTAGGGTGTAGACATATTGTCTGGGTAGATTGGTTATTTGGAAATCCTTATTTTTATGCCTAAAACTTTTATATAAAGGGAAAATCATTACTTTTTTTATGCTAAAAACTCTGATTTCCTTCTATGGAAAATTTTGTAATGCTTATAACTCTGATTTATTTAAATAATTCTAAAACTCCTTATCATTTACTAAAAAGCTCGATCATGCCTTCTCTTCTATTTACAAATTCTTTGGTGCTTTGTTTCCCTACCCACTTTTGCTAATAACAAAGGGGGAGAACTAACATGATAAATATAACCCGCTATCATAAACCCAACATGACAAATTCAGATGATAGCTTACATATTAGGGGAGCATTCACTTAGGGGGAGCATGTATTTAGGGGGAGCAATTCTAAATGATAGACTCGATTATTATCCTAAGTCATCACTCTCACACACACACAAGTAGGATTTCTTCATGTTAGTATTAATGCTCTGATTTATCATTAATGGATTTATTATTATCAAAAGGGGGAGTTTGATAGAACATAGTCTTCCGCATCTCCTAGGTTTGAGAAAAACAAATCCTATGTGTATTTGATCTTGTGTGTTTAAGTGTGCAGGTTAACATAGTCCATATGACTCAAGGAGTACTCATGATGACTGCCCCCAAAATTGAGGCCAAAATTCGAAAAGGCTCACTAGCGCCGGCGGTATCGATAGCGCCCGGCGCTAGCGATGATTAGCGCGATTCCGACAGTGTTTTTAGAAAGAGCTAGCGCCCGGCGATAGCTACTAGCGCTGGCGGTAGCATGGCGCACAAGAGGCATAGAGCAAATTGTTGTCACGGATTGAAGATCCTACCGCGCGAAATATTACTTAATCAGGGATAGCGCCGGCAGTAGCTACTAGCGCTGGTGGTAGCGTGGCGCACAAAAGGCATAGAGCAAAACGTTGTCGCGGATGGGAGATTCTGCCGCGCAAAACGTCTCCTAATCCGGGCTAGCGCCGGCGGTAGCGCTAGCGCCGGCGGTAGCGCTAGCGCCGACGGTAGCGCTGAGTCTATAAATTGGACACTTTGCCTCCGTATTCATCATCCTCTAGAGATCCCAAATTCCAGAGCCTCGTGCCACAGCATAGAGAGGAGAGTTCGGGGAGATACTCCCACAAATCCATAAAGCCTTAAGGAGATCCGTGGAGAAGATTTTAACACGCTTCATCTTCGTGACGAAAGACCGCATCGACTACGATCATACTATGCGTCTTCGTCTACTTCTCCAAGAGATCCACATAGAGGGAGTTTTTATATTATTGTTGTTTATTTCACATCTTTTCTTATTATAGTTTAGTGAACTCGCCTCGTGTTGGCGACTAGGCCTGGGGTAGACTTAGGGCTGAAATTCGCCTTGTGTTGGCGACTAGATCTAGGCTAGTTCTAGGGGGTGCTCGAGGCCTTTCTGGGGATAGATTGGCTAGAGCGGCTTGAGGCCGTATCTGGGGAGAGATCGGTTAAAGCCAACCGGTTCGTGGGGATACGAGTCGGTATAGAAAACAAAAAGAGCCTTTTTATTATTCACCTCCGATCTCTAGCGTCATCGAGATCAAGTTTTGTAAAACTTATTTATCATTAATAAAGCTTGTCTCTTTTTTGTTTTACTTAACTTCTTTCATGACATTAATCTTGCAATAATTCAAAGTTTTCTAAATATAATCTAAAGTTTTTGAAAACCCTTATTCACCCCCCCCCCCACCCTCTAAGGGCGCCGACCGATCCAACAAAAGGGTCAAGGTGAGGCCCTTAAGTTCAACACTATGCTTGTTAACTAGAAATTGCTATTTGTAGACCACTGTGGTTTTCCTCCTTCTTGCCTAAGTTCATATGGTCTTTTGTGCTTCCTAGGGTTTTGTCATGACCTAGTCATGACAAAATCACTCTAGGTGTCTGGTTGTTTGCGGGATGTTATAAATCCCAAAAAATAAAAAAATAATTTCGTCCTCGAAATTCAGGCTAGGCTCGCGGGGTTTTCACCGAGACTGACTGAACGTAACATCCCTTAAGAATTGAAGTTATTTCTGACTCGAAGAGCACCGACTATCACTGCCACACCAGTTCTAGTGGCTTTCAGTTGAATCAATCGATCGGAGACTACCGAGCCATCTATAGTAGAAATTTGCTGCTCCGGCTGTATTAGAGCTCTCCTAAAGGTGGAGACATGGAAGACGTCGTGCAATCCCCCTAACAACGATGGCAACTCCAGTATATAAGACAACATTCTGATCCACTCCAGGATCATGTAGAGCCCCATCTATCTCAGACTGAGCTTCTTTCGCCTGCGAACCCGCAAGACTCCCTGCATCAGACGTATCTTCCGGAACACCCGGTCTCCAACCTGGAACTCTACTGCACGATGCCATGCATCGTAATACATAACCTGGATGCTCTGAGCCCCAACATCCTAGCTCAAATCATTCGTACCTGGGCATCTGTTTCCTCCATAAATTCTGAGCCGAGTGCCTTGGGATCCACATCCTGGATCAAAGATAGTGGAGTCCTGCGCCTCCATCCCTCTCAAGGTGGAAAGCTGTGCTGATGTCAACCAAGAGCCCAGATATGCCTGGACTGATCTTCACCTTTTGGATGTACACTGTCCATCCTGATTCGACACGATCGTCCTGGTCACACTATTATTATGGACAAACATCTCGTCAAATCCCATCAAACACCAACGGGAGCGTCCTTCCGTCCCGAGGTGACCCTAGCTACCTTGGTCATTTTATCCTCGATGTTCCAAACGAACTTGTGCCCGGAGTGGGGATGTGGTACCTATGTATGAAATCCATAATTATATCCTCGAACTTCCACTCTAACCTGGGCAGTGACTGTGGTAGTTCTCCAAAGACTTTTGCACTTGGCCTTCACCGTGCATCACAAAACTTATGATGTCTTTCTTCATTTTGAGGACATACGTGTTCCGGAATACACCATTTTCCCGGTGACTAAAGCTCTTCTTATTCCTTCAAGTACATCCGAGTGATCAATAAACTCCACTCTACAACTTATCCAGTTCTTACCGTTGGTGGAACTGATCAGATCATCAAGCGTTCCAATCATCCTCAAAATTTCAGGGGTTGCACTTGTGAATCTTATGAGTATGTGTTAACCAATCTTTATTAGTATTCATGTTTATAAGATGACTCCCAATCACTTTCTATGTGGAGTTTGATTCATAAGGTATATGGGTAAAATTCTTTTGAAACCCTAAGATTTTCACAAGTCAATTTCATCATAGAAATATCATCACATTTATTTCACAAATTCCTATCGCTTCCACATATGCTAGTCTTGATCACTTTCGGATGGTCCAAAGTAAGATAAACTTAGATCGTTCTTATCATAGTAAACTCAAACACTATATTCTAATTCCAATAAGTTATCGTCTAAGATCACTGGTTATTCATCATCATAGCTCCCAAGGTATAAAGGCTATTATTATAGATGAAATTTTCTACCATGATAGGGCGTGATTTATAACGAATCATGAGCTGGTCACTTCCAAATGCCCCAAGTCACAAGAACCTCAAATATAACTACAAGTTATATGACTTAGTTTCCGTCCATTACTTCTAGAATGGGACATCAGCATCCCTAGGTGATTTTTCCTGGCGACTTTACATTTCTAATGATTCAACTAAGGTTAAGTTGTTGTTCGATCAATGATGTCTATCCATTGTCCTGGTAATACTACAGATCATTATTCTGAACATACTGTTACACCATCTCATCTTCGCCCAAGAAACATCGATTAAGATCGACTTCAAATTCATTAGGTTCATGATGCAACACTTTCTAAATTAGATCTAAAGGAAACCCAAGTCAGAAATTAATTTGCCCAATAAACAAAATGTCAGCCCCAATAAACAAAAGAAGCCCCAATAAAAAAAGATAAGCCACTATCTATTTTGGGCTAATAATCTTTGATATCGCCATGTTATATTTGTCCCAAGTATGTAAACACTCCTTAGGGCACACAAACTTAGACTTGGGGTTCATCTTGAGGCTTGTTGGTGTACTCCATTCATTAGACTCTTCAAGGTACCCTTTTCGACAACCTTATCAAGGTCAACATATGAACCAATCTCAAACGGGTCCCTTCTGAACGTGAATTCTTATCTGATGGTGGTTGTCTCTGTTGGATCTGTAGGCGCCCTTAGAGGAGGGGGGGGGTGAATAAGGGTTTTAAAAACTTTAAACTTTACTAGAAAACTTTTGATATTTTGGTCGAAGTTAAATCGAAAGTAAAGAGATAATGAAATTAGAAATGAAATCAATTTTATTAAACAAGAAAATACATGATTATCATTTATAAAATTGATTACAAAATCTAATTTCAATGACGCTAGAGATCGAAGAGAATAATATGAAAACCCTTTTTGTTTTCTATACCGACTCATATCCCCACAAACCAGTTGGCTTTAGCCGATCTCTCCCTAGATACGGCCTAAAGCCGCTCTAGCCAATCTATCACCAGAAAGGCCTCGAGCACCCCCTAGATCTACTCCCTAGACCCAGTCGCCAACACGAGGCGAATTACTCCCTAACTCCAACCTAGACCTAGTCGCCGTGTGGCGAATTCACGAACTGATTACAATGATAAAATAAAAGCGTTATAAGATAAGATAATGGAAAAACTCCGCTCTAAGTAGAACCCTTGATGTATATGTCATTTCGCTTGCAAAGGTTCGATCGTTGTGGCTTGAGAGTCTTCCTCTTTGATGTGCTTGAGATCCTTGGATGTCTCCAATTGATTAGAGATTGTTGCAGTGAGAACACTCCATGTGTTTGTTGAGAGAAGGCTTCTTGATCACTGGTTTGATAGCCTTCAATCCTTTCGAATGATTTTTCTTTTGATCTCCTCTGAAGAACTCTTCTCCTTTGATGAGTGGGAAACACCCCTCACTTTTTTCTAGACGGCTAGGGCTTTCAGCGGTGAGTAGTTTCCTTCCTTCTATTCTCATCAATTTCGTGGGTTTGTCTTCTATCTTTGGAAATACAGTATTCCCAACGAAAATATGATATATTCTTGCCTTCATAATGACATTGCATGCTCCTTTTGGTTTCTTAATTAAATCTTGATTGATTGGAGTTTCCAAATCTTGATTAATCAAATCTTGATTGATTGGAGTTTCCAAATCTTGATTGATTGGTTTCATAATGATATTGCATACTCTTGATTGATTATTCCTTCCCGCGAGATCACCTTCCTAATTTGCTCCTCAATCAGCATCATGATGGCGGGACATCCAAAAGATACCGCCGGGCGTTAGCCTTAACGCGCCACGATAGTACTTGCCAAAATAACATCCCATCGACATTCCTTTTTCTCCACTATTTTCTTCCCGTCAGTTGTTTCCATTTATGCTAGCGCCAGCGTCATTGCTAACACTCCTCGGTAGGTCATTTTGTCAGGCCAGCTTGCATCTCAGCGGTTTCCCTTCTCAGCGGTTTCTTCTCAGCGGTTCGTTAATGCCAGCGCCAGCGGTAGAGTTAGCACGGTGCGGTAGAGCATTCAGATCTTCTCAGCAGTTTCCTTCTCAGCGGTTTCGTCTAAGCGGTTTCGTCTCAGCGGTTTCATCTCAGCGGTTTCGTCTCAGCGGTTCCATCTCAGCGGTTCGTTGGTGCTAGCGCCAGCGGTAATGTTAATGCGGTGTGGTAGCAACAAAACACAGCACCATGGAGATTTTGAAAGCACAGAATCCTGCAAACTATAAACACAAAACAAGTATGATCAAATACAATAGGATTTGTTATTGTCAAACCAAGAGATGCGGAAAGCATGTTCCAACAAACTCCCCCTTTTGATAATAACAAATCCCTTTAGAAAGAAATAAATTAATTGATAGGAATTTGTGTTTATAATAGAGATAAGCATGAAATGTGAGACATGTGCATAAGCTCCCCCTAAATGAATGCTCCCCCTAAGTGAATGCTCCCCCTACAAAAAAACTTCCTATGAACTTAACTCCCCAAACATGTTAATTTCTTTCAAATTTATTCTCCCCCTTTTGGTATTATCAAAAGAGGGTGGAGAGGTAGGCCAACAAAAAAGTGTGCCATAAATGTGTAGAGAGGGAAGGAACATGATAAAGAGTTAAACACTTAGGAAAGATATAATATATAGGAGTGAAAAAAATGTGAAGAAATTGTCATAAAGAAACCACTTGTTGGGAAAAACATATTCATGATCGAGCGTACAAGTAGTAAAGAGGTGGAAAGCATGAAGAAATATATTTTTGAAGAGAACATCTATGGTGAAGCATAGTAGATGATTAAGAGTCTTAGGTATAACAAAATTAGATGTTGTAGCAATTTAAGTTCACAATGGATTTTGCTTTATAAAAGTTTTAAGCACAAAAAAAGTAATGATTTCCAAGTAACCAATCTACCCAGACAATATGTCTACACCCTAGCCCCGTACTAAGTGACTGATGGGCATGAGGAGCTGCATACATGCCGTAGGTTGGGGTGTTAATCCCATATGCAAACACTAGACAAAACTCACCCTAGCACTCTTTCCCCCCAGTGCCTCGCAAGGCCCCACTGGAACCCTTCCCGGTTAAGAACAAGACATGATTAGAGGTCAGGTAATCTAATGTCTACAACCCTACGCCCCCGCTATGGTGAGACATGAAGTCAAGGATAATAATTATTGGAAACATTTAAGCGATTTAAATCTAATGCTAGGTACATAGCCTATGGATTTATATTTTTATTTGATTTTTTTTTAAACAAACAACTCACGTAGCAATTTTGAAATCCATTAATGAATCAGAGTTTTAGCATTACAATATTTTTCATGTTTAGAGGAGTGTTTTTTAGCATATAAATTTTCATTGAAATAGATCAGATTTTTAGCATAAAAGTGATGTCTGTGTTAGAATAACCAATATAAATTTTACCAAGCAAGTCTACCATTTGTTAAAAAAAAGAATTTTGATATTTGTGACTTGATATAAGCATGAAAGAGCAAGGTAAAAATATATGGTGATGATGCGGAAGAATTATAGAGATACAAGAAAACATCTTTTTTGTAATCATGATTATTCATAAGAAGAAATATGAGTTAAATTCAAAAAGGAAGATGTTTTTTGCAAATCAGGTTATTGTAAAATCTTTTGACAATAAAGTAACCAAGCATGAAAGAAATATATCAATAAGAGACTACTACAATGTTATTGTAATTCACAAATTCAAGACATACCAAACATTGTAGAGAGCATGCTAGGTTATCTAGTGCATTTCTTAAATAAAGAGTAGTATTGAATTAGCATTAGGATCCAATACTCATGAGAAGAAGTGTTATGGAAGATAATGATGTGCATGTAAGTGTATTTTGAATAGCGTAAACAAATGTTTTGATCAAAAATACAAGAAATATGTAAAGTAAAGAGCACAATAAAACACAAATAGTTTTACTTCCACAAACTTCAATGCACAAAAAAATGTACAACTACCAAGGTGCTTTGCACACACAATGCTCATTAAGACTTATCAGGGTGCAAAGTAGTGCTTTGGGTATCACATATTTTATTTTAATGTTGAGACTAGTGATCCAGTGTACTTAACGTAAGAGTAAGTGGTTTTTAAGAAAGATATGGTTTGCACAAGATACTTTACTATTCTTTCCAAGGTGCTCAACCTCACAACGCTTATTAAGACTTATCAGGAGGTTCAAGTAGTGCTTGGTGGAGTTATCTTTGTCACTTTATTTTATGATTTTTGTTTTGTACAAAGTTCTCCGAATAAACTTGTTTTGCAAACCAATATAATTTATGAAAACATAACCACTTTTCTTAACTTGTAAAAGTGCAAACAAAGGTAGTGTAGGTAAGATACTTGTGCAATTTTAATTCATTGTACTAATACAAAACATACACAAACATTCTTAGATTAAACACATAAGTAGACAATGCCAAAATAAGTGAGTGAATAAATATCATTATCAAACATAAAACATTTACTCATACTTAGAGGCATGCTAAGCTTGGTTCTACACAACTTTTACAATATAATTTATGCATATGAGTTTAGAAGTACCAAGGCATGGAAAAGACAATGTTCAAAGTAGTTTGATAATATGAATCACAATATTGTAAAAAGTCTTAAGTGATAGAAGAAATCATGCTTGATTTTCACAATAAAGTCCATACGGTATTTTTTTTATTTTTGATAATTAATTTTAATTTAATGGTTGAACTCATATAATTTGATCTTGGACTTCCCGAGGTCTACCCTGTGAGAGGTTCGCCCGGTACTAGGTGATGTGATGGGATGATAGCCCAAATCACCCTTTCGCAAGATACATGTAAATAGAAAATTTAAGTTCAAAATAATAAATTTTGATACTTGTTTTTGTTTTATATTTTTGTATTTGATTTTTGCATATAGGAATAGAAATCAAACAAATAACAAAAAAATATTTTTTGTAATTTGGCTTTTGTAAATTTTTATTTTATTTTATTTTTTCTAAAAATTAACAGGGACAATTGCAAAAATGACTAGTACAGATAAGATAATATATTTTTTGTGATTTTTTAGAATTTTACAATTACAGAAAATTGGATACTTGAGTTAGCGCCGGCGTTAGGTCCTAGCGCCTGCGTTAACTCACAGAGAGTGCTTATTTTAATCATATGGCCTAGATTTTCTTCGATTTTGCTTCTGATTTTTCTTAATTATGTTTGTGCAATGTAAGGCCTGTCTAATGAAGTGAAGAGACGAGAACAAATCGCAAAAAGTTGCGGAAGTTAAAATTTTAGTACATGGGTTTCATATTCATTAAACCTTAATTCTTGAGTTTTGCACAACATGTGCATGAATGAAATGATTATAAATACGTGAAATAATATTCATGCAATTTTTCAATTCCAGTTTGACTTGATTATGATTAAACATACTAGGGGTAATCAAAATGACGCAATTATATTAAATACCGAAGCAAAACTTGCGCATTTTATAAATTTAGCCTAATGCCCCTAAAATACCTTTTAAATCCATTTTGACAGTTATTTCATTTATTCTTAATAATAACAAATTTAGTTTTTCAAATTTTATAAGACTTTTAGGAAATGGATCTAGAAGGATAAACATAAAAAAGATAAGTAGATCACTTGAAAATGATATGACTTTTTATTCAACTTTATTCAATTTGATTTATTTATGAATTTTGGTTTAATATGTGAGAGTCATATCACAAGTTATATAAAGTGATCATATCATGATGGTTCAATAAAAGGAAAAAATAAACAGCAAAAAAAGGCATATCATGAAGTAGATTGATGATATTTCATTTTTAGTTGATTTCTACTTCATGCAAATGATTTGATACTAATGAATGAGAGATTTAGGTATCCAAAGAGGACCGGGTGTGACGGTTCCTTTGGGTACCCAAATACATCGTGTTTGCTTTTGGGGAGATATGATTGAATAGGGCCTTTTGATTTGAGTTTGTGTTTCATCTTTAACTTTGGGCCACCATTCAAACATTGGTTTAATATTATTTTTAGTTTTCAAATTTCTATAATCATTTACTTGAATATTTGGATCAAAATGATTTTTGAATTTATAATTTGAAGGAAATTTGTTTGCATTTAATTTTATGTTGGGATAAACATGATTTTGTAAATAATGGTGATTTTGATTTTGACTTTGATTTACAAATACTTTGTATTTCTTACTCCCATTATTAAACTTAGTTAAGATGTTCATATTCATATTCAATTTGTTTTTAGAAATAGTTTGATATTATGAATTTGTATTTACAATTTTCATAAGCAAGTTGATTTTTTATTTTAATTCATCATTCTTGATCTTTAAATTAAGTCTAGCTTTATTATAAGCGATTGTGCTATTTTTAAGAGTGGAAACAATTGAATCAATATAATTTTGATAGTTATTTCTATATTCATCAAATATTTCATCCATCTCTTTAATTTCAATTTTATAGTCTTTACACTTAGCACAATCATTTTTCAAAGATGAATTTTCTAAACATAATCTTTCATTTTGTTCTTTTACAACAATAAACTCCTTTTCAAGTTTCTTGTGTTTTTCTTTTAATTCATTATATTTTTCACAAGGTGTAATGTCTTCAACTAAGGAGCCAAGGATAGAACTAGATAACTTAGAATTTGATTCTTCATTAATTTTTGCCTTCAAATTTTTATTTTCTAAGCGCAAATATTTATTAGCATTTTTTAATTTCTTAATTTTGCGCTTTGTAGTTTGAAGCAATTGTAATGTAGAGATAGAAGTACAAAAAATGGAATTTGATTTCCTTACATTGCTTTCGGGAGAGGCACGATTTGAACATATCGTTTCTTTGACATCTTTTTGGCACTCCTCTTCCGAAGATAGTATTTCTTCTTCTCTTTCACTTGATGTGCACTTCATGGATCCGTCATGAGAGGAGCATTCTTAAAGACTTGTGCAAGCTTGCATATTCTCCGGTTCTTGTGATTGTTCCATACCTGTAGAAGGAGAATCATACATTTCTTCAAGAAATTTCCATACTTTGTATGCACTAGAAAAACAATATATTAATTTGAAGATATCTTTAGATAAAGCACAGAAAATGTAGTTCATAGATTTTGCATTTAGGTGACGCTCTTGTTTATTTGATTCGTCTGCTGGTCTTGTTATTGCTATATCCCATGCGTTGATATCTAATGTTTTAATAAACCTTTCCATTAACAATTTCCACCCTTTATAATTTCTTCCTTCGAATAAGGGTGGTGCAAGAGATTTTTCTTCTTCATAAAAATTTCCCCCACTAATAGAAGTGAGATCATGAGACGCCATTATTCCCAATTGTTAAGCCGATTTGGAATAACCTAGCTCTGATACCACTTGTTGGATCTGTAGGCGCCCTTAGAGAGGGGGGGGGGGTGAATAAGGGTTTTAAAAACTTTAAAGTTTTGATATTTTGGTCGAAGTTAAATCGAAAGTAAAGAGATAATGAAATTAGAAATGAAATCAATTTTATTAAACAATAAAATACATGATTATCATTTATAAAATTGATTACAAAATTTAATTTCAATAATGGTAGAAATCGAAGCGAATAATATGAAAACCCTTTTTGTTTTCTATACAGACTCGTATCCCCACGAACCGGTTGGCTTTAGCCGATCTCTCCCTAGATACGACCTCAAGCTGCTTTAACCAATCTATCACCAGAAAGGCCTCGAGCACCCCCTAGATTTACTCCCCAGACCCAGTCGCCAACACGAGGCGAATTACTCCCTAAGTCCAACCTAGACCTAGTCGTCGTGTGGCGAATTCACGAACCGATTACAATGATAAAATAAAAGCGTTACAAGATAAGATAATGGAAAAACTCCCCTCTTAGTTGAACCCTTGATGTAGATGTCGTTTCACTTGCAAAGGTTCGATCGTTATGGCTTGAGAGTCTTCCTCTTTGATGTTCTTGAGATCCTTGGATGTCTCCAATTGATTAGAGATTGTTGCAGCGAGAACACTCCATGTGTATGTTGAGAGAAGGCTTCTTGATCACCGTTTTGATAGCCTTCAATCCTTGCGCATGATTTTCTTTTGATCTCCTCTGAAGAACTCTTCTCCTTTGATGAGTGGGAAACACCCCTCACTTTTCTCTAGACGGCTAGGGCTTTCAGCCCTCGAAAATTTCGTCCAAATTCGTCAACCGAAACTCATTTTCAGGTTGTTTTAAATAGAGGTTTGCTGTCCAGGAAAGCTAGCGCCGACGGTAGTTCTATAGCGGGGCAGTAGCAGCAGTGAGTAGTTTTGTTCCTTCTATTCTCATCAATTTCGTGGGTTTGTCTTCTATCTTTGGAAATACATTATTCCTCACGAAAATATGATATATTCTTGCCTTCATAATGATATTGCATGCTCTTTTTGGTTTCTTAATTAAATCTTGATTGATTGGAGTTTCCAAATCTTGATTAATCAAATCTTGATTGATTGGAGTTTCCAAATCTTGATTGATTGGTTTCCTAATGATATTGCATACTCTTGATTGATTATTCCTTCCCGCGAGATCACATTCCTCATTTGCTCCTCAATCAGCATCATGATGGCGGGACATCCAAAAGATACCGCCGGGTGTTAGCCTTAACGCGCCGCGATAGTACTTGCCAAAATAGCGTCCCGTCGACATTCCTTTTTCTCCACTGTTTTCTTCCCGTCAGTTGTTTCCATTTATGCTAGCGCCAGCGTCAGTGCTAACGTTCCTCGGTAGGTCATTTCATCGGGCCAGCTTGCATCTCAGCGGTTTCTCTTCTCAGTGGTTTCTTCTCAGCGGTTCGTTAATGCCAGCGCCAGCGGTACAGTTAGTGTGGCGCGGTAGAGCATTCAGATCTTCTCAGTGGTTTCCTTCTCAGCGGTTTCGTCTCAGCGGTTTCATCTCATTGGTTTTGTCTCAGTGGTTTTGTCTCAGCGGTTCCGTCTCAGCGGTTCGTTGGTGCTAGCGCCAGCCGTAATGTTAACGCGGCGCGGTAGCAACAAAACACATCACCATGGAGATTTTGGAAGCACAGAATCCTGCAAACTATAAACACAAAACAAGTATGATCAAATACAATAGGATTTGTTATTGTCAAACTAAGGGATGCGGAAAGCATGTTCCAACAGTCTCTATATAAACATGTCATCGATACGAGGGTTAGGTCTACGAGTCCCCTACCATTCTGTTTATGTGTCAATCTCTCTTTCTCTAGCCTCTTTGGGGTATCCTCGTTCCTTCACCAAAGTTATACCTACGGTCTATTTCATACTAGGGCATGGTATAAATTGTTATGGTAAGTCATCTGTCCTAGTAGAGTTTAAATCTAACTCATTGACTAAAGGTCTATCTAAAGAGATCTTTGTAGCCGGAGGTATTCCCTGCTGAGGGCAGGGTTCGCCTTAGGCTACAAAAGAAAACTTGTCAAAAGATTCAGTTAAAAGTGGACTTTTTCATGTGATTTCCCCATATGGGCACACCATTGCTTCCGCTGCTTAGTTTGTCCTCAAACTAAACTCCCGCGGGGTAGCCCAGGGTTTGTGGACTTCTTTTCTACGGATCGAGGTTTGCTTTGATACCACTTTGTAAGACCCCATTATTTTTTTCTTTTGAAAACCCGTGTCTTATGCCCAGAACTGTCGCTTTGTAGTGACACCATCACTAGGGAAGAAAAGTATAAACGAACAAGTAGAAGTTCAAGTCCACAAATCACATGATATACATAATAAATGTCCACATGGTATAACTGAAATAACAATTTTACAATAATAAAGGGCACATGCCCTGTACATCATGTCCTCACTACAAGATCACTCGCGGAAGCTAACTACTAATCACTCACTGATCCTGAAACTTGTGCTCCTGTACTAGACTGGCCAGCCTCCATCTGCACCGGCCTCTGGTGCTGCAGCATCTCCTCGATCCCCTAAAATGATAAGGTCCACTGACCGTTAGTCAAAAAGACTAAGCCTTATGTTCCCCACCCCACCCCCATTGGATCCTAGGCACCGTGTGGGAGGATGAAGCGGAAGACATCAAGGGGTATAAACAATAGCAGGTGACAGGGGCATAATCTACAGGGAATGTTTCTACAACTACACATATGTATATAGATAAATGAAGCATTAAGTAAAACAGGGTAAAGAACAAGTAAGGTACAGTAAGTAAAGACATGTATATAATAGAAAAGTAAACATTGATTTATTGGAATGCCCATACAAACCTATAGACCAAGGGGTCGTTTAGCAAGGTCTATCATATAAAGAGTCCCATAACCAATTTATACAATAGGGGTAGGGGTTGAAATGCAATGTTTATGTCATGACATGCAGAGTTATGCAGTTTATGCTATGTTCATACAAGTGCAACTCACACACTTCGACTCTATGCGCAAAGACCTTTAGATCCCCCTTTTTGGAGCTAGCAAGACTCCCAGGATACTCCCGTAGTGGTAAACGGAAGCGGTGGATTGGGTCTCGCCCACCTCTAGGTTGGTATTCACACTACCTAACCTAAACCTATCGCACACCTCAATGCAAAACCGCGGAGCATCTGCGTACTGTTACTGGCTGGACCACCAAAGTTTTATGGCTAAGTGCAAATTCCACACTTGCCGAGTCAACGTATTGACATCGGTGTGAACAACCGTCCAAAACCGAAGACCCACCACCTTCATGCACATGCAAACATGTTCTACTATATCCCGAGCCATAAACTCCCCGGGCTAACCTGCCCGTCATCTTAACCTTCTGGGCCAACGGCTCGCCGGACCAACCCATCCGTACCAATAAGCATTACTAAGTCACAAGCTCACCGGACTAACTAGTCTGCTGCTTCAACCACGAGCCTACCGCTCATAAAACCAAACCAACTATCCTACCGTAACCACGGGGTGTGGGTGTGTGCGTTATTAAGTTAATCTTGTACATCAACTTATCCCTACAATTTATGATTAATCTTGGACTTCCCGAGGATTACCCTGTTAGGGGCTCACTATGGTACTAGGAGCTATACTGGGATGACACCCCAAACCTCCCTTTCTCAAGACACTTAATGTTATTGGTAGCTTCCCGTAAGAATACCCTTCTTATCATTTCTCTTAAATTACCCCTAAGCATTTTATGACCCGCTAGGGGAAAGACGATCCTTCGTCAATCCCGAGTAGAACTTTACCCTTAACTCACCAAGCACACCCTCATCACCTAAACTCCTTTTGGTGACCTTCAATCTCTTCAACCTGACCATGTACACCAACTACATGCCACTTCCACTTGGTAGGCCCCTAAATATCCAAATTTCACATTTTTACTATACGTAGACCAAACTAACTATATGAAGCTTATAAGTAGAGGTACTCCAAATATTCATCCAACTGACTCAAGATATTTATTGGACGTTTAGCATGATGTTTCAAAACTAAATCCAGAGAATCATATTTTTCCTTGACATTTTAGCATTTATTATCATTTCTCCAATATTTACCAAGTATGAATATGAGCATGAAGTGTAAGGTATTCTTATGATATGGCTCCCATAAAATTAGGATAAATCTATCATGCCAAAATAACAATAAGTACAGTGTGTCACAATTTTACAATCAAGAATTGTCCTCTAATTGTAATATTGACTATTTAACCAAAATTAGAAATTAAAGAAGCAACCACCACCAATATTTGTCCAAAAATTATGGGAAAATTACCAGACATTTATATTGATCTGAAAAGTTCTCAAGCCAAATTTTTGAATTTATAAAGGCATATTAACCACTTAAATAAATATTCCAAAGAAATCCTAATATGAGCATGTTGTGAAGTTGCCTACTGATAACAACCTCCAAAAATTATATAAAATTTTACAGAGATTCCTAGTGCTCTGAAATGTCCTATCACCAAGCTGCACATTTTTTCCAGAGAGTTTTGGACCCTTAATTATATTTCTTAAGATTAAGGTAAAATAAGTGCCTTGTGAATGAAGTGCTGGTTAAATCACCTAATTAATAACACAGAAATTACCATAGGTCCATCATATGATTATAAAGGCACTACCAAGGTCTCATCACCATCCAAGTCCATTTGAACATGTAAATATCTCTTATAAGAAATTTCCCTAAAGGGGGTTATGGCCTAATTTAGGGGAATTAAGTACTCCAAAAATTCTCTCAAAATTCCCTAAAGCATAATCACACCCCATGAACATATCTCCTAAATTCCATGGCCATTCTAGGGCTTTTGACCACATGGCCTTCACAAGGTTCTATATGCATCCCAAGGGGTAAAACTAGGGTCATAGGGCATATCCACCTCTACACCATCCCATCTTACTCATGAAGTTGTTTTAGGTGATCCTAAACCAGTGGCCAAGGTTTCAACTCATGGTGATGAGTTCTGACCACCATATCCCAAGATAAACACCATGCCCTAATTTTGACCTAATAAGACCCAACTTGGGATAACCAATTTCCAAACTAAATCAGTCCCAATTGGGCTGAGATTTTTACCAGGGTCAGGTGATAACCCTAAGAAGTACCCACCAAAATTTGGAGGGCATTGGAGGTCATTTGACCCAATAATTAATTAATATTTAATTTATGAAAATATTACAAAAAGCTTAGAAAAAGTTTCTTCTAAAATTCCCACCTTTGGGTATGATGTGTGGGTAGGTGTAAATAGCCTAGGTTTCAATTTTCAAGGAAATCCCATAAGCCAATCAAAAGTTATTCAAGAAATGGTGGCTGTCCTACACTAGAGACTAGTCCTAGAAAAAAATGACTCCGCAGTGTGCTATAGTGCCCCTATTGCCCTGAAATAAATTTTAACTTAAACTAGACACCAAGGTCTACAACATTTATGTTGTGAACTTTTTCATTTGAGGGGTTCTAGTATTTCTAATAATTAACATAATATAGTGCAGGAAGAGTGGCAAAATGTGTCTCTGCGTTCGACGAACTTCAATCTGCGTTCGACGAAATCCGATCTGCGTTCGACGAACGTCGTGCTTCAGTTCGACGAAAGCAGTTCTCCATCCAGTTCAGCAGATCATCTCTCAGTTCGATGAACTCCAGATTTAGTTCGACGAACTCCAGTTCAGTTCGACGAAATAATTCAGTTCGACGAATTAATTCAGTTCAGCAAATTAATTCCGTTCGACGAACTTCGGGTTCAGTTCGATGAACTCAACTATCAGTTCAGTGAATTTATTCCGTTCGACAAACTCCAGGTTCAGTTCGACGAACTCCGGGTTCAGTTCGATGAACTAAACTATCAGTTCGACAAACTCAGCCTACAGCTCGACGAATTTCTTCTACTCAGATCGACAGATCCGACGGCTCAGTATTTTTATTAAACTAAACTATGCACAGCAAAATATGTGACAGAAATATATATATCATAACATATAATATAAAGATCTTGCACAGATCTTGAAGCAGAACATACGACATTCGCTTGTCTTCTTCCTCTGGCCGAAGGCCAGGATTAACCGCACCTGGAGATCCTTCATCCTTGTTTTCCCGGCCACCTAAGCGCCCCCCCCCCCCCCCCCCCCCCCCCCGGTCGGCCAATGCCACCACCACCTTTGTTGAGGTGGTGGCCGGCAATTTGCTGTGGTTGGCCGGCTGGAGGTGGCCGGAATAGGGGTATGGAGGCGGGATTAAAGCTCCAAAAATGGAGATCTTGGCCTACCCGATTAGGGACCAATTAGCCCCAATCCTTGCAAGCAACCTGATGGGATCTATCCACAGAGAGAGAGGAGAAGAACAGGACCTGTGTGGAGCCTTGAAGCTTGCCGATTGGGTGGTCCTCCATGGCCGGCCTCAAGCTTTTGGGTGCCATGTCAACTCCTGTCTTGGGGGCTCGAATTCTTCAGGTAAGGTGGGGAAACTCCTCCTCTCCATCCACTGAAGGAGTTATATGGGTTATTGGGGAGCGGGAAGAGTGTAACTCCTAATTGCCATGAATGGTTATTTTCGGCCAAGTGAAAACTCCTCAAATTCCCCCCTCTATGTGGCCGGGAATGGCCATTAAACTCCTCCAAATTGATTGGGGAAACTGAATGGAGACATTAGAGGAGGAAATGGTGGCTATTGATCTCCCTAAGCCATGAATGCCATTAATCCCTCTTTTTCTCTCTCCTATATTCTTGGAGAAAATGAGATTCCTCTCTCCTAATCACCATTTACAGAGATTGAGTAATAACTTATGGTATTCATCAGTCTCCTAAGCTAATGCGCTACACCAATTAGGCCTAGACAAAGTGGATTGGGCTTGATTAAGTCAAATAGGTCATTTTGACCCAAATTTAGTGTGGAATTGACTTTGGTCAATTTGACCATTTGGGTTGGCCTCAATGAGTCCTTGGTGCTCTAAGGGGACCCCTAAAGGGTTAGGTATGCTATGGTGGGGTCAAAGGGTCAAGGTGAGGCCCTTAAGTTCAACCTTATTCTTGTTAACTTGGAATTGCTATTTGAAGAACACTGTGGTTTTCCTCCTTCTTGCCTAAATTCACATGGTCTTTTATGCTTCCTAGGGTTTTGTCATGACCTAGTCATGACAAAATCACTCTAGGGGTCTGGTTGTTTGGGGTATGTTTCAGAAACAAGGTGCTGGAATGCCCCAGATCGATTCCACTGCCGGGCTCTCATTAGTCGGTGGGTCAGGTTGATCTACAAAGAGGCTGGCAAGATAGTAATACAGTGCTGGAATGCCCCGGATCTATTCCGCTGCCGGGCTCTCATTAGCTGGTGGGCCAGGTTGATCTCGGAAGAGGCTGTCATGGTAGCAATAAGGTGCTGGAATGCTCTAGATCGATTGTGCTGTCGGGCTCTCATTAGCCGATGGGTCAAGTTGATCTCCAGAGAAGCTGGCAAGATAGCAACACGGTGCTGGAGTGCCCCAGATCAATTCCACTACTGGACTCTCAGTAGACGGTGGGTCAGGTTGATCTTCGGAGAGGCTGGCAAGATAGCAACACGGTGCTGGAATGCCCCGGATCGATTCCACTGTCGGGCTCTCACTAGCCGGTGGGTCAGGTTGATCTCTGGAGAGGCTGGAAAGGTAGGAACACATAGCTGGAATGCCCTAGATCGATTCTGCTGCCGGGCTATTATTAGACTGTGGGTCAGGTTGATCTCTATAGAGGCTGGCTAGAGAAAGAATGAGCTGGAATGACCCAGATCAATTCCGCTCCTGGGCTCTCATTAGACGGTGGGTCGGGTTGATCTCTAGAGAGGCTGGAAAGGGTAACAAGGTGCTAGAGTGCTTGGTGACAATTCAGGAATTCTGCATCTAGGCTCCCTCTAGCGGCGAGGTCAGCAAGCCATTCATGGGGGGCAAGGAAAGGTAGTACTCTCCCGGCGAGACATCAACAGAACAAGTCTCTGGTAAGGCTTCCTGTGGGGGAGGATCTCGCTCGCAAACATCTGAGTAAGAGTGAACAATGGAACGCTCGGACTATCGAGCCAGCGGGACTCATGGGCATCACAGAATCAAAGCGAATCAATCTAGATATGCAGCTCACTAAAAGTGTAACTGGGCTCTTACCGTGATTTATGATGGCGAGCGAGCCAAGTCTGGCGCAGATGTCCCGAGAAGAAGAAAAAACATAAGTAAAAAGGGGGACGAATGACAAAATAAAGGTGAGCGAGTAAAAATGAGGCGCGAACCTACGGTTCCACGATAATCGATATGCGAACACATTACAGAGACGAAAAAGCAACGAAAAAGTACTGAGCAAAAAGTTTCATTTCATTTCATAAATGTTCTATTACAAACATCGGCCATCTCGTCGTCAAAAAGTAAAATAGAAATACATTTGCTCAGGGGTCGCCTGCGGATGATTCTCCCTCGCTATCGATCGACTCAGCGACCGGCTGGTACAATTTGGGGACCACTTCCTCGATTGTCAGCTGCGCCGCCTCGGCAGAGGCGGGCCCTCCGAAGAGTGCCAAAAATGTATCTCGTCGCCGAGATCGTACTCTCTCGCAACTCCTCCTCCTTCTCGCTCCGATCTTTATTCAGGCTCCTAGGGCTACGAGGATGCGAGGGAAGGGTGGCAAGGACAAGCTCCTGATTTAGCTCTTTCAGGTCGGCGATCTCCCTCTCCAAGCCTAAGATGCGACTGCGAAGTTCATTAGAAGTCTCTGCATCCTGCAAGAGTCAAGTTAGCCAAGGGAGAAGAATAGCGAGAAAAGAAGGCAGGCTCTGAACGAGCTTACCAACCCGTTGATGGCGATGGCCTCCACGACGGCCAACTTGGTGATGAAGATGACGTCCATGGCACACTTGATGGTGATATTGAACCACCGACCAAAGACTTGCGGCGCCGTAGCGGTCACGACTACAATCTCCGCCCACGCAACAAGAAAATAATTTTGTTTATTTTGCTAATTTATGGTCTGCAATTATCTATTTATGTGGTTTGCATTTAATTATTTATTTCTGTCATTTTTAATTTATGGTGTGCGTTTAGCCACTGTTTTGGGCTGCTATGAAACTTTTGGATGTACGCCTTATATAAGGCAAAAAACTCTACCTATGTTATTAGATTTTGATGAAATTAAGAATTATTATTCTCCCCTCCAAAACCTAAACTTCCCTCCCTCTTCCTCTCTCATTGCCGCCGCCCCCCCTTGAGGGATTCTTCCAAGGTTCGGCCGCCCCCCTCTTTCTCTTCTCCCCTCCTCCATATTCTCTCCTCCACACTATTCCTCCACCACCTTTCATCTCTCTATTTCCTCTTTCATCCACGGTTCCAAAATATCTTGTGCAAGAAGTAAAGGTTGTGGTGATCTTCTACGGCGTGAAGCGGGGAAGACGGACGTGTTCTTCATCCTTGGTGCACTTCCCGTGGATCTCGACGGAAGGCGATCATTTCTTGTGGATCCAACATCTCGGATCTACTTTTCCGAGAGGTGTAACGAAAAATATTACTCAAGAGATCTTCCTTTCTTTGATAGTTCTTGTGGTGGACGGTTTTTGCGTGGATTTTCGAAGCTTTAATTATCGCGGTAGTTTTTATAATAGATTTGTGGTTTTCGTTTGGTTTTCCGATAACTCTCGAGAGGATTGGAGACCCTCGTTCTTTTTTCTAGTTGGGATAGATCCTACCACTTTTGAATCGTGCTTTATTTTTGGTGGATCTGTTTTGGTACAACTCCAAGCTAGCTCGTCGGAATCAATATTATTCCTTTTAGCCAGAGCGGATTTTGGCATATAGCCATTCTCCGAACCATGTGAGGTGTGGCTACCTGTACGTTAGTGCGAAAGATAAATAAAAATAATTGTGACGGCTGCGTTTCGTTAGCGTGTGGTAAAGTGGGAGTAGAACGTAGCGAGAGACGTTGTTGCGTCGTCCGTGTAGGATCGATTTGATCGGCCTACATCAATTTGGTATCAAAGTGAGGTTCGTGTCAATTTCCTAATTGACACATTCCTAAGGTTTTTCTTAGAATGTCGGCACTCACAATCTTCACACGATTTGGCATTCAAAATTTAAAATAAACTTTTGTCGGTCTGCGAATAGCGGTCTAAAATTCTCATTTTTTTGCGAAATTCAAAAAAAAAATTCTGGATATTCTACTATTTATTTTCTTTAAGAAAATCAAAAAAAAAATTTTTATTTACCTTAGTTATTAGGCGGGAATAAAATTATATTTCGTAAAATTTCTGTCCTGATCTACAATTCTGGTCTGCATTTAGTAAAAAAACAAAACAACTTTTTCCTGCAGAAAATTACAAAAAAATCACTTGTCCTGTTGTTTATGCGCACTAGGCCTGGCACGGAATATCTCCCAACCGCTTCCACCATGGCAGACGACCATGAGGACGAGCACGCTCCTGCAACGATTGCGGAGCTTCGGGATGAGTTTAATGCTAAGTTCGATGCACTCACACAGTTAATACAAGGGTTAGTATTAAATCAAGTGGCGCCTCGAAATCCCGTTGCCAACCAACGAGATGAGAGACCAAACCATCCCCATAATCAGAACCATGAGCAAGCGCCTCGAGCTCCTCATGATTTCGATGTAACTAGAGCCGTGAAAATTGATCCACCGTCATACGATGGTATGGGTGAACCCCAAGTATTTTTAGACTGGATTATGGAGATCGAGTGTTACTTTGAGTAGAAAAATCTGACGGATGGTGAGAAGGTGCGGTTTGCACGGATGATGCTTCTGGGTAGGGCCAAAACGTTCTGGTTGAACGAAGAGAGGCGTCTAGGTACCGTAAATGGAGCACCCCCAATTCGGTGGGCTGCCATGAAAGCACTCCTGTCTGACCAATATGTCCCTGCGTATCACCGAACCCAAATGTTCAACGAGTTAGCCACCCATCGTCAGGGGAGCAAATCGGTAGCGGAGTACATGAGACTCCTGAAAGATATGATGGTGCGGTGTGACGTACGGGAAATGCCCGAAGTTACACTATCTCGTTTTCGTAAGGGACTCAACCCAAACATCCAAGGCAAGCTCTTGCGTTATGGTCATACGGACCTTAACACGACATTCAATACTGCCTTAGACATAGAGAAGCACAACCCTTACAAGTCCAAGGACGAGCATTCCAGAAGGGAAAGTCCCTTTTAGGAGCCCCACCTTCGCCCTCCATGAGGGACAAGGAAGGTTTTCATCGACTGATTCGAATTCTATAGTCATTACCGCTAGGAACATTAGGGATCCCACTGGTGAGAGAGTTCCGGTAGGATGGATTAATAAGACTAATGCAACATGTTATTCTTGCGGGATCCAAGGGCATTACACTAGTGAGTGCCCCACTAAGAGTAAACCACTAGCACTATTAGACTCCACGACTGAACCCCCCGAGATCGTCTATGAAGACGGCAATGAATCTGATGCCGAGCCGAGTGATATTGAAGATGAATCTTATATGATGGTTATGAGGTGTATTTTGGCCACATCGCATGCGTCGGATGAGTATAATCGAACGAATATCTTTTTGTTGAATTTTAAAAGCGCTGAGAAGTGGTGTAAACTAATAATAGATAGCGGTAGTAGCATGAACGTCATTTCGGAGAACGCTATCACTCGTATGCATTTAGTCACTTAACCGCACCCCCATCCGTATAAAATAGCGTGGGTAAACAAACGTCTATTGCAGTCTCTAAACGTTGCCTAGTGTAGTGATGCGTGTCGGCAAGTGCACCGGTCGCTGTCAAGTAAAAAATGTGGAGAATGGAATCCCCGGATGTCGGTCTCTTGAGGAATGCAGGTTGGGTGATCGAATCGCGTAGTGTGACTATTGTTACACAAGCGTTAACAAACACAAAAAGGGGCTTTGGTTGGTTTTTCCTACTCTTAACAACAGTAAAAGAATTGCGGGTCGAAAACACCGCTTCGCAAGGTGAGATGGATGCGACGGCCGCGATGCCGTGCTTCGAGAGGCGGATGGAGCGTGCTCAAGTGCGAGAAGGTGAGGGTCGCAAACACCTCTTCACAAACGCCGTTAGCTCTTGCTAACGCGGATCGAACACCTTGTGTGCGTGAGTGAGTGAGTGGAAACGAAGTGATTCACAAGCAAGCAATGATGAGGTGCAAAGAAATATTCATTTCAAATAAACCAAGCATCAAACTATTAAGGTTTACAAGATTCAATAATTACAACGAAGGAAAGAAGGAAGAGATAACCGATGGGTGAAGACTAGTGGCCGTTCACGGCCGGAATGGTAGGTTGTCGGGCTACCTCCGGACTCGGGCATATAATGCTTCCGGCGTAGAGAAATTGTCACGATTTCTCTACGTAGTTCCGTCGTCTTCTTCCTCAGATTTACTCTTCTTCTCGCCGGACTGGAACGGAAAACAGTTGCTTGAGGGCTTGCGGATGGTGGTGAACGCTCCCGGACAATGGAGAAAAGCTTGGAATGGTTGGAGAAGACTTCCCCTTGCGTAGGAGATGAAGTGGAGGTGTCCAAGAAGGGTAGTCGGCGGCGTACGGACTGGGAAATCCGCTCCCGGTGGCTCGATCCCGCCCTAAAAGCGGAACAGGCTTTTATATAGGCGCTGAAATGAATACTGCGCACGGTCATTGGCGCACGACCAGTGGTCGTGCGCACTGGAATTCTGCGATCGTGCGCGCTGCCTGGGCGGAGCCCTGCGAGGAAAGAAAAATATAAAATACATGTTCGCACGACCAGTGGCGCACGACCAGTGGTCGTGCGCACTATCGTAAGTGGTCGTGCGATAAGCCAGACAGAACTCATAAAAAGGGCGTTAAGTGCGCACGATCACTGGCGCACGACCAGTGGTCGTGAGCCAGTGATCGTGCGCAGTATTCCTGTACAGAATTGTACCGGGAACATGGTGATTAATTTACTATCAACCCGATGAGGCAAGTGTACCTATCAAATTGTAGTACCAAGGTCGTATTTAAAACACGGGGCTGTCAAGTATTACTACTCACGCTTTCAACTATTATCCCACCGTACGAGTGTTGGGTGATTTTGAGAATTTTTAAGACAATAATAAAGACGATATTAAAATGATAAAATCAGATTAAGAAAATAGCGTTTGATCAAAAATTCACCATGAAAAGAGACAAGAGAGTAGTAAAATTTAGTTTTACGATTGCAAAATAATTCTTGACCGTGGCGGTTCCGAAAATGAGAGATAGTCTCGCTAGAGTACTAAATCTCCTAACTTATAGACGGTTTGTTCCGAATCTCTTCGTAAAACAAACAGGTTTAAAGCGGCATTATCGAAGTGAACCGCACTATTGAATTTGACTCCAATCCGGAGGATTTACGTCATTCTATCTCTAGGGGTGCGTGCAACTCCTTCCTTCTTTGAGTGATCTTTCAAATCAATGAGTCTCTCGACTATTATGAAATGAGATCAAGGGTCTACTACCGTATACCGGAAATACGGAGTCGACGCAAAAATAAATCAAAGAAGGATCGAGAATAATTTAAACAAAAGCAAAACTAAGATATAAAAAGAAATCTCATCTCATTTCATGGATCCTCTTGATCAAATGCTAACGGAAAATTAGCTACGCATAATGGAAATTGAAACGACAATATTGTAAAAAGAAAACATTTTCATTAATTTGAAGAAGAAAAGTACAAGGAAATAAAAAGGGCAATACTATTATACTAAGAACAAGATTGCAATATTCTAAAAGAAAACTTACAAAACTTGGAAAGCTAAAACAAAAATACAATTCTCTCTTGATCTCTCTCTCTTGCCAAAAGTTCTTCCAAAGCATGAAGCATAGGCTCCTTTTATAGATGGAGGGGAAGATTCTAGAAATAAGAAAAGGAGAGAGGAGACAAAGAGAAATTCGGCCATGAGCATGGGCAAGGGAGATGAATGTATTTAATGGGGAGAGAGGGGAAGGAAGAGAGAGACCACCTTCAATGCATTATTTTAAAGAGGAAAATAAAGAGGAGATGGGGGGATGTATGAGGAATAAAAGAGAGAGAGAGAAGTGAGATTTCATTTAAGAAAAATAGGAGAGAGGAGGGAGGAGGAATTTCGGCCAGCCCAAATGCCATGCAAAGGTGGTGGTTTGCATGGTAAATTTCGGCCAACACAAGGGGGGCTGCTTGTAGAAGTTCGGGCTGCAAGTAGAGGGCTTGGGCTGCTCCAAATAAAGGGGGCTGCATGTAGAGGTTCGGCCAGCACAAGGGGGGGCTGCTTGCATGAGGTCGGGTTGCACCATCCTACAAGAAAACAAGTAATTAGTTAATAATAAAAATAAAAATAACATAAACTATGACACACATGAGGTAACAAAATAAAATAAAAGCAACATGACAACCTAACATAACATAAATAACAAACCTTAGATAACCAACATACAATATAACAAACATTAATTTTATAGGAACTAAAGCAAACATAAAATACAAACATCAATTTTTGTATATAAAAACCAAAAGAAAAATAAAACTTTCATAAACATAAAGTAACAATATTAAAATGACAACATAAAGTAAAATAGCCATAAAATGCAACGAAACTATAATTAAAATATAAGAAAATTGAACTAAACTAACCAAGAAACGATGACTAAAAGCTAGTCATCAAACTCCCCCATGCTTAAGAGTTTGCTTGCCCCCAAGCAAATGGAAATCGAAATAGAGGGGAAACAAAAGAAAAATAATTTTAAGTTGCATAATTAATTAAACCAAAATGGAAAATTAAACTGTCCTAATTTCTATGTTAACAACTAGTGGGGTGAGAAGTCCACAATAGAAAACTTGAAAAAGGAGACCTAAAAATATCATTAAAACATAAAGTAGAATTACATATTTCTAAATTCCTAAAACAAGGCATCCAAAATTTAGGAGAATAAGAAAAACAAAAGTAGAGATTCTAAATAAACGGCGCATTGAACGAATTACTAGGTTGCTAGAATAACGATTACCCCGAAATCATCTCAAGATAATCTCCAAAGAAATCCATCAATGATGGTGGCCATAGGCTTGTCCGTTCACACTCTCTCCACTACGCAGGTTTGTGTCACGTTCAAAAGATCAAAAGGGCTTAATAGGCGTAAATACTTGGTTTAGGTAAATGATTAGGAATTGGAATTCAAGGATAAAAACGATGGCTAACACACTAAACCAAGGGTGAGCTTTAAATAAACATAAAATTACAAGAATGAGAAATGACAAGTATGTCATTTCCTCCAATTCAAACTAAAGGAAAAACAAACACAAGGCCGTAAATTTTTTCTTTTCATACTTGGCCCCAAATAACTTCTTTGCTTTGGATTTCATTTTCATTTTTTTTCTTTTTTGATAATCATTTTTTTTTTCATTACACAAAAGAGAGCTCCAAATGCGAACTAAAGATTTCCTTTTCATTTTTCAAAAATTACTTCCCATCACAATAATGATATTTAAATAAAGCTCAAAGTCTAGTGTGAAATAGGAAGGGTTCTTGGGCTTTGGTGAAAATTGGAAGGTGGAGCTAAACAAAGAAAAAAGGAAAAGGCCCAAAATTGTTTTAGCAAGGGTAAAATTTTCGGTGGGCAATAAGGCTCAAGCGGGTCAAAAGGAGGGCCTAAATCATTTCTAAAGATCGTGAACAAACAACGCAAATGCTTCGAGAGTCGCTAAAGACAAGTTCTAGACACCAAGAAAGCATTACCCCAAATTGAAAAAAGGATAACGTTAACTAGCAACCGTTCATACGCAACAAAACCGAATAAAAAGAAATACTACAATTTGCTAACTTAAGGAGTAGAAAAATGGATGCCTATATTTAAGAAGTAGAAAAATAGTAAAACTAAACTATGTTGGAATAATAGATTTAGAAAACCGATTCAAGAAATTCTACATAGAACTAAAGAACCGCATGGGCATACACACCACTAGAAGAAACATAAAAATAAAGATAGACAATAATTTTTTGATTTTGATTTTCAAATAGATACTAAATTTTTTGGATTTTGTATTTTCTAATTTTTTTTGGATTTTTAATAAACCTTAAAGATAAAGTAGAGAAAACTACAATATTTTTGATTTTTATATTTTTTTTTTTGAAAAAAGGAAAAAGAGAAAAACAATGAAACCCTCCCCCATGCTTAAGCCATTCATTGCCCTCAATGAAAAATAAAACGAGAAAGAGGAGGAGATAGGGAAAGACAAGAAATGCAGTAAATAATAACTAGGAAAAAAAAAGAGCAGGACTTCCCCGGGTTTGTGAGGCCGTATGTGGATTCGCTCCCCATGCTTGCACTTTAGTGACTTGATCATCAGCAGGTATGATTTGATGCTTCTTGAAATCAGTAATGGCGGAGCGGCAATCACGAACTTTGAAGCGTTTGGGCCACCAGGAGGAAGAACAA
This sequence comes from Dactylorhiza incarnata, assembly GCA_033032865.1. Lineage (NCBI taxonomy): Eukaryota > Viridiplantae > Streptophyta > Magnoliopsida > Asparagales > Orchidaceae > Dactylorhiza > Dactylorhiza incarnata. Next base: position 5,691,564 of record JAWHQI010000068.1, read on the forward strand.
AATACGAAAATAAATGCAAAAAAAGAACTTGGGCGAGATCCCAAGATTGTACTTATTTAAACAATACATAATGTTTGAATAAAAAGTTCAATAATAATAAGTCCATAATAAGAGTTCCACTTTAAAAACAAAGTTCCACAACAAGAAAAAAATTACGAAATGAATAAAACTTGCTCCTTTTCAGGAGACACCAAATCATTAGAGAAATATAGTTTCAGTCGATGACCATTCACTTTAAATTCACCCTTATCCGGGTGCGAAATTAAAACAGTTCCGTACGGATAAACCTCTTTGACCGTAAATGGTCCAGACCATCGAGATTTAAGCTTGCCAGGAAAAAGACGTAAACGTGAATTACAGAGAAGAACTTGATCGCCTGGTTTAAACGTTTTAGGGTGGCGCAAGTTCTTATCGTGATAAAATTTTGTACGTTCTTTAAAAAGTTTGTTATTTTCATAAGCAAACGCTCTCCACTCGTCGAGTTCATTCAATTGATTTTTTCTATGCTCGCCGACTGAGTGCGAATCAAAATTAAAAAATTTGAGTGCCCAATACGCGCGGTATTCTACTTCAACCGGGAGATGACACGATTTTCCATAGACCAATCGGAAGGGAGTACAACCGATAGCGGTCTTGTACGCCGTCCGATAAGCCCAAAGAGCATCGTCTAATTTTAAAGACCAATCTTTGCGAGAAGTAGAAACAGGTTTTTTCTAAAATTCTTTTGAGTTCCCGATTGACAACCTCGACCTGGCCGTTAGTTTGGGGGTGGTAAGCGGTGGAAAGTTTATGCGTAACGCCATATTTGATTAAAACTTTAGTGAGTTGGGCGTTGCAGAAATGACTTCCCCTATCATTAACGATCGCTCGAGGGAAACCAAAATGAGAGAACAATTTTTTTAAAAAAGAAATCACAACGCGGGCATCATTACTTGGAAGAGCTTGGGCTTCTGCCCAACGAGAAACATAATCTACCGCGACTAAAATAAATTTATTACCTAAACTTGAAGGAAACGGGCCGACAAAGTCGATGCCCCATAATTCAAAAATCTCACATTCAAGGTAATAATTTTGTTCCATTTCATTTTTATTTGATATGTTTCTGGTCCGTTGGCATCGATCACATCCGCTCACAAAGATTTGAGCATCTTTGAATATGCTTGGCCAATAAAAGCCAGCACTAAGTACTTTGTGGGCGGTGCGGTTTGCTTGATAATGCCCGCCAGTTGGACCTTCATGAACATGCCTTAAAATTTTAAAACCTTCTTCCCGGGAAACGCATCTTCTTACCACCTGATCCGCACAAATGCGAAATAGAAAGGGGTCCTCCCAAAAATAATACTTCAACTCAGAAAAGAATTTCTTCTTTTGCTGAGATGAGTATTCTTTTGGGAGGACGCGGGCCACAAGATAATTGGCCAGATCGACAAACCAGGGAATAGAAGAAGAAACATTTAAAAGTTGTTCATCCGGGAAAGAATCATTAAGAAAATTTTCGTTTAACATACCTATCTCGGGGTTTTCTAATCGAGAAAGATGATCAGACGCTAGATTTTCCGCTCCTCTCTTATCCCGGATCTCCAAGTCGAATTATTGAAGTAGGAGGATCCAGCGAATAAGACGCGGCTTGGCGTCCGGTTTAGAGAGGAGGTACTTCAAGGCAGAATGATCCGTAAAAACTATAACTTTGGAAAGCGTAATATACGGCCGGAATTTATCAAAAGCGAAAATGATTGCTAAAAGTTCTTTTTCAGTTGTTGTGTAGTTTTCTTGCGCCGAGTTGAGAGTCTTGCTAGCGTAATAGATTGGGTGGAAATTTTTATCAATCCGTTGTCCTAGCACCGCACCTACCGCATGGTTACTCGCATCGCACATTATTTCAAACGGCAAATCCCAGACCGGAGCAATCATAATCGGAGCATTAATTAATTTATATTTTATCAATTCAAAAGCAGCTAAACATGATTCGTCAAAATTAAAAGGGATATCTTTTTCTAAGAGTTGGGTTAGAGGCTTTGTGATTTTTGAAAAGTCCTTGATAAAGCGCCGATATAACCCCGCGTGGCCTAGAAAACTTCTAATTGCTTTAATGTTTGTAGGCGGCGGCAGTTTTTTCGATTACCTCGACCTTAGCTTGATCGATCTCGATTCCCTTAGCAGAAATTTTGTGACCTAAGACTAACCCTTCTCTCACCATGAAATGGCATTTTTCCCAGTTTAAAACTAACTTAGTTTCTTCACAGCGTTCTAAAACCTTAGCCAAATTTTCTAAACATAATGAAAATGAATCACCAAAAACAGAGAAGTCATCCATAAATATTTCCATTATATTTTCTACATATTTATCGAAGATGGCTAACATACACCTCTGAAAGGTAGCAGGTGCGTTGCAAAGGCCGAAAGGCATCCTACGGTAAGCGAAAGTTCCGAAAGGGCAAGTAAATGTTGTCTTCTCTTGGTCCTCGGATGCGATAGGGATTTGAAAATACCCCGAGAGACCGTCGAGAAAGCAATAAAAACTATGCCCAGATAATCGTTCTAAAATTTGGTCGATAAAAGGGAGGGGGAAGTTATTCTTATGAGTGGCGTCATTAAGCTAACGATAATCGATACACATTCTCCATCCCGTTACCGTCCTAGTCGGGATTAACTCGTTATTCTCGTTCGCCACTACCGTGATCCCACCCTTCTTAGGCACTACCTGGACTGGACTCACCCACTTACTATCTGAGATTGGATAGATTATTCCCGCATCTAACAACTTAAGCACCTCTCCCTTTACGACCTCTTTCATGTTTGGATTAAGACGACGTTGAGGTTGGATTACAGGTTTTGAATCATTTTCAACAAAGATTTTGTGGGTGCAAAAAGAAGGGCTTATGCCCGAAATGTCGGAAATTTGCCACGCTATAGCTCGACGATGCTTTTGTAGCACTTCGATCAGTTGATCGTTCTCGGATTGAGAAAGAAATGTCGAGATTATAATGGGCAATTTAGAATTTTTTTCTAAAAAGGCGTACTTAAGATGATCGGGGAGTGGTTTGAGTTCAAGAGAAGGTGGTTCTTCATAAGAATTTTTTAAAACTTTTTCTTTTTCAAAAATAAGATTTTCAAAATTTTTTTGTCTAACAGTTGGTGGGTTTTCAAAATTTGTTTGCACGGACATAACCGTGTCTTCAAAAATATTTGGATAACTTTCAGAAAAGGAGGAAGAAAAATCATTTGAAGAAACATTAGAAAGAAGAAGTGAAGAATTATCATTGAACTCATCAAGAAAGAAACATGAGTCGTCATTTTTTAAAGAGTTTTTCATTGAATCATTAATAGAAAATGCGACCTCATCATCCCCTACACGAAGAAGAAGCTTCCCGTTACTCACATCAATAACCGCTTGAGAGGTGGCTAAAAAGGGACGACCAAGGATAAGAGGGACATCGACGTCTTCCTCAATATCAAGAATGACAAAATCCACCGGGAAGATGAATTTGTCGACCTTCACTAACACGTCCTCAACGATACCTAATGGGTACTTGATCGACCGATCAGCTAATTGGATACTCATACGTGTAGGGCTTAGAGTGCCCAATCCTAACTTCTTAAACAAAGAAAAAGGCATCAAATTGATGCTCGCACCCAAATCTGCTAACGCGTTTTTCATGAAAAGATTACCAAAAACACATGGAATAGAAAAGCTGCCCGGATCTTTTATCTTTTTAGGGAGATTAGTGTTTTTTATAACCGCCGAGCACTCTTCATTTAGCATTACATGAGATAGATTTTCCAACTTCTTTTTGTTTGTTAGCAAATCTTTCAAATATTTGGCGTACTTAGGCATTTGACTAATCGCTTCATGAAATGGTAAATTTATATGGATTTGTTTAAACATTTCAAGAAAGCGATGATACTGATCGTCTAACTTATCTTGCTTAAGCTTAGCGGGGTAGGGTGGCGGAGGAAATTCTTTTAAAACCTCATTACCTTGAAGATTATCTTTTTCTTTTTCAAAAATATTTTTTTCTTTTTCGCTTCCTAAATCAGTTTCCTTATGGATTACTTGTTCCTTATCAGCATGAGAGGCAATAACCTCTGACTCTTCCCTTGTGGTGGGCTCGTGGACTACTTTGCCGCTCCGAAGGGTGATCGTTTTCGTGTGTTCCCTTGGGTTTGGCTCAGTATTTGAGGGAAGAGTCCCAGGTGGTCTCTCGTAGAAAGCCTTAGCTAGTTGGCCGACTGTTGTTTCAAGATTTTTCATCGACCCAATTAGATTTCTAATGGTTGCGTCGTTAGAATTCATATATTTGGAAAATACTTCCTCCAAAGATGGAGGTTTTGGAAAATTTTGATTTTGATTTTGTGGTGGCGGTGGAGTAAAATCGTGTGGTGGACGTGCGGCGTTTGCGGGATTACTCCACGAAAAATTTGGATGATTACGCCATCCAGGGTGATACGAATTAGACGCAGCACTAAAACCAGGAGGAGCAGAAAAAGCAGAAAAATTAGAAAAATTGTTTTGAGCAGGCCTGGGTATGTTCCCCAGATAATCCACCTGCTCGGCAGCAGCAGCAATTGCATTTTCATGTACCTGACTAGCGGAGGCAGCAGTCATCTCCGTTACTTTCTTGTTCAGCATTTCCACTTGAAGCGCCAGTTGGGACACGGAGTCCACTTCATAGATACCTGCAGGTTTAATTGGGCGAGACCTAGGCGAATTCCACTGATAGGTGTTCATCGCCATATCCTCGATAAGCTCAAGAGCACCCTCCGGAGTTTTTCGGTTCAAAGAATCACCGGAAGCGGCGTCTATCATTTGCTGGGTTGCTTGATTTAGCCCGTTATAGAATGTCTGGACCTGTAACCATACAGGCAGAGCATGATGGGGGCAGCGTCTTAAAAGTTCTTTGAACCTCTCCCAAGTGTCATAGAGGGTCTCAGAATTGATTTGACTATAAGAACAAATATCAGTTCGAAATTTAGCAGTTTTGGCGGGGGGAAAATACCTAGCAAGAAATTTTTCTGTTAAAATGTCCCAAGTAGTGATTGATCCTCTTGGGAGAGAACTCAACCACTGTTTGGCTTTGTTTCTTAAAGAGAAGGGGAAGAGTCTTAGCCTAATCGCATCGTCTGAGACACCATTGATTTTGAAGGTATCACAGATTTCAAGGAAACTAGCAATATGTAAGTTCGGATCTTCATCTGGTAATCCGTCGAACTGCGCATATTGCTGCACCATTTGTATAGTGCCGGGCTTAAGCTCAAAATTATTGTTCGCTATGGCAGGTCGAACAATACTAGATTCTGTACCCTCCAAGTTTGGCCGAGCATAATAGGACATGGTCCGTTGCTGGTCAACTTCTGGATTGGGATCACCCATAATTTCAGAATTAGAATCACAATCACCGATAGAATCCTCAACCGTCTCCTGAGAAGTGGAACCACCGAATCGTAAATTTCTCCGAAAGGAGCGTTCGATTTCCGGGTCCAAATCAACAAGTAACGACGAATTCGTGCGGGTCATGCACTAGCAGAAAGAAAAGGGGAAGAGGGGAAAATAAACGAAAGTGAAAGAATACCAAAATTGAAAATGATGATGATGATTTTTTTTTCTTTTTTTAGAAAGATAATATTAGGCGGATTATAATAGTCCTGGACTTCCCGAGATCTGCCCTGTGAAGGGTTTGCAACGGTACTAGAGGCTGTGATGGGAATTCAAGCCCAAAGCGTCCTTTCCAGGATTTTAGGAAGGATAGAAAAAAAACGATGATATGGATTGATTATAATATATAATAATAATAATAATTTTTTTTTTATTTTTGTAGAAGTAATAGCGACGGCGTTTTCTTAATATTGACAAAAATCCCCGGCAACGGCGCCAAAAACTTGGTGATTAATTTACTATCAACCCGATGAGGCAAGTGTACCTATCAAATTGTAGTACCAAGGTCGTATTTAAAACACGGGGCTGTCAAGTATTACTACTCACGCTTTCAACTATTATCCCACCGTACGAGTGTTGGGTGATTTTGAGAATTTTTAAGATAATAATAAAGACGATATTAAAATGATAAAATCAGATTAAGAAAATAGCGTTTGATCAAAAATTCACCATGAAAAGAGACAAGAGAGTAGTAAAATTAAGTTCTACGATTGCAAAATAATTCTTGACCGTGGCGGTTCCGAAAATGAGAGATAGTCTCGCTAGAGTACTAAATCTCCTAACTTATAGACGGTTTGTTCCGAATCTCTTCGTAAAACAAACAGGTTTAAAGCCGCATTATCGAAGTGAACCGCACTATTGAATTTGACTCCAATCCGGAGGATTTACGTCATCCTATCTCTAGGGGTGCGTGCAACTCCTTCCTTCTTTGAGTGATCTTTCAAATCAATGAGTCTCTCGACTATTATGAAATGAGATCAAGGGTCTACTACCGTATACCGGAAATACGGAGTCGACGCAAAAATAAATCAAAGAAGGATCGAGAATAATTTAAACAAAAGCAAAACTAAGATATAAAAAGAAATCTCATCTCATTTCATGGATCCTCTTGATCAAACGCTAACGGAAAATTAGCTACGCATAATGGAAATTGAAACGACAATATTGTAAAAAGAGAACATTTTCATTAATTTGAAGAAGAAAAGTACAAGGAAATAAAAAGGGCAATACTATTATACTAAGAACAAGATTGCAATATTCTAAAAGAAAACTTACAAAACTTGGAAAGCTAAAACAAAAATACAATTCTCTCTTGATCTCTCTCTCTTGCCAAAAGTTCTTCCAAAGCATGAAGCATAGGCTCCTTTTATAGATGGAGGGGAAGATTCTAGAAATAAGAAAAGGAGAGGGGAGACAAAGAGAAATTCGGCCATGAGCATGGGCAAGGGAGATGAATGTATTTAATGGGGAGAGAGGGGAAGGAAGAGAGAGACCACCTTCAATGCATTATTTTAAAGAGGAAAATAAAGAGGAGATGGGGGGATGTATGAGGAATAAAAGAGAGAGAGAAGTGAGATTTCATTTAAGAAAAATAGGAGAGAGGAGGGAGGAGGAATTTCGGCCAGCCCAAATGCCATGCAAAGGTGGTGGTTTGCATGGTAAATTTCGGCCAACACAAGGGGGGCTGCTTGTAGAAGTTCGGGCTGCAAGTAGAGGGCTTGGGCTGCTCCAAATAAAGGGGGTTGCATGTAGAGGTTCGGCCAGCACAAGGGGGGGGGCTGCTTGCATGAGGTCGGGTTGCACCATCCTACAACAAAACAAGTAATTAGTTAATAATAAAAATAAAAATAACATAAACTATGACACACATGAGGTAACAAAATAAAATAAAAGCAACATGACAACCTAACATAACATAAATAACAAACCTTAGATAACCAACATACAATATAACAAACATTAATTTTATAGGAACTAAAGCAAACATAAAATACAAACATCAATTTTTTTATATAAAAACCAAAAGAAAAATAAAACTTTCATAAACATAAAGTAACAATATTAAAATGACAACATAAAGTAAAATAGCCATAAAATGCAACGAAACTATAATTAAAATATAAGAAAATTGAACTAAACTAACCAAGAAACGATGACTAAAAGCTAGTCATCAGAACACCTGCACGACACCTGTTCCAGCATACAACACCGGTCTAGCCACTGAAAGTGGGACTTAACAGTACATGAAAACTAATAACGAAATTAAGCACGAAATCACACCAAAACGGGCCAAAAGTGCACCTAGCATAGAATGATCAATATGAACTATAACAGGGCTAAAGTGCGGTGAAATGACTAAATAAACGACCCAGATGAGTCCATAAAAGTGTATATGTTCAGGACTCATCACACCCCCAGACTTACCTGTTTGCGCATCCCGAGCAAACGAATCCAGTGGAGTGTGAAAACGGTAGTTAACATAGAAAATTACACAGAGGAGTACGGTGCGAAGTAACATACACATGCGAGTAGAATTTCTAGTAACAAGAGATTCTAACTATGCTAACTAGTTTACGAAAGTATTAAAGCGTAACTAGAGATTTATCAAAACTCAGTTGGTGAATGATGAAGAATTCGAATGATCATGCCCGGTGTGAAAGTAACAAGACGCTAAGGCGGGTGTTGCACAAGGTCGGGTTTAGGAATAACTCCGCTGAAATCCATCAACGTCGTGAACCATACGCTCGCCCGGTCACACTCTCTCCACGGCGTTAGCAAACTCACAAGTCAAATCAGTAGGGCTTTTAGGAGTATAATGGGGCTTAGGCTGCGGTATGATATTCAAATTTAAACACGATGGCTACGCAACCCAAGTGAGCTAATGGAACGCTGCACCACACAGAACCAAAAACAACGCTCGTGTGACACACCCCCAGACTTATCATGAAAACTAGGTGTGCACACGGCCTACTTCATAATCACCAACAAATTTTCTATTTAGCTCGGGAGGATTTCTTTTCAATATACTTTTTCCAGATTTTTTTTTCTTCTTTTTACAATATACTTTTCTTCTTTTACTTATCCCCCAGTTGGTACAATTTCAGCGAAATGGCGTTAATTTCCCCTTCTCATCACAACGATTCCAAACATCACACCAAATGTAGAAAATGAGTGCAGATAACAGCAATTTGGTTGCGGGTGTAGGATAAGCTTTGGGCTTTGGTGGAAGAGGAGGAGCTGATCAAAGGAGTGGTAGGCACAAATTTGGCATGCAAAGGTGAGCGAAAAGGACAGGGAATGACAAGGCTCAAACTAGCCAAAAGGTGGCCTACATCACGTTTAACTCGACGAATCGCTCTCGCCCATGCTTCGAGAGTCGCTTGGGGCAAGTTCTTAGCCCACGAGAAAGGTAAACCTTCCTCCCGACTCGAGCAACACATGACTAGTGCTCGTACACACACAACACCGGGTTATCGTCAATTTCGTTCACATTCACCATTAGAGTATAATAAATCTAAAACTACGCAAAAAATATACTAATCATAAATTAAATGCATAGAGATAATCTAGTTTTACTCGAATTCTATTGTAGCATGCGGATGCGACTAGAACACTGCTCGAGTCAACATCGCACTCTAAATAGTAATTCCTAAGCTAACATCCTATTTCACATTCCTAACCATAATAGTTCATTCGGAAACAAAACAAATAGGTAAGCGCGCACTCATGTGGGTGAAGTGGTGCGAGAAGCAAGAAAATGATAATGACAATGAAAGATTTAAAACACGTCTACCATGCGGTGCAACTCGTGCGCAAAGTGGATAACATATGCTCTCCCCCAGACTCAATCTACACATTATCGGAAGATTGGTGTTAATTTCATGCACGATCCGCATCATCCACCAACACGAAGTACAAAGCACACTTGCAAACGGTACAACTAAAAGCATAAAAAAAATAGATAAAACTGAATTGAAACAGGTTAGAAAAACAAAAACAGCAAATTTTGGGTTGTCTCCCAGCAGCACTTTTGTTTTATGTCCTTAAGCTGGACCAAATACCTGTATTATAAATGTTTAAAGAGCACAGAAATTAAATAAAAGTGCAAGAGAATGTTTCACAAAATAAGAGAAATACAGAACATCAACTGTGAGCACTTTTATGGTGTTCGTCTCCCAATGTCACCAACTGACACTCCTTATTTATAATTGTGCCATCGTATAACTTCAGTCGATGTCCATTGACCTTAAATTTGTCTCCCTTATCCCCTGATATTTTGATGGCACCAAAGGGAGTGACGTCGGTCACCGAGAAAGGACCGCTCCACCTCGATTTTAACTTTCCTGGAAAGAGGCGGAGACGGGAGTTGTAAAGCAGCACTTGGTCCCCAATTTTGAACTCCTTAGGGATGATGTGTCGATCATGCCATTTTTTTGTTTTCTCTTTGTAGATGCGAGCGTTTTCATAAGCGAAATGCCGGAGCTCTTCCAATTCGTTGAGTTGTCAACGACGCGCCTTGGCCGCGGTTCCAATGTCCATGTTCAACAGTTTGGTTGCCCATAATGCTTTATGCTCCAGCTCCACAGGAAGATGGCATGCCTTGCCATAAACTAATTGAAACGGAGTCATGCCGATAGGTGTTTTGAAAGCGGTCCGGTAAGCCCATAATGCGTCGTCGACCTTTTTAGACCACTCCTTCCTATTTGAATGTATTGATTTCTCGATTATTCACTTGAGCTCGCGGTTGGATACTTCTACTTGTCCACATGTTTGGGGTGGTATGCTAAGGAAATTTTATGATGGACCCCAAACTTTTTCATGAGCTGCAAAAACTGCTTATTACAAAAATGACTACCGCCGTCGCTGATAATAGTTCTCGGCGTCCCAAACCTGGAGTAGATATTCTTGTGGATAAAATGTAGCACCGTGCTGGCATCATTCGTGGCAACCGCCTCGGCCTCCACCCATTTTGAGACATAATCAACTGCCACAATGATATAATGCTTACCATGAGACATTGGGAAAGGACCCATAAAGTCTATCCCCCAGACATCAAATGGTTCGCAGACCAGCATGTTATTGAGGGGCATCTCGTTATGCCGGGAGATATTTCCGGTCCTTTGCCATTCGTCACACTTGGTGACATAAACATGGGCGTCCCTGAAGAGGGTTGGCCAAAATAATCCGCATTGCAAGATTTTTCGCGTTGTTCGAACGGCCCCGAAGTGCCCGCCAGCTTCTCTGTCATGGCAGTGCTGCAGTATAGACTGAAACTCAGCTTCAGGAACGCAGCGTCTGATAATTCCATCACTACACGTATGGAATAAGAGTGGGTCTTCCCAAAAATAGTATTTTGAATCAGAGGCAAGCTTCCGTCTTTGCTGAGGGGACAGATTCGGAGAAAGGGTTTTACAAGCCAAGTAGTTAGCAATATCAGCGTACCATGGGGCTGTTGGATGAGGCGTAGTGATTGCGAATAACTTCTCATCCGGGAAATAATCGTTCGTTTCCTCCATAAAGCTGTTGGGGATGTCGGCCGTCATGTCGTACTCTAACCGTGAAAGATGATCAGCTATCACGTTCTCCACCCCTTTCTTGTCTTTGATTACAAAATTGTATTCCTGCAAAAGTAAAATCCAGCGAATCAGACGCGATTTGGATTCTTTTTTGCTGAAAAGATACCTAAGTGCAGCGTGGTCCGTGTACACGATTACTTCGGAAAGTACCAAGTATGAGTGAAATTTTTCAAAGGCGAAGACCACGGCTAGCATTTCTTTCTCCGTGGTGGTATAGTTTGCTTGCGCGCTGTTGAGAGTTAGACTGGCATACGCAATGGTGTGAAAAGTCTTATCTTTCTTTTGACTGAGTACAGCACCTACGGCCACATCACTTGCGTCACACATGATAATAAAGGGTAAATTCCAGTTGGGTGCCACCAAAATTGGAGCCGAGATGAGTTGTCCCCGTAAAGTTTCAAAGGCCTGCATACATGCATCGTCGAAGTGGAAGGGGAAATCTTTAACGAGTAAGCGAGATAAAGGCTTCGAAATGGATGAAAAGTCCTTAATAAACCTTCGATAAAATCCCACATGACCAAGAAAGCTTCGGATACCTTTCACTGACGTAGGCGGGGGGAGGTTTCTAATAACACTTACCTTCGCTTGATCCACCTCGAGCCCTTGGCAGGAAACCTTATGCCCCAACACAATTCCTTCGCGCACCATAAAATGGCATTTCTCCCTGTTCAAGACAAGATTGGTATCCTCACACCGCTTCAAAGTCTTGGCCAAATTCGCGAGGCAAGAATCGAAGCTGCTGCCAAAGAGAGTAAAGTCATCCATGAAAACTTCGAGGAAGTCTCCCACCATGTCAGTGAAAATAGAGAGCATACATCGTTGGAATTTTGCTGGGGCATTACACAGTCCGAATGGCATTCATTTAAATGCAAAGGTACCTGAGGGACATGTAAATGTTGTTTTGTCTTGATCAGACGGGTCTATTAAGATTTGATTGTAACCTGAGTACCCGTCCAAGAAACAGTAGTAGTCCTGCCCCGCTAACTTTTCTAACATCTGATCAATGAAGGGGAGTGGGAATTGATCCTTTCGTGTATCATCATTTAGCTTGCGGTAATTGATGCAGACTCTCCACCCGGTGATAATTCGGGTAGGTAGCAGCTCATTCTTTTCATTGGCAACAACGGTAATCCCTCCCTTTTTCGGTACCACCTGAACTGGGCTGACCCATTTGCTGTCGCTGATTGGGTAAATGATGCCAGTGTCTAAGAGCTTTATCACTTCTGCCTTCACTACCTCTTGCATTTTTGGGTTCAAACGCCTTTGGGGCTGTGCTGAGGGTTTGTACTGATCTTCAAGAAGGATCTTATGCATGCAGACAGTGGGGCTGATTCCCTTAATGTCTGCAAGAGAGCGTCCAAAAACTTTATGGTACTTTCTCAGCACACCCACTAATGCGGTTTCGTTAGCTGCGGAAAGAGCTGCGGAAATAATCACTGGATGCGTGGCATTTTCTCCAAGAAAAGCGTACTTTAGAGAATCCGGTAGTTGTTTGAGAGCCGGAAGAATGTTTGGATCAGCAGAATCACTGGATGGCCCTCCGATTGAATGTGGAATATCGGGCTGGCTCGCATGAGCCCCGTCATTGCCCAAGTCCTCGCGCCGCCAACACATCTCGCAGTCATCCAAATCCACATCGATCTGGTCATCGAATTCTTCAAGCAGCTCAGTCGGTTTGCATTCCATGATCTGGAAGAGTTGCGACGGGTTGTGGACGTTAAAGGATATAGCGTCCTCCCCCAATCTGAGCGTGAGCTCCCCCTGCTCCACATTAATGATAGCACGAGCTGTAGCGAGAAAGGGCCGCCCCAAGATAATGGGCACCAAAGTATCAACCTTCATGTCGAGGATGACAAAATCGGCTGGAAATGCGAGGCCGTTTACTACTATTGTGAGGTCCTCGACAATTCCAGACGGCTTTTTGATCGACCGATCAGCTAGCTGTAGCATTACCCGTGTCGGCTTCAAGGTCCCTGCACCTAGTTCACGAAAGATAGAGAGTGGCATCAAGTTGATTGATGCCCCCAAATCACAGAGCGCCTGGCTGAAACGGTGATGACCGATCCTGCACGGAATAGTGAAGCAGCCCGGATCTTTGCACTTTGTGGGCATATTGGAGATGATGGCGGAGCACTCCTCAGTGAGGTCGACAGTCTTGAGATCCTCCAACAGTCTCCGCTTCGAAATCAAGTCTTTCAAGAACTTGGAGTAGCCCGGCATTTGAGAAATGGCTTCAATCAGAGGGATGCTCACTTGCACTCCTTTCATTATTTCCAGGAATTTGCGGAACTGCTTCTCAGATTTCTCGTTTCGCAACCTGTGGGGGAATGGGGGATGAACAACACTTCCCGAGGGTTGTGCCTCGCTCACGAGGTCTGGCTCAACATGAATCTGAGTCTGCTTCTCGGCCATGTCTGAATTACACTTGTCAGTGGGCCTCACAAGTGATTCCTGTCGAGGAGGATAGTCAACACCTCTACCGCTTCTCAATCGCATGGTATTCACAGACTCCGGATGCTGACTTGCAAGCCCAGAAACAACATTGGTAAGAATCCCTATAGTGGAGTGAAGCTGTTGAATTGCGGAAGATTGGTCATTCATTTTATCCAGCATCCCGACCACCAAAGCTGCTAACGGCTCTGTTTGCCCTGATGGCACGTGACCCGCAGCTTCGTGGAATGTTACTTCGTTAACTTCAGCAGTACTGGGGGAAAGAATGACATGACTCCAGTGCTGGCTGGTGTGAACAATATTCACGACCACTTCCCACGCGTCCTTCCCCAATTTATTAAACAGGGCCCCTCCGGCTGCCACATCGAATAACAGACGGAATTTGTCCAACACGCCGAAATAGAAAATCTGAATTAGAAAGACCTCTGATAGATCTTCACGGTAGCATCCCCGATGCAGGGATTGGAAATGCTCCAAAGCATCAACTAGAGTCTCCTCCTTTCCCTGACCGAAGGTTATGAGTTCCCTGTACTTGTCCAACACTCGGGTACGGTGTTGAAACTCATGCAAAAATCCCCCCTCGAGCTGCTTCCATGAGGTCGCCTCTTTTTTTCAGAAATCCCAGTACCAGCTTTTGGCTTTATTATGTAGGGAAAATGAAAATGCTAGGATCTTTTGCGGGTCGTTTTCAACTCCACTGAATATACTTGTATAGTAAATTTCTAAGAAGTTCTGCATGTGTTGCACCGCATCTTCATGTTTATCCCCACTGAACCTGCAGTTCCCAGTCATATACTCAATGATGTCGGAGGAAATCCCGAAGTCAAGATCGTTCCTTTGTGCTTGAACCTTTACATCATTTAAACTTCCTTGATAGATGTATTCCTGGATGGAGGTCATGCTAGGAATACTTGAAACCCAAAAGATTAGCGCACGATGGAAAGGACGTAGGTAAAAAAAAATGTGCGTATCAAAAATAAGCAAAGAAAACAGAGTTAAACAAAGAGAATTAATAAAAGAGACAAGTTCCTCGTGCAACGATTTTTCACGCAGACGAATTCGTCACGTCTGCATTCCCCGGCAACGGCGCCAAAAACTTGATGCGTGTCGGCAAGTGCACCGGTCGCTGTCAAGTAATAAATGTGGAGAATGGAATCCCCGGATGTTGGTCTCTTGAGGAATGCAGGTTGGGTGATCGAATCGCGTAGTGTGACTATTGTTACACAAGTGTTAACAAACACAAAACGGGGCTTTGGTTGGTTTTTCCTACTCTTAACAACAGTAAAAGAATTGCGGGTCGAAAACACCGCTTCGCAAGGTGAGATGGATGCGACGGCCGCGATGCCATGCTTCGAGAGGCGGATGGAGCGTGCTCAAGTGCGAGAAGGTGAGGGTCGCAAACACCTCTTCACAAACGTCGTTAGCTCTTGTTAACGCGGATCGAACACCTTGTGTGCGTGAGTGAGTGAGTGGAAATGAAGTGATTCACAAGCAAGCAATGATGAGGTGCAAAGAAATATTCATTTCAAATAAACCAAACATCAAACTATTCAGGTTTACAAGATTCAACAATTACAACGAAGGAAAGAAGGAAGAGATAACCGATGGGTGAAGACTAGCGGCCGTTCACGGCCGGAATGGTAGGTTGTCGGGCTACCTCCGGACTCGGGCGGACAATGCTTCCGGCGTAGAGAAACTGTCACGATTTCTCTATGTAGTTCCGTCGTCTTCTTCCTCAGATTTACTCTTCTTCTCGCCGGACTGGAACGGAAAACAGTTGCTTGAGGGCTTGCGGATGGTGGAGAACGCTCCCGGACAATGGAGAAAAGCTTGGAATGGTTGGAGAAGACTTCCCCTTGCGTAGGAGATGAAGTGGAGGTGTCCAAGAAGGGTAGTCGGCGGCGTACGGACTGGGAAATCCGCTCCCGGTGGCTCGATCCCGCCCTAAAAGCGGAGCAGGCTTTTATATAGGCGCTGAAATGAATACTGCGCACGGTCATTGGCGCACGACCAGTGGTCATGCGCACTGGAATTCTGCGATCGTGCGCGCTGCCTGGGCGGAGCCCTGCGAGGAAAGAAAATTATAAAATACATGTTCGCACGACCAGTGGCGCACGACCAGTGGTCGTGCGCACTATCGTAAGTGGTCGTGCGATAAGCCAGACAGAACTCATAAAAAGGGCGTTAAGTGCGCACGATCACTGGCGCACGACCAGTTGTCGTGCGCGCCGGAGCCAGTGATCGTGCGCAGTATTCCTGTACAGAATTATACCGGGAACACCTGCACGACACCTGTTCCAGCATACAACACCGGTCTAGCCACTGAAAGTGGGACTTAACAGCACATGAAAACTAATAACGAAATTAAGCACGAAATCACACCAAAACGGGCCAAAAGTGCACCTAGCATAGAATGATCAATATGAACTATAACAGGGCTAAAGTGCGGTGAAATGACTAAATAAACGGCCCAGATGAGTCCATAAAAGTGTATATGATCAGGACTCATCATGTAGCTTACGGTGAAGTGTTATATCGGCAAGGTGTGGTGCGACGTCATCCCCATGGATGTTTGTCATGTACTACTAGGACGACCGTGGCTTTATGATTATGACGCGACCCATTTCTTACGAGCCAACACATACGAGTTTAAGTTTAATGGTAAGACCATTGTCTTGAAACCCTCACCGCCTAAGGATCCGTCGATTGCCTCCAAAGACATAATTGTGCCTGCGGAAAAGAAAACAATAGGCTTGATAAGTAGGAAGGAATTAGAGCGTGAGACCTTCTTGAATGACGTCATCTATGCTTTAGTATGTCTACAAGCTAAGGACGATTCACTATCTTTAGAGAACCTACCGTTATCTCTGCGAACACTTTTGGAAGAGTATAAGGACGTCTATCCGGTGGACTTACCATCTGAGTTGCCACCCAGGAGGGAAATCCATCATGAGATTGATTTCATCCCGGGCTCATCATTGCCTAATCTCCCCCATTATCGACTCAATCCCGCCGTACATAATGAATTACAAACTTTAATTTCAGATTTATTAGCAAAGGGATATATCCGCCATAGTAAGAGTCCATGTGCCGTCCCTGAACTTTTGGTCCCAAAAAAAGATAAGTCTTGGAGATTGTGTGTAGACTACCGGGCCATAAATAAAATTACTGTTAAATATAGGTTTCCCATCCCACGTTTGGACGATTTATTAGATATGTTATCTGGAGCCACCATATTCTCAAAGTTGGATTTTAAAAGTGGTTACCAGCAAATAAGTATACGGGAGGGAGACGAATGGAAAACGACATTTATGTCTAAGGATGGGCTCTATGAGTGTTTCGTGCTTGGAGAGGGGCTCACCAACGGACCGAGTACTTTCTCGCAGTTAATGACCCAAATATTTAAACCATATATGGGAAAATTTGTAGAGGTCTATTTCGATGACATCTTAGTATTTAGTCTCTCGCCGATGGACCATGAAGAACATTTGAGGACGATCCTTACTACATTGCTCCAAGAAACTTTATTTATTAATCTTAATGTTGGATATATTGCCCTCAATAGTACCTTGATTTGAAGAGGCATCACTCTCAATGCTAAGGACATATTGTATTTGATGAGCTATACTTGTGTAAGATATACAGGTGTAGGTGACTCAAAAGAAAGGGCCAAACATGCCCTTAGATGTGGAGAAATCATCTTCCAAAAGATGAAGTTTTGTCTCAGCCGAACCGCTGAGACGAGGGGGGCAAAAACGCTGAGACGAGGAGCCGTCTCAGCATATCCGCTGAGAAGAAGGTGCCTACGCTGAGAAGTTCATTATACGCTAAGAATCAGCGTGGTCGTCGAACTAGGCTCGACATTCGTCGAACTGGGCTCGACATTCGTCGAACGCTGAACGCCGTTCGTCGACCGCTGAGACGAGATCAAAGCTGAAGCCGCTGAGAAGACACACTAGGCAAGATTGTCGAATGCTGAACGTCATTCGACAAACTCTGAGACGAGGAGCGGTCTCAGCGGAGCCGCTGAGAAGACACACAAGGCTAGTTTGTCGAGCGCTGAGCTGGCAAGATCGTCGAACGCAGGGGACAGCTGGTTCGTCGAACGCAGAGTGTTCCACGTTCATCGAGCGCAGTCCTTCTCTACGGAAAAGTAGTGGGGCGGGTCCTGCGGCTAGGACTAGTTGCAGAAAAGTTGTGTGGGGTCCACCATCTTCTCCCATACCTCTCAGCTGATCAGCTAAGAGCCGTTGAAGATCAGAGATGTATAAAAGGAAGAGTTAGGGCACATTTGAAGCTCTCGGCAACGTGCGAAAAAGATCAACTGTTACATTGACGGCTGAAGCTCTCGTCTTCTTCCTCCTGCTCACTGAACAAGAAGAAGAAGAAAACAGAGAAAGAAAGTTAGATCCTTTGCAAGAAGGAGCAAGGTGATCTTCCATCACTCTGTCGAAGAGGAAGATCAAGTTAGTAGATGGCATCGACATCTTCAGCTACAGGAAGCACACACAGTGCAGGATCTACAGGAGAGTATCTCTACTATAGAATACTTCTAAATCATTTTTCTATAGGGCATTTTGCCTGAGCTGTAAGACCTTTTGGTGTGAGATTGTAGGAACCTGAGGGTTGTGAGTTGTAGGGCTGAAGGCCTGAGTGTAGGATCTGGAGCAGATCTGAGGTAGGGATTAACAGACTGAGGTAGGACCAGGAGCTGGTTCGAGCTGTAGGAGGAGGAGTCCTCTGAGTGGTAGGACCTGGGAGAGGTCTGAGTTGTACGACATTATTGTCTGAGCTGTAGGAGGTGTTATCCTCTGAGTTTGTAGGGCAGCTGTGCCTGAGGTATGAGCTGGAGATAGCTCTGAGTTGTAGGGACTTGTATCCTGAGGTAGGATCATTCTTGATCTGAGAAGTTCTGAGGAACTTGTGATGTAAGCTCTTTGAGCCGAGTTTGGAGAAGTTGGCCCTGTCTAACACACTGTTAGAAGGGTGGAGGGGGAACGTGGACTACCCATAGACACACTGTCTTTGGGGAACCACTATAAATTATTGTGTGCTTTCTGTGTTTGCTGATTTGCTTGAACCAACTCTGAAAATAGCTAAAGCTAATCAAGTAAAATTTAAAAGACCTATTCACCCCCCCCCCCTCTAGGTGACTTAGACTTCAAACCTTATATTCTTTCAAGTGGTATCAGAGGCAGGTTGGTCAAAAAGGACTTAACAGTCTGACCAGATCCTAAAAGGTTTAGTCTAGTCAATTCCCAATGGCCTCTAGTGTAATGCAGAAGGAGATGAGCTCAATGAAACTGCCCATATGTAACAAAGCCAACTTTGGCATATGGAAGTAGAGGGTTAGGCTGTACATGGAAGCCTCAGACCCTAGAATCTACATTACTGTTCAGGAAGGCCCCTTTATTATCACAAAACCCTCCACTGTTGATCCTACCAGGCAAGTAGGCAAACCATACACTGAAATGACCAAGGATGAGATAGCATGGCTACTATGGATTAGAGGGCTCAAAATATCATAGTCAATGCTATTAATGACTCAACTTTTAAAAATTTAGTGCACTGTGCATCTGCTAAGGAGATGTGGGATACACTGATTGTGTACATGGAAGGGACTGAAGATGTGAGGAATGACAGGAAGTCACTCCTCAATCAGGAATATGAAGCTTTCAGGCAGCAAGGGCAGGAGAGCATCTCCATGTGTTATGAAAGGTTCTTTAGAATAATAAATGAACTAAGAACATATGAGAGAGTGTTCACAAATTATGAGCTGAATGATAAGTTTCTCAAATCTCTAACAAGAGATTGGGACACAAAAATTTGTGCCATAAGGGAGGTGGCAAAGCTGACTAAAACTCCTCCCCAAACTCTCTATGGAAAGCTGCTCTCCTATGAAATGCAACTGACTTCCAGGAAGGAAGAAGAGCAGAAGGCAAAGGGTGATACCAGGGAGAATTCCCTGGCCTTCAAGGCTGAAAGCTCAAGAAGAGGGAGAGAAGGCTCACTCACCTCCGAGAAGATCTGCTGAACCAGAAGATTCTGAGCCTAGCTCATCAAGCTCCTCTTCTTCTGATGAAGAAATTGCTGTTCTTACAAGGCACTTCAGAAAGCTGCTGAAGAGGAAGCAATGGAAGAATAAGCCTTCCTCCTCACATCACAATAAGGAGGACAGCAAGGAGTCAAAGCATCACTCCAGAAGTGACAGGTATGAGTCTAACTCAAAACATAATTCTTCCAAAGTTGTTTGCTATTGCTGCAGCAAGCCTGGGCATGTCATTGCTAACTGCCCTGTGAAGAGAAGAGAGAAGGATGAGAGGAAGACTCATCATTCAAGGAGCAAGAAAGGAGAGAAATCCTTTCTAGCTAAGAAGAAGAAGAAGAGCTGGAGTGAATCAGACTCTAGCTCATCAGAATCTGAAATGGAAGAAGCCCTCATTGGGCTGGTTGCTGTTGAAGAAACTGTTGTTGGCAGGATGGGAGTCAGGGCCTCTCTATCACATTCAGACAGATATGTAGAGGAGGATGAGGTCATTCACAATGACCATGGGCTGATGGCTCTAACTAAAGATGAGGACAGCCACAATAATTCTGAACATGAGCAGGTATTAATTCATTCCATATCCTCTTCTGATTATGAGACTAGTCTAGAATCTGATGCACCTCCATCAATTGATGGAAGAGGCAAGGATGCTGAGGAAGAATTCAATCAACTGATTGATAAGTATGGTATTCTTTTGGAAGCTCTAAAGAAGGGCAAGAAGCTTGCCAAGAGGCAAGCCCAGGAAATTGTTTCCCTCAAGATGACTAAGGATGTCAACACTGAACCTACCACCCTGGTGGCTCAGATGATTATACAGATTAACCATCTTCAAGGGTTAAATATTATGCAATTAAGCACTATTTCCCTGAAGAACAAGGTCATCAAGGACCTTGAAGAAAAGCTTGAGAAGGAGAAGAGCCTAGTGGCTCAACTCTCCAAGCCCAAATCTGTGCTTCCCCTTTTTGACACCTTCTCCTCTCAAACCAATAGGAGAGGACCTGGATTCAACAAGATGGAAGTAGGAGAAGGGAGTGGAGTAAAGAGCAAGAAGAAGGCTAAGCCTCAACCCACCTCTCAAAAGGTGATGCTTCCTTCCAACAGGTATGACCATGAAGGCATTCATGGTCACTGGAAGATTGGGAGTTACTATAGGAAGGTAAATGCTCCTTCCCATAGTAAAAGAGAGGGCATGGGTTTGAGAGCAATGAAAGCTCACCATGAGGAAATACAAATGGCCCAATCTGGACCATTTATTTTTGGTTCTTCAGCACCTTCAGTCAAGAATAAGGAAGCAAGCACTTCCAAATCTGCCTCAGCAAAAAGCAAGACTACTGTCAAATCTGTTGACAAGGCCTGCTGCCCAGAGTCTGATTCCCTCTGACCTAGTATGGCTACTAAGCAAAGCTAGCTGAGGCCATCAGGACAAATAGCAGCAAGACAATCCACAAATTATCCTTTAGTCAGATTATTGCTGAAAGAAACAGGAAGAATGCTGCAGTGTCCTCTGCTGAACATGTGCACAGTGCTGTACTTATTCGGAAAAATGCTCAGAAAAGGAGATACAATATTCATGATTGTTGGTGTTGTGGCAAGGTTGGACACTTTGCCATAGATTGTTGGTACAACCCCAATGTACCTATTGCAAAGACTTTCCTGCTAGGAGGGTAGCTAGTGTGAGAGTATCTCATCAAACTAACAGGCACCTAGGACCCAAAACTCTTTGGGATCCTAAGGATAACTAAATCCTTCTTTGCAGGGTAGTTCAAGTACCAATATCAATCAAATATGGTACTTGGACAGTGGGTGCTCAAAGCACATGACAGGAACTAGGAGTCTCCTATAGGATTACAAGCCTGTGAAGAATGGACCCAAAGTCATCTTTGGGGGGTCAGAAAAGGGAGTCACCAGAGGTTATGGTATGATCACTAATGGCATAGTCTCTTTCACAAAATTAGCTTATGTTGAAGGGTTGCAACACAACCTTGTCAGCATAAGCCAACTGTGTGATCTTGGCCATGTCATTGAATTTCACAATGATAAGTGCCTCATCAAAAGGTCTGATGACTTGGAGATCATTCTTTCAGGCACTAGGAGTGGAAATATTTATTGTTTAGATTTCTTCTGCAAATCTTTTTCCTCTCTTGTATGTCTTGTAGCAGATGAGAGTGATTCTCTATGTGTTCAATGGCACAAGAGACTTGCCCACATCAACTACAAGAAAATGCATAGACTATTCCCTAAGAACTTGGTTAGAAATAGTCCTAATTTAAAATGTGTTAAAAATGGCCCATGTCATGCTTGCCAAATGGGTAAGCAAATAAGGGCCACTTTTAAAAGTATTGGCTACAAAGACACTAAGAGATGTCTTTATCTATTGCACATGGACTTGTTTGGTCCTATGCCAATTCAAAGCTTAGGAGGGAAGTTGTATACCTTAGTGATTGTTGATGATCACTCAAGATATACATGGGTATTTTTCCTTAGGAAGAAATCTGATACTCTAAATGTCTTCATAAGCCATGTCAAGGCCATTCAGAATTACTTGCAATGTACTGTGGTCAGAACTAGTTTGACCATGGCACAGAGTTTAAATCTGAAGCCATGACAAGATTCTGTCAAGAACTAGGTATCTTTCAAGAATTTTCCTCTCCAAGGACCCCACAACAAAATGGGGTGGCTGAGAGGAGGAATAGATCATTGATAGAAGCTGGGAGAACATTGCTTAGTGACTCTTCACTCCCAGAATATTTCTGGGCTGAAGTAGTCAATACTTCCTGTTATGTTCTCAATAGAGCTTCCATCAATAAAGATCATGGAATTACCCCCTATGAGATTTTAAATGGCAAACAACCAACAATTTCATACTTAGGATCTTTGGATCTAATTGCTACATTCTAAACAATGGAAAAGCTCAGTTAACCAAGTTTGATGAAAAATGCAACATGGGGATTCTGGTTGGATATAGCTCACATAGTAGAGCCTATAGGGTATATAACAAGAAAACTCATGTTGTGGAAGAGTCCATGCATGTAGTATTTGATGAGTCCAGCCTAGTCTACATGGGCTGGCCCAGTTCTTCTGTTCGGACAGGAAGTGAAGATGCAATGGAAGAACTATCCATATAAGAACATTCCAGCAACAATAAAGCAAATCCTGATGCAGAAGTTAAAGAAGAAGCAGAGGTGCAAGATGCTGAAGATGCTGAAGAAGTTGCTGAACCAGTTGAAGAAGTTCAGCAAGTTGAGCACAGATTTCCTGCAGCTACAAGACATCTAAGGGATCATCCCTTAGAACAGATTATTGGAAATGTCCAGCAAGGTGTGACAACCAGAAGCAGAGCTCATAATGAGGCCCTGTTCCTCAGTTTTCTGTCACAGGTAGAGCCTAAGAAGTTTGAAGAGGCCAATATGGATCCATTCTGGATCCAGGCAATGCAGGAAGAACTGTTGCAATTCAAAAGATGCAAAGAATGGAAATTGGTGCCAAGACCACAAGGACACAACATCATTGGCACCAAATGGATCTTCAGAAATAAGATGGATGAGAATGGAACAATCATCAAGAACAAGGCAAGGCTTGTTGCAAAGGGATACAGGCAAGAGGAAGGGATTGACTTTGATCAAACCTTTGCCCCAGTTGCAAGGTTGGAGGCGATAAGATTATTCCTTGCACATGCATCCCATAAAGGCTTCAAAGTATATCAAATGGATGTCAAGTCAGCATTACTAAATGGAAATCTGAAAGAGGAAGTATATGTAGAGCAGCCATCAGGTTTTGTCCATCCTACTCTCACTTCTCATGCCTATTTTCTTAAGAAAGCCCTGTATGGTCTTAAGCAAGCCCCAAGGGCTTGGTATGAGACATTGTCTAGCTTTCTCATCAAGAACAAGTTCTTGAGGGGAAAGATAAATAACACATTGTTTCTTAGGGAAACAAGGGGCAAGATTCTCCTAGTCCAAATATATGTTGATGACATAATTTTTGGGTCTACTGATGACAACCTCTACAAGAGATTTGCTAATCTAATGCAGGGGGAGTTTGAGATGAGCAGTATGGGTGAGCTCAAATATTTCCTTGGGTTCCATGTGAAACAGTCTGAGGATGGAATCTTCATTTCCCAAACTAAGTACACCAAGAAGCTCATCAAGAAATTTGGGATGGAATCTTCTTCCACTATGAGGACACCCATGGGATCTAATGTATCATTAGACAAGGATGAAAAGGGGAAGGCCTTTGATGAGTCCATGTACAGGTGTATCATTGGATCCCTGTTGTACTTAACTGCGAGTAGGCCAGACATTATGTATTCTACATGTGTTTGTGCTAGGCATCAGGCCTGTCCTAAGGAGTCTCACTACACCTCTGTGAAGAGGATCTTGAGATACCTCAAGGGAAGCCTGAATCATGGCCTTTGGTACCCTAGAAATAATGATTTTGAACTGATAGGCTACTCAGATGCAGATTTTGCAGGATGCAAAGAGGACAGGAAAAGCACAAGTGGCACCTGTCAATTCCTAGGGAGGAGGCTGGTCTCATGGAGCAGCAAAAAGCAAACCAGTGTGGCCATATCCATTGCTGAGTCAGAGTACATTGCAGCAGGTAGCTGTTGTGCTCAAATTCAGTGGATCCAACATCAGTTGAAAGACTACAGCATCAAGGTAAGACATTCTCCCCTGATGTGTGACTCATCCAGTGCAATTTCTATTGCTAAGAATCCTATTTCCCATAGCAGGACCAAGTACATAGAAATTAGGTATCATTTTATTAGGGAGCATGTAGAGTGTGAAAATATCAAACTTGAATATGTCCCTACAGACAATCAAGTAGCTGATATCTTCACTAAGCCATTGGATGAGGCCAAGTTTAATGATTTCAAGATAGAACTAGGGATGTTGAGTGTAGACTAGTAGTCACATTGAGGGGGAGCTAGAATGGGATGTTCAATTTGAGCAGGTACAGTTATTACAGAAATCGCTCACCAATTAAGGGGGAGCAAATTCCCTGCTCAGGTTGAGGGGGAGATGGCAAATGCCAAGATTGTATAGGTTGTCCTATAAGTTGATCCAAAGGGATCTATAGATGTTGCCTCCCAATCCCTAATGGGATAAATAGTTGAAGAAACCAGAAAGGGGGAGAAAGAGCCATTGCTAAGTAAGAACCTATGCTTAGGATATTAGCTAGAGGGAGATAGGACCTATGCTCCACAGATCAATTTTCTGTGATATGATTTTTGTTATTAATGTACCTTAGCATTGTGGATGTTCTGCCTTCTTCAAATAGGGGGAGATTGTTGGGTATATTGCCCTCAATAGTACCTTGATTTGAAGAGGCATCACTCTCAATGCTAAGGACATATTGTATTTGATGAGCTAGACTTGTGTAAGATATACAGGTGCAGGTGACTCAAAAGAAAGGGCCAAACATGCCCTTAGATGTGGAGAAATCATCTTCCAAAAGATGAAGTTTTGTCTCAGCCGAACCGCTGAGATGAGGGGGGCAAAACTGCTGAGACGAGGAGCCGTCTCAGCGTATCCGCTGAGAAGAAGGTGCCTCTGCTGAGAAGTTCATTATACACTAAGAATCAGCGTGGTCGTCGAACTGGGCTCGACATTCGTCGAACGCTGAACGCTGTTTGTCGACCACTGAGACGAGATCAAAGCTGAAGCCGCTGAGAAGACACACTAGGCAAGATTGTCGAACGCTGAATTCCATTCAACAAACGCTGAGACGAGGAGCCGTCTCAGCGGAGCCACTGAGAAGACACACAAGGCAAATTTGTCGAGCGCTGAGCTGGCAAGATCGTCGAACGCAGGGGACAGCTGGTTCGTCGAACGCAGAGTGTTCCACGTTCGTCGAGCGCAGTCCTTCTCTACGGAAAAGTAGGGCGGCGGGTCCTGCGGCTAGGACTAGTTGCAGAAAATTTGTGTGGGGTCCAAAATCTTCTCCCATACCTCTCAGCAGATCATCTAAGAGCCGTTGAAGATCAGAGATGTATAAAACGAAGAGTTAGGGCACATTTGAAGCTCTCGGCAACGTGCGAAAGAGATCAACTGTTACATTGACGGCTGAAGCTCTCGTCTTCTTCCTCCTACTCACTGAACAAGAAGAAGAAGAAGAAAACAGAGAAAGAAAGTTAGCTCCTTTGCAAGAAGGAGCAAGGTGATCTTCCATCTTTTTGTCGAAGAGGAAGATCAAGTTAGTAGCTGGCATCGAAATCTTCAGCTACAGGAAGCACAGACGGTGCAAGATCTACAGGAGAGTACCTATACTGCAGAATATTTCTAAATCATTTTTCTGTAGGGCATTTTGCCTGAGCTGTAAGACCTTTTGGTCTGAGATTGTAGGAACCTGAGGGTTGTGAGTTGTAGGGTTGAAGGCCTGAGTGTAGGATCTGGAGCAGATCTAAGGTAGGGCTTACCAGCCTGAGGTAGGACCCGGAGCTGGTCCGAGCTGTAGGAGGAGGAGTCCTCTGAGTGGTAGGACCTGGGAGAGGTCTGAGTTGTAGGACATTATTGTCTGAGCTGTAGGAGGTGTTATACTCTGAGTTTGTAGGGCAGCTGTGCCTGAGGTAGGAGCTGGAGATAGCTCTGAGTTGTAGGGACTTGTGTCCTGAGGTAGGATCATTCTTGATCTGAGATGTTCTTGTGCTGTAAGCTCTTTGAGCCGAGGTTGGAGTTGGAGAAGTTGGCCCTGTCTAACACACTGTTAGAAGGGTGGAGGGAGAAAGTGGACTATCCATAGACACACTGTCTTTGGGGAACCACTATAAATTATTGTGTGCTTTCTGTGTTTGCTGATTTGCTTGAACCAACCCTGAAAACAGCTAAAGCTAATCAAGTAAAATTTAAAAGACCTATTCACCCCCCCCCCCCCTCTAGGTGACTTAGACTTCAAACCTTATATTCTTTCACTTAAAAAGTGCGCATTTGGTGTGACTTCTGTAGAGTTTCTAGGATACAAAGTGAGTTTCGAAGGTATTCATGTTGACCCTAAAAAGGTCCAAGTTATTCGAGAATGGCCAGAACCTAAAAATATCTGGGAGGTTAGAAGTTTTCATGGATTGGCCACGTTTTATCGATGGTTTATTCGCAATTTTAGTAGTATAATGGCACCAATCACTGAATGCATGAAGAAGGGTGAATTTAAGTGGACTAAAATGGTCACTACTGCATTTCAAATGATTAAGGAACGGATGTCCGAAGCCCCACTACTACGGTTGCCGGATTGTAGCAAGGTGTTTGATTTATCATGTGATGCATCTGGGATAGGAATCAGAGGAGTTTTAAGTCAAGAGGGACATCCGATAGGTTATTTTAGCGAGAAGCTTGCGGGCCCGAAATTAAATTACTCCAATTATGATCGTGAGTTCTATGTCGTAATACGTTGTCTTCAACATTGGCCACACTATATTATATCAAAAGAATTTGTAATCTTATCCGATCATGAGGCACTAAAATTTGTAAACTCCCAAAGTAAAATCAGCCCTCGGCATGCCAAATGGGTGTCGTACCTTCAGGAGTACATATTCATTATCAAGCACCTTATGGGTTCGTTAAATCGTGTGGCGGACGCTCTTAGTCGTGTCACACTATTATTGTCTGCAATGGAAGTAACGGTCATAGGATTTGAGAGAATTAAGGATGAATATGTTCAATGCCCGGATTTTAAAGATATATATTTAGCCGCTCAGGACAATTCCCCTTCTACTATCTCTGCATACTACATTCGTGACGGTTATTTATTTAAACATACGCAATTATGTATTCCCTGTTCCTCGCTACGCCATTTCATTATATGGGAGTTACATAGTGGAGGGTTAGGTGGACATTTCGGTTGGGATAAAACTATCATGCTAGTCGAGGACAAATTCTTTTGGGCAGGCCTCAAACCAATGGTCAATAAAATCGTTGGGAGTTGTCGTGTATGTCAATTAGCGAAAGGTAACAAGACCAATGCGTGTGGGTACACACCACTGCCCATTCCATCTGTTCCATGGGAGGATGTTAGCATGGACTTCATATTGGGCCTACCCCTAATATTTAGGCGACACGATTCCATTCTGGTCGTAGTGGATAGATTTTCCAAAATGGCCTACTTTATCGCATGCAATAACACCAACGATGCATCACATGTTGCTAAACTATATTTCAAGGAGGTCGTGGCTCATCGGGGCATCCCCAAAACGATAGTGACTGATAGTTACGTTAAATTTACTAGCTATTTCTGGAAGACACTTTGGAAGCTTTTGGGAACTAGACTTATGTTTTCGTCGGCCTATCATCCCCAAACGGATGGGCAAACAGAAGTGGTTAACCGAAGCTTGGGTGGTTTGCTTCGTTGCCTCGTGGGTGATCATAAAGGTACGTGGGACCTTATTCTTCCTCATGCTCAACTAGCTTATAATAATTCTAAGAATAGGTCCACTGGATTATCACCAAATGAGATCGTACACGGATATAAGGCGCCAGTGCCTCTTGGCTTGGTTCCGCTACCACCATCTTTTAAATCGAGTCATTTTGCACAGGACTTTGCTTCGCGCGTTCACACTCTCCATAAGCACATTAGCGAGACGTTAGCTAAGCAATATTTTATTTATCAATCGAATGCTAACGTACATAAGCGAGCAGTCCCCTTGAATATTGGTGATTTGGTAATGGTTCATCTAATCCCGGAATGGATTCCTTCGGGCACCGTAAAGAAATTGGAGAATAGGAGAGCCGGTCCTTTTCGGGTTTTAAAGAAGCTAGGCGAAAACGCATATCTATTGAAGTTACCCGCTGATTGGGGAATTTCCCCTGTTTTTAACGTTTAAGATTTAACGCTTTATGTTGCTCCACCACCTGAATTGTCTGTCTCTCCGTTTAATATTTCCACTATATCTTCTAATGGGGTGGGGGGTGAGATTGTTTCTGGATCGCTCTCTCCTTCGGATTCTACGGGAGGTATGTTGCCTACTGGTGATAAAACATGTTTTTCTTCTTTTCCTAACGCCTTTCCAAGGTTCCCCGGGACCGATTTCTTGCCTGACAGAATTTTGCAGGATGCAGTGTTTTCCACTCTCGATGGTGACATTCACAGGTTTTTGATCCATTGGCGAGGTCGCCCTGCTTCTGACGACTCTTGGCTCTCCGCCGCGGAGGTGGATCTTCTGGACGCGGATCTCCAACGCAGCTATTTACCCGCACACTCATCGGTGATGAGTCCTTTCGAGCGGGGGAGGATTGATGGCGACGACCTCCACGACGGCCAACTTGGTGATGAAGATGACGTCCATGGCACACTTGATGATGATGTTGAACCACCGGCCAAAGACTTGCGGCGCCGTAGCGGTCACGACTACAATCTCCGCCCACGCAACAAGAAATTAATTTAGTTTATTTTGCTAATTTATGGTCTACAATTATCTATTTATGTGGTTTGCATTTAATTATTTATTTCTGTCATTTTTAATTTATGGTGTGCGTTTAGCCACTATTTTGGGCGGCTATTAAACTTTTGGATGTACGCCTTATATAAGGAAAAAACTCTACCTATGTTATTAGATTTTGATGAAATTAAAAATTATTATTCTCCCCTCCAAAACCTAAACTTCCCTCCCTCTTCCTCTCTCATTGCCGCCGCCCCCCCTTGAGGGATTCTTCCAAGGTTCGGCCGCCCCCCTCTTTCTCTTCTCCCCTCCTCCATATTCTCTCCTCCACACTATTCCTCCACCACCTTTCATCTCTCTATTTCCTCTTTCATCCACAGTTCCAAAATATCTTGTGCAAGAAGTAAAGGTTGTGGTGATCTTCTACGGCGTGAAGCGGTGAAGACAGGCGTGTTATTCATCCTTGGTGCACTTCCCGTGGATCTCGACGGAAGGCGATCATTTCTTATGGATCCAACATCTCGGATCTACTTTTCTGAGAGGGGTAACGAATAATACTACTCAAGAGATCTTCCTTTCTTTGATAGTTCTTGTTGTGGACGATTTTTGCGTGGATTTTCGAAGCTTTAATTATCGCGGTAGTTTGTATAATAGATCTGTGGTTTTCATTTGGTTTTTCGATAACTCTCGAGAGGATTGGTGACCCTCGTTCTTTTTTCTAGTTGGGATAGATCCTATTACTTTCAAATCGTGCTTTATTTTTGGTGGATCTGTTTTGGTACAACTCCAAGCTCGTCGGAATCAATATTATTCCTTTTAGCAGGAGCGGATTTTGGCCTATAGCCATTCTCCGAACCAAGTGCGGTGTGGCTACCCATACGTTAGCGCGAAAGATAAATAAATATAATTGTGACGGCTGCGTTTCGTTAGCGTGTGGTAAAGTGGGCGTAGAACGTGGCGAGAGACGTTGTTGCGTCGTCCTTGTAGGATCGATTTGGTCGGCCTACATCACCCGTCCTTGAGGTTGGCAAAAAGGCTGTCGATGATGACCAGTTTCACCTTGAGGCTCGCGGTCTCGTCGTTAGTTTCATTGAGCGCGTGTTAGAGCACCTCGATGTTCCTCTCCAACTGAAGACCGCGCCGGCCCATCATGTGAGCGATCTCCAAGGTACGGAGCTGGGCTCGCGAACTCTTGTGTGTGAGCGACCGCGTGGTCTCATGCTTGAAAACCGCAGCGTCCACCCGGCCGTAGAGCCCGAAGGAGAGCGCGAAAGCATGGCCGCAGGTGGTCTCCTGCTCCACCCAGGTGGGAAGAAGGGTGGATATATAGGCCTTGTTGGCCCCTGGATCCCAAAATAGCAGAGGCTCGCCGGCCTCGTCCCGGTGCTTCTGTCCGAGACCAAAGTTCCGATGGTGTATCGTCACGTATAGGGTCGAAGTTCTGGCGCCCCATCGATCTGCTCGCCGGGCTCCTTTTCTGCGGACCGGCTTGAAGAGGGCTCCTCGCTCGCTGAGGCCCCAAGGAGCTGCTTTCCCCTATCAGATTTTGGGGGAATCTTTTTCTTCGACGTCGGCTATGAGGAAGGCTCCCTGCGACCCGCGGGCTTAGCCCTCTTCTTGCTGGGCAGTGCGAAGGTGCTGGGAGAGTCGCGGCAGGTGTCTACGCCTAAGTTAGTGAGAGCGAGGTTAGCGGCAGTAGTCCTTGCTCTCCCATAGGGGGTGGACAGGAAGATCCCGCTCTCCTGCGAATGGACAATAGCAATCAAGGTTGGCAGTCAAGGCGAGGTAAAGTATAGAAGGCGCGAGCGAGCGCGAGGAGTACCTTCTTCGGGGAGCACCGGGAGTAGCGAGTCGATGTTTCGGCGGAGATGAATGACCTCGAAATTCTTCTTGTTAAAGAACTGGAAGAGCGTGGTGTCGTGGCCGCCGAGAGTACGAGGACGGTAGGTGGTCTCGCCGTGTTGAACATGCGAAAAGGGAATGTTGCCGAAATTCCCTTTGACGTATACAAACTTTTGAGCCCAGTAATGGCTCTTATTCACGGTCTCGTTTACCTTTGCGTGGGTACCCACGAAGTAGGAAGTCCCGTCTTTATATGCCCTGAAGGAGAACAGCTTGCAAAATATGGGTAGACTGAACTTGATCCGCTCTTCTCGCATGTAGCAAGCGAAGGTGACGACAACGACATTGGAGGTCAACTGACCCAATATCTGTTAGAATTTTGATTTGAATCGCTTAGGAGTAAGCAGGAGTTGCATCAACTGAATTATAGCCAAACAACCACAATGCCACACAGCAACACAATAGACTTTATTGAATCACAAAACTTTATTACAGTGCGAGACATACATGGCAAGACATGATTCATAAGAATCACGAAGGAGAGAAGAACAAAAAACACCAAAAAACAAAACTGGCGGCTTGACAAGCAGAGACCGCACAAATCGCTGAACTCCAGAGACCGCCTGGCTTGTCCTGAGACCGCACGAACAGAAAATAGGCAAGATGACCTGCACTACAAGACCGCCACCTCAGACCGCATGAACTAGAGCTTATTGAACTGAACTGAGAACAGAAGCTGTCGCCAGACCGCAAGTCAGATCGCCTGACCGCAGAAGGTCGCCTGATCGCTGAGCTCACTGCGAACAGCACAAAAACAACATAAACCAGTTCGCAGACAAGCCGCTGCCGAACTGTTTATTCAAGCCGCTGGGAAAACACCAAGGAAGGAGACCACAATACTGCTGACCACAAACCTGCGAACACAACAAACAGACAACTCGCTTCCCAGACCACCCGACCTCAAAGTTGAGGCCGCACAAAACAACCCAGGCTCTAGTTCTTACAGTTCTCGTTAAGAATGACGGGCCCTGCACCTATATTTATAGGCGAGAGAACGGATGTCGTCACCGCCGCAGGAGAGATACAGTCACCACCCATCAGATTGCGAGCGGTCTCATAGAGCAGACCGCGCAATCACACCACTTGGACAACACCTATCCAAGACCGCAAATCAACAGAAGACCGCGCACAAGCCGCGCGGACACAGAACACTCCTTCCTTAGATCGCCAAGGACAAACCAAGAACATCTGGCCGACTTCAGACAAGTCGCCAGATCACCCAGCACAAGCCACCCGGTCACAGCGGTTACTCAAGAACAGACCGCCCGGTCTTCCACAAAGAAGATAGATCAACTGAGCAGAGCAGACCGAAAGAGACCGAAATATACAAGAACAAACCGGCCATCACAGCAGACCGCCAGAGCCAGACCGACAGAGTACCAACGCAGAGACCACGTCGTCTTTGCGATCACCAATAAACAGACCGCCGGCCCCCTTCCACTTCAGTTCAATAATTTTAACACTCCCCCTTGAAGTGGGAAGTGGAAACTAGCCCAAGTAAACTCTGCAACCGAGTAAACGGTCCTTTTGTCAGCGGCTTTGTGAAGATGTCTGCAACATTGTCCGCACTTTGAATATGCTCGACCATAAGAGATCCTCCCAACACCTTCTCACGAATGAAATGGTGCTCAATCTAAATATGCTTGGTCCTCGCGTGACAGACTGGATGATTAACCAGCTTGAGAGCACTCTCATTGTCCCCGCATAACATAATGGGACCTCGAACCTCCTCATGAACGTCCTCCACCAACCTCCTGAGCTAAACGGCTTCCTGAGCTGCCAAGGCCGAAGCCTTGTATTCTGCTTCTATGGTAGATACAGACACTGAGTCCTGGTTTTTGCTTCACCAAGAGATAGCTATGGGGCCTGTCATAAATACAAAGCCAGACGTTGATCTCCGATCATCCACGTCTCGCCCGTAATCAGCATCCATGTATCCAAGCAACTCCAAGCTTGACCCTCTCCTATATAGGAGACCTAGATCAGAGGTCGACTTCACATACTTCAAAATTCCTTTAGCCGCCAGAAGATGAGGTTTCCGTGGTTCCTCCATGTAGCGACTCACTTTGCCAACTACATAAGCAATATCTGGCCTCGTGATGGCCAAGTAGATTAAGCTCCCAATCAGCGCTCGGAACACCAATGGTTCAGATAGAACCCTCCCCTCATCCTTCTGATGTTTATGATGCTGTTCCAGAGGTATAGAGCTGCTCTTCCCTTCCTCCATGCCGAATCGTTGAACGATCCGCTCCGCATATCCAGCCTGAGAAACGAACACTCCGCTCTCCCGCCTCTGAACCTCGAGTCCAAGGAAATGGTGAAGCTCACCCAGATCCTTCATCTCGAATCTGATAGCAAGCTTGGCTCTCAGCCTTGCTACTGCCTCCTTCGAGTTCCCGGTGACAATCATGTCATCCACATATAGCAAAACAATAACCCGAAGCACCCCCTCTTTCTTGACGAACAAGCTAGAATCAGAGTCTGAAGCAAAGAACCCACAGAATAGAAGATACTCCGCGATCTTTCCATACCACGCCCGAGGCGCTTGCTTCAACCCATACAGGGCTTTCTTCAATTTGCAGACGTAATCTGGACACTCCTCCGAGATGAATCCCGGCGGTTGGATCATGAAGATATCCTTGTCAATCTCTCTGTATAAGAAAGCATTCTTCACATCGAGCTGCCAATTCTTCCATCCACTAGATGCCGCCAAAGCAATAACAAATCGAACCGAAGTCATCTTTGCCACTGGACTGAACGTCTCATCATAATCTTCTCCGTACTGCTGTGAGAAGCCGCGAGCCACAAGGCGAGCCTTGTATTGCTCGATTGTGCCATCAACTTTCTTCTTGAGCTTATAGACCGACTTGCATATCACAGGGGTAATGCCCTTGGGCCTTGGCACTAGAGACCAAGTCTCATTCTTCTTGAGAGCACCCATCTCCTCCTGCATAGCAATGTCCCACTGCTTCACGCCTTTGGCCTTCTCAAAGCTCGACGGTTCCCTCTCATCCAAGGGACCAACAAAGAAACATGAGACAAAGCTCACCATGTTTCCTCCTGTGTATCGATCAGGTGGCTTGATAGTCCTCTTCGACCTCCTAAGAGGTTGCTCCTGACTAACCACCTCTTCAGCTGCTTCTTCTGTGCTAGCTCCTCTTCCAGAAGAACTTGGAGCATCGCTCCACCTGCTTCTAGAACCTGAAGCCTTCATCTCTGAGCTTGACACGGCTGGAGCTCCTGGTGAAATAGGCAACTCCACTTGAAGAAATTCCGCAGCCTTCCCTTCTTCATCAACCCTGCTCTTCGGTAGTTCAACTCCTGAACTCCCCTTGTAGGAAGTCACCTCATAGAACACCACATCCTGAGATACCACTGATCTTCGTGTCTCAGGATCCATGCATCTCCATCCATTCTTCCGCTCATCATATCCAACGAAGACTAGCTTCCTTGCTTTCACATCTAGCTTTGTCTGAAGAGCATCAGGGATATGCACATAACAGGTTGACCCGAACACCCGAAGGTGTGCAACACTCGGCTTCTCCTTGAACATCAGTTTGTGAGGGGTCTTCATGTTGATAGGACATAGAGGCATTCTGTTGATGACGTAGGCAACACAAGACATTCCCTCCGCCCAGAAGGACCTTGGGATACTCTTGGCAGGAAGCCAGCATTTGCAGGTTTCCGTCAGATGACGGATCTTCCGCTCTGCAACGCCATTTTGCTGTGGAGTATGGGCACAAGTGAACTCTCTCTGGACCCCGTGCTTCCTTCAAAAACTTAAGAACTCACCAGAGGTGAACTCCCCACCATTGTCAGTTCTCAATTTTTTCACCCGCAGGCCTAACCGACCTTCCACCAGCTCCTTGAACTCCACGAACTTCGCAAAAGCTTCCGACTTCTCTTTCAGAAAATACACCCATACATATCTGGTATAATCGTCAATCAACACCAACATATATTTGTTGCCTCCAAGGCTTGGGGTGGCAGTCGGTCCCATCAAATCACCGTGAATGCACTCCAACGGCCCTTTTTCATCTTGTTTGCGATTTATCAAATGGAAGTCGATGAGACTTACCAAACTGACATCCCGCACAAACATGACCGTCTCCATAGGAGGACAAGCTAGGCAAGCCCTTGACAAGGCCCCTTAACGCCATAGCCTTCAATTTGTCCATGCCTACATGCCCCAACCTTTCATGCCAGATAGTCGCGCTATCATTGGTCTTCATCTTGTCAACATAGGTACTTGTCGATAAAACAAACAAATCCTTTACCCGCTTTCCAACATGAATAACGTCTCCCTTTATCTCCGGTTGAGTTTTAAGAAACTTCACTTCAGTTGGGCCAAACAGAATGTGATAACCAGCATCGACCGCATTGGTCACAGAGAAGAGATTCTTATTCATACCCGTCACGTGATAAACACTCCTCAGTGTGAGTGGACCCTTATCACTGTTCAGAGAGACAACACCTTCTTGTTCTACTGCATGAACAGAATTATCAGCCGTAATGATTGCATCGTTACCCGAGTAAGGCGCCAAAGAAGAGAACTTTGATTCATCCCCGGTGAGGTGATGCCCACACCCTGAATCCACGATCCAATCCTCATCGACGTTGATGGCAGCCAAGGCCTTAACAGCATGGCCATCATATTGGCCGCAAAGGCTCCTCCCCATCCAGCTTCATCAGACTTTGGCTTCTCCTTCTCCGATGCATGTCCCGACTAAAGATTAACTCGGCAATCCTTCTTGAAGTGGACGGTCTTATTGCACCTGAAGCACCTTGGTCCCTCTCCCTTCTTCTTCCCATCAGACTTAGAAGCATAGCGCCTATCCTGCTGACCTGAAGTAGAGGGTCCATCATGACCTGGCTTCTTCTTATCCCACTTCTTCTTCTTCTTCCCAGAGAACAACACATCACTATATCCCCCAGAGATAGAAGTCCCTGTCATCTGTCTTGCCAAACTTTCCTGCGAGGCAAGTATGTTTTCCAGCTCCAACAGAGATGGCTGATTTGCCCAACCCTGAACTGATGTCACAAAGGCAAGATACTCCTTCCGCAACCCGCGGATGATATGCCTATTCAGTTTTGCCTCCGAGATGGGCTCATCAGGGTCCAATGCAGAAATCTCTGCTGTGAGGTTCTTCATCTTAAGAAAGAAGGTATAAATAGAAAGATCACCTTGAGAGGCCTTCGCCGACTCATTTTCAAGAAACTGTAGCCGAGCTACATTTCTCTTATTGAACAGCCCATCCAAAGACATCCAAATCTCAGCAGCAGATTTACATCCAATGATGTGATCGAATAGCTCTGGTGAGATAGCCCTCTTGAGTGTGAACTCTGCCTTTGCATTAGTCCTCCTCCAAAGTCTCACCTCTGCCATATTATCTCCTGCTAGAAAAACTTCTTGTGTGTCTTCTCCTCCAACTATCTCCCAAAGATCCTCGCCAAGCAAGTAACTCTCCATACACGACTTCCATTTCTTGTAATTAGTGGATGTGAGGAGTTCAATACCAAGCCCTCTTGTGTATCCAGCTTCCATGGAAAACTAGGTGGTCTCTTCTTCACAAAGACGAGGGCAACTCAAGTTGAACACTACTTATCTAATCCGACAAACTAGCTCTGATACCATGTTAGAATTTTGATTTGAATCGTTTAGGAGTAAGTAGGAGTTGCCTCAACTGAGTTATAGCTAAACAACCACAATGCCACACAGCAACACAATAGACTTTATTGAATCACAAAACATTATTACAGTGCGAGACATACATGGCGAGACATGATTCATAAGAATCACGAAGGAGAGAAGAACAAAACACACCAAAAAACAAAACTGGCGGCTTGACAAGCAGAGACCGCACAAACCGCTGAACTCCAGAGACCGCCCGGCTTGTCCTGAGACCGCACGAACAGAAAACAGGCAAGATGACCTGCAATGCAAGACCGCCAGCTCAGACCGCACGAACTGGAGCTTATTGATCTGAACAGAGAACAGAAGCTGTCGCCAGACCGCAACTCAGATCGCCTGACCGCAGAAGGTCGCCTGAACGCTGAGCTCGCTGCGAACAACACAAAAACAACATAAACCAGTTCACAGACAAGCTGCTGCCGAACTGTTTATTCAAGCCGCTGGGAAAACACCAAGGAAGGAGACCGCAATACTGCTGACCGCAAACCTGCGAACACAACAAACAGTCAACTCGCTTCCGAGACCGCCCGACCTCAAAGTTGAGATCGCACAAAACAACCCAGGCTCTAGTTCTTATAGTTCTCGTTATGAATGACAGGCCCTGCACCCCTATTTATAGGCGAGAGAACGGATGTCATCACAGCCACAGGAGAGATACAGTCACCACCCATCAGATCGCGAGCGATCTCATATAGCAGACCGCGCGATCACACCACTTGGACAACACTTGTCCAAGACCGCAAATCAACAGAAGACCGCGCACAAGCCGCACGGACACAGAACACTCCTTCCTTAGATCGCCAAGGACAAACCAAGAACATCTGGCCAACTTCGGACAAGACGCCAGATCACCCAGCACAAGCCACCCGGTCACAGCGGTTACTCAAGAACAGACCGCCCGGTCTTCTACAAAGAAGATAGATCAACCGAGCAAAGCAGACCGAAAGAGACCAGAACATACAAGAACAAACCGGCCATCGCAGCAGACCGCTAGAGCCAGACCGGCAGAGTACCAACACAGAGACCGCGTGGTCTCTGCGATCACCAATAAACAGACCGCCGACCACCTTCCACTTCACTTCAATAATTTCAACAATATCAAGCCGAAGTATTTCAACACGTGGCAAGGCTTTGGATGAGATAAATGATAAATGCTTTGGTTGAGACAAGGCCTCCTAATCTATTTATAGAAAAGTAAAAAGGGCGGGAGGATTTCGGAGCGGCGGGGGGAGCGGTTAGCAAAATTCCAACGCAGAACCAGCATGCGAGAACATAGAGAGAGCGCGAGCGAACTACCAAGTGAAACTTGTTTGAGGTAGGTGAGATAAGCATAGATAAGTGATACATATGAGAATAAAAAGAGAAGATAGCGAGCACCATACATGCCGCAATACTGCATAGCAAGTGAATATAAACAACAATCTATTTGCGGGCGAGCACTACTAAGCAAGTAATCATGAAATTGTTCACTAGGTTATTCGAGTAAACATTAAAATCATAGGCAGTAACATCACATAGCGAAAGAATAATACGCAATATTCTAGTCGCGGGCGTAAAAGTTTAAACAAGCAGTTGTAAAATTGCTTACTAGATTATTCAACACATTAAAAGAGAATAACACATTTTTAGGTTTTGTCGGGCAGACAGGAGTGCGAGCGAGGTCAGTATTGTATTCATTTCCACCTACCTCGACCTCACACCCCTGACCTTAGAGGTACCCAAGGTTAATGATAGGGGCGAGCGGAGTGGAGCTCGTGCTGTAAAAGGCGCACTTGATCCTCCGCTCGCGAGATGTGCACGCCCGGAGAGGTGACCTCGCCGCGAGCATCCTGCTGCAGCTTGACCATAATCCCCATGTGATCATCCGCGAGGATGGCAAACCATTCTTCGGCGTACGCCCTCTCCACTCCCATATGCTTTTGGAGGTCCTGCAGTATGAGGTCGTACTGTTGGAACAACTCGACCATTCGCCTCTTCAGCACTTCGGGGTCACGGGGATCTCCCTGGAAGTAAACAATCTTGCCCAGTGAGGGAGGTGGCAACATCTCCTCCTCACCATGATCCAGTCGGTAGAGCTCTTGGGAAGACCTGCGAGGTTGAGGTGAGCAACAAGAGGGTGGGGGCAAATGAAAGTTGTTTGACCAAGCAGGAGAGATCAAAATCCCTTTACCGAATCGTTGGTGGGAAGAACACGGCTGCCCCTAGAAGGCCTCTTTGAAGGTCAGCGTCACTTATTTTCCCTGGCCCGAGGGGCGAGAAGCGCTGCCATCTATCCAGGCGGTGCCAGAGAGCGAGCCGCTGAAGCTTGGATGGCCCAGGAGATAAAATCCCAGAGTAGAGATAGTAGCGATCGGAGGGACCGGTGAGAGCGGGGGTGTAGCACACCTCCCAGGCATTTCTAGGGGAGTCTTTGCAAAAGTTAATAGCAATAGGTCAATTCATAGGTTTTGAGGATGAAGTAGGCGAGAAGCTTACGGGGCCGCGGCGAGGAGACGCGAAGGGTGGTGGCGTCCATCTCCGTGGCCGCCGAGCCGACAGTTCTGGGAGAAGGAAGGCGACTATCCACCCGGGCCTCGTTCGCGGGGCCCCCCATCAAGAGCAGGCTCTGTAAAAAGATGTGTTAGCAGCAGGATTAGGTGGGCTGACCAGCCAGTTTGAGTACCTGATCGGCGAACCGGAGGTCGGGCGACGGGTCCGGGACCGAGGATCCATTCTCCCCCGAATGTCGCCGAACTGACTTCCATTTCCTGGTTCTAGAGAAGGGCAAAGTGGGTTGCTTGGCAGCCCAAGGGGGGGGGGGGCTGTTCAGAGGCGGCTTGCTCGTCAGCTCGCGCTGCGTTTAGGCAGGCTAGTGCATCTTCCGAAAGGGGCATTTTCTATAGCTACAGTAGTAAGCAGTAAGAGAAGGTATAAGGGGAAAGGGACCATTTGTCACCCATGATGGGAGGTATTTATAACACCAATATGGGGCCCACCAAAAGATTCCTGCAAGGTCAGCAGTCGCCGGCGAACACCAGGGGTTGGATTGTGTACAACCCCATGTTTGCTGAAGCATAAATCGAGAATCAGATGTTGGAGAAGCGAGTAGAGGCTAGCTGACTTGCGACAAGTGACTCACGAGGAGAGGGCAAGGCGAGCCAGATTAATCTCACAAAGGGTGTAGTGCTCGGGCGAGACTAAATTATGCCCGTCTCTTCGGGGGTGTGTTAGCGATGGTATGAGAACAGTGGCTTATTGACTTGCACAAGCGAGCCAGACTAGTATTTATATCGACGGGAGGTGAGCGAGCAGTGCTCTCGCGAGTCGCTCGCATAGGGAGATCTCACGAGCCCGACTCGCGAGGAGGTTGGCGAGTGTCGCCTTCTCCGGCCACTCGCCCAACAGTGGTCTACAAGTGAATTTACCATGATACCCTTGGTGGGCTGCCAATAGCCCTCCAGAACAGTGTAGTTTGGTTGTTCGTAGACAATTTGGGGTGCGTATAGCAAAACCAAAAGGTGGATTCCTGTGATTAGCATACCAGTATAGAGAGGCTATAAATAGACCCTTTGGGCCACCTTGGGAGAGCATTCTAGATCTTTACTTCTCCTCAGGATCTCTTTGGTTAGCTCCTTCAACTCTCCAAGGGGCCCGACTACAGTCTTGTCTTGGAAGGGGAAGCGCTCAAAAGATCTTTCGGGTGTGTTGTGGGACCTCCTTACTCTTGCCAAGGGTTATGTCTTTCGTTTTAAGTCTTCAGTCAGGTTCCTCTGTGGGATCAGTAAGCTCTAGCTGCCCCCCTTCACAGGGGTCTGAACTCCTCGTTGGGCCAGATACTGGTTCCAACATTTTTGGTTAGCTTGGCGGCCAAATACTGGTTCCAACAAGTAGGATTAGGGATGTTACATACCCGGTGAGGGGCTCGTAGTGGTACTAGGAGGTACGATGTGATGACACACCAAACCTGCCTTTCACAAAACACTTAATTTTACTGGTGACTATCCAATATCACTCTCTTATGTTTCTCTAGAGTCCTAAGATGGAATAAGATTTACTGGTGGTATTAATGTCCTCTTGAACTGTAACAACCTGCCAGTACGAAGAGTATAACAGCAGGTCCGGCCGGGACCCCACGCCATACAAACCACACTAGCTAGGAGTTAAAAGGTGATAACCAGAAAAGTAACAACTAAACGAGAGTACGAAACGTAAGCGGAAGCATTAATTAAACCATTTCAATTAGAACTGTCCACTATCATAGGAATGAAACCAAAATATAGAGTTACGGCCTTAAGGCCTTACATTTACCAAATGTGATAAAAACTCCAAACATACATCGGCACGCAGGCCGGCAATACAAGGAAAACAGATAAGAGGCTGGCCTTCGAGGGCCAACTCAGCATAAGGGCCACCGCCCGCTATTTTCCGCTAGGCTCACCTGCACCTGCATAAGAACATTCCACCAAGCGGTGGCAAACAAGGTAACGGTCAGCAAAGCTGACCAAATTATAACGACCCCACCCCTTTCCTGGGGTGGCGGAGCTTCTACCCTGCAAGCAAGCCATACTAGCACAAGTACTAATATAAATGAAGTGCAACTACACAAGGTGAGGTTTCAAGCACAATCAATCTTCTAGGTTGAGCATCAAAAGAAAGGAACCTAGGTATGCACATGATGTTGGTTGAGTTCACCCGAAGGTTCCCACAACCGCCTAAACAACCGCATGAGGCTAACAACATCAATTCATCACGAACGTTGGTACACACAACCGCACGCTCCATGCTCTCAAGGCATGCACCAAAGGTACTTCTTCCCGAGCACCAAAACCATCATGAGTCCGGAAACTCTAGATAGAAAAGAGCTTTTGGTGGGTCTAGGCAAGACGCCCTTCCCAACCTCTCCCAAGGTCGTTCGGGTTTACAAGAGATAAATC
Source organism: Dactylorhiza incarnata (assembly GCA_033032865.1). Taxonomy (NCBI): domain Eukaryota; kingdom Viridiplantae; phylum Streptophyta; class Magnoliopsida; order Asparagales; family Orchidaceae; genus Dactylorhiza; species Dactylorhiza incarnata. The sequence goes on from JAWHQI010000068.1 coordinate 5,732,945, forward strand.
CCCCTACCGCCACGCCTGGAAACGGGTTCAGTTCAGCCAATTCCCGTGCTCTTGTCATCGATTGAACACATGATGCGGGTATGACATCACCTCGGCCCGTAAGGGTTTAGCACTCGCTAGTGCTACTCAAAACATAAGTTACAACACCCAAGCCTTAAAAGTTTACTTTGTAACGACTCAAGACCCGACTCCGCCTTTCGGCCGGAGGGCATGAGGGATCGTTAGGGCTTTATACGTAACCAGAAAGGAGGTACAAGACCACTCCTCAACTATTCTAGTGGTGAAGGTTTGCATTCAACCACTCGCAAGGCATGGGGCTTCCGTTAGGATCTTCACAAGATGCCTACGCTTAAATCCCGCAATACTATCGCATATATCACAGAGTCATTCTCCGGCACGCATTCTAGGCTTAACCTAAATGCAATGTCGCAAATCAAGCATCACCGATTCGGGCTCACGGCCACGAATAGGCTTCACACACAATGCCTAAATCCGCACGACTACCGGATTTTCTACATGCAATATGCCGGGGACGGATACAATCGACCCGGAGTTCCGAAGAACTTGAGGAAATCCTACACTTCACCCATTTGGTGAAAGGGATTCCTCATGCAAGCATAGAGAAATGAAGGAGAGGACAAAAGACAAGTCCAAACAACGGGAGAAGAAATCGTTACCCTAGGAGCGTTCTTTTTCGCCATAGATCCGAGATTCTACACGGAGAGAAACGACCGCACCGGGCTGCACTCTCCAAATCTGGAAACGGCTCGCGAATCGGAGCTCTGGAGCTCCATCAATGGCGGAATCTCCCTTCTTCTTCCTTGGCTCCTCCTTCTTTCTCTAGGGTTTGGAGAGAGAATGACTTAGAGAATATGAGGTTTAACCCCCTCTCATCAGCCCTAATAGTCTCCCGCAACTAACCTAGCCGTTGGATCAATTTCCAAAAGATTTGGACGGTCCGATCTTCTTCTCCGCTCAAAATCGCGGAACAGAATAAACAGGGCGCACGATCGCTGGCGCACGATCACTGGTCGTGCGCGAAGAGGGAAAAGGTCGTGCGCACTGTCCGAGACAGAACTCGATTCTCTTCTGAATTAACGCACGATCGCTGGCGCACGATCACTGGTCGTGCGCGAAGAGGACAATGGTCGTGCGCATAAGCCGAGACAGAACTCCGATTCTTTGCGGGTTACGCACGATCATTGGCGCACGATCACTGGTCGTGAGCGAAGAGGACAATGGTCGTGCGCATTGACCTGAACTGGAATCTTGAGCCTATCCCGAGCGCCACACTACCATTCCGCCTACCTCGCTGAACCACGATCTTTGGGGTGTTACAACTCCACCCCCCTTAAAAGAATTTCGTCCCGAAATTTCGAAAACAGTAACAGCAGGAATTTACAGTTTTTAAAGAAAATTTACCTGAGAGAAATAGCTCGGGGTACTCCGCAAGCATCGCTTGCTCTCTCTCCCAAGTTAGCTCCTCTCGGCCGCAATTATCCCACCGGACCTTTACCATCCGAATGGACTTGTTCCTCAACTGCTTTACCTCGGTATCCTCGATGCGTAAGGGTTTGACTTTCGTCGACAACCCACTATCAACCGACACTTTGCCAACCGCAACGATATGAGTAGGCTCTTGCACTGCCTTCCTCAGAACTGAAATGTGAAACACGCCGTGCAGACCGCTCAGCTCTGCAGATAGTGCAAGCCGATAAGCCGCATCACCAATACGTTCGACAAACTCAAACGGTCCTAAGTACATTGGACTGAGCTTTTTCAAGCGTCGGATCCTTGATACCCCTTTGAACGGTTTGATCTTCAAGTAAACCCGGTCACCGACGGCGAACTCTAGGTTCCTAAGCTTGGCGTTGTAATATTTTGCTTACCTATCCTGGGCAATCAATAGCCTTTTTCGAATAGTTCAGATCATCGAAGTTGCTTCCTCAACAACCTTTCGCTTTAATAGCTTAGTATCGCCCGTTTTTGCCCAAGACAACGGCGTACGACACTTCTTACCATAGAGGGCCTCGAAAGGAGCCATCTTTACTGGCTTGGCAGCTATTATTGCAGGCGAATTCGATCATATAGAGATGATCTTCCCACTTCTTTCCAAAATCTAGAGCGCACATTCGGAGCATATCCTCCATAGTCCCGTTGGTCCTCTCGGTCTGTCCATCCGTTTGCGGGTGGAAGGCCGTGCTGAATTTCAATTTAGCGCCCAACAGTTCATGGATAAGCCTCCAATCTTTCGATGTGAAACGCCCGTCACGATCGCTGACGATGTTACGAGGGACACCGTGCAGCCGCACAATACTATCGATACAGAGCTTCACTAGCTTTTCTACAGAATCATCCTTCCGGTTCGGAATGAAATGCGATACTTTTGTCAGTCTGTCCACGATCACCCAGATGGTGTCGTTTCCATGCTGCGATCTCGGCAATCCGTGCACGAAATCCATCGAAATATCGTCAAACTTCCATTCCGGAATCGGCAAGGACTTCAAAAATCCACCGGGACGTTGACATCCCACCTTCACCAACGCGCAGGTGTTGCACTTGGCCACGTAGAGGGCAATGTCCTTCTTCATACCTGGCCACCATAAAAGTTTCTTCATGTCCATGAACATTTTCGTGCTCCCCGGGTGGATAGAGTACTTGGTATGATGAGCCTCGTACATCAACTCCGCCCGTAGAGTACAAACGTTTGGGACGCACAATCTGCCATTCTTCCACATAAGGCCATCTTCGAAAGAGAAATCAGCGTTTAACCCGTCAACGGTTTCCGCTTTGTAGCGTTTCATGCTCTCATCCAGCTCCAATGCCTGTCGAACTCGGTCGGCAAGGTGGTATTGAACCTCCGTCCAGTTCAAGCATGCTGAAGTAGACGCTCTTCGATCAACTCAAATAATCTCCATTTCTTCCAGCTCACGGATTGGACGCTCATCGTGCATCAAAATCCAATTTGCTTGAGCGGGAGCCCGACGACTCAACGCGTCCGCAACTACATTTCCCTTTCCAGGAGTATATTTGATGTCGAAGGTGTAGTCCCCAAGGAACTCCAACCACCCCCTCTGTCGCATATTCAACTCCCTTTGATCTAGCAAGTACTTGAGGCTCTTGTGGTCGGTAAAGATGTCGATCTTCACGCCATACAAATAATGCCTCCAAAGCTTAAGAGCGAATACCACAGCCGCTAGCTCCAAATCATGGACCGGGTAATTCCTCTCGTGAACCTTCAGTTGCCGGGAGCCGTAGGCAATTACCTTCCCGAACTGCACTAGGACACAACCCAAACCACTTCCTGAGGCGTCGCTATAAATTTCATAGCCTTCCGTACCTTGTGGCGAGCATAGAATGGGCGCCGTGGTCAGACGGCTCTTCAGTTCTTCAAAAGCTCGTGCGCACTCGGGCGACCAAACGAACTTATGATCCTTCCTAGTCAGTTTTGTGAGAGGAAGTGCGATCCTCGAGAAGTTTTCCACAGAGCACCTATAATAGCCGGCAAGTCCTAAGAAACTTCGGACTTCCGCTACGTTTCTCAACAAAGGCCACGCTCGGATCGCTTCTATCTTCGACGGATCTACTGCAATTCCATCTCCACTAATGACGTGACCAAGGAATTCTACTGACGGTAGCCAAAACTCGCACTTGGAGAACTTGGCATAGAGCTGACTCCTCCTCAAGGTGCTCAGAACGGCGTGCAGATGCCCTACATGCTCCTCTTCCGACTGAGAGTATACCAAAATGTCGTCGATGAAGACGATCACAAATTGATCCAAATACTCACGGAATACCATACTCATTAAGTCCATGAATACCGACGGTGCATTAGACAGACCGAACGGCATCACCGTGAACTCATAGTGCCCAAAACGGGTACTGATCGCTGACTTTGGAACATCACATTCCCTACTACTAAGCTGATAGTAGCCGGACCTTAAGTCAAGCATAGAGTATACCGTCGACCCAACCTGTTGGTCAAGTAAATCGTCGATTCTCGGAATCGGATAACGGTTCCTCTCGGTCAGCTTGGTCCGCTACTACTAGGACAACACAAAACTGGTCTTAGGCCCCGAATCCTTCAACAAGGTGAAGAACATCTTCGCGCCTTTTCACGGCTTCTCCTATTCGCGCTCACTCGAGATCTATTAGGCAGCATTACCTCCAATCTATCCTTGACTAAGGTAAATGACAATTCGATTCATAACACGAAGTCCTTAGACAAATAGGAGAGCGATGCTCCCACACCAACAGAGCTCTCGTCGAATAGTCGATAATTAGGACAAGGCCTAATTGCACACAAATACATGACATAAAATTTTGTTGTCAACAGATACAGTGGACATATTTCTATCTTTAACCGCACATGGGGTATAAATCATATTTGGAGATGATCATCCATACCTGTGGCAACATCGCATTTCTGAATGACCTCTTGCTGGCCATAAGAGTAGACTCTCGGTTGGGTTAGAGAATATTGGGGAATCGAAGACTCCACCGCCTTGCCTTTCTCCATAGGAGCTGAACCCATCGCACGAGCATAGTCCACTTCTCCGCTTTTTGCTTTTGGGGGACCACTTCGACACACCGCGACTTTGTGTCCCACCTTTCCACAAGTGAAACAAATTAAGGAACACCGTGCAGTCTTAACTTCCACAAAGTTGAACTTTCTCTTGTTTCTTCTGAACTCGGACTTGGACTGAGAGACTGGCGCATGAAACTCTGACTTCTTTACATTGAAGTCTTTCGCGCGCTGCATACTCTTCATATCCGTTTCCAGAGATTTAGCTGATTTCACTAAGACGTTTAAGCCGAGTAACTTTGGACCCACAAGCATTAGTCTTAGGTCATCTCGCAGACCATTGTAGAACTTGTTGACCTTGGTTTCCTCATCTTCCCACATAGACCTCTCATAACGATTCTGACTGATGAACTCAATCAGGTACTCATCCACTGAGTGTTCTCCCTGCTCTAGGTGTGAACACTGATCTTGTAGTTCAGGAATCTCAGTTAGGGGTAGAAACTTTAGAAGGAATGACTCATGGAAGCTTTCCCAAGAGATTTCGGAAAGTTGTCTCCCACCAAACTTGTGCAACAACTCTCCTTCCCACCAAAGTCTTGCTTCTCTTATAAGTAGGAAGGTGGTTAAGGTTACCAACATATCTTTGCTTATAAGCATTGACATTAAAGTCCTCTTTATTTCTGACAACCACTCAGCAGCTCTCCCAGGGGATTCCGTCCCCTCGAAGGATGGAGGGTTGAGGCTCAGAAAGTACTTTAATTGCTAGTCACGCGCTCGCCCCACTACTACCTGCGCAACTCGACGTTCCACCCTTAGTTCTACCACAGGTTCCACTACAGCAACAGTTACAGGGGCCACATCCAGAGTCGGAGTAGTAGGCTGTGCAAGCTGCCCAGACTGAGTGTTGATCATCGCGAAGACCGCTTCAGCGACTAACTTGATCATCTCAGCCAAAGGAGTGGTCGCTGTCACCTCAGACGACCCACTACTTTCAGCAGTGTTACGGGGTTGAGATGGCCCCGCACCACTCCTAGTCACCTATAATCGTGTAAGAGACAATTTAGTGACTGAAAGCATAGCAAAACAACAATCATGGAACGCTCAGGTTCCGCAAACAAGTATGTTTTTCCATTCCTAAGTGGACATTCTTATTAGTTTTTGTCATTTTGGGTGAATGCACATCCCGTGCACACCACCCCTTAAAAGGAATTCGTCCCGAATTCGCTAAACTACGGATCGACGCCTTAAGTCCGATACCAAATTGTAACACCCTGCCAGTACGAAGAGTATAACAGCAGGTCCGGCCGGGACACCACGCCATACAAACCACACTAGCTAGGAGTTAAAAGGTGATAACCAGAAAAGTAACAACTAAACGAGAGTACAAAACGTAAGCGGAAGCATTAATTATACCATTTCAATTAGAACTGTCCACTATCATAGGAATGAAACCAAAATATAGAGTTACGGCCTTAAGGCCTTACATTTACCAAATGTGATAAAAACTCCAAACATACATCGGCACGCAGGCCGACAATACAAGGAAAACAGAAAAGAGGCTGGCCTTCGAGGGCCAACTCAGCATAAGGGCCACCGCCCGCTATTTTTCGCTAGGCTCACCTGCACCTGCATAAGAACATTCCACCAAGCGGTGGCAAACAAGGTAACGGTCAGCAAAGCTGACCAAATTATAATGACCCCACCCCTTTCCCGGGGTGGCGGAGCTTCTACCCTGCAAGCAAGCCATACTAGCACAAGTACTAATATAAATGAAGTGCAACTACACAAGGTGAGGTTTCAAGCACAATCAATCTTCTAGGTTGAGCATCAAAAGAAAGGAACCTAGGTATGCACATGATGTTGGTTGAGTTCACCCGAAGGTTCCCACAACCGCCTAAACAACCGCATGAGGCTAACAACATCAATTCATCACGAACATGGGTACACACAACCGCACGCTCCATGCTCTCAAGGCATGCACCAAAGGTACTTCTTCCCGAGCACCAAAACCATCATGAGTCCGGAAACTCTAGATAGAAAAGAGCTTTTGGTCGGTCTAGGCAAGACGCCCTTCCCAACCTCTCCCAAGGTTGTTCGGGTTTACAAGAGATAAATCCCTCTACCGCCACGCCTGGAAACGGGTTCAGTTCAGCCAATTCCCGTGCTCTTGTCATCGATTGAACACACGATGCGGGTATGACATCACCTCGGCCCGTAAGGGTTTAGCACTCGCTAGTGCTACACAAAACATAAGTTACAACACCCAAGCCTTAAAAGTTTACTTTGTAACGACTCAAGACCCGACTCCGCCTATCGGCCGGAGGGCATGAGGGATCGTTAGGGCTTTATACGTAACTAGAAAGGAGGTACAAGACCACTCCTCAACAATTCTAGTGGTGAAGGTTTGCATTCAACCACTCGCACGGCATGGGGCTTCCGTTAGGATCTTCACAAGATGCCTACGCTTAAATCCCGCAATACTATCGCATATATCACAGAGTCATTCTCCGGCACGCATTCTAGGCTTAACCTAAATGCAACGTCGCAAATCAAGCATCACCGATTCGGGCTCACGGCCACGAATAGGCTTCACACATAATGCCTAAATCCGCACGACTACCGGATTTTCTACCTGCAATATGCCGGGGACGGACACAATCGACCCGGAGTTCCGAAGAACTTGAGGAAATCCTACACTTCACCCATTTGGTGAAAGGGATTCCTCATGCAAGCATAGAGAAATTAAGGAGAGGACAAAAGACAAGTCCAAACAACGGGAGAAGAAATCGTTACGCTAGGAGCGTTCTTTTTCGCCATAGATCCGAGATTCTACATGGAGAGAAACGACCGCACCGGGCTGCACTCTCCAAATCTGGAAACGGCTCGCGAATCGGAGCTCCGGAGCTCCGTCAATGGCGGAATCTCCCTTCTTCTTCCTTGGCTCCTCCTTCTTTCTCTAGGGTTTGGAGAGAGAATGGCTTAGAGAATATGAGGTTTAACCCCCTCTCATCAGCCCTAATAGTCTCCCGCAACTAAACCTAGCCGTTGGATCAATTTCCAAAAGATTTGGACGGTCCGATCTTCTTCTCCGCTCAAAATCGCGGAACAGAATAAACAGGGCGCACGATCGCTGGCGCACGATCACTGGTCGTGCGCGAAGAGGGAAAAGGTCGTGTGCACTGTCCGAGATAGAACTCGATTCTCTTCTGAATTAACGCACGATCACTGGTCGTGCGCGAAGAGGACAATGGTAGTGCGCATAAGCCGAGACAGAACTCCGATTCTTTGCAGGTTACGCACGATCATTGGCGCACGATCACTGGTCGTGCGCGAAGAGGACAATGGTCGTGCGCATTGACCTGAACTGGAATCTTGAGCCTATCCCGAGTGCCACACTACCATTCCGCCTACCTCGCTGAACCACGATCTTTGGGGTGTTACACATCAAGTACAAGATTTTGACTTCCTAAAATTCTGGAAAAATTACAGTAGCTTCATATAAACATAAAAACACTATTTCCAGAAGATCATATTTTTCCAAATATTTTAAACCCACAATTTCTATTTATCTTTAAAAGGGTGCAAATAGGGATTTACACAACAACTACCATTAATATATCTCTATAAATTCTAAGAAAATTATCCTAGTATAATAATAATCTAGAAACACCAAATCCAAAGTTTCATAATTTACCAGAGAGTATTTATCAATAATTGCTATTTATTACAAATGGTGTGCCAATAAGGGTTTACACTACAAGTACCATTAATATGTCTCTATAAATTCTGAGAAAATTATCCTAGTACAATAATCATCTAGAAACACCAAATCCAAGGATTCATAATTTACCAGAGAGTATTTATCCATAATTGCTATTTATTACAAATGGTGTGCCAATAAGGGTTTACACTACAACTACCATTAATATGTCTCTATAAATTCTGAGAAAATTATCCTAGTACAATAATCATCTAGAAACACCAAATCCAACGTTTCATAATTTACCAGAGAGTATTTATCCATAATTGCTATTTATTACAAATGGTGTGCCAATAAGGGTTTACACTACAACTGCCATTAATATTTCTCTATAAATTTTTAGAAATTTATCCTAGTACAATAATCATCGAGAAACACCAAATCCAAAGTTTCATAATTTACCAGAGAGTATTTATCCATAATTGCTATTTATTACAAATGGTGTGCCAATAATGGTTTATACTACAACTACCATTAATATGTCTCTATAAATTCTGAGAAAATTATCCAAGTACAATAATCATCTAGAAACATCAAATCCCAAATTTCATAATTTACCAGAGAGTATTTATCCATAATTGCTATTTATTACAAATGGTGTGCCAATAAGGGTTTACACTACAACTACCATTAATATGTCTCTATAAATTCTGAGAAAATTATCCTAGTACAATATTCATCTAGAAACGCCAAATCCAAAGTTTCATAATTTACCAGAGAGTATTTATCCATAATTGCTATTTATTACAAATGGTGTGCCAATAAGGGTTACACTACAAGTACCATTAATATGTCTATATAAATTCTGAGGAAATTATCCTAGTACAATAATCATCTAGAAACACCAAATCCAAGGTTTCATAATTTACCAGAGAGTATTTATCCATAATTGCTATTTATTACAAATGGTGTGCCAATAAGGGTTTACACTACAACTACCATTAATATTTCTCTATAAATTCTGAGAAAAGTATCCTAGTACAATAATCATCTAGAAACACCAAATCCAACGTTTCATAATTTACCAGAGAGTATTTATCCATAATTGCTATTTATTACAAATGGTGTGCCAATAAGGGTTTACACTACAACTACCATTAATATTTCTCTATAAATTCTGAGAAATTTATCCTAGTACAATAATCATCTAGAAACACCAAATCCAAGGTTTCATAGTTTACCAGAGAGTATTTATCCATAATTGCTATTTATTACAAATAGTGTGCCAATAAGGGTTTACACTACAACTACCATTAATATGTCTCTATAAATTCTGAGAAAATTATCCTAGTACAATAATCATCTAGAAACACCAAATCCAACGTTTCATAATTTACCAGAGAGTATTTATCCATAATTGCTATTTATTACAAATGGTGTGCCAATAAGGGTTTACACTACAACTACCATTAATATTTCTCTATAAATTCTGAGAAATTTATCCTAGTACAATAATCATCTAGAAACACTAAATCCAACGTTTAATAATTTACCAGAGAGTATTTATCCATAATTGCTATTTATTACAAATGGTGTGCCAATAATGGTTTATACTACAACTACCATTAATATGTCTCTATAAATTCTGAGAAAATTATCCTAGTACAATAATCATCTAGAAACACCAAATCCAAAATTTGATAATTTACCAGAGAGTATTTATCCATAATTGCTATTTATTACAAATGGTGTGCCAATAAGGGTTTACACTACAACTACCATTAATATGTCTCTATAAATTCTGAGAAAATTATCCTAGTACAAAAATCATCTAGAAACACCAAATCCAAAGTTTCATAATTATCCAGTGATTTTTCCTTTTAAATATCCTATAAGTTAAGAGGTGTGACAAACCATATTTATGGAATTTTACCAAGTATTATCCATCCAATAATTCTACCAAAAATCTCAGAGGTTCAAATGTAGATTTCACATGATTTCCCAGGGTTTCCACAATTTCCAAATATTTTTCATCAACAAAATTTCATTTATTTAGAAAGGCAACATATGGTAAATTTTTAACCATGACTTACTAGTACCTAGATAAGGTTATCCCCCAAATTTGGGGTCAGTTGGAGTTATATCACTCCGACAATATCATTTATTTAATTTTCTAAGTTTTGAACAAAACCATAGAAAAAGTATCTCCAAAAATTCTGATATTTAAACCTAAGCTACATTTAGGTCACATGCATGCATGTACCAAATTACAGCTTCATAAGTCCTTCCAATAAAAAGATATGCACTCCTAAAGTTCTGGATTTGGTTTTGACCAGCCTCACAAAAAGGAGTGCTGTGGGTCCTATAGAGATCCAAATTGTCTGATTTTAGTTTCTAATAAAAGTAGACATCATGTCCTACAATAGTTGTCTCTGGGAATTTTTCCATTTTCGGCCTCTAAGGCCTTCAATTTCTGCTTACAAAATCTGTGTATAGTGTGACAAAATCATTTAAAATAGGTTTAATTTAAATAAAATGGGTTGCGGCTATCTAACCATCCAGATCGGACGGTCCTGCTTCATCTTCCCCGATGAGCCAAAGGCTGTGATTTCCCGCGCCTGGGTGACTTCCCTCCTCCATTTCCCGGCCATCCACGGCCCACCACCGCCGGCCACCGCCTCGACCACCTTCGTTGAGGTGGTGGCCATCGATGGACGGCGGCACGGCCGCCTGAGAGCCCGCCTCCGGTGATCCCGAGCAAGGAGAAGAGCTCGGTAAATCTCCCTCGATCTCGCATGGGATCGGGCTCAATTGAGCCCAATATCTCTCCTAAGGGGTTCTAGAGACTAGCACAGAGGGAGAGGGGGAGAAATCGTACAGATTCCGAGCTTGACGACGGGTATTGTGGTGGTGCGGCATGGCGGCGGCAAGCTCCGGCGATCCTCTCAGAATTCTCGATTCTCCACGGTTTGCTTCACTCCATGGCACTATCCCGACTGCTCTCACTGTTCTGAAGCTAATGGAGGGGTCAAATGAGGCTGATAAGGGCTCTAACCATGCCAGCCATTAAGGCATGGTTCGGCCAGCAATGGTTGCTCCTCCTTGTTGCCAAATGGCACCCTTTCAGCACCAATTCGGCTGGGAATTAATTGGGGAGGTCAGTGGGGGCTTTGGGCAGAGGAGAGGAGGGCCACATGGCCTCCTCTCCCAAAATTTCCTTTGTCTCTTCTCCAAGGTGAGGAAAAAGACCTCTTTACCCCCTTGCATGTCATTGCATGTTGGGAATGGGGGGGAAAGGCTGGTCATTGGACCTATGGACTTCAGAGTGGGATTTGGGTGAGGGCCTTAATTCATTGGAATTTGGATTAATTCCAATTAAGCCCAATTTAGGCAAAGTTGACCATATGTTGACTTTTGGGTTGACTTGGTCAATTGGGTGTGTTGACTGGTCCAATGTGTTGACATTGAGTCCAGTGACACCACCCAAGGTTGGTTGAGTCATGGTGAAGACCTAAGTGAGCCAATTTGACCCATAGGTGTAATTTTGACCAAAATTGGGGATTGTTTGTTAGGTCTATTGCACTTTTGTTGTCACATTTTAATTCCATATTATTTAGATGTACCCCAAAGTCTTGTAGTGTTTGACTCATCCAAAGGGCTTGTGCACAACAACTTCATAGTGCAACATATTCAACCTCGGTGGTGGAGAGGGCAACAGAATTCTGTTTCATACTCGACCATGCCACTAGTGAGGGGCCTAAGAAGTGATATGTGTCGCTTGTGCTTTTACGACCCAGCATAATCAGAGTCAAAATATCCATGTAAAATAAATTTATCATTATAAGGATACCATAGGGCTAGATTTGATGAGCCGATTAAATATCTAAAAATTCATTTGATCACTTTTAAATGAGACTCTTTAGGATTGGCTTGGAATCTAGCGCATAAGAAAATGACAAACATAATATCGGGTCTAGACGCACTTAGATATAATAGTGACCCTATCATTCCTCTATATAGTGTTTGGTCAATAGAAATTCTGGCTTCATCTTTTCCTAATTTTAGAGAGGCCCTCATAGGTGTGGAGGCTTGTTTTAAATTTTCAAATCCAAATCTTTTTAACATGTCATGAACATCTTTAGATTGATTTATAAAAATTCCATCATTTCTTTGTTTGATTTGAAAGCCAAGAAAATAGGTAAGTTCTCCTACCAAGCTCATTTCAAATTCTTTTTGCATTACACTTACAACTTCATTACATAATTGATCATTAGTGGATCCAAAAATAATGTCATCTACATAAATTTGTATTATGATCAGATCATTTTTTACTTGTTTGATAAAAAGTGTATTATCGGCACTTCCCATTACATAATCATGTTTTAAAAGAAATGAAGTTAATCTTTCATACCAAGCACAAGGCGCTTGTTTTAGACCATATAGTGCTTTATCTAGTTTAAACACATGATTAGGATATTTTTCATTTATGAAACCGGGGGGTTGTTCAACATAAACCTCTTCATTAATAATTCCATTTAAGAAGGCACATTTAACATCCATTTGAAAAAGTTTAAATCATTTGAAGCTTGCAAAGGCAAGAAAAATTCGAATGGATTCTAAGCGAGCTACGGGTGCAAATGTTTCATCAAAATCTACCGCTTCGATTTGTGAATAACCTTGTGCTACTAAACGAGTTTTGTTCCCAGTAATTCTAGATTCACTATCTAATTTATTTTTAAAAATCCATTTTAAGCCTATTACCAGATGATTTGATTGTCTTTCTATAAGATTCCAAACCTTATTACGTTCAAATTGTTCTAATTCTTCATGCATCGCTAAATACAAAAATTCATCATTTAGCGCAGTGGAAACATTTTTCGGCTCAATTTTGAAAACAAAGCATAAATTAGAGAAGGATTCATGAATGGAAGAGCGTGTCGTTACCCCTCTTGATGGTTCTCCAATGACAAGTTCTCTTGGATGATATTTTTGTGAATAAGCATGGTTGGAGGTACGAACTCTTCTTGCACAACCTCTATTTCTTTATCACCTCCAAGTTGTTCAACATTATCATCCTCCAAGAGTGAAGAGGGTTCCTCTTCTTTTCCTATAATGTTAGAATCTACACAAGGAACAAAATCATCAAACTTCACATTAATGGACTCTTCAACCTTTTAGACCTTTTATTGTATATCATATATGCTTTACTAGTTGAAGAGTAACCAAGGAATATTCCTTCATCACATTTTCATCAAATTTTGCTAATGCATCTTTGGTGTTTAAGATAATGCATTGACATCCAAAAACATGAAAGTAAGATACATTAGGTTTCCTTTTGATAACTCATATGGAGTTAATTTTATGATTAGGGGAAGCATGACTCGATTTATAACATGGCAAGACGTATTTACGGCTTCAGCCCAAAAGGATCTAGGCAACCCATATTCAGATAGCATAGTGCGTGCGAGTTCCTGAAGTGTTCTATTTTTCCTCTCCACCACACCATTTTGTTTAGGGGTGCGTGGAGCGTAAAATTCATGTTTAATGCCTAGATTATTACAAAAAGAGGTGAAACAATCGTTTTCAAATTCCCCTCCATGATCCGATCTAATGAACTTAATTTTTTAAATCTAATTCATTTTGAATGTGATTGCAAAGTTTTGTAAATTCAGAAAAAACATTGGATTTGGAGGTAAGGAATAGTGTCCAAGTAAATCTAGAGAAATCATCAATTATTACAAATATGTACTTTAGCACCTAGACTATTACTGCTAACTGGCCCAAATAGGTCCATGTGAATTAATTGTAGAGGTCTAGTGGTGGACATTTCATATTTGTTTTTAAAAGATGTTTTAGATAATTTTTCTTTTTGACATGGTGGGCATAACGATGATAGATTTCCATTAAGCTTGGTAAACCTCTAATTATTTTATTTTTTGATAATTTTAAGATCAACTTGGTGCTAATGTGACAAAGACGCCTATGCCATAATTCAAGTTCTTCATTTTTTGTAATTAGACATTTTAGTGATACACGTGATAGATCATGAAAAGAGATTAAATAGACATTATGAATTCTTGGTGCAGTGAGTACAATATCATTCATCTTAGGATCTATAATTTTGCACAAATTAGTAGAAGACTCAAATAACACATTAAGACCTTTATCGCATAGTTGACTAATAGAAATTAAGTTGTGTTTTAAGCCTTCTACAAATAAGACATTTGTAAGAGAGAAGGAGTCGTTACCCACTGTACTAGTGCCTAATATTCTTCCTTTTCCATTGCCACCAAACGTTACGGTTCCTCCTTTCTTCTTTGTGAGGCTAAGGAACTTTGCTTTATCGCCCGTCTTGTGCTTGGAGCAACCTGAGTCCAAGTACCACATGTCTTCCTTGTCCTTAACTTGCCAACACACCTACGAAGAAGATGTTAGTGAAGATCTGGACACCCATGTGGTTACTCCCATAACATAGGTGGTGACCTTAGGTACCCAGATTTGTTTTACAGTGCGCTTTCCCTTCTTCTTGCAAGAGTCCGTCGTGTGGACAAAAAGTAAACAATTGGCACACACAACAAAAGGGGTTGAGACCTTTTTCAGAGAGTTTTGTCGACCCTTGCTGGTAGACACAGAGGTGGAAGGAGTGACAGAAATATTATTATAAAAAGAATTTTTGTTTTTGGAACTAGAGCTAACGCCAGTGTTAGAAGCTAACACTAGGCGGTAGCTATCGAAACCATAACCCAACCCAAACTTTGCAGAGCCATAGCACTGGTTGCCCAAAATCATGTCCAGTGATTTTTGGCCAACCCCGAATTTGTTTATTTCCATACTAAGATCATCGATTCGGGCTTTTAAGGCAAAATTTCCGCTTACTAAGTTTCCACACCTCTTTGCAAAAATTTTCTTTTCATTTTCTATTTGAGAAAGAGAATTTTATAAACTTCTTTCTAAGTCTCCCTTTTGTTTGTGAGAGATTCGATATTTGAGAGAGCCTTAAAAGAATCTTATTTTTTGGTTTTTAAGAGATTAAGATCTTTTAGACTTTTACTAACAAAATTGCAAGTTTTCATGTTCAATATAGAGGTCATCATGGGTATTAGGAATTACCTCAATGTCGCTTTGGATATTGCAATCGTCGTCTGTTGATTCATGGCTCTTCCCCATGAGGCATAGATTTGCCTCATCACCATCGCTTCCTTTATGTCGCTTCTCTTTTTGTTCTTTTGAATGTGCACAGTGTGCCTCTGAGAAACCTCTGGGGGGGGGGTGGTGAATAGAGAATTAAAATATTTCTATGCTAATTGTGTAAACAATAAAATAAACTAAGGAATTATGCTCAACAAAATCTCAGGCATAATAATAATAATGCAAGAAATAAATAGCAGAATAAAAGGAATTGGGACAGCACAGAAAAGCACAACAAAAACACCAGAAATGTTATAGAGGTTCCCCAAAATGTGGGTACTCCCCTCTTCTACCACCTGGTAGGGATGCACCAACTATGCCTGAGTCTTTTGGTAAGGAGACTCTTAGAACCACTGATCTTTTGAAAAGGAGATCATGAACCACAAGATCTTTTGATTAGGAGATCTTGAACCAACCAGATCTTTTGATTAGGAGATCTTGAACCACCAGATCTTGTGATAAGGAGATCTTGAACCACTGAATCCTTTGGAAGAGAGATTCTTAAAAATCTTTTACAGGTGAGAATGAGAAGGGGAAAGAAGAAGGGTGAGGAGGAAGAATTCTGTTCTCAGAATTCTTATGAAGCCCTGTCTCAAAAAACAACTTATATTTTCTTCTACTTGATCTGCTAGTGATAAACTCCTGGTTTTGATTGTGATGGTTTGTAGGAGCTATGATTGTCAGATCTTTTCACTTCTTTCTGATCAAACTTTAGATGATATATGATTGTGATGATGAGCAACTTTTAGTTGTTTTGCAGTAAGAGATGGAGAGCAGTTGTTCTTTCTTCTCTATGTTTTTCTCTGTTAGGGTTCCTTAAGGAGGAGGAAGAAGATCAGCTTCGAATTCATTGATGCTCTGATTGAACTCTACTAGTTGACGTTGCGTCGATATCTTATCGACGTAACCATCGAGTTGAGGACATGGCTCTAAACTCCATTATCTGCATCGAGATGAAGTCGACGTTGCATCGACTTTAGATGGCTTCGACAGATACTTCCTTCTGCGTTGAGTTGAAGTAGAAGCTGCGTCAACTTCTCAAGGTACTTCGACAGGTCCATGGTCTCTACGTCGACTTGAATTACTTCGACAGAAGGGTTGAACCACTTGGACTTCTAGTCAGAGTAGCATCCACATTAACTCGATGTTGCGTCAATTTCTATTCGACGCAAATGTTAACTTCGTCCAAATTGTGCTTCTCTTGATATGGTCTTGACACCCTAGGTTGAGTGTGACATCCTAAGACATCTAATGACCAGATTACCCTCACTATACAATAGGTAGTTCAACCTAAGAGCTAAAATCACTTTTTATATAATTTGTTAAGTTAAATCAAAAGAGTTTTTCCCAACAATCTCCCCTATATATCTTAACAAAATTTACAGCTTATTCAAAGTGATTTTACACATTCCTTTTATATAAACAAAGATACATTCAAGACAACATAGACATAAGAAAATGACAGACTGTAGACAAGATATTCCATTCATTTGTCAGCCAGTTATATTGTTCTTTCCACAACAGTATTTACATAGGGTTTTCATTTGTCAGGCAATTATATTGTTCTTTCCACAAGAATAATAATCACAGATACCTGAACTTAAGAATCCTTCTTAGGAGTTCTTCTTTTTCTTGAGAATATCTTCGGAATAACCTTCCTTTGATCCATCTTCAGAGGCTCATCATCATCTTCAGGAAGGTTTTTACCATCTGGATCTAGAGATGCTTCTGCTTCTTCAGTGATCTTGTCCTTGAGAAACTCCCCCTGAGAATGTGCATTCTCTTCAGCCTCTTGGGCAGCTTCCTAAGCAATCTGAGCTACCTCATTCAGAATATCATTCTGAGGCTCCACCTGAGATACTGTTGTACTAACATCTGCCATCTCTGTATCCATATTCCTTTGGATCTCTAGAGCAGGCTCCCCCTGAGTAAATGGGAGCTCCCCCTGATCTGCTTCTATTCTTTCTTCCTCATTCTGCTTTTCTGGAGCAGGCTCCTCCTGGACATGTGCCTATTGAAAGGTAGTAACTTTGTTAGTAACAGGAGAGGCATATGTATGGCCATGTATCTCTAACGCAGACCTTTCTTCCTCCAAAATGTTCTCCCCCTTCTTAACCTTGCTGATAAGAGAGGTTAAGAACTCTTTTGTGACCATGGAGGAGGATACAAAGTACTTGAGGCTCTGGGAGGACCATGTAGAGTCTAATAACGCAGCAACCATTTGGGAATATTTCCTGTCAAATTTTCTTGCCTGAGAGGCTATTAAGTCAGCAAAAGTAGAGAAGGCAAGACCAACCGCCTTGGAGATGACCTGCTCTAGGTCAACTGGGGAGATATGATAGTTAGATGGAGGAGGTGATGGAGAGAAGTCTTCTTGGATAGGGGAAAGAGCCTGGTAAATCTCAGGAGAGATATGAATTGATGGAGGTGGGGGAGGAGAAAAAGTGGATGGAACCTGATGAGGAATTTGAGGAGTTGACTCTAGGGCTGAAGAGAATTGGTGTTGGTGTTGTTGTTGCTGGTGTTGTTTTTGTTGTTAAGCTGGAATATCGTCCTGAGAGGGATCTAGAACAGTGTCCAGTAGAGGGATATTATCCCTTGGGGGGTCTGGTATTTGCCTTTCAGATTCTTGAGGAGGAGGAGAAGGAGGAGGTGAGGCTAGAGCTTGACCAGGCTTTAGGATTTGCCTGGTCCACTTAGAAAAGATCCTAATATTAATCCTTTTCCCAGGAGGAATGGGAACTCCTTTTGATTTGCAGATACTTGGGTAGTGTTGGAAGAGAACTTGGCTCATGATTCTCATGTAAGCATTTTCTTTATAGGCATAATTATGCCCAATCATTCTTAGGAGTAACTTCCCCCAGTTTATCTTTATCTCCAAAACTAAAGCTCCCATAATTTGAAGTTGTTGCTTTGGAACAACATCATGTGCTGAAATTTTACAAAACAACACCTTCCCTACTATATCTGCCAAGAACCTGTGTTCTTCCCCAAGATCAATCTTCTTCAGATTGATGGGCTTGTCCTTCTTGAACTGCATCAGTACCAGGGCCCTCAAGGTCTCATCCCCTATTAATTCATCTGGTTCATTCCCAGTTGGAAGATCAAATGTTTGATTTATTAACTCCTTTGTTATCTGTACATCTGTGTCGTACACTTTTCCCTGAAGAGAACCATCCTCTCCTATCTGATCACTATCTTTAAACTATGTCAGTTCGATATCCAAAATCTTGCATCTTGTGGATATCAACTTGGTTAAGCCAACATCATGGAATAGGCCAAGAATGGTCTTGAAGCTTTCGACAGCTGCGCTGAATGAATCAACATCCACATCAAATCCTGAGTTAACCTTGGGTGGATCCATCCGATCGATGGTACCTGCAAGCACAAAGAGAAAATGAGAGAGAGAGAGAGGTACGTGAGAGCTAGAGAACAAGAGAGCAAGAGTGCAAGGAGAGAAGAATTCGAAAGCGCAATGACCTCAACGCTGAAGTTGCTTAAAATAAGATAATTCATCGCAACTTAGGGTGAATGTCGACGCACCGTCGATAAGGATTAGTATTTGGCGCGCAAAAATAAGTCGAGAATGCTCCTAGAAGCAATATTGAGCGCACAGTAATATCGACGTTGCATCGAATACAACGTAATCTAGTCGACGTAGTAACATTCTAGAAATTATTCAACATCCCTTAAGTCGACGTAGTCCCGTCGACGTTACGTCAATTGTCAATCGACGCAACCTTGACTTTGATCAGCGACCAATAAGACGAAGCATGCATCAATAAGAACTCGACGTTGCATCGAGATCTATTCGAATTATCCACTCTGAATGCTTCTTGACGCTGGCGTCGAGTAGAAGATGATGGTACGGCGACTTCTATTCGACGCACCTCTAAAATGAATAGATCTATTTCCTTAGAAAATTCTTGCTATTTTTCCCAGCAATATTTATTGAAAATAGAATATGTTATTAATTTTATAAACTGTAAAGAAGATTCAAGATAGAAATCACTCCCTTGGATGAATTTTGTTCCTTATACATATCCTACATCTTTCTCCCCACTCCATTTTCTCCTGAGTGGGATCCTACCTAATCCTGCACAAGTAGATCAAACATTTGAGGGGACCCAGGTTACCTTGGGCCCTTTGCTTTTTTCATTATAGGGTTCAATGGAGGAATAGAAGGGTCTTTCATGATACCCTTCTGGATGATAAGGAATGGATTTCCCAAACCTATTATTTTGATACTTGAAATGAGTATAAAATGTATCTAAATACAGAAGGTCAGCAAAATGTCTTATTATCCTAGGTTTTGATTTTACCGTTTGATTGTATACTTTTCTGGTTTCTTCTTCTCTTGGGATTTCTTTCCTTTGTTGAGGTTTGTTTTCTTATCTCTAGATGTTTTCTTTGATGTATTGACTTCCTAATCCTTATTATTTTCACTGTCCTTATATGACTTATAGTCGCTAGGTCTAACAAAGGATACTGGATATTGCCAGGCAGGTTTCCTAGGTGCTTCTGTGCTGGTGGAGGGCTCTGCTCCTAACCCTAGGTGATTAAATCTTATAGAGAGATTTTCTGTGATGTCCTTGAGCTTCTGACTCCTCCCATTGAGTGAATCCTCAAAGGCCTTTGCCTTTATTAGCTCTTCTTTTAATTTTATGTTTTCTTCTCTATGTTTAATCAATTCTGACTCTTTACTATTAATTTCATTTGTTAGATTCTGATTTCATAGGTATATTTCATCTTTCTTAAGGTTTTCTAAATCAGTCCTAGTTGTGTCTAAATCTTTTTCTACCCTAAGATGATCAATACAGAAATCTTTAAAACAAGTTTGAAAATCTTCTGAACTAAAATCAAAATCATCAAATACAGATACCTGTTCATCTTCATTATCTGATGACACCCATAGTGCCATCATGCAAGCAGCCTCTGCTTCTGCTTCATCATCACTTTCAGATAATGAGGAGCTTAACTCTGCTTCTGAGTCACTCCATGTTTCAGCAATAAAGCCCTTGGCTCTCTTCTTGTCTTTCCCTTTGAAAGATTTCTTCTTCTTCTTTTCATCCTTTTTGTTGCTTCTGTCCCTTTGTTCTTGTGGACACTCAGGAGCAATGTGCCCTAGTTTGTTGCAAGTGTAGCAGATAATATCCTTCTTTTGAGTTTTATCATACCTAGGCCTTGAGTCCCTTTCTCGTCTCCTTGAGTCTTCCGTATTGACCCATTTCTTGAATCTCCTTGCTAGAAGATTGAACATCTCATCTTCAGGAGTAGAGGACTCTCCTTCAGTAGCTTTCAGGGCAAGATTCCTTTGGATTGGAGCTGGAGTAGTCTCCCTTTCTTCAAAGTCAGACCTGTTCTTTAGAAGCATCTCATATGACTTAAGCTTTCCTAGCAAAGCTTCAGTAGAGATTTCTCCGTGGCACCTGGATTCTCTGATTGCCCAGATCCTTGAATCCCATGAGCTAGGGAAGCACATGAGGATTTAATCATTAATTTCAGTTAAGGAAATCTCCTTATCTAAGCCTCTGAGCTCATTAATGATAATGATGAATATGTCATACATATCAGCAACAGATTCTTCAGCCTTCTTCTGAAAGATCTTATACTGGGATATGAGAAGGGACTTTCTGTCCTTTCTTTCATATGAGCTCCTTTCCACCATTCTGGTGATAGAATCATAGATATCTTTTGCTGATTGGCATTCAGCAACCTTCTGGAAAATGTCATCTGACATTGTTGACACCAGAATATTCTTGGCCTTGGCATCATATGCCTTGACCTTCTTCTTAGCTTCTGTCCACTCATTTCTTGGGACAGCCTCAATTGTTGAAGATTCTCCTGCCTTTTCTCTGACTGGAGCTGGAGGAACTGTGTGAAGAACATTGTAGATGTCTTCATAAATGGAATTCATATAGAGCCTTATTCTGGCCTTCCAGAGTGTGAACTTATTCAAGTTACATACTGGGGGTCTTGTGGAAGCATAATCCTTAGAACTCATTTTTCTTTATGAAATATATATGTAGCAAAGAAATAAGAGTAGGAGGTCTTTTTGATCAAGGTGTTAACCTTTTAATGATCGACCTCCCTCTGATACCAATTGAAAGTGCACAGTATGCCCCTCTGAGAATCCTCTAGAGGGGGGGGGGGGGGGTGTATAGAGATTTAAAATATTTCTATCCTAACTGTGTAAATAATAAAATAAACTAAGGAATTATGCTCAACAAAATCTCAGGAAGAATAATAATAATGCAAGAAATAAATAGATGAATAAAAGGAATTGGGACAGCACAGAAAAGCCCAACACAAACACCAGAAATTTTATAGAGGTTCCCCAAAATGTGGGTACTCCCCTCTTCTACCACCTGGTAGGGATGCACTAACTATGCTTGAGTCTTTTGGTAAGGAGGATTTTAGAACCACTGATCTTTTGATAAGGAGATCATGAACCACCAGATCTTTTGATAAGTAGATCTTGAACCAACAAGATCTTTTGATAAGGAGATCATGAACCACCAGATCTTTTGATAAGGAGATCTTGAACCACTGAATCCTTTGGAAGAGGGATTCTTAAAACTCTTTTACAAGTGAGAATGAGAAGAAGAAAGAAGAAGGGGGATGAGGAAGAATTCTGTTCTCAGAATTCTTATGAATCCATGTCTCAAGAAATAGCTTCTATTTTCTTCTACTTGATCTGCTAGTGATAAACAACTGCTTATGATTGTGATGGTTTGCAGGAACTATGATTGTCAGATCTTTTCTCTTTTTTTGATCAAACTTTGGCTGCTATATGATTGTGATTATGAGCAACCTTTAGTTGTTCTGCAGTAAGAGATGGAGAGCATTTTTTCTTTCTTCTCTGTGTTTTTCCCTATTAAGGTTCCTTAAGGAGGAAGAAGAAGATGGAGCCCTAAAAGAAACCCGTTAGCCGATTGTAATGAATGCTCTGCATTTTCTATTTCTTTTCTTCCATTTTATTGTCCTTCTTCGATTTGAATTATGTTTTACCTTCTGGTATGTCCTGAAAAGGTATTCACCAGAGGACAAATTCACTTTCCTTCCTTCTTTAATTCCCGACCCGTCCACCAACTATTTGCATATTTCCAAGAAAGTTTTTCTGTCCTCTTTTAATTCTTTATTCTATTTGAGGCAATTAAGGAGTAGTTGGAGAACTGTCTTCAGTGTTGTGGGCCATGAGAGAAGGTCCAAAAATGACAGCTGAAAAGATTTCCTTTTCAGACTGTATTCGACGTAGCGTCGAGTTCTCTTCCTCTCTTATCGACGCACCTCAGAGTCCTTGTAAGATCAGCTTCGAATTCATCCTTGCTCTGATTGAACTCTACTAGTCAACGTTGCGTCGATATCTTATCGATGTAACCGTCGAGTTGAGGACATGGCTCTGAACTCCATTATCTGCGTTGAGATGAAGTCGATGTTGCGTCGACTTTAGATGGCTTCGACAGATACTTCTTTCTGCGTTGAGTTGAAGTAGAAGCTGCGTCAACTTCTCAAGGTACTTCGACAGGTCTATGGTCTCTACGTCAATATCTATTCGACATAACGTCGACTTGAATTACTTTGACAGAAGGGTTGAACCACTTGGACTTCTAGCCAGAGTAGAGTCGACATTAACTCGATGTTGCGTCGATTTCTATTCGATGCAAAATTTTAACTTTGTCCAAATTGTGCTTCTCTTGATATGGTCTTGACACCCTAGGTTGAGTGTGACATCCTAAGACATCTAATGACCAGATTACCCTCACTATACAATAGGTAATTCAACCTAAAAGATAAAACCACTTTTTATATAATTTGTTAAGTTAAATCAAATGAGTTTTTCCCAACATCTTGTAAGTACTTAGGGCATTGGCTTCTTATATGCCCGGACTTCCTATTGTGGAAGCACTCGAGAGAAGGTCTCTCTTGATCGTGTCGCTTGATTTGTCCTTTTTCTCCTTTTTGGAAGATGATCCTTTTCGGAAGTACTTGCGGAAGGTGTTCCTGCTTTCTGGATTCTTCAAGAACTTTGTGAAATTTTTCACAAAGAGACTCTCCTCGTCTTCTCCCTCATTGTCATCCTCTTTCCTTGACTTTAGTGCCAAGGCTTTCTTCTTTGGCTCTTTGGTGTATTCTTCATCTTGGATTTTGAGTTCTACCTCTTAGGTTTTGAGGTTCCCAACGAGGCTCTCAATCTGCAGCAGTGTTAGATCATGCGATTCCGAAATAGGTGTCACCTTTAGATTGAACTTCAGAGGGAGAGATCGAAGGATCTTCCTCACCAAGTCACCGTTTAAGAAGGTTTTTCCAAGGATCTTCGAGGTGTTTGCCCTGAGTTCTGCGACCTCCCTTCTCAAGTCAAGAGGAACCTTCCCAGCGATCTTAAATATGTGAGACCTCCCAGATCGTTAGATCCTTCAGCATTCTATCCCAAGGCACAGACGATCAAGCCCTAGTCAGATCTCCAGATCACGCGGTCTGATCCTTTTTTCTCCTTTTTTGTTATCAGCGCCTCCTTTTTCTGCCCCTGTTCTCCTGTACCCCGGACAACCCGTAATTTTTGGATCCACCCATTTGGGCAGCCTCCGCATCTACAAATAGAGGGGTAGGGGTACCTGAAAAAGGACCTTTGGATTCGAGCTTCAGGCTTACAACCTGCGTAAGCAATCTCAAATTCTATCATTTTTCTACCTCACCTCTTGGCCTGCTCAGAACCTCCTTTGTAATCTTACTGTGAGATCAATTGCAGAAGTTTTTCCTAGCGCTAATCTCTTCTCTGACTTTTTCCTCCTAAGTAACCGGCATTCCGTAGTTTCCTTTCTTTCTCTCTTAGTGTGAGTTTTTGAGGTACATTTTTGTGCCAACAAAACATACACACGACCTTCATATTTGGAGTGTTTCGATGAAATCAGTGGACATTCAAAATGTCACACCGTAGGTATCATTCTCGCCGATCTCATAGCGGACTCCCCTCAAGCAATCTGGTGTCCTTAGGAGACCTGGAGCGTTGCTTTGAGCTCCGCGTCGAGCAGGCCCTCCGAGAGGCCGCCTACCTCGCCAGGAGACCGCTAAGGCTCAGCAAGAGTCTGCTAGGTAGTTTGAAATTTTGAGCCAAACCCTGACCGCGATCTCCCAGAGGCTTCTTCCTCAGCCAGGTCAGATCGCTACTCCTGACCACTTGGCTGGCGGTCAGCCCCTTGACCGCGCAACCTCCCTATAACAGCTCCTGTGCGACCTCAAGCTGAAGAGTTCTCCGCCCGTCATGATTTTTTTTCTGAGCAGCAGCTCAGGGACCTCCAGGTCGGGCCCTGAACTTTCAGGAGGATTATGCTCATCCTCAAACCCTTACTGCTGCCTTTCCAGCTACTTATGCCACTTTTAAAATAGAGGAGCCTTCCCCCTTTACTAATGGAGTTTGTTGGGAACCAATTCCCAATGGCTTCAGAGAGGCTTGTATACCTATGTTTACAGGGGAGAATGACCCCATCTCTCATCTCCAGGCTTTCGAGTCTGTTGTTGCCCTGAGGACTCTCTCAGATTAGGTGAAGTGTAAACTGCTGATCACTTCATTTGATGGGCAAGCCCGGGAATGGTTCTATAAGTTGCCTTCCCAGTCCATCTCGAGCTTCGCCGCCCTGAGGCACAAACTTATTCTGAGGTTTGCAACCTCTAAGAAAAGGAAGAGTGGTCCTACGACCCTCTTCAAGATTAAGCAATATGAAGGCATAACTACCGCTCAATTCATTGATCGTTTCCAGAGAGAGATTTTGGGGATAAGGGATGTAGATACCTCTCTTTACATGGTGGCTTTGATCAACGGCTTGCAAGAGGGACCTCTCAAGTTTGAGGTCATAACCAAGGAGCTGATTAGCGTTGCCAACCACCACATAGAAGGAGATATTAACAACCCTGTATATGTCTACAACCTAATGAGTAAAGCCGTCTAGAAAGGCTTTGCAGGTTTTCCTCTGGCCCCTCTATCGTCAAAGCTGCCACGTCAAGAATTCCAACCTTAAGCCCAAAGGGGAAGGAATTTCCATCATCATCGCCCTAATCAAGGGCATCAGCAGTTCCAACCACAAGTTCCCTTATTACCTACTCCAGCCATTCCAGCTCCTCAGCAAGCGCCGATTCAACAAATTCATTTTATTCAGCCTCCTCTCTCGCTCCCTCAGCATTCTTTTAATGATTCTCAAGAGTCATTCACTGAGCTCAACATCCCAATAAGTGAAGTAGTCAAGATCCTCTAGAAGCAACCTTTCAAAAGAAGGCCCGCACCTATGGAATCTGATCCCAAGTACAGAAATCCTTCTCTTTTCTGTGAGCACCATAGGAAAAAGGGTCACCTGACAGAAAATTGCAGAGCCTTCTGAATATTCATAGAAAGGCTTGTGAAGGAAGGGAAGCTGCAAGAGCTGCGGTAAAAGGCCGATCCTTCTAAAGCCTCCACCTCGAAGAGTAAAGAGGTGGTTGAGGTTCATTTGGAATGCGAGGAAGATGATGATATAGGCCATCTCGGCAATGTCGGCTATCCCAGTGAGTGCGTGGATGCAAACGATGAAGGAGCCTTGGGCAATCTTTTTTGCATCCATGGGGGAGCAGGCTTGGAGTCTTCAAAGAAGGCTAGCATGGCCAGAGTTTTCAGGTCCGAGGTTGTTACTACCTCCTCTGCTCCCATCCGGGGAACGGTCACTTTTGGGCAAGAAGACATTCCTCCTACTGCCAATCCTTTCGACGACGCAGTCGTTATATAGGGAGTAATCAAGAATTATTCGGTGGAAAATATATTGATCGATACCGGGAGTTCAGTGAACCTCCTCTTTAAGCCAGTCTTTGAGGCCCTGAAGACTGGGAAGACTCTTCTCTCTACTGAAGGGCCGCTCTATGGCTTCTCAGGGGAGAAAAAAGTGGTGGAGGGAGTTGTCACCTCTCTGTGACAATGGCAGGCATCGTGAAATTGGTAAAGTTTATAGTCGTTGAAGCTCCGAGTAGCTACAATGTAATATTCGGGAGGCCCATCTTGAATGAGTATCAAGCGGTAGTTTCCACCTACCACCTTGCGATAAAGGTTGCTCTGAATGGCAAACAATACCGGATCAGGAGTGATCCAAGGAAAGCCCACGAATGTTATGTCAAGTCAGTCAATATGACAGAATGTTGTCCTCCTCAGGTAGCTGAGGCCTCTTCAGCCCCTCCAGTCCTAAATCCAGCCAAACTTGAAGAAGAGGTCGAGGAAGAAGAAGCAAAAGATGAAGTTCTCTTGGAACCTGCCCAAGTGACTCAAGCTGTGCCAGTCAGTGATGAAGATGAAAGCAAAAAGCTTTCCATCAATGGTGAATTACCCGAAGATGAAAAAAGTCAACTCATCTCTTGCCTACTACAAAATTTGGACATATTCGCTTGGTCAGCGGATGATAGGCCAGGATTCAATCTGGGTGTTGCTTACCACCACCTCAACGTCGACCCAGCTTTTGCTCCTATAAAACAAAAGAAAAGGGCAGTTGCAATGAGCTTAGCTCAACCAATTCGTGAGGAGGTGGAAAAGCTTCTTAAATCCAACTTTGTTAAAGAAATTCAATACCCGGAGTGGGTATCAAATGTTGTAATGGTAAAGAAGTCTGGTGGGAAATGGCGGATGTGTGTAGATTTTACCAGACTCAATAATGCTTGCCCTAAAGATTGTAATTCCTTGTCTCGGATAGATTCTTTAGTGGATTCCGCGGTCGGGTATTCGTGTATGAGTTATTTAGATGCATTTTCTGGGTATCATCAAATAAGAATGCATATACCCGATATCCCTCATACCTTATTCATCACGAATGACAGGTGCTTCTGCTACCTCGTAATGCCTTTTGGGATAAAGAACGCTAGTGCCACTTATCAGAAAATGATGGACACCGTCTTTAGAACACAAAAAGGGAGAAATTTAGAATTTACGTCGATGACCTTCTTATAAAAAGAAAGCTTTTTTAGGATCACCTCATCGACTTATGTGAAACTTTTGCAACACTCCGAGCTTTTAATATGAGATTGAATCCATCAAAATGCATTTTCGGGGCCAGTAAAGGAAAAATTCTCGGCCATCTCCTCACTCCGGAAGGTTTAAAACCCAATCCAGACAAAGTAAAGGCTATCCTGGAGATTTCACCTCCCAAGACCCCTAAGGAAGTTCACCAGCTGGGTGGGAGGATGGCAGGCCTAAGACATTTCATCTCCCGGTCTGGAGAGTGCTCCCTTTTTCAAAACTCTCCGTGGAGGAGCTAAGTTTGAATAAACGAATGAGTGTGACGATGTGTTTGATCTGCTAAAAAAGCAGCTAACGTCCACCCTTTGCTCCTAAGTCTGAGAGAGGTAGATTATCTTTTCTTATATCTGGGAGTCAGTTCTGAAGAAAAGAAGAAGCAATACCCAGTTTACTATGTAAGTAACGTTTTGAAGGATGCGGAAGTTTGGTACCCGATCCTAGAGAAGTTAGTCTTGATGCTCGTGATTTCAGCACAGAGATTGAGGCCTTATTTTCAAGCTCATTCCATTCAGGTTGTCACTGATCTCCCACTAAAGAATGTGTTAAAAAAGCCGGAATATTCAGGTAGGTTGGCAAAGTGGGCGATAGAACTTGGTGAGTTTGATATCTCCTACATTCCTAAAATGACAATCAAAGCTCAAGTATTAGCGGACTTCATGATTGACGCCATGGGAGATTGTTCAGAAAGAGAGAGTGAAAATCTGTAGCTTGGACAATTTACACAGATGGAGCTTTCAGAAGAAATTCATCAGGAGCCGGAGTTGTATTAATTAATCCTAATGGAGTTAGATTGGATCAAGCCCTCAAATTCTACTTTCCGACAACAAATAATTAGGCGGAATATGAAGCTGTGCTCGCAAGCCTCAGATTTGCAAAAGAGCTAGGAATCGAGGATGTCCAAGTTAAAATCGATTCTCTGGTAATGCCGTCCCAAGTAAATGGAACTTATGAAACTAGAGACTCTATTATGAGGCAATATCAAACACTAGTAAAGACGGAGATAGGAAAATTCAAAAGCTTCACTATTCAGCACATTCCGAGGTAAGAGAATATGGAAGCTGACGAGTTGGCCAAATTTGATATTCTTTCAGGAGGAACCACTTAAAAACTTTTTCATCCGGCTATTGAAGAAGGAGATATTATGATAATCGATCAACGACCATCTTGGATGGATCCTTTTGTTCTCTATCTGTCAAGTGGAGAATTTCATCCAGCGGTAAAAGATAAGAAATGATTTAAGATAAAAGCAACTTACTATTATCTTGTTGCAGGAATTCTCTACAGGAAAACATTTTTATCACCTCTGGCAAGATGTGTTTATGAAGAATAAGTTCCTACTATCCTTCGAGAAGTGCATTCAGGAGAGTGCGGCAGTCACTCCGGAGCTAGAACCTTAGAAAAGAGAATACTAAGGCAAGGTTATTTCTGGCCTCAAATATGGAAGGATGCAGAAAAATTTGCCAAAAAATGCGTCCAATGACACAAGTTTGCCCCTCTTCAGCATCAACCAGCTCAACAACTTAAGGAAATAGCAACGCCTTGGCCATTCGTAGTCTGGGGAATGGATTTAATCGGGCCTTTTTGTAACACCCCAGTTTTTGCTGCTCTGCGAGCTAACACCGGGCGGTAGGTTCTACCGCCGGTGGTAGCCAAATCGACGTGGCGTCAACTGAGAGCGTTTTCATTAAGGCACTAGTGCGGCGCGGTAGCGCTAGCGCGGCGCAGTAGAAAGTGGCTAGAATGTTGAAAATGAGCTTTGCCACTAGCGCGGGGCGGTAGTTCTACCGCTGGCGTTAGGCTTTCTTCGCTGGGAGCCGCTGAGACGGCAAGTGTGTTTGCGGAGTTAGCGTGGCGCGGTAGCTCTATCGCCGCGCGGTAGCTGACGGAACCAGATCCGTAAACAACAAAATTTGGGCGTCCGTTTGGATTAGATCTTGATCTAATGGCTCAGATGAGTTCGGGGGAGGGGTCTAACTAGGACTGAGAGGGTTGTCCCTCTTCATCTTTCATTTCTTTTGGCTTTGAGGGCTAGAGTGAGAGAGAGGGTTTGGAGGAGGAAGAGAGCTAGATACCGCCATTATTGGATCTTCGGAGCTCCGTTCGCCGATCCGAGACTGACAGCGCATATGGGACGTCGAGGTGCTTCTTCCCCTCCATTCTTTTTCAAGATTCTAATGGCTAGGAGGAAATCTCAAAAGGTAATGACATTTCTCCTCCCGGTCTGTAGGATGTGTGCATGGCATCCCTTTTTCCTCCTTAATTTCTGCATTTCGGTACTAGATCCGTCGAGTGAGAGGGATTTGGGTCACCTTGGTTCAAGAGGATCCATCGGGTCGATTGAGTCCGCACCCGACATGATTTACACTAGAAATCTGCTCCGCTAGTGGATTAGGCATTGTGGTTGAAGCCAGATTCGCGATCGGTGGTCCGATTCGGTGATGTTGATTAACGCGCATTTTAGGGGTTTTGCTAGAAATCCGAATACGATGAATTCGTCGTTGTGATGCCCTTGTAGTTTCGTATGGTAATGAATGTTGGTTTTCGGGCGGGGAAATAATGTGCGGATTATGAGGCGTGTGATGCCTAGTGATGTGCGAAGGTGAGACTTGGTATTTGTGGTCGGCTGGCTATCCCGTGAATGCTGGAATTCACGTGTGGAGAGTGTCCTGGCAAGACAAGTCCCTTCGATGTTAACTGATGAGAAAGTTTGTGCTAACGGACGAGTTCGGTAACGGTCTCCAGGCGAGGCAGTCGGTGGACGTTGTGCCGATTGTAAGACCAGGGCCTTGGGACGTTTGCTTGGAGTCTAAGCCAGAGTTCTTAGCATCGGTTTTGCATGGTGTTGGCGGCAAGAGCATTTGAGCTGTCAGATAAGCCCGATGTCATGGAGGGCCAGGCGCGGTGGGTCATAACGTTAGTTCATGGCCTTGGGCTACGATGCTCTTTGGGGGAAATGTCGAGTACCCCATGGTTGTGCTGTTGATGTATGATGATGTGTTAGATTCATACGCTTTAGGGTGCCTTGGGTGAAACCCGGGTTTGCATTCATATTGCATTGGTAGGCCCCTTTTATTACTTGCTCAAGATAGAAATGTGGATGATGGTTGTGACACTCATGCCTGTTGTTTATGTTGCTTTTCTTTATATACATGTGCATACAAAGTGCTGACTTGCAGGGTGATGTAGTTCCCCGGGGTCTGCTAGAATGGCCGGGAGGAGGGGTGTTGTTACACTATTTGTGGTCAGCCATAGCTGACCCTCGTTTACTACTCTTTGTGATTTGGATGCAGGCCAAGGATTCCAGGCTGGACCTAGCTCGTCGGCCAAAAAGTTCTAAAGCTTCATGAAGTGTTTACCTTGCTTTCCTGCTTTTTTGTACTTGTCTTTTGTTGAATCCGGCTTGCATGCCGAGGTAGCTTAGGGAAGCTAGTTTTCCCCTTTTTGGGATTTCATAATTGTGTTGAATGTTTGATGACTTGGACACTGGTTTTGTAAGGCCTTAAGGCCAGTTTTACTCCTATGTAGTTGTGGACAATCTCCGCGTGTCTTAGTTTTTGTTTCCGCTGTGTTATCTGAGTTTTGAGTTGGGTAGTTATATTATCTTTTAATACTGAAACTGTGGCGGTTATATGATGTGGGCTCCTGGCCGGACCCATATTATATAGTCATTACAGGAGAGGTGTTACAATTTGGTATCAAAGTGAGGTTGTGTATTCTTGCGAGGTCTAGTATATTCGGATCACGTAAAGATGTTGTCCACATAGGAGTATTGTGCGGGATCACGAGTATCCCTGTGTTTGAGTCTTGCCAGTATAACTTGATGAGTTTATTTCCTTACTTATGATAGGATGTTGGCGATGATGCGGGGACGTCGAGAAGGCAAGAGGAGCCTTCGCGAAGCAGTGCTACTGCTCCGGGCCTCATGAATATGGGCATGTTCCCGGTTGATTTCTGTCGCATGCTAGCAGAAGCAATGGTAGCGGCTCAAGCTGTTGCTATGGCACGGGTTTCGACGCCTGTCATGCAAGTTACGACTCCTGTTACTCCGACGGCTACACCAGATACATCGGAGGTTGGAGTGAGGCAAGCAGATACATTAGCGGAGAGAGCTTATGGGATGGGCGATCAATTTATGAAGTACTTCTTGAGTTTCCATTCTCCGACATTCAAGGGAGTTGGCACTCCAACGGATGCCGAAGATTGGTTTTCGAGGATCCAGGAACTTTTGAAGGCATCAGAGACCCCAACGGAGAGGCAGTCCCACTTCTCGAGTTTCATGTTAGAGGGCGATGCAAAACTATGGTGGGTGAATCATAGTGATCTTCATTTCCTTGGGCGCATTCCATCCCTGGAGGAGTTTGGGAACGCCTTCCTCAAGCGTTATATTCCGTCTTCGACGAGGTTAGCACTATAGCGGCAGTTCTTGCATTTGGTGCAGCGTGAGGAGACAATGGACGAGTATCTGCAGGAGGTCACTCGGTTGGGTCGTTATGTGGGAACGACTATGGAAGACGATGAAGAGAGGGACAATCTCTTCTATCAACGTCTGAGAGAGAAATTTAAGGCAGCCATTGATAGCCTTAAAGAACGCAGGATTTAATGAGTTGGTCGAAGCCGCTCGCACATTAGAAAGCGACATGGAGCGAACCCAGCGGCGAAAGGGTTTTGCGGCAAAGCAGGGAGAAGGAAAGCCTTCTCAGTCTCAGTCTCAGTGGAAGTCTGAGGGAAACCGATGAAAGAAGAAGCCCCATCCTAATAGGCCTGGGGAGAGAAGTGACGCACCTTCGGGAGATTTCCGCTCCAATGGTCCGTTGACTTGTTTCAAGTGTGGCAAGGTGGGTCACATAAGTCGGTTTTGTACCGAGGGCGGAGCTAAGCCAGAGCCGAGGCGGGAACAATCGGTGCATTCCGGCCCTAGTGTTGGGGAGAAATGTAAGTTGGCAGAGTTGAGTGCTTCGCGGTTCCCTCCGGTGCAGCATTGAGCGTATAATCTTGGACAGCAGGAAGCGATTCGTCAACCCGATGTGGTGACAGTTATGAAAAGTTTAAGTTTTTGTTTGTTACTATAAAGTAGTTTGCGGCCTTTCATGTTTGTTGCACATGGTTAGGTTTCGTGCTAGTTTCGGGCTACCCCTCTCGAGTGTTGTTCGACACGGGAGCATCACACTCTTTTCTCGCGGAAAGCTTTATCCATAGGATTGGCGCTGAGTCCGTCGAGGCGGAGGTGGAGCTGAGCGTGCGCAT
Organism: Dactylorhiza incarnata; assembly: GCA_033032865.1. NCBI lineage: Eukaryota > Viridiplantae > Streptophyta > Magnoliopsida > Asparagales > Orchidaceae > Dactylorhiza > Dactylorhiza incarnata. Next base: position 5,765,627 of record JAWHQI010000068.1, read on the forward strand.
GCCGACTGGGTCTTTCATGTCCACCGTGAGGGAAGGACGCATTGTGTTGCAAATTTACGATTGTGATTTCGAGTTGGTAGCAGCAATTCTGCCACTAGCCGAATTTGATGTTATCTTAGGGATGGACTAGCTTGCAGAGCAGCGAGCTAGTATCGACTGCTAGTTGAAGGTGGTAACCCTAAGAGGCAGAGGTAGAGCAGAGGTCAAGTTTGAAGGCCTAAGCGGAGTGGCTTGCTCCCTGATTTCCGCCATGCAAGTGAGGCGTGCGGTAAACCAAGGAGGCGAGGCGTTTATAGCTTTGTTGGAGACTCACTCCACAAGGGTGGCTATTGGAGATGTTCTGGTGGTGGAAGAGTTTGAGGATGTATTCCCCGAGGAGCTTCCGGTAGCACCTCCTCAACGTGAAATTTATTTTTCGATAGAGTTGGTACCGGGTGCGAGGCCGGTGTCGTGTCCTCCGTTTAGGATGGCACCGAAGGAACTGGCCGAGCTTAAGGTTCAATTGCAAGAATTGTTAGAGCAAGGGTACATTAGGCCCAGCTCTTCGCCGTGGAGCGCGCCAGTATTGTTCGTAAAGAAAAAGGACGGAAGTATGCGGTTGTGCATTGACTACCGTGAACTGAATAGTTGACCGTTAAGAATAAATATCCGATTCCGCGAATCGATGATTTGTTCGACCAGGTAGTGGGGTCGGTGGTGTACTCCAAGTTGGACTTGAAGTCGGTTTACTACCAGTTGAAGATTCGAGAAGAGGACATTGCCAAGACAACATTTGGGACTCGGTATGGCCACTATGAGTTTTCGGTGATGCCATTCAGACTGACAAATGCGCCATTTGTGTTCATAGATTTGATGAACAAGGTTTTTCGACCGTTTTTGGATTCATTTGTGGTGGTGTTCATAGATGATATTTTGGTATATTCAAAATCGGAAGCGGAGCATGAGTCTCACTTGAGGCTAGTATTGCATACTCTAAGGGATAACCAACTTTATGCTAAGTTCACGAAGTGCGAGTTTTGGATCAAGAAGGTGGCATTTTTTGGGTCACGTGATCAGTGGAGATGGGGTGGCGGTAGATCCTGTGAAGATTGAAGCCATTAGATATTTACCTATATTGAGAACCGTGGCGGAAGTCCGAAGTTTCCTTGGACTAGCCAGTTATTACAGAAGGTTCATGGAGAACTTTTCGCGGATGGCCTTGCCCCTCACCACTCTTACTCGCAAAGACCAAAAGTTCGTGTGGACGCCGGAGTGTGCCCGTGTGTTTGAGAATTTGAAAGAAAGGTTGATGTCTACTCCGATCCTTAGTCTTCCTAGTGGGACGGAGGGATTTCAGATTTTCAGTGACGCGTCAGGTTGCGATTTGGGTTGCGTGCTGGTACAGCACTGCAATGTGATAGCTTATGAGTCAAGGCAGTTAAAGACTCATGAGAAGAATTACCTCGTCCATGAACTGGAGTTGGCGGCGGTAATCTTTGCGTTAAAATTATGGCGGCACTACGTATATGGTGCAAAGGTGGAGATCTTCACAGATCACAAAAGCCTGCGGTATCTCCTCGATCAAAAGGATCTGAATATGCGGCAGCGTAGGTGGGTCGAGTTCCTTGGGGACTACAACGTAGAGATTTAGTATACGCCAGGCAAAGCCAACGTGGTGGCGGATGCCTTGAGTAGGAAGTACTCCGGGCAAGGTAATTGGATTGAGGCGCATGACGAGCGTTTGGTGCGAGACTTGGAGTCTCTTGACATTGCTTGTGTGTCTAGAGGTGAGTCTGGCGTGGCTCGGTTGAACTGGATTGAAATGCAATGTGATATAACGGATCGAATACGAGAGGCAACTAGTGCGGACGAAGAGTGTTAAAGGTTGGTGTTGGAAGCTCAGCAAAGCGAAGGCAATGCTTTGGAGATGGTCGGTGGGATTCTGAAAAGAGCGGAAGGGTTTGTGTTCCGCGCTTTGGCAAGCTCCGCGAGGAGTTGATGTTTGAGGCTCACTTTACGAAGTACTCCATTCATCCGGGTAGTACAAAGATGTACTCGGATATGAAAAAATCCTTTTGGTGGCCTAGGATGAAGCGGGATGTAGCTGAGTATGTAAGCCGGTGTCAGACTTGTGCCTTAGTGAATGCTGAGTGCCAAAGGCCCGGCGGGTTCTTGAAGCCTCTTCCTATCCCTGAATGGAAATTCGACGATATCTCCATGGATTTTGTGCATGGTTTGCCTCGATCTCAGCAGGGTAACGATGCGATTTCGGTGATAGTGGATCGCCTGACCAAGGTGGCTCACTTCATTCTGAATCAGAAGGGCGATGGCGTGGAGAAGCTCGTAGAGCTTTATGTTCAAAATATTGTGCAGTTGCACGGGATTCCTAAGAGCATTGTTAGTGATCGCGATGGGCGGTTCACGTAGAAGGACTGGAGGTTAGTGCAGAAAAGTGTAGGCACCAAACTCAAGTTTAGTACCGCGTTCCATCCGCAGATCGATGGTCAGACGATGCTAACAAACCGTACATTGGAGGATATGTTGAGGATGTGTGCTCTTGACTTTGGTAGGAGTTGGGAAGACCAGCTTTTCATGGTGGAGTTCGCTTATAATAATAGCTTCTAGGCGAGTATCAAGATGGCGCCATATGAAGCATTGTATGGAAGGAGGTGTCGAACGCCGATGTCTTGGGTAGAGGCGGGAGACACTAAGATTTTGGGAAAGCAAGTGGTGGCAGATGCTTGTGAGATCGTGCGGATGATTCAGGAGCGCATGAAGGTTGCTCAGGATCGGCAAGCGAAGTATTTTAACGCGCGCCATAGAAAGGTGGAGTTTGCAGTGGGCGACATGGTCTACTTGAAGATCAAGCCGTTCAAGGGCGTTTTGCGTGTGCGGCGACTCAAGAAGTTGAGTCCGAGATATTTGGGTTAGTTCAAGGTTACAGAGCATATAGGCGAAGCAGCCTATCGTTTGGCATTGTCCGTAGAGCTGAGTGGATTACATGATGATTTCCATGTCTCTCTGCTGAGGAAATCTTTGGTAGAGCCAAGCGTCGTGGTCGAAGCGGCGGCGGTGCCGGTGATGGAGAATTTGAGGATGAGGGTTCGTCCGATTTGCGTGGAGGACTCGGAAGTCCGATAGTTGCGTAACAAGGAAGTCAGGCTTGTAAAGGTGCGATGGGACAATTGCGGGCGAGACGAATTCTCTTGGGAGCGTGAGCAAGAGATGCAGAAGGACTTCCCGGAACTTTTTGCATCAGGTATGTATCGTGGATTTCTGTTTCAGTTTTGAAATTTCGGGGACGAAATTCTTTTAAAGGGGGTGGAGTTGTAACACCCCAGATTTTGCTGCTATGCGAGCTAACGCCGGGTGGTAGGTTCTACCGCCGGTGGTAGCCAAATCGACGTGGTGTCGACTGAGAGCGTTTTCGTTAAGGCACTAGCGTGGCGCGGTAGAGCTAGCGCGACGTGGTAGAAAGTGGCTAGAACGTGGAAAACGAGCTCTGCCGCTAGCGCGGGGCGGTAGCTCTACCGCTGGCGTTAGGCTTTCTTCGCTGGGAGCCCCTGAGACGGTTAGTATGTTTGCGGAGTTAGCGCCGCGCGGTAGCTCTATCGCCGCGCGGTAGCTGACGGAACCAGATACGTAAACAGCGAAATCTGGGCGTCCGTTTGGATTAGATTTTGATCTAACAGCTCTGATGAGTTCGGGGGAGCGGTCTAATTAGGGCTGAGAGGGTTTTCCCTCTTCATCTTTCATTTCTTTTGGCTTTGAGGGCTAGAGTGAGAGAGAGGGTTTGGAGGAGGAAGAGAGCTAGATCCCGCCATTGTTGGAGCTTCGGAGCTCCGTTCGCCGATCCGAGACCGGCAGCGCATAGGGGACGTCGAGGCGCTTCTTCTCCTCCATTCTTTTTCAAGATTCTCATGGCTAGGAGGAAATCTCAAAAGGTAACAACATTTCTCCTCCCGGTCTTTAGGATGCGTGCATGGCATCCCTTTTTCCTCCTTAATTTCTGCATTTCGGCACCGGATCCGTCGAGTGAGATGGATTCGGGTCGCCTTGGTTCAAGAGGAACCATCGGGTCGATTGAGTCCGTCCACGACATAATTTGCATTAGAAATCCGCTCCGTTAGTGGATTAGGCATTGTGGTTGAAGCCGGATTTGCGACCGGTGGTCCGATTCAGTGATGTTGATTGACGCGCATTTTAGGGGTTTTGCTAGAAATCCGAATACAGCGAATTCATCGTCGTGATGCCCTTATAGTTTTGTATGGTAATGAATGTTGGTTTTCGGGCCAGGAAATATTGTGCGGATTATGAGGCGTGTGATGCCTAGTGATGTGCGAAGGTGCGACTTGGTCTTTGTGGTCAGCTGGCTATCCCATGAATGCTCAAATTCACGTGTGGAGAGTGTCCCGGCAAGACAAGTCCCTTCGCTGTTAACTGACGAGAACGTATGTGCTAACCGACGATTCTGGTAATGGTTGCCAGGCGAGGAAGTTGGTGGACGTTGTCCCGATTGTAAGACCAGGGCCTTGGGACATTTGCTTGGAGTCTAAGCCAGAATTCTTAGCATCGGTTTTGCGTGGTGTTGGAGGCAAGAGCATTTGAGCTGTCAGACAAGCCCGATGACATGGAGGGCCAGGCGCTGTGGGTCACAGCGTGAGTTCTTGGCCTTGGGCTACGATGCCCTTTGGGGGAAATGTCGAGTACCCCGTGGTTGTGTTGTTGATGTATGATGATGTGTTAGATTCATACGCTTTAGGGTGCCTTGGGTGAAACCCGGGTTTGCATTCATATTGCATTGGTAGGCCCCTTTTATTACTTTCTCAACATAGAAACGTGGATGATGGTTGTGACACTCATGCCCGTTGTTTATGTTTCTTTTCTTTATATACATGTGCATACGAAGTGCTGACTTGCAGGGTGATGTAGTTCCCCATGGTCCGCTAGGACGGCCGGGAGGAGGGGTGTTGTTACACCGTTTGTGGTCAGCCATAGCTGACCCTCGTTTACCGCTCTTTGTGATATGGATGCAGGCCAAGGATCGCAGGCAGGACCTAGCTCGTCGGCCAAAAAGGTCTAAAGCTTCATGAAGTGTTTACCATGCTTTCCCGCATTTCTGTACTTGTCTTTTGTTGTATCCGGCTTGCATGCCGAGGTAGCTTAGGGAAGCTAGTTTTCCCCTTTTTGGGATTTCATAATTGTGTTGAATGTTTGATGACTTGGACACTGGTTTTGTAAGGCCTTAATGCCGGTTTTACTCCTATGTAGTTATTGACAATCTCCGTGTTTCTTAGTTTTTGTTTCCGCTGTGTTATCTGAGTTTTGAGTTGGGTAGTTATATCATCTTTTAATACTGAAACTGTGGCGATTATATGTTGTGGGGTCCCGGTCGGACCCATATTATATAGTCATTACAGGGGAGGTGTTACACCTTTCCTTTATCAAGTGGCCAACGCAAGTTTATTCTGGTAATGATTAATTATTTCAGCAAGTGGATTGAGGAGAAGACATTATCTAAAACCACTACTCAAGTTGTAAGGAATTTCATCTAGGGAGAGATAGTATGCATGCATGGAATTCCAATGGCAATTATTACCGATAATGGCCCTCAGTTTAATAATTCAAACCTGATAAATTTCTGTGATTAAATTGGAACCGAATTATGGTTCGCCACTGTGCATCATCCGAGAAGTAATGGGCAAGTGGAAGCTGCTAACAAGTTAATAATTAACCTCTTGAAGAAGAAAGTGGAGAACCTCGGAGGCAATTGGGCTGAACAGTTACCTTCAATGCTTTGGGCTTTGAGAATGACTCCAACATCATCCACCGGAGAAACTCCTTTCAAGTTATCTCATGGTTCGGAAACTCTCATACCTGTGGAATTTGAGGTTAAAAGTCCAAGAGTATTGTTAGCACAACAACATCAAGATGATTTGATGGTAGGAAATGATGAAGATTTAAAATGCAGCCTTGATCTCATCGAAGAGCTGAGGGATATAACAACAATTAGGCAAGAAGAAGTCAAAAGAAAGATGGCCATATAATTTAACAAGAATGTTCGAGTCAAAGAATTTGTTGCCGGAGATCTTGTCCTCAAGAAAGTTGATGCAGCAGCAAGATCTGGCTCAGTAGGAAAGCTGAACCCAAATTGGATAGGGCCATTCATTATTAAAGAAGCACTAAAAAATGGAGCATATCGCCTTCAAACTCATGAGGGGGAAGATTTGTCTCACACATGGAGTGGAGATGACCTCAAGCGCTTCTTTTCGTAGAAATTTGTATTCTTTTCCCATTTTTTCTTCTTTCCACCATTTTTTGCAAGCGATATGATATGGTTGTAACCTCTTGCATTACATATATCAGAAAGGAAGGATGAAAGACATGTATTGATTGTCAAAGGTTGGAAATTCTATCAAACGAGATATCGACGGATCCTACATGATGCCCCCTCGACTTGAAGCTCGAGATGTAAATCTACCATGACCACAAGTAGCGGGGAGATTTCGCACTTGTGTAGTAGTAGCTCGCCAAGTTCGTGCGGAGGAATTTTAGGATGCTGGGTCCTTGCTAATATCTAACACACCCCTGTATTAAGGGAGGTCTGGGTGAATGTCTAGCTCTGTTAGGCATTTCAGGACATTGTTACAGTTTTGATGATCCATTAGGGAAAGCAATGTCGGTATAGCCTCCGCGGCATAACCACGCCTGCCTTATGAATCATCATACCCTGTAACTTTTAGATATTTACTAGCAAGCCAAGAGAAAGCCGATTGAATCTGTGGCCGTTTTCATGACTCTTGAAGGCATCAAGTGTTACAAACTTAGTGATCTCTTGAGGAAAGCAATACTGGCAATGCCACACCTTCCCTTTCGATCACTTAGAGTTGTCCATCTCCCTCTCTTTTTCTCTTTTTGAAAAAGTTGAAAGTTATTCACATCTTTTGGGAAAAGCAATACTGGCATAACCACCTCAGCTCTTAGAATCATAAACAAATTCCATCATGTTACTTATCACAAAGGAGCGGTCTGAGGTCTTTGGAGGCTGCCGGATCAATATTGGGTCGTATCTGGAGATGGGATGGTCTCGATTAGCTCAGACCGCCACCTAAAGCCAAACTTATACAACCGATGGCCAAGCTTCAGTGTTACGACTCTAATCTATTGAAGGGCGGTCTGAGAAACGTGAGATCGCCATTAATATTCTAAGCTCAGAATAATCTTTAGAAAACAAGAGGTCGCCAGTTATTCCCTCATACGATAATATGGCTTCAAATACCTATTCTCATAGCAATTGATCTGGAAGATGTGAGATCGCCCGGTAATGTGGTCTCAGTAACATCTAAGGATCAATATTTAAGTTATGATCTTTTTTCTCTACAGGTCTTAAGAGCTAAAATAACGACCTAGAAGAAAGGCGATCGCTGATTATGTTCTTTAAGGGTATCATCCCCGCCACCTAAAGGAAAAAAGAAGAGGCGACCTGAATCATCTAAAGACTGTCATTCTTGATTTGGTTAAAAGTTACTTGGGAATCATGTGGACCATAATTTTTCTCTGAAGATTTTAAAAACTCGAGATTGCAGTATGTTAAACGGTCTCATTCAGGCTATCTTAAAACTCGTAAATTTCTTCTATACTTCAGAGGATTTAATAATTATGAGACCGCCACTGTTGATCACTGATCTTAAACCGTTTTGCCAAGCTCCTTTATATAATCGAATTTTGAGCTCAACAAAACCTAAAAGCATTGAGATCGAATGCTATTTTCTATCTAATGAGATTCAGACCGCTGGAATAATAAGTTTTTGCCAAAAGTGTAAGTTTATATAGGTTGTAGTCTAAATCACCTAGAGTGGGGGGGGGGGGGGGTGAATAGTTTTCTTATGTTTTACCCTAGTTAGCCTAGCTATTTTCTGGTTTAGTATTAGTAATTAATCAAGCACACAGAAAACACACAAGCATTTATAGAGGTTCCTCAAGACAGGGTGTCTTGGGTTGTCCTCTTTGCCCCTTCACCTTTCTAACAATGAGTTATACAAGGCCAACTTCTCCAAACTCAGCTCCAAGAGCTTACAACACAGATCCATCAGGATCTCTCAGGTTTGCACAAACCCTACCTCAGGCACATCAGCCCTACCTTAGAGGAATCCACCTCCTACAACTTATACCACCTGTTGGTCCTACCTCAAGCTGACCTCTCAGCTCTACAACTCAGGAAAATCAGCCCTACCTCAGATTACACAGATCCTACCTCAAGCTAAACTCTCAGCTCTATAACTCAGGCAAATAAGCCCTACCTCAGATCACACAGATCCTACCTCAAGCCGACCTCTCAGCTCTACCACTCAGGCAATAAAGCCCTACAAACTCAGAGCCCAAAGGCTCCTACAAATGAAATAATAATGTTTACAAATAGAAGGAAGAAGAGGTCAAGCCTTGTTTTCTTCTTCTTATCAGCTACAGTTGAAGACTTGAACCAGAGAGCAGAAGTGTAGCTCCAACTTGTTCTTCTTGATCAGCCCTTCAGATGATCGACTGGATCTACTGCTCTATCTTGAGATAAATCAAGATGAGCTATCTCTTTTCTCCTTGCAGCCTTGTGTGTGTTCAGTTGTTGGCTGCCGACAATAGAACGGTTATGTTCTGGATTTTGTGTGCTGGAGAACTAGCAAAAGTGTTTGCTCAACCCTAATTTATCCCTTTTATACATCCTAGTTCTTCAACGCCTCTCAGCCATCCTTCTGACAGATATGGGAGTGATTGGTGGACCCCCACAATACCTTTCTGCAGCTTGCGCCATGGGCAGAACCCGCCAGGATACTTTTGAATCTGTCTCAGCAGTTGGGCTGAGATGGCTTCCTCTTCTCAGCAGATTCTGTCGATCATCCGAGAAGTTTTTGCGTTCGACGAACTGCATTCTGCGTTCGACGAACTTCATTCTTCGTTCAACGAACTCGCCAAGTCTCAGCGTTTGCCTTTGTCCCGTCTCTGCGTTCGACGAACTTCATTCTTCGTTCAACAAACTCGCCAAGTCTCAGCGTTTGCTTCTGTCCCGTCTCAGCATTCGACGAACTTCATTCTTCGTTCGACGAACTCGTCAAGTCTCAGCGTTTGCTTCTGTCCCATCTCTGTGTTCAACGAACTTCATTCTTCGTTCGACAAACTCGCCAAGTCTCAGCGTTCGACGAACTTCCCAAGTCCCAACAGATATTTGTTGCTTCTTAGCGGCACCTATCCTCGTCTCAACGGTTCAGCTGAGACAGTGTGCTTGTCTCAGCGGATTTGACCCTTCGTCTCAACGATTCTGCTGAGACAACTCTTCATCTCTTAGGAGCTGATTTCTCCTGATCTAAGGGCATGATTGGCCCTTTCTCTTGAGTTACCTGAGCCTGTATATCTTACAAAAATATGGCTTTATTAAATACATCTTGTACTTAGCATTGCGTGGTGACCCCTCTTCAAATCAAGGGAATTTGAAGGCAAATTCCCAACAATCTCCCCCTATTTGAAGAGGGCAAAACACCTGTCAATGCTAAGTAGCAACTTAATCAAAAATATTTCATCTCACTGAAATTTATTAAGTAAGAGGAGTTATGACATTTCATGACACATGTAGATAGAGTAAATTTCTGTTGACATTAACAGTTTTTTGTTATCTATACCAATTATCATTAGATACATATATCAACTACTCATAAGGACACATCACATTTATGTCCATTATATAATGACTCAGTATTTCTTCATTACTATATGTACTTAGCACAGGATACTGAAAGTAAATATTAAGTTAAAGCACAGTTATTCAAGTGCAACATAAATATTTAAACAATAAATGACACAAAATAATTTTCAGGAGATGAAATATCATTTCTTCAATTGTTCAAAACAGACATATACTATCAGTTCAAGTCATATTGTTACATCAAACATCCTAAGGAGCTCCTAAAAATAGAGTCTTCTTGGATGGTCCCTAGGATGATGTAGAGCTTTCTCCTTTTTTCTCAGATTTTCTCTTCCTTGCTTCAGCAGCAGCCTTCATCTTTTCCTTCCTTTTGAAGTATAGGAATGGCTTAGGAAGATATCTTGGGGATATCCATATAGGAGTTTCCCTTCTCACCAAATTATCTTTGAGGATTCTTTCCCTTAGAGACTCCCTCTCTAGATGCTTGATACATTCAGCAGATGAGTAGACATGTTCAATATCCTTGAGTGGATTGCCATGGATGACCCAGGTATTGACTACTATTGTATCCAATTCCAGATTATCTTTCTCATAAAGTGGATCATCAATCCTTTCCATCCTCTTCTGGGCCATATATTCTTCAGCAGTCTGAATGCCCTCTCTCCTTCTCCTCTTTGATTCCCACTCATCTTGAATCTGTTCAGATTGACCTTGAAAATCAAAATCTTCAGGTCTGTTTGGGTTCAGTACAGGAATATTTAAGGAAATTATGGTTCCTTGTAACACCTTTATACTTGTGATCCTATGATCATCATTTACCTTCTTAACCATAGTTAGAAGTTTATCTTGAATTGCATTTGAGACATTGTTTACCTCTTCCACCACTTTCTTGTAGGCTGCTTCCTGGTTAGTGAGTAGCAGTTGGTGGGCATTCTCCAGGTTGGTGTTTAACCTTATGCAAGCCTTTTTCAGTTTTGCACTTAGCATGACAACTTTTTCCTCCCACTTTTTGCCTTCTTCAAATATCATTTCTTCAATTTCAGAGTTTTGGTCAATTATAGATTGGGAGAGAGTTTGGAAAGTACTGTCCACATCCTCCAGAATATTTTCCCTGGCCTTGTCAATGTGGGACATGACATGGCAGTTGGTTGTGTTAGCCACTTGTACCATTCTAGCTACTACTTTCTCCCAGACATTTTCATTCTTGTAGAGTTATGCTTTACATATATAATGTCCTTTGTGGAGTCCCCTTGTGTGTCTGCAATTTGCTTCAGTATGGTGTGTTGGCCAGCTACAATGCCTTTAGCCATCTCAAACCATCTGGTCATCTGTTGGAGGATATGAGCAGATGCTGTTGTGACATCATGAAACTGGGTATTCAGCTCAGTCCTTACTGAAGCCACCCTTGACTCCATTCTCTGCTCACTGGCTTGGATCTCCTGAGTCAATGCTGATCTTGTAGCATTTAGCTCATCCCTGATTTGGGCAGTGGCACCATGAACCTTTTCTGCAACATGCTCTTTAACAGACAACATCTGACCCTCAATGATGGATTGTATTGAGTTCAGTAGGTCAGATGTGTCCAGCATAGCTGCAGGCCTTTCCTGGGCAATTTCCTTCTCCAAAACCTTTTCAGCCCTATCCATTTCCTGCTCCACTGCAGGGTCAAATCTTGGCAGCTCATCAGAGGCGAGTAGATAGTCTAGGTGTAACTCAACTTCCATGTTGTCAATTATCTTGTTCACCTCTTCCTCAATCTGAGCTTGAGCTCTGCTAGCATCTGGGATGTGCTCCCCCTCACTAGTACCCCCACCTTCCTCTTCACAGTGTGAGCTTTGCTCCCCCTCACTTCTTGGAGAAGCGTCTGCTGCTTCTGACCTGGGGTCATGCTCCCCTTCACTTGGAGCATCCATGTGTGGAGGACTTTGTCTTGGGGAACCTGAAAAGAAAATGATGTGTTAGTTAGACACCTAGTCTCATCTATAGTCTGAGGAGTGTAGATTAACTGTGATCCTAGGTTACAATGGAGAGGTGAATTCCTTGGTTCATCCTCAGCTTGTGGGACATCTTCACCTTCCACACCTTCCATGTGCACTTTTGGTTCATCATCCTTCCTGGATTTCTCAGCACCTTCTTCTTCAGTCTTCTTTGCCTTTTTCTTCTGCTTCAGCTCAGCCACCATAGAGGGTTGGCTCATGGGGAGGACTCTTATTGACCTGTATAATGTCCTGATATCCAATCTTTTCAAGTAGTGCATATTGACACCTTTGATGGACGAGAAATGGTTTTGGATATGCCTTCAGTAGGAAAAGTGATAGGATCCTTACTAAGTTAGGGGCCTGCAGACATTGCTTCATTCTTTGATAAAGAACATTCCCCCATCTAGTTCTTTTCTTCATGATGATTCTTATAACCAGCTCAAACATTGGTTGAGAAATCGTGTCATGAGAACCTGGTTTACACAGAAGAGCTTTTCCTACTATATCACATAACAGCTTGCCCTTTTGATTGAAGGATTTCTTTTTCAGAGATGTGGTCTGGGGATCACTGTATTCACACCAGCATAGTGCTTGCTCCTTTTCAGTATTTGACACCTCCTCTTCTGCCACTCTAGGTAAGTGCAGTACCTTTTCTAGTCTCTTAGGGGACAACTTCACCCTTATCTCTCTAATTTTGGAAGATATACCATTCCTAGAAGATGACTGCTTGGCATTCGCATAAAACTCTAGCACTTCATGCTTGAATATCTGAGTTGGTTCAGATAGCAGGAACTCTAGACCAGCTTCAATGATGAGGGTGATTGTTGAAACCGATTTCTTGGCCTCTATGGAGTTCGGGGCCCTCAGCAAGCTGAGGGGCGACCAACCCTTACTCCCCCCAAGGGAGAGCTCTAGGTTGAAGGTTGAGGAACTATGGATTGGGCCAAGGGCTTAGTGGGGAGGTCCCTCCACATACCCGGAAGCCCCTTAGGAACTTCCCCTCCCAAGCCACTACTAAGCTTGGGCACCACTAGAGGCTCTCCTCACCCACTAGAGAGAGAAAATGGGGAGAGAGAGAGAGAGGGTTAGACTAGAACGAGCTTGCCTCCAAATGGTGCCCCCTTGGTCCTATTTATAGGATTTCTGAAGTTGGGCTGCAAATAGCCAAAAACTGGTCTGCCAGATTACCAAAATACCCTTGAACTGGGCTGCAGATAGCCAAAACCCGCTGTTCTGGGGCGCTAAACGCAGACCAAACCCTGTCCCCGGAACTGGGAGGGAGGGGTTACCTCGCGCGGCTCGGCGACCCCCCCTAAACAGGGCTAGGCGAGACCCAGCCAGGGTCGCCCCCCTGGCTGGTCTCGGCCCCTTACTGGGGCGGGGGCTGGGAGAGACCCAGCCAGGGTCGCCCCCTGGCTGGTCTCGCCCTCCTACTGGGGCGGGGGCAAGGAGGCCGAGGGCCTCCTCCCTTGCCCCCCTGCTGGGTATGGGTGAGACCCAGCCAGGGTCGCCCCCCTGGCCGGTCTCGCCCCCTTACTATCGGGGTGCATTTAGACCCTTACTGCCGAGGTCCCGCTGGGGTGCGTTTAGACACCCCTCTTGCTGAGGTCTTGCTGGGGTGCGCTTAGACACCCCTCCTGCTGAGGTCAGGGGCGAGAGGAGCTCGCCCCCCTACCTGCCTGACTAGGGAGCAGGGGAGAGAGGAGCTCGCCCCCTGCTGCTAGGGGCGGGAGGCGAGAGGAACTCGCCCCCCCCCCCCCCCCCCCCCCCCATGCCTGCCTGGGGTGGGACGGGGGCGAGACCGTAGGGGGACCGCCCTGGGCTCGCCCCCCTAGCTGGGAGCGGGGGCGAGTCCGCCGAGCAGTGCCCGGGCTCGCCCCCTTAGCTGGGAGCGGGGGCGAGTCCGCCGGGCAGCGCCCGGGCTCGCCCCCATAGCTGGTAGCGGGGGTGAGTCCGCCGGGCAACGCCCGGGCTCGCCCCCCTTAGCTGGGAGCGGGGGCGAGTCCGCCGTGCAGCGCCCGGGCTCGCCCCCTTAGCTGGGAGTAGGGGCGAGTCCGCTGGGCAGCACCCGGGCTCGCCCCCCTTAGCTGGGAGCGGGGGCGAGTCCGCCGGGCAGCGCCCGGGCTCCCCCCCTTAACTGGGAGCGGGGGGGGAGTCCGTCGGGCAGCACCCGGGATCGCCCCCCTTAGCTGGGAGCGGGGGCGAGTCCGCCGGGCAGCGCCCGGGCTCGCCCCCCTTAACTGGGGGTGGGGACTTGCCCCTCCACCTCTCGTCCCCCTACCCAGACTGGGCAAGCGGGAGGCCTCCTCCTTCACCGCTCGTGCCCCTTGCCTCTCTCTCTCTTCCTGCATTGGTCGATGCTACCATGATGTTCCAATGAGCCTTTGGGAGTATACTCGGCGAATATCGAGGTTGTACACAATCCTCGCTCTTTTCGAGCATGGCTCACGCTCGGAAAGAAATGTCCAACCCTGCATATTCGACGAGTGTCGATGGGAAACCGGTTATCGGTGCTATCTCAGAAAAAACACAGCGCCTTCTCGAGAGGTCCTCCAACCCTGCCGGCCAGTGAGAGCCCGGCTAGCGGGACCACCTTGGGGGAAAAATACATAGCCTCCCCGAGAGGTCTTCCAACCCTGCCGGCTAGTGAGAGCCCGGCAAGCGAGACCACCTCAGGGAAAAATACATAGCCTCCCCGTGAGGTCTTCCAGCCCTGTCGGCTAGTGAGAGCCCGGCAAGCCAGACCACCTCGCGGGAAAAATACATAGCCTCCCCGAGAGATCTTCCAACTCTGCCGGCTAGTGAGAGCCCGGCTGGCGAGACCACCTCGGGGGAAAATACATAGCTTCCCCGAGAGGTCTTCCAACCCTGCCGGCTAGGGAGAGCCCGACTAGCGAGACCACCTCGGGGAAAAATACATAGCCTCCCCGAGAGGTCTTCCAACTCTGCCGGCTAGTGAGAGCCCGGCAAGCGAGACCACCTCGGGGGGAAATACATAGCCTCCCTGAGAGATCTTCCAACCCTGCCGGATAGTGAGAGCCCGGCTAGCGAGACCACCTCGGGGGAAAAATACATAGCCTCCCCGAGAGGTCTTCCAACTCTGCCGGCTAGTGAGAGCCCGGCTAGCGAGACCACCTCTAGGGAAAATACATAGCTTCCCCGAGAGGTCTTCCAACTCTGCCGGCTAGTGAGAGCCCGGTCAGCGGAACCATCCGAGGGGAACTGCAGCACCAAAGACTTATCACCTTGCCAGCCTCTCCAGAGATCAACCTGAACCCCCCGTCTAGTGAGAGCCCGGGAGCGGAATCGATCTGGGGCATTCCAGCACCAACATATACAACCTTGCCATCCTCTCCAGAGATCAACCTGAACCCCCCGTCTAGTGAGAGCCCAGGAGTGGAATCGATTTGGGGCATTCCAGCTCCAAACATATACAACCTTGCCTGCCTCTCCAGAGATCAACCTGAACCCCCCGTCTAGTGAGAGCCCGGGAGCGGAATCGATCTGGGGAATTCCAGCACCAAACATATACAACCTTGCCAGCCTCTCCAGAGATCAAACTGAACCCCCCGTCTAGTAGGAGCCCAAGAGCAAAATCGATCTGGGGCATTACAGCACCAAACATATACAACCTTGCCAGCCTCTCCAGAGATCAACCTGAACCCCCCGTCTAGGTGAGAGCCCGGGAACGGAATCGATCTGGGGCATTCCAGCACCAACATATACAACCCTGCCAGCCTCTCCAGAGATCAACCTAAACCCCCCGTCTAGTGAGAGCCCGGGAGCGGAATCGATCTGGGGCATTCCAGCACCAAACATATACAGCCTTGCCAGCCTCTCCAGAGATCAACCTGAACCCCCAGTCTAGTGAGAGCCCGGGAGCGGAATCGATCTGGGGCATTTCAGCACCAACATATCCAACCTTGTTAGTTATAATATTGTATGCAAGAAAAAGGAACTAAGTATGAAAACAAACCATCGCCCTACGTGGATTTACTGGTACAAGCATTTTTGGTCGCCACCACTTAGCTCGGGACATCGTCTCTTCGTCTCCAACATCCTAGGTCCTGTCTTCCTCGATCCCCTTCGGCTAGTGTCATTGTTGCATCGGACCCGTTGCCTCCCTTATTTCCAAAAACTCTGGGCAGGTGGATGTCGCGTGACCTTCCTCCTGATGGAAGTCACAGTAGGATAACTCCACCCTACCCCCTCCTCTTCCTCTTCTTTCTGCTTTCCTGGCTCTCCTCCTTCTTCCCCCGCCGATCGCCATAGTTTGCGGAGGCGGTGGAGGGGGTTCCCTTGGTCCCTGCCTCCACCTTGGGAAGTTGGATCTTTCCCTCATGAAGATCCCCCTCCTTGCTCTCGCGAAGTCAACTTGCTGGCCTCTGCGCTCTCCGGGCATTTGGGTAACCGCCACCCGGGGTGGATTCGCCCACCAACCTTCACTTGAATCCTTACGGGGCGGGGCGAGTGGGGGCCGGTTGCCTCCCCGCTCGCCCCCCTTTGGGACTAGGCTATAAGGGGCGGGGCGAGCTGGGAGGGCGCCCCCCTCCTGAGCTCGCCCCCTTGAAGGGGCGGGGCGAGCTGGGAGGGCGCCCCCCTCCTGAGCTCGCCCCCTTGAAGGGGAGGGGTGAGCTGGGAGGGCGCGCCCCTCCTGAGCTCGCCCCCTTGAAGGGGCGAGGCGAGCTGGGAGGGCGCCCCCCTCCTGAGCTCGCCCCCTTGAAGTGGCGGAGCGAGTTGGGAGGGCGCCCCCCTCCTGAGCTCGCCACCTTGGGGACGGGCGAGTGGGGGTATGGCACCTCCCCACCTCCCCCCACTGGTACCTCTTTCCTGGACTGCTGGCTGAGAGTTCCCTCATCCACCTGCTGGGGCGGGATCTCCGGACCATCTCTTCTGCCTCTGACTATCATGGCGAAAGCAACCTAGAAGGTCTGCAAGACCTCTTGCTTAAAATTTTTGAACATCTCCAACGTCACCCCAGCCACCGGGGGCTGCGGGTGACCAGGGTCGGATCCTCCACCTCCAGCCATGGAGCTCATCTTGAGAGTTTCCTGAATCGGTCACACTCCACGCTCACCGCACCAAAATGTTGAAACCGATTTCTCGGCCTCTGTGGAGTTCGGGGCCCTCAGCAAGCTGAGGGGAGACCAACCCTTACTCCCCCCAAGGGAGAGCTCTAGGTTGAAGGTTGAGGAACTATGGACTGGACCAAGGGCTTATTGGGGAGGTCCCGCCACAAACCCAGAAGCCCCTTAGGAACTTCCCCTCCCACGCCACTACTAAGCTTGAGCACCACTAGAGGCTCTCCTCACCCACTAGAGAGAGAAAATGGGGGGAGAGAGAGAGGGTTAGCCTATAACGAGCTTGCCTCCAAATGGTGCCCCCTTGGTCCTATTTGTAGGATTTCTGAAGTTGGGCTGCAAATAGCCAAAAACTGGTCTGCCAGATTACCAAAATACCCTTGAACTGGGCTGCAGATAGCCAAAACCCGCTATTCTGGGGCGCTAAATGCAGACCAAACCCTCTCCCCGGAACTGGGCGGGAGGGGTTACCTCGCGCGGCTCGGCGACCCCCCCCCCCCTAAACAGGGCTGGGCGAGACCCAGCCAGGGTCGCCCCCCTGGCTGGTCTCGCCCCCTTACTCGGGAGGGGCCTGGGCGAGACCCATCCAGGGTCACCCCCCTGGGTGGTCTCGCCCTCCTACTGGGGCGGGGGCAAGGAGGCTGAGGGCCTCCTCCCTTGCCCCCTGCTGGGAATGGGCGAGACCCAGCCAGGGTGGCCCCCCTGGCTGGTCTCGCCCCCTTACTATCGGGGTGCATTTAGACCCTTACTATCGAGGTCCCGCTGGGGTGCGTATAGACACCACTCATGCTGAGGTCTTGCTCGGGTGCGCTTAGACACCCCTCCTGCTGAGGTCGGGTGCGAGAGGAGCTCGCCCCCCCCCCCCCCTACCTGACTAGGGAGCAGGGGCGAGAGGAGCTCGCCCCCTGCTGCTGGAGGCGAGAGGAACTCGCCCCCCCTTCTTGCCTGGGATGGGACGGGGACGAGACTGCAGGGGTACCCCCCTGGGCTTGCCCCCTAGCTGGGAGCGGGGGCGAGTTTGCCGGGCAGCGCCAGGGCTCACCCCCTTAGCTGGGAGCGGGGGCGAGTCCGCCGGGTAGCTATCGGGCTCGCCCCCTTAGTTGGGAGCGGGGGCGAGTCCGCTGGGCAACGCCCGGGCTCGCCCCCTTTAGCTGGGAGCGGGGGAGAGTCTGCCGGGCAGCGCCCGTGCTCGCCCCCTTAGCTGGGAGCGGGGGCGAGTGCGCCGGGCAGCGCCCGGGCTCGCCCCCCTTAGCTGGGAGCGGGGGTGAGTCCGCTGGGCAGCGCCCGGGCTCGCCCCCCTTAACTGGGAGCGGGGGAGAGTCCGCCGGGCAGCGCCCGGGCTCGCCCCCCTTAACTGGGAGCGGGGGCGAGTCCGCCGGGCAGCGCCCGGGCTCGCCCCATTAGCTGGGAGCGGGGGCGAGTCCGCCGGGCAGCGCCCGGGCTCGCCCCCCTTAACTAGGGGTGGGGACTTGCCCATCCACCTCTTGTCTCCCTACCCAGACTGGCAAAGCAGGAGGCCTCCTCCGTCACAACTCGTCCCCCTTGCCTCTCTCTCTCTTCCTGCATGGGTCGATGCTACCGTGATGTTCCAATGAGCCTTTAGAGTATACTCGGCGAATATCGGGGTTGTACAGTGATGACACTTAGAATCTCTGGTGAGGCATGGAGAAAGCCATCCCTCACCAACTCATATCCCTCAAGCAACTCCTTCACCATCTTGGGCGCCATTTGTCGACGAGAATAGGGTTGGGACGAAGGGTGTGTGGAGTTGATTCGTCGGTTGGAGTGGCGCAAGTGAATGTGAAGAGTCTTGTAACACAGCCGGCTATTTATATAGTAAGTCTGAGTGTTAACCTAGTCGACTTAGCAGATCAGCTGAGAAGGTTCATCTAAAATTTCATCTTACTACTGAGTTCGTCGAACTCAAAGCTGAGTTCGTCGAACTCAAACTACGTTTATCTAAAACTACATCATAAGGATGAGTTTGTTGAACTCAAACTGAGTTTGTCGAACTCAAACTGGAGTTCGTCGAACACTAACTGAGTTTACCTAACAATTACATCACAAATATGAGTTCATTGAAGTCAAGGTTGAATTCGTCGAACACTAACTGGGTTTATCTAAAACTTCAACATAAGATTGAGTTCGTCGAACTCAAGGCTGAGTTCGTCTGAACTACATCATACAACTGAGTTTGTTGAACTCAAGGCTAAGTTCGTCGAACTCAAATTCAACGTTCGTCAAACTCAGGCAAGAGTTCGTCGAACCCAGGTTTTTCCCAGCTGTCTAATTGCAATCTGAAGCTCAGCTGAAGCAGATTGTTCTCGTTAAGCTGATCATCCTAATTTAAAATCAATAAGGAGGAGAGTTACTTACCTTAAGGTTGTAGTCCTCTAATTGATGTTGAATTCACAATGGTTGTCATAACAGTTTCCTGCAGCAAAGTATTCAGACTCAGCAGAGGATATGGCCACACTGGTCTGCTTATTGCTGCACCATGATGTCAACCTCCTTCCTATCACGTGCCTTGAGCACCCCACTGTCCAAGTACCAAATTTGGTTGAGGCTGGTACTTGAACTATCCTGCAAGGAGTTTAGTTATCCTTAGGAGCCCAAATAGCTTTGGGTCCTAGGTACTTGTTAGTATGATGAAATGACCTTACATTAGTTGCACCTTTTGCAGGAAGACTCTTCTTTGCATTTGGTACATTGGGATTGTACCAACAATCTATGGCAAAGTGTCCCACTTTACCACAACACCAACATTCATGAATGTTGTATCTCCTCTTCTGAACATTTCCTGAGGAATCAGCATTATTGTGCCTTAGTTCAGGAGGGGAGACAGCTGCAATCTTCCTATTTCTCTTAGCAATGATTTGACTAAATGTTAATCTATGTGTTGTCTTGATGCTCTTTGTTTTGATGACATCAACTTGCTTTGGCTTGGTAGCCATACAAGATCTGATGGCATCAGACACTGAGCAGCAAGTCTTGTCAATAGATTTGACAGAAGAAATTTTCTTTGCTGAAATAAATTTAGAAGAGCTTGCATCCTGATTCTTGAATGAGGGGGCTGAAGTACCAAATACAAAAGGTGCAGGTTGGGCCATTTGAATTTTCTCATGGGGAGCCTTCATGGCACTCAATCCCATTCCATTTCTTCCACTATGGGAAGGAGTGTTTTCCTTCCTATAGGTACTTCCATTCTTCCAGTGACCATACATGCTTTCATGGTCATACATGTTGGAAGGAAGTAATAACTTTTGAAAGGTGGTTTGAGGCTTAGCCTTACCCCTGCTCTTTTCTCCACTCCCTTCTCCTGCTTCCATTTTATTGAATCCTAGTCCTCTTCTATTGGATTGAGAAGAGAAGGAGTCAATATTAGGGAGCACAGATTTAGGCTTGGAGAATTGAGCCACTAGGCTTCTTTCTTTTACAAGCTTCTCCTCAAGATCCTTGATGACCTTGTTCTTCAGGGATATGGTGCTCAGATGGGAGATAGTTATCCCCTTCAGATGGCTAATTTCCCTATACATCTGATTCATCTTGGTAGAAGATTCAGTGCATTCTTGTTTTTCCATCTTAAGGGAATCCATCTATTGGGCTTGCCTCTTGGCTAGCTTTTTGCTCCTTTTCAGGGCTTCCAAGAGAGAATCATACTTGTCAATCAATTGATTGACATCCACTTCAGCTTCTGAATCACTTCCATCAATTGAATGAAGGTCCTCCAGATTCGGGTACAGTCACATGATCAGAAGAGGATAAGGAATGAGTTAATACCTGTTAATTTTCTGAGATGTTCTGACTGTCCTCCTCATCAGAGATGGCCATGAGGCCTAGCTGAACATTGTCTTATTCATCCTCCTCTATATCACTATCTGAGTGTGATAGGGGGGCCCTGACTCCAACCTTGGCAGCTGGATAATCTTCATCTTCTTCTGCTGCAAACATCCCTATGTAGGCTTCTTCTTCATTCTCTGAATCTGAAGGTGAAGATTCAGATTCACTCCAGCTTTTTCCTTTCTTTGCTAGGAAGGATTTTTCACCCTTCCTATCCTTTTGGTGATGATGCTTCTTATCACCATTCCCCTTTCTTTTGGCTGGACAGTCAACTATGACATGTCCAGGTTTGCTGCAGCTATAACAAATTATGTTATTAGAAACATGTTTACTAGATTTGGAATCATACCTGTCGGGTGCTGTCTTTCAGGTTTCCTGTGGTCTTTCTTGGAGTGTGATGAGGAGGAGGGTATGTTCTTCCATTGCTTCCTCTTCATCATCTTCTTGAACTTCCTTGAAAAGGCAGCAAACTCTTCATCAGAGGAAGAGCTATCCAAGGTGATGGTTTCAGATTCAACACTTCTCCTTGGAGGAGACACCATCCTGCCCTTGCTTATCTTGGAGTTGTCAGCTTTGAGAGATACAAAATTCTCCCTTGCCTGAGACTTTGTTGAGGTTTCCTCTTCCTTTCTTGCAGACAGCTGCATCTCATAACAGAGAAGCTTTCCAAACAATGTGTTAGTGGGGGTCTCACCAAGCCTGACCACTTCCCTGATAGCACAGATTTTTGTGTCCCAATCCCTTGTTAGAGATCTGAGGAACTTATCATTCAGCTCATAATTAGTGAACACTCTCTCATAGGTTCTCAGCTCATTGACTATTCTGAAGAACCTCTCATAGCATATGGAGATGCTTTCCTAGCTCTGCTGCCCGAAGGCTTCACACTCTTGGTTAAGGAGTGACTATCTATCATCCCTTACTTTAGTTGTCCCTTCCATATATACTACTAATGTATCCCACATTTCCTTGGCAGTAGTGCAGTGAACCAAGTTTTGAAATGTGGAATCATCAATATCATTAACTATGATGTTCTTGGCTCTTTTGTCCATGGTGAACAATTCAAGTTCATCCTTGGTCAAGTCATTGAATGCCTTGGCCACTCTTCTTGTTGGATCTATAGTGGAGGCAGTTTGAAAGATGAAAGGTCCTTCCTCAACTGTAATGTAAATCCTTGGATCAGATGCTTCCATAAACAGTCTGGCCCTTTGCTTCCATATGCCAAAGTTTTCTTTGTTACATATGGGCAACTTCATAGATCCCATTTCCTTCTTCAATCCAGAGGAGGCCATTGGATTGAGATTAGACTATTACTTTATAGGATCTGGTCAGACAGTTATGTCTTTCTTGACCAACATCGCTCTGATACCACTTGTAAGTTTATATAGGAGGTAGTCTAAATCATCTAGAGGGGTGGGTGGGGGGGGGGTGAATAGGTTTATTATATTTTACCATAGTTAGCTTAGCTGTTTTCTGGTTTAGTATTAGTAATTAATCAAGCACACAGAAAACACACAAGCATATAGAGAGATTCCTCAAGATAGGGTGTCTTGAGTAGTCCTCTTTCCCCCTTCACCTTTCTAACAATGAGTTAAACAAGGCCAACTTCTCCAAACTCAGCTCCAAGAGCTTACAACACAGATCCCTCAGGATCTCTCAGATTTTCACAAACCCTACCTTAGGCACAACAGCCCTACCTCAGAGGAATCCACCTCCTATAACTCAGACCACCTGCTTGTCCTACCTCAAGCTGACCTCTCAGCTCTACAACTCAGGCAAATAAGCCCTAACTCAGATCACACAGATCCTACCTCAAGCTGACCTCTCAGCTCTACAACTTAGGCAATAAAGCCCTACAAACTCATAGCCCAAAGGCTCCTACAAATGAAATAATAATGTTTACAAATAGAAGGATGAAGAGATCAAGCCTTGTTCTTCTTCTTCTTATCAGCTGCTGTTGTAGACTTGAACCAGAGAGCAGAAGTGCAGCTCCAACTTGTTCTTCTTGATCTGCCCTTCAGATGATCGACTGGATCTACTACTCAATCTTGAGATAAATCAAGATGAGCTATCTCTTTTCTCCTTGCAGCCTTGTGTGTGTTCAGTTTTTGGATGCCGACAATAAAACAATTATGTTCTCGATTTTGCGTGCTGGAGAACTAGCAAAAGTGTTTGCTCAACCCTAATTTAACCCTTTTATACATCCCAGTTCTTCAACGGCTCTCAGCCGTTCTTTTGACCCCACAATGCCTTTCTGCAGCTTTCACCAAGGGCAGAACCTGCCAGGTTACTTTTGAATCTGTCTCAGCGGTTGGGCTGAGATGGCTTCCTCTTCTCAGCAGATTCTGTCGATCTGCAGAGATGTTTCTGCGTTCGACGAACTTCATTCTTCATTCGACGAACTCGCCAAGTCTCAGCATTTGCTTTTGTCCCGTCTCTGCGTTCGAAGAACTTCATTCATTGTTCGACGAACTCGCCAAGTCTCAGCGTTTGCTTCTGTCCCGTCTCTGCATTCGATGAACTTTATTCTTCGTTCGACGAACTCGTCAAGTCTCAGCATTTGCTTCTGTCCCGTCTCTGCGTTCGATGAACTTCATTCTTCGTTCGACGAACTCGCCAAGTCTCAGGGTTCGACGAAATTCCCAAGTCTCAGCAGATATTTGCTGCTTCTCAGCGGCACCTGTCCTCGTCTCAGTGGTTCAGCTGAGATAGTAAGCTTGTCACAGCGGATTTGACCCTTCATCTCAGCGGTTCTGCTGAGACAACTCTTCATCTCTTAGGAGCTGATTTCTCCTGATCTAAAGGCATGATTGGCCCTTTCTCTTGAATTACCTTAGCCTGTATATCTTACAAAAATATGGCTTTATCAAATACATCTTGTACTTAGCATTGCATGGTGACCCCTCTTCAAATCAAGGGAAATTTAGGGCAAATTCCCAACAAAAAGGAATTATACAACGGAGACCGCAAATAGAGAATTAGTTCACCCACAAAAAGGAAAAGATTGACACAAACACGGGTAAGAATAATCATTTATCCACAAAGAGAAGCCAAAATTCCATTCAGATTTCATCTGTTACAATAGTTATCCGGTCTCCACACCGGTGATAAAAAATACAATAAAGAAAAAACTATTATAAAGTCTATTTGCTTTTCGACCACTTCGGAGACCGCTCATCCGATGAAGAAGAGCCGGTCTCATCTGAAGACTCTTCTGAGTACCAAGCAGGAGCTCTAGACCCAGAACTTGAGTCCGCCGCAGAACCTGTATCATGACCAGCAACATATCGGCTTCCCCTCTCCTCATCAACACGATCTCCAATATCAATGTCAGCCTCTAGATCATCAACGACCTCACCAGTCATGATAGACTATTCGTCTACACCTTGGCAGCATCAGGAAAAAGATCGGCAAACCTGATGTCATTAAATTCATCAGTAAAACTGTCGCGATCACGGATCTCTGAGATCAGCCACTTTTCTTGATTGTTGTAGGAGAAAGTAGTTAGACCGCGCGATCACATAAAAGGAGACAGACACTCCAAGAAAAATTCATCTTACCCTTCGCTCTTCATTCAGGATTTCGATCTCTTTTAATGCCCCTCGTAGAGACCGCCCCTTATGATGATTCAAGACCACGCACCTAGCGGCCGCTTGGGCGCAGACGCAGGGAGCATATCAGTCTCAAAATCATAGGCTTCTTCGAGGTTGTTCTTTCCATAGAGGGTTGAGGTGACCGCGAAGGCGTTGTGGGTTTGCTTTCCTCTCCAATGAGGGAGATCGGTTGAAACCCGCACGGTCTTCCCCTTTCCACCTCACTTGAGAAGTGGTTTTCCCTTTATATCTTTCATCTTCTTCGCAAAGCCCACCATTGGAAAGGGCTTGCCAACGGTCTCAGGAGTCTCACCGAACCCAGCAGTCTCGCGTTCTTCATCTCTTCTTTTTGTTCTCTCCCTCTGGGTGAGCACCTCTTCAACTGGTGCTATCGGGTCATCGATAGGGATCGCGAAGGTGGCTGAAAAAGAAAGAGTTAGAAAAAACATAAAATTTTATAGAAAGATCGCGTGAAACCGGAGGGGAATTACTCACTTTCTTTTGGAGAAATCTTAGCGATCTCGGGCCAGATCGCTAGATAGTGGATACGGTCTAGCCGCTTGCCCGCCAGAAAGGCTAGAATGTCCAACTCCTCTTTTGAGATCGCCTTATTTTTTCTAAAGACATTTTCAGCTCGCGGTGAAAGTTGGCTCTTGAGACCGCCGAGGTCAGCTTCAAAGATAAGGAACCTTTCCGTACAGAAAGGAACCTTGTTGAGAAGATTCTAAATTTTAACTCCTTCACATGAAAAATATATCAATCCTTTAAATTCCTCTTTCTTTTGACCTTCTTTTAGAACTTTTGCAGTGAAGGTCACGCGGAAGAGCGCCATGGTGAATCTAATCTTTTCCGATCACAAGTAGTTGATGAAAACGTTGATGATACCGATTGAATTTGGAGGCAGTTGAGCGAGCACGAACCCGTAATATTCCATCACCTCGAGAATTTCCCAAGGGAGAGGGATTTTCAACCCATTATCGAAGTGATCAATGGGGATAACAAACTTATTATCTCCCCCAAAATTCAATCCTTCATCTTCTCTTGGCGGTATCACAACGATCTGACTCTGAATCATGTGCTTCTCCAAGTAGTTCACATATTCATCTTTAGAAAGGCGGCATGGTTTGTGATCAGCTCCCGAGAAATCTTCAGCTGAAGAAGCTCGCGCGGACACCATAACTGGAGTTCGCTGAGACCGGTGCTTTGGGCGCATTCAGAAAATATAAAATAGAAATTCTAAAGGTCGGCTATTTATAGGAAGCAAAGGATATTTACGTAATGATTACTTCTCTCAAGACCGCCCAGTAAAACTGCACACACCGCCAAGCCTGCATAAGAATTGAGAAACTGACATAGATATAGTCGGTCTCAATAATTGGAGACTGCAGCATCTTAGGCAGCATGGTATAATGATGAGTCCCATTTATATACACATTTATGGACTCATCTGGGCCAGTATTTGAGTCAATGCACTACATTTTAGATCCATAATCACTCATATTTGTTCTCTACCTGTTATTCCAAGCTAAGTGCACTTTTAGGCCCGTTTTGGTGTTATTTCTTGTTTATCTTCATCATTAGCTTTCATGTATTGTTAAGTGCCACCTTCAGTGGCTAGATTGGTGGTTGTGCTGGAATGGGAGTCGTGCAGGTGTTCCCGGTGCAATTCTGCACAGGAACACTGCGCACGATCACCGGTTCTATTGCGCACGACCACTGGTCGTGTGCCACTGATCGTGTGCACTTAACACTTTTTCACGAGTTCTGTTTGGTGCAGTGCGCACGACCACCAACGCTAGTGCGCACGACCACCGGTCGTGCGCCACTGTTCGTGCGCGCTTATCATCAATTTCTTGAGTTCTGTTTCAATCAGTGCGCACGACCACCTACGATAGTGCGCACGACCACCTACGATAGTGCGCACGACCACTGGTCGTGCGCCACTGGTCGTGCGAACATTTTATTTTATAAATTTCGTATCTTGCAGGTTCCACCCAGCAGGCGCACGATCACAGGATTCTAGTGCGCACGACCACTGGTCGTGCGCCACTGACCGTGCGCACTGTTTAATTCCAGCGCCTATAAATTCCCTGCTCGCGATTTAGGTCAGACAGCCCGCCGTATTCCGCCGTTTTCTGCTCCAGTTCGTCCGACTTCGCCCCTCCATCGCCGTCCACCATCTAGAGGTGCTCCGGGCTTGTTCTTCATGCCAATCTTGAGCCAGAGTTTCCTCTCGGCCTCCTCCTTCATCCAAGAGCTTCAAAGAGAGATCTAGCCGCCATCTCCATCGAGCAAGAGGAAGTTTGCAACCTCTACCGGATCGTGACACGAAGAAGACGGGTCCATTGGAGAGTCGTGACAGCTCTCTCTACCCCGGACGTAGTTGCGGACCGAGCTTGGACGCGGATTGACAACCCGACGATTCCAACCGTGAATCTACAACGAGACTTCGGATTCGGTCGATTTCTTGCCTTATTCTTCTCTTATTGATGTGTATATGTTTTAGATCTCATTATTATGATGAAGTGGCACTTGAATTAGTTATATTTACATATATATTTCATGTCTATGTGTTTGTGTAATTTATCTATTTGAGTTGCTTGAGGTGCGCCGCCGTCCATTTCCATTCCGCCGTCACGTTCGTGTGCCGCACTAGCAATTGCTAGTGGCGTGCTTGTTGAAGAGGTGCTTGCGACCCTCACTCCACTAGCCTACTCGTCCATCCGCCTACCGAAGCGTGGCATCGCGGCCCGTACTCTATCCCGCCTAACGAAGCAGCGCGCTCAAGGCCTGCATAGTTCGTTCCTCTTGCCTACTCGTCCATCCGCCCTTACGAAGTAGCGCGTTCAAGGCCTACGTAGTCTTCCATCCCGCCGAGCGAAGCATTGCATAGCGGCATTGCATAGGAGTAGTTGATAGCTTTTATTTTATTTTCCAAAAGCCAAACCAACCCCCGTTTCCGCAATCCATCCGACCCAAAGGACTTCGATCTCAAGTCCTTCCTCGAAACCTAACTCCACCTTACTGTGTTCCTCAAGTGACCGACACTCGGGGATTTTCCCCATTATTATTACTTGCGCGACCGGTGCACTTGCCGAATAATCGCATCAAGTTTTTGGCGCCGTTGCCGGGGAGTACAGTCGTGTGAGTTTTCTGGAGAGGGACAATCTGAGAGAGAAACCCTTCCATTTGTAAATTGCATCCTTCATTTTATTTCTGTTCTTTTTATTCCGTTTTCTTGTTTTATATTAGGTTGCTTTAGTAAATTTTGTTAGGTGTAGTATTTTGCACAATAGTGTTTTTATTTTTGAATCGTTTTATCTTCGCACTATGTGGGCACATCTCAATTTCCGTTGCTGTTGGTGTGGAGCTACCTCCCACTCTTGTGATGAATGCCCTACGGAGAATAGTAGGCATAATTCTTATAGCCCAGCATATGGAGCACCGACTTCGTCTGGTACTCCATATGGTGCGCGTAAGTCTTTTGGCTACTCTGCTGAGCCTTTACCGTCATACTTCTTTTCGGCTCCAGCCCCCGCTGTGCCAAAGAAGCCCGCTAGGCAGTGCCAGTTTTGTCGGAGCACAGACCATGCCCTGAAGGATTGTGCTGCTTTTCGTCGCCAATTGGATGAGGATAATGAGCCGGATATCCGGATTGTCCCGAATCCTAACTATGGCGGCACACCTTCAACATCCGGTTTTGTGTCTTTGCCACCTTCACATCTTGAAGGGTATGGCGTTGACACAGTCACCAGATGTGTGGCTGATCTGGGCACCGATATTGCTGATCCCATTCTCCCAGTGCATCCACCACCTCTAGTGGATTCGATTCTTTGTGAGGAATCGGTGCTCGACTTTTATCCGAGCACTATTCCTCTCCCTGTTGTGTATACTACACTCGTCTCTGACGACATTGTTGATGATGTGTCGCAGGAGGAGGCGGTTGATCTTAGTATTGTGCCTATTCCTATGGAGGAGGACAACCTTCTAGGTGAAGAGGAGTTTTCCTCAGCACCGGTGGAGGAAGTCCAAATCTCTAGCTTGGCCACTGTTGATCCCGCCGAATCTTGTAGCATTGATGACAATGCAAACATTATTTTACTTCTCCAACCTGATGGGAGTGAGTCCGGGATCACTCCCCTGATTGATGTTTATTTATGTTCTTCATCTTCTTTATTTCTTGATCCCCTTCCTTCATCTGAGTCTGTGCAGGTTGAATCTTCACAGGTACTTCAGGAGGACTTGGAGCATTTTGCTCAAGTCAATGATGAGAGCATCCTCTCATGTGAGGAGGTTTATTCCCCCTCCGTAGAGGAAGCTCCACTCATTGCCTTCTCCTCCTGTGGACCTGCCGCAGACGATACCTTGCTGGGCAAGGATAGTTTTGGTAAGATGAGTGAGGACCAGGCCTCCTCCTCTTCTTACTTTCTTTTCCCTCTACCTGTGATGGGCAGGTAGAGGCGTGACTGTTCTTTCTCCGTATAGGTACCCGCTACCTACACGCATATTAGAACAGTTACCTGTCCACTTTTCTTTTCATAGGCCCATTAGCTAGAACTGTACAAATGCTAAATAAGTCGTGCTGGGATGACAATAACCCCAGTAGTTATCTTTCTTTTCTGCATTTTTATTTCTTCTAATCATGTTTAGTTAGCTGTAGTTTATTTTAGTTTGTCATTTTTCTTTTGTTTTTGCGGAGCTGACCCCTGCAGGTATCTTTTTCTGGATGGCGGATGTTGCAGCTCATTTTAGCTTAAACGCCAATCTTCTGGTATGCTCACTTGCTGAGCATTGGGTACTCTCTTTCCCTAGCTCTATTTTGATTCTCCTGTCATATATTATGCGGATTGTTTAGTTTAAGTCTGGGGGAGAGTAGTTTGTTTACCCGCTCACGTGCACTATTGCACTGCATACTAGAAGATTTCATTTAAAATGTTTTGTTTAATTTCATTGCACACCACAGCACCCACATGAGCGCGTGCTTATCTATTTGTTTTGTTTTGAACAAACTATCTTGGTTAGGAATGTGAATTGGGATGATAGCTTAGGAATTACTATTGGGAGCGCAATGTTGGCTCGAGCAGTGTTCTAGTCGCATCCGCGTGCTACAATAGAATTTGAGTAAAATTAGATTATTTTTATGCTTTTAATTTATGATTAGTATTTATGCGTAGTTTTAGATTTATTCTACTCAAGTGGTGAATGTGAATGAAATTGGTGATAGCCCGGTGTTGTGTGTATACGAGCACTAGTTGTGTGTTGCTCGAGTCGGGAGGAAGGTTTACCTTTCTCGTGGGCTAAGAACTTGCCCCAAGCGACTCTTGAAGCATGGGTGCGGGCGATTCGTGGAGATAAATGTGATATAGGCCACCTCTTGGCTAGATTGAGCCTTTGCTTTCCATATCCTATTCGCTCACCTTTGCTACCCAACATTTGTGCCTACCACTCCCTTTGTTCAGCTCCTCCTCCATTCACCAAGGCCTGAAGCTTGTCCCACTGTCGCAACCAAGTATTTGTTAAATGCACTCATGTTCTAGATTTGGTGTGATGTTTGGAATCGTTGTGTTGTGAAGGAGAAATAATCTCTATCTGCTGAATTTGAACCAACCGGAGGATAAGATCAAGAAAAAGAAAAATATGATATTGAAATGAAAAAAAAAGTGTATTGAAAAGTTATCCTCCCGAGCGTTTAAAAAAAATCTGTTGGTATTTGTGGAGTAGGCTGTGTGCACACCTAATTCTCATAATAAGTCTGGGGTGTGTCACACGAGCTTTGTTTGTAGTTTTGCTTGGTGCAGCGTCCCGTTGACTCATGTTGGTTGCGTAACCTTCGTTTTTACCCTTGATTATCATACCGCAACCTAAGCCCCATCTTAATCCTAATCGTCCTTTTGATTTATCTCGCGAGTTTGCTAGCGTCGTGGAGAGAGTGTGACCGGGCAAGCGTATGGTTCCCGACGTTGATGGATTTCAGCGGAGTTATTCCCAAACCCCGATCTTTTGCAACACCCTCCTTAGTGGCTTATTACTTTCACACCGGGCATGATCGTCAAATTCTTCACAATTCACCAACTGAGTATTGATAAGTCTTTATTTACGCTCTAGTACTTTCGTAAATTAGTTAGCATAGTTAGAATCTCTTTTTACGAAATTTTTATTTGCATGCTTTTGTTACTTCGCATTGTACTCCCTTGCGTAATTTTCTTTGCTAACGACCATTTTCACACTCCACCGGATTCGTTTGCTCGGGACGCGCAAACAGGTAAGTCTGGGGGTGTGATGAGTCCCATTTATATACACATTTATGGACTCATCTGGGCCGGTATTTGAGTCAATGCACTACATTTTAGATCCATAATCACTCATATTTGTTCTCTACCTGTTATTCCAAGCTAAGTGCACTTTTAGGCCCGTTTTGGTGTTATTTCTTGTTTATCTTCATCATTAGCTTTCATGTATTGTTAAGTGCCACCTTCAGTGGCTAGATTGGTGGTTGTGCTGGAATGGGAGTCGTGCAGGTGTTCCCGGTGCAATTCTGCACAGGAACACTGCGCACGATCACCGGTTCTATTGCGCACGACCACTGGTCGTGCGCCACTGATCGTGTGCACTTAACCCTTTTTCACGAGTTCTGTTTGGGGCAGTGCGAACGACCACCAACGCTAGTGCGCACGACCACCGGTCGTGCGCCACTGTTCGTGCGCGCTTATCATCAATTTCTTGAGTTCTGTTTCAATCAGTGCGCACGACCACCTACGATAGTGCGCACGACCACTGGTCGTGCGCCACTGGTCGTGCGAACATTTTAAATTATAAATTTCGTATCTTGCAGGTTCCACCCAGCAGGCGCACGATCACAGGATTCTAGTGCGCACGACCACTGGTCGTGCGCCACTGACCGTGCGCACTGTTTAATTCCAGCGCCTATAAATTCCCTGCTCGCGATTTAGGTCAGACAGCCCGCCGTATTCCGCCGTTTTCTGCTCCAGTTCGTCCGACTTCGCCCCTTCATCGCCGTCCACCATCTAGAGGTGCTCCGGGCTTGTTCTTCACGCCAATCTTGAGCCGGAGTTTCCTCTCGGCCTCCTCCTTCATCCAAGAGCTTCAAAGAGAGATCTAGCCACCATCTCCATCGAGCAAGAGGAAGTTTGCAACCTCTACCGGATCGTGACACGAAGAAGATGGGTCCATTGGAGAGTCGTGACAGCTCTCTCTACCCCGGACGTAGTTGCGGACCGAGCTTGGACGCGGATTGACAACCCGACGATTCCAACCGTGAATCTACAACGAGACTTCGGATTCGGTTGATTTCTTGCCTTATTCTTCTCTTATTGATGTGTATATGTTTTAGATCTCATTAATATGATGAAGTGGCACTTGAATTAGTTATATTTACATATATATTTCATGTCTATGTGTTTGTGTAATTTATCTATTTGAGTTGCTTGAGGTGCGCCGCCGTCCATTTCCATTCCGCTGTCACGTTCGTGTGCCGCACTAGCAATTGCTAGTGGCGTGCTTGTTGAAGAGGTGCTTGCGACCCTCACCCCACTAGCCTACTCGTCCATCTGCCTACCGAAGCGTGGCATCGCGGCCCGTACTCCATCCCGCCTAACGAAGCAGCGCGCTCAAGGCCTGCATAGTTCGTTCCTCTTGCCTACTCGTCCATCCGCCCTTACGAAGTAGCGCGTTCAAGGCCTACGTAGTCTTCCATCCCGCCGAGCGAAGCATTGCATAGCGGCATTGCATAGGAGTAGTTGATAGCTTTTATTTTATTTTCCAAAAGCCAAACCAACCCCCGTTTCCGCAATCCATCCGACCCAAAGGACTTCGATCTCAAGTCCTTCCTCGAAACCTAACTCCACCTTACTGTGTTCCTCAAGAGACCGACACTCGGGGATTTTCCCCATTATTATTACTTGCGCGACCGGTGCACTTGCGGAATCATCGCATCATATAATAAGCAACACACAATTATAAATATCATCACAGCACTACAGAGATCGCAGACAACAAAAATTATACATGTTATAAAGTTAAAACAGTCCAGGAATGAGTATTTCGAGATCACACGAAATTTGTAATTAAAGTTCATTTCTTATAAGGTCGCTTCCTTCCTACATGAGCTGCGATGTCTTGCATTTCGTTAACCGCAGTCAGGACAGACGCCAGGTTTTGATTAGCTAACATTGCATTTCGATGAATCTTCAACATCTCCCTGTCCACTTCCTCCACGGGGATAACTACAATCTCTGCATTCGGTCTCCCTTTTGGATGATCGCCATAAGTCCTGGACCTCATCACCATTTTTGCAGGACCGCCCCTTAACATAGTGACCTCCGCAGATAGATCAGAGGCTTTCCCCTTATAGTACTCTGCATCGTTTTCCGCTTTCCGAAGTGCTCGAGCAAGCTCATCGTTCTTCAGACCGCACTCCTCGCGAACTCGTCTTTCATTGATGCGCATTTTCTCTTCGAGATCGCAAATCTGATTGTCCTGGTCACGGAGTTGATCATTTTGAACCCACTCCCGAATCATCATGGAGCGAACATCCTCAAACATTGGATTTAGGATGTTAGAAAGTTGAGGAGGGATCACTATCTTTTGCGGGGAAAGTTCTCCTTCTTCAGAAACTTCCACGACATCATTATCTGCGGTCAAAAGAATTTAATGATTAGCTCAACTGTAGATAGCTCTAAAATAGAAGAGTTCGCATAAAAAGAGTAGTTGGAAATAAATCGAGACCGCAATTATGTAAAGTATCTTCAATAACTTTCGTGATCGCATTTTCTGCGGTCAGCAAAAGGCGGTCTGATCCCCTTAAGCGCTTGAGGTCCATTCTTTCCAACTCCCTCTTCTGCGACCTCTCTCCCTCTTTTCTTCTCCTATTTAACTCTTCATTGCTAACAAGGATGTCATCTATTTCAATGACGACGATCCCATATTTTCTTTCTGGAGATCTAGGACGAACAACTGGCAACAGAAAAAATTCGAGCGGTCTCAAAACCATTGCCTTACCAGTTCATAGGGAAGAGACCGCCTTGGCACGGTCTACTGCCACTTTGTTTATTCTTTCTTTTTGAGAAGCAGAGGTTTTCAACAGACCGCTAGAGAGCGCATCCTTCTCCTTCTCGATCTGCCGCTCCAGCTTTTTCTCTTTTTCCCCGGAAGATTTTTTCTTAATCTTCTTTTTTTTGCGGCAAGCAGAGCTGCTTTTCTGTCCTCCTTTTTCTTCTCTACATCGAGCAATGCAGTTTGTTTTTCTTCTTCTTCTTTCATCTCAGCGGCAGTTCGCGCTGCCTCCTCTCTTTCTTTCTTCTCCTTTTTCTTTTTCTCAGCGGCAATTCGTGTTGCCTCCTCTCTTTCTTTCTTCTCCTTCTCTCCTTTTTCTTTCTTCTCAGTAGAAGTTCGCGCTGCCTCCTCTCTTTCTTCCTTCTCCTTCTCCTCTTTTTCGTTCTTCTCTTTCTCTTCCTTTTCCTTCCTCTCAGCCTCTTCTCTTAGCCTGACCGCTTCTTTAGCGGTCTCCTCCTCCCTATCAGCGATCTATTTTTCTGCGGCAGCCTCCCGGAGATTGGCGGATTCAAAGGGATCGAACACCTGCAATAATGAGCAAGAAAAATCATTACAAGAATCTCCATCAAGATAAGCGATCAATTCAGAATCCGCTTCACTTGAAGAAGCTGAGATCGCAGAAGGGAAAAGAGACCGACCTTGCTACTTACCTTCCCAGGAGCATCCGCAGGACGTTGAAGACCGCTGGTTTCAGGAAGTGTGACCGCCTTCAGAGCGGTCACAACTTTAGTTTCTTCATTTTTTCTTTTTCTTAGCAGACTGAGCTGAAGAACTTGAGCCTTTTCTTTTTCTTAACTTCGTAGCTTCCTCAGAATCAGCGATCTTTTATAGAATCCTCTCTGCCTTAACCTTCTTTTCTTGCATCCTAGACAGAATGTTTTCTTTTGAAATGATCTCAACAGACTGAACAACGGTCTGACTAAGCGCTTCCAAAGTTTTCTGGTAGCCAAAGGAAATGGAAAGGTCAGGAAGATTCAATACAGGACCTGAAGAGCTATTTGATAAATCAGCAACAATAGAGACCGATAAAATTGAGCTTTCTGGCAAATCAGGCTGCTTTTCTAGAGAAATTCGAGCGGTCTCTTTTGATGTGCCCGCCTTGGTATGATTTTGTGGAGGCTTCATCACCTTCTTCGTTAAGCTGGAGGTCTCCTTTTTCTTAGGAGTAGTCGCTCCTGGCGCTCGGTTGCTCAATCGAGATAATACCATCACCATCTCTGAGATCGCTTTTATCTAAGTTTTTGTGACCGCTCAATGTTCAAGCTCGCCTTCCTTTTAGAGGATTATGTTTTCCAAATCCATGGGGCTGTATTTATAGAGCCTGTCGCATTTATGGCAGTCGCGGTCTCACCGGTCAAAGTAAACATTTCCGAAGTTCCAGCGCAAATTGAAAATGAGCGGGGATCATGTTTGCCCAGAGTTCCGTGACCTCCCTTCTCAAGTCAAGAGGAACCTTCCCAGCGGTCTCAAATATGTGAGACCGCCCAGATCGCTAGCTCCTTCAGCATTCTCTCCCAGGCACATGCGATGCAGCCCTCGTCAGACTGTCAGATCGCGCGGTCTGATCCTTTTTTTCTCCTTTTTTTGTTAGCACCTCCTTTCTCTGGCCCTGTTCTCATGTACCCTGGGCAGCCCAAAATTTTTGGATATGCCCGTTTGGCAGCCTCCGCGTCTATAAATAGAGGGGTAGGGGTACATGAAAAAGGACATTTGGATTCGAGCTTCAGGATTACAACCTGTGTAAGCGATCTCGAATTCTGTCATTTTTCTACCTCACCTCTTGTCCAACTCTGAACCTCCTTTATAGTCTTACTGCGAGATCAATTGCAGAAGTTTTTCCTCGCGCTAATCTCTTCTCTGACTTTTTCATCCTAAGTAACCGGCATTCCGCAATTTCCTTTCTTTCTCTCTTAGTGTGAGTTTTGGAGGTACATTTTTTGTGCCAACATGAGGCATTCACGATCTTGGTAAAACGTGTGCACATCGAGTCAACGTCCTCTTCTGGATCCATTCTAAATCTTTCAAACTCCGACTCCAGTTGGAAGAGCTTTGAGTCTTTAACCTGAGAGGTACCTGCATGAGTTAGTTCAAGCAAATTCCAAATGTCATAAGTAGTTTCACAAGCACAAACTTTATTAAATTCAGTCCTATCTAATGCGCAAAATAAGGCATTCATAGATTTAGCATTATTTTTGCATTTATTTTTGTCCCCATCATCCCATCTATCTTTAGGCTTTTCCATGGTTACTTCTCCAACAACATAACTAGGAGTAGTATACGGTGTTTCAACACTAGCCCAGACGTCTAGATCTAAATTTATTAGAAAATAACGCATTCGTGTTCTCCAATAGTTATAATCAGTTCCGGTGAAAAGTGGCGGTCTACTTATTCCTTGCCCCTCATGGAAAGCGAGATCACGGAGCGCCATTATTCCCAGTTGTTAGACCGTATTGGAATAACCTGGCTCTGATACCACTTGTTGGATCTTGAGGCGCCCTTAGAGGGGGGGGGGGGGTGAACAAGGGTTTTAAAACTTTTGTTATATTTTAAAATACTTGAAATGATAAGAGTTTAAACTAACAATAAAACTACACAAAAAGAGGAGATCAAGTAATATAAATGAAAGACATGATTTTTATTAACTTGAAAAATAAGATTACAAAATTTGATTTCTTATGATGCTAGAAATCATAGGCGATAAAGTAAAATATTCTTTTTGTTTTCTATACCGACTCTTCTCACCAAGAACCGGTTGGCTTTAGCTTATCTTCCTGGATACGGCCTCAAGCCGCTCTAGTCCTTCTATCCCTAGAAAGGCCTCGAGCACCCCCTAGATCTACTCCCTAGATCCAGTCGCCAACACGAAGCAAATTCCTCCCTAAGTCCTACCCAGACCTAGTCGCCAACACGTGGCGAATTTAATTCACGATTATAATAAAAAGGTTACAAATAAAAAGTAAAACACAAATCAAAACTCCCTATGAAGAATTTTGGAGATGGCGAAGGCTCGCTGAATATCCTCGAAGTCGAAGTCT
This sequence comes from Dactylorhiza incarnata, assembly GCA_033032865.1. Taxonomy (NCBI): domain Eukaryota; kingdom Viridiplantae; phylum Streptophyta; class Magnoliopsida; order Asparagales; family Orchidaceae; genus Dactylorhiza; species Dactylorhiza incarnata. The sequence continues at coordinate 5,801,891 of JAWHQI010000068.1, forward strand.
GCATTCTTCGCGTTGAGTAAGTGTTGATCCGGTCCTCCTTGAATTTTTCGCTCGAATTTGTGTGGGAGATGATGGTCTAGAAAATACAGCCCTCTCTGAGTTTCTGTAGTGCTGGAATAGGACTCTCTTCAATCAGTAGTTGGAGAAGACGAAGTCCATCAATTTATAGGACTGAAATCTAACGCCGACGTTAAGGCTAACACCTGGCGTTTACCCAAATTGTAATTGTTTTGATGGATCCGATCTTCAAAAAGGGAAGGACACTTTGTACTTTAGGAAACTTTTATTTTAGGCAACCCTAACGCTGGCATTGAGGCTAACGCTAGCATTAGGTCAGATCATTCCTATAGTTCTCCTAAAATCACGTCTGCTTCCCACCTTCCAAAATCATCATGATGGAATCAAGAGACAATTCCCAGCGTTAAGTCTTAACGCCTGTCATTAAACCTCTTTCATTTTCACAATGACAAGAAATCTCATTGATCGACAATCCATCCCGTTGATCGGCAGGCCATCTCGTCGATCACCAATGAGATTGGTTCCAGATCAATATTGCAGATCAATATTTCTGCTTGTGGATAGTTCCAGATCAATATTGCAGTAACCTGGTTTCATATCTATTCAAACCTGCATGCTAAAAACACAATGACAAAAAAGATCAAATACAAGTAGGATTTGTTATTCTCAAATCAAAGGGATGCGGAAAACCATGTTCCAACAGAGTGGTTCACCGCGATAAAGCGAATTTTAGGGGTTTCAATTATAGAACGAGAGTTCGGTTGATCAAACTAAACTCAGCTTAACATATCCTCGACCAAAGGTCCTCTCAGAATTTGGGAACCTCCACGGTCGGAGTATTTTTTTATATGGAATTTGAATCTTATTTGTTCTTGTTATTTTATCCAAGGTGATTCAAGATTGAGTGCTAATGTCCCAACAATTGTTTCTTTCATCCTTTTTATTTACTTTTCTTGCAACCCATATAACATCCCAATTTGAGCTAGAGCCCTCAGGAGTGTGTTGTGTCACCGAGAGTTGACTCGAGCTCGGTAGAATCCCTAAGGCCCTGAGGTGGTCAGGTTTGAGTCACGGTTAGCAAGTGATGATTGATTTACTCCACTCTAATTGTAATGTTGTAAGTGTAAGTATGTCCTGGTAGTCCAAAAATAGGCCTTGACATAGGTAGGATAGGTTAGTTTAGAAAATTTTGGAGAAGAAATCTTTTCTGTCAAAATTGACTAGGCGTCCCGTCGATCGATGGACCATCCCATCGATCGACGGGAGCTTCCGTCGATCCTTGTCATTAGCTGGGAAAGGTGGCCTTTTAATCATTAAGTCAAAAATCGACTGAGCATCCCGTGGATCGACGGACCATCCCATCGATCGACGGGAGCACCCGCCGATCGTTGCCTTCAGCTTGGAGCTAACGCCGGCGGTAGCTTCTGCTAATGCCGGGGGTAGAAACCGAATTTGTTCCCATGACTTCTCCCATGCTGAGTGGCTTAAATGGCATAAAATAAGGCTAAAGTAGAGTTGATGTCCAATAGGAGGCTGAGACCAAAGCTTAGAGTTTCAATGCATTGCTTGGAAAAGGGGTTGGCCATTAAATGCTTATTAATGCAAACCTCTCTCCCTCTCTTCATTCTCTCTTAAACTCAAAGGGGCTGAACTCCCCTAATCAGAGGGCCCTATTCATCTTCCTCTTGATCATCTTCTTCTTCTCCTTCTTCTTTTCTTCATCATCTTCCTCACCGCTTAAGAGAGTTAACTTAGGGTTTTTGAAAGAGCAAGCTTGGAGAAGAAGATTTGGAGCTTGGCCGACCACCACCATACTGCCATGAAGATGGGCTTGAACCATGGCCATAAAATAAGGTGACATCCGACCCCTCTCCCTTGTGCCAGATCTTTAGATCTAATTAGGAGAGATATCGAGCTCAAAAGTACTTGATTTTGTAAGATTAATGGAGTTTCGTAGGAAGTGGCCACACTAGAATTTACATTCTAGGGCATCGTTCACCTCGAAAATGTCTTCGATCAACTTGTAACGGCCCTGGTTTTTCGTTAATTATTTACGTACCTGTTGTGTTGTTATTTTTTGGCATAAGGGCATTACGTCAACCCTTCAGATTTTAGTTTTGAGTCCAAGTTTAGTTAATGCATTTAAATTAGGTCGCGGGTGCAAGATTTCGCGTCATTTCGAGTTAAGGGAAAACTCTGGGTTATTTAGAGTAACTATTGAGATTTCAGCTTCGTGAATTCTAATCTCGAGTTTGGTTCATCGGAATGGAATTCTGGCTCCGCTATTGGATTCGTAGCGCCATTTTTTAGTTGGGGTGTGAATTTCGTAGAAATCCGAGGTGATCAATCACCCTCGCAGTTTAAGTGAAAGGGAGTATTATTTAATTAATTAAATATTAAATTAGGTTTTTTATTATAAAACCTATAGTTCTCTCCCTATTCTTCTTCTTCCTCCAGCGATCCAAACCAGCCACCGAGCGAGAGAGCGAGAGCGGAGCGTCGTGGAGCATCCGACCGATGGTTCCTAGGGTTGTAGTAGTCGGAATCACATTTGGAGAGTAGATTTGGAAAGCTCTCGGCGAGATCTTCATTCTAGTGCTAAGCTTTTCCCGTTTCGTGGAATTTTTGGAGTTAAGGTAGTGACCTAACTCCTCCTTTTTGATCTGAAAACCATCAGGTTTTCATGCTCGAGTATTTCCTTGGATTTTGGAGCGGAGAAATTCGAGTTTTCGCAAGGTTAAGGCAAGTGGCTATCCCCTCCTTATCGTTGTTTTCTTAAAGCACTGTTTTCTGTGGTTACGTATTCTTGATGTGTTTTGGCTTGTTATTTAAGGTCGTGTCATTTTGATCTCGGACCCCCCCCCCTCGATCTTCCTCGAAGTATCGGAGTCTTCCCCCAGAAAAATCTGTAGTAGCCCGAAACTTACCCCTGTTGCATGCTTGTTTCTCGAGAGCTTCATGTACAGCCTTTACTATCTCGAGAAACTGCTGATTTCTGCCTAATATCTCAAGAAATCAAGTCCTGCATTTGGATTTCTCGAGAATATGTTGCTTCCTGCATTTAAATTCTCGAGAAACTCATGCTCCCTGCTCTTAATTTCTCGAGAAAAGCTTGATCCTTGCATTAGATTCTCGAGAAATAATAGTACCTACCTTGGGTTTTTCTCGAGAAATCCTAGTCCCTGCTTGGGATTTCTCGAGAAATGAATGACCCTGTCCTTGGATTTCTGATGGTGCAAATATCGCACACCGCTATAGGCGGTAGCTAGACTACGGCACGAAACGGCAGTGAACCGGTCGTTGTCAAGTAATAATATGAGGAAGTAAATCCCCAAGTATCGAATCTCTCAAGGAACACAGTAAGGTGGAGTTAACGTTCGAGGAAGGACTTGAGATCGAAGTCCTTTGGGTCGGATGGATTGCGGAAACGGGTGTTTTGGATTGTGGAAAATAAAGAGAAAATGCTATGACTACTCCTATGCAATGCCGCTATGCAGTGCTTCGCTTGGCGGGATGGAGACTAGGCAGGCCTTGAGCGCGCTGCGTCGCAAGGGCGGATGGACGAGTAGGCAAGCGGAATCGAACTATGCAGGCCTTGAGCGCGCTGCTTCGTAGGGCGGGTGGATTACACGGGCCGCGATGCCACGCTTCGGTAGGCGGATGGACGAGTAGGCTAACGGAGTGAGGGTCGTAAGCACCTCTTCAACAAGCATGCCACTAGCAATTGCTAGTGCGGCGACGAACGTGACGGCGGGATGGAGGATGGAATGGGGCGCACCTCAAGCAACTCAAACAACAAACATTTCACATAGACATGAAATATATAGAAATACAAACTAGTTTTAAGTGCAACTTCATCTTAATACATAGATCTAACTACATACACATCAATAAGAGAAGAATAAGATAAGAAATCGACCGAATTCGAAGTCTCGTTGTAGATTCACGGTTGGAATCGCCGGGTTGTCAATCCGCGTCCAAGCTCGGTCCGCAACTACGTCCAGGGTAGAGAGAGCTGTCACTACTCTCCAATGAGCCCGTCTTCTTCGTGTCACGATCCGGTAGAGGTTGCAAACTTCCTCTTGCTTGATGGTGATGGCGGCTAGGTTTTCCCTTGGAGCGCTAGGATGAAGGAGGAGGCCGAGAGGAAGCTCCGGCTCAAGATTGGCGTGAAGAACAAGCCCGGAGCACCTCCCGATGGTGGGCGGCGATGGAGGGGTGAAATCGGGCGGAACGGAGCAGGAAACGGCGGACTCGGGCGGAAGAAAATCGGAGATCCCGAACTAATTCGCGAGCAGGTCAATTTATAGGCGCTGGAATAAATAGTGCGCACGGTCATTGGCGTACGACCTGTGGTCGTGTGCACTAGAATCCTGTGATCGTGCGCCTGCCTGGACGGAGCCTGCAAGGTAAGAAAATTATAAAATACAATGTTCGCACGACCAGTGGCGCATGACCAGTGGTCGTGCGCGCTATCGTAAGTGGTCGTGCGATAAGGAAGACAGAACTCAGTTTTCAGGGGTTAAGTGCACACGATCAGTGGCGCACGACCAGTGGTCGTGCGCAATAGAACCAGTGATCGTGCGCAGTCTTCCTGTACAGAATTGTACCGGGAACACCTGCACGACTCCTGTTCCAGCATACAACACCAATCTAGCCACTGAAGGTGGCGCTTAACAATGCATGAAAACTAATAGCTAAGTTAAACAGGAAATAACACCAAAATGGGCCTAGAAGTGCACATAGCATGGAATAACAAATGTGAGCTAAAACAGGGCTAAAGTGCAGTGCATAGACTAGAAAATCGGCTCAGATGAGTCCATATATGTGTATATAATTGGGACTCATCACACCCCCAGACTTACCTGTTTGCGCGTCCCGAGCAAACAAATTCTACGCGAACGAGGAAAGAAAAGTAGATGGCTTAAAATTACAATACAGAGTACCATGCGAAGTCGCATGCTCACGTGCATAAGAAAAATAGTAGAGAAGATTTCTCATTATACACAGCAGTTTATATATTTCTAAAAGAGTAAAAGCATATTACAACCACTCAAAATGGTGAACTACGGTGAATCATCCAGTCATGCATACGGAGAAAGTAAACTAAGCGCTGAGATGAGCATTGCTCAAGATTGGGGTGCCGGACAAACTCCACCGAAATCCATCGGTGTCGGCGACCATAGGCTCACCCGGTCACATTCTCTCCACGACACTAGATTGGTCCATAGCGTGAGTCGGTAGGACTTTTGGGTTTTAATTGAGGCTTGGGTTACGGTGAGGTAAACAATGATAAACAAGAGGGCTTAGCACACCTAATCCAACATGAGCACAAGATAGAGCTACCCGCATGACGATAATAAACAAATGCACCACACCCCCAGACTTGGACTTTTACAACATAGGTGTGTGCACCGCCCACTCCCAATACCAAAATTTCAAAATTTTCAATTCAACTTTTTCATAACAATCCCCCTTTTTTTTCTTTTCTTTCTTTACTTCATTCTTCTTTTTCTTTCTTTTCTTTTTTCAGCAAAAAAATCAATGAAAACACCCACAATTTCCACTATAAAAATTACCACATCAACACCCCCCAAAATGTAAATATAACTATAACTAAAGCTCAGATTTGGGTGTGCGACTAGGTTAGGCTTTTAGGCTTTGGTGTGATAAAAGTGGGGCTGAATCAAGAGGAAGGGGCAGGCACAAAGGGGCTAGCAAGGGTAGATGATAGGCCTGAAATAAAAAGCTCAACCGGGCCAAAATAATGGCCTACGTCATTCTCACGCACTAGAACTATCCTATGCCAATGCTTCAAGAATCGCTTGGGGCAAGTTCTAGCCACCGAGAAAGATTCTCCTTTCTCCCGACTCAAGCAATACGAGTCTAGCGATCGTTTACACACATCCCTACGCTACCGTTTGATTCCACCGGATTCACCATTTGAGTAGAGTAAACAACATTTACACTAATAGAGAAAAATATAAAACCATAAGTATAAAGAGAAATCTAATCTACACAAATTTCTATGCAACCGAGCACTCGAGTAGGAGCACTACTGGAGTCAACATTTTACTCCGCTACATAGTCCTAAGCCATCACCTAGACTTTCCCACATAAGCAGAAGAATTAAATTCACTACAGAGCTCGCATACAGACGAGTACGCGCTCAAGTGGGTGTTATGGTGTGCAAAGAGAGTGAACAACAATTTTCAATAAACTAAAAAATAAAAGTACTTCTAGCATGCTATGCAATCGTGCACGTGAGCGGGCAAAAAAACTGCTCTCCCCCAGACTTAAACTAAACAATCTAATGCAGAATATGACTATAGAATTCAGAATAAAGCTAGGGAAAGAGAGTACCCGATGCTCAGCAAGTGAGCATACCAGAAGACGCGTGTAAACCATGAAAAAACTACAGCATCCGCCATCCAGAAGAAGGACCTGCAAGGGTAAGCTCCGCAGAAACAAAAGAAAATAGAGAACTGAAATAAAGTGCAATTAACTAAATAAAATTAGAAAAGAAATGAAAATGCAGGAAAAATTATGATGACTACTGGGGTTATTGTCATCCCAGCACGACTTATTCAAAACTTTATAATATCTAGCTAATGGGAGTATGGAAGGAGAAGTGGACAGGTAACTGGCCCAATATCCGTGTCGGTAGCGGGTACTGATGCGTTTCGGCAAGTGCACCGGTCGCTGTCAAGTAATAAATGTGGAGAGTGGAATCCCCGAGTGTTGGTCTCTTGAGGAATGCAAATTGGGTGAACGAAACGCGTTGTGTGACTCTTGTTACACAAGCACAACACACATAAAAAAAGGGGGGGGGGGGGGGTTTGGTTGGTTGTTCCTAATCTTAACAACAATAAAAGAAATGCGGGTCGAAAGCACCGCTTCGCGAGGCGAGATGGATGCAACGGCCGCGATGCCGTGCTTCGTGAGGCGGATGGAGTGTGCTCTAGTGCGAGAAGGTGAGGGTCGCAAACACCTCCTCACAACCGCCGTTAGCTCTTGGCAACGCGGATCAAACACCTTGAGTGCGTGAGTGAGTGAGTGGAAACGGAGTGATTCACAAACAAGCTATGAAGAAGGGCAAAGAAACATTCATTTCAATCAAACCAAACATCACAATATTCAAGTTTACACGATTCAACGAGTACAATGAAGGAAAGAAGAAAGAGATAACCGATGGGTGAAGACTAGCGGCCGTTCACGGCCGGAATGGTAGGTTGTCGGGCTACCTCCGGACTCGGGCGGACTATGCTTCCGGCGCAGAGAGCTGTCACGATTTCTCTACGTAGCTCCGTCGTCTTCGACTTCAGATTTCCTCTTCTTCTCATCGGGCCGGAGTGGGAAAATAGCTGCTTGGAGGCTTGCGGATGGTGGAGAACGCTCCCGGACAATGGAGGAAGACTTGAAATGGATGGAGAAGAGTTCCCCTTGCGTAGGAGATGAAGTGGAGGCGTCCCAAGATGGTGGTCGGCGGCGTACGGATCAGAAAATCCACTCCCGGAGGCTGGATCCTGACCTAAAATCGGAACAGGCATTTATATAGGCGCTGATTTAAACAGTGCGCACGGTCATTGACGCACGACCAGTGGTCGTGCGCACTGGAATTCTGCGATCGTGCGCACTGCCTGGGCAGAACCTGCAAGATACGAAATTTATAAAATATAATGTTCGCACGACCGGTGGCGCACGACCGGTGGTCGTGCGCACTATCGTCGGTGGTCGTGCGCACTGGTCGAAACAGAACTCAGAAAATTAATGCTAAGTGCGCACGCACAGTGGCGCACGACCGGTGGTCGTGCGCACTAGCGTAGATGCTCGTGCGCACTGCACCAAACAGAACTCATGAAAAAAGGGTTAAGTGCACACGATCAGTGGCGCACGACCAGTGGTCGTGCGCAATAGAACCGGTGATCGTGCGCAGTGTTCCTGTACAGAATTGCACTGGGAACACCTGCACGACTCCTATTCCAGCACAACCACGAATCTAGCCACTGAAAGTGGCACCTAACGGAGCATGAAAACTACTAATGAAGAAAAGCATGAAATCACACCAAAATGGGCCTAGAAGTGCACCTAGCATGGAATATCAAATATAAACTATAACAATGCTAAAGTGCGGTGAAAAGACTGAATAAAGGCCTAGATGAGTCCATAAAAGTGTATATGATCAGGACTCATCACACCCCCAGACTTAACTGTTTGCGCGTCCCGAGCAAACGAATCCGGCGGAGTGTGAAAACGAGAGTTAACATAGAGAATTACACAAAGGAGTACGGTGCGAAGTAACATACGCATGCGAGTAGAGATTCTAGTAGAAGGAGATTCTAACTATGCTAACTAATTTACATAAGTATTAAAGCGTAAGTAAAGATTTAGTTATACTCAGTTGGTGAATTATGAAGAATTTGAACGATCATGCCCGGTATGAAAGTGACGAGACACTGAGGCGGGCGTTGCACAAGATCGGGTCTTAGGAATAACTCCGCTGAAATCCATCAACGTCGTGAACCATACGCTCGCCCGGTCACACTCTCTCCACGGCGCTAGCAAAATCGCAAGTCAAATCAATAGGACTTATAGGATTAAGTTGGGGCTTAGGTTACGGTATGGTATTCAAATTTAAACACGATGGCTACGCAACCCAAGTGAGCTAACGGAACGCTGCACCACACAAGACCAACAAACAATGCTCGTGTGACACACCCCCAGACTTATCATGAAAACTAGGTGTGCACACAGCCTACTTCACAAATACCAACAGATTTTCTATTTAGCTCGGAAGGATTTCTTTTCAATATACTCTCTTTTTTTCTAGATTTTTTTTTCTCTTTTAACATACTTTGCTTCTATTATGTATCCTCCGGTTGGTTCAAAATCAGCAAATAGACTTTATTTCCCCTTCATAACACAACGATTCCAAACATCACACAAATTGAGAATTATGAGCGCAGTTAAAAAAACAATTTGGTTGCGGGTGTAGGATAAGCTTCGGGCTTTGGTGGATGAAGAGGAGCTGAACAAAGGAATGGTAGGCACAAATTTGGCTTGCAAAGGTGAGCGAAAAGGACATGGAATAACAAAGCTCAAACTAGCCAAAGGATGGCCTACATCATGTTTAACTCGACGAGTCGCTCTCAACCATGCTTCAAGAGTCGCTTGGGGCAAGTTCTTAGCCCACGAGAAAGGTAAACCTTCCTCCCGACTCGAGCAACACACGACTAGCACTCGTACACACAAAACACCGGGTTATCGTCAATTTCATTCAAATTCACCACTTGAGTATAATAAATCTAAATTTACGCAAAAATACTAAACATAAATTAGATGCATAGAGACAATCTAGTTCTACTCAAGTTCTACCATATCATGCGAAGTGACTAGAACACTACACGAGTCAACATCGCACTCCAAATAATAATTCCTAAGTTAACATACTATTTCACATTCCAACCAAAATAGTTTAACCGAAACAACAACAAAAAGATAAGCGCGCACTCAAGTGGGTGAAGTGGTGTGTGAAGCATGAAAACAATGATAATGACAAGGATACAAAAGAAACAAACTTCTGGTATGCAGTGCAACTCGTGCACAGTGAATGACAACATACGCTCCCCCAGACTTAGTCTAAACAATACATCTACAAATTGGAAGCTAAAAGAGGGGAGGAAGTGTTACCCAATGCTCAGAATTGAGCATACTAGACGATTGGCGTTTACGATCAAGAGCAGCCCGCAGCATCCGCACCAAAGAACAAGACCTGCAAGCACAAAACTAAAAACAGCAAAAGCATATGTAAAAGCTGAACTAAAAAAAAAGTTAGATAGAAACTACAAAATCAGGAAATCTGGGTTGTCTCCCAGTAGCGCTTTTATTTAACGTCCTTAAGCTGGACCAAATACCTGTATTAACATTGTTTATAAAATGCAGGAATTAAAAGAGAAGTTCTCAGAAACAGTTCACCAAATCAGAAAAACACAAATCAGTTATAGGCGCTCTAATGGTGCGCGTCTCCTGTAGCACGTAGGCGGGAGGTGAAGGCTTTAGGGCCAGCACTGGTATCACCCACTGCTCCCCTAACCTCCGCCCTCTTGCCACGGAGAGCGGCAGCACGAACGTCGCGCAGAAGTTTTTCCTGTTTAAGTTTAGTGACAGTCGGAGACTGCCAACGTTGAGAGTTTTCAGATTTTTCCACCTTAGTGGTGGGTGGCGTCACTTCCGGCGTCGCGGTGACTATCGGATCGGCCCAGGAGATGGAGCGCTTAGATTGTTTATTACAAGAATCAACACAAGAAGATAAATAGTCCGCGTCCCGCACTAAATTCAATTCAACGTTTCCCGAACTGCATTCTTCCTCCGTCTCGGAATCAAATTCTTTTCGGAAATCAACTTCTTCTTCCTCATTCGATTGGTGCTCCTCCTTTTCTCCTTCAATTGTTTCTTGAGCTTGTTCATTTCCTGCACAGCTCAGAGATTCATCAAAAATAACGAGAGGGGGAGGAGTGGATGTTTCAGTTGTAGCTTCGAGACGAGTGGGCTGCGACGCCTTATTGGGTAGGAGGACACACCCCGTAGCGAAATCAAGGGTGGCGCTGCTCTCTTTCAAGAACAGCACGCCCAAGATAGGGATAGAGTGGTTTTCCTGGGGTCCCAACACCTGAAAATCCGTGACCACAATCGTCCCCTCAACTATTACTTCTACATTTTTCACTTCCCCCTCAGATTGTATAACAGTCCCATTAGCAAGTATAAGGGATTTCCTTTCCTCCGTGTTCATCTCAAGTTGGAATTTAGCAACATCTTGCAACGCAATGACGTTGCGGGAGGAACCGGAATCGCACAAAGCTTTTGATTCAAACTTATTGATGGAACAAGGAATCACCAACTCACTTGGATCAGTCTCTACCACATTGCCAAGACTCTTCCCTTGATCTATTGGGTTCTTTTCAGTGTTGCTAGGAAGGGTCCCCTGCGACCACTCGGTTAGCACTTGAGGCAATTGGCCCAACTGCGTTTCCAAGTTTTGCATGGATGCGGTTTGATTCACCATATTCGAGTTAGCCGCTTGCAGGAATTTCTCCATCATCTCCTCCAGATTACTCTTTTTTGGGTTGGGGGACCTTGGTTATAATCCGGGTGTGGTGGCCTCGGTTGGCTCCCAGAGGCGTAAGCATCGTTTTGATGCTGCCCCGGTGCCCATCGTTGGCCAGGCGTGTTTGGGTTCCACGAGAAGTTCGGGTGACTTCTCGCTCCCGGATTATAAGCATTATTAAAAGGCGCCCCCTAGGCTGATTTCCTACATAATTAACAGATTCATTCAAGGTTAGGTGCGCGAAGTCACCTGCTACGTTGTTCCCTGAACATTCATACGCGTGGTGGCCTCCGCCTCCACACCCTTCGCAAGTAATGATAGCAGCAGGCGCGGATGGAGAGGGGAGTGAGTCGACCATGAAGAGACCTCGGCCGCTTCTTAGAGCGTTTCTCCCAGCAGTCCAGAATGTACTGTGGGAGGCGGTGTCACGCAGAATCCGAAGGGCCTCCTCTGGAGTGTGGTTCATCAGAGTACCACCCGCAGCAGCATCGATCATTGCCCTGTAGTTTGGCTCGATCGCAAAGTAAAACATTTCGACCACATTCTAAGGTTGGAGCTCGTGGCCCGGACAACGGCGAAGGAGATCGTTAAGGCGCTCCCACGCCTCAGCAAGGGTCTCTTGATCAAGTTGGCGAAAGGTGGCGATCTCCCGCCGCAAGCTCACGATCTTATCCACAGGGTGGAATTTAGCAAGGAACTTGGATGCGAGGGCATCCCAAGTCGCAGCAGTCCCGGCCGGAATGGAGTGGAGCCACACCTTTGCTTTGTCGTCGAGTGAAAAGGGAAACAGTCTAAGCTTGACCGTATCGTCAGCAATCCCCGCGTAGCGGAAGGTTCCGCAAATATCAGAAAACTCTGCCAGATGCAGATGCGGGTCTTCGCTGGCCATTCCAGAGAACTGAGCGTTGTTCCGAATGATGTTCAAGATTGCTAGTTTAATCTCGAACTGATTATTCATAATATTGGGCCTGAACCCAGGATACACACTCCCAGCAGTTGGAGTGGTGTAGTCCCTCATCGTGCGGGGCCGAGGCCTAGCCGCCTCCTGCTCATCTCCAGGCTGGTGTTGCCCCACGTCGGGCATTCTCGGATCAACAACATTTGGGTCTACCTGATCACCCATGGCCGCCTGTGCGGCTGCAGTGCGCCTTCGTGCGCGAGCGGTCCGTTCAATCTCAGGATCAAAGGGTACGAGTTCGCCTGCGGCTTGTCTCTGCATGCACTATCACAAACAAAAAGAAAAACAAAGAGAATCAAAAACAACTGCTCGTATAACGAAAGTCACAACACGGGACGTTACACGCCTGCATTCCCCGGCAACGGCGCCAAAAACTTGATGCGTGTCGGCAAGTGCACCGGTCGCTGTCAAGTAATAAATGTGGAGAGTGGAATCCCCGAGTGTCGGTCTCTTGAGGAATGCAGATTGGGTGAATGAAACGCGTTGTGTGACTCTTGTTACACAAGCACAACACACATAAAAAGGGGGGGGGGGGGGTTGGTTGGTTGTTCCTAATCTTAACAACAATAAAAGAAATGCGGGTCGAAAGCACCGCTTCGCGAGGCGATATGGATGCAACGGCCGTGATGCCGTGCTTCGTGAGGCGGATGGAGTGTGCTCTAGTGCGAGAAGGTGAGGGTCGCAAACACCTCCTCACAACCGCCGTTAGCTCTTGCCAACGCGGATCAATCACCTTGAGTGCGTGAGTGAGTGAGTGGAAACGGAGTGATTCACAAACAAGCTATGAAGAAGGGCAAAGAAACATTCATTTCAATCAAACCAAACATCACAATATTCAAGTTTACACGATTCAACGAGTACAATGAAGGAAAGAAGAAAGAGATAACCGATGGGTGAAGACTAGCGGCCGTTCACGGCCGGAATGGTAGGTTGTCGGGCTACCTCCGGACTCGGGCGGACTATGCTTCCGGCGCAGAGAGCTGTCACGATTTCTCTACGTAGCTCCGTCGTCTTCGACTTCAGATTTCCTCTTCTTTTCACCGGGCCGGAGTGGGAAAATAGCTGCTTGGAGGCTTGCGGATGGTGGAGAACGCTCCCGGACAATGGAGGAAGGCTTGAAATGGATGGAGAAGAGTTCCCCTTGCGTAGGAGATTAAGTGGAGGCGCCCCAAGATGGTGGTCGGCGGCGTACGGATCAGAAAATCCGCTCCCGGAGGCTGGATCCTGACCTAAAATCGGAACAGGCATTTATATAGGCGCTGATTTAAACAGTGCGCACGGTCATTGACGCACGACCAGTGGTCGTGCGCACTGGAATTCTGCGATCGTGCGCACTGCCTGGGCAGAACCTGCAAGATACGAAATTTATAAAATATAATGTTCGCACGACCGGTGGCGCACGACCGGTGGTCGTGCGCACTATCTTCGGTGGTCGTGCGCACTGGTCGAAACAGAACTCAGAAAATTAATGCTAAGTGCGCACGCACAGTGGCGCACGACCGGTGGTCGTGCGCACTAGCGTAGATGCTCGTGCGCACTGCACCAAACAGAACTCATGAAAAAAGGGTTAAGTGCACACGATCAGTGGCGCACGACCAGTGGTCGTGCGTAATAGAATCGGTGATCGTGCGCAGTGTTCCTGTGCAGAATTGCACCGTGAACACCTGCACGACTCCTATTCCAGCACAACCACGAATCTAGCCACTGAAAGTGGCACCTAACGGAGCATGAAAACTACTAATGAAGAAAAGCATGAAATCACACCAAAATGGGCCTAGAAGTGCACCTAGCATGGAATATCAAATATAAACTATAATAATGCTAAAGTGCGGTGAAAAGACTGAATAAAGGCCTAGATGAGTCCATAAAAGTGTATATGATCAGGACTTATCAGGTACCTCTACGGAGAAAGAACAGTCACGCCTCTACCCAAATATAAATAAAACCTGCCCATCACAGGTAGAGGGAAAAGAAAGTAAGAAGAGGAGGAGGCCTGGTCCTCACTCATCTCACCAAAACTATCCTTGCCCAGCAAGGTATCGTCCACATGGAGGCAGCAGGAGGCGAAGGCAATGAGTGGAGCTTCCTCTACGGAGGGGGAATAAACCTCCTCACATGAGAGGATGCTCTCATCATTGACTTGAGCAAAAAGCTCCAAGTCCACCTGAAGTACCTGTGAAGATTCAACCTGCACAGACTCAGATGAAGGAAGGGGATCAAGAAATAAAGAAGACGAAGAACATAAATAAACATCAATCGGGGGAGTGATGCCGGTCTCACTCCCATCAGGTTGGGTAAGTAAAATAATGTTGGCATTGTTATCAATGCCGCAAGGTTCAGCGGGATCGACAGTGGCCATGCCCAAGATTTGGACTTCCTCCACCGGTGTTGAGAAAAGCTCCTCTTCACCTAGAAGGTTGTCCTCCTCCATAGGAGCAGGCATAACACATAAATCGCCAGCCTCATCCAGCGACACATCCTCAACAATGTCGTCAGAGACGAAAGTAGTATGCACAACAGGGGGAGGAATAGTGCTTGGATAAATGTCAAGCACTGATTCCTCACAAAGAATCGAATCCACTAGGGGTGGTGGATGCACTGGGAGAATAGGCTCAGCAATGTTGGTGCCCAGATCGGCCACACATCTGGTGACTGTGTCAACGCCATACCCTTCAAGATGTGAAGGTGGCAAAGACACAAAACCGGATGTTGAAGGTGTGCCGCCAGAGTTAGGAGTTGGGACGATCCGTATATACGGCTCGTCATCCTCATCCAATTGGCGAAGATACTTGGCACAGTCCTTCAAGACATGATCAGTGCTCCGACAAAACCGGCACTGCCTAGCGGGCTTCTTTGGCACAGCGGGTGCTGAAGCCGAAAGAAGTAAGACGGTAAAGGCTCCGCAGAGTAGCCATAAGACTTACGCGCACCATATGGAGTACCAGACGAAGTCGGTGCTCCATATGCTGG
Source organism: Dactylorhiza incarnata (assembly GCA_033032865.1). Taxonomy (NCBI): domain Eukaryota; kingdom Viridiplantae; phylum Streptophyta; class Magnoliopsida; order Asparagales; family Orchidaceae; genus Dactylorhiza; species Dactylorhiza incarnata. The sequence goes on from JAWHQI010000068.1 coordinate 5,816,941, forward strand.
GCTATTAGAATTATGCCTACTATTCTCCATAGGGCATTCATCACTAGAGTGGGAGGTAGCTCCACACCAACGGCAACGGAAATTAAGATGTGCCCATATAGTGTGAAGATAATACGATTCAAAATAAAAATGCTATTGTGCAAAATACTACACCTGACAAAAATTACTAAAGCAACCTAATTAAAACAGGAAAATGGAATAAAAAGAAATAAAACAAAGAAATGCAATTTACAAATGGAAGGGCTTCTCTCTCAGGTTCTCCCTCTCCAGAAAACTCACACGACTGTGTTCCCCGGCAACGGCGCCAAAAACTTGATGGTGCAAATCTCGCACACCGCTATAGGCGGTAGCTAGACTGCGGCACGAAACGGTAGTGAACCGGTCGTTGTCAAGTAATAATATAAGGAAGTAAATCCCCAAGTATCGAATCTCTCAAGGAACACAGTAAGGTGGAGTTAACGTTCGAGGAAGGACTTGAGATCGAAGTCCTTTGGGTCGGATGGATTGCGGAAACGGGTGTTTTGGATTGTGGAAAATAAAGAGAAAATGCTATGACTACTCCTATGCAATGCCGCTATGCAGTGCTTCGCTTGGCGGGATGGAGACTAGGCAGGCCTTGAGCGCGCTGTGTCGCAAGGGCGGATGGATGAGTAGGCAAGCGGAATCGAACTATGCAGGCCTTGAGCGCACTGTTTCGTAGGGCGGGTGGATTACACGGGCCGCGATGCCACGCTTCGGTAGGCGGATGGACGAGTAGGCTAACAGAGTGAGGGTCGTAAGCACCTCTTCAACAAGCATGCCACTAGCAATTGCTAGTGCGGCGACGAACGTGACAGCGGGATGGAGGATGGAATGGGGAGCACCTCAAGCAACTCAAACAACAAACATTTCACATAGACATGAAATATATAGAAATACAAACTAGTTTTAAGTGCAACTTCATCTTAATACATAGATCTAACTACATACACATCAATAAGAGAAGAATAAGGCAAGAAATCGACCGAATCCGAAGTCTCGTTGTACATTCACGGTTGGAATCGCCGGGTTGTCAATCCGCATCCAAGCTCGGTTTGCAACTACGTCCGGGGTAGAGAGAGCTGTCACTACTCTCCAATGAGCCCGTCTTCTTCGTGTCACGATCCGATAGAGGTTGCAAACTTCCTCTTGCTTGATGGTGATGGCGGCTAGGTCTTCCCTTGGAGCACTAGGATGAAGGAGGAGGCCAGGAGGAAGCTCCGGCTCAAGATTGGCGTGAAGAACAAGCCCGGAGCACCTCCCGATGGTGGGCGGCGATGGAGGGGTGAAATCGGGCGGAACGGAGCAGGAAACGGCGGACTCGGGCGGAAGAAAATCGAAGATCCCGACCTAATTCACGAGCAGGTCAATTTATAGGCGCTGGAATAAACAGTGCGCACGGTCAGTGGCGCACGACCTGTGGTCGTGCGCACTAGAATCCTGTGATCTTGCGCCTGCCTGGACGGAGCCTGCAAGGTAAGATAATTATAAAATACAATGTTCGCACGACCAGTGGCGCACGACCAGTGGTCGTGCGCGCTATCGTAAGTGGTCGTTCAATAAGGAAGACAGAACTCAGTTTTCAGGGGTTAAGTGCACACGATCAGTGGCGCACGACCAGTGGTCGTGCGCAATAGAACCAGTGATCGTGCGCAGTGTTCCTGTACAGAATTGTACCGGGAACACCTGCATGACTCCTGTTCCAGCATACAACACCAATCTAGCCACTGAAGGTGGCGCTTAACATTGCATGAAAACTAATAGCTAAGATAAACGGGAAATAACACCAAAATGGGCCTAGAAGTGCACATAGCATGGAATAACAAATATGAGCTAAAACAGGGCTAAAGTGCAGTGCATAGACTAGAAAATTGGCCCAGATGAGTCCATATATGTGTATATAATTGGGACTCATCAATTTCTCGAGAATCTCTTGTTACCTACCTTTAATTCTCGAGAATTCATGTTCCATGTCTTTTCTTTTCTCTCGAGAAATATTTTGACTCTGCCCTTGGTTTTCCCTAGAACTTTATGACCTCACTCCTTGATTTCTCGAGAACTATGTTCTTATCCTTTAGATTCTCGAGAAATGCCCTCTGCTTCTTAGTACTTGAGTTATGCCTTTGATTACTTCTCCTCTTTGAAATACCGTACCCGTTGTGGTTAAATAACTTATGGGTTCTCTTATGAATAGTATTGGGAAATGTTTACCATGTTGTGACCCTATCTCTTAGGGTATCCTGGTGATTATTCTTTTTCGGGCAATGTCCCGTGTTTTAATTGAAATTTAATTAATAAGAACCATTGTCTTTAGCCTTGCACGGTAGTCGTGTTTGTTGGGCAGTGGGGATTTGTTAAACCTTGCACGGCGAACATTTTAGGGGTGGTCAGCAGGCTCGTCCTGAGGCCCCGTGGGCTGTGTTTGGGTGGTAGGGGATAGAGAAACCCCCACCCGTTTCTGGGCTTTGGGTGACGGAGTATAGTAACCGCCCCCCCCCCATTTAACTTGAGCTGATCAGTCTCTTTAAATAGAATTCACAAGATAAATGAACCATGCTTGTTCCTCTTTATGATATTTGGTGCACTCGGTGCTTTGCTTAGTTCTTTGCTTTGGATACCTCTTTTTTTTCTGTAAGTTTGGCCTGGGTTGGTACCCCTTATGCCTTATTTACTTTACATCTTGTTTCTCTGCCACTTGTAAATCCCTTGCTGAGGCGTTCTTTGCTTTATTGAATGCCTCAGGTTCCGAGCCATAGCGGCTAGTGGTATAGCCCGGAGTCTTCGAGAGTTTTAGTTGTTGTTTTACCCCGCTGCTGTGAGGTAGTTGTTGTTAGTTTTCTTCTTGTGTTCAGACATGCTAGTTTGGAGCCAATGGGTTAGTGTCAGGTTGTTGACGCCCGTTGTGCCTCTTTTTGATACTTTATAGTTTACTTGCTAGCTAATGCCACTGCTTTTAGATCTGAGGTATCTTGCTCTCTCGGAATGATTTATGTCTAGGTGCATCATAGTTATAAAAGGATTTTTCTTTCATCCTCACCGCATTCTTTTAACTGAAATCCTTAGTTTTATAGTCACCTAAAGGTATTTTCTATACTTATACTACGCCTATATATGTACATATCATTTACTTTATGTCCTGTCATCACGTGCATATAGGACCTTAAGTGAACAAAATCAAGTATTTTTCCGCTGCAAATTTCATAAATTTTCTCGGTGGACTAGTTGATCCACGAACTGAGAGACACAGTTCTTACTCCAAACCCTAATAAATGATTTCAAATGATGAATTATCATGTAATCATGTTTGATTTAAATAAGTAATAGGTTCTCGCCTGAGCTTCTGCAGTTGTCTCCTGCATGACGTGGCATCATGACGCGTATTTTCTCTTACTCTGATATTCCTAAATTCGGAGAAAATGCGGATTGCGATAGTTGGTATCAGAGGGTGGTTTGTTCGACAAGTTGGTCGAGCGAGTAATTCTGATATAATATAGTTGTTTGGTTTCATTGCATACACACACCGATGTGTCATCAGTACGTCTTGGCTGAAGCATGAACACTACACTCATAGCATGATAAGAAGTATACAAGACATATTATGTAGTATGGGATGCATAATATGTGTTTGTATATGGATCCACCATAGGTGGCAACATGTGACAATTATGTAGTATGGGATGCATAACCATCATCATATGGATGCCCATTAGCACGTTTTTCCTTTTCGTTACATGCAATATTATGTAGTATGTGATGCATAATATTTCATGTGTACACTGGTCATAACATGTACGTATTAAGGCCTTTATTAGAATGCATAGCACAACATACATTACATAGCATTGCATAAGCACACGTGCGAAGCTAAAGACTTATATGATGACACACGTACACCCATGATTTCAAAATGAACACAAGAAATTTCATGCATTCACGACCTTTGCATATGAGTCAAGAGGGATGGTGTAGTAACATCCCCAAATTTAGCATAGCATCATGAAAATCCCAGAGTAAGGTGGTAGCAATAGCAAGTATGTTGGAACATGGTCTTTCGCATCTCCTAGGTTTGAGAATAACAAATCTTATGTGTAGTTGATCTTGTGTGTTCAAGTGTGCAGGTTAACATAGTCCATATGACTCAAGGAGTACTCATGATGACTGCCCCCAAAATTGAGGCCAAAATTTGAACAAGCTCACTAGCGCCGGCGGTAGCGATAGCGCACGGCGCTAGCGTTGATTAGCACGATTCCGGCATCATTTTTAGAAGGAGCTAGCGCCCGGCGGTAGCAACTAGCGCTGGAGGTAGCATGGCGCACAAGAGGCATTGAGCAATATGTTGCCACGGATTGAAGATCCTGCCGCGCAAAACGTTTCCTAATCCGGGCTCGCGCCGGCGGTAGCGCTAGCGCCGGCGGTAGCGTAAAGGCCATAAATTGGATGTTTTGGCTCCGAATTCTTCATCCTCCTCCAATCCCAAACTCCAGAGCTCGTGCCACATCAGAGAGAGGAAGATTCAGAGCGATACTCCCACAATTCCATAAAGCCTTAAGGAGATCCGTGGAGAAGATTTCAACACGCGTCATCATCTTGACGAAAGGCTGCATCGACTACGATTATACTCTACGGGCCTTCGTACACTTCTCCAAGAGATCCACATAGAGGGAGTTTTTATATTATTGTCTTTTCATTTCATATCTTTTCTGTAAACGGTAGTGAAAGCGCCTCGTGTTGGCGACTAGGTCTGGGGTAGGACTTAGGGCTGAAATTCGCCACGTGTTGGCGACTAGATCTAGGCTAGGTCTAGGGGGTGCTCGAGGCCTTTCTGGGGATAGATTGGCTAGAGGGGCTTGAGGCCGTATCTGGGGAGAGATCGGCTAAAGCCAACCGGTTCGTGGGGATACGAGTCGGTATAGAAAATGAAAAAGAATTTTTATTAGTCGCCCCCGATTTCTAGCGTCATAGAAATCAAGTTTTGTAAAACATTATTTGATATTAATAAAGCTTGTCTCTCCTTTTTGTTTTACTTGACTTCTTGTTTTATTATTGCAATATTCCAAAGTTTTCTAAATAAAATCTAAAGTTTTTGAAAACCCTTATTCACCCCCCCCCCCTCTAAGGGCGCCGACCGATCCAACAAGTGGTATCAGAGCGATTTTATTCCAATCAGCTTAACAACCGGGAATAATGGCGTCTCATGATCTCGCTTCTACTAGTGGGGGAGATTTTTGTGAAGAGGAAAAATCACCTGCACCACCTTTATTTGAAGGGACAAATTATAAAGGATGGAAAATCTTAATTGAAAAATTTATTAAATCTTTAGACCTCGAAGTTTGGAATTTAGCAATAGCAAGACCCGCAAATGAATCAAATAAAAAAAAACTTCAATTAAATGCAAAAGCTAAACACTATTTGTTTTGCGGTCTATCTAATGAAATTTTCAAATTCATATATTGCTTTTCTAGTGCATACAAAATATGGCGCTTTCTTGAAGAAATATATGATCTTCCTCTCGCAGGTGTGGAACAAACACAGGAGAAAAGAACGTACAAGCATCGATTATCATTCAAGAAGATCTCTCTCGGAGCGAAGCCATGGAGAATATTGAAATAGAAAAGGAGAACAATACACCAAGAGAAAAAGAAGAAGAAATCTTACTTTTGGAAGAGGAATGCCAAGAAGAAGACAAAGGAACAAAATGTTCAAATCCTCCCTCATCCAAAAGCAATGTAAGGAAATCAAATTCTATCTTTTGTACTTCTATCTCTTCATTACAATTGTTACAAAATACTAGGCGCAAATTTGAGAAATTAAAGAATGCTAATAAACAATTGCGCTTAGAAAATAAAAATTTAAAAGCAAAAGTTAAAGTAATATCAAAATCTGATTTATCTAGCTTTACTTATGTCACTTCAATTGAAAATACAAAACCTTGTCTTGATTGTAATGATATTAAAGAAAAATTTAAGGAACTTGAAAAAGAAATTATTTTTATAAGAGAACAAAATGAAAAATTATGTTTAGAAAATTCATCTTTAAAAATTAATTGTGCTAAGTGTAAGGACTATGAAATTGAAATAAAAGAGATGGATGAAACATTTGATGAGTATAGGGATAAATATGAAAAACATATTGACTCAATTTTTACCACTCTCAAAAATAGCACAATAAATTATAATAAAGCTAGACATAATTTAAAAATAAAAAATGATGAATTAAAATCAAAAATCAACTTACTTAAGAAAATTGTAAATACAAATTCACAAAATCAAACAATATCCAAAAGCAAGATGAATACAAATATGAATATCTTACTTAAACCTAATATTGGGAATAAGAAACAAAAAGCTTTTGGAAATCATAAACCAAGTCTTGAATGGAGACCAAAAAGCAAAAATGAAAACTTAAATGCAAGGATCCATTCATCACATTCTTTTCCCAACTTAAATTCAAATGAAAACAAATTTCCATTATATAATAAATTCAAGAGTAATGATTATGGAAATTTGAAAAAACAAAAATTACATTTTTTCATGGTACGAATGGAAACCCATACTTAAGAATGACACATTAATGTCAAACGAAAGGGCCCATTCAAACATATCTCCCCAAAAGAAGAAACGATGTATTTGGGTACCCAAAGGAACCGTCACTCCCGGTCCTCTTTGGATACCTAAATCTCTTATTCATTAGTATCCCATCATTTGCATGAAGTAGAAATCAATTAAAATGAAATACACAAATTTCTACTTCATGATGTGCTTTAATGTTTTTTCTATCTTTTTCTTTTTGTGTTCTTTTTAAACTATCATGCCATGGCCATCCTATATAGTATTGGAAATATGATTTTATCTCATAAAGCTTAATGAGTTTATAAATCATTTTTGATCAAAATTCAAAATCATATTTTATTTTGATGACCCATCTTTTATTCTTATATTCATTACTTCTAAATATCTTATATTATCCATTTGAATCAAACTCTAAATTTGTTATAAGATATTTCAAATTAAATCCGGTTATCAGATTTTTAGCCTTCACCAACAAGTGGATAAAATTCTGAATTTGCTATGAGATACTTATCTAAATTAAAAAGAAAAACACATAAGACATATTGAAAGATTAATTGTCATAAATATTGATGCCATACGCACCACCATGATCTATTGATATCTTTTTCATATCAAGAATCATCTATCACATTTTATATAATGATAATTGGTATTATAATTGCTTACTATGGTTGGTATATTATGTGTGTATTGTGATTTATTTCTAGTTTAGACATTTGAATCATTTTGATATCAAATCAAATAGAATTGTCACTCCATTCTAGGTATCTAAGTTGAAACACAATCAAACTTTGGCATAACATTAATCTCAAATTTATCATACTAACATTGTCACCTAAAGAATATTTATATCTATGTTAGGTTTTATATGTCAGGGCATATCCATGTTACTATTTGCATGAACATTACTCCTTGTTCACCGAAACCATGCATATTTGATTTGTTCAAACATGATATCTTGGGTTTTCATTTCCTATTTTTTTAAGTTATAAGCACAAGTCTCTAGAAAAGTCAAAATGAAATCATAAGTAAATATATCTCATGCAATGATTATTTTGTCAAGTATATAAGAATTCGCTAACGTTTCATGCAATTTGGACCATCCAAAACATCTCCTAAAAATCTGCAACTTCAGCATGGAACTACTATTGGGACACCTAATCAAGTTCAAGTATCAAAATTTTCAAAACCCTAAAAAATCACTTACTGTTTCCCGCGCTAGCGCTAGCGCCGGCGCTAGCGTCGAGTTTCGAATTTTTGTGTTTTTAAAATTTCTAAAAATTCCTAAAAATATTTTGATCTATATTTTCTACTTAGTTTTTGCACTTCTGTGTTTCTTTATTTTTTGAAAAATCAAATACAAAACTACAACAACCAAATTACAAAAAATATGTTTTGTTTTTTCGCTTGTGTTGTTTCCATTGTTTAAAGTTCATCTTTATGCAAAAATCAAATACAAAAACTGCAAAAGCAAAAATTACAAAAATATGTTTTTATTTGTAAAAATCAACTACAAAAATATAAAACAAAACAAATACAAGTATCAAAATTATTCTTCTTAACTTTTCTATGTATCTTGCGAAAGGGTGATTTGGGCTATCATCCCATCATATCACCTAGTACCGGGCGAACCACTCACAAGGTAGCCCTCGGGAAGTCCAAGATCAATTTTATGAGTTCAAACTTTAAATAAAAATTACTCTTTAAATATATCAAAAATATTGTATGAACTTTATTGAAAATCAAGCATGATTTAATCTATTATTTACAACTTCTATAATGTTGCAATTTATCTTTTCAAACTACTTTGAACATTGCCTTCATCATGCTTTGATACATCTACTAATATGTGCATAATTTATATTGAAAAAGTTGTGTAGAACTATACGTAGCATGCCTCTAAGTATGAGTAATGTTTTATGTTTGATAATGATCGCAATTCACTCACTTATTTTGGCATTGTCTACTTATGTGTTTAATCTAAGAATGTGTGTGTATGTTTTGTAATAGTACAATGAATTAAAATTGCACAAGTATCTTACCTACACAACCTTTATTTGCACTTTTAAAAGTTAAGAAAAGTGGTTATCTTTTTCATAAATTATATAGGTTTGCAAAACAAGTGTATTCGGAGAACTTTGTACAAAACAAAATCATAAAATAAAGTGACAAAGATAACTCCACCAAGCACTACTTGAACCTCCTGATAAGTCTTAATAAGCGTTGTGAGGTTGAGCACCTTGGAAAGAATAATAAAGTATCTTGTGCAAACCATAACTTTCTTTCAAAATAAAAACCACTTATTCTTAAGTACACCGGATCACAATAAAAATCAATCTTGAAGAATAAAACTATGTGATCCCCCAAGCACTACTTTGCACCCTGATAAGTCTTGATGAGCATTGTGTGTGCAGAGCACCTTGGTAGTTGTACATTTTTCTTTGTGCATTGAAGTGAGTAGAAGTAAAATTATTTGTATTTTATTGTGCTCTTTACTTTACATATTACTTGTATTTTTGATTACCACATTTGTTTACTCTATTCAAAATACACTTTTATGCACATCATTATCTTCCATAACACTTCTTCTCATGAGTATTGGATCCTAATGCTAATTCTATACTACTCTTTATTTATGAAATGCACTAGATAACCTAGCATGCTTTCTACAATGTTTGGTATGTTTTGAAATTGTGAATTAAAGTAACATTGTAGTGATCTCTTTTCGATAAGATTATTTCATGCTTGGTTACTGTATTATCAAAACAAAAATTTTAAATGCAAAATGATTTACAAAAACATCTTCTTTTTGAAATTGAACTCATATATCTTTTTATGAACCATCATTGATTACCATAAGATATTTTTTGTACTTCTGTATGTCTTCCGCATCATAACCATATAATTGTTTTACCTTGCACTTTAATACTTATTTAAAATCTTTTATCTTGTGTGCATCATCACTTGAATCTTCAAATTCCTTTATTGCAACAAGTGGTAGACTTGCTTGGTAAACTTTATATTGGTTGAATTTTTTTTTCTTATAACTCTGATCTATTTCTATTCTAAATACTCCTCCAACAAGTGAAATATTGCTTATAAACATCTCTTTTTAACTTAAACTCTTATTTAGTATTATGATGTTTCTTTTTCGAAATCTTCCGCAATAGTTAAACTCTGATTCATTCATGAATTTCAATATAGCTATGTGATTTTTATTTCAAAAATTCAAATAAAAATATAAACCCATATGCTTTGATATTTCCCATTATATTTAAATGCTTAATGTTTCCAATAATTGTTATCCATGACTTCATTTCTCACCATAGCAGGGGCGTAGGGTTGGAGACATTAGATAACCTTATCTCTAGTCATGTCTTGTCCTTAACCGGGGAGGGTTCCAGTGGGGCCTTGCGAGGCACTGGGGGGAAAGAGTGCTAGGTTAAGTTTTTGTTTAGTGTTTGCATATGGGATTAACACCCCAACCTACGGCATGTTTGCAGCTCCTCATGCCCATCCGTCACTTAGTACGGGGCTAGGGTGATGACATATTGTCTGGGTAGATTGATTACTTGGAAATCATGATTTTTTTTGGCTTAAAACTCTTTTTAAAGGGAAAATCATTATTTTTTGCTTAAACTCTGATATATAAAAGGGGGAGAACTACAAACAAAAGGGATAAAATAAGTCATAACTCTGATCATTTTCAATGAAAGACAAGTCTAAAACTCCTTATCATTTACTTAAAAAGCTCGATCATGCCTTCTCTTTTAATTACACATTTTTAGTGCTCTGTTTCCCTACCCACTTTTGCTAATAACAAAGGGGGAGAACTAACATGATAAAATGCAAAAGGGGGAGAACTAACATGATAAATATAACCCGCTATCAAAAACCCAACATGACAAATTAAGATGATAGCTTACATATTAGGGGAGCATTCACTTAGGGGGAGCATGTATTTAGGGGGAGCAAGTCTAACATGCTAGAATCAATTATTATCCTAAGTCATCACTCTCACACACACACAAGTACAGTTTCATCATGCTTATCTATTAATGCTTTGATTTATAATTAATGGATTTGTTATTATCAAAAGGGGGAGTTTGTTGGAACATGGTCTTCCACATCTCCTAGGTTTAAGAATAACAAATCTTATGTGTAGTTGATCTTGTGTGTTCAAGTGTGCAGGTTAACATAGTCCATATGACTCAAGGAGTACTCATGATGACTGCCCCCAAAATTGAGGCCAAAATTTGAACAAGCTCACTAGCGCCGGCGGTAGCGCCGGCGGTAGCGATAGCGCCCGGCGCTAGCGTTGATTAGCACGATTCCGGCATCATTTTTAGAAGGAGCTAGCGCCCGGCGGTAGCTACTAGCGCTGGCGGTAGCATGGCGCACAAGAGGCATGGAGCAATATGTTGCCACGGATTGAAGATCCTGCCGCGCAAAATGTTTCCTAATCCGGGCTAGCGTCGGCGGTAGCGCTAGCGCCGGCGGTAACGTAAAGGCTATAAATTGGATGTTTTGGCTCCGAATTCTTCATCCTCCGCCAATCCCAAACTCCAGAGCTTCGTGCCACAGCAGAGAGAGGAAGATTCAGAGCGATACTCCCACAATTCCATAAAGCCTTAAGGAGATCCGTGGAGAAGATTTCAACACGCGTCATCATCGTGACGAAAGGCTGCATCGACTACGATCATACTCTGCGGGCCTTCGTCCACTTCTCCAAGAGATCCACATAGAGGGAGTTTTTATATTATTGTCTTTTCATTTCATATCTTTTCTGTAAATGGTAGTGAAATCGCCTCGTGTTGGCGACTAGGTCTGGGGTAGGACTTAGGGCTGAAATTTGCCTCGTGTTGGCGACTAGATCTAGGCTAGGTCTAGGGGGTGCTCGAGGCCTTTCTGGGGATAGATTGGCTAGAGCAGCTTGAGGCCGTATCTGGGGAGAGATCGGCTAAAGCCAACCGGTTCATGAGGATACGAGTCGGTATAGAAAACGAAAAAAAAAAATTTATTAGTCGCCCCCGATTTCTAGCGTCATAGAAATCAAGTTTTGTAAAACATTATTTGATATTAATAAAGCTTGTCTCTCTTTTTTGTTTTACTTGACTTCTTGTTTTATTATTGCAATATTCCAAAGTTTTCTAAATAAAATCTAAAGTTTTTGAAAACCCTTATTCACCCCCCCCCCCTCTAAGGGCGCCGACCGATCCAACAAAGTATCTGTACATGTATGTTCTGAACCAAGCAGAGTAGTCTTATTGTAAGGTTAAGTTTTGATTGTAGGTTTTTGCCTTTTAGCACAAATGGTGTGTAAGCGAGTCGCGACTAGATTGACTCCTCAGTCGGAGGGCGAGTCGTCCGGAGCGCAGAGTGATGCTTTGATCGAGAGTCTACGCCAGAGCAATGAGGCTCAGACGAGGCAAATGGTTGCGATGCAGTCGCAAGTTGAGGTGTTGTTGTCTGCCGGTGCAAGGCAACAAGCCGTGGTGCAGGCCCCCGTAGTAGAGCAGACCTTACCTACCCCTCCTACTCCCCGGGTACCCATAGTAGCAATACAGCTGGAAATGAATTTCATTTCACACTTTTAGAGATTGGGACCTCCCTCGTATGATGGACGAGCCGACTTTGTGGCCTTGGACGATTGGATTATAACCATGGAGGAGAAGTTCTCGTATTCATAGATCGCCGCATACCAAAGATTGATGATTGTCGCATACCAGCTAAAGGGCCTCGCAAAGAGCTGGTGGTTAAGAGGGAAGGAAGACCTTACTGGAGCATGTACGTGGGAAACCTTCAAAGGGATGATGATAAGGAAGTTCCTGTCGTCGGTGGAACAAGACCGGTTAATGAATGATTTCTTGCATCTGAAGCAGAGACAGCTCTCGGCGAGTGAGTATGAAATAGAGTTTTGCAAGTTGAGCAGGTTTGCTCCGGCCTTGGTAGCCTTGGAAGAAGGAAGAGTAAAAAGATTTCTGGGTGGTCTCCGCAGTGACATCCAGCAGCTGGCCAGTGCGTACAGGTCGGAGAAGCACGCCGAGGTAGTAGAGGCAGTGCTGAAGGTTGAGGCAATTGATAATGCCAAGAATCGAGGATCAATAATGAAGAAGGGAAAGAGAAAGGCCCAAGAAGAAGGGAATTCTGGTGCACCTGGCTCGGTCTTGAAGAAAGGAGGTGGTGAGGTCTGCAGTTTCTGTGGCCGCTCTGGCCATCAGTTTGAAAAGTGTTTCAAGAGGAAAGGAGTTCAAAAGCAGCAGCGTGTGCTGGCAATTCAGGGTGCTCCGAAGGGAGAGGTGCTTTGCCCGTTGTGCAAGCAGAAGGGGCATGATGCGTCCCAGTGTTGGACCAAGGAGAAAGTATGCTTCCAGTGTGGACAGAAAGGGAACATGAAGTTTCAATGCCCGCGAGTTCAACCCCCGTTGCAGCAAGTTCCGCTTCGAGCCTTGCCGCCGCCGCAGCATCAGGATAAAGGAAGAGGAAAGCTAAACGTGTTAACCCAGGAGAAAGCACAGTCTTCGACCAAAGTGATCGCAGGTTAGACCTTAAGCCAGCTGTTAAGTCTCGATTCCTTTTAGTTTCGCTGTATTAGACTAGTTTCTTTTTCGCGCTTATAGGGAGATTTGAGGTGAAGAATCGTTTGGCGCGTGTACTTTTTTATTCGGGCGCTACCCATTCGTTCGTGGCTAGGACTTTCGTCGAGCGCCATCGTTTGACCCCTGAGTTGGGCAAGGATTCGTTCCTCATTAAGTTTCCTTCCAGTGATTTGGTATCCTCGAACCAGCGCATCCGGAGATGCCCTGTCCTCTTAGGAGATTTCTTCGCATTTGCTGATCTGAAGGTGCTGGACCTAGAAGACTTTGACGTGATATTGGGTATGGACTGGTTGTCCAGTTATGATGCTGTCATCCGATGCAAGGAAAAGCGTCTGGACTTTGTTATGAACAATGGTCATCCCATGAGAATTTTTGGATCTCCATGCCAGAGTTCCCCGATAATTTCTGCGGTATGTGTTCGGAAACTGTTAAATTCCGGTTATTTGGCTTACCTTATTTCAGTGTTAGAAACTGTTAGTGGTTCGCCATGATTCGAGGGTGTTCCGGTGGTGCGAGAGTTTCCTGATGTCTTCCCTGTCAGTCTTCCTAGTCTTCCACCTGATAGAGATGTGGAGTTTGTTATTGATCTTGTGCCTGGTACTCGTCCTATCGCTAAGGCACCGTACCGTATGGCCCCGTGTGAGCTAAAAGAGTTGCGGACTCAGTTAGATGAGTTGTTGCAGTGTGGATTCATTAGACCAAGTTCTTCGCCTTTGGGTTCTCCAGTGTTGTTTGTGAAAAAGAAGGATGGTTCTATGAGGTTGTGCATAGATTATAGGGAGTTAAATAAAGTGACCATCAAGAACAGGTATCCGTTGCTGAGGATAGACGATCTGTTTGATCAGTTGCGTGGTAGTTCGGTGTTTTTGAAGATTGACCTTCGACCAGGCTACCATCAATTGAGGATCCGTGAGTCGAACGTTCCCCGGGGTGCCTTTCGTTCCCGTTATGATCATTTTGAGTTTCTAGTTATGTATTTTGGTTTGGCGAATGCACCCTCTGCATTTATGGACTTGATGAACCGAGTGTTTAGAGATTTTCTGGATCATTTTGTAGTGGTATTCATCGATGATGTGTTGGTATATTCCAGAAGTGCTGAGGAGCATGCTGCGCATTTGCGCTTAGTATTGTCTACTCTTAGACAGCACAAGTTGTATGCGAAGCTGAGTTAGTGCGAGTTCTGGCTTCCTCAGGTGTCCTTTCTGGGTCATGTAGTGAACAAGGAAGGAATTACTGTAGACCCAGCTAAGATTTCTGCTGTGTTAGATTGGAAGACGCCTTCAACGCCTAAGGAGATAAGGAGTTTCTTAGGGTTGACAGGGTACTATAGGAGATTTGTTCAAGGATTCTCGGTGCTGTCGGCACCTTTAACTAAGCTTACCCAGAAGAATATTGCTTTTATCTAGAGCGATAAGTGCGAAGAAGTCTTTCAGGAATTAAAGAGGCGTTTATGCAGTGCTCCTATGTTGGCCTTACCGATCGAAGGAGTAGAGTAAACTATTTATGTGGATGCATCTCACATTTGACTAGGGTGTGTTTTGATGCAAGAAGGAAAGGTGATTGCCTATGGGTCTAGACAACTGAAAGTTCATAAAAATAATTACCCTGCGCATGATTTAGAATTTGCTGCAGTAATTTATGCCCTAAAGCTCTGGAGACATCTGTTATATGGAGTGTCATGCTAGATTTTCACAGATCATAAGAGTCTGAAGTACGTCTTCACCCAGAAGGAGTTGAATTTGCGCCAGCGCAGGTGGTTGGAGTATGTTGCAGATTATGAAGTTGATATCATGTATCATCCAGGTAAGGCTAATGTGGTGGCCGATGCCCTGAGCAGAAAGACCGCGCATGTCTTCAATATCTCTGTGCAGTCATTAATAGAGGAGTTTATGCTGATGGATATCTCAGTCGGTAGTAATGTCGCACCTTTGAGTTTAGAAGCTGGAGAGCCTTCTTGGATTACCCTTACAAGACTGCGTCAGAAGGAAGATCCTGACTTACAGCATCTTCGGAGTAGGACTGAGAAAGGGGAACTGGTAGACTTTTCAATCGATGATGGTGATACTTTGAAGTACCGAGGTAGGTATTGTATTCCCGCGTTGGAAGATATTTGGGCAAAGATCTGTAGTGAAGTGCATGACTCTAGTGTTTCCTATCATCCTGGTTCCATAAAAATGTACAAAGACCTGAAGCAGATCATTTGGTGGTCAGGTATTGATAATGCTAAATCTAGTTAGTTTAATTAGGTTATTTACTCTTACTTTTTGCTTATTGTTGTTTACCTAAATGCAATTTTGGTTCAATTTCCTATTTTTAGTACTAACTTAAGTTTTCTGAATTTTCAGGTCAAACATGCAAAATTTCCTAAGTCCCGCCCTAGGTCACGCCCGTGACCTAGGGCGTGTAAGTTGTTGTTTCCAGTTAAGCGGCTGCCAACATAATTCAGAAGATCTGGTCAGACACGCCAAAAGTACACGGCCGTGACACACAAGTCACGCCCGTGACACGCAAGCCACGCCCGTGACCAGCCCGTGAACAGCTCAGATTCGACCAGCTGACCACCGAATTGGTCACGCCACTGTTACACGGGCATGCTTCCAGTCACGCCCGTGACTGCCACGTCAGCCAGCCGTCAGCGCCCATGATCGCCGCCAGCGCCCATGACCCGAGCTAACCACCGAAATGGTCACGCCCTCAGTCACGGGCGTGACCTAGGGCGTGACCCATCAAATCGCATCAGAATCGTGCGCCGAACCTGATCCAAGCCGCAGAATTGATTAAACAATGTCATGCCCCTAGTCACGGGCGTGACTGAGGGCGTGACCGAGGCAGAAAAATTTCTATAAATTGAAATGACCTCCAAGCTTTCCCAATTCAGTTTTTGGAGAGAGAACTAGTGCTACTACTCTATTTTCAGTAATTTTCATGTCATTTTATTCTCTTTCTCTCTCTTATTTCAATGCATTTCCTTTTCTAGTTTTCATATGAATGTTGTAATGCCTTTGTAATTTCCTTTTATAGTGTATTACTAATGCTTAGTAGGCTTTCCATGCAAATGTAATCTCAGTTGAACTTTTGTTTAATAAAAATTGTATGTTTTTGTTCTCTTAAAATCTTCATCATTTCTCTCTCCTACCCCTGAACCATGAGTAACTAAATCCTCATAGTACTCGATCTTGATGATCTGAGGATGAGTTGATCAAGTTATGATCCTTTAGTCTTCTTTCACTTTCTAAAGTGTTGGGCCTTAGATTTACTCTTAATTAAAATTTAGTGGAGCTATATTATCGATATATAATCCCCACCTTTGCTTTCATTCTTGGCTAGCCGAGAGGCCGATAGTCTGAAGTGAGCACTTAAGAGTAAAGAGAGTTACACACATTTCTCGAGAGAGAATGACGTAAATCTCCTGGATTGGAGTCAAACCCAATAGCGGGGTTCACCACTTAAAGCGAGTTTTAGGTATTCGAATACGGGACGAGAGTTCGGTCGGATTTTCCTAAACTCAGTTGGGCATATCTTCGAGAGAAGCATGTTCAAACTATAGGAACCCCCACGGTCAAGCTACCCTTACTTTATTAAGTTTTAAGTTTGCTTTTGAATTTTGATCAACTTAATCCGAAGTAAGTCAAGATCGAGTGCTATTTCTTAATCATCGTTTAGCCGTACTTTTATCCAGCTTTTATTTCAACTTAGCAGACAAAACCTTCCAAAAAATTATTAAGATAAAATAATAGTAATTCGTTTGAGTATAAGTAATCAACGGTTCTCGGATTTTAATACGACACTTGTGTTCCTATACTACAGTTCGATAGGTATACTTGCCTTCTCAGATTGCTAGTTCGGATTTCATTTCGTGCAAGCGGAATTTTAAATCACCAAGTTTTTATCGCCGTTGCCGGGGACTCGCATTTTGTTGATATTTTGAAAGAACGAATCTATTACTTTTATCACCTCTTTTTTCTCTCCTCTTTCTTGAAAAACAAAATTAATTCAAAAAAAAAGAGACCTTTTTCGAATTTCTCAATCTTATTTTCCCTTCTCTCTTTCTAGTTTATGACCCGAGCGAATCCGTCAGAACTTGTAGACTTGGACCAAGAACTTGAGCGTACTCTTCGGAGAAAATCGCAAGTTCAAGATCCTACATTCCAAGAACTGGCTGAGGATTCGGAGTCGGTTGTTAATATGGGCGAACCTAACCAAAATGAAGTCCCCAACATGGTTGCGGCCCCTGAATGGACTATGTCCCATTATGCAAGGCCTAACCTGGAAGGGACGGAAACTAGTATAGTCCGCCCTGCCATAAATAATAATAATTTCGAACTAAAGCCAAGCATAATTCACATGGTGCAGCAATACGTGCAGTTCGACGGATTACAAGATGAAGATCCGAATGCACATATTGCTAGCTTCCTTGAAATCTGTGACACCTTCAAAATAAATGGTGTTACGGATGATGCAATTAGGCTAAGACTCTTCCCATTTTCTTTAAGAACAAAGGCTAAGCAGTGGTTGTCAACTCTACCTAGAGGTTCTATCACCACTTGGGCCCAGTTAACTGAAAAATTTCTAACTAAGTATTTTCCACCTGCGAAAACTGCTAAGCTTAGAAATGATATTTCTTCTTTTTGCCAAATAGATTCTGAAACGCTATATGATACCTGGGAAAGGTATAAAGAATTCTTAAGACGTTGCCCTCATCACGCTCTGCCTGTATGGTTACAAGTGCAGACGTTTTATAACGGGCTAAATCAATATACTAAGCAAATGATAGATGCCGCTTCCGGTGGTACCTTAAATAACAAAACCCCGGAAGCCGCTCTTGAACTATTTGAGGATATGGCCATGAACACCTATCAGTGGAATGTGCCAAGATCCCGCCCAAACAAACCTGCAGGTATGTACGAAGTGGATAACGTCTCCCAGCTGGCACTACAAGTGGAAATGCTTAGCAAAAAGATATCTGAAATGAATGCTCCTTCCGCACCTCAGGTTTGGGCATTCGCAAAAGCCACCTCCGAACAAGCTGATTACGTAGGCAATAGAAATGCTTATAATAATTATTCTGCTTCTAATTTTCATGCACCTGGTTTTCAATTACCAAATAATTATAATCCTGCGCTGCGTAATCACCCGAACTTTTCTTGGAGTAATCCTGCAAACACAACTCGCCCGCCTCTACAAAATGAATTTACACCACCTCCACCCCCTGTTAACTTTCAAAAACCTCCATCTTTGGAGGAGATGTTTTTAAAATATATAAGTACGAACGAAGCAACCGTCCGGAACTTAGCCGGATCCGTTAAAAATCTAGAAAACCAAATCGGGCAGCTCGCCAAAATAATATCCGAGCGACCGCCCAGGACTCTTCCCGCTAACACCGAGCCCAACCCGAAAGAGCAAGCGAAAGCTGTAACTCTTCGGAGTGGGAAGCAAGTATCCGGTCCGGTTAGCGAAGAGCCCGAGGCAAGATCCGCCCCTATTTTAAAAACACCACTCACTCAAACAGATTTTATCACTCCACCTCATATTTTCAAAAACAACCCCGCCCCGCCTTATCCATCTCAACTCAACAAGGAAAAATTAGATGATCAATATCGCTTCCTGGAAATGTTTAAGCAAATACACATCAATTTGCCCTTCCATGAAGCGATATCACAAATGCCCAAGTACGCTAAGTACCTGAAGGATCTTCTAACTAATAAGAAAAAGCTAGAAAATCTATCGCACGTAACTTTAAATGCTGAGTGTTCCGCCGTCCTAACAAATAAATTACCGAAAAAGGCTAACGATCCGGGTAGTTTTTCTATCCCGTGCCTCTTTGGTGATCTATTTGTAAAGAACGCGTTGGCCGACTTAGGAGCAAGCATCAACTTAACGCCATTCTCCTTGTTTAAGAAGTTAGGAGTGGGCACCCTTAGCCACACACGTATGAGTATACAACTAGCAGATAGGACGATAAAATATCCGCTGGGAATTGTGGAGGACGTGCTCGTAAAAGTAGACAAATTCATCTTCCCGGTGGATTTTGTCATTTTGGACATTGAAGAAAATGTCGAGGTTCCCCTAATCCTTGGCCTCCCCTTCCTTGCCACCTCCCGTGCTATCATTGATGTGAGTAATGGTAAGCTATTCCTCCGAGTTGGAGATGATGAAGTAACCTTCTCCATAACACCCTCTATGAAAAATACCCTAGAAAATGACGATTCGTGTTTTTTCTTAGATGTGTTAAGTGAAGACCCTTCTTTTTGTATTTCTGAAAATGGTTCTTCTTCTTTTTGTTCATCTTCAAACACCTCCACTGAAATATTACAAGAAATGAAAATGGCCATTGCTCCCGCCCCCTCAAATTTTCAAATTAAATCAAAAATTTTTGAAGAAATTACTTTTGAAAAAGAAAAGTCTTTCAAATCTTCATACGAGGAACCTCCCACTTTAGAACTTAAAGAACTACCCAATCATTTAAAATATGAATTTTTAGAAAAAGACTCTAAGTTACCAGTAATAGTGTCGGCCCATTTAAGTGGATCTGAAAATGCCAAATTGCTAAAAGTTTTACAAAAACACCGCCAAGCAATTGCTTGGCAGATTTCTGATATTAAGGGCATAAGTCCATCTTTCTGCATGCACAAAATTCTAATGGAAGATAATTCACAAAATTCTATTCAACCTCAACGCCGATTAAACCCAAACATGAAAGAAGTAGTAAAGGGTGAGGTCGTGAAATTATTAGACGCAGGAATTATCTATCCAATTTCAGATAGCAAATGGGTAAGCCCCGTTCAAGTAGTTCCTAAAAAGGGAGGTATCACGGTAGTGTTAAATGATAATAATGACTTAATCCCAACACGGACGGTGACTGGGTGGCGTATGTGTATTGATTATCGCAAATTGAACGACGCCACCCGCAAGGACCATTTCCCCTTGCCATTCATCGATCAAATCTTAGAACGATTATCCGGCCATAGCTTTTATTGTTTTCTCGATGGTCTCTCGGGCTACTTCCAAATTCCCATCTCGCCCGAGGACCAGGAGAAAACAATGTTTACTTGTCCTTTCGGCACCTTCGCCTATCGAAGAATGTCGTTTGGCTTATGTAATGCACCGGCAACATTTCAACGGTGTATGTTGTCCATTTTCGACAAGTACGTAGAAAGTATTATGGAGGTATTTATGGACGACTTTTCCGTGTTTGGTGATTCCTTCGATTTTTGTTTAGAAAATTTAGAAAAAGTGTTAGAACGGTGTGAGGAGACCAATCTCGCCCTGAACTGGGAAAAATGTCATTTCATGGTACGGGAGGGATTGGTTTTAGGTCATAAGATATCAGCAAGAGGAATTGAGGTCGATGAAGCAAAAATAGAAGTGATCGAAAAACTGCCACCGCCAACCAACGTTAAGGCCATAGGAAGCTTTCTAGGACATGCCAATTTTTACCGGCGGTTTATAAAAGATTTTTCGAAAATTACCAAACCACTCACTCATCTTTTAGAAAAAGACACTCCATTTATTTTTGATGATACATGCTTATCTGCTTTTCAATTAATCAAAAATAAGCTAATAAATGCGCCAATTATGATAGCTCCAATCTGGGACCTTCCATTCAAAATCATGTGCGATGCAAGTAGCTTTGCGGTGGGAGCCGTTTTAGGACAACGTATATCTAAAAACTTCCACCCTATTTTCTACGCAAGTAAAACACTTACATCCGCACAAGCGAACTATACCACAACGGAGAAAGAATTATTAGCAGTTATTTTTGCATTCGACAAATTTCGACCTTATATTACGCTTTCAAAAATTATTGTTTTTACGGACCACTCGGCCCTCAAATATTTACTTTCTAAACCGGATGCCAAACCACGCTTACTTCGCTGGGTCTTACTCCTCCAGGAGTTTGACTTGGAAATCCGAGATAAAAAGGGGGCTGAGAATTTGGCCGCGGACCATCTTTCACGATTAGATAACCCATTTATTGAAGATTTAAATGAACAAACTTTTAATGATTATTTTCCCGACGAGAAGTTATTATCAATCAACACTACTCCTTCTCCTTGGTTTGCAAACTTCGCCAACTACTTAGTAGCTCGAGTCCTCCCAAAAGAATTTTCCTATCAGCAAAAGGTGAAATTCTTCTCTGACCTGAAGAATTATTTTTGGGAGGACCCGTATCTGTTTCGAGTTTGTGCAGACCAAGTAGTAAGGAGATGTGTTTCTTTCGAAGAAGGACAAAATATTTTCAAACACTTACACGAAGGACCGACTGGTGGGCACTATCAAGCCAATCGGACCGCTCACAAAGTACTTAATGCAGGCTTTTATTGGCCTAGCCTTTTTAAAGATGCCCAATCTTTTGTGAGACGGTGCGATAGCTGCCAACGGACCGGAAATATCTCAAATAAAAATGAAATGTTGCAAAATTATTTCCTTGAGTGCGAAGTTTTCGACTTTTGGGGAATTGATTTTGTAGGTCCTCTTCCTTCTAGCCATGGTAATAAATACATTTTAGTTGCGGTAGACTACGTGTCTCGATGGGCAGAGGCCCAAGCTCTTCCTACCAATGACTCCCGAGTCGTTATTATTTTCTTAAAAAAATTATTTTCTCGATTCGGTACTCCTAGGGCCATCGTTAGCGACATGGGTTCGCACTTTTGTAACGCACAATTTGCAAAAACACTTTTAAAATATGGCGTTACACATAAGCTTTCAACTGCTTACCACCCCCAAACTAACGGCCAGGTCGAGGTAGTGAATAGAGAAATCAAACGTATTTTAGAAAAAACTGTTTCCACCTCACGTAAGGACTGGTCACATAAATTAGACGATGCTCTATGGGCTTACCGAACAGCGTACAAGACCTCCATCGGTTGTACACCGTATCGGTTAGTATATGGGAAATCATGCCATTTACCGGTCGAATTAGAACATCGTGCTTTCTGGGCCCTTAAATTTTTAAATTTTGATCCCCACTCCACCGCCGATCTTCGAAAATTCCAACTCAACGAACTCGATGAGTGGCGCTCCAATGCGTATGAAAATAATAAATTATATAAGGAACGAACGAAATGCTTTCACGATAAAAATTTAAGGCACCCGAAAACATTTAAACCAGGCGACCAAGTATTACTTTATAATTCTCGTCTACGTTTATTTCCTGGAAAATTAAAATCTAGATGGTCAGGTCCTTTTAATGTAAAGGAAGCTTATCCGTATGGAACTGTTTTGATATCACACCCAGATAAGGGTGATTTCAAGGTTAATGGGCATCGTCTAAAACTTTATTTTTCTGGTGACAATGTTGACATGGACAGTGAAAAACTTCTTTTGTCTGGACTGTAATAATTTGGATTAACTTTTGAACTATATTCTTTTAGTCGATCTCAAACGACATTAAACAGAGGGCGCTCTTGGGAGGCAACCCAAGGTTTTTAAAATTTGTTGTTTTAATTTTTCTTTGGCCCTGGGCGGCTCCGATACTCTCTACTTCGGCGATCGCCTGCTTCAACATTGCTAGTTTCAAGAAAAAATCAAGATAATATTTCATGAAGATTCAAAGCGCCAACAAGGGGGAGCGGCATCACACATCCTTTCAAGCCCATAAATCCAGGGAAGTGCCTGTTTCAGTTTTTCAGTTTTAATTTCTTTTCTTAGTTATCCCTTCCTTCACTCTCCTTTTCCATTGAGGACAATGTCTATCGTAAGCTTGGGGGAGAATGTCTTCTTTTCTTTTGTTTTAGTAGTCTAAATTAGATTTTGGTAAAATCAATAGTACCCCTTGCTTTATGTTTTGTTTTTCCCAAAATATTTTATATAGCCTTAGTTAATTTCAAAATTTCTAATCCTACTTTTAATTATGTTTCACAAGTAAATTGTTGACTCGTGTAGTGTTCTAATTCTAGGTGGCATGTTAATCTGAAAAGTTTTTTCTAAAATCTTGTACTTTTCTCTTTTATCTTCTTTACTTTCGTAAAAAATTCTTCATCCACTATTTTCCACTTCATTTTTAGATATATTTTGCAGGGTTAACTTTTGATTTGTGTAGTAAATGTGAATAATCCTAGACGCTTATTATTCTTATTTTCAGGATAAGTTCATTAGTCTTTATTTAATATCTAGGGCTTACTTTTTGAAATCCTTCAAAACTCATGCTTTAAATAAATTTAGAGAGCAATGAAAATGATTTAGGCCATTTTTGTTTTAAGTTTGAGCCTTCATGCCAACCCTTAAAAAGAAACCCGTTGTTAGCCTCTTTTGAGCCTTTTCCCATGTTTTATTGTCACCTCCACTTATCAAATTTTTCACCAAAGCCAAAATTTCCAAACCTATTTGAATCACACTAACACTTTGAGTTTTATTTAAATTTCTAAAAGAGTGTGATTGGTTTATTGCATGGAGAGCTTCAAAGAAAAGAATTTGCTCAAAAAGGAGATATTTTAAGCATATTTGTATTAGTTATCTTTGCCAAAATTTCAAACAAAAAAAAATGGCTATGAAAGAGAAAGAAAGAAAATATGCTATATGCTTATAATGAAGGATTGCCTCTTATCATTCATATCGGAAATTTTATAAAACTCATGTTTATGGTTTAGTGTGATTATAGCAATCACTTTTATCTTCGATTCCCATTCCAAATCATATGCCTAAACCAAACATTTCGGTCCTAATAAAGTCCTCTTGATTCATGCTCCTAAATTTGCTTTAGCTAAGTAAAGAAGAAAAGTAGAATAGTTAATTCTTGGGTATGAATTTAGATCCTTGTTCTTAGAATGATATAATTATAATTTGTCTCTTAGGGTTTAGTAACAATTCAATGCACTATCTCACTTGTTACTTTGCTCAATTTTATTTTAAAACTTTTTAGTTAAAATTTTGGATGATTAATTTTTGTTAGTAAAGGGTATAAAAATTAAGCTTAAATAAAGTACTTATTTTAGGTTTCCTTTTCACTATTCTCCCTACTTGGAATTTCGCAAGGTACTCGTGTTTAGCATAATTAAATCTTTTTGATTTGTCATTTTATTTTATTAGCTAAAGCATATTTCTTTGCTTGGGGACAAGCAAAGTGTAAGCTTGGGGGAATTTGATAATGCTAAATCTAGTTAGTTTAATTATGTTATTTTTTAGGTTATTTACTCTTACTTTTTGCTTATTGTTGTTTACCTAAATGCAATTTTGGTTCATTTTCCTATTTTTAGTGCTAACTTAAGTTTTCTGAATTTTCAGGTCAAAAATGCAAAATTTCCTAAGTCACGCCCTAGGTCACGCCCGTGATCTAG
Organism: Dactylorhiza incarnata; assembly: GCA_033032865.1. Taxonomy (NCBI): domain Eukaryota; kingdom Viridiplantae; phylum Streptophyta; class Magnoliopsida; order Asparagales; family Orchidaceae; genus Dactylorhiza; species Dactylorhiza incarnata. The sequence continues at coordinate 5,841,403 of JAWHQI010000068.1, forward strand.
GGCCTGTAAGTTGCTGTTTCCAGTTAAGCTGCTGCCAACATAATTCAGAAGATCTGGCCAGACACGCCCAAAGTACACGGCCGTGACACACAAGTCACGCCCGTGACACGCAAGCCACGCCCGTGACCAGCCCGTGAACAGCTCAGATTCGACCAGCTGACCACCGAATTGGTCACGCCACTGTTACACGGGCGTGCTTCCAGTCACGCCCGTGACTGCCACGTCAGCCAGCCGCCAGCGCCCATGATCGCCGCCAGCGCCCATGATCGCCGCCAGCGCCCATGACCCGAGCTAACCACCAAAATGGTCACGCCCTCAGTCACGGGCGTGACCTAGGGCGTGACCCATCAAATCGCGTCAGAATCGTGCGCCGAACCTGATCCAAGCCGCAGAATTGATTAAACAATGTCACGCCCCTAGTCACGGGCATGACTGAGGGCGTGACCGAGGCAGAAAAATTTCTATAAATTGAAATGACCTCCAAGCTTTCCCAATTCAGTTTTTGGAGAGAGAACTAGTGCTACTACTCTATTTTCAGTAATTTTCATGTCATTTTATTCTCTTTCTCTCTCTTATTTCAATGCATTTCCTTTTCTAGTTTTCATATGAATGTTGTAATGCCTTTGTAATTTCCTTTTATAGTGTATTACTAATGCTTAGTAGGCTTTCCATGCAAATGTAATCTCAGTTGAACTTTTGTTTAATAAAAATTGTATGTTTTTGTTCTCTTAAAATCTTCATCATTTCTCTCTCCTACCCCTCCACCATGAGTAACTAAATCCTCATAGTACTCGATCTTGATGATCTGAGGATGAATTGATCAAGTTATGATCCTTTAGTCTTCTTTCACTTTCTAAAGTGTTGGGCCTTAGATTTACTCTTAATTAAAATTTAGTGGAGCTATATTATCGATATATAATCCCCACCTTTGCTTTCATTCTTGGCTAGCCGAGAGGCCGATAGTCTGAAGTGAGCACTTAAGAGTAAAGAGAGTTACACACATTTCTCGAGAGAGAATGACGTAAATCTCCTGGATTGGAGTCAAACCCAATAGCGGGGTTCACCACTTAAAGCGAGTTTTAGGTATTCGAATACGGGACGAGAGTTCGGTCGGATTTTCCTAAACTCAGTTGGGCATATCTTCGAGAGAAGCATGTTCAAACTATAGGAACCCCCACGGTCAAGCTACCCTTACTTTATTAAGTTTTAAGTTTGCTTTTGAATTTTGATCAACTTAAGCCGAAGTAAGTCAAGATCGAGTGCTATTTCTTAATCATCGTTTAGCCGTACTTTTATCCAGCTTTTATTTCAACTTAGCAGACAAAACCTTCCAAAAAATTATTAAGATAAAATAATAGTAATTCGTTTGAGTATAAGTAATCAACGGTTCTCGGATTTTAATATGACACTTGTGTTCCTATACTACAGTTCGATAGGTATACTTGCCTTCTCGGATTGCTAGTTCGGATTTCATTTCGTGCAAGCAGAATTTTAAATCACCAGGTATGAAGAATGATATTGCCAGATATGTTTCTGAATATTTTACTTGCCAGCGCGTTAAGGCAGATCATAAGAGCCCTGAAGGTAAACTGAACCCTTTGGATATCCTAAGCTGGAAGTGGGAGAGTATTTCAATGGACTTCATTACTGGTTTACCGAGATCTCCCGGAGGACACGATTCATTGTGGGTCATAGTCGACCGTTTGACAAAGTGTGCTCACTTTGTGCCATTTAAGATCGGCTACTCTATGGAGAAAATAGCAGAACTTTATTTGAATGAAGTCATCAGATTGCATGGTGTGCCAGTGAGCATTGTGTCGGATCGGGATTCCAGATAAATGTCTCGCTTCTGGAGGAGTTTGAAGGGAGCTTTGGGTACTGACCTTAGATACTCTACCGCTTACCACCCTCAGACCAATGGTCAGACGGAGAGAGTGAATCAAATTTTGGAAGATATGATCAGGTGCTATATTTTGGATCATGGAGGAGCTTGGGATAAGCGTCTTGGGTTGATGTAATTCGCCTAAAATAACAGTTACCGGGAAAGCTTGCAAATGGCCCCTCTGTATGGGAGACGTTGCCGAACTCCTTTGTTTTGGGCCGAGGTTAGTGAGAGTCCGTTGTTAGGCCCAGAGACTTTGGAAGAGATGAGCGTTGCCGTGACTCATATCCGCGAGAAGCTTCGTATTGCTCAGGAGCGGTATGAGAAGTATGCTAATCGGAGAAGGGTGGATCTAGAGTTTGCCGTCAGAGACTTAGTGTTCTTGAAAGTTTCTCCGATGATGGGCGTTAAGAGATTTGGAAGGAACCACATGTTGGATCCCCGGTATGTGGGACCTTTCCAGATTGTTGAGCGCATTGGAGCGTCAGCTTATAGATTTGATTTGCCTACTTCCTTCCCTAATGTTCATGATGTGTTTCACGTGAGCCAATTGAGGAAATGTTTGCATAGTGACCTGCTTGTTCTTGATTCAATGCCGTTATTACAGCCCCGTCTTTCGTATGTTGAAGAGCCTATCCGAATCTTGGAGACTCAGGAGCGTGTGTTACGGAAGAAGGCGATCCCGATGGTTAAAGTTCTTTGGAAGAATCAGGGCATCGAGAGCGCAACATGGGAGCTGGAGTCTGCCATGAGGAAGACCAATCCTAGCCTCTTCTCTTAGAGTCCAGGTAAATCTTCGGTCAACTAATCTTGAGTTTGTTTCTGTACCTTTTGTGATCGTTGGATTTCAAGTTTCGGGATAAAACTTCCTTTTAGGGGGAGTGACTGTAACGGCCCTGGTTTTTTGTTAATTATTTACGTACCCGTTGTGTGGTAATTTTTTAGCGTAAGGGCGTTACGTAAACCCTTCGGATTTTAGTTTTGAGTCTTAGTTTAGTTAATGCGTTTAAATTAGGTCGTGCGTGCGATATTTCGCGTCATTTCGAGTTAAGGGAAAATTCGGGGTTATTTAGAGTAACTATTGAGATTTCAGCTTCGGGAATTCTAATCTTGAGTTTGGCTCGTCGGAATGGAATTCTGGCTGCGCTGTTGGATTCGTAACACCATTTTTCAGTTGGGGTGCGAATTTCGCAGAAATCCGAGGAGATCTAGTCACCCTCGCAGTTTAAGTGAAAGGGAGTATTATTTAATTAATTAAATATTAAATTAGGTTTTTTATTATAAAACCTACAAGTCTCTCCCTATTTTTCTTCTTCCTCCATCGATCCAAACCAACCGCCGAGCGAGAGAGTGAGAGTGGAGCATCGTGGAGCTTCCGGCCGACGGTTCCTAGGGCTGTAGTAATCGGAATCACATTTGGAGAGTAGATTTAGAAATCTCTTGGCGAGATCTTCATTCTAGTGGTAAGCTTTTCCCATTTCGTGGAATTTTTGGAGTTAAGGTAGTGACCAAAATCCTCCTTTTTGATCCGAAAAGCATCAGGTTTTCATGCTCGAGTATTTCCTTCGCTTTTGGAGCAGAGAAATTTGAGTTTTCGCAAGGTTAAGGCAAGTGGCTATCCCCTCCCTCTCATTGTTTTCTTAAAGCACTGTTTTCTGTGGTTATGTGTTCTTGCTGTGTTTTGGCTTGTTATTTATGGTCATGTCATTTTGATCTCGAACCCCCCCACCTCGATCTTCCCCGAAGTATCAGAGTCTTCCCCCAGAAAAATTTGTAGTAGCCTGAAACTTACCCTGTTGTATGCTTGTTTCTCGAGAGCTTCATGTACAACCTTTACTATCCCGAGAAAGTTCTGATTTCTTCCTAATATCTCGAGAAATCAAGTCCTGCATTTGGATTTCTCGAGAATCTGCTGCTTCCTGCATTTAAATTCTCGAGAAACTCATGCTCCTTGCTCTTAATTTCTCGAGAAAACCTTGATCCCTTCATATAGATTCTCGAGAAATCATAGTCCCTACCTTGGGTTTTTTCTCGAGAAATCATAATCCCTGCTTGGGATTTCTCGAGAAATGAATGACCCTATCCTTGGATTTCTTGAGAAGCTCCTGTTACCTACCTTTAATTCTCGAGAAGTCATGTTCCCTGTCTTTTCTTTTCTCTCGAGAACTATTTTGACTCTGCCCTTGGTTTTCCTTAGTACTTTATGACCTCACTCCTTGATTTCTCGAGAACTATGTTCTTAACCTTTAGATTCTCGAGAAATGCCCTCTGCTTCTTAGTACTTGAGTTATGCCTCTGATTACTTCTCCTCTTTGAAATCTCGTACCCATTGTGGTTAAATAACTTATGGGTTCTCTTATGAATAGTATTGGGAAATGTTTACCTTGTTGTGACCCTATCTCTTAGGGTATCCTGGTGATTATTCTTCTTGGGTAACGTCCCGTGTTTTAATTGAAATTTAATTAATAAGAACCATTGTCTTTAGCCTTGCACGGTAGTCGTGTTTAGGGGGCAGTGGGGATTTGTTAAACCTTGCACGGTGGCCATTATAGGGGTGGTCAGCAGGCACGTCCTGAGGCCCCGTGGGCCGTGTTTGGGTGGTAGGGGATAGAGAAACCCCCACCCGTTTCTGGGCTTTGGGTTGGGGAGTATTGTAACCGCCCCCCTTTTAACTTGAGTTGATCAGTCTCATTAAATAGAATTTACAAGATAAATGAACCATGCTTGTTCCTTTTTATGATATTTGGTGCACTCGGTGCTTTGCTTAGTTCTTTGCTTTGGAGTCCTCTTTTTTTTCCTATAAGTTTGGCCTGGGTTGGTACCCCTTATGCCTTATTTACTTTACTTCTTGTTTCTCTGCCACTTGTAAATCCCTTGCTGAGGCGTTCTTTGTTTTATTGAATGCCTCAGTTTCTGAGCCATAGCGGCTAGTGGTATAGCCCGGAGCCTTCAGGAGTTTTAGTTGTTGTTTTACCCCGCTGCTGCGAGGTAGTTGTTGTTAGTTTTCTTCTTGTGTTCAGACATGCTAGTTTGGAGCCAATGGGTTAGTGTCGGGTTGTTGACGCCCGTTGTGCCTCTTTTTGATACTTTATAGTTTACTTGTCAGCTAATGCCACTGCTTTTAGATCTGAGGTATCTTGCTCTCTGGGAACGATTTATGTCAAGGTGCATCATAGTTATAAAAGGATTTTTCTTTCATCCTCATCGCATTCTTTTAACTGAAATCCTTAGTTTTAAAGTCACATAAAGGTATTTTCTATACTTATACTACGCCTAGATATGTACATATCATTTACTTTATGTCCTGTCATCACGTGCATATAGGACCTTAAGTGAACAAAATCAAGTATTTTTCCGCTACAAATTTCATATATTTTCTCGGTGGACTAGTTGATCCACGAACTGAGAGACACAGTTCTTACTCCAAACGCTAATAAATGATTTCAAATGACGAATTATCATGTAATCATGTTTGATTTAAATAAGTAATAGGTTCCCGCCTGAGCGTCAACAGTTGTCTCCTGCATGATGTGGCATCATGATGCATATTTTCTCTTACTATGATATTCCTAAATTCGGAGAAAATGCTGGTTGTGACACAACTCCCCTCTTCAATACGAAGTTAAAGGAGTTGATTTCGTGAAGATCGATGGCCTAATGAAGGAGTATTGGAGGAGAGAAGGTGAAATGACCTAATTCTTATTTGGGGAAGATGATGAATAGTCCCATGATTAATGGGATATGATATTTTAAAATAAGTTGGATATTATAAATATTTTAGATGATGAATAGTCCCCTAGTTAATGGATTATGATATTTTAATATAAGTTGGATATTATAAACATTTCTCTGGATGGATAGTCACATGTTAATGGGTTATGATATTTTAATTGGGCACTTAATTAATTAATGGGACCCATGAATAAGGGTGAAAGTCTAGCAGCTATTGGAAGAAAGGAATTGATCTTAATTGGAGCTGAGATTTCACGGGAAGAAAATGGGAGGTATTTAACAAAGGATTTGTTCTCTGTTAGCTAACGCCCAGCGGTAGCGCTACCGCCGATGTTAGCATGTCGACACTTGGTGTCGACAGGAAGGGTCGATGTTGACGGGAAGGGCTAACTTCCCGTCGATCCCCTTATAGTCGTCAGGAGGGACCAACTTCACACCGACCCCCTTGCATCGACGGGAAGGGTTAGCTTCTCGTCGACATCGAAGGGAAGGGTTAGCTTCCCGTCGACATCGATGGGAAGGTGTGTCGTCTGGATTATTAATGCCCTGCGGTAGGGCTACTGCCGACGTTAGCAAATAGAGAATTTCAGGTTCTCCCCTTTGGTGTGGTAGGAGTTCTTGGATTCTCATGTCAATTGGGTGAGGTGTAGATGAATGTTATGATTCTAAAATGGGGCATTTCAATGCATAATTGAATGAGGAATTTAGAGTACATGTTTATATAAATGCTCATATCATTTGATAATCTATCGGAAGATTAGATTTGTGATAACCTCTCAATATGGGTGATAGCTGCAAGGGTGTGGAAACACGTCGTGAATTGAGCACCTGAATTGAATATTGATGTTAAGTTGGGCTTACTTATTTAGTAAGATATGCATATGTCTCTATAACCACTTGGTATGGGTAGCATTGATGGATTGATGCCGGTTATAAGATATGGTCGTATCTTATGGGGGCAATGTTAAGGACCCGGTGGTTGTGGGCCTTAGTGTTGGACATGTGTGTCACATCCCTTTGTTTGAGAATAACAAACCCCAAATTGTATTTGATCTTGCTTGTCGTGTGTTTATAGTGTGCAAGAACTATAGGTGCAATACTCCACAGGTAGAAAGCAGTTGAATTCAAACATCTGGAAAAATGCACTAACGCCAGGGTTAGTGCTGACGCTCCGCGGTAGATCATTCCGTCTCAGCGGTTTCGTCTTAGCAGTTTGGTTCTGTCTCAGCGGTTTCGTCTCAGTGGTTTAGTTTCATCTCAGCGGTTCCTTAGCGCTACCGCCAGCGCTAGCGCTACCGCCAGGCGCTAGCTCAAGTTCGTGCACAGCGCCACGCCACCGACGGTTTCATAACCGCTCCACAGGAATGCTACCGCAGGCGCTAGGAGCTACCGCAGGCGCTATCTTCAAGTTCTATAAATTGATGGGCTCTCTCTCGTTTTGAGTGAGTGCTTCTAGAGAGATTACTTGTGCCAAATTTCTAGAGCAGCTACTCTACCGAAAGTTCATCTCCCACTCAAAGCCAAAGAGGATTTCTGGAGAAGGAAGCCACCACGGTGCATCCGAAGAACGATTACTTCAACCTCGCTCATGCTACAACGATCCTTCATCATCATCTTCAGAGATCTCATATAGGGCGTTTCATTATTGTTATCTTTATTTTCATTCCATAAATTTTTGTAACCGTTTAGAGAATTCGCCTTGTGTTGGCGACTAGGTCTGGGTAGGACTTAGGGAGGAATTCGCCTTGTGTTGGCGACTAGTTTTAGGTGATTAGATCTAGGGGGGCTCGAGGCCATATCCGGGGAAGGATTGGCTAGAGCGGCTTGAGGCCATATCCGGGGAAGGATAGGCTAAAGCCAACCGGTTTGTGGGGATACAAGTCGGTATAGAAAAGGAAAACTTGTTTTTACTTTGTACGCCTCCGATTTCTAGTGATATTGAAATCAAATTTATGTAAACACTTTTTTATATAATATAATCATGTCTCTTTTTGTGTTTACTTGATTTCTATCCTTTGGCATAATATATAGAATTGCAAATTACAAGTGTTTCCTCCTTTAAGTTAAATTGTTATTTTGTTCTAATTTTTCTCTAAACAATTTAGTAAAAATTTACAAAGAATTTTATTCCCTTATTGACCACCCTACCATCTAAGGGCGCCAATCGATCCAACAAGTGGTATCAGAGGCAGGTTATTCCAAACGGTTTAAAAACCAGGAATAATGACGACTTATGATCACGCTTTTTCCGAGGGTCAGGGAATTAGTAGACCTCCATTATTTACCGGGTCAGATTATAATTACTGGAAAAATAGGATGAGATGTTTCCTTATGACCCTAGATATTGAGGAATGGAATATGGTCGAAGAGGAATACTATCCTCCTACATGTGTAGTTGGAGAGATAATTTAGAGAAGCCAAAAGATAAATTGGATGATAGGGATAAGCTAAAATGCATAAACAACGCCAAGGCCATGAATGCTTTATTTTGTGCGTTAGATAGAAATGAATTTAGTAGAATTTCTGCATGTACTACTGCTTATGAAATTTGGAATCATTTGGAAGTTACTCATGAAGGTACATCACAGGTTAAAGATTCAAAGCTTTTCCAACTTGAGTCGGAATATGAAAAATTCCGGATGGATAAAAGTGAAGATGTTGATGCCATGTACACGCACTTCACAAAGATCGTCAATGCCCCCAAAGCACTTGGAAAGACCTTCTCCAACGGCGACTTGGTCCGAAAGATCCTTCGTTCCCTTCCACCAAAATTCAACCCGAAGGTGACGGCCATTTCAGAATCGCACAATCTAAGGACGCTCCAAGTTGAGAGCCTCATTGGTAATCTCAAAACCCATGAGGTAGAACTCAAAATCCAACATGATAAATACAACAAGGAGACAAAGAAGAAGGCGTTGGCATTAAAATCAAAGAAGGAGTGCCAAGAGGATGAGGATGAAGATGAAGAAAGTCTTTTGGTGAAGAACTTCTGAATGTTCATGCAAAATCCAGAAAGGCGAAACACTTTCCAGAAATTTATCCAAAAGGATGCAAGATGGAAAGGGTCGTCCTCAAAGAAGGAAAAGGAGAGCGACGATGAAGAAGAAAGACCTCCACCGGAATGCTTTCATTGTAGGAAGACCGGGCTCATTCGGAGCCAGTGCCCAAAGTTCTTTACGGAGAAGAAAGAAAAGTGGCACAAAGGGAAGGAGAAGAAGAAAGTGCTAAAAGCTAGAACATGGGATGACTCCTCCTCCTCCTCCTCCGAAGAATCAAGCGGGTCTTCATCAAGCGAAGATGAGGAAGCAAACATGTGCCTCATGGGACATGGAAACGACGGCGACGACACCAGTGTTCTTAGCGACACTAAGGTAACTCCTCCCACTTATGATGAAGTCTTTAATGAATTCCTTGAAACTTACAAAGCTCTTGATAAAACTATGAAAGATAGTATTTTATTGAATCGTGAAAATGAATCTCTTATTAAAGAAAATCAAAAGCTTGCCAAAAAGGTAATTGTTTTAGAAAGAGAAAGATTTCTTGCCAAGAGTGTGATCACTCCTCTAAATTGGCAAGAGATATTGAAGAGTCACTTTCTAAAGCACTCTCTCATACCAAAACTCTTACAAAAAAGAAGGGGGAATTAGAAAGGAAATTCGAAGCCTCTCTTTTGCAAATCAAAAATAATAAAAAAAGGTTTTGAAAATAGGTGTGTCATGCTTGTGAAAGAAAATTTTTCACTTAAAGCACAAGTTCATGATCTCACCATGGACATTAAAAAATTTGGAATAGGCCAAAAATCACTGAAAATGATTTTAGGGAACCAGTGCCATGGTTCTGGAAAATTTGGGCTCGGATATCGAGGTGAGGGCTACCGCCCGATGCTAGCCACTAACGTCGGCGCTAGCACCTCTTATAAGAACCCTGAATTTTCTTTCTCAAAATGTTTTTCTTCTGTAAATCCAATATTCTTCCAGCAAGAAAATATTCCATAAATGGGTTTCAACCCCTTTTATTTCGTGTGCAAACTGTTATAGGTTAGGTCACACATCTAGTTCTTGCAGGAAAATAAAACAAAATACTTTAAAGCAAATTTGGGTACCTAAGGCTTCCACTTATTATATGGGTGGTTCCACTTGGGTATCCGGATCTTTACTCTCATCTTCTTTCTAGATGTGCAGGCAGGCTAAGGACAATGAAGACGTGTGGTACTTGGATTCAGGATGCTCCAAGCACATGACGGGCAATAAAGCAAAGTTCCTTAGCCTAGAAAAGAAGAAGGGAGGGATCGTGACCTTTGGTGATAACGGAAAAGGAAGGATCATGGGAATTGGTACAGTTGGTAACAAGTCCTTTACTATATCTAATGTTCTTTATGTGAACGGATTAAAACACAACTTAATTTCTATTAGCCAATTATGTGATAAAGGATTAGATGTGTTATTTGAATCTTCCACTAATCTATGCAAAATATCTAATCCTACTACAAAAGATATTTTACTAACTGCACCAAGAATACATAATGTTTTATAGTTTCTTTTCATGATCTCTCTAAATCATCTATAAAATGTTTTATCACTAAAAATGATGAATTAGAACTTTGGCATAGAAGACTAGGGCATGCTAGCTCAAAGCTCATTGTAAGACTTGCCAAAAGTATTTTAATTAGAGGATTGCCTATGTTAAATGGAACTTTACCTTCACTTTGTTCATCATGTCAAAAAGGTAAATTTTCTAGATCCTCTTTCAAAAGTAAAAATTTCATTTCTACTACAAGACCTTTGCAAATAATTCATATGGATCTTTTTGGTCCCGTTAGCACTCCAAGTCTTGGTGATAGATTATATACATATGTTTTAATAGATGATTTTTCAAGATATTGTTGGACATTATTTCTCTCTTCCAAATCTGATGCGTTTTGTGAATTTGCAAAATTATGTACCCATATTCAAAATGAAAGTGATTTAAAAATTAAATGCATTCGCTCGGATCATGGAGGAGAATTTGAAAATGAAATATTTACATCCTTTTGTGATATGTTTAGCATTAAATATGAGTTCTCTGCACCACGCACACCACAACAAGATGGTGTTGTAGAAAGAAAGAATATGACACTTCAAGAACTAGCACGCACTATGTTATGTGAATATAAATTACCTAAGTCCTTTTGGGCCGAAGCCGTAAATACATCATGCTATGTTATGAATAGAATCATGCTTCGCCCATCTCTTAATCTCACACCATATGAACTCTATTTTCAAAAGAAGCCTAATGTATCTTATTTCAATGTTTTTGGTTGAAAATGTTTTATTTTGAATACAAAAGATAGCTTGGGAAAGTTTGATGAAAAATGTGATGAACTTTTCTTGGGTACTCTTCAACTAGTAAAGCTTATAGAATTTTTAATAAAAGAAACAGTAGAGTTGAAGAGTCAATAAATGTAAAATTTGATGAGTTTGTTCCTTTGGTAGAAAAACTTTCCGCAGGCAACGAGGATGATCTATTACCACCTTTGGAGCATGGTGACAAAGAACCTTCCAAAGAAGAAGAAGAGGAGGCCAAAGAAGATGAATATGTACCTCCAAGTACCTTAAAGTACACAAAGGATCATCCACAGGAATTGATAATTGGTGAACCATCCATCTGGGTAAGAACTCGCTTTTCTCTTCATGAATCTTTTTCAAATATTTGTTTTGTTTCCGAAATAAAACCAAAAACCGTATCTACTGCTTTAAATGATGAATTTTGGTTTTTGGCTATGAATGAAGAGTTAGAACAATTTGAGCGACATAATGTTTGGAAATTAGTTGAAAGACCATCTAATCACCCGGTTGTAGGTGTAAACTGGATTTTTAAAAATAAATTAGATGGTGAGTCAAGAATCTCTAGAAATAAAGCACGATTAGTAGCACAAGGATATTCTCAAATCGAGTGGATAGATTTTGATGAATCTTTTGCACCCGTTTCTATATTAGAGTCTATAAGAATTTTTCTAGCATTTGCAAGCTTTAAGAGAATAAAACTATTTCAAATGGATGTGAAAAGTGCTTTTCTAAACGGGTTTGTAAAAGAAGAAATTTATGTTGAACAACCCCACAGTTTTATTAGTGAAAAAATTCCAAATCATGTTTATAAACTAGAGAAAGCGCTTTATGGTTTAAAACAAGCGCCCCGTGCATGGTATGAAAGACTTACATCATTTTTATTAAAGCATTGTTATATTATGGGAAGTGCGGATAATACTCTCTTCATCAAGCACAACAATGATGATATGATTATTTTACAAATATATGTTGATGATATTATTTTTGGATCTACTAATGAAGAGATGTGTAAAGAAGTTATTTTAGTGATGAAAATGAATTTGAAATGAGTCTTGTAGGAGAACTTTCTTATTTCCTTTGTTTTCAAATATCACAAAGAATTGATGGTATCTTTGTATGTCAAACTAAATATGTCCATGATATGCTTAAACATTTTGGATTTGAAAACTTTAAACATGCTTCTACACCAATGAGTGCATCACTAAAATTAGAAAAAGATGAATCAGGAATTTCTATAGATCAAACTTTATATAGAGGTATGATAGGATCTCTACTTTATCTAAGTGCAACTAAACCCGATATTATGTTTGTCGTATGCTTATGTGCTCGATTTCAAGCTAATCCAAAAGAATCTCATTTAAAAGTGGTAAAATGAATTTGTAGATATCTCATTGGGTCATCTAGATTAGGATTATGATACCCGCACAATAATTCATTTACACTTCACGGGTACTCTGATTCAGACTACGCCGGTTGTTCACTTGATAGAAAAAGCACTAGTGGTACTTGTCATTTTCTAGGACCTTCATTAGTTGCATGGTCTAGTAGGAAACAAAATTTGGTTGCACTCTCCACCACAGAGGCCGAATACATTGCATTAGGGAGTTGTTGTGCATAAGCACTATGGATGAGCCAAACTTTAGAGGACTTTGGTTTTCATCTAAAACTTATTGAACTAAAATGTGACAACAAAAGTGCCATTGATCTCACAAATAATCCGGTACACCGTTCTAGATCCAACCATATATATGTACGTCATCATTTCATAAGGGATCACATTAAAAAGGAGAATGTTAGAATAAGTTTCATTGGCACTGACTCTCAACTTGCTGATATATTCACTAAACCTCTTCCCGATGCAAGTTTCAAATGTTAAGGTTGGAATTAGGAGTCTTAGACATCTTAGGATTAATAACATGTAAAATGCTGATGTTTTATGCAATTTGAGCAATTAAGACATCTCTGAAAATTACAAAATTTCTGCATAAGACTACTCTTAAGACCCCTAATCAATATAAAAAATCAGATTTTTAAAATTCTTAAAAAATTGTGTACTGTTTCCAACGCTAGCGTTAGCGCCGGCGCTAGTGTGAATGTTTGAATTTTGTGATTTTCAAAATTTCTAAAAATCCTTAAGAATATGTTAGTTTATATGTACCAATTTATTTTTGTGTTTCTGACTATTTTTTTTGTTTATTTGTATTATGAAAAATCAACTACAAAAATTCATAATTCAAAAATACAAAATATGTTTGTGTGATTTTTCTGTTTTTATTTAATTAAAAATTTTCAAAAAAAATGTATGATCTTTATTGCTAATATCAAGCATGAATGAATTCTATTATTTATAACTATTTACAATGTTAAAATTTATTTCTTGAAGTTACTATGAACATTGTTTTGTTTATCATGCTTTGATATATCTATTTAAATTGCATCAATTGTATTGAAAAATATGTGTAGAACCAAGCTTAGCATGCCTATAAGTATGAGTAAATGTATTATGATTGATAATTATACCTTTCAGTCATTTATTTTGGTAATCAACATGTGTGTTTAAATCTAAAAATGCTTCCTTGTGTACTGTATTTGTAAAATGAATTAAAACTTGCATAAGTTTATTGCCTACACTACATTTGAATTGCACTAATGAAATTTAGAAAAGTGGTAAAGTTAAAAAATTGGGTTTGCAAAACGAGTGTAATCGGAGAATGTTGTCTCACAAATGTGAACAGAAAATTATATATGTAGACAAAAATAACTCCACCAAGCACTACTTGAACCTCCTGATAAGTCTTCATAAGCATTGTGAGGTTGAGCACCTTGTAAAGAATAGTAAAGTATCTTGTGCAAACCTTGGTTACTACACCACTTTGTTAAAAATTATATGCATTAAAAGTGTGTGAAAGTTGATATACTTGTGTTTCATTGTGCACTTTAGTCTACATATGTCTTGTATTTTGTGATTTAAATCAATTGTTAACATTGCTCAAAATACACTTATGTGCACATCATTATCTTTCATAACACTTCTTCTCATGAGTATTGGATTTTAATGTTTTATCTATACTACTCTTTATATAAAAAATGCACTAAATAACCTAGCATGATCTCTACAATGTTTTTGGTAACACTTGAACTTAAATTTAAGAAACATTGTAATATATTCTTTTTTTTTTCATATGTTCATGTCATACTTGGTATCTTTATGAAATTTATTGAGATTTCAAAAAGGTTAAAACATCTTTCAATTTTGAACTAATACTCATATTGTTACTTATGCTTTTCATGCTTACAAAAAGATGTTTCTTATAATCTTCCGCTTGCTTACAACTCTGATCTTTTTATTTGAAATATCTTATATATACTATGCTTAAACTCTTTATCATTATCTATATTACAAAAGCTCGATCATGCTTTATTATTTATAAGAAATGCTTCCTTACTACCCTCACCCTACCTTTTTTTGATAATACCAAAAGGGGGAGATTAATTGAAGAAATATATATAGGAGAAATATAGAAGATTAAGGGGAGATTAATTCATGTAATCTATCATTTAGGGGGAGTAAAACATAAATTGCATTTTTGTAGGGGGAGCATTAAGATAGGGGGGGGGGGGGAGTATGCACATTTCTCATTCTTATCATATTCTATAGTTGCACTATTTATCATGCTTATCATATACTATAAACACTATTGTTGATTTCTTGCTAAGAGGGTTTGTTGTTATCAAAAGGGGGAGATTGTTGGACATGTGTGTCACATCCCTTTGTTTGAGAATAACAAACCCCAAATTGTATTTGATCTTGCTTGTCGTGTGTTTATAGTGTGCAGGAACTATAAGTGCAATACTCCACAGGTAGAAAGCAGCTGAATTCAAACATCTGGAAAAATGCACTACCGTCAGCGTTAGTGCTAACGCTCCGGGGTAGATCATTCTGTCTCAGCGGTTTCGTCCCAGCGGTTTGGTTCCATCTCAGCGGTTTCGTCTCAGCGGTTTGGTTCCATCTCAGCGGTTTCGTCTCAGTGGTTCCATCTCAGCGGTTTAGTTTCGTCTCAGCGGTTCCATAGCGCTACCGCCAGCGCTAGCACTACCGCCAGGCGCTAGATCAAGTTCATGCACAGCGCCACACCATCGACGGTTTTATAACCGCTCCACACGAACGCTACCGCAGGCGCTAGGAGCTACCGCAGGCGCTATCTTCAAGTTCTATAAATTGATGGGCTCTCTCTTGTTTTGAGTGACTGCTTCTAGAGAGATTACTTGTGCCAAATTTCCAGAGCTGCTACTCTGCCGAAAGTTCATCTCCCACTCAAAGCCAAAGAGGATTTCTGGAGAAGGAAGCCACCACCGTGCATCCGAAGAATGATCGCTTCAACCTCGCTCATGCTATAGCAATCCTTCATCCTCATCTTCAGAGATCTCATATAGGGAGTTTCATTATTGTTATCTTTATTTTCATTCCATATATTTTTGTAACCGTTTAGAGAATTCCCCTTGTGTTGGCGACTAGGTCTGGGTAGGACTTAGGGAGGATTTCCCCTTGTGTTGGCGACTAGTTCTAGGTGATTAGATCTAGGGGGCTCTAGGCCATATCCGGGGAAGGATTGGCTAGAGCGGATTGAGGCCTTTTCCGGGGAAGGATAGGCTAAAGCCAACCGGTTTGTGGGGATACAAGACGGTATAGAAAAGGAAAACTTGTTTTTACTTTGCACGCCTCCGATTTCTAGCGATATTGAAATCAAATTTATGTAAACACTTTTTTATATAATATAATCATGTCTCTTTTTGTGTTTACTTGATTTCTATCATTTGGCATAATATATAGAATTGCAAATTACAAGTGTTT
The DNA here is from genome assembly GCA_033032865.1 of Dactylorhiza incarnata. NCBI lineage: Eukaryota > Viridiplantae > Streptophyta > Magnoliopsida > Asparagales > Orchidaceae > Dactylorhiza > Dactylorhiza incarnata. Next base: position 5,857,193 of record JAWHQI010000068.1, read on the forward strand.
CCTCCTTTAAGTTAAATTGTTATTTTGTTCTAACTTTCTCTAAACAATTTAGTAAAAATTTACAAAGAATTTTATTCCCTTATTCACCCCCCCCCCCCTCTAAGGGCGCCAAGTGATCCAACACTTAGATGTTAATTAGCATCGATATTGATTGTATGGGGAGACGTGTAATAAGACTCCTTCGTGAGTCCTTGTGTGCTTGATAACACGGATTATGCATGGGAATTACATGAATGTGCATGGTTTACACTTGGTGGTGTAATGATCCTGGTTGGAGGATTACTTATGGCGGGTCTACGGGCTTGCTAGTCGTGACACCGACAGAAGCCGGCAGTTAGACTCTAGACCAATTGGGCTGTGTTCTTGGTGTTCACTTCCCAAGACCCCTTCCGTGTTATGAAGACTCAGTATGATGTGAGCAGTACACAGGGTCTCCATTGTGTGTTCTTAGCATCGATGCATACAAAGGACTAGGTATGGTAGTGTTCATACCCGCCTAGTAGTAGAGGAGCCTGTTCCACTGTCTCCGTCTGGCCATGACGTGAGGTGCCTGAGTGGTTAGCTACTTTCAAAAAGCAGAAACTACAGGTCTATGTTGATATATCAAATATGCATGGGTGAGTCATCATATCATAATCATTGTATTGCATTCATCCATTCATGATCATAGCATTGCACCGCATTGGGTCCATCATATAAATTAGTATGGGCTCTTTTATATGATGGGTTCCAAATTAGAAACCTTAACTTATAAGTTTGTTTGGGCATTCGTATAGGTTAAGATACATTTTGAAACTGCAAATATGCTGCTTACTTCTGTACTGTTACACTGCATTCTATACCTTGCTACTCGACACAATGCTAGCTTATAATTGTTTCTTACTTCACTATCATAGTAACGACTAGCATAAATGTACTCTTGTGTATAGTAGCTTTATTTCTACTATTGATATAGAATTGCTATTATTGTACCCTTACTGTCACCTGATCTTGCTACTACTGTTTATATTGCATCTTCTATTCAATACCTTCTGCCCGGTTCCTTGGAGTCTCTGCGGGAGAGGATGTGAAGCCACTTAGTCTTTATGACTAACGGTTGTTACACCACTATTTTAGGAGCACTCCCAGGTGGATCCACAACATTTGTTGCAAGAGAATTGCCAGGCCAGGATGGTCAGGCCTGTGACTATGACACCTTGGCTACTGTCAGTGACAGCTGTGAGCGAGTGTTGGAGATCTAGCCTTAGGGCAAGTTTGTACTCTGATGTTTAGCAGGAGCTTATGTAGCTACCTATCCTTTTGTACTGTAATAGACGTTATTACTTAGTTGTGAATAAATGGCTTCTTTTGTTTTTGTATTATTGATGGGTTGACATGATGATATTTGTTAACAGCCGGCAGGATAGGCGTCTTGTGGAGGGGGCTAGCCTGTGTGCTGGCACTTCCACAAGGCGGCTGTCCTGGGCATAGGACTCCCCTCGGCCGTGTCTTGTGTTCTGGGAGGTGGGGGGGGGGGGGGGGGGGGGTGATGCGGTTTCGGCAAGAGCACTGGTCGTTGTCAAGTAATAATGGGAATAACTTCCCCGAATGTCAATCTCTTGAGGAATGCTGGTTGTGATGATGTGATTCGTGTTGTGAAACGATTGTTACAACGAGCAAAATATGTAGAATAAGGGGGCTTTGGTTGGTTGGTCTAAACTAACAAACAAGAAAATAAAGATGTGGGTCGAAGTCACCGCTTCGCTTGGCGAGATGAATGCGTCGGCCGCTATGCCGGGCTTTGTTAGGCGAGTGTACGGAAAGCAAGTGTGGAATATGAGGGTCGCAATCACCTCTTCGCTAATCATCGTTAGCCTTTGCTAACGTTAGTCTCAAGTGAGTGAATGGAGTGGATGCGGGTGATTGGTGATGAAGCTCAACACAACACAATATCCAAGGTTAAGAAAAGCAAGAAGCACTTTCATTCATAGACAAATGAGAGTAATCATGTTCATTACAAACTAATACATCCACGAAAGGGAAAAGGGGAGAATAAACCAATAGAGAAGACTAGCCGTCGATCTCGGCCGGAATAGTGGGTTGTCAAACCACTTCTGGGCTCGGTCGATGTATGCTTCCAGGACCAAGAGACTGTCACTATCTCCAATTTTGCTCTGTCATCTTCGTTCAACAGGTTTTCTTCTTCTTCTGCCAAACTGAGGATGCACAACTCGGCAATGGTGTTGTTGACGTCCGGGAATGCTTCAAAACTCTTGAAATCCGCTAGGGTTTCACCGAAGAATGGTTCCCGGATGAAGGAGATGAGTGGAGATAGAGGAGGAGCGAAAATGGCGCTGGGCAGAGCATAAAATCGCGTAATGAAAGTCCATTCTCTGCATATCCAAGCCGGCTGATTTCCTGGCTTATAAACAAAAACAGAAGAAATTAAGTCACACACGGTCGAACGCACGACCATGCGTAGACTGTGCAATTTTAACGAAGAAGCAGTGCCTTGAGGAAGAAGCAGCAGCGCCCGTGCATTTTACTCACGCATGGTTGAAGTCGCCCATGCGTAAAAATGCACGACCAATTCCAGATGGCCGAAAAGCTAGCTTAATAGGCGATCATGCATTTTCTTCGCGCACGGGCAATTGCCCGTGCGTAGAAATGCACGATCAACGACAAACAACATTTTCTACCCCAGATGAGGGCGCACGACCGCAGCCGTCCGTGCGTCAAGGAAAATGCATGACCGTGCGATATATGCAGACATGAATTATGGGTAAAATAGGATGATCCATCCACCGGCAAAAACATCAACACAACTTGGAATTCCCATCCAGCTTAATACAAATACAAAATAAAAGATTAGGGAGCACCATATGCTTACCCCCAACAATAAGAAGCATAAAAGCAAACCAAAACGGGCCTAAATAGTGCACATAGCGTGGAAGTGATTATAAGAGAAATATAAGCAATAATAGCTCGAATAGGACGTGCACAAGAGTGAAAACTAGCCCGGATGAGTCCATAAAAGTGTATATAAATGGACTCATGACCCCCCACCCCAGAATTACCTATTTGTGCGTCCCGAGCAAACAAATCCGGTAGGAAATGAAAATGGTAGTTAGCGTAGAGAATTACAAAGAAAGAGTAATATGCGAAGTGTCATACTCATGCAAATAGAAATTCAGTAAAAGAAAATTCTAACTATACTACTAATTTACAATAGTATAAATGCGTAAGTATAAATTTAAGTTTACCCAGAAGGTGAATCATGGTGAATTTTGCAGTCGTGCACCAGTGTGAAAGTAAACAAGCCACTAAGGATGGGGTTGCCAAAGAACATAATTAAGGGGTAACTCCGCTAAAATCCATCAACTTCGTGAGCCATAAGCTTGCTCGGTCACACACTCTCTCCACGGTGCGAGCAAACTCATAAGGTGAATCAGTAAGGATTTCGGGTTTTTATGAGGCTTAGGTTACATAATGATATACAAAGATAAACTTGAAGGATACGCAACCCAAATGAGCAACAACAATATGCTTACCCGTAACAAGCCCACAATAACGCTTGTGTGACACACCCCCAGACTTAGCTTGAAAACTGGGTGTGCACACAACCTACTCCAATTGATTTTCTCAATTACGCACAAGGGGAATTCTTTTCATTTCTATTCCTTCCTTAGATTTTTCTTTTCATTTTCTTTCTGCTTTCTTTTTATTTGAATCCCCCATTTGGTTCACCAAAATATTCAGCATAATAGTTTCTCATAGTCACAAAATTTACACACATCACACCCAACGATAATTATACTCTTGGTTAGCTCAAATACTTGGTTGCGAAAGTGGGATAAGCTTCATGCTTAGGTGATTGACGGAAGATCTGAAACAAAGGATGCGTAGGCACAAATTGGCTTGCAAAGGTAAGCGCGTAGGTCATGGAAATCAAAGCTCAAACTAGCCAACTAGATGCCCTACGTCACGCTCAACTTATTGAGCCGCTCTCACCCATGCTTCAAGAGTCGCTTGGGGCAAGTTATTAGCCCACGAGAAAGATAAAACTTCCTTCCGACTCGAGCAACACACAACCAGTGTTCGCTTGCACACAACACCGTGCTACTGCAAATTTCAGTCACATTCACCAAATGAGTAAAATAAATCAAAAGCTACGCAAAAACTCTAATTGTAAATTAAAAGCATAGAGATAATCTAATTTTACTCAAATTTCTATGGGAGCATGTAGATGCGACTAGAGCACTGCAAGAGTCAACGCACTCTGATTTGCAATTCCTAAGCTAACATCCTATTTCAAATTCCAAACCAAGATAAGCTTGAACGGAAGCACATAAACAAGTGAGTGTGCGCTTGTGCTAGTGAATTGGTGTATACTATAATATGACCTAAATGAAAATATACTTCTGGTAAGCTAAAACGTGTACACGTGTAGTGAACACTCGGTACACTCTTCCCCCAAACTTGAATTAGACAATCATATGAATTTTGACAATGAAAATAAGAAAATGCTAAGGAAGAGGGTACCTATGTTCAGATATGAGCATACCAGAAGATTAGCATTAATCCTTGAAAATCACCAGGTTTGTCGCCCAAAGAAATTCACAGCTCCTGCTAATAAATCACACCAGAGACAAAAATAGAAAAAAATAGAAGCATAAAGATTAGGAAAAAACGGGAACCGAAAGGTCCCCCATTGGGTTGTCTCCCAAGAGCCCTTTTGTTTAATGTCCTTAAGGTGGACCAAATACCTGTATTAAGTAGTTTAACGAAAGAAGAGTTCTAGCAATTGTCCATAAAATCACCAAAAGAGATACACAAGCAAACAAACTAAGGACTAAAACAAAAGCAGAAAGAACAAGCAGCAACCAAAAGCCCGGAGACTCTGTCACGACTCAGATATATGCTGATTTGTGATGGTTCTCCCCTGCTACACGAGATGGGAAGGAGGTGAAGGCTTTAGGGCTCAAAGTAGATTTCTCTCCCTTGCCCCTAGCCTCATCCTTCTTGTGCCGAAAGGCAGCAAAATGAGCAGCGCAAAGTAGTCTCTCTTGTTTAAGTTTTTCAACAGAAGGGGAGTGCCATCGGGCACAATGTGCCATATCAGAATCAACGTTTAGCAGTCCTGGAGTAGCCAGGGGCTTCATTTCTTCACCCACCACGGGTGACAGATCCACCCAACGAATTTGTTTTAACTATTTACATTTTACTTCAGTTTTACCAAAATGATTCAAAAGGTTTTTAGTCATGCCGTCCATGGTAACTTCAGACTTCACGGCCTCACTGCCTTCGTTCTCAGCTTCTTCTTCATCCCTCACATCTTTCTTTACTATCTTCTTTTCCTCCTCCTCTGACTCAACATTTGTTTCTTCACTTTGCTTCTCCACAACTATACTCAACTCATTAGCAAATTTATCAGAGATGACAGGTAAGGAATTTAGATCCTTGGTTATTGTAGATGGGAAGGTGTGGTGTGACACTTTGGGGGACAAAGTGACACACCCCGTAGCGATGTGAAGAGTGGCGCTACTCTCCTTCAAGAACGGGATACCCAAAAGAGGCATGGAAGTGTTTTCCATGGGTCCCAGAACCTGAAAGTTAGTGACAACCGCTGATCCATCTACAACAACCTTAACATCCATAATTTCTCCCACTGTTTCAACCACTATTCCATTTGCGAGGACAAGAAGTGTCTGATCACCCATATTTATTTTAAGTTCAGCTTTTCAATGTCTTTCAGTGCAAGAATGTTGCGTGACGATCCTGTGTCGTAAAGAGCGGTGGTTTCAACATTTTTTATCTCACATTTCAATATTAAATCACCCTCATTGCAACCATCTGCCTCGACTAGGCTCTTTCCCTGCTCACGCGGATTTTTTTTCGTCATGCTCGGGAGAGCACCTTGAGTTCGCTCAGAAAGCACTTGAGCCAATTGACCCAGTTGCGTTTCCAAGTTCCTCATCAAGGACGTTTGATTGGCCATATTTGCTTGGGCCACATCAATAAATTTTTCCATCATCTCTTCTAACGCACCCTTGCGCTGCACCGGAGCGCCTTGATTATATCCGGGTTGAGGTGGCCTTTGTTGGCTTCTGGACGCTTGAGCATCAAATTGATGCTGGCCCGGTTGCCAACGTTGGCCCGCAGTGTTTTGATTCCATGAGAAATTTTGGTGATTTCTCACACCCGTATTATAAGTATTTCCATAGGGTGCCCCCTAGTTTGATTCCCTACATAATTAACAGACTCATTTAAGTTAAGCTCGGCAAATTCACCTGACAGCCCACCTCCTGGGCATTCGTAACCATGGTGACCACCACCTCCGCATCCTTCGCAAGCGATATTCGTAGAGGTTGCAGCAGCAGAAGGTATAGAGTCCGCCGTGAAAAGACCCCGAGCACCCCTGGGTGCGTTCCTCCCAGATGTCTAGAAAGTGTTGTGGGAAGCAGTGTCTTGCAATATTCTCAAGGCTTCTTCCGGGGTGTGGTTCATTAAGGTGCCTCCAGTAGCGACATCAACCATTGCCCGATAGTTGGTCACTATTGCAAAGTAGATGTTATCCACTAGCTCCCATGGTTGGTGCCCATGGCTTGGGCAGAAGTTCATTAAAGCGCTCCCAAGCCTCAGCGAGAGTCTCCTGATCCGCCTGACGGAAAGTAGCAATATCCCGCCGAAGGCTCACAATCTTGTCCAACAGATGGAACTTGGCGAGGAACTTGGACGTGAGGGCGTCCTATGTTACGGCTGTACCTGGAGGGATTGTATGGATCCAGACCTTGGCTTTATTGCACAGAGAGAATGGAAACAATCTTTGTTTGATTGTTTCATCCGGGATTCCCGCGTAGCGGAACGTTCCACAAATTTCAGCAAACTCCGCCAGGTGAAGATGTGGGTCTTCACTAGGCATCCCCGAGAACCGTGTGTTGTTACGGATAATATTCAAAATGGTCGGATTGATTTCGAATTGGTTGTTCATGATATCTGGCCCGAACCACGGATACACACTCCCGGCAGTTGGGGTGGTGTCATCCCTCATTGTTCGTGGCCTTGGTCGAGCCGCCTCCTGCTCATCCACCATAATATTCTGCCACTCGTCGGGCACTCTCTAGACGCCTCCGTGGCCCTCTCCCTGGTTTAGATTATCTCCCATTTGCGCTCGTGTGACTGCAGCATGCCTCAGTGCGCGGGAGTCCGTTCGATTTCTGGATCAAAGGGTGCTAGATCTCTTGCAGCTTGCCCCTGCATACTCAAACAAAAGACAAAAAGGAACAAAAATAAAAAACACCCGCTCCTATAACAAGGGTTCAAAACACAAAACACTTCACGCCTGCAATCCCCGGCAACGACGCCAAAAACTTGATGCTATTTCAGCAAGTGCACCGGTCGCTATCAAGTAATAATGGGAATAGCTTCACCAAATGTCGGTCTCTTGAGGAATACAGGATACGGGCTACAATGAGCGAAATAAGTAAAACAAGGAGGCTTTGGTTGGTTGGTCTAAACTAACAAACAAGAAAATAAAGATGCGGGTCGAAGTCACCGCTTCGCTTGGCGTGATGAATGCGTCGACCTCTATGCTGTGCATTATTAGGCAAGTGGACAGAAAGCAAGTGTGGAATGTGAGTGTCACAATCACCTCTTCGCTAATCGTCGTAATCCTCTGCTAACGTGAGTCTCAAGTGAGTGAATGGAGTGGATGCGGGTGAGTGGTGATGAAGCGCAACACAACACAATATCCAAGGTTAAGAAAAACAAGAAGCACTTTCATTCATAGACAAATGAGAGTAAGCATGTTCATTACAAACTAATACATCCACAAAAGGGAAAAAGGGAGAATAAACCAATAGAGAAGACTAGCTGATGCATAAAAATGCGTCGCAGTTATAAAAATACTTGACGTGCAAAATTATAACTACAAATGATAACGGCAACTGTACCGTATCGAGTGAAGTATAGGATCTCTCAAGATCAAGGTCGTATTAGACTCGGGTCATGTTAAGTACTTCTACTTCAAGTGAATGTTTATTATTTTACCGATAGAAGAATAGGGTTGGGTTTATGTAATTTAATTTTACTAATTAATAAAAACTAGCGCACGGCTTTCTAATCACCTTAAACTAAGCAAAAGAAACGTGTAGTAGAAATCGATCTCGTGTTAAAGTGGCCTTGACTACGGAGGTTCCAAAAGCATGAGTGCTCCTCTCTCGAGGGTTGGCTCAACTAAGCTTAAGTTGCACACGACTGAACTCTCGTACTATAATCAAGTGGCTTAAGACTTGCTTTAAGAGAAGGACCTCACTGGGATGTTAATCCCGTCCGGAAGAGTTACGCATGTCCTCTCTCGAGGGGTACGTTCGACTCTCTTTACCAATGACCGATCCATCTTAAGGGCCTGTCGGCCGTCAAAAGACGAAAACCGTTACTAGAACGAGTTGGCCACGGTTAATCGTAAGCGTTTTAACACTAAGAACAAAATTCTAAAACACAAAAAGAGATTGCAGCATCCTTGGATCATCTAAGCCGAGCACAAAAGTGATTAGTTGCTCATGATCACGGAGGAATCATAAGAAGAGGAGGAAGAAAACATAGAGAAAAGAGCGGGGAAATTAGAGACTAAAAATTACAATTTTATTAGTGTCAATTGTAAAAAGAAGAATACATAAAATTGAGATTACAAGAGAAACTACAAGCTTTGAATTGAAATAGCTACCATCATAAGAAATAAAGGAGGAGCATAAGAACTACTAGAAACATGAAAATAGTACAAGAAAATGAAATTCTAATCCTAATAATTCGTCCCTGAAGATCTGGAGAAGCTCCCTTTAAATAGGCAGAAATTTGATGTTACACGCCCTTGGTCACGCCCGTCACCAAGGGCGTGTAAGGAGCGTGATCGATGCTGGTGTGGAGAGGCCGCGTTCTGGCTTCAATGCAGGCGTTTCGGATGCGTCACGCCCTAGGTCACGCCTGTGACCTGGTGCGTGTAATCTTGAAATAGTGCTGCTGGTGGGAAACTCTGGCGGGAAGAAGTTCGGGGCGAGTCACGCCCGTGACTGGGGGTCACGCCCTCAGTCACGCCCGTGACCGAGGGTGTGTAACTTTAAATGACGCGGCGGCTCGATCTGGATGCTGGTGGTGTGGTCCGGGCCGTGACTTGGATGTCACGCCCTTTGTCACGCCCGTGACCTGGGGCGTGTACTTGGCGAATCTTCACGGAATGGGCCCGAAGTGGCGGCAGCAGGTCTGGAACACATCTTAGGCTGACACGCCCTTGATCACGTCGTGACCTTGGGCGTGTACTTGACATTTTTACTCAAAGTGCCCAGAAAACCTGCATAACATAAAATAAGCTTAAATTAGTTGAAGAAATTAAAAAGGAACAGATTAAATAAGAAAATACATATAATTTATATAAATTCAATTTAAAACTATATTAAAATAATACTAAAAGATGAGTACAAAAAGTACTCATCAAATACCCCCATACTTGAGATTTTGCTATTCCAGAGCAAAAGAGTGAGGAAAGAATTACAAGACATCGATATTATTTCTAATTAACTAAAATTTTATTAAACCATGAATAAGTCAAAGGCAAATTTTAGGAATTCAAGAATTAAGTCATAAGTTATGTTGATTATTTAAAAAGAGAAATTTGTTTAGCTAACTACTTCTCAAGATAACTATTTAGCAATCAAAATTATAGAAATTTTTAAACAAAATTAGATTGAAATTATAGACACTCTAACATAAAAGAAGCTTAAGGAAAAGAAACCTACTAAAATACTGCTCTCTTAATAATTTAGTTTAGGACTAGAAACAATGGAATTGGCTAGGGATGGGTTTGAACAAAATGGCAAATGAAGAGTTCTTGAATAGAGGTGATGAATTTTATCCTCTCACCTCATTTGAATACGAAATTGTATATGTTTAGGAAAATAATGAATTTTATCCTCTTATTCTCCATGCCATATAATCTTTTAACAATTCTCTTCAATCAAAAACCCAAAATGTATATGTTTTAGATGTAATGAATTTTATCCTCTTACATCATGACTAGTAATCTTTTAAATGATTTTGGGTGCATATGTTTTAGGAAATAATGAATTTTATCCTCTTATTTCCATGACATATGATCTTTTTCTACATTTTTTTTTATTTGCCAACAAAGGGTGAGGGGGAAGAAATACTTCTAGTTTATAAATTAAATTATTTTGAGAGCAAAATTTTTTTAGTGGAATGAAATTTCCTAAGTTCTTAAAGTTAAAAGAGAATATAATAGAAATCTAGATATCTTTAGCCAATTTGCCATAAAATGAAGCTATTTAAAATTAAACGGAGAAGTAGTGTTAAATAAATTCTCTAATTGAATTAAAAACATAAAGTGTTTCTTAAAACTAAATTACTTCAAATTTAGATTTAACAAATTCTGATAAAACAAAATATTAGCTAAATTAAAAATGTAGGAATTCTTATAATCGTACCTCAAACTAAATTTCTAGAACATTAAAAACAACAAGGCTAGGCGTATTTATTATTATTTTATTATTTCTTGGACTTCCCAAGGGCTACCCGGTGAAGGGTTCGCAAGGTACTAGGAGCTGTGATGGGAATTCAAGCCCAAAGCGCCGTTTCCAAGAAATTAGATTTTTATAAGTTATATATATATATATATTTTTTTTTCAAATAAAAATACAAGAAAAGCTAAGCTACACCCCCATACTTAAAATTAAACATTGTCCCCAATGTTTAAAACTAAGTATGAAGAATACTTGAAAGAAAAACATTTAAAAGAAGAATATAAGAAAAGATAAGCAAGGGGTGCCTCCTAAGAGCGCTTTGTTTTTCCCGTCTTTAAGCTAGACGGTTAGTGTTAGCTAAAAGGAAAATAGAATTTAAGGTGCACGGGCAACTCCCTGAATATGCGTTGTGGGAATTTGGATGTGATCTGTTGCCTGGCGACTCCTCCACTTGTTATTTGATTCTCCATGTTGCTTTTAGGTTGAGAGTGTAAATTCAAATCACCTATCCATACCTGAGGTGATTTGAATTTTTGTAGATGAGCGGCAAATGGGTCCACGATGATGTTTAGTTGCGATGGCTCATCCTCTTCATGAAAATCATTAGAAATTGAATAATCAAAAGCAAAGGGGTCAGAAACAATTTCACGAGGAGTCACTTGTGAAAGAAAAAGATTAAAATCCGATTGTTCGTTTAAAATAAAGGTTTTCTCCCCTAAAATAATCGTTATGTCAAAACGCGTAGAATCATCATTTTCATTTATTTCATTTTAAAAAAAGATGGCGTTAGCGAATTATCATGAAAATGCGACAAATTTTGACTTAACGAATTTTCGAAAATCTGGGAGGGAGGAGAAATTAGGGAATCAAAATTTTTAGGAGATGAAATATCGTCATCGCCGCGAAGACTATCCGGGTGGCCTACCCACCATGAATAATCCACGTCGGTGAGTGAAAAAGAATCACCAGCGTTATCTGGATTATAAAAAGTATTTTTCTTATAATAATTATTTTCCTCATGAAAATTATTAGAATAAAAATCATGAAAATTATTTTCATAAGATTCATGAGAATTACCTTTATTAAAATTAAAAATATTTTCATAAGAAAAATTTTGAGAATTTAAATTATAGCTAGAATTCTCATAAGAGTTAGAAAAATTATTTTCATAAGAATCATAGAAATTATTTTGAGAAAAATTATTTCCATAATTAGAATAGAAATTATTTTCACTATTAAAATTTTGAGAATTTTGAAAGTTAGAATTATTAGCGTTAGGAAAATTATTCTCGTAGAAATTTGAAAAATTGTTTTCACAAAAATTACTTTCATAGGAAAAATTATTTTGATAATTGTTATGAAAACTATTTTCGTTATTAAAATTTTGAGAATTTTGCGAAGAATGTTCCCTAATAACATTATTTATCCTAACCGCGGCTTCTAAATCATTGATTTTATCTTGAAGCGCGTTAATAGAAGCAGAAAGTTCTAAGACATTATTAGCATTCTCAAGCGTGCCGGATAGCTAAAACATATTTTTTTTTGAAAAACAAACGGATTTTAAATGAATGGAATTGAAATAAAAATAAGAAAATATTTTTTTTCTTTTCTTTTAAAAGCAGATTAATATTAGTCTTGGACTTCCCGAGGATTACCCGGTAAAGTGTTCGCAGCGGTACTAGGAGATGTGATGGGATGAAAGCCCAAATCTCCCTTTCCAAGAATTTAGGTTGCGCTTTTAATTGAAAATAATTTTTTTTTATATTTAAAATAAAAAAAATGATAAAATTAATAAAATTCACTCTTTTCAAAATATCAACAAATTTCCCCGGCAACGGTGCCAAAAACTTGATGTATAAAAATGCGTCGCCGTTATAAAAATACTTGACGTGCAAAATTATAACTACAAACGATAACGACAAGTGTACCGTACCGAGTGAAGTATAGGATCTCGCAAGATCAAGGTCGTATTAGACTCGGGTCATGTTAAGTACTTCTACTTCGAGTGAATGTTTATTATTTTACCGATATAAGAATAGGATTGGGTTTATGTAATTTAATTTTACTAATTAATAAAAACTAGCGCACGACTTTCGAATCACCTTAGGCTAAGCAAAAGAAACGTGTATTAGAAATCTATCTCGTGTTAAAGTGGCCTTGACCGCGGAGGTTCCAAAAGCATGAGTGCTCCTCTCTCGAGGGTTGGCTCAACTAAGCTTAAGTTGCAAACGACCGAACTCTCGTTCTATAATCAAGTGGCTTAAGACTTGCTTTAAGAGAAGGACCTCACTGGGATGTTAATCCCGTCCAGAAGAGTTACGTATGTCCTCTCTCGAGGGGTATGTTCGACTCACTTTACCAATGACCGATCCGTCTTAAGGGCCTCTCGGCCGTCAAAAGACGAAAACCGTTACTAGAACGAGTTGGACACGGTAAATCGTAAGCGTTTTAACACTAAGAACAAAATTCTAAAACACAAAAAGAGATTGCATCATCCTTGGATCATCTAAGCCGAGCACAAAATTGATTAGTTGCTCATGATCACGGAGGAATCAAAAGAAGAGGAGGAAGAAAACATAGCGAAAAGAGCGGGGAAATTAGAGACTAAAAATTACGATTTTATTAGTGTCAATTGTAAAAAGAAGAATACATAAAATTGAGATTACAAGAGAAACTACAAGCTTTGAATTGAAATAGCTACCATCATAAGAAATAAAGGAGGAGCATAAGAACTACTAGAAACATGAAAATAGTACAAGAAAATGAAATTCTAATCCTAATAATTCGTCCCTGAAGATCTGGAGAAGCTCCCTTTAAATAGGCAGAAATTTGATGTTACACGCCCTTGGTCACGCCCGTCACCAAGGGCGTGTAAGGAGCGTGATCGATGCTGGTGTGGAGAGGGCGCGTTCTGGCTTCAATGCAGGCGTTTCGGACGCGTCACGCCCTAGGTCACGCCCGTGACCTGGGGCGTGTAATCTTGAAATAGTGCTGCTGGCGGGAAACTCTAGCGGGAAGAAGTTCGTGGCGAGTCACGCCCGTGACTGGGGGTCACGCCCTCGGTCACGCCTGTGACCGAGGGCGTGTAACTTTAAATGACGCGGCGGCTCGATCTGGATGCTGGTGGCGTGGTCCCGGCAGTGACTTGGATGTCACGCCCTTTGTCACGCCCGTGACCTTGGGCGTGTACTTGGCGAATCTTCACGGAATGGGCCCGAAGTGGCGGCAGTAGGTCTGGAACACATCTTAGGCTGACATGCCCTTGGTCACGCCGTGACCTTGGGCGTGTACTTGACATTTTTACTCAAAGTGCCCAGAAAACCTGCAAAACATAAAATAAGCTTAAATTAGTTGAAGAAATTAAAAAGGAACAGATTAAATAAGAAAATACATATAGTTTATATAAATTCAATTTAAAACTATATTAAAATAATACTAAAAGATGAGTACAAAAAGTACTCATCACTAGCCGTCGATCTCGACCGAAATAGTGGGTTGTCAAACCACTTCCGGGCTCGGTCGATGTATGCTTTCGGGACCAAGAGACTGTCACTATCTCCAAACTTGCTCCGTCATCTTCATTCGTCGGGTTTTCTTCTTCTTCTTCTTCTTCTTCCAAACTGAGGTTGCACAACTCAGCAATGGTGTTGTTGACGGCCGGGAATGCTTCCAAACTCTTGGAATCTACTAGGGTTTCACCGTAGAATGGTTCCCGGATGAAGGAGATGAGTGGAGATGGAGGAGGAGCAAAAATGGCGCTAGGCGGAGATTAAAATTGCGGAATGGAAGTCCGTTCTCCGCATATCCAAGTCGGCTGATTTCCTGGATTATAAACAAAAATAGTAGAAATTAAGTCACACATGGTCGAACGCACGACCATGCATAGACCATGCAATATTAACGAAGAAGCAGTGCCTTGAGGAAGATGCAGCAGTGCCCGTGCATTTTACTCACGCACAGTTGAAGCCGCCCGTGCGTAAAAATGCACGACCAATTCCAGATGGCCGAAAAGCTAGCTTAATAGGCGATCGTGCGTTTTCTTCGCGCACGGGAAATTGCCCGTGCGTAAAAACGCACGATCAATGATAGAACAACATTTTCTACCCCAGACGAGGGCGCACGACTGCAGCCGTCCGTGCATCAAGGAAAATGCACGACCGTGCGATATATGTAGACATGAAAATGGGTAAAATAGGATGATCCATCCACCTGCAAAAACATCAACACGCCTAGGAATACCCATCTAGCTCAATACAAATACAAAATAAAAGATTAGGGACCACCATGTGCTTACCCCAACAACAAGAAGCACACAAGCAAACCAAAATAGGCCTAAATAGTGCACATAGCGCGACAGTGATTATAAGAAAAATATAAGCAATAATAGCTCGAATAGGACGTGCACAAGAGTGAAAACTAGCTCGGATGAGTCCATTAAAGTGTATGTAAATGGGACTCATCTGGGTCTTACAACCCAACCCCAAAGTTCTATTGATAGAATAATAGTGATTTTCTTTAAATAAGAGTATTCAACTCGCCCGGATTTTTATACGACCTTGATTTTTATTAACCTATATTACTTCTGACATGGTACACTTGTCGTTGTCATTTGCAGGTATTGTTTTGCACCCATCAGTATACTTAGATTGAGATATGAAAATGTCATCTGCATTTTGCTTTATTTGGAGAACAAGAAAGTAGGATAGTTCCCCCATGCTACTCATTTCAAACTTATAATGCTTTAGGTCAGCAAACCTTTTGCAAAGTCTTTGGTCTGTTGAGCCAAATATTATATTATCTACATATATCTGTACTAGAAGTAGCTGATTTTTATGTGCTTTAGTGAAAAGTGTTTTGTCCACCTTACCACTTACAAAAGAGTGTTCTAGGAGGAGGGTGGTTAAAGTCTCATATCAAGCTCTTGGAGCTTGCTTGAGACCATACAGTGCTTTATCTAGCCAATAAACAAAAGAGGGATGAGTTGGATTGAAAAAACATGGGGGTTGCTCCACATATACTTTTTCCTGACGAGTTTCATTTAGGAATGCACTCTTCATATCCATTTGATATACCTTGATCTTCATATATGCAACATAGGAATGAACATTCTGATTGCTTCCAGTCTAGCCACTAGACCAAATGTTTGATTCTAGTCAATACCCTCCTCTTTCCTGTATTCTTGAGCAACCAGTCTTTCTTTGTTCCTGACTATGACTCCATTTGATTCCATCTTATTTTTATATACCCACTTTGTTCCTATGATTGGGTAATTTCTTGGTCTTTCAACTAGTGACCAGACATTATTTCTTTCAAACTGTGTAAGTTTCTCTTGCATGACAGCTATCCAGTAGGGATCACTATCTGCTCCTTCAAACTTCTTGGTCTCATACTGTGAAAGGAAGCACTGCAACATTGTTTCATTTGTGATCTGGTTTCTTGTCTTCACACCCACTGTTATATATCCTATAACTTGAGTTGGAGGGTGATCCTTTAGGATCATCATATTTCTTATTAAATTGTTCAGTAGATTGACATCCTCATGGATTTCCTCTTCCACATTGATTTTGTGAGATCCATTTTCATTCTCTAGAATAATTTCTGTGTCTGGTAGTGCAGGTGCCTGAATGTTGTTAACATCTGATGTAGTGTCTTCATTTGATTCATTATCAGTTGGCTACTTTCCTTTGTCTTGGCAACCTGATGAGTAATCTGTGATGCTGATCGTTTCAAATTGATCTGCCAACTGGTCTTCTTCCTGTAAGATGACATTGGTGGAAGTTACTTCCCCTTGGAAAACATGTTAGTCTCATCAAACACCACATACATTGACTCCTCAATTTTGAGAGAGCTCTTATTATAACACATATAGGCCTTTCTTGATGAGGAGTATCCCAAGAATATCCCATCATCAACCTTCTTATCAAATTTGGCAAGTTGGTCTTTCTATTGTTCAAAATGAAGTAAGTACACCCAAAAATTCTAAAGTATGTGACTATAGGTGTCTTTACCTTCAATAACTCATATGGAGTCTTTAACTTAGTTTTGTGGATAAGACTTCTATTTAGAAAATAGTTAGCTCTATTCACTGCCTCAGCCCAAAAGGACTTTGACAAATTGAATTTAGTTAATAATGTCCTTCCTGATTCAATTAGAGTTTTATTTTTCTTTTCAGCCACCCCATTTTGTGGGGGGTTCTAGGAGCTGAAAGCTTTGTCTTATCCCTTCATCCTCATAGAATCTACAAATTAATTAGTTTTCAAACTCAGTATCATGATCACTTCTGATTACAACAACCTGAGTATTGAATTCAGATTTTATCTGTCTAATGAATCTTGAAAGGATCTTGAAGGTTTCTGACTTAGCTCTTAGAAAGAACAACCAGCTGAATCTTGAAAAGTCATCTACAAAGACTAATGTATAAGATTACCTACTAAGCTTTGAGGGGAGATAGGATCAAATAGATCCATGTTCAACAGGTAAAGGGTTCTAGGGGAATTTTTCTTGCCAATTGGTTTGAATGATGCTTTAGTTTGTTTTCCTAGTTAACAAGCTCTACAAGGATGGTCTTTCTTAAACTTACCAATTGGTAAGCCTCTTACTAAATTGTGTTTGGATAGTTTAGCTATTGTTTTAAAGTTTAGGTGAGTGAGTCTCCTATGCCATAACTCATTATTTTCTAAGTTTGAATTAAAAAGACACACTTTAGATTTAGTGTAGTCAAAGTCTACTGAATATACCTTTCCTTTTCTAAGCCCTGTAAATACAATTTGATTAGTTGTAGAGCAAACTATATGGCATAAGGACTTAGTGAATACTGCTTTGTATTCACCATCACATAATTGACTAATACTAATTAGGTTATGTTGAAGTTCTTTAACATAAGATACCCTAGAAAAAGAGATTTCTCCAACTCTGAGCACACCATATCCTCTGGTCTTTCCAGAATGAGAGTTACCAGAAAATACCTTAGGGCCTTCCTTGTCCTTGTAGTTTTTGAACACCTCTTTTGCTCCTTTCATATGCATGAAGCATCCACTGTCCAGGTACCACTGCTGGTTAGTGGTAGAAAAACCACTTTTCTGCACATAAACTTAAATATGTGTACAGACCCTCACTTGCTAGGGTCCCTTTCTTCTAGCATCATATGGGGTCATGAAAGAATAAGTTGGTCTTTTAGGATCCCTTAAGTTGTAGAAGTGCTCATTTATTATGCCAGTAGTGTTTGGCCTTGAAAGCATCTTGGATTATAATGAGAAGTATGAGAAAGAGCTCTAGATGTTTTATAATTGCTTGCAGAAAACATGCGTCGAGAAGAATTCAACGCATTTCTAGAGTTGCATCGAGTGTAATTTGACAATTTTGCAATGTTGCATCGATAATAAGTCGATGCAGATTAGTGGTTGGGTCAAGTGTAATTCGACGCAACTTCATACCTGCTTCGAATTGATGTCGAAGCATATGCAGGACTCTGTTGAGTTGCATTCGACGCATCTTTAAAAGTGTGATGAGTTCTATTCGACGCATAATTCTTTTTATTAATAATTTGATAATTTTTGATTGAATTTTCTGTAGGGCGCTTACCAAGAATTTCTTTTCGATCAACATTAATTACCCTATTAAATACAATGATTTTATTATGGTTATTATCAGATTCTTCACTTGATTTTAAGTTGTTATTATATTGATTCTCACTAGATTTAATGAACACTACAGGATTTTCCAAGGCAATTTTGCTAGAGATTACTATGTTGGTGGATTGATCTGCTCCTAAACCAAGGTTCTTAAATCTCATGGAGAGATTCTGTGTAATATCCTTTAGCTTTTGACTCCTCCCATTCAGTGAGTCCTCAAAGGCTTTTGCCTTTGTAAGCTCTTATTTTAGGTTTAATTTCTGATTAGTTAGTTTGTCTATTATTATTTCTTTCCTATATATCTGATTTCTTAAATCATAATTAACATAATATAGACTTTC
Source organism: Dactylorhiza incarnata (assembly GCA_033032865.1). Lineage (NCBI taxonomy): Eukaryota > Viridiplantae > Streptophyta > Magnoliopsida > Asparagales > Orchidaceae > Dactylorhiza > Dactylorhiza incarnata. The sequence continues at coordinate 5,875,676 of JAWHQI010000068.1, forward strand.
TTTCTTAAGTTCTTAGAGTTCTTCCTTAACTTTTTTAGTTTCTTTTTGAAGATTAATATAGTCTTGACAAAGTTCTTTAAAGCATGTTTTGAAATCTTCTGAAGAAAAATCAAAATCTTCAAATAATGATACCGGATCTTTTTCTGATGAGACTTATTCCAAGGCCATCAGACAATGTTCTTTAACAACACCTTCTTCATCACTGTCAGATGAAGAGCAACTTCACTCTGATTCTATGTCACTCCAGGTTTCAGCTATGAAACTTTTCCCTTTTTCTTATCCTTCTTTCTGAAGGACTTCTTCTTGTGCTCCTTCTTGTTGCTGCTTTTATCCTTTTGTTCTTCAAGACATTCATGGGCAATGTGCCCTGACTTTCTGCATTGAAAGCAGATAATCTCCTGCTTTGGAGTCTTATCAAATTGTGTTTGCTTGAGCTCCTATCCTTCCTTCTAGAGTCTTCAGCTTTGACCCATTTTTCAGAACCTTCGATCCAAGAGATTAAACATATCTTCTTCAGAAGTGGAAGGCTCTCCTTCAGCAGCCTTCAGAGCAATTATCCTTTCTTTAGGAGCTGAGACCTTCTCATTGGCTTCTATCTTATCTCTGCTCATCAGTAGAAGCTCATAGGATTTGAGCTTGCCTAGTAGAGCATCTATGGATATTTCCCTATAGCATCTGAACTCTCTGATGACCCTTATCCTTGAGTCTAATGTGCTTGGGAATCACCTGGGGAGCTTATCATTTATTTCAGTTAGAGAAATCTCCTTATCCAGTCTCCTGAGCTCATTTACAATGATGTTGAATCTATCATGCATCTCAACAACATTTTCTTCAGATTTCTTTTGAAAGTTATCATATTGGGATATGAGAAGGGACTTTCTGTCCTTCCTTCATCTGAGCTACCCTCAACCAATCTGGTCAAGGATTCCCAGATCCCTTTTGCTGAGTTGTAGTCAGCTACCTTCTGAAATATGTCATCTGACATAGTTGACACCCGAATATTCATTGCCTTGGCATCACATGCCTTCAGCATCTTTTCAGCATCTGTCCACTCTGCTCTAGGGACTAGGTTTTGAGTCACAGTCCCACTTGCATCTTTTTTGAATGGGACTGGGGGACTTGAAACAATAACATCAAAGATTTCTTCATCAATAGAGTTCATGTAAAGTTTTATTCAGGCTTTTCAGAGTGTAAACTTATTCAGATTACACACTGAAGGTCTTATGGATGCATAGTCCTTAGAACTCAATATTCTGAAAATAATATTAAAATATAAAATTTTAGTGAGATGATCATTTGATCAAGGTGTTAACCTTTTTATGATAAACCTCCCTCTGATACCAATTGAAAGTGCATAGTGAGTCCTTTGATTATTCTCTAGAGGGTACGGTGAATAGAGTTCAAAACTTTTCTTATTTGTTATGCACACACAATAAAAATACTTCTAATAACTATGAATTCAACTATCTAAACCAAAATAAAACAAACACAGATTGAAGAAATTAAATAATGGGACAACATAGAAATTCACAGCACAATGAGACAGGAGTTATAGTGGTTCCCCAAAACTTATGGGTACATCCACTCTTCTATCACCTTGGTAGGAATACACTATTCAGTGCCTAAGTTTTTTGATAAGGAGACTCTTAGAACCACTGAGTCTTTTGGTATGGAGACTCATAGAACCAACTACTGATTCTTTTGACAAGGAGACTCTGAGAACCACTGAGTATTTTGGTAATGAGACTCTTAGAACCACAATAGATCTTTTGGTAAGGAGATCTTGGAAAAAATAAATCCTTTATAGAGGGATTCTTAGGAATCTTTACTCAGGTTACAATAGTGAAAAGAAAAGAGTAAAAAGGAAAATAAGAAATGAAGAAGATGTTCTTCTGGTTGAATCCTCCTTCAGCAATCACTGAGGACTTAGACACTTAGTGTTGTTAACATATCTATATTCTAGTAGATGAGTCCTTGATGAGAGAGAGAGAGAGTTGCAAGGACTGTTCAAGCTGTAATTCACAGAAATCTATCTTTTTTTACTTCTTGCTGAGAGTGAAGAAGTTGAAGAAGCCTTTAAAATCTATACAGAGAATTGTTCTTCTGTGTGAGAGAGAGGGCGAGTTGCAGACAGGAGAAGATGAAGAATGACAAAATCTATATTGTCAATCTTGCTAAGTCCCCGTATTCTTCTATAGAAATAGAATTTGAATTCCTTTCCTCTTCCGCTGCATCATTAATAGGAATGTCCAATGAATAATAATATCCTCCTATATTATTGACTGCTCGTCAATAATTATTTGAATATCTTCTAGAAATAGCTTCCTTGTGTCTCTGGAGAGTTCCTTTCCATTCTTGGATATAATTGGCCCGTTGGAGATCCAATCAATTCCATGTATAATCTCTGAATCTTCTTTTTAAAAGAATAAAGAAGATATTCTAATTCTGTCTGTATTCGACGTAGCATCGAATACATTTATCTTCTTATTAACACACCTTTGAGTTCTATTAGAAGCTGCATCGAAATCCTCCTTAGTTTAGAACTGGACTCTATAGTCGACATTGCGTAGAATTCTTATCGACGTATCCGTCGAGATGAAATCCTGAACTCAGAGCTCTTCCTTCTGCGTTGAATGGAAGTCCAAGTTGCGTCGACTTCAAGATCTACTTCGATGACTCTGTCTTTTGTGTCGTGTACATCTCGACGATGCGTCGACTTCAACTTATTCATCGACTTCAGTCTGAGCTATTCTTACTTCTATTCAAAGTTACTTCGACTTGCAGTCAAAGCTGCGTCGACTTCTATTCAACGTAGATTTAACTCAACTGAATTTTGGACTCTTTTTGAACCAGTCTTTGACACCCTAATTAGAGTTTGACATCCTAAGACATTTAATGACCAAATTACCTTCCTTTTACAACATAGGTAATGATCCTTAGATAATGAATTCACTTGTATATAATTTGTAAGATAAATCAAAAACTATTTTTCCCAACAAGCCTTCTCTTTTGCAGCAACACTAGATCTCCAATAGATGACTTCTTTGATTAGGATAAGTGCTGAGCTTTCTTGAATGAAGAAGACTTTTTTCTCTCAAGAGTGATAACTTTCTTGTTGAATCTTGGCTTCTTCTTCTTCTTCTTCTTCCTTTTGAAAATACATGTTTATTACTGTTATATTTCTTTTTAGCGGCAGCCAAACTTTTCTGCTTTTGATTTTTCAACAAAATTTTCTCAAAGGTTAGGGTTAGCCGACCCTCTCTTATCTTTTATATCACTGATTCTTCTAAATGTCGAGGTCAGAGAAGGTTTTGTCTTAGACCACTTTTCACACTTGATTGATTTGAGATTTTCTTTTGTCGCTTCCATCGATTTGAAATCCCGTATTCTAAGCCTGTCAAAATGATATCGTCGTGTGAAGATAAATGTCATGATGATAAATGACTTACCAAGCTTTCTTTAGTTCATACAACGATACTATCATGTGCAGCTTATTGTCATGACGATATAAGCCTTAGCTGACTTTCTTGAGACTTCACAGTGATATCGTCATGTGCACCTTGTTTTCACGATGATATATGCCATAACTATCTTTTCTTGAGTCCTCACAATGACAATAACCTTAACTAACGGTTCTTGAGTTCTTACAATGATATCATCGTGTGTATTGATGCGCAAATCTTGCACACCACTATAGGTGGGAGCGAGACTGCAACACGAAATGGCAAGTGCACAGATTGGTCAAGTAATATAAAACGAGCAGCGAATCCCCGAGTATCGATCTCACAAGGAACATAACAAGGTGGATTTATCTTTCGAGAAAGGACTTGAGATTGAAGTCCTTTAGGCCGGGTAAAGTGCTGATGAATAGTAAAATATACGTATTTCCTATATAGTTTCTTATATAGTTTTATACAAAATTTGTAATATTTCATTTAAATCATTGAATAAATGATTTGTTTTAACATATATTTATATGTAAGGAATTTTGTAAGTATATTTAAATATATGAAACTATATAGTATTTATGTAAATGTTTATGTAAATGTATATTTAAAGTATTTATTAAATATTTATTAAATAAAAACTATATATTTATGTAATTATAAACTATAATAAGTTAAATATATAATAATAAAATCAACTATATGAAAATATAAACTATATAAAGTTAATAAATATTTATGTATGTATATGCATAATAATGATAAATAATAATATATATTAATGCATAACAATAATAATAATAATAATAAACAAAACTAATAATAAATCTAATACTATACTAGTTAATTAAAATATTTTGTTATTAATTAATAAATACGTTTAAAAGTATTATATATTTAATATATTTCGTTCTTAAACATAAGTGCGCGCTTGGCGTAGTGGAGAATGGTCTTGTATCTTGTTAACTTCTGAAAGGGGAGGTGGTCGGATCGAAACCAGGCAGCAGCTATTTTTTGCCTGATTTAATGAAGACCCGCCACCCGCTACCCGCAAGCCCGCAGCCTGCTACCAGTTCAGCCCGCTACCAGCTGTCCCGCCCGCCAGCTGCTATCCGCATCCCAGTCCATCCAGCAGCCTCCACGTGTCCAGCCCGCCAGCTGCCTTCCTTCTAGAAGCTTCCACCAGCTGCCTTCCTTCTAGAAGCTCCCAAACCCTCTATCCGCACACCATAAATTTGCTATAAATAGGAGCCCCCCCCCCTCACTAATTCTCTCTCTTGGATTGACCATTTTGGGGTGATCTTCTATAATTTCCACCCTTTTTTGTATTTTCTTTGTATGATCTAATTAAATGTTGTAATTTCTTTCTTTTTTATGTTTTTTTTGTATTTTTCTTCTTATGTAAATTAGTTAAATATTGTAATGTTCTTATTTTTTTTCTTGTAAACTCTTTATTATAGCAATAAAATAAATTTAGTTTTTTTTATTTCGTGCATTTTTCAATTTCGTAGCGTAGTTTTATTTCCTGCAATTCCAATTCTGTTTCGTCATTTCAATTCATAACTTAGCTTTATTTATGTCCTGTAAATTTAATTCAAAGCTTAGTTTTATTATCCGCACTTCAATTCCTGCATCTTTTCCTTTCTTTTAGCTACATTTATTCGTTGCCTTAACATCGGTGTTTCGCTTAGATTCGAATTTACGCGTCTATTTAATTTTTTATTCTTTTCCTCCATGACACGGTAGTTTAGAATGGATTATTAGGTTTGCGTTTAAAGTCGCTTCAAAGCGAGCGTTTTTCTCTCGTAATTTTTATCATGTTTTTATCGTGTATTTACCCGCTTTCTTTGTTTTCGTATTTTTTCGTATTTTTACTTTAAGATTTTATTATGTGTGTTTTCTTTTATAAGTGTTTTCTCGCATTTGTTTTTGTTTTCGTTCTTTTGCTTTCGTGCATTTTATTTACTTATTTTTGGCTTTATGGTTTTTACTTTAATTTTTATCCACGCTTTTTCACCGATAAAACAATAGTTGTTAGCTCGAAGTAACTATACTCGACGAGACCCAGGACTAAATACGACCTTGATATGATTTTTATCATATATACTACACGCGATAGGTGCGCTTGCCCCCTGTGTCAATTTTTATCTATCAAGTTTTTGGCGTCGTTGCCGGGGAAGATTTCGTCGATATTTTGAAAAGAGTTTACACTATTGATTTTATCACTACCAAAAATAAAAAAAATAAAAAACCCTCAAAACCCAAAAAATATGTTTTTTTTATTTTGTTTTTATTAAGTATTAATTTGTAAATATGAATAATTAAAAATCTAAAAATAGAAGAAAAAATAATTGATGAAAAATTAGGAAAAAGACAAAAAATATGTTCTTCTCTTTCGTTTTGTAATTTTGTTTTTCTTCCTCTTTTCTTTTTTGTTTTTATGTTAACTTTCTTTTCTTTTAATTTTTATTATATAAATGTTCATATAAGTAAAAACTAAAAAAAATGATGATGAAAACATTTCTTAGAAAAAGCTCAAAAAATAAATGTTTCTCCTTTTGTTTTTCATTAAGTTTTATATGCATATTTGAAAAGGTATTATTTCAATTTTCAAAATGGAAAAAATGATGAAAAACTTTAAAATCAAAATCAAAAAGAATTCTAGGAATTTTAAGATAGAACAATAGATCGTTTTCTCGAAGTAGGATTACTCGACAGACACGAGATGGGATTTTTGTCGATATTTTGAAAAGAGAAAACCCCGTTGCTTTTACCTTTTTATTTCTAATTTTTCTTCCTTGCTTTTCATCTTAAAGCTTCTCTTTATTATTTTTGTTTTTTCTTAAGTTTTAATATAATTTTGAATATGCATATTTCAAAAAAACCAAAAATACAAAAATAAAAATGATGATTAATAGAAAATATATTTAGAAAATTCCAAAAAAAATAGTTTTGCTTTCTTTATATATGTTTTATTCTTTTTGTAATTTAAAAAAAAAACCAAAACCCAAAAATATATGTTCTTTCTTTTTTATTAAGCATTAATTTGTAAATATGTCTAATTAAAAATCTAAAAAAAATGATGAAATTTTTTTTACATAAAAAAAATAATAATAATATAGTTAAATATTTTATTTTTCCTTTCTTTTTGTAAATATGTTTTTTTCCATTTCTTCTCTTTCTTTTTATTTGTATTTTTAGGTTTTAATATGTATATTAATATGTAAATATTTGGCAAAAAAAAACAAAAAAAAAAGATGATGAAAAAAAAAGCTAGAAAAATCCCACAAAAAAATTATTTATGTATTTTTGACTTTCTTATTTCTTCTTTTTTTCTCCCTCTTTCCTTTTTTTACTTTTTTCTTTATTTTTGTTAAGTATTAATATATATATAAATATCCCTTTTTTATTATACATTAAAAATCCAAACAAAATGATGATGAAAAATCAGAAAAATCCCCCCAAAAAAATTAATTATATGTTCTTCTCTTTCTCTTTCTCCCTTTTTTGTTTTTATGTTAAGTTTCTTTTAATTTTTATTAAGTTTTATTTTGTATATAAATGTGCATATAAGAGAAAAAAAATGATAAGTTTTCTTTTTATTTTTCATTAAGTTTTAATATGTATATTTGACAAAACAAGATAATATTTTAATTAAAATGACAAAATAGTGAAAAGCTTTGAAACATAAATCTAAAAGAATTGTTGGAATTCTAAGATAGAATAATAGTTAGTTTTTTCGAAGTAGGATTATTCGACAGACCCGAAAGGGGATTTTTGTCGATATTTTGAAAAGGGAAAACCCTATTACTTTTATCCTTTCATTTCACTTCTTCTTCTTTGTTTTTAATTTTAAAGTTTCTCTTTATTTTTCTTATTTTTATTAAGTATTAAGGTTTTTATAAATATGCATATTTCAAAAATGATGAAGATATATTTAGAAGACTCCAAAAAAAATATATAGTTTTACTTTCTATATATATATTTCATTCTTTTTGTAATTTAGAAAAACCCAAAAACAAACAAAAAATTTCGTATATGTATTTTCTTAAGCTTTTCTTTTTTTTCTTTTTTCTTCTTTCTTTTTTTTAGTTCTTAAAATTTGTATATATATATCATAAATCTCATTTTTTTAACCCCCCTTTTGTAAATAACCTTTACTATTTTGTTTTAACATCTTTTTGCAGGTATTAATCCGGTCACCCCGTCTACAAATCATGGACGTGCTTTTTCTCCCCTGTAATTTCCTTTCTTTCATTTTAATTTTCCTCTTTATGCTTTTGTATATAACTTTTTGTTCCTCATACTTAAGTTCAACATTGGGGACAATGTTGACTTGTAAGTATGGGGGTGTTTTTTCTCTTTTAAGTATGGGGGTGTTTTTTCTCTTTAAGTATGGGGGTGTTTTTTCTCTTTTTTACTTACAACATAACAAAATTTGTTGCAACAAATTTGTCCCTCTGCTTTTATTTTTCTTTTTATAAATTTTAATATGTAAATATGTAACAAAATCAAAAATAAAAAAAAAACTATTAATTAACTTAGAGAAAACACCAAAAAATATATTATAAATGTTTTATTTTCTTTTTGTGTCTTTGTTTGTAAATAATTATCCATATTTGAAAATAAATCAAAATAAAAAAAAATTATGATGAAAAATTTCTTAGAAAAACACCAAAAAAATTATATATTTTTTCTTTTATATTTTCTTCTTTCCTTTTTCTTCTTTACCTTTTTTAAGTATTAATGTATATATAAGATAAAGATTTGAAAAATCCAAAAAAAAAATTAAAATTTTTACTTAGAAATTTGTTATAACAAAATTCACAAAATTTTGTCACAACACCAAAAAAAATTTATTTTCCTCTCTCTCTTTCTTTTTTCTTATCCCTTTTTTATTAATGTACATATTTTTAACAAAATTAAAAAAATCAAAAAATATATGATGAAAAAATTTCTTAGAAAAAATCAAAAATATTTTGTATGTATTTTTACTTTTCTTAATTTTCTTCTTTCTTTGTTTTTTTAGTATTTGTTTATGTATTTTGTTATTAAGAAAATCAAAAAATCCCAAAAAAATATATCATATCTTAAAAACTCCAAAAAAAATATATTTGAAAAAACTTATCAAAAAACTCCAAAAATAGAGTAAAAACCCCTACTTAGCTTTTTGTTATTTCCAAGGCTAGGATGAGTTTATCTTTAAGCGTTTTCACTATTTTTGATTTGCTAAAACCATTTTATTTGTATCATAGTTTGTAAATTTAAATTTTTGGAATTTTAGTAGTAAAGAACATCTTATGATTTTAATTTAATTTGAGAACAAACCTTTTAGCACTACTTCGGGTTAATCCTAAATAGTTTCTTTTTGTATTTTATTGGCAACCCATTTTTAGATTTAATTATTCTAACTTCAAACATGCGAAACTTTAAGAATATTTTAATCTACTAAATTTTGCTCTCAAAATTTTTTATTATCATTCTAGATTTTCTCTTGAAACCCCCCTTTGTAAACACCAATTTAGCTTGGCATAAAAAAATAAAAGAAGAAGTTTAAAAGAAATCCTGTGTCAATGGGAATAAAAGATTCCGTAAACACAGGCACCCAATATTGTTAAAAGAAATCATGTGTCAATGGCAATAAAAATTTTTTTTCCGTAAACACGGGCATTGGGTTAAGTTTAAAAATGTTCAATCTTCCCTCGTAAACCAACGGCGGGAGCAGAAGTAAACCACCAAAAAGGTGGGATGAGAGAATAAAATTCATCACCCCTAATCCAAGCACTCTTCTTTTTGCCAAAGTTTCTTTTTTCCCCTACCCCTTTGCCAATAAAATTGTAAGCTAGATTTTAATTTAAAAAGTTTGCGAGAGCATAATTAATAGGTTTTATTTATTCTTAAAAAATTTCTTTAAAAAAGTTAAAGTTTTTATAATTCCATTCTAAATCAATGTGCTAGTAATTACAATATTCAACGCTATTTAGCTAACTTTAGAAGTCTTGCGGCTAAAACTTTTTTGCTCTTTTTAAATCATTTTCATAATTTTGGACTTACCTCTTTAAATCTCCAAAATTTATTTTGATCTTACTTTTGATTAAACAAAACTTTAGTAAATTTGAAATTTTATTAAACGTCTTATAGGTATCCCTTACTTTTGCTCTGGAATAGCAAAAGCTTAAGTATGCGGGTATTTGATGAATAGTAAAATATATGTATTTTCTATATAGTTTCTTATATAGTTTTATACAAAATTTGTAATATTTCATTTAAATCATTGAATAAATGATTTGTTTTAACTTATATTTATATGTAAAAGGAATTTTGTAAGTATATTTAAATATATGAAACTATATAGTATTTATGTAAATATATATGTAAATGTATATTTAAAGTATGTGTAAATATTTATTAAATAAAAACTATATATTTATGTAATTATAAATTATAATAAGTTAAATATATAATAATAATAAAATCAACTATATGAAAATATAAACTATTTAAAGTTAATAATTATTTATGTATGTATATGCATAATAATGATAAATAATAATATATATTAATGCATAACAATAATAATAATAATAAACAAAACTAATAATAAATCCAATATTATACTACTTAATTAAAATATTTTGTTATTAATTAATATATACGTTTAAAAGAATTATATATTTAATATATTTCGTTCTTAAACAGAACTGCGCGCTTGGCATAGTGGAGAATGGTCTTGTATCTTGTTAACTTCTAAAAGGGGAGGTGGTCAGATCGAAACCAGGCAGCAGCTATTTTTTGCCTGATTTAATGAAGACCCGCTACTTGCTACCAGCTACCCGCTAGCCCGCTGCCCACTACCAGTTCAGCCCGCTACCAGCTGTCCCACCCGCCAGCTGCTATCCGCACCCCAGTCCGTCCAGCAGCCTCCACGTGTCCAGCCCTCCAGCTGCCTTCCTTCTAGAAGCTCCCACCAGCTGCCTTCCTTCTAGAAGCTCCCAAACACTCTATCCGCACCCCATAAATTTGCTATAAATAGGAGCCCCCCTCACTAATTCTCTCTCTTGGATTGCCCATTTTGGGGTGATCTACAATTTTCCACCCTTTTTTGTATTTTCTTTTTATGTTTTCTTTTATGATCTAATTAAATGTTGTAATTTCTTTCCTTTTTATGTTTTTTTTTGTATTTTTCTTCTTATGTAAATTAGTTAAATATTGTAATGTTCTTATTTTTTTTCTTGTAAACTCTTTATTATGGCAATAAAATAAATTTAGTTTTTTTTATTTCGTGCATTTTTCAATTTCGTAGCGTAGTTTTATTTCCTGCAATTCCAATTCTGTTTCGTCATTTCAATTCTTAACATAGCTTTATTTATGTCCTGTAAATTTAATTCATAGCTTTGTTTTATTATCCGCACTTCAATTCCTGCATCTTTTCCTTTCTTTTAGCTAAATTTATTCGTTGCCATAACATCGGTGTTTCGCTTAGATTCAAATTTATTCGTCTAATTAATTTTTCATTCTTTTCCTCCTTGACACGGTAGTTTAGAATGGATTATTAGGTTTGCGTTTAAAATCGCTTCAAAGCGAGTGTTTTTATCTCGTAATTTTTCTCATGTTTTTATCGTGTATTTTCCCGCTTTCTTTGTTTTCGTATTTTTACTTTAAGATTTTATTATGTGTGTTTTCTTTTATAAGTGTTTTCTCGCATTTGTTTTTGTTTTCGTGTTTTTATTTCCCGCATTTTATTGACTTATTTTTGGCTTTATGGTTTTTACTTTAATTTTTATCCGCTCTTTATCGATAAAACAATAGCCGTAGCTCGAAGTAATTCTACTCGACGGGACCCAGGACTAAATACGACCTTGATATGATTTTTATCATATATACTACACGCGATAGGTGCGCTTGCCTCCTATTTCGTGTTTTTTCTCTTTTGTAATCATTTTTTTCCTTTTTTTATATATATATAGAAAAGACCAAAAAAAATTAAATAATTTGTTACAACATAACAAAATTTGTTGCAACAAATTTGTCCCTCTGCTTTTATTTTTCTTTTTGTAAAATTTGTTACAACATAACAAAATTTGTTGCAACAAATTTGTCCCTCTGCTTTTATTTTTCTTTTTGTAAAATTTTAATATGTAAATATGTAACAAAATAAAAAAAACTATTAATTAACTTAGAAAAAACACCAAAAAATATATTATAAATTTTTTATTTTCTTTTTTTGTCTTTGTTTGTAAATAATTATCCATATTTGAAAAATAAAAAAAAAATTATGATGAAAAATTTCTTAGAAAAACACCAAAAAAATTATATATGTTTTTCTTTTATATTTTCTTCTTTCCTTTTTCTTCTTTTCCTTTTTTAAGTATTAATGTATATATAAGATAAAGATTTGAAAAATCCAAAAAAAAATGAAAATTTTTACTTAGAAATTTGTTATAACAAAATTCACAAAATTTTGTTATAACACCCAAAAAAAAATTTTATTTTCTTCTCTCTTTCTTTTTTCTTTTCCCTTTTTTTATTAATGTACATATTTTAATCAAAATTAAAAAAATCAAAAATATATAATGAAAAAAATTCTTAGAAAAAATCAAAAATATTTTGTATGTATTTTTACTTTTCTTAATTTTCTTCTTTCTTTGTTTTTTTAGTATTTGTTTATGTATTTTGTTATTAAGAAAATAAAAAAATCCCAAAAAAATATATCATATCTTAAAAACTCCAAAAAAAAATATATTTGAAAAAACTTATCAGAAAACTCCAAAAATAGAATAAAAACCCCTACTTAGCTTTTTGTTATTTCCAAGGAAAGGTAGAGTTTATCTTTAAGCGTTTTCACTATTTTTGATTTGCTAAAACCATTTTATTTGTATCATAGTTTGTAAATTTAAATTTTTGGAATTTTAGTAGTAAAGAACATCTTGTGATTTTAATTTAATTTGAGAACAAACCTTTTAGCACTACTTCTGGTTTATCCTAAATAGTTTCTTTTTGTATTTTATTGGCAAACCATTTTTAGATTTAATTATTCTAACTTCAAACTTGCGAAACTTTTAGAATATTTTAATCTACTAAATTTTGCTCTCAAAATTTTTTATTATCATTCTAGATTTTCTCTTGAAACCCCCCTTTGTAAACACAAATTTAGCTTGGCATAAAAAAATAAAAGAAGAAGTTTAAAAGAAATCTTGTGTCAATGGGAATAAAAGATTCCGTAAACACAGGCACCCAATATTGTTAAAAGAAATCATGTGTCAATGGGAATAAAAAAAAATTTCCATAAACACGGGCATTGGGTTAAGTTTAAAACTGTTCAATCTTCCCTCGTAAACCAACGGCGGGAGCCAAAGTAAACCACCAAAACGGTGGGATGAGAGGATAAAATTCATCACCCTTAATCTAAGCACTCTTCTTTTTGCCAAAGCTTCTTTTTTTCCCCTACCCCTTTGCCAATAAAATTGTAAGCTAGATTTTAATTTATAAAGTTTGCGAGAGCATAATTAGTAGGTTTAATTTATTCTTAAAAATTTTCTTTAAAAAAGTTAAAGTTTTTATAATTCCATTCTAAATCAATGTGCTTGTAATTGCAATATTCAACGCTATTTAGCTAACTTTAGAAGTTTTGCGGCTAAAACTTTTTCGCTCTTCTTAAATCATTTTCATAATTTAGGACTTACCTCATTAAATCTCCAAAATTTATTTTGATCTTACTTTTGATTAAACAAAACTTTAGTAAATTTGAAATTTTATTAAACGTCTTATAGGTATCCCTTACTTTTGCTCTGGAATAGCAAAAGCTTAAGTATGGGGGTATTTGATGAATAGTAAAATATACGTATTTTCTATATAGTTTCTTATATAGTTTTATACAAAATTTGTAATATTTCATTTAAATCATTGAATAAATGATTTGTTTTAACTTATATTTATATGTAAAAGGAATTATGTAAGTATATTTAAATATATGAAACTATATAGTATTTATGTAAATGTTTATGTAAATGTATATTTAAAGTATGTGTAAATATTTATTAAATAAAAACTATATATTTATGTAATTATAAACTATAATAAGTTAAATATATAATATTAAAATCAACTATATGAAAATATAAACTATATAAAGTTAATAAATATTTATGTATGTATATACATAATAATAATAAATAATAATATATATTAATGCATAACAATAATAATAATAATAAACAAAACTAATAATAAATCAAATACTATACTAGTTAATTAAAATATTTTGTTATTAATTAATAAATACGTTTAAAAGTATTATATATTTAATATATTTCATTCTTAAACAGAAGTGCGCGCTTGGCGTAGTGGAGAATGGTCTTGTATCTTGTTAACTTCTGAAAGGGGAGGTGGTCGGATCGAAACCAGGCAGCAGCTATTTTTTGCCTGATTTAATGAAGACCCGCTACCTGCTACCCGCTACCCGCTAGCCCGCAGCCCGCTACCAGTTCAGCCCGCTACCAGCTGTCCCGCCTTCCAGCTGTTATCCGCACCGCAGTCCGTCCAGCAGCCTCCACGTGTCCAGCCCTCCAGCTGCCTTCCTTCTAGAAGCTCCCACCAGCTACCTTCCTTCTAGAAGCTCCCAAACCCTCTATCCGCACCCCATAAATTTGCTATAAATAGGAGCCCCCCTCACTAATTCTCTCTCTTGGATTGCCCATTTTGGGGTGATCTTCTACAATTTTCCACCCTTTTTTGTATTTTCTTTTTTATGTTTTCTTTTTATGATCTAATTAAATGTTGCAATTTCTTTCTTTTTTATGTTTTTTTGTATTTTTCTTCTTATGTAAATTAGTTAAATATTGTAATGTTCTTATTTTTTTTCTTGTAAACTCTTTATTATGGCAATAAAATAAATTTAGTTTTTTTTATTTTGTGCATTTTTCAATTTCGTAGCGTAGTTTTATTTCCTGCAATTCCAATTCTGTTTCGTCATTTCAATTCATAACTTAGCTTTATTTATGTCCTGTAAATTTAATTCATAGCTTAGTTTTATTATTCGCACTTCAATTCCTGCATCTTTTCCTTTCTTTTAGCTAAATTTATTCGTTGCCATAACATCGGTGTTTCGCTTAGATTCGAATTTACGCGTCTATTTAATTTTTTATTCTTTTCCTCATTGACACGGTAGTTTAGAATGGATTATTAGGTTTGCGTTTAAAGTTGCTTCAAAGCGAGCATTTTTCTCTTGTAATATTTCTCATGTTTTTATCGTGTATTTACCCGCTATCTTTGTTTTCGTGTTTTTTCATATTTTTACTTTAAGATTTTATTATGTGTGTTTTCTTTTATAAGTGTTTTCTTGCATTTGTTTTTGTTTTTGTTCTTTTACTATACTCGACGAGACCCAGGACTAAATACGACCTTGATATGATTTTTATCATATATACTACACGCGATAGGTGCGCTTGCCTCCTGTGTCAATTTTTATCTATCAAGTGCGAAAGGTTTAATTTGGGTGGTGAATGACAAACTAAACTAAATCTAAATTAACTATGCGGGCCGCTGACACCGCTTCACAATGTGGGGGATTACACAGGCCGTTAGCACCGCTATGCATGGCAAATGGACGAGTAGGCACACAAAATGGAAGAGTGGGCATGTGGAATGGAAGAGTGGGCACAGAGAATGGAAGAGTAGGATCGCGGAATGGAAGAGTGGGCACGCAAAATGGTAGAGTAGGCATGCGGAATGGGCGCACCTTTAGTATTTAAGAAATATTCAAAAAGATTTCATAAACATGAAATACAAGAGTTGCAAACATATGTTTATTGAGCATACATCATCCACAATATGGATAAAATAATCAATAACATCAAAGCAAGTGGAGAAAGAGGCATAAGATACAACCAAATCCAAAGGTTTGTTGTAGATTGAATATGGAATCCACTGGGTTGTCAATTTGTGTCCTGTCCTTGATCATCAACTATATCCGAGGTCTAAGAGGCCACGTCAAATGCGAAGATCTCCTTGCTTGGTGATGATCTTGAGCTAGCTTCTCCTTCCTTGAAGCTTAGGATGATGGGAGGTGGCCTAGGGCAACACCCTAGCTGCTGGAGGAGAAGAACTAGAGCTGAAGCTAAACCCATTAGGATTTTCTCGGATGAAAATCTGGATCTGCTCAAAATCTGCAGAAAAATAGCTTAAATAGGAATCAGGCGGAGCGCGCACGGACGGACGCACGGTCGTGCATTTCAATCATGCGCGAAGGATAATATTTAAATTTGAATACTGTGCCGAAATTCGGCGCATTAATAAATCCACATTAAGGTTGCCCATGCCCGTTCTATTTGTTCACGCACGATTGAAAATGCTAGTGCGAGAAGGATACATACTGCCCTAGATAGGCTAGCAAATTGTAAGGGAAAACATGCGCACGGTATAATTTCCCGTGCGCAAAAAAAAATTGCATGATCGGGTGATTTATCTAATCTATAGACCACCCGTGATATTATCTTGATGCACGATTGAACCGATCAGGCAAGAAGAAAACTCATGAGCGCAAACAGGACACTAATTTTAGGCCAAAAGCTGTGTTGTCTAGAAGGTTGCTCATGCACGATTGGCAGGTCATGCGTGAACTAAAACACACTACCGTGTGAGAATAACAATATTTTACTCAAAACAACACAACCCGTGCTTATGTCGTGCAAACGGACCGAGGCAAATAGCCTCTGGCATGTGTAGAATTGCCAAGTGCATATAAGTGAAGAAAATAGGGAAAGCGATACACTCTCCCTGAGAATGATTAAGCATGCAATTGCACACCACAACGGGCTAAAAGCGCACTTCAAGTTAAAACTAAGATTAAGTGAAATATGAGTGATAACAAACAAAAAGTGAAATGCTTGAGTGTGAAAATGAGCCTAGATGAGTCCGAAAAACCCTATATAAATCGTACTCGTCATGTATCTTGTTGACACGATGATATTTGACTTAGAATACTTGCTTTGAGTTCTCACAACGATATCATTGTGTGTACCTTGTTGACATGACGATATTTGCCTTAACATACTTTCTTTGAGTTCTCACAACGATATCGTCGTGTGTACCTTGTTTACACGACGATATCGTTGTGTTCTTCTTATTATCACATTGATTCTTGATTGACTTCTTCTGCTTCCTTCTGCGAGTGATTAAGACGATATCCTCGTGTGAGTGTTGTATACACGATGATATTTAACTTAGTCATTTTGCTTGATCTCCAACCATTATATATGAGATTTATTATGTCCCTACCTACTCATGTCACATCAAATGGATATCAAATACAAATTATACTTATCTTTGACTTAGGGACTTCTCCAAATCTGGAACATTATGGGTAGTGTTCCCAGCAATCTCCCCCTATGTGAATAAGTCATTACCAGTCAATGATAAATCACAATAATGATAAAGCACAATAATGACAATAAAAATAGAGAGTAGAACAATAATTACCTTTGCCTTGTGGATTCTATAGGAGCAACAGTACCACTAGCCTTCATCATTGAACTCCTCTACCCCTTTAGGGATTCTTCAGATAGGTCCTTCTGCAAATTGACTTGAGTTGAGCTTCAGACACTACAGGCTGATCTCCTCAGGAGCATCAGAAAGAACCACTTGGACTACTAACCCATTGCGGGTAACATCCTCATCCTCGGTGATTTTATGTATCAGATTATTTCACCTAGAGGCCTAAGAAATACATAAGCTCTCCCATACTGCTCATCTCAAATTCCCCTTGTATCAGGTTAGCAATCCTCTTGCAAAGGTTATCATCTGTAGAGCCAAATATGAGTCATCAACACATATTTGGACTAGGAGGCTCTCGCCCTTTACTTCCCTTTGGAACAATGTCTTGTCTATCTTCCCCCTTTAGAATTTTTTATTATGAAGAAAGGTAGACAAGGTCACATACCAAGTTCTTGGGGCTTGTTTTAAGGCATATAAAGCTTTTCAAAGATAGTAAACATAATCAGGAAAGTTGTATTGACAAAACCTAATGGTTGTTCTAAATATACTTCTTCTTTAAGGTCACCATTCTGGAAGGCTAACTTCACATCCATTTGGTAGAGCTTGAATCCTGTGTAGGTAGCATATGCAAGGAATAATTTGATGGCTTCTAGTCTTGCCACTGATGCAAAATTCTGATCAAAATCAATGCATATTCTTGTCTATATCCTTTTGCTACCAATCTTGTATTATTCTTTACAATTACCCCATTATCATCCATCTTGTTCCTGTAGACCCATTTTATTCTAATAATGTTCTGTCTTTTCGGTCTTGGAACCAACTTCTACACATTGCATCTTTTGAACTGATTCAGTTCTTCCTGCATAGCCATTATCTAGAATGGATCTCCATTTACCTCTTCAAATTTCTTTGCCTCTACCTGGGAGAAGAAACTCAGGAACATTGCCTCATTGTGAGTTTTGCTCCTTGTTATGACTCCTTGGCTTGCATCCCCAATGAGCAGATTCTTAAGATGGTCTCTTAGGTATCTGATAGCAATTGTCAGCCTCTTTTCATTTCCCTGTACACCACCTCCAGCTTCTTGTTCAGCAGGTTGAATTCCATGTTGCTCTTCTTCACCAACTTCGTGTTTCTCCTGAAGATTGTCCTTCTTCTCCGATTATTGCATCATGTGAGGTGATCTCATTGGCAGCTGGCTTGCCGACTATAGAGAGATCTTTCATCTTCAGTTTAGTTGTTGCAACATTAGAAGAACTAGACCAGCCCTTGTAGATCAGGATAGTCTCATCAAATACAATATGGATAGACTCTTCTACAACTTCAGTATTTTTATTGAACACTCTATAGACTCTGCTATGGGAGCTATATCCAACAAGAATACCATCACTACTCTTCTCTGCAAACTTAGTTAAATAAGATTTGCCATTATTCAAAATGAAGCATTTGCTCCAAAAGCTTTTAAAGTAGGATATAATGTGTTTTCTGCCCTTCAACAGTTCATAGGATGTGTTGGATCGGTAGGCGCCCTTAGAGGGGGGGGGGGGGGGTGGCGGTGAATAAGGGTTTTAAAACTTTTATGTTATTTTGAAATACTTGAAAGATTAGGAGATCGAAATAGTGCAAAACAAAAATAAATTAAGAGAAACAAAGTACAGACATGATTTAATAGTTTGAGAAGTAGGATTACAAAACTTGACTTCTATAACGCTAGAAATCAAAGGTGAATAGTAAAAGTCTTTTTCATTTTCTATCCCTACTCGTATCCCCACAAACTGGTGGCTTTAGCCTACCTTCCTCGGATACGGCCTCAAGCCGCTCTAGCCAACCCTTCCCCGGATATGGCCTCGAGCACCCCCTAGATCTACACCCTAGACCTAGTCTCCAACACGAGGCAAATTCCTCCCTAAGTCCTACCCAGATCTAGTCGCCAACACGAGGCGAATTCATTAAATGATTACTACTTATGCTCATTCATTTGCGATGATCTAATCCCCCTTTTGATAATAACAAATCCACTAATGATAAATCAGAGCATTAATATATAAGCACGATGAAAACTACTTGTGTGTGTGAGGGTGTGATGACTTAGGATAATTGTCATTTTTGGCATTTAGAATTGCTCCCCCTAAATACATGCTCTCCTTATATGTAAGCTATCATCTTAAACATTAATCATGTTAGTTTTGCAATTTGATTGTGATTTTATTTATCATGTGAGTTCTCCCCCTTTTGTTATTAGCAAAAGCGGGTAAGGAAGCAAGTGACATAAAAAGAGGATTTTTGTATAACAAAATAAGGCATGATCGAGCTTTTTAGAGGAAATGAAATGATAAGGAGTTTTTAGCATAAGAATTTTCATAGAAATAAATCACAGTTTTTACCATAAAAAATAATATTCATGTTTAGAATAACTAATATAAATCTTACCAAGCAAGTCTATCACTTGTTGAAGGAAAGGAATTTTAAGATTCAAGTGATGATGCACACAAAAAGAATACTTTAAATAAGCATGAAAGCGCAAGGTAAAAATATATGGTTATATTGCGGAAGACTTGTAGAAATACACGAAACATCTTTTTGCAATCACGATGATTTATAAGAAGAAATATAAGTTAAATTCCAAAATGAGAAGATGTTTTTGTAAGTCATTGTTCTTTTAAAATCTTTAAGGTTGACAATAAAGTAACTAAGCATAAAAGAAAGATATCAAAAAGAGACTACTACAAAGTTATTTTAATCGACAAATTCAAGGCATACCAAACAATATAGAGAGCATGCTAGGTTATTTAGTGCATTTATACATAAAGAGTAGTATAGAATTAACATTAGGATCCAATACTCATCAGAAGAAGTGTTATGGAAGATAAAGATTTGCATATAAGTGTATTTTGAAGAGAGTAAACAAATGATTTAACCAAAAATACAAGACATATGTAGAGTAAAGTGCACAATAAAACACAAATAATTTTACTTCCACACACTTCAATGCACATAAAAAGTAAAACTACCAAAGTGCTTTGCACACACAATGCTCGTTAAGATTTATCAGGGTGCAAAGTACTGCTTGGGGGATCACATACCTTATTTTTCAATATTGATTTTGTGTGATCCGGTGTACTCAAGAATAAGTGGTAAAAAAAACTTATGGTTTGCACAAGGCACTTTACTATTCTTTCCAAGGTGCTCAACCTCACAATGCTCATTAAGACTTATCAGGAGGTTCAAGTAGTGCTTGGTGGAGTTATCTTTATCAATTTATTTTATGATTTTTGTTTTGTACAAAGTTCTCCGCATACACTTGTTTTGCGAACCAAAGAAATTTTGAGAGCACAACCACTTTTCTTAATGATAAGAGTGCAAATAAAGTGGTGTAGGTAAGATACTTGTGCAATTTTAATTCATTGTACAATTTCAATACACAAGCCAGCATTCTTAGATTAAAATTATATATAGACTTTGCCAAAATAAGTGAGTGAATAAAAATCATTATCAACCATAAAACATTTTCTCATACTTAGAGGCATGCTAAGCTTGGTTCTACACAATGTTTTCAAAATAATTGATGCACATGTGATTAGATATATCAAAGCATGATAAAAAACAATGTTCAAAGTAATTTTGAAAGGATGAATTTCAGCATTGCATGAGGTCTAAATGATAGCATAAATCATGCTCGATATTCACAATATAGTTCATACAGTTTTTTGATATTTTTGAAAAATAATTTTGTTTAAAATTTGAACTCTTATAATTGATCTTGGACTTCCCGAGGTCTACCCTGTGAGGTGATCACACCAGTACTAGGAGATGTGATGGGGTGACATCCCAAATCTCCCTTTCGCAAGATACATGTAAATAGAAAAATTAAGTTCAAAAAATAATTTTTGATAATTGTGTGTTTTATATTTTTTGTATTTGATTTGTCATATAGAAATAGTAATCAAGCAAATAAACAAAGAAAGGAGGTGAATAAAAATATTTTTTGTAATTTTGTATTTTAATTTTTCAAAGATCAAATAGAGGTAAAAATGCAAAAATATGTAGTATATATGAAAGAACAAATTTGTAGTGATGTTTTTAAATTTTAAAAATACAAAAAAATTGACACTCGAACTAGCGCAGGCGCTAGCACTAGCGCGGGCGATAGTGAGCAAAATGTTGAGATTTTGAAAATTTTGTTTTTTGATCTTGATGAAGTGTCCAAAGGTTAGTTTCATGCAGAATTTTTAGAAAGTTTGGAGATGTTTAGAGAAAATGCATGAAACGATTGTGTTTATGAATGTGACTTAACTAAAACGACTAATCCTTTATCCCTTCTTCTTTTCTAGGCTAGGGAGATTTGCATTGTTGTCCGTCAAGTACTTGGAGCAGTCCGAGTCCAAGTTCCATACATCCTCCTTGTCCTTAGCCTTCCTGCAAATCTAGAAAGTGGATGAGGATAAAGATCCGGATACCCAAGTGGAACCACCCATAGAATAAGTGGATGCCTTAGGTACCCAGATTTGCTTTGGAGATCCCTATTTTATTTTCCTGCAAGAGCTAGATGTGTGTCTAAACCAATGACAGTTTACACAGGAAATAATGGGGGTTGAGACCCTTTTCTGAAATTTTACATTGCTCTCACTAGATGAGGTTTGATTTTTGGAATAAACAGATCATTTTTTATATGATGGGCTACCGCCGGCATTAGAGATTAGCGTTGGGCGGTAGCTGTTACTTTGATATCCGAATCCATATTTTCTAGAACCATAACATTGGTTCCCTATAATCATGTCCAAAGATTTTTGACAAATTCCAAATTTTTTGATGGCCATACTGAGGTCATGAGTTTGTTTTTTAAGAGATGAATTTTCTTTTACAAGCATTACATATTTATTTTCAAAACCTTTTTTGTTATTTTCAATCTGTAAGAGAGAAGTTTTTAGTTTTCTCTCAAAGTTCCCTGGTGATTAGTTTACGATCAATCCGAAAAGGCAAGTGTACCTATCGAATCATAGTACCAAGATCATATTTAAAACACGGGGATGTCAAGTATTACTACTCACGCTTCCAACTATTATCCGACCGTACGATTGTTGTGGTTTGAAAATTGAAAGACGAACTAATGAAAATTGAAAATGATAAATTTAAATTTTAAAGGATAGCATTCGATCAATGATTTACCATGAAAAGAGAGAAGATGAATAAACATAAAGTTTTAAGATTGCATAATTAATATTGACCGTGGCGGATCGAAAATAAGAAATAATCTCGCTAGAGCATTAAATTTCCTAACTTCTAGACAATTTGACCGAAATCTCTTTACGAATCAAAAGGGCTAAAGTTGCATTATCGAAGTGAGCCACACAATTGGATTTGACTCCAATCTGGAGGATTTACGTCGTCCTATCTCTAGGATTGCGTGCAACTCCTTCCTTCTTCAAGTGATCTTTCAAATTAACGAGTCTCTCAACTACTATAAAATGAGATCAAATATCTACTACCGTATATCGGAAACACGGAGTCGATGAAAGATAAATCGAAGAGGGATCGAGAGAGATATTTAGCAAAAATAAAACTTAGAAACAAAGCACAATCTCATCTCAATTCATGGATCCACACGATCGAACGCTAAAGAAAATTAACTACGGATATTAATTAAAGAAACAACAATAGAATAAGAAGATCACATTTTCATTAATATGGAAAAAGAGAAGGGAACAAACTAAAAGCAACTATGATATTAGAGAAAAAGAAAACATACATGTACAACCCCGATATTCGCCAGACGAGGAAGCGCGGTGTGGGAAGGCAACAGGATGAAGTAATAAGAGAGGGAGGCCTTAGGGCCGAAGACCTCGCAAAAGGGATCTGGAAGAAATCTCTCTCGGAGGGCTCGCTGAGAGACGAGCGAGAAGGGTAGGCGAGATAAACACCCGCAGGCAATTTAAAGAAGTTTCCTGAGTTCGACGAAAGGGATATAGCGTTCGACAAACTCTCCCGAGTTCGTCGAACCCACCTGTGTGTTGGAGCATGCATTTCACACTCTTCCGGTTTGATAATAACAAAATCCCATTTGTATTTGATTCTACTTTTATTGATGGTGTGCAGGTAACAGGTATGAGATGTTCACAATTGTGATTGGAGCTCAATTTGACTGTGTGAAGAATTTCAATGTCGGAATTTTCCGACATCTATTGTCGCCCAGGCGATAGGACAGAAGTTATAGCAACTGCCCGCACGGCAGCACGACGAACAACAGTTTGGCACTATCAAAATTCCGACAGTGATGTCGCCCAGACGACATGCCAGAAGTTACAGCAACCGCTCGCACGACAGCACGACGAACGATAGTTTGGCGTTGTCGAAATTCCGACAGCGATGTCGCCCAGGCGACAGTGAAAATCTATAAAGTGGTTCGTTTTGTTCGTGCATTCCAATCTTTGAAGATTCTAAGTTCCTTCCTGAGTGTATACGAACTAGAGAGCTCTAGAACCTCATCAACTCCCATTTGTGCTTAGAAGGTTTGAGATTGAAGACGAGATCGGACGCGCTTCTACATCAACGATCATCTCGAGGCTTCAACCTTCCTTTCAGAGATCTGAATTTCTAGGTAGTTCTTTATTTCATTTTGTATTTTCATTTATATACATTTCACTTTGTATTGGGTGGGAAATCGTCTCCTTGTGCGTGACGTCTAAGTCCTTGCGTGTCTTAGGGGAAAATCGCTTCCTTGTGTGGAGCGTCCAAGTCCATGCGTGGCTTGGTAGGAAATCATGGCCTTGTGTGCTACGTCTAGATCTTGGGAAGATCTAGAGGATAGGCTTGGGCTTGGTCTAGGGAGAGACAAGTGATAGCCTTCCGATCCTTGGGAGAAGGATTGGTAAACTCAAATTGTTAAAAGTTTATTATCATATTTGTGCCTTGATCTTAAGCATTGTTAAGATCATTTTCATGATTAAAAATTATGACTTTTTCTTTAATTGCAAATTTGGTTGATTAATCTTTAACTTAGAAATTTGTGTTTGAATTAATTTAAAATTTTCATAATTTGAAAATTTTTATAAGTGATTTTTAAAAAAGCAAAATTTGTTTTGAAAATTCTTAAGTAAAAAATCATATTTTAAAAAAGGCCCTTATTCACCCCCCTCTAAGGGCGCCACAAGATCCGACACGTGGTATCAGAGCCAGGTTACTCCAAAACGATTTTACCACCAGGAGTAATGGCGCACAACGATCACGCGTTTGTTGAGGGGCAAGGAATTAGTAGGCCACCACTTTTTACGGGCACAGACTATAACTATTGGAAAACCCGAATGCGGTGTTTTCTAATAGCTCTCGACATAGAAGTTTGGAATATGGTCGAGACGAGTTATACTTCCCCAACATATGATGTAGGAAATGTAACAATGGACAAACCCAAAGACAAGTGGGATGACAATGATAAATTAAAATGTAAAAACAATGCAAAAGCCATGAATGCTTTATTTTGCGCAATAGATCGCACTAAATTTAATAGAGTTTGTGCTTGTGATACTGCATATGAAATTTGGAATCTTTTAGAAATCACTCATGAAGGTACTTCGCAGGTAAGGGATTCAAAGCTATTTGAACTGGAGTCTGAATTCAAAAGATTCAAAATGGAGGTAGATGAAGAAATTGATACAATGTACACACGATTCACTAAAATCGTGAACGATTCAAAGGTGCTGGGTAAGGTTTTCTCCAATGGAGATTTAGTAAGGAAAATCTTAAGATCACTTCCCCCGAAGTTCAATCATAAAGTGACTGCAATCTCTGAGTCATATGATCTTAAGACCTTACAATTGGAGAGCCTCATTGAAAATCTGAAAACTCATGAGGTGGAGTTGAAAATCCAAAGCCAAGAGTACAATTTGGAGCCCAAAAAGAAGAGCTTGGCGTTGAAATCAAGAAGGGAAGTTGAGACTGAATCTGAAGAAAGTGAGGAAGATGAGGAAGGACTATTTGTGAGGAACTTTAAAAAGTTTATGAGAAATCCGGAGAGGAGAAATTCATTTAAAAGATTTTTCAAAAAGAATGATTTTGTCTACCAAAAAGGCAAAGGAAAAATGGAGAATGAAGAGGAGCGTCCGCTACCGGAGTGCTACCATTGCAAGAAGATTGGTCATATCAGAAGCAAGTGCCCAAAATTTCTGAGAGAACAGAAAGAGAAGAGGCACGATAAGAATTTCAAAAAGAAGGTTCTGAAGGCGGAGACTTGGGATAACACAACTTCTGAAGGCTCAAGTGAAGCAAGCGATAAAGATAAAGAAGAAGCAAATGTATGCTTGATGGGGAAAGAAAATGCGTCATCTGACGACGATTGCAGTGTCCAAAGCAACACTTAGGTAACTCCTCCATCTTATGAAGACTTATATTCTGAATTTATGAAAACTTGCAAATTTTTGGATAAAAGCCTAAAGGAAATTGATTTTTTTAAGTCTGAAAATAAAGGTCTGTTAAAAGTGAATAAAAAGTATCAAATGAATTGAAAACTATTGGGAAAGAGAAGGTAATTTGTCAAGAGTGTGATCACTCTTCGACAAGGATAAAAGAACTTGAAAACACTATTTCTAAGTCCGATAAAAAATTTGATCAACTTCTAAAAGAGAAAAAGGACTTAGAAAAAGTGGTCAAAACTTCTCATTCTCAATTAGAGAATTAAAACAAAAATGTTGCAAATAGATGTGGCATGATAGTAAAAGAAATTTCAATTTTAAAGTCCAAAGTAAATGAGTTGAACATGGCAATTGGAAAATTTGGTGTTGGAAAAAAATCTCTGGATATGATTTTAGCCAACCAATGCCATGGGACAGCAAAATTTGGGCTAGGATACGTTTCTGGAAGCTCTGGAAGCTGTCAGAAATTTCCGACAGCTGATGTCGGAACCACCGACAGCTCCAGGTTCAGAAAACCTGTTTTTCAAAATGAAAATTTTTCTAAGTCCACACATAAAGATATTTCCTCCAGCAAGAGTCCAGAGAAACCATTGAAAAGTGGTTCCTCACCATTCATTGCATGTGCCAAATGTCATCAATTTGGTCACATCTCGGACTCATGCTGGAAGAAAGGAAAAGTTAATGTTAAACAAATCTAGGTACCTAAGGCGTCCACCTATACCATGGGATCGACCACTTGGGTAACCAGATCTTTACTCTCATCATCTTTTTAGGTGTGCGTGCAGGCTAGGAATAAGGAAGATGTGTGGTATTTGGACTCTGGATGTTCAAAACACATGACGGGCGATAAATCAAAGTTCCTTAGCATGGAGATGAAGAAAGGTGGAACAGTGACCTTTGGAGATAATGTCAAGGGTAAAGTCAAAGGCATTGGAGTAGTAGGTAACGAAGAATATAAAATTTCAAATGTTTTATATGTCAAAGGTTTGAAACATAATTTAATTTCTATTAGTCAACTATGTGATAAAAATCTAAATGTTTTATTTGACTCTAGCTCATACCTTTGCAAAATTATTGATTCCAAAACAAATGAAATTGTACTTACTGCACCAAGAATAAACAATGTCTATACAATCACTTTTCATGATTTATCTCATTCTACACTTAAATGTTTTATTTCAAGGAATGATGAACTTGAATTATGGCATAAGAGACTAGGAGATTCTAGTGCTAAACGCATAGTAAAGCTTTCTAAAAATAAAATAATAAAAGGTTTACCAAATTTGAATGGAAAGCTTTCTTCATTATGTTCACCATGCCAAAAAGGAAAGTTTACAAAATCATCTTTTAAAAACAAAAATGTTATTTCTACTACTAGACCTCTACATATATTACATATGGACTTGTTTGGTCCAATTACTACACAAAGTCTAGGAGGTAGAAAATATACGTTTGTTATTATTGATGATTATTCTAGATTTTGTTGGACATTGTTTTTAAATTCAAAATCTGATGCTTTTGATGAATTTGTAAAACTAATTTCACGTATTCAAAATGAACTTGATTTAAAAGTAAAATGCATTAGATCAGATCATGGAGGAGAGTTTGATAATGAAAAATTTATTTCATATTGTAATGAATTTGGGATAAAACACAAATTTTTCGCTCCTCACACACCACAGCAAAATGGTGTAGTGGAGAGGAAAAATAGAACACTTCAAGAATTAGGATGTACTATGCTTTGTGAATTTAAATTGCCAAAATATTGTTGGGCCGAAGCGGTTAGTACTGCATGCTATATTATTAATCGTGTCATGATTCATCCTACAATACAATTAACTCCTTATGAAATTTATTTTCAAAGAAAACCAAATGTATCTTACTTTAAAGTTTTTGGTTGTAAATGCTTTTTTTAATACAAAAGATAACTTAGGCAAATTTGATGAAAAATGTGATGAAGGAATTTTCATTGGTTATTCTTCAACTAGCAAGGCCTAGAGAGTCTATAATAAACGTACTAAAGTGGTTAAAGAATCTATTCATGTAAAATTTGATGAAAATATTTCTTGTGTAGAAAATACTAAAGTTGCAGATAGTGAGAATAATGAATAAGATGTGGAACAAAATCTGAGGAAAAATGATGATGATGATGAAGAAAAAGTAGAGAAAGAAGACGAAAAAGATGGTGAAGAAGAAGAAGAACAAGGATATGTACCTCCAACCGAGCTAAGGTTCTCAAAAGATCATCCGCAAGAATTTGTTATTGGAGAACCATTAAGTGGGGTACGTACACGTTCTAGTTTACATGAAAGTCTTTCAAATTTATGTTTTGTCTCAAATATAGAACCAAAAGATGTTGCCACCGCTTTAAATGATGAATCTTGGTTTCTAGCTATGAATGAAGAACTTAACCAATTTGAAAGAAATAAAGTTTGGATTCTTGTTGATAGACCTAGTGATCATCCAGTGGTAGGAGTCAAATGGATTTTCAAAAACAAATTAGATAGTGACTCTAGGGTCACTAGAAACAAAGCTAGGCTTGTAGCGAAAGGATATAATCAAATTGAAGGGGTAGATTTTGATGAAACATTTGCACCCGTAGCACGATTGGAAGCAGTTAGAATTTTTGTTGCATTTGCTAGTCATAAAAGATTTAAATTATTGCAAATGGATATTAAAACTGCATTTTTAAATGGGTTGATTAAAGAAGAAGTTTATGTTGAACAACCCTCAGGCTTTATAAATGAAAAATTTCCTAGTCGTGTGTATAGATTACTAAAAGCTTTGTATGGTTTAAAATAAGCACCACGAGTATGGTATGATAGATTGAATATATATTTATTACAAAATGGTTTTAAAATGGGCGGTGTTGATTGTACACTCTTCATTAAGCAAGTTGATGATGATTTAATTGTTTTACAAATTTATGTTGATGATATTATTTTTGGAGCCACTAATGAAGAGTTGTTGTAATTATGTTGTAAAAATGATGGAAAGTGAATTTGAGATGAGTATGGTAGGAGAATTAAAATATTTCTTAGGATTTCAAATTGTTCAAAAACATGATGGAGTTTTTATTAACCAATCAAAATATATTCATGATGTTTTAAAACGATTTGGATTTGAAAATCTCAAACAAGCAAATACTCCTATGAGTGTATCTTTAAAATTAGGAAAAGATGAAAGTGGAATATCCATAGATCAAACTTTATATAGAGGCATGATAGGTTCACTTTTATATTTAACCGCTTCTAGACCAGATATTATGTTTTCAGTTTGTTTATGTGCTAGATTTCAAGCCAATCCCAAAGAATCACATTTAAAAGCCGTAAAAAGAATTTTTAGATATTTAATTGGCACATCTAAACTTGGTTTGTGGTATCCTCATAGCGATGATTTTACTCTTTCTGGCTATTCTGATTCTGATTATGCCGGTTGTTCACTAGATAGGAAAAGCACTAGTGACACTTGTCACTTTTTAGGCCCTTCACTCATTTTGTGGTCGAGTAGGAAACAAAATTCTGTTGCCCTCTCAACCACCGAGGCCGAATACATCGCACTTGGTAGTTGTTGTGCACAAGCTCTTTGGATGAAACAAACTTTAGAAGACTTTAACATTAAACAACAAATAATAGAGCTACGGTGCTATAACAAAAGTGCAATTGATTTAACTTACAACCCGGTTCACCACTCTAGGTCTAAACATATTGACGTTAGGCATCATTTTATAAGAGACCACATTAAAAATAATCAGATTAAAATTTCATTTATAGGCACGGATAATCAACTAGCGGATATATTCACTAAACCGTTACCAGATTCCCATTTTTCTATGGTTAGGCTAGAATTGGGAATCCTAGACATTTCACAATGATTATATCACTACTTATGACCTATAAAATTAAAAATATCACAAACCTATACATTTTAAAAAGAAAAACTAAATTTTAAATCAAACCATAGAATTTGAATGACTTAACAAAAATTCTCACATCATTAATATTACATACAAATTGTTCCAGACAAACAGTAGAAAACAACATAAGATTAAGTTCATTAATAGAAAATGAAATCTGGGCAAGTTCATTGTCGCCCAGGCGACAGTGAATGTCGGAAAATTCCGACATCAGTCAGAAGCAACAACCTGCTGGAAACTACTCAGAATCATCATATCCAGCCCCGCTGCTTTCTGGACAGTCTTCTGAAGATCCACGTCTTATGGCATTTCCACGTCGAGTCCGCCTAACCGATTGGCGTGGCGGTTCTTCATCTGGGATTTCCCATTCGTCCGCTTCTTCAGGAGTGGGCTTTAACTTCAGTCCCTTCACTAGAAATTTCATATACTTCTGCATTCTACTGCGATCTTTCTTCACTTCTTTCTTGTGTTCTTCAAATGAATCACGAAGATCATCTATAGACTCTCGTAGTGATCCTCCTCTAGGATTTGTAGGCTCTCTAATCTCTACTCCAGGATGAGGCTTTTTATGAGACTTCTTCACTTTCATGGTACCCGTATAGTATATCTCAGGAACACAATCATCTAAGTACGAATCTTGACATATCCATTCATACTTCTTATATAGAATACGTTGAATTATAGCCCCCATTGGCAAAGTATGAATCTTCACCCATTTTGGATGTTTTAATCTAAAAGCATAACGAATCTGGGCAAGGATGAGGTCCGCTACATCGAAGGATTCCTCCTCTATAATAAAATATGTAAACAACGTCAACTGTGCTGTGATACTCCTTGTATCACCACTTTTTAGCATGACCGTGTTCCTTAATATGTCTTGGACTAAATAGGCATCAGGAGTAAGTGAAGAGACTTCCGTGATTAGCGTCCTCTTTTGACTTCCATGTAAACACATATTTACAAGAGTCCAATCTCTGTCCTTTCTATAACTCTCTACTATGTCTGGCATATGATCACTCATAAGAAGACCAAATTCATCTCGAAGATCAACATGTGTTATTTCCACTTGTTGAACTTAGATTCTCGATCTCACTCCCCCATCCAATTCAGTGTATTTCGGGTCTTCCAAATGGTTGTAAAACTCTTGGATCAAGACAGATGAGAACATATCTACCGAAATTACTGATAATATACCTGCATTAGCAAGACGAATGTAGATATGGTCGTCCTTAGGAGAGTCAAATTCGACATATTTTGAAACTCTAATTATTGCTTTCTCAATCCCCGAATATACTTGATAAGAACTATGCGCATCTTTAGATGTACTTTTCCGAGCCTTAGAACTGGAAGCCATTCTGCAAACATAACAAAACTAAGTTAAACAAGTTCTGTGCACTGGGACGATGTCGCCCAGGCGACATTAACTGTCGAAAAATTCTGACAGTAATCCAGTGAACTTTTTATAAGATTTTTCAACTAAACTTCCAGATCTACTCAAAATCAAGCTATATTTCTTTAAAAATTTTTTTTTTGAACAAAACTACACCTTCTCACATATCATTTACTATTCATCTTCTTCAACCATCTTCAAAAAGAAAATCTTCAGTTTTTGAAATTAAACCATGTAAAAATACAACTCTTAAACCCCAAAAATCACAAGATCCAAACACATTTCACCAAGATCCAACAAGATCCACTTGATTTACACTAGATCTACACCTTTTATACACAAAACTTCAAAGGTCTACACAATTCATTCAAAGTAAAATGAAAAACACATTTTTCTTCTTCTCTACTTTACAAAATCTCCAATCTCTAAAAAACATTTGAGTCAAAAATCTAAAAATCAAACAAACATACCTTAGATCTATGGTTGTCGCCGCACTCCGACAGTTTCCTCTCGCCTTCCAGTCCAGAAAATGAGATACAATCGGGTTTGACTCAGTTTTTAGCCGTCTTTATACTTCTAGCTGTCGCCCAGGCGACAGTGACTGTCGGAAAATTCCGACAGCTCCAAAATTTGCTTAATCTTCAATTTTGGTCTCTATGATGCTTTACACTAGTTATATGTCATTATTAATGCTACAACTCATGAATTGATGCCAAACCATGTGCTTTTATTTATTTTAAAATGGCTATTTCCATGATTATATGATTTCATTTCCGCTCTATCATAGTATTGACACTCCTGCTAAGTGGTATAGACTATTGGAAATTGTTTTCGCATGCCTCTAAGTATGAGAAATTGTTTATATATAATAATGAGCTATCACGTTCACTTCTTTTGATCCATACACATGTCTTTCTATTTAATATATACATGAATCATGTTTACTTTAACATAATACAATAGCATTTCATAAATACTACTTTCAACCTTGATTTGTTAGCACAACCAAATATACACCATCTTTTGCGATTCAAGTGAATTCGGAGATCCTTGGTCAATTAAAAATACATATCTATACAAACTACAAAGTTACGATATCAAAAACTATGTGATCAACAAAAAGTTTAAATTGAGGACAAGGATACTCCACCAAGCACTACTTACCCTCCTGATAAGTCTTAATAAGCATTGTGAGGTTGAGCACCTTGGAAAGAATTGTAAAGTGACTTGAGCAAAATAAAAAAAATGGTATTCTATTCTTATTGTGCTATATCTTCAAGGTCAAAGTTGTTTTTTATATGCTTATATTATGTTTTCTATTCCAATGATCATGTAAATTAAATAATTTCATATGTTTGATAAAAGCAACACTTGTTCACATCATTATGTTATATAAACCTTCATCTCATGAGAATTGGACCGAAAAGATTCCAAATTTCTATACACAATTGTGTCTTTCTATGATACTTTAAAATGACATTAATCATGTTTAAGTTATTTTTTATTCTACTACTTCATATGGCTATCCCATCTCTTCATGAGGTTATTCAATACTATGGCATATTACTATTATTTCAAGACCTTCAATCATTTTCAACACAAGTGCTTCCGCTTACTCTTATTTTCTACTTATTTGTTAGCACAACCAAATATACACCATCTTTTGCGATTCAAGTGAATTCGGAGATCCTTGGTCAATTAAAAATACATATCGATACAAACTACAAAGTTACGATATCAAAAACTATGTGATCAACAAAAAGTTTAAATTGAGGACAAGGATACTCCACCAAGCACTACTTACCCTCCTGATAAGTCTTAATAAGCATTGTGAGGTTGAGCACCTTGGAAAGAATTGTAAAGTGACTTGAGCAAAATAAAAAAAATGGTGTTCTATTCTTATTGTGCTATATCTTCAAGGTCAAAGTTGTTTTTTATATGCTTATATTATGTTTTCTATTCCAATGATCATGTAAATTAAATAATTTCATATGTTTGATAAAAGCAACACTTGTTCACATCATTATGTTATATAAACCTTCATCTCATGAGAATTGGACCGAAAAGATTCCAAATTTCTATACACAATTGTGTCTTTCTATGATACTTTAAAATGACATTAATCATGTTTAAGTTATTTTTTTATTCTACTACTTCATATGGCTATCCCATCTCTTCATGAGGTTATTCAATACTATGGCAAATTACTATTATTTCAAGACCTTCAATCATTTTCAACACAAGTGCTTCCGCTTACTCTTATTTTCTACTTCCTATCTCTTCCCTTAAGAACTACTCATTCATTTCCAATTAACTTTTGCTAATACCAAAAGGGGGAGAATTATAAGTATATTCAAGAAATCAAAGAACAATTCCACCTAAATCTTCCACCTAAACAATACATCATTTCACTTTACTATAACATTTAGGGGGAGCATTCATTTAGGGGGAGCATTCATCTAGGGGGAGCTTACATTTAAGAGGAATATATCATGTTATTTTTGTGCACACACCATATGTTAAAAACAACAACCTAAATAGACATGATTTCTTTTTATACGGATTTGTTATTATCAAAAGGGGGAGATTGTTGGAGCATGCATTTCGCACTCTTCCGGTTTGATAATAACAAAATCCCGTTTGTATTTGATTCTACTTTTATTGATGGTGTGCAGGTAACAGGTATGAGATGTTCACAATTTGACTGTATGAATAATTTCAATGTCGGAATTTTCCGACATCTACTGTCGCCCAGGCGACAGGACAGAAGTTACAGTAACTGCCCGCACGGCAGCACGACGAACAATAGTTTGGCGCTGTCGGAATTCAGACAGCGATGTCGCCCAGGCGACAGGCAAGAAGTTACAGCAACTGCTCGTACGACAGCACGACGAATGTCAGTTTGGCGCTGTCAGAATTCCGACAGCGATGTCACCCAGGCGACAATGAAAATCAATAAAGTGGTTCGTTTTGTTCGTGTATTCCAAGCTTTGAAGATTCTAAGTTCCTTCCTGAGTGCATACGAACCAGAGAGATCCAAAACCTCATCAACTCCCATTTGTGCTTAGAAGGTTTGAGATTGAAGACGAGATCGGACGCGCTTCTACATCAACGATCATCTCGAGGCTTCAACCTTCCTTTCAGAGATCTGAATTTCTAGGGAGTTCTTCATTTCATTTTGTATTTTCATTTATATACATTTCACTTTGTATTGGTTGGGAAATTGTCTCCTTGTGCGTGATGTCTAAGTCCTTGCGTGGCTTAGGGGAAAATTGCTTCCTTGTGCGGAGCGTCCAAGTCCTTGCGTGGTTTGGTAGGAAATCGTGGCCTTGTGTGCTACGTATAGATCTTGGGAAGATCTAGAGGATAGGCTTGGGCTTGGTCTAGGGAGAGACAAGTAATAGCCTTCCGATCTTAAGCATTGTTAAGATCATTTTTATTATATGTGAATTTCATGATTAAAAATTATGACTTTTTCTTTAATTGCAAATTTGGTTGATTAATCTTTAACTTAGAAATTTGTGTTTGAATTAATTTAAAATTTTCATAGTTTGAAAATTTTTATAAGTGATTTTTAGAAAAGCAAATTTGTTTTAAAAATTCTTAAGTAAAAAATCATATTTTAAAAAAGGCCCTTATTCACCCCCCCCCCTCAAAGGGTGCCACAAGATCCAACACTGTGGTCATCGAGCTCGCCCCTGTTCGGCGAAATCATCAGCAGTCGACGTAATGTTCTATGCTCATTAAAGCCAAAGGGACGGTCTCGCAAGAGGAGTCGCGAGATCCAGACCTCGGCAGATATCTTCAAAGGACTGGGCTAAGCGAGGGCGGGCAAGTCAATACCTCGCAGGCCGTTGGCAGAAGAGACCCTTTGTTCAGTAAAGAGGTGTTTAGCGAAACGTGTTCAGTGCGCGGCAAAGTTAGTAGGCGATCTCGCAGGAAGGCTCACGAGCTTAGAGCCTCAGCTTCCAGCGAGCTCAATTCTGCGCTCGATAAATGTCGAACAGAGCTCAGCATTCATCGGACGACGCCCGACGAACAAAATATACTCTGTAGCACCGCTCGACAAATTACAGCAGGGAAGCAACGGTCGACGAACCGCCCATCTCAGCAGACAGAGAACAACCTAATGTTCGGCATCCGTCGACCTCGTCTGTGATCGGCAAAGTGACCAGCGTTTAGCGAAAGGTGTGTTGAGCTCGACAAAGTCAAGAGGTGGTCTCGCAGGAAGGCTCGCGAGACCGGACCTATGCAGATACCGCCATAATTGGGCGGCGAGGTCCTCGCAGGGCGATCGCCTAGGAGCGGCATCGCGAGCAGGACTCGCGAGAGGGCCTGCGAGAGCTTCAACAGTCAAGTTCTCGCAGTTCCTTGCCCATATGTTGATATGGCCAGATTACCCTTTTACCCTTGGTGGTCTGCCTTTAGCCTCTCCAAACAGCGGAGTTTGGCTGTTAGCAGACTCATTTGGGGTGCAGATTGTAAAATCAGAAGGCGGGATCCTGCTATTTGCAGGCCAGATCAGAAAACTTATAAATAAGACCTAAAGGGCACCTTTGGAGAAGACTTCACTTCGACTTCTCTCTCCTCAGGCTTTCTTTGGTTAGAATTTCTAGGTCTCTCCAAGGTGCCCGAGTCTCAGCTTTGGCTTGCGAGGGGAAGCGCTCAACGATCTTCCGGGTTAGTGGAGGGACCTCCTCGGTGTGACTAAGGTCTTAGTCATTTTTCTAGTCTTCAGTCTACCTTCTCCGAGGGATCGGAAAGAGTTAGCTGCCCCTCATTTCAGTGAGGGCTCCGAGCTCCACAAGAGGCCAAGATATCGGTTTCAACATTTATGTGCGGTGAACGTGGCTGGTCCAAGAAAGTTCCAAGGAGTGGATATGACAGGAGACGAGGATCAAGGCGAGGAGTTCAGCGAGTCACCGCGGGTGGTGATGCCGAGAATGTTTGCGGACTTCAGGAGGGAGGTGCTTGACACGTTCGGGCTGACGGTCGCGGAGCTACGGAGTGAGTTCGCAACCCCAGCACTTCAGGCGACCCTTGCCCCAGCAACATTTGGCGAGAACGCCCTGGGGAGGAGGGCCGGAAAGGAAATCGCCGGGAGTTTAGTTCAAGACATGGAGGGGCGAGTGTTGTTTGCCAGCCCGACGAGCTTCGTGCCGGCGAGCTCTTTGCCAGTGAGCACTGTGCAGGCGAGCGCGCGCCTGGAGGATGTAGCGACTGTTGGAGTGGTCCAGGCGAACACCGTTCTCGCGAGCGCAGTCCCCGTGAGCCCGAGTCTGGCGAAAGAGCTCGGGGGCGTGTTGAACGAGAAAGGGGGCAGAAGGGGGAAGTCCCTTCTGCGAGTTGGTACTTTCTACACCTGTCCCGGCAGAGTTCGGAGAGTGGGACAGGGTGCACTACAATGGCAGGGATGATCCTGTCCAGCATCTCCAGTCGTTTGAGGACTCGGTCTCTATCAGGCTGATGTCAGATGCTTTCAAGTGTCGGCTCTTCGCCGTCACCCTCAAAGAGAGGGCCAGGGATTGGTTCCACCAACTCCCTATTGGGTCAATCTACGCCTTTGAAGACTTGCGCTGGAGCTTCCTTTTGCGATTCTCAACTTCGAATAAAAGGAAGAAGGACGCCGAGTATGTCTTCAAAGTGAAGCAGGAGCCCAAGGAGTCGTTGGCTCGCTACGCGGACCATTTTCAAGAGGAGGTGCTGGTCACTCAGGAGATGCATGGGTTCGCACTCCAACTCGCTTTCACCGTTGGGCTAAGGGAGAGCTTTTTCAAAATGGCTTTGAAGAGGAAATCCCCCATCTCCTACGAGGAGTTGATGGAGAGGGTGGCGGAAGAGATTGAGAGTGAGGAGGCCAACCCGAAGCTTACCAAGAGGCTAGCAAAGCTCAGTGAGGTGTAGGTCAGGCAACAAGAAGTAAGGAGAAGGGAAGAGCCCAGGGCCCCGGAGGGGGAGTGGAGGCAGCGTGCTGAAGGAATGTAAGGTCAGGGAAGAGGTTACGGCCCGGGAAGGGGTAACTTCTATGGAGGACAAGGAAGACCCCACCAGTTGGGGTGGAGGAGGGTCCGAGGCAATTGCCTCCCCCACCTCAGCAAGCCATGGAGATCAGGCAGGGTAGAGGAGGAAGAGGAAGAAGAGAAGAGGCTAGGGAAGAAACATGGGCAGGGAGAAGGAGAAGGAATAGGATGGCGTAGGGCAAAGCGGGAGAGGTGACGCTGCCATATTGTGACTTCCATGATGAGGAAGGTCACGCGACGGCCACCTGCCCAAAGTTCCTAGAGACAAAAAGGGCCCGAGTGCCTGGGCCGCGACAACAGCAACCGATAAGGATTGAGGAGGTCGAGCCACGAGAGGAGGAGGAAGAAAGGTGTGATCGAAGACAGAGTTGATGTGGGGAGTAGAGGAGGGATCGGGGTGATTCATGGGGGGTAGGGGTGGAGGTAACCCGCAAGTCTAGCCTCCATACCATCTATCAACAAAGCGTGGCCTCAACATCCACTGCTCCACCCCCAGCGGAGAAAATTACTTTCTCTTAGAAGGACATGCCAGGGCATGAAGATCCATTCTGCGATGCGTTGGTCATCCAGACCGCCATCGAGAACTTCACCGTCTCGCGGATTTTAGTCGATAACGGGAGTTCGGATAACGTCGTCTTCAAGAAGGGGTTTGATGAGATGAAGGTGGAGGCCGAGAGGGTGTTGGCCTCGGATGGTCCCCTATTTGGTTTTTTGGGAGAAAGGAAGGAGGTAGAGGGTGGAGTGGGGCTCCACGTGACTCTCAGAGGACAGTCCCGGAACTGCCGCTTCGTGATAGTGGATGCCCCGAGCAGCTACAATGCCATCTTTGGACAGCCACTCATCAGCGCGTTTAGATGCTTCCCTTCCACCTTCCACCAGTTTCTCAAGTTCAACACGGGTGGAATCTAGGTTCGGGTCCGGGGAGACCCCAAAGTTGCGAGACAGTGCTATGTGACGGCTGTCAACACCATAGCCTGGATGGGAGAAGCGGAGGAGTGGGACAATGTGATAGAGGAAGCGGCAGAGGCCAGATGCAAGGAGGAAGAAGAGGAGAGGATGGAGGAAGAGGAAATTCATGCCCAGGAAGGGGTAGCTGAAGGACCCAGGGCGGAGGGAGGAGGAGAAGAGGAGAAAGAAGAGGGTGCCCAGGAAGGAGGGGTGGAGGAGTTGATGATGGTAGGGGAGGAAGAGACGGAGGAGAGAGCCCAAGCGCTCGCTTGCGGCGGAGAGAAGGAAAATGCTTGGGGTGAGCAATATAGGCTGGAGGCCGTGGAGGAGGTTGTGGAGCTTGAGGTCACCACTCGGCTTGGGGTGGTGGAGAAGGTCCGGGTCAGCGGAGAGCTCAGTTCGGAGGAGCAGGCTGAGATCCTAGACTGGGTGCAGAAGAATGTGGATGTCTTCACTTGGAGCGCCGCGGAGATGCCCGGGATCGATGCGAATGTGGATTGCCACCGCCTCAACCTCGACCCTAGCACCCGCCCCATCCGTCAAAAGAAGAGGGCCACGACGGACAAGCTGGAGGGACCGATCCGCGAGGAGGTGGAAAAGCTCCTACAAGCAGGTTTTGTGTCGGAGATCCAGTATCCAGGCTGGGTCTCCAATGTAGTCATGGTAAAGAAGGGTGGAGGTAAGTGGCGCATGTGTATCGACTTTTCACTGCTTCATAAATCATGCCCGAAATATTGCTACCCCCTGCCTAGAATCGATGCGCTGGTTGACTCAGCCGTCGGTTTTCCTGTAATGTCTATCTTAGATGCTTTTTCAGGTTATCATCAAATCCGCATGCACCCCCCGGACATCAAAGATGCTCCTTCATCACGGGGGACGGATGTTACTGTTATTAGATGATGCCTTTCGGGCTCAAGAATGCAGGTGCCACGTATCAAAGGATGATGGATCGGGTCTTTCGCGAACAGAGGGGAAGAAACTTAGAGGTTTATGTTGATGATCTCATGGTAAAAAGTCGGGACCTTGGGTCTCACCTCCGAGACCTTGAAGAGACGTTTGGGACCCTGCGAAAGTAAAAGATGAAACTCAACCCCTTGAAGTGTGTCTTCGGGGCTAGCTGAGGGAAATTCCTAGGTCACTTGCTCACTCCAGCGGGGGTGGAGCCTAACCCAGACAAGGTCAAGGCGATAATAGAGTTGGGGTCGCCATGAAACCCAAAGGAGGTTCAGAGCCTCACGGGGAAGCTGGACGGACTTAGCAGGTTCCTCTCCAAGGAGGGGGAGAAGTGTGCGCCCTTCTTCAAGGTACTGGGGGGCAATAAAAAATTCGAATGGACCTCGGAATGTGAGGAAGCTTTTCAGGCCTTGAAAGGACAACTCACCCAAACCCCCCTGCTTCAAGGGCCGAGACCGGGAGAAGTCCTATCCTTGTAACTGGGAGTAGGATCTGAGGTGGTAAGTTCAGTGCTGATCCGGGAAGAGGGAAGAAAGCAATTCCCTATCTACTATGTCAGCCGAGTATGAAGAAGGCGGAGCTCCGGTACCCAATTTTGGAGAAGTTGGCTTTCGCGTTAGTGGTGGCGGCTCGGAGGCTCTGACCCTACTTTCAGGCACATTCAATCAAAGTGGTAATAGATCACCCACTTTGCAAAGTCATGGAAGGGGTGGAACACTCGGGAAGATTGGCAAAGTGGTCCGTAGAGCTGAGTGAGTTCAACATTACATTCGTCCCTAGGGCGTCAATCAAGGCCCAAGCAGTGGCAGACTTCATGGCTGACTACACATCCGAAGTGGGGGAAAGTGAACCGCCTCCCCCAGAGGTGTGGAAGATGTTGGTGGATGGTGCGTCAGGAAGGCACTCCTATGGAGGGGGAATCATCCTGGTAAGCCCTCAAGGTACAAAGATCGAACAAGCTCTGAACATCCACTTCCCGATTACCAATAACTAAGCTGAGTACGAGGCGGTGATAGTGGGCCTCCGGCTGGCCCAGGAACTGGGAGTGCAAGATGTGGAGGTCTCAACGGACTCCATGGTTGTGGCATGCCAAGTCCTAGGAGAGTTTGAAGCGAAGGATCCGACTCTCCAGCGGTATCTGGAAAAGGTCAAGGGAGTCATCGGGCGATTTTGCACTTTCTCCATCAGACACGTGTCGAGGGAGGAGAGCATCCCCGCGGACCTCCTATCCAAGTTCGGTCCCCGAGCAGGTAGAACGGTCTCGGAACTCTTCCGACCAACCATCGATGAAGGAGAACTGATGGAGGTAGATCAGCGGACCTCGTGGATGGATCGTTTCATCACCTTCCTATCATCAGGGAAGTTCCCTGAAGGGGACATAGACAGGCGACGCTTCAGGTATAAGTCAGCTTATTATTCCTTGCATGCAGGAGGGCTATATAGGAAAACTCTCTCGGGACTCCTGGCCCGTTGTGTTTCCGAGGAGGAGGTCCCGAAAGTCCTGGAGGAAATTCACTCCGGGGAGTGTGGCAGTCATTCCGGGAGCCGAACCCTGGAGGGGAGGGTGTTGAGGCAAGGCTATTTTTGTCCCACGCTCAACAAAGATGCGACCGAGTTCACAAGGAGGTGTTCAAAGTGCCAACTCTATGCTCCACTCCAACTCCTCCCAGCCTAGAGACTTCGGACCATCACAGCTCCCTGGCCTTTTGCCATATGGCGGTTGGACCTATTTGGCCCTTTCCCTCAAGCTAGCGGCCAGAGAAGGTTCTTGCTGGTCATGATCGATTATTTTTCCAAGTGGGTAGAAGTGAAGGCACTCGCCAAGGTAACATCTCATGTTGTAAGGAATTTTGTGTGGGGAGAGATTGTAACACCTCCCCTGTAATGACCATATAATATGGGTCCGGCCGGGACCCCACAACATATAACCTACACAGCTTTAGTATTAAAAGATGATATTAACTACCCAACTCAAAACTCAGATAATACACAGCGGAAACAAACATAAAACACAGAAATTGTCCACACTACATAGGAGTCCAACTGGCCTTAAGGCCTTACAAAACCAACGTCCAAATCATCAAACATTCAATACTAATAAGACATCCCAACAAAAGGGGGAAGATAGTTTTTCCTAAACTACCTCGGCATGCAAGCCGGATATAACAAAATACGAAGAAAGTAATCCAGAAAAACAACTAAGCACTTCATGACGCTTTAGTCCTTTTTGGCCGGCGCGCTGGGTCCAGCCTGCGATTCTTGCCCTGCAACCAAATCACAAAGAGCGGTAAACGAGGCTCAACTATGGCTGACCACAAACGGTGTAACGACATTTCTCCTCCCGGCCGTCCTAGCGGACCCCGGGGAACTACTTCACCCTGCAAGTCAGCACTTCGTATGCAAATGTACATAAAGAAAAGCAACATAAATACAGGCATGAGTGTCACAAACATCATCCACGTTTCTATGTTGAGCAGGTAATAAAAAGGGGCCTACCAATGCAAAATGAATGCAAACCCGGGTTTCACCCAAGGCACCCTAAAGCGTATGAATTTATCACATCATCATACATCATCATCACATCACAAACACAATGGTACTTATCATTTCCCTGCAAGGGATCATAACCCAAGGGCAAGAGCTCTCGCTGAGACCCACCTCGCCTGGCTCACCATGCCATCGGGCTTGTCTAACAGCTCACACGCTCGGGCCGCCAACAACACACCAAGACCGATACTAAGAATTCTGGCTATCCAAAACGTCCCAAGGCCCTGGACTTACTCTCGGGACAATGTCTACCGATTGCCTCGCTTGGCGACCGTCAACGGACTCATCCGTAGCACAGACATTCTCGTCAGTCAACAATCGAAGGGACTAATCTTGCCGGGACACTCTCCACACGTGAATCTCAGTCTCCACGGGATAGCCAGCCGACCACAAAGACCAATCGCGCCTTCGCACAACACTAGGCATCACAAGCCCCAAATTCCGCACATTATTTCTCCGCCCTAAACCCAACATTCGTTACCACACAAAGCTACAAGGGCATCACAACGACGAGTTCGCCGTATTCGGATTTCTAACAAAACCCCTAGAATGCACGTAAATCAACATCACCGAATCGGACCTACAGCCAAAAATCCGACTTCACCCACAATGCCTAATCCGCTAACGGAGCGGATCTCTAGTGCAAATCATGTCGGGGACGGACTCAATCAACCCGATGGTTCCTTTCAAACCAAGGCGACCCGGATCCGTCTCACTCGACGGATCCGGTGCCAAAATGCAGAAAACAAAGGGATGCCATGCACGCATCCTAAAGACCGGGAGGAGAAATGTCGTTACCTTTTGAGATCTCCTTCTAGCCATGAGAAGCTTGCAAATAAACGGTGGAGAAGAAGCTCCTCGACGCCCTCTACGCGTTGCCGGTCTTGGATCGGCGAACGGAGCTTCGAAGCTCCGGCAATGGCAGATTCCCCTTCTCCTTCCTCCTTGCCTCCTCCTCCTTTCTCTAACCTAAGAGAGAGAAATGACTTGGAAATATGAGGGTTTAACTCCTCTACTAAGACCTAAAACCCCCCAGCCAACCATCGCAGCCGTTGGATCAAATCCCAAGATTTTGGACGGCCGGATCGTCATCCCCGTCACTTTTCGCGGAGCAGAATAAACAGTGCGCACGAGCAGCGGCGCACGGTCAGTGATCGTGCGCGGCCAACATCCCCTGATCGTGCGCTACACGATCAGCCGACCTTCAACCCTTGTGAATTAACGCACGATCAGGCGCACGACCACTGGTCGTGCGCGAAGGAGGCCAGTGAGCATGCACGAAGAACCTGCTATGGAATTTCCAGCCTATTCCGAGCGCGACGCTACCACTCCGCCTACCTCGCTGGACTACGATTTTTGGGGTGTTACATCTCCACCCCCCTTAAACGAATTTCGTCCTCGAAATTTCAGAATTTAAAAAGGAAATTCATAAAGCATACCTGGAGAAAAAAGTTCTGGGAAATCCTCCCGCATCGCTTGCTCACGCTCCCAAGAGAATTCGTCTCGCCCGCAGTTGTCCCATCGCACCTTTACAAGTTTGACTTCCTTGTTGCGCAACTGCCGAACTTCCGAATCCTCCACGCCAATCGGACGAACCCTCGTCCCCAAATCCTCCATCACCGGCACCGTCGCCGCTTCGACTACGACGCTCGGCTCCACCAGAGCTTTCCTCAACACAGAGACGTGGAATACATCATGTAATCCACTCAGCTCTGCGGATAACGCCAAATGATAGGCTGCTTCGCCTATACGTTCCGTAACCTCGAACGGACCCAGATACCGCGGATTCAATTTCTTGAGTCGTCGCATGATGCGATAATTTCGGCAAGTGCACCGATCGCGCAAGTAATAAAAATGGGGAAAATCCCCAAGTGTCGGTCTCTTGAGGAACACAGTAAGGTGGAATTTAATATCGAGGAAGGACTTGAGATCGAAGTCCTTGGTCGGTGTTACAATGGATGGTTGGTTTGGTTTGCGAATAATAAAATAAAATACTACGCCTACTCCTATGCAATGCCGCTATGCAATGCTTTGATTGGCGAGATGGAGACTGAGCAGGCCTTGAGCGCACTGCGTCGAAAGGGCGGATGGGCGAGAAGGCAAGCGGAATGAGGGTCGCAAGCACCTCGTCAACAATAAGCACGCCACAAGCAATTGCTAGTGCGGCACCGGTCACGGTGGTGGAGTGGGAGATGGAATAGGGCGCACCTCAATAACACAAATGAACTAGATAATTCCAAAATCATGAAATAAGCAATAATACACATGGTTCATAGCATTCATCATCTAAATAAAGAGATTACAACAAATATAACCACACAAGTAGAAGAAAAAGGCAAGAAATACGACCGAATCCGGAGTCTCGTTGTAGATTCACGGTAGGAAGCACCGGGTTGTCAATCCGCGTCCTAGCTCGGTCCCAACTGCGTCCGGGGTAGAGGAGGGCTGTCACACCTCCCAATGGACCCGTCTTCTCCAGCGATTTAC
The DNA here is from genome assembly GCA_033032865.1 of Dactylorhiza incarnata. Classification (NCBI taxonomy): domain Eukaryota; kingdom Viridiplantae; phylum Streptophyta; class Magnoliopsida; order Asparagales; family Orchidaceae; genus Dactylorhiza; species Dactylorhiza incarnata. Next base: position 5,919,274 of record JAWHQI010000068.1, read on the forward strand.
CATCCGACCACGTCTAGTGCGAAGAACTTCTTCCTTAGCGATCAAAATGAGTGTAGGATCCCTTCTTGCAAGCCCTTGGATGATGGAGGAGGCCTAGGGGATGAAAACCCTCTGAAAATGGCGAAAACGGCGGAAGGAACGGAGTCCAAATGCGTTCTCCCGACCTAATTCGCGATCAGGTCATTATATAGGCGCTGAATTAAACAGCGCGCACGGTCATTGGCGCACGACCAGTGGTCGTGCGCACTAGAATCCTGTGATCGTGCGCCTGTCTGGGTAGAACCTGCAAGAAACGGAGTTTATAGAAGATAATGTTCGCACGACCAGTCGCGCACGACCAGTGGTCGTGCGCACTGGAGTCGATGGTCGTGCGCACTACAGTAAACAGAACTCAGAAATTAAATGGTAAGTGCGCACGAGCAGTGGCGCACGACCGGTGGTCGTGCGCACTGTCGTTGATGGTCGTGCGCACTGCACCAAACAGAACTCGTGAAAAAGGGTTAAGTGCACACGATCAGTGGCGCACGACTAGTGGTCGTGCGCAATAGAACCGGTGATCGTGCGCAGTGTTCCTATGCAGAATTGCACCGGGAACACTTGCACGACTCCTATTCCCGCACAACTACAGATCTAGCCACTGAAAGTGGCACTTAGCAGCACAAGAATACTACTAAAGACAAAAAGCACGAAAATCACACCAAAGTGGGCCAAGATGTGCACCTAGCATGGATTATCAAATATAAACTATAACAAGGCTAAAGTGCGGAGAATTGACTAATTAACGGCCCGGATGAGTCCAAAAAATGTGTATATGATCAGGACTCATCACACCCCCAGACTTAACTGTTTGCGCGTCCCGAGCAAACGAATCCGGCGGAGCGTGAAAACGATAATTGACATAGAGAATTACACAAAGGAGTACGGTGCGAAGTAACATACGCATGCAAGTAGAGAATTTAGTAGAAGGAGATTCTAGATATGCTAAATAATTTACAAGAGTATTAAAGCGTAATTAAAGATTTAGATGTACTCAATTGGTGAATTATGAAGAATTTGACGATCATGCCCGGTATGAAAGTGACGAGACGCTGAGGCAGGTGTTACAAAAGATAGGGGCTTAGGAATAACTCCGCTGAAATCCATCACCGTCGTGAACCATACGCTTGCCCGGTTACACTCTCTCCACGGCGCTAGCACTCTCGCAAGTCAAATCAGTAGGGCTTTTAGGAGTAAAACGAGGCTTAGGTTACGGTATGATATTCAAAGTTAAACACGGTGGCTACGCAACCCAAGTGAGCTAACGGAACGCCGCACCATACAAGACCAACGAACAATGCTCGTGTGACACACCCCCAGACTTATCATGAAAACCAGGTGTGCACACGGCCTACTTCACAAATACCAACAGATTTTCTGTTTTTAGCTCGGGAGGATTTTTTTTCAAAATACTCTTTTTTTTTTCTTTTACAAATTTTACTTCTTTTATTGAACCCCCGGTTGGTTCAAAATCAGCAGATGGACTTTATTTTCCCATCATAACACAACGATTCCACACTCCACACAAGTTTAGAATTATGAGCGCAGTTAAAAACGTTTTGGTTGCGGGAGTAGGATAGGCTTCAGGCTTTGGTGGATGAAGAGGGGCTGTACAAAGGAATGGTAGGCACAAAATTGGCTTGCAAAGGGGAATGAAATGGACATGGAATAACAAAGCTCAAACTAGCCAAAGGGTGGCCTACATCATGCTTGACTCAACGAGTAGCTCTCACCCATGCTTCGAGAGTCGCTTGGGGCAAGTTCTTAGCCCACGAGAAAGATAAACCTTCCTCCCGACTCGAGCAACACACGGCTAGCAATCGCACACACACAACACCGGGTTATCGTCAATTCCATACAAATTCACCACTTGAGTATATTAAATCTAAATTTACGCAGAAATACTAAACATAAATTAGATGCATAAAGAAAATCTAGTTCTACACAAATTCTACCATAGCATGCGAAGTGACTAGAACACTACATGAGTCAACATCGCACTCCAAATAATAATTCCTGCGTTAACAACCTATTTCACATTCCAACCAAACTAGTTTAAACGGAACAACAACAAAAAGACAAGCACGCACTCAAGTGGGAGAAGTGGTGTGAGAATAATGCAACGATGATAATGAAAATGATAAATAAAAAGTAACCTTCTAGTATGCAATGCAGCATGTGCACATTGGATAACAACAACCGCTCCCCCAGACTTAAGCTAAGCGATATATCTAGAAATTGAAGCAAGAAGAGGGGAGGAAGTGTTACCCAATGCTCAGAAGTGAGCATACCAGACGATTGGCGTAAATGATCAAGAATAGTCCGCAGCATCCGCTCTCAAGAGAAACAAAGGCCACCTGAAAGTTATACACTAGAGCAACAAAAATAGTAAAAACTGGACTAAACATGTGAGAGCACAAAAAATCAAGAATTCTAAGTTATCACCCATGGGAGTGAACTTGTTCCTGCAATAAATATTGAGCACTCGCACACAAAATAAGGGAACAGAAAAAGCTGAATAAATAAAACTATGCCCAGAAGAGCATTCCACAAACAAAATGTTATTATTACAAACATCAAAAGAGAAGGAGTTCAAACGACTCAACAAAAGAAACTAAACAGAAAGCACGGCTTAGAATATCTCGCATGCAGGGAGGAAGATCACTCGTCGTCGCTGTCGCTATCTAACACCACAACGGACGGCGACCGTCTGGAAGATGACGCGGCCCGACCCGGAGGTGGGGGGAAGTTTAGCCCTCCCCGCAGTGCTTGCTGATAGACGAAATCCGTAAGCCAGTACTGGTTTGCCTCCAAATCGGAGAGGCGCCGATCGAAACTTGGCACCTCCGGCGCTCTTGACGAACTGCCCTCCTCCTTGGCTCTCCGCTCCTGCTGAAATGAATGCCTTCGCGGCTGCAGAAGGGCTACCTCGCGGTGAGTATTTGGCGGCTCAGTCGGCTCTCCGTGCTCCTCGTCGCCTTGCCTCTCCCTAGGCGCATCTCCCGGCATCACGACCACAAAGCGTCTACTACTCTTCTTCCCCACGACCCGTAATAGATGGAAACTCACCATGGTGGCCCGCGTGATGAATGAGGGTGCAGTCACCTGCACCATCGGAGGCAGATGACTCCAGACCCCCAAGCTTTTGGCAATGCGGGTGATATAGTAGGCACCACCAATGGCGCCTGTGAGACCGTAGGTAGCCTCGTGATGGAAGAAGAAGGCCAACATGTAGCCGAGATGCAAGGGCTGCCGAAATTCCATACTATAGAGGGAGATCAGATCCTGCCACCCCACTACATTCTGACTAAGGGCACGGGCGACAAGAGAGTGGCTAAGGACGTGCTGCAGGTATCGGAGAGCAGGCGCGATGATCCATGTGGATTTGCTTTTTCTGGCCACATATTCTTCATCACGACCCGTGAGGGCACACCACGCGGCACGCGGGGTAACACCATCAGGGAAGGAGACATCCAAATCCAGAAAAGGGATCGTCGTGGCCTCGGCTTCGGTGTAAAATCCAGCGTGCACCGCCAACTCGGATAAGGAGAGAGTGAAAACCTTGCCCAAAATTCGGAAAGAGCACTTTCCCGGACGTTGACCGGAGGGCAACACTTCCCACTCAAACGTAGCAAGAAATTCCAAGGTGAGCTCCCAGTAGCCGAGGTCATTGCACTCGAACACCCCGCTCCAATGATCGAAATAATAGCGCTGGCGGACGGCCTCCCCCAACTCCCCATTGTCGCCGATAGAGTTCAACTCGTTCCAATCCACGAGACGTTGTGATAGGAATGGCTTCTCCTTAAGAGAATTGAATCGCCGCGTATGCGAATCCTTGGAAAAAGTCGCCATCCTAGCGAGGATCTGAGCAGGAGAGGCGGAAGAGCGGCCGGAGCGTTGGTAGACCTTTTGACGATCTCTGGAGCTCATGGTGGTAGGAGGGCAAAGGAAGGAGGAGAAATAGGGAAAGGGCTCACCGGAAGGGAAGGAGGCGCACGATCGGCAGCAAGCAGGAAGAAACGGCGCACGGACGTCGGCGAACGAAAACCCTAGATCGTGCGCGAAAGGCTCGGGCGGACGGGCTTTTTATAAAAATCTGGGCCGATCGCACGACCAGTGGTCGTGCGCGATAAGTAGTGCGCACGACCAGTGATCGTGCGCCTTAGGAATTTTCCAGGCGGCCAAAATTTTAGTAAAAACTCCGTCCACCGTGCAATTTACGCACAACCAGGAGTCAGCACACGCAGCGAGGCATTCATAGCCTTAACAAAAACTTAACTAAACCAGACAAAATAAAATTTCAGGGTAAATAAAGATAACTACTGGGGTTACTGTCATCCCAGCACGACTTATTTGAAAACAAAAAGGTCCTAGCTAATGGGTCTATGAAAAGAGAAGTGCACAGGTAACTGTTCTAATATGCGTGTCGGTAGCGGGTACCGATACGGCAACAGAATAGTCACGCCTCTACCCGAATATAAATAATACCTGCTCGTCACAGGTAGAGGGAATAAAAAATAAGAAGAAGAGGAATCCTCACTCAACTCACCAAAACTATCCTTGCCCAGCAAGGTATCATCTCCAGGGAGGCAGCAGGAGGAGAAGGAAATGAGTGGAGCTTCCTCTACGAAGGGGGGATCAACCTCCTCGCATATGAGGATACACTCATCATTGACTTGAGCATCATGCTCCAAGTCCTCCTGAGGTACCTGTGAAGACTCAACTTGCACAGGCTCAGATAGAGAAAGGGGATCAAGAAATAAAAGAGAAGAAGGACAAAAATAATCAGAAATCGGGGGAGTGGTCCCGGTCTCACTCCCAGCAGGATGGGGAAGTAAAATAATGTTTGCATTGTCATCAATGCTACAAGGTTCGGCGGGATCGACAGTGGCCATGCCCAAGATTTGGACTTCCTCCACCGGTGTTGAGAAAAGCTCCTCTTCACCTAGAAGGTTGTCCTCCTCCATAGGAGTAAGCACAATACTTAGATCGTCAGCCTCATCCTGCGACACATCCTCAACAATGTCGTCGGAGACGAGTATAGTATGCACAACAGGGGGAAGAATAGTGATCGGATAAAAGTCGAGCACCGATTCCTCACAAAGAATCGAATCCACTAGAGGTGGTGGATGCACTGGGAGAATAGACTCAGCACTATCGGTGCATAGATTGGTCGCACATCCGGTGACCGTATCCATGCCATTCCCTTCAAGATGTGAAGGTGACAAAGACACATAACCGGATGTTGAAGGCGTGCCGCCAGAGTTAGGAGTTGGGACGATCCGGATATCCGGCTCGTCATCCTCATCCAATTGGCGAAGATACTCGGCACAGTCCTTCAAGACATGATCAGTGCTCCGGCAAAACCGGCACTGCCTAGCGGGCTTCTTTGGCACAGCGGGTGCTGAAGCCGAAAAGAAGTACGACGGCAAAGGCTCAGCAGAGTAGCCATAAGACTTACGCGCACCATATGGAGTACCAGACGAAGTCGGTGCTCCATATGTTGGGCTATAAGAATTATGCCTACTATTCTCCGTAGGGCATTCATCACTAGAGTGGGAGGTAGCTCCACACCAACGGCAACGAAAATTGAGATGTGCCCACAGAGTGTGAAGATAAAACGATTCAAAAAGAAGAACACTATTGTGCGAAATACTACACCTAACAAAAATTTACTAAAGCAAACTACTATAAAACAAGAAAATGGAATAAAGAGAACAGAAATAAAATAAAAGATGCGATAGACAAATGGGAAGGGGTTCTCTCTCAGATTCTCCCTCTCCAGAAAACTCACACGACTGTGTTCCCCGGCAACGGCGCCAAAAACTTGATGCGATAATTTCGGCAAGTGCACCGATCGCGCAAGTAATAAAAATGGGGAAAATCCCCGAGTGTCGGTCTCTTGAGGAACACAGTAAGGTGGAATTTAATATCGAGGAAGGACTTGAGATCGAAGTCCTTGGTCGGTGTTACAATGGATGGTTGGTTTGGTTTGCGAATAATAAAATAAAATACTACGCCTACTCCTATGCAATGCCGCTATGCAATGCTTTGATTGGCGAGATGGAGACTGAGCAGGCCTTGAGCGCACTGCGTCGAAAGGGCGGATGGGCGAGAAGGCAAGCAGAATGAGGGTCGCAAGCACCTCGTCAACAATAAGCACGCCACAAGCAATTGCTAGTGCGGCACCGGTCACGGTGGTGGAGTGGGAGATGGAATAGGGCGCACCTCAATAACACAAATGAACTAGATAATTCCAAAATCATGAAATAAGCAATAATACACATGGTTCATAGCATTCATCATCTAAATAAAGAGATTACAACAAATATAACCACACAAGTAGAAGAAAAAGGCAAGAAATACGACCGAATCCGGAGTCTCGTTGTAGATTCACGGTAGGAAGCACCGGGTTGTCAATCCGCGTCCTAGCTCGGTCCCAACTGCGTCCGGGGTAGAGGAGGGCTGTCACACCTCCCAATGGACCCGTCTTCTCCAGCGATTTACCATCCGGCCACGTCTAGTGCGAAGAACTTCTTCCTTAGCGATCAAAATGAGTGTAGGATCCCTTCTTGCAAGCCCTTGGATGATGGAGGAGGCCTAGGGGATGAAAACCCTCTGAAAATGGCGAAAACGGCGGAAGGAACGGAGTCCAAATGCGTTCTCCCGACCTAATTCGCGATCAGGTCATTATATAGGCGCTGAATTAAACAGCGCGCACGGTCATTGGCGCACGACTAGTGGTCGTGCGCACTAGAATCCTGTGATCGTGCGCCTGTCTGGGTAGAACCTGCAAGAAACGGAGTTTATAGAAGATAATGTTCGCACGACCAGTCGCGCACGACCAGTGGTCGTGCGCACTGGAGTCGATGGTCGTGCGCACTACAGTAAACAGAACTCAGAAATTAAATGGTAAGTGCGCACGAGCAGTGGCGCACGACCGGTGGTCGTGCGCACTGTCGTTGATGGTCGTGCGCACTGCACCAAACAGAACTCGTGAAAAAGGGTTAAGTGCACACGATCAGTGGCGCACGACCAGTGGTCGTGCGCAATAGAACCGGTGATCGTGCGCAGTGTTCCTGTGCAGAATTGCACCGGGAACACTTGCACGACTCCTATTCCCGCACAACCACAGATCTAGCCACTGAAAGTGGCACTTAGCAGCACAAGAATACTACTAAAGACAAAAAGCACGAAAATCACACCAAAGTGGGCCATGATGTGCACCTAGCATGGATTATCAAATATAAACTATAACAAGGCTAAAGTGCGGAGAATTGACTAATTAACGGCCCGGATGAGTCCAAAAAATGTGTATATGATCAGGACTCATCACCGCACCCGCGAAACACCCTTGAACGGCTTGATCTTCAGGTAGACCATGTCGCCCACTGCAACTCCACATTTCTGTGGCGCACGTTGAAATACTTTGCTTGTCGTTCCTAAGCAACCTTCATGCGCTCCTGAACCGTCCGCACAATATCGCAAGCATCTTCCACCACTTGCTTTCCCAACCGCTTAGTGTCTCCCACCTCTGCCCAAGACATCGGCGTTCGACACTTCCTTCCATACAAAGCTTCATAGGGAGCCATTTTGATACTCGCCTGGAAGCTATTGTTATAGGCAAACTCCACCATGAAGAGGTCATCTTCCCAACCTTTACCAAATTCGAGAGCACACATTCTCAACGTGTCCTCCATCGTACGGTTCGTTCGCTCTGTCTGACCATCGGTCTGCGGATGGAACGCGGTACTAAACTTGAGCTTTATGCCTAAGCTCTTCTGTACTAGCCTCCAGTCCTTCGAAATGAAACGCCCATCGCGATCACTAACGATGCTCTTCGGAATCCCGTGCAACCGCACAATGTTTCGAACATAGAGCTCCACGAGCTTCTCCACGCTATCGCCTTTCTGATTCGGTATGAAGTGAGCCACCTTGGTCAGGCGATCCACTATCACCCAAATCGCATCGTTACCCTGCTGCGATCGAGGAAAACCATGTACAAAATATATGGAGATGTCATCGAACTTCCATTCGGGAATAGGGAGAGGCTTCAAGAACCCACCGGGCCTTTGGCACTCAGCCTTCACCAATGCACAAGTCTGACATCGGCTCTCGTACTCGGCTACATCCCGCTTCATCCCAGGCCACCAAAAAGATTTCTTCATATCCGCGTACATCTTTGTACTTCCTGGATGAATGGAGTACTTCGTAAAGTGAGCTTCAAACATCAACTCCTCGCGAAGCTTGCCAAAGAGCGGAATACAGATCCTTCCGTCTCTCTTCAGAATCCCACCAACCATCTCCAAAGTCGTGCCTTCGGTTTGTTGAGCCTCCAACGCCCACTGTTGGCACTCTTCATCTGCGCTCGTCGCCTGTAGGATTCGATCCGTTATGTCATACTGCATTTCCATCCAGTTCGAACGAGCTACGCTAGACTCACCTCTAGCCACACAATAAATGTCAAGAGACTCCAAGTCTCGAATCAAACGCTCGTTATGCGCCTCCATCCAATTACCTTGCCCGGAGTACTTCCTACTCAAGGCATCCGCCACCACGTTGGCTTTACCCGGCGTATACTGAATCTCCACGTCGTAGTCCCCAAGGAACTCTACCCATATACGCTGGCGCATATTCAAATCCTTCTGGTCCAGGAGATACCTCAGGCTCTTGTGATCCGTGAAGATCTCCACCTTCGCACCATAAACGTAGTGCCGCCACAATTTTAGCGCAAAAATTACCGCCGCCAACTCTAGATCATGGACGGGATAATTCCTCTCATGAGTCTTTAACTGCCTTGACCCATACGCTATCACCTTGCCGTGCTGCACCAGTACGCAACCCAACTCGCAACCTGACGCGTCGCTGAAAATCTGAATTCCTTCCGTCCCACAAGGAAGACTAAGGATTGGAGCATACATCAACCTTTCCTTCAAATTCTCAAATGCACGGGCACACTCCGGTGTCCATACGAACCTTTGGTCCTTGCGAATGAGAGTGGTGAGGGGCAACGCCATCCGCGAAAAGTTCTCCACGAACCTTCTGTAATAACCGGCTAGTCCAAGGAAACTCCGGACTTCCGCCACGGTTCTCAATACAGGCCAATCCCTAATGGCTTCAATCTTCGCTGGATCTACTGCCACCCAATCTCCACTAATTACGTGACCTAAGAAAGCCACCTTCTCGATCCAAAACTCACATTTTGAGAACTTAGCATAAAGCTGATTCTCCCTTAGAATCTACAATACCAGCCTCAAGTGAGACTCATGCTCTGCCTCTGTTTTTGAGTACACCAAAATGTCATCAATAAACACCACCACGAACGAATCTAGAAACGATCGAAAAACCTGGTTCATCAGATCCATGAAGACAGATGGCGCGTTCGTCAGTCCGAACGGCATCACCGAAAACTCGTAATGGCCATACCGAGTCCCAAACGCTGTCTTAGCGATATCCTCTTCTCGAATCTTCAACTGGTAGTACCCCGACTTCAAGTCTAACTTGGAGTACACCACCGACCATACTAACTGGTCAAATAAATCATCGATTCGCGGAATCAGATATTTATTCTTAACGGTCAATTTATTCAATTCACAGTAGTCGATACACAACCGCATACTTCCGTCTTTCTTCTTCACAAACAATACCGGCGCGCTCCACGGCGAAGAGCTGGGCCTAATGTACCCTTGCTCTAACAACTCCTGCAACTGAACCTTTAACTCGGCCAGTTCCTTCGGTGCCATCTTAAATGGAGGACGCGACACCGGCCTCGCACCCGGCACCAACTCGATCGAAAAATCGATCTCACGCTGAGGGGGTGCTCCCAGATGCTCCTCGGGGAATACGTCCTCAAATTCTTCCACCACCGGAACTTCTCCAATGGCCAACTTTGTGGAGTGAGTCTCCAACAAAGCCAAAAACGCCTCGCCTCCTTGGTTTACCGCACGCCTCATTTGCACGGCGGAAATCAGGGAGAAAGCAACTCCGCTTAGGCCTTCGAACTTGACCTCTGCTCTACCTTCTCCTCTCAGGGTTACCACCTTCAACTGGCAATCGATACTAGCTCGCTGCGCGGCAAGCCAGTCCATCCCTAAGATAACATTGAATTCGGCTAGTGGCAGAATCGCTGCTACCAACACGAAATCATAATCGCCAATTTGCATCACAATGCGTCCCTTCCTCATGGTAGTCATGAAAGACCCATTCGGCACACGCACATTCAGCTCCACTTCTGCCTCTACGGACTCAGCACTAATCTTCCGGATAAAACTTTCCGCAAGAAAAGAGTGTGACGCCCCCGTGTCGAACAACACTTGAGAGGGGTAGCCCGAAACTAGCACGAAACCTAACCACGTGCAAAAATAAACATAAAAGGCCGCAACCTACATTATAGTAACAAACGAAAACTTAAACTTTTCGTACCTGTCACCACGTCGGGTTGACGTATCGCTTCCTGTTGCCCAAGATTATAGGCTCTAGGCTGCACTGGAGGGAACCGCGAAGCACTCGACTCTGCCGCTTTCCCCTTCTCTGCAACACCGGGACCCGAACGCACAGATTGTTCCTGTCTCGGCTCTGGCTCAGCTCCGCCCTCGGTACAAAACCGACTAATGTGAGCCACCTTGCCACACTGGTAACAAGTCAACGGACCTTTGAATCGAAAATCTCCCGAGGGTGCGCCACTTCTCTCCCCAGTCCTATTAGGACGGGGTTTCTTCTTGTATCGGTTTCCCTCAGACTTCCACTGAGATTGGGACTGAGAAGGCTTTCCTTCTCCCTGCTTTGCCGCAACACCCTTTCGCAGTTGGGTTCGCTCCAAGTCGCTCTCCAGTGTGCGAGCGGCTTCGACCAATTCATTGAATCCCGCATTCTTCAAGGATATGAGTGGTTGCCTTAAATTTTCTCTCAACCCTCGATAGAAGAGATTATCCCTCTCTTCATCATCTGCCATGGTCGTTCCCGCATAACGACCCAAACGAGTGAACTCTTGCAGATATTTTTCCACTGTCTTCTCCCACTGCACCAAATGCAGAAACTGTCGCTGCATTGCTAACCTTGTCGAGGCCGGAATATAACGCTTGAGGAAAGCGTTCCCGAACTCCTCCATGGTCGGAACACGCCCAACAAAATGGCGAACGTTATGGTTCACCCACCACAACTTCGCATCGCCCTCTAACATGAAACTCGCAAAGTGAGACTGCCTCTCAGCTGGGGTCTCAGTTATCTTCAAGAGCTCCTAGATCCTCGAAAGCCAATCCTCGGCATCCGTTGGAGTGCCCACTCCCTTGAATGTCGGAGGGTGGAAACTCAAGAAGTATTTCATGAATCGATCACCCATCGAAACATCTCTCTCCGCTATTGGCTCTGCTTGCCTCACTTCGACATCCGGTGTAGCTGGCGTAGCCGCCGGAGTAACAGGAGTCGCAACTTGCACCACCGGTGTCGGAACCCATGGCATCGCTCCAGCTTGGGCCGCTACCATTGCTTCCGCTAGCATGCGACAGAAATCAGCCGGGGACATGCCCACATTCACGAGACCCAGAGCAGTCGCACTGCTTCCCGGAGGCTCCTCTTGCCTCCTCGATGTCCCCGCATCGTCGCCAACATCCTAGTATAAGCCAGGAAGAAGACTTATCAAGCTCTATTCGCAAGACTCAAACGCAGGGATACTCATGATCCCGCACAGTACTCCTATGTGGACAATCTCTTACGTGATCCAAATACACTAGACCTCGCAAGAATACTCAATCCTGGCTCTGATACCAAATTGTAACACCTCCCCTGTAATGACCATATAATATGGGTCCAGTCGGGACCCCACAACATATGACCTCCACATCTTTAGTATTAAAAGATGATATTAACTACCCAACTCAAAACTCAGATAATACACAGCGGAAACAAACATAAAACACAGAGATTGTCCACACTAGATAGGAGTCCAACTGGCCTTAAGGCCTTACAAAACAAACGTCCAAATCATCAAACATTCAATACTAATAAGACATCCCAACAAAAGGGGGAAGATAGTTTTTCCTAAACTACCTCGGCATGCAAGCCGAATATAACAAAATACGAAGAAAGTAATGCAGAAAAACAACTAAGCACTTCATGAGGCTTTAGGCCTTTTTGGCCGGCGCGCTGGGTCCAGCCTGCGATTCTTGCCCTGCAACCAAATCACAAAGAGCGGTAAACGAGGGTCAGCTATGGCTGACCACAAACGGTGTAATGACATTTCTCCTCCCGGCCGTCCTAGCGGACCCCGGGGAACTACTTCACCCTGCAAGTCAGCACTTCGTATGCAAATGTACATAAAGAAAAGCAACATAAATACAGGCATGAGTGTCACAAACATCATCCACGTTTCTATGTTAGCAGGTAATAAAAAGGGGCCTACCAATGCAAAATGAATGCAAACCCGGGTTTCACCCAAGGCACCCTAAAGCGTATGAATTTATCACATCATCATACATCATCATCACATCACAAACACAATGGTACTTATCATTTCCCTGCAAGGGATCATAACCCAAGGCCAAGAGCTCTCGCTGAGACCCACCTCGCCTGGCTCACCATGCCATCGGGCTTGTCTAACAGCTCACACGCTCGGGCCACCAACAACACACCAAGACCGATACTAAGAATTCTGGCTAACCAAAATGTCCCAAGGCCCTGGACTTACTCTCGGGACAACGTCCACCGATTGCCTCGCTTGGCGACCGTCAACAGACTCATCCGTAGCATAGACATTCTCATCAGTAAACAATGGAAGGGACTAATCTTGCCGGGACACTCTCCACACGTGAATCTCAGTCTCCACGGGATAGCCAGCCGACCACAAAGACCAATCGCGCCTTCGCACAACACTAGGCATCACAAGCCCCAAATTCCGCACATTATTTCTCCGCCCTAAACCCAATATTCGTTACCACACGAAGCTACAAGGGCATCACAACGACGAGTTTGTCGTATTCGGATTTCTAACAAAACCCCTAGAATGCGCGTAAATCAACATCACCAAATCGGACCTATGACCACAATTCCGGCTTCACCCACAATGCCTAATCCGCTAACGGAGCGGATCTCTAGTGTAAATCATGTCGGGGACGAACTCAATCAACCCGATGGTTCCTTTCGAACCAAGGCGACCCGGACCCCTCTCACTCGACAGATCCGGTGCCAAAATGCAGAAAACAAAGGGATGCCATGCACGCATCCTAAAGACCGGGAGGAGAAATGCCGTTACCTTTTGAGATCTCCTCCTAGCCATGAGAAGCTTGCAAACAAATGGTGGAGAAGAAGCGCCTCGACGCCCTCTACGCGTTGCCGGTCTCGGATCGGCGAACAGAGCTCCGAAGCTCCGGCAATGGCGGATTCCCCTACTCCTTCCTCCTTGCCTCCTCCTCCTTTCTCCAACCTAAGAGAGAGAAATGACTTGGAAATATGAGGGTTTAACTCCTCTACCAAGACCTAAACCCCCCCCAGCCAACCATCGCAGTCGTTGGATCAAATCCCAAGATTTTGGACGGCCGGATCGTCATCCCCGTCACTTTTCGCGGAGCAGAATAAACAGTGCGCACAAGCAGCGGCGCACGGTCAGTGATCGTGCGCGGCCAACATCCCCTGATCATGCGATACACGATCACCCGACCTTCAACCCTTGTGAATTAACGCACAATCAGGCGCACGACCACTGGTTGTGCGCGAAGGAGGCCAGTGAGCGTGCGCGAAGAACCTGCTATGGAATTTTCAGCCTATTCCGAGCTCGACGCTACCACTCCGCCTACCTCGCTGGACTATGATTTTTGGGGTGTTACAGAGATAATTTGCAGGCACGGGCTCCCTCTGGCCATAGTGACGGACAATGGGCCACAGTTTGCTAGCGAAGAGTTTGTTAGTTTCTGCACCCAACTTGGCATCGACCTCAGGTTTGCATCGGTGCATCACCCAAGAAGCAACAGCCAAGTGGAGGCGGCAAACAAAATATTCTTCAACCTGCTAAAGAAGAAGGTGGAGAACCTCCAGGGAAACTGGGTAGAGCAGCTACCATCCGTTCTCTGGGCCCTGAGGACTACCCCTAACACCGCCACTAGAGAGACTCCATTCAAACTTTCTCATGGGTCCGAAGCAGTCCTTCCCATAGAGTTCGAAGTAAAGACCCCCAGGGTGGTCGCCGCAGGTGAAGGGGATGAAGAGTGGTTGGTGGCCAATGATGAGGAACAAAGGCTATCCTTAGACCTGGTGGAGGAACTCCGAGACCAGGCCACCATCAGGCAGGAGGAAATCAAGCGGCGAATGGCCCGATATTTTGACAAGCGCATCCGAGTAGAGCACATTCAAAAAGGAGATCTGGTCTTGAAGAAGGTCGACGCGGCCGAAAGATGGGCCGCGGTATGTAAGCTCAACCCCAATTGGGAGGGTCCATACATTGTAAGCGAAGTGCTCAAGTCGAGGGGGGGGGGGGTACCACCTCCAAGATGTGGACGGGGTACCTCTCAGCCGAGCCCGAAGTGGAGACGATTTGAAGCGATTCTACCATTGAAAGTTTTATTGCAATATTAGCCGAATATTTAACTTCTTCACATGATAGTTATAACTGTTATGCGAGGACAAGCAAGGTGACAAGTATTGGTGCTGGAATGCCCTAGATCGATTCCGCTCCCGGGCTCTCGCTAGACGGGGGGTTTCAGGTTGATCTCTGGAGAGGCTGGCGAGGTGACAAGTATTGGTGCTGGAATGTCCCAGATCGATTCCGCTCCCGGGCTCTCACTAGATGAGGGGTTTCAGGTTGATCTCTGGAGAGGCTGGCAAGGTGACAAGTATTGGTGCTGGAATGCCCCAGATCGATTCCGCTCCCGGGCTCTCACTGGACGGGGGGTTTCAGGTTGATCTCTGAAGAGGCTGGCAAGGTGACAAGTATTGGTGCTGGAATGCCCCAGATCGATTCCGCTCCCGGGCTCTCACTAGATGGGGGGGTTTCAGGTTGATCTCTGGAGAGGCTGGCAAGGTGACAAGTATTGGTGCTGGAATGCCCCAGATCGATTCCGCTCCCGGGCTCTCACTAGATGTGGGGTTTCAGGTTGATCTCTGGAGAGGCTGGCAAGGTGACAAGTATTGGTGCTGGAATGCCCCAGATCGATTTCGCTCCCGGGCTCTCACTAGACGGGGGGCTTTAGGTTGATCTCTGGAGAGGCTGGCAAGGTGACAAGTATTGCTGCTGGAAGGCCCCAGATCGATTCCGCTCCCGGGCTCTCACTAGACGGGGGGGGGGGGGGGGGGGGGGGGGGTTCAGGTTGATCTCTGGAGAGGCTGGCAAGGTGACAAGTATTGGTGCTGGAATGCCCCAGATCGATTCCGCTCCCGGGCTCTCACTAGACGGGGGGTTTCAGGTTGATCTTTGGAGAGACTGGCAAAGTGACAAGTATTGGTGCTGGAATGCTCCAGATCAATTCCGCTCCCGGGCTCTCACTAGACGGGGGGGGGGGGGGGGGGGGGGGGGTTCATGTTGATCTCTGGAGAGGCTGGCAAGATAACAAATATCGATGCTAGAATGCATCAGGTTCATTCCGCTCCCGGGCTCTAACTTGGCGGGAGATGTAAGTTGATCACTGGGAAAGTTGGCAAAGAGATTAGTTCTTCATAAGATCAGGATGATATGCCTCAGATTGGCGAGTCTTCAGCGCTGACCCGGGCCTTCTCGCTCGGCGAGCCTGCTCGCTCGGCGAGAAGAAAGATTTCGCACGATAGTATGCGGGTGACAAGAATCAACCCTAAGCACTCCGGGGTATCCGGTGCTCGGCAGAGAAGTCGCCGGCACAGGGTAGGAGGCGAGCTCTCGCCGAGAAGGAAAGTACCCTGCGAAATGTAGAGGAAGGTGCATACCTAAAGGGCGATAATCCTAAGGCAAATGATGAAAGTCCAGAGTTGCCAAAAATGTCCTATGCCTATCTATTCGATAACGTAAGATGCGAGAATGATCATCGCGAGAATAACCTATGTAAAAATGAATATCGAGGCAAGCGAGAACGAGATATCAGCACGAAAAACAATATAATAGAAAGGGCGAACACAATACAAGGCCAAAAACATGCATCCATGCATTTCACAGTTTAATTTACATAAGGCGGCGATCTCGCCAGCCCTAAACAAAACAGAAAAATCATAAACTATAAGCATCATGGATCGCTCACGAACTCTTCCTCATCATCGATGCTCTTCACTGGCAAAAGCAGGATAAAGAGCTTCGGGACGATGTCCTCCAGAATCATGTCGGCCGCGTCGACAGCTAGGAGGCCGACCGCCTTCATAGTCTGGAAGATGTAGCGAGCTGACTCGGTAGACTCCAAGCAGATTTCCTCATCTCGCTCTCGCCGCTCTTCCTTCAGATGACGGGGAGAAGGGGGAACAACGACGCGGGTGAGGCCGCAGTTCAGGGCTTTCAGCCCGGCCACCTCGCCCTCCAATTCCTGAATGCGAGCGTCGGCTCTTCCGGCGGCCTCGACATCCTGCTAGTAAAATAAGTTAGGGAAATGAAATGGCCGAAGGAGAGGAGGGTGGCGAGGTCTAGGTAACTCACTACACTGGCCTCTGCGGCGAGCAGCTTCTCCTTCAGCTGCGCGTTCTCAGCAAGAAGCCCCTGATAGGCCCTCACGAGCTCCACGTTCTGAAGCTCCAGTTGTAAGCAGCGCCTCCCCGTCATATGGGCGATCTCGGCAGAGCGCAACTGAGACCTCGCGCTCTCGAAAGCGAGAGTTCTCGCAGTCTCGACTTTATAAGACCCCGCGTCCTCGCGCCCATAAAGGACAAACGAGAGATCGAAGGCGTGGCCGCTGATGGTCTCCTTCTCCACCCAGGAAGGAAGGATGATGGAGATATCCACCTGGTTCGTCTCCGGCTTCCAGTTTACCAAGAGCTCGCGGGTCTCATCCTGGGGCCTCTGGCCAAGGCCGAAGTTGTAATGGTTGATGGGGATGGGCGGGACGGAGGTTCTGGAAGCCTCCTCGAAGGGCTCATCGTCCTCACCTCCTGCGGAAAGGCCGGTGAGGTCGAACTCATCGAAAGCGGCCTCGCAAGGATCCTTCCCCTTCGAGGAGCCGAGCGAGACCCCGCTCTTCTTACTCTTTTTCTTCGGCGGAGATTTTGGGGGAATGGCATGTCTACCAGAAGCCCTCGGTCTCTTGCGAGAGGAGGGCTCACCTGGTGTGATGGCACCTTGGCAAGCCTTCGCCCCCATGGTCGTGAGAGCCAGGGTAGCCTCGGTCTTCCGATTGCTCGCGTAGGGGAGATGGATGGGAAGATCCCGCTCGCCTAAAAAAGGGTTGAAATTTCAAGAAATACGAGGTTACTGGAAAAAAAAGTTGTAGTGATAGAGTGAGATCCTTACCTTCCCCAGTGAGCACTGGAAGCAGCTTGTCGAGGTTGCGGCGAAGATGAACAACCTCAAAGTTCTTCTTACAGAAGAACTGATAGAGGAGGGCATCGTGTCCTCCGAGGGCAGTCGGCCGGTAGGTGGTCTTGCCGTGCTGGACTGGCAAGATTGGAATATTACCAAAGTTTCCCTTGACGAAGAGGAACTTCTGGGCCCAGAAGTGGGATTTGTTGATGGTCTCGTCAACCTTAGGACCCGAGCCCACAAAGTAGGCGGTCCCGTCCTTATAGGCGCGGAACGAGAACAGCTTCCGAAAGGCCAGGAGGCCGAACTCGATGCGCTCCTCGCGAAGGTAGCAGGCGAAGGCTGTGATCACCGCCATGGCATTAGGAGTAAGTTGACCCGGAACAACGCCATAGTGCTTGAGCACCTGGCGAGCAGCAAGAAGACCAGGATTAGTTCACATAATGAGCGAGACTTGACCTGCAGAGAATAAGAATCGAGCGAGAGCGAATATTTCCTGGCGAACTTCCGGCCACAGGGGAAGACGTAAGCCGACCGCGAAATGAGCGGTGGAGATGGCTAGCTCGTCGACAAGCGGGGCGTTGATCACGTCATTCTCGCTGGGACGGCGTGCCTCGAATGGGGGTGTGACGTAGTCGGCGACCGCACTGAAATACACCTCGTCTTTCAGATTGCAATGGAAGAAGCTGCGCTCGGCAAAAGCCTTAGCGATCTTTCGCCGACCCTCCGATTCATTAGCGTCGCCACCCATTTCAATAACCTCCGAGAAAGGAAGTAGAGCTAGAATGGGAAGGAGCAAGAGCTCTGAAGCAGAGGAGGAAGAAGGGTGACAGTAAATGCGGTGGTTGACTCAGCTAGGACAGCCTATTTATAGCAAAAGTAAAAGGTCGGGAAGAAGTCAAAGCGCCGGCGAGCGCTGTTAGCCAAAAACATCACATCACGACCGCGGGCGAGAAAGGCCTGCGAGGTTAGTACAAGCAATATCTCAGCGAGAATAGCGCAAGCAAACATAATAGCGTAAGAAGGGGGGGGGGGTCGCCACGAGATACGTTCAGCGAGATCGGAGACCCTCGCGTACACAACATAGCAGGAAAATGAAACAGACATATTAGCAGCGAGCGAGAGTTAATAAAAAGCTAGTAATTATTATCAGACGAGATAAAACTAGTATATAAGTTGCAGACCATTGCGAGATCGTCTAAAATAAAGGTGCTCATGGACAAGTAATAATAGTTCGCGACAGCATAAGAGTTAGCGAGAATCGTGGGGCAACCATTTCCACCTACCCCCACCTCGTGACCCGGAATGCAGCGGTACCCTAGAATTATACTAACCCTCAGCCGCGCGGCCCCCTCCAGCATCGTGATGTTCTCATAATGATCGTGTTGTCTCACGGCCCGGAGCCTCGCACATTCTTCCATCAATACGGCATGCCTATCCTCGACGGCTTCTCTGTCCCGCCTCGCCTGCATGTTGAGGTCCATCAGCATCCGACCATGTTTTCTCAGCAACTCTGCGGCCCGTTGTTTCATCATCTCTGGGTCTCGCGGATCACCTAAGAAGTCTTCCACTTGGTCAGGAAGGGGGGACATCTCGTCGCCGCCTAACTCGGAATTGGTAGGTGGATTTTCAGAATTCTCTGCAAAGTATTACGGAAAGGTTAGATAGCGCGCTTGAGTTCGCACAGGGCAAGGGGTCATTGGAACGCTTACCCAGAGGGGGCGAGAAGTCTCAGGGTGGCCCTAGAAGAGGTTGCCGTAGTGGGGATATAGAGATTTACCCAGACCAGGAGGGTTGGCAGCGCTGTTGATCGGAGGGATCTTTGGCGGCACATGACCGCCGGTCTCCTCTCTCGTCAAAAGTTGGAACCCAGGCCTATCTATAGTTTTTTCGGGAGGAGGCGGAGATGGATCCCGCGATGCCTGGCGAGCCGGGGACTTCTGGGGCGAGACTGTAAGAAGCAGAGAATGAAGGTCAGATAGTTGACAAAAGAAGAAGTCAATATGCGAGATTAAGGGCATACGCGGGCATTCTTGCCAGCGAGATCTGTGTCCGCTGGCAGACTTTTGCGAGACCCACCAGCAGGCTCGCCAGTGTTCTCGTTCGGCAAAGCATCCTGCAAATAGGCCTGAATCACGGGCAAACTTGTAGGCTTAAGCTAGAGGGGTAGCTCATACCTCCTCGTGGGGACAGCTATCCGGGGAGGAGTCCAGCAGCACAGAGCTATCCCCGTTTCGGCAAGCTGCCTTCGTCTTCTTGGTCTTCGGAGACTGAGCGGGAGGCAGCCGATTCATCCAGGCTTGGACCTTGGTCGTAGAAGGTAGCCCGCCGACTCTCACAGCCCTCAGGCGAGCCTTAGCTTCTTCGGAAAGCGACATCTCCTAGCAGCTACAGTACGGGGCGAAAAGAAAGAAAAGGAAGTGGCGGCGCATGCCACTAAGGACTCGAGATGATATTTATAGCCCTCAGGGTAGGCCCTACCAAAGATTCCTGACAGATCACCAAGGGGCTGGCGAATACCAGGGGTTGGAAGTTTCTTAGCGAGCCTAAATAGCCTCGCGAAGAGCGGGGATTGTGTACAACCCCGATATTCGCCAGACGAGCAAGCGCGGTGTGGGAAGGCAACAGGATGAAGTAATAATAGAGGGAGGCCTTAGGGCCGAAGACCTCGCGAAAGGGATCTGGAAGAAATCTCTCTCGGAGGGCTCGCTGCGAGGCGAGCGAGAAGGGTAGGCGAGATAAACACCCGCAGGCAATTTAAAGAAGTTTCCTGAGTTCGACGAAAGGGATACAGCGTTCGATGAACTCTCCCGAGTTTGTCGAGCCCACCTGTGGTCATCGAGCTCGCCCCTATTCGGCGAAATCATCAGCAGTCGACGAAATGTGCTATGCTCATTAAAGCCAAAGGGACGGTCTCGCAAGAGGAGTCGCGAGATCCAGACCTCGACAGATATCTTCAAAGGACTGGGCCAAGCGAGGGTGGGCAAGTCAATACCTCACAGGCCGCTGGCGAAAGAGACCCTTTGTTAAGTAAAGAGGTGTTCAGCGAAATGTTTTCAGTGCGCCGCAAAGTTAGTAGGCGATCTCGCAGGAAGGCTCGCGAGCTTAGAGCCTCAGCTTCCAGCGAGCTCAATTATGTGCTCGACAAATGTCGAACGGAGCTCAGCATTTGTCGGATGGCGCCCGGCGAACAAAATATACTCTGTAGCATGGCTCGACAAATTACAGCAGGGAAGCAGCGGTCGACGAACTGCCCGTCTCAGCGGACAACAAACAACCTAACGTTCGGCATCCGTCGACCTCGTCTGTGATCGGCAAAGTGACCAGCATTCGGCGAAAGGAGTGTTGAGCTCGACAAAGTCAAGAGGCGGTCTCGCAGGAAGGCTTGCGAGACCATACCTTGGCAGATACCGCCAGAATTGGGCGGCGAGGTACTCGCAGGGCGATCGCCTAGGAGCGGCATCGCGAGCAGGACTCGCGAGAGGGCCTGCGAGAGCTTCAGCAGTCATGTTCTCGCAGTTCCTTGCCCATAAGTTGATAAGGCCATATTACCCTTTTACCCTTGGTGGTCTGCCTTTAGCCTCTCCAAACAGCGGAGTTTAGCTATTAGCAGACCCATTCTGGGGCGGGATCCTGCTATTTGCAGGCCAGATCAGAAAACCTATAAATAAGACCTAAAGGGCACCTTTGGAGAAGACTTCACTTTGGCTTCTCTCTCCTCAGGCTTTCTTTGGTTAGCATTTCCAGGGCTCTCCAAGGTGCCCGAGTCTTAGCTTTGGCTTGGGAGGGGAAGCGCTCAACGATCTTCCGGGTTAGTGGAGGGACCTCCTCGCTGTGACTAAGGTCTTAGTCATTTTCTAGTCTTCAGTCTACCTTCTCCGAGGGATCGGTAAGGGCTAGCTGCCCCTCATTTCGGTGAGGGCCCCGAGCTCCACAAGAGGCCGAGAAATCGGTTTCAACAATACATATAAAAAGAAACTTCTAAAATTAACTCTCAAACATGTAACACTCATACAAAATTGAAATTCTCTCTAACTCTCTTAAAAACGTGGACTCTATGCCTTCCTTTCACAACCTCCTCTCCTTTGAATCCTTGCCCTTTTTATAGGTAAATATCCCATCTAGAATCATCCAAATAAGTAAATGATGGTGACTTTTGAAACTCCAAGAGGCATTAAGAATTTTGGCAACTTGCATGGAGCTTGTATCCATTTAATATGATAACCGATCACATTGTATTAAAATGGGCACTTCATGGTGGAATTAAAGGGCTGCATACATGTAATTAATTGGTGGGCTTCTTGCATGAAGTGGATGGGCAGCTCTTGGAGAAAAGCTCACGGTGAAGAGCTGCTTTGATGAAGAAATGAAGTGGAGGAATTAAATGGATGCTTTGATGAAATTAATTGGAGGAAGTGAACCGAATTGATGCATAAGGAATAAAAATAGAAAACGACTGCTTGCAATTAATTAGTGGGAATATTAAATTGCTGCATTGAAGTGGAGGAGAAATGAATGGTAGCATGTGGTAGTGGATCCAAACGGATGGGCTGCTCCATGGAATATGAATGGATGCATGGTAGTTTAATGAAATGAGTAATTGGATTTTATAAAATATTATAACCGGCTATATTGGGGAGAGAGGAAGGGTTTGATAATAATAAAGTTGAATTTAATTGATATCCACGTGAAAGCTTCATGCATGGGAGGAGTTGAACGGATAGAATAATTTGGAGGAGAGAGGAAAGGTTTGAATATTGAGTGCGATTTGAAGAGGTTGCATGGGATTAAAACCGGTTAAATGCTTAAGTGGGGATAATGAAAGGCTGCATGCATATGATTAAAGTGGGTTGGCCTATGCATGTATAATAATATATTGCATGTAAGGTGACGTGGCTGCATGAGTTTGCATGTGGAAATAGCTCAACCATATTGCAATCTTTGAAAATGAATGGCACCGATGGCGTCGCGGCGAGCGTAGCTTTGACGAGGCGTGCGACTATGTTGCATGGATTGGCGAAGATGGCGCGGCAAAGCAGACATTAATTTCTTGGACTGGTGTAGCTTGGAAGATGGCGCGGCGAAGCGGACGTTGCGTCGACATGAAATTATTTGGATGAGTGCGGCAATGGCACGACATCATGCCTACAAAATAAAGATACATAAGTGAACAAAATATAAAATAAAAGGATTTATAATTGAAAACACTAAATATATTTTATATTAAATATTATACACAATTAATCTCCCAGACCTGTCATAAAATAATAATAATAATAATAACATTAGCATAAATTTTGCGAGAAAAATAAATTATCTTTAAAACCAATTTTTTAATAGGCGAGATGATATATTTTTATCAAAATATTTAATATTTTTATGTTATAATTAAGGATTAATAGTGCGTCATCAAATTCCCCCATGCCTAAGTATTTGCTTGCCCTCAAGCAAATGAAAATATAATTGGAAGGAGAACTGACAAACAACTTGGAGTTTCAAATAATTAGAAAATCAAAACATGAAAAATTAAACTATCCAAACTTCTATGCTAGCAACTAGTAGGGTGAGAAGTCCAAAAATAAAAAAACTTGAAAATGGAAATCTTAAAATATTATTAGAACATAAAGAAGGTTTACGCATTTCACAATTCTTAAAACAAAGCATCCAAAAATTAAGAAGGTAAGAAAGACAATAGTAGAGATTCTAAATAAACGGCGCATTGAACAAACTACTAGGTTGCTAAAATAACAATTATCCCATAATCACGTCAAGATAACCTCCAAGGAAATCCATCAATGATGGTGTCCATAGGCTTGCCCGTTCACACTCTCTCCACTACACAAGTTGGCGACACGTTCTAAAGATCAAAAGGACTTTTATAGGTAATTTAACTTGGCTTAGGTAAAGGATTAGGATATGGAATAGCAAAATATAAACGTGGCGGTCAAAATCACACTAAACCAAGGATGAGCTTAAAAAAATGATAAACATAGGATTTTTTCATGATGCTTTCAAACAAAAGAAAAAAGACAAATGAGATGATTTCATCTTTTTGAATAGGCCATCACAATAATTCTTTCAACAATATATATATATATATATTTTGAAATTGGCCAACAAGAAATATTCTTTTCTTTGTAACATGTTCTAAATTTTTCTCCAAATTTTTCAATATTTTTTTCTTCCTTTTCACCAAAATATGCAAGAAAAATAAGTCACCCAAACACAAGAATATCCTATCACAAATGAAATTTTAGCTCAAAAATTTAGTGCGATTGGGAAGGAAATTTTAGCCTTGGTGAAATTTGGTGGAGGTGAACAAAAGGAATGAAAAAATGGCCCAAAATTGTTTAAGCATCGGTAAAATTTTTGGGTGGGCAAATAAGCTCAAAACGGGTCAAAAGGTGTCCTAAATCATCTCTAAAGTTCGTGAAGAACTGCGCAAATGCTTCGAGAGTCGCTTGAGGCAAGTTCTAGACACCAAGAAAGAATTACCCCTTAATGAAAATAGATAATATTATCTAGCAACCATTCGTACGCAACTACGCCGAATAAAAAGAAAAACCACAAATTGCTAACTTAGAACGTTAAAATGGATGCCTATACTTATGAATTAGAATAAAGTAAAACTAAAATATGTAAAAATAATAGATTTAGAAAACGGTTTCAAAGAAATTCTACTTAGAACTAAAGTACCACTCGGGCATGCACACCACTAAAAGACGCAAAGAAATAAAGATAGGAAATAATTTTGATTTTGATTTTCAAATAGATTTTAAATTTTTCGTTATGTTTTTTATTTATTTTTTATTTTAGATTTATTTATAAGTGCTAGAAAGAAAAAGAGATAGAGATTCAGAAACACGAAAAGAAAAGAGCGAGACCCTGCCCCATGCTTAAAGTTTTGATTACCCTTAATGAAAAAGAAGAAAATAATGAGAAAGAGAAGGCAAGAAGAAGAAGAAGAAGAAGAGGGAGAGGGGATGCAGTAAAATAAAAAGATAAAGAAAAAAAAACAGGACTTCCCCGGATTTGTGAGGTCGAATGTTGATGTCGCTCCCCCATGCTTACGCTTTAAACCACTTGATTATCAGTAGGCTTGATTTGATCCATCTTGAAATCTGCAACGTTGGAGCGGTGATCACAATCTTGGATTTAATTGGCCACCGGGAGGAAGAACAAAATACCAACAGAAAAGAAAAATAGGAAAAACCTTGGGCAGCCTCCCAAGAGTATTCTTTATTCAACATTATTGAGTTCGAAGACAATAAACAAAAGTTCAATAATAAAGAGTTCCACAATAAAAAAAAGAAAAAAAAGTTCTAAATTAAAATAAATATTATGAGTTAAATAAAAATTGTTCCGTAGCAGAAGACACCAAATCATTAGAAAAATATAATTTCAACATATGACCATTAACCTTGAATTCGCCCTTTTCTAGGTGCGTTAACAGCACAGTGCCATAAGAAAAAACTTGTTTGACCGTACATCGGGACTTGAGTTTCCCAGGAAAGAGACGCCAACGAGAATTAAAAAGAAAAACCTGATCGCCTGGTTTAAACGTCTTAGGGTGGCGTAGGTTCTTGTCGTGATAAAATTTTGTTCGCTCTTTATATATTTAATTATTCTCATAAGCGTTGGCTTGCCACTCGTCGAGTTCGTTCAATTGAATTTTTCTGTGCTCACCGACCGAGTGCGGATCAAAATTTAAAATTTTTAGTGCCCAATATGCACGGTGTTGTACTTCTACCGGGAGATGACATGATTTTCCATAGACCAATTAGAAGGGGGTACAACCGATAGCGGTTTTGTACGCCGTCCGATAGGCCCATAGATCATCGTCTAACTTTAATGACCAATCCTTACGAGAAGTAGAGACGGTTTTTTCCAAAATTCTTTAAATCTCATGATTGACTACTTCGACCTGACCGATAGTTTGGTGGTGATAAGCGGTGGATAGTTTATGCGTAACGCCATATTTAGCTAAAACTTTAGCGAGCTGAGCGTTGCAAAAATGAGTTCCCCTATCACTAACGATTGCCCGAGGAAAACCAAAATGAGAAAATAATTTTTTAAGAATTGAAATGTAAGACCCCTTTTTTTTCAAAAACCCAGGTCTTATGCCCAGAACCGCCGCTTTGCGGTGACACCCTCGCTCAGGAAGGTTGCCACTACAAAGCGCCAATTCTGCCAGCCATATCGATCACAGAAGAAGAAAAGTATAAACAAACAATAGAAGTTCAAGTCCACAAATCACATGCTATGTATAATAAATGTCCACATGGTATAACTGAAATAACAAAGGTTACAATAACAAAGGGCTCACGCCCTGTATGTAACATCCCATTTCCTACTAGACCCCTTAACTTCAATTAGGGTAAGACATGTGGTGGGTGAGGTGAGTTTGAGCTTGGTGGTGACCTTGGGATGCACTGAGTTGAGTGAACTGACATGTGATATCGATCCACTATAGGAGGCAGGTCAACTTAGGTCAAATTAGCTCAAATTGAACTTACACTTGTGAATTAACCCCACCACCATGCCCCTAAACCTAAAGGAGACATAATTGACCAAAAGCCTCATCAATTGGTCGACCAATTTAGCCA
Source organism: Dactylorhiza incarnata (assembly GCA_033032865.1). Classification (NCBI taxonomy): domain Eukaryota; kingdom Viridiplantae; phylum Streptophyta; class Magnoliopsida; order Asparagales; family Orchidaceae; genus Dactylorhiza; species Dactylorhiza incarnata. The sequence goes on from JAWHQI010000068.1 coordinate 5,945,308, forward strand.
AGTGGACCAAAGTCAAACTTAGGTTAACATAAGCCAATCCTACCCCAATAGACTCAATTCACCCCCAAAACATGAAATTGACTTCACTCCTAGCCTTAGAACATCATGGGGGACCTAATTGACTCAAAAGCACCATCATGGGAACATCAATTTGACCAAATTGACCAAAGTCAACTCAAGTCAAAATTAACCTAAAATGGTCATTTGAGCCAATTGGACCCAATTCACTTGGGCTAAGTCCATCCAAATTGACTTCACCGCCACTCCATAGGCCCAATACCATGGCCCATGAATTATTTCTAAGATTTGAGTGGCATGCATGGTAATTTCATTTTTCCCCAAATTTTGAATTTAGGCAAATGTGGGAGAATGGAATGGAGCTCCACTTGGGATGGCTCTTCTCTTCCCAAGCCTTCCTCTGACCCTAGGGAGTAATTACCAGCTAAATTCCAGCAATGTGAGTGCCAAATGGCAGCTTGGTGAAGCAACCAAAGCTTGGCCGAAATCTCCAAAATGGCACAGCCATATACAGTCCTCCTCAACCCAAATTGACTCCACCATTAGCTTCAGAAGGTGGAGAGCACATGAAATCGAGCCTTGGATCACTTCAAATGGTGGAGGAATTTAGTTTTGAGCAAGCTCGCCGGAGGAGAGGAGATCCATGGCCAACCGCCGCCGCCGCCACCGACAAGCTCCATTAAGGTCTGGTTTCTCCTCCCCTCTACTTGTGCTAGCTTCTTAGATCAATTAGGAAGAGAATCGAGCTCAATTGAGCTTGATTCCATTGGGAATCCATGGTGATTTAAGATTTTTAAATCTCGCCGGAAAACACCACTCCGACCACCCCAAGTCGCCGGACCACCACCCATCGATGGCCCTTGCCGAGAGGAAGGAGGTGGTGGGGTTGATTGGTCATGTGGGTGCTTGGGATGATGTAGGGAGGCCAAAACATGAGCTCCAGGTCGGGCTAATCACAGCCATTGGCTGAAGGTGGAAGATGACCAGGAGCAGTCTGATCTGCTTCAAGATTCATGCTAGATCATTTTACATTAAATGTGTATTTCTGTCAAACTTCTATATGATTATTCATGCCTGATTTTAAGGCCCTTAGACGCCTTTTTAGGAAAAATTGCCTGAGATAGCTTTTGTAGGCCTTGATGTCTACTTTCATCTGAAATTTAAATAAGGTGATTTGGATAAATGTAGGACCCACAACACTCTTTTTAGTGAGGCTGGTCAAAATATAAACCAGAAATTAATTAGTGTGCACACTCTAACATATAAGTCTGATGGACTTGGGATATTGACCATGCATGCATGTACCTTATACCTAGCTTAGGTCTAAATATCAAAATTTATGGAGACAATTTTTCTATAGTTTTGTTCAAAACTTGGAAAATCAAATAAATGAAATATTTGGAGATATATAACTCCAAATGACCCCAAATTTGGGTGTCATGTCTAATTAAACAACATTAGTCTAGGGTTAAATTTTGAGGACATTTGGACCTCTGCATGTAGGGTAATTTCTACTTGCATGTCTCTACCCTAGTGTGATATGGTGTGCAAATAGCAAAAAAGGATATTTTGTATATTTAGCATAAATGGCTTAGTGATGGCTTCTGGAACCTTGACCATACCTTCTTTATGACATAATACATTACTCCAAGAAAAATTATGATTTTTGGGATAAAAATCCTAAGTAATTAATAAAATTGAATTATGTCACAATTACGTATTAATGAAATGTTTAAGGCAAAAACCTTGTGGAAAAATCTGAAACTCTGAGGAATAACTTGTAACATCAACTAGAACTTCTAGAAATTTTGTAGGAATTTTTAGAGATTATTTCCTTAGAAATCATGGAAATTATCATATGTTGCATTTTTGAATAACTGAAATTTTATTGATGAAAATATTGAGAAATTTTTGAAACCCTGGAAAATCAAGTGGAATTTAGTTATGAACCTCTGAGATTTTTGGTAGATTTTTTTAATGGATAATACTTGGTGAAATTTCATATATTTAGTTTGTCACACTTCTTAATTTATGAAATAATTAAGGTGAGAATTCACTGGATAATTATGAAACTCGGGATAAGATGTTTTTAGGCAAATATTGTACTACTGTAATTTTACCATAATTTATTGTGACATGTAGATGGTGGTTGTAGTGTAAACCCTTATTGGCATACCACTTGTATTAAATGAATATTATGGAGAAATACCCCTTGGAAAATTTTGAAACTTAGGCACTGAAGTTTTTAGATCAATATAGTGCCACTGTAATTTTTGCAAAATTTTAGAAAGTCAAGGTTTGGTACTTGTAGTACAAAGTCATTTTATCACCACTTTAATGATAAATAAAAATTATGGGTTTAAATTTGCTGGAAAAATATGACCTTTTGGAATTAGTGTTTTAATGGCATTATAGTGCCACTGTAATTTTACCAAAATTTTTGGAAGTCAAAGTCTAGTACTTGCTGTGCAAATTCACATTTGCTTCTAATTATTGTTAAATGGAAATTATGATCATAGAACCTCTGGAAATTGTGAAACTTTGACAATCATAATATTTTGTCACCTATCATCTCTGGAAAATTGATTAGCAATATTGAAATTATTGGCATGATAGTTCATTTGCATTTTCAATGATGACAACTGATTTATAAATTTTTTTGGAGGTCAAAATTGTATGAAATATACTTAAATTTTGGTTAACTCTTATTTTACCCAGTAAGAACCTATGATAAAAATTAGAACTCATTTGGAAGTGTTTTGACCAAGATTTCATCATAGGAATCAAATTAGTTATATACAGTGGTCTGCGAATAGTGAAAACTTGATATGATGATTAAATCAGCAAAACCACATAGAGAATCAGTGAGATTGGATTATAACAGTACACAAGTATATACCACTTAGAGGATGAAGAATATTGAGTGTTGAGCATCATTCAAGAGGACGGGTTAGTCCTGCGAGCTGGAGGCTCAGGTGTTAGTTTTATTCAGGACAGGTTAGTCCTGCGAGCTGGAGGCTCGGGTGATAGTTTTATTCAGGATGGGTTAGTCCTGGGAGCTGGAGGCTCGGGTGATAGTTTTATTCAGGACGGGTTAGTCCTGCAAGATGGAGGCTCGGGTGATAATTTTATTCAGGACGGGTTAGTCCTGCGAGGTGGAGGCTCGGGTGACAGTTTTATTCAGGACGGGTTAGTCGTGCGAGCTGGAGGCTCGGGTGATAGTTTTATTCAGGACGGGTTAGTCCTGCGAGCTGGAGGATCGGGTGATAGTTTTATTCAGGACGGGTTAGTCCTGCGAGCTGGAGGCTCGGGTGATAGTTTTATTCAGGACGGGTTAGTCATGCGAGCTGGAGGCTCGGGTGGTGATAAATTGCATGTGCATAAGAACAAATTAGTGGCGGGTCTTCGGTACGGGCCGATCATCACATCGACGGACGTATGTTGACTCTGGCGTGGTGTGGTTCAAGGGGCAGAGTTGTCTGCACAATGGTTAGTGGGATAGATCCTGAGAACGCACATCCGACCAAAAAGACCGGTTGTCGCCGACAAAGAGTTCGCAGGGCTCAGGAATGTGACCGGTTAGGCACAGAGCGTGTACAAGAGGTCTAGGCCTAGTAGTGTGTATACCCGCCTAGGGGTGGAGACGCCCGCTCCACCGCTGTCGTAGCCACAACGGCGGTACCAGAGAGTTTAGCTAACTCCAAAAAGTGGGAACTAAAGGTCTGTGATCACAGAGTCGTGTGGGTGAGTTGCACTTGTATGAATCATATCATAGCATGCATATCATATCATACGTAAACCTAGAACATAATTGCAGACCCTTATCATATAATTTAGTATAGGCTCTTTTATATGATAAGTTACAATTCCGGAAAACTTAACTTATAAGTTTTTATGGGCATTCATATAAGTTAAGGTACTCATGTGATGGTAGTGTGGAATTATTTACTTGTTTGCTATACCTGCGTGCACTGCTTATTACTTACTTCTTTTACTGCTCTTTACTGCTTAATTGTTTATACTGTTATAGTAGTGCTTGCCTATTCATATATACTTGCTAGCTTAGATTTCCCTGTCACCTGCTTTTGTTTACTCCACTTTGTTGTCCTCCGCTTCTTCCTCCCGCTCGGTGCCTAGGAGGCGCGGGGGGAGGCAGGGACAATATCGGCTTAGTCTTTATGACTAACGGTCGGTTGTGACTGTAGGTGTTCGAGGAGCTTAGCACATGTACGACTAGACAGGACATGATGGCAGGACCTGGGAGCAGAAGCCACGCAGTACTTCTACTATAACACAGGTGTTTGAAGATTTGAGAGTTTGATTAGCTTCCGCATAGATGTAGAATGAGAGAGTGAGATGTTGTTCAACTTTGGATATGTACCGGGCATAAGCCCTTTTACTCTTTCATTTATTGTACTCATTGATGGACAGTTTACATTTGGATATTTTTTATACAGATGTGTGTGATTGTGGACTTGTTCATTTATTTTCTTCTTATTCTTGTTGGCCTGGTTGATCGTTCTTGCCGGCAGGATCGACGTCTTACGAAGGCGGCTAACTCGTGTGTTAGCGTCACCGTAAGGCGGCGGTTCTGTGCATAAGATCCGGGAACTCTCCGGGTGCGGGAGGTGGATCTTACAAACTGGTATCACTTGAACAAACGATCCAACGAGAAATAAGTCCACAAAACCCCGGGACACCCCCGGTCGAGTTACTTTGAGGACAAACTAGCAGCGGAAGCAGTGGTTTGCCCGTGTAAAAATCACACAAAATAGTCCATTAATCAATGAGTTAGGCCAACCCAACTAGGATATCATTCTAGTTTGACGCACCAAGACAACTTCATAGCATATACTAATCCAAACCGACCTCGGGTGTAGACAGATTAAGGCATGATAACACCCAAAGTGACTTAGAGAAAAACCTTATGGAGAAGTAGATACTTAGGGCTTAAACCTCGATGTACCTAATTCTCCTACCAAATGAGATCATCACTTCTTAACCCAAAATGCACGGGGGCTAATCCTTTTGTTTATTTGATTAGCTTGATTCCAACTTGGATTTCCTAGACCTTACTAATGGAAAATGGTGTGCATTTAACACCCAAATTGAACTTACAGAATCTTGGAGTTCTACAACTCCAAGTAGGTTGAAACTTTGGTGATGCATGAGTCATGTCCAAATACATACACTGCCCAAATGGGGATTTCTGGAAAGACCTTTTTATAGATTCTATGAAGTCAAATCACTCCAAATCCCATTGGTAAGGTGATTATGTATATATTAGTTTATGGTAAAAATTTTGACTTAATTGGATCCTTACATATGAGTAGACATATGTTTAAAAGATCGATAGAAAAACCTTTACTAGGGCCACACCAAAAGGTTGTTTTTACCCTAGTAAAATAGACATTTTGCTCTCCAATTTCGAGGCCCTTAGAGCCCATAAAATGAAAATTAGGTTGAGATAACATTTGTAGGCATTTGTGCCTACTATCTATAGGAAGTGAGATCACACCATTTGGAGGCCTACAACCCTCGGTGGGTCAGATTTAGTAAGCATGTTCCTTGTGAAGGACATACCTATAAAGGTGAATAACTTTTACATAATAAATGATATGAGGTTAAAAATTTTTTTAGGCCAACTAGACCTGTGAATGTTAGTTTACATCATAAACAAGTGCAAGGGAATTGGTGTGCTTATAGCATGACCATGTAACACTAGGCCTACATGAGAGTTTAAGGGTTTTCCCTCGGTCAAATCTCACGAAACTTAAAACATACACTTAGGGGTTATGAGACAATATCCCTTAGAGAAAATCATAAACCGTTGGGTTGATTTCCTTAGGAAATTTGGAATTTATGTGAAGTGTCACATAGACCTTAAAGGAGTATTTTTATGGTCAAAACTTCCTGAATGGACATAAAGTTAAGGGATTCACTTAATAGAGTGAGATTACACTCTGTAAATTTTTGGTGGAATTTTTTATGATAACATAGTTCATTAATTATTAATTATTCAATTATCCCAATTTAACTCATCCCACAATTAGGTAAGCTAATGAACTTAAAGCTGAATGAAACTGGATATTTGGAGTTATGAGACCACCTAAGGCCATTGAAATTTTTTTTATGGATTTTATGTCCATATACATATATGTGGTACTCCCTTCACAATGTAGAGTTGGAGTTATAAATTAGGAAACTCATATCTTGAAGTGTTGACGCAGGATTGCCATAGAAACTTGTGCATAGACCTTTGATGACAATATGAACTTCTAGGGATTTTGATGGGAGTTATGGTTACTCATTTTTGAAACTTTCTTCTCAAGTATAATTGAGCATATAATTTGAGGAATTCACACAATGAACTATTGTTGTTGGATTATTATAGAATTTGTACATAGATTTTTTTTATATACCACTAGAAAGATCTGGAAATCTTGTTAGAATTAATTACTGAGAAGAAATTGTACTCCTTTCACAAGTGGAACCTTGGAATGTAATTTGAAAGATGGCTATGTTGAAATATTTATGATGGGATAAAATAACAATTACCAGATATTCTTGTGATATCATATATACCTTTTTGAGACTCTTCATCTTCATTGAGCATGGAACCCCGTAGACCCGAACTTGAATTTCGGGGACGAAATTGTTCTTTTGTTTATTGGGATTTGTAACATCCCATTTACTACTAGACCCCTTAACTTCAATTAGGGTAGGACATGTGGTGGGTGAGGTGAGTTTGAGCTTGGTGGTTGTTTGCCCAAAAAAGCCCGCGACCTCCTCTTACTAGTCAATTCGTTCGGTCTCAGCGGTCTCAGCTTCAGTGATCGCCCAGACCGCCAGTTGCCTTCTCAGCCGGAATTTTCCAAGTATCAAGCGGTCAGAAAAGCCCGAGATCGCCAAACCGAGCGGTCTTTTTGTTTTTTCTATTTTTGTTATCTGCACCCCTCCTCCCTGCCCTGGCTCTCCTGTATCCCGGGCAGCCCGTAGTTTTCAGTTCTCCCGTTTGGGCAGCCCCCTCGTCTATAAATAGAGGGGTAGGGGGACCAGGAAAAGGACTTTTGGCTCCGAGGCTCCAGCTTACAACCTGTGTAAGCGGTCTCATTTTTTCGTGATCGCCATTTTACGATCGCCTTCTCTTTTTTCCAGCATCTTCTGTCTTAGTAACCTGCACTTCGCAGTTTTCTCCTGTCCCCTTTAGTGTGAATTTTGGAGGTACCATTTTTGGCACCAACAGAATGAACACGCGACCTTCAGATTCGAAGTGTTAGGTGAAATCCAGGCTTTCAAGATGGCTGATCGCCGTAGAGGTCGTCCTTTGCAGTCTCCCAGTGTTCCCCCCTCCGATCACAATCCGTTAGAGGCGATGGAGCGCCGCTTCGAGCTTCGCGTAGAGCAGGCTCTTCGCGAGGCCGCCCGAGCCAGGCAGGACGCTGCCGCTGTTCAGCAAGAGATCGCGCGGTCTCAGCAGGAGGCCGCTCGAGATCGGCAAGAAGTTGTCTGGACTCAGCAGGAGTCCGCGAAGCAGATCGAGGCCATGAACCAGGTTCTGGCCGCGATCTCCCAGAAGATCCTTCCTCAAGCCTCTCAGATCGCTACTCCTGAGCGAGTGGCAAGCGGTCACCATAGCGATCATCCCGTTTTCCAGCCCGCAGCTCCTCAGCGATCTCAGCATGAGGAGTTCGCCACCCGTCGTAATTCTTTCCGAGCCGCAGCCCAGGGGCCTCCGGCTCAGACCTTGAATTTTGAAGAAGGGTTTGCTTACCCTCAAGATCCTCCAGCTCCTTTTCTTCCTCCAGGACCTTCTGTTTTTGGGGAGCCTTCCCCCTTCACTGATGAGATTCGTCGGGATCCAATTCCTCATGGATTCAGAGAGCCCCGTCTTCCTGTGTATACAGGAGAGACCAACCCCATGTGTCATCTTCAAGCCTTCGAGTCTGCCGTGGCTCTCAGGAACATTTCAGATGGAGTGAGGTGCAAGCTGATGGTCACCTCCTTCGATGGGTCAGCCATGGAATGGTTCTATAAGCTGCATTGTCAGTCTATCCCAAGCTTTGCCGCCCTAAGGCAAGAGCTCCTCCCGAGGTTCTCCACCACAAAGAAAAGGAAGAGTGGTCCTGCGACCCTCTTCAAAATTAAGCAAGGGGACAGCGAGACTGCAACGCATTTCGTTGATCGCTTTCAGAAGGAGATCTTGGGCGTCAGAGACATGGACCCCGGACTCTATATGGTAGCTTTGATCAGCGGCTTGCAGGAGGGTCCTCTGAAGTTCAAAGTCACAACCAAAGAGCCTGGCTCCTATCAGGAGCTGATCAGCATTGCCAATCGCTATATAGAAGGGGAAATCAACAACCCTACCTATGTGAGCAATCTGACCAACAGAGCCACCCAGAAAGGCTCTGCGGGATTCTATCCTGCTCCATCTTCCTCGAAAACTAAACAGGAGCTTCCACCTCCAGCTCCAAGAGGTAAGAATTACCGCAGCAACCGCTTCAACCGAGGTAATCAATTTTTCCCACCTCAAAATTCATTTCTTCAAACTCCTGCTACTCCTGCTCCGCAAGTCACCCCCATCCACCAGATCCAGTACGCTCAACCTCCTCTTCTACCCGTTCCTTCACTTTATAATGAATCCCAAGAGTCCTTCACGGACTTTGGTGTTTCTATGAATGAAGTGCTGCAAGTTCTCCAGAAACAGCCCTTTTTTAAGAGGCCAGCTCCGCTGAATTCTGATCCGAAAACCAGAAACCCAACCCTCTACTGTGAGTATCACAGAGATAGAGGGCATTTGACAGAGGATTGTAGAGCTCTCCGCCTATTTTTAGAGAAACTATTAAAGGAGGGAAAGCTTCGCGATCTCATTCAAAAGAATGACTCTGCCAAAGCTTCAACCTCCAAGGCCAAGGAGGTAGCAGAAGTCCACTGGGAGTGCGAGGAAGTAGATGATGTTGGCCATCTGGGCAACATCGGTTTTCCCAGCGAATGTGTAGACGCTAATGATGAGGGTGCCTTGGGCAACCTTTTCTGCATCCATGGGGGTGCAGGCCCGGAGTCCTCGAGAAAGGCAAGTCTAAAGAGAGTTTATCAGTCAGAGGTTGCCGCTACTTCTTCGACTCCGATTCGAGGGACGGTCACCTTTGGAGATGAAGATCTTCCTCAGACCGCGAATCCCTTTGACGATGCAGTCGTCATCAAAGCTGTGATCGAAAACTATACGGTGGAAAAAATTCTAGTAGATACGGGGAGCTCAGTCAATGTGCTTTTTAAGCCTGCTTTTGAGGCATTAAAGACAGGTAAACCTCTCCTACCAACTGAAGGACCTCTTTATGGTTTTTCAGGAGAAAAGAAAGAAGTTGAAGGGCTCGTCACCCTCTCCGTGATTCTTGGAGGAATAGTAAGGCTGGTCAAATTTATAGTCGTTGATGCTCCCAGTAGCTACAACGCAATTTTCGGGAGACCTTTTTTGAACGGGTATCAAGCCATTGTCTCCACTTATCATCAAGCGGTGAAGTTCGCCTTGAATGGCAAACAACATCGAATCAGGAGCGACCCCAGGAAAGCTAGAGAATGCTATGTAAAGACGGTCAACATGATCATGTCTTCTCCACCCCAGGAGGTTATGATGACTGAATCCATCGAAGTTCCTGAACAAGTTCAAGTCGCAGAAGAGGTGGAGGATGTGAGAGATGGAGTTCTCTTGGAGCCTGCCCAAGCAACCCAAGCTATTCAGATCAGCGAGGAAGATGAGAGCAAGAGCCTCTCCATCAACGCTGAATTATCCGAGGCTGACACGAGTCAGCTCATCTCTTGTCTTCTGCAAAATTTAGATATCTTCGCTTGGTCGGCAGACGACATGCCTGGAGTGGATCCAGATGTTGCTTGCCATCACCTCAACATCAGCCCAAATGTCATCCCAATTCAGCAAAGGAAGAGGACTGTAGCAGCCACTCTGGCTCAACCTATCCGTGAGGAAGTAGAGAAGCTCCTGAGGGCGAAGTTCATCCAACCGATCCAATATCCTGAGTGGGTGTCAAACGTTGTAATGGTAACAAAGCCAGGTGGAAAGTGGAGGATGTGTGTCGATTTTACCAAACTCAATAAAGCTTGCCCCAAGGATTGCTATCCCTTGCCTCAGATAGATTCTTTAGTGGATTCTGCGGTAGGTTATTCTTTTATGAGTTTTTTAGATGCTTTTTCAGGTTATCACCAAATCAGGATGCATAAACCGGACATACCGCATACTTCGTTTATCACAAATGATGGTTGCTTCTGTTATCTCGTGATGCCTTTTGGGTTGAAAAATGCTGGAGCAACTTACCAAAAAATGATGGATACAGTTTTCAAAAGTCAGAAGGCAAGAAACCTTGAGGTGTATGTCGATGACCTCTTGGTGAAAAGCAAATCCTTCTCCTCTCATCTCAAAGATCTCTCGGAAACTTTTGCAACCCTACGAACCTTCAATATGAGGTTGAATCCATTAAAGTGTGTTTTTGGAGCAAACAGAGGTAAATTTTTGGGTCATCTCCTCACTCCAGAAGGGTTAGAACCAAATCCAGATAAGGTAAAAGCTATTTTGGAAATGCCACCTCCCAAAACCCCAAAAGAAGTTCAACAGTTGGGAGGGAGAATGGCAGGCTTGAGTCGATTCATCTCCCGGTCAGGGGATAAAAGTGCACCTTTCTTTAAGACCCTCCGGGGAGGGACCAAGTTTGAATGGACTCAAGAGTGTGATGATGCTTTCAGTCAGCTTAAAAAGCAGTTAACGTCAATTCCTCTGCTCCAAAGCCCGCGAGAAGGGGAAGATCTTTTCCTCTATTTGGGAGTTGGCACCGATGCTATAAGCTCTGTTTTGGTCCGAGAAGAGAAAAAGAAACAATTTCCAGTTTACTATGTAAGCCGAATTTTGAAGAATGCAGAGACTCGATATCCAATCCTAGAGAAGCTAGCCTTAATGCTCGTAATTTCAGCAAGAAGACTAAGACCGTATTTCCAAGCTCATTCGATTTTAGTCGTCACTGACCTTCCATTAAAGAGTGTCTTGGAGAAGCCGGAGCATTCAGGCAGATTGGCAAAGTGGGCAATAGAGCTCAGTGAGTTTGACATATCTTATGTTCCAAGAATGGCAATCAAAGCTCAAGTCTTAGCGGACTTCATGGTGGATGCTAAAGAAGTTGAATCGCAGAAGGGGGTCAGAGTGCCCCTTGCCTGGAAAATCTTCGTGGATGGAGCCTCAGGGAAAAATTCTTCCGGGGCAGGAGTTATCTTAATCAACCCAAATGGAGTAAGGCTTGATCAAGCACTGAAGTTCTATTTTCAAGTAACAAACAATCAAGCGGAATATGAGGCTTTGCTAGCCGGTCTCAAGTTTGCCAGGGAGCTGGGGATTGACGATGTCGAAGTTTTCACAGATTCTTTGGTGATGGCTTCTCAAGTAAATGGGATTTTCGAGACTAGAGATAGTATTTTAAATCAGTATTTAACTCTGGTAAAAATTGAGGTTGGGAAATTCAAAAGCTTTACCATCGATCATATTCCAAGAGGTGAGAACGTGGAAGCAGATGAGTTGGCAAAGTTTGGGCTTCTCTCAGGAGGAACAACTTCGGAGTTATTTCGCCCGGCGATTGAAGAAGGAGAGGTCATGGAGATTGATCAACTTCCATCTTGGATAGATCCGTTTGTTCAATTTCTTTCGACTGGAGATTTCCATTCAGCAATAAAAGATAGAAAAAGGTTTAAGCGGAAAGCGGCTAACTATTATCTTGTTGTAGGAGTGCTTTATAGAAGAACTTTTCTATCGCCATTAGCACGGTGTGTTTCGGAAGAAGAGATTCCGGCGATCCTCCAGGAAGTCCATTCTGAAGAATGTGGAAGTCACTCTGGAGCTAGAACTTTGGAGAAAAGAATTCTGAGGCAAGGCTATTTTTGGCCCCAGATGAGGAAGGATGCGGAGAAATTTGCTAAGAAATGTGTAAAGTGCCAGAAGTTTGCTCCTCTCCAAAATCATCAAGCTCAACAACTTAAGTCGATAGCAACTCCATGGCCGTTTGCAGTTTGGGGAATGGATCTGATTGGGCCTTTCCCTATAGCAAGTGGGCAGCGGCGATATATCATAGTCATGATTGACTATTTTAGCAAATGGATAGAGGCAAAAGCATTGGCCAAAATTACCACTCAAGCCGTGAAAAACTTTATTTGGGGAGAGATAGTATGTCGACACGGGATTCCAATGGCAATCATCACGGATAATGGTTCTCAATTCAACAATTCAACTCTTATTAATTTCTGCAAACAAATTGGCATTGAGCTTCGTTTCGCTTCCGTGCATCATCCTAGAAGCAATGGGCAGGTAGAGGCCGCCAACAAACTCATCATAAATCTCTTGAAAAAGAAGGTAGAAAATGTTAGGGGCAATTGGGCAGAACAACTACCTTCCGTCTTATGGGCCTTGAGGATAACTCCGAGTTCTGCTACTGGGGAAACTCCGTTCAAATTATCACACGGTTCCGAAGCCCTTATTCCGGTAGAATTTGAAGTGAAAAGCCAAGAGTATTATTGGCGCAACAAAATCAAATCGAGTGGATGGAAGAAAATGATGAAGAGTTAAAATGCAGCCTTGATTTAATTGAGGAATTGAGAGATACTGCAATCATCAGACAGGAAGAGGTGAAAAGAAGAATGGTGAAGTTGTTCAATAAGAATGTAAGAACCAAAGAATTTGCTGTTGGAGATCTAGTCTTGAAGAAGGTAGATGCAGCAGCAAGGGCTGGTTCAGTTGGAAAGCTTCATCCAAATTGGGCAGGGCCATTCGTAGTAAAGAATGTGCTTAAAAATGGTGCTTACCATCTCCAAACTTATGAAGGAGAAGAGTTGCCCCATTCCTGGAGCGGAGATGATCTCAAGCTTTTCTTCTCTTAAATGTTCGTACCTAATTCACTCATTCCTTGATCCTCACTCTTTTCTTTTCTTAAACATCATGCAGGTATCACCAAGGCATTCGCAATACAAATGTTGGATGATAAATCTTAAAAATAAGTTGATTTTTGAAAAGCCAAAAACCTGTCAAGTGAGATATCGCCGGATCCTACTATCTTCCCCCTCGACTGGTTAACTCGACGTGTAATTCTGCCAGGACCACAGATGTCGGGGAGATTTCGAATCTGTGTAGCAGTAGCTCGCCAAGCTCGAGCGGTGGAAGTTTGGGATACCGGGTCCTTGCTGACATCTGGCACACCTCAGCATTTTAAGGAGGTCTAGGTGGCTGGCTCAGCTCTGTCATGCATTGAAAAGGACATTGTTACAATCTTAATGATCTTTCAGGGAAAGCAATGTCGGTGTAGCCTCCGCGGCATGACCACACCTGCCCTACCGATCATTTTTTGATTTGTAACTCTCGAATACTCGATGAAGCGTGATTAGATAAGGGGCGGCAAGAAACATCTATGGCCGTCACCTGAATCTTAGATTGGCAAAATTACAACAAACTCAGTAGTCCTTTAAGAAAAGTGTCGGTATAGCCTCCGCGGCATGACCACACTATCCCTTTAAGTCATTTTCGAGATCCATTTTCCTATTTTTCCTTACTATAAAGATCTTATTCATTCCTGTACTGGGATCGGGCGGTCAGCAGTTTATGAGACCGCATGTTCCTCCCTACAAAGAATGAAATCGTTTATGATCGTCGGATGAAATTCTTTCAGGATAATTAAGGTCGCTATTCAGGAGTCTCCTATGCCAGCTTGATAGAGATCGTCCCGGACTCAACAAAATCGAGATTTCAATTTTCCCTGTTACTCAAAGTTACATGGAATAATCGTGATGCTCTGTTTCTCATCAAATGGAAGTTGGATCTTTTTCTTCAAAAGGGCGGTCTGAATATAATGTGATCGCTGAAATGAAAATTCATAAGGAGTTATTTCCTTGTTTCAAGAAATAACCTTTGACTACCAAGGGATCGTCAGACGGATTTCCTGGAAGACCTTTGGGCGCCGATCACCCAGAATCTAATGCGTTCAAATCATTGTCTTGTAGTTTCCTTATATTTCGATCTGTGTAATATGAGACCGCAAAACTATTGTGAATAAGATTATTTCCTGATCATGTCTTTGGTGTCTTTTCCAAGAGATCGCTACTTAAAGTTCGTTAATGATTAAATTATGATTAAACTCGAGGCATTGAGATTGAATGCCGATTTTAGATTCAGAAGGACAAATCAATATATGCATCAAAAATAAACTCATGCACTTAGGCAAAACCCAACAGATATCAAATTTTATATACTCTGAAATATCAATTACAACAAGACCGCTCGGCCTCCGAAAAGGAAAAAGGGAAATTACAATTCACTCTTTCTTTGATCTCTTGGAAGACCGCTCGCCTGAAGAAGAAGAATCAGTTTCTGCAGAAGGTTCTTCTAAACTATTCCCTGGAATTCTAGATCCAGAGCTCGAGCTCGAACTGGAATCCAGACCAAGGGTATAGCGGCTTCCGCTCTCTTCGTCTTCAATCACGATATTTTCCTCTTGATCTGCGGTCTCATCAGCAGCATCAGCGGATTCTTCAGCAGCATCCGCGGTCTCTTCAGCAGTCATAGATTGTTCTTCAATTCTCTGTGCCGCGTCAGGGAAGAGATCGGCAAATGTGACGTCTTTATACTCTTCAGTAAAACCACCGCGGTTACGAACCTCGTCCAGCACCTGGTTGGCGGTCTCTTTTATATGATGCATCAAAGCCCTCTGGAAAGCCGGATTCTCAGGGTCGTAAGCCGCTTTTTCAGATTGCTGCAAAAGAAATATATGTCAGACCGCACGATCACAGGTAACACATTCATAAAACAAGAAAAATTCTCACCCTTCTTTCTTCTTGCAAGGCAGTTATTTCGTCCAGAGCGCTGCAAAGAGACCTCCCCATATGGTGATTCAAAATTGTACTTCTAGCAGTCACTTGAGCGCAGAGGTCGGGAAGCGCATCGGTCTCAATATTTAATATCTCATTTGTGTTCTTTTTCCCGTACAAAGCTGAAGTGACCGCATATGCGTGACGGGTCACCTTCCCGCTCCATAAGGGTAAATCAGTGGATACCTTCACAGAATTTCCTGAGGCCGCCCATTTGAGGAGAGGCTTTCCTTTGATATCCTTCATTCTTCTTTTAAAACCCACCAAGGGAAAAACTTGCTCGGCGGTCTCAGAAGTTACGCCGAACACGTCGGCCTCACGCTTCAGCCTCCTCTCCCTCTGAGTAAGAACTTCTGCTGCTGGGGCGATAGGGTCTAGTGCAGGGACCACGAAGCTCGCTAAATGTAAAGAAGGGTTTTAAGTAAAAACATTCAAAAAGACAAAAGGAAATTGTTCGAGACCGCAAGAAAAATTTACTTTCAGCAGGGGTGATCTCGGCGATCTCGGGCCAGATCGCTAGATAATAAACAAGATCGATCCTCTTGCCCGCCAAGAAGGCCAGAATCTTCAGCTCCTCCTCTGAGACCGCCTTTATCTTCTTGAAAATACTGTCAGGTCGCGGAGAGGGTGAGCTCCTGAGACCGCCAAGGTCACCATCAAAAACAAGGAATCTTTCTGTCCAGAAAGAAATTTTGTTAGGAAGGTTCAGAATTTTTATTCCATCTGCTGAAAAATACATCAATCCTTTAAATTCTTCTTTCTTTCTGCCTTCTTTCAAAATTTTCGCAGTGAAGGTTGCCCGGAACAAATTCATTGTGAATTTCACTCTTTCCGATCTCAAATAATTGATGAAGACATTAACCAGACCGATGGAGTTCGGAGCCAGCTGGGCAAGTACGAAGCCATAGTATTCCAGAATCTCTAACCATTCCCAAGGGAGTGGAATCCTCAGCCCATTATCAAAGTGATCGATGGGGATGATAAATTTCTTCTCCTCTACAAAGTTTAACCTTTCTTGTTCAGTTGGCGGTCTCACAACCACCTGAGTTTGGATCATATATTTCTTTATAAACTCAATGTATTCATCCTTTGATAAACGTCCTTGTTTGTGATCGGCGTTCAGGAAGATAGTAGCAGAAGAAGCACGAGCGGACACCATATTCAGTGATCGCTGAGATCGGAGCTTATAGAGCAATCAAGAAGGCATAAAATAAAGACCATGAAGACAGCTATTTATAGAAGACCAAGGGTCATTTCGTAATCATTACATATTGAAGACCGCCCAGCTAAAACATGATCAGACCGCCCGACCTATGCAAAGTAATATGAAAGCATACTATGGTAGGCGATCTCAATCAATAAAAAATACAGCAGCAATACAAACAATCCAGGCATAAAGAGATCGAAGTTTAACAAATCAAGACCACAATATTAAAACAAAACAGCCACAGATATGGGACTAACAGTGAAAATATTACAAGATATATTGTTCAAGCATAGAGATCGCTCGATCTCAAGTTTAATGTTCATCTCCTAAGAGGCCTGTTCCTCCCTACATGGGCAGCGACATCTTGCATGTCGTTCACTGCGGCCATAACCGACACCAGGCTGTGGTTAGCCAGCATCGCAGACCGGTGAATTTTCGACATTTCCTTGTCCACCTGCTCCATGGGGATCAGTACAATCTCGGGTTGCGGTCTCTCCGCCGGATGATCGCTGGAGGCTCCCGGTCGCATCAGCATCTTACCGTGACCACTCCTCAGCCTCTCGTTTTCCGCGGACAGCGCCGTAGCTTTTCCCCTGTAGTATTCAGCCTCTTTTTCAGCCTTCTTAAGAGCCCGCGCGATCTCGGCAACCCTCAGATCGCATTCTTCATTAATCCTCTTCTCATTGGAACGCAATCTTCTTCAAGATCGCGGATCTGGTCATTCTGCGTCCGCTCCCTCATCAGCATAGAACGAACATCCTCGAACATGGGGTTAAGGATGTTGGTTAACTGAGGAGTGATCTCGATGGGTCGAGGAAGTTCTCCCTCCTCGATCTCAGCATTTTTGTTATCTGCGGCCATAGGAGATGGATTATTTCAATCATAAGCATATAATCAAATAAACTTTTTGAATAAGCAGAAAGAGTACTTGGAAAAAAGTCGAGACCGCAGTCACGTAAAGCCTTTCCGATATCTTTAGTGACCGCGGGATCTGCGGTCAAAGAAAGACGATCTGATCCCCTTAAGCGCTCCAGATCCGTTCTTTCCAAATCTCTTTTCTGCGTTTTTTCCCCCTCTTTTCGTCTCCTTTTTAATTCCTCGATACTTAAGAAGACATTGTCGGTCTCAATAAAAACGATCCCGTGTTTTCTTTCAGGAGAAGCAAAATGAACCGTAGGAAATGGAGGGAACTCGGCTGACTGAAGAATCGTTTTATTCTTACCAGCTCGCAAAATCGAGGCCGCCGCCGCACGATCTGCTGCAACCTTGTTCGAACGATCTCCCTGGAGAAAATCATCCGGGAGACCGCTAGAAAGCACAGTTTTTTCCTTGGCAATCTGCGGCCTCTCCACGGTCTCATCACCGTTTTTATCCGAAGTCTGCAAGACAACCTTTTGTCTCTCTTCAGCGATCAGGGCCGCCTTTTCCTCAGCGACCCTGACCGCTTCTTTCTTCTTCTCCTCAGCGATCAGAGCCGCTTTTTCCTCAGCAACTCTGACCGCCTCCCTCCTCTTCTCCTCTTCTTCCTTTTCCTTCTTATCTTTCTTCTCCTTGTCTCTCTTCTTCTCCTCGTCCTCCCTCTTTTTCTTCTCTTTTTTCTCCTTCTTTTCTTTCTTATCTTTCTCTTCTTTCTCCTTTTCTTTCTCTTCTTTTTCCCTCTGCTCTTCTACCACTTTTTCTTTCCTCCTCTTCACTATCTCTTCCATTTCTATCTTTTTTCTTTCCTCCTCTTTTGCCTTGATCGTTGCGTCGGCGATCTCCTTCTCCCTGCCCGCGATCTCCTCATCAACGGCGGCATTTCTGAGAGCTGAAGCCTCTAAGGGATCCAACACCTGCAATGATGAAAAAGATGAATTGTTAGAAGAAACCTCATCAAGATAGGCGATTAATCCAGAATCATCCTCTCTTGGTAAGGTTGAGACCGCGGGAAGGAAGGGGAGATCGCCCTTGGCATTCACCTTCTGAAAATCAGCGGAGTCCTCCAGATCGATGGATTCAGAAAATCTGGTCGCCTCCATGGCGGTCACATCTCCCCCTTCCTCATTTCTTCTGCTCCTCTTATAAGTTAAACTAGATGGACTTGTATTCTTCCTTTTCCTGTCCTTTGCAGCGATCTCCTGGTCAGCGATCTTCTGCCTTAAAGATTCGGCCTCAGCTCCCTTCTGGCGCAGCCCAGCCAGAATAATCTCGGTGGAGGCGGTCTCAGGAAGCTTGGAAGATGTTTGACCCAGTGCCTCCATAGATTTCTGACAATTAAAAGAAATGGAAAAGTCAGGCAATTTCCATACAGGATCTGAAGAAGTATTAGACAGATCAGAAGCAACAGAGACCGGCACAATCAGGCCCTCAGGAAGCTCAGATTTCTTTAGTGGAGATCGGGCGGTCTCCTTTGAAGTGCACACTTTTGTGAAGATTTTCGGCGCCTTCTTTCCTTTCCTTGAGCTGACGCTCTCCTTTTTTCCAGGAGAGTTCGCTTTCGATGGGAGAGCTTTTAAGAGATCAAGCATGGTCATCTTTGTAAGGTCGCACCTGCGTAATTATCAAAGACCGCTCGAATGGTGGAGTTCCTCAATGTCTTGCAAAATGAAGTTTTCAGCCGGTATTTATAGACCAAGACGCATTAATGATGGTCGCGGTCTCAGCGGTCAAAGCTTACATTTTCGAAGTTCCAGGTGCAACTTAAAAATGTGCGGGGATTATGTTTGCCCAGAAAAGCCCGCGACCTCCTCTTACTAGTCAATTCGTTCGGTCTCAGCGGTCTCAGCTTCAGTGATCGCCCAGACCGCCAGTTGCCTTCTCAGCCGGAATTTTCCAAGTATCAAGCGGTCAGAAAAGCCCGAGATCGCCAAACCGAGCGGTCTTTTTGTTTTTTCTATTTTTGTTATCTGCACCCCTCCTCCCTGCCCTGGCTCTCCTGTATCCCGGGCAGCCCGTAGTTTTCAGTTCTGCCCGTTTGGGCAGCCCCCTCGTCTATAAATAGAGGGGTAGGGGGACCAGGAAAAGGACTTTTGGCTCCGAGGCTCCAGCTTACAACCTGTGTAAGCGGTCTCATTTTTTCGTGATCGCCATTTTACGATCGCCTTCTCTTTTTTCCAGCATCTTCTGTCTTAGTAACCTGCACTTCGCAGTTTTCTCCTGTCCCCTTTAGTGTGAATTTTGGAGGTACCATTTTTGGCACCAACAGTGGTGACCTTGGGATGCACTGAGTTGAGTGAACTCACATGTGATCCACTATAGGAGGCAAGTCATCTTAGGTCAAATTAGCTCAAATTGAACTTATACTTGTGAATTAACCCCACCACCATGCCCCTAAACCTAAAGGAGACATAATTGACCAAAATCCTCATCAATTGGTCGACCAATTTAGCCAAGTGGACCAAAGTCAAACGTAGGTCAACATAAGCCAATCCTACCCCAATAGACTCAATTCACCCCCAAAACATGAAATTGACTTCACCCCTAGCCTTAGAACATCATGCGGGACCTAATTGACTCAAAAGCCCCATCATGGGAACATCAATTTGACCAAATTGACCAAAGTCAACTCAAGTCAAAATTGACCTAAAATGGTCATTTGAGCCAATTGGACCCAATTCACTTGGGCTAAGTCCATCCAAATTGACTTCACCACCACTCCATAGGCCCAATACCATGGCCCATGAATTATTTCTGAGAATTGAGTGGCATGCATGGTAATTTCATTTTTTTCCCAAATTTTGTATTTAGGCAAATTTGGGAGAATGGAATGGAGCACCACTTGGCATGGCTCTTCTCTTCCCAAGCCTTCCTCTGACCCTAGGGAGTAATTACCAGCCGAATTCTAGCAATGTGAGTGCCAAATGGCAGCTTGGTGAAGCAACCAAAGCTTGGCCGAAATCTCCAAAATGTCACAGCCATATACAGTCCTCCTCAGCCCAAATCGACTCTACCATTAGCTTCAGAAGGTGGAGAGCACATGAAATCGAGCCTTGGATCACTTCAAATGGTGGAGGAATGAAGTTTTGAGCAAGCTCGCCGGAGGAGAGGAGATCCATGGCCAACCGCCGCCGCCGCCACCGGAAAGCTCCATTAAGGTCCGATTTCTCCTCCCCTCCCCTTGTGCTAGCTTCTTAGATCAATTAGGAAGAGAATCGAGCTCAATTGAGCTTCATTCCATTGGGAATCCAAGGTGATTTCAGATTTTTAAATCTCGCCGGAAAACACCACTCCGGCCACCCCAAGTCGCCAGACCACCACCCATCGATGGCCCTTGCCGAGAGGAAGGAGGTGGTGGGGTTGATTGGTCATGTGGGTGCTTGGGATGATGTAGGGAGTCCAAAACATGAGCTCCAGGTCGGGTAAATCACAGCCATTGGCTGAAGGTGGAAGATGACCAGGTGCAGTTTGATCTGCTTCAAGATTCGTGCTAGCTCATTTTACATTAAATGTGTATTTCTGTCACACTTCTATATGATTATTCATGCCTGATTTCAAGGCCCTTAGAGGCCTTTTAAGGAAAAATTGCCTGAGATAGCTTTGTAGTCCTTGATGTCTACTTTCATCTGAAATTTAAATCAGGTCATTTGGATCACTATAGGACCCACAACACTCATTTTAGTGAGGCTGGTCAAAATATAAACCAGAAATTAATTAGTGTACACACTCTAAAATATAAGTCTGATGGACTTGAGATTTTGACCATGCATGCATGTGCCTTATACCTAGATTAGGTCTAAATATCAGAATTTATGGAGACAATTTTTCTATAGTTTTGTTCAAAATTTGGAAAATCAAATATATGAAATATTTGGCGATATACAACTCCAAATGACCCCAAATTTGTGTGTCATGTCTAATTATACAACATTAGTCTAGGGTTAAATTTTGAGAACATTTGGACCTCTGCATGTAGGGTAATTTCTACTTGCATGTCTCTACCCTAGTGTGATATGGTGTGCAAATAGCAAAAAGGGATATTTTGTATATTTAGCATAAATGCCTTAGTGATGGATTCTGGAACCTTGACCATACCTTCTTTATGACATAATACATTACTCCAAGAAAAATTAGGATTTTTGGGATCAAAAATCCTAAGTAATTAATAAAATTGAATTATGTCACAATTACATATTAATGAAATGTTTAAGGCAAAAACCTTGTGGAAAATTTTGAAACTCTGAGGAATACCTTGTAACATCAACTAGAACCTCTGGAAATTTTGTAGGAATTTTTAGAGATTATTTCCTTAGAAATCATGGAAATTATCATATGTTGCATTTTTGAATAACTGAAATTTTATTGATTAAAATTATTGAGAAATTTTTGAAACCCTGAAAAATCATGTGGAATTTATTTATGAACCTCTGAGATTTTTGGTAGATTTTTTGATGGATAATACTTGGTGAAATTTCATATATTTAGTTTGTTACACTTTTTAATTTATGAACTAATTAAGGTGAGAAGTCACTGGATAATTATGAAACTCTGGATAAGATGTTTTTAGGCAAATATTGTACTACTGTAATTTTACCAGAATTTATTGTGACCTATAAATGGTGGTTGTAGTGTAAACCCTTATGGCACACCACTTGTATTAAATGAATATTATGGAGAAATACCCCTTGGAAAATTATGAAACTTAGGCACTGAAGTGTTTAGATCAATATAGTGCCACTGTAATTTTCTCAGAATTTTAGGAAGGCAAGATTTGGTACTTGTAGTACAAAGTCATTTTATCACCCCTTGAATGAAAAATAGAAATTATGGGTTTACCTTTGCTGGAAAATTATGATCTTTTGGAATTAGTCTTTTTATGCTATTATAGTGCCACTGTAATTTTCTCAGAATTTTAGGAAGTTAAGATTTGGTAATTGTAGTACAAAGTCATTTTATCACCCCTTTAATGATAAATAAAAATTATGGGTTTAATTTGCTGGAAAAATATGAGCTTTTGGAATTAGTGTTTTAATGCCATTATAGCGCCAATGTAATTTTACCAGAATTTTTGGAAGTCAAAGTCTAGTACTTGCTGTGCAAATTCACATTTGCTTCTAATTATTGTTAAATGGAAATTATGATCATAGAACCTCTGGAAAATTGTGAAACTTTGAGAATCATAATATTTTGTCACCTATCATCTCTGGAAAATTGATTAGCAATATTGAAATTATTGGCATGATAGTTCCTTTGCATTTTCAATGATGACAACTGATTTATAATTTTTTTTGGATGTTAAAATTGTATGAGATCTTCTTAAATTCTGGTTAACTCTTATTTTACCCAGTAAGAACCTATGATAAAAATTAGAACTCATTTGGAAGTGTTTTGACCAAGATTTCATCATAGGAATCAAATTAGTTATATACAGTGGTCTGCGAATAGTGAAAACTTGATATGATGATTAAATCAGCAAAACCACATAGAGAATCAGTGAGATTGGATTATAACAGTACACAAGTATATACCACTTAGAGGATGAAGAATCTTGAGAGTTGAGCACCATTCAAGAGGACGGGTTAGTCCTGCGAGCTGGAGGCTCGGGTGATAGTTTTATTCAGGACGGGTTTGTCCTGCGAGCTGTAGGCTCGGGTGATAGTTTTATTCAGGACGGGTTAGTCCTGCGAGCTGGAGGCTCGGGTGATAGTTTTATTCCGGATAGGTTAGTTCTGCGAGCTGGAGGCTCGGGTGATAGTTTTATTCAGGACGGGTTAGTCCTGCGAGGTGGAGGCTCGGATGATAGCTTTATTCAGGACGGGTTAGTCGTGCGAGCTGGAGGCTCGGGTGATAGTTTTATTTAGGATGAGTTAGTCCAGCGAGCTGGAGGCTCGGGTGATAGTTTTATTCAGGACAGGTTAGTCCTGCGAGCTGGAGGCTCGGGTGATAGTTTTATTCAGGACGGGTTAGACCTGCGAGCTGGAGGCTCGGGTGGTGATAAATTGCATGTGTATAAGAACAAATTAGTGGCGGGTCTTCGGTACGGGCCGGTCGTCACACCGACGGACGTATGTTGACTCTGGCGTGGTGTGGCTTAAGGGGCAGAGTTGTCTGCACAGTGGTTAGTGGGACAGATCCTGAGAATGCACATCCGACCAAAAAGACCGGTTGTCGCCGGCAAAGAGTACGAAGGGATCAGAATTGTGAACGGTTAGGCACAGAGCGCGTACAAGAGGTCTAGGCCTGGTAGTGTGTATACCCGCCTAGGGGTGGAGACGCCCGCTCCATCGCTGTCATAGCCACAACGACGGTACCAGAGAGTTTAGCTAACTCCAAAAAGTGGGAACTAAAGGTCTGTGATCACAGAGTCATGTGGGTGAGTTGCACTTGTATGAATCATATCATAGCATGCATATCATATCATACGTAAACCTAGAACATAATTGCAGACCCTTATCATATTAATTAGTATGGGCTCTTTTATATGATAAGTTACAATTCCAGAAATCTTAACTGATAAGTTTGTATGGGCATTTATATAAGTTAAGGTACTCATGTGATGGTAGTGTAGAATTATTTACTTGTTTGCTATACCTGTGCGCACTGCTTATTACTTACTTCTTTTACTGCTCTTTACTACTTATTTTTTTATACTGTTATAGTAGTGCTAGCCTATTTATATATACTTGCTAGCTTAGATTTCCCTGTCACCTGCTTTTGTTTACTCCACTTTGTTGTCCTCCGCTTCTTCCTCCCGCTCGGTGCCTAGGAGTCACGGGGGGAGGCGGGGACAAAATCGGCTTAGTCTTTATGACTAACGGTCAGTTGTGACCGTAGGTGTTCGAGGAGCTGAGCACATGTATGACCAGACAAGACATGATGGCAGGACCTGGGAGCAGAAGCCGCACAGTACTTCTACTATAAGACAGGTGTTTGAAGATTTGAGAGTTTGATTAGCTTCCGCATAGATGTAGAATGAGAGAGTGAGATGTTGTTCTACTTTGGATATGTACCGGGCATAAGCCCTTTTACTCTTTCATTTATTGTACTCATTGATGGACAGTTTACATTTGGATATTTTTTATACAGATGCGTGTGATTGTGGACTTATTCATTTATTTTCTTCTTATTCTTGTTGGCCTGGTTGGTCGTTCTTGCCGGCAGGATCGGTGTCTTACGGAGGCGGCTAACTCATGTGTTAGCGTCACCGTAAGGCGGCGGTTCTGGGCATAAGATCCGGGAACTCTCCTAGTGTGGGAGGGGGATCTTACACTGTACATCATGTCCTCACTACAAGATCACTCACAGAAGCTAACTTGATGGCGCGTCCCCTCCGACACTCCTTGATGATGATGACCCGGCTGCCGAGGCGCTGCGCCATAAAGATCTGAGGTGCCGTGATGATGCTGATGGACGACCGCGTTATAATCTCCGCCCGCGGCGTGCCAAAACCGCCATGAAGAATTAGACTTTTACTTCATGCACTTTTATTTTATATTAATAAATATAAAATTAATTCATAATAGATGATAATTTTATATTTATTAAAGTGATTGTAATTTTAATTTTGAACTCTTATTTTCATTTTGGTGTGTATTTAACCATTCGGGTGGATGAGATTTCATCTCCATCATGGATGGTTAAGATGTTTTGTAAACTCCTATTTAAAGGGGTCTTATGTTGGAATGAGGATTATTGAAGAGTCAAAAAGAAAAACCCTAAACTTTCCCGCCTTAGAGATTTCGGCCACAAGGAGGAGTCTTCTCCTTGCCGCCCCCCATCTCTCCTTGGTGTGACTCCAAGACCGCCTCCCTCCATCCTCTTCGGTGCGACTCTGGCGAGACTTCCGCGGTGCGACTCCAAGGAAGAAAGGGTGCTTCTCCATTCGGTGCGACGCCGGTGGAATCGTGGAGAGAGCGATTCTCCCACATCTATCTTGTGTGATCATTTTCTTGGTTGGGTAACCTCTCCCCCTTTGAGATTCTTTCTACGATTATTTTGTGGAGGTTTTGTCGAATCGTTTTATCCGCGAGCTTAAATCTTTCGCTTGCAAGATCTGAAATAATAGTGTTGTTATTGAATCTCTTGTTGTTCGGATCGGGTAGATCCGGTGCGGGAGCGAAACTCGGTCTAGCCTTGGTTTGCTCTCCAAGATTGGCGCACTTAGCGTTAACAAGGGAATTAATCTCAACTAGGGCTTAATCGCCGCTTCAATGTTCACCGCCGCTCCAAAATATTGCCGCTGCGTTTTGTAAAGAAATCGATTGATGGAATAGATGCTTGTGTAGGTGCGGTGAGTTGTGTGCTTGTTGGAGAGGTAGGTCTTAAGGACGTTGTATCGAGTCCGGCTAACGGTGAGTTGTGTGCTTGTTGGAGAGGTAGGTCTTAAGGACGTTGTATCGAGTCCCGCATATTAATTTTTCTATCGGATTTGGGAACCAACCGACCCCTTTTCGTTCGCTCTTGGTCGGAGCCCTCCTATGTTGTTTACTTTTTGGTGATGAATATGTTTCCGTTAGCGTAACGTCCACGTCGTCACGATACCTCTACATCAATTTGGTATCAGAGGCGGTCGTTTCAACTCCCACGTTGCAAACATCATCGCTGCGATCCTTGTTGGTCGTTCTAATCAATAGGAAAATCTGAAAATTTTCGGATTGGTCTGCGTTTAGCAAAATCTCAAAAAAAAAAAAAAATTAAACTTGTCAGAAAAATCTGAAATTTTTCCTGTAGCTTCCTGAAAGTATTTCCAGCAACATTAAAACTGAAACTTTTTCGAGTCGTCCTCGTTAGGTCGGCCTAAAATTTGGAAGCGTCGTAATTCTGTCTAGGTGGTGTGCGAATAGCGGTCTGAAATCTGAAATTTTTGTCAAAATTCAAAAATTAAATTTTTTTAACGAGCTACGTGTTACGCACATCAGGAATCTATAAAAATTTCTTATGTCAATCTATCAACGACCCTAGAAAAAAAATCACCTTCCTGATTGTCCTGACCCTGAATGCCCACTAGGCTAGGAACAGAGTACACATTACCGTCTACGTCTAGGATGGCTGCAAATCAACCCAATGATCCCAACACCGAGGCCATAGCAGGACTATGCACCGAGCTGACTGACCTTAGGACGATGTTAGAACAAATCTTACGGAATCAAGGAGGACCACCACCACCACCCGGTGATGTTGAAGAGCCCAACCGGCACCAACCGCTCACTGATTCGGATTCTGATGGGGGCTATCCCCGAGCGCCTCCTCGAGAGCGCCTCCCCGAGCGTGGTTTCGATATCACTAAAGCCATCAAGATTGATGCCCCCACCTACGATGGCATGGGAGACCCCCAGGTCTTCCTTAGCTGGGTAGTTGACATGGAATGTTACTATCAATGGCACAATCTCACGGATCTCCAAAAGGTCCAAGTCGCCCGCATGAAGTTGACAGATCAAGCGAAAACCTTCTGGCTGAATGAGGAAAGGAGGTTAGGAGCCGGACAGGAAGTCCCACCTATCGGATGGGCGGTGATGAAAAATTTGCTCACCGACCAATACGTTCCCGCTTACCACCGAACCCAAATGTTCGATGAACTAGCCACCCTGCGGCAAGGTTCAAATTCGGTGGCCGAGTATATGGGAGATTTGAAAGACCGCATGGTGCGTTGCGAGCTTAGGGAACCTCCAGAGGTCACATTATCCAGGTTTCGTAAGGGGCTTCAACCCGACATCCAGCGGAAGCTCTTGCGTTATGGGCACACTGATCTGAACACGACATTCAATGCCGCCCTGGACATTGAAAAACACTTAGCCGCCAAGGCTCACGCCCGTTATTCCCACTCGAAGAATAAGACCACCGTTGGAACATCTTCTTCCACCTATCCGGACAGGGGGAAGTCTAGAACCACCGAGTCTAAGTCCGTCGTGATCACCGCTAGGAACACTAGGAATCCCACGAGTGAGCGTGTTCCCATTGGGAAGGTTAGCAAGGCCAATACCACCTGCTATTCTTGCGGTGTTCAAGGCCACTATGCCTTTGAATGCCCAACTAAGACTAAGGCCGTTGCCCTCTTAGACATGGCCGCCGACTCTACTGATTATGTATATGAGGCCGCCAAGGAGAGCGGCCCCGATGGGGTCCCAAGCAATTTGGAAGACGATCCCCCCCTCATGGTGATGCATTGTATTCTGACCACTCCACGTCCGCTAGATGATTGGAAGAGGACGAGTATCTTTTCGCTGATCTTTAAGAGTGGTGACAAGCTGTGCAAGCTCATTATAGATAGCGGTAGCTGTGTGAACGTTATCTCTGAGAATGCTGTTAAACGTATGAATCTAACCACAGAACCACACCCCACACCCTACCAAGTAGCTTGGATTAGCAAGGTTACTGTCCCGGTTAGCAAGCGTTGCCTGGTCCCTCTTACCTTTAAATCTTACACGGATGAGGTCTGGTGTGATGTCCTCCCCATGGACGCGTGCCACGTGTTATTAGGCCGCCCTTGGCTTTATGACCGTGACGTCACACATTTCGGTCGAGCCAATACTTATGAATTCAAATTCAACGGTAAGACCATCACATTGAGACCGACCATTCCAAAGGAGCCGGTAGCTTTGGCTAAAGACACTACTGTCCCGGCCGAGAGGAAGGCTTTGAGCCTAGTTGGTAGGAGAGAGTTTGTGAGAGATCCTTTTCTTGAAGGAGTTATGTACGCTCTAGTTCTTATGAGTGCGAAGGGTGAATCGGACGCGTTGAATGAGTTGCCTAGGGAGTTACGAGCCCTTTTGGACGAATATAAGGACGTGTACCCACACGAGTTGCCTACTGTGTTACCTCCATTGAGGAATATACAGCATGCGATAGATCTCATCCCGGGTTCGTCCCTGCCGAACCAACCCCACTATAGGCTTCACCCCGCGGCCCACAAAGAGCTGCAGACTCAGATCGAGGATTTGATGAAGAAAGGATTCATCAGGACTAGCATGAGTCCTTGTGCGGTGCCAGCCCTTCTTGCCCCCAAGAAGGATGGTACGTGGCGGATGTGTGTAGATAGCCGCGCTATCAACAAGATCACTATCAAGTGCCGATTTCCTATACCGCGCTTAGATGACCTTCTAGATGTCTTATCGGGCGCCACCATATTTTCTAAATTAGATTTACGAAGCGGATACCACCAGATAAGAATCCGCGAGGGAGATGAGTGGAAGACGGCGTTTAAGTCTAAGGATGGGTTATACGAGTGGCTTTTGATGCCCTTCGGGCTATCCAATGCCCCCAGCACATTCTCCCGAATGATGACGCATGTCTTTCAGCCATTCATGGGGAAGTTCGTAGTCGTCTACTTCGATGACATTTTGGTATACAGCACTTCGACCACCGAGCACGTCTCCCACTTGAAAGTGGTTCTTTCCACCCTACGGAAGGAAACTTTATTTCTGAATCTCAAGAAATGCACGTTCCATGTTTCGGAAGTGGAGTTTTTAGGCTACATCGTGGGAGCGGAGGGCATTAGAGTTGACCCCAGCAAGGTTAAGGTAATTAAGGACTGGCCCGAGCCGACCACGATACGTGAGGTGAGGAGCTTCCATGGATTAGCCACTTTCTACCGTCGTTACATCAAAGACTTTAGCAGTATCATGGCCCCCATTAGCGACTGCATGAAAAAGGGTGAGTTTACTTGGACGAAGTCCGCCACCTTCTCTTTCCAATGCATCAAAGAGCTTATGACTGAGGCACCCGTCTTACGTCTACCTGACTTCTCGAAAGTCTTTGAGCTTACTTGTGACGCTTCGGGCGTGGGAATAGGAGGTGTCTTGAGTCAGGAAGGGCACCCTGTGAGTTTCTTTAGTGAAAAGCTGGCGGGCGCTAAATTGAATTATTCCAACTATGATAGGGAATTTTATGCGGTCATTAGATGCTTGCACCACTGGCGGCATTATCTCCTCTCTAAGGAGTTCGTGATCCTCTCCGATCACGAAGCTTTACGATTTATCAATGGCCAACATAAAATCAGCCCGCGTCACGCTAAGTGGGTATCCTTCCTACAGGGTTACACTTTTAATCTTAAACATCTTAAGGGAGCGGACAATCGGGTTGCGGACGCTCTTAGTCGACTAGCCCTCTTAGTCACCACTATGGAAGTTAACGTTGTCGGGTTCGAGCGAATCAAGGATGAATACGCTTCATGCCCGGATTTTCAGGAGTCTTACCTATCTGCCCAGGATAGTTCCCCCACCACTATTACTGCCTTCGTTATCAGGGATGGTTATCTCTTTAGGCATGGGAAATTATGTATTCCGAAGTCATCCTTACGTCTCCATATCATCTGGGAACTACATAGTGGCGGGTTGAGTGGCCATTTCGGTAGAGATAAGACAATTACCCTGGTTGAGGAAAAGTTTTATTGGCCAAAGTTGAAGGCAATGGTAGGGCGGGTAGTGAGTAGTTGCCGTACTTGCCAAGTTTCCAAGGGTACAAAAACCAACGTCGGGTTATATACTCCATTGCCTATACCTTCCGTACCTTGGGAGGATGTGAGCATGGACTTTGTCTTAGGCCTACCCACCACTTTTCGTCGTCACGATTCTATCTTCGTAGTTGTGGATAGGTTCTCTAAAATGGCCTATTTTATACCGTGTACTAGAACCGACGACGCATCTCATATCGCAAAGCTTTATTTTAAGGAAGTTGTTAGTCACCGAGGAGTGTCGAAGACAATTGTCTCGGATAGGGATGTTAAGTATACGAGCTACTTCTGGAAGACACTTTGGATCCTAATGGGTACCAAACTGTTGTTTTCCTCCGCCTATCATCCTCAAACCGATGGGAAAACTGAGGTGGTTAACCAGAGCCTAGGGAACCTTCTTAGATGTCTCGTGAATGATCATAAAGGCACATGGGATCTTATTCTTCCCCACGCTCAGTTAGCCTATAACAATTCCAAAAATCGGTCCACCGGTTTGTCGCCAAATGAGATTGTCCACGGGTACAAGGCCCCTGTGCCTCTTGACTTGGTTCCCTTGCCCCCAACATACAAGGAAAGTCAATTTGCACAATCCTTCGCCCAACATCTTCACGACTTTCATGCACGTATACGAGCTACCTTGACTGCTCAGTATGATTCTTATCAGGCACACGCCAATTTAAATCGGAGAGTGTCACACTTCAAGGTTGGCGATTTGGTCTTAGTACGATTAGTTCCCGAACGATTGCCATCTGGCACCGTTAGAAAGTTAGCACCTAAGAGCGTCGACCCTTTTCGGATCATCAAGAAAATAGGTGACAACGCTTTTGTTTTGGATTTGCCTGCCGAATGGGGAATCTCCCCTATTTTTAACGTCTCAGATTTAACGATGATCGAATCGCCTCTACATGAGTTGAGCTCTTTGACGTCTTCTCCTTCCACCAAATCTTCTTATGGGTTGGGGAGTGGTAGTACGGATGACCTCTCTCTATCGGTTCCCACAGGTATTTCACCGGATGGTAAGTCGCATACTTTTATACCTACTGCTGATATGTTTCCCAGGTTTCTGAAGACGTTTCTCACTCCGGACATGATACTGTCTGCGGAGCCACTTACTACCTCGGAGGGTGCTACATACCGCTTCCTCATCCGTTGGCGTGATCGCCCTCCTTCAGACGATTCTTGGGTCCTCGCGACAGAGCTTCAACGACTGGATGCTGATCTTCTCCGCCGCTACATTTCGGACCACGCATCGGAGATGCTTGATTTTGAGTGGGGGAGGATTGATGGCGCGTCCCCTCCGACACTCCTTGATGATGATGACCCGGCTGCCGAGGCGCTGCGCCATAAAGATCTGAGGTGCCGTGATGATGCTGATGGACGACCGCGTTATAATCTCCGCCCGCGGCGTGCCAAAACCGCCATGAAGAATTAGACTTTTATTTCATGCACTTTTATTTTATATTAATAAATATAAAATTAATTCATAATAGATGATAATTTTATATTTATTAAAGTGATTGTAATTTTAATTTTGAACTCTTATTTTCATTTTGGTGTGTATTTAACCATTCGGGTGGATGAGATTTCATCTCCATCATGGATGGTTAAGATGTTTTGTAAACTCCTATTTAAAGGGGTCTTATGTTGGAATGAGGATTATTGAAGAGTCAAAAAGAAAAACCCTTAACTTTCCCCCCCTTAGAGATTTCGGCCACAAGGAGGAGTCTTCTCCTTGCCGCCCCCCATTTCTCCTTGGTGTGACTCCAAGACCGCCTCCCTCCATCCTCTTCGGTGCGACTCCGGCGAGACTTCCGCGGTGCGACTCCAAGGAAGAAAGGGTGCTTCTCCATTCGGTGCGACGCCGGTGGAATCGTGGAGAGAGCAATTCTCCCACATCTATCTTGTGTGATCATTTTCTTGGTTGGGTAACCTCTCCCCCTTTGAGATTCTTTCTACGATTATTTTGTGGAGGTTTTGTCGAATCGTTTTATCCGCGATCTTAAATCTTTCGCTTGCAAGATCTGAAATAATAGTGTTGTTATTGAATATCTTGTTGTTCGGATCGGGTAGATCCGGTGCGGGAGCGAAACTCGGCCTAGCCTTGGTTTGCTCTCCAAGATTGGCGCACTTAGCGTTAACAAGGGAGTTAATCTCAACTAGGGCTTAATCGCCGCTTGAATGTTCACCGCCGCTCCAAAATATTGCCGCTGCATTTTGTAAAGAAATCAATTGATGGAATAGATGCTTGTGTAGGTGCGGTGAGTTGTGTGCTTGTTGGAGAGGTAGGTCTTAAGGACGTTGTATCGAGTCCGGCTAACGGTGAGTTGTGTGCTTGTTGGAGAGGTAGGTCTTAAGGACGTTGTATTGAGTCCCGCATATTAATTTTTCTATCGGATTTGGGAGCCAACCGACCCCTTTTCGTTCGCTCTTGGTCGGAGCCATCCTATGTTGTTTACTTTTTGGTGATGAATATGTTTCCGTTAGCGTAACGTCCACGTCGTCACGATACCTCTACATCATAACTACTAATCACTCACTGATCCTGAATCCTGTGTTCCTACACTAGACTGACCCGCCTCCGTCTGCACCGGGCTCTGGTGCTGCTGCGTCTCCTCGATCCCGTAAAATGATATGGTCTACCGACCGTTAGTCAAAAAGTCTAAGCCTTATGTTCCCCACCCCACCCAGTGGCTCCTAGGCACCGTGTGGGAGGATGAAGCGGAGGACAGCAGGGGGTATAAAACAAAGAGCAGATGACGATGGATTTTGTCTAAAGGAAATGTTTCTACACTAGACATGTGTATATATATAATTGAAGCAGTAAAATAGCATAGTAAGAGCAGGTAAAGAATAAGTAAAGTGCAGTAAGTAAAGACATGTATATAATTGAAAAGTAACCATTGATTTATAGGAATGCCCATACAAACCTATAGACCAAGGGGTCGTTTAGCAAGGTCTATCATATAAGAAGTCCCATAACCGACTTATACGATAGGGGTAGGGGTTGAAATGCAATGTTTATGCTATTACATGCAAGGTTTGTAGTTTATTTTATTTTCATACAAGTGCAACTCACACACTTCGACTCTATGCGCACAGACCTTTAGTTCCCCCTTTTTGGAGCTAGCTAGACTCCCAGGATACTCCCGTAGTGGCAAACGGAAGCGGTGGGTTGGGCCTCGCCCACCTCTAAGTTGGTATTCACACTACCTAACCTAGACCTATCGTACGCCTCAACGCAAAACCGCGGAGCATCTGCGTACTCTTTCTGGCTGGACCACCAGACTTTTATGGCTAAGTGCAAATTCCACACTTGCCGAGTCAACGTATTGACGTCGGTGTGAACAACCGTCCAATACCAAAGACCCACCACCTTCGTGCACATGCAAACATGTTCTATTATCTATCTCCGAGCCATAAATTCCCCGGGCTAACCTGCTCATCATCAATAACCTTCCGAGCCATCGGCTCGCCAGACCAACCCGTCCGTACCAACAAACACTACTTAGTCACAAGCTCACCGGACTAACTAGTCCGCTGCTTCAACCACCGAGCCTACCGCTCGTAAAACCAAACCAACTATCCTCCCGTAACCACGGGGTATGGTTGTGTGTATTGTTAAGTTAATCTTGTACAACATCTTACTCCTTCAGTTTATGGTTAATCTTGGACTTCCCGAGGATTACCCTGTAAGGGGCTCGCTACGGTACTAGAAACTATAATGGGATGACACACCAAAGTTCTCTTTCTCAAGACACTTAGTGTTATTGTTAGCTACCCATAAGAATACCCTTCTTGTCATTACACTTGGATTACCCTAAGTATTTTATGACCCGCTAGGGGAAAGACGATCCTTCGTCAATCCCGAGCACAACTTTACCCTTAACTCACCAAGCACCCTCTCATCACCTAAACCCCTTTTTGGTGACCTTCAATCATTTCAACTAGGCTTGGTACACTATCTACCTTCCATGCCCACCTACTGATCCACAAATAACTCAAGTTGTACAGTTTTACTATACGCAGAACAAAAGAGTCATATGAGTTGCATAATGGGATGTACTCCAAATATTCATCCAACTGACTCAAGATATTTACTGGAGGGCTATCATGGCATTATAAGACTAACTCTAGAGATCTATAATTTTCCTCAACATTTTAGCATTTATTATAATTTCTCCAAACATTTGCCAAGTATGAAAATGAATATGAAGTGTAAGGAATTCTTATGATATGGCTCTCCAAAAATTATGATAAATCAATGATGACTAAATAATAGCAAATACAACATATCATATTTTTCCAGTAAGAAATTGTACTCTATTTTTATTATTTATCATCTATCCAAACTTGTAGATTTATGAAGGAACCACCAAAATTATCTACACCAAAATTATGGAAAAATACCAAACCCTTGTATTCATCAGAAAAGCCTACTGACTAAATCTCAGGATTTATGGAAATCATTTGCTCACTTAAATAAATACTTTAAGAAACCCTCACATAAAATACCTTGTGAAGTAGCCTACTGATTTAAGTCTCCAAAAATTATATAAAAATTCACAGAGCTTGCTAATGTTCAGAAATGTCCTATCACCAATTTGCACAATTTATAAAAGAGTATTGGACAATCATTTATTTTTCTTAAGCCTAAGACAAAATAGGTGCCTTGTGAATGAAGTACTGATTAAATCACTTAATAAAATACACAAATTATCAGAGGTCTAAAATATGATTATAAAGGCACTACTAAGGTTTCATCACCATCCAAGACTATTTGAGCATATAATTATCTCTTATAAGAAATTTTCCTAAAGGGGTTATGGCCTAATTTAGGTCGAATAAATTCACCTAAAATTCTCTCAAAATTTCCTAGGGCATAATTACATCCCATGAACACATCTCCAAGGTTCCATGGCCATTCTATAGATTTTTACCACATATCCTTCACAAAGCTCTATATGCACCCCAAGGGGTAAAACTAGGCTTCTAAGGCATATCCACCTCTACACCACCCCATCTCACTCATGAAGGTGTTTTAGGGGATCCAAAACCAGTGGCCAAGGTTTCAACTCATGGTGAGGAGATTTGACCACAATACCCCAAGATAAACACCATGCCCTAATTTTGACCTAATTAGACCCAACTTAGGTTAACCAATTTCCAAACTAAATCAGTCCCAATTGGGCTGATATTTTTACCAGGGTCATGTGATAACCCTAAGAAGCACCCACCAAATTTTGGAGGGCATTGGAGGTCATTTGACCCACTAAGTAATTAATATTTGATTTATGAAATTATTACAAAAACCTTAGAAAAAGGTTCTCCTAAAATTCCCATCTTTTGATATGATAAGGGGGTTGATATCAGTAGTCTCGGTTTCAATTTTCAAGTCAATCCCATGATCCAATCAAAAGTTATTCAAGAAATGGTGGCTGTCCTACACTAGGGACCAGTCCCTCCAAAATGGACCTTCAGGGAGCTACAGAACTCCTTTTGGGGTGAAATTAATTTTAAAATAAAGTAGACTCCAAGGGCTACAACTTTGGTGTTGACCACATTTTCTGTAGAGGGGCCTAAGTATTTTTAATAAATCAATCTATGTACAGCAAAAAGTGTGACAGAACATATAATTTCATAAGGATTTATATTAAATGATTCTGCACGAATCTTGAAGTAAATCAGGTGGCAGCTGGTCATCTTCCTCCACCAGCCAATGGATGAGATTTTCCCGACCTGGGTGATGTTTGGAGGTGTTTTCTCGGCCACCCAAGCGCCGCCCTGGCCGGCCAATGCCACCACCACCTCCGTTGAGGTGGTGGCCGGCGATGGGGGGTGGTTGGCCGGCCGGAGGTGGCCGGAATGGAGGGTTTAGGGTGGAATTGAAAGCTTGAAAATACAAGCTCCGACAAAACCTGATCCAAGGCCATTTGCCTCAAACCTTGCGGCCAATAGATGTAGATCTACCCAAAGGGAGAGAGGAAAAGAACTAGACCTTCAATCGGGCTTGATGGTGGTTGCTTCCCGGATTTGCCATTGCCGCCCCCTTCAAGTTGTGCTCCTTGCTGATCTGAGCCTCCACTTCATGATTTCCTCTGGAAGGTTGGGGGTTTCACTCCTCTCAGTCTTTTGAAGATGATAGAGATCTTAATCGAGGGAGAGGGGGGGTTATACATTGAATGCCATTAATGGCCATCAAAGGAGAATTCGGCCATGGTTAAAACCGCCAAAATCAGCCCCCATGTGGGCTGGAAAAACTCCTAAAATTCTTGTAACATCCAGGGGAGATGAATCCCCATCAATTGGGAGAGCCTTTGGCCTCCCCTTGGCCATGAATGTCAGTACTTCTCTCTTTCTCTCTCCTCCATTTTTGGGGAAATGGGATTTTCTCTCTCCTGACCGTATTCTCTAAAATTGAATGGCAATTTTAGTAATTCCCAACCCCATTAGGTGGTGGACCACCTCAATTGAGTCTAGCCTATGTGCATTGGGCTTGATTAGGTCAAAATAGGTTATTTTGACCTAAATTTAGGGTGGAGTTGACTTTGGTCAATTTGAGCATTTGGGTTGGCCCCAATGGGTGTTTAGTGACCCATTGGCCTCCCCCAAGAGTTAGGAAGGTCTAGGTATGGTCAATTTGGCAAGGTGGAGGCCAATTGACCCACAATAGGGCAATTTGACCAAAATAGGGCTAGAGTTGACTTAGGTCAAATTGATAGGGTTTTTTAGTCCATTGGGTCCATAATATCCTTATAAGGGTAAAGGCAAGCTCAATTTGGCATGGCGGAGGTCAATTGACCCTAATTAGGCTACTTTGACCAATTTGAGGTTAGGGTTGACTTTGGTCAATTTGGTCTCTTTGGTTGACCCCAATGGGTCCTTGGTGCTCTAAGGGGACCCCTAAAGGGTTAGGTATGCTATGGTGGGGTCAAAGGGTCAAGGTGAGGCCCTTAAGTCCAACACTATGATGTTAGCTAGAAATTGCTATTTGCAGACCACCGTGGTTTCCTTCTTCTTGGCTAAGGCCAAGTGGTCTCGTCAAGCTTCCTAGGGTTTTTTCATGACCAAGTCATGACCTAGTAATGCAAAAACCAATCTAGGGGTCTAGTTGTTTGGGGGATGTTACATGAAACAAAAAACAAAAAAATAATTTCATCCCTGAAATTCAGGTTAGGTTCGCGGGGCTTCTACCGCAAGTGCTTGAACGTAACATCCCCTAAGAATGGAAGTTATTCCTGACACAAAGAGCACCGACTATCTCTGCTACATTAGTTCTAGTGGCTCTCAGGTGAATCAATCGATCGGAGGCAACCGTGCCATCTATAGTAGAAATTTGCTGCTCCGGCCGTAGTAGTGCTCTCCTAAAGGAGGAGACATGGAAGACGTCGTGCAATCCCGCTAACTCCGGTGGCAACTCCAGTCTATAAACCAACGGGCTGATCCACTCCAGGATCCAATAGAGCCCCATCTATCTCAGACTGAGCTTCTTCCGCCTGCGAACCCGCGAGACTCCCTACATCGGACGTATCTTCCGGAACACCCGGTCTCCAACCTGGAACTCTACTTGACGATACCACGCATCGTAATACCTGACCTGACAGCTCTGGTCCCCAACATCCTAACTCAAATCAGTCGCACCTGGGTATCTATGTCCTCCATAAATTCTGAGCCGAGTGTCTTGGGATCCTCATCCTGGATCCAAGATAGTGGAATTCTACGCCTCTGTCCCTCAGAAGGTCGAAAGCTGTGCTGAACGTCAACCAAGAGCCCAGATAAGCCTGGATTAATCTTCACTTCTTCGACGTAACCCTTCCATCCTGATCCGATACGATCGTCCTTGTCACACCACGATAATGGACAAACATCTCGTCAAATCCCATTCAACACAAACGAGAGCGTCCTTCCATCCCAGGGTGACCCTAGCTATCCTGATCAATCTATCCTCGAGCTTCCACTCCCTGATGCGCAAATCTAGCACACCGCGATAGGAGGTAGCAAGACTGCGGCACGAAATGACAGTGTACCGATCGTTCAAGTAATATAAAATGGGAATGAATCCCCAAGTATCGATCTCAAAGGAACACAGTAAGGTGGATCTATCTATCGGGGAAGGACTTGAGATTGAAGTCCTTCAGTCGGATGGAACGCGAAGGAGGGTGATTTGGTTTGTGGAAAATAAAGGAAAATAACTATAACCACTCCTATGCAATGCCGCTATGCAATGCTTCACTTGGCGGGATGGAGACTAGGTAGACCTTGAGCGCGCTACTTCGAAAGGGCGGATGGACGAGTAGGCAAGCGGAATCAAACTGTACAGGCCTTGAGCGCACTGCTTCGTTAGGCGAATGGATTACACGGGCCGCTATGCCATGCTTCACTAGGCGGATGGGCGAGTAGGCATGCGGAGTGAGGGTCGCAAGCACCTCGTCGACAAGCACGCCACTAGAAATTGCTAGTGCGGCACACGAACATGATGGTGGAATGGTAAATGGATGGGGGCGCACCTCATACACACATATGAACAAGATAATTTCAATAAAATGAAATAAGCATTACATAACATGGTTCATAGTGTACATCATCAAAGTATAGAGAAATCTAGCTTATACAACTACCAATACAAAGAGAGAGAGAGAGAGCAAGAAATCGACCCAATCCGAAGGCTCATTGGGATTCACGGTTGGAATCGCTGGGTTGTCAATCCGTGTCCAAGCTCGATCCTCAACTGCGTTCGGGGTAGAGAAGGCTGTCACTACCTTCCAATGGCCCATCTTCTTCGTGTCACGATCCGGCCGCACGACCTAGCTTCCTTCTCCTTGGATATTGGTGGATGTAGGGCTAAATCCCTCTCCTTGGAGCTCGAGGATGATGCAGGAGGCTAAAGGGGGCGGAGAACCTGCGGAAATGGCGGAAATGGCAGAGAGACTGCGCTGGAAATGATCGTCCGACCTAATTTCACGGGCTGTATATTTATAGAAAACAGGGCGCACGATCAATGGCGCACGACTAGTGGTCGTGCGCACTGGAAGTTGGTGATCATGCGCACTGTGCCCGAAAACCTACAAGACAAAACTGCAGAAAATAATAAAGCGCACGATCGAACGCACGACCGTGCGTAACAATGCACGACCAAATTCAGAAAACAATTTTGGGCTGCAAATGAATGCGCACGATCAGAGGCGCACGATCAGTGGTCGTGCGCAGTATAACCAGTGATCGTGCGCAGTGTTCCTGTACAGATTTGTACCGGGAACACCTGCACGACCCATGTTCTAGCATAAACACAAATCAAAACCACTGAAAGTGGCACAGAACACAGCATGAAAAATAATAGGAATGAAGAACATGAAAATACACCACATCGGGCCTAGAGGTGCACTTCAAGTGAGAATTGTGAATAAATAAAATATAAGCATTAATACACAAAAAAGTGAAGTGCAAGTGCGTGAAAACTAGCCCAGATGAGTCCATAAAAATGTATATAATTTGGACTCATCACACCCCCCAGACTTACCTGTTTGCGCGTCCCGAGCAAACTATCTCCCATGTGTAGTAGAAAAATCATAAGCTGGCAAAGTAATTGAATATGCAAAGTACAATGCGAAGTCGCTTACACGCGCGCGTTGAAATTTCAGTAGAAAAACTTTTTAAACATGCGAAATAGATTAGAATTTTCTAGATTGCGTTTCTACTTATTATTGCTACTCATAATTTGAATCGTGGTGAATCCTTCAATCACGCGTAGGGTGAAAGTAGCTCGATCACTAAGTGGAATATTGCCAGAGAACGAGGATCGGGACAAACTCCAAAGAAATCCATCAATGACGATGGCCATAAGCTTGCCCGTTCACACTCTCTCCACGGCACTAGTTACGTTCAGAGTGTGAATCAAT
This sequence comes from Dactylorhiza incarnata, assembly GCA_033032865.1. Classification (NCBI taxonomy): domain Eukaryota; kingdom Viridiplantae; phylum Streptophyta; class Magnoliopsida; order Asparagales; family Orchidaceae; genus Dactylorhiza; species Dactylorhiza incarnata. Next base: position 5,984,690 of record JAWHQI010000068.1, read on the forward strand.
AGGACTTTTAGGTTATGATTTAGGCTTAGGCTACGGTGCGGTAGACAATGATAAATGTTGGGGCTTAGCACACCTAACCCAAATGAGCTCGCAATAAAAACACTATCCGGCAATAATGAAAAATGTGTATACCACACCCCCAGACTTAAACATGAAACTATGGGGTGTGTACACCACCTATTCCCAAATACATTGCTTTACACTTTTTTTTCATTTCTTTTCACAATTTTTTTTTTTTTTAAAATTATAACTTTGCACATATAATAACAAACACAGCTATATTTCAATAACGCATTCCCACCACAACCACAAATATACACAGCCTCAACACCCAACTTTTAAATGCACAAATTGCTTGAGCTCAGAATTTGGTGTGCGATTAGGATATTCATTTTGGCTTTGGTGAATTGAAGGTGGAGCTGAATCAAATGGTAGGGAGTAGGCACAAATGGGCTAAGTAAGGATAGAGCGTTTAGGAATGGTGCAAAGGCTCAACCGGGTTAAAGAATGGCCTATATCACACTCGCACAAATGAAATAACCTATACTCATGCTTCGAGAGTCGATAGGGGCAAGTTCTTAGCCACCGAGAAAGAATATCCTTCCTCCCGACTCGAGCAATACATCACTAGCGATCGTCTACACAGGCACCTACACTCTCGTCGGATTCAATTGGATTCACGAAATACGAGTAGAATAAACAGTATTCACGCAATTGGAAAATTATAAAACTAAATGCATGAGAAAAAGCTAATTCTACAAGAATTTCAACACGAGACGCGAGCACTCGACTAGGAGCACTGCTAGAGTCAACATGTTACTCTGCCACTCAATCCTATGCCAACATCATGATCTTTCAATCACACAGAAAAATAATATTTACCCGAAATGCATAGACAAATAAGCGCGTGCTCAAGTGGGTGTAGTGGTGTGCGATGAAGATGAACAAATAAAATAACTGAAATAAAATACTTCTAGCATGCACTGAGATGTGCACGTGCAGTGGGTACAATGAATATCTCTCCCCCAGACTTAAACTAAACAAACCAGCATAAAATATCAACATGAAATTTAAATTAGGTCTAGGGAAGAAAGTACCCAATGCTCAGCAAGTGAGCATACCAGAAGATTGGCGTGTAAACCAAGACAAAGCTGCAGTATCTGCCATCCAGTAGAATACCTGCAGTGGTGAGCTCCGCAAAAACAAAAGACAATATATAAACATAAAAATGAAATACAGCTAACTAAACTAAACAAGTTGAAATAAGAATTGCAGGAAAAGTAAGATAACTACTGGGGTTATTGTTATCCCAGCACGACTTATTTAAAAACATAACAGTTCTAGCTAATGGGTCTATGAAAAGAAAAGTGCACAGGTAACTGTTCTAATATGCGTGTCGGTAACGGGTACCGATACGGCGATAGAACAGTCACGCCTCTACGCGGATATAAATAATACCTGCTCGTCACAGGTAGAGGGAATAAAAAGTAAGAAGAGGAGGAATCCTCACTCAACTCACCAAAACTATCCTTGCCCAGCAAGGTATCATTTCCAGGGAGGCAGCAGGAGGAGAAGGAAATGAGTGGAGCTTCCTTTACGGAGGGGGATCAACCTCCTCACATAAGATGATGCCCTCATCATTGACTTGAGCATCATGCTCCAAGTCCTCCTGGAGTACCTGTGAAGACTCCACCTGCATAGGCTCAGATGAAGAAGGGGGATCAAGAAATAAACAAGAAGAATGAATTAAATAAAAATCAAGCGGGGGAGTGGTCCCGGTCTCACTCCCATCAGGTTGGGGAAGTAAAATTATGTTTGCATTTTCATCAATGCTACAAGGTTCGGCGGGATCAACAGTAGCCATGCCCAAGATTTGGACTTCCTCCACCGGTGCTGAGGAAAGCTCCTCTTCACCTAGAAGGTTGTCCTCCTCCATAGGAGTAGGCATAACACATAGATCGCCAGCCTCATCCTGCAACACATCCTCAACAATATCGCCAGAGACGAGTATAGTAGTATGCACAACAGGGGGAGGAATAGTGCTTGGAAAAAAATCAAACACCGATTCCTCACAAAGAATCGAATCTATGCATGGTGATATATGTACAGGGAGATGGGCTCAGTCGTGTCAGAGCCTGGATCAGCCACAAATCTGGTGACTGTGTCCACATCATACCCTTCAAAGCTTGAAGGTGAAATGGACACATAACCGGATGTTGAAGGTGTGCTGCCAGAAGTAGGAGTAGGGACGATCCGGATATCCGGCTCGTCATCCTCATCCATTTGGCGAAGATACTCGGCACAGTCCTTCAAGACATGATCCGTGCTCTGACAAAACAAGCACTGCCTTGCGGGCTTCTTTGGCACAGCAGGTGCTGAAGCCGAAAAGAAGTATGACGGTAAAGGCGCGGCAGAATAGCCATAGGACTTCCGCGCAACATATGGAGTACCAGACGAAGTCGGTGCTCCATATGTTGGGGCTTGAGTACTAGGGCTATCATCTCCCGATGGGCATCTATCACTAGCATGAAAAATATCTCCAAACCAACGGCAACAAATATTGAATGAAGCCCACATAGTGTGAAGATAAAATGATTCAAAATAGAAACACTATTATGCAAATTACCACACCTAACAAAAATTTACTAGAGCAACCTAATATAAAATAGGAAAAAGGAATAAGAAGAAATAAAATAAAGAAATGATGCAATACACAAATGGAAGGGCTTCTTTCTCAGATTCTCCCTCTCCAGAAAACTAACACGTCTGTGTTCCCCGGCAACGGCGCCAAAAACTTGATGTGCAAATATAGCACACCGCTATAGGCGGTAGCAAGACTGCGGCACAAAACGGCAGTGTACCGATCGTTCAAGTAATATAAAATGGGAATGAATCCCCAAGTATCGATCTCAAAGGAACACAGTAAGGTGGATCTATCTATCGGGGAAGGACTTGAGATTGAAGTCCTTCAGTCGGATGGAACGCGAAGGAGGGTGATTTGGTTTGTGGAAAATAAAGGAAAATAACTATAACCACTCCTATGCAATGCCGCTATGCAATGCTTCACTTGGCGGGATGGAGACTAGGTAGACCTTGAGCGCGCTACTTCGAAAGGGCGGATGGACGAGTAGGCAAGCGGAATCGAACTGTACAGGCCTTGAGCGCACTGCTTCGTTAGGCGAATGGATTACACGGGCCGCTATGCCATGCTTCACTAGGCGGATGGGCGAGTAGGCATGCGGAGTGAGGGTCGCAAGCACCTCGTCGACAAGCACGCCACTAGAAATTGCTAGTGCGGCACACGAACATGATGGTGGAATGGTAAATGGATGGGGGCGCACCTCATACACACATATGAACAAGATAATTTCAATAAAATGAAATAAGCATTACATAACATGGTTCATAGTGTACATCATCAAAGTATAGAGAAATCTAGCTTATACAACTACCAATACAAAGAGAGAGAGAGAGAGCAAGAAATCGACCCAATCCGAAGGCTCATTGGGATTCACGGTTGGAATCGCTGGGTTGTCAATCCGTGTCCAAGCTCGATCCTCAACTGCGTTCGGGGTAGAGAAGGCTGTCACTACCTTCCAATGGCCCATCTTCTTCGTGTCACGATCCGGCCGCACGACCTAGCTTCCTTCTCCTTGGATATTGGTGGATGTAGGGCTAAATCCCTCTCCTTGGAGCTCGAGGATGATTGAGGAGGCCAAAGAGGGTGGAGAACCTGCGGAAATGGCTGAAACGGCGGAGAGACTGCGCTGGAAATGATCGTCCGACCTAATTTTGCGGTCTATATATTAATAGAAAACAATAAAGCGCACGATCGAACGCACGACCGTGCGTAACAACGCATGACCAAATTCAGAAAACAACTTTGGGCTGCAAATGAATGCGCACGATCAGAGGCGCACGATCAGTGGTCGTGCGCAGTATAACCAGTGATCGTGCGAGTGTTCCTGTACAGATTTGTACCGGGAACACCTGCACGACCCCTGTTCCAGCATAAACACAAATCAAAACCACTGAAAGTGGCACAAAACACAGCATGAAAGATAATAGGAATGAAGAACATGAAAATACACCACATCGGTCCTAGAGGTGCACTTCAAGTGAGAATTGTGAATAAATAAAATATAAGCATTAATACACAAAAAGTGAAGTGCAAGTGCGTGAAAACTAGCCCAGATGAGTCCATAAAACTGTATATAATTTGGAATCATCACTCCCTAACATGGGCAGTGACTATAGTAGTTCCCCAAAGATTCTTGCACTTAGCCTTCACCAACTGCCATGCCTCACGGTGCGTCACAAAACTTATGTCGTCTTTCCTCATTCCGGGGAAATATACATTCCGCAATACACCATTTTTCCGGTGACTATATTTCTCATCTATGTGGGTAGGCGGCGACTCTATAAAAACTTCTCTACACAATCAGCTTCTTATTCCTACGAGTACGCCCGAGTCATCAACCAACTCAACTTTATGATTTTAAATGATTCTTATCATTTAGTGGGACTGATCTCATCATCAAGTGTCCCAATTATCCTCAGAATTTAAGGGGGTGTGCATATGGATCTTATGATCATATGCTAACCAACCAACACTAGTATCAAAGTTTGAAGATGACTCCCAATCACTTTCTATGTGGAGTTTGATTCATAAGGTATACGGGTAAAATCTTTTGAAACCCTAAGATTTTTCACAAGTCAATTTCATCATGAAAATATTTTCACGTTTATTTCACCAAATTTCTATTACTTAACCTATGTTAGTCTTGATAACTTTTGGATGGTCCAAAGTAAGATAAACTTAGATTGTTCTTATCATAGTAACCTCAAACACTAGGTTCTAAATCCAATAATTCATCGTCTAAGATCTCTGGTTATTCATCATCAAAGCTCCCAAGGTATAAAGGCTATTATTGTAATTAAAATTCTCTACCATGATAAGGTGTGATTTTTAACAAACCATAAGTTAATCGCTTCTGAATGTCACAAACCTCAAGAACTGTCGGATATAACTACAACTTGTAAGATTTAATTTCCGTCCTCAACTTTTAGACTAGGACATCGACATCCTTAAGTGATTATTCCTGGCGACTTTACATTTCCAATGATTCAACTAAGGTCAAGTTGTTGTTTAATCAACGATGTTTATCCATTGTCCTGGTAATACTTCAGATCATCACTCCAGACCTACTGTTACACCATCTCATCTTTGCCTGCGTAACGTTGAATAAGATCAACCTCAAAATCACTATGTTTACGATGAAACATCTTCTAAATTAGATCCAAAGGAAACCCAAGACAGTCATTAATTTGCCCAATAAACAAAAGGTAAGCCCCAATAAACAAAAGATAAGCCCCAATAAACAAAAGATAAGCCACTACCTATTTTGGGCTGAGTATCTTTAATATAACCAAGTTATATTTGTCCCAAGTATGCAAGCAATTCTTAGGGCACACAACCTTAGACTTGGGGTTCTATCTTGAGGCTCATTGGTATACTCCATACATTAGACTCTTCAAGGTACCCTTTTCGACAACCTTATCAAGGTCAATATGCAACTCACTCCCAAATGGGTCTCTTCTGAACTTGAATTCTTGTCTGACCCTCGGTGTTTGTCGTGGTGGTTGTCTCAATATAATCATGTCACTGATATGAGGGTTATATCTATGAGTCCCCTACCATTCTGTTTATGTGTCAATATCTCTTTCTATGGCCTCTTTTGGGTATCCTCGTACCTTTGCCAAAATTATACCTATGGTTTATTTCAGGGCTAGGGCATGATATAAATTGTCATGGTAAGTCACGTGTCCTAGTGAAAGTTAAATCTAACTTGTTGACTAAAGGACTATCTAAAGATATCTTTGTAGCCGGAGGTATTCCCTGTTGGGGGCAGGGTTCGCCGCATAATACAAAAGAAAACTTGTCAAAAGATTCAGTTAAGAGTGGACTTTTCCATGTGATTTCTCATATGGGCACATCATTGCTTCCGCTGCTTAGTTTGTCCTCAAACTAAACTCGTGCGGGGTGGCCCAGGGTTTGTGGACTTCTTCTCTTCGGATCGAGTTTTGCTTTGATACCACTTTGTAAGACCCCATTTTTTTTTCTTTCAAACCCGGGTCTTATGCCCAGAACCACCGCTTTGCGGTGATACCCTCGCTCAGGAAGGTTGCCACTACAAAGCGTCGATCCTGTCGGCCATATCGATCATAGAAGAAGAAAAGTATAAATAAACAATAGAAGTTCAAGTCCACAAATCACATGCTATATATAATAAATGTCCACATGGTATAACTGAAATAACAAAGGTTACAATAACTAAGGGCTCGCGCCCTGTACATCATGTCCTCACTACAAGATCACTCGCAGAAGCTAACTACTAATCACTCACTGATCCTGAATCCTGTGCTCCTGTACTAGACTGACCCGCCTCCGTCTGCACCGGCCTCTGGTGCTGCTGCGTCTCCTCGATCCCCTAAATGATATGGTCCACCAACCATTAGTCAAAAAGACTAAGCCTTATGTTCCCCACCCCACACCCTAGTGGCTCCTAGGCACCGTGTGGGAGGATGAAGCGGAGAACAACAAGGGGTATAAAACAAAGAGCAGATGACGACAGATTTTGTCTAAAGGAAATGTTTCTACACTACACATGTGTATATATATAATTGAAGCAGTAAAAGAGCATAGTAAGAGCAGGTAAAGAATAAGTAAAGTGCAATAAGTAAAGACATGTATATAATAGAAAAGTAACTATTGATTTATAGGAATGCCCATACAAACCTATAGACAAATGGGTCGTTTAGCAAGGCCTATCGTATAAGAAGTCCCATAACCGACTTATTCGATAGGGGTAGGGGTTGAAATGCAATGTTTATGCTATGACATGCAAGGTATGCAGTTTATGTTATGTTCATACAAGTGCAACTCACACACTTCGACTCTATGCGCACAGACCTTTAGTTCCCCCTTTTTGGAGCTAGCTAGACTCCCAGGATACTCCCGTAGTGGCAAATAGAAGCGGTGGGTTGGGCCTCGCCCACCTCTAGGTTGGTAATCACTACCTAACCTAGACCTATCATACGCCTGAATGAAAAAAAGCGGAGCATCTGCGTATTCTTACGGGCTGACCACCAGACTTTTATGTCTAAGTGCAAATTCCACACTTGCCGAGTCAACGTATTGACGTCAGTGTGAACGACCGTCCAATACCAAAGACCCACCACCTTCGTACATATGCAAACATGTTCTACTATCTATCTCCGAGCCATAAATTCCCCGGGCTAACCTGCCCATCATCAATAACCTTCCGAGCCACCGGCTCGCCAGACCAACCCGTCCGTACCAACAAACACTACTGAGTCACAAGCTCACCGGACTAACTAGTCCGCTGCTTCAACCACCGAGCCTACCGCTCATAAAACCAAACCAACTATCCTCCCGTAACCACGGGGTATGGGTGTGTGTATTGTTAAGTTAACCTTGTACAACATCTTACTCCTACAGTTTATGGCTAATCTTGGACTTTCCGAGGATTACCCTGTAAGGGGTTCGCTATGGTACTAGGAACTATAAGGGGTTGACACCCCAAAGTTCCCTTTCTCAAGACACTTAGTGTTATTGCTGGCTACCCGTAAGAATACCCTTCTTGTCATTACACTTGGATTGCCCTAAGTATTTTATGACCCGCTAGGGGAAAGACGATCCTTCGTCAATCCCGCGCACAACTTTACCCTTAACTCACCAAGCACACTCTCATCACCTAAACCCCTTTTTGGTGACCTTCAATCTCTTCAACTAGGCTTGGTATAATATCTACCTTCCATTCCCACCTACTGATCCACAAATAACTCAAGTTTTATAGTTTTACTATACGCAGACCAAAAGAGTCATATGAGTTGCATAATGGGAGGTACTCCAAATATTCATCCAACTGACTCAAGATATTTATTGGAGGGCTATCATTGCATTATAAGACTAACTCCAGAGATCCATAATTTTCCTCAACATTTTAGCATTTATTTTAATTTCTCCAAACATTTGCCAAGTATGAAAATGAATATGAAGTGTAAGGAATTCTTATGATATGGCTCTCCAAAAATTATGATAAATCTATGATGACTAAATAATAGCAAATACACCATATCATAATTGTAGGTTATTGTTAAAGGCAAACCAGAATTGGCTATTGGCAAACAAATTTCTATGAGTTATTACGCGCCTTTTGAAAATACGCTTTGTACATGTATTTTTAGGAAAAGTGTTCAACACAAAAATTGTAGATCTCGTCGAGGTCTACACCTTTCGTGTTGAGCACTTTTCCTAAAAATTCATGTACAAAGCGTATTTTCAAAAGGCGCGTAATAACTCATAGAAATTGGTTAGCCAATAGCCAATTCTGGTTTTCCTTTAACAACGTCCTAATTTTACAGTAAGAAATTGTCCTCTATTTTTATTATTTATCATCTATCCAAACTTGTAGATTTATGAAGGAACCACCAAAAATATCTACACCAAAATTATGGGAAAAATACCAAACCCTTGTATTCATCAGAAAAGCCTACTGACTAAATCTCACGATTTATGGAAATCATTTTCTCACTTAAATAAATACTTTAAGAAAACCTCAAATAAAATAACTTGTGAAGTAGCCTACTGATTTAAGCCTCCAAAAATTATATAAAAATTCACAGAGCTTCCTAATGTTCAGAAATGTCCTATCACCAATTTGCACAATTTATAAAAGAGTATTGGTCCCTCAATTATTTTTCTTAAGCATAAGACAAAATAGGTGCCTTGTGAATGAAGTACTGATTAAATCACTTAATAAAATACACAAAAATTATCAAAGGTCTAAAATATGATTATAAAGGCACTACTAAGGTTTCATCACCATCCAAGACTATTTGAGCATATAATTATCTCTTATAAGAAATTTTCCTGAAGGGGTTATGACCTAACTTAGGTGGAATAAATTCTCCTAAAATTCTCTCAAAATTTCCTAGGGCATAATTACATCCCATGAACACATCTCCATGGTTCCATGATCATTCTATATATTTTTACCCATATCCTTCACAAAGCTCTATATGCACCCCCAAGGGGTAAAACTAGGGTTCTAAGGCATATCCACCTCTACACCACCCCATCTTACTCATGAAGGTGTTTTAGGGGATCCTAAACTAGTGGCCAAGGTTTCAACTCATGGTGAGGAGATTTGACCACAATACCCCAAGATAAACACCATGCCCTAATTTTGACCTAATTAGACCCAACTTAGGTTAACCAATTTCCAAACTAAATCAGTCCCAATTGGGCTGAGATTTCTACCAGGGTCATGTGATAACCCTAAGAAGCACCCACCAAAATTTGGAGGTCATTTGACCCACTAAGTAATTAATATTTGATTTATGGAATTATTATAAAAACCTTAGAAAAAGTTTCTCCTAAAATTCCCATCTTTTGATATGATAAGGTGGTTGATATAAGTAGCCTAGGTTTCAATTTTCAAGTCAATCCCATGACCCAATCAAAAGTTATTCAAGAAATGGTGGTTGTCCTACACTAGGGACCAGTCCCATCAAAATGGACCTACAGGGAGCTACAGAACACCTTTTGGGGTGAAATAAATTTTAAAATAAATTAGACTACAAGGGCTACAACTTTGGGGTTGACTACTTTTTCTGTAGAGGGGCCTAAGTATTTTAATAAATCAATCTAGGTACAGCAAAAAGTGTGACAGAAAATATAATTTCATAAGGATTTATATTAAATGATTCAGCACGAATCTTGAAGTAAATTGGGTGGCAGTGATATAGAAATTCCGTGGTTTGAAATTAAGTGAAGGGTTGAATATTTTCTCCAAAACTATATCCGATTAAGGCAAGTGTACCTTATCATCTATAGTATAGGATATTTAGGAATATCAAGGTCGTATTCCACGGGGCGCGTTGATTAATTCTACTTCGAGGAAAATCACCATTATCTTATCGAACGATTTTTTGGAGGTTTTGGTTACTTAGCTAAAAAGAGAAAATTTGCAAGCTAAATGAGAAGATTAAACATTGCATGAAAGGAGAGAAAAATTAACATTACATGAAAAAGAAATTACTATGGAGAAAGAGAACATGAAAGAGAGCAAACTAAATTTTATTGAAAACCAAAATGATTACAAGCTTAAGAAGAGATTACAAAGCTAGGAAAGTAAAGTTACAAGCTTTAATTAACTAGTGCAAGTAAGAAATAAAAACTAGTACATTACATGAAAAAGAGAACATGAAAGCTTAAGGAAAAACATGAACATGAACATGAAAAGCTCACTAACAGCTCTAACAGCACCTCCCCATCTCCAAAATTCTGAACCCTAGACTGAAGGAGAGCCACTGAATTTATAGCAAAAATTTTCAAGTTACACGCCCTCGGTCACGGGCGTGACCTAGGGCGTGTAAACATTGCTGACAGTGGATCTGGCAGTGGCGTGGACTTTGCGTGATGCGGGAGAAAATTGGACATTACATGCCCGTGTAAGTTGGGTCACGGGCGTGACTTTGGATGGCTTCATTAAATGCAGCGTGGGCTGGCTTGCGGCGGGGGGCGTGCAGGGATCACGCGGGAAAGTCACGGGCGTGACATTGGAGTCACGGGCGTGTACCAGGGCGCCCTCAATTAATGCAGCGTGTGCTAGAATTCGGCGCGACAGAAAGTGTTTGTCGAAGGAAGCTCAGACTTCGTCGAAAGCAGGGGCAGAGCGTGTTCGTCGAACGCTGCTCCACATTCGTTGAACGCAGGGGCAGAGCGCATTCGTCGAATGCTGCTCCACATTCATCGAACGCAGCGGCGGAGAGCGTTCGTCGAACGGAGCTCAGACTTCGTCGAACGCAGGTGCAAAGCTTTCGTCGAACGTAGCGGCGGAGAGCGTTCGTCGAACGGAGCTCAAAATTTGCAGATTTTTAGGCTACACGCCCTTGGTCACGGGCGTGAATGAGGGCGCGACTTGTGATTTTCTCCAATTTTCCCCAAAATTCTGCAAAAATAAAAGTAAACTATATTTAGAACAGAAATTATAAACGAAGTGATTTTATACTAAAATATAAATAATATTTGCAATTTTAAATTAAAACTAAACTAAATACTATAATTAAAATACGCATAAATACTACTCATCAAATACCCCCATGCTTGAGGTTTTGCTATTCTAGAGCAAAAGTGTGAGACATAATTTATAAGACATCCTTAAAAATTTTTAACTTTAAACTAAAATTTCATTTAAACCAAAAGTTAAGTTAAGAGTAAATTCAAGGAGGAGTTAAGTCCTAAATTATGATGATGATTTGAAAAGAGGGAAAAAAATGTTTAGGCAAGGACTTCTCAAGAAAATTAATTAGTTTAACAATATTGTAGAAATTATAAAACGAGATTAAATAAAAAATTATAAGAACTCTATCTTAAAAGAAACTTAAGGAAAAGTAACTTACTAAATATTGCTCTCTCCATAATCTTAAACTAAATCTAGAACAATGATAATTGACTTAGGGGGATTTCATAAAATTTGTCATAAGAAGAGATATTTTTGAATGGAGGAAATGGAATTTATCCTCATCATGAATATTTTTTCTCTCTTTTTTTTCTCTTCTAATAACAACCCAAAATGTATATGGTTTAGGAGTAATGAATTTTATCCTCTTACTCCATGCCATATAATCTTTTCAAATATTTTGGGTGCATATGTTTTAGGAAATAATGAATTTTATCCTCTTATTCCCATGACATATGATCTTTTAAAAAACTTTTTTTTATATGCCATCAAAGGGGTAGGGTAGAGAAAAAAATCTAGCTAGCTTTAAATTATTTTGAGAGCAAATTCTAGTAAAATTAAATTTCCTAAGATCTAAAAAGTTAGAAGAAAATATAATTGAAATCTAAAAAGGTTTAGCAAATTCACTACAAAATGAAGCCATTTAAAAGTAAAAAGAGAAGTCATGCTAAATAAGTTCTCTAATCAAATTAAAATCATAAGATGATTCGTAAAACAAGATTACCTCAAATTTAAAATTAACAAACTATGATAATAAAAATTTTAGCCAATTAAAAACTTAAACATACTTATAAACATTCTCAACTAGATTTCTAAGAAATCACAAAAACAACAAATAGGAGAGGTATAAGATTTATATTTTTTTATTTTATGTTTTTTCATTTTTTTTTTTTGAATTTTGACATTATCTTTTTTGGATTTTTGATAAGAAATAAACAATAAAAACATATACTAAAAAGCTTAAATTTTTTTTTTGTTAATTCTTGGACTTCCCGAGGTATACCCCATGAAGGGTTCTCACGGTACTAGGAGGTGAGATGGGGTGAGGTCCCAAACGTCCCTTTCCAAGATTTAAATTTCAATTTTCTAAAATTTTTTTGAGTTTTTTGGGTTTTACAAGCTAAAATAGAAGAAAACATAAGAATTTTTTTTTTTTAGAAAATTTTCTAATTTAACAACTATTTACAAAGAACTATTTACACCCCCATACTTAAAGTTAAACATTGTCCCCAATGTTTAAAAGTAAGTATGAAGTAAAAGAAAATAAAGCACAAGACAAAACAAAAATATAAAATATAAAATGAAGGAGAGGTTAAGAGGGCTTCCCTGGTTATGAAGATGCGGGGGAAGCGGCGGTTACCTATAAAACATGTTAAAATAAAAATAACAACAATAAAAAAGATAACTTTGGGGTGCCTCCCAAAAGCGCTTTGTTTAAGGTCACGTAGCTTGACCCACTTGCAGATCATATTATAGGAGGAAGTAAAATCGAGTCACTCTTTTCATTAGTTAACTCTCCCGGAAGATATAATTTAAGGCGGTGCCCGTTAACTTTGAAGGAACCTTTTTCCGGGTGGGAAATTAAAATTGTCCCATAGGACCAAACCTCTTTAACAATAAAGGGTCTGGTCCATCGGGATTTTAGTTTTCCCAGAAAAAGGCGAAGGCGAGAATTATAAAGGAGGACGAGGTCGCCCGGCAAAAAAGTTTTCGGAAATTTTATGTGTTTATCGTGATAAAACTTTGTTCGCTCCATATATAATTTATTGCTCTCATACGCATTCGCTCGCCACTCATCTAATTCGTTCATTTGAAATTTTCTTTGATCGCCCGCTAAAGTGGAATCGAGATTTAAAAATTTAAGCGCCCAAAATGCGCGGTGTTCTAGTTCAACCGGAAGGTGGCAAGCCTTGCCATAAACCATTCGATACGGCGTACAACCGATAGCGGTCTTGTACGCCGTTCGATAGGCCCATAGCGCACCATCGAGCTTTATTGCCCAATCCTTCCGATTAATAGAAATTGTTTTTTCTAGAATTCGCTTTAATTCTCGATTAACAACTTCGACTTGGTCGCTCGTTTGTGGGTGATATGCGGTGGATAATTTGTGCGTGACACATATTTTGCTAAAATTTTTGTAAATTGACTATTACAAAAATGGTGCCCCGATCACTCACAATAGTGCGCGGCGTGCCAAATCGAGAAAATAATTTTTTTAAGAAATTAACGATGACTCGCACATCGTTGGTGGGGAGAGATTGCGCTTCCGCCCACCTCGACACGTAGTCGAACAGAACAAGAATATATTTGTTTGAATAAGAGGAAGGGAGAGGACCAACAAAATCAATACCACAAAGATCGAAAATTTCGAATTCTAAGAAAATATTTTGGGGCATCTCATCCCGGCAGGAGATGTTCCCCGACCGCTGGCAGCTGTCGCAAGTACTCACAAGGGTGTGAGCATCTTTGAAGAGCGTGGGCCTATAAAAGCCCGCCTCCAACGCCTTTCTCACGGTTCGGTTCGAATGATAATGACCACCCGTGGGTCCCTCATGACAATGATGTAAAATTTTAAGGCCTTCCTCACTTGAGACGCATCTTCTCACTACCTGGTCTGCGCATACATGGAATAAAAAGGGGTCCTCCCAAAAGTAATTCTTTAAATCAGAGAAGAATTTCTTCTTTTGCTGACTCGAGAATTATTTTGGCAGGACCCGGGCTACTAAATAGTTACCAAGTCCGCAAACCAGGGGGTAGAAGATGAATTAATATTTTCGAGAGCTAGGAGGCGCTCTTCGGGAAATTTATCGTTAATGTCGGCCTCTATTAATGCTTCCGAGGAGGGATTTTCTAATCGAGAAAGGTGATCGGCCGCCAAGTTTTTGGCTCTCCTTTTGTTCCGGATCTCTAAATCAAACTCCTGCAAGAGGAGGATCCATCGCAAAAGACGAGGCTTGGCGTCCGATTTACTTAAGAGATACCTAAGCGCGGAGTGATCTGTGAAGACGATAACTTTGGAAAGCGTAATATACGACCTAAACTTATCAAAAGAGAAAACGATTGCTAGAAGTTCCTTTTCGGTAGTGGTGTAGTTTGCTTGTGCCGACGTGAGTGTTTTGCTCGCATAATAGATCGGGTGAAAATACTTACTCACCCGTTGGCCTAAAACTGCACCAACCGCAATATCACTCGCGGCGCACATGATTTCAAAAGGTAGCGACCAATCTGGGGCGACTAGAATCTGGGAGTTTATAAGTTTCTCTTTGATAAGTTGAAAGGCTAAATGGAATTCATCGTTAAAAAGAAAAGATGATTCTTTCTCGAGAAGATGGGTTAACGACTTTGTGATTTTGGAAAATTTTTGTATAAAGCGCCGATAGAACCCCGCGTGGCCTAGGAAACTCCTAACAGCTTTTATGTTTGTTGGAGGGGGAGTTTTTCAATTACTTCGATCTTGGCCCTATCGACCTCGATCCCCTTGCCCGAAATTTTATGGCAAAGGACTAATCCTTCTTTGACCATAAAATGGCATTTCTCCCAATTAAGCGCTAAATTCGTTTCCTCACATCGCTGCAACACGCGCTCGAGATTTTTTAAACAGTTTTTAAATGAGTTTCCGTACACGGAGAAGTCGTCCATAAACACTTCCATCACCTCCTCTACTAACTCGTCAAATATTGCCAGCATACATCTTTGGAATGTAGCTGGCGCGTTACAAATACTGAATGACATCCTTCGATAAACGAAGGTGCCAATGGGACAAGTGAAAGTGGTTTTCTCTTGGTCGTCAGGCGAAATCGGGATATGGAAATATCCCGACAAACCATCGAGAAAACAGTAGTAGGAGTGACTCGAAAGGCGCTCTAAAATTTGGTCGATAAATGGTAAAGGGAAGTGATCCTTACGGGTGGGATCATTTAGTTTTTGATAGTCGATGCACATCCGCCAACCCGTAACAGTACGGGTTGGGATCAATTCATTATTATCGTTTGCAACTGCCGTGACGCCACCTTTCTTTGGCACGACCTGTACTGGGCTAACCTAAGTACTATCCGATATCGGGTAGATGATTCCCGCGTCCAAAAGTTTTATAACTTCGACCTTAACGACTTCTTTCATGTTCGGGTTTAGTCATCGTTGAGGCTGGACTGAGTTGCGGGAATTTTCTTCGAGAAAGATTTTATGAGTGCGGAAAGAAGGGTTTATACCCTTAATATCCGATAATTGCCACGCAATTGCGTGGCGGTGCTTTCTTAAGACTATAGTCAACTCAGAAATTTTTGAGTTGCTAAGATAAGATGAAACGATGACGGGTAGCTTAGACTCTTTTTCTAAAAACAAATATTTAAGGTGAGGGGGAGTTGTTTTAACTCTAATACGGGTGGTTCTTCATAAGAAGTCTTAATTTTTAATTTTTCTAAAAGTAATGGTTCGGGTGGTGTGGGGTGAGAAACTTCTTCTTCAACATAAAAGAGCTCTACTGGCTCGGAATCACTACTTGCCGATGAAACTAATTCGAGGGATGAATCGAACTAACAACACTCTTCCAAGTAAAAACACGAATCATCGTTTTCTAGTGTGTTCCGCATCGAGGAATTTATGCCGAAAGTAACTTCATCGTCTCCAACCCGTAGGAGGAGCTTTCCGTTACTTACGTCTATAATAGTGCGGGAGGTGGCAAGGAAGGGGCGGACGAGTATGAGGGGTACTTCCGCATCCTCTTCGATGTCAAGAATGATAAAATCCACCGGGAAGATGAATTTGTCAACCTTGACGAGCACATTCTCCACTATTCCTATCGGATATTTTACAGAACGATCCGCTAATTGAATACTCATTCGAGTTGGGCCTTGGATTTCCTAGACCTAGCTTTTTGAACAAAGAAAACGACATAAGGTTGATGCTTGCTCCAAGATCCGCTAAGGCGTGTTTTACTAACGAATTGCCAAATAGACATGGGATGGAAAACCGTCCTTGGTCATTTGCTTTTTTAGGCAATTTGTTGAGTACAACCGCGGAACATTATGCGTTTAAAGAAATATGCGAAATATCTTCTAACATTTTCTTATTGGAGAGCAACTCCTTAAGATATTTCGCATATTTAGGCATTTGAGAGATAGCCTCGCAGAAAGGTACATTAATATGGATTTGTTTTAAAATATCTAATAATTTTTTATAATATTTTTCGGCGCACTCATTTTTAAATTTAGATGGATGCGGAATATTATAAGTAGGAGTGCGCGGATTTAAAATAGAAGCATGTGGAGCTGAAAGAGGAGCGTGCGGAGCTAACGTAGCGGGCAAATTTGAAGATAAATTAAAAGTAGGAGGAGGAGGAGGAGAGGAAATTACCTTGGGTTCGTCCTATTTTTGAACCACCTCCTTCCCGCTTCGGAGTGTAATCGCATGCGCGCTCTCCTTTGGATTTTGCTCTGTATTCTCCGGTAGTGCTCCTTGTTGATGCTCAGAAATCATCTCTGCGAGCAGGCCCACTTGATTCTTTAAATTTTTGATCGATCCAGTAAGGTTCCAGATGTTCGTTTCGTTTGTAGCAACATATTTTGCAAAAACTTCTTCAAGCGGAGAGAGTTTTTGCTGTTGCGGTGGAAAACCGGGTGGATTAAAATTTTGAGAAATCAAATTTGGAGGCGGAGTTAAGTTAAGAAGTTGATTAGGGGGAGGTTGATTTAGATTCATAGGACGCTGAGCATTTCCTTGGTTGCTCCATGAGAAATTCGGATGATTCCTATAACCCGCATTGTATGTGTTGTTATACGGAGCGGTGTTGGGGTTATAGGAAGGCCGAGGAAGATTTCCCATGTAGTCAACCTGTTCTTCAATTAAAACGTTATTAGCCCAAGGAGGAGTGGCGGAGGAAGCAGACATCTCCGCCACTTGCTTTGTTAAGCGCTCAACTTGTAAAGCCAAATTAATGTTTGCGTCTATTTCAAAAATTCCGGCCAGCTTATTAGGCCGCGCTCGGGGCATGTTCCATTGGTATGCATTCGTGGCCATCTCTTCGAAAAGCTCTTGAGCGGCGACCAGGGTTTTGTTAAGCCATTATAAAATATTTGCACTTGTTGCCAAGTGGCAAGTGCGTGGTGAGGGCATCAACGCAAAAGCTCCTGGAAGCGCTCCCATGTGTCATAGAGTGTCTCCGAGTCAATTTGCATGAACGATGCAATATCAGTGCGCAATTTAGCGGTCTTTGAAGGCGGGAAATATTTATTTAGATATTTTTCCGCCATTTCGGCCCATGTAGTGATGGATCCCCTAGATAGGGAGCCCAGCCACTGCTTGGCCTTAGAACGCAAAGAAAAAGGAAAAGAAACGTAATCGAATGGCATCATCGGTGACGCCATTGATCTTAAAATTGTCGTAAATTTCAAGAAAGTAAGAAATATGTGAATTTGGATCCTCGTCCGGTTGACAATCGAAGGTCACCGATTGTTGCACCATTTGTATGATGCTGGACTTGATCTCAAAATTATTGTTCACCACCGTGGGGCGAACAATACTCGACTGCGTGCCTTCCAAATTCGGCCGCGCATAATAGGACATGGTTCGTTGCGCGTCCTCATCAGGATTTGGCTAATTGAGATTAGGAGGATTAAGATTATGATCCATATTCACTGTGTTAGTGTCCCCGATCGACTCTTCAAATTCTACTTGATTTTCCTGATCACGAGAACGGCGGTGCCTCAAAAAGGTTCGCTCGATCTCTGGATCAAAAGGAATAATCGAAGCGCTACCTCGGGTCATACACTAAAAAGAGAAGAAAGGAAGAGGAAAAACTAAGTTTTTTTTCTTTTTGAATTTTAGAAAAAGCAAAATAAAATAAAAAGAAGCATGATAAAATTAATAGCTATCCTCTTTTCAAAATATCTACGCAAAGTCCCCGGCAACGGCGCCAAAAACTTGATATAGAAATTCCGTGGTTTGAAATTAAGTGAAGGGTTGAAGATTTTCTCCAAAACTATATCCGATTAAGGCAAGTGTACCTTATCGTCTATAGTATAGGATATTTAGGAATATCAAGGTCGTATTCCATGGGGCGCGTTGATTACTTCTACTTCGAGGAAAATCACCATTATCTTATTGAATGATTTTTCGGAGGTTTTGATTAAACATTGCATGAAAGGAGAGAAAAAATAACATTACATGAAAATGAAATTACTATGGAGAAAGAGAACATGAAAGAGAGCAAATTAAATTTTATTGAAAACCAAAACGATTACAAGCTTAAGAAGAGATTACAAAGCTAGGAAAGTAAAGTTACAAGCTTTAATTAACTAGTGCAAGTAAGAAATAAAAACTAGAACATTACATGAAAAGGAGAACATGAAAGCTTAAGGAAAAACATGAACATGAACATGAAAAGCTCACTAACAGCTCTAACAGCACCTCCCCATCTCCAAAATTTTGAACCCTGGACTCAAGGTGAGCCACTGAATTTATAGCAGAAATTTTCAAGTTATACGCCCTCGGTCACGGGCGTGACCTAGGGCATGTAAACATTGCTGACAGTGGATCTGGCAGTGGCGTGGACTTTGCGTGACGGAAGGAAAATTTGACATTACATGCCCATGTAAGTTGGGTCACGGGCGTGACTTTGGACGACTTCATTAAATACAGCATGGGCTGGCTTACGGCGGCGGCGTGCAGGGATCACGCTGGAAAGTCATGGGCGTGACATTGGAGTCACGGGTGTGTACCTGGGCGCCCTCAATTAATGCAACGTGGGCTAGAATTCGGCACGGCAGAAAGTGTTTGTCGAACGAAGCTCAGACTTCGTCGAACGCAGGGGAAGATCGCGTTCGTCGAACGCTGCTCCACATTCATTGAACGCAGGGGCAGAGCGCGTTCGTCGAACGCTGCTCCACATTCCTCGAACGCAGCGGCGGAGAGCGTTCGTCGAACGGAGCTCAGACTTCGTCGAACGCAGGTGCAAAGCTTTAGTCGAACGCAGCGGCGGAGAGCGTTCGTCGAACGGAGCTCAGATTTCTCAGATCTTTAGGCTACACGCCCTTGGTCACGGGCGTGACTGAGGGCGTGACTTGTGATTTTCTCCAATTTTCCCCAAAATTCTGCAAAAATAAAAGTAAACTATATTTAGAACAGAAATTATAAACGAAGTGATTTTATACTAAAATATAAATAGTATTTGCAATTTAAAATTAAAACTAAACTAAATACTATAATTAAAATACGCATAAATACTACTCATCATGCAGCTGGTCAACTTCTTCCTCCAACCAATGGATAACATTTCCCAGACCTGGGTGATGTTTGGAGGTGTTTTCCCGGCCACCCAAGCGCCGCCCCGGCCGGCCAATGCCACCACCACCTCCGTTGAGGTGGTGGCCGGCGATGGGGGGTGGTTGGCCGGCCGGAGGTGGCCGGAACGGAGGGTTTAGGGTGGAATTGAAAGCTTGAAAATACAAGCTCTGGCCAAACTCGATCCAAGACCATTTAGCCTCAAACCTTACGTCCAATAGATGTAGATCTACCCAAAGGGAGAGAGGAGAAGAACCAGACCTTCAATCGGGCTTGATGGTGGTTGCTTCCCGGATTTGCCATGGCCGCCCCCTTCAAGTTGTGCTCCATGCCGATCTGAGCCTCCACTGCACGATTTCCTCTGGAAGGTTGGGGGTTTCACTCCTCTTAGTCTTTTGAAGATGATAGAGATCTTAATCGAGGGAGAGGGGGGTTATACCTTGAATACAATTAATGGCCATCAAAGGAGAATTTCAGCCATGGTTAAAACCGCCAAAATCAGCCCCAATGTGGGATGGAAAAACTCCTAAATTCTTTTAACATCCAGGGGAGATGAATCTCCATCAATTGGGAGAGCCTTTGGCCTCCCCTTGGCCATGAATGCCATTACTTCTCTCTTTTCTCTCCTCCATTTTTGGGGAAATGGAATTTTCTCTCTCCTAGCCGAATTCTCTAAAATTGAATGGCAGTTTTAGTAATTCCCAACCCCATTAGGTGGTGGACCACCTCAATTGAGTCTAGCCCAAGTGGATTGGGCTTGATTAGGTCAAAATAGGTCATTTTGACCTAAATTTATGGTGGAGTTGACTTTGGTCAATTTGACCATTGGGGTTGGCCCCAATGGGTGTTTACTGACCCTTTGGCCTCCCCTAAGGGTTAGGAAGGTCTAGGTATGGGCAATTTGGCAAGGTGGAGGCCAATTGACCCACAATAGGGCAATTTGACCAAAATAGGGCTAGAGTTGACTTAGGTCAAATTGGCCAAATTGGTGGCCCCATGATAGGGGTTTTTAGTCCATTGGGTCCATAATATCCTTATAAGGGTAAAGGCAAGCTCAATTTGGCATGGTGGAGGTCAATTGACCCTAATTAGGCTACTTTGACCAATTTGAGGTTAGGGTTGACTTTGGTCAATTTGGCCTCTTTGGTTGACCCCAATGGGTCCTTGATGCTCTAAGGGGACCCCTAAAGGGTTAGGTATGCTATGGTGGGGTCAAAGGGTCAAGGTGAGGCCCTTAAGTCCAACCCTATGCTTGTTAACTAGAAATTACTATTTTCAGACCACCGTGGTTTCCTTCTTCTTGGCTAAGGCCAAGTGGTCTCGTCAAGCTTCCTAGGGTTTTGTCATGACCTATTAATGACAAAAACACTCTAGTTGTATAGTTGTTTGGGTGATATTACATGAAATCACTACGCGAGAATCGTTAGTGGGTAAAGCTTGGGCCTCCGCCCTCCTGGAAACATAATCTACTGCGACTAGAATATACTTATTTCCTAAACTAGAGGGAAACGGACCTACAAAATCAATACCCCACAAATTAAAAACCTCGCATTCGAGAAAATAAATTTGTTCCACTTCATTTTTATTAGAGATGTTTCCGGTCCGCTGGCACCGATCATACCCACTCACAAAATATTGTGTGTCTTTAAATATGCTTGGCCAATAAAAACCAGCACTAAGCACTTTGTGAGCAGTGCGATTTGCTTGATAGTGCCCACCAGTCGGACCTTCATGAACAAAATTTAAAATTTGATAACCTTCTTCCCGGGAAATGCATCTTCTTACCACCTGGTCCGCGTAAATACGAAATAAAAATGGGTCCTCCCAAAAATAGTACTTCAACTCAGAAAAGAATTTCTTCTTTTGATGAGAAGTGAACTCTTTTGGGAGGACCCGGGCCACGAGATAATTGGCCAGATTTGCAAACTAGGGGGTAGAAGAAGAAACATTTAAAATTTGCTCACCCGGAAAAGAATCATTCAGAAAAATTTCATTTAAAATGCCGATTGCAGGATTTTTGAGTCAAGAAAGATGATCACCCACTAGATTCTTCGCTCCTTTCTTATCTCGGATCTCCAAGTCGAATTCTATAAGTAAGAGTATCCAGCGAATAAGACGCGGCTTGACGTCCGGTTTAGAAAGGAGGTACTTCAAAGCGGAATGATCCGTGAAAACGATAACTTTAGAAAGAGTAATATATGGTCGGAATTTAGCAAATGCGAAAATAACGGCTAAAAGTTCTTTTTCAGTTATGGTGTAATTTTCTTGAGCCGAATTAAGCGTTTTGCTAGCGTAATAAATCAGATGAAAGTTTTCAGCTATTCGTTGTCCGAGAACCGCACCGACCGCATAACTACTCGCATCACACATAATTTCGAATGGTAAATCCCAGACCGGAGCGATCATAATCGGAGCATTTAAAAGTTTAGATTTAATTAATTCAAATGCAGCTAAACATGAATCATCGAAAATAAAAGGAGCGTCTTTTTCTAAAAGTTGTGTTAGAGGTTTGGTGATTTTATAAAAATCATTGATAAAACGCCTATAAAAGCATGTGTGGCCTAAAAAACTCCTAATCGCTTTTACGTTCGTAGGCGGTGGCAGCTTCTCAACCACCTCGATCTTAGCTCGATCGACCTTGATTCCCTTAACTGATATTTTATGACCCAAAACTAACCCTTCTCTAACCATAAAATGACATTTTTCCTAGTTTAAAACCAAGTTTGTTTCCTCGCATCGTTCTAACACCTTAGCTAGGTTTTGTAAACACAAAGAGAAAGAATCACCAAAAACTGAAAAGTCGTCCATAAAGACTTCCATTATATTTTCTATGTACTTATCGAAAATTGCTAACATACAACGTTGAAAGGTAGCTGGTGCGTTGCAAAGACCGAAAGGCATTCTACGATAGGCAAAAGTTCTGAAGGGGAAAGTGAATGTTGTCTTCTATTTGTCCACGGGTGCGATAGGGATTTGGAAATATCCCGAGAGACCGTCGAGAAAACAATAAAAACTATGCCCGGATAAACGTTCTAAAATTTGATCGATAAACGGAAGGGGGAAGTGATCTTTACGAGTGGCATCATTTAATTTATGGTAGTCGATGCACATCCTCCATCCTGTTACCGTCCTAGTTGGAATCAAATCGTTATTCTCATTTGCTACCACCGTAATCCCACCTTTCTTAGGCACTACCTGGACTGGACTCAACCACTTATTATCCGAGATTGGATAAATTATCCCCGCATCGAATAACTTAAGCACCTCTCCCTTTACGACCACTTTCATATTTGGATTAAGACGACGTTGAGGTTGGACTACACTTTTAGAATTCTGTTCGTAAAATATTTCATGTGTGCAAAAGGAAGGGCTTATGCCAGAAATATCAGATATTTGCCACGCTATAGCTCGGCGATGCCTTTGTAGAACTTCGATCAATTGATCATTTTCGGATTGAGAAAGAAATGCCGAGACTATAATGGGCAACATAGAATTTCTTCTGAGAAAAGCATATTTTAGATGTTCGGGAGCGGTTTTAATTCAAGAGTGGGTGGTTCGTCATAAGAGTTTTTTAAAACCTTTTCTTTTTAAAAAATAATAGATTCAATTTTTTTGATCTTGAAAGATTATCATTATCAAAAATAGATTGCACGGACATAGCCGTGTCTTCATAAAAATCAGTAGAGTTTTCAGAAAACAAAGAGGAAAAGTCATTTGTAAACACATTTGAAAGAGAAAAATCAGAATCGTCATTTAAAATATCAAGAAAAAAACAACAGTCATCATTTTTTAAAGAATTTTTCATGGATTGATTTATTGA
Organism: Dactylorhiza incarnata; assembly: GCA_033032865.1. NCBI lineage: Eukaryota > Viridiplantae > Streptophyta > Magnoliopsida > Asparagales > Orchidaceae > Dactylorhiza > Dactylorhiza incarnata. The sequence goes on from JAWHQI010000068.1 coordinate 6,008,117, forward strand.
AAAAGTGACTTCATCATTTCCGACACAGAGCAAGATCTTTCCGTTACTCACATCGATAACCGCACATGACGTAGCAAGGAAGGGGAGGCCAAGGATCAGAGGAACCTCGACATCTTCGTCGATATCAAGAATGACAAAATCCACCGGGAAGATGAATTTGTCAACCTTCAGTAGCACGTCTTCTACAATTCCTAGTGGATATTTAATCAATCGATCAGCTAACTGAATACTCATACATGTAGGACTGAGAGTACCCAACCCTAACTTCTTAAATAAAGAAAAAGGCATAAATTGATACTCGCACCTAAATCAGCTAACGCATACTTCACAAAAAGATCACCAAAAACGCAGGGGATAGAAAAGCTACCCGGATCGTTTAACATTTTAGGTAGATTACTACTATTAACGATCGCCGAGCACTCTTCATTCAACGTTACGTGAGATAAATTTTCTAATTTCTTTTTGTTTGTTAATAAATCTTTCAAATATATTGCGTACTTAGGCATTTGACTAATCGCTTCATGAAATGGTAAATTTATATAAATTTGTTTAAACATTTCATGAAAGCGGTGATATTGATCGTCTAATTTTTCTTTCCTAAGTTGAGCAGGATAAGGAGGAGGAGGTAATTCTTGTAAAAAATTTGGAGCATTCTTATGAAAATCAATTTTTTCTTTTTCGAAAACATGATTCTCTTTTTCAAAATGATTTTTATCAGTTTCCAAAATTATAGTTTGTTTAGCAGCAGGAGAGGAGATCACCTCTGGCTCTTCCCTTGTGATGGGCTCGTGAATTACTTTACCGCTTCACAGGGTAATTGCTTTCGCGTGCTCCCTTGGATTGGGTTCAGTATTTGAGGGAAGAGTCCCAGGTGGCCTTTCAGAAATAATCTTGGTGAGTTGCCCGACCGTATTTTCTAGATTTTTCATTGACCCCGTTAGATTTCTAATAGTCGCCTCATGTGCGGTAATATATATTGGAAACATATCCTCCAAGGATGGAGGTTTTTGAAAACTTTGATTTTGATTTTGATGTGGTGGTGGTGGTGGAGTGAAATCGTGTGGTGGACGTGTAGCGTTTGCGGGGTTACTCCAAGAAAAATTTGGATGGTTACGCCATCCCGGATGATAAGAATTCGAAAAACCAGGAGGAGAAGAAAAAGCAGAAAAATTATTAAGAGCAGGCCTGGGTGCATTTTCCAGATAATCCACCTGCTCAGCGGCAGCATTGCAGTTTCCCATACATGAGGGACGGAGGCAGCATACATCTCCGATTTTTTCTTGTTCAGCATCTCTACTTGAAGCGCCAGATGGGATACGGAGTCCACCTCGTATATACCTGCAGGTTTATTTGGGCGAGACCTGGGCGTATTCCACTGATAGGTGTTCATCGCCATGTCCTTGATAAGCTCAAGAGCGTCCTCCAAAGATTTTTGATTCAAAGAACCACCGGATGCGGCGTCTATCATTTGCTTATTTGCTTGATTTAGCCCATTGTAAAATGTCTAGACCTGTAACCATACAGGTAGAGCATGATGAGGGCAACATCTCAAAAGTTCCTTGAACCTCTCCCAGGTGTCATAGAGGGTCTCAGAATCAATTTGAGAGTAGGAAGAAATATCGTTTCGAAGTTTAGCAGTTTTAGCAGGAGGAAAATATTTAACAAGAAATATTTCCGTTAACAAGTCCCAAGTAGTGATTGATCCTCTTGGAAGAGAATTTAACCATTGTTTGGCTTTAGTTCTTAAAGAGAAGGGGATGAGTCTTAGCCTAATTGCATCGTCTGTGACACCATTAATTTTGAAGGTGTCACGGATCTTGAGAAAATTAGCAATATGCAAGTTCGGATCTTCATCTTGTAATCCGTCGAACTGCACATATTGCTGCACCATTTGAATGATGCTAGGCTTAAGTTCAAAATTGTTGTTTGCTATAGCAGGGCGAACAATACTTGATTCTGTACCCTCCAGATTGGGTCGAGCATAATAGGACATGGTCCGTTGCTAGACTTCCTCTGGGTTAGGATCTCCCATTTCAGAATTAAAATTGCAATTACCGTCGGAATCCTCAACCGCTTCTTGAGAAGTGGAATCCTTGAATCGCAAATTTCTCCAAAAGGAGCGCTCGATTTCTGGGTCAAAATTAACAAGTTACGACGGGTTCGTGCGGGTCATGCACTAGAAAGAAAAAAATAGAGAGAGCGGGAAGAAGGAAGAAAATTGAAATTCAGAAATAAAAAAGATAAAAACTCTTTTTTTTTTATTTAATTTTTGTAGAAGTAATAGTGACGGCGTTTTCTAAATATTGACAAAAATCCCCGGCAACGGCGCCAAAAACATGGTGATTAATTTACGATCAATCCGAAAAGGCAAGTGTACCTATCGAACCGTAGTACCAAGGTCATATTTAAAACACGGGGCTTTCAAGTATTACTACTCACGCTTCCAACTATTATCCTACCATACGATTGTTGTGGTTTGAAAATTTAAAGACGAACTAATGAAAATTGAAAATGATAAATTTAGATTTTAAAGGATAGCATTCGATCAATGATTCACCATGAAAAGAGAGAAGACGAATAAACAGGGCTAAAGTTATCGAAGTGAGCCGCACTATTGGATTTGACTCCAATACGGAGGATTTACGTCATCCTATCTTTAGGATTGCGTGCAACTCCTTCCTTCTTCAAGAGATCTTTCAAATTAACGAGTCTCTCGACTACTATAAAATGAGATCAAATATCTACTACCGTATACCGGAAACACGGAGTCGATGCAAGATAAATCAAAGAGGGATCGAGAGAAAAATTTAGCAAAAATAAATCTTAGAAATGAAGCACAATCTCATCTCAAATCATGGATCCTCACGATCGAACGCTAAAGAAAATTAGCTACGCATATTAATTAAAGAAACAACAATAGAATAAGGAGATCACATTTTCATTAATATGGAAAAAGAGAAGGGGACAAACTAAAAGCAACTACGATATTAGAGAAAAAGAAAACATACATATAAAAAGAAACTTCTAAAATTAACTCTCAAACATGTAGCACTCATACAAAATTGAAATTATCTCTAACTCTCTTAAAAACGTGGACTCGATGCCTTACTTTCACAACCTCCTCTCCTTTGAATCCTTGCCCTTTTTATAGGTGAATATCTCATCTAGAATCATCCAAAGAAGTAAATGATAGTGGCTTTTGAAACTCCAAGAGGCATAAAGAATTTTGGCAACTTGCATGGAGCTTGTATCCATTGAATATGATAACCGATCACATTGTATTAAAATGGGCACTTCATGGAGGAATTAAAAGGTTGCATACATGTAATTAATTGGTGGGCTTCTTGCATGAAGTGGACGGGCAGCTCTTGGAGAAAAGCTCACGGTGAAGAGCTGCTTTGATGAAGAAATTATGTGGAGGAATTAAATGGATGCTTTGATGAAATTAATTGGAGGAAGTGAACCGAATTGATGCATGAGGAATAAAAATAGAAAACGGCTACTTGTAATTAATTAGTGGGAATATTAAATGGTTGCATTGAAGTGGAGGATAAATGAATGGTAGCATGTGGTAATGGATCCAAATGGATGGGCTGCTCCATGGAATATGAATGGATGCATGGTAGTTTAATGAAATGAGTAATTGGATTTTATAAAATATTATAACCGGCTATATTGGGGAAAGAGGAAGGGTTTGATAATAATAAAGTTGACTTTAATTGATATCCACGTGAAAGCTTCATGCATGGGAGGATTTGAACGGATGGAATAATTTGGAGGAGAGAGGAAAGGTTTGAATATTGAGTGGAATTTGAAGAGGTTGCATGGGATTAAAACCGGTTAAATGCTTAAGTGGGGATAATGAAAGGCTGCATGCATATGACTAAAGTGGGTTGGCCTATGCATGTATAATAATATATTGCATGTAAGGTGACGTGGCTGCAATAGTTTGCATGTGGAAATGGCTCAGCCATATTGCAATCTTTGAAAATGAATGGCACCGATGGCGTCGCGGTGAGCGTTGCTTTGACGAGGCGTGCGACTATGTTGCATGGATTGGCGAAGATGGCGCGGCGAAGCAGACATTAATTTCTTGGACTGGTGTAGCTTGGAAGATGGCGCGGCGAAGCGGACGTTGCGGCGACATGAAATTATTTGGACGAGTGCGGCAATGGCGCGACATCATACCTACAAAATAGAAATAAAGATACATAAGTGAACAAAATATAAAATAAAAAGATTTATAATTGAAAACACTAAATATATTTTATATTAAATATTATACTCAATTAATCCCCCAGACATGTCATAAAATAATAATAATTACGTTTGCATAAATTTTGCGAGAAAAATAAATTATCTTTAAAACAATTTTTTTAATAGGCGAGATGATATCTTTTTATCAAAATATTTAATATTTTTATGTTATAATTTAGGATTAATAGTGCGTTATCATTACCCTTTTCTTTTGTAAGAGTTTTGATTTGAGAGAGCACCTTAGAAAGAGAAACTTCAAGATCTTTTGCCTTACATAAGGAGTGATCTCACTTTTGGCATGAAACCTTTCTCTTTTCTAAAGAAATTATTTTTTTGGTAAGCTTATGATTTTCTTTGATGAGAGATTCATTTACACAATTTAAAATATTATTATCTTTTATACTTTTATCGTAGGCTTTGTAAGTTTGAACAAATTCATCAAAAAGTTCTTCAAAGGTGGGAGGAGTTACCTCAGTGTCACTAAGAACACTGGTGTCGTCATCGTTGCCTTTTGTTATAAAGCATATGTTTGCTTCCTAAATCCCCATCGTCGCCTGAAGTTGTTGTGCTTGACTCATTGGAAGACGTATAATTTTTCTTCTTGTCCTTCTTTTTGTGCCTCTTCTCCTTTTCCTTCTCTAGAATTTTTGGACACTCACTTCAGACGTGTCTGATCTTTTTGCAATTGAAGTACTCTGGAAGAGATTTCTCCATATCATCATGGCTTGTCTTATTCTTCCATGACCCTTGCTTGTTGGACCCTTTGGCGAGGTATTTGCAAAAAGTTTTTCTTCTTTTAGGATCCCGCATGAATCTTTTAAAGTTCTTCACCAGAGACCTTCTTCATTATCGTCTTCTTCATCGACGGCCTCAGTCAGCACCAATGCATTCGTTTTTGGCTCCATATTGTACTCTTCATGTTGAATCTAGAGTTCTACCTCATGGGTTTTGAGATTCCCAATGAGGTTCTCAATCTGGAGCGTTCTCATGTTGTGTGACTCCGAGATGGCCAACACCTTTGGATTGAACCTCAGAGTTAGAGAGCGAAGAATTTTTCTAACCAAGTTGTCGTCGGAGTAGATCTTTCCAAGAGCTTTTGACGCGTTGACGATCTTGGTGAAGCATGTGTACATCGAGTTTATGTCTTCTTCAACATCCATCCTGAATTTTTCATATTCTGATTCCAGTTGGAATAGCTTTGCATCTTTCACCTGCAATGTACCTTCATGAGTAACTTCTAATTTGTTCCAAATATCATAAGCAGTTACACATGCAGAAATTCGATTAAATTCAGTTCGATTTAAAGCACAATATATAGAGTTCATTGCCTTTGCATTATTTTTGCATTTAAGTTTATCGTTATTATCCCATTTATCCTTTGGTTTTTCTATGGTAGCCTCTACTACTACAATTGTAGGAGGAGAGTACCGAACTTCAACCATGTTCCATACTTCTATATCTATGGTCATAAGAAAACACATCATCCTATATTTCCAGTAGTTGAAATCTGACACAGTAAAGAGAGGTGGTCTAATAACATCTTGACCCTCCGGAAAAGAAAGATCATAAGATGCCATTATTCTCGGTTGTTAGACCGTATTGGAAAAACAACCCCTCTGATAGCACTTGTTGGATCGGTAGGCGCCATTAGAGGGGGGGGGGGTGAATAAGGGTTTTAAATCTTTTATGTTATTTTGAAATACTTGAAAGATTAGGAGATCAAAATAGTGCAAAACAAAGACAAATTATGAGAAACAAAGTAGTGACGTGATTTTATTAGTATGAGAAGTAGGATTACAAAACTTGACTTCTATAACGCTAGAAATCGAAGGCGAATAGTAAATGTCTTTTTCATTTTCTATCCTGACTCGTATCCCCACGAACCGGTGGCTTTAGCCTATCCTTCCCCGGATACGGCCTCAAGCCGCTCTAGCCAACCCTTCCCCGGATATGGCCTCGAGCACCCCATAGATCAACACCCTAAACCTAGTCGCCAACACGTGGTGAATTCCTCCCTTATTCCTACCCAGACCTAGTCACCAATACGATGCGAATTCACTAAACGATTACAATAATAAGGATGTGAAATATGCAACAATAATATTAAAACTCCCTCTTGAAGAACTTCTGAAGTTAGAGACGAAAGACCGCTGTAGAATAAGCGTTGTTGAAGCGATCATCGTCGGATACTGCGTGAATAAATCCTCCTTCAGAAATTCATGGAATTTTTATGGGAGATCACTCTTCGACAGAATAAGGCTCTGAAATATTGGCACTCAACCTCGCTCAAGGATTTCTGTTGAAAATGAGAGAAGAGGGGTCCTTTTTATAGCCTTTGAGCTAGCTCCTGCACTAGCACTACCACCGACGCTATCCTGGATTAGGAAACATTCTCCGCATGCGTATCTTCAATCCAAGGAAAGCCTCCCAACATTCCTCAAGTGCTCTGAGATAGCGTCTGTGCTATCAGCTATCTCCTGGCGCTAGCGCCTTCTAAAATAGCTCCCAAAATTTCTCTAATCTGATCTAGCGCCTACGCTAGGTGCTACCGCTAGCGCTAGTAGACATGTTGGAATTTTGGCTTCAAATTTGGGGGAAACCTTCATATGTTATCCTTGAGTCGTATGGCTTTGTTTCCTGCACACTTAGACACACAAGATCAAATACACATAGGATTTATTATTCTCAAACCTAGGAGATGCGGAAGACCACGTTCCAATAGGCAGTTTTCTTCTGACTCTTGGTGATTGATGTTCTATTCAGCAGATGACATGCTATTTGTACAGCCTCAGCCCAAAAATATTATAGCAATGAGGAGTCACTAAACAATGTTCTCCCAGCCTCAATTATAGTCCTGTTCATTCTCTCAGCCACCCCCATTTTGTTGTGGGGTTCTAGGAGAAGAGAATTCTTGTGAGAAACCTTTTTTTGAAAGAAATTTACCATATCACCAGATTGGAATTTAGTTCCATGGTCACTTCTCATTTTGTTCATAGGATAGTCTATTTCATTGTGGATGGTCTTGACAAATGTCATTAAGATGTCAAGCGTATCTGACTTCTTTTTGAGGAAGAACACCCAAGTGAATCTAGAGTGATAATCAACTATCACAAGAGTATGTAAGTTCCCTCCTAAACTATGAATAGGCAATGGACCAAAAAGATCCATGTGCAGTAAATACAAACACCTTGTAGAATCCTTGTGAGCATTGCCCTTAAAGGTTGTCCTAGTTTGCTTGCCCATCTGTCAAACATGACATAGACCATCTTTAATGCATTTTAAATTAGGTGCATCTCTAGCTAGATTCTCAGAGAATAGCTTACTAATTATTTTGTAGTTAAGATGAGTTAATCTCTTGTGCCATTGTACACAAAAAGACTCTTTCTCATTTGCTACAAGACAAATAGGCATGGAAGAAGTATAACAAATGAAATTTAAACAATAAAAATTTCCACTCCTAGTGTCAGACAGGATTATCTCCAAGTCAATTGAGTTTCTGATAAGGCACTTATCCTTGTGGAATTCAATCACATAGCCTAAGTCATATAGTTGACTTAGGCTTATGAGGTTGTGTTGCAACCTCTCTACATAAGCTAGATTTGTGAAGGAGGCTATGCCATTGGAAATCATACCATAGCCTTTTGTAACCCCTCTATCTGAACCTCCAAAGATGACTTTAGGTCCATTTTCACTAGGGCATACTCCTTCAGAAGGTTCTTGTTCTAGTCATATGTCTAGAACATCCACTATCCAAATACCATATTGGCATGTGATTGGCCTTTGGACATACCTGCAAGAAAGAACTAATTTACCTTAGGAACCCAACCAACCTTGGGTCATGGTTCTTGTTAGCTGTTGCAATAGAATTTCGACTACAAGATGCACTAACTGAACTAGCTCCCTTAGCCTGTGGCACAATAGGATTATACCAACAGTCCAAGGCAAAGTGACCTACCTTTCCACAACACCAACACGCATACCTATTATACCTTATTTTCTAAACATCTTTGGGTGCTTGATGTGCAAGCTCATGTTCAGGAGAGAAGACATTGACATTCTTTGCATTCCTGTGAAGGATCTTGTATCAGTGTGCATGATGTAGAATGCACTATACAGCCACATGATTCTTCTTAGGGGCAGACCTTTGCAGAGTGGCCTTTCCCTTGCCTTTAGCTACTGGTGTTGGTGTGTTGGACCAAATACAAATGACCCATGATGCTTCATTTGTATTTGTTCACGTGGAGCCTTAAGTACACTAGACCCAAGGTCTTTCCTTCCTTTTTAGCGAGGAGCATTGCTGTCCCCACTAGAAGAACATACATTTTTCAAGTGACCATACATGTTGTCATGGGCTTAATTGTTGGATGCAAGGACCACCTTTTTAAAGATAGTCTGTTGTACTTTCTCTTTTCCACCATTTCCTTTCTTTGCCTCAGCCTCTTTGTTATAGATTAAGCCACTCCTATACTAGGCAGAAAAGCTATCAATGATAGGCAATATAGTTTGTGGCTTTGAAAACTTAGCCACTAGCATCCCCTAATTGAGGATATTCTTCTCAAGATCCACAATGATCTAGTTCTTATTGCTTATGGTCCCAACCTTGATTATTGACAGACCTCTCAACTTGCTAATCTCTTTGCTCATGTGAGTTAGCCTTTCAGTTGTCTCATCACAGACAGATTTAGTAATTTTCAGGGTTTCAATTTCCCCAACTTGATTCTTAGCAAGCTTCTTACACTTGTTAAGTGATTCCAAAAGAGTACAATTGTACAACCCTGGTATTCGCCAAGAGGTGAGCGAAGGCAAAATGATAGCAGGCAAAAAGAGAAAGAAGGATGGCGAGCTAAAGTCTTAAAGGCCGCCCACAGGAGCGTGGGCGAGCCGGACTCGTGCCGGTTGCTCGCAGGGTGGCGGGCAAGCAGGGCCCTTGCCATCCACTCGGCAGAAGGCAGGCGGGCCGGGGTCCTCGTGGGCCGCTTATAGGAAGTTAGGCGAGCCAGGTTCCCATGGGTCCCGAGAGGAGCCCTAGTGGGTGGCTCGCCCAGTAGGGGTCCATGGGTGTTTTTACCAGAAAAACCCTGGTGGTATGCAGGTAGCCTCTCCAAACAGCGAAGTTTGGCTGTTGGCAGACCATTTTGGGCTGCGTATAATATAAGTGTAAGGCGGAATCCCGCTATTAGAAGACCAGGTTGGAAAAACTATAAATAGACCTTGAAGGGCACCTTTGGAGAGGAATCCAATCTCAGTACTCTGAGTTTTTTCCTCCCTAGGTTATCTTGGCTTAGCTCTCAGGCTCTCCCAGGTACCCAGTCTCAGCTTTGGCTTGGGAGGGGAAGCGCTCAAAGATCTTCTAGTTGTGCGGTGGGACCTCCTCGCTGCGACTAAAGGTCCGTGTCTAGTTCCAAGTCTTCGGTCTGTTACCTCCGAGGAATCAGTAAGTGCAAGCTGCCCCCCATTTTTGGGGGCCCGAGCTCCACAAGATACCAAGTTCTGGTTTCAACATTTTTGGTGCGGTGAGCGTGGAGTGCAGGTAGTTCAAGAAAGCTCTGAGGAAGAGACATGGCTGGAGACGATGAGCGAGAGGCAGGCTTCAGCAGTTTGCCACCACCCGGCGCGCCAGCAACGGTGGAGATGCTGGCCGACCTCAAGAGGGACCTGCTTGGGGCTTTCCAGTGTACCCTCGCAACGGCCCTTGCGGGTCTCGCAACCCCTGCGCCCAGGTGGCCCCTCCAGCTGGGGTAGGCGAGTGCGCCCAGGGGCAGAGGCCATGGAAGGAGGCAATGTCCCAGGTGCCAGAGCGAAACCTCGTGGGACGGGAGCTTTTCCCCAGCCCAACGAGTGCGGGTGGGGTACAGGCGAGCGCCATACCGTGAGAAGGGATCCCTGTCACCACCCACATTTTCTCCGAATTTAGGAATATCATATTAAGAGAAAATATGCGTCATGATGCCACGTCATGTAGGAGACAACTGCAGACGCTCAGGCGGGAACCTATTACTTACTTAATCAAAACATGTTTACATGATAGATCATCATTTGAAATCATTTATGAGGGTTTGGGGTAAGAATTGTGTCTCTCAGTTCCTGGATCAACTTGTCCACCGAGAAAATACATGTAATTGCAGCGGAAAAAAACTTGATTTAGTTCACTTAAGGTCCTAAATGCACGCGATGACAGGACCTAAAGTAAATGATATGCACATATCTAGGCGTAGTATGAGTATAGAAAATATCTTTAGGCGACTTTAAAGATAAGGATTTCAGTTAAAAGGAATGCAATGAAGATAAAGGAAAAGCCATTTTATAACTATAATGCACCTAAACATAAATCATTCCCAGAGAGCAAGATACACAAGATCTAAAAGTAGTGGCATTTAACTCAAGTTTTATAGTTTTACTATACGCAGACCAAAAGAGTCATATGAGTTGCATAATGGGATGTACTCCAAATATTCATCCAACTGACTCAAGATATTTATTGGAGGGCTATCATTGCATTATAAGACTAACTCCAGAGATCCATAATTTTCCTCAACATTTTAGCATTTATTTTAATTTCTCCAAACATTTGCCAAGTATGAAAATGAATATGAAGTGTAAGGAATTCTTATGATATGGCTCTCCAAAAATTATGATAAATCTATGATGACTAAATAATAGCAAATACACCATATCATAATTGTAGGTTATTGTTAAAGGCAAACCAGAATTGGCTATTGGCAAACAAATTTCTATGAGTTATTACGCGCCTTTTGAAAATACGCTTTGTACATGTATTTTTAGGAAAAGTGTTCAACACAAAAATTGTAGATCTCGTCGAGGTCTACACCTTTTGTGTTGAACACTTTTCCTAAAAATGCATGTACAAAGCGTATTTTCAAAAGGCGCGTAATAACTCATAGAAATTGGTTAGCCAATAGCCAATTCTGGTTTGCCTTTAACAACGTCCTAATTTTACAGTAAGAAATTGTCCTCTATTTTTATTATTTATCATCTATCCAAACTTGTAGATTTATGAAGGAACCACCAAAAATATCTACACCAAAATTATGGGAAAAATACCAAACCCTTGTATTCATCAGAAAAGCCTACTGACTAAATCTCACGATTTATGGAAATCATTTTCTCACTTAAATAAATACTTTAAGAAAACCTCAAATAAAATAACTTGTGAAGTAGCCTACTGATTTAAGTCTCCAAAAATTATATAAAAATTCACAGAGCTTCCTAATGTTCAGAAATGTCCTATCACCAATTTGCACAATTTATAAAAGAGTATTGGTCCCTCAATTATTTTTCTTAAGCATAAGACAAAATAGGTGCCTTGTGAATGAAGTACTGATTAAATCACTTAATAAAATACACAAAAATTATCAAAGGTCTAAAATATGATTATAAAGGCACTACTAAGGTTTCATCACCATCCAAGACTATTTGAGCATATAATTATCTCTTATAAGAAATTTTCCTGAAGGGGTTATGACCTAACTTAGGTGGAATAAATTCTCCTAAAATTCTCTCAAAATTTCCTAGGGCATAATTACATCCCATGAACACATCTCCATGGTTCCATGGCCATTCTATATATTTTTACCCATATCCTTCACAAAGCTCTATATGCACCCCCAAGGGGTAAAACTAGGGTTCTAAGGCATATCCACCTCTACACCACCCCATCTTACTCATGAAGGTGTTTTAGGGGATCCTAAACTAGTGGCCAAGGTTTCAACTCATGGTGAGGAGATTTGACCACAATACCCCAAGATAAACACCATGCCCTAATTTTGACCTAATTAGACCCAACTTAGGTTAACCAATTTCCAAACTAAATCAGTCCCAATTGGGCTGAGATTTCTACCAGGGTCATGTGATAACCCTAAGAAGCACCCACCAAAATTTGGAGGTCATTTGACCCACTAAGTAATTAATATTTGATTTATGGAATTATTACAAAAACCTTAGAAAAAATTACTCCTAAAATTCCCATCTTTTGATATGATAAGGTGGTTGATATAAGTAGCCTAGGTTTCAATTTTCAAGTCAATCCCATGACCCAATCAAAAGTTATTCAAGAAATGGTGGTTGTCCTACACTAGGGACCAGTCCCATCAAAATGGACCTACAGGGAGCTACAGAACACCTTTTGGGGTGAAATAAATTTTAAAATAAATTAGACTACAAGGGCTACAACTTTGGGGTTGACTACTTTTTCTGTAGAGGGGCCTAAGTATTTTAATAAATCAATCTAGGTACAGCAAAAAGTGTGACAGAAAATATAATTTCACAAGGATTTATATTAAATGATTCAGCACGAATCTTGAAGTAAATTGGGTGGCAGTGATATAGAAATTCCGTGGTTTGAAATTAAGTGAAGGGTTGAATATTTTCTCCAAAACTATATCCGATTAAGGCAAGTGTACCTTATCGTCTATAGTATAGGATATTTAGGAATATCAAGGTCGTATTCCACGGGGCGCGTTGATTAATTCTACTTCGAGGAAAATCACCATTATCTTATCGAACGATTTTTTGGAGGTTTTGATTACTTAGCTAAAAAGAGAAAATTTGCAAGCTAAATGAGAAGATTAAACATTGCATGAAAGGAGAGAAAAATTAACATTACATGAAAAAGAAATTACTATGGAGAAAGAGAACATGAAAGAGAGCAAACTAAATTTTATTGAAAACCAAACTGATTACAAGCTTAAGAAGAGATTACAAAGCTAGGAAAGTAAAGTTACAAGCTTTAATTAACTAGTGCAAGTAAGAAATAAAAACTAGTACATTACATGAAAAAGAGAACATGAAAGCTTAAGGAAAAACATGAACATGAACATGAAAAGCTCACTAACAGCTCTAACAGCACCTCCCCATCTCCAAAATTCTGAACCCTAGACTGAAGGAGAGCCACTGAATTTATAGCAAAAATTTTCAAGTTACACGCCCTCGGTCACGGGCGTGACCTAGGGCGTGTAAACATTGCTGACAGTGGATCTGGCAGTGGCGTGGACTTTGCGTGATGCGGGAGAAAATTGGACATTACATGCCCGTGTAAGTTGGGTCACGGGCGTGACTTTGGATGGCTTCATTAAATGCAGCGTGGGCTGGCTTGCGGCGGGGGCGTGCAGGGATCACGCGGGAAAGTCACGGGCGTGACATTGGAGTCACGGGCGTGTACCAGGGCGCCCTCAATTAATGCAGCGTGTGCTAGAATTCGGCGCGACAGAAAGTGTTTGTCGAAGGAAGCTCAGACTTCGTCGAAAGCAGGGGCAGAGCGTGTTCGTCGAACGCTGCTCCACATTCGTTGAACGCAGGGGCAGAGCGCATTCGTCGAACGCTGCTCCACATTCATCGAACGCAGCGGCGGAGAGCGTTCGTCGAACGGAGCTCAGACTTCGTCGAACGCAGGTGCAAAGCTTTCGTCGAACGTAGCGGCGGAGAGCGTTCGTCGAACGGAGCTCAAAATTTGCAGATTTTTAGGCTACACGCCCTTGGTCACGGGCGTGAATGAGGGCGCGACTTGTGATTTTCTCCAATTTTCCCCAAAATTCTGCAAAAATAAAAGTAAACTATATTTAGAACAGAAATTATAAACGAAGTGATTTTATACTAAAATATAAATAATATTTGCAATTTTAAATTAAAACTAAACTAAATACTATAATTAAAATACGCATAAATACTACTCATCAAATACCCCCATGCTTGAGGTTTTGCTATTCTAGAGCAAAAGTGTGAGACATAATTTATAAGACATCCTTAAAAATTTTTAACTTTAAACTAAAATTTCATTTAAACCAAAAGTTAAGTTAAGAGTAAATTCAAGGAGGAGTTAAGTCCTAAATTATGATGATGATTTGAAAAGAGGGAAAAAAATGTTTAGGCAAGGACTTCTCAAGAAAATTAATTAGTTTAACAATATTGTAGAAATTATAAAACGAGATTAAATAAAAAATTATAAGAACTCTATCTTAAAAGAAACTTAAGGAAAAGTAACTTACTAAATATTGCTCTCTCCATAATCTTAAACTAAATCTAGAACAATGATAATTGACTTAGGGGGATTTCATAAAATTTGTCATAAGAAGAGATATTTTTGAATGGAGGAAATGGAATTTATCCTCATCATGAATATTTTTTCTCTCTTTTTTTTCTCTTCTAATAACAACCCAAAATGTATATGGTTTAGGAGTAATGAATTTTATCCTCTTACTCCATGCCATATAATCTTTTCAAATATTTTGGGTGCATATGTTTTAGGAAATAATGAATTTTATCCTCTTATTCCCATGACATATGATCTTTTAAAAAACTTTTTTTATATGCCATCAAAGGGGTAGGGTAGAGAAAAAAATCTAGCTAGCTTTAAATTATTTTGAGAGCAAATTCTAGTAAAATTAAATTTCCTAAGATCTAAAAAGTTAGAAGAAAATATAATTGAAATCTAAAAAGGTTTAGCAAATTCACTACAAAATGAAGCCATTTAAAAGAAATAAGAGAAGTCATGCTAAATAAGTTCTCTAATCAAATTAAAATCATAAGATGATTCGTAAAACAAGATTACCTCAAATTTAAAATTAACAAACTATGATAATAAAAATTTTAGCCAATTAAAAACTTAAACATACTTATAAACATTCTCAACTAGATTTCTAAGAAATCACAAAAACAACAAATAGGAGAAGTATAAGATTTAAATTTTTTTATTTTATGTTTTTTCATATTTTTTTTTTGAATTTTGACATTATCTTTTTTGGATTTTTGATAAGAAATAAACAATAAAAACATATACTAAAAAGCTTAAATTTTTTTTTTGTTAATTCTTGGACTTCCCGAGGTATACCCCATGAAGGGTTCTCACGGTACTAGGAGGTGAGATGGGGTGAGGTCCCAAACGTCCCTTTCCAAGATTTAAATTTCAATTTTCTAAAATTTTTTTGAGTTTTTTGGGTTTTATAAGCTAAAATAGAAGAAAACATAAGAAATTTTTTTTTTTTGAAAATTTTCTAATTTAACAACTATTTACAAAGAACTATAAACACCCCCATACTTAAAGTTAAACATTGTCCCCAATGTTTAAAAGTAAGTATGAAGTAAAAGAAAATAAAGCACAAGACAAAACAAAAATATAGAATATAAAATGAAGGAGAGGTTAAGAGGGCTTCCCTGGTTATGAAGATGCGGGGGAAGCGGCGGTTACCTATAAAACATGTTAAAATAAAAAGAACAACAATAAAAAAGATAACTTTGGGGTGCCTCCCAAAAGCGCTTTGTTTAAGGTCACGTAGCTTGACCCACTTGCAGATCATATTATAGGAGGAAGTAAAATCGAGTCACTCTTTTCATTAGTTAACTCTCCCGGAAGATATAATTTAAGGCGGTGCCCGTTAACTTTGAAGGAACCTTTTTCCGGGTGGGAAATTAAAATTGTCCCATAGGACCAAACCTCTTTAACAATAAAGGGTCTGGTCCATCGGGATTTTAGTTTTCCCGGAAAAAGGCGAAGGCGAGAATTATACAGGAGGACGAGGTCGCCCGGCAAAAAAGTTTTCGAAAATTTTAGGTGTTTATCGTGATAAAACTTTGTTCGCTCCATATATAATTTATTGCTCTCATACGCATTCGCTCGCCACTCATCTAATTCGTTCATTTGAAATTTTCTTTGATCGCCCGCTAAAGTGGAATCGAGATTTAAAAATTTAAGCGCCCAAAATGCGCGGTGTTCTAGTTCAACCGGAAGGTGGCAAGCCTTGCCATAAACCATTCGATACGGCGTACAACCGATAGCGGTCTTGTACGCCGTTCGATAGGCCCATAGCGCACCATCGAGCTTTATTGCCCAATCCTTCCGATTAATAGAAATTGTTTTTTCTAGAATCCGCTTTAATTCTCGATTAACAACATCGACTTGGCCGCTCGTTTGTGGGTGATATGCGGTGGATAATTTGTGCGTGACACATATTTTGCTAAAATTTTTGTAAATTGACTATTGCAAAAATGGTGCCCCGATCACTCACAATAGTGCGCGGCGTGCCAAATCGAGAAAATAATTTTTTTAAGAAATTAACGATGACTCGCACATCGTTGGTGGGGAGAGATTGCGCTTCCGCCCACCTCGACACGTAGTCGAACAGAACAAGAATATATTTGATTGAATAAGAGGAAGGGAGAGGACCAACAAAATCAATATCACAAAGATCGAAAATTTCGAATTCTAAGAAAATATTTTGGGGCATCTCATCCCGGCAGGAGATGTTCCCCGACCGCTGGCAGCTGTCGCAAGTACTCACAAGGGTGTGAGCATCTTTGAAGAGCGTGGTCCTATAAAAGCCCGCCTCCAACGCCTTTCTCACGGTTCGGTTCGAATGATAATGACCTCCCGTGGGTCCCTCATGACAATGACGTAAAATTTTAAGGCCTTCCTCACTTGAGACGCATCTTCTCACTACCTGGTCTGCGCATACATGGAATAAAAAGGGGTCCTCCCAAAAGTAATTCTTTAAATCAGAGAAGAATTTCTTCTTTTGCTGACTCGAGAATTATTTTGGCAGGACCCGGGCTACTAAATAGTTACCAAGTCCGCAAACCAGGGGGTAGAAGATGAATTAATATTTTCGAGAGCTAGGAGGCACTCTTCGGGAAATTTATCGTTAATGTCGGCCTCTATTAATGCTTCCGAGGAGGGATTTTCTAATCGAGAAAGGTGATCGGCCGCCAAGTTTTTGGCTCTCCTTTTGTTCCGGATCTCTAAATCAAACTCCTGCAAGAGGAGGATCCATCGCAAAAGACGAGGCTTGGCGTCCGATTTACTTAAGAGATACCTAAGCGCGGAGTGATCTGTGAAGACGATAACTTTGGAAAGCGTAATATACGACCTAAACTTATCAAAAGCGAAAACGATTGCTAGAAGTTCCTTTTTGGTAGTGGTGTAGTTTGCTTGTGCCGACGTGAGTGTTTTGCTCGCATAATAGATCAGGTGAAAATACTTACTCACCCGTTGGCCTAAAACTGCACCAACCGCAATATCACTCGCGGCGCACATGATTTCAAAAGGGAGCGACCAATCTGGGGCGACTAGAATCTGGGAGTTTATAAGTTTCTCTTTGATAAGTTGAAAGGCTAAATGGAATTCATCGTTAAAAAGAAAAGATGATTCTTTCTCGAGAAGATGGGTTAACGACTTTGTGATTTTGGAAAAATTTTGTATAAAGCGCCGATAGAACCCCGCGTGGCCTAGGAAACTCCTAACAGCTTTTACGTTTGTTGGAGGGGGGAGTTTTTCAATTACTTCGATCATGGCCCTATCGACCTCGATCCCCTTGCCCGAAATTTTCTGGCAAAGGACTAATCCTTCTTTGACCATAAAATGGCATTTCTCCCAATTAAGCGCTAAATTCGTTTCCTCACATCGCTGCAACACGCGCTCGAGATTTTTTAAACAGTTTTTAAATGAGTTTCCGTACACGGAGAAGTCGTCCATAAACACTTCCATCACCTCCTCTACTAACTCGTCAAATATTGCCAGCATACATCTTTGGAATGTAGCTGGCGCGTTACAAATACTGAATGACATCCTTCGATAAACGAAGGTGCCAATGGGACAAGTGAAAGTGGTTTTCTCTTGGTCGTCAGGCGAAATCGGGATATGGAAATATCCCGACAAACCATCGAGAAAACAGTAGTAGGAGTGACTCGAAAGGCGCTCTAAAATTTGGTCGATAAATGGTAAAGGGAAGTGATCCTTACGGGTGGGATCATTTAGTTTTTGATAGTCGATGCACATCCGCCAACCCGTAACAGTACGGGTTGGGATCAATTCATTATTATCGTTTGCAACTGCCGTGACGCCACCTTTCTTTGGCACGACCTGTACTGGGCTAACCTAAGTACTATCCGATATCGGGTAGATGATTCCCGCGTCCAAAAGTTTTATAATTTCGACCTTAACGACTTCTTTCATGTTCGGGTTTAGTCATCGTTGAGGCTGGACTGAGTTGCGGGAATTTTCTTCGAGAAAGATTTTATGAGTGCACAAAGAAGGGTTTATACCCTTAATATCCGATAATTGCCACGCAATTGCGTGGCGGTGCTTTCTTAAGACTATAGTCAACTCAGAAATTTCTGAGTTGCTAAGATAAGATGAAACGATGACGGGTAGCTTAGTCTCTTTTTCTAAAAACAAATATTTAAGGTGAGGGGGAGTTGTTTTAACTCTAATACGGGTGGTTCTTCATAAGAAGTCTTAATTTTTAATTTTTCTAAAAGTAATGGTTCGGGTGGTGTGGGGTGAGAAACTTCTTCTTCAACATAAAAGAGCTCTACGGGCTCGGAATCACTACTTTCCGATGAAACTAATTCGAGGGATGAATCGAACTAACAACACTCTTCCAAGTAAAAACACGAATCATCGTTTTCTAGTGTGTTCCGCATCGAGGAATTTATGCCGAAAGTAACTTCATCGTCTCCAACCCGTAGGAGGAGCTTTCCGTTACTTACGTCTATAATAGCGCGGGAGGTGGCAAGGAAGGGGCGGACGAGTATGAGGGGTACTTCCGCATCCTCTTCGATGTCAAGAATGACAAAATCCACCGGGAAGATGAATTTGTCAACCTTGACGAGCACGTTCTCCACTATTCCTATCCGATATTTTACAGAACGATCCGCTAATTGAATACTCATTCGAGTTGGGCCTTGGATTTCCTAGACCTAGTTTTTTGAACAAAGAAAACGACATAAGGTTGATGCTTGCTCCAAGATCCGCTAAGGCGTGTTTTACTAACGAATTGCCAAATAGACATGGGATGGAAAACCGTCCTTGGTCATTTGCTTTTTTAGGCAATTTGTTGAGTACAACCGCGGAACATTATGCGTTTAAAGAAATATGCGAAATATCTTCTAACATTTTCTTATTGGAGAGCAACTCCTTTAGATATTTCGCATATTTAGGCATTTGAGAGATAGCCTCGCAGAAAGGTACATTAATATGGATTTGTTTTAAAACATCTAATAATTTTTTATAATTTTTTTCGGCGCACTCATTTTAAATTTAGATGGATGCGGAATATTATAAGTAGGAGTGCGCGGATTTAAAATAGAAGCATGTGGAGCTGAAAGAGGAGCGTGCGGAGCTAACGTAGCGGGCAAATTTGAAGATAAATTAAAAGTAGGAGGAGGAGGAGGAGAGGAAATTACCTTGGGTTCGTCCTATTTTTGAACCACCTCCTTCCCGCTTCGGAGTGTAATCGCATGCGCGCTCTCCTTTGGATTTTGCTCTGTATTCCCCGGTAATGCTCCTTGTTGATGCTCAGAAATCATCTCTGCGAGCAGGCCCACTTGATTCTTTAAATTTTTGATCGATCCAGTAAGGTTCCAGATGTTCGTTTCGTTTGTAGCAACATATTTTGCAAAAACTTCTTCAAGCGGAGAGAGTTTTTGCTGTTGCGGTGGAAAACCGGGTGGATTAAAATTTTGAGAAATCAAATTTGGAGGCGGAGTTAAGTTAAGAAGTTGATTAGGGGGAGGTTGATTTAGATTCATAGGACGCCGAGCATTTCCTTGGTTGCTCCATGAGAAATTCGGATGATTCCTATAACCCGCATTGTATGTGTTGTTATACGGAGCGGTGTTGGGGTTATAGGAAGGCCGAGGCAGATTTACCATGTAGTCAACCTGTTCTTCAATTAAAACGTTTTTAGCCCAAGGAGGAGTGGCGGAGGAAGCAGACATCTCCGCCACTTGCTTTGTTAAGCGCTCAACTTGTAAAGCCAAATTAATGTTTGCGTCTATTTCAAAAATTCCGGCCAGCTTATTAGGTCGCGCTCGGGGCATGTTCCATTGGTATGCATTCGTGGCCATCTCTTCGAAAAGCTCTTGAGCGGCGACCAGGGTTTTGTTAAGCCATTATAAAATGTTTGCACTTGTTGCCAAGTGGCAAGTGCGTGGTGAGGGCATCAACGCAAAAGCTCCTGGAAGCGCTCCCATGTGTCATAGAGTGTCTCCGAGTCAATTTGCATGAACGATGCAATGTCAGTGCGCAATTTAGCGGTCTTTGAAGGCGGGAAATATTTATTTAGAAATTTTTCCGCCATTTCGGCCCATGTAGTGATGGATCCCCTAGGTAGGGAGCCCAGCCACTGCTTGGCCTTAGAACGCAAAGAAAAAGGAAAAGAAACGTAATCGAATGGCATCATCGGTGACGCCATTGATCTTAAAATTGTCGCAAATTTCAAGAAAGTAAGAAATATGTGAATTTGGATCCTCGTCCGGTTGACAATCGAAGGTCACCGATTGTTGCACCATTTGTATGATGCTGGACTTGATCTCAAAATTATTGTTCACCACCGTGGGGCGAACAATACTCGACTGTGTGCCTTCCAAATTCGGCCGCGCATAATAGGACATGGTTCGTTGCGCGTCCTCATCAGGATTTGGCTAATTGAGATTAGGAGGATTAAGATTATGATCCATATTCACTGTGTTAGTGTCCCCGATCGACTCTTCAAATTCTACTTGATTTTCCTGATCACGAGAACGGCGGTGCCTCAAAAAGGTTCGCTCGATCTCTGGATCAAAAGGAATAATCGAAGCGCTACCTCGGGTCATACACTAAAAAGAGAAGAAAGGAAGAGGAAAAACTAAGTTTTTTTTCTTTTTGAAATTTAGAAAAAGCAAAATAAAATAAAAAGAAGCATGATAAAATTAATAGCTATCCTCTTTTCAAAATATCTACGCAAAGTCCCCGGCAACGGCGCCAAAAACTTGATATAGAAATTCCGTGGTTTGAAATTAAGTGAAGGGTTGAAGATTTTCTCCAAAACTATATCTGATTAAGGCAAGTGTACCTTATCGTCTATAGTATAGGATATTTAGGAATATCAAGGTTGTATTCCACGGGGCGCGTTGATTACTTCTACTTCGAGGAAAATCACCATTATCTTATTGAATGATTTTTCGGAGGTTTTGATTTAACATTGCATGAAAGGAGAGAAAAATTAACATTACATGAAAAAGAAATTACTATGGAGAAAGAGAACATGAAAGAGAGCAAATTAAATTTTATTGAAAACCAAAACGATTACAAGCTTAAGAAGAGATTACAAAGCTAGGAAAGTAAAGTTACAAGCTTTAATTAACTAGTGCAAGTAAGAAATAAAAACTAGAACATTACATGAAAAGGAGAACATGAAAGCTTAAGGAAAAACATGAACATGAACATGAAAAGCTCACTAACAGCTCTAACAGCACCTCCCCATCTCCAAAATTTTGAACCCTGGACTCAAGGTGAGCCACTGAATTTATAGCAGAAATTTTCAAGTTATAAGCCCTCGGTCACGGGCGTGACCTAGGGCATGTAAACATTGCTGACAGTGGATCTGGCAGTGGCGTGGACTTTGCGTGACGGAAGGAAAATTTGACATTACATGCCCATGTAAGTTGGGTCACGGGCGTGACTTTGGACGACTTCATTAAATACAACATGGGCTGGCTTGCGGCGGCGGCGTGCAGGGATCACGCTGGAAAGTCATGGGCGTGACATTGGAGTCACGAGCGTGTACTTGGGCGCCCTCAATTAATGCAACGTGGGCTAGAATTCGGCACGGCAGAAAGTGTTTGTCGAACGAAGCTCAGACTTCGTCGAACGCAGGGGAAGATCGCGTTCGTCGAACGCTGCTCCACATTCATTGAACGCAGGGGCAGAGCGCGTTCGTCGAACGCTGCTCCACATTCGTCGAACGCAGCGGCGGAGAGCGTTCGTCGAACGGAGCTCAGACTTCGTCGAACGCAGGTGCAAAGCTTTAGTCGAACGCAGCGGCGGAGAGCGTTCGTCGAACGGAGCTCAGATTTCTCAGATCTTTAGGCTACACACCCTTGGTCACGGGCGTGACTGAGGGCGTGACTTGTGATTTTCTCCAATTTTCCCCAAAATTCTGCAAAAATAAAAGTAAACTATATTTAGAACAGAAATTATAAACGAAGTGATTTTATACTAAAATATAAATAGTATTTGCAATTTAAAATTAAAACTAAACTAAATACTATAATTAAAATACGCATAAATACTACTCATCATGCAGCTGGTCAACTTCTTCCTCCAACCAATGGATAACATTTCCCAGACGTGGGTGATGTTTGGAGGTGTTTTCCCGGCCACCCAAGCGCCGCCCCGGCCGGCCAATGCCACCACCACCTCCGTTGAGGTGGTGGCCGGCGATGGGGGGTGGTTGGCCGGCCGGAGGTGGCCGGAACGGAGGGTTTAGGGTGGAATTGAAAGCTTGAAAATACAAGCTCTGGCCAAACTCGATCCAAGACCATTTAGCCTCAAACCTTACGTCCAATAGATGTAGATCTACCCAAAGGGAGAGAGGAGAAGAACCAGACCTTCAATCGGGCTTGATGGTGGTTGCTTCCCGGATTTGCCATGGCCGCCCCCTTCAAGTTGTGCTCCATGCCGATCTGAGCCTCCACTGCACGATTTCCTCTGGAAGGTTGGGGGTTTCACTCCTCTTAGTCTTTTGAAGATGATAGAGATCTTAATCGAGGGAGAGGGGGGTTATACCTTGAATGCCATTAATGGCCATCAAAGGAGAATTTCGGCCATGGTTAAAACCGCCAAAATCAGCCCCAATGTGGGCTGGAAAAACTCCTAAATTCTTGTAACATCCAGGGGAGATGAAACCCCATCAATTGGGAGAGCCTTTGGCCTCCCCTTGGCCATGAATGCCATTACTTCTCTCTTTTCTCTCCTCCATTTTTGGGGAAATGGAATTTTCTCTCTCCTAGCCGAATTCTCTAAAATTGAATGGCAGTTTTAGTAATTCCCAACCCCATTAGGTGGTGGACCACCTCAATTGAGTCTAGCCCAAGTGGATTGGGCTTGATTAGGTCAAAATAGGTCATTTTGACCTAAATTTATGGTGGAGTTGACTTTGGTCAATTTGACCATTGGGGTTGGCCCCAATGGGTGGTTACTGACCCTTTGGCCTCCCCTAAGGGTTAGGAAGGTCTAGGTATGGGCAATTTGGCAAGGTGGAGGCCAATTGACCCACAATAGGGCAATTTGACCAAAATATGGCTAGAGTTGACTTAGGTCAAATTGGCCAAATTGGTGGCCCCATGATAGGGGTTTTTAGTCCATTGGGTCCATAATATCCTTATAAGGGTAAAGGCAAGCTCAATTTGGCATGGTGGAGGTCAATTGACCCTAGTTAGGCTACTTTGACCAATTTGAGGTTAGGGTTGACTTTGGTCAATTTGGCCTCTTTGGTTGACCCCAATGGGTCCTTGGTGCTCTAAGGGGACCCCTAAAGGGTTAGGTATGCTATGGTGCGGTCAAAGGGTCAAGGTGAGGCCCTTAAGTCCAACCCTATGCTTGTTAACTAGAAATTACTATTTTCAGACCACCGTGGTTTCCTTCTTCTTGGCTAAGGCCAAGTGGTCTCGTCAAGCTTCCTAGGGTTTTGTCATGACCTATTAATGACAAAAACACTCTAGTTGTATAGTTGTTTGGGTGATATTACATGAAATCACCACGCGAGAATCGTTAGTGGGTAAAGCTTGGGCCTCCGCCCTCCTGGAAACATAATCTACTGCGACTAGAATATACTTATTTCCTAAACTAGAGGGAAACGGACCTACAAAATCAATACCCCACAAATTAAAAACCTCGCATTCGAGAAAATAAATTTGTTCCACTTCATTTTTATTAGAGATGTTTTCGGTCCGCTGGCACCGATCATACCCACTCACAAAATATTGTGCGTCTTTAAATATGCTTGGCCAATAAAAACCAGCACTAAGCACTTTGTGAGCAGTGCGATTTGCTTGATAGTGCCCACCAGTCGGACCTTCAAGAACAAAATTTAAAATTTGATAACCTTCTTCCCGGGAAATGCATCTTCTTACCACCTGGTCCGCGTAAATACGAAATAAAAATGGGTCCTCCCAAAAATAGTACTTCAACTCAGAAAAGTATTTCTTCTTTTGATGAGAAGAGAACTCTTTTGGGAGGACTCGGGCCACGAGATAATTGGCCAGATTTGCAAACTAGGGGGTAGAAGAAGAAACATTTAAAATTTGCTCACCCGGAAAAGAATCATTCAGAAAAATTTCATTTAATATGCCGATTGCAGGATTTTTGAGGAAAGAAAGATGATCACCCGCTAGATTCTTCGCTCCTTTCTTATCCCGGATCTCCAAGTCGAATTCTATAAGTTAGAGTATCCAGCGAATAAGACGCGGCTTGACGTCCGGTTTAGAAAGGAGGTACTTCAAAGCGGAATGATTCGTGAAAACGATAACTTTAGAAAGAGTAATATATGGTCGGAATTTAGCAAATGCGAAAATAACGGCTAAAAGTTCTTTTTCAGTTATGGTGTAATTTTCTTGAGCCGAATTAAGCGTTTTGCTAGCGTAATAAATCAGATGAAAGTTTTCAGCTATTCGTTGTCCGAGAACCGCACCGACCGCATAGCTACTCGCATCACACATAATTTCGAATGGTAAATCCCAGACCGGAGCGATCATAATCGGAGCATTTAAAAGTTTAGATTTAATTAATTCAAATGCAGCTAAACATGAATCATCGAAAATAAAAGGAGCGTCTTTTTCTAAAAGTTGTGTTAGAGGTTTGGTGATTTTATAAAAATCTTTGATAAAACGCCTATAAAAGCATGTGTGGCCTAAAAAACTCCTAATCGCTTTTACGTTCGTAGGCGGTGGCAGCTTCTCAACCACCTCGATCTTAGCTCGATCGACCTTGATTCCCTTAACTGATATTTTATGACCCAAAACTAACCCTTCTCTAACCATAAAATGACATTTTTCCTAGTTTAAAACCAAGTTTGTTTCCTCGCATCGTTCTAACACCTTAGCTAGGTTTTGTAAACACAAAGAGAAAGAATCACCAAAAACTGAAAAGTCGTCCATAAAGACTTCCATTATATTTTCTATGTACTTATCGAAAATTGCTAACATACAACGTTGAAAGGTAGCTGGTGCGTTGCAAAGACCGAAAGGCATTCTACGATAGGCAAAAGTTCTGAAGGGGAAAGTGAATGTTGTCTTCTATTTGTCCACGGGTGCGATAGGGATTTGGAAATATCCCGAGAGACCGTCGAGAAAACAATAAAAACTATGCCCGGATAAACGTTCTAAAATTTGATCGATAAACGGAAGGGGGAAGTGATCTTTACGAGTGGCATCATTTAATTTATGGTAGTCGATGCACATCCTCCATCCCGTTACCGTCCTAGTTGGAATCAAATCGTTATTCTCATTTGCTACCACCGTAATCCCACCTTTCTTAGGCACTACCTGGACTGGACTCAACCACTTACTATCCGAGATTGGATAAATTATCCCCGCATCGAATAACTTAAGCACCTCTCCCTTTACGACCACTTTCATATTTGGATTAAGACGACGTTGAGGTTGGACTACACTTTTAGAATTCTGTTCGTAAAATATTTTATGTGTGCAAAAGGAAGGGCTTATGCCAGAAATATCAGATATTTGCCACGCTATAGCTCGGCGATGCCTTTGTAGAACTTCGATCAATTGATCATTTTCGGAT
This sequence comes from Dactylorhiza incarnata, assembly GCA_033032865.1. Classification (NCBI taxonomy): domain Eukaryota; kingdom Viridiplantae; phylum Streptophyta; class Magnoliopsida; order Asparagales; family Orchidaceae; genus Dactylorhiza; species Dactylorhiza incarnata. The sequence goes on from JAWHQI010000068.1 coordinate 6,033,945, forward strand.
TGAGAAAGAAATGCCGAGACTATAATGGGCAACATAGAATTTCTTCTGAGAAAAGCATATTTTAGATGTTCGGGAGCGGTTTTAATTCAAGAGTGGGTGGTTCGTCATAAGAGTTTTTTAAAACCTTTTCTTTTTAAAAAATAATAGATTCAATTTTTTTGATCTTGAAAGATTATCATTATCAAAAATAGATTGCACGGACATAGCCATGTCTTCATAAAAATCAGTAGAGTTTTCAGAAAACAAAGAGGAAAAATCATTTGTAAACACATTTGAAAGAGAAAAATCAGAATCGTCATTTAAAATATCAAGAAAAAAATAACAGTCATCATTTTTAAAGAATTTTTCATGGATTGATTTATTGAAAAAGTGACTTCATCATTTCCGACACAGAGCAAGATCTTTCCGTTACTCACATCGATAACCGCACATGACGTAGCAAGGAAGGGGAGGCCAAGGATCAGAGGAACCTCGACATCTTCGTCGATATCAAGAATGACAAAATCCACCGGGAAGATGAATTTGTCAACCTTCAGTAGCACGTCTTCTACAATTCCTAGTGGATATTTAATCAATCGATCAGCTAACTGAATACTCATACATGTAGGACTGAGAGTACCCAACCCTAACTTCTTAAATAAAGAAAAAGGCATAAATTGATACTCGCACCTAAATCAGCTAACGCATACTTCACAAAAAGATCACCAAAAACGCAGGGGATAGAAAAGCTACCCGGATCGTTTAACATTTTAGGTAGATTACTACTATTAACGATCGCCGAGCACTCTTCATTCAACGTTACGTGAGATAAATTTTCTAATTTCTTTTTGTTTGTTAATAAATCTTTCAAATATATTGCGTACTTAGGCATTTGACTAATCGCTTCATGAAATGGTAAATTTATATAAATTTGTTTAAACATTTCATGAAAGCGGTGATATTGATCGTCTAATTTTTCTTTCCTAAGTTGAGCAGGATAAGGAGGAGGAGGTAATTCTTGTAAAAAATTTGGAGCATTCTTATGAAAATCAATTTTTTCTTTTTCGAAAACATGATTCTCTTTTTCAAAATGATTTTTATCAGTTTCCAAAATTATAGTTTGTTTAGCAGCAGGAGAGGAGATCACCTCTGGCTCTTCCCTTGTGATGGGCTCGTGAATTACTTTACCGCTTCACAGGGTAATTGCTTTCGCGTGCTCCCTTGGATTGGGTTCAGTATTTGAGGGAAGAGTCCCAGGTGGCCTTTCAGAAATAATCTTGGTGAGTTGCCCGACCGTATTTTCTAGATTTTTCATTGACCCCGTTAGATTTCTAATAGTCGCCTCATGTGCGGTAATATATATTGGAAACATATCCTCCAAGGATGGAGGTTTTTGAAAACTTTGATTTTGATTTTGATGTGGTGGTGGTGGTGGAGTGAAATCGTGTGGTGGACGTGTAGCGTTTGCGGGGTTACTCCAAGAAAAATTTGGATGGTTACGCCATCCCGGATGATAAGAATTCGAAAAACCAGGAGGAGAAGAAAAAGCAGAAAAATTATTAAGAGCAGGCCTGGGTGCATTTTCCAGATAATCCACCTGCTCAGCGGCAGCATTGCAGTTTCCCATACATGAGGGACGGAGGCAGCATACATCTCCGATTTTTTCTTGTTCAGCATCTCTACTTGAAGCGCCAGATGGGATACGGAGTCCACCTCGTATATACCTGCAGATTTATTTGGGCGAGACCTGGGCGTATTCCACTGATAGGTGTTCATCGCCAGGTCCTCGATAAGCTCAAGAGCGTCCTCCAAAGATTTTTGATTCAAAGAACCACCGGATGCGGCGTCTATCATTTGCTTGATTTAGCCCATTGTAAAATGTCTAGACCTGTAACCATACAGGTAGAGCATGATGAGGGCAACATCTCAAAAGTTCCTTGAACCTCTCCCATGTGTCATAGAGGGTCTCAGAATCAATTTGAGAGTAGGAAGAAATATCGTTCCGAAGTTTAGCAGTTTTAGCAGGAGGAAAATATTTAACAAGAAATATTTCCGTTAACAAGTCCCAAGTAGTGATTGATCCTCTTGGAAGAGAATTTAACCATTGTTTGGCTTTAGTTCTTAAAGAGAAGGGGATGAGTCTTAGCCTAATTGCATCGTCTGTGACACCATTAATTTTGAAGGTGTCACGGATCTTGAGAAAATTAGCAATATGCAAGTTCGGATCTTCATCTTGTAATCCGTCGAACTGCACATATTGCTGCACCATTTGAATGATGCTAGGCTTAAGTTCAAAATTGTTGTTTGCTATAGCAGGGCGAACAATACTTGATTCTGTACCCTCCAGATTGGGTCGAGCATAATAGGACATGGTCCGTTGCTAGACTTCCTCTGGGTTAGGATCTCCCATTTCAGAATTAAAATTGCAATTACCGTCGGAATCCTCAACCGCTTCTTGAGAAGTGGAATCCTTGAATCGCAAATTTCTCCTAAAGGAGCGCTCGATTTCTGGGTCAAAATTAACAAGTTACGACGGGTTCGTGCGGGTCATGCACTAGAAAGAAAAAAATAGAGAGAGCGGGAAGAAGGAAGAAAATTGAAATTCAGAAATAAAAAAGATAAAAACTCTTTTTTTTATTTAATTTTTGTAGAAGTAATAGTGACGGCGTTTTCTAAATATTGACAAAAATCCCCGACAACGGCGCCAAAAACATGGTGATTAATTTACGATCAATCCGAAAAGGCAAGTGTACCTATCGAACCGTAGTACCAAGGTCATATTTAAAACACGGGGCTTTCAAGTATTACTACTCACGCTTCCAACTATTATCCTACCATACGATTGTTGTGGTTTGAAAATTTAAAGACGAACTAATGAAAATTGAAAATGATAAATTTAGATTTTAAAGGATAGCATTCGATCAATGATTCACCATGAAAAGAGAGAAGACGAATAAACAGGGCTAAAGTTATCGAAGTGAGCCGCACTATTGGATTTGACTCCAATACGGAGGATTTACGTCATCCTATCTTTAGGATTGCGTGCAACTCCTTCCTTCTTCAAGAGATCTTTCAAATTAACGAGTCTCTCGACTACTATAAAATGAGATCAAATATCTACTACCGTATACCGGAAACACGGAGTCGATGCAAGATAAATCAAAGAGGGATCGAGAGAAAAATTTAGCAAAAATAAATCTTAGAAATGAAGCACAATCTCATCTCAAATCATGGATCCTCACGATCGAACGCTAAAGAAAATTAGCTACGCATATTAATTAAAGAAACAACAATAGAATAAGGAGATCACATTTTCATTAATATGGAAAAAGAGAAGGGGACAAACTAAAAGCAACTACGATATTAGAGAAAAAGAAAACATACATATAAAAAGAAACTTCTAAAATTAACTCTCAAACATGTAGCACTCATACAAAATTGAAATTATCTCTAACTCTCTTAAAAACGTGGACTCGATGCCTTACTTTCACAACCTCCTCTTCTTTGAATCCTTGCCCTTTTTATAGGTGAATATCTCATCTAGAATCATCCAAAGAAGTAAATGATGGTGGCTTTTGAAACTCCAAGAGGCATAAAGAATTTCGGCAACTTGCATGGAGCTTGTATCCATTGAATATGATAACCGATCACATTGTATTAAAATGGGCACTTCATGGAGGAATTAAAAGGTTGCATACATGTAATTAATTGGTGGGCTTCTTGCATGAAGTGGACGGGCAGCTCTTGGAGAAAAGCTCACGGTGAAGAGCTGCTTTGATGAAGAAATTATGTGGAGGAATTAAATGGATGCTTTGATGAAATTAATTGGAGGAAGTGAACCGAATTGATGCATGAGGAATAAAAATAGAAAACGGCTACTTGTAATTAATTAGTGGGAATATTAAATGGTTGCATTGAAGTGGAGGAGAAATGAATGGTAGCATGTGGTAATGGATCCAAATGGATGGGCTGCTCCATGGAATATGAATGGATGCATGGTAGTTTAATGAAATGAGTAATTGGATTTTATAAAATATTATAACCGGCTATACTGGGGAAAGAGGAAGGGTTTGATAATAATAAAGTTGACTTTAATTGATATCCACGTGAAAGCTTCATGCATGGGAGGATTTGAACGGATGGAATAATTTGGAGGAGAGAGGAAAGGTTTGAATATTTAGTGGAATTTGAAGAGGTTGCATGGGATTAAAACCGGTTAAATGCTTAAGTGGGGATAATGAAAGGCTGCATGCATATGACTAAAGTGGGTTGGCCTATGCATGTATAATAATATATTGCATGTAAGGTGACGTGGCTGCAATAGTTTGCATGTGGAAATGGCTCAGCCATATTGCAATCTTTGAAAATGAATGGCACCGATGGCGTCGCGGTGAGCGTTGCTTTGACGAGGCGTGCGACTATGTTGCATGGATTGGCGAAGATGGCGCGGCGAAGCAGACATTAATTTCTTGGACTGGTGTAGCTTGGAAGATGGCGCGGCGAAGCGGACGTTGCGGCGACATGAAATTATTTGGACGAGTGCGGCAATGGCGCGACATCATACCTACAAAATAGAAATAAAGATACATAAGTGAACAAAATATAAAATAAAAAGATTTATAATTGAAAACACTAAATATATTTTATATTAAATATTATACTCAATTAATCCCCCAGACATGTCATAAAATAATAATAATTACGTTTGCATAAATTTTGCGAGAAAAATAAATTATCTTTAAAACAATTTTTTTAATAGGTGAGATGATATCTTTTTATCAAAATATTTAATATTTTTATGTTATAATTTAGGATTAATAGTGCGTTATCATTCCCCTTTTCTTTTGTAAGAGTTTTGATTTGAGAGAGCACCTTAGAAAGAGAAACTTCAAGATCTTTTGCCTTACATAAGGAGTGATCTCACTTTTGGCATGAAACCTTTCTCTTTTCTAAAGAAATTATTTTTTTGGTAAGCTTATGATTTTCTTTGATGAGAGATTCATTTACACAATTTAAAATATTATTATCTTTTATACTTTTATCGTAGGCTTTGTAAGTTTGAACAAATTCATCAAAAAGTTCTTCAAAGGTGGGAGGAGTTACCTCAGTGTCACTAAGAACACTGGTGTCGTCATCGTTGCCTTTTGTTATAAAGCATATGTTTGCTTCCTAAATCCCCATCGTCGCCTGAAGTTGTTGTGCTTGACTCATTGGAAGACGTATAATTTTTCTTCTTGTCCTTCTTTTTGTGCCTCTTCTCCTTTTCCTTCTCTAGAATTTTTGGACACTCACTTCAGACGTGTCTGATCTTTCTGCAATTGAAGTACTCTGGAAGAGATTTCTCCATATCATCATGGCTTGTCTTGTTCTTCCATGACCCTTGCTTGTTGGACCCTTTGGCGAGGTATTTGCAAAAAGTTTTTCTTCTTTTAGGATCCCGCATGAATCTTTTAAAGTTCTTCATCAGAGACCTTCTTCATTATCGTCTTCTTCATCGACGGCCTCAGTCAGCACCAATGCATTCGTTTTTGGCTCCATATTGTACTCTTCATGTTGAATCTAGAGTTCTACCTCATGGGTTTTGAGATTCCCAATGAGGTTCTAAATCTGGAGCGTTCTCATGTTGTGTGACTCCGAAATGGCCAACACCTTTGGATTGAACCTCAGAGTTAGAGAGCGAAGAATTTTTCTAACCAAGTTGTCGTCGGAGTAGATCTTTCCAAGAGCTTTTGACGCGTTGACGATCTTGGTGAAGCGTGTGTACATCGAGTTTATGTCTTCTTCAGCATCCATCCTGAATTTTTCATATTCTGATTCCAGTTGGAATAGCTTTGCATCTTTCACCTGCAATGTACCTTCATGAGTAACTTCTAATTTGTTCCAAATATCATAAGCAGTTACACATGCAGAAATTCGATTAAATTCAGTTCGATTTAAAGCACAATATATAGCGTTCATTGCCTTTGCATTATTTTTGCATTTAAGTTTATCGTTATTATCCCATTTATCCTTTGGTTTTTCTGTGGTAGCCTCTACTACTACAATTGTAGGAGGAGAGTACCGAACTTCTACCATGTTCCATACTTCTATATCTATGGTCATAAGAAAACAAATCATCCTATATTTCCAGTAGTTGAAATCTGACACAGTAAAGAGAGGTGGTCTAATAACATCTTGACCCTCCAGAAAAGAAAGATCATAAGATGCCATTATTCTCGGTTGTTAGACCGTATTGGAAAAACAACCCCTCTGATACCACTTGTTGGATCGGTAGGCGCCCTTAGAGGGGGGGGGGGGGGGTGAATAAGGGTTTTAAATCTTTTATGTTATTTTGAAATACTTGAAAGATTAGGAGATCAAAATAGTGCAAAACAAAGACAAATTATGAGAAACAAAGTAGTGACGTGATTTTATTAGTATGAGAAGTAGGATTACAAAACTTGACTTCTATAACGCTAGAAATCGAAGGCGAATAGTAAATGTCTTTTTCATTTTCTATCCTGACTCGTATCCCCACGAACCGGTGGCTTTAGCCTATCCTTCCCCGGATACGGCCTCAAGCCGCTCTAGCCAACCCTTCCCCGGATATGGCCTCGAGCACCCCATAGATCAACACCCTAAACCTAGTCGCCAACACGTGGTGAATTCCTCCCTTATTCCTACCCAGACCTAGTCACCAATGCGATGCGAATTCACTAAACGATTACAATAATAAGGATGTGAAATATGCAACAATAATATTAAAACTCCCTCTTGAAGAACTTCTGAAGTTAGAGACGAAAGACCGCTGTAGAATAAGCGTTGTTGAAGAGATCATCGTCGGATACTGCGTGAATAAATCCTCCTTCAGAAATTCATGGAATTTTTATGGGAGATCACTCTTCGACAGAATAAGGCTCTGAAATAAGGGCACTCAACCTCGCTCAAGGATTTCTGTTGAAAATGAGAGAAGAGGGGTCCTTTTTATAGCCTTTGAGCTAGCTCCTGCACTAGCACTACCACCGACGCTATCCTGGATTAGGAAACATTCTCCGTATGCGTATCTTCAATCCAAGGAAAGCCTCCCAACATTCCTCAAGTGCTCTGAGATAGCGTCTGTGCTATCAGCTATCGCCTGGCGCTAGCGCCTTCTAAAATAGCTCCCAAAATTTCTCTAATCTGATCTAGCGCCTACGCTAGGTGCTACCGCTAGCGCTTACGCTAGGTGCTACCGCTAGCGCTAGTAGACATGTTGGAATTCTGGCTTCAAATTTGGGGGCAACCTTCATATGTTATCCTTGAGTCGTATGGCTTTGTTTCCTGCACACTTAGACACACAAGATCAAATACACATAGGATTTGTTATTCTCAAACCTAGGAGATGCGGAAGACCACGTTCCAATAGGCAGTTTTCTTCTGACTCTTGGTGATTGATGTTCTATTCAGCAGATGACATGCTATTTGTACAGCCTCAGCCCAAAAATATTATAGCAATGAGGAGTCACTAAACAATGTTCTCCCAGCCTCAATTATAGTCCTGTTCATTCTCTCAGCCACCCCCATTTTGTTGTGGGGTTCTAGGAGAAGAGAATTCTTGTGAGAAACCTTTTTTTGAAAGAAATTTACCATATCACCATATTGGAATTTAGTTCCATGGTCACTTCTCATTTTGTTCATAGGATAGTCTATTTCATTGTGGATGGTCTTGACAAATGTCATTAAGATGTCAAGCGTATCTGACTTCTTTTTGAGGAAGAACACCCAAGTGAATCTAGAGTGATAATCAACTATCACAAGAGTATGTAAGTTCCCTCCTAAACTATGAATAGGCAATGGACCAAAAAGATCCATGTGCAGTAAATACAAACACCTTGTAGAATCCTTGTGAGCATTGCCCTTAAAGGTTGTCCTAGTTTGCTTGCCCATCTGTCAAACATGACATAGACCATCTTTAATGCATTTTAAATTAGGTGCATCTCTAGCTAGATTCTCAGAGAATAGCTTACTAATTATTTTGTAGTTAAGATGAGTTAATCTCTTGTGCCATTGTACACAAAAAGACTCTTTCTCATTTGCTACAAGACAAATAGGCATGGAAGAAGTATAACAAATGAAATTTAAACAATAAAAATTTCCACTCCTAGTGTCAGACAGGATTATCTCCAAGTCAATTGAGTTTCTGATAAGGCACTTATCCTTGTGGAATTCAATCACATAGCCTAAGTCATATAGTTGACTTAGGCTTATGAGGTTGTGTTGCAACCTCTCTACATAAGCTAGATTTGTGAAGGAGGCAATGCCATTGGAAATCATACCATAGCCTTTTGTAACCCCTCTATCTGAACCTCCAAAGATGACTTTAGGTCCATTTTCACTAGGGCATACTCCTTCAGAAGGTTCTTGTTCTAGTCATATGTCTAGAACATCCACTATCCAAATACCATATTGGCATGTGATTGGCCTTTGGACATACCTGCAAGAAAGAACTAATTTACCTTAGGAACCCAACCAACCTTGGGTCATGGTTCTTGTTAGCTGTTGCAATAGAATTTCGACTACAAGATGCACTAACTGAACTAGCTCCCTTAGCCTGTGGCACAATAGGATTATACCAACAGTCCAAGGCAAAGTGACCTACCTTTCCACAACACCAACACGCATACCTATTATACCTTATTTTCTAAACATCTTTGGGTGCTTGATGTGCAAGCTCATGTTCAGGAGAGAAGACATTGACATTCTTTGCATTCCTGTGAAGGATCTTGTATCAGTGTGCATGATGTAGAATGCACTATAAAGCCACAGGATTCTTCTTAGGGGCAGACCTTTGCAGAGTGGCCTTTCCCTTGCCTTTAGCTACTGGTGTTGGTGTGTTGGACCAAATACAAATGACCCATGATGCTTCATTTGTATTTGTTCACGTGGAGCCTTAAGTACACAAGACCCAAGGTCTTTCCTTCCTTTTTAGCGAGGAGCATTGCTGTCCCCACTAGAAGAACATACATTTTTCAAGTGACCATACATGTTGTCATGGGCTTAATTGTTGGATGCAAGGACCACCTTTTTAAAGATAGTCTGTTGTACTTTCTCTTTTCCACCATTTCCTTTCTTTGCCTCAGCCTCTTTGTTATAGATTAAGCCACTCCTATACTAGGCAGAAAAGCTATCAATGATAGGCAATATAGTTTGTGGCTTTGAAAACTTAGCCACTAGCATCCCCTAATTGAGGATATTCTTCTCAAGATCCACAATGATCTAGTTCTTATTGCTTATGGTCCCAACCTTGATTATTGACAGACCTCTCAACTTGCTAATCTCTTTGCTCATGTGAGTTAGCCTTTCAGTTGTCTCATCACAGACAGATTTAGTAATTTTCAGGGTTTCAATTTCCCCAACTTGATTCTTAGCAAGCTTCTTACACTTGTTAAGTGATTCCAAAAGAGTACAATTGTACAACCCTGGTATTCGCCAAGAGGTGAGCGAAGGCAAAATGATAGCAGGCAAAAAGAGAAAGAAGGATGGCGAGCTAAAGTCTTAAAGGCCGCCCACAGGAGCGTGGGCGAGCCGGACTCGTGCCGGTTGCTCGCAGGGTGGCGGGCAAGCAGGGCCCTTGCCATCCACTCGGCAGAAGGCAGGCGGGCCGGGGTCCTCGTGGGCCGCTTATAGGAAGTTAGGCGAGCCAGGTTCCCATGGGTCCCGAGAGGAGCCCTAGTGGGTGGCTCGCCCAGTAGGGGTCCATGGGTGTTTTTACCAGAAAAACCCTGGTGGTATGCAGGTAGCCTCTCCAAACAGCGAAGTTTGGCTGTTGGCAGACCATTTTGGGCTGCGTATAATATAAGTGTAAGGCGGAATCCCGCTATTAGAAGACCAGGTTGGAAAAACTATAAATAGACCTTGAAGGGCACCTTTGGAGAGGAATCCAATCTCAGTACTCTGAGTTTTTTCCTCCCTAGGTTATCTTGGCTTAGCTCTCAGGCTCTCCTAGGTACCCAGTCTCAGCTTTGGCTTGGGAGGGGAAGCGCTCAAAGATCTTCTAGGTGTGCGGTGGGACCTCCTCGCTGCGACTAAAGGTCCGTGTCTAGTTCCAAGTCTTCGGTCTGTTACCTCCGAGGAATCAGTAAGTGCAAGCTGCCCCCCATTTTTGGGGGCCCGAGCTCCACAAGATACCAAGTTCTGGTTTCAACATTTTTGGTGCGGTGAGCGTGGAGTGCAGGTAGTTCAAGAAAGCTCTGAGGAAGAGACATGGCTGGAGACGATGAGCGAGAGGCAGGCTTCAGCAGTTTGCCACCACCCGGCGCGCCAGCAACGGTGGAGATGCTGGCCGACCTCAAGAGGGACCTGCTTGGGGCTTTCCAGTGTACCCTCGCAACGGCCCTTGCGGGTCTCGCAACCCCTGCGCCCAGGTGGCCCCTCCAGCTGGGGTAGGCGAGTGCGCCCAGGGGCAGAGGCCATGGAAGGAGGCAATGTCCCAGGTGCCAGAGCGAAACCTCGTGGGACGGGAGCTTTTCCCCAGCCCAACGAGTGCGGGTGGGGTACAGGCGAGCGCCATACTGGGAGAAGGGATCCCTGTCACAACCCACATTTTCTCTGAATTTAGGAATATCATATTAAGAGAAAATATGCGTCATGATGCCACATCATGTAGGAGACAACTGCAGACGCTCAGGCGGGAACCAATTACTTACTTAATCAAAACATGTTTACATGATAGATCATCATTTGAAATCATTTATGAGGGTTTGGGGTAAGAACTGTGTCTCTCAGTTCCTGGATCAACTTGTACACCGAGAAAATACATGTAATTGCAGCGGAAAAAACTTGATTTAGTTCACTTAAGGTCCTAAATGCACGCGATGACAGGACCTAAAGTAAATGATATGCACATATCTAGGCGTAGTATGAGTATAGAAAATATCTTTAGGCGACTTTAAAGATAAGGATTTCAGTTAAAAGGAATGCAATGAAGATAAAGGAAAAGCCATTTTATAACTATAATGCACCTAAACATAAATCATTCCCAGAGAGCAAGATACACAAGATCTAAAAGTAGTGGCATTTAACTAGCAAGTAAACTATAAAGTATCAAAAGGGCACAACGGGTGTCAACAACCTGACACTAACTCGTTGGCTCCAAACTAGCATGTATGAACACAAGAAGGAAACTAACAACAACTACCTCGCAGCAGCGGGGTAAAACAGCAACTAAAACTCCCAAAGACTCCGGGCTTCACAGCTAGCCGCTACGGCTCAGAACCTGAGGACTTCAATAAAACAAAGAACGCCTCAGCAAGGAATTTACAAGTGGTAGAAAAACAAGCAGTAAAGTAAATAAGGCATAAAAGGCACCAACCCAAGCCCAACACTTACAGGAAAGGAATCTCCAAGCACAGAACTAAATAATGCACCAAGTGCACCAAATACCAAAAAGAGGAACAAGCAAAGTTCATTTATCTTGTTAAATTTACCTAAAGAGACTGATCAGCTCAAATTAAACGGGGGCGATCCTTTATCTACTGCCACCCAAAGCCAAAAAGAAAAACACAGCCCACGGGACCACAGGCCAAGCTTGCGGTTCACCATTAAAATGGCCACCGTGCAAGGCTACAACAATTCCCCACTGCCCCCCCCCCCCAAACGTGACCCACCGTGCAAGGACATAGGCAATGGTTCTTATTAGTTAATTTCTTTAATTAAGGCACGAGACGAAGCCCGAGAGAACAATCACCAGATACCCTAAGGATAGGGTCACAAATGAAGTAAACACTGCATAAGACGATTCATAAGAGAAGACATAAGTTAATTAACCGCAACGTGTATGAGATTTCAAAAAGGAGAAGTAATCGAAGGCATAACTTTTCTCGAGGAATCAAAAGGACAATATACAAAGGTTTCTAGAGAGGTCGAGGACAGAGAACAAAAGGTTCTAGAGAAGTCCAATGGAAATAAACATTTATGGAGAAAAGAAAGGAAGGAATCAACTAGTTCTCGAGAAATGAAGGGCACGAGTCATCTGGTTCTCGAGAAATCAAGAGCTAAGATCAAACATTTCTCGAGAAGCCGAGGGCTAAGGTCAAAGGGTTCTCGAGAGATCAATGGCAGAGAATAGGTTTCTCGAGAAATCCCAAAGGCAGGAAACAATGACTTTTCGAGAAATCCCAGACAGGAGAAACAATCTCTCGAGAAATCCCCAAGGCAGGATAAATGACTTCTCGAGAAATCCAAGACAGAAGAAGCAATCTCTCGAGAAATCCCCAAGGCAGGATAAATGACTTCTCGAGAAATCCAAGACAGGAGAAGCAATCTCTCGAGAAATCATGGTCTTATTCATGAAAAACTGGGAGAAGGTCTAGGCAGCATACAGATTTTTCCTAGGGAGAATTCTAGACACCTTAGGGTGAGATCAAGGAGATACAAAAGTTAAATTAACTAAGACACACCACAAGGTAGCAATGTAATACGAACTCAAGCAAGAAACAACACTTCAACAATGAAAGAGAAGGAGAAAATTTGCCACTTGCCTTAAACCTTGCAAACTAAGATCTCCGCTCCAAAAGCTATGGATCGGATAAGAAAACACCCAAGCACGAAATCCTGAAACCTTTCGGATCGAAAAGAGGAATTAGGTCACTACCATTACTCCAAAAATTCCACGAACGGGAAAAGCTTACCACTTGAACAAAGATCCCACCGAGACCTTTCCAAATCTACTCTCCAAACGCAATTCCAACTACAACAGGCCTAGAAATCGCCGGCCGGAAGATCCACGATACGCCTCTCTCTCTCTCTCGCCCGATAGAACTCTTAGTCGGCCGAAAGGGGAAGGAGATGAAAAGATAAAACCTAAGCTTAATGTATATATATTAAGCCTCCAGGAGTTCGTCGAACTCAGCCTGCAGTTCATCGAACGCAGCTAGCCTGCAGTTCGTCGAACGCAGCTAGCCTGCAGTTCGTCGAACGCAGCTAGCCTGCAGTTCATCAAACGCAGCCTAAGAATTCATGCAAAGATTTAATGCAAAATTACATAAATAATCTCCCATTCTATTTAAACCACGAAGGCGACTAAATCACCTCGGACTTCTACGAAATTCGCACCTAAACTGAAATTCGGCGCTACGAATCCAACAGCGAAGTCATAATTCAATTCCGACGAGCCAAACTCGAGATAAAGCCTCCCGAAGCTAAGATCTTAATAACTACACAAAATCTTCTCCATAGCACGAAACGACGTGAAGTCTCGCACGCTCGATCTAAATTACTCACTTTAACTGAGCTAAGGCCCAAAACTAAACCTGACGAGCTGACGTAACGCCCTTACGCCAAAATTACGCCACAGCGGCCACGTAAATAATTAACGAAAATCAGGGGCGTTACAGTCACTCCCACTAAAAAGAAGTTTCGTCCCGAAACTTGAAATCCAATGATCAAGAAATATACAGAATCAAATCCAAAGGTTACCTGACAGAAGATTTACCCGAAATCTAAGAGAAGATGTTAGGATGAGTCTCTATCATGGCAGGCTCCAGCGCCCATGTTGCGCTTTTGACACCCTGATTCTTCCAAAGAACCTTAACCATCGGGATCGTCTTCCTCCGCAACACACGCCCCTGAGTCTCCAAGATTCGGACAGGCTCTTCAACATACGAAAGATTAGGCTGCAATACGGGCACCGAATCAAGAACATGTCGACCACTACGTAAACACTTCCTCAGCTATCTCACATGAAACACATCGTGAACATTAGGGATGGAAGAAGGCAAATCCAATCTATAAGCTGACACTCCAATGAGCTCAACAACCTAGAAAGGTCCAACATATCAGGGATCCAACTTGTGGTTCCTTCCAAATCTCTTAACGCCCAGCATCGGAGAAACTTTCAAGAACACTAAGTCTCTAACAGCAAACTCAAGATCCACCCTTCTTCGATTAGCATACTTCTCATACCGCTCCTGAGCAATACGAAGCTTCTCGCGGATATGAGTCACGGCAACGCTCATCTCTTCCAAAGCCTCTGGGCCTAATAACGGACTCTCACCAACCTCGGCCCAATACAAGGGAGTTCAGCAACGCCTCCCATACAATGCCTCAAAGGGGGCCATCTACAGGCTTTCCTGATAACTATTATTATAGGCAAATTCCATCAATCCAAGACGCTTATCCCAAGCTCCACCATAATCTAGAATATAGCACCTTATCATATCCTCCAAAATTTGATTCACTCTCTCTGTCTGACCATTGGTCTGAGGATGGTAAGCGGTAGAGTATCTAAGGTCAGTGCCCAGAGCTCCCTGCAAACTTCGCCAGAAATGAGACATATACCTAGAATCTCGGTCCGACACAATGCTCACGGGCACACCATGCAATCTGTTAACTTCATCCAAATAGAGCTCTGTTATTTTCTCCATTGAATAACCGGTCTTAAAAGGCACAAAGTGAGCACATTTTGTCAATCTGTCAACTATAACCCACACAAAATCATGTCCTCCGGGAGACCTCGGCAAACCAGTAATGAAGTCTATTGAAATACTCTCCCACTTCTAGCTTGGAAGATCCAACAGGTTCAACTTACCTCCAGTCCTCTTATGATCCGCCTTCACGCGCTGACAAGTTAAACATTCAGAAACATATCGGGCTATATCATTCTTCATACCTGACCACCAAACGATCTGCATCAGGTCTTTGTACATTTTCGTGGAACCAGGATGATAGGAAACACTAGAGTCATGCGCTTCACTACAGATCGTTGCTCGAATATATTCAGATGCAGGGATACAATACCTACCTCGATACTTCAAAGTATCTTTATTATCGATCAAAAAATCTGGTAATTCCCCTTTCTCAGTCCTGCTTCGAAGATGCTGCAAGTCAGGATCTTCCTTCTGATGCAATCTCGTATGGGTAATCCAAGAAGGCTCTTCAGCCTCTAAGCTCGAAGGCGTGGCAGAACTACCGACCGAGATATCCATCAACATAAACTCCTCTACCAAGGACAACACAGAGATATTGAAGATATGCGCGGTCTTTCTGCTCAGAGCGTCGACCACCACATTAGCCTTACTCGGATGATATAGGATATCAACATCATAATCTGCAACAAACTCCAACCATCTACGCTGGCGCAAATTCAGCTCTTTCTGGGTGAAGACATACTTTAGACTCTTGTGATCTGTATAAATCTTGCAGGACACTCCATAAAGAAGGTGTCTCCAAAGCTTTAAAGCATAAATCACTGCCGCAAATTCTAAGTCATGCGTAGGGTAATTCTTTTCATGAATTTTCAATTGTCTAGACTCATAGGCAATCACCTTTCCTTCTTGCATCAAAACACACCCTAGTCCAATGTGAGATGCGTCCACATAAACAACATACCCTAATCCTTCGATCAGCAAGGCCAACACAAGAGCACTGTACAGACGCCTCTTTAATTCCTGAAAGGCTTCTTCGCAATTATCGCTCCAAACAAAAGTGGTTTTCTTCTGGGTAAGCTTAGTTAAAGGTGCCGACAGCACTGAGAATCCTTGAACAAACCTCTTGTAGTACCCAGCCAACCCTAAGAAACTCCTTATCTACTTAGGCGTTGAAGGCATCTTCCAATCCAACACAGCAGAAATCTTAGCTGGGTCTACAGTAATTCCGTCCTTGTTCACTACATGACCCAGAAAGGATACCTGAGGAAGCCAGAACTCGCACTTACTCAGCTTCGCATACATCTTGTTCTCTCTAAGAGTAGACAATACTAAGCGCAAATGCGTAGCATGCTCCTCAGCACTTCTGGAATACACCAACACATCATCGATGAATACCACAACAAAATGATCCAGAAAATCCTTGAACACGCGGTTCATCATGTCCATAAATGTAGAGGGTGCATTCGTCAAACCAAAAGACATAACCAGAAA
Source organism: Dactylorhiza incarnata (assembly GCA_033032865.1). Lineage (NCBI taxonomy): Eukaryota > Viridiplantae > Streptophyta > Magnoliopsida > Asparagales > Orchidaceae > Dactylorhiza > Dactylorhiza incarnata. The sequence goes on from JAWHQI010000068.1 coordinate 6,049,799, forward strand.
CTCAAAATGGCCATAACGGGAATGAAAGGCAGCCCGGGGAACGTCCGACTCGCGGATCCTCAACTAATGGTAGCCTGATCGAAGCTCAATATTCGAAAACACCGTACTACCATGCAACTGATCAAACATATCATCTATTCTCGGCAACGGATACCTGTTCTTGATGGTCAATTTGTTTAACTCTCTATAATCTATGCACAACTTCATGGAACCGTCCTTCTTTTTCACAAACAACACTGGAGCACCCCAGGGAGAAGAACTTGGTCTAATGAATCCACAATGCAACAACTCATCTAGCTGAGTTCGCAACTCTTCTAGCTCACGCGGGGCAATACGGTACGGTGCCTTTGCGATAGGACAGGTACCAGGCTCAAGATCAATAACGAACTCCACATCTCTATCAGGAGGGAGACCGGGAAGATTGATAGGAAAGACATCAGGAAACTCTCGCACCACCGGAACACCCTCAATTGCCAGTACTCGTTGTTGCTTTTGAACTCCTTTCCTCTTGAAACACCTTTCAAACGGATGGCCAGAGCGGCCACAGAAACTGCAGACCTCACCACCTCCTTTCTTCAAGACCGAGGCAGGCACACCAGAATTTCCTTCTTTTCCAGCCTTTCTCTTCCCCTTCTTCATCATTGATCCTCGGTTCTTGGCATTATCGATCTCCTCCACTTTTAGTGCTGCCTCAACTACCTCGGCGTACTTCTCCGACCTATACGCGCTGGCTGATGAGTCCTGATCATATACACATTTATGGACTCATCCGAGCCGCTATTCAGTCATTTCACCGCACTTTAGCCCTGTTATAGGTTATATTTGATAATCCATGCTAGGTGCACTTCTGGGGCCACTTTGGTGTGATTTCGTGCTTATCGTCATTAGTAGTTTTCATGCGCTGTTAAGTGCCACCTTCAGTGGCTGGATTTGCGGTTGTGCCGGAATAGGAGTCGTGTAGGTGTTTCCGGTGCAATTCTGCACAGGAACACTGCGCACGATCACTTGTTCTATTGCGCACGACCACTGGTCGTGCGCCACTGATCGTGTGCACTTAACCCTTTTTTCATGAGTTCTGTTTGGTGTAGTGCGCACGACCATCAACGCCAGTGCGCACGACCACCGGTCGTGCGCCACTGTTCGTGCGCACTTATCATTAAATTTTTGAGTTTTGTTTCGTCTAATGCACACGACCACCGACGATAGTGCGCACGACCACCGGTCGTGCGCCACTGGTCGTGCGAACATTTTATTTTATAAATTTCGTGTCTTGCAGGTTCCACCCAGGCAGTGCGCACGATCGCAGAATTCCAGTGCGCACGACCACTGGTCGTGCGCCAATGATCGTGCGCAGTATTTATTCCAGCGCCTATTTAAACGCCTGTTCCGATTTTAGGGCGGGATCTGATTCTGGGAGCGGAGTTCCTGTTCCGTACGCCGCCGACCACCACCTTGGGACGCCTCCACTACATCTCCCACGCAAGGGGAAGCCTCCGCCATCCATTCCAAGACTTCCTCCATTGTCCGTGAGTGTTCTCCACCATCCGCAAGCCTCCAAGCAGCCATTCTCTCATTTCGCCCGGCGAGAAGAAGAAGAAACCTGAAGTCGAAGACGACGGAGCTACGTAGGGAGATCGTGACAGCTCTCTACGCCGGAAGCATAGTCCGCCCGAGTCCGGAGGTAGCCCGACAACCTACCATTCCGGCCGTGAACGGCCGCTAGTCTTCACCATCGGTTATTTCTTTCCTCTTTCCTTCATTGTACTCGTTGAGCCGTGTAAACTTGAATATTGTGATGTTGTTTGTTGAAATGAATGTTTCCTTGTTGTTCTTCATGGTTTGCTTGTGATTCACTCTGTTTTCCACTCACTCACTCACGCACGCACGCAAGGTGTTTGTTCCGCGTTAGCAAGAGCTAACGGCGGTTGTGAAGAGGTGTTTGCGGCCCTCGCCTTCTCGCACTTGAGCACGCTCCATCCACCTCTCGAAGCACGGCATCGCGGCCGTTGCATCCATCTCACCTTGCGAAGCAGTGCTTTCGACCCGCATTTCTTTTGCTGTCGTTAAGACTAGGAAAACCAACCAAAAACCCCCCTCTTTGTGTTTGTTAAACGCTTGTGTAACAATAGTCACTGCGCGATTCGTTCACCCAACCTGCATTCCTCAAGAGACCGACATCCGGGGATTCCATTCTCCACAATTATTACTTGACAGCGACTGGTGCACTTGCCGACATGCATCAAGTTTTTGGCGCCGTTGCCGGGGAATGCAGGCGTGTAACGTCCCGTGTTGTGACTTTCGTTATACGAGCAGTTGTTTTTTATTTTCTTTGTTTTTCTTTTTTTTGTTTGTGATAGTGCATGTAGAGACAAGCCGCAGGGGAACTCGTACCCTTCGATCCTGAGATTGAACGGACCGTTCGCGCAAGAAGGCGCGCTGCAGCCGCACAGGCGGCAATGGGTGATCAGGTAGACCCAAATGATGTTGATCCGAGAATGCCCGACGTGGGGCAACATCAGCCTGGAGATGAGCAGGAGGCGGCTAGGCCTCGGCCCCGCACGATGAGGGACTACACCACTCCAACTGCTGGGAGTGTGTATCCGGGGTTCGGACCCAATATTATGAATAATCAGTTTGAGATCAAGCCAGCGATCTTAAACATCATCCGGAACAACGCTCAGTTCTCAGGGTTGGCCAGCGAAGATCCGCATCTGCATCTGGCTGAGTTTTCTGATATTTGCGGAACCTTCCGCTACGCAGGGATTGCTGACGACACGGTCAAGCTTAGACTGTTTCCCTTTTCACTCCGCGACAAAGCAAAGGTGTGGCTCCATTCCATTCCTCCAGGGACTGCTGCAACTTGGGATGCTCTCGCATCCAAGTTCCTTGCTAAATTCCATCCTGTGGATAAGATCGTGAGCTTGCGGAGGGAGATCGCCACATTTCGCCAATTTGACCAAGAGACCCTTGCTGAAGCATGGGAGCGCCTCAACGATCTCCTTCGTCGTTGTCCTGGCCACGAGCTCCAACCATGGAATGTGGTCGAATTGTTCTACTTTGCGATCGAGCCCAACTACAGGGCAATGATCGATGCTGCGGCGGGTGGTACCTTGATGAATCACACTCCTGAGGAAGCCCTTCGAATTCTGCGCGACACTGCCTCCCACAGTACATTCTGGACTGCAGGGAGAAATGCTCCAAGAAGCGGCCGAGGTCTCTTCATGGTCGACTCACTCCCCTCTCCATCCGTGCCTGCTGCTGTCATTACCTGCGAGGGATGTGGAGGCGGAGGCCACCACGCGTATGAATGTTCGGGGAACCACGTGGCAGGTGACTTCGCACACTTGAACTTGAACGAATCTGTTAATTATGTAGGAAATCAGCCTAGGGGGCGCCTTTCAATAATGCTTATAATCCGGGAGCGAGAAGTCACCCGAACTTCTCGTGGAATCCAAACACACCTGGCCAACGATGGGCACCGGGGCAGCATCAAAACGATGCTTACGCCTCCGGGAGCCAACCGAGGCTACCACACCCGGATTATAACCAAGCACCCCCCTCCCAAAAAAAGAGTAATCTAGAAGAGATGATGGAGAAATTCATGCAAGTAGCTAATTCGAATATGGTGAATCAAACTGCATCCATGCGAAACTTGGAAACGCAGTTGGGCCAATTGGCCCAAGTGCTAACCGAGCGATCGCAGGGGACCCTTCCCAGCAACACGGAAAAGAACCCAATTGATCAAGGGAAGAGTCTTGGGGATGTGGTAGAGGCTGATCCGAGTGAGCTGGTAATTTCTTGTTCCATCAACAATTTTGAAACGAAAGCTTTGTGTGATTCTGGTTCATCTCGCAACGTCATTGCGTTGCAAGATGTAGCTAAATTACAACTGGAAATGAACACGGAGGAAAGGAAATCCCTTGTGCTTGCCAATGGGACTGTTATTCAATCCGAGGGGGAAGTGAAGAATGTGGAGGTGACAGTTGAGGGGACAATTGTTGTTGCTGATTTTCAGGTTTTGGGCCCGCAGGAAAATCATTCTATTCCTATCTTGGGCGTGCCGTTCTTGAAAGAGAGCGGTGCCACCCTTGATTTTGCTACGGGATGCATTGTCCTAACCAATAAGGTGCAGCAGCCCACTTGCTCGGAAGCCACAGCTGAAACATTCACTCCGCCCCCTCCTTTTAATTTTGATGAATCGTTGAGCTGTGCAGGGCATGAAGAAGTCAAAGAATCAAGTGGAGGGAAAAAGGAGGAGTACCTGTCTAGTGAAGAAGAAGAAGTTGATCTTCGGCGAGAGTGTGGTTCCGAGACGGAAGAAGACTGCAATTCAAAAAACTCTGACGTGAATTTGGTTCGGGACAATGTCCCATTACCCTCTTATTTTGATTCATGTAATAAAATATCTAAGCGCTCCATCTCCTGGGCCGATCCTGTGGTCACCGTGACACCGGAAGTGACGCCACCCACCGCTAAGGTGGAAAAATCTGAGAACTCTCAACGGTGGCAGTCTCCGACTGTCACCAAACTTAAAAAGGAAAAACTTCTGCGCGACGCTCGTGCTGCCGCTCTCCGCGGCAAGGTGGCGGAGGTTAGGGGAGCATTGGGTAATACCAGTGCTGACCCTAAAGCCTTCACCTCCCGCCTACGTGCTACGGGAGACGCGCACCATAAGAGCGCTTTCAGCTGATTTGTGTTTTATTTGATGTGGTGAACCGTTTCTGAGTATCTCTTTTTAATTCCTGCACTTTATAAACAATGCTAATACAGGTATTTGGTCCAGCTTAAGGACGTTAAATGAAAGCGCTACTGGGAGACAACCCAGATTTCCTAATTTAGTATTTCTTTTTATCTAACTTCTTTTAGTTCAGCTTTTGCTATGCTTTTGTTGTTTTGAGTTTTGTGCTTGCAGGTTTTGTGTTCGATGGTGCGGATGTTGCGGACTGCTTTTGATCATAAACGCCAATCGTCTGGTATGCTCAATTCTGAGCATTGGGTAACAATTTCTCCCCTCTTTTTGCTTCAAATTTCTAGATTGTTTAGCTTAAGTCTGGGGGAGCGAATTTGTCATCCACTGTGCACGAGTTGCACTGCATTCTAGAAGGTTGTTTTTTATTTATCCTAGTCATTATCATTGTTTTCATTCTTCACACACCACTTCACCCACTTGAGTGCGCGCTTATCTTTTTGTTGTTGCTCCGTTTAGACTATTGTGGTTGGAATGTGAAATAGGTTGTTAACATAGGAATTATTATTTGGAGTGCGATGTTGACTCATGTAGTGTTCTAGTCACTTCGCATGTTATGGTAGAATTTGAGTAGAACTAGATTTTCTGTATGCATCTAATTTATGTTTAGTATTTCTGCGTAAATTTAGATTTATTATACTCAAGTGGTGAATTTGAATGAAATTGACGATAACCCGGTGTTGTGTGTGTACGAGTGCTAGTCGTATGTTGCTCGAGTCGGGAGGAAGGTTTACCTTTCTCGTGGGCTAAGAACTTGCCCCAAGCGACTCTCGAAGCATGGGTGAGAGCTACTCGTCGAGTTAAACATGATGTAGGCCACCTTTTGGATAGTTTGAGCTTTGCTATTCCTTGTCCTTTTAGCTCACCTTTGCAAGCCATATTTTGTGCCTTCCATCCCTCTGTTCAGCTCCTCTTCATCCACCAAAGCCCGAAGCTTATCCTACACCCGCAACCAAATTATTTTTAACTGCGCTCATAATTCTCAACTTGTGTGGTGTGTGGAATCATTGTGTTATGAAGGGAAAATAAAGGCCATCTGCTGATTTTGAACCAACCGGAGGATACATAAAAGAAGTAAAATATGTTAAAAGAAAAAAAAAGAGCGTATTTTGAAATGAGATCCTTCCGAGCTAAATAGAAAATCTGTTGGTATTTGTGAAGTAGGCCGTGTGCACACCTGGTTTTTCATGATAAGTCTGGGGGTGTGTCACACGAGCATAGTTTGTTGGTCTTGTGGGGTGCAGCATTCCGTTAGCTCACTTGGGTTGCGTAGCCATCGTGTTTAACTTTGAATATCCTACCGTGACCTAAGCCCCATTTTAATCCTAAAAGTCCTACTGATTTGATTTGCGAGTTTGCTAGCGCCGTGGAGAGAGTGTGACCGGGCAAGCGTATGGTTCACGACGTTGATGGATTTCAGCGGAGTTATTCCTAAGCCCCGATCTTTTGCAACACCCGCCTCAGTGTCTCGTCACGTTCATACCGGGCATGATCGTTCAAATTCTTCATAATTCGCCAACTGAGTACAACTAAATCTTTACTTACGTTTTAATACTTCTGTAAATTAGTTAGCATAGTTAGAATCTTCTTCTACTAGAATCTCTACTCGCATGCGTATGTTACTTCGCACCGTACTCCTTTGTGTAATTCTCTATGTTAATTATCGTTTTCACACTCCGCCGGATTCGTTTGCTCGGGACGCGCAAACAGTTAAGTCTGGGGGTGTGATGAGTCCTGATCATATACACATTTATGGACTCATCCGGGCCGCTATTCAGTCATTTCACTGCACTTTAGCCCTGTTATAGGTTATATTTGATAATCCATGCTAGGTGCACTTCTGGGGCCACTTTGGTGTGATTTCGTGCTTATCGTTATTAGTAGTTTTCATGCGCTGTTAAGTGCCACCTTCAGTGGCTGGATTTGTGGTTGTGCCGGAATAGGAGTCGTGTAGGTGTTTCCGGTGCAATTCTGCACAGGAACACTGCGCACGATCACTTGTTCTATTGCGCACGACCACTGGTCGTGCGCCACTGATCGTGTGCACTTAACCCTTTTTTCATGAGTTCTGTTTGGTGTAGTGCGCACGACCATCAACGCCAGTGCGCACGACCACCGGTCGTGCGCCACTGTTCGTGCGCACTTATCATTAAATTTCTGAGTTCTGTTTCGTCTAATGCGCACGACCACCGACGATAGTGCGCACGACCGGTGTCGTGCGCCACTGGTCGTGCGAACATTTTATTTTATAAATTTCGTGTCTTGCAGGTTCCACCCAGGCAGTGCGCACGATCGCAGAATTCCAGTGCGCACGACCACTGGTCGTGCGCCAATGATCGTGCACAGTATTTATTCCAGCGCCTATTTAAACGCCTGTTCCGATTTTAGGGCGGGATCTGATTCCGGGAGCGGAGTTCCTGTTCCGTACGCCGCCGACCACCACCTTGGGATGCCTCCACTGCATCTCCCACGCAAGGGGAAGCCTCCGCCATCCATTCCAAGACTTCCTCCATTGTCCGTGAGTGTTCTCCACCATCCGCAAGCCTCCAAGCAGCCATTCTCTCATTTCGCCCGGCGAGAAGAAGAAGAAACCTGAAGTCGAAGACGACGGAGCTACGTAGGGAGATCGTGACAGCTCTCTACGCCGGAAGCATAGTCCGCCCGAGTCCGGAGGTAGCCCGACAACCTACCATTCCGGCCGTGAACGGCCGCTAGTCTTCACCATCGGTTATTTCTTTCCTCTTTCCTTCATTGTACTCGTTGAGCCGTGTAAACTTGAATATTGTGATGTTGTTTGTTGAAATGAATGTTTCCTTCTAGTTCTTCATGGTTTGCTTGTGATTCACTCCGTTTTCCACTCACTCACTCACGCACGCACGCAAGGTGTTTGTTCCGCGTTAGCAAGAGCTAACGGCGGTTGTGAAGAGGTGTTTGCGGCCCTCGCCTTCTCGCACTTGAGCACGCTCCATCCACCTCTCGAAGCACGGCATCGCGGCCGTTGCATCCATCTCACCTTGCGAAGCGGTGCTTTCGACCCGCATTTCTTTTGCTGTCGTTAAGACTAGGAAAACCAACCAAACCCCCACCCCCCTCTTTGTGTTTGTTAAACGCTTGTGTAACAATAGTCACTGCGCGATTCGTTCACCCAACCTGCATTCCTCAAGAGACCGACATCCGGGGATTCCATTCTCCACAATTATTACTTGACAGTGACCGGTGCACTTGCCGACACGCATCACTGGCCAGCTGCTGGATGTCACTGCGGAGACCACCCAGAAATCTCTTCACTCTTCCTTCTTCTGAGGCTACCTGGGCCGTAGCAAACCTGCTCAACTTGCAAAATTCAATCTCATACCCGCTCACCAAGAGTTCTCTCTGCTTTAGATGCAGGAAATCATTCATCAATCGGTCTTGCTCTACCGACGGCAGAAACATTCTTAACAACATTCCTTTGAAGGTTTCCCACGAACATCCTTCGGAAAGGTCTTCCTTCTCCCTCAACCACCAACTCTTTGTGAGACCCTTAAGCTGGTACACGGCGACCATCACCTTCTGATCCACGGTGATTCCTGAATATGAGAACATCTCCTCAATGGATATAAGCCATCGTCTAAGGCCACGAAGTCGGCTCGACCGTCATACGATGGAGGACCCAACCTTTGAAAAGTGCGAAATGAAATTCATTTCCGGAGATATCGCTACTGGGGGTACTAAGGGAGCAGGAGGAGTAGGTACTGCCTGTCCTACTACGGGGCCTGCACTACGGGTTGCTGCCTAGCACCGACAGACCACAATGCCTCAACTTACGATTGCATCGCCACCATCTGCCTAGTCAGAGCCTCATTGCTCTGGCGCAGACTCTCGATCAAAGCTTCACTCTGCCCTCTAGATGACTCTTCACTCTGCAAGTATCTATCCATGTATGTCCTGCCACCATCTGCCTAGCACCGATAGACCTAGTCGTGACTCGCTTGCACGCCATCTCTGCTTGTACGCATAAACCTATAATTAAAACATAACCTTACACTAGAACTACACTGCTTGGTCCAGGACATACATGTATAGATACTTTCCATTGCCACTACCTTTCTCTGGGATATTTTCATAATGCTATGCTAAATTTGTGGATGATACTACATCACCCCGCTTGACTCATGTGCAAGGGTCATGAATGCATGAATTTTCTGTTCATTTTGAAATCATGAGTGTACGTGTGTCATCATATTAGTCTTTAGCTTTGCACGTGTGCTTATGCAATGCTATGTAATGTATATTATGCTATGCATTCTAATAAAGGCCTTAATGCATGTTATGAGCGGTGTACATATGAAATATTATGCATCCTATACTACATAATATTGCATGTAACGAAAAAGAAAAACGTGCTAATGGGCATCAATGTGATGATGGTTATGCATCCCATACTACGTAACCGTCACATGTTGCCACCTATGGTGGATCCATATACAAACACATATTATGCATCCCATACTACATAATATGCTCTGTATACTTCTTATTATGCTATGAGTTTAGTGTTCATGCTTCGGCCAAGACGCACTGATGACACATCGGTGTGTGTATGCAATGAAACCAAAACAACTATACTACATGAGAATTTGTTGCTCGACCGACTTGTCGAACAACCTCCCTCTGATACCAACTGTCACAACCCGCATTTTCTCTGAATTTAGGAATGTCAGAGTAAGAGAAAATACGCGTCATGATGCCACGTCATACAGGAGACAACTGCAGACGCTCATGTGGGAACCTATTACTTATTTAATCAAAACATGTTTACATGATAGATCATCATTTGAAATCATTTTAAGGGTTTGCGGTAAGAACTGTGTCTCTCAGTTCATAGATCAACTAGTCCACTGAGAAAATACATATAATTGCAGCAGAAAAAACTTGATTTAGTTCACTTAAGGTCCTAAATGCACGCGATGACAGGACATAGAGTAAATGATATGCACATATCTAGGCGTAGTATGAGTATAGAAAATATCTTTAGGCGACTTTAAAGATAAGGATTTCAGTTAAAAGGAATGCAATGAAGATGAAGGAAAAGCTATTTTATAACTATAATGCACCTAGACATAAATCATTCCCAGAGAGCAAGATACACAAGATCTAAAAGTAGTGGCATTTAACTGGCAAGTAAACTATAAAGTATCAAAAGGCCACAACGGGCGTCAACAACCTGACACTAACCCGTTGGCTCCAAACTCGCATGTCTGAACACAAGAAGGAAACTAACAACAACTACCTCACAGTAGCGAGGGAAAACAACAAATAAAACTCCTGAAGACTCCGGGCTACACAGCTAGCCGCTACGGCTCAGAACCTGAGGCATTCAATAAAACAAAGAATGCCTCAGCAAGGAATTTACAAGTGGTAGAAAAACAAGCAGTAAAGTAAATAAGGAGTAAGGGGTACCAACCCATGCCCAACACTTATAGGAAAGGAAGCTCCAAGCACAGAACTAAACAATGCACCAAGTGCACCAAATACCAAAAAGAGGAACAAGCAAAGTTCATTTATCTTGTTAAATTTACTTAAAGAGACTGATCAGCTCAAATTAAACGGGTGCGGTCCTTTATCTACTGCCACCCAAAGCCAAAAACGGGTGGGGGTTTCTATCCCCAACCACCCAAACACGGCCCACGGGACCACAGGCCAAGCCTGCGGTTCACCATTAAAATGGCCACTATGCAAGGCTACAACAATTCCCCACTGCCCCCCCCCCCCCAAATCACGACCCACCGTGCAAGGACATAGGCAATGGTTCTTATTAGTTAATTTGTTTAATTAAGGCACAGGACGAAGCCCGAGAGAACAATCACCAGGATACCCTAAGGATAGGGTCACAAATGAAGTAAACACTGCATAAGATGATTCATTAGAGAAGACATAAGTTAATTAACCGCAACGGGTATGATATTTCAAAGAGGAGAAGTAATCAAAGGCATAACTTTTCTCGAGGAATCAAAAGGACAACATACAAAGGTTTCTAGAGAGGTCGAGGACAGAGAACAAGAGGTTCTAGAGAAGTCCAATGACAATAAACATTTCTCGAGAAAAGAATGGCAGGAATCAACTGGTTCTCGAGAAATGAAGGGCAGGAGTCATCTGGTTCTCGATAAATCAAGAGATAAGATCAAATATTTCTCGAGAAGCCGAGGGCAAAGGTCAAAGGGTTCTCGAGAGATCAAAGGCAGAGAATAGGTTTCTCGAGAAATCCCAAAGGCAGGAAACATTGAGTTTTCAAGATATCCCAGACAGGAGAAACAATCTCTCGAGAAATCTCCAAGGCAGGATAAATGACTTCTCGAGAAATCCAAGACAGGAGAAGCATTCTCTCGACAAATCAAGGTCTTCTTCATGAAAAACAGGGAGAAGGTCTAGGCAGCATACAGATTTTTCCTAGGGAGAATTCTAGACAACTTAGGGTGAGATCAAGGAGATACAAAAGGTAAATTAACCAAGACACACCACAAGGTAGTAATGCAAGACGAACTCAAGCTAGAAACAACACTTCAACAATGAAAGAGAAGGAGAAAATTTGCCACTGGCCTTAAACCTTGCAAACACTAAGATCTCCGCTCCAAAATCTATGGATCGGATAAGAAAACACCCGAGCACGAAATCCTGAAACCTTTCGGATCGAAAAGAGGAATTAGGTCACTACTGTTGAAACCGATATCTCGATCTCTGTGGAGTTCGGGGTCCCAAAAAAAGGGGTGACCGCGCACTTAATACGCTCAAGTAAATGATCTAGATACAAGACTAGGAACTCGTAGTACAGATCCAAGGTCTCAGCGTGGAGGTCCCACCGCACACCCGGAAGACTAACTAACTCTTCGCCTCCTATGCCAAAGGCTGAGCTAAGACACCTTTGGAGGGCTCTCTTGGCCGACCAAAATCTCAGAGCCGACCCCTTCCTCTCCATAGGTGCACCTCCCTGGATCTATGCAAAGCCTTTTTTGTCCGGTAGACCAATATCGTACTCCCGCCTAAAAGTTTTACTATGCGCAAATCAAATGGGGCTGCCAACAACATGACTTTGCTGTTCCGGGAGACTATTACTGGACTCTCAGGGGTTTCCAAGTAAATTTCCCTGTGGACCCCCACTTGACTACGTTAGAAAAGATAAACAAAGAACATGCGTCACAAATTACAGGAATATGAATTCCATACTTCGGCACGCAGGCCGACAATATAAATAAATAAGGCCTTCTCGGGCCGGCACAACCTTGGGCTTAAACCCGATATTTCCCGCTTTGTTCTGCAACACCTGTACACCAACATCCTGCCAAGCGGTGGCAAGCTGAACATCGATCAGCTAGAATGGGCCAAAGCCTATCGACCCCACCCCATTTTTGGGGTGGCAATATTTCGCCCCTGCAAGCAAGTAGTATGCAACTTCCTCGGAGTCTTCTCCGGGAACCCCAGAACATCACCAATCCGGATTGACATATACGGATGGGCTTCACATAGCATGCCTAAATCCGTACTCGCTCTTCCGGACGCTAATGCAATTCCAAGCGGGGATGTACACGTCGACCCGTCGAAGAGCTCCCTTACTCCACCCGTTGGTGGAGAGGGGCTTCCATGCAATCATTTTAAATTAAGGCTTCACCTGCCCAAGAAGAAAAGTTGTTACCCTTTTAAGCGTGCTTCGGAGGCATGGGAACGTGCCCAGATTTGACGGCTAACGAACGTAACAGCTGTCCACGCACTTGGCCGGCCAAGCTCGAGCTCCATGGCTGTTCACACAGCAACACCCAACAAAAATGAGTCGGCCCTCCCCTAGGTCGGCAAGGGGATGGCTCAGGAACTCCTCTAGGCCGACGAGAGAGAGGGGGAGGAAGCTTCCTCCCTTAGCTTGCGGCTGCCCTAGCTCCAGGAAAATGAGAGGAAGAAGGAGAGGGCTCGAGCTTCCTTGCTCCAGGCCGGCGGGGAGGAGAGGGCTCAGGCCGGCGACAGAAAAGAGAGTGAGGAGGGGAGACGGGGGCGCTGCTCCTCCTTGCTCCAGGCCGAGGGCAAGAGAGGGAGGAGGAAGGCTCGGGCGGCTCCTGCTCCAGGCGACGGGGAGAGGGGCGACATGAGAGATTGGGAGATGGGGGAGGGTTTGCGGCCGTTTCACGCGAACAGGGAGAGGGGAAATCGTGTCTGAGGAAATGGAGAGGGGAAATTTAGGTTTTAAACCTAAACCTAGCCCATATCGCTATTGGCAGACCACTCCTCAAAATGCACACCAAGACCTGCTAACCGCACCCCGATCAATGCTAGCCAATCACAAGACACCTCGGGCCCCAGCCGGTCCCACCCGACGGGTACGGGGTTGTGCAACTACCATAACTCCAAAAATTCAACTAAACGGGAAAAGCTTACCACTAGAATGAAGATCCCGCCGAGAGCTTTCTAAATCTACTCTCCAAACGCGATTCCGACTACCACAGCCCTAGAAATCGCCGACCGGAAGCTCCATGACACGCCGATCTCGCTCTCTCGCCCGATAGAACTCTTAGTCGGCCGAAAGGGGAAGGAGATGAAAAGATAAAACCTAAGCTTAATGTATATATATTAAGCCTCCAGGAGTTCGTCAAACTCAGCCTGCAGTTCGTCGAACGCAACTAGCCTGCAGTTCGTTGAACGCATCTAGCCTGCAGTTCGTCGAACGCAGCTAGCCTCAAGTTCGTCGAACGCAGCCTAAGAATTCATGCAAAGTTTAAATGCAAAATTACATAAATAATCTCCCATTCTATTTAAACCACGACGATGACTAAATCACCTCGGACTTCTACAAAATTTGCACCTAAACTAAAATTAGGCGCTACGAATCCAACAACAAAGTAAGAATTCAATTCCGACAAGCCAAACTCGGTATAAAGCCTCCCGAAGCTAAGATCTTAATAACCCCACAAAATCTTCTCTATAGAACGAAACGACGTGAAGTATCGCACGCTCAATCTAAATTACGCACATTAACTGAGCTAAGGCCCAAAACTAAACCTGACGAGCTGACGTAACGCCCCTACGCCAAAATTAGGCCACATCGGCCACGTAAATAATTAAGGAAAATCAGGGGCGTTACAATCTCGGCTAGTGCGAGACCGGGAGGATCCGGTTCGCCCGGGGAGTTCGCGGGGAGAGTGGAGCAGGTCAGGTGTGTGATGGCGGGAAGCCCTTTTTGTGAGTTGGTTCTCTCGGCGCCACTCCCCGAGGGGTTCATTGAACCGGCCATGACGTAGTATACCGGCAAGTATGATCCCACTCAGCACTTGCAGTGGTTCAAATACATGTTCTCTATCAGACCAATGTCGGATGACTTCAAGTGCCGACTCTTCGCCACCACCCTGGAAGAAAAAGCAAGGGACTGGTTCCACCAGTTGCCCTCGGGATCAATCTATGCCTTCGAGGATCTGCGTCGTGGCTTCCTGCCTCGTTTCTCCACCTCGAAGAAGAGGAAGAAAGATCCTGAGGCGCTCTTCAACATAAAGCAGAGACAGGGGAGTCACTAGCTCACTATGTGGACCGGTTCCAGGAGGAGGTAATCCTCATCCAAGAGGTGTCTGGGTACACTCTCCAGCTCACCTTCATAGTGGGGCTGCGAGAGGGGTTCTTCAAGATGGGCCTCAATAGGAGGTGTTGGGGATGGAACGTTAACCTAGAGGGGTGTGTTAGGTGATCTTGGTACTTTTTGATCTATTAGTGTGAGTTATCAATATTCAAGCAATGCACAAAATTAACACACAAATAAGTCACACCAGACAACACAAGATTTATAGAGGTTCCTCAAGACGAGGTGTCTTGAGTAGTCCTCTTACCCTCTACGCCTACCCAGCAGTGTGCTAGGCTCGGCAAACTCCGCCAAAATCTTCAGGCCCTCAAGTCTTATAACACTGACCCGTAAGTCCCAACAGCCTAAGCCCTCAAGCCCTTACTGCTCCCGAGCCCGCAAGCTCGACACTCAGGCCCTCAAGCCCAACACAACACAGTGATGGCGATGACGCCCCTCCATATGTTCGTGACAAGTTCCTTGACGACGCCGACTTGACGCATTATTTTGATCATTGCCGCAACACTACATTTGAAGACTCGGATGGACGATGCCGCAACATCACATTTCAAGATTATGATGGTCGATGTTGCGACGACAAAAATGGTGTACGCCATCGCCGCCCCTTTTAAAGAACGCCATCGCCGCAAGGAATTTTAAGTTATAATTATTCAATTATTAATTATTAAATATCATTATCATGTTTATTTTTATTTTGGTCTGTATTTAGATAAATAATAATTATAATTATTCTATTATAATTATTAATTATCATTATCATGTTTATTTATATTTTGGTCTGCATTTAGCGAGGTATATTTTGTTTAATTAGGGATTATATATTTCCTTATTTTCGTTATTTGATTTGGGTTGTATGTAGCCATAAGTTATTCTGCACTCATGATGGACTATTTTTGAGCCATCTAATTTTAGAATTATATCTTGGAGGAGATTGAGTGGTGTAGCCTATAAATAGGCCATATATTGTAATGAGATGATTATTGAATGATAAAAAAATTGAATCCTAAAATTTGAATCCCCTCTTTTGGTTTCCCCCTCTCTCTCTTTCTCTCTAAGAATTTCGGCCCTCCTCTTTCTTGGCAGCCCCTCGCCCTTGCCTCTTTCCTCTTGGCCGCCGGCCAACCTCTTCCTCCTCCCCCTCCGTGGCAAGTTTCGGCCATCTCCCCTCTCCCTCTCCTATTCTTCCTCCTCTTGGGAAGATTTCGGCCAAGGTGAAGAAAGAAGAAGAAAAGGGCTTTGGTTTCGTGGAATCAAATCCGGCGTGAAGCGACGAAGGCGAACGAGTTTCTCTTCATTCGACGAGGCTCTGGTGGATACGTTGAAGAACGATTTGGGCGAGTGCATGCTTGAGGATAATCCCATCTCAAGCGGTGTAATGAAATTTCTACTCGTGAGATTTCCCACTTGTTAATTTCTTGTATTGGTAATTTTGGCGTGATCTTCGAATCACTTGAATAATCGTGGTTTTATTCGATTGATTTGTGCGCTCTTCTTATTTCTTTTAATTTTCGAAGAGGATTGGCGAACCTCGACTTTTTGTTGGAAGAGATCTACCCTTTTGAAATCATAATTTTTGGTGGATCTCTTTTGGTACAACTCAAGCTCGTTCGGACCGGGTGGGTCCTTTTAGTCGGGAAGAATATTGGCCTATAGCCATCTATTCAACCTCTAACGGCGTGACTACCCGTACGTTAGCATCTAATTGATAATTATTGCGTTGCGCGTACGCTGCGAGTATTTTTGTGTGAGCGTAAAATTTGGGAGCGTTGAGAGGGAACGCCTGCGTATTCGTAGTGATCGTGTCGGAGAGCATAGCCTGCATCAATTTGGTATCAGAGCCAGGTTCGTGTCAATTTCTTAATTAACGCATTCCTAAAATTTTCTTAGAACGCCGGCACACACAATCTTCACACGATTTCGTGTTCAAAATTCCGATATTTCAAAAATTTTAATTTCTGGTCTGCGAATAGCGGCCTAAAAAATTTATTTCTCTGCGAAAATCGAAAAAATATTTCTGGGATTTCTCCATATTTTTATCAATAAGAAAATCAAGAAAAATATTTTCATTAGCCTAGTTATTAGGTGAGAATAAAATTAGATTTCATAAAATTTGGCCTGTTTAAAAATTCTAGTCTGCGAATAGCGGCCATAATTTTTTTATTTTTCAGCGAAAATTAAAAACAACAGGTTTTGCAAATCTGCGTGCTATTTTCTACAGGAAAATAATTAAAAAAATTAAAATTCTGGAAAGTCAAATTCAAAATTTTGAAACTCAAATTCAAAATTCAAATTTTTGAAATTCAAAATTCAAATTCAAAATTCAAATTTTTGAAATTCAAAATTCAAATTTTTGAAATTCAAAATTCAAATTTTTGAAATTCAAAATTCAAATTTTTGAAATTCAAAATCCAAATTCAAAATTTAAATTTTTAAAATTCAAATTCAATATTCAAATTTTTGAAATTCAAAATGCAAATTCAAAATTCAAATTTTTGAAATTTGAAATTTGAAATTCAAAATTCAAATTATTGAAATTCAAAATTCAAATTCAAATTTCAAATTTTTGAAATTCAAAATTCAAATTCAAATTCAAAATTTTCAAATTGAAAATTCTAAATTTTGAAATTCAAAATTTTAATTTTCACATTCAAAATTCAAATTTTTTGAATTTCAAATTTTAGAAAATCAAATATTTCTGGAAATTCAAAATTCAAAATTTGAAAAAATAATTTCATGTGTTCTAGTTAGAACGTTTGTGCACTTAGACTCGTATTGCCAATCGCATTACTACGAGTATGGCCTCTGACTTGAATGTTTCCCTTAGACAAAGGAATCGTTCAGTTGCAGAATACATGGGCCTTTATGAGGACATGATGGTTAGGTGCGATATTGGGGAGATGCCTGAGATAACCCTCTCACGGTTTCGTAGGGGGCTCAATCCTGACATTCAAGGTAAACTCCTCCGCTACTGTCACACTGACCTAGACACTTGCTATAACATCGCGTTGGAAATTGAGAAGCACCTACCTCATAAGTCTAGGACTCGTTCGTATGAGAAGGGAAAGACCATCTTAGGACCTTCCCTCTCTTTACCCCTGAGAGATAAGGACACGTTCCGGTCCGCTGACTCGAACTCGGTAGCCATCACAGTTAGGGATGCCATGAACCCGCGCGGTGAGAGTATTTTGGTCTGTGAGGGTCGTCCCATAAATGTTATACATGATGCGGGGGGCATGTTTGACCTTTATACTGTCGAGTGCCCTGCTCCGTTAGCGACCTCGGTCTTAGTAAAGTCTGCTCCAAAATGTTCTGATCTAGTTGTTGACTTTTCTGAAAATTATGACTTAGTGTCATTGATTGCGCCGACCGCTGACGACGATGTCATTATCAGGAAGATCATAGCGATGATGAGGAAGTAGGTTACCCTAGTGATATGGATGTAGATCTCCCCTCTGATCCAATTTTAAAATTGTCTGCTGATTCTGATATGGACGAGGATCTCCCCTTTGATCTCACATGTCCACGCGTTTCTAACGAACCACCAAATCAATTTACCAGTCTAGCGCCGAAAGAAATTGTGCACGGTTATAAGGCACCAGTGCCACTTGACTTGATTCTGTTACCTTCATCTTATAAGTCAAGTCAATTTGCACAAGACTTTGCCTCTCACGTTCATAATTTACACAAGCACATTAAGGACACGCTGGCTACTCAATACGCATATTATCAATCTTATGCTAACGTACATAAGAGAGCGTCTCACTTGAAAGTTGGCAATTTGGTTATGGTACGTCTAATCCCTGAACGGTTGCCTTTGGGCACCATAAAAAAGTTAGCAAATCGGCGAGCGGGTCCTTTCCGAATTTTAAAGCGATTAGGAGAAAATGCTTTTCTTTTGGAGTTACCCACTGATTGGGGAATCTCCCCTATTTTCAATGTTTCGGATTTAACGCCAAATATTTCTCCACCACTTGAATTAACCGATTGTCCGTTTGGTTCCACTACATTTTCTAATGGGTTGGGGGGTGAGCTTGTGCCCGGTCCGCTCTCTTCTTCGGTTCCTACTGGAGGTACGTCTAATGATGATGATGAAACTTTTTCTCCTTATTTGCCTAACACATTTCCAAGGGTTCCACAGACCTTTGCTTTGTCTGAGAGGTGTTTATTGATGCCCCACTCATCGGTGATGAGTGATTATGAGTGGAGGAGGATTGATGGCGATGATGCCCCTCCATATGTTCGTGACCAGTTCCTTGACGACGCTGACTTGACGCATTATTTTGATCGTTGCCGCAACACTACATTTGAAGACTCGGATGGACGATGCCGCAACATCACATTTCAAGATTATGATGGTCGATGCCTGATGATTTCTTCGGATTGTTCTTTTTTCTTTGTTTTGGTTAACCTTTATTTGACGAGATTAGAGTTAGGCAGGTGTTTCCAAAGAGTCTCGCAAGTACTCCTACTTTGAGAAATTAACCGTTATCCTATCGAAAGATAGAAGTAATGGTCTTTTTCTACTTTCGAAATATTGACGATTACACCCTAACTACAACGCCGAATTCTATTGATTTTTAAAATAGCAAAGGAGAGTTTTGCACTAATTTGGTTTGAACAGTTTTTGTTTAAATTTTAATCTGAACTAATCATATAATAAAGGCAAGTATACCTTATCGTGAGTGATACAGGATATTTTGTTTTAGAAAATATCGAGGTCGTATATTTCTGCGGAACGTGTTGATTAAGCTACTTTGAGGAACAAACTATTATTTCATCGGAATGAGTTTTTAGTGTGGGTTTTTAAAACCAAACGATAGTAAGCGTATAACTAGAGTTCTAAACGATGATAATAATAACGCCCGATGTCGAATTACCTTGAGACGAAAATAGTCTTTTTAGAGGTAAAAGAGATGACTTTTTAAAACATTAAAACGGCTTGGTCGTGGAGGTTCCATAATTATGAACGCTCCTCTCTCGAGGGTACGCCCACCTGAGATTATGAATTCTCGACCATCGAATCATCTTAATACTCGCCTTATGTTGTGAACCCCTCTGTTGAGTTTTTACTTCCAATTCGGGAGACTTACCTCATCCTCTCTCGAGGATAGAGCGCACTTCTCTTTACCCGTGAGCGATCAGTCCGTACGCACGAGCCTCTCGACTAACTAGTGTACGAAGACGGAAATGAAAACCAAACATCGATTATGTGGCTCCACTCAACGTTATTCTCGGGTAAACCTTAAGCGTTAATTATTTTAGAAAGAGATGTTTTATTTTTAGAAAACTATTTTTGTGTCTCAGTGCTCTTCGACATCGTGCACTAATGAAAATTAGCCACTCATCGGAATGGAGACGGCATTAATAATTAGAAAATACATGTTTAATTATTTAAGTGAATATAAGCGGATAAAAAGAAAAATAAAAAGACTTATATAAAAGCAGTAATAATATCCGTCCCAACCGTCTTAATCAAGTGCTAGAGAAACTTAGCCTCTCATCCAGGATGGGGGTTGTATAAATAGTTATATAAAGACTGAAATAAAGCTAAGTTACAAAAAAGAAAAACATTATCTCATATATTCACGCACTCTACTTGTAATAAAATGACTGAATCGTAAGAAAGCGTTTAAATGAAAGCGATAAATAAAGCGTTTAAAAAAGCGATAAACTATTTTTATGAAAGCAATAAACCTAAATTATGAAAGCAATAAACTAAATTATGAAAGCAATAAACTAAATTATGAAAGCAATAAAACTATTCTCATACATACACACACACACACTAACATAAATAAAAAAGGAAGATGATCCAAATGAGAAAACAACATTTTATTTCTAAAAGGCGAAAAGTACAAACGAACATAAACTTAATTGCATAAAGAAAAGCTCACAATCACTCAAAAGAACTCAAATATACTAACAAGAACTCAAAATTTGGATGAGAAATGCTTCAGCCGAGCCCCTCTATTTATAGGCAAAATTTTATTTTTACACGCCCTAGGTCACGGGCGTGACTTGGATGTCACGGGCGTGACTTAGGGCGTGACATTTGCGCGTGCTATAGGGGTCGCATCCGCCGTCTTCTGGAAGGTCTGGCCGTCAAACATGGTTTCACACGGGCGTGACCTGAAGTGTCACTGGCGTGACAGTGGGCGACATATATCTTCTTGAACTGGGGCGTGACGGCTGGCGTGTGCGCTGGATTCTTTGAACGTCTGGACAGAGAGAGTTCGTCGATCACAGCTTGGAGAGCTTTCGTCGAACGCAGGGGATGGCGCTTTCGTCGAACGCAGCTTGTAGAACTTTCGTCGAACGCAGTTCGTAGAACTTTCGTCGAACGCAGTTCGACGTTCGTCAAATGCAGGGGCAGAGGGCCTTCGTCGAACGCAGTTTGTAAAACTTTCGTCGAACGCAGTTTGACGTTCGTTGAACGCAGCTCGGAGATTGACAATTTAAAATTACACGCCCTTGGTCACGGGCGTGACATGTTGTCACGGGCGTGACATGTTGTCACAGGTGTGACTTGACAAAAATTGCCAAAATCTGCAAAAACAAAAATAAAACTAAGTTAGTAACAAAAAATGATAAAACAAGCAATTTATTCATTAATTTACATAGAAAATTTACAATATTAATTAAAATTATACTAATAATTATATTAAAAATACATATATTTTATTACTTATCAAATACCCCCATACTTAAGCTTTTGCTATTCCAGAGCAAAAGTAAGAGAGATCTATACGGGATTAACATAAGTTCTAATTTTTATCTATCGTATTATTTTAATCATAAGAGACTGAAAAATAAAAATTCGGAGTAATAAGAGTTATGTCCTAAATTATGCAAATGATTTAAGTAGAAAGAAATGTCCTAGCCAAAAGACTTCTTAATTAACCAAATAGCAAATAAAATTGCAATCATTAGTAAACGAGATTAGATCGAAATTATAATAACCTTTGTTTAAAGAAATGTGAAGGAAATATGCAATTTACTAATTATGCTCTCAAAGGATTTTTTGAATTAAGTCTAGAAACAATAAATCGGCTAAGGGAAAGGGGAGTAAAAAGCTATGGCAAAAAGAAGAGTACTTGAATTTAGGAGTGGTGGTTTGTATCTTTCCACCTTTCCTTTTTAGTTTCCTTTGGTGCTCACCGTGATATACTGGGGAAAACTATTTTTTTTTTGCTTAAATAACCCAATGCTTATGTTTATGGAACGAAATTTTATTCCCATTGACATAAGATCATTTAAAATTTTTATTGGGTTCATATGTTTACGGAACGCAGTCTTATTCCCATTGACATAGGATCTTTTTCTTTTTTTTTTCTTGCCATGCATACAAAGGGGTTTGCGAGAAAAAATTCTTAGAAATAATAAAAAAAAGGTTTGAGAGCAACCTTGGTAATTTGAAAATTCCTAGATTCCTAGAGACATAAAGTAGGGATAATTGGGGTCTAAAGTTGTTTTGCCAAATACACATGTCTCTATTTTAGCTAGTAAAAGTAGTGCTTGATAACAAAGCCTCTATTTAAATTAAAAACACAAGATATTCTTTTAAACTTAACCCCGAACGTTTAAATCTATCGATCTTAGATAAACAAACAAATAGAAAAACTAGCGATTATGAAAATCCACAAACATATACTCTCAAAACTAAACGCTTTAATAATAAAAGTAAAGTTGGGTTTATTATTTTTTGGTGTTTTTTGCATTTTTTTCAACTACTATATAGTTATATATATATATATATATATTTTGGAAAAGTTTTGGGGTTTTGCTAAAATATTTTTTTGATTTTTGTTTTTTTGTATTATGACAAAGTTAAAAAAAATATGTTTTTTTTTATTTTTTTTGGTTTTAAACATTTTTTTTATTTTTTTTGTATTATGAAAAAGTAAAAAAAAAAGAGAAACATTTTTTTTTATTTTTTGTGATTTTAAACATTTTTTTTTCTTTTTCAAGCTTATATTTACAAAAGTAGGCAAGATGAAATAAAACATTTTTTTTTGAAAAATATTTGTTTGTTTTAAATGAAAATGGTAAAACACCCTCATACTTAAAATCCAACATTGTCTCCAATGTTGTAATGTAAGTATGAAGAAGTGAAAATAACATTGCAATATATACAAAAGGAAAGAGGGAGCAAAAAGGCTTCCCTGAAATAAAGCTGGCGCGCCGTTAGAAACCCTGCAAAAATAGATCTAAAGCATAATAAAAATATTAGATAAATATGGGGTGCCTCCCACGAGCGCTTTGTTTACCATCGCGTAGCTTGACGCATTTGGTGTGGTGAGATTATAAGTTGGGGAGGGTTAAGGATTCAGTATTTTCGTCCACTAGATCGCCCGCAAGATAAAGTTTTAAACGATACCCGTTGACTTTAAATTCGCCTCTTTCGGGGTGAGAGATAAGAACGGTCCCATACGACCAAACCTCTTTAACCTTAAAGGGGCCGGACCATCGGGATTTCAACTTACCCGGAAAAAGACAAAGGCGTGAATTATAAAGAAGGATAACATCGCCCGGCGCAAATGTTTTGAGAAATTTTATTTTGCGATCATGGTAGAACTTAGAACACTCCTTATAAAATTTATTACTCTCATAAGCGTTCGCACTTCATTCATCGAGTTCATTTAGTTGGAATTTCCTATTCTCGGAGGCTAAGTTTGAATCGAGATTTAAAAATTTTAAGGCCCAAAAAGCGCGGTGCTCTAACTCTACAGGTAAATGGCACGCTTTGCCGTAGACTAATCGATAGGGCGCACAACCGATAGCGGTCTTGTATACCGTACGATATGCCCACAATGCGTCGTCGAGTTTGACGGACCAATCTTTCCTATTTAAAGAAACGGTTTTCTCCAAAATGCGTTTAATCTCGCAATTTACTACCTCTACTTGGCCGCTTGTTTGGGGTTAAAAGCAGTGGCGAGCTTATGTGTGACGCCGCACTTAGATAAATTTTTTGAAAACTGGGCGTTGCAAAAGTGCGTACCCCTATCACTTACTATTGCACGGGGCGTGCCAAAGCGAGAAAATAATTTTTTTAGAAAATGGATGATGACTCACGCATCATTGGTGGGCAGAGCTTGCGCTTCTGCCCACCTAGATACTCAGTCAACCGCCACTAAAATATAACGATTATTAAAAGAAGAAGGTAGGGGGCCTACAAAATCTATGCCTCATAAATCAAAGATTTCGCATTCTAGAAAAAGGTTTTGGGTCATCTCATCACGACGAGAGATGTTACCCGACCGCTGGAAGCTATCACATTTACTCACAAAAGTGTGAGCATCCTTAAAGAGAGTGGGCCAATAAAAGCCCGACTCTAATGCGTTCCGCGCGGTCCGGTTGGCTTGATATTTCCCTCCAGCCGGCCCCTTGTGGCAGTGTCGCAAAATTTGCGCACCCTCCTCGCATAAAACACATCTTTGCACCACTTGGTCTGCGCATACTCGAAAGAGAAAGGGGTCCTCCCAAAAGTAGTTTTTCAAATCAGAAAAGAATTTTCTCTTTTGTTGAGTCGAAAAATCTTTTGGAAGGGCCCGTGCGACTAGATAGTTTGCATAATCTGCGAACCAAGGGGTGGAAGAAGTTTTTATATTATTTAAAATTAAAAGGCGCTCTTCAGGAAATCGATCATCTATTTCGGGTTCGACGAGCGCTTCCGCGAAGGGTTGTTCTAAACGTGAGAGGTGGTAGGCTGCTAAATTTTCAGTCCCCTTCTTATCTTGGATCTCTAAGTCAAATTCCTGTAAAAGGAGGATCCATCGAAGCAAGCGCGCTTGGCATCAACTTTGGCCAAAAGATATTTTAGGGCGGAGTGATCAGTGAAAACGATTACGTGTGAAATTGTAACGTAAGGCCTGAATTTATCAAAAGCAAAGACGACGACAAGAAGTTCCTTTTCCGGCATTGTATAGTTAGTCTGTGCGGCATTGAGTGTGCGAGAAGCGTAATATATTGGATGAAAATATTTGTTTACGCGTTGGCCTAAGACGACTCCTACCGCGATATCGCTCGCGTCGCACATAATCTCGAACGGAAGGGACCAATCTGGCGCCACCAGAATTGGAGAATTGATAAGTTGCTTTATTATAAAATGAAATGCCTCTACGCAGGCCGTGTCAAAAACAAATGGGGAATCCTTTTCCAGGAGGTGAGTTAGCGGTTTGGTTATTTTTGAAAAATCTTGAATAAACCTCCGATAAAAACCTGCGTGGCCGAGAAAACTTCGAATAGATTTTACGTTCGAAGGAATAGGAAGTTGTTCAATTATAGCGACTTTGGCCTTATCGACCTCCATCCCCTTGGAAGAAATTTTATGGCCGAGGACTAAACCTTCTCGGACCATAAAATTACATTTTTCCCAGTTCAAGACAAAATTCGTCTCTTCGCGCCGCTGGAGGACTCTATCTAAATTTTGTAGACAATTTGTAAAAGAAAGTCATCCATGAAGACTTCCATTATGTCTTCTACTAGCTCGCCAAATATTGCCAGCATACATCGTTGGAATGTAGCTGGCGCGTTGCAGAGGCCAAACGGCATCCTTTGATTTTCGAAGGTGCCAAAAGGGCAAGTAAAAGTAGTTTTTTCTTGGTCCTCGGGGGAAATAGGGATTTGGAAAAATCTCGAGAGACCATCAAGAAAGCAGTAAAAAGGATGACCAGAGAGACGCTCTAGGATTTGATCAATAAACGGCAACGGGAAGTGGTCCTTTCTGGTGGCATCATTTAATTTTCTATAATCGATGCACACTCTCCAACCCGTAACAGTACGAGTTGGGATTAATTCGTTATTCGTGTTTGCCACGATCGTTATACCGCGTGTTTTAGGGACGAAATGTATGGGGCTTACCCAGGTACTATCGAAAATAGGATAGATAATCCCCGCATCGATGAGTTTAATAATTTCAGTCTTAACGACTTCCCGCATGTTCGGGTTAAGTCGTCGTTGAGGCTGAATAGTTTTGCGGGGGTTTTCTTCGAGAAAAATTTAGTGGGAGAAGAATGAAGGGTTGATTCCCCTGATGTCGGAAATTTGCCATGCAATTGCACGGCGATATTTAGACAAAACCTCAACCAATTCGAATGTTTTTGAATCGGTTAAAGTAGATGATATTATAACCGGAAGTTTTAAGTTCGCAGCTAGAAAAGCATATTTTAAATGGTCGGGGAGTTGCTTAAGCTCCAAGATCGGGGGTTCTTCACAGGATGTGGAGATTTTTAACTCTTTCGAATCGAAAGGCTCGAAGGGCGAATCTGGCGGCAAATCATCTAAAGGAGGTTGATTTGCCAGATCCGAATCGTTTATTATTAAAGATAACAATTCCGAAAGAGAAGAACACTCATCCTCAAACGCGGATACCAAATTAAAGCAGGAATCATCATTCGATAGTGAGTTCTGCATGGAGGGGTTGATATGCAAAGTAACTTCATCGTCTCCAACCCGAAGGAGGAGGCGATCGTTACTTACATCTATTAATGTGCGGTAGGTTGCGAGGAACGGGCGACCGAGATTGATAGGCACCTCAGCGTCCTCCTCTATGTCCAGGATGATAAAGTCTACCGGGAATATAAACTTGTCGACCTTGACCAGAACATCCTCCACTACCCCTATCAGGTACTTTACCGAGCGATCCATGAGTTGAATGTTCATCTTAGTCGGGCTTGGGATGCCCAAATCAAGCTTTTTGAAAAGGGAGAAAGGCATCAAGTTGATGCAAGCTCCCAAGTCCGCTAGAGCGTATTTTATTAACATATTGCCGAAGAGGCACGGGATGGAGAATGTAACGCCCCGGGTTTTTCTCTCAATCTTTTTAACAAAGCGTACAAACTTAAAAATAGTCATCTGAAACCGAGATTTCAATTTAGGGCGTCAGTACGGAAGGGCGTTACCGTAGCGGGAGTGTCGTCGTCGTCCGGCGAGTAATTCTGAATCGAGCCACATTTGCAACATAACTACGTAAGTATGCATATTTGAGGTTTTCCTTTCCCTTTTGGTTGTTTAATCAAGAGGCAAGCTATTATGATTATGTTTTTTGTCCTGGAGGATTTTTCATGCGGGTAGACATATACGTATAAACTTGTGCTTGTTAGTATGCGTAATACAAAAAAAAATAGAGAAGGTTTGGGGTAGGGGGAATTTATGCAAGAGTACGTGTATATATATATAAAGGTGTATGTGGCTTATGTGCATTGTGTGTGTGCACATGCATGATCATATTGGTGTTGATCAAAACAAAAATATTTCTTTTGGAGTTATTATGGCTCATTATTTATAAGGGGGAGGTTTGATATGGTCGGTCACTATTTCATTTTATTTCCAATCCTTCTCTTATCCTCGATAGCTCCAGTTCCTTCTTGGGTGCATGCGAGGGCGGGCTAGGGTTGCGCCGGAGCCGCCGGTCGTCCGTGGCTTTGGCCGTTAGAGGAAGCTTAGAGTCACCAGAGATCGTCCTCGTCGCCGAGGCTAGAGCTTGCTCGGCTCTCCGTGTGTTGATCGCGCTCCGTCGGGTCGCCGGGTAGTGCGAGGCAAGAAAACCCCTCTTCCATCTCTTCCCCCTCTTCTCTTTTACTTCATCCTGCTCTTTTTTTCTGGTTGTGCTCCTGATTATGGTTGTTGGCAGTGTGCTTTTTCTGCCCTGTTTGGGAAATGTCATTAGCAGATTTTTTTTTTTTTTGCTGCTGCCTATACCGTGCTTTCCTCCCTAGTTCTTGATGGCAGCCTTGTTGGGGAATTTAGTCTAGTAGTTCCTTGCTTCCCAAGTTAATTATCAGGTTTGGGGGCACCTTTGCTAGCAGTTTTTGCTAAAATTCTGCAGCGGTTTTGCTCCCTATAGATTTGGTTTGGTGGTTAGAAATGGTCAATATTATGGTGGTTTTATTTGCTAACTCCTTCGCACACTTAATTGGCCCTGTTTTATTATATACTAGCTGCTATGGTTGGGTGAATCATTCTATCCCTCTTTTATATGTTAGCTGTTATATGTTTAGCTTTGTTCCGATCACGGGCTAATCCTTGATTGTTTATTCTAGTTGATTTTGTTCCGGATCATGTTTTACTTGGCTACTTCTGCATATTTACTTGGCTAAATATTGATGGACTTGTTTGCACTGGAAGGATGGGTACAGGGAACTGGGTTCCCCCATCACAGATCTTTTAATAGTGGTTGGTAGGGCGATGAGACCACCACCACGGTGCCTTTTTATTTGGGGTGAACATCCCCTTTATGTGCGTGGTTAGTGACATTGTTTGGGTCCGCCACCACTGGTTCATTTTGAACATCCCCTTTATGTGAGTGGTTAGTGACATTGTTTGGGTCCGCCACCACTGGTCCATTTTTTGCATTATATGCCAAGTTTAGTCATGCTCTTGCTTATCGGTCTGGTTCTATGCGGGATCTTCTTAACCTTCTATTACTGAAATCTTTATATAAGCGTATATATATAGTTATATATATGTGTATATGTATACATATGTATATATGTATTTATATACCCCTTTCAGCTTGGATATGTCACTTGTTACTTCTCCTGCGCTTACTTTTAACTATGTTGTTTTCTTGCACCCTTTGGGCTGAGGCATTCTTTTCTTATGGATGCCTCAGATTCAGGTTTGTAGCTGCCGCCGGAGTTTGAGCGGGGTCGATCAGTTCCCTGTCGAGGCCTTCCTCTCTTGTAGGTAAGGATTCAGTTTCTTTTGTTGTAGCTTTTCTTTATGGTTGTTGACTCTCTTCCTGCGGGTTCGTGTCAGTTGTTGACGCCCGCATGGCTTTTGTTTGGTTTACTTGCTGATGCTGCTGCTAGCTTCCTTTACTGCTGCTTAGTTATTTTGTACTCGTACACTCTGGGAAAAGCCTATTTTTGCTGAATTTTAATGCAGTTTTTTTAGCAGATAAAAATTTGTTCTTTTAATTGTTTGTCGCATTTATTATTAAGTATCACCTATTTGCAAAGCGTAAAATAGAATATAATGATACTTCTTTATTATATACTAAATTTAGACCGGCGATCGCCCTGGAGACATCTCTGGTCTTCAGCGGCGTTAGGGATAAAATGAACTTATTTTCTTCCGTTGTGTACGCATATTTTTGGTAAAGAGCGGCTATGTAAACCGCAGGGCCGAGGGGCACGGCTTCCTAACCTAATGAAAATAATCTTAAAAGATAATACTTTTATTAATTCATATCTTTTCTCATAAAAATGTTCGTTTGAGTGCTCGCCTGAACGTCTGTAGTTGTCCCCTACAGGACGTGGCATCATGACGCGTGTTTTCCCCCCTTTACTCTGATATTATAATTTATTTCGGGAAAATACGGGTTGTGACAGTTGGTATCAGAGCCAGGTTAGCCCGGGTTGCTGGAAATGGTCTGGTTGGCCCAGTTAACCGTCTAGTGAGAATCGTTAATCATTGCATTCACTCACCGATGGGTCATCAGTAGATCTCGACTGAAGCATGAACACTACACTCATAAGCATGAAGGAAGTATACGGGGCATATTATGTAGTATGGGATGCATAATATGTGTCTGTATATGGATCCTCATAGGTGACAACATGCCACTGTTATGTAGTATGGGATGCATAACGTAGGTCGCATGCGTGTCCATTAGATTTTCTTTTTCATTGCATGCGATAATATGTAGTATGGGATGCATAAGATCGCATGTGTACGCCGCTCATAGCATGCATTAAGGCCTTTTCTTAGTTTGCATAGCATTGCATGCATAGCATAACATTGCATAAGAACACGTGCCAAC
This sequence comes from Dactylorhiza incarnata, assembly GCA_033032865.1. Taxonomy (NCBI): domain Eukaryota; kingdom Viridiplantae; phylum Streptophyta; class Magnoliopsida; order Asparagales; family Orchidaceae; genus Dactylorhiza; species Dactylorhiza incarnata. The sequence continues at coordinate 6,078,899 of JAWHQI010000068.1, forward strand.
CTAGAGATCTACACGATGACACATGTACACCCATGATTTCAAAGATAAGATTTTAAGTTTATGTGCATACGGGAGAGGTGCACGAGAGGTAAAGGATGGTACACCATCCTGAGTATAGCGTGATATTATGTATCTACTTTTCCCAGAGAAAAAAAAGCAGTAGCAAAAGCAAGTATTTGTATGTCCTCTCTTCCTAGAGGTTTCAGTCCAGCCTTAGCAGGCTGTTTGTATCAGGTTCTTCTTCGTTCTCGTTGTATTCCAATCTTTCTGTGGTAACTTAGTCGCAATAGCAGTGTTCTATCTTTGTTAGGTCATGTGTCTATACTGCTTTGTTAGGCGAGTTTAAGGTCTAAGATTGTTGGGCGCACATTCTTTTTAACTCTGGTGCCACTCATTCCTTTGTGGCCAAGAGGTTTGTCGATCGACATCGCTGGGCTGAGGAGCGAGCTGATGAGCCATTTTGTGTCAAGTACCCGTCCGACGATTCAGTGGTGTCAGACCTGTGGGTGAGGCAGTGTCCGATCGTGTTGGATGAATTTGTGGGATATGCAGATCTGAAGGTGATCGACTTGGAGGATTTTGACGTGATCTTGGGCATGGATTGGCTAACCCGTTATGACGCCATGATCCAGTGCAGGGATAAGCGTATGGATTTCTTGATGGATGATGGCCAGCCCAGGAGCGTGTTTGGCTTTCCGCGTTAGACTTCCTCTGTTATGTCGGTGGTTTGTGCCCAGGCCTTGGCGGAGTTTGATGGTCGGGTCTGCATTGTTTCTATTTTGTTTGCGGCTTGTGCATTCGCGCCTTGTGTGGAGGACATTCCTGTGGTGCGGTAGTTCCCAGACGTTTTTCCCGACAATGTTCCTGGTCTCCCTCCTGAGCGAGAGGTAGAGTTTGTGTTAGATTTGGATCCCGGGACCGCCCTATTGCGAAGGAACCCTATCGTATGGCGCCGCGGGAGTTGGAAGAGCTGCGCACTCAGTTGAGAGAGTTACTGCAGCTTGGGTTTATTAGGCTGAGTTCATCGCCTTGGGGTGCGCCGGTTCTGTTCGTAAGGAAGATGGATGGATCGATGAGGCTTTGCATCGTTTACAGAGAGTTGAACAAGGTCACTATCAAAAATAGGTATCCGTTGCCGCGAATTGATGACTTGTTCGACCAGTTGCAGGGTAGCTGCGTGTTGTCGAAGATCGACCTTCGGTCCGGTTACCATCAGTTGAGGATTCGCGACTCAGACGTTCCGCGAACTGCTTTTCGGTCGCGTTACGTACATTTTGAGTTCCTGGTGATGTCCTTTGGGCTGACGAATGCGCCCTATGCTTTCATGGATTTGATGAACAGGGTATTCCGGGATTTTCTGGACCAGTTCGTGGTGGTTTTCATTGACGATGTGCTGATATATTCTTCGAGTGAGGAGGAGCATGCTCGGCATCTGCGATTGGTGTTGTCCACCTTAAGGGCACACAAGTTGTATGCTAAGCTGAGCAAGTGCAAATTCTGGCTTTCGCAGGTCTCTTTCTTGGGTCACGTGGTGAGCAAAGGTGGCATCTCTGTGGACCCAGCGAAGGTCGCTGCTGTTTTGGACTGGAAGAGGCCGTCGTCGCCGAAGTAGATCCGAAGTTTCCTGGGTTTAGCTGGCTACTATCAGAGGTTTGTGGAGGGTTTCTCTGGCATTTCCGCGCCTCTGACCAAGTTGACGCGGAAGGAAGCGACTTTCGATTGGAGCGAACAGTGCGAGGAGGCCTTAAAGGAGTTAAAGAGGAGGCTGTGTTCCGCACCGGTTTTGGCTCTCCCAGTTGAGGGAGTGGAGTTTCAGGTCTACGTCGATGCTTCGCTGATAGGCCTTGGGTGCGTCCTCATGCAGGAGGGCAAGGTCATCACGTACGGGTCGCGACAACTAAAGGTGCATGAGCGGAACTACCCGACGCATAATTTGAAGTTTGCTGCGGTGATCTATGCCTTGAAGCTGTGGAGGCATCTCTTGTATGAGGACGAGTGTAGGATCTACTCAGATCACAAGAGCTTGATTTATGTGTTCTCGCAGCGAGAGCTGAACCTGCGCCAGCGCCAGTGGATGGAGTACGTGGCTGATTATGATGTGGAGATTCTCTATCACCCCGGCAAGGCAAACATAATGGCGGATGCCCTGAGCAGGAAGTCAGCTTCTGTTTTTGGACTCTCTGTGCAGTCCCTGGTGGAGGAATTCTTTCTGATGAGCATCGCGGTGAATCCTTGTGGTGGTCCGTCTCGTTTGGAGGTTGAGGAGCCGTCCTGGATTGTTTTGGCGAGGTTGCACCAAAAGGATGATCTGGATTTGCAGCACCTCCGGAGCAGGGCTGAGAGAGATGAGTTACCAGATTTCTCGATTGATGTGGAGGGTACTTTGAGGTACCGTGGCAGGCTGTGCATACCCGCAGTGGAGCAGATTCGGGCGAAGATTTGTGAGGAGGCTCACGACTCCAGCCTATCTTATCACCCTGGCTCTACCAAGATGTATTGCGACCTAAAGCAGATTGTGTGGTGGCCTGGCATGAAGGGCGATATTGCGAGATTTATGGCGCAGTGCTACACTTGTCAGCGCATCAAGGCGGATCACAGGAGGCCTGGGGGCAAGTTGACACCGTTGGATATTCCCTTGTGGAAGTGGGAGAGCATCTCCATTGACTTCATTACTGGATTGCCGAGGTCTCCGCGGGGACATGATACAGTGTGGGTAATCGTGGACAGGTTGACCAAGTGTGCTCATTTCGTGCCGTACAAGACCGGTTATTCTATGGAGAAGATTGCGTCTTTGTATGTGCAGGAGGTCATTAGGCTGCATGGGGTTCCCGCGAGCATAGTGTCTGATCGTGATTCCAGGTATACCTCTCGTTTTTGGCAGAGTCTGCAAGGGGCTTTGGGCACCGATCTCAGGTATTCTACAGTCTATCATCCGTAGACGAATGGGCAGACAGAGAGGGTTAATCAGATCGTGGAGGATATGATCTGGTGCTATGTTCTAGAGCATAGAGGGGCGTGGGATGAATGCCTTGGGTTCATGGAGTTCACGTACAACAATAGCTACCAGGAGAGCTTGCAGTTGGCTTCGTTTGAGGCGCTGTATGGGAGGAGATGTCGGACTCCCCTGTTTTGGGCTGAAGTGGGCGAGAAGCCTGTTCTGGGTCCTGAGGCCCTGGAGGAGATGGGCTTTGCTGTGACGCAGATCCGAGAGAAGCTGCGGATAGCTCAGGAGCGTTATGAGAAGTACGCCAACCGACATAGGAGTGATCTGGAGTTTGCAGTAGGGGACATGGTGTTCCTTAAGGTGTCCCCAATGGCAGGCGTCAAGAGGTTTGGAAAGAGAAACAAGCTAGACCCCGGGTATGTAGGCCCTTTCGACATCGTCGAGCGCATCGGAGTTTCTGCTTACAGGTTGTCGTTACTTGCCTCTTTTCCAGATGTGCATGACGTTTTCCATGTGAGCCAGTTGCGGAAGTGCGTCTGCAGCGATCGACATGTCCTAGATTCCATGCCAGTGCTGCAACCCAATCTGTCGTTTGTAGAGCAGCCTGCTCGTATTTTGGAGAGGCAAGATCGAGTTTTGCGGAGGAAGACCATCCCTATGGTCAAGGTCCTTTGGGATAATCAGGATGTTCGGGGTGCGACCTGGGAGCTAGAGTCAGCTATGAAGGAGTCCTATCCTCACCTTTTTGACTAGATTCCCGGGTAAGTTTTGCCTCCTGAGTTTTCTTTCTTTTTCGTGCTTCCCTCGTTTTGAATTGTCGTTGCAAAGTTTCGGGTCGAAACTTTTGTTAGGGGTGACTGTAACGCCCCGGGTTTTTCTCTCAATCTATTTAACAAAGCGTACGAACTTAAAAATAGTCATCTGAAACCGAGATTTCAATTTAGGATGTCAGTACGGAAGGGCGTTACCATAGCGGGAGCGTCGTCGTCGTCGTCCGGCGAGTAATTCTGAATCGAGCCACATTTGCAACATAACTACGTAAGTATGCATATTTGAGGTTTTCCTTTCCCTTTTGGTTGTTTCATCAAGAGGCAAGCTATTATGATTATGTTTTCGTCCTGGAGGATTTTTCATGCGGGTAGACATATACGTATAAACTTGCGCTTGTTAGTATGCGTAATTCAAAAAAATAGAGAAGGTTTGGGGTAGGGGGAATTTATGCAAGAGTACGTGTATATATATATAAAGGTGTATGTGGCTTATGTGCCTTGTGTGTGTGCACATGCATGATCATATTGGTGTTGATCAAAACAAAAAAATTTCTTTTGGAGTTATTATGGCTCATTATTTATAAGGGGGAGGTTTGATATGGCCGGTCACTATTTCATTTTATTTCCAATCCTTCTCTTCTCCTCGATAGCTCCAGTTTGGGTGCGTGCGAGGGTGGGCTAGGGTTGCGCCGGAGCCGCCGGTCGTCCGTGGCTTTGGCCGTCAGAGGAAGCTTAGAGTCGTCGGAGATCGTCCTCGTCGCCGGGGCTAGAGCTTGCTCGGCTCTTGATGAGTCCTGATTTTATACACCTTCATGGACTCATCCGGGCCATTATTTAGTCAATATCACGCACTTTAGCCTTATTATAGTTTATAATTGATAACCCATGCTAGGTGCACATTTTGGCCCACTTTGGTGTGTTTTCGTGTTTATTTCCTTTCATAGTACTCATATGTTGTTAAGTGCCACTTTCGGTGGCTAGATCTGTGTTTGTGCTGGAATAGGAGGCGTGCAAGTGTTTCCGGTGCAATTCTGCACAGGAACACTGCGCACGATCACTTGTTCTAGTGCGCACGACCACCGGTCGTGCGCCACTGATCGTGCGCACTTAACCCCTTTTTACGAGTTCTGTCTGGTGCAGTGCGCACGACCATCAACTCCAGTGCGCACGACCACCGGTCGTGCGCCACTGTCCGTGCGCACTTAATACTAATTTTATGAGTTCTGTCTCACCTATTGCGCACGACCACCGACGCTAGTGCGCACGATCAACGGTCGTGCGCCACTGGTCGTGCGAACATTTTATTTTATAATTTCATCTCTTGCAGGTTCTGTCCAGGCAGTGCGCACGATCGCAGGATTCCAGTGCGCACGACCACTGGTCGTGCGCCAATGATCGTGCGCAGTGTTTAATCCAGCGCCTATTTAAGCGCCTGTTGCGATTTTAGGGCGATTATTCATTCCGGGAGCGGGATTTCTGTTCCGTACGCCGCCGACCGCCCCCTTGGATCGCCCCTACTTCATCTCCTACGCAAGGGGAAGCTTCCTCGGTCCATTCCTAGACATCCTCCATCGTCCGTGAGTGTTCCCCATCATCCGCAAGCCTCCAAGCAATCATTTTCGCTTTCCGCCCGGTGAGAAGAAGAAGAGACCTTGAGTCGAAGACGACGGAGCACGTAGGGAGATTGTGACAGCCCTCTACGCCGGAAGCATCGTCCGCCCGAGTCCGGAGGTAGCCCGACAACCTACCATTCCGGCCGTGAACGGCCGCTAGTCTTCACCACCGGTTATCTCCTTCCTCTTTCCTTGATTGTACCCCTTTGAATCTTTTACTAAATGAATATTGTGATATTTACTTGATGAGAATGAATGTTTCTGTGTTCTTATTCATGGGTTGGTTGTGATTCACCACGTTCAAGCGCACTCACTCACACACGCACGCAAGGTGTTTGCTCCGTGTTGGCAAGAGCTAACGACGGTTGTGAAGAGGTGTTTGCGACCCTCACTCTCTCGCGCCTGAGTCCACTTCATTCGCCTCACGAAGCACGGCATCGCGGCCGTTGCATCCACCTCACGTTGCGAAGCGGAGTTCTCGACCCGCATCTCTTTTATTGTTGTTAAAATTAGGAAAACCAACCAAAAACCCCTCTTTGTGTTTGTGAAACACTTGTGTAACAATATTCACTGCGCGATTCGATCACCCATCCTGCATTCCTCAAGAGACCGACATCCGGGGAATTTATTCTCCACAATTATTACTTGACAGCGACCGGTGCACTTGCCGACGCGCATCAAGTTATTGGCGCCGTTGCCGGGGAATGCAGACGTGATGAATTCGTCTGTGTGAAGCTTTGTTGCACAAGAATTTCCCTTTCTTTCACCTCTTTTGTTCACCTCTGTATTCGCAGCATGACCTCCATTCAGGAATGCATCTACCATGGAAGCTTAAACGATTTAAGGGATCAAGCAAAAAGGAACAATCATGACTTTGGGATCTCCGCCGACGTCATTGAGTACATGTATGGGAACTGCAAGTTCAGCGGAGATGAGCATGAAGATGCGGGGCAACACATGCGGGATTTCTTAGACATCTACTACACTTGTATTTTCAGTGGAGTTGAAAATGACCCACAGAAGATTCTGGCATTTTCATTCTCCCTGCACAAAAAAGCCAAAAGCTGGTATTGGGATACCCGGAAACGAGAGGTGATCACATGGAAACAACTCGAAGGGAGATTTTTACAAGAGTTTCAACATCGTACTCAAGCCTTGGATAAGTACAGGGAACTCATGACCTTTGGACAAGGGAAGGAGGAGACGTTAGACAATGCTTGGGAACGTTTCCAGTCCCTGCATAGGGGTTGTTACCGTGGTGATCTCTCGGAAGCTTTCTTAATTCAGATTTTTTATTTTGGAGTGCGGGAGAAATTCCGTCTTCTATTTGATGTGGCAGCCGGTGGGGCCCTGTTTAATAAATCGGGGAAGGACGCATGGGAAGTGGTCGTGAATATTGTTCACACCAGTCAGCATTGGAGTCATGTCATTTGCTCCACAAGTACTGCTGCAGTTAATGCCGTGACGCTCAAGGGAGCAGCGGATTTGGTGCCTCCTGATCAACCAGAACAGTTAGCAACCTTGGTGGTTGGGGTATTGAACAAAATGAATGACCAATCAGTCGCAATCCAACAGCTTCGCTCTACTATTGGGACTCTTTCTGATGTTGTTTCTGGACTTGCAATTCAGCATCCTGAGTCAGTAAATACCATGCGATTGAGAAGTGGGAGAAGTGTAGACAATCCCCCTCGACCGGAACCGCTTGCGGTTTCCACTGACAAGCCTAATGAAGACATCCACGAGAAGCCGACTCAGATTCATTTCGAGCCACATCCCGTGAGTGAGGCACAACCCTTGAAAAGCGCTGCTCACCCCCCATTTCCCCACAGGCTGCGCAACGAGAAATCCGAGAAGCAATTCCACAGATTCTTGGAAGTAATGAAAGGAGTGCAAGTGAGCATACCACTCATTGAAGCTATCTCTCAAATGCCGGGCTACTCCAAGTTTTTGAAAGACTTGATCTCGAAGCGGAAGCAGTTGGAGGGTCTCAAAACTATCGACCTCACCGAGGAGTGCTCCGCCATTGTTTCCAATTTACCCACAAAGTGCAAGGATCCGGGCAGCTTCACGATCCCTTGCAGGATTGGCCAGCACCGTTTCAGCCAGGCACTCTGTGACTTGGGGGCATCAATCAACTTGATGCCACTCTCTATCTTTCGTGAACTTGGTGCTGGTATCTTGAAGCCAACACAGGTAATGCTGCAACTTGCTGATCGGTCGATCAAGAAGCCATCAGGAATTGTCGAGGACCTCACAATCATTGTAAACGGTCTCGCTTTCCCAGCTGATTTTATCATTCTCGACATGAAGGTCGATACAAATGTACCCATTATCTTGGGGCGGCCCTTTCTGGCTACTGCTCGTGCTATTATTAATGTGGAGCAGGGGGAGCTCACTCTAAGACTGGGGGAGGATGCTATATCGTTCAATGTCCATAGCCCTTCGCAACTCTTTGAAATAACGGAGTGTGAGCCAGCAGAGGCACTTGAAGAATTCGATGGTCAGAACGATGTGGAGTTGGATGACCGCGAGGTGTGTTGGCAGCACAAAGACAAGGAGGAGGAGGGTGTTCACTCAAACCAGCCCGATTTGGCACATTCAATTGGAGAGCCCTCCAACGTTTCTGCTGATCCAGACCCTTGTTCGGCTCTCAAACAACTTCCGGACTCTCTCAAGTATGTCTTTCTTGGAGAAACAAACACGCATCCGGTGATTATCTCGGCAGCCCTCTCCGCTGCCAACGAAACTGCACTAGTGGGCGTGCTGAGAAGGTACCACAAGGTCTTCGGACGTTCTCTAGCTGACATCAAGGGAATCAGCCCCACGGTCTGCATGCATAAGATCCTCCTTGAAGATCAGTACAAACCGACAGCACAACCCCAAAGGCGGCTGAACCCGAAAATGCAAGAGGTTGTGAAGGCTGAAGTGATAAAGCTTTTAGATGCTGGCATCATTTACCCAATCAGCGATAGCAAATGGGTCAGTCCAGTCCAGGTGGTCCCAAAGAAGGGAGGGATCACTGTCGTTGCCAACGAGAAGAATGAGCTGCTACCGACCCGAATGATCACTGGGTGGAGAGTCTGCATTGACTACCGCAAGCTGAACGATGCGACGCGCAAGGACCATTTCCCACTCCCCTTCATTGATCAGATGCTAGAAAAGTTAGCAGGGCAGGATTACTACTGTTTCTTGGATGGGTACTCAGGGTACAATCAGATTTTAATTGACCCTTCTGATCAATACAAGACTACATTCACATGTCCATCCGGTACCTTCGCGTTCAAAAGAATGCCATTCGGACTGTGTAATGCCCCCGCAACTTTCCAACGTTGTATGCTCGCCATTTTTGCTGACATGGTAGGGGATTTCCTCGAAGTCTTTATGGACGATTTCACTCTATTTGGCAGTAGTTTTGACAGTTGCCTCGCAAATTTGGCCAAGACATTGAAGCGGTGTGAAGACACCAATCTTATCTTAAACTGGGAGAAATGCCACTTCATGGTGCGCGAAGGAATCGTCTTGGGGCATAAAGTTTCCTGTGAAGGGCTTGAAGTGGATCAAGCGAAAGTTAGTGTCATCAGAAACCTCCCTCCACCCATGTCAGTGAAGGGCATTCGAAGTTTTCTTGGCCATGTGGGCTTCTATCGAAGGTTCATCAAGGACTTCTCCTCCATCTCAAAGCCTTTATCTCGCCTGCTGGTTAAGGATGTCCCATTCCATTTCGATGAAGCATGCATGCACGCCTTCGAAACTTTACGGGGACAACTCATCTCAGCCCCAATTCTGGTGGCACCCGACTGGACTCTACCTTTCATTATCATGTGCGACGCAAGTGATGTGGCCGTAGGTGCTGTTCTCGGTCAAAAGAAAGACAAGACTTTTCACACTATCGCGTATGCCAGTCGAACTCTCAACAGTGCACAAGCCAATTATACCACCACGGAGAAAGAAATGCTAGCTGTGGTCTTCGCTTTTGAAAAGTTTCACTCATACTTGGTACTCTCCGAAGTGATCGTGTATACGGACCACGCCGCTCTCAGGTATCTTTTCAGTAAGAAAGAATCCAAATCGCGTCTGATTCGTTGGATTTTACTCTTGCAGGAATACAATCTGGAAATCAAAGATAAGAAAGGGGTGGAGAACGTGATTGCTGATCATCTCTCACGTTTGGAGTACGACACTCCTAATTGCGTTGTGGAGGAAACTGACGACTATTTCCCGGATGAAAAGTTATTTGCAATCACTACATCCTCCCCGACCGCACCTTGGTATGCAGATATTGCTAATTACTTGGCTTGTAGAACACTCTCCCCGAGTTTGTCCCCTCAGCAAAGACGGAAGCTTGTCTCCGACGCAAAATACTATTTTTGGGAAGATCCGCTCTTGTTCCACACATGCAGCGACGGGATTATTAGGCGTTGCATTCCGGAAGCTAAGTTTCAGTCTGTATTACAGCATTGCCATGACAGAGAGGCCGGCGGGCACTTCGGGGCCGTTCGAACAGCACGAAAAATCCTGCAATGTGGATTGTTCTGGCCGACCCTCTTCCGGGATGCCCATGCCTATGTCACCAAGTGCGACGAATGTCAAAGGACTGGGAATATTTCCCGGCGTGATGAGATGCCCCTTAATAACATGCTGGTTTGCGAACCCTTTGACGTCTGGGGAATAGACTTCATGGGCCCTTTCCCAATGTCTCATGGTAAGCATTACATTATTGTGGCAGTTGATTATGTCTCGAAGTGGGTGGAAGCTGAGGCGGTTGCCACGAATGATGCCAACACTGTGCTGCACTTTATCCACAAGAACATCTTCTCCAGGTTTGGGACGCCGAGAACTATCATCAGCGACGGCGGGAGTCATTTTTGCAATAGACAGTTTGTGCAGCTCATGAAAAAGTTTGGGGTCCATCATAAAATTTCTTTGGCTTACCACCCCCAAACATGCGGGCAAGTCGAAGTCTCCAACCGCGAGCTCAAGCGAATAATTGAGAAATCAATACATTCAAATAGGAAGGAGTGGGCTAAGAAGGTCGATGACGCATTATGGGCCTACCGGACTGCGTTCAAAACACCCATTGGAATGACTCCGTTTCAATTAGTCTATGGCAAGGCATGTCACCTCCCTGTAGAGCTGGAGCATAAAGCATTATGGGCTACCAAACTGTTGAACATGGACATTGGAGCCGCGGCCGAAGTGCGTCGGTCCCAACTCAACGAGTTAGAGGAGCTCCGTCATTTTGCTTATGAAAACGCTCGCATCTATAAGGAGAAAACGAAAAAATGGCATGATCAGCATATAATTCCTAAGGAGTTCAAAATTGGGGACCAGGTGCTGCTCTACAACTCCCGTCTCCGCCTCTTCCCAGGGAAGCTTAAATCGAGGTGGAGTGGTCCTTTCTCCGTGACCGATGTCTCGCCTTTTGGTGCCATTGAAATATCTGGAGATAAGGGGGACAAGTTTAAGGTCAATGGACATCGGCTGAAGTTATATGATGGCGCCACTATTAACAAGGAGTGTCAGTTGTTGACATTGGGAGATGGACTTCATACAAGCACCGGCAGCTGATTTCCTATTCTTGTCTCTTATCTTTTGTGTGAAACTCTAGTTCTGAACTTTTTCTTTTTTAAATTCCTGCACTCTTTATAAACAATGCTAATACAGGTATTTGGTCCAGCTTAAGGACGTTAAATGAAAGCGCTACTGGGAGACAACCCAGATTTCCGTTTTTTTTTATATTTCCTTTTATCTAACCTTTCCTAGTTCAGTTTTTGTTTTTGCTTTTGTTGTTTTGAGTTTTGCTTGCAGGTTTTGTGTTCGATGGTGGATGCTGCGGATTGTCTTGATTTTAAACGCCATTCTTCTGGTATGCTCACGTGCTGAGCATTGGGTAACTTCTTCCCTAGCTTTCAATTTTGATTTTCACTGTCATATCATTATGTTGTATGGTTTTGATTAAGTCTGGGGGAGAGCCGTTTCTTTGTCACCCACTGCACATGCTCATCTCATTTGCATACTAGAAGTATTTTAATTTCAGTTATTTAGTATCGTTCATCTTCACACACCACTTCACCCACTTGAGTGCGTGCTTTCTTTTGTGTTGTTCCGTTTAAACTAGTTTGGTTGGAATGTGAAATAGGCTATTAACACAGGAATTATTATTTGGAGCGCGGTGTCGACTCATGTAGTGTTCTAGTCGCTTCGCATGCTATAGTTGAACCTGAGTAGAATTAGATTTTCTTTATGCATTTAATTTATGTGTAGTATCTCTGCGTAAATTTAGATTTAATGTACTCAAGTGGTGAATTCGAATGAAATTGATGATAACCCGGTGTTGTGTGTGTGCGGTCGCTAAACGTGTGTTGCTCGAGTCGGGAGGAAGGTTTATCTTTCTCGTGGGCTAAGAACTTGCCCCAAGCGACTCTTGAAGCATGGGTGAGAGCTACTTGTTGAGTCAAGCATGATGTAGGCCACCATTTGGCTAGTTTGAGCTTTGCTATTCCATGCCCCTTTCATTCACCTTTGCAAGCCAAATTTGTGCCTACCATTTTTATGTTCAGCTCCTCCTCATCCACCAAAGCCTGAAGCCTATCCTACGCCCGCAACCAAAAAAATGTTTTAACTGTGCTCATAATTTCCAACTTGTGTGGTGTGTGGTATCATTGTGTTTTGAAGAGAAAATAATGTCTATCCGCTGATTTTGAACCAACTGGAGGTTGCTTGAAAGAAGAAAAATATATAAAAGGAAAAAAAGAAGAGTATCCTGAAAATAATCCTCCCAAGCTAAAGAGAAAAATCTGTTGGTATTTGTAAAGTAGGCTGTGTGCACACCTGGTTTTCATGATAAGTCTGGGGGTGTGTCACACGAGAATAGTTGTTTGGTTTTGTAAGGTGCAGTGTGCCGTTGGCTCATTTGGGTTGCGTAGCCGTCATGTTTATCTTTGCATATCATTCCGTAACCTAAGCCCCGTTTTAATCCTATAAGTCCTACTGATTTGACTTGCGAGTTTGCTAGCGCCGTGGAGAGAGTGTGACCGGGCAAGCGTATGGTTCACGACGTTGATGGATTTCAGCGGAGTTATTCCTAAGCCCCGATCTTTTGCAACACCCGCCTCAGCGTCTCGTCACTTTCATACCGGGCATGATCGTCAAATTCTTCATAATTCACCCACTGAGTACAATTAAATCTTTGATTACGCTTTAGTACTTACGTAAATTAGTTAGCATAGCTAGAATCTTCTTCTACTAGAATTCCTACTCGCATGCGTATGTTACTTCGCACTGTACTCCCCTGCGTAATTCGCTATTTTAATTATCTTTTTCAACTTCCGCCGGATTCGTTTGCTCGGGACGCGCAAACAGTTAAGTCTGGGGGTGTGATGAGTCCTGATTTTATACACCTTCATGGACTCATCCGGGCCATTATTTAGTCAATATCACGCACTTTAGCCTTATTATAGTTTATAATTGATAACCCATGCTAGGTGCACATTTTGGCCCACTTTGGTGTGTTTTCGTGTTTATTTCCTTTCATAGTACTCATATGTTGTTAAGTGCCACTTTCGGTGGCTAGATCTGTGTTTGTGCTGGAATAGGAGGCGTGCAAGTGTTTCCGGTGCAATTCTGCACAGGAACACTGCGCACGATCACTTGTTCTAGTGCGCACGACCACCGGTCGTGCGCCACTGATCGTGCGCACTTAACCCCTTTTTACGAGTTCTGTCTGGTGCAGTGCGCACGACCATCAACTCCAGTGCGCACGACCACCGGTCGTGCGCCACTGTCCGTGCGCACTTAATACTAATTTTATGAGTTCTGTCTCACCTATTGCGCACGACCACCGACGCTAGTGCGCACGATCAACGGTCGTGCGCCACTGGTCGTGCGAACATTTTATTTTATAATTTCATCTCTTGCAGGTTCTGTCCAGGCAGTGCGCACGATCGCAGGATTCCAGTGCGCACGACCACTGGTCGTGCGCCAATGATCGTGCGCAGTGTTTAATCCAGCGCCTATTTAAGCGCCTGTTGCGATTTTAGGGCGATTATTCATTCCGGGAGCGGGATTTCTGTTCCGTACGCCGCCGACCGCCCCTTTGGATCGCCCCTACTTCATCTCCTACGCAAGGGGAAGCTTCCTCGGTCCATTCCTAGACATCCTCCATCGTCCGTGAGTGTTCTCCATCATCCGCAAGCCTCCAAGCAATCATTTTCGCTTTCCGCCCGGTGAGAAGAAGAAGAGACCTTGAGTCGAAGACGACGGAGCACGTAGGGAGATTGTGACAGCCCTCTACGCCGGAAGCATCGTCCGCCCGAGTCCGGAGGTAGCCCGACAACCTACCATTCCGGCCGTGAACGGCCGCTAGTCTTCACCACCGGTTATCTCCTTCCTCTTTCCTTGATTGTACCCCTTTGAATCTTTTACTAAATGAATATTGTGATATTTACTTGATGAGAATGAATGTTTCTGTGTTCTTATTCATGGGTTGGTTGTGATTCACCACGTTCAAGCGCACTCACTCACACACGCACGCAAGGTGTTTGCTCCGTGTTGGCAAGAGCTAACGACGGTTGTGAAGAGGTGTTTGCGACCCTCACTCTCTCGCGCCTGAGTCCACTTCATTCGCCTCACGAAGAACGGCATCGCGGCCGTTGCATCCACCTCACGTTGCGAAGCGGTGTTCTCGACCCGCATCTCTTTTATTGTTGTTAAAATTAGGAAAACCAACCAAAAACCCCTCTTTGTGTTTGTGAAACGCTTGTGTAACAATATTCACTGCGCGATTCGATCACCCATCCTGCATTCCTCAAGAGACCGACATCCGGGGAATTTATTCTCCACAATTATTACTTGACAGCGACCGGTGCACTTGCCGACGCGCATCAGCTCTCGGTGTGTTGATCGCGCTCCATCGGGTCGCGGGGTAGTGCGAAGCAAGAAAACCCCTCTTCCATCTCCTCCCCTCTTCTCTTTTACTTCATCCTGCTCTTTTTTTTTTCTGGTTGTGCTCCTGATTATGGCTGTTGGCAGTGTGCTTTTTCTGCCCTGTTTGGGAAATGTCATTAGCAGATTTCTATTCTTTTTTTTGCTGCTGCCTATACCGTGCTTTCCTCCCTAGTTCTTGATGGCAGCCTTGTTCGGGAATTTAGTCTAGTAGTTCCTTGCTTCCCAAGTTAATTATCAGGTTTGGGGGCACCTTTGCTAGCAGTTTTTGCTAAAATTCTGCAGCGGTTTTGCTCCCTATAGATTTGGTTTGGTGGCTGCTCCCTATACTTTTGTTTGGGGGCTCCTTCTTTCATGATAAATTGGAGGTTGTGATGTTTTTATGTTAGGGGGCTGCTGTATTATTAATTGGGGGCTGCTCTTGTTTTCGTTCCTTTTTCTGTCCAGTAAGGGCTGCTGCTGTATTGTTATTTGGGGGCTGCTATGTTAATGTTTCCTCTTTTTATGTTAAATTGGGGCTGTTTTCATGCTTTCTTAATAATGGGATGTTGCTGCTATAATTTCCTTAGGGGGCTGCTGTGATGCTTGCTTTTTGGTTGGGGGCTGCATCTTACTCTTTGTCTAATCAAGGGATGATGCTGCGTTCTTTTCTTTTGATGGGGCTGCCTCTTTGCCCTTGATTTGTGAGGGGGCTGCTCCTTGCCATTTGAGGGATTCTTCCTGTTTTCTTTTATTATCTAGGAGTTGTTCTTATCCCTGTGCATTTTACTTGTTGGGGGTTGTTTTGCTGATACCTTAATTAGAGGGCTGTTGTTACCCTCTTTCCTTGTCTAACGGGACTGCCTTATAAAATTTGGTTTGGGGCGGCTGAAGTTGGATCCTTGGGATATTTTCTGTTCTTTTGGGCTGCTTTGCTTCACTCTTGTTGGGTTTCATTACTTGCAAAATAATTCTGCGCGCTTCGATTACAAGTAGCTAGAAATGGTCAATATTATGGTGGTTCTATTTGCTAACTCCTTGGCACACTTAATTGGCCCTGTTTTATTATATGCTAGCTGCTATGGTTGGGTGAATCATTCTATCCCTCTTTTATATGCTAGCTGCTATATGTTTAGCTTTGTTCCGATCCCGGGCTAATCCTTGATGGTTTATTCTAGTTGATTTTGTTCCGGATCATGTTTTACTTGGCTACTTCTGCATATTTACTTGGCTAAATATTGATGGACTTGTTTGCACTGGAAGGATGGGTACAGGGAACACTGGGTTCCCCCATCACAGATCTTTTAATAGTGGTTGGTAGGGCGATGAGACCACCACCACGTCGCCTTTTTATTTGGGGTGAACATCCCCTTTATGTGCGTGGTTAGTGACATTGTTTGGGTCCGCCACCACTGGTTCGTTTTGAACATCCCCTTTATGTGAGTGGTTAGTGACATTGTTTGGGTCCGCCACCACTGGTCCATTTTTTGCATTATATGCCAAGTTTAGTCATGCTCTTGCTTATCGGGCTGGTTCTATGCGGGATCTTCTTAACCTTCTATTACTGAAATCTTTATATAAGCGTATATACATATAGTTATATATATATGTGTATATGTATACATATATATATATATGTATTTATATACCCCTTTCAGCTTGGATATGTCACATGTTACTTCTCCTGCTCTTAGTTTTAGCTATGCTGTTTTCTTGCACCCTTTGGGTTGAGGCATTCTTTTCTTATGGATGCCTCAGATTCAGGTTTGTAGCTGCCATCGGAGTTTGAGCGGGGTCGATCAGTTCCCTGTCGAGGCCTTCCTCTCTTGTAGGTGAGGATTCAGTTTCTTTTGTTGTAGCTTTTCTTTATGGCTGTTGACTCTCTTCCTGCGGGTTCGTGTCAGTTGTTGACGCCCGTATGGTTTTGTTTGGTTTACTTGCTGATGCTGCTGCTAGCTTCCTTTACTGCTGCTTAGTTATTTTGTACTCGTACACTCTGAGAAAAGCCTATTTTTGCTGAATTTTAATGCAGTTTTTTTAGCAGATAAAAATTTGTTCTTTTAATTGTTTGTCGCATTTATTATTAAGTATCACCTATTTGCAAAGCGTAAAACAAAATATAATGATACTTCTTTATTATATACTAAATTTAGACAGGCGATCGACCTGGAGACGTCTCTGATCTTTAGCGTCGTTAGGGATAAAATGAACTTATTTTCTTCCGTTGTGTACGCATATTTTTGGTAAAGAGCGACTATGTAAACCGCAGGGCCGAGGGGCACGGCTTCCTAACCTAATGAAAATAATCTTAAAAGATAATGCTTTTATTAATTCATATCTTTTCTCGTAAAAATGTTCGTTTGAGTGCTCGCCTGAACGTCTGTAGTTGTCCACTACAGGACGTGGCATTATGACGCGTGTTTTCCACCTTTACTCTGATATTATAATTTATTTCGGGAAAATACGGGTTGTGACAGAGAATCGTCCCGGGTCATTCAGTTTTGGCGGCAATTTGTTAAGGAGGACAACCGAACATTCCGCGTTAAGAGAAACACGCGAAACATCTTCGAGTCGCTTTTTATTAGAAAGCAGCTCCTTAAGATATTTCACGTATTTTGGCATTTGGGAGAGTGCCTCGCAGAAAGGAACGTTTATGTTAATTTGTTTTAAATTTTGTAGAAATTTTGATGGCGCGTCCCCTCCGACACTCCATGATGATGATGACCTGGCTGCCGAGGCGCTGCGCCACAAAGATCTGAGGTGCCGTGATGATGCTGATGGAATACCGCGTTATAATCTCCGCCCGGCGTGCCAAAACCGCCATGAAAAATTAGACTTTTATTCATGCACTTTTTTTATATTAATAAATATAAAATTATTTCATGCTAGATGATAATTTTATATTTATTAAAATGGTTGTAATTTTTAATTTGAACTCTTAATTTCATTTTGGTGTGTATTTAACCATACAGATGGATGAGGTTTCATCTCCATCATGGATGGTTATGATTTTGTGTAAACTCCTATTTAAAGGGGTCCTTATGAAGGAATGAGATATTGAAGACCAAAGAAACCCTAATCTCCCCCTTAGAGATTTCGGCCAAGAGGAGGAAACCACCTTGCCGCCGCCCCCCCTCTCTTGGTGTGACTCCATGGCCACCTCCCTCAATCCTCTTCGGTGCGACTCCGGCGAGACTTCCGCGGTGCGACTCCAAGGAAGAAAGGGTGCTTCTCATTCGGTGCGACGTCGGTGGAATCGTGGAGAGAGAGTTTCTCCCACCTTATCTTGTGTGTTCATCTTCTTGGTTGGGTAACCCCTCTACTTGGTAGTGATTCTTTCTACGCTTAGTTTGTGGAGGTTTTGTCGAATCGTTTTATCTGTGGCTTTATTTTTCTCGCTTGCAAAAATATGAAATCTAAGTGTTGTTATTGAATCTCTTGTTGTTCGGATCGGGTAGATCCGGTGCGGGAGCGAAGCTTGGCCTAGCCTTGATTTGCTCTCCAAGATTGGCGCACTTGGCGCTAACAAGGGAGTTAATCTCAACTAACGCTTTATCGCCGCTTGAATGTTCACCACCGCTCCAGGAAAATTGTCGCTGCATTTTGAAATGAATCGATTGATGGAATAGATGCTTGTGTAGGTGCGGTGAGTTGTGTGCTTGTTGGAGAGGTAGGTCTTAAGCACGTTGTATCGAGTCCGGCTTACGGTGAGTTGTGTGCTTGTCGGAGAGGTAGGTCCTAAGGATTTGGAGAGCCAACCGACCCCTTTTCGTTCGCTTTTGGTCGGACCTCTTCCAAGTTATGTTATTTTCTGTGATGAATGTTGTCCGTTAGAGTAACGTCCACGTCGTCACGGTACCCCTACATCAATTTGGTATCAAAGCTGGTCGTTTCAACTCCCACGTTGCAAACATCCTCACTGCGATCCTTGTTGGTTGTTCTAATCAATAGGAAAATCTGAAAATTTTCGGATTGGTCTGCGTTTAGTAAAAACTCAGAAATATAAAACTTGTCAGAAAAATCTGAAATTTTTTCTGTAGCTTCCTGCACGTATTTCCAGCAGCATTAGAACTGAAACTTTTTCGATTCGTCCTCGTTAGGTCGGCCTGAAAATTGGAACCATCGTAATTCTATCTAGGTGGTGTGCGAATAGTGGTCTGAAATCTGAAATTTTTGTCAAAATTCAGGAAAAAAAAAATTTTAACGATCCACGTATTACGCACATCAGGAATCTATAAAAATATCCTATGTTCAATCTAGCTACAGCCCTAGGAAAAATCATCTTCCTAAATTTTTCCTGAACCTGAATGCCCACTAGGCTAGGAACGGAGTACGCGACACCGTCTACGTCTAGGATGGCTGCGAATCAGCAAAATGATCCCAACACCATGGCCATAGCAGGTCTACGTACTGAAATGACTGAGCTTAGGATGATGTTAGAACAAATTTTACGGAATCAAGGAGGACCACCACCACCACCCGGTGATGTTGAGGGGCCCAACCGGCAACAACCGGTCACTGATTTGGATTCCGATGGGGACCCTCCGCGAGTGCCCCCTCGAGAACGCCACCCCGAGCGTGGTTTCGATATCACTAGAGCCATCAAGATTGATGCCCCCACCTACGATGGCATGGGAGACTCCCAGGTCTTCCTTAGCTGAGTAGTTGACATGGAATGTTACTACCAGTGGCACAATCTCACGGATCTCCAAAAGGTCCAAGTCGCCCGCATGAAATTGACAGATCGTGCGAAAACCTTTTGGCTGAATGAGGAAAGGAGGTTGGGAGCCGGACAGGAAGTCCCACCTATTGGATTGGCGGTGATGAAAAATTTGCTCACCGACCAATACGTTCCCGCTTACCACCGAACACAAATGTTCGATGAACTTGCCACCCTGCGGCAAGGTTCAAAGTCGGTGGCCGAGTATATGGGAGAGTTGAAAGACCGTATGGTGCGTTGCGAGCTTAGGGAACCCCCAGAGGTCACATTATCCAGGTTTCGTAAGGGGCTTCAACCTGATATCCAGCGGAAGCTCTTGCGCTATGGGCACACAGATCTGAACACGACTTTCAATGCCGCCCTAGACATTGAAAAACACTTAGCCGCCAAGGCTCACTCCCGTTATTCCCACACGAGGAATAAGACCACCGTTGGAGAGTCTTCTTCCACCTATCCGGACAAGGGAAGGTCTAGAACCACCGAGTCTAAGTCTATCGTGATCACCGCTAGGAACACTAGGAACCCCACAAGCGAGCGTGTCCCCATTGGGAAAGTTAGCAAGGCCAATACCACTTGTTATTCTTGCGGTGTTCAAGGCCACTATGCCTTTGAATCCCCAACTAAGACTAAGGCCGTTTCCCTCTTAGACATGGTCGCCGATTCTACTGACTATGTGTATGAGGCCGCTGAGGAGAGCGACCCTGAAGGGGTCCCAAGCGATTTGGAAGACGATCCCCCCTCATGGTGATGCATTGTATTCTGGCCACTCCACGTCCGCTAGATGACTGGAGGAGGACGAGTATCTTCTCTCTGATCTTTAAGAGTGGTGACAAGCTGTGCAAGCTCATTATAGATAGTGGTAGCTGTGTGAATGTTATCTCTGAGAATGCTGTTAAACGTATGAATCTGACCACGAAACCACACCCCACACCCTACCAGGTAGCTTGGGTTAGCAAGGTTACCATCCCAGTTAGCAAGCGTTGCCTGCTCCCTCTTGCCTTTAAATCTTACACTGATGAGGTCTGGTGTGCTGTCCTCCCCATGGACGCGTGCCACGTGTTATTAGGCCGCCCTTGGCTTTATGACCGTGACGTCACACATTTTGGTCAAGCCAATACTTATGAATTCAAATTCAATGGTAAGACCATCACTTTGAGACTGACCGTTCCGAAGGAGCCGGTAGCTTTGGCTAAGGACACTACCGTCCCGGCCGAGAGGAAGGCCTTGAGCCTAGTTAGTAGGAGAGAGTTTGTGAGAGATCCTTTTCTTGAGGGAGTTATGTACGCATTAGTTCTTATGAGTGCGAAGGGTGAATCGGAAGCGTTGAATGATTTGCCTAGGGAGTTACGGGTACTTTTAGACGAATATAAGGACGTGTACCCAGACGAGTTGCCTTCTGTGTTACCTCCATTGAGGAACATACACCATGCGATAGATCTTATTCCGGGTTCGTCCCTGCCGAACCAACCCCACTATAGGCTTCATCCCGCGGCCCACAAAGAGCTGCAGACTCAGATCGAGGATTTGATGATAAAAGGATTCATCAGGAATAGCATGAGTCCTTGTGCGGTGCCAGCCCTTCTTTCCCCCAAGAAGGATGGTACGTGGCGGATGTGTGTTGATAGCCGCGCTATCAACAAAATCACCATCAAGTACCGATTTCCTATTCCGCGCTTAGATGACCTTCTCGATGTCTTATCTGGCGCCACGATATTTTCTAAGTTAGATTTACGAAGCAGCTATCACCAGATAAGGATCCGCGAGGAAGATGAGTGGAAGACGACGTTTAAGTCTAAGGACGGGTTATACGAGTGGCTTGTGATGCCCTTCGGGCTATCCAATGCCCCCAGCACATTCTCCCGGATGATGACGCAAGTTTTTCAGCCATTCATGGGGAAGTTCGTAGTTGTCTACATCGATGACATCTTGGTTTACAACACTACTACCACCGAGCACATCTCCCACATGAGAGTGGTTCTTTCCACCCTACGGAAGGAAACTTTATTTCTGAATGTCAAGAAATGCACTTTCCATGTTACGGAGGTGGAGTTTTTAGGCTACATCGTTGGAACGGAGGGCATTAGAGTCCACCCTAGCAAGGTTAAGGTGATTAAGGACTGGCCCGTGCCGACCACAATACGTGAGGTGAGGAGCTTCCATGGGTTGGCAAATTTCTACCGTCGTTTCATCAAATACTTTAGCAGCATCATGGCCCCCATTAGTGACTGCATGAAAAAAGGTGAGTTTACTTGGACGAAGTCCGCCACCTTCGCTTTCCAACGCATCAAAGAGCTTATTACGGAGGCACCCATCTTACGTCTATCTGACTTCTCGAAAGTCTTTGAGCATACTTGTGACACTTCGGGCGTGGGGATAGGAGGTGTCTTGAGTCAGGAAGGGCACCCTGTGAGTTTCTTTAGTGAAAAGTTGGCGGGCGCTAAATTGAATTATTCCAACAATGATAGGGAATTTTATGCGGTCATTAGATGCTTACACCACTGGCAGCATTATCTCCTCTCTAAGGAGTTCGTGATCCTCTCCGATCACGAAGCATTATGATTTATCAATGGCCAACATAAAATCAGCCTGCGTCACGCCAAGTGGGTACCCTTCCTACATGGTTACACTTTTAATCTCAAACACCTTAAGGGAGCGGACAATCGGGTTGCGGACGCTCTTAGTCGCCTATCCCTTTTAGTCACCACTATGGAGGTTAACGTTGTCCGGTTCGAGCGAATCAAAGATGAGTACGCTACATGCCCGGATTTTCAGGATTCTTACCTATCTGCCCAGGATAGTTCCCCCACCACTATTACTGCGTTCGTTATCAAGGATTGCTACCTCTTTTGGCATGGGAAATTATGTATTCCGCAGTCATCTCTACGTCTCCATATCATCTGGGAACTGCATAGTGGCGGGTTGAGTGGCCATTTCGGTAGAGATAAGACTATCACCCTAGTTGAGGAAATGTTTTATTGGCCAAAGTTGAAGGCAATGGTAGGACGGGTAGTGAGTAGTTGCCGTACTTGCCAAGTTTCCAAGGGCACCAAAACCAACGTCGGTTTATATACTCTGTTGCCTATACCATCCGTACCTTGGGAGGATGTGAGCATGGACTTTGTCTTAGGCCTACCCACCACTTTTTGTCGTCACGATTCTATCTTCATAGTTGTGGATTGGTTCTCCAAAATGGCAAATTTTATACCATGTACTAGAACCGACGACGCATCTCATATCGCAAAGCTATATTTTAAGGAATTTGTTAGTCACCGAGGAGTGCCGAAGACAATTGTCTCGGATAGGGATGTTAAGTACACGAGCTACTTCTGGAAGACACTTTGGATCCTAATGGGTACCAAACTATTGTTTTCCTCCGCCTATCCTCTAACCGATGGGCAAACTGAGGTGGTTAACCGGAGCCTAGGGAACCTTCTTAGATGTCTCGTGAGTGATCATAAAGGCACATGGGATCTTCTTCTTCCCCATGCTCAGTTAGCCTACAACAATTCCAAAAATCGGTCCACCGGTTTGTCTCCAAATGAGATTGTCCACGGGTACAAGGCCCCGGTGCCTCTTGACTTGGTTCCCTTGCCCCCAACATACAAGGCAAGTCAATTTGCACAATCCTTCGCCCAACATATTCACGACCTTCATGCACGTATACGAGCTACCTTGACCGCTCAGTATGATTCTTATCAGGCACACGCCAATATACATCGGAGAGTGTCACACTTCAAGGTTGGCGACTTGGTCTTAGTACGATTAGTTCCCGAACGTTTGCCATCTGGCACCGTTAAAAAGTTAGCACCTAAGCGCACCGGCCCTTTTCGGTTCATCAAGAAAATAGGTGACAACGCTTTTGTTTTGGATTTGCCTGTCGAATGGGGAATCTCCCCTATTTTTAACATCTCGGATTTAACGATGTTCGTATCGCCTCCAAATTAGTTGAGTTCCTTGACGTCTTCTCCTTCCACCAAATCTTCTAATGGGTTGGGGAGTGGTAGTACGGATGACCTCTCTCTATCGGTTCCCACAGGTATTTCACCGGATGGTAAGTCGCATACTTTTATTCCTACTGCTGATATGTTCCCTAGGTTTCCGAAGACTTTTCTCACTCCGGACATGATACTTACTGCGGAGCCACTTACTACCTCGGAGGGTGCTACTTACCGCTTCCTCATCCATTGGCGTGATCGCCCTCCTTCAGACGATTCATGGGTCCTCACGACGGAGCTTCAACGACTGGATGCTGATCTTCTCCGCCGCTACCTCTCAGACCACGCATCGGAGATGCTTGATTTTGAGTGGGGGAGGATTGATGGCGCGTCCCCTCCGACACTCCTTGATGATGATGACCCGGCTGCCGAGGCGCTGCGCCACAAAGATTTGAGGTGTCGTGATGATGCTGATGGAAGACCGCGTTATAATCTCCGCCCGCAGCGTGCCAAAACCGCCATGAATAATTAGACTTTTATTCATGCACTTTTTTTATATTAATAAATATAAAATTATTTCATGCTAGATGATAATTTTATATTTATTAAAATGGTTGTAATTTTTAATTTGAACTCTTAATTTCATTTTAGTGTGTATTTAAACATACGGATGGATGAGGTTTCATCTCCATCATGGATGGTTATGATTTTGTGTAAACTCCTATTTAAAGGGGTCCTTATGAAGGAATGAGATATTGAAGACCAAAGAAACCCTAATCTCCCCCTTAGAGATTTCGGCCAAGAGGAGGAAACCTCTTGCCGCCGCCCCCCTCTCTTGGTGTGACTCCAAGGCCGCCTCCCTCCATCCTCTTCGGTGCGACTCCGGCGAGACTTCCGTGGTGCGACTCCAAGGAAGAAAGGGTGCTTCTCCATTCGGTGCGACGCCGGTGGAATCGTGGAGAGAGAGATTCTCCCACCTTATCCTGTGTGTTCATCTTCATGGTTGGGTAACCCCTCTCCTTGCTAGTGATTCCTTCTACGCTTAGTTTGTGGAGGTTTTGTCGAATCGTTTTATCCGTGGCTTTAATTTTCTCGCTTGCAAAAATCTGAAATCTAAGTGTTGTTATTGAATCTCTTGTTGTTCGGATCGGGTAGATCCGGTGCGAGAGCGAAGATTGGCCTAGCCTTGATTTGCTCTCCAAGATTGGCGCACTTGGCGCTAACAAGGGAGTTAATCTCAACTAGCGCTTTATCGCCGCTTGAATGTTCACCACCGCTCCAGGAAAATTGCCGCTGCATTTTGAAATGAATCGATTGATGGAATAGATGCTTGTGTAGGTGCGGTGAGTTGTGTGCTTGTTGGAGAGGTAGGTCTTAAGGACGTTGTATCGAGTCCGGCATACGGTGAGTTGTGTGCTTGTCGGAGAGGTAGGTCCTAAGGACGTTGTATCGAGTCCCGCATATTTTATCTATCAGATTTGGAGAGCCAACCGACCCCTTTTCGTTCGCTTTTGGTCGGAGCTCTTCCATGTTATGTTATTTTCTGTGATGAATGTTTCCGATAGAGTAACGTCCACGTCGTCACGGTACCCCTACATCAAATTTTTTATAATGCTCGTCCTTCCGCTCGTTGTTTATTTTCGAGGGATAAGGAAGGGATGGGCTAAAAATGTTTGGCACAGTCGAAATACTCGTTGTATCATCTATCGAGAGAGGGGGTGGAGGGGTCGGTGTTGAAACATGTACCTTGGGCTCAACCCGTTTTGGGGAGGTTACCTCTTTGCCGCTGCGAAGGTCTATGGCGTTGGCATTTTCTCGGGGGTTTGGATCTGTGTTCCCTGGTAGAGCTCCATATGGCCGCTCGGAGACCATCTTTGCCAGCTGTCCCACCTAATTTTCCAAGTTTTTAATCGATCCGGTAATATTCCGGATATTTGACTCGGTGGACGCAACGTATTTAGCAAAAATATCTTCGAGCGGAGAAGGTTTTGGAGGTGGAGGCTGAAATCCGTTTGGAAATCCTTGCGGAAATCCTTGCGGATTTACAATTGGTGGCCTCTGAGCATTATTAGGATTGCTCCAGGAAAAATTTGGGTGGTTCCTCCAACCCGGATTATAATTATTACTATACGGATTGTTATTAGGGTTGAAGGGGGGCCTAACTGGGTTGCCTAGGTAATCTATAGTTTCTTCGACAAAAGTATAATTATTATTATTAGTAGTAGGAGCCCAAGCGGGAGTGGAGGAGGAAGCAGTCATCTTCGTCACTTGCTTACTTAGCCGATCCACTTGCGAGGCTAGGTGAGCAGTGGCATCCACTTCATAAATCCCGGTCGGTTTGGCAGGGCGAGATCTAGGCGCATTCCATTGATAGGTGTTCATGGTCATTTCCTCGAACAGAGCTTGAGCGGTCGGCGGGGTTTTGTTGTTTAACATTCCCCCGGCGACTGCATCGATAATCTGTCGCGTGGAAAAATTTAGGCCATTATAAAACGTCTGATCCTATAGCCAGGACGGTAGCGCATGATGAGGACATCTACGCAGGAACTCTTTAAAACTCTCCCAAGTCTCATAGAGAGACTCAGAATCGTATTGAATGAAAGAGGCGATATCCGTACGTAACTTAGCGGTTTTTGACGGGGGAAAATATTTAGTTAAAAAGTGTTCCGTCAATTGGGCTCACGTGGTTATGGATCCTCTGGGAAGAGAAGTTAACCACACTTTTGCCTTTGTCCGTAACGAAAAGGGAAATAAGCGTAAACGTATGGCATCGTCAGTAACGCCATTAATTTTGAAAGTATCGCAGATTTCCAAAAAGTTAGAAAGATGTAAGTTTGGATCCTCATCTGGCAGACCGTCAAATTGTACTGACTGTTGTACCATTTGAATGATGCAAGATTTTATTTCAAAATTATTATTAGCCACTGTTGGGCGCGTTATACTCGATCTTGTATCCTCCAGATTTGGCCTGGCATAATATGTCATGGTCCGTGGCGGGGCCACATCTGGAATTTGATCAGCCATAGGTTCAGTGTAAGTATCTCCGACAGACTCTTCGGGAAATTTGAGTAAGTTTTTATCGCGAAGTCGAAGGCGCTCGTGAAGAGTGCGCTCGATTTCGGGGTCAAAAGGGATATTCGAATCGTCCGAGGAGTTTCCTCGGGTCATATACTAATAATAAAAATGATATATTTTTTTTTGGCTTTTTGTAATAAATTTTTTTTATTTTTTGTAGATAAATATATATATATATATATTTTTAATTTTTTTTCGTGGAGATGCGGGGATTTCTTCGGATTGTTCTTTTTTCTTTGTTTTTGTTAACCTTTATTTGATGAGATTAGAGTTAGGCAGGTGTTTCCAAAGAGTCTCGCAAGTACTCCTACTTTGAGAAATTAACCGTTATCCTATCGAAAGATAGAAGTAACGGTCTTTTTCTGTTTTCGAAATATTGACGATTACACCCTGACTACAACGCCGAATTCTATTGATTTTTAAAATAGCAAAGGAGAGTTTTGCACTAATTTGGTTTGAACAGTTTTTGTTTAAATTTTAATCCGAACTAATCATATAATAAAGGCAAGTATACCTTATCGTGAGTAATACATGATATTTTGTTTTAGAAAATATCGAGGTCGTATATTTCCGCGGATCGTGTTGATTAAGCTACTTTGAGGAACGAACTATTATTTTATCGGAATAAGTTTTTAGTGTGAGTTTTTAAAAGCAAACGATAGTAAGCGTATAACTAGAGTTATAAACGATGATAATAATAACGCCCGATGTCGAATTACCTTGAGACGAAAATAGTCTTTTTTAGAGGTAAAAGAGATGACTTTTTAAAACTTAAAACGGCTTGGCCGTGGAGGTTCCATAATTATGCATGTTCCTCTCTCGAGGGTCCGCCCACCTGAGATTATTAAATTTCGACCATTGAATCTTCTTAATACTCGCCTATGTTGTGAACCCCGCTATTGGGTTTTTACTTCCAATTTGTGAGACTTACCTCATCCTCTCTCGGGGGTAGAACGCACTTCTCTTTACCCGTGAGCGATCAGTCCGTATGCACGAGCCTCTCGGCAAACTAGTGTACGGAGACGGAAATGAAAACCACACATCGATTATGTGGCTCCACTCAACGTTATTCTCGGGTAAACCTTAAGCGTTAATTATTTTAGAAGGAGATGATTTATTTTTAGAAAAGCTATTTTTGTGTCCCAATGCTCTTCGACATCGTGCGCTAAAGGAAATTAGCCACTCATCGGAATGGAGACGGCATTAATAATTAGAAAATACATGTTTAATTACTTAAGCGGATATAAGTGGATAAAAAGAAAAATAAAAAGACTTATATAAAAGCAGTAATAATATTCTTCCCAACCGTCTTAATTAAGCGCTAAAGAAACTTAGCCTCTCATCCGGGACGGGGGTGGTATAAACAGTTATATAAGGACTGAAATAAAGCTAAGTTACAAAAAAGAAAAATATTATCTCATATATGCACGCACTCTACTTGTAATAAAATGACTGAATCGAAAGAAAGCGTTTAAACGAAAGCGATAAATAAAGCGTTTAAAGAAAGCGATAAACTATTTTTATGAAAGCAATAAACCTAAATTATGAAAGCAATAAACTAAATTATGAAAGCAATAAAACTATTCTCATACATACACACACACACTAACATAAATAAAAAAGGAAGATGATCCAAATGAGAAAACAACATTTTATTTCTAAAAGGCGAAAAGTACAAACAAACATAAACTTAATTGCATAAAGAAAAGCTCACAATAACTCAAAAGAACTCAAATATACTAACAAGAACTCAAAATTTGGATGAGAAATGCTTCAGCCGAGCCCCTCTATTTATAGGCAAAATTTTATTTTTACACGCCCTAGGTCACGGGCGTGACTTGGATGTCACGGGCGTGACTTAGGGCGTGACATTTGCGCGTGCTATAGGGGTCACATCCGCCGTCTTCTGGAAGGTCTGGCCGTCAAACATGGCTGTACACGGGCGTGACCTGCAGTGTCACGGGCGTGACAGTGGGCGGCACATATCTGCTTGAACTGGGGCGTGACGGCTGGCTTGTGCGCTGGATTCTTCGAACGCCTGGAGAGAGAGAGTTCGTCGATCGCAGCTTGGAGAGCTTTCGTCAAACGCAGGGGAGGGCGCTTTCGTCGAACATAGGGGATGGCGCTTTCGTCGAACATAGGGGATGGCGCTTTCGTCGAACGCAACTTGTAGAACTTTCGTGGAACGCAGTTCGTAGAACTTTTGTAAAACGCAGTTCGACGTTCGTCGAACGCAGGGGCAGAGGGCCTTCGTCGAACGCAGTTTGTAGAACTTTCGTCGAACGCAGTTCGACGTTCGTCGAACACAGCTCGGAGATTGGCATTTTAAAATTACATGTCCTTGGTCACGAGCGTGACATGTTGTCAAGGGCGTGACTCAGGGCGTGACTTGACAAAAATTGCCAAAATCTGCAAAAACAAAAATAAAACTAAGTTAGTAACAAAAAATGATAAAACAAGCAATTTATTCATTAATTTGCATAGAAAATTTTCAATATTAATTAAAATTATACTAATAATTATACTAAAAATACATATATTTTATTACTTATCAATACCGCGACGACAAAAATGGTGCACGCCATCGCCGACCCTTTTAAAGAACGCCATCGCCATAAGGAATTTTAAGTTATAATTATTCAATTATAAATTATTAAATATCATTATCATGTTTATTTTTATTTTGGTCTGTATTTAGATAAATAATAATTATAATTATTCTATTATAATTATTAATTATCATTATCATGTTTATTTATATTTTGGTCTGCATTTAGTGAGGTTTATTTTGTTTAATTAGGGATTATATATTTCCTTATTTTCGTTATTTGATTTGGGTTGCATGTAGCCATAAGTTATTCTGCATTCATGATGGACTATTTTTGAGCCATCTAATTTTAGAATTTTATCTTGGAGGAGATTGAGTGGTGTAGCCTATAAATAGGCCATATATTGTAATGAGATGACTATTGAATGATAAAAAAATTGAATCCTAAAATTTGAATCCCCTCTTTTGGTTTCCCCCTCTCTCTCTTTCTCTCTAAGAATTTCGGCCCTCCTCTTTCTTGGCTGCCCCCTCCCCCTTGCCTCTTTCCTCTTGGCCGCCGGCCAACCTCTTCCTCCTCCCCCTCCGTGGCAAGTTTCGGCCATCTCCCCTCTCCCTCTCCTATTCTTCCTCCTCTTGGGAACATTCCGGCCAAGGTGAAGAAAGAAGAAGAAAAGGGTCGTGGTTTCGTAGAATCAAATCCGGCGTGAAGCGATGAAGGCGAACGAGTTTCTCTCCATTCGACGCGGCTCCGGTGGATCCGTTGAAGAACGATTTGGGCGAGTGCATGCTTGAGGATAATCCCATCTCAAGCGGGGTAATAAAATTTCTACTTGTGAGATTTCCCTCTTGTTAATTTCTTGTGGTGGTAATTTTGGCGTGATCTTCGAATCACTTGAATAATCGTGGTTTTCTTCGATCGATTTGTGCACTCTTCTTATTTCTTTTAATTTCCAAAGAGGATTGGCGAACCTCAACTTTTTGTTGGGAGAGATCTACCCTTTTGAAATTGTAATTTTTGGTAGATCTCTTTTGGTACAACTCAAGCTCGTTCGGACCGGGTGAGTCATTTTAGTCGGGAAGAATATTGGCCTATAGCCATCTATTCAACCTCTAACGGCGTGACTACCCGTACGTTAGCATCTAATTGATAATTAATGTGTTGCGTGTATGCTGTGAGTATTTTTGTGAGAGCGTAAAATTTGGGAGCGTTGAGAGGGAATGCAAGCGTATTCATAGCGATCGTGTTGGAGAGCGTAGCCTGCAACACACTGACCCGCAAGTCCTGTGCCTACAGCCTAGGCCCGCAAGCCCCTACTGCACCTAATCCCTCAAGCTCGACAAGTCGCACCCGCAAGTGCACTGCCCTGGCCCTCAAGCCTCACAGCTCTCCAGCCCTCAAGCTAGACAATTTGGCCAGCAAGCCTTACAAGAAAATACAATAATAAAATGTTTCTTCTGCCGGATGAACATCGACAACTTTAGCCTGTTGAAGATCGGCTCCTTAAGATTGAAGAAGATTGTTCTGAATCAGATCTTGAGCGCACGGTTCTTCTTCAAATCTTTTCTTAGCCAGATGAGGATTGGCTTCTTAGCAGTTGATGAAGATGACTGCTCCTTCTTTTTCTCTTTCTTTCTTGCGACGCTTGTGTTTTTCGATTCGCTCTATGCACAAGTTCTTTCTTGATGATTAACCTTTTTAGGGCAACCTCATGTATCCTTTTTTATAAGACTGCGAGGTCTTCCAACGGTCTTCTAAAAAGTTTCTTTATGTGTCAGACCTCCATTCCTTTTTAGCACGCGCTGATATCTTTATTTCTTTTGGAGTACGAGCTAATACCTCGATTCATTAAGTGCACGCACTGATTGGACAATCAGGCGGCGGCATTAACTGCTGACAGTATGTCAGCACGATTTGAATCTGTCTCGACGATATTTCCATTGTTATGACGACATGGATAATATCTCGACGACAGGCCTTTA
Source organism: Dactylorhiza incarnata (assembly GCA_033032865.1). Classification (NCBI taxonomy): domain Eukaryota; kingdom Viridiplantae; phylum Streptophyta; class Magnoliopsida; order Asparagales; family Orchidaceae; genus Dactylorhiza; species Dactylorhiza incarnata. The sequence continues at coordinate 6,109,406 of JAWHQI010000068.1, forward strand.
TCGATGCCATGAACTCTGGTAGACCTTCATGTCTTCTTTCTTATGCCTCTGATGTTGGTATCACAACTATGCAAGATATCCTTGCGATTCTGTATATACGACGATCTTCTTTCTTTGACTTTGTCGTCGCGATCTTCTTTCTTGCAATATGTCGTCGTAATAATGTTGTTTACTCGACGACATGCCTTCTTCATGACGATGTCCAGCGCCATCAGTCATCCTTAGCTTTATCAACGACAAGGCTTCTATATGATGATATCTGTTCTTCTTGACAGTATGGCCACTTGTTGATGTCTACGATACAGCATCCTCTCGACGACATTCCTTCCTTCGATATCTTTGAGTCTTCTCTATGTTCTACGAACAGATTTCTGCGATCGATGAACTTTCCATCCTTCGTTCGATGATCGGCATTCTTCGTTCGACGATCTCGCCACGTCTCAGCATTCGACGATCGGCATTCTTCGTTCGACGATCTCGCCATGTCTCAGCGTTCAACGATTGGCATTCTTCGTTCGACGATCTCGCTAAGTCTCAGCGTTCGACGAACTCGCCATGTCTCAACGATCGACGAACACGCAACTTCTCGGCGGTTGCTTTACTCATTATCACGACGACAAGCATTCTTTGTCGACGATATCGCCTGTTCTTCTCGACGATATGTACTTATATTTTCCTGAGATTATGAACTACATGTACGATCAAATACAAAGTGAAGTACTCTTGACCTGATGACTTCTTCAAATCAGGAATCATGTGGGCAAGATTCCCAACAATCTCCCCCTATTTAAAGAAGTCAGAATCTCAATTCAAGCCAACTTTGACTTGACATTAAATATCATAATCTTAGATGGAACTGTTTAAAGATTTAACTTATCTTTTGCAGAACTCTTGGAGTACATCAAGCTTGTAGCTCCCCCTTGATTTGATGCCTCTTCCTTGCTCCCCCTGCCTTTAAGGTCTTCTTGAGCACCACTTGAGCACCATTTCTCCCCCTTTCTGACTTCTTGCCTTCTGCTTTTCTAACCAGGGAGTAGCACAAGCTCCCCCTTGCTCAGGCATGATTCTTCAAGGTCCCGTGAGATTTTCTGACCACTCATCGAGAAAGGCATTAGTAAATAATAAAGTTGAGGGTTACTCTAAGTTTAACATTTCCAATTGGAATTTGAAGAAGTTAAACTTAGCTTTATCTAGGGGCTTTGTAAATATATCAGCCACTTGTTTGTGTGTTGGGAGAAATTCAAGGATGATATCTTCATTTTCCACATGCTCCCTGATGAAGTAATACCTGATCTCAATATGCTTAGTCCTGCTGTGAGATACAGGGTTCTTAGCAATTGAGATAGCACTTGAAGAGTCACAAAACAGGGGTTTTTGGTCATCTTTAGATTGTAGTCTTCAAGTTGATGTTGAATCCATAGCAGTTGGGCACAACAGCTCCCAGCAGAGATATACTCTGATTTTGCTGTCGAGATTGCCACACTGGTCTGCTTCTTACTGCTCCAGGAAATCAGTCTTCCACCAAGGAATTGGCATGTCCCCGAGGTACTCTTTCTATCTTCCTTGCACACTGCATAATCTGCATCTGAATAACCAGTCAGTTCACACTCATTGTTCCTAGGGCACCATAGGCCAAGATTTGATGTACCCTTTAGGTATCTTAAGATTCTCTTGACAGAGACATAATGAGATTCCTTAGGATTCACCTGATATCTAGCACAGACACATGTAGCAAACATTATGTCAGGCCTACTTGCAGTTAAATAAAGCAAGGATCCAATATGCATCTATACTTGGTTTCATCAAAGGGTATGCCCTTCTCATCCTTGTCCAGAGACATATTGGTTCCCATTGGAGTTTTCATTGAAGAAGCACTATCCAATCCAAATTTCTTGACTAGCTCCCTAGTGAATTTGGTCTGAGAGATGAAAATCCCATCTTCATATTGTTTCACTTGGAGACCTAGGAAGTATTTGAGCTCACCCATACTGCTCATCTCAAACTTTCCCTGCATCAAGTTGGCAAACTTTTTGCAGAGATTGTTATCTGTAGAGCCAAAGATGATGTCATCTACATAGATCTGCACTAGCAAGATCTTGCCCTTCACTTCCCTTAGGAACAATGTCTTATCAATCTTTCCCCTTGAGAACTTGTTCTCAATTAGAAAGCTTGACAGCGTCTCATACCAGGCCCTAGGTGTCTGCTTTAAGCCATAAAGTGCTTTTCTAAGAAAGTAAATATAATCAGGATAAGTAGAGTCAATAAAACCTGAAGGCTGCTCTAAATATACTTCCTCTTTGAGGTCACCATTTAGGAAGGCTGGCTTCACATCCATTTGGTAGACCTTGAAACCTTTGTATGTTGCATAGGCGAGGAACAGTCTTATTGCTTCCAGTCTGGCTACTGGAGCGAATGTCTGATCAAAATCTACCCCCTCCTCTTGTCTGTAGCCTTTTGCCACTAGTCTTGCTTTATTCTTGGTGATGATTCCATTTTCATCCAACTTGTTCCTGTAGACCCATTTGATTCCTATGATGTTGTGCCCTTGGGGTCTTGGAACCAATTTCCACACTTTGCATCTTTTAAATTGGTTCAGTTCCTCCTCCATTGCAGCAATCCAAAATGGATCCTGATTTGCTTCCTCAAATTTCTTGGGTTCAATTTGAGAGAGAAAACTCAGGTACAATGCTTGATTTGCAGCTCTACTTCTTGTCAGCACCCCTTGGTTGACATTTCCTATTATCTGCTCTTGGGTATGATCTCTTGCTTGTCTTATGGTAGTTTGAAGTGTTCTGGGTATTTCTGCAGGAGCTACTTCTTCAGACCGTAATTCTTCTGCCGTTTCTGTATCTTCTGCAGGTTCTACCTCTATTTCAACCATCACTGGCTGATTCTTGTTGTTGAATGAGGTGTCAACATTGTCTTCAATGGATAGCTTCTCTAATCTTTCCACTGTACCGGCATTCACTAGAGAACTAGACCAGCCCTTATGGATAAGGCTAGTCTCATCAAATACAACATGAACAGATTCTTCCACTGTTTGGGTATTGAGGTTGTATACTCTGTATGCCTGGCTGTAGGAGCTGTATCTAACAAAAATACCTTCACAGCTTTTCTCAGCAAACTTAGTTAGTTTAGATTTCCCATTATTAAGGGCATATCATTTGCTACCAAGGATCCTAAAGTAGGATAGAGTTGGTTTTCTGCCCTTCATTAGCTCATAGGGAGTTTTCTTGTGGTTTTTGATGATAAAGGCCCTGTTTATCACATGACAAGCAGTGTTGACAACCTCTGCCCATAAGTATTCTGGTAATGAGGAGTCACTTAGCATTGTCCTGATAGCCTCTATCAAGGTTCTGTTCTTCCTTTCAGCAACCCCATTCTATTGAGGAGTTCTAGGGGAGGAGAATTCTTGGGAGATACCTAGGTCTTGGCAGAATTCTGTCATGGCCCCTGACTGAAATTCTGTCCCATGGTCACTTCTGAATTTGACCACAGTACAGCTCATCTCATTTTGGATCTGCCAGACATAATTCTTCAAGATATCGAGGGTATCTGATTTCGTTTTGAAGAAGAATACCCAAGTGAACCTTGAGTAGTCATCAACAACTGCAAGGGTGTAGGCCTTCCCTCCTAAGCTATGAACTGACATGAGACCAAATAAATCCATGTGCAGTAAAAATGAGCACCTTGTGGACTCTTTGTTAGAGATAATTTTAAAGCTAGTCCTAGTCTGCTTTCCAAGTAGGCAGGCTTGACAAGGACCATCTTTGATGCACTTAATGTCAGGTCCATTTTTGACCAGGTTTTGTGAGAAAAGCTTGCCTATTGTCTTATAATTGATTTGTGCAAGTCTCTTGTGCCATTGTACACATAAAGCCTCTTTGCCATCAGCTACAAGACATATGGGCATGGATGAATTTATATTAAGGAAATTTAAACAATAAATGTTCCCACTCCGAGTGCCAGTTAAGGTAGTCTCAGAATCTGAGGACTTCTTAATTAGACACTTGTCCTTGTGGTAAGTAATAACGAAGCCTAGATCACAAAGCTGACTTATGATTATGAGGTTGTGTCTCAACCCCTCCACATAAGCTACCTTTGTGATGGTAACTAACCCATTAGTTATGTTGTCGTAGCCCCTGGTCACCCCCTTTTCTGAACCTCCAAAGATAACAGTCGGTCCATTCTCCACAGGGATGAATTCTTTCAAATACTTTCTGACTCCAGTCATATGCCTGGAGCAGCCACTGTCCAAATACCAAATTGGAGATTGGTTGGCATTTGGATCTACCTGCAAAACAAATCACTTCCCCTCAAGTACCCAATAGGGATTGGATCCTTGGTTTCTGTTAGGGTGATAGAATGGAATCGCAAACCTCGGAGGGTTCTGCACTCTCCTTACATTGATCCCTGTTGGGTTGAACCAACAGTCCAATGCAAAGTGGCCTACTTTCCCGCAGCACCAACACTCATATCTGTTATATCTTCTCTTCTGCTTCATCATCTGAGTAGGATGACAGTGCTGATGAGCAGGAGAGAAGGCTTCTTGTCTAACAGATCTAGGGTGAACCTCATGTGTGTGAGCCGGTGGAGGAATTGGCTTCACCACTCTTTGGTTCACCTTTTTGGGAGCAGGCTTTGTAGGAACAACCTTTCCCATTCTCTTGTCTACTGTTGCTGCAGGTCTGTGGGCTGAAGGACTTGCTAACAGCACCTTCTTGTAAGAGGGTCTAGCTTCAGGATCTTTGCCCATGACTGGTTCCTGATTGAAACTGATACCAGCTCTGAACTGTCCAGAGAAGGTGTCAGTTGCTTGCAGGATAGTTTTGGGCATTGAGAAGCTGGAAGCAAGTTTCTTCTCCGCCAACAACAATTCCTCAAGGTCCCTAATGACCTTGTTTTTCTACCCTAACTCAGCATTCTTAAGCCTTATGGCTTCCTTAAGCTTGTCCACTTATTTTCTCATAGAAGTTAGCTTCGCAGCTGTCTCCTGGAGCTTGGATTGGACAGGCTTCAAGGATTCTAACTCCTTGGTTTGCATTTTGAGGAGTTTCTTACTGCTTTTGAAGGCTTTCCATAATGCTTTATATTGCCTTATTAGTTCAGATTCAACTTCATACTGAGATCTTGAGGATATGTTGTTGGCAGCAGACACCTCCTCATCATCATGCAAAGAATCTGTTGGAGTTGCCATTGTGATCTAGAAGTGGTCAAACATGTAATCTCACTGCCAACGCGATATGAGCCTGCAGGGTCGCACATAAGAGCATGTGGAGAAGATGGAAGATTGACTGTGTTGGTAAAGGTTACCAATCACCATATATAGAATGGGGAAATCCAGCAGGTTGTTGCTATCTGAATTCGTCGGGTTTACACGGATAGAATTCGTCGGATTCGTCGGGATTCGTCGGATTGTCCCGTGAACACTCGACGAATTATTACAGAAACCCTTCATTCGACAAAATGTTGTCGTCTGTCTGGATTTGTCGGGATTCGTCGGGATTCGTCGGGTTGTCCCGTGAAGACTCGACGAATTGTTACAGAGATCATTCTTGGCAAATGTTGCCGTTTGATCTGATTCGTCGGATTCGTCGGATTGTCCCGTGAAGACTCGACGAATTGTTACAGAGATCATTTTCTCGGCAAATGTTGCCGTCTGATCTGATTCGTCGGATTCGTCGGATTGTCCCGTGAAATCTCGACGAATGATCTTCCGTGGAATTCCGACGAATTGTAACAGAAGCCCTTATTCTGATGTGTGGTCTGCGGATAGCGATTCTTCTAGAAGCTGTTTATCCTTTGGGTATAAATAGGACTTCGTTTTTAGGGTTCTGATAACTTACGAAGAGAAAGGCCGATGGAAGTGTTCCGCTCTCGCCCGAACCCTAGACGGAAGGAGTTCCGTCTCTGAATCGCGTCCGCCGACCTCCTCTCCGGCGATCGTCGTCGTGTATGTTCTTCCTGGAGCGAACCTAGCAGTTCGTGGAAGTGCAAAGGTGCAGTCGTTCTTCTCCCGGCTCGTGTGGACTGCTGTAGAGACGTAGACATTATTCTACGTGAGTACTCGCATAGCCGACGACGAGAATCAACTCGTGGAGCATCTAGGTTGGATTTGATCCAATCCCGCAAAGGTAATTTCATACCTAGCATTTTGTTAACTTCTTGATTCAACGTTCATGGCCGATCCAAAGTCTTTTTGGGTTGTTTCTGTTTATTTCCGCTGCGCCTACATTTGATGTATGGTTCTAGAAAAACCCAACAGTGGTATCAGAGCTAGGTTCTGGTCATGGATTTTGTTTCAGAAGTTAGGCTATTCCAGTACGTGCAAATCTAGGTATTTGGAAGCGTTCTAAATGTCAAGATTTCTTCTTGGAATATCACATTTGATGTGATTTTGTGTGGTTTCTGGTGGTGGGATTTCAAAAATTTTGGTCGGGGCTCTGCCCCGCACCCCGCAAGGGCTCTGCCCCTTGACCCCGCTCGCTGATCGGTCAGCGAGACCACCGCCAGGGTCGCGGCCCCTTGGAACCCCGCCAGGAACGTCTGGGATTTCCTGGTAATTTCTAATTGTTAGAAATTATTGTCTCCTTAGCAGTAACCGTCCCTCAAGTGGTTAATGAACCCTTGTTCTGTTTTGGATTTTGAATCCAACAATGAGAGACGAGCTTGTCTACTGCTTTAAGTCGAGTTGTCTTTGCCTTTGTCCAATGCATGTAAATCTGAAGATTTGGAAGAGTTCTAAATGTCCAGATTTAGCCTTTTCGTCTATCAAAGGTTGATAGTCTTATGTTGTGCACATAAGGGATGCATGTGGATTTAAGAAAGCTTGTTTTTCTGTGGATGTGCACTTTGATCAAATGTTGATCATGGTTAAGTGTTAACCTATTATTAAAATTAAAATCCCTTCATCAAATATTAAGTGTTCGGATGCCTTCCGATGGATGACACTCTTCCTGCCTCGATCGATGAAGTGTGGGCTTGCCAAAGCAAGGTGCATTAATCTATCTTGGTAAGGGTGCGAGCGGATAATTGTGATATCCCACTGTCGACATCGGGTCTAACTTAACTAGGTGACCTCAAAAGGTTGAGTGCCTAGAGGCATAGGGTTGGCATGCACCATATGATGGATGCGAATAAGGAGTTATTCACCAGCCATACAAGAGTTGCATGAGGATGCAATTGGCAAGCGTTGCCTACCTAAATAACCGCATTATGAGAGGAACGCCAAAGCGGACTCGTGGTGTTGGTGAAATACGGATCTTGTCCACTAAGAGAGTAGCTCGCAATGGACTCTCCGAATTGATAGTGAGGGCCATCAATTTGAGTAAAATAGTGGGAGTATTTAATTGAAGTCCAAATTAAAATAAATTGTATTTTGAAATTAGGGTACTAATTAAATTCTGCATGAATTCTTGTAGAACTCCATGGCAAGTGGTTCACATTCCACCTTGTCCCTGAGAGCTATCCTTGAGAAGGACAAGCTAAGTGGGACAAATTACATGGACTGGTATAGGAACCTGAGAATTGTTCTCAGGCAAGAGCGAAAGCTCTACGTCTTGGAAGAAGAAGCCCCCGAGGTGCCGACCGGGAACTCGTCCCGTGTTGATAAGGATGCTTATAAGAAGTATACCGATGACGCCTTAGACGTCGAGTGCCTTATGCTTGCCACCATGAACTCTGAGCTTCAGAAGCAACACGAGAACATGGGGTGCAAGGAGATTGACGAGCACCTAAAGAAAATGTTTCAAGGGCAAGCTCGTCAAGAGAGGTTCGATGTCACGAAGGCCTTATTTCAGTGCAAAATGGGAGCTCGAGACTCGGTTGGTACTCACGTACTCAAGATGATTGGGTATATAGAGAACCTGGAGAGACTGGGTTTTCCTCTGGGTCAAGAGTTGGCCACAGATCTTATCCTGCAATCGTTGCCGGATAGTTATGAGCAGTTTGTCTTGAACTACAACATGAATGAAATAGACAAGACACTGCCCGAGCTCCTAGGCATGTTGCGAACTGCCGAGATAAACATGAAGAAGGCCAAGCCTGCTAGTCCCATATTGATGGTACATAAAGGCAAGGGTAAGGCCAAGGGCTTCAAGAAGACGAAGGTGGGACATAAGTCACATCTTGAGCCCAAATCTTCTGCGCTGAAAAAGAAGAGCACCGTGAAGGAAGGAAAATGCCACCACTGTGGCAAGGCTGGTCATTGGAGGAGGAATTGTCCTTCGTACATTGAGGGTCTGCAGAAAATGAAGGGAGGTATGACTTCCGCTTCGGATATTTATGTTATAGAGATAAACCTTTCTGCTCCTTCATCTTGGGTATTGGATACCGGATGTGGTTCTCACATTTGTACAAATGTGCAGGAACTAGGAAGGAGGAGATTGCTGAGTAAAGGAGAGGTGGACCTACGTGTCGGCAATGGAGCAAGAGTTGCTGCTGTAGCCGTAGGGGTTTACCGTCTTTCTTTGCCCAGTGGGCTTGTAATAGAACTTGATAATTGTTATTATGTTCCGGCCATAACTAGAAACATTATATCCATTTCATGCTTAGACATGATTGGATTTTCTTTTATAATTAAGAACAATTGTTGTTCTATATTTAAGAATGATGTTTGTTATGCTGTAGCTCAATTGTTTAATGGTCTTTATGTTTTGAACCTGGACCATCCGATCTATAATGTAGATAATAATAAAAGACTAAGAACAAATGACTCAAATCCTACATATCTCTGGCATTGTCGTTTGGGCCATATAAACGAGAAGCGCATATCCAAGCTCCATAAAGATGGACTATTGGACTTATTTGATTATGAATCATTTGAGCGATGCGAGTCTTGTTTGTTAGGCAAGATGACTAAAACCCCTTTCACTGGTTATACTGAGAGGGCTGAGGATCTCTTGGGTGTTGTACATAGTGATGTATGCGGACCCATGAGTTCTATGGCTAGAGGTGGGTATTTCTACTTTGTTACATTTACTGATGATTTCAGTAGATACGGATACGTGTATCTTATGAAGTGCAAATCCGAAACCTTTGAAAAGTTCAAAGAGTTTAAGAATGAAGTGGAGAACCAATTGGGTAAAAAGGTTAAAGCACTCCGATCTGATCGAGGTGGCGAATACCTGAGTCATGAGTTCCGTGATCATCTGAAAGAGTGTGGTATTGTATCACAACTCACTCCACCTAGGACACCGCAGCATAATGGTGTGTCTGAGAGGAGAAATCGTACTCTGTTAGACATGGTACGGTCGATGATGAGTCATGCAGACTTGCCTGTTTCCTTTTGGGGTTTTGCTTTAGAGACTGCTGCAATGACGCTGAATCGCGCTCCGACGAAAACGGTTCTAAAGACACCATATGAGATATGGACTGGGAAGCGTCCTAGTATGTCGTTCATTAAAATTTGGGGCTGTGAGGCATACGTACGACGTCAAATGCCTGACAAGCTGGAACCCAAATCAGATAAGTGTTATCTGGTGGGATATCCTAAGGAAACGAAGGGATATTACTTTTACCTACCGTCTGAGGGCAAAGTGTTTGTCGCAAGGACGGGTGTCTTCTTGGAGAAAGAGTTCTTATCAAGAAAGACGCAAAAGGTAGAACTTAAAGAAGTTCAAGAACCACAAATAGTGAATGAACCAGAGTTGGATTCTGAGCCAGGACTACAAGATGTTGTAGCTAGAGAACCTGCTCACGAAACACAAGTCCCACGTAGATCTGGTAGACCAAGATTTGAGCCTGAGAGATATGGATTTCTCGTGTCTCAAATAGGTAATGTGTTGCTTATGGATCATGATGATGAACCAGCAACCTACCAAGAGGCTATGAATGGACCGGACTCCGACAAATGGCTTGAGGCTATGAAATCCGAAATGGACTCCATGTATATAAACCAAGTTTGGAACTTGGTGGAACCACCTGAAGGGGTACGACCCATAGGGTGCAAGTGGGTCTTCAAGAAGAAGACCGACATGGATGGGAATGTACAGACATTCAAAGGGCGACTGGTGGCTAAGGGTTTCAAGCAAATTCATGGTATTGACTATGATGAGACCTTTTCCCCTGTTGCCATGGTAAAGTCCATTAGGATATTGCTTGCTATTGCTGCGTATTATGACTACGAGATCTGGCAGATGGATGTCAAAACGGCTTTCCTAAATGGAAACCTCCTTGAGGAAGTGTACATGACACAACCCGAGGGTTTTGTATCCCCAAATGAAGCCACTAAAATATGCAAGCTGAATAGGTCCATTTATGGATTGAAACAGGCCTCTAGAAGTTGGAATCTTCGTTTTGATGAGAAGATCAAAAAGTTTGGTTTTGTCAAGAACGAGGATGAACCGTGTGTTTACAAGCGAATCAGTGGGAGCATTGTTGTCTTCCTGATATTGTATGTAGATGACATACTGCTGATCGGGAATGACATACCTACCCTGAAAGTTGTTAAGAACAACCTAGGGAACTGCTTTTCTATGAAGGACTTGGGTGAAGCGACTTACATACTCGGTATTAAGATCTATAGAGATAGATCGAAGAAGTTGCTGGGTTTGACCCAGAGTACGTACATTGACAAGGTATTGAAGCGGTTCAACATGCTTGAGTCCAAGAAAGGATTTTTGCCCATGTCTCATGGTGTGAATCTCTCTAAGGACCAGTGTCCAAAATCTTGTGAAGATAAGGACCGCATGAAGTTGATTCCATATGCTTCGGCAATTGGGTCAATCATGTATGCAATGTTATGTACTCGACCCGATGTCTCTTTTGCTTTGAGCATGACTAGCAGGTATCAGTCTGATCCCGGTGAATGTCACTGGATAGCCGTAAAGAATATCCTGAAGTACTTGAGAAGGACTAAGGATGTATTCTTGGTGTATGGTGGAAAGGAAGAGCTCGTTGTAAGTGGTTACACGGATGCCAGCTTCCAAACTGATAGGGATGATTCAAAGTCTCAGTCAGGGTTTGTGTTTTGCCTGAATGGAGGAGCTGTGAGCTGGAAGAGTTCCAAGCAAGAGACAGTTGCTGATTCTACAACTGAGGCCGAGTATATCGCTGCAGCTAATGCAGCGAAGGAGGCTGTATGGATTAGGAAATTCATCGGCGAGCTAGATGTAGTTCCTAGCATTGTTGGTCCCGTAGTTCTCTACTGTGATAACAATGGTGCAATTGCACAATCTAAGGAACCTAGATCCCATCAGCGCTCCAAGCACATACTTCGGCGGTTCCATCTTATTCGTGAGATTGTCGAACGAGGAGATGTGAACATTTGCAGAGTGCCGACTGAGGAGAATATTGCAGATCCACTGACAAAGCCTCTCGCGCAGAGAAAGCATGATGGTCATACTAGATCAATGGGTATGCGATACCTGAATGATCAACTCTAGTGGGAGTCTTGTGGGTTGCATGTAAAATCAATATTCTGTTGGCTGTTTAAAATTTATTCATATGATGAATTATGTACCAATTATTTCTTTTTACGATTAATGGCAAGTTCTTTTATTACGATATACTGTTTCTATATGATAGAATAAAATTCGTGATAAATACCCTTAGAATGTTCGCTTCCATAGGACATCAAGTACGAGACTTGAATGTGAGAGCCTATGATTTCGAAGCTTCATTCTTAAAAGGTCCCTGGTCGAGGTATCATCGTAGAAGCTAAGGGTGATGATGATACATTAAGACTAGCATGTGTGTTGACTGATGACCGGTTCTCACAGGTCATGATATTGTGATATCAAGTCATCACGTGGGTACTTGTTAGTGAACAAGTTGTACTGGACAGACCCAACCTGAGACTACTTTGTGGATTGTTACTTAAAAGTGTCACAAGTAGGTCTCATTTGACAATGGTGTTGTGGTCCTTTGACCTGAAGTCACAGCATTCACCGAGTGAGGAAGAGCGTGCTTTGATGTCATCTAAAGTCTTCCTTGAAGAAGGTTGATGATAAGGGTGGTCGTTGGGTACGTTACGAATCATTTGGGTGTTTGGGTGTGAGCAGATATGGGATTTGTCCTCCTATATAACAGGAGTTGCATCCATGGGCCCCTTGATGGAATTGGACTGAGAAACGCATGGCCATGCTTGGTAGAGTCAATATGTGATATTGAGCTCACCATTCTCTGGAAGTCCGTTCTAGATCAAGAAACTTGGATTGAGCTATTATGAGGGTGACACGGTCCATGCCTCTAGTTCTTTCCGGATGTAAGGGACAAAGGGACAAAGACAACGCTGGAACATTGGTCATAAAGGCTTATGAGTTATGAACTCTTATTGCTTGGGGAGCAATGATGCATTGCTAGATGCCGCTCATTGTTTGTGAGGTTTTTGGTTTGATACTTTCAAGATCAAGTGGGAGACTGTTGGAGTTTCCATTGTGATCTAGAAGTGGTCAAACATGTAATCTCACTGCCAACGCGATATGAGCCTGCAGGGTCGCACATAAGAGCATGTGGAGAAGATGGAAGATTGACTGTGTTGGTAAAGGTTACCAATCACCATATATAGAATGGGGAAATCCAGCAGGTTGTTGCTGTCTGAATTCGTCGGGTTTACACGGATAGAATTCGTCGGATTCGTCGGGATTCGTCGGATTGTCCCGTGAACACTCGACGAATTATTACAGAAACCCTTCATTCGACAAAATGCTGTCGTCTGTCTGGATTCGTCGGGATTCGTCGGGATTCGTCGGGTTGTCCCGTGAAGACTCGACGAATTGTTACAGAGATCATTCTTGGCAAATGTTGCCGTTTGATCTGATTCGTCGGATTCGTCGGATTGTCCCGTGAAGACTCGACGAATTGTTACAGAGATCATTTTCTCGGCAAATGTTGCCGTCTGATCTGATTCGTCGGATTCGTCGGATTGTCCCGTGAAATCTCGACGAATGATCTTCCGTGGAATTCCGACGAATTGTAACAGAAGCCCTTATTCTGATGTGTGGTCTGCGGATAGCGATTCTTCTAGAAGCTGTTTATCCTTTGGGTATAAATAGGACTTCGTTTTTAGGGTTCTGATAACTTACGAAGAGAAAGGCCGACGGAAGTGTTCCGCTCTCGCCCGAACCCTAGACGGAAGGAGTTCCGTCTCTGAATTGCGTCCGCCGACCTCCTCTCCGGCGATCGTCGTCGTGTATGTTCTTCCTGGAGCGAACCTAGCAGTTCGTGGAAGTGCAAAGGTGCAGTCGTTCTTCTCCCGGCTCGTGTAGACTGCTGTAGAGACGTAGACATTATTCTACGTGAGTACTCGCATAGCCGACGACAGGAATCAACTCGTGGAGCATCTAGGTTGGATTTGATCCAATCCCGCAAAGGTAATTTCATACCTAGCATTTTGTTAACTTCTTGATTCAACGTTCATGGCCGATCCAAAGTCTTTTTGGGTTGTTTCTGTTTATTTCCGCTGCGCCTACATTTGATGTATGGTTCTAGAAAAACCCAACAGAATCTGCCACTGATCCAGAATCAGAGGCAGATAGAGAAGTTTTGTGTTTTACCTTTCCAGGAGAGTTGTCATCCTGGTTTCCTTCATTGATGGCCATCAGTCCAATAAGTGCTTCATCCTCAGTCCCAGAGGAGCTTGAGTCAGAGTCATTCAACATTTTGGTCTTCTTTGCCACAAACCCCTTTTCAGAGGTTCTCTTGCTCCTAGAGCTTCTTCTCTCTTCGTGGTTCCTTGACTCCTTTTTCTTGGAGGGACAGTCTGCAGCCATGTGACCTGTTTTGCTGCAAGAATAGCAAACAGTATTATTTAAATCATATCTACTAGAGTTGGATTTATAATTGTCCTCCCTGGGAGCCCTGGATCTGTCTCGATAGTCAGATCTTCTGGAGCTTGAGGAGGAGCTTCTGCTGTTGTCACTCCTCATTCTGTGTAGCAGCTTTCTGAATTATTTTGAGAGGAGGGCCACCTCTCTATCAGTATCATCAGAGTCAGAGGAGCTGGCTTCTGATTCCTCACTGTTCTCAGTTCTATTCTGAGAAGCAGAGGTCTTGCCCTTGAATCTTCTGGTGCTCTCAGCCATTAGAGCCACTGATCTTTCTCTTGAGCTCACCTTTGAGCTTTCTTCTTCTTCAGCCTTCCTTGTATTAAGCTGATGTTCATGAGACAGCAACTTCCCGTATAGGTTCTTGGGCTCCATGTTGCCCAGTTGGCCCATCTCTCTGATGGCACATATCTTGATATCCCATTCCTTTGTGAGGGATCTGAGAAATTTGTCATTTAGATCAGAGTTTGTGAACTCTCTGTCGTAGTTTCTCAATCCATTCACGATCTTGAAAAATCTCTCATAGAAGTTGGAGATTGTTTCATTCTTGCCTTGTTTGAAGGCTTCATATTCCTGGTTGAGGAGAGATTTCCTGTCATCCCTTACCTCTTCAGTACCCTCCATGTATACAATGAAGGAGTCCCACATCTCCTTGGCCATTTTGTAGTGAATTAGATTTTGGAGGGTTGAGTCATCTATGGCACTTACGAAGACGTTTTGTGCCCTCTTGTCAAGACCTGCCAAGGCCAGCTCGTCCTTGGTCATGTCTTCATATTTCTTTATCACCTGCCTGGTTGGATCAATAGTGGAGGAAGTGGTAGGGATGAAGGGACCCTGCTTGATTGTCAGGTAGATTCTTGGGTCAGCTGCCTCCATAAAGAGTCTTACTCTTTCCTTCCAAATGGGGAAATTCTCTTTTGTGCAGATGGGAAGCTTCATGGCTCTCATTTCGCGATTCGGATCTCCACCGGCCATGGTGAGTGGTTCTTGATCTAGATCGGACTGTTAAGTATCCTTTTGATCAACCTACCTCTGATACCACTTGTTGGGGATGGAACGTTCACCTAGAGGGGACGTGTTAGGTGATCTTGGTACTTTTTGATCTATTAGTGTGAGTTATCAATATTCAAGCAATGCACAAAATTAACACACAATTAAGTCACACCAGACGACACAAGATCTATAGAGGTTCCTCAAGACGGGGTGTCTTGAGTAGTCCTCTTTCCCTCTACGCCTACCCAGCAGTGTGCTAGGTTCGGCAAACTCCGCCAAAATCTTCAGGCCCTCAAGCCTTACAACACGGACCCGCAAGTCCCAACAGCCTAAGCCCTCAAGCCCTTACTGCCCCCGAGCCCGCAAGCTGGACACTCAGGCCCTCAAGCCCAACACAACACAGACCCGCAAGTCCTGTGCCTACAGCCTAGGACCGCAAGCCCCTACTGCACCCGAGCCCTCAAGCTCGACAAGTCGCACCTGCAAGTGCACTGCCCTGGCCCTCAAGCCTCACAGCTCTCCAGCCCTCAAGCTAGACATTTTAGCCCGCAAGCCTTAAAAGAAAATACAATAATAAAATGTTTCTTCTGCCGGATGAAGATCGACAACTTTAGACTGTTGAAGATCGGCTCCTTAAGATTGAGGAAGATTGTTCTGAATCAGATATTGAGCGCACGGTTCTTCTTCAAATCTTTTCTTAGCCAGATGAGGATTGGCTTCTTAGCAGTCGATGAAGATGACTGCTCCTTCTTCTTCTCTTTCTTTCTTGCGGCGCTTGTGTTTTTCGATTCGCTATATGCGCAAGTTCTTTCTTGATGATTAACCTTTTTAGGGCAACCTCATGTATCCCTTTTTATAAGACTGTGAGGTCTCCCAACGGTCTTCTAAAAAGTTTCTTTATGTATCAGACCTCCATTCCTTTTTAGCATGCGCTGATATCTTTATTTCTTTTGGAGTACGCGCTAATACCTCGATTCATTAAGTGCACGTGCTAATTGGACAATCAGGCGGCGGCATTAACTGCTGACAGTACGTCCGCACAATTTGAATCTCTCTCGACGATATTTCCATTGTTATGACGACATGGATAATATCTCGACGACAGGCCTTTGTCGATGCCATGAACTCTGGTAGACCTTCATGTCTTCTTTCTTCTGCCTCTGATGCTGGTATCACGACGATACAAGATATCCTGGCGATTCTGTATATACGACGATCTTCTTTCTCTGACTTTGTCGCCGCGATCTTCTTTCTTGCAATATGTCGTCGTAATCATGTTGTTTACTCGATGACATGCCTTCTTCATGACGATGTCCAACTACATCAGACATACTAAGCTTTATTAGCGACAAGGCTTCTATATGACGATATTTGTTCTTCTTGACAGTATGGTCACTTTGTTGATGTCGACGATACAACATCGTCTCAACGACATTCCTTCCTTCGATATCTTTGAGTCTTCTCTGCGTTTGACGAACAGCTTTCTGCAATCGACGAACTTGCCATCCTTCGTTCGACGATCGCCATTCTTCGTTCGACGATCTCGCCACGTCTCAGCGTTCGACGATCGGCATTCTTCGTTCGACGATCTCGCCATGTCTCAACGTTCGACGATCGACATTCTTCGTTCGACGATCTCGCTAAGTCTCAGCGTTCGACGAACTCGCCATGGCTCAACGATCGACGAACACGCTACTTCTCGGCGGTTGCTTTACTTATTATCACGACGACAAGCATTCTTTGTCGACGATATCGCCTGTTCTTCTAACCGATATGTACTTATATTTTCCTGAGATTTTGAACTAGATGTACGATCAAATACAAAGTCAAGTACTCTTGACATGATGACTTCTTCAAATCAGGAATCATGTGGGCAAGATTCCCAATAGGAGGGCTCCATTGTCTTTTGAGGAGCTGATGGAGAGAGTGGCGGAGGAGATAGAAGGGGAGGCTGCCAACCCAGAGTTCACAAAGAGGTTGGCACGGCTGAGCGAGCTGGGGGTCAAGCAATAGGATGCAAGGAGAAGAGAAGAGGTGATGGCCCCGAAGGTGGGGTGGAGGCATCAAGAAGGGGGAGGCAAGGCCCAGGAAGGGTTTTCCACTTGGGAGGGGGCAACTTCCTAGGAGGCCAAGGAATACCCCATCAGCTAGGGTGGAGGCAGGGCCCGAGGCCACCTCCCCACCTGCCTCAGCAGGCGATGGAAGTCGGTCGAGGGAGACCGGGGAGAGGAAGAGGAGCAGGAGCCAATCCTAGGAGGAGGATTAGAGGGGCAGAGGCCGTGAGGAGGTGGGAGGTGTTGCCCTATTGTGACTTCCATGAGGAGGAGGGTCATGCAACGACCACCTGCCCAGAGTTCTTGGAGGTGAAGGAAGCCAGAGCGCTGGCGCCGCGGGAGCAGCGGCCGGTGAGGATTGAGGAGGTCCTGTCTCAGGATGAGGAGGACGAGAGGTGTGAAGACTGGGTTGACGTGGGAACCAGAGGAGGGAACGGGGTAATCCATGGGGGGTGGGGGGGGGGGGGTAGGGATTGAGGCGACCTAAAAGGAAAGCCTCCATACCATCTATCGTCATAGCGTGGCTTTGACGTCCCAAGCCCCGCCCCCAGCAGAGAAGATCTCATTCACCCAGAAGGATATGCCGGGTCATGAAGACCCATTCCGCGATGCGCTAATCATTCAGACAGCGATCGATAACTTCACCGTCTCTCGGATCCTTGTGTATAATGGGAGCTCGGTCAACGTCAACTTTAAGAAGGCATTTGACGAGATGAAGGTGGAGGCTAGGAGGGTGCTTGCCTCGGATGGCCCGTTGTTTGGGTTCTCCGAGGAGAGAAAGGAGGTGGAAGGGGGAGGGGGACACCATGTAGTCTTGGGGGGGCCAGTCCCGGAACTGCGGCTTTGTTATAGTAAAAGCCCCAAGAAGCTACAATGCCATCTTCGGACGACCACTCATCAGTGCATTCTGCTGCGTCCCCTCCACCCTTCACTAATGCCTCAAGTTCAACGCGGGATCAGTCCAGGTCTGGATAAGGGGAGATCCAAAGGTGTCCAGGCAGTGCTATGTGACTATTGTGAACACCATCTCCTGGCTGGCCGAGGTAGAGGAATGGCATCGGGAGATGGGGAGCCGGCGAGGCTCGGAGAGGTAGGAGAGGAGGAAGGAGTAAGAGAAGGTCAGGCCCAGGAAGAAGGGGCGGAGGGGCAGATGGAGAAGGAAGTTGAGGTTAGATCTTAATGTTACTCAAGAGGGGGGGGGGGTGAATAGAGTATCAAAACTTTTCCCTTAGTTTTATTGCGGAATTATAAATACTGATATATATATGTGTAGCAGAGTGAGTTATAAAACTAAATAAAGAAAGCAGCACAACACAACAACACAGAAATTCACAAGCACAGAGACACAAGGATTTTTATAGTAGTTCCCCAATAAACCTGGGTACGTCTACTCTTCTACCACACTTGGTAGGATCTACTAGGTTTATTATCAGGTGCCCTATCACCAAGGGGTTTTTGATCAGGTGTCCACACACCACAGAGCTTTTGATCAGGTGCTCAAAAGCAACAGAATTTTTTGATCAGGTGTCTTGCCACCAAGAGGTAAACTTTTGAAAGGAGTTTTAACCATGTACAAGATGGAATAAAAGAGGTTAAAATGTTCTTCTCCGTCAACAATCTGAGAGAAGACTCTAGTGGATGTTGATGGTGTAAAGCTACCCCTGTCTGATTGAAAATATTGACAGCTTGAGGATGGAGCTTTCTCTTGAATCAAATTATCTTCCTTGATAAGCTGATGAATCTGAGAGACAGATGTTCCTCAGATTATTGTTGCTTTATAGAAGATTTGAAACTTACAGCAGAAAGTCTGAGAGATTGATCTTGAAGATGTTCTCAGAGAATGAGATGCTGCTAGAGGAAAATGAACTTTCTTTTTCTTTCTAAATAATATTTTTCTTTCTTCTTCTTGACAGAAGCTCTGATATTCTCTATGTCTGTATCTTTCTTGTCGTGTCTTAACTATAGAAGAATAATCTGCTGTATATCTTCCTCCTGTTTTTCTTTTTGAAATCTCTGACAGACATTAATTGCAAATCCCTTATATTAAGGAATAAATATATCTAAAGAGATATTTTGAAAACACAAATCTGCTGCGCCGTTTATCTTTTTCCTTTTCCATGGATATGTCTGATGGAGGCCACCCATTCCTCTCAGTCCTTCTCCATCTCCCTGTTGATGAAGACCCCCACATGGATCCACACTTTGTGGGGGATGAAGACGTTGCTTATGATGCGGAAGTTGTCCGCCACTTGGAGTTTGATGATTGTGATGGGCGCTGCCGCCAACTTGAAGATTCGTACGTTGCCGCGACAACTACCGTCAACGTCGCGCCAGCATCTCCACTTATTGGGATACATGCAAATATATGATTATAAATTATTTTCCAACTTTTGGGATAATATTTATAATTATATATTTTTATTTACGCATTTTTATTTTCAGCATTGCATTAATTTGGGACTTTGAATTTCAGCTTTTTCTTTTTATTTTGATGGACTACTTTTAGCCATCTTAATTTTGGGTTGGATGAATGGTGGTAACGGAGTGGTGTAGCCTATAAAAGGCCTTGATGTTTTATTTTATGTTTAGATTTGATGAAATTGAAAATAACCTTTTCCAAACCCTAAAGTTTCTCCCTCTCATCTTCCTCCTAGCCACCACCCCTAGGCTCCTCCCTCTCTCTTTGGCCGCCGGCCACTCTTCCTCCTCCTCCCCTCTTCTCGTCTCCTTCTCCCTTCCTCACTCCTTCTCTCAACCTCTCCCTCCAAGGCCGACCATCTCCCTCTCCCTCTTGAAGAATTTCGGCCAGCCACCTTGGGCTTGTGGAAGGAGATCTCTTGGCTCGGATTTGTTTCAAAGCGCTTGATCATGGTGGAAGCGGCGAAGGCGAACGTGCTCAACATCAAGTGACTCATCTCCGGTGGTCTCCGCGGACAAACAATCTTTAAGATTCCTGCATCTCGGATCTACGATTCCGAGGGGGTAATGAACTCTCAACTCGTGTGATTCCTTTCTTAGATAGTTGGCTAGATCTGTGACGTGGTCTTTGAACCGTTGATTTTCTCGCGGATTTTTCTTTATTTTGGATTTGTATTTCGATCTTGGATTTTCGTTTTAATTCGATGAGGAGTGGTGATCCTCTTTTGTTCTAGTTGGGGGAGATTTTCCGTTTCCAAAATCTTCACATTTTCGGAGGATCTCTCTTTGGTAGACAACAACAACCGCTCGACCGGATTGTGTGGATCCTTTTAGCCGGGAGCGAAGTTGGCCCATAGCCTCCTTCCGTTCCCTCACGGTGTGGCTGCCCGTGCGTGATAAATAATGTGAATAAAAATCATTCCGCGATTTGGCTGCGTTCTTTCACGCTTGTGTGAGATTAGGAAGCGTTGGAAGTAATCAAATCGATCGCGCTCGAGTGGGTGAACCCAAACACCCTTTCCTACATCAATTTGGTATCAAAGAGAGGTTCATGTCAATTTCTTAATTGACGCATTCCTTGGGTTTTCTTAGAACGCCGGCACACACAATTTTCACACCATTTTGCGCTCAAAAATTAAAATTAAATAAAATTTCGTCGGTCTGCGAATAGCGGCCTAAAATTCTCATTTTTCTGCGAAATTCAAAAAAAAATTTCTGGTAATTTACTTATTATTTTTTGTAAGAAAATCAAAAAAATTATTTTACTTACCCTAGTTATTAGGCGGGAATAAAATTATCTTTCGTAAAATCTTGGCGTGATCTAAATTTCTGGCCTACGAATAACGGTCTTAAAATTCAAATTTCAAAATTCAAAATTTTGAAATTAAAAATTCAAAATTTTGAAATTCAAAATTCAAACTCAAAATTCAAATTTTTAAAATTCAAAATTCAAATTCAAAATTCAAATTTTATAAATTCAAAATTCTAATTCAAAATTTTGAAATTCAAATTCAAATTTTGAAATTCAAAATTCAAATTCAAACTTCAAATTTTTGAAATTCAAAATTCAAATTCAAAATTCAAAGTTTGAAATTCAAAATTCAAATTCAAAATTCAAATTTTTGAAATTCAAAATTCAAAATTCAAATTTTTGAAATTCAAAATTCAAATTTATGCTTGTAACGACCTAAAATCTAATATTTTAGTATTGTGTTCACACACTTAGGATGACTAGAGAGACCCCCCGAATTCTAACCACTATTCCTCGAGATGGAGTGCCACGACGCACTAATAAAAGTTATTACACTGAACCTCGAGCATTAGATAAAGGGTGGGACACCGTTGCAAGAGTGTTTAGGTTTGACCGTGACATAACAAGAAAATTTTTGAAAAATTTTAAGCACGGTGAGAAGTGGTGCAAACTAGTTGTCGACAACATTTGCCGCATGAATGTCGTTTCTGAAAATGTTATCACGAGGATGTGTTTGACCATCGAGCCGCTCCCCCGTCCCTATCGGCTTGTGTGTTCTGACGAGAGCACTGTTTTAGTGTCTAGGCGATGTTTGGTGCCCCTCACCATCAAAGTCTATTCTGAGCATGTTTGGTGTGATGTATTTCCTATGAAGGATTGTCATGTATTGATAGGACGCCCATGGATCTCTGACCATGTGATCATCCACGATGACCATGACAACACGTTAGAATTCCAGCATAATGGTCAGCTTATCATTCTGAAGTCCACCCCGCCTAAAAGGCCTACGATCCCCTCTAAGGACACTTGTAGCTCGACTGCGTCGACACCGCTAAGTTTAGTAACGAAAGAGGATATTGAGCCTGTAAATCCAAATCAGCCCATGGACACAACTAGTCATGAGGAACAGAAAACATTAAGTGTAATAGTTAAGACTGATGTTGTCCCGGTTAGTCAAGCTCCACATAAGCTTGTTGAAGCTACTGATATCAACACTCTGCTTGAGCCAATCACTTATTCGTTAGCAGTGTCACATATAATGGATCATCCGTGTCCTTGTGAACGCGACGTCACTCAATTAAGGAGTGCTAACGTTTCTGAACTTAAATTTGAGGGAGAAACTATTATTTTAAAACCTTTACCACCTAAGGCCCCTTCGATTCATTTTAGTGAGACCATCATTCCTATTGAGGAGAAGACCTAAAATTTAATCAATAACTTGGTGATTGCTCCAAATTTTCCTAGCCAACCCAAGCATGAGAATATTACATTAGCCGACCCATTTTGGTCTTATCACGTTATGTGTAGCGCACAAAAGACAGCATCCCATCATAAAATGGGAGATTTAATTATGGTATGTCTCAACCCTGAACGGTGGCCTTCCGGTGCTTTAGAGGACATCATGAGTCCGAACGCTAAACCTTTTCGAATTTCACTGATTTAGGAAAAAGTACTTTTCATATGAAGGTTTCTGCTGAGTAGGGTTTGCCCCCTATTTTTGATGTTTCAAATTTTACGTCATGCTTTCTACCACCACTTAAACTGTCTCCCCTTCCGTTACTATCTACTAATCATTCTATTGGGTTGAGAGGTGAGCAGGGTAGTAGATTGTTTTCACCTAAGGTTATCACTGGAGGTATGTTGTCCGTTGATGTTTTAGCATATTCTCCTTCATTATCTAATGCTTCTTTCAAGGTCCCAAAGACCAACTTTGTGCTCGACAGGAATTCTGAGGTTGCAATCCTTCCAGTTCTCCACGATGCCGACTCATCGGTGATGAGTCCTTTCAAGTGGGGGAGGATTGATGGAGGCCACCCATTCCTCTCAGTCCTTCTCCATCTCCCTGTTGACGAAGACCCCCACATGGATCCACACTTTGTGGGGGATGAGGACATTGATGATGATGCGGAAGTTGTCCGCCACTTGGAGTTTGATGATTGTGATGGGCTCTGCCGCCAACTTGAGGATTCGGACATTGCCGCGACAACCACCGTCGACGTCGCGCCGGAATTTCCACTTCTTGGGATACATGCAAATATATGATTATAATTATTTTCCAACTCTTGGGATAATATTTATAATTATATATTTTTATTTACGCATTTTTATTTTCAGCATTGCTTTAATTTGGGACTTTGAATTTCAGCTTTTTGTTTTATTTTGATGGACTGCATTTAGCCATCTTAATTTTGGGTTGGATGAATGGTGGTTATGGAGTGGTGTAGCCTATAAAAGGCCTTGATGTTTTATTTTATGTTTAGATTTGATGAAATTGAAAATAAACTTTTCCAAACCCTAAAGTTTCTCCCTCTCATCTTCCTCCTAGCCGCCGTCCCTAGGCTCCTCCCTCTCACTTTGGCCGCCGGCCACTCTTCCTCATCCTCCCCTCTTCTCGGCTCCTTCTCCCTTCCTCACTCCTTCTCTCAACCTCTCCCTCCAAGGCCGACCATCTCCCTCTCCCTCTTGAAGAATTTCGGCCAGCCACCTTGGGCTTATGGAAGGAGATCTCTTGGCTCGGATTTGGTTCAAAGGGCTTGATCATGGTGGAAGCGGCGAAGGCGAACGTGCTCTACATCAAGTGACTCATCTCCGGTGGTCTCCGCGGACGAACAATCTTTAGGATTCCTACATCTCGGATCTACGATTCTGAGTGGGTAACGAACTCTCAACTCGTGTGATTCCTTTCTTAGATAGTTCAGTGGTGGCTAGATCTGTGACGTGGTCTTTGAACCGTTGATTTTCTCGCAGATTTTTCTTTATTTTGGATTTGTATTTCGATCTTGGATTTCGTTTTAATTCAATGAGGAGTGGCAATCCTCTTTTGTTCTTGTTGGGGGAGATTTTTCCGTTTCCGAAATTTTCACATTTTCGGAGGATCTCTCTTTGGTAGACAACAACAACCGCTCGACCGGATCGTGTGGATCCTTTTAGCCGGGAGAGAAGTTGGCCCATAGCCTCCTTCCATTCCCTCACGGTGTGGATGACCGTGCGTGATAAATAATGTGAATAAAAATCATTCCGCGATTTGGCTGTGTTCTTTCACGCTTGTGTGAGATTAGGAAGCGTTGGTAGTAATCAAATCGATCGCGCTCGAGTGGGTGAACCCAAACACCTTTCCTACATCAATTTGATACCTTATTTTTTTATACCAAATTGATGTAGGAAAGGGTGTTTGAGTTCACCCACTCGAGCACGATCGATTTGATTACTACCAACGCTTCCTAATCTCACACAAGCGTGAAAGAACGCAGCCAACTCACAGAATGATTTTTATTCACATTATTTATCACGCACGGGCAGCCACACCGCGAGGGAACGGAAGGAGGCTATGGGCCAACTTTGCTCCCAGCTAAAAGGATGCACACGATCCGGTCGAGCGGTTGTTGTTGTCTACCAAAGAGAGATCCTCCGAAAAAGTGAAGATTTCGGAAACGGATAATCTCCCCCAACAAGAACAAAAGGGGATCGCCACTTCTCGTCGAATTAAAACGAAATCCAAGATCGAAATACAAATCCAAAATAAAGAAAAATCCATGAGAAAATCAACGGTTCAAAGACCACGTCACAGATCTAGCCTCCACAGAACTATCTAAGAAAGGAATCACATGAGTTGAGAGTTCATTACCCCCTCGGAATCGTAGATCCAAGATGTAGGAATACTAAATATTGTTCATCCGCGGACACCACCGGAGATGAGTCACTTTATGTAGAGCACGTTCGCATTCGCCGCTTTCACCACGATCAAGCCCTTTGAACCAAATCCTAGCCAAGAGATCTCCTTCCACAAGCCCAAGGTGGCTGGCCGAAATTCTTCAAGAGGGAGAGGTAGATGGTCGGCCTTGGAGGGAGAGGTTGAGAGAAGGAGTGAGGAAGGGAGAAGGAGCCGAGAAGAGGGGAGGAGGAGGAAGAGTGGCCGGCGGCCAAAGAGAGAGGGAGGAGCCTAGGGGCGGCGGCTAGGAGGAAGATGAGAGAGAGAAACTTTAGGGTTTGGAAAAGTTTATTTTCAATTTCATCAAATCTAAACATGAAATAAAACATCAAGGCCTTTTATAGGCTACACCACTCCATCACCACCATTCATCCAACCCAAAATTAAGATGGCTAAATGCAGTCCATCAAAATAAAACAAAAAGCTGAAATTCAAAGTCCCAAATTAAAGCAATGCTGAAAATAAAAATGCGTAAATAAAAATATATAATTATAAATATTATCCCAAGAGTTGGAAAATAATTTATAATCATATATTTGCATGTATCCCAAGAAGTGGAGATGCCGGCACGACGTCGACGGTGGTTGTCGCGGCAACGTCCAAATCCTCAAGTTGGCGGCAACGCCCATCACAATCATCAAACTCCAAGTGGCGGACAGCTTCCGCATCATCATCAATGTCCTTATCCCCCACAAAGTGTGGATCCATGTGGGGGTCTTCATCAACAGGGAGATGGAGAAGGACTGAGAGGAATGGGTGGCCTCCATCAATGTCCTTTTCCAAGAAATGTCAACGGCAATAATCTTTAAATAATACAAGAAATATACTATCCTTACTTAACTGATGTAATAGATCTGTTGTTGTAGTCGATCTGAGTTCAGAGAATGAAATGATATGATCTGTCTGAAACTTTCTGAACTTAAATAAGAATTCTTCGATCGGACTAAAATTCATCGATCTCAATAAATTTCGTCGAACGCAGATTCATCGACCGCTGATCTGAGCAAAATCGTTGACCGCTGAGATGGGATCGTCGACCGCTGAGATGAGATCGTCGACCGCTGAGACGGCTGGGTTTTGTCGACCGCTGAGATGGGATCAAGACGTTCGTCGAACTCAGAGAGATGGCCATTCTTCGAACGCAGAGAGCAGTTCGCCGAACCTAGTGTAGAGTTCATCGAACGCAGAAACTTAGAGAAATTCTGTGTTCTAGCTATCTTATCAGCCTAAAACTATGACCCTTAGACTATACAATGGGGTCAACTTGATCCTAGTAAACACATAGTAATCCTAGCCCAAATCAGTAATAGGGTTGTTCCAACAAGAAGGAGAAGGAGAGGAAAGGAGAGGAAGGGGAGTCCAAGGAGAAAGGCGCAGAAGAACTGATGGAGGTTCGAGAGGGGAAAAAGGAGAAGGAGGCCAAAGAGCTAGCTCACGACAAGGAGGAGGTTGACTGGGGGGAGCAGTCCTGGCTGGAGGCCATGGATGAGGTTGTGGAGCTCGAGGTCACCACAAGAGCAGGGGTGGTAGAAAAATTCAAGATCAGCGGGGAGCTCAGCCCAGAGGGGTAGAAGCAAATCGTGGCCTGCGTACAGGAGAATGTGGATATCTTCTCCTGGAGCGCGACAGAGATGCTCGGGATCGATGCAAACGCGGCTTGCCATCGACTCAACCTTGATCCCGGCACCCGACCCATCCGACAAAAGAAGAGAGCCATTGCTGATAAGCTGGAAGGGCCCATCCGAGAGGAGGTGGGCAAGCTCCTCCAAGAAGGATTTGTATCGGAGATCCAGTACCCAGGCTGGGTCTCCAATGTGGTTATGGTAAAGAAGGGGGGATGTAAGTGGAGAATGTGCGTTGACTTTTCTTTACTTAATAAATCATGCCCCAAGGATTGCTACCCCTTGCCCCAAATCGAAGCGCTGGTTGACTCGGTCGTCGGTTTCTCTGTGATGTCTTTTTAAATGCTTTTTCAGGTTATCATCAAATCCAAATGCACCCCTCCCCCCCCCCCCCCCCCCCCCCCCCCGACTTCAAGGATGTCTCATTCATACGGGGGACGGGTGCTATTATTATAAAATGATGCCCTTTGGGTTGAAAAACGCAGGGGCAACGTACCAACGGATGATGGACAGGGTCTTTCGAGAACAGAGGGGAAGGAACCTGGAGGTCTATGTTGATGACCTCATGATAAAGAGTCGGGACCTCAAAGAGAACTTCGGGACTTTGAGAAAGTTCAAAATGAAGCTCAACCCCCAGAAGTGTGTCTTTAGGGCCAGCCGAGGGAAGTTCCTGGGTCACTTGCTCACCCCGGCTGGGGTGGAGCCTAACCCAGACAAGGTAAAGATGATAATGGAGTTGGGCTCGCCGAAGGATGCGAAGGAGGTTCAGCGCCTCATGGGGAAGTTAGCTGGGCTTAGTAGGTTTCTCTCCAGGGTGGGAGAGAAGTGTGCACCTTTCTTCAAGGTGCTGCGGGGGAACCAAAAGTTTGAGTGGACCCCTGAGTGTGAAAATTCCTTTCAAGTGCTGAAAGAACAGTTTATCCAAGCCCCATTACTACAAGGGCCAAGACAGGGAGAAAACTTGTCCCTATACTTGGGGGTAGGACCAGAGGCAATAAGTTCAGTGCTAGTCCCGGAAGAAGGCAGAAGGAAACTCCCAATCTACTACATTAGTCGAGTGCTGAGGAAGGCGGAGCTCCGATACCACATCCTAGAGAAGTTGGCCTTCGCCTTGGTGGTGTCGGACCGGATGCTCCGTCCTTATTTCCAAGCACATCTGATCAAGGTGGTAACCAACCATCCCCTTCGCAACATCATGGAAGGGGTGGAGCACTCCGGAAGGCTGACCAAGTGGTCATTGGAAATAAGTGAATTCGATATCTCATACGTGCCCAGCTTATCCATAAAGGCCCAAACGATGGCGGACTTTTTGGCAGACTTTTTGTCGGACTTTTTGGCGGACTCTGTGACCGAGGTGGAAGAGTCTGAGCTACCCTCTTTGGTGGCTTGGAAAATGTTGGTCGACGGGTCCTCAGGAAAACATTCCTTCGGGGGAGGAGCAGTTTTGGTAAGCCCTTGAGGGACAAGGATTGAGCAGGCAATCAATATTCATTTCCCCCTCACCAATAACCAGGTCGAGTACGAGGCAGTGATAGCAGGCTTGCGGCTGGCCCGAGAGTTGGGAGTGCAAGATGTGTACGTCTCGATGGACTACATGGTGGTGGATTTCCAGGTTAGGGGGGAGTTTAAGGTAAAGGAGTCGACTCTTTCGTGGTACTTGGAAACGGTCAAGGGGCTCATAGGGCAGTTTCGGACCTTCTCGATCCGTCATGTGCCGAGGGAGGAGAGTGCCGCGGCGGGCCTCCTGGCCAAGTTTGGTCCCAGGGCAGGGGGACGGTGTCGGATCACTTCCTGCCATCCATCGAGGAGGGGGAGCTGATGGAGGTAGACCAGCGAGCATCATGGATGGATCCCTTTATCTCCTTCCTAGCATTGGGGAAGTTCCCCGTGGGGGATGTGGACAAACAATGATTCAGGTATAAGTCCGTGTACTACTCTTTGCACGCAGGGGGACTATACTGGAAGACACTCTCAGGGCTCCTAGTCCGGTGTATGGCGGAGGAGGAGCTCCCGAGGGTCCTGGAGGAGATCCACTCGGGAGAGTGTGACAGCCACTCTAGGAGCCAAACCTTGGAGGGGAGAGTGCGGAGGCAAGTCTACTTTTGGCCTACCCTCAGCAAGGATGCGGCGGAATTTGCAAGGAAGTGTTCAAAGTATCAGTTGTTCGCTCCTCTCCAGCTCCTGCTAGCCCAGAGACTCCAAACCATCACATCGCCCTGGCCCTTCGCAATATTGGGGTTGGACTTGGTGGGTCCGTTCCCCAAGCAAGCTGTTGGAAAATTGACCCTCAATGTTCCCTTGATTTGAAGAAGGCCTCACACTAAATACTAAGTACAAAGTTGTATTTGATAAATCCATATTTGTGTAAGATATACAGGCTTAGGTAACTCAAGAGAAAGAGCCAATCATGTCCTTAGTTCAGGAGAAATCAACTCCTGAGAGATGAAGAATTGTCTCAGCAGAACCGTTGAGATGAAGGGTCAAATCCGCTGAGATAAGCTCACTGTCTCAGTGGATAAGCTGAGATGGGGAAGGACCTGCAGATAGAAGAAACCGCTGAGATGGCTGTCTGTCTCAGCGAATCCGCTGAGACGAGAAAGGACCTGCAGATAGAAGAGATCTGGCGCTTTCGTCGAACTCAAAGCATTACGAGTTCATCGAACACAGAGCATGACGAGTTTGTCGAACGTAGAGCATGATGAGTTCATCGAACGCAGACATAAAGGAAGAAACAGCTAAGACTTGGCAAGATCGTCGAACACAGAGTTAGGCAAGATCGTCGAACACAAAGTTAGGCAAGATCGTTGAACTCAGAGTATGGCAAGTTCGTCGAACATAGATTGCGAGCTCTGGCCATGGCGCAAGTTGCAGAGTGGCAGTATGGGGTCCACCAGTCTCTCCCATACTTGTCAGAAGGTCGGCTAAGAGCCGTTGAAGATCAGAGATGTATAAAAGAAGAAATTCGGGCACTTATGAGGGTGTCTGTCGTGTGCCAAAACAAATCAACTGTTCCATTGACGGCCGAAGCTCTCGTTTCTCTCCTTCTGCTCACTGAACAAGGAAGAAGAAACTGAGAGAGAAAGTTAGCTCCTTTGCAAGAAGGAGCAAGGTGATCTTCCATCCTTCATCTGAAGAGGAAGATCAGATAGTAGCTGCCATCAACATCTCCAGCTACAAGATAGCACAAGAAGTGTAGAAACTACAGGAGACATCTTTACTGTGCTGTCAACTGTAGTAAGCTCAAATACTCTTTTCTGTAGGACCATTTGATCTGAGATTGTTGGAACCTTTGGGTTCTGAGTTGTAGGGCTGAAGGCCTGAGTTTGTAGGACCATTTGGTCTGAGTTGTAGGATCTGTGAAGATCTGAGGTAGGGATGTTTGGCCTGAGTTGTAGGGCTTTACTGCATGAGCTGTAGGAGGAGGATTCCTCTGAGGTAGGACCAGGACGTGGTCTGAGTTGTAGGAGGTGGATTCCTCTGAGGTAGGGCTTGTTGGCCTGAGTTTGTAGGACCTGATGTTGTCTGAGTTGTAGGATCAAGTGCTGATATGAGGTAGGGTTGTTTAGCCTGAGGTAGAGCTGTTTAGCCTGAGTTGTAGGACCTGCTGTGGTCTGAGCTGTATGATCAGGGGCTGATCTTAGGTAGGGATGCTGAGCCTGAGGTAGGGTTTGGGAAAACCTGAGAGATCCCGAGGGATCTGTGTTGTAAGCTCTTTGAGCTGAGATTGGAGAAGTTGGCCTTGTCTAACACATTGTTAAAAAGGTGAAGGGGGAAAGAGGACTACTCAAGACACCCTATCTTGAGGAACCTCTATAAACACTTGTGTGTTTTCTGGTTGTGCTTGATTTCTTACATAGAATATTTTTAATTATACATATCAGCCAAGTAGAAATCAAAAGACCTATTCACCCCCCCCCCCCTCTAGGTGAATTAGATCATATACCTATAATCTTTCAAGTGGTATCAGAGGGAGGTTGGTCAAGAAAGACTTAATAGTCAGACCAGATCCTAAATAGGTGGAATGCAGAAGGAGATGGGCTCCATGAAATTGCCCATATGCAACAAAGCCAACTTTGGCATATGGAAGCAGAGGGTTAGATTGTTCATGGAAGCATCTGACCCCAGAATCTTTATCACTATTCCGGAGGGCCCTTTTATTATCACAAAGCCCTCCACCCTTGATCCTACTATGATGGTAGGCAAGCCTTACACTGAAATGACAAGGGATGAGATAGCATTGGCTACAATGAATAAAAGAGCTCAAAATATCATTGTCAATGCTATTGATGATTCTACTTTCCAAAACTTGGTGCATTGTGATACTGCTAAGGAAATTTGGGACACATTAGTGGTTTATATGGAAGGGACTGCAGAAGTGAGAGATGATAGGAAGTCACTCCTTAATCAAGAGTATGAAGCCTTCAGGCAGCAGAGCCAGGAAAGCATCTCCATGTGCTATGAGAGGTTCTTCAAAATAGTTAATGAATTGAGAACCTATGAGAGAGCATTCACCAACTATGAGCTGAATGATAAGTTTCTTAGATCTCTAACAAGGGACTGGGACACAAAAATCTGTGCCATCAGGGAAGTGGCCAAGCTTGGTGAGACCCCAACTCACACATTGTTTGAAAAACTGCTCTCCTATGAGATGCAGCTGTCTGCAAGGAAGGAAGAGGACACCTCTACAAGGGCTTAGCCAAGGGAGAGATCTGTAGCTCTCAAAGCTGACAGCTCAAATAGAAGCAAGAGCAGGGTGGTGTCTCCTCCAAGGAGAAGTGTTGAACCTGAAGTCAGCACCTCAGGAAGCTCTTCCTCTGATGAAGAGTTTGTTGCCTTTTCAAGGCAGTTCAAGAAAATGATGAAGAGGAAGCAATGGAAGAACAAGCCCTCTTCCTCATATCACAAAAAGGAGGATAGCAAGGAGTCAAAGCATCACTCCAGGAATGACAGGTATGGCTCTAACTCTAAATTTAATTCCTCTAATGTTGTCTGTTATTGCTGCAGCAAGCCAGGGCATGTTATTGCTGACTGCCCAGTCAAGAGAAAAGAGAAGGATGAGAAGAAGGCTCATCAGTCAAGAGACAAGAAAGGAGAAAAATCCTTTCTAGCTAAGAAGGAAAGGAGCTGGAGTGAATCAAACTCCAGCTCATCTGAATCTGAAAAGGAAGAAGCCCTTATTGGGCTGGTTGCTATTGAAGAATTTGCTGCAGAAGAAGATGAAGATTACCGAGCTGCCATGGTTGGAATCAGGGCCCCTCTATCACACTCAGATAGTGATATAGAGGAGGATGAAGAAGACAATGTTCAGCTAGGCCTAATGGCCATCACTGATGAGGAGGACAGTCACAACAATTCAGAACATGAGCAGGTATTAATTCATTCCATATCATCTTCTGATTATGAGACTGGTTCAGAATCTGAAAAACCTCCATCAATTGGTGGAAGTGGTTCAGAAACTGAGGAAGATGTCAATCAATTGATTGACAAGTATGATGCTCTTTTGGAAGCTATGAAGAAGAGCAAGAAGCTTGCCAAGAGGCAAGCCCAGGAAATTGTTTTCCTTAAGATGACTAAAAATGTCTACACTGAACCTACCACCCTGGTGGCTCAGATGAGTAGACAGATTAGCCATTTACAGGGGTTAACAATTGTGCAATCAAGCACTATTTCACTGAAGAACAAGATCATCAAGGACCTTGAGGAGAAGCTTGTGAAGGAGAAGAGCCTGGTGGCTCAACTCTTCAAGCCCAAATATGTGCTTCCTATTATTGACACCTTCTCATCTCAAACCAATAGGAGAGGACTGGGATTCAATAAAATGGAAGTAGGAGAAGGGAGTGGAGAGAAGAGCAAGGGGAAGGCTAAGCCTCAAACCACCTTTCAAAAGGTGTTACTTCCTTCCAACAGGTATGATCATGAAAGCATTTATGGTCATTGGAAGAATGGGAGTTTCTATAGGAAGGAAAATACTCCTTCCCATAGTGAAAGAAAGGGAATGGGATTGAGTGCCAGGAAGGCTCACCATGAGGAAATTCAAATGGCCCAATCTGGACCATTTGTATTTGGTACTTCAGCCCACGCATTCAAGACTAAAAGGCAAGCCCTTCTAAAGTTGAATCAGCCAAGAAAATGACTGCTGTCAAATCAGTAAACAAGTCTGACTGCTCAGTGTCAGATTCCATCAAATCTTGAATGGCTACCAAGCCATTGCAAGCTTATGCCATCAGGACAAAGAGCATCAAGACAGCTCATAGATTGACATTCAGTCAAATCACTACTGAGAGGAATAGGAAGAATGCTGCTGTCTCTCCTCCTGAACATGTAGACTGTGCATCACACCCCTCAAGAAATGTTCAGAAGAGGAGATACAACATTCATGAATGTTGGTGTTGTGGTAAAGTGGGACACTTTGCCATAGATTGTTGGTACAATCCCAATGTACCTAATGCAAAGAAGAGCCTTCCTGCTAGGAGTGCAACTAGTGTGAGAATTTTTCATCAGACTAACAGGCACCTAGGACCCAAAGTTTTTGGGGCTCCTAAAGATAACTAAACTTCTTCTTGCAGGTTAGTTCAAGTACCAGCCTAAATCAAATTTGGTACTTGGACAGTGGGTGCTCAAGGCACATGACAGGAACAAGGAGTCTTCTACAATACTACAAGACTGTGAAGAATGGACCCAAAGTTATATTTGGGGGATCTAAAAAAGGAATCACCAAGGGATATGGTATGATAACCAATGGCATAGTCTCCATCACAAAGGTAACTTATGTTGAAGGGTTGCAACACAACCTTGTAAGCATAAGTCAACTATGTGATCTAGGCTATGTCATTGAATTCCACAATGACAAGTGCTTGATCAAAAAGTCTAATGACTTGGAGACCATTCTCTCAGACACTAGGAGTGGGAATGTTTATTGCTTAGATTTTATTTGCAGTAACTCTCTTACATCTGTTTGCCTTGTAGCCAATGAGAATGAGTCTCTTTGTGTTCAATGGCACAAGAGACTTGCTCACATTAACTACAAGACAATGTTTAGACTATTCTCCAAAAATCATGTTAGGAATAGTCCTAATTTAAAATGTATTAAAAGTAGTCCATGTCATGCTTGCCAAATGGGTAAGCAAACGAGGTCTACCTTTAAGAGCATTGGCTCCAAAGACACTGAAAGATGTCTTTATCTCTTGCATATGGACTTGTTTGGTCCTTTGCCAATTCAGAGCCTAGGTGGGAAGTTGTATACTTTGGTGATTGTAGATGATCATTCAAAATATACATGGGTATTCTTCCTAAAGAAGAAGTCTGATACTTTGAATGTCTTTATAACTCATGTCAAGGCAATTCAGAATGACTTGCAATGTGCTGTGGTCAGGACTAGGACTGACCATGTCACAGAATTTCAATCTGAAGCTATATCAAGATTTTGTCAAGAATATGGTATCACCCAAGAGTTCTCCTCCCCAAGGAATCCACAACAAAATGGTGTGGTTGAGAGGAGGAATAGGACCTTGATAGAAGCTGGGAGAACACTGCTTAGTGACTCCTCACTCCCAGAATACTTCTGGGCTGAGGCATTCAATACTGCATGTCATGTTCTCAATAGAGCTTCCATCAATAAGGTTCATGGAATAACTCCCTATGAGATTCTGAAAGGCAAATAACCTATAATTTCATATTTTAGAATCTTTGGTTAAAATGCTACATTTTTAACAATGGAAAATCTCAATTAACAAAGTTTGCAGAGAAATGCAATGTAGGTGTTCTTGTTGGCTATAGCTCTCATAGAAGAGCTTATAGTGTACTCAACAAGAAAACTAATGTTGTAGAGGAGTCTGTGCATGTATTATTTGATGAGACCAGCCTAATATATAATGGCTGGTCTAGATCTTCTGTCTTGACAGGAAATGAACAAGATTTGGAAAGGATGTCTATACAAGACACACCAAGCAGCAGTAAAGATCATACTGAAGCAGCAATTCCAGAAGAAGTAGAGGAGCAGGATGCTGAAGAAGATGCTGACCCAGTGGGAGAAATTTAGCATGTAGAGGAGAGACTGCCTGTAGCTACAAGACATCTAAGGGATCATCCCTTGGAACAAATTATTGGAAATATTCAACAAGGTGTGACAACTAGGAGAAGGGCTCACAATGAGGACTTGTTCCTCAGTTTTCTGCACATGTAGAACCTAAGAAGTTTGAAGAGGCCAACTTGGATCCATTCTGGATTCAGGCAATGCAGGAAGAACTCTTGTGTTGGGGAAATGATTTATCTTAACCCCTAAAAATGAGCAGAATGTAAATTCTAAGAATGAAAAATTAGTCTAAGTAAATATGCGTCGAATAGTATTCGACGCAACGTCGAAGTGTAGTCGACGTTCCTCTCAGAATGAGTCGAAGTAGCTCTAAACAGAATTCAACGTAACCTATGTCGACGTAACTCTGACTTCTAGTCGACGTATCTAGTGAAGTCGATGTATCTTAGTCGACGCACCTTCCATATTCTCCTCTCGATGTCCAGCCAGTCTGAAATCGACGCTTCCGTCGAATAGTAATCGACGTACGTCGATTTCTATGTCAAATTCAAAACACGCCAGATTTCTTTCCTTCTATCTGTAGATCTGAATTTTATGGAATGATATTATTCTTTTCTAGCCGTTTTGAATCAGTCTTTCCTTCTAATTGATTCTTGGCTAAACTGATTAAGTTTATTATGAATATTATTTGAAATCAGAATGATCTCTTTCCTTCTACAGAAATATTGATTATGGAATATTTTCTCTCTTACTATTTCTCTGTCTGCTAATTGATTATTCTCCTATAGTATTCTTTGAATAAACAGAGCTATAAATAAGAGGGAAGTCGGCAGAGAAGAGAATGAGAAGTGATCCACTCCATACATTTGAAATAGAGGAAAAGCTCCCAAGAGAAAAGTGAGTAAAGCTGAGAGAAGTGATAGTGTGCTGAAGCCAACAACAAGCCTTCTCCTTCTCCTCTTTCTGAAGTCATACTGCTGCAATCTCTGATAGCTCTCATTGAAAGAGAAAAAGACCTACAATCTTTTTCTCACTATAGAAGAGAGATTTCATTCACTATTTCTTGTGCTTCTAATCTTCTGGCTAGGAAGAAGATTCTTTCTTATTTAAAATTACTTCTTCTACTTTTTCTTCTTATCTTCATTTCATTTTCAAATAGTGTAAGAGAGCTTTTAAAATCTCTCCAAAAAATTCAGTTGTACTGGTTCTAAGAGTCTCCTTATCAAAAGACTCAAGCTGGTTCTAAGAGTCTCCTTATCAAAAGACTCAGTACAAGATAGTGAATTCCTACCAAGGGGGTAGAAGAGTGGACTACCCAAAGTTTGGGGAACCACTATATTTCTTTGTGTTGTGCTGTGATTTTCATTTTACCATTTCTTTCTTTATTCACTTAATTCTTGTTGGTGTGTGTGGGAAGCTTAAATCTGAGATTATTACACACATATATATATATATATATATTTGTTAACTTTGCACAAAAAACTTTTAAATCTCTATTCACCCCCCTCTAGAGAATTCTAGTGAGGTTAACTGTGCACTTTCAATTGGTATCAGAGCCAGGTTGATCTAAAAAGGGCAACTCCTTGATCAAAAAGATCCTACCTCATATATATATAGATTTCTAAGAACTATTTTTCACATGGCACAAATCAAAGATTATGCTTCCGCCAGACCACCAATTTGCAACCTTGAAAAGTTTGCACTTTGGAAAACAAGAATTAAAATTTATCTAAACTCTATTGATGGAGAATTATTTGATGTTATTATGACAGGTCCTCCCAAGCCATTCAAGAAGGACTCAAGTGGAAAGGTCACACAAACACTTGCTCCAAAGGCTAAATGGACAGATGAAGAAAAGAGAGCTCATGCATGTGATGCCAAGGCTATGAATATCTTAGTTTCAACCCTCTCAGATGAAACCTTGGAAAAGATTGCTGAATGTGAGTCAGCTAAGGAAATATGGGAAGATCTCACTAAAATGGTAGAAGGGAGTGATGATGAGAGAAAAGATAGAAAGGCATTACTCATCTCTCAATATGAAAACTTCCAGAAGAAAGACAGTGAAAGTGTTGCTGACATGTATGCCAGATTCAGCCTCATAACAAATGAGTTAAGAACACTTGAAAAGGACATATCTCTCACTGAGATAAATGACAAATTGTTAACTTGCTTCCCTAGCTCTTGGGACTCAAGAATTTGGCCAATTAGAGACTTCAGTAGCCAAAATGAAATCTCAACAGATGTTCTGTTGGGTAAATTAAGATCCTATGAACAGTTGTTGAAAACAAGAGCTGAGAAAGAAGTGAAAGAAAAGACTCCTTCACTCTCAAAGGAAAAGAGTATTGCCTTAAAGGCCACTGCAGATGAACCCTCTACAAGTAATGAGGAGCTGATCAATCTACTGGCCAAAAGGTTCAAAAAGTGGATCAAAACAGAAGGGTCCAGAAGGAGAGATTCAAAAACTAGGTATAACAAAACCCCTACTAAAGAGATTATATGTTACTCTTGCAGGAAACCTGGACACATTGCACCTGAATGTCCTAAAGAACTCAGCTATAAGAAAGATCTGAAAAGAACAGATCTAAGGAAAAAGAAGAAAGAGAAAGGATTCATTGCTCAATCATGGAGTGATTCAGAATCTGAAGAAAGTACCTCATCTGAAAATGACCAAGAAGAGGCTAAGCAAGAGGAAACCTGTTTAATGGCCACTGAGAAGCATGATGATAAATCTCTGGTAAATATATCTGATGATATAGATTTTTCTTCTACTGATTTCAAAAATAGTTTCAAAGAATTTTGTTTAGATCAAGTCAAATCTGAGAAAGAAATAAAAAGGCTAAAAAATGAATTAAACAATCTCAAACAAATGGATACACAATATAAAAACTATGAGCTCAGTCAAGAACTCTCTAGATCAGAGGAGCAGCTGGATAAAATAAATACTGAAAATCAAACACTAAAAAATGAGCTAGCAAAGGCAAAAGCCTTTGAAGATTCTCTAAATGGCAGAAGTCAAAAACTCAAGAAAATCTCTGAAAACCTCACGGATAGATTTAGACAACTAGAGTTTAATACTGACTTAGAACCCAGGCCTCAGTCACCCAGCAAACTTGTCTGGAGACATTCTATCCACTTCACTAGGAAGAATAATCTCATAGGAGAAGAATCACAAGAAAATCCAGAAACAACTACTGTTTTCAATAAAAATAATTTCACTATGTATGAAGGAATCCTAGGTAAATATCCTCTGAAAAGAAACAAATTTGTGTTGAATCAGTATCGACGTGCGTCGAATTCTACTCAACGCAACTCAAAAAATATGTCGACTCCCAATCAACGCAACCTCTCCTATGCTTCGACTAAAAGAGAACACGGAATGAAGGAAGCGTCGACTTCGACTCGACGCAACCTTAAACATACGTCGAATTCATATCGATGCAACCAATTTAACAGAAATATCTCCTTTTCCAAAAAGTCTTCTCAATCCATTTCTTTTTATTATGAATACTATTTCTGCAATATTACTAATGACTGTTGGTATGATAAGCCAACACTCCTAAAGAAGAAAGGGTAATCTAAAAAACCAACTTACTCTTTCATTGAACCTTTTTCTGTTGGGAGGAAGGGACCCCAGCTTAGCAGGGTCCAAACTAATGTTTAATATCTTATGTGCAGAGGTATCACACATTCAGGCTGGTGTGGTACTTGGATAGTGGATGCTCTATGCATATGACAGGGTACAACAATCTACTAACCAACTTTGAAGATAGACATGGACCATCAGTGACCTTTGGAGACTCTAGCTGTGGGCAAACCAGGGGCATTGGAGATTTCAAAGAAGGGAAAGTTACCTTCAAGAATGTGGCAGTAGTCAAAAGACTGAAGCACAATCTGATAAGTATAAGTCAGATATGTGACAGTGGTAAGTATGAGGTAAAATTCACCACACTGTTTTGCCATATTATTGATGTCAAGACTGGTGCCATAGTACTCAGTGGAATTACAAAAGGGAAAGTATATATAGTAGACTTTAGCTCCACACCCACAGAAGTTTGTTTGTTCAACAATATTTATTGATAAAAGTGAATTATGGCATAGGAGACTGGGTCATCTAAACTACAAGACCATTAGTAAACTAGCAAGGAATAACCTAGTCAGAGGCCTAACAAAGGGGAGGTACTCTAAGGATTCTCCACGTAGACCTTGCCAACTAGGAAAACAGACCAAATCATCCTTCAAACCAATTGTTAAGAATGACTCCCCCAGGATTCTCTACCTACTGCACATGGATCTCCTTGGTCCCATATCCACTCAGAGCTTAGGTGGAAAGTCTTATACCCTAGTCATTGTGGATGACTATTTTAGATTTAGATGGGTATTCTTTCTAAGGGCTAAGTCTGAAACCCACAAGATTCTCTCAAGATTCATAAGACAGATTCAATCTGAATTCAATACTCATGTTTCCATAATCAAAAGTGATCATGGGACTGAATTTGAAAATCAGTTAATCTGTAGTTTCTGTGAGGATGTAGGTATCAAACAATGCTTCTCAGCACCTAGAACTCCTCAACAAAATGGAGTTGCTGAAAGAAAGAATAGAACCTTAATTGAATCAGGAAGGACCTGACTTGCAGAATTAGGATTACCAAAAACCTTCTGGGCTGAAGCAGTCAACACTGCACAGGATTACCAAAAACCTTCTGGGCTGAAGCAGTCAACACTGCAAACTATGTTCTAAATAGAAGCCTCATACATAAAACTAAGTCAAAAACTCCATATGAGCTCCTGAAGGGAAAAACACCCATTGTTAAATACTTTCAAATTTTTGGATGTGCTTGCTTTATCCTAAATAATGTGAAAGATCATCTTGCCATGTTTGACAAGAAGTCTGATGATGGAATATTTCTGGGGTACTCATCATCTAGTAAAGCTTATAGATGTTATAACAGGAGAACTCTCAAAATTAAAGAATCCATGCACATTATATTTGATGAAACTAACATGCTGTTTAAGGGGGAGGAAACTTCCACCAGTCCTTTTCCACAGGAAAACAGCAGCATAGAGACTCAGCTTGAACATCTGACTCTAAAGAACACAGACACTGGGAAATAAAACCAGCTACAGCAACCAAGTGAGGAGTCTGAACAAGAAGATGAAGAAGGTTCAGAAAAGAGCAATCAAAACCAACTCTCACAAGAGAACATGGTTCAGGAGGAACAGTTGGACAATGATCCCATTGTTAATGAGGAAGAAGAGCATCTGACAAATCCAAGCAGGACAGGGATCAATATGAAAAATCATCCTCAATCCCAAGTAATTGGAGACCCCAATACTGGAGTAAGAACAAGACACCAAGTCTCCAGTGTGATGATGCTCCAATGCTTCTTATCACAAATTGAACCAAAGAAGTTTGAAGAAGCAAATTGTGATCCTCACTGGATCATAGCCATGCAAGAAGAACTAAGCCAATTTGAGAGAAACAAAGTGTGGAACTTAGTTGAGAGACCAAGAAACTACCCAGTTATTGGTACAAAGTAGGTATATAGAAACAAACTGGATTCCACTAGAGTAATTGTTAGGAACAAGGCAAGACTTGTAGCACAAGGATACAGACAAGAAGAAGGAATAGACTACAATCAAACCTTTGCTCCAGTAGCCAGATTGGAAGCAATCAGACTATTTCTTGCCTATGCTGCTTTCATGAAGATGAAAGTCTACCAGATGGATGTCAAGAGTGCTTTTCTGAATGGTGACCTTCAAGAAGAGGTATATGTAGAGCAACCACTAGGTTTTATCAATCCCTCCTCTCCTAACTTTGTTTATAAACTTAACAAAGCTCTTTATGGTCTTAAGCAAGCACCTAGAGCTTGGTATGAAACTCTCTCCAACTTCCTGATAGAAAATTCTTTTAAAATAGGTAAAGTAAATAAAACACTTTTTACTAGAACCCACAAGAATAAACTTCTGCTTGTTCAAATCTATGTAGATGACATCATTTTTGGCTCAACTAATAAGTAGTATTTTTATAACTTTTTAATAGAAAATTTTGTAAATATTTAATATGAATTTTCCTTTTTATGTCAATTTTAGGTTATAAGTAGCTCTTTTTGTAATTTTGATTCTAACTTAGCTTAATTTCAATATTTGCAGAATTTTGGGACAAATCGGGAAAAATGGCTTGTCACGCCCTCGGTCACGCCCATGACCGAGGGCGTGTAACCTAAAGATCAGTCCAGAATGATGTCGCGCTGTCTGAGCTAGCCCACACCAAGTCACGCCCCAGGTCATGCCCGTGACCCAATGTCACGCCCGTGACCAAGGGCGTGTAAACTTAGAATCTTCCACGTGGAGCCGCCGTCGAGACGTGGAGATGCTGTCGAGAAGTCAACCTAAGTCACGCCCGTGACTTTCCAGCGTGATCCCTGCTCTGCCGCCGCGCCGAATTCCAGCCCACGCCGCATTAAATGCAGCAGTCCAAAGTCACGGCCGTGACCCGACATGTCACGCCCGTGACATGTCACTTTTCGCCGCGCCGTCCAGAAAGCCCACGCCGCTGTCGGATCCGATGTGAATAGTGCAGTCACGCCCTTGGTCACGCCCGTGACCGAGGGCGTGTAATCTGAAATTTTTTCCTATAAATTCAGAGGCTCTCCTTGAGTCCAGGGTTCAGAAATTTGGAGATGGGGAGGTGCTGTGAGAGCTGAGAGTGAGTTTTTCAAGTTGATGTTCATGTTTCTTAAGGCTTTCATGTTCTCTTCCCTGTCAAATTCATGCAATGTTTTAATGTAATTTTCATGCACTAGTTTTCTCAAGTTTGTAATCTTTATTTTCCTTAGCCTTGCACTCCTAAATTAAGGCTTGTAATAGTTCTTTGATTTTCAATAAAATTAGTTTTCTCTTTCATGTTCTCTTTCTCCTTAAGTAATGTCTTCCTTTTCATGCAATGTCAATCTTTCTCTCCTTAGTTATATCTTTTTTTTGCAATGTCAATTTCTCTTTCTTTTCATGCAACGTTTAATCCTTTCATTTAGCTTAAAATTAGTCTTAATTTTAGTTAAGCAAAAACAAACCAATCAAATTTTCGTCGATAAGATAATGGCGATTTTCCTCGAAGTAGAAGTAATCAATGCGCCCCGTGGAATACGACCTTGATATTCCTAAATATCCTATACTTTAGACGATAAGGTACACTTGCCTTTATCGGATATAGTTTTGGAGAAAATCTCAAATCTTCACTAAATTTCAAAACTGCAAAATCAATATCAAGTTTTTGGCGCCGTTTCCGGGGAATTTGCGTAGATATTTTGAAAAGAGGATAGCTATTAATTTTATCATGCTTCTTTTTATTTTATTTTGCTTTTTCTAAATTTCAAAAAGAATTTTTTTTTTTTAGTTTTTCTTCTTCCTTTCTTCTCTTTTTAGTGTATGTCCCGAGGTAGCACTTCGATTCTTCCTTTTGATCCGGAGATCAAGCGAACCCTCTTGAGGCACCGCCGTTCTCGTGATCAGGGAAATCATGTAGAATCCGAAGAGTCGATCGGGGACACTAACGCAGCAAATATGGATCATAATCTTAATCCTCCTAATCTTAACGAGCCAAATCCTAATGAGGACGCGCAACAGACCATGTCCTATTATGCGCGGCTTAATTTGGAAGGCACACAATCGAGTATTGTTCGCCCCACGATGGCGAACAATCATTTTGAGATCAAGTCCAGCATCATATAAATGGTGCAACAATCGGTGACCTTTGATGGTCAACCGGACGAGGATCCAAATTCACATATCTCTTACTTTCTTGAAATTTGCGACACTTTTAAGATCAATGGCGTCACCGATGACGCCATTCGACTACGTCTTTTTCCTTTTTCTTTGCGGTCTAAGGCCAAGCAGTGGCTGGGCTCCCTACCAAGGGGATCCATCACTACATGGGCCGAAATGGCGG
Source organism: Dactylorhiza incarnata (assembly GCA_033032865.1). NCBI lineage: Eukaryota > Viridiplantae > Streptophyta > Magnoliopsida > Asparagales > Orchidaceae > Dactylorhiza > Dactylorhiza incarnata. The sequence continues at coordinate 6,151,416 of JAWHQI010000068.1, forward strand.
AAAAATTTCTCAATAAATATTTCCCGCCTTCAAAGACCGCTAAATTGCGCACGGATATTGCATCGTTCATGCAAATCGACTCGGAGACTCTCTATGACACATGGGAGCGCTTCAAGGAGCTTTTGCGCCGATGCCCTCACCACGCACTTGCCACTTGGCAACAAGTGCAAATATTTTATAATGGCTTAAATCTCCAAACGAGGCAAAAGATTGATGCGGCCGCCGGGGGGACATTAAATAACAAAACCCCGATCGCCGCTCAAGAGCTTTTCGAAGAGATGGACACAAATGCGTATCAATGGAACATGCCCCGAGCGCGGCCTAATAAGCCGGCAGGAATTTTTGAAATAGACGCAAACGCAAATTTGGCTTTACAAGTTGAGCGCTTAACAAAGCAAGTGGCGGAGATGTCTGCTTCATCCGCCACTCCTCCTTGGGATAATAACGTATTAATTGAAGAACATGTTGACTACATGGGAAATCAACCTTGGACTTCCTATAACCCGAACACCGCCCCGTATAATAACACCTACAATGCGGGTTATAGGAATCATCCGAATTTCTCATGGAGCAACCAAGGAAATGCTCAGCGTCCTATGAATTTAAATCAACCTCCCCCTAATCAACATCTTAACTTAACTCCGCCTCCAAATTTGATTTCTCAAAATTATAATCCACCCGGGTTTCCACCGCAACAGCAAAAACTCTCTCCGATTGAAGAGGTTTTTGCAAAATATGTTGCTACAAATGAAACGAACATCTGGAACCTTACCGGATCGATCAAAAATTTAGAGAATCAAGTGGGCCAACTCGCAAAGATGATTTCTGAGCGTCAACAAGGAGCACTACCGGGGAACACCGAGCAAAATCCAAAGGAGAGCGCGCACGCGATTACACTCCGAAGCGGGAAGGAGGTGGTTCAAAAACAGGACGAACCCAAGGTAATTTCCTCTCCTCCTCCTCCTACTTTTAATTCATCTTCGAATTTGCCCGCTACGATAGCTCCGCACACTTCTATTTTAAATCCGCGCGCTCCTACTTCTAATATTCTGTATCCATCGAAATTTAAAATTGAAAGCGCCGAAAAAAATTAAAAAAAGTTTTTAGATGTTTTAAAACAAATCCATATTAATGTACCTTTCTGCGAGGCTATCTCACAATTGCCTAAATATGCGAAATATCTTAAGGAGTTGCTCTCCAATAAGAAAAAGTTAGAAGGTATTTCGCATATTTCTTTAAACGCAGAATGCTCCGCGATTGTACTCAACAAATTGCCGAAAAAAGCAAATGACCCGGGACGGTTTTCCATCCCATGTCTATTTGGCAATTCGTTAGTAAAACACGCCTTAGCGGATCTTGGAGCAAGCATCAACGCAAAATGCTCCGAGATCATTCTTTAAAATATCCGATAGGAATAGTGGAGGACGTGCTCGTCAAGGTTGACAAATTCATCTTCCCGGTGGATTTTGTCATTCTTTACATCGAAGAGGATGCTGAAGTACCCCTCATACTCGGCCGCCCCTTCCTTGCCACCTCCCGCGCTATTATCGATGTAAGTAACGGAAAGCTCCTCCTATGGGTTCGTGACGATGAAGTTACTTTCGGCATAAATTCCTCAATGCGGAACACGCTAGAAAATGACGATTCATGTTTTTACTTAGAAGAGTGTTGTGAGTTCGATTCATCCCTCGAGTTAGTTTCATGGGCGAGTAGTGATTCCGAGCCCGTAGAGCTCTTTTGTGATGAAGAAGAAGTTTCTCACCCCACACCACCCGAACCATTATTTTTAGAAAAATTAAAAATCAAGACTTCTTATGAAGAACCACCCGTATTGGAGTTGAAACAACTCCCCCCTCACCAAAAATACTTATTTTTGGAAAAAGAGTCTAAGCTACCCGTCATCATTTCATCCGATCTTAGCAACTCAGAAATTTCTGAGTTGACTATAGTCTTAAGAAAGCACCGCCACGCAATTGCGTGGCAATTATCGGACATTAAGGGTATAAACCCATCTTTCTGCACTCATAAAATATTTCTCGAAGACAATTCCCGAAATTTAGTCCAGCCTCAACGACGGCTAAACCCTAACATGAAAGAAGTCGTTAAGATCGAAGTTATAAAACTTCTGGATGCGGGAATCATCTACCCGATATCGGACAGTACTTGGGTTAGCCCAGTACAAGTCGTGCCAAAGAAAGGTGGTGTCACGGTAGTTGCGAACGAAAATAACGAATTGATCCCAACTCGTACTGTTATGGGTTGGCGGATGTGCATCGACTATCGGAAATTAAATGATGCCACCCGTAAGGATCACTTCCCTCTACCATTTATCGACCAAATTTTATAACGCCTTTCGGGTCACTCCTACTACTGTTTTCTAGATGGTTTGTCGGGATACTTCCAAATTCCGATTTCGCCCGACGACCAAGAGAAAACCACTTTCACTTGTCCCTTTGGCACCTTCGCTTATCGAAGGATGCCATTCGGTCTTTGTAACGTGCCAGCTACATTCCAAAGATGTATGCTGGCAATTTTTGACGAGTTAGTGGAGGAGGTGATGGAGGTATTTATGGACGATTTTTCCGTGTACGGGAGTTCATTTGAAAACTGTTTAAAAAATCTCGAGCGCGTGTTGCAGCGATGTGAGGAAACGAATTTAGCGCTTAATTGGGAAAAATGCCATTTTATGGTCAAGGAAGGACTAGTCCTTGGCCATAAAATTTCGGGCAAGGGGATCGAGGTCGATAGGGCCAAGATTGAAGTAATTAAAAACTCCCCCTCCCACAAACGTAAAAGCTATTAGGAGTTTCCTAGGCCACGCGGGGTTCTATCGGCGCTTTATACAAAATTTTTCAAAAATTACAAAGTCGTTAACCCATCTTCTCGAGAAAGATTCATCTTTTCTTTTTATTAATGAATGTCATTTAGCTTTTCAACTTATCAAAGAGAAACTTATAAACTCCCCGATTCTAGTCGCCCCAGATTGGTCGCTCCCTTTTGAAATCATGTGTGACGCGAGTGATATTGCAGTTGGTGCCGTTTTAGGCCAACGGGTGAGTAAATATTTTCACCCGATCTATTATGCGAGCAAAACACTCACGTCGGCACAAGCAAATTACACCACGACTGAGAAGGAACTTCTAGCAATCGTTTTCGCCTTCGATAAGTTTAGGTCGTATATCACCCTCTCGAAAGTCATCGTCTTCACGGATCACTCCACACTTAGATATCTTTTAAGCAAATCGGACGCCAAGCCTCGTCTTTTGCGATGGATCCTCCTCTTGCAGGAGTTTGACTTAGATATCTGGGACAAAAGGGGAGCCAAAAACTTGGCGGCCGATCATCTCTCCCATTTAGAAAACCCCGCCTCGGACGTATTAATAGAATCTGACATTAATGATAAATTTCCCGAAGAGCGCCTCCTTGCTCTCGAAAATAATAATTCATCGTCTACCCCCTGGTTTGCAGATCTGGCTAACTATTTAGTAGCCCGGGTCCTGCCAAAAGAATTCTCGAGTCAGCAAAAGAAGAAATTCTTTTCTGATTTAAAGAATTGCTTTTGGGAGGACCCCTTTTTATTCCGTGTATGCGCAGACCAGGTTGTGAAAAGATGTGTTTCAAGTGAGGAAGGCCTTAAAATTTTACGTCATTGTCATGAGGGACCCACCGGTGGTCATTATCATTCAAACCGAACGGCGAGGAAAGCGCTGGAGGTGGGCTTTTATTGGCCCACGCTCTTCAAAGATGCTCACACCCTTGTGAGTACCTGCGACAGCTGCCAGCGATCGGGGAACATCTCTCGACGGGATGAGATGCCCCAAAACATTTTCTTAGAATGCAAAATTTTCGACCTTTGGGGTATCGATTTTGTTGGTCCTCTCCCTCCATCTTTTTCAAATAAATATATTCTAGTGCTGTCGACTACGTATCAAGGTGGGCGGAAGCGCAAGCTCTCCCCACCAACGAGGCGCGAGTCGTCGTTAATTTCTTACAAAAATTATTTTCTCGATTTGGCACGCCGCGCGCTATTGTGAGTGATCGGGGCACCCATTTTTGCAATACTCAATTTACAAAAAATGTAGCTAAATATAGTGTCACTCACAAATTATCCACCGCATATCACCCACAAACGAGCGGCCAAGTCGAAGTTGTTAATCGAGAATTAAAACGGATTTTAGAAAAAATAGTTTCTATTAATCGGAAGGATTGGGCAATAAAGCTCGATGACGCACTATGGGCCTATCGAACGGCGTACAAGACATCTATCGGTTGTACACCGTATCGAACGGTTTATGGCAAGGCTTGGCACCTTCCGGTCGAATTAGAACACCGCGCATTTTGGGCGCTTAAATTTTTAAACCTCGATTCCACTCTAGCGGGAGAACAAAGAAAATTCCAAATGAACGAATTAGATGAGTGGCGAGTGAATGCGTATGAGAGCAATAAATTATATAAGGAGCGAATGAAGTTTTATCACGATAAGCATATAAAATTTCCAAAAACTTTTTCGTCGGGCGATCTCGTCCTCCTTTATAATTCCCGCCTTCGCCTTTTTCCGGGAAAACTAAAATCCCGATGGTCCGGACCCTTTATTGTTAAAGAGGTTTGGTCCTATGGGACAATTTTAATTTCCCACCTGGAAAAAGGTACCTTCAAAGTAAACGGCCACCGCCTTAAATTATATCTTCCGGGAGAGTTAACTAATGAAAAGAGTGATTCGATTGTATTTCAACCTATAATATGATCGGCAAGTGGGTCAAGCTACGCGACCTTAAACAAAGCGCTTTTGGGAGGCACCCCAAAGTTATCTTTTGTTATTTTCTCTTGTCTTTTCTTTTCTTCTTTAACAACTTTTGCAGGTAATCGAGGCTTCCCCACAAAAGCTTCAAAAAAAATCAGGGAAGCCCTTTTTCCTCTCTTCTTTCGTTTTTGCATTTCTTTTTACCTTTTCTTACTTCATACTTATTTTTAAACATTGGGGACAATGTTTAACTTTAAGTATGGGGGTGTAAATAGCCCTTTGTAAATATTTGTAAAGCGTTTTAAAAAAAGAAAATTTTCAAAAAAAAAATGAAAAGAAAAAAAAAACAAAAAGAAAATTTTAATTTTGTTTCTATGTTTTCCTTTATTTAAGCACTTGTAAAATCCAAAAACTCAAAAAAAAAATTTAGAAAATTGAAAATTTAAATCTTGGAAAGGGATGTTTGGGATTTCATCCCATCACACCTCCTAGTACCTTGTAAATAGTTTTTAATGAGAAAAATTCAAAAAAAAAAAAGATAATATCGAAAATTCAAAAAAAGATAATATCAAAAATTCCAAAAATTCTTATATCCCTCCTTCTTGTTGTTTTTGTGATTTCTTAGAAATCTAGTTGAGAATGTTTATAAGCATGTTTAAGTTTTTAATTGGCTAAAATTTTGCTAATCATAGTTTGTTAATTTTAAATTTGAGTTAATCTTGATTTAAGAATCATCTTATGATTTTAAATTGATTAGAGAATTTTGTTAGCATGACTTCTCTTTTTATTTTTTAATGGCTTCATTTTGTAGTGAATTTCCTAAACCTCTTTAGATTTCAATTATATTTTCTTCTAACTTTTTAGATCTTAGGAAATTTAATGTTACTAGAATTTGCTCTCAATATAATTTAAAGCTAGCTAGATTTATTTCCCTTCCTTACCCCCTTTGTGGCATAAAAAAATGAACTTTAAAAGATCATATGTCATGGGAATAAGAGGATAAAATTCATTATTCCCTAAAACATATGCACCCAAAATATTTGAAAAGATTATATGGCATGGAGTAGGAGGATAAAATTCATTACTACTAAACCATGTACATTTTGGGTTTTTATTAGAAGAGAAAAAAAAAGAAAAAAAAAAGAAATTTCATGATAAATTCCATTTCCTCCATTCAAAAATTTCTCTTCTTATGCCAAATTTTATGAAATCCCCCTTAGCCAATTATCATTGTTCTAGTTTTAGTTGAAAATTATGGAGAGAGCAATATTTAGTAATTTACTTTTCCTTAAGTTTCTTTTAAGGTAGAGTTCTTATAATTTTAATTTAATTTAGTTTTATAATTTCTGCAATTTTGTCAAACAACTTAATTTTCTTGAGATGTTCTTGCCTAAACATTTTCCCCTCTTTTCAAATCATCATCATAATTTAGGACTTAACTCCCCCTTGAATTTACTCTTAACTTAACTTTTGGTTTAAATGAAATTTTAGTTTAAAATTAAAAAAAATTTTAAGGATGTCTTATAAATTATGTCTCACACTTTTGCTCTGGAATAGCAAAACCTCAAGTATGGGGTTATTTGATAAGTAGTATTTTTATATTTTTTTAATAGAAAATTTTGTAAATATTTAATATGAATTTTCCTTTTTATGTCAATTTTAGGTTATAAGTAGTTCTTTTTGTAATTTTGATTCTAACTTAACTTAATTTCAATATTTGCAGAATTTTGGGACAAATCAGGAAAAATGGCATGTCACGCCCTCGGTCACGCCCGTGAACAAGGGCGTGTAACCTAAAGATCAGTCCAGAATGATGCCGCGCTGTCTGAGCTAGCCCACACCAAGTCACGCCCCAGGTCACGCCCGTGACCCAATGTCACGCCCGTGACCAAGGGCGTGTAAACTTAGAATCTTCCACGTGGAGCCGCCATCGAGACGTGGAGATGCTGTCGAGAAGTCAACCTAAGTCACGCCCGTGACCCACATGTCAGGCCGTGACTTTCCAGCGTGATCCCTGCTCTGCCACCGCGCCGAATAACAGCCCACGCCGCATTTAATGCAGCCATCCAAAGTCACGGCCGTGACCCGACATGTCATGCCCGTGACATGTCACTTTTCGCCGCGCCGTCCAGAAAGCCCACGCCGCTGTCGGATCTGATGTGAATAGTGTAGTCACGCCCTTGGTCACGCCCGTGACCGAGGGCGTGTAATCTGAAATTTTTTCTTATAAATTCAGAGGCTCTCCTTGAGTCCAGGGTTCAGAAATTTGAAGATGGGGAGGTGCTGTTAGAGCTGAGAGTGAGTTTTTCAAGTTGATGTTTATGTTTCTTAAGGCTTCCCTGTCAAATTCATGCAATGTTTTAATGTAATTTTCATGCACTAGTTTTCTCAAGTTTGTAATCTTTATTTTCCTTAGCCTTGCACTCTTAAATTAAGGCTTGTAATAGTTCTTTGATTTTCAATAAAATTAGTTTTCTCTTTCATGTTCTCTTTCTCCTTAAGTAATTTCTTCCTTTTCATGCAATGTCAATCTTTCTCTCCTTAGTTATAGCTTTTTTTTTGCAATGTCAATTTCTCTTTCTTTTCATGCAACGTTTAATCCTTTCATTTAACTTGCAATTAGTTTTAATTTTAGTTAAGCAAAAACAAACCAATCAAATTTTCGCCGATAAGATAATGGCGATTTTCCTCGAAGTAGAAGTAATCAACGCGCCCCGTGGAATACGACCTTGATATTCCTAAATATCCTATACTTTAGACGATAAGGTACACTTGCCTTTATCGGATATAGTTTTGGAGAAAATCTCAAATCTTCACTAAATTTCAAAACCGCAAAATCAATATCATCAACCCATCCCAAACTCTGTAAAAGATTTGCTAATCTAATGCAATCTAAATTTGAAATGATTAATATAGGAGAACTCTCTTATTTCCTAGGGCTACAAGTAAAACAAAGAAGTGAGGGGATCTTTATCTCACAATCTAAATACACTAAAGAGTTAATCAAAAAGTTTGGTATGGAATCAACATCTACCATGAAAACACCTATGACAACTAATGCCATCATAGAAAAGGATTCTAAGGGAAAATCAGTAGATCAAAAGACCTATAGGGCAATCATAGGTTCCCTTCTCTATCTAACAGCTAGCAGACCTAATATTATGTTTGCCACCTGCATATGTGCTAGATTTCAGGTTGATCCAAAAGAATCCCATCTCTCCTCTGTAAAAAGAATTCTTAGATACCTAAAGGGAACACCTAAACTAGGTTTATGGTACTCAGCAGGAACCAACTTTGAATTAACAGGTTTCTCAGATGCAGACTATGCTGGTTGTAGGGTTGATAGAAAAAGCACATCTGGTACTTGCCAATTCCTAGGTGACAGATTATATCATGGTTCAGTAAGAAACAAACCTCAGTCTCAACCTCAACAGCTGAAGCTGAATACATAGCTGCTGGGAGTTGTTGTTCACAAATCCTATGGATGCAAAATCAGCTTCTTGACTATAAATTGGAAGTCAGTAACTCTAAAATCTATTGTGATAGTTCTAGCGCTATATCCATAGCATCCAACCCAGTCCTTCATAGTCGAACCAAACATATAGAAATCCGACATCACTTTCTTAGAGACAATGTGGAAAAAGGCAAGATAACCTTAGAATATATTCCTACTGATAGCCAAAGAGCTGACATTTTCACCAAACCCTTGGATGAAACTAAGCATACTTACTTCATCAACACCTTAGGAATGCTTGATGGAAGCTTGTAAACATCATTGTTGGGCAAATCTAAGAGAAGTCAGAAAAACTAAGAGAGCACTTGAAAATACGTCGATTACTTATCGACGCACCGTCGAAAAGAACTCAACGCTAGCATTGATTTCTTAACAGACAAAGATACGTCGATCCCTTCTCGACGTACCGTCGACTTGATATCGACGCAAATCTGCGAATACGTCGACAGGTCACTAGGCTGACAAAAATTCGACGGAGCGTCGACTCCATATCGACGCATGCGTTGACTTCATGATAAAACTGGAAACAAATCTTTCCTTCCTCTTTTGATGATTGGTTTACCTAATATACCTGGATTTCTGTTTCCTTTTCGATGCCTCACCTACTTTAAATAATACCTCATATTTCATAAACTCCTACTCTCCCAAACCGCCAAAAACTTCATCTTCTACCTTTCTACCTGCATCAATGACGCCGACTCCTCTTCAATCTGCCGTCATCCAAGCAATAAACGATGCTCTGGAATAACTCGTGAATGAATTTCAGACACGACTGAACAACTTCTCAAACGAGTGTGCCACCATGCTAACTACCTGTGAAGCCAAACTGGCCAACCTGTCTGCTTCTCTTCCTGAGCTTCATGTTCTTCTTAAAGAACAACCTCTGTCGACAAAAGGGTTTACATCCATTGTACAGGATATAAACCAGGGGGAGAGTTGCTCCAGAAACCCCCCTATTCAGGTTCTATATTCTCTTAAAGCTCAGGTCTAACTCTTCTCTAATCTCTAAATACTATCTCTAAATATTAAACCAACTTCAGTTTTTCTTTTACCATAGGCTCAAATCTTCTCCAATCCTCTGATTACACCTTCAACAAACACTTTGGTGAATCCTCCTCCTACCATACCGAAGGACACCATGCTGTGGATTCAGCATTCAGAGTAGATGCCCCATATATTCAGGGGGAGATTGTTGCAGTACAAAATACAGAAGTTCAGGGGGAGGAAGAAACAGCTACTTCTGATGACCTAAAAGGGCAACTCTGGCTTGAGGCACACTTGTGTGTGGAAGAATATCAGCATCACTCTCCTGGCTTCTCTGCTAGCTATATCAAACTCAGGACACCCCTAATTGAGGATATTCCTCCATAAGAGATTGAAGGAGAGAAATAGTCCTCAACACAGTCTACTCTACCAGAGGACATTTTGCCTCCTGTTATAGAACAAATTCCCTCTCCTACAAAAGTTCCTTCTCCACCTTCTCCTTCTAAAGAGAAAACTACATCTCCACCTCTGCCTCTTCCACCACTTCAACTTCCTTCTCTACCTCCTCTACTACCTTTACCTCCACAAATGCCACCTAGGGAAAGACCAAGAGGACAAATGAAAAGAAGAAGAGAAGCCATCCCTCATTGGCAAAAATTCTCCAAAGAAGAAAGGAAAGACTATGCAAAGGAAAAGAAATACAGAAAGGCTATTGAGGAGATAAAAAGGATTGAAAGAATGCCTAATATCACTCCTACCAGTCCTTTAAATGAGTACCATGATCCTGACATGGAAAAGAGGCATGAAGAAATAAGAGAAAGAGAGTTGTATGAATTTGAAGCAGCAATGAAAGAGACAGAGGATAAGAGGAATATCTGGATGGAAAAGATCAAGAAGGGGATGACCAAAGAACAGATTCTTGCTGAATCTTCCATCAAACTTCCAAAGAAATTGTTTGATGTTGAAGCATATCAGAAGAAAAATCCTCAAGCAGGGCTTATCCTAGACAAAGGACAGAAGCACAAAAGGGGTGTAGGGTGTTCAAAAGATATCTACATTCCCCATAAAAAGCCTAACGAGCCAGTAGGATTAGACAAATGGCATAGTTCACCCTGGAAAGAGAAAGGAAAAGTGTCTGAGATCACTAAGAAACAAGAATCAGAGAAGAAGAGAAAATATAGGCCCAAGGTTGACAACAAGGGACCATCTGAGCCCAAATCTACACAAAAGAAACCTCATAGCATTACAATTGAAATGATTGATGAAAAGGCAGCAATTATCATTACTAAGGCTATTCCATAAATGACACCCTTCCTGATGCTGAAAAGATCCTGGCAAAGCTGCATACAATTATCAGAAATGTTCAGGAGCATCCTGATAAAGCCAGGCCCTACATTTTTGAAGCTATTGAAAATTTATCCAAGAAACTTTACTCTGCCTTTGTCAACTTCATGTATAACAAGAAGTTCTTAGTTTAAATCTTGTGAAAGATACTTACATGTTACATGATTTCTTTCTCTACTTTCTTCTGAGTACTTATCATATTTCTTTTCTATATAAATGCCTTGCTGTGTTGATTAAAAGCTGATACAATTTCTCCCTGAATAGGGTTAAGACAAATAGGGGGAGATTGTTGGGGAAATGATTTATCTTAACCCCTAAAATTGAGTAGAATATAAATTCTAAGAATGAAAAATTAGTCTAAGTAAATATGCGTCGAATAGTATTTGAGAGGACCCAGCGCAACCAACTGCACCAAAAGACCGGTCTATTGGTCAAAGGCGCAACTGCTCTTTGTATCAACTTGGTCCTCGGGCGGATCCATGGGGCAGCCAGTTAGGCCCACAAGAATCACATCCTGCTTCGAATAGCACCGCAGCACCGGGGCGATTCTGAACCACAGTTCCAACAATTCCCCTCCCCCAGAAACGACCTCGGGGTTTCGAACCCGCGACCCCCTCTGATACCAATTGAGATGACCCAGCGCAACCAACTACACCAAAAGACCGGTCTATTGGTCAAAGGCGCAACTGCTCTTTGTATCAACTTGGTCCTCGGGCGGATCCACTGGGCAGCCAGTTAGGCCCACAGGAATCACATCCTGCTTCGAATAGCACCGCAGCACCGGGGCGATTCTGAACCGCAGTTCCAACAGTATTCGACGCAACGTCGAAGTATAGTCGATGTTCCTCTCAGAATGAGTCAAAGTAGCTCTAAACAGAATTCGACGTAACCTATGTCGATGTAACTCTGACTTCTAGTCGACGTATCTAGTGAAGTCGACGTATCTTAGTCGACGCACCTTCCATATTCTCCTCTCGACGTCCAACCATTTTGAAATCGACGCTTCCGTCGAATAGTAATCGACGTACGTCGATTTCTATGTCAAATTCAAAACACGACAGATTTCTTTCCTTCTATCTGTAGATCTAAATTTTATGGAATGATATTATTCTTTTCTAGCCGTTTTGGATCAGTCTTTCCTTCTAATTTATTCTTGGCTAAATTGATTAAGTTTATTATGGATATTATTTGAAATCAGAATGATCTCTTTCCTTCTACAGAAATATTGATTATGGAATCTTTTCTCTCTTACTATTTCTCTGTCTGCTAATTGATTATTCTCCTATAGTATTTTTTGAATAAACAGAGCTATAAATAAGAGGGAAGTCGGCAGAGAAGAGAATGAGAAGTGATCCACTCCATATATTTGAAATAGAGGAAAAGCTCCCAAGAGAAAAGTGAGAAAAGCTGAGAGAAGTGATAGTGTGTTGAAGCCAACAACAAGCCTTCTCCTTCTCCTCTTTCTGAAGCCATACTGCTGCAATCTCTGATAGCTCTCATTGAAAGAGAAAAAGACCTACAATCTCCTTCTCACTATAGAAGAGAGATTTCATTCACTATTTCTTGTGCTTCTAATCTTCTTGCTAGGAAAAAGATTCTTTCTTATTTAAAATTACTTCTTCTACTTCTTCTTCTTATCTTCATTTCATTTTCAAACAGTGTAAAAGAGTTTTTAGAATCTCTCTTCAAAAAATTTAGTTGTACTGGTTCTAAGAGTCTCCTTATCAAAAGACTCAGGCTAGTTCTAAGAGTCTCCTTATCAAAAGACTCAGTACAAGATAGTGAATTCCTACCAAGGGGGTAGAAGAGTGGACTACCCAAAGTTTGGGGAACCACTATATTTCTTTGTGTTGTGCTGTGATTTTCATTTTGCTATTTCTTTCTTTATTTACTTAATTCTTGTTGGTGTGTGTGGGAAGCTTAAATCTGAGATTATTTCACACATATATATATATATATATTTATTAACTTTGCACAAAGTACTTTTAAATCTTTATTCACCCCCCCCCCCCCCCCTCTAGAGAATTCTAGTGAGGTTAACTGTGCACTTTCATCTTGCAATTCAAAAGATGCAAGGTATGGTAGTTGGTGCCAAGACCACAGGGACACAACATAATTGACACCAAATGGATCTTCAGGAACAAGATGGATGAGAATGGAACAATCATCAAGAACAAGGCAAGGCTGGTTGCAAAGGGGTATAGGCAAGAGGAAGGAATAGACTTTGACCAAACCTTTGCCCCAGTTGCAAGGTTGGAGGCCATAAGGTTATTCCTTGCATATGCAGCCCACAAAGGCTTTAAGGTATACCAGATGGATGTCAAATCAGCATTCCTAAATGGGAATCTGAAAGAGGAAGTTTATGTAGATCAGCCATCAGGTTTTGTCCATCCCACTCTCTCATCTCATGTTTATCTACTTAGGAATGCTCTGTATGGTCTTAAGCAAGCCCCCAGGGCATGGTATGAGACATTGACTAGCTTTCTCATCAAGACCAAGTTCTTGAGGGGAAAGATAGAAAGCACATTATTTCTTAGGGAAACAAGGGGCAAGAGTCTCTTAGTCTAAATCTATGTTGATGACATAATATTTGGGTCTACTGATGACAACCTCTGCAAGATATTTGCCAATCTAATGCAGGGGGAGTTTGAGATGAGCAGTATGGGTGAACTTAAATATTTCCTTGGGCTCCAAGTGAAACTGTCTAAGGATGCAATTTTCATCTCCCAGACTAAGTACACCAAGGAGCTCATCAAAAAATTTGGGATGGAATCTGCCTTTACCATGAGAACACCCATGGGATCTAATGTATCATTAGATAAGGATGAAAAGGGGAAGGCCTTTGATGAATCCATGTACAGGTGTATCATTGGATCCCTGTTGTATTTGACTGCTAGTAGGCCAGACATTATGTATTCTACATATGTTTGTGCTAGGTATCAGGCTTGTACTAAGGAATCTCACTACACCTCTGTCAAGAGGATTTTGAGATACCTCAAGGGCAGCCTAAATCTTGGCCTTTGGTACCCTAGAAAAAATGACTTTAAACTAATAGGCTATTCAGTTGCAGATTTTGCAGGGTGCAAAGAAGACAGGAAAAGCACAAGTGGCACTTGTCAATTCCTAGGGAGAAGGCTGATCTCTTGGAGCAGCAAAAAGCAAACAAGTGTGGTCATATCCACAGCTGAGTCAGAGTACATCGCTGCAGGTAGTTGTTGTGCTCAACTTCTGTGGACCCAACATCAATTGGAGGATTACAACATAAGCGTTAGACAATCTCCCCTGCTGTGTGACTCATCCAGTGCTATTTCTATTGCCAAAAATCCTGTCTCCCATAGCAGGACCAAGAACATAGAAATAAGGTATCATTTTATTAGAGAGCATGTAGATTGTGAAGATATCAAACCCTAATATGTCCCCACTGACAATCAAGTAGCTGACATCTTCACAAAGCCACTGGATGAGGCCAAATTCAATTCTCTCAAAATTGACTTAGGAATGCTAAATTTAGAATGAGTCCATTTATGAATCAATATCTGCTGTTAACATGCTTATATTCTAATCTGCTATGATAAACTGTACTGACAACATGTACTGTTATGATATACTGACATCTGAACTGATCAAACTTACAGTAGGCATAGGCCATATGATAGGGTAGACAATCTCCCTAAGAATGTTGAATGTAGGATAGTATATTATAGAATGATCAGATGAATCAGAAAAATCAGGATCAGATGAGCTTTAGGTTTCCCCTAAATTATAAGATCAATAGATATGCTCCAATTGAGGGGGAGCTAAAATGGATTGTTCAAAATGAACAAGATCTGCTATTACAGATAATAGTTCTCAATTTGAGGGGGAGCAAGTTCCTACTCAGATTGAGGGGGAATTGGCAAATGCTGTAATGGTTCCCTCCCAATTCCTAAGGAACAAATAATTGAAGAAACCAGAAAGGGGGAGATGGCAAATGCTATGACCATATCAGAGTTAGACCTCTGATAAAGTTATCAGAGGTAGTTATTTTGAATTAGCTTAATATAATCTGAGTTAGAAAGGGGGAGATATCCTATGAGCTAGCCAAAGCTTTACATAATCTGTCATAAGGTATCAAAGCATGCTTAAACAATGTTATCTTAAGCAATGTTATCATGAATGCTACATTGTTCATTTTCATGATATGTTTTTATTTGGGTATGTACCTTAGCATTGGGAATGTTCTGCCTTCTTCAAATAGGGGGAGATTGTTGGGAAATTGACCTTCAATGTTCCCTTGATTTGAAGAAGGCCTCACACTCAATACTAAGTACAAAGTTGTATTTGATAAAGACATATTTGTGTAAGATATACATGCTTAAGTAACTCAAGAGAAAGGGCCAATCATGTCCTTAGTTCAGGAGAAATCAACTCCTGAGAGATGAAGAATTGTCTCAGCAGAACCGCTGAGACGAAGGGTCAAATCCACTGAGACGAGCTCACTGTCTCAGCGGATCAGCTGAGACGAGGAAGGACTTGCAGATAGAAGAAACCGCTGAGACGGCTGTCTGTCTCAGCGGATCCGCTGAGACAAGAAAGGACCTGCAGATAGAAGAGATCTGGCGCATTCGTCAAACACAAAACATGACGAGTTCGTCGAACGCAGAGCATGATGAGTTCGTCGAACGCAGAGCATGACGAGTTCATCGATCACATACAGAAAGGAAGAAACAGCTAAGACATGGCAAGATCATCCAACACAGAATTAGGCAAGATCGTTGAACATAATGTTAGGCAAGATCGTCGAACTCAGAGTATGGCAAGTTTGTCGAACGCAGATTGCGTGCTCTGGCCGTGGAGCAAGTTGCAGAATGGCAGTATGGGGTCCACCAGTCTCTCCCATACTTGTCAGAAGGTCAGCTAAGAGCCGTTGAAGATCAGAGATGTATAAAAGAAGAAATTCGGGCACTTATGAGGGTGTTTGTCGTATGCCAAAACAAATCAACTATTCCATTGACTGCCGAAGCTCTCGTTTCTCTCCTTCTGCTCACTGAACAAGGAAGAAGAAACTGAGAGAGAAAGTTAGCTCCTTTGCAAGAAGGAGCTAGGTGATCTTCCATCCTTCATCTGAAGAGGAAGATCAGATAGTAGCTACCATCAACATCTCCAGCTACAAGATAGCACAAGCAGTGCAGAAACTATAGGAGACATCTTTACTGTGCTGTCAACTGTAGTAAGCTCAAATACTCTTTTCTGTAGGAACATTTGGTCTGAGATTGTAGGAACCTTTGGGTTCTGAGTTGTAGGGCTGAAGGCCTGAGTTTGTAGGACCATTTGGTCTGAGTTATAGGATCTGTGAAGATCTGAGGTAAGGCTGTTTGGCCTGAGTTGTAGGGCTTTACTGCCTGAGTTGTAGGAGGAGGATTCCTCTGAGGTAGGACTAGGAAGTGGTCTGAGTTGTAGGAGGTGGATTCCTCTGAGGTAGGTCTTGTTGGCCTGAGTTTGTAGGACCTACTGTGGTTTGAGTTGTAGGATCAGGTGCTGATCTGAGGTAGGGCTGTTTAGCCTGAGGTAGGGCTGTTTAGCCTGAGGTAGGGCTGTTTAGCCTGAGTTGTAGGACCTGCTGTGGTCTGAGCTGTAGGATCAGGGGATGATCTGAGGTAGGGCTGCTGAGCCTGAGGTAGGGTTTGGGAAAACCTGAGAGATCCCGAGGGATCTGTGTTGTAAGCTCTTTGAGCTGAGATTGGAGGAGTTGGCCTTGTCTAACACATTGTCAGAAAGGTGAAAGGGGAAAGAGGACTACTCAAGACACCCTGTCGTGAGGAACCTCTATAAACACTTGTGTGTTTTCTGGTTGTGCTTGATTTCTTACATAGAATAATTTTAATTATACATATCAGCCAAGTAGAAATCAAAAGACCGATTCACCCCCCCCCCCCCCCCCCCCCCCCCCCCCCTCTAGGTGAATTAGATCAAATACCTATAATCTTTCACAAGCGGCCAAAGAAAGTTCTTACTGGTAATGATTCATTATTTCTCCAAGTGGCTGGAGGTGAAGGCGTTGGCCAAGGTAATATCCCAAGTCGTTAGAAACTTTATATGGGGTGAGATAATTTGCAGGCACGGGCTTCCACTAGCCATAGTTATAGACAATGGGTCACAGTTCACCAGCGATAAGTTCATCATCTTCTGCACCCAGCTCGACATAGATCTTCGGTTTGCGTCAGTCCAGCACCTGAGGAGCAATGGGCAAGTGGAGGCGGCCAACAAAATTATCGTGAACTTGCTGAAGAAGAAGGTCGAGAACTTCATGGAAACTGGGTAGAGCAGTTTCCCTCGGTCCTCTGGGCCCTGAGGACCACTCCGAACACGGCCATGGGAGAGACTCCGTTCAAGCTCTCCCACGGGTCCGAGGTCATCCTTCCCATTGAGTTCAAGGTAAGATACCCTCGGGTGGTCTCCGCGGGTGAAGGGGATGAAGAATGGCTAGTGGAGAATGGGGAAGAGCAAAGGCAATCTCTAGACCTGGTGGAAGAGCTTCAGGACTTAGCCACCGTCCGGCAGGAGGAAGTCAAGTGGCTGATGGCTCGGTACTTAGACAAACATATCCGAGTGGAACAGTTTGAGAAAGGGGACCTGGTACTGAAGAATGTAGACGCGTCCGAGAGGGGGGTGCAGTAGGAAAGCTCAATCCTAACTGGGAGGGGCCGTACATTGTAGAGGAAGTGCTCAGGTCAGGAGGGTACCAACTCCGAGATGTGGAAGGGGTACCCCTCGGCCTGGCCAGGAGCGGGGATGACCTGAAGCGGTTCTGCCATTAAACTTTTTGGAATTGATTGGTTATATGTTTGACTCATCACATGTTGGTTTCAATATTTTTTCTAGGCACAGGTCCTTAAGTATTTTGTGTTGGAATACCTCGAACGATCCCGCTGCCGGGCTCTCACTAGTCGGTGGGTCAGGTTTATCTCGCGGAGAGGCTAGCAAGGTATCAAGTATTTTGTGCTGGAATGCCCCGGACGATCCCGCAGCTGGGCTCTCATTAGCCGCTGGGTTTGGTCGATCTCACGGAGAGGCTGGCAAGTTATCAAGTATTTTGTGCTGGTATGCCCCGGATGATCCCACTACCGGGTTCTCACTAGCCGGTGGATCAGGTTGATCTCGCGAGAGGCTGGCAAGGTATCAAATATTTTGTGCTGGAATGCCCCGGATGATCCCGCTGCTGGCTCTCACTAGCCGGTGGGTCAGGTCGATCTCGTGGAGAGGCTATCAAGGTATCAAGTATTTTGTGCTGGAATGCCCCGGACGATCCCGTTGCCGGGCTCTCACTAGCCGGTGGGTCTGGTCAATCTCGTAGAGAGATGGCAAGGTATCAACTATTTTGTGCTGGAATGCCCCGGACGATCCCGCTATCGGGCTCTCACTATCGATGGGTCAGGTTGATCTCGCGGAGAGGCTGGCAAGGTATCAAGTATTTTGTGCTGGAATGCCCGGGAGATCCCGCTGTCGGGCTCTCACTAGCCGGTGGGTCAGGTTGATCTCACGGAGAGGCTGGAAAGGTATCAAGTATTTTGTGCTGGAATGCCCCGGACAATCCCGCTGTCGGGCTCTCACTAGCAGGTGGGTCAGGTTGATCTTGCGGAGAGGCTAGCAAGTATCAAGTATTTTGTGTTGGAATGCCCCAGACGATCCTGCTGCCGGGCTCTCACTAGCCGGTGGGTCAGGTTGATCTCGCAGAGAGGCTGGCAAGTAAGTTGTTTGTGTTGTTGGGCTCGGTTCGCAAAGTCTCTCATGGTAATGTCTAGACTGGGCGAGCCCCGGGGCTCGCTCGCGTGAGAACCAAAGGTGGCATCAGAGGAAAAAGGCCTAAGTCCAATGGTCACAGCAAGGTAGCTGAATACGGTGGTAACACAGTTCTCCAGGTCTGACCCTGGCTCGCAAAAACATTCCAGGGATTTCTATGCAAGACCTAAAGTAAGGGAGCCTGGATCCGCCGACATGGTAATTAACAATCAACACTGGTTGCCCACAGGGTTTGTGGCGAGCGAGGTTGGGAAAAGCCGATCATGCTCGCGAGGGCTCATACTGGGCGAGCCAGAGGTACGAATTGGCTATGTTTGGCCCAGGCACGAATGCATGCAGGAATTTTAACTAACAAACATCTAAGTGAGAGGTGCTACGCGAGCGCCCTATTGGGTGCGCATGAGGTATGGTAGCGAGAGGATGGAGGAACAATAAACTGGTGAAACTAACCATTCCCGAGGAATAACGTATTAATGCGAGCGGGGCTAAGCGTATTAATGCGAGCGCGGTTAAGCGTATTACTGCGAGCGGGGCTAAGCGTATTAGTGGGAGCATAATAAAAGGCATGGGCACGAGCAAAGAAAAATGACCTTAAAGATAGAAAAAGATTTCTTTTCATACCTTAAAAGAGGGTCATTTAATGTGACAACGAACTCGCCAGGCAAAATGAAAATTTACATTTGAAAATCATGAAAATGTCAAGGTTGGTCGCCGGACAGCTCCTCCTTGCTTCCGCTATCTTCGGGCTCTGGAATCGGTACGAACAGGTCGGGTACGACGTCCTCAACGCTGAGCTCCATGGCGTCCAGAGAAAGCAGGCTCGCCCCCTTGAGGTTGTCGAAAACGAGGTTGGCGACGCCCATTGAGTTCTTGTGGGTCGCCTCCGATTCGTCTCGCAATTGGTTGCATGCCCCAGTTCATGGAGTGGGTGGGGGGAGCACAGCTCTGGTCAGCTCGCAGACTGGCACCTTAAGGAACGTGACCTTCGATTCCAAGTCGGCGTTCTGTGCGAGGTGCTGACTCGTTGTTTCAGCATCCTGTAAAAGAAGAGATTAAGTCAAGCAAAAGGAAATATGGCGAGCGATATAGAAGTTGTATGAATGACTTACCATTCCACCTTTGAGGCTGGCGAGGAAACCTTCCGAGATGGCTTCTTTCCCCTTGAGGCTCGTGGCCTCGTATGAGGCCTCCTTGAGCTCACGCTGGAGCTCCTTGGTATCCCTTTCCACGGTAAGATACCGCCGGCCCACCATGTGGGTGAGCTACATCGACCGGAAGTGGGCTCGCATGGCCTTGTAAATGAGCAGACGGGATCGCAGGGTGCTGAAATGATCTGCGTCCTTGCGACCACACAGCCCGAAGGCGAGGGAGAACGCCTCTCCTCTCACCTTATCTCTCTCAACCCAGGAGGAGAGGAGCGAAGAGCAAGATATGTTGTTGGGTCCGGATCCCACACGAGCACCGACTCGCTGATTGCATCGGGGAGCCTCACGCCAAGGCCAAAATTTTTGTGTCTGGCTGGCTTAGGCATGCCGGGAGCATCTCTAGGCTCTCTGCTCACCTTGGCATCCTTTTGACTCATGTACGGGGTGAGCAGAGTCTCCATCTCGCTCAGGTCTACGACCTCTTTCCCCTTGGTCGTGGAGGGGGTATCCTTGCTCCTTTTCTTTGCTGGGGGCTTCACCGTGAGCTGGCTCGCAGGTGGTGGCCGCTTCTTACCAGAAGCCGAGTCGAGAGGTTCTCGACACGCATCGACGGCCACAGTGGCGAGAGAGCAGGAGGAGAGGGCGCCTCTCCTCACATGCGGGGGGTGGAGCAGAAGAACCAGCTCTCCTGCAAAGGCAATGAAAGAGTTAGCGATCGAAATAAGAAGAAGTTATGGAAACTTGCGAGAGCGAGCCGAACCTTCTCCTTGCGGCACTAGCAGCAGCGAGTCCACCCTCTGCCGGAGGTAGACGACCTCAAAGTTCTTCCCTTCCATATACTAGAAGAGCTTCGCGTCGTCACCCCGGAGCAAGGCAGGGGGCGGTAGGTTGCATCATCCCGCTGGAGGGGGGAGAAGGGGATATTGCCTAATGGTACTTTGACCAAGACATATTTCTGGTGCCAGTAGTGGGTCTTGTTCAGGGCTGGGGAGCACATGCGAGTGAGAAATCAGCATAAGGGATAGTAAAATAAGCCATCGGCAAAAATTAGCCCACCTGGCGAGATCAGGATGGTATGGGTTCGCAGGCGAGAGGAACTCAGTTGGCCTCTGAAGGCTTTAGTGAAGGCCGGGGTAATGGATTTTCCCAGACCGGGGCGATGCGCCATTTCGTCGATGACCTGGGGTTCGACAAGTAGCGAGCTGCCCGGGCTCCGTTATCCCAGTACGCCAAACCCCGGAGTGATGATGGTCTGGTTCAGCGAGGGAGGCGAGTCTACCAGGATGGAGGTTTGCCTCTCCAGGGTCGCGAAGGGGGACATTGCGCGAGAATAAGGGAGGTTCAGCGATCAAAGAAGAACAAAAGAATGCAAGGCGATTAGCTCACCCGGCCACGAGGGTGGGTCTCGCAGGTCGGTGGTCCTCACATCAGGGGGGATCAGCCCTCCCAAGATATGCGGGGCGAGACCCCGGTGGCGACTGCCCAAATATATTTTCTGCAGGAGGATTCTGCGAGCAAGGCAGAAAAGTCTGGCGGGTTAATAATGAATGGTTGAATCTGACAGCAGAATCTATGAGGCGAGCTCTAGGTGGGGAGACAGAGACAGTGGTGATGACACATCCTCCCTGAGCGACCATCGGACGATCTTAGCCCTCTTAGCACACATGCCAAGTTAGAGATATACATGATGACACTCGTACACACATGATTTGAAATAAAAATTTAAACATTCATGCAAACATATGATATGCACAAGAGTCAAAAGATGATAGTATATCATCCTAAGTTTGGGCATAACATCATTATTGAAAATCCCAGAGCAAGGTAGTAGTAAGAGCAAGTGTCTTACAATTTTTCAGTTGTCCTGAGTTAAGTAATCCTAGCTTTTAGCTATGTTTTGACGTGACGTTCGTTTGTGTTCATAGAAAATGGCACCGAAGCGTGTTGCGACAAGGTCGACTCCCCAAATTGAGGGTGTTTCTTCAGGTGCGCAAAGTGAATCCGTGATTGAGGGTTTGCGGCAGAGTAATGAGGCTATGTCAAGGCAGTTGGTCGCGATGCAACCAAAGATTCAGGCATTGTTGGCTGTCGCATCTAGGCAGTAGCTTGAGGTGCAGCACCCTGCAGTGGGTCAGACTATTGGGGACTCGGCGCAACCAACTCGACCAAAAGCCCGGACTGTTGGTGAAGGCGCTACCTATCCTTAATAGAGCTGGTCACCCAAGCAGGATCCATGTGGCAGCCAGTTAGGCCCGCAGGGGACACGCCCTTCCGCTTCGACTAGCATCGCAGCACCAGGGCAATTGCTGACCGCAGCCCAACAATCCCCCCAGCAATGACCCGGGGTTTCGAACACGCGACCCCCTCTGATACCACTTGTTGGGGACTCGGCGCAACCAACTCGACCAAAAGCCCGGACTGTTGGTGAAGGCGCTACCTATCCTTAATAGAGCTGGTCACCCAAGCAGGATCCACGTGGCAGCCAGTTAGGCCCATGGGGGACACACCCTTTTGCTTCGACTAGCACCGCAGCACCGGGGCAATTGCTGACCGCAGCCCAACACAGACTGTACCACTTCCTCCTGCTCTTTTGGTTCCTCCAGTTCTGCTACCACCATAGATGAATTTCATATCGCATTTTCAGCGATTAGGACACCCTACGTATGATGGAAGATCCGATTTCATGGCTTTGTATGATTGGCTAATTGCCATTTAAGATATATTTTCGTATTCGGGAATCTCTGCGGGCCAGAAGGTGATGGTCTCCGCTTACTACCTGAAGGGTCTTGCCAAGAGCTGGTGCATCAGGGAGAGAGAGAGGCTCACTTGCGGATAATTATGGGAGTCACTCACGGGGATTTTACTGAAGAAGTTCCTGTCATCGGTCGAGCAAGACCATTTGATGAACAATTTCAAGCACCTGAAGGAGAGGCAACTCACAGTTAGTAAGTATTAGATTGAATTTAGTAAGTTGAGCAGATCTGCTCCGGACTTAGTACCCTCCCAGGCAGGAAGGGTGAAGAAGTTTCTGGGAGGACTTCATAGCGACGTACAACAGTTGACTACTGTATACAGGTCTGAAAGCTATGCTGATGTGGTATAAGCAGCATTGAGAGTCGAGGTCATCGACAATGCCAAGAACAGAGGTGAGATTATAAGAAAGGAAAAGAGAAAGCCCTAGGCGGTGGAAGCCCCATTGTATCCGGTCCTGCTCCAAAGAAGAGAGGCATCGAAGTTTGTAGTTTCTGTGGTCGCCCTGTCCATCCCTACGAAAAATGTTTCAAGAGATTGCGGGCTAAGAAGCAGCAACAAGTGCTGGAAATTCAGAGCGCTCCGAAAGAAGATCTATTCTATACTTCTTGTAAGCAGAAGGGGCATGATGTTTCTCGTTATTGGTCGAAGGACAAGGTATGTTTCCAATATGGATAGAAGGGGCACATTATGCCTAAATGCCCGCAATTCCAGCCTCCTTTGCAGCTCATGCCACTTCAGGTTTTGCCACCGCCGCAGCTACAACATCAAGATAAAGAAAGGGGAAAGTTAAATGTGGTGACCAGGGAAGAAGCGCAGACTTCCACCCGGGTGATTTCAGGTTAGGCCCTAAACTAACTCTTAGCCTTTAGTTTTAGTTTTCGATTTCAACTCGGCTAGTTACATATCCGATTTTATAGGATAATTAAAGGTCTAGAACCATTGGTCACGCGTCCTTTTCGATTCTAGTGCTACCCACTCGTTCGTGGCTAGGAATTTTGTAGAGCGCCATCATTTGACCCTCAATCAAATTGGCGATCTGTTTCATGTTAATTTTCCCTCTAGCAACTTCGTGGTGTCGAGCCAGGGTATCTAGAGTTGTCCTATCTTCTTAGGTGATTTCTTAGTTTTTTCTTATCTAAAGGCGCTAGACCCGGAAGATTTTTATGTGATTTTGGGCATGGACTGGTTATTTAGATATGATGTTGTTATCCAACGCAAGATAAAGCATTTGGACTTCACGATGGACAACGGTCAACCCATGAGTGTGCATAGATTTCCATGCCAGGATTCCCAGATTATTTCTGCGGTATGTGCTCGGAAACTTTTAGATTCTGGTTGTTTAGCTTACCTTATTTCTATGTTAGAAACTATTAGTTGTATGTCGTGTGCCGAGGAGATTCCTATGGTGCGATAGTTCCCTGTTGTTTTACTAGTTAGTCTCCCTGGTCTTCCTCCTGAAAGAGATGTGGAGTTTATTATTGACCTTGAGCCAGGTACTCGTCCTATTGCTAAGGCACCGTACCGTATGGCCCCACGCGAACTGGAAGAGTTGCGTACCCAGCTAGATGAATTGTTGCAGTGTGGATTTATTAGGCCAAGTTCTTCGCCTTGGGGTGCTCTAGTTCAATTTGTAAAGAAGAAGGATGGTTCTATGAGGTTGTGCATACATTCTAGAGAGTTGAACAAGGTAACCATCAAGAACAGATATCCATTGCCTAGAATTGATGATTTGTTTGATCAGTTACGTGGTAGTTCGGTGTTTTCGAAGATTTATCTTCGTTCAGGCTACCATCAGTTGCAGATCCGTGAGTCAGATGTTCCGCGGACTACTTCCCGTTCTCGGCATGGACATTTTGAGTTCTTAGTGATGTCCTTTGGGTTGACAAATGCACCCTCTGCATTTATGGATATGATGAAAAGAGCGTTCAAGTATTTCTTAGATCACTTCGTGGTCGTTTTCACTAATGACATTCTGGTGTATTCTCGGAGTGCTGAGGAGTATGTTCAACACTTGTGTTTGGTTCTATCGACTCTGAGAGAGCATAAGTTGTATGTGAAGCTGAGTAAGTGTGAGTTTTGGCTCTCTCAAGTATCCTTTTTTGGTCAGATAGTGCGGAAAGACGAAATTGATGTGGACCCAGAAAAGATAACTACAATAATGGATTGGAAAAGACCTACTACACCTAAGGAGAAAAGGAAGTTCTTAGGGTTGGCAGGATATTATAGGAGATTTATGGAAGGATTTTCTGTGTTGTCTGCGTCACTACTAAGCTTACGCAGAAGAATGCGACATTTGTATTGGATGATTAGTGCGAAGAAGCCTTCCAGGAATTGAAAGGAGGTTGTACACCGCTCCTGTTTTGACTTTACCAACCGAGGGAATGGAGTATGATGTTTATGTGGATGCATCGCACATCGGGCTTGGGTGCGTTTTGATGCAAGAAGGAAAGTAAATTGCGTTTGGGTCAAGAAAACTGAAGATTCATGAAAGGAATTATCCAACACATGATTTGGAATTTGCGGCAGTAATCTATGCCTTAAAACTATCGAGAAATTTATTGTATGGCGCATTCTGCAAGATTTATAAAGACCATAATAGTTTAAATACATCTTCACTCAGAAGGAGTTAAATTTGCGCCAACATAGATGGTTAGAGTATATCGCGGATTATGAAGTCGATATTCTTTATCATCCGGGCAAAGCTAACATGGTGGTCGACGCCCTGAGTAGAAAGACCGCGCAAATCTTCAACCTTTCCGTGCAGTCTTTGGCGGAAGAGTTTTTACTGATGGATATCTCAGTTGGAAGTGGTAGCGCACCTTGTAGCTTAGAAGTTGAGGAGCCGTCATGGATTACCCTCACGAGGTTGCATCAGAAAGAAGATTCTGACTTGCAGCACCTCCGATGTAGATCTGAAAAAGGAGAATTGCTGGATTTCTCAATTGATGAGGCTGGTACCTTGAAGTTCCATGGTAGGTATTGCATTCCTGATATTGGGGATATTCAGATAGGGATTTGTAAGGAAGCACATGGATCTAGTGTTGTCTACCACCCTGGTTCTACAAAAATGTCTCGAGATTTGAAACAGATCATTTGGTGGTCAGGAATGAAGAAAGACATTGCTAAGTTTGTATCTGAATGTTATACCTGTCAGTGTGTCAAAGCAGATCACAAAAGACCTGGAGGTAAGTTGAAACCCTTGGATATTCCAAATGGGAAATGGGAGAGTATCTATATGAACTTCAATACCGGTTTGCTGAGATCTCCCTGAGTGCAAGATTCTGTATTGGTTATTGTGGATAGATTAACGAAGTGCGCTCATTTCGTACCTTTCAAGATTGGCTATTCGATGGAGAAAATAGCAGAACTTTATTTTGATGAGGTCATCAGGTTGCACGATATGCCCTTGAGTATTGTGTCAGATTAGGATTCCAGGTATATATCTCAGTTCTAGCAGAGCTTGCAGGGAGCTTTGGCACTGACCACAGATATTCTACCGCTTATCGTCCATAGATGAATGGTCGGACAGAGAGCGTCAGTCAAATTGTGGAGGATATGATTAGATGCTATATCCTAGACCATGTTGGAGCATGGGACCAGCGTCTTAGACATATGGAGTTTGTGTATAATAATATTTATCAAGAGAGTTTACAGATGGCCCCCTTTGAGGCTTTATATGGGAGGCATTGTCGAACTCCAATGTTTTGGGCCGAGGTTGGTGAGAAACCGTTGTTTGGTCCAGAAGCCTTGGAAGAAATGAGTATTTCTATAACGCATATCCGCGAGAAGCTTCACGTTGCTCAAGAGCTTTATGAAAAGTATGTGAATCAGCGAATGGTGGACCTTGAGTTCGCAGTTGGAGACATTGTTTTTCTGAAGATTTTTCTGATGCCAGGTGTAAAGAGATTTGGGAAGAACCACAAGTAGCATCCCCGGTATGTTGGACCTTTCCAGGTTGTTGAGCGCATCAGAGTGTCAGCTTATAGGCTGGATTTGCCTACTTCTTTCCCAGGTGTTCATGATGTTTTTCATATGAGCCAGTTGAGAAAGTGCGTGCATAGTGATCATCATTTCCTTGAGTCGTTGCCCCAGTTGCAACCTAATCTGTCTTTTGTCGATGAGCCTACCCATATTCTAGAGACTCAGGATCGACTGTTGCAAAAGAAGATGATTCTTATGGTCAAAGTCCTTTGGTGAAACTAATAAGTCGAGAGCGCGACTTAGTAATTGGAATCTGTTATGATGAAATCTCATCCTCTTCTCTTCTCCTAGTTTTCTTCGGTAAGTTATTTTCTATCCGATGAGTTTGTTGTTCTATTCGTTTATCTCTTAAGCTCGGTTGCATTTCAAGTTTCGCGATGAAACTTCTTTTTAGTGGGGGGGGGGGGGGGTGTAACGCCCCTGAACTTCTGATAATTTAATTAAATTATATTTCATCGTAATAATGACGTAAGGGTGTTACGTTAACGTGAAGTTAGCGGTGTTTGCCAAAGTGTAGAAATTTCAGAGATTAGAAAATTTAAAATAATTAATTTAAGCAAAATTATCAAGTTTCATTGTTGTAAATTATGCAAATTAAATTATAACTCGTAATTGGCTCGTTGAACTCTGATTTCAACTTCGCCATTGGTTTCAGAGGACCGGTATTTTCCTTTGGTGCGAATTTCGTAAAAATCCGGGTTGGTCGTAGTTCAAATCGTTATGTAAAGGATTTAACTCAATTTAAATGATAGTAATTATTTAACTTCTTAAATTTCATATAAAAGGACAATCTTATGAAATTAGGTTTTCCTTTACTTCATCCTTCCATTTCCACCGAACCAGAGCCGAGGGAGGAGAAGTCGCAAGTCTCGTAAAGCTTCCGTCGTCCACCGCGAGAGTTCTAGTGGATGAAATCTCCATCTAAGCATAGATTCGGAAAGCTCTCGCTGAGATCTTAGTGTGTGCGGTGAGTATTTTTGATTTCGTGGGTTTTTGACGTTGAAGTGTTTGGCCCTATGCCTTGTTATTCGTTCTAAAGTTTCAGAAATTCTTCCTTGTGGTCTTCTATCGGCCGATCCTTGGCGTGGTGTGTGTGGAAGTCGGTGATCAAAAGGTTTGAGGCAAGTGGTGGACTATTCCCCCTGACTATTTTCTCTCTTTACATTTCCTTCCCCCCCCCCCCTCCTTCCCTATTAATCGTAGATATATTTCTACTTTGATAATTTCGATTTATTAGCAGAATTTGCCGAGTAGCTAAGTAAATTTGTCGAGTAAAGGTAAATTCATCAGGTAGTTTCGATGAATTCATCGAGGCCTTTCATGTAATAAGTCGAGTAACTTAGCCTAAATCCCTCGATAAGTTATAAGGAATTCGTCGAGTGAGCAGTGTTTTCGTCGAGTAATCTAAGTGAATTTGTCGAGTAGTTTCAACGAATTCGTCGAGTATTCTTAGGATTCGTCGAGTCATTTCGGATAATTCGTCGAGTTGTCTTAAGAATTCATCGAATGCTTTCGACGAATTCGTTGTGAAGGTTGTTTTTCCTTGGAATTTTCTAGGTTTTCCTGTGGTGCAAGATTTGGTCAAGATGTTTGTGAATCACTACACCTAGTCAGTTGTTTTTTTTGGACTGTTTGTTGATTTAGACAAGTGGTCTCCATCACTGTGCCATTTTTTCTTCCTTGGACATGTTGACTATTGGTTGTGTGGGTGTAACCTCCACCGCAGTGCCTTTTGTTCCATGGATGTTTTGGTCTGATGGTTGGTGTTGGAATGATAGCCACCACCTCAGTACCATCTTTTGGCTGGGTTAATGATTTACTTTTTGAGCCAATCCGTCACTCTTCTTCCTACTTGGATGTTATTATATAACTTTGACTGCATTTCAAGCAAGTTTTTCCCCATTTGGATGCTAAGATCTCTTTACTTTGATTGTTACTGTTTTACAACTGAGTTTCTTGTTGGGTTGGTAACCATCTTGAGCTTGTTATGTTCTCCCTCTTTACTTTTGTTGAATTGACTTTGTGTTGAGGCATTCCTTTTCCTTTGAATGCCTCAGGTTTGGACCAGTAGCGGTTGATCAAAGCAAGTCAGGATCTTGTTGCCTTTTGGGCTGCTTTTCTTTCCTTTTTTAGAGGTAGTTGTTGTTGTTTTTCTGACCTTGTTTATTACTTTGGGTCCGTGTCAGTTTGTTGACACCCACAGTATGAACCTTTTTTTGTGTTAGACTGTAATTGCTATTATGCTACTACTGTTAATTTGTTGTTAGTGCAAATGCTCTCTGGGAAGAATTTTGTTAGGTTGCATAGTGGATACTTTTATATAAGCAAAGCTGCATATTTGTTCATGCATTACATCTTTCCAAGCTAATAACAGTCTATTTTGAAACGCGTAAAAGTTTCTTTTATATCTACACTAAATCTAGAAAGTGCATATCATTAGATTGATAGTTTAGTTCTCATGTTCATGTAGGATGACTTAATGTACAATTTGTATTTTTCTGCTACTTATATTTATACTTTCTTGGTTGTGGACTAGATGATCCACTAAACCGAGGGACAAGGTGTTTGAAACCTTCAAACTTAAATTATGTTTTAAACATAAAGTTTATGTCTTTTAATAAGAATGTTGTAAAGATAGAACCGCTTGAGCGTATGCAGTTGTCCCCTGCACAGCGTGGCATCATGACACGTGTTTTCTCTTACTCTGGCGTTATATTTATATATTGAGAAAATGTGGATTGTGACAAGCTTTGTAATGCCTCCAAGCATCACCGAGAGAGTGACGTTTCCTTTTATTTCCTTCTTCTCCCTAGAAAAAACATAGAGTGACCCTTCGGTGGAAAGGAGAGTCTTCTCAGTCTTTAGGGCTTCAAAGGATGGCTTGAAGAGGAGATTCACCGAGCTCCCGGTGTCAATCAGGATATTCTCCACGGTCTAATTTTTATCACCCCCTTGATGACTACCGCATCATTGAAAGGCTTGGCGGTTGGAGGAAGGTCATCTTGCCCTAAGGTGACTATTCCTCGAACTAAAGCAGAATAAAAGGTAGCAGCGACCAATGATCGGTAGACTCTTGTAAGGCTAGCCTTCTTAGAATATTCCAGACATGCTCCTCCATTGATGCAGAAGAGGTATCCCAAAACACCATCATCAGTTGACTCCACACACTCATTCAGATAGCCAACGCTGCCGAGTTGTCCAATGTCATTCCCTTCTTTGCACTCCCAATGAACTTCTGCTCCTCCTTGTTCTCGGAGGTCGAAGCTTTAGAGGAATATCCCTTCAGGACTAGGTCCTGCAACTTCCCTTCCTTCAAGAACTTCTCCACCAGCAAGTGAAGGGCTCTGCAATTCTCTATTAAATGACCCCTCCCCATGTGGTCCTCAAAGTAGAGGGAAGGATTCCCTGTCTTGGAATCTGATAGCATCGGAGCAGGCCTTCTGTAGAAGGGTTGCTTTTGGAGCACATGAACCACCTCGCTCATTGATATGTTGAGATCGATGAAAGACTCTTGAGAGTCATTGAAAAACGACTGAGAAGAGGTTGGGAGAGGAGGCTGAACAAACAGATCCTGATGAATAGGTGTAGGTTGTCGAGATGGAGCAGCTGGGGTCGGCAGCAAAGGTCCTTTGGGCTGGAACTGTTGATGCCCCTGATAGGGATGAGGGTGGCGGAAGTTCCTCCCCCTCTGTGCATTAGGCTGGTGTTTGCCTGAAAGTCCACGACCTTTCCTCTCCAGCCAGAATGACCCTTCCTGGCGGTCTCAGATTTTATAGACTGCCCAGATCGCCAGCCTCCACTCCGGTTTTCTCATCCAAGTCCCAGCGGTCAGGATCATGGAGACCGCCAAGACCGGGCAGCCTGTTTCCTTTTTCTTCTTATCTCTGCCCAGACTCTCCTGTATCCCGTGCAGCTAGTAATTTTTGGATCTGCCCATTTGGGCAGCCTCTGCGTCAATAAATAGGGGGGTAGGGGTACCTGAAAAGGGACTTTTGCTTTTTAGGCTCTAGCTTACTACCTGTGTAAGTGGTCTCGAATTCTGTCACTTTTCTACCTCTTCCCTTGGCCTGTTCTGGACTTTCATCTTGTAACCTCTCCTGAGATCAATTAAAACAATTTTTCTCGTCATAGGTCTCTCCTCTATCATCTTTTGTCTCAAGTAACCTGCGCCTCACAGTTTTCTCCATCCCTTCTATAACATGAGTTTTGGAGGTACATTTTTTGTGCCAACAGAACAAACACGCGACCTTCAGATTTGAAGTGTCCAGGTGAATTCAGTAGACTTTTTATGATGTCAGACCGCAAAGGTCAGACCGGTCAGTTCGTCGACGGTCTCCTCTCTTCAGCGAGTGTGGCCTCTTTAGAGGCTCTTGAGCTCTGAATGGAGTTTCATGTTGCTCAAGCCCGCCAGGAGGCCGCTCAAGCCCGCCAAGAGACCGCTCGACAGATTGAGTCCATGAATCAGCTGTTGTCTGAGCTCTCCAAGAGGCTAATGCCTTAAGCCGATCAGGTCGCAACCCCTGGTTGGCTGGCTGTCGGTCAGCCGTTAGACCTCGCGACCCCTCATCTCGATGCTCCCTTGTGATGTCGGAATGAGGAGTTCCCTGCCCGTCGGGCCTTTTTTAGGGAAGCAGCTGATGCGCGAATCTTAGCACACCGCAATAGGCGGTAGTAAGACTGCGACACGAAATGGTAGTGTACCGATCGTTCAAGTAATATAAAATGGGAATGAATCCCCAAGTATCGATCTCAAAGGAACACAGTAAGGTGGAGTTTATTATCGAGGAAGGACTTGAGATTAAAGTCCTTTCGAGCGGATGGATGCGGAAATGGGGTATTTGGCTTTTGGAAAATAAAAGAAAACAACTACAACTACTCCTATGCAATGCCGCTAGGCAGTGCGTCGCTTGGCGGGATGGAGACTAGGCAGGCCTTGAGCGCGCTGCGTCGCAAGGGCGGATGGACGAGTAGGCAAACAGAATCGAACTATATAGGCCTTGAGCGCGCTGCTTCGTTAAGCGGGATGGATTACACAGGCCGCGATGCCACGCTTCGATAGGCGGATGGACGAGTAGGCTAACAGAATGAGGGTCGCAAATACCTCGTCGACAAGCATGCCACTAGCAATTGCTAGTGCGGCACCGGACACGGTGGTGGAGTGGAAAATGGATGGCGGCACACCTCATTAACACATATGAACTAAATAATTCCAAATAAATGAAATAAGCATTACAAAGCATAGTTCATAGCATACATCATCAAAATATAGAGATTACAAACATTACATCAACATAAGGAAGAGAAAAAGGCAAGAGATACGACCGAATCCGGAGGCTCGTTGTAGATTCACGGTAGGAAGCACCGGGTTGTCAATCCGCGTCCTAGCTCGGTCCCAACTATCGTCCGGGGTAGAGGAGGGCTGTCACACCTCCCAATGGACCCGTCTTCTCCAGCATTTTACAATCCGGCCACGTCCGATGCGAAGAAATCCTTCCTTGGCGATGAAGATGAGTGTAGAATCTCCTCCTTGAAGCCCTTGGATGATGGAGGGGGCCTAGGGGGCGAACACCTGCGGAAATGGGCGGAACGGCGGAGCTGGGCGAGAAAAACGGTGAAGGATCTGACCTAAATCGCGAGCAGGAATATTTATAGGCGCTGGAATAAATAGTGCGCACGATCTGTGGCGCACGACCAGTGGTCGTGCACGCTGGAGTTCTGTGATCGTGCGCCTGCCTGGGTGGAGCCTGCAATGTAAGAAATTTATAAAATACCATGTTCGCACGACCAGTGGCGCACGACCGGTGGTCGTGCGCACTATCGTAGGTGGTCGTGCGCACTGGTCGAAACAGAACTCATAAAATTGATGTTAAGTGCGCACTATTTATTCCAGCGCCTATAAGGCTTTGGAGTCCTGATTATATACACCTTCATGGACTCATCCGGGCCATTATTTAGTCAATATCACGCACTTTAGCCTTATTATAGTTTATAATTGATAACCCATGCTAGGTGCACATTTTGGCCCACTTTGGTGTGTTTTCGTGTTTATTTCCTTTCATAGTACTCATATGTTGTTAAGTGCCACTTTCAGTGGCTAGATCTGTGTTTGTGCTGGAATAGGAGGCGTGCAAGTGTTTCCGGTGCAATTCTGCACAGGAACACTGCGCACGATCACTTGTTCTAGTGCGCACGACCACCGGTCGTGCGCCACTGTCCGTGCGCACTTAATTGTAATTTTATGAGTTCTGTCTCACCTATTGCGCACGACCACCGACGCTAGTGCGCACGACCAATGGTCGTGCGCCACTGGTCGTGCGAACATTTTATTTTATGATTTCATCTCGTGCAGGTTCTGTCCAGGCAGTGCGCACGATCGCAGGATTCCAGTGCGCACGACCACTGGTCGTGCGCCAATGATCGTGCGCAGTGTTTAATCCAGCGCCTATTTATTGACCTGTTCGCGAATTAGGTCGGGAGGACGCAACTCTGCTCCGTTCATTCCGCCGTTTTCGCCGTTTTCAGGGGATTTTCACCCCCTAGGCCTCCTCCATCATCCAAAGGCTTAAAGGAAGGGTTCCTACACTCACTTTGACCGCTAAGGAAGAGGTTCTCCGCAATAGACGTGGCCGGATTGTAAATCGCTGGAGAAGACGGGTCCATTGGGAGGTGTGACAGCCCTCTTCTACCCCGGACGCAGTTGGGACCGAGCTAGGACGCGGATTGACAACCCGGTGCTTCCTACCGTAAATCTACAACGAGACTCCAGATTCGGTCGTATCTCTTGCCTTTTTCCTCTATTTTTGTGGTTATGTGTGATGTATTCTCTTTATCTTGATGATGAACACTATGAATCATGCCTAATATTGCTTATTTCATGTTTATGAAATTATTTTGTTCATTTGTGTCATTGAGGTGCGCTTTATTTCATTTTCCATTCCACCGCCACAATCGGTGCCGCACTAGCAATTGCTAGTGGCGTGCTTGACGAAGAGGTGCTCGCGACCCTCACTCCGCTTGCCTTCTCGTCCATCCGCTCCTTCGACGCAGCGCGCTCAAGGCCTGCCTAGTCTCCATCTCACCAATCGAAGCATTGCATAGCAGCATTGCATAGGAGTAGTGGTAATATTTATTTTAAGTATTCACAAACCCCCAAAGCCCTTTCATTCGCATTCCGCCTTTCGCAGGACTTCAATCTCAAGTCCTTCCTCGATAATAAACTCCACCTTACTGTGTTCCTTGAGAGATTCGATACTCGGGGATTACTCCTCGTTTTATATTACTTGAACGATCGGTACACTGCCGTTTCGTGCCGCAGTCGAGCTACCGCCTATAGCGGTGTGTGAGATTTGCGCCATCAAGTTTTTGGCGCCGTTGCCGGGGAACACAGTCGTGTGAGTTTTCTGGAGAGGGAGAATCTGAGAGAAAAGCCCTTCCTTTTGTAAATTGCATTTTCTTTTATTTTTATTTCTGTTCTTTTTAGTCCATTTTCTTGTTTTATAGTAGGTTGCTTTAGTAAAATTTTGTTAGGTATAGTATTTCGCACAATAGTGTTCTTAGTTTTGAGAATCGTTTTATCTTCGCACTATGTGGGCACATCTCAATATCCGTTGCCGTTGGTGTAGAGATACCTCCCACTCTAGTGATGAATGCCCTACGGAGAATAGTAGGCATAATTCTTATAGCCCCGCATATGGAGCACCGACTTCGTCTGGTACTCCATATGGTGCGCGTAAGTCTTATGGCTACTCTGCTGAGCCTTTACCGTCGTACTTCTTTTCGGCTTCAGCACCCGCTGTGCCAAAGAAGCCTGCTAGGCAGTGCCGGTTTTGTCGGAGCACTGATCATGTCTTGAAGGACTGTGCCGAGTATCTTCGCCAATTGGACGAGGATGACGAGCCGGATATCCGGATCGTCCCAACTCCTAACTCTGGCGGCACACCTTCAACATCCGGCTATGTGTCTTTGTCACCTTCACATTTTGAAGGGTATGGCATGGATACGGTCACCGGATGTGCGGCTGATCTATGCACCGACACCGCTGAGCAGATTCTCCATGTGCCTCCACCACTTCTAGTGGATTCGATTCTTTCCCCTGTTGTGCATACTACATTTGTTTCTGACGACATTGTTGATGATGTGTCGCATGAGGAGGTTGTTGATCTTAGTGTTGTGCCTATTCCTATGGAGGAGGACAACCTTCTAGGTGAAGAGGAGTTTTCCTCAGCACCGGTGGAGGAAGTCCAAATCCTAAGCCTGGCCACCGTTGATCCCGCCGACTCTTGTAGCATTGATGACAATGCTAACATTATTTTACTTCCCCAACCTGATGGGAGTGAGACCGGGACCACTCCCTCGATTTTTGATTATTTATGTTCTTCGCCTTGTTTATTTCTTGATCCCCCTTCTTCATCCGAGCCTGTGCAGGTTGAGTCTTCACAGGTATCCCAGGAGGACTTGGAGCTTTTTGCTCAAGTCAATGATGAGAGCATCCTCTCATGTGAGGAGGTTTATTCCCCCTCCGTAGAGGAAGCTCCACTCATTGCCTTTTCCCCCTGCTGCCTCCCTGTTGACGACACCTTGCTAGGCAAGGATGTGTTTTGTGAGATGAGTGAGGACCAGGCCTCCTCCTTTTCTTACATTCTCTACCCTCTACCTGTGAGGAGCAGGTATCTATATTTAGGTAGAGGGGTGGTTGTTCTATCACCGTATCGGTACCCGCTACCGACACGGATATTAGGCCAGTTACCTGTCCACTTCTCCTTCCATAGGCCCATTAGTTAGAACCTTCATGTTTTTAAATAAGTCGTGCTGGGATGACAATAACCCCAGTAGTTATCTTACTTTTCATGCATTTTATTTTAATCCATCCTGTTTAGTTAGCTGTAGTTTATTGTAGTTTATCTTTTTCTGTTTCTTTTGTTTTTGCGGAGCTGACCCCTGCAGGTATCTTCTTCTGGATGGCGGATGCTGCATCTTAGTCTAGGTTTAAACGCCAATCTTCTGGCATGCTCACTTGCTGAGCATTGGGTACTCTCTTCCCTTAGCCCTATTTTGATTTTCTTGTCATATGTTATGCAGATTGTTTAGCTTAAGTCTGGGGGAGAGTAGTTTTGTTTACCCGCTCACGTGCACTATTGCACTGCATACTAGAAGATTTCATTTAAAATATTTTGTTTATTTTTATTGCACACCACAGCACCCACTTTAGCGCGCGCTTAGCCGTTGGCACGTCGTGAGTTGAATTTGTCTTTTTGTGTGATTTGGAAAATCATTGTGCTGGCTTAGGATTATGAGGCAGAGTAAAATGTTGACTCCTGTAGTGCTCCTAGTCGAGTGCTCATGTCTCGTTTAGAAATTCGTGTAGATTCAATTTCTTTTTATGCTTTTAGCTTATATTTTTCTATTAGCGTAAATATTGTTTACTTTACTCAAAATTTGGTGAATCTGGTGTGAATCAAACGGTAGCATAGGAATGTGTGTAGACGTTCGTTAGTCTCGTATTGCCCGAGTCGGGAGGATGGATTATCTTTCTCGGTGGCTAGAACTTGCCCCAAGCGATTCTTGAAGCATGGGTATACGGTTAGTCAATTGCGTGAATGTGATATAGGCCATCATTTTGGCCCGATTGAGCCTTTGTGCCCACTCCTATCACTTTATCCTCGTTAGCCCAGTTGTGCCTACCCTTTCTTTGATTCAGCCCCACTTTTTATTTCACCAAAGCCCAAAAGCCAATCCTAGTCGCACACCCAAATCTGAGCTTTAGCTGTTTATTATTTTCATGTGTTGGGTTGTTGATGTGGTGATATGTTTGTGAAGATGTGGATGTGTCTTATTGTTTATTTGCTGAAAATGATAAGAAAAGAAAAGAAAAAAAAATGAGAAAAAGAAAAGAAGTTAAAAAGAAATGAAAGAGAAAGAGTGTTTAATTGAAAATCTTTATGTAGAGATTTATGTTTGGGAGTAGGCGGTGCACACACCCATGTAGTCAAATCCAAGTCTGGGGGTGTGGTGTACCCGCGTATTTGTGTGGTGAATGAGGAGAATTTCTGCACTAGCTCATTTGGGTTTAGTATTTGAGCCATCGTCTTTATCATTGTATACCTCACCTAAACCCAAGCCCCATTTAAAACCTAAAGTCCTATTGATTCACGCATTTGAGTCAAACCAGTGCCGTGGAGAGAGTGCGAACGGGCAAGCTTATGGCCACCGACATTGATGGATTTCAATGGAGTTGTCTCGAGCCCCGATCTTTGGCAATGCTCGCCTTAGCGTTCAGTCTACTTTCTTTCTATGTACAACCTTATGATTCACCGTGATTCACTTTTTGAGTAAACGTAATATATAAATACGCTCCTAGAAAATTTTAAACTAATATGTATAATTAGAAATTTTATCTACTGTATTTCTACGCACATGAGCATGCGACTTCGCATGGTACTCCGCTTGATAATTTCTATTCCAACTTATGTTTTTCTTGTCCGCGTAAGAGATGGTTTGCTCGGGACGCGCAAACAGGTAAGTCTGGGGGTGTGATGAGTCCCATTTATATACACATTTATGGACTCATCTGGGCCGGTATTTGAGTAAATGCACTACATTTTAGTTCCATAATCACTCATATTTGTTCTCTATCTGTTATTCCATGCTAAGTGCACTTTCAGGCCCGTTTCGATGTATTTTCTTGTTTATCTTACTCATGCATTATATTGCAATTCAATTTCTATATTTAAGAATGTGTGGAATCCCCATTTACGTGGCCTGACGATCTTTCAGGTTGATACGGGGTTTGTGCGAGTATTCCGGGGCGCAAAAACTGCACAGGAACACTACGCACGACCACTGGACATAGTGCGCACGACCACTGGTCGTGCGCTAGTGATCGTGCCTTAATTCCCACCTAAAAAGTGGTCTGACTGGCATAACGCACGACCACTGGACATAGTGCGCACGACCACTGGTCGTGCGCCACTGATCGTGCGCATTGAAAACCTGCACCTGTCTATAAATAGCTGCTCCGCAAAAACAGCCGGAACTCCTTCGTTTTTAGGTCTTTTTGAGCGCCGTTTTTTGCGTTTTTTCGTTCTAAGCCTCCTCTATTCATCTAGGGACTTCAAGGAAGAGATTGGATCTTACTTTCATCATCAAGGAAGGTTTAAAGAGCATTTGGACATCGCCGGGTCGTGACACGAAGAAGACGGGCCATTGGGAGGAAGTGACAGCCCTCCTTTACCCCGGACGCAGTTGAGGACCGAGCTTGGACGCGGATTGACAACCCAGCGATTCCAACCGTGAATCCCTACAAGGCTTCGGAGTCGGTCGATTCTCTTACTCTTTATTCCTTTGAAATGATGTTTGTATGTTAAACTCTCTATTTTGTGGATGAAGAACTTGATAAATCCATATATGTAACTTTTATTTCATGTTTATGAAATTACTTTTGATTTATTCAAGTATATGAGGTGCGCTATTGTCATTCATCTTCCAACCTCCATTACCCTCCATTCCATTCCGCTTAACCCAGATTTCTTGATTTGTTGTGCTCTCACTTGTTTTAATCCAGTTTTTACTATTTTTGTTGTTCTAGTATCTAATTTTCAGGTGGCCTTGGTTCCTTGAGATGGCGGATGTTGCGGACTATTTTTGATCTTATCGCCAATCGTCTGGTATGCTCATTTCTGAGCATTGGGTAACACTTCCTTCCCTCTTTTAGCTTCAACTTCTAGATATATTGCTTAGCTTAAGTCTGGGGGAGCGAGTGTTGTTATCCACTGTGCACGAGTTGCATTGCATGCTAGATGGTTGATTTTTGTTTATCATTCTCATTATCATTGTTTTCTTGCTTCACATACCATTTCACCCACTTGAGTGTGTGCTTATCTTGTTGTGTTGTTCCGTTTAAGCTAGTCTGGTTGGAAGGTGAAATAGGCTATTAACACAGGAATTATTATTTGGAGCGCAGTGTCGACTCATGTAGTGTTCTAGTCGCTTCGCATGCTATAGTAGAACCTGAGTAGAATTAGATTTTCTTTATGCATTTAATTTATGTGTAGTATCTCTGCGTAAATTTAGATTTAATGTACTCAAGTGGTGAATTCGAATGAAATTGATGATAACCCGGTGTTGTGTGTGTGCGGTCGCTAAACGTGTGTTGCTCGAGTCGGGAGGAAGGTTTATCTTTCTCGTGGGCTAAGAACTTGCCCCAAGCGACTCTTGAAGCATGGGTGAGAGCTACTTGTTGAGTCAAGCATGATGTAGGCCACCATTTGGCTAGTTTGAGCTTTGTTATTCCATGCCCCTTTCATTCACCTTTGCAAGCCAAATTTGTGCCTACCATTTTTATGTTCAGCTCCTCCTCATCCACCAAAGCCTGAAGCCTATCCTACGCCCGCAACCAAAAAAATGTTTTAACTGTGCTCATAATTTCCAACTTGTGTGGTGTGTGGTATCATTGTGTTTTGAAGAGAAAATAATGTCTTTCCGCTGATTTTGAACCAACTGGAGGTTGCTTGAAAGAAGAAAAATATATAAAAGAAAAAAAAAGAAGAGTATCCTGAAAATAATCCTCCCAAGCTAAAGAGAAAAATCTGTTGGTATTTGTAAAGTAGGCTGTGTGCACACCTGGTTTTCATGATAAGTCTGGGGGTGTGTCACACGAGCATAGTTGTTTGGTTTTGTAAGGTGCAGTGTGCCGTTGGCTCATTTGGGTTGCGTAGCCGTCATGTTTATCTTTGCATATCATTCCGTAACCTAAGCCCCGTTTTAATCCTATAAGTCCTACTGATTTGACTTGCGAGTTTGCTAGCGCCGTGGAGAGAGTGTGACCGGGCAAGCGTATGGTTCACGATGTTGATGGATTTCAGCGGAGTTATTCCTAAGCCCCGATCTTTTGCAACACCCGCCTCAGCGTCTCGTCACTTTCATACCGGGCATGATCGTCAAATTCTTCATAATTCACCCACTGAGTACAATTAAATCTTTGATTACGCTTTAGTACTTACGTAAATTAGTTAGCATAGCTAGAATCTTCTTCTACTAGAATTCCTACTCGCATGCGTATGTTACTTCGCACTGTACTCCCCTGCGTAATTCGCTATTTTAATCTGGGGGTGTGATGAGTCCTGATTATATACACCTTCATGGACTCATCCGGGCCATTATTTAGTCAATATCACGCACTTTAGCCTTATTATAGTTTATAATTGATAACCCATGCTAGGTGCACATTTTGGCCCACTTTGGTGTGTTTTCGTGTTTATTTCCTTTCATAGTACTCATATGTTGTTAAGTGCCACTTTCGGTGGCTAGATCTGTGTTTGTGCTGGAATAGGAGGCGTGCAAGTGTTTCCGGTGCAATTCTGCACAGGAACACTGCGCACGATCACTTGTTCTAGTGCGCACGACCACCGGTCGTGCGCCACTGTCCGTGCGCACTTAATTGTAATTTTATGAGTTCTGTCTCACCTATTGCGCACGACCACCGACGCTAGTGCGCACGACCAATGGTCGTGCGCCACTGGTCGTGCGAACATTTTATTTTATGATTTCATCTCGTGCAGGTTCTGTCCAGGCAGTGCGCACGATCGCAGGATTCCAGTGCGCACGACCACTGGTCGTGCGCCAATGATCGTGCGCAGTGTTTAATCCAGCGCCTATTTATTGACCTGTTCGCGAATTAGGTCGGGAGGACGCAACTCTGCTCCGTTCATTCCGCCGTTTTCGCCGTTTTCAGGGGATTTTCACCCCCTAGGCCTCCTCCATCATCCAAAGGCTTAAAGGAAGGGTTCCTACACTCACTTTGACCGCTAAGGAAGAGGTTCTCCGCAATAGACGTGGCCGGATTGTAAATCGCTGGAGAAGACGGGTCCATTGGGAGGTGTGACAGCCCTCTTCTACCCCGGACGCAGTTGGGACCGAGCTAGGACGCGGATTGACAACCCGGTGCTTCCTACCGTAAATCTACAACGAGACTCCAGATTCGGTCGTATCTCTTGCCTTTTTCCTCTATTTTTGTGGTTATGTGTGATGTATTCTCTTTATCTTGATGATGAACACTATGAATCATGCCTAATATTGCTCATTTCATGTTTATGAAATTATTTTGTTCATTTGTGTCATTGAGGTGCGCTTTATTTCATTTTCCATTCCACCGCCACAATCGGTGCCGCACTAGCAATTGCTAGTGGCGTGCTTGACGAAGAGGTGCTCGCGACCCTCACTCCGCTTGCCTTCTCGTCCATCCGCTCCTTCGACGCAGCGCGCTCAAGGCCTGCCTAGTCTCCATCTCACCAATCGAAGCATTGCATAGCAGCATTGCATAGGAGTAGTGGTAATATTTATTTTAAGTATTCACAAACCCCCAAAGCCCTTTCATTCGCATTCCGCCTTTCGCAGGACTTCAATCTCAAGTCCTTCCTCGATAATAAACTCCACCTTACTGTGTTCCTTGAGAGATTCGATACTCGGGGATTACTCCTCGTTTTATATTACTTGAACGATCGGTACACTGCCGTTTCGTGCCGCAGTCGAGCTACCGCCTATAGCGGTGTGTGAGATTTGCGCCATCAGCTTCTTTGGCACAGCGGGTGCTGAAGACGAAAAGAAGTAAGACGGTAAAGGCTCGGCAGAGTAGCCATAAGACTTACGCACACCATATGGAGTATCAGACGAAATCGATGCTCTATATGCTAGGCGAGAAGAATTATGCCCACCATTCTCCGTAGGGCATTCATCACTAGAGTGGGAGGTAGCTCCACACCAACGGCAACGGATATTAAGATGTGCCCACATAGTGCGAAGATAAAACGATTCAAATAGAAGAACACTATTGTGCGAAATACCACACCTAACAAAAATTACTGAAGCAACCTAATTAAAACAGGAAAATGGAATAAAAATAAATAAAACAAAAAAATGCAATTACAAAAGGAAGGGCTTCTCTCTCAGGTTTTCCCTCTCCAGAAAACTCACACGACTGTGTTCCCCGGCAACGGCGCCAAAAACTTAATGCGCGAATCTTAGCACACCGCAATAGGCGGTAGTAAGACTGCGGCGCGAAACAGCAGTGTACCGATCATTCAAGTAATATAAAATGGGAATGAATCCCCAAGTATCGATCTCAAAGGAACACAGTAAGGTGGAGTTTATTATCGAGGAAGGACTTGAGATTGAAGTCCTTTCGAGCGGATGGATGCGCAAATGGGGGATTTGGCTTTTGGAAAATAAAAGAAAACAACTACAACTACTCCTATGCAATGCCGCTATGCAGTGCTTCGCTTGGCGGGATGGAGACTAGGAAGGCCTTGAGCGCGCTGCGTCGCAAGGGCAGATGGACGAGTAGGCAAACGGAATCGAACTATGCAGGCCTTGAGCGCGCTGCTTCGTTAAGCGGGATGGATTACACGGGCCGCGATGCCACGCTTCGATAGGCGGATGGACGAGTAGGCTAATAGAATGAGGGTCGCAAACACCTCGTCGAAAAGCACGCCACTAGCAATTGCTAGTGCGGCACCGGACATGGTGGTGGAGTGGAAAATGGATGGCGACGCACCTCATTAACACATATGAACTAAATAATTCCAAATAAATGAAATAAGCATTACAAAGCATAGTTCATAGCATACATCATCAAAATATAGAGATTACAAACATTACATCAACATAAGGAAGAGAAAAAGGCAAGAGATACGACCGAATCCGGAGGCTCATTGTAGATTCACGGTAGGAAGCACCGGGTTGTCAATCCGCGTCCTAGCTCGGTCCCAACTATCGACCGGGGTAGAGGAGGGCTGTCACACCTCCCAATGGACCCGTCTTCTCCAGCGTTTTACAATTCGGCCACGTCCGATGCGAAGAAATCCTTCCTTGGCGATGAAGATGAGTGTAGAATCTCCTCCTTGAAGCCCTTGGATGATGGAGGGGGCCTAGGGGGAGAACACCTGCGGAAATGGGCGGAACGGCGGAGCTGGGCGAGAAAAACGGTGAAGGATCTAACCTAAATCGCGAGCAGGAATATTTATAGGCGCTGGAATAAACAGTGCGCACGATCAGTGGCGCACGACCAGTGGTCGTGTGTGCTGGAGTTCTGTGATCGTGCGCCTGCCTGGGTGGAGCCTGCAATGTAAGAAATTTATAAAATACCATGTTCGCACGACCAGTGGCGCACGACCGGTGGTCGTGCGCACTATCGTAGGTGGTCGTGCGCACTGGTCGAAATAGAACTCATAAAATTGATGTTAAGTGCGCACGAACAGCGGGCACGACCGGTGGTCGTGCGCAATATCGTTGGTGGTCGTGCGCACTGTCCGAGGCAGAACTCAAAAAATAGGGTTAAGTGCACACGATCAGCGGCGCACGACCAGTGGTCGTGCGCAATAGAAACAGTGATCGTACGCAGTGTTCCTGTACAGAATTGTACCGGGAACACCCGCACAACTCCTGTTCCAGCACAACCACGAATCCAGCCACTGAAAGTGGCACTTAACAATCCATGAAAACTAATAGCTAAGATAAACACGAAATAACACCATAAACGGGCCTAGAGGTGCACTTAGCATGGAGTATCAAATATGAGTGAAAACATATCTAAAGTGAAGTGCATAGACTAGAAAATCGGCCCAGATGAGTCCATAAATGTGTATATATTTGGGACTCATCAGCAGCTCAGGGATCTCCAGCTCAAGCACTAAATTTCCAGGAGGATTATGTCCATCCTCCAGCCCCCGATGCTGCCCCTTTTGTTTCATCTTCTGTCTATGGGATAGAAGATCCCTCTCCTTTTTCCGATAGGATCCGTTGGGATCCCACTCCCCATGGATTCAGAGAGCCAAGGATGCCTATGTTTACTGGCGATAGTTATCCCAGTTCTCATCTGCAAGCCTTTGAGTCTGCAGTCGCTCTGAGAACTCTCTCAGACGCAATGAGGTGCAAATTGTTGATCACCTCTCTGGATGGGCAAGCAAGGGAATGGTTCTACAATTTACCTCCCCAATCCATCTCTTGCTTCTCAGTTCTAAAGTAGGAGCTTCTTCTGATGTTTGCCACCTAAAAGAAGAGGAAGAGTGGTCCTGCCACCCACTTCAAAATCAAGCAGAATGAAGGCAAGACTACAGCTCGCTTCATTGATCGTTTTCAAAGAGAAATTCTGGGAATAAGGGATGTTGATCCCTCATTATATCTTGTTGCCTTAATAAACGGTCTTCAGGAGGGACCTCTGAAGTTTGAGGTCAAAACCAGAGAGCCGAGTTCTTATCAGGAATTAATTAGCATCGAAATTAGATTCATAGAATGGGAAGTCAATAACCCTGTTTATGTTTCCAATTTGACATGAAAAGCGATTCAGAAAGGTACTGCAGGTTATCCTACGACCCCTTCATATTCAAAGCTGCCTCGTCAAGAATTTCAACCTCCAGCTCAAAGGGGAAGGAATTTCCGTCACCACCGTCTGATGGGGACTATCCATTCAGCCCCTCTCTTTCCCCCACCCCAGATGATGAAAACCCCTTCACCGAGCCTCATTTGGTAGGGGATGTTGCTGATGAAGACCCCCACATCCACTTGGTTGGGGATACTGATGATACTGCTGCTGGCCTGATGATCTTGATGGAGGCCGTTGCACCTGCTTCTGACTGTTTTCCCCTCACGGGCCACTCATCGGAGATGAGTAATTTCATGTGGGGGAGGATTGATAGCGACATTGCTGATGCGGCCGTTGATCCCCGACA
This sequence comes from Dactylorhiza incarnata, assembly GCA_033032865.1. Lineage (NCBI taxonomy): Eukaryota > Viridiplantae > Streptophyta > Magnoliopsida > Asparagales > Orchidaceae > Dactylorhiza > Dactylorhiza incarnata. The sequence goes on from JAWHQI010000068.1 coordinate 6,195,378, forward strand.
TAGAGAGTTCGTGGATTGGGACGGTCGTTGCCGCAAGTTTGAAGACACGTCGTTTCTTCGCCTTCGCCGCGACGTTCTACGCCAACGCCGCGACGTTCTTCGCCTTCGCCGCTACACATTTTGCACGACGTCCGCCGTCACCATTTTAAATAAAATATATAATCATAAATTAAATAATTATAATTATATATTTTATTACTTATCATTTCAAACAATTTCTATTTTTAGCAATTTCAATTTAAGCATGTTTTATTTAAAGCAATTGTATTTTTATTATGATGGCTGCATATAACAATCATAATATTTGTTTCTATTTTCATGCAGTTAACTTTTGGTATTATTTTTATTCTAAATTTTGTATGGAGGAGATTGAGTGGTGTAAGGCTATATATAGCCATGCTTGTTGTTGATTTCAAAGCAGATTATGAATGAAAATTAAAACCCTAAAGTTCTCCTCCCTCTAAGGTGCCACCCCTCCCTCTTCTTCTTCTCTAAGTTTCGGTCAGAACCTCTTCCCCCTCCTTATGGAAATCTGCCCACCCTTCTCCCTCTTTCTACCATTTCTCCCTCTACATTCTCTCACACATCAAGGTGGTCTTGGGCTTGTTCGTGGAGGCGGGATTTGAAGGCGACAGTGCACATCTTCAAGGACTCCCCTCCGGAGACCACCTCCGTGAATAACGTAGGACTTTATACAACCCAGATCTACTATTCCGGGAGGGTAACGCTTTCTAACTCTTGAGCGATTCTTCGATAGTTATTTGTGGTGGATAGGAATTGTGACGAATTTTCCGACATTGATCTTTTCGCGATCCCTCTCATTTGTGATAGTTGAACGATCTTGGATTATTTTTTACTCAACGAGGAGTGGCGATTCTCTTTTGCCTTTGTTGGGGAAGATCCTCCTATTTCTGGAGTTTTGCTTTCGGAGGATCTTCTTGTGATTGACAACAACCATAGCTTGTCCGGATCTCGTTGATCCCTTTGCTTGGAGAGACGTTGGCCTATCGCCCTCGTCCGTTCCTTGTGCGTCATGGTTGTCTTTGCATGATAGTTGTGAAGGACTCACCCGTAGGTGGTGGCGTTTGTTCATCCGATTAGGTGTTATTTAGAAACGATCTTCGCGACCCAATCGATCGCGCAACTGAGAGCAACCCGAACAACCAAGCCTACATCAATTTGTTATCAAAGCGAGGTTGTGTTGAGTTCTATCTCGACACCATCCTTACTCTCAGATCTGTAGGCTATCCGCCCTCTAAACGGTGCGTTCGTTAGCTCGGTCAAATTCTGAAATTTTCGGATTGGTCTCCATTTAGTAAAAACCTCAGAATTTTAAAACTTGTCAACAAAATCTGAAAATTTTTCTGTAGCTTCCTGCTCTTATTTCCAACAACATTAAAACAGAAAATTTTTCGATTCGACCACGTTAGATTTGCCTGAAAATCGGAGACATTATAATTTTGTCCGTGTGAGCACATGAACTTTCACTAGTAATGACTACTAGGATGAATCCGGGGTATCCCCCGGCACTCTCACGAATAACTGCACCACCGGCTAATTTAAAGGAGTTAGGTAAGGGTCAGAATGATGATGTGAAGGTGATTAGGCTCAGCCGCGACCCGAAACACCGATTTCGAGCAAATTTTAAACACGGTGAGAAGTGGTGCAGGCTCGTGGTGGATAGTGTTTGCCATACAAACGCTATCGCGGAGAATGCAGTATCTAGGATGTTGGTGACCACTGTGCCACATCCTTGCCCTTATCGTCTCGTATGTCTGGATGAGAGCACAATCTTAGTGTCCAGGCGATGCTTGGTGCCCCTCACCATCCCAGCTTATTCTGAGCACATTTGGTGTGACGTCCTTCCTATGAAGGACTTCCATATTTGGCTGGGACACCCGTGGTTCGCTAGCCATGATGTTAGTTATGACGCCCAGAAGAACACCCTAGAATTTACACATGGTGGTCAACTAACATATCTTAGGTCCAGCCCGCCCAGGAAGCCCAAAGTCCCATCTGGAAACGCTCGCGACACGGTTGAGTCGACACCACCCAGTGCAGACACACATGGGGATTTTGACACTTTCAGTCAAAATTAGCCCTTAGTTTGTGTTAGCCACTCTGAGGCAAACACACCGAGTTTGAGTATGGGGCCCGAGCCTGGCCCTGTTAGTCCCAGCCTGCCCATAGACATTGTCCCAGTTAAGGCACCCTCGACTGACTTAGTGCCTGAAATTGATGGTGCTCTGATTAGCCAACCTCTACTTGATCCCGTTAGCCTTAAGGATCCTTCTGTTGGCCACCCCGAGGACTTTCAGAAGGTTGAAGAAAATTTTGAAAGTGGGCTGAGTGAATCTGATGCTGATGGTGAGACGGTTGAGGAGATAGGGCGAGCCTTTTCGACTCCTCACATTTTTTATGGTGGGATTAGGGCTCGTGCGTTTCCTATTACAGTTAGTGGGGAGGACAAATGGTCCAATCCATTATCTATGGGTAGTAGTTGTTTGGGCACATTCTCTGCACCAGTGGACCCTAGGCTAGTGTTAGCGCCCCCACTGAACCTTCACCCATTTAAGGTTGCTTGGGTTTCACCTACTTCATCCCTGATATGGAAGTATGGCATGGAGCCCGTTACCGCCGCGAGGCGGGTTGAGTGGTTTCGTTGGGTTGTCTTTCCCATGCTAGCTGAACTTAATTGTTGGGATCGCCCTAGGATGGACCTGAATTTAATTTCATGAATTAGTAGGTGTTTCAAGAGGTCTTAATCCACCCAAACATGATGAATTGGTGCTAGCCGACCCATCTGGGTCCATTCACTTGATAGTCACCGCACCCATTGGATAATCCCGCAATAAGGAAGACTCGGTTTTAGTAGATCATTCCCCTGGACAGTTGCCAAAAGGCAACTTAGAGGGCAATGTCAGTATTGTCTCCACTTTTCGTCGAATAGTTGTCGTTCAAGAATGTTTTGCCTTACATTTGAGAGTTTTTTCTGAGAGGGGCACAAACCCCATTTTCAATGACTCGAAATATTTTCCACTCTTTCTAGCTCCACTGCATCTAGCTCCCCCTTCGTTCCCCTCCACAAAAATTTCTATTGGGTTGAGAGGTGAGCCGGGTAGCATGTTATTCACTCCTTTGGCGGTCTCTGGAGGTAAGACATCTTATGAAATTGTTGCACTTTCCTCTTCATTTTCCTATGCTTTGATCAAGTCCCCCGAGGCCAACCTTTTGTTTGATAGGAAATAAGGAGGAGTACTCTTACCAGAACCTACATCCGACAGTACTGACTCATCAATGATGAGTTTTTTCGAGCGGGGGAGGATTGATGGGGACCATCCCTTCAGCCCCTCTCTTTCCCCCACCCCAGATGATGAAGACCCCTTCACCAAGCCTCATTTGGTAGGGGATGTTGCTGATGAAGACCCCCACATCCACTTGGTTGGGGATACTGATGATACTATTGCTGGCCTGATGATCTTGATGGAGGTCGTTGCTGCTGCTTCTGACTGTTTTCCCCTCACGGGCCACTCATCAGAGATGAGTAATTTCGTGTGGGGGAGGATTGATGGTGAAATTGCTGATGCGGCCGTTGATCCCCGACATAGAGAGTTCGTGGATTGGGACGGTCGTTGCCGCAAGTTCGAAGACACGTCATTTCTTCGCCTTCGTCGCGACGTTCTACGCCAACGCCGCGACGTTCTTCGCCTTCGCCGCTACACATTTTGCACGACGTCCGCCGTCACCATTTTAAATAAAATATATAATCATAAATTAAATAATTATAATTATATATTTTATTACTTATCATTTCAAACAATTTCTATTTTTAGCAATTTCAATTTAAGCATGTTTTATTTAAAGCAATTGTATTTTTATTATGATGGCTGCATATAACCATCATAATATTTGTTTCTATTTTGATGCAGTTAACTTTTGGTATTATTTTTATTCTAAATTTTGTATGGAGGAGATTGAGTGGTGTAAGGCTAAATATAGCCATGCTTGTTGTTGATTTCAAAGCAGATTATGAATGAAAATTAAAACCCTAAAGTTCTCCTCCCTCTAAGGTGCCGCCCCTCCCTCTTCTTCTTCTCTAAGGTTCAGCCAGAACCTCTTCTCCCTCCTCGTGGAAATCCGCCCACCCTTTTCCCTCTCTCTACCATTTCTCCCTCTACATTCTCTCACGCATCAAGGTGGTCTTGGGCTTGTTCGTGGCGGCGGGATTTGAAGGTGACGGTGCACATCTTCAAGGACTCCCCTCCAGCGACCACCTCCGTGAATAACGTAGGATTTTCTATAACCCGGATCAACTATTTTGGGAGGGTAACGCTTTCTACCTCTTGAGCTATTCTTCGATAGTTATTTGTGGTGGATACGAATTGTGACGAATTTTCCGACATTGATCTTTTTGCGATCCCTCTCATTTGTGATAGTTGAACGATCTTGGATTGTTTTTTACTCGACGAGGAGTGGCGATTCTCTTTTGCCTTTGTTGGGGAAGATCCTCCTATTTCTGGAGTTTTGCTTTCGGAGGATATTCTTGTGATTGACAACAACCATAGCTTGTCCGGATCTCGTTGATCCCTTTGCTTGGAGAGACGTTGGCCTATCGCCCTCGTCCGTTCCTTGTGCGTCGTGGTTGTCTTTGCGTGATAGTTGTGAAGGACTCACCCGTAGGTGGCAGCGTTTGTTCATCCGATTATGTGTTATTTAGAAATGATCTTCGCGACCCAATCGATCGCGCAAGTGAGAGCGACCCGAACACCCAAGCCTACATCACCGTCCGTACAAAGGGCATTAACAAATTCAGACTCAAGTGCCCTTGCTACCTGCTCCTGTCACTCCAGCTCCCATGTAGGTTCCGATTCAGCAAATTCACTTTGTTCAACCTCCTCCCCTGCTCCCTCAGCATTCTTTTTATGATTCTTAAGAATCATTCACCGAGCTCAACATCCCGATGAGTGAGGGCATTTGACATAGAAAACCCTTGCAATCTGACCGTATATTCAGAAAACCCTTCTCTTTATTGTAGCATCATAGAGAGAAAGGTCATTTGACATAGAATTGTAGAGCCCTCAGAATGTTGGTAGAAAAGCTTGTGAAGGAAGGGAAGCTTCAAGAGCTGCTTCAAAGAGCTGATCATTATAAAGCCTCCACCTCAAAGATCAAATAAGTGGCAGAGGTCCACTGGGAGTGTGAAGAGGTAGATGACGTTGGCCATCTTGTCAACGTTGGTTATCCTGGTGAATGCTTATAAGAAAATAATGAAGGAACTCTAGGTTTTCTTTTTTGCATCCATGGAGGAGTGATGGCGCAAATCTCGCACACCGCTATATGCGGTAGCTCGACTGCGGCACGAAATGGCAGTGTACCGATCGTTCAAGTAATATAAAATGAGGAGTAAATCCCCGAGTATCGATCTCGGAAGGAACACAGTAAGGTGGAGTTGACTATTGAGGAGGACTTGAGATTGAAGTCCTTAAGGTCGGATGGATTGCGGGAGGCTTGGTTTGGATTGCGGAAAATAAAATAAAATAGCTACGACTACTCCTATGCAGGCCTTGAGCGCACTACTTCGCCAGGCGGGATGGAAGACTACACGGGCCGCAATGCACCGAATCGCTAGGCGGATGGACGAGCAAGCTAGCGGATGGAGTGGAGAGAGCGGCGGAATGAGGGTCGCAAGCACCTCTTCGCAAAGCACACCACTAACAATTGTTAGTGCGGCACAACACAACAAACAATCCACACCACAAGGCACACCTCAAATGAAAATATAACAAGATTACTCAATCACATAGACATGATTTCATACTAATGTTAACAAATAAAAGTATACTTCATCAAACATATAAGAAATCCAACTAAATTATCAACTACAAGAGGAGATGAGTGTGCGAAATCGACCGACTCCGAAGTCTTGTTGAGGATTCACGGAAGGAATCGCCGGGTTGTCAATCTGCGTCCAAGCTCGGTCCTCAACTGCGTCCGGGGTAGAGAAGGTTGTCACTACCTTCCAGTGGACCCGTCTTCTTCGTGTCACGAACCGGAGGAATGATCACACAAGCTGCTCAGATCTTGAAGAAGAAGGCTAGGTTGACTCCTTTCCTGAAGCTCTTGGATGAAGGAGATGGCCGAGAGGAAGCTCCGGCGAAGATTTGGCGTTGAAAGCTTGCCCGGAGATCCTCCCTAAGGTGGGCGGTGAAGAAGGAGGCGAAACCCTGCAGAAAATGTGGAAAACGACGGAGCTGGGCGGAGTCGGATGGTCGATCCCGACCTAAAATCGCGCATGTCTATTTATAGACGGAGCAGAATTAAACAACGCGCACGATCAGGCGCACGACCGATGGTCGTGCGCGAAGGAATGCCTCTGATCGTGCGTGAAGAACCTGTAGCTCTATCCAAATCTGCACAAAAGCGCACGGTCAGCGGCGCACGACCAGTGGTCGTGCGCGAAGAAGGCCAATGATCGTGCGCCGTCGCTCGATCAGGGAAGGGAATTAACGCACGACCAGTGGTCGTGCGCCTGGTCGTGCGAGAAGGAAAACGCACGATCAGACGCTTTTCCGACCGAAAATCCCCCAGGACTCATCCCGAGTGTCGCACAACCCTTGGACCTGCATGAAAATATACTAGACCACAGAAATACATGAAATCACACCAAGATGGGGCATAAATGTGCACTAAGCAATGAAATGGGCAATGTGATCAAATAGAATTGAAAATATGCCTAAAGTGAAGTGCAAGTGCATGAAAACTAGCCCAGATGAGTCCGGAAATCACTATATAAACTGGACTCATCACACCCCCAGACTTACCTGTTTGCACGTCCCGAGCAAACACATCCTAAGCAGGCGGGGAAAAATAAATAGCTAGCTTAAAATTACACGGAGGAGTACCATGCGAAGTCGCATACCCAAGTGCATAGAGAAATAGTGGATAAGGTTTCTAATTATACACATAGTTTATATGCTTCTAATGGAGTAAATAAATATTACTACTACTCATAAATGTGAATCACGGTGAATCAATCGGTCACGCATACCGGGAAAGTAAAATACACGCTGAGATGAGCATTGCCCAGGCTAGAGTTTGGGACAAACTCCACCGAAATCCATCGTTTTCGGAGACCATAAGCTCGCCCGGTCACATTCTCTCCACATCACTAGATTATTTCATAGCGTGAGTCGGTAGGACTTAAGGTTTTTCATGAGGCTTGGGTTACGGTGAGGTAAACAATGATAAATAGGACAGCTTAAAGCACCCAACCCAAATGAGCTTAAACAATAACTCTATCCCCGCAGCTACAAAAACACGCTGATGCACCACACCCCCAGACTTGGACCTGAACGCATGGGTATGTGCACCGCCTACTCCAAAATACATATCTCAAATAGATTTTCAATTAAACTCATTCTCATTTTTCTTTTCTTTTCTTCTCATTTCATTTCTTTTTCTAATTATATTTTTTTTTTTAAATTCAGCAAATGTTCAAGGGAGTACAACCACATCTCCAAATTTAACATCACCACATCAACATTCCAAAATACAAATGTGAAAACAGCTAAAGCTCAGCTTTGGGTATGTGACTAGGACCGGCTTTTTGGTTTTGGTGGAATAAAATGTGGAGCTGAATCAAAGGGATGGGGTAGGCACAAATGGGCTAACGAGGATAGGATATCAGGATTGGCACAAAGGCTCAACCGGGCCAAAATGATGGCCTACGTCATTCTTGCGCAACAAAATTATCCTATGCCAATGCTTTAAGAATCGTTTGGGGCGAGTTCTTAGTCACCGAGAAAGGTTATCCTTCCTCCCGGCACAAGCAATACACGTCTAGCGATAATTTACACACACCCATATGCTACCTTTTGATTCAAACCAGATTCACCATTTGAGTAGTGCAAACATTATTTACACTAATAGAAATGTATAAGACTAATAGTATAAAAAGGAATCTAATCTACACAAATTTCTATTGTCACAAAAGCATTAGACTAGGAACACCGGAGTCAACATATTACTCCACTATATAATTTAAAAGCCAGCACAATGATTTGCCCGAACCTTGCTCAAGAAAAGAGTTTAACTCGCGGCACGCAAACAGCTAAGCACACACTCAAGTGGGTGCAAGTGGTGTGTGATGCAATGATCTAAACAAAATAAATCAATAAAAGCTTCTAGGATGCATATGCAGTGTGCACGTGCATTGGGTAACAGATACTAGCTCTCCCCCCAGACTTAAACTATGCATTAAGATATTCTAAAACAAAGTTGGGGGAAGAGGGTACCCAATGCTCAGCAAGTGAGCATACCAGAAGACGCGTGTAGAACAAGACCAAGCCGCACCTCCGCCATACGAAGAATCGTGACCACCGCCTTCCATAGGAATGACCTGCAGGGGTGAGCTCCGCAAAAACAAAAAAGAAATAAAAAAACTAAAACTAAATTGAAATTTAACTAACTATTCTACTTAACGAAAAATACAATGCAAGAAAAATAAGATAAATACTGGGGTTATTGTCTTCCCAGCACGACTTATTCAAAACTTTACGAGTTCTAGCTAATGGGCCTATGGAATAGAAAATGCAGAGGTAGCTGTTCCATTATCCGTTTCGGTGGCCGGTACCGATACGGCGATAAAACAGTCACCCCTCTACCTGTATAATAATACCTGCAACGCACAGGTAGAGGAAACAGAATGTAAGAGGAGGAGGAGGAATAAGCCTCACTCATCTCACACAAAAAATCCTTGTCAAGCAAGGTGTCATCCACAGCAGGTCCGCAGGAGCAGAAGACAATGAATGAGGCTTCCTCTATGGAGGGGGGATCAACCTCCTCACATGAGAGGATACACTCATCATTGACTTGAGCAGAATGCTCCAAGTCCTCCTGAAGTACCCGCGAAGACTCAACCTGCACAGGCTCAGATATAGCAGAAGGGGGGTCAAGAAATAAAAGAGAAGAAGAACATAAATAAAAATCAAGCGGGGGAGTGGTCCCGGACTCACTACCAAAAGGTTGGGAAAGTAAAATAATGTTTGCATTGTCATCAATGCTACAAGGTTCGGCGGGATCAACAAGGGCCATGCCTAGGATTTGGACTTCCTCCACCGGTGCTGAGGAAAGCTCCTCTTCACCTAGAAGGTTGTCCTCCTCCATAGGAGTAGGCACAATACATAGATCGCCAGCTTCATCTTGCGACACATCATCAACAATGTCGTCGGAGACGAGCGTAGTAGAATGCACAACAGGGGAAGGAATGGTGCTTGGATAAAAGTCAAACACTGATTCCTCACAAAGAATCAAATCTACGCTAGGTGATGGATGCACAGGGGAGATAGGCTCGGCCATGTCAGAGCCTAGATCAGCCACGCATCTGGTGACTGTGTCCACATCATACCCTTCACAAGGTGAAGGTGACACAGACACATAACTGGATGTTGAAGGTGTGCTGCCGGAAGTAGGACTCGGGACGATCCGGATATCCAGCTCATCATCCTCGTCCAATTGGCGAAGATACTCGGCACAGTCCTTTAGGGCGTGATCCATTCTTTGACAGAACAAGCACCGTTTTATATTACTCCTTGGTCCTTGAGGGGCCGGGGAGGAATATAAAAATGGTGTATGCGGCGAGGACGAGTGGCCATAAGACTTGGGCACAGGGCATGAAGAACCATAGGAAAATGGTGCTCCGTACACCAGGCCACGAGAATTATGCCCACCATCTTCCGTAGGGCATCTATCACTAGCGTGAGAAATATCTCCACATAAACGGCAACGAATATTAAATGCAGCCCACATTATATGGAGATAACAAGATTCAAAATAAAGACACTATCGTGCAAACTGTTACACCTAACAGTAATTTACTAAACAACCTATTTAAAAACAGGAAAATAGAATAAAAAGAACTGAAATAAAAAAAAACGATGCAATTTACAAATGGAAGGGCTTCTCTCTCAGATTCTCCCTCTCCAGAAAACTCACAAGTCTGTGTTCGATCCCCGACAACGGCGCCAAAAACTTGATGGCGCAAATCTCGCACACCGCTATAAGCGGTAGCTCGACTGCGGCACGAAACGGCAGTGTACCGATCGTTCAAGTAATATAAAACGAGGAGTAAATCCCCGAGTATCGATCTCGGAAGGAACACAGTAAGGTGGAGTTGACTATTGAGGAGGACTTGAGATTGAAGTCCTTAAGGTCGGATGGATTGCGGGAGGCTTGGTTTGGATTGCGGAAAACAAAATAAAATAGCTACGACTACTCCTATGCAGGCCTTGAGCGCACTGTTTCGCCAGGCGGGATGGAAGACTACACGGGCCGTAATGCACCGAATCGCTAGGCGGATGGACGAGCAGGCTAGCGGATGGAGTGGAGAGAGCGGCGGAATGAGGGTCGCAAGCACCTCTTCGCAAAGCACACCACTAACAATTGTTAGGGCGGCACAACACAACAAACAATCCACACCACAAGGCATACCTCAAATGAAAATATAACGTGATTACTCAATCACATAGACATGATTTCATACTAATGTTAACAAATAAAAGTATACGTCATCAAACATAAAAGAAATCCAACTAAACTATCAACTACAAGAGGAGATGAGTGTGCGAAATCGACCGACTCCGAAGTCTTGTTGAGGATTCACGGAAGGAATCGTCGGGTTGTCAATCCGCGTCCAAGCTCGGTCCTCAACTGCGTCCGGGGTAGAGAAGGTTGTCACTACCTTCTAGTGGACCCGTCTTCTTCGTGTCACGAACCGGAGGAATGATCACACAAGCTGCTCAGATCTTGAAGAAGAAGGCTAGGTTGACTCCTTTCTTGAAGCTCTTGGATGAAGGAGATGGCCGAGAGAAAGCTCCGACGAAGATTTGGCGTTGAAAGCTTGCCCGGAGATCCTCCCTAAGGTGGGCGGTGAAGAAGGAGGCGAAACCCTGCAGAAAATGTGGAAAACGGTGGAGCTGGGCGGAGTCGGATGGTCGATCCCGACCTAAAATCGCGCATGTCTATTTATAGACGGAGCAGAATTAAACAACGCGCACGATCAGGCGCACGACCAATGGTCGTGCGTGAAGGAATGCCTCTGATCGTGCAGGAAGAACCTGTAGCTCGATCCAAATCTGCACAAAAGCGCAAGGTCAGCGGCGCACGACCAGTGGTCGTGCGTGAAGAAGGCCAATGATCGTGCGCCGTCGCTCGATCAGGGAAGGGAATTAACGCACGACCAGTGGTCGTGCGCCTGGTCGTGCGAGAAGGAAAACACAAGATCAGAGGCTTTTTCGACCGAAAATACCCCAGGACCCATCCCGAGTGTCGCACAACCCTTAGACCTGCATGAAAATATACTAGACCACAGAAATATATGAAATCACACCAAGATGGGGCATAAATGTGCACTAAGCAATGAAATGGGCAATGTGATCAAATATAATTGAAAATAGGCCTAAAGTGAAGTGCAAGTGCATGAAAACTAGCCCAGATGAGTCCGGAAATCACTATATAAACTGGACTCATCAAGGAGCAGGGCTAGAGTCTTCAAGGAAGGCTAGCATGGCCAGAGTATTCAAATCAGAGGTTATTGCTACCTCGATTTATTGCTGCTCTAGCCCGAGGGACAGTGACTTTCAGACAAGAGGATCTTCCTGCAACTGCCAATCTTTTCAACGACGTCGTCGTTATAAAGGCAGTCATAGAAAATTATACAGTTGAGAATATTCTGATTGATTCACGAAGTTCAGTAAATCTTCTCTTCAAGCCAGCTTTTGAGGCCCTGATGACCGGAAAGACTCTTCTTTCCACTGAAGGGCCACTCTATGGGTTTTCTGGAGAAAAGAAAGAAGTGGAAGGGAATGTTACTCTCTCAGTGATGCTTGGAGGCATCACGAAGTTGATCAATTTCATAGTCGTTGAAGCTTTGAGTAGCTGCAACGCAATTATTGGGAGGCCAATCTTGAATGAATATCAAGCGGTGGTTTCAACTTACCACCTTGCAGTATAGTTTGCTCTGAATGGCAAACAATAATAGATCAGGAGCAATCCGAGGAAGGCCCGGGAATGCTACGTCAAGACAGTTATTATGACTGAGTGTTTCCCTCCTCAGGTAGCTGAGACCTCGTCAGCTTCCCAAATTTCCATTCCTGCCAAAGCATAAGAAGAGGTCATGTAAGAAGAGACAAGAGATGGAGTTCGCTTGGAACCTGCCCAAGTAACTCAAGTCGTGCCCATCGGTGATGAAGACAAAAGCAAGAAGCTTTTAATCAATACTGAATTACCCATAACTGAGAAGAATCAGCTCATCTCTTGCCTGCAGCAAAATCTGGATATATTCTCTTGGTCAGCGGATGATATGCCAGGAGTTGATCGAGACGTTGTTTTCCACCATCGTAACATTGATCCAACTTTTACTCCTATGAAGCAAAAGAAAGAGCGGTTGCAATGACCTTGGCTCAACCAATCCAGGAGGAGGTGGAAAAGCTTCTCAAAATTAGCTTTATTAGGGAAATTCAATACCCAGAGTGGGTATCGAATGTTGTAATGGTGAAAAATCTGGTGGAAAATGGCATATGTGTGTGGATTTCACTAAACTCAATAAAGCTTTCCCAAAAGATTGTTACCCCTTGCCTCTGATAGATTCTTTAGTAGATTTCGCGGTTGGGTATTCATGTATGAATTCTTTAGATGCATTCTCTGGTTACCACCAAATAAGAATGCATAAGCACGATATCTGTTACACCTCATTCATCATGAATGACGGTTGCTTCTTGTACAACCCCAATATTCGCCAGAAGGAAGCGAGCTGAGCACTCGCCATGGGCCCGCAAGAAAGCAGGCGAGCCGGATTATAGTGGTCCGCTCGCAGGAGGGCGGGCGAGCCAGATCTTCGCGAACGACGAACTCGCCATCCAGCTTGTGTCAGCGGCTGGGCTGGGAAGGCCACTCGTCCCAACAGCTATTTATACCCATCCCCAGCAGACCCGCTGAGACAAGCGAGTGTCTCAGCGGGCTCAAGCATCTTGTCAGCGGCTCCTGGTCCAGTCTCAACGGGAGAGCTCGCAGGATGAAGTGCGAGACCCGGCCTCGGTGGATATCGCCGGAAGAGGCGTGAGCGGGGTCTTCACAGACGACACACCTGAGTATGGTTTCCGGTCCAACAGGTGGAAGAGGTAACAAAGAAGGCGAGCCAGGGATTCAACGGTCGCTTGCGGGAAAGCGGGCGAGCCAGGTACTCGCTGACCACTCGCGAGAAGGAGGATGGGCCGGATTTCTTCCAAGTGTCCGTGTTCGACGAAATCCGTTCCGCGTCCGACGAACTCGCGTCACATTCTCAGCTCGCCGAACTCGATTGTCCCGCCGGTTCAGCAGATTTGCACAAGGCCAAGAGGAGCTCGCGGGAAGGCGCGCACGTCGTGTCCCTGCAAGCCCAAGCCTCAAGGTCAGCTAGCAAGAGGTTGGGCTGAAAGGATCGGCCGTCTCAGCGGTTGGGCTGAAAGGATCGGTCGTCCCAGCGGTTGGGCTGAAAGGATCGGCTGTCTCAGCGGTTGGGCTGAAAGGACCGGCCGTCTCAGCGGTCACTTCTATCCCGTCTCAGCGGATCCGCTGGGACCGGGTTGTCTCAGCAATTTTTCCCCCACCTGCAGCTCAGCTTGACAGGGAGTGAAATTACCCCTCCGCCCCGGTGGTCTGCAAGTAGCCTCTCCAAACAGCGGAGTTTGGCTGTTAGCAGGCCAAATTGGGGTGCGTTTAGTGAAACCAAAAGGAGGAATTCCGCTATTGACAGACCATGAGCAAAAAACTATAAATAGACCTTAAAGGGCACCTTGGGAGAGGATTCCAATCTCAGATCTCTGAGCTTCTTCTCCCCTTGGTTACTTTGGTTAAGCTCTCTAGCATCCAAGGTGCCCGAGTCTCAGCTTTGGCTTGGGAGGGGTAGCGCTCAACGATATTCCTGGTTAGTGGAGGGACCTCCTCGTTGTGACTAAGGTCTTAGTCTGTGCCCGATTCTCCGGTCTGCTCCTTCCGAGGGACTAGTAAGGGCTAGCTGCCCCTCAACTTGTTGAGGGTCCGAGATTCACAAGAGACCGGGAAATTGGTTTCAACATTTTGGTGCGGTGAGCGTGGAGCGTGGCTAGTCCAAGAAGATTCCAAGAAAGGGACATGGCAGGAGATGAAGAGCAAGGCAAGGAGTTAATCGGGTCTACCCCGGCGGCGATGCAGAGAATGCTCTCGAACTTCAGGCGAGAAGTCCTCGACACCCTCGGGTTCGCGGTCGCGGGGCTGCGTAGCGAGTTTGCGACCCCAGCGGTTCAAGCGTCCCATCCTACGGTAGAGGTTGGCGAGGATGCCCCGGGAGGAAGATCTGGAAAGGAGGTGGCCGGAGGGTCAGTGCCGGACCTGGAGGGGCGAGTGCTATTCGCTAGTCCGGCGAGTTCAGTGCCAGCGAGCACAGCACAGGCAAGTGCGGCGCAGGCGAGCGCGAGCTTGGCGGGCGTGGCGCCCGTAGGAGTGGCCCCGTCGACGGTGGCTCTCGCGAGCAGTGCCCCAGTGAGCTCAAGCCAGACGAGGGAGCTCAGGGGGCGAGTGGAGCAGGAGAAGACAGCAGGTAGGGGAAGCCCCTTCTACGAGTTGGTGCTTTACGCACCCATTCCGGAAGGGTTCGGGGAGTGGGATAGGGTCTACTATCATGGTCGGGACGACCCAATACAACACCTGCAGTCTTTCGAGGACTCTGTCTATATCAGGACGATGTCGGACGCCTTCAGGTGTCGGCTCTTTGCCGTCACCCTAAAGGAGAAAGCTCAGGAGTGGTTCCATCAACTTCCCGTCGGATCGATCTACGCATTCGAGGATTTGCATAGAAGTTTCTTGTTGCGGTTTTCAACCTCGAAGAAGAGGAAGAAGGATGCCGAGTTCCTCTTCAAGCTGAAGCAGGAGCCCAAGGAGTCGCTAGCTCATTATGCAGATCGGTTCCAGGATGAAGTTCTGCTCACCCAGGAGATGCCCGGGTTTGCCCTTCAGCTCGCCTTCACGTTGGGGCTGAAGAAGAGTTTCTTCAAGATGGATTTGAAGAGGAAAGCCCCCGTCTCCTACGAGGAGTTAATGGAGAGGGTGGCAGAGGAGGTCAAGAGTGAAGAGGCCAATCCAGAGCTCACCAGGAGGCTGGCAAAGCTCAGTGAGCCGGAGGTCAAACAGCAGGAGGTAAGGAGAAGGGAAGAGCCCCGGGCCCCGGAGGGGGGATGGAGGCAACATGGCGGGGGGATGCAAGGTCAGGGAAGAGGCTATGCCCCAAGAGGGGATAACTTCTATGGGGGGCAAGTAAGACCCCAACAGTTAGGATGGAGGAAGGGTCCGAGGCAGATGCCTCCCCCGCCTCAACAGGAAATGACAATCAGAAGAGGAAGGGGAGGAAGAGGAAGGCGAGAAGGAGTGGAAGCGGGGGCAGGAAGGAGAAGAGGAAACAGAGCGGCGGAGGTCGAGAGGGGAGAGGTGGCGTTGCCGTACTATGACTTCCATGATGAGGAAGGTCACGCAAAGGCCACCTGCCCCGAATTCTTAGATACATACAGAGCTAGAGTGTCGGTGCCGCGGCAGCAGTAGCAAGTGAGGATCGAGGAAGTCCTGCCTCAGGAGGACGAGGAGGAGAGGTGTGAGGACAGGGTCTATTTGGGGACCCAGGGAGGGATCGGGGTGATCCACGGGGAGTGGGGGTAGAGGCAACCCGCAAGGCGAGCCTCCACACCATCTACCGTCGGAGCGTGGCTTCGACATCCACAGCTCCACCTACAGCGGAAAAGATTACTTTCTCCCAAAGGGATATGCCAGGTCATGAGGACCCTTTCTGCGGCGCATTAGTCATCCAAACCGCCATCGAGAACTTCACGGTGTCTCGAATTCTCGTGGACAACGGGAGCTCAGTTAACGTCATCTTCAAGAGGGCGTTTGACGAAATGAAGGTGGAGGCCAGAAGGGTGTTGGCCTCGGATGTCCCTCTGTTTGGGTTCTTGGGAGAGAGGAAGGAAGTGGAAGGCGGAGTGGGACTCCTTGTGACCTTGGGGGGGGGGGGGGCAGTCCCGGAACTGCCGCTTCGTGATAGTGGATGCCCCGAGCAGCTACAGCGCCATCTTCGGACGGCCTTTCATCAGCGCATTCTGATGTGTCCCATCCACTTTCCACCAGTGCCTCAAGTTCAGAACAGGAGGAATCCAGATCCGGGTCAGGGGAGACCCCAATGTGGCGAGGCAGTGCTATGTGACTGCCATCAACACCATCTCTTGGATGGAAGAAGCGGAGGAGTGGGACAAGGTGATGGAAGAGGTGGCCAAGGAAGAAGGAGAGGAGAGGTTGGAAGGAAGGAGGGGTGAAGGAGTAGTTCATGCCCAGGGAGGGGGCGTTGGAGGGCCCAGGGCGGAGGAGGGGGAAGAGGGAGAGAAAGAAGAGGAGGCCCCGGAAGAAGGGGCGGGAGAGTTGATGGTGGTGAGAGAGGAAGAGGTGTGGGAAGGAGCCAAAGCGCTCGCTTATGGCGGAGAGGAGGGCATCGCCTGGGGAGAGCGGTCCAAGTTGGAAGCTGTGTAGGAAGTGGTGGAGGTGGAGGTGACCACCAGGGCCAGAACAATCGAGAAGATCAGGGTCAGTGGGGAGCTCAGCCCGGAGGATCAGAGGAAGGTCTCGGCTTGCGTGCAGGACAACGTGGATGTCTTCGCATGGAGTGCTGTGGAGATGCCGGGGATCAACATGGATGTGGCGTGCCATCGCCTCAACCTCGATCCCGACACTCGCCCCATTCGCTAGAAGAAGAGGTCCACTGCTGACAAGCTGGAGGCACATATCTGGGAGGAACTGAACAAGCTTCTCAAGGCCGGCTTCGTATCAGAGATCCAGTACCCAGGCTGGGTATCCAATGTTGTGATGGTAAAAAAAGGAGATGGTAAGTGGCGTATGTGTGTCGATTTCTCTTTGCTTAATAAATCTTGCACCAAGGATTGCTACCCTCTGCCTAGGATCGACGCGCTGGTTGACTCAGCCATCGGTTTTTCCTTGATGTCTTTTTTAGATGCTTTTTCAGGTTAACACCAAATTCGCATGCATCCTCCAGACATCAAAGATGTCTCCTTCATCACAAGGGATGGATGTTATTGTTATAAAATGATGCCTTTTGGGCTCAAGAACGCAGGGGCTATATTCCAACGGATGATGGACAGGGTCTTCCGCGAGCAGAAGGGAAGAAACCTGGAGGTCTATGTTGATGACCTCATGGTAAAGAGTCGGGACCTCAAGTCTCACCTCCAAGACCTTGGAGAGACTTTTGGGACCTTGCGGAAGTACAAGATGAAACTCAACCCCCTGAAGTGTGTCTTCGGGGCTAGCAGGGGAAAATTCCTAGGCCACTTGCTCACCCCTGCAGGGGTGGAGCCTAACCTAGATAAGGTTAAAGCAATCATGGAGTTGGGGCCGCCAAGAAATGCGAAGGAGGTTCAGCGCCTCATGGGAAAATTGGCTGGGCTCAGCAGGTTCCTCTCCAAGGCGGGTGAGAAGTGTGCATCTTTCTTCAAGGTGTTATGGGGAAACCAGAAGTTCGAATGGACCTCAGAATGTGTGGAAGCTTTCCAAGCTTTGAAAGGGCAACTCACCCAGATCCCTCTACTCCAGGGACCAAGGCAAGGGGAGGACCTATCCCTATACTTAGAGGTAGGATCAGAGGCAGTAAGTTCAGTATTGG
Organism: Dactylorhiza incarnata; assembly: GCA_033032865.1. NCBI lineage: Eukaryota > Viridiplantae > Streptophyta > Magnoliopsida > Asparagales > Orchidaceae > Dactylorhiza > Dactylorhiza incarnata. Next base: position 6,213,103 of record JAWHQI010000068.1, read on the forward strand.
TCCGGGAAGAAGGGAGTAGGCAGTTCCCCATCTATTATGTCAGCCGAGTGCTGAGGAAGGCGGAGCTCCGATACCCAATCTTGGAGAAGTTGGCATTCGCCTTGCTGGTATCGGCCCGGAAGCTCAGGCCATACTTCCAAGCACAGTCAATCAAAGTGGTGACCGACCACCTGCTTCACAAAGTTATGGAGGGGGTGGAGCATTCGGGGAGACTAGCCAAATGGTCCGTGGAACTAGTGAGTTCGATATCGTGTTTGTGCCCAGGACGTCAATCAAGGCACAAGCGGTGACGGACTTCATGGTGGACTACGCAACTGAAGTAGGGGAACATGAATCACCTTCCTCGGTCGCCTGGAAGATGCTAGTGGATGGCGCATCAGGAAAACACTCCTTCGGGGGAGGGGTGGTGTTGGTGAGCCCCAGGGCACCAGGATCGAGCAAGCCATCAACATCCATTTCCCCCTCACCAACAACCAAGCCGAGTACAAGGCAGTGATAGTGGGCCTGCGACTGGCTAGGGAGCTGGGAGTGCAGGACGTGGAGGTCTCAACGGACTCCATGGTGGTGTCGTGCCAAATCAGCTGAGAATTTGAAGCAAGGGAGCCGACCCTCCAGCGCTACCTAGAGAAGGTCAAGGGGGTCATCAGCCAATTTTGCACTTTTTCCATCACACATGTGCAGAGGGAGGAGAGCACCCTGGCGGACCTACTAGCCAAGTTCAGTCCACGGGCGGGAGGAACAGTGTCAGAACTCTTCCGGCCTTCCATTGAAGAGGGGGAGCTGATGGAGGTGGATCAACGAACATCGTGGATGGATCCCTTCATCACCTTCCTGGCATCGAGAAAATTCCCCGAAGGGGACATTGATAAGCGACAGCTTAGGTACAAATCAGCATAGTATTCCTTACATGCAGGGTCGCTATACCGCAAAACACTGTCGGGGCTCCTGGCTCGTTGTGTGTCTGAGGAGGAGGTCCCGAGAGTCCTCGAAGAAATCCACTCGAGGGAGTGTGGAAGTCACTCCGGGAGCCGGACATTGGAGGGAAGAGTGCTGAGGCAAGGCTACTTCTGGCCTACCCTCAGCAAGGATGCAGCAGAATTCGCGAGGAAGTGTTCGAAGTGCTAGCTCTATGCTCCACTCCAGCTCCTCCCAGCCCAAAGGCTCCGGACCATCACAGCTCTGTGGCCCTTCGCTATATGGGGATTGGATTTGGTGGGACCCTTCCCCCAAGCAAGTGGCCAAAGGAAATTCCTATTGGTGATGATAGACAACTTTTCCAAATGGGTCGAGGTGAAGGTGCTGGCCAAGGTAACTTCCCAGGTAGTGAGAAACTTTGTTTGGGGCAAAATAATTTGCAGGCATGGGCTCCCTCTATCCATCGTGACGGATAACGGACCCCAATTTGCCAGCGAAGAATTTGTTTGTTTTTGCACCCAACTCGGCATAGATCTTAGGTTCGCGTCGGTCCACCATCCAAGGAGCAACAGTCAGGTGGAGGTGGCGAACAAGATAATTTTCAATCTACTCAAGAAGAAGGTGGAGAACCTCACGGTGAATTGGGTGGAGCAGCTACCCTCCGTTCTATGGGCCATGAGAACTACCCCAAACACGGCCACAGGAGAGACCCCCTTCAAACTTTCCCACGGGTCCGAGGTCGTCCTCCCAATCGAGTTCCAGGTGAAAACCCCTAGGGTGGTCGCCGCGGGCGAAGGAGGCGAGGAATGGATAGTGGAGAATGATGCGTAGCAGAGGCTATTATTGGATCTGGTAGAAGAGCTCCGTGACCTCGCCACCATCCGACAGGAGGAGGTCAAGAGGCGGATGGCCAAATACTTCGACCAGCACATCAGGATAAAGCACTTCGAAAAAGGAGATTTAGTACTAAAGAAGGTTGACGCGGCCGGGAGAGGAGCCGCGGTTGGTAAGCTAGAGCCCAATTGGGAAGGGCCTTACATAGTAAGTAAAGTGCTCCAGTCAGGAGGGTACCACCTCCAGGATGTGGAAGGGGTACCTCTCGGCCGAGCCAGGAGTGGGGATGATTTGAAGAGATTTTATCCTTAGTAATTTTTGTAGCTAACTTTTGAATATTTCCTACTCTATACATGTATTTTGGAATAATTCTCTGGCAGGTTCCAAGTTGTTTGGTGCTGGAATGCCCCAGATCGATTCCGCTGACGGGCTCTCATAGACGGTGGGTCAGGTTGATCTCTGGAGAGGCTGGCAATGATTCAAGTGGTTTGGTGCTGGAATGCCTCAGATTGATTCTGCTGCCAGGCTCTCATAGACGGTGGGTCAGGTTGATCTTTGGAGAGGCTGGCAATGTTTCAAGTGGTTTGGTGCTGGAATGCCCCAGATCGATTCCGCTGTCGGGCTCTCATAGACGGTGGGTCAGGTTGATCTCTAGAGAGGCTGGTAATGTTTCAAGTGGTTTCGTGCTGGAATGCCCCAGATCGATTTCGCTGTCGGTCTCTCATAGACAGTGGGTCAGGTTGATCTCTGGAGAGGCTGACAATGTTTCAAGTGGTTTGGTGCTGGAATGCCCCAGATCGATTCCGCTTTCGGGCTCTCATAGACGGTGGATCAGGTTGATCTCTGGAGAGGCTGGCAATGTTTCAAGTGGTTTGGTGCTGGAATGCCCCAGATCGATTCCGCTGCCGGGCTCTCATAGACGGTGGGTCAGTTTGATCTCTAGAGAGGCTGGCAATGTTTCAAGTGGTTTGGTGCTGGAATGCCCTAGATCGATTCCGCTTCAGGGCTCTCATAGACGGTGGGTCAGGTTGATCTCTGGAGAGGCTGGCAATGTTTCAAGTGGTTTAGTGCTGGAATGCCCCAGATCGATTCTGCTATCGGGCTCTCGCTAGCAGGTGGAATAAGTCGGTCTCAAGGATCATCCAGCAAGCAGTTTATTCAGGCTAAACGGCTCGGCCCGCAAAAAATCTGTTAAGGTCTAGGAGAGGCGAGTCAGGGGACTCGCTCGCATGAAGGTATACACCCGTGATGGGTAAGGAACACCTAGGTTCAAGAATGAAGGCAGGGCGGGGGAGTATGGCTTTGCGAAGTTTGCCGAGCCAGGCCCTAGCCCGCAGAAATACTCAAGCACACTCAAAAGGGGTGACCTTATAACCATCAGCAAAAAGAAAGCGCGCGAGCGCGAGCCGAACTAAACATAGAAGTACAGTAATTAAATCGCAGGCATGCGAAAGGGTTAATGAAAGCAGGGCAAGAAACATCTGCGCAAGCATGAGTATAGGCGCGAGCGCGAGCAAAGAAATAAAAAGGAAATGACATCCCAGAGATACAAAATTTTTTATCATTGATCAAAAGGTGTTTACAGCCAACGACGAACTCGCCGATCAAAAAAAAAAATCTACACTTTAAAAAATCAAAAGGGGGAGGCTGCCCGCTGGAGGCCTTCTCACTCGCTCTCGCGATCCTCTACCTCGGAGATTGGCACAAACAAGTCAGGGACGACGTCTTCCGCAGTGAACTCCATGGCGTCGAGAACGATCATGTCCGCCCCTTTAAGGGTATCGAAGAAGAGTTTCGCGATCTCCATCGACCTTTTGCGATCGGCTTCCTTTTCGCCTCGCGACTGGCCACGAGCTCCAACTCGAGGAGGAGGGTGGGGGGGGGGGGGGGAAGCACTGCCAGGGTCAGATCGCGAACCTGGGCCTTGTGGCAAGTATTCTCCATTTCCAGGTCGGTGATCCTCGTGTGAAGTTGGCTGATGGACTCGGCATCCTGCGAATAGCAGGTTAGGAAAGGATAAGCGAAGCGAGACAGGAAAAGACTTTTGCGAAGCATTGCTCACCAGTATGAAAGTGGAGGTTAGATCTTAAGTTACTCTAGAGGGGGGGGGGGGTGAATAGAGTATTAAAAACTTTTCCTTGGTTTTTATAGCGGAATTAAAATAGTGTTATATATATGTATAAGCAGTGTGAGATATATATAAACAGAAAAACTCAATAAGTAAAAGCACACAGCACAGCACAGAGAAATAAACAAACACAGAGGACACAAGGAAATATAGTAGTTCCCCAATAAATATGGGTACGTCTACTCTTCTACCACCCTTGGTAGGAATCCACTAGGAAAGTTGATCAGGTGCCCTCACACCAAGGTGATTTTGTTCAGGTGTCCACACACCACAGAGCTTTTGATCAGGTGCTCAAAACCAACTAGATTTTTTGATCAGGTGTCTTGCCACCAGGGAGTTACACTTTTGAAGGGAGTATTAACCTTGTACAAGAGAGGTGAGAAAGAGTATATAGTGTTCTTCTCTGTCAAGATGCTGAGAGAAGACTCTAGTGGATTTGTTGTAAAGCTCCCCTTGTCTGATTGAAGTATTTGACAGATGGTGGAGATGCTTCCTCTTGAAATAGAAATCTTCTGTAGCAGATTGATCTGGAAGAAATAGTTCTTCAGATACTTTGTTGCCCTTTTAGAAGACTTGATCTTTGCTGCAGATGTCTGAGAGATTGATCTTTGAAGAAGATGTTCTCAGAGAAATGGTGATTGCTGCTAGAGGAAGAAGAAGACTGAGAATATTTGACTGAGTGTTCTTCTTTTTCTTTCTCTATCCTTATTGTTGTACTCTCTCTGTATTCTGTAAGAATATGTTTTGAATTCTGTCGAGATGTGAGACAATGAAGTCTGTTTTTGATATATTCTCTTTTTGGAATAGAATAATCAGACTTTAATTCTTTTCTTGGAACTGCAATAGAGACAAAACGACTTTGGCAGGTCCTTTAATTCCTTAGCCGTGAAATACTCCTTTGGATTAATTGTCAACGTCTATTTCTGTCTTGGAATAAAGGAAAGAAAGGAATATATTCAAAGAATATAATATCCTTATTTGAATACATCCAAATATATTGATTATATCTGTTAGAGTCGTCGATCTGTGTTCAGAGTACTAACAAACAACTGATATTCAAGAATTAAATAATTCTGGAACTGAATTTGTCGATATGAGCTTCAATAAAGAATTTGTCGAGCGCTGGCTGAAATTCGTCGAACGCTGGCTGGAATTTGTCGAGCACTGCTCAAAGAATGCCGAGCTCTAGCTGGCTATAATACTTCAGTCTGCTGGGAATAATTTGTCGAACGATGCAAGCCATTCTTCGAACGCCACTAGCCATTGGTCGAACGCTGAGAACTTGACTTTTCCTTAAGTTCTAGCTAAACTAACAGCCTAAAAACTTGACCCTTAGACAATACAATGGGGTCAACTTGATCCTAGTCAATACATAGTGATCCTAGCCCAAATCAGTAATAGGGTTGTTCCAGCAATCTCCACCTATTTGAGTTAGGACACTATTTGACAATTAATCAATTAAATACAACAGAAAAATAAACAACAGAGCAAAAATATATATCTGACAGAATGTAAGTTCATTCCAGCAGATAGAATAAATCATAGTGCTCTGAGTTTAGAAATATTACAACAAAAATGTTAAAGAAAAACATAATAAAGTCTGAACCTTTTTATTGATTTGTTGAGGGAGGTTTGAAGATAATTTCCCTATTGAGATCTTCAGATTTCTTCTTACTTAAATAGAGATCCTGAGCTCCCAGAATAGTTTGTGATTTGCTTTGAATAACTATTGCTTCTGGGTGATGTACCAAATATTCTTCAGCATTGAAAAGATTCTTTGATTTATACATTTCAAATTCCTTTCTTCTATATTCTGACATAGTTGAATATATAGAATAATCTTTTCCTTCAGCTTTTGCTTTCTTGATTTGAGTTATGGCAACATTTTCCCTGAATCTATCCATCTGAGCTATTTCTTCAGCTTCTGTATCAATTGGGAAATAAGCTATTTCATCAAGATTAGTGTCCTGCACTGAAGGTTGGTCAGAAAGAAGATTTTTCTGCCTGTGCAAAGATCCACTAAATATATGATATTTGTATTTTGTGGAAACATTTCAGGAAGAATCTGAAGGAAGTCCTGAAGACCAATAACTCTGATAACCACTTGTGCTAGCTGGTGTCTTGGATTGCTGAGAGGTGAACTTCTGAGAGGAAGAAGAGGGTGTTGCTGAACCTGCTGCTGGAGGAGGAGGAGGAAGATTACATTTGACAGGCTTGTCAGAATAATAACCAGTCTTCCTCATCTTCTTTCTTCTCTTATTTTAATTTCTGGAGAACTTCATCCAGTTAGGAGTATCTTTGTCAAGAGTGATGTTGTGAAGAATGTAATAAGGGATGTCATTTTCTGGATTAGGAGGCTTGGGGACAGCCTTTGACTTAACTTTTCTTTTCTTTCTCTTCATTAATGATGTATCATCAGAATCACTTTCATCGTCATCAGAATCAGAGGATGGAATTGGTTCATCATATAAAGCATTTACCAATTTAAGAGCTTTAATCTTTTGCCCTTCGACTTCAAAAGCTGCATCTTCTGCTTTCTAGATTTCATCAAAATTAGGAATTGGGGATTCATCAAAAACAAAGGTTGGAACATTAACACTTTTGAAACTTTCTTCTGAAATGACAACTGATTCTTCTGCTTGATTTTGAACTTGAACTGCAATAGTAACTGGTTCAACAATCTAAACTTCACAACTTGAAATAGTAACTGGTTCAACAATCTGAACTTCAAAACTCTTGATAATATTTTTCATCAGAATTTTATCTATGGGAGCAGTGTATGGAACAATTGCTCTAGAATACTCATGATATTTTTGCAAAACTGAGTAAACTGGACTGAACTTAGACAGCAAATGAATAATATCTAAAGAAGAATGAATATAGTTATTATTTATTTCCTCTATAACTGGATGTTCTGAAACTTCAAACAAATCAAGCATTTCTAAATCATAAACTGAATCTTCAGCAAAAACTGGATCTTCAACAAAAAATTAGAGCCTCTGAAACTAGAGCTTCTGGAGCTTCTTCATAAGGCATCTCCCCCTGCCTAGCTTCAGGAAAACCTGAATCTAGGCCCCTAGAAGAAGGTACAAAAAGAGAGGAGAGAATTGAAGATATTTTAGAAGATAATTCAGAAATGGCTGAAAGAACTGGAGCAAATTTTGCATCCAGGATGGAGTCAAGATTAGAAAGAATAGAATGGACTGGAGCAAGTTTTGCATCCAGTAGAGAATCTATCTTTTGAAATACATGATCAAATATTTGATCAGCCACAGATGAGAAAGTGATATCGATGAACTCAGATGTATTGGATGATGAGGATGTAGAAGAGGATGGAATGTTAATAGGTACAAAAATGTTTGCAGCATGGGCATGTTGTTGAGGGGTGTTTTGATGGATAGGACATGAATGGTGTATGGGTGATTGGTGGTCATCATGCATGGGAGATGGAGGTGGAGAAGTATGAGGACGTAGAAGGACAAAGGAAGGAGGTGGAATGTCATCAATGGGTGTAGGAGAATTTGGAGGTGGAGTTTGTGCAGGAGAAATATGCTGAGGTGGAGATGGGTGAGGAGGAGAAGGAACAGAAGGAGGCACTTCTGGAAGGGTTGAGGGAGTGACTGGGTCAGTCCTGGTGCCTTCAGAAGCTTTCTTTGGTGCAACTGCTCCTAGGTTCTTCATGGAATCACCCTGTCCCACTTTGCAAAGAGAGCTGAGGTCAGCTTCTTGCTAGCATTTATTGTAACTTTGGGTGAGGCCAGAAGGTCTTGATGCTTTTCCTGCAGAACAATACCAATAACTCTTCCAAAAGATACATTATCTTTAGAAACTTTCTTCTTAATCAATTCAAACAGAATTGATCCCCAATTGACTTTCTTCTTGTCCATCAAGGCCACCATCAACAGAAATTGGTGCTTGTTAATGTAATCATGTCCTGTTGTTTTTCCTAATAAAACTTTTCCAACAATATCAGATAAAAACTTGTATTATGTGGACAAGTTTTTCCTAAGCAAATGATTAGGGTTTCCAGTAGAATGACCCATTTTAATCAAAGCTTCACCATATTCAACAGAGCTTATCTCTAAATCATCATCACAATTGATGAAACCAAAAATTTCAGATAAAATAGTTGGGGTAAGAGAAACTTGATGACCTGAGATTGTTCCAATCAAAATTTCATCTTCTGGTTTAGATGTGTAAACCCATTCTTTTATATCGGCGGTATGGAGCTTGATCCAGGTGCTCATGAACTTCTTCAACTATTGTTCTTCAAAAAGTTGAAGAATGTCTTGAAAAACTTGATCTGATTGGGCAAAGGATTCCATATCAATATCAAATCCTGCATCGAACTTCATTGAATAGAGAGCTGCTTGAGAGATCGCCATTTGAAACATGCAAGAGAGAAAGAGATCAAGTGCAGAGGGGAACTGGAGGGAAAGTGATTTCTGTAGGAGCAATCTATTTAGAAATAAAAAATAGGTTATATAAACCGGAGAAGGGGGCGCATTCGTGGAGCGATGTTCGACGAAAACCTAATAAAAAGCAGAAGTCGAAAAGACTTTAGGTCTCCGTCAGGCAACGTTCGACAAAAACATCTTTTTCGTCGACCACCGTTCGACAGATGAAATTTTCTTTATGATTCTGAAGTTAAAAGGTTTCGTCGACCATCGTTCGACAAATGCATCAAATTCGTTGTCCTCCGTTCGACGAATTGAGGGGATAAATAGAAAATATAATTTTTTAACAGATTGAGTCTCCATCTATCATTCCTCTTTGATTTATAAATAAGATGTGCTTCTTTTCATCCAATGGCTTGGTGAAAATGTCAGCTCTTTGTAAATCAGTAGAAATAAACTATAGGCAGATTTTATTTTTATCCACATTATCCCTAAGAAAGTGGTGCCTAATTTCAATGTGTTTAGTCCTACTATGGAGAACTGGATTTTGTGCTATAGATATTGCACTAGTATTGTCACAAAATATAGTTGAATTATTTAAGTTGACACCATAGTCTAGGAGCTGATTTTGTATCCACAACATCTGTGAGCAGCAACTGCCTGCATCTATATATTCAGCCTCAATTGTTGATGTGGACACAGATGTTTGTTTCTTACAAAACCAAAACACAAGCCTATCACCATGAAACTGGCAAGTTCCTGATGTGCTTTTCCTGTCTATTCTGCATCCTGCATAATCTGAATCTGAGAATCCAGTTAATTCAAATTCAGATGCTGTTGGATACCAGAGTCCTAGATTAGGGCAACCCTTTATATATCTTAAAATCCTTTTTAGCAAAATTAGATGAGATTCTTTGGGGTTAACTTGAAACCTAGCACAAATACATGTGGCAAGCATTATATCAGGCCTACTAGCTGTTAAATAAAGTAGTGAGCCAACAATTGCTCTATATACTTTTGAATCAATAGGTTTCCCTGATTCATCATTATCATCTACAACATTTGAGGGCATGGGTGTTTTCATGGTGGAAGAATCAGACATACCAAATCTTTTCACTAATTCCTTAGCATACTTAGATTGGGATATGGAGATTCCATTTGGATTTTGATTCACTTGAAGACCAAGGAAGTATGATAAATCACCCATACTACTCATTTCAAATTTAGATTGCATTAGATTAGAAAATCTTTTGCACAAATTTGAATCTGTAGAGCCAAAGATAATATCATCTACATATATTTGAACTAGCAAAGTTTTATTTTTATGTATCCTGAAAAATAGGGTTTTATCTACTATGCCCCTACAGAAATTGTTTTCCAAAAGAAAACTAGCTAAAGTCTCACACCATGCTCTGGGAGCTTGTTTGAGACCATAGAGGGCTTTCTTAAGCTTAAATACAAAAGAGGGTTGAGTTGGAGAGATGAAACCTAGTGGTTGTTCCACAAAGACTTCTTCCTTGATTTCTCCATTCAAAAATGCACTTTTCACATCCATTTGATAAACTCTGAACTTCTTATATGCAGCAAATGCAAGAAAGATTCTGATTGCTTCAAGTCTTGCAACATGAGCAAAGGTCTGATCATAATCAATGCCTTCTTCCTGTGAATATTCTTGAGCTACCAATCTTGCTTTGTTTCTCACAATGTTGCCTTGTTCATCTAGCTTGTTCCTGAAGACCCATTTAGTGCCAATGACTGGATGGCCCTTTGGTCTTGGAACCAAATCCCAAACCTTGTTCCTTTCAAATTGGTTGTGTTCCTCTTGCATTGCACGAATCCAATTTGGATCTTGTTCTGCATCTATTATGGTTTGAGGTTCAACTTGTGATAAGAAACAAGTATGCATCTGATTTTGGTGTAGTTGATGCCTTGTTTGCACACCTGCTGAAATATCTCCAATCACTTGTGATATTGGATGATCTCTAACTATGATGTGGTCAACAGTTGGAGTTGGTTCAGCAATAATATCTTCTTGGGGAATTTGTTCAGCAGTCCCTTGAATTGGTTTGTCAGCAAGATCTGCTGGATGATCTTCTTCTTCACTATCTTCAAGTGCTTGAGTTGATGGAGGTAAAAAATCTCTCTTTTGTAGATTTAACTCATTGAGCTCTTCACATAGGTCTGGTACCTGCAAAGTATTTATGGTAGAGGTGGTATTCCTCTCCTCATTTAATAAGTTAGTTTCATCAAAAGAAACATGCATGGACTCCTCTATCTTAAGAGTAGATTTATTGTAGACTCTATATGCTTTACTAGATAAGGAGTATCCAATGAATATGCCTTCAGCTGCCTTAGGTTCAAACTTCCTTAGATATTTCTTATCATTGTTATGCACATAGCATTTACAACCAAAAATCTTAAAATAGCTAACCTTAGGCTTTTTATTCTTGAGTAGTTCATAGGGAGCTTTACCCTTAAGTTTATGTATCAGGATTCTATTCAACACATAATTTGTTGTGTTCACTGCCTCTGCCCAAAAAGAGAGTGGCAAATGAGCATCAGCAAGTAATGTAGTTGCTGATTCAATGAGTGTTCTATTTTTCCTTTCAGCTACCACATTTTGTTGAGGACTTCTAGGAGCAGAGAAACACTGCCTGATCCCTTCTTTTCCATAGAATTATCTCATTAGAAGAGACTCAAACTCAGTCCCATGATCACTTTTGATCAATGCAACTACAGTAGAGTACTCAGTCTTGATGGTCCTGAGAAAGTCTGTTAGAACTTTGAAGGTGTCAGACTTGTTCCTAAGAAAGAACACCCAAGTGAATCTAGAGAAGTCATCTACAATAACTAGAGAGTAATGCTTCCCTCCTAAGCTCTGTATAGCAGTAGGTTCAAAAAGATCTAAATGCAACAAATACAGAATCCTAGGTGAATCACTCTTGGATAAAGATTTAAAACTACTTCTAGTCTGCTTACCTAACTGACAAGCCCTGCAATGTCCTTCCTTCTTGTATGAACTAGAAGGCAGTCCTCTGACAAGATTGTCCTTAGACAACTTAGAAATAGTTCTAAGGTTAATGTGTCCAAGCCTTTTATGCCATAATTCACTTGTCTTACTTATTGAATTAAATAGACAGATATCTGAAATGGCATAGTCAAAATTGACTAAATAAATGTTTCCTTGTCTACTACCAGATAATACATTTATGTTTTTATTATTGGTAATAAGACATTGGGAAGGGTTAAAGGTTACCTGATAACCTTCATCACATAACTGGCTTATGCTGATGAGGTTATACTTGAGACATTTGACATATGATACTTCCTTGAAGGTGACTGCTCCAACCTTGACTTGTTCATATCCTTTTGTCTGCCCACAGTTTGAGTCTCCAAAGACAACTTTGGGTCCAAGCTTTGCTTTATAATTGCTCAGGTTGGCCTTGTTTCCTATCATGTGCTTTGAGCATCCACTATCCAAGTACCAATATTCCTTTATCTTTGGATAGTTGTGTACCTGCAAAGACAAAAACAAAAACTAATTGTTTTTGACCCAGACTACCTTGGGTCCTTTTGTTTTACCACAATACTCAGTAATAAAGGACATTTCAGGCTGATCCTTATAGCCTTGTTGATGATATCTCCTTGGAGGTATTGTCCACTCAGTAAAAGGATTTTTTGTGTGTTTAGAATTTGAATTCCTGAAATTCTGTGTATAGTATCTATTCGACGAATTTGGGTAAGTTCGTCGATCGCCGTTCGAAGAATGTACGTGATTTCGTCGAGCGTCGTTCATTTAATAACTATACTGAAAATCTGTCTTCAGAGTTCGTCGATCTCCGTTCGACAAATTGAAATCTTTTCGTCGAGCTCCGTTCGACGAATTCTTCTGAATTCTTTTATTCTTAACAAACTTGCTTGAAATATCTTTATTTACTTCTGCAACCTCTTTGCTTTTAGCAGATATGAATTTTATGGGTGTAGATAATATATTCTTCTTAATCAGATGTGGCTCACTTGATGAGGCACCCAAGCCTAGTTTGCTATTAAGTCTAGCATTTACTGTGCTTGTTATGTCCATCAGTTTGATGCTTCTCCCATTTAGGGATTCTTCAAACTTTTTGGCTTCAGACAACTTGCTCTCAATAAGAACAATATGTTCCGTGGAGGCAGCCAAATCTTTCTTAAGATTTATGTTTTTTTCACTTATATTATTCATTTCAGCTAACTTAAGTCTGAGTGAGATTATTTCTTTCTCAGATTTTAGTAAGTCTAAGCAAAGAACTTTGAATTCAGCTTTGAATTCAACTGAAGTAAAATCAAAGTTAGATAATACCTGATCTGCATCTTCTTCTGCTTCTGATTCTGATTTTTCTTCATCAGAATTATGTCCTGAGGCATTGATAGCCATCATTCAGAAAGTTCTTTCTTCTTCATCATCATTAGAGCTGGATGAGGAAGCATATTCTGACTCACTGTCTAAGTCATATATTGCCATCAGACATTGGTCACTTTCCTTTGAATTTTCTTCATCATCATCAGATGAGCTGGATGATGATTCAGATTCAGTTTCACTCCAAGATTCTGCTATAAATCCTCTTTCCTTATTTTTGTGCTTGTGTGAGGAAGACTTGCTGGAGCTTCTTTTCTCTTCTTTTTCCTTTTTCTTTTCTTTCTTTTGATTTTCTGGACATTCTGTCAGGTTGTGTCCAGGTTTCCTGCATCCATAACAAATAACCTCTTTAGGAGTTGATTTGTCATACCTTTGCTTTTCTCTTGATCTGGACTCTTTCTTTCTGAAGTCCTTCTTAGCCATTTTGTAAAATCTCTTGGCTATGAGACTCATGAATTCCTCATCTTTTGGTGTCTTTTCTTCTTCTGCATCAGCTGCTTCGAAAACCATGCTCTTTTCTTTCTTTGTTGCTGGAGATGAAGTGGATGATTCAGCTTCCCTGGATTTGATGAGCTACTCATAAGATTTGAGTTTGCCCAACAAAGCTTCAGTGGTAATCTCATTGAGGCTTCTGGCTTCCTTGATTGGCCAGATTCTAGAGTCCCATGTGCTGGGGAAGCACATTAAGATCTTGTCATTGACCTCAGTGATAGAGATCACTTTTTCCAGAGATTTCAGCTCATTGATTATGAGACTGAGTCTGTTATACATGTCTGCAACTGTCTCTGTTTCTCCTTTCTTGAAGTTTTCATACAGAGAGATCAAATGTGATCTTCTGTCTTTCCTTTCATCTGCAGAACTTGCAACCATATTGGTTAGTGAGATCCAAATCTCTCTGGCTGAAGTACATTCAACCACTTTCTGAAATATGTCATCAGACATAGTTTGAGCCAGAATGTTCATGGCTTTAGCATCTGCACTCCTTTGCTTCTTTTGTGCTTCTGTCCACTCAGGAGGTGGGACAGCATGGTTGTCTGTTGTTGCTTCAGTGCTTGTTGATGCTGAGGGAGTAGGAGGTCCTGTCAAAATAACATTAAAGATTTCCTCATCAATAGAAGTCATGTACAATCTAATCCTTGCTTTCCACAGTGCAAACTTACTGAGATTGCACATAGGAGGTCTTGTGCTGGAATACTCTTTGTTTTGTGCCATGAGATTTAAACAAAAGATGAAATGAAAAAGAACTCTGAGAGACTTTAAGATCTAATTGATCTTTGTGATACAGGTGTTAGCCTGTAAAAAATCAACCTCCCTCTGATACCAATTGAAAGTGGAGGTTAGATCTTAAGTTACTCTAGAGGGGGGGTGAATAGAGTATTAAAAACTTTTCCTTAGTTATTATAGTGGAATTAAAATAGTGTTATATATATGTGTAAGCAGTGTGAGATATATATAAACAGAAAAACTCAATAAGTAAAAGCACACAACACAGCACAGAGAAATAAACAAACACAGAGGACACAAGGAAATATAGTAGTTCCCCAATAAATCTGGGTACGTCTACTCTTCTACCACCCTTGGTAGGAATCCACTAGGAGAGTTGATCAGGTGCCCTCACACCAAGGTGATTTTGTTCAGGTGTCCACACACCACTGAGCTTTTGATCAGGTGCTCAAAACCAACTAGATTTTTTGATCAGGTGTCTTGCCACCAGGGAGTTACACTTTTGAAGGGAGTATTAACCCTGTACAAGAGAGGTGAGAAACAATTTATAATTTTCTTCTCTGTCAAGATGCTGAGAGAAGACTCTAGTGGATTGTTGTAAAGCTCCCCCTGTCTGATTGAAGTATTTGACAGATGGTGGAGAGGCTTTCTCTTGAAACAGAAATCTTCTGTAGGAGATTGATCTGGAAGAAATAGTTCTTCAGACACTTTGTTGCTCTTTTAGAAGACTTGATCTTTGCAGCAGATGTCTGAGAGATTGATCTTTGAAGAAGATGTTCTCAGAGAAATGGTGATTGCTGCTAGAGGAAGAAGAAGACTGAAAATATTTGATTGAGTGTTCTTCTTTTTCTTTCTCTATCCTTGTTGTTGTACTCTCTCTGTATTTTGTAAGAATGTGTTTTGAATTCTGTCGAGATGTGAGACAATGAAGCCTATTTTTGATAATTTCTCTTTTTGGAATAGAATAATCAGACTTTAATTCTTTTCTTGGAACTGCAATAGAGACAAAACGACTTTGGCAGGTCCTTTAATTCCTTAGCCGTGAAATACTCCTTTACATTAATTCTCAGCGGCTATTTCTGTCTTGGAATAAAGGAAAGAAAGGAATATATTCAAAGAATATAATATCCTTATTTGAATATGTCCAAATATATTGATTATATCCGTTATAGTCGTCGATCTATATTCAGAGTACTGACCAACAACTGATATTCAAGAATTAAATAATTCTGTTACTGAATTTGTCGATCTGAGCTTCAATTAAGAATTTGTCGAGCGCTGGCTGAAATTCGTCGAACGCTGGCTGGAATTTGTCGAGCACTGCTCAGAGAATGTCGAGCGCTGGCTGGCTATAATACTTCGACCTACTGGGAATAATATGTCGAACGATGCAAGCCATTCGTCGAATGCCACTAGCCATTTGTCGAACGCTGAGAACTTGACTTTTTCTTAGGTTCTAGCTAAAATAACAGGCTAAAAACATGACCCTTAGACTATACAATGGGGTCAACTTGATCCTAGTCAACACATAGTGATCCTAGCACAAATCAATAATAGGGTTGTTCCAACACAGTCCGCCTTGAAGGCTGGCAAGGAGGCCTTCAGACAAGGCCTCCTTCCCTTTATGCTTCGTGACCTCATCCGCGGACTTCCGAAGCTCAACGTTGAGCTCCCTGATCTCCCTGTCCGCGGTGAAGTATCGCCGTCCCACCATGTGGGTAAGCTCCGTCGCTCGGAACTGGGCTCTCATGGCTTCATATACGAGCCCCTTCTGCGTAAAGGTCCGAAAGAGGGAGGCGTCCTCACAACCGTAGAGCCCAAAGGCGAGGGAAAATGCCTCACCTCCAACCTTGTTGTCCTCTACCCAGGATGGGTGCAGCGAGGAGCAGATGATCTTGTTCTGCTCGGGGTCCCACGCGAGCACCGGCTTGCCAACGGCGTCTGAAAGCTTCGTGCCGAGCCCAAAATTCATTTGGCTCTTCGGCTTGGGCTTGCCGATCGCCTACCCTAGCTCACCACTCACCACAGCGAGCTCCTGATTCGTTGTAGGGGAAGGGTGGATGTCTGGTTCGGAGAGATCCATGACCTCCTCCGCCTTGGGGACGGAGGGGGCTTTCTTGGTCTTCATCGCCAACCCCTGCGAGGCGGGCCGGCGGGAAGGAATGGACCGTTTCTTTCCCAACGAAGAGCTCGGGATGTCGCGGTAGGCCTCGGCAGTAGCGCTCGGGAGCGGGCCAGAGGTGAGGGAGGAAGAAGGTGCATGCGGGGGGTTGAGCAGGAGTTCGCGCTCTCCTCCAAAGATAATTGAGAACGTTAGCTAATCGAGGGAAAGGGGAGTGAGGAGATTTGTGAGCATGAGTCAGACCTTCTCCTTGGGGGACAGGTGGTAGCAGGTCCACCCTCTATCGGAGGAAGGCGACCTCAAAGTTCTTTCCCTTGAGATATTGGTATAGATTCACGTCATAACCCCCTAGCGAGGCGGGAGGGCGGTAAGCGGCCTCGTCTTGCTGGGTTGGGGTATATGAGATATTGCCGAAGGGGCCCTTCACCAGGATGTTTTTCTGCATCCAGTAATGGGACTTGTTCACCGTCTCGCAGATGGTGACATGCTGGCTCACGAAATGAGCCGTCCCATCAATGTACGCACGAAAAGAAAATACCTTACAGAAGACGAGCAGGCTAAACTCGATCCTCTCCTCCCGAAGGTAACTGGCAAACACGACCACCACGACGATCGTGTTCGGCGTCAGTTGGCTCGGCAGAACGCCAAAGTAACTGAGCACCTAGAAAATTAACGGGGGTTAGAGCGTCATTCGCGAAGCGAGACAGGAATGCAAGGGTCAAATAACAAACATACTTGGCGCACTTCTGGCAAATGGGGGAGTCGCAGCCCGTTCTCAAAGTGAGCGAGGGGGATAGCGAGCTCGTCGGGGTGCGGGTCGCTGATGGTGTCTCACTCAGTAGGGCAACGAGCCACGAACCCGGAATGGATGTACTGGTCGACAGTGGCGAGGTATTCCTCCGTTGTGAGGTTGGCGCAGAAGAAAAGGCCCTCGAGGAAGGCTCTGGAGCACTTGGCCCGCCCCTCGGCCTCCACATCGCCGACCATGGTGTTGAAAAGCAGCAAATCACAAAAGTAGCGAGCGCGAGATTGAATTGCAAGAGAGTTAGAAGAGGAGGAACGCGAAGGAAGAACAACAAATGCGGTGGTTGAAAAGGAAAGAGGCCGACTATTTATAGAAATAAAAAGGGCGGGAAGAAGTCGAAGCGCCGGTGTCTGCGGGTAGCGGATTTGCACGGTACTCTTCCGCCTCCATGGGTCTTGTTCGCTCCCAGCGAGTCAACACATTGCCGAACTTCCTCCCGTGAGTCGTCGGCGAGCCAGCGCTTGATAACGAAATATAACGAAACGCGAGATCGAGCGATAAACGCGTACTAAGCGGCATAGGTGACCAACGAGCAATAATAATAGTAGAAAAGGAAAGGGCAGGCTCGCAAGCGAGTCAAAAATATCATTATTACAGACCTTTTAATTGTTCGCGACCCCTCCCTACGGAGGGGAGGGGGAAGAAAAATTAAAAATAAAATGCAAACTGCGAAGCAAGAATTCTTAATGTCGCAACCATTTTCAGCGACCGCGACCCCATACACCAGAGCGAGGGGGGACTCGCGGGTAGTGATACTCGCGAAGCGACCGGCTCGCCAGGTTCGTCAGCCACATGTAATCTTCAATTCGAGCAATGCACACCCCGGGGGAGGTCGCATCACCGTGATCGATCGACCGCACCTCGGTGAGGATGCGCGCGTTCGCACCCTCCATCGCGACAAATCTTTCCTCATTCGCGAGCCGGTCCAACCTATTCTGTTCATGTAGATCCCGCAGCAGGGAGGTATGCTTCTGGAATATCTCGGTGACCCGCCTCTTCATTTGCGCCGGATCACTGGGGTCCCCTAGAAAATCTGCGACCTGACTCAGCGAGGAGGGTGGAGACATCTCCAACGCTCCAAATTTTGACTCGGTGAGCGGGGTCATGGAATCATCTGCGAAATAGAAATCAGCAAGAAGGTGGAAAGTGACACCCTATAGAGATGACCTAACCTAGTGGAGGAATTTGAGTACTGGGCCGCTGGCGAGAGGTGCCTGGTTGGCCTTGGAACGCTTAAACGAAGGCAGGTAAAGGCCTTAGCCAAAATGGGAGCGCGCCCGGGCTCGACAATCAACGTCCCTCCAGGGCTCCTTTGCCCCAAAATGCTGAATCCAGGAGTGATGATGGTCTGATTCGGCAGGGTAGGCGGATCCGCGGGAGGAGGAACCAGCTCTTCCAGATCCGCGAGGGGGGACACTGCACAAGGAGTAAGTGTGTTTTGGCGAGTCAAGAGATATGAAGGAAGACAAGGTAATTCACTCACCTCGTTGCGAAGGCGAGTCATACAGGTCGACGGCCCTCGCCTCTATAAGAAGAGTATCATCCCCACCGGTGGAAGGGATGTGGGTCTCTTTGATTGTTTTCCCTAAGGTATTCTCACCCGGGGAAGCGTTCTGCAAGTGGAGAAGTAAGGGCGAAAGAAAAAGACATTAAACCAGTGAAACTTGATGGTAGTACCTGCGAGGCGAGCCCATCATGAGGGGAATGCGGCGAAAGAGAGGACCCACCGCCGCCGGTCGGGCGCCGAACGACCCTTGCCATTTTGAAGGGGGTGGAGGCGGAGATCGCTGCGGAGAAGCCCAGGAGGCGATGGCGGCGGCTTTCCCCTTCTGGGCCGCTTGCGAGGCCTTCAGGCGAGCCAACATTTTGTCTTTCTTAGACATCGCGTTGGGGCTCGCGGCGAGTAAGAAAAGAGAGAGGGATACAAAAGTTTGAATGCCAGTAGGGAAGGGCAGTATTTATAGTGGTGGGCATGGGCCCCACCAAAATATTCGCGCCACGTAGTCTAAAGGATGGCGAATATCCGAGGTTGGATGATTCTTCGCGAGCCCGGAGAGCCTCGCGATGATCGGGGATTGTGTACAACCCCGATATTCGCCAGAAGGAAGTGAGTCGAGCACTCACCATGGGCCCACAATGAAGCGGACGAGCCGGATTATAGTGGTCCGCTCGCAGGAGGGCGGGCAAGCCAGATCGTCGCGAACGACGAACTCGCCATCCAGCTTGTGTTAGCGGCTGGGCTAGGAAGGCCAGCCATCCCAACAGCTATTTCTACCCAGCCCCAGCGGACCCACTGAGATAAGTGAGTGCCTCAGCGGGCTCAAGCACCTTCT
Organism: Dactylorhiza incarnata; assembly: GCA_033032865.1. Lineage (NCBI taxonomy): Eukaryota > Viridiplantae > Streptophyta > Magnoliopsida > Asparagales > Orchidaceae > Dactylorhiza > Dactylorhiza incarnata. The sequence goes on from JAWHQI010000068.1 coordinate 6,232,254, forward strand.
CAGCGGCTCCCGGTCCAGACTCAATGGGAGAGCTCGCAGGATGAAGTGCGAGACCCGGCCTCTGTTGATATCGCCGGAAGAGGCACGAGCGGGGTCTTCGCAGACCGCACACCTAAGTAGGGTTTCCGGTCCAACAGTTGGAAGAGGTAACCAAGAATGCAAGCCAGGGCTTCAAGGGTCGCTCGCAGGAAAGCGGGCGAGCCAGGTACTCGCTGACCACTCGCGAGAAGGCAGATTGGCCGGATTTCTTCCATGTGTCCATGTTCGATGAAATCCTTTCCGCGTCCGACGAACTCGCGTCACATTCTCAGCTCGCCGAACTCGATTGTCCCGCCGGTTCAGCAGATTTGCACAAGGCCAAGGGGAGCTCGCAGGAAGGCACGCGCATCGTGTCCCTGCGAGCCCAGGCCTCAAAGTCAGCTCGCAAGAGGTTGGGCTGAAAGGATCGGTCGTCTCAGCGGTTGGGCTGAAAGGATCGGTCGTCCCAGCGATTGGTCTGAAAGGATCGGCTGTCTCAGCGGTTGGGCTGAAAGGACCGGCCGTCTCAGCGGTCACTTCTATCCCATCTCAGCGGATCCGCTAGGACCGGGTTGTCTCAGCGGTTTTTCCCCCACCTGCAGCTCAGCTTGACAGGGTGTGAAATTACCCCCCGCCCCTGGTGGTCTGCAAGTAGCCTCTCCAAACAGTGGAGTTTGGCTGTTAGCAGGCCAAATTGGGGTGCGTTTAGTGAAACGAAAATGTGGAATTCCGCTATTGGCAGACCATGAGCAAAAAACTATGAATTGACCTTAAAGGGCACCTTAGGAGAGGATTCAAATCTCAGATCTCTGAGCTTCTTCTTCCCTTGGTTACTTTGGTTTAGCTCTCTAGCTCTCCAAGGTGCACGAGTCTCAACTTTGGCTTGGGAGGGGAAGCGCTCAACGATCTTCTGGGTTAGTGGAGGGACCTCCTCGCTGTGACTAAGGTCTTAGTCTGTGCCCGATTCTCCGGTCTGCTCCTTCCGAGGGACTAGTAAGGGCTAGCTGCCCCTCAACTTGTTGAGGGCCCGATTTTCACAAGAGACCGGGAAATCGGTTTCAACACTTCCGCTATCTTGTAATGCCTTTCGGGCTAAAAAATGCTGGTGCCGCCTATTAGATAATGATGGACACCATTTTCAAAACTCAAAATGGAAAAAATTTAGAAGTTTACGTTGATGATCTTCTAATAAAAAGCAAGCTTTTCTCAGCTCATATCAACGATTTGAATGAAACGTTTGCAACCCTCCAAGCCTTTAATATGAGGTTGAATCCTTTGAATTGCATTTTCGGAGCCAGTAAAGGAATATTTCTCGGTCATCTCCTTACTCCGGAAGGTTTAGAACCAAATCCTGATAAAGTGAAGGCTATTCTGGAAATTTCACCTCCCAAGACCCCTAAGGAAGTTCTGCAGCTGGGTGGGAGGATGGCAAGCTTTAGCCATTTCATCTCCCATTCTGGGGATAAGAGTGCTCCATTCTTCAAAACTCTATGTGGAGGAGCTATGTTTGAATGGACGAAGGAATGTGATGATGCGTTTGATCTGCTCAAAAGCAACTAACGTCCACTCCTTTACTCCAATGCCCAATAGAAGGAGAAGATCTCTTTTTGTATCTGGGAGTTGATTCTGATGATATCAGCTCTGTGCTGGTAAGGGAAGAAAAGAAGAAGCAATATCTAGTTTATTTTGTAAGCAATGTTTTGAAGGATGCGGAAGTTCGGTACCCGATCCTTGAGAAGTTAGCCTTGATGTTTGTAGTTTCAGCACGAAGGTTGAGGCTATATTTCCAGGCTCATTCTATTCAGGTCGTCACTGATCTTCCATTAAAGAACGTGTTGGAAAAGCCAGAACATTCTGGAAGATTGGAAAAATGGGCGATAGAACTCAGTGAGTTTGATATCTCCTACATTCCTAGAGTGGCGATCAAAGCTCAAGTGCTAGTAGATTTTATGATTGATGCCAAGGAAGTTAGCTCTGAAAAAGAGATTGGAAAATCTTTATCTTGGACAATTTACGTGGATAGAACTTTTGGCAGAAATTCGTCAGGAGATGGAGTTGTATTAATTAATCCCAATGGGCTTAGGTTGGATCAAGCTCTCATGTTTCACTTCCTGACAATGAACAATCAGGCGGAGTATGAGGCCTTGCTTGTCGGCCTTAGATTTGCAAGAGAGCTAGGAATCGAGGATGTTCAAGTTAAAACCGATTCTCTGGTGATGTCGTCTCAAGTGAATGGAGCGTATAAAACTAGAGACTCAATTTTAAAGCAATATCAAATGTTGGTGAAGATCGAGATAGGAAAGTTCAAAAGGTTTACTATTCAACACATTCCAAGGGAAGAGAACATGGAAGCTGATGACTTGGCCAAATTTGGTCTCCTTTCAGGAGGAACTACTTCGGAACTTTTTCATCCAACTATTGAAGAAGGAGATATCATGCTGATTGATCAATGACCATCCTGGATGGACCCTTTGGTTCTCTATCTCTCAAGTGGAGAGTTTCATCCAGCGGTAAAAGATAAAAAATGATTTAAGTTAAAGGCAGCTTACTATTACCTTGTTGCAGGAATACTCTACAGTAAAATGTTTCTATCACCTCTGGCAAGATGTGTCTCTGAAGAGGAAATTCATATTATTCTTCGAGCAGTACATTCATTAGAGTGCAGCAGTCACTCTGGAGCTAGAACCTTAGAAAAGAGGATCCTAAGGCAAGGATATTTTTGGCCTCAAATGAGAAAAGATACAGAGAAATTCGCAAAAAGTGTGTCCAATGCCAGAAGTTTGCTCCTCTTCAGCATCAACCAGCTCAACAACTTAAGTCAATAGCAACCCCATGACCATTAGTAGTTTGGGGAATGGATTTGATCGGACCTTTTCCTTTAGCTAATGGCCAACGCAAATTTATTCTAGTGATGATTTATTATTTCAGCAGATGGATCGAGGCAAGGACACTAGCTAAAACTACTACTCAACTTGTGAAGAATTTTATCTGGGGGAGAGAGTATGCAGACATGGAATTCCAATGGCGATTATTACAGATAATGGTCCTCAGTTTAACAACTCCAATCTAATAATTTTTTTGATCAAATTGGTACTGAGTTGTGGTTCGCCTCCGTGCATCATCCAACAGGTAATTGGCAAGTAGAAGCTGCTAACAAATTGATAATCAACCTCTTGAAGAAGAAAGTGGAAAATCTCTGAGGCAATTGGGTTGAACATTTACCTTCAGTAATCTGGGCTATGAGGACGACTCCAACATCAGCTACTGGAGAAACTCCCTTCAAATTATCTCATGGCTCGGAAGCTCTCATTCCCGTTGAATTTGAAGTTAAAAGTCCAAGAGTATTATTATCTCAACAACATCAAGATGATTGGATGGAAGGAAATGATGGAGAATTGAAATAATGCCTTGATATCATCTAAGAGCTGAGGGATACAACAACAATCAGGAAGGAAGAAGTAAAAAGAAGAATGGCTAAATATTTTGACAAAAATGTTCGAGTTAAAGAATTTGTTGCTGGTGATCTTGTCCCCAAGAAAGTTGATGCAACTGTAAGATTTGGCTCGGTTGGAAAGCTGAACCCAAATTGGACATGTCCTTTTATTGTTAAAGAAGCGCTCAAGAATGCAACTTATCGTCTCCAAATTTATGAAGGGGAAGATCTATCTCACACTTGGAGTTGAGATGATATCAAGCGCTTCTTCTCTTAAAAACTTGTATTCTTTCTCGTTTTTCTTCTTTCCTTCATTTTTTGCAAGCACTATGATGTGGTTGTAATCTCTTGCCTTGAGTATATCGGAATCGAAGAATGAAAGATATTCTTGATTGACTATCAGAGGCTAAGATCCTACAAAACGAGATATCAACGGATCCTACTTGTTTCCCCCTCGACTTTAAGCTTGAGATGTAAATCTGCCAGGACGACAAGTTCCGGATATTGGAGTCAGTAGCGGCGACGTATTTGGTGAAGACCTCTTCAAGTGAAGGGGCCTTTGGTGGTTGTGGTGGAGCGAATCCGGGAGAATTTGCTTGTGGGGGCGTTGAGCATTATTGGGGTTGCTCCATGAAAAATTTGGGTGGTTCCTTATACCCGGATTATAACTATTAGGGAGATTATTAATTGGGTTATAAGGAGGACGGTAGGAGTTCCCCATATAATCTACTTGCTCTTGATTAAAATTATTATAATTATAATAATAATTATTATTATAGTTATTTGCCCCGTTAGTGGCGGAGGAAGCAGACATCTCCGCCAATTGCTTAGTAAGCCATTCTACTTGATGTGCTAAATTCGGGGTGGCCTCGACTTCAAAGAGTCCGGTCGGTTTGTTAGGACGCGACCGTGGCGCATTCCACTGATAAGCATTCATGGCCATCTCCTCAAAAAGCTCTTGAGCGCATCTGGGGTTTTATTATTTAGAGTTCCCCCTGCTGCCGCATCTATCATTTGCCTCGTTTGGAGATTCAAACCATTGTAGAATGTTTGAACTTGTTTCCATAAAGGAAGGGCATGGTGAGGACATCTCCGCAATAATTCCTTGAAGCGCTCCCATGTGTCATGGAGAGACTCCGAGTCTATTTGCGTAAACGAGAGAATGTCCGTACGTAATTTAGCGGACTTTGCCGGAGGAAAATATTTAGTTAAAAATTTCTCCGTCATCTCGGCCCATGTAGTGATGGAACCTTTAGGAAGAGATCCCAACCACTGCTTGGCCTTAGTCCGCAAAGAGAATGGAAATTAACGCAAACGAATGGCGTCATCGGTGACACCATTGATTTTAAACGTATCGCAAATTTCCAAAAAATTTAATAAATGTAAATTTGGATCTTCATCTGGTAAGCCGTCAAAGATGACTGTTTGCTGTACCATCTGAATGAAACTTGTTTTAATTTCATAATTATTATTCGCCACCGCCGGGGGAATAATGCTAGATTGTGTTCCCTCCAAATTTGGCCTCGCATAATAGGACATAGTCCGTAGCGGGGCCTCATTATGGTCGGGATTATCCATTAAACCTTCGTTAGTCTCTCTGATTGACTCTTCTTGAATTATTGGTAGATCACTAAATCGAAGACGACGCCGCAAGGTGCACTCGATTTCCGGATCAAAACAAAATTCTAAATTGATTGAAGAGTTTCCTCGGGTCATAAACCAAGAGAAAAGAGAAAAAGATGTGAGAAAGAAATAAAAGGAGAAAGATAGAAATTTTTTTCTAGATGAATATATTTATTATAAATTTATTTTTTATATATATATTTTTTTAGATTTTTTTTATATAATCTAGGTGATTTAAAATTAGTCCTGGACTTCCCAAGGTCAACCCGGTGAAGGGCTCACAAGGTACAAGAGGCTATGATGGGAATTCAAGCCCAAAGCGTCCTTTCCAGGAATTTAGTTGCACCTTAAAAATAAGAAAAGAAAAGATAAAATTAATAGATATTTCGTTTTTCAAAAAATCAACCGTAGTCCCCGGCAACGGCGACAAAAACTTGATGGAGCAAAACTATGCTTGCAAACGACAACGACAAGTGTACCGTGTCGAATGTAGTATAGGTTATAAAAACCAAGGTCGTATTAGACTCGGGGCGGCTGATTACTCTTACTTCGGAAAATCTCTATTATTTTATCGAATAAAACTTGGGTTGGTTGTTGCAAGAATGAGAAATAATTTGTTAAAACTATGATTTAAAGGACTAGCACTCAACCTTGAATCACCTTGGAAAAATAAATAAATTAAGAAATAAAACTTCTAATTCTCTTTAAAAGAAATTCTTGACCGTGGAGGTTCCCGAATTATAAATGTACCTCTCTCAAGGATACGCTCAACTGAGTTTAGTTTGATCAATCGAACTCTCATTCTAGAATGGAAACCCCTAAAACTCGCCTTAACGAAGTGAACCCCTCTATTGGATATGACTCCAATCCGGGAGATTTATGTCGTCCTCTCTCGAGGAGTGCATTCAAATCTCTTTATCCTTGAAATGATCGATTCAAACTCAAAACCTCTCGGTTATTAGACTACGAAAACAAGAATGAGATTTATATATCGATAATATAATCTCAATTAATTTAAATTCAAGGATAAATCCTTAGCGATCTAAATAAGAGAAAAAGAAGTTCTAAACTAAATTATGAATTATATTTTCCTTGGATCATCTCAGCCGAGTACTAATGGAAATTTAGCTACTCATGGAGATGGAGGAATTGAAAGAAATAAAAGTACATAATGGAAAAGAGAATAGAATAAGAGAAAAGGGAACTAATTCTATTGATTTGCAAAAGAAATTACAACTAGGAATTAAAAGTTACAAGCCTGAAATGAAAGTGCAAGCTAAGAAGGAGGTCTACAAGCTTAAGAATGACAAAAACAGTGCAAGAAAATAAGCTAGAACTCCAAAACTTCATCCCTAAACATCTTGAAAAGCTCCCTTTAAATAGCTGAATTTTTGGTGTTACACGCCCTTGGTCACGCCCGTGACCAAGGGCGTGTAAGGGGCGTGATCGAAGCAGCAGCGGAGAGGGCGCCTTCTGGAATTAATGCGAGCATTTCAGCCGTGTCACGCCATTGGTCACGCCCGTGACCTAGGGCGTGTATTCTTGAAATCTTGCAGCTGGCAGGAAACTTCGGCGGGAAATGGCGCTGGATGAGTCACGCCCGTGTACTGGATGTGACGCCCCATGGTCACGCCCGTGACCAGGGGCGTGTAATTTTAATTGACGCTGCAGGCTTGATCTCAGCGGTTCTGATTCGTCTCAGCGGGTCGCGACCGTGACATTGAGTCACGCCCTTGGTCACGCCCGTGACCTGGGGCGTATAATTTTGAACATTCGTCGAACTCTCACCTGTTCGTCGATCTCCTGAATTTTAATAGAACGCAGCAGCTAGGGGTCACGCCCGTGACCTGGGGTGTGTACTTGGCGAATTCTTCACGGAACGATCACGGGGTGGCAGAGGCAGGTCTGGAATACCGCGCATGTTACACCCCCATTGGTCACGCCCGTGACCTGGGGCATGTAAATGTACTTTTTGCACCAATTGTTCAAAAAACCTGAAAAACACAAAATAAACTTAAGTTAGCTTATGAAATTAAAATAAGAAAGATTTATATGATAAAATTTATATAAACAACATAATTTCATATTAAAATAATAATAAAACTATACTAAAAGATGAGTGAATAAATTACTCATCAAACACCCCCATACGTGCTCGTTGCTCGTCCCGAGCAAACCATTCTTCATAAGGGTAGGAAAAAGTAATGCTAGAAAGAATTATGAAAACTAGAGAGTAAAATGCAAAGTATTATGCTTGCATGCATAGATATTTTAGTAAAAAGACGTTCTTGGCATAAATGCTAATTTATGAAATAATTCAAAAATGTGTTATAATTATTTATTATCACTTTTAAAAGGAGTCGACGGTCAATCAAAAGGTTATGAGAAGGGAGAAAGTAGCGTGATTGTTGAGATTTAAATTTCTAGATGTAGACGCTCGGGGTGGCCTCCAAAGAAATCAATCAATGTCGATGGCCATAGGGTTGCCCGTTTGCACCTTCTCCACTACACTTCAAACTAAATCAACACTATGGATCTTTAGGACTTGAGTAGGATGCATTTTAAGGCTTGGGTTTAAGGGGGAGGTGAAATATGATAGATATGAAAGTGTACTCCACTTAAACGAAAAGTTTTGAGCTAAATTATAATAACAACCACAAAATAAAGAAGCTTTACCCCCATACTCATGTTTTGCTAAGGGAAGCACTCTCATTCACCAAAACTTATATCACAATTCTTCATAATTGGGATCATTCTAAGTATACATGCGCATACCTAGGCCGCATATCATTATGAGATTTTTTTTTGCAATTTGATATAAGAATATTTCTTTTGAATTGATACCCATAATTTTTTTTCATAGTTGGGATCATTCTAAGTATGCATAAGCACACCTAGGCCGCATATCACTATGATTTTTTTTCTTTTTAAACAATCACCCAAATATTTTTTCAATAATTTAGTTCAAAATTTCAAGTGTTCATTTGGGTTTTGGGCCTTTTGGTTTTTGTGATGAAATGGTGAGGGTGGTTCAAATAAAGGTGCAAAGCTCAAAATTGTGTGAACAAAGGTAGTAAATTGAGGTTGGGTGCAAAGGCTCAAACTATCCAAAGAAAAGCCTAAATCATTTCCGTAAGGTTAATTTTGACTAAAGTGCACATGCTTCAAAAATTGCTTAAGGCAAGTTCTAGACATCGAGAAAGGACACCCTTTTGATCAATTCGAGTAATATCTTTCTAACAATCTTCTACACACTCACCTAAATTGCTTTTGGATAAGACCGGATTCGAATTAAAAGTAAAATAAATTATTACTACGCAAATTAATTAAAACATAATTTCAGATCTATGCCAAGAATTTAATTTTACACAAACACTACTCAAAGACAAACATATGACTAGGAGCACTACATGAGTCAATAATTTTACTCAAAAGTTTCAAAAAACTATTCTAGCACAAAAAATTCTTAGTCCAAATGAAAAAATAAGTACACTTTAGAACTTAACAATTTAGCAAGTTGGGATGTTTTGACAAACTAAACGAAAAGAACATTTCCTAAAATATATTTTTTTTATAATAAAATTTTTTTATTCTTGGACTTCCCAAGGTCAACCCCGTGAAGGGCTCGCAAGGTACCAGAGGCTGTGATGGGAATTCAAGCCCAAAGCATCCTTTCCAAGAAATTTAATTTTGATTTTCTAATTTTTTTTTCTTTAAAAAAAACTAAGCTATATTAAATCAGGAAAACTACACCCCCATACTTAAAGTTAAACATTATCCCCAATGTTTAAAACTAAGTATGAAGTCAAAAACTAAAATGACAATAGAAAAAAATTGACTAAAGGGTGAAGAGGGCTTCCCCGATTGGTAGACGGGGTTGCCGGACAAAACACCTGCAGAATTAAATTAGAAAAAAAAATAAGAAAAAAAAACGTTAACATTTGGTTGCCTCCCAAAAAGTGCTTTGTTTACCGTCGCGTAGCTTGACTAAGTGGCAATTTTAAAGATTTTGGAAGTGAATGGTTTCGATGTTTTCGGACGCTGGGTCGCCGGGGTGATATAATTTTAAACGTTGTCCGTTGACTTTTAAAGATCCTTTTTCCGGGTGTTAATTTACCCGAAAAAAGCCTAACTCTAGAATTAAATAAAAAGACTAAGTCTCCCGGTGAAAAAGTTTTTGGATTTTTGATTTTTTTTATCATGATAAAACTTTGTGCGCTCCTTATAAATCTTATTATTTTCATAGGCGTTTGCGCGTCACTCGTCTAATTCATTTAATTGCAGTTTTCTATACTTGGAGGCTATGTTTAAATCCAAATTTAAAAATTTTAGCGCCCAAAAGGCGTGATGTTCTAATTCCACCGGTAGATGGCAAGCTTTTCCATAGACTAATTGGTACGGTGTACATCCGATGGCGGTTTTGTACGCTGTCCGATATGCCCATAGTGCGTCGTCTAATTTTAGCGACCAATCCTTCCTATTAACGGACACAGTTTTTTCTAAAATTCTTTTAAATTCACGATTCACCACCTCCACTTGGCCATTTGCTTATGGGTGGTAGGCGGTAGATAGCTTGTGGGTAACTCCATACTTTGCTAAAATTTTAGCAAGTTGGTTATTACAAAAATGTGTGCCCCGATCACTAATTAGTGCTCGGGGTGTGGCAAATCGTGAAAATAATTTTTTTAAAAAAAATTCGGCGACTCTCGCGTCATTAGTGGGAAAAGCTTGTGTTTCCGCCCACCTTGACACGTAATCGACCACAACAAGGATATATTTATTATTAAAAGAGGAGGGTAAGGGACCTACGAAATCTATTTCCCAAAGATCAAAAATTTCGCATTCTAGAAAAATATTTTGGGGCATTTCATCCCGGTTAGAAATGTTACCTGACCGTTGGCACCGATCACATTTACTCACAAAATTGTGAGCATCTTTGAATAAGGTGGGCCAATAGAAGCCCGATTCTAGCGCCTTTCTTGCGGTCCGGTTTGCTTGATAATGGCCACCGGTTGGCCCTTCGTGGCAGTGTTGCAGAATTTGGATGCCTTCCTCGCCCGAAATACACCTTCTTACCACTTGGTCCACGCAGAAACGAAATAAAAAGGGGTCCTCCCAAAAATTATTTTTCAAATCCGAAAAGAATTTCTTCTTTTGTTGACTTGAAAAATCTTTTGGTAGGACCCGGGACACTAAATAGTTGGCCAAATCCGCGTACCAAGAGGTGGAAGAAGTCGTTACCTTTTCGATGGCAAGGAGGCGCTCTTCAGAGAATTTGTCATCAATTTCGGCCTCCACTAGCGCTCCTGCAGCCAGATTCTCTAACCGTGAGAGGTGGTCGGCTGCAACATTCTCCGCTCCCCTTTTTTCCTGGATCTCCAAATTGAATTCTTGTAGTAGGAGGATCCACCTTAGCAGTCGAGGCTTTACATCTCCTTTTTGTAGTAAATACCGGAGAGCGGAATGATCTGTAAAAACAATAACTTTTGAAAGCGTTAAGTATGATCGAAACTTATCAAACGCAAAAATTATTGCTAAAAATTCTTTTTCCGTTGTTGTATAATTTGCTTGCGCGGATGTTAGTGTTTTGCTTGCGTAATAAATCGGGTGAAAATATTTATTCACCCGTTGGCCTAAAACTGCACCTACAGCAAAATCGCTCGCATCGCACATGATTTCAAATGGAAGAGACCAATTTGGCGTGATTAAAATAGGAGATTTTATTAGTTCGTTTTTAATTTTATTAAACGCTTTTAGGCATTCCTCATCAAAATTAAACGCGGATTCTTTTTCTAGAAGATGAGTTAGCGGTTTCGTAATTTTTGAGAAATCTTTTATAAACCGCCTATAAAAACCTGCATGTCCTAAAAAACTCCTAATACATTTTACATTAGTAGGAGGGGGGAGTTTTTCTATGACCTCGATCTTAGCCCTATCCACCTCGATCTCCTTACTAGAAACTTTATGTCCGAGGACTAACCCTTGACGGACCATAAAGTGGCACTTCTCCAGTTGAGTGCCAAATTCGTGTCTTCATAGCGTTTAAGAACACGATCAAGATTATTTAAACAATTAGTAAAAGAATCGCCAAAAACCGAAAAATCATCCATGAATACTTCCATGACGTCTTCTATAAGTTAATTAAAAATTGCCAACGTACATCTTTGTACTGTAGCCGGCGCATTGCAAAGACCAAATGGAATTCTTCCATATGCGAAGGTGCCGAACGAACATGTGAAGGTGGTTTTCTCTTGATCTTCGGGAGCAATTGGGATTTGAAAATATCCCGAAAGACCATCGAGAAAACAATAGTGCGAATGACCGGATAAGCGTTCTAAAATTTGGTCAATAAAGGGTAACGGGAAGTGATCCTTGCCGGTAGCATCATTTAATTTTCTGTAATCGATGTATACTCGCCAACCCGTAACAGTACGGGTCGGAATCAACTCATTATTTTCGTTGGTGATTACCGTTATTCCTCCCTTTTTAGGCACGACTTGCACTGGGCTAACCCAAGTGCTATCAGAAATCGGATAAATAAATCCCGCGTCTAATAATTTTATAATTTCGGCCTTAACGACGTCCTTCATATTTGGGTTAAGGCGTCGTTGAGGCTGAATAGCGCCGCGAGAATTATTTTCTAAATTTATTTTATGCGTGCAAAACGAGGGGCTAATCCCCTTTATATCCGAAATTTGCCATGCAATTGCATGGCGGTGATTTTTTAAAATTTTGATTAATTCAGAAATTTCCGAATCGTTAAGTGCCGAAGATCTTATTACGGGCAATTTTGAATCTTTTACTAAAAATATATATTTTAGATGTTCCGGTAATTGTTTTAATTCTAAACTCGATGGCTCCTCGTAAGATGTTTTTACTTTAGAAATATTCAATTTTACTTCTTCAACTTTTGGGCGGCCGGGTTATTTCTTCTAAACAAAATAAATTTGCAATTTCTGGATTTTCAAATAAGGGTGAAATTATTTCAGAAAATGATGTTATTTCCTCTTCAAAATTTGTTTCTAAGGTGAAACAAGAGTCGTCGTTTGGAAACGCATTTCTCATTGATTGATTTATGTTAAAGGTAACTTCTTCCTCCCAAACTCGTAAGAGAAGGTTTCCGTTACTTATGTCAATTATAGCCTGAGAGGTGGCTAGGAAGGTCCGGCCGAGTATGATTGGTACTTCGGCGTCCTCTTCGATATCGAGGATAACAAAGTCTACCGGAATGATAAACTTGTCAACCTTCACTAGCACATCCTCAATGATCCCAATTGAATACTTAACGGACCGATTCGCTAGTTGGATGCTTATATTGGTTGGGCCTGGGGTGCCCAAACCAAGCTTCTTAAATAAGGAGAACGGCATAAGATTTATGCTCGCCCCTAGATCAGCCAAGGCGTTTTTAAATAATAAATTCCCGAACAAACACGGGATGGAAAACCATCCCGGATCATTTAATTTTTCCGGCAATTTATTTAGAACTATCGCCGAACATTCTGCGTTAAGAGAAACACGCGAAATATCTTCAAGTTTCTTTTTATTTGATAATAAATCCTTGAGATATTTCGCGTATTTAGGCATTTGAGAGGGTGCCTCGCAAAATGGTACGTTGATTTGTATTTGTTTTAAAATATTTATAAATTTTTTATACTGCTACTCGTTGCGCTCATTTTATAATTTAGAAGGATACGGAATAGAAGGCGCTTGAATAATGCGCGGAGCTAAATTAGAAGAATTTAAATGCGGAGTTGGAGTTGAAACGTTTACCTCAGGCTCGGCCAAATTTGAACTTTTTACCTCCTTTCTGCTGCGGAGGGTTATAGCGTTGGCGCTCTCCCGTAGATTGGGCTCAGTATTGCCCGGTAGAGCTCCCTGCTGGCATTCAGAGAACATCTTGCCGAGTTGTCTAATCTGATTTTCTAGGCTTTTAATAGATCCGGAAAGGTTCCGGATATTGGAGTCAGTAGCGGCGACGTATTTGGTGAAGACCTCTTCAAGTGAAGGGGCCTTTGGTGGTTGTGGTGGAGCAAATCCGGGAGGATTCGCTTGTGGGGGGCGTTGAGCATTATAGGGGTTGCTCCATGAAAATTTTGGGTGGTTCCTTAAACCCGTATTATAACTATTAGGGAGATTATTAATTAGGTTATAAGGAGGACGGTAGGAGTTCCCCATATAATCTACTTGCTCTTGATTAAAATTATTATAATTATAATAATAATTATTATTATAGTTATTAGCCCCATTAACGGCGGAGGAAGCAGACATCTCCGCCAATTACTTAGTAAGCCATTCTACTTGATGTGCTATATTCGGGGTGGCCTCGACTTCAAAGAGTCCGGTCGGTTTGTTAGGACGCGACCGTGGCGCATTCCAATGATAAGCATTCATGGCCATCTCCTCAAAAAGCTCTTGAGCGGCATCTGGGGTTTTATTATTTAGAGTTCCCCCGGCTGCTGCATCAATCATTTGCCTCGTTTGGAAATTCAAACCATTGTAGAATGTTTGAACTTGTTGACATAAAAGAAGGGCATGGTGAGGACATCTCCGCAATAATTCCTTGAAGCGCTCCCATGTGTCATAGAGAGACTCCGTGTCTATTTGCTTAAACGAGAGAATGTCCGTGCGTAATTTAGCGGACTTCGCCGGAGGAACATATTTAGTTAAAAATTTCTCCGTCATCTCGGCCCACGTAGTGATGGAACCTTTAGGAAGAGATCCCAACCACTGCATGGCCTTAGTCCGCAAAGAGAATGGAAATAAACGCAAATGAATGGCATCATCGGTGACGCCATTGATTTTAAACGTATCGCAAATTTCCAAAAAATTTAATAAATGTAAATTTGGATCTTCATCTGGTAAGCCGTCAAAGATGACTGTTTGTTGTACCATCTGAATGATACTTGTTTTAATTTCAAAATTATTATTCGCCACCGCCGGGCGAATAATGCTAGATTGTGTTCCCTCCAAATTTAGCCTCGCATAATAGGACATAGTCCGTAGCGGGGACTCATTATGGTCGGGATTATCCATTAAACCTTCGTTAGTCTTTCCAATTGACTCTTCTTGAATTATTGGTAGATCACTAAATCGGAGACGATGCCGCAAGGTGCGCTCGATTTCTGGATCAAAACAAAATTCTAAATTGATTGAAGAGTTTCCTCGGGTCATAAACCAAGAGAAAAGAGAAAAAGATGTGAGAAAGAAATAAAAGGAGAAAGATAGAATTTTTTTTAGATGAATATATTTATTATAAATTTATTTTTTATATATATATTTTTTTTAGATTTTTTTTATAATCTAGGTGATTTAAAATTAGTCCTGGATTTCCCAAGGTCCACCCGGTGAAGGGCTCGCAAGGTACTAGAGGCTATGATGGGAATTCAAGCCCAAAGCGTCCTTTCCAGAAATTTAGTTGCACCTTAAAAATAAGAAAAGAAAAGATAAAATTATTAGATATTTCGTTTTTCAAAATATCAACCGTAGTCCCCGGCAACGGCGCCAAAAACTTGATGGAGCAAAACTATGCTTGCAAACGACAATGGCAAGTGTACCGTGTCGAATGTAGTATAGGTTATACAAACCAAGGTCGTATTAGACTCGGGGCGGCTGATTACTCTTACTTCAAAAAATCTCTATTATTTTATCGAATAAAACTTGGGTTGATTGTTGCAAGAAAGAGAAATAATTTGTTAAAACTATGATTTAAAGGAATAGCACTCAACCTTGAATCACCTTGGAAAAATAAAAAATTAAGAAATAAAACTTCTAATTCTCTTTAAAAGAAATGCTTGACCGTGGAGGTTCCCGAATTATAAATCTACCTCTCTCAAGGATACGCTCAACTGAGTTTAGGTTGATCAATCGAACTCTCGTTCTAGAATCGAAACCCCTAAAACTCGCCTTATCGAAGTGAACCCCTCTATTGGATATGACTCCAATCTGGGAGATTTATGTCGTCCTCTCTCGAGGAGTGCATTCAAATCTCATTATCCTTGAAATGATCGATTCGAACTCAAAACCTCTCAGTTATTAGACTACGAAAACAAGAATGAGATTTATATATCGATAATATAATCTCAATCAATTTAAATTCAAGGATAAATCTTAAGCGATCTAAATAAGAGAAAAAGATGTTCTAAACTAAATTATGAATTATATTTTCCTTGGATCATCTCAGCCGAGTACTAATGGAAATTTAGCTACTCATGGAGATGAAGGAATTGAAAGAAATAAAAGTGTACATATTGGAAAAGAGAATAGAATAAGAGAAAAGAGAACTAATTCTATTGATTTGCAAAAGAAATTACCACTAGGAATTAAAAGTTACAAGCCTGAAATGAAAGTGCAAGCTAAGAAGGAGGATTACAAGCTTAAGAATAACAAAAACAGTGCAAGAAAATAAGCTAGAACTCCAAAACTTTGTCCCTAAACATCTGGAAAAGCTCACTTTAAATAGCTAAATTTTTGGTGTTACACGCCCTTGGTCACGCCCGTGACCAAGGGCGTGTAAGGGGCGTGATCGAAGCAGCAACGGAGAGGGCGCCTTCTAGTGCAAATGCGAGCATTTCAGCCGTGTCACGCCCTTGGTCATGCCCATGACCTGGGGCGTGTAATCTTGAAATCATGCAGCTGGCGGGAAACTTCGGCGGGAATTGGTGCTGGATGAGTCACGCCCGTGTACTGGATGTCACGCCCCATGGTCACGCCCGTGACCAGGGGCGTGTAATTTTAATGGACGTGGCAGGCTTGTTCTCAGCGGTTCTGATTCGTCTCAGCGAATCGCGTTCGTGACATTGGGTCACGCCCTTGGTCACGCCCGTGACCTGCGGCGTGTAATTTTGAACATTCGTCGAACTCTCGCCTGTTCGTCGATCTCCTGAATTTTCATCGAACGCAGCAACCAGGCGCGTACTTGGCGAATTCTTCACGTAACGATCCCGGGGTGGCAGAGGTAGGTCTGCAACACCGCGCTTGTTACACGCCCATTGGTCACGCCCTTGACCTGGGCGTGTAAATGTATTTTTTGCTCCAATTGTCCAGAAAACCTGAAAAACGCAAAATAAACTTAAGTTAGCTTATGAAATTAAAATAGGAAAGATTTATATGATAAAATTTATATAAACAACATAATTTCATATTAAAATAACAATAAAACTATACTAAAAGATGATTGAATAAATTACTCATCAAGGACATTGTTACAGTCATGATTATTTTTTGGGGAAAGCAATGTCGGTATGGCCTCCGCGGCATAACCACACCTACCATATGAATCATCATGCCCTATAACCTTCGAATACTCATTGGTGTAAGGATAGCCAAGAGGAATCCGATTGAATCTATGGACGTTTTCAAAGATCCCTTGAGTGGCTAGGGTGTTACAATCTTAATGATCTCTTGAGGAAATCAATGTCGATAAAGCCTCTGCGGCTAACCACACCTGTCCTTTTGATCATTTAGAATTTTTGCCTCTCTTCTCTCCCTCTATGTTTATGGTGATTACAACCTTAGTGATGTATTCAGGAAAGCAATGCTGGCATAGCCGCACCTGCTCTTTTGATCATTTGGAGTTGTTCACCTCTCTCTCTATCTTTCTGAAAAAACATTAGAATTGTGCTGATCTTTCGAGGAAAGCAATGCCCCATAGCCGCACCTGCCCTTTAGATCATTACATATTCTATCTTGCAAGCCTTTATTGAGAAGGAGCAGTCTAAGGTGTATGGAGACCGCCGGTCTCAGTGTTGGATTGTTTTGGGAATGGGGCGGTCTAGAGTAATTGAGACCGCCACCTAAAGTTCTTCAAGACCTTATAAAATTTCCAAATGGTCAGGCTTTATAATATGTTTATGATTCCAAGCTATGGAAGGGAGGTCTGGGAAATATGAGATCGGTACCAGGGTTTCTTCTAAGTTCAAAATAGTCTTAAGAATACAAGGGATCGCTGGTTATTCTCTTGTATGATCATATGACTTCAAATATCTATTCTCATAATTGATCTGAAAAGTATGAGATTGCCTGGTTATTCGACCTTAGGAGCATTTGGGAATCATTATTTTTCAAACTATGGTTTTTATCTCTATAGATTTTAGAAGCTAAGATGGCGATCAAAAAATAGGAGATCGCTGGTCATCTTCTTTGAAAGGATCATTTCTATCTGAATATCATCCAAGGAAGAAGCGGTCTGAATCATTGAAGATCGCCACTTTTGCTATTGTTAAATGCTATTCGGGAATCGACATTTGTGAATTATGATTTTTTTATCTCTGAAGATCTTAAAAGTTCAAGATCGCAATGTGACAAGCGGTCTCATACAGGTATCATAAAATTCGTACAAATTTCCATCACGCTTCAGGTGGTTTAACAATTACAAAAGAAAATTTACTTGCTCCTTAACCTTTTTGGAGACTGTTCATCGGATGAAGAAGAGGTGGCCTCGTCCAAGGATTCTTCTGAATTTGTGGGAGAAACATTAGAACCCAAACTTGAGTCCGCCGCAGAGCTCGTATCATTGCCTACACGATATTGACTTCCGCTCATTTCAGCATCATCTCCTTCAATATCTACTTTTTCCTCCTCTTCTTCTTCCTCCTCGGCAGCGATCTCACTAGTCATGATCGAATGTTTGTCAATTACCCTGGCCGCATCAGGGAAAAGATCAACAAACTTTACATATTTATACTCGTCAATAAAAGCACCGCGAGCACGAAGCTCAGAGATTGTTTGCTCTGCGGTCTCTTTTACATGGTGCATCAGAGCATTCTGGAAATCTTCATTGTCCGCGTCATATGCTCATTTCTTTAATCTCTGCAGGAGGAGGAATGATTAGATCGCTCAGTCACAATACAAAATAAAAATGAAAATCTCAGGAAAATGTTTTACTTTTAACTCTTCCTGCAGGCGCTCGTTCACCCTCAGGGCACCTCGAAGAGATCGCCCTATATGATGGTTCAAGACTGTGCTATTGGCGGTCGCTTGCACGCAGATGTCAGGGAGCATATCGGTCTCAATATCATAAACTTCTCTGGCATTGCTTTTCCCGTAGAGGGCAGCATTGACCACGAAAGCATGGCGAGTTAATTTTCCACCCCAAAGAGGAAGATCGGTTGAAACTTTGACACTTTTGCCTTTTGCACCCCATTTGAGAAGGGGCTTTCCCTTGGTATCCTTCATCTTCTTCGAGAAGCCGAGCAAAGGAAATGGTGCATCAGCGATCTCAGATTCACCACCAAAACCCGCGATCTCACGCTCGCGGTCTCTTTACTTCCTTTGTTCTCTCTGAGTAAGTACCTTAGCCGGTGCAACCGGGTCGTTCGCAGGAACAACAAAGGCTGCTGAAGAGAAAACAGTTAGAAAAAATAAGAGAGAAATTATGATGATATCGCGGATAGAAAAACTTACTCTCTTCCGGCGAGACCGCAACGATCTGAGGCTAGATCGCCAGGTAGTGAACAAGATCAAGGCGCTTGCCCACCAAGAAGGCCAAGATCTCAAGCTCACCCAAAGGTTGGCTATTGAGACCGCCGAGGTCGCCTTCAAAGAATAGGTACCTCTCCATCCAAAAGTGGATTTTTGAAGGTTGCTCAGAAAAAGGGCCATGGCAAATTTTATCTTTTCCGATCTCAGGTAATTTATAATGACATTCATCAGGCCGATGGAGTTTGGAGGCAGCTGGGCGAGCACAAAGCCATAGTACTCCATCACTTCCATGATTTCCCAGGGAAGAGGAAATTTTAAGCCGTATTCAAAGTGATCGATAGGAATGATAAACTTGTTATCCTATCCAAAGCTTAATCCTTCATTCTGCGATGGCGGTCTCACAACGATCTGGCTCTGAATCATATGCCTTGCCAAGAAAGCTAAGTATTCATCTTGTGAAAGCTTAGAAGATTTGTGATCGGCATTTAAGAAAATCTCAGTTGAAGAAGCTCGGAAAGACACCATTTTGAGAGACCGTTGAGATCGATGTTTTGGTCGCAATCAAGAAAGCATAGAATGAAGAAGTGAAAGCTAGCTTTTTATAAGAAAGGAAGGATGATATCATAATAATTACAATTCCGCGAGACCACCCAGGAAGCGCGCTAGACTGCTGAACCTGCTGAAGAAATAAAATGCAACACACAATAGCTCCCATCTCAAAAAGAAGAGATCACAATAATTATCTAACAAGCAGCACAGAAATAAGCAAAGTAAAGAGATCGACATCACAACATTTAGAGAGATTGCATCAATTAAAATCAAATTGTAACAAATATATTACAGGGCCAAATTGTTCAGAGTTATCAAGACCGCTTGAAATAAAAAACGAATATCTATCTCCTCGGCTGACGTTTTCTTCCGATGAAGTCCACAACATCTTGCATTTCGTTGACAGCGGACAGAGCGGTCGCTGAGCTTTGGTTTGCCGACATTGCAGCACGGTGGATCTTAGTGACCTCCCTATCTACTTGCTCCATGGGTATAACCATGATTTTTGAGGTCGGCCTTTCTTCTGGGTGACCTCCAGAAGTTCTTGGTTTCATCACCATGGGAGCAGAGCCAGCCCTGAGAGAGGCGACCTCGGCGATTAATGCAGCGGACTTCCCTTTATAATAATCTGCATCTCTTTCAGCCCTGCGGAGCGCCCTGGTAAGGTCGCCAATCTTTAGCTCGCTTTCCTCACGAACTTGTTTTTTTAGCTCGCAGCTTCTCTTCAAAATCAGCGGACAATACCCAAAGCTGATCCTCGAGAGCCCGCTCCCGAGCTCGCATTATTCTAACATCCTCAAACATAGGTTTGAGGACATCAGCAAACCGAGGTGGAATCAGCACTTGCTGCTGGATTTCTCCCTCTTCAGGAGTGGCGTCATCGGTCTCATCAGCATCCGCGGGCAGAAGAAAAGAGCAGTTAATCTAGCCTCAAACAAAGCAAAAATGAAAGAGCTCGCGCAAGGAGAAATACTCGAAAAGAATTCAAGACCGTTACTGCGTAAATTATTTTCAATAGCTTTTGTGACCGCAGGGTTCGCGGTCATCAAAAGGCGGTCTGACCCCCTAAAGCGCTCGAGGTTCATTCTTCCCAATTCCCTCTTCTGCGACCTTTCTCCTTCTTTTCATCTTCTTTTTAATTAGGCATAACTAATGAGGATATCATCAATTTCAATAATGACGATCTCACGCCGTCCTTTTGAAGATCTAGGTCAAGGAGCAGGCAATGGAAATAATTCAAGCGGTCTCAAGACTGGCACTGCCTTACAATTCGCAGGGCGGTGACCACTGTAGCACAGCCTGCCGCTGGTTTATCCAGCTGAACTTCCAGGTCGGCAGAGGCATTCGTCAGACCGCCGATTAGCGCAATCTTCTCTTTTTTATTTGCTTGATCTGTTTCGTCTCCTCTCCACCTTCAATATCCTTCTTCTTTCTCTTCTTATTCTACTTTTGCTTCTCTTTTTCATTGGCGACCTGCGCGGCTTTTTCTTCTTCTCTTTTCTTGTCGGCAGCGATCTGAGCTGCTTTTACCTCTTCTTCTTTCTTCTTCTCAGCAGCAACCTGTGATGCCTTCTTCTCCTCCTCCAGCTTCTCATCAGCGATCAACGCTGCATTCTTTTCTTCTTCTTTCATCTGCTCAATGACGATATGCTTTGCCTTCTCTTCCTCCTCTTTCTTCTCCTTCTCTTCCTTTTCTTTCCTCTCCACCCCAGCCTATTGCCTGATCGCCTCTACCGCGATCGTCTTCTTTTCTTAGTAACTTTGCTGGAAGGACTTGTATTTTTTTCTCCTTATTCCAACTACGGCCTCATGTCTATCCATGATCTGCTGCCTCAACTTCCCAGATGAGGCCGCCTGCTCTTACAAACGAGTTTTTATATTTTAAGCAGACGCGGTCTCTCTGGTCTGTTCGATGACCTGCTTAAGAGCTTCCTCGGACTTATGACAATCAAAAGTAATAGTCATGTCTGTGAGATCAAGTACAGGAGGTATAGAAGAAGTAGCCAACAAGTCTGCAACTTTCGAGACCAGCAAGACCACTTTCTCTGGCAATGCAGTTTGCTTTTCAGAAGCTTCGACGATCTCCTTCGCCGCTCCCGCCTTAGTTGTATCTCTTGGAGGCTTGACTGCTACCATCTTCTTGGAGCTAGTTGTCTCTTTATTTTTCCCTTTTGGAGGAGATGCTTTGAGAGACCGCTTGGAGATCCAAACCAGCACGCTCACCATCTTCAATCTCATTCCGGACTCAGAAGTAGTGACCACTTTAATAGCTAGCTCGCTTTTCATTCAAGAAGCTTCTGGATTCTGGAGCCCCCAAGCCGTATTTATAGTTTCCCTCACATTTATGGCGGTCGCGGTCTCAGCGGTCAAAGCAAACATTTCTGAAGTTCCAGCGAAACTTGAAAATGTGCAGGGATCATGTTTGCCCGGAAGTCCACGGCCTCTCCTCTCCAACCAGAACGATCCTTCCCGGCGGTCTCAGATTTTAGAGACAGCCCAGATCGCCAGCCTCCACTCCGGTTTTCTCATCCAAGTCCCAGTGGTCAGGATCTTGGAGACCGCCAAGACCGGGCGGTCTTTTTCATTTTTCTTCTTATCTCTACCCGGGCTCTCCTATATCCTGGGCAACCCATAGTTTTTGGATCTGCCCATTTGGACAGCCTCTGTGTATATAAATAGGGGATAGGGGTACCTGAAAAGGGACTTTTACTTTGAGGCTCCAGCTTACAACCTGTGTAAGCGGTCTGGAATTATGTCACTTTTCTTCCTCTTCCCCTAGCCTGTTCTGGACTTTCATCTTGTAACCTCTCCTAAGATCAATTAATATAGTTTTTCTCATCAAAGGTCTCTCTTCTGGCATCTTTTGTCTCAAGTAACCTACGACACAGTTTTCTCCATCCCTTCTCTAGTGTTAGTTTTGGAGGTGCAATTTTTATGCCAACAGCTGGAACTCTTGACGTGGCAGTTTCATCAATTGTTGGGCTGGATAGAAACCAATAGAGCCCTTCTGGCCGGCTCTGCAAGTCAAATTAGAGACTTAATTGGGTTGCTGATCTCCCCTTCTATGAACCGATTGGCAATACTTATCAGCTCTTGATAAGAGTTGTGCTCTCAGGTGGTGACCTTAAATTTGAGGGGATCTTTTTGAAGGTGATTGACTAAGGCCACCATGTAGAGCGAGGGATCGACATCCCTTATTCCGAGGATCTCCCTCTGGAAGCGATCCATGAAGCAAGCTAAAGTCTCGCCTTTTCCCTGCTTGATCTTGAAGAGGGATGTAGGGCAACTCTTCCTTTTCTTTGACGTGGCGAACCTCAAGAGAATCTCTTGCCTCAAAATGCCAAAGCATGAGATGGATTGGGGAGGTAGTTTGTAAAACCACTCCCACGTCTGACCATCTAAAGAGGTGATTAAAAGCTTACACCTCATCGCATCTGAGAGAGACCTCAGAGCAATAGTAGATTCAATGGCTTGGAGATGAGAGACTGGGTCACTCTCCCCTGTAAATATGGGCAACTTTGGCTCTCTGAAGATGTTGGAAATTGGCTCCCAATGAACTCTATCTGTAAATGGGAAGTCTCTTCTGCTTCAAAAGCATCGGAAGGAGCAGGAGGGGCTGCAATAGGAGCCGGAGCATAAACATAATCCTCCTAAAAATTCTAGGCTTATACTGGAGTCCCCTGAGCTGCTGCTCTGAAGAATGCTTGGCGGGCTGCAAACTCCTCTCCATAAGACCGCAGGGGAGCTGTAGGCTAAGGGTTCGCATGGTCGGGGCGTGACCGCTAGCCCGAGAATCGGGATTGGCTACCTGATCGGTTTGAGGAAGGATTCTTTGGGAGATCATAGATAGGAGTTGGTTCGTGGATTCCAACTGTCGGGTTGTCTCACGATGGGATTGCTCAAGGTGGTGCTTGAAATGAAGCTTAAGGGATTCCAGAGAGTTCATGTTGGAAGAAGAGGTCAGCCGCCAGTGAACTGAATAGGCTAATTATCGCGGTCTAACATCTTGTCTGTCCACTGGTCACCTAAACACTCCGATCTGAAGGTCGCGTGTTCGCTCTATTGGCACAAAAATTGTAAATCCAAAACTCACACTTAAAAGAGATGGGGGAAACTGCAGAGAGCCGGTTACTTGGGAGGAAGGATGACAGAGGAGAGATCTCTGAGGAAGAAACTGCTTTGATTGATCTAAAAAATGATTACATAGGGGGTCCAAAATAGGTCAAGGTAAATGGTAAAAAAGTGATAAAATATGAGACCGCTTGCACAGGCCACAAGATGGAAACTTGAATCAAAAAGTCCTTTTCCTGGTGCACCTACCCCTCTATTTATAGATGTGGGGTCCTGCCAAATGGGAAGGTCCAAAAATAGTGGTCTTCCCAGGGTACAGGAGAACCGGGGCAGAGGAGAGAAGATACATGGGGTGCAAATAAAAAAAATGAAATAACCAAACTGCACGGTCTCGTTGGAACCTGGCCTCCTATGCCTTTGGAAATCTGCTAGAGAGGAGACAGGCAGTCAGGGAGGTCTCAAAAAATCGAGACCATCGGGGCCGACAATTTTGATCGAATAGGAGAGGCGCAGACTTCCAGGCAAATAGTCTCAGTGTTAGCCAGGATAAAATTTTGTGCGTGACTAATACTTTTTGCTACGGTTAGTTTTTGTGGCCAAAAGTCTTTCTCCAAGCGACCTATAGCCACAATTGTTTCCCGTGGACAGACCGTGACAAAAGATTTTTAGCCACAATTATAGACAATTTTCCAGGGCAAATTGCCCAGGCCAAAACTCTTTTTCTTTTCGTGAATGCAAGAAAAAGAGAGGGTGAGAAACTCGTTACCAAATGCCCTAGAATGGGCATTTCAGAAGCGACCAAATCTGAAATGATTGTTGAATTTTACTTTCGGCTATAGCTCAGACAAGAAAAATCTGTATATAACACCGGATCCTGACAGGATTAGGAAAATGTAAACAAAACAACAACAACACGTAGACATATATATATATATATATATGTACTAATAAACAAAAACTAGTGTTATCATAACACATGGGATAAAACACAATACAACACACAAAATTGAGAAATCTAATAGATAACAGATGTTCTAAAAAGGTGAGAATTAAGTTCTTAGACAATGAGGCACAAGGTCCCACCGGGAAGTGTTGCGGCAGGTAAAATCCAACAAAATATATTTTTTACAGACCAAATTTAATTAAGAGTTTTGTTTGATAAAAAAATAGTGTGAAAGCAAATGTAAGCAGAATAGAACTGGAAGATAGGAGACAATCATTCATCGTCATCAGCCGGAGGTGGGGTTGGAGCATGAGAGCATCGAACGGGCGGTGGCAGAAACACTAAGCTAGATCTCAAGGCTTGATGGTAGTTGAATTTCTGCATCCATAATGTTGCTACTTTGAGGTCTTCAAGGCACTTGTTCAGGAATGGAGGAGGGGGAACTTGATGCACATAAGTGGGTGGTGCAGATCTTTGTTCCTAAGCAGGTGGTGCAACATTTTTCTCATGTGCATCCGGACGTGATGTCGGTCATCCACAGCATTATCCCCATGCATGATAATCTCGAAACATTTGTTTGACTTCCACCCAATGACTCGAAGAAGCATGAAATGCACCATTGCAGAGAGAAAAATCTCATATAGCTCAGTTAACTGCTCCATGGGTGGCAGCTGGCTAAGCAGACCCATTCTTTTCACAATGTGGGTGATGAAGTGAGCTCCCCCAATTGCTCCAAGAAGAGAAAAAGAGTTTTGATGATAAAAATACTGTGCCAGGACTCGACCCAAGTGGAGGGGGATTTAATGGTGCATGCTAAAAATGTAAAGGAGGTCAGACCACCCCACTACATTTTGGCTTAGAGCACAGGCTGCAATGAATTGGCTGACTAAGTGTTGGACGTAGCGGACATCTGAAGATGGAATTAGAGTGGACTTAGTGGCATGTGCTTCTTAGAGATTTGAAGATTGCGTGATGGTGGATCACACCTGGTAAGCATGTGATACCAGGAGGAGGTCACTAGAGACATCATCAAAATCAGGCTGACAAATTTCTGCCTCGGAATAAGACTTGGCATCCACAGTGAGCTGATAAGTGGTGATGGTTTACATGTACCTAAGATCTAGAAGTTTCAACAAGGAAAATTCCCTGAGCTGGAGGATATCTTTGACAGCTCGATGGTGCAAATGAATTCTAGGGTGAGCTATTGGAATCCAATTCAGAGTTGTCAAAAACATCCCTCCACTTCCTGGAGTTGATGAGGTAATTGACCTACTATGTGAGTTGACCTCCGTCCCCAACACCTCAGAGAGCATCCTGTAACATCCCACAAACAACTAGACCCCCTAGGTGATATTTTGTCATGATTAGGTTATGACAATGCTCTGGGATGATCAAGGATGCCCTAAGAGTTTAAGGGAAAAGGTAAAGTCACCTTGGACTGTAAATAGTAAATTCTAGTTACCAAACCTAGGGTTGGAGTCCTAGGTATCAAGTTACCACCAAACCCTACCATGACACCCTAACCCTTTAAGGAGACCCTTGGGTCACAAAGGACCTGTTGAAACCAAGACTTGAGAACAAGACTTAGTCTCTGTGGAGTTCGGGCCCTCAACAAGTTGAGGGGTGACCTCACACTTACTCCTGCCAAGGGAGAACTCTAGGCTAGAGGATAAGGAACTAGGAACAAGGCCAAGGGCTTAGCGAGGGGGTTCCACCACACACCCGGAAGATCTTAAAGCGCTTCCCCTCCCAAGCCAATGCTAAGCTTGGGCACCCTTTGGAGGCTCTCCTCACCCACTAGAGAAATTTGGGGAGAGAGATGGCCAAAAGAGAGATATCTCCAAATGGTGCCCCATTGGTCCTATTTATAGGATTTTGAATTTGGTCTGCAAATAACCACAATCTGGCCTACGAGATTACCAAAATACCCTTGGATTTGGCCTGCGAATAGCCAAATCCCTCTGTTCCTAGGCTCTAAACGCAGAACCCCCTCCCCCCTCTCTTTGGGGTTGGGCGAGAGGGGGATGGCCACCCTTACCGGGGCTGGGGTGAGGCGAGCTGGAAGGGTGTCTCCCATTTGAGCTCGACCCCCGGCTGGGGGCGAGAGGAGCTCACCCCCGTGCTGGGATCTCGCCCCCCCCCCCCCCTTGTTGGGGGCGGGGAGGGGGGGGGGGGCAAGAGGAGCTCGCCCCCCTGCTAGGGGCGGGGGGTGAGAGGAGATCGCTCCCCGGCTGGGGGCGGGGGCGAGAGGAGCTCTCCCCCCCCCCCCACACACACCTGGGATCTCGCCCCCCTTGCTGGGGGCGGGGGGAGAGAGGTGCTCGCCCCCCTGCTAGGGACGGGGGTGAGAGGAGCTCGCACCCCCCAACTGGGATCTCCCCCACCCCCCCCCCCCCCCACCCTTGTTGGGGCGGGGGGGGGGGGGGGGGGGAGAGGAACTCGCCCCCCTGCTGGGGGCAGGGGTGAGAGGCCCCCCACCCCCACCCCCCCCCCCCCCGCCTCGGGTCGCGCCCCCCTCTGCTGGGGGCGGGGAGCGATAGGAGATCGCCCCCCTGCTGGGGGAGGGGGCGAGAGGAGCTCGCCCCCCCCCACACCTGGGATCTCACCCCCCCCCCCCTTGCTAGAGTCGGGGGCGAGAGGAGCTCGCCCCCCTGCTGGGGGAGGGGGCAAGAGGAGCTCGCCCCCCTCCTCAGATCTCGCCCCCCCTGCTGGGGGAGGGGGGTGAGAGGAGCTCACCCCCCTGCTGGGGGCGGGGGCGAGAGGAGTTCACCCCCCCCCCCCCCCCACCTGGGATCTCACCCCCTGCTGGGGGCGGGGGGCGAGAGAAGCTCGCCCCCCTGCTGGTTGCGGGGGGCGAGAGGAGCTCGCCCCTCTACTGGGGGAAGGGGCGAGAGGAGCTCGTCCCTCACCTGGGATCTCGCCCCCCCCCCCCCCCCTCCCCCTTGCTGGGGGCGGGGGGCAAGAGGAGCTCGCCCCCCCCCCCCCACCTGGGATCTCGCCCCCGCCCCCCCCCCCCCCCCCCCACCTGGGATCTCGCCCCCCCCCCCCTCCCCCCCCTTGCTTGCCTCCTACACGAGCTGGGCGAGCGGGAGGTCTCTACCTCCACCGCTCGCCCTCCTCTCTCCCTGCTCTGGAACATACTAAAAAATGATGTTCTAAAAGACCTCCTGGGTCCCGGGAACCCACTCGGCGAATACTGGGTTGTACACAATCCCCGCTCTTTTCGAGCGAGGTACACACTCGGAAAGAAACATCCAAGCCTGCATATTCGACGAGTGGTGCTGAAAATATGGCTAATGGAGCCACCTCGGGAAAAACATATAGCCTCCCTGAGAGGTCTTCCAACCCTGCCGGCTAGCAAGAGCCCAGCTAGCGAGACAACCTCGGGGGAAAAATACTTACCCTCCCTGGGAGTTCAACCTGCCTTGCCGGCTAGAGAGAACCCGGTCAGCGGAATCGTCTGAGGGGTGTTGAATACTTTGCTTCCCTGGGAGGTCAACCTGCCCTGCCGGCTAGAGGGTGCCCGGTCAGCGGAACCGTCCGAGGGGTGTTGAATACTTTGCCTCCCTGGGAGGTCAACCTTCCCTGCCGACTAGAAAAAGCCTGGACAGCGGAACCATCCGAGGGGTGTTGGTTACTTGCCTCCTTGGGAGGTCAACCTTCCCTACCGGCTTGAGAGAGCCCGGTCAGCAGAACCGTCCGAGGGGTAAAACACTTAGAAAAACTTTTATTACATTTGTCATCCGGTTACACGCAAAAAAACTAAGGAAATAAACCATCATACTACATTGGTTTAAAGGAAAAGCTAAGCACGGAGACCGGGACTCAGACTTTTACTCCCAGGTATGGTCCTCTTCGACCTCCTCTGGTTGCTGACGTTGCGGCTTCGGGCCCTCGCCTTCCTCATTTCGAAGAACTCGGGGCAGGCGGATGTCGCGTGACCCTCCTCATCGTGGAAGTCACAGTAAGGTAACTCTGCCCAGACTCCTCCTCTTCCTCCCTTACGATTTCTTCTTCTTATGTAGCATATCGCCATGGTTTGCTAGGGTGGTGGTGAGGGTGCCTTCGGTCCCTGCCTCCACCCTGGGAGTTCGGGTCCCTCTCCCTGGAAATTGTCCTCCTCTTGGTCGAACTTCCTCTTGGGAGACCCTACACCCCCCCCCCCCCCCCCCCCCTGCTGCTTTGTCTCTGGCTCACTTAGCTTGGCCAACCTCCTGCGAACTCCGAGTTGGCCTCCTCACTCTCAACTTCTTCCGCCACCCTTTCCATCAACTCCTCAAAAGACAAAGGATCTCTCCTCTTGAGGTCCCTCTTGAAGAATCCCCCCTGCATCCCAACGATGAAAGCGAGCTGGAGGGTCTAGTCTGGCACCTCTTGGGTGAGGAGAACCTCCTCCTGGAACCGGTCGACATAATGAGCCAGTGACTCCCCTGGCTCTTGCTTGATCTTGAAAAGTGCTTTAACATCCTTCTTCCTCTTCCTTGATGTCGAGAAGCGCAGTAAGAAACCTTGACGCAAGTCTTCGAAGGCAAAGATAGATCCCGCAGGGAGCTGGTGGAACCAATCTCTAGCCTTCTCCTTCAAAGTTGTCGCGAAGAGTCGACACTTGAAAGTGTCTGACATGGGCCTGATGGAAACCATGTCCTCAAACCACTGCAGGTGCTGGACGGGGTCAACCTTGGCGGAGTAGTGAGACATCTCCAACCTTCCGAACCCCTCTGGAACTGGGGCCGAGAGGATCAGCTCATACAAAGGACATCATTTGCTCGCCCCCCTTTGGGTCTGGACGAGATGGGGTATGACACCTCCCCACTCGCCCCCTTGGGGCTGGGCGAGTGGTGGTCTGGGACCTCCCCACTCGCCCCCATGGGGCTGGGCGAGTGGGGATCTGGGACCTCCCCACTCGCCCCCTTGGGGCTGGGCGAGTGGGGTCTGGAACCTCCCCACTCGCCCCCTCCTAGGGGACTGGGCGAGTGGGGGTCTGGGACCTCCCCACTCCACCCCACTAGCACCTCCTTCCTAGATTGCTAGCTGAGAGTGCTCTTACCCACCTGCTGAGATGAGACCCCCGGGGCACTTCCTCTCATGCCTTCGCCTATCACGGCAAAATCTACCTGCAAGGTCTGCAGGACCTCCTGCCTGAAACTTTCAAACATCTCCAACGTCACTCCAGCTACCGGGGGCTGCGAGTGGCCTGGGTCGGATCCTCCACCTCCAGCCATGGAGATCATCTTGAGAGTTTCTTGAGTTGGTCACTCTCCACGCTCACCGCACCATAATGTTGAAACCAAGACTTGAGAACAAGACTTAGTGTCTATGGAGTTCAGGCCCTCAACAAGTTGAGGGGTGACCTCACACTTACTCCTCCCAAGGGAGAACTCTATCCTAGAGGCTAAGGAACTAGGAACAAGGCAAAGGGCTTAGCGGGGAGGTCCCACCACACACCCGGAAGATCTTAGAGCGCTTCCCCTCCCAAGCCAATGCTAAGCTTGGGCACCCTTTGGAAGCTCTCCTCACCCACTAGAGAGATTTGGGGAGAGAGATGGCCAAAAGAGAGATATCTCCAAATGGTGCCCCCTTGGTCCTCTTTATAGGATTTTGAATTTGGTCTGCAAATAACCACAATCTGGCCTACGAGATTACCAAAATACCCTTGGATTTGGCCTGCGAACAGCCAAATCCCGATGTTCCTAGGCGCTAAACGCAGACCCCCCCCCCCCCCTTCTCTTTGGGGCTGGGCGAGAGTGGGCTGGCCACCCTTACCGGGGTTGGGGCAAGGCGAGATGGAAGGGTGTCTCCCCCTTGAGCTCGCCCCGTGGCTGGGGACAGGGGCGAGAGGAGCTCGCCCCCCTGCTGGGATCTCGCCCCCCCCCCCCCCCCCCCTTGATGGGGGAGGGGGGGGGGGGGGGGGCAGAGGAGCTCGCCCCCTGCTGGGGGCGGGGGGGCGGAGGAGCTCTCCCCCCCCCCTTGCTGGGGCGGGGGGCGAGAGGAGCTCGCCCCCTGGTGGGGGCGGGGGGCAAGAGGAGCTCGCCCCCCTACTGGGGGCGGGGGAGAGAGGAGCTCGCCCCCCCCCACCTGGTATCTCCCCCCCCCCCCCCCCTTGCTGGGGCAGTGTGCGAGAGGAGCTCGCCCCCCCCCCCCCCCCGCCTCGTGTCCCCCCCCCCCCCGCCTCGGGTCTCGCCCCCTCTGCTGGGGGTGGGGGGGTGAGAGGAGCTCGCCCCCTGCTGGGGCCGGGGGCGAGAGGAGCTCGCCCCCTGCTGGGGGCTGGGGGCGAGAGGAGCTCGCCCCCTGCTGGGGGCAGGGGCGAGAGGAGCTCGCCCCTTGCTGGGGGCGGGGGCGAGAGGAGCTCGCCTCCCCCCCCCCCCCCCCCCCCCCCCCCCCCCCGCCCCCACATGGGATCTCGCCCCACCCCCCCTTACTGGGGGAGGGGGGCGAGAGGAGCTCGCCCCCCTGCTGGGGGCGGGGGCGAGAGGAGCTCGCCCCCCCCCCCCCCCCCCCCCCCCCCACCTAGGTTCTCGCCCCCCCATAGCTGGGTGTGGGGGCAAGAGGAGCTCGCCCCCTGCTGGGGGCGGGGCACGAGAGGAGCTCACCCCCTTGCTGGGGGCGGGGGAGAGAGGAGCTCGCCCCCCCCCCCCCCCCCCCCCCCCCCCCCTGGCTGGCGGCGGGGGGGCGAGAGGAGCTCGCCCCCTGCTAAGGGAGGGGGGCGAGAGGAGCTCGCCCCCCATGCTGGGGGCGGGGGCGGGAGGAGCTCGCCCCCCACCTGGGATCTCGCCCCCCTTGCTTGCCTCCGACAAGAGCTGGGCGAGCGGGAGGTCTCTACCTCCACCGCTCGCACTCCTCTCTCCCTGCCCTGGAACATACTGAAAAATTATGTTCTAAAAGACCTCCTGGGTCCCGGGAACCCACTCGGCGAATATAGGGTTGTACAGGACCCTTTGCGGTCAACCCAATTGGTCAATTTGACCAAAGTCAACCCTACATCCAAATAAATCAAACCACCTTATTTATAGTCAATTAGGGTTCAATTTGACCAATTGACTTTCCCCAAGTCCCCTACCCACTAAGGGAGGCCAATGGGTCAACATTGACCCATTGGGCCCAATCAATTTCACCAATTTGACCAAAGTCAACACTTGGTCAATATTACCCAAGTTGGGTTAATCAAGCTCAAAGCTCAATCCCTTTGGGCTAAGCCCAATTTCAATGGCCCAAATGATTAGTCACCACTGAAATAACATGAAATGCCATCCAATTTATGGAGGGGTGACTAGGAGAGAGAAATTAGGAGTTTTCCTAGATTTGAAGAGAGAGAAAGTGGTCATTCAAGTGAATTCATGGCATTCAAGGTAAATTGACCCTCCATTCTTTCCCAATTGATGAGGATTCATTCCCTCTATCATTTATAAGGAGTTTTCTGATGATTTCATACTAAGGGGAGGTGAATTTGTTAGGAGATTCACATTGCTGAATTTTACCATTAAGGGCCCATTAATGGCATTCATCTCTGTAACCCCCCTCTCCCTCAATTGAGCCATTTATCCCCTTAAGAGGTTTGAGGGAAGTGAAATCCCCATCTTTCCAGAGAATTTCGTGCTCTCTAGCAGGAGATTGCCATGGCCCAAAAGCTTCTCAAGCATCCATGGTGAACCGGCGATAGGCACGGCAAACAGCCACCTCACAGGACCGATCCCCTCATCCTCCCTTAGTGCATAGATCATAGTCTATTTTATTTTAAAATTTGTTTCACTCAATTTGTCCCAATGGATCTCCCTTAGCACCCTTTTTGGTGCAAGGTGTCTCTGGGGCTATCCAGAAATGTATTTTAGTGCCCCCTCAATTAATCTACTAAATCAAATGACTTGCAATTTTGACCATAAGCCAGTCTAGCCATGACACACATCATATCCAGAAATCAGAATTTTTGGAGATGATTTTTCTATAGTTTTTGTAATACTGTAATAATACACACATGGTTTAAATATAGGTCTTGCGGACTTCAATATCCTACCAATCTTTGGTGGATGGTTTGTTGGAGTATTTTATGGTCATGGTTAAATTATCAGACCATTTGGGCTTGAATTGACTAGGTAAACTAATGCTCAATCTTAGTCACTTTGGGAAAGTTCACCTTTATTTATTTAAAAGTGCACTTAGTGGTTTTAGGTGACTTTCCCTCAACCAAAAGAGGAGAAACTCTGGTCACGACTTTGTTATCTAATAATACACCTTCTCAAGTAATTTTAGAGGGTTTTGGGTTGGTGCGTAAGAGAAACCCATTCAAACCTAGGGTTACATTTTGGGGTTAATGAAGGAGATGGGGACACATCACCTTGGATGGGCTTGAAACTTTGTAGATTGTTTAATAGGGTGAGTAAACACCCTGGATAATTTTATTGGAATTTTTAGAGTTATTATCACCCACTGAATATTTAATATTTAAATTTGTAACTTTCATTGCAAGTGCAAAATTTATGGTTATATATTTTATGATAGCTATGAAACTTCGACAGTGAACTTTTCATAATGCAATGAGTCTCTGGAATTTTTTTATAATTTTTGGATAAGGCAATTTGGTAGTTCCTTCATAATGTGCCAAAAGTCAATTTCCATGATTTAAATTAATTATGTGGCTTTCTGAATTTATAAAATTGTGAAATTTAGCCAGGAGTTTCTAGGGTCATGGTAGAGCTCTGGCAATTTTATTACCTTTACAAAATAATGATTTTGGTAGTTCCTTCACATTTTGCCTAGATTCAATTATAATGAAATAAATAATTGGGTGGTTATCTAACTTTAGAAAAATGTGAATATTGGTCAAAGAGCTTTTTGGGTGAATATTGTCCTCTGGAAAATTTATGGTAATTTTTGGATGATTCTTGTATGTACTTTGTTCATACAATTATAAAATGTAGCATTTGTAATCTAATTAATGAATATGGGCCCATAATCTTGAAAATAGTCAAACTCGCTTGGAGGACAGTTTAGGCCTATTAGAACCTCTGAAAAATTAATTCATGACCTTTGGGCATGTGGAAGTTGAAGTTGTTGGATCTATAGGCGCCCTTAGAGGGGGGAGGGTGAATAAGGGTTTTAAACTTTGTATGATTATTGAAGAAAATAATTCTCTGTTTCTACCGCCAGCGGAAGAGTTATCGCTCGGCGTTAGCGGCAGTGAAAATACTTGTAGGTTGAACAATGAAAATCATAGAGCACGAATCAGAGATGAAGAAACAAACATAATTTCTTTATCATTAAATTGAAATAAATATGATTACAAAAACTTTTCCCAATGACGCTTGGAAAGAGGCGACCAATGAAAATTCTTTTCGTTTTCTATACCAACTCGTATCCCCATGAACCGGTTGGCTTTAGCCGATCTCTCCCCAGATACGGCCTCAAGATGCTCTAGCCTTCCTATCCCCAAAAAGGCCTTGAGCACCCCCTAGATCTACTCCCTACACCTAGTCGCCAACACGAGGCGAATATCTCCCTAAGTCCTACCCATACCTAGTCTCCGTATGGCGAATTCCTCTACCGGACAAAGATAAAAAAATATAAGCGTTACAAGATAAGATAATGGAAAAACTCCCCTATAAGTAGAACCCTTGATGTAGATGTCATTTCACTTGCAAAAATTCGATCATTGTGGCTTGAGAGTGTTCCTCTTTGATGTTCTTGAGATCCTTGGATGTCTCCAATTGATTAGAGATTGTTGCAGCGAGAACACTCCATGTGTATGTTGAGAGAAGGCTTCTTGATCGCCGTTTTGATAGCCTTCACCCCTTGCACATGATTTTCTTTTGATCTCCTCTAAAGAACTCTCTCTTTGTATGAGTGGGAAACACCCCTCACTTTTCTCTAGACGGCTAGGGCTTTCAGCCCTCGAAAATTTCATCCAAATCCGTCAAGGGAAACTTATTTTCGGTATGATTTAAGTAGAGGTTTGCTGTCCAGGAAAGCTAGCGTCGGCGGTAGTGCTATAGCAGGGCGGAGCGGCATTGAGCAGTTTCCTTCCTTCTATTCTCATCAAATTCGTGGGTTTGGCTTCTATCTTTGGAAATACATTATTCCCCATGAAAATATGATATATTCTTACCTTCATAATGATATTGCATGCTCCTTTTGGTTTCTTAAATGAATCTTGATTGATTGGAGTTTCCAAATCTTGATTGATTGGTTTCATAATGATATTGCATACTCTTGATTGATTATTCCTTCCCGCGAGATCTCCTTCTTCATTTGCTCCTTAATCAGCATCAAGATGGCGGGACATCCAAAAGGTACTGCCGGGCGTTAGCCTTAACGCGCCGTGATTGTACTTGCCAAAATAGAGTCCCGTCGACATTCCTTTTTCTCCACTATTTCCTTCCCATCAATTGTTTCCATTTTTGCTAGGGCCAGCGGTAGTGCTAACGCTCCGCGGTAGAGCACATCTTTTTTTGTCGAACGCATCTTCGTCGAACGACCTCACATTTCGTCGAATGTTGTTTTCATTTCGTCAAACTCCATTTCATCGATCGCTAGCGCCAGCGGTAGTGCTAACGCAGTTTCATTTCGTCGAACGCCGTTTTCATTTGTCGAACTCAATTTTGTCGAATGCCAGTTCGTCGGACGACATCTACTTTCATCAAACACCATTTCGTCGAGCGCATCTCATTTCGTCAGACCGCTAGCGCCAGCGGTAGTGTTACCGCGCCGTGGTATTAACAGAGAATCATCCTGATGTCGCTTCGATGTCTTTCTTTTCACA
The DNA here is from genome assembly GCA_033032865.1 of Dactylorhiza incarnata. Taxonomy (NCBI): domain Eukaryota; kingdom Viridiplantae; phylum Streptophyta; class Magnoliopsida; order Asparagales; family Orchidaceae; genus Dactylorhiza; species Dactylorhiza incarnata. The sequence goes on from JAWHQI010000068.1 coordinate 6,267,060, forward strand.
CTCCTGTGGGGATTGAATGTTGATGATCCTGCACACTATAAACACAATGCAAGTATGATCAAATACAATAGGATTTGTTATTGTCAAACCAAGAGATGCGGAAAGCATGTTCCAACAAACTCCCCCTTTTGATAATAACAAATCCCTTTAGAAAGAAATAGTTCAAAAGATAGGAATTGTGTTTATTAAAAAGGACGCATGAAATTTAAGACATGTGCATATGCTCCCCGTAAATGAATGCTCCCCCTAAGTGAATGCCCCCCTACAACAAAAATTCCTATGAACTTGACTCCCTAAACATGTGAATTTCTTTCAAATTTATTCTCCCCTATTTGGTATTATCAAAAGAGGGTGGAGAGAAAGTCAAATGTTAAAGTGTGCAATAAATGTGTAGAGAGGGAATGAACAGGATAAAGAGTTAAACGCTTAGAAAAAAATACAATATATAGGAGTGAAAAAAGGAATGTGAAGAAATTGTCATAAGGAAACCACTTCTTGGGAAAAACGTATTCATGATCGAGCATACAAGTAGTAAGGGGGTGGAAAGCAAGGAGAAATATATTTTTTAAGTGAACATCTATATAAGAATGGTGGAGCATAGTAGATAATGAAGAGTTTTAGATAGAAATAGATGTTGTAGCAGTTTAAGTACACAAAATAATTTCAGTTGCAACATAGCCATACACTTGTTTTGAAAGGTAAGCAAGAAAGAGTAGACAAGGCGTTTGAGAGAGAAGGAAAGGATAAGGAGTTTTTATAATAATCTTCATAGAAATAGATCAGAGTTCTTAGCATAAGTATTTTCATAGAAATATATTAGAGTTTTTAGCTTAAAGATGAAATAATATAACATTTGCCAAGTAATATTATCATGTTAGTTCTTCCCCTTTATATAAAAGTTTTAAGCATAAAAAAGGTAATGATTTCCAAGTAACCGATCTACCCAGACAATATGTCTACATCCTAACCCCGTACTAAGTGACGGATGGGCATGAGGAGCTGCATACATGCCGTAGGTTGGGGTGTTAGTCCCATATGCAAACACTAGACAAAACTCAACCTAGCACTCTTTCCCCCCAGTGCCTTTCAAGGCCCCATTGGAACCCTCCATGGTTAAGGATAAGACATGACTTAGGTCAGGTAATCTAATGTCTACAACCCTACGCCCACGCTATGGTGAGATATGTAATCATGGGATAATAATAATTGGAAACATTTAACGTTTGAATCTAATGATGAGTTCATAGCTTATGGGTTTGTTAATTTTTTTTATTTGAATTTTTTTTTTGAATTTTTTTTAAAGAAAAAGGTCACATAGCTAATTTGAAATCCATTAATAAATCAGAGTTTTAGCATCACAATATTTTCATGTTTAGAGCAACCAATATAAATTCTACCAAGCAAGTCTACCATTTGTTGAAAAAGGAATTTTGATATTTAAGACTTTGATATAAGCATAAAAACGCAAGGTAAAAATATATGGTAATGATGCGGAAGACTTATAGAGATACAAGAAAACATCATTTTATAAACACAACGATTCATAAGAAGATATATGAGCTAAATTTCAACAATGAAGATGTTTTTGTAAATCATTTTGCATTTAAAATCTTTAATTTTAACAATAAAGTAACCAAGCATGAAATAATGTTTTCAAAAAGAAATTACTACAATGTTATATTAATTCACAAATTCGAAACATACAAAACATTGTAGAGAGCATGCTAGGTTATCTAGTGCATTTCATAAAGGAGTAGTATAGAATTAACATTAAGATCCAATACTCATGAGAAGAAGTGTTATGGAAGATAATGATGTGCACATAAGTGTATTTTGAATAGAGTAAACAAATGTTTTAATCAAAAATACAAAAAATATGTAAAGTAGCACAATAAAACACAAATAGTTTTACTTCCACACACTTCAATGCACAAAAAAATGTACAACTACCAAGGTACTTTGCACACACAATGCTCATTAAGACTTATCAGGGTGCAAAGTAGTGCTTGAGGGATCACATATTTTATTTTATTTTAATATTGAAACTAGTGATCCGGTGTACTTAAAAGTAAGTGGTTTTTATTTTGAAAGAAAGATAAGGTTTGCACAAGACACTTTACTATTCTTTCCAATGTGCTCAACCTCACAACGCTTATTAAGACTTATCAGGAGGTTTAAGTAGTGCTTGGTGGAGTTATTTTTGTCACTTTATTTTATGATTTTTGTTTTGTACAAAGTTCTCCGAATACACTTGTTTTGCAAACCAATATAATTTATGAAAACATAACCAATTTTCTTAACTTTTAAAAGTGCAAATAAAGATAGTGTAGGTAAAATACTTGTGCAATTTTAATTCTTTGTACTATTATAAAACATACACAAGCATTCTTAGATTAAAAACATATGTAGACGATGCCAAAATAAGTGAGTGAATAAATATCATTATCAAACATAAAACATTTACTCATACTTAGAGGCATGCTAAGCTTGGTTCTACACAACTTTTACAATATGATTTATGCACATGTGTTTAGAAGTATCAAAGCATGATAAAGACAATGTTTAAAGTAGTTTGAAAATATGAATCACAACATTGTAGAAGGACTTAAATGGTAGAAGAAATCATGCTTGATATTTACAATAGAGTCCATACAGTTTTTTTTAATATATAAAAATGATTTTATCTTTTTGTATTTGATTTTGTTTTTGTTTGGACAAAAAAAGAAAAATACACACAAAAATAAATGTTTTTGTAATTTTGGCTTTTGTAATTTTGCATTTTAATTTTTCTAAAATTAATGACATGCAGTAAAGCAAAAATAAGTAGGAAATATAGAAATACATATTTTTGTTGATTTTTGGAAATTTAAAGAAGACAGAAAATCAGAGCCTCGAGCTAGCGTCGGTGCTAGCGCGAAATGCAGCACACGAGTTTTTGAGATTTTGAAAATTTTGATTGTTGATCTTGATTAAGTGTACACCATTGGTAGGTTCATGCAGAAATTTCAGAATTTTATGAGATGTCTAGGTAGTATAAGTTTGCATGAAACGATTGCGTTTTCGTATTTTACTTAACCTGAGAGGTCTAGGACACTTAATTCAAGTCTTAGCAATTGATTTATAAACTATGATGTTGTTTGAATTTTATAGTTAAAAATTTTAGACTCACATAGTTTTTCTACCTTTTGATTTAGCACGACATTTAAGTGATATATCTATTATGAACACCAAAAGAAAACTTATACTAGGAAGTGATGCTGAGATAATGAGATTTGGTGCAAAGTCATAATGATATAGATCAATTTGATAGATGCTAGTATTGCATCTACAGAAAGAGGAATTGCAATTTAATTTTCTTAGGACCTAGAACGAAATAATGAACCTTTATATGAGCAATATTTATTCTATAGTCAAAGAAAAAATGTACATGCAATCTTTAGACATAATACAATCACATCAAAGTCAATGGTAACATAAATAAAGTTTAGAAATAATATCATTGCATTTATTACTTGAACTTATTGATCTTTGGTTTTGCATTAAAAGGATTCATGACACACTATTCATAATCAATCTGTTGGGTATTGTAGCCACAATTACCCTGATTTGAAGAAGTGTCCCTTGAACTAGGATGAATTGAATTTGTATTTGATTCCATCTTCTAGTTATGTGTTTGCAGGATTCTCATTGATAAGTACAAACCAAGGTCAGGTTTCAGTGAGTCGTAAACACGGGCCTATGGAATGTAATCCCTCATTGTATAGAGCAAAGTGTTGACTCATATTAACTCTCTCTCTCTCTTGGAATGTACTTCACTTTCAAGCACTAAGGAAAAGCTAAGAGTCAAAAGTTGTTGAATTCAGGATTGGAAGAAAGCCGTCTAAGTGATTTCGCCGAATAAGTCTTTGATTATTCCGACGAACTCATTGAAGAAAGATAACTCGTTCGATGATTTCATCAAAGAAAGAGCTACCCTCTTGATGAAGAAGTTCAGCCATTTAGTTCTTCTCTTCCCATCCTCTACAGGGTTTCAGCTAAGTAGTTTCGTCGGAAGAGTCGGGTTCCTCGACGAATTTGCCAGATCAACTACCTTGCCTAGACGAATTGGTCGAATCATTAATGTCCCTCGACGAATGCTGACAGAGCACGTTTTTGCCGTCCGTCTGTTTATTTAGGGCTTCTTTCCACGTGGTCATTTTTCATTAAGTGACGCTTCTAGCCGTTGGAGGAATGCATATAAATAGCTAAGAGATTATTTCCAATAAACCTAATCGCGCATATCGCCAAAAATGAAAAAGAATCCCGTCGTCTTTTGCGCTCTCGCTCTCGAAGAAGACGATCTACAGATGCCAATCGGATACCTGCTCGATTCCCTTATAAGTTCTCATTCAACAAGATCTCTGTGCTGATTAGATACTCCTCTAGATCTTGTTGGGTGATTAAGTATTTAGATCAAAAGCTTTCAAGAATCAAGGTTCTTCCCTTCCCGTCTCAAGTTCAGAAATTCATTTCACAAGGAAGAAGAAGACCTATCAGTTCAGATCTGAAGAAATAGAATCTAAAGGAGATTCTAGAAGATTGGATTCTATAATCCAAAGTATTTGTAATATCCCTTACTCAATCTTGTAGGAAGCTTGCTTCCGAGTTGTAGGAGTTTTACTCCGAGTTGTAGGAGAGTCATCTCCGAGCTTGTAAGAAGATTTTCTTCCGAGTTTGTAGGAAGCTGGCTTCCGAGTTGTCGGAGTTTTACTCTGAGTTGTAGGAGAGTTATCTTCGAGCTTGTAAGAAGATTTTCTTCCGAGTTTGTAGGAGCTTTGTCTCCGAGTTGTAGGAGTGGTGACTCCGAGTTGTAGGATCATTCTTGATTCGAGCTATAGTGAAGTAGCCTAGTCTAGCCAGGAGAGCTAGATAGGTGAGGTGGAGAGTGGACGACCCACATCGAGGAACCACTATAAATCCTTGTGTTGTGCTGTGTTCTTTTGGTTTCTTTGTGCTTTCATTTAAAGTTTTTAATTCCGCTAAAAGCCATAAAATCCACCTATTCACCCCCCTCTAGGTGATTTAGGTAGCAACTAGATACTTTCAATTGGTATCATAGGGAGGTTATTCGTTAAAAGGCTAACACCTTGAACAAGATCTCCTCATCTAGTTGCAAGAGCAAGTATGTCTGGAATGGAAAGATCCAAGGATTCCATCAAGTTGCCCGTCTGCACTAAGGAAAACTTCCCCATGTGGAAGGTGAGAGCAGAAATGTTCATGGAAGCTATAGATCCCAGATTGTCTCTAGTTATTGAAGAAGGACCATGTGTTCCCATGATAGTCTCCATTGGCTGTCCTTCCAAGCTTGTGCCCAAGAAAATTTCTGAAATGACTGAAGATGAGATCACCTTAGTCAACCTGGACAAGGAAGCTAAGAGCATCCTAGCGAATGCAATTGATGATTCTACCCTCAAGCAACTCGGTCACTACACAACGGCAAAGGAAATGTGGGACTCTCTAATAGCTCTTATGGAAGGATCAACGGAAGAAACAAACACTATAGCTGAGAAAAAGATCAGAACCTTGAGTGACAGTGACTCAAGTTGTTCAGACATAGAAAAGGAAACACTTCTCGGACTGACTGCACTATCTGAATCAAAAAGGGACATACGAGATGAAATCTATTCTGAACAGGTATGCATAAGGGCACCTCTGTCTATCACAGACTCTGAAGCAGAGACAAACTCATCAGAAAATGATGAAACATCCAATCCGGCAAATAAGTATGATGCTCTCTTAATAGCTCTTGAAAAGAGCAAGGAATTGATTAAATCTCAAGCTGAGGAAATCAGAATCCTTAAACCCTTCGAAGCACAAGTAAATGAGAAAATCAAGGAAGAGATCAGGTTATTCAATGAGCTCATTTTACTTCGGATGAAGTCCGAGGCTCAGGAAAGAACAATCAAGACTCTAGAGATGAAGCTTCGCACGAAAAGAAAGCAAGTAGCTCAACTCCCTAAACCTGAATCAATTGATTTTGGGAATAAAGGGAAGAGCACTGTTAGATCTCGGCATCATAACACCTCTGAAAAGGTGTTGACTCCATTTAACAGGTCTGATCAAGATAGTTTGCATTATCATCGGAAGACTGGAAGTTACTGTAGTAAGGAAAATATTCCCCACTATGGTAGAAGAAAGGGAATGGTAATGTGCACCGCGAAATCTCCAAATGAAGAAATCCAAATGGCCCATCCTGGACCATTTGTGTTTCGTACACCAGCCTCTACATTCAAGGGTAAGGAAGCATAATCCTCTCAATCTTTCCCTGCAAGGAAGCAAACTGGGTGCAACACCATAGCCAACCCTCACTTGAATATATCTAATGCCATCAACACCATAACAACTTCCAAGCTATCATCTGTTGATGTCAAACAGATAGGATCAAGTGAAAATGGGTATGTTAATGTACCCAATCAGCTACTCGCTGTGAAAAACAGAAAGAATGTTGTTGCCTTCTCAACTGAAAACAAGCATCATGGTGCTTCTTGCAAATCAAAAATTGCTCGGAACAGAAGGTACAACATCCATGAATGTTGGTGCTGTGGTAAAGTGGGACACTTTTCCAACGACTGTTGGCACAACCCTTGTGTGTCTAATGCAAAGAAGAGCTTTTCTGCTGGAGTTGCAGTAAGTAGAAATATTTATTGTTATACTAACCGGAACCTAGGACCCAAATCAGTTTGGGTTCCTAAGGGTAATTAATCTGTAATTGCAGGTATGTCCAAGGCCAACCAAAACTTTAATCAGGCATTTGGACAATGGATGTTCGTGGTACACGACCAGAACAAAAAAAAATCTATAGTAAAGTTGATGAAATGCTTAGGAAATTAGCTCAGGCTCTGAAGTTCTAAGGGGGAGAAAAGATTGAGGGGGAAATAATACAATGTCTTCTAAGTCAACCTCCAAATGTGAATCTCTATGTTGTGCTTGAGGGGGAGAATTGTGTTAATTTCTCATGCTTCTTACTCCCTATCTGGAGTAGTCAGACCGGGGGAAGAAACAATTGCCAGGCAAAGAAAGTTGATAAGGAATGTTGAACAAGGGGACAGGATCAAGTCGACGACAAAATCAGCAAATATACTTAAGATTTCAAGCTGGGTACTTCTCGACAAATTCGTCGAGAGTGCTCAATTGCTTCGACGAAAACACCTCCTCATCACTAAAATTCGTCGAATGTCTAACCGCAGACCAATTTAAATAACTTTGCATCCGAAGAGTCGCTTCTAACAGGTACGCGTGATAAGTAGGATTTATGCGTATTTTTATTATAATATTTAGGTTAAGTTTAATATAATTTTGTAAATATTATTTAGATTTTAGTTAAAAATCACTTCTTTTGTAATTTTAGTTCTAAATATAATTGTATTTTTGTTTTGCAGATTTTTCTGGAAATTTTGGTCAAAATTCATAGTACACGCCCTAGGTCACACCCGTGACCAAGGGCGTGTAATCTTAATATATTCCCAGAACAGCTGCCGTGCGATCAGAGCCAAAATCCACAAGTCACGCCCTCGGTCACGCCCGTGACCCGAAGTCACGCCCGTGACCAAGGGCGTGTAACTTTAAAGATCACATCAAACTTTCCACGTGGACCTGTCAGCCACCGAATCCAATGTTGACCCAAGTCACGCCCGTGACCCAAAGTCACGCCCGTGACTTTCACGCGTGATCCCTGCTGTCTGCCGCGCCGAATTAAAGCCCATGCTGCATTGATTGAAGTCGTCCTGAGTCACGCCCGTGACCCAAATGTCACGCCCGTGACCCAAATGTCACGCCCGTGACATGTCTAATTTTCTCCCGCCGTCACGCAATCACCCACGCCACTGTCCCCGCTGCAGAACAAATATTACACGCCCTAGGTCACGCCCGTGACCGAGGGCGTGTAGCCTGAATTTTTCTCCTATAAATTCAGGAGCTCATTTCCAGCAATTCCGGCTCCCTCCCCCCTGCCCATTTGGGCTGTTCTTGTACAGTTTTCCTTATTTTTCATGTTTTAGTTAGTTTTTACTTAATGCAATTTCCTTTCTTAAGCTTAGTTTAATTTCTTGTAATTTTATTTCATGCAAGTAGTTAGCTTTAATTTCATGCAATGTAATGTAGGTTTTATTTCATGTAATCTCTTTCTTTTATGGCAATGAAAATTTAAGCTTTCTTTTCTTTTCGCAAGCTCTCTTTCTCTCTCTTTCTTGTTTTAATTTTTTTCCTTTAGCAATTATTTTGTAGTCTTGATTTTTAGCAAGCTTTGAATCAAAATCATCTCTTTCCTTATTATCGTATCTTCTCTCCTTCGATTTATTCTCGAAATATAACGATATCGGTTTCATATTCCGGTTATGAATTTCGGTATTTGTTTTCGTATTCTAGCTAGCCGAGAGGACGTGCGTACGAATCGATCACTCGAGAATAAAAAGAGTTGCACGCACCCCTCGAGAGAGGATGACGTAAATCTTCTGGATAGGAGTCAAATCCTATAGTGGGATTCACATCGTAAAGCAAGTCTTAGGTAATCAATTATAGGACGAGAGTCCGGTTGATTTTTCCTAAGCTTAGTTGGGCATTAACCTCGAGAGAGGCATGTTCGAGCATCGGGAATCCCCACGGTCAAGGTTTAGAGTTGAATGATAGTATTTTATCTTATTATTTCATTTCAAAGTTTTGTTTTAAATCAAGTTTTGTTTTCTTCATTTTATTTTGGTTCTCTTTTTAATTAGCTTTTCTTTCCTTTCCAAATTATTTTCTTCGATAAAATAATAGTCCGCTTTCTCGAAGTAGAAGTACTCGACAAACCCGAGTTTAATACGACCTTGGTATTTTTATAAAATATCCTATATTATATACGATAAGGTACGCTTGCCTTCATCGAATATAGTTTTGGAAAATATCATCAATCTTCTTCGCATTATCTTAAATCATAAACCCACCAGAAGAAGATTTAATTTTTCTTATCAACGCGCCTCTACCTTCACTTCAAAAATAAAAAATATATATGTGAATGTCGGATTTCAAAGGTCACGCTCACGCATTCGAGGGCCTAGCCTTCCGTCGATTGAGCTTCCTCATCGCATTCGCTAATTTCGCTACTCCATCGAATCTCTCCACCGCTTCCGACAAGTCCTTTGCCACTCCTCGCCGACCTCGCCAACTTCAGCACTCATCTCCCTCAACTCCGACACTCTCACTCACCACTCTAACTTGCAATGTCTCGCAAAGCATCAGGGATGCTCCAAGCCGGAGGAGAACTTGTCAGGACCAGATTCATTGATGCTCCGGATGAATTCAAAAATGTCATACTTTGCCTAAAAGAGTCCAGATTGTCATTTGTGCTCGAGCATCCTTGCCTAGTCCTTGAGAAAGACATGCTCGACTTCTATAGTCATGCCAAAGTTCGTCGAAGTGGAATGGTAATCAAGTCTAAGGTCAAAGGGACTGTGATTAAAATGAAGCCATCAAAAATAACCACGCTTCTGCTATTGCCCGAGGTGGAGGAAGAGGATTGCCTATCTGATGAGGATCATCAAAGATGAAAGAGTGGGTTTAGTTCATATTTATTTTATTAAAAGATCTTGCTTAATTTTTACTTTCAAAGTAAGTGATATATATATAAGTGAGTTTGCTGATTTCTGTATGAGCAATAAAATCAAACAGTTAGAGTGCATATAAATAACAACACAAATAAAAATAGAAATAAACAAGCAAACATGAAGCACAATCCAGATGACACAAGATGTATAGTAGTTCCCCTCAACTGGGTACATCTACTCTTCTAACCACTGGTAGGATTCCACTATGAGGTTATTGATAAGGTGCCCTAACACCAGGTGAGCTGTTGATAAGGTGCTCTAACCAAACTGCAGGTTCTTGCTAAGGTGCCCTGTCACCGAGAGTTAACTTTTGAAGGGAGTTATAACCTTGTACAGGATGGGGTGAAGTAAGGAAAGATAAAAGCAGAAATTAAATTGTTCTTCTCTGTATAAGAAGACTTTCGAAGATCTTGATTTGAAGTTAAATGGATCTTGATGAAGATGTTTGAAGAGCTCCACCTATCTTATGAGAGTTGATGACAGTTTTGGAGCCCTCTTCTCTTGATTGTACAAATACTTCTTTCTTCCTATACAGAGATGATCCTGAGCAAATGGTTGTGATCGGTGTCTCAGGATATATGTGATCTGCAAGAAGATGTTAGTACAGAAGAAGAACAACAAGATGAATTTTTTCTTTTCTGTCGTGTGTATGTTGTATATATCTCTCTTTATGTGAGTACTGCTCTGTTCCTTTTATAATCTGAAAGCCTTTGCTCTTAATTTGAATTCTTCTCTTGGGAAGAAGGAAAGAGCTTAAGTCTCCATCAATGATTTGACTCCTCGAGAAGATAACCTGTCGTTGCTTTTTATTAGAGCTGGTCTGCAACTGCTAATAGTATTGATTGATCTGCAATGGCTAAGAGGAATAGTCAAAAGATAGAAAAGAAAATATAAACTAATTTAGAGAGAAATTCGTCGATCCCGCTTGATATTTGTCGGGCTGTGCTCGCCATCTTATGTACTTGAGCAATTGTCTTTATCTTGGAATTCGTAGACCGCTAAAATGGCTAGATTGAGTTTGTCGAGTGTCGTTCAGAGAATGCCTGCCCGCTCCAATTGTTCTGACTGGATTCGTCGAGCGCCGTTCGCTATTTGTCGAACGCTGTTCTGATGAATATTTGTCGAGCGCTGTCTGGCTATTTGTCGAGCGCTGTTTGGCTATTTGTCGAGCGCCATTTGATATTTGTCGAATGCAAAGAACTTATATTATTTGCTTAAGTATATTCTCCGATTCGATCGCATCATATTTAATTTATGTTAATTTAGATTGATCTAAATTATTAGATTTAACAAAAGGATGGATCCTAACTCAAATCAAAAGCTATGGTTCCAACAATCTCCCCCTATTTGAGTTGGGATCAAATCAAAACTAGTGACCTGGTAATCTTAAAATGGCTTTTAGAATTTTCAGTTGCAGCAGCTCATTTCTTGAAGTTAAAATTTTCACTTGCAGAGATTAAATTTTTGATATCAATTGAAAGGGGTTTTGATTTTCTCTCTTACTTGGTTTCTCTGGATTTCTCATTTTCTCTCTCACTTGAGCTTTAATAATTTTTGTTCTTAAATTATTTGAGCAACTCTGCTTTCCTAAAATTATAGATTTAGAGTTTTCAATTGCAGCAATCTTTAATGGATTTCTAAGGAAATTTTTGTCTGATATCTTCTTTCTTAAGATTCCTCCCTATCAGAAGAGACTCACACTCAGTGCTTCTGATTATTTCTAATTAATGCAACTACAGTAGAATGCTCAACATAATTTGAGAAGGTCTATAAGAACATTGAAGTTATCTGACATTAATATTTTTATGCTTGTTTATTAGGAATAGAGTTTAATGGTGAGAAACTTATTAATAGTTTAATTTAGAAAGTTTCTTAAAATATATTAGCCTTTTTATTTCATTGAAATATAAGTTTGATGATTTTTGTTGATCATGATTGATTAATTTCTCTTTAGAAAGTTGTTCAAATTTTTTGGCCTGCATTTTGAGATTTCTCCCATTAGTTGTGCTTGCCATATAAAATTTGTTTTTAAGAGAAATAGTTTGTTCTTCTGAAGATTTCAAATTTTCTTGAAGCTTATTATTCTCAGGAGTTAGAAAATTTATATTTATTGACTCTTTTAAAGGTTTATTTTCATATTTTATTAATTCTGTAAATGTTAATTTATGATTAGTTTTATCTTGAGTAGAGGTAAAGTTATAAGTTGGAGTTACCTCAGCTACCTCAAGTTTTTCCGATTCGATTTCTGCATCTGGAATTTGAGATGAGCATCCATATATGGCCATCATGCAGAAAGCTCTAGCTCTAAGTTCTTCTTCCTGTTCTTCTTCACTTAGGTTTGTTGATGGTTCTGCATCAAAAATATAGTTAGTTGAAGAAATGGAAGAAGGTTCACGATTTATTTCGGCAGTTTTCTTTGAAGAAGATATATCAGCGCCAACATAAACAGGCCCTTTCATTGCTCTCGAAGGAGACTTGAGACCCATGGAGCTAGGTAATGCAGGTGTAACTGCCTTTGATATGAGGGGAGGTCCTGTCAAAATAAATTTGTAAGTTTCTTCATTTGTGGCATTTGTATATATCTTAATTCGATCTTGCCATAAAGTAGATCTATCAAGATTACAAAGAAGTGGATCTGAAGATAAAAGATCTTGTGTCATTTTTGAAAAACAAAACAAAAAATATAAGAACTAGGTGATCTTTATGATTTCAGGTGTTATCCTGTGTGACAAATCAACCTTTCTTTGATACCAATTGAAAGAGTGGGTTTAGTTCTTATTTATCTTATTAAAAGATCTTGCTTAATTTTTACTTTCAAAGTAAGTGATATATAAATATATAAGTGAGTTTGCTGATTTCTGTATGAGCAATAAAATCAAACAGTTAGAGTGCATATAAATAACAACACAAATAAAAACAAAAATAAACAAGCAAACAAGAAGCACAATCCAGATGACACAAGATGTATAGTAGTTCCCCTCAACTGGGTACATCTACTCTTCTACCCACTGGTAGGATTCCACTATGAGGTTGTTGATAAGGTGCCCTCACACCAGGTGAGCTGTTGATAAGGTGCTCTAACCAAACTGCAGGTTTTTGCTAAGGTGCCCTGTCACCGAGAGTTAACTTTTGAAGGGAGTTATAACCCTGTACAGGATGGGGTGAAGTAAGGAAAGATAAATGCAGAAATTAAATTGTTCCTCTCTGTATAAGAAGACTTTAGAAGATCCTGATTTGAAGTTAAATGGATCTTGATGAAGATGTTTGAAGAGCTCCCCCTGTCTTTTGAGAGTTGATGACAGTTCTGGAGCCCTCTTCTCTTGATTGTACAAATACTTATTTCTTCCTAGGTAGAGATGATCCTGAGCAAATGGTTGTGATCGGTGTCTCAGGATATATGTGATCTGCAAGAAGATGTTAGTACAGAAGAAGAACAACAAGATGAATTTTTTCTTTTCTGTCGTGTATATGTTGTATATATCTCTCTTTATGTGAGTACTGCTCTGTTCCTTTTATAATCTGAAAGCCTTTGCTCTTAATTTGAATTCTTCTCTTGGGAAGAAGGAAAGAGCTTAGGTGTCCATCAATGATTTGACTCCTCGAGAAGATAACCTGCCGTTGCTTTTTATTAGAGCTGGTCTGCAACGGCTAATAGTATTGATTGATCTGCAACGGCTAAGAGGAATAGTCAAAAGATAGAAAAGAAAATATAAACTAATTTAGAGAGAAATTCGTCGATCCCGCTTGATATTTGTTGGGCTGTGCTCGCCATCTTATGTACTTGAGCTATTGTCTTTATCTTGGAATTCATAGACCGCTGAAATGGCTAGATTGAGTTTGTCGAGTGCCATTCAGAGAATGCCTGCCCGCTCCAATTGTTTTGACTGGATTCATCGAGCGTCGTTCGCTATTTGTCGAACGCTGTTCTGATGAATATTTGTCGAGCGCTGTCTGGCTATTTGTCGAGCGCTGTCTGGCTATTTGTCGAGCGTCGTTCGACATTTGTCGAATGCAGAGAACTTATATTATTTTCTTAAGTATATTCTCCGATTCGATCGCATCATATTTAATTTATGTTAATTTAGATTGATCTAAATTATTAGATTTAACAAAAGGATGGATCCTAACTCAAATCAAAAGCTATGGTTCCAACAAAAGAGCCCTTCTCTTTTGTGGTCTACAGAGAGGAACAACTGGTGTTCGAAGGAAGTATATGAATGGAGAAGGCAAAATCCTGTCTGATATCATGGGAAAGGTCCTACTCTGCAAGGTACGTTCACATGACTACCTCTCAACTGAAATGTTCCAGCTGATTGCAGCTGTCATCTGCCGGAAGAAGATATACTAGGGCAATGTGTTATTTCAGAGGATAAAAGATAGTCAGCAAGTTCCAAATTTTGGAAGGATTATCAGTTTATTTCCAAATATACTGGATGGCGACCAGTTTGATATGAAAAATGGTATAGCAATTCATCATCTCAAGAAGATAGACTCCTCCATAATAGATAGATGGGAAGGGGTGATTATCAGGCCCGATCTCAAGAAGCTTGTTGATCCTGAACCAGCTGACACCGAGCAAAGACATGAACCATCTCCACTCAGACAATCTCCACCTCCAGCCACCACTCCACCAACTCATACTTCACCACCCAGACAATTGGTATCACCACTCAGACAATCTCCACCTCCTGCAAACTCTCCTCCACCATCTCATATTGCACCTCCAGTCATCACCTCTCCTCCTCAATTAGAGATTACACAACTGCTAGTTCCTAAAATTCCATCAGCTGAGAAGGAAATCATCCCGTCACCAGTTGTACTCCCTCCACAAGGACCACTCTCGTCAGCATCAGTCCAAACAGATATTGAAAGTCAGTTTGCTGCCTGTGTTTCAGGTATCGAGAAGAGTCTCAACCTGATTCCTAGCCAGTACTCAGAAATGATTTTTCCCAGAGATCGGGAAGTGTTGATCCTTGATGATGATGATGATGATGATGATGATGATGATGATGATGACACTAACGACCCAGACTATCAGCTCAGTACATAGGAAGATGATGTTGAGGATAAGGTTAGTGTTGATGATGAGGAAAATGATGAGGATCCAGATGATGATGGTGATGCTCCAGATCCTGACAGTGCACCCTTCAAAGCCCTACCAGGAAGATTGACCCCTGTAGTTTCTGAGGGGGAGTCAGCCCTACAAGATAAGGAGAAGGAAACTCATAAAGATGAAGAAATGTCAGCTCCTCAAGAAAGAGATCTGCCTGATCAATGGGGAGATAATTCACATGAATTCATTTTTAATGACGAAAGCCTTAAAACTCCCTCTCCTGTAAATGTGCCTTCTCCAGTGCCTTCCACCTCAAACAGTGAGCTGCTCCAAACTATGGAAGCATTGCTCAAATCTCAGGCTGAGCAATTTGAATTTTCTTTAAAGCAAGTCTTTTTGAAAATCAAGGAAGTTGAGAAGAACATGAACAATGGTCTTGCTGAAATTAAGCACAATATGTCGAAAATGAAAAATGATCTAGACAATCACTTATCTACTGGAGTGGACGCAGTACGCTGCACAACTGAAGGTTTGAGAGCTGTGTATGACCAGTCAAACTATCTGTTGCAGGGCCAGAAAAATATTTATGAGCAAAGTGATAGCATCCAAGATGATATCATCTCCGATCTATCCAGATTCAAATCGGAGGTTTTGCAATCTATTTCTGCCTTCAAAGATGAATTTCTCCAATCCGTCTCTGAAGAAGTCAGAAAGGGGGAGGAGAGAATTACATATCAATTGCATGATCAAAGCCGGGAAATAGAAAGTAAATTCACAGAGGCAAATGTTGAAAGACACCATGGTCTGAATTGGTTATATGAAACATTCATTGGTGTTCCTCAGCAAACTCCTGCAGATCAGCCTCCAATAAGTACTTTTGAGGACTTCCCTGTCAACCCTCCTTCCCAGTATCCTCAACTCTGGTCTGATGTTGAAGATGTTGCTGAGCCCTCTATGCCTGCTCCTAAGAAAAGAAAGCTAGATGAAGGTACTTCTTCCCACAGACCAGTACATTCTCCAAGAAGAAACCTAGCTATAGTAATTAGAGAGCAGCCAGTGGCCGAGAGAAGAGCTGGTCAAGAAGTATGGAGTCCAATTTCCAAAGCTATTATCTTGGACAACTACAATCTTTTGGAAATTAGAAATATCAAATCACTTGAATACTATAGCCAAGAGGAGTATAATATGTATAAAGCTGCGAAGCTCAAAAGAAAAATCCATTTCAGAAAGTATGGCTACAACAATCCAGCAGCACCTCATCCTCCTCCCAGATATTATCCAAAGCCTAAAGAATACTTTGAGAGGCAATATCAGAAGGCCAAGAAAGAAAAGGCTAAAATGCCTTAGCTCGTGTTATGAACGATGAAATCTTAAAACATTCTCATATATATATTTGTTGATGTTTTGATAATTCATCTTATTTTACTTGTCTTGCTATATCCTGCTAAGCTTTCATTATATGTATATTTCTTGCCTGTGCAATTTACCTTAGTAGATAGGGTTCTAACTTCTTCAAACAGAGGGAGATTGTTGGGTATTGTAGCCACAATTACCCTGATTTGAAGAAGTGTCCCTTGAACTAAGATGAATTGAATTTGTTTTTGATACCGTCTTCCAGTTATGTGTTTGCAGGATTCTCATTGATAAGTACAAACCAAGGTCAGGTTTCAGTGAGTCGTAAACACAGGCCTATGCAATGTAGTCCCTCATTGTATAGACCAAAGTGTTGACTCATATGAACTCTCTCTCTTGGAATGTACTTCACTTTCAAACACTAAGGAAAAGCTAAGAGTCAAAAGTTGTTGAATTCAGGATTGGAAGAAAGCCGTCTATGTGATTTCGTCGAATAACTCTTTGATTATTCCGACAAATTCGTCGAAGAAAGATAACTCGTTCGACAATTTCGTCGAAGAAAGAGCTAACCTCTTGACGAAGAAGTTCAGCCATTTAGTTATTCTCTTCCCATCCTCTATAGGGTTTCAACTAAGTAGTTTCGTCGAAAGAGTCAGGTTCCTCGACGAATTCGTCATATCAACTACCTTGCCTAGACGAATTCGTCGAATCATTAATGTCCCTCGACGAATGCAGACAGAGTGCATTTTTGTCGTCCGTCTGTTTATTTAGGGCTTCCTTCCACGCGACCATTTTTCATTATGTGACGCTTCTAGCCATTGGAGGAATGCATATAAATAGCTAAGAGATTATTTCTAATAACCCTAATCGTGCATATCGCCCAAAACGAAAAAGAATCTCATCGGCTTGTGCGCTCTTGCTCTCGAAGAAGACGATCTACATTTGCCAATCGGATACCTGCTCGATTCCTTTGTAAGTTCTCATTCAACAAGATCTCCGTACTGATTAGATACTCCTCTAGATCTTGTTGGGTGATTAAGTATTCAGATCAAAAGCTTTCAAGAATCAAGGTTCTTCCCTTCCCGTCTCAAGTTCAGAAATTCATTTCACAAGGAAGAAGAAGACTTATCAGTTCAGATCTGAAGAAATAGAATCTAAAGGAGATTCTAGAAGATTGGATTCTATAATCCAAAGTATTTGTAATATCCCTTACTCAATCTTGTAGGAAGCTTGCTTCCGAGTTGTAGGAGTTTTACTCCGAGTTGTAGGAGAGTCATCTCCGAGCTTGTAGGAAGATTTTCTTCCAAGTTTGTAGGAAGCTTGCTTCCGAGTTGTAGGAGTTTTACTCTGAGTTGTAGGAGAGTTATCTCCGAGCTTGTAGGAAGATTTTCTTCCGAGTTTGTTGGAGCTTTTTCTCCGAGTTATATGAGTGGTGACTCCGAGTTGTAGGATCATTCTTGATCCGAGCTATAATGAAGTTGCCTAGTCTATCTAGGAGAGCTAGATAGGTGAGGTGGAGAGTGGACTACCCACATCGGGGAACCACTATAAATCCTTTTGTTGTGATGTGTTCTCTTGGTTTCTTTGTTCTTTCATTTAAAGTTTTTAATTCTGCTAAAAGCCGTAGAATCCACCTATTCACCCCCCTCTAGGTGATTTAGCTAGCAACTAGACACTTTCACAATCCTTTTATTATTATTTTTTGTAATATCTTATATCAAGTTGAATATCTAATTTATAAAGATGATATAAGGTGATTGTAGGCAATGAATTTAAGAAAGATAGATAGGTCATCAAAAATAAAATATGACTTTGAATTTTGATCAATTTGATTTATAATCTCATTAAGCTTTAAGAGATCAAATCACATTTCCAACAATATATTAGATGAACATGACATGATAGCAAAAAAAAGAAAAATTAAAAGACATTAAAGCATATCATGAAGTAAAAAATTGTATATATCATTTTGAAAATATTCTACTCCATGCATTTGGTGATACCTAATGAATAAGAGATTTAGGTATCCAAAGGGGACCATGTGGGATGGTTCCTTTGGGTACCCAAATATAACGTGTTGACTTTTGGGGAGACAAGGATGGATGGACCCTTTCTTTTGACATTAGTGCGTCATTCTTAAGTATGGGTCTCCATTCATACCTTGGACAAACATTATTTTTAGTTTTCAAATTTCCATAATCATTTACTTGAATATTTGGATAAAAATGATTTTTGAATTTATAATTTGAAGGAAATTTGTTTGCATTTAATTTTAGGTTGGGAGAAACATGATTTTGTAAATAATGGTGATTTTGTTTTTGATTTACAAATCCTTTATGTTCCTTACTCCCATTATTAAACTTAGATAAGATGTTCATATTCATATTCAACTTGTTTTTAGATATAGTTTGATATTGTGAATTTGTATTTACAATTTTTATAAGCAAGTTGATTTTTTATTTTAATTCATCATTCTTGATCTTTAAATTATGTCTAGCTTTATTATAAGCGATTATGCTATTTTTAATAGTGGAAACAATTGAATCAATATGATTTTGATTGTTATCTCTATATTCATCAAATATTTCATCCATCTCTTTAATTTAAATTTTATAGTCTTTACACTTAGCACAATCATTTTTCAAAGATGAATTTTCTAAACATAATCTTTCATTTTGTTCATTTACAAAAATTAACTCCTTTTCAAGTTTCTTTAGTTTTTCTTTTATTTCATTATATTATACACAAGGTGCAATGTTTTTAACAAAGGAGCCATGATTAGAACTAGATAAATTAGAATTTGATTCTTCATTAATTTTTGTGTTAAATTTTTATTTTTTAAGCGCAAATGTTTATTAGCATTTTTTAATTTCTTAATTTTGTGCTTTGTAGTTTGAAGCAATTGTAATGTAGAAATAGAATTACATACAATAAGAGATTTTGATTTCCTTACAATGCTTGTGGATGAGGCAAGATTTGAACATGTTGTTCCTTTGTCTTCTTCATCTTCCTCTTTCAAACAAGAGTTTCCATCATCCTTTCCGCTTGATGAGCATTCTATAGATCCATCATTTGAGTAGCTTTCTTGAATATTTATGCAAGCTTGTATGTTCTCCAGTTCTTGTGTTTGTTCCATACCTACAGAAGGAGAATCATAAGTTCTTTCAAGAAAATTCCAAATCTCATAAGCGGTAGGTAAAGTATAAATATGTTTGAAAATATTTTGGTTTAACGCACAAAATATACTATTCATAGATTTTGCATTTTAAAACATTTCATTTCTATTTAATACACTAGGTGGTTTTTCAATTGTAATGTTCCAAACATCTATGCCTAAGGACTTGAGAAATTTTTCCATTAAATTTTTCCACCTTTTATAATTTTTCCCTTCGAATAAAGGTGGTGCTAGTGATTTTTCATCATAAAAATTCTCCCCACTAGTAGAAACGAGATCATGATCAAGAGACGCCATTATTCCCGGTTGTTAAGCCGAATTGGAATAACCTACCTCTGATACCACTTGTTAGATCTGTAGGCGCCCTATGAGGGGGGGGGGGGGATGAATAAGGGTTTTAAACTTTTTATTATTATTGAAAAAAATAATTCTCTGTTTCTACCGCCAACGGTAGAGTTACCGCTCGGCGTTAGCACGAATCAGAGATGAAGAAACAAACATATTTTCATTATCATTAAATTGAAATAATTATGATTACAAAAACTTTTGCCAATGACGCTTGGAAAGAGGCGACCAATGAAAATTCTTTTCATTTTCTATACCGACTCGTATCCCCACGAACCGGTTGGCTTTAGCCGATCTCTCCCCAGATACGGCCTCAAGCCGCTCTAGCCTTCCTATCCCCAAAAAGGCCTCGAGCACCCCCTAGATCTACTCCCTAGACCTAGTCGCCAACACGAGGCGAATTACTCCCTAAGTCCTACCCAGACCGAGTCGCCATGTGGCGAATTCCTCTACCGGACAATGATAGAAAATAAAAGCGTTACAAGATAAAATAATGGAAAAACTCCCCTCTAAGTAGAACCCTCGATGTAGATGTCGTTTCACTTGCAAAGGTTCGATCGTTGTGGCTTGAGAGTCTTCCTCTTTGATGTTCTTGAGATCCTTGGATGTCTCCAATTGATTAGAGATTGTTGCAGCGAGAACACTCCATGTGTATGTTGAGAGAAGGCTTCTTAATCGCCGTTTTGATAGCCTTCAATCCTTGCGCATGATTTTCTTTTGATCTACTCTGAAGAACTCTGTCTTTTGATGAGTGGGAAACACCCCTCACTTTTCTCTAGACGGCTAGGGCTTTTAGCCCTCGAAAATTTCTTCCAAATCCGTCAAGGGAAACAGATTTTTGGTATGTTTTAAATAGAGGTTTGCTGTTCAGGAAAGCTAGCGCCGACGATAGTGCTATAACGGGGTGGTAGCGGCAGTGAGCCGTTTCCTTCCTTCTATTCTCATCAAATTCGTGGGTTTGGCTTCTATCTTTGGAAATACATTATTCCCCACGAAAATATGATATATTCTTGCCTTCATAATGATATTGCATGCTCCTTTTGGTTTCTTAATTAAATCTTGATTGATTGGAGTTTCCAAATCTTGATTGATTGGTTTCATATTGATATTGCATACTCTTGATTGATTATTCCTTCCCGCGAGATCTCCTTCCTCATTTGCTCCTAAATCAGCATCAAGATGGCGGGACATCCAAAAGGTACCGCCGGGCGTTAGCCTTAACGCGCCGTGATAGTACTTGCCAAAATAGCGTCCCGTCGACATTCCTTTTTCTCCATTGTTTCCTTCCCGTCAATTGTTTCCATTTTTGCTAGTGCCAGCGGTAGTTCTAATGCTCCGCGGTAGAGCACATCTTTTTTTGTCGAACGCATCTTCGTCGAACGGCCTCACATTTCGTCGAACGCTGTTTTCATTTCGTCAAACTCCATTTCGTCGATCGCTAGCGCCAGCGGTAGTGCTAACGCAGATTCATTTCGTCGAACGCCATTTTAATTTCGTCGAACGCCAGTTCGTCGGAGGGCATCTACTTTCGTCGACCACCATTTCATCGAACGCATCTCATTTCGTCAGACCGCTAGTGCCAGCGGTAGTGTTACCACGCCACAGTATTAACAGAGAATCATCCTGATGTCGCTTCGATGTCTTTCTTTTTCACACTCCTTTGGGGATTGAATGTTGAAGATCCTGCACACTATAAACACAATGCAAGTATGATCAAATACAATAGGATTTGTTATTGTCAAACCAAGAGATGCGGAAAGCATGTTCTAACAGAAGTTGCTTCACAAATTTGGGTTATGTCATAATTATTCATTTAATGATTTTCATGGAATTAATTATGGAGAAAACTATAATTTACTAATGTTCCATCATATTAGTCAATAAATAATCATTGTATACATAATTTATCATAAGGATACCTTGGAGTCATGTGGGATATTCATAATTATTAAATTTTCCCCTTAGGATTGAAGTGGTCTGGGGATAGCCAAAAAGGAGTCTGGTGTTCTTAGGTCTTTTCATGATTCATTGGGTACAGATGATTTAGTGAGAGGTTATGTAGTTCAACTCCATAGTCAAAGCGGCAAAAGTCCCTTCAAGACCTCCCTTAGTTGTTGGTGTGAGAGGTATACACTTAAGTGGTGGGTTGGTGTTCATGTAACACCCCAAAGATCGTGGTTCAGCGAGGTAGGCGGAATGGTAGTGTGGCGCTCGGGATAGGCTCAAGATTCCAGTTCAGGTCAATGCGCACGACCATTGTCCTCTTCGCGCACGACCAGTGATCGTGCGCCAATGATCGTGCGTAACCCGCAAAGAATCGGAGTTCTGTCTCGGCTTATGCGCACGACCATTGTCCTCTTCGCGCACGACCAGTGATCGTGCGCCAGCGATCGTGCGTTAATTCAGAAGAGAATCGAGTTCTGTCTCGGACAGTGCGCACGACCTTTTCCCTCTTCGCGCACGACCAGTGATCGTGCGCCAGCGATCGTGCGCCCTGTTTATTCTGTTCCGCGATTTTGAGCGGAGAAGAAGATCGGACTGTCCAAATCTTTTGGAAATTGATCCAACGGCTAGGTTTAGTTGCGGGAGACTATTAGGGCTGATGAGAGGGGGTTAAACCTCATATTCTCTAAGACATTCTCTCTCCAAACCCTAGAGAAAGAAGGAGGAGCCAAGGAAGAAGAAGGGAGATTCCGCCATTGACGGAGCTCCGGAGCTCGGATTCGCGAGCCGTTTCCAGATTTGGAGAGTGCAGCCGGGTGCGGTCGTTTCTCTCCGTGTAGAATCTCGGATCTATGGCGAAAAAGAACGCTCCTAGGGTAACGATTTCTTCTCCCGTTGTTTGGACTTGTCTTTTGTCCTCTCCTTCATTTCTCTATGCTTGCATGAGGAATCCCTTTCACCAAATGGGTGAAGTGTAGGATTTCCTCAAGTTCTTCGGAACTCCGGGTCGATTGTGTCCGTCCCCGGCATATTGCATGTAGAAAATCCGGTAGTCGTGCGGATTTAGGCATTGTGTGTGAAGCCTATTCGTGGCCGTGAGCCCGAATTGGTGATGCTTGATTTGCGACGTTGCATTTAGGTTAAGCCTAGAATGCGTGCCGGAGAATGACTCTGTGATATATGCGATAGTATTGCAGGATTTAAGCGTAGGCATGTTGTGAAGATTCTAACGGAAGCCCCATGCCTTGCGAGTGGTTGAATGCAAACCTTCACCACTAGAATTGTTGAGGAGTGGTCTTGTACCTCCTTTCTGGTTACGTATAAAGCCCTAACGATCCCTCATGCCCTCCGACCGAAAGGCGGAGTCGGGTCTTGAGTCGTTACAAAGTAAACTTTTAAGGCTTGGGTGTTGTAACTTATGTTTTGTGTAGCACTAGCGAGTGCTAAACCCTTACGGGCCGAGGTGATGTCATACCCGCTTCGTGTGTTCAATCGATGACAAGAGCACGGGAATTGGCTGAACTGAACCCGTTTCCAGGCGTGGCGGTAGGGGGATTTATCTCTTGTAAACCCGATCGACCTTGGGAGAGGTTGGGAAGGGCGTCTTGCCTAGACCGACCAAAAGCTCTTTTCTATCTAGAGTTTCCGGACTCATGATGGTTTTGGTGCTCGGGAAGAAGTACCTTTGGTGCATGCCTTGAGAGCATGGAGCGTGCGGTTGTGTGTACCCACGTTCGTGATGAATTGATGTTGTTAGCCTCATGCGGTTGTTTAGGCGGTTGTGGGAACCTTCGGGTGAACTCAACCAACATCATGTGCATACCTAGGTTCCTTTCTTTTGATGCTCAACCTAGAAGATTGATTGTGCTTGAAACCTCACCTTGTGTAGTTGCACTTCATTTATATTAGTACTTGTGCTAGTATGGCTTGCTTGCAGGGTAGAAGCTCCGCCACCCCGGGAAAGGGGTGGGGTCGTTATAATTTGGTCAGCTTTGCTGACCGTTACCTTGTTTGCCACCGCTTAGTGGAATGTTCTTATGCAGGTGCAGGTGAGCCTAGCGGAAAATAGCGGGCGGTGGCCCTTATGCTGAGTTGGCCCTCGAAGGCCAGCCTCTTTTCTGTTTTCCTTGTATTGCGGGCCTGCGTGCCGATGTATGTTTGGAGTTTTTATCACATTTGGTAAATGTAAGGCCTTAAGGCCGTAACTCTATATTTTGGTTTCATTCCTATGATAGTGGACAGTTCTAATTGAAATGGTTTAATTAATGCTTCCGCTTACGTTTTGTACTCTCGTTTAGTTGTTACTTTTCTGGTTATCACCTTTTAACTCCTAGCTAGTGTGGTTTGTATGGCGTGGGGTCCCGGCCGGACCTGCTGTTATACTCTTCGTACTGGCAGGGTGTTACAATTTGGTATCGGACTTAAGGCGTCGATCCATAGTTTAGCGAATTCGGGATGAATTCCTTTTAAGGGGTGGTGTGCACGGGATGTGCATTCACCTAAAACGACAAAAACTAATAAGAATGTCCACTTAGGAATGGAAAAACATACTTGTTTGCGGAACCTGAGCGTTCCATGATTGTTGTTTTGCTATGCTTTCAGTCACTAAATTGTCTCTTACACGATTATAGGAGACTAGGAGTGGTGCGGGGCTGTCTCAACCCCGTAACACTGCTAAAAGTAGTGGGTCGTCTGAGGTGACAGCGACCACTCCTTTGGCTGAGATGATCAAGTTAGTCGCTGAAGCGGTCTTCGCGATGATCAACACTCAGTCTGGGCAGCTTGCACAGCCTACTACTCCGACTCTGGATGTGGCCCCTGTAACTGTTGCTGTAGTGGAACCTGCGGTAGAACTGAGGGTGGAACGTCGAGTTGCGCAGGTAGTAGTGGGGCGAGCGCGTGACCAGCAATTAAAGTACTTTCTGAGCCTCAACCCTCCATCCTTCGAGGGGACGGAATCCCCTGGGAGAGCTGCTGAGTGGTTGTCAGAAATAAAGAGGACTTTAATGTCAATGCTTATAAGCAAAGATATGTTGGTAACCTTAACCACCTTCCTACTTATAAGAGAAGCAAGACTTTGGTGGGAAGGAGAGTTGTTGCACAAGTTTGGTGGGAGACAACTTTCCGAAATCTCTTGGGAAAGCTTCCATGAGTCATTCCTTCTAAAGTTTCTACCCCTAACTGAGATTCCTGAACTACAAGATCAGTGTTCACACCTAGAGCAGGGAGAGCACTCAGTGGATGAGTACCTGATTGAGTTCATCAGTCGAAATCGTTATGAGAGGTCTATGTGGGAAGATGAGGAAACCAAGGTCAACAAGTTCTACAATGGTCTGCGAGATGACCTAAGACTAATGCTTGTGGGTACAAAGTTACTCGGCTTCAACGTCTTAGTGAAATCAGCTAAATCTCTGGAAACGGATATGAAGAGTATGCAGCGCGCGAAAGACTTCAATGTAAAGAAGTCAGAGTTTCATGCGCCAGTCTCTCAGTCCAAGTCCGAGTTCAGAAGAAACAAGAGAAAGTTCAACTCTGTGGAAGTTAAGACTACACGGTGTTCCTTAATTTGTTTCACTTGTGGAAAGGTGGGACACAAAGCCGCGGTGTGTCGAAGTGGTCCCCCAAAAGCAAAAAGCGGAGAAGTTGACTATGCTCGTGCGATGGGTTCAGCTCCTATGGAGAAAGGCAAGGCGGTGGAGTCTTCGATTCCCCAATATTCTCTAACCCAACCGAGAGTCTACTCTTATGGCCAGCAAGAGGTCATTCAGAAATGCGATGTTGCCACAGGTATGGATGATCATCTCCAAATATGATTTATACCCCGTGTGCGGTTAAAAATAGAAATATGTCCACTGTATCTGTTGACAACAAAATTTTATGTCTTGTATTTGTGTGCAATTAGGCCTTGTCCTAATTATCGACTATTCGACGAGAGCTCTGTTGGTGTGGGAGCATCGCTCTCCTATTTGTCTAAGGACTTCGTGTTATGAATCGAATTGTCATTTACCTTAGTCAAGGATAGATTGGAGGTAATGCTGCCTAATAGATCTCGAATGAGCGCGAATAGGAGAAGCCGTGAAAAGGCGCGAAGATGTTCTTCACCTTGTTGAAGGATTCGGGGCCTAAGACCAATTTTGTGTTGTCCTAGTAGTAGCGGACCAAGCTGACCGAGAGGAACCATTATCCGATTCCGAGAATCGACGATTTACTTGACCAACAGGTTGGGTCGACGGTATACTCTATGCTTGACTTAAGGTCCGGCTACTATCAGCTTAGTAGTAGGGAATGCGATGTTCCAAAGTCAGCGTTCAGTACCCGTTTTGGGCACTATGAGTTCACGGTGATGCCGTTCGGTCTGTCTAATGCACCGTCGGTATTCATGGACTTAATGAGTATGGCATTCCGTGAGTATTTGGATCAATTTGTGATCGTCTTCATCGACGACATTTTGGTATACTCTCAATCGGAATAGGAGCATGTAGGGCATCTGCACGCCGTTCTGAGCACCTTGAGGAGGAGTCAGCTCTATGCCAAGTTCTCCAAGTGCGAGTTTTGGCTACCGTCAGTAGCATTCCTTGGTCACATCGTTAGTGGAGATGGAATTGCAGTAGATCCGTCGAAGATAGAAGCGATCCAAGCGTGGCCTTTGTTGAGAAACGTAGCGGAAGTCCGAAGTTTCTTAGGACTTGCCGACTATTATAGGCGCTCTGTGGAAAACTTCTCGAGGATCGCACTTCCTCTTACAAAACTGACTAGGAAGGATCATAAGTTCGTTTGGTCGCCCGAGTGCACACGAGCTTTTGAAGAACTGAAGAGCCGTCTGACCACGGCGCCCATTCTATGCTCGCCACAAGGTACGGAAGGCTATGAAATTTATAGCGACGCCTCAGGAAGTGGTTTGGGTTGTGTCCTAGTGCAGTTCGGGAAGGTAATTGCCTACGGCTCCCGGCAACTGAAGGTTCACGAGAGGAATTACCCGGTCCATGATTTGGAGCTAGCGGCCGTGGTATTCGCTCTTAAGCTTTGGAGGCATTATTTGTATGGCGTGAAGATCGACATCTTTACCGACCACAAGAGCCTCAAGTACTTGCTAGATCAAAGGGAGTTGAATATGCGACAGAGGAGGTGGTTGGAGTTCCTTGGGGACTACACCTTCGACATCAAATATACTCCTGGAAAGGGAAATGTAGTTGCGGACGCGTTGAGTCATCGGGCTCCCGCTCAAGCAAATTGGATTTTGATGCACGATGAGCGTCCAATCCGTGAGCTGGAAGAAATGGAGATCATTTGCGTTGATCGAAGAGCGTCTACTTCAGCATGCTTGAACTGGACGGAGGTTCAATACCACCTTGCCGACCGAGTTCGACAGGCATTGGAGCTGGATGAGAGCATGAAACGCTAAAAAGCGGAAACCGTTGATGGGTTAAACGCTGATTTCTCTTTCGAAGATGGCCTTATGTGGAAGAATGGCAGATTGTGCGTCCCAAACGTTGGTACTCTACGGGCGGAGTTGATGTACGAGGCTCATCATACCAAGTACTCTATCCACCCGGGGAGCACGAAAATGTTCATGGACATGAAGAAACTTTTCTGGTGGCCGGGTATGAAGAAGGACATTGCCCTCTACGTGGCCAAGTGCAACACCTGCGCGTTGGTGAAGGTGGGATGTCAACGTCCCGGTGGATTTTTGAAGTCCTTGCCGATTCCGGAATGGAAGTTTGATGATATTTTGATGGATTTCGTGCACAGATTGCCGAGATCGCAGCATGGAAACGACACCATCTGGGTGATCGTGGACAGACTGACAAAAGTATCGCATTTCATTCCGAACCGGAAGGATGATTCTGTAGAAAAGCTAGCGAAGCTCTGTGTCGATAGTATTGTGCGACTGCACGGTGTCCCTCGTAACATCGTCAGCGATCGTGATGGGCGTTTCACATCGAAAGATTGGAGGCTTATCCATGAACTGTTGGGCGCTAAATTGAAATTCAGCACGGCCTTCCACCCGCAAACGGATGGACAGACCGAGAGGACCAACGGGACTATGGAGGATATGCTCCGAATGTGCGCTCTAGATTTTGGAAAGAAGTGGGAAGATCATCTCTATATGATCGAATTCGCCTGCAATAATAGCTACCAAGCCAGTAAAGATGGCTCCTTTCGAGGCCCTCTATGGTAAGAAGTGTCGTACGCCGTTGTCTTGGGCAGAAATGGGCGATACTAAGCTATTAAAGCGAAAGGTTGTTGAGGAAGCAACTTCCACGATCTGAACTATTCGAAAAAGGCTATTGATTGCCCAGGATAGGCAAGCAAAATATTACAACGCCAAGCTTAGGAACCTAGAGTTCACCGTCGGTGACCGGGTTTACTTGAAGATCAAACCGTTCAAAGGGGTATCAAGGATCCGACGCTTGAAAAAGCTCAGTCCAAGGTACTTAGGACCGTTTGAGTTTGTCGAACGTATTGGTGATGCGGCTTATCGGCTTGCACTATCTGCAGAGCTGAGCGGTTTGCACGGCGTGTTTCACATTTCAGTTCTGAGGAAGGCAGTGCAAGAGCCTACTCATATCGTTGCGGTTGGCAAAGTGTCGGTTGATAGTGGGTTGTCGACGAAAGTCAAACCCTTACGCATCGAGGATACCGAGGTAAAGCAGTTGAGGAACAAGTCCATTCGGATGGTAAAGGTCCGGTGGGATAATTGCGGCCGAGAGGAGCTAACTTGGGAGAGAGAGCAAGCGATGCTTGCGGAGTACCCCGAGCTATTTCTCTCAGGTAAATTTTCTTTAAAAACTGTAAATTCCTGCTGTTACTATTTTCGAAATTTCGGGACGAAATTCTTTTAAGGGGGGTGGAGTTGTAACACCCCAAAGATCGTGGTTCAGCGAGGTAGGCGGAATGGTAGTGTGGCGCTCGGGATAGGCTCAAGATTCCAGTTCAGGTCAATGCGCACGACCATTGTCCTCTTCGCGCACGACCAGTGATCGTGCGCCAATGATCGTGCGTAACCCGCAAAGAATCGGAGTTCTGTCTCGGCTTATGCGCACGACCATTGTCCTCTTCGCGCACGACCAGTGATCGTGCGCCAGCGATCGTGCGTTAATTCAGAAGAGAATCGAGTTCTGTCTCAGACAGTGCGCACGACCTTTTCCCTCTTCGCGCACGACCAGTGATCGTGCGCCAGCGATCGTGCGCCCTGTTTATTCTGTTCCGCGATTTTGAGCGGAGAAGAAGATCGGACCGTCCAAATCTTTTGGAAATTGATCCAACGGCTAGGTTTAGTTGCGGGAGACTATTAGGGCTGATGAGAGGGGGTTAAACCTCATATTCTCTAAGCCATTCTCTCTCCAAACCCTAGAGAAAGAAGGAGGAGCCAAGGAAGAAGAAGGGAGATTCCGCCATTGACGGAGCTCCGGAGCTCCGATTCGCCAGCCGTTTCCAGATTTGGAGAGTGCAGCCCGGTGCGGTCGTTTCTCTCCGTGTAGAATCTCGGATCTATGGCGAAAAAGAACGCTCCTAGGGCAACGATTTCTTCTCTCGTTGTTTGGACTTGTCTTTTGTCCTCTCCTTCATTTCTCTATGCTTGCATGAGGAATCCCTTTCACCAAATGGGTGAAGTGTAGGATTTCCTCAAGTTCTTCGGAACTCCGGGTCGATTGTGTCCGTCCCCGGCATATTGCATGTAGAAAATCCGGTAGTCGTGCGGATTTAGGCATTGTGTGTGAAGCCTATTCGTGGCCGTGAGCCCGAATCGGTGATGCTTGATTTTCGACGTTGCATTTAGGTTAAGCCTAGAATGTGTGCCGGAGAATGACTCTGTGATATATGCGATAGGATTGCGGGATTTAAGCATAGGCATCTTGTGAAGATCCTAACGGAAGCCCCATGCCTTGCGAGTGGTTGAATGCAAACCTTCACCACTAGAATTGTTGAGGAGTGGTCTTGTACCTTCTTTCTGGTTACGTATAAAGCCCTAACGATCCCTCATGCCCTCCGGCCGAAAGGCGGAGTCGGGTCTTGAGTCGTTACAAAGTAAACTTTTAAGGCTTGGGTGTTGTAACTTATGTTTTGTGTAGCACTAGCGAGTGCTAAACCCTTACGGGCCGAGGTGATGTCATACCCGCATCGTGTGTTCAATCGATGTCAAGAGCACGGGAATTGGCTGAACTGAACCCGTTTCCAGGCGTGGCGGTAGGGGGATTTATCTCTTGTAAACCCGAACGACCTTGGGAGAGGTTGGGAAGGGCGTCTTGCCTAGACCGACCAAAAGCTCTTTTCTATCTAGAGTTTCCGGACTCATGATGGTTTTGGTGCTCGGGAAGAAGTACCTTTGGTGCATTCCTTGAGAGCATGGAGCGTGCGGTTGTGTGTACCCACGTTCGTGATGAATTGATGTTGTTAGCCTCATGCGGTTGTTTAGGCGGTTGTGGGAACCTTCGGGTGAACTCAACCAACATCATGTGCATACCTAGGTTCCTTTCTTTTGATGCTCAACCTAGAAGATTGATTGTGCTTGAAAGCTCACCTTGTGTAGTTGCACTTCATTTATATTAGTACTTGTGCTAGTATGGCTTGCTTGCAGGGTAGAAGCTCCGCCACCCCGGGAAAGGGGTGGGGTCATTATAATTTGGTCAGCTTTGCTGACCGTTACCTTGTTTGCCACCGCTTGGTGGAATGTTCTTATGCAGGTGCAGGTGAGCCTAGTGGAAAATAGCGGGCGGTGGCCCTTATGCTGAGTTGGCCCTCGAAGGCCAGCCTCTTTTCTGTTTTCCTTGTATTGCCGGCCTACGTGCCGATGTATGTTTGGAGTTTTTATCACATTTGGTAAATGTAAGGCCTTAAGGCCGTAACTCTATATTTTGGTTTCATTCCTATGATAGTGGACAGTTCTAATTGAAATGGTTTAATTAATGCTTCCGCTTACGTTTTGTA
Organism: Dactylorhiza incarnata; assembly: GCA_033032865.1. Classification (NCBI taxonomy): domain Eukaryota; kingdom Viridiplantae; phylum Streptophyta; class Magnoliopsida; order Asparagales; family Orchidaceae; genus Dactylorhiza; species Dactylorhiza incarnata. The sequence goes on from JAWHQI010000068.1 coordinate 6,297,478, forward strand.
CTCTCGTTTAGTTGTTACTTTTCTGGTTATCACCTTTTAACTCCTAGCTAGTGTGGTTTGTATGGCGTGGGGTCCCGGCCGGACATGCTGTTATACTCTTTGTACTGGCAGGGTGTTACATGATGTGTAAAATTATTTTTCCATTCATTCATTGAAAATTAGGGATCATGGTTATTTAATTGCTGGAAAATCATGAAATATTGGAAATCTTTTTATCATGTCACATTTCATCTCTGGAAGGATATTTAACAAGTTTGAATTCACTAGCATGATACCTCCTTCACATTTTAGATTCAGATTAGTAATTAATAAATCTGTATAGAGGGCAAAATTATACGAAACATGCTTGGATTTTGATCATCCCTTATTTTATCCACTATGAACCTATGATAAAAATTAGAAGTCATTTGGAAGTAATTTGACCAAGGTTCCATCATAGGAATCAAAGTAGTTATATGTCGTGGTCTGCGGATAGTGAAAACTCATTATGATGAATTGGTCAATATAATCACAAGGAAATCAGTGAGAATTTGATTATAACAAGAGTTGAGTATAGACCACTTAGAGGACTAGAAGTTATTAGAGTTAAATCCAAAAGAACGATTGCTCAGGAGCGGGATGAAACATAAGGCGTGAAAACACTTAAGATTTAAAGAGTAATGAGAGGGTGGAATGTTAGGTCAGGGTAGTCACCAAGAATGTTAATTGTCCTGGAAAGGGGTTGGGCATCATCCCATCACATACCCTAGTACCTTGCGAACCCTTCACCGGGTAGCTCTCAGGAAGTCCAGGATCCACCCTAAACTTCCAAGTATAATAATAACTAAACAAGGGTAGTCCAAATAGGAGTTTAGACGATGAGAGTGCTTGATGAGATATGGGTAAGGCTGTGCTCGGGATTGACGAAAGATCATCCTTCCCCTTAGAGGGTCATAAAGCGCTGAGGTTTAATTTAAGTGGAATAATAAGAGGGTAATCTTATGGGTAGATACCAATAATACTAAGTGTCTTGAAAAAAGGGAACTTTTGGGTGTCATCCCATTGTAGTTCCTAGTACCGTAGAGAGCCCCTTACAGGGTAATCCTCGGGGAGTCCAAGATTAACCGTAAACCGTAGGGATAAGATGTTATACAAGAATAATTTAGTAACACACTCACCCACACCCCATGGTTACGGGAGCTTAGTCGGTTGGTGCTACGAGTAGTAAGCTCCGTGTTTATAAGAGTGGGTTGACAAGTCAGGTGAGCTTGTAACTTAGTAGTGTATGTTGGTACGGACGGGTTGGTCCGGTGAGCCGGTGGCTCGGAAGGTTATTATTGACGGGAAGGTTAGCCCAGTGAGCTTATGGCTTGGAGGTAGATAGTAGAACATGTTGCATGTGCACGAAGGTGGTGGGTCTTCGGTATTGGATGGTCGTTCACACCGACGTCAATACGTTGACTCGGCAAGTGTGGTGATTACACTTATCCATGAATGTCTGGAGGTCCAGTCAGCAAGAGTACGCAGACGCTCCGTGGTTTTGTGTTGAGGTGTACGATAGGTCTAGGTTAGGTAGTGTGAATACCAACCTAGAGGTGGGCGAAGCCCAACCCACCGCTTCCGTTTGACACTACGGGAGTATCCTGGGAGTCTTGCTAGCTCCAAAAAGGGGGAACTAAAGGTCTATGTGCATAGAGTCGTGGTGAGTGAGTTGCACTTGTATGGACATAACATAACAGCATACCTTGCATGTCATAGCATGAACATTGCATTTCAACCCCTACCCCAATCGTATAAATTTGTATGGGACTTTTTATACGATAGGCCCTGCTAAACGACCCCTTGGTCTATAGGTTTGTATGGGCATTCCTATAAATCAACGGTTACTCTTAAATTAATTTACTTGCGTCACACTACTTCTCTTGCTTACCTCTTTTACTGCTACGATATTACTTTACTGCACTTAATACTGTTTACTTGCTCATACCGCTAGCATATGGTTTATATGGATATACTCTTGTAAGCGTAGAATGTTTGTCACCTGCTACCTTTTTGATTACTCCACTTTGTTGTCCTCCGCTTCTTCCTCCCGCACGGTGCCTAGGAGTCGCGGGGGGAGGCGGGGACAAAATCGGCTTAGTCTTTATGACTAACGGTCGGTTGTGACCGTAGGTGTTCGAGGAGCGGGAGCACCGGCACGACCAGCCAAGACATGATGGCAGGATCTGAGGAGCAGAAACCTTGCAATACTTCTACTACAGGACAGGTGTTTGAAGATTTGAGAATTCTTAGCTTCCGCATAGATGTAGAGTGAGAGAGTGAGATTTTATTCTACCTTTGATATGTACTGGGCATAAGCCCCTTTTACTCTTTCATTTATGGTACTCATGATGGCAGTTTGCTTTTGGATATATATATATACAGATGCGTGTGATTGTGGACTTGTGTACTAGTTTTTCTTCTTATCTTTTGTTGGCCTGGGTGATCGTTCTTGCCGGCAGGATCGGCGGCTTGCGGAGGTGGCTAACTTGTGTGCTAGCATCTCCATAAGGTGGCGGTTCTGGGCATAAGATCCAGGAACTCTCCTAGTGCGGGAGAGGGATCTTACATAAATAAGGAAAATAAAAACATGAAATGCAACAACAAAACATTAATATATATATAAATGTTTATAAGGGTAGGACATTGTTCACACAACATTCATTAATGATCATTATTTCTTCCCTTTTCCCTTCTGGCTCTTCTCAAATTGTCTGTCAAAATAGGCCTTTGGCTTGGGATAATATCTTGGAGGAGGAGCAGGTGCTTGACGGTTGTTAAAGCCATAAGTTCTGAAATCAATTTTCCTCTTCAACTGAGATGCCTTGTGCTTATTTATCTCTTCTTGACTATAGGGATTCTATGGTAGCTCATTAGATATGTCAATTAACTTGAAGGTGTCCAAGATTATTCCATTAGATGTTGGACTCCACACTTTAGAATATTCTCTTTTGTCTTCTGATACCTCTGTAAATACAATACCTGCATTACTTCTGATTGAGGGATCTGATCTTGTTGCAAAAGAACCTTCCCCATACTTACTTTTCTTTGTAAGGGGATTTGAGGGTTCAACACCATCTTCTGGATCAGACCATAATTTAATATATTGCTTAGGAGGTTCATACATTTGAGAAGGATCATACTGATTAGATTCTGGAGGATTTTCTGGGAAATATCGATAAGGATGCGGCCCTGCTACTCTTCCTGACAGCTCTATATGAAGCCACTGAACGCTTTGATGATTGTAGACATTGTCTTCATAAAATCTTCTTTCAATCTCACTGCTTAGATCATGCAGTTGACTTAAGACAATCTCCTCCCCCTTTCTGACTTCTACATTCAGGATTTCCCAAAATTTCCTCATTGAAACGTGTCAACTCATCAATAATAAAATCCTTGCTGCTTTCTCCTTGCTGAAAAATCCTGTCTTGACCATCTAGGAGAGACTTTGAGTTGTCATAAACATACATCAGAGCTTCATTGATGTAGCTCACTGCTTGAACACCTTTGGAGAAATAATTATCTAACACATTTTTCATGTTAAATAGATTATGCTTGACCTCAGCTAGGCCATTATTCAAATCAGACTAACCTTCTTTGACCCTGTCGAACACTTGCTTCAAAGAGAATTCAAAATGTTCTTTCCGAGTCATCAACAATGCATCAATAGACTTTATAAGAGATGAGTCATTCTGAGAGGCAGGAGCATTTTGAGGAGTAGGAACTCCAAAGATTTCATCATGGAAAAGAATCTCATCTGAATTAACTCCCCTTGCAGAAGGTACATTCTGAAGCAACACAAACTCTTGAGCAGGAGGTGCAGATTGCACATCCTCTCCTTCATCCTCATCAAGCAAAATTTCTGTTTCTTGGGCTTGATCTTCTTTCTGATTATCCCCCTTAGACATTGCAGGAGAGATCTCATCACCTGGAGGAACAAAAACATCAATAAGAACTCCACCTGGTGTGGATTCTTTCTCTTTGACAACTTCTTCTTCTTCTCTAGACTGGTGAGAACTTGGAACCACCTTCTCAGCAACACAACTTACTTAAACTGATTCAATCTCAGGTCCATCACCACCATCATCATTATCATCACCATCATCACCATCACCATCACCACCATTCTCATCATCACCATCACCATCACCACCATTCTCATCATCACCATCAGAAACCTTTTCTTTCTCCCCCTCAAAAGGATCAGCTCTCTTTTTTGGAGAGTGAACAAGAATCAGACAGATTCTCTTTTCTAGATTGAAGATGATTTGATCAAGCTTCCTTTGCATACCAGAGGGGTCCATCTGCTCTTCCTCATGACTTCCCAAGTCAGCAGGTAGATTCTGATTTTCAACATCAACTTAAGGAGATGAACTAAGGGGCAAAGGGGACTGAGCTGTAGAGATCTCTTTCTGAACAACTAACTTTGGAGCTTGAGAGCTCTCCCCCTGAAATGTTGCAACAGGAGACTTGGGAGAAACCTGTAGAGGTGAGGTAGGGACTGCAGGCTCATCCTCCAATTCTTCTTCAACATTTAACTCTGATTTCTCTGCACTAGGCCTTGCAATCTTCCTTTCCCATCTGCTAAAGATAGAAGAATCTATCTTTTTTAAGTGATCAACTGCTATTCCTGAAGACATGTTGAATTGATTTCCATCAACCTGATTCAAGTAGAGAGTGATAATCCTTCCAAATTTTGGAGAAGACAAGGTGGCCTTAATCTTTTCAAACACTATCAAACCCCAATCTACTCTCTTTCTGCACACTACAGCTGTCAGAAGCTTAAACTTATCACTGGATAGATAATAATGAGAGCCAACTTTGCACAATTAGACTTTGCCTATAATATCTGAAAGCAATTTTCCTTTACCATTCATAAGTTTTCAACGAATGGAAGTTGAATTCTTAGGCAAAACATAGAAAGACAAGGTTCTTCTGAAATCCTTTAGATCTAGCAGATCTTTTTCAGAAACTAACGGCAGTTGCAAATACTTGTAATTAGAGAGGGCTCCATTTTGACCATTGTATCCCCAATTCGGCTTTTGATGGATGTCCCTTGTCGTCTAAGATGAGCATTATGGAAGAATTCCAGCACTTCTCTATTCAAAATTCTGCAAGGATGCTCTAGCACAAACGACAGCCCTGCTACTTCCAGCATCAAAACGATGTTTTGAAACTCGTCAGATGCACTGCTGAAGCCTGTTCTTAAAATATCTCCCCCTGTCTGCAAGTTCCCTGAGCTATTGCGAGCCATGGAGAGTTGAAGATGAGTCGATGAACGACTGAAGATGGAGAATCATCGAAATAGGAAGAAGATGAATCGTCGCAAGGTTCGGAAGGACTCGATGAATGGCGTGTGTGAACTCGTGAACCCTTATAATATTTATATATTATTATTATTTTTAGTAAAGAAATAGGTGTGTACCTTTAAAGTAAAATGACTCTTTGGATCCAATAATTAGAGAAGTTTGGGTTGAAATCCTGTGATAGAGACATTCGTCGAAAGGACTTCAAGATTCGTCAAAATGACTCGAGTAATTTCTCAAATTCGTCGAAAGGACTCAATCAAATAAATTTTTCATCGAAACCATTGGTGAAGGCTCGACGTATTCGTCGAATTTACTCGTGTAATTTCCTTATGTTCTTTGAAAGAGCAGATTTTCTGATTTTGTCTGATTTCGTTGACTTTTCTTCAAGTATCCTTGTTCAGCATACCAAGTTCCAATTTGAAATAGTTGAACTTGACCTCATCTAGCGGCTTCGTGAAAATATATGCAACTTGCTTATCCGTCGGGACATAACTGAGGTTGATGTCCTTGTTTTCCACATGCTCCTGGATGAAGTGATAACATATCTCTATATGTTTTGTCCGGCTATGAGAGACTGGATTATTTATAATTTCTATGGCACTTGATGAGTCACATAACATGGGAATCTCCTTTAACTTCAGGTTATAATCTTCTAACTGATTCTTAATCCATAGAAGTTGTGCACAATAACTGCCTACAGAGATATACTCTGATTCAGCAGTTGAAATTGCTTCACAATTCTGCTTCTTGCTACTCCAAGAGATAAGCCTCCTTCCAAGGAATTGGCAAGTCCCGGACATACTTTTTCTGTCATCCATGCTACCTACAAAATCAGCATCTGAAAAGCCAGTTAGCTCAAAGTCATTACTTCTTGGGTACCATAAGCTAAGATTCTGTGTGCCTTTAAGGTATCTCAAAATCCTCTTAGCAGCGGCATAATGAGATTCCTTAGAGTTCACCTAAAATCTAGCACAAACACATGTTGAAAACATTATGTCCGGTCTACTGGCAGTAAGGTAGAGCAAGGATCAAATTATGCTTCTATACTTGGTTTCATCAAAAGGTTTCCCTTTCACATCCTTGTGCAGAGTCATAGTCTAACCCATTGGAGTCCTCATTGTGGTTGCATTCTCCATTCTGAATTTCTTATTTAACTCTTTGGTGAACTTTATGTGAGAGGTGAAAATTCCATCTTCAGATTGTTTCACCTGAAGTCCTGAGAAATAGTTTAGCTCACCCATAGTACTAATTTCAAATTTCCCTTGCATCAAGTTAGAAAACTTTTTGCAAAGGTCATCATCCGTAGATCCAAAGATAATATCATCGACACTAGCAAAATCTTTCCTTTTAATTCCCTAAGAAATATTGTCTTATCTATCTTTCCTCTTATGAATTTGTTGTCAAGAAGAAAGCTACAGAGAGTCTCATACCAAGCTCGGGGTGCTTGTTTAAGACCATATAAAACTTTGGGTAAGAAATAAACATAATCAGGGAGGGAGGAATTAATAAAACCCGGGGGTTGTTCTCCATATATGATAGTTTACTAGGTAGTAGTCTAATTCACCTAGAGGGGGGGGGGGGGGGGGGGGGGGGGGTGAATAGGTTTCTTTAAATTTTCTTAGTTACATCTGGCTGTTGTTAGAGATTATATAAAGTAAATGCAAAACATAGAAAGGACACAGCTGTTTATAGTGGTTCCCTAATATAGTGTGTCTATGGGCTGTCCACTCTCCCTCTACACCTTTCTAACAGTTTGTTAGACAAGTCAACCTCCTCCAAAACTCAACTCCAAGATCTTACAACTCAGATCCCTCAGGATCTCTCAGGTTTCTTCCAAACCCTACCTCAGGCTCAACAACCCTACCTCAGTATCAACAACCCTACCACTCAGAGTGCTCCAACTCCTATAACTCAGAAATCCACCTGATTTACTACCACATGCCTATCAAGAAGCCCTACCTTATATCTCCACAGAGATCCTACACCTAAAGCTGGGAGTACAGCTCTACAAGGTCAAGCTCAACAACCCTACATACTCAGGCTCAACAACCCTACAAACTCAGGCTCAACAACCCTACACACTCAGAACAATAATGTTCTTACAGAGGTTATAATGTTTGCTTACAACAGAGGACTGTAGAGATGTATCCTTCAGTGCTGGTCTTCTATTATTGATGCACAACAAGTGCTGTCTTGAAGCAGGGTTGAATGGCAATAGCTTCAATCCTTGCTTCTATCTGATCTTCTTCTTCTGTAGATGAAGAAAGATTTACTTGTTCTTCTGGATTGAATCAGGAAGAACAATCTTACCTCAGATGCTTGCTTGTAGCTTCAGGAAGCAAGCTGAGATAACTGTTGAAGCCGTCAATAACACAGTAGCTCTCTTTCAGATTATGTTCCACACTTTCAAAAGTGACCTAACATCTTCTCTTATACGTCCTCCAACTTGGAACGACTCTGAAGAGTGCCCTGTTACAGCATGTACAGAAATAAAAATGTTATCTTTGCTTCCCCCCCCCCCCCCCCCCCCCAAGTGCCAAAAGTAGAAACCGCCAGGCCTTTATTCAATATGAATCTGTCTCAGCGGTTGGACTGAGACAGGCTTCAGTCTCAATGGCTATGCTGTCTTTGTCTCAGCGGATCTAGCTAAATGCAACCCAACTAAGGCAGACTCCTTCTCAGCGGCTCTGACTGCATCTCAGCGGTTCAGCTGAGACCATGCTGTCATCTCAGCGGTTTTGATAGTAAAACCACAAATCTATTTCAATGATTGGAATAACCTAACCATGCATAGACATGATGCAAAAGATGGTTTATCAAATATAATTTGTACTTAGCATTGAGTGTGATGCCTCTTCAAATCAAGAGAACATTGAGGGCAATATTCCAAAAAATCTCCCCCTATTTGAAAAAGGCAGACTAAACACCAATGCTAAGATACATAACCACAAAAACATATCATGACAACATATAAGATAACAGTCATGATAACATAACAAATAATTGTTAACTGAATATATGCATCATAGAAGATATCATGACAAATTAAGAATAATAGTCATGACAACATAACCATAACATTGTTAACTACATATATGCACCATAGTATATATTAAGCATTAATCTAGAACAATATTAAGCTTGACAAACATTGGCCTATTAACACAAGATATCATTTCACCATAATTATCAATTTCATTAATGACAACATGTTAATACATCTTTCAGTTTACATTTGATTCAAATGAAAAACTAAATACATTAGTTCAAGTTTTCTTTTCTTTGCTGCACTTGAGCATTCTGCACCTCCATCATCATACTCTTATTTTGGAACAACAGCTTTTATCTCAGCTATTTTTCTCTTGTTCTCTTGCCTTTTGAAATACGGATATGGCTTTGGAATATATCTGGAAGACATCCTCTTTGGGTTGTTAATCCTCACAAGATTCTCTTTGAAGACCCTTTCCCTTTTTGAGTTCCTCTCAAGGTGTTTTTCCTCTGCATGATATATTCTGTCAATATCTTTGCATATCTGGCCATGGTTCAGCCATGCATTCATAATGATACTCTTGGAGTTATCACTCCAATGCTCATAATCAGGGTCCTTGGCCTGCTCTTTTCTATTCTTTGCCATGAATTCTTATGCTAGCATGACACCTTCTCTTTTCCTACTTGCCGCAAGTTGAGCATCTTGAGCAACCTTGGATTGAGCTTTAAAATCAAAATCTTCTTTTCATAGATGATTTAGCATAGGCAGGTTCAATGCTATACTTGTTCCTTGTAGAACCTTGAGGGCCAACTCAGAATTAGTCTAAACATTGATCTCCTCCCTCTTTCTGGCTTCTTCAAAAACTTTTTGTTCTAGACTTTGGGAGGCAGCAGCAACTTGTTGGATCGGTAGGCGCCCTTAGAGTGGGGGTGAATAAGGGTTTTTTAAAAACTTATATTATATTTTGAAATACTTTCTTATGTTTAGAGATCAAAATAGTGATTATAACTAAAGATCTAAATTGTTTTATAATAAAGGAGAGGATAATAAACAATTTAGAGAAATGAAGAACAAATCAATTTTATTACACAAAGAGAGACATGATTATTATTAATAAAATTGATTACAAAATTTTGATTTCAATGATGCTAGAAATCAAAGCGAAATATGAAAGACTCTTTTTGTTTTCTATACCGACTCGTATCCCCACGAACCGGTTGGCTTTAGCTGATCCTTCCCCGGATACGACCTCAAGCCGCTCTAGCCAACCCTTCCCCGGATATGGCCTCGAGCACCCCCTAGACCTACACCCGAGACCTAGTCGCCAACATGAGGCAAATTTCTGCCCTAAGTCCTACCAAGACTTAGTCGCCAACATGAGGTGAGTTCACTAAACGATTATAAGAAAAGATATGAAATAAAAAGACAATAATGTAAAAACTCCCTCTATGTGGATCTCTTGGAGAAGTAGACGAAGACATGCAGATTATGATCGTAGTCGATGCGGTCTTTCGTCATGATGATGACGCGTGTTGAAATCTTCTCCACGGATCTCCTTAAGCCTTCATGGATTTGTGGGAGTATCTCTCTGAACCTTCCTCTCTATGTTGTGGCACGAAGCTCTGGAATTCTGGATCTTAAGAGGATGAGGAAGACGGAGCCAAGGGGTCCTTTTTATATCCTTGGAGCTAGCGCCTGCGCTAGGGCTACCGTCGGCGCTATCCCATTTTAGGACATATTCTGCGCCGCAGAATCTTCAATCTGAGGAAACATTTCTCTCTTACCTACTGTACTCTGTGCTTTCGCCTGCGCTATCGGATACTGCCAGGCGCTATCGCCTTCTATAATTACTCCCGTAATTTTTGCTTAATCATTCTTTTCGTCGATCGAAGATTCGTCGACCAGAGTTTGTCGAGCGGGCTTCATCACTTCGTTGATCGGAAATTCATCGAACGCAAGATCATCGAATGCAAGATCCAATTTTGTCGAACCCAGCTTCTGTTCTCAGCGGCTTGATTTCATCGATCGCAGCAGCAAGTTTGTCGACCGAAAGATAGCGCCAACGCTATTACTAGCGCACCGCGGTAGAGTAAGCAGTTAGTCGAGCGAATTTTTGTCGATCGCAGTAATGAGCATTTCGTCGAGCGCCACTTCCAGTTCGTCGAACGACAGCTAGCTCCTGCGCTAGTACTACCGCCGGCGCTAGTAGGAGTTTTGGATTTGATGGCTCAACTTTGGGGGCAACCTTCTTATGTAATCCTTGAGTCATGTGGACTTTGTTATCCTGCACACTTAAACACACAAGATCAAATACATATAGGATTTGTTATTCTCAAACCTAGGAGATGCGGAAGACCATGTTCCAATAAACTCTCCCTTTTGATAATAACAAATCCATTAATGATAAATCAGAGCATTAATATATAAGCATGATGAAACTTACTTGTGTGTGTGTGAGTGATGACTTAGGATAATTATTGATTTTAGCATTTAGAATTGCTCCCCCTAAATACATGCTCCCCCTAAGTGAATGCTCCCCTAATATGTAGGCTATCATCATAATTATGCATGTTAGTGTTATATTTTGATAGCAGATTATATTTATCATGTTAGTTCTCCCCTTTTTGTTATTAGCAAAAGTGGGTAAGGAGACACCACTTACAAGTTGATAATAAGATGAAGGAATGATCGAGCTTGTAGAGAGAAGGAAATGATAAGAAGTTTTAGAATACTTTTTATAAAAATAGATCAGAGTTTTTGGCTTAAAAAATGAACAATCTAACATTTGTCAAGTACTCAATATTATCATGTTAGTTTTTCCTTTATATATAAGAGTTTTAAGCAAAAAAATGTAATGATTTCCAAGTAACTAAACTACCCAGACAATATGTCTACACCCTAACCCCGTACTAAGTGACGGATGGGCTTGAGGAGCTGCAAACATGCCGTAGGTTGGGGTGTTAGTCTCATATACAAACACTAGACAAAAACTTAACCTAGCACTCTTTGCCCCTAGTGCCTCGCAAGGCCCCACTGGAACCCTCCCCGGTTAAGGACAAGACATGACTAGAGATAAGGTTATCTAATGTCTACAACCCTACGCCCCCGTTATGGTGAGATATGAAGTCATGGATAATAATTATTGGAAGCGTTTAAGCGTTTTAAATCAAATTATAATTTCATAGCCAATATTTGAATTTTTTAAAGAAAAGTTCACATAGCTAATCCATTAATAAATCAGAGATTTAGTATTACAATATTTTCATAGAAATAAATCAGAGTTTTTAGCATAAAAAATATTCTTGTTTAAAGCAACCAATATAAAGTTTACCAAGCAAGTCTACCACTTGTTGAAAGAAAAGAATTTTACGATTCAAGTGATGATGCACACAAAATAAAAGACTTTAGATAAGCATGAAAGTGCAAGGTAAAACAATTATATGGTTATGATGGTGAAGACTTATAGAAATACAAGAAACATCTTATTGTAATCAATGATGATCCATAAAAAGATATATGAGTTAAATTTCAGAAAGAAGATGTTTTTGTAAATCTTTTTTCAATTAAAATCTTTAAGTTTGACAATAAAGTAACCAAGCATGAAATAATGTTATCAAAAAGAGATTACTATAATGTTACTTTAATTCACAATTTCAAAACATACCAAACATTGTAGAAAGCATGCTAGGTTATCTAGTGCATTTCATAAATAAAGAGTAGTATAGAATTTGCATTAGGATCCAATACTCATGAGAAGAAGTGTTATGGAAGATAATGATGTGCACATAAGTGTATTTTGAGTAAAGTAAACAAATGTTTTAATCAAAAATACAAGAAATATGTCAAGTAAAGAGCACAATAAAACACAAATAATTTTACTTCCACACACTTTTATGCATATAGAAAAAAATGTACAATTACCAAGGTGCTTTGCACACACAATGCTCATCAAGACTTATCAGGGTACAAAGTAGTGCTTGGGGGATCACTTAATTTATTTTATTTTAATGTTGAAACTAGTGATCCAGTTGTTTGCCCAGAAAAGCCCGCGACCTCCTCTTACTAGTCAATTCGTTCGGTCTCAGCGGTCTCAGCTTCAGTGATCGCCCAGACCGCCAGTTGCCTTCTCAGCCGGAATTTTCTAAGTATCAAGCGGTCAGAAAAGCCCGAGATCGCCTGACCGAGCGGTCTTTTTGTTTTTTCTATTTTTGTTATCTGCACCCCTCCTCCCTGCCCTGGCTCTCCTGTATCCCGGGCAGCCCGTAGATTTCAGTTCTGCCCGTTTGGGCAGCCCCCTCGTCTATAAATAGAGGGGTAGGGGTACCAGGAAAAGGACTTTTGGCTCCGAGGCTCCAGCTTACAACCTGTGTAAGCGGTCTCATTTTTTCGTGATCGCCTTTTCGTGATCGTTTTCCTCTTGTTTTAGCAGCTTCTGTCTCAGTAACCTACACTTCGCAGTTTTCTCCCATCCCCTTTAGTGTGAATTTTGGAGGTACCATTTTTGGCACCAACAGAACGAACACGCGGCCTTCAGATTCGAAGTGTTAGGTGAAATCCAGGCTTTCAAGATGGCTGATCGCCGTAGAGGTCGTCCTTTGCGGTCTCCCAGTGTTCCCCCCTCCGATCACAATCCGTTAGAGGCGATGGAGCGCCGTTTCGAGCTTCGCGTAGAGCAGGCTCTTCGCGAGGCCGTCCGAGCTAGGCAGGACGCTGCCGCTGTTCAGCAAGAGATCGCGCGGTCTCAGCAGGAGGCCGCTCGAGATCGACAAGAAGTTGTCCGGACTCAGCAGGAGTCCGCGAAGCAGATCGAGGCCATGAACCAGGTTCTGGCCGCGATCTCCCAGAAGATCCTTCCTCAATCCCCTCAGATCGCTACCCCTGACCGCATGGCAAGCGGTCACCCTAGCGATCATCCCGTTTTCCAGCCTGCAGCTCCTCAGCGATCTCAGCATGAGGAGTTCGCCGCCCGTCGTAATTCTTTCCGAGCCGCAGCCCAGGGGCCTCTGGCTCAGACCTTGAATTTTGAAGAAGGGTTTGCTTACCCTCAAGATCCTCCAGCTCCTTTTCTTCCTCCAGGACCTTCTGTTTTTGGGGAGCCTTCCCCCTTCACTGATGAGATTCGTCGGGATCCAATTCCTCATGGATTCAGAGAGCCCCGTCTTCCTGTTTATACAGGAGAGACCGACCCCATGTGTCATCTTCAAGCCTTCGAGTCTGCCGTGGCTCTCAGGAACATTTCAGATGGAGTGAGGTGCAAGCTGATGGTCACCTCCTTCGATGGGTCAGCCATGGAATGGTTCTATAAGCTGCCTTGTCAGTCTAACCCAAGCTTTGCCGCCCTAAGGCAAGAGCTCCTCCTGAGGTTCGCCACCGCAAAGAAAAGGAAGAGTGGTCCTGCGACCCTCTTCAAAATTAAGCAAGGGGACAACGAGACTGCAGCGCATTTCGTTGATCACTTTCAGAAGGAGATCTTGGGAGTCAGAGACATGGACCCCGAACTCTATATGGTAGCTTTGATCAGCGACCTGCAGGAGGGTCCTCTGAAGTTCAAAGTCACAACCAAAGAGCCTGGCTCCTATCAGGAGCTGATCAGCATTGCCAATCGCTATATAGAAGGGGAGATCAACAACCCCACCTACGTGAGCAATCTGACCAACAGAGCCACTCAGAAAGGCTCTGCGGGATTCTATCCTGCTCCATCTTCCTCGAAAACTAAACAAGAGCTTCCACCTCCAGCTCCAAGAGGTAAGAATTACCGCAACAACCGCTTCAACCGAGGTAATCAATTTTTCCCACCTCAAAATTCATTTCTTCAAACTCCTGCTACTCCTGCTCCGCAAGTCACCCCCATCCACCAGATCCAGTACGCTCAACCTCCTCTTCTACCCGTTCCTTCACTTTATAATGAATCCCAAGAGTCCTTCACCGACTTTGGTGTTTCTATGAATGAAGTGCTGCAAGTTCTTCAGAAACAGCCCTTTTTTAAGAGGCCAGCTCCGCTGAATTCTGATCCGAAAACCAGAAACCCAACCCTCTACTGTGAGTATCACAGAGATAGAGGGCATTTGACAGAGGATTGTAGAGCTCTCCGCCTATTTTTAGAGAAACTATTAAAGGAGGGAAAGCTCCGCGATCTCATTCAAAAGAATGACTCTGCCAAAGCTTCAACCTCCAAGGCCAAGGAGGTAGCAGAGGTTCACTGGGAGTGCGAGGAAGTAGATGATGTTGGCCATCTGGGCAACATCGGTTTTCCCAGCGAATGCGTGGACGCTAATGATGAGGGTGCCTTGGGCAACCTTTTCTGCATCCATGGGGGTGCAGGCCCGGAGTCCTCGAGAAAGGCAAGTCTAAAGAGAGTTTATCAGTCAGAGGTTGCCGCTACTTCTTCGACTCTGATTCGAGGGACGGTCACCTTTGGAGATGAAGATCTTCCTCAGACCGCGAATCCCTTTGATGATGCAGTCGTCATCAAAGCTGTGATTGAAAATTATACGGTGGAAAAAATTCTAATAGATACGGGGAGCTCAGTCAATGTGCTTTTCAAGCCTGCCTTTGAGGCGTTAAAGACAGGTAAAACTCTCCTACCAACTGAAGGACCTCTTTATGGTTTTTCAGGAGAAAAGAAAGAAGTTGAAGGGCTCGTCACCCTCTCCGTGATTCTTGGAGGAATAGTAAGGCTGGTCAAATTTATAGTCGTTGATGCTCCCAGTAGCTACAACGCAATTTTCGGAAGACCCTTCCTGAACGGGTATCAAGCCATTGTCTCCACTTATCATCAAGCGGTGAAGTTCGCCTTGAATGGCAAACAACATTGAATCAGGAGCGACCCCAAGAAAGCTAGAGAATGCTATGTAAAGACGGTCAACATGATCATGTCTTCTCCACCCCATGAAGTTATAATGACTGAATCCATTGAAGTTCCTGAACAAGTTCAAGTCGCAGAAGAAGTGGAGGATGTGAGAGATGGAGTTCGGTTGGAGCCTGCCCAAGCAACTCAAGCTATTCAGATCAGCGAGGAAGATGAGAGCAAGAGCCTCTCCATCAACGCTGAATTATCTAAGGCTGACAAGAGTCAGCTCATCTCTTGTCTTCTGCAAAATTTAGATATCTTCGCTTGGTCGGCAGACGACATGCCTGGAGTAGATCCAGATGTTGCTTGCCATCACCTCAACATCAGCCCAAATGCCATCCCAATTCAGCAGAGGAAGAGGACTGTTGCAACCACTCTGGCTCAACCTATCCGTGAGGAAGTGGAGAAGCTCCTGAGGGCGAAGTTCATCCAACCGATCCAATATCCTGAGTGGGTGTCAAACGTTGTAATGGTAACAAAGCCAGGTGGAAAGTGGAGGATGTGTGTCGATTTTACCAAACTCAATAAAGCTTGCCCCAAGAATTGCTATCCCTTGCCTCAGATAGATTCTTTAGTGGATTCTGCGGTAGGTTATTCTTTTATGAGTTTTTTAGATGCTTTTTCAAGTTATCACCAAATCAGGATGCATAAACCGGATATACCGCATACTTCGTTTATCACAAATGATGGTTGCTTCTGTTATCTCGTGATGCCTTTTGGGTTGAAAAATGCTGGAGCAACTTACCAAAAAATGATGGATACAGTTTTCAAAAGTCAGAAGGCAAGAAACCTTGAGGTGTATGTCGATGACCTCTTGGTGAAAAGCAAATCCTTCTCCTCTCATCTCAAAGATCTCTCGGAAACTTTTGCAACCCTACGAACCTTCAATATGAGGTTGAATCCATTGAAGTGTTTTTTTGGAGCAAACAGAGGTAAATTTTTGGGTCATCTCCTCACTCCAGAAGGGTTAGAACCAAATCCAGATAAGGTAAAAGCTATTTTGGAAATGCCACCTCCCAAAACCCCAAAAGAAGTTCAACAGTTGGGAGGGAGAATGGCAGGCTTGAGTCGATTCATCTCCCGGTCAGGGGATAAAAGTGCACCTTTCTTTAAAACCCTCCGGGGAGGGACCAAGTTTGAATGGACTCAAGAGTGTGATGATGCTTTCAGTCAGCTTAAAAAGCAGTTAACGTCAATTCCTCTGCTCCAAAGCCCGCGAGAAGGGGAAGATCTTTTCCTGTATTTGGGAGTTGGCACCGATGCTATAAGCTCTGTTTTGGTCCGAGAAGAGAAAAAGAAACAATTTCCAGTTTACTATGTAAGCCGAATTTTGAAGAATGCAGAGACTCGATATCCAATCCTAGAGAAGCTAGCCTTAATGCTCGTAATTTCAGCAAGAAGACTAAGACCATATTTTCAAGCTCATTCGATTTTAGTCGTCACTGACCTTCCATTAAAGAGTGTCTTGGAGAAGTCGGAGCATTCAGGCAGATTGGCAAAGTGGGCAATAGAGCTCAGTGAGTTTGACATATCCTATGTTCCAAGAATGGCAATCAAAGCTCAAGTCTTAGCGGACTTCATGGTGGATGCTAAAGAAGTTGAGTCGCAGAAGGGGGTCAGAGTGCCTCTTGCCTGGAAAATCTTCGTGGATGGAGCCTTAGGGAAAAAGTCTTCCGGAGCAGGAGTTATCTTAATCAACCCAAATGGAGTAAGTCTTGATCAAGCACTGAAGTTCTATTTTCAAGTAACAAACAATCAAGCGGAATATGAGGCTTTGCTAGCCGGTCTCAAGTTTGCCAGGGAACTGGGGATTGACGATGTCGAAGTTTTCACAGATTCTTTGGTGATGGCTTCTCAAGTAAATGGAGCTTTCGAAACAAGAGATAGTATTTTAAAGTGGTATCTAACCTTGGTAAAAATCGAGGTTGGAAAGTTCAAGAGCTTTACCATCAATCATATTCCAAGAGGTGAAAATGTAGAAGCAGATGAGTTGGCAAAATTTGGACTTCCCTCGGGAGGAACAACTTCGGAACTGTTTCGCCCAGCAATTGAAGAAGGAGAAGTTATGGAGATTGATCAGCATCCGTCTTGGATGGATCCATTTATTCAATATCTTTCGACTGGAGATTTCCATTCAGCAATAAAAGATAGAAAAAGGTTTAAGCGGAAAGCGGCTAACTATTATCTTATTGCAGGAGTGCTTTATAGAAGAACTTTTCTATCGCCATTAGCACGGTGTGTTTCGGAAGAAGAGAGTCCGGCGATCCTCCAGGAAGTCCATTCTGGAGAATGTGGAAGTCACTCTGGAGCTAGAACTTTGGAGAAAAGAATTCTGAGGCAAGGCTATTTTTGGCCCCAGATGAGGAAGGATGCGGAGAAATTTGCTAAGAAATGTGTAAAGTGCCAGAAGTTTGCTCCTCTCCAAAATCAACCGGCTCAACAACTTAAGTCAATAGCAACTCCATGGCCGTTTGCAGTTTGGGGAATGGATCTGATTGGGCCTTTCCCTATGGCAAGTGGGCAGCGGCGATATATCATAGTCATGATTGACTATTTTAGCAAATGGATAGAGGCAAAAGCATTGGCCAAAATTACCACTCAAGCCGTGAAAAACTTTATTTGGGGAGAGATAGTATGTCGACACGGAATTCCAATGGCAATCATCACGGATAATGGTTCTCAATTCAACAATTCAACTCTTATTAATTTCTGCAAGCAAATTGGCATTGAGCTTCGTTTCGCTTCCGTGCATCATCCTAGAAGTAATGGGCAGGTAGAGGCCGCCAACAAACTCATCATAAATCTCTTGAAAAAGAAGGTAGAAAACGTTAGGGGCAACTGGGCAGAACAACTACCTTCCGTCTTGTGGGCCTTGAGGACAACTCCGAGTTCTGCTACTGGGGAAACTCCGTTCAAATTATCACACGGTTCCGAAGCCCTTATTCCGGTAGAATTTGAAGTGAAAAGCCCAAGAGTATTATTGGCGCAACAAAATCAAATCGAGTGGATGGAAGAAAATGATGAAGAGTTAAAATGCAGCCTTGATTTAATTGAGGAATTGAGAGATACTGCAATCATCAGACAGGAAGAGGTGAAAAGAAGAATGGCGAAGTTGTTCAATAAGAATATGAGAACCAAAGAATTTGTTGTTGGAGATCTAGTCTTGAAGAAGGTAGATGCAGCAGCAAGGGCTGGTTCAGTTGGAAAGCTTAATCCAAATTGGGCAGGGCCGTTCGTAGTAAAGAATGTGCTTAAAAATGGTGCTTACCATCTCCAAACATATGAAGGAGAAGAGTTGCCCCATTCCTAGAGCGGAGATGATCTCAAGCTTTTCTTCTCTTAAATGTTCGTACCTAATTCACTCATTCCTTGATCCTCACTCTTTTCTTTTCTTAAACATCATACATGTATTACCAAGGCATTCGCAATACAAGTGTTGGATGATAAATCTTAAAAATAAGTTGATTTTTGAAAAGCCAAAAACCTGTCAAGTGAGATATCGCCGGATCCTACTATCTTCCCCCTCGACTGGTTAACTCGACGTGAAATTCTACCAGGACCACAGATGTCGGGGAGATTTCGAATCTGTGTAGCAGTAGCTCGCCAAGCTCGAGCGGTGGAAGTTTGGGATACCGGGTCCTTGCTGACATCTGGCACACCTCAGCATTTTAAGGAGGTCTAGGTGGCTGGCTCAGCTCTGTCATGCATTGAAAAGGACATTGTTACAATCTTAATGATCTTTCAGGGAAAGCAATGTCGGTGTAGCCTCCGCGGCATGACCACACCTGCCCTACCGATCATTTTTTTGTAACTCTCGAATACTCGTTGAAGCGTGGTTAGGTAAGGGGCGGCAAGAAACATCTATGACCGTCACCTGAATCTTAGATTGGCAAATTTACAACAAACTCAGTGGTCCTTTAAGAAAAGAAGTGTCGGTATAGCCTCCGCGGCATGACCACACTGTCCCTTTAAGTCATTTTCGAGATCCATTTTTCTATTTTTTCTTACTATAAAGGTCTTATTCATTCCTGTACTGGGATCGGGCGGTCAGCAGTTTATGAGACCGCATGTTCCTCCCTACAAAGAATGAAATCGTTTATGATCGTCGGATGAAATTCTTTCAGGATAATTAAGGTCGCTATTCAGGAGTCTCCTATGCCAGCTTGATAGAGATCGTCCCGGTCTCAACAAGATCGAGATTCCAATTTTCCCTGTTACTCAAAGTTACATGGAATAATCGTGATGCTCTGTTTCTCATCAATGGAAGTTGGATCTTTTTCTTCAAAAGGGCGGTCTAAATATAATGTGATCGCTGAAATGAAAATTCATAAGGAGTTATTTCCTTGTTTCAAGAAATAACCTTTGACTACCAAGGGATCGTCAGACGGATTTCCTGGAAGACCTTTGAGCGCCGATCACCCAGAATCTAATGCGTTCAAATCATTGTCTTGTAGTTTCCTTATATTTCGATCTGTGTAATATGAGACCGCAAAACTATTGTGGATAAGATTATTTCCTGATCATATCTTTGGTGTCTTTTCCAAGAGATCCCTACTTAAAGTTCGTTAATGATTAAATTATGTTAAACTCGAGGCATTGAGATCGAATGCCGATTTTAGATTCAGAAGGACAAATCAATATATGCATAAAATAAACTCATGCACTTAGGCAAAACCCAACAGATATCAAATTTTATATATACTCTGAAATATCAATTACAACAAGACCGCTCGGCCTCCGAAAAGGAAAAAGGGAAATTACAATTCACTCTTTCTTTGATCTCTTGGAAGACCGCTCGCTTGAAGAAGAAGAATCGGTTTCTGCAGAAGGTTCTTCTAAACTTTTCCCTGGAATTCTAGATCCAGAGCTCGAGCTCGAACTGGAATCCAGACCAAGGGTATAGCGGCTTCCGCTCTCTTCGTCTTCAATCACAACATTTTCCTCTTGAT
The DNA here is from genome assembly GCA_033032865.1 of Dactylorhiza incarnata. NCBI lineage: Eukaryota > Viridiplantae > Streptophyta > Magnoliopsida > Asparagales > Orchidaceae > Dactylorhiza > Dactylorhiza incarnata. The sequence continues at coordinate 6,317,593 of JAWHQI010000068.1, forward strand.
CTGCGGTCTCATCAACAGCATCAGCGGATTCTTCAGCAGCATCCGCGGTCTCTTCAGCAGTCATAGATTGTTCTTCAATTCTTTGTGCCGCGTCAGGGAAGAGATCGGCAAATGTGACGTCTTTATACTCTTCAGTAAAACCACCACGGTTACGAACCTCATCCAGCACCTGGTTGGCGGTCTCTTTTATATGATGCATCAAAGCCCTCTGGAAAGCCGGATTCTCAGGGTCGTAAGCCGCTTTTTCAGATTGCTGCAAAAGAAATATATGTCAGACCGCACGATCACAGGTAACACATTCATAAAACAAGAAAAATTCTCACTCTTCTTTCTTCTTGCAAGGCAGTTATTTCGTCCAGAGCGCTGCAAAGAGACCGCCCCATATGGTGATTCAAGATTGTACTTCTAGCAGTCACTTGAGCGCAGAGGTCGGGAAGCGCATCGGTCTCAATATTTAATATCTCATTTGTGTTCTTTTTCCCGTACAAAGCTGAAGTGACCGCATATGCGTGACGGGTCACCTTCCCGCTCCATAAGGGTAAATCAGTGGATACCTTCACAGAATTTCCTGAGGCCGCCCATTTGAGGAGAGGCTTTACTTTGATATCCTTCATTTTTCTTTTAAAACCCACCAAGGGAAAAACTTGCTCGGCGGTCTCAGAAGTTACGCCGAACACGTCGGCCTCACGCTTCAGCCTCCTCTCCCTCTGAGTAAGAACTTCTGCTGCTGGGGAGATAGGGTCTAGTGCAGGGACCGCGAAGCTCGCTAAAAAGTAAAGAAAGGGTTTAAGTAAAATCATTCAAAAGACATAAAAGGAAATTGTTCGAGACCGCAAGAAAAATTTACTTTCAGCAGGGGCGATCTCGGCGATCTCGGGCCAGATCGCTAGATAATAAACAAGATCGATCCTCTTGCCCGCCAAGAAGGCCAGAATCTTCAGCTCCTCCTCTGAGACCGCCTTTATCTTCTTAAAAATGCTGTCAGGTCGCGGAGAGGGTGAGCTCCTGAGACCGCCAAGGTCACCTTCAAAGACAAGGAATCTTTCTGTCCAGAAAGAAATTTTATTAGGAAGGTTCAGAATTTTTATTCCATCTGCTGAAAAATACATCAATCCTTTAAATTCTTCTTTCTTTCTGCCTTCTTTCAAAATCTTCGCAGTGAAGGTTGCACGGAACAAATTCATTGTGAATTTCACTCTTTCCGATCTCAAATAATTAATGAAGACATTAACCAGACCAATGGAGTTCGGAGCCAGCTGGGCGAGCACGAAGCCATAGTATTCCAGAATCTCTAACCATTCCCAAGGGAGTGGAATCCTCAGCCCATTATCAAAGTGATCGATGGGAATGATAAACTTCTTCTCCTCTACAAAGTTTAACCTTTCTTGCTCAGTTGGCGGTCTCACAACCACCTGAGTTTGGATCATATATTTCTTTATAAACTCAATGTATTCATCCTTTGATAAACGTCCTTGTTTGTGATCGGCGTTCAGGAAGATAGTAGCAGAAGAAGCACGAGCGGACACCATATTCAGTGATCGCTGAGATCGGAGCTTATAGAGCAACCAAGAAGGCATAAAATAAAGACCATGAAGACAGCTATTTATAGAAGACCAAGGGTCATTTCGTAATCATTACATCTTGAAGACAGCCCAGCTAAAACATGATCAGACCGCTCGACCTATGCAAAGTAATATGAAAGCATACTATGGTAGGCAATCTCAATCAACAAAAAATACAGTAGCAATACAAGCAATCCAGGCATAAAGAGATCGAAATTTAACAAATCAAGACCACAATATTAAAACAAAACAGCCACAGATATGGGACTATAACAGTGAAAATATTACAAGATATATTGTTCAAGCATAGAGATCGCTCGGTCTCAAGATTAATGTTCATCTCCTAAGAGGCCTGTTCCTCCCTACATGAGCGGCGACATCTTGCATGTCGTTCACTGCGGCCATAACCGACACCAGGCTGTGGTTAGCCAGCATTGCAGACCGGTGAATTTTCGACATTTCCTTGTCCACCTGCTCCATGGGGATCAGTACAATCTCAGGTTGCGGTCTCTCCGACGGATGATCGCTGGAGGCTCCCGGTCGCATCAGCATCTTACCGTGACCGCTCCTCAGCCTCTCATTTTCCGCGGACAGCGCCGCAGCTTTTCCCCTATAGTATTCAGCCTCTTTTTCAGCCTTCTTAAGAGCCCGCGCGATCTCGGCAACCCTCAGATCGCATTCTTCACGAATCCTCTTCTCATTGGAACGCAATCTTTCTTCAAGATCGCGGATCTGGTCATTCTGCGTCCGCTCCCTCATCAGCATAGAACGAACATCCTTGAACATGGGATTAAGGATGTTGGTTAACTGAGGAGTGATCTCGATGGGTCGAGGAAGTTCTCCCTCCTCGATCTCAGCATTTTTGTTATCTGCGGCCATAGGAGATGGATTATTTCAATCATAAGCATATAATCAGATAAACTTTTTAATAAGCAGAAAGAGTACTTGGAAAAAAGTCGAGACCGCAGTCACGTAAAGCCCTTCCGATATCTTTAGTGACCGCGGGATCTGCGGTCAAAGAAAGACGATCTGATCCCCTTAAGCGCTCCAGATCCGTTCTTTCCAAATCTCTTTTCTGCGTTTTTTCTCCCTCTTTTCGTCTCTTTTTTAATTCCTCGTTACTTAAGAAGACATTGTCGGTCTCAATAAAAACGATCCCGTGTTTTCTTTCAGGAGAAGCAAAACGAACTGTAGGAAATGGAGGGAACTCAGCTGACTGAAGAATCGTTTTATTCTTACCAGCTCGCGAAATCGAGGCCGCCACCGCACGATCTGCTGCAACCTTGTTCGAACGATCTCCCTGGAGAAAATCATCCGGGAGACCGCTAGAAAGCACAGTTTTTTCCTTGGCAATCTGCGGCCTCTCCACGGTCTCATCACCGTTTTTATCCGAAGTCTGCAAGACCTCAACCTTTTTTCTCTCTTCAGCGATCAGGGCCGCCTTTTCCTCAGCGACCCTGACCGCTTCTTTCTTCTTCTCCTCAGCGATCAGAGCCGCTCTTTCCTCGGCAACTCTGACCGCCTCCCTCCTCTTCTCCTCTTCTTCCTTTTCCTTCTTATCTTTCTTCTCCTTATCTCTCTTCTTCTCCTCGTCCTCCCTCTTTTTCTTCTCTTTTTTCTCCTTCTTTTCTTTCTTATCTTTTTCTTCTTTCTCCTTTTCTTTCTCTTCTTTTTCCCTCTGCTCTTCTACCACTTTTTCTTTCCTCCTCTTCACTATCTCTTCCATTTCTATCTTTTTCCTTTCCTCCTCTTTTGCCTTGATCGCTGCGTCGGCGATCTCCTTCTCCCTGCCCGCGATCTCCTCATCAACGGTGGCATTTCTGAGAGCTGAAGACTCTAAGGAATCCAACACCTGCAATGATGAAAAAGATGAATTGTTAGAAGAAACCTCATCAAGGTAGGCGATTAATCCAGAATCATCCTCTCTTGGTAAGGTTGAGACCGCGGGAAGGAAGGGGAGATCGCCCTTGGCATTCACCTTCTGAAAATCAGCGGAGTCCTCCAGATTGATGGATTCAGAAAATCTGGTCGCCTCCATGGCGGTCACATCTCCTCCTTCCTCATTTCTTCTGCTCCTCTTATAAGTTAAACTAGATGGACTTGTATTCTTCCTTTTCCTGTCCTTTGCAGCGATCTCCTGGTCAGCGATCTTCTGCCTTAAGGATTCGGCCTCAGCTCCCTTCTGACGCAGCCCAGCCAGAATGATCTCGGTGGAGGCGGTCTCAGGAAGCTTGGAAGATGTTTGACCCAGTGCCTCCATAGATTTCTGACAATTAAAAGAAATGGAAAAGTCAGGCAATTTCCATACAGGATCTGAAGAAGTATTAGACAGATCAGAAGCAACAGAGACCGGCACAATCGGGCCCTCAGGAAGCTCAGATTTCTTTAGTGGAGATCGGGCGGTCTCCTTTGAAGTGCTCACTTTTGTTATGATTTTCGGCGCCTTCTTTCCTTTCCTTGAGCTGACGCTTTCCTTTTTCCCAGGAGAGTTCGCTTTCGATGGGAGAGCTTTTAAGAGATCAAGCATGGTCATCTTTGTAAGGTCGCACCTGCGTAATTATCAAAGACCGCTCGAATAGTGGAGTTCCTCAATGTCTTGCAAAATGAAGTTTTCAGCCGGTATTTATAGACCAAGCCGCATTAATGATGGTCGCGGTCTCAGCGGTCAAAGCTTACATTTTCGAAGTTCCAGGTGCAACTTAAAAATGTGCGGGGATTATGTTTGCCCAAAAAAGCCCGCGACCTCCTCTTACTAGTCAATTCGTTCGGTCTCAGCGGTCTCAGCTTCAGTGATCGCCCAGACCGCCAGTTGCCTTCTCAGCCGGAATTTTCTAAGTATCAAGAGGTCAGAAAAGCCCGAGATCGCCAGACCGAGCGGTCTTTTTGTTTTTTCTATTTTGGTTATCTGCACCCCTCCTCCCTGCCCTGGCTCTCCTGTATCCCGGGCAGCCCGTAGATTTCAGTTCTGCCCGTTTGGGCAGCCCCCTCGTCTATAAATAGAGGGGTAGGGGTACCAGGAAAAGGACTTTTGGCTCCGAGGCTCCAGCTTACAACCTGTGTAAGCGGTCTCATTTTTTCGTGATCGCCTTTTCCTTATCGTTTTCCTCTTGTTTTAGCATCTTCTGTCTCAGTAACCTACACTTCGCAGTTTTCTCCCATCCCCTTTAGTGTGAATTTTGGAGGTACCATTTTTGGCACCAACACCAGTGTACTTAAGAGTAAGTGGTTTTATTTTGAAAGAAAGATATGGTTTGCACAAGATACTTTACTATTCTTTCCAAGGTTCTCAACCTCACAACGCTTATTAAGACTTATCAGGAGGTTCAAGTAGTGCTTGGTGGAGTTAACTTTGTCAAATTATTTCATGATTTTTGTTTTGTGCAAAGTTCTCCGAATACACTTGTTTTGCAAACCAATATAATTTATGAAAAACATAACCACTTTTCTTAACTTTTAAAAGTGCAAATAAAGATAGTGTAGGTAAGATACTTGTGCAATTTTAATTCATTGTACTAATACAAAACATACACATGCATTCTTAGATTAAATACATATGTAGACAATGCCAAAATAAGTGAGTGAATAAGGATAATTATCAAACATAAAACATTTACTCATACTTAGAGGCATGCTAAGCGTAGTTCTACACAACTTTTACAATATAATTGATGCACATATTAATAGATATATCAAAGCATGATGACAACAATGTTCAAAGTAGTTTGAAGTGATAAATTGCAACATTATAGAAGTTCTAAATGATGGGTTAAATCATGCTTGAGTTTCAATGAAGTCCATACAGTATTTTTGATATTTTGAAGTATAATTTTGATTTAAAGTTTGAACTTATAAGATTGATCTTGGACTTCCCGAGGACTACCTTGTGAGAGGTTTGCCCGGTACTAGGTGATATTATGGGATGATAGCCCAAATCACCCTTTCGCAAGATACATGCAAATAAAAAAGTTAAGTTCAAAATAACAATTTTTGATACTTGTTTTTGTTTTATATTTTTGTATTTGATTTTTGCATATAGGAATGGAATTCAAACAAATATCCAAAGACTAAAAGAATTTTATTTTTTGTAATTTGGCTTTTGTAATTTTGTATTTTAATTTTTCAAAAACAAGTACATGCAAAAATGAGTAGTACATATAAAATAATCTATTTTATTGATTTTTCAGAATTTTAAAATTATAGAAAATCGGAGGCTTGAGCTAGCGCCGACGTTAGGTACTAGCGCGCCTGCGTTAGCTCACAAAGAGTGCTTATTTTGATCATATAGCCTAGATTTTCTTCGATTTTGCTTCCTATTTTTCTTAATTATGTTTGTGCAATGTAAGGCCAGTCTAATGAAGTGAAGAGATGAGAAGAAATCGCAAAAAGTTGCGGAAGTTAAAATTTTAGTACATGGGTTTCACATTCATTAAAGCTTCATATTCATTAGACCTTAATTCTTGAGTTTTGCACAACATATGAATGAGTGAAATGATCATAAATAAGTGAAATAATATTCATGCAATTTTTCAATTTTGATTTGACATGATTATGATTAAACATACTTGGGGTAATTGAAAGTGACGCAAATATATTAACTACATAAGCAAAACTTGCGCATTTTATAAATTTAGCCTAATACCCCTAAAATACACCTTTTAAATCCATTTTGACACTTATTTCATTTAGTCTAAATAATATCATATAACATATTTAGTTTTTCAAATTTTATAAGACTTTTAGGAAATGGATTTAGAAGGATAGAAATAAAAAGGATAGGTAGATCACTTGAGAAATGATATAACTTTTTATTCAACTTTATTCAATTTGATTTGTTTATGAATTTTGGTTTAATATGTGAGAGTCATATCACAAGTTATATAAAGTGATCATATCATGATGGCTCAAAGAAAAGAAAAGAAACAAAAGTAAGAAAAAGGTTAGGCATATCATGAAGTAGAATAATGATATTTCATTTTTTGTTGATTTCTACTTCATGCAAATGATTGGATACTAATGAATAAGAGATTTAGGTATCCAAAGAGGACCAAGTGGGATGGTTCCTTTGGGTACCCAAATATAGCGTGTTGACTTTTGAGGAGACAAGGATGGATGGACCGTTTCTTTTGATATTAGTGCGTCATTCTTAAGTATGGGTCTCCATTCATACCTTGGACAAATACTATTTTTATTTTTCAAATTTCCATTGCCATTTTCTTGTATGTTTGAATAAAAATGACTTTTGAATTTATTATTTAAAGGAAATTTGTTTGCGTTTAATTTTAAGTTGGGAGAAGATTGATATTGTAAATGATGGTGATGATAGTGTTTTGGAATTTCATTTACAATCTTTTGATGTTTTTTATTTCCATAGTTTAGCTTATTCACTTTTTGAGAAATCATATTCAACTTGCTTTTGGATTTTGCTTTATATTGAGATTGTATGTTTTGAGTGTTTTTCTTTATGATTTCCTTAAGCAAGTTGATTTTAGATTTTAATTCATCATTCTTAACTATAAGATTATGTCTAGCTTTATTATAAGCGATTGTGCTATTTTTAAGAATGGAAACAATTGAATCAATATGATTTTGAATGTTATTTCTATATTCATCAAATGTTTCATCCATTTCTTTAATTTCAATTTTATAGTCCTTACACTTAGCACAATCATTTTTCAAAGATGAATTTTATAAAGATAATTTTTCATTTTGTTCTTTTACAATTAATAGTTCTTTTTCAAAATCCTTGAATTTTTCTTTAAAATTATTACAATCAAAACACGGTTTTATATTTTTAATTAAAGTGCAAGATGGAGAATAATCAAACGCATCAATCTTTGTTTCTACATTAATTTTAGCTTTTAAGTTTTTATTTTCTAAACGTAGTTTTGAATTTAAATTTTTTAATTTCTTAATTTTATGCTTTGTAGTTTGAAGCAATTGTAATGTAGAAATAGAAGTACAAAAAAATGGGATTTGATTTCCTTACATTGCTTTCGGGAGAGGCATGATTTGAACATATAGTTTTTTTTACATCTTTTTGGCACCCCTCTTCCGAAAACAGTACTTCTTCTTCTTTTCCATTTGATGTGTGCTCCATTTTTTAGTCATGAGAGGAGCATTCTTGAAGACTTGTGCAAGCTTTCATATTCTCTAGTTCTTGCGATTGTTCCATACCTGTAGAAGGAGAATCATACATTTCTTCAAGAAATTTCCATACTTTGCATGCACTAGAAAAACAATATTTTAATTTTGAAATTTCGTAAGATAAAGCACAGAGAATACTATTTAAAGCTTTTGCATTTAGATGACGTTCCTGTTTATTTGATTCATTCGCTGGTCTAACTATTGCTATATCCCATGCATTTATATCTAAATTTTTAATAAACTTTTCCATTAAAAATTTCCACCCTTTATAATTTCTCCCTTCGAATAAAGGTGGTTTAAGAGATTTTTCTTCTTCATAAAAATTTACCCCACTAATAGAAGCGAGATCATGAGACGCCATTATTCCAGGTTGTTAAGCCGATTGGAATAAAACCTCGCTCTGATACCACTTGTTGGATCGGTAAGCGCCCTTAGAGGGGGGGTGAATAAGGGTTTTTTAAAAACATATATTATATTTTGAAATACTTGCTTCTGTTTAGAGATCAAAATAGTGATTATAACTAAAGATCTAAATTGTTTTATAATAAAGGAGAGGATAATAAACAATTTAGAGAAATGAAGAACAAATCAATTTTATTACACAAAGAGAGACAAGATTATTATTAATAAAATTGATTACAAAATTTTGATTTCAATGACGCTAGAAATCAAAGCGAAATATGAAAGACTCCTTTTATTTTCTATACCGACTCGTATCCCAATGAACCGGTTGGCTTTAACCGATCCTTCCCCGGATACGGCCTCAAGCCGCTCTAGCCAACCCTTCCCCGGATATGGCCTCAAGCACCCCCTAGACCTACACCCGAGACCTAGTCGCCAACACGAGGCAAATTTCTGCCCTAAGTCTTACCCAGACCTAGTCGCCAACACGAGGCGAGTTCACTAAACGATTATAAGAAAAGATGTGAAATAAAAAGACAATAATGTAAAAAATCCCTCTATGTGGATCTCTTGGAGAAGTAGACGAAGACATGCAGAGTATGATCGTAGTCGATGCGGTCTTTCGTCATGATGATGACGCGTGTTGAAATCTTCTCCACGGATTTCCTTAAGCCTTCATGGATTTGTGGGAGTATCTCTCTGAACCTTCCTCTCTATGCTGTGGCATGAAGCTCTGAAATTCTGGATCTCAAGAGTATGAGGAAGACGGAGCTATGGGGTCCTTTTTATAGCCTTGGAGCTAGCGCCTGCGCTAGGGCTACCGCCGACGTGATCCCATTTTAGGATATATTCTGCGCGGCAGAATCTTCAATCTGAGGAAACATTTCTCTCTTGCCTACTGTGCTCTGTGCTATCGCCTGCGCCATCAGATACCACCAGGCGCTATCGCCTTTTATAATTACTCCCGGAATTTTTGCTTAATCATTTTTTCGTCGATCGAAGATTTGTCGACTGGAGTTCGTCGAGCGGGCTTCATCATTTCGTCGATCAGAAATTCATCGAACGCAAGTTCGTCGAACGCAAGATCCAATTTCATCGAACCCAGCTTTTGTTCTCAGCGGCTTGATTTCGTCAATCACAGCAGCAAGTTTGTCGACCGAAAGATAGAGCCAACGCTATTACTAGCGCGCCGCAGTAGAGTAAGCAGTTAGTCAAGCAAATTTTTGTCGATCGCAGTAATGAGCATTTCGTTGAGCACCGCTTCTAGTTCGTCGAATGACAGCTAGCACCTGCGCTAGTACTACCGTCGGCGCTAGTAGGAGTTTTGGATTTGATGGCTCAACTTTGGGGGCAACCTTCTTATGTAATCCTTTAGTCATGTGGACCTTGGTTATCCTGCACACTTAAACACACAAGATCAAATACACATAGGATTTGTTATTCTCAAACCTAGGAGATGCGGAAGACCAATTTCAAACACAACTGACCCAGATAGGGTTTGGAAGGCATTCTCTAAGTCCGATATATGTTCATCTTTCATCTTTTCTGCCTCTCCAATAATTGTAGTTGCAGTTGACCACACATATTCTTCAATATGATTTCAGGCCTTCATTATGACCTCATCAGTCTTGCTCACATAATTCTTGACATAACTCATGTTTTACTCTGAGAGATGCAGACTTTTGTCCATTGATCTCAGTATTTTATTCTGAGCTACCACAGATTTTTCAGCAAGGTCAAACCACATGGTCATCTGCCTATTAAGGTAAGAAGTTTCTTCCTTTATTACTCAAATTTTAGACATCATCTCACTATTGACTGGAGAAATGGACTTGTCAATATATTCCCTTATTGATGGCATATGACCATCAATAAGTGTACTGATTGAACTTAGGATAAGTCATTTGAGATTGCAGAGGAGGAGGGTTGTACTTCAGCTACCAAAACATGTATGCTTTTCTCTTATAGGGCTTGATTATCACACTCCTGTTGAGTGGATATTTCCTTTGCATGCACTTTATACTCCCCCTCAGTCAGAGCAGGGATACCATGCTCCCCCTCAACTTTATTATTTTTCTTAGCAGCCTTTGCATATTGATCAACATCAATTCCATCTTCATTGTCAATGTTGACTTCTTCATCACCTGATAAGTTCTCTTTCTCCTCCCCCTCAAATAAGGCATCCATCCTTTCTGGATCAGTTGAATCCAAGATATGTGGGGAGTTATCAGGAATTAGACTTATTCTTCTTTTAAGATTAAGAATAATTGTGTCAATCTTACTTTGCAAGTCACGAAGAGAATCTGATTGCTCCTCTTCATGTCTTGCAGACTTAGCCGGCACAGTGTGTGCATTGTTATCAACATCTTGAGGATTATGAGCATCACTTTGAGTATGATCTCCTTCATTTCCATCAGACTTCTCTTCAGCAGCAACAACATTCTCATTTTTCTCATGCTATACAGCAGCAGCATCATCCTCATTCTTCTTATTGGTATGCTCTACATGAACATCTTTGTCTAGATTGCTGGCAGATCCATGATCATCCTTAGCAAGGACATTTTCAGCAGCTTCTGAATTTGAAAAAGAACTTACTATTCTAGCTTTCCTTAGTACTTTGACTAATTTCCTTTTCTTCTCCTTTATATCAGAGAGCTGAATCATTGGGAGCACCCTTGAGAACCTATTCAATGTCCTTATGTCCATTCTTTTCAAGTAGTGAAGGTTGGATCCTTTGGAGCTATCAAAATCTTCAGTATAGGAATTCAGATGGTAAAGAGAAAGAATTCTAACAAGGTTTGGAGCTTGCAGACATTCTTTGATCTTTGGGAAGATCACAGCAGCCCCTGAGGTCTTTTTCTTCAAGATCGCTGTAGTCATCAGCTCAAAAATAGACTTTGAAATTGTATCATGGGACCCTGGCTTGCAAAGTATTGATTTGCCTACTATATCTAATAGTAGCTTCCCTCTTTGATTGAAATACTTCCTCTTTAGTGAGCCCAACTTGGCATCACTATACTCACACCATTTGAGGGCTTTCTCTTGTCCTTTTCAGACATACTATCTTCCTCATCATTACTGCAGGATGTCAGTTGAAATGCTTTCTTCATCTTCTTTGGAGATATCTTTATCTTCAAGCTTCCAATGTTGGACTTTATAGAGGACATGGAAGATGAAAGAATTGCTTTACTGTATAGTTCCAGAACATCAGTTATGAGAATCACTGATGGATCTGATAGTAGATATTCTAACCCTTGACCTTCCAGAAGTTATATCACTTCTATAATCTCTGCATTAGCATGTTGAAATCCATTTCTGATTATTTCAAACCCTTACCGAAGATCCTTTGAAATCTTTGGAGCCATTCTTAAGGAAAAATGGGTCGCTGAGTCGGCGGGAATGGAAGGTCAGTCTCGACGGCTAGATAAGGTTTAGAGTGTGGAAGTTGTGATTTAATAAACATAGCAAAAATTTATAGGTGTATTACAATTTATTCTTAAAGTGTGATGTTGATTAGACTTAATTAATTGATGTTTTAATTAAGCAATCCTTGTTGGATCCTATGGCTCCCTTAGAGGGGGGTGAATAAGGGCTTTATGGAATTTAAATCTTAATTAAAAATATCAGAGTTTGCGACTGAAGTTTCAGAATATTTTATAGGAAAAAATATTTTAATATCTCATATAAGAATAACAGAACTTTTTCCTTACTGTTGCTAACGCCTAACGTTAAGTGTTAACGTTGGGCATTAGCTCTTCAGAAAATTAAGCTGCTCAGAATTATATCAAGGTGATTTTACTTATGAAAACTTTAATGAAGTACAATTCCAGAAAATCAGAGATAATAAAAATGAATATTATATTACAAAAATAATTACACAAATGTTTGTTTTAATGCTTTGATGAAAATATAATTTAACACATTCTTGAAGATGAAATAAAATCAATTGAATAGAACATTAAAAGGCATGATTTTATTTCATAATAAATTGATTACACAAATATTTGATTTCTATAACGCTGGAAATTAAGGCGAGAATATTAAAAACACTGTTTTGTTGTTTCACTGATCCTTCTCTCAAGGACCAGTTGGCTATAGCATATCGTACCCAAATAAGGCCTCTAGCCACCCCTAGATCTAACCTCGGCCTAGTCACCACACACAAGGCGGCTTATTACCCGCTAAGCAGCATAAGGACCTAGTCGCCAACAACCGCGACGAATTTACCTACGGAATCCTTCCCGGAATCCGACATTCTCCCCGAACAATTTCTCCACACCAATTACAAAAAGGAATAAAATAAAAGATTACAAGATAAAGTAAGAAAAACTCCCCAAGAAATTCTGAAAGTGAAGATGAAGGCGATGTAGACATTGGCATTCTTGAAGCGTTCGTCCTTCGTTTAGAATTTGCATTGTAGACCTTCTCCTTCAAAATCTTCTTTAGATCTTCATATTACCCCAAGGGAGATCTCCTAATTATTGTAGACGAGCTTCTTTCAAAAGAATCAGAGTTCTGGATTTGGAGGCAATATAATCCCTCTTATAGAATGAGAGGGGCTTCTCTTATTAATAGGCACGGGAGCTAACGTGTGGAGTTAAGTAGTTAACGCCAGCGTTAGGGATCATGTATTTTCGTGGCTGAGATCATGTAATCATCGAGATTGTGGCAGAGATTGTGGACTCAACACGAGCGTTAAGAGTCAACGCTGGCCTTGTCACTTGCTTCTCGACGCAATATCTTCTCCACGTCATTCCTTTCTCGACATCATCCCTTCTCGACGATAAGTTAACGCGGGGCGTTAACTTCTTAACGCGGGGCATTAACTTCTTAAAGTGGGCGTTAACTTATTAAAGAGGGGCGTTAAGAGTTAAAGCGTGACGTTAACTTCCTAAAGCGGGGCGTTAGCTCACTTTTTAGATAATTGTCTCCAATCCGCATACTACTCATGGGGATGTGTAGCTATAGTTCCTATATAACCTGCACAATATAAACACAAAAATACAAGATCAAATACAACACGGTATTTATTATTCTCTGACAAAACTCCCCCTTTTTATAATAACAAATACCTGTGTGAGAAATTAGCGAGATTAAGATAATTTGTGTTTGTAGATTAGTGCGGTAATAAGATATGCATGAAAAACATATTAAGAGCATGATAGAATTAAAAGCGATAATGCATACTCTTTCTAAATCAAGTCCTCCCCCTACATAAGTGTTCTATTATAATTTACTCCCCCTAAATATCTATTTTACTAGAATTCTCAATTTCTTCTCCCCCTTTGTTTTTAGCAAAAGTGGGTAGGGATGAGTGTATATCTACTAAGTGGTTAGAAATCACTTATTGAAGGATTGTCATGATCGAGCACAAGATAAATAATACACCTCCTATATGATTACTCCCCCTACATAAATACTTCTTATGAATTTTTAATGTACTCCCCCTTTTTTGTTAGATTTATACAATTTAATCTCCCCTTTTGGTAGTATCAAAAGAGGGTTTAGATGATAATATGCAATAAAAATTTAAATGATTTATGTTGAGAAGAAGATATGATGCAATATAAAGCATGTTAAATACTCTTTGTTGAGAAATATATAAGCATGATGGAACATAAAGTAGTAAGCAACATAACTGAAATGATAAAGTAACCATTCTTATTTTAAGATACCAACTTGTTGATAAAAGAATACCACAGTGTTAAAAAAATAAAAGACATGAATGAGCTTAAGTTGTAAACTTAGCAGAAGAATATAATAAGCACTCTTAAATATAAACAACATTTCAGAAGATAAAATCATATAAAGGATAATGAGTTTTAAATTTGAAAAGTTGATGTTTGAGTTAAAGATTGAAGAGATGCTATTCCATTAAGATAAAATTGCAAGCATGAATTCATAATATCAAGAAAAGATACAAAAACTACAATGTAATAAAATTTGCATTTCAAGTAAACATAAACATTGTAGCGATCATGCTTTGCAATCTAGTGCATTTACTTAAGTTTGTAGAGAATAGTGTAGATGAGCATTTGGATCCAATTCTCATGAGTAGAAGTTTTATGAAAGATAATGATGTGTACAAATTAATGTTTTGATAAGGTATATAAGTGAATCAATCAAAAACACATGACATATATAATGAAATAACATAAAATTAAAATACACAAATACTATTACTTCCACAATATTTCAATGCACATGAATAAAGAGTTAAACTACCAAGGTGCTCTACACACACAATGCTTATTAAGACTTTTTAAGGTGCAAAGTAGTGCTTGGTGGATCACTTTTATACTTTTTAGCATTATTTTCAAATTTTATTTGTGATCCGGTGTACTAAGAGAAGTGGTATATAAATTGTTTGCTACAAGTCACTTTACAATTCTTTCAAAGGAGCTCAACCTCACAATGCTTATTAATACTTATCAGGAGGGTGAGTAGTGCTTGGTGGAGTTATCCTTGTGATTTATTATTTGCTTTTTAGTTTAGTGACTAAGGACTCCGAATTCACTTATTTTGCAAACATATCATTTTAATTTTAAACCACATTTCTCTGAAGAATAAGTGCATGAATGACAAAGAATTGTAATAACCAATTCAATGTTGTGTAGGTAATCTATTTATGCATTTTAATTATTTACGTTATTACACTACACAATCATGCAAGAATAAGATTGTAAACACTTGTAAATTATCGAAAATAAGTGAGTGAATGAATCATTATTAAACATAATACAATACTCATACTTAGAGGCATGATAAGCGTTTCTACACATGTTTGTCTACAATCAATTTCATTGCTTATAACAAGATAATTTTCAAGGTATGATAAATACAAAATAATGTTTTTTAAGAAACTTGAAAGTTAAATTAAACATTGTATTTAATCTTTAATTAATATAATTAATCATCCTTGACAATGACAATGAATAACAATCAAATTTAAAATATTTTTTAATTTTTATATAAGTACAAAACAATAATCACAAATAAAGAGAAAAATATATTTTTGTTCTTTGTAATTGTTTTGTAATTTTGTATTTGATTTTAAATATTCAAATTTAAATATTTTTTAGAAAACATAGAAGTCTTTTTAGCCCTATCAGTAAATGATATTCAATGCTAGAGAAATAAACCAAAAGTAATGCATGAGAAAAAACATAGAAATTCTTAAAAAAATTTGGAGCAAAGGGTCTAACGCTAGGCGTTAGCTTCTTAAAGATTTCTAACGCCGAGTCAGAATTGCAAATTTTGATTTTTTTTGAATTTTTTTCTTAATTCAGTTGTATTATAAAGAGGCCTTCTTACTGTTGAAATTTCAAATTTTTTTGAGATGATTTGAAGGCTCTTTTAAGCATGTTTTTGATAATTTTTCAAATACTTATGTTTTATAAAATCATTAAAGCTCAAACTAAAAAATTATTTAAACACAAGCGGACATTTTTTAACAACCCAAAATATGCTTGAATTAAGTGATAATTAAATAAAATGTTCGTGCAGTGAGTAATATAAGTATGTCTTAAGATTAAAAACTACCCGGACTAAATTTCTTCACCCTAGCCCAGTAATAAGTGACGGATGGGAATGAGGAGCTGCACACATACCGTAGGTTGGGTGTTAATCCCACATGCACACACTAGAGAACGCTCAACCTAGCACTGTTTCCCCCAGTGCCTCGCAAGGCCCCACTAGAACCCTCCCCAGTTAAGGATAAGACATGACTTAGAGGTTAGGTCTCTAATGCATACAACCCTACACCCCCGCTATTGTGAGACACATGTCATAGGTTTAATGATTATGGACATACTAAGCATGTAAGCCTTAAATATATGATCTATGGTATAATTGCATGATTAGTTTTGGATTTACAATTATATCGAAGATTGTTGATTTTAAATCCATTTAAAAAAAATTATTCATGCAATCAACTATAATGTAAATTATGATTTTTAGATTTTATTAATATATTTTACTTTAGCATAGTAAGATATAACTAGCATGGACATTAATTTCTACCTATGGTAAGTGATGATGCTAGTATGATGAGTTAGAACAACAAGGTGCAAAACTATGTAAAGTTGGACAAATATTGAGTTGCATGTATTCAATCATTGAGTTTTAAATTTTCATAGAACTAGAATGAAGTGACAATTCTATTTGATTTCATCTTGTTGATATCAAGTTAATTCTTAGGTCTATATATAATGAGATAAATGCAAACAATAGAGATGCATATCACACACACAAAACAAGATATGAAACTATAATACCAATAGCCATCATATATTTCATAATTCTTAAGGTTGATAGAATTTGTTGATTTAAGAAAATTCTTGATAGATCATGAATTATGATATATGATTATAGTGAATTTTAGCATAGGATATCAATAGATCATGGTGGTGATTGTATAGTTCATATTCATCCTATTAATATGTACTGACTGCTTGTAAGTGAATATTATACTACATATATATAAGGGACAAAAAATTGTTTTGGTTATTTTGAATTGTTTTGTAAATTTTCTTTTTGATTTTAATTTGTAGGAATTAGACAAAACAAAGACAAGGTATCTGAAAGCAGAAGATAATGATACTTAACATAGTAAAATAATTTTTTAGAAAATAATAATTAGAGAAATCAGAATTTATAGGAAAATAGGCTACCGCCAGTGTTAGTGATAACGCCTGGCGTTAGCAACACATAGTTTTTGATTTACAATTTTGAGTTGCAATTTTTGATTTAAAAACTAGGTTTTTTATATTATTTGATTCCGATTTTTCTCGATTATGATTTTTCAATATAAGGGCTATCATATACAATAAAGAATTTAGACAAATATATAATAAGTTATGCATTTAATATTTTAGCCTAAGACCCCTAAAAGCTTATTTAAATCCATTTTTGAAAGTAATTTCTTTATTCTTGATAATATCACTTAGCAAATTTAGCATTCAATTTATACTGATAAAATAAGACTTTTATAGGCAATGGATCTAAAAATGATAAAACCTAGAAAGAGAACATGTAGATCGCTTGAAAACTTTATGACTTTATATTCAATTTATTTTATTTTGATTTGTTAACCATTAGGCTTAAAATGTGAAAGTGATATTGCATAATATATCTAAGTGACCATAGTGTGTTGTCTCAAAAATAAGAAAACAAACAAAATAAAAAGACATTAAGCATATCATGAAGTAGAGTATTAAATATTTCATTTTGATTTATTTCTACTTCATGTATTTGATTGGATACTAATTAATGAGAGATTTAGGTATCCAAAGAGGTCCATGTGGGATGGTTCCTTTGGGTACCCAAATACATCGTGTTGGCTTTTGGGGAGACAGTGATGAATGGACCCTTACAAGTGGAGTTAGTATTTCATTTTTAATTTTGGGCCTCCATTCATACTTTGGTTGATTGTCTTTCATATTAATATTATGATTATACATCTTTTTCTGGTGATAGCTCGTTGAAAAACAATTCATTTGGGAATTATGTTTATTAACATTATTTTCCAAAATTGATTGATGTTGATAATCATAAAGAGATATAGAATTATAATTCTTAGAGAGTTTATAAAAGTGATGGTCTTTCTTAAGAATTGAATGTTGAAAGAGTGAATGAATATGGGCATTAGTTAAAAAGTTCTTATTTATTTGTTGATTTTCATTTCCACTCTTACTTATAGATCTACTCTTATAATGTGAAGTTAAGCTTTTGGACTTTTGATGATTTGATAAACTAGAAATAAGAGATTTCGTTTTACATGAAAATTGTTTAATACACATTTTTAATGATTTTAGTTTATCTATTAAAACATCATTTTCTTTAATCAATTTATCATTATGCTCTTTTGAAGTTAAAAGACCTTTTTCCAAAACCTTGAGTTCTTCTTTAAAAGTATTATAATCAAAACAAGGTTTAGCATTTTTAATTAAAGAGCATGAAAGAGATTTTGAAACATCAATATAAGATTCTACTATAGCGTTTGCTTTTAAAGTTTTATTTTCTAAACGTAATTTGGAATTAGCAATTTTCAACTTTGAAATTTTACATTTAGCAAATTTAAGCACACGAAATGTAGAAATAGAATTTGTTACAAATAGAGAAGATTTTGATTTTCTTACATTGCTATGGGATGAGACAAGATTTGAACCAAAGGTTCCTTTGACATCTTCTTCGCATTCCTCTTCCATAGTTGAATTTTCGTCTTCTCTTTTGCTTGATTTGTTGTCATCATTTGAGTCCAGTATTGTGACGTTGCATTCTTCTCTCTTAGATAGATCTTCTTCCAAGCATGAGTCCTCATCGGTTTCTTCTCTTGGTTCCATAATGAATTGCTCTTGTTCATCATCTATGGAGGCAGGACTATAAGAATTCTCAAGAAATTTCCAAACTTCAAAGGCAGTAGGAAGCGTATAAATAAGTTTGAAAATATTTTGATCTAGTGCACAATATAGACTATTCATAGATTTGGCATTTGAAAACACTTCATTTTTATTTTGAATAATTGGGGCATTTTAATAATAATATTCCAAACGTCATTATCCAACGATTTAAGAAATTTTTCCATAAGAGTTTCCACCCATTATAATTTTCACCCATAAATAATGGTGGTGATAATGAATTATCATTTTCATAAAAAATTAACCTTCAAGTGGATGCGAGATCATGAAGCGCCATTATTCTCAGTTGTGAAGCCGTATTGGAATAACCTACGCTCTGATACCACGTGTTGTATCTTACGACGCCCTTAGAGGGGGGGGGGGGGGGAGTGAATAAGGGCTTTATGGAATTTACATCTTAATTAAAAATATCAGAGTTTGCGACTGAAGTTTCAGAATATTTTATAGGAAAATATATTTTAATATCTCAGATAAGATTAATAGAACTTTTTCCTTACTGTTGCTAACGCCTGACATTAAGTGTTAACGCTGGGCATTACCTCTTCAGAAAATTAAGCTGCTCAGAATTAATTCAAGGTGATTTTACTTATGAAAACTTTAATGAAATACAATTCCAAAAAATCAGAGATAATGAAAACGAATATTGCATTACAAGGATAATTACACAAATGTTTGTTTTAATGCTTTGATGAAAATATAATTTAACACATTCTTGGAGAGGATATAAAATCAATTGAATAGAACATTAAAAGACATGATTTTATTTCATAATAAATTGATTACACAAATATTTGATTTCTATAACGCTAGAAATCGAAGCGAGAATATTAAAAACACTTTTTTGTTATTTCACCGAACCTTCACCCAAGGATCGGTTGGCAATAGCCTATCTTACCCTAGATAAGGCCTCTAGCCACCCCCTAGATCTAACATCGACCTAGTCGTCATGCACAAGGCGGTGAATTACCCCCTAAGACGCACAAGGACCTAGTCGCCAACAACCGCGTCGAATTTACCCATATAATCCTTCCCGGAATTTCACATTCTCCCCGAACGATTTCTCCACACCAATTACAAAAAGGAATAAAATAAAAAATTACAAGATAAAGTAAGAAAAACTCCCCAAGAAATTTTGAAAGTGAAGATGTAGGCGATGTTGACGTTGGTATTCTTGAAGTGTTTGTCCTTCGTATAGAATATGCGTTGTAGACCTTCTCCTTCAAAATCTTCTTTTGATTATCATGTTAGCCCAATGGAGATCTCTTAATTGTTGTAGACGAGCATCTATCAAAAGAATCCGAGTTTTGGATTTGGAGGCAATAGAATCCATCTTGTAGAATGAGAGAGGCTGCTCTTTCAAATAGGCACGGGAGCTAATGCGCCGCGTTAAGTAGTTAACACTAGTGTTAGGGATCATGTATTGTCGTGGCTGAGATCGTGTAACCATCGAGATCGTGGCAGAGATTGTGGACTCAATGCAGGCATTAAGAGTCAACGTTGGCATTGTCACTGGCTTCTCAACGCAATATCTTCTCCACATCCTTCCCTTCTCGACATCATCCCTTCTCAACGATAAGTTAACGCGGGGCATTAACTTGTTAACACGGGGCGTTAACTTCCTATATCGGGGCGTTAAGAGTTAAAGCGGGCGTTAACTTCTTAAAGCAGGGCGTTAGCTCTCTTTTTAGAGAATCGTCTCCAATCCGCATACAACTCATAGGGATGTGTAGCTATAGTTCCTATACAACCTGCACACTATAAACACACAAAATACAAGATCAAATACAACACGGTATTTATTATTCTCAAACAAAGAGATGCGGAACATATGATCCAACAATCCTGCCTCAGAGGATCCGCTGAGACGGATTGCTTGACCGCTGGGACATGGAAAACTTAACCATTAAGATGATTTAGCTATCTCAACGGTTTAGCTGAGACTGTCTTAGCTGAACTCACTGTCTAACAGTGAACCCTTTTAAATTGGATTGTCTTACCCCCTAATCTTATCACTAAGTGTTTTAAAGCATGACTATCTTTTAACAATGCTTAAGAAATAAAACAACAAACAAGATAGACAAAATGAAATGTTGAAGCCTATTCTAAATAAAAAATTCCTAGCTCAATTTTGAACCCATTAAATTTAGCCTCATCCAATGGCTTTGTAAATATATCTGCAACTTTATTGTTAGTGATGAGATGTTCAAGGAAGATATCTTTACATTCTACATGTTCTCTAATAAACTGTTACCTTATATCTATATGCTTAGTCCTGCTATGAGAGACAAGATTCTTAGCAATAGAGATAACACTGGATGAGTCACAAAATAGTGGAGAATTACTTACCTTGAGGTTGTAGTCCTCTAGCTGGTGCTGTATACACAACAATTAAGCACAGCAGCTCCCTGCAACAATGTACTTAGACTTAATTGTGGATATTGCCACACTAGTCTGCTTCTTGCTACTCCAAGAGATCAACCTCCTTCCTAGGAATTGACAAGTTCCACTTAACTTTTCATATCTTCTTTGCATCCTGCAAAACCTGCATCTAAAAAGCCAGTCTGTTCAAAATTATTGTTCTTAGGGTACCAAAGGCCAAGATGTTGGTTGCGTTTAAGGTATTTCAAAATCCTCTTTGCAGCTGAATTGTGAGATTCCTTAGGGCAATCTTGATACCTAGCACAAATACATGTTGCATACATAATGTCTTGTATACTAACAGTCAAATACAACAGAGATCTAATAATACACCTATACATGGATTCATCAAAGGGTTTTCCCTTTTCATCCTTGTCCAGGGAAATATTTTTCCCCATGGGTGTTTTCATGGTAGATGCAGATTCCATCCCAAACTTCTTGATAAGCTCCCTAGTGTACCTAGTCTGAGAGATGTATATCCCTTCATCAGACTATTTCACTTGGAGGCCTAAAAATTACTTGAGCTCTCCCATACTACTCATCTTAAACTCTCCCTGCATAAGGTTGGCAAACCTTTTGCAAAGGTTATCATCAGTAGACCCAAAGATTATGTCATCAACATAAATTTGGACAAGGAGACACTTGCCCTTTGTTTCCCTAAGAAATAATGTACTATCTATCTTTCCCCTCAAGAACTTTTACTTGATGAGAAAGCTAGAAAAGGTCTCATACCAATCCTAGGGGCTTACTTTAGACAATATAATGCTTTCCTAAGTAAATAAACATGGGAGGTAAGAGTTGGATGTAAAAAACCTGATGGATGTTCCACATATACCTCCTCTTTTAAATCTCCATTTAGGAAGGCTGTCTTAACATCCATCTGGTATACCTTGAAGCCATTGTGAGGGGTATAGGCAAGGAATAACCTTATTGCTTCTTACCTTGCAACTGGGGCAAAGGTTTGATCAAAGTCAATACCTTCTTCTTGCATGTATCCCTTGGCTACCCGTCTAACCTTGTTCTTGATGATGATGCCATTCTCATCTAGCTTGTTTCTATAGATCCATTTGGTGCCAATGATGTTGTGTCTTGAGGTTTTGGCACCAACTTCCATACTTTGCACCTCTTGAATTGTAGAAGCTCTTCTTGCATGGCTTGAATCCAGAAGGTATCTTGATTAACTTCTTCAAAATTTTTGGGCTCCATCTGAGATTGAAAGCTCAGGAAGAGAGCTTCATTGTGAGCCCTGCTTCTAGAGAACACCCCTTAGTTCTCATCATCAATTATCTGGTTCCTTGGATGATCCCTCAGATGCTTTGTTGATGTAGGCAATCTGATATCATTTAGCAGCTCTTCTTATAGAGCAGCAGGTTCTTCAGCATCATGCTGGTCTTCATCTTCAGGTAGAATAACCTATGAATTAATTCTACTAGTGTTGGGTATGTCTTGGACATACATATCATGCATCTTCTTCTCATTACCTATCAAAATAGTAGAACTAGACTAGCCCTTATAAAGTAGGCTAGTCTCATCAAAGACAACATGCATAGGCTCTTCTACAAAATGAGTCTTCTTGTTGAATACTTTATAGGCTCTACTATGTGAGCTATATACAACAAGAACCCCAATATTGCATTTTTCAGCAAACTTTGTTAGTTGGGATTTTCCATTATTCAAATTATAGCATTTGCAACCAAAGATTTTAAAGTATGAAATTATTGGTTGTTTGCCTTTCATAATCTCATAGGGGGTTATTCCGAGGGCCTTATTGATGGAAGCTATATTGAGAATATAACAAGCAGTATTGACTATCTCAGGCCAAAAAATTTCTGGAAGTGAGGAGTCACTAAGCAATGTTCTCCCAACTTCTATCAAGCTCCTATTCCTCCTCTCATCCACACCATTTTGCTGTGGATTCCTTGGGGAGGAAAAATCTTGGGTGATACCAAATTATTGACAGAACTTTGTCATGGTCCGGATTGAAATTTTGTACCATGGTCAGTTCTAGTTTTGACCACAGTACATTGTAGTTCATTCTGGATTGCTTTGACATAGTTTATGAAGATATCTAAAGTATCAGATTTCTTCTTAAGGAAGAATACCCATGAATATTTTGAGTGATCATCTACAATCACTAAAGTATACAACTTCCCACCTAGGCTCTGAATGGGCAAAGGACCAAGCTAGTCCACATGCAATAGATATTGACATCTTTCAGTGTCTTTGGAGCCAATACTTTTAATGGTGGCCCTAGTTTTCTTGCCCATTTGGCATGCATGACAGGGAGCACTTTTTATACATTTCAAATTTGGACTATTCCTAACAAGGTTTTTAGAAAATAGTCTATACATTGTCTTGTAGTTAATGTTGGCAAGTCTCTTGTGCCATTGAACACGAAGAGATTCACTTTCATTAGCTACAAGACATATACAGGAGATAAATAATTATTGTAAATAAAATCTAAGCAATAAACATTCCCACTCCTAGTGCCTGAGAGAATGATCTCTAAGTCAATTGACATTTTGATCAAGCACTTGTCATTGTTGAATTCAATGACATAACCCAATTCACATAGTTGACTAATGCTTACAAGGTTATGTTGCAACACTTCAACATAAGCTACCCTTGTTATTGAGACTATGCCATTTGTGATCATACCATATCCTTTAGTGAATCCTTTTTCAGAACCTCCAAAGATAACTTTTGGTCCATTCTTCACAGGAGTGTAGTCCTGCAGAAGACTCCTTGTTCCTATCATGTGCCTTGAGCACCCACTGTCCAAGTACCATATTTCCCTTAGGTTGGTAATTAAACTATCTTACAAAATGCAATTCATTTTCCCTTAGGAGCCTACTTGTTTTTGGGTCCTAGGTTCTTGTTAGCATAAACAGCCACTCTTCCACTCACTGCAACCTTTGCAGGAAAGCTCCTCTTTGCATTAGGCACACTAGTATTATGCCAACAATCTATGGCAAAGTGTCCTACTTTACCACATCACCAACATTCATGGATGTTGTACCTTCTTTTCTGAACATTCTTTGAGGTGGAAGGAGCATTAAAATGCTTATGTTCAGAGGAGAAGGTTGCTGCATTTTTCCTATTCCTATTAGCAATAACCTAGCTGGTTGATTATCTATAGTTAGTCCTAACAAACTTTATCTGAGTGACATCAGTTTGTCTTATCTTGGTAGTTAAGCAATAGTTGATGGCATCAGATACTATGCTGTTGGACTTGATTATAGGCTTGACAGTAGCCATGTGTTTTGCTAAGTGGGATTTAGAATAACTAGCTTCCTTATCCTTGAATGAAGAGGCCGAGGTACCAAATACAAATGGTCCAGGATGGTCCATTTAAATTTCTTCATGGGGAGCTTTCAAAGCACTCATTCCTATGCCCTTTCTCATGCTATAGTAAGGAGTATTTTCCATCCTATAGGAACTTCCATTCTTCTAGTGACCATACATGTTGTTCTAGTCATACCTGTTAGAGGGAAGCAACACCTTTTGAAAGGTGGTTTGAGGCTTAGCTTTATCCTGGCCCTTTCCTCCATTCTCAGCACTTACTGCCACTTTATTGAAACCTAACCCTCTGCTATTAGTTTGGGAGGAGAAGGTGTCAATAATGGGTAGTATGGATTTGGGTTTGGAGAAATGAGATACCAGGCCCTTCTCTTTGAGAAGCTTCTCCTCTAAGTCCTTGATGACCTTGTTCTTTTGGCTAATGGTGCTTATTTGGAATATTGTAATTCCCTTCAGCTGACTTATTTCTCTACTCATCTAAGCCATATGGGTAGATGACTCAATGAAATCATTAATTGCCTGCTGAAGGGAAGTAATCTCTAAAGCTTGCCTCTTGGCTTGCATCTTGCTCTTTTTTAGAGCTTCCAAAAGATCACCATACTTGTCAATCAATTGATTGACATCCACTTCAAATTCGAACATCAAGATAAATCAAGAATAAATCAAAGAGAGATAAAAACAAGAAAGATAACTTCATTCTCCGATGCAAAGATCAAGATATTAATCTAATAGACATGAAAATAGAAAGAGACAATTCATAAAAGAAAATTGAATTACATAAAAAGAGAGTACAAGAAATTGCAAGCTTTGCATGAGATAAAGTCAAAGACTACATTGCATAAAATTAAAATTACACAGAATTAAAATCTATGCAAAAAAGAAACAAGAATATACAAGAAAAAAGAAAAGCATTTCTGCCCCAAAAGGGGACAAAGGAAAGGAGTTTTGGCCCAAAAGGGGCGGAAAAGGGAAGTTTTTGAGATCTGGAGCAGCTGGTTTTAAATAGACCCAGTTTTATATTACATGCCCTTGGTCATGCCTGTGACCAAGGGTGTGTACCTAGCGTGTACAAAACAACTGCGGGAGAGACGCCTTCTGCAGTAAATGTAGGAATTACAATGTGCATCACACCCTCGGTCATGCCCGTGGCCAAGGGCATATAAAAATTGTACTGTAATTGGCCATAAATTCTGGTGGGACAGAGACGTGATGTGGCGGCAGAGAGGTTACATGCCCGTGACCATTGAATTATACGGGCGTGACAAGTGCAGTATTCCCTCGGGATGTAATCTGGGCCATGATCTAGGGCGTGCGTGATCGGACACGGGTGTGACCTATGGGTCATGGGCGTGACCTATGGGTCACGGGCATGTACTTGGTGGAAATCATGTCATGGATTTAGGACATGACCGGCTGAGCTGGAGGAGGGTACACGGGTGTGACATTGGAAAGTCACAGGCGTGACTTGAAGTATAGGGGCGTGTTCCATGAATTCTTCACGGTTTGAGCTCAAAACAAGCTAGGAAGTCTTGAGCACATCTTAGGCTGCCACGCTTTTGGTCATGCCCGTGACCTTGGGCGTGTACTTGCAATTTTTGATCAAAAGTCCAGAAAACCTAAAAAGCAAAAAATAAACTTAAGTTAGTACATAAATATGAAAAGAAGCAACTTATTTAGGATAATTATATAAATACATATTAAAATTATATTAAAACTATACTAAAAGATGAGTACAAAAACTACTCATCAAATACCCCCATACTTAAGCTTTTGTTATTCTAGAGCAAAAGAATGAGAAATATTCATAAGACATTAATAAGATTTCTAATTAAACTAGAATTTTATTTACATCAAAAGAAAGCTATAAATAAAATTTAGGGATTTACGAGATAAGTCCTAAATTATGAAAATAAGATGAAAAGAGAGAAATATTTAGCCAAGAATTCCCAAATAAATTAACTAGTAGACAAAATTGAGTAATTTGCTAAAAAAATAATATTAAAATTATAAAAACTCCAATTTTAAAGAATCTTACGAAAAGTTACAAACTACTATTTATGCTATCCTAATATTTTAATTTAAGTCTAAAATCAATTATATTAGCTAATGTGTTTGGGTAAACACGAAGATTGCTTTGATTTAAGGTGATGAATTTTATCCGCTCACACCATCTTTTATTTTTCTTTTTGTATATGTTTAGGAAAATGATGAATTTAATCCTCTCATTTTACATGACATATAATCTTTTCAAAATATTTTTCATACAAAGGGGGCATATGTTTAGGAAATAATAAATTTTATCCTCTTATTTCCATGACATATGATCTTTTTAATATATTTTGGATAGGGGAAGGCTAAAGGGTAATGGGCTAAAAGGTTAAAAAGGCTAAAATAATTTCTAAATTAAACTAAAACATTTTGAGGGCAACTATAGTAAATTGAATTTTCCTAAGAATATAAGAGCATGATTAAAAATAATTAGAATCTGAAGTGTTAAACACAACTACTATAAAATGGAAACTAATTAAAATTATAGAGAAAAAGTGCTAAATAAATTACTCTAATCTAATTAAAATCACAAAATATTTCTTAAAACTAAATCACCTAAAAATTAAATCTAACTAACCATGATAAAACAAAAGATTTACAAATTAAATAAAAAATGCTTATAAATATCCTCACAAATGTTTGATTTTAGAAATAATAAAAACCAAAGGGCCAATTTTTTTTTTTTGAATTTTTCTAAATTTTGGAATATATATATTGGAAATTAATAATTTTTAAAAAAAAATTAAAGATTAGGAAATACACCCCCATACTTAAAATTCTACAATGTCCCCAATGTTGAAAACTAAGTACGAAGTCGAAAAAAAGGGAACATGAAAAAAATGAACAAAGAGAGGAAGATGAGCACGTCTCTAATTTGGAGACAGAGAGACCACCATGAAAACCTGCATACAAATAAAATAACAAAAAAAAAACAATCAAAACAAAAAGAGAAAATATTTTTGTTAGTTTTATAGGTTATATATTATTATTATTATTATTATTATTATTATTTTAAAAAATCCTTTTGACAAGATTTATTTAGTCATGGACTTCCAAAGGTCTACCCGGTGAAGGGCTCGCAAGCTACTAGGAGCTGCGATGGGATGACACCCCAAATCTCCATTTCCAAGAATTTAATTTAAGCATTTTTTGTTTTGATAGAAAAATGGGGAAAAGAAAAATAAAGGAAAATAATGAAAAAGAAAGATAAAACTAATAGCGTTTCACCTTTTCGAAATATCGACAAAAATTCCCCAGCAACGATGCCAAAAAATTGATACATGAAATTAATTTAATAAACCTATAAATGGAATAGGCAAGCATACATATCGTTCATATCATAAGATATGAGAGATATATCAAGGTCGTATAAATCCACAGGTCTGTCGAGTATTTTCACTTCAGGAAAACAAACTATTATTTTATCAAATAGAACTTTAAAGTATTTTATAGCTAAAAATAAAATTATGGAAAAAAATTTATACTTGATCAAAGCGCAATTCGAATGAAATTAGAATATTAAAATTTCCTATCCGGTCTTTGACCACGAAGATTCCCGAATTATGAACGCACCTCTGTCGAGGGTATGCTCACCTGAGTTTAGGTTGATGAACGACGCCAAAAAATTGATACATAAAATTAATTTAATAAATCTATAAACATAATAGGCAAGCGTACCTATCATTCATATCATAGTATATGAGACACATATCAAGGTCGTATAAATCCACGGGCCTGTCGAGTACTTTTACTTCGGGAAAATAAACTATTATTTTATCGAATAGAACTTTAAAGTATTTTATAATTAAAAATAAAATTATGGAAAAGGAATCCAAACTTGATCAAAGTATTCAAATGAAATTAGATTAGAAAAATTTCTTATCTGGTCCATAACCGTGGAGATTCCTGAATTATGAACGCCCCTCTGTCGAGGGTTTGCTCACCTGAGTTTAGGTTGATCAAATAAATTCTCGTTCTAAAATCAAAACCCCTAAAACTCATTTTAACGAGGTGAATCCCTCTATATGATTTGACTCATATCTAGAAGATTTTCATCATCCTCTCTCAAGGGTTGCGATCAACTCTTTTTATTCCTGAGTGATCGATTCGTATGCACGCTCCGGTTGGATACTAGAATACGAAAACAAATATGAAGTCATACATAGAGGGAAAATTGAATTAGATAAATCAAGAATAAATCAAACAGAGATAAAAACGAGAAAGATAATTTTATTCTCCAGTTGCAAAGATCAAGAAATTAATCTAAATGACATGAAAATAAAAAGAGACAATTCATAAAAGAAAATTAAATTATCATTAAAAGAAAATTGAATTATATAAAAAGAGAGTACAAGAAATTGAAAGCATTGCATGAAATAAAGTCTAAGACTACATTGCATAGAATTAAAATTACCTGGAATTAAAATCTAAGCTAAAAAGAAATAAGAAAATACAAGAAGAAAGAAAAGCCTTTTTGCCCCACAAGGGTGCATAGGAAAGGAGTTTCGGCCCCAAAGGGGCGGATAAGGGATGTTTTTGAGATCTGGAGCAGCTTGCATTAAATAGACAGGATTTTTTGTTACATGCCCTCGGTCATGTCAGTGACCAAGGGCGTGTACCTGGCATGTACAAAATGGCAGCGGGAGAGACGCCTTCTAGAGTAATTGCAGGCGTTAGAAGGCACATCACTCCCTCAGTCATGCCCATGACCAAGGGCATGTAATAATTATACTGCAATTGGCAGGAGATTCTAGCGGGACAGAGGCATAATGTGGCGACAAAGAGGTTACATGCCCGTGACTGTTGAATTACACAGGCGTGACAAGTGCGGGATTCCCTCAGGCGTGATCTAGGGTGTACGTGATCGGACATGGGCGTAACCAATGGGTCATGGGCATGTACTTGGCAGAAATCATGGCATGGATTCAGGACACGGTCAACTGAGCTTGAGGAGGTTCCACGGGCGTGACATTGGAAAGTCACGGGCGTGACCTAAAGTACACGAGCGTGTAAAATTAATTCTTTACGGCATGAGCCTGAAACACGACAGGAAGTCTGGAGAACATCATGGACTGTCACTCCGGTGACCATGGGCGTGTACTTGCAATTTTTTCTTAAAAGTCCAGAAAACCAAAAAACTCCAAAAATAAACATAAGTTAGTACATAAATATTAAAAAAGTAATTTATTTAGGATAATTATATAAATTCATATTGAAATTATATTAAAATTATACTAAAAGATGAGTACAAAAACTACTCATCAACTATTGCTCTTGTCTTATCTATGTTGTGTTACTTTTCTGTGCTGTCCCTTAGTTTTATTTTTCTGTGTTTATTTTATTCTGGTTGGAATTCTGGATGCTTAGTAATTAGAATTATTATTATTTTGTGCATATTTAATAGAAAAGTTTTAAATCTCTATTAACCGCCCTCGAGGGAATACTCAGGTGATTCACTGTGCACTTTCAATTGGAATCAGAGGGAGGTAGATCAGAAAATGGTTAACACCTTGATCAAAATATCATCTCACTCACATTTCTATTTTTTAAAAATACCTTCAGAAAATGAGTTCTAAAGAATATGCATCCACTAGATCACAGTGTGTAATCTTAATAAGTTTATACTCTGGAAGGCTAGAATAAAGCTATATATAAATTTCATTGATGAGGACATTTTTGATGTTATATTGTTAGGTCCTCTAATGCCCTACAGAAAATATTTAAGTGGGACTGTGGACAAGAACTTGTCCCCAAAGATGAATGGACTGATGCAAAGAAGAATGTGAAAGCCTGTGATGCAAAGTCTATGAACATTTTTGTGTCAACTATTTCAGATGACATATTCCAAAAGGTGGCTGAATGCCAATCAACAAAGGAAATCTGAGAGTCACTTTCCCGATTAGTTGAAGAGAGCTTAGATGAATGAAAGGACTGCAAGTTCCTCTACATATCCCAATATGAGAAATTTCAAAAGAAAGCTGAAGAGAATATTGATGAAATGTATGAAAGATTCAACATCATCATTATTGAGCTTAAGGGACTTGATAAGGAGATCTCATTAACTGAGATCAATGATAAGCTTCTCATGTGCTTCCCAAGCACTTAGTGTTGGAACATGCTTTCCGCATCTCTTGGTTTGACAATAACAAATCCTATTGTATTTGATCATACTTTGAAAGTGTCTAGTTGCGGCCTAAATCACCTAGAGGGGGGTGAATAGGTGGATTTTATGTCTTTACGCGGAATTAAAAAATAGCACAGAAAAGCACACAATAAAGCACAGCACAGACACAAGGATTTTATAGAGGTTCCCCGATGTGGGTACTCCTCTCTCCCACCTCGCCTATCTAGCTCTTCGAGGCTAGATTCGGCTACTTCACCAAACTCAGATTAAAATAATCTTACACCTCGGAGTAAGAACTCCTACAACTCGGAGTGCACCACTCCTACAACTCGGAGTAACAACAACTCCTACAACTCAATCCTTAACCAAGGATCTACACAACACTCGGAAGCAAGCTTCCTACAAAGTTTATAAAATTGTTTATTACAACACAACTTAGATTGGAAACAATCTTCTTAAACTTCAGATGAAGTTCTTCTTCAGATCTTAAGAAATAGATTTCTTCTTCTTAGCATTGAACTTCAGTCCTTTGTGAATGAAGAATGAAGAAATCTTGAAAACGATTTGAAGCTAGATCTGAGAACTTGAATCGACTTGATCAACAGAAGATGAGAGCTAATCGGATCTTGATCTTGTCGATTGAATCTTTTGAAGACGAAACAAGAATCGCTGGCTTTGTCGGAGACGAAACACTTGCGTGAGAACAGTCGGCCGTCAGAAGTAATGTGCGATTTCTTTTTCAATTCTCGATTTTTTTTTGGGTTATCTGGAAATAAACCTTAGGTATTTATAGAGTCTTCTTCCAACGGTCATAAGAGCGAATTATGGAACTAACTCCACGTGTACTGTACACAGGAGAAGCCCTAGGAAACGCGCATTCAAAAACGAACCGGAAGAATTACTGCAGACCGATTCGGTTAAATGGTATAACCGAATGGCAATAACCGAATCGAATTCGGTTAAATGATATAACCGAATTGCAATAACCGAATTCGGTTATTCTAATTCTTCAAGGAAATTTCGAACTATGAATCACCGAATTCGATTATATCCATCCCAACTATATAGTCGAATTCGACTATATGTTTCTGAATGATATAACCGAATTTAACTTGGGAAAAATCCCTTTTTATGAAAAGTCCACCATCAGCTCCAGTCCTCCTTCTCTTGCACTTAGGAAATGAGGTACATCCCAATAGAGAGATCTCACATGAGCCAACACTTTGGTCTATACAATGAGGGATTACATTGCACAAGCCTGTGTTTGACGACTCATTGAAACCTGACATTGGTTTGTACCTAGAGTGGAATGACCTGTCACAACACAGCTAAAGTGCATAATCAAATACAATTACAATTCATCCTAGTTTGAAGGGGACTTCTTCAAATCAGGGCTATTGTGGATACAATACCCAACAATCTCCCCCTATTTGAAGAAGTCAGAACCCTATCTACTGAGGTGAATTGCTAGGAGAAAAATAAATATAAGCAAGTAAAGAACTGAGCTATGAAGCTATATATAGTCATCATAAACAAAAACTTAAGTCCACCAAAAATTAATTAGACAACAATATATAAATGTTCTTAAAAGAGAAATAGAGTCTAGCGATCAAGCATCCATCATTTCTCTTTTGTCTTTTCCTTTTGACTTTTCTTCAATTGTCTGGTAAAATATGCCCTTGGTTTTGGATAGTATCTTGGAGGAGGAGAAGGAGGCTTTTCATCATCTTGATGGTTCCTGTAGTGAATTCTTCTCTTGAGCCTAGCCATCTCCCATTTGTGGATCTCATCTCTATCGTAGTGATTGTCAACAGACTCATTTGAGTTCATAACAAGATTATAAGTGTCCAAAATAATATTCCTGGATTCCGGACTCCACAGTTCTCCAACAATCTTCCTGGGATGAGGTGCTCTTGGTTCTAGAAGTCTGGGACCTGCAGCCCTTCTAGCATCATGCATAAAACCACCTGAGCTTGATCCT
This sequence comes from Dactylorhiza incarnata, assembly GCA_033032865.1. Lineage (NCBI taxonomy): Eukaryota > Viridiplantae > Streptophyta > Magnoliopsida > Asparagales > Orchidaceae > Dactylorhiza > Dactylorhiza incarnata. The sequence continues at coordinate 6,349,990 of JAWHQI010000068.1, forward strand.
CCTTGATCAACTCTAGCTCTCTTCCTGGAGAAATCTTCTTCATCGTCTGACCAATGATAAACTTCAGGAGGAAAAAGAGGTTCAGACGGAGCAGCAACCTGAATGTCCGGATGGAATACTTCAGAAGGAAATGCTGGCTGCGCAGAAGATTGACCTGTCCCTTGGAAACCATAGGCAAAGCCTCTTGATAGCTCATTATGCAACCAAACCTGATTTTGGTGCAGATAACCATATAGGTCTTGAAATTTGCTATCAATACTTCTTGAAACTTCAGCAATCTGAGATTGAACATTTAACTGAGATTCTTGAATCCTTCCTTCTAACTCTCTATTTAAGTCCCAGATTTGAGTTTGAATTCGTTCATGCAGTCTTTCCTCCCCCTTTCTGACTTCTTCAGTTAGGGTTTGGATGATCTCTGTCTTGATAGCCTGTAGAGAGCTCTGAACTGAAGATCTTCCCTGTTGATCATGCTGAAACATGTACTCTTGATTTTCAGAGAGCTTTGTAGTATTCTCACAAACGGCATGTAATCCTTCCCCAACATACTTAAGGGAGGATGCACCCAGAGAGAAGTACTCATCCTGTTTTTCTGTTACCTTGTCCATGCTATGAGCTAGAGATTGCAAGTGATTGCCCATTCCTTTGTTTATATCTCTGGTCTTGTCAAAGATTTGATGAATAGCAAATTCAAAATACTTTTTCTGTTTGATAAGCATTTCTTCCATGCTAAGTAGCATTGAGTCGACGGCAGAGGGAGGTTGATTTTGCAAGCGAGAAGAGATTCCAAAATCATCTTCTGCTACGAGGAAATCTGCTGAATCCACATCCTTCATATAGTGATAAAACTGTTGAGTATCAAGAGTTTCTTCATTTTGAGCTGGAGGAGGAGAGGGTTCTTCATTTCTCCTGTCTTCGACTGTTATTTGGATTTTGTGCACCTTGGGAGCTTGCACAGATTTTCCCTTAACTTTTGAAGTTGAGGCAGAGGGCCCTGCAGCACTGTTATCTTCTATGAGGATAGTAACATGTTCAGGGGTTGTAGGAAGGTCTGCCTGCTCTTGCTTATCTTCTTCAGGAGCAGCGAGATCAGAATGAACATTCTCCCCCTCAATTTGAGAGGGGATAGCAGCCTCAGGAGGAACAGCTTGACTTTTCACTGACTGACCTGTCTTCACAGCATCAGTATCAGGATCATCTCCCCCTTCATCATCTCCATTACTGTCGATGTGGCTATCAGCATTTTCTTCTTTATTAGATTCAGGCAGCTTGGAACACTCCCCCTTGGAGGGTTCACCTTCTCTCTCATTCAGGTCAACACCCTGCTTCTCATTTTCTTTCTCACTATCTTGGTTCTCATGGTGTTCCTCAGCTTCCTGTTCACTGTCCTTCTGACTGGATGGATCACTTTCTGTTTCACTGTCATATTCAGTGCGGGGAATTTTCTTAACTTTTGGAGCCCTGGGAGATATCACTCTTGACTCACCAACTTTCCTGGACCACCTCTCAATCATAGAGGAGTCAATTCTTTTGAAATGATGGAGGGGAGTTCCATTCTTCATGCTGAATCTTGTTTTATCCAGACGGTAGAGATATAGAGAAAGAATTCTCCCAAAATTTGGGGTATTTAAACTAGCGGAGATTCTGTCAAATAACACTCTTCCCCAGTCAACCCTTTTTCTGCAGATAACTGAACCCAGCAACTTGAACATATCATTGGAGAGATAGTCGTGAGAGCCGACTTTACAGAGGAGAACCTTTCCCATAATATCAGATAGCAATTTTCCTTCCTCATTCATCTGCTTTCGATAAATGGATTTTGTTCCTTTGGGCAAACCACAAAACCGGAGAGCTTGTTTGAAATCCTTTGGAGATAGAGTATCTGTTTCTGAAACTTCTGGTAGCTTGAGAAGCTTGGTCAGACTTGAAGAAGTAATCTTGATTTGGACATCACCAATCCTGCTTATTATCACAGACCCTCTCTTTCTCAGTTCTGCATGCTTGAAGAATTTTAGAACTTCTGATTCAAGCACCTTGCAGGGATGTTCTAGAACATAGCCCAGACCGGCCACCTCAAGAACGAGAACAATGTTTCTGAATTCATCAACTGAGGTGTCGAAACCAGTTCTGACTAGCTCACTCCCGAAGAGCAGCTTCTCTGAGGCTTTCTTAGGCATTGCGTAGCTTCTCTTGAATCGGTTGAAGGAGGTGAGGAAGCGAGGATTCGAGCGAACCAGTTGAGTGTCGGTTGAAGAAGACGATGAATCGATGGAAACTATCAATCGTCGGTCGGAGAAGAGGAGCACGAACTGACGCACGAATCGGAAGTTGAAGAGCCGCGCGATTCGAAGTCAAGGGTTTCGTATTTCTCTCTTAAGAAACATTTATATAGTGTTATGAAGATTTAGAGAGAGCGCGTACCTGAGATTTGAACCGTGACCCTTCGAATTCCATTTAGGAAAGAATTGAATTCCAGAAAAATTCGTCATTCGGCTAAAGGAATTAGTCGAATTCGGTTAATCGATATCGCCGGATTCGGTTAAGTAGAATCGCCGGATTCGGTTAAATAAAGTCGCCGAATTCGGTTAAATAGAATCGCCGAATTCGGTTAAATGAAGGTTCGACAAAACATCTTTTTGACTTCTGAGATTCTGAGAGTCTCTAAGAGTCTTTGTTTAACATACCAAGCTCCATTTTGAAATAATTGAACTTTGATTCGTCAAGCGGCTTAGTGAAAATATCTGCAATTTGCCGATCCGTCGGGACATAGCTAAGATCAATGTCCTTGTGCTCCACATGCTCTCGGATGAAGTGATAACGAATCTCTATGTGCTTTGTCCTGCTGTGAGACACGGGATTGTTGGCAATTGCTATGGCGCTTGAAGAGTCACAGTACATAGGAATTTCTTTGAGCTTTAGGTTGTAATCCTCAAGTTGGTTCCTTATCCAGAGCAATTGTGCGCAACAACTGCCTGCAGAGATATACTCTGATTCAGCAGTTGAGATAGCAACACAATTTTGCTTCTTACTACTCCAGGAGATGAGCCGTTTTCCTAAGAATTGGCACGTTCCTGAAGTACTTTTCCTGTCATCTTTGCTTCCTGCAAAATCAGCATCTGAAAAACCAGTGAGATCGAAATCATTACTTCTTGGGTACCATAAGCCAAGATTTGGTGTGCCTTTAAGATATCTCAAAATCCGCTTTGCAGCTGAGTAGTGAGATTCCTTAGTGTTCACCTGAAATCTAGCACAAACACATGTTGAAAACATTATATCCGGTCTACTTGCAGTAAGGTAGAGCAAGGATCCAATTATGCTTCTAAACTTGGTTTCATCAAAAGGTTTCCCTTTCTCATCCTTGTCTAGAGACATAGCCGAACCCATTGGAGTCCTCATAGAGGTTGCATTCTCCATTCCGAATTTCTTAATTAACTCTTTGGTAAACTTCGTCTGAGAGATGAAAATTCCATCTTCAGATTGCTTTACCTGAAGTCCTAAGAAATACTTCAGCTCTCCCATACTACTCATTTCAAATTTCCCTTGCATCAAGTTGGAAAACTTTTTGCAGAGGATATCATCGGTAGATCCGAAAATAATGTCATCGACATAGATTTGCACTAGCAAAATCTTGCCTTTTACTTCCCTAAGAAATAATGTCTTGTCTATCTTGCCTCTTGTGAATTTGTTTTCAAGGAGGAAGCTAGACAACGTCTCATACCAAGCACGGGGAGCTTGCTTGAGACCATATAAAGCTTTTCGAAGAAAATAAACATAATTAGGGAATGAGGAGTCTACGAAACCTGGGGGTTGTTCTACGTATACTTCTTCCTTTATATCACCATTAAGGAAGGCTGACTTCACGTCCATTTGATAGACTTTAAATCCTTTGTGAGCAGCATACGCTAGAAACAACCTGATCGCTTCAAGCCTTGCTACGGGAGCAAAAGTTTGATCGAAGTCGATCCCTTCTTCTTGTCTATACCCCTGAGCAACAAGTCGGGCCTTGTTTTTGATGATCACACCATCCTCGTCCAACTTGTTTCTGAATATCCATTTTGATCCAATGACATTTTGTCCTTTGGGTCTGGGTACAAGCGTCCACACTTTGCATCTCTTAAATTGATTGAGTTCTTCTTGCATTGCTATGATCCATGAAGCATCATTCTTTGCTTCATCGAATTTCTTTGGCTCAACCTGTGAAAGAAAACTTAAGTGTAAAACTTCATTAGCTGTACCTCTTCTTGTTCTTACACCAACATGGGTATCTCCAATAATTTGCTCTGCAGGATGGTCCCTTAAGTGTCGGATCATTCCAGCATTTGGATTTCCACGGAGTTCCTGCACTTCCGGTACATCTTCATCTTCTTGAGGTTCATCTTCCTCATGTGCGGATGGAATGTTGACTTCAACAGACTTTGGAGCATCTTCCTTTACAGCTTCTTCCAAGTTTATGTCCTTGAACCTTGCATCTGCATCTTCAACAAAAACCCTAGAAGAACTGCTTTGAAGCATACTAGTTTCATCAAATATAACATTATAAGTTTCTTCTACAACCAGGGTTTTCTTGTTGAAAATCCTATATGCCCTACTATGGCTACTATATCCTACGAAAATACCTTCAAAACATTTTTCACTAAACTTAGTTTTGTAATATTTCCCGTTATTAAGCACGAAGCATTTACTGCCAAAGATTCTAAAATAAGACAAGGTTGGCTTCTTGCCCTTCAGGAGTTCATAAGGGGTCTTATGATGGTTCTTGTTGATTAGTGCTCTGTTTTGCACGTGGCAGGCAGTGTTGATTCCTTCAGCCCAGAAGTATTCTGGGAGAGAAGAGTCACTCAACATTGTTCTGCAAGCCTCTATGAGTGTTCTATTCTTTCTCTCAGCTACTCCATTTTGTTGTGGAGTACGAGGAGAGGAAAACTCATGAAAGATACCTAGGCTTTCACAAAATTCGGTCATAGCCCCAGACTTGAATTCTGTACCATGGTCACTTCTGATTTTGACCACAGAACATTCCAGTTCATTCTGAATTTGCTTGACGAATGTGGTGAACGAGTCAAAGGTGTCTGACTTGTGTTTCAGAAAGAATACCCAAGCAAAGCGTGAGTAATCATCAACAATAACCAGCGTATAAGACTTGCCTCCTAAACTTCGGATTGGCATGGGACCAAACAAGTCCATATGGAGCAGATATAAGCATCTGGTGGAATCTTTGCCAATAATGCTCTTAAAGGTAGCCCGAGTCTGCTTACCCATTTGGCAGGCATGACAAGGTCTCTCTTTAATGCACTTAACATCTGGAGCATCACGAACTAAGTTGCGAGAGAATAACATGCTTAATGTTTTGAAATTAATATGTGCTAGTCTCTTGTGCCACTGGTCACAGAGAGATGCACTATCTTTTGCTAAAAGACACACTGGTGTAGAAGAGTCTAAACAAAGAAAATTTAAACAAAAGATATTTCTACTCCGAGTGCCTGTTAAAATGGTTTCTGACGTATCAGACGACTTTATCAAGCACTTTTCCTTGTAGAATTCTACCATATAGCCTTTGTCACAAAGTTGACTTATGCTAATGAGATTATGTTGTAATCCTTTAACATAAGCCACGTCTGTGAAAGAGACTGTACCATTAGTGATCATACCGTAGCCTTTAGTGATTCCCCGATCAGATCCGCCAAAAATAACTTTTGGACCATCTTTCACGGGTGTATACTCTTGTAACAAACTTCTTGTTCCGGTCATGTGCCGAGAACATCCACTGTCCAAGTACCATATTGGATTTGAGTTGGCCTTTGGACATACCTGCAATCAATAATCAATTGCCCTTAGGAACCCAAACAGATTTGGGTCCTTGGCTTCTTGTCAGATGACCACCAACTTGAGTGTTAACAGTGCGAGGAGTCGCTCTTGCATTGTTACCTCGTGGGGTCTTAACATAACTGTAATTAAACCAGCAATCTATGGCGAAGTGACCAACTTTGCCACAGCACCAACAATCAAATCGGTTGTACCTTCTCTTGTTCTCCTGCTTTACCTTTTGAACGGGAGGTCTAGTAGGAGCAACCTTCTTAGAGGTGGATGCCTCGTGTTTGCAGCAAACACAGGGTTCCACCATCTCATTAGGCTTAGCACTAACAGATTTAACTTTTGGTGCTTTCTTTGCAACTGATCCATGAACAAAGGGACCATGGTCTTTGAGAATTACTTCTTCATAAGGCGCCTTGAAAGGAGTTGAGTCAAAGTTTCGAGGTCGGCTCCATCCCTGATATCTATTGCTAGATACAACAGGTATTGGTCTAGTGAGATGACCATAGGATGTTTCAAAGTCAAGCGGGTTTGTCGGAAAAACGACCTTCTTGAATGAAGGTTGACTTTGATCAGCCTTCCCTTTACCTCTTTTGGCTTTTATCTCGGCAGCCTTACTACTTTCAGCCTCATGACCAATGCCACTAGCCTTCCCAGGAGTGGAGAACTTATAAATAAGAGGAAGAACATTTTTTGGCTTGTTGAAGCTTTCTGATATTTTCTTCTCTGCCACCAGCTTTTCTTCCAGTTCAGTTATAAGTTTCTCTTTCAGAATTGATGATTCAGTAGAGCTTCTTAATTCCTCCTTCAAGGATTGGACTTCATTTCCGAGGGGAGTTAATCTTTCGATTTCCTCTCTCAGAGCCGATTCCACGTTCTTGAGAGAGACAATTTCCTTTGCTTGAGATCTGACAACCTTGCGGCATTTGTCAAAACTTTGCAAAAGAGCTTTGTACTGAGTCATTAATTCTGACTCATCCTGTGAATAATAGTCTTCATTTGCTCTGGATGCAGTTTCACACTCAGAGGCAGAAAGAGGAGTATGAAGATTTACCTTTGCCTTATATGAGGTGTCGCTTGCTTCATCATCCGTTTGTGCCATAAGCCCAAAGTAGGCTTCTTCATCAGTGCTTGACACCTCTGAGTCGTTGTCACTCAAAGTCTTTGGCTTCTTTGCAATGAGGCTCTTTTCTTTCCTTTTACCTTTGTAGGATTTCTTATCCTCTTTCTTTGAGCCTTCCTTTTTCTTGTATGGACACTCCGCAATCATGTGTCCTGGCTTATTACAGCAATAGCAAACGATATTGTTAGACGAATGTTTACTAGGTTTAGATTTATACCTGTCCTCTTCATGCTTCTTTTTGTGATGATCCTCATTACGGTTTGATCTTCTATGACGAGAAGACGAGGTTTGACCTCTCGAGTTCCTTTGTTTGTTAAAGAACTTTTTGAACTGCTTGGAGAGTAAGGAGAACTCTTCATCTGACATTTCTGAGCCTGAGGGGCTAGCATCAGATTTATCTTCATCAGAGGAGGATCTCCTGACAGGTGAGAGAGCCTTGCCTTTTCTTGAACTTACAGCTTTAAGTGCAGTGGACTTCTCCCTTCCAGAGGCTCTGGTTCCTTCTTCTTCAGCTTTACGGGTGTTCAACTTCAATTCATGGGACAAGAGCTTCCCAAACAACATTTGTGGCTCCGTTGATCCGAGTTTTCCGAATTCTCTAATGGCTATAACTTTAGTGTCCCATTCTTTGGTCAGGGATCTTAGGAATTTATCATTGAGTTCGCCAGTAGTGAATTCACGATCATAGTTCCTAAGACCATTTACGATCTTAAAGAACTTTTCATAAGTATCAGAAATGGATTCACCAGAGCGTTGCTTGAAGGCTTCGTATTCTTGGTTCAGCAATGATCTTCGATCATCCCTTACTTCATCTGTTCCTTCCATCAGAACAACCAGAGAGTCCCACATTTCCTTGGCGGACTTGCAGTGAAGAAGATTCTGCAACATGGAATCATCGACTGCACCTGCAATGATATTCTTTGCCTTCTTGTCCAGAGAGACCAGTGCAATCTCATCCTTTGTGAGTTCCAGCATCTTCTTGGCGACCATAATTGTAGAGTTTATGGAAGATGGTTTCATAGGAACATGAGGACCTTCTTCCACAATCTGAAATATTCTTGGATCAGCAGCCTCCATGAAGAATCTGACTCTCTCCTTCCACATAGGAAAATTCTCTTTTGTGCAGACTGGAAGCTTGACGGAATCCTTGGTCTTATCCATGCCAGACATACTTGCTCAGGCAACTAGATAAGGAGGTCTTGTTCAAGGTGTTAACCTTATAGCGAACAACCTACCTCTGATACCAATTGAAAGTGTCTAGTTGCGGCCTAAATCACCTAGAGGGGGGTGAATAGGTGGATTTTATGTCTTTACGCGGAATTAAAAAATAGCACAGAAAAGCACACAATAAAGCACAGCACAGACACAAGGATTTTATAGAGGTTCCCCGATGTGGGTACTCCTCTCTCCCGCCTCGCCTATCTAGCTCTTCGAGGCTAGATTCGGCTACTTCACCAAACTCAGATTAAAATAATCTTACACCTCGGAGTAAGAACTCCTACAACTCGGAGTGCACCACTCCTACAACTCGGAGTAACAACAACTCCTACAACTCAATCCTTAACCAAGGATCTACACAACACTCGGAAGCAAGCTTCCTACAAAGTTTATAAAATTGTTTATTACAACACAACTTAGATTGGAAACAATCTTCTTAAACTTCAGATGAAGTTCTTCTTCAGATCTTAAGAAATAGATTTCTTCTTCTTAGCATTGAACTTCAGTCCTTTGTGAATGAAGAATGAAGAAATCTTGAAAACGATTTGAAGCTAGATCTGAGAACTTGAATCGACTTGATCAACAGAAGATGAGAGCTAATCGGATCTTGATCTTGTCGATTGAATCTTTTGAAGACGAAACAAGAATCGCTGGCTTTGTCGGAGACGAAACACTTGCATGAGAACAGTCGGCCGTCAGAAGTAATGTGCGATTTCTTTTTCAATTCTCGATTTTTTTTTGGGTTATCTGGAAATAAACCTTAGGTATTTATAGAGTCTTCTTCCAACGGTCATAAGAGCGAATTATGGAACTAACTCCACGTGTACTGTACACAGGAGAAGCCCTAGGAAACGCGCATTCAAAAACGAACTGGAAGAATTACTGCAGACCGATTCGGTTAAATGGTATAACCGAATGGCAATAACCGAATCGAATTCGGTTAAATGATATAACCGAATTGCAATAACCGAATTCGGTTATTCTAATTCTTCAAGGAAATTTCGAACTATGAATCACCGAATTCGATTATATCCATCCCAACTATATAGTCGAATTCGACTATATGTTTCTGAATGATATAACCGAATTTAACTTGGGAAAAATCCCTTTTTATGAAAAGTCCACCATCAGCTCCAGTCCTCCTTCTCTTGCACTTAGGAAATGAGGTACATCCCAATAGAGAGATCTCACATGAGCCAACACTTTGGTCTATACAATGAGGGATTACATTGCACAAGCCTGTGTTTGACGACTCATTGAAACCTGACATTGGTTTGTACCTAGAGTGGAATGACCTGTCACAACACAGCTAAAGTGCATAATCAAATACAATTACAATTCATCCTAGTTTGAAGGGGACTTCTTCAAATCAGGGCTATTGTGGATACAATACCCAACATACTTGCATTGTGTTTATAGTGTGCAAGATCTTCAACATTCATTCCCCAAAGGAGTGTGAAAAAGAAAGACGTCGAAGAGATATCAGGATGATTCTCTGTTGAAACTGCGACGCAATAACACTACCGCTGGCGCTAGCAGTCCGACGAAATGAGATGCGCTCGATGAAATGGTGTACGACGAAAGTAGATGTCGTTCGACGAACTGGCGTTCGACGAAATTGAGTTCGACGAAATGAAAACAGCGTTCGACGAAATGTGAGGGGATTCGACGAAGTTGCGTTCGAAGAAAAGAGATATGCTCTACCGCGAAGCGTTAGCACTACCACTGGCGCTAACATAAATGGAAACAATTGACGGGAAGGAAACAGAGAGAAAAAGGAATGATTGGCAGGATGCATATTTAGGATGCTCTACCGCGGCGCGGTATCTCTACCGCCCGGCGGTAGCTTTTGGAATCCTCCCGTCTGCATGTGATTGAGGATTAAATATGGAAGGAGATATTGGCTGAAGGAAGGTTATCTCGCTATCGCGGAGCGTTAGCATTACCGCAACGCGCTAGTCGGAGCTCAAAGTTTGGTGCTCAAAAGTTGCCTAAGTTGCCACGATCTGTGTGTTTGATCATTGCCTAATGTGGCTACCGCGGGGCGGTAGTACTACCGCAGGCGGTAGCGGCTGATTCAATTTAAAGACGCGCGCCTCCTCCATTGTTGCTTGCTGTTACAGAACAAATTGAAGCCATATATTCAAAGCACTCATGAGAGCCTTCCCCAAGCAGCCCGAAGAACTCCGTCAACATTCGTGAACGCAAAGAACTTGAAGACCAATCTGATCGCATCTACATCGACATTAAGTTCTTCTTTTGAGGGAGTTTTTAGCTTGTGTTTTGTTTCATTTCAAATTGTAACCTTTATATCTTTTGTTCGGTAGAGGAATTCACCACACAGAGACTAGGGCCTTGCGGGGACTAAGTAGAAATTTGCCTCGCGTTGGCGACTAGGTCTACGGTGTAGATCTAGGGAGTGATCGAGGCCTTTCCGGTGAGGGAAGGGCTAGAGCGGCTTGAGGCCTTATCTGGGGAGAGATAGGCTAAAGCCAACAGGTCCTTGGAAGAAGGGTCGGTATAGAAAACCCAATGAGTTTTCATTGGTCGCCTCTTTCCAAGCGTCATTGGGAAAAGTTTTGTAATCATAACTATTTCAATTTAATATTAATGAAACTATGTTTGTTTCTTCATCTCGGATTCGTGCTCTCTGATTTTCATTGGTTTAACCTAAATGTATTTTCTCTGTCACTAACGTCGAGCGGTAACACTACCGCTGGCGGTAGCAACAGAGAATTATTTTCCTTAATAATCAGGAAAAGTTTAAACCCTTATTCACCCCCCTCTAAGGGGCCTACAGATCCAACAAGTGGTATCAAAGCTAGGTTATTCCAAATCGGCTTAACAACCAAGAATAATGGCGTCTCATGTTATCGCTTCTATTAGTGGGGAAAATCATTTTGAAGAAGAAAAATCTCTTGCACAACCTTTATTCGAAGGAAGAAATTATAAAGGGTAGAAATTGTTAATGGAAACTTTTATTAAAAATTTAGATATCGAAGCATGGAATATTGCAATCGTAAGACCAGCAGATGAAACAAATAAAAAGGAATGTCACCTAAATGCAAAGGCGTTAAATATCATTTTTTGTGCCTTATCTCAAGAAATTTTTAAATTGATTTATTATTTTTCCAGTGCATACAAAGTATGGAAATTTCTTGAAGAAATGTATGACTTTCCTCTTACAGGTATGGAACAAATGCAAGAATTGGAGAACATACAAGCTTGCACAGATGTTCACGAAAGCTCCTATCGTGTTGGATCAATGGAGCACACATCAAATGGAAGAGAAGAAGAAATACTGTTGGGTATATTGCCCTCAATAGTACCTTGATTTGAAGAGGCATCACTCTCAATGCTAAGGACATATTGTATTTGATGAGCTATACTTGTGTAAGATATACAGGTGCAGGTCACTCAAAAGGAAGGGCCAAACATGCCCTTAGATGTGGAGAAATCATCTCCCAAAAGATGAAGTTTTGTCTCAGTTGAACCGCTGAGACGAGGGGTCAAAACCGCTGAGATGAGGAGCCGTCTCAGCGTATTCGCTGAGAAGAAGGTGCCTCCACTGATAAGTTCATTATACGCTGAGAATCAGCATGGTTGTTGAATGAAGGCAGCCATTTGTCGAACGATGAACGCAGTTCGTCGACCGCTGAGACGAGATCAAAGCAGGAGCCGCTGAGAAGACACACATGGCAAGTTCGTCGAACGCTGAACGCCGTTCGTCGACCGCTGAGATGAGATCAAAGAAGGAGCCACTGAGAAGACACACAAGGCAAGTTTGTCGAACGCTGAGCTGGCAAGATCGTCGAACATAGGGGACAGCTGGTTCGTCGAATGCAGAGTGTTCCGCATTCATCGAGCGCAGTCCTTCTCTACGGAAAAGAAGGGTGGTGGGACCTGCGGCTAGGACTAGTTGCAGAAAAGCTGCGTGGGGTCCACCAGCTTCTCCCATACTTCTCAACAGATAAGCTAAGAGTCGTTGAAGATCCGACATGTATAAAAGGAAGAGTTAGGGCACATTTGAAACCCCGACAGTCACGTGCAAAAGAGATCAACTGTTACATTGACGTCTGAAGCTCTCATCTTCTTCCACCTGCTCACTGAACAAGGAGAAGAAAACAGAGAAAGAAAGTTAGCTCCTTTGCAAGAAGGAGCAAGGTGATCTTCCATCACTCTGTCGAAGAGGAATATCAAGTTAGTAGCTGGCATCAACATCTTCAGCTACAGGAAGCACAAACGGTGCAGGATCTACAGGAGAGTACCTCTACTATAGAATATTTCTAAATCATTTTTCTGTAGGGCATTTTGCCTGAGCTGTAAGACCTTTTGGTCTGAGATTGTAGGAACCTGAGGGTTCTGAGTTGTAGAGCTGAAGGCCCGAGTGTTGTATCTGGAGCAGATCTGAGGTAGGGCTTAACAGCCTGAGGTAGGACCAGGAGGTGGTCTGAGAAGTAGGAGGAGGAGTCCTCTGAGTAGTAAGACCTGGGAGAGGTCTGAGCTGTAGGATCTGGAGCAGATCTGAGGTAGGGCTTAACAGCCTGAGTTGTAGGACATTATTGTCTGAGCTGTAGGAGGTGTTATCCTCTGAGTTTGTAGGGCAGCTGTGCTTGAGGTAGGAGCTGGTGATAGCTCTGAGTTGTAGGGACTTATGTCCTGAGGTAGGATCATTCTTGATCTGAGAAGTTCTGAGGAACTTGTGGTGTAAGCTCTTTGAGCCGAGATTGGAGAAGTTGGCCCTGTCTAACACACTGTTAGAAGGGTGAGGGGGAGAGTGGACTACCCATAGACACACTGTCTTTGGGGAACCACTATAAATTATCGTGTGCTTTCTGTGTTTGTTGATTTGCTTGAACTAATTCTGAAATCCGCTAAAGCTAATCAAGTAAAATTCAAAAGACCTAATCACCCCCCCCCCCCCCCCTCTAGGTGATTTAGACTACAAACCTTATATTCTTTCAAATACTATCTTCGGAAGAGGAGTGCCAAAAAGATGTCAAAGAAACTATATGTTCAAATCGTGCCTCTCCCCAAAGCAATGTAAGGAAATCAAATTCCATTTTTTGTACTTCTATTTCTACATTACAATTACTACAAACTACTAAACGTAAGATTAAGAAACTAAAAATGGCTAATGCAAAACTACGTTTAGAAAATAAAATTTTGAAAGCAAATGTGAATGTAGAATCCAAAAATGAAATGTTTGTATCTCCATCATGCTCTTCATTTGAAAACTCTATATCATGTTTTGATTGTAATGATATTAAAGAAAAATACAAGGCACTTCAAAAGGAATTTATTTGTGTAAAAGAACACAATGAAAAATTGTCTTTAGAAAATTCATCGTTAAAAAATAATTGTGATATGTGCAAAAACTATAAAATTTAAATTAAAGAGATAGATGAAACTTTTGATGACTTTAAAAACGAATATAACAATCATATTGAGTCTATCGTATCCACTCTCAAGAATAGCACAATTGCTTATAATAAAGCTAGACACAATCTCAAAGTTAAAAACTCCAAATTAGAAAATAAAATTAACTTGCTTAAGGAAATTATAAGGAAAAATTCTCAACACATAAATTCAAATTATCAAGCAAAATCCAAAAGCAAAATAAATGTGAGTTTTCAAGAGCAAAACTTTGAAAATGAAAAACAACAAAAAATTGTAAATAAATCTCCAAAACAATATCATCATTATCATTCACAACCTTATCGTTATCCTAACATTAAATTAAATGAAAACATATTCCCGTTAAGTAATTACTTCAGCAGTCATGGCTATCCAAATATTCAAGCAAGGGACTACAAAAATTTGAAAAATAAAAATAGCGTGCATCAAAAATTTAATGGAGGCCCAAAGCTAAAAATGAAATACCAATTCCACTTAAAAGGGTGTTTTTAGTTTCGTCTCACCAAAAGCAAACACGATGTATCTGGGTACCCAAAGGAACCACCACCCCCGGTCCTCTTTGGATACCTAAATCTCTTATTCACTAATAGCCTATTATTTGCATGAAGTAAAAATCAATTGGTAATAAAATATGAATTAGCTACTTCATGATATGCCTAATATTCTGTTATCATTGTTTTTGTTTTACTTTCACGGTTTAACCCAATTTTCCTTCATAATAAAAAAAAACAAATGAAATTTCAAAAACATATATATACTATTCGCAACTATTGTTGTTTAAATTCATTCAAAAAAAATTGTCTTACACATTGATGTTGAAAAATTGAAATCGGAGAATTTAACTTTTCACATGATAATGCCAAGACAAATAAAAATAATTATCAAACTATGAAGTGAGAAAAATTCATAACCATGCAGGATATCTGTAAACTACTTCAGCAAGATAAGCATAAAAGAACACTTAAAATAAGCCAGAAATTAGTCCAAAATGAAAAACATGAACCCAGATAGTACGCTGGTACTAATGCCAGCCCTAGAACTATCGCTGCGCGTTAGTAACAGAAGTTTGTCTTGCTGTCTCTGAAACCTGTATTATTACAAAAATAAAAACAAATTATTCATTCTCCAGCTCCCATACTGCTGCTCTCCCCTTCATCACCTCCACGTCATTTCCGATGAACCGATCGTAGAGGTTGCTCCTCCTCAGGACTCTCCTCTCTAACCGGTGATGGAGTTAACTTGAGTGCCACCATTATCTTCCGTATCATCTTCTCAACACCGGATATCTTTTTTCACATTCGTGTCACTTTCCTATTTATGTTCGCTCCCTGCTCCGCTAGCTATTGTAGTTCTCGCTGGGTCTCTCTCATTGACCCACCTAGTCAAACTGGAAGTTGTGGAGATGGAGCCCTTTCTTGTCGTGGAGGATGAATTGATAGTGTAGATAATCTGGCTGGTCGACAATCAAGATGATAAACCTCCCTATTAAGAGACTCGCATTTCTTGTATACAATTCGTTGAATAATTCCTCCCAACGGAAGAGTATTCAATCACTATCGCCTTGGATATTTCAGTTTATATGTATACATGATCATTGATAGATGAGATCTGCCATATCAAACTAAATTCTTTCTAAAATATGGTAAGTGACCATACTCAATTGTGCTGTGATCATCTTTGTATCTCCCCCCTTTATCATGATCAAACGCTTCAGGAGTCAGTGATGTGACCGATGAAATCAAATCCTCCTCATCTCCTTGACCATGTAAAACTTCATTCACTCGAGTCCAGTTCTGAAGTGTTCGAAACCTCTCTACGATATCCAAGAAATTACTACTCAACTCAAGACCAAACTCTGCACGTAAATCTTCATGTGTTATTACTATCTCATGACCTTGGATGTAGGAACGTACTCTTCCTTCGAGATTTGTCCGAGCCGGATCCTCCAATCCTATGTAAAACTCCCTTACTAAAACTGAGGAAAAGCTATCCTCTATCATCACAGAGAGAACACTCACATCAGCCAAATATTTGTAGATATGCGCAAGACTGGGTAAGTCTACCCCCACCATCATAGCCACTCCGATGGTGGCATCCTCAATACAGAGAAATATATTACCACCCTCTCAATTCCGATCTACATTTGATCGTCAAGCACGATTACTGGAGGCAGCCATTCTCAAATCTGAACCAAAATAAAAGTGAAGGAAAAACATCAAAAATCTGGATACGAGATCTACCACGGCGCGGTAGATGCTATCGCTGCGTGGTAGCTGACAAAACTACTATTCGTCTTCCTCCTCTGATTTCACCCAAATAATCCTCCAAATCATTTCAAAAATGCTTGAAAATTCCAGATCTGAGATATGTCAATTAATCTAACATGAATACTCAAACAATAACTCATAGATCCACCAAAATGACTTGATTTGTTTTTTCAAAAATCCTCCTATGACAACATTGCCATGAAATTCTTTCAAATCTGCTAGATCCTAGCTTGAATCACTAACATGAAGCATAAAAGAAAGTAAAATAACAAAAGAAAATCCTTACCTATTGCTACGCCGACGAAAGCTGAAGGAAAATTCGAGTTCCAAAACCCCTTGACCAAATGAAATCTGACCGGGTCAAATCCTTTTATTTCACGCGAGATATCGCGGAGCGGTAACTCTATCGCTGGCGTTAGTGAATCTGTTTCGTTCTTTATTTTTGTCTTTCATATTTTTTTTTCTGCTTTCTTTTTATTTACCTTTATGCATTTATTTATTATTTTCTTCACGAAAACCTCAAATAAAAAAAAACTAGAAAACAAATCAAAATCCAACCAAAAACATGCTTTACTTTTCTATATATCAAAACAACTACAAAATTAAAAAACAAATTAAAACAACAAAAACATGCTTTTTAATTGTTTTATTATTTTGCTTTTGAAAAACTTAAATTTATTATAAAAACTGATGTGCTTTTTCAATATTTCAAGGATGATATGCCTTATCTTGCCAAGTTTAGAATAAAATGTTTCATTCTCTATTTCAAGTATCTTAATAACATTGTCTTTTATCATGCCTTGATCATTATCTTATGTGTGCTTTGAAATTGATTATAGAAATCATGTGTAGTATTGCATAGCATTCCTCTATGTATGAGTAAATGGTTTATATTTGATAATGATTTATTCACTCACATTTTTGATAAACTACATATGACTTTAATCTATTCTTACATGATTGTGTAGTGTAACAACCTAATATTACTGATATGCATGCTTAGTTTTACCTACACCACAATTGAGAATCTTTTTCATGCACCTATTTTTTGAAGAAGTGTGTCTTTTCCAAAAAATTTGTTTGCACATACGAGTGAATTCGGAGACCTTTGTCGTTAAGCAAAAAATTCACATGAATAATTGACAAAGATAACTCCACCAAGAACCACTCACTCTCCTGATAAGTCTTAATGAGCATTATGAGGTTGAGCACCTTGGAGAGAATTGTAAAGTGCCTTGTTGCAAACACTTCTTTTTACACTACTTCTTCTTATACACCGGATCACAAATAACCAAAATTCAAAATAATAATTGTGATTCCCCAAGCACTACTTTGCACCCTGATAAGTCTTAATAAGCATTGTGTGTGCATAGCACCTTGGTAGTTGTACTATTTTTTATGTTAACTTTGTGGGTAGAAGTAACTCTAAAAACGCATTTTCAATAATGTTGTATTTATTCCATTATACATGTCATGTGTTTTGATTAACTCATATGTATACTTTTATCAAAAACACTATTTTGTACACATCATTATCACCTGTAAGCCTTCTACTCATGAGAATTGGAGTCTATTGCATATCTACATGTATTGTCTAAATTCTTAAGTAACTGCACTAGATAGCTTTGCATGATCAATACAATGTATAAGTGTACTTGATTTCTCAATTTAAGACATTGTATTCTTCTATCTTGACTTGATATGTTGTATCATGCTTACATCTTTTTTCCTCTACGCCATGTGTACTATTTATTGCTTACCTTTCAAAACAAGTTTATGGTTATGTTGCAACTGAAATCATTTTA
The DNA here is from genome assembly GCA_033032865.1 of Dactylorhiza incarnata. Classification (NCBI taxonomy): domain Eukaryota; kingdom Viridiplantae; phylum Streptophyta; class Magnoliopsida; order Asparagales; family Orchidaceae; genus Dactylorhiza; species Dactylorhiza incarnata. The sequence continues at coordinate 6,367,629 of JAWHQI010000068.1, forward strand.
TGTACATAAATTGCTACAACATCTATTTTTTGTCTAAAACTCTTAATTATGTACTATGTTTCACCATTCCTATATAGATGTTCACTTCAAAACTATATTTCTTCATGCTTTTCACCTCTTTACTACTTGTACGCTCGATCATGAATACATTTTCCCAACAAGTGGTTTCCTTATGACAATTTCTTCACATTCTTTTTTTTACTCCTATATATTGTATTTTTCTAAGCATTTATCTCTTTATCATGTTCATTCCCTCTCTAAACATTTATTGCACATGTTCCTATTTAACTTTCTCTCCACCCTCTTTTGATAATACCAAAGGGGGAGAATAAATTTGAAAGAAATTCACATGTTTGGGGAAGTCAAGTTCATAGGAAGTTTTGTTGTAGGGAGAGCATTCACTTAGGGGGAGCATTCATTTAGGGGGAGCATATGCACATGTCCTAAATTTCATGCTTATCCTTTTTAATAAACACAATTCCGATCTTTTGAACTATTTCTTTCTAACGGGATTTGTTATTATCAAAAGGGGGAGTTTGTCGGAACATGCTTTCCACATCTCTTAGTTTGACAATAACATATCCTATTGTATTTGATCATACTTGCATTATGTTTATAGTGTGCAGGATCTTCAACATTCATTCCCCAAAGGAGTGTGAAAATGAAAGACGTCGAAGCGACATCAGGATGATTCTCTGTTGATACCGCGGCGTGGTAACACTACCGCTGGCGCTAGCGGTCCGACGAAATGACATGCGCTCGATGAAATGGTGTTCGACGAAAGTAGATGTCGTTCGACGAAGTGGCGTTCGACGAAATTGAGTTCGACGAAATGAAAACATCGTTCGACGAAATGTGAGGCCGTTCGACGAAGATGCGTTCAACGAAAAGAGATGTGCTCTACCGCGGAGCGTTAGCACTATCGATGGCGCTAGCATAAATAGAAACAATTGACGGGAAGGAAACAGTGGAGAAAAAGGAATGATTGGCGGGATGCATATTTAGCATGCTCTACCGCGGCGCAGCATCTCTACCGCCCAGCGGTAGCTTTTGGAATCCTCCCGTCTGCATGTGATTGAGGAGCAAATATGGAAGGAGATATTAGCTGAAGGAAGGTTATCTCGCTATCGCGGAGCATTAGAGTTACCGCGGCGCGCTAGTGGGAGCTCAAAGTTTTGTGCTCAAAAGTTGCCCAAGTTGCCACGATCTGTGTGCTTGATCATTGCCTAATGTGGCAACCGCAGGGCAGTAGTACTACCGCAGGCAGTAGCGGATGATTCTATTTAAATACGCGCGCTTCCTCCATTGTTGCTTGCTGTTACAGAACAAATTGAAGCCATATATTCAGAGCACTCGTGAGAGCCTTCCCCATGCAGCCCGAAGAACTCCGTCAACGTTCATGAACGTAAAGAACATGAAGACCAATCCGATCGCATCTACATCGACATCAAGTTCTTCTTTTGATGGAGTTCTTAGCTTGTGTTTTGTTTCAATTTCAAATTGTAACCTTTATATCTTTTGTTCGGTAGAGGAATTTGCCCATGACGACTAGGGCCTTGCGGGGACTAGGGGAAATTCGCCTCGCGTTGGCGACTAGGTCTAGGGTGTAGATCTAGGTAGTGCTTGAGGCCTTTCCGGTGAGGGAAGGGCTAGAGCGGCTTGAGGCCTTATCTGGGGAGAGATAGGCTAAAGCCAACCGGTCCTTGGGAGTAGGGTCGATATAGAAAACCAAAAGAGTTTTCATTGGTCGCCTCTTTCCAAACGTCATTTAATCATAACTATTTCAATTTAATGTTAATGAAAATATGTTTGTTTCTTCATCTCTGATTCGTGCTCTCTGATTTTCATTGGTTTAACCTAAACGTATTTTCTCTGTCACTAACGCTGAGCGGTAGCAACAAAGAATTAATTTCATTAATAATTAGAAAAAGTTTAAAACCCTTATTCACCCCCCTCTAAAGGCGCCTAAAGATCCAACACTTAGGACTCAAGGACCTGGGCCAACAGAGAGTCCAGATGCCACTGGGAAATTTCTACTAATGCCTTACTTGGCATGTTCAAGTCTTATGAGTTGCTACAAAAAGGTAGAGCCGAGACTGAAGCAAAGGAAATAGTCTCAACTCAAAGAGAAAGGATTATAGCATTGAAGGCAGCTGAAGGAGAGCCTTCTACTTCTGAGGAAGAGATGTTTAATCTCTTGACTAGAAGGTTTAAAAGATGGGTCAAGGCTGAAGACTCAAGAAGAAAGGAAAGGAGCTCAAATAAACCATGGTTTGATAAGACTACAAAGCAGGAAGTAATCTGCTTTGCATGCAAAAAACCAAGGCACATTGCCCTTGAATGTCCTGAAGAGCAAAAGGACAAAAGCAGCAAGAAGGAGAACAAGAAGAAGTCCTTCAGAAAGAAGGATAAGAAGAATGGAAGAGGTTTCATAGCTGAAACTAGGAGTGACTCAGAATCTGAGTCAAGCTCTTCATCTGGCAGTGATGAAGAAACAATTGCTGAGGAAGCCAGTCTGATGGCTTCGGAAGATTCATCTGAAGAAGATCAGGTATCCCTATTTGATGACTTTGATTTTACTTGATAAGATTTTAAAAATTGTTGTAAGGAATTTTGTCATGATCACCTTAAAATTCAAATGGAATTTAAAACACTTTGGAATGAATTAGAAGATCTTAAGGAAAACAACTTGTCCTCTATTAATTAAGAATTAAGGAATAAGATATATAAAAAGGAAATTGATCTAAAAGAATTAACAAATGAAAATGCAAAGTCCTTTGAAGTCTCACTCAATGGGAGGAGTCAAAATCTAATGGATATCACATAAAATATCTCTATGAGATTTAGATATCTTGGTTTAAGAGTAGATCCATCTACCAGCACCGTAACCTCTAGCAAACTAGCTTGTGAAAATCCAATAGTATTCATTAGACCTAGTGAAAATCAATCAAGTAACAATATAGAATCTTGTGAAGAACTTAATAACCACCCATATACGAACACTTTATTCATAAGGTAAATATTATAGATCAAAAAGGAATTCTAGGAAAGCACCCTTTAGAAGAATTAATCAATAATCACCAAATTGTTAATAAAAAGAACAATGCATTGAATATAACTCAACACAATTTTATTGATGCGTCGAATGTAACTCAATAATGTTCTGCATGTGCTTTGACATCAACTCGAAGCAGGTATGAGGTGCGTCTAATTACACTCGACACAACCAACATCCTGCAATGACTTAGTATCGACGCAACTCTACAGACTCGTCGAATTACATTCGACCACACTCTATAGATGCGTCAATTTCTTCTCGACATATGTTTCCAGCAATGATTTTTAAAACACCTAGACTTCCTTCTCATATTTTTGATTTCAATTTAAATGCTATTATTGTTCTAAGATTGGATACAAGGCCAAACATTGCTAGCATAATAAACCAACACTTCTTCATCTTAAGGGTATCCAGAAAGACCAACTTATTCATTCATAAATCCTTATGATGGTAGAAGAAAGGGACCCCATCAAGTGAGGGTTCATACTAATGTTTAAATTTATGTACAGAAAAAATACTGTTCTACCACAAACAAGCAGTGGTACTTATGTTGGAACACCATTTTCCGCATACCTTTAGTTTGAGAATAACAAATCATACTTGTATTTGATCTAGTTTGCCATTGTGTTTTTAGCGTGCATATTTGAACAAAGATGACAATATGATGTTGTATTGTTGGTCTAGACTTGCTCACATGCTAAAAAGAAGAATGTGGTCTAACACAAGGCGTTAGGACTTAAAGACGGCGTTGACTTTCGTTCCCACCATGATGAAAATGGCATGGAGGGAAGCAACCGTGATTGCAAGAGCATTTTAGGAATGATTTGGCTTAACACCAGGCGTTAGCCTCAATGCCAGCGTTAAGGTTGCCTAAAATGAATGTTTCCAAAGATGCAGAATTTCCTTCCTGTTTTGAATATCCGAGCAATCAAGTTATTTCTATACAACTCCTGACGTTAGCCTTAACGCCATCGTTAGCTTGTTGTCCTATAAATAGGTGGAATTCATTCTCTTCAATAAGAGATTCTAAGAAGACCTATTCCAACACTTCAGAAAATCTATGAGGGCCGTATTTCCAGACCACCATCACCCACACAAATTCAAGAGAACAATTCGAAGGAGGATTGGATCAATGCTAACCCAATGCAAAAAATGCACGCTTTGACTTCGACGATATTCAGCGAGTTTTTGCCGTCTCCAGAATTAATCATAGGGAGTTTATTATTTGTCTTTTATATTTTGTTGTACCTTTATCATTTGTGATTGTTTAGTGAATTTGCCACGATTATCTATTAACCCCCCCCCCCCCCCCCCCCCCCCCCCCTCCAAGGAATACTCATGTGATTCACTGTGCACTTTCAATTGGAATCATAGGGAGGTAGATCAGAAAATGGTTAACACCTTGATCAAAAATCATCTCACTCACATTTCTCTTTTTTAAAATTACCTTCAGAAAATGAGTTCTAAAGACTATGCATCCACTAGACCACCAGTGTGTAATCTGAATAAGTGTACACTCTAGAAGGCCAGAATAAAGCTATATATGAATTCCATTGATGAGGACATTTTTGATGTTATATTGTCAGGTCCTCTAATGCCATAAAAAAATATTTAAGTGGGACTGTGACAGAAGAACTTGTCCCCAGAGCTGAATGGACTAATGAAAAGATGAAAGTGAAAGCCTGTGATGCAAAGGATGTGAACATTTTGGTGTCAACTATGTCAGATGACATATTCCAAAAGTTTGCTTAATGCCAATCAACAAAAGAAATCTGAGTCACTTTCCCAATTAGTTGAAGGGAGCTCAGATGAATGAAAGGACTGGAAGTTCCTTCACATATCCCAATATGACAAATTTCAAAAGAAAGCTGAAGAGAATATTGATGAAATGTATGAAAGATTCAACAACATCATTAATGAGCTTAAGGGACTGGATAAGGAGATCTCATTAACTGAGATCAATGACAAGCTTCTCATGTGCTTCCCAAGCACTTAGGACTCAAGGATCTGGGCCATCAGAGAGTCTAGATGCTACTGGGAAATTTCTACTAATGCTGAGACTCAAGCAAAGGAAAAAGTCTCAACTCAAAAAGAAAGGACTATTGCATTGAAGGCAGCTAAAGGAGAGCCTTCTACTTCTGAGGAAGAGATTTTTAATCTCTTTACTAGAAGGTTTAGAAGATGGGTCAAGACTGAAGACTCAAGAAGAAAGGAAAGGAGCTCAAATAAACTAAGGTTTGATAAGACTACAAAGCAGGAAGTAATCTGCTTTGCATGTAGAAAACCAAGGCACATTGCACCTGAATGTCCTGAAGAGCAAAAGGACAAAAGCAGCAAGAAGGAGCACAAGAAGAAGTCCTTCAGAAAGAAGGATAAAAAGAAAGGAAGAGGTTTCATACATGGAACTAGGAGTGACTCAGAATCTGAGTCAAGCTCTTTATCTGACAGTGATGAAGAAACAACTACTGAGGAAGCCTGTCTAATGGCTTTGGAAGATTCATCTGAAGAAGATCAGGTATCCCAATTTGATGACTTTGATTTTACTTCAGAAGATTTTTAAAATTGTTGTAAGTTATTTTGTCATGATCACCTTAAAATTCAAAAGGAATTTAAAACACTTTGGAATGAATTAGAAGATCTTAAGGAAAACAACTTGTCCTCTATTAAATATTATTTAAGGAAAAAGATATATAAAAAGGAAATAGAGCTAAATGAATTAACAAATGAAAATGCAAAGTCCTTTGAATACTCACTCAATGGGAGGAGTCAAAAGCTAAAGGATATCACATAGAATCTCTCTATGAGATTTAGATATCTTGGTTTAGGAGCAGATCCATCTACCAGCATCGTAACCTATAGCAAACGAGCTTGGGAAAATCCAATAGTATTCATTAGACCTAGTGAAAATCAATCAAGTAATAATATAGAATCTTGTGAAGAATTGAATAACCACCCTGATAAGAACACTGTATTCATAGGGTAAATATTATTGATCAAAAAGGAATTCTAGGCAAGCACTCTTTAAATGAATCAATCAATAATCACAAAATTGTTAATAAAAAGAATTATGCATCGAATAGAACTCGACGTAATTTAAAGATGATTCGAATGTAACTCAATAAAGTTCTTCATGTGCTTTGACATCTATTCGAAGCAGGTATGAAGGTGCATCTAATTACACTCGACACAACCAACATCCTGCGATGACTTATTATCGATGCAACTCTGCAGACTCGTCGAATTACATTCGACGCAACTCTATAGATGCATTGATTTCTTGTCGACATATGTTTCCAACAAAGGTTTTTATAACACCTAGACTTCCTTCTCTTATTTCTGATTTCAATTTTAAATGCTATTATTGTTCTAAGATTAGATACAAGGCCAAACATTGCTGGCATAATAAACCAACACTTCTTCATCTTAAGGGTATCCAAAAAGACCAACTTATTCTTTCATAAGTCCTTATGATGGTAGAAGAATGGTACCTCATCAAGTGAGGGTTCAGACTAATGTTTAAATTTATGTACAGAAAAAAGACTGTTCTACCAGAAACAAGCAGTGGTAGTTATGTTGGAACACCATTTTTCCGCATACCTTTAGTTTGAGAATAACAAATCATAATTGTATTTGATCTAGTTTGCCATTGTGTTTTTAACATGCATATTTGAACAAAGATGACAATAGGATGATGTATTGTTGGTCTAGACTTGCTCACATGCTACAAAGAAGAATGTGGTCTAACAGAAGGTGTTAGGACTTAAAGATAATGTTGACTTTCATTCCCACCATGATGAAAATGGCATGGAGTGAAGCAGCCGTGATTGCAGGAGCATTTTAGGAATGATTTGGCTTAACACTAGGCATTAGCCTCAATGCCAGCTTTAAGGTTGCCTAAAATGAATGTTTCCAAAGATGCAGAATCTCCTTCCTATTTTGAATATCCGAGCCATCAAGTTATTTCTATACAACGCCCGACGTTAGCCTTAACGCCGACATTAGCTTGCTGTCTTATAAATAGGTGGAATTTGTTCTCTTCAATAAGAGATTCTAAGAAGCCCTTTTCCAACACTTCATAAAATCTATAAGGGCCATATTTCCAGACCACCATCTCCCACATAAATTTAAGAGAAGAATTCGAAGAAGGATTGGATCAATGCTAACCCAACGTGAAGAATGCACGCTTTGACTTCGACGATATTCAACGAGTCTTTGTCGTCTCCAGAATTCTTCATAGGGAGTTTTTAATTTGTCTTTTTTATTTTGTTGTACCTTTATCATTTGTGATTGTTTAGTGAATTTGCCACGATTATTGTCGACTAGTTCCGTGCGCGACTTAGGGGGAATTTGCCGTAGTTGTTGATGACTAGGTCTAGGTGTTAGATCTAGGGTGTGCTTGAGGCCTTTCTAGTGATAGAAGGGCTAGAGAAGCTTGAGGCTGGATCTGGGGATAGATCGGCTAAAGCCAACCGCTTCTTAGTAAGAAGAGTCGGTATAGAAAGCCAAAGAGTCTTTTATATTCGCCTTTGATTTCTGGCGTCATAGAAATCCAGTTTTGTACTCAACTTTATAAATGATAATAATGTCTCTTCGTATTGAATAAACTTGATTTCTTGCTCTTTACTTTTGATTTAACTTGCTTCATATAAAATATCAAAAGATTGTTTTAAAATCCTAAAGTTTTCAAATACACTTATTCACCCCCTCTAAGGGCGCCTAAAGATCTAATAAGTGGTATCAGAGGAGGTTATTCCAAAATGGTTTCACCACCGAGAATAATGGCGCTTCTTTATCATGATATCGCTTCTACGAGTGGGGAGAAATTTTATGTAAATGAAAAATCACTAGCACCACTTGTATTTGAAGGAAAAAATTATAAAGGGTGGAAAAATCTAATGGAAAAAATTCTTAAGTCCTTTGGCATAAAAATTTGGAATATTACTATTAAAGAACCCCCAAGTGTTCTAAATAAAAATAAAATGGTTTTAAATGTGAAGGCTATGAATAGTTTATTTTGCGCAATGTCACAAGATATTTTCAAATTTGTTTATTGTTTTTCTAATGCGCACAAAATTTGGAAATTTCTTGAAGAGATTTATAGTCTTCCTCATATAGGTGTGGAACAATCGCAAGAACCGGAGAATATGCAAGATTGAATAAATATCCAAGAAACTCCTCTCTTGATGGATCCATGGAATGCACTTCAAGCGGAAGGGATGATGCCAAAACATCTATGAAAGATGAAGATAAAGATGACAAAGGAACCCTATGTTCAAATCTCTCCTCATCCAAAAACACTGTAAGGAAATCAAATTCCATCTTTTGTAATTCTATTTCTACATTATAATTGCTGCCAACTACTAAGCGTAAAATTAAAAAATTGAAAAATGATAATTCAAAATTACGTTTAGAAAATAAAAGATTAATAACTATATCTAATGTAGAAACAACATTGATGTGGTTGATGACTCTCACTCTTGCTCTTTAATTAAAAGTGTTTCACCTTGTATCAAATATAATGATTGAAAGAAAATTACAAGGAACTTGAAAAGGAGATTACTTTTGTAAAAGAACAAAATGAAGGATTATGCTTAGAAAATTTATCCATTAAAAGTGATTGTGCCATGTGTAAAAATTATAAAGTTGAAATTAAAGAGATGGATGAAACATTTGAAGAATTAAGAAATAATTACAAAACTCATATTCATTCTATTATTACCACTCTTAAGAATAACACAATTGCTTATAATAAAGCTAGACATAATCTCAAAATTAAGAATAGTGAATTGGAAACTAAAATCAACTCGCTTGAGGAAATCTTAAAGAAAAATTCTCAAAACATACATTCACAATATCAAGCAAAATTCAAAAACAAGTTGAATATAAATTTTCATAATTTTTCTAAGCTAAAAAAAGGAAATGAAAAACATCAAAAGCTTGTAAATGAAATTCCAAAACACTATCAACATTATCAGTTACAACATAATTTTTCTCCCAACATAAAATTGAAAATGAACAAATTTCATATAAACAATGTTGTAAGAAATCATCTTGGAAATTTGAATTATAAAAACATTAACCTAAGGTATAAATGGACACCCATACTTAAGAATGACGCATTATTGTCAATTGAAAGGGTCCACCCATCCTTGTCTCCCCAATAGCCAACACGATGTATTTGGGTACCCAAAGATACCATCCCACTTGGTCCTCTTTGGATACCTAAATCTCTTATTCATTAGGTATCATATAATTGCATGAAGTAGAAATAAATCAAAAATGACTACAATTACTCAACTTCATGATATGTTTAACTTTCTTTTTGTTTACATATTTTTTCTTTTATCCTTTCTTGAGCCAACATGCTAAGGTCACTCTATATAATTTGTGATATGACTTTTCAAACATTAAGCCGAAATTCATTAATACATTAAATTGAATAAAATTAAATAAACTGTCATATCATTTCTCAAGTGATCTATATATGTTTCTTATTTTTATCCTTATAAATCCATTACCTATAAAAGTCTCTTGTCATCATTATAAGTTAAATTATAAATGTGCTATATGATGTTATCAAAACTAATGAAATAATTGTCAAAAATGGATTCAAAAGGAGTATTAGGGGTCTTAGGCAAAAAATATAAAATATGCAAATCTTTGCTTATTTATTGAATATCCTTGTGTCATTTGATTACCCCTATCATATTTAATCATAATCATGAAAAGTCGGAATTGAAAATTGTAAAAATCATATGTTTTAAAAAAAAATCTCAACACTAGTGCTAGCTCCTGGCGTTAGTTTCTAACGCCGATGGTAGAACAATTTTCCTGAAAATTCTGATTTCTCTACATATTAATTTTTGAAATATTATTCTATTATCACCTGTTTTAAAAAGATTTGTAAGGATTGCAAAGTCATACCAGGAGAAAGTTTGACAAGGCAACATAGGCTAATGGTGCTGGATGTGCAAATTAAATATAGTAACTTTAAGAGAAAGACAAAAGTGTTGCCAAAAATTCGGTGGTGGAACTTGATGAAGGAAAAATAGGTTGCTTTCAAGGCAGCAATTATAGAACGACTAGTTGATGATCCTTATATTGATCCTAGTGTCGCATGGGAAGTTATGTCTTCTCATTTAAGGATAAGTGGAAAGAACGTACTTGGAGAGTCAAAAGGTCGCGCGCCCCCACAAAAAGAATCTTGGTGGTGGAAAAAGGAAGTGCAAGACAAAGTGAGGTCAAAGAGGGTCAACTACAAAACATTATATGCTTGTAGGAATGATGAAAACTTGACAAAGTATAAAGTCGCCAAGAAAGAAGCTAAAAATGCAGTAAGTAAAGCAAGAAGTCAAGCTTATGAAGAATTTTACAAACGACTAGATACCAAAGATGGAGAGCGCGATATATATAAAATTGCTCGAGATAGAGAGAGGAAGACAAGAGATTTAAGCCAAATTAAATGCATAAAAGATGAAACAGATACGGTTTTGACGGATGATGTGGCTATTAAGGAGCGATGGAAAAGATACTTTTATCAACTATACAATGAAGGAAAAGATAATGAACTAAACTTGGAAGAGTTAAGTAAATCGGAGGAGTATAGAGACATAACTTTTTATCGTAAAATTCAAGCATCAGAGATAGATGACGCTCTGAAGAAGATGAAAAATGGAAAGGCGGTTGGACTAGACGATATACCCGTTGAGGTATGGAAATGCTTAGGGAGGGAAGGAATTTTATGGCTTACAAGTTTCTTCAATAAGATACTGAAGACAAAAAGGATGCCAAACCAATGGAGAGAAAGTATTTTGGTACCTTTATATAAGAACAAAGGAGATATACAAAATTGTGTCAATTACAGGGGAATTAAATTAATGACATACTATGAAACTATGGGAATGAGTAATAGAGAGATGAGTTAGACGAGAGACTAGCATCTCAGAGAATCAATTTGGATTCATGCCAGGGAGGTCAACCATGGAAGCTATACATCTCTTGAGGAGACTCATTGACAACAATCGGGAAAGACAAAAAGATTTGCATATGTTGTTTATCGATATGGAGAAGGCGTATGATAGGGTTCCAAGAGAGGTCTTGTGGAGAGTCTTAGAAAAGAAAGGTGTAAATGTATCATACATTGACATAATCAAAGATATGTATACAAATTCAGTGACCGGTGAGGACATCTGGAGGATTAACACAGGAATTCCCTATCGTTGTTGGCTTACATCAAGGGTCAGCTTTAAGCCCTTACCTCATTACCCTTATCTTAGATGAGCTCACCGGACATATCCAGCAAGCAATAACTTGGTGTTTATTATTTGCAGATGATATTGTTTTGGTCGATGAGACGCGCGAGGGTGTAAACGCGAAACTGGAATCTTGGCGAGACACTTTAGAAAAGAAGGGTTTTAGGTTGAGCAGGACAAAGACAGAGTATATAGAGCTTAAATTTAGTAGTGCAAGAAGGTCAGATGACTCCGTCATTAAATTGGGTGACCAAGATATTTCCCGCAGTGAGTGCTTTAAATATCTGGGATCGATAATTCAAAAAGATGGAGGTGTAGATAAAGATGTGATTCATAGAATCCAAGCAGGTTGGTTGAAGTGGAGAGGCGCGTCTGGGATCCTATGTGATCGTAAAGTACCACTAAAACTTAAAGGAAAGTTTTATCGTACTGCAATTAGGCCTGAAATGCTCTACGGTTCTGAGTGTTGGGCAGTAAATGGTGTACACGAGCAAAAAATGGGAGTCGCGGAGATGAGAATGCTTAGGTGGATGTGTGGTCACACGAGACTGGATAAAATTAGGAATGAATGTATCAGGGATAAGATTGGTGTGGCGCCAATTATAGAGAAGATGTGAGAAGCTCGTTTAAGATGGTTTAGACATGTACATAGGAGACCATTAGAGGCACCTGTTAGGCGTTGTGAGAGTTTAGTCACTAGACATGTTAAACAGTGGAGGGGTAGACCAAAAAAGACTTGGAATGAAACTATAAAGAAAGACATGATGTACTTAGGCATTAATGAGACTATGCTTAAAGATAGGGCGCAATGGCGACAGAGGATCCATATAGCCGACCCCACTATGGTGGGATAAAGGCTTGAGTGTTGTTGTTGTTGTTGTTGTTGTATCACTTTGTTTTCAGAAATCAGGAGGGGGGGGGGGACGTCGGTTTTTAAAAAATAAAAATAAAAATAATATATATATATTATTATATATAATGTAATGAAATATATAAATGTATTATATATAATATAATGTAATATATATATATTTAGATATAAAATACAGAATTTATATTTTTTTTAAATTTCTACAAGAAGAAAAAAAATTATATATAACTGCGTGCTTGCTGGGGGCGGGCGAAGCCTGTCGGGGGTGTGCAGGGTACTGTCGTGCGGGGCATGGGGGCGGGGGAAGACCACTAGGGGCGTACGAGGCCTGTCGGGGGCAGGCAGGGCACTTTCACGCGGGGCACGGGGCCCCCCATGCACTGTCACTCGTATATATATATATATATGATTTTTTAAAACATTCAAGAATAAAGAGGAAATTTAAAAAACCTTTCTAAATAACCAAAAATATTTTCTCATCATTGTTGAAACCAACAACTGGTCTCTTGAGTTCGGACCCACTGGGGGTGTAGCCGATGCTTATTTCTCCCTCACTAGACTCTCTTGACGGTGGATGCTGGAAACGGAATAGACCCAAGGCTGAAGCGAGGAGGTCCCGCCACACACCCGGAAGATCTTAGAGAGCTTCCCCTCCCAAACCAAAGCTCAACCGGGCACCTTGGAGGGCACTGGCTGCCAACCAAAACTAGCCTAGAGGAGAGGATTCTCTCAAATCTCATCTCCTCCAAGGTGCCCTTAAGGGTCTATTTATAGTTTTCCTAGGCTGGTCTGTAAATAGCCTGAATCCGCCTTTTAATTTTACTAACCGCACCCCAAATTGGTCTGCTAACAGCCAAACTCCGCTGTTCCGAAGGGCTATTTGCAGCCCACCAGGGGTATCCTGGTCATTTTTCCCTCACATCCATTTGGGCGAATGGTCCGTGAGGGCACCATTCGCTGGGCACCCGCCTGTCTGGGCGAATGCCCACGCTTCTGGGCGAGTGGTCCCCTGGCTGGGCGAATGTTCTCATTTCTGGGCGAGTGGTCCGTGAGGGCACCACTCGCCTAGCGTCTTCTTTCCTATAGCTTACCTCCACCATCTTGAGGGCATTTTTACCTCACTTAGCTTGGGCGAGTGACCCGGCGAATGATCCGGACGACCCAGGTTTCGCCAGTTGGCTGGGGGGGGCCCACTCGGCGAATACGGGTTGTACACAATCCCCGCTCTTTACGAGCGGTTCCTATGATCATAAAGAACAGTCCAACCCTGTATTCGGTGAGTGCCTGCTGACTGGATCCATGAGATTCCGTTGGTCCCACCGCCGCCTTATATATATATATATATATATATATATATATATATATATATCCTCATGTCAGGTTTTCCTGGACCACTCTCTCATCTCGGCTCGGAGTTCCTCCACTTCCCAATGTCTTTCCACAAACCTTCTGCGAAACCCCTCTCGCGAGAGATGATCGACCGCTTAGCTGCGGCCCAAGCTGCGACTGCCCCCAGAGCATCCAAATTTGCTCCCTGGTTAATGTCTAAACGGGATCCGAGCGCCCCCTATGTCTCGCGTCGAGCCAAGATGATTCGGCTGAATCGTCAGAGAGGCGAGACTGCTTCGGAGTCTCCGGCGGATACTCCACCGGCGGATACGCTGGCGGATGCCCTTCCGGACCCCGCGGTGCTGGTATGAGGATTCTTCTTGTCTCCATTTGGTTCCTGTCCCTTACCCTGCACTTATTCCGACCATTCGCAGGGGGCTTCGGTACCTGAGGACGGCCATGGGGCCGTCCTGAGCAGTGTGGTGGTGCCACCTCCCGCGGACGAGATACCTCCTCCCGATTCGGATCTCGCTCCTCTGCCTCCTCCTGGGGAGACTGTACCCCAATCTCGTGAGTTGTGAACCTTCTCGCTACTCCTTTTTATGTTGCCGGCTATTAACCACTATCTCTTCGCAGCCCTCAACACTAGCGTCCCGCTGCGGGACTCCATTCCTCCCAGTCCCCCTGCTCAGGTGAACCTTTCTGCCACCGCGAATGAACGGAGGGTCTCCCCTGAGCGAGAGCTGGATCAGCATCTCTGTGCTGATGACTGTGCGGAGGCTCCGGCCCCTTCTTCACAGCCTTACCGTCCAGGAAAGGGAAAGGTCTTACCTCCCGCCTGGCTGTCTGGGATGCACCCGCATTCGTCTCGTCCTTCGGGTCACCCGGATCCCATCCCAGGTCAGTTCACTCACCCGCCTCTATTGCACTCGCATACTTTATCACCGCTAATCCTAGTTGTGATTCCGCAGGCTATCGAGAAGCCTCCCCCCTCGACTCCTACTACGAGGGGGGAGAGGGAATGCTCTCGCCTCTCCCTTCCCCTGGGGATCTCGCTGACTTCCTGGGTGATTCCTCGGATCACGCGACCCTGAAGGATCGGATCTCGGAGGTCCTGGGGAAGCTTATCCATATCCAGCGAAACGTCGCCGGTCAGGTGGATGAGGTGCGGCTGGGAGTCACACGGGAGCTGAAGGATCTTCGACGAAGTCACTCGCATCTTCTCGCGGCGGTGGAGCGGCTGGGGGGTGAAGGAGGGGAGTTGTCTCCCGCAAGGCATGCCGCGCGAGCCCGGGACCAACTCCACCTTGCTTCCCAGGAAATCACTAGTATGCTCGCGCTCTACCGCCCGCGAGCGCCCACGGAAGCTGGGTCGCGAAAGCGAGGTCGATGGGTCTGGGAGGAGATCTGACCTTCCCATCGTCCATCCCTCTTGTTGTTTTCTTTTCTTACCTTGTGCTGCGAATGTTGAACATTGTTTTTATCTGTAATAATTTTTCTATGCTTTGCGAATGCTTCTTTATTTATTTTTCGTATCTCCTAACTCTACTTGGGTTTTGCCGAGTGATAACCTTTAGCCGGATGCTTTTCCTATTTCGTTGCGTAGCCACAGAATGAATAGACATAGTGCATTTGCCATTAATGGGCGAGAGGTACCGGCTCGGGCTTCGAGGCGTCGGGAGGGCGCGATGGCTATCCGCACACCCGAGGTCTCGAAAGTCCAAACGCCGTTTAGTCCCTCTATAAATAGGTCTCTCAACCACCGTATTAAATACCTAACCATCCGCTTTCCTCTCCTGCGCTAGCACTCGCGCTTCTTCCTCATCTGCTGCTCCTCTTTTCTTCTTCATTCGCAAAAATGGGCGGCGATGCAGAAGGCAGAGCCAAGTGTGCCAGCGCATTCGCCAACCACGTCTTCGATTCCTGCGACCTCTCTGAGGAGGCCTACCTGTCTGCCGTCGCCGACTATGTCCCGCCGGGTTTCGAGGCGCGAAAGCCCAGGCCGGATGAGCGCCTGAATTCCATCTCGCCTTGTGCTCTCGCGATCCCGCTAGAGCACTTCGAGGTGGGGTTTCGCCTCCCGATCTGGCCGGAGCTCCGTCAGACGTTCAGATACTATGGGGTCGTGCCCGGCCAGCTCAACCCCAACTCCATTGCGATGCTGGTCGGGTACGCGAGCTACCTGCGAGAAGAGGGGATCGAGTTCTCGCTGCCCGTCTTCCGCAAGCTCTATACCTTCCGCTGCACCCATGGTATCTCGTTCTTCTCGGGACAGAGCCCCCTAAAGCACTACGGGCTCCCGAAAAAGAACCACGACTGGGTTCGCCGCTTTATTTTCGTAAGCGGGAGCCTAGGGAACACCCTCCTCGCGCCGGTGCAGGAGGAGGAGTCAACCTTCCGCCCCCCGACCCTAGGGGGGCACGAGGCCAAACTCCACCAATACATCCTGGAGCACGGGATGGATCTCGTCCATCTCTGGCGGAATATCAACTCGCTTCCACCTATTCCGCAGGGCGAGGGTATGTGTTCGAGACTTCATTCGCTTTCGCTTTGTAATTTATACATCATTCGCTAGAACCGTTCATTATATTGTACAGGTGTGCGCCATTTCCCTCTCCATCCGTCGCGCCCTTCCGGATCTACCCTCGCTCTCGCGCAGGCCGCCGCGGATGCCTGCCGGGAGGAACCTTCTTCCTCCAAGCCCGGCGGAAAGAAGCGCAAGCCAGCGGCGCCGACCCCTTCCACCTCCAAGAAATCCAAAAACCCCCCTTCCGCCAAGGGGAAGGGGATCCTGGGCGAGACCCTCGCGGCGAGTGCTCAGATCCAAGCGCTGGGGACGAGTGCGCCAGGAGAGACCACCACTCGCGCGGGACCGTCGTTGCCGCCGCCCCCACTTCCCAGGGACCATCGGAACTTCCCCAGCGGCGAGAAGTACATGGACCCCTCGGGGGCTCCCTTGGTCAAGTGGGACCGGAATGCTAACCGGGTCTCGCTCTCCACCCTCCATCCGTCGTGGATAGAGAGCGATCTCGCCAGCGGGGAGGCTTACGCCATCGCGTATGCCCTCTATGGCCGAGAGGACGCCGAAGTTTACGATGCCGAGACGACCCAGATTCTCGCGCATGAGAGTGCCAGGGCCATGCTGCGGGCGCTCGAGCTCGCGCACATGTCTTCGCGCCGGAGCATCAAATTGGCGGGGGACTTGGCGGCGGTTGAGGAGTCCCGGTCCGTTGCTTCTGCTGAGGCGATGGAGCTTAGGACCAAGCTGACGGCTGCGGAGACCCTTCTCGCCAACCGTCCTGTCGCAGAGGTATGTGTGCTTTCGCCTTTCTCGCGAATGACTTGTTGCCGAGTGACGACTTTATTCTTACTAACCTTTGTTATCATTAATTTCAGGATACCACGGCTGCCGAGATGCTCCGTGCTCGGGTGGCCGGCCTTGAGGATGAAATCCGCCTGGCCAAAGCCGAGGTCCAGCGATTGCGAGAGGCCGGTGCGTCAGCACTCGACCCGGGGAGCGGGGGCCATTTTTATCCCCATCACGAGTTGGAGCAGCTGATGCAAGAGAATGCGCAGAATGCCGTCAAGCATGCGCTGCAGGTGCTGAGGCGAGCGAGATACCTGAAGGCGGAGGCCGAACGCCTTTCCGCTCGTCAAGTCGTCCCCGAGCTGTATATCCCGATTCCCTTTCCCGAGGATGACCACGTCGAGCCGCGAGAAGATGCCCTCGTTCCAGACTCTGACGAGAGCGGCGGATCTTCAAGCGAGAAGTCTGTGGATCCTTGAGAAGGGCTTTTTGTATTTCCTCTTTTTGCAGTTATCCTTTCGATTGTAATCTTGAACCGGCGAGTGCTTGTAAAAGATGTACTTCATTGATTACACTGTGCATTATTTTCAACTTTTTCCTCAATCGCTGCCATACCGCGTTAGGCTCATTAGGACGTCGATTCTTCTTATTCGCTGCCACATCTCGCTAGGCTCATTAGGACGTCGATTTTTCTTATTCGCTGCCACATCTCGCTAGGCTCATTAGAACGTCGATTCTTCTTATTCGCTGCCACATCTCGCTAGGCTCATTAGGACGTCGATTTTTCTTATTCGCTGCCACATCTCGCTAGGCTCATTAGAACGTCGATTCTTCTTATTCGCTGCCACATCTCGCTAGGCTCATTAGGACGTCGATTTTTCTTATTCGCTGCCACATCTCGCTAGGCTCATTAGAACGTCGATTCTTCTTATTCGCTGCCACATCTCGCTAGGCTCATTAGGACGTCGATTTTTCTTATTCGCTGCCACATCTCGCTAGGCTCATTAGAACGTCGATTTTTCTTATTCGCTGCCACATCTCGCTAGGCTCATTAGAACGTCGATTCTTCTTATTCGCTGCCACATCTCGCTAGGCTCATTAGGACGTCGATTTTTCTTATTCGCTGCCACATCTCGCTAGGCTCATTAGAACGTCGATTCTTCTTATTCGCTGCCACATCTCGCTAGGCTCATTAGGACGTCGATTTTTCTTATTCGCTGCCACATCTCACTAGGCTCATTAGAACGTCGATTCTTCTTATTCGCTGCCACATCTCGCTAGGCTCATTAGGACGTCGATTCTTCTTATTCGCTGCCACATCTCGCTAGGCTCATTAGGACGCAGGGTCGTGACGTGACTGTCTTGGCTACCCCGCGAATGTTCGAAGATGACTTAGGTCGGTCGCTCCCCTTCGATCTCTCGCTACCAAGTGAACCTTACCATTCGCGTGTCACGGGGTTTCGCTTAAGTAGTCAAGAGAGGGGTGTGATCCTCTCTCCGGCGCGTGGTCTACGCGAATGCTCTTGAGATCATCTCTTGAGAATTGAGAGACAGCCACCGAGTGAGCCTTCGGACCTGCCAGCTAGATGAGAGCCTGGACAGCGGGTCTGCTCGGGGTCAACCTCTTGGAACATAGAACCTGCCACCGAGTGAGCCTTCGGACCTTCCAGCTAGATGAGAGCCTGGACAGCGGGTCTGCTCGGGGCCAACCTCTGGAACATAGAATCTGCACCGAGTGAGCCTTCGGACCTGCCAGCTAGATGAGAGCCTAGGCAGCGGGTCTGCTCGGGGCCAACCTCTAGAACATGGAACCTGCCACCGAGTGAGCCTTCGGACCTGCCAGCTAGATGAGAGCCTGGACAGCGGGTCTGCTCGGGGCCAACCTTTGGAACATAGAACCTGCCACCGAGTGAGCCTTCGGACCTGCCAGCTAGATGAGAGCCTGGACAGCGGGTCCGCTCGGGGCCAACCTCTGGAACATAGAACCTGCCACCGAGTGAGCCTTCGGACCTGCCAGCTAGATGAGAGCCTGGACAGCGGGTCTGCTCGGGGCCAACCTCTGGAACATAGAACCTGCCACCGAGTGAGCCTTCGGACCTGCCAGCTAGATGAGAGCCTGGACAGCGGGTCTGCTCGGGGCCAACCTCTGGAACATAGAACCTGCCACCGAGTGAGCCTTCAGACCTGCCAGCTAGATGAGAGCCTGGACAGCGGGTCTGCTCGGGGCCAACGTCTGGAACATAGAACCTGCCACCGAGTGAGCCTTCGGACCTGCCAGCTAGATGAGAGCCTGGACAGTGGGTCTGCTCGGGGCCAACCTCTGGAACATAGAACCTGCCACCGAGTGAGCCTTCGGACCTGCCAGCTAGATGAGAGCCTGGACAGCGGGTCTGCTCGGGGCCAACCTCTGGAACATAGAACCTGCCACCGAGTGAGCCTTCAGACCTGCCAGCTAGATGAGAGCCTGGACAGCGGGTCTGCTCGGGGCCAACCTCTGGAACATAGAACCTGCCACTGAGTGAGCCTTCGGACCTGCCAGCTAGATGAGAGCCTGGACAGCGGGTCTGCTCGGGGCCAACCTCTGGAACATAGAACCTGCCACCGAGTGAGCCTTCGGACCTGCCAGCTAGATAAGAGCCTGGACAGCGGGTCTGCTCGGGGCCAACCTCTGGAACATAGAACCTGCCACCGAGTGAGCCTTCGGACCTGCCAGCTAGATGAGAGCCTGGACAGCGGGTCTGCTCGGGGCCAACCTCTGGAACATAGAACCTGCCACCGAGTGAGCCTTCGGACCTGCCAGCTAGATGAGAGCCTGGACAGCGGGTCTGCTCGGGGCCAACCTCTGGAACATAGAACCTGCCACCGAGTGAGCCTTCGGACCTGCCAGCTAGATGAGAGCCTGGACAGCGGGTCTGCTCGGGGCCAACCTCTGGAACATAGAACCTGCCACCGAGTGAGCCTTCGGACCTGCCAGCTAGATGAGAGCCTGGACAGCGGGTCTGCTCGGGGCCAACCTCTGGAACATAGAACCTGCCACCGAGTGAGCCTTCGGACCTGCCAGCTAGATGAGAGCCTGGACAGCGGGTCTGTTCGGGGCCAACCTCTGGAACATAGAACCTGCCACCGAGTGAGCCTTCGGACCTGCCAGCTAGATGAGAGCCTAGACAGCGGGTCTGCTCGGGGCCAACCTCTGGAACATAGAACCTGCCACCGAGTGAGCCTTCGGACCTGCCAGCTAGATGAGAGCCTGGACAGCGGGTCTGCTCGGTGCCAACCTCTGGAACATAGAACCTGCCACCGAGTGAGCCTTCGGACCTGCCAGCTAGATGAGAGCCTGGACAGCGGGTCTGCTCGGGGCCAACCTCTGGAACATAGAACCTGCCACCGAGTGAGCCTTCTGACCTGCCAGCTAGATGAGAGCCTGGACAGCGGGTCTGCTCGGGGCCAACCTCTGGAACATAGAACCTGCCACCGAGTGAGCCTTCGGACCTGCCAGCTAGATGAGAGCCTGGACAGCGGGTCTGCTCGGGGCCAACCTCTGGAACATAGAACCTGCCACCGAGTGAGCCTTCGGACCTGCCAGCTAGATGAGAGCCTGGACAGCGGGTCTGCTCGGGGCCAACCTCTGGAACATAGAACCTGCCACCGAGTGAGCCTTCGGACCTGCCAGCTAGATGAGAGCCTGGACAGCGGGTCTGCTCTGTGCCAACCTCTGGAACATAGAACCTGCCACCGAGTGAGCCTTCGGACCTGCCAGCTAGATGAGAGCCTGGACAGCGGGTCTGCTCGGGGCCAACCTCTTGAACATCCAGGGTCTCTCCTGCGAGCTGTAGCATCATTTTCATACACATAGTTTAAACAAAATGCTTTTATTCAAAAAACATCATTATTACATGGTACTAAGGATAAAAGCGTTTAAGGTCGTCGCCACTCCATGTGTGGCTAAGGAGCTGGCCCTCCACATTCTGAAGGCGATACCCCCCAGACTTTAGTGCTTCTTCCACGACATAGGGACCTTCCCAGTTGGGGTTAAGTTTTCCCACCGCGGCGGATCTCCCAGCCGCGTCGACCTTCTTAAGTACCAGATCTCCCTTCTCGAACTGCTTGATCCTGACGTGCCTATCAAAATACTTGGCCATCCGCAGCTTGACCTCTTCTTGATGGATGGCTGCTCGATCCCGAGCTTCTTCGATGAGGTCGAGGGAGAGCCGCAACTCCTCCTCGTTCTCGGCTCTCCAATCTTCCTCTCCATTTGCGGCGACCGTGACCCGTGGTGTTGTAATCTCAAACTCTATGGGGATGACCGCCTCACAGCCGTGAGAGAGCCTGAAAGGGGTCTCTCCCGTGGCGGTGTTGGGGGTGGTTCTTAAAGCCCATAGGACCGAGGGGAGCTGTTCCACCCAATTGCCTTTGAGATTTTCCACCTTCTTCTTGAGCAAGTTCACGATGACCTTGTTCGCTGCCTCTACCTGCCCGTTGCTCCTGGGATGGTGGACGGACGCAAACCTAAGGTCTATCCCCAGCTGGCCACAGAAGCTGATGAATTCCTCGCTTGCGAACTGCGGTCCATTATCCGTGACTATGGCCTGCGGAAGCCCATGTCGACAAATGATCTCCCCCCATACGAAGTTGCGGATTACCTGGGAGGTGACCTTAGCCAACGCCTTAACCTCCAGCCACTTTGTGAAGTAGTCAATCATGACTAGGAGAAATCTCCTCTGCCCACTAGCCTGGGGGAAGGGTCCTACCAGGTCCATTCCCCATATGGCGAATGGCCAGGGCGCCGTGATACTCTTCAGCCTCTGAGCTGGCATGAGCTGAAGCGGGGCGAACATTTGGCACTTCTGGCATCTCTTGGCGAAGGCTGCCGCGTCTTTGCTTAGGGTTGGCCAGAAGTACCCCTGCCTCACTATTCTTGCCTCCAACATCCTGCTCCCCGAGTGGCTGCCGCACTCGCCGGAGTGGACTTCTTCCAAGATCCTTGGGAACTCTTCCTCCGAGATGCATCGGGCCAGGAGGCCCGAGAGGGTCTTCCGATACAAGTCACCCTCACGGAGCACGTAGTAGGCAGACTTATACCGGAAGCGCCTATGGTCCGGAACTTCTTCCGGAAATTTTCCCGTTGCAAGGAAGGTGACGAAGGGATCCTTCCAGGAGGGCCGCTGTTCTACTTCCATGAGCTCTCCCTCTTCGATCGAAGGACGGAATAGGTCCGTCAGGGTCCCTCCGGCTCGAGGACCAGATTTTGCCAACCGATCTGCCGGGGTGCTCTCCTCTCGAGGGACATGCCGGATGGAGAAAGTTTTGAACGTCCCCACGAGACCTTTGACTTTTGCTAAGTACTTCATGAGCACAGGTTCCCTTGTTTCGAACTCTCCCCTTATCTGAGAAGCTATTATCATGGAATCAGTGAGGACCTCCACGTCATGGACCCCGAGCTCCCGGGCCAACCGCAGGCCGGCGATTACAGCCTCATACTCCGCCTGGTTGTTGGTGATTGGGAAGTGTATCACTAGCGTCTGCTCTATCTTTACTCCGTGGGGACTCTCCAGCACCACTCCTCCTCCTAGAGAGTTCTTGCCCGAAGCCCCGTCCACCAGCAGCTTCCATGGAACGTGACGAGGGGCTCCGTCTTCTCTCAACTCGGCCCCGAAGTCTGTCATGAAATCAGCCACCACATGCGCCTTCATAGATAATCGAGGGACAAAGGTAATGTTGAATTCACTTAGCTCGATTAACCATTTTGCGAGTCTTCCCGAGTGCTCCACTCCTTCGAAGATCTGGCGGAGAGGATGGTCCGTCACTACTTGGATTGAATGAGCCTGGAAGTATGGCCTGAGCTTCCTTGCTGCGATGACCAGGGCAAAGGCCAACTTCTCTAAAATTGGATACCTGAGCTCCGCTTCCCTCAGGACCCTGCTTACGTAGTAGACTGGCAGCTGCTTCTTGCCTTCTTCCCGAACTAGGACGAAGCTTACGGCCTCCGCCCCGACCCCGAGATATAGATGTAGATCCTCCCCCTCTTTGGGACTTTGTAGTAGCGGAGCCTTGGTGAGTTGGCTCTTCAAGGCCTGAAAGGCCTCCTCGCATTCTCTCGTCCACTCAAACTTTCGATTGCCTCGTAGCGCTTTGAAGAAGGGGGAGCATTTTTCCCCTGCCCGGGATAGAAACCTGTTCAGCCCGGCGAGTCTTCCGGTCAAGCGCTGAACTTCATTGGCGTTCCGCGGCGACCCCAGCTCCATTATAGCCCTAACCTTGTCCGGGTTAGGTTCTACCCCCCAGGGGGTGAGAAGGTGCCCGAGGAGCTTCCCTTTGCTGGCCCCGAACACACACTTCAGGGGGTTCAGGCGCATCTTGTACTTGCGTAGGGTGGCGAAGGTCTCCTCGAGGTCCTGGATGTGAGAGCTCACACACTTGCTCTTTATCATAAGGTCATCCACGTAGACCTCCAGGTTCCTTCCCCTTTGCTTCTTAAATACCCGATCCATCATCTTCTGGTAGGTTGCTCCTGCATTTTTCAGCCCGAAGGGCATCATCTTATAACAGTAGCATCCCTCCCTGGTGATGAACGAGACATCTTTGACGTCCGGGGGGTGCATTCTTATTTGGTGATAACCTGAAAAAGCATCCAAAAAACTCATCACAGAAAAACCGACGGCTGAGTCAACCAGCGCGTCGATCCGAGGCAAGGGATAACAATCCTTAGGACAGGCCTTATTTAACAATGAAAAGTCCACACACATACGCCAGCGGCCATCGGCCTTTTTTACCATTACGACATTGGAGACCCAGCCTGGATACTGGATCTCCGTTACAAAACCTGCCTCGAGGAGTTTCGCCACCTCCTCGCGGATCGGTCCTTCGAGCTTGTCAGCTATAGTCATTCTCTTCTGCCGGATGGGGCGGGCTTCTGGATCGAGGTTGAGACGATGGCAAGCCACGTCCGCCTCGATGCCTGGCATGTCCGCTGCGCTCCACGCGAAGATGTCCATGTTCTTCTGGATGCACTCCAGCATCCTTCTCTGGTCCTCCGGGCCGAGGCCCCCGCTGATCCGCACCTTCTCCACCCTTCCTGCCTGGGTGGTAACCTCCATCTCTATCTCCTCTTCTGCCGGCTCGAGCCGGGCTGGCTCTTCCCACTGGCCCTTTGCTTCTCGCCCCTCCTCCCGGGCCTTTTCTCCTGCAGCTCCTTCCGCCTCCATCGGCTCGACCTCCTGCTCCTCATGAGCGACCTCTAACACCTCGACCTCCTGCTCCTCACGAGCGACCTCTAACACCTCGACCTCCTGCTCCTCACGAGCAACCTCCATCAACTCCTCTCGGGCATCGCCCTCTCCCCCTACTTCTCCCTTCTCCACTTCCTCTCCTGGCCCCTCCGGCCTCACCATCTCTTCATCCATCTTTTCGGCATCCGCCATCCATGAAATGGTGTTGACGGCAGTCACGTAGCACTGCCTCGCCACCTTAGCATCTCCTCGGACGCGGATCTGGACTCCTCCACTATGGAGCTTTAAGCACTGATGGTACGATGAGGGCACGCACCGGAAGGCGCTGATGAGGGGTCGGCCGAAGATGGCGTTATAGCTGCTTGGAGCGTCCACGATGACGAACCGGCAGTTTCTTGGGACTCCTCCCAGCGTCACCTGGAGACCTACGCCTCCCTCGACCTCCTTCCGCTCTCCCGAAAAACCAAACAGTGGTCCGTCGGAGGCCTGCACTCTCTTCTTCTCTACCTCCATCGCGTCGAAGGCTTTTTTGAAGATCACATTCACCGAGCTCCCGTTGTCCACCAGGATCCGAGAGACCGTGAAGTTTTCTATTGCCGTCTGGATCACCAGGGCGTCGCAGAATGGGTCTTCGTAGTCTGGCATATCTTCTGAGGAGAAGGTGAGCTTCTCGGAGGGGGGTGGGGTCTGGGAAGTTGACGCGACGTCCCTTCGGAACATGGCCTTGAAGCTTCTCTTGCGAGAGGCCTCTATCCCAACCCCACCGTGAATCACCCCGATTCCCCCCCTGGTTCCCGTATCTGCCATATCCTCACACCGGTCCTCTTCTGCATCCGGGAGCACTTCCTCAATTCTGGCCTGCTGCCGCCGTGGCTGTCCTCTTTCCCTCATTTCCAAGAACTCTGGGCAGGTGGCGATCGCGTGACCTTCTTCCTGATGAAAGTCACAGTAAGGCAACGCCACCCTGTCCTCTCTTCCAGCTCTTCCTCTTCCTCCTCTTGCTCCTCTACCTCTTCTCCCTCGGCCCACCGCCATGGCTTGCTCCCTCGGGGGGTGAGGGGGTCTGGGACCCTGCCTCCACCCCTGATTCACTCCTCCTGCCTCCCTTCCTTGGTACCTTTCATCCTGACCTCGCGCGGGTCCTTCCTGGTTCCTCCAGCCCAACCTGTTGTTGGGTTCTTGGTTCCTCCAAACCCGAGTGGTCGCGAAGAGTCGGCATTGGAAAGAATCCGACATGGGGAGGATTGAAGTCATGTCCTCGAACCATTGCAGGTGCACAACTGGATCCTCCTTGCCGGTGTAGTAGGACATCTCCGGCCCACGAAACCCTTCTGGCACTGGGGCCGAGAGGATCATCTCGCAAAAGGGGCTCCCTTCCCCTGCTCGGCGAGTGGTCCTCTCGCGCGGGACCAACTCACACACCTCAGCACTCGCCGGACTGCTGAACAGCTGCCGTCCGGGGAGGTCTCGCGCACTTCCTTCTGCTGGCACCTCCTTCCCCGGTCGCTGCCCCGGTGCGTTCTCGCCAATCTGCAAAGGCGGGACCACTGGGACCACCGGGGTCTCGCACTCGGTCCTTGCTGCGAGAACAGTCTGCAGGACCTCTCGCTTGAACTTCTCAAACATCTCCAGCCACTCGCCTGCCGCTGGTGGCTGCGAGTGACCTGAGTCAGAACCATTTCCTCCATCTCCTGTCATCGAAACCAGCTTGGGATTTTCTTTCACCGGCTACGGTCCACGCTCACCGCACCAAAAATGTTGAAACCAGCAACTGGTCTCTTGAGTTCGGACCCACTGGGGTGTAGCCGATGCTTATTTCTCCCTCACTAGACTCTCTTGACGGTGGATGCTGGAAACGGAATAGACCCAAGGCTGAAGCGAGGAGGTCCCGCCACACACCCGGATGATCTTAGAGAGCTTCCCCTCCCAAACCAAAGCTCAACCGGGCACCTTGGAGGGCACTGGCTGCCAACCAAAACTAGCCTAGAGGAGAGGATTCTCTCAAATCTCATCTCCTCCAAGGTGCCCTTAAGGGTCTATTTATAGTTTTCCTAGGCTGGTCTGTAAATAGCCTGAATCCGCCTTTTAAATTTACTAACCGCACCCCCCAATTGGTCTGCTAACAGCCAAACTCCGCTGTTCCGAAGGGCTATTTGCAGCCCACCAGGGGTATCCTGGTCATTTTTTCCCCACATCCATTTGGGCGAATGGTCCGTGAGGGCACCATTCGCTGGGCACCCGCCTGTCTCGGCGAATGCCCACGCTTCTGGGCGAGTGGTCCCCTGGCTGGGCGAATGTTCTCATTTCTGGGCGAGTGGTCCGTGAGGGCACCACTCGCCTAGCGTCTTTTTTCCTATAGCTTACCTCCACCATCTTGAGGGCATTTTTACCTCACTTAGCTTGGGCGAGTGACCCGGCGAATGATCCGGACGACCCAGGTTTCGCCAGTTGGCTGGGGGGGCCCACTCGGCGAATACGGGTTGTACAATCATATTAGTATTCCTTATTCACCTTACAATATTTCTCTTTATTATTTTGAAAAGGATGAATATGAATTGTTTTGTATACTTCACTTACAATAATTAATTATGAGCACCTAAATTTCTATGTGATAAAACTAAGGATCATTTATAATTATGCAAAATCTAAAGATCTATTAAATCCAAACATTAAACATAACTACAAAATATCATATTGCTTCCAACATATGGTTTGTGATCATTATCATTATATGCATGTTTTATGACTTGCAAGTTTCTCATCAATATGTGGACCATAGAATCAATTTTCTTTCAATAAGAATAAATCAAATAAAATCATCACTTCATTCTATTTCTAAAAATTGAATCACTATTTTTGAATACATGCAACATTATCTCAATTTATCATAAGGCGTATCATTGCATTCTAATTCATCATTCTAGCATTATCAACTAATAAATTTTATTATTCATGCTACTTATCTCATATTGCCTTAATGAATTAATTTTTAAAATTAGAACAATTGAAAGTTAAAATTCATAAAAACTATGTCTTTAAAATCAAATACAATTTGAAATCAATCTCTCACAAAAGCCATAGTTTATAAATTATTTCCATAGGATTAAATGCTTAGTATATCCATGATCATTCACCCACATTATGTGTCTCATAATAGTGAGGGTGTAGGATAGTATGCATTAGAAGATCTAACCGCTAAGTCATGTCTTGTCCTTAACCAGGGAGGGTTCCAGTGGGGCCTTGCGAGGCACTGGGGGGAAAGTGTGTTAGGTTGAGCGTTCTCTAATGTGTGTATATGGGATTAACACTCTAACATACGACATGTGTGCAGCTCCTCATGCCCATCCATCACTTAGTACATGGCTAGTGTGTAGGCATATAGTGAGGGTATTATAATCTAAGACATTATACCATATATATTGCATGCACTCATTATGATGCATTCTTGGTTTGATTGGACATGTGTCTCTTGTGTTTTGCATATTTTATCATTTTGAGCATTAATAATCTTGAAAAAACACAAGAATTTGAAAACCCAATGAAAATATAAAAACCATTTTTAAACAAACAAAAACATGCTTAATGAGCCTTCTAATCATCTCTAAATATCTGAAATTTCTACAATAAGAAGGCCTATATATATCAACTCTAAGTGAAATAATTTTTTTTCTAAAACCTAAGGAAATAGTGGTCTGTTTGGGCGTTAAGACGTCAACGCTAGGCGTTAGCTTCTTTTGCCCAATTTTCATTCTGGTTTTACTAAAATATTTCTGGTATTTTTCTCATGCATTTTCTCTATTTGTTTTCTCATATTTGGGTTTTTTTCTTAACTTGTCTTATTTCTAAAATACAAAATTTTCTAATAACTCAAAATGTTGAAAAATATGTTGTTGTCATTAGTTTGGTTTAAATGTTTACAAAATTATGTTTTGACTATAAGACTTCACATGAGCAAAACATCCTAGTATTTTCATTACAAATGGTCAAAATTGATTAGACATCCTCTTAAAGATTTTCTTCAATGTCTAATTTTCACTTCAAGATTCCTAAACATTGTTTTATCTAGTCATGCCTTCACCATAATATTCTTATGTGCAATGAAATTGCATATAGAAAATTGTGTAAGATGGCCTAGCATGCCTCTATGTATGAGTAATATTTTATGTTAATCAATGATTCATTCACTCACTATTTTGGTAATCTACACGTGCTCATAATCTTAGTCTTGCACGATTGTGTAGTGTAATAGTTTTAAAATATTAAGTTGTATGTATAAATTACCAACACAATCTTTCAAACAATAAATATCTTGCACAATTAGAAGTGTTATTTCAATATTGTTAGTGTTTGCAAAAATAAGTGAATTCGGAGTTTTTTGTCCCCAAATTAAAAAATATTAAATAAAATGACAAATATAACTCCACCAAGAACTACTCACCCTCCTGATAAGTCTTAATGAGCATTCTGAGGTTGAGCACCTTGGAAATAATTATAAAGTGTCTTGTGCAAACAAATTTTCTTTATCACTTCTATTTGTACAACGGATGACTCAATTTTTTTTTATAAAAATGATTATGTGATCCCCCAAGCAATAATTCGCTCCCTAATAAGTCTTAATGAGCATTGTGTGGGCGAAGCGCCTTTGTAGTTGTACTATTTTATTGTGATTTGAAATTTTATTCTAGGGTTGATGTGTGAAAGTAATTCTAAGATTACCATCTTAAAATAGTTTTTACTAAACCCTTACATATGTCGTGTGTTTTAATTATATCACTTGTATACTCTTATCAAAACACTATTTGCACACATCATTATTTTTCATAAAGCTTATGCTCATGAGAATTGGATCATAATGCATATTTACATGATTCTCTAAAAACTTAAGTAAAAGCACTAGATTGCAATGCATGATTTCTACAATGTTTTCTTTACTTGAAATACAAATTAGTTACATTGTAGCTCTTATCTTTTTGAATATGTTAAATCATGTTTGCCTATTAGTTGTGAAAAATTTTCAAGGATAAAGCTCATTATATGTGAAAAGTCTAGAAATATTGTTGGAATTGTCAAACCAAAACAAAAATAAAATTTTTAATGCTTATTATGGTTACCTTTCATTTCCGCATTATTGATTTTATCATGTATTTTCACCATGATTTATCATGCTTATTCTTAAGGTCTTTTCTTCACTTAGGTCTTTCAAACTCTTTTCGCTTTTTTCAACAAGTGGTATCTTTCAAAATCATTTGTTCATTATTTTCTAACAAGTGGTAGAATGGCTTGGTAAAGTACATGAGATGTTATTACTCATGCTTATCATATTGTATTTTCGTTGTGCAACTCTCTCTTAGCTCGATCATGACTTATTTTATTTTTCAACAAAATTCTTGATCCTCTCTTAGCTATCCCAACTTTCAACTCCTTATCCTAGTTTTTGTTTTACTACACCCACTTTTACTAATAATAAAAGGGGGAGACTAAACTGATAAATATTAATGATTAAGGAGTAGGATTCACTAGATTAAGTTGGAGCATAAATCTAATCTATGGGAGCATACACTAAGGGGGAGCACTTAAATAGGGGGAGTCACATCTCTAAATATATTTTGATATTAAAATCTCTTTGTTGCTAGTGTCATATTTTTTTATAAAAACACATTTTTATTTCTGAATTTGATTTATCTTAATTGGATTTGCTATTATCAAAAGGGGGAGATTGTTGGAACACCATTTTCTGCATCCCTTTAGTTTGAGAATAACCAATCCTACTTGTATTTGATCTAGTTTGCTATTGAGTTTTTAGCATGCAGGTTTTAACAAAGATGACACTAGGATGTTGTATTGTTGGTCTAGACTTGCTCACAAGTTAAGAAGAAGAATGTGGTCTAACATAGGCATTAGGACTTCATGCCAGCTTTGACTTTTGTTCCCACCAAGATGAAAATGGCAAGGAGGGAAGCTGCCGTGATTGCAGAAGCATTTTGGGAATAATTTGGCTTAACGCTAGACATTAGCCTCAACGCCAGCGTTAAGGTTGCCTAAAATGAATGTTTCCAAAGATGCAGAATCTCCGTCCTATTTGAATATTCGAGCCATTATTTCTATACAGAGTCAACGCCTAGTGTTAGCCTTAATATCGACATTAGCTTGTTGTCCTATAAACAGATGGCATTGGTTCTCTTCAATAAGAGATTCTAAGAAGCCCTATTCCAACACTTCAGAAAATCTACGAGGGACATATTCCCAAACCACCATCTCCCACACAAATTCAAGAGAAGAATTCGAAGGAGGATTGAATCAACCCTATCCCAACGCTAAGAACACATGCTTCAACTTCAGCGTTATTCAACGAGTCTTCACCGTCTCCAGAATTCTTCATAGAGAGTTTGTAATTTGTCTTTTATATTTTGTTGTACCTTTATCATTTGTGATTGTTTAGTGAATTTGTCACGGTTGTTGGCGACTAGGTACTTCCGCGGCTTAGGGGGAATTCGTCGCGGTTGTTGGCGACTATGTCTATGTGTTAGATCTAGGGGGTGCTCGAGGCCTTTCTGGGGATAGAAGGGCTGAAGCGGCATAAGGCCGGATCTGGGGATAGATCAGCTAAAACTAATTGGTTCTTAGTGAGAAGAGTCGGTATAGAAAACCAATGAGTCTTTTATATTTGCCTTTGATTTCTAGCGTCATAGAAATTCCAGTTTTGTACGCAATTTTATAAATGATAATCATGTCTCTTCGTATTGAATAAAATTGATTTCTTGCTCTTTACTTTTGATTTAACATGCTTCGAATAAATATCAAAAGATTATTTTAAAATCCTAAAGTTTTCAAAAACCTTATTCACCCCCCTCCCTTTAAGGGCGCCTACAGATCCAACAACTTGAACAGTGGATGCTCCATGCATATGAATGGATCAAAAGATGTGTTGGAAATCTATAAGGCTAAGGAAGTCCTTAATGTAAACTATGGTAACTCCCACTCTGGTCGACCAGAGGATATGGTGTGCTCAGAGTTGGAGAAATATTGTTCTCTAAGGTTACTTATGTTGATGTTCTTCAGCATAACCTAATCAGTATTAGTCAATTATGTGATGGTGAATACATATTTGTATTCATTAAATCTTTGTGTCATATTTTTAGCTCAGTAACTAATCAAAGAGTATTGACTGGACTTAGAAAAGGTAAGGTGTATGTAGTAAATTTTGTTACTCTAAATCAAAGTTTGTTTGTTAAATTCTAACCAAGAAAATAATGAAATATGACATAGGAGACTTGGTCATTTAAATTTCAAAACAATAGCTAAGCTATCCAAGCATAACCTAGTAAAAGGCTTACCAAATGGTAAGTTCAAGATGAACCAGCCTTATAGAGCCTGCCAACTAGGAAAACAAACAAAATCTCCATTCAAACCAATTGGTAATAATGATTCCTCTGGAACCCTCTATCTATTGAACATGGATCTACTTAGTCTTAACTCCACTCAAAGCCTAGTAGGCAAGTCTTATACATTAGTTATTATAGATGACTTTTCTAGATTTAGCTAGGTGTTCTTTCTAAGAGCTAAGTCAAAAACATTCAAGATCCTCTCAAGATTCATTAGACAGGTTGCTATGATCAGGAATGATCCTGGTATAGAGTTTGAGAATTGGAGAATGTTGGAACCTTAGTTTTGATTTGAGTTAGGATCCATCTATAATATCTAAGCTTCTATCATAACACATTATATAACTTAGATCAAACCCCCTTAAGTCAGAAGACTAAGAAAATAATATAAGAGAATAATATAAATATAATGCGATCGAATCAGAGAAAATATAATGCGATCGAATCAGAGAAAATAATATAAGAGAAAGATAAAAATTACATAAGTTCTCTGCGTTCGACGAACGGCTATTTGCGTTCGACGAGCGGCTATTTGCGTTCGACGAACGACACTCTGCGCTCGACGAAAGATGTTCACTCTGTGCTCAATAAAATCCAGCCGTCTCAGCGGTCGACGATCCCGTCTCAGCGGTCGACGATCCTGTCTCAGCGGTTCAGCGGTCGACGAACAGACCTCGTCTCAGCGGTCGACGAACTCAAGTCTGTGTTCGACGAATCTTCAACAGAAGCTCAGAACGACGAATAAAATGATCTGATCGACGAACTTAAAGCTGAGCTCGATGAAAATATTATCAGAAATTATATATCCTTCTTTCTCAGCTCGACTAAAACTATATACACGTTATCAGATTTAATAAAGCAATATTTTATTTCTATTTATATATTGCTACATATATTGATGTCTTAACATTATAGCCATTGCAGCACTTAATATTATAGCCGTTGCAGAAAAGCTAAAAGACAGCAGTTTATCTTCTCGAGGAGTCAATACAATTAAAGAGACTTTATCTCTTTCCCTTTCCCCAAAAAAGAGGAATTCAAAATAAAGAGAGAAGCTCTTCAGATTATAAACAGACAGAGAAAGAGAAAGAAAGAGAAGAGTACACCCAGAAGATACGACACAAGAAAAATAGAGAGCAACATATTATTCTATCTTGTTTTGTTTTGCTAACTCTTCTCTGCAGATCATCTACATCCTGAGACACCAATCAAGATCATTTGCTCTGGATCAAAACCGCGGAAGAAGAAAAGAGTTTTTACAATCAAGTAAAGGAGTCTCCACAAGCTGTCATCTAATCTCAATCAGACAGGGGGAGCTCCTCAACATCATCAAAGATCCATACTCAACAACCTATCAGGATCTCTAAAGTCTTCTCAGAAAAGAGAAGAACACTTTAACCAGAAAAGAATTAATACAAATCAGATTTTAAAAATTCATATACAGATCTAATAAAATCTAAAAATAAAATCAGAAAAGAATTAATAGAAATAAATAGTTTAACTCTTTAAAATAATAAATTTAAAGAAAATTTAAAAAACTCAGAAGAACAAATTATCTCTTAAAAAAATAAGTTAATTAAGGCAAAAGAAAAGGAAATATTTTATGTTCAACAAAATCAGAAAATGTTTTCAAATTCATATTTTAATGAGATAAAAAGGCTTGACCAGTTTTTCACCATTAAACTCCATTCCTAATCAAACAGATTTAAATTCTAAGATTTAATTAATTTTTCTATATTAAAAGCATTATCAGATAACTTCATGTTCTTACAGACTTTTCTCCTAAAATCATGTTTGAGCATTCTACTCTAGTTCCATTGATTAGAAATAATCATAGCACTGAGTGTGAGTCTCTTCTGATAAGGAGATTCTGCAAGAAGGAAGATATCAGGCAATGTTCCTTAAAAATTATTCCATAGAATCCACTAACAGCTGTAGCAATTCAAGATTTTAATATCTAAGAAATCAGAATCCATCAAAAGCTGTAGAAATTACAGGAAATGGAATTAAAAGAAGAGAAATTAAAAATGAAATTTAGTATCCTAAAACCAAATAGGGGAAGATTACCAGGCCACTTGTTTTGAGTTGGCTTAGGATTCCTGTTTATTTTAGGGGGAGACTATAAATCTATAGCCTAAACCAAATAGGGGGAGCTTGCTAGAACACCCAGTTTTAATTTGGCTTAGGATCCCAACTCAAATAGGGGGAGATTGTTGTAACTTTAGTTTTGATTTGAGTTAGGATCCATCTGCAATATCTAAGCTTCTATCATAACACGTTGTATAACTTAGATCAAACCCACTTAAGTCAGAAGACTAAGAAAATAATTTAAGAGAATAATATAAATATAATGCGATCGAATCAGAGAAAATATAATGCGATCGAATCAGAGAAAATAATATAAGAGAAAGATAAAAATTACATAAGTTCTCTACGTTCAACGACTGGCTATTTGCGTTCAACGAACGGCACTCTGCGCTCGATGAAAGATGTTCACTCTGCGCTCAACAAAATCTAGCCGTCTCAGCGATCGACGATCCCGTATCAGCGGTTCAGCGGTCGACGAACAGACCTCGTCTCAGCGGTCGATGAACTCAAGTCTGCGTTCGACGAATCTTCAACAGAAGCTCAGAACGATGAATCAAATGATCAGATCGACGAACTTGAAGCTGAGCTCGATGAAAATATTATCAGAAATTATAAATCCTTATTTCTCAGCTCGACTATAACTATATACATGTTATCAGATTTAATAAAGCAATATTTTATTTCTATTTATATATTGCTACATATATTGCTGTCTTAACATTATAGCCATTGCAACACTTAATATTATAGTCGTTGTAGAAAAGCTAAAAGACAGCAGTTTATGTTCTCGAGGAGTCAATACAATTAAAGAGACTTTATCTCTTTCCCTTTCCCAAAAAAAGAGGAATTCGAAATAAAGAGAGAAGCTCTTCAGATTATAAACAGACAGAGAAAGAGAAAGAAAGAGAAGAGTACACACAGAAGATACGACACAAGCAAAATAGAGAATAACATATTATTCTATCTTATTTTGTTTTGCTAACTCTACTCTGCAGATCATCTACATCCTGAGACACCAATCAAGATCATTTGCTCGGGATCAAAACTGCAGAAGAAGAAAAGAGTTGTTACAATCAAGTAAAGGAGTCTCCACAAGCTGTCATCTAATCTCAATCAGATAGGGGGAGCTCCTCAACATCATCAAAGATCCATACTCAACAACCTATCAGGATCTCTAGAGTCTTCTCAGAAAAGAGAAGAACACTTTAACCTTTTTATTTTCTTTATTCCTTCCCTCCTATATAAAGGTTTATAACTCCCTTCAAAAGTCTACCTCTTGGTGGCAAGACACCTGATCAAAAAATTCTATTGGTTTTGAGCACCTGATCAAAAGCTCAGTGGTGTGTGGACACCTGATCAAAAACCCCTTGGTGATAGGGCACCTGATCAAAAACCTAGTGGATCCTACCAAGTGTGGTAGAAGAGTAGACGTACCCAGGTTTATTGGGGAACTACTATAAAAATCCTTGTGTCTCTGTGCTTGTGAATTTCTGTGTTGCTTGTGTTGCTTTCTTTATTCAGTTTTTATAGCTCACTCAGCATACACACACATATATATATATCACTATTTTAATTCCCCTATAAAATTAAGGGAAAAGTTTTTAATACTCTATTCACCCCCCCCCCCCCCCCCCTCTAGAGTAACATTAAGATCTAACCTCCACTTTCAGAGAATAGATAGATTTTGTGAGGATGAAGGGATAAGACAAAACTTTTCAGCTCCTAGAACCCACCAACAAAATGGGGTGTCAGAAAGAAAAAATAGAACCCTAATTGAATCAGGAAGGACATTATTGGTAGAATCCTATTCGCCAAAGTCTTTCTGGGCTGAGGTAGTAAATACAACCAACTATGTTCTGAATAGGAGTCTCATCCACAAAACTAAGTTAAAGACTCCTTATGATCTATTCAAAGGAAAGACACCTAGAGTCACTTACTTTAGGATTTTTTGGTGTACTTGTTTCATTCTAAACAATGGAAAAAGCCAACTTGCCTAATTTGACAAGAGACTGATGATGGGACATTCTTGGGATAAGCTTATCCATCCCAAACTGTCCAAGTCTTTCATGCCAGATAGCAGTGCTATCATTAGTCCTCATCTTATCAACATAGGAACTTGTAGATAACACAAACAAGTCATTCACCCTTCTTCCAACATGAGTGACTTCAACCGTCACTGCTGACATATTCCGAAGAAACTTCACTTTTGTTGGACCAAACAGAATGTGATAGCCAGCATCAACAACATTGGTCACCGAGAAGAGGTTTTTCATCATCCCCGGAACATGATAGACACTCTTCAACGTTAGTGGACCTATATCTCCGTTTAAAGAAACTACACCCTCCTTCTCAACTGCATGTATAGTATCATCAGCAATAATGATAACATCATTACCTAAGTATGTCTGAAAAGAAGAGAACTTGGACTCATCCCCGTTGAGGTGATGACCACACCCAGAATCCATTATCCAATCATCCTGATAGTTGATAGAAGCTATAGCCCAAACACAAGTTCCCGTCATAAAAGCTCCATCACGCCAACTACCATTAGCATTGGAACCAGCCTCCTCGTTTCCTGCAGCATGCCCCGGCTGAAGATTGACTCTGTAGTACTTCTTGAATTGACCAAGCTTATTGCACCTGAAACATCTTGGCCCTTCCTTCTTCTACCCATCACCCTTAGGAGGATAACTCCTCTCCTATTAATATGAAGTAGATGGACCATCATCTCCAGATGTCTTCTTCTTCTTATCCCAACACTTCTTCTTTCCAGAATAGTGAACCTCACTTTCTCCCCCAGAGACAGACATCCCCGCCATCTGCATAGCCAAACTCTCTTGTGAAGCAAGCAAGTTTACCAGCTCCAGCAACGATGGATGATTGGCCCAGCCTTGAACGGAAGTAACAAAGGCCATATACTCCATCCACAAGACGCAAATTATATGCCACTTCAGCTTAGCTTCTGAGATAGGCTCATCCGGGTCCAAAGCCGAAATCTCTGCACAGAGTTTCTTCATCTTCAGGAAGAACGTTGATATGGACAAGTCACCTTGAGTGGACTTAGCTAACTCATTCTCCAAGAACTGTAGCCAAGCTACATTCTTCTTATTGAACAAGCCATCCAAGGCTGTCCAAATCTCAGCAGCTGGTCGACATCCAATGATGTGATAAAATAACTCTGATGAGATAGCCCGCTTGAGGTAAACTCCGCCTTAGCATTAGTTCTTCTCCAAGCTCTCACCAAATGAGCATTCTCAGCAGCAACAACCACTTCTTGAGTTTCTTCTCCACCAACAACTTCCCAGAGGTCATCGCCTAAAAGATAGCTCTCCATGCAAAACTTCCACTTCTTCAAGTTAGTTTGCGTTAGGAGCTCAATACCAAGACCTCTTGCTATTCCTCCTTTCATTGCTATACAACTGATAACTTATGCTTCCAGAAATCCAAGCAAGATAACTGTGGATGAATCACTGCTCAAACCTCTGTCCCTCTGATACCATGTTGTAATACCCTAGATATTATATTAAAATTTCTGAGAAGCAGAAAACAGGAACTAGGTCGCAGGAACACTTCAACCATACCAAGCACGAGAAACCAAAAAAATTGAAGGAACAAGAAAAATCTTATATTAACTATATTTTGTACATTGCGAGGTATACATGGCGAGACATGATTTACCCGTACACCCAATAAAGGAGAAAGAGACAAACTACAAGAAGCTGGCGGTTACAAACGGAACCCGGCAAACCGCCCGGCTAACAAAGCTGTCCGCGCAAACTGCCAAGTCGCCAACCCACAACTCAACAAGCGGACTACCCGTTATTCTAATGCTCACTCTGTTCGACCAATCAAGGCCTCCTGACTGCAGTCACATGGCCGCTTATAACCGCGAACAAGTTTCTGAAGAACTGAATAGAAAACAGTCTGGCAGAGGCAAACCGCCTACCCGCCGCGGACTAATTCTTTATTAAGAGATGAAATGAGACAGAGAAAATTGCCTTGCCGCTAACCACAACCTCCTGTTGCTACCCGGTGCTGACTACTACCAACTTATCCGATGCGGTCTCCTATGATCAAATCAGAACCACAAGCAAGCCGCACAACCTGCAAACACAGCAAAGGAAAAACTCAAACTACGCGAACAGAGAAGTTTTATCTGCACAACAACTCGCGAGCTCTAACTTACAGTTCTTGTCTACTTTCTTTGAGTCGGGGGGTCATATTTATAGTAGAGGTGAGGAATGCGGTCACCGCCTACAGCAATAGGATTACGGCCCATATCAACAACGGGTAGCACACAACCCACGCGCCTTGCTGAGATAACCCTGACGAACAGTTCGCTGACTCTATTATAAGCCGCACAGACAAACCGCAGAACCTCAGCAACACCAACACCAAACTGTCAGCCCACGAGCATAATTCTATTCATAGCTCCAACATCCAGTGATAACCACTGACACTATCCGCCCGGTTACAACCAGAGAGCAGACCCCAGATAGCCGAAAGATCGAGTGGTCCGTGGAAGCACCACACGCCTGATACCTGACTTGATGGGCGAGTGGGGTTTCGTCCTCACTCGCCTGACCTTCTGCGCATTCGCACCCCTAAGTGAGCGAGTGCTTTGCGGAAGAGGCTCGCACTTGCCTTGAGGCTCCCCTGCCTCTCCTGACCTGGGCGAGTGCCCTTCTTGATCTCGCCTGCCTTTTGTACCTTTCAGACCCACACGGCGAATACAGGTTGTACACAATCCCCGCTCTTTGTGAGTGATTCCTACGCTAAAAAAGAACAGTCCAACCCCTAATATTCGGCAAGTGCCTTGCTGACCTGGAGGAAATCTTTTTGGAGGGCCCCTCCCTTATGATATAAATATTTCCCAGGTTGTTGTCCTGAGAGTACCTGTCCTCCTGCTGCTATTTTTATTCTTCACTTTTGAGCTTTCACCGCTCGCGATGTTTTTTATGAGGTCGACGCCGAGACCGCTCTCGCAAGGGCTGATGGATTGCCTTGCTGCATCTCAAGGGGATAATACCTTCAGGTCCACGTGGTATGTTCCCTGGCTCTCATTAAAGAGAGATCCTTCCGAGCCTTGTTGGCTGAAGAAAGCCAGGGTGGTTCGGCGAAACCTGACGGCGAGGGAGTCTGCGTTAGAGACTCCCACCCTCTCCAACATCCCTCCCGATAACACTGTCTAGGTAATATAATCAATCTTGCCTATAAATCTAACCACGGTGATGTTATGCCTCAACAACTTCAACCACTCGCAGAACCTACAGGTGATGGAAGGTGGCCCTGGGATCAACCAGGCGAATGTCGCCATTCCCCCCACCTGTTCTCAGAGGCGTTCCACTGGCCCAGGAGTCCTCCCTTCAAATTACTTCTGGCGGAAACACGCTCGCGCTTGGTAAGCACTTCATAGCCTTCTCGCCTACCTTTTACCATTCGCCCTCTTTTTGACCCTGACTTCCGCAGCCCTTACTTTTGGGACCACGGGGTGACCCTCCACGTTGCACAACTCTCCTTCCCTTGATACCGTCGTTACCTCACCAACACCAGAGCGGGAGCACTCGACAGGGAAAAATGCTGAACATAACTCTCCCATCGTGGACCCGGCCACTACCTCTGTTGCTCCGACCAGGTACACCGCCCTGTGAAGGGGAAATCGCTCCACCACCCTGCCAAACATTCTCAAAGTGGCCCAGCAACTCTCGTCGGTCCCCCATCGATGAATATGTGCCTGGTTAGTTACCCTTCTCTCGTCGAACTCCTTATTTGTATAACTGGAAAATACTAACCTTCACTGCCGTAAACTATCGTCAGGTCCCACTAGTGGACCCTCAGGAAGATGAGGGGATGATCTCGCCTCCTACCTCTTCCGGCGACCTCTCAGACTTTCTCTGTGATCCTGAAGATACTAGGGCCATGATGGAGCAAATGATGGAGGTTCTCGGCAAGCTGATCTGGATGCAGCGAGACCTATCCAACCATACGGAGGAGCACTGGGCAGCCTTTGAGCATCGGCTGAGCATTCTCGAGCGAGATTATATGCACCTTATCGGGGAGATGGAGCGCCAGGGGGGCGGGTGAGAGGACAATTCTCTTGGGAGGCATATCGCATGGGCTAGGGACCATATGCCTCTGGTCCACCAAGAGCTCACAGCAGTAAGCGTGTATTACTACTCGTTAGTGCCTCCGAGGATAGGGAGGCAATACCGTGGTCGATGGCATTGGGAATAGTATTAAGCCTACCGGCTCCTGCCACCTGTATTCTCCCTCACCCCTATTATTTCTCCATTTTTTCTTATGTAACTAAATCCAGGCGAGACCTGCAGTATCTTGTGAACAATTTCTGTTTTACATATTTTGTTCTTCCTTACTTTTCTGAATGCTATCTTGTGGATGCCTTCATTCTCGCGGTACTTTTTAGCTTGCTTTCGCCCGAAGAATTTCGCGTGTCTCTTTCGCCACTCGCCGGCGAATGAGTTGTAGGCGGACTGGCTCGTACTCCTAGGCGCCAGGGTAGCGCGACCGCTATCCGCACCCCGTGCATAGAAACTTCCATCCATTTTCTATTTTTTGTATAAATAGTCAGCCCACCTACCGCCATTATTACGCTTTCTTCTCTTTCCTCTCTTACTCTCGCGCCAGCACTCGCACCTCTCTCTAGACTTTCCTTCTGCTCTCTTTGCGCGAGATGGCTCCCGAACCTTATGCCAGGAACAGGTGTGCCCAGTCATTTCTCAGCCACCACTTTGATACTTGCGTCCTATCCAAAGATGATTTTGCCGCGATAGTCGCCAACTACATCCTGCCAGGATTCTCTGCGCGCCGGCCGGGAGTCTGCGATCGCATTAAGCATATCTCGCCCGACGCTCTCGCCATCCTGTTGGACCACATCGAGGTGGGACTCCGGCTCCCCCTCTGGCCCGAACTGCGCCAAGTGTTTCGCTACTTTGGCGTAGTTCCCACTCAGCTGAATCCGAACTCCATCATGATGTTGGTGGCATTCGCCTGCTACTTGCAGGAGGAGGGGATCGAGTTATCCCTCCCCGTCTTCCGCAAGCTTTTCAATTTCTGGGCGAAGAATAGGGTGGCCTTCTTCTCCGGCCAGAGCCCGCTCAAGGTCTCCGGTACCGCCAACAAAGTCCACGACTAGACCCGGCGGTTCGTCTTCGTGACCGGGAACTTCGGCAACACTCTCCTTGTGCTAGTGCAGGAGGAAGAGTCGACCTTCTAGCCTCCAATGCTGGGAGGTTACAAGGCCAAGCTCCATGCGTTCATTTAGAAGCATGGCAAGGACGTCGTGCATCTGCAAAAGCACTGTTGAATTTTTCAAGTGGAAGTGGAGAGTCCAGGTGGTCTGATTATGGAGTCCGCAGAGACCGCGCGAGCTCGGTGTAATGATCTGGCGATTGAGATCGTGCATCTCTGGTGTTGGCGCCTATGTTGGTTTGCCATTTGAGCCCAAGTGTTCCTGTTCGGCTTGAGACTGGGTGGTCTTGTACTGGAGGTCATT
The DNA here is from genome assembly GCA_033032865.1 of Dactylorhiza incarnata. Taxonomy (NCBI): domain Eukaryota; kingdom Viridiplantae; phylum Streptophyta; class Magnoliopsida; order Asparagales; family Orchidaceae; genus Dactylorhiza; species Dactylorhiza incarnata. Next base: position 6,408,655 of record JAWHQI010000068.1, read on the forward strand.
TCGGCGGTCTAGTACTTCGGTCTGCTTGAGATCTCTCTAGCGGTCTGCTGTGGTTCCAATCTAATGGGAGACCGGATGGCTTATATGAGCCTTGTTCTAGCGGTTTGTTCTCAGTCTGGTAAGATGCTAATATGGTTCTTCTCCTATAAAAGACCGGGTGGTCTGCCGGTTTGGAATAAGCGTGTTGTCTTAATTCATAGTTGCATATGTGTAATAAAAGGTCCTATTGTGACTGTGCAGTCTGGTTCTAGAGACCGCGAGCTTCAATAAGGAAGGTCACCAGATCCATCTGTGGCGGTGATGACATCCGTTCATTTTCCAATAAATAGAGGACAGGGTTAGCCATTCACAAGCAAGAACTTTAAGAACCTAGTCTGGATTGATTGTGTCGGTCTCAACTTTTGAGGTCGTGCGGTTTGAAGATTGTTGACCGTTGGTTGTGTTCGCATATTAGTCGGCCAGGAGATTTCCGCCAGCATTCTTCTTATCTTTCCATCTTTAAATAAAACATCTCGCCAGCGGTCTGTCTGGGTGGACTGTGTTTGGAGGTTCTTGATCAGTTTGCAGCGGACTCAGCTGATCAGGTGACCTTAAGTGGTTAGGCAGTCTTGAGTGCGGTCTTGCAGTAGTGAACAGTTCTTCTTCAAGTGTTCGTGGTTTGCTTCTATGATCTTGAGATCGTGTGGTTTGGGCGATCAATAAGTGCGAATAATTTGGTTTCAGTAGTTGCAATAAAGTGTCATTTGTGCGGTCTGGCAGTTCATAGGTCGTCGACCTATCTTGTTCGCGCACTCTCAGGGAAGCCGGCGATCTTGCTAAGTTCAGGAATTCTCAGTTTGCTGATCGCCAGATATTCGTGTTGCTTGTTCTCATCTATGTTTGCTCTTATAAATCATGGCTCGCCATGTATACAACGCATTGTAATAAGATTGTAGTCAATTATGATTCTCTAGCCATCATTGTCACTGGTTAACTGTTGCGAGTTTGAATTGAAGTCTTTAGTTGTTGTCTTCGATCCATACTCCAAAATTTTAACATGGTATCAGAGCTAGGTTTGAAGGAGTGATCAGCCACAGAATCCTACTTCAGTCTCTGAAAGGTTGTTAGCCAGTGTGATAACAATGGAAGGAGGTTATACAAGAGGTCTTGGAATTGAGCTCCTTACGCAAACTAACTTCAAGAAGTGGAAGTCGTGCATGGAGAGCTATCTTATTAGCAAAGATTTATGGGAGGTTGTCGGAGGAGATGACAGACAAGCTGTTGTAGCTACTAAGGGGAATGTTGAGCAGGTGAGAGATTGGAGGAAGACCAATGCAAAAGCAAAGTTCACTCTCAAGCATGTTATCATTCCGGAGTTGTTTGACCACATAATTGGTTGTAGGTCAGTTGCTGAGATTTGGACTGCCTTGGATGGCTTATTCAACAAAAAGAACGTAGCTCACCTACAGTATCTTGAAAATGAGTTGGCGAAAGCAGCTCAGGGAGATTTATCTATCTCAACTTTCTTCTTGAAGATGAAGAACCTATGCGCAGAGATATCAACTTTGGACCTGGATGAACCTATCTCAGATGCAAGGTTGAAGAGGCACATAATCTGTGGATTGCGGAGGGAGTATGTGGCCTTTGTCACTTCTGTACAAGGTTTGGCCAATCAGCCATCATAGCTAGAGCTGGAAAACATGTTGGCTTCGCAAGAGAGCTTGGCAAAGGAAATGGTTGGGATATCAGTCTCTGGGGGAGAGAGCGAGGTTCTGTATTCAGGCAAGAAGAAGAGATGGGACAAGAAGAAGAAGTCATCTGTTAGTGATGGTCCATCTACTTCAAATCAGCAGAAGAGGAGTTATGCTCCTAAGTCTGATGGGAACTATAAGGAATGGCCGAGGTGTTACATATGCAACAAGCTTTGTCACTTCATGAGAGATTGTAAGGTCAATCTTCAGCCAGGGCATGCTGCAGGTAAGGAGGAGGCTGGTTCCAATGCCGAAGATAGTTGGGGTGGTGGAGGTGCTTTCATGACGGGCACTTGTGTTTGGGCATTGGCTTCCATAAACTATCAAGATGATTGGATAGTGGACTCTGGGTGTGGTCATCACCTCATCGAGGATGAGTCAAAGTTCTCCTCGTTGCATGCATACTCAGGTAATGATGATACTATTCATGTTGTTGAGAAGGAGGGTATTGTTTCTTTGAACGGAGATAGAGGTCCTCTTATGTTGAAGAGTGTCTATCATGTTCTGGGGATGAAGAAAAACTTCTTCTCGGTGACAAATGTTGTTGATGTTGGCTATCACATTCTGTTTGGTCCAACATAAGTGAAGTTTCTTCGAAACGTGTCAGCGATCGAGGCTAAAGTCACTCATGTAGGAAGTGTTGGATCGGTAGGCGCCCTTAGAGGGGGGGGGGGGGGGGTGAATAAGGGTTTTTAAAACTTATGTTATATTTTGGAATACTTGAAATAATGCGTGATTAAGAAGATGAGAAATCAAGTAAAACAATTGAAATAAAGTAGAGACATTTTTTATTATTATGAAATAAGGTTTTACAAAAGTTGATTTCTATAACGCTAGAAATCTGTGGCGAATAATAGTAAACTCTTTTTGTTTTCTATCCCGACTCGCATCCCCACGAACCGGTGGCCCTAGCCTATCCTTCCCGAATTCGGCCTCAATCCGCTCTAGCCAATCTAACCCCGGATATGTCCTTGAGCACCCCCTAGACCTAACCAAGATCTAGTCGCCAACACAAGGCAAATTTCTGCCCTAAGTCCTACCCACACCTAGTCGCCAACACGAGGCGAATTCTCTAACGGTTTACAAGAAATATGAAATGATAATAATAAAAACTCTCTCTTGAAGAACTTTTGAAGTTGGAGACGAAGATCCGCTTTAAAATAAGCATTGTAGAAGCGGACGTCGTTTGGATCTGGCGTGAAGAGATTCTCCTTCAGAAATTCGCAGAACTTTGGTAGGACATCAACTTTCGGCCAAGGAAGCCTATGGAATTCTAGCACTCAATCTCTCTCTCTCTCTCTCTAATGTGTGTATGAAATGAGAGAAGAGGGGTCCTATTTATATCCTCAGCGCTAGCGCCTGCGCTAGTGCTACCGCCAGCGCTATCCCATATTAGGACATATTCTGCGCGGCAGAATCTTCAATCCGAGGAAACATTTATCTCTTGCCTTCTGTGCTCCGTGCTACCGCCTGCGCTATCGGCTACCGCTAGGCGCTAGCTCCTTCTATATGTGCTCCCAGAATTGTGCTAATCATCGCTAGTGCCGAGCGCTAGGTGCTACCGCCGACGCTAGTGGGAATGTTGGATTTGATGGCTCAAATTTGTGGGCAACCTTCTTATGTAATCCTTGAGTCATATGGACTTTGTTTCCTGCACACTTTAAACACACAAGATCAAATACAAATAGGTTTTATTATTCTCAAACTTAGGAGATGTGGAAGACCTTGTTCCAACAAACTCCCCCTTTTGATAATAACAAAACCATTAATGATAAATCAGAGCATTAATATATATATAAGCATGATGAACTACTTCTGTGTGTGTGTGAGAGTGATGACTTAGGATAATTATCGATTATAGTATTTAAAATTGCTCCCCCTAAATACATGCTCCCCCTGAGTGAATGCTCCCCTAATATGTAAGCTATCATATTAAGCTATTATCTTAATTAATCATGTTAGTTTTCATTTGGTTAACGGATCTTATTTATCATGTTAGTTCTCCCCCTTTTGTTATTAGCAAAAAGTGGGTAAGGAGGCACCACCAAAAAGTTTTGATAATAAGATAAAGGCATGATCGAGCTTTTAGAGAGAAGGAAATGATAAGGAGTTTTAAAATACTTTTCATTGAAATAGATCAGAGTTTTGAGCGTAAAGATGAATAATATAGCATTTGCCAAGTAATCAATATTATCTTGTTAGTTCTCTCTGATATATAAGAGTTTTAAGCCTAAAAAGAATACAAGGTAAATGTAAGGTTGCGGAAGACTTATATAAAAAAAACAATCAAACATCTTTTGTAAGACATGATGATTCATAAAATGCAACAAGATGTTTTGTAAATCATTGTTCAATTAAAATCTTTAAGTTTAACAATAAAGTAACCAAGCATGAAATAATGTTATCAAAAAGAGATTACTACAATGTTATTTTAATTCACAATTTCAAAACATACCAAACATTGTAGAAAGCAAGCTAGGTTATCTAGTGCATTTATATAGAAAAAGTATTATAGAATTTTAGCATTAGGATCCAATACTCATGAGAAGAAGTGTTATGGAAGATAATGATGTGCACAAAAGTTATTTTGAAGATAGTAAACAAATGATTTAATCAAAAAATACAAGACATGTGTAAAGTAAAGTGCACAATAAAACACAAATAATTTTACTTCCACACACTTTTAAGCTCAAAGAAAAATGTACAACTACCAAGGTGCTTTGCACACACAATGCTCATTAAGACTTATCAGGGCGCAAAGTAGTGCTTGGGGGATCACACAATGTTATTCTTCAATATTGATTTTTTTGTTGTGATCCGGTGTACTTAAGAATAAGTGGTTTTATTTTAAAAATGAAAAGTTTGCACAAGTCACTTTACTAATCTTTCCAAGGTGCTCAACCTCACAACGCTTATTAAGACTTATCAGGAGGTTCAAGTAGTGTTTGGTGGAGTTATCTTTGTCAATATATTTCATGATTTTTTTGTACAAAGTTCTCTGATTACACTTGCTTTGCAAACCAATTGAATTATGAAAGTACAACCACTTTTCTTAATTTTTTAAGAGTGCAAGTAAATGTAGTGTAGATAAAATACTTGTGCAAATTTTAATTCAATGTACAATTACAATACACAAGCAAGCATTCTTAGATTAAAAGCATATGTAAACTTTGCCAAAATAAGTGAGTGAATGATTATCATTATCAACCATAAAACATTTACTCATACTTAGAGGCATGCTAAGCTTAGTTCAACACAACTTTTACAATACAATTTTATGCACAAATGAGTAGATATATCAAAGCATGATGAAAACAATGTTCAAAGTAGTTTGACAAGATAAATTGGAACATTATTGAAGTTCTAAAGATGGTATAAAAACATGCTTTATTATCACAATAAATTCCATACAGTTTTTTTTGTTGGTTTTTGTATTTTATATTTTTGTATTTGATTTTTGCTTTTAGAATTTAAACAAATGACAAAAAAACCAAAAATAGGCAATACATATTTTTTTGTAATTTGGCTTTTGTATTTTTGTATTTGATTTTTCAAAAATGAAATAAAAGCAGAAGTGCAAAAATAAATAGTACACATAGATTAATATATTTTTAAGAATTTTTCAAAATTTTAAAAATATAGAGAAACATAACTGCAAAACTAAGTAGTACATATAGTAGAGAATAAATTTAGGTATCTAATAGAATTTAAAAAATACAAAAATCAGAAAGGTGCGATATCACCTGCGCTAGCGATAGCGCTAGCGCTATCGATCCTTTAGTTAAATCCCCTTTACTTTGTCATTTCGGCCATTGCCATTGAAGCTCTCCTGAAAAACCCTAGAAGATAACGCAGCCCACTTATAGATCTAAGGTAAATCTTCATCATTTTTTGTGATTTTTGTTTTAAACTTTGATTTTGATGTTAAAGAAGAAGATATTTGAAGTTATCAATTAGTTTTAGATGCTAGATCTATAATGCTTGATTCTTTTATTTTTGAAGAAAGAGACAAGAGTAAATCTTCATCATTTTGATGATTTTTATTTTAACTATTTGATTTTGTTGTTTGTGATGAAGATATATGGAAAAAAAAACTTTTTATTTTGATGATAGATCTAGGATAAGGTTAGTTCAAAAAGAGGATTTTCATTATTTTTATAATTTTGTATGAAGATTTTAGTTTAGATTATGTGGGTTTCTTGGATCTAGTTATTTGGTATTTGAAAATAATTTATATAGTAAAGAGATCTAGAAATTTTTAGATCAGAGGACTAGCGTCGATGCTATAGTAGGCGCTAGTGCTAGCGTCGGGCGCTAGTTCTAGCGCTGGCGCTAGTGATTGTTGCTTAATTTTAATTTCTCTTATAATGTGGCAGATGGCTCCTGGAACAAATGGAAAGAAAAGTGCAGAGCTGGCCATGGAGGCTGCAGTAGTAGGTGTTCCATATATCGTGGAGTTTGACATGCCTCGACACCACCATATCATGCAGCTATTTGCAACCTCCGAGGTGTTGAATTTATTTATTTCTGATGGGTTTTCTTCAGAGTTAGTATGAGATTTCTACACGCACTTGGAAAACCCATCGCAGACAGAGCTGGATGGAGGAGTGCGGTCTCTGGGGCAAGGACAAGTGGTGACTATTACCGATGACCAACTGAGGGACGTGTTTAGATTGACCCAGCTTCCAAATCGGTTGGAGATTGTTGAGAAGTTTAGGGTAGATAGAGATTGGACTCATGTTAACATGATGCTGCATAATAGGGAATGCAGGAGTCTAATCTCTACTTTGTTGACACTCACAGTAGACGCCCTAGTCGTTCAAGATGTATTGTGACACACAATTATGCTGAAGTTGGGTGATACAGCAAAGATCACAGCACAACTTAGCTATGTCACATATTTCATTTTGGAGGAGGAAAAGTTTGACGTGGCTGACTTATTACTCTCTTTGATTCGTTATTCATACAAGTTGCGGCAGCCTTCCCCCCAGAGATATAACAACTTGCCTCAGGGTGGCATCATACAACGGGTCATTCAAATTATGTACCCTTCTATTGAGTTAGGTTTTTACTTGATAGACTGCTTTACTCCTATATATAGTACCTCACACTTTTGAGCTACATCCCTCTCGGATGAGCCATCGATGTTTGCTCGACCACCACTCCGGCGAGGAGCATCATCTCAAGGGGCTCGAGATGATTCATTTGAATCTTTTCGAGAAGAAATGGGAGAGCGGATGACAAGAGCAGAGAAAGATGTTTCTGGTATAAAGAAGATCGTGAAGTTCATGATTAAGGTATTAAAGCTAAAACATCTACACCAGAGCGAAGGTAGTGGGACAACCCAGTCTAGGATCTACCACATCATTCGATTCGGAGGACTCGCAGAAGACAATCCCCAAGTCCTAGTGTGGAGGAGATAGACGAGACAGAGTAGAGGAGTAGGAATTTCCAGAGGCAGACTAATATTTGAGTTATGTAATGATTTAAGATTTGAACACATGCTTTTGGATACTGTCTGCTAGCGCTGGCACTACCCGCTAGCACTAGTGCTATCTGTTATGTTTAATTTTGTTGTTTCTGGATGTTTGACTATTTTTATCTGGTCCTTCTTTGGTAGTTTTTTGAAGGTTTTGTTTTATGTTTTATTTATAAATTTGAAGTCATATGAAGTGGAGATGTTTAAGAAAATTTGAAATCATATGAAGTAGTATGTGTTTGAAATCATATGACTTGAGATTTTAATATCACATAGTACATTTTGAACTCAATTTATGATATATACATATACAATGAGTTTTGGAAGAATAGATTGGTCATTAGAAATAACGAGTATGACTTTAAAATTTGATAATTTGATTTATATATCTGTAAGTGATAAACTCTTGTGTCTATATGATGTCCATACCAAAAAAAAAGAGATAAGAAAAGAAAAGACAATAAAGCTTATCAAGAAGTAGAAAATTCGTGTATTTCATTTTTGAAAATATTCTACTTCATGCATTTTGTGATACCTAATGAATAAGAGATTTAGGTATCCAAAGGGGACCAATTGTGGTGGTTCCTTTGGGTACCCAAATATAATGTTTAGGTTTGTGAGTAGATATAGATGAAGTTAAAGTTTCAGTTTTAATCTTGGGCCTCCATTCAAACCTTGGTTTCTTATGCACCAAACTTTTATTGTGATAATCTTTATATTGAAGATTATGATTGTGATGATTAGGAAATTTGTGTAATGTTGCTGTTAAGTTGGGAGAAACATGATTTTGTAAATAATGGTGATTTTGACTTTGATTTGCAAATCCGTTGTGTTTATTATTTGGTTTAGTTAAAATATTCATGTTCATATTTATATTCAACATGTTTTTAGATATTTCTTGATATTGTGAATTTTTATTTATAATTTTGATAAGCACGTTGATTTTTTATTTTAATTCATCATTCTTAATCTTTAAATTATGCCTAGCTTTATTATAAGCTATTGTGCTATTTTTAAGAGTGGAAGCAATAGTGTCAATATGATTTTGATAGTCGTTTCTAAATTCCTCAAATGTTTCGTCCATCTCTTTGATTTCTGTTTTATAATTTTGGCACGTAGCACAATCACTTTTCAAAGATGAATTTTCTAAAAATAATTTTTCATTATGTTCTTTTACACAAATAATTTCTTTATCAAGTTCCTTAAATTTTTCTTTAATATCATTACAACCAGAACAAGGTTTTAAGATTTCAATTTTTTGGCAAGATGAAGAACCTATATCACATTTAGATTCTGAATTAGCTTTTAATCTTTATTTTCTAAACGTAACATTTTATTAGCAATTTTCAATTTCTTCATTTTACGTTTAGCAATTTTTAGTATATGAAAATAAGAAGAGGAATTATACTTTCTTACAGCGCTATCTGACGAGGTAAGATGTGAACATGACGTTCCTTTGTCGTCTTCTAGGCCTTCCTCCTTTATAGATGAATTTTCATCTTCTTTTTCTCTTGGTGTATTATTTTCTTCTTCTGAGACACTTTCCATGATTTTGCTATGAGAGAGATCTTCTTGAATAGTGGTGGATGCTTGTATGTCCTTCTCCTCCTGTGTTTGTTCCATACCTGTGAGAGGAAGATCATACATTTCTTCAAGAAATTTCCATATCTTGTATGCACTAGAAAAATAATATATTAATTTGAAAACTTCATTTGATAAACCACAAAATAAATAGTGTTTGGCTTTTGCATTAAGATGACATTCCGTTTTATTTGATTCATTCACTGGTCTAACTATTGCTAAAATCCATGCTTCGATATCTATAGTTTTAATAAATTTTTCAATTACAATTTTCCATCCTTTATAATTTGTTCCTTCAAATAAAGGTGGTTTAAGAGATTTTTCTTCTTCATAAAATTTACCCCACTAGTAGAAGCAAGATCATGAGACGCCATTAATCCCGGTTGTTAAGCCAATTGGAATAAAACCTGCTCTGATACCACTTGTTGGATCGGTAGGCGCCCTTAGAGGGGGGGGGGGGTGAATAAGGGTTTTTAAAACTTATGTTATATTTTGGAATACTTGAAATTATGCGTGATTAAGAAGATGAGAAATCAAGTAAAACAATTGAAATAAAGTAGAGACATGTTTTATTAATATGAAATAAGGTTTTACAAAAGTTGATTTCTATAACGCTAGAAATCTGTGGCGAATAATAGTAAACTCTTTTTGTTTTCTATCCCGACTCGCATCCACACGAATCGGTGGCCCTATCTTATCCTTCCCGGATTCGGCCTCAAGCTGCTCTAGCCAATCCAACCCCGGATATGGCCTTGAGCACCCCCTAGACCTAACCTAGATCTAGTCGCCAACACGAAGCAAATTTCTGCCCTAAGTCCTACCCAAACCTAGTCGCCAACACGAGGCGAATTCTTTAACGGTTTACAAGAAATATGAAATGATAATAATAAAAACTCTCTCTTAAAGAACTTCTGAAGTTGGAGACGAAGATCCGCTATAGAATAAGCGTTGTAGAAGCGGACGTCGTTTGGATCCAGTGAAGAGATTCTCCTTCAGAAATTTGCAGAACTTTGGTAGGACATCAACTTTCGGCCAAGGAAGCCTCTGGAATTCTAGCACTCAATCTCTCTCTCTGATGTGTGTATGAAACGAGAGAAGAGGGGTCCTATTTATAGCCTCAGCACTAGTGCCTGCGCTAGTGCTACCGCCGGCGCTATCCCATATTAGGATATATTCTGCGCGGTAGATTCTTCAATCTGAGGAAACATTTCTCTCTTGCCTTCTGTGGTCCGTGCTACCGCCTACGCTATCCGCTACCGCCAGGCACTAGCTCCTTCTATATGTGCTCCCAGAATTGTGCTAATTATCGCTAGCGCCAAGCGCTAGGTGCTACCGCCGATACAAGTGGGAATGTTGGATTTGATGGCTCAAATTTGGGGGCAACCTTCTTATGTAATCCTTGAATCACATGGACTTTGTTTCCTGCACACTTTAAACACACAAGATCAAATACAAATAGGTTTTGCTATTCTCAAACTTAGGAGATACAGAAGACCTTATTCCAACAGGAAGAAGGGTGAAGGGTTTGTTTGTGCTATCTACAAGTTCTTATATTGATAAGATGAGGACTAATTATAGCGCTACTATCTGGCACAAAAGACTTGGATATGTTGGGATGGATAAGTTGAAAACTATGGCAGCAAGAGGCCTTGTGAGAGGTCTGCCTAGTTTGTCTTCTTTCGGTGAAGGTCACGTTTGTGCAGGTTGCCAATATGGAAAGGCTCATTGCCTACCATTTGACAAATCACAAAGCACATGCAAAGCACCATTGGAGTGTATTCATGGTGATATGTTTGGACCTACCGCAACTGTTATCATTGGAGGTAGCAGGTATATGCTTGTTTTGATTGATGACTTCACTAGATATACTTGGGTATATTTTCTGAAAGAGAATTCGGAAGCCTTGGATATGTTTGTGGAGTTCAAGGAGCTAGTGGAGGGTCGGCTTAACCTGCGGATCAAGAAGTTCAGAACTGATAATGGAGGGGAGCTCACTTCCAATGCATTCTTTAACTTCTGCAGAAAGCATGGCATCCGGAGAGAGCTCTCTTTTGCACACACTCCACAACAGAATGGTGTTGCAGAGCGAAAGAACCGTCATCTGACGAGGACCTGCAAATGTTGGCTTCATGCCAAGAGTATTCCAAAGTCTTTCTGGGCAGAGGGAATGTCTTGTGCAGTTTATGTCATCAATGTTGGAACATGGTCTTCCGCATCTCCTAGGTTTGAGAATAACAAATCCTATGTGTATTTGATCTTGTGTGTTCAAGTGTGCAGGTTTCCTAGGTCCACATGACTCAAGGAGTACACATGATGACTGCCCCCAAAATTGAGGCCAAAATTTGAAGAGGCTCACTAGCACCGACGGTAGCAACTAGCGTCGGGCGCTAGCGTTGATGAGCGCATTTCCGGGAGCTGTTATGGAAGGCGCTAACGCCTGGCGGTAGCGGATAACGTCGGCGGTATCGGTGAACACAGAAGGAATGAAAGCCTCGTTGTCGCGGATTAGAGATCTTGCCGCGCAAGAAGTTTCTTAATCAGGGATAGCGCCGGTGGTAGCTACTAGCGCTGGCGGTAGCATGGAGCATAAGAGGCATGGAGCAATAGGTTGCCGCGGATGGAAGATTCTGCCGCGCAAATTGTTTCTTAATCTGGGCTAGCGCCGGCGGTAGCGCTAGCGCCGACGGTAGCGCTTGGGCTATAAAAGGACCCCCTCTCCTCTTATTTTCATACACCAATTGCATACACCTCAGAGAGAGAGTACTAGAATTCCATAGGCCTATCTTGGCCAAAATTTGAGGTCCCGGCGAAGGTCTGCCAACTTCTGAAGGAGGATTCCATCACGCCGAAGCCAAACGAAGTCCGCTTCGACAAACGCTGATTCTACAGCGGATCTTCGCCTCAATATTCAGAAGTTCATCTTAAGGGAAGTTTTTATTATTTTATTTGTCTTTCTTTGTAAACGGTAGTGAAATCGCCTTGTGTTGGCGACTAGGTCTGGGGTAGGACTTAGGGCTGAAAATCGCCTCATGTTGGCTACTAGATCTAGGTTAGGTCTAGGGGGTGCTTGAGGTCACATCCGGGGAAGGATTGGCTAGAGCGGCTTGAGGCCGAATCCGGGAAGGAGGAGGCTAGGGCCACCGGTTCGTGGGGAAGCGAGTCGGGATAGAAAACGAAAAGAACTTTTATTATTCGCCTCCGATCTCTAGCGACATTGAGATCAAGTTTTGTTATACTAATTTAATATCAATAAAGCTTGTTTCTCTTTTTGTTTTACTTGTCTTCTTATTGCAATATTCCAAAGTTTTCTAAATAAAATATAAAGTTTTTGAAAACCCTTATTCACCCCCCCCCCCCCTCTAAGGGCGCCGACCGATCCACCAAGTGGTATCAGAGGTAGGTTATTCCAATCGGCTTAACAACCGGGAATAATGGCGTCTCATGATCTCGCTTCAACTAGTGGGGCAAATTTCTGTGAAGATGAAATATCACATAAACCACCTTTGTTTGAAGGAACAAATTATAAAGGATGGAAAATTTTAATGGAAAAATTTATTAAAACTTTAGATATCGAAGTATGGAACTTAGCAATTATAAGACGTGCGGATGAATCAAATAAAAAGGAACTTCATTTAGATGCAAAAGCTAAACATTATCTATTTTGTGGTCTCTCAAATGAAGTTTTCAAATTTGTGTATTGTTTTTCTAGTGCTTATAAAGTATGGAAATTTCTTGAAGAAATGTATGATCTTCCTCTCGTAGGTATGGAACAAACACAGGAGGAAAAGAACGAACAAGCATCCATTATCGTTCAAGAAGATCTCTCTCAGAGCGAAGCCATGGAGAATATTGAAATAGTAAAGGAGAACAATGCACCAAGAGAAAGGGAAGATTAAAATTCATCCATGATGAAGGAAGGGCCAAAAGATAACGAAGGAACTCTGTGCATACATTTTGCCTCCACCAAAAGCGCTGTAAGAAAGTCAAAATCTTCTTCTTGTGTGATAACTTCCATTTCTAGTTTCAATATATTAAAAACAGCTAAACGTAAGATCAAAAAATTGAAAATTACTAATAAAAATTTACGTTTAGAAAATAAGAGACTAAAAGCTAATGTTAACTCAAATTCAAATTGTGATGTGCCTACCCCATCTTGTCTTTTACTTAAAAATGTAAAACCTTGTTTTGATTGTAATAATAGTAAGGAAAAATTCAAAGAACTTGAAAAAGAATTGATGTGTATAAAAGAACATAATGAAAAATTATGCTTAGAAATTTCATCGTTAAAGAGTGATTGTGCTAAGTGTAAGGACTACAAAATAGAAATTAAAGAGATGGACGAAACATTTGATGAATATAGGGATAAATATGAAGAACATATTGAATCAATTGTTACTACTCTTAAAAATAGCACAATCGCTTATAATAAAGCTAGACATAATTTAAAAACTAAGAATGATGAATTAAATGCCAAAATCCACTTGCTTAAGGAAATCATAAAGGAAAATTCACAAAACATATATCCATAATTTCAGAATATATCTAAAAGCAAGATGAATATAATTTCTCAAAAGGTTAAATTAAACAATGGAAATAAAAGACATCAACAAATTAAAAATGAACTTTCAAAGTACAATCATTATTATCATATACAACATTAAACTTCTCCAAACATAAAATTTCAAAAATTTCTTATAAAAAATGCTTTATATAATCACTGCAATTATAAAGATTATCACAATAGATATTTGACTCATAATAATAATATTAAACCACAGTTTGAATGGATGCCCAAAACCAAAGATGAAACACAAACACCACAAAAAAGGGCCCATTCATTTCAATCTACCCAAAAGCAAATACGTTGTATTTGGGTACCCAAAGGAACCATCACACCCGGTCCTCTTTGGATACCTAAAACTCTCTTTCATTAGGTACCACCAAATGCATGAAGTAGAATATTTTCAAGAGGAAAATAAACAATTTTTCTACTTCATGATATGCTTTAATGTCTTTCAATTTTCTTTGTTTTCTTATTTCATTATTATCATACTATGGTCATCTTATATAGGAAGCATGATCAAAAATTTAATGAGCCTATAAAATTAATCAAAATTCAAAATCCTTTTTAAGATGACCTACTTATTATTCATATATTCATTATACATATATTTATCAACAAGTGAATTCAGAATCTTCTATGTGGTAGTAAAATAGTTAATCATAGGATTTCAAAATGGTATACCACATGAATTTTTTTTTCCTTCATAAATATCAAACTATAACTAAAACATTCTAGTCAAACATCCAAAAGATAACAAAATCAAGCATAATTCAAAAAACAACAACATCCAAGACATAAGGTTCAAATTCCTGAATTATTACATAACAAAAAAAAACTGTTCCTCTCACATCTACTCCTCCTCATCTATATCCTCCACACTTGGAGTTGGAGAGCATCTTCTACGAGTCCTTCGGATCGAGTGGCGGGGCGGATCCGTAACTGGGATCTCCCACTCCCTCTGCTCTGGAGTAGAAGGCTTCAAATTTAAAGCCTTCATCATGAACTTCATCATTTTCTTGATCCCTGAGACATCCTTCTCCATCTGTGTCATCTGATCGCCCATCTCCTCTCGAAAGGACCCATATGGAGCATCTCGAGCCCCTCGAGATGACGCACCTCGCCGGAGTGGAGGTTGAGCTGATGTCGATGGCTCATCCGGGTTGATTAATGCTCGCAAATGTGAAGTACTATAAATAGGAGGGTAGCAATCTATCAAGTAGAAACCCAGCTCAATAGAAGGATACAACATCTGAATCACCCGCTGGATGATGACGCCCAGGGGAAAGTTGTTGTATCTCTGTCGGGCGGGTTACCTCAACTTGTAGGAGTAGCGAATCAGGGAAAGTAGTAAGTCCGCCACGTCGAACTTCTCCTCCTCCAAAATAAAATAAGTGACATAACTGAGCTGGGCTGTGACCTTTGGTGTGTCACCTAACTTCAGCATAATTGTGTGGCGTAATACATCCTGAACAACTAGGGCATCCACGGTGAGTGTCGACACCGACGAGATCAGACTTCTACATTCCTTATTATGTAGCACCATGTTCACCTGAGTCCAATCTCTGCCCACCCTGAAACTCTCCACAATCTCCAACCGATGTGAATGCTGGGATAATCCAAACACGCGCCTCAGGTGCTCATGAGTAATAGTCACCTCCTGCCCTTGTACCAGTGACCGCACTCCTCCATCCAGCCTGGTTTGTGATGGGTCTTCCAAATGCGTATAGAACTCTCGCACTAACTCGGAAGAAAATCCATCAGAAATAAATAAATTTAGCACCTCGGAGGCAACAAATAACTGCATAATGTGAGAGTGTCGTGGCAAGTCAAACTCCACGATGTAAGGAACGCCCACTACTGCTGCCTCTACTGCTAACTCTGTACTCTTCTTTCCTTTAGGGGCCATCTGCCACATTATAGAAACTTATTAAAAAAAACAAGAATGACAAAATTTTCATCTAGTAAAAAAAAATGTTTTCACACATACTCTAAAAATCAAAATCAAGGTAGATCTAAGAATTTAACATCAAAAATCAAGTTAATGAAAATCAAAAACAATTACTAGATCCAAATCAAAATCCACTAGTTATTTTCATATCTTCAATAATTTCTAAACAACAACTACTAGATCCAAGAAATCCGAGAAACGCTTTCATGAAAAAATAAATTTAAGAACCTCCTTCAAAATTAAAATACATTCATATCCTAATATTAAAATCAAAAATTTCACATATTCAAAAACAAAAACCTCATCAAAACCACAAATCTTGGCGAAAACCTAACCGTGTAGATCTAATTTTGATATCTACCTAAAATTTCATATTTCTTCATCTATAACATCACAATGAAGCTTTAAACAAAAATCATAAGCAACAGTGAAGAAATACCTCAGATCTGGGCGTAGAACAGAGTGTTCTTCGAGGTTTTTTCGGGAGCAAATGGCAGCAAACGGCGGATATGAAAAGATTAGGGGGATATAACAAAAGCCTCGATAGCGCCAGCGCTAGCTCTAGCGCCGGCGGTATCGGGCCCCTCTGATTTTTCAATAAATCAAAATTCCATTAAATACCTCTATTTATTCTCTACAATATGTACTAGTTGGTAAGGCAAGATTTCGTAAATTTTGACTTGTATTGGGTGTCCTAGATTCTTCAAATTAAAACATGCCTACTAATGCAATTTTCTTCATCTTTAACCATCAAAAACATTTCCAAAAATTCTGCAAATTCAGCATAGAACTACTATTGGGACACCTAATCAACTTCCAACATCAAAATTTTCAAAACCCTAAAAAATCACTTACTGTTTCCCGCTCTAGCATCGAGTTTCGAATTTTTGTGTTTTTAAATTTTTTATAAAATTCCTACAAATATTTTGATCTATATGTACTATTTAGTTTTTGCACATCTGTTTTTCTTTTCTTTTTGAAAAATCAAATACAAAAATAGAAAAACAAATTACAAAAAAAAAATATGTTTTCCTTTGTTTGCTTTTGTTGTTTCCTTTGTTTAAAGTTCATCTTTTTACAAAAATAAAAAAAAATTTTACAAAAGCAAAAATTACAAAAATCTGCTTTTATCTGCTAAAACCAAATACAAAAATATAAAACTTTAAAACTATCAAAAAAACTCTATGATTTTTTCTTGTAAAATCAAGCATGATTTAATCTACTATTTAGAAATTCTACAATGTTACAATTTTTCTCTTCAAACTACTTTGGACATTGTCTTTCTTTATGCTTTGATATATCTATTCAAATGTGCATCAATTATAGTTTAAAAGTTGTGTAGGATCAAGCTTAGCATGCCTCTAAGTATGAGAAATGCTTTATGGTTGATAATGATATTTATTCACTCACCTTTTTTTTGGCATTGTCTACATATGCATTTAATCTAAGAATGCTTGTGTATGTTTTGTATTAGTACAAATAAATTAAAATTGCACAAGTATCTTACCTACACTCCTTCTTTTGCACTCTTAAACATTAAGAAAAGTGGTTATATTTATTCTCATAAAATCTATTGATTTGCAAAACAAGTGTATTCAGAGAACTATGTACAAAACAAAATTATAAAATAAATGACATAGATAACTCCATCAAGCACTACTTGAATCTCCTGATAAGTCTTAATGAGCATTGTGAGGTTGAGCACCTTGGAAAGAATAATAAAGTATCTTGTGCAAATCAACTCTTTCTTTCAAAAATAAGAAAAACCACTTTCTCTTAAGTACACCGGATCACAAGTCTCAAAATTCAAAATAAAATATGTGATCCCCCAAGCACTACTTTGCACCCTGATAAGTCTTGATGAGCATTGTGTGTGCAAAGCACCTTGGTAGTTGTACATTTTTTTGTGCATTAAAGTTTGTGGAAGTAATCTTATTTGTGTTTTATTGTGCTTCTTACTTTACATATTACTTGTATTTTTTGATTAAAACATTTGTTTACTCTCCTCAAATTTACACTTATGAGCACATCATTATCTTCCATAACACTTCTTCTCATGAGTATTGGATCCTAATGTTAATTCTATATTACTTTTTATTTCTGAAATGCACTAGATAACCTAGCATGTGTTCTACAATATTTTTGTATGTTTTTGAACTTAAGAATTAAAGTAACATTGTGGTCATCTCTTTTTGATAAACATTATTTCATGCTTGGTTATTCTAAAATTTAAAACTGCACAATGATTTCCAAAAACATCATTTTGTGTGATCTTTACCTCATATTTTTTGGATTATCATTACTATTTGCTATAAGTCTTCCGCATCATAACCATATAAGTGTTTTTTACCTTGCGCTTTCATGCTTATTTCATATCTTGTATTATTTGCATCATCACTTATTCTTAAAAATTCCTATCTTTCATTAAGTGATAGATTTCCTTGGAAACACTTTTTATTGGTTACTTCAAACATAAAAATCTTTTATGCTAAAAACTCTGAAATTTTGTAATAACTCTGATCTATTTCAATAAAATACAATTCTAAATCTCCTTATCATTTACCTAAAAAGCTCGATCATGCCTTATCTTTTATTTACACATTTTTTGTGCTTTGTCTCCCTACCCACTTTTGCTAATAACAAAGGGGGAGAACTAACATGATAAAATGCAAAAGGGGGAGAACTAACATGATAAATATATAATCCGCTATCAAAATGCAAACCCAACATGATTGATTAAGTTGATAGCATATATATTAGGGGAGCATTCACTTAGGGGGAGCATGTATTTAGGGGGAGCAAGTCTAACATGCTAGAATCAATTATTATCCTAAGTCATCACTCTCACACACACACAAGTATAGTTTCATCATGCTTATCTATTAATGCTTTGATTTATCATTAATAGATTTGTTATTATCAAAAGGGGGAGTTTGTTGGAACATGGTCTTCCGCATCTCCTAGGTTTGAGAATAACAAATCCTATGTGTATTTGATCTTGTGTGTTCAAGTGTGCAGGTTTACTAGGTCCACATGACTCAAGGAGTACACATGATGACTACCCCCAAAATTGAGGCCAAAATTCGAAGAGGCTCACTAGCGCCGGCGGTAGCAACTAGCGCCGGGCGCTAGTGTTGATGAGCGCGTTTCTGGGAGCTGTTATGGAAGGCGCTAACGCCTGTCGGTAGCGGATAACGCCAGCGGTATCGGTGAACACAGAAGGAATGAAAGCCTCGTTGCCGCGGATTAGAGATCCTGCCGCGCAAGAAGTTTCTTAATCAGGGATAGCGCCGGCGGTAGCTACTAGCGCTGGCGGTAGCATGGAGCACAAGAGGCATGGAGCAATAGGTTGCCGCGGATGGAAGATTCTGTCGCGCAAATTGTTTCTTAATCCGGGCTAGCGCCGGCGGTAGCGCTTGGGCTATAAAAGGACCCCCTCTCCTCTTGTTTTCGTACACCAATTGCATACACCTCAGAGAGAGAGTACTAGAATTCTAGATGCCTATCTTGGCCGAAATTTGAGGTCCCGGCGAAGCTCTGCCAACTTCAGATGGAGTATTTCATCACGCCGAAGCCAAACGAAGTCCGCTTCGACAAACGCTGATTCTACAGCGGATCTTCGCCTCCATATTCAGAAGTTCATCTTAAGGGAAGTTTTTATTATTTTATTTGTCTTTCTTTGTAAACGGTAGTGAAATCGCCTCGTGTTGGCGACTAGGTCTGGATAGGACTTAGGGCTGAAAATCGCCTCGTGTTGGCGACTAGATCTAGGTTAGGTCTAGGGGGTGCTTGAGGTCACATTCGGGGAAGGATTGGCTAGAGCGGCTTGAGGCCGAATCCGGGAAGGAGGAGGCTAGGGCCACCGGTTCATGGGGAAGCGAGTCGGGATAGAAAACGAAAAGAACTTTTTTTATTCGCCTCCGATCTCTAGCGACATTGAGATCAAGTTTTGTAATACTGATTTAATATCAATAATGCTTGTCTCTCTTTTTGTTTTACTTGTCTTCTTATTGCAATATTCCAAAGTTTTCTAAATAAAATATAAAGTTTTTGAAAACCCTTATTCACCCCCCCCCCCCCCCCCTCTAAGGGCGCCAACCGATCCAACAATCAATTGGATGCCTCTTAGTCCAATCAACATGAAGACCCCTCATGAGTTGATGTTCAAGATAAATCCGTCAGTGGAACACTTTCGAGTGTTTGTATCTACCTACTACGTGAATGTTCTTGATGCCCTTAGAACGAAGCTAGATGTGAAAGCAAGGAAGCTATTCTTTGCCAGTTATGATGACCGAAAGAAAGGGTGGAGATGCATGGATCTAGAGACACGATGAGTTATGGTCTCAAGGGATTTGGTGTTTGATTAGTTGACATCATATCAGGGTATCTCTTCAGTTGAGTTACAAGGAAGCAGGTCAGATGGTGGGCTTGAAGAAGCTACTAAGGAGGTCTGGTGAAGTTGTCTATTTCTTCAGGTGCTCTAGGTGCTTCTAGCTCTGGGTCAGGTGCTTTAGGTTCTGGAAGCAGGGGGAGCAATGCTCCAAGTATGCCTAAAAGGAGAGCTGGTTCAGAACAGGTAGTTGAAAAGGTGGATCAGAGTAAAACTTTGAGGAGGTTCAAGAGGACTATTATTCCACCAGATTGGTATACGGGGGGAAATTTGGTGAACTTCGTCTCATGTTTCTTCACAGGTCCCCTGGATGAGAGCGAGCCATCTTGTTTTGAAAATGTTGTTGGACTCAAGGAGTGGGAAGAGGCCATGGATGAAGAGATGGCTACCCTCAGGAAGAATGAGACTTGGGACTTGGTGCCTAAGGTTGAGGGAGTTACTCTGGTGACTTGCAAGTGGGTTTTCAAGTTGAAGAAGAAGGATGATGGAAGCATTGAGCGGTACAAGACTCATCTTATAGCTCGAGGGTTCTCTCAGAAGTATGGGGAGGATTATGAAGAAACCTTCATTCATGTTGCCAAGTTGACTTCGGTTCGGGTGGTGATCGCGTTGGAAGCTTGCCAAGGATGGAAGATTTGGCAACTTGACGTTAAGAATGCCTTCTTATATGGAGAGATTGACAAGTATATATTCATGGATCAACCACCTGGTTATGTTTTTGAAGAGTACCCAAGACATGTGTGTAAGCTCAAGAAGGCTCTTTATGGCTTGAAGCAGGCGCCTAGGGTGTGGTATGGCTTGATTGCAGAATACCTCCAGTTCTGTGGATACCTTGCTTCTGATTCAAATTCAAGCTTGTTCGTAAAGAAGACGAAGGAGCTTCAGGTCTTGGTGTTGCTATATGTTGACGACATGATCATCACAGGAAATTCTGAAGTGGTGGTAACTAGACTTTGTGCTGAGTTAGCTATCAGATTTGAGATAAAGGACTTGGGGGAGCTCAACCATTATCTTGGACTCGAAGTGGAGAGGAAAGAGGGTGGTTTGTTTGTTTCCCAGAAGTTCTATGTAGAATGAATTGTGAAGCGATTCGGCATGGAAGGAGGGAAGAGCAGCTCTACTCCATGGAGGTTGGTATGACACTTCGACGTGATGAGGGGAAGGTTCTTTCTGATCCTTTATTATTTCGGGCTTTGGTCGGAAGTTTGATTTACTTGACGATCACAAGGCCAGATATCTCTTATGATGTTGGCGGAGTGAGTCAGTTTATAGCGGAGCCTCGGAAATCTCATCTTATGGCAGCTAGGAGCATTCTGAAGTACGTGAAGTCCACCTCATATTTTGGTCTCTTCTATGGGAAGAACTCAGGCTTTTGCTTACATATATACATGGATGCTGATTATGGAGGAGATTCAGATGATCGGAGATCGACTTCTGTATACGTCTTTATGATAGGCTCTATAACTATATCATGGTGTAAAAAGAAGCAGGATTCTATTTCTGTCTCTACCACGGAAGCGAAATACAAAGCTTCGGCTTTGGCATCTCAGGAAGCCATATGGCATAGGTGTCTTGTGGAGGACATTCATAGGTATGTGCGAGGTCCTACTCTGCTTCGGGGTGACAATGAGAGTGCTCTCAAACTAGTGAACAATCCAATTTGTCATGGGCGAACCAAGCACATAGAGATTCAAGATCATTTCATTCGGGAGAAGGTGTTGGAGGGATCTCTTAGGGTTGAGCATGTGCAGAGCGAGGATAATGTCGCAGACATTTTTACAAAGTCATTGTCGAAGGGGCCGCTTGTTCGGTTGAGGAGTCTACTTGGGCTGACTTCCAATTCCCACTTCAAGGGGGAGTGTTAAATTTTTGAAGTGGAAGTGGAGAGTCCAGGCGGTCTTATTATGGAGACCGTAGAGACCGCGCAAGCTTGGTGTGATGATCTGGCGATTGAGATCACGCATCTCTGGTGTTGGGGTCCTGTGTTGGTTTGTCGTTTGTGCCCAAGTGTTCCTGTTCTTCTTGAGACCGGGAGGTCTTGTACTGGAGGTCATTTCGGCGGCCTAGTACTTCGGTCTACTTGAGATTGCTCTGGTGGTCTGTTGTGGTTCCGATCTTATGGGAGACCGGATGGGTTATATGAGCCTTGTTCTGGCGGTTTGTTCTCGGTCTGGTCAGATACTTATATGGTTCTTCTCCTATAAGAGACCGGGCAGTCTGCCGATTTAGAATAAGCGTGTTGTCTTAATTGACAGTTGCTTAAGTGTAATAAAAGACCCTATTGTGACCTTGCGGTCAAGTAATAGAGACCGCATGCTTCAATAAGGAAGGTAACCATATCCCTCTATGGTGGTGATGACATCCGTTCGTTTACCTATAAATAGAGGGGGCAGGGGTAGCCATTCACGAGCAAGAACTGTAAGAAGCTAGTGTGGATCGTTTGTTGTGTTCGCAGGTTAGGAGGCCAGCAGGTTTCCGTCAGCATTCTTCCAATCTTTCCAGCTTTGAATAAACCAGCCCGCCAGCGGTCTGTCTAGGCAGTCTATGTTTGGAGGTTCTTGATCTGTTTGCAGCGGACTCAGTTGATCAGGCGACCTTAAATGGTTAGGCGGTCTTGAGTGCGGTCTTGCGGCAGTGAGCAGTTCTTCTTCAAGTGTTCGCGGGTTGCTTTTGTGATCTTGAGACCGTGTGGTCTGGGTGATCAAGAAGTGCGAACAGTTTAGTTTCAATAGTTGCAATAAATTGTAGTTCGTGCAGTCTGAGCTTTTAGTAGTCTGGCAGTTCACTGGTCGTCGAATTGTCCTGTTTACGCGGTCTCAGGGAAGTCAGCAATCTTGCTATGTTTGAGCGGTCTCAGTTTTCTAATCGCCAGATATTCGTGTTGCTTGTTCTCATCTATGTTTGCTCTTATAAATCATGTCTCTCTATGCATGCAATGTATTGTTATAAGATAGTAGTCAATTGAGATTCTCTTGCCTTCATTGTCACTGGTTAACTGTTGTGAATTCGAATTGAAGTCTTCCGCTGTTGTCTTCGATCCATACTTCAAAATTTTGACATGCACGCCGGCTCGCTACCGGCGATCCTTCCAAGAGAGGCTAAGCTGAACAATTTCAACCCTAGCTCCTACTTGTTTTCGCTCACCTTCTTCTCATTTGACTTTCCATTTGCAGGGGTTCAAAGTCTTCCCATCCACCCGTCGAATGCTGTCGTGGAGATCGCTTCTAATGACGTCCTTGCCCTAGCGCGGTCTGCCGTCTTGGCCTGCAGCAAGGGTCCTCCTTCTGCGAAGCCCAGCAAGAAGAAGAGGAACCCCAGCGCGTCAACCAGCTCCCCCGCTAAGCGGTCGAAGCCTTCCTCAACTGCTAAGGGAAAGGTGGTCGCGGATGAGACCACCAGCTTGAGTGCCCCTGCTGCGAATTCAGTGGTCCAGGTCGCACCCGCGCCTGCGGAGCCATCATCTGGGCCTTTAGTTTGGACCCACAGCAGGGTGTAGAAGTTTACCGTTACTTACATAAATTATGGTGCGCGAGGTGGCAAGGAAAGGGCGGCCGAGAATTAGTGGTACTTCGGCATCCTCTTCTATGTCAATGATGAAAAAATCTACCGGAATGATAAATTTATCAACTTTGACAAGCACATCCTCAATAACACCCATTGGGTATTTTATGGACCGATCTGTTAATTGTATGCTTATTCTAGTGGGATTAGGTTCTCCTAATCCTAATTTTATAAACAAATAATAAGGCATTAAATTTATACTAGCGCCAAGATCAGCTAGCGCATGTTTGACTAATAAATTACCAAAAAGACAAGGGAAAGAAAAACTACCTAGACAGGCTAATTTTTTGGGCAATTTATTTAGCAAAACTGCCGAACATTCCACATTCAATTGAATGGTAGAAATATCCACAAGTTTCATTTATTGGATAAAAGATCCTAGAGGTGCTTTGCGTATTTCGGCATTTGCGCGATAGCTTTGCAAAATGGTAAATTAATATGAATTTATTTAAATAATTCCAAGAATTTACCATAGTACACGTCCATCCATTCGTCTTTTAATTTGGAGGGGTAAGGAAGAGAAGGTTGAAATTCTTTAATTTTATTTCGCGGAGGAGGTTGAGAATAAATAATTACCTATGAATCAACCAGTTTGCTAGGAATAGTTACCTCCGCATCAACCTTTTTGGTAGGAGTAGTTAACTCCTTCCCACTCCATAGCGTAATTATTTTTCCTTGCTCCTTTGGGTTGGGCTCTGTATTGCCCGGTAATGCTCCTTGCTGGAGACCGAAGATCATTTTTGCGAGTTGCCCAATTTGGTTCTCCAAATTGCGGACGAATTCGGAGAGATTCTGGATGCTTGAATCATTGCTAGCCACATATTTGGAAAACACCTCCTCGATAGAAGGAGGTTTTGGAACTTGCGGTGCTAGAAATCTAGACAGATTTGCATTTGGGGGACGCATTGCGTTCCCTTGATTACTCCATGAGAAATTGGGGTGATTCCTCCAACCCATATTATAAGTGTTTTTGTAAGGGTTGTTGTTCGGGTTGAAAGGCGGGCGGCTTGGATTACCCATGTAATCAGCTTGTTCTGCCGCATTTTGATTAGGCTCCCAGGTAGGTGTAGAAGAGGAAGTAGACATCTCTTCTATTTTTTTATTCAGAAGCTCAACCTGTAAAGACAAATTAGAAAATGAATCAATTTCATACATCCCTGTCGGTTTATTTGGGCGAGAACGGGGTGTACTCCATTGATATGTATTCATAGCCATCCCCTCTAAAAGCTCTTGCGCGCCCACTAGTATTTTGTTATTTAAGGTACCACCGGCTGCGGCGTCAATCATTTGACGCGTTTGAAGATTGAGGCCATTATAGAGAGTTCGAATTTACAACCAATCAGGGATTGCATGATGGGGGCATCGACGCAAATATTCCTTAAATTGCACCCAAGTACCATAAAGCGTTTCCGATTCAATTAAGGAGAAGGAAATGATATCCTTACGCAATTGGGCCGATTTAGCGGGCGGAAAATATTTCGTGAGAAATTGTTTTGTCAATTGGGCCCATGTGGTGATGGATCCTCTGGGAAGAGAATTTTTCCACTACTTAGCCTTATTGCTCAAGGTGAAAGGATAAAGATGAAGCCTAATTGCATCATCGGATACCCCATTAATTTTGAATGAATCGCATATTTCTAGAAAACAAAAAATATGCGTGTTGGGATCCTCGTCTTGTAGCCCATCAAATTATACATATTGTTGTACCATTTGAATGATGCTTGGCTTCAACACAAAATTATTGTTCGCAATAGAAGGTTGAACAATACTAGAGGGGGCATCATCCAGATTAGGCCGAGCATAATAGGACATAGTCCATTGCGCAACCACATCCTGATTTACATCACACATATTAGAAGAAGAAGAAGAAGAAGAAGAATAAGAGGAGGAGGGAGATGAAGAAGAAGAGGAAGAAAAGGTATTCAAAAAAGAAGTGTCACCTATGGATTCCTCAATCGGATCTTGAGAATTTGGTCTTTGGAATCTTAAGCATCGCTGAATGGTTTTCTCGATTTCCGAATCTAACTCAAGAAGATCTGACGGATTCCTTCAGGTCATACACAAAAAAAAGAAACACATAGGAAAGGAGGAAAAGTATAAAAAGAAAAATAATATGTAGATATAAATATGTTTTTTTTAAGATTTTTTTATAAATATTTAATTAGTCTTAGATTTCCCGAGGACTACCCGGTGAAGTGTTCGCCGCAGTACTAGGAGTTAAGATGGGATGATAACCCAAATCTTCCTTTCTAAGAATTTAATTACGCCTTTTGAAAAAGGAAAAAGTGATAAAATTAATAGAACTACGCTTCCAAAATAACAACAATAAATCCCCGACAACGGCGCCAAAAACTTGATGGTTAAAATCGTGTTGCGTAAAATTAAGATATTGTCCACGTATAATCCGAATAGGCATTGTACCTATCATTTTATAGTATAGGATTTAGAAAATCAAGTGTCGTATTATTTCCGAGCTTGTTGAGTACTTATACTCACAACGAAGAGCTATTATTTTATCGATCAAAAAGTCGGGTTTGTTTTGGAAAATGATTAGGAGAAATTCAACTACGAAGAAAATGATGATTAAAAGATTAACACTTGATCTATAATCCCTTTGGAATAAAATTGAATTTTGTTAAAGATAAAATTGCAAACTCTTATTGAAATAACTTCGACCGTGGAGGTTTCCAAAACATGATAACACTTCTCTCGAGGAATACTACCAACCAACCTTAGGTTGATCTATTAAGACTCCTCGGCCATTTGAAACTCATAAGCTTGCCTTAAACGGTGAACCCCAATATTGGATTTGACTCCAATCCAGAAGATTTATGTCATCCTCTCTCGAGGAATGCTTGCAACTCCTTTTATCTTTGAGTGATCTCCTCATATGCACGGATCTCTCGATCAACTAGAATACGGAACTTAGATTGAAAATCATATACCGAAAATATGAAATCAAACGAAGTATATCAAACATAAATCGAAGATAATCAAAAAGAGAATTTGCTAATTAGAAAATTTCAAAAAATATTTTATTTCATTCCAAAGTTCATCATGACCAAGTGCTAAAGGAAATTTAGCTACTCATCATAATGTTGAGAATACAAGTAGAATATGAAGAAGATATGATAAAAATAAGCTACAAAATTTGAATTGAAATTACAATAATCTAAACTTACAACTTCTAAATAAACTACCTAGAACATCAAAATAGTAAAATAAAGCTGAAAATCGACTCCAAAATCGACTCCCTAGACTTCTGGAGATTGCTGCCTTTTATAGGTGAAAATTGAGGAGTCATGCCTGTGACCAAGGGGGCGTGTAAGGTTCGTAACAGCTGTCTTGAAATCCTTAGAACGCTGGGGAGAAAAACCGCCAAGAATCAAATATTTGTCGGGTCACGACCTTGGTCACGCCCATGACCTTGGGCGTGTCTTGACCGAGTCTAGAAACGGCGAGAAACGGCGCTAGCAGGAGTAATTCTGGCAGATGCCAGAAGAGTCGCGGCCGCAGTCACGCCTGTGACCGAGGGAATGTAAACTAGAAATGGTGCAGCTGGAAAATGCATGTATTGAAAGCTTGTCAGGGCGAGTCACGCCCACGACCTGAAGGTCACACCCTCTATCACGCCCGTGATAGGGGCGTGTAATTTTAATCTGACATGTCAAGGATCTCACTGGAGCTGAAAGCAGGGCAGGGTCGTGAACTGGTCACGCCCTATATCACACCCGTGACCTAGGGCGTGTACTTGGGATCTTTGCATATCTGTTCCAAAATTTCTCCTGAACACGGCTATGGGCTTTAAATTGCTATTAGCAACCCCAGATTACCAGAAAATACAAAACCAAGTGCTAAAGGAAATTTAACTACTCATCATAATGTTGGGAATACAAGTAGAAGATGTAGAAGACATGATAAAAATAAGCTACAAAAATTGAATTGAAATTACAATAATTAAAACTTACAACTTGTAAATAAACTACTTAGAACATAAAAACAGTAAAATAAAGTTGAAAACCAACTCCAAAATCAACTCCCCAGACTTCTGGAGATTGCTTCCTTTTATAGGTGAAAATTGAGGATTCACGCCCTTGGTCATGCCCGTGACCAAGGGCATGTAAGGTGTGTAACTACTGTCTTGAAATCCTGAGAACGTTGGAGAGAAAAAAGCCAAGAATCAATTATTTGTCGGGTCACAGCCTTGGTCATGCCCGTAACCTTGGGCGTGTCTTGACCAAGTTTAGAAATGGCGGGAAACAGCACGAGAAGGCGTAATTCTGGCAGTTGCGGGAAGAGTCACGGCCTCGATCATGCCCGTAACCGAGGGCGTGTAAGCTAGAAATGGTGCGGCGGGAAACTGCATGTATTGAAAGCTTGCTGGGGCGAGTCACGCCCATGACCTGAAGGTCACGCCAAGTGTCACTCCCGTGACCTTAAGGTCACGCCAAGTGTCACGCCCGTGATAGGTGGCGTGTAATTTTAATTTGATGTGTCAAGGATCTCATGGGAGCTAAAAGTGGGACATGGTCGTGAACTGGTCACGCCCTAGGTTACGCCTGTGACATAGGGCGTGTACTTGGGATCTTTGCATATTTGTTCCAAAATTTCTCCTGAACACGACTGTGGGCTTGAAATTGCTATTAGCAGCCCCATATTACCTGAAAATACAAAACAAAGTAAATTAGTCATTAATTATACCAAAACTAAATAAAAATATACTAATTATCACTAAAGTATTATATAAAAATAACTATAAATAATGTATTATCACCTGCCCCACCAAATTTCACTCACCTTCATCCACCAGCAACTCTTTCCTTGCTTACCTGTTGGGAGCTTCCTCACCTAAGGATGGCTAGGCAAGCACCGATACCCAAGGAGTGGAGATCTTGCCAGTGATGTGAGGGCGAATCAAACCTTCTCTTGAATGACTTTTTAAACTCGTCAAAGTCCATCTAAGTCGCATACCCTCCTGCGGGTGGAGGGTGGTCCTGGTCAGCTCCTTGCTCTTCGCTTCCGGCCATGGGACTTAGGATTTTTAAAACAAACTGTTGAACCTGGAAACCATGGTTCAACGAGGAGTTTGGACCAAGGGTGTAGCATGCACTTAATTCTCATAAGTTGAGTCACTAGGACAAACTCTTGGGACAAGGAACCTCACTCTTTACGGTGGAAAAACTAGAATAGACCCTCCGGCTGCAGCAAGGAGGCCCCTCCACACACCCGGAAGATCTTAGAGAACTTCCCCTCCTAAACCAAAAGCTAAGCCAGACACCTTGGAGAATGTTATAGAGTTCTTGACCACACAACTAGAAACTACAGTGAGCAGCAAGCCAGAACTCTCTTACCAACCAAAGCTAGCCAAAGGAGAGAGAAGCCTCCTCTCTAAAGGTGCCTTTGGGGGTCTATTTATAGTTTTCTAAAAATGGCATGCGAATAGTGAGATCCCGCCTTTTGGTTTTGTTAATGCAGCACAAATTGGTCTGCCAACAGCGGAATCTCACTGTTTGGAAAGGCTAATTGCAGGCATGTAGGATTGACTTAGCTATAGGTGAGCCGAGGTAGTTCTTTTTAGCTCACCTAGGTGTGGTGAGTACCCCTTGGGGTGAATGACTCACCACTTCCCCGAGATTGTCGGGTGAGTGCTAATCGCATGTCCCAGTCTGCGGGTCTCACCACTCGCCCTGCGCACTGGGCAAGTGCTAGGACAAAATGACCCACTCGCCAGGTTGCTCATTCATGCCTTTTATTGTTCATTCGACCACTTGGCAAATACGAGGTTGTACACACTTCATCCTTAGTCATTTTAGAAAATTTATTTGGAATTTGCAGATTTGCATCTATAGCGGAGACTTTCATGGAAATGAAAGGTCCTTATTCAACAATTATAAATACTCTAGGATCAGAAGCTTCCATGAATAGTTTGACCATTTCCTTCCAGATTCCAATGTTTTCTTTTCTACATATGGGTAGGTTCATTGAATTGAGTTTATTGTAGTTCTCTCTAGAAGACATGGTGAGTAGACTGATTTCCCTGGTGAGGATCTTGTTCAAGCTGTTAAGCCCTTTTTGAACAACCTCGCTTTGATACCACTTGTAAGTTTAGGGTAGTCTAATCACCTAGATGGGGTGAATAGGTATTAAAGTCTTTTTGAACTACTAGAAAATATTCAAGTAAAGCACAACAGAAAGAGCAAACATGTTGGAACAACCCTATTACTGGTTTGGGCTAGGATCATTATATGTTGATTAGGATCTATATTGACCCCATTGTATAGTCTTAGGGTCAAGTTTTAGGCTGATTAGATTAGTCAGAACTTAGGAAAATTCATGTTCAACAAATGGCGAGTGGCGTTCGACGAATGACCAGATTCGTTCAACAAATTGTTTCCAGCAGACTGAATAATTATAGCCAGTTCCATCATTCGACTTTTTCTGAGCAGCGCTCGACAAATGGCTAACAGCGCTCGACAAATGGCTAGCAGAGCTCGACGAATTCTAGCTAGCGCTCGACAAATTTCTTTTCTGAAGCTCAGATCAATATTCTTAGTTGGATATCAGTTCTCTGAACACAAATCAACAGAATAACGAATATATTTATTTCTTCTTGGACATATTCAGCCAGCCATGTAAGGATATCTTTCTTATTTATTATATCCTTATATTCTTTCTATTCCAAGAAAAAGAATAGCCGTTGACATTTAATGCCAAGGCATCTTTCTCGTCAAAAGGAATTGAAAGGACCTGCCAAAATCGTTCTGGGTGGCTACCTAGTTCCAGAAGGATTTAAGCCAGAAATATATATTCCTTAAAATGCAGAAGATTTGAATTTGAATATAGACAAGTTATCAGAGAAGAAAATTATCAATTGAGACAGTCGGTTTTCTTACAGAGAACAGAGAAAAACTTCACCATCTCTCAGTCTCTCTGTTATCATAGAACAAGGAAAACAGAAGAAGTATTAGAGAAAGAAGAAGAAGAGAATATACTATTCTTTCCAGTTTTCTTCTTCATCAAGACATCATCCTCATCATTCTGAGAACAAGATTCAATTTCTCAGATCTGCTGCAAGATAAAGTCTTTCAAAGAGCAACAACAATCTGAAGATTAATTTCATCCAGATAATCTGCTACAAAGACTTCTGGTTGAGAAAGCTCTGTCCACAAACTGTCATCAACTCTCATCAGACAGGGGGAGCTTTCTGCTTCAACACCATTTGTCTTCTCACAGATCATTGACAGAGAAGAACATTCTAAACCTTTTATCTCATCTTGTACAGGGTTAATTCTCCCTCCAAAAGTTCACCCAGTGGTGTCAAGACACCTTATCAAAAAATCCTTGTGTGGTTTTTAAGCACCTTATCAAAAGCTTATTGGTGTGTGGACACCTTATCAAAAACCCCTTGGTGCCTGGGCACCTGATTAACCCTCCTAGTGGATTCCTACCAAGGGTGGTAGAAGAGTAGACGTACCCAGATTTATTGGGGAACTACTATAGCTCTTTGTGTCTTCTGTGCTTGCTTATTTCTGTGTGCTTGTGCTGTGTGTTTTTTACTGTTTCTGTCTTTATCTTTAACTCTCACTGATTACACATACACTTAAACAGTATTTTAGATTCTGCTATAAAACTAAATAAAAAGTTTCAATACTCTATTCACCCCCCCCCCCCTCTAGAGTAATTTAAGATCTGACCTCCACTTTCAATTGGTATCAGAGGGGTGTAGATTCTTTACAGGCTAACACCTGAATCACAAAGATCAACCAGGTCTAAATTTTTCTAAGAGTTTCTTTCTCTCTATTTTTATCTTATTTAAAACTCATGGCACAAAACAAGGAATATTCCAGCACAAGACCTCCTATGTGCAATCTCAATAAGTTTGCACTATGGAAAGCAAGGATTAGGCTCTATATGAACTCCATTGATGAAGAGATTTTTAATGTTATTCTAACAGGGCCTCCAGCACTTACAGCATCAACTAGCACTGCAGCAACAACAGACAATACTGTTGTTCCACCTCCTGAGTGGATTGAAGCTCAAAAGAAGCAGAGAAATGCAGATGCAAAGGCCATGAACATTCTGGCCCTAACTATGTCAGATGACATATTTCAGAAGGTTGTTGAGTGCACCTCAGTAAGAGAAATTTGGGAATCTCTCAACAACATGGTGGCAGGCTCAGCAGATGAAAGAAAAGATAGAAGATCTCATCTGATTTCTCAATATGAGAACTTCAGGAAAGGAGAATCAGAAAATGTTGCTGATATGTACAATAGGCTCAGCCTCATAATAAATGAGCTGAAGTCTCTGGACAAAGTGATCTCACTCACAGAGATTAATGACAAAATTCTTATGTGCTTCCCCAGCACATGGGACTCCAGAATCTGGCAAATCAAGGAAGCCAGAAGTCTCAATGAGAACACAACTGAAGCTTTGTTGGGCAAGCTCAAGTCTTATGAGCAGCTTATCAAAGCTAGGGAAGCTGAAGAATCTACTTCATCTCCAGCACCCAAGAAGGAAAGAAGCATAACATTCAAGGCTGCAGAAGAAGAGGGAAAAACTCCTGACAATGAGGAGTTTATGAGTTTAATAGCCAAAAGATTCTACAAAATGGCTAGAAAAGATTTCAGGAGGAAGTCATCCAGAAGCCATGACAAGCCAAGGTATGACAAAAATTACTCTAATGAAATTATATGTTTTGGTTGCAGGAAACTAGGACACATTGCTCCTGAATGTCCAGAAATTCAACACAAGAAGGACAATAAGGAAAGAAGAAAAGAAAAGGAAGAAAAGAAGGGCTCCAGCAAATCGTCCTCCCACTCTCACAAAAAAAGGGAAGAGGATTTGTAGCAGCATCCTGGAGTGAAACAGAATCAGAATCTTCATCTTGTTCTTCTGATGAAGAAGAAACAAAAGAACACAGCCAATGCCTAATGGCTATTTATGACTCAGACAGTGAGTCACAATCAGCATCATCATCCAGCTCTAGTGATGATGAAGAAGAAAAAAAATTTTGCATGATGGCAATCAATGCCTCAACCAACAATTCTGATGAAGAGAAATCAGAATCAGAAACAGAAGTTGATATTGATCAGGTATTATCTAGCTTTGATTTTACTTCTATTGAATTCAAAGATAATTTCAAAATTCTTTGCCAAGTCTTAATAAAATCTGAGAAAGAAGTAATCTCTCTCAGAATTAAGTTAGTTGAAATGAATAATATAAGTGAAGAGAATGCAAGTCTTAAGAAAGAGTTGGCTGCCTCCAAAGAACACATTATTCTCATTGAGAATAAGTTGTCTGAAGCCAAGAAATTTGAAGAATCTCTCAATGGGAAAATCATCAAACTGATGGACATCACAAGTACTGCCAAAGCTAGATTTAACAATAGCAAACTGGGCTTGGGTGCTTCATCACGTGAGCCATCTCTGATTAAGAGAAACATCCTCTCCACACCCATAAAATTCATTTCTACTAGAAGCAAAGATGCTGCAGAAAGAAATAAAGATATTTTAAGCAAGTCTGTTAAGGATAAGAGAATTCAGAAGAATTCGTCGAACGAAGCTCGACAAAAAGATTCAAATCTGTCGAACGGGGTTCGACGAAAACTGAGAATAGATTTTCAGTATAGTTATAATATGAACAGCAGTCGACGAATTTATTCAAATTCTTCGAACAATCACTATACAGAAAACTCTAAGAATTTTAATCCTAAATATACTAAAAATCCTTTTACTGAGTGGACTATACCTCCAAGGAGATATCATCCACAAGGCTATAAGGATCAGCCTGATATGTCATTTATCTCTGAATTTTGTGGCAACATAAAAGGACCCAAGGTAGTCTGGGTCAGAAACAACTAGTTTATGTTTTTGTCTTTGCAGGTACACAGCTATCCAAGATTAAATCAAAAATGGAACTTGGACAGTGGTTGCTCAAAGCATATGACAGGGAACAAGGCCAACCTGAACAACTACAAGGCAAATCTTGGACCCAAGGTGATCTTTGGAGACTCCAACTGTGGACAAACCAAAGGCTATGGCCAAATTAAAGTTGGAGCAATGACATTCAAGGAAGTAACCTATGTCAAGGGTCTGAAGCACAACCTCATCAGCATAAGTCAATTATGTGATGAAGTTTATCAGTTAACATTCAATAAATCAAAATATATTATTAAGTCTTCTGATAATATTATTGTTTTATCAGGTATTAGGCAAGGCAATATATATTTAGTAAATTTCAACTCATCCAAATCGGAAATTTGTTTATTTAATGAGCTAAGCGAATCTAGTGAATTATGGCATAAAATATTAGGACATGTAAACCTTAGTACCATTGCAAAACTAGCTAAGGATAATCTTGTTAGAGGCTTACCATCAGGATCATATAAGAAAGAAGGTCTTTGTAGGGCATGTCAGTTAGGCAAGCAAACCAAAAACAGCTTTAAATCATTATCTAAAAGTGATTCACCTATAATCTTTTACTTGCTTCATATGGACCTTTTTGGACCTATAGCAATAAAGAGTTTAGGGGGGAAGTCTTACACTTTAGTTATTGTTGATGACTTCTCTAGATTAACTTTGGTGTTCTTCTTGAGAGAAAAGTCAGATAACTTTAAAGTTCTTACAAACTTTCTTAAGAGCATACAGATTGAGTACTCTACTGTAGTTGCATTGATCAGAAGTGATCATGGCACTGAGTTTGAGTCTCTTCTCATGCAAGAATTCTGTGAGATGGAAGGTATCATGCATTGCTTCTCAGCTCCTAGAACTCCTCAACAAAATGGGGTAGTTGAAAGGAAAAATAGAACTCTAATTGAATCAGCAAGAACATTGCTTGCAGATGCTAACTTGCCCCTATCTTTTTGGGCAGAGGCTGTCAGCACAGCAAATTATGTTCTGAATAGAAGTTTGATACACAAACTTAAGGGTAAAACTCCCTATGAATTGCTTAAAGGGAAGAAACCTAAAGTTGATTATCTTAGAACTTTTGGATGTAAATGTTTTGTTCATAACAATGATAAGAAGTACCTTAGAAAATTTGAACCAAAATCTGAAGAAGGAATCTTCTTAGGATATTCAATAGTTAGCAAAGCATATAGGGTATTTAACAAATCCTCTCTTAAAATAGAAGAGTCTATGCATGTTTCCGTTGATGAAACTAACATGTTTTACAAGGTGAAGAATTCTTCTACCAAAAACACCTTGCAGGTACCAGCTCTATGTGAAGAGCTTAAAGGGTTAAATTTACAGACGGGAGATTCACTGCATCCATCACCTCAAACTCTTGAAGACAGTGAAGAAGATCATCCAGATTTTGTTGATAACCTAAATCAAGTAACAGCAGAACATCCTCCACAGGATGTAACAGCTGAACAAATTCCCAATGTGGATACTGCTGCTGAACCAACTCCAACTGTTGACCACATCACAGTTAGAGATCATCCAATTTCATAAGTGATTGGTGATATCACAGCAGGTGTTCAAACAAGGCATCAATTACACCAAAATCAGATGCATACTTGTTTCCTATCACAAGTTGAACCTCAAACCATAAAAGATGCAGAACAAGATCCAAATTGGATTCTTGCAATGCAAGAGGAACTCAACCAGTTTGAAAGAAACAAAGTTTGGGATTTGGTTCCAAGACCAAAAGGCCATCCAGTTATTGGCACCTAGTGGGTCTTCAGGAACAAGCTTGATGATCAAGGCAATATTGTGAGAAACAAAGCAAGATTGGTAGCTCAAGGATATTCACGGGAAGAAGGTATAGATTATGATCAGACATTTTCCCCTGTGGCAAGGCTTGAAGCTATAAGGATTTTCTTGGCCTTTGCTGCATTCAAAAAGTTCAAGGTGTATCAAATGGATGTGAAGAGTGCTTTTCTCAATGGAGACATCAAAGAAGAAGTCTATGTGGAACAACCACCAGGTTTCATCTCTCCAACTCATTCCTCCTATGTATTTAAGCTTAATAAAGCTCTTTATGGTCTCAAATAAGCTCCCAGAGCATGGTATGAGACTTTAGCTAATTTTCTCTTGGAAAACAATTTCTGTAGAGGCATAGTAGACAAAACCATATTTTACAAAGTACATAAAAATCAAACTCTACTAGTTCAAATATATGTAAATGACATTATCTTTGGATCTACTGATTCAAATTTGTGCAAAAGATTTTCCAATCTAATGCAATCAAGATTTGAAATGAGTAGTATGGGTGAATTATCATACTTCCTTGGTCTTCAAGTGAAGCAAACCCCATCAGGAATCTTCATTTCCCAATCTAAGTATGCTAAGGAAATTGTAAAAAGATTTGGAATATCTGATTCTTCTACTATGAAAACACCCATGGCCTCTAATGTTGTTATTAATACTGATGAATCTGGGAAACCTGTTGATCAGAAAATGTATAGGGCAATTATTGGCTCTCTACTCTATTTAACAGCTAGTAGGCCAGATATAATGTTTGCTACATGTATTTGTGCTAGGTTTCAAGTTAACCCTAAAGAATCTCATCTTACTTTTCTAAAAAGAATTTTAAGATATATAAAGGGTTGCCCTAATCTAGGACTTTGGTATCCAACAACATCAGAATTTGAATTAACTGGATTCTCAGATTCAGATTATGCTGGATGCAGGGTAGACAGGAAAAGCACATCAGGAACTTGTCAGTTTCTTGGTGATAGGCTTGTGTCTTGGTTTTGTAAGAAACAAACATCTGTGTATGCATCAACAGCTGAAGCTGAATACATAGCTGCTGGCAGTTGCTGCTCACAGATATTGTGGATACAAAATCAGCTCCTAGACTATGGTGTCAACTTAAATAATTCAATTATATTTTGTGAAAACACTAGTGCAATATCTATAGCACAAAATCCAGTTCTCCATAGTAGTACTAAATACATAGAAATTAGGCTCCACTTCCTTAGGGATAATGTGGATAAAAACAAAATTTGCCTACAATTCATTTCTACTGATTTGCAAAGAGCTGATATTTTCACCAAGCCCTTGGATGAAAAGAAGCACATCTTCTTTATAAATCAACTAGGAATGATAGATGGAGACTCAATCTGTTAAAAATTAAATATTTCTATTTATCCCATAAATTCGTCGAACGAAGAACGACGAATTTGAACCATTTGTCGAACGGCAATCGACAAAACCTGTTAACCTCGAAATCGATAAAGACAGTTTCATTTGTCGATCGATGGTCGACGAAAAAGATGTTCTCGTCAAACGCATTCAGACAAAGAAATAAAGCCTTTTCGACTTCTAATTTTATTAGGTTTTGACGAACAGCGGTTTACGAATGCGCCCTCATTCTTCGACCCTTCTATATAAGCTTTATTGTATCTCTCTCTAAAGTTTGCGCCTACAGAAATCGTCTTTCCCTCCAGTTCCCCTCTGCACTTGATCTTCATTTTCTTTGCAGGAACAATGGCGATTTCTCAGGCCTCTCTGCACTCAATGAAGTTTGATGCAGGCTTTGATATTGACATGGACTCCCTTG
Organism: Dactylorhiza incarnata; assembly: GCA_033032865.1. NCBI lineage: Eukaryota > Viridiplantae > Streptophyta > Magnoliopsida > Asparagales > Orchidaceae > Dactylorhiza > Dactylorhiza incarnata. The sequence goes on from JAWHQI010000068.1 coordinate 6,445,414, forward strand.
CACAGTCTGACCAAATCTTCAAAGATATTCTTCAAATGCTGGAAGAACAACATCTAAGGAAGTTTCTAAGCTTTAGGCAAAAGATAGTTGTTGCAGAGATTAAAGAATGGCTTTACAATGCAAAACCAGTAGATGAAAGCTTGTCTGGAACAATCTCAGGTCATCAAGTCTCTCTCTCTCCCACCATTCTTTCTGAAATTTTTGGTTTTGAGAATGGTGATGATGACTTAGACATAAGCTCAAATGAATTTGATGAAGCTTTAGTCAAAAAGGGTCATTTGTCTGGAAACCCTAACCACCTTCTGAAAAAGAACTTGTCTCAGGACTACAAGTTCTTAGCAGACATTGTTAGAAAAGTCTTGCTGGGCAAGACTTCTGGGCATGACTATATAAATAGGCACCAATTTCTGTTGATTGTGGCCTTGATGGAGAAGAAGAAAATCAACTGGGGATCAATTCTTTTTGAATTGATTAAAAAGAAAAATTCTAAAGATAGTGTAAGTTTTAGAAGAGTTATAGGTATTTTCCTGCAGGAAAGGCATCCAGACCTTCTGGTGTCACCAAAGGTGACCATAAATGCCAGCAAGAGGCTGACCTCAGCACTCTTTGCTAAGTGGGATAGGGTAAACCCCAAGAAGAATACAGGAGCTGATGCCTCTAGGAAAAGGAAAACATCTGAGGACACAAGGACTGACCAAGTCACTCCCTTTACCCTTCCAGAAGTTCCTCCCTCAGTTCCTTCTCCTTCTCATATCCCATCTCCACCTGCTCAACAGTCTCCTGCACATTCTCATTCTTCACCACATCCTTCAACTGACATATCACCTATCAATGATATTCCACCTCTATCCCCAGAACCACTACCTACCACACCTCCATCTCCAATACATAATGAATATCAATCACCCACTCATCCCCCTAGTCCAATCCTACAGATATTCCCACACATACTACCAACATCAGCAATATCTCTCCAATTCCTCCAATCTCATCTCCATCCACTTCACAACCATCCTCTACTCATCCACCAGATTATCTATCTCTCAACATTACCTCTATTGCTGATCAGATTTTTGATCATATCCTTCCTAGAATAAGCCAACTCCTGGATGCAAAATTTGCTTCAGTTCTTCAGGCAATTTCTGCTCTATCTGCTAAGATAGCTTCTCTTCCTTCCTCTCTTGCTGTCCCTTCTTCTAGGGGCCTAGATTTAGGCTATCCTGAAGCTAGGCAGGGGGAGATGTCCTATGAAGAAGCTCCAAAAACAGAAGCTACTCCAAAAGATACAGAAGTTACAGTTTTTGAATTAGATAATTCTGATATAGTACAAAATAAAGAAGATTCAATTTCAGTTTTTGATACAGATATAGTTGATTCTTGTATAGTATCAGATACACAAGTTATAGAAGAAATAAATAGCATATGCATTCATCCATCTTGTGACCTATATAGTTTATTATCAAAATTTGATGTCAAATATACTTCAAGGGTATCACCAAAAGTGTACATAGAGGATTTATCAAAGGCTCTGATATGCCTTCCTTAGAAGACTCAATCTGATATCATAAAAAGTTACATCTCCTCTATTCCTTCAATCACTGATCAAGACATTCAAATGAAGGATCTTTCTGCAGAATATGAAGATGATCTTGCAGAATTCCTTGATGATATAGAAGATCACCCTACTCCACCAGATACAACAGTCTCAAAGATTGTTTCCTCACCTCCAATTCTTGTATGGAATGAAGAACCAATGCCAAGTTTTGATGAAATCTGGAAAGAGGCAGATGCAGAGTTTGACAAAGCTGAAGAAGAAAGATTAAAAGCTCTTGAAGCAATCAAAAGAATTGATGATTTATATAATAAGCCAATTTCTTCTTCTGACTCTAAAGATGATGATGGTGATAACAGTGATTCTGATGTTACATTATCAAGGAAAAGAAAGAAAAGAACAGCTAAGTCAAAGGCTGTTCCCAAGCCTCCAAATCCAAAGAATGACATTCCTCTTTATATTTTGTATGATGTTCCTCTTGATGAGAAAACTCCTCACTGGATGAAGCTCTCTAGAAATGAGAATAACAGGAGGAAGAAATTCAAGAAGACTGGCTACATCCCTGACAAACCTGTCAAGCACAATCATCCTCCTCCTCCTCCAGCAGCTGGTGCAGTAGGATCAGCAGGTGTATCATCCTCTTCTCAGAAGCAAAGTCCTCAACAATCAGGGAGACCTGGTAGTTCTAGTGGTTCTCAAGCCTCTGGATCAGCCAGTGCTCCTCCTTCTAAGAAATCAACACTTGCCTTACAAGAAAGTCAAGCCATTATTTCACCTCAAATATCTTCAGAATACAAACTTCATATTTCTAATGGATCTCTTCACAGAGACAAAGCACCTCAAAAGGTCACTCAAGATAAAGATGATTCAGAAGATATTTATTATTCTCCAGATCCTGAAGAAGAAAGTTTATTTCAAATGGCAAGACTCAAAGAGTCAACTGCTCTTGCACAGAATAACAAGGCAAAAGCAGAAGGTAGAGATTTCTCAAATATCTCAACTATGTCAGAATATAGAAGGAAAGAACTTGAAAAGTACAAACCATGTAAAGCAATTAATATTGTGGAATATATTGATATGCACCCAGAAGCATTTGTTCCTCATGTCAGGGAACAGACAATCATTGGAGCTCAAGATCTGTTTATCAGCAAATAGCAATCAGAAGATCCTAACAGGAAGATCATATTCAAGCCATCTTCTCAGACAAAAAGTCTTAAATCATAGCTTGTGTATGACTGTAAAGTTTCTAAACTCAGAGCATCTTACTTTTATCTTATCTGATGATCTATTTAATTCTGTCGGATATATTTCATTTTATCTTGCTCTGTTGATTATACTCTCTGTTGTATTTATTCAATTAATTGTCAAATAGTATCCTAACCCAAATAGGGGGAGATTGTTGGAACAACCCTATTACTGATTTGGGCTAGGGTCACTATATGTTGATTAGGATCTGTATTGACCCCATTGTATAGTCTTAGGGTGAAGTTTTAGGCTGATTAGATTAGTCAGAACTTAGGAAAATTCAAGTTCAACAAATGGCGAGTGGCGTTCAACGAATGACCAGATTCGTTCAACAAATTATTTCCAGCAGACTGAAGAATTATAGCCAGTTCCAGCACTCGACATTTTCTGAGCAGCGCTCGACAAATGGCTAGCAGCGCTCGACAAATGGCTAGCAGCGCTTGACGAATTCTAGCCAGCGCTCGACAAATTCCTTTCTGAAGCTCAGATCAATATTCTTAGTTGGATATCAGTTCTCTGAACACAAATCAACAGAATAACGGATATATTTATTTCTTCTTGGACGTATTCAGCCAGCCATGTAAGGATATCTTTCTTATTTATTATATCCTTATATTCTTTCTATTCCAAGAAAAAGAATAGTCGTTGACATTTAATGCCAAGGCATCTTTCTCGTCATAAGGAATTGAAAGGACCTGGCAAAATCGTTCTGGGTGGCTACCTAGTTCCAAGAAGGATTTAAGTCAGAAAAATATATTCCTTAAAATGCAGAAGATTTGAATTTGAATATAGACAAGTTATCAGAGAAGAAAATTATCAATTGAGACAGTCGATTTTCTTACAGAGAACAGAGAAAAACTTCACCATCTCTCAGTCTCTCTGTTATCACAGAACAAGGAGAATAGAAGAAGTATTAGAGAAAGAAGAAGAAGAGAATATACTATTCTTTCCAGTTTTCTTCTTCATCAAGACAGCATCCTCATCATTCTGAGAACAAGATTCAATTTCTCAGATCTGCTGCAAGATAAAGTCTTTTAAAGAGCAACAACAATCTGAAGATTAATTTCTTCCAAATAATCTACTACAAAGACATCTGGTTGAGAAAGCTCTGTCCACAAACTATCATCAACTCTCATCAGACAGGGGGAGCTTTCTGCTTCAACACCATTTGTCTTCTCTCAGATCATTGACAGAGAAGAACATTCTAAACCTTTTATCTCATCTTGTACAGGGTTAATTCTCCCTCCAAAAGTTTACCCAGTGGTGGCAAGACACCTTATCAAAAAATCCTTGTGTGGTTTTTAAGCACCTTATCAAAAGCTTATTGGTGTGTGGACACCTTATCAAAAAACCCTTGGTGCCTGGGCACCTGATCAACCCTCCTAGTGGATTCCTACCAAGGGTGGTAGAAGAGTAGACGTACCCAAATTTATTGGGGAACTACTATAGCTCATTGTGTCTTCTGTGCTTGCTTATTTCTGTTTGCTTGTGTTGTGTGCTTTTTACTGTTTCTGTCTTTATCTATAACTCTCACTGATTACACATATACTTAAAAAGTATTTTAAATTCCGTTATAAAACTAAATAAAAAGTTTCAATACTCTATTCACCCCCCTCTAGAGTAATTTAAGATCTGACCTCCACTTTCAAAACACATCACAGAGTGCATAGAGATTTATAGTGATTCCCTGAGTTGGGAATGCCCGCTTTCCCCCTCCACCTGTCTAGTAGTGTGCTAGACTCGGCCAACTCCACCAAAAACTCAGATCTAAAAGATCTTACACCTTAGAGTCCAAGACTCCTACAACTCAGGAATAACAACAGAATCCATACGTCAGATCTAATCACAGGATCCTACAACTCAGAGTATTCCACTCCTACAACTCAAATTCAACTTGAATCCTACCTTAGGAACTGTACAAAGCTCCTTACATTAGATCGTAACTCAGGATCCTACACTCAGGCCTCAAAAGACCATACACTCAAATTTCCTCATAAATCCTACATAAGAAAATATAAAAGTTTACAGAGATTATCTGGACTCAAAAACTTATCTTGAATAGCGTGAGTCTTCTTGAATCCTGTTGCAAAAATGGCTTCTTCCAAAATCTTCTTGCAAAGAGATGATTGATCTTTTGAATCGGCAGATGACTGTTCTTTTCTTCCGGAGAATTGATTAATTTGCTTTTAAGAATTTTGGAAGATATGGGTTGTCTATAAACTACACTTAGAAGGGGGGTGATTAGGTGTTTTCAATATTATTTGCTACTTTACAGTTTGACTATCACAGAACACAAACAATCACAAAAAACACATAAGATTTATAGTGGTTCCCTACAAGATAATGTGTCTAGAGGTAGTCCACTTTCCCTCCCACCTATCTAGCAATGAGCTAGAGTAGGCAACTTCTCCAACTCAGATCTTTTCATTATAAGAAGATATTACAACTCAGGTTTACACAGAACCCTACCAAGCTCAGACCTTACAAGTCTTACAATAACTCATATCTTCAACAAGATCCTACCAAACTCGGGCTCACCAAGAACCCTACCAACTCAGATCTATCAATAGATCCCACCAGCTCAGGCTCACAAAGAACCCTACAAAGTAATATAGAGAGGTTGTTGTAGAATAAAAGACTTCGGGATAAAAGCTTTGAATATCAGGTTTTCTTCTTCTTATAACAATAAGCCCAAATATCTTGTCAATCAATGAACCTTTCTTTAGAATCTTCTCTAGACCTTCACAGCATAGCAGTAGTGAGGACTTCTTCTTGTTGATTCTATTCATTCTCTTCAGGAAGTATGTATGAGAATTAACTTTTTTAGAGAATACTGAGCAAGCGTGTTTCTGTAGATAAAAAATATCTCCATTTATATTGCTCTTCAATTTTGCATAAAACCCCTTGTTGATTATTCCATAATCAATTTTTCATTTGAAATGTCTTGCAGAGTTGGCAATATTTCATCATAATTACTGACCATTCTTGGAACTTGCAGAATATAGAAATAATACATTTCTTCATTAAATATTGTGCAACGACTATATTCTATAGAGAATATATCATTTATTTCTCCTTGAATTGTGCGCAAGATAGGTGACATGCACATTCCCTGAATATCATTTTCCAAGAATGTCTGCGCAATAAATGCTGCTCTGTAACTGTCAAGGCGATAATATTCCTCCAAGACGATATCGCCTTGATTGACAGATATTCTTCCCGGCAATATCGTCGACATACTTCCTTCTTCATGACTCTTCTTGATATCTCAATGATCTTACTTCTTCTAAACGATATTGTCGAGATTTTTCTTTTAATAAAACTTAGACTTATTTATTAGGCTGACAGTCTTTCTTTAAGATGATATCATCTTGATCTTCTAGATGATGTGAGGTCTTCAAATGATGTTTGTCCACATAACCCTTTCTTCATGACTTAAAGAGTTATGACTTTTAATCTTCAAGACTATACCTCTTATTAAAGACTATATCGTCGAGCCATCATAGCTTTATCTACGAAAAGCTTTCTTCAACCTTCAAGATTATACATCTTCTTCAAGACGATGTCGTCGAGTTATCTGAACTTAGTTTTTCTCAACTATAAGCTTTCTTCAACCTTCAAGACTATATGTTTTCTTCATGTCGATATCGTCGAGATATCTGAACTTAGCCATATCAACGATAAGCTTGCTTCAAGATGATATCGTAGAAATGGATTCGACGATATGATATCTTTCTCAATGATTCATCTGCTGAGTCTTGAGACAATATTTTACTTAGTGATATTCATTAATATTATCATCTAGGTACTAGTGATGTAGCCTTGATGCATCTGTCATAACATGAACTTGAACATAACAACAAAAACAACATAGCTTATCTATACTTGTGTTCCTTTTTCAAATCTAGAGACATTGAAGGCATAATACCCAACAATCTCCCCATATTTGAAGAAGCCAGAACTTACAAGTATAGATAGGCCTTACTGACAAATATAATCATTAACAATTAATTAAGCATTTAATTACTGCATATATGGATTAACAACAGTCCAATACATTAACAATATATTAAATGCAAAAATGTAAAGCATTGAAATGTGCATGTGATTGCTAGAATCCTTCTTCAATCCTTCTGAAAATCTTTGCCTTTCCCAGATGGTCCATCCTTCTTGGATTGCTCAGCTTCAGCCAGTTTCTGCTTTTACCTTCAAAATTGTTATAAGGCTTATGGTGATATCTGAGAGGAGCATGGGTAGGCACTGAAGTATCTCCCATCGTGATCTTGTTCCAATAGTCCCTTCTTCTAGCTTGAAACATTTCATATTACTACCATTCGTCTGAGCTGTAGAATGTACCCCTGTCATGCTTTCCTTGCTGGAATAGATTCCAAGTGGTTAGGATGATATCCCTTGATCATGGGCTCCATTCTTCAAAGTTTAGGTTTTTCTTTATCTCTTCCATTCTCCTCCTCTTTGCTTCTTGCTCTTCAAGATCAACAGAATGTCTTTTAATTTTCCTGGCTTGCCTACTCCCGCTGACTGGCTCATCAACAAAATACCCTTGATAGCTATCAGGCTCTTAATATTATTCTGGAGGTACTTCAGGCATTGCACTGTGAGAGGGTTCTTCAGTGAGATTGCTTTAAAGGATTGGATGTTGATAGGCAATCCCATAGTCAATAGGTTCAAGATCCATAGAGAACCTTACTTCATTTGTTAGCGACATGACATGATGGCTTGACATTATCTCCCCCTTTATGGCTTCTAAAATATATCTTTAGAGAGGGATGCCTGAAAGGCCTGAAGTTGTCTAGCCAGAAGATTGTTCAGATTTCCAATAGTATCCATAAGAGTTCCTTGAGATGCTCTGACAGCTTGATTGAAAGAATTAGAAAGATGATATTGCGTGACTTGAAATTGTTGCAGTAAAGTTTCACCTACATTGTCCATTAGCTCCTGAGAGACTTGAGCAGAGGATGATATTCTCTAAAGTACAGTGTTGATGGCATCTTCAAAATCAATAAAGCTCACATCTTGATTGTGTACGATGGACTGCTGATTGTCTTTTAGCATAGACAATCTATCAAGTATAATGTTTAGATGATGTCCAATGAGATAGGTTGTTTGATTGATGTTGGATATTTCAGTCCCTGTATTAGCCACAACATTGGTAGCAGTTTGATATACATTTGTGTTTTGATGATTTAGATGATGAATGTCTTCTTGCAGTACATCTATTCTGGCAGACATGCCATTTTGGCGACTTATAACATCCTGATTGACATAGGTTTCAAATTGTTCTCTTTGTCTATTTAATAGACCTTCCATTTGGGACATGTAATCAGTGGATGGAACTGTAGGAACTTTGCTGGGTAGAGGATGTTGCTCATCTTCTATTCTTTGAGGTGAAGGCAACATTGTGGATTGACCAGTATGCTCCCCCTCCCTTGGTGCAGGGGTTTCAGAGTGGTGCTCATAGTCTTCTAATTCTGAGTGTGTATGCATTTCATCACTAAGAAAATCATTCAAAGACCTGTCAGACTTATCTTGTTCTTCAATAGCTGCATGACCACTGCTTGGGTCTTTCTCAGATTCTTCTAAATGCACATGCAAAATAGCTTCTGAATCAGATAGCTGCTAATGTACTGGATTTACATCCTCTTGAGGTGCTGGATAACTGTCCATCATAGGGGTTTCTTCTCTCATAGGCTCCCCTCAATAGGATTCATGGGTTCCTGAGCAACTATAGGAACTGGGGAAGGGGTCTTTGAGCCTTAAGCACAAGATTCACCTGCTTCCTTTATGGTGAACTTCTTCTCCCACCTACCCATGGTCTTTACATCTATCTTTTTGAGATAGTGGAGAGGGGTAGATTCTGAAAATTGAGAATATGACGGATGCAATTCTTAAGGTACAGAGATAAGATTCTACCAAAGTTTGGAGATCTTATGTTTTTTGTAATCTTTTCAAAAACAAGCTTTCCCCAGTCAGTCCTTTTGTCCAAGATCACTCTGACCATTATCCTAAGCATCCCTTTAGAAACTCTATCATGGGAACCTATTTTACATAGCAGCACTTTCCCAATGATATCTGTAAGTAATTTACCTTGCCTGTTCATGTGCATTCTCTGTAAGCTTCCATAAGGTTTGGTTTCAAAACCACACCATTTCAACCCCTCATAGGTATCTTCCTCTGTGATTTCTTCTTCTGTCTCATCATGTTCAAAAGCAGTGATTTGTAGTACTTTGGAAAAACTTTCTGCAGTCACTTTAATTTGTTGGCCAGCCACAACAGTGAATTTCCCATTCAGATTTATTGAAGTCGACATTTTCATAAAATGCCGAGACGGCAGAGATGTAAAGATGAGTTGTCTTAGTGAGGATGTATTCTAATTCCTATGCATACAACAGGGTGATTACCATATCCAGATCCTCTTCCGTCTTCTCAAAACCACCCTTCAGAAGTTCTCCACTAGAAGGGATTTTCTCGTCATTCTTTTTCGGCGCCATTGCGTTAGCAGAGAGTCGTCGGAAGGAAGAAGATGAAGGAGGGATTCTAGGGTTTCGTGTGTGTGTAATTTCTATGCTTACACAATGTTTAATATATAGAATAATGCATTAGGAAGATAAAGAGGCATGTACCTATTCAAATCCTCCCGTATCATTTTGAGAATCCCGTAATTGCGGCGCAATAATGACGGTGTCGTGTCCTATGATGTAATTTTGTCGGCCTTGATTGAGCTTTGTCGTCGAGAGTGTCGTCGAGATGTCTTTATTCTTATCATCAAAATTGCTTCAGCTTTGTCATTGATATGCCAGTAATGTTGTCGAGACTTGGATGTTGTCGTCAAGACTTCATCAATGTCGTCATTATCAATTAAGACGATATTCTTTGTGAAGCTATTTTCCTCTAGAAGATTTTAAGTTATGCTTTAGTCAACTTTCTGGTGTTCCTGTCTTCAAAACCTAAGGTTGTCAGATCACCTTAGGATGGACCTTGTGTGAGATCCAACCCATTATCAAAATATTTCACACCTGCTAAAAGGAGATATAATGGATTCAACATGCCCAATTTAAGAACTTAACATTCCCAATTCAATTTTGAATTGATTGAACTTAGACTCATCAAGGGACTTAGTGAAAATGTCAGCTATCTTCTTCTCTGTATAGACATACTCAAGGCAGATGTCCTCCTTTTCTACATGCTCCCTAATGAAATGATATCTAATTTTAATATGTTTTGTTCTACTGTGTGCCACAAGATTTTTAGCAATGGAAATGGCACTTGAGGAGTCATAAAAGAGAGGTGTTCTCTTAATGTGCAAATTGTAATCCTCTAATTTGTGTTGAATCCACAGGAGTTGTGCACAGTAACTACCAGCTAAAATGTATTCTAATTTAGCTGTGGAGATAGAAATGTTATTTTGCTTTTTACTACTCCAAGACACAAGCCTTCTCCTCAAGAACTGACAAGTTCCTGAAGTTGTTTTTCTATCCTCTTTACACCCAGCAAATTATGCATAAGAATCACCACACAGCTCAAAATCATCTGACTTAGGATACCAGAGCCCCAAATTTGGAGTACCCTTCAGATATCTTAAAAAAAAAATCACAGCTGAGTAATGAGATTCTTTGGGGTTCACTTGATATCTTGCACAAGCACATATAACAAATATGATGTCTGGCCTAACAGAAGTGAGGTAGAGCAATGAGCCAATTATGCTTCTATACATGGACTCATTATAGGGTTTCCCCCTTTCATCCCTGTCTAGAGATACAGTTGAACCCATAGGAGTTCTCATAGGGGTAGAGTTCTCCATACCAAATTTCTTTATGATATCCAAGGTAAATATGGTCTGAGAAATGAAGACTCCTTCCTCAGATTGCTTTACTTGGGGACCTAAGAAATACTTAAGCTCTCCCATACTGCTCATTTCAAATTTACTATGCATAAGTTTAGCAAACTTTTTGCAAAGACTCTCATTTGTTGATCCAAATATGATATCATCAACATATATATGGACCAAAAGGATCTGTCCATTCAACTCTCTCAAGAAAAGAGTCTTATCAATTTTCCCTGTTGAGAACTTATTTTCAAGGAGAAAGGTAGACATTGTCTCATACCAAGCCCTTGGTGCTTGCTTCAGCACATACAAGGCTTTCTTGAGGAAATAAACATGATCATGAAAGGTTTGAGAGATAAAACCTAGTGGTTGAGCTACATAGACTTCTTCTTTTAGATCTCCATTTAGGATACTGATTTGACATCCATTTGATAGACATTGAATCCCTTGTATGCAGCCTAGGCTAGAAAGAGTCTGATGGCCTCCAATCTAGCAACAGGTGCAAATGTCTGATCAAAGCCTATTCCTTCCTCCTGCATGTATCCTTGAGCTACTAGACTTGCCTTATTCTTTATAATCACTCCAACTTCATCCATCTTGTTTCTGTAGACCCACTTTGTCCCAATAATATTATGCCCTTCTGGCCTTGGGACAAGCTTCCATACTTTGCATCTTTTTAATTGATTGAGCACTTCTTTCATAGCCATAACCCAGAATTGGTCTTTGTTGGCCTCCTCAAATTTCTTAGGCTCAAGTTGTGAAAGAAAACTGAGGTGCAAGTTTTCATTGAGAGCATTTCTTCTAGTCCTAACTCCATGAGTGAGCTCACCAATTATCTGATTTGCTGGATGACTTCTAAGATGTCTCATAGCTGTAGGCATCACTCTTACTGGATTTCTTGTTTTTGTAACTTCTTTAACTCCTGCTTCATGATTCTCATTATGGAGATTTGGCTCTTCAGTGGACTCTTCTACTGTTTTTGAAATGGATTCCAGTGTGGAGGGCTCATTCTTCTCAACTATTTTTTCTTCTCTGATATTGAGGGTCTCTAATCTTTCTTCAATTCAAGCAATGGATGAACTAGAAGAAGGATTATGCAGCATGCTGCTCTCATCAAAAATAATATGTACAGATTCCTCAACTATATGAGCATTCTTATTGAAGACTCTGTAGGCTTTACTATGCTTGTTATATCCTACAAAGACACATTCATAGTTCTTTTCAGAAAATTTGGTAATGTAGTCTTTATTGTTTTTCAGCACATAACATTTACTTCCAAAGATTTTGAAGTAAGCTAGTATTGGCTTCTTACCCTTAATCAACTCATAAGGAGTCTTATTATGGTTCTTATTTATGAGTGCTCTATTTTGCACGTGACTTGCATTGTTGAATTCCTCAGCCCACGGGTATTCTAAGAGTGAGGAGTCACTTAGAATGGTTCTACAAGCTTCAATAAGTGTTTTATTTTTCCTCTCAGCCACCCATTCTGTCGGGGAGTTCGAGGAGAAGAAAACTCATGTAGGATACCTTCTTCACAGAATTTGGTCATGGACCCAAACTGAAATTTAGTTCCATGATCACTTCTGATTTTGACAGCAGAACTGTTTACTTCATTCTGAATTTGTTTAACAAAATTATTGAATGTACTTAGGGTATCAGACTTGTGTTTCAAAAAGAACACCCCGACAAATCTAGAGTGGTCATCAATAATAACCAACTTATAAGCCATTACTCCTAAGTTGTGCACTATCATAGGACCAAATAAGTCCATGTGCAGTAGGTATAAGCATCTAGTGGATTTTTTGTCCTGTATGCTTTTGAATGAAGTTCTTGTTTGCTTGCCCATTTGGCAAGCAAGTCAAGGACTCATCTCTAAGCAATCTAGCTTAGGAGCATCCCTTACCAAGTTCTCTATCATCAATTTCTTGAGAGAATTGTAGTTGATGTGGGCTAGTCTCTTATGCCACTTTACACAAGCAAACACTCCATCATTTGCTACAAGACATACTGGCTCATTTTTCCTAATGCAAATGAAATTTAAGCACTAAATTGTGCCACTTTTAGTGCCTGTTTGGATGGATTCATTCTTAGAATCCTTGGTCAGGCACTAATCCTTGTGGGAAAAAATAGCTTATCCCAAGTCACATAGTTGACTTATGCTTATAAGGTTATGTTGTAACCCTTTAACATAAGCTACTCTTGTGATAGTGACACTACCATTTATGATCTTACCATAGCCCTTGACTACACCTCTGTCAGATCCTCAAAATGTAACTTTGGGTCCATCTTCTACAGGTGTAAACTCCTTCAATAGGCCTCTTGTTCCAATCATATGCCTGGAGCATCCACTGTCCAAGTACCACACATGAGTCATGGTGGTTTTTGGACATACCTGCAAGATAACTATACTTCCTTAGGAACCCAGTCTCTTTTGGGTCCTAGGTGCTTGTTAGAAAATGATTTAGCAGTCTGCCTTTTAGTTGTCATGTGGGAATGATTCTGGACTGTTGGGTTGAACCAGCAGTCTAAGGCAAAATGCCCTACTTTTCCACAACACCAACATTCAAATCTATTGTATCTAGACTTTATTGTGGTGTTTGGACTGACTAGATTAGGTTGTTGCTTGACAACTAACCTTCCCTTCTTTGAAGCTGAACGGTTTTCCCCAACATGGCAATTTCTGAAGGCCTTCACTGGAGGATTCTATTGGGGTGCAGATAGTGCACTCTTCCCAAGGAAAGTTTGTCATTTGCTTAGCTAGGTAGAAGGCATCTTAAGACTGCTGCCTTTATTTTGGCATTCTTTGAGTCCATAGATGTTACTGTGATCATATAAATTTGTGGGTATGATCACTTTTCTAAAGATTATATTTCCTTGGGTAGATTTCCCAGAGTGTTCACCTTGAGTGTAGCCCAAACCTTGCTTATTTGTTTGTGAAAAGATATCATTCAAGGGAAGAACTGTTTGTGTCTTGGAATAACTAGCCACAATCTTCATTTCCTTTAAGAGCATATCCTCCAGCTCTTTGATTCTAAAATTCTTGCGCTTGATGACTTCAGTCAAAGTGTTAGTGCTTAGTGGAGAGATTGATAATTTGGTTTTCTCTTGAGCTAGCTCAGTTACTTTCTGAAGTATTTCATCTCTCTTGTCACTCAAGAAGATGATCTCTTCAACTTGTGCTTTACAGCGAGCCTTTGCTTTCTTAAGGGCATCAAGCAAGGCACCAAATTTCTTTATATAATCAGTGTCAACTTCTCTTACTGTTGAAGAGGAGCTGGCATCTGAATTTGTGTCAGAGATGGTAGGAGAAGCTTTAGAAATTACCTGTTTGTGATGAGTTTCATCACAACATTCTTCATCTGAGAAAGCAATGGCTGCTATATGGATATCTGATTCTGATGAAGAGAAATTAGTGTCACTTTCACTGAGTGTCTTCACTTTCTTTGGCACAAGGCTTTTCTCTGACTTCCTGTTTTTTGAGTTCTTTCTTTCCGCACTCTTCTCTTGTCTTTTGAATGGACATTCAGCAAGGACATGTCCAGGCTTTTTACAGTTGTAGCAAATAATGTTAGAAGAATTATTTTTGCTGGATTTGGAGTCATACCTGTCTGATCTGTGTTTCCTCCTAGACTTCTCTTCTGTCCTGGAGCTAGAGGGTGAAGCTTCATATCTTCTATTCCCTCTTCTTCTGTTTCTCAACAGTTTATTAAACTGCTTGATGAACAGTAAAAGATCTTCATCAGAGAGTTCTGAGCTGGAGTTGCTTGAGGTCTCTTCCTCTGATACATAGACAAGCTCCACTGTCTTGTACTTTTTGGAAGCTTCAGCTTTAAAGGCCACTGCCATTTCTCTATTATAATCCTTGGAGTTTTCCTCCCCAGCCTTTCTAGTATTTAGCTGCAGCTCATATGATAGGAACTTTCCATATAGCTGTCTACGCTCCATTGCTCCCAGATTTCCAACTTCCCTTATTGCACACAGCTTTATGTCCCATTATTTGTTAAGAGATCTCAGGAATTTGTCATTTAGCTCATAGTTGGTGAACTTTCTTTCATAAGTTCTGAGCCCATTGACAATCCTGAAGAACTTCTCATAGCAGGTAACTATATCATCCTTCTTATTTTGCCTGAAGGATTGATACTCCTGATTCAGGAGGGATTTTCTGTCATCCCTGACTTCCTCAGTTCCTTCCATGTGAACAACCAATGAGTCCCATATTTCCTTAGCTGTTTTGCAATGAATTCGTTTTTGAAATGTTGAATCATCAATTGTATTTACAATGATGTTCTTAGCCCTTTTGTCCATAGTGACCAAGGCAACTTCATCCTTGGTGAGTTGGGATAAGGTCTTATGTGTGGGAGTTGTTGTTGTTGGATCCACAGGGATGTTCATGAGAATATAGGGTCACTCTTCCACTGTCAAGTAGACTCTAGGGTCTAAGGATTTCATGTACAACTTAATTCTTTTCTTCCATATGGTGAAGTTCTCCTTGGTGCATATGGGAAGCTTCATTGAGCTCATTCCCTTATGATGCTCACTAGCCATTGACTTAGCACAACCCACTAATTTTGTAGATCTTGTTCAAAGCTGTTAGGCCTTTGAACTCAACCTACCTCTGATACAAATTGAAAGATATGGGTTGTCTATAAACTACACCTAGAAGAGGGGGTGATTAGGTGTTGTCAATATTATTAGCTACTTTAAAGTTTGACTATCACGGAAAACAAACAATCACAAAAAAACACACAAGATTTATAGTGGTTCCCTACAAGACAATATGTCTAGAGGTAGTCCACTGACTTGGTATTTATTAGGTGTCAACTTATCACATAGAGGTGGGGGGGGGGGGGTGAATAGGTTTTGAAAATTATTTTATCCCCTTTAGGTATTCTTGATTTCTGATTAGTAGATCTAAAAATTATAAAGCACAACACGGAAAAGCACACAGTGATCTATAGAGGTTCCTCAAGACCGGGTGTCTTCAGTAGTCCTCTTTCCATATGTGCCTACCTAGCAGTATGCTAGGCTCGGCAATCTCTGCCAAATCTTCAGGCCCACAAGCCTTACAACACGGACCCGCAAGTCCTACAGCCTAGGCCCGCAAGCCCCTACTGCACCCGAGCCCGCAAGCTCGACACTCAGGCCCTCAAGCCCTACACAACACAGACCCGCAAGTCCTGTGCCTACAGCCTAGGCCCGCAAGCCCTTACTGCGCCCAAGCCCTCAAGCTCGACAATATCGGACCCGCAAGTCCACTGCCCTGGCCATCAATCCTCACAGCTCTCCAGCCCTCAAGCTAGACAAACTCAGACCCGCAAGTCCACTGCCCTGGCCCTCAAGCCTCACAGCTCTCCAGCCCTCAAGCTAGACACTTAGGCACTCAAGCCTTACAACAATAAAAGGTTTACAGTAACAAACACTGTTTCTTCTGCCTGATGAAGAACGGCAACTTAGCCTGATGGAGATCGCCTTCTTGAGGTTGAAGAAGATGTTTCTGATTCAGATCATGAAAGCACAGTTCTTCTTCAATCTCTTCTCTTAGCCTGATGAGGAGCGGCTTCTTATCAGTCGATGGAGATGATTGATTATTCTGAGAACGCTTGATTCTTGTTCTCTACTTGTTCCTCTTCTTCTCCGCAGAATGTACTATTGTATTGAGAAGCAACGGCGGGATTCTTTTTCGTTTTTTTTTTCTCACCAAGATTAATTTCTTCTAGGGCATCCTCTTATCTATTTTATAAGAGCGCGAGGCTCCCAACGGTCTTCTGAAAAAGTTCCTTAAGTGTCAGACGCCCCATTCCTTAAGAGCACGCGCTGATTGGACAATCAGGCGGTGACATTAATTGCTGACAGTGCGTCCGTAACATTTGAATTCCATCTCGACGATATTTCTAGCTCCATGACGATACTTGCAGCATTATGACGATATGGATAATATCTTGACGACAGGACTTTGTCGATGCCTTCGACCATGGTAGATCTTCAAGTTTTCTAGCTTCTGCCTCTGACATTCATATATCGACGATATGTGATATCCTGGCGTTTCTGCATATGCAACGATATGCAATCTCTTACCGTGTCGTCGTGATCTTCTTTCTTGCAGACTGTCGTCGTAATAACTTTGTTCTCTCGACGACATGAGCGATATTATGTCGACAGACTATGCTTTAGCAACTGCTTATCTTTAGCTGCCCTTCTTCAGTCTTCTCAATGTCAAGGCTACTTTGTTGATGTCGACGATACTGCATCTTCTCGACGACATTCCTTCCTTTGATATCTTCATGTCTTCTCTGCGTTCGACGAACTTCATTCAGCGTTCGACGAACAGCATTCTGCGTTCGACGAACTTCATTCTTCTGTCCCGTCTCTGCGTTCGACGAACTTCATTCTTCGTTCGACGAACTTCATTATGCGTTCGACGAACTCGCCAATTCTCAGCATTTGCCTCTGTACCATCTTTGCGTTCAACGAACTTCGTTCTTCGTTTGACGAACTTCGTTTTTCGTTCGACGAACTTCATTCTTCATTCGACAAACTCGCCAAGTCTCAGCATTTTCTTTGCTTATCATCATGACGACAGGCATACTTTGTCGATGACATTTTCTATTCTTCTCAATGATATAGTACTTAGTGAAATAACTAAAGTACTTGATATATTGTCGATCTCTGCGAGCATGAACTAGATATGACATTAAATACAACTTGCACTTATCATTGAGCTGAGCACTTCTTCAAATCAGGAACACTGCTGGGCACTATTCCCAACAATCTCCCCCTAATTGAAGAAGTCAAAACCCACTGAATGATAAATGCTACTCAAATAAAAGGTTTAATATTTTAAACAAACAAGCATATAATGATGACATTGCAGCTATAATTGAGTGAACACATAATTTGACAAATATTACTTCATTTATAAATAGTGCCAAATGTTTTTAAAAGTTTTGACATTTCTACATTTAGCCCCCTAAAGATTTAGCCTTCTATATCTCTGGTGCCCTTATATCAGCTTCACCCTTTGCTTTTTGGCACTGGCTTCCTGTTCCTTTTCAGCTTGTCGGATGAAGTGCTCAAATGGTTTAGGATGATACTTTAGAGGTTCAGGAGTGTCAGCTGGAATTCTTCCTGCTTGCTTATTCCTTCTGTATTCTCTCCTTACATCTTCTTGATCTTCATGATTAGCCCATTCTTGAGGACTATATCATTGTATCTTTCACCTTTATTAGCTTTCACTTGCTCCCATGCTTTTAGAATGATGGTCCTGGATATGGGACTCCATCTTTCGTAGTCATCCTTTTTCCCCATTTCCTCCCTGTACTTTCTCTTTCTCATTTTTATTTCTTCATCCTCCAGTGCTTCCTTTTCTTTACCCTTATCAGTATCAGGAATATCTATATGTTGCTCTTCAGCAGGCTCGTCATAATGTAGAGGAGGGAGATTCATTGCTTCCCTGATGGGGTTTGTGGTCCAGATGGGATGATCACCACTGGCCTTTATCATTGATCTCTCCCCCTTTATGACTTCTTCAGATATCCCCCTTTGGAGATTCTCCTCGGAGGCCAATATCTTGTTTTTGAGCATATGGATTCCTGCTTCCAAGTGATTTTTGGTCTCAAGCAGATGACTGTCTAGATCTTTATTGTGGTGATCTAGACTTTCTTGGAGATCAGTTTTGTGTTCAACCATCTTCTTGGTGGAAGCAATGTATGCCTTTTCTATGCTGCTGACAAACAATGTCTGATTAACCCCTAGGTTAGATACACCCTTGTGAGTACGGACAGTGTATTCTTACAGATTTTTCACATCATTTCTTAGGCTTGCCGTTTCAGCAGATAGTTCCCTTCTTAAGCTCATTGATAGCTGAGGTGGCATAGCTTTCAAGTTTTAATCTTTGCTCTTCCAGGGGCATCTTTATCTGAGATAATAGTGAGAGCTCCACTGGTCTATTCTCTGGAGATGAACTATCTTGTTCCTCTTCTTCATTCCCTTCAATTATTGGAGATAGAGATTTTCTTATGGGTGAATGGTTTGGCTCATTTTCCTTTTTAGGACATTGTTGATCTTTGCTAGTCTCATCAATAGGGTTCTCTTGGTTGTCCTCTTGCATTGCTGGTTCAGAATGACTAGCATCCTCAGCCCTTATGATCTTATTGATCACTTCTTCCACTTGAGCAGGGAGCTTACTTTTCTTCTCCCCCTCAGTTTCAGCACTTCCTTGATCTGTTCCTGCTGTTATCCTGGATCCCTAACTTAGAGCAGAGGTCTGGAGGGCGACATTCCTTGTTTCCGCTGGTACCTCAGAGTCAGATGGAGGTGAGTTGTTGCCTGACTCACTTCCTTCAGACGAGCTTTCTCCCTTCTTCTTCATTTCTTCTGTTGTATTCAACTTCTTGGGAGGTTTAGTAAGAACTTTCTCCCACCTTTCCAGTATTCTGATATCCATCCTTCTCATGTGATGGATTTTTACTCCATGCTTTTTGTTAAAGCTTTCAGGGTAGGATAGCAGAAGATACAGTGATAGTATTCTTCCTAGATTTGGAACTTGAAGACTGTCTTGAATTCTCTTGAAAATAATCTTACCCCAGTTGGTCTTCTTCCATAGGATTATCCTTGCCATTGTCTCAAACATGGACATGTATATCCTATCATGCGACCCTACCATACAGAGGAGGGCTTTTCCCACAATGTCTGCCATCAGCTTTCCTTATTGATTGAAGCTTTTCCTTTCTAGAGACCCATTGGTCTTGCTCGAATGCCCGAACCATGCCAGAGCCTTGTCAAGGTCTTCCTGGGTGATCTTTTCATCTTCCTCCCCCTTGAAAAAGGTCGGCAACTGAAGAGCCCTGTTCAATCTCTTGGGATTCACCTTGACCTTTATCTCGTTGATTACGCTCTTCACATACATTCCCTTTGAGCCACCCTTGGCATTCGAGTAGAACTCCAGCACTTCTCTTTTTAATATTACTGTCGGATCAGAGAGGGCGAACTCCAGTCCGATGGCCTCGAGCAGCTTAATGGTGCTCTGGATTTCTTCTGATCCTTCTGAGAACCCATTCCTCACCACTTCACATCCTTCGTACAAAATATCTTCCTTCTTTGGCGCCATCTTTTGCTTGATCCAGGAGGATTTCAGCACTGTCGACTCGTCCACTCTTAGAAGGCATGGAGAACACGACGGCTTTTTAGGGCTAATGTAGAGAGTGTTTTAACCTTAAGACATTTGACCTTATTTATAGTGTCCGAGTTGGAAGTCGAAGTGTCATTTGATAAATGTCTGATTAACTCAAGTTTAGCTGTAATGATTGGTTAAGCACACGTTTATTTAAGAGTCCGCAGATGATTGGATATCGTCGTGATGCAGATTCGATGTCGAGGAGTCATTTCGACGATACCAATCATCATTTCGATGATATGGCTTAGGTTCACTCTTTTGTATGACCAGTGTAATGCTTTTAGCAGTGCCATACATATGTGCTCCTTGAATGATAACTTTTACTCACTTGAGCGAAAATTACTTTTACAAAATGATAAAGATGAGGTTATGTATTGAGCATCAACATAGTTACCTTCACCTTAGCTTTTAAGTCTTCTTGAGCTAGTAGCTCCCCCTTGATGGGATGTCCACTTATCTTTACTCTTAGCTCCCCCTTGATCAGTTCACCTTGGCATGTGGTGAGTTTTTCTTAGTCGAGAGTTGAGCCTGGAGCACTTATTGTCCATTAGCCTTGTTTGCTTTTGATTGGCTAAATGGACTACCCTGCAAGAAAGATTTAATAATCCTTAGGAACCCAAGGTGACTTGGGTCCTAGGTTCTTGTTAGCATAAAAGGGAATTCTTCTACTCACCCCAGCCCTTCCAGGAGGTCTCTCCTTTGCATTAGGCACACTAGGGTTGTGCCAACAGTCAATGGCAAAGTGTCCCACTTTGCCACAGCACCAACATTCATAGATGTTGTACCTTCTTTTCAGAACAATTTTTGAAGTATGCTCAGTAGAGAAGGCAGCATCATTCTTCCAATCTCTTTCAGCCAAGAATTGACTAGCTGCTCTAGTATAATTATTTCTTCTTGCCTTTATCTGTTTGTCAGCAACAGATGTCAGCTTGGTAGCTGACATGGTGTTGATGGCATCAGATATGATCAAGTGAGAATTGATTATACTGGGGCTACCAGTTTGCTTCTTATCTGGAAGTGATTGGGAAGATGTTGCTCCTTTATCCTTAAAACTGGGGGTTGGGGCACCGAACACAAATGGTCCATGATGGGCCATTTGGATTTCCTCATGGGGAGCCTTTAATGCCCTCATCCCCATGCCCTTTCTCTTCCCATAGTCAAGAGCATTTCCATGACTAATGGAGCATCTATTCATCCAGTGACCATGGACACTGTCCTGATCATACCTATTAGAGGGAAGCACTACCTTTTGAAAGTTGGTATGAGGCTCTGCTTTAGTTTTGCCCCTTTCTCCATTCCCAACATCTATTGCCCCTTCATTGAAACCCAATCCCCTCCTATTTCCACAGGAAGAGAAGGTGTCAATGATGGGCAGTACTATTTTGGGCTTAGAGAATTGAGCTACCAAGCTTCTTTCCATAAGAAGGTCATTCTCAAGTTTCTTGATAAGCTCTTCCCTTTGGCTTCTTTCATCATAAAGCTTGTCTATAATTTTCTTGAGCTCACAGGAGTTGGTGCCCTCATTAGGGGACATACCCATTTCCTTGTTCATCTCAGCCTTAATGGGCCTGAATGAATCTAGCTCCCTAGCTTGCTTCTCAACAAGCTTCTTGCTCTTTCTCGGAGCTCCCAAGAGATCATCAAACTGCTCTATTAGATCAGCATGGTTCTTATTGTTCATGATGAGCAGTCTTCTGCATCATCTTCAGAAGATGTATAATCACTTGATGCACTCCTGGTCTTCTTAAATGATGTAGATAGTAAAGGTGTGTGAGTGATGCATACTTGATCATGATGTGATTCATCATGATTTTCTTCATCTGATAGAGCCTTCAACCCATAAACCTCCTCATCCTCAGAATCACATTTTGTGAAAGTCAAGGGTGCTCTTATTCTTCTTCTGACTACAGATCATTCTTCATCTTCTGATTCACTGTCTGAAGTAGTCAGGGGTGCTCTGATGCATACCTCTTCATGAGGGGTTTCTTCTTAAAAATGTTCCTCTGACCCTTCCATGAGGACCCCTAGGGAGTTCCACATGTCTTTTGTTGTTTTGCAATGAGTCAGCTTCTGGAGTATTGGCAGATCAACTACACCAGCTAGAATACTTCTGGCTTCTTTGTCCAAGCTGGCTAGAAGGATCTCATCTTTTATCATAGTCATGGAGGGTCCTTCTTGAACAATTAAAAACATTTTGGGATCCATTGCCTCCATGTATATTCTTGCTCTTACTTTCCAAAGGACAAAGTTCTCCCTGGAACAAATAGCTATCCTTGATTCCATAGCTGTGAAAAATGGACACCCACGGGCAGATCTGTTCAAGCTGTTAAGCTTTTATTTGAACAACCTCCCTCTGATACCACTTGGTATTTATTGGGTGTCAACTTATCACCTAGAGGGGGGGTGAATAGGTTTTGCAAATTATTTTATCCCCTTTAGGTATTCTTGATTTCTGATTAGTAGATCTATAAATTATAAAGCACAACACAGAAAAGCACACATTGATCTATAGTGGTTCCTCAAGACCGGGTGTCTTGAGTAGTCCTCTTTCCCTCTGAGCCTACCTAGCAGTGTGCTAGGCTCGGCAAACTCCGCCAAATCTTCAAGCCCGCAAGCCTTACAACACGGACCCACAAGTCCTACAGCCTAGGCCCGCAAGCCCCTACTGCACTCGAGCCCGCAAGACAACACTCAGGCCCTCAAGCCCTACACAACATAGACCCGCAAGTTCTGTGCCTACAACCTAGGCCCGCAAGCCCTTACTGCGCCCAAGCACTCAAGCTCTACAATATCGGACCCGCAATTCCACTGCCCTGGACCTCAAGCCTAACATCTCTCCAGCACTCAAGCTAGACAAACTCGGACCCGCAAGTCCACTGCCCTGGCCCTCAAGCCTCACAGCTCTCTTGCCATCAAGCCAGACACTTAGGCCCTCAAGCCTTACAACAATAAAAGGTTTACAGTAACGAACACTGTTTCTTCCTGATGAAGATCGGCAACTTAGCCTGATGGAGATCGACTTCTTAAGGTTGAAGAAGATGTTTCTGATTCAGATCTTGAAAGCACAGTTCTTCTTCAATCTCTTCTCTTGGCCTGATGAGGAGCGGCTTCTTGTCAGTCGATGGAGATGACTGATTCTTCTGAGAACGCTTGATTCTTGTTCTCTACTTCTTCTTCTTCTTCTCCGCAGAATGTACTGTTATATTGAGAAGCAACGATGGGATACTTTTTCGTTTTTCTTTTCTCACCAAGATTAATTCCTTTTAGGGCATCCTCTTATCTCTTTTATAAGAGTGTGAGGCTCCCAACAGTCTTTTGAAAAATTTCCTTAAGTGTCAGACGCCCCATTCCTTAAGAGCAGGCGCTGATTGGACAATCAGGCGGCGTCATTAATTACTGACAGCGCGTCCGCAACATTTGAATTTCGTCTCGACGATATTTCCATCTTCATGCCAATACTGACAGCATTACAACGATATGGATAATATCTCGACGACAGAACTTTTTTGATGCCTTAGACCTTGGTAGATCTTCAAGTCTTCTAGCTTCTACCTATGACATTGATATCTCGACGATACGAGATATCCTGGCATTTCTGCATATACAACGATATGCAATCTCTGACTGTGTCATCGTGATCTTCTGTTTTGCAGATTGTCGTCGTAATCACTTTGTTCTCTCGACGACATGAGCGATATTATGTCGACAAACTATGCTTTAGTAACTGCTTGTCTTCAGTTGCCCTTCTTCAGTCTTCTCGACGTCAAGGCTACTTTGTTGATGTCGACGATACTGCATCATCTCGACGACATTCCTTCCTTTGATATCTTCATGTCGTCTCTGCATTCGATGAACTTCATTCAGCGTTCGACGAACAGCATTCTGCGTTCGACGAACAGCATTCTGCGTTCGACGAACAGCATTCTGCGTTCGACGAACAGCATTCTGCGTTCGACGAACAGCATTCTGCGTTCGACGAACAGCATTCTGCTGTCGCGTCTCTGCGTTTGACGAACTTCATTCTTCGTTCGACGAACTTCATTCTGCGTTCGACGAACTAGCCAATTCTCAGCATTTGCTTCTGTCTCGTCTTTGCAGTCGACGAACTTCATTCTTCGTTCGACGAACTTCATTCTTCGTTCGACAAACTCGCCAAGTCTCGGTGTTTGCTTTGCTCATCATCATGACGACAGACATACTTTGTCGGCGACATTTCCTATTCTTCTCGACGATATAGTACTTAGTGAAATAACTAAAGTACTCTACATATTATCGATCTCTGCAAGCATGAACAAGATATGACATTAAATACAACTTGCACTTATCATTGAGCTGAGCACTTCTTCATATCAGGAACACTGCTGGGCACTATTCCCAACACACTGTCCCTCCCACCTATCTAGCAATGAGCTAGACTAGGAAACTTCTCCAACTCAGATCTTTTCACGATAAACAGATCTTAAAACTCAGGTTCACACAGAACCGTACCAAGCTCAAACTTTACAAGTCTTACAATAACTCAGATCTACAACAAGATCCTACCAAACTCGGGCTCACCAAGAACCCTACCAACTCAGATCTATCACTAGATCCTACCAGCTCAGGCTCACAAAGAACCCTACAAAGTAATATAGAGAGGTTGTTGTAGAAGAAAAGACTTCATGATGAAATCATTGAATATCAGGTCTTCTTCTTCTTGTAACAATAAGCTCAAATATCTTGTGGATCAATGAACCTTTCTTTAGAATCTTCTCTAGACCTTCACAGCACAACAACAGTGAAGGCCTCTTCTTGTTGATTCTTTTCTTTCTCTTCAGGAAGTATGTATGAGAATTACTTTTGAGAGAGAATACTGAGCAAGCGTGTTTCTGTAGATAAAAAATATCTCCTTTTATATTGCTCTGCAATTTTGCATAAGACCCCTTGTTTATTATTCCATAATCAATTTTCTGTTTGAAGCGTCTTGTAGAGTTGGCAATTTTTCATCATAATTACTGGCCGTTCTTGGAACTTGCAGAATATAGAAATAATAAATTCCTTCATTAAATACTATGCAACTGCTATATTCTGTAGAGAATATATCATTTATTGCTCCTTGAATTGTGTGCAAGATAGGCGGCATGACAATTCCCTAAATATCAATTTCCAGGAATGTTTGCGCAATAAATGCTGCTCTGCAACTGTCAAGGTAGTAATATTCCTTCACGACGATATCGTCTTAATCGACAGATATTATGCATGACAATATCGTCGACATACTTCCTTCTTCACGACTCTTCTTGATATCTCAACGATCTTACTTCTTGTAGACGATATCGTCAAGATGTTTCTTTTAATAAAACTTAGACTTATTTATCAGGCTGAGAGTCTTTCTTCAAGACGATGTCGTCTTCATCTTATAGCCGATGTGAGGTCTTCAAAAAAATTTTGTCCACATTACCCTTTCTTCATGACTTAAAGAGTTATGTCTTTTAATCTTCAAGATTATACCTCTTCTTCAAGATGATATCGTCGAGACATCTTAGCTTTATCTATGATAAGCTTTCTTCAATCTTCAAGACATAACATCTTCTTCAAGACGATGTCGTCGAGTTATCTGAACTTAGTCTTTCTCAACTATAAGCTTTCTTCAACCTTCAAGACTATATGTTTTCTTCAAGATGATATCGTCGAGATATCTGAACTTAGCCTTATCAACGATAAGCTTTCTTCAAGACGATATCGTCGAAACTGATTCGACAATATGATATCTTTCTCAATGATTCATCTGCTGAGTCTTGAGACGATATTTTACTTAGTGATTTTTATTACTATTATCGTCTAGATACTAGTGATGTAGCCTTGATGCATCTGTCATAACATAAACTTAAACATAACATCAAAAACAACTTAGCTTATCTATACTTGTGTTCCTTCTTCAAATCTAGAGACATTGGAGGCTTAATACCCAACAAATTTCTCCTCTATACTTGATCTCTTGGATGAATAACACGTTGATGGTGCGAGCTCTTTCTTTAGAATGATTGAGATTATGATTGTGAATCTTATCATTAGGGTTTGTTGATTTCCTTCTCATCCCTATTATAGGGATATTCACTAATGATCGAATCCTTGGATATCCATTATGTCAAAGATCTTAATTCTATAAAGCACAGCTTTGATTGGCCCAATCTGTGGCGAAAATAAATGAGATAACACTAAAATCATGCCTAAATTTGAAATTTGGCCTTTCCACAATTCGACTAGATTTCTGGTCGAATGTTCTTGATGTATAGTCAAAAATTGATCTTCTGGTCAAATCTGGACTTAGCAAAACTTCATTAGTTAAAACATTCTGCACGAATCACCTTGATGATACTTGTAGTCTACAAGACGATATAGTTAAGTTGATCTTTTGGTCAAATCTGGACTTAGCAAAACTTCTTTAGTTAAAACCTTCTGCATGAATCGTCTTGATGATACTTGTAGTCTACAAGATGATATTTGACTACCACTGTCTTCTAGCCGAATGAATGAGCTTATCAAGTCGAATTCTATGTTTAACACGATAACTGCCTTATAAATTTCTGAAATGTCGTGTTGACTCCTCGACAACATTTCACTTGTCCTCGACGACAATTGAGATAACCTCGATGATAAATAACTTAGTCTTTACTCAACTCAATATATTTTGAAATGTCGTGTAAGTTCCTCGATGACATTTCACTTGTTCTCGATGACAAATGACAAAACATTGACGATAAAGGGCTTCGTCTAGACGATAATGGAATTAGCCAAATTCTTCCTTTATTAATAGCTTCCAAACATTTGTTGATCATCTCCAAGATGATATGAGAATAGATGAACCTTGTCAAGAAGATATCGTCTTGGATAGTATATTACCAAGATGATATTTGGAGGTTGTGTTGCTTCTTTTAATTAAGACAATATTTGACTTAAGCTAAGATTCTACAAGATGATATCGTCTTGAAGCTTAAGTTATTCAAGACGATGTCAAAACCTTTATTCAGCGATATTCGGACTCTCCAAGATGATACTACTTAGTCAATTTCTGAACATTCATAAATTCAGATCTTTTGCTCTTTGTGACTTGCCAAACCATTATTCCTGATGTTAATAAGTTAGTGACAAGTCTAATATAGTCTAGATCATAGGTTGACATGGTGTTTTGCATAATAAGGGATTGCATTGGCAAAATTATGTCTGATGACACTAAGTCGAGCTTGATGAGTCCTGATTATATACACCTTCATGGACTCATCCGGGCCATTATTTAGTCAATATCACGCACTTTAGCCTTATTATAGTTTATAATTGATAACCCATGCTAGGTGCACATTTTGGCCCACTTTGGTGTGTTTTCGTGTTTATTTCCTTTCATAGTACTCATATGTTGTTAAGTGCCACTTTCGGTGGCTAGATCTGTGTTTGTGCTGGAATAGGAGGCGTGCAAGTGTTTCCGGTGCAATTCTGCACAGGAACACTGCGCACGATCACTTGTTCTAGTGCGCACGACCACCGGTCGTGCGCCACTGATCGTGCGCACTTAACCCCTTTTTACGAGTTCTGTCTGGTGCAGTGCGCACGACCATCAACTCCAGTGCGCACGACCACCGGTCGTGCGCCACTGTCCGTGCGCACTTAATAGTAATTTTATGAGTTCTGTCTCACCTATTGCGCACGACCACCGACGCTAGTGCGCACGACCAATGGTCGTGCGCCACTGGTCGTGCGAACATTTTATTTTATGATTTCATCTCGTGCAGGTTCTGTCCAGGCAGTGCGCACGATCGCAGGATTCCAGTGCGCACGACCACTGGTCGTGCGCCAATGATCGTGCGCAGTGTTTAATCCAGCGCCTATTTAAGCGCCTGTTGCGATTTTAGGGGGAGGATTCATTCCGGGAGCGGGATTTCTGTTCCGTACGCCGCCGACCGCCCCCTTGGATCGCCCCTACTTCATCTCCTACGCAAGGGGAAGCTTCCTCGGTCCATTCCTAGACATCCTTCATCGTCCGTGAGCGTTCTCCATCATCCGCAAGCCTCCAAGCAATCATTTTCGCTTTCCGCCCGGTGAGAAGAAGAAGAGACCTTGAGTCGAAGACGACGGAGCACGTAGGGAGATTGTGACAGCCCTCTACGCCGGAAGCATCGTCCGCCCGAGTCCGGAGGTAGCCCGACAACCTACCATTCCGGCCGTGAACGGCCGCTAGTCTTCACCACCGGTTATCTCCTTCCTCTTTCCTTGATTGTACCCCTTTGAATCTTTTACTAAATGAATATTGTGATATTTACTTGATGAGAATGAATGTTTCTGTGTTCTTATTCATGGGTTGGTTGTGATTCACCACGTTCAAGCGCACTCACTCACACACACGCACGCAAGGTGTTTGCTCCGTGTTGGCAAGAGCTAACGACGGTCGTGAAGAGGTGTTTGCGACCCCCACTCTCTCGCGCCTGAGTCCACTTCATTCGCCTCACGAAGCACAGCATCGCGGCCGTTGCATCCACCTCACATTGCGAAGCGGTGTTCTCGACCCGCATCTCTTTTATTGTTGTTAAAATTAGGAAAACCAACCAAAAACCCCTCTTTGTGTTTGTGAAACGCTTGTGTAACAATATTCACTGCGCGATTCGATCACCCATCCTGCATTCCTCAAGAGACCGACATCCGGGGAATTTATTCTCCACAATTATTACTTGACAGCGACCGGTGCACTTGCCGACGCGCATCAAGTTTTTGGCGCCGTTGCCGGGGAACGCAGGCGTGTATCGTCTTGTGTCGTGACTCTCGTTACACGAGCAGTTGTTTTTGATCTTTTCGTTTTCTTCTTGTTGTTGACAGTGCATGCAGAGGCAGATTGCAGGTGAACTTGCACCTTTTGACCCAGAAATCGAACGAACCGCTCGCGCGCGAAGGCGTGCTGCGGCTCTGCAAGCAGCCATGGGTGATCATGTGAACCCGAATGATGCTGATGCGCGAGTGCACGATGAGGGGCAAAATCCGGCCACTGATGAACAGGAGGCGGAGAGACCTCGGCCTCGTACTATGAGAGATTATACCACCCCCACTGCTGGAAGCGTGTATCCGGGCTTTGGGCCCAATATCATGAACAATCAGTTTGAGATAAAGCCGGCGATCTTAAACATTATCCGAAACCATGCTCAGTTTTCGGGGATGGCTAGCGAAGACCCGCATCTGCATCTGGCAGAATTCTCTGATATTTGCGGAACTTTCCGCTATGCGGGCATTGCTGATGACACAGTCAAACTGAGACTGTTCCCCTTCTCCCTCCGTGATAAAGCAAAAGTATGGCTTCATTCCATCCCGCCCGGGACTGCTGCAACATGGGATGCCCTTGCATCCAAATTCCTGGCTAAATTCCACCCGGTGGATAAGATTGTAAGCTTGCGGCGTGAAATCGCCACATTTCGGCAGTTGGATCAAGAGACTCTTGCGGAAGCTTGGGAGCGCCTCAATGAACTCCTTCGCCGTTGCCCTGGCCACGAGCTCCAGCCATGGAACGTGGTTGAATTGTTCTACTTCGCGATCGAGCCCAATTATAGGGCAATGATCGATGCTGCGGCCGGTGGCACCTTGATGAACCACACCCCTGAAGATGCCCTGCGGATTTTGCGTGACACTGCCTCCCACAGTACCTTCTAGACTGCAGGGAGAAACGCTCCAAGAAGCAGCCGAGGACTCTTCATGGTTGATTCTCTTCCTTCTCCGTCTCCATCTGCTGCCATCATTACTTGTGAAGGATGTGGAGGTGGAGGCCACCATGCTTACGAATGCTCGGGGAACCAAGTGGTAGGTGATTTCGCGCACTTATCTTTAAATGAATCTGTGAATTATGTTGGAAATCAGTCCAAGGGGGCGCCGTATAATAACACTTATAATCCGGGAGCGAGAAGTCATCCGAACTTCTCGTGGAATCCCAACACGCCCGGCCAACGATGGTCACCGGGGCAGCATCAAAATGATGCTTACGCCTCCGGGAGCCAACCGAGGCCGCCGCACCCGGATTACAACCAAGCACCCCCTACTCAAAAGAAGAGTAATTTAGAAGAAATGATGGAAAAATTCATGCTTGTAGCTAACTCGAATATGGCAAACCAAACTGCATCTATGCGAAACTTGGAGACGCATTTGGGCCAATTGGCCCAAGCGCTAACTGAGCGTTCGCAGGGGTCCCTTCCCAGTAATACGGAAAAGAATCCCATTGATCAAGGGAAAAGTCTGGGGGATGTGGTGGATGCCAATCCGAGTGAGCTGATAATCTCGTGTTCCATCAATCAGGTTGAAACAAAGGCTCTATGCGATTCCGGTTCCTCTCGCAATGTTATTGCGCTGCAAGATGTTGCGAAACTTCAATTGGAGATTAACACAGAGGAAAAGAAATCGCTGATTCTCGCTAACGGCACCATTATTCAATCCGAGGGAGAGGTGAGAAACGTGGAAGTAATAGTTGAGGGGACAACTGTGGTCGCGGACTTTCAGGTGTTGGGCCCCCGGGAAAATCAATCCATCCCTATCTTGGGGGTGCCGTTCTTGAAAGAGAGCGGCGCCACCCTTGACTTTGCCACGGGGTGTGTCATCTTAACTAACACGGCGCTGCAGCCCATTCATCTCGAAGCTAGAGCCGACACATCCACTCCTCCCCCTCTTGTTATTTCTGATGAACTTCTGAGTTGTGCAGGGAAGACGCATTTCCAAGAAACAGGTGAAGGGGAAATGGAGGAGCTCAAATCTGATGAGGAGGAAGTGATTGACTTTCGGAAAGAATTCGACGCCGAGAAGGAGGATGACGGCTGTCCGGGAAATGATGATGTGGATTTAGTCAAGAATGCTGATTATTTTTCTTCTTGTGATGAATCGTGTAATAAACTGTTTAAGCGTTCCGTCTATTGGGCCGATCCGGTGGTCACAGTGACACCGGATGTGACGCCACCTGATTCTAAGGAGGAAAAATCTGAGAGTTCACAACGGTGGCAATCTCCAACCGTCACCAAACTGAAAAAAGAAAAACTTCTGCGTGACGCTCGTGCTGCCGCTCTTCGTAGCAAGATGGCGGAGGTTAGGGGAGCATTGGGTAATACCAGTGCTGGCCCTAAAGCCTTCACCTCCCGCCTACATGCTACGGGAGATGCGCACCACAAGAGTGCTTTTAGTTGATGCGTGTTTTTAATTGCTGTAGTGAACTATTTTTGAGTATGTCTTCTTAATTCCTGCACTCTTTATAAACAATGCTAATACAGGTATTTGGTCCAGCTTAAGGACGTTAAATGAAAGCGCTACTGGGAGACAACCCAGATTTCCGTTTTTTAATATTTCCTTTTATCTAACCTTTCCTAGTTCAGTTTTTGTTTTTGCTTTTGTTGTTTTGAGTTTTGCTTGTAGGTTTTGTGTTCGATGGTGGATGCTGCGGATTGTCTTGATTTTAAACGCCATTCTTCTGGTATGCTCACGTGCTGAGCATTGGGTAACTTCTTCCCTAGCTTTCAATTTTGATTTTCACTGTCATATCATTATGTTGTATGGTTTTGATTAAGTCTGGGGGAGAGCCGTTTCTTTGTCACCCACTGCACATGCTCATCTCATTTGCATACTAGAAGTATTTTAATTTCAGTTATTTAGTATCGTTCATCTTCACACACCATTTCACCCACTTGAGTGCGTGCTTTCTTTTGTGTTGTTCCGTTTAAACTAGTTTGGTTGGAATGTGAAATAGGCTATTGACACAGGAATTATTATTTGGAGCGCGGTGTCGACTCATGTAGTGTTCTAGTCGCTTCGCATGCTATAGTAGAACCTGAGTAGAATTAGATTTTCTTTATGCATTTAATTTATGTGCAGTATCTCTGCGTAAATTTAGATTTAATGTACTCAAGTGGTGAATTCGAATGAAATTGATGATAACCCGGTGTTGTGTGTGTGCGGTCGCTAAACGTGTGTTGCTCGAGTCGGGAGGAAGGTTTATCTTTCTCGTGGGCTAAGAACTTGCCCCAAGCGACTCTTGAAGCATGGGTGAGAGCTACTTGTTGAGTCAAGCATGATGTAGGCCACCATTTGGCTAGTTTGAGCTTTGTTATTCCATGCCCCTTTCATTCGCCTTTGCAAGCCAAATTTGTGCCTACCATTTTTATGTTCAGCTCCTCCTCATCCACCAAAGCCTGAAGCCTATCCTACGCCCGCAACCAAAAAAATGTTTTAACTGTGCTCATAATTTCCAACTTGTGTGGTGTGTGGTATCATTGTGTTTTGAAGAGAAAATAATGTCTATCCGCTGATTTTGAACCAACTGGAGGTTGCTTGAAAGAAGAAAAATATATAAAAGAAAAAAAAAAGAAGAGTATCCTGAAAATAATCCTCCCAAGCTAAAGAGAAAAATCTGTTGGTATTTGTAAAGTAGGCTGTGTGCACACCTGGTTTTCATGATAAGTCTGGGGGTGTGTCACACGAGCATAGTTGTTTGGTTTTGTAAGGTGCAGTGTGCCGTTGGCTCATTTGGGTTGCGTAGCCGTCATGTTTATCTTTGCATATCATTCCGTAACCTAAGCCCCGTTTTAATCCTATAAGTCCTACTGATTTGACTTGCGAGTTTGCTAGCGCCGTGGAGAGAGTGTGATCGGGCAAGCGTATGGTTCACGACGTTGATGGATTTCAGCGGAGTTATTCCTAAGCCCCGATCTTTTGCAACACCCGCCTCAGCGTCTCGTCACTTTCATACCGGGCATGATCGTCAAATTCTTCATAATTCACCCACTGAGTACAATTAAATCTTTGATTACGCTTTAGTACTTACGTAAATTAGTTAGCATAGCTAGAATCTTCTTCTACTAGAATTCCTACTCGCATGCGTATGTTACTTCGCACTGTACTCCCCTGCATAATTCGCTATTTTAATTATCTTTTTCAACTTCCGCCGGATTAGTTTGCTCGGGACGCGCAAACAGTTAAGTCTGGGGGTGTGATGAGTCCTGATTATATACACCTTCATGGACTCATCCGGGCCATTATTTAGTCAATATCACGCACTTTAGCCTTATTATAGTTTATAATTGATAACCCATGCTAGGTGCACATTTTGGCCCACTTTGGTGTGTTTTCGTGTTTATTTCCTTTCATAGTACTCATATGTTGTTAAGTGCCACTTTCGGTGGCTAGATCTGTGTTTGTGCTGGAATAGGAGGCGTGCAAGTGTTTCCGGTGCAATTCTGCACAGGAACACTGCGCACGATCACTTGTTCTAGTGCGCACGACCACCGGTCGTGCGCCACTGATCGTGCGCACTTAACCCCTTTTTACGAGTTCTGTCTGGTGCAGTGCGCACGACCATCAACTCCAGTGCGCACGACCACCGGTCGTGCGCCACTGTCCGTGCGCACTTAATAGTAATTTTATGAGTTCTGTCTCACCTATTGCGCACGACCACCGACGCTAGTGCGCACGACCAATGGTCGTGCGCCACTGGTCGTGCGAACATTTTATTTTATGATTTCATCTCGTGCAGGTTCTGTCCAGGCAGTGCGCACGATCGCAGGATTCCAGTGCGCACGACCACTGGTCGTGCGCCAATGATCGTGCGCAGTGTTTAATCCAGCGCCTATTTAAGCGCCTGTTGCGATTTTAGGGGGAGGATTCATTCCGGGAGCGGGATTTCTGTTCCGTACGCCGCCGACCGCCCCCTTGGATCGCCCCTACTTCATCTCCTACGCAAGGGGAAGCTTCCTCGGTCCATTCCTAGACATCCTTCATCGTCCGTGAGCGTTCTCCATCATCCGCAAGCCTCCAAGCAATCATTTTCGCTTTCCGCCCGGTGAGAAGAAGAAGAGACCTTGAGTCGAAGACGACGGAGCACGTAGGGAGATTGTGACAGCCCTCTACGCCGGAAGCATCGTCCGCCCGAGTCCGGAGGTAGCCCGACAACCTACCATTCCGGCCGTGAACGGCCGCTAGTCTTCACCACCGGTTATCTCCTTCCTCTTTCCTTGATTGTACCCCTTTGAATCTTTTACTAAATGAATATTGTGATATTTACTTGATGAGAATGAATGTTTCTGTGTTCTTATTCATGGGTTGGTTGTGATTCACCACGTTCAAGCGCACTCACTCACACACACGCACGCAAGGTGTTTGCTCCGTGTTGGCAAGAGCTAACGACGGTCGTGAAGAGGTGTTTGCGACCCCCACTCTCTCGCGCCTGAGTCCACTTCATTCGCCTCACGAAGCACGGCATCGCGGCCGTTGCATCCACCTCACGTTGCGAAGCGGTGTTCTCGACCCGCATCTCTTTTATTGTTGTTAAAATTAGGAAAACCAACCAAAAACCCCTCTTTGTGTTTGTGAAACGCTTGTGTAACAATATTCACTGCGCGATTCGATCACCCATCCTGCATTCCTCAAGAGACCGACATCCGGGGAATTTATTCTCCACAATTATTACTTGACAGCGACCGGTGCACTTGCCGACGCGCATCAGAGCTCTATGTTAGGCTTTCCCTATCTAGTACCCGAAAACAATATTCTAAATGAGTGCATCAAATATAAAGTGTATTTACCTTTGACCTGAGGACTTATTCAAATCAGGAACATTGTAGGTAATGTTCCTAACAGGATTCTTGTATGAATTTTAGTTTGTTGTAGGATGCTTTGGATCTAAGTTGTAGGATTCTTGTGAGAATCTGAGTTAAATTTAGGATTCCTTTGAGAATCCGAGTGTAGGTTCATGGAAAAGATTTGAGTGCAGATCTCTTGTTGGAGAGATTGAGGTAGGGCCTTGGTGGCCTGAGTGTTAGTCTTGGAGATGAAGACTGATATTTGGAGGCGTTTGCCTAGTCTAACACATTGTTAGATAGGTGGTGTGGAGAGAGGACTACCCGAGGCATTCTTGGCGAACCTCTATAAATCATTGTGTGTTTTCTGTGCTTACATTTTATTATCATCTTGCTTAAACTAGAAAAAGAATCAAAAAACACGCAGCACACTATTCAACCCCTCTAATTGTGATCTAGGTGACCCAAAATAAAATAACAATTGGTATCGGAGTTAGGTTGTTCAAAGAAAGCTTACTAGCTTAAATAAGATCTTTAAGAAGAGATTCAAAGTCTATCTACCTTGTCATCAGGAGAAAGTTTCAAGGAATTAATATCTATGAAGTAACCCCATCTGCTCAAAAGAAAACTTTCTCGTATGGAAGGAGAGGGTCAAGCTCTTCATGGAAGTCTCTGACCCAAGGATATTCATATCAGTTGAAGAAGGTCCTTTCATCCCTATGAAAGCTTCAACAATAGATCCAAACATACAAGTTCCAAAGAAATATACTGAAATGACTAATGATGGAATCATCGTAGCCACCATGGACAAGATGGCTAAGAACATTCTGGTCAGCTGTATTGATGACTCTACTTTCCAGAACTTGGTTCACTACAAGACAGCCAAAGAAATATAGGACTCTTTAATAGTTTACATGGAAGGTGAAGTATCTAGTTGCCTACCTAAATCACCTAGAGGGGGGTGAATAGGTGATCTCTACGTCTTTTGCGGAATTAAAAATTAAACGTAAAGCACAGCACACAAAATTAATCACAGCCACAGATAACACCAGGAATTTATAGTGGTTCCCCGTACTTGGGTACTCCACTGCCGGCCTCGCCAATCTAGCACCACAGCTAGACTTGACTACTCACTAAATCTCGGATCAAGAACGATCCTACAGTCTCGGAGTCAAACTCCTACAAGCTCAGAGAGAACCTCTCTTACAACTCGGAGAAAACTTCTCCTACAACTCGGAGAACAACCTCTCCTACAACTCGGAGATAACAAATCCTACAATAGATTGAAAAGGGTTTGAACAATACTAAACCAGATCTGAATAACAGAGGCGTTTTCTTCCTTCTTCTTGAATGGCTTTTGAGAACGATGAGGAAGAACAACGATCCTTCAAATCTGTCTTTGGCAATCCGAAACGATCCAATAGAGATTGCAGAACCTGAGCATGGATCAATCGAATCCTTCTTGATAGAAATCGGCAACTCCAAAGAGTAGAACGATCTCCAATCGTAGACGATGGCGAGCGGCGTTTTTCTCGTTCTTTTTGGTCGAGAGAGGGATTAGGGTTAGAACGAATCTAGAACTTCTTTAAACAATCCTATATATATAGAGAGGAGTAATTAAAGGATTAATCAGCCTTAAAAGCGCTCCAAATAGCCGTTAGAAACGAGAAGGGGCGTTTGCGATCCGTCCAGAACAGAGAAAACGAAACAGAAAATTTACGGACAGAAGTCTCGAGACATAAGGGATCTCTCGAGACATAAGGGATCTCTCGAGACATAAGGGATCTCTCGAGACATGAAACAGAGAGAGCAGGAAAGGGATGTCTCGAGAACTCGATGATCTCTCGAGACATTGCAAAGATTTCAGACTTAAGATCTCTCGAGACAACTACGATCTCTCGAGACATGTCCGATCTCTCGAGACATATCCTTAGGAAAAATTTGTTTTACAAAAATTTCTTTTCTTCTCTTGAACACATGCTGCAGCCGCACTCCAAAGTCTTCAATAGTCTTGAAAAAGAAGTGTACCCCAATAGTGAGATCACACATGAGTCATCACCATGTTTCATATAATGAGGGATTACATTTTATGAGACTGTGTTTGCAGACCCATTGTGACCTGACATTGGCTTACACTTAGCCATGATAATCTGCAAGACAATACTAGAAAAGCATATCAAATACAAAAGCAATTCAATCTTAGTTTAAGGGTGACTTCTCACAAATCAAGGTAATTGTGAATGCAATTTCCAACAGAAGGCACAGAAGAAGTCAGAGATTACAGAAAATCACTTCTGAATCAAGAGTATAATGCCTTTAGGAAGGATAAGAAGGACTCCATCTCAGAATGCTATGAGAAGTTCTTCAAATTAGAGAATGGTCTAAGAACATATTGATGAGTCCTGATCATATACACATTTATGGACTCATCCGGGCCGATTTTCTAGTCTTTGCACGTCACTTTAGACATGTTTTCATTCTTATTTAACAATCCATGCTAAGTGCACTTCTAGGCCCGTTTCGGTGTTATTTCTTGTTCATCTCTGTTACTAGTTGTCATGCTGTGTTAAGTGCCACCTTTAGTGGCCAGACTGGTGTCATATGTTGGAACAGGAGTCGTGCAGGTGTTCTCGGTACAATTCTATACAGGAACACTGCGCACGATCATTGGCTCCTTCGCGCATGACCACTGGTCGTGCGCCTCTGCTCGTGCGCACTTAACGCCCATTTCATGAGTTCTGTCTGGCTTATCGCACGACCACTTACGATAGTGCGCACGACCACTGGTCGTGTGCCACTGATCGTGCGAACTTTGTATTTTATAATTTTCTTCCCTTGCAGGCTCCGTCCAGTCAGGCGCACGATCACAGGATTCTAGTGCGCACGACCACTGGTCGTGCGCCACTGATCATGCGCACTGTTTATTCCAGCGCCTATAAAACGACCTGCTCGCGAATTAGGTCGGGATCCCGATTTTGTTCCGCCGTTTTCTCGCTCCAGGGCTCCGATTTCGCCCCTCCACCGTCGCCCACCATATGGAGGTGCTCCGGGCTTGTTCTTCACGCCAATCTTGAGCCGGAGTTTCCTCTCGGCCTCCTCCTTCATCCTAGAGTTTCAAAGGAAGATGTAGCCGCCATTACCGTCAAGCAAGGGGAAGTTTGCAACCTCTACCGGATCGTGAGATGAAGAAGACGGGTTCATTGGAGAGTCGTGACAGCTCTCTCTACCTCGGACGTAGTTGCGGACCGAGCTTGGACGCGGATTGACAACCCGGCGATTCCAACCGTGAATCTCCAACGAGCCTTCGGATTCGGTCGATTTCTTGCCTTGTTCTCCTCTTATTGATTGTTGTAATAGTTAGATCTTTTGTATTTTGATGAAGAACACTATAGACCTTGCTATTTAAAGTTATTTCATGTCTATGTGAAATACCCTTTTTGTTTATTTGTGTGCTTGAGGTGCGCCCCATTCCATCCTCCATCCCGCCGTCACGTCCGGTGCCGCACTAGCAATTGCTAGTGGCGTGCTTGTCCAAGAGGTGCTTGCGACCCTCATTCTGTTTGCCTACTCGTCCATCCGCCCTTGCGACGCAGCGCGCTCAAGGCCTGCCTAGTCTCCATCCCTCCAAGCGAAGCATTGCATAGCGGCATTTCATAGGAGTAGTTATAGTATTTTCTCTTTATTTTTCACAACCCAAATCAACCCCCGTGTTCGCAATTCATCCGACCCAAAGGACTTCGATCTCAAGTCCTTCCTCGAACGTTAACTCCACCTTACTGTGTTCCTTGAGAGATTCGATACTTGGGGATTTACTTCCTCATATTATTACTTGACAACGACCGGTTCACTGCCGTTCGGATCGCAGTCTCGCTACCGCCTATAGCGGTGTAAAGGATTTGCGCAACAAGTTTTTGGCTCCGTTGCCGGGGAACACAGTCGTGTGAGTTTTCTGGGGAGGGAGAACCTGAGAGAGAAGCCCTCCCATTTGTAAATTGCATTTCTTTGTCTTATTTCTTTTTATTCCTTTTTCCTGTTTTAATTAGGTTGCTTTAGTAATTATTGTTAGGTGTAGTATTTTGCACAATAGCATCTTTATTTTGAATCGTTTTATCTTCGCACTATGTGGGCACATCTAAATATCCGTTGCCGTTGGTGTGGAGCTACTTCCCACTCTAGTGATGAATGCCCTACGGAGAATAGTAGGCATAATTCTTATAGCCCAGCATATGGAGCACCGACTTCGTCTGGTACTCCATATGGTGCGCGTAAGTCTTATGGCTACTCTGCTGAGCCTTTACCGTCATACTTCTTTTCGGCTTCAGCAACCGCTGTGCCAAAGAAGCCTGCTAGGCAGTGCCGGTTTTGTCAGAGCACTGATCATGTCTTGAAGGACTGTGCCGAGTATTTTCGCCAATTGGACGAGGATGACGAGCCGGACATCCGGATTGTCCCAACTCCTAACTCTGGCGGCACACCTTCAACATCCGGTTATGTGTCTTTATCACCTTCACATCTTGAAGGGTATGGCATGGATACGGTCACCGGATGTGTGGCTGATCTGGGAACCGACATTGCTGAGCCCATTCTCCCAGTGCATCCACCACCTCTAGTGGATTCGATTCTTTGTGAGGAATCGGTGCTCGACTTTTATCCGAGCACTATTCCTCTCCCTGTTGTGCATACTACACTCGTCTCTGACGACATTGTTGATGATGTGTCGCAAGAGGAGGCGGTTGATCTTAGTATTGTGCCTACTCCTATGGAGGAGGACAACCTTCTAGGTGAAGAGGAGTTTTCCTCAGCACCGGTGGAGGAAGTCCAAATCCTAAGCTTGGCCACCGTTGATCCAGCCGAATCTTATATCATTGATGACAATGCAAACATTATTTTACTTCCCCAACCTAATGGGAGTGAGACCGGGACCACTCCCCCGATTTTTGTTTATTTATGTCATTCTTCTCTTTTATTTACTGACCCCCCTTCTTCATCTGAGCCTGTGCAGGTTGAGTCTTCACAGGTACATCAGGAGGACTTGGAGCATGATGCTCAAGTCAATGATGAGAGCATCCTCTCATGTGAGGAGGTTGATCCCCCCTCCGTAGAGGAAGCTCCACTCGTTGCCTTCTCCTCCTGCGGACCTGCTGTGGGCGAGACCTTGCTGGGCAAGGATAGTTTTGGTGAGATGAGTGAGGACCAGGCCTCCTCCTCTTCTTACTTTCTTTTCCCTCTACCTGTGAGGAGCAGGTATTATTATTTAGGTAGAGGGGTGACTGCCTTATCTCCGTATCGGTACCAGCTACCGAAACAGATAATGGAGCAGTTACCTGTGCATTTTCTTTTTCATAGGACCATTAGCTAGAACCGTTTTAATTTAGAATAAGTCATGCTGGGATGACAATAACCCCAGTAGTTATCTTAATTTTTCTTGCATTTTCATTTCTTTTCTAATTTTATTTAGTTAATTGCACTTTATTTTAGTCTTCTTTTTTTCTTTTGTTTTTGCGGAGCTGACCCCTGCAGGTATCTTTTCTGGATGGCGGATGCTGCAGCTTCATTTTAGCTTACTCGCCAATCTTCTGGTGTGCTCATTTCTGAGCACTGGGTACTCTCTTTCCCTAGCCTTTTCTGACTTTCATGTCATATATTCTGTGGATTGTTTAGTTTACGTCTGGGGGAGAGCAGTTTTTGTACCCGCTCACGTGCACTATTGCACTGCATACTAGAAGATTTCATTTAAAATGTTTTGTTTATTTTCATTGCACACCACAGCACCCAAATGAGCGCGTGCTTATCTATTTGTTTTGTTCTGAACCAACTATCTTGGTTAGGAATGTGAATTTGGATGTTAGCTTAGGAATTACTATTGGGAGCGCGATGTTGACTCGAGCAGTGTTCTAGTCGCATCCGCATGCTACAATAGAATTTGAGTAAAATTAGATTATTTCTATGCATTTAATTTATGATTAGTATTTGTGCGTAGCTTTAGATTTATTCTACTCAAGTGGTGAACGTGAATGAAATTGGTGATAGCCCGGTGTTGTGTGTTTACGAGCACTAGTTGTGTGTTGCTCGAGTCGGGAGGAAGGTTTACCTTTCTCGTGGGCTAAGAACTTGCCCCAAGCGACTCTTGAAGCATGGGTGCGGGCGATTCGTGGAGATAAATGTGATATAGGCCACCTTTTGGCTAGTTTGAGCCTTTGCCTTCCACATCCTATTCGCTCACCTTTGCTACCCAACACTTGTGCCTACCATTCCCTTTGTTCAGCTCCTCCTCCATTCACCAAGGCCTGAAGCTTATCCCACTGTCGCAACCAAGTATATGTTATATGCACTCATGTTCTAGATTTGGTGTGATGTTTGGAATCGTTGTGTTGTGAAGGAGAATTAAACTCTATTTGCTGATTTTGAACCAACCGGAGGATAAGAAAAAGAAAAAGAAAAATATGGTATTGAAGTAAAAATCTGGAAAAAAAAAAGTATGTATTGAAAAGTTATCCTCCCGAGCGTATTAGAAAATCTGTTGGTATTTGTGGAGTAGGCCGTGTGCACACCTAGTTTTCATAATAAGTCTGGGGGTGTGTCACACGAGCTTTGTTTTTGTTTTTGCTTGGTGCAGCGTCCCGTTGACTCATGTTGGTTGTGTAGCCTTCGTTTTTACCCTTGATTATCATTCCGCAACCTAAGCCCCATCTTAATCCTATAAGTCCGATTGATTTATCTCGCGATTTTGCTAGCACCGTGGAGAGAGTGTGACCGGGCAAGCGTATGGTTCCCGACGTTGATGGATTTCAGCGGAGTTATTCCCGAACCCCGATCTTTTGCAACACCCTCCTTAGTGGCTTATTACTTTCACACCGGGCATGATCGTCAAATTCTTCACAATTCACCAACTGAGTATTGATAAATCTTTGTTTACGCTCTAGTACTTTCGTAAATTAGTTAGCATAGTTAGAATCTCTTTTTACGAAATTTCTATTTGCATGCTTTTGTTACTTCGCATTGTACTCCCTTGCATAATTTTCCTTGCTAACTACCATTTTCACACTCCACCGGATTCGTTTGCTCGGGACGCTCAAACAGGTAAGTCTGGGGGTGTGATGAGTCCTGATCATATACACATTTATGGACTCATCCGGGCCGATTTTCTAGTCTTTGCACGTCACTTTAGACATGTTTTCATTCTTATTTAACACTCCATGCTAAGTGCACTTCTAGGCCCATTTCGGTGTTATTTCTTGTTCATCTCTGTTACTAGTTGTCATGCTGTGTTAAGTGCCACCTTCAGGGGCCAGACTGGTGTCGTATGTTGGAACAGGAGTCGTGCAGGTGTTCCCGGTACAATTCTGTACAGGAACACTGCGCACGATCATTGGCTCCTTCACGCACGACCACTGGTCGTGCGCCTCTGCTCGTGCGCACTTAACGCCCATTTCATGAGTTCTGTCTG
The DNA here is from genome assembly GCA_033032865.1 of Dactylorhiza incarnata. NCBI lineage: Eukaryota > Viridiplantae > Streptophyta > Magnoliopsida > Asparagales > Orchidaceae > Dactylorhiza > Dactylorhiza incarnata. Next base: position 6,487,231 of record JAWHQI010000068.1, read on the forward strand.
GCTTATCGCACGACCACTTACGACAGTGCGCACGACCACTGGTCGTGCGCCACTGATCGTGCGAACTTTGTATTTTATAATTTTCTTCCCTTGCAGGCTCCGTCCAGTCAGGCGCACGATCACAGGATTCTAGTGCGCACGACCACTGGTCGTGCGCCACTGATCGTGCGAACTATTTATTCCAGCGCCTATAAAACGACCTGCTCGCGAATTAGGTCGGGATCCCGATTTTGTTCCGCCGTTTTCTCGCTCCAGGGCTCCGATTTCGCCCCTCCACCGTCGCCCACCATATGGAGGTGCTCCGGGCTTGTTCTTCACGCCAATCTTGAGCTGGAGTTTCCTCTCGGCCTCCTCCTTCATCCTAGAGTTTCAAAGGAAGACCTAGCCGCCATTACCGTCAAGCAAGGGGAAGTTTGCAACCTCTACCGGATCGTGAGACGAAGAAGACGGGTTCATTGGAGAGTCGTGACAGCTCTCTCTACCCCGGACGTAGTTGCGGACCGAGCTTGGACGCGGATTTACAACCCGGCGATTCCAACCGTGAATCTCCAACGAGCCTTCGGATTCGGTCGATTTCTTGCCTTGTTCTCCTCTTATTGATTGTTGTAATAGTTAGATCTTTTGTATTTTGATGAAGAACACTATAGACCTTGCTATTTAAAGTTATTTCATGTCTATGTGAAATACCCTTTTTGTTTATTTGTGTGCTTGAGGTGCGCCCCATTCCATCCTCCATCCCGCCGTCACGTCCGGTGCCGCACTAGCAATTGCTAGTGGCGTGCTTGTCGAAGAGGTGCTTGCGACCCTCATTCCATTTTCCTACTCGTCCATCCGCCCTTGCGACGCAGCGCGCTCAAGGCCTGCCTAGTCTCCATCCCGCCAAGCGAAGCATTGCATAGCGGCATTGCATAGGAGTAGTTATAGTATTTTCTCTTTATTTTTCACAACCCAAATCAACCCCCGTGTTCGCAATTCATCCGACCCAAAGGACTTCGATCTCAAGTCCTTCCTTGAACGTTAACTCCACCTTACTGTGTTCCTTGAGAGATTCGATACTTGGGGATTTACTTCCTCATATTATTACTTGACAACGACCGGTTCACTGCCGTTCAGATCGCAGTCTCAACCGCCTATAGCGCTGTACAGGATTTATGCAACACATATGGGAGAGAGTTCTCCATCTATGATTTGAATGACAAGTTTCTCATATCACTAAATAAAGAATGGGATATCAAGATTTGTTTTATAAGGGAGATGGGGAACCTTGCAAGATGGAGCCCCAAAATCTATTTGGAAAGTTGTTGTTCCTTGAGTTGCAGCTAAATACAAGAAAGGTTGAATGCAGGAAGGACAAGTTAGTAGCTTTTAGAGCTGACAACACAAGAAGTTGCAGGGAAGCTTATCCAAGTCATCAAGATAGACATGTTAAATATGATGAATCTGAAGCCAGCACATCAGGATCTGAACATTCTGATGAAGAGTTAAATCTTCTCCGTAAATAAGTAAACAGACTACTTTCAAAGAAGAAACAGGACAAGCACAAGGCCTCTCCTTCAAGTTCTAGGGAATATGATCACTGCTATGACAGACCAAAGCATAAGTCCAAAGAGGGCAGGAATGAATCTAAACATAACAAACATGTTTCTACTAAAGTTGTTTGTTAGGGCTGTCAAAAAGCAAGTCATATAATTACTGATAAGTAGTAAAATATACATATTTATAGTATTGTTTTTTGTATAATTTGAAGTAATATTGTAATTATTTCATGTAAATTAATGAATAATTTGCTTATTTTATTATTTTCCTTTCTAAGTTAGCTTTTTTTTGTTTTCAGCATTTTTGCAATTTTTTGTTAAGTGACGCCCTGAGTCACTCCCGTGACCAAGGGTGTGTAATCATAAAATGCAAGTTTTCAGCTCGATCGGCATCCCATCCCGTCGATCGGCATCTGTTCCCATCGATCGGCTTGATGTCCCGTCGATATATATGGTCACGCCCATGTTCATTGTGATCAACTTCACCTCCCGTCGATTGGCATCTCGTCCCGTCGATCGGCACCTGCTCCCATCGATTTTTACAAAGTCACGCCCGTGACCAAGTCCATGGCCCATCAAATCCTTCCAGAAACCAGCGTACACGCCAGCCGTCATGCCCCAGTTGAACCATATATGTGTTGCCCAAGGTCACGCTCGTGACACCTCAAGTCAAGGCCGTGTGCAGCCATTTCCCGATCAAAAGCTTCCAGAAGGCGGCTGAGCCTATCCATCCAGCACGCGCAGAAGTCACGCCCACGGTCACACCCGTGACCGAGGGCGTGTAAAAAAAATTCATATAAATATAGGGGCTCGGCTGAAGCAATTCCATCAAGATTTTGAGAGTGTTTTAGTGTTTTTTTAAATTGTTTTGAGTGAATATGAGTTCCTTTATTCTTTTAAGATTGATTTCTTTTTGTAATTTTCACCATGATAGCTTAGTTGTAATGCATATTTTGGAAATAAAAATGTTGTTTTTCTTATTTCGATCTTCACTTTAATTTTATGCAAGAGTGTGTGCGTGTATGAGAATAGATTTTACTTTCTTTTAATTTAGCTTTTAATTACAAGTAGAGTGCGTGTGTGTATGAGAATAGATTTTATTGCTTTCATAACTTAGATTTATTGCTTTCATAATTTAGATTTAAAATCTTTCATAAAATAGTTTATCGCTTTCTTTAACGCTTTATTCAACTTTCTTTTAACGCTTTCTTTCGATTCAGTCTTTTTATTACGAGTAGAGTGCGTGTGTGTATGAGATAGTATTTTCTTTGCTTATAACTTAGCTTTATTTCAAGTCTAATTAACACCCCCATCTCGGATGAGAGGCTAAGAACTTTTTAGCGCTTGATTAAGATGGTTGAGACGGATACTATTTCTGAACTTTTATAAGTCTTTTATTTTTTCGTTACTGCTCATATCCGCTTAATTTATTAACATATCTTTTCGGTTTATTAATGTCATCTCCATTCCGATGAGTGGCTAATTTCCTTTAGCACACGATGTCGAAGAGCATTGGGACAAATAAATCGATTAAAAACATGGAAAATCAGGTTGGACAGCTTGCAAAGATGGTCTTCGAGCGGCCGTATGGAGCTCTACCAGAGAACACGGAGCCGAACCCCAGAGAAATTGCCAACGCCATACAACATCACAGTGGCAAGGAGGTAACCTCCCCAAAATTGGTTGAGCCCAAGGTACAGATTTCGACACCTACCCCTCCACCCTCTCTCTCAATAGATAAATCACCGAGTATTCCGGCTGTGCCGAACAAATTTTGTTCGTCTCTTCCTTATCCCTCCAAAATAAACCACGAGCGGAAGGACGAGCAGTACAAAGAAATTTACAAATTTTACAACATATTTATAACAATGTTCCATTCTGCGAGGCACTCTCCCAAATGCCAAAATATGTGAAATATCTTAAAGAATTGCTTTCTAATAAAAAGCGACTTGAGGATGTTTTGCGTGTTTCAATTAACGCGGAATGCCCGGCTCTTCTCCTTAACAAATTTCAGCCAAAATTGAACGACTCGGGATGGTTCTCCATCCCATGCCTCTTCGGAAATATGTTAATAAAATGTGCTCTAGCGTACTTGGTCGCTAGCATCAATTTGATGCCTTTCTCCCTTTTCAAAAAACTCGAGTTGGGCATCCCAAGCCCGACAAGATGAGCATCCAACTCACGGATCAATCGATAAAGTACCCGATAGGGGTAGTAGAGGATGTTCTGGTCAAGTTTGACAAGTTTATCTTTCTGGTAGACTTCGTCATCCTAGACATAGAGGAGGACGCTGGGGTACCTATTATACTCGGTCGCCCTTTCCTCGCCACCTCCTGCGCGTTAATTGATGTCAGTAACGGTCACCTCCTCTTTCAGGTCAGAGACGATGAAGTTACTTTAATTATTAATCCCTCGATGCAGAACTCCCTATCGAACGATGATTCCGGTTATAACCTGGAACTCGTGTTTGAAGAGGAATGTTTTTCGCTTTCTGAATTTCTTTCCTTCGCATTAGATAATTTGAATTTGGCGAATCTATCTTGTCACGACGACATACCGACAGATTCGCCATTCAAACCAATCAATTCAGAAGCTTTAAAAATTAAACCATCATTTGAAGAACCACCAGTCCTCGAATTAAAATAACTCCCCGATAATCTGAAATATGTTTTTCTAAAAAAGATTTAAAACTCCCTGTTATTATTTCTTCTTCCCTAAATGATTCGAAAACATCTAAATTAGTGGAAGTTTTAAATAAGCATGGTCGTGCAATTGCATGGCATATTTCAAATATCAGGGGAATAAACCCCTCCTTCTGTACCCACAAAATATTTTTAGAAGATAACCCCCGCAAAACTATACAGCCTCAACGACGCCTTAACCCGAATATGTGGGATGTCGTTAAGACTGAGATTATAAAACTCCTTGATGCAGGAATTATCTATCTTATATCCGACAGTACATGGGTAAGCCCCGTACAAGTCGTCCCCAAAAAGGGCGGTATAATGGATGTGGCAAACCAGAACTATGAACTTATCCCAACTCGTACTGTTACAGGTTGGAGAGTGTGCATCGACTACCAAAAATTAAACGATGTCACATGAAAAGACCACTTCCCGCTACCGTTCATCGATCAAATCATTGACCGTCTTTAAGGTCATCCTTTTAATTGTTTTCTCGATTGTCTTTCGGTGTTTTTCCAAATCCCTATTTCCCCCGAAGACTAGGAGAAAACAACTTTACTTGCCCCTTCGGCACCTTCGCATATCGAAGGATGTCGTTTGGCCTCTACAACGCGCCAGCTACATTCCAAAGATCTATACTGGCGATATTTGGCGAGCTCGTAGAAAATATAATGGAAGTCTTCATGGATGAATTCTCTTTTTTCAGAAACTCTTATAAAAATTCTTTGAAAATTTTAGATAGAGTTCTCCAGCGGTGTGAAGAGATGAATTTAGTTTTAAATTGGGAGAAATGCAACTTCATAGTACGAGAGGGTTTAGTCCTCGGCCATAAGATTTCTTCCATGGGGATGAAGGTCGATAAGGCCATAGTCGAAATAATTGAACAACTTCCCGTACCCTCAAACGTAAAATCTATTCGAAGTTTTCTAGGCCACGCGGGTTTTTACCGGCGGTTTATACAAGATTTTTCTAAAATAATGAAACCGCTAACCCACCTCGTGGAAAAGGATTCCCCATTTATTTTTGACACCACCTGCGTAGAGGCATTTAATTTTATAAAAAAACAACTTATCAATTCTGCCATTCTGGTGGCGCCAGATTGGTCCCTTCCGTTTGAGATAATATGCGATGCGAGCGATATTGCGGTAGGAGCCGTACTAGGACAACGCATTAATAAATATTTTCATCCAATCTATTACGCTTCTCGTATGCTCACATACGCACAGGCTAACTACATAATGAAGGAAAAGGATCTTCTTGCCGTCGTATTTGCCTTCGATAAGTTTAGGCCTTACGTAACGCTTTCAAAAGTAATTGTTTTCACTGACCAATCCGCCCTTAAATATCTTTTGGCCAAAGTTGATGCCAAGCCCCACTTACTTCGATGGATCCTCCTCTTACAGGAATTTGACTTAGAGATCCGGGATAAGAAGGGGGCTAAAAATTTAGCAGTCGACCACCTCTCGCGTTTAGAACAGCCCGTCGAACAAGCACTCATCGAACCTGAAATAGACGATAAATTTCATGTGGAGCGCCTCTTAACTGTCAATAATAAAAAAACTTCTCCCACCCCTTGGTTTGCAGATTACACGAACTATCTAGTAGCGTGGGTCCTTCCAGGAGATTTTTTGACTCGGCAAAAGAAGAAATTCTTTTCTGATTTAAAAAACTACTTTTGGGAGGACCCCTTTCTCAAGAGGACCAAGTAGTGCAGAGATGTGTTTCAAGCAAGGAGGGTGCACAAATTTTGTGACACTGCCATGAGGGACCGGCCGGGGGGCCATTTTCAAGCCAACCAAACCGCGCGGAAAACGTTAGAGGGAGGATTTTATTGGCCCACTCTCTTTAAAGATGCTCACAATTTTGTGAGTAAATGTGATAGATGTCAGCGGTCGGGTAACATCTATTGTCGTGACGAGATACTCCAAAACCTTTTTCTCGAGTGTGAAATCTTCGATTTGTGGGGCATAGATTATGTAGGCCCCCTACCTTCTTCTTTTAATAATCGCTATATTTTAGTGGCGGTCGATTACGTATCTAGGTGGGCGGAAGCGCAAGCTCTTCCCACCAACGATGCGAGAGTCGTCATCCTTCTTCTCAAAAAATTATTTTCTCACTTCGGCATGCCTCGCGTGATAGTGAGTGATAGGGGTATGCACTTCTACAACGCCTAGTTTTCAAAAATATTATCTAAAGATGGTGTTACGCACAAGCTCGTCACCGCCTTTCACCCCCAAACAAGCAGCCAAGTAGAGGTAGTAAATCGTGAGATTAAACGCATTTTGGAGAAAACTGTTTCATCAAACAGGAAAGATTGGTCGTTAAAACTCGACGACGCGTTGTGGGCATATCATACGGCATACAAGACCAACATCGGTTGTATGCCATATCGATTAGTCTACGGCAAAGCGTGCCATTTACCGGTAGAGTTAGAGCACCGTACTTTTTGGGCTTTAAAATTTTTAAATCTCGATTCGAACTTAGGCTCTGAAAGTAGGAAATTCCAACTAAATGAACTCGATGAATGGCATGTGAACACTTATGAGTGTAATAAATTTTATAAGGAGTGTTTTAAGTTCTACCATGATTGAAAAATAAAATTTCCCAAACCTTTTGCACCGGGCGATCTTGTCCTTCTATATAATTCACGCCTTCGTATTTTTTGGGTAAGCTAAAATCCCGATGGTTTGGCCCATTTGAAGTCAAAGAGGTTTGGCTGTATGGGACCGTTCTTATCTCCCACCCCGAAAGAGGTGAATTTAAAGTCAATGGTCACCGTCTAAAACTTTACATTACGGGCGATCTAGTGAGGGATAATATTGAATCCTTACACCTCCCCAATTTATAATCCCACCACGCCAAATTAGTCAAGCTACGTGACGGTAAACAAAGAACTTGTGGGAGGCACCCCATATTTATCTAATATTTTATTATGCTTTGTTCTTTTTACATATTTTTGCAGGGTTTCTTCCGGCCCCGCCAGCTTTAGTTCAGGGAAGCCTTTTTTCTCCCTCTTTTTGTTTGTACATACTGCACTTTCATTTTCCCTTCTTCATACTTAAATTACAACGTTGGGGACAATGTTGAGTTTTAAGTATGGGGGTGTTTTACCATTTTCATTAAAAATTATTTTACCGTTTTCTTTAAAAATTGTTTTAGTTTCGAGAAAAAACAACAAAAAACTACAAACTTGGAAAAATTCAAAAAAAAAAACATTTGCAAAACCCACAAATTTAAAAAAAAAATTTGTTTTAGTTTTTTATATAGTACCAAAACTTAGAAAAATTCAAAAATATAATGAACCCCTACTTTACTTTTATTCTTAAAGCATTTAGTTTCGAGAATATCTATTTGTGGATTTTCATAATCGCTAGTTTTACTATTTGTTTGTTTATCTAAGATCGATAGATTTAAACGTTCGGGGTTAAGTTTTATAGAATATCTTGTGTTTCTAATTTAAATAGAGGCTTTGTTTTCAAGCACTACTTCTACTAGCTAAAATAGAGGCATGTGTATTATGTTGGCAAAACAACTTTAGATCGTAATTATCCCTACTTTATGTCTTTAGGAATCTAGGAATATTCAACTTACTAAGGTTGCTCTCAAACCTTTTTTTTTATTATTCTAGAATTTCTCTTGAAAACCCTTTGTATGCACCAATTTAGCTTGGCAAAAAAATAGAAGAAGAAAAAGATCTTATGTCAATGGGAATACGAATTCATTCCATAAACATAGGCACCCAATAAAATTTTAAAAGATCTTATGTCAATGGGAATAAGATTTCGTTCAGTAAACATAAGCATTGGGTTAATAAATACAAAAAAAAGAGTTTTCCCACATAAACCAACGTGGGCTCAACAAAAAAGAAAAAAAACTAAAAAGGAGGGGTGAGAGGATAAAATCCATCACCCCTAATTCAAGTACTCTTCTTTTTTTCCATAGTTTGTTGCCCCCTTTTCCCTTAACCAATTTATCGTATCTAGTTTTAATTCAAAAAATTATTTGAGAGCATAATTAGTAACTTGTGTTTTTCCTTCACATTTCTTTAAACAAAGGTTCTTATAATTTCGATCTAATCTCGTTTGCTAATGATTGCAATTTTGCTTGCTATTTGGTTAATTAAGAAGTATTTTGGCTAAGACATTTCTTTCTACTTAAATCATTTGCATAATTTAGGACTTAACTCTTATTACTCCTGATTTTTATTATTCAGTCTCTTATGATTAAATAAAACGATAGCCAAAAATTAGAACTTATGTTAATCCAGTATGAATCTCTCTTACTTTTGCTCTGGAATAGCAAAAGCTTAAGTATGGGGGTATTTGATAAGTAGTAAAATATACATATTTATAGTATAGTTTTTTGTATAATTTGAAGTAATATTGTAATTATTTCATGTAAATTAATGAATAACTTGCTTATTTTAATATTTTCCTTTCTAACTTAGCTTTTTTTCAGCATTTTGGCAATTTTTTGTTATGTCACGCCCGTGACCAAGGGTGTGTAATCTTAAAATGCCAGCTCGATCGGCATCCTGTCCCGTCGATCGGCATATGGTCCCGTCGATCGGCTTGCTATCCCGTCGATATACATGGTCACGCCCGTGTTCACTATGATCAACTTCACCTCCCGTCGATCGGCATCCCATCCTGTCGATCGACTTCCCGCCCATCGATTGGCACCTGCTCCCATCGATTTTAACAAAGTCACATCCGTGACCAAGGCCGTGACCCATCAAATCCTTCCAAAAGCTAGCATAAACGTCAGCCGTCATGCCCCAGTTGAACTAGATGTGTGTCGCCCAAGGTCACGTACATGACACCTCAAGCCACGGCCATGTGTAGCCATTTTCCCGGTCAAAAGCTTCCAGAAGGCGGCCAAACCCTATCCATCTAGCACGCGGAGAAGTCAGTCCCGTGACCGAGGGCATGTAAAAATAAAATTTTTCCTATAAATAGAGGAGCTCGGCTGAAGCAATTCCATCCAGATTTTGAGAGTGTTTGTGTTTTTTTAAATTGTTTTAAGTGAATGGTACTTGTAGTGTAAATCCTTATTGGCACCCCACTCTTATTAAATAGTAATCATGGTCAAATAATCCCTGGAAAAATGTGAAACTTAGGGTTTGCGGTTTTTAGACCAATATTATGCTATTGTGAATTTATCATAATTTATAGAGTTCTGGAGATGATACTTATTGTGTAAATTCTTATTTGCACCCCATTAATGTTAAATAGAAATCATGGTCAAATAATCCCTGGAAAAATATGATACTTAGGGTTTGAAGTTTTTAGACCATTACAATGTTATATTGAAATTATCGGAATTTATGAAGATCATTAGTTGATACTTGATGTACAAAACCCTATTTACACACCATCCATTTTAAATAGAAATTATGAGTAAATATCCCCTAGAAAATTATGGAAATTAGGATCTGAGGTTGTTAGATCATTACTCATTGTGATCCCAGGGTAAGGATCTAGAAGTTATTAGGATAAGATAGGACCAGGATTGCACTTTTTGTAACGATCCAAGCCCGCCAACACGGGACCCAGCTGGCACCGGAAGGGTTCAGCCTAACCAGATGGTCTGCAGACCATGCACCCCAACCACTCTCTGTCCCACCACAGGGCACAGTGGGTTGTTGGAGACCGCAGTCCCCCTTTGATGAGAATTGAGCCAGTTAAGCGGCATCGCGTGGACTTCCCAGGAGGTCACCCATCCAAGAATTGCTCCAGCCCGAGCACGCTTAACTATGGAGTACTTTCACTTCTCATCACCAATTGAGCTGCATAGTTAAGCGTGCTCGGGCTGGAGCAATTCTGGGATGGGTGACCTCCTGGAAAGTCCACGCGATGCCGCTTAGCTGGCTCAATTCTCATCAAAGGGGGACTGCGGTCTCCAACCACCCACTGTGCCCTGTGGTGGGACAGAGAGGGGTTGGGGTGCATTGTCTGCAGACTATCTGGTTAGGCTGAACCCTTCCGGTGCCAGCTAGGTCCTGTGTTGGCGGGCCTGGGCCGGGAGGGTGCTGGCGGTCCAGCTAGGTCCCGTGTTGGCGGTCCAGCTAGGTCCCGTGTTGGAGGGCCTGGATCGTTACAAAAAGTGCAATCCTGGAGGATAGGACTTTTTGTAATGATCCAGGCCCGCCAACACGGGACCCAGCTGGACCGCCAGCACCCTCTCGGCCCAGGCCCGCCAACACGGGACCCAGCTGGCAGCGGAAGCGTGGTGGGATAGAGAGGGGTTGGGGTGCATGGTCTGCAGACCATCTGGTTAGGCTGAACCCTTCCGGTGCCAGCTGGGTCCCGTGTTGGCGGACCTGGGCCGGGTGGGTGCTGGCGGTTTGGCTGGGTCCCGTGTTGGCGGGCCTGGATCGTTACAAAAAGTCCTATCCTCCAGGATTGCACTTTTTGTAACGATCCAAGCCCGCCAACACGGACCCAGCTGGACCGCCAACACCCTCCCGGCCCAAGCCCGCTAACACGGGACCCAGCTGGCACCGGAAGGGTTCAGCCTAACCAGATGGTCTGCAGACCATGCACCCCAACCCCTCTCTGTCCCACCACAGGGCACAGTGGATTGTTGGAGACCGCAGTCCCCCTTTGATGAGAATTGAGCCAGTTAAGCGGCATCGCGTGGACTTCCCAGGAAGTCACCCATCCCAGAATTGTTCCAGCCCGAGCACGCTTAACTATGGAGTACTTTCACTTCTCATCACCAATTGAGCTGCAGGTCAATTGGTGATGAGAAGTGAAAGTACTCCATAGTTAAGCATGCTCGGGCTAGAGCCATTCTGGGATGGGTGACCTCCTGGGAAGTCCACGCGATGCCGCTTAACTGGCTCAATTCTCATCAAAGGGGGACTGCGGTCTCCAACAACCCACTGTGCCCTGTGGTGGGACAGAGAGGGGTTGGAGTGCATGGTCTGCAGACCATCTGGTTAGGCTGAACCCTTTCGGTGCCAGCTGGGTACCGTGTTGGCGGGCCTGGGCCGGGAGGGTGCTGGCGGTCCGGCTGGGTCTCGTGTTGGCGGGCCTGGATCATTACAACAGTAGCAGCAATTCTTCTGAAGAATAAATCCACATTGGGCTTACGACACTATCTGAAGATAAGGGGTAGACTGCTTACTCTCCTGCCAAGGTGTGTATTAAGGAACCCTTATCCATGTCAGACATTGAATCAGATAATGAAGCTCTTATTGGGCTCATGGCTCTCATTGAAGAAAACTTGATGAGTCCAACTCACCTGCTCAGGTAAAAATCAGAGCTCCTCTTTCTGCTACTGATTCTAAATCAGAAGTACAATTTTTGTATGATAGTGAGTTAGAAAGATCATCTTCATCAGAGTATGATCATGAGGATGAAGCTAACATAGTGAGTCAGTTTGGAGCTTTGCTAGATGCTCTAAAGAGAAGCAAGAATCTTGCAAAAGCTCAGGTTGAGGAAATAGAATCCCTCAAGCAAACTGAACTACTAGAGAAGGATAGAAAGCTATCTCAAGTGAGTGAAGAATTAAGCAAGCTTAGAGGAATCTCAAAAGCCCAATTGATCTCATTATGTTAGAAAAACAAGATCATTAAGGATCTTGAGGAGAATCTTCTCATTGAGAGGAAGCTCATGGCTAGGTTTTCCAAACCATCAAAAATGTTGCGAATCATTGACAGTTTTTCTGCACCATATAGATGTGGTGTAGGATATACTGAAGAGGCGGGCAAGGGAAAGGCTATAAAAGATCAGATTAATTTTCAGAAGGTCACATTGCCTACCAATACCTATGATCATGATCTCTCCTTTGGAGTTCTGTCCAATGAGTTCTCTACCAGTGGAACAAAGCCACTGAACTTAAATAATAGAGCAGACATTGGACTGAGTGCTCTCAAGGCACCTCATAAGGAGATCAAAAAGAAAAATCATGGACCATTTATGTTTGGCTCTACAGCACCAACACTCAAAGAGAAGGGAAATGTTATTCCTCAAAAGCCTATCCCTAAGATGAAACATGTGACTATGCAGCCCATCTTCCATCATGCTCACAGCCACAAGATTCATCTAAGAAAAGCTAAGGATGCATCAGCCTATTCTTCTGATCATCATCATCACCACTCCATTCAGAAAGAGACATATAATAGGAGGTATAATAGGTTTGAATGCTGGTTTTGTGGCAAAAATGGACATTTTCCATAGACTGTTGGTATCCAAAAGTGCCTACGGCAAAGAATTTAAGGCTTTGTCAGTAATCTTATTGTGAAGCATCCTGTATTTATGACTAATAAGAACCAAGGGCCCAAACCTATTTGGGTTCCTGAGGTAAACTAATCTGTTTTGCAGGATAGTCCAAAGGCCAACCAAAAATCCTATCTGGCATTTGGACAAAGAATGTTCCAGGAAAATGACTGAAACAAGGGGCATCTTCAAGACATATCTCTAAACATCCCATGCTTACATTGAGGGGGGAGAGTCCATTATTGCATTACCCCTCCTGCAAATTTTAACGTGGAGCAAATCTGAGCTTCACTATTATAGAAGTCAGCTTGGAAGCGAATCAAAATACACTAAAGATGGATTATGTTGAGGGAAGACTCATCTAGAGTCATCTCCCCTAGTTTATCAAGAACAATAATATATTCTTCAATCAACTCATTAAGAAGTCAAAGAGGGGAGAATATTTCAAGACTCTTATCCTCCAGCACAGAAGAAGTTGAAAAGTCAAAAAGGGGAAAAGAAGTTGAAAAGCCAGAAAGGGGGAGAAGGTAACAATGTGAGGTACTCTGAATCCTCTTATCTAAAGCACATGATTCCTATCTTTAATATTTTTATTATGTGTTGTTTATCATTGGTTGAGGTTCTTACTTCTTTAAATATTGGGAGATTGTTGGGAACTTTGCCCTGAATGTCCCTGATTTGAAGTTCTCAAGTCAAAGATAAACCAACTTTGAATTTGATGCTCTATTCTAGTTTTGATTTGACAGGTATAACAAAAGTGCAAGGCTAATGCAAGGTTAGTCTTATGGCCACTGATGAGTCCTGATTATATACACCTTCATGGACTCATCCGGGCCATTATTTAGTCAATATCACGCACTTTAGCCTTATTATAGTTTATAATTGATAACCCATGCTAGGTGCACATTTTGGCCCACTTGGGTGTGTTTTCGTGTTTATTTCCTTTCATAGTACTCATATGTTGTTAAGTGCCACTTTTGGTGGCTAGATCTGTGTTTGTGCTGGAATAGGAGGCGTGCAAGTGCTTCCGGTGCAATTCTGCACAGGAACACTGCGCACGATCACTTGTTCTAGTGCGCACGACCACCGGTCGTGCGCCACTAATCGTGCGCACTTAACCCTTTTTCACGAGTTCTGTCTGGTGTAGTGCGCACGACCATCAACTCCAGTGCGCACGACCATCGGTCGTGCGCCACTGCTCGTGCGCATTGACCATTAAATTTCTGAGTTCTGTTTGCTGTAGTGCGCACGACCATCAACTCCAGTGCGCACGACCACCGGTCGTGCGCCACTGGTCGTGCGAACATTGTATTTCATGATTTCATCTCGTGCAGGTTCTGTCCAGGCAGTGCGCACGATCGCAGGATTCCAGTGCGCACGACCACTGGTCGTGCGCCAATGATCGTGCGCAGTGTTTAATCCAGCGCCTATTTAAGCGCCTGTTGCGATTTTAGGGCGGATCATCATTCCGGGAGCGGGATTTCTGCTCCGCACGCCACCGACCGCCCCCTTGGATCGCCCCTACTTCATCTCCTACGCAAGGGGAAGCTTCCTCGGTCCATTCCTAGACATCCTCCATCGTCCGTGAGTGTTCTCCATCATCCGCAAGCCTCCAAGCAATCATTTTCGCTTTCCGCCCGGTGAGAAGAAGAAGAGACCTTGAGTCGAAGACGACGGAGCACGTAGGGAGATTGTGACAGCCCTCTACGCCGGAAGCATCGTCCGCCCGAGTCCGGAGGTAGCCCGACAACCTACCATTCCGGCCGTGAACGGCCGCTAGTCTTCACCGCCGGTTATCTCCTTCCCTCTTTCCTTGGTTGTACCCCTGTGAAGCTTTCACTAAATGAATATTGTGATATTTACTTGATGAGAATGAATGTTTCTGTGTTCTTATTCATGGGTTGGTTGTGATTCACCACGTTCAAGCGCACTCACTCACACACGCACGCAAGGTGTTTGCTCCGTGTTGGCAAGAGCTAACGACGGTTGTGAAGAGGTGTTTGCGACCCTCACTCTCTCGCGCCTGAGTCCACTTCATTCGCCTCACGAAGCACGGCATCGCGGCCGTTGCATCCACCTCACGTTGCGAAGCGGTGTTCTCGACCCGCATCTCTTTTATTGTTGTTAAAATTAGGAAAACCAACCAAAAACCCCTTGTTGTGTTTGTGAAACGCTTGTGTAACAATATTCACTGCACGATTCGATCACCCATCCTGCATTCCTCAAGAGACCGACATCCGGGGAATTTATTCTCCACAATTATTACTTGACAGCGACCGGTGCACTTGCCGACGCGCATCAAGTTTTTGGCGCCGTTGCCGGGGAATGCAGACGTGATGAATTCGTCTGTGTGAAGCTTTGTTGCACAAGAATTTCCCTTTCTTTCACCTCTTTTGTTCATCTCTGTATTCGCAGCATGACCTCTATTCAGGAATGCATCTACCATGGAAGCTTAAACGATTTAAGGGATCAAGCAAAAAGGAACAATCATGACTTTGGGATCTCCGCCGACGTCATTGAGTACATGTATGGGAACTGCAAGTTCAGCGGAGATGAGCATGAAGATGCGGGGCAACACATGCGGGATTTCTTAGACATCTATTACACTTGTATTTTCAGTGGAGTTGAAAATGACCCACAGAAGATTCTGGCATTTTCATTCTCCCTGCACAAAAAAGCCAAAAGCTGGTATTGGGATACCCGGAAACGAGAGGTGATCACATGGAAACAACTCGAAGGGAGATTTTTACAAGAGTTTCAACATCGTACTCAAGCCTTGGATAAGTACAGGGAACTCATGACCTTTGAACAAGGGAAGGAGGAGACGTTAGACAATGCTTGGGAACGTTTCCAGTCCCTGCATAGGGGTTGTTACCGTGGTGATCTCTCGGAAGCTTTCTTAATTCAGATTTTTTATTTTGGAGTGCGGGAGAAATTCCGTCTTCTATTTGATGTGGCAGCCGGTGGGGCCCTGTTTAATAAATCAGGGAAGGACGCATGGGAAGTGGTCGTGAATATTGTTCACACCAGTCAGCATTGGAGTCATGTCATTTGCTCCACAAGTACCGCTGCAGTTAATGCCGTGACGCTCAAGGGAGCAGCGGATTTGGTGCCGCCTGATCAACCAGAACAGTTAGCAACCTTGGTGGTTGGGGTATTGAACAAAATGAATGACCAATCAGTCGCAATCCAACAGCTTCGCTCTACTATTGGGACTCTTTCTGATGTTGTTTCTGGACTTGCAATTCAGCATCCTGAGTCAGTAAATACCATGCGATTGAGAAGTGGGAGAAGTGTAGACAATCCCCCTCGACCAGAACCGCTTGCGGTTTCCACTGACAAGCCTAATGAAGACATCCACGAGAAGCCGACTCAGATTCATTTCGAGCCACACCCCGTGAGTGAGGCACAACCCTCGAAAAGCGCTGCTCACCCCCCATTTCCCCACAGGCTGCGCAACGAGAAATCCGAGAAGCAATTCCACAGATTCTTGGAAGTAATGAAAGGAGTGCAAGTGAGCATACCACTCATTGAAGCTATCTCTCAAATGCCGGGCTACTCCAAGTTTTTGAAAGACTTGATCTCGAAGCGGAAGCAGTTGGAGGGTCTCAAAACTATCGACCTCACCGAGGAGTGCTCCGCCATCGTTTCCAATTTACCCACAAAGTGCAAGGATCCGGGCAGCTTCACGATCCCTTGCAGGATTGGCCAGCACCGTTTCAGCCAGGCACTCTGTGACTTGGGGGCATCAATCAACTTGATGCCACTCTCTATCTTTCGTGAACTTGGTGCGGGTATCTTGAAGCCAACACAGGTAATGCTGCAACTCGCTGATCGGTCGATCAAGAAGCCATCAGGAATTGTCGAGGACCTCACAATCATTGTAAACGGTCTCGCTTTCCCAGCTGATTTTATCATTCTCGACATGAAGGTCGATACAAATGTACCCATTATCTTGGGGCGGCCCTTTCTGGCTACTGCTCGTGCCATTATTAATGTGGAGCAGGGGGAGCTCACTCTAAGACTGGGGGAGGATGCTATATCGTTCAATGTCCATAGCCCTTCGCAACTCTTTGAAATAACGGAGTGTGAGCCAGCAGAGGCACTTGAAGAATTCGATGGTCAGAACGATGTGGAGTTGGATAACCGCGAGGTGTGTTGGCAGCACAAAGACAAGGAGGAGGAGGGTGTTCACTCAAACCAGCCCGATTTGGCACATTCAATTGGAGAGCCCTCCAACGTTTCTGCTGATCCAGACCCTTGTTCGGCTCTCAAACAACTTCCGGACTCTCTCAAGTATGTCTTTCTTGGAGAAACAAACACGCATCCGGTGATTATCTCGGCAGCCCTCTCCGCTGCCAACGAAACTGCACTAGTGGGTGTGCTGAGAAGGTACCACAAGGTCTTCGGACGTTCTCTAGCTGACATCAAGGGAATCAGCCCCACGGTCTGCATGCATAAGATCCTCCTTGAAGATCAGTACAAACCGACAGCACAACCCCAAAGGCGGCTGAACCCGAAAATGCAAGAGGTTGTGAAGGCTGAAGTGATAAAGCTTTTAGATGCTGGGATCATTTACCCAATCAGCGACAGCAAATGGGTCAGTCCAGTCCAGGTGGTCCCAAAGAAGGGCGGGATCACTGTCGTTGCTAACGAGAAGAATGAGCTGCTACCGACCCGAATGATCACTGGGTGGAGAGTCTGCATTGACTACCGCAAGCTGAACGATGCGACGCGCAAGGACCATTTCCCACTCCCCTTCATTGATCAGATGCTAGAAAAGTTAGCAGGGCAGGATTACTACTGTTTCTTGGATGGGTACTCAGGGTACAATCAGATTTTAATTGACCCTTCTGATCAAGACAAGACTACATTCACATGTCCATCCGGTACCTTCGCGTTCAAAAGAATGCCATTCGGACTGTGTAATGCCCCCGCAACTTTCCAACGTTGTATGCTCGCCATTTTTGCTGATATGGTAGGGGATTTCCTCGAAGTCTTTATGGACGATTTCACTCTATTTGGCAGTAGTTTTGACAGTTGCCTCGCAAATTTGGCCAAGACATTGAAGCGGTGTGAAGACACCAATCTTATCTTAAACTGGGAGAAATGCCACTTCATGGTGCGCGAAGGAATCGTCTTGGGGCATAAAGTTTCCTGCGAAGGGCTTGAAGTGGATCAAGCGAAAGTTAGTGTCATCAGAAACCTCCCTCCACCCATGTCAGTGAAGGGCATTCGAAGTTTTCTTGGCCATGTGGGCTTCTATCGAAGGTTCATCAAGGACTTCTCCTCCATCTCAAAGCCTTTATCTCGCCTGCTGGTTAAGGACGTCCCATTCCATTTCGATGAAGCATGCATGCACGCCTTCGAAACTTTACGGGGGCAACTCATCTCAGCCCCAATTCTGGTGGCACCCGACTGGACTCTACCTTTCATTATCATGTGCGACGCAAGTGATGTGGCCGTAGGTGCTGTTCTCGGTCAAAAGAAAGACAAGACTTTTCACACTATCGCGTATGCCAGTCGAACTCTCAACAGTGCACAAGCCAATTATACCACCACGGAGAAAGAAATGCTAGCTGTGGTCTTCGCTTTTGAAAAGTTTCACTCATACTTGGTACTCTCCGAAGTGATCGTGTATACGGACCACGCCGCTCTCAGGTATCTTTTCAGTAAGAAAGAATCCAAATCGCGTCTGATTCGTTGGATTTTACTCTTGCAGGAATACAATCTGGAAATCAAAGATAAGAAAGGGGTGGAGAATGTGATTGCTGATCATCTCTCACGTTTGGAGTACGACACTCCTAATTGCGTTGTGGAGGAAACTGACGACTATTTCCCGGATGAAAAGTTATTTGCAATCACTACATCCTCCCCGACCGCACCTTGGTATGCAGATATTGCTAATTACTTGGCTTGTAGAACACTCTCCCCGAGTTTGTCCCCTCAGCAAAGACGGAAGCTTGTCTCCGACGCAAAATACTATTTTTGGGAAGATCCGCTCTTGTTCCACACATGCAGCGACGGGATTATTAGGCGTTGCATTCCGGAAGCTGAGTTTCAGTCTGTATTACAGCATTGTCATGACAGAGAGGCCGGCGGGCACTTCGGGGCCGTTCGAACAGCACGAAAAATCCTGCAATGTGGATTGTTCTGGCCGACCCTCTTCCGGGATGCCCATGCCTATGTCACCAAGTGCGACGAATGTCAAAGGACTGGGAATATTTCCCGGCGTGATGAGATGCCCCTTAATAACATGCTGGTTTGCGAACCCTTTGACGTCTGGGGAATAGACTTCATGGGCCCTTTCCCAATGTCTCATGGTAAGCATTACATTATTGTGGCAGTTGATTATGTCTCGAAGTGGGTGGAAGCTGAGGCGGTTGCCACGAATGACGCCAACACTGTGCTGCACTTTATCCACAAGAACATCTTCTCCAGGTTTGGGACGCCGAGAACTATCATCAGCGACGGCGGGAGTCATTTTTGCAATAGACAGTTTGTGCAGCTCATGAAAAAGTTTGGGGTCCATCATAAAATTTCTTTGGCTTACCACCCCCAAACATGCGGGCAAGTCGAAGTCTCCAACCGCGAGCTCAAGCGAATAATTGAGAAATCAATACATTCAAATAGGAAGGAGTGGGCTAAGAAGGTCGATGACGCATTATGGGCCTACCGGACTGCGTTCAAAACACCCATTGGAATGACTCCGTTTCAATTAGTCTATGGCAAGGCATGTCACCTCCCTGTAGAGCTGGAGCATAAAGCATTATGGGCCACCAAACTGTTGAACATGGATATTGGAGCCGCGGCCGAAGTGCGTCGGTCCCAACTCAACGAGTTAGAGGAGCTCCGTCATTTTGCTTATGAAAACGCTCGCATCTATAAGGAGAAAACGAAGAAATGGCATGATCAGCATATAATTCCTAAGGAGTTCAAAATTGGGGACCAGGTGCTACTCTACAACTCCCGTCTCCGCCTCTTCCCAGGGAAGCTTAAATCGAGGTGGAGTGGTCCTTTCTCCGTGACCGATGTCTCGCCTTTTGGTGCCATTGAAATATCTGGAGATAAGGGGGACAAGTTTAAGGTCAATGGACATCGGCTGAAGTTATATGATGGCGCCACTATTAACAAGGAGCGTCAGTTGTTGACATTGGGAGATGGACTTCATACAAGCACCGGCAGCTGATTTCCTATTCTTGTCTCTTATCTTTTGTGTGAAACTCTAGTTCTGAACTTTTTCTTTTTAAAGTCCTGCACTCTTTATAAACAATGCTAATACAGGTATTTGGTCCAGCTTAAGGACGTTAAATGAAAGCGCTACTGGGAGACAACCCAGATTTCCGTTTTTTTTTATATATATATTTCCTTTTATCTAACCTTTCCCAGTTCAGTTTTTGTTTTTGCTTTTGTTGTTTTGAGTTTTGCTTGCAGGTTTTGTGTTCGATGGTGGATGTTGCGGACTATTTTTGATTTTAAACGCCATTCTTCGGGTATGCTCACGTGCTGAGCATTGGGTAACTTCTTCCCTAGCTTTCAATTTTGATTTTCACTGTCATATCATTATGTTGTATGGTTTTGATTAGGTCTGGGGGAGAGCCGTTTCTTTGTCACCCACTGCACATGCTCATCTCATTTGCATACTAGAAGTATTTGAATTTCAGTTATTTAGTTTCGTTCATCTTCACACACCACTTCACCCACTTGAGTGCGTGCTTTCTTTTGTGTTGTTCCGTTTAAGCTAGTTTGGTTGGAATGTGAAATAGGCTATTAACACAGGAATTATTATTTGGAGTGCGGTGTCGACTCATGTAGTGTTCTAGTCGCTTCGCATGCTATAGTAGGACCTGAGTAGAATTAGATTTTCTTTATGCATTTAATTTATGTGTAGTATCTTTGCGTAAATTTAGATTTAATGTACTCAAGTGGTGAATTCGAATGAAATTGATGATAACCCGGTGTTGTGTGTGTGCGGTCGCTAAACGTGTGTTGCTCGAGTCGGGAGGAAGGTTTATCTTTCTTGTGGGCTAAGAACTTGCCCCAAGCGACTCTTGAAGCATGGGTGAGAGCTACTTGTTGAGTCAAGCATGATGTAGGCCACCATTTGGCTAGTTTGAGCTTTGCTATTCCACGCCCCTTTCATTCACCTTTGCAAGCCAAATTTGTGCCTACCATTTTTTATGTTCAGCTCCTCCTCATCCACCAAAGCCTGAAGCCTATCCTACGCCCGCAACAAAAAAAAAAAAAAAAAAAAATGTTTTAACTGTGCTCATAATTTCCAACTTGTGTGGTGTGTGGTATCATTGTGTTTTGAAGAGAAAATATTGTCTATCCGCTGATTTTGAACCAACTGGAGGTTGCTTGAAAGAAGAAAAATATATAAAAGAAAAAAAAAGAAGAGTATCCTGAAAATAATCCTCGCAAGCTAAAGAGAAAAATCAGTTGGTATTTGTAAAGTAGGCTGTGTGCACACCTGGTTTTCATGATAAGTCTGGGGGTGTGTCACACGAGCATAGTTGTTTGGTTTTGTAAGGTGCAGTGTGCCGTTGGCTCAATTGGGTTGCGTAGCCGTCATGTTTATCTTTGCATATCATTCCGTAACCTAAGCCCCGTTTTAATCCTATAAGTCCTACTGATTTGACTTGCGAGTTTGCTAGCGCCGTGGAGAGAGTGTGACCGGGCAAGCGTATGGTTCACGACGTTGATGGATTTCAGCGGAGTTATTCCTAAGTCCCGATCTTTTGCAACACCCGCCTCAGCGTCTCGTCACTTTCATACCGGGCATGATCGTTAAATTCTTCATAATTCACCCACTGAGTACAATTAAATCTTTGATTACGCTTTAGTACTTACGTAAATTAGTTAGCATAGCTAGAATCTTCTTCTACTAGAATTCCTACTCGCATGCATATGTTACTTCGCACTGTACTCCCCTGCGTAATTCGCTATTTTAATTATCTTTTTCAACTTCCGTTGGATTAGTTTGCTCGGGACGCGCAAACAGTTAAGTCTGGGGGTGTGATGAGTCCTGATTATATACACCTTCATGGACTCATCCGGGCCATTATTTAGTCAATATCACGCACTTTAGCCTTATTATAGTTTATAATTGATAACCCATGCTAGGTGCACATTTTGGCCCACTTGGGTGTGTTTTCGTGTTTATTTCCTTTCATAGTACTCATATGTTGTTAAGTGCCACTTTTGGTGGCTAGATCTGTGTTTGTGCTGGAATAGGAGGCGTGCAAGTGCTTCCGGTGCAATTCTGCACAGGAACACTGCGCACGATCACTTGTTCTAGTGCGCACGACCACCGGTCGTGCGCCACTAATCGTGCGCACTTAACCCTTTTTCACGAGTTCTGTCTGGTGTAGTGCGCACGACCATCAACTCCAGTGCGCACGACCATCGGTCGTGCGCAACTGCTCGTGCGCATTGACCATTAAATTTCTGAGTTCTGTTTGCTGTAGTGCGCACGACCATCAACTCCAGTGCGCACGACCACCGGTCGTGCGCCACTGGTCGTGCGAACATTGTATTTCATGATTTCATCTCGTGCAGGTTCTGTCCAGGCAGTGCGCACGATCGCAGGATTCCAGTGCGCACGACCACTGGTCGTGCGCCAATGATCGTGCGCAGTGTTTAATCCAGCGCCTATTTAAGCGCCTGTTGCGATTTTAGGGCGGATCATCATTCCGGGAGCGGGATTTCTGCTCCGCACGCCACCGACCGCCCCCTTGGATCGCCCCTACTTCATCTCCTACGCAAGGGGAAGCTTCCTCGGTCCATTCCTAGACATCCTCCATCGTCCGTGAGTGTTCTCCATCATCCGCAAGCCTCCAAGCAATCATTTTCGCTTTCCGCCCGGTGAGAAGAAGAAGAGACCTTGAGTCGAAGACGACGGAGCACGTAGGGAGATTGTGACAGCCCTCTACGCCGGAAGCATCGTCCGCCCGAGTCCGGAGGTAGCCCGACAACCTACCATTCCGGCCGTGAACGGCCGCTAGTCTTCACCGCCGGTTATCTCCTTCCCTCTTTCCTTGGTTGTACCCCTGTGAAGCTTTCACTAAATGAATATTGTGATATTTACTTGATGAGAATGAATGTTTCTGTGTTCTTATTCATGGGTTGGTTGTGATTCACCACGTTCAAGCGCACTCACTCACACACGCACGCAAGGTGTTTGCTCCGTGTTGGCAAGAGCTAACGACGGTTGTGAAGAGGTGTTTGCGACCCTCACTCTCTCGCGCCTGAGTCCACTTCATTCGCCTCACGAAGCACGGCATCGCGGCCGTTGCATCCACCTCACGTTGCGAAGCGGTGTTCTCGACCCGCATCTCTTTTATTGTTGTTAAAATTAGGAAAACCAACCAAAAACCCCTTGTTGTGTTTGTGAAACGCTTGTGTAACAATATTCACTGCACGATTCGATCACCCATCCTGCATTCCTCAAGAGACCGACATCCGGGGAATTTATTCTCCACAATTATTACTTGACAGCGACCGGTGCACTTGCCGACGCGCATCAGCCACTCAAATAGTGTTTTGCCTATGTAATCCCTCATGTTTCAAAACACATATTTACTCGTGCCCTAACACTATATTAGACTTGTCACTATCAAGGAAAAGTCATTTGGAAAAGGTCTAGAAATGAAGCTGCAAAGATAGCCAATAGGTTGGGTTAAGTCTAAAATTGTCTAAGGCAAATATTGGTTAGATGATCTAGATGATAAGGATTCAATGTCGTCTAGACCACTGTTGTATTGGCTAGAAGATCTCGATAACAAAGAATCCTTCTCGTCAAGATCATGGCCATATCAGTCGGATATGATTTATCTCTTAATATTGGCTAAGTCCAATGTCGTCTAGAAGAGTTGTATCGTCTAGAAGAGTTGTATCATCCTGAAGGATTATATCGTCCTGAAGGCTTGTATCATCCAAAAGGCATGTATCGTCTAGAAGGCTTATATCATTTTGAAGGCTTATATCGTCCAGACAGCTTATCATCTAGAAGAGTATATCATTCAGAAAATTTCTATATAAGTTAGGCGCGGGAAGAAAGTGGGGAATTATGCATTAGCTTAAGTTTTAATTTGAAATCCACCATCGGATGCGCCAATCAAGAGATTTCTTCTAGAAGGTCTTAATTAAATAAATCTTTCTTGATTCATAGCCGTTGGCAAAGGTTTCGATAAAAAGGCCTTGAGTGCTCACAATTCAGACATTATGATTATTATCATTCATTCTTACATTCTACCTTAAGCTTTTGTGAGTCATCTGCGACCTGAACGAGAACGCAAATCCATTGGAGTGAGCAGCAAAATTTCTAAAAGGACGAACCCTAAGGTGTTGTTACTGTTCGTTCTACAGTATTCTTGTAAGAACTTCAGAGCATGTACAATCAAGATCTGATTCATCGTATTACTCAAGTATTACTCAACAATTCAAATTCTCTCAAAAGATTATCTATCTGAGTAAGAAGTTTTTATTCTACAAGAAAGTTTATTTGATCAAGATCAAATTCTTCAAGAAGATTATTTCTGAGATCTGATCAAGGAAAAAGAATCCTCTCTGTTGTGCTTCTACATAAGACTCAAGTTTATTCACATATTCATTTTTTTAGTCTAAGTTGTATTACAAACAGTGAAATTATAAACTTTTTGTTGAAATCAAAACTTGGCTTCTTTGTGGAGCTCGGGCCCTCAAGGATGAGGGGAAGCTAGCACTTACTGATTCCTTGGAAGGAACCGACCGGAGACTCGGAACTAAACACAGACCCTTGGTCACAACGAGGAGGTCCCACCACACACCCGAAAGATCTTTGAGCACTTTCCCTCCCAAACCAAAGCTGAGACTAGTCACCTTAGAGAGCCTGAGAGCCAAGCCATGATAACCTAGGGAGGAAGGAGCTCAAAAAACTGAGATTGGAATCCTCTCCCAAGGTTCCCTTCAAGGTCTATTTATAGTTTTTCAAGTCTGGTCTGCTAATAGCGGGATTCCACCTTACTCTTTTGCTATACGCAGCCCAAAATGGTCTGCCAACAGCCAAACTCCACCAAGGGTTATTAGGTAAAAATGTTCATGAACCCTTCCTGGGCGAGCCGCCCACAAGAGTCTCTCTCGTGAACAGAGAGGCTCGGCTCGCTCTCCTCCTTGCGAGTAACCGACGAGGGCCTGGCCCGGTCACCTTCCCGTGAGCGACCGGCGAGAGTCTGGCTTGCCCGGCACCCTAGCTCGCTCGCCTTCTTACTCCTTTAGCCTGATAGTTCCTTTATCTCTGCTCACTCCCTGGTGGAAACCGGGGTTGTATACAATCCCGGCTCTTCGTGAGGCTACATTAGGCTCGCGAAGAAACATCCAACCCCTGGTGTTCGCCAGCCCCTTGGTGATGTGGTGAGAATCTTTTGGTGGGCCCCATGCCCAATGCTATAAATACCATCCTCTTTGACCGGTACTTGAACTTTTTCTCCTTCTTTTCTGTCTCGCGACTCACCACTGTTCTCTTCAAGATATCCAAGAGGGAGGAGTTATTGGCTCGCCTCAAGGCCGCACAAATGGCACAAAAGGCCAAAGACACAAAGCTCGCCCCCTGGATTTCCCTGGAGCCTGCCCCGACTCCGCCTCAGACGAAAAAGGCGATGACCATCCGGCGATCGCCTGATGAGGACGAGTCATCACCTCTGTCCTCGCCTCCCCTCCATGAGTGCGCCTCGTCGGTTCTGCCACAGAATATTCGACGATCCCAGTGGTATTTTCTTAACTCTATTTTCTTGCTCGTAGGATCCTCCCACCGAGGAAAATCTTATTAGGCCATCGCCAAAGGGGTCTCTCCTCGAGTCCTCCGGGAGGACTGTTCACCCCCCCCCCCCCCTGATGTGAGGACCACTAACCCGCAGTATTCCTTTTCACAGGGTCTCATCCTTCGACTCTGAAGCGGCGAGTCCCCACTTTGGTGGGCTCTCCATGCCCGCCCAACTAGAACATCATCACTTTGGGGTTCGGCCTTCTGAGCCAACGAAGCCCAGGAGGCTCGCTGCTCGCCGAGCCCAGGTCGCAGACGAGACGACGTACCTCCCAAGATTAGGGAAATCCCTTACCCCGACCTTCATTGAAGACTTCAAAGGCCAGCCATGTTCTTCTCGCCCACGCCCCCGTACCATTCTCATCTCGCCAGGTTAAACAATTTCTTTCGACTGCCTCTTTTACAGCCTCTTATGTTGATTTTTTATTCGCAGGCGTTCCCCCGACCCCGCCTACCGAGTCAGAGCACTGTGAGGTGGAGATGTCACCCCCACCCTCGCCGAGCCAGGTCATAGATTTCCTGAGGGATCCCAGCAACCCGGAATAGATGAAAAGGTGAGTCACCAAAATATTCCAAAAGCACAGCTCCATGCTGCGAGAGTTATACGACCAGAATCGGATGGACCGGGTCGCGTATGAAGAGAGATTTGTTGCGATGGAGGATGCGAACGCACGCGTCCTTGTCGAGGTGCGGCAGGTTGCTCGCGGTGAGGTCACCTCTCCTGGGGTGCACCTCGTGCAAATCAAAGACTATATGCGCTTGATGCAGCGCGAGGTCCAGTCGGTCTGCGAGTACCATTATCCGAGGATTCCTCCGAGCTCCAGTGTGCGAGGTCGCAGCCGCTGGAAATGGCTCAATTATTGAACAGCTATCTTTCATTGTTATTTGTTGCTTGCTCTTGTTAATATCCCCCCCCCCCCCCGCTACTGGGGTTCTGAACAATTAGTGACGATATAATAAGGATATTTCCGCTCGCTCACGAGCTTTCTCCCTGCATTTTTTTTATCGTTAGGTTAACTGTGCTCACGCGTCGCTTGCTATTCATTTGACATGCCTGGCTCGTGAGATACTGCCTCGCCCTCACAACTTTTGCTTTTAATTACTGGAGTTTTGGTAAGCGGACTTCTCCAGGACTCCAACCTGCTTGGAGCGGATAAGGCCCCAAGAAGCTGAAAAATCACTGCGCGATTCCTCTATCCACACACCCCGGCGCTTTGAATCCTTCCCGCCCTTTTCATTTCTATAAATAGTCATCATCTTTAACTTTCTAACCACCGCATTAACTGTTCTCCGGCATTTCTTTTCTCTTGCAGGCCCTCTCGCAAATTTCTTTTCTTTTCCCGGTTCACAACTACTAACATCATGATTGTTGAGGGGGAATCTTAAGGGCGAGCCAAGTGCGTCGGGGCCTTTCGCGACCACACATTCTTCTGTGCCTCGATCACTGGTGATGAGTTCCTTGCCACGGTGGACAAGTACATCCCTTCGGGGTATGTAGCTCGCCGCCCGCCGAGCACTGCCACCCTCAAAGATCCGTCCACCGAAGAGCTCGCCATCCCCATTGCTCATTTTGAGAATGGGTTGTGACTCCCACTCTGGCCAGAAGTAGGCCAGGTAATCTACTCGACCCTTGCAATTCTCACTCGCCTCGCAGGGAGCGTGTTAACCTTAACTTGGTGAATTTTTTAGGTACTCAAATACTATGGTGTCCTATTGAGCCAGCTGCACCGAACGCGATCATCGTGGTGGTCGCATTCACTTGCTACCTGCGGGAGGAGAAGATCGAGTTCAGCCTGCTCGTCTTCCGTAAAATCTTCTCCTTCCGCGCGTACAAAGATAAGACAACCCATTTTGCGAGCCAGCATGTCACCGTCTGCGAGACGGTGAACAAAGCCCATTACTGGCACCAGAAATACGTCCTAGTAAAAGGACCGTTCGACAATATCCCCTTCTCCCCCCTCCAACGGGATGATGCAACCTACCGCCCTCTTGCCTCGCTCGACGGTGACGATGCAAGGCTCTACCAATACTTGGATTATAAGAACTTCGAGGTCGTCTACCTCCGGCAAAGGGTGGACTCGTTGTTACCGGTCCCGCAAGGAGAAGGTTTGGCTTGCACTCGCAAGATCCTATAATTTTTTCTTATTTTATCCGCTAACTCTTTCATTGCCTTTCCAGGAGAGCGGGATCTTCCCATCCATCCCCCACATGTGAGGAGCGCAACCCTCTCTTCAATCTCTCTCACCGTCGCGGCTGCCAATGCGTGTCGAGAGCCAGAAGGCCGCCGAGGGGAGTCGCGGGGCTGGTGATGCTCCGAGCGAGCCCAAACCGTCGGGTCATAAGAATTTTGGCCTTGGCGCGAGGCTGCCCGCTGCCATGGGCGAGCCGGTGCTCGTATGGGATCCTGACCATAACAGGATCTCTTGCTCATCTATCCTCCCCTCCTGGGTTGAGAGTGATAAGGTTGGGGGCGAGGCGTTCTCCCTCGCCTTCGGGCTGAATAGCCGCGAGGACGCCGCCCTCTTCGGCGCCCTAAAGTCCAGGTTGCTCGTCTACGAGGCGATGCGAGCCCAGTTCCGGTCCATGGAGCTCACCTACATGGTGGGCCGGCGGTACATCACATCAGACCGCGAAACAAAGGAGCTCAAGGGTGAGCTTCAGGCATCCTCGGACGAGATCGCGCACCTCAAAGGGAAAGAGGCCCTGTCTGAATGCCTCCTCGCCAGCCTCCAAGGCGGAATGGTAAGCGAATCATACATGCTCTTCATCTTGCTCGCTACATGTTCTGCATGCTTACATTTTTCTTTTTAAGGATATCGAGACTGCGTGCCAACTCCTCTCGCAGAGCGCCGATCTGGAAAAGGATAACGCATTCCTGAAGGCGCAGGTCCGCGAGCTGACCAGAGCGATGCTCCCCCCCCCCCCCCCCCCCCCCGGCCCCCTTTGCGAGTTGGGTCCCGCGAACAGTCGCGAGACAAGATGGAGGCGACTTTGTAAGAATTCAATGGGCGTTGCCCAACTTGTCCTCGAAACCCTCAAGGGGGCGGGCCTGCTGGTTCCGGACGCGATGGTAATCACTGCCGAGGATGTCGTCCCAGGCCTGTTCGCGCAGATTCTAGAGCCCAAAGATCGTGGGAGCGAGGAGGAGTTATCTGACGACTAGGCTTGATCTTTTTGTTTTTCCATGTATATTTTCATTTTGACTGGCGAGTTCGCCTTTATATGAAATACACTTTTGAGAAATGAAATCATGAGATATTTTTTCTATCTTTAAACTGTCATTTTATTTTGCTCCCGCTCGCGCTGATGTACTTTGCTATGATTGTGCCAATACGCTTGCGTCTCAACGCTATTATTTATGCTCGCGCTCGCACACTTCTTATCGTCGATGGACACAAGATTTACCATTTTATCATGCTTTAATTTGATCTGGCTACCCTACCTCGCGCATACCAAAGAAGGCGTTCGCGTAGCTTCTCTCGCGTAGACGCTTTGTTAGATAGACCATATGTTTGTTTTCTTACCCGAGTAAGGTCTGGGCCACTTCACATTTCTGGCTCGCCTCGTAGGGACCCTTGCGAGCAGGGTTGATGCTGCTCTGCCTCGCTAGTTCAACCCCTGTGAGCATCTAGTGTTGCTTGCGAACCACTATGTCGGCGGATCTCCCTGACTCGCTGGTTTTATTCATCTCATATAAATTCTCCAAGTATTTTCGCGAGTCAGGGCCCGACCCCGACGAGCCGTGCGACCATCGTATCCAGTCGTCTAGCCGTTACCCTTCGACTTGGCATTTTTCATCAATTGTTGTCTTTCATTTCCCGCGACCGAGCCCCAGGGCTCACCCTATCCAGGCCTTGAGAGATTTGGCGAACCGAGCTCCTTAACATGAATAACTTACTTGTCAGCCTTTCTAGAGAACAACCTGACCCACCGTCTATGAGAGCCAGGCAGCGGAATCGATCTGGGGCACTCCTGCACCAAAACATTCCACCTTGCCAGCCTCTCCAGATATCAATCTGACCCACCATCTATGAGAGCCCGGTAGCGGAAACTATCTGGGGCATTCCAGCACCAAAACTTTCCACCTTGCCAGCCTTTCCAGAGATCAACCTGACTGACCATCTATGAGAGCCTGGCAGCGGAATCAATCTGGGGCACTCCAGCACCAAAAATTTCTACCTTGCCAGCCTCTCCAGAGATCAACCTGACCCATCGTCTTTGAGAGCCCGACAGTGGAATCGATCTGGGGCACTCCAGCACCAAAACATTCCACCTTGCCATCCTCTCCAGAGATCAACCTGACCCACCGTTCATGAGAGTCCGGTAGCGGAATCGATCTGGAGCACTCCAGCACCAAAACTTTCCACCTTGCCAGCATATCTAGAGATCAAACTGACCCGCCGTATATGAGAGCCCGGCGGCGGAATCTATCTGGGGCATTCCAGCACCAAAACTTTCCAACTTGCCAGCCTCTCCAGAGATCAACCTGACCCACCGTCTATGAGAGCCCAGCAGAAGAATCGATCTGGGGCACTCCAACACCAAAACTTTCCACCTTGCCAGCCTCTCCAGAGATCAACCTGACCCACCGTCTATGAGAGCCCGGCAGCGGAATCGTTCTGAGGCACTCCAGCATCAAAACTTTCCACCTTGCCAGCCTTTCCAAAGATCAACCTGACCCACCATCTATGAGAGCCCGGGAGCAGAATCGATCTGGGGCATTCCAGCACCAAACCTTTCCACCTTGCCAGCCTCTCCAGAGATCAACCTGACCCACAGTCTATGAGAGCCCGGCAGCGGAATCGATCTAGGGCATTCCAGCACCAAAACTTTCCACCTTGCCAGCCTCTCCACAGATCAACCTGACCCACCGTCTATGAGAGCCCGGCAGTGGAATCGATCTTGGGCACTCCAGCACCAAAACTTGGGGACTCCTGCTTAGAAAAAACTTCTGAACCAATATATGGAGATTAAAACATATAACAAGTCAATTACAAAAAGCTTCAAGGATAGAATTATTTCAGGTCATCCCCGCTCCTGGCCAGGCCGAGGAGTACCCCATCCACATCTCGGAGGTGGTACCCTTCTGACTTGAGCGCCTCATCTACAATATACGGCCCCTCACAGTTGGGATTGATCATTCCCACTACGGCTCCTCTCCCAGTCGCGTCAACTTTCTTCAGCACCAGGTCTCCTTTCTCAACTGTTTTACTCGGATATGCTTGTCGAAAGTACCGAGCCATCCGCCATTTGACTTCCTCTTGCCGGACGGTGGATAGGTCCCGGAGCTCTTCCACCAGGTCCAAAGAAATCCTTTTCTCTTCCCCGTTTTCCACTAGCCATTCTTCGTCACCTTCGCCCACGGCGACCACCCTGGGGGACTTTACATCGAACTACACTGGGAGAATGGCCTCGGACCCGTGGGAAATCTTGAATGGAGTCTCCTCCGTGGACGTATTCGGAGTGGTCCTTAGGGCCCAGAGGACCGAGGGTAACTGCTCTACCCAGTTCCCCCTGAGGTTCTCGACCTTCTTCTTAAGCAAGTTCACGATAATTTTATTTGCCGCCTCTACCAGCCTATTGCTCCTCGGGTGGCGGACTGACGCAAACCGAAGGTCTATGCCAAGCTGGGCTCGTCGCTGGCAAACTGCGGCCCGTTGTCTATAACTATGGCTAGCGGGAGCCAATGCCTGCATATTATCTCACCCCATATGAAATTTCTAAACACTTGAGACGTTACCTTGGCCAGCGCCTTCACCTCCAGCCACTTGGATAAATAATCAATCATCACCAATAAGAACTTTCTTTGGCCACTCACTTGCGGGAAAGGACCCACCAAGTCCAACCCCCATATAGCAAAGGGCCAGGGTGCTGTGATGGACCGAAGCCTTTGGGCTGGCAGGAGCTGGAGAGGAGCGAACAGTTGACACTTTGAGCACCACCTTGCGAAATCCGTCGCATCCTTGCTGAGTGTAGGCCAAAAATATCCCTGCCTCAACACTCTCCCCTCCAAGGTTCGGGTCCCGGAGTGGCTGCCACACTCCCCCGAGTGAATTTCCTCCATGACCCTTGGGACCTCCTCCAATGATACACAACGGGCTAGGAGTCCCAAGAGTGTTTTCCTATACAGTCCTCCTGCATGCAAGGAATAATATGCTGATTTATACTTGAAGCGCCGCTTATCCACATCCCCTTCGGGGAACTTCCCTGATGTCAGGAAGATGATGAAGGGATCCATCCATGATGCCCGCTGGTCCACCTCCATCAGCTCACCCTCCTCGATGGATGGCCAGAAGAGGTCTGGCACCGCCCCCCTGCCCCGAGACCAAACTTGGCCATGATGTCCGCTGCGGCACTCTCCTCCCATGGCATATGATGGATTGAGAAGGTCCAGAACTGTCGTAGGAGCCCCTTGACCTTTTCCAAGTATCGCTGAAGAGTCGACTCCCTTACCTCGAACTCCCCTAACCTGGCAAGCCACCACCATGGAGTTCATTGAGACCTCCACATCCTGTACTCCTAATTACCAGGCCAGCCGTAGGCCCGCTACTACCGCCACGTAGTCCCCCTGGTTGTTGGTGAGGGGAAAATGAATATTGATTGCCTACTCGATCCTCGTCCCTTGGGGGCTTACCAAAACTACCCCACCCCGAATGAATGCTTTCCCGAGGCCCCGTCCAACAACATCCTCCAGGCCACCAAGCTGGGTAGATCGGACTCTTCCACCTCGGTCACATCTCCGCCAAAAAGTCTGCCGCCGCTTAGGCCTTTATGGACAGTCTGGGCACATATGAAATATCAAATTCACTTAGCTCCACCGACCACTTAGCCAACCTCCCTGAGTGCTCCACCCCTTCCATGATGTTGTGAAGGGGGTGATCGATCACCACCTTGATCAAATGCGCTTGGAAATAAGGTTAGGGCTTCCGGGCTGACACCACCAAGGAGAAGGCCAACTTCTCCAGGATGGGGTACCGAAGCTCCGCCTTCCTTAGTACTCGGCTAACATAGTAGATTGGGAGCTACCTTCTACCTTCTTCCCGGACCAACACTGAACTCACTGCCTCGGGTCCTACCCCCAAGTATAGGGACAAGTCCTCTCCTTATCTTGGCCCTTGCAGCATGGGAGCTTGGGTCAATTGTTCCTTCAGCGCTTGAAAAGCCCTCTCACACTCAGGGGTCCATTCAAACTTTTGATTCCACCGCAACACCTTGAAGAAGGGTGCACACTTCTCTCCCGCCCTAGAGAGGAATCTACTAAGCCCAGCCAACTTCCCCGTGAGGCGCTGTACTTCCTTCGCATTCCTTGGCGACCCCAACTCTGTGATGGCCTTAACTTTATCTGTATTGGGCTCCACTCCCGCTGGAGTGAGCAAGTGTCCTAGAAACTTTCCCCGGCAAGCCTCGAAGACACACTTCTGGGGGTTGAGCTTCATCTTGAATTTTCTCAATGTCCCGAAGGTTTCTTTAAGGACATGGAGGTGGGACTCAAGGTTTCGATTCTTCACCATGAGGTCATCCACGTAGACCTCCAGGTTTCTACCCATCTATTCCAGGAAGACCCGGTCCATCATCCGTTGGTAAGTGGCTCCTGCGTTCTTGAGCCCAAAGGGCATCATTTATAGCAATAACATCCATCCCCCGTGATGAAAGAGACATCCTTGACATCGGGTGGGGGGGTGCATGCGGATTTGATGATAACCTAAAAAAGCATCTAAAAAAGACATCACAGAAAAATCGACGGCTGAGTCAACCAGCGAGTCGATTCGGGGAGGGTAGCAATCCTAGGGCATGATTTATTAAGAAAATAAAAGTCAATACACATTCTCCACTTACCTCCCGCTTCTTTACCATAACCACATTGGAGACCCAGCCTGGGTACTGGATCTCCGATACAAAGCCTGCTTGGAGGAGCTTGCCCACCTCCTCTCGGATGGGCCCTTCCATCTTATCAGCAATGGCTCTCTTCTTCGTCGGATGGGTCGGGTTCCAGGATCGAGGTTGAGGCGATGACAAGCCATATCCGCATTGATCCCGGGCATCTCTGATGTGCTCTAGGCAAAGATGTTGGAACAACCCTATTACTGATTTGGGCTAGGATCACTATCTGTTTATTAGGACTAAGTTGACCCCAATGTATAGTCTTAAGGGTCAAGGTTGTAGGCTGTTAGAACTAAGGAAAAGATAAGTTTTCTGCATTCGATGAACTCCATACTTCGTTCGACGAACGGCATGCTCCTGCGTTCGAAGAACTTGCCAAGGTTCTGCGTTCGATGAACTCATTCTGCGTTCGACAAACTCCTCTCTGCGTTTGATGAAATGCTCTCAGCGGTCAACGAAAGCTCATCTCAGTGGTTGTTGAACCTCGTCTCAATGGTTGACCAAGTCTCAGCGTTCGACAAACTTCCCAGTCTCAGCGTTCGATGAACTCAGCTCTGCGTTCGAAGAATAAGTATCAGATGTTCAGATCGATGAAAGATCTTCTCATCTCAATGAATTAAATATTCCAGCTAGCTTATTAGATATTATTCTTCAATTCGACGTCCTCCAGCTTGAGGTCGACGAACTCCAGATTGCGTTCGATGAATTTATTCTGATCGACGAATTCCTATTTCAGTTAAGTATTTCAGACAGATTATTTTATTCTATTCTCTAAACTCAGATCTTTCAGCAACGGCTCTATTATATCAGATAAGTAAGGATTATATCTTTCCTTTTATTCTTTCGAGAATATAGTCGTTGACATATAGCTGAAAAGGACACTATCATGGAAAAGGAATAAGATAAACAGCGTATCAGATTTGCAGTACAAGATATATCTCTTCTGAATATTTTATTCCTTAAACTAAGGGATTTGAATTTCAAATCTGTCAGAGATTTCAAAAGGAATAGGGAAGAAGATATACAGTATCATATCACTTTACAGAATAACAGAACAGCAAGAAAAGATAGGAGAGGAAGAAAGCTGTCGAGAGAAAATACAGAAGAAAGAAAAGAAAACGCTAACATATCATCTTCATCTTCTTCAAGCAGCACCATCTCATTCTATGAGAACAACAATACAAATCATCTCTCAGTTTTTTCTGCTGCAAGTTCATATCTTCAAAAGGGCAACAAACAATCTGAGAAACATTTTGTCTCTCAGATTCATCAGCTATCAGGAAGATACAGGAAGATATTACTTTCAAGTGAAAGCTCCATCCTCAAGCTGTCAAGCAAATTTCTATCAGACAGGGGGAGCTTTACAACGACATTCCACTAGAGTCTTCTCTCAGATTATTGACAGAGAAGAACATCTAAACCCTCTTTATCCCTCTTGTACAGGGTTATAACTCCCTTCAAAAGTTAACCCCTTGGTGGCAGGGCACCTGAACAAAAACCTGTAGTTTGGTTAGAGCACCTAATCAAAAGCTCCTTGGTGTTTGGACACCTGATCAAAAATCCATTGGTGATAGGGCACCTGATCAAAAACCTAGTGGAATCCTACCAAGGGTGGTAGAAGAGTAGACGTACCCAGGTTTATTGAGGAACTACTATAAAATCCTTGTGTCCTCTGTGTTGTGTTTATTTTCTGTATTGTGCTGTGTGCTCTCTTTGTGTTTGTTTTTATAACTCACTCAATACACCTATAAGTATCACTATTTTAATTCCGCTTTAAAAATAAGTGAAAAACTTTTTAATACTCTATTCACCCCCCCCCCCCCCTAGAGTAACTTTAAGATCTAATCTCACTTTCAATTGGTATCAGAGGGCTGTTGATTTTTTACAGGCTAACACCTGAATCCAAAGATCAATTAGATCTTAAATTTATTTTAGAGTTTTCTTTTTCTTAAAAACTCATGGCACAAAACAAAGAATATTCAAGCACAAGACCTCCTATGTGCAATCTAAGTAAGTTTGCACTATGGAAGGCAAGGATCAGACTGTACATGAATTCTATTGATGAGGATATTTTTAATGTTATTTTTACAGGACCTCCAACACCTACAACAACAACAAGTGCTGAAACCACAACTAACAACAATGTTGTTCCACCTCCTGAGTGGACAGATGCACAGAAGAAGCAGAGAAGTGATGATGCCAAAGATATGAACATATTGGCACAGACAATGTCAGATGACATTTTCCAAAAAGTTATGGAATGCACTTCAGCAAGGGAAATCTAGATCTCACTCAACAACATGGTTGAAGGATCAGCGGATGAAAGAAAGGACAGAAGATCTCACCTTATCTCTCAATATGAGAATTTCAAAAAGGGAGAAAATGAAATAGTTGCTGATATGTACAACAGGCTCAACTTTATAATCAATGAGCTGAAATCCTTAGACAAAGTGATCTCCATCACTGAGGTCAATGATAAGATCCTAATGTGCTTCCCCAGCACATGGAACTCTAGGATCTGGCCAATCAAGGAAGCCAGAATCCTTAATGAGATCTCAACTGAGAGCTTGTTAGGCAAACTCAAATCCTATGAGCAGCTTATCAAGTCTAGAGAAGCTGAGCAATCTACTTCATCTCCAGCATCCAAGAAGGAGAGAAGTATAGCTTTCCAAACTACTGAAGAAGAAGAAAAAGCTCCAGGAGAAGTGGAGTTCATGAGCCTTCTAGCCAAAATGTTCTACAAGATGGCTAGAAAGGATTTCAGAAAGAAGGATTCCAGATCGATAGAAAAGCCAAGAGAACCAAAAGAAGGAGAAGAGAAAAGATAAAGAAGAAAAGAGGCACTCCAGCAAGTCTTCCTCCCACAAACACAAACACAAGGGAAGAGGATTTGTAGATGACACATGGAGTGAAACTAATTCAGAGTCTTCATCCAGTTCATTTGAAGATGAAGAAGAATCAAATGACAAGGACCAATGTTTGATGGCAATATATGACTCAAATAGTGAGTCAGAATATGCATCATCATCCAGCTCCAGTGATGATGAAGAAGAAAGGAACTTCTGCATGATGGCTATCAATGCCTCAGGACATAATTCAGAAGAATCAGAATCTGAAGCTGACAGTGATCAGGAAACAAGGCCAACCTGAGCAACTACAAGGCAAAGCTTGGACCCATGGTGATCTTTGGAGACTCCAACTATGGACAAACTAAAGGATATGGTCAGATCAAAGTTGGAAAGTTACCTTCAAGGAGGTAGCTTATGTCAAGGGTCTGAAGCACAACCTCATCAGCATAAGCCAGTTATGTGATGAAGGTTATCAAGTAACTTTTAACCATTCCTTATGTCTTATTACCAATAATAAAAACATTAATGTGTTATCTGGTATTAGACATGGAAATATTTATTTCGTCAACCTTTGAACTATATCTAAGCTTTCTAAGGACAATCTTGTTAGAGGACTGCCTTCTGGTTCATACAAGAAGGAAGGACTATGCAGGGCTTGTCAATTAGGTAAGCAAACTAGAAGTAGTTTTAAATCTTTATCCAAGAGTGATTCACCTAGGATTTTGTATTTACTACATTTGGACCTTTTTGGACCCACTGAAATACAAAGTCTAGGAGGGAAGCATTACTCTCTAGTTATTGTAGATGACTTCTCAAGATTCACTTGGGTGTTCTTTCTTAGGAACAAGTCTGACACCTTCAATGTTCTGATAGACTTTCTCAGGTCCATCAAGATTGAGTACTCTACTCTAGTTGCATTGATCAGAAGTGATCATGGCACTGAGTTTGAATCTCTTCTAATGAGAGAATTCTGTGGAAAAGAAGGGATCATGCAATGTTTCTCTGCTCCTAGAACACTTATTGAATCAACAACTACATTGCTTGCTGATGCTCACTTGCCACTCTCTTTTTGGGCAGAGGCAGTGAACACAGCAAATTATGTGTTGAACAGAAGCCTGATACATAAGCTTAAGGGTAAAACTCCCTATGAATTACTCAAGAATAAAAAAGCCTAAGGTTAACTATTTTAAGATATTTGGATGTAAATGCTATGTGCATAACAATGACAAGAAGTATCTATGGAAGTTTGAAGCAAAAGCTGTTGAAGGCATATTCCTTGGATATTCTCTTTCTAATAAAGCATACCGAGTTTATAACAAATCTACTCTTAAGATAGAAGAGTCCATGCATGTATCTTTTGATGAAACTAACATGTTAATTGAGGAGAGGAACACCACATCTACCAAACATACTTTGCAGGTACCAGCTCTATGTGAAGAGCTTAATGGATTAGATCTACAGAAAGAAGATTCTCCACTTCCATCAACTCAAAATATTGAAGACAGTGAAGAAGAGGACAATCTAGATCTTGCTGACAGTTCAAATCAAGTGACAGCTGAACAAATTCCCCAAGTGGAAATAATTGATGAACCAACTCCAATTGTTGATCACATCACAGTTAGAGATCATCCAATATCTCAAGTGATTAGAGATATTTCAGCAGGTGTTCAAACAAGGCATCAACTACACCAAAATCAGATGCACACTTGTTTCCTATCCCATATTGAACCTCAATCCATGAAAGATGCAGAAAAAGATCCAAATTGGATTCTTACAATGCAAGAGGAGCTCAATCAATTTGAAAGGAACAAGGTATGGGATTTGGTTCCAAGACCAAAAGACCATCCAGTTATTGGCACCAAGTGGTTCTTCAGGAACAATCTAGATGATCAAGGCAACATAGTCAGAATCAAAGCAAGATTGGTAGCCCAAGGATATTCACAGGAAGAAGGAATTGACTATGATCAGACCTTTGCTCCCATTGCAAGACTTGAAGCTATCAGGATTTTCCTTACCTTTGCTATATTCAAGAAATTCAAGGTATACCAGATTGATGTGAAGAGTGCATTTTTGAATGGAGACATCAAAGAAGAAGTCTATGTGGAACAACCACCAGGTTTCATCTCTCCAACTCACTCCTCTTATGTATTTAAGCTTAATAAAGCTCTCTATGGTCTCAAGCAATCTCCCAGAGCATGGTATGAGACCTTAGCTAATTTTCTATTGGAAAACAATTTGCTGTAGAGGCATAGTTGAAAAAGCTCTATTTTTCGGGATATATAAAAATCAAACTTTACTAGTTCAAATATATGTAGATGATATCATATTTGGCTCTACTGATTAAAATCTATGCAAAAGGTTTTCTAACCTAATGCAATCTAAATTTGAAATGAGTAGTATTGGTGAGTTATCATACTTCCTTCGTCTTCAAGTGAAGCAAACTCCAAATGGCATATTCATATCACAATCCAAATATGCTAAGGAATTAGTGAAAAGGTTTGGTATGTCTGATTCTTCCACCATGAAAACACCCATGCCCTCAAATGTTGTTGTTGACACTGATGAATCGGGGAAACCTGTTGATCAGAAAGTGTATAGAGCAATTGTTGGCTCATTACTTTATTTAACAGCAAGTAGGCCTGATATAATAATTGCTACCTGTATTTGTGCTAGGTTCCAAGTTAACCCCAAAGAATCTCACCTAATTTTATTAAAAAGAATTTTGAGATATATAAAGGGTTGTCCAAATCTAGGACTCTGGTATCCAACAGCATCAGAATTTGAATTAATTGGATTCTCAGATTCTGATTATGCTGGATGCAGAGTAGACAGGAAAAGCACATCAGGAACTTGTCTGTTTCTTGGTGATAGGCTTGTGTCTTGGTTTTGTAAGAAACAAACATATGTGTCTACATCAACAGCTAAAGCTGAATACATAGCTGCAGACAGTTGCTGCTCATAGATATTGTGGATACAAAATCAGCTTCTAAACTATGGTATCAATCTAAATAATTCAATTATATTTTGTGACAATATTAGTGCAATATCTATAGCACAAAATCCAGTTCTCCATAGTAGGACTAAACACATAGAAATTAGGCTCCACTTTATCAGAGATAATGTGGATAAAAATAAAATTTGCCTACAATTCATTTCTACTGATTTGCAAAGGGCTGATATTTTCACCAAGCCATTGGATGAAAAGAAACATATCTTCTTTATAAATCAGCTAGAAATGATAGATGGAGATTCAATCTGCTAAAAATTAATTTTTCTACTTATTCCATCTCTTCATCGAACTGAGATCGACGAAATTGAGTCATTCGTCGAATGGAGATCGACGAAGTCATCTAGATCGTCGAACCGAGATCGATGAAAAGTTATTTTTCGTCGAACGCAATTTTGCTGAAGCTTTTGTTTCTAAATTTATTTCATTTTTAATCAAATCTTTTACTTCATTTTAACTGAATGCCTACAGAACCTGCTTCTCTTTCCAATTCCTTTGCACTTGATCTCTATTATATTTTGCATGAACAATAGCAATATAAATATTGCATCCTTCCCTACCTCTTTCAAATGTCCCTTCTTCTAGGGGCCTAGCTTCAGGCCTTCCTGAAACTAGGCAGGGGGAGATGTCTTGAAGAAGCATGTTAATCAGTTCTTGAAGAAGCTTCTTTTTGTTAGGGGGAGATACTTTACTTTTGATAGGGGGAGTTATTTTGAAGAAACTCCTTTATGATAGGGGAAGTTGTTTTATGAAGATGCTCAAGTCTCAAGAGGAAATGTTGTATGAAGAAGCAAAAATCATTCAATTGATAAAGAAGCTCACAGCAGTTTGCAGTTTTAATTTTTGTTTCAGAAATTCAGTTATGACAGATTCAAATTAAGATTGGTAGCAAAGCAGATTCAGATTATAAAGCTACAGTTCAGATCAACAAATTCAGAAAGCTGAAAAATAGCAGATACAGCTCAGACATCAAATTCAGATATAGCAGATATAGTTCAGACAATCAATTCAGAAAGCAGAAGGCAATGTCAAAATTCAGAGAAAGCAAAAGGTTCTGATTTATTTATTAGTTTTGTTTTCAATGTAAAACTCAAAACTTAGAGTATCATATTTTATATCTGCTGAAATATTTAAAATATGTCAGATATATATGCTCTGTTGTTTTGTTGTTTATTTTATTTGATTTTTGTCAAATAGTGTCCTAACCCAAATAGGGGAGATTATTGTTGGGCTGCGGTCAGCAATTGCCCTGGTGCTGCGGTGCTAGTCGAAGCGGAAGGGTGTGTCCCCCGCAGGCCTAACTGGCTGCCATGTGGATCTTGCTTGGGT
The DNA here is from genome assembly GCA_033032865.1 of Dactylorhiza incarnata. Lineage (NCBI taxonomy): Eukaryota > Viridiplantae > Streptophyta > Magnoliopsida > Asparagales > Orchidaceae > Dactylorhiza > Dactylorhiza incarnata. The sequence continues at coordinate 6,527,543 of JAWHQI010000068.1, forward strand.
GACCAGCTCTATTAAGGATAGGTAGCGCCTTCACCAACAATCCGGGCTTTTGGTCGATTTGGTTGCGCTGAGTCCCCAACAAGTGGTATCAAAGGGGTTCGCGTGTTCGAAACCCCGGGTCATTGCTGGGGGGGATTGTTGGGTTGCGGTCAGTAATTGCCCCGGTGGTGCGGTGCTAGTCAAAGCGAAAGGGCGTGTCCCCCGCGGGCCTAACTGGATGCCACGTGGATCTTGCTTGGGTGACCAGCTAAATTAAGGATAGGTAGCACCTTCACCAACAGTACGGGCTTTTGGTCGAGTTGGTTGTGCCGAGTCCCCAACAAAAGACATCCACGTTCTCCTGCACACAGGCCAGGATTTGCTTCTGCTCCTTTGGGTTGATCTCCCCGCTGATCATTACTTTTTCCACCCCCCCCCCCCCCCCACCCCGCTCGAGTGGTGACCTCGAGCTCCACAACCTCATCCATGTCCTCCAGACGGGACTACTCCTACCAATTACCCTCTTTCTCCTCGCCATGAGTCAGCACTTCAGCCTCCTCCTCGTTCCTCTCTTCCAGAACCTCCATCAGTTCTTTCGCCCCTTCCTCCTTGGCTTCTCCTTCTTCCTTTTCCCTCTCCTTCTCCTCTTTGAGCTTTGTCGGCTCCTTCATCTCCTGATCCCACTCTTCCGCCTTGTCATCCAGGAGATGGTGTTCACGGCAGTCATATAGCACTGTCGAGCTACCTTCGGATCTACCCTTATCCGGACTTGGACTCCTCCCACGTTGAACTTAAGGTATTGATGGAAGGTGGAAGGGACGCAGTTGAACGCACTGATTAGCGGCCGTCCAAATATGGCGTTGTAGATGCTGGGGGCATCCACTATGACAAAATGGCAATTCCTGGACTGACCCCCCCCCCCCCCCCCCCCCCCCAAGACTACATGGAGTCCCACTCCCCCTTCTACCTCCTTCCTTTCACCAGAGAACCCAAACAGTGGGCCATCCGAGGCAAACACCCTCCGTGCCTCCACCTGCATCTCATCAAACACCTTCTTGAAGATGACGTTGACCGAGCTCCCATTATTCACAAGGATCCGGGAGACGGTGAAGTTCTCGATCGTTGTCTGAATGACCAGCGCATCGCAGAACGGGTCCACATGACCCGACATGTCCTTCTGATTGAACGAGATATTATCTGACGGGGGTGAGGCTAGGGACATCAAGTCCACGCTGCAAAGATATATGGTATGGAGGCTTTCCTTCCGGGTCGCATCAATCCCTACCCCCCCCCCCCCCCATGGATCACCCTGATCCCTCCTCGGGTTCCCACATCAACCCGGTCTTCACACCTCTCATCCTCCTCATCCTGAGACAGTACCTCCTCAATACTCACCGCCCGCTGCTCCCGCGGCGCTGGTGCTCTGGCTTCCTTCCTCTCCAAGAACTCCAGGCAGGTTGCCTTTGCGTGACCTTCCTCCCCGTGGAAGTCACAATAGGGCAACGCCGCCCCCCTCCTCTCGACCTCTGCCGCCCTATTCCTCCTCCTAGGACCGGCTCCTCCGGCTCCGGCTCCTCTTCCCATGCCTGGTCTCCCTCGACCGACCTCCATCGCCTGCTAAGGCGGGTGGGGATGAGGTGACCTCAGGCCCTGCATCCACCCTAGTTGGTGGGGTCTTCCTTGGCCTCCTTGGAAGTTGCCCCCTCCCTGGTGGAAACCCCTTCTCGGGCCTTGCCTCCCCCATTCTTGTTGCCTCCACCCCACCTCCGAGGCTCTTGCATCTTCTCTTCTCCTTGGCTTCGGATGTTTGACCTTCGGCTCACTAGGTCGTGTCATCCTCTTCGTGAAATCAGGGTTTGCTGCCTCCACCTCTATCTCCTCCGCCGCTCTCTCCATCGGCTCTTCAAAAGACAAAGGATCCCTCCTCTTGAGGTCCATCTTGAAGAACCCCTCTCACAGCCCCACTATGAAGGCGAGCTGGAGAGTGTACCCTGGCACATCCTGGATGAGGAGGACCTCCTCCTTGAATCAATCCACATAATGAGCTAGCGACTCCCCCTGCCTCTGCTTGATGTTGAAGAGGGCCTCGGGGTCCTTCTTCCTCTTCTTCGAGGTTGAGAAGCACAGCAGGAAGTCGCGACGGAAATCCTCAAAAGCATATATTGACCCGGAGGGCAACTGGTTAAACCAGTCCCTCGCTTTATCTTTTAGGGTGGTGGCAAAGAGTCGACACTTGAAAGCGTCTGACATAGGTCTTGTTGGGAAAATGATTTCGCTTAACCCCTAGAAATGAGTTAAAGAAAGAGTTTTATGAATGAATAACAAAAGACCAAGTAAATATGCGTCGAATGGTATTCGACGCTACGTCGAAATATAGTCGACGTTTTCTTCAGAATATGTCGAAGTAACTCTAGGAAGATTTCGACGTATGTCTTATCGACGCTACTCTGATTTCTAGTCGACGCATACAGAGAAGTCGACGCACCTTTGTCGACGCACATTCCTCATATCTCTCTCGACGTCGGGCTAAGATGAATTCGACGCTTACGTCGAATAGTAATCGACGCACGTCGATCTTTATGACAGATTTATTATTGCGCCAGATCTCCTTCCTTCTTTTCTGAAGATCTGATTTATATAGAATGATGTTAATATTTTATAGCCGTTCTGAATCATTCTTTCCTTCTATTTGATTCTTGGCTAAATCTGATTAACTCTATTTTGGATATTATTTGAAATCTGAGTTAACATTTTCCATTTATGCTATAACTGCTATGGAAATATTTCTCTCTTCCTAAATCTCTGGCTGCTAATTGATTCCTCTCCTATAGTGCTATCTTATTACACAGAGCTATAAAATAAAGAGGAAGTCGGCAGGAAATGAAAAAGAGTGATCTACCACACATATATGATACAGAGGAAAAAGCTCCCAAAAGAAAAGAGAGATATTGAGAAAAAGCTCTGCAGCAACATCCATCCATTTCTACTTCTGCTCACTGCTCACTGCTGCAAAATCTGATTGCTCTCACTAAAAGAGAGAAAGGCTACAAATCTTCTTCTCTCTATAGAAGAAAGATTTAATTCATAACTTGTGCTTCAAATCTTCTTGCTAGGAAGAAGATTCATTATTGTCTTTATTTCTTTCTCCTTCTTTATTCTTATTCACTATTGTAAAAGAGTTTTTAGAATCTCTCTTCAAAAAATTCAGTGTACTGGTTCTAAGAGTCTCCTTTTCAAAAGACTCAGTTGGTTCTAAGAGTCTCCTTATCAAAAGACTCAGGGTGGTTCTAAGAGTCTCCTTATCAAAAGACTCAGTGCAAGTTAGTGAATTCCTACCAAGGGGGTAGAAGAGTGGACTACCCAAAGTTTGGGGAACCACTATATTTTCTTGTGTTGTGCTGTGAAATTTCTTTCTTGCATTTACTTAATTGCTTGTCTAATTCTTGTTGGTGTGTGTGGGAAGCTCTAATCTGTGATCATATATAAATATATATATATATATTAACTTTGCACAAGATATTTTAATTCTCTATTCACCCCCCCTCTAGAGAATTCTAGTGAGGTTAACTGTGCACTTTCAATTGGTATCAGAGGTAGGTTGATCTAAAAAGGATAACTCCTTGATCAAAAAGGTCCTACCTTATATATATATTTTTAAAACTATTTTTCACATGGCACAAATCAAAGATTATGCTTCCACCAGACCACCAATTTGCAACCTTGAAAAGTTTGCACTTTGGAAGACAAGAGTTAGAATTTATCTAAACTCTATTGATGATGAATTGTTCAATGTTATCTTGACAGGTCCCCCCAAGCCATTCAGAAAGGACTCAAGTGGAAAAGTGACTGAAACACTTGCTCCAAGAGCTGAATGGACAGAGGATGAGAAGAAAGCCCAAGGACATGATGCCAAGGCTATGAATATTCTAGTCTCAACTCTCTCAGATGAAATCTTTCAAAAGATAGCTGATTGTGAGTCAGCTAAGGAAGTATGGGAAGCTCTCACCAAAATGGTAGAAGGAAGTGCTGATGAGAAAAAGGATAGAAAGGCAATACTAATCTCTCAATATGAAAACTTCCAAAAGAAAGAAAGTGAAAGTGTTGCTGACATGTACTCAAGATTCAGCCTCATAATCAATGAATTGAGGTCACTTAAAAAGGACATATCTCTCACTGAGATAAATGATAAATTGCTGACTTGCTTTCCCAGCACTTGGGATTCAAGGATCTGGCCAATTAAAGACTCCAGAAGTCAAAAAGAAATATCAACAGATGTTCTATTGGGTAAACTAAAATCCTATGAACAACTATTGAAAACCAGAGCTGAGAAAGAAAAGGCATCTCCACCCTCAAAAGAAAAGAGTATTGCATTGAAGGCTATTGATGGTGAAGCATCAACTAATGATGAGGAGCTAATCAGCTTGCTGGCTAAACAGTTCAAGAAATGGATCAAAACAGAAGGATCCAGAAGAAGAGAATCAAAAACCAGGTATAACAAAACACCCTCTAAAGAGATTATTTGTTACACATGCAGGAAACCTGGACACATTGCTCCTGAATGTCCTAAGGAGAACAGCAGCAAGAAAGATCTGAAAAGAACAGATCCAAAGAAGAAAAAGAAAGGAAGAGGATTAATTGCTCAAACCTGGAGTGATTCAGAATCCGAAGAAAACTCCTCATCAGATGTTGATCAAGAAGATGTCAAGCAAGAAGAAACATGTCTGATGGCCACTGAGAAACTTGATGATACATCTATTGTAAATATACTAGATAATATAGATTTCTCCTCCACTAATTTTAAACAAGATTTCAAAGAATTCTGCTTAGATTCAATCAAATCTGAAAAAGGGGTAAAAGAATTAAGGATGGAGTTAAGAAAACTAAGACAAGTAAATACATACCATAAAAATTATAAACTCAATCTAGAACTCTCAGAGGAAAACCTAAACAAAATCTATTTAGAAAATCTAACACTAAGAAAAGAGCTAGCAAAAGCTAAAGCCCTTGAGGACTTCCTAAATGGAAAAGGTCAGAAGATCAAAAAATTCTCTGAGAATCTCACTAATAGATCTAATCAATTAAAACTGAGAGCTGATGAAGCATCTAAATCTCAATCATCCAGCAAACCTGTCTGGAAACATCCCATTCACTTCACCAGGAAAAATCATCTAGGAGAAGTAAGGTCACAAGAAAGTCAAGAAATAACCACTATTTTTAACAAATCTAATCCCATTATAAACAAAGGAATCTTAGGAAAGAATCCTAACAAAAATTTTGAATCTGCGTCGAATCTTCATCGACGTACGTCGATTCCTAATCGACGCTTACGCAAAAATGCGTCGACTTACACTCCACGCACGTCGAATGCATATCGACGCAATCAATCTGACAGAAATATCTCTCTGTTCGAAAAATCTCTCCCTCTTTCTTTATACTATGAACACTATTTTTGTGACATCACCAAAACAGATTGGTATGATAGACCAATGCCCCAAAAGGAAGAAGGATATTCTGTAAAACCTACTTATTCCTTCATTAGTTTTGACTATAAGAAGGGACCCCAGCTGAGAAGGGTTCAAACTAATGTTTGAAACTTTTTATGTGCAGATGTACCACATCTCCAGGCTTGTGTGGTACTTGGACAGTGGATGCTCCATGCACATGACAGGATGCAAAAACCTGCTAATCAACTTTGAGGACAGACTTGGACCATCAGTAACCTTTGGAGACTCTAGCTGTGGCCAAACCAAGGGATTTGGAGACTTCAATGAAGGGAAGGTCACCTTCAAGAATGTGGCAGTAGTCAAAGGACTAAAGCATAATCTGATAAGTATAAGTCAGATATGTGAAAATGGTAAGTATGAGGTAAAATTCACCACACTACTCTGCCATATTATTGACATCAAGACTGGTGCCACAGTACTTAAAGGAATTAGAAAAGGTAAAGTATATGTAGTGGACTTCAGTTCCTCTCCCACAGAAATCTGTTTATTCAACAATATTATTGATAAAAGTGAATTATGGCATAGGAGACTAGGTCATCTAAACTACAAAACAATTTGTAAACTAGCAAAAAATAACCTTGTTAGAGGCTTACCAAAGGGTAGATACTCCAAGGATTCTCCATGCAGACCTTGCCAACTAGGAAAACAAACCAAATCATCCTTCAAACCAATTGGAAAGGATGACTCTCCAAGGATCCTTTACTTGCTCCACATGGACCTCTTTGGTCCCATATCCACTCAAAGCATGGGAGGAAAATCCTATACCCTAGTCATTGTAGATGACTACTCTAGATACAGTTGGGTATTCTTTCTAAAGGCCAAGTCTGAAACCCATCAGACACTCTCAAAATTCATAAAACAGATCCAATCTGAACTCAACAGTCAGGTATCCATAATCAGAAGTGATCATGGAACTGAATTTGAAAATCAGTTCATGAGTAGCTTCTGTGAGGAAATAGGAATCAAACAAAATTTCTCAGCACCTAGAACTCCTCAACAAAATGGAGTTGCTGAGAGGAAGAATAGAACCTTAATAGAATCAGGAAGGACCTTACTTGCAGAATCAGGATTACCAAAAACCTTTTGGGCTGAAGCAGTCAACACTGCAAACTATGTTCTAAATAGAAGCCTCATTCATAAAACTAAGTTAAAAACTCCTTATGAACTCTTGAAGGGAAAAACACCTATTGTCAAATACTTTAAAATTTTTGGGTGTACTTGCTTTATTCTAAATAATGGAAAAGATCATCTTGCAAAGTTTGACAAAAAGTCTGATGATGGAATATTTTTGGGATATTCATCATCTAGTAAAGCTTATAGGTGCTATAATAGGAGAACTCTTAAAATTGAAGAATCTATGCACATTGTGTTTGATGAAACTAACATGTTGCCTAAGGGGGAGGATACTCCCACCAACTCTCTTTCACAGGAAAGCAAAAGCATAGAAAGCCAGCTTGAGCAACTAGCTCTAGAGAACAAAGAAAATGAAAGAAAGTATCAGCTGAAGGAACCAAGTGAGGAGTCTGAACAAGAACATGAAGAAAGTTCAGAGAAAAGCTTTCAAAACCAACCTCCACAAGAAAACTTGGTCCAGGAAGAGCAGTTAGACAATAATCACATTGAGAATGAAGAAGAAGAACAACTAGCAAATCCTAGAAGAACAGGGATCAATTTGAGAGATCACCCACAATCTCAAGTTATTGGAAACCCCAATACTGGAGTAAAAACAAGGCATCAAGTCTCAAATGGAGTAATGCTTCAATGCTTCTTATCACAAGTTGAACCAAAGAAGTTTGAAGAAGCAAACTGTGATCCTCATTGGATTTTGGCCATGCAAGAAGAACTAGGCCAATTTGAGAGAAATAAAGTATGGAATTTAGTGGAAAGACCCAGTAACTACCCAGTGATTGGCACAAAATGGGTATATAGAAACAAGCTAGATTCCACTGGAATAATTGTCAGGAACAAGGCAAGACTTGTAGCACAAGGATACAGACAAGAAGAAGGAATAGACTACAATCAAACCTTTGCTCCAGTAGCCAGATTGGAAGCAATTAGGCTCTTTCTTGCCTATGCAGCCTTCATGAAGATGAAGGTATATCAGATGGATGTCAAGAGTGCCTTTTTGAATGGTGACCTTCAAGAAGAGGTATATGTAGAGCAGCCACCAGGTTTTGTCAATCCTTCTTATCCTACTTTTGTTTATAAGCTTAACAAAGCACTATATGGTCTTAAGCAAGCTCCCAGAGCTTGGTATGAAACTCTCTCTAACTTTCTCTTAGAAAACTCTTTTGAAAGAGGAAAAGTAGACAAAACACTCTTCACTAGAACCCATAAAAACCAACTCCTTCTTGTTCAAATATATGTAGATGACATCATATTTAGCTCCACTCATCCTAAACTTTGTAAAAGATTTGCTAATCTAATGCAATCAAAATTTGAAATGAGTAGCATGGGTGAACTCTCCTTCTTCCTAGGACTTCAAGTAAAACAAAGTAGTGAAGGAATCTTTATCTCACAATCAAAATATACTAAAGAACTAATCAAGAAATTTAGCATGGAGTCAGCATCCACCATGAAAACACCCCTGGCAGCCAATGCCATTATATAAAAAGATGATAAAGGAAAATCAGTGGATCAAAAGACTTATAGGGCAATCATAGGATCCCTTCTATATCTAACAGCCAGTAGGCCTGATATAATGTTTGCCACTTGCATATGTGCTAGATTCCAAGTTGATCCAAAAGAATCCCATCTCACCTCTGTAAAAAGGATTCTTAGATACCTAAAGGGAACTCCTGAACTAGGGCTATGGTATTCAGCAGAAACCAACTTTGAGTTAATAGGTTTCTCAGATGCAGACTATGCAGGCTGTAGGGTTGATAGAAAAAGCACCTCTGGCACTTGTCAATTCCTAGGTGACAGGTTAATCTCATGGTTTAGTAAGAAACAAACCTCAGTCTCCACCTCCACAGCTGAAGCTGAATATATAGCTGCTGGGAGCTGTTGTTCACAGATCCTGTGGATGCAAAATCAGCTCCTTGATTACAAACTAGAAGTAAATAACTCTAAAATTTACTGTGATAGCTCTAGTGCTATATCTATAGCATCTAACCCAGTTCTTCATAGCAGAACTAAACATATAGAAATTAGACATCACTTTCTTAGAGACAATGTAGAAAAAGGTAAGATAACCCTAGAATATATACCTACAGACAGTCAAAGAGCAGATATTTTTACAAAACCTCTGGATGAAACCAAGCATAACTACTTCCTCAACACCCTAGGAATGCTTGATGGAAGTCTGTAAAGCATGATCTAAACAAATCAGAGCATCTAAGAAAAACTTCCTGGAGATGCGTCGAATCAAAGTCGACGCACCGTCGAGAAGATCTCGACGCTAATACTGATCTCTTTCAGTTAATGATACGTCGACTCACCATCGACGTACCGTCGAATTCCCATCGACGCATATCTCAACAAAACGTAACGTCGATTTCCAGAGATGTCAACTCCATATCGATGCTTCCGCTGACATCAAAATCGACGTACCATCGATTTCAGGTCACAATTAGAATCAAATCCCTACTTCCTTTTCTGCCTATTGAATTACCTCGATTTCTGTTTCCTTTTTCGACGCTTCATCTCTTTAAATAGCACCTCGTATTTCAAAACAAATACATCTCTGAACCCGCCAAAACTTCTTCTTCTACCTCTCTCTCTTTCTACGACAATGGCACCTATTCCTGTTCAAGCTGACCTCATCAAAGCAATGAACGCTGCTCTGGAAAATCTCCTCAAAGACTTTCAGACACGTCTACAAAGCTTCTCTGATGAATGTGCCAATATGATCATCAATTGTGAAGCCAAACTGGCCATTCTATCTGCATCTCTTCCTGAGCTTCATACCCTTCTTCGAGAAGTTCCTCTGTCGCCACAAAGGTTTACATCCTTCTTGCAGGATATAAACCAGGGGGAGAGTTGCTCCAGAAACCCCTCTCACCAGGTTCTTGCTTTCACCTAAAAAGCTCAGGTTTACATCTCTTCTCATCAACATTAAATATTCCCTCTAACTCTCTTATAGGTTCCAGTCCTCTCAAACCATTCTGATTACACTTTTAACAAACACTTTGGTGAATCCTCCTCTTACAACACTGAAGGGGAGCATGCTGTAGATTCAGCATTCAGAATTGATATTCCTCATATCCAGGGGGAGATTCCTGTAGAGAATCTCTCAGTAATCCAGGGGGAGGAAGAAGCAGTCATCTCTGATGATTGGAATGGGCAGACATGGATTGATGCACCCTTATGCAAGGAAGAACTTCAGCATCATTCTCCTGGTTTCTCGGCAAGTTATATCAAGCTTAAGACTCCTTTGCTTGAGGATATCCCTACAAAAGAGTCTGGAGGAGACATTCATTCACCTGCAGAAATCAACCTACCAGATATTACTCTGCCCTCCATTACAGATCATCTAAGAACTCTTCTTGATATAACTCCTTCTCCACCCAAAAAGAAATCTCCTCCTCATCTTCCTCCTTTACCTCCTTCTTTACCTCCTTCTTTACCTCCTTCTTTACCTCCTCTGCTACCTCTACCTCCTCAAGCAGCAAGACTCTCTAAACAGATAACTCCTAGGCTGAGTGCAGGAGGACAGATAAAAAGAAAAAGGGAAGTCACTCCTCACTGGCAAAACTTCTCCAAAGAAGAAAGGAAGGAATATGCAAAAGAAAAGAAATATAGAAAGGCTATTGAAGAAATAAAAAGATTTGAGAAGGTACCCATTCCTTCTAATCCTATAAAGGACTATCATGATCCTGACATGGAGAAGAGGCATGAAGAGATAAGAGAAAGAGAAGCATATGAATATGAAGCAGCTAGGAAAGAAGTGGAAGATAAAAGGAGGGCTTGGATGGAAAAGATTAACAAAGGAATGACTAAGGAACAAATCCTTGCTGAATCTACTATCAAAATTCCAAATAAATTGTTTGATATTGAGGCTTACCAAAAGAAGAATCCTCAAGCAGGGATTACTCTGAATATAGGTCAAATGAACAAGAAGGGTATAGGATGTACAGAAGATACATACATACCCTACAAAAAGCCATCAAAACCTCCAAGGCTAGACAAATGGCTCAACTCTCCATGGAAAGGAAAAGGAAAAATGCATGAAGTCCCTGAGAAACAGGAACCTGAAAAGAAGAAACCCTATAGGCCAAAGGTTGACAACAAAGGACCTCCTGAGTCCAAGCCTGCTCAAAAAGAATCTCACAATATTACCATTGAAATGATTGATGAAAAGGCAGCAATCATTATCAGCAAGGGCTACTCCATAAATGACACCATCCCTGAGGGTGATAAGCTCCTGGAAAAATTGCATACAATCATCAGGAATGTCCAAGAAAGACCTGATAGAGCCAGGGGATACATTTTTGATGCTATTAATGATTTGTCTAAGAAACTTTACTCTGCCTTTGTCAACTTCATGTACAAAAAGAAGTTTCTAGTTTAAGACAAATACTTGTCATAAGCTCTCTTTATTAACTTTGTTTTTTCCTAATCAATATATTTCTTATTTATGCAAACTCCTTGATATGAGTTGATTTTATGCTAAGACAATTTCTCCTTAAAAAGGGTTAAGACAAATAGGGGGAGATTGTTGGGAAAATGATTTCTCTTAACCCCTAGAAATGAGTTAAAGAAAGAGTTTTATGAATGAATAACAAAAGACCAAGTAAATATGCGTCGAATGGTATTCGACGCTACGTCGAAATATAGTCGACGTTTTCTTCAGAATATGTCGAAGTAACTCTAGGAAGATTTCGACGTATGTCTTATCGACGCTACTCTGATTTCTAGTCGACGCATACAGAGAAGTCGACGCACATTCCTCATATCTCTCTCGACGTCGGGCTAAGATGAATTCGACGCTTACGTCGAATAGTAATCGACGCACGTCGATCTTTATGACAGATTTATTATTGCGCCAGATCTCCTTCCTTCTTTTCTGAAGATCTGATTTATATAGAATGATGTTAATATTTTATAGCCGTTCTGAATCATTCTTTCCTTCTATTTGATTCTTGGCTAAATCTGATTAACTCTATTTTGGATATTATTTGAAATCTGAGTTAACATTTTCCATTTATGCTATAACTGCTATGGAAATATTTCTCTCTTCCTAAATCTCTGGCTGCTAATTGATTCCTCTCCTATAGTGCTATCTTATTACACAGAGCTATAAAATAAAGAGGAAGTCGGCAGGAAATGAAAAAGAGTGATCTACCACACATATATGATACAGAGGAAAAAGCTCCCAAAAGAAAAGAGAGATATTGAGAAAAAGCTCTGCAGCAACATCCATCCATTTCTACTTCTGCTCACTGCTCACTGCTGCAAAATCTGATTGCTCTCACTAAAAGAGAGAAAGGCTACAAATCTTCTTCTCTCTATAGAAGAAAGATTTAATTCATAACTTGTGCTTCAAATCTTCTTGCTAGGAAGAAGATTCATTATTGTCTTTATTTCTTTCTCCTTCTTTATTCTTATTCACTATTGTAAAAGAGTTTTTAGAATCTCTCTTCAAAAAATTCAGTGTACTGATTCTAAGAGTCTCCTTTTCAAAAGACTCAGTTGGTTCTAAGAGTCTCCTTATCAAAAGACTCAGGGTGGTTCTAAGAGTCTCCTTATCAAAAGACTCAGTGCAAGTTAGTGAATTCCTACCAAGGGGGTAGAAGAGTGGACTACCCAAAGTTTGGGGAACCACTATATTTTCTTGTGTTGTGCTGTGAAATTTCTTTCTTGCATTTACTTAATTGCTTGTCTAATTCTTGTTGGTGTGTGTGGGAAGCTCTAATCTGTGATCATATATATATATATATATATATTAACTTTGCACAAGATATTTTAATTCTCTATTCACCCCCCCTCTAGAGAATTCTAGTGAGGTTAACTGTGCACTTTCAGGTCTGATAGAGACCATGTCTTCGATCCACTGCAGGTGCTGAGTGGGGTCATCCTTGCCGGTATACAACAATATGACCGGCTTGCTGAACCCCTCGGGGAGAGGTGCCGAGAACGCCAACTCGTAGAAGGGACTCCGCCCCCCCTTCACACTCCTGACCAGCTCCACTCGCCCCATGAGCTCCCCGGGCGAACCGGATCCTCCCGGTTTTGCACTCGCTGAGGGACCGCTCGCTGGGATCCCACTGGCAGGGATCCCTCCTCCCTGGGCGGCGCTCTCCTGAACCCCACCCGCACTCGCCAGGCTGGGGAAGAGCTCCCACCCCGCTAGATCTCTCTCCGGCATCTGGTACATCGCCTCCTTCCCTGGCCTCTGCCCTGGGGCATGCTCGCCTACTCCAGCTGGAGGGACCATTTGGGGCACAGGTGTTGCGAGACCCCCAAGGGCCGTGGCGTGGGCATACTGGAAAGCCCAGAGCAGGGCCCTCTTGAGGTCGAACAGCATCTCCACCATTGTTGGCGTGCCAGGTGGCGGCGATTTGCTGATGTCCTCCCCTCATTCATTGTCTCCTTCCATCTCTTCCTTAGAGCTTTCTTGAACAAGCTGCACTCCACGCTCACCGCACCAAAAATGTTGAAACCAGAACTTGGCTTCATTGTGGAGCTCGGGCCCTCAAGGATGAGGGGCATAGAGCACTTACTGATTCCTTGGAAGGAACCGACCGGAGACTCGGAACTAAATACAGACCCTTGGTCGCAGCGAGGAGGTCCCACCACACACCTGAAAGATCTGTGAGCACTTCCTCTCCCAAGCCAAAGCTGAGACTAGGCACCTTGGAGAGCCTGAGAGCAAAGCCAAGATAACCTAGGGAGGAAGAAGCTCAGAAAACTGAGATTGGAATCCTCTCCCAAGGTGCCCTTCAAGGTCTATTTATGGTTCTTCAAGTCTGGTCTGCTAATAGCGGGATTTTGCCTTACTCTTTTGTTATACGCAGCCCAAAATGGCCTGCCAACAGCCAAACTCCGGTGTTTGCAGGGGCTAACTGCAGACCACAAGGGGGTTTTAGGTAAAAATGACATGAACTCTTCCTGGGTGAGCCACACACAAGAATCTCTCTGGCGAGCTGAGAGGTTCAGCTCGCTCGCCTCCCTACGAGTAATCGACGAGGGCCTGGCCCGCTAGCCTTCCTGCGAGCAACCGGTGAGAGTCCGACTCGCCCGGCACCCTGGCTCGCTCGCCTTCTTACTCCTTTCGCCTGATGGTTCCTTTATCTCTGCTCACCCCCTGGCGGACACCGGGGTTGTACACTTTTGTTGTAGGATCTTTTCAGATCTGAGTTGTAGGGCTTTGGTGTAAGCTTGAGTTGTATGGCTCTTGGAGCCTGAGCTGTAGGATCTTTTGAGATCTGAGTTGTAAGGATTTGGTGAAGCCTGGGTTGTATATCTCTTGGATCCTGAGCTAGAGAATCCTTTGGATCTGTGTGGTAGGATACTTGTGAGAATCTGAGTTTGATGTTGGATCATTTGGATCTGAGTGGCAAGATTCTTATGAGAATCTGAGTTTGTTGTAGGATTCCTTTGGGAATCTGAGTGTAGGATCTTGGAAAAGATCTGAGTGTAGATCTCTTGTTGAATAGATTGAGGTAGGGCCTTGGTGGTCTGAGTGTAAGTCTTAGAGAAGAAGATTGAGATTTGGAGAAGTTTACTTACTCTAGCACATTACTAGAAAGGTGGTTGGAGAGAAGACTACTAAAGGCATTCTTGGGGAACCTCTATAAATCATTGTGTTTTCTATGCTTACATTTTCTTATCATCTTGTTGAAACTAGAAAAGAATCAAAAAGCACCCATCATACTATTCACCCCCCCCCCCCCTCTCATCTAGGTGTGATCTAGGTGACCCAATGTAAAATAACAGATTCTTGCAAGAACTGACTCGAAACTAGCCAAAACAGGAAAGAAGAGAATAGCAACCTGCGCACTAGGACGCATAGGGGTGTAGACAAGTGGCAGGAATATGGGAGACCATCTCTGGTTCCCCTTCCCCATCATAAATTTTATCGCACAATGCGAGGGGGAATTAAATATCAGAATATGCAGCTGACGGAAATAATCAGCTTCAGAGATGAAGATTTGAGGGACTGCTCGTGCCACACTAGGATCCACTAGTCATCAGCGCAGAGATCGGTGAGTCAAGCGGATATTGGAATACAATGGCAGCCCAGTAAATGTCATTTTCATGCCCCCTCCCAGCAACATGAAGATCCCAAAAGAAATACTCCAGCCAGCCTCCAGACCAATCAACGGTTTCAACGGCGGACCTATCCCAGTTGAAGGAATCATTACTCTCCCAGTAACCTTGGGGGAGTTTCCAAAGTAGGCTACACATAACAGACAGTTCGTAGAAATTGAATCAAAATCTCCTTACAACGTGATCTTTGGTCAACCGCTCCAGGCGGCCTTTGGAGCTATACCTCCCATCTCGCACCTCAAAATGAAGTTTGTCACCCTAGCTAGAATTGGAATTATCCATGGGAACCAGGATGTTGCACGTTGAACGTGAGTTTAGTTCTTAAATTAAAAACTCTTTTTAGGTTATTTCAAAATAGTGATATAGATAAATATGTGTAGTGTTGAGTTATGAAAAACAAACCACAAACAAATCTCAGATATTACAACACAGCACAGGAAAATAAAGTATAAGACAAGCAACCAAAAGACACAAGAAATATAGTAGTTCCCCAATCAACCTGGGTACATCTACTCTTCTACCACACTGGTAGGAATCCACTACAGGTTTTTGATCAGGTGCCCTGCCACCATATGAGCTTTTGATCAGGTGACTCAAAAACCAAATCACAAGATTTTGCTAAGGCGCCCTGTCACCGAGAGGTTAGCTTTTGAAGGGAGTTATAACCCTTTATACAGGAAGGAATAAAGAAAACAAAAAGTTAAAGTGTTCTTCTCTTTCAAAGAAGGCTCTATAGATCCTGATGGTGTTGTTGAGAGTGGATCTTGATGATGTTGAAGAGCTCTGTAACGCCCCGGGGTTTTCTCTTATAGCTAATCTAAGCAGGTATGCGTAAGGGAATTACCGTCTTGGGAGCGTCGTCGTCATCCGGCATCTTGTTTCTAGAAAGAGGCTTATGCGGGTATAAGCGTATATAAGTGTTTACGCATAAATTTCTGTGTATTTACACATATATAAAAGTTAAAAATATATATTTATATTTATACATATATATATATATATAATTACTTATTATATAAATGTATAAACTTTATTTATTATATATATTAGCTACCCCCCACCCTTCCAAAGCCGATACCCTCCTCCCCTTCCCCGATTTCTGACGAGTGTGCTGGAGCGAGAGACCTAGGGCTTCGTCGGTGTCGCCGGAGGTCGGGGGCTTGGCCATCGGAGTGGTCTCGGGAGGTTGTCGGGCCCTGTCTGTCGTCGCCGGGGCAGCCCTTCCGGTCGGCCTTCGTAGATCTTGCCGCGATCCGGCGGGTCATCGACTATTTCTAGGCAAGGAAACTTTTCACCTCTTCCTTCTTCATCCCCTTCCTTTTCTTTTGCTTAACCGTGCTTGGCGGATCCCTTCAATTTATGCTAGAAAATTTTTGGGGTCATTAGATAATTTATGGGCCTTTTAAGGGGTTGCCTTCAGGTTGCTTCCAGGCTATATTATGTGAATTTTTTTCTGGGAATTTCATCTGCTGGTGGCGGGTTGCTTTTGTGCAAGAGATCTCTTTCTCTCCATCTCTGTCTTCTCGCTTAACTGACCCTTGGCCGATCAAGATGTTCTGCCCAGGTTTTCTCAGGTTTTGCTTCAGGATCTGGACTTTTCTTTTGGTTTACACCGGCTAATTCCTGCTTAAATTTCGTGGCTAATAATACCTATTTCATGCTGAATTTTGTTTGGATATGTGGCTGTGAAGGCATTAATTTATATTGTGCAAGGAAATCTTCTTCCAGGTCTTGTGATTCTTCATTCCCCGATTTTATTTAGGGGGTTTTAGCTTATCCCTGTTAGAAGTTCTGTTCAGGTTATATGCCCTGCCTTAACCAAGGTTGTGCTGGAAACCTCTTCCAGGTTGCAAGTTTTTCTTGGGTATTTTTTTTCCTGATCAGAAATTTTATTAGGAAACTTCGTTAGAATTTCCCTGTTAGAGATTGGTTGGTGTACCGGATATGCTGAAACGTTAAGCGGCTTTATGTTGGATTATGCTAGTAGTTTTTCTCCAAGTTCTGTTAAAATCTATTTTGGGGTGTGCTAGTAGAGGTCCTAGTTCCGTCTATCATTCTATTTTGGGTTATCTTGGTTATACACTGGGTTTATGATTGGATAGCTCAGGATGGTTATATGGTTGGATCACTTTGTTAGTTCTGCCTTTATACTTGGCTAATCTTGCATATTTTGGTAGTAGAAAATTGGGAGGGTTTGTAAACTTTGCGCATTTCTCTAGCTAAAGGTTTTGGTGGTTTGGCGGGCCAATCTTTCTGGAAATTTATTTTGTAATCTCTAGTTGGGTTGGGAATCATTAGACCATAGATTCCCCCGAACGTTTGTTTCCTAATTCCTGGCGGGTTTGGGGATTAGGTGCTAAATTTCCTAGGAATCTCTTTTGTTGTTCCCGAAGTTTTGGCAAAGTTGTAAATTGTTAAACATGGAGGTTATGTAGATTTATTTCGGCTTTGAGCTTTATAACCGCTTCAAATCATTGGCCGCTTCGCTCTCTAGATAAGTGAACAAATATATTATATGGCTTTATACTTAAAGTGCAAACGTTAAAGTTTATTTCCCCGTATCCAATATAAGATTTATTACGATGGGGGCTGCCTTATGGAATCCTGTTTGTGGGTTGCTTTACAAAAATTTATTATTCAGTAGGGGTATTAATTTTGGGGTTGCTATGTATTCATCAGTTGGGAGTTTAAACCTGTACATGGGGGTTGCTATGTTCATACGATCTTTCTTATAGGAGTTAGGACGCTATTATATAAGCCGTTTTGGGAAGCTAGTCCCGTGTTTTGTTTAGTTGTTGCCATATTAGTGGTGGGTCGGCTAGCTGTTGTGGTCATCTTTTGCTCTTGTGTTGAACAACATTGCCGCCTCAAGCGAGATCTGGATGGTTTTGTTGGCTATATTCTGATGGGCAAGTCGGTTGAATTCCCTGGGATTTTGTTTCCTAATTCCCGGCGGGTGCGGGGAATTAGATGCTAAACTCCCTGGGAATTTCCATTGCTAGTTCTCGATGATACAACGAAACCATTTTGTTTTGCTTTTGCGAATGTTTTGTAGTCGCCTTTTTGGATTCGAGCTTTTCACCCGTTCCAATCTTTGACAATTTCATCCTTACAGAAAAGTGATCGTTCATGGTGTCTTGTTGTGCCTTACTCATCATACTGTTACAAGAAGTTCATTAGGAGTCAAGTTTGGACTCGCTAGGTGTTTTCAAATGAACCGTGGAGTATTGTTCAGATGTTTGGCCTTCGTGTTATGTTTCCCTTCGTCTCGTTCCGACACCAGACCTGTCATGGTGTCGGCTTCCAGAAATCCTGTTTTTCCGCCTGGCATCCTCTGTTTGCTCTGTTGGATTTATGAGCTAAGTATGCTATGTTGTTTAATTCTCCGGGATAGTTGTGGTGAGTGGTTTTTGATCCCTATGATTTTCGTTGTCTAATGTCCAGAGTGTTCTCAGGTGAACTGCACCGTGGTATAGTTATATACTTATATATATATACATATACTTATATATGATTATGCACCCTGCTTCTGGTGTTATGTGTGAGTATGTTGAGCGTGTGAGCTAAAGTTCACCGCCACAGTGCCTCTTTTGGGTTGTTGGTTTGGGTGGATTAGAGTCACTGCCGCAGCACTCCTGTTTTGTTTTTGGGCTGCGGGCGTTAGTTGAGGTACCACCGTCGCAGTGCCTTCTTTTGGGGGACGATTTTCCCTCGATTTGATCAGTCTCAAGTTCTTATAAACATATATGCTTATATATGTGTATTATGATATTATATATATGGCCATCACCTCTGAACCGCAATGGCGGACACATGGTGGGCTTTGATTGTTTTGGCTAATACCATCTGGTGCAGGCTTTTCCCCTTACCGAGTGCACTCATTTGAGTTAGCTCGTGTTATTTTAAGATTATTGATGTTTATTTGCTTAGTTTCCTTTCTACACTCTTTTACTTCTGATGCTGCTAATCTTGGTTTTCTTGCACCCTTTGGGCTGAGGCATTATTTTCTTATGAATGACTCAGGAGCAGGTCTTTAGCTGCCGCAGGAGTTAAAGCGGCATCGTTCAGCTTTCCTGTCGAGGCCCTGCCTCTCTTCTAGGTAAGGGGCAGACCTTTAGTTGTTTCTTTTCCTTCTTTTCTATGGGTTCGTGTCAGTTGTTGACGCTCATAGCTCTAGATTTCTTGTGCTAGTTTACTTGCTAGTTGATTTGCTGTTACTTTCAGGTTGTTTACCTACTTGCTCTCTGGGAAGCTTAATGCTAGGATGCATTAGTTACTTTATTTATATAAAAATGTCATTTTGGCATATCATGGTTTTAAATAAATATCACATACTTTGAAGGTCCTAGAAATTCCTTTCTTACTATACTAAACGTAGATTTATGCATATAAATTCTCGGATGTTGATCTTCATGCTTATGTAGGCTAAAATGAACCGATTTTCCGCTGCGTATATATGTATAGTTTTCTACTTGTGAACTAGATGATCCACCGGACCGAGGGACGCGGTCTTAAGCTAAAAAATGGAAAATTCTCCTTTTTAATCCAAAGATATATATGTCTTTTATTAATTTATTGTAAGGAGTGTTTGCATGAGCGTCTGTAGTCATCTCCTGCAGGCGTGGCATCAGGACGCGTATTTTCCCCTTGCTCTGATAATATGTATTATATTCTTGGGAAAATGCGGGTTGTGACAGTTGGTATCAAAGCTAAGTTAGCCGGGTTGCTGGGAATAGTCTGGTTGGCCCGGTTAACCGCCTTGTGAGAATCGTCATTCATTGCATACACACACCGAAGGGTCATCAGTATTTCTTGGCTGAAGCATGAACACTACACTCATAGCATGATAAGAAGTATACGGGGCATATTATGTAGTATGGGATGCATAATATGTGTTTGTATATGGATCCTTATAGGTGACAACATGCGACGGTTATGTAGTATGGGATGCATAACCCCAGTCCCATGGATGTCCATTAGCTCGTTTTTCTTTTTCGTTACATGCGATAATATGTAGTATGGGATGCATAAGATCGCATGTGTACGCCGCTCATAGCATGCATTAAGGCCTTTTTTTAGATTGCATAGCACTGCATATACATCATAACATAGCATTAGCACACATGCCAAGCTAAAGACATACATGATGACGCTCGTACACACATGATTTGAAATAAAATTCTAGCATTTATGCATTCATATGATTTGCACAAGAGTTAATGGGATGATGATATACCATCCTAAGTTAAGCATTACATCATTTCATGAATTCCCAGAGCAAGGTAACAGCAAGAGCAAGTATCTACTCTTTTCTGACCTGTATCGAGTTAGGAAATTCTAGTTCCTAGTTGTTGCGTCTTAAGCTAGGTGTATTGAAATGTTAGTTCATAATTGCAGTCGATGACCCCAGAGCATCGTGCGTCGGAGTCGGCTCCCCTGTTAGAGGGCGAGTCTTTGGGTGCGCGTAGTGAGGCGGTGACTAAGGAGTTGCATCGGAGTATCGAGGCGTTGTTGAGGCAAATGGTTGTGAAACAAGCGCAGTTTTTCTGCCCAGGTGTTTTCAGGTTAAGGTCTTGACCTAGTTTATTCGTTGGCTTGCGAATGTGGATTTGGATTTTTGTTATCTCAATTCTGTGCGAGTTAAGGTAGAGGATGTTGAGCGTGCCTTCTTTTTTATTTGAGTTTTACTCGATGTTTTGGCTATAGAGCTTCGCAGGAAGTCATCGTTAGTTTATCGATTGTTGAGCAGTTTTTCCCCCAGGTGATTTCAGGTTAGATTCGAATCTAACTCTTAGCTTTCAGCGTTTGTACTAGATTGTTTCCGCTCGATTTGTTGCTTATCCAATTTTATAGGAGAATTTAAGGTAAAGAACCGTCAGGCGCACGTCCTTCTCGATTCTGGTGCTACCCACTTGTGCATGGCTAAGACATTAGTAGAGCATCGTGGTTTGACCCTCGATCTGGTTGGTGATCCCCTTAGTGTTATGTTTCCCTTCTGTTGTTTCTGTGGTGTCGAATCAGGGCTTTCAGAGTTGACCTGTCCTCTTAGGTGGTTTCGTAACTTTTGTTAATCTGAAGATGCTAGACCTGGAGCTTTCGTTGTGATTTTTGGGTTTGGGCGGTTTGTCCAGGTTTGATGCGGTTATCCAATGCAAGGTAAAGCGTTTGGTCTTTAAGCTGGACATCGGTCAACCCTCGAGTGTGTTTGGCTTTCCGCGCTATGTTTTCCCCGATTATTTCTGCGGTGTGTGCCAGGAGCCATTTATTTTCAATGGTGTTTCTTACCTTGTTCCTATGCTAGAAACCGTTTTCAGTTTGTTGTGTATCGAGGTGCTTCCTGTGGCGCGGTAGTTCCCCGATGTCTTCCCAGTTAATCTCCCTAGTTTTTCTGCCAGTGAGAGTAGAGGAGTTTGTTTCAGACCTTGAGCCGGGTACCCATCCTATTGCTAAGGCACCGTACCCTTTGGCCCCGCGTGTGTTGCGAGAGTTGCGCACTCAGTTAGATGAGTGGCTGCAGTGTGGCTTTTTCCTGGCCTAGTTCCTTGCCCTGGAATGCTCTCGTCTTGTTCGTAATGAAGAAAGTTAGTTCGGTGTTTTCGAAGGCTGATCTTCGTGTAGGCTTCCTAAAGTTGGGAATCCGCTTGTCAGATGTTCCGCGATCCGTTTTCTGTTCTCGGTTTGGACATTTTGAGTTATTGGTAATGTCCTTTTCCTTTTTGGGTAATCTTATCCGCATCTGCTTTCCTAGCCCTTTTCGGTTAGCGTTTCTATCTAGCGAGTGTGAGCTTACCTATCCCTTTGTAAATTTTTTATTCTTCTGCCTTCTAAGTTTTGGGATGAAACTTCCTTCTTTGTGAGGTGACTGTAACACCCCGGGGTTTTCTCTTATAGCTAATCTAAGCAGGTATGCGTAAGGGCGTTAACGTCTCGGGAGCGTCGTCGTCATCCAGCGTTTTGTTTCTAGAAAGAGCCTTATGCGGGTATACACGTATATAAGTTTTTACGCATAAATTTGTTTGTGTATTTACACATATATAAAAGTTAAAAAAATTTATTTATATTTATACATATATACATATATATAATTACTTATTATATAAATGTATATACTTTATTTATTATATATATATATATTAGCTACCCCCCCCCCCCCCCCCCCCCACCCCCCTTCCCCGATTTCTGCCGAGTGTGCTGGAGCGAGAGACCTAGGGCTTCGTCGGTGTCGCCGGAGGTCGGGGGCTTGGCCATCAGAGTGGTCTCGGGAGTTTGCCGGGCCCAGTCTGTCGTCGCTGGGGCAGCCCTTCCGGTCGGCCTTCGTAGATCTTGCCGCGATCCGGCGGGTCATCGACTGTTTCTAGGCAAGGAAACTTTTCACCTCTTCCTTCTTCATTCCCTTCCTTTTCTTTTGCTTAACCGTGCTTGGCGGATCCCTGCAATTTATGCTAGAAAATTTTTGGGGTCATTAGACAATTTATGGGCCTTTTAAGGGGTTGCCTTCAGGTTGCTTCCAGGCTATATTATGTGAATTATTTTTCTGGGAATTTCATTTGCTGGTGGCGGGTTCTCTCCATCTCCGTCTTCTCGCTTAACTGACCCTTGGCCGATCAAGATGTTCTGCCCAGGTTTTCTCTAGTTTTGCTTCAGGATCTGGACTTTTCTTTTGGTTTAAACCGGCTAATTCCTGCTTAAATTTCGTGGCTAATAATACCTATTTCATGCTGAATTTGGTTTGGATATGTGGCTGTGAAGGCAATAATTTATATTGTGCAAGGAAATCTTCTTCCATGTCTTGTGATTCTTCAATCCCCAATTTTGTTTAGGGGTTTTAGCTTATCCCTGTTAGAAGTTCTGTTCAGGTTATATGCCCTGCCTTAACCAAGGTTGTGCTGGAAACCTCTTCCAGGTTGCAAGTTTTTCTTGGGTATTTTTTTTCCTGATCAGAAATTTTACTAGGAAACTTCATTAGAATTTCCCTGTTAGAGATTGGTTGGTGTACCAGATATGCTGAAACGTTAAGAGGCTTTATGTTGGATTATGCTAGTAGTTTTTCTCCAAATTCTGTTAACATCTATTTTGGGGTGTGCTAGTAGAGGTCCTAGTTCCGTCTATCATTCTATTTTGGGTTATCTTGGTTATACACTAGGTTTATAATTGGCTAGCTCAGGATGGTTATATGGTTGGATCACTTGGTTAGTTCTGCCTTTATACTTGGCTACTCTTGCATATTTTGTTAGAAGAAAATTGGGAGGGTTTGTAAACTTTGCGCATTTCTCTAGCTAAAGGTTTTGGTGGTTTGGCGAGCCAATGTTTCTGGAAATTTATTTTGTAATCTCTAGTTGGGTTGGGAAACATTAGACCTTAGATTCCCTGGAATGTTTGTTTCCTAATTCCTAACGGGTTTGGGGATTAGGTGCTAAATTTCCTAGGAATTTCTTTTGTTGTTCCCAAAGTTTTGGCAAAGTTATGAATTGTTAAACGTGGAGGTTATGTAGTTTATTTCGGTTTCGAGCTTTATAACCGCTTCAAATCATTGCCCGCTTCGCTCTCTAGATAAATGAACAAATATATTATATGGCTTTATACTTAAAGTGCAAACATTAAAGTTTATTTCCCCGTATCCAATATAAGATTTATTAGGTTGGGGGCTGCCTTATGGAATCCTGTTTGTGGGTTGCTTTATAAAAATTTATTATTCAGTAGGGGTATTAATTTTGGGGTTGTTATGTATTCATCAGTTGGGAGTTTAAACCTGTACATGGGGGCTGCTATGTTCATACGATCTTTCTTACAGGAGTTAGGACGCTATTATATAAGCCGTTTTGGGAAGTTAGTCCCGTGTTTTGTTTAGTTGCTGCCATATTAGTGGTGGGTCGGCTAGCTGTTGTGGTCATCTTTTGCTCTTGTGTTGAACCACATTGTCGCCTCAAGCGAGATCTGGATGGTTTTGTTGGCTATATTCTGATGGGCTAGTCGGTTGAATTCCCTAGGATTTTGTTTCCTAATTCTCGGCGGGTGCTGGGAATTAGATGCTAAACTCCCTGGGAATTTCCATTGCTAGTTCTCGATGATACAACAAAACCATTTTGTTTTGCTTTTGCGAATTTTTTGTAGTCGCCTTTTTGGATTCGAGGTTTTCACCCGTTCCAGTCTTTGACAATTTCATCCTTACAGAAAAGTGATCGTTCATGGTGTCTTGTTGTGCCTTACTCATCGTACTGTTACAAGAAGTTCACTAGGAGTCAAGTTTTGACTCGCTAGGTGTTTTCAAATGAACCGTGGAGTATTGTTCAGATGTTTGGCCTTCGTGTTATGTTTCCCTTCGTCTCGTTCCGACACCAGACCTGTCATGGTGTCGGCTTCCTGAAATCCTATTTTCTGTCTGGCATCCTCTATTTGCTCTATTGGATTTATGAGCTAAGTATAATGTGTTGTTTAATTCTCCGGGATAGTTGTGGTGAGTGGTTTTTGATCCCTATGATTTTCGTTGTCTAATGTCCTGAGTGTTCTCAGGTGAACTGCACCGTGGTGTAGTTATATACTTATATATACATATACTTATATATGATTATGCACCCTGCTTCTGGTGCTATTTGTGAGTCTGTTGAGCGTGTGAGCTAAAGGTCACCGCCACAGTGCCTCTTTTGGGCTGTTGGTTTGGGTGGATTGGAGTCACTGCCGCAGCACTCCTGTTTTGTTTTTAGGCTGCGGGTGTTAGTGGAGGTACCACCGTCGCAGTGCCTTCTTTTGGGGAACGCTTTTCCCTCGAGCTGATCAGTCTCAAGTTCTTATAAACATATATGCTTATATATGTGTATTATGATATTTTATATATGACCATCACCTCTGAGCCGCAATGGTGGACACGTGGTGGGATTTGATTGTTTTGGCTAATACCTTCTGGTGCAGGCTTTTCCCCTTACCGAGTGCACTAGTTTGAGCTGGCTCGTGTTGTTGTAAGATTATTGATGTTTATCTGCTTAGTTTCCTTTCTGCACTCTTTTACTTCTGATGCTACTAATCTTGGTTTTCTTGCACCCTTTGGGCTGAGGCATTCTTTTCTTATGAATGTCTCGGGAGCAGGTCTTTAGCTGTCGCAGGAGTCAGAGCAGCGTCATTCAGCTTTCCTGTCGAGGCCCTGCCTCTCTTTTAGGTAAGGGGCAGACCTTTAGTTGTTTCTTTTCCTTCTTTTCTATGGGTTCGTGTCAGTTGTTGACGCCCATAGCTCTAGATTTCTTGTGCTAGTTTACTTGCTAGTTGATTTGTTATTTCTTTCAGGTTGTTTACCTACTTGCTCTCTGGGAAGCTTTATGCTAGGATGCATTAGTTACTTTATTGATATAAAAATGTCATTTTTGCATATCATGGTTTTAAATAAATATCACATATTTTGAAGGTCGTAGAAATTCCCTTCTTACTATACTAAACGTAGATTTATGCATATAAATTCTCGGATGTTGATCTTCATGCTTATGTAGGCTAAAATGAACCGATTTTTCGCTGCGTATATATGTATAGTTTTCTACTTGTGGACTAGATGATCCACCGGACCGAGGGGCGCGGTCTTAAGCAAAAAAATGAAAAATTCTCCTTTTTAATCCAAACATATATATGTCTTTTATAAATTTATCATAAGGAGTGTTTGCCTGAGCGTCTGTAGTCGTCTCCTGCAGGCGTGGCATCTTGACGTGTATTTTCCCCTTGCTCTGATAATATGTATTATATTCTTGGGAAAATGCGGGTTGTGACAAGCTCCCCCTGATTTGATTAGTGTTGATGTTCAGGTGAGGAAGCTTCTTCTTTTGGATGTAATAACTCTTCTTCTTCTGCAGTTTAGATCCCTGAGAAAATGATCCTCTTTAAGTGTCTCAGGATGAAGATGATCTGCAGAGAAGAGTTAGCAGAACAAAGATAGATAAAAATATGTTTCTTTGTTCTATATATTGTATTTGTGTGTGTGTGTCTCTCTTTTTCTTTTTCCATTCTCTGTCTTTATATAATCTGGAGAGCTTTTCTCTTATTTTGAATTCCTCTTCTGGGAAAGGAAAAGAGATAAAGTCTCTTTAATTATCTTGACTCCTCGAGAAGATAAACTGCTGTCTTTAATCTTTTCTGCCACGGCTATAACATTTAGTGCTGCAACGGCTATATTGTTAAGGAAGCAATATATAGCAATATATAAATAGAAATGATAAAATATTGCTTTAATCATATATAAGAATATTAGTCGAACTGAGAATATCTAAATTTTAAAGCTGGTAGAAATTCGTCGAGCTCAGCTTCAAGTTCTTCGATCTGAACATTTAATTCGTCGTTCTGAGCTTCTGTTGAAGATTCGTCGAACGCGGACTTGAGATCGTCGAACGCAGCTTTTCGTCAAGCGTTGCTTGGATTTCGTCGAATGCAGCTTCAGAACCATTTCGTCGAGCGCTGCTAGCTTTTTGTCGATCGTAGCTTCTCTGATTCGATCGAATTATATTTATATCATTTTCTTAGTCTTCTGACTTAAGGGAATTTGATCTAAGTTATAAGATGTGTTATGATATAACTTTAGACCAAAGATGGATCATGACTCAAATCAAAACTAAGGTTCCAACAATCTCCCCCTATTTGAGTTAGGATACAGATTTATAGTCTCCCCCTAAAATAAACAGGGATCCTAGTCAAACCTAGTGGTCTGGTAATCTTCCCCTATTTGGTTTAGGATGCTAAAATGTCATCTTCTTTAAATTCCATTTCTTTTGATTCTTCTTCTTTTAATTCCACTTCTTTTAATTTCTACAGCTGTTGATGGATTCTGATTTCTTAGATTTTGATTCCATTAAAATCTTGAATTGCTATAGCTGTTAATGGATTCTAAGGAATGATTTTTTAGGAACATTGTCTGATACCTTCCTTCTTGTAGAATCTCCTTATCAGAAGAGACTCACACTCAATTCTATGATTATTTCTAATCAATGCAACTTGAGTAGAATGCTCAAACATGATTTTTGGAGAAAAGTCTGTAAGAACATGAAGTTATCTGACTTTGTTTTTAAGGTAGAAAATTAAGTAAATTTTTTTTTTGAACTTTTTGTTTGATTAGGAATGGAGTTAAATGGTGAAAAATTGGTGAAGCCTTATAATTAGATATATTGGCCTTTTTATCTCATTAAAATATGAATTTGAAAAATTATCTTGATTTTGCTGAACATATGATATTTCTTTAACTTTAGCCTTAATTGATTTATTTTTCAAAGAAATAATTTGTTCTTCTGAGTTTTTCAAATTTTCTTTAAGTTCATTATTTTCAAGAATTAAAATATTTATTTCTATTAACTCTTTTATAATTTCCTTCTCATATTTTATTATATCTGTATATAGATTTTTAAAATCTGATTTGTAATTTTCAGAGGTAGAGTTGGGATTTAAAGTTACCTTATTTACCTTTTCTGCATCTGAGGTGTGGTTTGAGCCATATATGGCCAACATGCAGAAAGCTCTAGCTTTTTGTTCTTCTTCTTCTTCTTCACTTGATCTTGAAAATGGTTCTGCATCATAAATACAGTTAGTGGAAGAAGTGGAAGAAGATTCACTTACCATACTTGAGAGGGAGTTCCAGATGCCCCTTGCTGAAGTGCAATCAGCCACTCTTTGAAGAATGTCTTTTGACATTGATTGAGCCAATATGTCCATGGCCTTTGCATCAGCACTTATCAGCTTCTCTTGAGCATCTGTTGATGTTTGTGAAGATGGAGGTCCTGTCAAAATAGAGTTATAAATTTCTTCATCTATGGCATTCATATATAATCTGATTCTAGCTTGCCATAAAGAAAATCTATCCAAATTTTAGATTGGTGGATTTGAAATTTCTACTTGTGACATTAGATTTTAGAAAAAACCTTAAGAACTAATTGATCTTTATGATTCAGGTGTTATCCTGTATATAAAATCAACTACCCTCTGATACCAATTGAAAGTGAATTGAATATCAGTTGAAGGTGATTGATATAATCAACCTTGCTTTAATACCAATTGAAGGTGAGTTTAGTTCTTAAATTAAAAACTCTTTTTAGGTTATTTCAAAATAGTGAAATAGATAAATATGTGTAGTGCTGAGTTATGAAAAATAAACCACAAACAAATCTCAGATATTACAGCACAGCACAGGAAAATAAAGTATAAGACAAGCAACCAGAAGACACAAGAAATATAGTAGTTCCCAATCAACCTGGGTACATCTACTCTTCTACCACACTGGTAGGAATCCACTATAGGTTTTTGATCAGGTGCCCTGCCACCATATGAGCTTTTGATTAGGTAATTCAAAAACCAAATCACAGGTTTTTGCTAAGGTGCCCTGTCACAGAGAGGTTAACTTTTGAAGGGAGTTATAACCCTTTATACAGGAAGGAATAAAGAAAACAAAAAGTTAAAGTGTTATTCTCTTTCAAAGAAGACTCTAGAGATCCTGATGGTGTTTTTGAGAGTGGATCTTGATGATGTTGAAGAGCTCCCCCTGATTTGATTAGTGTTGATGTTCAGGTGAGGAAGCTTCTTCTTTTGGATGTAATAACTCTTCTTCTTCTTCTGCAGTTTAGATCCCTGAGCAAATGATCCAATTTAAGTGTCTCAGTATGAAGATGATCTGCAAAGAAGAGTTAGCAGAACAAAGATAGATTATGTTTCTCGGTTCTGTATATTGTATCTGTGTGTTGTGTATCTCTCTTTTTCTTTTTCCAATATCTGTCTTTATATAATCTAGGGAGCTTCTCTCTTATTTTGAATTCCTCTTCTGGGAAAGGAAAAGAGATAAAGTCTCTTTAATTATCTTGACTTCTCGAGAAGATAAACTGCTATCTTTAAGCTTTTCTGCAACAGCTATAACATTTAGTGCTGCAACGACTATATTGTTAAGGCAGCAATATATTAATAGAAATGATAAAATATTGCTTTAATCATATATAAGAATATTAGTCGAACTGAGAATATCTAAATTATAAGATGGTAGAAATTCGTCGAGCTCAGCTTCAAGTTCGTCGATCTGAACATTTAATTCGTAATTCTGAGCTTCTGTTGAAGATTCATCGAACGCAGACTTGAGATCGTCGAACGAATCTTTTCGTCGAGCGCTGCTTGGATTTGGTCGAACGCAGCTTCAGAACCATTTCGTCGAGCGCTGCTAGCTTTTCGTCGATCGTAGCTTCTCTGATTCGATCGCATTATATTTATAACATTTTCTTAGTCTTCTGACTTAAGGGAATTTGATCTAAGTTATAAGATGTGTTATGATATAACTTTAAACCAAAGATGGATCCTGACTCAAATCATAACTAAGGTTCCAACATACGTACATGCTATTTAATATCCCAATTTAGGATAAGGAGCCTAAGAGTATTGGCACACCACATCAGCTTGAAGACAAAGTTAAAGCCCTTAAAGAAAGAGAAAGATGCATGGTGTGCATTTAGGCAAAGTGAACAAAACCAACTCAATTATCCCAACCCTTGACCAATTGAGCTAATCATCTTCTCACTCATGAGCTAAGTAAACCAATTCACCTATTGGCGCACCGCATTACCTTGAAGACAAGAGTAAAACCTTAGAAATAGAGCATGGGGTGCATTTAGCCAAAATAGCTTAACCCACTCAAACCAACCCCTTCTTAGTCAATTGAGTTATCCACACCATGTGTAATGGCCTCCCCAACACACAACTCACTAGGACGACAGTCAGCACCCCCAGCATACAGCTCAAAAGGGTTCAGCCTCAACCGGTTTGCAGATCATGCACCCCAACCCCTCTCTGTCACACCACATGGCAAAACGGGTTGTTGAAGGTCAAAGCCTCCCTTTCATGAGGAAATGCTTCAGTTAAGCGGCAGCGCTGGGACTTCCCCAAAGTTCACCCATCCTTGACTACCCCAGCCCAAGCACGCTTAACTATGGACTTCTTTCATTCCTCATCACCAATTGAGTTGCAACTCAATTGGTGATGAGGAATGAAAGAACTCCATAGTTAATCGTGATTGGGTTGGAGTAGTCATGGGATGGGTGAACTCCTGGGAAGTCCTTGCGATTCTGCTTAACATAAGCATTCCTCATGAAAGGGAAGGTTGCGGCCTCCAATAACCCGTTTTGCCCTGTGGTGGGACAAAGAGGGGTTGGGGTGCACGTTCTACAGACCGGTTGAGGTTGAACCCTTTCGAGTAGTGTGTTGGGGGTGTCGACGGTCGTCCTTGCGAGTTGTGTGCTGGGGAGGCCATTACACCATGACCCATGAGCAAGGCTAGTTGAACCCTCAAAATGTTGACTTTGGTCAACATTAGTCAACCCAAATTAAGCATGGTCAAACCATGGTTTAATTAAGGCCTAAACCCACTTTTGAAAATACCTTAACCCCACACTCACCCAAGAGCCTCCAAATTAAACCCTAAACACATTTAGACCTTAAACCCAAGGACCAAAATCAGATGGCCATTAACTAACCTAAACACCCCCTTAAGAGGAAAATTACCCAAAATGGCAATTCTTCAAAATGAAGTAACCATGTCCTCCCATGAATCCTTCCCTCTTCGAGAGGCTAAAGGGAAGCTTCTGATATTATCTAAAGCCTCAAAGGACTGCAAGGTTGATGGATGTACAAGCTAGACCATAGCCATGGCCGGCCATAGTAAGCTTAAGATAAAACTTGCAAACCTCACCCCTAGCCTATAAAAGTCCCCCCCCCCATCCCTCACCCTTCTGAAACCTCAAACCAACCCCAAGCAACAGTCCTAAGTAGATAAATTGAGTGGAAGCTCTCATGAGGAGTGTAGCCAACTCAACTAACCAAGCCATGCATGGACGAACCCGAACCAGGAGAGCAAGGCAAAATTAGGTGAGATTCCTTCCCCTTCCCCTTTTGAAATCATCTTAGAAGGTTTTCGAATCAAAATCGAGCTCAAACAAGCCAAGATTCATGTGATTTGGTTGATAAATGTCATCAGAATGACCCCATAATTCTGGTCGACGACGGCAGCATCAGGTCGTTGGACCATCGCCAAGAGGTATCCCTCACCATGGAAAAACTACTATTAGGGGTGGTGATGGGTGGTGATGGTCGGACGGTGGTGGAGGTGCCTTGAAAACTCCTCCCAGGCAGGATAAATCTCCACCATCGGCTCGAGGTTGAAGATGAAATCACAGCCATCAATAACCTTATACTATGATTAGGCTGATACTCACAGCGGATCGACAGCAGAACCGATATGGGGGAAGGTCAATTTATGTTGAAAATGTTGAAGTGGAAGATGGCGGTCTGGGGGGAGGTGGCGCGTCTCGCTAACCGCGCAGTCTTACGGTCTCTCTCTCTGCGGTCTGACCTATTCGGTCTAGCCACAGGTCTATCTGGCCTGACCACTGTTCTCTAAGTCCAAGGTGTCGAGGTGAGGCCACGCGGTCTGGTTTGTGTGACCGAGTGGCGAGTTGTTTCTGTACTGTGCTGGTTAATCTGTTGACCGCACAGGGTTGGTGTTCTGGTATCCGGCAGTCCGGTCTGGTGACTGGCCGGGTTCTTGTTGGTGTGCGTGGTCTAAGGCTCTCTTAGTCGCGTGGTCTCCTTTTTGTGTTCGCATAAGCTGATCCCTTGTCAATCTGTTGGTGTATGCGGACACTAGTGTCAGTCGGCTTGGCGGGTTCTTACCTTGGTCGACTTGGTTGTGTTCGCGATCTATGGAGGAGGTCTTGTGTTGCGAACACAAGTAGTGGGCGTCATGACTGGGTAAGTTGTCATGATCGCGTGGCTTCTCGGAGGACTGGCGATCTCCGATCCGGGTTGAAGTTGGCGTGTTCACAAGCGCAGAGCGATCTGCTGACTTCGCGGGTTGACCGGTCTTGGTCGCGCAGTCAGGGCGGTGACTCTATCTCATAGGGTGGTGATTGGATCTGGTCCCACGCCTATAAATAGGAGCCACTATAGCAGCAAAATCATCGCCTCAAGTGTAAGATGAACTCGCTCCTAATTCTTGCGGTCTCATTGTTGGACCGGCCGGTTAGCAGATTGAACTTTCCTTTTGCAGCTTCTGCGGATTGTGCGGGCAGTTGCGGTCACCTCTTCTTCTAAGGTGTTCGGGCGGTCTCGTGGCTTGCAGTGCTGGCTGCTGGAGTTCGGGAGAATAATTGGAGTTTGGGAGGTCACGGAGTTCTCGGTTGGTGTTGTTCAAGTCGCCGGCAGTGTGTGTTCGCGCGGTCTCGTTTTCTAGTCGTGCGAATAGCCAGGTCGTGCGGTCAGGCGGTCTCAGAGTTTCAGACCACTGGTTATCTTTCCTTCAGCATTGTAATTTCCTTTTTGTTTTGTGTACTGGCGAAATCATGTCTCGCCATGTATACCTCGCTCTGTAATGAAGACTTTTGCTATCATCAATAAAGATTGTGTTGCTTCATCTGCTTCTGGTTGTTAGCTATAACTTTAAGTTGTACGATTCCTGCTCACTCCTAGATCTTCGAAAAATTTCACATGGTATCAGATCTAGGTTGGAGTGGATAGGGCAGTGAACAACGTAAAGTTTCCATCGCCTTTGTGAAGAAGGAACCAGTGGTAGAGCCATGGAAGCAGGTTTTGCAAGAGGTCTTGGAATTGAGATGCTCACGTCGACTAACTTCAAGAAGTGGAAGTCGTGCATGTAGAGTTATCTTCTGGGTGAGGACCTTTGGGATGTTGTTGGAGGAGATAGCACAGAGGAAGTTGTCCCAGTTGGGGATAATGGTCATGAGGTGAGGAATTGGAGGAGGATTAATGTGAAAGCAGATTTCACTCTAAAGAGGGCTATATCACCTGACCTATTCGATCACATCTTAGGGTGTGGATCTGCTGCCGAGATATGGAGAGCCATGGACGGGATGTTTAACAAGAAGAATGTAGCAAGGCTACAGGGATCTTCTACCGAGATATGGAGAGCCATGGATGGGATGTTTAACAAGAAGAATGTAGCAAGGCTACAGTTTCTGGAAAATGAGCTGGCTAGGTCGGCTCAGGGTGAACTTTCTATCTCTACGTTCTTCCTGAAGATGAAGAACTTGTGCGCTGAGATTTCAGCACTGGATCCTGATGAGCCAATTTCTGAGGCGAAGCTGAAGAGGCACATCATCCGTGGCTTGCGGAAGGAGTATGTTGCATTTGTGACATTGGTGCAGGGTTGGGCAAATCAGCCGTCTCTGTTGGAGCTGGAGAATCTGCTTGCGTCGCAGGAGAGCCTGGAAAGGCAGATGGCGGGGGTGTCAGTGTCTGGGGAGATGGCGAGGTGCTCTTCACAGGAAAGAAGAAGAAATGGGATAAGAAGAAGAAGACCGATGGAGGCTATGGGCCTTCAACTTCTGGACAGCAGGAGAGGGGCTACGCTCCCAAAGCTGAAGGGAAGGAGAAGGTAGAAGGACCCAAGTGCTTCAGATGCGGAAAGCTTGGTCACATCAGAAAGGATTGTCGGGTGAATCTTCAGCCAGGGCATGCTGCTGCAGGGAAGGAGGAAGCTGAGGCCAGGCAAAATGATGGAGGATGGATAGGAGCCTTCTCGGCTTCTGTCAGAGCTGCGGCTCCTAGCAACTATCAGGAGGACTGGTTCATGGACTCGGGGTGTGGTCATCACCTCACGGGGGACGAGTCGAAGCTTACCTCAGCGTAGCCTTACTCAGAAGTGAGGTTTCTTCGAAATGTTGAGGCGATTAAGGCTGATGTCGTTCAAGTCGTGAGAAGGGCAAAAGACTTGTTCATTTTATCGACAAGTTCTTATGTCGACAAGATGAAGGCAAATGATAGTGTCGTTATATGGCACGAGAGGTTGGGGCATGTAGGGATGGATAAGCTGAAGGCTATGGCAATGAAAGGTCTGGTCAAGGGGCTGCCTAGTCTATCTTCCTATGGTGACGGTCATGTTTGCGCGGGATATCAGTTCGGCAAGTCTCATCGACTACCATTTGATAAGTCGCAGACAAGGAGTAGTGTGTCATTGGAGTGTATCCACGGTGACCTGATGGGACCGACTGCTACCCCAAGCCTCGGAGGCAGCAGGTATATGCTGGTGTTGAACGATGATTACACCAGATATGTCTGGGTTTATTTCCTGAAGAAGAAGGCGGAGGCATTTGCCAAGTTTGTGGATTTCAAGGTTCTAGTGGAGGGTCGGCTAAGTCTGCGGATAAAGAAGCTGAGAACTGACAACGGGGGTGAGTTCACCTCTGGTGAGTTCTCTAGTTTTTGCAGGAAGGCGGGCATCCGGAGGCAGCTTACTTGTGCGCATACTCCACAACAAAATTGAGTTGCAGATCGAAAGATCTGTCATCTGACGGAAACCTGCAAGTGTTTGCTGCATGCCAAGAGTATCCCAAGGTCCTTCTGGGAGGGAATGTCTTGTGATGCCTACGTCATCAATAGGATGCCTCTCAGTCCCATCAACATGTTGACCCCACATGAGATGATGTTCAAAGAAAAGCCAAGCGTGGCACACCTTCGAGTGTTTGGTTCCACCTGCTATGTGCACGTTCCAGATGCGCTTCGGACGAATCTAGATGCAAAAGCAAGGAAGCTAGTCTTCGTGGGATATGATGATCGGAAGAAGGGCTGGAAGTGCATGGACCCGGAGACGCGGAGATTTGTTCTATCTCGCGATGTCGTGTTTGTCGAGGTGACGTCTTACAAGGGAAGTTCTGGTGTTGTGTTACCAGAAAGCAGGGTGGAGTAGCCTGAGAGAGCTGTGGAAAATCTTCAGGTGGAGCTGCCTTTATCACCAGGTGGTCCATCCATTTCTAATTCTGAGACGGAGGCTTCTGGATCAGGAAGCAAGGGGAGCGATGCTCCCAGTACATTTGGAAGGGGAGCTAGGGAAGAAGCAGCTGAGGATGTTGCGAGTCAGGAGAAGGTGTTGCGGAGATCGAAGCAAACGATCATTGCTCCTGATCGCTATACAGGAGGAAACATGGTGAGCTTTGTCTCATGCTTCTTTGCTGGTTGATGCGCAAAACTATATCCGCAAACGATAACGGCAAGTGTACCGTATCGAATGTAATATAGGTTATAAAAAACCAAGGTCGTATTAGACTCGATGTTGTCGAGTACTTTTACTTCGGGAAAACAAAACTAATATTTTATCGAATAATATTTTATTAGTGATAATTTATAATTAAAATTAAAATAAATAAATAAAGAAAAACAAAAGAAACAAATCTTGATCAAAGCTCACTCGGAATGAAAATCAAGAGAGATAAATTCTACTTCTAATCCAATCCTTGACCGTAGAGATTCCCGGATTATGAACGCACCTCTCTCGAGGACTACGCTCAACTAAGCTTAGGAAATATCAACCGAATTCTCATTCTATAATTCATAACCTAAAACTCGCTTTACGAGGTGAATCCCGCTATTGGCTTTTACTCCAATCCGGAAGGGTAACGTCGTCCTCTCTTGAGGATTGCGTTCTACTCTTTTTTATCCTTGAGCGATCGATTCGTACACACGAGCCTCTCGGCTAACTAGCATATGAAAACAGATACGAAAGTCCACATATCGACATATGAACCCGATATAAATCTCGAATAAATTGAAGGAAGGAAAGAAAGATAATAGCGAGAAAGATATTTTCATCCGAAGATTGCAAATTTCAAGATAAAAAATTAATCTAATTGACATGAAAATAAAGAGATGAAAAGAAAGAGAAAGGCATTTTATTATTAAAACTGGATTACATAAGAAGTGGGTACAAGAAATTGAAAGCATTGCATGAATTGAAATCTAAAACTACTTTGCATAAAATGAAAATTCATGAAATTGAAAGTGCATATAATTAAAATCTAAACTAATACAGGAATTGAAAAAGCAATTCTGCCCCAAAAGGGGGCAGAAGGAGAGAAGTTTCGACTCAAGGAGGGTGGAAAAAAAGGGATGTCTTGAGATCTGGAAGAGCTGCCTTTTTATAGGCAAAAGTTGAGGTTACACGCCCTTGGTCACGCCCGTGACCAAGGGCGTGTCATGGGCGTGATCGGTGCTGGTGCGGAGAGGGCGCGTTTTGGCTTCAATGTAGGCGTTTCAGGCGCGTCACGCCCTTGGTCACGCCCGTGACCAAGGGCGTGTAATCTTTAAAATGCAGCTTGGCGGGAAATTCACGGCGGGAAGGGCGTGATTCTGGCGGCAAAGGCGTTACACGCCCGTGTCATTGGAGCTACACGGGCGTGACATTGGCGAAGCTTCCTTGGGGCGTGATCTGGGGCGTGATCTGCTGGCAGGGAGGTTACACGGGCGTGACATTGGAAGTCACGGGCGTGTACTTGGCGAAATTGCGTCATGGCTTCAGGACACGGCCGGCTGAGATAGAGGCAGTGTTCACGGGCGTGACTTTGAAGGTCACGGGCGTGACTCGGGCAGTCACGGGCATGTACTTGGAATTATCCTCATAATGAGTCCAGGTTGGCGGCAGCAGGTCTGAAAATAGTTTTATGTTGACAGGCCCTTGGTCACGGGCGTGACTTAGGGCGTGTACTTGCAATTTTCGGCCAAAACTCCAGAAATCCTGAAAAACATAAAACAACTTAAGTTAGTAAACAATTATGAATAGAAATGATTATTTAGATAAAATAGACATATTATTTAGAAATTTATATTATTATTAGCCTATGAACTATAATAATATTAGATAAAAATACTACTCATCACTGGTCCCCTGGATGAGCGGGAACCAGTGAGCTTTGAGAAGGCCAAAGGGGTGAAGCAGTGGGATTCGGCTATGGAGGAAGATATGTCAGCTCTTTAAAAGAATGAGACTTGGTCTCTGGTGCCCAAGCCCAAGGGTATCACCCCTGTGACAAGCAAGTGGGTCAATAAGCTGAAGAAGAAGGCAGACAGTAGTATCGAGCGATACAAGGCTCGCCCTGTGGCTCGTGGATTCTCGCAGCAATACGGTTAAGACTATGAAGATGCATTCAGACCGGTGGCAAAGATGACTTCAGTTCGGTTTGTGATTGCCTTGGCGGTATTTTGGGGTGGGAGATTTGGCAACTCGACGTAAAGAATGCTTTCTTGTACGGCGAGATTGACAAGGACATCTTCATGGTCCAGCCGTCAGGCTTCGTATCTAAAGATTTTCCTGACTATGTCTGTAAGCTGAAGAAGTCCTTGTATGGGTTGAAGCAAGCGCTGAGGGCGTGGTACGGGAAGATTGCAGAATATCTCTAATTCTGTGGATTCGGTGCTTCGGACTCTGACTCAAGCTTGTTTGCCAAGAAGAGCGGGGAGCTTCAGTTCATCGTGTTGCTTTACGTCGACGATATGATCGTGATGGGGAATTCGAAGGAGGAGGTAGCAAAGCTTCGGGCTGAGCTATCTATCAGATTTGAGATGAAGGACTTGGGTGAACTTCACCACTTCCTTGGACTCGAAGTGCAGAGGAAGGAAAGTGGAGTGCTGGTGTCCCAGGCTGGATATGCGGAACGAATCGTGGAGCGATTCGGCATGAAGGAAGGGAAATGTATTTCTACACCTTTTTAGAAGGCCATGAAACTTCGGAAGGATGAGGGGAGTATTCTGGAAGACCTGATTGTGTTCCGAGCTCTGGTTGGGAGCTTGATTTATCTGACGATCACTAGGCCGAATATTGCGTATGCAGTTGGCAGGGTGAGTCGTTATATGGCGGAACCATGGATTCCTCATCTACTAGCGGCCAAGAATATTTTAAAGTATGTCAAGGAAACTTCGGATATAGGTCTCCTATACAAGAGGGATGCGGGCTTCGAGGTGCATGGGTACATGGATGCTGATTACGGGGGAGATTCGGATGATCGGAAGTCGACGTCTGGATTCGTCTTCATGGCGGGCCCTACGGCTATATCATGGTGCAGCAAGAAGCAGAATTCCGTGTCTGTCTCTACCACGGAAGTGTAATACAAGGCCTCGGCCTTGGCAGCTCAAGAAGCCATCTAGCTTAGGAGGTTGGTGGGAGATGTCCATAAGGAGGTTCGGGGTCCAACTCTGCTCTACGGTGACAATGAGAGTGCTCTCAAACTGGTTACTAATCCAGTTTGTCACGCGAGGACCAAGCATATCGAGATCGAGCATCATTTCATTCGTGAGAAGGTGCTGGAGGGGTTTCTTTCGATCGAGCATGTTCGGAGTCAGGACAACGTTGCTGACATATTTACAAAGGCGCTAGCAAAGGGGCCGTTCACTCGGCTAAGGAGTTTACTTGGGCTGTTTTCAACTTCCCACTTCAAGGGGGAGTGTTGAAATTGTTGAAGTGGAAGTTGGTGGTCTAGGGGGAGGTCGCGCGGCGGTCTTGCGGTCTCTCTCTATGGTCTGACCTATTCGGTCTAGCCGCAGGTCTATCTGGCATGATCGCTGTTCTCTAAGTCCAATGTGCCGAGGTGAGGCCGCACGGTCTGGTTCGTGTGACCGTGTGGCGAGTTGTATCTATACTGTGCGGGTTAATCTGTTGAACGCACAGGGTTGGTGTTCTGGTATCCAGCAGTCCGGTCTGGTGACTGGCCGGGTTCTTGTTGGTGCGAGCGGTCTAAGGATCTCTTAGACACGCGGTCTCCTTTCTGTGTTCGCATAAGCTGATCCCTTGTCGATCTGCTGGTGTATGTGAACACTGGTGTTAGTAGGCCTTGCGGGTTCTTGCCTTGGTCGACTTGGCTGTGTTCGCGGTCTCTGGAGGAGGTCTTGTGTTGCTAACACAGGTGGTGGGCGTCATGACCGGGCGAGTTGTGATGATCGCGCGACTTCTTGGAGGAGTGGCGATCTCCGGTCCGGGTTGAAGTCGGCGAGCTCATAGGCGCAGAGCGATCTGTTGACCTCGCGGGTTGACCGGTCTTGGTCGCGCGGTCACGGTGGTGATTCTATCTCATAGGGTGGTGACTGGATCTGGTCCCACGCCTATAAATAGGAGCCACTGTAGCAGCAAAATCATCGCACCAAGTGTAAGCTGAACTCGCGCCTAATTCTTGCGGTCTCATTATTGTGACTGGCCGGTTAGCTGATTGAACTTTCCTTGTGCAGCTTCTGAGGATTGTGCGGGCAGTTGCGGTCACCTCTTCTTGTAAGGTGTTCGGGCGGTCTCGCGGCTTGCAGTGCGGGTTGCTGGAGTACGGGAGAATCTGTGGAGTTCGGGAGGTCGCGGAGTTCTCGGTTGGTGTTGTTTAAGTCGTCGGCAGTGTGTGTTCGCGCGGTCTCATTTTCTTATCGTGCGAACAGCCAGGTCGTGCGGTCAGGCGGTCACAGAGTTTCAGACCGCTGTTTATCTTTCCTTCAGCATTGTATTTTCCTTTTGGTTTTGTGTACTGGCGAAATCATGTCTCGCCATTTATACCTCGCTCTGTAATGAAGACTTTTGTTATCATCAATAAAGATTGTGTTGCTTCATGTGCTTCTGGTTGTTGGTTATAACTTTAAGTTGTACGATTCCTGCTCACTCCTAGATCATCGGAAAATTTCACATTTTACCGTCTTTCGCTTCCCTAGTCGTAGGATCTATGTCAAGATCTGTGCTTCTTTATGTAATTTATTCCCGAGATTTTTAAATATAAATTTGATATGTGCACACCCCAGTAGAGATTTTAAAACTGATTTTTAGGTGCCTTAATGGCTGAACCAGGCCAAGTGATCAACGTGGAAGTTGTAGGGCTTGGTTAGAACTTTTCAAATTAGTGTGGCACATTTTCTGAGGAGATGTATAACTCCCTGAATTAATTTTCAAATATTAGGTGACATAAACCATGGAGATTTTCATATTTTGTGTATTTTTCAGTCTTAAGACCTAGTTGTTCGAACATGCTTTCCACATCTCTTATTTTGAGAATAACAAATCTCACTATAGTTGATCATACTTGTCATATGTTTATAGTGTGCAAGAAAAGCGATGATGCTCTATTGCTAACGCGGTCTGTTAACGCTACTGCTGGCGGTAGCGACGGCTTAATTGGAAATATTATCGAGATGGCAATATTGTCGAGAATGGAAAATTGACGTGACTTAGATATAGCAAGTTCTACCGTAGTGCGTTAACACTATCACTGGTGGTAACATCGACATATTTGGAAACAGCATCGAGATGGAAATATCGTCGAGAATAGAATATTGTGTTAAAATTTTTGATTTGAATCGTTTAGGAGTAAGCAGGAGTTGCATCAACTGAGTTATAGCCAAACAACCACAATGCCACACAGCAACACAATAGTCTTTATTGAATCACAAAACTTCAATACATTTCGAGACATACATGGCGAGACATGATTCATAAGAATCACGAAGGAGAGAAGAACAAAACACACCAAAAACACAAAACTGGCGACTTGACAAAGCAGAGACCGCACAGACCGCTGCACTCCAGAGACCGCCCGGCTTGTCCTGAGACCGCACGAACAGAATACAGGCAAGATACCTGCACTGCAAGACCGCCACCTCAGACTGCACGAACTGGAGCTTATTGAACTGAACAGAAAACAGAAACTGTCATCAGACCGCAACTCAGATCGCCTAACCACAGAAGGTCGCCTGATCGCTGAGCTCGCTGCGAGCAGCACAAGAACAACATAAACCAGTCCGCAGACAAGTCACTGCCGAACTGTTTATTCAAGCCACTGAGAATCACCAAGGAAGGAGACCGCAACCTGCTGACCGCAAACCTGCGAACATAACAAACAGTCAACTCGCTTCCGAGACCGCCTGAACTCAAAGTTGAGACCACACAAAACAACCAGGGCTCTAGTTCTTACAGTTCTCATTATGAATGACGGGCCGTGCACCCCTATTTATATGCGAGGAGACAGATATCGTCACCGCCGCAAGAGAGGTACAGTCACCACCCATCAGATCGCGAACGGTCTCACAGAGCAGACCGCGCGATCACACCACTTGGACAACATCCTGTCCAAGACCGCATATCAGCAGCAGGCCGCGCACAAGCCGTGCAGACACAGATCACTCCTCCCTTAGACCGCTTAGAGCAAAACAAGAACATCTGTCCGACTTCAAACAAGTCGCCAGATCAACCTGCATAAGCTGCCCAGTTACAGCGGTTACACAAGAACAGACCACCCGGTCTTCTTACAAGAAGATAGACCAGCCAAGCAGAGCAGACCGAGAAGAGACCGAAACATCACAAGAACAGACCGGCCAACACAGCAGACCACCAGAGCTAGACCGGCAGAGCATCAGCACAGAGACCGCGCGGTCTCTTCGGTCACCAATATACAGACCGCCGGCTACCTTCCACTTCACTTCAATAATTTCAACACCCCCCTTGAAGTGGGAAGTGGAAACTAGCCCGAGTAAACTCCATAATCGAGTAAACGGTCCCTTCACCAGCGGCTTTGTGAAGAAGTCTGCAACATTGTCCACACTTCAAACATGCTCGACCATAAGAGATCCTCCCAACACCTTCTCACGAAAGAAATGGTGCTCAATCTCAATGTGTTTGGTCCTCGCGTGACAGATTGGATTATTAACCAGCTTGAGAGCACTCTCATTGTCCCCACGTAGCATAGTGGGACCTCGAACCTCCTCATGAACGTCCTCCACCAACCTTTTGAGCGAAATGGCTTCCTGAGCTACCAAGGCCGATGCCTTGTATTCCGCTTCTGTGGTAGATACAAACATCGAGTCCTGCTTTTTGCTGCACCAAGAAATAGCTGTGGGGCCTGTCATAAAGACATAACCAGACGTTGATCTCCGATCATCCACGTCTCCCCCGTAATCAGCATCCATGTACCCATGCAACTCCAAGCTTGACCCTCTACTATATAGGAGACCCAGATCACAGGTCGACTTCACATACTTTAAAATTCCTTTTGCCGCCAGAAGATGAGGCTTTTGTGGTTCCGCCATGTACTGACTCACTTTTCCCACTGCATAAGCAATATCTGGCCTCGTGATCGTCAAGTAGATCAAGCTCCCAACCAGAGCTCGGAACACCAACGGTTCAGATAGAACTCTTCCCTCATCCTTCTGAAGTTTATGATGATGTTCCAGAGGTATAGAGCTGCTCTTCCCTTCCTCCATGCCGAATCATTGAATGATCCGCTCCGCATATCCAGCCTGAGAAATGAGCACTCTACTCTCCCGCCTGTGCACCTCGAGTCCAAGGAAATGGTGAAGCTCACCTAGAGCCTTCATCTCAAATCTGATAGCAAGCTCGGATCTCAGCCTTGCTACTGCCTCCTTCGAGTTCCCGGTGACAATCATGTCATCCACATACAGCAGAACAATCACCCGAAGCACCCCCTCCTTCTTGACGAACAAGCTAGAGTCAGAGTCTGAAGCAAAGAACCCGCAGAATAGAAGATACTCCGCGATCATCCCATACCACGCCCGAGGCGCTTGCTTCAACCCATACAGGGCTTTCTTTAGTTTGCAGACATAGTCCGGACAATCCTCCGAGATGAAGCCTGGCGGTTGGATCATGAAGTCATCTCTTATCCACTGGATGCCGCCAAAGCAATAACAAATTGAACCGAAGTCATCTTTGCCACTGGACTGAACGTCTCATCATAATCTTCTCCGTACTACTGTGAGAACCCGCGAGCCACAAGGCGAGCCTTGTATCGCTCGATCATGCCATCAGCTTTCTTTTTGAGCTTATAGACCCACTTGCATGTCACAGGGGTAATGCTCTTGGGACTGGGCACTAGAGACCAAGTCTCATTCTTCTTGAGAGCATCCATCTCCTCCTGCATAGCAATGTCCCACTGCTTCATGCCTTTGGCCTTCTCAAATCTCAACGGCTCCCGCTCGTCCAGGGGACCAACAAAGAAACATGAGACAAAGCTCACCATGTTTCCTTCTGTGTATCGATCCGGTGGCTTAATAGTCCTCTTCGACCTCCTAAGAGGTTGTACCTGACTAACCACCTCCTCAGTTGCTTCTTCTGTGCTAGCTCCTCTTCTAGGAGAATTTGGAGCATCGCTCCCCCTGCTTCTAGAACCTGAAGCCTCCATCTCTGAGCTTGACACAGCTGGAGCTCCTGGTGAAACAGGCAACTCCACTTGAAGATTTTCCGCAGCCTTCCCTTTTTAATCAACCCAGCTCTCTGGTATTTCAACTCCTGAACTCCCCTTGTAGGAAGTCACCTCATCGAACACCACATCCCAATATACCACTGATCTACGTGTCTCAGGATCCATGCATCTCCATCCCTTTTTTTGCTCATCATATCCAACGAAGACTAGCCTCCTTGCTTTCGCATCTAT
Organism: Dactylorhiza incarnata; assembly: GCA_033032865.1. Classification (NCBI taxonomy): domain Eukaryota; kingdom Viridiplantae; phylum Streptophyta; class Magnoliopsida; order Asparagales; family Orchidaceae; genus Dactylorhiza; species Dactylorhiza incarnata. Next base: position 6,570,417 of record JAWHQI010000068.1, read on the forward strand.
CTTTGTCCGAAGAGCATCAGGCATATGCACATAACAGGTTGACCCGAACACCCGAAGGTGTGCAACACTCGACTTTTCCTTGAACATCAGTTCGTGAGGGGTCTTCATGTTGATAGGACTTAGAGGCATTCTGTTGATGACATAAGCATCACAAGACATTCCCTCCGCCCAGAAGAACTTTGGGATACTCTTGGCATGAAGCAAGCATTTGCAGGTTTCCGTCAGATGACGGATCTTCCGCTCTGCAACACCGTTTTGCTGTGGATTATGGGCACAAGTGAGCTCTCTCCAAACGTCGTGCTTCCTGCAAGAACTTGAGAACTCACCAGTGGTGAACTCCCCACCATTGTCAGTTCTCAATTTTTTCACCCACAGGCCAAACCGACCTTCCACCAGCTCCTTGAACTCCACGAACTTCGCAAAAGCTTCTGACTTCTCTTTTAGAAAATACACTCAGACATATCTTGTATAATCGTCGATCAACACCAACATATATCTATTGCCTCCAAGGCTTGGGGTGGCAGTTGGTCCCATCAAATCACCGTGAATGCACTCCAACGGTGCTTTGCACCTTGTTTGTGATTTATCAAATGGAAGTTGATGAGACTTACCAAACTGATATCCCTCACAAACATGACCATCTCCATAGGAGGACAAGCTAGGCAAGCCCTTGACAAGGCCACTTACCGCCATAGCCTTCAATTTTTCCATGCCAACATGCCCCAACCTTTCATGCCAGATAGCCGCGCTATCATTGGTCTTCATCTTGTCAACATAAGTACTTGTCGATAAAATGAACAAGTCCTTTACCCGCATTCCAACATGAATAACATCTCCCTTTATCTCCGGTTGAGTTTTAAGAAACTTCACTTCTGTTGGGCCAAACAGAACGTGATAACCGGCATCGACCGCATTGGTCACAGAGAAGAGATTCTTCTTCATACCCAGCATGTGATAAACACTCCTCAATGTGATTGGACCCTTATCACTGCTCAGAGAAACAACACCATCTTATTCTACTGCATGAACAGAATTATCAGCCGTAATGATTGCATCGTTACCTGAGTAAGGTGCCAAAGAAGAGAACTTTGATTCATCCCCGGTGAGGTGATGTCCACACCCTGAATCCACGATCCAATCCTCTTCGAAGTTGATGGCAGCCAAGGCCTTAACGAGCATCGCCGTCATATTGGCTGTAAAGGCTCCTCCCCATCCAGCTTCATCAGACTTTGGCTTCTCCTTCTCCGCTACATGTCCCCGCTGAAGATTAACCCGGCAATCCTTCTTGAAGTGGCCGGTCTTATTGCACCTGAAGCACCTTGGTCCCTCTCCCTTCTTCTTCCCATCAGACTTAGGAGCATAACCCCTATCCTGCTGACCTGAAGTAGAGGGTCCATCATGACCTGGCTTCTTTTTCTCCCACTTCTTCTTCTTCTTCCCAAAGAACAACACATCACTATCTCCCCCAGAGATAGAAGTCCCCGCCATCTGTCTTGCCAAACTTTCCTGCGAAGCAAGTAAGTTTTCCAGATCCAACAAAGATGGATGATTTGCCCAACCCTGAACTGACGTCACAAAGGCAAGATACTCCATCCGCAACCCGTGGATGATATGCCTCTTCAGTTTTGCCTCCGAGATGGGCTCATCAGGGTCCAATGCAGAAATCTATTATATGAGGTTCTTCATCTTGAGAAAGAAATTAGAGATGGAAATATCACCTTGAGAGGCCTTCGCCAACTCATTTTCAAGAAACTGTAGCCGAGCTACATTCTTCTTATTGAACAGCCCATCCAAAGACGTCCAAATCTCAGCAGCAGATTTACATCCAATGATGTGATCGAATAGCTCTGGTGAGATATCCCTCTTGAGTGTGAACTCTGCCTTTGCATTAGTCCTCCTCCAAAGTCTCACCTCTGTCATATTATCTCCTGCTAGATGAACTTCTTGTGTATCTTCTCCTCCAACTATGTTGTATCCGAAATCGCACCTCTGATGGAAATCGAAGGATGCGGGCTGCCGGTTACTTTTTAGTTAGAGAAAGTGAGACCGTTGGCAGCGGTCAAGGCCAGTCTTTGCCCATCATGGAGAATGCCACTCCTATGACAGGCTTTCCTTTGATGAAGAAGAAGCGGTTACAGATGCAGGGAAGCAGAAGCTGGCCGGTCAGACAAGTCGCAAGACAGGAAACTCGAGACCGCAGCTCAGACAAGCGAGCTCCTAGATTCGAGAGTGCGTGTCTTAGGAACATTGCCGCCCCCTATTTATAGGCTCGGGGGCCTGCCCGAATGGGCAGGGATAAAATAACCGCCTGCCCGGGTACAGGAGAATCGGGCAGGCAGTGACGAGATACTGAAAGGAGAAAAGAAAGAAGTCGTGCGGCTTGGCGGCTTACTCTTTCGGTCTGTCCTGGCCAGAGGCTGGAGATGATGCGATCAAGGCGATGATGCAACCCGGGCGGTCTCCAACTTGAGACCGCGGCTTGCCTTCTTGACTTAAGATTTGATAGTCTTCATGGCGCAACCCGGGCGGTCTCCATCTTGAGACCGCGGCTTGCTTTCTGTACTTGAGCCTTGGTAGTCTTCATGGCGCAACCTGGGCGGTCTCCATCTTGAGACCGCAGCCTGTCTTCTGGACTTGAGCCTTGGTGATCTTCAATCCTTGGAGGCGATCTGAATTCTATCAGACCACCCGGTTTTTGTTGGCTGGTGCTGATGGACCCTGTTGAATCTGAACCTGGCGACTTGCATCCTCAGACCGCCCAGTCTGCGAGAAGTGCTACTTGGAGGCGGTCTTCTGGGTAAACATAATCCCCGCATATTTTCAAACTCCGAAGAGATTTCGAAAATATTAGTTCTAGCCGGAAGAGCGCGCCCGCCTTGTACTCATAACTATAAAATTGCCTGAGAGCTCTCCTTTTTGCATAATTCCTCTGAGATCACGGGACGCTACTCGCCGATTGCGGTTAGAATTTTTCAGGTCGGCACCTCTTTGATCAGAATGGATTTCCTCGATTCCCTTCAAACCCGTGTGGATAAGGGTAATGACCGGAAGAAGGATGAAGAACAGAAGGAGAGGGATGCCCGGAAAAGAAGAAAGGGTCACCGGTCAGAGAAGACTGGGCGGTCTCCTAAAGTGGAGCCTTCTGACTCTAAGAAGAATATTGGAGAGAAAACTGCAGAGGAGAAAAAGACCGCCGAGGAGTTGATGGTTAGAAAAAGGACTGCGGAGGAAGAGACGGCCAAGGCTAAATCCGTAGAGGAAAAGGAGGCAAAGGCTATATCCGCGGAGGAGGAGGCGGCAATGATCAAAGCCGCAGAGGAGGAAGCGGCAAAGGTTAAAGCCGCGGAGGAGGAGGCGGGAAAGGTTAAAGCCGCGGAGGAGGAGGCGGCAAAGGTTAAAGCCGCGGAGGACGAGGCGGCAAAGGTTAAAGCCGCAGAGGAAGAGGCGGCGAAGGTCAAAGCCGCAGACGAAAAGTCGGCAGAGCTCGGTACGGACCTCCCTACCCCTTCCTTTGACTTGGAGTTTACTCCGTCGGGGACTCCTCTTATTATGTTGAACGTTGAAGAGGAAGGAGAAGTTGATTCCTCTAAGCCGGACGGGTTGTCTACCTCGCCGGTTGTGATCCATGATGATGACTCCAGCCCATCCAAGCAGGTCAACCCGGGATCGGGGAAGAGGAAGAGAAAAAGGGCCCACTCGTCGGCTGAGCGGATCGCCAGGAAGCTTCAGAAATTAAAGACCAAGAACAAGGCCTTCAAGAAACCGTCAGCGGCATGTCTCCAGAGTGACCCGCGTGTGAATGAGGAGATCGCCGATGTGGCCACTCCCCCTGTCGATTCGGACGGTCTTATTCCAGATTCCGCGAATAGCGTATCGATTGGCAGTATTCTCAGGTGGATGGATGACTTCCTGAAGCAAGACGAGCTACTCGACAGTCCCGCGATTTTGAGCCGAGTTGTCCCCCCTGGCGAGAACGCTGATGAACCCAAAAAGCCTGTTTCTAAGGAAGATGACCCGACGATGACCGGATTGCGTTTGATGAGAGTGAAAGCGGAGGAGAGGAGGCGGTCCCTTGACAAGCCGCAGCCACCAAATCCTTTTGCACCAGGTAAGCGCGATGCGGGCTGTAACACTGTCCGCTTCTTCCTCCCACGACCTCGAAAGAACGCTTTGCTGTTGAACCCGCTTCCGGGTTTTTTCCCATATGCGGCTTGTTGGGGAAATGATTTCTCTTAACCCCTAGAAATAAGTTGAATATGAATTCTAAGAAAGAAAAACAAGGTTAAGAAAATATGCGTCGAATAGTATTCGACGCAACGTCGAAATGTAGTCGACGTTTCCTTCAGTTTGAGTCGAAGTAACTTTAGGAAGATTTCGATGTATGTGTTGTCGACGCTACTCTGATTTCTAGTCGACGCATATGGAGAAGTCGACGCACCTTAGTCGACGCACCTTAGTCGACGCACCTTCCTTATTCTCCTCTCGACGTCCAGCCAAGAAGAACTCGACATTTACGTCGAGTGGTAATCGACGCACGTCGATTTATATGACAGATTTAAATATGCGCCAGATCTCTTTCCTTCTTTCAGTAGATCTGATTTGTATGGAATAAATGTCAATATTTTATAGCCGTTCTGAATCATTCTTTTCTTATATCTGATTCTTGGCTAATTTGATTAAACTTATTTGGACATTATTTGAAATCAGAATTAGTTCTTTCCTTCTACAGAAATAAATATTATGGAAACATTTTCATCTTTCTATTTCTCTGACTGATTATTGATTATCCTCCTATAGTATTATTTTGAATTAACAGAGCTATAAATAAAGAGGAGGTCGGCAGTAAAAGATGAGAACAAGTGATTCACCATTTTACTTTTGAAAAAGAGGAAGAGCTCCCAAGTATAGAGAGAAAATTGAGAAATTGTTCTGCAGCAATATTCAAGCACTTCTTCTTCTCCTGCTTCTGAAGTCATTTTGCTGCAAGTTCTGATAGCTCTCACAAAGAGAGAAAAGCTACAAATCTTCTTCTCTCTATAGAAGAAAGATTTAATTCACTTCTTGTGCTTCCAATCTTCTTGCTAGGAAGAAGATTCATTCTTATTCTTATTTCTTTCTTCTTTCTTATTCTTACTTAAATATTGTAAAAGAGTTTTTAGAATCTCTCTTCAAAAAATCCAGTGTACTGGTTCTAAGAGTCTCCTTATCAAAAGACTCAGGGTGGTTCTAAGAGTCTCCTTATCAAAAGACTCAGGGTGGTTCTAAGAGTCTACTTATCAAAAGACTCAGTGCAAGATAATGAATTCCTACCAAGGGGCTAGAAGAGTGGACTACCCAAAGTTTGGGGAACCACTATATTTTCTTGTGTTGTGCTGTGATTTCTTTTCTTGCATTTACTTCATTTGTTAAATTCTTGTTGGTGTGTGGGAAGCTCTAATCTGTGATCATACACATATATATATATTAACTTTGCACAAAATATTTTTAATCTCTATTCACCCCCCCCCCCCCCCCCCCCCCTCTAGAGAATTCTATTGAGGTTAACTGTGCACTTTCAATTGGTATCAGAGGGAGGTTGATCTAAAAAGGGTTAACTCCTTGATCAAAAAGATCCTACCTCTTGTTTTTATATATATATTTTTCAACAATCAATTTTCACATGGCACAAATCAAAGATTATGCTTCCACCAGACCACCAATGTGCAATCTTGAAAAGTTTGCAGTTTGGAAAACAAGAATCAGAATTTATATGAACTCCATTGATGCTGACTTGTTTAATATTACTGTGATAGGTCCCCAAAAGCCCTATAGAAAGGATGCAAGTGGCAATGTCACACAAACACTTGTTCCAAGATCTGAGTGGACAGAAGATGAGAAGAAGGCTAGAACATGTGATCTAAAGGCCATGAACATACTTGTCTCAACTCTCTCAGATGACATCTTTCAAAGGGTTGTTGACTGTGAATCATCCAAAGAAATTTGGGATGCTCTTACAAAAATGGTGGAAGGAAGTGCTGATGAAAAGAAATATAAGAAGGCCCTATTGATCTCCCAATATGAGAACTTCCAAAAGAAGAATGAAGAGAGTATCTCTGAGATGTATGACAGATTCAGTCTAATCATCAACCAATTGAAAAACTTGGATAGAGAGATCTCCCTCACTGAGATTAATGACAAATTGCTAATGAGTCTCCCCAGTTCATGGGACTCAAGAATATGGGCAATAAGAGACACAAGAGGACAAAAGGAAATCTCTACAGATGCTCTCTTAGGAAAACTCAAATCCTATGAGCAACTGCTGAAAACTAGAGAAGAGAAGAAAAGAAGAGAAAACACTCTAATCTCCTCAAAAGACAGGAACATAGCTTTAAAGGCAACAGAAGAAAGGACACCTGTCACTGAAGAAGAACTATTCAGTTTCCTAGCCAGAAGATTTAAGAAATGGGTCAAGACAGATGGATCAAAAAGTAGGGAGTCAAAACCAAGGTATGACAAAACTCTCACTAAAGAAATTATTTGCTATTCTTGCAGGAAACCTGGACATATTGCCCCAGAATGTCCAGAGAATGCTGAAACAAAGAAAGATCTGAAAAGAAAAGATCTCAAGAAAAAGGGGAAGAAGAAAGAAAGAGGCTTTATTGCAGAAGCCTGGAGTGAAACAGACTCTGAGGACAGTTCATCCTCTGAGAGTGACAATGAAGAATCTAGGCAAGAAGACCTATGCTTGATGGCCTTTGAAGGCCCCAAGAATGATGATGGTGCTAAATCTTGGAGTGAGACAGGATCAGAAGAAAGCATATCTTCTAAAGATGAAAAAGAAGATAGCCTTATTCTCATAGAGGAATCTGAGGATAAGGATGAGGTAAGCATCTTTGATGAAATAGATTTTCAAAGTGATAAATTCAGAAATGATTTTATGGGAATGTGTCTAGATCAATTAAAAGCTAAACAAGAAATCAATGACCTAAAAGAACAAATTCATATGGTCAAGAACCAAAGAAATAAAAAGTATATAAGCTCAATAGATCATGTATTAAGGGCTAACATAAGAGAGAAGGAAATAGAAAGGGCTAGAATAGAAAATCAGTTCCTTAAGGATAAGGTTTCTCAGGCAAAGGCCTTTGAAGAATCAATAAAAATGAGAAGCCAAACTCTTAAAGAAATCACTGAAAAACAAACAATAAGACACAAAAATCTTGGGCTAGGGGCTGATCCATCAATCAGCCTAATTCCATCCAACAAGCCTGCATGGATGAACCCTGTAAAATTCACTAAACCCATCAAATCAGCAAACCAAGAAAAAGAATCACAACATAAGAAAGAACACTTCTTCAAGGAAATAAAAGAATTTGATGAAACATCATATTATTCAGCTGATGACTCACAAACTTCATCTGAAGAGATCACTAAACCAAAAGAAACAAAATACAAAGGAGTAAAAATAGAAAAAGATAAAATGAAAATTTATGAAGACACAGTCGCGTCGACTTCATATCGACGCATGAATGATAATGCGTCGACTTCTAATTGACGTACCCTCTTAGATGCCTCGACCTCTACTCGACGCTTGAATAAAGATACGTCGACATTCATTCGACGCAACTTCCTCCATGCGTCGATACCAGATCAACGCAATCTAAGGAATGTGCCGAATATAAATCGACGCAACTATCAACATGCGTCGAATAGATATCAACGCATAAAAGTTCAGAGCAACTTAAATACCTTTCCTCCAAAAGCCTTTCATCCTAACCCATATTCAGGACCCATTCATCCCAATCATGATTTCTATCCTAATCAACACCTCTATCATGATTTCTACCCTAAACATGGTAACCAAAATTCCCATTTTAACCAAAATTTCTATCCTAACCAAAATAAAACTTTCTATCCTGATCAACCCTTTTATTCTTCTCTAAACTCAAATTATCATAATAATAAGATAATCAAGTGCCATATATGTAACAAAACTGGCCACATTGCCAAACAATGCTGGTACAACCAATTAAACTATCTGTAAAAAATAGTCCAAGGCTGACTTAGAACTAGGTAGAGATAAACACCTAGAATTCTTCAGGAAAATTAAAAGTCACGTCGATCTCTAATCAACGCACCGTCGATAACTCAACTCAATAAGTAAAATCGACGCATGCGTCGACTCCACTCGACGCATACGTCGATAGGAAATCCTATCATCCCAAGTCAGACTATATCGACGCTCACGTCGAATTCCAGTCGACGTAACGTCGACTTCATGAAAACGAGCGGCAATACCAAAATATTTTCGGTCACATCCACGGAAGTACCGAATAAGCCTCGACTTGAGCCCAGTTTCGACGCTTCACCTGACTTAAATAGTCTCTTCAGTTAGAAGCCTTCACTACTCTGCATCTTTCATCCTTCTTGCTCCTCAGACCAGCCGATTTCTTCCTCTCTCTTTCACTAACCTAAAATGGCTCCAAAGACCAACTCAGGCTTCGACATTGACCTTGAGTCCTTCCAAGCAGCCGCAGAAAACTACAAGAGCATCATTGCACTCTTTGCTGAAGCTGGCCTGAACAAACTTATCTCCACAAGAAGTAAGCTCCTGGAAACAGAACTCACAGAGCTGATAACTAATGTTCAAATATCTGAACAAGGAGAAATTCAAGGAACAATCTATGAGACACCTGTCACAATCTCAGCAGAACATATTAGAGCCACCTTTGATCTTCCATCAGGTATATCCTAATATTATCCTTGTTTAAATGAAATAGGGAAAGAAAATGAGTTTCAAAAGAATGACTAAATAAGTCTTAATTATTCCCCTACTAGGTGATGAATCCATTGACCTCACACTTGATGAAATCAAGCATGTGCTCACCACCATGAAATTCTCAAAAGACAGACCAATCCACCTGAAGAAAACAGATTTCTCTGAAGAATATAGATTGTTAGCAGACATAGTAGGGAAAATTCTACTATGCAAGACTTCAGCCCATGATGCAGTGCCCAAACAGCAACTGAACATCATGGGGGCCCTTGTATTGAAGAAAAAAGTGGACTGGGCCAGCTGCCTTCTCTGGATGATAGCCTCCAAATACTCTCACAAGGAGAATGCTTATATGAGAGTTATGAGTCAGGTTCTCTTCCATTCTTTCCATGACCTATGCAGGTCAAAAGGAATCCCTATCCCTCCTGGAAAGAGGATGTCCATTGCCCTTTTCTCCAAATGGACCAGGCACATCCCCAAGCCTGGTTCCATCCCTGAAAGAACTCCCTCTCCTCCCAACTCTCCTGCTCATCCTTCTCCTCCTCCTCCTCAAAGAGATGACCCTTCTCTACCACCATCATCCACTCAAATACTCTTTACTACCCTCACAACTCCTACTCTACCTACCTCTTCTCAAACACCTGCTCAAACAGAAGTTTCTCCTTCTCTTCCTCCTCCAAATTTCCCATATTCTCTACCTCATTATCACCCTTACCTCATGAATCAACTCACTTCTCTCCTCCTCTGTCACCTCTTCCTCCTCCATTATCTCCTCACCTTTCACACCATGAAACATCTTCATCCACTGAGGCTCTCATCACTCAGGGCATCAAATCAGCAGCTGAAAATTTCCAAGTGATGCTGGATGAGCATTGCTCCCAAATTCATTCCTCCATCCTTCACATGCACACCCAAATAGATGGGGTCAGTGCCTCTGTGCAAGGCCTAAAGACCTCTCTCTCTCTTCATCTAGAGTGACAAGGTCTTTCTTAACCTCCCTGGCCAAGAAGGTCAAGAAGGGGGAGAATCTAGATGAAGAGCAGCCCTCCAATCCTAAATCTCTCTCTCACAAGTCCCCTCCATCTTCAAAATTTGACAAAATCCTTGGGAATGAGATAGTACCTGAGCTACACAATGATGAACAAACTATAGAGGTACTTCATATAGCAAGAGAGGCTGCAAGTCAAGTAGTACTATTACAAGGGGAGGCAAGCAGAGAAGAAACTGAAAAGGAAGATATAGCAGTTGGGAAGAAAGATAAAGAAACTACAAATCAGGGGGAGCTGGATACTGATATGAATAAAGATGGAAATGAAAAAGGACAGCTAAATGCAAATGGAGCTGGAGATGATAGAGAAATAGAAGAAGTAGAAAGATTAAAGGAAGCTCCATCCCAGGGGGAGCAATCTGCTCAGGGGGAGCTAGGTGCACTTCCTACAAATGAGAAAGAGAAACCCTCCTATCCTAAAACAGTAGTATTCAAGAGAAAGAGAAAAACCCCTCCTACCCCTCCTGAGTAATATTTGAAAACAATGCTGATATATCTTACCCTATAGTTGAATACTACATGGTATGAACATGAAATCTGTTTATATGATTCTAAAAATTTGTTTATATGATCTTTTCTTCTAAATTTCACTTTTGATTGAGTGGCATATTTCTTTTCTATACAAATGCTGTGCTGGATTGATTTTATGCTAATACAATTTCTCTCTAAGTAGGGTTAAGACAAATAGGGGGAGATTGTTGGGGAAATGATTTCTCTTAACCCCTAGAAATAAGTTGAATATGAATTCTAAGAAAGAAAAACAAGGTTAAGAAAATATGCGTCGAATAGTATTCGACGCAACGTCGAAATGTAGTCGACATTTCCTTCAATTTGAGTCGAAGTAACTATAGGAAGATTTCGACGTATGTGTTGTCGACGCTACTCTGATTTCTAGTCGACGCATATGGAGAAGTTGACGCACCTTAGTCGACGCACCTTCCTTATTCTCCTCTCGACGTCCAGCCAAGAAGAACTCGACGTTTACGTCGAGTGGTAATCGACGCACGTCGATTTATATGACAGATTTAAATATGTGCCAGATCTCTTTCCATCTTTCAGTAGATCTGATTTGTATGGAATAAATGTCAATATTTTATAGCCGTTCTCAATCATTCTTTCCTTATATCTGATTCTTGGCTAATTTGATTAAACTTATTTGGACATTATTTGAAATCAGAATTAGTTCTTTCCTTCTACAGAAATAAATATTATGGAAACATTTTCATCTTTCTATTTCTCTGACTGATTATTGATTATCCTCCTATAGTATTATTTTTAATTAACAGAGCTATAAATAAAGAGGAGGTCGGCAGAAAAAGATGAGAACAAGTGATTCACCATTTTACATTTGAAAAAGAGGAAGAGCTCCCAAGTATAGAGAGAAAATTGAGAAATTGTTCTGCAGCAATATTCAAGCACTTCTTCTTCTCCTGCTTCTGAAGTCATTCTGCTGCAAGTTCTGATAGCTCTCACAAAGAGAGAAAAGCTACAAATCTTCTTCTCTCTATAGAAGAAAGATTTAATTCACTTCTTGTGCTTCCAATCTTCTTGCTAGGAAGAAGATTCATTCTTATTCTTATTTCTTTCTTCTTTCTTATTCTTACTTAAATATTGTAAAAGAGTTTTTAGAATCTCTCTTCAAAAAATCCAGTGTACTGGTTCTAAGAGTCTCCTCATCAAAAGACTCAGGGTGGTTCTAAGAGTCTCCTTATCAAAAGACTCAGGGTGGTTCTAAGAGTCTACTTATCAAAAGACTCAGTGCAAGATAATGAATTCCTACCAAGGGGCTAGAAGAGTGGACTACCCAAAGTTTGGGGAACCACTATATTTTCTTGTGTTGTGCTGTGATTTCTTTTCTTGCATTTACTTCATTTGTTAAATTCTTGTTGGTGTGTGGGAAGCTCTAATCTGTGATCATACACATATATATATATTAACTTTGCACAAAATATTTTTAATCTCTATTCACCCCCCCCCCCCCCTCTAGAGAATTCTATTGAGGTTAACTGTGCACTTTCAATTGGTATCAGAGGGAGGTTGATCTAAAAAGGGTTAACTCCTTGATCAAAAAGATCCTACCTCTTGTTTTTATATATATATTTTTCAACAATCAATTTTCACATGGCACAAATCAAAGATTATGCTTCCACCAGACCACCAATGTGCAATCTTGAAAAGTTTGCAGTTTGGAAAACAAGAATCAGAATTTATATGAACTCCATTGATGCTGACTTGTTTAATATTACTGTGATAGGTCCCCAAAAGCCCTATAGAAAGGATGCAAGTGGCAATGTCACACAAACACTTGTTCCAAGATCTGAGTGGACAGAAGATGAGAAGAAGGCTAGAACATGTGATCTAAAGGCCATGAACATACTTGTCTCAACTCTCTCAGATGACATCTTTCAAAGGGTTGTTGACTGTGAATCATCCAAAGAAATTTGGGATGCTCTTACAAAAATGGTGGAAGGAAGTGCTGATGAAAAGAAATATAAGAAGGCCCTATTGATCTCCCAATATGAGAACTTCCAAAAGAAGAATGAAGAGAGTATCTCTGAGATGTATGACAGATTCAGTCTAATCATCAACCAATTGAAAAACTTGGATAGAGAGATCTCCCTCACTGAGATTAATGACAAATTGCTAATGAGTCTCCCCAGTTCATGGGACTCAAGAATATGGGCAATAAGAGACACAAGAGGACAAAAGGAAATCTCTACAGATGCTCTCTTAGGAAAACTCAAATCCTATGAGCAACTGCTGAAAACTAGAGAAGAGAAGAAAAGAAGAGAAAACACTCTAATCTCCTCAAAAGACAGGAACATAGCTTTAAAGGCAACAGAAGAAAGGACACCTGTCACTGAAGAAGAACTATTCAGTTTCCTAGCCAGAAGATTTAAGAAATGGGTCAAGACAGATGGATCAAAAAGTAGGGAGTCAAAACCAAGGTATGACAAAACTCTCACTAAAGAAATTATTTGCTATTCTTGCAGGAAACCTGGACATATTGCCCCAGAATGTCCAGAGAATGCTGAAACAAAGAAAGATCTGAAAAGAAAAGATCTCAAGAAAAAGGGGAAGAAGAAAGAAAGAGGCTTTATTGCAGAAGCCTGGAGTGAAACAGACTCTGAGGACAGTTCATCCTCTGAGAGTGACAATGAAGAATCTAGGCAAGAAGACCTATGCTTGATGGCCTTTGAAGGCCCCAAGAATGATGATGGTGCTAAATCTTGGAGTGAGACAGGATCAGAAGAAAGCATATCTTCTAAAGATGAAAAAGAAGATAGCCTTATTCTCATAGAGGAATCTGAGGATAAGGATGAGGTAAGCATCTTTGATGAAATAGATTTTCAAAGTGATAAATTCAGAAATGATTTTATGGGAATGTGTCTAGATCAATTAAAAGCTAAACAAGAAATCAATGACCTAAAAGAACAAATTCATATGGTCAAGAACCAAAGAAATAAAAAGTATATAAGCTCAATAGATCATGTATTAAGGGCTAACATAAGAGAGAAGGAAATAGAAAGGGCTAGAATAGAAAATCAGTTCCTTAAGGATAAGGTTTCTCAGGCAAAGGCCTTTGAAGAATCAATAAAAATGAGAAGCCAAACTCTTAAAGAAATCACTGAAAAACAAATAATAAGACACAAAAATCTTGGGCTAGGGGCTGATCCATCAATCAGCCTAATTCCATCCAACAAGCCTGCATGGATGAACCCTGTAAAATTCACTAAACCCATCAAATCAGCAAACCAAGAAAAAGAATCACAACATAAGAAAGAACACTTCTTCAAGGAAATAAAAGAATTTGATGAAACATCATATTATTCAGCTGATGACTCACAAACTTCATCTGAAGAGATCACTAAACCAAAAGAAACAAAATACAAAGGAGTAAAAATAGAAAAAGATAAAATGAAAATTTATGAAGACACAGTCGCGTCGACTTCATATCGACGCATGAATGATAATGCGTCGACTTCTACTTGACGTACCCTCTTAGATGCCTCGACCTCTACTCGACGCTTGAATAAAGATACGTCGACATTCATTCGACGCAACTTCCTCCATGCGTCGATACCAGATCAACGCAATCTAAGGAATGTGCCGAATATAAATCGACGCAACTATCAACATGCGTCGAATAGATATCAACGCATAAAAGTTCAGAGCAACTTAAATACCTTTCCTCCAAAAGCCTTTCATCCTAACCCATATTCAGGACCCATTCATCCCAATCATGATTTCTATCCTAATCAACACCTCTATCATGATTTCTACCCTAAACATGGTAACCAAAATTCCCATTTTAACCAAAATTTCTATCCTAACCAAAATAAAACTTTCTATCCTGATCAACCCTTTTATTCTTCTCTAAACTCAAATTATCATAATAATAAGATAATCAAGTGCCATATATGTAACAAAACTGGCCACATTGCCAAACAATGCTGGTACAACCAATTAAACTATCTGTAAAAAATAGTCCAAGGCTGACTTAGAACTAGGTAGAGATAAACACCTAGAATTCTTCAGGAAAATTAAAAGTCACGTCGATCTCTAATCAACGCACCGTCGATAACTCAACTCAATAAGTAAAATCGACGCATGCGTCGACTCCACTCGACGCATACGTCGATAGGAAATCCTATCATCCCAAGTCAGACTATATCGACGCTCACGTCGAATTCCAGTCGACGTAACGTCGACTTCATGAAAACGAGCGGCAATACCAAAATATTTTCGGTCACATCCACGGAAGTACCGAATAAGCCTCGACTTGAGCCCAGTTTCGACGCTTCACCTGACTTAAATAGTCTCTTCAGTTAGAAGCCTTCACTACTCTGCATCTTTCATCCTTCTTGCTCCTCAGACCAGCCGATTTCTTCCTCTCTCTTTCACTAACCTAAAATGGCTCCAAAGACCAACTCAGGCTTCGACATTGACCTTGAGTCCTTCCAAGCAGCCGCAGAAAACTACAAGAGCATCATTGCACTCTTTGCTGAAGCTGGCCTGAACAAACTTATCTCCACAAGAAGTAAGCTCCTGGAAACAGAACTCACAGAGCTGATAACTAATGTTCAAATATCTGAACAAGGAGAAATTCAAGGAACAATCTATGAGACACCTGTCACAATCTCAGCAGAACATATTAGAGCCACCTTTGATCTTCCATCAGGTATATCCTAATATTATCCTTGTTTAAATGAAATAGGGAAAGAAAATGAGTTTCAAAAGAATGACTAAATAAGTCTTAATTATTCCCCTACTAGGTGATGAATCCATTGACCTCACACTTGATGAAATCAAGCATGTGCTCACCACCATGAAATTCTCAAAAGACAGACCAATCCACCTGAAGAAAACAGATTTCTCTGAAGAATATAGATTGTTAGCAGACATAGTAGGGAAAATTCTACTATGCAAGACTTCAGCCCATGATGCAGTGCCCAAACAGCAACTGAACATCATGGGGGCCCTTGTATTGAAGAAAAAAGTGGACTGGGCCAGCTGCCTTCTCTGGATGATAGCCTCCAAATACTCTCACAAGGAGAATGCTTATATGAGAGTTATGAGTCAGGTTCTCTTCCATTCTTTCCATGACCTATGCAGGTCAAAAGGAATCCCTATCCCTCCTGGAAAGAGGATGTCCATTGCCCTTTTCTCCAAATGGACCAGGCACATCCCCAAGCCTGGTTCCATCCCTGAAAGAACTCCCTCTCCTCCCAACTCTCCTGCTCATCCTTCTCCTCCTCCTCCTCAAAGAGATGACCCTTCTCTACCACCATCATCCACTCAAATACTCTTTACTACCCTCACAACTCCTACTCTACCTACCTCTTCTCAAACACCTGCTCAAACAGAAGTTTCTCCTTCTCTTCCTCCTCCAAATTTCCCATATTCTCTACCTCATTATCACCCTTACCTCATGAATCAACTCACTTCTCTCCTCCTCTGTCACCTCTTCCTCCTCCATTATCTCCTCACCTTTCACACCATGAAACATCTTCATCCACTGAGGCTCTCATCACTCAGGGCATCAAATCAGCAGCTGAAAATTTCCAAGTGATGCTGGATGAGCATTGCTCCCAAATTCATTCCTCCATCCTTCACATGCACACCCAAATAGATGGGGTCAGTGCCTCTGTGCAAGGCCTAAAGACCTCTCTCTCTCTTCATCTAGAGTGACAAGGTCTTTCTTAACCTCCCTGGCCAAGAAGGTCAAGAAGGGGGAGAATCTAGATGAAGAGCAGCCCTCCAATCCTAAATCTCTCTCTCACAAGTCCCCTCCATCTTCAAAATTTGACAAAATCCTTGGGAATGAGATAGTACCTGAGCTACACAATGATGAACAAACTATAGAGGTACTTCATATAGCAAGAGAGGCTGCAAGTCAAGTAGTACTATTACAAGGGGAGGCAAGCAGAGAAGAAACTGAAAAGGAAGATATAGCAGTTGGGAAGAAAGATAAAGAAACTACAAATCAGGGGGAGCTGGATACTGATATGAATAAAGATGGAAATGAAAAAGGACAGCTAAATGCAAATGGAGCTGGAGATGATAGAGAAATAGAAGAAGTAGAAAGATTAAAGGAAGCTCCATCCCAGGGGGAGCAATCTGCTCAGGGGGAGCTAGGTGCACTTCCTACAAATGAGAAAGAGAAACCCTCCTATCCTAAAACAGTAGTATTCAAGAGAAAGAGAAAAACCCCTCCTACCCCTCCTGAGTAATATTTGAAAACAATGCTGATATATCTTACCCTATAGTTGAATACTACATGGTATGAACATGAAATCTGTTTATATGATTCTAAAAATTTGTTTATATGATCTTTTCTTCTAAATTTCACTTTTGATTGAGTGGCATATTTCTTTTCTATACAAATGCTGTGCTGGATTGATTTTATGCTAATACAATTTCTCTCTAAGTAGGGTTAAGACAAATAGGGGGAGATTGTTGGGGAAATGATTTCTCTTAACCCCTAGAAATAAGTTGAATATGAATTCTAAGAAAGAAAAACAAGGTTAAGAAAATATGCGTCGAATAGTATTCGACGCAACGTCGAAATGTAGTCGACATTTCCTTCAATTTGAGTCGAAGTAACTATAGGAAGATTTCGACGTATGTGTTGTCGACGCTACTCTGATTTCTAGTCGACGCATATGGAGAAGTTGACGCACCTTAGTCGACGCACCTTCCTTATTCTCCTCTCGACGTCCAGCCAAGAAGAACTCGACGTTTACGTCGAGTGGTAATCGACGCACGTCGATTTATATGACAGATTTAAATATGTGCCAGATCTCTTTCCATCTTTCAGTAGATCTGATTTGTATGGAATAAATGTCAATATTTTATAGCCGTTCTCAATCATTCTTTCCTTATATCTGATTCTTGGCTAATTTGATTAAACTTATTTGGACATTATTTGAAATCAGAATTAGTTCTTTCCTTCTACAGAAATAAATATTATGGAAACATTTTCATCTTTCTATTTCTCTGACTGATTATTGATTATCCTCCTATAGTATTATTTTTAATTAACAGAGCTATAAATAAAGAGGAGGTCGGCAGAAAAAGATGAGAACAAGTGATTCACCATTTTACATTTGAAAAAGAGGAAGAGCTCCCAAGTATAGAGAGAAAATTGAGAAATTGTTCTGCAGCAATATTCAAGCACTTCTTCTTCTCCTGCTTCTGAAGTCATTCTGCTGCAAGTTCTGATAGCTCTCACAAAGAGAGAAAAGCTACAAATCTTCTTCTCTCTATAGAAGAAAGATTTAATTCACTTCTTGTGCTTCCAATCTTCTTGCTAGGAAGAAGATTCATTCTTATTCTTATTTCTTTCTTCTTTCTTATTCTTACTTAAATATTGTAAAAGAGTTTTTAGAATCTCTCTCAAAAAATTCAGTGTACTGGTTCTAAGAGTCTCCTTGTCAAAAGACTCAGGGTGGTTCTAAGAGTCTCCTTATCAAAAGACTCTGGGTGGTTCTAAGAGTCTCCTTATCAAAAGACTCAGTGCAAGATAGTGAATTCCTACCAAGGGGGTAGAAGAGTGGACTACCCAAAGTTTGGGGAACCACTATATTTTCTTGTGTTGTGCTGTGATTTCTTTTCTTGCATTTACTTCATTTGTTTAATTCTTGTTGGTGTGTGGGAAGCTCTAATCTGTGATCATACACATATATATATATATATATATATATTAACTTTGCACAAAATATTTTTAATCACTATTCACCCCCCTCTAGAGAATTCTATTGAGGTTAACTGTGCACTTTCACGACTCAAATTTTTGTTATCAAGAAAAAGAAGAATGAGCGGTTTTGGAAGGAACAGCGCTGTAGGATGGATCCTGAACAGTCGCGATGACCTGTGCATTCAAGCATTTTATCTTATACTCTCTCGTAAGTTTTATCTTCGGCTGTCCTAACCGCATTTTTCCTTCTTCCTTGCAGACAAACCGGAAGAGACAATGAGGCCGGGCGACCTTGTATCTAGCATTCCACCACTGTCCCAGGTGCCAAGCCTCACACAGAACTCAAACTCTGGGCAGGAGGAGCTTTCCAATTTACAACACCTTCTAAGAGGCTTGGAGGTGAGGATAAGGGAGATTGAAGGCCGAGAAGAAGCTGCCCGGATTGCTTTGGAGGTCGAGAAGAAAGAGCAGCAAGAGGAACAACAGGCGCTTGGGGCTCGGCTGGAGGCCGCGCGAGCTGCACTTGAGGCCGAGAAGAAAGCACAGCCGGAGAGGGAGAAGGAGCTGGCGACTCAGCTTGAAATCGACAAGAAGGCGCGACTTGATAAGGAGAAGATGCTGGTAGAGCAGATTGCCGTCATAACCGCGTGACTTGATAAGGAAAAAAAGGCCTCAATGTTTGAAGAAGATTGCAAGTATTATCAAGGGAAATATCTTTGCTTGACCAGGGAAGCCGGCGGAAGCCGGCGTCCTGCTAATGATGATAGGATGAGGATATCGGACCGCCTGTCTGTTGGGACGAGCTCTAATCACCCGCCAGTCAGGGCGGCCGACCCTGCTACTAATGAGGCCGCCGGGGCTTCTTCTACTCGTACGGTTCCTGCTGTACAGGTAGAACGGGATGCCACGTGACTTCATAGTACGCTTAATCACCTTCATTATCATTCAAGCCAAATTTATAGTCTCCTTATTCAAACCGGCAACAAGGTTGCTCGCCTTCATCGCGAAGATCCTTCTCCAGAGCATCATCAACCTTGAACGGCTTTTAACTTTGGTACCATCATTTGTAATATTATTTCATTTGCTTCTCAAGACGATCTGATGACTGGGTCTGTTTAGACAATATTTTCCTTTAATACCTTCTGATGCCCCTTTAATCTGTGCGATTTGTGTTTAAGCAGTCTAGGATTTTGCTTTTATAATTCGAATTGATATGCAAGTCGCGCGACCTGCGCTAAATGCTTGAGATTTTTGTTGAATTCTACTAACATTATGATGCAGTCTGTTATTCGACCAATTTACTATTCATTATCCGCAGCTTTGTCATTCGATTTATCTTATATGTGCAAACCCTTGGACATTCTTACTTTGTACTCCATGAACGCGTTGATAACCGCGCGATTAGATTCAATATTCGCGCCATAATTTCGCTATTTGCAGATCGCCGATTCTTTATAAGTAGTAACCATCACGAAGACTCGTTCACGCTTTCAGAATGGCGCGAGCTAAGAGCAAGTCGAAGCAGTCTGAGAAGATCCATGCGGTCTGAACTGATGCGGCCTTTGCCTTTCGATCAGCCGATCACAAAGAATGTCGTTTAACTCAAGGCGAGTTAGACGACTTTATTAAAGAGTACATGGTGGGAAGTAATCTCACCGCCCGTCTTCCATTACGCGACGAGCGGATTAATTCCTCGTCTTCCACAAAAATTGTCATCCCCATTGACCACTTCAAATACGGCTTCAGGTTCCCTCCGCCACTCGAGGTCATTGTTATTTTCGAACACTACGGGGTTGTGCCTATTGAAAATGTTGAAGTGGGAGTTGTGAAGTTGGCGGTCTGGGGGGAGACCGCGCGGTCTGGTCTGACCGCACGGTCTTGCGGTCTCCTCTAGCGGTCTGACCTCTCTGGTCTAGTCGCAGGCTTCTCGGCGTGACCGCCGTTCTTCTATCTCAAGGGTGCCGAGGTGTGGCCGCGCGGTCTGGTCGTGTGACCATGTGGCGGAGCAGGTTCTACCTGGTAAGTGCGGCGCGCGGTCTTGTGTTTGTGACCGCGTGGTGCGGGCAGCCCGGTCTGGAGGCTATCCAGTTTCTTTGTGGTGCGCACAAACTAAGATCTTCTTAGTCGCGCGGTCTCTTCTTCTGTGTTCGCATGGCGGGTCCTTCGGCAATCTGCTGGTATATGCGGTCACAGGTGTTTGGTTGACTTGGTGGGCTGGTGTCCTTGTCGGCCTGGTGTGTTCGCGGTCTATGGAGGAGGTCGGGTGGCGAACACAGGTAGTGACCATCATGGCCGGGCGAGTTGTTATGATCGCGCGGCTTCTTCGTAAAGTCGGCGAGCTCACTAAGCAGAAGGATCTGTTGCTGATCGTGCGGATTGACTGGTCTGGTCGCGCGATCAAGGGGGCGGTGACTCTGTCTCTAGGGTGGTGCCTGGATCAGGTCTCACACATATAAATAGGAGCCACTGTAGCAGCAATTAATATTGCACCAAGTGTAAGCTGAGCTCGCATCCTGTTCTTGCGGTCTATTTTTTGTAACCGGCCAGTTAGTTGATCAAACTTGTCTTCTGCAACTTCTGCGGATTGTGCGGGCAGTAGCGGTCATCTCCTCTTCTGAAGGTGTTCGGGCGGTCTCGCGGCTTGCAGTGTGGGTTGCTGGAGTTTGGGAGGATCAGTGGACTTCGGGAGTTTGCGAGGTTCTCAGTTGGTGTTGTTCAAGGCACAGGCAGGCAGTTTGGGCGGTCTTGATTTCTAGCCGGGCGGACTGTCAGGTCGAGAGGTCAAGCGGTCTCAGTTAGTCAGACCGCTGGTTTTCCTTTTAGCTATTTTTCTCTTCTGTTTTTTGTGTACTGGCGAAATCATGTCTCGTCATGTATACCTCGCCCTGTAATGAAGAACTTTGCTTGCTCAATAAAGATTGTGTTTGTTTCATGTGCTTCTGGTTGTTTGGCTTGAACTTTGAGTTATACTATTCCTGCTCACTCCTAGATCTACGGAAAATTTCACACTGATTGGTGTCCTTTCCATATGCTAACCCATGTTACCGCAGAGCGTTAGGTGCTACCGCGAGCAGTAGTGACAATTACTTCTATGTATGCCACCATGTTCTCACATTGAGCACTTGTATCACTGACGTGGACTTCCAGGTAGTGCGGCACATTAAGAGTACCGCGTGGTCGGCTTGGCCTGTGGGTTAAGAAGCTGAGGACTGACAACGGAGGGGAGTTCACCTCTAGTGAGTTCTCTACATTTTGCAGAAAGGCAGGCATCCAGAGGGAGCTTACTTGTGCGCATACTCCACAACAAAATGGAGTTGCAGAGCGGAAGATCCGTCATCTGACGGGGACCTGCAAGTGTTGGCTGCATGCCAAGAGTATCCCAAAGTCCTTCTGGGTGGAGGGAATATCTTGTGCTGCCTACTTCATCAACATGATGCCTCTCAGTCCCATCAATATGAAGACCCCACATGAATTGATGTTCAAGGAAAAGCCAAGCGTGGCACACCTTCGGGTGTTTGGTTCCACCTGCTATGTGCACGTTCCAGATGCGCTTCGGACGAAGCTAGATGCGAAGGCAAGGAAGCTAGTCTTCATGGGTTATGATGATCGGAAGAAGGGCTAGAAGTGCATGGACCCGGAGACACGGAGATTTGTTGTATCTCGCGACATCGTGTTCGACGAGGTGACATCTATATCTAGTTCTGAGGCGGAGGCTTCTGGATCAGGAAGCAGGGGGAGCGATGCTCCGAGTACATCTGGAAGGGGAGCTAGGGAAGAAGCAGCTGAAGATACCGCGAGTCAGGGGAAGGCGTTGCGGAGATCGAAGCGAACAATCATTGCCCCTGATCGTTATACAGGAGGAAATATGGTGAGCTTTGTCTTGTGTTTCTTTGCTTGTCCCTTGGATGAGAGGGAGCCGTCGAGCTTTGAAAAGGTCAAATGCGTGGAACAGTGGGATTCAGCTATGCAGGAAGAGATGAGGGCTCTTGAGAAGAATGAGTCTTGGTCTCTGGTGCCCAAGCCCAAGGGTATCACCCCTGTGACATGCAAGTGGGTCTACAAACTCAAGAAGAAAGCTGACGGCAGTATCGAGCGATACAAGGCTCGTCTTGTGGCTCGGGAATTCTCGCAGCAATACGGTGAATACTATGAAGAGACATTCAGCCCGGTGGCAAAAATGACTTCAGTTCGGGTTGTGATTGCCTTGGCGGCATGTTGGGGGTGGAAGATTTGGCAGCTCGACGTAAAGAATGTGTTCTTGTACGACGAGATTGACAAGGACATCTTCATGGTCCAGCCGCCAGGCTTCGTGTCCGAAGATTTTCCAGAGCATGGCTGCAAGCTGAAGAAGGCCATGTATGGGTTGAAGCAAGCACCGAGGGCGTGGTATGGAAATATTGCAGAATATCTCCTATTCTGCGGGTTTGGTGCTTCAAACTCAGACTCAAGCTTGTTCGTTAAGAAGAGCGGGGAGCTTCAAGTAATCGTGTTGCTTTACGTCGACGATATGATCGTGACGGGGAATTCGAAGGAGGAGGTAGCGCAGCTTCGGGCAGAGCTATCTATCAGGTTTTAGAAGAAGGATCTGGGTGGGCTTCACCATTTCCTTGGACTCGAGGTGCAGAGGAAGGAGAGTGGAGTGCTGGTATCCCAGGCTGGATATGCGGAGCGAATCGTGGAGCGGTTCGACATGAAGGAAGGGAAGTGAATTTCCACACCTCTGGAGAAGGCCATGAAACTTCGCAAGGATGAGGGGAGGATACTGGAAGATCCGTTGGTGTTCCGGGCTCTGGTTGGGAGCTTGATCTATCTGACGATTACCAGGCCGAATATTGCATATGCAGTTGGCAGGGTGAATCGGTATATGGCGGAACCACGGATGCCTCATCTTCTAGCAGCCAAGAATATATTGAAGTATGTCAAGGCGACTTCAGATATGGGTCTCCTTTACAGTAGAGATGCGGGCTTCGAGGTGCATGGGTACATGGATACTGATTATGGTGGAGATTCGGATGATCGGAAGTCGACGTCTGGATACGTCTTCATGGCGGGCCCCACGGCTATATCATGGTGCAGTAAGAAGCAGGATTCCGTATCGGTCTCAACCACGGAAGCGGAATACAAGGCTTCGGCCATGGCAGCTCAAGAAGCCATCTGGCTTAGGAGGTTGGTAGGAGACATCCATAAGGAGGTTCGCGGTCCGACTCTGCTCCGCGGCGACAATGAGGGTGCTTTCAAACTGGTTACAAATCCAGTTTGTCACGCGTGGACCAAGCATATCGAGATCGAGCATGATTTCATTCATGAGAAAGTGCTGGAGGGGTCTCTATCGGTCGAGCATGTTCGGAGTCAGAACAACATTGCTGACATCTTCACAAAGGCTCTGGCGAAAGGGTCGTTTACTCGGCTAAGGAGTTTACATGGGATGTTTTCAACTTCCCACTTCAAGGGGGAGTGTTGAAAATGTTGAAGTGGGAGTTGTGAAGTTGGCGGTCTTGGGGGAGAGCGCGCGGTCTAGTCTGACCGCACGGTCTTGCAGTCTCCTCTGGCGGTCTGACCTCTCTGGTCTAGTCGTGGGCTTCTCGGCGTGACTGCTGTTCTTCTATCTCAAGGGTGCCGAGGTGTGGCCGCGCGGTCTGGTCGTGTGACCGCGTGGCAGAGCAGGTTTCTACCTGGTAAGGGCGGCGCGCGGTCTAGTGTTTGTGACCGCGTGGTGCGGGTAGCCCGGTCTGGAGGCTGTCCAGTTTCTTTGTGGTGCGCACAGACTAAGATCTTCTTAGTCGCGCGGTCTCTTCTTTTGTGTTCGCATGGTGGGTCCTTCGGAGATCTGCTGGTATATACGGTCACAGGTGTTTGGTCGACTTGGCGGGCTGCTGTCCTTGTCGGCCCGGTGTGTTCGCGGTCTCTGGAGGAGGTCGGGTGGCGAACACAGGTAGTGAGCATCATGGCCGGGCGAATTGTCATGATCGCGCGGCTTCTTCGTGAAGTCGGCGAGCTCACTAAGCAGAAGGATCTGTTGCTGATCGTGCGGGTTGACCAGTCTGGTCGCGCGATCAAGGGGGTGATGACTCTATCTCTAGGGTGGTGACTGGATCAGGTCTCACACCTATAAATAGGAGCCACTATAGCAGCAACAAATATCGCACCAAGTGTAAGTTGAGCTCGCATCCTGTTCTTGCGGTCTATTTTTTGTAACAGGCCGGTTAGCTGATCGAACTTGTCTTGTGCAGCTTCTACGGATTATGCGGGCAGCAGCAGTCATCTCCTCTTCTGAAGGTGTTCGGGCGGTCTCGTGGCTTGCTGTGCGGGTTGCTGGGGTTCGGGAGGATCAGTGGAGTTCGGGAGTTTGCGAGGTTCTCAGTTGGTGTTGTTCAAGGCGCAGGCAGGCATTTCGGGCGGTCTTGATTTCTAGCCGGGCAAACTGTCAGGTCGAGCGGTCAGGCGGTCTCAGTTAGTCAGACCGCTGGTTTTCCTTTCAGCTATTTTTCTCTTCTGTTTTTTGTGTACTTGCGAAATCATGTCTCGCCATGTATAACTCGCCCTGTAATGAAGAACTTTGCTTGCTCAATAAAGATTGTGTTTGTTTCATGTGCTTCTGGTTGTTTGGCTTGAACTTTGAGTTATACTATTCCTGCTCACTCCTAGATCTACGGAAAATTTCACAGTGCCCGGACAACTCCCGCCGAATTCCATTGCCTCTATCTATAGCTTTATCTCGTATCTGCAGTTAGAGCAAGTCAAGTTTTCGATTTCCTTGTTCCGAAAATTCTTCTCCGTGCGGTCTACTCTGGACGCTGGAACCTCCATTTTCAGAGGTCATATTTATTTTGGATGCCGGGGGATGAAAGTTGTCAATCTCGCGAACAAGGTGGCGTGTTGGTCTGAGCGTTACCTAATGTTCGAAGGCCCCCTTGGGTTATTGCAAGTCAACCCTCGGACGAGGAGTGTGGCGTATTTTCAACCAGTCAAGCTTGGAGAGGCCGAGAAAGAGATCTTCGAATCTCTTGAGAATGAGCAGCTTAACATGAATCATTACATTTCGCTGTTCGCGAAGCTGGCAGACGTCCGCCCTGAGGATAGTAAGCTTTTCTCAACTCGTCATCCTATAACCGTGCAGACTATTTTTCTAAATTTTTACTCTTTGCAGCTGCCACCGTCGTTCCTCTGAATAAGCCGGTCAGCCAGGCCGACCCGGTTCTAACCCAAAGGTAGAAGCGACAGAGGAAAAGCGACCCACAGTCATCCGATGATGAGGGCCCGGCCTCCTTAGGCGAGTTCGAGCTCCTTCGTTCTTGTAGCAATCCGCGCGACCTGCGGGGCAAGCCGACAGTCCTTTGGCACAAGGATGGGGAGTGTGTGCAAGTATCCACTCCTCTCCCATTCTGGGGGAGTGACAAGATTAGCCGACATGCACTAGCCGCTGGACCTGCTATGTATGGCCGGAAAACTTTAAAGGGACTGAAGAAGATTCCAGAAGAAGAGCTTTCCCGAGTAGCCGCGCAGGCCGGTGCATGGGGCTTTGCGGCCAATCACTTCTTGGCGCTTTCATACAAGCAGCTAGTCTCAGCCCATACCTACCTGGAGAAGAAGTCTGCCGACCAGGCTGACGAGATCGCCAGACTGAAGGAGATCATAGCAGTGAGTCATTTGTCGAACACTTCGGGCTTATCATTTTCAGGCCGAGCGATCTGACTCATTTCTTTTTATAGCATCAATACGATATGGTCAATCCGGACTTCCAGGACGAGGTCTTCCCCCATGTTGCTAAAGGGATTGATGGTGCCCTAGATCACCTGAGAGGCCGGGACGGCATGGCTGAGGGTTTTGAAGATACATCCTTCTCGGACCTTTATCCCGGTCTGAAGGACAAACTGGACGAAGTAACCCGCCGAATCAAGGGGAAGGGCAAAGTCGAATCCAGTAGTTCAGAGGAAGAGAGCGACGATGAAGAGGTCGTAAAGGAACCCGCATCGGTTGCCGAAGAAAAAGAAGGCTCTGATGCAAAGTCCACTGATTCCGATGAAACTGGGTGGTCTAAGACCCGCAAGTCGGGCGGTTCGGGTAGCTCGAGTAGCTCGGGCAGCAGTTTCTCAAGTTCATCTTCCAGCAAAGGATATTCGCCCGATGTAGACATAGATGGCAGCGAAGGTTCAAGTTCTCATGCTGCCAAAAAGTTCAAACCGGACGAATAGCTGCGATTGTTATTTTTTGCATTTTTGTTTATTTTGCGTAGCCGACGGCTAGGTTTTGTTAGCCGGTCGGTCACAAAACAATGTAAAGATATTTCGATGATGAAATGAAAAGTTTTTACCTGTAACTATTCATTTTCTGTGACTTACTTGTGCTTGTTGTGATCTTCTCTTCTTTTAACCAGATCGTGCGGTTTAATAATATCCTGTTCGGTCAGAGCGTTGAACTCCATATAATTTCAATTGGATAACTACTTGAACATTTAGAAAACCTGTTCTCACTACTTATTCTTTTCGATCTGGATTAAGCAAATTTGATATATACCGAAAAAAGTATCAACTATGATACTTCGATGAGTAGTCGACGCGATTTAAATATATAATTGAGTGGATAGAAATCCAAGCTCTGCCTCATCTTATTATGAATGCCTCGTGATAACCAGGAAACCGAACATAACCAAGCCGCGCGATTATTACCCGACTTTTCATAATTGCTCCACAGGATAGAGAATGCCAAGTCATAAGAAAACAACTAACAGGTCGCGCGGCTAGCATTTAATCCAAGCGATTTATGCAACTCAGATTTCTGTAAGCTTCAACCTTTTGAAT
This sequence comes from Dactylorhiza incarnata, assembly GCA_033032865.1. NCBI lineage: Eukaryota > Viridiplantae > Streptophyta > Magnoliopsida > Asparagales > Orchidaceae > Dactylorhiza > Dactylorhiza incarnata. Next base: position 6,597,215 of record JAWHQI010000068.1, read on the forward strand.
ATATAAACATTAGCTGAGAAGCCGGCGCAGTTTATATATACTCAAGGCGGTTAGTGACTTGATATTTGTAATAATCTTCATTCCACAAGAACCATAATCGCTCAACTGTGAAGAGCCCGTTATTAACCGAACGGGTTGAATTAATACCAATAAGGATGGTAGATTTATAAATCGAATGATGAGACCGAATGATCATGGCATTTTATGATATGCTGCTCATTGAAAACCGATCGATTTCACAACCAGGCCGCCTGATAACTATAATACTTGCATATTTCAAACCACTAGGTTTAAAAAACAAACCGCCCGATCTGTGATATGCCTGTAAAAATCCTGTTTCCTCCTCAAATGGTCCAGAAGGACTCAGTTGTGGGTCCCGCTTAGGCATCGCTTGAGAGTACCTAGGAGTATTCGATGGTCACAGACCAAGATGATCAATTGGGCAGGTATGGTTATGTCGCGAGGACTATACCGACATTGCTTTCCTCAGAAAGATCATCAAGGCTGTAACTATATCCCTCTCGGGGCATGATAGAGCCAACATTCACCTAGACCTCCCTTGATGCAGGGGTGTGTCGGATATCATCCGGGATCCAAGGTTCCGAAGACCACCTCACGGGAATTGGCAAGCTACCACTACACGTGTGCGGAAACTCCACGCTACACATGATCTTCGTGGTTTTATGCTAATGACTACAATCCGAGGGGGTTCGAGCAGAACTTGGCAATTTCTCCGCGGCTCAGTGAGGTTGATATATAAAAAGTGTAAAAAAGAATCACCAGACATGGAGAAGTGTCAGTATGGGGCTTTTTATTAGAATATCTAAAAAATGCAAGAAAATAAACAAGACATTTTAAGGATAGAACCGTTTAAGATCGTCACCGCTCTAGGTGCGTGAGATGTCCTATCCTTCGCTTGTCTGAAGGCGGTAAGCCCCGCTCTTTAGTACCTCTTTTACGATGAAGGGCCCTGCCCAGTTGGGATTCAATTTCCCGACGTTGCCTGTCCTGGCCGCAACATCAACCTTTTTCAGCACAACATCACCAACGGCAAAATGCTTCATCCTGACGTTTCTGTCAAAGTACTTGGTCATTCTCCTCTTTACTTCCTCATGTCTGATTGTTGCCTCATCCTGAAGCTCTTCAATCAAATCCAAGCTATATTTGATGGCTTCATCATTATCTGCAATCCATGCCTCTCCTCCCTCCTTTGCATACACCACTCTGGGGGTGACCACCTCAAATTCTATCAGAACGAGTGCCTCCGAGCCATGAGATAATTTGAATGGTGTCTCCCCTGTAGCCGAAGATGGAGTAGTACGAAGAGTCCAAAGGATAGAAGAAAGTTGCTCTGCCCAATTTTCCCTCTGATTTAAGACTCTCTTCATTAGAAGCTGTTGGATTTGCCTATTTGCTGCTTCCACCTGACCGTTAGTACTTTGGTGATATACAGAGGAGAACCGAAGGTCAATCCCAACCTGATCATAGAAGGTTATCATCTCTGAATTGTTAAACTGCAGACCATTGTCAGTGACAATTGCTAGCGGGATTCCATGCCGACAAACTATCTCTCCCCAGATGAAGTTTCTGATAATTTGGGTTGTAGTTTTCGCCAATGCCTTTGCGTCAATCCACTTGCTAAAGTAGTCAATCATCACAACGATAAAGCTACGCTGGCCGGTGGCCATTGGGATGTGTTCGATAAGATCCATCCCCAAAACTGTGAAGGGTCACGGCGCAGCTATTGATCTGAGTGATTGAGCGGGCAGATGTTGAAGAGGAGCTAACTTTTGACATTGAACACATCGCTTGGCAAATGCTTCGGCATCTTTCCTCATGGTTGGCCAGAAATACTCCTGCCTCAAGATTCTCTTCTCCAGAGTCTTCTCCCCTGAATGGCTACCACATTCCCCGGAATGAACCTCCTGAAGTATGGATGGAATTTCTTCCTCAGAAACACACCGTGCTGAGGGAGAGATCAAAGTCTTCCTGTAGAGAACTCCTGCTATCAGATAATAATATGCCGCTTTCCTTCTAAATCTCTTTCTATCTTTGATGGAATGATGGAATTCCCCTTTTGATAAGAATAATTCGTAAGGACCCTTCCAGGAAGGATTCTGATCAATTTGCATAAGTTCCCTTTCATCTGTTGCTGGATGGAAAAGTTCAAAGGTCACTCCCCCTGATGGAAGACCGAACTTTGATAACTCTTCTGCTTCCTCATTTTGTGTTCTTGGAATATGCTCGATAACGAATGACTTGAATCTCCCGATCTCCTTCTTAGTTAGCAGTAGATACTTCCTCAGAATTGGTTCTCTTGTCTCGAAATTCCCCATAACCTGAGAAGGCATGACAAGTGAATCAGTTTTAACATGTAAGTGTTCTATGCCCAGTGCCTTTGCGAGCCTCAAACCAGCCAGAAGTGCCTCATATTCAGCCTGATTATTCGTAACCGGAAAGAAGAACTTGATTGCCTGTTCAAGCTTGATGCCATTTGGGCTAACTAAAACTACTCCGGCTCCCACGGAGTTTTTACCAGAAGCCCCATCCACATACACGATCCAAGCCAAAGGAGATCTCTCAACTTGTTCAGGACCGGATTCTGTCGTATCCACCAAGAAATCCGCCAAGACTTGCGCTTTGATTGCCATTCGGGGAATGTATGATATTTCAAACTCGCTTAGTTCAATAGCCCACTTGGCCAACCTCCCTGAATGATCTGGCTTCTCAAGAATACTTCTCAGAGGATGATCCATGATTACCTGGACAGGATGAGCTTGAAAATAAGGACGAAGCCTTCGCGATGACATAACCAAAGCTAAGGCTAGCTTTTCCAGGATCGAATATCTTGTTTCCGCATCTTTGAGAATATGGCTGACATAATATATCGGAAATTACCTCTTCTTTTCTTCCCGAACGAGGACAGAACTTACCGCATCTGGGCCGACTCCCAAATATAAGAATAATATTTCCCCCTCACGGGGACTTTGAAGTAGCGGAGTTGAAGTAAACTGTACTTTTAACTGCTCGAAAGCCTTGTTGCACTCCTCGCTCCATTCAAACTTTGATCCTCCCTGGAGCATTTTAAAGAATGGGGCACTTTTATCCCCTGATTTGGAAATAAACCTGCTGAACCCTGCCAACCTTCTTCCAAGTTGCTGAACTTCCTTGGTACTATGAGGAGGGGTCATATCAAGGATGTCCTTCACCTTATCTGGGTTCGGTGCAAGGCCATTAGTAGTTATGATATGCCCAAGAAACTTTCCCTTGTTTGCCCCAAACACACATTTCAACGGGTTCAATTTTAATTTGAACCTCCGTAGAGTGGTGAACGTCTCTACGAGGTCTTTCAAATGTATTGAAAATGTTTTACTTTTCAGGAGGAGATCATCAACGTAAACTTCGAGGTTCCTGCCTTTTTATGCTTAAAGATGGTATCCATCATTCTTTGATATGTTGCGCCCGCATTTTTAAGGCCAAAGGGCATTACGAGATAGCAGTAACACCCATCGTTTGTGATAAATGAGGTGTGCGGGATATCGGGTTTGTGCATTTTAATTTGATGGTACCCAGAGAAAGCATCGAGAAAGCTCATAAAATCATACCCAACCGCAGAATCAACTAAGACATCTATCCGAGGCAGAGGGTAGCAATCTTTGGGACATGCTTTATTTAGTTTGGTAAAGTCCACGCACATGCGCCACTTCCCACTGGATTGTTTAACCATCACAACATTCGACATCCACGTGGGATACTGAATTTCAGAAATAAAGCCCGATTTCAGGAGTTTGGCAACCTCCTCTCTGATGGGCACCGCCAGCTTGGTCGCCACTTCTCTTTTCTTTTGTTGGACTGGCTTGAACTCAGGAGATATATTCAGATGATGACAAGCCACGTACGGATCCATTCCTGACATATCCTTTGCTGACCAGGCAAAGATATCCAGGTTCTCCAAAAGGCAGGAGATCAGCTGCACTTTTACCTTTTCTTGCAACTCCGCATTGATGACCAGCTTCTTGTCCTACCCTTTAGCAATAGGGACCTCTTGGGTCGCCTGGGCATGTTCCAGGTGAGCCCCTTCTCGATCTTTCCTCTCCTCAGCAGCCTTTGAGGATTCAGCAATTTCTAGAACTTCAGTCATGGCCTCGGGAAATGGGACGTTGGTGATCATGTTGACAGTTCGCACGTAACATTCCCCGGCCACCTTTGGGTTGCTTCTGACCCGATACTGCCTTCCCTCGGTATCAAACTTAACAGCAAGGTGGAAGGTGGATATTACTGCCATGTATGCATTAAGAATTGGCCTCCTGAAGATGGCGCAGTAGTTGCTTGGGGCATCCACCACCACGAAGTTGATCAGCTTTATTACTCCCCCAAGAGAGACTAGGAGCTTCACTGAACCCTACACTTCTTTCTTCTCCCCAGAAAAATTGTAGAGGGGCCCATCGGTGGAAAGCAGAGGCTTCCCAGTCTTCGGGGCTTCGAAAGTTGGGCAGAAAAGGATATTGACAGAGCTGCCTGTGTCAATCAAGATCTTGTGAACAGTATAATTCTCAATGACGGCTTTGATGACCGCATCATCGTCGAAGGGATTGGCATTCGGAGGGAGGTCGTCTTGACCAAAACTGACAATGGTGCTTTCAGGAGGAGAAGTCGTGGTTGCTGCCACTTCTTGTTTTAGAACTCTCGCAATGCTGGATTTACGAGATGACTCTGCTCCAGCCCCTCCATGAATGCAATAAATGTCACCTATGGGGCCCACATCAAACCTCAACGCATTCAGTTAAGGGATGGATGTCTCCATAGCAGTCGGCGTCTTCAACCTCGGCGCATTCCCAGGTTACCTCCACTGTTTCTTTTTTCTTCTCAGTGGCCGGCTCAGCAGTTGCTTCCTTCCGAACTAGGCCCCGAAGCTTTCCTTCTCCCATGAGCCTTTCTATCAATAAGAGGAGGGCCCGACAATTTTCGGTCAGATGCCCTCCCTCCTTATAATATTCGCAGAAAAGGTTCGGATTTCGGTTTTGGACATCTAATCTCAGAGGAGCGGGTCTTCTGAAATCCGATCTTTTTTGGAGGATTTGGACGACTTCGTCCATAGAAATGTTTAGAGGAGTAAATGACTCTTGCGAGTCATCACATTAGGTGGATGGAATGACTGGAAGTGGCTGCGCAGCATATTGTGGCAGATATACTGGCATGATTTGCAGAAGAGGGATGGATGGAGCGGGTGCGATGGCCAACGACGGTTTCTGAGCCTGAAATCGTTGATGGCCAATGAAGGGTTGCTTATTTTTGTAATTTCTTCCCCTCTGAGAATGGGGCTCAAAGTGGGGTTGGTTTGACGGTGGATGAAGAAAGGATGGATTAGACTGCTCTTTGTCGCTCACGAGCTTTGCGCCAGGGTTACTCTTTTCTCCTCTGATGAACCTATTTGCCAAACTTATCATTTCCTGATAAGTTTTTGGCTCCCTTATGTTTGCTTTAAATTTTAGGGGGCACTCCCTCAAGCCATGAATAATTGCTTCCCTGTACAGCTCTGGATCCACATTCTGAACTTCCATGATCTCCTTCTGGAAGCGGTCCACGAAACGGGCCCACGTTTCGTCTTCCCGCTGCCTTATGTCAAAAAGGGTCGGGGCCACTTTTCCTTTTCCTTGAAGTAGAGAATCTCAGCAGAAATTCCCTTCGCAACTTAGAAAACCAACTGATCGACCTGGAGTGCAGCCCATAAAACCACTCCCTTGCTTGTCCTTCGAAGTAGGTCACAAGGAGTTTGCACTTGGTTGCATCTGTTAGGGTCCTAAGAGAAATGGCCGACTCGAAGGCTTGTAGATGAACAGTGAGATCAGTTTCTCCATTGAAAGCTGGCAGACGAGGCTCTCTAAAATTATTCGGGGCTGGCCCTGTTGGAGCATGCGTTCCGCACTCGTCTGGTTTGAGAATAACAAATCCCGAATGTATTTGTTCCTATTTTTGATTAATGGTGTGCAGATAACAGGTGCAAGAATAACATGTTTGCAATTGGAGCAAAATACCGATTTTCCAGAAATTGGAGCTATCGGATTTCCGACAGCTAGCTAATGAAATTTCCGACAGTGCACGATTTCTTCCGTTCTCCGATCTCTACTCAGCGGTTTAGAGCTATCGGATTTTCGACAGCAGTAAGGGATTTCCGACAGTGCACGATCTTCCCGTAACTCCACGACGTGTAGCAGTTATGTAAGCTAACGGATATCCGATAGTACTATCGGATATCCGACATCCCACGTCTCAACCACGACCTCCACTTCGCGCAGAAACTTCGAATTAGTGGGACACATGGCATCCTCTGGAGATATCGGATTCTGGCGATACCTAGCTAACGGACGGCGACAACTCTTTTTTATTAAAAGGGTTCAGAACTTCGTGAATTTCAAGTTTTCAGACTTTCAAGCCTTCTTCCTGAGTGTTATCGTCCAGAGAGCCCCAGAGAACGAAAATCCCCATCCTTGAAGAAGAAAGGAGAGAGCAAAGCCGAAGATTGTACATGCGTTCCAAGGAGATTTTCTCAAGGATTCTTCTCTACTTTGGTCCAGAAATTCTAAAGGGGGTTTTTATTTTGTATTTCATTTATATTTACATTCATCTTGTAATCGTTGTAGAAATCGTCATCTTGCGTGCGACGTCTAAGTCCGTGTGAGGCTTAGGGGAAATCATCACCTTGTGTGTGGTGTTAGATCCTTGTGTGGTCTAGGGTAAATCATCGTCTTGTGTGCAGTGTCAAGTCCTTGTGTGGCTTGGGAGAAAATCGCCGACGTGTGTGCTGCGTCTAGATCAAGATTTGATTTAGGGGGAGGCTAGTGTCTATATCTGGGAGATATAGGCTATAGCCAACCGGTCCTTAGGAGAAGGACCGGTGAAAAGAGACAAGAGATTTTATTAATGGTAAGCCTTTGATTCCAAGCTTTATTGGAATCATTTCTACTCATTATCTTTGATGAACTAAAATCTTGTTTTTAAATTCAATTATTTGTCTCAATATTCATATATTATTTCATTTTTACAAAAATTATCAAAGGTTTAAATTGCCCTTATTCACCCCCCCCCCCCTCCTCTAAGTGCGCTACAAGATCCAACAAGTGGTATCAGAGGTAGGTTAATTCCTTATAAGGTTTAACCACCTGGAATTATGGCGCACCATGATCATGCATTTTCCGAGGGGCAAGGAATAACTAGACCACCATTATTTACGGGTTCCGATTATAATTATTGGAAAACTAGGATGAGGTGTTTTTTAATATCATTAGATATTGAAGTATGGAATATGGTTGAAACGAATTATACTCATCCTACTTTTACAATTGGTGATATTGTCATGGAGAAACCCAAAGATAAATGGGATGACCAGGACAAATTAAAATGCAAAAATAATGCAAAAGCAATGATCGCATTATTTTGTGCTCTTGATAAAACTGAATTTAATGGAACCTGCGCATGTCAAACTGCATATGAAATTTGGAATTTATTGGAAATTACTCAAGAAGTAACCTCGCAGGTGAAGGACTCAAAGCTTTTCCAATTGGAGTCAGAATTCGAAAAGTTCAGGATGGAGGTAGATAAGGATGTGGATACCATGTACACAAGATTCACTAAGATAGTAAATGACTCAAAAGTTTTAGGAAAAAATTTCTCAAATGGTGATTTGGTAAGAAAACTTCTTAGATCTCTCCCCCCTAAATTCAATCCCAAAGTGACGGCTATTTCTGAATCTCATGATCTTAAAGCTCTTAATATTGAAAGCCTGATTGGGAACTTAAAAACTCATGAAGTTGAATTGAAAATTCAACAACAAGAGTATATGGAGCCAAAGAAGAAGGGATTGGCTCTAAGATCTAAGAAGGAGGAAAGTAGTGATTCTGAGGAGGAAGAAGAAGATGAGGAAAGTTTATTTGTTAGAAAGTTTAGAAAATTTATGAAAAATCCAGAGAGGAGGAATTCATTTAAGAAGTATTTTAAGAAGGAGACGTGTAGGAAGAAAAAAGGAAAGGAAGACGATGAGGAGGAAGAGAGACCGCCACCGGAGTGTTATCACTGCAAGAAGTTAGGACACATCCGAAGCAAGTGTCCAAAGTACTTAAAAGAACTTAAAGAAAAGAAGCACAAAGGGACGAAGAAGGTGCTGAAGGCAGAAACATGGGATGATACTACTTCTGAGGATGCAAGCAGTTCAAGCTCATGTAAAGAAGAGGAGGCCAACATGTGCTTAATGGGAAAGAGCATCATATCTGATGACGAATGCAGTGTCCAAAGTGACACTGAGGTAACTCCTCCAACCTACGATGAATTATTTTCTGAATTTTTAAAGACTTGCAAATTTTTTGAAAATTTTTTAAAAGATAATGATCTTCTTAAATCTAAAAAAATGAAATTTTGCTTAAAGAAAACAAAAAATTGTTAAATGAAATTAAGACTGTTGGAAAAGGAAAAATTTCTTGCCAAGAGTGTGATCACTTTTTAGGACGAATTAAGGAACTTGAAGAATCTCTTTCCAAATCTCATTCTACAATAAAAATTCTTACTAAAAAGAATACGATTTTAGAGAGAGATCTGAAATCTTCAATTTCCAAAGTTCATGAGGGAAAGAAATCTTTTGAACGTAGATGTGTAAATTTAGTATCCGAGAATACAGAAATGAGAAACCAGATTCATGACTTAACGCTAGCCATGAAAAAATTTGGAATGGGCCGAAGATCACTGGATATGATCTTAGGATACCAATGCCATGGATCTCGAAGGTCTGGACTCGGATACATGATGAGTCCTGATCATATACACTTTTATGGACTCATCTGGGCCATCTATTTAGTCTTTTCACTGCACTTTAGCCCTGTTTTAGCTCATATTGGTCATTCTATGCTAGGTGCACTTATAGGCCCATTTTGGTGTGATTTCATTGCTTTTCTTCATTAGTAGTTTTCTTGCGTGTTAGGTGCCACTTTCAGTGGCTGGATTCGTGGTTGTGCTGGAATTGGAGTCGTGCAGGTGTTCCCGGTGCAATTCTGCACAGGAACACTGCGCACGATCACCGGTTCTATTGCGCACGACCACTGGTCGTGCGCCACTGATCGTGTGCACTTAACCCTTTTTATGAGTTCTGTTTGGTGCAGTGCGCACGACCATCTACACTAGTGCGCACGACCACCGGTCGTGCGCCACTGCTCGTGCGCACTTACCATTTAATTTCCGAGTTCTGTTTGTTGTAGTGCGCACGACCATCAACTAAAGTGCGCACGACCACCGATCGTGCGCCACTGGTCGTGCGAACATGCAATTTTATAATTTCTGTCTTTGCAGGTTCCGTCCAGGCAGAGCGCACGATCACAGGATTCTAGTGCGCACGACCACTGGTCGTGCGCCACTGACCGTGCGCACTGTTTAATTCCAGCGCCTATAAATTCCCTGCTCGCGATTTAGGTCGGGATCCCGATTTCTTCCGCCGTTTCCTGCTCCGTTCCGCCCGATTTCGCCCCTCCATCGCCGCCCACCATCGGGGGATGCTCCGGGCTTGTTCTTCACGCCGATCTTGAGCCGGAGTTTCCTCTCGGCCTCCTCCTTCATCCAAGAGCTTCAAAGAGTGATCTAGCCGCCATCGCCATCGAGCAAGAGGAAGTTTGCAACCTCTACCGGATCGTGACACGAAGAAGACGGATCCATTGGAGAGTCGTGACATCTCTCTCTACCCCGGACGTAGTTGCGGACCGAGCTTGGACGTGGATTGACAACCCGGCGATTCCAACCGTGAATCTACAACGAGCCTTCGGATTCGGTCGATTTCTTGCTCTATTCTTCTCTTATTGATGTCTATGTAGTTAGATCTAACATTATGATGAAGCGTGCTTGATTATTAGCATTTATACTTGATTATGTCTATGTGATTTGAGTATTCTTGCTTATTATTTTGAGGTGTGCCTTGTGGTGTGGATTGTTGGTTGTCCGGTGCCGCACTAGCAATTGCTAGTGGCGTGCTTGTCGAAGAGGTGCTTGCGACCCTCATTCCGCTTGCCTTCTCGTCCACCCGCCTACCGAAGCGTGGCATCGCGGCCCGTATTCCATCCCGCCTAACGAAGCAGCGCGCTCAAGGCCTGCATAGTTCGATCTGTTTGCCTACTCGTCCATCCGCCCTTGCGACGCAGCGCGCTCAAGGCCTGCCTAGTCTCCATCCCGCCAAGCGAAGCATTGCATAGCGGCATTGCATAGGAGTAGTTGATAGCTTTTATTTTATTTTCCAAAAGCCAACCCAACTCCCCCGCATTCCATCCGACGTTAAGGACTTCAATCTCAAGTCCTACCTCGAACGTTAACTCCACCTTACTGTGTTCCTTGAGAGATTCGATACTCGGGGATTACTCCTCGTTTTATATTACTTGAATGATCGGTACACTGCCGTTTCGTGTCGCAGTCGAGCTACCGCCTATAGCGGTGTGTGAGATTTGCGCCATCAAGTTTTTGGCGCGGTTGCCGGGGAACACAGACGTGTGAGTTTTCTTGAGAGGGAGAGCCGAGAGATAGTAGTTCTTCCAGTGTGTATAGCCGCCTTTTTATTTTTTTTGTTTGCTTTTTACTTATTAACTGCTTGTTTTTATTTCTTTCCCTCTTATTTTAAAGTTTTAGGCAAGTCTAATCCAAGAAGTTTTATTAGTTTGTGTAAATTTTCTTGCAAAGAATTTCAGTCTCGTTATATCTGCTTTAATTGTCAAATATGTCGTCATGGGATATTTCACCTAGCTTTAATGATAAGATGGTTTATTATATAGACCAAATGAATGAGTTGAATGCTAGGCAGTGTAGGAACATTGTTTGCTTGTTGTGTCGAGGAGAGGGTCATGAATTGAAGGACTGTCCTAGTCTTTTCAAGCCTGACCGCCACTCCTCCACTCAGGACAACATTGTCCCTATCGCTCATTCTTTACCCATGGAGGCAAGTGTGCCCTCTACCCCTGAGCTTGTCTCGTGCACGGACTCCTCACTCCCTGTTTATGGCTTCACTCCCAGTGATGATGATCACTCATCTGTTGGCCAACAAGGAGAGGAATGGGAGCTCCTAGATGCACCTGAGTATGATGAGGAAAGTATTCTTTCCATCGGGGAGGCTTTAGCGGATCTTTTTGCGGAGGAACCGAATATTTTTGTCCCTCCAGTTTCTTTGCAAGATTTCTCTACACATATTCTTTATGATCCTATCGAAGTAAAGGAGCTGGGTGATGCTTCTGACTCGGAGGGTGCTCCAAAGTGGGATGAGGATGTCATTTTCCCTGAGGGGGAGAATGAATACTTTGAACACGATGATGCACCTCGGTGGGATGAGGAGGATACTCTCTCTGATGAGGAGGTTTGCACTTCTTCATGGGACGAGGAGGTCCAAATCACCACTGAGGCTCCTGAGTTCTCAAGTCCCCCTTGCTATGATATTTACGATGATGATAGTGATCTACCCTTGGATCTTGCTGGGAGTGAGACCGGGACCACTCCCCCGATTTTTGATTATTTTTGTCATTCTTCTGTTTTATTTACTGACCCCCCTTCTTCATCTGAGCCTGTGCAGGTTGAGTCTTCACAGGTACATCAGGAGGACTTGGAGCTTTGTGCTCAAGTCAATGATGAGTATGTCCTTTTATGCGAGGAGGTTGATCCCTCCTCCATTAAGGAAGCCTCATTCGTTGCCTTCTCCTCCCGCGGACCTGCTGTGGACGATACCGTGCTGGGCAAGGATAGTTTTGGTGAGATGAGTGAGGACCAGGCCTCCTCCTCTTCTTACTTTCTTTTCCCTCTACCTGTGAGGAGCAGGTATTTATATTCAGGTAGAGGCGTGACTGTTCTATCACCGTATCGGTACCCGCTACCGACACGGATATTAGGCCAGTTACCTGTCCACTTCTCCTTCCATAGGCCCATTAGCTAGAACTGTTTTATTTTAGAATAAGTCGTGCTGGGATGACAATAACCCCAGTAGTTATCTTTCTTTTCTGCATTTTTATTTCTTCTAATCATGTTTAGTTAGTAGTATTTCTTTTTCAGTTTTCTATTTTCTTTTTGCGGAGCTGACCCCTGCAGGCATTTTTTTCTGGATGGCGGATGCTGCAGCTTAGTCGTGGTTTAAACGCCAATCTTCTGGTGTGCTCATTTCTGAGCACTGGGTACTCTCTTTCCCTAGCTTTTTCTGATTTTCATGTCATATATTATGCGGATTGTTTAGTTTAAGTCTGGGGGAGAGTAGTTTTGTTTACCCGCTCACGTGCACTATTGCACTGCATGCTAGAAGATTCCATTTAAAATGTTTTGTTTATTTTCATTGCACACCACATCACCTACTTGAGCGCGTACTCATCTGTTTGCTTGCTCTGTTGTGAATTTAATTCTTCTGCTTATTTGGGAAAGTTTAGGTGATGGCTTAGGACTATGTAGCAGAGTAAAATGTTGACTCTAGTAGTGCTCCTAGTCGAGTGCTCGGTTACATAGAAATTTGTGTAGAGTAGACTTCTTTTTATACTATGGTTTTATATTTTTCTCTAGTAGTGTAAATGTTGTTTACTCTACTCAAATGGTGAATCCGGTGTGAATCAAACGGTAGCGTAGGGATGTGTGTAAACGATCGCTAGACTCGTATTGCTTGAGTCGGGAGAAAGGAGAATCTTTCTCGGTGGCTAGAACTTGCCCCAAGCGATTCTTGAAGCATGGGTATACGGTTAGTCAATTGTGTGAATGTGATATAGGCCATCATTTTGGCCCGGTTGAGCCTTTGTGCCTATTCTTACCGCTATATCCTCGCTAGCCCAGTTGTGCCTACCCGTTCTTTGATTCAGCCCCACTTTTATTTCACCAAAGCCCAAAAGCCAATCCTAGTCGCACACCCAAAATTTGAGCTTTAGCTGTTTATTATTTTCATAAGTTGGGTTGTTGATGTGGTAATATGTTTGTGAAGTTGTGGATGTGTCCTTTTGTTTAATTGCTGAAAATGATAAGAAAAGAAAAAAAAATGAGAAAAAGAAAAGAAGTTAAAAAGAAAGGAAAGAGAAGGAATGTTTAATTGAAAATCTTTATGTATAGATTTATGTTTGGGAGTAGGCGGTGCACGCACCCATGCTGTTAAGTCCAAGTCTGGGGGTGTTGTGTACCCGCATGTTTGTGTGGTGAATGAGGATAGTTTCCTGCATTAGCTCATTTGGGTTTAGTGCTTGAGCCGTCGTTTTTATCTTTGTTTATCCTCACCTAAACCCAAGCCTCATTTAAAACCTAAAGTCCTATTGATTCACGCATTTGAGTCAAACCAGTGCCGTGGAGAGAATGTGACCGTGCAAGCCTATGGTCACCGACACCGATGGATTTCGGTGGAGTTTATCCGACACCCCAATCTTGAGCAATGCTCATCTCAGCGTTTAGTTTACTTTCTCCGTATGCATGACCGAACGATTCACCGCTTTTCACCATTTTGAGTAGTTGTAATATGCTTTTACTCTTTTAGAAATATATAAACTATTTTTATAATCAGAAATCTTTTCTACTATTTTTCTTATGCACGTGAGCATGCGACTTCGCATGGTACTCTGTAGTATAATCATTAAGCCATCTACTGTTCTTTCCTAGTTCGCTTAGAATTTGTTTGCTCGGGACGCGCAAACAGTTAAGTCTGGGGGTGTGATGAGTCCTGATCATATACACTTTTATGGACTCATCTGGGCCATCTATTTAGTCTTTTCACTGCACTTTAGCCCTGTTTTAGCTCATATTGGTCATTCTATGCTAGGTGCACTTATAGGCCCATTTTGGTGTGATTTCATTGCTTTTCTTCATTAGTAGTTTTCTTGCGTGTTAGGTGCCACTTTCAGTGGCTGGATTCGTGGTTGTGCTGGAATTGGAGTCGTGCAGGTGTTCCCGGTGCAATTCTGCACAGGAACACTGCGCACGATCACCGGTTCTATTGCGCACGACCACTGGTCGTGCGCCACTGATCGTGTGCACTTAACCCTTTTTATGAGTTCTGTTTGGTGCAGTGCGCACGACCATCTACACTAGTGCGCACGACCACCGGTCGTGCGCCACTGCTCGTGCGCACTTACCATTTAATTTTCGAGTTCTGTTTGCTATAGTGCGCACGACCATCAACTACAGTGCGCACGACCACCGGTCGTGCGCCACTGGTCGTGCGAACATGTTATTTTATAATTTCTGTCTTTGCAGGTTCCATCCAGGCAGAGCGCACGATCACAGGATTCTAGTGCGCACGACCACTGGTCGTGCGCCACTGACCGTGCGCACTGTTTAATTCCAGCGCCTATAAATTCCCTGCTCGCGATTTAGGTCGGGATCCCGATTACTTCCGCCGTTTCCTGCTCCGTTCCGCCCGATTTCGCCCCTCCATCGCTGCCCACCATCGGGGGATGCTCCGGGCTTGTTCTTCACGCCGATCTTGAGCCGGAGTTTCCTCTCGGCCTCCTCCTTCATCCAAGAGCTTCAAAGAGTGATCTAGCCGCCATCGCCATCGAGCAAGAGGAAGTTTGCAACCTCTACCGGATCGTGACACGAAGAAGACGGGTCCATTGGAGAGTCGTGACAGCTCTCTCTACCCCGGACGTAGTTGCGGACCGAGCTTGGACGCGGATTGACAACCCGGCGATTCCAACCGTGAATCTACAACGAGCCTTCGGATTCGGTCGATTTCTTGCTCTATTCTTCTCTTATTGATGTCTATGTAGTTAGATCTAACATTATGATGAAGCGTGCTTGATTATTAGCATTTATACTTGATTATGTCTATGTGATTTGAGTATTCTTGCTTATTATTTTGAGGTGTGCCTTGTGGTGTGGATTGTTGGTTGTTCGGTGCCGCACTAGCAATTGCTAGTGGCGTGCTTGTCGAAGAGGTGCTTGCGACCCTCATTCCGCTTGCCTTCTCGTCCACCCGCCTACCGAAGCGTGGCATCGCGGCCCGTATTCCATCCCGCCTAACGAAGCAGCGCGCTCAAGGCCTGCATAGTTCGATCCGTTTGCCTACTCGTCCATCCGCCCTTGCGACGCAGCGCGCTCAAGGCCTGCCTAGTCTCCATCCCGCCAAGCGAAGCATTGCATAGCGGCATTGCATAGGAGTAGTTGATAGCTTTTATTTTATTTTCCAAAAGCCAACCCAACTCCCCCGCATTCCATCCGACGTTAAGGACTTCAATCTCAAGTCCTACCTCGAACGTTAACTCCACCTTACTGTGTTCCTTGAGAGATTCGATACTCGGGGATTACTCCTCATTTTATATTACTTGAACGATCGGTACACTGCCGTTTCGTGTCGCAGTCGAGCTACCGCCTATAGCGGTGTGTGAGATTTGCGCCATCAATACACGTCAGGAAGCTATCGCCCGGCGATAACCACTGTCGCCGACGACAACGAAAAATCCAGAAAATCTATTTTTAAAATTTCTGAAGTTAATCAATTGTCTAATACTGCATCCTCATCCAGTAAAAGTCTAGAAAAATTATACTCTTCTCAATACATTACATGTGCCAAATACAATAGATTTTGTCACACTACGGACTCTTGCTGGAGGAAAGGAAAAAGTAAAATTAAACAAATCCGGGTGCCTAAGGCTTCTACCTATACTATGGGTGGAACCACTTGGGTAACCAGATCTTTACTCACCTCTTCTTTCTAGGCGTGTTGGCAGGCTAAGGATAAAGAAGACGTGTGGTACTTGGACTCGGGTTGTTCAAAGCACATGACGGGCAATAAAGAGAAGTTCCTTAGCCTGGAGATGAAAAAAGAAGGAGTTGTTACATTCGGAGATAATGGAAAAGGAAAAATCATCGGCATCGGAGTTGTGGGTAACAAAAATTTTTCAATTTCAAATGTTTTGTTTGTAGAAGGATTAAAGCATAATTTGATTTCTATTAGTCAATTATGTGATAAGGGTTTAGATGTTTTATTTGAATCTTCTACAAATTTGTGCAAAATTATTAATTCTAAAACAAATGAAATTGTTTTTACCGCACCTAGATGTCATAATGTATATATGATTAAATTTCTTGATTTTTCAAATTCTACTTTAAAATGTTTTTTTATCAAAAAAGGATGAATTAGAATTATGCCATAGGCGATTTGGACATACTAGTGCCAAGTTAATTACAAAACTTTCAAAAGATAAATTAATTAAAGGTTTACCATTGTTAAATGGAAATTTATTTTCTTCATTATGTGTGCATTGCCAAAAAGGAAAATTTTCAAAATCATCTTCCAAAAGTAAAAATATTATTTCTACCACTAGGCCACTTCAATTAATACATATGGATTTATTTGGGCCAATTGGAATTTCTAGCTTAGGAGGTAGAAAATATACATTTGTATTGATTGATGATTATTCTCGTTTTTGTTGGACTTTATTTCTAACCTCCAAATCCGATGCATTTTCAGAATTTTCAAAATTATGTTTGCGTATTCAAAATGAATTTGAGTTAAAAATTAAACGCATACGATCAGATCATGGAGGAGAATTTGAAAATGAAAAGTTTATTTCTTTTTGTACGGAGTTAGGAATTAAACACGAATTTTCCGCTCCACGCACACCACAGTAAAATGGTGTAGTGGAGAGGAAAAATAGAACTCTTCAAGAGTTAGCCCGTACGATGCTATCTGAATTTAAATTACCAAAATCTTTTTGGGCTGAAGCGGTTAGTACGGCATGTTATGTAATTAATAGAGTAATGTTTCGCCCTATTTTAAAATTAACTCATTATGAATTAATTTTTAGTAAAAAACCAAATGTTTCTTATTTCAAAGTTTTTGGTTGTAAATGTTTTATTTTGAATTCTAAAGATTCCTTAGGAAAATTTGATGAAAAATGTGATGAAGGTATTTTTATTGGCTATTCTTCAACTAGTAAAGCTTATAGGATTTTTAATAAAAGAACAAAAATAGTTGAAGAATCTATTCATGTTAGGTTTGATGAGTTTGCTTCATGTGTAGAAAACAAAATTACAGGAAAAGAAGATGAACCCCTTCCTTCGGTGGAGAATGATGATGAAGAACTTGGAGAAAATGAAGAAGAAAAAGAAGAAGAGAGAGAAGGAGAAAGAGAAGAAGATAGAGAAGGAGAAGAAAGAGAAGAATATGTGCCTCCAAGTGAATTGAGATTTTCAAAGGATCATCCAAAGGAGCTTATCATTGGAGATCCGCAAAAAGGGGTTAGTACTCGTTCATCGTTACAGGTTTTATTTTCAAACCTTTGCTTTGTCTCTGAAATAGAACCAAAAGATGTTTCCACCGCTTTAAATGATGAATTTTGGTTTTTAGCTATGAATGAAGAACTTAATCAATTTGAACGTAATAAGGTTTGGAATCTTGTAGAACGACCCAAAAATCGTCCTGTAGTTAGAGTTAAGTGGATTTTTAAAAATAAATTGGATAATGAATCTAGAATTGTTAGAAATAAAGCCAGCTTAGTTGCAAAAGGTTATGCACAAATTGAAGGGGTAGTGATGTAGGGATACCGTGACGACGTGGACATTACGCTAACGGAACAAACATTCATCGCAGAGAATAAAATAACATGGAGGGATCCGACCAAAAGCGAACGAAAAGGGGTCGGTTGGCTCTCCAAATCCGAAAGATAAAAAATATGCGGGACTCGATACAACGTCCTTAGGACCTACCTCTCCAACAAGCACACAACTCACCGTAAGCCAGACTCGATACAACGTCCTTAAGACCTACCTCTCCAACAAGCACACAACTCACCGCACCTACACAAGCATCTATTCCATCAATCGATTCATTTCAAAATGCAGCGGCAATTTTCTTGGAGCGGTGGTGAACATTCAAGCGGCGATAAAACATTATTTGAGATTAACTCCCTTGTTAGCGCCAAGTGCACCAATCTTGGAGAGCAAATCAAGGCTAGGCCAAGTTTCGCTCCCGCACCGGATCTACCCGATCCGAACAATAAGAGATTCAATGACAACACTTAGATTTCAGATTTTTGCAAGCAAGAAAATTAAAGCCACGGATAAAACGATTCGACAAGAACCTCCACAAACTAAAGCGTAGAAAGAATCACTAGCAAGGGAAGGGGTTACCCAACAAAGAAGATGAACACACAAGATAAGGTGGGAGAATCTCTCTCTCCACGATTCCACCGGCGTCGCACCGAACGGAGAAGCACCCTTTCTTCCTTGGAGTCGCACCGCGGAAGTCTCGCCGGAGTCGCACCGAAGTGGATGGAGGGAGGCGGCCTTGGAGTCACACCAAGAGAGAGGGGGGCGGCAAGGAGAAGGATCTACCTTGGCCGAAATTTCCAAGAGGGGGAAATTAGGTTTTCAATCTTCAATGGTTTCATTCCAACATAAAGACCCCTTTAAATAGGAGTTTACACAACATCATAACCATCCATGATGGAGATGAAATCTCATCCATCCGTATGGTTAAATACACACCAAACTAAAATTAATAGTTCAAAATTAAAATAACAATCACTTTAATAAATATAAAATTATCATATATCATGAAATAATTTTATATTTATTAATATAAAATAAAAGTGCATGAATAAGAGTCTAATTCTTCATGGCGGTTTTGGCACGCCGCGGGCAGAGATTATAATGCGGTCTTCCATCAGCATCGTCATGGCACCGTAGATCTGTGTGGCGCAGCGCTTCGGCAGCCGGGTCATCATCATCAAGGAGTGTCGGAGGGGACGCGCCATTAATCCTCCCCCACTCAAAATCAAGCATCTCCGATGCGTGGTCTGAAATGTAGCGGCGGAGAAGATCAGCATCCAGTCATTGAAGCTCTGTCGCGAGGACCCAAGAATCGTCTGAAGGAGGGCGATCACGCCAATGGATGAGGAAGAGGTAAGTAGCACCCTCCGAGGTAGGAAGTGGCTCCGTAGACAGTATCATGCCCGGAGTGAGAAAAGTTTTTGGAAACCTGGGAAACATATCAGCAGTAGGAATAAAAGTATGCGACTTACCATCCGATGAAATACCTGTGGGAACCGATAGAGAGAGGTCATCCGTACTACCACTCCCCAACCCATTAGAAGACTTGGTGGAAGGAGAAGACGTCAAGGAACTGAACTCATGTGGAGGCGATACGAACATCGTTAAATCCGAGATGTTAAAAATAGGGGAGACTCCCCATTCGGCAGGCAAATCCAAAACAAAAGTGTGGTCACCTATTTTCTTGATGATCCGAAAAGGGCCGGCGCACTTAGGTGCTAACTTTTTAACGGTGCCAGATGGCAAACGTTCGGGAACTAATCGTACTAAGACCAAATCGCCAACCTTGAAGTGTGACACTCTCCGATGTATATTGGCATGTGCCTGATAAGAATCATACTGAGTGGTCAAGGTAGCTCGTATACGTGCATGAAGGTTGTGAATATGTTGGGCGAAGGATTGTGCAAATTGACTTGCCTTGTAAGTTGGAGGTAAGGGAACCAAGTCAAGAGGCACAGGGGCCTTGTACCCGTGGACAATCTCATTTGGCGACAAACCGGTGGACCGATTTTTGGAATTGTTGTAGGCTAACTGAGCGTGGGGAAGAAGAAGATCCCATGTGCCTTTATGATCACTCATGAGACATCTAAGAAGGTTCCCTAGGCTCCGGTTAACCACCTCAGTTTGCCCATTGGTTTGAGGATGATAGGCGGAGGAAAACAATAGTTTGGTACCCATTAGGATCCAAAGTGTCTTCCAGAAGTAGCTCGTATACTTAACATCCCTATCCGAGACAATTGTCTTCGGCACTCCTCGGTGACTAACGACTTCCTTAAAATATAGCTTTGCGATATGAGATGCGTCGTCGGTTCTAGTACATGGTATAAAGTATGCCATTTTGGAGAACCTAACTACAACTACGAAGATAGAATCGGGACGACGAAAAGTGGTGGGTAGGCCAAAGACAAAGTCCATGCTCACATCCTCCCAAGGTACGGATGGTATGGGCAACGGAGTATATAACCCGACGTTGGTATTGGTGCCCTTGGAAACTTGGCAAGTACGGCAACTAATCACTACCCGTCCTACTGTTGCCTTCAGATTTGGCCAATAGAACTTTTCCTCAACCAGGGTGATAGTCTTATCCCTACCGAAGTGGCCACTCAACCTGCCACTATGCAGTTCCCAGATGATATGGAGGCGTAAAGATGACTGCGGAATACATAATTTCCCATGCCTAAAGAGGTAACCATCCTTGATAACGAACGCAGTAATAGTGGTGGGGGAACTATCCTGGGCAGAAAGGTAAGAATCCTGAAAATCTGGGCATGTAGCGTACTCATCTTTGATTCGCTCGAACCCGACAACGTTAACCTCCATAGTGGTGACTAAAAGGGCTAGGCGACTAAGAGCGTCCGCGACCCGATTGTCCGCTCCCTTAAGGAGTTTGAGATTAAACGTGTAACCATGTAGGAAGGATACCCACTTGGCGTGACACGGGCTGATTTTATGTTGGCCATTGATAAATCATAAAGCTTCGTGATCGGAGAGGATCACGAACTCCTTAGAGAGGAGATAATGTCGCCAGTGGTGCAAGCATCTAATGACCGCATAAAATTCCCTATCATAGTTGGAATAATTCAATTTAGCGCCCGCCAACTTTTCACTGAAGAAACTCACAGGGTGCCCTTCCTGACTCAAGACACCTCCTATCCCCACGCCCAAAGCGTCACAAGTAAGCTCAAAGACTTTCGAGAAGTCAGGTAGACGTAAGACGGGTGCCTCAGTCATAAGCTCTTTGATGCGTTGGAAAGCGAAGGTGGCGGACTTCGTCCAAGTAAACTCACCCTTTTTCATGCAGTCACTAATGAGGGCCATGATGCTGCTAAAGTCTTTGATGAAACGTCGGTAGAAAGTTGCCAACCCATGGAAGCTCCTCACCTCACGTATCGTGGTCGGCACGGGCCAGTCCTTAATCACCTTAACCTTTCTAGGGTCGACTCTAATGCCCTCCGTTCCAACGATGTAGCCTAAAAACTCCACCTCCGTAACATGGAAAGTGCATTTCTTGAGATTCAGAACTAAAGTTTCCTTCCAAAGGGTGGAAAGAACCACTCTCATGTGGGATATGTGCTCGTTGGTGGTAGTGTTGTAAACCAAGATGTCATCGAAGTAGACAACTACAAATTTCCCCATGAATGGCTGAAAGACATGCGTCATCATCCAGGAGAAGGTGCTGGGGGCATTGGACAGCCCGAAGGGCATCACAAGCCACTCGTATAACCCGTCCTTAGACTTAAACGCCGTCTTCCACTCATCTCCTTCGTGGATCCTTGTCTGGTGATAGCCGCTTCGTAAATCTAACTTAAAAAATATCGTGGCGCCAGACAAGACATCGAGAAGGTCATCTAAGCATGGTATAGGAAATCGGTACTTGATGGTGATTTTGTTGATAGCGCGGCTATCAACACACATCCGCCACGTACCATCCTTCTTGGGGGCAAGAAGGGCTGGCACCGCACAAGGACTCATGCTAGTCCTGATGAATCCCTTTTTCATCAAATCCTCGATCTGAGTCTGCAGCTCTTTGTGGGCCGCGGGATGAAGCCTATAGTGGGGTTGGTTTGGCAGGGACGAACCCGGAATGAGATCTATCGCATGTTGTATGTTCCTCAATGGAGGTAACACAGAAGGCAACTCGTCTGGGTACACGTCCTTATATTCGTCCAAAAGTGCTCGTAACTCCCTAGGCAACTCATCCAACGCTTCTGATTCACCCTTCGCACTCATAAGAACTAAAGCGTACATAACTCCCTCAAGAAAAGGATCTCTCACAAACTCTCTCCTACCAACTAGGCTCAAAGCCTTCCTCTCGGCCGGGATAGTAGTGTCCTTAGCCAAAGCTACCGTCTCCTTCGGAACGGCCGGTCTCAATGTGATGGTCTTACCGTTGAATTTGAATTCATAAGTATTGGCTCGACCGAAATGTGTGACGTCACGGTCATAAAGCCAAGGGCGGCCTAATAACACGTGGCACGCGTCCATGGGAAGGACGTCACACCAGACCTCATCCGTGTAAGATTTAAAGGTAAGAGGGACCAGGCAACGCTTGCTAACCGGGACGGTAACCTTGCTAATCCAAGCTACCTGGTAGGGTGTGGGGTGTGGTTCTGTGGTCAGATTCATACGCTTAACGGCGTTCTCAGAGATAACATTCACACAGCTACCGCTTTCTATAATGAGCTTGCACAGCTTAACACCACTCTTAAAGATCAGAGAAAAGATACTCGTCCTCCTCCAGTCATCTAGTGGACGTGGAGTGGTCAGAATACAACGCATCACCATGAGGGGGGGATCATCTTCCAAATCGCTTGGGACCCCTTCGGGGTCGCTCTCCTCAGCGGCCTCATACACATAATCAGTAGAATCGGCGGCCATGTCTAAGAGGGCAACGGCCTTAGTCTTAGTTGGGCATTCAAAGGCATAGTGGCCTTGAACACCGCAAGAATAACACATGGTATTGGCCTTGCTAACTTTCTCAATGGTAACACGCTCACTCGTGGGGTTCCTAGTGTTCCTAGCGGTGATCACGACGGATTTAGACTCGGTGGTTCTAGATTTTCCCCTGTCCGGATAGGTGGAAGAAGACGCTCCCACGGTGGTCTTATTCCTCGTGTGGGAATAACGGGAGTGAGGCTTGGCGGCTAAGTGTTTTTCAATGTCTAGGGCGGCATTGAAAGTCGTGTTCAGATCTATGTGCCTGTAGCGCAAGAGCTTCCGCTGGATATCGGGTTGAATCCCCTTACGAAAGCTGGATAATGTGACCTCTGGGGGTTCCCTAAGCTCGCAACGCACCATACGGTCTTTCAACTCTCCCATATACTCGGCTACCGACTTTGAACCTTGCCGCAGGGTGGCTAGTTCATCGAACATTTGTGTTCGGTGGTAAGCGGGAACGTATTGGTCGGTGAGCAAATTCTTCATCACCGCCCATCCGATTGGTGGGACTTCCTGTCCGGCTCCCAACCTCCTTTCCTCATTCAACCAAAAGGTTTTCGCACGATCTGTCAACTTCATGCGGGCAACTTGAACCTTTTGGAGATTCGTGAGATTGTGCCACTGGTAGTAACATTCCATATCAACTACCCAGCTAAGGAAGACCTGGGGGTCTCCCATGCCATCGTAGGTGGGGGCATCAATCTTGATGGCTCTAGTGATATCGAAACCACGCTCGGGGCGGCGTTCTCGAGGGGGAACTCGGGGATGGTCCCCATCAGAATCCGAATCAGTGACCGGTTGTTGCCGGTTGGGCCCCCAAACATCACCGGGTGGTGGTGGCGGCCCTCCTTGATTCCGTAAGATTTGTTCTAACATCGTCCTAAGTTCAGTCAGTTCGGTACGTAGACCTGCTATGGCCTCCGTGTTGTGATCATTGTGCAGATTCGCATCCATTATAGTCGTAGACGGTGTCGTCTACTCCGTTCCTAGCCTAGTGCGCATTCAGGTTCAGGAACAACTTTGGGAAGATGATTTTTCCTAGGGCTGTAGCTAGATTGAACATAGGATATTTTTATAGATTCCTGATGTGCGTAATACGGAGATCGTTAAAAAAAAAATTTTTTTGAATTTTGACAAAAAATTCAGATTTCAGACCGTTATTCGCACACCACCTGGACAGAATTCGGCGCTTCCAATTTTTAGGCCGACCTATAGAGGACGAATCGAAAAAGTTTCAGTTTTAATGTTGCTGGAAATACGTGCAGAATAACGGTCTTCGATCCGTCACAAACATTAAATCTTCTTCAATTCGTCCTCTATACGATCAGTTTCAGTTTTTTGGCACCTGTCATTTTATCGGCCCTTCACTTATTTCTTGGTCGAGTAGGAAACAGAATTTTGTTGCCCTCTCTACTACCGAGGCCGAATATATTGCTCTATGTAGTTGTTGTGCCCAAGCTCTTTGGATGTCACAAACATTAGAAGACTTTGGCATGCAACAAAGTAGTGTAAAATTAAGGTGTGATAATAAAGTGCTATAGACTTAACTAATAATCCCGTATTACACTCTAGATCTAAGCATATAGATGTCCGACATCATTTTATAAGGGATCATATTAAGAAGGGAAATGTAAAAATCAACTTCATAAGAACGGATTCACAACTAGCGGATATATTCACTAAACCGTTACCGGATTCCCGTTTTTCTATGATTAGGCTAGAATTGGGAATCCTAGACATTTCACACTGATTATATCACTACTTATTATCTATAAAATTAAAAACATCACAATAGCCTTACATCTTAAAAAAAACAAATCTTAACATAGACATTCACCAACATATAACATGTCCAAATATTAAAAATTATTACAGACTTTAATAAAAGGGTACTTAAAATGTCTCATAAAAGAAATTCACAAAATTAGAGAGAGATCTGGGCTGGGCAGCTGTCGGATGACGATAGTAGGATGTCGGATGGCGATAACTCCCAGAAGTCTTTTTCAATCCGAATCCTCCTCATTGAGACTGCCTGCTCCACTGCTTTCAGGAAGATCATAATCTGATCTCCTTACCACGGTCTTCTTCCGTCGAGCCTGACTAACCGATTGGCGACGCGGCTCCTCCTCCGTCGGCAATTCCCATTCCGCGGCTTCTGCAGGCGTAGGCTTTAATTTAAGTCCCTTAACAAGGAATTTCATAAACTTCTGCATCCGTGTCCAGTCCTTCTTCACCTCCATTTTGTGTTCCTCAAAAGACCTTCTATGCTCTTGAAAATCATCTATATGTCTATCCAACTTTGTTTGGAAAGAGTCGAGTGCCTCCCGCATAGACCCTCCAAGTGCAATAGGAGGCTCTCTCATTTCCGTAGTAGGCGGCTTCCGTTGATTTTTCTTACTCTTTATACCCGTCGTTTGATATATATCCGGGACACAATCTCCAACATAAAAGCTTTGATCTATCCATGTGTATTTCTTGAATAGAATATGCTGGATAATCGCACCCAACGGGAGGGTGTGTGCCTTTTTCCACTCAGGATTTTTGAGGCGGAATGTATAATGAATCATAGACAAAAGAAGATCGGGCACATCAAATAATTCGTTCTCCACTATATAATAAGTCACAAGACTAAGTTGAGCCGTAATACTATGAGTATCACCGGACTTCAACATAATCGTGTGCCTTAGTATATCTTGAACAAGACGAGCATCGTCTGTCAATGTCGTCATAGTGGTTATAAGGTTCTTTATAGAATTTCCATGCAAAGACATGTTCATTAGGGTCCAATCTCTCTCTAATCTATAATTCTCCACTATGTCCAAAACATTCTCACTTTCCATTATTCCAAATTCACTTCTTAAATCAATGGGAGTGATCTCCACATATTGGCCTTGAATTTTGGATCTAACTCCTCCATTCAAATCCGTATATGAAGGGTCCTCAAGATGATTATAAAATTCTCGTACTAAAAAGGAGGAGAAGATATCTTGGATAATGACCGAAAGTATACCTGGCTCAGCAAGCATATAATAAACACGTTCATGTCGGGGAAGATCAAATTCCACAACTTTTGAAATTCCGATTTGGGCTTTCTCTATGCCCGGATAACTTTGATAAGACGAGTGAGCATCTCCTGACTCACTCCTTCGTGATCTCCAACTGGATGACATATCTGCATGAGAGATAAGAAAATTAAAAAAAAACAAAAAAAGGACCTGTCGGATATCCGATACCCCTCTGTCGGATATCCGATAGCTCAAAATCATACTTCCAGAATTTCATCTCACAAATATTCTTACTATCACAAATTCACATATTTTTTCATCACAAACAGACATCACAAGATCCAACATCTATATAATGTTGACAAATCAAAACTTTGGTGAAAACACTATTCATCATCTTCTTCCTATACAAACAAAATTCAAAGTTCTAATTTTTTTTCTCTATATCACCATCACAAGATCTAAACCCTCTCATGAAAACCAAGATCTAAAATGTCTAGATCTCTTACAACGATTCTTCACAAGAAATCAATGAACACAAAGAGGAATATCAAAATCAAGATCTACATTTTTTTTCTCCACAAAAAACTCCATGAAAATGCAGATCTAAAATGTCTAGATCTACATTTTTTTTCTTCACAAAACTCTATGAAAACCAAGAGGAATATCAAAATCACAAAACTATTTGAGAAATTCTAAACAAAACTTAAAAAATCCAAATTTCTCACCTTAGATCCGATGTTTTTCGGCGACCTGGAGCTCGAGATATCAAAAATTTTCCTAAAACTGAAGTGAGGTGTCGGTGGAAAGACGAAAAGCGTCTTTTTATCTATTTGGAGGTATCGGATGACGATATCCAGGTGTCGGATTTCCGACAGCTCCCAAAAATTAAATTTCCATTCTTCACTAACTTTTTCATTACCTGTTTCTATAAATGATCATATGGAAATTTCTTTTTAATCTTGCATAAATGATTCTTCATGTGTTATCTTTCGTATAAAAAGCTTAACACTTAATTATGATGTTCAATCTTAAGTTATCATTGTAATGACACTTTCATATAGGAATTACGAATTGTTTTCGCATGCCTCTAAGTATAAGAAATCTTTTATCTATGACAATGAGCAATCACAAACACTTACTTTGCAATTACATATTAATAAAAATTATTTTATACATACATCATGATTGCTCGAACATTACAAAATACATTTCATAAATGCTACCTTCAACTTTGCTACTTTGCACTTATTCAAATTATACCATTTTTTGCATGCAAGTGAATTCGGAGATCCTTTACATATATGAATATTCAAAAAAAAGGGGAGGCAAATTCAAATGCGAAACATACATTTTGCCAAAACATTTTGCAAGAAATAAAAAAAATTGAAAAGGATCCTCCACCAAGCACTACTTAGCCTCCTGATAAGTCTTAATGAGCATTGTGAGGTTAAGCACCTTGGAAACAATTGTAAAGTGTCTTGTTATGCAAAAACAAAATGGTCCTTTTATATACTTGCAAAGTTTCTATAGGTTCATAAGTTTGGCTTTATGTATATTTATGTTATGTTTAACAATTCCATGATCATGTATATTTTAAATATATTCATATGTATTCTTTCTCAAAGTATCACTACTACACTTCATTGTTATTTATAAAATTTCTTCTTATGAGAATTGGACCGCAATAATTCAATATTCTATATTCTCCTGTGACTTTCTCTGATAATTGAAATTGAATCTCCTAATGGTTAAGTATATTTGCTTCTATACATTATACCACATTACTAGAATGCTTATCCTACTCTCTAAGGTTTCCTATTACGATATCATATCACTTACAAAGCTTCCGCTAGTGTACTCCAACTTTCCCTATACTCTTTCTTATTTTTCTTCCATATCTCTATGATATTATTTCCTCGTCTCTATTCATTACTTTTGATAATATCAAAGGGGGAGAAGATAATAAGAAATCATAAGTAATCACTTAAAATACTTAATTAATTAAGTGAGCATTCATGTAGGGGGAGTTTATATGTAGGGGGAGTTTATATGTCGGGGGAGAATATTTTGGGGAAATCATATCATATTAAGGGGGAGATCATGGAGATCAAAAGTTCACACTTGTACACACATGATATACTTTTCAATATCTCTATAGGATTTATTCGATTTCTTTTTATAAGGATTTGTTATTATCAAAAGGGGGAGATTGTTGGAGCATGCGTTCCGCACTCGTCCGGTTTGAGAATAACAAATCCCGAATGTATTTGATCCTATTTTTGATTAATGGTGTGCAGATAACAGGTGCAAGAATAACATGTTTGCAATTGGAGCAAAATATCAATTTTCCAGAAATTGGAGCTATCGGATATCCGATAGCTAGCTATAGGATTTCCGACAGCGCACGATTTCTTCTGTTCTCCGATCTCTACTCAGCGGTTTAGAGCTATCGGATTTCCGACAGTAGTAACGGATTTCTGACAGTGCACGATCTTCCCGTAACTCCAAGACGTGCAGCAGTTATGCAAGCTAACGGATATCCGATAGTACTATCGGATATCCGACAGCCCACATCTCAACCACGACCTCCACTTCGCGCAGAAACTTCGAATTAGTGGGACACGTGGCAGCCTCTGGAGATATCGGATTCTGGCGATACCTAGCTAACGGATGGCGACAGCTCTTTTTTATTAAAAGGGTTCAGAACTTCGTGGATTTCAAGTTTTCAGACTTTCAAGCCTTCTTCCTGAGTGTTATCGTCCAGAGAGCCCCAGAGAACGAAAATCCCCATCCTTGAAGAATAAAGGAGAGAGCGAAGCCGAAGATTTTACACGCATTCCAAGGAGATTTTCTCAAGGATTCTTCGCTGCTTTGGTCCAGAAATTCTAAAGGGGGTTTTTATTTTGTATTTCATTTATTTTTACATTCATCTTGTAATCATTGTAGAAATCATCGTCTTGCGTGTGACGTCTAAGTCCGTGTGAGGCTTAGGGGAAATCATCACCTTGTGTGTGGTGTTAGATCCTTGTGTGGTCTAGGGTAAATCATCGTCTTGTGTGCGGTGTAAAGTCCTTGTGTGGCTTGGGAGAAAATCGTCGCCGTGTGTGCTGCGTCTAGATCAAGATTTGATTTAGGGGGAGGCTAGTGTCTATATCTGGGAGATATAGGCTATAGCCAACCGGTCCTTAGGAGAAGGATCGGTGAAAAGAGACAAGAGATTTTATTAATTGTAAGCCTTTGATTCCAAGCTTTATTGGAATCATTTCTTCTCATTATCTTTGATGAAATCAAATCTTGTTTTTAAATTCAATTATTTGTCTCTATATTCATATATTGTTTCGTTTTTACAAAAATTATCAAAGGTTTAAATTGCCCTTATTCACCCCCCCCCCCCCCTCTAAGTGCGCCACAAGATCCAACAGGCCCCCCCTAGACTTCGTCCACAAAGGGAGAAGTTTCTTCAATATCCTCGTATAGAGGAGCAGAATAGTAAGCCGCCTGAGCTGCGGCTACTCGCTGACAAGCCGCCTGGTAGGAGGAGCGGACAGCGGCTTCCGGCGGGTAGGAATGATGAGCAGCGACTTCAGGCGGGTAAGAAAGACGGGACGCGCCTTCTTGCGGGTAGGAAAGGCGAGCAGCATGAGAATTCGCCCCCTGGAAATCAAGGACTCGGGCCGGCATACTGTGCGCGACTTCCTGGTAAAAGATTTGCCTGGCCGCAAAACCCTCTTGCAGTGGCTGGAAGTTGGCGACTTGAGGTAGCGGGTAAGGAGGAGGTGGAGGATTGACCGGAGTAACCGCCTGGTTAACCGCGGTTTGCTGTGGGACTAACCGCTCGGTTAGTAGCGTCAAAGCCTGACTGATTGCGTCAAGACGCTGGTCAGTGGCTTTCTGAGCCCGCTCGGCTTCTCGTTTCGATTGTTCCAAAGCCTCCCATAGTGAATCTTCACTATGGTCGGAGCGGTCTCCAAGGGGAAACTGGAGGTCTTATATTATGGAAAGGATTTCACCGACAATCCGCGATCTGAAGGTCGCGTGTTTCTGTTGAATCCGAAATCGCACCTCCAAAGGAAATCGGAGGCTGCGGGCTGCCGGTTACTTTTTAGTTAGAGAAAGTGAGACCGCTGGCAGCGGTCAAGGCCAGACTTCGCCCGTCATGGCGAATGCCACTCCTGTGGCGGGCTTTCCTTTGAGTAAGAAGAAGTGGTTACAGATGCAGGGAAGCAGAAGTCGGCCGGTCAGACAAGTTGCAAGACAGGAAACTCGAGACCGCAGCTCAGACAAGCGTGCTCCTGGATTCGAGAGTGCGTGTCTTGGGAACGTCGCCGCCCCTTATTTATAGGCTCGGGGGACTGCCCGAACAGGCAGGGATAAAATAACCGCCTGCCCAAGTATAGGAGAATCGAGCAGGCGATGATGGGATACTGAAAGGAGAAAAGAAAGAAGCCGCGCGGCTTGGCTGCTTATGCTTCTGGTCTGTCCTGGCCAGAGGCTGGAGATGCTGCGATCAAGGCGATGATGCAACCCGGGCGGTCTCCGACTTGAGACCGCGGCTTGCCTTCTTGACTTGAGCTTTGATAGTCTTCATGGCGCAACCCGGGCGGTCTCCATCTTGAGATCGCGACTTGCCTTCTGGACTTGAGCCTTGGTAGTCTTCATGGCGCAACCCGGGCAGTCTCCATCTTGAGACTGCGGCTTGCCTTCTGGACTTGAGCCTTGGTGATCTTCAATCCTTGAAGGCGATCTGAATTCTATCAGACCGCCCAGTGTGTGTTGGCTGGTGCTGATGGACCCTGTTGAATCTGAACCGGGCCACTTGCATCCTCAGACCGCCCGGTCTGCGAGAAGGGCTACTCGAAGGCGGTCTTCTGGGTAAACAAACTATCTCCCATAGATCCTCGCCAAGCAAGTAACTCTGCATACACGACTTCCACTTCTTGAAGTTAGTCAATGTGAGAAGTTCAATACCAAACCCTCTTGCGTATCCAGCTTCCATGGCAAACTATGTGGTTTCTTCTTCACAAAGACGATGGCAACTCAAGTTGATCACTGCTTATCCACTCCAACAACCTCCCTCTGATACCATGTTAAAATTTTTGATTTGAATCATTTAGGAGTAAGCAGGAGTTGCATCAACTGAGTTATAGCCAAACAACCACAATGCCACACAGCAACACAATAGTCTTTATGGAATCACAAAACTTCATTACATTTCGATACATACATGTCGAGACATGATTCATAAGAATCACAAAGGAGAGAAGAACAAAACACACAAAAAACACAAAACTGGCGACTTGACAAAGCAGAGACCACACAAACCGCTGCACTCCAGAGACCGCTCGGCTTGTCCTGAGACCGCACGAACAGAATACAGGCAAGATACCTGCACTGCAAGACCGCCACCTCAGACAGCACGAACTGGAGCTTATTGAACTGAACAGAGAACAGAAGCTGTCATTAGACCGCAACTCAGATCGCTAACCACAGAAGGTCGCTTGATCGCTGAGCTCGCTGCGAGCAGCACAAGAACAACATAAACCAGTCCGCAGACAAGCCGTTGCCGAACTATTTATTCAAGCCACTGAGAATCACCAAGGAAGGAGACCACAACCTGCTGACCGCAAACCTGCGAACACAACAAACAGTCAACTCGCTTCCGAGACCGCCCGACCTCAAAGTTGAGACCGCACGAAACAAGCAGGGCTCTAGTTCTTACAGTTCTCGTTATGAATGACGGGCCCTGCACCCCTATTTATAGGTGAGGAGACAAATGTCGTCACCTCCGCAAGAGAGGTACAGTCACCAGCCATCAGATCGTGAGCGGTCTCACAGAGCAGACCGCGCGATCACACCACTTGGAAAACATCTTGTCCAAGACCGCAAATCAGCAGCAGACCGCGCATAAGCCACGCGGACACAGATCTCTCCTCCCTTAGACCGCTTAGAGCAAACCAAGAACATCTGTCCGACTTCAAACAAGTCGCCAGATCAACCTGCATAAGCTGCCCGGTCACAGCGGTTACACAAGAACAGACCGCCCGGTCTTCTTACAAGAAGATACACCAACCAACACTACAACAAACTGCACTTATAGTAAGGACCTAATTCGTTACAATAAGATCCAAAATTCGTTACAAAAACTCTTTGGTAACGAAAAAAACTTTAAGTAACGGTCCTCCTCTAAAGCTCGACGCTAAAGGTTCTTGTAACGAATGTATGCATGTCGTTACAAATAAAGTAATTGTAACAAACGATACTTTCTCACCAAAAAGAGATTCTTCCTCACAATAAATTGGTCACAATAAATATTATTTTGTTACGAATGTTTTTTTTTCCTCACAAAAAAACAATTATGATTAAAACTATTTCGTTACAAATGTTTTATTTTTTCCTCACTAAAAATAAACTAACTTCGCTACAATAAAGTATAATAAACATTATTTCGTTACAATAGATTAAACAATAGTAACGAAAAAATCGTTACATTTGTTTTCCATTCTTCTTATTACAGCCAATTCATTTATATATAAAAAATATTCCATTTCTATTTTTTGTGTACCTGAGATTTTATTACAAATAATAATCTTAAAAACACATATATATTTAATATTTCGTAACAAGATCAACATGTATTTATTCACCAAAAAGTATTACATAGAGTACAAGTTATTATCATCTCTTCTAGAATAATATAATATTACATTACAAGATCAACATGTTTCTAATAAATCTTCCGTCATTTTTCGAAAAATGAATCATCCATCACTTTCTGACTAATGAATCTTTCGTCACTTGTCGGTCAATGCTCGAGCACCCTACAAATAAAAGAGAGCAATTAAGATCACCCTACAAATAAATGAGAGCAGAAACATCCATACAAACTCACATCCGTAGTCTAATATTGCAGTACAATAGTCTTGTTAGTCCTGAAGCGAGTTTTTGAGGTAAAACCGTGAAACAACTAACCATAGTCAATTATAATTTAATGTTCCACCTTTCTTTTAGTGAGAATAAACTTTTATTGCAACAAAAAATCAGATCAGGAATGTTAATTTATCACTTCAAATAAACTTGCTACATCTTATGCATTCGTGTGAATATTTTTCTTGAAAACTCTCTTTCATTCCAAGCACAAAAAAAACTTTTCAAAAGTCACGGGAAGAGTGAACTATGAGATATATCTATGACTGGGTTTGTTTAAGAATTATAAACATTCTTCAAATTTAACGGCATATATATTTTAAATTAAATGAGAAAATTATGCTGAAATTTCCAAATCAAGGAAGCAGATCAAGCCATGGGAAATTATATTGCAACCCAAAATTAAGCAGCACTTAAGAAGATAGTAGAATAGCATTTTAATCATTTAAGCAGATGCATCAATAATAAATAGAAAGCCAAAATCCAAGCAACCTAAAAAAACACCTTCTTGTTCAATGGTTTTAGAATTTTAATAATGCAAGCATACATTTAATAATTTCCTACAGCTATATATTTATACTACATGCTAAAACTATCACTAAACTTGAATCAAACAGAAACCATAAGAGAAACCCTTCTTTAGAGAACTGCACATGAAAAAAGTTCCATGCTTTTTATATGCTATTGTTTTCATTATCAAAACCAGTCAATTACTGTTATAGAACAACGCGACAGTTTTGTTGTAGGACCTGTTGATTAACTACTTCTAAAATTTAGCCAACCGGCCTCATCTACATCAATATATATCAAATTTTTCATTAGCCGGCTTTTATTGATGCAAATACCCAAAAAATGAGCATACCTTTATTATGACCAAAGGGTCGCAAAAGATGATGAGTGCAAACGCAGCTGCTGCCAATACAATACATAGGAAATCCACCTTCAACCACCATAGCCATGATAGAGCTCTCAAAAAGAAGTCCTACAGAGCAATAATAAATTATTACAACCTATAATATGGAAAGTATTTGAAGCTTAATGATTAAAAGCCTTTGATATTAACTCGATTACTTGACATATCCTTTCAGGATACCTGATGATCATCACCAATGTATTATAAAGTTTTTTTAAAAATCAAATAGACATACAGAAATCTAAGTCGATGAGTCACTGAAAATAGATTGAGAAGAGAACACATTGTGTATAAACATCTTACCAATGAAAAGTTCTTTTTGTGCATTCAAGTTAGACCATTGGCCTGCCTGATGCCACCAAGCATGTAGCTTCTCTATCAGTAGTTTTATAACTAGCATTCAACGGAATATTGCCTGTCCAAGAAGAGACCAATATATGTGCCAGCAACATGAACAATTGAATAAAAAATAGTTCATAATGTTAAATAAAATAAGGCAAAAAATGCATGGTGCAACCAACTTCACCAAAAGCTACAAAAATTATGTAACATGGACATAGGCCTGCAAAGAGTCTGAGGGTCCTTGATCCCTCTATTTGGAGGAATTTAGTATTGAAAGTTGTAAATAACTATTCAATATTGAACACCCCTGCCCCCCAAAAATCATCCATTCTTTGGGTTATAGTCAATATTGACTTTTGCATGAACTATTTTGCATGACAAATAGTGCTGCATTAACAGTGCTGCATTATTTTCAAAAAAGCATGATGATGAACTTTTCTTACTTTCTAGAAATTATATTAATTACTGTAGTTTCTCTTTTTTTCATTGAGGAGCCAGATCCCTCTATTCATTGAAATAAAACTACAATTATTAGTGAGAGGTAATAAATACAAATTGAGAGCTGCTGTTTATATTTCATCAAGTAAAGAACTACATAATTAAGACCCACCAATGAGTGAGGGCCATGATTAATAAATAGAATATACAAGAATTTCCTTAAGGCTATCATATTCCCTTAAAATGATTTTAATAACTGCTTGAAGGTGTTGGATACATTAATCATGATTTCTATGCAAAAGGAGTTGGATACACAGCTAGCTAGCATCCCCTTTGACAAGAAAATGGTTATGAGCGACGCTAGGAAAAGAAAACTAGTTTTGAACATAAAAGAGGATGAAGTTCGTTAGGTGAGGTCGGGCGTTCATGAAGAACGATAATTCATACCCACCGCATTCACAGCCGCAGTCACCGTACCAAACATAGGCTCAGTTTTGCAAGGTTTTCTATGCAAAAGGAGTTGGAGACACAGCTAGGTAGCATGATAGCATCCCCTTTGACCACCATATGATGCGCACATCCATTATCAACAAAGCGGACAGATCTGCATTCCCATTCAAGTGACAATATCAAAGCCCCACAGTATATAATTGCATTTCTATATGTTGGCGCAAATGATCCATATGTCCAAATCCTAGAATGACTTGATCGCACAAATGAAACTTGTAATCAAAGCCCCACAGTAATTTTTCTTCTTGGCTCTTACAACTAAAACTATAAATTTTCATGATAAAGTATATGTCAAATACAAAAAATTGAATACAAAAAATGACAATCAGACATCATCAACCATAACAAACACCGTCTTCAAATTAGATTCAGGTTAAATTGTAAGAACTAACCTGCATAATTTCCTGGCTAGTTCCAATGGCCAGATGTGTTTTTTGTTGTGCTCATCCTTCAAAACAAGCACCATCCTTAACCCCAAAATCATAGAGTTTTGTCACCTATCAAGGCTATCACTAACCAGCATAACTCAAGAATTTACAAACACATGAATCAAATCGTGTTGTTAGTATGAAAAAACTAAACAAATAAAAAAGAAAAGAGACAAAGATCCAACCTTGTTGCTGCAAGCATTTAAAAGATAAAAATACATCTTGGAAGGCAGGCGCGTCTAGTACCTAAACCCCCAATTACACCAAATAATCTCGTTAGAATGTAAAACAAAGTTGGTCTTTCGCGGCATTTTTAAGAGCTTACCGTGACGCTTTTCAAACATCGATGTTGTTTTCGCGACGTTTTCATAAACGTCGCAAAAGCGTCGCGGTACCGATCGTCGCGGAAGCTTTCTGCGACGTTTTATTAAAAACGTCACCAAAACTCCGCATGATTTGGCGGCGCTTATTTGCGAAAAGTCGCCGCTTATTTGCAACGTTTGGGTGGTAAATAAAGTCACAGCTTTGGCGACGTTTGTATTAAAAAAACGTCGCCAAAGATATTGCATTTAAAAAAAATAATTTTTTATAGTTTTTGTTATAGGCTTATATTTTTTGCTTAGACAAGTCTCACTACAAAAAAAAACTAAACAAGAGTAAATATGCACAAGAACATGATTTCATCTTGTAAGAATCAAGAAAGTTAGAAAGAAATCTCAAGTAACTAGCTTGCTAATATCATTGATGTCTTCAAGAGTAAATATGCATAAAGAATAAAAAATAATCGTTCCTAAGAGTAACCAAAACTTCTACAATAAGAAAATTAGAACTTCCTTTCAATTTCTCGAATCTAAAGAAACTTATTATTCTCCACAATAAGAAAATTAGAACTTCTACGTTTGTATATGCCCCATCCTCATCTAGTAGCACAACACAAAATTCTACACAACATTATAATTCTCCACATATAAACCTATAACACCAACACAAAATTATGAACAGAAATTTGGTATACCAACCAAAATCATTCAAACTGGTAAATCAATGGATTCTCATATCAATGAAGAGAATGGATCAAAAAAATTACCTATTAGGAAGAAGGAATATCTCTTGATCCAACAAGTTCAAACCTTACCACAGCTACAAGGAGCA
This sequence comes from Dactylorhiza incarnata, assembly GCA_033032865.1. Taxonomy (NCBI): domain Eukaryota; kingdom Viridiplantae; phylum Streptophyta; class Magnoliopsida; order Asparagales; family Orchidaceae; genus Dactylorhiza; species Dactylorhiza incarnata. The sequence goes on from JAWHQI010000068.1 coordinate 6,633,382, forward strand.
AACAATAAGGTAGATGATCTAAAATAAAACCAACAAACATTTAAATATATCTAAAAATGGCGGAAGAATGCATACAATAAGGTAGCCTGTGCAGAAAATACAAAGCTATGAATTCATGTGAGGTCACAAACTATGAATCCATGCCTAATTCACTACTAATTCACTATGAATACAGAACTATGATTAAATTGGACTGAAATGAAAAAAGAGGGTTAAAAAAATCAGCAAAAAGCTTTCAGAATATTGCAGTAGTAAAACCTGGTACATTTCTTTCAATTTTTATGATATAATGTTGAATCCTGCCATGAATTCATCCAACATGTGAAACAAAACTAACAACATGGTAGATATACAACCCACACATGGAAGCTCTTTTAGAGCTTGTGACATACTAAATTTCTACAAACCTTCGCTTCCTAAAACCACACATGGAAGCTCTTTTGGAGCACGTTAAGAAACATATTACATATCCATTGTATTCTTAGATCTGACTCTTCCTTCGAGTTTGAGTCCTTTGCCATAACATATGCAGCCATGAAAAAGAAATATAGGGACCTATTACAAAAATCTGGAACCTAAAAGAACCTAACAATATTAAATCTAACACTTTAGACCTAATATCCCAACAACACATGCTCATCTATGAATGACCCAAAAAGATGGTAGATCATACCTCATAGAGGGATGAGTAGAGAAAGGATCTGAAATTCAAATAGCAGAAATAATCCTAAATGCAAGTGGGGATGAGGTTGAAGTGATTACCAATTTTTTTAAATGAACCATGTGTCGGCGGCGGGATGCATCGGCCGTAGGCGATGGTGTGCAGAAATAGGGGCGGACTTTGATTGCAGGAGGAGGTGTCGGGCTCCGAACGGAGGGAAGCGCCGGTTCCAGGCTGAAGTTACAAGTCTCGCTGGAGAGAAGATTTGTAGGAGAAGCACCTAAGAAATACATCGAATCAAAAGCCCGGGGAGAAGGAGGTGCAACCGGAGGGAAGAAGCCACCGACTGCAGTAAAGACGAAGCTAGGGAGGATCCGAAGGAGGATCAGTGTTTGCGGAAGCCATTGGAGAAGGAGTGGCAGTCGCAGGAAACGAAGCCGTCGAATGCAGTAGTTGAAAGGGGAAACCATCTGCATAGTTGGACGATGACCTAAGGGGAGCCGGTCGATTGTCGTGAGAGGGAAGAGGGTTAGGAGGAGTGAAAGCCTAAACCTTTGTTTAATAATGTCAGCGGCAAAATTTCATTTTACCGCTCAAATTTTTTGGTTGGAGCCAAAAGTTAAATAAATCTATATATTTTTAATTAGCAATAAATTTTGAAATAAATTAATTGTTGTTAATCATAATCAAATTTTTAGCAACAAATTTTTTTCCTTCCATTTTTGAAAGAAAATTTTAGCAACAAAATTTTTTCTTTCTATTTTTGCAACAAATATTTTGTTTCGAATTTTGTTGGAGAATTTATTTTTAATATTCATTGTTGAATTTATTTTACTTTCTAAATTTTCTTGATAATAGATGTTTTTCTTGTAGTGCCCGCCAACTGATTGATGTCGCCCGCAGAATAATAACGTCTGCTGATTGATTGGTGTCACTCGCCAAATAATGCTCCCTGCCAAATGCTGCCGCCCACCGAACATTGTGTGTGTGTGTGTCTGTGTCTATGTCAGTTTATGTCTGTGTGTATGTGTCTATGTCTATGTGTTTGTGTCTATCTGTGTCTGTGTCTGTGTGTGTGTTTCTATGTTTGTGTGTCTATGTGTGTATGTGACTATGTATGTCTGTGTCTTTGTGTTTTGTGTGTGTGTGATTATTTGTGTGTGTGTGATTGTTTCTCTCTCTCTCTCTCCGCATGTGTGTCTATGTCAATTTGTGTCTGTGTCTGTGTGTATGTGTCTGTGTTTGCGTGTCTGTGTCTGTGTGTCTGTGTGTCTGTGTCTGTGTGTCTATGTGTTTGTCTGTGTCTGTATGTGTGTCTATGTGTGTTTATGCATGTGTGTGTCTATGTATGCCTATATTTGTGTGTGTTTGTTGTTATGTGTGTGTGTATGTGTGTGTATGTATGTCTATATGTGTCTGTGTGTGTTTATGTCTGTGTTTGTGTTTGTGTGTGTTTGTGACTGTGTGTGTATGTGACTGTGTGTGTCTGTGTCGGTTTATGTATGTGTCTAAGTTTGTGTTTGTGTCTGTGTGTCTATGTCTGTGTTTGCATGTATGTGTCTGTCCGTGTCTGTATCTGTGTCTGTGTGTTTGTGTCTGTGTTTGTGTGTGTGTGTGTGTGTGTGTGTGTGTGTGTGTTTGTGTCTGTGTGTGCTTGTGTGTCTGTGTGTCTATGCCCGTGTTGTGTCTGTGCCTGTGTGTCTATGTGTGTGTGTGTGTGTGTGTGTGTGTGTGTGTGTGTGTGTGTGTTCGTGGTTATGTGTGTGTGTGTTCGTGGTTGTGTGTGTGTGTGTGTGTGTGGCTATGTGTGTGCGTGTGTGTGTGTGTGTGTTTGTGTCTGTATGTGTCTGTGTTTGTGTCTGTCTTTTTGTTTGTGTATGTGCCAATTTATGTCTGTGTCTGTCTGTATTTATGTGTCTGTGTGTTTATGTTTGTGCATGTGTGTTAATGACTAGATCAGGACACAATTAGCAACATTTTTAATGTTACGATATTTATTAGTCATCTCTCATGCGTACATAAGAAAAATGCGCTCACGGGCAAAAACTTGCAACTGAGTAAAAAACTTAAAATTATAATTTATATAAAACTGAATGAAATTTAATATTAATTATATTACAATTAATTAAATTAACCTTAATATTCAATTAATTTTTATATATCATAATGTATATAATAATTTTATAATAAAGTTTTATATTAAAGTTTTACAATAAAATTTAATATAAGAGTTTTATAATAAAGTTTTATATTTTGATTTGAAAATAATATTTATATTTACAAAATTATATATATAGACATATGAGTATCTTTGTACGGGCTACGCCCGTGCTCGATGCGCGCTCTTCGCGGCGATAGTACCCCGACAGCATCGACGTCACTATCTCCGCCCAAACTCTCCCGCTTTCGGACGCTCGTTCAACTGAGTGCACTGTCGGGCAATGTCGAGGCGGGGGTATTGTTGAGCGGGGAACATGGGCCTCATGTGCACAGTCAGTTGATTGAGCTTCTGAGAGCGGACAAAATTGAGCGGGGGTAATTCTTATTTTAAAAAAAACATAAATTTTATTTAAAAAGTAAATTTTATTGAACAACGCGTTGTATTTATGAATTGATTTGACATGTATTTATGAATTTCATTACACATTTATTTTCATTAAAGCATGTGTCATCCATCAATCAATATATATACGACATATATTTTCATTAAAACGCTAGCTCCCAAGCAAAAAACATGTGCACTGACAAATTTATTTATGCTCAAGAGCAAAAAAGATAGAGCTAATGCAATGCGCGCGACTGAAAAAACGTGTGCTCGGGAAATAAAACGCGCATCCGAGTGAAAAGCACGTGCTCGAGCGAAAAATGGGCGCTCGAAGGGAACAATTATTTCACCCCTGCGCACAATGAAAAAATATGTGTGCATGCGGGGCCAGTGTGCGATCGTTATTTTTATTCAAGAATTATATTAATATGTTTTAAATTTTTTGATTTGTTTTGTGCAAAATTTTATGGAGGGAAATTTCCCTCCATATATTTCATTAATGTGAGAGGGAAGGAAATAGACAAAACTTAATAAACTAGAGGAAGAGAACGGAGCGCGGCGACGGCCGAGAAAGAGAACGACGATGGCGGCGGCCGTGGAAGAGAGAGGTGACGACGGCGGCGACCGTCGAAGATGGGGGGAGACAACGACGGCAGTCGTACGTGAAAGACATTGCTACAACTCGCAAATGGATGTTTGTGTGTTTAGTTGTCTGTGTATGTGTGTGTGCATGTGTCTGTGTTTGAGCCCCGACACATGCAATACGCGCTAGGTCTCAAGCAAAAAAAAGGAAAACTACACGCACGAGAGTGCATTTGCGTGCGCGCGAGATTGCATTTGCGTGCACGCAAGAGTGCATTTGCGGGCGCGCGAGAGTGCATTTGCGTGCACGCGAGAGGGCATTTGCGTGCACGCGGGTTCGTGCGTGATTTTATTTTAATTCCAAAATTTTATATTAAAAAATTAATGTCATATTAATTTGCATTCATTTTCACATTTAATATATTTTTAATTTTTAGTTTTGTTTTGTTCAAAATTTTATGAAGGGAAATTTTCATCCGTATATTTCATTCATTAATGTGAGAGAGAGATAGAGCTGCATGGGAGTGAGGCAAAATTTATTTTATAAAAAGTTAAAGATTTATATATAAAAATCCTCGTACACGCAAAAATACATGTCGCAATAGTACCACATGCATATCTGCGACAGCCGCGCACGGATGTTTGCGAGTTGTAGGAGTACTGTCGTCGCGTTAGAGCACTATCGAGGTGGGGTACTATCGCGCGCATACAATTTTTTTTTATTTTTTTCAAAAAAAATAATAATAATTCAAAACTTTGATAAATATGATATATTTTTTGTAACAAAACTTTAATAATAAAATATTACTATTAGTAAGGACAATGTCTTTGTCACAAAAACATTTCATGATGTGGTTACAATTGATACTTATTGTGAGAAAAGTTTTCTATTTGTAACGTAACATTAGTGTTGTTACAAATACTTACAGTTATAGTAACGAATTAATTATTATTGTAACAAAATTTAAAATATTCGTTACAAAAAAGTACTTTTTTGTAACAACGAGAAAAATTTGTTACTAAATATAACTATTAGTAACAAACTGTGTTTCAGTTATATTTCAGTCCTTACAACAGGTGCATTTTGTTGTAGTGCAAGCAGAGCAGACCGAGAAGAGACCGGAACATCACAAGAACAGACCGGCCAACACAGCAGACCGCCAGAGCCAGATCAGCAGAGCACCAGCACAGAGACCGCGCGGTCTCTGCAGTCACCAATATATAGACAGCTGGCCACCTTCCACTTCACTTCAATAATTTCAACATATTGACGGGACTCATATATAACAAATTCTACTGCGGTGCATTAACGCTAACGCCCGACGGTAACTTATGGATGGCCCGCCATCATGTTGCTGATTGAGGACCAAAGAGGAAGGAGATCCAATGGAAAGGAAAGATATAACGCTACCGCAGGACGTATGAGGTGCTGCCAAAGTTGGTGCAAGAATGTTGCCAAAGTTGACTCAATCCATGTTGCAGCCTATTGCCTAAAGAGGTTACCGTTCAGCGGTAGCACTACCGCTGGCGCTAGGACCTGAGTCAATTTAAAGAGTAGTCCTCCTTTTAGCGGTGATGAATAACGATGAACCAAAGCCACAAATCATGTGCCTTCATGAAACCGTCCTCCTTGCAGCCAAGAGAACTCCATCAACGTTCGTAAACGCACCAACTTCAACGACTACTTCGGCGTGCCTTTGACATCATCTTCAAGTTCAACCTATGAGGAAGTTTTTGATGTTTTAGTTTTATTATTATTTGTAACTCTTATCTTTTATCATTAGAGAAATTCGCCCATGGTTGGTGACTAGGGCCTTTTGAGTATTGGGGAGAATTCAATGCGTGGGTGTGGCAGCTAGGCTAGGGTTAGATCTAGGGGGTGGCTCAAGGCCTCATCTGGGAGAGATAGGCTAAAGCCAATTGGTCCTTGGGAGAAAGATCCGTATAGAAAACCAAAAAGGTTTTTACATTCGTCTCAATTCTAAGCGTCATTGGGATCAAGTTTTATAATCATTTTTAAAGCAGTAATATTATCTTTTTCTCTAGTATTGACTGCTTATCTCTGATCTTTGGAATCTAAACAAAAATGGAGTTCTTTGTCACTAACGACGAGCGGTAACTTCTAACCTCCCTCTGATACCAATTATTATTCTAGGGAATGACTAAGATCACACCTAGAGGGGGGTGAATAGTGTGATGGGTGATTTATCAGACCGTTTAAAATAAAATCACAGAACAAACAACCATAGCAAAGCACAAAGAGGATTATAATGGTTCCCCAAGAATTGGGTACATCCACTTTCCCGACACCTTTCAAGCAGTGTGCTTGACAAGGAAAAACTCCTCCAAAAACTCAGAACTCACACAGAGTTCCTACCTCAGTCTTTTTCAATACAAGACCTACACTCATATCTACAAGTAGATCTTACATAAGATCACAAAGATCATACACTCATATCACAAAGATCTTACCTCAGATTCACTAATATCTTTCCTCAGATTCATACAGGAATCCTACACTCAGATCACCAAGATCTTACATAACTGTTTATTGAAATACAGTTTTTTTAATAAGAGTAGACTTAAAAAGATTAAGACATGGATCTTGAGTCTTCAATAGAAACCTAGCAGTATGCTTCTTATTCCTTGATAGATGGTAGTATAAAAATTGTAAGAACAGATCTGGATCAAGGAAATGAGCAACAAAAATCCATTTCAATTGATTGAAAGTTGAATACTTCTTCAGGATCTGGATCAGTAGTACTCTTGAGAGATGAAAACTATTATAAAGGATTTGGCTCTTGAGAGATAGTAAAATAATTGACTTAAGAAATTTACTATCGAATTCTTGTTCTTCATATCATTAGCAGCAGCAAGAAAAATCTTTCTCTTTTTATAATGATGCATACTTGAAAAGGAAATGGCAGAAATCAAGGGATGTGATAATTAAAACTGAATTTGAATTTTCGAATATGATCAGAAAAGGAATACACATATTTGAGTTAATTTGGAATATTCCTCCAATGGTAATAATTCAGTAAATAATTCCATAAGCATTCCTCCAACGGTTTATAATTCATAAAAAACTTCCATAGGTATTCCTCTAACGGTTTAATTCATTAAGGAATTCCATAAGTATACCCTTGAAGTGCTCCTAGATTCGTGTGAAGAAATTGGAAATATATTAATAACACGCGCACTTAAAATCACTTATAAGAAATCTGGATGATTTGAAGAGTGTCCAGTCGACATGAAGATCATCCCATCGATCGATAGTAATCCAGTTGATTCCTTATCTAGTCTACTTTTCCTTGGAAGAAAATAAGTGAATTTTGAATAGATAGTCTGTCTAGTCGATATAGTTCCTGTCGACTTATCTTCCGGTCGATACATTTGGTTCGATCGATAGACCGTCCCATCGATTATTCCTAGCAGTAACCTATTTTTCACTGCTTCCTGATTTCAGTAAATCTCCTTGATTTTTCCAAATAGAATTTTCAAGATAAATGTCAGTTTGTCATAGACCATATTCTCTAAATCATATATAATAAGTAAGTACTTTGTCTAAGTGACCCTAAGCAACTTTCATATATTTAACTAGACATGGATTAAAGTTACATGTCTCAAGCATAATCAAGAATGCATCAAACACATTAAGTTTATTATTATGTTAATGCTCTTCTTCAAATCTAGAATCTTGGGGATCAAATTCCCAACAACTTCCTCTCTCTCTTGTCTGGTGCAACTCTGTTTCATAAAATAATATATCATTATCCTAAGAGAAATATTTTCATAAAATATATTTCATATATATCTATAACTTTACTTAAGCTCTAAAATTTTAAAACCCTTATTCACCCTCCCCCCTCTAAGGGCGCCTACAGATCCAACAAGTGGTATTAGAGTAAGGTCATTCCAAAACAGTCTAACAACCATGAATAATGGCGCTCAATAATCTCGCTTTTCTTGAGGGGCAAGGGATAAGTAGACCTCCACTTTTCACTGGAACTGATTATAACTACTGGAGAACTCGGATGCGTTATTTTCTAATGAATTTAGATGTCTATACTTGGGTATAAAAATGTTATACTACTCCTACAATTGTTGTTGGAGATGTAATCGTGGAAAAGCCTAAAGATAAATGGGATGATGGAGATAAAAGTAGATGCAAAAATAACTCTAAAGTAATGAACCCCTTATTTTGTGATTTAGATATAATTGAATTCAATCGAGTTAGTGCTTGCAAAACTTCTTACGATATTTGGAATTTATTGAAAATAACTCATGAAGGTATTTCGCAGGTTAAAGACTCAAAGCTATTCTAACTAGAATCGGAGTTTGAAAGATTCAGAATGGATACAGACGAGGACGTAGACTCTATGTACGCTCGTTTCACCAAGATCATCAACACTTCAAAGATACTCAGGAAAACTTTTTGTAACGGTGACTTGGTGAGGAAGATCCTTTGGTCTCTCCCTTCAAAGTTCAATCCAAAGGTGACGGCTATCTCCGAGTCATGTGATCTAAGATGGCTTCAGATTGAGAGCCTCATTGGGAAACTCAAAACCCATGAGGTTAAACGTAAAATCCAAGATGAAGAATACAACAAAGAGCCGAAGAAGAAATCCTTGGCACCGAAGTCATGGAAAGAGGGCGAAGACAATGAGGAGGATGAAGAGAGCCTTTTGGGAAAAATTTCACAATGTTCATAAAGAACATAGAAAGGAGGAACGCCTTCCTTAAGTATTTTTTGAAAAGGCTCATCATCCAAGAAGGAGAAAAAGGAGAAAGCAAGTGACGATGACGACGAGCGCCCTCCATAGGAATGCTTCCACTGTAGGAAGACTAGGCATATATGATGCCAGTGTGCAAAGTACGTAAAAGAACAAAAAGATAAATGGTACAAAGGAAAGGAGAAGAAGAAGGTTCTGAAGGCGGCAACATGGGATCCATGACTTGACCATGGCAATAGAAAATTTGGAGTTGGACAGAAGACACTTGACATGATTTTGGCCAACCAAAGGCATGGAAGTGCAAAATATGGGCTAGGGTATGGCTCAGGAAGTTACCGCCCTGCGGTACCTCTTACCGGTGGCAATAGTAATAGAAATAAAAATTCTTATAGTACCAAATCAACAATATTTTATTCTGGTTCCCCACCCTACAGCAAGAGTCCAAAGAAAAATTTGAAAAAGGTCTCAACCCCTTTTGTGTCTTATGCTAAGTGCTTTCACTTTGGACATACCATGGACTCTTGTAGGATGAAGGGACAATGTGCGTTCAAGAAAATCTGGGTGCTTAAGGTTTCCACCTACTCTATGGGAGGAACCTCTTGGGTATCCAGATCTTTAATCTCATCTTTTTTTTAGTTGTGTTGGCAGGCTAAGGAAAAGGAAGACAAATGGTACTTGGACTCGGGATGTTCCAAACACATGACCGGCGACAAAGCAAAGTTCATTAGCCTCACAAAGAAGAAAGGAGGAATGGTGACTTTTGGTGACAATGGAAAGGGAAGAATCTTAGGCATCGGTATAGTGGGTAATGACCCTTTCTCTATTACAAATGTTTTATATGTAGAAGGCTTAAAACATAACATAATCTCTATTAGTCAACTGTGCGATAAAGGTCTTAATGTTCTATTTGAATCTTCTGCAAATTTATGCAAAATTATAAATCTTAAAACTAATGATATTGTACTCACTACACCAAGAACTCACAATGTCTATTTGATTGCTTTTCATGATCATTTATGTGCTTCATTAAAATGTCTAATCTCAAAAAGTGAAGAACTAGAATTATGGCATAGGGGTCTTGGTTACTCTAGCACCATGTTGATTTTAAAATTTTCAAAAAATAAAATAATTAGAGACTTGCCAATGCTTAATGGAAACATATATTCACTTTGCCCGCCTTGCAAAAATGGAAAATTCTCAAAAACTTCATTTAAAAATAAAAAAAAAATTCTACCACTAGACCCTTACAACTAATTCACATGGACCTATTTGGACAAATTAACACATATAGTCTAGGAGGTAGAAAGTATATATTTGTGTTGATTGATGATTACTCTAGATTCACGCGGACATTATTTCTTACCTCCAAATCCGATGCATTTTCTGAATTTACAAAATTATTTAATCGTATACAAAATGAGTTAGATTTAGAAATTATGCATTCTTCAAATTTAAGCAAAATTATAAATCCTAAAACTAATGATATTGTACTCACTACACCAAGAACTTACTATGTGCATTTGATGGTTTTTCATGATCTTTTGCGTGCTTCACTAAAATGTCTAATCTCAAAAAATGAAGAACTAATATTATGGTGTAGTGGTCTTGGTCACTCTAGCAACAAGTTGATTTTAAAATTGTCAAAAAATAAAATAATTTGAGGTTTGCAAATGCTTAATGGAAACATATCTTCACTTTGCACGCCTTGCGAAAAAGGAAAATTCTCAAAAACATAATTTAAAAATAAAAATGATTTCTACCACTAAACCCTTACAACTAATTCACATGGACCTATTTGGACCAATTAACACTTGTAGTCTAGGAGGTAGAAAGTACACATTTGTGTTGATTGATGATTACTCTTGATTCACATTGACATTATTTCTTACCTCCAAATCCGATGCTTTTTTTGAATTTACAAAATTATGCAATCGTATACAAAATGAGGTAAATTTAAAAATTAAATATATTCGCATGGATCATGGAGGGGAATTTGAAAATGAAAATTTCACCACTTTTTGCAATAATCTAGGCATCAAACACAAATTTTCCGCTCCACGCACCCATCAACAAATGTTGTGGTGGAAAGGAAAAATAGAACCCTTCAGGAACTTGCACGTACTATGCTATCCGAGTATGGGTTGCATAGATCTTTTTGGGCCGAAGAAATAAATACATCTTGCTACGTAATAAATCTATTCATTCTTCGCCCAATTTTAAAATTGACACCATATGAACTATACTATCAAAAGAAACCTAATGTATCTTACTTTCATGTTTTTTGGTGTAAACACTTTTTTAAATACCAAAGATACTTTAGCAAAATTTGATGAAATATGTGATGAGGGAATTTTTCTTGGTTACTCTTCAACTAGCAAAGCATATAGAATATACAATAAAAAGTCTATAAAGGTTGAAGATTCCATTCATGTTAGGTTTGATGAACTTGTTCTTTGTGTAGATCCTAATATTGCAGGAAAAAAGAGGAACCCCTTTCACCCTTGAAGCATGAGGATGATAAACCACTTGGAGTTTATAATGAAATTAAGGCGGTGCAAGAATATTTCGTGCATCCAAGCGTGCTTAGATTTACAAAGGATCACCCAAGGGAGCTTATCATTGGAGAACAATCAAGAGGGGTAACTGTTGGATCTGTAGGCGCCTTTAAACTGGGGTGAATACGGGTTTTAAAAACTTTTAATATATTTTATACGACTTGAAAACTCAGTAGATCAAAATAGTGAGTTTGAATAAAGATCTAAATTGTTTTATAATGAAAGAGAAAGAAATAAATAATTTAGAGAAATGAATAACAAACCAATTTCATTACACAAAAATAGACATGATTACTATTTATAAAATTGATTACAAAACTAGATTTCTATGATGCTAGAAATCGAAGGCGAAGAAGTAAAATCTCATTTTGTTTTCTATCTCGACTTGTATCTTCACGAACCAGTGGCTTTAGCCTATCCTCCCACAGATACAGACTCAAGCCTCTCTAGTCAATCCTCCCCCGAATTCGGCCTCAAGCACACCCTAGACCTACACTAGATCTAGTCGCCAACACAAGGCAAATTCCTCCCTAAGTCCTACCCACACCTAGTCGCCAACACGAGGCAAATTCACTACATGATTACAAGAGTAAAGAGATGCAAGCAATAATAATAATATGAAAAAACTCCCTATTTGAATCTCTTAAAGAAGTAGATGAAGACCCGTAGAGTATGATCGTAGTCGATGTGATCTTTTGTCACGATGATGAAGCGTATTGAAATCATCTTCACTAATCTCCTTAAACCTTCATGGATTTGTGGGAGTATCTCTCTTTAACTTCCTCTATATGTTGTGGCATGAAGCTCTGGAATTTAGGGTTGTGAGAGGATTATGAAGACGGAGCCAATGGGTCATTTTTATAGAGTTGGATCTACCGTCGGCGCTATCTAAGTTTGGGCATTATTCTGCGTGTGAGAATCTTTCATTTCTAGGCAAGCTAGCCATCATTCCTCTTGTGCATTAAGCTACCGCCTGCACTATCCCTACCGTCGGCACTATCATTTTTAGGCATTATTCTTTGCAGGAGTATCTTTCATCTTTAGAAGCGTCTACCGACTTCCCAAAGTGTTTTGAGATACCATCGGCGCTAGCATCTATCGCTGACAATAGCTTTCTTCTATATGCATCCTCCTTCCTGCCAGCTTGAATTTTACTTTCACGCTTTCAGGAGCTACCGTCGGCGCTAGCTGCTATCGCGGGAGCTACCACCCACATGTTTGAGTTTTGGCTCCATACTCAGGTGCTTCTTTCATATGTTATCCTTAAGTCATGATACGGCATTGTTTCCTACACACTTAAACATACATGATCAAATACACATAGGATTTGTTATTCTCAAATCTAGAAGATGCGGAAGACCATGTTCCAACAAACTCCCCCATTTGAAAATAACAAATCCATTAATTATAAATCAGAGCATTAATACATAAAGCATGACGAAACATATTTGTGTGTGAGAGAGATGACTTAGGATAAATTTGCAATTTTAGTACATATGCTCCCACTAAATGAAAGTTCCCCTTATATGAATGCTCCCCCTATATGAATGCTCTCTCTTAAGACTTTATTATGATTGATCTTCCCCTTTTAGCATTTATCATGTTATTTCTCCCCCTTTTGTTATTAACAAAAGTGAGTTGAGTATGCAAGAAACAAAGAAAGATGCTTTTGATTAAAAGGTAAGGCATGATCGAGCTTTTATTAGAAATGTAATGGTAAGGAGTTTTTAGCATAAAAAGGATTTTTAAAAAAAGGTCATATTTTTTAGCATAACAATAATATGCATGTTAGAACAACCAATATAAACATTACCAAGCAAGACTACCACTTGTTAAAGAAAAGGAATTTTGAGATTCAAGTAATGATACACTCCAAAAGAAAAGACTTAAATAAGCATGAAAGCGCAAGGTAAAAAATTAAATGGTAATGTTGCGGAAGACTTAAAGAAATACATGAAACATCTTTTTGTAATCATGACGATTCATAAGAAGAAATATGAGTTAAATTCCAAAATAAGATGTTTTTGTAAATCATTTTCCTAATAACATCTTTGAGGTTTACATACCAAACATTGTAGAGAGCATGCTAGGTTATCTAGTGCATTTATATATAAAGAGTAGTATAGAATTAGCATTTGGATCCAATACTCATGAGAAGAAGTGTTATGGAAGATAATGATGTGCACATAAGTGTATTTTGAAGAAAGTAAACAAATGATTTAATCAAGAAATACAAGACATATGGAGAGTAAAGTGCACAATAAAACACAAATAATTTTACTTCCACACACTTCAATGCACAAAGAAAAATTGCACAACTACCAAGGGGTTGTACACACACAATGCTTATTAAGACTTATCAGGGTGCAAAGTAGTGCTTTGGGGATCACACATTTTTATTTTTAATATCGCTATTTTTTATGATCTGGTGTACTTAAGAATAAGTGGTGTAGAAAACTAAGGTTTTCACAAGACACTTTACTATTCTTTCCAAGGTGCTCAACCTCAAAATGCTTATTAAGACTTATCAGGAGGTTCAAGTAGTGCTTGGTGAAGTTATCTTTGTCAATTTATTTCATAATTTTCTATTTTGTACAAAGTTGTCTGAATACACTTGTTTTGCAAACCAATGTAATTTTGAAAGCACAAGCACTTTTCCTAATTTTTAATCGTGTAAGTAAATGTAAAGTAGGTAAGATACTTCTGCAATTTTAATTCATTGTACAATTACAATACACAAGCAAGCATTCTTAGATTAAAAGCACATGTAGACTTGCCAAAATAAGTGACTGAAAAATTATCATTATCAATCATAAAACATTTACTCATACTTGGAGGCATGCTAATCTTGGTTCTACACAACTTTTGCAATTCAATTGATGCACATGTGTTTAGATATATCAAAGCATGATAAGAAGCAAAATAATGTTCAAAGTAGTTTGAAAAGATGAATGTCAATATTGTAAAAGGTCTAAATGATAGATTAAACCATGCTTGATATGAACAAGAAATTCCATATAGTTCTTTTCAATATTTTGACATTTTATCTTTTGATTTTTCTTAAAATGGGGAAAACAAACAAAACAAATTTCATAAATTTTGTAATGAGTTTCTTTTCATAAAACAAAAAATAATAATTTTTGCATAAACTGAAAGCAAGGACAAAATTTTTTGCATTTTGGAATTTTTAATTTGATTTTTCATAAAACAAAGAAATACACAAACAAAAATCCCCAAAATACAGAAATAAGTAGAAAAATTATAAGATCATATTTTTATAAATTTTTCAGAAATTTGAAGGACCGTGTTTTCAATCATGGAGCTAGCGCCGGCGGTAGGTCCTAGCGCCAGTGTTATCTCACAGAGAGTGCATATTTTAATCGTACAGCCTGGATTTTCTTTGATTTCACTTCCAATTTTACTTAATTATGTTTGTGCAAAGTAAGACCTGTCAAATGAAGTGAAAAGACGAGAAGAAAATGCAAAAAGTTGTGGAAGTTAAAATTTTAGACCATGTGCTCCAAAAAAAACTTTAATTCTAATTTTTTAAACAATTTGAGTTTTGCACGATCATTTAAGCTTAATAAGATAGGATATGCAAACAAAGAAGACATCATTAAAGAAATCAAATATGCGTGATTTTAGTGATTATATAAAAATAATGTTCATGCATAAAATAAAAATAGGTATGCCCTGGATTAAAATACCCAGACTATATGTCTACTCCCTAGCCCAGTACTAAGTGATGGATGGGCATGAGGAGCTGCACACATGTCGTAGGTTGGGGTGTTACTCCCCTATGCATATATTAGAGAATTCTCAACCTAGCACTATTTCCCCCTAGTGCCTTGCAAGGCCCCATAGGAACCCTCCTTGGATAAGGACAAGACGTGACTTAGAGGTTAGGTCTCTAATGCATCTGATCCTATGCCCCCGCTATTGTGAGACATACAATATTGGTATATGATCATGGGCATACAAAGCGTTATATGTTTATGAATGACTATGAGTTTATTTGAATTTTTAGAATGATAATATAAAACCTCATAGTTATCATGAATTCTAAGTTCCAAATTTTCTATTTTTATATCTTGACAAACATATGATAACTAACATTGCATTAGATTAGCATGATAACTAATAATATTCATTAGGATACAATGTTAGTATGATAATACATTCTTTCAATATGACTTTTGTGATTTTATTTTTAATCATGAATTATGAATATATATACTTTTCTGAAAGGCAAAATAATGATAGTTTTCTTTTTTAGTTATTGCAAGAGTACGCATGAGTCTATAATTAATTTGATCTTTGCTAGACTTTAGATGAACTTAGCAATTTATAGTGGATCTTGGACTTTCCGAGGTCTACCCTGTGAAGGGTTCGCACCGGCACTATGAGATGTGATGGGGTGACATCCCAGAACTCCCATTCTCAAGATATTTAAGTGTTATTGGTTGCTACCTATACTTAATATTTAAAATTTATAGATTCTGTTGGAAATTGTAATCACAATTACCTTGATTTGTGAGAAGTCACCCTTAAACTAAGATTGAATTGCATTTGTATTTGATATGCTTTTCCAGTATTGTCTTGCAGATTATCATCGCTAAGTGTAACTCAATGTCAGGTCACAATGGGTCTGCAAACACAGTTTCATACAATGTAATTCTTCATTATATGAAACATGGTGATGACTCATGTGTGATCTCACTATTGGGGTACACTTCATTTTCAAGACTATTGAAGACTTTGGAGTGCGGTTGCAGCAAGTGTTCAAGAGAAGAAAAGAAAATTGTTGAAAACAATTTTCCTAAGGACATGTCTCGAGAGATCAAGTATGTCTCGAGAGTTCTGACATGTCTCGAGAGGCAAGTTCTTTAGATCTCGGCATCTGTCCTTGTTGTCTCGAGAGATCAAGCATGTCTCGAAAGACCTTATGTCCAAAATCCTTGTAATGTCTCGAGAGATCATCGAGTTCTCGAGACATCTCCTTCCTGCTCTCTTTGCTTCATATTTCGAGAGATCCCTCATGTCTCGAGAGAACCCTTATGTCTCGAGAATTCTGTTCGAAATATTATCTAATTTGTTTTCTCTGTTCTTGTCGTTTCGTAAACGCTCTCTCCCGATCCTAACGGCTATATTGAGTGCATTTAAGGCCGGTTTATCCCTTAATTGCTTCCCTCTATATATAGGATCGCTCTTGAGTTATTAAATATAAGTTTTCAAATCGTTCTTAAACCCTAATTTCTCTCCCGATCAAAACGAACGAGAAAAGTGCCGCCTCGCCGTCGTCTACGATTGGAGATCGATCTACTTATTGGAGTTGCCGATTTCTATCAAGAAGGATTCGATTGATCCGTGTTCTGATTCTACAATCTCTATTGGATCGTTTCGGATTGCCAAAGACAGATTTGAAGGATCGTTGTTCTTCCTCATCGTTCTCAAAAGCTATTCAAGAAGAAGGAAGAAAACGCCTCTGTTATTTAGATCTGGTATCTCATTGTTCAAAACCTTTTATCATCTATTGTAGGAGTTGTTATCTCCGAGTTGTAGGAGAGGTTGTTCTCCAAGTTGTAGGAGAAGGTTTTCTCCGAGTTGTAAGAGAGGTTCTCTCTGAGTTTGTAGGAGTTTGAATCTGAGACTGTAGGATCGTTCTTGATCCGAGATTTAGTGAGTAGTCAAGTCTAGCTGTGGTGCTAGATTGGCGAGGCCGGCAGTGGAGTACCCAAGTACGGGGAACCACTATAAATTCCTGGTGTTATCTGTGGCTGTGATTTATTTTGTATGATGTGCTTTACGCTTATTCTTTAATTCCCCAAAAGACGTAGAGATCACCTATTCACCCCCCTCTAGGTGATTTAGGAAGGCAACTAGATACTTCAATTGGTATCAGAGGGTCGCTGTTCGTTGCTAGATTAACACCTTGAACAGGATCCATCCTTCTAGTTGCTAGCAAGCCATGGATAGAGTCAAGGAATCCTCTCTGAAATTGCCCATCTGCACTAAGGCCAACTTTCCTATGTGGAAGGAAAGAGTCCGTTTTTATATGGAAGCTGCAGACCCCAGAATCTTCCAAGTCGTGGAAGAAGGTCCACATGTGCCAATGACCACTTCGTCAACAAATCCTACTGTTCAGATACCTAAGAAAATGATGGATTTGACTAAGGATGAGATAGCTCTTGTTGCTCTTGACAAGAAGGCTAAGAACATAATTGCTAGTGCAGTGGACGACTCCATGTTGCAAAACTTAATCCACTGCAAATCAGCCAAAGAGATGTGGACATCCTTAATTGTTCTAATGGAAGGTACTGACGAGGTAAGAGAAGATAGAAGGTCTCTACTTAATCAAGAGTACGAGGCATTTAAGCAGAATAAGAAGGAGTGCATTGCTGATGCGTACGAGCGATTCTTAAAAATAGTCAATGGTCTGAGGAACTATGACAGGGAGTTCACAAACGGTGAACTAAATGACAAATTCTTGCGTTCCCTAACGAAAGACTGGGATAGCAAAATTGTTGCCATAAGAGAGTTTGGAAAACTGCCAAGTCTAGAACCTCAGAATCTGTTCGGAAAGCTGCTGTCTCATGAATTACAAATGAACATCCGAAAGTCTGAAGAGGATGTAAATCGAGCTTCAAGCAAAGAAAGAACCTTAGCTTTGAAGGCAGAGAATTCAAAGAAGAGCAAAGCAGTGATACCGATCAGAGAAAAGGAATCTGATATTGAAGAAGAATCAGAAGCCAGCTCCTCCTGTTCCGAACTGTCTGATGGGGAGTTC
This sequence comes from Dactylorhiza incarnata, assembly GCA_033032865.1. Classification (NCBI taxonomy): domain Eukaryota; kingdom Viridiplantae; phylum Streptophyta; class Magnoliopsida; order Asparagales; family Orchidaceae; genus Dactylorhiza; species Dactylorhiza incarnata. The sequence continues at coordinate 6,651,245 of JAWHQI010000068.1, forward strand.
TCTTTAATTTCCCGTCAGTTTAAGAAACTGCTGAACAAGCGAAGGCACATGAACAACAAGCCGTCTTCCTCGGATCATAAATATTCTCGTCGTGATGGCGAATATCACAGGAAGGGCTCAAGCAATAATGACAGGTATAAATCCAAACAGAACAAACACATTTCTTCTGACATTATTTGCTACTGTTGTAATAAGTCAGGGCACATGATTGCTGAGTGTCCCTATAAGAAGAAAGAAGGTGGAAGAAAAGAAGACAAGAAATCCATCCACGGAAAGAAGAAATCAGATAGAAGCTTCGTCGCTAAGAAAGCCAAAACTCTGAGCGACAGTGACTCCAATGAGTCGAGTGATGAAGAAGAAGCTTACTTCGGCCTGATGGCCATGTCTGATGATGAAGAAGCACCCTCATACACCGGAAAGGTAAATGATCACACTATCCTATCTGATTCTGATTATGCTTCGGCTGAACAAAAGGATAACCCCTCAGACGATGAATCTGAGCTCATGTCTCAATATACCAAAATGCTCCAAAGCTTTGACAAGTGCCGAAAGGTTGTCAAAACTCAGGGTAAGGAGATCATGGCTCTCAAGAAGGTGGAATCTAACTTGAGAAAAGAAGTTGAAGAACTTTCTTCTCTCAAAGAGGAAGTCCAAGCCTTGAAAGACAAGATCAAAAGCTTGGAAGAGACTCTTGCCCTGAGAGATCACTCGATAAATGTCTTGGAGGAACAGCTTGCGGCTGAGAAGAAGTTGGTTGAAGCATTCTCTCAACCTAAAACTGTTCTGCCAATTATTGGTACTTTTACCACTAAGGCAAAAGGAAGCGGTATAGGGCATGAAGCTAGTACTAGCAATTCTTCAAAAAATACAATTGCTAAGAAGAATGATCTGGTTGCTAAGAAAGCTACAACCAAAGAAAAAGGGAAAGCTCATCAAGAGCCTGTAACATTCAAGAGAGTCATATTCCCTACGAATGCTTATGATATGGAGAGTTCCTATGGTCATTTCACACGACCAATTCCTTTTTCACCTGTGAATGATCATAAGGAATGGGCTCCTCCCCGAAACTTTGGTGATAGCGCTTTCCAAGCACCTTATCAAGAGATTAATCGGAAAGGGTACGGTCCGTTTGTTCATGGTCCGAGCGCTAAGAAAGCACCAAAAGTGAATGCTGTTACACCAAAGCCGAAGAAGACAATACCACCTTGTGTGTGTTGTCCCCATGAGGCATCCTCATCGAAAAGGACTGCTCCTGCAAGAGCTAACGTTCAAAAAGTTAAGCAGGAGAGTGTAAAAAGAAGGTACAACAGATTCGACTGTTGGTGCTGCGGCAAAATTGGTCACTTTGCCATTGATTGTTGGTTTAATACAACGTATACTAGGAGACCACAAGTGAATGTTGCAAGGCAGACCACTCGCAATGTTAACATTCATCGTGGTGCTCAACTGACACGGGACCAAGGACCCAAATCTGTTTGGGCTCCTAAGGCGAAATGATTTGTTTTTGCAGGTATGTCCAAAGGCCAATAAAAATCCTATCTGGTACTTGGACAGTGGATACTCTCGGCATATGACCGGGACAAGAAGCCTTTTGCAAAACTACATTCCAGTTGCGAACGGTCCAAAAGTTATTTTTGGCGGTTCAGACAGAGGAATAACTAAAGGCTATGGTATGATTTCTAATGGCAATGTATCGTTTTCCGATGTAGCTTATGTGGAAGGATTACAACATAATCTGATAAGCATAAGTCAACTTTGTGATAAAGGATACATTGTTGATTTTCATAAAGATAAGTGTTTGATAAAGTCGGCTGAAAATCATGAAACGATTTTATCAGGCATTCGCTGTAGAAACATATTTTGTTTAAATTTTCTTTGTATATCATCTTCTACACCAGTATGTCTTTTGGCAAAAGATAGTGCATCTCTTGTTGACCAATGGCACAAGAGATTAGCACATATAAATCTCAAAACTATTAATAAATTGTTTTCTCAAACTTAGTGCGAGATGCACCAGATGTTAAGTGCATTAAAGATAGACCTTGTCATGCATGTGTAAAAGGCAAGCAAACAAGAGCTACCTTTAAGAGCATTATTGGCAAAGATTCAACCAGGTGTTTATACCTGCTCCATATGGATTTGTTTGGTCCTTTGCAAATTAGAAGTTTAGGAGGAAAATCTTACACATTGGTTATTGTAGATGATTACTCTCGTTTTGCCTGGGTATTCTTTCTGAAACACAAGTCAGGTACCTTTGACACTTTCACTAGTTTTGTCAGGCAAGTCCAGAATGAATTTAACTGTTCGGTGGTCAAAATCAGAAGTGACCATGGTACAGAATTTCAATCTGGAGCCATGACAGAATTCTGTGAAAGCCTCGGTATCTTTCATGAGTTTTCCTCTCCTCGAACTCCACAACAAAATGGAGTAGCTGAGAGAAAGAATAGAACACTTATTGAGGCTTGCAGAACCATGTTGAGTGACTCTTCACTACCTGAATATTTCTGGGCTGAAGCTGTCAATACTGCATGCCATGTGCAAAATAGAGCACTCATAAACAAAAACCATGAAAAGACTCCTTATGAACTTCTAAAAGGCAAGAAACCGGCCATTTCTTATTTTCGAATCTTTGGTAGTAAATGCTTTGTGCTAAACAATGGAAAGCATTACAAAACTAAGTTTAGTGAAAAGAGCTTTGAAGGTATTTTTGTAGGTTATAGTAGCCATAGTAGGGCATATAGAGTTTTTAATAAGAAAACCCTGGTGGTAGAAGAATCTATTAATGTTGTATTTGATGAGACGAGCATGCTACAAGGCAGCTCTTCTAGAATTTCTTCTGTAGACACAGGTTCAAAGCTGCAGGACTTAAGCTTGGATCAGCCAGTTGAAGAAAATTCTCAACACTTCATCAAAATTCCCCCAATAACTACCTATGAAGAAGATCATCCTGATGAAGAGCCAATCCAAGTGGAGGAAGATACTCCAACAGTAGAAGAAATTCCTATTGGTCCAAATCATGCAAGGAACCTCGGACTACGACAAATGAGGGATCATCCAGTTGATCAGATCATAGGAGATCCTCGTGAAGGAATAAGAACAAGACGAGGTACCATTAACGAAAATATGCATTTAAGTTTTCTTTCGCAGGTCGAACCTAAGAAATTCCAAGAGGCAGATGAAGATCCATCCTGGATAATTGCTATGGAAGAAGAATTAAATCAGTTCAAACGCTGTAAGGTATGGACACTTGTTCCAAAACCCAAAGACAAAAATGTCATTGGAACAAAGTGGGTGTATAGAAACAAGCTGGATGAAGAAGGAACAATCATAAAGAACAAAGCCAGACTTGTAGCTAAAGGATACAGACAAGAGGAAGGCATCGACTTCGATCAGACGTACGCTCCAGTAGCAAGGCTCGAAGCGATCAGACTCTTCCTTGCTTATGCTGCTTTCAAGGGTTTCACCGTATATCAAATGGATGTCAAATCCGCTTTCCTAAATGGAGACATTAAAGAGGAAGTATACGTTGAACAACCCACAGGTTTTGTTAATCCTGATCATCCCAATCATGTTTATTTATTACAAAAAGCTTTATATGGTTTGAAACAAGCTCCTCGAGCTTGGTATGAGACGCTGTCTAACTTTCTTCTTGAGAACAAGTTCACAAGAGGAAAGATAGATAAGACATTATTTCTTAGGGAAGTAAAAGGCAAGATTTTGCTAGTGCAAATATATGTCGATGACATCATATTTGGCTCTACGGATGATAACCTCTGCAAAAAGTTTTCTAAACTTATGCAAGGGAAATTTGAAATGAGCAGTATTGGTGAGCTGAAATATTTCTTAGGACTTCAAGTGAAACAGTCTGAAGATGGAATCTTCATTTCTCAGACGAAGTTCACTAAGGAGTTGATTAAGAAATTTGGAATGGAGAGTGCAACCTCTATGAGGACTCCAATGAGCTCAGCTACGTCTCTGGACAAGGATGAGAAAGGGAAACCTTTTGATGAAACTAAGTACAGAAGCATAATTGGCTCCTTGCTCTACCTTACTGCCAGTAGACCTGATATAATGTTTTCTACATGTGTATGTGCTAGATATCAGGTGAACTCTAAGGAATCTCACTATACTGCTGCAAAGCGAATTTTGAGATACCTTAAAGGCACACCAAATCTATGCTTATGGTACCCAAGAAGTAATGATAGCGAACTAATTGGTTTTTCAGATGCAGACTTTGCAGGTAGCAAAGACGACAGGAAAAGCACTTCTGGGACGTGTCAATTCCTCGGAAGGAGACTTATTTCCTGGATTAGCAAGAAGCAGATTTGTGTTGCAATATCAACCGCCGAGTCAGAATACATTTCTGCTGGCAGTTGTTGCGCACAACTTCTATGGATAAGAAATCAACTTCAAGACTACAACATGAAGATCAAAGACATTCCCATGTTTTGCGACTCTTCCAGTGCAATTGCTATCGCAAATAATCCAGTCTCTCACAGTCGGACAAAGCACATCGAGCTACGATATCACTTTATCCGGGAGCATGTGGAGATGGGTGATATAAATCTAAGTTATGTCCCCACGGATAAGCAAGTTGTTGACATATTCACGAAGCCACTGGATGAGACTAAGTTCTCCTTCTTCAAGACGGAACTTGGAATGCTCAACATGGAGTAATGTTCACATCAACCAAAACCATGAAGACATGAAGATTTAAAAAATTCAGAATTTTTCCTGAAAACTTCAGGCATGTCTCGAGAACTACATGTTGTCTCAGGAACTATCTGTTTTCTCGACAACTCAAGTCACTTTAAAATCTCGACATCATCCAAAGGACTTCAGGGAACTCTCGAGACAGGCTGGTTCTCGCGAGACAAGTTCAAGATCTCGAGATATGGTGATGTCTCGAGATATGGGTTATCTCTCGAGACATCAATGAAGGAAATAACCTGTTGAAACTCCTGAGTTCTCGAGACATACCCGATGTCTCGAGACATAGATTTCCTTAAGAATTCCAAACGTCAGGTACGCGCCATTTCCACTCTTAATTTTCTTCAAAATGTCATTTTAAACGTCAAATCAAAATCATATATATATATAAGAAATCGAAAACTTGATGTTCATGAAATCAATTTCCGAGTTCTCCCCGACCTTTCGACTTTCTCTCGAGCGGCGACGGTTAGCGACAGGTCTCAGTGCTCTCGGTGGCTCTCGTTTCTTCATCCTCTCTGTTCGACAGTTCTCCATATCTTGCCTCAATGGCTCCTTCTTCTCATCCAAAGATCGGCGTCGGCAGTGAAGTCATTCGCTCAGGAATCGCCGGTTTATCCGATGATTTCAAAAACCTGTTTTGCTTGCTTGATGCCGCCGGTCTTGCTTTCATTCTTGAGCATCCTTGTCGGGTGTTGTTTGATGAGGTGGAAGAATTCTTTATCAATGTGAAACCTATTAAGGAAGGAAGAATGCTGATCTCTTTTGTTAAGGGTATCAAAATCAAAGTCTCTCCAAAGACTCTTACTAAGTATTTGTAGATGTCTGAAATAGAAGCTGAAGAAGATCTAGATGACAATGACTGGTTGAGAACAGCAAGGTATTGTGGTCTGGATTCAGATTTCTCTGCAGTGAAGAGGCACAAGATGAGTGATGTGGGGAAGCTTTTGGTGGACATTATATTAAAAGTTCTATTCTGCAAGACAGGCACACAAGGGCATGTGTCTGAAGAGACTTTTCTGTTGATGGCTGGAATCGTGTCAGGGAAAAAGAGAGATTGGGCCTCAATCTTATTCTCTAATATCAAAGCCTGTATTAATTCTCCAAAATTTGCCCGGATCATCTCATTGTTCCTGAATCAGTTCAATCCTGCTATTTTTGACATGTCTAAAGGTACAGTCATCCACCATCTCAAGAAGATCAATGTTATCTCTATGCAGAGATGGGACATTCGAATCAAGAAGCCAGGAATGGCTAATGCTCCTTCTGAGGGGGAGACTCATCAGTCTGCAGCTGCAAGTGAAGCAGAAATTCCTCCTCCTCGGATTCGTTCTAAAGCTTCAAGTCGTGCCAAGCTGCCAATCCGTTCTAAAGCAAAAGGTCATCCCTCTTCAGCTCCAACAGAACTCATTCCATCAGTGACACAGTCAGATCCGTCAGATACTATCCCATCACCCTCTCATGTTCACACTCAAGATTCAGTTCCACCACCACCTCCTTCTCCATCAGTTGTTGCAGCAGAAACTTCTTTAGCAAATAAGATAGTTTCAGCTGTTCTGAAGAACATTCAACAAGAAATATCTGCAGGGCACAGTCCCAGTGGCCAACAGGCAGGGTCTGGTGCTGATTATGTTTTTGAAGATGATGATGTTATGTCAGTTCATGAATTATCACCTCCCCTAGTACATGTTGAGGAGGAGTCAGAGTTTGACACAACCAAGAATGCTCCAGATGAGCTAGGTTGTGCAGAAGATAATAAGGTTTCTTCTCTTGAGATTGAAGAAATCCCTGGTGATGCTCCTGGTGCTGCCCCTGCTGCTACTCTTCCATCCTTTCATCCTTCCCCTCCAATCCATGATGCAGATTCTCTTCTGGGCAAGATTGAAGCTATGCTCAAGAAGCAAAGTGAACAGTTTGAGAACTCTTTGACAACTGTTCACAGGAAGATTGCCTCAGTTGAAAGTGATCTTGGTAGGGAGTTAGCCAAAATCAAATCAAATTATGAAAATCTCTCTGATTTGATGAGTCTAGGGAGCAAGCAAATTGAACTTGCAACTGAAGGTGTAGGCACAGTGTTGAAACAGACTGTAATAGTAACCCAACTTCAACAATCGATGAGTAATGATGCAGAAGCTAACACCTTCAGAGTTGTTGATGAGGTGGGCCATTTTAAAGATGATATTCTCCAAACCCTATCTGTAGAAGTCAGAAAGGGGGAGGAAAATATAGTAGCTCAAATGACAGACTTGATTGAAAGCTCCGTATCTACTCTTCAAAGCTCATGGAAATCTCAGTTTGATCAGTTCTCTTCCAGGATGCTGAAGCAAGTTGCTGATATTAATGCTTATTCCTTCAAAACAGCAACGTGGCTTCATAATCAGATCTTTCCTGAGTTGGCAATTGATCCAGATGTTCCTGTTCCTCAGTTTTCTCCAAGGCCAGAAGAACTACTTGGGAAGGCTCCTATTATTTAAGAACAATCAGATAGGGCTGGGACCAAAAGAAAAAGAATGTTTGGTGAAGGTCCTTCTGCTAGTCGATCTGTTCCAAGTTCTAGCTCTACAGGTCAGTGCAAAGCTAAGGTTGAGAAGAGTTTTCCAGAAATCTGGAGCCCAGTCTCAAAAGACATTATTCTTGAAACCTATAAGTTAGTTCATGAAGATAAAATGAATAGATCTGAATGCTACAGCTCTCAAGAATGGGAAAAACATGAGACAGCTCAAAGGAAGAGAAGGATTCATTTCAGGGCTTTTGGTTATAATAATGCTGATGCTCCGGATCCACCTCCGTTTTACCATCCCAAGCCTCATGCTTATTTCTCCAGACAAGAAGAAAAGATGAAAAGAAGATCTTGAAGGATAGTGCTGATACTGTCAAGACATATTCTGTTTTGGTTCTGATTTTGTTGAACATCAAGTCTTCTTAACAATTCAATTTAGACATATATATATATATATATATATATATATATATATATATATAATTGTTGATTTGATGTTCTCTACTTATTCATTTTCATATCTTTGTGTAGTGTAGCATATTTGTTCTATATTGTTGTAATTCAACTTTGTATATAGGGTTCTGACTTCTACAAATAGGGGGAGATTGTTGGAAATTGTAATCACAATTACCTTGATTTGTGAGAAGTCACCCTTAAACTAAGATTGAATTGCATTTGTATTTGATATGCTTTTCCAGTATTGTCTTGCAGATTATCATCGCTAAGTGTAACTCAATGTCAGGTCACAATGGGTCTGCAAACACAGTTTCATACAATGTAATTCTTCATTATATGAAACATGGTGATGACTCATGTGTGATCTCTCTATTGGGGTACACTTCATTTTCAAGACTATTGAAGACTTTGGAGTGCGGTTGCAGCAAGTGTTCAAGAGAAGAAAAGAAAATTGTTGAAAACAATTTTCCTAAGGACATGTCTCGAGAGATCAAGTATGTCTCGAGAGTTCTGACATGTCTCGAGAGGCAAGTTCTTTAGATCTCGGCATCTGTCCTTGTTGTCTCGAGAGATCAAGCATGTCTCGAAAGACCTTATGTCCGAAATCCTTGTAATGTCTCGAGAGATCATCGAGTTCTCGAGACATCTCCTTCCTGCTCTCTTTGCTTCATATTTCGAGAGATCCCTCATGTCTCGAGAGAACCCTTATGTCTCGAGAATTCTGTTTGAAATATTATCTAATTTGTTTTCTCTGTTCTTGTCGTTTCGTAAACGCTCTCTCCCGATCCTAACGGCTATATTGAGTGCATTTAAGGCCGGTTTATCCCTTAATTGCTTCCCTCTATATATAGGATCGCTCTTGAGTTATTAAATATAAGTTTTCAAATCGTTCTCAAACCCTAATTTCTCTCCTGATCAAAATGAACGAGAAAAGCGCCGCCTCGCCGTCGTCTATGATTGGAGATCGATCTACTTATTGGAGTTGCCGATTTCTATCAAGAAGGATTCGATTGATCCGTGTTCTGATTCTACAATCTCTATTGGATCGTTTCGGATTGCCAAAGACAGATTTGAAGGATCGTTGTTCTTCCTCATCGTTCTCAAAAGCTATTCAAGAAGAAGGAAGAAAATGCCTCTGTTATTCAGATTTGGTATCTCATTGTTCAAAACCTTTTATCATCTATTGTAGGAGTTGTTATCTCCGAGTTGTAGGAGAGGTTGTTCTCCAAGTTGTAGGAGAAGGTTTTCTTCGAGTTGTAAGAGAGGTTCTCTCTGAGTTTGTAGGAGTTTGACTCCGAGACTGTAGGATCATTCTTGATCCGAGATTTAGTGAGTAGTCAAGTCTAGCTGTGGTGCTAGATTGGCGAGGCCGGCAGTGGAGTACCCAAGTACGGGGAACCACCATAAATTCCTGGTGTTATCTGTGGCTGTGATTTATTTTGTATGCTGTGCTTTACGCTTATTCTTTAATTCCGCAAAAGACGTAGAGATCACCTATTCACCCCCCTCTAGGTGATTTAGGTAGGCAACTAGATACTTCAGACTCAATATTTTCCGAAAGAGAAAAATTGAAGTTCATGATTTCATTAATCTAGATAAATATCTCATAACAAATTTAGAATTTGATTTATATGGATAATATAACATATTTATAGGCAATGAATTTAAGAAAGGTAGAAAGGTCACTAAAATAAAATATGACTTTGAATTTTTATAAACTCATTATGCTTTAAAAGATAAAATCATATTTAAAATAATAAATAAGATGACCATGACATGATAGCTTAAGAATGTAAAATTAAAACAAAAGAAAAAAGAACATTAAGCATATCATGAAGTAGAGTATTATTATTTCATTTATGAAAAGATTCTACTTCATGCAATTTAATGATACCTAACGAATAAGAGATTTAGGTATCCAAAGGGGACCAAGTGTGGTAGTTCCTTTGGGTACCCAAATATAACGTGTTGGCTTGTGGGGAGATAGTGATGAATGGGTCCTTTCATGTAAAGTTAATGTTTCATTTTTAATTTTAGATCTTCATTCATACTTGGGTTCAATATTATAATTATGCATCAAATTTTCATATTCATTAAACTTAGGCTTAAAATAATGATGACTTTTGAAATAATTTTTCATAGGAAATTTTTGGACATTTGAATTTAATTTGGGAGATACATAAAGAGGGTTAGAATTCATTATGCTTTTATGATTAACCATTCTACTAGGTTTATGTTTAATAAATTTTAAAATACTAGTATAAGTTTTATACATGTTTAATGATAAACTAGAAATAAAAGATTTTTTATTACTTGTAAATTTTTGCACAAATAGTTTTAATGATTCTAGTTTATTAGATAAAATATTATTTTCATTTGCCAATTTTTCATTATGCTCTTTTGAAATTAAAAGTTCTTTTTCAAAATCCTTGAATTTTTCTTTAATATATGTACAATCAAAACAAGGCTTTGAAAATTCAATTAAAGAGCAAGATGGAGAAGCCACATCACAACTAGATTCCACATTAACATTAACTTTTAGCCTTTTATTTTCTAAATGTAATTTCTCATTAGCAATTTTTAATTTCTTAATTTTACATTTAGCAATTTGTAGCATATGTAATGTGGAAATGGAATTTATCACAAAAAGAGAAGAATTTGTTTTCCTTACATTGCTATCGGAAGAGGCAAGATTTGAACATTTAGTTCCTTTGACATCTTTTTGGCATTCCTCTTCCAAAGATAAGATTTCTTCTTCTCTTCCACTTGATGTGCACTACATTGATCCATCATGAGAGGAGTTTTCTTGAACATCTGTGCAAGCTTGTATGTTCTCCAATTCTTGCATTTGTTCCATACCTGTAGATGAAGAATCAAAAGTTAACTCAAGAAAATTTCACATCTCATATGCAGTAGGAAAATTATAAATGAGTTTGGAAATATTTTGATTAAGTGCACAAAATAGACAATTCCTTGATTTAGCATTTAAGACACACTCTTCCCTACTCAACCCATTTGGTGGCTTCCTAATTGTAATATTCCGTATTTTAATATCTAATGACTTAAGAAATTTTTCCAATAATATTTTCCACCCTTAAAATTTTTTTCCTTTAAATAAAGATGGTGCCAAAGATTTTCCCTCTATATAAATATTTCTCTCACTAGTAGAAGCGAGATCATGACTATAAAGCGCCATTATTCATGGGTGTTAAACCATTTTGGAATAACCTGGCTCTGATACCACTTGTTGGATCAACAGGTGCCCTTAGAGGGGGATGAATAAGGGTTTTAAAAACATTTAATATATTTTGAAAGTGCACAGTGTGCCTCTGAGATTCCTCTAGAGGGGGGTGAATAGAGAATAAATTTATTTTTATCCTAACTGTGAAAATAATAAACTTAACTAAGGATTTATGCTCAACAAGAACATAGGCAGAATAAATATGATACAGGAAATAAATGCAGAATAGAAAGAACTTGGGACGGCACAGAAAATTAATAACCAGAAGATACACCGAATTTTTTATTGAGATTCCCCAAAATATGGGTACTCCCCTCTTCTACTACCTGGTCGGGATGCACCACTGTGCCTGAGCCTTTTGGTAAGGAGACTCTTAGAACCACTGATCTTTTGACAAGGAGATCATGAACCACCTGATCTTTTGATAAGGAGATCTTGAACCACTGAATCTTTTGGTAAGGAGATCTTCAACCACTGAATCCTTTGAAGAGGGATTAATAAAACTCTTTTACAGAATGAGAAAGAAAGAGAAGGAAGCTAGTTGTAGTAATTCTATTCTCAGAATTCTTGAGAAGACTCTATGAAGAACAACCTATTAGATGTTCCACAGGATCTGCTCTTGATTAACCCCTGCTTTAGATAGTGATGAATTGCAGGTGCTTTGTATGTCAGATCCTTTCTGCTTCTGCTGATTGAGATCTGGATACTAAGAGATTATGATGAAGAGCAGCTTTCAGATCCTCTGTTCTATTAAATGAAGAACATCAGAGCTTTCTTTTATTTTCTCTTTATCTGTGTTAGGGTTCCTAAGTGAGGGAGAAGAAGAGGAATCTCTAGCAAGAAGGAAGATGGCTGATTTTGATTAATGCCCTTATCTATTTATGTCTTCTCTTCTCCTTTTATTCTCTCTATTTAATTTCAAATTTCTTTCCTTTCTGGTATGCCCTGAAAAGGTAATCTACCCACGACATTCTCTTTCTTTCCTCTTTAATTCTCGGCTCATCCATCTACTAGGAATATGGTTCCTAGAAACCTTTTTGTCTCCTTCTTTAATGCTCCTTTCTATTTCAGGCAATTATTAAGCCGTTGGGGAACAGTCTTGAAGGATGTGGGCCATGAAAAGAAGGATCAGAGAGACAGCTGAAAAGATATACTTTTACAGACTGTATTCGACGTAGCATCGAATTCATTTCTTCTCTTATCGACGCAACTTCGAGTTCTTGTAGAAGTAGCTTCGATTTCATCTCTGCTCTGATTGAACTCTGCTAGTCAACATTGCGTCGACATCTAATCGATGTGTCCATCAAGTTGATCTGCCTGGCTCTGAACATCATCTTCTGCGTTGAGATGAAGTCGACGTTGCGTCGACTTTAGATGGCTTCGACAGATAACCTCTTCTGCGTCGAGTTGAAGTAGAAGTCGCGTCGACTTCACTAGTTACTCCGATAAGTCCTTGACCTCTAAGTTGATATCTATTCGACGTAAAGTTGACTTGAATTACTTTGACAAAAAGGTTGAACCACTTGGGCTTCTAGTCAGAGCAGCGTCGATATGGACTCAATGTTGCGTCGAATTCTATTCGACGCAAATGTTAACTTAGCCCAATTTTGCTTCCCTTGATCTGGTCCTGTCACCCTATGTTGAGTGTGATATCCTAAGACATCTAATGACCAGAATACCCTCACTATACAATGGGTACCTCAATCCTAGTAGCTAAAATCACTTTCATATAATTTGTTAAGTTAAATCAAGGGTTTTTCCCAACAATCTCCCCCTATTTATCTTAACAAATTTTACAGATTGAATAAAGTGATTTTACATATTCTTTTGTATAAATAACAGTACATTCATTACAACATAGACATAACATAGGACAGACTGAAATCATATGCAGTTCCATTTAGTTGGCATGCAGTAAAGTTGTATAACATTGTTCTTCCCATAATATATTTGTGTTCAAAATGAATAATCATAGAATACCTTCATAAAATTTAGGAATCCTTCTCAGGGGTCTTTCTTTTTCTTGAGAATACTTTTGATAAGACTTGCCTCATTTAAACTTTTCAAGGCACATCATCATCATCAATTGGCTTTTCACCCCCATCTCTGTTCTTCATAGCATCTGCTTCATCAGGCTCAACAGCATGAGTACTGTCTTTAGGAAGCTCCCCATGTGTTTGTGTATTCTGCTCAGCCTCCTAGGAAGCTTCTTGTGCAATCTATGCAACCTGATATAGTAGATCTTCATTTGTAGGCACATCTTGGATAACTGTTGTAGCTACAGCTTGCATTTATATATCTAGTTTCCTCTGAATATCAAAAGCGGGCTCCCCTTGAACTATAGGCTCCCCCTGAATCAGTGCATCCTGAAAGGTGGTCACCTTGTCAAGAGCAGGATAATTATCAGCATTGGCCTGATCCTGTCCACTCAAGTCAAGGACAGGTCTCTCTTCCTCTAGGATATTCTCCCCCTTCTTGACCTTGCTGTCCAGTGAGGTTAAAAACTCTTTTGTCACCATGGAGGAAGACACAAAATCTTTTAGGCTCTGAAAGGATCTTTTAAATCTTAATAACTCACCCTCCATCTGTGAGTATTTTCTTTCAAACTTTCTAGCCTGAGAGGCCACTTTATCTGCAATGGTGGATGAGGCAATGGCCACAGCCTTAGAAATGATCTGCTCAAGATCAATTGTGGATGGATGTGATGTAGATGGAGGAGGTGATGGAGGGAGTTCTTCTTGGATGGGGGAGAGAGGCTGATTGAACTATGGTGAGACATGAATAGGTGGAGGAGGTGGAGCATGTTGATGATCTGGAATGTGGGTGGATGGTAGTTGATGGGATGATTGTGAAGATGGCTCAGGGGTTGAGGAGGATTGGTGTTGTTGTTGTTGTTGGGGTGAATGTGGGGTTGTAGTATCATCCTGATGAGTATCTGGGACATTGTCCAGTGGAGGTGGAGAGTGAGCAGGAAGGATAGCATCCCTTGGAGGGTCTAGTGTGTGCCTTTCTGGCTCTTGATGAGGAGGAGATGGAGGAGGAGAGACTGGAGCTTGACCAGGCTTCACTATTTGCCTGGTCCACTTGGAAAATATCCCTATGTTAATCCTCTTCCCATAACGAATAGGCACACCTTTTGACTTACACACACTGGGATAGTGGTGAAGAAGTACCTGACTCATGATCCTCATGAAAGAATTTTCCTTATGGGCATACTTATGCCCAATCATTCTTAGGAGACATCTTCCCCAATTGATCTTCTTCTTCAGAATAAGAGCTCCCATTATCTGCAGTTGCAGCTTTGTAATAACATCATGTGCAGAAATCTTACTATTACTCTAGAGGGGGTGAATAGAGTATTAAAAACTTTTCCCTTAATTTTATAGCGGAATTAAAATAGTGATATATATATATATGTGTGTATGTTGAGTGAGTTATAAAAACTGAATAAAGAAAGCAGCACAGCACAAGCGACGTAGAAATTCACAAGCACAGAGACACAAGGATTTTTATAGTAGTTCCCCAATAAACCTGGGTACGTCTACTCTTCTACTACACTTGGTAGGATCCACTAGGTTTTTGATCAGGTGCCCTATCACCAAGGGGTTTTTGATCAGGTGTCCACACACCACATAGCTTTTGATCAGGTGCTCAAAACCAACAGGATTTTTTTGATCAGGTGTATTGCCACCAAGAGGTAAACTTTTGAAGGGAGTTTTAACCCTGTACAAGATGGAATAAAAAGGGGTTAGAATGTTCTTCTCTGTAAACAATCTGAGAGAAGACTCTAGTGGATGAATATGGTGTAAAGCTCCCCCTGTTTGATTGAAATTATTGACAGCTAGAGGATGGAGCTTTCTCTTGAATCAAATTATCTTCCTTGATAAGCTGATGAATCTGAGAGACAGATGTTTCTTAGATTATTGTTGCTCTATAGAAGATTTGAAACTTGCAGCAGAATGTCTGAAAGATTTGTCTTGAAGATGTTCTCAGAGAAATGAGATGCTGATTGAGGAAGAAGATCAACTTTCTTTTCTTTTCTGAATGATATTTTTTTTTCTTGACAGAAGCTCTGATATTCTCTATATCTCAGTATTTTTTTTTTGTTCTTGTCTGACTATATGAGAATAATCTCCTGTATATCTTCCTCCAGTTTTTCTTTTTGAAATCTCTGACAGACATTAATTGCAAATCCCTTATATTAAGGAATAAAATATATCTGAAGAGATAATTTGAAAACACAAATCTGCTACGCTGTTTATCTTTTTCCTTTTCCATGGATATGTCCTTTTCCAAGAAATGTCAACGGCTACAATCTTTAAATAATAAAGGAAATATATCATCCTACTTATCTGGTGTAATAAATCCGTTGTTGTAGTCAATCTGAGTTCAGAGAATGAAATAATATGATCTATCTGAAACTTTCTGAAATTAAATAAGAATTCTTCGATCTGAGCAAAATTCGTCGATCTCAATAAACTTCCTCGAACGCAGATTCGTCGACCGCTGATCTGAGCAAAATCGTCAACCGCTGAGACGGGATCGTTGACCGCTGAGACGGCTGGGTTTTGTCGACCACTGAGATGGGATCGTCGACCGCTCAGACTTGAAAATCGTCGAAAGCAGAGAGAATTTCGTCGAACGCTGAGAGCAGTTCGTCGAACCCAGTGCAGAGTTCGTCGAACGCAGAAACTTAGAGAAATTCTAAGTTCTAGCTATCTTATCAGCCTAAAACTATGACCCTTAGACTATACAATGGGGGTCAACTTAATCCTAGTCAACACATAGTAATCCTAGCCCAAATCAGTAATAGGGTTGTTCCAACAATCTCCCACTATTTAGGTTAGGATACTATTTGACAAATTTCAAATAATAAACAGCAGAAAAACAGCAGAGCATAAAATATATCTGACACAATGTAAAACCATTTCAGCAGATAAAATGAGAAGTGCTCTGAGTTTGACAATATTACAATAAGGTAGAAATGTCAACCAAAAATAAATAGATCAAAAACCTTTTATTTATTTGTTGATGGAGGCTTGAAGATGATTTGTCTGTTTGGGTTTTCAGATTCTTTCTTGCTCATGTACAGATCCTGAGCTCCCAGAATGGTTTGAGATTTGACTTGAGGAACCACTTTTTCTGGGTGCTTTGCTAAGTATTCTTCAGCATTGAATACATTTTTGGATTTGTATTTTTCAAGTTCTTTGTTTCTGTAATCTAACATAGTTGTAATTTGAGAAAAATCTTCGCCTTCTGCTGTAGCTTTATTAATCTTGGCTATTGCAACAGATTCTTGGAATCTTGCCATTTGTGCTGTCCTTTCTTCTTCGGGATTGGGAAGAGAAGGGCTGAACTCAGAGATATTGTCTTGAGCATAAGAAAGATTTTGAGGGTTTTTGTTTCTGTGAGATGAGCCATCAGAAATATGAAGCTTGTAATCTGAAGATATCAATCTTGAGGAGCCTGAGGGAGGTCTTGAAGACCTAGAACATTGAGAACCACTAGAACTAGCTGGTCTCTTAGATTGCTGGGAGGAGTATCTTGGAGAGGAGGAAGAGAATTTAGTTAAGCCAGCTGCACCTGCTGCTTGAGGAGGAGGAGGAGGAGGATGATTATACTTGACAGGTTTGTCAGAGTAATAACCAGTCTTCTTCATTTTCTTTCTCCTGTTTGCTTCATTTCTTGAGATCCTCATCCAAGCTGGAGCGTCCTTGGTGAGAGGAATATTATGCAGAATCTAGTATGGAATGTCATTGTTGGGATTGGGAGGATTAGGAGCAGCCTTTGACATATGCTTTGCTTTTCTCTTCTTTTATGATCTATCATCAGAATCATCAAAATCAGTGTCATCATCATCAGAATCAGATGATGAAAGATTATCATAAATAGCATCAATGAGTTTCAGGAATTTAGAAGTATCTTTCTCAGGATTTAGTTTTTCAACAATGTCATTCTGAACTTGGACTGGAGGAGCTGGACTATCTTCAACAATTGGAACTTGAACTGGAAATTCAAAACTTTTGATAATTTCGTTCAATATATCTTTACTTGCAGGAGCAGTATAAGGGACAATTGCCTTTGAATAGCCTTGGGGCTTTGGCAAATATGAGTAAATTGTATTGAAAACTGTATTGAATTTGGAAAGCAAATAAATAACATCTATAGAGGAATTAATAGAGATATTATTTATTTCTTCTACTACTGGAATAGTTGTATCTATCATATCTGTATCAGCCTGAACTGCTTCTGAACTGGCTTCTGTAATTGTTGGAGCTTCTTCACTAGATATCTCCTCCTGCCTGGTTTCAGGAATCCCTGAATCCAGGCCCCTTGAAGAAGGGACAGAAGTAGAGGAGGAAGGTAAAGAAGATAGTTTGGCAGAGAGGTCAGCAATGGCTTGAAGAACTGGAGCAAGCTTTGCATCCAGGAGATCATTTAGCCTTGGAGCAATATGGTGATATATCTGATCAGCAACAGCTTTAAAATCAATAAAAACAAGATCTTGATTGGGGTGAGAGGATGATGGAATGGTGGATGGGAATGCAATGTTGGTAACTTGAGCTGTGGGTGAATGAATAAGACAATAATGGTGAATGGGTGAGTGAGGTGGAGAAAGAGCTGGAGGGATAGGAGATTGAGGTAGTGTAGGTGATTGAGAATCAATGTTGAGGGGAGAATGAATGTCATTGAGAGATGAAGGCTCTTCAGATGGGTGAGTCTGAAGAGTAGGAGAAGGAGAAGGGGGTGGAGAGTTGTGTGGAGAGAGGATTTCATCAAGATGAGTAATGGTAGCATCTGGAATGAAGGAAGAGGAGGGCTCATTATATTGAGTTGTCTGAATGAGGGGAGAAGATGGCAATGAGGAAGGGAAGTTTATGGGAGAGTTTGGAGGTGGGATGTCTTCAGAGGAAATGATTTGTGGAGGTGGGAGAGGAGGAGAAGAAACAACTAGAGGAGCTTTTGGAAGGGTTAGGGAGTGACTGAGTCAGTCCTGGTATCTTCAGAAGCTTGCCTGGGGGCATCTGCCCTAGAATTCTTCTTGGGAATTACCCTTTCCCATCTACCAAACAAAGCTGATATCAGCCTATTACTGGCATTGATAAAAAAAATTTGAGAGACCAGGAGGTCTGGATGCCTTTCCTCAAGGTAGATTCCTAGAATCCTACCATAACCAACGTTTGCCTTACTTAACTTCTTCCTGATTGATTCAAAAATGATCATACCCCAATTGATCTTCTTTTTCTAAACCAAGGCCACCATCACCAAAAATTGGTGCCTTGTAATGTAGTCATGGGCAGAAGTTTTCCCTAGCAAAACCTTGCCTACTACATCAGACATAAACTTATACTCCACAGATAAGTTTTTCTTTAACAGGTGGTTAGGGTTTCTAGAGGAGTGACCCATTTTAGCTAAAGCTTCATTAAATTCACCAGAAGATATATCCAAATCTTCATCTCCATTCACAAAACCAAAATATTTAGTTAAAATTTCAGAAGTAAGAATGACCTGATGTCCTGAGATTGTTCCTGATAATCCATCATTCTCTGGCTTTACTGTATAAGCCCATTCCTTAATTTCAGCCACTGGTAGTTTGATTCTGGTTGTCATCATCTTCTTTAGTTGTTGTTCTTCAAACAAGTGAAGAATATCCAGAAAGACTTGGTCAGAAAGCTCGAAGGATTTGAAGTCAATGTCGAATCCAGCGTCGAACTTCATAGATGAAAGAACTGCTTGCGAAATCGCCATTTGTACCTGCAAAAGAGAGAGCGATCAAGTGCAAAGGGAACTGGAGGGAAAAGGGTTTCTGTAGGAGCAAGAATAAAATAAGATGAAATCTTTGAATATATTGAGAGATCGGAGAAGGGCTCACACTTTCGTGGAGCAGGGTTCGGCTAAACCTAATAGAATCAGAAGTCGAAAAGACTTTGGGCTTCGCCTGACTGCGTTCGACGAAAAATTAATTTTCGTCGATCTCAGTTTGACGATTGATGCGTGTCGGCAAGTGCACCGGTCGCTGTCAAGTAATAAATGTGGAGAGTGGCCTCCCCGAATGTCGGTCTCTTGAGGAATGCAGGTTGGGTGAACGAGATGCGTAGCGTGACTCTTGTTACACTAACGAAACACACATGAAAAAGGGGGGTTTTGGTTGGTTTGTCCTAATCTTAGCAACAGTAAAAGAGATGCGGGTCGAAAGCACCGCTTCGCAAGGTGAGATGGATGCAACGGCCGCGATGCCGTGCTTCGTGAGGCGGATGGAGTGTGTTCTAGCGCGAAAGGGTGAGGGTCGTAAACACCTCTTCACAACCGTCGTTAGCTCTTGCTAACATGAAACAAACACCTTGCGTGCGTGTGCGAGTGAGTGAGTGAGAACGGAGTGAATCACAAGCAAACCATGAAGAACAACAAGGAAACATTCATTTCAACAAACATCACCATAATATTCGAGTTTACACGGTTCAACGAGTACAATGGAGGAAAGAGGAAAGAAATAACCGATGGTGAAGACTAGCGGCCGTTCACGGCCGGAATGGTAGGTTGTCGGGCTACCTCCGGACTCGGGCGGACTATGCTTCCGGCGTAGAGAGCTGTCACGATCTCCCTACGTAGCTCCGTCGTCTTCGACTTTAGGTTCCTTCTTCTTCTCACCGGACGGAATGAGAGAATGGTTGCTTGGAGGCTTGCGGACGATGGAGAACACTCACGGCCAATGGAGGAAGTCTTGGAATGGGTAGAGGAAGCTTCCCCTTGCGTAAAAGATGAAGTGGAGGCGTCCCACGGTGGAGGTCGGCGGCGTACGGAACAGGAACTCCGCTCCCGGCGGCTAAAATTACCCTAAAAATCGCAACAGACGTTTAAATAGGCGCTGGAATAAATACTGCGCATGGTCATTGGCGCACGACCAGTGGTCGTTCGCACTGGAATTCTGCGATCGTGCGCACTGCCTGGGTGGAACCTACAAGATACGAAATTATAAAATAAAATGTTCGCACGACCAGTGGCGCACGACCGGTGGTCGTGCGCACTATCGTCGGTGGTCGTGCGCATTAGATGAAACAGAACTCATAAAATAAACGTTAAGTGCGCACGGACAGTGGCGCATGACCGGTGGTCGTGCGCACTGGAGTTGATGGTAGTGCGCACTTCAGCAAACAGAACTCAGAAATTTAATGGCAAATGCGCACGAGCAGTGGCGCACGACTGGTGGTCGTGCGCGCTGGCATTGGTGGGCGTGCGCACTGCACCAAACAGAACTCGTGAAAAGAAGGTTAAGTGCACACGATCAGTGGCGCACGACCAGTGGTCGTGCGCAATAGAACCGGCGATCGTGCGCAGTGTTCCTGTGCAGAATTGCACCGGGAACACTTGCACGACTCCTATTCCAGCACAACCACAGATCTAGACACTGAAAGTGGCACTTGACAGCACATGAATACTACTAATGACAATAAGAACGAAAATCACACCAAAGTGGGCCTAGATGTGCACCTAGCATGGATTATCAAATATAAGCTATAACAAGGCTATAGTGCGGTGAATTGACTAAATAACGGCCCGGATGAGTACATAAATGTGTATATGATCAGGACTCATCACACCCCCAGACTAAACTGTTTGCGCGTCCCGAGCAAACAAATCAGGCAGAGTATGAAAACGATAATTAACATAGAGAATTACACAAGGGAGTACGGTGCGAAGTAACATATGCATGCGAGTAGAGATTCTAGCAGAAGGAGATTCTAACTGTGCTAACTAATTTACATGAGTATTAAAGTGTAAGTAAAGATTTAGTTATACTCAGCTGGAGAATTATGAAGAATTTGACGATCATGCCCGGTGTGAAAGTGACAAGATATTGAGGCGGGTGTTGCAAAAGATCGGGGCTTAGGAATAACTCCGCTGAAATCCATCAACGTCGTGAACCATACGTTTGCCCGGTCACACTCTCTCCACGGCGCTAGCAAACTCGCAAATCAAATCAGTAGGACTTATAGGATTAAAATGGGGCTTAGGTTACGGTATGATATTCAAAGTTAAACACGGCGGCTACGCAACCCAAGTGAGCTAACGGAACGCTGCACCACGCAAGACCAACAACTATGCTCGTGTGACACACCCCCAGACTTATCATGAAAACCAGGTGTGCACACGGCCTACTTCACAAATACCAACAGATTGTCTTTTTTTTAGCTCGGAAGGATTTTTTTCAAAATACTCTCTTTTTTTCTTTTAACATATTTTACTTCTTTTATGTAACCTCCGGTTGGTTCAAAATCAGCAGATAGACTTTATTTTCTCTTCATAACACAAAGATTCCACACACCACACAAGTTGAGAATTATGAGCGTAGTTTAAAACAATTTGGTCGCGGGGGTAGGATAGGCTTCAGGCTTTGGTTGATGAAGAGGAGCTGAACAAAGGATTGGTAGGCACAAATTTGGCTTGCAACGGTGAACGAAATGGAAATGGAATAACAAAGCTCAAACTAGCCAAAGGGTGGCCTACATCATGTTTAACTCGACGAGTCGCTCTCACCCATGCTTCGAGAGTCGCTTGGGGCAAGTTCTTAGCCCACAAGAAAGGTAAACCTTCCTCCCGACTCGAGCAACACACGACTAGTAATCGCACACACACAACACCGGGTTATCGTCAATTTCATTCAAATTCACCAATTGAGTATAACAAATCTAAATCTACGCAGAAATACTAAACATAAATTAGATGCATAGAGAAAATCTAGTTCTACTCAAATTCTACCATAACATGCGAAGTGACTAGAACACTACATGAGTCAACATCGCACTCCAAATAATAATTCCTATGTTAACAACCTATTTCATACTCCAACCAAGATAGTTTACAACGGAACAACAACAAAAAGATAAGCGCGCACTCAAGTGGGTGAAATGGTGTGTGAAACATGGAAAACAACGATAATGATAAGATAAATAAGAATCAACCTTCTAGTATGCAGTGCAACTCGTGCACAGTGGATAACAACAACCGCTCCCCCAGACTTAGTCTAAACAATATATCTAGCAATTGGAAGCAAAAAGAGGGGAGGAAGTGTTACCCAATGCTCAGAATTGAGCATACCAGATGATCGGCGTTTATGATCAAGAATAGTCCGCAGCATCCGCACCATCAAACACAAAACCTGCAAGCACAAACTCAAAACAACAAATATGCAAAAGCTAAACTAAAAGAAGTTAGATAAAAAACTACAAAATCAGGGAATCTGGGCTGTCTCCCAGTAGCGCTTTCATTTAACGTCCTTAAGCTGGACCAAATACCTGTATTAGCAGTGTTTAAAGAGTGCAAAACTTAAAAAGAGGAGTTCTCAAAAATAGAGTTTCGCAAAAATAAGAAACAAGAAGGGAAAATCAGCTGCCGGTGCTTGTATGATGTCCATCTCCCAATGTCAGCAACTGACACTCCTTGTTTATAGTGGCGCCATCGTATAACTTCAGCCGATGTCCATTGACCTTAAACTGGTCCCCCTTATCTCCAGATATTTCTATGGCACCGAAGGGGGAGACATCGGTCACGGAGAAAGGACCACTCCACCTCGATTTTAACTTCCCTGGGAAGAGGCGGAGACGAGAGTTGTAGAGCAGCACTTGGTCCCCAATTTTGAACTCCTTAGGAATGATATGCCGATCGTGCCATTTCTTCGTTTTCTCCTTGTAGATACCAGCGTTTTCATAAGCGAAATGACGGAGCTCCTCTAACTCATTGAGTTGGGAACGACGCACCTCGGCCGCGGCTCCAATGTCCATGTTCAACAGTTTGGTTGCCCATAATGCTTTATGCTCCAGCTCCACAGGGAGGTGGCATGCCTTGCCATAGACCAATTGAAACGGAGTCATGCCGATGGGTGTTTTGAACGCAGTCCGGTAAGCCCATAATGCATCATCGACCTTTTTAGCCCACTCCTTCCTATTTGAGTGTATTGATTTCTCAATTATTCGCTTGAGCTCGCGGTTGGAAACTTCGACTTGCCCGCATGTTTGAGGGTGGTATGCCAAAGAAATCTTATGATGGACCCCAAACTTTTTCATTAGCTGCACAAACTGCTTATTGCAAAAATGACTACCGCCGTCGCTGATGATAGTTCTCGGCGTCCCAAACCTGGAGAAGATATTCTTGTGGATAAAATGGAGCGCTGTGTTGGCATCATTCGTGGCAACCGCCTCAGCTTCCACCCATTTTGAGACATAATCAACTGCCACAATAATGTAATGCTTACCATGAGACATCGGGAAGGGACCCATGAAGTCTATTCCCCAGACATCAAAGGGTTCGCAGACCAGCATGTTATTAAGGGGCATCTCGTCACGCCGGGAAATATTTCCGGTCCTCTGGCATTCATCGCACTTGGTAACATAGGCATGGGCGTCCCGGAAGAGGGTCGGCCAAAACAATCCACATTGCAGGATTTTTCGTGCTGTTCGAACGGCCCCGAAGTGCCCACCAGCTTCTCTGTCATGGCAGTGCTGTAATATAGAATGAAACTCAGCTTCCGGAATGCAACGCCTAATAGTCCCATTGCTGCACGTGTGGAATAAGAGCGGATCTTCCCAAAAATAGTATTTTGAGTCAGAGGCAAGCTTCCATCTTTGCTGAGGAGACAGACTCGGGGAGAACGTTTTGCAAGCCAAGTAATTAGCAATATCTGCATACCAAGGTGCGGTTGGGGGGGACGTAGTAATTGCGAATAACTTTTCATCCGGGAAATAGTCGTCTGTTTCCTCCACAACGCTGTTGGGAGTGTCGTACTCCAAACGCGAGAGATGATCAGCAATCACATTCTCCACCCCCTTCTTGTCTTTGATTTCCAGATTGTATTCCTGCAAAAGTAAAATCCAACGAATCAGACGCGATTTGGATTCTTTCTTACTGAAAAGATACCTGAGAGCGGCGTGGTCTGTGTACACGATCACTTCGGAAAGTACCAAATATGAGTGAAACTTTTTAAAGGCGAAGACCACGGCTAGCATTTCTTTCTCCGTGGTGGTATAATTTGCTTGTGCGCTGTTGAGAGTTCGACTGGCATACGCAATAGTGTGAAAGGTCTTATCTTTCTTTTGACCGAGCACAGCACCTACGGCCACATCACTTGCGTCGCACATGATAATAAAAGGTAAAGTCCAGTTGGGTGCCACCAAAATTGGGGCTGAGATGAGTTGTCCCCGTAAAGTTTTGAAGGCTTGCATGCATGCTTCATCGAAGTGGAAGGGGACGTCCTTAACCAGCAGGCGAGATAAGGGCTTTGAAATGGAGGAAAAGTCCTTGATGATCCTTCGATAGAAGCCCACATGACCAAGAAAACTTCGAATGCCTTTCACTGACATGGGTGGAGGGAGGTTTCTGATGACACTTACCTTCGCTTGATCTACTTCGAGCCCTTTGCGGGAAACTTTATGCCCCAACACAATTCCTTCGCGCACCATAAAGTGGCATTTCTCCCAGTTCAAGACAAGATTGGTGTCTTCACACCGCTTCAAGGTCTTGGCCAAATTCGTCAGGCAAATGTCGAAGCTACTGCCAAATAGAGTAAAATCATCCATGAAGACTTCGAGGAAATCCCCCACCATGTCAGCAAAAATAGCGAGCATACAACGTTGGAAGGTTGCGGGGGCATTACACAGTCCGAATGGCATTCTTTTGAACGCGAAGGTACCGGAGGGACATGTGAATGTCGTCTTGTCTTGATCAGATGGGTCAATTAAAATCTGATTGTACCCAGAGTACCCATCCAAAAAATAGTAGTAATCCTGCCCCGCTAACTTTTCTAGCATCTGATCAATAAAGGGGAGCGGGAAATGGTCCTTGCGCGTCGCATCGTTCAGCTTGCGATAGTCGATGCAGACTCTCCACCCGGTGATCATTCGGGTCGGTAGCAGCTCGTTCTTTTCATTGGCAACGACAGTAATCCCTCCCTTCTTCGGTACCACCTGGACTGGACTGACCCATTTGCTATCGCTGATTGGGTAAATGATGCCAGCGTCTAAAAGCTTTATCACTTCAGCCTTTACTACCTCTTGCATTTTCGGGTTCAGCTGCCTTTGGGGCTGTGCTGTCGGTTTGTACTGATCTTCAAGGAGGATCTTATGCATGCAGACCGTGGGGCTGATTCCCTTAATGTCAGCAAGAGAACGTCCGAAGACCTTGTGGTACCTTCTCAGCACGCCCACTAATGCAGTTTCGTTGGCGGCGGACAGGGCTGCGGAAATAATCACCGGATGTGTGTTTTTTTTTCAAGAAACACGTACTTTAGAGAATCCGGAAGTTGTTTGAGAGCCGGACATGGGTTTGGATTAGCCGAATCATTGGAGGGCTCTCCGCTTGAATGTGACAAATCAGGGTGATTTGAGTGTGCACCCTCTTCTTCCTCGTCTTCGTGCTGCCAGCACACCTCGCGGTCATCCAACTCCACATCGTTCTGACCATCGAATTCTTCAAGCGCCTCTGCTGGTTCACACTCTGTAATTTCAAAGAGTTGCGACGGGCTGTGGACGTTGAAAGATATAGCATCCTCCCCCAGTCTTAGTGTGAGCTCCCCCTGCTCCACATTAATAATAGCACGAGCAGTAGCGAGAAAGGGCCGCCCCAAGATAATGGGAACATTTGTATCGACCTTCATGTCGAGAATGATAAAATCAGCTGGAAAGGTGAGACCGTTTACAACTATTGTGAGGTCCTCGACGATTCCCGACGGCTTCTTGATCGACCGATCAGCAAGCTGCAGCATTACCTAAGTTGGCTTCAAGATCCCAGCACCAAGTTCACGAAAGATAGAGAGCGGCATCAAGTTGATTGATGCCCCCAAATCACAGAGTGCCTGGCTGAAACGGTGATGGACGATCCTGCAGGGAATCGTAAAACTGCCCGGATCCTTGCACTTAGTGGGCATATTGGAAATGATGGCGGAGCACTCCTTGGTGAGGTCGATAGTTTTGAGACCCTTCAACTGCTTCCGCTTTGAGATCAAATCTTTCAAAAATTTGGAGTAGCCCGGCATTTGAGAGATAGCTTCAATCAGTGGTATGCTCACTTGCACTCCTTTCATTATTTCCAAAAATCTGCGGAATTGCTTCTCGGATTTCTCGTTTCGCAGCCTGTGGGGGAATGGGGGGTGAACAGCACTTTTCGAGGTTTGTGCCTCGCTCACGGGATGCGGCTCAATATGAATCTGAGTCAGCTTCTCGGGAGTGTCTTCATTATGCTTGTCAGTGGAACACGCAAGAGGTTCCTGTCGAGGAGGATTGTCTACACTTCTCCCACTTCTCAATCGCATGGTGTTCACTGACTCAGGATGATGACTTGCAAGCCCAGAAACGACATCGGACAGAGTCCCTATAGTAGAGCGAAGCTGTTGGATTGCGGCCGATTGGTCATTCATTTTGTTCAATACCCCGACCACCAAAGTTGCTAACTGTTCTGGTTGCTCTGGCGGCGAAAAATCCGCTGCTCCTTTGAATGTCACGGCATTAACTGCAGCAGTACTTGGGGAGCGAATGATATGACTCCAGTGCTGACTGGTGTGAGCAACATTCACGACCACTTCCCACGCGTCTTTCCCCGATTTATTAAACAGGGCCCCTCCAGCTGCCATATCAAATAGAAGACGGAAATTATCCCGCACTCCGAAATAAAAATCTGAATTAAGAAAGCTTCTGAAAGATCTTCACGGTAGCATCCCCTATGCAAGGATTGGAAACGCTCCCAAGCATCAACTAACGTCTCCTCCTTCCCCTGTCCAAAGGTTACAAGTTCCCTGTACTTGTCCAAGGCTTGGGTACGATGTTGAAACTCTTGCAAAAATCTCCCTTCGAATTGTTTCCATGTGATCACCTCTCTTTTCCGGATATCCCAATACCAGCTTTTGGCTTTTTTATGCACGGAGAATGAAAATGCCAGAATCTTTTGCAGGTCGTTTTCAACTCCACTGAATACACATGTGTAATAGATTGCTAAAAAGTCCTGCATGTGTTGCACCGCATCTTCATGCTCATCCCCGCTGAACTTGCAGTTCCCAGAACTGTACTCAATGACGTCGGGGGAGATCCCGAAGTCATGATTGTTTCTTTCTGCTTGATCCCTTAAATCATTTAAGCTTCCCTGATAGATGCATTCCTGAATGGAGGTCATGCTGCGACTACTTGCAAACAAAACGATTAGCGAACGATGGAAAAGGCAAAAGTAATCAGAAGCGTGAATCGAAAAGAAACGGAGAGACCAGGGGTGAACAAGAGAGGTGAAAGAAAAGAAAATTCTCGTGCAACAAATCTTCACGCAGACGAATTCATAACGTCTGCATTCCCCGGCAACGGCGCCAAAAACTTGATGCGTGTCGGCAAGTGCACCGGTCGCTGTCAAGTAATAAATGTGGAGAGTGGCCTCCCCGAATGTCGGTCTCTTGAGGAATGCAGGTTGGGTGAACGAGATGCGTAGCGTGACTCTTGTTACACTAACGAAACACACATGAAAAAGGGGGTTTTTGGTTGGTTTGTCCTAATCTTAGCAACAGTAAAAGAGATGCGGGTCGAAAGCACCGCTTCGCAAGGTGAGATGGATGCAACGGCCGCGATGCCGTGCTTCGTGAGGCGGATGGAGTGTGTTCTAGCGCGAAAGGGTGAGGGTCGTAAACACCTCTTCACAACCGTCGTTAGCTCTTGCTAACATGGAACAAACACCTTGCGTGCGTGTGCGAGTGAGTGAGTGAGAATGGAGTGAATCACAAGCAAACCATGAAGAACAACAAGGAAACATTCATTTCAACAAACATCACCATAATATTCGAGTTTACACGGTTCAACGAGTACAATGGAGGAAAGAGGAAAGAAATAACCGATGGTGAAGACTAGCGGCCGTTCATGGCCGGAATGGTAGGTTGTCGGGCTACCTCCGGACTCGGGCGGACTATGCTTCCGGCGTAGAGAGCTGTCACGATCTCCCTACGTAGCTCCGTCGTCTTCGACTTCAGGTTCCTTCTTCTTCTCACCGGGCGGAATGAGAGAATGGTTGCTTGGAGGCTTGCGGACGATGGAGAACACTCACGGCCAATGGAGGAAGTCTTGGAATGGGTAGAGGAAGCTTCCCCTTGCGTAAAAGATGAAGTGGAGGCGTCCCACGGTGGAGGTCGGCGGCGTACGGAACAGGAACTCCGCTCCCGGCGGCTAAAATTACCCTAAAAATCGCAACAGGCGTTTAAATAGGCGCTGGAATAAATACTGCGCACGGTCATTGGCGCACGACCAGTGTTCGTGCGCACTGGAATTCTGCGATCGTGCGCACTGCCTGGGTGGAACCTGCAAGATACGAAATTATAAAATAAAATGTTCGCACGACCAGTGGCGCACGACCAGTGGTCGTGCGCACTATCGTCGGTGGTCGTGCGCATTAGATGAAACAGAACTCATAAAATAAACGTTAAGTGCGCACGGACAGTGGCGCACGACCGGTGGTCGTGCGCACTGGAGTTGATGGTCGTGCGTACTTCAGCAAACAGAACTCAGAAATTTAATGGCAAATGCGCACGAGCAGTGGCGCACGACCGGTGGTCGTGCGCGCTGGCATTGGTGGGCGTGCGCACTGCACCAAACAGAACTCGTGAAAAGAAGGTTAAGTGCACACGATCAGTGGCGCACGACCAGTGGTCGTGTGCAATAGAACCGGCGATCGTGCGCAGTGTTCCTGTGCAGAATTGCACCGGGAACACTTGCACGACTCCTATTCCAGCACAACCACAGATCTAGCCACTGAAAGTGGCACTTGACAGCACATGAATACTACTAATGACAATAAGCACGAAAATCACACCAAAGTGGGCCTAGATGTGCACCTAGCATGGATTATCAAATATAAGATATAACAAGGCTATAGTGCGGTGAATTGACTAAATAATGGCCCGGATGAGTCCATAAATGTGTATATGATCAGGACTCATCAACGATCGCGCTTGTCTTTGTCGATCCTGACTTATTAAGTACTGTCGATCTCCGTTCGACGAAAGATAGCATTTCGTCGTTCTCTGTTCGACGAAATGAGAGGATAAATAGAAAATTTAATTTTTATCAGATTGAATCTCCATCTTTCATTCCCAACTGATTTATAAAGAAAATATGTTTCTTTTCATCCAAGGGTTTGGTGAAAATGTCAGCTCTTTGCAAATCAGTAGAGACGAATTGTAGGCAAATTTTATTTTTATCCACATTATCTCTGATAATGTGTTGCCTAATTTCAATGTGTTTAGTCCTACTATGGAAAACTGGATTTTGTGCTATAGATATTGCACTAGTATTGTCACAATATATAATTGAATTATTTATGTTGACACCATCGTCTAGGAGCTGATTTTGTATCCACAATATCTGTGAGCAGCAACTGTCTGCAGCTATATATTCAGCTTCAGCTGTTGATGTGGACACAGATGTTTGTTTCTTACAAAACCAGGACACAAGCCTATCACCAAGAAAATGGCAAGTTCCTGATGTGGTTTTCCTGTCTACTCTGTATCCAGCATAATCTGAAACTGAGAATCCAGTTAATTCAAATTCAGATGTTGTTGGATACCAAAGTCCTAGATTAGGGCAACCCTTTATGTATCTCAAAATTCTTTTTAATAAAATTAGATGAGATTCTTTGGGGTTAACTTGAAACCTAGCACAAATACAAGTAGCAAACATTATATCATGCCTACTTATTGTTAAATAAAGTAGTGAGCCAACATTTGCTCTATATACTTTCTGATCAACAGGTTTCCCTGATTCATCAGTATCAACAACAACATTAGTGGGCATGGGTGTTTTCATGGTAGAAGAATCAGACATACCAAATCTTTTCACTAATTCCTTAGCATACTTAGATTGGGATATGAAGATTCCATTTGGAGTTTGCTTCACTTGAAGACCAAGGAAGTAAGATAGTTCACCCATACTACTCATTTCAAATTTAGATTGCATTAGATTGGAAAATCTTTTGCACAAATTTGAATCAGTAGAGCCAAAGATAATATCATCTACATATATTTGAACTAGCAAAGTTTGATTTTTATGTACCTTGAAAAATAGGGTTTTATCTACTATGCCTCTACATAACTTGTTTTCCAAAAGAAAATTAGCTAAGGTCTCATAACATGCTCTGGGAGCTTGTTTGAGACTATAGAGAGATTTATTAAGCTTAAATACATAGGAGGAGTGAGTTGGAGAGATGAAACCTGGTGGTTGTTCCACATAGACTTCTTCTTTAATGTCTCCATTGAGGAATGCACTCTTTACATCCATTTGATAAACCTTGAACTTCTTGTATGCAGCAAAGGCCAAAAAGATCCTTATAGCTTCAAGTATTGTAACAGGAGCAAAGGTCTGATCATAGTCAATGCCTTCTTCCTGTGAATATCCTTGAGCTACCAATCTTGCTTTGTTTCTCACTATGTTGCCTTGATCATCAAGCTTGTTCCTGAAGACCCATTTAGTGCCAATGACTTGATGGTCCTTTGGTCTTGGAACCAAATCCCAAACCTTGTTCCTTTCAAATTGGTTGAGTTCCTCTTGCATTGCAAGAGTCCAGTTTGGATCTTGTTCTGCATCTTTTATTGATTGAGGTTCAACTTGTGATAGGAAACAAGTGTGCATCTGATTTTTGTGTAGTTGATGCCTTGTTTGAACACCTGCTGAAATATCACCAATCACTTGTGATATTGGATGATCTCTAACTGTGTTGTGGTCAACAGTTGGAGTTGGTTCAGCAATGATATCCATTTGGGGAATTTTTTGTTCAGCTGTCACTTGATTTGTGTTGTCAGCAAGATGTGGATGATCTTCTTCTTCACTATCTTCAAGATTTTGTGTTGATGGAAGTAAAGATTCTTCTTTCTGTAGATCTAATTGATCTAGCTGCTCACAGAGTGTAGGTACCTGTAGATTTTCTTTGGTAGAAGAATTCTTCTCCTTGTATAACATGTTAGTTTCATCAAAGGAAACATGCATAGATTCTTCAATTTTGAAAGAGGATTTGTTAAATATCCTATATGCTTTGCTGATTAATGAATAGCCTAAGAAAATTCCTTCTTCAGATTTTGGTTCAAATTTCCTAAGGTATTTTTTAACATTATTGTGAACAAAACGTTTACAACCAAATATTCTAAAATAGTTAACTTTAGGTTTCTTCCCTTTAAGTAACTCATAAGGAGTCTCACCCTTAAGTTTATGTATCAAACTAGTATTCAGCACATAATTTAATGTGCTAACAGCCTCTGTCCAAAAAGATAGGGGCAAATTAGCATCTGCAAGTAATGTTCTTGCTGATTCAATTAGGGTTCTATTCTTCCTTTCAACTATCCCATTTTGTTGAGGAGTTCTAGGAGTTGAGAAACAATGTCTGATACTTTCCTTCTCACAGAATTCTTGCATGAGAAGAGACTCAAACTCAGTGTCATGATCACTTCTGATCAATGCAACTACAGTAGAGTACTCAATCTGAATGCTCTTAAGAAAGTCTGTAAGAACTTTAAAGTTATCTGACTTTTCTCTCAAAAAGAACACCCAAATGAATCTAGAGAAGTCATCTACAATAACTAGAGTGTATGACTTCCCCCCTAAACTCTTTGTTGTTATTGGTTCAAAGAGGTCCATATGTAGCAAGTATAAGATTCTAGGTGAATCACTTTTAGATAATGATTTAAAACTATTTTTAGTTTGCTTGCCTAGTTGACATGCCCTGCAAAGACCTTCTTTCTTGTATGAACCTAATGGTAATCCTCTAACAAGGTTTTCCTTAGATAATTTAGCAATGGTCCTAAGATTTACATGTCCTAATCTCTTATGCCAAAGTTCATTAGGTTTGCTTAATTGATTAAATAAACAAATTTCTGATTTAGATGAGTTGAAGTTTACTAAATAGATATTACCTTGCCTAATACCTGATAAAATAGTAATATTATCAGAAGAATTAATAAGGCATTTTGATTTGTTAAAAGTTACCTGATACCCTTCATC
The DNA here is from genome assembly GCA_033032865.1 of Dactylorhiza incarnata. NCBI lineage: Eukaryota > Viridiplantae > Streptophyta > Magnoliopsida > Asparagales > Orchidaceae > Dactylorhiza > Dactylorhiza incarnata. Next base: position 6,683,154 of record JAWHQI010000068.1, read on the forward strand.
ATATAATTGGCTTATGCTGATGAGCTTGTGCTTCAGTCCTTTGACATAAGTTACCTTTTGAAGGTGACTTCTCCAACCTTGACTTTTCCATATCCTTTTGTTTATCCACATTTGGAGTCTCCAAATATCACTTTTGGTCCAAGCTTTGCCTTGTAGTTGTTCAGGTGGGCCTTGTTTCCTGTCATATGCTTTGAGCATCCACTGTCCAAGTACCATTGTTCTTTTATTCTTGGATAGTTGTGTACCTGTAAACAGAAAAATAAACTAGTTGTTTTTGACCCAGACTACCTTGGGTCCTTTTATATTTCCACAAAACTCTGAAATGAAAGACATTTCAGGCTGATCCTTATAACCTTTTGGATGATATCTCCTTGGAGGTATTATCCATTCAGTGAAAGGATTGTAAGTATGTGAAGAAAAAGAATTCTGCAAATTTTTTGTATATCTTCTGTTCGACGAACTGGGTTGAGTTCGTCGATCGCCGTTCGACAAAGGGATGTGCTTTCATCGAGCGCTGTTCAAATAATGGATATATAGAAAATCTGTCTTCAGAGTTCATCGATCTCCGTTCGACGAATTCGGCTGATTTCGTCGAGCTCTGTTCGACGAATTCTGTTGAATTCCCTTATTCTTGACAGCCTTACTTGAAATGTTTTCATTTTCATCTACAACCTCTTTGCTTTTAGCAGAGATGAATTTTATGGGTGTAGAGAGTATGTTCTTCTTAATTAGAGGTGGCTCACTTGATGATGCACCCAAGCCTAGTTTGCCACTTAATCTGGCATTAACTGTGCTTGTAATGTTCATCAGTTTGATGCTTCTCCCATTTAGGGATTCTTCAAATTTCTTGGCCTCAGAGATTTTATTCTCAATGAGAATGATTTGTTCTCTAGAGGCAGCCAAATATTTCTTAAGATTAGCATTTTCTTCACTTATTGTATTCATTTCAGCTAGCTTATGTCTGAGTGAGATTATTTCTTTCTCAGATTTTATTAAGTCTAAGCAAAGAACTTTGAATTCATTTTTGAATTCAACTGAAGTAAAATCAAAATTGGAGATTACCTGATCAGTATCAATTTCAGCTTCTGATCCTGATTCTTCTTCATCTGAATTGTTAGCTGAGGCATTGATAGCCATCATGCAGAAGCTCTTTTCTTATTCATCATCTTCATCATCAGAAGAGCTGGATGAAGATGCACTTGCTGACTCACTGCTTGAGTCATAAATTTCCATCAGGCACTGATCATTCTCCTTTGATTCTTCTTCATCATCAGATGAGCTGGATGATGATTCTGATTCAGTGTCGCTCCAAGTTTCTGCCACAAATCCACTTCCCTTGTGTTTGTGCTTGTGGGAGGAAGATTTGCTGGAGTGCTTCTTGTCTTCTTTCTCTTTTATCTTTTCTCTCTTCTGATTCTCTGGACATTCTGGCAGAATATGTCCAGGTTTCCTGTAGCCATAACAAAAAATTTCTTTAGGTGATGCTTTGTCATACTTTGGCTTTTCCCTTGATCTGGAGTCCTTCTTTCTGAAGTTCTTCTTAGCCATCTTATAAAACCTTTTGGCTAGAAGGCTCATGAACTCCTCATCTCTTGGAGCCTTTTCTTCTTCTTCATCTACCTTGAAAGTTATGCTTCTCTTCTTCTTTGTTGCTGGAGATGAAGTGGATTGTTCTGCTTCCCTGGATTTGACAAGCTGCTCATAGGATTTGAGCTTGCCTAACAATGTTTCAGTTGTAATCTCATTGAGGCTTCTAGCTTCCTTGATAGGACAGATCCTAGAGTCCCATGTGCTGGGGAAGCACATTAGGATCTTATCATTGACTTCAGTGATAGAGATCACTTTGTCTAAGGACTTCACCTCATTAATTGTGAGGTTGAGCCTATTATACATGTCAGCAACTGTTTCAGATTCTCCCTTTTTGAAGTTCTCATATTGAGAAATAAGATGGGATCTTTTGTCCTTTCTTTCATCAGCAGATCCTTCAACCATATTATTGAGTGAGATCCATATTTCTCTTGCAGAAGTGCATTCTACCACTTTTTGAAAAATGTCATCAGACATTGTTTGTGTTAGAATGTTCAATGCTTTTGCATCTGCACTTCTTTGCTTTTTCTGGGCTTCAGTCCACTCAGGTGGTGGAACAGCATTGTTGTTAGTTTTGGTGTCAGCACTTGTTGTTGCTGTGGGAGCTGGAGTTCCTGTCAAAATAACATTGAAGATTTCTTCATCAATTGAGTTCATATATAACCTTATCCTTGCTTTCCATAGTGCAAACTTACTGAGATTGCACATAGGAGGTCTTGTGCTAGAATACTCTTTGTTTTGTGCCATGAGTTTTTAACAAAAATAAGACTCTAAAATAAATTAAGATCTAATTGATCTTTATGATTCAGGTGTTAGCCTGTAAAGAATCAACAGCCCTCTGATACCAATCGAAAGTGGAGGTTAGATCTTAATGTTACTCTAGAGGGGGTGAATAAAGTATTAAAAACTTTTCCCTTAATTTTATAGCGGAATTAAAATAGTGATATATATATATATATGTATGTTGAGTGAGTTATAAAAACTGAATAAAGAAAGCAGCACAGCACAAGCAACACAGAAATTCACAAGCACAGAGACACAAGGATTTTTATAGTAGTTCCCCAATAAACCTGGGTACGTCTACTCTTCTACCACACTTGGTAGGATACACTAGGTTTTTGATTAGGTGCCCTATCACCAAGGGGTTTTTGATCAGGTGTCCACACACCACAGAGCTTTTGATCAAGTGCTCAAAACCAACAGGATTTTTGTGATCAGGTGTCTTGCCACCAAGAGGTAAACTTTTGAAGGGAGTTTTAACCCTATACAAGATGGAATAAAAAGGGGTTAGAATGTTCTTCTCTGTCAACAATCTGAGAGAAGACTCTAGTGGATGAATATGGTGTAAAGCTCCCCCTGTCTGATTGAAATTATTGACAGCTTGAGGATGGAGCTTTCTCTTGAATCAAATTATCTTCCTTGATAAGCAGATGAATCTGAGAGACAAATGTTTCTCAGATTATTGTTGCTCTATAGAAGATTTGAAACTTGCAGCAGAAAGTCTGAGAGATTTGTCTTGAAGATGTTCTCAGAGAAATGAGATGCTGCTTGAGGAAGAAGATCAACTTTCTTTTCTTTTCTGAATGATATTTTTTCTTTCTTGACAGAAGCTCTGATATTCTCTATAACTCAGTATATTTTTTTTTGTTCTTGTCTGACTATATGAGAATAATCTCCTGTATATCTTCCTCCTATTTTTCTTTTTGAAATCTCTGACAGACATTAATTGCAAATCCCTTATATTAAGGAATAAAATATATCTGAAGAGATATTTTGAAAACACAAATCTGCTGCGCCATTTATCTTTTTCCTTTTCCATGTATATGTCCTTTTCCAAGAAATGTCAATGGCTATAATCTTTAAATAATAAAGGAAATATATCATCCTTACTTATCTGGTGTAATAGATCCGTTGTTGTAGTCAATCTGAGTTCAGAGAATGAAATGATATGATCTGTCTGAAACTTTCTGAACTTAAATAAGAATTCTTTGATCTGAGCAAAATTCGTCGATCTCAATAAACTTTGTCGAACGCAGATTCGTCGACCGCTGAGACGGGATCATCAGCCACTGAGACGGCTGGGTTATGTCGACCACTGAGATGAGATCGTCGACCACAGAGACGAGATCGTCGAAGGCTGAGACTTTAAAATCGTCGAACGCAGAGAGCAGTTCGTCGAACGCAGAGAGTAGTTCGTCGAACCCAGTGTAGAGTTCGTCGAACACAGAAACTTAGAGAAATTCTAAGTTCTAGCTATCTTATTAGCCTAAAACTATGACCCTTTGACTATACAATGGGGGTCAACTTAATCATAGTCAACACATTATAATCCTAGCCCAAATCAGTAATAGGGTTGTTCCAACAATATCTGCTAAGAATCTGTGTTCTTCTCCAAGATCCATCTTCTTCAGATTGATGAGCTTGTCCATCTTGAACTGCATTAGTTCCAGGGACCTCTTAATCTCATCCCCTGTTAGTTCATCTGTCTCATTTCCATTCTGAAGATCATATGTTTGATTTTAGTGATTCCTCTGTGATCAGTACATCTGTATCATATATTTTTCCTTTGCGGTAACCATCCTCTCCTATCTGAACATTGTCTTTAAATTCAGTCAATTCTATATCCAGTATTTTGCATCTTGTTGAAATAAGTTTGGTGAGGCCAGCCTTATGAAATAATCCAAGAATGGCTTTGAAGCTTTCTGCTGCTGCACTGAACAAATCTACGTCCACATCAAATCTTGAGATCACCTTGGGAGGAGCCATTAGGTTGAGTGTACTTGCAGAGACAAAGAGAAGACGAGAGAGAAGAACGGGAGAGCTGGAGAACAGGAGAGCAAGAGAGCAAAGAGAAGGAGAATTCAAAAGCGTAAATGTTTTGACGTAGTAATTATTTAAAAGCAGATGAATCGTGGCTACTTAGGGTTTAGGTCGACGCACCGTCGATAACACTTATTATTTGGAGCGCAAAGCTGTATTGAGATTGCTTCTAGAAGTACTTTTGTGCACGCTGATATATCGACGTTGCGTTGAATAGTACTCGACGTAGCTTCGAGTCTATTCAGAGACACTAAGTCGACGTAGTCCTATCGACGTTACATCGATTTCCAATCGACGTAGCTTCGGATTTAATCGGCAATTAATAATTCGACGTATGCGTCGATATGAACTTGATGCAGCATCGAATTCTACTCGAATTGTCTTCTCTGAGTGCTTCTTGACGCTGGCGTCGAGTAGAAGTCGATGGTACGTCAACTTCTATTTGACGCACCTCTTAATAAACAAATCCAATTTTTTTAGAAAATTCTTCCTATTTTCCCAGCAACTTATTTATTGGAAATAGATCATACTATAATGTACTAAATATTAAGGAGGATTCAAGGTAGAAATTACTCCCTTGAATAGGTCTTGTTCCTTAATCAAAATCTACATCTTTCTTCCCACTCAATTTTCTCCTAAGTGGGGCCCTACCTCACCCTGAACAAGTAATTTAAACATGAGAAGGAACCCAGTTTACCTTGGGCCTTTTTGCTTTTACCATTGTAGGGTTCAATGAAAGAATAGGAGGGTCTTTCATGATACCCTTTGGGATGATAAAGAATGGTTTTCCCAAACCTCTTGTTTTGATGCTTTAGATGAGTATAGAATATATCTAAATGCAATAGATCAGCAGAGTGTCTTATTATCTAAGATTTTGTTTTAACTTTTAGGTGATTGTTATTTGATTTCTCTACATTGTTCTTTCTTGAAGGTTTTTCTTTCTTATTTATATGGATTGTGTTGGGTTTATCTAACCTATCTGAATAACTAGCAGCCTTACCCTTAATTGATGCACTCTTCTCACTGGGTTGATGATCACTAGGACTTACAAAGGAAATTGGATTTTTCCAGGCAGGTTTCCTAGGTGCTTCTAAGCTGGTGGAGGGCTCTGCTCCTAACCCTAAGTGATTAAATCTCATTGAGAGATTTTCAGTGATGTCTTTGAGCTTCTGACTCCTCCCATTGAGTGAGTCCTCAAAAGCCTTTGCCTTTGCTAACTCTTCTTTTAATTGTATGTTCTTTTTCCTAAGTTCAATTAGTTCTAACTCATTATTATTGATTTCATTTATTAGATTCTGATTCCTTAGGTAGATTTCATCATTCTTGAGGTTTCCTAATTCAGCCCTAGCAGTGTCTAGTTCTTTTTCTACCCTAAGATGTTCAATGCAGAAATCTCTAAAGCATGTTTTAAAATCTTCTGAATTGAATTCAAATTCATCAAAAATGGATACCTATTCTTCTTCATCATCTGATAACATCCCAAGAGCCATCATGTAGGCTGCTACTGCTTCTTCTTCATCATCACTCTCAGATGATGATGAGCTCTCTTCCACTTCTGAATCACTCTAGGTCTCAGCATTGAAACCCTTTGCTTCCTTCTTGTCCTTCCCTCTGAGAGACTTCTTCTTCTTATCCTCTTTATTGCTGCTCCTGTTCCTTTGTTCTTGAGGGCACTCAGGAGCAATGTGCCTTAGCTTGTTACAAGTAAAGCAGATAATCTCCTTCCTTGGAGTCTTATCATACCTGGGCCTTGAGTCTCTTTCTCTTCTCCTTGAGTCCTCAGTCTTGACACATTTCTTGAGTCTCCTTGCTAGGAGATTGAACATCTCATCTTCTGGAGTAGAGGGCTCTCCTTTAGTAGCTTTCAGAGCTAAATTCCTTTGGACAAGAGCTGGAGTAGTTTCCCTCTCTTCTGCCTCAGATCTGTTCTTCAAAAGCATCTCATATGACTTAAGCTTTCCTAGCAAAGCTTCAGTTGAGATTTCTCTGTGGCGTTGGGATTCTCTGATTGCCCAGATCCTTGAGTCCCATGAGCTAGGGAAGCACATGATGATCTTATCATTAATTTTAGTCAAGGATATTTCCTTGTCTAAGCCTCTGAGCTCATTAATGATAAGACTGAATTTGACATACATATTGGCAATAGATTCATCAGCTTTCTTTTGAAAGTTCTCATACTGGGATATGAGAATGGACTTTTGTCCTTTCTTTCATCAACACTTCCTTCCACCATGGTGGTGAGTGAGTCCCAGATCTCCTTTGTTGATTGGCTTTCAACAACTTTCTGGAATATGTCATCTGACATTGTTGACACCAGAATATTCATGGCCTTGGCATCACATGCCTTGACCTTCTTTTCAACATCTGTCCATTCTTTTCTTGGGACATCCTCAGTTGTTGAGGTTTCTCCTGCCTTTTGTCTGACTGGAGCTGGAGGACCTGCGAGAAGGACATTATAAATGTCTTTATCAATAGAATTCATATATAGCCTTATCCTAGCCTTCCAGAGTGTGAACTTATTCAAGTTACACACTGGGGGTCTTGTGGAAGCATAATCCTTAGTACTCATTTTCTTTATAAAATATATTTATAGAAAAGAAATAAGAGTATGAGGTCTTTTTGATCAAGGTGTTAATCTCTTAATGATCAACCTCCCTCTAATACCAATTAAAAGTGCACAGTGTGCCTCTGAGAATCCTCTAGAGGGGGGTGAATAGAGATTTAAATTTATTTCTATCCTAACTGTGAAAACAATAAACTTAATTAAGGATTTATGCTCACAAGAACACAGGCAGAATAAATATAATGAAGAAAATAAAAGCAGAATAGAAAGAACTTGGGACAGCACAGAAAATTAACAACCAGAAGACACACCGAATTTTTTATAGAGGTTCCCCAAAATGTGGGTACTCCCCTCTTCTACCACCTGGTAGGGATGCACCATTGTGCCTGAGTCTTTTGGTAAGGAGACTCATAGGACCACTGATCTTTTGACAAGGAGATCATGAACCACCAGATCTTTTGATAAGGAGATCTTGAACCACCAGATCTTTTGGTAAGGAGATCTTGAACCACTGAATCCTTTGAAGAGGGATTAATAAAACTCTTTTACAGAATGAGAAAGAAAGTGAAGGAAGAAAGTTGTAGGAATTCTGTTCTCAGAATTCTTGAGAAGACTGTATGAAGAACAACCTATTAGATGTTCCACAGGATCTGCTCTTGATTAACCCATGCTTTAGATAGTGATGAATTGCAGGTGCTTTGTATGTCAGATCCTTTCTTCTTCTGCTGATCTAGATCTGGATGCTAAGAGATTGTGATGAAGAGCAGCTTTCAGATCCTCTGTTTTATTAAATGAAGAACAGCAGAGCTTTCTTTTCTTTTCTCTTTATCTGTGTTAGGGTTCTTGAGTGAGGGAGAGGAAGAGGAAGCCCTAGCAAGAAGGAAGACGGTATATCGTGATTAATGCCCTTATCTATTTCTGTCTTCTCTTCTCCTTTTATTCTCTCTATTCAATTTCAAATTTCTTTCCCTTTCTGGTATGCCCTGAAAAGTTAATCTACCCACGACATTCTCTTTCTTTCCTCTTTAATTCTTGGCCCGTCCATATACTAGGAATATGGTTCCAAGAAACCATTTTATCTCCTTCTTTAATGCTCCTTTCTATTTCAGGCAATTATTAAGTCATTGGGGAACGATCTTGAACGATGTGGGCCATGAAAAGAAGGATCAGAGAGATAGTTGAAAAGATATACTTTTACAGACTGTACTCGACGTAGCATCGAATTCATTTCTTCTCTTATCGATGCAACTTCGAGTTCTTGTAGAAGTAGATTTGATTTCATCTCTGCTCTGATTGAACTCTGCTAGTCAACGTTGCGTCGACATCTTATCGACGTGTCCATCGAGTTGATCTGCCTGGCTCTGAACTTCATCTTCTGTGTCGAGATGAAGTCGACATTTCATCAACTTTAGATGGCTTCGATAGATAACCTGTTCTGCGTCGAGTTGAAGTTGAAGTCATGTCGACTTCACTAGTTACTCTGACAATTCCCTGACCTCTACGTTGATATCTATTTGACGTAACGCCAACTTGAGTTACATTGACAGAAAGGTTGAACCACTTGGACTTCTAGTCAGAGTAGCGTCGATATGGACTCGATGTTGCGTCGATTTCTATTCATCGCAAATGTTAACTTAGCCCAATTATGCTTCCCTTGATCTGGTCCTGACACCCTATGTTGAATGTGATATCCTAAAACATCTAATGACCAGAATACCCTTGCTATACAATGGGTACCTCAATTCTAGTAGCTAAAATCACTTTCATATAATTTGTTAAGTTAAATCAAGGGTTTTTCCCAACATATTTTATATGACTTGAAAACTTAGTAGATCGAAATAGTGAGATTGAATAAAGATCTAAATTGTTTTATAATGAAAGAGAAAGAAATAATCAATTTAGAGAAATGAAGAACAAACCAATTTCATTACACAAAAATAGACATGATTACTATTGATAAAATTTATTACAAAACTAGATTTTTATGACGCTAGAAATCGAAGGCGAAGAAGTAAAATCCCTTTATGTTTTCTATCCCGACTTGAATCCCCGTGAACTGGTGCCTTTAGCCAATCCTCCCCGGATACGGCCTCTAGCCGCTCTAGCCAATCCTCCCCCGAATACGGCCTCGAGCACCCCCTAGACCTACACTTGATCTAGTCGCCAACACAAGGTGAATTCCTCACTAAGTCCTACTCAGACCTAGTCGTCAACATGAGGCAAATTCACTACACGATTACAAGAGTAAAGAGATGCAAGCAATAATAATAATAATAATATGAAAAAAACTCCCTATGTGGATCTCTTAAAGAAGTAGACGAATACCGGTAGAGTATGATCGTTGTCGATGCGGTCTTTAGTCACGATGAAGAAGCGTGTTGAAATCTTCTCCACATATCTCCTTAACCCTTCATGGATTTGTGGGAGTATCTCTCTGAAACTTCCTCAATATGATGTGGAACAAAACTCTAGAATTTAGGGTTGTGAGAGGATGATAAAGATGGAGCCAAGGGGTCCTTTTTATAGAGTTGGAGCTACCGTCGGCGATATCCCTACCGTTGGCGCTATCTTGGTTTATGCATTATTCTGCGTGTGAGAATCGTTCATTTTAAGGCAAGCTGGTTGTCATTCCTCTTGTGCTTCAAGCTACCGCCTGCGCTATCCCTACTGTCGGTGCTATCATTTTTAGGCATTATTCTCTACAGGAGTATCTTTCATCATTAGAAGCGTCTGCCGACTTCCCAAAGTGGTTTGAGCTACCGCCGGCGCTAGCAGCTATAGATGCGCTAAGTGCCTTCTATATATGCATCCTCCTTCCCACCAGCTTAAATTTTACTTTTGCGCTTTTAGGAGCTACCGCCAGCACTAGATGCTACCCCCGTAGCTACAGCCTGCTCTAGCAGCTACCGCGGGAGCTGTCGTCCGCTCTAGCAGCCGTGTTTGAGTTTTGGCTCCAAACTCGGGCATTTCTTTCATGTTATCCTTAAGTCATGATATGGCATTGTTTCCTGCACACTTAAACATACATGATCAAGTACACATAGGATTTATTATTCTCAAACCTAGGAAATGCGGAAGACCATGTTCCAATAGTAACGACACATTCTTTTATTCATGAATCTTTTTCTAATTTATATTTTGTTTTCGAAATTGAACCCAAAAACATTTCAACCGCTTTAAATGATGAATTTTGGTTTATTACAATGAATGAAGAATTAAATTAATTTGAACGAAATAGGGTTTGGAAGTTAGTAGAAAGACCATCTAATCACCCGGTTATTGGTGTAAAATGGATATTTAAAAATAAATTAGATGGAGATTTTATAATCACTAGGAACAAAGCTAGATTAGTAGCACACGGCTACTCTAAAATCGTGGGGGTAGATTTTGATGAAATATTTGCACTCATTGCTCGCCTAGAATCTATTAGAATTTTTCTTGCTTTTTCGAGTTATAAGAAGTTCAAACTATTTCAAATGGATGTAAAAAGTTCTTTCTTAAATGAGATAATTAAATAAGAGGTTTATATTGAAACCCCCCCCCCCTTGATTTTATCGATGAAAAACTTCATAATCATGCCAATATATTAGAAAAACACTTTATGGTTTAAAACAAGCGTCTCGTGCTTGGTATGAGTGTTTATCATCTTTTTTATTAAAGCACGGTTATAAAATGGGTAGTGTTGGCACAAAAATTGTACCTCCAAAACCTCACACTTAAAAGAGATGGGGGAAAACTATGGAGTGCAGGTTACTCGAGACGAAGGATGCCAGGAGAGAGATCTTTGAGGGAAAAACTGCTTCGATTGATCTCAAAAAAGGATTACAGAGGGGGTCCAAAATAGGTAAGGGTGAGAGGTAGAAAAGTGACAAAATTTGAGACCGCTTGCACATGCCACAAGCGGGAGGCTCGAATCAAAAGTCCCTTTTCTGGTACCCCTACCCCTCTATTTATAGATGCAGGGGTCTACCGAAATGGGCAGGTCTAAAAATTATGTGCTGCCCGGGGTACAGGAGAACAGGGGCAGAGAAGAGAAGATACAGTGGGTGCAAATAGCAAAAAAGATAGAAGAACCACACCGCGCGGTCTCGCGGTCTCACTGGAGCCTGGTCGCAGAGGAGCGAAGAAAACTATCGGAGAGGAGCGAAGAAGGCCACAGAAGAAGAAGAAGATGCAAGGCAAAGAATAGAGGCAATGAAGAAGAAGAAAGAGGAAGAAGAGGAGAAGAAAAAGAAGGTGGAGGAGGAGAAGAAAACGAAGATGGAGGAGGAGAAGGCAGCGCTGATCGCTGAAGATGAGAGGAGACAAATGAAGGAAAAGAAACAAGGAGAAAAGGGTTGCTGAAGAGAAGAAGAAAAAGAAGAAAACCGCTGAGAAGATGTTGGAGAGAGGAGGGGAAGAGAAGGAAGGAGAAGAAGGGGCCAACAGTTCAAAAAGGAGAAGACCGCGGTGTCTGTCGGTGTGCTGGAGCTTTCCATTGACCAGGACACAGAGCTGAACCGAGCAGCGGCAGATCGTGTGGTAGCTATTTTTGCTATGCGGACTGATAAGGTGAAGATGATCGCGAGACCGCCAAACTCTCTTCCTCTGCTTGTCTTTCATCATAAATCTCCAAAAGAGCAGTGTGAGAACGTCATCATTGCAATTGATGTCATTCTTATCAGCAATGCAGAATTAAAAAGGAGAAGAAAATAGGGAGAGAGATCACAAAAAGGGAGTTGAAAAGAATGAACCTAGAACGCTTTAGAGGATCAGACCGCCTTTTGCTGACCGCAGACCCTGCGGTCACAAAAAATGTTGAAAATGTTTTACATGACTTTGTTCTTGACTTCTTTTCAAGTATGCTCTCTACGCGATTTCTTCCATTTTCTGAGTTGTTATAATTGAGCTAATAATCCTCCTCTTTTGATCGCAAATGTTGATGAGGTCGAGTCGATCCCGTCGATCCCTAAAGAAGGGGAGATCCCACAGAAGTTGGTAATTTCTCCATAGCTCGCGGACATTCTCAAACCTATCTTTGAGGATGTCCGCACTATGTGGGTTCGGGACGATCAACTCCGGGCTCAGGCCACTGACTTCGTAAAAAAGTCTCTTTCAACCATCTCATTCCTCTGTGATTGATTGTGCACTCGACCGCTACCGGGCTTGGACGGTCCAATCTAGACAAGTTACAGGATCCTCGAGTGGATCAAAATAATTATGATATCAAATTGATGTTTTTATTAAAATATTATTTAAATAATAAATTATTTTTTAATTTTTTTATTTTAAAATAAATTTAATGACTACCATTAATTTGATAGTTTAAATGTGTAATGGTATATCTACTGGTAATACTAATGTATATTAATATTTAATTCTTTATTTCAATCTTAATATTATATATATAAATATATATATATATATATATATATATATATATATATATATATTTCAGGCATTTCACATATTTGAACTTAGTCTTGTACGAAAAGACTGGTCCTAACTGGTCCGATTGGGATCGGACTGGTTAGGAATGGCTAGGGACCGGTCCCATCCAGGACCGGTCCCATCCCGGACCAAACTCAGGGGCTCGACCGGTGTAAGACCCTATTTTTTTTGCTTTTAAACCGGGTCTTACCGCCCAGAACCGCCACCATGCATTAACACCTTCGAACATGAAGGTCGCCACCATGTGACGCTGATCCTGCCATCTATTCATCATCTAGGCCAACCATTTCGCCGCAGCATAAGAGAAGTATAAAAGACATAACACTAGTCCACAATATATCACGTAACATTAAAAGCATGTCCAAATGAGATACATAGAAGATGAAATACAAGAAATAGAGTACTAGAAAAATCAAAGTGCGGAAGAGAAGGGCTTAATCCCTTTACATCATATTTTTCTTTACCTCTCGCTTGGCGATAATGAAACAATCTAAACATCCACATGAACAGACACCCTGCCCGGGTTATATATGAAGAGTAGGAATGTGAGGTGGTTTGCTCACCGGTGCCATTCCTGTGGCAGCAGAAAGTCCAACCCCTGGCTGAGTGATGAGTCCCATTTATATACACTTTTTTGGACTCATCTGGGCTCATTTTCACGCACTTGCACTTCACTTTTAGTTCATTAATGCTTATATTTCACTTGAACACATTTCTTCATAAAGTGCACTCTTTGGGCCCGCTTTGTTGTGCAATTGCGCGCTATGTTTGTGGGGGTTAAGCACACGGTGCTCCCCAACCCTTTTATGTATTTGGATTGAGCTGGAAGGGTATTCCCAGCTGTGTGATTGTTGTTTGGTGCTGTGTAGGTGGGTAGATCATCAATTATGCCCAGATTTCATGTCTGCATGAATCGCACGGTCGTGCATTTTTTTGACGCACGGTCGTGCATTTTTTTGACGCACGGTCGGCTGCGATCGTGCGCGTTCATTTGCGGCCCAAAATAGCATTCTGAATTTGGTCGTGCGTTTTTACGCACGGTCGTGCATTTGTACGCACGGTCGTGCGTTTGTACGCACGGTCGTGCATTTGGTCGTCCGCTTTATTATTTTCTGTAAAGTTGTCTTGCAGGTTTTTGGCCATAGTGCGCCCGACCACCAACTTCCAGTGCGCACAACCACTGGTCGTGCGCCACTGGTCGTGCGCCCTGTTTTCTATAAATACGCAGCCCGCGAAATTAGGTCGGACAATCAATTCCAGCGGCGTTTTCGCGCTCCAGTGCGCTAGTTTCGTCGCTCCATCGCCGCCCACCTTCAGGTGGTGCTCCGGGCTTATTCTTCACGCCAATCTTGAGCCGGAGTATCCTCTAGGCCTCCTCCATTGTTTGTGCACCTCCAAAGCTCCATTTCAAGATACAACTTGCTGCATCCTTGGAGTTCTCCGGCAAGATCGTGGCCAAAGGCGATTTACGAAGAAGACGGGTCAACTAGAAGGAAGTGACAGCTCCTCTCCGTACACTGGATGTCAGTCGTGGACCGAGCTCAGACAAGGCATGACGACCCTTGATTCTGACCGTGAATCCTGACAAGACTTCGTGCCTTGGTTGTAATCTCACCCCCTCTATTTTGTAGTATTGTATATCTTAATTATGTGTGTGTATGAACTATGATTGCAAAACCCTTATATTGCATTTTAGTACATTTCATGTCTATGTGAAATTATCTTGTGGTTTATGCAAGTGAGGAGCGCCCCCATCCATTTTCCATTACGCCACCATGTTTGTGTGCCGCACTAGCAATTGCTAGTGGCGTGCTTGTCGACGAGGTGCTTGCGACCCTCATTCCGTCTGCCTACTCGCCCATCCGCCTAGTGAAGCGTGGCATAGCGGCCCGTGTAATCCATTCGCCTAACAAAGCAGCGCGCTCAAGGCCTGCACAGTTTGATTCTGCTTGCCTGCTCGTCCATCCGCCCTTGCAAAGCAGCGCGCTCAAGGCATGCCTAGTCTCCATCCCGCCAAGCGAAGCATTGCATAGCGGCATTGCATAGGAGTAGTTTAGTTATTTTCTTTTATTTCCACAAACCAAATCAACCCCTTCGCATCCATCCGACCTAAAGGACTTCGATCTCAAGTCCTTCCTCAATAGTTAACTCCACCTTACTGTGTTCCTTCGAGATTCGATACTCGAGTATTTGCTCATCGTTTTATATTATTTGAACGATCGGTACACTGTCGTTTCGTGCTGCAGTCTTGCTACATCCTATAGCGGTGTGCTAAGATTTGCGCATCAAGTTTTTCGCGCCGTTGCCAGGGATCACAGTCGTATGAGTTTTCTGGAGAGGGAGAATCTGAGAGAGAAGCCCTTCCATTTGTAAATTGCATCCTTTATTTTATTTCAGTTCTTTTTATTACATTTTCTTGTTTTACTTAGGTTGCTTAGTAAATTTTGATTGGGTGTAGCATTTTGCACAATAGTGTTTTTCTTTTGAATCCTGTTATCTTCACAAAATGTGGGATTCATTTAATATTCGTTGTCGTTTGTGTGGAGATATCTCTCATGCTAGTGATAGATGTCCAAAGGGAGATAATAGCCCTAGCACTCAAGGCCAGTAAATGGAGCACCGACTTTGTCTGGTACTCCATATGGTGCGCGTAAGTCCTATGGCTATTCTGCTGAGCATTTACCGTCACACTTCTTTTCGGCTTTAGCTCCTGCTGTGCCAAAGAAGCCCGCAAGGCAGTGCTTGTTTTGTCAGAGCACGGATCATGCTTTGAAGGATTGTACTGCTTATCTTTGCCAATTGGACGAGGATGACGAGCCGGATATCTGGATCGTCCCGACTCCTAACTCTGGCGGCATACCTTCAACATTTGGTTATGTGTCTGTGTCACCTTCATGTTTTAAAGGGTATGGCGTGGACACAGTCACTAGATGTGTGGCTGATCTAGGCTCTGACATGGCTGAGCCCATCTCCCCTGTGCATATTGTTGGGTTTTCTAAATACCATTCATAATGATATGAACACATCGAATGTGCGCAGCGGAAGGAAATTAGAACAACCCAAAGAGTAAGGATCTTGCGGATCTCATGAATCAAAAGATTAGGAAAGCAAAAAGCAATATACCTTCGCGGGATTGAGTCAATACTCAACCAAGGTGCTCCAAGAAGAAATCTGGTAGACTAAATCTGATTTCCAAGAACCGAAATGTATCGGCTCCTCTACAACGATCCACACGAACGATAGAGAACCCCAAGGCCTTGTCGAACAAGGAATGGGTCAGAGTAGGAAGCTCTCAACGTCCCCACGAACTATTAGGTCTGAGACAGTGGAGGCGGCGACCGTCGACGACGGATCTCAGCAGATGGGAAGAATGAGAAGCCCTCTTGCGGTACTTTTCCGAACAGCTGTTCACTTCTAAGTCGCAAAAAGGTTCGGTCTTCTTAAACCTAAAACCGTATGCTCTTTTATACCAAATAACAGGCTATCCGCAGACCCAGGAAAAACAGAACTGTTCTGTCATGATTTATACATTCGCCGAATTCGACAATTCAACTAAACAGTATAACCGAATTCGACTATATACAATAACCGAATTCGACTATATGCTATAGCCGATTCGACTATATGAATTCAGTTATATGATTTCGTCGAAACCATTTTGTCGAACTAACACATTTCAGCTAAACCCTTTAGTCAAATTTGTTACAGTTCGGCTAAACACTTTAGCCGAATCAATATCGACGAATTTGATTAGTCGAATCAACATAATTTGGTTAAACACTTTAGCCGAATTTGATTAGTCGAATCAACATAATTCGGTTAAACACTTTAGCCGAATTGGACACAGTTTGGTTAAACCCTTTAGCTGAATTTGTCTAGCATAAATCCATTCGTTTAAACCCTTTAAACGATTTCCCATTGAGACATTCTCAAGTTAATTCCAAGCAGTCACAGGATTGGTCCTCCACTCATATCCAATATGAGTAAGGGCCAACACAATCCTTCCTCCAACTTCTCCAAACGCTTTTATGTGCGACCCTATAGGCTCATATTGCGTTGGCAGTAAGACTAACTTTTGATTGCTTTGAGATCAGCTCAGAAACTCCAACACATATATCACCGTGTATAGATTCGATTCTTTGTGACTAATCGGTGCTTGACTTTTATCCAAGCACTATTCCTCCCCCTATTGTGCATTTTACTACATTTGTCTCTGACGACATTATTGAGGATGATTCGTAGGATAAGGCAGGTGATTTATGTGTTGTGCCTATTCCTATGGAGGAGGATATTTTCCAAGGTGACGAGGATTCTACCTCAGCACCGGTGGAGTATGTCCAAATCGTGGAGGAGGTCACTGATGATCCTACTAAGCCCTGCAGCATTGTCGATGATGCCGACAATATCTTATTTCCTCAACCTCTTGGGAGTGAGACCGGGACCACTCCCCCGATTGATGTTCATTTAATTTTTTCTTCTTTTTTATTTCCTAACCCCCCTTCCTCATCTGAGTCTGTGCAGGTTGAGTCTTCACAGGTACTTCAGGAGGACTTGGAGCATTCTGCTCAAGTCAATGATGAGTGTATCCTCTCATGTGAGGAGGTTGATCCCCCTCCATAGAGGAAGCCTCATTCATTGCCTTCTCCTCCTGCCGCCTCCCTGAAGACGACACCTTGCTGGGCAAGGATTTAGTTTGTGGTGAGATGAGTGAGGACCAGCTCTCCTCCTCTTCTTACTTCCTATTCCCGCTACCTGTGTTCAGCAGGTATTTTGATTTAGGTAGGGGAGTAACTATTCTGTCTCCGTATCGGTACCCTCTACCGACACGCGTATTAGAATAGTTACCTGTGCATTTCCTCTTTCATACGCCCATTAGCTAGAACTGTTATGTTGTTAAATAAGTCGTGCTGGGATGACAATAACCCCAGTAGTTATCTTTCTTTTTCCTGAATTTTTATTTCATCTAGTTTAGTTTAGTTAGTGTTTTTCATTTTTTTTTAATATTTCCTTTTGTTTTTGGCGGAGCTCACCCCTGCAGGTTCATTTTCTGGATGGAATGCTGCAGTTTTTTCTTGGTTTACATGCCAATCTTCTGGTATGCTCATTTCTGAGCATGGGTAACTTTTCTTCCCCCTAGTCTTTTATTTAATTTTCATGGTTACATCATTTACTTTTCTTGCTTGGATTAAGTCTGGGGGAGAGCCGCTATGTGTTACTCACTCACGTGCACATGACATTGTATACTAGAAGTACATTTTAGTTCAGTTTTATAATTATTGTTTCATATGCACCGCACACCACTACACCCACTTTAGCGTGCACTCGCTTGTTTGTATGCTCCTGTATATTCAATTCTTAGTTGTGATGTAGAAATTGCTGTATTAGGCTAAAAATTGCAAGATGGAGTGGCATGTTGACTCTTGTAGTGCTCTAGTTGAGTACTTGTGTCTTGCATAGGGATTTGAGTAGAATTAGTTTTTATTTATGCTTATAATTTATAATTAGTATAATTGCATAGATTTTAATTTATTTTACTCAAAATGGTGAATGTGGTTGAATCTAGTGGTAGCGTGGTATTGTGTGTAAGCGAGCACGAGGTTCGTGTTGCTCGAGTTGGGAGGAAGGATTACCTTTCTCGGGGGCTAAGAACTTGCCCCAAGCGAATCTCGAAGCATGGGTGCGAATGATTTGCAAGTTGAGCGTGATGTAGGCCATCTATTTGGCAAGCTTGAGCTTTGTTCTACCATTCCTATGTGCTAACCGTTGCTAGCCTATTATGAGCCTACCCGACCTTTTGGTTCAGCTCCACCATACTTCACCAAGGCCTAAAAGCTAATCCCATTATCGCAACCAAAAATAAGCCAAAAGCATTAATGAATTGTAATTTGCCAATGCGGTGCGGCGATGAGAAATTTTAGTGTTGATGTGGATTTCTTAAAAATTTCTATATGCTGAGATTTTTGCGAATTTTGGAGATATAAAAAAAAGAAGGAAAAGAAAAAGAAAAAAAGGCAAAGAGAAAGAAAAAAAATATCCCTAGCGTTTTAATTGAAACATTTATCTCTATCGTTTGGAGCAGGCCATGTGCACACCAGATTTCAAAGTCAAGTCTGGGGGTGTGTTGCACGTGTTTTATTGGGGGCCTCTTTGAATTAACACCTTTTGTGAGCTCTTTTGGGTTGCGATTAGCCATCATGTTTATCTTTGCATTCCAAACCGTAACCTAAGCCTCGTGTATACCTAAAGTCTTATTGATTCGTCTTGTGAGTTCACTAGCGTCGTGGAGAGAGTGTGACAGGGCGAGCTTATGGCTCTCGACGTTGATGGATTTCAACGGAGTTAATTCCGAGTTCTGGTCTTGGGTAACGCTCCCCTTCGTGATTTCCTTACTTTCGTACTATGTGTGACCTCGCGATTCACCAACATTCCATTTTTGAGTAAAAATAAATTTCTTTTTATGCATTTACACTTTTATAAATTAGCTAGCATATGTAGAAACTTCTTCTAATGAACTTATATGTACACAAGTATGCAACTTCGCATTCTATTACATGTTTGCAACTTTTTTTTGCTAGCTATGTTTTTCCTACTCCGCCGGATTTGTTTGCTCGGGATGCGCAAACAGGTAAGTCTGGGGGTGTGATGAGTCTCATTTATATACAATTTTTCGGACTCATCTGGGCTCATTTTCACGCACTTGCAGTTCACTTTTAGTTCATTAATGCTTATATTTCACTTGAACACATTTCTTCATAAAGTGCACTCTTTGGGCCCGCTTTGGTGTGCAATTGTGCGCTATGTTTGTTGGGGGTAAGCACACGGCGCTCCCCAACCCTTTTTATGTATTTGGATTGAGCTGGAAGGGTATTCCCAGCTGTGTGATTGCTGTTTGGTGCTGTGCAGGTGGGTAGATCATCAATTACGCCCAGATTTCATGTCTGCATGAATCGCACAGTCGTGCGTTTTCTTGACGCACGGTCGGCTGCGATCGTGCGCGTTCATTTGCGACCCAAAATAGCATTCTGAATTTGGTCGTGCGTTTTTACGCACGGTCGTGCGTTTTTACGCACGGTCGTGCGTTTGGTCGTGCGCTTTATTATTTTCTGTAAAGTTGTCTTGCAGGTTTTCGGCCACAGCGCGCATGACCACCAACTTCTGGTGCGCACGACCACTAGTTGTGCGCCACTGGTCGTGCGCCCTGTTTTCTATAAATACGCAGTCCGCGAAATTAGGTCGGACAATCAATTCCAGCGCTGTTTTCCCGCTCCAGTGCCCCAGTTTCGCCGCTCCATCGCCGCCCACCTTCAGGAGGTGCTCCGGGCTTATTCTTCACGCCAATCTTGAGCCGGAGTATCCTCTAGGCCTCCTCCATTATTTGTACACCTCCAAAGCTCCATTTCAAGATACAATTTGCTGCATCCTTGGAGTTCTCCGGCGAGATCGTGGCCAAAGGTGATTTACGAAGAAGACGGGTCAATTAGAAGGAAGTGACAGCTCCTCTCCGTACACTAGACGTCAGTCGTGGACCGAGCTCAGACAAGGCATGACAACCCTTGATTCTGACCGTGAATCCCGACAAGACTTCGTGCCTTGGTTGTAATCTCACCCCCTCTATTTTGTAGTATTTTATATCTTAATTATGTGTGTGTATGAACTATGATTGCAAAACCCTTATATTGCATTTTAGTACATTTCATGTCTTTGTGAAATTATCTTGTGGTTTATGCAAGTGAGGAGCGCCCCCATCCCTTTTCCATTCCGCCATCGTGTTCGTGTGCCGCACTAGCAATTGCTAGTGGCGTGCTTCTCAACGAGGTGCTTGCGACCCTCATTCCGCCTGCCTACTCGCCCATCCGCCTAGTGAAGTGTGGCATAGCGGCCCGTGTAATCCATTCGCCTAACGAAGCAGCGCGCTCAAGGCCTACACAGTTCGATTCCGCTTGCCTACTCGTCCATCCGCCCTTGTGAAGCAGCGCGCTCAAGGCCTGCCTAGTCTCCATCCCGCCAAGCGAAGCATTGCATAGCGGCATTGCATAGGAGTAGTTTAGTTATTTTCTTTTATTTCCAAAAACCAAATCAACCCCTTCGCATCCATCCGACCTAAAGGACTTCGATCACAAGTCCTTCCTCAATAGTTAACTTCACCTTACTGTGTTCCTTCGAGATTCGATACTCGAGAATTTGCTCCTCATTTTATATTACTTGAACGATCGGTACACTGCCGTTTCGTGCCGTAGTCTTGCTACCGCCTATAGCGGTGTGCTAAGATTTGCGCATCACTGAGCCACAGTATCAGGTGCCTCCCTCTGGTGGGTGTCCTGGCCTTGGTTCTCCTGTAATAATGAGGTCCACCGATCGTCAGTCTATAAGACTCAGCACATTCCTCGCTGCCTCCACCCGCGACTCCTAGGTACCGAGCGGGAGGACGAAGCGGAGGACATCAAAAGGGTAATGAACCAAGCAGGTTACAGGGGTCTAGACTAACAGGGTATAAAAGAACTAACAATAATGGCTTACAAATCTATAATAGCAAAAGTAAATGTGACAGTAACAAATAAGAGACAGTATAAGTAAAAGAGCAAGTAAAAGTAAATAAGAGCAGCTACGAATGTAACCTTAACTTATATGCACACATACAAGCACATAAGCTAAGGGATCTGTGGTGTAGGGTTCCGGGATTTTAGAGATTAACACGAACAAGACGCCTTCACTACTCCTTTCAAACCTAGATCTACCGCACCTACTCAAGCATCTAACGTCGCAATACGTTTCGCATCTAACGCATCACATACACCACAAAGGGAGGAACAATCGGCTCTAAAATAACGATCGGAAGAGAGTCAGATTATTCCCCAAAATTAACATAAAGGTTGCCAATCCTTTTGGAGAGCAAAATCAAGGCTATAGGCCAAGATCCGCTCAAGCAAATTGGACCTACCCGATCCGGAAATAAAGAGATTCGATAACAATGAAATCAATTTCAGAAATTGCAAGCGGAGTATTTAAAAATCGCGGATAAAACGGTTGCTCGTTCTCCACAAATCTAAAGAGAGAAAACACCAGATGGAGGGGAAGAAGTTACCAAACCCGGTTCCAACAAACACACAAGATAGGTGGGAGAATCACTCTCTCCACGGATCCACCGGCGTCCCACCGAATGGGGCTGAAACCTTCTTCCTTGGAGTCGCACCGAAGGAATCCTCGTCGGAGTCGCACCGAAGAGGGGTGGAGGGAGCAATCGTCGGCTTCACACCAACATGGGGGGCGGCGGCAAGGAGGAGGCTCCTATTGTGGCCGAAATTCTCAAGGGAGAGTTAGGGTTAATTCTTTTCCAATCTATTTAATCCTCATAATAGCCTCCTTGTATAGGAGTTACAAACAACATACAACCATTCAAGATGGAGATGTAATCTCAACCAACCGCGCGGTTAAATACACACCAAATGTTTTAAATGCAGGAAATAAACAATAAAAATACTCAAATGAATATAAAATTATTACCCAAACATGTAATAATTTTATATTATCAAATATAAAATAAAAACGCATAATAAATAGATAACTTGGTCTTCAAGCAGACTTAGCATGTCGCGGGCGGAGGTTGTAATGCTGCCTTCCGTTAGCATCAACATGGCGCCTAAAATCCTTATGCTGTTGTGCCTCGGCAGCCGGATCATCATCAAGTAGTGGTGGAGGGGCCGCACCATCAATCCTCCCCGGCTCAAAATCACGTATCACTGATGCGTGGTCCGAGAAATAGCGGTGGAGAAGGTCGGCATCCAAGCGTCGAAGCTCCGTCTCGAGTACCCACGAGTCGTCCTAAGGGGGGCGGTCACGCCAACGGATGAGGAAGCGGTAGGTATCACCATCAGCAGTAGCAAGTGGCTCAGCAGCAAGTATCGCATCTGGAGTGAGAAATGTCTTGGGAAACCTGGGAAACATGTCAGCAGTAGGAATAAAAGAATGCAACTCACCATCTGATGATATACCTGTGGGGACCGAAAGAGAGAGAGATCATCCGAACTACCACTCCCCAACCCATTAGAAATTTTAGTGGAGGGAGAAGACGACAAAGAATTCAACTCTTGTGGAGTCGAAAGAAATAATGTCAAATCTGAGACATTAAAAATAGGGGAGATACCCCAATCCGCAGGCAAATCTGCGCTTTGGTGCTAACTTTTTAACGGTGCCAGATGGCAGTCGTTCGGGAACTAACCGGACTAAAACCAGATCGCCGACTTTAAAGTGTGACACTCTCCTATGTTGATTAGCGTGCGCTTAATAGGACTCGTATTGATAAGTCAAGGTAGCTCGTATACGTGCATGTAGATCATGAATGTGTTTGGCGAAGGATTGTGCAAATTGACTTGTTTTGTATGTTGGTGGTAATGGGACCAAGTCAGGGGCACCGGAGCCTTATACCCGTGAACAATCTCATTAGGTGACAAACCCGTGGACATATTCTTAGAGTTATTGTACGCCAATTGGGCATGGGGAAGAAGTAGATCCCACGTGCCTTTGTGATCACTCACAAGACACCGAAGAAGGTTCCCTAAACTCTGATTGACCACCTCTGTTTGCCCATCCGTGTGCGGGCGATAAGCAGCGGAGAATAGTAACTTCGTTCCCATTAAAATCCATAAAGTCTTCCAAAAATAGCTAGTTAATTTTACATCCCTATCCGAGACAATTGTCTTTGGCACTCCGCGATGGCTAACGACCTCTTTAAAATATAATTTTGCTACGTGAGATGCATCGTTGGTCCTAGTACATGGAATAAAATATGCCATTTTTGAGAACCTATCCACAACTACAAAAATAGAATCGTGATGGCGTAAAGTGGTGGGTAGTCCTAAAACAAAGTACATACTCACGTCTTCCCATGGTGTGGAAGGGATAGGCAAGGGTGTATATAATCCTATGTTGGTTTTGGTGCCCTTGGATACCTGACAGGTACGACAACTACTCACTACCCTTCCCACCATCGCCTTAAGTTTAGGCCAATAAAATTTCTCCTCAACTAGTGTAACAGTCTTATCCCTACCAAAATGGTCACTCAATCCTCCGCTATGCAGTTCCCAGATGATATGAAGACGTAAAGATGACTGCGGGATACATAACTTTCCATGCCTAAATAGATAGACGTCCTTAATAACAAACGCAGATATAGTCGTGGGGGAACTATCCTGGGCAGATAAATATGAATCCTGAAAATCTGGACAGGTAGCGTACTCATCCTTAATGCGCTCGAATCCTACAACATTAACCTCCATAGTGGATAGTAAAAGGGTAAGGCGACTAAGAGCATCCGCGACTCGGTTGTCAGCTCCCTTAAGGTGCTTAAGATTAAACGTGTAACCTTATAGGAAAGATACCCACTTAGCGTGACGCGGGCTGATTTTATGCTGGTCATTGATGAACCGCAATGCTTCGTGATCGGAGAGGATCACAAACTCCTTGGAGAGGAGATTGTGCCTCCAATGGTGCAAACACCGTACAACCGCATAAAACTCCCTATCGTAGTTCGAATAATTTAACTTAGCGCCAGATAACTTCTCACTAAAGTAACTCACAGGGTGCCCTTCCTGACTCAAAACACCTCCTAATCCCACACCAGAAGCGTCACAAGTAAGCTCAAAGACCTTGGTGAAGTCAGGTAGACGTAGGACAGGTGCCTCAGTCATAAGCTTCTTAATGCATTGGAAAGCATAGGTGGCGGACTTCGTCCAGGTGAACTCGCCCTTCTTCATGCAATCAGTAATGGGGGCCATGATGCTATTGAAGTCCCGTATAAAACGGCGGTAAAATGTAGCTAACCCGTGGAAACTACGCACCTCTCGTAACGTAGTCGGTTCGGGCCAGTCCTTAATCACTTGGACCTTGCTAGGGTCAACTCTAAAGTCCTCCGACCTGACTATGTAGTCTAAAAACTCCACTTCAGGGACATAGAAAGTGCACTTCTTAAGGTTAAGAAACAATGTTTCCTTCCGCAGGGTGGAAAGAATCGCTCTCATGTGGGAGGTGTGCTCGGCAGTGGTGGTTCTATAAATCAATATGTCGTCAAAGTAGACTACCACAAACCTACCCATGAACGGCCGAAAGACGTGGGTCATCATCCGTGAAAAGGTGTTGGGGGCATTGGATAGCCCAAAGGGCATCACAAGCCACTCGTACAACCCATCCTTAGACTTAAACGCAGTATTCCATTCGTCTCCCTCGCGGATCCTAATATGGTGATAGCCACTCCATAAATCTAACTTCGAAAAGATGGTGGCGCCAGATAAGACATATAAGAGGTCATCTAATCGTAGAATAGGAAACCTATAGTTGATGGTAATCTTGTTGATAGCACGGCTATCAACACACATCCGCCATGTACCATCCTTCTTGGGGGCAAGCAAGGCTGGTACCGCACATGGACTCATGTTAGTCCTAATGAACCCCTTCTTCAATAGGTCCTCAATTTGGGCCTGTAACTCCTTATGGGTGGCAGGATGGAGTCGATAATGGGGCTGGTTGGGCAAGAGGAGCCTGGGATCAGATCTATCGCATGCTGAATATCCCTAAGCGGGGGTAATGACAGCGGTAACTCCTCTGGGTACACGTCCCTATACTCTTCCAACAGTACCCGTAACTCTCTGGTAGATGATCCAAAACACTAGAATCAGGCTTCGCACTCATAAGTACTAGTGCATACATCACCCCATCAAGAAACGGATCCTTCACAAACTCCTTCCTACCAACTAGACTCAACGTCTTCCTCTCTACTTGGATAGTAGTGTCCTTAGATAAAACTACTGGCTCCTTCAGGATGGTCGGCCTCAAGGTAATGGTTTTACCATTGAATTTAAATTCATAAGTGTTGGCTCTACCAAAATGCATCACACCACGGTCATAGAGCCAAGGGCGGCCTAATAACATGTGACAAGCGTCCATCGGCAGGACATCACACCAAACCTCATCAGTATAGGATTTGAATGAGAGGGGGACCAGGCACCGCTTGGTGACTGGGACGATGATCTTGCTGATCCAAGCTACCTGATATGGTGTCGGTTGTGGTTCCGTGGTCAAGTTCATACGTGTGACGGCACTCTCAGAAATGACATTCACACAACTACCACTATCAATAATCAACTTGCAAAGCTTCTCACCACTCTTAAAGATCAGATAAAATATGCTCGTCCTCTTCCAATCATCTAACGGACGAGGAGTGGTCAAGATACAACGCATCACCATAAGGTGGTGATCGTCCTCTAAATCACTTGGGACCCCATCTGGGTCACTCTCCTCTTCAGCCTCATATACGTAATCAGCGGGGTCAGTAGTCGAATCTAGAAGGGCTATGGCCTTAGTCTTCATTGGGCATTTGAAGGCATAGTGACCTTGAATGCCGCAAGAATAACATGTAGTATTGTCCTTGCTAACCTTCCCTATGGGGACACGCTCACTCACGTGATTCCTATTGTTTATAGCAGTAATCATTATAGACTTCGACTCGGAGGACCTAAACTTTCCTTTATCCGAATACGTGGAGGAAGACGCTCCAACCGTGGACTTGTTCTTCATGTGGGAATAACGAGAGTGGTCCTTCGAGGCTAGATGCTTTTCAATGTCAAGGGCGGCATTGAAAGTCGTGTTCTGGTCTGTAAGACCATAATGCAGGAGCTTCCTCTGAATATTGGGTTGAAGCCCCTTACGAAATCTAGATAGGGTGACCTAGGGAATCTCCCTAAGATCACAACGCACCATACGGTCCTTCATCTCTCCCATATACTCAGCTACCGAATTGGAGCCCTGCCGCAGGGTGGAAATCTCATCGAACATCTGTGTTCGGTGGTACGCAGGGACGTACTGATCGGTTAGCAAATTCTTCATCATCGGCCAACCTATAGGTGGGACTCCCTGCCCGGCTCCTAATATCCGCTCCTCATTCAGCCAAAAAGTTTTCGCGCGACCCGTTAACTTCATCCTGGCAACTTGGACCTTTTGAGGGTCCGTCAGGTTGTGTCATTCAAAGTAGCATTCCATATCCACTACCCAAGTAAGGAAGACCTGGGGATCTCCCAAACCATCGTAAGTGGGGGCGTCAATCTTAACAGCCCTAGTAATATCAAAGTCACGCTCGTGGCGGTGTTCTCGAGGGGGCACTCGGGGAGAGTTCCCATCGGAATCCGAATCATGGAGCTGTTGGTGCCGGTCGGGCTGCCCAACATTAACGGGTGGTGGTGGTGGCGGTCCTCCTTAATTCAGAAGGATTTATGCTAACATGGTTCTAATCTCGGTCATCTCGTTACGTAGCCCCTCTATGGCCTCAGCGTTATGATCCCCGTGCTCATTCACAGCCATCCTAGACGATGAAGGTTTGTTATACTCCGTTCCTAGTCTAGTGCGCATGCAGTTTTGGACAAAATAATAATAAGTGAATTTTGTGGTGTAGCTTAAAATCTATTTTTTTGGCAGAAAAACATTTTCGGGATGTTACTAAAAAGGAGAACCTAGAGAAATGTTTTTGGATTTTTTTGACGAAAAATAAAGATTTTAGCCCGCTATTCGCAGACCACCGAAATTTTTTTTTTTTTGATTAGTTTGCGCCACGGAAATGGATAACAAGGTTGTATCAATTGAGAAATTGACACGACCTGCTTTGATATGAAATTGGTGTAGGGGTTCCGGGATTTTAGAGATTAACACGAACAAGACGCCTTCACTACGCCTTTCAAACCTAGATCTACCACACCTACTCAAGCATCTATCATCGCAATACGTTTCGCATCTAACGCAGCACATACACCACAAAGGGAGGAATGATCGACTCTAAAATAACGATCGGAAGAGAGTCGGATTATTCCCCAAAATTAACATAAAGGTTGCCAATCCTTTTGGAGAGCAAAATCAAGGCTATAGGCCAAGATCCGCTCAAGCAAATTGGGCCTACCCGATCCGAAAATAAAGAGATTCGATAACAATGAAATCAATTTCAGAAATTGCAAGAGGAGTATTTAAAAATCGCGGATAAAATGGTTGCTCGTTCTCCACAAATCTAAGGAGAGAAAACACCAGATGGAGGGGAAGAAGTTACCCAACCCGGTTCCAACAAACACACAAGATAGGTGGGAGAATCACTCTCTCCACGGATCCACCGGCGTCACACCGAATGGGGCTGCAACCTTCTTCCTTAGAGTCGCACCGAAGGAATCCTTGTCGGAGTCACACCGAAGAGGGGTGGAGGGAGCAATCGTCGGCTTCACACCAACATGGGGGGCGGCTGCAAGGAGGAGGCTCCTATTGTGGCCGAAATTCTCAAGGGAGAGTTAGGGTTAATTCTTTTCCAATCTATTTAATCCTCATAATAGCCCCCTTATATAGGAGTTACAATCAACGTACAACCGTTCAAGATGGAGATGTAATTTCAACCATTCGCGCGGTTAAATACACACCAAATGTTTTAATTGCAGGAAATAAACAATAAAAATACTTAAATGAATATAAAATTATTACCCAAACATGTAATAATTTTATATTCTCAAATATAAAATAAAAACGCATAATAAATAGATAATTTGGTCTTCAAGCGGACTTAGCATGCCCCGGGCGGAGGTTGTAATGCTGCCTTCCGTTAGCGTCAACATGGCGCCTAAAATCCTTATGTCGTTGTGCCTCGGCAACTGGATCATCATCAAGTAGTGGTGGAGGGGCCGCGCCATCAATCTGGCACTAAGGTAAACTCATCGTATAAAAGAGCTCATACTAATTTATACGATGAGGTCTCTGTTTTATGCAAGAATGCTATGTTATGATATGCAATGCAATGTAATGGTGCAACTCACGCACACGACTCTGTATGTACAGACCTTTACTTCCCACTTTTCAGAGGTAGCTAACCTTTCGGGCACCTCCCGTCGTGGTCAAATGGTGGCAGAGGAGCAGGCGTCTCCTCACCTAGGTGGGTAAGTCACACTACCAGACCTAGGCCCTAACGTACGATGTGATACTGGTACCCGGTACTCACAAGCTCCTGCGTACTAAACTGAATTGGCCAGGCAGGGTTTAGGGAAATCTGTCCCATCGGACGCGCAGTAAAACAACCTGGCCCCTAATCAACCACTAGCACTACCGAGTCAACGAACTATTGTCGGTGTGATGACTAAGCCAGAACCGAAGACCCACCACATCTTATGCACATGCAATTATGTATTATCTCATACCACCGAGCCTTCAACTCATAGTTCTAAACCAACATTCATAAAAAATCGAGCCAACCGCTCGGAGGACTATCTCAGTCCTTCCTTATAACCCGAGCCTACCACTCGCAGGACTATCCCAGTCCTTCCTTATAACCCGAGCCTACCGCTCGCAGGACTATCCCAGTCCTTCCTTATAACCCGGGCCTACTGCTCGCAGGACTATCCCAGTCCTTCCTTATAACCCGAGCCTACCGCTCGCAGGACTATCCCAGTCTGTATTCCTTTCCCTCCCAAATTTGGGAGGGAGATTGTATTTCCAGTTATCCTACTTACTACTCTTGTCTGTTATTAGTTGATCTCAGAGGCTTGGGGTGAATCCTGGACTTCCCGTGGATTACCCGGTGAAGGGCTCACAACGGTACTAGGGAATGCGATGGTGACTGAAGCCCAAGTTCCCCTTTCCAGGATATTTACTCTTATTGGTTTCTACCCATTCTTATATGCCCATTTGCTCTCCAATTGCTCTAAAATCCTAGGGTGGATTACCATTTGACTCGGGCAGACATGTGTCGGTGTTCTATTGAACACCGAACAATATCATTCCTAATGACCGACCATTTCCTTATGTTATCTCTCATTCACATTTTTCACTTCTTGCTAAGTCATCCTTCACCTCCCCTAATAGGTCCTTGTCAAATTCCTGAATTGATAGTTTTACTAAACGCACCCCCGTCTTTACTTTCGATGACTGCCTTTGGTTATTAATCCTTCAACCTAATTGGGAATCTGCAATTCTCTTAGAGTTAGTAACTCTAGGGGTGGTGACCATAAGGAAGGGGTCCGAATCTATGTTTTTAGTTTCTACTGTTCGCAGACCAAGGTGGGGTTGAACTAAGTTTGACTTCTAGGATGTAACCTTGACCCTATCATGTCCAAATGAGTTCCAAATTTTTACCATAGGTTCTCAATGAGTAACGATCTAAAAACCTCAAATCTTAAATTTCATAATTTTCTAGGGGATATTTACTCATAATTTCTATTTATAATGGATGGTGTGCAAATAGGGTTTTGTACATCAAGTATCAACTAATGAACTCCATAAATTCTGATAAGTTCAGTATAACTTTATAATGGTCTAAAAATCTCAAACCTTATGTTTCATGTTTTTCCAGGGAATATTTAATCATAATTTCTATTTACAATGAATGGGGTGCAAATAAGGATTTACACATCAAGTAACAACTAGAGATCTCTATAAATTCTGATAAATTCACTATAGAATAGTAATGGTCTAAGAACCTCAAACACTAAGTTTCATATTTTTCCAGGGATTATTTAACCATGATTTTCTATTTAACATGGATGGGGTGCATATAAGGATTTACACAACAAGTATTGTCTACGGATCTCTATAAATTCTGATAAATTCACAATAGCATAATATTGGTCTTAAAACCTCAAACCCTAAGTTTCACATTTTTCCAGGGATTATTTAACCATGATTTTTATTTAACATGAATGGGTGCAAATAAGGATTTACATAATAAGTATCATCTACAGATCTCTATAAATTCTGATAAATACACAATAGCATAATATTGGTCTAAAAACCTCAAACCCAAAGTTTCACATTTTTTCAGAGATTATTTAACCATGATTTCTATTTAACATGGATGGGGTGCAAATAAGGATTTACACTACAAGTATCATCTACACATCTCTATAAATTCTGATAAATTCACACTATCATAATATTGGTGTAAAAACCCCAAGGCCTAAATTTCACATTTTTTTCAGGGATTATTTAACCATGATTTCTATTTAACATGAGTGGGGTGCAAATATGGATTTACACTACAAGTATCATCTACAGATCTCTATAAATTCTGATAAATTCACACTAGCATAATATTGGTCTAAAAATACCAAGTCCTAAGTTTCATAGTATTCAAGGGAGATTATAATCATAATATCTAATTAATACTCAAGGTGTGCAAATAAGGAGTTATACATCAAGTACTATATTATGACCTCAATAAATTCTGGAAAAATCAGTATTGCATAGTATTGGCCTAAAACTACCAAGTCCAAAGTTTCATATTTTTCCTAGTTGATTTAACCTCAAAAATTTCATTAATTTACAAGTGTGACAATTTAAATTAATTAGATAAACCTAGTGTATCTAGCCCCAAAGGCCTCTAAACTCTAGGGTTTGGATTTCTATGCCACCCCACTTGCATGGACAAGGTATTAGTGACATGCAAGGTGATTTTTACCCTCAATCCCATTACAAACTTCAAATGCCCAAAATGACTATTAGCACCCCAATTTCCTTCTTAAGACCCATAACTTCAACTTGAGGCTCAAAAAAATCCACCCATGCACATGAGTTGAAATTTTAACCAGAGCCTCCCTAAGCTATAAGGAGTCCATCACCGTAATTTTGGGGTGATTTGGATTATTTAAGTCACCTAATTTAATCATTTGGCAAAAGTCATGTTTTGCTAAAAACAATAGAACATGTACTCCTAACCATCTAGATTTTTGGCAGTGTCATGGTAGGATCATGAAATCATCATGCCCCAAATTTCAGAGCACTTGGATGTATATGACAACCTAAGTAATTTTTCTAAGATCCAAGCTACATTAATACACTCATTATCACAAAATAGATTCAAGGAGTTACAAGGCTCAAAGTGTCCCAAACTAAACTTCCTAAGTTGGTTAAGGCCTAGTCACACATGTTTCATGTTGATGGCCTTTCCAAAAACTAAATAAGTATTTTTATAAAAATTCCAACAACTTGCATGTAATAGGAGAATTCATGGTCTACACAAGAAAAATCATAAAATGTGTTGTAGAACTCCAATTCAAGCAAGGTCAATTTCTATGAACTCCTTGGGTTTTTATCTACAACATTCATGTTGGACAGTACCCCTGATTCAAGGCCTATAATTTTCCAGATTTATTTTAGGGTCACAACCCAATTTTAGTCTGACACATATAACTCACAAGAAAATTCGTACAGGTTACTATGATGCTCCAAAAATCACCAAAATTTTACTGGAGATACTTGGAAGCATAGGCTACAAGTTTGGTATTCAAAGTTTTCTCTGAATCTTAGCCAATTATTTTATAGAATTTTTAGAACCACTGTTGGCATATACTTAGTATTATAAAAAGGATATAAATCTAAAATTATTTAATTATAACTAATCGACGGCAGTGATTTTGTCTTCCTCAAGGCGCGGGCGGCTGAGATTTGCGGCGCCTAGGCCATTTTGCGGGCTATTTTCCGGCGAACTGAGGTCGTCCCGGGCCAAACGCCCAATCCACCATCTTCACCCGACATAGGGCTTCCGTTTGGCGGTGGTCGTTTGGCCGGAGGAGCTCTGGGGTTGTTTGCGTTTTTCGGCCAAGAACAACGAAATTTTGAAATGGTGGATCACCATTTTCTCTACAATTTTAGATGAGGAAGGATCAAAGAGCTAGCACAGGAGGAGGGGGAGAGGAAAGTTGCCTGTGCGCGAGTTTGGCGGCGGGTATTGCGGCGGAGGAAGATCTGGGCATTGTTTCTGGCATCCATGGATACTCCAGCGTGGCTGACCTCAAAATCGTCGCTGGAAGGGGGGATCGACTGCTCTGGAGGTTCTGAAGCTGGTGGTGTGTGCGCTTTCAGTTGGGTGTGGCTGTTTTGTTAGCAGCCATTAAGGGTGGTGATTTCACCAAGGTAGCACCTCTCAGCCAACCAACCACATGCCTCCAGCTTATGTAAATTCAAATCCTGAGCTCGAATTTGAGCCAGGGGAGAGAAGGTTTCAAGCTGATTTGAAGTTTTTGGAGCTTAGCCATTAATGTGGCCGGCCACTTGGTGGAGCTCTCTCTTTCCTCCCCTCTCAACAGCTGCCATGTCACTCCATTTTGTTGGCAAATTCCTAGGGAAGCTAAGAGCAATCCAGGAATTAGGGAGTGGTGGCCAAGTGGCCATATCTCCATGGATTCCGCTTGAACTCTTCCTTGGTGGTGGCCGGCCACCACCTTGGTGAACCCCTTTCTTGGGCCCATGATGCGCAAAACTATATCCGCAAACGATAACGGCAAGTGTACTGTATCGAATGTAGTATAGGTTATTAAAATAAGGTCGTATTAGACTCGGGGCGGTTGAGTACTCTTACTTCGGAAAATCTCTATTATTTTATCGAATAAAATTTGTGGTTGGTTGGTTGCGAGAAAGAGAAATAGTTTAATTAAAATGATGAGTTAAAAGTTAGTACTCAACCTTGAATCACCTTGGGAAAATAAAATATAAAAAGAACAACTTCTAAATCTCTTAAGAGAAAACTTGACCGTGGAGATCTCCCGATTTATGAACACACCTCTCTTGAGGATACGCTCAACTGAGTTTAGTTGATCAAACGAACTTTCATTCTAGAATCAAAATCTAAAACTCGCCTTATCGTAGTGAACCCCTCTATTGGATTTCACTCCAATCCAGGAAAATTACGTCATCCTCGCTTGAGGAGTACATTCAGCTCTCATTATTCTTGAAATGAAGATTCGAAATCAAAACCTCTCGGTTATTAGATTGCAAAAACAAAGATGAGAATTATATATCGATAATATAATCTCAATCCAAAAATGTTCAAGAATAAATCTAAAGTGTTCCAAGGAAGATAAAGAGAAGCTAGAATTTAAATCAAGAATTATATTTCCCTTGGATCATCTCGGTCGAGTACTAATAGAATTTAGCTACTCATAGATATGGAGGAAACGATGAAATGAAAGAAGTGCATGATGAAAATAAGAGGAAAAGTAAGAGAAAAAGAACTATTTTATTACTTAGCAAAAGAAATTACAACTAGAAAATTTAGAGTTACAAGCTTTGGAAATAAAAGTGCAAGAAGAAAAGGACATACAAGATTAAAACTAGTGCAAGAAAATAGGCTAGAACTCCCAAACTTCGTTCCTGAACATCTGGAGAAGCACCCTTTAAATAGCTGAATTTTTGGTGTTACACGCCCTTGGTCACGCCCGTGACCAAGGGGCGTGTAGGGGGCGTGATCGGTGCTGGCGGAGAGGGCGCGGCCTAGATTCAATGCAGGCGTTTCGGACGCGTCACGCCCTAGGTCACGCCCATGACCTGGGGCGTGTAATCTTTAAAACTTGCTGCTGGCGGGAAGCTTCGGCGGGAAATTGGCGTGGTAAGAGTCACGCCCGGGTACTGGATGCCATGCCCGTGACTAGCTGTCACGCCCGTGACCTGGATGTCACGCCTCAAATGTAACGCTCGTGACTTTCTATCACGCCCGTGACCAGGGGAGTGAAATTTAATTGATGTGGCAGCTGGCTCTGGGTGCTTGTGGTGGGTCGCGACCGTGATATTGGGTCATGCCCTTGGTCACGCCCATGACCTGGGGCGTGTACTTGGCGAATTCTTCACGGAACGACTCAGGGGTGGCGGAAACTTGTCTGGAACACTTCATAGGTTACACGCCCATGGGTCACGCCCATGGGTCACGCCCGTGACCTGGGGCGTGTAATTTTACTTTTTGCTCGAGACAGCCCAGAAAACCTGAAAACACAACATAGACTCAAGTTAGCTTATGAAATAATAAATGGAAGGATTTATATGATAAAATTCCTATAAATAACATAATTTTTATATTAAAAACAATATAAACCTAAACTAAAAGATGAGTAAATAAATTACTCATCAAACACCACCATACTTGCTCATTGCTCGTCCCGAGCAAACCATTCTTCATAAGGGTAGAAAAAAAATTAATACTAGAAAGAAATATGAAAGCTAGAGAGTAAAATGCGAAGTTTTATGCTGACATGCGTAAATGTTTTAGTAAAAAGACGTTCTTGGCATAAATACTAATTTATGAAATATTTAACTGCGTTATAATTATTTATTATCACTCTTAAAATGAGTCGATGGTCAATCAAAAAGTTATGTAAAGGGAGAAAATATCGTGATTGCTGAGATTTAAATTACTAGACTTGAACGCTCGGGGTGGCCTCCAAAGAAATCCATCAATGTTGACGGCCATAGGCTTGCCCGTTTGCACCTTCTCCACTGTACTTCACACTAAATCAACTTTATGGATCTTTAGGACTTAAATAGGGTATATTGTAAGGCTTGGGTTTAAGGGTGAGTGAAAGTGCACAGTTAACCTCACTAGAATTCTCTAGGGGGGGTGAATAGAGATTTAAAAATACTTTGTGCAAAGTTAACAAATATATATATGTGTAATAATCACAGATTTAAGCTTCCCACACACACCAACAAGAATTAAGCAAATAAAGAAAGTAACAGCTAAAAGAAAACCACAGCACAACACAAAGAAATATAGTGGTTCCCCAAACTTTGGGTAGTCCACTCCTCTACCCCCTTGGTAGGAATTCACTATCTTGTACTGAGTCTTTTGATAAGGAGACTCTTAGAACCAGCCTGAGTCTTTTGATAAGGAGACTTCTAGAACCAGTACAACTGAATTTTTTGAAGAGAGATTCTAAAAACTCTTTTACACAGGTTGAAAATGAAATAAGAATAAGAAGTAGAAGAAAAACAATTAAAGCAAGAAAGAATCTTCTTCCTAGCAAGAAGATTAGAAACACAAGTATAGTGAATTTGAAATTTCTCTTCTATAGTGAGAAGGAGATTGTAGGCCTTTCTCTCTTTCAGTGAGAGGTTTCAGAAATTGCAGCAGTATGATCTCAAAAGAAGGAGAACAAGAAGGCTTGTTGTTTGCTGCAGCACACTTTCACTTTTCTCAGATTTTCTCACTTTTCTCTTGGGAGCTTTTCCTCTATTTCAAATGTATGGAGTGGATCACTTCTCTTTTTCTTTGCCGACCTCCTTGTGTATTTATAGCTCTGTTTATTCAAAATATTGCTTATAGGAGAATAATAAATTGGCAGTCAGAGAAATAGTAAGAGTGGAAAGTTTCCATAATCATTATATCGGTAGAAGGAAAAAGATCATTCTATTTTCAAATAATGTCCATAATAATCTCAATCAAATTAGCCAAGAATCATTTAGAAGGAAAGATTGATTCAGAACGGCTAGAAAAGAATAATATAATTCCATAAAATTCAGATCTACAGAAAGAAGGAAAGAGATCTGGCGTGTTTTGAATTTGACATAGAAATCGACGTACGTCGAGTACTATTCGACGGAAGCGTCGATTTCAGACTGGCTGGAGGTCGAGAAGAAAATATGGAAGGTGCGTCGACTAAGGTACATCAACTTCACAAGATGCGTCGACTTGAAGTCAGAGTTACGTTGACATAGGTTACGTCAAATTCTGTTTAGAGTTACTTCAACTCATTCTGAGAGGAACGTCGACTACACTTCGACGTTGCATCGAATACTATTCGACGCATATTTACTTAGACTAATTTTTCATTCTTAGAATTTATATTCTACTCATTTTTAGGGGTTAAGATAAATCATTTCCCCAACAATCTCCCCCTATTTGTCTTAACCCTATTCAGGGAGAAATTGTATCAGCTTTTAATCAATACAGCAAGGCATTTATATAGAAAAGAAATATGTTAAGTAATTAGAAGAAAGTAGAGAAAGAAATCATATAACATGTAAGTATCTTTCACAAGATTTAAACTAAGAACTTCTTGTTATACATGAAGTTGACAAAGGCAGAGTAAAGTTTCTTAGATAAATTTTTAATAGCTTCAAAAATGTAGGTCCTAGCTCTATCAGGATGCTCCTGAACATTTCTGATAATTGTGTGCAGCTTTTCCAGGGTCTTTTCAGCATCAGGGAGAGTGCCATTTATGGAATAGCCCTTGCTAATGATAATTGCTGTCTTTTCATCAATCATTTCAATTGTAATGCTTTGAGGTTTCTTTTGTGTAGATTTGGGCTCAGATGGTCCCTTGTTGTCAACCTTGGGCCTATATTTTCTCTTCTTCTCTGATTCTTGTTTCTCAGGGATCTCAGACACTTTTCCTTTCCCTTTCCAGGGTGAAATATGCCATTTGTCTAATCCTTCTGGCTTTTTAGGCTTCTTATAGGGAATGTAGATATCTTCTGAACACCCTACACCCTTTTTGTGTTTTTGTCCTTTATCTAGGATTAGCTCTGCTTGAGGATTCTTCTTTTGATATGCTTCAACATCAAACAATTTCTTTGGAATTTTGATGGATGGTTCAGCAAGAATTTGTTCTTTGGTCATTCCCTTCTTGATCTTCTCTATCCAAGCATTTCTCTTATATACTATTTCTTTCATGGCTGCTTCAAATTCATACAGTTCTCTTTCTCTTATTTCATTATTCCTCCTTTCCATTTCAGGGTTATTGTGCTCCTTTGCAGTACTGTCAGGAGAGATATTAGGAATCTTTCCTAACCTCTTTATCTCCTCACAAGCTTTTCTGTACTTCTTTTCCTTGGCATATTCTTTCCTTTCATCTTTGGAATATTTTTGCCAGTGAGGGGTGACATCTTTTCTTTCCATTTGTCTTCTTGGACTTTGCCTAGGTAAGATTTGAGTAGAAAGTTTTGTTGATGGTGGAGGTAGAGGTAGTAGAGGAGGTGGAGTTTTCTCTTTAGGAAGATAGGATGGAGAAGGAACTTTAGGAGGAGAAGTTTCTTTTGGAGGAACGTCCTCAAGTTGAGGTGTCCAGAGTTTGATGTGACTGGAAGAGAAGCCTGGAGAGTGATACTTATATTCTTCCACACACAGGGGTACATCAATCCAGACTTGCCCTTTCAGGTCATCAGAAGTAGTTGCTTCTTCCTCCCCCTGGACTTCTGTATTTTGTACTACAAGAATCTCCCCCTGAACATATGGGGCATCTACTCTGAATGCTAAATCCACAGCATGGTCTCCTTCTGTATGGTAGGATGAGGATTCACCAAAGTGTTTGTTGAAGGTGTAATCAGAGTGATTGGAGAAGATTTGAGCCTATGGTAAAAAAATGAAGTTGGTTTAATACTTAGAGATAATATTTAGAGATTGGAGAAGAGTTAGACCTCAGCTTTAAGAGAATATAGAACCTGAATAGAGGGGTTTCTGGAGCAACTCTCCCCCTGGTTTATATCCTGCAGAAAGGATGTAAACCTTTTTGGCGACAGATGTTGTTCGTGAAGAAGAACATGAAGCTCAGGAAGAGAAGCAGAGAGGTTGGTCAGTTTGGCTTCACAGGTAGTTAGCATGGCGGCACACTCATATGAGAAGTTGTTCAGTCATATCTGAAATTCATTCACGAGTTGTTCCAGAGCATCGTTTATTGCTTGGATGATGGCAGATTGAACAGGAGTTGGCGCCATTGTTGCAGAGAGAAGGGTAAAAGATGAAGTGTTTGGCGGTTTGGGAGAGTATGAGTTGTGAAATAAAAGTTATTATTTAAAGAAGGTGAAACGTCGAAAAGGAAATAGAAATCAAGGTATATTAGGTAATTAAATCGTCAAAAGGAGAAGGAAAGATTTGTTTCCAGTATTATCATGAAGTCGACGCATGCGTCGATATGGGGTCGACGCTCCATCGAAATTTTGTCAGCCTATTGTCCTTTCGACGTGTTTGCAGATTTGCGTCGATATCAAGTCGACGGTGCGTCGATAGGTAATCGATGTATCTTCAAGTGCTCTCTTAGTTTTTCTGACCTCTTTTAGATTTGCCCAACAATGATGTTTACAAGCTTCCATCAAGCATTCCTAAGGTGTTGATGAAGTAAGTATGCTTAGTTTCATCCAAGGGTTTGGTGAAAATGTCTGCTCTTTGACTGTCAGTAGGAATATATTCTAAGGTTATCTTGCCTTTTTTTATATTGTCTCTAAGAAAGTGATGTCTGATCTTTATATGTTTGGTTCTACTATGAAGGACTGGGTTGGATGTTATGGATATAGCACTAGAACTATCACAATAGATTTTAGAGTTGTTGACTTCCAATTTATAGTCAAGAAGCTGATTTTGCATCCATAGGATTTGTGAACAACAGCTCCCAGCAGCTATATATTCAGCTTCAGCTGTTGAGGTTGAGACTGAGGTTTGTTTCTTACTGAACCATGATATTAATCTGTCACCTAGAAATTGGCAAGTACTAGATGTGTTTTTTCTATCAACCCTACAACCAGCATAGTCTGCATCTGAGAAACCTGTTAATTCAAAGTTGGTTTCTGCTAAGTACCATAGACCTAGTTCAGGTGTTCCCTTTAGATATCTAAGAATTCTTTGTACAGAGGAGAGATGGGATTCTTTTGGATCAACCTGAAATCTAGCACATATGCAGGTGGCAAACATAATGTCAGGTCTGCTAGCTGTTAGATAGAGAAGGGAACCTATGATTGCCCTATAGGTCTTTTGATCTACTGCTTTTCCCTTATCATCCTTTTCTATGATGGCATTAGTTGTCATAGGTGTTTTCATGGTAGATGCTGATTTCATACCAAACTTTTTGATTAACTCTTTAGTGTATTTAGATTGTGAGATAAAGATCCCCTCACTGCTTTGTTTTACTTGTAGCCCTAAGAAATAAGAGAGTTCTCCTATATTACTCATTTCAAATTTAGATTGCATTAGATTAGCAAATCTTTTACAGAGTTTGGGATGAGTTGAGCCAAAGATGATGTCATCTACATAGATTTGAACAAGCAGGAGTTTATTCTTGTGGGTTCTAGTAAAAAGTGTTTTATCTACTTTACCTCTTTCAAAAGAATTTTCTATCAGGAAGTTGTAGAGAGTTTCATACCAAGCTCTAGGTGCTTGCTTAAGGCCATAAAGAGCTTTGTTAAGTCTATAAACAAAGTTAGGAGAGGAGGGATTGATAAAACTTGGTGGTTGCTCTACATACACCTCTTCTTGAAGGTCACCATTCAGAAAAGCACTCTTGACATCCATCTGGTAGACTTTCATCTTCATGAAAGCTGCATAGGCAAGAAAGAGTCTGATTGCTTCCAATCTGGCTACTGGAGCAAAGGTTTGGTTGTAGTCTATTCCTTCTTCTTGTATGTATCCTTGTGCTACAAGTCTTGCCTTGTTCCTGATAATTACTCCAGTGGAATCTAAGTTGTTTCTGTATACCCACTTTGTACCAATAACTGGGTAGTTTTTTGGTCTCTCAACTAAGTTCCATACTTTCTTTCTCTCAAATTGGCTTAGTTCTTCTTGCATGGCTATGATCCAGTGAGGATCACAATTTGCTTCCTCAAACTTCTTTGGTTCAACTTGTGATAAGAAGCATTGGAGCATCATCCCACTAGAGACTTGGTGTCTTGTTCTTACTCCAGTATTGGGGTCTCCAATTACTTGGGAGTGTGGATGATTTTTCATATTGATCCCTATCCTGCTTGGATTTGTTAGATGCTCTTCTTCCTCATTAACAATGGGATCATTGTCCAACTGTTCCTCCTGAACCATGTTCTCTTGTGGGAGTTG
Source organism: Dactylorhiza incarnata (assembly GCA_033032865.1). NCBI lineage: Eukaryota > Viridiplantae > Streptophyta > Magnoliopsida > Asparagales > Orchidaceae > Dactylorhiza > Dactylorhiza incarnata. Next base: position 6,723,140 of record JAWHQI010000068.1, read on the forward strand.
GTTTTGATTGCTCTTTTCTGAACCTTCTTCATGTTCTTGTTCAGACTCCTCACTTGGTTCCTGTAGCTGGTTATCTTTCCCAGTGTTTGTGTTCTTTAGAGTCAGATGTTCAAGCTGAGTCTCTATGTTGCTGTTTCCTGTGGAAAAGGACTGGTGGAAGTTTCCTCCCCCTTAAACAGCATGTTAGTTTCATCAAATATAATGTGCATGGATTCTTCAATTCTGAGAGTTCTCCTGTTATAGCACCTATAAGCTTTACTAGATGATGAGTACCCCAGAAATATTCCATCATCAGACTTCTTGTCAAACTTGGCAAGATGATCTTTCCCATTATTTAGGATAAGGCAAGCACATCCAAATATTTTAAAGTATTTAACAATGGGTGTTTTTCCCTTTAGGAGCTCATATGGAGTTTTTGACTTAGTTTTATGTATGAGGCTTCTATTTAGAACATAGTTTGCAGTGTTGACTGCTTCAGCCCAGAAGGTTTTTGGTAATCCTGATTCTGCAAGCAAGGTCCTTCCTGATTCAATTAAGGTTCTAATCTTTCTTTCAGCAACTCCATTTTGTTGAGGAGTTCTAGGTGCTGAGAAGCTTTGTTTGATACCTACATCCTCACAGAAACTACAGATTAACTGATTTTCAAATCAGTCACATGATCACTTCTGATTATGGAAACATGAGTATTGAATTCAGATTGAATCTGTCTTATGAATCTTGAGAGAACCTTGTGGGTTTCAGACTTAGACCTTAGAAAGAATACCCAGCTAAATATAGAATAGTCATCCACAATGACTAGGGTATAAGACTTTCCACCTAAGCTCTGAGTGGATATGGGACCAAAGAGATCCATGTGCAGTAAGTAGAGAATCCTGGGGGAGTCATCCTTACCAATTGGTTTGAAGGATGATTTGGTCTGTTTTCCTAGTAGGCAAGGTCTACATGGAGAATCCTTAGAGTACCTACCCTTTGGTAGGCCTCTGACTAGATTATTCTTTGTTAGTTTACTAATGGTTTTATAGTTTAGATGACCCAGTCTCCTATGCCATAATTCACTTTTATCAGTAATATTGTTGAACAAACAAACTTCTGTGGGTGTGGAGCTAAAGTCTACTATATATACTTTCCATTTTCTAATTCCATTGAGTACTATGGTACCAGTCTTGACATCAATAATATGACAAAATAGTGTGGTGAATTTTACCTCATACTTACCACTGTCACATATCTGACTTATACTTATCAGATTGTGCTTCAGTCCTTTGACTACTTCCACATTCTTGAAGGTAACTTTCCCTTCTTTGAAATCTCCAAAGCTCCTGGTTTGCCCACAGCTAGAGTCTCCAAAAGTCACTGATGGTCCATGTCTATCTTCAAAGTTGGTTAATAGATTGTTATACCGTGTCATGTGCATGGAGCATCCACTATCCAAGTACCACACCAGCCTGAATGTGTGATACATCTGCACATAAGATGTTAAACATTAGTTTGGACCCTGCTAAGCTGGGGTCCCTTCCTCCCAACAGAAAAAGGTTCAATGAAAGAGTAAGTTGGTTTTTCAGAGTACCCTTTCTTCTTTAGGAGTGTTGGCTTATCATACCAACAGTCTTTAGTAATATTGCAGAAATAGTATTCATAATAAAAAGAAATGGATTGAGAAGACTTTTTGGAAAAGGAGATATTTTTGTTAGATTGGTTGCGTCGATATGAATTCGACGTATGCTTAAGGTTGCGTCGAGTCGAAGTCGACGCTTCCTTCATTTTGTGTTCTCTCTTAGTCGAAGCATAGGAGAGGTTGCGTTGATTGGGAGTCGACGTATTTCGGTGTATGCGTTGATTAGAAATCGATGTATTATTTGAGTTGCGTTGAGTAGAATTCGACGCATGTCGATACTGATTCGACGCAAGTTTGTTTCTTTTCAGAGGATATTTACCTAGGATTCTTTCATACATAGTGAAATTATTTTTATTAAAAACAGTAGTTGTTTCTAGATTTTCTTGTGATTCTTCTCCTATAAGATTATTCTTCCTAGTGAAGTGGATAGGATGTCTCCAGACAAGTTTGCTAGGTGACTGAGATCTGGGTTCTAAATCAGTATTAAACTCTAGTTGTCTAAATCTATCAGTGAGATTTTCAGAGATTTTCTTGAGTTTTTGACTTCTGCCATTTAGAGAATCTTCAAAGGCTTTTGCCTTTGCTAGCTCATTTTTCAGTGTTTGATTTTCAGTATTTATTTTATCTAGTTGCTCCTCTGATCTAGAGAGTTCTTGACTGAGCTCATAGTTTGTATATTGTGTATCCATTTGTTTGAGATTGTTCAATTCATTTCTTAGTTCTTTTATTTCCTTTTCAGATTTGACTTGATCTAAACAACATTGTTTGAAATTATTTTTGAAATCAGTAGAAGAGAAGTCTATATCATCAAATATATTTACCAGAGATTTATCTTCAGGCTTCTCAGTAGCCATCAAACAGGTTTCCTCTTGCTTAGCCTCTTCTTGATCATTTTCAGATGAGGTACTTCCTTCAGATTCTGAATCACTCCATGATTGAGCAATGAATCCTTTCTCTTTCTTCTTCTTCTTTAGATCTGTTCTTTTTAGATCTTTATTGTTACTGATCTCTTTAGGACATTCAGGTGCAATGTGTCCAGGTTTCCTACAAGAGTAACATATAATCTCTTTAGTAGGAGTTTTATCATACCTGGTTTTTGAATCTCTCCTTCTGGAACCTTCTGTTTTGATCCACTTCTTGAACCTTCTGGCCAGTAGACTGATCAGCTCCTCATCACTTGTAGAGGGTTCACCTGCAGTAGCTTTTAAAGCAATACTCTTTTCCTTTGAGAGTGAAGGAGTCTTTTCTTTCACTTCTTTCTCAGCTCTTGTTTTCAGCAACTGTTCATAGGATCTTAATTTACCCAATAGAATATCTATTGAGATTTCATTTTGGCTTCTGGAGTATCTAATTGGCCAAATTCTTGAGTCCCAAGAGCTAGGGAAGCAAGTTAGCAATTTGTCATTTATCTCAGTGGGAGATATGTCCTTCTCAAGTGTTCTTAACTCATTTATTATGAGGCTGATTCTGGCATACATGTCAGCAACACTTTCACTATCTTTCTTCTGGAAGTTTTCATATTGATAGATGAGTAATGCCATTCTATCTTTTCTCTCATCAGCACTCCCTTCTACCATTTTAGTAAGAGCTTCCCATATTTCCTTAGCTGACTCACATTCAGCAATCTTTTGGAAGGTTTCATCTGAGAGGGTTGAGACTAAGATATTCATAGCCTTGGCATCATATGCATGAGCTTTCTTTTCTTCATCTGTCCATTCAGCCTTTGGAGCAAGTTTTTGTGTGACCTTTCCACTTGAGTCATTCTTGAATGGCTTGGGAGGACCTGTCATAATAACATCAAATAATTCTCCATCAATAGAGTTTAGATAAATTTTAATTCTTGTTTTCCAAAGTCCAAACTTTTCAAGGTTGCAAATTGGTGGTCTGGTGGAAGCATAATCTTTGATTTTTGCCATGAAAAAAAAAGTTTTTAGAAATATATATATATATATATATATATGAGGTAGGATCTTTTTGATCAAGGAGTTACCCCTTTTTGATCAACCTTCCTCTGATACCAATTGAAAGTGCACACTTAACCTCACTAGAATTCTCTAGAGGGGGGTGAATAGAGATTTAAAAATACTTTGTGCAAAGTTAACAAATATATATATGTAATAATCACAAATTTAAGCTTCCCACACACACCAACCAGAATTAAGCAAATAAAGAAATTAATAGCTAAAAGAAAATCACAGCACAACACAAAGAAATATAGTGGTTCCCCAAACTTTGGGTAGTCCACTCTTCTACCCCCTTGGTAGGAATTCACTATCTTGTACTGAGTCTTTTGATAAGGAGACTCTTAGAACAAGCCTAAGTCTTTTGATAAGGAGACTCTTAGAACCAGTACAACTAAATTTTTTGAAGAGAGATTCTAAAAACTCTTTTACACAGGTTGAAAATGAAATAAGAATAAGAAAAAGAAGTAGAAGAAAAACAATTAAAGCAAGAAAGAATCTTCTTCCTAGCAAGACGATTAGAAGCACAAGTATAGTGAATTTGAAATCTCTCTTCTATAGTGAGAAGGAGATTGTAGGCCTTTCTCTCTTTCAGTGAGAGGTTTCAAAAATTGCAGTAGTATGATCTCAGAAGAAGGAGAACAAGAAGGCTTGTTGTTTGCTGCAGCACACTTTCACTTTTCTCAGATTTTCTCACTTTTCTCTTGGGAGCTTTTCCTCTATTTCAAATGTATGGAGTGGAACACTTCTCTTTTTCTTTGCCGACCTCCTTGTGTATTTATAGCTCTGTTTATTCAAAATATTGCTTATAGGAGAATAATAAATTGGCAGTCAGAGAAATAATAAGAGTGGAAAGTTTCCATAATCATTATATCTGTAGAAGGAAAAAGATCATTCTATTTTCAAATAATGTCCATAATAATCCCAATCAAATTAGCCAAGAATCATTTAGAAGGAAAGATTGATTCAGAACGGCTAGAAAAGAATAATATAATTCCATAAAATTCAGATCTACAGAAAGAAGGAAAGAGATCTGGCGTGTTTTAAATTTGACATAGAAATCGTCGTACGTCGAGTACTATTCGACGGAAGCGTCGATTTCAGACTGGCTGGACGTCGAGAAGAAAATATGGAAGGTGCGTCGACTAAGGTACGTCGACTTCACTAGATGCGTCGACTTGAAGTCAGAGTTATGTTGACATAGGCTACGTCAAATTCTGTTTAGAGTTACTTCGACTCATTCTGAGAGGAACGTCGACTACACTTCGACGTTGCGTCGAATACTATTCGACGCATATTTACTTAGACTAATTTTTCATTCTTAGAATTTATATTCTACTCATTTTTAGGGGTTAAGATAAATCATTTCCCCAACAGTGAGGTAAACAATGATAAACATGAAGGTGCATTCCACTTAAACAAAAAATTTTGAGCTAAAATAATGACTACCACAAAATAAAGAAGCTTACCCCCATACTCATATTTTTCTATAGGAAACACTCTCATTCTCTTATATATATATATATATATATATATTTTTTTCTTTTTTCTTTTTTTTTATATCACGAATCTTCATAATTGGGATCATTCCAGGTATGCATGTGCATACCTAGGCCGCATATCATTATGAGATTATTGCATCTTGATATAACCTTCGTTTCTTTTGAATTGATACCCATAATTTTTTCTTCATTCAATCATACCCAAATAAATTTTTTCAAAAATTTAGCTCAAAATTTCAAGTGTTCATTTGGTTTTTGGCTTTTTAGCTTTGGTGCCGAAATGATGAGGGTGGTTCAAATAAAGGTGTAAGGCTCAAATTTGTGTGAACAATGGTAGTAAATCTAGGTTGCGTGCAAAGGCTCAAACTATCCAAAGAAAGGCCTAAATCACTTCCGTAAGGTTAATTTGTCTAAAGTGCACATGTTTCGAAAATAGCTTGGGGCAAGTTCTAGACATCGAGAAAGGGCACACTTCTGTTTAAATCGAGTAACAGCTTTCTAACAATCTTCTACACACTCACCTAAACTACTTTTGGATAAGACCGGATTCGAATTAAAAGTAAAATAAATTATTACTGCGCAAATTAATAAAACATAATTTTAGATCTATGCCAAGAATTAACTTTTACACTAACACTACTCAAGGACATGCATATGACTAGGAGCACTACATGAGTCAACAATTTTACTCAAAAGTTTCAAAAACTATTCTAGCACAAAATTATTTTTAGTCCATATGAAAAACAGTCTACTTAGAACTTACAATTTAACAAGTGGGCGTTTTGATGAATAAAAAGAACATTTCCTAATAGATTTTTTTAGTTCTTGGACTTCCCAAGATCTACCCGGTGAAGGGTTTGCAAGGTACTAGAGGCTATGATGGGAATTCAAGCCCAAAGCGTCCTTTCCAAGAAATTTAATTTCAATTTTTTTTAATTTTTTGGTTTTTTTTTTTGTTTTCAAGTAAAACTACAAAGAAAGCTATGCTACACCCCCATACTTAAAATTAAACATTGTCCCAATGTTTAAAACTAAGTATGAAAGATAAAACTTAAAAAAATGACAATAAAGAAAAATTGAGATAAATTACTAAAGTGTAAAGAGGGCTTCCCTGGATGGTAGTCGGGGTTGCCGATCAAACACCTGCAGAGTTAAATTAGAGAAACAAACAAGAAAAGAAAGAGAAAACTATAGAGTTTAACATTGGGTTGCCTCCCAAGAGCGCTTTGTTTACCGTCACGTAGCTTGACTAAGTGGCGTTTTCTTAAATATTCGTTAAGTGCATTGTTTCGATATTTCTGGTCACTGGGTCGCCGGGGTGGTATAATTTCAAACGTTGTCCGTTAACCTTAAAGGATCCTTTTTTTGGGTGCTCTATAAGCACGGTCCCGTATGGCCAAACTTCTTTTACTCTGAAGGGACTAGACCATTGGGTTTTTAATTTCCCCAGAAAAAGCCTAAGTCTAGAATTATAAAGTAGGACAAAATCTCCCGGTGAAAAAGTTTTTGGATGTTTAATTTTTTTATAATGATAGAATTTAGTTCGCTCCTTATAAAATTTGTTATTTTCATAGGCGTTCGCGCGCCATTCGTCTAGTTCATTAAGTTGTAGTTTTCTTTGTTCGGAGGCTAAATCTAAATTCAAATTTAAAAAATTTAGCGCCCAATAAGCGCGATTTTCTAATTCTACCGGCAAATGACAAGCTTTACCATAGACTAACCGGTACGACATACATCCAATGGCGGTTTTGTACGCTGTCTGATAGGCCCAGAGTGCGTCGTCTAATTTTAAAGCCCAATCTTTTCTATTAACGGACACGGTTTTTTCTAAAATTCTATTAATTTCACGATTCACCACCTCCACTTGGCCATTTGCTTGTGGGTGGTAGGCGGTAGATAGCTTGTGTGTAACTCCATATTTTGCTAAAATTTTAGCAAGTTGGTTGTTACAGAAATGTGTGCCCCGATCACTGATTAGTGCTCGGGGTGTGCCAAATCGTGAAAATAATGTTTTTAAAAATTGTACGACGACTCTCGCGTCGTTGGTGGGAAAAGCTTGTGCTTCCTCCCACCTAGACACGTAATCGACCGCAATAAGAATATATTTATTATTACAGGAAGAGGGTAAAGGACCTACGAAATCAATTCCCCACAAATCAAAAATTTCGCATTCTAAGAAAATATTTTGGAGCATTTCGTCCCGGTTAGAAATGTTACCTGACCGTTAGCACCGATCGCAATTTCTCACAAAATTGTGAGCGTCTTTGAATAAGGAGGGCCAATAGAAGCTGGCCTCTAGCACCTTCCTTGCGGTCTGATTCGCTTGATAGTGACCACCGGTTGGTCCTGTTGGAACATGGTCTTCCGCATCTCCTAGGTTTGAGAATAACAAATCTCATGTGTATTTGATCTTGTGTGTTTAAGTGTGCAGGATAACAAAGTCCACATGACTCAAGGATTACATAAGAGGGTTGCCCCCAAAGTTGAGCCAACAAATCCAATACATCTACTAGCGCTGGCGATAGTACTAGCGCTGGCGGTAGTACTAGCGCTGGCGCTAGCTACCGTTCGACGAACTGTTAGCGGCGCTCGACGAAATTCTCATCATGGCGTTCGACGAAACTTCGCTCGACGATCTCTTAGCAACGGTCGACGAATTCCTGTTCGACGAAATATTGGCTCGAAGCGAAATTGCCGGGAGAACTTATAGAAGGAGATACCGCCAGGCGATATCCGATAGCGCAGGCGATAGAGAGGAACACAGTTGGCAAGGGGGAATTGTTTCCTTCGATTGAAGATTCTGCCGCGCAGAATGTGTCCTAATATGGGATAGCGCCGGCAGTAGCGCAGGCGCTAGCGCTGAGGCTATAAAAAGGACTCCTCTCCTCTCATTTTCATACACACATAAGAGATATATCAAAGAGAGATAGAGTGCTTGAATTCCAGAGGCTATCTTGGCCGAAAGTTGATGTCCTACTAAAGTTCTGCAAACTTCTGAAGGAGAATCTCATCACGCCGGATCCAAACGAAGTCCGCTTCTACAACTCTTATTCTACAGCGGATCTTCGCCTCCGACTTCAGAAGGGAGTTTTTATTTATTTTCATTTCATATTCTTCTTGTAAACGGTAAGTGAAATCGCCTCGTGTTGGCGACTAGGTCTGGGTAGGACTTAGGGGGAAACTCGCCTCGTGTTGGCGCCTAGATCTAGGCTAGGTCTAGGGGGTGCTCGAGGCCACATCTGGGGAAGGGTTGGCTAGAGCGGCTTGAGGCCGAATCTGGGGAGGATAGGCTAGGGCCACCGGTTCGTGGGGATGCGAGTCGGGATAGAAAACAAAAAGAGTTTACTATTAATCACCACCGATTTCTAGCGTCATAGAAGTCAACTTTTGTAAAACCTTATTTGATATTAATAAAGCATGTCTCTACTTTATTTCAATTGTTTTACTTGACTTTCTAATGTCTTAATCTTGCATTATTACAAAGTTTTTAAAATATCACTAATGTTTTGAAAACCCTTATTCACCCCCCTCTAAGGGCGCCTACCGATCCAACAGGTCCTTCGTGGCAGTGCCGCAAAATTTTGACGCCTTCCTCACTCGCAATACACCTTCTTACCACTTGGTCCGCGCAGACACGAAATAAAAAGGGCCCTCCCAAAAATAATTTTTCAAGTCCGAAAAGAATTTCTTCTTTTGATGACTTGAAAAATCTTTTGGTAGGACCCGGGCCACCAAATAGTTGGCCAAATCCGCGTACCATGGGGTGGAAGAAGTCGTTACCTTTACGATGGATAGGAGGCGTTCTTCAGGGAATTTGTCGTCAATTTTGGCCACCACTAGCGCACCTGCCGCCGGATTCTCCAACCGTGAGAGGTGGTCGGCCGCAACATTCTCCGCTCCCCTTTTGTCTTGTATCTCCAAATTGAATTCTTGTATTAGGAGGATCCACCTTAGCAGTCGAGGCTTTGCATCTCCTTTTTCTAGAAAATACCGGAGAGCGGAGTGATCTGTAAAAACAATGACTTTTGAAAGCGTTAAATATGATCAAAATTTATCAAACGCAAAAATTATTGCCAAAAACTCTTTTTCCGTTGTTGTATAATTTGCTTGTGCGGATGTTAGCATTTTGCTTGCGTAATAAATTAGGTGAAAATGTTTATTCACTCGTTGGCCTAAAACTGCACCTACAGCAAAATCGCTCGCATCGCACATGATTTCAAACGGAAGAGACCAATTTGGCGCGATTAAAATAGGGGAATTGATAAGTTCGTTTTTAATTTTATTAAACGCTTTTAAACATTCATCATCAAAATAAAATGCGAATTCTTTTTCTAAAAGATGAGTTAGCAGCTTTGTAATTTTTGAAAAATCTTTAATAAATCGCCTATAAAAGCCCGCATGTCCTAGAAAACTTCTAATAGATTTTATATTAGTAGGAGGGGGAAGTTTTTCTATGACCTCGATCTTGGCCCTATCGACCTCGATCCCCTTATTTGAGATTTTATGCCCATGGACTAATCCCTCTTGGACCATAAAGTGGCACTTCTCTTAGTTGAGTGCCAAATTCGTGTCTTCGCAGTGTTGAAGAACACGATCAAGATTATTTAAACAATTTTTAAATGAATCGCCAAAAACAGAAAAAGCGTCCATGAAAATTTCCATGACGTCTTCTACAAGTTCATTAAATATTGCCAACATACATCGTTGAAATGTAGTCGGCGCGTTGCAAAGACCAAATGGCATTCTTCGATATGCGAATGTGCCGAACGGACAGGTGAATGTGGTTTTCTCTTGGTCTTCGTGCGCAATTAGAATTTGAAAATATCCCGAAAGACCATCGAGAAAACAGTAGTGTGACTGACTGGATAAGCGTTCTAAGATTTGGTCAATAAAGGGTAACGGAAAGTGATCCTTGCGGGTAGCATCATTTAGTTTTCTGTAATCGATGCATACTCGCCAACCCGTAACAGTACGGGTCGGGATCAACTCATTATTTTCATTTGTGATTACCGTTATTCCGCCCTTTTTAGGCACAACTTGCACTGGGCTAACCCAAGTGCTATCAGAAATTGGGTAAATAATTCCATCATCTAATAATTTTATTATTTCGGCCTTAACGACGTCCTTCATATTTGGATTAAGCCATCGTTGAGGCTGAATAGTACTGCGAGAATTATTTTCTAAATTAATTTTGTGCGTGCAAAATGAGGGGTTAATCCCCTTGATGTCAGAAATTTGCCATGCAATTGCATGGCGGTGATTATTTAATATTCTAATTAATTCGGAAATTTCTGAATCGTTAAGCGCGGAGGATATAATCACAGGCAATTTTGAATCTTTTTCTAAAAATATATATTTTAAATGTTCCGGCAATTATTTTAATTCCAAACTCGGTGGCTCCTCGTAAGATGTTTTAATTTTAGAAATATTTAATTTTACTTCTTCAAATTGAGCGGCCGAGTTATTTCTTTTAGACAAAATAAATTTTCAATTTTCGGATTTTCAAATAACGGTGAAATTAATTCAGAAAATGACGTTATTTCCTCTTCAAAATTTGATTCTAAAGTAAAGCAAGAGTCGTCATTAGAAAAAGAATTTCTCATAGAGTTGTTAATACTAAAAGTTACTTCTTCATCCCCAACTCATAGGAGAAGTTTGCCATTACTAACATCAATAATTGCCCGAGAGGTGGCGAGGAAAGGACGTCCGAGAATAATGGGGACTTCGGCGTCTTCCTCAATGTCTAGGATGACAAAATCTACTGGGAAGATAAATTTGTCAACCTTGACAAGCACATCCTCAATGACCCCTATCGGGTATTTAATTGATCTGTCCGCTAGTTGGATGCTTATATTGGTTGGGCTTGGGGTGCCCAAACCAAGCTTTTTAAATAAAGAAAATGGCATCAAATTTATGCTGGCGCCCAAATCTGCCAAGGCGTGTTTTATTAAGAAATTACCGAACAAGCACGGGATGGAAACCGTCCCGGATCGTTTAATTTTTGTGGCAATCTATTTAGAACTATCGCCGAACATTCTGCGTTGAGAGAAACACGCGAAATATCTTCAAGTTTCTTTTTATTTGATAATAAATCCTTGAGATATTTTGCGTATTTAGGCATTTGAGAGAGTGCCTCGCAAAATGGTATGTTGATTTGTATTTATTTTAAAATATTTATAAATTTTTTATACTGCTATCGTTGCGCTCATTTTGTAATTTAGAAGGATACGGAATAGAAGGCGTTTGAATAATGCGCGGAGCTAAATCAGAAGAATTTAAATGCGGAGTTGGAGTTGAAATGTTTACCTCTGGCTCGGCCAAATTTGAACTTTTTACCTCCTTTCTGCTGCGGAGGGTTATAGCGTTGGCGCTCTCCCATGGGTTGGGCTCAGTATTGCCCGGTAGAGCTCCCTACTGGCGTTCGGAGAACCTCTTGGCGAGTTGTCCAATCTGATTTTCTAGACTTTTAATAGATCCAGAAAGGTTCCGGATATTGGAGTCAGTAGCGGTGACGTATTTGGTGAAGACCTCTTCAAGTGAAGGGGCCTTTGGTGGTTGTGGTGGAGCGAATCCGGGAGGATTCGCTTGCGAGGGGCGTTGAGCATTATTGGGGTTGCTCCATGAAAAATTTGGGTGGTTCCTTAAACCCGGATTATAACTATTATGAAGATTATTATTTGGGTTAATAGGAGGACGATAGGAGTTCCCCATATAATCAACTTGCTCTTGATTAAAATTATTATTATAATTATAATTATTATTATTATTATTATAGTTATTAGCCTCGTTAGTGGCGGAGGAAGCAGACATCTCCGCCATTTGCTTAGTGAGCCATTCTACTTGATATGCTAAATTCGGGGTGCCCTCGAATTCAAAGAGTCTGGTCGGTTTGTTAGGACGTGGTCGTGGTGCATTCCACTGATAAGCATTCATGGCCATCTCCTCAAAAAGCTCTTGAGCGGCATCTGGGGTTTTGTTATTTAGAGTTCCCCCAGCTGCCGCATCAATCATTTGCCTCGTTTAGAGATTCAAACCATTGTAGATGTTTGAACTTGTTATCATAAAGGAAGGGCATGGTGATGACATCTCCGCAATAATTCCTTGAAGCGCTCCCATGTTTCATAGAGAGACTCCGAGTCTATTTGCATAAATGAGTGAATGTCCATACGTAATTTAGCGGACTTCGCCGGAGGAAAATATTTAGTTAAAAATTTCTCCGTCATCTCGGCCCACGTAGTGATGCAACCTTTAGGAAGAGATCCCAACCACTGCTTGGCCTTAGTTCGCAAAGAGAAAGGAAATAAACGCAAACGAATGGCGTCATCAGTGACGCCATTAATATTAAACGTGTCGCAAATTTCCAAAAAATTCAATAAGTGTAAATTTGGATCTTCATCTGGTAAGCCATCAAAGATGACGGTTCGTTGTACCATTTGAATGATACTCATTTAAATTTCAAAATTATTATTCGCCACCACCGGGCGAATAATGCTAGATTGTGTTCCCTCCAAATTTGGCCTCGCATAATAGGACATAGTCCGTAGCGGGGCCTCATTATGGTCGGGGTTATCCATTAAGCCTTCGTTAGTTTCTCCGATTGACTCTTCTTGAATTATTGGTAGATCATTAAATTGAAGACGACGCCGCAAGGTGCGCTCGATTTCCGGATCAAAACAGAATTCAAGATTGACTGAAGAGTCTCCTCGGGCCATAAACCAAAAATAAAAGAGGAAAAGATGCGAAAAAGATAAAGAAAAACAAATAATTTTTAGATAAATATTTTTATTATATATATATTTTTTATAATAATTTTTTTATATATAAATATTTTTTTTTTGAAGATTTTATTTATTTATTTATTTAGGTGAATTAAAATTAGTCCTAGACTTCCCAAGATCTACCCGGTGAAGGGCTTGCAAGGTACTAGAGGCTGTGATGGGAATTCAAGCCCAAAACGTCCTTTCCAAGAATTTAGTTACACCTTAATAGAAATACGAAAATAAAAGATAAAATTAATAGATATTTCGCTTTTCGAAATATCAACCGAATTCCCCGGCAACGGCGCCAAAAACTTGATGCGCAAAACTATATCCGCAAACGATAACGGCAAGTGTACCGTATCGAATGTAGTATAGGTTATTAAAACAAGGTCGTATTAGATTCGGGGCGGTTGAGTACTCTTACTTCGAAAAATCTCTATTATTTTATCGAATAAAATTTGTGGTTGGTTGGTTGCAAGAAAGAGAAATAGCTTAATTAAATGATGAGTTAAAAGTTAGTACTCAACCTTGAATCACCTTGGGAAAATAAAATATAAAAAGAACAACTTCTAAATCTCTTAAGAGAAAACTTGACCATGGAGATCTCCCGATTTATGAACACACCTCTCTTGAGGATACGATCAACTGAGTTTAGTTGATCAAATGAACTTTCGTTCTAGAATCAAAATCTAAAACTCGCCTTATTGTAGTGAATCCCTCTATTGGATTTGACTCCAATCCGGGAAAATTATGTCATCCTCGCTTGAGGAGTGCATTCAACTCTCTTTATTCTTGAAATGATCGATTCGAAATCAAAACCTCTCGGTTATTAGATTGCGAAAACAAAGATGAGAATTATATATCGATAATATAATCTCAATCCAAAAAAGTTCAAGAATAAATCTAAAGTGTTCCAAGGAAGAGAAAGAGAAGCTAGAATTTAAATCAAGAATTATATTTCCCTTGGATCATCTCGGTCGAGTACTAATAGAATTTAGCTACTCATAGAGATGGAGGAAACGATGAAATGAAAGAAGTGCATGATGAAAATAAGAGGAAAAGTAAGAGAAAAGGAATAATTTTTTTACTTAGCAAAAGAAATTACAACTAGAAAATTTAGAGTTACAAGCTTTGGAAATAAAAGTGCAAGAAGAAAAGGACATACAAGATTAAAACTAGTGCAAGAAAATAGGCTAGAACTCCCAAACTTCGTTCCTGAACATCTGGAGAAGCACCCTTTAAATAGCTGAATTTTTGGTGTTACACGCCCTTGGTCACGCCCGTGACCAAGGGGCGTGTAAGGGGCGAGATCGGTGCTGGCGGAGAGGGCGCAGCCTGGCTTCAATGGAGGCATTTCGGACGCGTCACGCCCTAGGTCACGCCCGTGACCTGGGGCGTGTAATTTGTAAACCTTGCTGCTGGCGGGAAGCTTCGGTGGGAAATTGGCGCGGGAAGAGACACGCCCGTGTACTGGATGTCACGCCCGTGACCTGGATGTCACGCCTCAAATGTCACGCCTGTGACTGTCTGTCACGCCCGTGACTGGGGGGCGTGAAATTTAATTGACGTGGCAGCTGGCTCTGGGTGCTTATGGCGTGTCTTAGGGTTTAGGGTCACGCCCGTGACCTGGGGCGTGTACTTGGCAAATTCTTCACGGAACGACTCCGGGGTGGCGGAAACTTGTCTGGAACACTTCGTAGGTTACACTCCCATGGGTCACGCCCATGACCTGGGGCGTGTAATTTTACTTATTGCTCGAGACAGCCTAGAAAACCTGAAAACACAACATAAACTCAAGTTAGCTTATGAAATAATAAATTGAATGATTTATATGATAAAATTCCTATAAATAACATAATTTTTATATTAAAAACAAAATAAACCTAAACTAAAAGATGAGTAAATAAATTACTCATCTGCCCAATTGGGTCCAAGGCAAATCAGCCTCCTTGTGGGCTTTGTTAAGTGGGGTTGAGCCAAGTCTAATAGGTTTGAATTAGGTTTAAGCCCACTTGATCCAAAATAAACCAAATTGAGGAATTGTGTTTGGGCTTGCTCCAAGCAAAAACTTTCCAAAGTGGCTGAACCACATTGCTCTTTTAGGCATTATGGACTCACTCCAAGAGGAATTGGGTCATAGAGGAGTCATATGGCGCTTGATTGCACTTATTTGCCTATAGTGGCAATTTGGGTATTTTGGTGATTTTGCCCTAATTCTCCAAAATTGAATGCGCCCCTTGGCATCTAGGTCTCATTTACTTCCCTTGGTGTTTATGGAGGGTTGTGCTAGGTCAATTTGGCAAATTGAAGGTCAATGTAGGGTTTTAGCACAAATAGATCAATTTGAAGCTTTTTAGTAATTGGCCCAACATCCCCAAATTGGTGGCCCTATGATGGGGCTTTTGGGTCCCTTAGGTCCCTTAGGGAGGTTGCCATATGGTGGTGGGTCCAATTTGATCATTTGGAGTTCTATTGCCCTCATTTGCGGAGGTTTGACCTAGGTGGCCTAAAGTTGACTTTTGGTCAATTTGACCAATTTGGTTGGCCTCAAGGGTCCCTAGAGGCCTACTCACCTCCTTGGATGGTCATGGGGGTCATGGTGAGGTTAGGTTGGATTATTGGAGTTTATTGGTCACCCCTAGGCTAGGCCATCAAGATTTGCTAAATGCACCCCAATGTGTATTCCTTCCTATCTTATTGAGTTCATGGGGCCTCCTTGGCCCATTTTGTGTACTTGATCCATCCTAGCGGAACCTCCATGGCTATGTGTGATGCACAAGGTATTTTAGCCTCTTTTTATTTCATTTTACACTAGGGTGGCCCATGGTGGCTGAGTGCACACCATGTGTTCTTCACTCCTTTTAACTTGTCATCCTAGTGCCCTGTGTCACTTATCCTATTTTTGTCATGACTTGTCATGACAAAAATTCTATAGGGGCCTAGCAGTTTGGGGGATGTTACAACCGGTCCCATATATTCCGGTAAAAACCAGTCTCGGGTCGGGACCGGTAAAAGACTGGTCTGTTACCAGTCTTTTACAGGTCTTGGGACAGGACCGGGATCGGGACCGGTCAAAGACTGGTCCCGGTCAAGAGTCATTTGTAACGGCTCTCTAAAGAGTCGTTACAAACAGCTCTTTAATATAAGAGCCTATTAAAGAGCCGTTCGAACGACTCTTTAATTAAAGAGCCTATTAGGCTCATTAATTATTATTATTTTTTAAATATTTTTTTTTATAAATACCCTCTCTCCCTCATTCTCTCTCTAACTCTCTCTCTCTCTCTCTATTTCTCTCTCTCACTCTCTCTCTCTTTCAAATTCGCTTGAATTTAAATGGCGTCTTCTTCATCCATGTCGGCGTCCTCCTCCTCCGCGTCTGTCGATCATGAAATAGTGGAGCACCATCACAAAGCAGCAATATGGGAGACCTTTGATAAAGTGCAGGTTGCTGGCGAAATGAAGGCGAAGTGCAAACTTTGCGGGAAGCTATTGGCCGTCGGCAGCAACACAACGCTCATCCGACGGGTGAAATCTTGTATTTCTAAGAAAGCCCCTGAGTCTACCCAAGCTCAAATTTTGGCGACCGGGCACATTTGGACATATGATCAAGCTCGACAACGAGAGCGGCAATTGGAGAACGTCGTCAAAAAGGACTCTCATTCAATCACTACGACGATGAAGAAATGACGTCTTACATTCACGACGTACTTCAGCCTAAATATCACCAGGTAAGTCGTATTACAACTAGACGCGATGCTTTAGCAGCTTACTTACAATCTAAAGAATATTTAAAAAACTTTATTGAAACATTCGACAGTCGCGTTAACTTAACGAGCGATGTTTGGACTAGCGGTATAATTGATAGTCTTTCTTATATTTGCATTACTTATCACTGGGTCGATCCAGACAGTTGGGAACTAAATAAACGTATAATTTGTTTTGAAGGATTTGAGTATTCGCACACCGGTAAAAATATTTATCAGGTTATTATTAAAACTATTGGGGAATTTAAAATAAAAAAAAAATTATGAGTATTTCGTTCGATAGCGCTTCAAATAATGGGATGACCGTCAAATATTTATTATCAGATTTGCAACCAATGTTAGATGGAATATTTTTTTCATACGCGTTATGTATGTCACGTTTTAAATTTAATTGTGCAAGATAGTTGACAATTTATGAACGACTACGTTAGTAAAATACGCATTATGTTAAGAGTTATTTATAGTTCCAAAAAGAGAAAACAAGATTTCAAAAAATTTATTATTTCCCAAGGCAAAAAGTTCTTAGGACCATCGTATGATATGCCTATACGATGAAACTCGACTTATAAAATGTTAAAGCGAGTTTTGTCACAAAAAACGTTACTAATATAATTTTATAATAGTGTCGGAACACATGATTTAGGCACGTCGGACTGGGTCGTGCTCGAAGATTATGTAAATTTATTAGAAAGCTTTTATCGAGCAACAACTATTTTATCCGGAATTTACTATCCTACTAGCTCATTAGTTATTGAAAATATTTTATTAATTTCTGAAATGTTTAGAATTTACAAAACGAATGAAATGTGGCATCCTTTAATATTAATAATGGAGGAAAATTTTTAAAATATTACAAAGATATGCCTCCTATGTTTTCTTGCGCCGTGACTTTGAACCCTTTAATGGGCGTAGACGGCGTAGAATATTTTATAAAAGAAATTAATCGGAATTTAAATTTAGATGAATCCTCTAGTGCTTTTGTTAATGTTAGTGTTTCAAAATTTATTTCTTATTTTACTCATCTTTATAATTATTATGATCAAATGTACGGATCGAGGTCTCGCGTAGAATCCACCCAACCTAAAACAAAAGATATTTTAAAAAATAAACTTGTAGAATTAGCTTTTAGAAAAAACAAAGTACATCAAGTACTTTAAATGAATTAAGTTTATATAGCAAAACACAATTTCAAGATTATATGACCGCAAGCGAAATTAAAAATTTTGATATTTTAAACTGGTGAAAATCTAAAACTAATGTGTATCCTATTTTGGCCTAATGACCCGGGATTTACTAACAATCAAAGCTAGTACTGTAGCTTCGGAGTTTGCATTTTCTTTGAGTGACAAGATTCTGAACGAGCGAAGAAGTCCTTTGACTTAAGAATCTTTAGAGTTTTGCATTTGCTACAAGGATCATTTGAATGCTCTAATGAGGAGGCAACATATTTCGTCAATTGAAGATAGCGAGTCTAAAGTTGAAGACGAGCTGAATAATTTAAATTTGGTTAGCGCTGAATTATCAAGCAAATTATATTTTTCTTCCATTCATTGTAATTTTATTTTATTTTAGATGTAATTTTTATTTTATTTTATTGAATGTAATGTTATTTAATTTTTTTTAAATGTATTGTAAACAATTTTGTAATTTGTAATGTTATTTAATTTTTAATAAAATTTATCATTTTAAGTTTTATTAAATTTTATTTTGTAATTTGTATGCTCATTAATTTTATATACAAAAAACTTTAATTTACTTTATATAATTATATTTATATATTTTATTTTTTAAATTAAATTTGTTTTTTAATAAAAAGGTCGGACAGGGGCCGTGACCCGAGCCGAGACCGAGCTGGGACCCGGCCCAGGACCCGGGCGGGACCTGGCCAGCCGGGACCGGGACTGGCCGGGATCGGGCCCGGACCGGCCGGCCAAAAGACTGGTCTTTTAAAAGACTGGACTCAGACCGAGACCGGTTTGAACAGGACCGGTCCGGGACCGGTCGGCCAAAAGATCGGTCTTTTAAAAGACCGGTCCCAAACCAAACCGGCGGTCTTCATGTGCAAGACTATTTAAACTTAAATCCTAATTTAATTTCTTATTTGTTTACAAGTACTAACATATTTATTTACCGCTTCTGTTGTCATTCCACTCTCACAATCATGACTTGTAAGATCTGTTGACGCCATCTGTTGACGGAACAAAAAATAGGATCAACAAATGAAGTTAAGGTAATAGTGTCGAACACTTTTTGTGTCCATTTTTTCTAAAAATGTATGTACAAGACTGTTGGATCTTACGGTGCCCTTAGAGGGGGGTGAATAAGGGAATAAAATTCTTCTTATAATTTTTAAGATAATTACTAAGTTGTTTTTGATTAATAGGAAATAAGATGACAATTTAGTAATAACAATTTTGCAATAATGAAATTGTACGCCAATTGAGAGAAATCAAATAAACACAAATATAATCATGATTGCATTATATAAAAAGGGTGTTTACAAAATTTGATTTCAATATCGCTAGAAATCGGAGGCGTACAAAAGTGAATTTCTTTTCCTTTTCTATATCGACTTGTATCCCCATAAACCGGTTGACTTTAGCATATCCTTCCCCGAATAAAGCCTCAAGCCGCTCTAGCCAACCCAAACGGATATGGCCTCGAGCACCCCCTAGATCTAATCCCCTAGACCTAGTCGCCAACTCGCGCGGCGAATTCCCCCTAAGCCGCGCAAGGACCTAGTCGCCAAAAACAAGGCGATTTCACTACAAGATACAAATAAAGAAGTGAAGTAAATAACAAGCAAACTCCCTCTTGAGATTTCTGGAGATGAGGATGAAGGATCGCTGAAGCACGAGCGAGGTCGAAGCGATCGTTCTTCGGATGTAGCGTGATGGCTTCCTTCTCCAGATTTTCTTCTTTGGCTTTGAGTGGGAGATGATGTTTCGGCAGAGTAGCAACACGAGAGTTTGGGCACAAGTAATGTCTCTGGAAGTTCTAACCCAAAACGAGAGAGAATACATCGTTTTATAATTCTAGGAGCTAGCGCTTGCGATAGCTGATAGCGCCTGTGGTAGCGGTCGTGTTGAGCGGTTACGGAACCGTCGGCTGTGTGGCTCTGTGCACGAACTTGAGATAGCGCCTGCGGTACCGATAGCATTGGCGGTAGTGTTAAGGAACCGCTGAGATGGAACCGCTTAGACAAAACTGCTGAGATGATCTTGTGCTAGCGCCTGGCGTTAGTGCTAGCGCTGGCGGTAGCGCTAGCGCCTGCGTTAACCTCTAGCGCTGGCAGTAGTGCTCCATTCAGAAAGTTTGATTCCATGCTGCCTTCTACCTGTGGTGTATTGCACCTATAGTTCATGCACACTATAAACACACTACAAGCAATATCAAATACAATATGGGATTTGTTATTCTCAAACAAAGGGATGTGATACACATGTCCAACAATCTCCCCCTTTTGATAATAACAAATCCTCTAAGCAAGAAATCAACAATAGTGTTTATAGATAAGATAAGCAAGATAAAAGTGCAACTATAGTAAATGATATGCATGATAATGTGCATACTCCCCCTATCTTAATGCTCCCCCTATATAAATGCAATTATGTGTTACTCCCCCTAAATGATAGATTACATTCTCCCCTTAATCTTCTATATTTCTCCATTATAGATTTCTTCAATTAATCTCCCCCTTTTGGTATTATCAAAAGAAGGTGGGGTGAGGGTAGTAAGGAGGCATTTCTTATGTTTAAGCATATCATATATAAGAGATTTCAAATTTAAAGATAAGAGTTGTAACCAAGCGGAAGATTATAATAAACATCTTTTTGTAAGCATGAAAAGCATAAGTAAAAATATGAGTTTTAGTTCAAAATTGAAAAATGTTTTAACCTTTTGAAATCTCAAAGTTTTTTATAAAGATACCAAGCCTGAAATGAACATATCAAAGAGAGTTTATACTACAATGTTACTTAATTGTAAATTCAAGACATACCAAAACATTGTAGAGATCATGCTAGGTTATCTAGTGTATTTCTTATATAAAGAGTAGTATAAATAAAGCATTAGAATCCAATACTCATGAGAAGAAGTGTTATGAAAGCTAATGATGTGCACATAAGTGTATTTTGGGAAATGTTAACAATGGATTTAAATCATCAAAATACAAGACATATGTAAAGTAAAGTGCACAATAAAACATAAGTAAATTACTTTCACACACTTTTAATGCACATAATTTTTAACAAAGTGGTGTAATAATCAAAGCTTGCACAAGACACTTTACTATTCTTTCCAAGGTGCTCAACCTCACAATGCTTATGAAGACTTATCAGGAGGTTCAAGTAGTGCTTGGTGGAGTTATATTTGTCTACATATATAAATTTTTTGTTCATATTTGTGAGACAACATTCTCCGAATACACTTGTTTTGCAAACCAAAATTTTTAACTTAACCACTTTTCTAAATTTCATAAGTGCAATTCAAATGTAGTGTAGGCAATAAACTTAGGCAAGTTTTAATTCATTGTACAAATACAATACACAAGCAAGCATTTTTAGATTTAGACGCACATGTTGATTACAAAAATAAGTGAGTGAAATGTATCATTATCAATCATAAAACATTTACTCATACTTAGAGGCATGCTAAGCTTGGTTCTACACATTTTTCAATACAATTGATGCACTTTAAATAGATATATCAAAGCATGATAAGCAAAACAATGTTCATAGTAATTTGAAAGAATAAGTTTTAACATTGTAAATATTTCAAAATAATAGAATTCATACATGCTTGATATTGGCAATAAAGATCATACAGTTTTTTTGTTTTATCATTTTTAAATCAAATAAAAACAGAAAATCACAAGAACATATTTTTGTAATTTTTGAATTTTGAATTATTTTAGTAGATTTTTCATAATATGAATAAAACACAAATAACAAAAAACATATTTTTGTATTTTTTGAATTTTGAACTTTTGTAGTTGATTTTTCATAATATGAATAAAATACAAATAACAAAAAAAAATTTGTAATTTTGAATTTTTGTAGTTTATTTTTCATAATATGAAGAAAACAAAAATAACAAATGTTAGAAATACAAAAACAAAGTAGTACATATAGACTGAAATATTTTTAGTGATTTTTAGAAATTTTGAAAATCAAAAAATTCCAACAACCACGCTAGCGCCGGCGCTAGTGATAACAGTACACAATTTTTTAGGAATTTTAAATTTTTGATTTTTGATATTGATTAGGGGTCTTAAGTGTAGTCTTATGCAGAAATTGTATAATATTCAGAGATGTTTTGATTGCTCAAATTGCATAAAACATTAGCGTTTTACATGTTATTCATCCTAAGATGTCTAAGACTCCTAATTCCAATCTTAACATTTGAAACCTTGCATCGGGAAGAGGTTTAGTAAATATATCAGCAAGTTGAGAGTCTGTGCCAATGAAACTAATCCTTACATTTTCCTTTTTAATGTGATCCCTTATGAAATGATGACGCACATCTATATGTTTGGATCTAGAGTGGTGTACCACATTATTTGTGAGATCAATGACACTTTTGTTGTCACATTTTAGTTCAATATTTTTTAGATGAAAACCAAAGTCCTCTAAAGTTTGGCTCATCCATAGTGCTTGTGCACAACAACTCCCTAATGCAATGTATTCGTCCTCCGTGGTGGAGAGTGCAACCGAATTTTGTTTCCTACTAGACCATGCAACTAATGAAGGTCCTAGAAAATGACAAGTACCACTAGTGCTTTTTCTATCAAGTGAACAACCGGCATAATCCGAATCGGAATAGCCATGCAATGTAAATGAATCATTATGTGGGTACCATAATCCTAATCTAGATGACCCAATGAGATATCTAAAAATTCGTTTTACCGCTTTTAAATGAGATTCTTTTGGATTGGCTTGAAATCGAGCACATAAGCATACGACAAACATAATATCGGGTCTAGTTGCACTTAGATAAAGTAGAGATCCTATCATACTTCTATATAAAGTTTGATCTATAGGCGTTCCTGATTCATCTTTTCCTAATTTTAGTGATGCACTCATTGGTGTAGAAGCATGTTTAAGGTTTTTTTCAAATCCAAAACGTTTAAGCATATCATGGACATATTTAGTTTGACATACAAAGATACCATCAATTCTTTGTGATATTTGAAAACCAAGGAAATAAGAAAGTTCTCCTACAAGACTCATTTCAAATTCATTTTTCATCACTAAAATAACTTCTTTACACAACTCTTCATTAGTAGATCCAAAAATAATATCATCAACATATATTTGTAAAATAATTATATCATCATTGTTGTGCTTAATGAAGAGAGTATTATATGCACTTCCCATAATATAACCGTGCTTTAATAAAAATGATGTAAGTCTTTCATACCATGCACGGGGCGCTTGTTTTAAACCATAAAGCATTTTTTCTAGTTTATAAACATGATTTGGAATTTTTTCATTAATAAAATCGGGGGGTTGTTCAACATAAACTTCTTCTTTTACAAACCCGTTTAGAAACGCACTTTTCACATCCATTTGAAATAGTTTTATTCTTTTAAAGCTTGCAAATGCTAGAAAAATTCTTATAGACTCCAATCTAGCTACGGGTACAAAAGATTCATCAAAATCTATCCCCTCAATTTGTGAATTTCCTTGTGCTACTAAGCGTGCTTTATTTCTAGATATTCTAGACTCGCCATCTAATTTATTTTTGAAAATTCATTTTACGCCTACAACTGGGTGATTGATGAGTCCAGTTTATATAGTGATTTCCGGACTCATCTGGGCTAGGTTTCATGCACTTGCACTTCACTTTAGGCCCATATTTAATTCTATTTGATCACGTTGCCCATTTCATTGCTTAGTGAACCTTTATGCCCCATCTTGGTGTGATTTCATGTATTTTTGTGGTCTAGTATTTTTCCTGCAGGCCCTGGGATCGCGTGAACGTTCGGGATGGAGCGGGGCAATTTTTGGCCTAAAAAGCCTCTGATCGTGCGCATTCCTTCGCGCACGATCAGGCGCACGACCAGTGGTCGTGCGTTAATTCCCTTCCCTGACAGAGCGTCTGCGCACGATCACAGGGATTCCTTCGTGCACGACCACTGGTCGTGCGCCCCTGACCGTGCGTTATTTTCCATCTTTTTCTTTGCTACAGGTTGACTGCGCACGATCACAGGCATTCCTTCGCGCACGACCATTGGTCGTGCACCACTGACCGTGCGCAGTGTTTATTCTGCTCCTTATTTAAACCGCTGCTCCGCGAAATTAGCGGAGAGAGCGCCAGTTCCTGCGCCGTTTTTCCACCTGTTTCGGGGAGTCCCGACTTCTCCAGCGCCGCCCACCTTAGGGAGGATCTCCGAGCAAGCTTTCAACGCCAAATCATCGCCGGAGCTTCCTCTTGGCGTCCTCCTTCATCCTTGAGCTTCAAGAAGGGAGTCAACCTAGCCTTCTTCTTCAAGATCAGAGCAGCTTGTGTGCTCATTCCTCCAGTTCGTGACACGAAGTAGACGGGTCCACTGGAAGGTAGTGACAGCCTTCTCTACCCCGGACGCAGTTAAGGACCGAGCTTGGACGCAGATTGACAACCCGACGATTCCTTACGTGAACCCTCAACAAGACTTCGGAGTCGGTCTATTTCGCACACTCACCTCCCCTTGTAGTGATAGCTTAGTTGGATTTCTTATATGTTTGATGAAGTGTGTTTTGACTATTAGCATTTATACTTAATTATGTCTATGTGATTTGGGTATTCTTGCTTATCATTTTGAGGTGTGCCTTGTGGTGTGGCTTGTTTGTGTTCAGTGCCGCACTAGCAATTGCTAGTGGTGTGCTTTGCGAAGAGGTGCTTGCGACCCTCATTCCGCCATTCTCTCCACTCCATCCGCGAGCCTACTCGTCCATCCGCCTAGCGATTCGGTTCACTGCGGCTCGTGTAGTTTCCATCCCGCCAAGCGAAGCATTGCATAGCGGCATTGCATAGGAGTAGTTGATAGCTTTTATTTTATTTTGCAAAAACCAATCCACCCACCTTCGTGAAACATCGACCTAAGGACTTCAATCTCAAGTCCTCCTCAATAGTTAACTCCACCTTACTGTGTTCCTTTGAGATCGATATTCGGGGATTTACTCCTCGTTTTATATTACTTGAACGATCGGTACACTGCCATTTCATGCCGCAGTCTAGCCACCACCTATAGCGGTGTGCGAGATTTGTGCATCAATTTTTTGGCGCCGTTGCCGGGGAACACAGACGTGTGAGTTTTCTGGAGAGGGAGAATTTGAGCGAGAAGCCCTTCCCTTTGTATATTGCATTTTTTTTGTTTTGTTTCTTCCTATTCTGTTTTCCTGTTTTATATTAGGTTGCTTTAGTAATCAGTGTTAGGTGTAGTATTTTGCACAACAGTGTCTTTCTTTTTGAATCTTATTATCTTCACATCATGTGGGCTGCATTCAATATTCGTTTCCATTGGTGTGGAGATATTTCTCATGCTAGTGATAGATGCCCTACGGAAGATGGTGGGCATAACTCTCGTGGCCCGGTGTACGGAGCACCATTTTCCTATGGTTCTTCATGCCCTGTGCCCAAGTCTTATGGCCACTCGTCCTCGCCGCAGACACCATTTTTATATTCCTCCCCGGCCCCTCAAGGACCAAGGAGTAATATAAAATGGTGCTTGTTCTGTCAAAGCATGGATCACACACTGAAGGACTGTGCCGAGTATCTTCGCCAATTGGATGAGGATGATGAGCCGGATATCCGGATCATCCCGACTCCTACTTCTGGAGGCACGCCTTCAACATCTGGTTATATGTCCGTGTCACCTTCATACTTTGAAGGGGATGATGTTGACACAGTCACCAGATGCGTGGCTGATCTAGGCTCTGACATGGCCGAGCCTATCTCCCCTGTGCATATATCACCGTGCGTAGATTTGATTCTTTGTGAGGAATCGATGCTTGACTTTTATTCAAGCATTGCTCCTTCCCCTTTTGTGCATACTACTACGCTCGTCTCTAACAACATTGTTTATGATGTGTCGCAAGACGAGGCCGGCGATCAATGTTTTGTGCCTACTCCTATGGAGGAGGACAACCTTCTAGGTGAAGAGGAGCTTTCCTCAGTACCGGTGGAGGAAGTCCAAATCTTAGGCATGGCCACTGTTGATCCCGCCGAACCTTGCAGCATTGATGACAATGCAAACATTATTTTACTTTCCCAATCTAATGGGAGTGAGACCGGAAACACTCCCCGGCTTGATTTTTATTTAAGTCATTCTTCTCTTTTATTTCTTGACCCCCCTTCTGCTATAACTGAGCCTGTGCAGGTTGAGTCTCCGCAGGTACATAAGGAGGACTTGGAGCTTCCAGCTCAGGTCAATGATGATAGCATCCTCATGTGCGAGGAGGTTGATCCCTCCCCCGATGAGGAAGCTCCAACATTGATCTCTTCCTCCTGCTACCCCCCTGATGACGATACCTTGCTGGGCAAGGATTTTTTATGTGAGATGAGTGAGGACCAGGCCTCCTCCTCTTCTTACATTTTGTTTCCTCTACCTGTAGTTTGTGGGTATTATTATACAGGTAGAGGGGTAACTGCTCTGTCACCGTATCGGTACCCGCTACCGAAACGGATAATGGAACAACTACCTGTGCACTTTTCTTTTCATAGGCCTATAAGCTAGAACTATATAAATGCCAAATAAGTCGTGCTGGGATGACAATAACCCCAGTAGTTATCTTACTTTTCTTGCAATTTCAATTTATCCAGTTTGTTTAGTTCGTTGCATTTCTTTTTAGCATTTCTACTTTCTTTTGTTTTTGTGGAGCTCACCCTTGCAGGTCATCTCCTGGTTGGCGGAAGCTGCTCTTTGTCGTGGTTTTCATGCGTCTTCTGGTATGCTCATTTCTGAGCATTGGGTACCCTCTTCCCCTAACTTTGTTTTAGAATATCTTAATGCATAGTTTAAGTCTTGGGGAGAGTAGTTTTGTTTACCCGCTCACGTGCACGAGTGCACTGCATACTAGAAGCTTCTATTTAAGTTATTGTTCATTTTCATTGCACACCACAGCACCCACTTGAGCGTGTACTTAGTTGTTGGCGCGTCTTGAGTGGAACTCCTCCCTTTGTGTGATTGGGAAAATCATTGTGCTGGCTTTTAAATTATGCAGTGGAGTAAAATGTTAACTCCGGTGTTCCTAGTCTAATGCTTTTGTGAGCATAGAGATTTGTATAGATTAGATTCCTTTTTATACTATTAGTCTTATACATTTCTATTAGTGTAAATGTCGTTTACTTTACTCAAATGGTGAATCCGGTCTGCATCAAAAGGTAGCATAGGGATGTGTGTAAATTATCGCTAGACGTATATTGCCTTAGCCGGGAAAAAGGATATTTTTTCTCGGTGACTAAGAACTCGCCCCAAGCGATTCTTGAAGCATTGGCATTGGATAATTCTGTTGCGCAAGAATGACGTAGGCCATCATTTTGGCCCGGTTGAGCCTTTGTGCCAATCCTGATATCTTATCCTCGTTAGCCCATTTGTGCCTACCCCATCCCTTTGATTCAGCCCCACATTTTATTCCACCAAAACCAAAAAGCCGATCCTAGTCACATACCCAAAGCTGAGCTTTAGCTATTTTCAAATTTGTATTTTGGAATGTTGATGTGGTGATGTTAAATTTGGAGATGTGGTTGTACTCCCTTGAACATTTGCTGAATTTGAAAAAATATATAATCAGAAAACGAAATGAAATGAGAAGAAAGGAAAAGAAACATGAGAATGAGTTTAATTGAAAATCTATTTGAGATATGTATTTTGGAGTAGGCGGTGCACATACCCATGCATTCAGGTCCAAGTCTGGGGGAGTGGTGCATCCGCGTGTTTTTGTAGCTGCGGGGATAGAGTTATTGTTTAAGCTCATTTGGGTTAGGTGCTTTAAGCCGTCCTGTTTATCATTGTTTACCTCACCGTAACCCAAGCCCCATGAAAAACCTTAAGTCCTACCGACTCACGCTCTGAACTAATCTAGTGCTGTGGAGAGAATGTGACCGGGCGAGCTTATGGTCTTCAACACCGATGGATTTCGGTGGAGTTTGTCCCAAACCCCAGCTTGGGCAATGCTCATCTCAGCGTGTGTTTTACTTTCTCCGTATGCGTGACCGATTGATTCACCGTGATTCATTTTTTTGAGTAGTAGTAATATTTATTTATTCCATTAGAAATATATAAACTATGTGTATAATTAGAAACCTTATCTACTATTTCTCTATGCACTTGGGCATGCGACTTCACATGGTACTCCTCGGTGTAATTTTAAGCTAGCTATTTATTTTTCCCGCCTGCTTAGGATGTGTTTGCTCGGGACGTGCAAATAGGTATGTCTGGGGGTGTGATGAGTCCAGTTTATATAGTGATTTTCGGACTCATCTGGGCTAGGTTTCATGCACTTGCACTTCACTTTAGGCCCATATTTAATTCTATTTGATCACGTTGCCCATTTCATTGCTTAGTGCACCTTTATGCCCCATCTTGGTGTGATTTCATGTATTTTTGTGGTCTAGTGTTTTTCCTGCAGGCCCTGGGATCGCGTGAACGTTCGGGATGGAGCGGGGCAATTTTTGGCCTAAAAAGCCTCTGATCGTGTGCATTCCTTCGCGCACGATCAGGCGCACGACCAGTGGCCGTGCGTTAATTCCCTTCCCTGATAGAGCGTCTGCGCACGATCACAGGGATTCCTTCGCGCATGACCACTGGTCGTGCGCCCCTGACCGTGCGTTATTTTCCATCTTTTTCTTTGCTACAGGTTGACTGCGCACGATCACAGGCATTCCTTCGCGTACGACCATTGGTCGTGCGCCACTGACCGTGCGCAGTGTTTATTCTGCTCCTTATTTAAACCGCTGCTCCGCGAAATTAGCGGAGAGAGCGCCAGTTCCTGCGCCATTTTTCCGCCTGTTTCGGGGAGTCCCGACTTCTCCAGCGCCGCCCACCTTAGGGAGGATCTCCGGGCAAGCTTTCAACGCCAAATCATCGCCGGAGCTTCCTCTTGGCGTCCTCCTTCATCCTTGAGCTTCAAGAAGGGAGTCAACCTAGCCTTCTTCTTCAAGATCGGAAAAGCTTGTGTGTTCATTCCTCCGGTTCATGACACGAAGAAGACGGGTCCACTGGAAGGTAGTGATAGCCTTCTCTACCCCGGACGCAGTTGAGGGCCGAGCTTGGACGCGGATTGACAACCCAACGATTCCTTTCGTGAACCCTCAACAAGACTTCAGAGTCGGTCGATTTCGCACACTCACCTCCCCTTGTAGTGATAGCTTAGTTGGATTTCTTATATGTTTGATGAAGTGTGTTTTGACTATTAGCATTTATACTTAATTATGTCTATGTGATTTGGGTATTCTTGCTTATCATTTTGAGGTGTGCCTTGTGGTGTGGCTTGTTTGTGTTCAGTGCCGCACTAGAAATTGCTAGTGGTGTGCTTTGCGAAGAGGTGCTTGCGACCCTCATTCCGCCATTCTCTCCACTCCATCTGCGAGCCTACTCGTCCATCCGCCTAGCGATTCGGTGCATTGCGGCCCGTGTAGTTTCCATCCCGCCAAGCGAAGCATTGCATAGCGGCATTGCATAGGAGTAGTTGATAGCTTTTATTTTATTTTGCAAAAACCAATCCACCCACCTTCGTGAAACATCGACCTAAGGACTTCAATCTCAAGTCCTCCTCAATAGTTAACTCCACCTTACTGTGTTCCTTTGAGATCGATATTCGGGGATTTACTCCTCGTTTTATATTACTTGAACGATCGGTGCACTGCCGTTTCGTGCCGCAGTCTAGACACCACCTATAGCGGTGTGCGAGATTTGTGCATCAGTGATTAGATGGTCTTTCTACTAATTTCCAAACATTATGTCGCTCAAATTGTTCTAACTCTTCATTCATAGCCAAAAACCAAAATTCATCATTTAAAGCGGTAGAAACAGTTTTTGGTTCTATTTCAGAAACAAAACAAATATTTGAAAAAGATTCATGAAGAGAAGAGCGAGTTCTTACCCCGATGGATGGTTCGCCAATTATAAGTTCCCGTGGATGATCCTTTGTGAATTTTAAGATGCTTGGAGGTACATATTCATCTTTCTTGGCCTCCTCTTCTTCTTCTTTGGAAGGTTCTTCATCACCATGCTCCAAAGGAGGTAATAGATCATCCTCTTTGCCTGCGGAAAGTCTTTCTATACAAGGAACAAGCTCATCAAATTTCACATTAATTGACTCTTCAACCTTTTTAGTTCTTTTATTAAAAACTCTATAAGCTTTACTAGTTGAAGAGTATCCAAGAAATGTTCCTTCATCACATTTTTCATCAAACTTTCCCAAGCTATCTTTTGTATTTAAAATAAAGCATTTACAACTGAAAACTTTGAAGTAAGATACACTAGGCTTCTTTTGAAAATAAAGTTCATATGGTGTGAGATTTAAAGATGGGCGAAGCATGATTCTATTTATAACATAACATGATGTGTTTATAGCTTCAGCCCAAAAGGACTTAGGTAATTTATATTCACATAACATAGTGTGTGCTAGCTCTTGAAGTGTCCTATTCTTTCTTTCTACAACTCCATTTTGTATTGGTGTGCGTGGTGCGGAGAACTCATGTTTTATGCCTAACAAATCACAATAAGATGTAAATTTTTCATTTTCAAATTCTCCTCCATGATCCGAGCGAATGCATTTAATTGTTAGATCACTTTCATTTTGAATACGAGTATATAATTTTGAAAATTCACAAAACGCTTCAGATTTGGATGAGAGAAATATTGTCCAACAATATCTAGAAAAATCATCTATTAAAACTTATGTATATAATCTACCACCAAGACTTGCGGTGCTAACGGGACCAAAAAGATCCATATGAATTAATTGCATTGGTCTTGTAGTAGAAATAACATTTTTACTTTTGAAAGAGGATCTAGTAATTTTACCTTTTTGACACGGTGAACAAAGTGAAGGTAAATTTCCATTTAATCTAGGCAATCCACTAATTAAATCTCTTTTGGCAAGTTTTACAATAAGCTTTGTGCTAGCATGTCCTAGCCTTCTATGCCAAAGTTCAAGTTCATCATTTTGGTAATAAAACATTTTAAAGATGATTTTGAAAGATCATGAAATGAAACTATATAAACATTGTATATTCTTGGTGCAGTTAGTAAATTATTGTTTGTAATAGGATTAGATATTTTGCATAGATTAGTAGAAGATTCAAATAAAACATCTAATCCTTTATCACATAATTGTCTAATTGAAATAAGATTATGTTTTAGCCCTTTTACATAAAGAACATTTGATATAGTGAAGGATTCGTTACCAACTGTACCAATTCCCATGATCCTTCCTTTTCCGTTGTCACCAAACGTCACGATCCCTCCCTTCTTCTTTTTTAGGCTAAGGAACTTAGCTTTATTGCCCGTCATGTGCTTGGAGCATCCTGAATCCAAGTACCACACGTCTTCATTGTCTTTAGCCTGCCTGCACATCTAGAAAGAAGATGAGAGTAAAGATCCGGATACCCAAGTAGAACCTCCCATAGAATAAGTGGAAGCCTTAGGTACCCAGATTTGCTTTAAAGTATTTTGTTTTATTTTCCTGCAAGAACTAGTTGTGTGACCCAACCTATAACAGTTTTCACATGAAATAAAGGGGGTTGAGACCCTTTTCTAGAAAATTTTCTTGCTGGAATAAATTTGATTTACAGAAGTAAAGCATTTTGAAAAAGAAATTTCAGGTTTTTGGTATGAGGTGCTAGCGCCGACGTTAGTGGCTAGCGCCGGGTGGTAGCCCTCAATCTCGATATCCGAGCCCAAACTTTCCAGAACCATGGCACTGGTTCCCTAAAATCATGTCCAGTGATTTTTGTCCTATTCCAAATTTTTTAATGGCCATGGTGAGATCATGAACTTGTGCTTTAAGTAAATAATTTTCTTTCACAAGCATGACACACCTATTTTCAAAACCTTTTTTATTATTTTTGATTTGCAAAAGAGAGGCTTCTAATTTCCTTTCTAATTCCCCCTTCTCTTTTGTAAGAGTTTTGACATGAGAGAGGGCTTTAGAAAGTGACTCTTCTATATCTTTTGCCAATTTAGTGGAGTGATCACATTCTTGGCAAGAAACCTTTCTCTTTTCTAAACCAATTACTTTTTTGGAAAACTTTTGATTTTCTTTAATAAGAGATTCATTTTCATGATTTAATAAAATACTATCTTTCATATTTTTATCAAAAGCTTTGCAAGTTTCAAGAAATTAATTAAACAATTCATCATAAGTGGGAGGAGTTACCTCGGTGTCACTAGGAACACTGGTGTCATCGCCGTCGTTTCCACGTCCCATGAGGCACATGTTTGCTTCCTCATCTTCACTTGATGAAGACCCGCTTGATTCTTCGGAGGAGGAGGAAGAGGAGTCATCCCATGTGTTTGCCTTTAGCATCTTCCTCTTTTATTTCCCTTTGTGTTGTTTCTCCTTTTTCTCCTTTAAGAATTTTGGGCATTGGCTCCTTATGTGCCCCGTCTTCCTACAATGATAGCATTCCGATGGAGGTCTCTATTCTTCATTGTCGCTCTCTTTTTCCTTCTTTGAAGATGACCCTTTCCATCTTTCACCTTTTTGGACAAATTTCCGGAAAGTGTTTCGCCTTTCCAGATTTCGCATGAACTTTCGGAAGTTCTTCACCAAAAGACTTTCTTCA
This sequence comes from Dactylorhiza incarnata, assembly GCA_033032865.1. Classification (NCBI taxonomy): domain Eukaryota; kingdom Viridiplantae; phylum Streptophyta; class Magnoliopsida; order Asparagales; family Orchidaceae; genus Dactylorhiza; species Dactylorhiza incarnata. Next base: position 6,755,516 of record JAWHQI010000068.1, read on the forward strand.
TCTTTATCCTCATCCTCTTGGCACTCTTTCTTTGATTTTAGTGCCAACGCCTTCTTCTTTGGCTCCTTGTTGTATTCATCATGTTGGATTTTGAGTTCTACCTCATGGGTTTTGAGATTCCCAATGAGGCTCTCAACTTGGAGCGTCCTTAAGTTGTGCGACTCTGAAATAGCCGTCATCTTCGGGTTGAATTTAGGAGGAAGAGAACGAAGGATCTTACGGACCAAGTCGCCATTTGAGAAAGTCTTTCCAAGAGCTTTTGAGGCATTGGCGATCTTGGTGAAGCGCGTGTACATACCATCAACATCTTCGCTTTCATCCATTCGGAATTTTTCATATTCCGACTCTAGTTGAAAAACATGGAATCTTTAACCTGCGATGTACCTTCATGAGTAACTTCCAAATGATTCCAAATTTCATAAGCAGTAGTACATGCAGAAATTCTACTAAATTCATTTCTATCTAACGCACAAAATAGAGCATTCATGGCTTTTGCGTTATTTTTACATTTGAGTTTATCCCGATCATCCCATTTATCTTTGGGTTTTTATAACATAACCTCTCCAACTACAAATGTAGGAGGAGTGTATTCTTCTTCTACCATGTTCCAAACCTCAATATCTAGGGTCATTAGAAAACAACGCATCTTATTTTTCCAATAATTATAATCTGACCCAGTAAATAGTGGAGGTCTACTAATTCCCTGACCCTCGGAAAAAGCGAGATCATAAGACGCCATTATTCTTGGTTTTTAAGCCGTTTGGAATAACCTGCGCTCTAATACCACTTGTTGGATCTTACGGCGCCCTTAGAGGGGGGGGTGAATAAGGGAATAAAATTCTTCTTATAATTTTTAAAATAATTACTAAGTTGTTTTTTATTAATAGGAAATAAGATGACAATTTAGTAATAACAATTTTGCAATAATGAAATTTTACACCAATTGAGAGAAATCAAATAAACACAAATATAATCATGATTGCATTATATAAAAAGGGTGTTTACAATATTTGATTTCAATATCGCTAGAAATTGGAGGCGTACAAAAGTGAATTTATTTTCCTTTTCTATACCGACTTGTATCCCCACAAACCGGTTGGCTTTAGTCAATCCTTCCCTGGATAAAGCCTCAAGCCGCTCTAGCCAACCCAAACTCGGATATGGCCTCGAGCACCCCCTAGATCTAATCCCCTAGACCTAGTCGCCAACTCGCGCAGCGAATTCCCCCTAAGCCGCGCAAGGACCTAGTCGCCAAAAACAAGGCGATTTCACTACAATATACAAATAAAGAAGTGAAGTAAATAACAAGCAAACTCCCTCTTGAGATTTCTGGAGATGAGGATGAAGGATCGCTGAAGCACGAGCGAGGTCGAAGCGATCGTTCTTCGGATGTAGCGTGATGGCTTCCTTCTCCAGATTTTCTTCTTTGGCTTTGAGTGGGAGATGATGTTTCGGCAGAGTAGCAGCACGAGAGTTTGGGCACAAGTAATGTCTCTGGAAGTTCTAACCCAAAACGAGAGAGAATACATCATTTTATAATTCTTAGAGCTAGCGCCTGCGGTAGCTGATAGCGCCTGCGGTAGCGGTCGTGTTGAGCGGTTGCAGAACCGTCACCTGCGTGGCTCTGTGCACGAACTTGAGATAGCGCATGCGGTACCGATAGCGCTGGCGGTAGCGTTAAGGAACCGCTGAGATGGAACCGCTGAGACAAAACCGCTGAGATGATCTTGAGCTAGCGCCTGGCATTAGTGCTAGCGCTGGCGATTGCGCTAGCGCCTGCATTAACCTCTAGCGCTGGCGGTAGTGCTCCATTCAGAAAGTTTGATTCCATGCTGCCTTTTACCTGTGTATTATTGCACTTATAGTTCCTGCACACTATAAACACACTACAAGCAATATCAAATACAATATGGGATTTGTTATTCTCAAACAAAGGGATGTGACACACATGTCCAACAATCTCCCCCTTTTGATAATAACAAATCCTCTAAGCAAGAAATCAACAATAGTGTTTATAGATAAGATAAGCAAGATAAAATTGCAACTATAGTAAATGATATGCATGATAATGTGCATACTCACCCTATCTTAATGCTCCCCCTACATAAATGCAATTATGTGTTACTCCTCCTAAATGATAGATTACATTCTCCCCTTAATCTTCTATATTTCTCCTTTATAGATTTCTTCAATTAATCTCCCCCTTTTGGTATTATCAAAAGAAGGTGGGGTGAGGGTAGTAAGGAGGCATTTCTTATGTTTAAGCATAGCATATATAAGAGATTTCAAATATAAAGATAAGAGTTGTAAGAAAGCGGAAGATCATAATAAACATCTTTTTGTAAGCATGAAAAGCATAAGTAAAAATATGAGTTTTAGTTCAAAATTGAAAGATGTTTTAACCTTTTGAAATCTCAAAGTTTTTTATAAAGATACCAAGCATGAAATGAACATATCAAAGAGAGATTATACTACAATGTTACTTAATTGTAAATTCAAGACATACCAAAACATTGTAGAGATCATGCTAGGTTATCTAGTGCATTTCTTATATAAAGAGTAGTATAAATAAAGCATTAGAATCCAATACTCATGAGAAGAAGTGTTATGAAAGATAATGATGTGCACATAAGTGTATTTTGGGCAATGTTAACAATGGATTTAATCATCAAAATACAAGACATATGTAAAGTAAAGTGCGCAATAAAACATAAGTAAATTACTTTCACACACTTTTAATGCACATAATTTTTAACAAAGTGGTGTAATAATCAAAGTTTGCACAAGACACTTTACTATTCTTTCCAAGGTGCTCAACCTCACAATGCTTATGAAGACTTATCAGGAGGTTCAAGTAGTGCTTGGTGGAGTTATATTTTTCTACATATATAATTTTTTTGTTCATATTTGTGAGACAACATTCTCCGAATACACTTGTTTTGCAAACCAAAATTTTTAACTTAACCGCTTTTCTAAATTTCATAAGTGCAATTCAAATGTAGTGTAGGCAATAAACTTATGCAAGTTTTAATTCATTGTACAAATACAATACACAAGCAAGCATTTTTAGATTTAGACACACATGTTGATTACAAAAATAAGTGAGTGAAATGTATCATTATCAATCATAAAACATTTACTCATACTTAGAGGCATGCTAAGCTTGGTTCTACACATTTTTCAATACAATTGATGCACTTTAAATAGATATATCAAAGCATGATAAGCAAAACAATGTTCATAGTAATTTGAAGGAATAAGTTTTAACATTGTAAATAATTCTAAATAATAGAATTCATACATGCTTGATATTGGCAATAAAGATCATACAGTTTTTTTTTGTTTTATCATTTTTAAATCAAATAAAAACAGAAAATCACAAAAACATATTTTTGTAATTTTTGAATTTTGAATTGTTGTAGTAGATTTTTCATAATATGAATAAAACACAAATAACAAAAAACATATTTTTGTATTTTTTGAATTTTGAACATTTGTAGTTGATTTTTCATAATATGAATAAAATACAAATAACAAAAAAATTATTTTTGTAATTTTGAATTTTTGTAGTTGATTTTTCATAATATGAAGAAAACAAAAATAACAAATGTCAAAAATACAAAAACAAAGTAGTACATATAGACTGAAATATTTTTAGTGATTTTTAGAAATTTTGAAAATCAGAAAATTCCAACACCCACGCTAGCGCCGGCGCTAGTGATAGCGCGGCAAACAGTACACGATTTTTTAGGAATTTGAAATTTCTGATTTTTGATATTGATTAGGGGTCTTAAGTGTAGTCTTATGCAGAAATTGTATAATATTCAGAGATGTTTTGATTGCTCAAATTGCATAAAACATTAGCGTTTTACATGTTATTCATCCTAAGATGTCTAAGACTCATAATTCCAATCTTAACATTTGAAACCTTGCATCGGGAAGAGGTTTAGTAAATATATCAGCAAGTTGAGAGTCCGTGCCAATGAAACTAATCCTTACATTTTCCTTTTTAATGTGATCCTTTATGAAATGATGACGCACATCTATATGTTTGGATCTAGAGTGGTGTACCGGATTATTTGTGAGATCAAGGGAACTTTTGTTGTCACATTTTAGTTCAATATTTTTTAGATGAAAACCAAAGTCCTCTAAAGTTTGGCTCATCCATAGTGCTTGTGCACAACAACTCCCTAATGCAATGTATTCGGCCTCCGTGGTGGAGAGAGCAACCGAATTTTGTTTCCTACTAGACCATGCAACTAATGAAGGTCCTAGAAAATGACAAGTACCACTAGTGCTTTTTCTATCAAGTGAACAACCGGCATAATCCGAATCGGAATAGCCATGCAATGTAAATGAATCATTATGTGGGTACCATAATCCTAATCTAGATGTCCCAATGAGATATCGAAAATTCGTTTTACCGCTTTTAAATGAGATTCTTTTGGATTGGCTTGAAATCGAGCACATAAGCATACAACAAACATAATATCGGGTCTAGTTGCACTTAGATAAAGTAGAGATCCTATCATACTTCTATATAAAGTTTGATCTATAGGAGTTCCTGATTAATCTTTTCCTAATTTTAGTGATGCACTCAATGCTGTAGAAGCATTTTTAAGGTTTTCAAATCCAAAACGTTTAAGCATATCATGGACATATTTAGTTTGACATACAAAGATACCATCAATTCTTTGTGATATTTGAAAACCAAGGAAATAAGAAAGTTCTCCTACAAGACTCATTTCAAATTCATTTTTCATCACTAAAATAACTTCTTTACACAACTCTTCATTAGTAGATCCAAAAATAATATCATCAACATATATTTGTAAAATAATTATATCATCATTGTTCTGCTTAATGAAGAGAGTATTATACGCACTTCCCATAATATAACCGTGTTTTAATAAAAATGATGTAAGTCTTTCATACCATGCACGGGGCGCTTGTTTTAAACCAGAAAGCGCTTTTTCTAGTTTATAAACATGATTTGGAAATTTTTCATTAATAAAACCGGCGGGTTGTTCAACATAAACTTCTTCTTTTACAAACTCGTTTAGAAACGCACTTTTCACATTCATTTGAAATAATTTTATTCTTTTAAAGATTGCAAATGCTAGAAAAATTCTTATAGACTCCAATCTAGCTACGGGTGCAAAAGATTCATCAAAATCTATCCCCTCGATTTGTGAATATCCTTGTGCTACTAAGCGTGTTTTATTTCTAGATATTCTAGACTCGTCATCTAATTTATTTTTGAAAATCCATTTTACGCCTACAACCGGGTGATAAGATGGTCTTTCTACTAATTTCCAAACATTATGTCGCTCAAATTATTCTAACTCTTCATTCATAGCCAAAAACCAAAATTCATCATTTAAAGCGGTAGAAATTGTTTTTGGTTCTATTTCAGAAACAAAACAAATATTTGAAAAAGATTCATGAAGAGAAGAGCGAGTTCTTACCCCGATAGATGGTTCACCAATTATAAGTTCCCGTGGATGATCCTTTGTGAATTTTAAGACGCTTGGAGGTACATATTCATCTTTCTTGGCCTCCTCTTCTTCTTCTTTGGAAGGTTCTTCATCACCATGCTCCAAAGGAGGTAGTAGATCATCTTCTTTGCCTGCAGAAAGTCTTTCTATACAAGGAACAAGCTCATCAAATTTCACATTAATTGACTCTTCAACCTTTTTAGTTCTTTTATTAAAAACTCTATATGCTTTACTAGTTGAAGAGTATCCAAGAAATGTTCCTTCATCACATTTTTCATCAAACTTTCCCAAGCTATCTTTTGTATTTAAAATAAAGCATTTACAACTGAAAACTTTGAAGTAAGATACATTAGGCTTCTTTTGAAAATAAAGTTCATATGGTGTGAGATTTAAAGATGGGCAAAGCATGATTCTATTTATAACATAACATGATGTGTTTACAGCTTCGGCCCAAAAGGACTTAGGTAATTTATATTCACATAACATAGTGCGTGCTAGCTCTTGAAGTGTCCTATTCTTTCTTTCTACAACACCATTTTGTTGTGGTGTGCGTGGTGCGGAGAACTCATGTTTTATGTCTAACAAATCACAATAAGATGTAAATTTTTCATTTTCAAATTCTCCTCCATGATCTGAGTGAATGCATTTAATTGTTAGATCACTTTCATTTTCAATACGAGTGCATAATTTTGAAAATTCACAAAACGCTTCAGATTTGGATGAGAGAAATATTGTCCAACAATATCTAGAAAAATCATCTATTAAAACATATGTATATAATCTACCACCAAGACTTGCGGTGCTAACGGGACCAAAAAGATCCATATGAATTAATTGCAAAGGTCTTGTAGTAGAAATAACATTTTTACTTTTGAAAGAGGATCTAGTAATTTTACCTTTTTGGCATGGTGAACAAAGTGAAGGTAAATTTCCATTTAATCTAGGCAATCCTCTAATTAAATCTCTTTTGGCAAGTTTTACAATAAGCTTTGTGCTATCATGTCCTAGCCTTCTATGCCAAAGTTCAAGTTCATCATTTTTGGTAATAAAACATTTTAAAGATGATTTTGAAAGATCATGAAATGAAACTATATAAACATTGTGTATTCTTGGTGCAGTTAGTAAAATATTATTTGTAATAGGATTAGATATTTTGCATAGATTAGTAGAAGATTCAAATAAAACATCTAATCCTTTATCACATAATTGGCTAATTGAAATAAGATTATGTTTTAACCCTTTTACATAAAGAACATTTGATATAGTGAAGGATTCATTACCAACTGTACCAATTCTCATGATCTTTCCTTTTCCGTTGTCACCAAAAGTCGTGATCCCTCCCTTCTTCTTTTCTAGGCTAAGGAACTTAGCTTTATTGTCTGTCATGTGCTTGGAGCATCCTGAATCCAAGCACCACACGTCTTCATTGTCCTTAGTCTGCCTGCACATCTAGAAAGAAGATGAGAGTAAAGATCCGGATACCCAAGTAGAACCTCCCATAGAATAAGTGGAAGCCTTAGGTACCCATATTTGCTTTAAAGTATTTTGTTTTATTTTCCTGCAAGAACTAGTTGTGTAACCCAACCTATAACAGTTTTACATGAAATAAAGGGGGTTGAGACCCTTTTCTGGAAAAATTTTTTGCTAGAATAAATTTGATTTACAGAAGGAAAGCATTTTGAAAAAGAAATTTCAGGTTTCTGGTATGAGCTGCTAGCGCCGGCGTTAGTGGCTAGCGCCGGGCGGTAGCCCTCACCTCGATATCCGAGCCCAAACTTTCCAGAACCATGGGACTAGTTCCCTAAAATCATGTCCAGTGATTTTTTGTCTATTCCAAATTTTTTAATGGCCATGGTGAGATCATGAACTTGTGCTTTAAGTAAAGAATTTTCTTTCACAAGCATGACACACCTATTTTCAAAACCTTTTTTATTATTTTTGATTTGCAAAAGAGATGCTTCTATATTTTTATCAAAAGCTTTGCAAGTTTCAAGAAATTCATTAAACAATTCATCATAAGTGGGAGGAGTTACCTCAGTGTCACTAGGAACACTGGTGTCTTCGCCGCCGTTTCCACGTCCCATGAGGCACATGTTTGCTTCCTCATCTTCACTTGATGAAGACCCGCTTGATTCTTCGGAGGAGGAGGAAGAGGAGTCATCCCATGTCTTTGCCTTTAGCACCTTCCTCTTTTCTTTCCCTTTGTGCTGTTTCTCCTTTTTCTCCTTCAAGAATTTTGGGAATTGGCTCCTTATGTGCCCCGTCTTCCTACAATGATAGCATTCCGGTGGAGGTCTCTCTTCTTCATTGCCGCTCTCTTTTTCCTTCTTTGAAGATGACCCTTTCCGTCTTTCACCTTTTTGGACAAATTTCCGGAAAGTGTTTCGCCTTTCCGGATTTCGCATGAACTTTCGGAAGTTCTTCACCAAAAGACTTTCTTCATCTTCATCCTCATCCTCTTGGCACTCTTTCTTTGATTTTAGTGCCAACGCCTTCTTCTTTGGCTCCTTGTTGTATTCATCATGTTGGATTTTGAGTTCTACCTCATGAGTTTTGAGATTCCCAATGAGGCTCTCAACTTGGAGCATCCTTAAGTTGTGCGACTCTGAAATAGCCGTCACCTTCGGGTTGAATTTAGGAGGAAGAGAACGAAGCATCTTACGGACCAAGTCGCCATTTGAGAAAGTATTTCCAAGAGCTTTTGAGGCATTGACGATCTTGGTGAAGTGTGTGTACATACCATCAACATCTTCGCTTTCATCCATTGGGAATTTTTTATATTCCGACTCCAGTTGAAAAAGCTTGGAATCTTTAACCTGCGATGTACCTTCATGAGTAACTTCCAAATGATTCCAAATTTCATAAGCAGTAGTACATGCAGAAATTCTATTAAATTCATTTCTATCTAACGCACAAAATAAAGCATTCATGGCTTTTGCGTTATTTTTACATTTGAGTTTATCCCGATCATCCCATTTATCTTTGAGTTTTTCTAACATAACCTCTCCAACTACAAATGTAGGAGGAGTGTATTCTTCTTCTACCATGTTCCAAACCTCAATATCTAGGGTCATTAGAAAATAACGCATCCTATTTTTCCAATAATTATAATCTGACCCAGTAAATAGTGGAGGTCTACTAATTCCCTGACCCTCGGAAAAAGCGAGATCATAAGACGTCATTATTCCTGGTTTTTAAACCGTTTGGAATAACCTGCGCTCTGATACCACTTGTTGGATCTTACGACGCCCTTAGAGGGGGGGTGAATAAGGGAATAAAATTCTTTTTATAATTTTTAAGATAATTACTAAGTTGTTTTTGATTAATAGGAAATAAGATGACAATTTAGTAATAACAATTTTGCAATAATGAAATTTTACGCCAATTGAGAGAAATCAAATAAACACAAATATAATCATGATTGCATTATATAAAAAGGGTGTTTACAAAATTTGATTTCAATATCGCTAGAAATCGGAGGCGTACAAAAGTGAATTTCTTTTACTTTTTTATACCGACTTGTATCCCCACAAACCGGTTGGCTTTAGCCTATCCTTCCCCGGATAAAGCCTCAAGCCGCTCTAGCCAACCCAAACTCGGATATGGCCTCGAGCACCCCCTAGATCTAATCCTCTAGACCTAGTCGCCAACTCTCGCGGTGAATTCCCCCTAAGCCGCGCAAGGACCTAGTCGCCAAAAACAAGACGATTTCACTACAAGATACAAATAAAGAAGTGAAGTAAATAACAAGCAAACTCTCTCTTGAGATTTCTGGAGATGAGGATGAAGGATCGCTGAAGCACGAGCGAGGTCGAAGCGATCGTTCTTCGGATGTAGCGTGATGGCTTCCTTCTCCAGATTTTCTTCTTTGGCTTTGAGTGGGAGATGATGTTTCGGCAGAGTAGCAGCACGAGAGTTTGGGCACAAGTAATGTCTCTGGAAGTTCTAACCCAAAACGAGAGAGAATACATCGTTTTATAATTCTTGGAGTTAGCGCCTGCGGTAGCTGATAGCGCCTGCGGTAGCGGTCCTGTTGAGCGGTTGCGGAACCGTCGGCTGCGTGGCTCTGTGCACGAATTTGAGATAGCGTCTGCGGTACCGATAGCGCTGGCGGTAGCGTTAAGGAACCGCTGAGACGGAACCGCTGAGACAAAACCGCTGAGATGATCTTGAGCTAGCGCCTGGCGTTAGTGCTAGCGCTGGCGGTAGCGCTAGCGCCTGCGTTAACCTCTAGCGCTGGCGGTAGTGCTCCATTCAGAAAGTTTGATTCCATGCTGTCTTCTACCTGTGGAGTATTGCACTTATAGTTCCTGCACACTATAAACACACTACAAGCAATATCAAAGACAATATGAGATTTGTTATTCTCAAACAAAGGGATGTGACACACTTGTCCAACAAAGACGTATCTCTAAAAGGCGTGTAATAACTCATACAAAAAAATACGAATAGCCAAAACTGTAATGCGGATAACAATCGCCATGAAAAAAGATAGGCGCGCCCATAATGTCTCTTTTGGCTGGGCGGTGGCTGTGATGAATAGGGTGGTTATGAACTATTGTTGTAAATGGACGATCTCACCTGAAAAAAATTCTTCGATTTTTATATTCAAAATTAATTTTTTTCTTGGCAGCGGTCAAAAACCAGTATCATCGCAAACATATAGTATACGGTGAGATTTTAAAAACATAAATATTTATTTTGACGGTCGAGCTTGCTACTAAATTAATAAAACCTTTTGCACTGAGTACATCTTTTACGTAAGAGTACTTAGGTGTGTTCTCCCATCTAGCTTTAGGCGGGAGATTAAATACAGCCGTATGATATGATAATCTACGGTGGATCTGTTTTCACGGAATACTGACAGTATTTTTAATTGAGAAATACGGCAGTATTTCGATCAGTCACGGAGAACAAACGACTTGTTGTGCCCGAGCACCGTGATCTTAGGTGAGAGAAACGCACCTAATTTTTTTTCTTTAGGTAATTACGTCCATGAAATTATAAAATTTACTTCTAATAAATTGTAGATTTTATGTCCAACCCCTCGGAGCACAATTATTTTCATATTGTCCACCGAACGCAAAAAAAACATAATCAAATATATTAGGAAAAATCTTGTAAAAGAAGTTCATCTTTATTTAGAGTAAGGCTTTATTTGGCGCGGCTGTGGCGGGCGTAATCAGCGGGTGGAGACGGTGGTTGGGACCGGAGGGGTGGAGGCGGGGCTCGAAAAAAGAACTTTTTGCTCCGTTTTTCATGGCGCGACGGGAGGAAACGCGACAAACGCCGCCGCTGGGTATTTGTTTACCCGCCGTGGGGCGGCGCCGCCCGCCACCGTCGCGCCAAATAAAGCCTAAATGTACGCTGTACATTTATTATTGCACTCAAGTTCATCAAAGGTTGAACCTCAAAAAGATGCCTAACATTTATTATTTATATAATTTTTTGGTGCAGAAAAGTTGATCCTTGTGAGGATCAAATGATTACGGTTGATGCTCCTCATCTCATCATGAGATTTGCGATTTTTTTCTTTGGTACGACTGAGGCACCGCAGCTCCATACCGCATTAAAAGATCCTTACAAGTACTGACAGATAATACAGGCGACTGTTATCCGCACTACAGTTTTGGCTCTCCTCACTTTTTTTGTATGAATTATTACTTCCCATTTGGAAATATGCTTTATATATGCATTTTTACGAAAAGTGTTTAACACAAAAGTTGTAGATCTTGTCGAGATCTACAACTTTCGTGTTGAACACGTTTCCTAAAATTGCATGTACAAGACATATTTTTAAAAATTCGCTATAATTACGCGCATGTTTCAATCAGGGAGGCAATACGTTGCGTGCATTTTTAGAAAAAGTGTTCAACACGAACACTTTTCCTAAAAATGCATGTACAAGACGTATTTCCAAAAGACGCATAATAACTCATACAAAAAGAGTGCGGATAGCCAAAACTGCGGATAACAATCACCATAATTTATTGCTGTCAACATTAAATTAGCGAGATATAAATCCAAATAAGCTGAAGAGTGTGTTCGAAGCCTATCTGTCAAAAAATAAATCCAGATAGGCTTTTAACACACGATTCATCCTAATTTCTTTCACTAAGGAATTTTGATCACAAATAAAAATCTAAAAATAATGAGCTGCTATACTCGGGTAATTTAGTATCAAAAAATAATATTTATTTAGTTTAAAAAGTAATTTGGAAAAGATCTTATAGGCCATCACGTCATTTTCAAGGTTTTGAGAATCGGACCGGAAAATGAACCGGTGAGTTCAGAGGTTAAAGATTGGACCAGTTGAATCGATCGAACCGTGATGTTAGATAATATAATAAATATTAAAATTATCTATTATAATTTAACTTAGTCTATATATTATTAATAAAATAATATAAAAAAAATAGTCAAAATTATATAAAATATTTTCATAAATAATAATATATTTTGCTATCATCTAAAATTTTAATATTAGTATTTTATCACATATATAATAAGTTATCAAATCAATTATGAAAATTAAATTTTAAACTTTTAATTAAGTAGACGGACACATCTGGACTATACAAACTTTTTTTGGCTAAATATGCTATGTATTAATTAAAAATATAAATTGTATATGTTAATTACAAATAATTTTTGTATATCATTATATATATATATATGTAGGTTAAGAATAAATTTATTACATTAAAAAATATGAATAATAATAATATTATATGTTAATTAATACGAATATTAATTGTATATATATAATATAATTCAAAGAAAACAAATAAAATGTGGTGTAGTGGTTAGAAATTTTGTATCTTGTTGGAGGTCATCGATTCGAAACTCAACATTGATTTCTTTTTATAAATCTAGTGCTTATATTAGTCCCACATCGCAAGATTGAATATATGATGTCTCCACATCCCTATAAAAGACAGAGAGCAGCACCACAAAAGTTTAAAATATATATATATTTTTAATGTCCCGCCCAAGACCCGCCCGGTTGAGCTAAACCCGTTCTGGTTTGCAGTTTTACGGGTGGACCGGCCATTTCGCCGGTTCTTGACCGGTTCTGGGTGGGAGCGGTTTTAGACACCTGACCGGACCGCATAGTCCACCGGTTGAACCGGCCGATCCGATCCGGTTTTCAAAACGTTGGTTATTTCCACATTGCGACACAACTTATTTGTTTATCCGGGATTTAGCGATCAATAATTAGTCATTTATGTTGGATCTTATGACACTCTTAGAGGGGGGGATAAGAGGTTTACAAATTTTTGAGTAAAATTGAAATATTTATAGAAAATCAAAACCTTTTGATTATGTCGCTAATGCTAGCGTTAAGAGCTAACGTTGGGCGTTAGCTCTGCAGAAATTTAGGCTTCACAGAATTATGACAAAGCGATTTTACTTATGAAATCTCAAATGAAATAAAATTTCAGAAAATCAGAGATAATGAAAATAAATATTATATATCAAGAGAATAACAAAAATAAAATCTCAATAACGCTTAATATTAAAGGCGACAAGGTAAAAATCACTTTTTGTTCCTTCACCGGTCCTTCTCCCAAGAATCGATTGGCTATAATTTATCTTTCCCCAAATAAGGCCTATAGCCACCCCTAGATCTACCCTTGACCTAGTCGACACGCACAAGGCAGTGATTTTCCCCCTAAATCGAACTCAGTCTAGTCGCCACACGCGAGGCGGCGAAGTCACTACCGTTACAAGAAAATAATGAAAAAAAAAAGAAAATTCAGAATAAAAGAATCCCTATATTGAAGAGCTCTGAAGGAGATGTTGAAGACACGCAAAGACCATCGTTGGAGTTGAAGCGAGCGTCATTCTTCAAATTTGACCGTTGGAAATCTCCTTCTCACTCTTATTCCTCAATAGTGGTGTTGGGAGTGCTCTCTGAATTCAGAGATGAAATGCTCTCTCAGAAGATTGGAATGAAGGCTTGAAAGTTCTCTCTTTGAGTAAGAAAATTAGCTCTTTAAATAAGCACGAGAGCTAACGTCGGGCGTTAAGAAGTTAACGTCCGCGATAGTGATCGTGTACGTTCGTGGTTGAGATCGTGCAACCGTCTAGTTCGTTACAGATCATGGACTCAACGGAGCGTTAGCTTCAACGCTGGAGTTGTCTCTGGCTTCTTGACGTTATTTCTTCTCTATGTCATTCCCTTCTCGACGTCATCCCCACTTGACGATAAGTTAACACGGGACGTTAGCTCTTTGTTTAGAGAATCGCCATCAATCAGCATCCTGTTCATGGGATTATTTAACTATAGTACCTACACACTATAAACACAAGCAAGATCAAATACATAGTGTGATTTGTTATTCTCAAACTAAGAGATGTGGAACACAAGCTCCAACAATCGCCGCCTTTTGATAATAACAAATCCACTAATAAGAAATAAACTTTAATTTGAGTAGTGTTTATAGTATATGATAAGCGTGATAAACATGCATACTCTCCCTATATGAATACTCCTCCTACATGAATGCATTTTCTAATTTACTCACCCTAAATAATAGATACCCTAAATAATAGATATCTTCAATTTATTTCATTAATTTATTCTCTTCCTTTTGTTATAATCAAAAGGATGTGGGTTAGAGCAGTCGCAATATGAAATGATATGCACTATGTAGATATAATAACAACTTTTTGAAAATAATGAAAATAGCGAAAGCAATATTGAACATATTTAAGAATTTGTAAGTACAAAATATAATAAGCATTTAAAGCAATTAAATAGATGTTTTTAATTTAGATACACAAGTTGCAAGTATATTTGATATTGGTAATAGACAATTAGTAAGCAAGATTACAAATATTAAGAAAAAATATGCTTTACAATGTAAATAAATTTGCATTTCAGGTATGCATAAATATTGTCAAGATCATGCTTTGCAATGAAGTGCATTTACTCAAGATTATAGAGAATAGTTTAGATAAGTTTTTGGTCCAATTCTCATGAGTGGGGAAGTATTATAAATGATAACGATGTGTTCAATAAAGGTGTTTTGATAAAATATACAAGTGTATAAATCAAACCACATGAAAGTTTGTATTTTAAGAACATAACTTGAAATAAACATAAACAACTTTATTTTCACAAATTTTAATGCACATAAAGATTTTTATTTTTAAATAGAAGTGACAAAAAAATTGTTTCCTCAAGACACTTTACAATTTTTGGTGGAGTTTTCCTTATCCTTTTTTATTTTTATTTTTTTTGACAAAGGACTTCAAATTCACTTGTTGCAAACAAAGAAATTTTTATTTGAAATACCATATTTCTCTAATCTTAAGTGTACGAAAAACAAAGAATTACAAGAATGAATGCAATGTTGTGTACGTAAACTATTTATGAAATTTAAAAATGTTATGTTCTTATACTACGCAATCATGCGAAAATAAGATTTAAAACACATGTAGATTAACAAAAAGGTGTAAGTGAGAAGATTATTATCAAAGATAAATCTTTACTCGTACTTAGAGGCATGTAAAAATATTTCTACACATGTAATCTATAATCAAATTCATTGCACATTTTAAGATAATATTCAAGGCATGACAAAAATAAAACAATATTTTTTAAGAAACTTAAAAGATAAAATCAAACATTGTAAATAATCTTTAAGTAATAAATATAATCACCCTTGATTTAAGCATTTAAGCATAATATTTTTTCTATCATTTTTCAAAATATATATAAATAATAGATTTTAAAAAAAATAGAGAAATAAGAATAAAACACTGCATTAAAATAATACCAGACATTTTTTCAAGAAGACAGAAAATTTTTTGGAGCAAAGGGGCCATCGTCAGGCGTTAGCTTCTTAACGCCAAAACAAAACTACAAATCTTATTTTTTTTAAAAATGATATTTATTATTCCTTTGTATTATAAAGAGGCCTTCTTAATATTAGAATTTCAGAGATTTTAGAGTTTATTTGAAGGCTCTTTTAGCATGTTTTGCTTTTTTAAAATGCAAGCAAATATAAATAGAGACAAAAAAATTGATAGCATTTTATAGGGATTAATGAGATATTTCTAATACGCCCAATTCTAACCTAAGCATGTTAAAGCGTGCATCGGGTAGTAGTTTGGTGAAAATATCGGCAAGTTGTGGGCCGGTCTTTATAAAGCTAATTCTAACATGTTCCTTCTTGATATGATCCCTAATAAAATGATGTCGGACATTTATATGTTTAGATCTAGAATGATGTATGAGATTGTTTGTAAGATCAATAGCGCTCTTGTTGCCATATTTTAATTCTATGTTATTTAGATAAACACCAAAGTCTTTCAAAGTTTGGGTCATCCATAAGGCTTGTGCACATCAACTACCTAGTGCGATATATTCGACCTCGGAAGTGGAGAGGGCAACAAAATTATGTTTCCTACACAACCATGATATGAGCGAAGGGCCTATAAAATGACACGTGCCACTAGTGCTCCTATGATATAATGAACATCCAGTATAGTCCGAATAAGAAAAACTGTGTAAAATAAAATAATCATTATGAGGATACCATAAGCCTAATCTAGATGTTTCGATTAGATATCGAAAAATACGTTTAACCGCTTTTAAATGTGATTCTTTTGGGTTCGCTCGAAATCTAGCACATAAACAAACGGAAAACATAATATCGGGTGCAGATGCGCTTAAATATAACAATGAGCATATCATTCCTCTATGTGTAACCCGTAATTCGCCGAGGTCAAAGAAGATCGAGGGCGGCTTAAAAGATCTCGCCCACCTGGGGTGAGCAGAGAGGAACTCGCAGGGTGCTGGCTCGATAAAGTCCCAGATTGCCATCTCAGCAGGGCCCTAGAAGCGGGCAAAGGCTCGCCGCCTTGTGGCAAGCCAGCCGCTAGGGCAACGCAGGCAGCAAGGGATCACCGCCTTGCGGCGAGCGGCCACCAGGGGGAGGTGAGCCAGGCTGATATATGTGCGAGTATAATGCGAGAGTGAAGCAGGTGTGGGATCGGCGCTTCGGTGGGCGCATTTCACAGTAGCGAGGAGAGCGAGGGCTCACAACCTCGCACATGCGAACCAGGCTGGTGTTTATGACACCAGTGGGCTAGCGAGCGGTGCCATCACCGGTCGCTCGCAAAAAGGGATCTCGCGAGCCTCGCTCGCAGAAGGACTAGCGAGTGGTGTCTTCACGATCCACTCGCCCAACAGGGGTCTACAGGTGAATTTACCCTGATACCCTTGGTGGGATGCCAATAACCCTCCAGAACAGCAGAGTTTGGATGTTAGCAGACCAGTTTGGTGTGTGTATAGTAAAACCAAAAGGCGGAATTGTGCTATTAGCAGACCAAAAGGCAAAAACTAAATATAGACCCTAAGGGAACCTTTGGAGAGAGGCACTTCATTGGCTTCCTCCTCCTTAGGTCATTTTGGTTAGCTCCTTAGGCTCTCCAAGGTGCCCAGCTTCAGCTTTGGATTGGGATAAGAAGCGCTCTAAGATCTTCTGAGTGTGTGGTGGGACCTCCGCGTTGTAGCCAAGGGTCTGTGTCTAGCTCTGAGTCTCCGGAAAGGTTCCCCTTTGGGATCAGTAGGTGCTATTTGCCCCACTTTATAGGGGTCCGAACTCCTCGTTGGGCGAGATATTAGTTCCAACATTTATGGTGCGGTGAGCGTGGACCGCAACTAGTACAGGAAATTCCCAAAGAAGTGACATGATGGGAGAGGACGAGTGAGATGCCAGCCACACCGGCCCACCACCATCCAGCTCGCCAGTGACAGTGGAAATGTTGGCAGATCTCTGAAAGGAGGTGCTCGAGACCATCAGTTTTGCATTCGCATTGGTGCGGGGAAGTTCCACAACCCCAGCTCCCCATGCGGTTCCACCATCAGGATTCGGCGAGAATGCCATGGGGCAGAGGGCAGGAAAGGAGGCAGCTGCCGAGGCGCCGGGGAGAGATCTCGCTGGGCAGGAGCTCTTCCCTAGCCCGGGAAGTGCCTTCCAAGCGAGTGAGATTCCGGCGAGTGGGATACAAGCGAATGCGGGCCCGACGAGTGCAGGTCAAGTCAGGGATCTCGTGGGAAGGGTCGAGCAGGCGAGAGCGGTGAGTGGAGGAAGCCCGTTCTGCTAGTTGGTGCTCTCGGCACCACTCCCGGAGGGGTTCAGCGAGCCGAACATGATGTACTACACCGGCAAGGATGACCCCGTCCAGCACCTGCAGTGGTTGGAGGATAAGGTCTCCCTCAGACCCATGTTAGACGCCTTCAATTGCCGACTCTTCGCAACTACCCTGAAGGAGAAGGCAAGGGACTGGTATCACCAGCTCCCAAGAAGGTCGATCTACACGTTCGAGGATTTGCGTCGTGGCTTTTTGCTGCGCTTCTCGACGTCAAAAAAGAGGAAGAAGGATGCCGAAGCGCTCTTCAAGATCAAGCAAGGGACAGAGGAGTCACTAGCCCATTATGTGGACAGATTCCAGGAGGAAGTCCTGCTCGTTCAGGAGGTACCCAGGTTCACCCTCCAGCTTGCCTTCACAGTGGGCCTGCGGGAGGGATTCTTTAAGATGAACCTGAAGCGGAAGCCCCCTTATCCTTGGAAGAGGTGATGGAAAAGGTAGGCGGAGGAGATCAAAGGGGAGGCGTCCAACCCGGAGTTCACAAGAAGGCTGACAAAGCTGAGTGAGTTGGAGGTCACGTAGTTGGAGGTTCGGAGGAGAGAGGAGCCGAGGGCCCCAGAGTGGGTGTGAAGACAGCAGGGGGTGGCAACTTCCATGGGGGTCAAGGGGGACCTCATCAGTTAGGGTGGAGGCAGGGTCCGAGGCCGCCGCCTTCCCCGCCTTCGCAAGCTATGGCAATTGACCGGGGAAGAGGGAGGAGAGCCAGAAAAGCAAAAAGAAGAGGAAGAGGATGGGGCAGGGAGGCGTTACCTTACTGTGACATCCACCAGGAGAAGGGTCATGCGATGGCCACCTTCCCAAAGTTTTTAGAAATGAGGGGGACAAGGGACCCGATGCAACAACAACAACCGGTAAGGATTGAGGAGGTCCATGCCTAGGAGGAGGAGATGAATGAGAGGCATAATGGATATCCCGAGCTAAGTGGTGAGGAGTTGAAATATTTCTATCCATAAATTTCAACAGTAAAAATATGTGCTTTCGAACCTTGTTTTTCTTTTATGAATGGATGGTGTCAATTTATGAGATGGCGACGCTTGATATGTGATTAGCCCCGATGCTGACCCACTGACCAGGCTCCCACCAAGATGGCAGGGTCGTAGGATCACTCAGTGGCAGGTAGGCTTTAAAAGGTACTTAGCCCCTATACTAACCCGCTGAGCTGGCTCCCACCAAGCTGGCAGGGCCGTAACATCGCTTAGTGGCAGGTGGGTTTCAAAAGGTACTTAGCCCCGATGCTGACCTGTTGACCAGGCTCCCACCAAGCTGGCAGGGCCGAAGGATCGCTCGGTGGCAGGTAGTTTCAAAAGGTACTTAGCCACAATGTTGACCCGCTGACTAGGCTCCCACCAAGCTGGCAGGGCCGTAAGATCACTCGGTGGCAGGTGGGTTTCAAAAGGTACTTAGCCCCGATGCTGACCCACTGACCAGGCTCCCACCAAGCTGGCAGGGCCGTAGGATCGCACGGTGGCAGGTAGGTTTCAAAAGGTACTTAGCCCCGATGATGACCCACTGACCAGGCTCCCACCAAGATGGCAGGGCTGTAGGATTGCTCGGTGGCAGGTAGGTTTCAAAAGGTACTTAGCCCCGATGTTGATCCGCTGAACATGCTCCCACCAAGCTGGCAGGGTCGTTGGATCGCTCGGTGGTAGGTAGGTTTCAAAAGGTACTTAGCCCTGATGCTGACCCGCTGACAAGGCTCCCACCAAGCTGGCAGGGTCGTAGGATCGCTCAGTGGCAGGAAGGTTTCAAAAGGTACTTAGCCTCGATTCTGACCCGCTGACCAGGCTCCCACCAAGATAGCAGGGCCGTAGGATCACTCAGTGGCGTGCAAGTTTTAAAATGTGGTTGGCTTAGTGTAGACCCGACGGCCAGGCTCTCACCTAGCTGACGAAGGATGGGCAACACTCAGGAATAGGTGAACTTCACTTAGCACAGGAAGGAAGCAAGGGGGGGGGGGGGGGGGGCAAGTGAAGTACATCGAGCCTCTCGCCGACTGAGATCTCGCCCACTCGCCAATATAGTACCGCTCGACGAGTGGGAAGCGAGTATCACGCGAGTAGTGGCAAGGTCTGCTATTCGATTTAAGGCGAGTTGAGCAAGGCGGGTGGTCAAGGTCTCAGCCCACGCATGGCTATACGAAAATTGGCAGACGGACGAATGAGGCCTTTGAGCAAGCGCTATGCAGCGGAATGGGAAGAAAAGGGGCATACCCCAAAGGCTAAAAGGGAAGCAGGCGAGTGCCGACTTCATCAGGCACTTGCCCAAGAGGTGTAAGGATAGCAGGCGAGTGACGGCTGCATCAGGGACTCGCCCGGAAATGAAAGGGAAGAAGGCGAGTGCCGGCTCCATCAGACACTCACCGCAGAGGTAATAAGGAAGCAGGGGAGTGCCGGCTCCATCTGGCACTCGCCCAGAGGTGTAAGAATAACAGTCGAGTGCTGGCTCCATCAGGCACTCGCCCAGAGTGGTATGTGGTCTAGCTCTAGTCTCTCCGAACCACCAGTTCTCCATTGTTTTTTCTGACCTCGTGCCGAGTCCGAAAAAAGTGGGGATTGTCTGTAACCCGTAATTCATCGAGGTCAAAGAAGATCGAGGGCGGCTTAAAAGATCTCGCCCAGCTGGGGTGAGTAGAGAGGATCTCGCAGGGTGCTAGCAAGACAAAGTCCCAGATTACTATCTCAGCAGGGCCCCAGAAGCGTGCAAGGGCTCACCGCCTCACAAAAATGAGCCGCTAGGGCGAGCGGGCCGTGAGGGGAGGCGAGCCAGGCTGATATCCGTGCGAGTATAATGCGAGAGCAAAGCAGGTGTGGGCTCGACGCTTCGGGGCGAGGGGGGGGGGGGGGCATTTCACATTGACGAGGAGAGCAAGGGCTCACAGCCTCGCGCAGGCGAACCAAGATGGTGTTTATGACGCCAGTGGGCTAGTGAGCGGTGCCCTCACGGGCTACTCGCAGAAAGGGATCTCACAAGCCTCGCTCGCAAAAGGACTAGCGAGTGGTGTCTTCACGAGCCACTCGCCCAGCAGGGGTCTACAAGTGAATTTACCCTGATACCTTTGGTGGGCTGCCAATTACCCTCAAGAATAGCGGAGTTTGGCTGTTAGCTGACCAGTTTGGTGTGCGTATAGTAAAACCAAATGGCAAAATTGCGTTATTAGCAGACCAGAAGGCAAAAACTATATATAGACGCTGAGGGCACCTTTGGAGAGAGGCACTTCTTTGGCTTCCTCCTCCTTAGGTCATTTTGGATAGCTCCTTAGGCTCTCTAAGGTACCTAGCTTCAACTTTGGCTTGGGAGGGGAAGCGCTTTAAGATCTTTCGGGTGTGTTGTGGACCTCCGCGCTGTAGCCAAGGGTCTGTGTCTAGCTCTCACTCTTCGGTCAGGTTCCCCTTTGGGATCAGTAGGTGCTAGTTGCACCCCTTTATAGGGGTCCGAACTTCTCGTTGGGCCAGATACTGGTTCCAACACTCTATATAATGTTTGATCAATAGAAATACCGACTTCATCTATTCCTAACTTTAGGGATGCACTCATTGGTGTATTAGCTTGTTTTAGGTTTTCAAATCCAAATCTTTTAAGAATATCATGAACATATTTAGTTTGACAAATAAAAATACCATCTTGTCTTTATGAGATTTGAAATCCTAGAAAATAAGTGAGTTCACCTACCAAGCTCATTTCAAATTCATTTTTCATCACTAAAACTACTTCATTACATAACTCTTCATTAGTGGCTCTAAATATAATATCATCAATATAAATTTGCAATATAATCAAATCATTATCTACATGCTTAATGAAGAGTATATTTGTAACACCCCAAGTTTCGCTGAGCGCGGAGGCAGGAATGCCTAAGGTGAGTACATGCTTTGTTGTACCTGGGAGGTAGCGCCGGCGCTAGGTACCACCACAGGTGTTAGCTGCCCCATCGAGTAGCCTAGTGGTTTAGACGGATGCGTCGAGTTGGATTTGTCGAGACGGTTTCGTCGAAGGGAGTTCGTCGAGAGGCTAGCATGGGCGGTAGCGCTAGCGCTAGGTTTTGTCGAGTGGTGCAGTTCGTCGGGATGTTGAGACAGCTTCGTCGAATGGATTTTCATCGAGTGGCTAGCGCAGGCGGTAGCACTAGTGCCGACACTAGCTTACGGAACCAGATACGTAAGTAGCAATTTCTGGTTGTATGATCTTATTAGATCTTGATCCAAAGGCCCAGATAAGTGCGTCCTATGGTCTTAAATAGGGCAGAGAAGTTCTAGGCTTTTTCCATTAAGTCTTTTGTTCTTTTGGTGGATAAGGAAAGGAGGAGGGTTTGGAGGAAGAAGAAGGCTAGATCCTCCATTGTTGGAGCACCGGAGCTTCGTTCTCTGATCCAAAACCAGATTCGTGGAGAGGACTCAAAGGCGCTCATTTCTATCCGTGCCTTTCAACCGATCCACGACGAGGAAGAGAACTCTTAGGGTAACAACATCTCTCCTCCCGGTTTTAGGATGTGTGCATGACATTTCTTTCTTTGCCTTTCTCTTTTCTGAAATTTATGGCACCGAATCTCTCAAATGAGAGGGGTTTGGGTTGCCTTAGTTCAAGAAGAACCATCTGGTTGATTGAGTTCATCCCCAACATGATTTTGCATTAGAGATCCGTTTCGTTAGCCGATTAGGCATTGTGGGTAAAGCCAAAATCGTGACCGGTTGTCCGATTCAGTGATGTTGCTTAACGTGCATTTTAGGGATTTTGCTAGAAATTCGATGACGGTGAAAACATCGTATGTGTTGCCCTTATGTTTCATGTGAGAACAAATAGTGGATCGAAAAGGGTAATTTTGTGCGTAGTGAATGGCTTGTGATGCCACTTGTATGTGAATGCGTGGATTTGTCTTTGTGGTCGGCTGGCTAGCCCGTGAATGCTTGGATTCATGTTTGGAGAGTGTCCCGGCAAGACAAGTCCTCTTTTGTGATGACTGATGAGAACGTCTATATTGATGGACAAGCCCGATGACATTGTGGGCCATGTGCGGGTGGGGTCTTTGCGAGAGTTCTTAGCATCAATTGTTTAGTTTGGTAATGGTGGCGAGAACAAGTATGCTGATGCGCCCGTTGTCTTGTGAGCCATATAAGGGGTGAGGTCTCAATGGAGTTCTTAGCCTTGGGCTTGCATTACCTGGGGAAATGTTGAGTACCCTTTGAATGTTATGTTAGATGCATACATGCCATAGGGTGCCTTGGGTGAAACCAAGATTGGCATACATGCTGCATTGCTAGGCCCCTTACTTTAATTGCTCAACATAGAAATGTGGATGATGCTTGTGACACTCATACCTGTTATTTTATGTTGCTATTGTTTATTACATTTGCATACGAAGTGCTGACTTACAGGGTGATGTAGTTCCCCGGGGTCCGTTAGGACGGCCGGGAGGAGGGGTGTTGTTACACTATTGTTGGTCAACCAAAGTTGACCCTCATTATACCGCTCTTTGTGTATTAGATGCAGGGCAAGTATCGCAGGTTGGACCCAGCTCGCCGGCCAAAAAGGCCTAAGCCTCATGAAGTGTACCTCCTCCTGTCTTCATGCTTGTTTATGTTGTCTTTATTTTGTTTCGGCTTGCATGCCGAGGTAGCATTGGAATGCTAATTATCTTTTGTATATTTTGCGTTGTAACTGTTGACATGAGCTTGGGTTTTGTAAGGCCTTAAGGTCATAGTACTCTTAAGTAGATGTGGACAATTTCTGTGTCTTTTAATGTTTTCACTACGTTTGTTCTGAGTTTTGAGTTGGGTAGTTTCTATATCACTTTTTAATACTAAAGCTGTGGGGTCCCGACTGGACCTATATTATATAGTCATTGCAGGGGAAGTGTTACAATTTGGTATCAGAGCTAGGTTGGCGTTCTTGTTGAGTTTTAAGGTGATCGGATCGCGTAAAGAGGTTGTCCACATAAGAGTACTTTGCGGGACCATGAGTGTCCATGTGTTCGAGTCTTACGAATAGAGTATGATTCGTTGTTTCCTTGCTTATGCTAAGATAGTGGCGACGAAGTTGGGACATCGAGGCGACAAGAGGAGCCTTCAGAAAGCAGTGCTACTGTCCCATCCCTTGTGAATATGGGTGTGTCCCAGGCCGACTTCTATCGTATGCTAGCAGAGGCGATGGTGGCGGCTCAAGCTGCGGCGATGCCACAGATTGCGATGCCTGTTGTGCAGGCTGCGACTCCTGTTACGCCGATTACCATGACACCGGAGGCGGGAGTAAGGCAGGTGGAACCGTTAGCCGAGAGAGCGGTTGGGCAAGGAGATCATCAGATGAAGTATTTTTTGAGTTCCCATCCCCCAACATTCAAAGGAGTTGGCACTCTGATGGATGACGAGGATTGGTTGGCAAGGATTCAGGATCTCCTAATAGCGACAAAGACTCCGGAGGACAAGCGGTCCCAATTCGCGTTGTTTATGTTAGAAGGTGACGCAAAGCTATGGTTGGTGAATCATAGCGGTCGTCATTTCCATGGACGTGCCCTGTCCATGGAAGAGTTCGGGAATGCTTTCCTGAAGCGCTATATCCCTACTTCGATGAGGTTAGCACTTCAAAGGCAATTCTTGCACTTGGTGCATCGTGAGAAGTCAGTAGATGAGTATCTACAAGAGTTTACTCAGTTGGGTCATTATTCGGGGATGACCATGGCAGATGATGAGGAGAGGGATAATCTCTTCTATCAAGGCCTGAGATAAAATCTAAGGAAACCTCTGATAGCCTTGAAGAATGCGGGTTTCGACGAGCTAGTCGAAGCTGCTCGAACGTTGGAAAGAGATATGGAGCGAACCTAGCGTCGCAAGAGCTTTGCGGCTAAGCAAAGAGAAGGTAAACCTTACCAGTCTCAAGGGAAGTCTGAGGGGAGTCGATGGAAGAAAAAGCCCCGTCCTTTTAGGACTGGTGAGAGAAGCGGTGCAACTTCTGGAGAATACCGTTCTAGGGGACCCGTGATGTGCTATAAGTGTGGCAAAGTGGGCCACATATCTCGGAACTGTCCCGAGGCTGGGACTAAGCTAGAGCAGAGGCAAGAGCAGTCAGTGCATTCCTGTCCTAGTGCTAAGGAGAAAGGGAAAGCGACGGAGTCCAGTGCTTCTCATTTCCCTCCTGTGCAGCCTCGAGCATACAACCTCGGGCAACAGGAAGCGATTCGTCAACACGATGTGGTGACAGGTATGTAAAGTTTAGATCGTTCGTTCGGTGGCTTAAAATTGTTTGCGACCTTCAGTATTTATTTTATGCGTGTTAGGCTTCGTGCTAGTTTCTGGCTATCCCTCCAAAGTGTTGTTCGATACGGAAGCATCACACTCTTTTCTCGCTGAAAGATTTATCTAGAGAATCGGTGTTGAGACTATCGAGGCAGAGGTGGAGCTTAGCGTGCACATGCCGAATGGGTCTTTCATGAACACCAGAAGGAAAGGGCATATTGTTTTGAGAATTGGTGAGTATGACTTCGAGTTGGCAGCAACGATTCTACGACTAGCCGAATTTGATATTATCCTGGGGATGGACTGGCTTGTAGAGCAACGAGCTAGTATTGACTGCCTGTTGAAGGTGTTGACCCTAAGGAGTGAAGATAGAGCAGATGTCAAGTTCGAGGGCGTAGGAGGAGTGGCCTGCTCCCTGATTTCCGCTGTGTAAGTGATGCGAGCGGTGAATCAAGGAGGTGAGGTGTTTTTAGCTTTGTTGGAGACTCACTCCACAAAGTTGGCAATTAGAGAAGTGCCAGTGGTGGAAGAATTTGAGGATGTGTTCCCCGAGGAGGTTCCGGGAGTGCCTCCTCAGCGTGAAATTGATTTCTCAATTGATCTGGTGCCAGGTGCGAGGCCGGTGTCGCGTCCTCCATTTAGGATGGCACCGAAGGAACTGGCCGAGCTAAAGGTTCAGTTGTGAGAGTTGCGAGAGCAAGAGTACATTAGGCTCAACTCTTCGCCGTGGAGTGCGTCGGTGTTATTCGTAAAGAAAAAGGATGGTAGTATGCGGTTGTGCATAGACTACCGCGAGTTGAATAAGTTGACCATCAAGAATAATTATCCAATTCTGCGAATCGATGATTTGTTCAATCAGCTGGTGGGGTCGACAGTGTACTCCAAGTTGGATTTAAAATCAGGTTACTATCAGTTAAGGATTCGAGAAGAGGATATTCCCAAGACATCTTTTGGGACGAGATACGGTCATTTTGAGTTCCCGGTGATGCCATTCGGTCTGGCAAATGCGCCATCAGTGTTCATGGATTTAATGAACAGAGTGTTTCAGCAATACCTAGATTCATTCGTTGTGGTGTTCATCGATGACATCTTAGTGTATTCAAAGTCGAAGACGGAGCTTGAGTCTCACTTGAGATTGGTGTTGCAGACTCTGAGGGAGAACCAATTTTATGATAAGTTCTCAAAGTGTGAGTTCTGGATCGGGAAGGTGGCATTTTTGGGTCACGTAATCAGTGGAGATGGCGTGGTAGTGGATCCATCGAAGTTTGAAGCCATTAGAAATGGGCCTGCATGAGAACCGTGGCGGAAGTCTTGGACTAGCTGGTTATTACAAATGGTTCGTTGAGAAAGTTTCGCGGATGTCTTTGCCCCTCACCTCTCTTACCCGAAAGGACCAAAAGTTTGTGTGGACGCCGGAGTATGCCCGTGCATTTGAGACCTTGAAGGAAAGATTGATGTCCGCTCCAATCCTAAGTCTTCCTAGTGGAATTGAAGGATTTCAAATTTTCAGCGACGCGTCAGGTTGCAGTTTGGGTTGCGTGCTGGTGAAGCATGGCAGCGTGGTAGCTTATGGGTCGAGGCTCTTGAAGCCTCACGAGAGAAATTACCCCATCCATGACTTGGAGTTGGCGGCAGTGATTTTCGCGTTAAAGTTGTGGCAACACTAAGTGTATGGTGCGAAGGTGGAAATCTTCACGGACCACAAAATCTTGAGGTATCTTCTGGACAGAAAGATCTCAATATGAGGTAGCATATATGGTCAAGTTCCTTGGGGACTACGACGTAGCGATTCAGTATACGCCAGGTAAGGCCAATATGATTGATGACGCCTTGAGTAGAAAGTATTTTGGGCAAGGTAATTGGATTGAATCGCGTAATGAGCGTTTGGTGTGAGAGTTTGAGTCTATTGACATTTCATGTGTGGCTCGGGGTAAGTCCAGCGTAGCTCGGTTGAACTGGATCGAGATGCAGTGTGATTTAGCGGATCGAATCCGATAGGCTACTAAAAAAGAGAGTCAACGTTTGGTGTTGGAAGCTCGGCAGAGCGAAGGCAGTGCTTTGGAGATGGTCGGTGGACTTTTAAATAGAAATGGAAGGGTGTGTGTCCCTCGCTTTGGCAAACTCTGTGAGGAGTTGATGTTTGAGGCTCACTTCAAGAAGTACTATGTTCATCCAGGAAGTACAAAGATGTACTTGGATTTACAGAAATCCTTTTGGTGGCCTGGTCTGAAGCGGGACGTAGCTTTTTACGTAAGTCGATGTCCGACTTTTTCTTTGGTGAAGGTCGAGTGTCAAAGGCCGTGTGGGTTCTTGAAACCTCTTCCTATCCCCGAGTGGAAATTTGACGACATCTCTATGAATTTTGTGCATGGTTTGCCTCGATCGCGGCAAGGTAATGATGCGATTTGGATAATTTTGGATCGCCTAACCAAGGTGGCCCACTTCATTCCAAATCAGAAGGACGATGGCGTGGAGAAGCTCGTGGAGCTATATATTCGAAATATTGTGCGGTTGAAAGGAATTACAAAGAGCATTGTTAGTGATCGCGATGGGCGGTTCACATCCAAGGACTGGCGGTTGGTGCAGAAGAGTCTGAGCACAAAGTTGAAATTTAGTACCGCATTTCATCCGCAGACTGATGGTCAAATGGAGAGAACAAATCGTACGTTGGAGGACATGTTAAGGATGCGTGCCCTCGATTTTGGTAAGAGTTGGGAAAACCACCTTTTCATGGTAGAGTTTGCTTACAACAATAGTTTCCAGGCGAGTATCAAGATGGCGCCATATGAGGCATTGTATGGAAGGCGATGTCAAACACCGATGTCTTGGATAGAGGCGGGAGATGATGAGTCCTGATCATATACACATTTATGGACTCATCTGGGCCGATTTCCTAGTTTATGCACTACACTTTAGGCATGTTTTCGCTCATATTTGTTATTCCATGCTATGTGCACTTCTAGGCCCGTTTTTGGTGTTATATCATGTTTTTCATCTTTAGTAGTTTTCATGCGCTGTTAAGTGCCACTTTCAGTGGCTGGATTTGTGGTTATGCTGGAACAGGAGTCGTGCAGGTGTTCCCGGTACAATTTTGTACAGGAACACTGCGCACGATCACTGGTTCTATTGCGCACGACCACTGGTCGTGCGCCACTGATCGTGCGCACTTAACGCCTTTCTTATGAGTTCTGTCTGGCTTATCGCACGACCACTTACGACAGTGCGCACGACCACTGGTCGTGCGCCACTGGTCGTGCGAACATTGTATTTTATAAATTTCTTCCCTTGCAGGCTCCGTCCAGTCAGGCGCACGATCACAGAATTCTAGTGCGCACGACCACTGGTCATGCGCCAATGACCGTGCGCACTGTTTAATTCAGCGCCTATATAATGCCCTGCTCGCGAATTAGGTCGGGATCACGCATTGGAACGCCGTCCAGTCCGCCGTTTTTCGCCCTTTTCACAGTTTTTCACCCCCTAGGCCTCCTCCATCATCCAAGGGCTTAAAGGAAAGGATTCCACGCTTATTTTGATCGCCAAGGAAGAAGTTCTTCGCATCCGACGTGGCCGGATTGTAAATCGCTGGAGAAGACGGGTCCATTGGGAGGTGTGACAGCCCTCCTCTACCCCGGACGACAGTTGGGACCGAGTTAGGACGCGGATTGACAACCCGGTGCTTCCTACCGTGAATCTACAACAAGACTCCGGATTCGGTCGTATCTCTTGCCTTTTTCTTCTACTTGTGTGGTTATATTTGTTGTAATCTCTTTATTTAGATGATGAATGCTATGAACCATGTGTATTATTGTTTATTTCATGTTTATGGAATTATTTAGTTCATTTGTGTTATTGAGGTGCGCCCCCATCCATTTTCCACTCCTCCACCATGCCCGGTGCCGCACTAGCAATTGCTAGTGGCGTGCTTGTCGAAGAGGTGCCGACGACCCTCATTCCGTTAGCCTACTCGCCCATCCGCTCACCGAAGCGTGGCATAGCGGCCCGTGTATTCCATCCCGCCTAACGAAGCAGCGCGCTCAAGGCCTGCATAGTTCGATCCGTTTGCCTACTCGTCCATCCGCCCTTGCGACGCAGCGCGCTCAAGGCCTGCCTAGTCTCCATCCCGCCAAGCGAAGCATTGCATAGCGGCATTGCATAGGAGTAGTCATAGCATTTCCTCTTTGTTTACCACAATCCAAAATCCCCGTTTTCGCATCCATCCGCTCGAAAGGACATCGATCTCAAGTCCCTCCTCAATAGTCAACTCCACCCTACTGTGTTCCTTGAGAGATTCGATACTCGGGGATTACTCCTCGTTTTATATTACTTGAACGATCGGTACACTGCTGTTTCGTGTCGCAGTAGAGCTACCGCCTATAGCGGTGTGTGAGATTTGCGCCATCAAGTTTTTGGCGCCGTTGCCGGGGAGCACAGTCATGTGAGTTTTCTGGAGAGGGAGAACCTGAGAGAGAAGCCCTTCCATTTGTAAATTGCATTTCTTTGTTTTATTTTTTTTATTCCATTTTCCTGTTTTAATTAGGTTGCTTTAGTAATTTTTGTTAGGTGTAGTATTTTGCACAATAGCATTTTTATTTTTGAATTGTTTTATCTTCGCACTATGTGGGCACATCTTAATTTCCATTGTCGTTGGTGTGGAGCTACCTCCCACTCTAGTGATGAATGCCCTACGGAGAATAGTAGGCATAATTCTTATAGCCCAGCATATGGAGCACCGACTTCGTCTGATACTCCATATGGTGCGCGTAAGTCTTATGGCTACTCTGCTGAGCCTTTACTGTCTTACTTCTTTTCGGCTTCAGCACCCGCTGTGCCAAAGAAGCCTGCTAGGCAGTGCCAGTTTTGTCGGAGCACTGATCATGTCTTGAAGGACTGTGCCGAGTATCTTTGCCAATTGGACGAGGATGACGAGCCAGATATCCGGATCGTCCCAACTCCTAACTCTGCCAGCACACCTTCAACATCCGGTTATGTGTCTTTGTCACCTTCATATCTTGAAGGGTATGTCATGGACACGGTCACCGGATGTGCGGCTGATCTGGGCACCGACATTGCTGAGCCTATTCTCCCGGTGCATCCACCACCCCTAGTGGATTCGATTCTTTGTGAGGAATCCGTGCTCGACTTTTATCCGAGCACTATTCATCCCCCTATTGTGCATACTACATTCGTCTCTGACGACATTGTTGATGATGTGTCACAAGAGGAGGCGGTTGATCTTAGTATTGTGCCTACTCCTATGGAGGAGGACAACCTTCTAGGTGAAGAGGAGCTTTCCTCAACACCGGTGGAGGAAGTCCAAATCTTGGGCATGGTCACTGTTGATCCCGCTGAACCTTGCGGCATTGATGACAATGCCAACATTATTTTACTTCCCCAACCTAATGGGAGTGAGACCGGGATCACTCCCCTGATTTCTGATTATTTTTGTCCTTCTTCTCTTTTATTTCTTGACCCCCCTTCTTCACCCGAGCCTGTGCAGGTTGAATCTTCACAGGTACTTCAGGAGGACTTGGAGCTTTGTGCTCAAGTCAATGATGAGTGTGTCCTTTTATGCAAGGAGGTTGATTCCTCCTCCATTAAGGAAGCCTCATTCGTTGCCTTCTCCTCCTGCGGACCTGCTGTGGACGATACCTTGCTGGGCAAGGATAGTTTTGGTGAGATGAGTGAGGACCAGGCCTCCTCCTCTTCTTACTTTCTTTTCCCTCTACCTGTGAGGAGCAGTTATTTATATTCAGGTGGAGGCGTGACTGTTCTTTCTCCGTATAGGTACCCGCTACCGACACGGATATTGGGCCAGTTACCTGTCCACTTCTCCTTCCATACTCCCATTAGCTAGATATTATAAAGTTTTGAATAAGTCGTGCTGGGATGACAATAACCCCAGTAGTTATCTTACTTTTCCTGCATTTTTATTTCTTCTAATCATGTTTAGTTAGCTGTAGTTCATTTTAGTTTGTCTTTTTCTTTTGTTTTTGCGGAGCTGACCCCTGCAGGTATCCTTCTTCTGGATGGCGGATGCTGTAGCTTCATTTTAGCTTACACGCCAATCTTCTGGTATGCTCATTTCTGAGCATTGGGTACTCTCTTTCCCTAGCCCTATTTTGATTTTCATGTCATATATTATGTGGGTTGTTTAGTTTAAGTCTGGGGGAGAGTAGTTCTGTGTGCCCACGCACGTGCACTATTGCATTGCATGCTAGAAGTATTTCTATTTCATTTATTTAGTATTTTTAATCTTCATTGCACACCACAACACCCACTTGAGCGCGTACTCATCTGTTTGCTTGCTCTGTTGTGAATTTAATTCTTCTGCTTATTTGGGAAAGTCTAGGTGATGGCTTAGGACTATGTAGCAGAGTAAAATGTTGACTCTAGTAGTGCTCCTAGTCGAGTGCTCGGTTGCATAGGAATTTGTGTAGATTAGACTTCTCTTTATACTTATGGTTTTATATTTTTTCTATTAGTGTAAATGTTGTTTACTCTACTCAAATGGTGACTCCGGTGGAATCAAACGGTAGCATAGGGATGTGTGTAAATGATCGCTAGACTCGTATTGCTTGAGTCGGGAGAAAGGAGAATCTTTCTCGGTGGCTAGAACTTGCCCCAAGCGATTCTTGAAGCATTGTCATAGGATAGTTATAGTGCGTGAGAATTACGTAGGCCATTATTTTGGCCCGGTTGAACTTTTTATTTCATGCCTATCGTCTACCTTTGCTAGCCCCTTTGTGCCTACCCTTTTCTTGATTCAGCTCCACATATATCTCACCAAAGCCTAAAAGCCTAACCTAGTCGCGCACCCAAATCTGAGCTTTAGTTGTAGTTTTATTTACATTGTGGGGGGCGTTGATTGTGGTGTTTATTTTGTGAATCTGTGGATATGCTCATTTGAAAATTTTGCTGAAAGAAAAAAAGACAAGAAAAAGAAGATAGAAAGAAAAAAAATGAAAAGGAAAAGAGAAAAAAAATGAGTTTTATTGAAAAATCATGTAGAAAAATTATGTATTGAGAGTAGGCGGTGGACACACCTATGTTGCAAAAGTCCAAGTCTGGGGGTGTGGTGCACTTGCGTTCGATTTTGGTGCGCGGGTAGTTATATTAAAGCTCATTTGGGTTGCGTGTTATAAGCCCTCTTGTTTATCATTGTTTACCTCACCGTAACCCAAGCCTCAATTAAAACCTAAAAGTCCTACCGACTCACGCTATGGACCAATCTAGTGTCGTGGAGAGAATGTGACCGGGTGAGCCTATGGTCGCCGACACCGATGGATTTCGGTGGAGTTTGTCCGGCATCCCGATCTTGAGCAATGCTCATCTCAGCGCTTAGTTTACTTTCTCCGTATGCATGACAGGATGATTCACCGTAGTTCACCATTTTGAGTAGTTGTAATATGCTTTTACTCTTTTAGAAATATATAAAATGTTTTTATAATCAGAAATCTTTTCTACTATTTTTCTTATGCACGTGAGCATGCGACTTCGCATGGTACTCTGTATTGTAATCTTAAGCCATCTACTTTTCTTTCCTCGTTCGCTTAGAATTTGTTTGCTCGGGATGCGCAAACAGGTAAGTCTGGGGGTGTGATGAGTCCTGATCATATATACATTTATGGACTCATCTGGGCCGATTTCCTAGTTTATGCACTACACTTTAGGCATGTTTTCGCTCATATTTGTTATTCCATGCTATGTGTACTTCTAGGCCCGTTTTTGGTGTTATATCATGTTTTTCATCTTTAGTAGTTTTCATGCGCTGTTAAGTGCCAATTTCAGTGGTTGGATTTGTGGTTATGCTGGAGCAGGAGTCGTGCAGGTGTTCCCGGTACAATTCTGTACAGGAACACTGCACACGATCACTGGTTCTATTGCGCACGACCACTGGTCGTGCGCCACTGATCGTGCGCACTTAACGCCTTTTTTATGAGTTCTGTCTGGCTTATCGCACGACCACTTACGACAGTGCGCACGACCACTGGTCGTGCGCCACTGGTCGTGCGAACATTGTATTTTATAAATTTCTTCCCTTGCAGGCTCCGTCCAGTCAGGCGCACGATCACAGAATTCTAGTGCGCACGACCACTGGTCGTGCGCCAATGACCATGCGCACTGTTTAATTCAGCGCCTATATAATGACCTGCTCGCGAATTAGGTCGGGATCACGCATTGGAACGCCGTCCAGTCCGCCGTTTTTCGCCCTTTTCACAGTTTTTCACCCCCTAGGCCTCCTCCATCATCCAAGGGCTTAAAGGAAAGGATTCTACGCTTATTTTGATCGCCATGGAAGAAGTTCTTCGCATCCGACGTGGCCGGATTGTAAATCGCTGGAGAAGATGGGTCCATTGGGAGGTGTGACAGCCCTCCTCTACCCCGAACGACAGTTGGGACCGAGTTAGGACGCGGATTGACAACCCGGTGCTTCCTACCGTGAATCTACAACAAGACTCCGGATTCGGTCGTATCTCTTGCCTTTTTCTTCTACTTGTGTGGTTATATTTGTTGTAATCTCTTTATTTAGATGATGAATGCTATGAACCATGTGTATTATTGTTTATTTCATGTTTATGGAATTATTTAGTTCATTTGTGTTATTGAGGTGCGCCCCCATCCATTTTCCACTCCTCCACCGTGCCCGGTGCCGCACTAGCAATTGCTAGTGGCGTGCATGTTGAAGAGGTGCCGACGACCCTCATTCCGTTAGCCTACTCGCCCATCCGCCCACCGAAGCGTGGCATAGCGGCCCGTGTATTCCATCCCGCCTAACGAAGCAGCGCGCTCAAGGCCTGCATAGTTCGATCCGTTTGCCTACTCATCCATCCGCCCTTGTGACGCAGCGCGCTCAAGGCCTGCCTAGTCTCCATCCCGCCAAGCGAAGCATTGCATAGCGGCATTGCATAGGAGTAGTCATAGCATTTCCTCTTTGTTTACCACAATCCAAAATCCCCGTTTCCGCTTCCATCCGCTCGAAAGGACTTCGATCTCAAGTCCCTCCTCAATAGTCAACTCCACCCTACTGTGTTCCTTGAGAGATTCGATACTCGGGGATTACTCCTCGTTTTATATTACTCGAATGATCGGTACACTTCCGTTTCGTGTCGCAGTCGAGCTACCGCCTATAGCGGTGTGTGAGATTTGCGCCATCAGGAGACACTCAGCTTTTAGGAAAGGAAGTAGTGGCATACGTTTGCGAGTTGTTGCGAACGATCCAGGAGCGCCTGAAGATTGCTCAGGATCGGCAGGCAAAGTATTTTAATGCGCATCACAGAAAGGTGGAGTTTGCGTTGGTCGACATGGTCTACTTGAAGATCAAGCCGTTCAAAGGCGTTTTGCGAATTTGGCGACTCAAGAAGTTGAGTCCGAGGCATTTGGATCCGTTTGTGGTTACAGAGCGCATATGCAAAGCGGTCAATCAGTTTGCATTGTCTACCGAGCTAAGTGGATTACATGATGTTTTCCATGTTTTGGTGCTGAGGAAAGCGTTGGTGGAGCCGGAACATGTGGTCTGGTCTTCGACAGTTCCCGTAGTTGAAGATCTGAGGATGATGGTTCGTCCGGTTTGCGTGGAGGATTCTGAAGTCCAACGGTTGCGGAATAGAGAGATCAAGCTGGTGAAGGTACGTTGGAATAATTGCGGACTAGACGAGTTCTCGTGGGAACACGAGCAAAAAATGCGGAATGACTTTTTCGGGACTGTTTTTGTCAGGTATGTGTGCTAAGTATGTT
Organism: Dactylorhiza incarnata; assembly: GCA_033032865.1. Taxonomy (NCBI): domain Eukaryota; kingdom Viridiplantae; phylum Streptophyta; class Magnoliopsida; order Asparagales; family Orchidaceae; genus Dactylorhiza; species Dactylorhiza incarnata. The sequence continues at coordinate 6,790,140 of JAWHQI010000068.1, forward strand.
TTCAATATCGACTAAAATTTCGAGGACGAAATTCTTTTAAGGGGGGTGGAGTTGTAACACCCCAGGTTTCGCTGAGCACGGAGGCTGGAATGCCTAAGGCTAGTACATGCTTTGCAGTACCTTGGAGCTAGCGTCGACGCTAGGTACTAGCGTTGGCGTTAGCTGCCCCGCCGAGTAGCATAGTGGTTTCGACGTTTGCATCGAGTTGGATTCATCGAGACGGTTTCGTCGAAGGGAGTTTGTCGAGAGGCTAGCACGGGCGGTAGCACTAGCGCTGGTGTAACATCCCCCAAACAACTAGGCCCCTAGAGCGGTTATGTCATGACTAGGTAATGACAAAACCCTAAGAAGCTTGAAGAGACCACTTGGCCTTAGCCAAGAAGAAGGAAACCACAGTGTCTGCAAATAGCAATTTCCAGTTACGAAGCTTAGGGTTGGACTTTAGGGCCTCACCTTGATCCTTTGATCCCACCATAACATACCTAACCCATTAGGGGTCCCTTAGAGCACCAAGGGCCCATTGGGGTCAACCAAAGAGGCCAAGTTGACCAAAGTCAACATTAACCTTAAATTGGTCAAAGTAGCCTAATTAGGGTCAATTGGCTCTCACCATGACAAATTGACCTTTCACATACCCTTATAAGGATATTTGGGACCCAATGGATCAAAAAGCCCTATCATGGGGCCACCAATTTGGCCAATTTGATCTAAGTCAACTCTAGCACTATTTTGGTCAAACTACCCTACTGTGGGTCAATTGGCCTCCACCTTGCCAAATTGACCCTACCTAGAGCTTCCTAACTCTTAGGGAAGGACAATGGGACACTACCCACCCATTGGGACCAACCCAAATGGTGAAATTGACCAAAGTCAACTCCACCCTAAATTTAGGTCAAAATGACCTATTTTGACCTATTCAAGCCCAATCCACTTGGGCTAGACCCAATTTAAGTGGTCCACTAGCTATTAGAGTTGGGAGTTACTGAAATTGCCATTCAATTTTAGAGAATTTGACCACGAGAGAGAAAACACCATTTTCCCCGAAAATGGTGGAGAGAGAAAGAGAGGAGTAATGACATTCATGGCCAAGGGAGGCCAATTGATCTCCCAATTGATGGGGATTCATCTCCTCTGGCTGTTACAAGAATTTTAGGAGTTTTTCCAGCCCACATGGGGGCTGAAATGGGGAGTTTTCACCATGGCCGAAACTGGCCATTAATGGCCTTCATGGCAATTGAAGCTATGACTCTCCCTCTCCCCAAATTGAGCACTATAACTCCATCAGAGGACTGAGAGGACCATTTTCCCCCACTTACCTGAAGAAATCATGCAACTTGGTGTGGAGGTTGCCATGGCTTTCAAGCTCCAAGGTCGGCCATGGTCATGGGCAAATTGACAATGCTTCAAGGCTCCACATAGGTCTGGTTCTTCTCCTCTTCTCCTATGGATAGATCTACATCTAAAATTGGCAAGGATTGGGGTTAATTGGTCCCCAATCAAAATGGCCAAAATCTCCATTTTTTGAAGGTTTTCTTCTTGCCTAAGCCACCGGTTCCTGTTGGGTTTTTCTAGAACCATACATCAGATGTAGGCGCAGCGGAAATAAACAGAAACAACCCAAAAATGCTTGGATCGGCCATGAATGTTGAATCAAGAAGTTAATAAAATACTAGGTAAAAATTACCTCAATTGGGTTGGATCAAATCCAACCAAGATGCTCCAAGAGTTGATCCCTGTCGGTGGCAAGAAGAGTTCTCACGTAGAATTATGTCTACGTCTCTACAGAAGTCCACACGAGCCGGGAGAACGCCAAGTCACGTCGCACGCAACTCGGAAGGAAGAAAGGCTGCACCTTGCACTTCCACGGATTGCTAGATCCGCTTCAGGAAGAACAATGCCGGCGACAATCGACGGAGAGGAGGTCAGCGGACGCGATTCAGAGACGGCGGAACACTTCCGTCGACTAGGGTTCGTGAGGCGTGAACGAAACTCATTCCGTCGGCCTTTCTCTTCGTATTAGTCCACTGAACCCTAAAAACGAAGTCCTATTTATACCCAAAGGATAAACAGCTTCTAGAAGAATCGCTATCCGCAGACCACACATCAGAATAAGGGCTTCTGTTACAATTCGTCGGAATTCCACGGGACAATCCGACGAATTCGACGAATCAGATCAAACGGCAACATTTGCCAAGAATGATCTCTGTAACAATTCGTCGAGTCTTCACGGGACAATCCGACGAATTCGACGAATCACAACAGACGGCAACAATTGCCTAGTCAAGGCTCTCTGTGATAATTCGTCGAGATTCCACGGAATGACCCGACGAATCCCGACGAATCCAGACAGACGACAACACTTTGTCGAGTGGAGGATCTCTGTCACAGTTCGTCGAGTTTCCACGGAATGACCCGACGAATCCCGACGAATCCGACGAATCATATCCGACGAATCCAATCCGTGTAAACCCGACGAATCCGACGAATCATATCCGACGAATCCAATCCGTGTAAACCTGACGAATCCGACGAATCATATCCGACGAATTCAGACAGCAACATTTGCTGGACTTCCCCATTCTATATATATGGTGATTGGTAACCTTTACCAACACAGTCAATCTTCCAACTTCTCCACATGCTCTTATGTGCGACCCTGCAGGCTCATATCGCGTTGGCAGTGAGATTACATGTTTGACCACTTCTAGATCACAATGGCAACTCCAACAGTCTCCCACTTGATCTTGAAAGTATCAAACCAAAAACCTCACAAACAATGAGCGGCATCTAGCAATGCATCATTGCTCCCCAAGCAATAAGAGTTCATAACTCATAAGCCTTTATGACCAATGTTCCAGCGTTGTCTTTGTCCCTTTGTCCCTTACATCCGGAAAGAACTAGAGGTATGGACCGTGTCACCCTCATAATAGCTCAATCCAAGTTTCTTGATCTAGAACGGACTTCCAGAGAATGGTGAGCTCAATATCACATATTGACTCAACCAAGCATGGCCATGCATTTCTCAGTCCAATTCCATCAAGGGGCCCATGGATGCAACTCCTGTTATATAGGAGGACAAATCCCATATCTGCTCACACCCAAACACCCAAATGATTCGTAATGTACCCAACGACCACCCTTATCATCAACCTTCTTCAAGGAAGACTTTAGATGACATCAAAGCACGCTCTTCCTCACTCGATGAATGCTGTGACTTCAGGTCAAAGGACCACAACACCATTGTCAAATGAGACCTACTTGTGACACTTTTAAGTAACAATCCACAAAGTAGTCTCAGGTTGGGTCTGTCCAGTACAACTTGTTCACTAACAAGTACCCATGTGATGACTTGATATCACAATATCATGACCTGTGAGAACCGGTCATCAGTCAACACACATGCTAGTCTTAATGTATCATCATCAACCTTAGCTTCTACGATGATACCTCGACCAGGGACCTTTTAAGAATGAAGCTTCAAAATCATAGGCTCTCACATTCAAGTCACGTACTTGATGTCCTATGGAAGCGAACATTCTAAGGGTATTTATCACGAATTTTATTCTATCATATAGAAACAGTATATCGTAATAAAAGAACTTGCCATTAATTGTAAAAAGAAATAATTGGTACACAATTCATCATATGAATAAATTTTAAACAGCCAACAGAATATTTATTTTACATGCAACCCACAAGACTCCCACTAGAGTTGATCATTCAGGTATCGTATACCCATTGATCTAGTATGACCATCATGCTTTCTCTGCGCGAGAGGCTTTGTCAGTGGATCTGCAATATTCTCCTCAGTCGGCACTCTGCAAATGTTCACATCTCCTCGTTCGACAATCTCACGAATAAGATGGAACCGCCGAAGTATGTGCTTGGAGCGCTGATGGGATCTAGGTTCCTTAGATTGTGCAATTGCACCATTGTTATCACAGTAGAGAACTACGGGACCAACAATGCTAGGAACAACATCTAGCTCGCCGATGAATTTCCTAATCCATACAGCCTCCTTCGCTGCATTAGCTGCAGCGATATACTCGGCCTCAGTTGTAGAATCAGCAACTGTCTCTTGCTTGGAACTCTTCCAGCTCACAGCTCCTCCATTCAGGCAAAACACAAACCCTAACTGAGACTTTGAATCATCCCTATCAGTTTGGAAGCTAGCATCCGTGTAACCACTTACAACGAGCTCTTCCTCTCCACCATACACCAAGAATACATCCTTAGTCCTTCTCAAGTACTTCAGGATACTCTTTACGGCTATCCAGTGACATTCACCGGGATCAGACTGATACCTGCTAGTCATGCTCAAAGCAAAAGAGACATCGGGTCGAGTACATAACATTGCATACATGATTGACCCAATTGCCGAAGCATATGGAATCAACTTCATGCGGTCCTTATCTTCACAAGATTTTGGACACTGGTCCTTAGAGAGATTCACACCATGAGACATGGGCAAAAATCCTTTCTTGGACTCAAGCATGTTGAACCGCTTCAACACCTTGTCAATGTACGTACTCTGGGTCAAACCCAGCAACTTCTTCGATCTATCTCTATAGATCTTAATACCGAGTATGTAAGTCGCTTCACCCAAGTCCTTCATAGAAAAGCAGTTCCCTAGGTTGTTCTTAACAACTTTCAGGGTAGGTTTGTCATTCCCGATCAGCAGTATGTCATCTACATACAATATCAGGAAGACAACAATGCTCCCACTGATTCGCTTGTAAACACACGGTTCATCCTCGTTCTTGACAAAACCAAACTCTTTGATCTTCTCATCAAAACGAAGATTCCAACTTCTAGAGGCTTGTTTCAATCCATAGATGGACTTATTCAGCTTGCATATTTTAGTGGCTTCATTTGGGGATACAAAACCCTCGGGTTGTGTCATGTACACTTCCTCAAGGAGGTTTCCATTTAGGAAAGCCGTTTTGACATCCATCTGCCAGATCTCGTAGTCATAATACGCAGCAATAGCAAGCAATATCCTAATGGACTTTACCATGGCAACAGGGGAAAAGGTCTCATCATAGTCAACACCATGAATTTGCTTGAAACCCTTAGCCACCAGTCGCCCTTTGAATGTCTGTACATTCCCATCCATGTCGGTCTTCTTCTTGAAGACCCACTTGCACCCTATGGGTCGTACCCCTTCAGGTGGTTCCACCAAGTTCCAAACTTGGTTTATATACATGGAGTCCATTTCGGATTTCATAGCCTCAAGCCATTTGTCGGAGTCCGGTCCATTCATAGCCTCTTGGTAGGTTGCTGGTTCATCATCATGATCCATAAGCAACACATTACCTATTTGAGACACGAGAAATCCATATCTCTCAGGCTCAAATCTTGGTCTACCAGATCTACGTAGGACTTGTGTTTCGTGAGCAGGTTCTCTAGCTACAACATCTTGTAGTCCTGGCTCAGAATCCAACTCTGGTTCATTCACTATTTGTGGTTCTTGAACTTCTTCAAGTTCTACCTTTTGCGTCTTTCTTGATAAGAACTCTTTCTCCAAGAAGACACCCGTCCTTGCGACAAACACTTTGCCCTCAGACGGTAGGTAAAAGTAATATCCCTTCGTTTCCTTAGGATATCCCACCAGATAACACTTATCTGATTTGGGTTCCAGCTTGTCAGGCATTTGACGTCGTACGTATGCCTCACAGCCCCAAATTTTAATGAACGACATACTAGGACGCTTCCCAGTCCATATCTCATATGGTGTCTTTAGAACCGTTTTCGTCGGAGCGCGATTCAGTGTCATTGCAGCAGTCTCTAAAGCAAAACCCCAAAAGGAAACAGGCAAGTCTGCATGACTCATCATCGACCGTACCATGTCTAACAGAGTACGATTTCTCCTCTCAGACACACCATTATGCTGCGGTGTCCTAGGTGGAGTGAGCTGTGATACAATACCACACTCTTTCAGATGATCACGGAACTCATGACTCAGGTATTCGCCACCTCGATCAGATCGGAGTGCTTTAACCTTTTTACCCAATTGGTTCTCCACTTCATTCTTAAACTCTTTGAACTTTTCAAAGGTTTCGGATTTGCACTTCATAAGATACACGTATCCGTATCTACTGAAATCATCAGTAAATGTAACGAAGTAGAAATACCCACCTCTAGCCATAGAACTCATGGGTCCGCATACATCACTATGTACAACACCCAAGAGATCCTCAGCCCTCTCAGTATAACCAGTGAAAGGGGCTTTAGTCATCTTGCCTAATAAACAAGACTCACATCGCTCAAATGATTCATAATCAAATGAGTCCAATAGTCCATCTTTATGGAGCTTGGATATGCGCTTCTCGTTTATATGGCCCAAACGACAATGCCAGAGATATGTAGGATTTGAGTCATTTGTTCTTAGTCTTTTATTACTATCTACATTATAGATCGGATGGTCCAGGTTCAAAACATAAAGACCATTAAACAATTGAGCTACAGCATAACAAACATCATTCTTAAATATAGAACAACAATTGTTCTTAATTATAAAAGAAAATCCAATCATGTCCAAACATGAAATGGATATAATGTTTCTAGTTATGGCCGGAACAAAATAACAATTATTAAGTTCTATTACAAGCCCACTGGGCAAAGAAAGACGGTAAACCCCTACGGCTACAGCAGCAACTCTTGCTCCATTGCCGACACGTAGGTCCACCTCTCCTTTACTCAGCAATCTCCTCCTTCCTAGTTCCTGCACATTTGTACAAATGTGAGAACCACATCCGGTATCCAATACCCAAGATGAAGGAGCAGAAAGGTTTATCTCTATAACGTAAATATCCGAAGCGGAAGTCATACCTCCCTTCATTTTCTGCAGACCCTCAATGTATGAAGGACAATTCCTCCTCCAATGACCAGCCTTTCCACAGTGGTGGCATTTTCCTTCCTTCACGGTGCTCTTCTTTTTCAGCGCAGAAGATTTGGGCTCAAGATGTGACTTAGGTCCCACCTTCGTCTTCTTGAAGCCCTTGGCCTTACCCTTGCCTTTATGTACCATCAATATGGGACTAGCAGGCTTGGCCTTCTTCATGTTTATTTCGGCAGTTCGCAACATGCCTAGGAGCTCGGGCAGTGTCTTGTCTATTTCATTCATGTTATAGTTCAAGACGAACTGCTCATAACTATCCGGCAACGATTGCAGGATAAGATCTGTGGCCAACTCTTGACCCAGAGGAAAACCCAGTCTCTCCAGGTTCTCTATATACCCAATCATCTTGAGTACGTGAGTACCAACCGAGTCTCGAGCTCCCATTTTGCACTGAAATAAGGCCTTCGTGACATCGAACCTCTCTTGACGAGCTTGCCCTTGAAACATTTTCTTTAGGTGCTCGTCAATCTCCTTGCACCCCATGTTCTCGTGTTGCTTCTGAAGCTCAGAGTTCATGGTGGCAAGCATAAGGCACTCGACGTCTAAGGCATCATCGGTATACTTCTTATAAGCATCCTTATCAACACGGGACGAGTTCCCGGTCGGCACCTCGGGGGCTTCTTCTTCCAAGACGTAGAGCTTTCGCTCTTGCCTGAGAACAATTCTCAGGTTCCTATACCAGTCCATATAATTCGTCCCACTAAGCTTGTCCTTCTCAAGGATAGCTCTTAGGGACAAGGTGGAGTGTGAACCACTTGCCATGGAATTCTACAAGAATTCATGCAGAATTTAATCAGTACCTTAATTTCAAAATACAATTTATTTTTAATTTGGACTTTAATTAAATACTCCCACTATTTTATTCAAAATGATAGCCCTCACTATCAATTCGGAGAGTCCATGCGAGCTACTCTCTTAGTGGACAAGATCCGTATTTCACCAACACCACGAGTCCGCTTTGGCGTTCCTCTCATAATGCGGTTATTTAGGTAGGCAACGCTTGCCAATTGCATCCTCATGCAATTCTTGTATGGCTGGTGAATAACTCCTTATTCGCATCCATCATATGGAGCATGCCAACCCTATGCCTCTAGGCACTCAACCTTTGAGGTCACCTAGTTAAGTTAGACCCGATGTCGACAGTGGGATATCACAATTATCCGCTCGCACCCTTACCAAGATAGATTAATGCACCTTGCTTTGGCAAGCCCACACTTCATCGATCGAGGCAGGAAGAGTGTCATCCATCGGAAGGCATCCGAACACTTAATATTTGATGAAGGGAATTTTAAAGATAGGTTAACACTTAACCATGATCAACATTTGATCAATGTGCACATCCATAGAAAAACAAACTTTCTAAGATCCTCATGCATCCCTTATGTGCACTACATAGGACTATCAACCTTTGATAGACTAAAGGGCTAAATCTGGACATTTAGAACTCTTCCAAATCTTCAGATTTACATGCATTGGACAAAGGCAAAGACAACTCGACTTAAAGCAGTAGACAAGCTCGTCTCTCATTGTTGGATTCAAAATCCAAAACAGAACAAGGGTTCATTAACCACTTGAGGGACGGTTACTGCTAAGGAGACAATAATTTCTAACAATTAGAAATTACCACGAAATCCCAGACGTTCCTGGCGGGGTTCCAAGACCCCCTTTTAAAATCATCAACATTTGATGTTCCAGGAAGAAATCTTGACATTTAGAATGCTTCTAAATACCTAGATTTGCACGTACTGGAATAACCAAACTTCTGAAACAACATCCAAGACCAAAACCTAGCTCTGATACCACTGTTGGGTTTTTCTAGAACCATACATCAGATGTAGGCGCAGCGGAAATAAACAGAAACAACCCAAAAATGCTTGGATCGGCCATGAATGTTGAATCAAGAAGTTAATAAAATACTAGGTAAAAATTACCTCAATTGGGTTGGATCAAATCCAACCAAGATGCTCCAAGAGTTGATCCCTGTCGGTGGCAAGAAGAGTTCTCACGTAGAATTATGTCTACGTCTCTACAGAAGTCCACACGAGCCGGGAGAACGCCAAGTCACGTCGCACGCAACTCGGAAGGAAGAAAGGCTGCACCTTGCACTTCCACGGATTGCTAGATCCGCTTCAGGAAGAACAATGCCGGCGACAATCGACGGAGAGGAGGTCAGCGGACGCGATTCAGAGACGGCGGAACACTTCCGTCGACTAGGGTTCGTGAGGCGTGAACGGAACTCATTCCGTCGGCCTTTCTCTTCGTATTAGTCCACTGAACCCTAAAAACGAAGTCCTATTTATACCCAAAGGATAAACAGCTTCTAGAAGAATCGCTATCCGCAGACCACACATCAGAATAAGGGCTTCTGTTACAATTCGTCGGAATTCCACGGGACAATCCGACGAATTCGACGAATCAGATCAAACGGCAACATTTGCCAAGAATGATCTCTGTAACAATTCGTCGAGTCTTCACGGGACAATCCGACGAATTCGACGAATCACAACAGACGGCAACAATTGCCTAGTCAAGGCTCTCTGTGATAATTCGTTGAGATTCCACGGAATGACCCGACGAATCCCGACGAATTCCGACGAATCCAGACAGACGACAACACTTTGTCGAGTGGAGGATCTCTGTCACAGTTCGTCGAGTTTCCACGGAATGACCCGACGAATCCCGACGAATCCGACGAATCATATCCGACGAATCCAATCCGTGTAAACCCGACGAATCCGACGAATCATATCCGACGAATCCAATCCGTGTAAACCTGACGAATCCGACGAATCATATCCGACGAATTCAGACAGCAACATTTGCTGGACTTCCCCATTCTATATATATGGTGATTGGTAACCTTTACCAACACAGTCAATCTTCCAACTTCTCCACATGCTCTTATGTGCGACCCTGCAGGCTCATATCGCGTTGGCAGTGAGATTACATGTTTGACCACTTCTAGATCACAATGGCAACTCCAACAGTTCCGGCCACCACCGGCCGGCCAAGACCTCCCATCGCCGACCACCCCCTCAAAGAAGGTGGTGGTGGCATTGGCCGACCGGGGAGGGGCGTGTAAGACCCCATTTGTTTTTTCAAAAACCTGGGTCTTATGCCCAGAACCGCCGCTTTGCGGTGACACTAAAACACGGGAAGGTCGCCACTACAAAGCGCCGATCCTGCCAGCTATATTGATCACAAAAGAAGAAATGTATAAACGAACAAAAAAGAAGTTCAAGTCCACATCACATATAAGTAAACCATCATAAAGAGATGTCCACATAAACATAACTGAAATCAAAGACAGAAATAACAAGGGGCTCATGCCCTGTACATCATGTCCTCACTACAAGATCACTCGCGGAAGCTAACTACTAATCACTCACTGATCCTGAAACTGGTGCTCTTGTAATGGACTGGCCCACCTCCGTCTACACCGGCCTCTGGTGCTGTTGCGTCTAGATCCCCTAAAATGATATGGTCCACAGATCGTTAGTCAAAAAGACTAAGCCTTATGTTCCCCACCCCACCCCAATGGCTCCTAGGCACCGTGTGGGAGGATGAAGCGGAGGACAATAAGAGGTATAAAACAAAGCAGATGACGACGGATCTTGTCTACAGGAAATGGCTACAACCACGCATGTGTATATAGATAATTGAAGCAATAATATAAAGCATAGTAAAGAGCAAGTAAAGAACAGTAAGTAAATACAAGTATATAATATAAAAGTAACCATTGATTTATAGGAATGCCCATACAAACCTATAGACCAAGGGGTCGTTTAGCAGGGCCAATCATATAAAAATTCCCATAACCTATTTATACGATAGGGGTAAGGGTTGAAATGCAATGCTTATGTCATGACATGCAGAGTTATGCAGTTTAATGAATATGTTTATACAAGTGCAACTCACACACCTCGACTCTATGCGCACAGACCTTTAGTTCACCCCTTTAGGAGCTAGCAAGACTCCCATGATAATCCCGTAGTGGCAAACGGAAGCGGTGGGTTGGGCCTCACCCACCTCTAGGTTGGTATTCACACTACCTAACCTAGACCTATCGTATGCCTCAACGCAAAACCGCAGAGCATCTGCGTACTCTTACTGGCTGGACCACCAGACTTTTATGGCTAAGTGCAAATTCCACACTTGCTGAGTCAACGTATTGATGTGAGTGTGAACGACCGTCCAATACCGAAGACCCACCACCTTCATGCACATGAAAACATGTTATACTATATCCTGAGCCATAAGATCCCCGGGCTAACCCACCCTTCACCATAACCTTCCGAGCCACCGGCTCGCCGGACCAACCCGTCCGCACCAACACACATTACAGAGTCACAAGCTCACCAGACTAATTAGTCTGCTGCTACAACCACCGAGCCTACCGCTCGTAAGACCAAACCAACTAACCTACCGTAACCATGGGGTGTGTGTGTGTATTGTTAAGTTAATCTTGTACAACATCTTACTCCTACAGTTTATGGTTAATCTTGGACTTCCCGAGGATTACCCTGCAAGGGGCTCGCTACGGTACTAGGAACTATAATGGGATGACACCCCAAAGCCCCCTTTCTCAAGACACTTAGTGTTGTTGGTATCTACCCATAAGAGCACCCTCCTTATTATTACACTTGGATTACCCTAAGTATTTTATGACCCTCTAAGGGGAAAGACGATCTTTCGTCGGTCCCGAACACAACTTTACCCTTAACCCACCAAGTACACTTTCATCACATAAACTTCTTTTGGTGACCTCACATCTTCTCAACCAGTCTAGGTACAACCTCTACCTTCCATTCCCTCCTAATGATCCATAAAGTTCTCAGGTTTTACAGTTTTACTATACGTAGACCAAATAAGTTATATGAGTTTCATAAGGGGAGGTATCCCAAATATTCATCCAACTGACTCAAGATTATTACTGGGTGTCTATCATGATATTCTAAGACTAAATCCAGAGGATCATATTTTTTCCTTATTTAATTGGCATTTATTATAATTTTCCTCAACATTGACCAAGTATGAAATTGAACATGAAGTATAAAATCCTCTTATGATATGGCCTCCACAAAATTATGGAAAATCTATGAAGTCATAAAAACAGCAAGTACATAATATCAAAATTTTGCAGTAAAGGGTTGACCTCTAATTGTGATATTGAACAATTACCCCAATTCAGAATTTAAAGAAGGAACCACCAAAAATACTTGTCTAAAAATTATGGGAAAATTATCACACCTTCATAATAATCAGAAAAGTCTACTGGACAAATTTCAGAATTTATAAAGGCAAATTAATCACATAAATGAATATTCCAAAGAAACCCTTTCTAGGGAAAATTGTGAAGGAACCTACTGTTAAATAATTTCAAAAATTTTGAAAGAAATAGTAGATATCCAATATGATCATAAAGGCTTGCTGACTGAGTTTCACAATTTTTGGAAATCATTTTCTCACCTAAATAAATATTCCAAATAGATCCTAATATGAACATGTTGTGAAGTAGCCTACTGATAATAATCTCCAAAAATTCTATAAAAATTCACAGAGCTTCCTAGTTCCCTAAAATGTCCTATCACCAAGTTGCAACATTTTCCGGAGAGTATTGGACCCTTAATTATTTTTCTTAAGCCTAAGACAAAACAAGTGCCTTATGAATGAAGTACTGGTTAAAACATTTAATTAATTTCACAAAAAATACCAGAGGTCTATAATATGATTATAAAGGCACTACCAAGGTTTCATCATCATCCAAGACCTTATGAGCATGTAAACTCTCTTTACAAGATAAAGCCCTAAAGGGGTTATAATCTAATTTAGGGGGAATAATTACTCCTAAAATTCTCTCAAAATTCCCTAGGGCATTATTACACCCCATGAACATATCTACTAAGTCCCATGACCGTTCTAGTATTTTTGACCACATGACCTTCACAAGGTTCTATATGCACCCCTAGGGATAAAGCTAGGGTCCTAGGGCATATCCACCTCCACACCACCCCAAACCACTCATGGGGGTGTTTTAGGAGATCGTAAACCAGTGGCCAAGGTTTCAACCCATGTTGATGAGTTTTGACCACCATACCCCAAAATAAACACCATGCCCTAACTTTGACCCAATTTGACCTAACTTGGGTTGACAAATTAGCCAACCAAATCAGTCCCAATTGGGCTGAGATTTTTACCAGGGTCATGTGATAACCCTAAGAAGTGCCCACCAAAATTTGGAGGGCATTGAAGGTCATTTGACCCACTAAATAATTAATATTTAATTTACGAAATTATTACAAAAACCTTAGAAAAAGGTTCTCCTAAAATTCCCATCTTTGGTATGATGTGTGGGTAGGTGTAAATAGCCTATGTTTCAATTTCAAGTTAATCCCATAACCCAATCAAAAGTTATTCAAGAAATGGTGGTTGTCCTACACTAGGGACCAGTCCCACCAAAATGGACCAACAGGGAGCTACAGAACTCCTTTTGGGGTGAAATCCATTTTAAAATAAAGTGGACTCCAAGGGCTACAATTTTGGTGTTGACAACTTTTTCATTTGAGGGGTCCTAGTATTTTTAATAATTAAAATGAAATACTGCATGAAGTATGACAAAATGTGTTGGAACAAATCTCTGCGTTCGACGAACTTCCAATCTGCGTTCGACGAACTTCCAATCTACGTTCGACGAACTTCCAATCTGCGTTCGACGAAATCTGTTCTGCGTTCGACGAACGTCGCGCTTCAGTTCAACGAAATCTGATCTGCGTGCGTTCGATGAAATTTGTTCTGCGTTCGATGAACGACGTGCTTCAGTTCGACGAAATCAGTTCTCCAGCCAGTTCAACATATCATCTCTCAGTTAGATGAATTAATTTAGTTCGGCAAATTAATTCCATTCGACGAACTCCAGGTTCAGTTCGACGAACTAAACTATCAGTTCAGTGAATTAATTCTGTTCGACGAACTCTGGGTTCAGTTCGTCGAACTCAACTATCAGTTCGACGAATTCCAGAGTGTGTTCAACGAATGAATTCCGGGTTCAGTTCGACGAACTCAACTATCAGTTCGACGAACTCCAGTATGTGTTCGACGAATGAATTCCGTTTGACGAACTCCGGATTCAGTTCGACGAACTCAACTATCAGTTCGACGAACTTCTTCTACTCAGATCGACGGATCCGACGGCTCTAGTATTTTCAACAAACTAATCTATGTACAACAGAATATGTGACATAAATACATATATCATAACATTTAATATGAAGATCTTGCACAGATCTTGAAGCAGAACGAACGACATCCGTTTGTGTTCTTCCTCTGGCCGACGACCAGGATTAACCGCACCTGGAGCTCCTTCATCCTTGTTTTACCGGCCACTTAAGCGCCGCCCCAATCGGCCAATGCCACCACCACCTTCGTTGGGGTGGTGGACAACAATTTGCGGTGGTTGGCCGGCCGGAGGTGGTCGGATCAGGGGTATTGAGGCAAGATTAAAGCTCCAAAAATGGAGCTCTTGGCCTACCTGATTGGGGACCAATTATCCCAAATCCTTGCAGGCAACCTGATGGGATTTATCCACAGAGAGAGTGGAGATGAACCCGACCGGTGTGGAGCCTTGAAGCTTGCCGATTGGGTGGTCCTCCATGGCCGGCCTCAAGCTTTTGGGTGCCATGTCAACTCCTGTCTTGGGGGCTCGAATTCTTCAGGTAAGGTGGGGAAACTCTTCCTCTCCATCCACTGAAGGAGTTATATGGGTTAATTGGTGAGGGGGAAGAGTGTAACTCTAAATTGCCATGAATGGCCATTAATGGCCATTTTCGGCCAAGTGAAAACTCCTCAAATTCCCCCTCTATGTGGCCAGGAATGACCATTAAACTCCTCCAAATTGATTGGGGAAACTGAATGGAGACATTAGAGTGGTGGCTATTGATCTCCCTAATCCATGAATGCCATTAATCCCTCTCTTTCTCTCTCCTCCATTCTTGGAGAAAATGAGATTTCTCTCTCCTAATCACCATTTACAGAAATTGAGTAATAACTCCTGGTATTCATCAGTCTCCTAAGCTAATGGGCTGCTCCAATTAGGCCTAGCCCAAGTGGATTAGGCTTGATTAAGTCAAATAGGTCATTTTGACCCAAATTTAGTGTGGAGTTGACTTTGGTCAATTTGGCCTCTTCGGTTGACCCCAATGGGTCCTTGGTGCTTTAAGGGTACCCCTAAAGGGTTAGGTATGCTATGGTGGGGTCAAAGGGTCAAGGTGAGGCCCTTAAGTCCAACCCTATGCCTGTTAACTAGAAATTGCTATTTGCAGACCACTATGGTTTCCTTCTTCCTGGCTAAGGACAAGTGGTCTCTTCAAGCTTCCTAGGGTTTTCTCATGACCTAGTCATGAAAAAACCACTCTAGGGGTCTAGTTGTTTGGGGGATGTTACATGGCGCGAGTGGCCGGGAAAACCATGATAAAGGGGCTACAGGATGGGCTGATCTGGACCCTTGGCTGAAGGAGGAAGATGACCAGCTGCCACATGATTTGCTTCAGGATTCGTGCAAAATCAAATAATATAAATCCTTATGTATTGTATTTTTCTGTCCCTTTACTGGCAGCGCTTAGAATTAATTATTAAAAATACTTAGGGCCCTCTATAGAAAAAGTGGTCAACACCAAAGTTGTAGCCCGTGGAGTCTACTTTATTTTAAAATTGATTTCAGCCCAAAAGTAGTACTGTAGTTCCCTGTAGGGCCATTTTGGTGGGACTGGTATCTAGGGTAGGACGACCACTATTTCTTGAATAACCTTTGATTAGATAATGATATTGACTTGTTAAAATTGATTTCAGCCCAAAAGAAGTACTGTAGTTCCCTGTAGGGCCATTTTGGTGGGACTGGTATCTAGGGTAGGACGACCACTATTTCTTGAATAACCTTTGATTAGATAATGATATTGACTTGAAATTTGGAGCATAGTCTAATTATATCTACCCCTTAATCATATCCAAAAATGGGAATTTTTGGAGAAACGTTTGCTAAGGTTTTTATAAAAATTTAATAATTCATATGTTAATTAATTATAGAGCCTAATGACATCCAATACCCTCCAAATATTGGTGGTGGTCCTTAGGGTCATTATATGACCCTGGTAAAAATTTCATCATAATTGGGACTGATTTGGCGGGGTAATTGTTTAACCCAAGTTTGGTCAAACTAGGTCAAATTAGGTCAAATGTGTACTTGTTGGGGTTAGGTGGTCAAATATCATCAAAGTGATGTGAAACTTTGGCCACTAGTTTAGGATCACATATGATACCCCCATGAGTAATTTGGGGTGATGTGGGGTGGATATGCCCTAGGACCCTAGTTCAAACCTTAAGGTTGCACTTTAAGCCTTGTGATGGACATATAGGCATATGTCCTTGAATGGTCATGGAACTTGGTAAATAAGTTCATAGGGTGTAAATATGCCCTAGGAATTTTTTTAAGAATTTTAGGAATACTTGTCCCCTCTGATTTAGGTTACAACCTTTTTGGGAACCTTCTTATAAGGGGGATTTGCATGCTCAAATTATCTTGGATGTTTGTGAAAGTTTAGTAGTACCCTCATAATCATGATATATGCCTCTGGTAATTTTTGTGTAATTATTGAATTGATTTAATTAGCACTTTATTCACAAGTAATCTATTGTCTTAGGAATATGTTAAATAAATAAGGGCCAAATATCCTCTGGAAAATTATGAAACTTGGTGGTAGGAGATTTTAGGGCATTAAAGAGCTCTGTGAATTTTTGTATAATTTTTGGAATTATTTATCAGTGGGTTACTTCACAATTTTTCCTATTATGGGTTTACTGGGAATATTTATTTATGTGACTAATTATTCTGATAAATTCTGAAATTTAGTCAGTATACTTTTCATATTAATATAAAAGTCTAGTAATTTTCCTTTAATTTTTTGACAAGTATTTTTGGTGGTTTCATCTTTAATTTCTAATTTGGGTATTTATTCAATATTATAATTAGAGGCCAACACCTTATTGCAAAATTGTGATATTCTATATTTACTGTTATTTTGACATCATAGATTTTCCATAATTTTATGGGGGCCATATCATAAGAAGATCTTACACTTCATGTTCAATTTCATGCTTGGCCAATGTTGGAGAAATTATAATAAATGACAAATAATTAAGGAAAAATATGATACTCTGGATTTAGTCTTAGGCTTCGTTTGGCTCGGCTTATTTGCTCTGGTGAGTTTGGACAAAAACGTCATTGTCATAGAGTGTATGTTTGGTATGACAAATGTTACTGCCGTTACCAAGAAAAGAAACTAGTTTTGATCATAAAATGTTTAGTATGACAATGACATTTTTGTCCAAACTCACCAGAGCAAATAAGCCGCACCAAACGAAGCCTTAGAATATCATGATAGACTCCCAGTAATAATATTGAGTCAGTTGGATGAATATTTGGAGTACCTCCTCTAAAGCAACTCATATAACTCATCTGGTCTGCGTATAGTAAAACTATAAAATTGATTAAATTGAAGACCAGTAGGTGGGAATGGAAGGTAGTTGGTGTACCTAGCCTAGTTGAAGAGATTGAAGGTCACCAAAAAGGAGTCTATTTGTTGAGTGTGCCCGGTAGTTAAGGGGCAAGCTTGTGTTCGAGATTGATTGTAAATCGCCTTTCCTCTGGAGAGTCATAAACAACCTGGGGTTAATTCAAGTGAAATGTTAAAAAGGGTATTCTTATGGGCAGTTACCAATAACATAAAGTGTCTTGAGAAAGGGAGGTTTGGGCTATCATCCCATCGCACCTCCTAGTACCGCTGCGAGGCCCTCATAGGGTAGACCTCGGAAAGTCCAAGATTAACCCTTAACTGCAGGACTAAACTATTATGCAAGATTTTCTTAATAATCCACACACCAAAACCACGTGGTTATAGGTAGTTTGTTGGTTCGGTCTTACGAGCAGTAGGTTCTATGGTTGTAGGTGCGGACGGGTTGGTCCGGCGAGCCGGTGGCTCGAAAGGTTATTGTGACAGGCGGGTTAGCCCGGGGAGCTTATGGCTCGGGGATAGATGGTAAACATGTTTGCATGTGCATAAAGGTGGCGGGTCTTCGGTATTGGACGACCTTTCACACCGACGTCAATACGTTGACTCGGTAAGTGTGGAATTTGCACTTAGCCATGAAAGTCTGGTGGTCCAGCCAGTAAGAGTACGTAGATACTTCGCGGTTTTGTATTGAGGCGTACGATAGGTCTAGGTTAGGTAGTGTGTATACCAAACTAGAGGTGGGCGAGGCCCAACCCACCGCTTCCGTTTGCCATTACGGGAGTATCCTGGGAGTCTTGCTAGCTCCAAAAAAGGGAAACTAAAGGTCTGTGCGCATAGAGTCGAAGTGTGTGAGTTGCACTTGTGTGAACATAACATAAACTGCATAACCCTGCATGTCATGGCAAAAGCATTGCATTTCAACCCCTACCCCTATCGTATAAATTGGTTATGAGGCTTTTATACGATAGGCCCTGCTAAATGACCCCTTGGTCCATAGGTTTGTACGTGCATTCCTATAAATCAATGGTTACTTTTCTGTTATGTACTTATCTTTACTTACTGTACTTTACTTGCTCTTTACCATGCTCTATTACTGCTTCAATTATCTATATACACATGTTTAGTGGTGATCATATCCTGTAGCTAGATCCACCATCATCTGCTTTGTTTTACACCCCTTGCTGTCCTCCGCTTCATCCTCCTACACGGTGCCTAGGAGCCATTAGGGGAGGGGTGGGGAACATAAGGCTTAGTCTTTTTGACTAACGGTCGGAGGACCATATCATTTTAGGGGATCAAGGAGATGCAGCAACACCAGAGACCGATGCAGACGGAGGCGGGCCAGTCTAGTACAAGAGAAGCAGTTTCAGGATCAGTGATTGATTAGTAGTTTGCTTCCGCGAGTGACCTTGTTGTGATGACATGATGTACAGGGCATGAGCCCTTTATTATTGTGACCTTTGTTATTCCTATTTTATCATGTGGACATTTATATATATATCATGTGATTTATGGACTTGAACTTCTATTGTTCGTTTATACTTTTCTTCTTCTGTGATCGATATGACCGGCAGGATCAGCGCTTTGTTGTGGCGACCTTCCCGTATATTGGTGTCACCGCAAAGCGGCTGTTCTGAGCATAAGACCCGGTTTTGTAGCGAAAAAGGGGTCTTACAAACTGGTATCAGAGGCAAACCTCGATCCGAAGAAAAGAAGTCCACATACCCCGGGCCATCCCGCGTGAGTTTAGTTTGAGTACAAACTAAGCAGCGGAAGCAATGGTGTGCCCATATGGGGAATCACATGAAAAAGTCCACTTTTAACTGAATCTTTTTGACAAGTTCTCTTTTGTAACCTGCGGCGAACCCTGCCCCCAGCAGGGAATACCTCTGACTGCAAAGATCACTTTGGATAGTCCTTTAGTCAATGAGTTAGACTCAACCCCACTCGTACACATGACTTACCATGACAATTTATGCCATGCCCAAGTCTTAAATAGACAGTAGGTATATTTTTGGTGAAGGTACGAGGATACCCCAAAAAGGCTAGAGAAAGGGAGATTGACACATAAGCAGAATGGTAGAGGACTTGTAGACTCAACACTTGTACCGATGACATGATTACATTGAGACAACCACCATGACAAACACAGAGGGTCGGATAAGAGTTAAAGTGCAAAAGAGACCCGTTTGGGATTGTGTCATATGTTGACCCTGAAAAGGTTATCGTAAAGGGTACTGGAAGAGTCTAAGGTGTGGAGAATACCAATGAGCCTCAAGATAGAACCCCAAGTCTAAGGTTGTCTGCCCTAAGAATTGTTTGCATACTTGGGACGAACATAATATGGTGATATCGAAGATACTTAGCCAAAAATAGATAGTGGCTTATCTTTTGTTTATTGGAGCTTAGGTTTTATTTATTGGGCAATTTAGTTACTGACTTGGATTTCCCTTAGACCTAATTTAGAAAGCATTGCATCGTGAACATAGTTATTTTTAAGTGGTTCATATCCGATGTTACTCGGCGAAGATGAGATTGTGTAAAAGTATGTTTTGAATGATGACTTGTAGTATCACCAGGACAATGGATATGCATCATTGATTAAGCAACAACTTAACCTTAGTTGAATCATTGGAAATGTAAAGTCACCAGGATTAATCACTTAGGGATGCCGATGTCCTATTCTAGAAGTTGAGGACGGAAATTAGATCTTACAAGTTATAGTTATATCCGAAAGTTCTTGTGGTTCGGGGCATTCAGAAGTGATCAACTTATGGTTTGTTAAAAATCACACCCTACCATGGTAGAAAATTTTAACTAAAATAATAGCCCTTATACCTTGGGAGCTATGATGATGAATAACCAGAGATCTTAAATGATGAATTTTTGGATTTAGAATATAAAACTTAAGGTTACTATGGTAAGAACGATCTAATTCTTACCTAACTTTGGACAACACAAAAGTGACCAAGACTAACATAGGTGATAGGAAATTGGAGAAATAAGCATGATGATATTTCCTTGATGAATTTGACTTGTGAAAAACCTTAGGGTTTCAAAACATTTTCCCTCATACCCTGTGAATCAAACTCCACGTAGAAAATGATTGGGAGTCATCATACAAACATGGATACTAACAATGATTGGTTAACATAAACTCATAAAAGTTCACAAGTACACCCCCTTAAATTTTGAGGATAATTGAAACATAGCTTGATCAGTTCCATCCATGGTAAGTACTGGATAAGTTGTAGAGTTGAGTTGATTGATTAATCGGACATACGTGGAGGAAAAAGAATCTGAACGTGTAGAGAAATCTTTATAGAGGCGTTGTCCACCCTTACAAATAAGATCTTTAGTCACCAGAAAAATCGTGTATTCCGGACCGTGTATTCCCCCGAAATAAAGAAAGACGTTGTAGGTTTGGTGATGCATGGTGAGGTCTGTCGACTGGTGAAGACAAGTGCAAGAGCCTTTGGGGAACTACCATAGTCACTTCCCATGTTAGGGAGTGGAAGCTCGAGGATATAATCATGGATTTCATACACAGGTTACCACATCCCCACTCCGGGCACAAGTTTATTTGGAACATCGAGGAAAGATTGACCAAGGTAGCTAGGGTCACCCTCTGAGGCTGGAAGGATGATCCGGTTGGTATTTGATGGTATTTGTTGAGCAGTTTGTCCGTTATCGTGGGGTGACTAGGATGATCGTGTCAGATAAGGATGAATGGTTTACAACCAAAAAGTGAAGATCAGTTCAGGCTTATCTGGGCTCTTGGTTGCCGTTCAGAACAACTTTCCACCCTCAGAGGGATGGAGGCACAAGACTCCACCATCATGGACCCAGGATGAGGATTTAATGACACTCGGCTCAGAATCTGTAAAGGACACAGATGCCCAGGTGCGACTGATTTGAGTAAGGATGCTGGAAGCCCAGAACAGGCATGCCAAGTATTACGATTCGCGGCATCGTGCAGTAGAGTTTTAGGTTGGAGACTGGGTATCCCTGAAGTTTCGTCTAATGCATGGTGTCTCACGGGTACGCAGGAGGATGAAGCTTAGACTAAGATAAATGGGGCTCTATAGGATCCTGGAGTGGATCGGCCTGTTGGCTTATAGACTAGTGCTACCGCCGGAGTTAGCGGGATTGCACAACGTCTTCCATGTCTCCTCCTTTAGGAGAAGTCTACTACGGCCGGAGCAACCGATTTCTACTATAGACGGCCAGGTAAACTCCGAATGATTGATTCACTTGGAGCTGGCCCGGATAGATGACACCGAGGTGCAAGTCTTGCGGCACAAGAAGGTCCCGCTGGTCAAGGTCCTGTGGGGAAATCATAGATACGAGAATCTTATCAGGGAGCCACTAGAATTGATGCAGCAGAAGTATCCGGAGCTTTTTGTGTCAGGTATAATTAGTTTCTTAAGGGATGTTACATACAATCGCTTACGGTAGAAACCCCGCACGTCTAACCTGAATTTCAGGGATGAAATTAATTTTTTTTGTTTATTGGGATTTGTAACATCCCCCAAACAACTAGACACCTAGAGTGGTTTTGTCATGAATAGATCATGACAAAACCCTAGGAAGCTTGAAGAGACCACTTGGCCTTAGCCAAGAAGAAGGAAACCACAGTGGTCTGCAAATAGCAGTTTCTAGTTACCAAGCTTAGGGTTGGACTTTAGGGCCTCACCTTGATCCTTTGACCCCACCATAATATACCTAACCCATTAGGGGTCCCTTATAGCACCAAGGGCCCATTAGGGTCAACCAAAGAGGCAAAGTTGACTAAAGTCAACATTAACCTTAAATTGGTCAAAGTAGCCTAATTAGGGTCAATTGGCTCTCACCCTGCCAAATTGACCTTGCCCCTACCATTATATGGATATTGGGGACCAAATGGATCAAAAAGCCCCATCATGGGCCACCAATTTGGCCAATTTGATCTAAGTCAACTCTAGCCCTATTTTGGTGAAACTGCCCTATTGTGGGTCAATTGGCCTCCACCTTGCCAAATTGACCCTACCTAGACCTTCCTAACCCATAGGGGAGGCCAATCGGTCACTACCCACTCATTGGGGTCAACCCAAATGGTTAAATTGACTAAAGTCAACTCCACCCTAAATTTAGCTCAAAATGACCTATTTTGACCTAATCAAGCCCAATCCACTTGGGCTAGACCTAATTTAAGTGGTCCACCGACAAATAGGGTTGGGAGTTACTGAAATTGCCATTCCATTTCAGAGAATTTGACCAGGAGAGAGAAAAACCATTTTCCCCAAAAATGGTGGAGAGAGAAAGAGAGGAGTAATGACATTCATGGCCAAGGGAGGCCAATTGATCTCCCAATTGATGGGGATTCATCTCCTATGGCAGTTACAAGAATTTTATGAGTTTTTCTAGCCCACATGGGGGATGAAATGGGGAGTTTTCACCATGGCCGAAATTGGCCATTAATGGCCTTCATGTCAATTTAAGCCATGACTCTCCCTCTCCCCAAATTGAGCACTATAACTCCATCAGAGGACTGAGAGGACCATTTTCCCCCACTTACCTGAAGAAATCATGCAACATGGTGTGGAGGTTTCCATGGATTCCAAGCTCCAAGGTCGGCCATAGTGATGGGCAAATCGGCAAGGCTTCAAGGCTCCACACAGGTCTGGTTCTTCTCCTCATATCCTATGGATAGATCTACATCTAAAATCGGCATGGATTGGGGCCAATTGGTCCCCAATCAAAATGGACGAAATCTTGAGGATCATGGAGGTTTTCTTCTTGCCTAAACCACCGGTTCTGGCCACCATCTGCCGGCCAAGACCTCCCATCGTTGACCACCACATCAAGGAAGGTGGTGGTGGCATTGGCTGGCCGGGGAGGGGCGTGGGTGGCCGGGAAAACCAAGATAAAGGGGCTACAGGATGGGCTGATCTGGACCCTTGGCTGAAGGAGGAATATGACTAGCTGCCACATGATTTGCTTCAGGATTCGTGCAGAATCAAATAATATAAATCCTTATGTATTGTATTTTCTGTCCCATTACTGCCAGCACTTAGAATTAATTATTAAAAATACTTCGGGCTCTACAGAAAAGGCAGTCAATGTTGGAGCTTGCTTTCCGCATCTCTTGGTTTGAGAATAACAAATACCATGATGTATTTGATCTACTATTTTGTGTGTTTATAGTGTACATGTGATACATGTTAAATAAAGAAACACGTCCTCGTTCATGGATCAAAAAGACAAAATGACGAGTTTTGTATGTTAAACTTCAAACGGCAATAACTTTCAATCCAGTAAGAGTTACGGAACGTGCCACCCCATTTCGGAGATTAGAACAACTCCATCTACAGTCTGGAGAAGTTTCAGACGGCAAAAATGAAGAGGAGCTATTGGATTTCTGACAGCAGTACCGGATTTCCGACAGCTAGCTAACGGATTTCCGACAGCTAGCTAACAGATTTCCGACAGTGCACGATCTTCCCATAACTCTACGACGTGCAACAGTTACGCAAGCTAACGGATATCCGATAGTGCTATCGGATATTCGAAAGCCCACGTCTCAACCACGACCTCCACTTCGCGCAGAAACTTCGAATTAGTGGGACACGTGGCAGCCTCTGGAGATAACGGATTTCCGATAGCTAGCTAACGGAAATCTGACAGCTCTCTTTTATTAAAAGGGTTCAGAACTTCGTGGATTTCAAGCTTTGAAGATTCTAAGTTCCTTCCTGAGTGCATACAAACCAGAGAGCTCGAGAACCTCAAGAACTCCCATTTGTGCTGAGAAGGTTTGAAATTGAAGACGAGATCGGACGCGCTTCTACATCAACGATTATCTCGAGGCTTCAACCTTCCTTTCAGAGATCTAAATTTCTAGGGAGTTCTTATTTTATCTTGTATTTTCATTTATATACATTTTACTTTGTATTGGTAGGGAAAATCGCTTCCTTGTGCGGAGCGTCTACGTCCTTGCGTGGCTTAAGGGAAAATCGCTTCCTTGTGCGTAGCGTCCAAGTCCTTGCGTCGCTTGGTGGGAAATCATGGCCTTGTGTGCTATGTCTAGATCTTGGGAAGATCTAGAGGATAGGCTTGGGCTTGGTCTAGAGAAAGATAAGTCATAGCCTTCCGGTCCTTAGTAGAAGGACCGGTAAAATTGTAAAAGTTTTATTTTACCATTATTGCCTTGATCTTAAGCTTTATTAAGATCGTTATGTTCATGTATGTCTTTGTCATATTTAATAAAATTATGAATGTTACTTTATTGAAAATTAATTGAGTATTTATTAATATAAAATTTGTGTTTGGAAAATTTCGATTAATTATTTTTAAGAAAAGTGAAAGTTGGTGAAAAATTCTTAAGTAAAAATCATAATTTAAAAAGGCCCTTATTCACCCCCCCTCTTAAGGCGCCACAAGATCCAACATGTGGTATCAGAAGCAGGTTATTCCAAATTGGCTTAACAACCGGGAATAATGGCGTCTCTTGATCATGATCTCGCTTCTACTAGTGGGGAAAATTTTAATATAAATGAAAAAGTATTATCACCACCTTTATTTATGGGCAAAAATTTTAAAGGGTGGAAAATATTAATGAAAAATTTTCTTAAGGCCTTAGATGAAAAAGTTTGGAATATTACTATTAAAAAGCCATCAAACGTACTAACTAGAAACGAAATTATTTTAAATGCAAAATCTATGAATAGTATATTTTGTGCGTTAGACCAAAATATTTTCAAACTTATTTATACTTTACCTACCGCATATGAAATTTGGAGTTTTCTTGAAAGAACTTATGATTCTCCTTCTTCAGGTACGGAACATTCACAAGAACCGGAGAATATGCAAGCCTATGCAAATATTCAAGAAAGCTACACAAAGGATGGATCCATAGAATGCTCATCAAGCGGAAAGGATGATGGAAACTCTTGTTTGGAAGAGGAAGATGAAGAAGACAAAGGAACACTATGTTCAAATCTTGCCTCATCCACGAGCGCTGTAAGGAAATTAAAATCTCCTATTTTTTGTACATCTATTTCTACACTACAATTGCTACAAAATACTAAACGTAAGATTAAGAAACTAAAAATGGCTAATGCAAAACTACGTTTAGAAAATAAAACTTTGAAAGCAAATGTGAATGTAGAATCCAAAAATGAAATGTTTGTATCTCCTGCATGCTCTTTATTTGAAAACTATATATCTTGTTTTGATTGTAATAATATTAAAGAAAAATTCAAGGAACTTGAAAAAGAGCTTACTTTCATAAAAGAACAAAATGAAAAATTATGTTTAGAAAACTCTTCTCTAAAAAATGATTGTGCTAAGTGTAAAGAATATAAAATTGAAATTAAAGAGATGGATGAAACATTTGATGAATATAAAAATAACTATCAAGATCATATTGATTCAATTATTTCCACTCTTAAAAATAGCACAATCGCTTATAATAAAGCTAGACATAATTTAAAGATTAAGAATGATGAATTAAAATCAAAAATCAACTTACTTAAGAAAATGGTAAATACAAATTCAAAATATCAAACTATATCTAAAAACAAGTTGAATATGAATATGAACATCTTAACTAAGTTTAATAATGGGAGTAAGAAACATAAAGGATTTGTAAATCAAAATCAAAATCACCATTATGTACAAAATCATGTTTCTCCCAACCTAAAATTAAATGCAAACAAATTTCCTCCAAATTATAAATTCAAAAATCATTTTGATCCAAATATTCAAGTAAATGATTATGGAAATTTGAAAAATAAAAATAACATTTTTCCAAGGTTTGAATGAAGACCCAAAGCTAAAGAAGAAACACAAACTCCACTCAAAAGGGCCCATTCATCACTATCTCCCCAAAAGCAAACACGATGTATTTGGGTACCCAAAAGAACCATCACACCCGGTCCTCTTTGGATACCTAAATCTCTCATTCATTAGTATCAAATCATTTGCATGAAGTAGAAATCAACTAAAAATGAAATATCATTATTCTACTTCATGATATGCCTAACCTTTTTCTTTTTGTTTGTTTATTTTCTTTTTGTTGAACCATCATGATATGATCACTTTATATAACTTGTAATATGACTTTCACATATTAAACCAAAATTCATAAATAAATCAAATACATGCTAAAATAGCCTTCAAATCTAATCAATATACTCTGAAATTTCAACTGAAGGAAGGTCTCTTTATAATACAAATGAATTGAGAAAAATATTTTTCAAAACATCAAGAAATGCAGTTCTGTTTTGGCGTTAAGAAGTTAATGCCTGGCGTTAGCTCCTTTGCTCCAAAATATTTTTTGTTTTGAATTATTTCTGGTATTATTTTAATATTTTGTGTGTTTGTAAAAAGTTTTCTATCTTTTTATTCCTTTTAAAACAAAATTTTATTTCTTTTAAAAAAATATATATGTATTTTCTCATACGTTATTTTTGTTTATTTCTCTGGCATAGAATATCATTTATTGAAAGGGCTATTAAAGACTTCTATGATTTCCAGAGAATATATATATAAAAAAAACAAATACAAAATTATAAAACAATTTCAAAGAACAAAAATATGTTTTTCTTTATGTGTGTTTATTGTTTTGTGCATATATAAAAAAAGTCAAAAAATTATAAAAACAAAACTGATTTTTATTCATTGCCATTGTCAAGGATGGATGATTAATTATATCAATTAAAGATTAAATATAATGTTTAATTTAACTTTCAAGTTTCTTAAAAACACTGTTTTGTATTTATCATGCCTTGAAAATTATCTTGTTATTGAAATGAAATTGATTGTAGATAAACATGTGTAGAAATGTTTAGCATGCCTCTAAGTATGAGTAATGTATTATGTTTGATAATGATTCATTCACTCACTTATTTTTGATAACCTACAATTGTTTACAATCTTATTCTTACATGATTGTGTAGTGTAATAACATAAATAATTAAAATGCTTAAATAGATTACCTACATAACATTGAATTGGTTATTACAATTCTTTGTCTTTCATGCACTTATTCTTTAGAGAAATGTGGTTTAAAATGCTATGTTTGCAAAACAAGTGAATTCGGAGTCCTTAGTCACTAAACTAAAAAGCAAATAATAAATGACAAGGAAAACTCCACCAAGCACTACTCACCCTCCTGATAAGTCTTAATGAGCATTGTGAGGTTGAGCACCTTGGCTAAGAATTGTAAAGTGTCTTGTAGCAAACAATTTATACACCACTTCTCTTTAGTACACCGGATCACAAAAAAATTGAAAATAAAGCTAAAAAGTATAAAAGTGATCCCCCAAGCACTACTTTGCACCCTGATAAGTCTTAATAAGCATTGTGTGTGCAGAGCGCCTTGGTAGTTGTACTATTTATTCATGTGCATTGAAATAGTGTGGAAGTAATATTATTTGTGTATTTTAATGTTGTGTTATTTTATTATATATGTCATGTGTTTTTGATTGATTCACTTGTATACTTTATCAAAACACTACTTTGTACATATCATTATCTTTCATAAAACTTCTACTCATGAGAATTGGATCCTAAAGCTCATCTACTCAAATCTCTACAAACTTTAGTAAATGCACTAGATAACAAAGCATGACCGCTACAATGTTTATGTTTACTTGAAATGCAAATTTTATTACATTGTAGTTTGTGTATCTTTTCTTGATATTATGAAATCATGCTTGCAATTTTTTTTATCTTAATGGAATAGCATCTCTTCAATCTTTAACTCAAACAT
Source organism: Dactylorhiza incarnata (assembly GCA_033032865.1). NCBI lineage: Eukaryota > Viridiplantae > Streptophyta > Magnoliopsida > Asparagales > Orchidaceae > Dactylorhiza > Dactylorhiza incarnata. Next base: position 6,818,356 of record JAWHQI010000068.1, read on the forward strand.
CAATTTTTCAAATTTAAAACTCATTATCCTTTATATGGTTTTATCTTCTAAAATGATGTTTATGTTTAAGAGTGCTTATTATTTTTAACACCGTGTTTTCTTTTAAGCAAGTGGTATCTTAAAATAGAATGCTTACTTTATCATGTTAGATATGTTGCTTACTACTTTATGTTACATCATGCTTATAGAAGAACTATAAATTCAAGAAATCTCTTACTAATCTCAATTTTTCAGAATGCACCATTGCAATTAATTATAATATTTAGGGGGAGCATACATTTAGGGGGAGAATACAATTTAGGGGGAGTATATTAAAAAGTTGTCATGGAAAGCGTCTATGTAGAGGGAGTGATATTGCTCGATCATGACAACCCACTTTTGGTAATAACAAAAGGGGGAGAATAAAATGAGAAATCTAGTGACATAGATATTTAGGGGGAGTAAAATATATCAGCAGTAAACCTTTTATTCATGCATATCTTTTATCGCACTTATCTATAAACACAAATGTTCTTAAACTCACTAATTTCTCATATGAGTATTTGTTATTATCAAAAGGGGGAGATTGTTGGAGCTTGCTTTCCGCATCTCTTGGTTTGAGAATAACAAATACCATGACGTATTTGATCTACTCTTTTGTGTGTTTATAGTGTACATGTGATACATGTTAAATAAAAAAACACGTTCTCGTTCATGGATCAAAAAGACAAAATGACGAGTTTTGTATGTTAAACTTCAAACGGCAATAACTTTCAATCCAGGAAGAGTTACGGAACGTGCCATCCCATTTCGGAGATGAGAACGACTCCATCTACAGTGTGGAGAAGTTTCGGACGGCAAAAATGAAGAGGAGCTATCGGATTTCCGACAGCAGTACTGGATTTCCGACAGCTAGCTAACGGATTTCCGACAGTGCACGATCTTCCCGTAACTCTACGACGTGCAGCAGTTACGCAAGCTAACGGATATCCGATAGTGCTATCGTATATCCGACAGCCCACGTCTCAACCACGACCTCCACTTCGCGCAGAAACTTCGAATTAGTGGGACACGTGGCAGCCTCTGGAGATAACGGATTTCCGATAGCTAGCTAACGGAAATCCGACAGCTCTCTTTTATTAAAAGGGTTCAGAACTTCGTGGATTTCAAGTTTTGAAGATTCTAAGTTCCTTCCTGAGTGCATACGAACCAGAGAGCTCCAGAACCTCAAGAACTCCCATTTGTGCTGAGAAGGTTTGAAATTGAAGACGAGATCGGACGCGCTTCTACATCAACGATCATCTCGAGGCTTCAACCTTCCTTTCAGAGATCTGAATTTCTAGGGAGTTCTTATTTTATCTTGAATTTTCATTTATATACATTTTACTTTGTATTGGTAGAGAAAATCGCTTCCTTGTGCGGAGCGTCTAAGTCCTTGCGTGGCTTAAGGGAAAATCGCTTCCTTGTGCGGAGCGTCCAAGTCCTTGCGTGGCTTGGTGGGAAATCGTGGCCTTGTGTGCTACGTCTAGAGGATAGGCTTGGGCTTGGTCTAGGGAAAGATAAGTCATAGCCTTCCGGTCCTTAGTAGAAGGACCGGTAAAATTGTAAAAGTTTTATTTTACCATTATTGCCTTGATCTTAAGCTTTATTAAGATCGTTATGTTCATGTATGTCTTTGTCATATTTAATAAAATTATGAATGTTACTTTATTGAAAATTAATTGAGTATTTATTAATATAAAATTTGTGTTTGGAAAATTTCGATTATTTATTTTTAAGAAAAGTGAAAGTTGGTGAAAAATTCTTAAGTAAAAATCATAATTTAAAAAGGCCCTTATTCACCCCCCTCTAAGGGCGCCACAAGATCCAACGGTCAACACCAAAGTTGTATCCCTTGGAGTCTACTTTATTTTAAAATTAATTTCAACCCAAAAGGGGCTCTGTAGCTCCCTGTAGGGTCATTTTGGTGGGACTGGTCACTAGGGTAGGACATCCACTATTTCTTGAATAACGTTTGATTGGATATTGATATTGACTTGAAATTTGGAGCATAGTCTAATTATATCTACCCCTTATTCATATCCAAAAATGGAAATTTTTGGAGAACATTTTTCTAAGGTTTTTGTAAAAATTTAATAATTTATATGTTTTTAAATTATAGGGTCTAATGACATCCAATTCCCTCCAAAATTTGGTGAGTGCTCCTTAATGTCATTATATGACATTGGTAAAAATTTCATCCTAATTGGGACTGATTTGTCTGGGTAATTATTTAACCCATGTTTGGTCAAACTAGGTCAAATTAGGTCAAATTTGGTCAAAGGTGTACTTGTTGGGTTTAGGTGGTCAAATCTCATCAAAGTGATGTGAAACTTTGTACACAAGTTTAGGGTCACATTAGACACCCCCATGAGTAATTTGGGGTGATGTGGGGGTGGATATGCCCTAGGACCCTAGTTCAAACCTTTGGGTTGCACGTTAAGCCTTGTGAAGGACATAGAGGCATAAGTCCTTGAATGTTTAGGGAACTTGGCAGATAAATTCATAGAGTGTAAATATACCCTAGGAAATTTTATGAGAATTTTAGGAACACTTGTCCCCTCTAATTTAGGTTAAAACTCTTTTTGGGAACCTTCATATAAGAGGGATTTGCATGCTCAAATTATCTTGGATATTGGTGAAAGTTTTGTAGTAACCTCATAATCATGATATAGACCTCTGGTAGTTTTTGTGTAATTATTGAATTGATTTAATTAGCACTTCATTCACAAGTCATCTATTTTGTCTTAAGAATATGTTAAATAAATGAGGGCCAAATATCCTGTGGAAAATTATGAAACTTGGTGGTAAGACATTTTAGGGCACTAAAGAGCTCTGTGTATTTTTGTATAATTTTTGAAATTATTTATTAGTGGGTTACTTGACAATTTTCCCTAGTATGGGTTTACTTGGAATATTTATTTATGTGACTAATTAGTTCTGATAAATTCTGATATTTAGTCAGTAGACTTTTTTGATTATTATAAAGGTCTGGTAATTTTCCCATACTTTTTGCACAAGTATTTTGGGTGGTTCCTTCTTTAATTTTTAATTTGGGGTATTTATTCAATATTATAATTAGAGGCCAACACCTTATTGCAAAATTGTGATATTCTGTATTTACTGTTATTTTGATATCATAGATTTTCCATAATTATATGGGGGTCATATCATAAGAAGATCTTACACTTCATGTTCAATTTCATGCTTGGTCAATGTTGGAGAAATAATAATAAATGCCTAATAATTAAGGAAAAATATGATCCTCTGGATTTAGTCTTAGGCTTCATTTGGCTCAGCTTATTTACTTCGATGAGTTTGGATAAAAATGTCATTGTTATAGAGTGTATGTTTGGTATGACAAATGTTACTACCGTTATCAAGAAAAGAAACTAGTTTTGATAATAAAATGTTTAGTATGACAATGACATTTTTGTCCAAACTCACCGAAGCAAATAAGCCGCACCAAATGAAGCCTTAGAATATCATGATAGACTCCCAGTTTAATCTCGAGTCAGTTGGATGAATATTTGCAGTACCTCCTCTTATGCAACTCATATAACTCATTCGGTCTGCGTATAGTAAAACTATAAAATTGATTAAATTGAAGACCAGTAGGTGGGAATGGAAGGTAGTTGGTGTACCTAGCCTAGTTGAAGAGATTGAAGGTCACCAAAAAGGAGTATATGTTGAGTGTGCCCGGTAGTTAAGGGGCAAGCTTGTGTTCGGGATTGATGGTAAATCGCCTTTCCTCTGGAGAGGCATAACCACCTAGGGTTAATTCAAGTGAAATGTTAAAAAGGGTATTCTTATGGGTAGTTACCAATAAAATTAAGTGTCTTGAGAAAGGGAGGTTTTAGCTATCATCCCATCGCACCTCCTAGTACCGCTGCGAGCCACTCACAGGGTAGACCTCGGAAATTCCAAGATTAACCCTAAACTGCAGGAATAAACTGCTATGTAAGATTGTCTTAATAATCCACACATCCACACCCCGTGGTTACGGGTAATTTGTTGGTTCGATCTTACGAGCGGTAGTCTTGGTGGTTGTAGGTGCGGACGGGTTGGTCCGGCGAGTTGGTGGCTCGGAAGGTTATTGTGACGGGCGAGTTAGCCCGGGGAGCTTATGGCTCGGGGATAGATGGTAAACATGTTTGCATGTGCATAAAGGTGGTGGGTGTTCGGTATTGGACGGCCGTTCACACCGACGTCAATACGTTGACTCGGTAAGTGTGGAATTTGCACTTAGCCATAAAAGTCTGGTGGTCCAGCCAGTAAGATTACGCAGATGCTCCGCAGTTTTCTGTTGAGGCAAACGATAGGTCTAGGTTAGGTAGTGTGAATACCAACCTAGAGGTGGGCGAGGCCCAACCCATCGCTTCCGTTTGACATAACAGGAGTATCCTAGGAGTCTTGCTATCTCCAAAAAGGGGGAACTAAAGGTCTGTGCGCATTGAGTCGAAGTGTGTGAGTTGCACTTGTGTGAACATAGCATAAACTGCATAACCCTGCATGTCATGGCATATGCATTGCATTTCAACCCCTACCCCTATTGTATAAATTGGTTATGGGGCTTTTTATACGATAGGCCCTGCTAAACAACCCCTTGGTCTATAGGTTTGTATGTGCATTCATGGTTACTTTTATGTTATGCACTTATCTTTTCTTACTATACTTTACTTGCTCTTTACCATGCTCTATTACTGCTTCAATTATCTATATAGACATGTGTAGTGGTAGTCATATCCTGTAGCTAGATCTGCCATCATCTGCTTTATTTTACACCCCTTGCTGTCCTCCGCTTCATCCTCCTGCACGGTGCCTAGGATTCATTGGGGGAGGGGTGAGGAACATAAGGCTTAGTCTTTTTGATTAACGGTCGGAGGACCATATCATTTTAGGGGATTGAGGAGATGCAACAACACCAGAGGCCGATACAGATGGATGCGGGCCAGTCTAGTACAGGAGCACCAGTTTCAGGATCAGTGATTGATTAGTAGTTTGCTTCCGCGAGTGACCTTGTTGTGAGGAAATGATGTACAGGGCATGAGCCCTTTATTATTGTAACCTTGGTTATTTCAGTTATATCATGTGGACATTTATATATATAGCATGTGATTTGTGGACTTGAACTTCTATTGTTCGTTCATACTTTTCTTATTCTGTGATCGATATGGCCGGCAGGATCGGCGCTTTGTAGTGGCGACCTTCCCGTATATTGGTGTCACCGCAAAACGGCAGTTCTGGGCATAAGACCCAGTTTTGTAGCAAAAAAGGGGTCTTACAAACTGGTATCAGATGAAAACCTCCATCCAAAGAAAAGAAGTCCCCATACCCTGGGCAATCCCGCACGAGTTTAGTTTGAGGACAAACTAAGCAGCGGAAGCAATGGTGTGCCCTTATGGGGAATCACATGAAAAAGTCCACTTTTAACTGAATCTTTTTGACAAGTTTTCTTTTGTAGCCTGCGGCGAACCCTGCCTCCAGCAGGGAATATCTCCGACTGCAAAGATCACTTTGGATAGTCCTTTAGTCAATGAGTTAGACTCAACCCCACTAGGACACATGACTTACCATGACAATTTATGCCATGCCCTAGTCTGAAATAGACAATAGGAATGTTTTTGGTGAAGGTACGAGGATACCCCAAAGATGCTAGAGAAAGGGAGATTAACACATAACAAAATGGTATGGGACTCATAGACTCAACCCTCGTATCAGTGACATGATTACATTGAGTCAACCACCACGACAAACACCGAGGGTCGGATAAGAGTTCAAGTGCAAAAGCGAGCCGTTTGGGATTGTGTCACATGTTGACCCTGAAAAGGTTGTTGTAAAGGGTACTGGAAGAGTCTAAGGTGTGGAGTATACCGATAAGCCTCAAGATAGAACCCCAAGTCTAAGGTTGTGTGCCCTAAGTATTGTTTGCATACTTGGGACGAACATAACATGGTGATATCGAAGATACTTAGCCCAAAATAGATAGTGGCTTATCTTTTGTTTATTAGAGCTTAGCATTTGTTTATTGGGCAAATTAGTTACTAACTTGGGTTTCCCTTAGACCTAATTTAGAAAGCGCTGCGTCATGAACATAGTGATTTTGAAGTGGATCATATCCGATGTTACTCGGGCGATGATGAGATTGTGTAAAAGTATGTTTTGTATGATGAATTGTAGTATCACCAGGACAATGGATAGACATCGTTGATCAAGCAACGACTTAACCTTAGTTAAATCATGGGAAATGTAAAGTCGCCAGGATTAATCACTTAGGGATGTCGATGTCGTATTCTAGAAGTTGAGGATGGAAATTAATTCTTATAAGTTATAGTTATATCCGAAAGTTCTTGTGGTTCGGGGCATTCGCAAATGATCAACTTATGGTTTGTTAAAAATCACACCCTACCATGTTTGAAAATTTTAACTATAATAATAGCCCTTATACCTTGGGAGCTATGATGATGAATAACCAGAGATCTTAAGTGATGAATTTTTGGATTTAGAATATAAAACTTAAGGTTAATATGGTAAGAAAGATCTAATTCTTACCTTACTTTGGACAACACAAAAGTGACCAAGACTAACATAGGTGATAAGAAATTGGAGAAATAAGCATGATGAGATTTCCTTGATGAATTTGACTTGTGAAAAACCTTAGGGTTTCAAATTTTTTGCCCTCATACCCTATGAATCAAACTTCACATATAAAAGGATTGGGAGTCATCTTACAAACATGGATACTAACCATGATTGGTTAACATAAACTCATAATAGTTCACAAGTACACCCCCGTAAATTTTGAGGATAATTGGAACATAGCTTGATCAGTTCCATCCATGGAAATGGATAAGTTGTAGAGTTGAGTTGAATGATTACTCGGACGTACGTGGAGGAAAAAGAATCTGAACGTGTAGAGAAAACTTTATAGAGGCGTTGTCCACCCTTACAAACAAGAGCTTTAGTCACCAGAAAAATGGTGTATTCCGGACCGTGTATTCCCCCGAAATAAAGAAAGACGTCGTAGGTTTGGTGATGCACGATGAGGTATGTCGACTGGTGAAGACCAAGTGCAAGAGCCTTTGGGGAACTACCATAATCACTACCCGTGTTAGGGAGTGGAAGCTCGAGGATATAATCATGGATTTTATACACAGGTTACCACATCCCCACTCTGGGCACAAGTTTATTTGGAACATCGATGACATATTGACCAAGGTATCTAGGGTCACCCCGGGCTGGAAGGATGCTCCCATTGGTGTTTGATGGAATTTGTTGAGCAGTTTGTCCATTATCGTGGGGGTGGCTAGGACGATCGTGTCGGATCGGGATGAACGATTTACGGCCAAAAAGTGAAGATCAGTCCAGGCTTATCTGGGCTCTTGATTGTCGTTCAGCACAGCTTTCTGTTGGACATGTGTGTCACATTCCTTTGTTTGAGAATAACGAACCCCAAATTGTATTTGATCTTGCTTGTCGTGTGTTTATAATGTGCAGGAACTATAGGTCCAGTACTCCACAAGTAGAAAGCAGTTGAACTCAAACATCTGGAAGAATGCACTACCGCCAGCGTTAGTACTAACGCTCTGCGGTAGATCATTTCATCTCAGCGGTTTCGTCTCAGCGGTTCCGTCTCAGCGGTTCCGTCTCAGCGGTTTCGTCTCAGTGGTTCCGTCTCAGCGGTTTCATCTCAGCGGTTCCTTAGCGCTACCGCCAGACACTAGCTCAAGTTCGTGCACAGCGCCACGCCGCCGACGGATTCGCAACCGCTCCACACGAACGCTACCGCAGGCGCTATCTTCAAGTTCTATAAATTGATGGGCTCTCTCTCGTTTTGAGGGTGTGCTTCCAGAGAGATTACTTGTGCCAAATTTCCAGAGCTGCTGCTCTGTTGAAAGTTCATCTCCCACTCAATGCCAAAGAGGATTTCTGGAGAAGGAAGCTACCACGCTGCATCCAAAGAACGATCGCTTCAACCTCGCTTATGCTACAATGATCCTTCATCCTCATCTTCAGAGATCTCATATAAGGAGTTTTATTATTATTATCTTTATTTTCATTCCATATATTTTTGTAACCGTTTAGAGAATTCGCCTTGTGTTGGCTACTAGGTTTGGGTAGGACTTAGGGAGGAATTCGCCTTGTGTTGGCTACTAGTTCTAGGTGATTAGATCTAGGGGGTGCTCGAGGCCATATCCGGGGAAGGATTTGCTAGAGCGGCTTGAGGCCATATCCAGGGAAGGATAGGCTAAAGCCAACCGGTTTGTGAGGATACAAGTCGGTATAGAAAAGGAAAACTTGTTTTACTTTGTACGCCTCCGATTTCTAGTGATATTGAAATCAAATTTATGTAAACACTTTTTTATATAATATAATCATGTCTCTTTTTGTGTTTACTTGATTTCTATCATTTGGCATAATTTATAGAATTGCAAATTACAATTGTTTCCTCCTTTATGTTAAATTGTTATTTTGTTCTAATTTTCTCTAAACAATTTAGTACAAATTTATAAAGAATTTTATTCCCTTATTCACCCCCCTCTAAGGGCGCCAATCGATCCAACAAGTGGTGGATAGGTTATTCCAAATGGATTAAAAACCAGGAATAATGGCGTCTTATGATCTCGCTTTTTCTGAGGGTCAGAGAATTAGTAGACCTCCACTATTTACCGGGTCAGATTATAATTACTGGAAAAATAGGATGAGATGTTTCCTTATGACCCTAGATATTGAGGTATGGAATATGGTCGAAGAGGAATACTTTCCTCTTACATGTGTAGTTGGTGAGATAACTTTAGAGAAACCAAAAGATAAATGGGATGATAGGGATAAGCTAAAATGCAAAAACAACGCCAAGGCCATGAATGCTTTATTTTGTGCATTAGATAGAAATGAATTTAATAGAATTTCTGCATGCACTACTGCTTATGAAATTTGGAATCATTTGGAAGTTACTCATGAAGGTACATCGCAGGTTAAAGATTCAAAGCTTTTCCAACTTGAGTCGGAATATGAAAAATTCCGGATGGATGAAAGTGAAGATGTTGATGCCATGTACACGCGCTTCACCAAGATCATCAATGCCTCCAAAGCACTTGGAAAGACCTTCTCCAACGACGACTTGGTCCGAAAGATCCTTCGTTCCCTTCCACCAAAATTCAACCCGAAGGTGACGGCCATTTCAGAATCGCACAATCTAAGGACGCTCCAAGTTGAGAGCCTCATTGGGAATCTCAAAACCCATGAGGTATAACTCAAAATCCAACATGAATATAACAAGGAGCCAAAGAAGAAGGCGTTAGCATTAAAATCAAAGAAGGAGTGCCAAGAGGATGAGGATGAAGATGAAGAAAGCCTTTTGGTGAAGAACTTCCGAAAGTTCATGCGAAATCCGGAAAGGAGAAACACTTTCCGGAAATTTATCCAAAAGGATGCAAGATGGAAAGGGTCATCCTCAAAGAAGTAAAAGGAGAGCGATGATGAAAAAGAAAGACCTCCACCGTAATGCTTTCATTGTAGGAACCGGGCACATTCGGAGCCAGTGCCCAAAGTTCTTGAAGGAGAAGAAAGAAAAGCGGCACAAAGGGAAGGAGAAGAAGAAGATGCTAAAAGCTAGAACATGGGATGACTCCTCCTCCTCCTCCGAAGAATCAAGCGGGTCTTCATCAAGCGAAGATGAGGAAGCAAACATGTGCCTCATGGGACATGGAAACGACGGCGACGACACCAGTGTTCTTAGCGACACTGAGGTAACTCCTCCCACTTATGATGAACTCTTTAATGAATTCCTTGAAACTTGCAAAGCTTTTGATAAAAATATGAAAGATAGTATTTTATTGAATCGTGAAAATGAATCTCTTATTAAAGAAAATCAAAAGCTTGCCAAAAAGGTAATTGTTTTAGAAAAGAGAAAGGTTTCTTGCCAAGAGTGTGATCACTCCACTAAATTGGCAAGAGATATTGAAGAGTCACTTTCTAAAGCCCTCTCTCAAACCAAAACTCTTACAAAAGAGAAGGGGGAATTAGAAAGGAAATTAGAAGCCTCTCTTTTGCAAATAAAAATAATAAAAAAGGTTTTGAAAATAGGTGTGTCATGCTTGTGAAAGAAAATTTTTCACTTAAAGCACAAGTTCATGATCTAACCATGGCCATTAAAAAATTTGGAATAGGCCAAAAATCACTGGAAATGATTTTAGCGAACCAGTGCCATGGTTCTGGAAAATTTGGGCTCGGATATCGAGGTGAGGGCTACCACCCGGCGCTAGCCACTAACACCGGTGCTAACACCTCTTACAAGAAGCCTGAATTTTCTCTCTCAAAATGTTTTTCTTCTGTAAATCCAATTTCTTCCAGCAAGAAAATATTCCATAAATGGGTTTCAACCCCTTTTATTTTGTGTGCAAACTGTTATAGGTTAGGTCACACATCTAGTTCTTGCAGGAAAATAAAACAAAATACTTTAAAGAAAATCTGGGTACCTAAGGCTTCCACTTATTCTATGGGTGGTTCCACTTGGGTATCCAGATCTTTACTCTCATCTTCTTTCTAGATGTGCAGGCAGGCTAAGGACAATGAAGATGTGTGGTACTTGGATTCAGGATGCTCTAAGCACATGACGGGCAATAAAGCAAAGTTCCTTAGCCTAGAAAAGAAGAAGTGAGGGATCGTGACGTTTGGTGATAATGGAAAAGGAAGGATCATGGAAATTGGTACAGTTGGTAACAAGTCCTTTACTATATCTAATGTTCTTTATGTGAAAGGATTAAAACACAACTTAATTACTATTAGCCAATTATGTGATAAAAGATTAAATGTGTTATTTGAATCTTCCACTAATCTATGCAAAATATCTAATCCTACTACAAAAGATATTTTACTAACTGCACCAAGAATACATAATGTTTATATAGTTTCTTTTCATGATCTTTCTAAATCATCTATAAAATGTTTTATCACTAAAAATGATGAATTAGAACTTTGGCATAGAAGACTAGGGCATGCTAGCTCAAAGCTCATTGTAAAACTTGCCAAAAGTAATTTAATTAGAGGATTGCCTATGTTAAATGGAACTTTACCTTTGATGAGTCCCGATTATATACACTTTTATGGACTCATCTGGGCCATCTATTTAGTCTTTTCACTGCACTTTAGCCCTGTTTTAGCTCATATTGGTCATTCTATGCTAGGTGCACTTATAGGCCCTATTTGGTGTAATTTCGTATCTTTCTTTGTTATTAGTTTTCTTGCGATGTTAAGTCCCACTTTCAGTGGCTAGACTGGTGTTGTACGCTGGAATAGGAGTCGTGCGAGTGTTCCCGGTGCAATTCTGCACAGGAACACTGCGCACGATCGCCGGTTCTATTGCGCACGACCACTGGTCGTGCGCCACTGATCGTGTGCACTTAACACCTTTTTCATGAGTTCTGTTTGGTGCAGTGCGCACGACCATCAATGCCAGTGCGCACGACCACCGGTCGTGCGCCACTGCTCGTGCGCACTTACCATTTAATTTCCGAGTTCTATTTGCTGTAGTGCGCACGACCATTAACTCCAGTGCGCACGACCACCGGTCGTGCGCCACTATTCGTGCGCACTTAACAGTAATTTTATGAGTTCTGTTTCAATCAGTGCGCACGACCACCTACGATAGTGCGCACGACCACCGGTCGTGCGCCACTGGTCGTGCGAACATGTTATTTCATAATTTCTGTCTTTGCAGGTTCCGTCCAGGCAGAGCGCACGATCACCGAATTCTAGTGCGCACGACCACTGGTCGTGCGCCACTGACCGTGCGCACTGTTTATTCCAGCGCCTATAAATCGACCTGCTCGCGATTTAGGTCAGATCTTCCGCATTTTTCCGCCGTTCTTCCGCCGTTCCGCGCCAGTTTCTCCCCTCCACCGCCGCCCACCATCTGGAGGTGCTCCGGGCTTGTTCTTCACGCCAATCTTGAGCCGGAGTTTCCTCTCGGCCTCCTCCTTCATCCAAGTGCTCCAAGGAAGGTTTAGCCGCCATCGCCATCAAGCAAGAGGAAGTTTGCAACCTCTACCGGATCGTGACACGAAGAAGACGGGCTCATTGGAGAGTAGTGACAGCTCTCTCTACCCCGGACGTAGTTGCGGACCGATCTTGGACACGGATTGACAACCCGGCGATTCCAACCGTGAATCTACAACGAGACTTCGGATTCGGTCGATTTCTTGCCTTATTCTTCTCTTATTGATGTGTATGTAGCTAGAACCAACATTTTGATGAAGTATATTTTTACTTGTTAACATTAGTATGAAATCATGTCTATGTGATTGAGTAATCTTGTTATATTTTCATTTGAGGTGTGCCCCGTGGTGTGGATTGTTCGTTGTGTTGTGCTGCCCTAACAATTGTTAGTGGTGTGCTTTGCGAAGAGGTGCTTACGACCCTCATTCCGTTAGCCTACTCGCCCATCCGCCTACCGAAGCGTGGCATCGCGGCCCGTACTCCATCCCGCCTAACGAAGCAGCGCGCTCAAGGCTTGCATAGTTTGATCCGCTTGCCTACTCGTCCATCCGCCCTTACGAAGTAGAACGTTCAAGGCCTACGTAGTCTTCCATCCCGCCGAGCGAAGCTTTGCATAGTGGCATTGCATAGGAGTAGTTGTAGCTTTTTCTCTTTATTTTCCACAAACCAAATCAACCCCCGTGTCCGCAATTCATCCGACCCAAAGGACTTCGATCTCAAGTCCTTCCTCGAACGTTAACTCCACCTTACTGTGTTCGTTGAGAGATTCGATACTTGGGGATTTACTTCCTCATATTATTACTTGACAACGACCGGTTCACTGCCGTTCGGATCGCAGTCTCGCTACCGCCTATAGCGGTGTGCAGGATTTGCGCATCAAGTTTTTGGCGCCGTTGCCGGGGAACACAGTCGTGTGAGTTTTCTGGAGAGGGAGAATCTGAGAGAGAAGCCCTTCCATTTGTTTATCGCATCTTTTATTTTATTTCTGTTCTCTTTATTCCATTTTCTTGTTTTATAGTAGGTTGCTTTAGTAAATTTTTGTTAGGTGTAGTATTTCGCACAATAGTGTTCTTCTTGTTGAATCGTTTTATCTTCGCACTATGTGGGCACATCTTAATTTCCTTTGCCGTTGGTGTGGAGCTACTTCCCACTCTAGTGATGAATGCCCTACGGAGAATAGTAGGCATAATTCTTACAGCCCAGCATATGGAGCACCGACTTCGTCGGGTACTCCATATGGTGCGCGTAAGTCTTATGGCTACTCTGCTGAGCCTTTACCGTCATACTTCTTTTCGGCTTCAGCACCCGCTGTGCCAAAGAAGCCTGCTAGGCAGTGCCGGTTTTCTCAGAGCACTGATCATGTCTTGAAGGACTGTGCCGAGTATTTTCGCCAATTGGACGAGGATGACGAGCCGGACATCCGGATCGTCCCAACTCCTAACTCTGGCGGCACACCTTCAACATCCGGTTATGTGTCTTTGTCACCTTCACATCTTGAAGGGTATGGCATGGATATGGTCACCGGATGTGCAGCTGATCTATGCACCGACACTGCTGAGCCGATTCTCCATGTGCACCCACCACTTCTAGTGGATTCGATTCTTCCCCCTGTTGTGCATACTACTCTCATCTCCGACGACATTGTTGATGATGTGTCGCAGGATGAGGTGGGTGATCTGAATGTTGTGCCTATTCCTATGGAGGAGGACAACCTTCTAGGTGAAGAGGAGTTTTCCTCAACACCGGTGGAGGAAGTCCAAATCCTTAGCCTGGCCACCATTGATCCCGCCGAATCTTGTAGCATTGATGACAATGCTAACATTATTTTACTTCCCCAACCTGATGGGAGTGAGACCGGGATCACTCCCCCGATTGACGATGATTTATGTTCTTCGCCTTATTTATTTCTTGATCCCCTTCCTTCATCTGAGTCTGTGCATGTTGAATCTTCACAGGTACTTCAGGAGGACTTGGAGCTGTTTGCTCAAGTCAATGATGCGAGCATCCTCTCATGCGAGGAGGTTTATTCTCCCTCCGTAGAGGAAGCTCCACTCATTGCCTTTTCCTCCTGCCACCTTGCTGTTGACGATACCTTGCTGGGCAAGGATAGTTTTGGTGAGTTGAGTGAGGATTCCTCCTCTTCTTATTTTTTATTCCCTCTACCTGTGACGAGCAGGTATTATTTATATTCGGGTAGAGGCGTGACTGTTCTGTTGCCGTATCGGTACCCGCTACCGACACGCATATTAGAACAGTTACCTGTCCACTTCTCCTTCCATAGGCCCATTAGCTAGAACTCTTAAAGTTTAAATAAGTCTTGCTGGGATGACAATAACCCCAGTAGTTATCTTCTTTTCTGCATTTTTATTTCATCTAATCATGTTTAGTTAGTAGTATTTTCTTTTCAGTTTTCTTTTGTCTTTTGTTTTTGCGGAGCTGACCCCTGCAGGTATCTTCTCTGGATGGCGGATACTGCAGCTTAGTCTTGGTTTAAACGCCAACCTTCTGGTATGCTCACTTGCTGAGCATTGGGTACTCTCTTCCCCTAGCCTTTGCTGATTTTCATGTCATATATTATGCGGATTGTTTAGTTTAAGTCTGGGGGAGAGTAGTTTTGTTTACCCGCTCACCTGCACTATTGCACTGCATGCTAGAAGATTTCATTTAAAATGTTTTGTTTATTTTCATTGCACACCACATCACCCACTTGAGCGCGTACTCATCTGTTTGCTTGCTCTGTTGTGAATTTAATTCTTCTGCTTATTTGGGAAAGTCTAGGTGATGGTTTAGGACTATGTAGCAGAGTAAAATGTTGACTCTAGTAGTGCTGCTAGTCGAGTGCTCGGTTGCATAGAAACTTGTGTAGAGTAGACTTCTCTTTATACTTATGGTTTTATATTTTTCTTATTAGTGTAAATGTTGTTTACTCTACTCAAATGGTGAATTCGGTGGAATCAAACGGTAGCATAGGGATGTGTGTAAACGATCGCTAGATTCGTATTGCTTGAGTCGGGAGAAAGGAGAATCTTTCTCGGTGGCTAGAACTTGCCCCAAGCGATTCTTGAAGCATGGGTATACGGTTAGTCAATTGTGTGAATGTGATATAGGCCATCATTTTGGCCCGGTTGAGCCTTTGTGCCTATCCCTACCGCTATATCCTCGCTAGCCCAGTTGTGCCTACCCGTTCTTTGATTCAACCCCACTTTTATTTCACCAAAGCCCAAAAGCCAATCCTAGTCGCACACCCAAATCTGAGCTTTAGCTGTTTATTATTTTCATGAGTTGGTTTGTTGATGTGGTAATATGTTTGTGAAGATGTGGATGTGTCCTTTTGTTTATTTGCTGAAAATGATAAGAAAAAAAAATGAGAAAAAGAAAAGAAGTTAAAAAGAAAGGAAAGAGAAGGAGTGTTTAATTGAAAATCTTTATGTATAGATTTATGTTTGGGAGTAGGCGGTGCATGCACCCATGCTGTTAAGTCCAAGTCTGGGGGTGTTGTGTACCCGCGTGTTTGTGTGGTGAATGAGGATAGTTTCCTGCATTAGCTCATTTGGGTTTAGTATTTGAACCATCGTCTTTATCATTGTATACCTCACCTAAACCCAAGCCCCATTTAAAACCTAAAGTCCTATTGATTCACGCATTTGAGTCAAACCAGTGCCGTAGAGAGAATGTGACCGGGCAAGCCTATGGTCACCGACACCGATGGATTTCGGTGGAGTTTATCCGGCACCCCAATCTTGAGCAATGCTCATCTCAGCGTTTAGTTTACTTTCTCCGTATGCGTGACCGAATGATTCACCGTAGTTCACCATTTTGAGTAGTTGTAATATGCTTTTACTCTTTTAGAAATATATAAACTGTTTTTATAGTCAGAAATCGTTTCTACTATTTTTCTTATGCACGTGAGCATGCGACTTCGCATGGTACTATGTATTGTAGTTTTAAGCCATCTACTTTTCTTTCCCCGTTCGCATGGAATTTGTTTGCTCGGGACGCGCAACCAGGTAAGTCTGGGGGTGTGATGAGTCCCCATTATATACACTTTTATGGACTCATCTGGGCCATCTATTTAGTCTTTTCACTGCACTTTAGCCCTGTTTTAGCTCATATTGGTCATTCTATGCTAGGTGCACTTATAGGCCCTATTTGGTGTAATTTCGTATCTTTCTTTGTTATTAGTTTTCTTGCGATGTTAAGTCCCACTTTCAGTGGCTAGACTGGTGTTGTACGCTGGAATAGGAGTCGTGCGAGTGTTCCCGGTGCAATTCTGCACAGGAACACTGCGCACAATCGCCGGTTCTATTGCGCACGACCACTGGTCGTGCGCCACTGATCGTGTGCACTTAACACCTTTTTCATGAGTTCTGTTTGGTGCAGTGCGCACGACCATCAATGCCAGTGCGCACGACCACCGGTCGTGCGCCACTGCTCGTGCGCACTTACCATTTAATTTCCGAGTTCTGTTTGCTGTAGTGCGCACGACCATCAACTCCAGTGCGCACGACCACCGGTCGTGCGCCACTATTCGTGCGCACTTAACAGTAATTTTATGAGTTCTGTTTCAATCAGTGCGCATGACCACCTATGATAGTGCGCACGACCACCGGTCGTGCGCCACTGGTCGTGCGAACATGTTATTTCATAATTTCTGTCTTTGCAGGTTCCGTCCAGGCAGAGCGCACGATCACCGAATTCTAGTGCGCACGACCACTGGTCGTGCGCCACTGACCGTGCGCACTGTTTATTCCAGCGCCTATAAATCGACCTGCTCGCGATTTAGGTCAGATCTTCCGCATTTTTCCGCCGTTCTTCCGCCGTTCCGCGCCAGTTTCGCCCCTCCACCGCCGCCCACCATCTGGAGGTGCTCCGGGCTTGTTCTTCACGCCAATCTTGAGCCGGAGTTTCCTCTCGGCCTCCTCCTTCATCCAAGTGCTCCAAGGAAGGTTTAGCCGCCATCGCCATCAAGCAAGAGGAAGTTTGCAACCTCTACCGGATCGTGACATGAAGAAGACGGGCTCATTGGAGAGTAGTGACAGCTCTCTCTACCCCGGACGTAGTTGCGGACCGAGCTTGGACACGGATTGACAACCCGGCGATTCCAACCGTGAATCTACAACGAGACTTCGGATTCGGTCGATTTCTTGCCTTATTCTTCTCTTATTGATGTGTATGTAGCTAGAACCAACATTTTGATGAAGTATATTTTTACTTGTTAACATTAGTATGAAATCATGTCTATGTGATTGATTAATCTTGTTATATTTTCATTTGAGGTGTGCCCCGTGGTGTGGATTGTTCGTTGTGTTGTGCCGCCCTAACAATTGTTAGTGGTGTGCTTTGCGAAGAGGTGCTTACGACCCTCATTCCGTTAGCCTACTCGCCCATCCGCCTACCGAAGCGTGGCATCGCGGCCCGTACTCCATCCCGCCTAACGAAGCAGCGCGCTCAAGGCCTGCATAGTTTGATCCGCTTGCCTACTCGTCCATCCGCCCTTACGAAGTAGCGCGTTCAAGGCCTACGTAGTCTTCCATCCCGCCGAGCGAAGCTTTGCATAGCGGCATTGCATAGGAGTAGTTGTAGCTTTTTCTCTTTATTTTCCACAAACCAAATCAACCCCCGTGTCCGCAATTCATCCGACCCAAAGGACTTCGATCTCAAGTCCTTCCTCGAACGTTAACTCCACCTTACTGTGTTCCTTGAGAGATTCGATACTTGGGGATTTACTTCCTCATATTATTACTTGACAACGGCCGGTTCACTGCCGTTCGGATCGCAGTCTCGCTACCGCCTATAGCGGTGTGCAGGATTTGCGCATCAACCTTCACTTTGTTCATCATGTCAAAAAGGTAAATTTTTTAGATCCTCTTTCAAAAGTAAAAATTTCATTTCTACTACAAGACCTTTGCAAATAATTCATATGGATCTTTTTGGTCCCGTTAGCACTCCATGTCTTGGTGGTAGATTATATACATATGTTTTAATAGATGATTTTTCAAGATATTGTTGGACATTATTTCTCTCTTCCAAATCCGATGCGTTTTGTGAATTTGCAAAATTATGTACTCGTATTCAAAATGAAAGTGATTTAAAAATTAAATGCATTCGCTCGGATCATGGAGGAGAATTTGAAAATGAAAAATTTACATCCTTTTGTGATATGTTAGGCCTTAACATGAGTTCTCTGCACCACGCACACCACAACAAAATGGTGTTGTAGAAAGAAAGAATTGGACACTTCAAGAACTAGCACGCACTATGTTATGTGAATATAAATTACCTAAGTCCTTTTGGGCCGAAGATGTAAATACATCATGCTATGTTATGAATAGAATCATGCTTCGCCCATCTCTTAATCTCACACCATATGAACTCTATTTTCAAAAGAAGCCTAATGTATCTTATTTCAAAGTTTTTGGTTGTAAATGTTTTATTTTGAATACAAAAGATAGCTTGGGAAAGTTTGATGAAAAATGTGATGATGAAACTTTTCTTGGGTACTCTTCAACTAGTAAAGCTTATAGAATTTTTAATAAAAGAACTAGTAGAGTTGAAGAGTCAATAAATGTAAAATTTGATGAGTTTGTTCCTTGTGTAGAAAAATTTTCTGCAGGCAACGAGGATGATCTATTACCACCTTTGGAGCATGGTGACAAAGAACCTTCCAAAGAAGAAGAAGAGGAGGCCAAGGAAGATGAATATGTACCTCCAAGTACCTTAAAATTAACAAAGGATCATCCATAGGAATTGATAATTGGTGAACCATCCATCGGGGTAAGAACTCGCTCTTCTCTTCATGAATCTTTTTCAAATATTTGTTTTGTTTCCGAAATAGAGCCAAAAACCGTCTCTACTGCTTTAAATGATGAATTTTGGTTTTTGTCTATGAATGAAGAGTTAGAACAATTTGAGCCACATAATGTTTGGAAATTAGTTGAAAGACCATCTAATCACCCAGTTGTAGGTGTAAAATGGATTTTTAAAAATAAATTAGATGGTGAGTCAAGAATCTCTAGAAATAAAGCACGATTAGTAGCACAAGGATATTCTCAAATCGAGGGGATTGATTTTGATGAATCTTTTGCACCTGTTGCTAGATTAGAGTCTATAAGAATTTTTCTAGCATTTGCAAGTTTTAAAATAATAAAACTATTTCAAATGGATGTGAAAAGTGCTTTTCTAAACGGGTTTGTAAAAGAAGAAGTTTATGTTGAACAACCCCCCGATTTTATTAGTGAAAATTTTCCAAATCATGTTTATAAACTAGAGAAAGCGCTTTATGGTTTAAAACAAGCGCCCCGTGCATGGTATGAAAGACTTACATCTTTTTTTTTTATTAAAGCACAATTATATTATGGGAAGTGCGGATAATACTCTCTTCATTAAGCACAACAATGATGATATAATTATTTTACAAATATATGTTGATGATATTATTTTTGGATCTACTAATGAAGAGATGTGTAAAGAAGTTATTTTAGTGATGAAAAATGAAATTGAAACGAGTCTTGTAGGAGAACTTTCTTATTTCCTTGGTTTTCAAATATCACAAAGAATTGATGGTATCTTTGTATGTCAAACTAAATATGTCCATGATATGCTTAAACGTTTTGGATTTGAAAACCTTAAACATGCTTGTACACCAATGAGTGCATTACTAAAATTAGGAAAAGATGAATCAGTAATTTCTATAGATCAAACTTTATATAGAGGTATGATAGGATCTCTACTTTATCTAAGTACAACTAGACCCGATATTACGTTTGTCGTATGCTTATGTGCTCGATTTCAAGCCAATCCAAAAGAATCTCATTTAAAAGTGGCAAAACAAATTTTTAGATATCTCATTGGGTCATCTAGATTAGGATTATGGTACCCGCACAATAATTCATTTACACTTCATGGCTACTCCGATTCGGACTACGCCGGTTGTTCACTTGATAGAAAAAGCACTAGTGGTACTTGTCATTTTCTAGGACCTTCATTAGTTGCATGGTCTAGTAGGAAACAAAATTCGGTTGCACTCTCCACCACGGAGGCCGAATACATTACATTAGGGAGTTGTTGTGCACAAGCACTATGGATGAGCCAAACTTTAGAGGACTTTGGTTTTCATCTAAAACTTATTGAACTAAAATGTGACAACAAAAGTGCCATTGATCTCACAAATAATCTGGTACACCATTCTAGATCCAAACATATAGATGTACGTCATCATTTCATAAGGGATCACATTAAGAAGGAAAATGTTAGAATAAGTTTCGTTGGCACGGACTCTCAACTTGCTGATATATTCACTAAACCTCTTCCCGATGTGTTGAAACCGACAACTCGGTCTCTGTGGAGTTTGGGGCCCTCAGCGAGGCTGAGGGGCGACCAACCCTTACTACCCCCAAGGGAGAGCTCTAGGTTGAAGGTGTTGGAACTAAAACTGGACCAAGGGCTTAGTGGGGAGGTCCCGCCACATACCCGGAAGTCCCCTTGGAACTTCCCCTCCCAAGCCACTACTAAGCTTGGGCACCACTGGAGCCTCTCCTCACCCCCTAGAGAGACTTGGGGAGGGAGAGAAGGAAGGAGAGAGCTAGCCTAGGATGAGAGATCTCCCCAAATGGTGCCCCCTTTGTCCTATTTATAGGATTCTTGAAGTTGGGCTACAAATAGCCAGAAACTGGTTTGCCAGATTACCAAAATACCCCTGAATTGGGCTGCGGATAGCCGAATCCCGCTATTCTGAAATGCTAAGCGTAGACCACCGGACTGTGAATAGCCAGAACTGGACTATGAATAGCAAAACTGGACGAGGGGGGGCCTCCCCTGGGCGAGAGGGGGGGGGGGGGGGGGGGGGGGCGAGACCCCCTCCCCCTCTCCGCCCCAACCTCCTGGGCGAGAGGGGGGGCGAGACCCCCTCCCCCTCTCCGCCCCAACCTCTTGGGCGAGAGGGGGGGCGAGACCCCCTCCCCCTCTCCGCCCCAACCTCTTGGGCGAGAGGGGGGGCGAGACCCGCTCCCCCTCTCCGCCCCAACCTCTTGGGCGAGAGGGGGGCGAGACCCCCTCCCCCTCTCCGCCCCTGCCGCTCTTTCTACGTGGTTCGATGCTACCAAACTGCCTCCCCCAGATCCTTGGGAGTACTCGGCAGATATCAGGGTTGTACACAATCCCCGCTCTTTTCGAGCGTGGCTCATGCTCGGAAAGAAATGTCCAACCCTGCATATTCGACGAGTGTCGCTGGGAACCCGATTATCGGTGATATCTCGGAAAATACATAACCTCCCCGAGGGGTCTCTCAACCTTGCCGACTAGTGAGTGCCCGGCTAGCGGAGCTACCTCGGGGGAAAAACACTTAACCTCCCCGAGGGGCCTCCCTACCCTGCCGGCTAGTGAGAGCCCGGCTAGCGGAGCCGCCTCGGGGAAAAAACACTTACCCTCCCTGAGGGGCCTTCCTACCCTGCCGGCTAGTGAGATCCCGGCTAGCGGAGCCACCTCGGGGGAAAAAAACACTTAACCTCCGCGAGGGGCCTTCCTGCCCTGCCGGCTAGTGAGAGCCCGGCTAGCGTAGCCACCTCGGGGGAAAAACACTATGGCCATTGAGCGGTTCCCGGCCCTGCCTGCTCGGTGGGAGTCTGGTCAGTGGGCCAGCATCGAGGATAGATACTTTTGAAACATCCTGCCATCGAGCGGTTCCCGGCCCTGCCAGCTAGGTGGGAGCCTGATCAGCGGGCCAGCATCGAGGCTAAGTACTTTTGAAACATCCTACCATCGAGTGGTTCCCGGCCCTGCCAGCTAGGTGGGAGCTTGGTCAGCGGGCCAGCATCGAGGCTAAATACTTTTGAAACATCATGCCATCGAGTGGTTCCCGGCCCAGCCAGCTTGGTGGGAGCCTGGTCAGCGGGCAAGCATCGAGGCTAAGTACTTTTGAAACATCCTGCCATCGAGCGGTTCCCGGCCCTGCCAACTAGGTGGGAGCCTGGTCAGCGGGCCAGCATCGAGGCTAAGTACTTTTGAATCATCATGCCATCGAGCGGTTCCCATCCCTGCCAGCTAGGTGGGAGCCTGGTCAGTGGGCCAGCAACGAGGCTAAGTACTTTTGAAACATCCTGCCATTGAGCAGTTCCCGGCCCTTCCAGCTAGGTGGGAGCCTGGTCAGCGGGCCAGCATTGAGGCTAAGTACTTTTGAAACATCCTGCCATCGAGTGGTTCCCGTCCCTGCCAGCTAGGTGGGATCCTAGTAAGCGGGCCAGCATCGAGGCTAAGTACTTTTGAAACATCATGCCATCGAGCGGTTCCCGGCCCTGCCAGCTAGGTGGGAGCCTGGTCAGTGGGCCAGTATCGAGACTAAGTACTTTTGAAACATCCTACCATCAAGCGGTTCCCGGCCCTGCCAGCTAGGTGGGAGCCTGGTCAACGGGCCAGCATCGAGGCTAAGTACTTTTGAAACATCCTGCCATCGAGCGGTTCCCGGCCCTGCCAGCTAGGTGGGAGCCTGGTCAGCGGGCCAGCATCGAGGCTAAGTACTTTTGAAACATCCTGCCATCGAGCGGTTCCCGGCCCTGCCAGCTAGGTGGGAGTCTGGTCAGCGGGCCAGCATCGAGGCTAAGTACTTTTGAAACATCATGCCATCGAGCGGTTCCCGGCCCTGCCAGCTAGGTGGGAGCCTGGTCAGTGGGCCAGCATCGAGGCTAAGTACTTTTGAAACATCCTTCCATCGAGCGGTTCCCGGCCCTGCCAGCTAGGTGGGAGCCTGGTCAGCGGGCCAGCATCGAGGCTAAGTACTTTTGAAACATCCTGCCATCGAGCGGTTCCCGGCCCTGCCAGCTAGGTGGGAGCCTGGTCAGCAGGCCAGCATCGAGGCTAAGTACTTTTGAAACATCCTGCCATCGAGCGGTTCCCGGTCCTGCCAGCTAGGTGGGAGCCTGGTCAGCGGGCCAGCATCGAGTCTAAGTACTTTTGAAACATCATGCCATCGAGCGGTTCCCGGCCCTGAAAGCTAGGTGGGAGCCTGGTCAGTGGGCCAGCATCGAGGCTAAGTACTTTTGAAACATCCTTCCATTGAGCGGTTCCCGGCCCTGCCAGCTAGGTGGGAGCCTGGTCAGCGGGCCAGCATCGAGGCTAAGTACTTTTGAAACATCCTACCATCGAGCGGTTCCCGGCCCTGCCAGCTAGGTGGGAGCCTGGTCAGCGGGCCAGCATCGAGGCTAAGTACTTTTGAAACATCATGCCATCGAGCGGTTCCCGGCCCTGCCAGCTAGGTGGGAGCCTGGTCAGCGGGCCAGCATCGAGGCTAAGTACTCTTGAAACATCCTGCCATCGAGCGGTTCCCGGCCCTGCCAGCTAGGTGGGAGCCTGGTCAGCGGGCCAGCATCGAGGCTAAGTACTTTTGAAACATCCTGCCATCAAGCGGTTCCCGGCCTTGCCAGCTAGGTGGGAGCCTGGTCAGCGGGCCAGCATCGAGGCTAAGTACTTTTGAAACATCATGCCATCGAGCGGTTCCCGGCCCCCAGCTAGGTGGGAGCCTGGTCAGTGGGCCAACATCGAGGTTAAGTACTTTTGAAACATCCTTCCATCGAGCGGTTCCCGGCCCTGCCAGCTAGGTGGGAGCCTGGTCAGCGGGCCAGCATCGAGGCTAAGTACTTTTGAAACATCCTGCCATCGAGCGGTTCCCGGCCCTGCCAGCTAGGTGGGAGCCTGGTCAGCGGGCCAGCATCGAGGCTAAGTACTTTTGAAACATCCTGCCATCGAGCGGTTCCCAGCCCTGCCAGCTAGGTGGGAGCCTGGTCTGCGGGCCAGCATCGAGGCTAAGTACTTTTGAAACATCATGCCATCAAGCGGTTCCCGTCCCTGCCAGCTAGGTGTGAGCCTGGTCAGTGGGCCAGTATCGAGGCTAAGTACTTTTGAAACATCCTGCCATCAAGCGGTTCCCGGCCCTGCCAGCTAGGTGGGAGCCTGGTCAGCGGGCCAGCATTGAGGCTAAGTACTTTTGAAACATCCTGCCATCGAGCGGTTCCCGGCCCTGCCATCTAGGTGGGAGCCTGGTCAGCGGGCCAGCATCGAGGCTAAGTACTTTTGAAACATCCTGCCATCGAGCGGTTCCCGGCCCTGCCAGCTAGGTGGGAGCCTGGTCAGTGGGCCAGCATCGAGGCTAAGTACTTTTGAAACATCATGCCATCGAGCGGTTCCCGGCCCTGCCAGCTAGGTGGGAGCCTGTCAGTGGGCCAGCATCGAGGCTAAGTACTTTTGAAACATCCTTCCATCGAGCGGTTCCCGGCCCTGCCAGCTTGGTGGGAGCCTGGTCAGCGGGCCAGCATCGAGGCTAAGTACTTTTGAAACATCCTGCCATCGAGCGGTTCCCGGCCCTGCCAGCTAGGTGGGAGCCTGGTCAGCGGGCCAGCATCGAGGCTAAGTACTTTTGAAACATCATGCCATCGAGCGGTTCCCGGCCCTGCCAGCTAGGTGGGAGCCTGGTCAGCGGGCCAGCATCGAGGCTAAGTACTTTTGAAACATCCTGCCATCGAGCGGTTCGCGGCCCTGCCATCTAGGTGGGAGCCTGGTCAGCTGGCCAGCACCGAGGCTAAGTACTTTTGAAACATCATGCCATCGAGCGGTTCCCGTCCCTGCTAGCTAGGTGGGAGCCTAGTCAGTGGGCCAGCATCGAGGCTAAGTACTTTTGAAACATCCTGCCATGGAGCGGTTCCCGACCCTGCCAGCTAGGTGGGAGCCTGGTCAGCGGGCCAGCATCGAGGCTAAGTACTTTTGAAACATCCTGCCATCGAGCGGTTCCCAGCCCTGCCAGCTAGGTGGGAGCCTGGTCAGCGGGCCAGCATCGAGGCTAAGTACTTTTGAAACATCCTACCATCGAGCGGTTCCCGGCCCTGCCAGCTAGGTGGGAGCCTGGTCAGCGAGCCAGCATCGAGGCTAAGTACTTTTGAAACATCTTGCCATCGAGCGGTTCCCGGACCTGCCAGCTAGGTGGGAGCCTGGTCAGCGGGTCAGCATCGAGGCTAAGTACTTTTGAAACATCATGCCATCGAGCGGTTCCCGGCCCTGCCAGCTTGGTGGGAGCCTGGTCAGCGGGCCAGCATCGAGGCTAAGTACTTTTGAAACATCATGCCATCGAGCGGTTTCCGGCCCTGCCAGCTAGGTGGGAGCCTGGTCAGCGGGCCAGCATCGAGGCTAAGTACTTTTGAAACATCATGCCATTATATTGACCCTCCTAATACATGTGAGAAAACTAGGTACGGAAACAAAACATCACATTACATAGACTTAGGGGTGGAAATAAAAACTAAGCATGGAAACCCACTTGGTCTCTTACTCCCAAGTCTGGTCTTCCTCGACCTCCTCTGGTTCTTGAGGTTGCTGCCTTGGACCCCTTGCCTCCTTTAGTTCCAAGAACTCAGGGCATGTGGATGCCGTGTGACCCTCCTCCTCGTGTAAGTCACAGTAGGGCAACTTAGCCGCATCCCTTCTTTTTCCTCTTCTTTCCGCTTTCCTGGCTCTCCTCCTTCTTCCCCAACCGATTGCCATGGTTTGCTGGGGTGGTGGAGAGGTCGCCTTCGACTCCTGCCTCCACCCTGGGAGGTCAGTCTCTTCTTCCTGAAAGTTGTCCTCCTCCTGGTCGAACTTCATCTTGGGGGCCTTTACTCTCCCGCCTGCTGCCTTGCCTCCGGCTCACTCAGCTTGGCCAACCTTCTTGTGAACTCCGGGTTGGCCTCCTCACTTTCAACTTCCTCGGCCGCCCTTTCCATCAACTCCTTAAAGGACACATGAGCTCTTCTCTTGAGGTCCATTTTGAAGAAACCCTCCCGCAGCCCCACCGTGAAGGCGAGCTTGAGGGTGTACCCGGGCACTTCTTGGACGAGGAGAACCTCCTCCCTGAACCGTTCCAGATAGTGAGCCAGCGACTCCTCTGGTTCTTGCTTGATCTTGAAAAGTGCTTCAACATCTTTCTTCTTCTTCCTTAACGTCGAGAAGCGTAGCAGGAAAACTCGGCGTAAGTCTTCGAAGGCATTGATGGATCCTGTAGGGAGCTAGTGGAACCACTCTCTGGCTTTCTCTTTGAGGGTGACGGCGAAGAGCCGACACTTGAACGCGTTAGTCATGGGCATGATGGAGACCATGTCCTCAAACCCCTGCAGGTGCAGGATGGGGTCATCCTTGCCGAAGTAGTGAGACATCTCCATCCTTCCGAACCCCTCTGGAACAGGGGCCGAGAGGATCACTTCGCACAAAGGACCTCCTATGCTCGCCCCCCTTTGGAGCTGGGCGGGACGGGGTTTGACACCTTCCCATCCGCCTACTTGGGTCTCGGCGAGTGGGGGTCGAGGACCTCCCTACCCACCAACTTGGGTCTCGGCGAGTGGGGGTCGAGGACCTCCCCACCCGCCAACTTGGGTCTCGGCGAGTGGGGGTCGAGGACCTCCCCACCCGCCAACTTGGGTCTCGGCGAGTGGGGGTCGAGGACCTCCCCACCCGCCAACTTGGGTCTCGGCGAGTGGGGGTCGAGGACCTCCCCACTCCCCCCTAGCACCTCCTCTCTGGTTGGTTGGTTGAGAGGGATCTCACCCTCCTGTCGGGGCGAGACCTCCGGACCACTTCCTCTTCTGCCATCGCCTATCGAGGCGAAAGCCACCTGCAAGGTCTGCAGGACCTCTTGCCTAAAATTTTCGAACATCTCCAACATCACCCCAGCCACCGGGGGCTGCGAGTGACCTAGGTCGGAACATCCTCCACCTCCGTCCATGGAGCTCAACTTGAGGCTTTCTTGAATCGGTCACACTCCACGTTCACCGCACCAAAATGTTGAAACCGACAACTCGGTCTCTGTGGAGTTCGGGGCACTCAGCGAGGCTGAGGGGCGACCAACCCTTACTCCCCCCAAGGGAGAGCTCTAGGTTGAAGGTGTTGGAACTAAAACTGGACCAAGGGCTTAGTGGGGAGGTCCCGCCACATACCCGGAAGTCCCCTTGGAACTTCCCCTCCCAAGCCACTACTAAGCTTGGGCACCACTGGAGCCTCTCCTCACCCCCTAGAGAGACTTGGAGAGGGAGAGAGGGAAGGAGAGAGCTAGCCTAGGATGAGAGATCTCCCAAAATGGTGCCCCCTTGGTCCTATTTATAGGATTCTTGAAGTTGGGCTACAAATAGCCAGAAACTGGTTTGCCAGATTACCGAAATACCCCTGAATTGGGCTGCGGATAGCCGAATCCCGCTGTTCTGAAATGCTAAGCGTAGACCACCGGACTGCGAATAGCCAGAACTGGACTATGAATAGCAAAACTGGATGAGGGGGGGCCTCCCCTAGGCGAGAGGGGGGGGGGGGGGGGGGGGCGAGACCCCCTCCCCCTCTCCGCCCCAACCTCCTGGGCGAGAGGGGGGGGGGGGGGGGGCGAGACCCCCTCCCCCTCTCCGCCCCAACCTCCTGGGCGAGAGGGGGGGCGAGACCCCCTCCCCCTCTCCGCCCCAACCTCTTGGGCGAGAGGGGGGGCGAGACCCCCTCCCCCTCTCCGCCCCAACCTCTTGGGCGAGAGGGGGGGCGAGACCCCCTCCCCCTCTCCGCCCCTGCCGCTCTTTCTGCGTGGTTCGATGCTACCAAACTGCCTCCCCCGGATCCTTGGGAGTACTCGGCGGATATCGGGGTTGTACACGATGCAAGGTTTCAAATGTTAAGGTTGGAATTAGGAGTCTTAGACATCTTAGGATGAATAACATGTAAAATGCTAATGTTTTATGCAATTTGAGCAATCAAAACATCTCTGAAAATTACAAAATTTCTGCATAAGACTACTCTTAAGACACCTAATCAATATCAAAAATCAGATTTTTAAAATTCTTAAAAAATCGTGTAGTGTTTCCAGCGCTAGCATTAGCTCCGACGCTAGTGTGAATGTTTGAATTTTGTGATATTCAAAATTTCTAAAAATTCTTAAAAATATGTTAGTTTATATGTACTAATTTATTTTTGTGTTTCTGACTAATTTATTTTTGTTTTATTATGAAAAATCAACAACAAAATTCAAAATTCAAAAATACAAAAATATGTTTGTGTGATTTTTTCTGTGTTTATTTCATTAAAAATTTTCAAAACAACAAAAAAACTGTATGATCTTTATTGCTAATATCAAGCATGAATGAATTATATTATTTAGAATTATTTACAATGTTAAAATTTATTCCTTGAAATTACTATGAACATTGTTTTGTTTATCATGCTTTGATATATCTATTTAAAGTGCATCAATTGTATTGAAAAATATGTGTAGAACCAAGCTTAGCATGCATCTAAGTATGAGTAAATGTTTTATGATTGATAGTGATACATTTCACTCACTTATTTTGATAATCAACATGTTTGTTTAAATCTAAAATGCTTGCTTGTGTATTGTATTTGTACAATGAATTAAAACTTGCAGAAGTTTATTGCCTACACTACATTTGAATTGCACTTATGAAATTTAGAAAAGTGGTTAAGTTAAAAAATTGGGTTTGCAAAACAAGTGTATTCAGAGAATGTTGTCTCACAAATGTGAACAAAAAATTATATATGTAGACAAATATAACTCCACCAAGCACTACTTGAACCTCCTGATAAGTCTTCATAAGCATTGTGAGGTTGAGCACCTTGGAAAGAATAGTAAAGTGTCTTGTGCAAACCTTGGTTACTACACCACTTTGTTAAAAATAATGTGCATTAAAAGTGTGTGAAAGTTGATATACTTGTGTTTTATTGTGCACTTTACTCTACATATGTCTTGTATTTTGTGATTTAAATCAATTGTTAACATTGCTCAAAATACACTTATGTGCACATCATATCTTTCATAACACTTCTTCTCATGAGTATTGGATTCTAATGCTTTACCTATATAACTCTTTATATAAAAAATGCACTAGATAACCTAGCATTATCTCTACAATGTTTTTGATAACTCTTGAACTTAAATTTAGGTAACATTGTAGTATATTTTTTTTTTCATATGTGCATCTCATGCTTGGTATCTTTATG
Organism: Dactylorhiza incarnata; assembly: GCA_033032865.1. NCBI lineage: Eukaryota > Viridiplantae > Streptophyta > Magnoliopsida > Asparagales > Orchidaceae > Dactylorhiza > Dactylorhiza incarnata. The sequence continues at coordinate 6,847,369 of JAWHQI010000068.1, forward strand.
AAAACTTTGAGATTTCAAAAAGGTTAAAACATCTTTCAATTTTGAAATAAAACTCATATTTTTTACTTATGCTTTTCATGCTTACAAAAAGATGTTTCTTATAACTTTTCGCTTGCTTAAAACTCTTATCTATTTATTTGAAATCTCTTCAACATTATGCTTAAACTCTTTATCATTTCATATTTACAAAAGCTCGATCATGATTTATATCTAGCCTAAAGAATGCCTCTTTACTACCCTCACCCTACATTCTTTTGATAATACCAAAAGGGGGAGATTGATTGAAGAAATCTATATAGGAGAAATATAGAAGATTAAGGGGAGAATAACATCTAATCTATCATTTAGGGGGAGTAAAACATAATTTGCATTCATGAAGGGGGAGCATTAAGATAGGGGAAGTATGCACATTTCTCATTCTTATCATATTCTATAGTTGCACTATTTATCATGCTTATCATATACTATAAACACTAATGTTGATTTCTTGCTAAGAGGGTTTGTTATTATCAAAAGGGGGAGATTATTGGACATGTGTGTCACATCCCTTTGTTAGAGAATAACAAACCCCAAATTGTATTTGATCTTGCTTGTCGTGTGTTTATAGTGTGCAGGAACTATAGGTGCAATACTCCACAGGTAGAAAGCAGCTGAATTCAAACATCTGGAAGAATGCACTACAGCCAACGTTAGTGCTAACGCTCCGCGGTAGATCATTTCATCTCAGCGGTTTTGTCTCAGCGGTTCCGTCTCAGCGATTTCATCTCAGCGGTTTCTTTGCGCTACCGCAAGCGCTAGCTCTACCGCCAGGCGCTAGCTCAAGTTCATGCACAGCGCCATGCCGCCGACGGTTTTGCAACCGCTCCACACGAATGCTATCGCAGGCGCTAGGAGCTATCGCAGGCGCTAGGAGCTACCGCAGGCGCTATCTTCAAGTTCTATAAATTGATGGGCTCTCTCTCATTTTGAGGGTGTGCTTCCAAAGAGATTACTTGTGCCAAATTTCTAGAGGTGCTACTCTGCCGAAAGTTCATCTCCCACTCAAAGCAAAAGAGGATTTCTGGAGAAGGATGCCACCACGCTGCATCCGAAGAACGATCGCTTCAACCTCGCTTATGCTACAACGATCCTTCATCCTCAGCTTCAGAGATCCCATATAGGGAGTTTTAATTTTGTTATCTTTACTTTCATTCCATATATTTTTGTAACCGTTTAGAGAATTCGCCTTGTGTTGGCGACTAGGTCTGGGTAGGACTTAGGGAGGAATTCACCTTGTGTTGGCGACTAGTTCTAGGTGATTAGATCTAGGGGTGCTCGAGGCCATATCCTGGGAAGGATTGGCTAGAGCGGCTTGAGGCCATATCCGGGGAAGGATAGGAAAAAGCAAACCGGTTTGTGAGGATACAAGTCGGTATAGAAAAGGAAAACTTGTTTTACTTTGTACTCCTCCGATTTCTAGCGATATTGAAATCAAATTTATGTAAACACTTTTTTATATAATATAATCATGTCTCTTTTTTGTGTTAACTTGATTTCTATCATTTGGCATAATTTATAGAATTGCAAATTACAATTGTTTCCTCCTTTATGTTAAATTGTTATTTTGTTCTAATTTTCACTAAATAATTTAGTAATAATTTATAAAGAATTTATTCCCTTATTCACCCCCCTTCTAAGGGCACCAATCGATCCAACACTTTCCACCCTTAGAGGGACGGAGGCACAAGAATCCACCATCATGGACCCAGGATGAGGATTTAAAGACACTCGGCTCGGAATCTGTAAAGGACACAGATGCTAGGTGCGACAGATTTGAGTAAGGATGTTGGAAGCCCAGAACAGGCAGGCCAAGTATTATGATGCGCGACATCATGCAGTAGAGTTTCAGGTTGGAGACTGGGTATCCCTGAAGTTATGTCTAATGCATGGAGTCTCGCGGGTACGCAGGCAGAAGAAGCTTAGTCTAAGATAAATGGGGCTCTACATGTTGAAAATGTTGATGTGTGAAGTTGGCGGTCTGGGAGGTGATCGCGCAGTCTGGTCTAACCACGCAATCTTGCGGTCTCCTCTGCGGTCTGACCTATTTGGTCTAGTCGTAGTTCATTTGGCCTGGCCGCTGTTCTTTCTGTCCAAGGTGCCTAGGTGAGGCCGCGCGGTCTGGTTCGTGTGACCGTGTGGTGAGCTGGTTTCAGAGGTGAGGCCGTGCGGTCTGGTTCGTGAGACCGCATGGCGAGCTGTATTCTGTACTGTGCGGGTTAAGCTGTTAACCACACAGGGTTGCTGGTCTGGTATCCGGCAGTCCGGTCTGGTGACTGTCCGGGTTCTTGTTGGTGTGCGCCGACTAAGGTTCTCTTAGTCGTGCGGTCTCCCTTTTGTGTTCGCATAAGCCGGTCTCTTGGCGATCTGCCGATGTATGTGAATACTAGTGGTAGGTGTCATGACTATGCGGGTTGTCATGATCTCGCGGCTTCTTGGTGGAGTGGCGATTTCCTAGTTAGGATTAAAGTCAGCGAGCTCACATAGCGCATGGCGAACTTCTGCTGATCCCGCGGGTAGACCGATCTTGGTCGGACGATCAGGGCGGTGACTCTATCTCATAGGGTGGTGACTGGATCTGGTCCCACGCCTATAAATAGGTGTCGCTGTAGCAGCAATATTAATCGCACCAAGTGTAAGCTGAACTCGCACTTAGTTCGTGCGGTCTCTCTTTTTGGTGACCGCCCGGTTTGTTGATTGAACTTCTTTTGTGCAGCTTCTGCGGATTGTGCTGACAACATCGGTCACTTCTTCTTCTAAAGTATCCAAGCGGTCTTGCGGCTTGCAGTATGGGTTGCTGGAGTTCGGGAGAATCAGTGGAGTTTGGGAGGTCGCAAAGCTTCAGTGGTGTTGTTCAAGTTGCCGTCAGTATGTTCACGCGGTCTCCTTTTCTACTCGCGCAAACACCCTGACCACGTGGTCTGGCGGCTTCAGTGTTCAGACCGCCAGTTATCTTTCTTCAGCATTGTATTTTTCCTTTTGGTTTTGTGTACTGGTGAAATCATGTTTCGCCATGTATACCTCGCCCTGTAATGAAGATTCCTGCTGTTATCAATAAAGATTGTTTTGTTCCATGTGCTTCTGGTTGTTGGCTGTAACTTTAAGTTGTACGATTCCTGCTCACTCCTAGATCTACAGAAAATTTCACATGGTATCAGAGAGAGGTTGGAGTGGATAGATCAGTGAACAACTTAAAGTTGCCATCTCCATTGTGAAGAAGGAACCAGTGGTAGAGCCATGGAAGCAGGTTTTGCAAGAGGTCTTGGAATTGAGATGCTCACGTCGACTAACTTGAAGAAGTGGAAGTCGTGCATGCAAAGTTATCTTCTAGGCGAGGACCTCTGGGAGGTTGTTGGATGAGATAGTACGGAGGAAGTTGTCCTAGTTGGGGATAATGGTCATGAGGTGAGGAATTGGAGGAGGATTAATGCGAAAGCAGAGTTCACTCTAAAAAGGGAAATATCACATGACCTATTCGATCACATCTTAGGGTGTGGATCTGTACAACCCTGTATTCGGCGAGTGGGCCCCCGAGGCCCAAGATATTTTTAGGCCCAATATTTCCAAATCGCGCGACCCCGGAAGGAGGAGGGGTGAGCATTTGGAGGGAGTCAAGTCTGAGGGGCGCATCCCAGGACTGTTCCCTTGTGAGGGCGAGCCGGGGAGGGCCGGGAGGCCTCCGACTCGCCCAGAGCCTTGTGAGGGCGAGCCGGGGAGGGCCGGGAGGCCTTCGGCTCGCCCAGAGCCTTGTGTGGGCGAGCCGGGAGGGCCGGGAGGCCTCCGGCTCGCCCACACCCTTGTGGGGGCGAGCCAGGAGGGCCGGGAGGTCTCCGGCTCGCCCACACCCTTGTGGGGGCGAGCCGGGAGGGCCGGGAGGCCTCCGGCTCGCCCACACCCTTGTGGGGGCGAACGGGGAGGGCCGGGAGGCCTCCGGCTCGCCCACACCCTTGTGGGGGCGAGCCGAGAGGGCCGGGAGGCCTCCGGCTCGCCCACACTCTTGTGGGGGCGAGCCGGGAGGGCCGGGAGGCCTCCGGCTCGCCCACACTCTTGTGGGGGCGAGCCGGGAGGGCCGGGAGGCCTCCGGCTCGCCCACACTCTTGTGGGGGCGAGCCGGGAGGGCCGGGAGGCCTCCGGCTCGCCCACACTCTTGTGGGGGTGAGCTGGGAGGGCCGGGAGGCCTCCGGCTCGCCCACACCCTTGTGGGGGAGAGCCGGGTGGGCCGGGAGGCCTCCGGCTCGCCCACACCCTTGTGGGGGCGAGCCGGGAGGGCCGGGAGGCCTCCGGCTCGCCCACACCCTTGTGGGGCAAGCCGGGAGGGTCGGGAGGCCTCCGGCTCGCCCACACCCTTGTGGGGGCGAGCCGGGAGGGCCGGGAGGCCTCCGGCTCGCCCACACTCTTGTGGGGGCGAGCTGGGAGGGCCGGGAGGCCTCCGCTCGCCCACACCCTTGTGGGGGCGAGCCGGGTGGGCTGGGAGGCCTCCGGCTCGCCCACACCCTTGTGTGGGCGAGCCGAGAGGGCCGGGAGGCCTCCGGCTCGCCCACACCCTTGTGGGGGCGAGCCGGGAGGGCCGGAAGGCCTCCGGCTCGCCCACACCCTTGTGGGGGCGAGCCGGGAGGGCCGGGAGGCCTCCGGCTCGCCCACACCCTTGTGGGGGCGAGCTGAGAGGGCCGGGAGGCCTCCGGCTCGCCCAGACTCTTGTGGGGGCGAGCTGGGAGGGCCGGGAGGCCTCCGGCTCGCCCAGACTCTTGTGGGGGCGAGCTGGGAGGGCCGGGAGGCCTCCGGCTCGCCCAGAGCTTTGTGGGGGCGAGCTGGGAGGGCCGGGAGGCCTCCGGCTCGCCCAGACTTTTGTGGGGGCGAGCTGGGAGGGCCGGGAGGCCTCCGGCTCGCCCAGAGCCTTGTGGGGGCGAGCTGGGAGGGCCAAGAGGCCTCCGGCTCGCCCAGAGCCTTGTGGGGGCGAGCTGGGAGGGCCGGGAGGCCTCCGGCTCGCCCAGAGCCTTGTGGGGGCGAGCTGGGAGGGCCGGGAGGCCTCCGGCTCGCCCAGAGCCTTGTGGGGGCGAGCTGGGAGGGCCGGGAGGCCTCCGGCTCGCCCAGAGCCTTGTGGGGGAGAGCTGGGAGGGCCGGGAGGCCTCCAGCTCGCCCAGAGCTTTGTGGGGGCGAGCGTGGAGGGCCGGGAGGCCTCCGGCTCGCCCAGACTTTTGTGGGGGCGAGCTGGGAGGTCCGGGAGGCCTCCGGCTCGCCCAGAGCTTTGTGGGGGCGAGCTGGGAGGGCCGGGAGGCCTCCGGCTCGCCCAGAGCCTTGTGGGGGCGAGCTGGGAGGGCCGGGAAGCCTCCGGCTCCCCTAGAGCCTTGTGGGGGCGAGCTGGGAGGGCCGGGAGGCCTCCGGCTCACCCAGAGCCTTGTGGGGGCGAGCTGGGAGGGCCGGGAGGCCTCCGGCTCGCCCAGAGCTTTGTGGGGGCGAGCTTGGAGGGTCGGGAGGCCTCCGGCTCGCCCAGACCCTTGTGGGGGTGAGCTAGGAGGGCCGGGAGGCCTCCGGCTCACCCAGACTCTTGTGGGGGCGAGCTGGGAGGGCCGGGAGGCCTCCGGCTCGCCCAGAACCTTGTGGGGGCGAGCTGGGAGGGCCGAGAGGCCTCCGGCTCGCCCAGAGCCTTGTGGGGGCGAGCTGGGAGGGCCGGGAGGCCTCCGGCTCGCCCAGCTCCAAGTCGGGTAGGCGGTCTGCATTTAGCGCCCAAGAGTAGCGGGATTTGGCTATCTGCAGCCCATTTAAAGGGTATTTTGGTAATCTGGCAGAGCAGTTTTTGGCAATTTGCAGACCAACTTCAGAAATCCTATAAATAGGACCAAGGGGGCACCATTTGGAGAGGATCTCATTCTAGGCTAGCTCTCTCCCTCTCTCTCTCCCCCCCAAGTCTTTCTAGGGGGGTGAGGAGAGCCTCCAGTGGTGCCCAAGCTTTGTAGTGGCTTGGGAGGGGAAGTTGCTAAGGGGCTTCCGGGTATGTGGCGGGACCTCCCCACTAAGCCCTTGGTCCAGTCCCTAGTTCTAACACCTTCAACCTAGAGCTCTCCCTTGGGAGGAGTAAGGATTGGTCGCCCCTCGGCTAGCTGATGGCCCCGAACTCCACATAGAGTAAGTCTTGATCGCAAGTCTCGGTTTCAACACATGGTGCGGTGAGCGTGGAGTGTGACCGATTCACGAAACTCTCGAGATGAGCTCCATGGACGGAGGTGGAGGAAGTTTCGACCCAGGTCATTCGCAGCCCCCGGTGGCTGGAGTGACGTTGGAGATGTTTGAAAGCTTCAAGCGAGAGGTCATGCAGACCTTGCAGATCGCCTTCGCCACGACGGTCGTAGGCAGAAGAGGAGATGGTTCGGAGGTCCCGCCCCAGCAGGTGGAGGAGGGAACTCTCGGCCAGTAGTTCAGAAAGGAGATACCGGTGAGGGGGGAGTGGGGAGGTGCCATACCCCCACTCGCCCACCCTCAAGGGGGCGAGCTCAGGAGGGCGACGCCCTCCCAGCTCGCCCCAGCCCCTCAAGGGGGCGAGCTCAGGAGGGCGACGCCCTCCCAGCTCGCCCCAGCCCCTCAAGGGGGCGAGCTCAGGAGGGAGGCACCGTCCCAGCTCGCCCCGTCTTTTCCAGCCCAGTCCCAAAAGGGGGCGAGCGGGGAGGCATCAGGCCCCCACTCGCTCCACCCCAAAAGAAACCAAGTGAATGTTGATGGTCGAGACCACCTCGGGTGGAGGCTATCCAATAGCCCGGCGAGCGCAGAGGTCAACAATTCGACTCCGCGAGAGCAAGGAAGTAAGGACTTCAAAAGAAAAAGATCCAACCGCCCGAGGTGGAGGCCAGGACCAAACACACCCCCTCCACCACCTCAGCAAACCATGGAGATTGGTGGGGGTAGACGGAGGAGAATCAGAAAAGCAGGAAGAAGAGGGAAAGGAAGGGGTAGGGTGGAGTCTCCCTACTATGACTTCCACCAGGAGGAGGGCCACGCGACGTTCACTTACCCTGAGTTCTCAGAGATGAAGGATGCGAGGGGTCCAGGGCAATAGCAACAACTACCAGAAGAAGTCGAGGAAGACCAAGACTGGGAGTGGGAGACTCAGTTCGGCTTACATACTAAAGTTTCATTTTCTAGCCTTAAGTTCGTGTAATGCTATGTTCCGTTTCCATGCTTAGTTTTTCCAACATGTACTAGGATGGTTTAATATAATGAAAGTTTTTCAAAAATACTTAGCCCCGATGCTGGCCCGCTGACCAGGCTCCCACCTAGCTGGCAGGGCCGGGAACCGCTCGAGGGCGGGGAAGAGAATGCTTAGCCTCGATGCTGGCCCGCTGACCAGGCTCCCACCTAGCTGGCAGGGCCGGGAACCGCTCGAGGGAAGGGAAGAAAGTATTTAGTCCCGATGCTGGCCCGCTGACCAGGCTCCCATCAAGCTGGCAGGTCCGAGGATCGCTCGGGGACAAGTAAGTCACAAGTATTTAGTCCTGATGCTGGCCCGCTGACCAGGCTCGCAACTAGCTGGCAGGGCCGGGAACCGCTCGGGACAGGGAGGAAAAGGTCCACCACTAGTAGAGCTCGCTCCTAGAAGTGTGTCGACCCTATGTCCACCACAAGTAGAGCTCGCTCCTAGAAGTGTGTCGACCCTATGCCCACCACTAGTAGAGCTCGCTCCTAGAAGTGTGTCGACCCTATGTCCACCACTAGTAGAGCTCGCTCCTAGAAGTGTGTCGACCCTATGTCCACCACTAGTAGAGCTCGCTCCTTGAAGCGTGTCGACCCTATGTCCACCACTAGTAGAGCTCGCTCCTAGAAGCGTGTCGACCCTATGTCCACCACTAGTAGAGCTCGCTCCTAGAAGTGTGTCGACCGTATGTCCACCACTAGTAGAGCTCGCTCCTAGAAGTGTGTAGACCCTATGTTCACCACTAGTAGAGCTCGCTCCTAGAAGTGTGTCGACCCTATGTCCACCACTAGTAGAGCTCGCTCCTAAAAGTGTGTCGACCCTATGTCCACCACTAGTAGAGCTCGCTCCTAGAAGTGTGTAGACCCTATGTCCACCACTAGTAGAGCTCGCTCCTAGAAGTGTGTCGACCCTATGTCCACCACTAGTAGAGCTCGCTCCTAGAAGTGTGTCGACCCTATGTCCACCACTAGTAGAGCTCGCTCCTAGAAGTGTGTAGACCCTATGTCTACCACTAGTAGAGCTCGCTCCTAGAAGCGTGTCGACCCTATGTCCACCACTAGTAGAGCTCGCTCCTAGAAGTGTGTCGACCTTATGTCCACCACTAGTAGAGCTCGCTCCTAGAAGTGTGTAGACCCTATGTCCACCACTTGTAGAGCTCGCTCCTAGAAGTGTGTCGACCCTATGTCCACCACTAGTAGAGCTCGCTCCTAGAAGTGTGTCGACCCTATGTCCACCACTAGTAGAGCTCGCTCCTAGAAGTGTGTCGACCCTATGTCCACCACTAGTAGAGCTCGCTCCTAGAAGTGTGTCGACCCAATGTCCACCACTAGTAGAGCTCGCTCCTAAAAGTGTGTCGACCCTATGTCCACCACTAGTAGAGCTCGCTCCTAGAAGTGTGTAGACCCTATGTCCACCACTAGTAGAGCTCGCTCCTAGAAGCGTGTCGACCCTATGTCCACCACTAGTAGATCTCGCTCCTAGAAGTGTGTCGACCTTATGTCCACCACTAGTAGAGCTCGCTCCTAGAAGTGTGTAGACCCTATGTCCACCACTAGTAGAGCTCGCTCCTAGAAGTGTGTCGACCCTATGTCCACCACTAGTAGAGCTCGCTCCTAGAAGTGTGTCGACCCTATGTCCACCACTAGTAGAGCTCGCTCCTAGAAGTGTGTCGACCCTATGTCCACCACTAGTAGAGCTCGCTCCTAGAAGTGTGTCGACCCTATGTCCACCACTAGTAGAGCTCGCTCCTAGAAGTATTTAGTCCTGACGCTGGCCCGCTGACCAGGCTCTCATCAAGCTGGCAGGTCCGAGGATCGCTCGGTGACAGGAAAGTTTCAAGTACTTAGTCCCGATGCTGGCCCGCTGACCAGGCTACCATCAAGCTGGCAGTTCCGAGGATCTCTCGGTGACAGGAAAGTTTCAAGTATTTAGTCCCGATGCTGGTCCGCTGACCAGGCTCCCATCAAGCTGTCAGGTCCGAGGATCGCTCGGTGGCAGGAAAGTTTCAAGTATTTAGCACCGATGCCGGCCCGCTGACCAGGCTCTCACCTAGCTGGCAGGGCCGGGAACCGCTCGGGGGCAAGAAGGAAAGTACTTAGCACCGATGCTGGCCCGCTGACCTGACTCTCACCTAGCTGGCAGGGCCGGAAACTGCTTAGGGAGGCTAAGTGTTTTTCCCCCGAGGTAGCTCCACTAGCCGGGCTCTCACTAGCCGGCAGGGTAGGAAGGCCTCTCGGGGAGGCTGTGTTTTTCCCCGAGGTGGCTCAGCTAGCCGGGCTCTCGCTAGCCGGGCTCTCGCTAGCCGGCAAGGTTGGGGGACCTCTCGGGGAGGCGCTGTGGCTTTTCCAAGATATCACCAATAACCGGATTCCCAGCGACACTCGTCGAATATGCAGGGTTGGACATTTCTTTCCGAGCGTGAGCCACGCTCGAAAAGAGCGGGGATTGTGTACAACCCTGTATTCGGCGAGTGGGCCCCCGAGGCCCAAGATAATTTTAGGCCCAATATTTCCAAATCGCGCGACCCCGGGAGGAGGAGGGGTGAGCATTTGGAGGGAGTCGAGTCTGAGGGGCGCATCCCAGGACTGTTCCCTTGTGAGGGCGAGCCGGGGAGGGCCGGGAGGCCTCCGACTCGCCCAGAGCCTTGTGAGGGCGAGCCGGGGAGAACCGGGAGGCCTCTGGCTCGCCCAGAGCCTTGTGGGGGCGAGCCGGGAGGGCCGGGAGGCCTCCGGCTCGCCCACACCCTTGTGCGGGCGAGCCAGGAGGGCCGGGAGGCCTCCGGCTCGCCCACACCCTTGTGGGGGCGAGCCGGGAGGGCCGGGAGTCCTCCGGCTCACCCACACCCTTGTGGGGGCGAGCCGGGAGGGCCGGGAGGCCTCCGGCTCGCCCAGACCCTTGTGGGGGCGAGCCGGGAGGGCCGGGAGGCCTCCGGCTCGCCCACACCCTTGTGGGGGCGAGCCGGGAGGGCCGGGAGGCCTCCGGCTCGCCCACACTCTTGTGGGGGCGAGCAGTGAGGGCCGGGAGGCCTCCGGCTCGCCCATACTCTTGTGGGGGCGAGCTGGGAGGGCCGGGAGGCCTCCGGCTCGCCCACACCCTTGTGGGGGCGAGCCGGGTGGGCCGGGAGGCCTCCGGCTCGCCCACACCCTTGTGGGGGCGAGCCGGGAGGGCCGGGAGGCCTCCGGCTCGCCCACACCCTTGTGGGGGCGAGCCGGGAGGGCTGGGAGGCCTCCGGCTCGCCCACACTCTTGTGGGGGCGAGCTGGGAGGGCCGGGAGGCCTCCGGCTCGCCCACACCCTTGTTGGGGCGAGCCGGGTGGGCCGAGAGGCCTCCGGCTCGCCCACACCCTTGTGGGGGCGAGCAGAGAGGGTCGGGAGGCCTCCGGCTCACCCACACCCGTGTGGGGGCGAGCCGGGAGGGCCGGGAGGCCTCCGGCTTGCCCACACCCTTGTGGGGGCGAGCTGGGAGGGCCGGGAGGCCTCCGGCTCGCCCAGACTCTTGTGGGGGCGAGCTGGGAGGGCCGGGAGGCCTCCGGCTCGCCCAGACTCTTGTGGGGGCGAGCTGGGAGGGCCGGGAGGCCTCCAGCTCGCCCAGAACTTTGTGGGGGCGAGCTGGGAGGGCCGGGAGGCCTCCGACTCACCCAGACTTTTGTGGGGGCGAGCTGGGAGGGCCGGGAGGCCTCCAGCTCGCCCAGAGCCTTGTGGGGGCGAGCTGGGAGGGCCGGGAGGTCTCCGGCTCGCCCAGAGCCTTGTGGGGGCGAGCTGGGAGGGCAGGGAGGCCTCCGGCTCGCCCAGAGCCTTGTGGGGGCGAGCTGGGAGGGCCGGGAGGCCTCCGGCTCGCCCAGAGCCTTGTGGGGGCGAGCTGGGAGGCCTCCGGCTCGCCCAGAGCCTTGTGGGGGCGAGCTGGGAGGGCCGGGAGGCCTCCGGCTCGCCCAGAGCTTTGTGGGGGCGAGCTTGGAGGGCCGGGAGGCCTCCGGCTCGCCCAGACTTTTGTGGGGGCGAGCTGGGAGGGCCGGGAGGCCTCCGGCTTGCCCAGAGCCTTGTGGGGGCGAGCTGGGAGGGCCGGGAGGCCTCCAGCTCGCCCAGAGCCTTGTGGGGGCGAGCTGGGAGGGCCGGGAGGCCTCCGGCTTGCCCAGAGCCTTGTGGGGGCGAGCTGGGAGGGCCGGGAGGTCTCCGGCTCGCCCAGAGCCTTATGGGGGCGAGCTGGGAGGGCCGGGAGGCCCCCGGCTCACCCAGAGCTTTGTGGGGGCGAGCTTGGAGGGTCGGGAGGCCTCCGGCTCGCCCAGACCCTTGTGGGGGCGAGCTGGGAGGGCCGGGAGGCCTCCGGCTCGCCCAAACCCTTGTGGGGGCGAGCTGGGAGGGCCGGGAGGCCTCCTGTTCGCCCAGAACCTTGTGGGGGCGAGCTGGGAGGGCCGAGAGGCCTCCGGCTCGCCCAGAGCCTTGTGGGGGCGAGCTGGGAGGGCCGGGAGGCCTCCGGCTCGCCCAGCTCCAAGCCGGGTAGGCGGTCTGCGTTTAGCGCCCAAGAGTAGCGGGATTTGGCTATCTGCAGCCCAGTTCAAGGGTATTTTGGTAATCTGGCAGAGCAGTTTTCGGCTATTTGCAGACCAACTTCAGAAATCCTATAAATAGGACCAAGGGGGCACCATTTGGAGGGGATCTCATTCTAGGCTAGCTCTCTCCCTCTCTCTCTCCCTCCCCAAGTCTTTCTAGGGGGGTGAGGAGAGCCTCCAGTGGTGCCCAAGCTTAGTAGTGGCTTGGGAGGGGAAGTTCCTAAGGGGCTTCCGGGTATGTGGCGGGACCTCCCCACTAAGCCCTTGGTCCAGTCCCTAGTTCCAACACCTTCAACCTAGAGCTCTCCCTTGGGAGGAGTAAGGATTGGTCGCCCCTCGGCTAGCTGAGGGCCCAGAACTCCACAGAGACTAAGTCTTGTTCGCAAGTCTCAGTTTCAACACATGGTGCGGTGAGCGTGGAGTGTGACCGATTCACGAAATTCTCGAGATGAGCTCCATGGACGGAGGTGGAGGAAGTTCCGACCCAGGTCATTCGCAGCCCCCGGTGGCTGGAGTGACGTTGGAGATGTTTGAAAGCTTCAAGCGAGAGGTCATGCCCCCACTCGCGGTGGCCAGTAGTTCAGAAAGGAGATACCGGTGAGGGGGGAGTGGGGAGGTGCCATACCCCCACTCGCCCACCCTCAAGGGGGCGAGCTCAGGAGGGCGACGCCCTCCCAGCTCGCCCCAGCCCCTCAAGGGGGCGAGCTCAGGAGGGCGACGCCCTCCCAGCTCGCCCCAGCCCCTCAAGGGGGCGAGCTCAGGAGGGAGGCACCGTCCCAGCTCGCCCCGTCTTTTCCAGCCCAGTCCCAAAAGGGGGCGAGCGGGGAGGCATCAGGCCCCCACTCGCTCCACCCCAAAAGAAACCAAGTGAATGTTGATGGTCGAGACCACCTCGGGTGGAGGCTATCCAATAGCCCGGCGAGCGCAGAGGTCAACAATTCGACTCCGCGAGAGCAAGGAAGTAAGGACTTCAAAAGAAAAAGATCCAACCGCCCGAGGTGGAGGCCGGGACCAAACACACCCCCTCCACCACCTCAGCAAACCATGGAGATTGGTGGGGGTAGACGGAGGAGAATCAGAAAAGCAGGAAGAAGAGGGAAAGGAAGGGGTAGGGTGGAGTCTCCCTACTACGACTTCCACCAGGAGGAGGGCCACGCGACGTTCACTTACCCTGAGTTCTCAGAGATGAAGGATGCGAGGGGTCCAGGGCAATAGCAACAACTACCAGAAGAAGTCGAGGAAGACCAAGACTGGGAGTGGGAGGCTCAGTTCGGCTTCCATACTTAAGTTTCATTTTCTAGACTTAAGTTCGTGTAATGCTATGTTCCGTTTCCATGTCTAGTTTTTCCAACATGTACTAGGATGGTTTAATATAATGAAAGTTTTTCAAAAATACTTAGCCCCGATGCTGGCCCGCTGACCAGGCTCCCACCTAGCTGGCAGGGCCGGGAACCGCTCGAGGGCGGGGAAGAGAATGCTTAGCCTCGATGCTGGCCCGCTGACCAGGCTCCCACCTAGCTGGCAGGGCCGGGAACCGCTCGAGGGAAGGGAAGAAAGTATTTAGTCCCGATGCTGGCCCGCTGACCAGGCTCCCATCAAGCTGGCAGGTCCGAGGATCGCTCGGGGACAAGTAAGTCACAAGTATTTAGTCCTGATGCTGGCCCGCTGACCAGGCTCGCACCTAGCTGGCAGGGCCGGGAACCGCTCGGGACAGGGAGAAAAAGGTCCACCACTAGTAGAGCTCGCTCCTAGAAGTGTGTCGACCCTATGTCCACCACTAGTAGAGCTCGCTCCTAGAAGTGTGTCGACCCTATGTCCACCACTAGTAGAGCTCGCTCCTAGAAGTGTGTCAACCCTATGTCCACCACTAGTAGAGCTTGCTCCTAGAAGTGTGCCGACCCTATGTCCACCACTAGTAGAGCTCGCTCCTAGAAGCGTGTCGACCCTATGTCCACCACTAGTAGAGCTCGCTCCTAGAAGTGTGTCGACCGTATGTCCACCACTAGTAGAGCTCGCTCCTAGAAGTGTGTAGACCCTATGTCCACCACTAGTAGAGCTCGCTCCTAGAAGTGTGTCGACCCTATGTCCACCACTAGTAGAGCTCGCTCCTAAAAGTGTGTCGACCCTATGTCCACCACTAGTAGAGCTCGCTCCTAGAAGTGTGTAGACCCTATGTCCACCACTAGTAGAGCTCGCTCCTAGAAGTGTGTCGACCCTATGTCCACCACTAGTAGAGCTCGCTCCTAGAAGTGTGTCGACCCTATGTCCACCACTAGTAGAGCTCGCTCCTAGAAGTGTGTAGACCCTATGTCTACCACTAGTAGAGCTCGCTCCTAGAAGCGTGTCGACCCTATGTCCACCACTAGTAGAGCTCGCTCCTAGAAGTGTGTCGACCTTATGTCCACCACTAGTAGAGCTCGCTCCTAGAAGTGTGTAGACCCTATGTCCACCACTAGTAGAGCTCGCTCCTAGAAGTGTGTCGACCCTATGTCCACCACTAGTAGAGCTCGCTCCTAGAAGTGTGTCGACCCTATGTCCACCACTAGTAGAGCTCGCTCCTAGAAGTGTGTCGACCCTATGTCCACCACTAGTAGAGCTCGCTCCTAGAAGTGTGTCGACCCTATGTCCACCACTAGTAGAGCTCGCTCCTAAAAGTGTGTCGACCCTATGTCCACCACTAGTAGAGCTCGCTCCTAGAAGTGTGTAGACCCTATGTCCACCACTAGTAGAGCTCGCTCCTAGAAGCGTGTCGACCCTATGTCCACCACTAGTAGAGCTCGCTCCTAGAAGTGTGTCGACCTTATGTCCACCACTAGTAGAGCTCGCTCCTAGAAGTGTGTAGACCCTATGTCCACCACTAGTAGAGCTCGCTCCTAGAAGTGTGTCGACCCTATGTCCACCACTAGTAGAGCTCGCTCCTAGAAGTGTGTCGACCCTATGTCCACCACTAGTAGAGCTCGCTCCTAGAAGTGTGTCGACCCTATGTCCACCACTAGTAGAGCTCGCTCCTAGAAGTGTGTCGACCCTATGTCCACCACTAGTAGAGCTCGCTCCTAGAAGTATTTAGTCCCGACGCTGGCCCGCTGACCAGGCTCTCATCAAGCTGGCAGGTCGGAGGATCGCTCGGTGACAGGAAAGTTTCAAGTACTTAGTCCCGATGCTGGCCCGCTGACCAGGCTCCCATCAAGCTGGCAGTTCCGAGGATCTCTCGATGACAGGAAAGTTTCAAGTATTTAGTCCCGATGCTGGTCCGCTGACCAGGCTCCCATCAAGCTGGCAGGTCCGAGGATCGCTCGGTGGCAGGAAAGTTTCAAGTATTTAGCACCGATGCCGGCCCGCTGACCAGTCTCTCACCTAGCTGGCAGGGCCGGGAACCGCTCGGGGGCAAGAAGGAAAGTACTTAGCACCGATGCTGGCCCGCTGACCTGACTCTCACCTAGCTGGCAGGGCCGGAAACCGCTTAGGGAGGCTAAGTGTTTTTCCCCCGAGGTGGCTCCACTAGCCGGACTCTCATTAGCCAGCAGGGTAGGAAGGCCTCTTGGGGAGGCTGTGTTTTTCCCCGAGGTGGCTCAGCTAGCCGGGCTCGCGCTAGCCGGCAAGGTTGGGAGACCTCTCAGGGAGGCGCTGTGGCTTTTCCAAGATATCACCAATAACCGGATTCCCAGCGACACTCGTCGAATATGCAGGGTTGGACATTTCTTTCCGAGCGTGAGCCACGCTCGAAAAGAGCGGGGATTGTGTACAACCCTGTATTCGGCGAGTGGGCCCCCGAGGCCCAAGATATTTTTAGGCCCAATATTTCCAAATCGCGCGACCCCGGGAGGAGGAGGGGTGAGCATTTGGAGGGAGTCGAGTCTGAGGGGCGCATCCCAGGACTGTTCCCTTGTGAGGGCGAGCCGGGGAGGGCCGGGAGGCCTCCGACTCGCCCAGAGCCTTGTGAGGGCGAGCCGGGGAGGGCCGGGAGGCCTCCGGCTCGCCCAGAGCATTGTGGGGGCGAGCCGGGAGGGCCGGGAGGCCTTTGGCTCCTCCACACTCTTGTGGGGGCGAGCTAGGAGGGCCGGGAGGCCTCCGGCTCGCCCACACCCTTGTGGGGGTGAGCCGGGATGGCCGGGAGGCCTCCGGCTTGCCCACACCGTTGTGGGGGCGAGCCGGGAGGGCCGGGAGGCCTCCGGCTTGCCCAGACCCTTGTGGGGGTGAGCCGGGAGGGCCGGGAGGCCTCCGGCTCGCCCACACTCTTGTGGGGCGAGCCGGGAGGGCCGGGAGGCCTCCGGCCCGCCCACACCCTTGTGGGGGCGAGCCGGGAGGGCCGGGAGGCCTCTGGCTCGCCCACACCCTTGTGGGGGCGAGCTGGTAGGGCCGGGAGGCCTCCGGCTCGCCCACACTCTTGTGGGGGCGAGCTGGGATGGCCGGGAGGCCTCCGGCTCGCCCACACCCTTGTGGGGGCGAGCCGAGAGGGCCGGGAGGCCTCCGGCTCGCCCACACCCTTGTGGGGGCGAGCCGGGAGGGCCTGGAGGCCTCCGGCTCGCCCACACCCTTGTGGGGGCGAGCTGGGAGGGCCGGGAGGCCTCCGGCTCGCCCAGACTCTTGTGGGGGCGAGCTGGGAGGGCCGGGAGGCCTCCGGCTCGCCCAGACTCTTGTGGGGGCGAGCTGGGAGGGCTGGGAGGCCTCCGGCTCGCCCAGAACTTTGTGGGGGCGAGCTGGGAGGGCCGGAAGGCCTCCGGCTCGCCCAGACTTTTGTGGGGGCGAGCTGGGAGGGCCGGGAAGACTCCGGCTCGCCCAGAGCCTTGTGGGGGCGAGCTGGGAGGGCCGGGAGGCCTCCGGCTCGCCCAGAGCCTTGTGGGGGCGAGCTGGGAGGGCCGGGAGGCCTCCGGCTCGCCCAGAGCCTTGTGGGGGCGAGCTGGGAGAGCCGGGAGGCCTCCGGCTCGCCCAGAGCCTTCTGGGGGCGAGGTGGGAGGGCCGGGAGGCCTCCGGCTTGCCCAAAGCTTTGTCGGGGCGAGCTTGGAGGGCCGGGAGGCCTCCGGCTCGCCCAGACTTTTGTGGGGCCGATCTGGGAGGGCCGGGAGGCCTCCGGCTCGCCCAGAGCCTTGTGGGGGCGAGCTGGGAGTGCCGGGAGGCCTCCGACTCGCCCAGAGCCTTGTGGGGGCGAGCTGGGAGGGCCGGGAGGCCTCCGGCTCGCCCAGAGCCTTGTGGGGGCGAGCTGGGAGGGCCGGGAGGCCTCCGACTCGCCCAGAGCCTTGTGGGGGCGAGCTGGGAGGGCCGGGAGGCCTCCGGCTCACACAGACCCTTGTGGGGGCGAGCTGGGAGGGCCGGGAGGCCTCCGGCTCGCTCAGACCCTTGTGGGGGTGAGCTGGGAGGGCCGGGAGGCCTCCGGCTCGCCCAGAACCTTGTGGGGGCGAGCTGGGAGGGGTGAGAGGCCTCCGGCTCGCCCAGAGCCTTGTGGGGGCGAGCTGGGAGGGCCGGGAGGCCTCCGGCTCGCCCAGCTCCAAGCCGGGTAGGCGGTCTGCGTTTAGCGCCCAAGAGTAGCGGGATTTGGCTATCTGCAGCCCAGTTCAAGGGTATTTTGGTAATCTGACAGAGCAGTTTTTGGCTATTTGCAGACCAACTTCAGAAATCCTATAAATAGGACCAAGGGGGCACCATTTGGAGAGGATCTCATTCTAGGCTAGCTCTCTCCCTCTCTCTCTTCCTCCCCAAGTCTTTCTAGGGGGGTGAGGAGAGCCTCCAGTGGTGCCCAAGCTTAGTAGTGGCTTGGGAGGGGAAGTTCCTAAGGGGCTTCCGGGTATGTGGCGGGACCTCCCCACTAAGCCCTTGGTCCAGTCCCTAGTTCCAACACCTTCAACCTAGAGCTCTCACTTGGGAGGAGTAAGGATTGGTCGCCCCTCGGCTAGCTGAGGGCCCCGAACTCCACAGAGACTAAGTCTTGTTCGCAAGTCTCGGTTTCAACAGGATCAGCTGCAGAGATCTAGAGAGTGCTGGACGGGCTGTTTAACAAGAAGAATGTAGCGAGGCTACAGTTCCTGGAAAATGAGCTGGCTAGGTCGTCTCAGGGAGATCTCTCTATCTCTACATTCTTCCTAAAGATGAAGAACCTGTGCGCTGAGATTTCAGCACCGGATCCTGATGAGCCAATTTATGAGGCGAAGCTGAAGTGACATCATCTGCGGCTTGTGGAAGGAGTATGCGGCCTTTGTTACGTCGGTGCAGGGTTGGGCAAATCAGCCGTCTCTGCTGGAGCTAGAGAATCTGCTTGCGTCGCAGGAGAGCCTGGCAAGGCAGATGGCGGGGGTGTCAGTTTCTGGGGGAGAAGGTGAGGTTCTCTTCACAGGGAAGAAGAAGAAATGGGATAAGAAGAAGAAGACCGCTGAAGGCAATGGACCTTCAACTTCTGGACAGCAGGAGAGTGGCTATGATCCCAAGGCTGAAGGGAAGAAGAAGGGAGAAGGACACAAATGCTTTAGGTGCGAAAAGCTTGGTCACATCAGGAAGGATTGCTGGGTGAATCTTCAGCCAGGGCATGCTGCTACAGGGAAGAACGAAACTGAGGCCAGACCAAATGATGGAGGATGGGGAGGAGCCTTCTCGGCTTCTGTCGGAGCTGCGGCTCCTATCAACTATCAGAAGGACTGGATCGTGGACTCGGGGTACAGTCATCACCTCACTGGGGACGAGTCAAAGCTTTCTTCAGCGCAGCCTTACTCCGGTAATGATGTTATCATAACTGCTGATAATACTGTGCATACTGTCGAGAAGGTGGGGGTTGTTTCCTTGGGCAATGATAGGGGTCCACTAACGTTGAAGAGTGTCTATCATGTGCCCGGAATGAGGAAAAACCTCTTCTCCGTGACCAACGCTGTTGACGCTGGATATCACGTTCTGTTCGGTCCAACAGAAGTAAGGTTTCTACGATACGTTGAGGTGGTAAAGGCCGATGTCGTTCATGTCAGGAGAAGGGAAAAAGGCTTGTTCATTTTATCGACAAGTTCTTATGTTACAAGATGAGGACAAATGATAATGCCGTTATATGGCACGAGAGGTTGGGGCATGTAGGGATGGATAAGCTGAAAGCTATGGCTATAAAAGGTCTAGTCAAGGGCCTGCCTAGTCTATCTTCCTACGGTGACGGTCATGTTTGCGCGGGATGTCAGTTCGGCAAGTCTCATTGACTGTCGTTTGATAAGTCACATACAAGGAGCAGTGTGCCATTGGAGTGTATCCACGGTGACTTAATGGGACTGACTGCTACCCCAAGCCTCGGAGGCAGCAGGTATATGCTGGTGTTGATCGACGATTACACAAGATATGTTTGGGTATATTTCCTGAAGGAGAAGGCGGAGGCATTTGCCAAGTTTGTGGAGTTCAAGGAGCTAGTGGAGGGTCGACTAGGCCTGCGGATAAAGAAGCTGAGAACTGATAACGGGGGGGGGGGGGGGGGGGGGGAGTTCACCTCTGGTGAGTTCTCTAGTTTTTGCAGGAAGGCGGGCATCCGGAGGGAGCTTACTTGTCCGCATACTCCACAACAAAATGGAGTTGCAGAGCAAAAGATCCATCATTTGATGGAGACCTGCAAGTGTTGGCTGCATGCCAAGAGTATCCCAAGGTCCTTCTGGGCGGAGGGAATGTGTTGTGCCACCTACGTCATCAACATGATGCCTCTCAGTCCCATCAACATGTTGATCCCGCATGAGATGATGTTCAAGGAAAAGCCAAGCGTGGCGCACCTTCGGGTGTTTGGTTCCACCTGCTATGTGCACGTTCCAGATGCGCTTCGGACGAAGCTAGATGCAAAAGCAAGGAAGCTAGTTTTTGTGGGATATGATGATCGGAAGAAGGGCTGGAAGTGCATGGACCCGGAGACGCGGAGATTTTTTGTATCTCGCGACGTCGTGTTTGACGAGGTGATGTCGTACAAGGGAAGTTCTGGTGTTGAGTTACCAGAAAGCAGGGTGGAGGAGCTTGAGAGAGCTGTGGAAAATCTTCAGGTGGAGCTGCCTTTGTCACCAGGTGGTCCATCCATTTCTAGTTCTGAGACGGAGGCTTCTGAATCAGGAAGTAGGGGTAGCGATTGATGCGCAAAACTATGACTGCAAACGACAACGGCAAGTGTACCGCGTCGAAAGTAGTATAGGTTAATAAAACCAAGGTCGTATTAGACTCGGGGCGGTTGAGTAATTCTACTTTGAAAATCGTTATTATCTTATCAATTACAAATTGAGTTGTGGTTGCGAATAGTAAAAACTAGGAGAAATGTTAACGAAATTAAATCGATGGTTAAAAACTAGCACCCGATCTTTGAATCACCTCGGAAATAGAGAATATTGAAATGAGAATAAAATGCAATTCTCTTGTTGAAGAGGCTTTGACCGTGGAGGTTCCCAAAGTATGAACACTCCTCTTTCGAGGTTTAGGTTCAACTAAGCTTAGGTGTATCGACCAAACTTTCGTTCTCAAATCGCATCGCCTAAGACTTGCCTTAGGGTGTGAACCTCGCTATTGAATTTTACTCCAATCCGGAAGAGTTACGTCGTCCTCTCTCGAGGGTTGCGTTCTACTCCTTTTACCAATGAGTGATCGATTCGACTTACGAGCCTCTCAGCTAACTAAAGAACAAAAATAATATGAAGACTATATATTGATGATATAGCCTCATTATAATTTGCTAGATCAAATGTAAATCGTAAGCATTCAACAATTAGAGAAAAACAAATCTAAAAATCATAGCAAAATTTATCTCATCCTCGGATCATCGCGATCGAGCACTATAGGAAATTAGCGGCTCATGGAGATGAAAGAAATTATTCGCATAAAAGTATAACGTCATTTGAAAAGAAATGAATAAAACCTTAAGCTAGAGAGATGAAATTTTATTGCTAGTAGACAAAAGGGGCTACAAAAAGTAAAAATACAACCTTAAGTAAAAATGCAACCTTAACAGTAGAAATATAAAAATCCAAAATACTTAATGAAATATCTTTTCCCAGCAAAAATCTGTCTCCAAAGCCAAAACAGTAACATTAATGATTATTCTCTCTCAAAAACCAAAAACTCCATTTGCTCTTCCCGATGACAATATTTATAGGCAACATCACTATTGAAAATGGCAGCAGGCGGGCAGGAGTGCTGGTTGAAAGCAATAATTGGAGGATGCATCCTTGGAGGCGTTACAAAGGAGGAGTTCTGGTGGATCGCTGACGTGGAGGAGGCGCAAATAGAGGAGCTCGGGCGGATCACTGACGTGGAGAAGGCGCAAATAGAGAAGCTCGGGCGGATCGCTGACGTGGAGAATCTGCTTGGGCGGAGGAGGCGCTGCATGGATGTTGGTGCTCGGAAGAGGTGGTGGTGGCCAGCTTGGAGGAGCTCAGGCGGAGCAGCAGCTGGGTGGTGGCGTTCGGCTGCTTGGAGTGGCTGGCTGCATGGTGGCTGGCGCTGTTGCTGCATGGAGGAGGAGGCGTACAGGGAGGAGGCGGGTCTTGGGCAGAGCAGCAGCTGGGGGAAGTTGCCGGAGCTCCATGCAAAGGTGGCGGTGGTGGATTTTTTTCATTCTTATATATATATATATGTATATATATATGTATATATATATGTATATATATGTATATATATAAATAAATAAATATGTATATATAAATAAATATATATATATATATAAGTTTGAACAAAGGCCTTGCATAGATTTCATGTGAGGGGCTTGAACGGGTGCGGCGGCAACATGAAAATACTTGGACGAGAGTGGTTGTATTCAAAGGTGGCGACGATGGCGTTGCGCTTTCGGGGTTTTGGAGGAAAGATGGCGCGACAGCTTCATCAAAGGCTTAATTCATTTTTAACATCAATAGCATGTTCGCAACACTAAACATGAGATCAATGAAGAGGCGGCGGTTTTCTTGCGATATGAACGTAGAAATCTTATAAAATAGAAAACAAAATATGATTTTTAAGATTTTAATTATAAAACTAAACAAGAAATATAAAAAACATCTAAATATTTAAAGAAATATTAGCCCAAAATGATTACTAAATTACTAGTCATCAAAACACCTCCATACTTACTCGTTGCTCGTCCCGAGCAAACCATTCTTCATAAGGGTAGGAAAAATTAATGCTAGATAGAATCTTGAAAGCTAGAGAGTAAAATGCGAAGTTTTATGCCGACATGCGTAGATGTTTTAGTAGAAAGACGTTCTTGGCATAAATACTAATTTATGAAATAATTAAAAATGCGTTATTAATTATTTATTATCACTTTTAAAAAGAGTCGACGGTCAATCTCAAAGTTATGTAGAGGGAGAAAATAGCGTGATCGCTGAGATTTAAATTACTAGATGTTGACGCTCGGGGTGGCCTCCAAAGAAATCCATCAATGTCGATGGCCATAGGCTTGCCTGTTTGCACTCCACTGCACTCCATACTAAATCAACATTATGGATCTTTAGGACTTAAATAGGGTGTAATTTAAGGCTTGGGTTTAAGGGCGAGGTAAACAATGATAAACATGAAGGCTTATTCCACTTAAACAAAGAGTTTTGAGCTAAAAGAAAACAATGACTACCACAAAATAGAGAGGCTTTTACCCCCATACTCACATTTTGCAAAGGGGAACACTCCCTTTCTCCTTTATTTATACCATAATTCTTCATAATTGGGATCATTCCAAGTATGTATGTGCATACCTAGGCCGCATATCATTATGAGATTTTTGCTTTTTGATATAAACATATTTCTTTTGAATTGACAACCATGTTTTTTTTTTGAAAAATTGTCTCTTCACCGTATCATCTAAAATTTTTCAACAATTTAGCTCAAAAATTGAAGTGTACATGGGTTTTGCTTTTTTGGTTTTGGTGGCGAAATGGTGAGGGTTTATACAAAAAAAGGTAAAAAGGCTCAAATTTGTGTTAACAACGGTAGTAATTTTAGGATTGGATGCAAGAGCTCAAACTGTCCAAAGAAAGGCCTAAGTCATTTCCATAAGGTTAATTATTCTAAAGTGCAAATGCTTTGAAGATAGCTAAAGGCAAGTTCTAGACATCGAGAAAGGACACCCTTCTGGTCGATTCGAGTAATTGCTTTCTAACAATCTTCTACACACTCACCAAAACTACTTTTAGATAATCACCGGATTCGTATTAGAAGTAAAATAAATTATTTCTATGCAAATTAACAAATCATAATTTTAGATCTATGCCAAGAATTTAATTCTACACCAATACTACTCAAACACATGCATTTGACTAGAAGCACTGCATGAGTCAACAATTTTACTCAAAAGTTTCAAAAGACTATTCTTGCACAAAAAATTCTTAGTCCATATGAAAAATAAGTCTACTTTAGAACTTACAATTAAGCAAGCTAGGACGTTTTGATAAACTAAATGAAAATGAACATTTCCTAATATTTTTTTTTTAGTTCTTGGACTTCCCAAGGTCAACCCGGTGAAGGGCTCACAAGGTACTAGAGGCTGTGATGGGAATTCAAGCCCAAAGCATCCTTTCCAAGAAATTTATTTTTTTATTAAATTAAATATATAGTTTTTTAGAAATTAAAATTCCAACAAAATGATATATGCTGCACCCCCATACTTAAAAGTAAACATTGTCCCCAATGTTTAAAACTAAGTATGAAGACAAAAAAAACTAAAATGACAATAAAGAAGATAAAAATAAATGACTAAAGGGTGAAGAGGGCTTCCCTGGTTGGTAGACGGGGTTGCCGGACAAACACCTGCAGAATTAAAATCAACAACAAGAAAGGAAATAACAAAAATAAAAGGGATAACGTTGGGGTGCCTCCCAAAAGCGCTTTGTTTACCGTCGCATAGCTTGACTAAGTGACGTTTTATTAAAAGTTTGGTAAGTTAAGTGATTCTATTTTTCCGGTTGAGGGGTCGCCGGAGTGATATAATTTCAAACGGTGTCCATTAACCTTGAATGAGACGTTTTCCGGGTGCTCAATTAGTACGGTCCCATATGGCCAAACATCTTTTACAACAAAGGGGCCGGACCATCGAGACTTCAATTTTCCCGGAAAAAGCCTAAGTCTAGAATTAAAAAGAAGGACAAGATCTCCCGGCAAAAATGATTTTGGATTTTTAATGTTTCTATCATGATAAAACTTAGTTCTCTCCTTATAGAATTTGTTATTTTCATAGGCGTTAGCACGCCATTCATCCAGCTCATTTAATTGCATTTTTCGTTGGTCGGAAGCTAAGTTTAAATCTAAATTTAAAAATTTAAGCGCCCAATATGCGCGATGTTCTAATTCCACCGGTAAATGACACGCTTTCCCGTAGACTAATCGGTATGGCCAATGGCGGTCTTGTACGTTGTCCGATAAGCCCATAAGGCGTCATCTAATTTAAACGACCAATCCTTTCTATTATTAGACACCGTTTTTTCTAAAATTCTTTTCAGCTCACGGTTTACCACCTCCCCTTGCCCATTTGTTTGTGGGTGATAGGCGGTGGAGAGTTTATGTGTAACACCGCACTTTGCTAAAATTTTAGCAAGTTGGCTGTTACAAAAATGTGTTCCCCTATCACTCACTAGTGCGCGTGGTGTGCCAAATCTTGAAAATAATTGTTTCAAAAAATTTACGACGACTCTTGCGTCATTGGTGGGAAGGGCTTGTGCTTCTGCCCACCTTGACACGTAGTCAACCGCAACAAGAATAAATTTATTATTGTTAGAAGGAGGTAGGGGACCTATGAAATCTAAACCCCACAAATCGAATATTTCGCATTCTATGAATATATTTTGTGGCATCTCATCTCGGTTAGAAAGATTACCTGACCGCTGGCAACTATCGCATTTACTCACAAGAGTGTGAGCATCTTTGAATAGGGTGGGCCAGTAAAAGCCCGCCTCTAGTACCTTTCTTGTAGTCCGGTTTGCTTGATAGTGACCACCCGTTGGTCCATCGTGGCAGTGCCGTAATATTTGGACGCCTTCCTCGCCTGAAATACACCTTCTTACCACTTGGTCTGCGCAGATCCGAAATAAAATTGGGTCTTCCCAAAAGTAAATTTTCAAGTCCGAAAAGAATTTCTTCTTTTGTTGACTTGAAAAATTCTTTGGGAGGACCCGAGCCACTAAATAATTGGCAAGATCCGCATACCAAGGGGTGGAAGAAGTCATTACTTTTCAATGGCGAGGAGGCGCTCTTCAGGGAATTTATCATCAATTTCGGCCTCCACCAGTTCTCCTGCCGTCGGGTTCTCCAATCTCGAGAGGTGGTCGGCCGCCAAGTTCTCCGCTCCTTTCTTTTCTCGGATCTCCAAATTGAATTCTTGCAACAAGAGAATCCATCTCAGTAGTCGGGGCTTGGCGTCCCCTTTATCTAGCAAGTACCGAAGAGCAGAGTGGTCTGTAAAAACAATAATCTTTGATAGCGTTATATATGAACGAAATTTATCAAATGCAAAAAAAATCGCTAAAAGTTCTTTTTCCATTGTTGTATAATTAGCTTGGGCGGATGTAAGCGTTTTGCTTGCGTAATAAATTGGGTGAAAATATTTATTCACCCGTTGACCCAAGACTGCACCTACAACAAAATTGCTTGCATCGCACATGATTTCGAACGGAAGAGACCAATCCGGCGCAATTAAAATTGGCGAGTTGATAAGTTCATTTTTAATTTTATTGAATGCCTTAGAACATTTCTCATCAAAAATAAAAGCGGTTTCTTTTTCTAATAGATGTGTTAACGGTTTTGTAATTTTTGAAAAATCTTTAATAAGCCGTCTATAGAAACCCGCATGCCTAGAAAACTCCTAATAGATTTAATATTAGTAGGCGGAGGGAGTTTTTCTATGACCTCGATCTTGGACCGGTCGACCTCGATCCCTTTACTTGAAACTTTATGTCTGAGGACTAATCCCTCTTGGACCATAAAGTGACACTTCTCCCAGTTGAGTGTCAGGTTCGTGTCTTCGCAGCGTTGAAGAACACGATCTAGATTATTTAAACAACTTTTAAAAGAATCGACAAAGACTGAAAAATCATCCATAAAAACTTCCATGACGTCCTCTACTAATTCGTTAAAAATTGCCAACATACATCTTTGAAATGTAGCCGGCGCGTTACAAAGACCAAACGGCATCCTCCGATAAGCGAAGGTGCCGAAAGGTCAAGTGAACGTGGTTTTCTCTTGGTCTTCGGGCGCGATTGGAATTTGAAAGTATCCCGAAAGACCATCAAGAAAACAATAGTGTGAGTGACCGGATAAACGTTCTAAGATTTGGTCAATGAAGGGTAACGGGAAGTGATCCTTATGGGTAGCATCATTTAATTTTCTATAATCGATGCATACCTGCCAACCCGTAACAGTACGGGTTGGGATTAACTCATTATTTTCATTGGAAACTACCGTTATCCCGCCCTTCTTAGGCACGACTTGCACTGGGCTAACCCAAGTGCTATCAGAAATTGGGTAAATAATCCCCGCGTCTAGTAATTTTATAATTTCAGCTTAACGACGTCCTTCACATTGGGATTAAGACGTCGTTGAGGCTGAATAGTGCCGCGAGAATTATTTTCTAAATATATTTTATGCGTGCAAAAAGATGGGCTAATTCCCTTGATATCCGAAAGTTATCATGCATATTTAAAATTTTAATTAATTCAGAAATTTCCGAATCGTTAAGCGCAGAAGAAATGATTACAGGCAATTTTGAATTCTTTTCTAAAAAAATATATTTTAAATGATCCGGAAGTTGTTTTAACTCTAGGTTCGGCGGTTCTTCATAAGAAGATTTTATTTTGAAGTTTTTTAAATTTATTTGTTCAAACGGCAACGGCCGAGTTACTTCTTTTAGACAAAATAAATTTGCCAACTCCGAATCTTCAACATTTTTCATGATTAATTCAGAAAATGACGATAAATCTTCATCAAAATTTATTTCTAAAGTATAACAAGAATCGTCATTTGAAAAAGAATTTCTCATAGAGTTGTTTATACTAAAAATAACTTCTTCATCCCTAACTCGTAGGAGAAGTTTGCCATTACTAACGTCAATTATTGCCCGGGAGGTGGCGAGGAAAGGACGTCCGAGTATAATGGGTACTTCAGCGTCTTCCTCAATGTCTAGGATGACAAAGTCTACCGGGAAGGTAAATTTGTCAACCTTAACAAGCACATCCTCAATAACCCCAATTGGGTATTTTATCGATCGGTCTGCAAGTTGGATGCTGATTTTTGTTGGGCTTGGATTACCTAAACCAAGCTTTTTAAATAATGAAAACGGCATCAAATTAATACTAGCGCCCAAATCTGCCAGTGCGTGTTTTATTTATAAATTATCGAAGAAGCAAGGGATGGAGAACCGCCCCGGGTCCTTTAATTTTTGTGGTAATTTATTTAACAAAACCGCCGAACATTCTGCGTTTAGAGATATACGAGAAAAATTTTCAAGTTTCTTTTTATTTGAAAGTAAATCTTTTAGATACTTAGCGTACTTGGGCATTTGGGCTAACGCCTCGCAGAATGGAACATTTATTTGGATTTGTTTTAAAATTTCAATAAATTTTTTATATTGCTCCTCATTGCGCTCATCTTTAAATTTCAAAGGATAAGGAATAGAAGGATTTTTAATAATACGCGGAGCTAATGTAGAAGAAGGTAAAGTAGAAGAAGAAATAACTTGCGGAGATGAAGTTGAAACGTTTACCTCGGGTCCAGCCAAATTTGTAGAAGTTACCTCCTTTCCACCGCGGAGGGTTATTGCATTAGCGCTCTCCCTTGGATTGGGCTCAGTATTGCCTGGTAGAGCTCCTTGCTGGCGTTCAGAGAACATCTTGGCGAGTTGTCCAATCTGATTTTCTAAGCTTTTAATGGATCCGGATAGGTTCCGGATGTTGGTATCATTGGAGGCAACGTATTTGGTGAAGACCTCTTCAAATGAAGAGGGCTTGTGTGGTGGTGGCGGAGCGAATCTGGGAGGATTCACTTGTGGCGGACGCTGAGCATTATTGGGGTTGCTCCATGAAAAATTAGGATGATTCCTTAAACCCGGATTATAACAATTATTTAACGGAAGATTATTACTCGGGTTATAAGGAGGATGATAGGAGTTCCCCATATAATGTACTTGCTCTTGAATAAAATTATTACTATAATAATTATTATAATTATAATTATTATCCCCATTAGTGGCGGAGGAAGCAGACATCTCCGACACTTGCTTAGTAAGCCATTCTACTTGATGTGCTAAATTCGGGGTGGCCTCGACTTCAAAGAGTCCGGTCGTCTTGTTAGGACGCGACCGTGGCGCATTCCACTGATAAGCATTCATGGCCATCTCCTCAAAAAGCTCTTGAGCGGCCTCGGGGGTTTTGTTATTCAAAGTTCCCCCAGCTGCCGCATCAATCATTTGCCTCATTTGGAGATTCAAACCATTGTAGAATGTTTGAACTTGTTGCCATAAAGGAAGGGCGTGGTGAGGACATCTTCGCAATAATTCCTTGATGCGCTCCCATGTGTCATAGAGAGACTCCGAGTCTATTTGCATAAATGAGAGAATGTCCGTACGTAATTTAGCGGACTTTGCCGGAGGAAAATATTTTGTTAAAAATTTTTCCACAATTTCGGCCCATGTAGTGATAGAGCCACTAGGAAGAGTGGTCAACCACTGCTTGGCCTTAGTCCGCAAAGAAAAAGGTAATAAACGCAAACGAATGGCGTCATCAGTGACGCCATTAATTTTAAAAGTATCGCAGATTTCCAAGAAATTAAATAAATGCAAATTAGGATCTTCATCCGGTAAGCCGTCAAAAATGACGGATTGCTGGACATACTGAATGATACTCGTTTTTATTTCAAAATTATTATTCGCCACAGTCGGGCGAATAATGCTTGATTGTGTTCCCTCCCAATTTGGCTTCACATAATAGGACATAGTCCGTAGCGGAGCCTCATTATGGTCGGGGTCACCCAATATATCTTCGTTAGTCTCTCCGACTGACTCTTCGCGAATTATTGGCAGATCACTAAATCAGAGATGTCGCCGCAAGGTGCGCTCGATTTCCGGATCAAAACCAAATTCAAGATTAATTGAAGAGTTTCCTCGGTTCATAAACCAAAAGAAAAGAAAAGATGCGGAAAAAGAAAATGGGAAAAATAAGATTTTAGATAAATAAATTTATTTTTTTATTTTATATATATACATATATATATATATTTTAAATAGGTGATTTAAAATTAGTCCTGGACTTCCCAAGATCTGCCCGGTGAAGGGTTTGCAAGGTACTAGAGGTTGTGATGGGAATTCAAGCCCAAAGCGACCTTTCCAGGAATTTAGATTACGCCTTTTAAGATTTTTAAAATTTTAAAAAGAAAGGGGTGAGAAGAAAGAGAACAATAAAATTAATAACTATTTCTTTTTCAAATTATCGACCAAAGTCCCCGGCAACGGCGCCAAAAACTTGATGGGCAAAACTATGACTGCAAACGACAACGGCAAGTGTACCACGTCGAAAGTAGTATAGGTTAATAAAACCAAGGTCGTATTAGACTCGGGGCGGTTGAGTAATTCTACTTTGAAAATCGTTATTATCTTATCAATTACAAATTGAGTTGTGGTTGCGAATAGTAAAAACTAGGAGAAATTTTAACGAAATTAAATCGATGGTTTAAAACTAGCACCCGATCTTTGAATCACCTCGAAAATAGAGAATATTGAAATGAGAATAAAATGCAATTCTCTTGTTGAAGAGGCTTTGACCATGGAGGTTCCCAAAGTATGAACACTCCTCTTTCGAGGTTTAGGTTCAACTAAGCTTAGGTGTATCGACCAAACTTTCGTTCTCAAATCGCATCGCCTAAGACTTGCCTTAGGGTGTGAACCTCGCTATTGAATTTTACTCCAATCCGGAAGAGTTACGTCGTCCTCTCTCGAGGGTTGCGTTCTACTCCTTTTACCAATGAGTGATCGATTCGACTTACGAGCCTCTCGGCTAACTAAAGAACGAAAATAATATGAACACTATATATTGATGATATAGCCTCATTATAATTTGCTAGATCAAAGGTAAATCGTAAGCGTTCAACAATTAGAGAAAAACAAATCTAAAAATCATAGCAAAATTTATCTCATCCTCGGATCATCGCGATCGAGCATTATAGGAAATTAGCCGCTCATGGAGATGAAGAAATTATTCGCATAAAAGTATAACGTCATTTGAAAAGAAATGAATAAATCCTTAAGCTAAAGAGATGAAATTTTATTGCTAGTAGACAAAAGGGGCTACAAAAAGTAAAAATACAACCTTAAGTAAAAATGCAACCTTAACAGTAGAAATATAAAAATCCAAAATACTTAATGAAATATCTTTTCCCAGCAAAAATCTGTCTCCAAAGCCAAAACAGTAACATTAATGATTATTCTCTCTCAAAAACCAAAAACTCCATTTGCTCTTCCCGATGACAATATTTATAGGCAGCATCACTGTTGAAAACGGAAGCAGACGGGCAGGAGTGCTGGTTGAAAGCAATAATTGGAGGATGCATCCTTGGAGGCGTTACAATGGAGGAGTTCCGGTGGATCGCTGCGTGTAGGAGGCGCAAATAGAGGAGCTCGGGTGGATCGCTGACATGGAGAAGGCGCAAATAGAGGAGCTCGGGCGGATCGCTGACGTGGAGAATCTTCTTGGGCGGAGGAGGCGCTGCATGGATGTTGGAGCTCGAAAGAGGTGGTGGTGGCAAGCTTGGAGGAGCTCAGGCGGAGCAGCAGCTGGGTGGTGGCGTTCGGCTGCTTGGAGTGGCTGGCTGCATGGTGGCTGGCGCTGTTGCTGCGTGGAGGAGGAGGCGTACAGGGAGGAGGCGGGTCTTGGGCGGAGAAGCAGCTGGGGGAGGTTGCCGGAGCTCCATGCAAAGGTGGCGGTGGTGGGTTTTTTCATTCGTATATATATATATATATATGTATATATATGTATATATATATGTATATATATATGTATATATATATATGTATATATATAAATAAATATATATGTATATATAAATAAATAAATATATATATATATATAAATTTGAACAAAGTCCTTACATAGATTTCACGTGAGGGGCTTGAACGGGTGCGGCGGCAACATGAAAAAACTTGGACGAGAGTGGTTGTATTCAAAGGTGGCGACGATGACGTTGTGCTTTTGGGGTTTTTTAGGAAAGATGGCGCGGCAGCTTCGTCAAAGGCTTAATTCATTTTTAACATCAATAGCATGTTCGCAACACTAAACATGAGATCAATGAAGAGGCAGCGGTTTTCTTGCGACATGCACGTAGAAATCTTATAAAATAGAAAACACATAATATTAGAATAGAAAATATGATTTTTAAGATTTTAATTATAAAACTAAACAAGAAATTTAAAAAACATCTAAATATTTACAGAAATATTAGCCCAAAATGATGACTTAATTGCTGGAAGTGCATGGACCCGTAGACGCGGAGATTTGTTGTATCTCACGACGTCGTGTTTGACGAGGTGACGTCGTACAAGGGAAGTTCTGGTGTTGAGTTACCAGAAAGCAGGGTGGAGGAGCCGGAGAGAGCTGTGGAAAATCTTCAGGTGGAGCTGCCTTTGTCACCAGGTGGTCCATCCATTTCTAGTTCTGAGACGGAGGCTTCTGGATCAGGAAGTAGGGGTAGCGATGCTCCTAGTACGTCTGGAAGGGAAGCTATGGAAGAAGCAGCTGAGGATAATATGAGTCAGGGGAAGGTGTTGAGGAGATCAAAGCGAACAATCATTGCCCCTGATCGCTATAAAGGAGGAAACATGGTGAGCTTTGTCTCATGTTTCTTTGCTGCCCCCCTGGATGAGCGGGAGCCGTCGAGCTTTGAGAAGGCCAAAGGCGTGAAGCAGTGGGACATAGTTATGGAAGAAGAGAAGGCAGCTCTTGAGAAGAATGAGACCTGGTCTTTGGTGCCCAGGCCCAAGGGTATCACCCCTGTGACATGCAAATGGGTCTATAAGCTCAAGAAGAAGGCAGACGACAGTATCGAGCGATACAAGGCTCGCCTTATGGCTCGTGGATTCTCGCAGCAATACGGTGAAGATTATGAAGAGACATTTAGTCCGGTGGATAAGATGACTTCAGTTCGGTTCATTATTGCCTTGGCGGCATTTTATGGGTGGGAGATCTGGCAACTCGACGTAAAGAATGCTTTCTTGTACGACGAGATTGACAAAGATATCTTCATGATTTAGCCGCCAGGTTTTATATCTGAAGATTTTCCAGACTATGTCTATAAGTTGAAGAAGGCTCTGTATGGGTTGAAGCAAGTGCCGAGGGCGTGGTACAGGAAGATCGCAGAATATCTCTTATTCTGTGCATTCGGTGCTTCAGACTCTGATTCAAGCTTGTTTGTCAAGAAGAACGGGGAGCTTCAAGTCATCGTATTGCTTTACGTTGACGATATGATCGTGACGGGGAATTCGAAGGAGGAGGTAGCAAAGCTTCGGGCTGAACTATCTATCTGATTTGAGATGAAGGACTTGGGTGAACTTCGCCATTTCCTTGGACTCAAAGTGCAGAGGAAGGAAAGTGGAGTGCTGGTGTCCCAAGATGGATATTGTAACACCCTGCCAGTACGAAAAGTATAACAGCAGGTCCGGCCGGGACCCCACGCCATACAAACCACACTAGTTAGGAGTTAAAAGGTGATAACCAGAAAAGTAACTACAAAACGAGAGTACAAAAACGTAAGCGGAAGCATTAATTAAACCATTCAAAAAGACATGTCCACTATCATAGGAATGAGTCCAGAAGTAAGAGTTACGGCCTTAGGGCCTTACATCAAATCAATGTACAAAACTCCAAAAAGGCATACATCGGCACGCAGGCCCGCAATACATGAGAAAACAGGAAAAAGGCTGGCCTTCGAGGGCCAACACAGCAAAGGGGCCAACGCCCGCTACTTCCCGCTAGGCTCACCTGCACCTGCATAAGAACATTCCACCAAGCGGTGGCAAACAAAGTAACGGTCAGCACAGCTGACCAAATTATAACGACCCCACCCCTTTCCCGGGGTGGCGGAGCTTCTACCCTGCAAGCAAGCTATACTAGCACAAATACTAGTATACAGAAGGTGCAACTACACAAGGTGAGGTTTCAAGCACAAACAATCTTCTAGGTTGAGCATCAAAAAGAAGGGAACCTAGGTATGCACATAATGTTGGTTGGGTTCACCCGAAGGTTTCCCACAACCGCCTAAGCAATCGCATGAGGCTAAACATAACATCAAATTCACAACACTCCACCCTAAGGGTCACTACCTTAGGTGGGAAACAAGAGCTTTTGGTCGGTCTAGGTATGACACCTTCCACGACCTCTCCCATGATCACACGGCTTTCATGAGGAAGGGACCTCTCGCCGATCTGCATGGAAACGGGTTCGGTTCAGCTTTGCCCGTGCTCTAATCGTCGCGATCTATCGCACGACGCGGGTACGGCTTCACCTCGGCCCGTAAGGGTTTAGCACTTTCAAGTGCTACACTAAAATATACGCTACGCACCTAACCCCTTCACAAGGATCTAGGCTTCGCGAATTCTCAACAAGGGAGCTACATACGCTCCGCATCAATTTCGTGGTGAAGGTTTGCCTTCATCCAAACCTCAAAGCATGGGGCTTTCGTTAGGATCTTCACAAGACGCCTACACTTAACTCCCGCAATACTATAGGTGAGTTCACGGAGTCATTCTCCGGCACGCATCCTAGGCCTAACCTAAATGCAACGTCGCAAATCAAGCATCACCGATTCGGGCTCACGGCCACGAATAGGTTTCACACACAATGCCTAAATCCGCACGACTACCGGATTTTCTACATGCAATATGCCGGGGACGGACACAATCTACCCGGAGTCCCGAAGGACTTGAGGAAATCCTACACTTCACCCATTTGGTGAAAGAGATACCTCATGCAAGCAAAGAAAGAGGAATAAATGGACAAATACAAGTCCGAAGTTCGGGAGGAAGAATCGTTACCCTAGACGTGTTCTTCTTCGCCATGGATCCGAGATTCTACGCGGAGGGAAAGAACCGCACCGGGCTGCACTCTCCGGATTTGGAAACGGCTCGCGAAACGGAGCTCCGGAGCTCCGTCAATGGCGAAATCTCCTCTTCTTCTTCCTTGCCCCCTTCTTCTTCCTCTAGCCTAGGAGAGAGAAACACTATGAAATAATGAGGGTTTAATCCCTCTCCAAAGCCCTAAGACCCCCCAGCATTAAATCCCAGCCGTTGGATCGAATTCCAAGAAATTTGATCGGTCGG
The DNA here is from genome assembly GCA_033032865.1 of Dactylorhiza incarnata. Taxonomy (NCBI): domain Eukaryota; kingdom Viridiplantae; phylum Streptophyta; class Magnoliopsida; order Asparagales; family Orchidaceae; genus Dactylorhiza; species Dactylorhiza incarnata. The sequence goes on from JAWHQI010000068.1 coordinate 6,881,392, forward strand.
ATCCTCTTCTCCGCTCAAAATCGCGGAACAGAATAAACAGGGCGCACGATCACAGGCGCACGGTCAGTGGTCGTGCGCGACGAGGGCAATGGTCGTGCGCACTATCCGGGACAGAACTCTGAATTCTTGCGAATAAGCGCACGATCGCTGGCGCACGATCACTGGTCGTGCGCGAAGAGGGAAATGGTCGTGCGCACTGTCCGAGACAGAACTCGATTCTCTTCTGAATTAACGCACGATCGCTGGCACACGATCACTGGTCGTGCGCGATGAGGCCACTGATCGTGCGCTAAGAGCAGACATGGAAAATTCTAGCCTGCTTCACGTGCCGCACTACCACTCCGCCTACTTCGCGGAACTACCAGATTTGGGGTGTTACAGATATGCAGAGCGAATCGTGGAGTGATTCGGCATTAAGGAAGGGAAATGCATTTCTACACCTTTGGAGAAGGACATGAAACTTCGGAAGGATGAGGGGAGGATTCTGGAAGAATCGATTGTGTTCCGAGCTCTGGTTGGGAGCTTGATTTATATGATAATCACTTGGCCGGATATTGCGTATGCAGTTGGCAGGGTGAGTCGTTATATGGCGGAACCACGGATGCCTCATCTACTAGCGGCCAAGAGTATTTTGAAGTATGTCAAGGCGACTTCGGATATGGGTCTCCTATACAGGAGGGATGTGGGCTTCGAGGTGCATGGGTACATGGATGCTGATTATGAGGGAGATTCGGATGATAGGAAGTCGACGTCTGGATTCGTCTTCATGGCGGGCCCTACGGCTATATCATGGTGCAGCAAGAAACAGGATTCTGTGTCTGTCTCTACCACGGAAGCAGAATACAAGGCTTCGGCCTTGGCAGCTCAAGAAGCCATCTGGCTTAAGAGGTTGGTTGGAGATGTTCATAAGGAGGTTCGGGGTCCGACTCTGCTCCGCGGAGACAATGAGAGTGCACTCAAACTGGTTACTAATCTAGTGTGTCTTACGAGGACCAAACATATCGAGATCGAGCATCATTTCATTCGTGAGAAGGTGCTGGAGGGGTCTCTTTTGGTCGAGCATGTTCGGAGTCTGGACAACGTTGCTGACATATTCACAAAGGCGTTGGCGAAGGGGCTGTTCACTCGACTGAGGAGTTTACTTGGGCTGTTTTCAACTTCCAACTTCAACAGGGAGTGTTGAAAATGTTGATGTGTGAAGTTGGCGGTCTGGGAGGTGATCGCGCGGTCTGGTCTAACCACGTGATCTTGCGGTCTCCTCTGCGGTCTGACCTATTCGGTCTAGCCGTAGTTCATTCGGCCTGACCACTGTTCTTTCTGTCCAAGGTGCCTAGGTGAGGCCGTGCGGTCTAGTTCATGTGACCGTGTGGCGAGCTGGTTTTAGAGGTGAGGCCACGCGGTCTGGTTCGTGAGACCGCATGGCGAGCTGTATTCTGTACTGTGCGGGTTAAGCTGTTAACTACACAGGGTTGCTGGTCTGGTATCCGGCAGTCCGGTCAGGTGATTGTCTGGGTTCTTGTTGATGTGCGCCGACTAAGGTTCTCTGAGTCATGTGGTCTCCCTTTTGTGTTCGCATAAGCCGGTCTCTTGGCGATCTGCTGATGTATGCGAATACTAGTGGTGGGCATCATGACCATGCGGGTTGTCATGATCGCGCGACTTCTTGGTGGAGTGGCGATCTCCTGGTCAGGATTGAAGTCGGCGAGCTCACATAGCGCATGGCGATCTTCTGCTGATCGCGCGGGTAGACCAATCTTGGTCGCGCGATCAGGGCGCTGACTCTATCTCATAGGGTGGTGTCTGGATCTGGTCCCACGCCTATAAATAGGTGTCACTGTAGCAGCAATATTAATCGCACCAAGTGTAAGCTGAACTCGCGCCTAGTTCGTGCTGTCTCTCTTTTTGGTGACCGCCCGGTTTGCGGATTGAACTTCTTTTGTGCAGCTTCTGCGGATTGTGCTAACAGCAGCGGTCACTTCTTCCTCTAAAGTGTCCGAGCGGTCTTGCGGCTTGCAGTGTGGGTTGCTGGAGTTCGAGAGAATCAGTGGAGTTCGAGAGGTCGCATAGCTTCAGTGGTGTTGTTCAAGTTGCCGTCAGTCTGTTCGCGCGGTCTCCTTTTCTAGTAGCGCGAACACCCTGACCGCGCGGTTTGGCGGCTTCATTGTTCAGACCGCCAATTATCTTTCTTCAGCATTGTATTTTTACTTTTGGTTTTGTGTACTGGCGAAATCATGTCTCGCCATGTATACCTCGCCCTGTAATGAAGATTCCTGCTGATTGTTTTGTTCCATGTGCTTCTGGTTATTGGCTGTAACTTTAAGTTGTACGATTCCTGCTCACTCCTAGATCTACAGAAAATTTCACACTATAGGATCCTGGAGTGGATCAGCCCGTTGGCTTATAGACTAGAGCTACCGCCGGAGTTAGCGGGATTGCATGACGTCTTCCATGTCTCCTCCTTTAGGAGAACTCTACTACGGTTGGAGCAGCGAATTTCTTCTATAGACGGCCCGGTAGCCTCCGATTGATTGATTCACTTGGAGCTGGTCCGGATAGACGACACCGAGGTGCGAGTCTTGCGGCACAAGAAGCTCCCGCTGGTTAAGGTCCTGTGGAGAAATCATGGACAAGAGAAGCTTATCAGGGAGACACTAGAACTGATGCATCAGAAGTATCCAGAGCTTTTTGCGTCAGGTATAATTAGTTTCTTAAGGGATGTTACATACAATCGCTTGCGGTAGAAACCCTGCAGGCCTAACCTAAATTTTAGGGACGAAATTAATTTTTTTGTTTATTGGGATTTGTAACATGCCCCAAACAACTAGACCCCTAGAGTGGTTTTGTCATGAATAGGTCATGACAAAACCCTAGGAAGCTTGAAGAGACCTCTTGGCCTTAGCCAAGAAGAAGGAAACACAGTGGTCTGCAAATTGCAATTTCCAGTTACCAAGCTTAGGGTTAGACTTTTGGACCTCACCTTGATCCTTTAACCCATTAGGGGTCCCTTAGAGCACCAAGGGCCCATTGGGGTCAACCTAAGAGGCCAAGTTGACCAAAGTCAACATTAACCTTAAATTGGTCAAAGTAGCCTAATTAGGGTCAATTGGCTCTCACCCTGCCAAATTGACCTTGACCCTACCATTATAAGGATATTAGGGACCCAATGGATCAAAAATCCCCATCATGGGGCCGCCAATTTGATCTAAGTCAACTCTAGCCCTATTTTGGTCAAACTGCCCTATTGTGGGTCAATTGGCCTCCACATTGCCAAATTGACCCTAACTAGACCTTCCTAACCATTAGGGGAGGCCACTGGGTCACTACCCACCCATTAGGGTCAACTCAAATGGTCAAATTGACCAAAGTCAACTCCACCCTAAATTTAGCTCAAAATGACCAATTTTGACCTAATCAAGCCCAATCCACTTGGGCTAGACCCAATTTAAGTGGTCCACCGGCTAATGGGGTTGGGAGTTACTGAAATTACCATTCAATTTCAGAGAATTTGTCCAGGAGAGAGAAAACACCATTTTCCCCAAATATGGTGGAGAGAGAAAGAGAGGAGTAATGACATTCATGGCCAATGGAGGCCAATTGATCTCCCAATTGATGGGGATTCATCTCCTCTGGCTATTACAAGAATTTTAGGAGTTTTTCCAGCCCACATGGGGGCTGAAATGGGGAGTTTTCAGCATGGCCGAAATTAGCCATTAATGGACTTCATGGCAATTGAAGCCATGACTCTCCCTCTCCACAAATTGAGCACTATAACTCCATCATTGGACTGAGAGGACCATTTCCCCCACTTACCTGAAGAAATCATGCAACTTGGTGTGGAGGTTTCCATAGCTTCCAAGCTCCAAGGTCGGCCATGGTGATGGGCTAATCGGCAAGGCTTCAAGGCTCCACACAGGTCTGGTTCTTCTCCTCTTCTCCTTTGGATAGATCAACATCTAAAATCGGCAAGGATTGGGGCCAATTGGTCCCCAATCAAAATGGCCATAATCTTGAGGATCATGGAGGTTTTCTTCTTGCCTAAACCACCGGTTCCGGCCACCACCGGCCGGCAAAGACCTTCCATCTCCGGCCACTACCTCAAGGAAGGTGGTGGTGGCATTGGCCGGCCGGGGAGGGATGTGGGTGTCCGAGAAAACCAAGATAAAGTGGCTAAAGGATGGGCTGATCTAGACCCTTGGTTGAAGGAGGAAGATGACCAGCTGCCACAAGATTTGCTTCAGGATTGGTGCAGAATCAAATAATATTAATCCTTATGTATTATATTTTTCTATCCCTTTACTGGAAGCAATAAGAATTAATTAATAATAATATTTCGGGCCCTCTACAAAAAAAGTGGTCAACACCAAAGTTGTAGCCCTTGGAGTCTACTTCATTTTAAAATTAATTTCAGCCCAAAAGGAGCACTGTAGCTCCATGTAGGGCCATTTTGGTGGGACTGGTCACTAGGGTAGGACAACCACTATTTCTTGAATAATGTTTGATTGGATAATGATATTGACTTGAAATTTGGAGCATAGTGTAATAATTCATATGTTAATTAATTATAGGGTCTAATGACATCCAATCCCCTCCAAAGTTTAGTGGGTGCTCCCTAGGGTCATTATATGACACTGTTAAAAATTTCATCCCAATTTGAACTGATTTGGCTGGGAAATTATTTAACCCAAGTTTGGTCAAACTAGGTTAAAGTTGTACATGTTGGGGTTAGGTGGTCAAATCTCATCAAAGTGATGTGAAACTTTGGCCTATGGATTAGGATCACATAAGACACCCCCATGAGTAATTTGGGGTGATGTGGGGGTGGATATGCCCTAGGACCCTAGTTTAAACCTTTGGGTTGCACGTTAAGCCTTGTGAATGACATAGAGGCATATGTCCTCGAATGGTCATGGAACTTGGTAGATAAGTTCATAGAGTGTAAATATGCCCAAGGAATTTTTATGAGAATTTTAGGAACAATTGCCCCCTCTGATTTAGGTTACAACCCTTTTTGGGAACCTTCTTATAAGAGGGATTTGCATGCTCAAATTATCTTGGATATTGGTGAAAGTTTTGTAGTACCCTCATAATCTTGATATAGATCTCTGGTAATTTTTGTGTAATTATTGAATTGATTTAATTAGCACTTCATTCACAAGTCATCTATTTTGTCTTAAGAATATGTTAAATAAATGAGGGCCAAATATTCTCTGAAAATTATGAAACTTGGTGGTAAGACATTTTAGGGCATTAGAGAGCTCTGTGAATTTTTGTATAATTTTTGGAATTATTTATCAGTGGGTTACTTGACAATTTTCCCTAGTATGAGTTTACTTGGAATATTTAAATATGTGATTAATTAGTTCTGATAAATTCTGAATTTAGTCAATAGACTTTTATGATTATTATAAAGGTCTGGTAATTTTCCCATAATTTTTGGACAAGTATTTTTGGTGGTTCCTTCTTTAATTTCTAATTTGGGGAATTTATTCTATATTATAATTAGAAGCCAACACCTTATTGCAAAATTGTGATATTTTGTATTTACTGTTATTTTGAAATCATAGGTTTTCTATAATTTTATGGGGGCCATATCATAAGAAGATCTTACACTTCATGTTCAATTTCATGCTTGGCCATGTTGGAGAAATTATAATAAATGCCAAATAATTAAGGAAAAATATGATCCTCTGGATTTAGTCTTAGAATATCATGATAGACTCCTAGTAATAATCTTGAGTCAGTTGGATGAATATTTGGAGTACCTCCTATAATGCAACTCATATAACTCATTTTGTCTGCGCATAGTAAAACTGTAAAATTGATTAAATTGAAGACCAATAGGTGGGAATGGAAGGTAGTTGGTGTACCTAGCCTAGTTGAAGAGATTGAAGGTCACCAAAAAGGAGTCTATATGTTGAGTGTGCCCGGTAGTTAAGGGTCAAGCTTGTGTTCGGGATTGATGGTAAATCGCCTTTCCTCTGGAGAGTCATTAACCACCTAGGGTTAATTCAAGTGAAATGTTAAAAAGGGTATTCTTATGGGTAGTTACCAATAACATTAAGTGTCTTGAGAAAGGGAGGTTTGGGCTATCATCACATCGCACCTCCTAGTACCGCTGCGAGCCCCTCACATGGTAGACCTCGGGAAGTCCAAGATTAACCCTAAACTGCAGGAATAAAGTATTATGCAAGATTGTCTTAATAATCCACACACCAACACCCCGTGGTTGCGGGTAGTTTGTTGGTTCGGTCTTACGAGCGGTAGGCTCGGTGGTTGTAGGTGCCGGTGGCTCGGAAGGTTATTGTGACGGGCGGGTTAGCCCGGGGAGCTTATGGCTTGGGGATTGATGGTAAACATTTTTGCATGTGCATAAAGGTGGTGGGTCTTCGGTATTGGATGGTCGTTCACACCGACGTCAATACGTTGACTCGGCAAGTGTGGAATTTGCACTTAACCATGAAAGTCTGGTGGTCCATCCAGTAAGAGTACGCAGATGCTCCGCGGTTTTACGTTGAGGCGTACGATAGGTCTAGGTTAGGTAGTGTGAATACCAACCTAGAGGTGGGTAAGGCCCGACCCACCACTTCCGTTTGCCACTACGGGAGTATCTTGGGAGTCTTGCTAGCTCTAAAAAGGGGGAACTAAAGGTCTGTGTGCATAGAGTCGAAGTGTGTGAGTTGCACTTGTGTGAACATAACATAAACTACATAACCCTGCATGTCATGGCATTAGCATTGCATTTCAACCCCTACTCCTATAGTATAAATTGGTTATGAGACTTTTAACACGATATGCCTTGCTAAACGACCCCTTGGTCTATAGGTTTGTATGGGCATTCCTATAAATCAATGATTACTTTTCTATTATGTACTTATCTTTACTTACTGTATTTTACTTGCTCTTTACCATGCTCTATTACTGCTTCAATTATCTATATACACATGTGTAGTGGTAGTAATATCCTATAGATAGATCCGCCGTCATCTGCTTTGTTTTACACCCCTTGCCGTCCTCTGCTTCATCCTCCCGCACGGTGCCTAGGAGCCATTGGGGGAGGGGTGGGGAACATAAGGCTTAGTATTTTTGACTAACGGTCGGTGGACCATTTGATTTTAGGGGATCGAGGAGACGCATCAACACCAGAGGCCGATGCAGACGGAGGCGAGCTAGTCTAGTACAACATCACCAGTTTCAGGACCAGTGAGTGATTAGTAGTTTGCTTCTGCGAGTGACCTTTTAGTGAGGACACGATGTACAGGGCATGAGTCCTTTAATTTTGTAACCTTTGTTATTTCAGTTATATCATGTGGACATTTATATATATAGCATGTGATTTGTGGACTTGAACTTCCATTGTTCATTTATACTTTTCTTCTTCTGTGATCAGTATGGCCGGCAGGATCGACGCTTTGTAGTGACTACCTTCCCGTGTATTGGTGTCACCGCAAAGCGGCGGTTCTGGGCATAAGACCCAATTTTGTAGCAAAAAATGGGGTCTTACAGCTGGCGCTAGGTTTCATTGAGTGGTGCAGTTCGTCAGGATGTCGAGACGGCTTTGTCGAATGGATTTTCATTGAGTGGTTAGCGCATGAGGTAGCGCTAGCGCCGATGCTAGCTTACAAAACCAGATCCATAAGTTGCAATTTCTGGTCGTCTGATCTCCTTAGATCTTGATCCAAAGGCCCAGATAAGTGTGTTATAAGGTCCTAAATAGGGCATAAAAGTTCTAGTCTTTTTCCATTAAGTATTTTGTGCTTTTGGAGGCTAAGGAAAGGAGGAGGGTTTGGAGGAAGAAGAAGGCTAGATCCGCCATTGTTGGAGCACCAGAGCTCCGTTCGTCGACCCGAAACTAGATCCGTGGAGAGGACTCAAAGGTGCTCATTTCTATCTGTGCCTTTCAACCGATCCATGGAGAGGAAGAGAACTCTTAGGGTAACGACATATCTCCTCCCGGTTTTAGGATGCGTGAATGGCATATCTTTGTTTGCCTTTCTCTTTTCTAAAATTTATGGCACTGGATATCTCAAATGAGAGGGTTTGTGTTGTATTGGTTCAAGAAGAACCATCGGGTTGATTGAGTCCTTCCCCGACATGAATTTGCATTAGAGATCCACTCCGTTAGCGGATTAGGCATTGTGGGTGAAGCCGAAATTGTGACCGGTTGTCCGATTCGGTGATGTTGCTTAATGTGCATTTTAGGATTTTGCTAAAAATCAGATGATGGCGAAAACGTTGTATGTGTTGCCCTTATGTTTCGTGTGAGAACGAACAGTGGATCGAAAACAGTAATTTTGTGCATTGTGAATGGCTTGTGATGCCGCTTGTATGTGAAGACGTGGCTTTGTCTTTGTGGTTGGCTGGCTAGCCCGTGAATGCTTGGATTCATGTGTGGAAAGTGTCTCAGCAAGACAAGTCCCCTTTTGTGATGACTAACGAGAAGGTATGTGCTGATGGACAAGCCCAATGACATTGTGGGCCATGTGCGGGTGGGGTCTCGGCGAGAGTTCTTAGCATCGGTTGTTTGGTTTGGTGATGGTGGCGAGAACAAGTATGTGGATGCGCCTGTTGGCTTGTGAGCCATGTAAGGGGTGAGGTCTCAGTGTAGTTCTTAGCCTTGGGCTTGCACGCCCTGGGGAAATGTTGAGTACCCTTTGAATGTTGTGAATTGATGATGTGTGTTGTTATGTTAGAAGCATACACGCCATAGGGTGCCTTGGTTGAAACCCAATTTGCATACATGCTGCATTGCTAGGCCCTTACTTTAATTGCTCAACATAGAAATGTGGATGATGCTTGTGACACTCTTACCTATTGTTTTATGTTGCTATTGTTTATTACATTTGCATATGAAGTGCTGACTTGCAGGGTGATGTAGTTCCCCGGGGTCCGCTAGGATGGCCGGGAGGAGGGGTGTTGTTACACTATTGTTGGTCAGCCAAAGTTGTCCCTCATTATACCGCTCTTTGTGTATTGGATGAAGTCAAGGAACGCAGGTTGGACCCAGCTCTCCATCCAAAAAGTCCTAAGCCTCATGAAGTGTACCTCCTCCTGTCTTCATGCTTTTTTATGTTGTCTTTATTGTGTTCCGGTTTGCATGCCGAGGTAGCATAAGAATGCTAATTATCTTTTGGATATTTTGTGTTGTGGATGTTGACTTGAGCATGGGTTTTGTAAGGCTCTAAGGTCATAGTACTCTTATATAGATGTGGACAACTTCTGTGTCTTTTAATATTTCTGCTGTGTTTGTTCTGAGTTTTGAGTTGGGTAGTTTTTATATCACTTTTTAATATTAAAGCTGTGGCGATTATATGCTGCGAGGTCCCGGCCAGACCTATATTATATAGTCATTACAGGGGAGGTGTTATAGTATTATACACACTTCACATTTTATAACTATGCTTTATCAAAAATAATGTCAATCTATCATACCAAGCACGCGATGCTTGCTTCAATCCATAAAGCACTCTCTCTAACTTATACAATGATTTTGAAAATTTTCACTCACAAAATCAGGGGGGGGTGTGTGTTTTACATAAACTTCTTATTTTATAATCCCGTTTAAGAATACACATTTAATATCCATTTGAAATAATTTAAATCTTTTAAAACTCGCAAATGCAAGAAATATTCTAATTGATTCTAGGCGAGCAACGGGTGCAAAAGTTTCATCAAAATTTACCCCTTCGGTTTGTGAATAACCTTGTGCAACTCGTCTAGCTTTATTCCTTGTAATCTTAGAGTCACTATCTAGTTTATTTTTAAAAATCAAATTGACACCTATTGTCACAACCCGCATTTTCTCCGAATTTAAGAATATCAGAGTACGAGAAAATACACGTCATGATGCCACGTCATACAGGAGACAACTGTAGACGCTCAGGCGGGAACCTATTAATTAACTAAACAAACATGATTATATGATAAGTCATCATTGAAATCATTTATTAGGGGTTTTGAGATAAGAACTGTGTCTCTCAGTTCGTGGATCAACTAGTCCATCGAGAAGGTATATATAATTGCAGCGGAAAGTACTTGATTTAGTTTACTGAAAGTCCTATATGTATGCAAACGACGGGGCATGAAGTAAATGATATGCACATAACTAGGCGTACTGTAAGAGTAGAAAATACCTTTAGACGGCTTTAAAGTTAAGGGTTTTAGTTAGAAAGAATACAATGAGGATGAAGAAAAACCATTTTATAACTATAGTGCACCTTGCATAAATCATTCCCAGAGAGTAAGATACACAAGATCTATAAGTAGTGGCATAAACTGACAAGTAAACTATAAGGTATAAAAAGGGGCACAATGGGCGTCAACAACCTGACACTAACCCATTGGCACCAACTAGTATGTCTGAGCACAAGAAGCAACTAAACACAACTACCTCGCAACAACGGGGTGAGCAGCTACAAACTCTGAACTCCAGGCAACACCACTAGCCGCTACGGCTCTGAACCTGAGGCATTCAATAAAACAAAGAACGCCTCAGCAAGGAATTACAAGTGGCAGAAGATTAGCAGAAAAACAAACAAGGCATAAGGGGTACCAACCCAAGCCAAATTTACCGGAAGAGAAGCTCTAAACAATGAACCAACCAGCATTAAGTGCACTAAATACCAAAAGAGGAACAAACACATTCATTTATTTAGTTTCATTGAATAAAGAGACTGATCAGCTCAAATTAAACGGGAGCGGTTAACTAACTCCGCTACCCAAAGCCCAAAACCGGGTGGGGGTGCTACTAGACCCAACCATCCAAACACGAGTACCGTGCAAGGCTATAACATTTTCCCCCACTGTCCCCCAAACACCACTACGGTGTAAGGCTAAAGACAGTAGTTCTTATTACTTAAATTTTTAATTAAACACGGGACGCTACCCGAAAGGATAATCACTGGAAGGCCCTAAGAATTAGGGTCAAGGCAAGGTACACCGATCACAACGATTTAAGGGTAAACTCGAATGTTATCAGACCACAACCAGTAAAAGAATACAAGCAAGAGGGTTCAAAGATCAGGAGCACCGAAGGGACACTGGCAATCATCCTGGTGCACTAGAGAGGACACACGATTTAAAACATGGAAATCGCAACGAAATCACATGCGCACCTGGCGGGGTTCCAAGGGGCCGCGCCCCTGGCGGGGGTCTTAGGGGCAGAGCCCCTAACGAGCTAAAAGGGAAACGAGAGAAGTGCAATTTAGGACGTCTTGAAAACTACAAGGAACTTCTCGAGAGATAAAAGGGTTTCTCGAGAGAAGGGCAATTTCTCGAGAGAAGTGCAATTTCACGAGGGAAGTGCAATTTCTCGAGAGAAGTGCAATTTCTCGAGAGAAGGGCAATTTCTCGAGAGAAGAGAAATCTCTCGAGACATGAAAGGGCCAGAGACAGCTATGTCTCGAGACATCCCTTATGTCTCGAGACATCCAAAGCTGCAGAGACAGGTATGTCTCGAGACATCAGCTATGTCTCGAGACATCCCCAAAGACAGAGACAGTTATGTCTCGAGACATCAGCTATGTCTCGAGACATCCAAATCTGTCTCTCGAGCCACCGCAAGAACAAGGGGAAAAACTTGGTATTAGGGTAAGGTTGAGGAGGAGAAAAATCAAGGGAAGGTTCTAGATCATAAGTTACTACACCAAACACACAAACTCTTGCTAAACAGCATGACAAGAGCTCAAAACGAGCAAACCAACCGTCAAAAGAATCAAGAGGGAAAGAGGAAGAAACCACTTGCCTTAAACCTTGCAAACTCGAAGATCTCCGCTCCGAAAGCTAAGGATCCGGCCAAGAACTCACCCGAGCACAAAACCTGAAACCTTTCGGATCAAAGGAAGGAGTTAGGTCACTACCGAATCTCTCAAAACTCCACGAAACGAGAAAATCTTACCGCTAGAACGAAGATCTCGCCGAGAGCTTTCCAAATCTTCAAACCAAACTCGATTCCGACCACTACAGCCCTAGGAGTCGCCGGTTGAAGGCTCCACGAAGCTCCGCTCTCGCCCTAACCTCCGGCGGCTGATTTTGATCGAGGAAGGAGATGAATAGGGAAGGGAAGGATTTTAGGCTTATATATAAACCTAATTTATTATTTAAATAATTAATTAATCCTCCAATCTACTTAAAACTGCGAGGGCGATCAAAACACCTCGGATTTCTACGAAATTCGCACATTAACTAAAACACGGCGCTACGAATCCAACGGCGGAGTCAGAATTCAATTCCGACGAGCCAAACTCCGGATAAAGCCTTCCGAAGCTAAAATCTTGATATCCACTCAAAATCTTCACTTTAACTCGAAACGACGCGAAATCTCGCACGCTTGACCTAAATCACAAGCCTTAACCAAGCTAAAGCTCGAAACACTACCAGACGAGCTGACATAACGCCCTTAAGCCAAAATTACGTCACAGCGGGCACGTAAAAATAATTAACGAAAAAAATTAGGGGCGTTACACCTATAACCAGATGATTAGACGGTCTCTCTACTAAATTCCAAACCTTATTACATTCAAATTGATTTAATTCATCATTCATAGCTAAAAACCAAAATTCATCATTTAAAGCGGTTGAAACGTTTTCTTGGTTCTATTTCAGATACAAAACAAAGGTTTGAAAAGGACTCATGTAAAGAAGAATGAGTACTTACCCCTTTTGACGGTTCTCCAATAACAAGCTCCCTTGGATGATCTTTTGAAAACTGTAGCACACTTGGAGGAATATATTCTACTATCTCTTCTTCTTTCTCCTCTTTTTCTTCTTCTTTTTCTCCAAACAATTCATCATCCTCAAGTTTCAAAGGGGAAAGGGGTTCGTCTTCATTTCCTGTACGATTAATATCTACACAAGGAACAAACTCATCAAATCTTACATGAATAGACTCTTCAACTATTTTAATTCATTTATTATAAATTCTATAAGCCTTACTAGTTGAAGAGTAACCAATGAAAATTTCCTCATTACATTTTTCATCAAATTTTCCTAATGCATCTCTAGTATTTATAATAAAAGATTTGCAACCAAAGACATGAAAATAAGATACATTGGGTTTTCTTTTAAAATAAAGCTCATAAGGTGTTAATTTTAAAATAGGACGAAGCATGACACGATTAATAATATAACATGAAATATTAACTACTTTGGCCCAAAATGATTTAGGAAACCCATATTCACAAAGCATAGTGCATGCTAGCTCTTGAAGGGTTCTATTTTTCCTCTCCACTACACCATTTTGTTGTGGGGTGCGAGGAGAGGAAAATTCATGTTTAATTCCTAAATCATTACAAAAAGAAGAAACTTATCATTTTCAAATTCTCCTCCATGATCCGAGCGTATGCATTTAATTTTTATATCAAGTTCGTTTTGAATACGAATGCGTAGTTTATTAAATTCAATAAATGCATCGGATTTGGAAGATAGAAATAAAGTCCAACAAAATCTAAAATAATCATCAATTATTACAAAAGTATATTTTTTACCTCCTAGACTAGAAGTGCTAACTGGTCCAAATAAATCCATATGAATTAATTGAAGAGGTCTAGAAGTAGAAATTACATTATTGCTTTTAAAAGATTTTTTTTGAAAACTTTCCTTTTTGGCAAGGCGTACAAGGAGAAGAAAAGTACCATTAAGCATAGGTAAACCTTTAATTAATTTATCTTTTGATAATTTCAAAATAAGTTTGGTGCTAGAGTGACCAAGACGCCCATGCCAAAGTTCCATTTCGTCGTTTTTAGAAATAAATCATTTTAAAGATGATTGTGAAAGATCATTAAAGGCAATCATATAAACATTATGAATTCCAGGTGCGGTGAGTACGACATCATTTGTTTTAGAATTTATAATTTTGCAAAGATTTGTAGATGATTCAAATAATACATTTAAACCCTTATCACATAATTGACAAATTGATATTAAATTATGTTTCAAGCCATCTACAAAAAAAACATTAGAGATTGAGAAAGAATCGTTACCCACTGTGCCGATGCCCATGATCCTTCCTTTTCCGATATCTCCAAATGTTACCAACCCTCCTTTCTTCATCTCAAGACTAAAAAAACTTTGCTTTGTTTCCCATCATGTGTTTGGAGCATCTCGAGTCCAAATACCACACGTCCTCTTTGTCCTTAGCCTACCAACATACCTAAAAAGGAGATGAGATTAAAGATCCGGATACCTAAGAGGTTCCTCCCAATGAATAGGTGGAAACCTTAGGCACCCAGATTTGCTTTATATCACTACGAACGTTCTTCCTACATGAGTCCGAGGTGTGTCCAAATATATGACATTTGGAACACGATATAAAAGGGGATGAAACCCTTCTCAAAGTTTTGGATAAACTCTTGCAGGAAGAAGAGATAACATTTGAATTTTGAAATGATTTTTTATGCTAATGCCAGCGTTAAGAGTTAACGCTGGGCGATATCTCCCAGTAACATATCCAAGGCCATATTTGGCACTACCATAGCATTAGTTGGACAAGATCATGTCGAGAGACCTTTGCCCAACTCCAAATTTCTTAATAGACATATTTAGATCATGAATACGAACTTTGAGAGCAGTGTTTTCCGTTACTAACATGACGCACCGATTCGCAAAATGTTTCTTTCCTTCTTCTATTTTAGAAAGAGAGGTTTTTAAAGTTCTTTCTAAATTCCACTTCTCCTTAGTAAGAATTTTGATATTGGAGTGTGACTTAGAAAGAGCTTCTTCGAGTTCTTTCACTCTTGCCAAGGAGTGATTGCACTCTTTGCAATATACTTTCTCTTTCCCTAATAGTTTAGATAACTTCTTGTTTTATTTTAACAAAAGTTTATTTTCAGAATTTAGAATCTCAATATCATTTACACTTTTATCAAAAAATTTGCATATTTGTAAATACTCAATATATAAACCATCATAAGTAGTAGGAAGAGTTACCTCAGTGTCGCTTTGGACACTGCTTTCATCATCAGATAGTGTGGTGCTCTTTGTCATGAGGCACACATTGACTTCTTCTTCACCACTGGAGGATGAGCTTCTTGATTCGTGAGAGGAGGATTCATCCCAAGTAGCCGCTTTTAGGACCTTCTTCTTCTCTTTTCCCAAGTGCCATTTTTCTTTACGCTCTTTCAGATATTTCGGGCACTAGCTCTGGATGTGTCCAATCTTTCTGCAATGGTAGCACTCCGGTGGTGTTCGCTCATCATCGTGCTCGTCGCTACCTCTTCCCATCTTCAATTAGGATCCCATCTTGATGAAATATTTCCGGAAGGTGTTTCTCCTTTCCGGATTCTTCATGAATTTTTGAACTTCTTCAGAAAAAGGATCTCCTCGTCTTCTTCATCGTCATGTCTATCAGTCCACTTCTTTGATTTTAAGGTCAAAGACTTCTTCTTAGGCTCCAAGTTGTACTCTTGTTGTTGAATTTTGAGTTCAACCACATGGGTCTTGAGGTTCCCAATGAGGCTCTCAATTTGGAGCTTCTTAAAATCATGCGATTCTGAGATAGCTGTAACCTTTGGATTGAACTTTGGAGGGAGAGACCTTAGAATTTTTCTCACCAAGTCGTCGTTGGAGAACACCTTTCCAAGTACTTTTGAGTCGTTGTTGATCTTGGTGAACCTTGTGTACATAGAATCCACGTCTTCATCCACCTCCATCAGGAATTTCTCGTATTTGGATTCAAGTTGGAAAAGCTTGAATCCTTGACCTGTGAAGTACCTTCATGAGTAATTTCTAATAAATTTCATATATCATAAGTAGTTTCGCAAGCACAAGTTCTATTAAATTCCATTCTATCCAAAGCACAAAATAAAGCATTCATAGCTTTAACATTATTCTTGCATATTAACTTGTCGTTATCATCCCATTTGTCTCTTGGTTTTTCCATAGTTACTTCTCCAACAACAAATGTCGGTGGAGAGTAGCATTATTCCACCATACCCCACACATCATTATCTAAAGCAATTTAAAAACAATGCATTCTTGTTTTCCAATAATTATAATCAGTACCGGTAAATAGTGGAGGTCTACTATTCCCTTGACCCTCAACGAAAGCATGATCATGATGCGCCATTATTCCCGGTTAAGAAACTATTTTGGAATAACCTGGCTCTGATGCCACTTGTTGGATCTTATGACGCCCTTAGAGGGGGGGGGGGGAATAATGGGTTTATAATTTTTTGAGTAAAACTGAGAGATTTATAAAAAATTGAATTTTTTGATTCTGTTGCTAACGCTGGCGTTAAGAGTTAACGCTGGGTGTTGGCTCTCCAGAAATTTAGGCTTCACAGAATTATGACAAAGTGATTTTACTTATGAAATCTCAAATGAAATATAATTCTAGAAAATCAGATATAATGAAAATGAATATTATATATCAAAGAGAATAAAAAAGATAAAATTTCAATAACGCTTGAAATTAAAGGCGACAAGGTAAAAATCACTTTTTGTTCCTTCACCGGTCCTTCTACCAAGGACCAATTGGCTATAACCTATCTTTCCCCAGATAAGGTCTCTAGCCACCCCTAGATCTACCCTTGACCTAGTCGACACGCACAAGGCGGTGATTTTCCCCCTAAATCGAACCTGGCCTAGTTGCCACACGTAAGGCAGCGAATTCACTACTGTTACGAGAAAATAATGAAAAGATAAAAGAAAATTCAGAATAAAAGACTCCATATATTGAAGAGCTCTGAAGGAGATGTTGAAGACACGCAATGACCATCGTCAGAGTTGAAGCGAGCGTCCTTCTTCAAATTTGACCATTGGAAATCTCCTTCTCACTCTTGTTCTTCAATGGTCGTGTTAGGAGTGCTCTCTGAATTCGGAGATGAAATACACTCTCAAAAAATTGGAATGAAGGTTTGAAAGTTCTCTCTTTGAGCAATGAAATCAGTTCTTTGAATAGGCACTGGAGCTAACACTGGGCATTAAGAAGTTAATGCCAACGTTAGTGATCATGTACGTTCGTGGCTGAGATCATGCAACCGTCAAGATCGTGGTAGATCATGGACTCAACGTGAGCGTTAGCTCCAACGCTGGCGTTGTCTCTGGCTTCTCGACGCTATTTCTTATCTTTGCCATTCCCTTCTCAACATCATCCCCACTCGATGATAAGTTAATGCGGGGCGTTAACTACTAATGTGGGGGCGTTAGCTCTCTGTTCAGAGAATTGTCATCAATCAACATCATGTTCATGGGGTTATTTAACTATAGTACCTGCACATTATAAACATAAGCAAGATCAAATACATAGTGTTATTTGTTAATCTCAAACTAAGAGATGTGTAACACAAGCTCCAACAATTTTAAGTCGATTCTTGCAGATAATATTTTGATCACCGCTTAGACCGCTCGACACTATCCAACAACACTCTACAAGAAGGACACTGATCGTGCACACAACTGACTGTCGGACCGCGTGGTCAGGTGTTTGTTTTCTTTTTCATGCTATTTGCACATCATGTAACCTCTCATCTTTGCCCCGGGCAGCCCATAATTTTAGAGCCAACCCATTTGGGCATGCCCTGCAACTATAAATAGAGGTGAACAATACACAGAAGAGACGCTGATTCGAACCCTCAAGCTCGACACCTGCGAAAGTGGTCTTGAATCTAGTATCTTCCCGGTCAGTATCTTCCTGGTCACTTGATTGTCAATTAGATTTAATCTTTTGTAACCACATATTTCCATCTATAAATTGTCCGCCACAAGTTTATTTGACGCGACGGGTAAGTTTGGTCTCTCCGCCCTGCGACGCTCTTTTTCTGCGATTCTTCAACCAACAAGTAACCGATAACTCACAGCCCTCCCTCGATGCCCTTTAGCGTGAAGTTGTGGAGGTACAATGTTTTAACCAACAGAATAAACATGCGACCTATAGATCGAGTTGTTTGGCAAACCGTGCATTTAAGAATGACAGGTCGAGATATCTAGCGGTGTCCGCCCGCATGGGCTTAAGCCAATTTAAGTAATGCACTCACTCTCGAAGCTCTTAGGCTCCGCATGGAGCTCCGCCTTGAGAATTCTCGTCGCGAGACCGCCCAGCAGTTGGAGGCAGTGAATCAATCCTTAGTGGCGATAGCCAGTGGTTAGCTCATCAGACAACCTCGACTGTGACTCCTCCAGCGCCAGCTCCGGGCGGTCTCCCTCCTCTTGTCTGCCCAACTATGCAGCCCGCAGCTCCTTTGCGGCCTCAAGCTGACGAGTTCACAGTTGCTCGCCACGATATCTTCAGAGTAGCTGCTCTAGAAGGTCTAGCCAGAGTGCTAACACTACAACATTTATAAACTTTGGTGACTTTTTTGCGACGTTTATAAATACGTTGCGGTTTGTATTTGCATTTACGGCATTTTTATTTAAAAACGTGGCTATTGATAATTTTTTTTAACGAAACAACATTTTTGCGGATAAAAGGCGCAATTTTTGCGGGAATTATTTCCTAGACGTCTTCCGCCACATTTTTTAAAACAGACGTTGCCAAATTGAATGCCTTTAGCCACATTTTTATAAGAAGCGCCTCCATAGGCTTTTAGGTTTATTAATTAAAAATATTTAACTTTCTATCCTTCGATCTATCCTTCAGTTCTAACCTAAACCCACACGACCCTCCTCGCTAATTTCTGCCGATCGACAGCCCCCTCGCTCACCCCTTGCTCACCATCGCTAGAGTTTTGAAGGATCTTCCTCTTTTTCCCCAAAAGTGAAAGTTTATTGGCTCTCCCTTTCCCGACCAAGCCTCAATTGGTAAGTAAAGCTATCTCTCTTCTTTGTTGTTGTGAAATGATTTTTTTTGCGGTGATTCGTCAAGCCTCCACGATAGACCCACCACACTGTTCGACCCTAATTCTTGTGTTCCCAACCTCTTTTTCGTTAGCTGATCATAATTTTGAATAAGGTGCACATTTCTTCTATTCCCGGATCATCATCGTTTTCATGTTATTCTGCTCGGAACAGTAATTGTTTTTTGGGATTTCTTCTGTTCACTGATTAGAAGGTATACTTATTGGTATTCTTTTTGTATTTATCAATCCTAATGCTAATGCTAGAAACATCTTTCAATATTCTGCTCGATTGGAATGGTATTTTGTGTTATAACCACCACGTCTATGGAGCAGAAAGGAATTTTTTATTGGTAGTGCTATATAACTGATTGTGTTCCGTGTACTAGAAACACCTTTCATTTTCTTCTCCTTAACTCCATCTAATTTTCATCTAATCCCTAAATCTCTCTCAATAAATTTATATGATAAGTGTTTTACTCCTCCGGTCGTTATGTTCATCTTCAATATAGTTTAGCTATAATGGAATTCTTCTATGTTTAGGCATGAGTGGTTTTCCAATCAGGAATGTATGCATGATTTGATATTTACCCGCTTATTTTGGGGATTTTGGTTGATTTATTTGTTAAAACTGGAACCATATAAACATGCTTGATATCTCTTACTAAGGCTAATCTCTGTCCCCAACCCTAATTCTTCTGCCTTCTTCAACCTGGAGTCTTCAAACTGGAACCATAACGGTATTCTTGAACGAAGCCATTTTCCTTATTTATCACGTTCCATCTGATTCTTGTGCATGTTCTCATATCCTTTATTTCTTTTCATTGTATTTCCTATGCAGATGTGGACCATGTTGTGATGATAGCTTCCGTTGACCTGTACAACTAGGAGATAATTATGAATGCAGTAATATGAAGCTTCTCCTAAAGCAACAACAATGGGTAAATGTAACTTGAAGCCCACCAAGACTTTGGCAGCATACATCCTGTGATGTTCCATCTTCCGACAATCCACTTTCAGCATCCATGACTTCTTGGAGTCCAAAATGCTGTAGAAATATCTGAATACAGCCGCCGATTCATCCTAAAAAGTGTTGTCTTAAGTCCAAAATTGCAACATAATTTCTTGTTTGATTTCCTTTGTGCAACTTCAAATTTGGAAGTTTAATTTCATTTGTATTAACTGCTTGTTGGAAGTTTGTATGTAAACATTTGTATATGATGAAGTGTTTGACACTATAAGATGAAAAATTTTGTATACTTTTTGTGCAATTAAATTTTTGGTTGCAATTACTTTAGCTTCCAAGCTTTGCTTTTTCTTGATATGGTAAATCATGGGTTTTATCCTAGAAATGTATATATTTTGTCTTTTAACTTGTAAATTAGTTTTTAATTATTACACCAGATATTATTATTGTAGTAAAAGAGAATTATATAATCAGTTGGATGCGGCATAGAAGACAATTTTTTTTATTAAGAGAAACATTGGCGGCGCTTTTACGCAAAAAGTGGGTAAAGCTGGTCACGTTTTTTCAAAAAAATGTGGCTAAAGCTTGCCACATTTTTGACGAAGTGCAGCCCGATGTTAGACACATTTTTTAAACAAGCGTCGCGGATGTAAATGACGACGATTAATTTCTCGGCGTCTTAGCGACGTTTATAAAAACGTCGCCGTAACATTGGCGACATTTAAAAAACGTCGCTAAAGGTAAATAAATCTTTTGGCAATGCAGATTTTTTTTTGTAGTGTGAACTTCTAGGAGAGCGGTGATAATGTAATATCATGTGTTTATATAATTCAAATTAGAGTAATTAATAATGATGTTCGAGCTCTAAATTATCCACCAAAGCTGAATTTCAAAAAAGAAAGTCCACAGTTAGGTTCAAAGGATGAAAAACCTTAGAATCGAGATATAATTTACTAAAATCTGAGATCATTAGAAAAATCATGATTTTCGGTGCAACCGACAAATTTTGAAAATTGAGAAATTCATCAAAAATTATTAAGAATTTGAGAAAACTGATGCTAGATTTAGAATCAGGATGTCAAAAAACCCCAGTGTATGTATATTCATTTTTTCACGCGGCGACGTGCATGAACGCCACTCGGTGACGTACATGGCCAACACGTGGCTTCGTGCATGACCTCCATGTGGCGACATGTTTGGCTGCCATATGGAGATGTGCTTGACTGTTATTTGGTGACACATGACGCCACCATGATTGCATGATCACCATTTGGCGACATGTGTCACCTCTGGAGAGCCAATGAAGGACGATTTGCTTCTTGGACTTTTCGGGAGTTCTAGAGCTCAAATTTAAGTAATTTTATTGGCGTTTGAAAACTACTATAAATATGGATACAATGTAATTATTCATTCAGTCCATATCCATTCAAATTTGGGGAAATCAAGAGAGAGAGAGAGAGAGAGAGAGAGAGAGAGAGAGAGAGAGAGAGAGAGAGGAGAGAAAAAGTATCAGAATTCTGGCAAACTTCTGAGAAATCTTCAGGAGAAGTTCTAGAGTCACAGTTCGACTTCAGATTTTACTTAATTGCTGCGGAAGCGCTGTCGAAACCTTGCCACAGTAATATTTGTGCTGTATAGTACTTGGAAACGCTGCCAAAATCCAGAGCCGAGGAGCGAGTATAATGAGGTAGGTGGAAACTAATGCAATACATATATGTCATATTTGTATTCATTAATGCAATAATTAGCAGTTATTATGTTGAAATAATATCGAAGTTATTATACAAATCAGTTAATATACAGAAATAATGCTGAACTTCCGATAAATGTAACGAGAGGTGGAATTAAGTGTATTCACGTAATAATGATGTCTCGAGTTCTGGTGCTTTCATATTAACAATATGAAATTGGGTATTCTGGTAATATGAAATTTTGAATAAACTATCATGCAATATTTATATGACACACACGATGTGATGAAAATACGTGTGATGCAATTAAAAATAATACTTGTGATGTCAAAATTTAACTTGCTCAATTGGTGTCTAGGACAGTGGTTAGGGGTGAGCTAGTATCCTCCGAATGGAAGGTGGTGTATAATGATATATAGTGCGAGTACTAACCTTACACTTACCTGGCCAATATGCTAGTAAAATGAGAAATAACAAGTTAAGCATGGAACTTAAATTAATCTGGGGACTTGAGTTTTTATGATGTAAGTAGTCCAACAAATTACTCAAATATTATATATAAATAAATGATGTGTATGATTATGTTAGCTCAGTATTTAGCTCATCCTACCCAGGTCCCATATCTATGTGAGGGGAACATCTCGGGAGTAGCGCTCCCAATCCGGAAAAAATAGCAACTTGTAATCCACCTGTGGAGTATCGAGCCCACAATGTTTTGTTCGAGGACCCTTATATCATGGGAGTGGCGTACCTTCTGGGCTTAGCTAGCCAAAAATCTATCTTGTGTGGCGTACCGCCTGCAAGTGAACGAGCCCTTCGGTTTGGCCGACCGACATACTATATGTGCTAACTTGTAAATTAAATATTTTTGATATAAAAATAAATGGATTTTTTCAAACAAATTAAATAAATATCTGGTTATGTGCTACTCTTCTGTTTTACTTGCATTTTTGCTTAAAACTTGTGCATACATAT
The DNA here is from genome assembly GCA_033032865.1 of Dactylorhiza incarnata. Taxonomy (NCBI): domain Eukaryota; kingdom Viridiplantae; phylum Streptophyta; class Magnoliopsida; order Asparagales; family Orchidaceae; genus Dactylorhiza; species Dactylorhiza incarnata. The sequence goes on from JAWHQI010000068.1 coordinate 6,903,792, forward strand.
ATATGTTGTGTTATTCTTTCATGGTGAGAGAAAATGCTCACTAGCCTACTTATATTTTTTGGTACTAATGCGGATATGGGTGCTAGTGGGCAGTGAGGAAGAGTACAATGTTGATTTTTACTATGTAAAAGAAAACGTTGTATCCAATCTGATGATGTACATGCAAACGTTTTTAATATAAATAAAATGTTAGTTTATTGATTCTTGCTCTGGAAATGTGTAACCATAAAAGATCCTTACCTCACATTTACTGTTCCCATCTTGTTAACTCAAGTTTACCAGGCCAGGGTGTGACAGATAGTCCTTCACCTGATAGCTGGGAGGAGCCTTCTCCTTTCATTGCTTAGATCCATTTGGAGCATGTTCCTAATGGATTCTGAGAGCCTCATCTCGCAGTCTCCACTGGGAGGGATGATCCTATTTCCCATCTTCAAGCTTTTGAGTCAGCAGTTTCCCTCTCTATCAAGTTGCCTTCATTTGTGGCCTCCGGGAAGGCCCCCTCAAATTTGAAGTAACAACCAAAGAGCCTAGTTCATATCACTTTTGAGGGAGTAAATTGCTAAAGCCTTTCATGTTTAGGCTTTGTGATATTAATTGTGTGTGCTAGCGTAGGGTTTTCCGTTAAATTTAAATATCATCCATAATGGTTCTTGAATAGTTTTGAAATTAGATTGTTAATTTGGTTGCACAGCTTAGCCGCCGCCGTCAGATTCGACCTTACTTAAGGAAAGTTGAGAAATCTCTCGTTTGCAAACATTGATCTTAGCTTGTTGCATCTTTTCTTATGTCATAAATTTAACTTTTGAATACCTTAATCATCAAATTGTTAGCCTATCTTAATACGCTAGAAATCACTAAATTATGAATCATTTCATTCATTAATATCATAAGCAAACATTGAAAGGTAGTATCTAATTGATGAAACTCCTTGTATTGGGTTCCCTCCAGAATCCCTAACGGGAACAAAGAACCAATCATAGCGAGCAAGAACTCCATGGCTCTAGGTTGAGGGTTCGCAAGAGCCACCCCTTAGAGATCACATGCATAAATTCTTAATCTCTGATAAGTCTTGAATCTGAATTTGTATCCTTCTGAATCATGAATCTTGTTCATCAAATAAAGACACCGACACCTTTCATTTGTTACAGCTGATGTCATTACATGAACAAACATATGCTACACCGTGGGGTAGGATAATAATTCTAGTCATTTCTACTTGACTCAATTATTTGCATGTTTTGCTAGCTTTGCTTCGTGAAAATTAGTACACGTATATTTCTAACCACTTACTAGTTGTACTTTACTTTACTTACTTTTATCAATATTTTGAGGCTTTTTTACTTGTTAGTTTTGGAATTTGCCTTAGCGCCCGTGACTGTGCCGCCTGCTACCTGAGCCCGATTCGTGACAAGTACCTGTTTTTGGAGGTTTATCTTATTATTGTGTTGTGTCAGGTTCTATGTTGTATTTCCTTTACTATCAGACAATGCTTATTATGTAATATTTATGATCATCCATTTTCTCTTGATTTATGGACAACTGTTAGGCTAAAAGTTATGTACTGGAATTTGATATTGCTGCATGTTCATTTCTTTGGGATTCTCATTTCATGAAATTTGTACCGGCACTTTGTATCATGAGCTTAATATAATACATGTGTATTTAACTTTTTACTGCTATACTCTAAAGCTTCCGCATAAAGATAAGGTATTATTCTCCAAATTATTTATTTTAAATCTAACAATACTAATTCAGCTTCCGCCTAACAAACATGGAGTTTCTTCCCCCCATGTTTGTGGCATCACGACCCACCCAAAGTGCACTCTAACTTTTTCTTTTAGATGGGCATGACAGTTGGTATCGGTTGTTCACTCACCTTATAATTTACTCATATTTTGAATTTTTATTGTAATATATATATATATTGGATTAATGAATATACGCGTGACGGGGATTCTCTGAGAATCCACGCTTTCGACGAACACAAGCTCCGTTCGACGAACACGGGGCTCCGTTCGACGTACACGGGCTCTGAACAACGGACGACCGATCGACGAACGACGAATGGCCATGATCGACGAATAATATTCGATCGACGAACGCAGGCTAAAGTTCGAAGCTTATATGCCGTTCGTCGATCGTGGCCATTCGCCGATCGACGAACAACGAATTGCCACGATCGATGATAGATGAACGTGGAATGGCTTCGATCGACGAATGACGGGCTAACGGCGGGCTCCGTTTGACGAACACGGGCATTGCGGATATAAACATATATCTTTAGCCCGTGTTCGTCTAACATATATTATTCGTCGATCGTGGCCATTCGTCGTTCGTCGATCGCCCATCCGTTGTTCGGAACCTGTGTTCGTTGAACGGAGCCCCGTGTTCGTCGAACGGAGCCCGCTTTCATCGAACGCCCGCATATAGGGAGAATCCGCGCTGCGCGTATTTCCAGCATACCCTATATATATATCTTTAACTACTATATACAAGAAGTTTCCTTTGGTGCAACATTCAAAATTTTCAAATATAGCCTCTTTCTTTTACTCCAATGACTTAACATATATTATGAAAAAAATGGCAATTCATAAAATAAATGGCTATTTGTGTAATTACACAATATCTCTATAATAAAAAATAATAGTGGAAATTCATAAAATCGAAAAGTTTTTAGTAGACCTCCTACACCTACTATGGTAGGTAATCATTAGACCTCATAGCCCCACTTTAAAATGATTTTTTGTTAAAATATAAATGTTTTTGAAAAAAAAAATTATAAAATATTAATTTGAATTTTTGTGTTGTCATTTTGAGTACTCATATGTATATGTTGTGGGCACAACCCGCTTGATGCGGGCGTAGCCCGGAGCATCATGGGCGTAGCCCGCCGGGGGCGGTCGAAGCCTGCCGTCACGGGCCGGGTACTATCACGCTTGGCCAGGGGCGGGCGAAGCCCGCTTGCGTAAATCCCGCTGGTAGCGGGCAAAGCCCACCATTGCTGTCCGAGCGAATACCTACATTTAGGGATAGGTGGGAGAGGGGGACAAAAGAGAAATGGAGAGAGAAATTGATTTTTTTAGGTAAAATTTTACATTTTCTTATAAAATAAAAATAGTAATATTGATTCAGATTTTTTACGGTCATTTAAAGTACTCATATATATGTATTTTGAATAAAAGGTTTTTCTCATATGCGGGCGCAACCCACTTATAGGCGGGCGCAGCCCGCTCATATGCAGACATAGCCCGCTCGAATGCGGGCACAGCCCGCTAAGAGTCAGCGAGCACGGGCGAAGTCCGTGCGGAGCTGCTCGTATATATATACATATATACGAGTGACATGCACGGGCCTCCGACCCTATCCAAGGCGACTTTTGACGTAGGGGCGACATTTGTCGTGGTGGGGGGTCATTTGTCGTGGGTGCGACATTTGTCATGGGAGGCAACATTTGTCGTTGGGGAGACATTTGTCATTAAGGATGACATTTGTAGTGGGGGCGACATTTGTCGTGTGTGTGTGTGGGGGGGGGGGGGGGGGGGCGACATTTGTCGTGGGGGCGACATTTGTCGTGGGGGTGACATTTGCCGTGGTGGGAGATATTTGTCGTGGTGGGCGACATTTGTCGTGGGGGCGACATTTGTCGTAGGTGGCGACATTTGTCGTGTTGGTGACATTTTAATATTAATATTAGTAAAACTATAAACTGATTAAGTGCACGATAGTGCCCCAAAATGATTAATTGACAATTGTAGTTTAAGAATATTTGGTAGTGCAGTATAAGTATTGAAGTAACATTGGTTCAGCTAATAAGATATTGAGAAATGATATTTTAATGAACAGGAAATGAAAAATAACAATGGTCTGCTAATAATACATCAAATGAAACATCCAAATGGAACATATAAACATCCCAATCAATCAGATTACATCATTTTCTCATGAACTAATGAACTAAAATAAAAACATCCAATCTCCAGCCTAGAAGGGATCTGACATCATTGTCGTGGCTTTGTATCGTCTGTCTTCCTTTTTCTTGTGCGCATCTACAAATTTTTAACATTTTGAAATTTAGTATTGAGAGGTGCATTAAGTGTTACCAAAATATTGAAAGAGATGTTTCCCAATGAAAATATGTTTACCTTCTAATCATATCAAAAACAAAGTTCCATTCTGCTTGCACATCCATCCTTTTTGGCACCGCTGGTATAATACTTCTAAATCCTTTAACTACATTAAGTGGAAGATCAGAGAACCTGATTATCTCTGTATTTTCAGGAGTTACGCCTGTCAAGCATGAAAAATCATTAATATTGGATAGGATAAATTCAATTTATGTGAAATGATTGTGAAAGTATTAAGACTGAATTAAGAATGTTACTCAGTATTACTTTATGTCATACCGTACTTCATGTCGTCGTTGAATCGATCCGATCAAAAATCTCTTTGAACACTATGTTTTTTGTGCACACACCTTCATGACCCTCAATTGCATAGTTTTTAACTAAAACTCTTGTGGTCTGGGCTGAAACTCCTCTTGATAGAGCAACATACAATTGTCCATGACTGAAGACGTGATTCGGAAGATAGATTCTGTCACTTCCAATTGTCTGGCCCTGGGACTTGTTAATTGTTAATGCGAAACTCAATCTTACAGGAAATTGTTTCCTCGTCAGTTCGAACGACATGTTGTAATCTTCTGCGCTTTTAAGTGTTATGCGTGGTATGAAAACTCTAAGACCCTTGAAATGCCCTAACAATATAGTTGCTTCAATAACATTTCTTCCAAACCTACGACATATTAGTCGCATGCAGTTTCATAAACCAATCTTTGGATCGATATTTCAGAGAAGCAAAATTTGACAACCACACTTCAATGTTAGTTTGTGTGTTGGTGGGTTACTAGGATTAATAGAGTTTAAAAATTCTAGGAGATATAAGTTATGGTTATCATCTGAGACAGATTCGAAAGAGTAGTAAGTTGTGCTATCCCCCGGGAACATGTCCATGCATATTTTGTTCAACTTGTTAACGTCTTCATTTAATAGAGTTATTAGGACCCTTGTCTCCATGTACTACAAATTGGTACCACTAACATCATAAGTTTGCATATTTGGGAAAACAAAGTCTATTAATTCATCTATTGGTTGCTCTCCTTCCCAAGGCATAATAATCGAGTCAAGAAGCCGAATCATGTCATTTTTTAGTGTTGGCTCCACACCATCTCCGGACCTGAGCAAGAATTCTGCAAATTCGATGTCATTTTGTGCTCTTATATTTTCCTTGAGTTTAATCAGCTTCACACCTGGACATAAATAAGACTCAACGATGCTTGACCTAATTATTTCTAATATTGTGCCATTCACAACAACTGGTGTGACCTATCTGAAATCACCTCCCATGATAATAACTTTCCCACCAAAAGGCTTGTCATTTTGGAACATGTCTCGCAATGTATGGTCCAGAATTTCAAAAGTTTTTCTGTTAGCCATGAGTGCCTCATCCCAAATAACTGCGGATGCCATTTCAATCAATTTGCGCATATCAGACTATTTACTGAAACCATAATTTTGTACGTTCTCGAGTTTAATTGGTATCTTGAATCTTGAGTGGGCAGTGCAGCCACCTGGTAGTAAATTTGTTGTTATTCCGGAAGTTGCAGTTGCAATCACAATGCGACCTTCATTATGAAAAGTTGCTAGTATTCACCGATAAAGAAACGTTTTACCAGTCCCACCAGGGCCATCAACAAAAAAAATACCTTCACTTCCTTCCCTTATGCAACTGCATATAATGTTGTATGCTGTTTGTTGTCCATGATTCAGTAGGGACATTGAATTTAAATCCACAACCAATATTGGAATTTATAGCTCATTGTCAATCAAGCGTGGTAAGTCTACTGAGTATTGTATGCTTTCGTTTACCATTGGTAAGTCAAAATCTTTTGCGCTTTTGTTGTATTGCTCAAAGATATTGTTTAACTCACAAAGTAATCTGTTTATTAAGAAATTACTGTTCGAAGTGCTGCTGCTACTCTAATCCTCGATCATTACTGCGTGGTTCTCATCCCATAGTGTTCTTACCCCTGTTGGTTGGCAGTACAATAATATTGTAGCAAATAATCTTCGCAGAGCCGCCGACATTCTAAAATTTCTAACCTTCGCTAAGCATTATCTGATGCTATTATCTTCTTCTAGCAGGCCATGTTTCTCAGTCGCTTTCTTAAATGTTGTGTACCGATTACCATTGACGGTATATAGGTAATTAAACGATGTCGGCGCTAGAATATGATTAAGTAAAATACATAAATAGAAGCACTCCCCCTCTGTTGGTGATACATCGTACATACGTCCGACCACTGTTCTATTTCAGACTCTTTTTTTCCATTTTCGTGAAGGCGTTAGCCACCTGTAGTGCTTTACAAAGTCGACATATAAGTATTGAACGTTTTCTAGTCCGTTGTTGTATGTTTTGAAGAACTCTGTTAGCATTGTTCTTAAATTCCGTTCGTTAGCCAGGACATCAGTAATAGATTGATTGTTTCAAAATTGAACTTGATGTTGATTAGGTAGATGTATTTGCAACAGAACAACAGAAGGAAAAGTTTGATACATATGAAACTTGAAAAGTTTCCATGAAGCCTCAGGGGCACAAATCCAATGACCGTCAATGTATTTACTAACTTCGTCATAATTTGGACCCGGTCGCACCTCGAATGCAACACAGTCAAGACCTTTATACACATACTTGTACAGATATTTGATGCTTTTAATGCTACTACATAATTCCACATTTATATGACAATCATATTTAAGCAGGAGCCATGGGTTGTACGGAACCACCCATCCATTGTTGACCACAAAATGTCCATCTCGTTCAATAGTATTTGGTCTGTTAACATCACGACGATGGTAAAGTGGGTAAGAATCCAAACCGTGTATAGTGGCTTCATTGAAAGGTTTTGGAAACCTTTTTGCATACATTATTTCTCATGCACTGCACATTTTGTCTTAACCGTCCGCATGGTCTGTGTATCAAATGCCTAAGCACTGCATTGTATTGCTCTGGTTCCTCTGCTTGTATTGGTATTTCGGCTCTTACGACGCAATCATAATCATCCGGACCACTTATCTTATTGTGTTCCTTAAAAATAAATAGCATATGTGCATGGTCCGTGTATCTTTAATAAGAAGTCTACATTGGTGGAGATCTGGATGTCTTGCTAGCTGTCGTAAGGTTTCGACGAATGGATTTACTGTATCTAGTATATTAGAGATTTTTTCAATTGTTTCTAGATTGAGACCCGGACTCTCGTTTAGCCTATTCTCCATATCGTGCACGGTATCGTAAATAAACATTTGCAAAAAATGTGGTCTAGTTCTGTATTTAGGTAGTAGAGAGCCAATTTTATGGTATATTGCACTGTTTGCTCTAAAGGTGTAGATACCCTGATTGAACGCTGACATACTTTCATCAAATGTCACTCCTATTGAGGTGAAGGAGAAAACAAGATTGTATGCACATATATTTTGTCTAAAATTGCGTGCTTCGGTTGTTTGTGACATGAAAAGTTCATGAAGCTCTAATGGTACTGGAATAACATGCACATCAACCAAGCCCCCTTTGCAGCCTAATGTATTACTTTCATTGTGAAAAAACTTAGCGCGACAATGGCGGCAAGTAGTCGGGGAACATAGAGTGGCCGCAGGAACATTTAGTGCTGGATAACAGTTTCTTGCACTTAAATGTGTTATTGAACCTTGATTAGTTGCATTCCCTGTAGATTTGTAGAGAAATTATTGCGAGATTAAAATAGGTTATACTTCCTACATGTATGGTTGGTTTGCAAGGTATCTATAGGAATCATACAGTGGATTGGAGATGATTCAACGCCATCTGGCATTATATCATCGTAGTTCGCTGTATTGGTAGTGGCTATTTGGAGATTGTTGGTATTATTATTGCCATGTTGAGCTCAACAGAGATCCATTCTTCTGGCATTAGTTGCAACACGTAGGTCTTGAATTGATCTGTATATTGGTGGTCTGCCTCTGGGTCGAGATGTTCGCGGTGGTAAAGGGTTTGTTTCCCCCTCATGTGTTGGTTTGTTTGCTTGATCATGGACACCTATGGTGGAGGAAATTTATTTTATAACTGGATTTCATTTTTTTTGGTGTAGTTCATTGTCAGGTATATAGGAGCATACCTTGTATGGGTGTATTAATGCTTTGTTGATTATGACGCATTTCCCTTCTTCGTGCATTAGTTGTATTACGTCTGTTTATAGTTGATGCGTGTATTGGTGGTCTCCCCCTGCGTCGAGATGTTATTGGAGTAGGTACTAAGGTTGCATTAGTTACGACGTTTACATCTTCTGAAGTTTTTGAAATTGCCAGGCATGTTTGTTTGTATTGGTAAGTCATTAAAGTAGTGCACATAATTATTTATTTTTGAATGATTAAAAGTAGGTACTCTTGTTGAATTAGACATCTGTTTGTTTAGGACATAGATTTGCCTTTTTAATGCAAATTAAAACATTATTATTTAAAAGAAGAGCTCATACCTGTTTGGGAGACCCTTGTTTCACCTTGATCAGGTTGATTTTGTTGCGTTGGCATCTGAACAACGTTTTTCTCCATTTGTTGAATTGCTGCAACGTTGTTTTGTTGAATTATGTGTAGCTCCCTTCTTCTGGCATTAGTTACCTTGTGTCTCTCTTGAGTGGATGCATACATAGGAGGTCTTCCTCTTCGGCGGGTTATTATGACTTGTCCATCTTCTACTATCTCTGGCAGCGCTTAAATGAAGTTAGGTCATTGAGTAACTGTATTATTGAAGGATTTTTAAAGCTGTAAGTTGTTGTTGAGCTTAACCTGACGTGTATGTATTATTGGTCTCTCAATTTCTACGGAGTTCCCTTCTTCGGGCGTTAGTGGCCTTGCATCTCTCTAGAGGAGATGTTTACGTCAGAGGTCTTCCCCGTCGGTGGATTATTCTGATAGGAGAGTTGCAGGAGTTTGTATTCGACATGCTATTTTTTTTATATTTGATTAAATTTATTACAGAGTTTTAACAACTTAAATTATTAGACAAATACAAAATTGATTCAAAAAAGTTGTGGTATTTTCTGCAAAATAGCGGAGCTGGCAATAGGAAGAGAACTGAAATTTTTTAAGGAAAAGCAAAACCATAACTAAGCAACCCTATAAACAAAGTATATAAATAAAACATGAAAGCATTGCAACAAAGTATATAAATAAAGATCTATTTGCTCCGCTTGACCCTCTACCAGCCAATACTACGAAGCAACCCTATAAACATTCATCACATAGTCTATTGTGCTTTGCTTAGCCACTACTTGACTAATACCTCAAAGCACACCTAGAGTTTGTGCATTTAAAATAAAATATAAACCTTGAAGAGTGTAAGATGGTTTTGAAATGATAATGTACCTCAGTCGCAGAAGATTGAATATATGAGTCTAGACTTGTTCAGTTCCTCCAAAGAAACTCCTGGTAAGATTATTCAGAAACATATATTGCAATATATTAGAAGAAATAGAGAGTTGTTCCAGAGAAAATTCTATTGTGCGAACACCATACCATTTTTAATCAATCCACATAGAATTCAGTTAACTAACTACAAACAGCCTTAGGATTGTTTGTGAATCACAACAACAACAACAGCCTTAGGATTGACATTCTGATGTTCTTTGAATCAACAACAACAGCCTTAGGATTGTTTGTGAATCACAACAACACCTAGCACTTCTTTCTAGTGTATTATATAAATTTTCTGTCATTTCAATTCATATTCTTCAATTCTGTCAAAATATCGTATTTTTGGCTTGCGATTTGATGTATTTTCTTCTGGTCTCTCAATAATTTGTAGGTTGCAACAAAATACAAAACACTCACATCAGATACAAACATATCTAGAGAAACAATGTACCTTTTGTTGGAGCTTGTGTTCCACTTCTTTTAGTTTGAGAAATATCAAATCACACTATGTATTTGATCTTGCTTGTGTTTATAGTTTGCAGGTACTATAGTTATATAACCTTATGAACAGGCTGCTGATTGATGTCGATTCTCTGAAAAGAAAGCTAATGCCCCGCGTTAGTAGTTAATGCCCCGCGTTAACTTTTGTTAAGAAGGATCCGTCGAGATGAAATGCCATCGAGAAGGAATCCGTCGAGAATCCAGAGACAACGCCAGCGTTGACTCTTAACGCCCGCATTGAGTCACGATCTGCCACGATCCCGATGGTTTGCACGATCTCAGCAACTACTGTACACGATGCTTAATGCTGGCGTTAATGCTTAACGCCGGGCATTAACTCCTGTGTCTATTTATAGACCTGATTTCGTTTGCTCAAGTGAGATGCATTGAAGCCTTCATTCTAGAGATCTGTGAGAGCATTTCATTCCGAATTCAGAGAAAACTCCCAACACCACCATTGAGGAACAAGAGTGAGAAGGAGATTTTCAATGGTGCAATTTGAAGAAGGATGCTCGCTTCAACTCCGATGATGATCATAACGTGTCTTCAACATCTCCTTCAGTGCTCTTCAATATAGGGAGTCTTTTATTCTGATTTTTACTTTATCTTTTCATTTTTCCTTGTAACTATAGTGAATTCGCCGCCTTGCGTGTGGCGACTAGGCCGGGTTCGGTTTAGGGAGAAATTTTCTGCCTTGTGCGTGGCGACTAGGTCTAGGGTAGATCTAGGGGGTGGCTAGAGGCCTTATCTGGGGATAGATAGGTTATAGCCAATCGGTCCTTGGGAGAAGGACCGGTGAAGGAACCAAAGTGATTTTTAAGTTGTCGCCTCAAATTTCAAGCGTTATTGAAATTTTATCCTTGTAATCATTTTTGTGAAATATAAATTTCTTTTTCATTATATCTAATTTTTTCTGGAATTGTATTTCATAAAGAAAATCATTTTGAATATTTCTATAAAAATATTTTTTGTTGAGATAACGCCCAATGTTGACTCTTAACGCCTGTCGTTAGCGACGGAACAAAAAAGTTTTCTGTTATTTAAAATCTGTAAGTTTATCTCAGAAACAGTAAACCCCTTATTCACCCCCCTCTAAGGGCGCCATCAGATCCAACACATGGTATCAGAGCAGGTTATTCCAAAACAGTTTCACAACCGGGAATAATGGCGCATAATGATCATGCTTTCACTGAGGGTCAAGGAATTAGTAGACCTCCACTATTTACCGGAACTGATTATAATTATTGGAAAACTAGAATGCGTTGTTTTTTAACTGCTTTAGATAATGACATTTGGGGTATGGTAGAACAGTGTTACTCTCCACCAAAATTTGTTGTTAGAGAAGTCACTATGGAAAACCTAGAGATAGATGGTATGACAATGATAAGTTGAGATGTAAGAACAACGCTAAAGCAATGAATGCGTTATTTTGTGCTTTGGATAGAACAAAATTTAATAGAACTTGTGCTTGCGAAACAACTTATGATATATGGAATTTAATAGAAATTACTCATGAAGGTACTTCGCAGCTTAAGGATTCAAAGCTCTTCCAACTTGAATCCGAGTATGAGAAATTTCGGATGGAGGCGGATGAAGACGTAGATTCAATGTACACAAGGTTCACCAAGATCGTCAACGACTCAAAAGTACTTGGAAAGGTGTTATCCAAAGGCTACTTGGTGAGAAAAATTTAAAGGTCTCTCCCTGCAAAGTTCAATCCAAAGGTTACGGCTATCTCGGAGTCGCACGATTTGAATAAGCTTCAAATTGAGAACCTCATTGGGAACCTAAAGACCCATGAGGTTGAACTCAAAATTCAACAACAAGAGTACAACTTGGAGCCAAAGAAGAAGGGTTTTGCCTTAAAGTCAAAAAATGAGGCAAATGGAGATGATGTTGAAGAGGACGAGGAGATCCTTTTTGTGAAGAAGTTCAAAAGATTCATGAAGAATCCGGAAAGGAGAAACACCTTCCGGAAATATTTCATCAAAAAGGGATCTTCATCGAAGAAAGAGAGAGGTAGCTACGAGGAAGATGATGAACGACCACCACCAGAGTGCTACCATTGTAGAAAGACCGGACATATTCGGACCCAGTGCCCAAAATATCTGAAAGAGCGTAAAGAAAAAGGGCACAAGGGAAAAGAGAAGAAGAAGGTCCTAAAAGCGGCTACATGGGATGACTCCTCCTCCGAGGATTCAAGCGGCTCATCCACTAGCGATAAAGAAGAGGAAAATATGTGCCTTATGGGAAAAAGTGACAAGACATCTGAGGATGTAAGCAGTGTCCAAAGTGACACTGAGGTAACTCTCCCTGCTTCTTATGATGATTTATATATTGAGTATTTACAAACTTGCAAATTCTTTAATAAAAGCTTAAAAGATATTGATCTTCTAAATTCTGAAAATAAACTTTTGTTAAAAGAAAACAAAAAATTAGCCAAACAATTAGGGAAAGAAAATATATCTTGCCAAGAGTGCAATAACTCCTTGGCAAGAGTGAAAGAACTTGAAGAAGCTCATTCTAAATCACACTCCACTATTGAAATTCTTTTACTAAGGAGTAGGGGGATTTAGAAAGAACTTTAAAAACCTCTCTTTCTCAAATAGAGGATGGGAAGAAGAGTTTTGCGAATCGGTGCGTTATGTTGGTAACAGAAAACACCGCTCTCAAAGCTCATATTCATGATTTAAATTTGGCTATTAAGAAGTTTGGAGTTGGGCAAAGATCTCTGGACATGATCTTGGCCAACCAATGCCATGGAAGTGCCAAATATGGCCTTGGATCTGGAAGCTATCGCCAGGCGTTAACTCCTAAGGCCAGCGTTAGCTATAATTCCAGAAACATTAATTCTATTAAAAATAAATCCAAAGATTCAAATGCTACCTCATTTTCCAACACGAGTTTATCCAAAATTTCAAAAAGGGTCTCATCCCCTTTTATATCGTGTACCAAATATTATTTATTTGGACACACCTCAAACTCTTGTAGGAAAAAGGGTTATAGTGCTATAAAGTAAATCTGGGTGCCTAAGGTTTCCACCTATTCTATGGGAGGAACCTCTTGGGTATCCGAATCTTTACTCTCATCTCCTTTTTAGGTATGTTGGCAGGCTAAGGACAAACAAGACGTGTGTTATTTGAACTCGTGTTGCTCCAAACACATGACGGGAAACAAAGCGAAGTTCCTTAGCCTTGAGATGAAGAAAGGAGGGATGGTGACATTTGGTGACATCGGAAAAGGAAGGATCATGGGCATCGACACAGTGGGTAACGATTCTTTTTCAATCTCAAATGTTTTATTTGTAGATGTCTTAAAACATAATTTAATTTCAATTAGTCAATTATGTGATATAGGCTTAAATGTATTATTTGAATCATCTACAAATCTTTGCAAAATTATAAATTCTAAAACAAATGATGTCATACTCACTGCACCTAGGATGCATAATGTTTATATGATTGCCTTTAATGATCTTTCAAATTCTTCTTTAAAATGTTTTATTTCAAAAAATGAAGAATTAGAACTTTGACATAGACGTCTTGGTCACTCTAGCACCAAGCTTATTTTGAAATTATCAAAAGAAAAATTAATTAAGGGATTACCTATGCTTAATGGAAATTTATCTTCTCTTTGTACGCCTTGCCAAAAAGGAAAATTTTCAAAAAATTCTTTTAAAAGCAAAAATGTAATTTCTACCACTAGACCTCTTCAATTAATTCATATGGATTTATTTGGACCGATTGACACTTCTAGTCTAGGAGGTAGAAAATAAACTTTTGTAATAATTGATGATTATTCTAGATTTTGTTGGACGTTATTTCTATCTTCAAAATCCGATGCATTTATTGAATTTACTAAACTATGCATACGTATCCAAAATGAACTTGATTTAAAGATTAAATGCATACGTTCGGATCATGAAGGAGAATTTGAAAATGATAGATTTTCTTCTTTTTGTGATGATTTAGGAATTAAACATGAATTTTCCACTCCTCGCACCCCTCAACAAAATGGTGTAGTGGAGAGGAAAAATAGAACCCTTCAAGAGATAGCACGCACCATGCTTTGTGAATATGGGTTGCCTAAATCATTTTGGGCCGAAGCGGTTAATACTTCTTGTTATATCATTAATCGTGTCATGCTTCGTCCTATTTTAAAATTGACACCTTATGAGCTTTACTTTAAAAGAAAACCTAATGTATCTTATTTTCATGTGTTTAGTTGTAAATGTTTCATTTTAAACACTAAAGATGCACTAGGAAAATTTGATGAAAAATGCGATGAGGGAATTTTCATTGGTTACTCTTCAACTAGCAAGGCTTATAGAATATATTATAAAAGAACTAAAGTAGTTGAAGAGTCTATTCATGTAAGATTTGATGAGTTTGTCCCTTGTGTAGATTCTAATCATCCAGGAAATGAAGACGAACCTATTTCCCCTTTGGAGCATGAGGATGATGATTCAATTGGAGAAAAAGGAGAAGAAAAAGAAGAGAAAGAGGATGAGATAGTAGAATATGTACCTCCAAGTGTGCTACAATTTTCAAAGAATCATCCAAGGGAGCTTATGATAGGAGAACCGTCAAAGGGGGTAAGTACTCGTTCTTCTTTACATGAGTCTTTTTCAAACCTTTGTTTTATATCCGAAATAGAACCAAAAAATGTTTCAACCGCTTTAAATGATGAATTTTGGTTTTTAGCTATGAATGATGAATTAAACCAATTTGAACATAATAAGGTTTGGAATTTAGTTGAGAGGCCATCTAATCATCCGGTTATAGGAGTCAAAGGGATTTTCAAAAACAAACTAGATGGTGACTCTAGGATAACAAGAAATAAAGCTAGACTAGTTGCACAAGGATATTCACAAATCGAAGGGGTAGATTTTGATGAAACTTTTGCACCCGTTGCTCGCCTTGAGTCTATTAGAATATTTCTTGCATTTGCGAGTTTTAAAAGATTTAAATTATTTCAAATGAATGTTAAAAGTGCTTTTTTGAATGAGATTATAAAAGAAGAAGTTTATGTAGAACAACCCCCCGGTTTTGTGAGTGAAAAATTTCCCAATCATGTGTATAAGTTAGAAAAAGCGCTTTATGGATTAAAGCAAGCGCCACGTGCTTGGTATGATAGATTGACGTTATTTTTAATAAAACACGGTTATAAAATGGGAAGTGCGGATAATACACTCTTCATTAAGCATGTAGATAATGATTTGATTATATTGCAAATTTATGTTGATGATATCATTTTTGGAGCCACTAATGAAGAGTTATGTAATGAAGTAATTTAAGTGATGAAAAATGAATTTGAAATGATCTTGGTAGGAGAACTCACTTATTTTCTAGGATTTCAAATCTCACAAAAACAAGATGTTATATATATTTGTTAAACTAAATATGTTCATGATATTCTTAAAAGATTTGGATTTGAAAACCTAAAACAAGCTAATACACCAATGAGTGCATCACTAAAATTATGAAAAGAGGAAGCCGGTAATTCTATTGATCAAACATTATATAGAGGGCGAATAGGCACATTGCTATATTTAAGCGCATCTAGACCCGATATTATGTTTTCTGTTTGCTTATGTGCTAGATTTCAAGCTAACCCAAAAGAATCACATTTAAAAGTGGTGAAACGTATTTTTAGATATCTAATCGGAACGTCTAGATTAGGCTTATGGTATCCTCATAATGATTATTTTATTCTACACGGATGTTCATTAGATCGTAAGAGCACTAGTGGCACGTGTCATTTTATAGGCCCTTCACTCGTATCATGGTCGAGTAGGAAACATAATTCTGTTGCCCTCTCTACCACCGAGGCCGAATATATCGCACTAGGTAGTTGTTGTGCACAAGCCTTGTGGATGACCCAAACGTTAGAAGACTTTGGTGTTCATCTAAATAACATAGAATTAAAGTGTGACAACAAGAGCGCTATAGATCTCACAAACAATCCGGTACATCACTCTAGATCAAAACATATAGATGTCCGACATCATTTCATTAGAGATCATATAAAGAAGGAACATGTTAAAATTAGCTTTATAGGGACTGAATCACAACTTGCCGACATTTTTACCAAACCTCTACCCGATGCACGTTTTCACATTCTTAGGTAGAATTATATGTCTTAGAAATGTCACTATAACCCTTATAAAAAGCTATCTAAATTATCTTATGTACTTTGTTATATTTGTTTGTTTTTGTTTAAAAAAAATAAATCAAAAATCAATAAAAATATAAAAACTATAGACAAACCGCCAAAAACATGCTAAAAGAGCCTTCATATCAACTTCATAATGTCTGAAATTTCAACTGTAAGAAGGCCTATTTATATTACAAATATATCATGAAAAAGATTTTTCAAAAAGTCAAAAATTGGTGTTCTGTCTCGGCGTTAAGAAGCTAACGCCTGGCGTTAGCCTCTATGCTCAAACTTTTTTTTAAAATTTTTTTTCTTTCTTTCTTGTTTGTTGTTATTTACTTCAAAAATTAAAAAAAATGCGCTTAAATGTTTATTTCAAGGATGATTATATATATTGCTTAAAGATTTTTTACAATGTTTAATTTAAACCTTCAAGTTTCTTAAAAATATTGTTTTGATTTTATCATGCCTTGAATATCATCTTAAAATATGCAAAAACAAAATAGGTTATAGATTACATGTGTAGAAATGTTTTTACATGCCTCTAAGTATGAGTAAAGTTTGTTAAATTTTTGGATTTGAATCGTTTAGGAGTAAGCAGGAGTTGCATCAACTGAGTTATAGCCAAACAACCACAATGCCACACAACAACACAAGAAACTTTATTGAATCACAAACTTCATTTACAGTGTGAGGTATACATGGCGAGACATGATTCATAAGAATCACAAAGGAGAGGAGAACAAAACACACCAAAACAAATCTGGCGGTCTTGACAAGCAGAGACCGCACAGACCGCTCGACTCCAGAGACCGCCCATCTTGTCTTGAGACCGCACGAACAGAGAACAGCCAAGATGACTTCAGACTGCCACCTCAGACCACACTGCAAGACGTCACCTCAGACCGTACGAACTGGAGCTTATTGAACAAAGAACTGAAGCTGTCGCCAGACCGCAACTCTGAATGCCTAACCGCTGAAGGTCGCCTGATCGCTGAGCTCGCTGCGAATAGCACAAGAACAAACATAAACCAGTTCGCAGACAAGCCGCTGACGAACTGTTTATTCAAGCCATTGGGAAATCACCAAGGAAGGAGACCGCAACCTACTGACCGCAAACCTGCGAACACAACAAACAGTCAACTCGCTTCCGAGACCGCCCAACCTCAAGGTTGAGACTGCACGAATTAACCCAGGCTCTAGTTCTTACAGTTCTCATTAGGAATGATGGGCCCTGCCCCTCTATTTATAGACGAGTAGACGGATGTCGTCACCGCCACAAGAGAGGTACAATCACCACCCATCAGATTGCCAGCGGTCTCATAAAGCAGACCGCGTGATCACACCACTTGGACAATGTCCTGTCCAAGACCGCAGATCAGCAGGCAGACCGTGCACAAGCCGCGCGAACACGAGACCGCTCCTTCTTTAGAATACCAGGAACAAGCCACGAGCATCTGGCCGACTTTAGATAAGTCGCCAGACCGCTCAGCATAAGCCGCCCAGTCACAGCGGTTACACCAGAACAGATTGCTCGGTCTTCTATAAAGGAGATTGACAATCCAAGCAGAACAACCCGGGATGAGACCGCAACAACCAGGAACAAACCGGCTAACCGGCAGACCGCCAGAACCAGACCGGCAGAATAGACCGGCAGAGCCTGATCGACAGAACAGACCGGCAGAGCACCAGCGCAGACCACGCGATCTCTGCGGTCTCCACAATTCTGACCGCCGGCCACCTTCCACTCCACTTCAACATTTCAACACTCCCCCTTGAAGTGGGAAGTGGAAACTAGCCTTAGTAAACTCTGCAACCGAGTAAACGATCCCTTTGCCAGCGGCTTTGTGAAGATGTCTGCGACATTGTCCGCACTCCAAACATGCTCGACCATAAGAGATCCTCCCAACACCTTTTCACGAAAGAAATGGTGCTCAATCTCAATATGTTTGGTCCTCGCGTGACAAACTGGATTATTAACCAGCTTGAGAGCACTCTCATTGTCCCCGCATAGCATAGTGGGACCTCTAACCTCCTCATGAACATCCTCCACCAACCTCCTGAGCCAAACGACTTCCTGAGCTGCCAAGGCCGAAGCCTTGTATTCCGCTTCTGTGGTAAATATAGACACCGAGTCCTGCTTTTTGCTGCACCAAGAGAGAGTTGTGGGGACCTCCATAAAGACAAAACCAGACGTTGATCTACGATCATCCACGTCTCCCCCATAATCATCATCCATGTATCCAAGCAACTCTAAGCTTGACCCTCTCCTATATAGGAGACCCAAATCAGAGGTCGACTTCACATATTTCAGAATTCCTTTTGCTGCCAGAAGATGAGGCTTCCGTGGCTCCGCCATGTACTGACTCACTTTGCCAACTGCATAAGCAATATCAGGCCTCGTGATGGTCAAGTAGATCAAGCTCCCAACCAGAGCTCGGAACACCAACGGATCAGATATAACCCTTCCCTCATCCTTCCGAAGTTTATGATGCTGATCCAGAGGTATAGAGCTGCTCTTCCCTTCCTCCATGCCGAATTGTTGAACGATCCGCTCCGCATATCCAGCCTGAGAAACAAGCACCCCGCTCTCCCGCCTCTGAACCTCGAGTCCAAGGAAATGGTGAAGCTCCCCCAGATCCTTCATCTCAAACCTGATAGCAAGCTCAGCTCTCAGCCTCGCTACTGCCTCCTTAGAGTTCCCGGTGATAATCATGTCAACCACATACAGTAGAACAATAACCCAAAGCGCCCCCTCTTTCTTGATGAACAAGCTAGAATCAGAGTCTGAAGCAAAGAACCCGCAGAATAGAAGATACTCCGCGATCTTCCCATACCACGCCCGAGGTGCTTGCTTCAACCCATATAGGGCCTTCTTCAGTTTGCAGACATAGTCCGGACAATCCTCCGAGATGAAACCTGGCGTCTGGATCATGAAGATATCCTTGTCAATCTCTCCCTATAAGAAAGCATTCTTCACATCGAGCTGCCAAATCTCCCATCCACTAGATGCCGCCAAAGCAATAACAAATCAAACCAAAGTCATCTTTGCCACTGGACTGAACGTCTCATCGTAATCTTCTCCATACTATTGTGAGAACCCGCGAGCCACAAGGCGAGCCTTGTATCGCTCGATCATGCCGTCAGCTTTCTTCTTGAGCTTATAAACCCATTTGCATGTCACAGGGGTAATGCCCTTGGGCCTGGGCACTAGAGACCAAGTCCCATTCTTCTTGTGAGCATCCATCTCCTCTTGCATAGCAATGTCCCACTGCTTCACGCCTTTGGCTTTCTCAAAGCTTGATGGCTCCCTTTCATCCAAGGGACCAGCAAAGAAACATGAGACGAAACTCACCATGTTTCCTCCTGTGTATCGATCAGGTGGCTTGATAGCCCTCTTTGACCTCCTAAGAGGTTGCTCCTGACTAACCACCTCCTCAGCTGCTTCTTCTGTGCTAGCTCCTCTTCCAGATGAACTTGGAGCATCGCTCCCCCTGCTTCCAGAACCTGAAGCCTCCATCTCAGAGCTTGACACAGCTGGAGCTCCTGGTGAAACAGGCAACTCCACTTGAAGATTTCCTGCAGTTCATGTTGGGTTTTTCTTGAACCATACATCACATGTAGGCGCAGCGGATATAAAGAGAAACAACCCAAAAGACTTTGATCGGTCCATGAATATTGAATCAAGAAGTTAACTAAATGCATAAATTACCTTAGTGGAGTTGGATCAAATCCAACCTAGATGCTCCACTAGTTGAGTCCTGTCGTCGGCTATGCGAGATTACTCACGTAGAATAATGTCTACGTCTCTACAGTGATCCACACGAGCCGGGAGAAGAACGACTGCACCTTGTACTTCCACGAACTGCTAGGTTCGCTCCAGGAAGAACAATCACGACGACGATCGCCGGAGAGGAGGTCGGCGGAGGCGAACTAGGTGGAACTCCTTCCGTCTAGGGTTCGGGCGAGAGCGAAACGCTTCCGTCGGCTGAACTCTTTTCGTCTCTCTAAGAACCCTAAAAGAAGATCTATTTATACCCAAAGGATAAACAGGCTTCTAGAAGAATCGCTATCCGCAGACCACACAGCAGAATTGGGGTTTCTGTAACAATTCGTCGGGATTCCACGGAACAGCATTCGTCGAGTGTTCACGGAACAATCCGACGAATCCGACGAATCAAATCAGACGGCAACATTTGCCGAGTTAAGGACCTCTGTAACAATTCGTCGGGATTCCATGGAACAATCCGACGAATTCCGACGAATCATATCAGACAGCAACATTTTGCCGAGTTAAGGATCTCTGTAACAATTCGTCAGGATTCCACGAAATCATCCGACGAATCACAACGAATCCGACGAATTCTATCAGTGTAAACCCGACGAATTCAGACAACAACATTTGCTGGACCTCCCCCATTCTATATGGTGATTGGTAACCTTTACCAACACAGTCAATCTTCCATCTTCTCCACATGCTCTTATGTGCGACCCTGCAGGCTCATATCGCGTTGGCAGTGACATTACATGTTTGACCACTTCTAGATCATAATGGTAACTCCAACAGTCTCCCACTTGATATTGAAAGTATCAAACAAAAACCTCACAAACAATGAGCGGCATCTAGCAATGCATCATTGCTCCCCAAGCAATAAGAGTTCATAACTCATAAGCTTTTATGACCAATGTTCCAGCGTTGTCTTTGTCCCTTTGTCCCTTACATCCAGAAAGAACTAGAGGCATGGACCGTGTCACCCTCGTAATAGCTCAATCCAAGTTTCTTGATCTAGAACGGACTTCCAGAGAATGGTGAACTCAATATCACATATTGACTCAACCAAGCATGGCCATGCATTTCTCATTCCAATTCCATCAAGGGGCCCATGGATGCAACTCCTGTTATATAGGAGGATAAATCCCATATCTGCTCACACCCAAACACCCAAATGATTCGTAACGTACCCAACGACCACCATTATCATCAACCTTCTTCAAGGAAGACTTTACATGACATCAAAGCACGCTCTTCCTCACTCGATGAATGCTGTGACTTCAGGTCAAAGGACCACAACACCATTGTCAAATGAGACCTACTTGTGACACTTTTAAGTAACAATCCACAAAGTAGTCTCAGGTTGGGTCTGTCCAGTACAACTTGTTCACTAACAAGTACCCACGTGATGACTTGATATCACAATATCATGACCTGTGAGAACCGGTCATCAGTCAACACACATGCTAGTCTTAATGTATCATCATCACCCTTAGTTTCTACGATGATACCTCGACCAGGACCTTTTAAGAATGAAGCTTCGAAATCATAAGCTCTCACATTCAAGTCATGTACTTGATGTCCTATGGAAGCGAACATTCTAAGGGTATTTATCACGAATTTTATTCTATTATGTAGAAACAGTATATCGTAATAAAAGAACTTGCCATTAATTGTAAAAGGAAATAATTGGTACA
Source organism: Dactylorhiza incarnata (assembly GCA_033032865.1). Taxonomy (NCBI): domain Eukaryota; kingdom Viridiplantae; phylum Streptophyta; class Magnoliopsida; order Asparagales; family Orchidaceae; genus Dactylorhiza; species Dactylorhiza incarnata. The sequence continues at coordinate 6,925,418 of JAWHQI010000068.1, forward strand.
CAATTCATCATATGAATAAATAATAAATAGTCAACAGAATATATATTTTACATGCAACCCACAAGACTCCCACTAGAGTTGATCACTCAGGTATCGTATACCCATTGATCTAGTATGACCATCATGCTTTCTCTGTGCGAGAGGCTTTGTCAGTGGATCTGCAATATTCTCCTCAGTCGGCACTCTGCAAATGTTCACATCTCCTCGTTCGACAATCTCACGAATAAGATGGAACCGCCGAAATATGTGCTTGGAGCGCTGATGGGATCTAGGTTCCTTAGATTGTGCAATTGCACCATTGTTATCACAGTAGAGAACTAATGGACCAACAATGCTAGGAACTACATCTAGCTCGCCGATGAATTTCCTAATCCATACAGCCTCCTTTGCTGCATTTGCCGCAGCGATATACTCGGCCTCAGTTGTAGAATCAGCAACTGTCTCTTGCTTGGAACTCTTCCAGCTCCTCCATTCAGGCAAAACACAAACCCTGACTGAGACTTCGAATCATCTCTATCAGTTTGGAAGCTGGCATCCGTGTAACCACTTACAACGAGCTCTTCCTCTCCACCATACACCAAGAATACATCCTTAGTCCTTCTCAAGTACTTCAGGATAATCTTTATGGCTATCCAGTGACATTCACCGGGATCAGACTGATACCTGCTAGTCATGCTCAAAGCAAAATAGACATCGGGTCGAGTACATAACATTGCGTACATGATTGACCCAAATGTCGAAGCATATGGAATCAACTTCATGCGGTCCTTATATTCACAAGATTTTGGACACTGGTCCTTAGAGAGATTCACACCATGAGACATGGGCAAAAATCCTTTCTTGGACTCAAGCATGTTGAACCGCTTCAACACCTTTTCAATGTACGTACTCTGGGTCAAACCCAGCAACTTCTTCGATCTATCTCTATAGATCTTAATACCGAGTATATAAGTCGCTTCACCCAAGTCCTTCATAGAAAAGCAGTTCCCTAGGTTGTTCTTAACAACCTTCAGGGTAGATATGTCATTCCCGATCAGCAGTATGTCATCAACATACAATATCAGGAAGACAACAATGCTCCCACTGATTCGCTTGTAAACACACGGTTCATCTTCATTCTTGACAAAACCAAACTCTTTGATGTTCTCATCAAAATGAAGATTCCAACTTCTAGAGGCCTGTTTCAATCCATAGATGGACCTGTTCAGCTTGCATATTTTAGTGGCTTCATTTGGGGATACAAAACCCTCGGATTGTGTCATGTACACTTCCTCAAGGAGGTTTCCATTTAGGAAAGCCATTTTGACATCCATCTGCCAGATCTCGTAGTCATAATACGCAGCAATAGCAAGCAATATCCTAATGGACTTTACCATGGTAACAGGGGAAAAGGTCTCATCATAGTCAACACCATGAATTTGCTTGAAACCCTTAACCACCAGTCGCCCTCTGAATGTCTGTACATTCCCATCCATGTTGGTCTTCTTCTTGAAGACCCACTTGCACCCTCTGGGTCGTACCCCTTCAGGTGGTTTCACCAAGTTCCAAACTTGGTTTGTATACATGGAGTCCATTTCGGATTTCATAGCCTCAAGCCATTTGTCGGAGTCCGGTCCATTCATAGCCTCTTGGTAGGTCGCTGGTTCATCATCATGATCCATAAGCAACACATTACCTATTTGAGACACGAGAAATCCATATCTCTCAGGCTCAAATCTTGGTCTACAAGATCTACATAGGACTTGTGTCTCTTGAGCATGTTCTCCAGCTACAACATCTTGTAGTCCTGGCTCAGAATCCAATTCTGGTTCATTCACTACTTGTGGTTCTTGAACTTCTTCAAGTTCTACCTTTTGCGTCTTTCTTGACAAGAACTCTTTCTCCAAGAAGACACCCGTCCTTGCGACAAACACTTTGCCCTCAGACGGTAGGTAAAAGTAATATCCTTTCGTTTCCTTAGGATATCCCACCAGATAACACTTATCTGATTTGGGTTCCAGCTTGTCAGGCATTTGACATCGTACGTATGCCTCACAGCCCCAAATTGTAATGAATGACATACTAGGACGCTTCCCAGTCCATATCTCATATGGTGTCTTTAGAACCATTTTCATCGAAGCGCGATTCAGTGCCATTGCAGCAGTCTCTAAAGCAAAACCCCAAAAAGAAACAGGCAAGTCTGCATGACTCATCATCGACCGTACCATGTCTAACAGAGTACGATTTCTCCTCTCAGACACACCATTATGCTGCGGTGTCCTAGGTGGAGTGAGCTGTGATACAATACCACACTCTTTCAGATGATCACGGAACTCATGACTCAGGTATTCGCCACCTCGATCAGATCGGAGTGCTTTAACCTTGTTACCCAATTGGTTCTCCACTTCATTCTTAAACTCTTTGAACTTTTCAAAAGTTTCGGATTTGCACTTCATAAGATACACGTATCCGTATCTACAGAAATCATCAGTAAATGTAACGAAGTAGAAATACCCACCTCTAGCCATAGAACTCATGAGTCCGCATGCATCACTATGTACTATACCCAAAAGATCCTCAGCCCTCTCAGTATAACCAGTGAAAGGGGCTTTAGTCATTTTGCCTAATAAACAAGACTCGCATCACTCAAATGATTCATAATCAAATGAGTCCAATAGTCCATCTTTATGGAGCTTGGATATGCGCTTCTCGTTTATATGGCCCAAACGACAATGCCAGAGATATGTAGGATTTGAGTCATTTGTTCTTAGTCTTTTATTATTATCTACATTATAGATCGGATGGTCCAGGTTCAAAACATAAAGACCATTAAATAATTGAGCTACATCATAACAAACATCATTCTTAAATATAGAACAACAATTATTCTTAATTATAAAAGAAAATCCAATCATGTCTAAGCATGAAATGGATATAATGTTTCTAGTTATGGCCGGAACATAATAACAATTATTAAGTTCTATTACAAGCCCACTGGGCAAAGAAAGACGGTAAACCCCTACGGCTACAGCAGCAACTCTTGCTCCATTGCCGACGCGCAGGTCCACCTCTCCTTTACTCAGCAATCTCCTCCTTCCTAGTTCCTGCACATTTGTACAAATGTGAGAACCACATCCGGTATCCAATACCCAAGATGAAGGAGCAGAAAGGTTTATCTCTATAACGTAAATATTCGAAGCGGAAGTCATACCTCCCTTCATTTTCCGCAGACCCTCAATGTACGAAGGACAATTCCTCCTCCAATGACCAGCCTTGCCACAGTGATGGCATTTCCCTTCCTTCACGGTGCTCTTCTTTTTCAGCGCAGAAGATTTGGGCTCAAGATGTGACTTAGGTCCCACCTTCGTCTTCTTGAAGCCCTTGGCCTTACCCTTGCCTTTATGTACCATCAATATGGGACTAGCAGGCTTGGCCTTCTTCATGTTTATCTCGGCAGTTCGCAACATGCCTAGAAGCCCGGGCAGTGTCTTGTCTATTTCATTCATGTTGTAGTTCAAGACGAACTGCTCATAACTATCTGGCAATGATTGCAGGATAAGATCTGTGGCCAACTCTTGACCCAGAGGAAAACCCAGTCTCTCCAGGTTCTCTATATACCCAATCATCTTGAGTACGTGAGTACCAACCGAGTCTCGAGCTCCCATTTTGCACTGAAATAAGGCCTTTGTGACATCGAACCTCTCTTGACGAGCTTGCCCTTGAAATATTTTCTTTAGGCGCTCGTCAATCTCCTTGCGCCCCATGTTCTCGTGTTGCTTCTGAAGCTCAGAGTTCATGGTGGCAAGCATAAGGCACTCGACGTCTAAGGCGTCATCGGTATACTTCTTATAAGCATCCTTATCAACACGGGACGAGTTCCCGGTCGACACCTCGGGGGCTTCTTCTTCCAAGACGTAGAGCTTTCGCTCTTGCCTGAGAACAATTCTCAGGTTCCTATACCAGTCCATATAGTTCGTCCCACTAAGCTTGTCCTTCTCAAGGATAGCTCTCAGGGACAAGGTGGAATGTGAACCACTTGCCATGGAATTCTAGAAGAATTCATGCAGAATTTAATCAGTACCTTAATTTCAAAATATAATTTATTTTAATTTGGACTTCAATTAAATACTCCCACTATTTTATTCAAATTGATAGCCCTCACTATCAATTCGGAGAGTTCATGCGAGCTACTCTCTTAGTGGACAAGATCCGTATTTCACCAACACCACGAGTCCACTTTGGCGTTCCTCTCATAATGCGGTTATTTAGGTAGGCAACGCTTGCCAATTGCATCCTCATGCAATTCTTGTATGGCTGGTGAATAACTCCTTATTCGCATCCATCATATGGTGCATCCCAACCCTATGCCTCTAGGCACTCAACCTTTGAGGTCACCTAGTTAAGTTAGACCCGATGTCGACAGTGGGATATCACAATTATCCGCTCGCACCCTTACCAAGATAGATTAATGCACCTTGCTTTGGCAAGCCAACACTTCATCAATCGAGGCAGGAAGAGTGTCATCCATCGGAAGGCATCCAAACACTTAATATTTGATGATGGGATTTTAATTTTAATAATAGGTTAACACTTATCCATGATCAACATTTGATCAAGTGCACATCAATAGAAAAACAAGCTTTCTAAAATCCACATGCATCGCTTATGTGCACAACATAAGACTATCAACCTTTGATAGACTAAAGGGCTAAATCTGGACATTTAGAACTCTTCCAAATCTTCAGATTTACATGCATTGGGCAAAGGCAAAGACAACTCGACTTAAAGCAGTAGACAAGCTCGTCTCTCATTGTTGGATTCAAAATCCAAAATAATACAAGGGTTCATTAACCACTTGAGGGACAGTTACTGCTAAGGAGACAACAATTTCTAACAATTAGAAATTACCACGAAATCCCAGACGTTCCTGGCGGGGTTCCAAGGGGCCGCTCCCCTGGCGGGGTCTTAGGGGTAGAGCCCCTAACGGGGTCCAAGGGGCAGCGCCCATGGCGGTGGTCTCGCTTCAGAAGCAACACAAGAACATGGGGTGCAAGGATTTTTCTTGAACCATACATCATATGTAGGCGCAGCGGAAATAAAGAGAAACAACCCAAAAGACTTTGATCGGGCCATGAATATTGAATCAAGAAGTTAACTAAATGCATAAATTACCTTAGTGGAGTTGGATCAAATCCAACATAGATGCTCCACGAGTTGAGTCCTGTCGTCGGCTATGCGAGATTCCTCACGTAGAATAATGTCTACGTCTCTACAGTGATCCACACGAGCCGGGAGAAGAACGACTGCACCTTGTACTTCCAGGAACTGCTAGGTTCGCTCCAGGAAGAACAATCACGACGACGATTGCCGGAGAGGAGGTCGGCAGAGGCGAACTGGGCAGAACTCCTTCCGTCTAGGGTTCGGGCGAGAGCGGAACGCTTCCGTCGGCTGAACTCTTTTCGTCTCTCTAAGAACCCTAAAAGAAGATCTATTTATACCCAAAGGATAAACATGCTTCTAGAGGAATCGCTATCCGCAGACCACACAGCAGAATTGGGGTTTCTATAACAATTCGCCGGGATTCCACGGAACAGCATTCGTCGAGTGTTCACGGAACAATCCGACGAATCCGACGAATCAAATCAGACGGTAACATTTGCCTAGTTAAGGATCTCTGTAACAATTCGTCGGGATTCCACGGAACAATTCGACGAATCCGATGAATTCCGATGAATCATATCAGACGACAACATTTGCCGAGTTAAGGATCTCTGTAACAATTCGTCGGGATTCCACGGAATCATCCGACTAATCACGACGAATCCGACGAATTCTATCCGTGTAAACCCGACAAATTCAGACAGCAACATTTGCTGGACCTCCCCCATTCTATATGGTGATTGGTAACCTTTACCAACACAGTCAATCTTCCATCTTCTCCAGATGCTCTTATGTGCGACCCTGCAGGCTCATATCGCGTTGGCAGTGACATTACATGTTTGACCACTTCTAGATCACAATGGTAACTCCAACAGTTCAACTCATGAACTTTCCTTGTAGGAAGTCACCTCATCAAACACCACATCCTGAGATACCACTGATCCCCGTGTCTCAGGATCCATGCATCTCCATCCCTTCTTCCGTTCATCATATCCAACAAAGACTAGCTTCCTTGCTTTCGCATCTAGCTTTGTCCGAAGAGCATCAGGGATATGCACATAACAGGTTGACCCAAACACCCGAAGGTGTGCAACACTTGTTTTCTCCTTGAACATCAGTTCGTGAGGGGTCTTCATGTTGATAGGACTTAGAGGCATCCTGTTGATGACGTATGCCGCACAAGACATTCCCTCCGCCTAGAAGGACTTTGGGATACTCTTGGCATGAAGCCAGCATTTGCAGGTTTCCGTCAAATGACGGATCTTCCTCTCCGCAACGCCATTTTGCTGTGGAGTATGGGCACAAGTGAGCTCTCTCCGAACGCCGTGCTTCCTGCAAAAACTTGAGAACTCACCAGAGGTGAACTCCCCACCATTGTCAGTTCTCAATTTTTTCACCCGCAGGCCTAACCGACCTTCCACCAGCCCCTTGAACTCCACGAACTTCGCAAAGGCTTCCGACTTCTCTTTTAGAAAATACACCCAGACATATCTGGTGTAATCGTCAATCAACACCAACATATATCTGTTGCCTCCAAGGCTTGGGGTGGCAGTCGGTCCCATCAAATCACCGTAAATGCACTCCAATGGCGCTTTGCATCTTGTTTGCGATTTATCAAATGGAAGTCGAGGAGACTTACCAAACTGACATCCCGCACAAACATGACCATCTCCATAGGAGGACAAGCTAGGCAAGCCCTTGACAAGGCCCCTTACCGCCATAGACTTCAATTTGTCCATGCCTACATGCCCCAACCTTTCATGCCAGATAGTCGCGCTATCATTGGTCTTCATCTTATCAACATAGGTACTTGTTGATAAAATGAACAAGTCCTTCACACTCTTTCCAACATGAATAACATCTCCCTTTATCTCCGGCTGAGTTTTAAGAAACTTCACTTCTGTTGGGCCAAACAGAACGTGATAACCGACATCGACCACATTGGTCACAGAGAAGAGATTCTTCTTCATACCAAGCACGTGATAAACACTCCTCAATGTGAGTGGACCCTTATCACTGCTCAGAGAGACAACACCTTCTTGTTCTACTGAATGAACAGAATTATCAGCCATAATGATCGCATCATTACCTGAGTAAGGTGCCAAGGAAGAGAACTTTGATTCATCCCCGGTGAGGTGATGCCCACACCCTGAATCCAAAATCCAATCCTCTTCGAAGTTGATGGTAGCCAAGGCCTTAATGGGCATGGCCGTCATATTGGCCTCAAAGGCTCCTCCCCATCCAGCTTCATCAGACTTTGGCTTCTCCTTCTCCGCTGCATGTCCCGGCTGAAGATTAACCCGACAATCTTTCTTGAAGTGGCCGGTCTTATTGCACCTAAAGCACCTTGGTTCCTCTCCCTTCTTCTTCCCATCAGACTTAGAGGCATAACCCCTATCTTGCTGACCTGAAGTATAGGGTCCATCATGACCTGACTTCTTCTTCTCCCATTTCTTCTTCTTCTTCCCGGAGAACAACACATCACTATCTCCCCCAGAGATAGAAGTCCCCACCAGCTGTCTTGCCAAACTTTCTTGCGAAGCAAGTAAGTTCTCCAGCTCCAACAGTGATGGTTGATTTGCCCAGCCTTGAACTGATGCCACAAAGGCAAGATACTCCTTATGCAAACCGCGGATGATATGCCTTTTCAGTTTTGCCTCCGAGATGGGCTTATCAGGGTCCAATGCAGAAATCTCTGCTGTGAGGTTCTTCATCTTGAGAAAGAAGGTAGAAATAGAAAGATCACCTTGAGAGGCCTTTGCCAACTCATTTTCAAGAAACTGTAGCCGAGCTACATTCTTGTTATTGAACAGCCCGTCCAAAGACGTCCAAATCTCAGCAGCAGATTTACATCCAATGATGTGATCAAATAACTCTGGTGAGATAGCCCTCTTGAGTATGAACTCTGCCTTAGCATTAGTCCTCCTCCAAAGTCTCACCTCTGCCATATTATCTCCTGCTAGAAACACTTCTTGTGTGTCTTCTCCTCCAATTATCTCCCATAGATCCTCGCCAAGTAAATAACTCTCCATACACGACCTCCACTTCTTATAGTTAGTCGATGTGAGGAGTTCAATACCAAGCCCTCTTGGGTATCCAGCTTCCATGGCAAACTATGTGGTCTCTTCTTCACAAAGACAATGGCAACTCACGTTGATTACTGCTTATCCACTCCAAGAACCTAGCTCTGATAACATGTTAAAATTGTTGATTTGAATCGTTTAGGAGTAAGCAGGAGTTGCATCAACTGTGTTATAGCCAAACAACCACAATGCCACACAACAACACAAGAAACATTATTGAATCACAAACTTCATTTACAGTGCGAGGTATAAATAGCGAGACATGATTCTTAAGAATCACGAAGGAGAGAAGAACAAAACACACCAACACAAATCTTGCGGTCATGACAAGCAGAGACTACATAGACCGCTCGACTCCAGAGACCGCCCGACTTGTCCTGAGACCGCACAAACAGAGAACATCCAAGATGACTTCAGACCGCCACCTCAGACAGCACTGCAAGACGTCACCTCAGACCGCACGAACTGGAGCTTATTGAATAAAGAACTGAAGCTGTCGCCAAACCGCAACTCTGATAGCCTGACCGCTGAAGGTCGCCTGATCGCTGAGCTCGCTGCGAATAGCACAAGAACAAACATAAACCAGTTCGCAGACAAGCCGCTGCCGAACTATTTATTCAAGCCACTGGGAAATCACCAAGGAAGGAGACTACAACCTGCTGACCGCAAACCTGCGAACACAACAAATAGTCAACTCGCTTCCAAGACCGCCCGACCTCAAAATTAAGACCGCACGAATTAACCCAGGCTCTAGTTCTTACAGTTCTCGTTAGGAATGATGGGCCCGGTATCTCTATTTATAGACGAGTAGACGGATGTCGTCACCTCCACAAGAGAGGTACAATCACCACCCATCATATCGCCAGCAGTCTCATAAAGCAGACCACACGATCACACCACTTGGACAATGTCCTGTCCAAGACCACAGATCAGCAGGTAGACCACGCACAAGCCGCGCGAACACAAGACCGCTAATTCCTTAGAATACCAGGAACAAGCCAAGAGCATCTGGTCGACTTCAGAGAAGTCGCCAGACCGCTCAGCATAAGCCACCCAGTCACAGCGGTTACACCAGAACAGATCGCCAAGACTTCTACAAAGGAGATAGACAATCCAAGCAGAATAACCCGAGACGAGACCGCAACAACCAGGAACAAACCGGCTAACCGGCAGACCGCCAGAACCAGACCGACAGAACAGACCGACAAAGCCTGATCAGCAGAACAGACCGACAGAGCACCAGCGCAGACCGCGCGGTCTCTGCGGTCTCCACAATTCTGACCGCCGACCACCTTCCACTCCACTTCAACATTTCAACAAAGTTTTTATCTTTGATAATGATTTTCTCACTTACACCTTTTTGTTAATATACATGTGTTTTAAATCTTATTGCATAATTGTGTAGTATAAGAACTTATTTTGAATCTCATAAATAGTTTACCTACACAACATTGAATTCTTTCTTGAATTCTTTGTTCTTCATGCACTTGTGTTTAGAGAAATGTGGTATTTAAAATGAAATTTTTATGTTTGCAAAATTAAGTGAATTCGAAGTCCTTTATCACTAAACTAAAAAACAAATAATGAATGACAAGGTTAACTCCACCAAGCACTACTCACCCTCCTGATAAGTCTTAATGATCATTGTGAGGTTGTGCACCTTGGAAAGAATTGTAAAGTGTCTTGTGCAAAAAAAAATTTCACCACTTCTCTTTAAAAATAAAAATGAAAATCTTTATGTGCATTGAAATTTGTGAAAGTAAAGATGTTTATGTTCAATTCAAGTTATGTTCTTACATTACATTGTTTCATGTGGTTTGATTTATACTCTTGTATACTTTATCAAAACACACTTATTGAACACATCATTATCATTTATAATACTTCCACTCATGAGAATTGGACTAAAAATTTCTCTATACAGTTTTCTACAATCATGAGTAAATGCACTAGATAGCAACGCATGATCTTTACAATGTTTTTTGTATACTTGAAATGCAAATTACATTACATTGTAAACATATCTTTCCTTGATATTTTATAAACTTGCTTGCGACTTTTTATTACAAATTACAAATGAACTTGCAACTTTTATTTCTAACATTCTAAACATCTAAATATTTTGAGTTAAACGCTTATTATATTTTGTACTTACAATTTCTACAAGATGTTACAAATTGCTTTCGCTGTGTTCACTATTTATACTCAAGTTGCTCTTATCTCTACTAAATGCATATTGTTTTATATTGCTATCACTCTATCCCACCTTCTTTTGATTATAACAAAAGGGGGAGAATAATTGAAGAAATAAAGAAATCTTTTATTTAGGGGGAGTACATTAGGAAATGCATTCATGTAGGGGGAGTATACACATAGGGGTAGTATATATGTTTAGTACGCTTAACATATACTATAAACACTACATTAATTATATTTTATTTCTTATTAGTGGATTTGTTATTATCAAAAGGGCGAGATTGTTGGAGCTTGTGTTCCACTTCTCTTAGTTTGAGAAATAACAAATCACACTATGTATTTGATCTTGCTTGTGTTTATAGTGTGTAGGTACTTTAGTTATATAACCCTATGAACAGGATGTTGATTGATGATGATTCTCTGAAAAGAAAGCTAACGCCCCGCGTTAGTAGTTAACGCCCCGCACTAACTTTCATCAAGAAGGATCCGTCGAGATGAAATGCTGTCGAGTCCGTCGAGAAGCCAGAGACAACGCCAGCGTTGACTCTTAACGCCCGCGTTGAGTCACGATCTGCCATGATCCTGACGGTTTGCACGATCTCAGTAACTGCTGTACATGATGCTTAATGCTGGCGTTAACGCTTAACGCCGGGCGTTAGCTCCCATGTCTATTTAAAGACCAGATTTCATGTGCTCAAGTGAGATGCATTCAAGTCTTCATTCCAGAGATCTATGAGAGCATTTTATTCTGAATTCAGAGAGAACTCCCAACACCACCCTTGAGGAACAAGAGTTGAAGGATGCTCGCTTCAACTCCGATGATGATCATATCGTGTCTTCAACATCTCCTTCAGTGCTCTTCAATATAGGGAGTCTTTTATTCTGATTTTTACTTTATCTTTTCATTTTTCCTTGTAACGGTAGTGAAAATTCGCCGCCTTGCGTGTGGCGACTAGGCTGGGTTTAGTTTAGGGAGAAATTCGCCACCTTATGCGTGACGACTAGGTCTAGGGTAGATCTAGGGGTGGCTAGAGGCCTTATCTGGGGATAGATAGGCTATAGCCAACCGGTCCTTGGGAAAAGCACCGGTGAAGGAACAAAAAGTGATTTTTAAATTGTCGCCTCAAATTTCAAGCGTTATTGAAATTTTATCCTTGTAATCATTTTTGTGAAATATAAAATTCTTTTTCATTATATCTAATTTTTTCTGGAATTGTATTTCATAAAGAAAATCATTTTGAATATTTCTGTAAAAATATTTTCTGGAGAGATAACGCCCAGCGTTGACTCTTAACGCCTGAGGTTAGCAACAGAACAAAAAGTTTTCTGTTATTTAAAATCTATAAGTTTATCTTAAAAACAGTAAACCCCTTATTCACCCCCCCCCCCCCCCCCTCTAAGGGCGCCATCAGATCCAACACCTTTTGCTCCATAGAACTCAAAGGAACTGTTAAAAGAAATCTAGGTGTCAGAAAGCAAAGAAAACTTCTCAATAAAATAAGCAAGAAATTATAACTAAGACAACAGATTAATTAACAATAACCTTTCAAATGGGATAAATAAACAACAAATTAAACTTAGAAAATTTCAACCTAACTCAGAAAATCCCTATTAGTAAGAGAACTCCCTATTAAAATGAACCAAAGTTATAGGTCTTGGACGTGTTTGACCCTTTTTCAAATTGAATATAGAAGAAATAAAAAAACTTACCGGATGCCAAACTAAAAGCTGACGAACTATCCACAGAGCCCAAATGTTAGGAAATCTGCATTAGCATTAAGAAAGAGATATTATAGTAGATTATGGAAAGAAATTCAAGTATACAAATGCCCATAACAACTAATTAAGGCTGACCCAAGTTTTAGAGGGTCACTATTTTTGACTTGATGTAAGGACTGAGAACACTTCCAAGAAGCTGGCCAAACACCCTCTAATTTGTATAAATGACAACCATTACTCAATACAACATAACAACGTTCCATTAAAAAAATATTAGTTTACATTCTAGGGTACGTATATTAATACTGAAATGCATCCAAAAAATAGTGCATTTTAAGTTCCAAAAATCAGTGCATTATAGAAAAACCTTAGAAAAAGAGATTAATATAATCTACATTTAATTAAATGAAGGTTATCGCAAAGAAATATATGTGCACATAACCTTCATATAAATAAAATGTACATTTTATTACCTGTATATGAAAATGAAATATAACCTGTATATGAATATGAAATATAACCTGTATATGAAAAGGGAAATCTGGGAATATTGAAATCGAAATCAAAATCTGAGAATATTGAAGAAAAAATTGAGAAGATTTACTGGAAGTATAGCCTTGATTTGTTCTGAAATCGAAATCAAAATCGAAATCTGAGAACCATCTTAACCTTCACAGTCAATAGGTAATCAATTAAATGGACCTGAAAATTTAAACCAACATTATGAGGACCATATTAACTCCATGCAACCACATCTAAAGTGTGCAAGACATTATATCTAGAGTTAAACTTGTTCATAATTTACAAATAAGAAAATAAAATCTCAATATATAGCAATTGTAGTAGAGTAGATCAGAAAATGCTGAAAAACCCAAGCCAAGAAAATGTGAAAGAACATCTTTGCCAAATGGGTTATGTTTAGGGACGACATTTTTACTCGAATTAGATGAGGAGATGGTAGCTTTAGGTCAAAGGCAAAAGAACACAACAAATTCCTCAATTGTTGAAGATGTATACTTAGTTGTAAATAATGATATATATAGAAACTTAAAACAATCTTATGAAATGGTCAGGCATGGAAGGGGAGAAGACCACATTTGAAAAAAACAAAACTTAAAGGTAGAGAAACAAAATAATGGACGAAACATAGCCTGGAGATGTCATTCTAGCAGCCATAGAAGAAGAAGAAATACATAGGACAAAAAAGAAGATAGAAGGAATATAGTAGGTAGCCTGGAGATGTCATTCTATTTAACTCACCCTAATATTCTCTAAATTCAATAGTATCCTCGTTCTGTACTATTATTTAGCATTTATAACACTCGAGCTAGTAGATGAATGATAAATTTAATACATTGTTGAGAACCAACAGCTCAAAAATATATTACTGCCAAAAAGCACTTAATGATTATAGACATGGAATGCAAGATAAATTAAAAAAGAATAACTATGCATCATAATATAGTCACTGCATTTTTTTCAATGAAAAGATTAAGTCTTGAGGCCAACATATTCTCCACCAGCACACCTTCATTGCATACATATTACTAAATTTAAATTTGTTGTGTACACCCAAAAGACATAAAACATAGCAACACGTTGGACTATGGAGTACTATAGACATCTCAAATAGAATGTTGAATTCTAGCAAGAAAAAAAAAGAAATAAATTGGTCTATATAGAGAATCTGAAATTAATATTACAGAAGTAGCAAACATTAAACAAAAGTTTAGTATAGAGATATAACTAAGCAACTGAAGTGGGTTCAATTAATAGAACAAATACAAACATTGAAACCGGAGGAGGGAGAAAACATCCTAAAGCTAATATGAAATTTTAGAGATTTGGGAAAAAAACATCTGAAATGCTTGAAAGTTTTTACCGAGCAGTGGAAGGAAAAAGGGAATGAGATCTGAAGCTGAGATGAGTTCTGAAATGAAGAATCGAGAATTGGAATAAGTAAATTTGAGGTTTAAAACTTATTTGAGTACGGTGAACTGAGGTGATATCTGACCCTGGAAACTTGAAAAAATAGATGAGATCGGTAAGTTGTAATGAGACCGCTAAATAGAAATGATATGTAAAACTAATATGAGATTGGTAAAATGAAATCAGATCTTAAAATGGTAATATTCGTTGAAAATACTGTGAGTTCTTACAGGTTGAAGAATGCATAGGTGATCTAGCGGAAGAGTCAGCTGTCGTGTTTCAGTGCTGGCAGTCGTTGAGATCTGGACAAAAGCAAGACAGCTGGAGGAAATCCAACAATAAATGAAGGAAGAGGGAAGAAATCGTAAACCGTTGATGGAGTAGGTAGGAGGTGTTCTGGCGACTTATGGGCGAGCTTTTATTGAGCGGTCGATGGGATGCGCATAGAGGTGATTCCCTTGGAGCGGGGTTTCCCATTGGAGACTAGGATGGATGCTGGAAGAAGATGGCGTAAGCTTCTCGATCTAGCGACCTCTGTAGCAGCGGGATACATAAATGGAATGGGAGTGGGGTTTCCTTTTTGTCGAGCGACTGGGTTTTAGGGAGGAGAGGGTAGGGTTGGCGTGGTAATGAAATGGCAGAATAAGATGGTGTTTTAATAAGGACCATGTTTATAGAAATGAAGGGCCACGATTGCTTCGATGGCATTTAAATTCATGGCTTTTAAAGCCATATCATATTTCTTCTTAGAATAGTATATATATATACATCATTGCTTCACTCACCTTATCATTACCGGTTGTTCTCGGTTGAAACACTCACATTACACTCATAATCATGAGTAATATACACACGAATGTTAAGGGGTTATGGGCAAACTTAATATTTAATGTGCATATGAATTTCCACTAGGATATGCACAGCTTGTGAATATTAAATGGTTATAGGAAATTTAATATTTTCAAGTGCAATGACATTAGTAACATAATATGCATGACATGTTATGCGATATGGGCACTTAACATGGTATGTGTATCCATTCATGAACATTCTTAGGAATGCATTTTTGGCACAATTGTGTTGCAAGCATATCATAAATCATTTCACAAGTGTTAAGCTAAGAACAACACATGATGATTGTACATACATGGAATTATTAATTATTTACTATTGCACATAATTATATTATTGCATTTGCATGATCATTACCTATACTTGTCCAATGAAAATGTTGTAATTATTACATGATTTACTTATCCGACAGTACTAAAGTATTAGAACCTCTAGTCTCAATTCTTTCTGTTCTGCTTAATTATCAATCATAGCCGGTTCTCTTGTACCTCTTTCTAGATGGATCCTAAGCGGCCGCATCGCAAGCAGGCTACCTCTTATGCAGGGGAAGTTTCTAGAGATGTAACTACCCGGCTTCTGAGACAGATTCTGGATCATCTCACTTGCACGGAGGAGGATCGCTAGAATTCTGATCCCGGCTCTTGTTTCGGCCACACGAGGACAACTGGAGTATCTACCACTCCTGGAGACACGGCTCCTGCATTATTCCTGGAACCAGCTCGCTTGTCGTCAACTTTGTGTCCCCTATTACATCAAATCTGTCTACTCCTCCTATAGCGATGGAAGATACTCTGGCATTCAAAAGGCTAAAACCGTCATCTTACAATGACGACTGTGACTTCTTTGTCATATCTGAGTGGCTCTCCCAGATGGAGAAGCACTTTGAGTATGCTGGAATTCCGGAGGTCAAAAAAGTTCTTCTTGCGGGCTACACTTGGTGGCTTCAGCGCCACAATCTCCTCAATTCTGCCACTTTGACCTAGGGTCAATTTAAGGAAGATATCATGGAGAAGTTTCTCTCTTCTATGGAGAGTGATAGGCTAGCTGAGAAGTTCTTGTACCCCCAGCAGCCTGACAGGTCAGTGATCAAGTATGAAAAGGAGTTCTCCTGCCTATCCCTCCTTGTTGTGGAGTTGGTGCCAGACGTGGCCAATAAGATCAGTCGTTTCATGAAGGGACCCCGTCATGATTTCTGCCAATATGTGGTAGCTCATGGCACCACTACCTATGCAGAGACTGTGGGAGCTGCCTTGCAAGTGGAGTCTATTGAGCTGGAGCGTACTGCCAAGAAGGTCCAGCATGGTACAAGCAATGCCACCACATTTGACCACAAGCAAAAGGGCTCTCCATCTCAGGAGCAAGACCTCAAGTCTAAGGAGGTGTGCGCTTTTTGCCATAAGGTGGGTCATATCGCATAAGTCTGTCACACCCTCTTGGAGAAGTAGAAGATGGTTTTCCCTGCATAACAACCTCAATTGACGCTTGCCGCTAACTCCACCGCATGTGCTTACTGCAAGAAGCTAGGTCAACTGCTGAAGGACTGCTGCCATAGGCATAATGCCTGCTACAGATGTAGACAAGTTGGGCAACATATCCATGATTGCCTTATGAAGGAAATCTCAATTCCTGCCCAGCCTATGCAATCTATTTCGGGAGCTCAGGAGAAATGAAAAGCTATGTTGAACATTATCTCTCAGGGCGAGGCGCTTGCATCTACCGACATCATTGTTGGTTTGTAATGAATTGTTATTAGTTTTGTGCATCTTATTTTAGCTATTTAGTTTTGAACAATCATGATTTGCATCTGTGATTTCCATTTCTACGGAGATTTAGGGTCAGGAATACGTGGATGCAGATTCTTTTTGATTCTGGTGCATCTCATTCATTCATTGCACGTTATATTATGAACCTTTATCACTGAACCTTTATCACTGATCACATCGAACTCTATCATATCTCTGTGCCTCGTCATCTGCACCTTTCGAATAGGGTTATCCTCAATTATCCGATCATGCTTCGTGAATTGCGAGTCTCATTCGACCTCATAATTCTAGATATGATAGAGTTCGATGTGATCATGGGCATGAATTGGTTGGTTGCGTATAGAGCAAAACTGGACTGTGTGGCAAAGAGGGTCAATCTTTGCATCGATGGCAAGGACTTCAACGTTCATGTTCAAACCCACAGTCACCTAAAGATAATTTTTGCTGTGTGCGCCACTCATCTCCTTGGACAAGGATGTTCTTCTTGTTTTGTATATGCTTCACTTTGGGATTCTGCCCCTCCTCAACTTGAATCCATATCAATTGTTTCTGAGTTTCCTGATGTTTTTCCTACCGAATTGTCTAGGATGCCTCCTAATCGAGATGTGGAGTTCTCCATTGACATAAAGCCTAGAACGCACCCCATATCTAAAGCTCCATACCATATGTCCCCACGCAAACTAAAGGAGCTTAGATCGCAATTGGATAAATTGCTTGAGCATGGATACATTCATCCTAGCTCTTCATCTTGGGGAGCTCCTGTTCTCTTCGTGAAAAAGAAGGACGGTTCCATGAGACTTTGCATCGATTATCGGTACCTAAACACGGTGATATTTAAGAATAAGTATCCCCTTCCACACGTGGATGGTCTCTTTGAACATCTCAATGGTAGTACATTATTTTCCAAGATAGTTCTCAGATCGGGTTACTATCAGCTGAAGATTAAGGAACCTGACGTCCCCAGGACTGCCTTCCGGATTCGGTATGGATATTTTGAATTCTTAGTGATGTCCTTTGGTTTGACTAATACACCTTCTGCCTGTATAGATATGATGAACTGTGTCTTCCGTCAATATGTAGATAAGTTCTTCATCGTATTCATTGATGATATTCTGGTCTATTCCAAGACTTATGAGGATCACGCGACACATCTTATACACACTCTCTCCACACTTCGTCACCACCAACTCAATGCCAAGCTGGCAAAATTTGAGTTATGGTTGGATCATGTGCTTTCTTGGAGCATGTTGTTTCAGAGGATGGACTTTTCATCGATCCTACCAAGATTTCTGCAGTTATGGACTGGAAGCGGTGTTAAAAAAAGAGGTCCAGATATGAAGTGAAAAACAATGCGGAACACACTTCACAAAACCTTTCACAAGTGTAGCACAATAGTGACAATGAGAAGACCGAATAGTATTATGGTATTAACTATCTCTTTACAAATCGAGGTATACATGGAGAGACATGATTCATAAGAATCACGGAGGAGAAAAGCACAAAACACAAGGAGAAAACAAGATGCAGCGACCTGACACTTGAGACCACCAGACTGCGCGAACAGACAAGCCAGACAGAACCACCTAAGACTGCGCGAACAAAATACAAGCCGCACCCGCCAGACCGCAATCACAGATCGCTGACATGCTGCTTTATTCCTCTGCTGTAAACAAGCACATTTCGCACTTCTTGATCACCCAGACCGCACGGTCTTGATCACAGAAGAACTGCGAACTCTGAACAAAGGACTGCTACCTGCAACAGACCGCTACTCAAGACCGCCTGATCAACTGAGTCCGCTGCGCAAGCCAAGAATACCTAAACACAGTCCGCCCAGACTAGTTTATTCAAAGCTGGAAGAAGGGAGACAAGTGATGAGTCCAATTTATATAGGGTTTTTCGGACTCATCTGGGCTCATTTTCACGCACTTGCACTTCACTTTTAGTCCTTAATTGCTTATATTTCAGTTGGTCACAGTTCTCACACAAAGTGCAATGTTTAGGCCCGTTGTGGTGTGCAATTACGCGCTGTATTGTTCGGGGCAAGCACAATGTGCTCCCCATTTTTTTTTGCTTTTATACTTGTGCTGGAGGTGTGTTCC
Organism: Dactylorhiza incarnata; assembly: GCA_033032865.1. Lineage (NCBI taxonomy): Eukaryota > Viridiplantae > Streptophyta > Magnoliopsida > Asparagales > Orchidaceae > Dactylorhiza > Dactylorhiza incarnata. The sequence goes on from JAWHQI010000068.1 coordinate 6,944,201, forward strand.
CAGTGTTTGGATGTGTTGTGCAGGTGGGCAGATCGTCCATATTGCCCAGAATTCATCCTGCATGAATCACACGGTTGTGCGTTTTCTTGACGCACGGTCGGTTGCGATCGTGCCCTATGATCGGCTGGTCAATATGGTGATCTGCCTCGCTCGTGCGTTTTCGTCACGCACGGTTGAACTCAACCGTGCGCAAACAAAACGCACGACATTCTGTTCTTTGCCGGATTTCGAGCTTTCTGAAATTGCCCGTGCGTTTTTACGCATGGTCGGCTTCGACCGTGCATGAGTAAAATGCACGGGCACGCCTACTTCGTCCTCCTGGCCTTTGTTCTCGATTAATATCTCACGGTTCATGCACGGTCATGCGTTTGACCGTGCGTGACCAAATTTCTGATTATTTTGTATAAAAGCTGCAACTTTTGCCCTATTCGGGATGATCATATTCAACCGCCGTTTTCTTGCTCTAGTGAGCCATTTTCGCCGCTCCATCACCGCCCACCTTCGGGAGGAGCTCCGACCGCCATTCTCTTGCAAATCTCAAGCCGGAGTATCCTCTAGGCCTCCTCCATTGTTCTTGCACCTCCAAAGCTCCATTTTGAGGGATTTTCTGCTGCATATATGAAGTTCTCCGGTGAGATCGTGGCCAAAGAAGATTGACGGAGAAGATGGGTATAATAGAAGAAGGTTACAGCTCTTCCGGACCCCGGACGACAGTTGGAGCCCGAGCTCGGACAAGGATTGGCAACCCTAGATTTCGGCCGTGAACCTCCAATGAGTCTCCGTGCTATGGTTGTAATCTCAACCTCCTTTACATTGTAGTGTGTTTTTCCTTAATTATTTGGGTGTATGAACAATGTTTGCTAAACCTTGTTTTGTCATTTAATATTTCATGTCTATGTGAAATCGATATGTGTGGTTTATGCAAGTGAGGAGCGCCCCATTCCATCTTCCATCCCACCGTCATGTTCGTGTGCCACACTAGCAATTGCTAGTGGCGTGCTTGTTGACGAGGTGCTTGCGACCCTCATTCCGCCAGTGTGACCCACTCCATTCCGTAAGACTACTCTTCCATTCGCCTAGGGAAGCGTGGCATAGCGACCCGTGTAATCCACCACGACTCTGCTGGTGAGACACACTCCATCTGCTTGCCTACTCGTCCATCCTCTCTTGCGAATCGATGAATAGCGGCCCGTGTAGTTTTCCATCCCGCCTGGCGAAGCATTGCATAGCGGCATTGCATAGGAGTAGTTGTAGTTATTTTCTTTTATTTTCCATAATCCAAACCAAATCTCCCGCATTCCATTCGCTCACAAGGACTTCAATCTCAAGTCCTTCCTGAATAGTTAACTCCACCTTAATGTGTTCCTTCGAGATTCGATACTTGGGGATTCACTCCCACATTTTATATTACTTGAACGATCGGTATACTGCCATTTCATGCCGCAGTCTTGCTACCGCCTATAGCGGCGTGCAAAGATTTGCGCATCAAGTTTTTGGCGTCGTTGCCAGGGAACACAGACGTGTGAGTTGCTGTAGAGGGAGACAAGAGATAGTAGTTCTTCCAGTGTGTATAGCCGCCTAATTATTTTTGTTTGCTTTTTAATTATATATTGTTTGTTATTATTTCTTTCTCTCCTATTTTAAAGTTTTAGGCAAGTTTAATCCAAGGAGTTTTATTAGTTTGTGTAAATTTCCTTGCAAAGAATTTCAGTTTCATTATATCCGCTTTAATTGAATATGTCGTCATGGGATATTTCTCCTAGCACTTACGACAAGATGGCTTATTATATAGACCAAATGAAGGAGTTAAATGCTAGGCAGTGTAGGAACTTTGATTGCTTATTGTGTCGAGGAGAGGGTCATGAATTGAAGGACTGTCCTAGTCTTTTCAATCCTGACCACTGCTCCTTCACTCATGACAACATTATCCCTATCACTCATTCTTTACCCATGGAGGAAATCGTGCCCTTTACCCCTGAGCTTATTTCGTGCATGGACTCCTCACTCCCTGTGTATGGCTTCACTCCTAGTGATGACGATCACTCATCTGTTAGCCAACAAGGAGAGGAATGGGAGCTCCTAGATGCACCTGAGTGTGATGAGGAAAGTATTCTTTCCATTGGGGAGGAGTTAGAAGATCGTTTGGCAGAGGAACCAAATCTGTTTGTTCCTCCAGTTTCTTTGCAAGATTTTTCTACACACATTTTTTATGATCATGTCGAAGTAATTGAGCAGGGTGATGATTCTGAGCCTGAGGCTGCACCACGGTGGGATGATGATGGTGCTCATTATGATGAGGAGGTTTGCACTTCCTCATGGGATGAGGAGTCCAACTCACCACCGAAGCCTTTGAGTTGTTGGGTTCCCCTTGCTATGATATTTACGAAGATGAAAGTGATTTATCCTTGGAACTTGCTAGGAGTGAGACCGGGACCATTCCTCCTTTAGTTAAATCGTTTAGTTCTTCGTCTATTTTATTTCCTAATCACCCTTCTTATAATGCTGATATTGATATGTTCACCCTTCCTGCTTCCCCTCTTGCTTTAATTTCTGATATTTCGTATATCCCCTGCAGGAGCATGAATATTTGGACCCATTTTTGGGTAATTTTGAGTGGCAGTCTTGGAAGGAGAAGCAAATGGCAATGATGAAATCAATCGCCTATTCCACCTCATTATCATTGTATGCGTTCTCCTTGAAAACTGGGTGCAGGGTGGTAAGCGTTATTTCATCAATGACCGCCATTTGGAGGAGATGAAGAGGATGAAGAAAGATGAAATTTGGAGATGGAAAGCTTCCGATCTTCTTGACTGTTGCTGTTGGGTCTACGAACCCATTTCTTTTATTTGCAGTTACTACTTTAAATCAACTTACAGTTGATCATTTTTGGCGTGCATGTAATAATAATTAGGATTTATTAACTTCGCTTTATGCTTAGACACTTATTAAAACTGCTTAATACAGGTATTTAGTCGAGCTTAAGGATGGTAAACAAAAGCGCTGATGGGAGACAACCCAGTTTTGGTTGTTTTTATTTCTCTAATCCGCTAATGCCTTAATATATTATTTTTGTTATTGCTTGGTGCGTCCTTTTTGTAGGGTGGTGATATTTTGGTGGCGGACTTGGATTTCCATCGCAGTATTAACGCCAATCTTCTGGTATGCTCATTTCTGAGCATGGGTAACTTTTATTCCCCTAGACTTTTATTCAATTTTCATGGTTACATCATTTGTGCCTATTGCTTAGATTGAGTCTGGGGGAGAGCCGCTATGTGTTACCCATTGCACGTGCACATCTCAGTGCATGCTAGAAGTATATTATTTCAGTTATATTATTTGTTCATCTTCACCGCACACCACTACACCCACTTTAGCGCGCACTCGCTTGTTTGTATGCTCCTGTATATTCAATTCTTGGTTGTGATGTAGAAATTGCTGTCTTAGCCTAAAAATTGCAAGATGGAGTGGCATGTTGACTCTTGTAGTGCTCTAGTTGAATACTCGTGTATTGCCTAGGAATTTGAGTAGAATTAGTTTTTATTTATGCTTCTAATTTATAATTAGTAGATTTGCGTAGATTTTAATTTATTTTACTCAAAATGGTTAATGTGGTTAAAGCTAGTGGTAGCGTGGTATTGTGTGTAGGCGAGCACGAGCTTCGTGTTGCTCGAGTCGGGAGGAAGGATTACCTTTCTCGGGGGCTAAGAACATGCCCCAAGCGACTCTCGAAGCATGGGTGTGATTGATTTGCAAGTTGAGCGTGACATAGGCCATCTATTTGGCAAGCTTGAGCTTTGTTCTACCATTCCTATACGCTAACCGTTGCTAGCCTATTTTGTGCCTACCCGACCTTTTGGTTCAGCTCCACCATACTTCACCAAGTCCTAAAAGCTAATCCCATTATCGCAACCAAAACTAAGCCAAAAGCATTATTGAATTGTAATTTTCCAATGCGGTGCGGTCTTGTGAAACTTTTGTGTTGATGTGGATATCTTAAAAAAAATCTATATGCTGAGATTCTTGCTAATAGATTTGGGGATATAAAATAAAGGGAAGGAAAAGAAAAAGAAAAAGCAAAGAGAAAGAAAAAATATATCCCTAGCGTTTTAATTGAAACATCAATCTCTATCGATTGGAGTAGGCCATGTGCACACCCAGTTTCAAGGTCAAGTCTGGGGGTGTGTTGCACGTGTTTTATTGGGGGCTGCTATGATTTAGCACTTTTTTGTGCTCATTTGGGTTGCGATTAGCCTTCACGTTTATCTATGCATTCCAAACCGTAACCTAAGCCTCTTATTAACCGAAAAAGTCTTATTGATTCATCTTGTGAGTTCACTAGCGCCATGGAGAGAGTGTGATAGGGCGAGCTTATGGCTCTCGACGTTGATGGATTTCAATGGAGTTAATTCCGAGTTCCGGTCTTGGGTAACACTCCCCTTCGCAAGTTGCTAACTTTCGTACTACGCGTGACCACAAGATTCACCAATATTCCATTTTTGAGTAAGAATAAATTCATTTTTACGCATTTACACTTTTATAAATTAGCTAGCATATGTAGAAACTTCTTCTAATGAACTTCTATGCACACAAGTATGCAACTTCGCATTCTATTCCATGTTTGCAATTTTTTGGCTAGCTATGCTTTTCCTACTCCGCCGGATTTGTTTGCTCGAGACGCGTAAACAGGTAAGTCTGGAGGTGTGATGAGTCCAATTTATATAGGGTTTTTCGTACTCATCTAGGCTCATTTTCACGCACTTGCACTTCACTTTTAGTCCTTAATTGCTTATATTTCAGTTGGTCACAGTTCTCACAAAAAGTACAATGTTTAGGCCCATTGTGGTGTGCAATTGCGCTCTGTATTGTTGGGGGCAAGCACAATGTGCTCCCCATTCTTTTTTTGCTTTTATACTTGTGCTGGAGGTGTGTTCCCAGCGTTTGGATGTGTTGTGCAGGTGGGCAGATCGTCCATATTGCCCAGAATTCATCCTGTATGAATCGCACGGTCGTGCATTTTCTTGACGCACGGTCGGCTGTGATCGTGCGCTTTGATCGGTTGGTCAATATGGTGATCTGCCCCGCTCGTGCATTTTCGTCACGCACGGTTGGACTCAACCGTGCGCGAACAAAATCCACGACATCCTGTTCTTTGCCAGATTTCGATCTTTCTGAATTTTCCCGTGCATTTTTACGCACGGTCGGCTTCGACCGTGCGTGTGTAAAACGCACGGGCGCACCTGCTTCGTCTTCCTGGCCTTTGTTCTCGATTAATATCGCACGGTTCACGCACGATCGTGCGTTCGACCGTGCGTGACCAAATTTCTGATTATTTTGTATAAAAGCTGCAGCTCTTGCCCTATTTGGGACGATCATATTCTAGCACCGTTTTCCCGCTCTAGTGTGCCATTTTCGCCGTTACATCACCGCCCACCTTCGGGAGGAGCTCCGACCGCCATTCTCTTGCAAATCTCAAGCCGGAGCATCCTCTAGGCCTCCTCCATTGTTCGTTCACCTCCAAAGCTCCATTTTGAGGGATTTTCTGCTGCATATATGAAGTTCTCTGGTGCGATCGTGGCCAAAGAAGATTGACGGAGAAGACAGGTATAATAGAAGAAGGTAACAGCTCTTCCGAACCCCGAACGACAGTTGGAGCCCGAGCTCGGACAAGGATTGACAACCCTAGATTCCAGCCGTGAACCTCCGATGAGTCTCCGTGCTTTGGTAGTAATCTCAACCTCCTTTACATTGTAGTGTGTTATTCCTTAATTATTTGGGTGTATGAACAATGTTTGCTATACCTTGTTTTGTCATTTAATATTTCATGTCTATGTGAAATCGTTATGTGTGGTTTATGCAAGTGAGGAGCGCCCCATTCCATCCTTCATCCCGCCGTCATGTTCGTGTGCTGCCCTAACAATTGCTAGTGGCGTGCTTGTTGACGAGGTGCTTGCGACCCTCATTTTGTCGGTGTGACCCACTCCATTCCGTAAGACTACTCTTTCATTTGCCTAGTGAAGCATGGCATAGCGGCCCGTGTAATCCACCTCGACTCCGCCGGTGCGACCCACTCCATCCGCTTGCCTACTCGGCCATCCGCTCTTGCGAATCGGTGCATAGCGGCCCGTGTAGTTTTCCATCCCGCTTGGTGAAGCATTGCATAACGGTATTGCATAGGAGTAGTTGTAGTTATTTTCTTTTATTTTCCGTAATCCAAAGCAAATCTCCCGCATTCCATTCGCTCGCAAGGACTTCAATCTCAAGTCCTTCCTCAATAGTTAACTCCACCTTACTGTGTTCCTTTGAGATTCGATACTTGGGGATTCACTCCCACATTTTATATTACTTGAACGATCGGTACACTTCCGTTTCGTGTCGGAGTCTTGCTACCGCCTATAGCGGTGTGCTAATATTTACGCATCATCAAGCTGACCGCGAGCTGTTAGCCGCTAACCTGCGAACACACAAACCGGTCAGACAAAATCTCAAACTGCGCGGCCTCAAACTAAGACTGACACAATCAAGCCAACTTGGGTTCTTACAGATCTCTTTTTAATGACGGGCCCTGCACCCCTATTTATAGGCGAACAGACGGATGTCGTCACCGCACAAACTGGGATACAATAACCGCCCATCAGATCGGAGCGGTCTTCGCAAAGCAGACTGCCCGAGCTCAGCATAGCTCACAGTTCCCTTATTAAACCTTGGGGTTACAACCAAACCGCTCAGTCACCGCGGTCTCAACAAGCAGACCGCATGGTCTTCTTCCAAAGAAGACAAACCAAGAACATCTGGCCGACTTGAACAAGTTGCTAGACCAACCCGCGCAATCCGCCCGGACAGATAGCGGTTTCCCAGATCAGACCGCTCAGAACAACCTGCCTGAGACACAACCGGCCAGAGAACCAGCGCAGACCATGCGGTTTGTATGGTCTCCAATCCGCAGACCGCCTAACACTATTCCACTTCCACTTCAAAAATTTAACACTCCCCCTTGAAGTGGGAAGTGGAAGTCAGCCCAAGCAAACTCTGCAACCGACCAAATGGTCCCTTCGCCAGCGGCTTTGTAAATATGACATCAACGTTCTCCTTACTCTGCACATGCTCCACAGTTAGAGATCCCACAAACACCTTATCACGAATGAAATGGTGATGAATCTCTATGTGCTTCGTACGCGCGTGACAAACTGGATTGTTCCCCAGTTTGAGAGCACTCTCGTTTTCACCACGTAGCATAGTAGGACCTCACACCTCCCTATGAATGTCCTCCACAAGCCTCCTGAGCCAGATGGCTTCCTGAGCCGCCAAAGCCGAAGCTTTGTACTCTGCTTCCGTGGTAGAGACAGTCACAGAATCCCGCTTCTTGCTGCACCATGATATAGCTGTAGAGCCTGTCATAAAGACATATCCAGACGTCGATCTCCGATCATCCAAATCTCCTCCATAATCAGCATCCATGTACCCGTGCAAGCAAAAGCCCGAATCTCTACCAAAGAAGAGACCCAAATCCGAGGTGGATATGACATACTTTAATATACTCCTAGCCGCCACAAGATGAGGCTTCCGAGGCTCTGCCATAAACCGACTCACCCTGACAACTGCATAAGCAATATCTGGCCTCATGATCGTCAAGTATATTAAGCTTCGACCAAAGCCCAGAACACCAAAGAATCGGTAAGAACCTTCCCTTCATCTCGACGAAGATGAACTCCAACCTCCAGTGGAGTAGAGCTGCTCTTCCCTCCTTCCATGCCGAATCTCTTCACGATTTGATCCGCATAGCCTTTTTTGGAAATGAGCATATCGCTCTCTTTCCTCTCCACTTCGAGCCCAAGGAAATGGTGGAGCTCGCCCAAATCCTTCATCTCAAATCTGATAGCAAGCTCAGCACGAAGCCTCGCTACCTCCATCTCAGAATTCCCCGTGACGATCATATCATCAACGTACAGCAGCACCAAGACCTGAAGCTCCCCCGTCTTCTTTACGAATAAGCTTTGTTCGAGCCAAAAATGCTCTAGGTCCACACTCGCTCAAGCTGAAAAGAGGTGGAGGAAGAAAACGGTTAGATGGTTGGTTACTTTGAGCTGTGATGAAAGATAAGAGGGAGGAGAAAAAGAGATGTCGAGAGTCTCTTGGGAGGAGATAATAGAATCTGCTGAAAAAGAGGTAACGAGGTCTCAGAATTGAGATAGCTCCAGCAGCCGAAATGAGATAATGACGATCTCAGAAATGAGACCGCCCCAGTTGCTGAAAAGAGTTATGATGGTCTAAAAAATGAGACCGCTCATGTCAAAGGCTAGGCTGGAAACTCTTTCAAAAGGTCCCGAAACCAATGCCCCTACCCCTGTATTTATAGGCGGGAGGGCCTGCCCAAACGGGCAGGTCAAGAAGGAATGGGCTGCCCGGGGTCGAGACCTCCCAGGCTGAGGTCGCCGTAGGGGGGCGGGGGGGGGGGGGGGGGGGGGGGGGGGGGGGCGACCTGGCGAGGTCGCCCAAAGGGTGACCTCAGGCCGAGTTTACCCCAGCTAGGGAGATCTGCCTCAGGCCGAGATCGCCCCAAAGGGGCGACCTGGCGAGGTAGCCCAGAGGGCGACCTCAGTCTGAGATCGCCCCAGCTGGGGCGATCTGCCTCAATCCGAGATCGCCGCAACTGGGGAGATCTGCCTTAGGCCGAGATTGCCCCAGCTGGGGCGATCTGCCTCAGGCCGAGAACGACCCAAAGGGGAGACCTGGCGAGGTCGCCCAGAGGGCGACCTTAGGCCGAGATCGCCCCAAAGGGGCGACCTGGCGAGGTTGCCCAGAGGGCGACCTCAGGCCGAGATCGCCCCAGCTGGGGTGATCTGCCTCAGGACGAGATCGCCCCAGCAGGGGCGATCTGCCTCAGGACGAGGTAGCCCCAAAGGGGTGACCTCTCGAGGGAGGGATCACATGGGGCGTGACCTCTAGGTGAGGTCGAGCGAAGTGCGACCTCTACGAGACGAAAGGCGAGACCACCCGGGCGTTGAGGGACCGCCAGGGCTTGGATCTTCGTCGAAAAATACCTGGACTGCCGGGAGAGGGTGTGGATTGCATCGGTTACCTGCAAAAAGCTAGCTCAAGGTGATCGCTGATTTCTGGGTAAACAAGCTTGAATCTGAATCAGAAGCAAAATATCCACAGAACTGGAGGTATTCTGCGATCTTCCAGTACAATGCCCGAGGCGCTTGCTTCAAGCCGTAAAGAGCCTTCTTGAGCTTGCAAACATATCTTGGGCGCTCTTCGGATACATAACTAGGTGGCTGATCCATGAAGATATCCTTGTCAATCTTGCCATATAAGAAAGCATTCTTCATGTCGAGTTGCCAAATCTTCCACCCTTGGCAAGCTGCCAATGTGATCACCACCCGGACCGAAGTCATCTTGGCAATGGGGCTAAACGTTTCTTCATAATCATCCCCATACTTCTGAGAGAAACCTCGAGCTACAAGGCGAGCCTTGTACCGCTCAATACTTCCATCAGCCTTCTTCTTCAGTTTGAAAACCCACTTGCAAGTTACTAGAGTAACTCCCTCAACCTTAGGCACCAAGTCCCAAGTCTCATTCTTCCTGAGGGCATCCATCTCTTCATCCATGGCTTCTTCCCACTCCTTGACTCCAACGGCATTTTCATAACAAGATGTCTCTCTCTCATCCAGGGGACCTGCGAAGAAACATGAGACAAAGCTCACCAAGTTCCCGCCCGTATACCGATCAGGTGTAATAATGGTCCTCTTGGACCTCCTCAGAGTTTGAATCTGAACCACCTCTTCCACTGCAACTTCTGGACTAGCTCTCCTCTCAGGTAAACATGGAGCATCGCTCCCCCTGCTTCCAGAACCTGAAGCACCTGAACCAGAGCAAGAAATACCAGGAGCACCTAGAGAAACAGGTGACTCCACCAGAGCTTCCCTTGCAGCTTCCTCTGGTTCACCATCTTCCCTGCTCCCTTGTAACTCAACAGAAGAGCTACCATGGTATGACGTCAACTCGTCGAATACCACATCCCTAGAGACCACATATCTCCGTGTCTCGGGATCCATGCATCTCCACCCTTTCTTCCGGTCATCATAACCGAGGAAGACTAACTTCCTTGCCTTAGCATCTAGCTTCGTTCGAAGGGCATCCGGAACATGCACATAGCAGTAGAACCAAACACTCGAAAGTGTTCCACGCTTGGCTTCTCCTTGAACATCAACTCATGAGGGGTCTTCTTGTTGATGGGACTGAGAGGCATCCGGTTGATAACATAGGCCGCACAAAACATTCCCTCTGCCTAGAAGGACTTTGGGATACTCTTGGCATGAAGCCAACATTTGCAGGTCTCCGTCAGGTGACAGATCTTCTGCTCTGCAACTCCATTCTATTGTGGAGTGTGAGCACAAGAAAGATCCCTTTGGATGTCATGCTTCCTGCAGAAGTTAAAGAACGCCTTGGAGGTGAACTCCCCTCCATTGTCAGTTCTGAACTTCTTCACCCGCAGGTTTAGCCGACCTTCCACCAACTCCCTGAACTCCACAAACCTCCCGAACGCCACTGACTTCTCCTTCAGAAAATATACCCAAGTATATCTGGTGAAGTCATCAACCAAAATCAGCATATACATGCTACCTCCAAGACTGGCAGTGTTGGTAGGTCCAAACATATCACCATGGATGCACTCCAATGGTCTTTTATATCTGCTTTGTGATTTGTCAAATGGAAAGTGTTGAGCTTTACCAAACTGACAATCTGCACAAATGTGACCATCCCCGAAAGATGACAAGCTAGACAGACCTTTCACCAGGCCTCTTCCCGCCATAGATTTCAACTTATCCATTCCAACATGCCCAAGCCTTTAGTGGCAGATAGCAGCGCTGTCATTAGCCCTCATCTTATCAACATAAAAACTTGTTGACAAAACAAACAAGTCCTTCACCCGTCTCCCAACATTAGTGACCTCAGCTTTCACCGCTGAAACATTTCGGAGAAATTTCACTTCTGTTGGACCAAATAGAACGTGATAGCCAGCATCCACCGCATTGGTCACCTAGAAGAGGTTCTTCTTCATCCCTAGAACATGATAGACACACTTCAACATAAGAGTACCTCTATCATCGTTCAATGAAACCACACCCTCCTTCTCAACTACATGAACAGTATCATCAGCCGTAATGATAACGTCATTACATGTATATGTCTACAACGAGGAGAACTTCGACTCATCCCCAGTGAGGTGATGACCACACCCAGAGTCCACTATCCAATAATCCTGATAGTTGATGGAAGTCATAGCCCGAACACACGTGCCCGTCATGAATGCACCTCCACCACCCCAACTACCTTCAGAATTGGAACCATCCTCCTCCTTCCCTACAGCATGCCCTGGCTGAAGATTGACTTTGCAGTCTCTTTTGAAATGACCAAGCATGTTGCACCCGAAGCATCTAGGTCCTTCCTGCTTCTTCCCATCACGCTTAGGAGCATAGCTCCTCTCCCACTGATATGAAGTAGACAGACCAACATCTCCAGATGTCTTCTTCTTCTTTTCCCATCTCTTCTTCTTGCCAGAAAAGAGAACCTCACCTTCTCCCCCAGAGACAGACATCCCAGCCATTTGCTTAGCTAAACTCTCTTGCAAAGCAAGCAATTTCTCCAGCTCCTGCAATGAAGGATGATTGGCCCAGCCTTGAACAGAAGTAATAAAGGCCACATACTCCCTCCCTAAGCCGCGGATTATGTGCCTCTTCATCTTAGCTTCTGAGATAGGCTCATCCGAGTCCAAAGCCGATATCTCTGCGGAGAGGTTCTTCATCTTCAAGAAGAACGTTGAAATAGACAAGTCTCCCTGAGTTGCTTTCGCCAACTCATTCTCAAAGAACTGTAGCCTTGCTACATTCTTTTTATTGAACAAGCCATCCAAGGCTGTCCAAATCTTAGCAGCTGATCCACACCCGATGATGTGATCAAACAACTCCAGAATGATAGCTCTCTTGAGAGTGAACTCTGCCTTAGCATTCGATCTCCTCCAAGCCTTCATGAGCTCAGCATTCCCTTCAGCAGGAACAACAGCTTGTCTTGCTTCTCCTCCTACAACCTCCCACAAATCCTCGCCAAGAAGATAGCTCTCCATGCAAGACTTCCACTTCTTGAAGTTAGTTTGCGTAAGGAGCTCAATACCAAGACCTCTAGCATATCCTCCTTCCATTGCTATCCCATTGATGGCTAACCAACCTGAGAAACACTAGAGAAGTATCAGCAAATTCTACACACAACCTCAGCAACCTAGCTCCGATACCATGTTAAAAAAACTTGAGGTCCGGAGATGAAGTGAAAAACAATGCGGAACATACTTCACCAAATCTTTCACAAGTGTAGCACAACAGTGACAATGAGAAGACCGAATAGTACTATGGTATTAACTATCTCTTCACAAATCGAGGTATACATGGTAAGACATAATTCATAAGAATCACGGAGGAGAGAAGCACAAAACACAAGGAGAAAACAAGGTGCAATGAACTGACACTTGAGACCGCCAGATCGCATGAACAAACAAGCCAGATAGAAGAACCTGAGACCGTGCGAAAATAATATAAGCCGCACCTGCCAGACCGCAATCGTAGACCACTGACCTGCTACTTTATTCCTCTACTGAAAACAAACACAGTTCGCACTTCTTGATCGCCCAGATCGCACGGTCTTGATCACAGAAGAACCCACAAACTCTGAACAAAGAACTGCTACCTGCAATAGACCGTAACTCAAGACCTCCTGATCAACTGAATCCGCTGCGCAAGCCAAGAACCCCTAAACACAGTCTGCCCGGACTGGTTAATTCAAAGCTGGAAGAAGGGAGACAAGCTGACCGCGATCTGCTAGCCGCTAACCTGCAAACACACAAACCGGTCAGACAAAATCGCAAACCGCGCGGCCTCAAACTAAGACCGACACAATCAAGCCAACTTGGGTTCTTACAGTTCTCTTTTTAATGACGGGCCATGCACCCCTATTTATAGGCGAACAGACGGATGTCATCACCACACAAACCGGGATACAATAACCGCCCAGCAGATCACGAGCGGTCTTTGCAAAGCAGACCGCCCGAGCTCAGCATAGCTCACAACTCCCTTATTAAACCTTGCGGTTACAACCAAACCACTCGGTCACCGCAGTGTCAACAAGCAGACCGCTCAGTCTTCTTCCAAAGAAGACAGACCAAGAACATATAGCCGACTTGAACAAGTCGCCAGACCAACCCGCGCAAGGCGCCCAGATAGATAGCTGTCTCCCAGATCAGACAGCTCAAAACAACCCGCCTGAGACACAACCAGCCAGAGAACCAGCGCAGACTGCGTGGTCTCTGCAGTCTCCAATCTGTAGACCGCCCAACACTATTCCACTTCCAATTCAAAAATTTATCAAGCGGCCCACTACCCATACTAAAATTTGCAGTTTCCTTGGTTTGGCTGGCTACTACCGACATTTCGTCAAGGGATTTTACTATCTTGCTGCTCCTCTAACAAAGCTAACTCAAAAGTATGCTAAATTCAAGTGGTCAAATCAGTGTGTGCAGTCCTTCTTGGAATTGAAGCAACATCTATGTTCGGCGCTGGTCTTAGCTCTTCCTTCAGAGGGATAGATTTTTCAGTTTACACTGATGCTTCTGGAGTTGGCTTGGGGTGTGTCTTGATGCAGGATGATCGTGTTATCACTTATGGGTCTAGGAAGTTGAAGACTCATGAGCGCAACTACCCCACTCATGATCTGGAATTCGCTGCAGTGGTATTTGCATTGAAACTTTAGTGACATTATCTCTATGGCATGTAGTGTCACTTCTATACTAACCATTAGAGCTTGAAGTATATTTTTGTTTAGAAAGATCTCAATCTTTTTCAGAGATGATGGATCGAAATAATAACAGAGTAAGACTTGTATCTCATGTACGTTCCCGGTAAAGCCAATTCAGTAGCAGATGCAATGAGTTATTTCCTCTTGTGCACCCATGTTAGCTACTCTTGCAGCCTTGATTGATGACCTCAAACAAATGAACATATCAATCTCACTCGAGGGTCAAGAAGAGGTTTGTGGCACGCTATGGATAGAATAGGTAAAAGACTTGCAGCCATCTGACCCCGTACTCTAGAACATTCGCCGAAAGGTTTAACTTGGGATTCTTCCAGATTTCTCTATCTCTAACAATGTTTTGCGTACTGAGGTCACCTATGCATCCCTGATGTTACTACATTGCTTGATCGTATATGTTGTGAAGCTCATGAATCCCACACATTTTGATGCAGCACGCCCAAGGCTGCCCCACCCTAGTTCGTCTAGATGGAGCACGAACTGGCATGCACTGCAAGGCTGCAACCCAAGCATCCCAAGCATCCCAACCCATCTCCACACCTATTCTCAGCGCGGTGGGATGTTGAGGTTGGGTCTCAAACCCAGCCCCATTGATGAGAACCTTTCCTAGAAGGTTAGTTGGTGATGAGGTCTGTTAGGAAAGGTTCTCATCAAGGGGGCTGGGTTCGAGACCCAACCTCAATATCCCTCCATGCTGAGAATAGGTGCGGGGATGGGTTGGGGTGCAGCCCGGCGATGCGTGCCAGTTTGTGCTCCTTCTGGACGAACTAGGGTGGGGCGTCCTTGGGCGTGCTACATCACATTTGGTCATCAGAGCAATAATAAGATATATCATGACTTGAAATAGATTACATGGTGGCCTGGTATGAAGAATTGCATAGCTCGCTTCATTTATCGATGTTTGACATGCCAAAAGGTGAAAGATCAACGTCCGTATCCTGGTGATCTTTTGCAGCCTCTACCTATCCCTGAATAGAAGTGGGAAGACATCTCTATGGACTTCATCACAGGTTTGCCCCGCACTCCGAGGGGGCATGATGCAATTTGGGTCATTGTATATCGTATAATTAAAGTGGCTCACCTCATCCAATACAAGGAAGGTCATACCATTGATAATATGGCTCAGATCTATGTATCATAGATTGTTAGAATTCATGGGATTCCTTTGTGGATTGTTTTAGACCGCAACTTGAGATTTGTATCGCATTTTTGGAAGGGATTGGAACAAGCTTTGGGCAACAAACTCGACTAGAGCACTGCATATCATCTGACGACCGATGGTCAGACCAAAATGGTTAATCAGATACTTGAATACATGCTTCGATGTTACATTCTTGATTTCAAGGGATCTTGAGATGAGCACCTACCATTGGTTAGATTTGCCTACAACAATAGTTATCAAAAGAGCCTCAAAATTGCCCCCTTCGAAGCATTGTACGAGCGACATTGTAGGAACCCTCTCCATTGGTTAGAGGTGAGTGAAAAGGTTATTTTGGGGCCTGAGTTACTTTAGGAAATGGAAGAAGCCACAAGGAAGACTTGACTTCAGCTCACCCGTGCCGTCGAGAGGCAGAGGAAGTATGCAAACCTGCGCCACCGTCAGTTACAATTTGTTGTGTGTGATCAAGTATTCCTGAAGGTTCCCCTTTCTCCCAGGGTGAAATGGTTTGGTTGCCATCCTAAGCTCTGCTCGAGGATTGTGGGACTGTATACTATTTCAGAGCATGTCAGAGGATCTACATATCAACTTATGCTACCCATTTCTTTTGTCGGTGTACCTAACATATTCCATGTTACTCAAATTCAAAAGTTCACCCGTGACCCTAACCGCGTCATTGAAGAAATTCTTATGATTCCTAAAGTCAATCTTTCGTATCAGGTTGAACCCAGTAAGATTGTGGAGTATCAAATATGCAAGATTCAAAATAGGACCATTCCTATGGTAAGAGTTCTTTGGATGCATGGCAAGTCTGAGGAGTACACCTAGGAACTTGAGTCAGATATGTTCTTTGGATGCTATGTCAAGATGGTGAATGTCACTGAGTCTTCTCCTCCGCAGTCAAAAGTTGAGGTTGAGATGTCGCTGCTCGAAGTTGACTACAGCGAGTTGCAGAAGAAGAAATGGAGTGCTAGCCCAAGAAGAGGAAGACAAATCTATGCTAGTGAAAGATAAGGGAGCTCACCTAGACCCTTCCCAGGTTGTCCAAAGTATCCATGTTGCTACTGAAGAGGAATACAAAGTGCTCTCTATCAATGCAGTGCTTTCTGAAGAGGAGAAAGAGAAGCTGATTGCCTACTTGCTGAAGAACCTGGATTTGCTTGCTTGGTCAGTGGACGATATGCCATGAGTCAATCATGATGTTGCCTGTCACCATCTGAATATCGACCCAAGCTTCAGGCCAATCAAGTAGAAGAAGCGAGTAATAACGGTGACTCTCGCTCAACCAATAAGGGAGGAAGTCCTCAAGCTCGTCAAGGAAAATTTCATCCAGGAAGTTCAATAGCCGAGTTGGTTTCAAACATTGTGATGGTGAAAAAACTTGGTGGAAAGTGGAGAATGTGTATTGACTTCACTAAACATAATAAATCCTGCCCGAAAGATTACTACCCCTTGACTTGGATTGATTCTTTAGTTGATTTTGCGACAGGGTACTCTTGTATGAGTTTTTTAGATAAATTCTCCGGCTATCATCAAATTATAATACATAAGCCCGATATCCCTCATACCTCATTCATCATGAACAATGGCTATTTTTGATAAAAAATGCATGTGCGACGTATCAACGAATGATGTATTCCATTTACAAAAAGCAAAAATGAATAAACTTAGATGTTTATGTTGATGATCTCTTAATAAAAAACAATACTTTTTTTTGCTCATCTAAGTGATCTCGTAGAGACGTTCATTACTCTACGAGCCTTTAACATGAAGTTAAATCCTCTTAAATGTGTTTTCAGTGCGAGTAAAGAAAAATTTCTTGGTCATTTCCTTACTTAGGATGGACTTGAGCCGAATCCTGATAAAGTGAAAGAAATCTTAGATATGGCACCTCCAAGGTCGCCTAAAGAAGTTCTACAGTTGGGCCGAAGGATGGAAGGCCTGAGTAGGTTTATATCTTGTTCAGGAGATAAAAGCGCTCAATTTTTCAAAACTTTCCGTGGCGGAACAAAATTTGAATGGACCAAGGAGTGTGATGTAGCTTTTGATCAGTTGAAAAAGAAGTTGACATCAACCCCATTGCTTCAAATCCCTCGGGAGGGTGAAGATCTTTTTCTTTATCTTGGTGTTGTTTCATATGTAGTGAGTTCAGTTTTGGTCAGAGAAGAGAAAAAGAAGTAGTTTCTATATTATTATTTTAACATATTTCTCAATGACGCAGAAATAAGTTATCCAATTCTCGAGAAGCTGACATTCGTACTTATCATCTTAGCCCGCATGATTAGGCCACATTTTCAAGCTCATTCAATTCAAGTGGTAACAAATTTGGGATTGAAAATGTGTTTGAAATTCCAGAGCTTTCCAGCAGATTAGAAAAGTGAGCAATTGAGCTTAGTGAGTTTGATATCTCTTATGCGCCATGAATGACGATCTATGCTCAGGTTCTAGAAGATTCAAGATATAGACATCTGAAAGCAGTATGCAAATGCAGATCTGTGCACCCATGGCTTGGACTATCTATGTCGATGGTGCTTCTTGCAAAAATTCTTCTGGAGCAGGAATTGTTTTGATTAATCCTAATGGAGTCAGATTAGATCAAACATTGAAGTTTCATTTTCCTACCACCAACAACTAAGCATAATATGAGGCAATGCTTGTAGTCCTTCGATTCACAAGAGAACTAGGCATCGAAGATGTTGAAGTAAAAATTGATTCACTAGTCATGGCTTCACAGGTAAATCAGACTTTCGTAACCAGAGATCCAGCTCTAAAGCAGTATTAGATGTTAGTAAAGAATGAAATTAGCAAATTCAAAAGTTTTACTATTCAGCATATTATGTGATCAAAAAATTTAGAAGCAGATGAATTGGAAAAATTCGGTCTTCTTTCAGGAGGAACGACTTTAGAATTATTTTATTTAGTAATTGATGAGGGGGAAGTTATACAGATAGATCAACATCCATTTTGGGTGGATCCATTTGTTCTTTACCTCTCAACTAAAGAGTTTCATCCATCAGTGAAGGATAGGAAGAGGTTCAAGTTGAATGCGACTCATTATTATCTTATCGTAGGAGTCTTATATATGAAAACTTTTCTCTCGCCATTAGGAAGAAGTGATTCAGAGGAAGAGATTCATGCAGTGCTTCGAGAAGTTCATTCTGGAGAATCTGGTAGCCATTCAGGGGCTAGAACTTTGGAGAAGAGAATTCCAAGGCAAGGATTTTTTGGCCTCAAATAAGAAAGGATGCGGAAAAATTTGCAAAGAAATGTGTAGAATGTTAGAAGTTTGCTACTTTACAACATCAACTATCCCATTAACTAAGATCAATAGCAACACCATGGCCATTTGAAATTTGGGGGATGGATCTTATTGGACCCTTTCTAATGGAAAGTGTGCAACACCAATTCATCTTGTTTATGATTGATTATTTCAGCAACTGGATCGATTCTAAAGCATTGGCTAAGACTACGACTCAAATAGTGAAGAACTTCATTTAGGGAGAAATTGTGTGCAAGCATGGAATTCTGATGGCTATAATCACTGATAATGGTCCTCAATTTAATAATTCCGAATTGATAAATTTATGTGATCAGATAGGAACTGAGTTGCAATTTGCTTTAGTACATCATCCAAGAAGTAATGGGCAAGTTGAAGCAACAAAAAAGTTGATCTTAAATCTCTTGAAAAAGAAAGTTGAAAATATTCGAGGCAACTAGGCAGAATAGTTACCATAAGTTCTCTGGACTCTAAGAAATACTCCAATGGCAGCTACTAGTGAAACACCTTTTAATCTATCTCATGGATCGGAAGCTCTCATCCTAGTTATATTTGAGGTGATGAGCCCAAGGGTGTTGTTGTCTAAGCCGAATAGTGATGATTGGATGGAAAAATGATGAAGAAATGAAGTGCAACTGACCCCATTGAAGAATTGAGTGTTACAACTACAATCAGGAAACAGGAGGTGAAGCGAAGGATGGCCAAATATTTTGACATTAATGTTGGAGTGAAACAGTTTGCTGTTGGAGATTTTGTTTTGAAAAAAGTTGATACAACGACAAGATCTAGCTCAGTCGAAAAATTGAACTCTAACTGGGCAGGGCCATTCATTATAAAGGAAGTATTGAAAAATGGTGCTTACCGTCTCCAGACCTATGATGGGGAGGAAATTCGTACACTTGGAGTGCTGATGATTTGAAGCGATTTTCCCTTAATGAAATTTTTTCTACTTTCATTCACTTTATTGTCTTTGCCATCGTCAATACACTTACTTACACTTTTCCATGTCTCATGAAAAAAATGCTCCGATGGTTTGTTTGCAAGGCTGAATCCCTCAAAGCGAGATATCGATAAATCCTACTTGTTTCCCCCATGACTTGAAGATTGAGATGTAAAACCTACAAAGACCACAAATAATGAGGAGATTTTGCATCTGTGTAGCTGTGGCTCGCCAAGCTTGTGCAGAGGATCTTTATGATGCTGAATTCTGCTGACATCTGACACACCTCTGCATCATGGGAGGTCTAGGTGCATGTCCTGCTCTGTCATGCACCATAGGATATCGTCATATCTTTGATGACCTCTCTGAGAAGCAATTTCATTGTTTTTTAGCACGCACCTGGCAAGTTGGTCATCTTAGCTTGTGACTCTCGAATACTCCTTGGCTTCTGGAAATCAATTCCTTGAGAAAGGGGAGGACAAAATCATTTTGACTGCCACCTAAGCCCTGCAACACCTATGGATGGTTAGAATTTGTTGACAGTCGAGGTCATTTTATTTTGGTGGTCACATCCTCGATGATCTCTTTGAGGAAAGCAATGAAACTGCTCTTTAGCATGTACCTGCCCAATTGATCATCTTGGATTATGCACCTCTTTTTTATTTTCTGACCGCCAATGTCCTTAGGGAGCTACTACAAGCTTGATGACCTTTCTGAGGAAAGCAATGACACCGCTCTTTAGGGCACACTTCCCAATTGGTCATCCTAGTGTGTGTATCTCCCAAAAAATATATTTATTTTGGATTTCCTTTCTACGCGGTTAAAATGCCATCTGAATGTATTTGTGAAATTCTTTTTGAGTGGTCAGAGAGGTTATTCCCTCTGAATTTCCTCAAATGCGATTAAAACATTTACAATGATACTATTCTGGATTGCCTTATTGCATAGTTTGGAATTTCTATATGTATGATCGAAAAGGATCTCTTTGTTGATGGCCTCAATATTTTTTGGATTTCCTAGTATATTGCTTTACATTTGTGGTCAAGAGTAACTACAGAAGATCTATCATCTTGAATGTCTTCAAGAACTCATAATACAGCTAAAAATTATGAATTGGAATTATGAGAAGTTGTCTGTGATCTCATAACCTCATTATATCTTCTCTGACAGTTATGATTCATAAAATATTTTCTATTCATAGTGGTGATATTCTGCTTCATAAAGCTTATTAACATTTGACATGGGAGGTTTCATATAATACATTGGTAAATACTCAAGTACCTGACCGCGCGGTTTGGTCTATCATGAAGGTATCAAGCAAACTATCTGGGAGTTAGAAGAATAATTTTTCTAAGTGAACTCTTATAAAGGTGACCGTTTCTTCTATCATTGACCACGTGATCAGTCATCATGTTGTCTGTCATATAGAGGTGAACGTTTTGTCTCTGCAGATCGATTATATGTTTCACAAAAGCAACTAAGAAAAATCTCAGAATTTGAAGGATTATGGTTACTCGATTAAAATGAAATGTGACCGATTATATGAGAACAATTATGATGGAAGATATTAGAAAGACACAACAGAGGTAAAATAATCATAGCAAAGGAGGTAACAAAAAGATTCCTTCATTTCATATAAAAATCATATTACAAGTGTTCAACCACATGATGCGTGTTCGGCAAGTGCACCGATCGCTGTCAAGTAATAAATTTGGGAATAGCTTCCCCAAATGTCGATCTCTTGAGTAATGCAGGTTCTGGTGAACGAAATGTGTGGTGAGTCGATTGTTATACGAGTGAATAAAATAAAACAGGGGCGTTGTGATTGGTGTCCTAAGCTACCGCGAAAATGAGAGAAATGCGGGTCGAAAAGCATCGCTTCGCGAGGTGTGGGTGAGTGCAGCGACCGCGATGCCGCGCTTCGGTAACGGGTGGAATGGCCACAGAGCGAGGTTTTGTGAGGGTCGTATTCACCTCTTCGCCAACATCACCACTAGCTATTGCTAGATGGCTTCACACATAAACAACTTAGAATATCACAACAACAAGGAAAGCTATTCTCACAACCACAGCATCATTGCACATGAACAACAAGCAAGGATCTATAACATTAATCTAACGAGCGTTCATTACAACAACACAAAGAGAAAGCACAAGAATCAAAGTTTAGAAAGTACCAACAAGAGGATGTCACCGCGTCTTGGGTTCTCGGCCGGAATGAGAGGTTGTCGGGCTCTCTCCGGGCTCGGCCCTCAGATGGTGTGCGGACTCGAAGGAGGCTGTCACCGCTCCAACGATCTACAACACTTCTATGGCCTCCACGACGAAGAATGCTTGAACTAATGGCGGAGAATACTTGCAAATGCTCTCGGATGGAATAATGGAGAAGGAGATCACCGGAAATGGTCTCCTCTCGTCTCATCCGGTGGATGGGATGAAAATGGCGGGATTCCTGGCTTTTCCCGTGAGGGGAATGGAGGGCTCCTCCTTGACTGCAGCTTTTCCTGCTTTAAATACTAAACAGGCAGAGTTTTGGTCACGCACGGGCGAACGCACGATCGTGCGCTGCCTGTGCATTATTTAATGATAAAAACAGACTTGAAGATGAAGCTGCGCCGCCCGTGCGATTTACTCACGCACGGGCAAACCCACCCGTGCGTAAAACGCACGGGTAAATTCAGAAAGGCTAAAACAAGAAGAAACAGGCGACCGTGCGTTTTACTCACGCACGAGTAAATCCGCTCGTGCGTAAAAATGCACGACTAAACTCAGATTGCCCGTTTTCTGCCTAGATGAGAACGCATGACCGCAACCGTCCGCGCGTCAAGGAAACACACGACCATGCCTTGTACACAATCATGAATTCTGGGGGAAAACTGGATGATCCGACCGCCTGCACACAAGACAAAACAGCTGGTAAAACACCTCCAGCACCAAATAAACACAGAAAAAGGATTGGGGAGCACCATGTGCTTACCCCCAATAACAAGGAGCGCAAATGCACACCGAAATGGGCCTAAGAGTGCACCTAGCAAGGAATAACAAATATGATTGAAAACATGCCTAAAGTGTAGTGCATCGACTAGAAATATGACACAGATGAGTCCATAAATGTGTATATATATGGGACTCATCACACTCCCAGACTTAACCATTTGCACGCCTCGGGCAAACTACTCAGCTCTCCTGTCAGAACAATTAGATGTTAGAGTGTGATTGAGCGGTGGAGACTCATGCGAAGTCGCATGCTCACGTGTGTAAAAATACATTAGAATAGAATTTAACTCAAGATTATATCTAACTATTTCTAGAACAGTAATTTGAAATCTACTTTACTTGGTTGGTGAATCTCGGTGAATCTTTCGGTCGCGCGCCAGGGAAAAATAGTGTGACTAATGAGTAGAGTATTACTCGAATCAAAGCTCGGGACAATCTCCTAAGAAATCCATCAAAGTCAGTGTCCATAGGCTTGCACGTTCGCACTCTCTCTACTGCATGAGACGACTCGTATCTAAAATCAATAGGACTTATAGGTTAAGATTTGGCTTGGGTTGAGTTTAGGCTAGATAAGTAGAAGGACGATGGGAATCACACTCAACATAACCTGAGCACTCAAGAGAATAAAAATCACCACTACAACATTTTCAAGAACTACACAACATCCCCAGACTTCAACTGAACACTAGGTGTGTGCTAAGCCAATCATACTTTGTTTTTGTCAAGAGAAAGTAATTGAAAGTTCTTTTTGAGCAATATTTTTTTTCTTTCCTTTTCTCTTCTCGACAGAATATCTTTTGTAGGCACAATAAAAACTTCTCCTTCAGCTTTTTCAAGGCTACCATACACCACAGAGATAACACCAATGGTGATAGATAACTAAATTCCTTTCAGCTCATTTGTTGGTGCAAAAATAGGTTTGGCCGTATGGCTTTGGTGAGATTTTAGTGGAGCTAAACAAGGAGGTCAGGTAGGCTCAAGTGGGCTTGCAACGGTGATTACATTAGTAAGGATTTCAAAAGCACAAACGGATCAAGAAATGGCCTATATCACACTTTATAACGAGTACCTCAACGCAATCGTTTCAAGAGTCGCCTAGTGCAAGTTCTAGCCACCGAGAAAGGTTGTCCTTCCTTCCGACCCTAGTAATAAGCTACTACTGGTCCAGCTACACTCGACCCTATGCTACCGTTGGATTCACTGGATTCACCACTAAGATAAAATAAATTGCAGCTACTATAATAGAAATAATTAAATTATAACATTGAATTTTATTCTACTCTAATTGAATTTCTAGGCGTGACGGGAGCACTCGACTAGAGCACTACTCGAGTCGACATTTTTCTCTACTCCTCATTCCTACACTAACAATCCAATTCTTACGAGCGGGGAACCTCACAGCAATACCCAATAAGTGCACGTGTTCAAGTGCGCGTGAACTAGGTGCAAGTATATGCAATGTGCACAATAAAATTGAAAATTCCTAACTCAGCACATTCTAACATGCCATGCAAAGTGTGTGCACGTGCACAGCTCGCTCTCTCCCCCAGACTTGATCGAAACCAAATACAATAAAAAATTCAAACATAAGGAAAAGAGGGGTAGAGTGGACCTATGCTCACGAATGAGCATGCCAGAAGTGCGGTAATTCCATCTTTAAATTTTCTCCTTCCTCATCCACCACGCGAGAGCTTCAACCTACGATGTTAGCAAAAAGGAAATAACAGAACATAAAAGAAATTAAAAGGCAAACGGAACCGGTTGGTTCCCATGTGTTGACTCCCGAGAAGCCCTTTTGTTTAACGTCCTTAAAGGTGGACCGAATACCTGTATTAAAGTTTGATAGCGGCAGTTATAAAGATTGTTTTAGACTGAATAAAAACATAACATAGCATGGCTGAGTAAAAAGGCACACAAAAATAGAATAGAAGAAACAGCACAACCAAAACCCGGAGACCCCATCACGCATCAGCTATATGCTGATTTGTGGTGGATCTCCCCAGCCACGCGAGATGGGAAGGAGGTGAAGGCATTAGAGCCCAAGGAGGATGTCTCCCCCTTGCCCCTAACCGCCTCCTTCTCATGCCAGAGGGCAGAAGAGCGTGCTCCACGCAACAATCTTTCTTGTTTCAGCTTCTCCACAGTTGGAGAGCGCCAACGTTGATAATCGTCAGAATTTCCCACCTTGGTGGTGGGTGGCATCACTTCCGTTGCCGCTGTGGCAACTGGATCAGCCCAATGGACCTGTTTAAATTGTTTACAGTTCTCATTACGACTAAGGAAATTATTCATAAGGCGCTTTGCTCTGCCTTCTCCCTTATTGTTCCAAACTTCAGTCTCGCTACTTTCTCTTGCCTTCTTCACCTCTTCATCCACGACCTGCTTCGCTTTTTCTTTCTTCTCTCAAACTAACAATTCTTTTTCTTTCCAGTCTTCAGCAGTACTAAACAATTCATCAGTAATAAAAAGGGGATAGTGAATTAATACTTCGGAAGCAATCTTGGGACAAGTAGTGGTGTTACCTTACCAGGTAAGACAACACACCCCTTAGCAAAATCCAAGGTGGCACCGCTCTCTTTCAAGAATGGCACTCCCAAGATGGGAATAGATTGATTTTGACTAGGTCCCAAAACTTGGAAGTCGGCGACCACCACCGTCCCTTCAATTGTAACTTCAACATTTCTAACTTCACCCTCAGCCTTAATGACGGTCCCGTTGGCAAGAACTAGGGATTTCCGATCATCTGTGTTCATTTCAAGTTGTAATTTAGCAACATCCTGCAATGCAAGGACGTTGCGAGATGAACCGAAATCATATAGGGCCGCCGTTTCAATATTATTAATGGTGCATGAGATTACCAACTCATTTGGGTCACACGCTCCCGCATCGGTGAGACTCTTCCCTTGGTTAATTGGATTCTTTTCAGTATTATTGGGAAGGGTCCCTTGCGACTGCTCGGTTAGCACTTGAGCCAATTGGCCCAATTGCATCTCCATGTTTCGCATGGACGCAGTTTGGTTGGCCATATTCAAGTTGGCGGCTTCTATAAACCTCTCCATCATTTCTTCTAAATTGCTTTTCTTAGGGGCCGGGGCACCTTGATTATAACCCGGATGAGGCGGCCTCGGTTGGCTTCAGGACGCTTGAACATCATATTGATGCTGGCCCGGTTTCCATCGTTGGCCTGCAGTGTTTTGATTCCAGGAAAAATTGGGGTTATTTCTCACACCCGGATTGTAGGCATTGCCGTAGGGTGCCCCCTTAGCTTGATTTCCAACAAAATTTACCGATTCATTTAAATTAAGTTGAGAGAATTTACCTAATAGCCCGCTACCTGGGCACTCGTATGCGTGGTGACCACCGCCTCCGCATCCTTCACAAGCAATGTTAGTCACGGGCGCAGCAGCGGGAGGTAATGAGTCCACCACAAACAGTCCCCGAGCGCTTCTCGGCGCATTTCTCCCCGCAGTCTAGAAGGTGCTGTGAGAGGCAGTGTCCTGTAGACTTCTTAGAACTTCCTCTGGCGTATGGTTCATCAAGGTCCGTCCTACAGCAGTGTCAATCATTGCTCGGTGGTTGGGCTCGATGGCGAAGTAGAAGGTTTCCACGATGTTCCACGGCTGAAGCTTGTGATTTGGGCATTTGCATAGGAGGTCACTAAGACGCTTCAAAGCTTCTGCGAGAGTTTCTTGCTCAGCTTGCCAGAAAGTGGCAATCTCACGCCGAAGGCTCACAATTTTGTCCACCGGGTCGAATTTAGCTAGCAATGTGGACGCGAGAGCATCCCAAGTTGCAGCAGTCCCTGGGGGAATATAGTGGAGCCAGACCTTGGCTTTGTCACGCAATGAGAAATGGAACTATCTCAGCTTGACTGTTTCATCAGAAATTCCTGCGTAACGGAAGGTTCCACAGATATCGGCGAACTCCGCCAAGTGAAGATGTGGGTCTTCAATAGGCATCCCAGAGAACTGAGCGTTGTTGCGGATGTTATTCATGATGTTAGGCCCAATCCTGGATACACACTACCAGTTGTTGGAGTGGTATAATCTCTCATGGTCCGGGGCCTCGGTCTAACCGCCTCCTGCTCATACCT
The DNA here is from genome assembly GCA_033032865.1 of Dactylorhiza incarnata. NCBI lineage: Eukaryota > Viridiplantae > Streptophyta > Magnoliopsida > Asparagales > Orchidaceae > Dactylorhiza > Dactylorhiza incarnata. The sequence continues at coordinate 6,970,524 of JAWHQI010000068.1, forward strand.
TAGATGATTTTTCCCCACATGGGGTACTCCACGATTCACTTCTTCCCGATCATTGGGTGCTCTCGGCACACCTCCAAGTTCCATATTATCTACCATAGCTGCTTGCACGGCTGCAGCACGCCTTAGTGCACGCGCATTACGTTCAATCTCTGGATCAAAGGGTACTAATTCCCTTCCGGCTTGTCTCTGCATACACAAAAAGAAGACACAAAGAAAAACAAAAATAAAAACAACCGCTCCTATAACAATGATTCACAACACAAAACGTTACACGCCTGCATTCCCCGGCAACGGCATCAAAAACTTGATGCGTGTTCAGCAAGTGCACTGGTCGCTGTCAAGTAATAAATTTGGGAATAGCTTTCCCGAATGTCTATCTCTTGAGGAATGCAGGTTCTGGTGAATGAAATGTGTGGTGAGTCGATTGTTATACGAGCGAATAAAATAAAATAGGGGCGTTGTGATTGGTGTCCTAAGCAATTGCGGAAATTAGAGAAATGTGGGTCGAAAAGCACCGCTTCACAAGGTGTGGGTCTGTGCAGCGGCCGCGATGCCGCGCTTCGGTAAGCGGGTGGAATGGCCACAGAGCGAGTTTTTGTGAGGGTCATATTCACCTCTTCGCCAACATCACCACTAGCTATTGCTAGATGGCTTCACACACAAACAACTTAGAATATCACAACAACAAGGAAAGCTATTCTCACCACCACAACATCATTGCACATGAACAACAAGCAAGGATCTATAACATTAATTTAACGAGCGTTCATTACAACAACACAAAGAGAAAGCACAAGCATCAAAGTTTAGAAAGGACCAAAAAGAGGATGTCACCGCGTCTTGGGTTCTCTGCCAGAATGAGAGGTTGTCGGGCTCTCTCCGGGCTCGGCCCTCAGATGGTGAGCAGACTCGAAGGAGGTTGTCACCCCTCCAATGATCTACAACACTTCTATGGCCTCCACGACGAAGAATGCTTGAACTAGCGGCGGAGAATACTTCCAAATGCTCCCGGATTGAAGAATGGTGAAGGAGATCGTCGGAAATGGTCTCCTCTCGTCTCCTCCGGTGGAAGGGACGAAAATGGCGGGATTCCTGGCTTTTCCCGCGAGGGGAATGGGGGGCTCCTCCTTGACTGCAGCTTTTCCTACTTTAAATACTAAACAGGCAGAGTTTTGGTCACGCACGGGCGAACGCACGATCGTGCGCTGCCCGTGCGTTATTTAATGATAAAAACAGACTTGAAGATGAAGCTGCGCCGCCCGTGCGATTTACTCACTCACGGGCAAACCCGCCCGTGCGTAAAACGCATGGGTAAATTCAGAAAGGCTAAAACAAGAAGAAACAGGCGATCGTGCATTTTACTCACGCACGAGTAAATCCGCCCGTGCATAAAAACGCATGACTAAACTCAGATCGCCCATTTTCTGCCCAGATGAGAACGCACGACCGCAACCGTCCGTGCGACAAGGAAATGCACGACCGTGCGTTATACACAATCATGAATTCTGGGGGAAAACTGGATGATCCGACCGCCTGCGCACAAGACAAAACAGCTGGGAAAACACCTCCAACACAAAATAAACACAGAAAAAGGATTGGGGAGCACCATGTGCTTACCCCCAATAACAAGGAGCGCAAATGCACACCGAAATGGGCCTAAGAGTGCACCTAGTAAGGAATAACAAATATGATTGAAAACATGCTTAAAGTGTGGTGCATCGACTAGAAATACGGCCCATATGAGTCCATAAATGTGTATATAAATGGGACTCATCACCACACGACTAACAAAACACAAACCGCATCTTTTTTAAAATAAAAATTACATTTTGTGATCTTGTCTAACCACATCTTCACTCGTCACTCTTCTTCATCTTCCTCTTTGCTGGAGGTTTCTCAGATAAACTATCATTTGAATTTGAAGAGCTAGAGCCAGAACTAGAGCTAGAAGAAGAGTTCGAGCCGGAGTGTGAAACCAAATACTTGCATCAACTTCATGACCGCGACCCTCATTGTTTTCTTCATCTTCGAATTTCTCTTCTTCTTCAATTTCTTCATTTTCTTCCTAGATCTCTTTTTCTCCCTGACCGCCTTCTTCTTCATTAACCGCTTCTTCTTCTTCTTCTTCCCCATCTGAGACCGCAATAACTGGTTCGTTCTCAAAGTCTGCCAAATTTGGGAACAAGTCCATAAATTTGAGATCTTCAAAGTCCTCTTTGAATGCACCTTGGTCTTTTAATCGTGAGATCACATCGTCAACACTTTCCCGACAATGTGTAAATATTACTTTCTGGAAGACGGGATTGTCTTGATAATAAGGTTTTTGCAAATAAGGCATAATTGAGTTTGATCGGTTAGATAAAACTTCTAACCGCGTGAGTAGAAAAGTGTTCTCTTACCTCTATATCCTCTTCTAACTCATCAATAATCTTTAGTGATGCACGTTGTAGATGACCCATGTAATGGTTCATGACAGTGCTCCTTAGTGTGTCTTGAGTAGATGCTGAGGCAAAATCTTCTTGGTGAATCTCCTTCATGTATGCTTTATTCTTTATTCCATAAAGAACACTGGTGACTACAATGGCACGACAGATAAAATAGTCACTCTTCCATGCGGACAGAGTTGTGGAGACCGAGACCTTCTTCCCTTTTCGATCCCAATGCAGAAGAGGCTTGCCGGCAAGATCATTAACCCCCTTGCCGACATTGGAAAAGTAATAAGCCCCGGCTAAAGAGCTTTCCTCCTCGGCAGTCTCCTTGGAAAACCTCTCATTACCTCTTTTCTTTCTCATTTCCCTTTGAGTTATTACTTCTCCATGCGGTCTCTACGACTAGTTTTTCGGTAATTGTAAGATCGCTGAAAAAATAAGATAAGAATTATTGTTCTAAACTTGTTGCTTAATGCAGTTATCTAAAGCTTGCTTGAAGGAAATAACTTATTGTGCTCAATCGATATGTTAGCAACTTCAGCAAGTAATCAAAAATAGTGTTGAATATTTAACCACTCATCAGCTAGATATCTTACAATCTCATCCTCAATATCTGATAACTCCCTTGGAGATTTGAACACAGAATTGTTGCAGTCTCCTGGTCGCACGATCAGACCACCAAAGTCTCCTTCAAAAATCAAGAACCGTTCGGTCCAGTTGGGAACTTTGTTAGGCGGAAGGACCACTTTTATACCAGTGCAACCAAAATCAAGAAGACCTTTAAATTCTTCGTTTTCTTTCCTTCTTTTAGTGCCCGCACGATAACGACACTCCGAATGATGTCCATGGTAAAGAGAACTCGCTCTGACCACAGATATGCTATAAAGAAAAAAATATGACAGCAATTGGATATGGTGGAAGCTGATCAGAAACCACTACTTAATGGTCAAAGATTGTTATGGCCTCCCAAGGGAGAGGAAACCAAAAGCCAAAGTCAAAGTGGTCCATAGGGATGGCGATCAATCTTTCAGCCCTGATATTTATCCCATCATATTCTCGCGGAGGTGGCACGATCATCTGTGTCTGGATCATATGATTAGATAAGAAATCTCTATATTTTGATGGTGATAACCTTGATGTCTTATGAACGACGGTCAGAAAAATATCTTTGGCATTTACTCACGTGGCTACATTGATTGGCGATCACCTGGATTTCTGCATCAGCCGCATCAATGAAATCTTCATTCTTCTTCCCTGCTCAACCCTATTTATAGAAATCCATGAGAAATCCTAATGAAGTGAAAAACAACGTTACTACGCGATTAGGTATCAGACCGCACAGTCCATTCACTTAAGATCAGAAGGAAGTCATTCAGCACAAATATCATGTATCTAGTATCTAGCCGTGCTAACCGCCTAGAAGTATTCAACTTAGACATCTCAGAGGTAATTAAAAATAACATTTAAAAATATATTGAAAGTGATTGCCATTGTCCATAAGAAAAGTTATAACAATACAATTATTACAAAGTCCAAATCAAAGCATAAAGCGGAACAATCGAGACTTGTTAAACCGTGCAGTCTATTCTAATATGCAACTCGTATTCCTGCATTTGATTTATAGCAGTCAGCTCATGTGATATATAGTGGTTAACATTCATTGCTGACCAATGGATATGGGAGACATCCCTGTCAATCTGGTCCATAGGAATCAATGATGTGGGAGACATCCCTGTCAATCTGGTCCATAGGAATCAAGGGGACTCCAGTCAGAGACATTCATTCACAATGCTGAGGGGTAGAAGATGTCCCTATGCATCTTGACCGCCATGACTGCAGGACCAGATCTTTTTGTACTCTCGACATAAGTGGTAAAGGCTGCGGCTTTTCCCTTATAATACCCAGTGTCTATCTCCAGCCTACAGATGCGGTCAGCTTGAGTTTGTATCTCTTTATCAAATGTTGCGGCCTGAGCTTTCATCTAATTCTGAAAGACTAATTCCTTTTCCCGCATCGAAATCTTCCTCTACTCGTAGAGGATCGTCGTCCAATTCCTCATCTCCATCTTAAAAGAAGTGGCCTGAGACCACACTTGATCTTCAAGGGCTCCTTCCCTTTGCCGCATAGTTTGGACATCCTCAATCAGCCGACTTAGAATCTTTCTAAAAGCTTTTGGAACCTTCAGGGGATGTTCATCTTCATCTGCAGTAAGAGATAAAAGTCAGATGGCAAGAAACAACTTTCTACCTAAAAAATAGAAGTAACATGCATGGACGACATATAATTTCAACTTCTAAGGAAATGGAATTGAAAGCATGCAAGGGTTTTTCGACAACTTTGGTGACCGCATGAGGTGCGGTAAGCATAAGGCTAGAAGAGGGCCTCAAGCGCTCGGAGTCAAACTGTTTGAGCTGCTGCTTTGCAACTGCTCTCCTCTATTTCATCCATGCTTTAGATCAACATTACTTATTGGGAAAAGATTATCCAAAGGGATGATTCCGATCTCTGGTCGCTTAACGAGCGGCAAGGGCCTAAAACCTGGGAAGGAATAGAAAGTTGCGGTCTCGCAAGGGCCTTACCAGACCGAATAGCTTCCAAGGCCTTCGCTTGAGCTGCAACTATTTTCTCTATCTTGTCCTTCTTGATTGCATGCATGTCCACGCCATAACCAGTCAGACCAGCCTTCTCTAATTCCAGCTGCAGTCGCGCCACCTTGCGCTTCTTTTCTTCCTCTTCCTATAGGATTGCTTTGGCCTTGGCATCAGCTTGAGCCTTTGTCTTCTCGCCATTTGAAGTATCAGGAACCTGCAAGTTAATCGCAGAATTACTTTCATTTTCCTTAGGAAAAATATCCTCCAAGTATGCGGTTAAGTCATGGTCAAACTTCTTGGCCAGGGAAGAATAAACTAATGGTGATGAACCATGATTAGAGTTTTTCTCTTCTTCATCAGCAAGAGATCTAATGGGAAATCATGACATCTCCCCCTCTTCGCCAATAATGGTATCAGGGTTGACCACATCGGTCTTTGTTGTTAACTTCTCCTTCTTGCTCTTCTCCTTCTTCTTCTTCTTCTTCTCCTTCTTCTTCTTCGTTTCTTCTTCTTCTTCTTCTTCTTCTTCTTTCCTTTTATATCCTTATCTTTCTTTAATGACATGAAAGCTAGACACTTCCTCCATTTGACCACTTCAATAGGTTCTTGGTCCTTACTGATTTGCAGTCGAAGTCGGTCAACAGCAGACACCATTTTCTTTGTGCCCAGTGCGACATCGTCCAAGCTGTCATCTTCATGGGAAGGTAAGTTATCTTCCTGACCGCCATCTGACTGAGTTGTAGTAGTCATTAGTGCAGGCAGACCGGGAGACTGCCCATGATTGATCAGGGTTTGAGCAGGGTCAAAAGTTATCTCAGTATCATCCAGCTGTAGAGAAATCTTTTCTGAAGGAGAATTGTCAATATTTACATCAGGCGATGGGTCTGGCGTTATCGCATTGATCTCTTTGGCAAGGTCATTTATCTTGGTAGCTTGAAGTGACTCTCTTCGAAAACAAAAATATTCCACAAATATGACTTTAGTACAGAAAACTTCACAAATAATCATATATTTTTTTATTTAAATGCCATTTTTATTTTAATTAAAGCTTAGTTATATATAGTTGCTTTTGATTTTTTCCTTAATTTGTCTCCATGACTAGAAAACGTGTTCCTATTTTTTGACTATTTATAGGGTCCCTCAAGTAAATACAAATTAACAAGAGTGCATATAGAAAAATCCCCCATCATGGGGGTGCAGATAGTAGAATTTTCTATTATGGAGTGCGTATAATAGAATCTCCTATCATAAGAGTGCAAATTGCCACACCCCCATCATGGGGGAGCGGAAAACCATACTCACCTATTGTGGAAAGTGCCAATTGCCCCCGCGCAACCGCAATCATGTGGTGCCGGACGTGCAGTCGCGCGACATAGGATGCACGACCGCATACCCATGCGACACTAGACACGGTCCCTCCGGTGCGCACCCGCGCCAGTGAGTACTCTCTCATGTGCAAAAGCGCTACTCTCTACGCTTGTGTCTGCAATGCTCACCGAAGTCATGCTCGCCTCCCATCACTGCGCTCGCCTCCCGTTGCCGCATTCGCCTCCCATCGATGCGCTCACCGCCGCTACCTTCGGTGTTGGCCCTACCCAAATTGCCCAAACCGCCCAGGGGGAAAGATCATCATATTCACAAAACTGGCCATCTGGGTGCCCCCGATCGAGAGCTCCTATTCACCTGTTCGAAAGTTGAGGTGGCAAAATTAATAAGACACCCCTATTAAAGGATATAAAAAGGGACATGAGCCCTCATTTGAAGGGACAATGCATTCAACACTAAAGAAAGATTTACCAAGTCTTCCTTGAAGATTGTTCGAAGATCTCCTTTGCTGTTTGAAGATCCCTTTGAAGCCAGCTCGAAGATCTCTTTCGGTCTTCGAAGATCCTTCGAAGATGGCTCAAAGATCTCCTTCGGCTTCGTGCTTCGAGTGTAGAGATCCCATTGCCACGTTCATCCTTCTAGATCGCTCCCGAGCGCGCTTTAGAATGCTTCGCTCCAAGCAACTCCAATGATCCTAAAATGTCATTGTAATAAGAGGTGGTCTGACACCCTCAAGGAATAACTATTTGCAATACTCTGAAAGCTAGTGGATTTGGTCGGCATTGATTCTGCCCCATGGCTTTTTTCCTTTCTGGGTTTTTCCACGTCAAACATCTTGCTGTCAACTATTAGTTCTTTCTGTGACTGTTTGCGCGTTCAGATCACTCTCGAGCTTAGACAGTTAAATTCGATTGGACTTTGAGAGCGTCAGGTGACCCGTAACAATTTTGCGCTATTTGTGGGATGGTGTTCCCAAGCTCTTTGAGGATTCTCTGAAGACAGTGCCTATTTTGAGTTGTACTTGTGACTAACAAAGATAATAAGAAATGTTACCTACACTACTAATGGATCAGTCCCTGAGGGGCATGCTGATCAGGTTCCCTTTGTGAGTTCCCCTCCCCCCAAACAACCACTCGGATCGGAAGGGGTGGGGGGACTTACTGCCCATGACGACCACATTATGCTTGCCAAGCAGGTAACGTTCCCACTTTACAAGCATAGAATGATCGCCTTGTCAAGCTATGGATAATCATCGCATCAGATTGGCAATGTAGAAGTAATTCAGAATGCAAATATATATAATCAAAGTCTGTATCCAATAATGTTTATATATAAGGCCCCACTAGCTAAACAAAATTATAAAACATTCGTTCCTTCTATGCTATATAAGCTTACATATATAAAGTCAGAAGACGAGACGGGTGGATCAACTCAAGCGGGATCTATCGCGGACACTCTCTCATATTGTAGATGGGCCTCGTGCTACTCCATCTTCTAAAAGGGCGTACGATGATACGTTAGTTATTAGATAAGTTGATTCAAACCTCCTCCCTAAGATCTCCAAGTCTTGGGGATGAGTGTGAGGCTCTACAAAATATAAATAGCTAAAACATTAGAAGTTAGCAGCAATATATAGATTAAGAGGATGTAAAGATAGGAGCATGCGCTATAATGAATATAGCAGCAAATAACTAAAATACAATAAATCTATAAATAGTTATGCAAATAAGCTCTACTAGCTAGCACGCAATCACATAGATATTGATAACCTGCAACAATACCCTATGACGACATAGTTTGACCCTTTCTCTTTCACCAGGGTAACAAACCCTGTGGGCCTTACCAATGTGGTAGATCGGTGAAAGTGACCAGTCCTGCTACTTCTGGGTATGGTCATTCCGGACTACCCAGAACCAAATGTACAACCGAGAGTACTCCTGGATGTGAGCGACATCCGGCGATAACAAAATCTGGCTAACCAGCGGAGGGACCCGGTGGGGCATAAAACATGGCCAAGCTCCTAGGGTACATTTGTCCCTAGTTCTTAGAGTCGTCAACCTTCCCATATCTGTACGAATGGTCTATGTGCATGACCGACCCGCCACTTTGTACCGCAAAACAATTCACAAACATTTCAATAAAATAAACACCTGACACCTTTCGGGTCTGCGTTGACTTTCCCTACTTGACATAAATTAATAGGGTAGGCGACTGTATTCATGTGGCTTAATCGTTCAGCTCAACAAGAAGCGTGGTGACTGAGGGAGCCCATTATTTAGAGTTAGACCTGGAGAAATGTTCGGTCTCCCAGTTAACCCTAACTAATGCCCCCATCAAGCTAAATTGCTATTCGAGCGATACCGAAAATGAAGGTGCAGAAAAGAAAGCAATAGTAATTGCAGTAAATAGGATGTTGATAAGTAGGATTTATGCATATATTTTATTATAGCATTTTTGTTAAGTTTAATATAAAATTGTAAATATTATTTATATTTTAGTTAAAAATCACAACTTTTATAATTTCTGTTCTAAATATAATTGTATTTTTGTTTTGTAGATTTTTTGGATTATTTGCTCGAAATTGATAGTACACGCCCTTGGTCACGCCCATGACCAAGGGCGTGTAACTTTAATGCTAGTCCAGATTGATGCCGCGTAGTTTAAGCTCATCCACAACAAGTCACGCCCTCGGTCGCACCCGTGACCCAAACGTCACGCCCGTGACTGAGGGCTTGTAAACATAGAATCTTGCCAGCAGTGATGCCGTCGAGAAGAGGAGCTGCTATCGTAAAGTTGACCCAAGTCACGCCCGTGACCCATAGGTCACGCCCGTGACTTTAACGTATGATCTTTGATCCCCCCGTGCCTCAATCAGACCATGCTGCATTTAATTAACACGCCCAGATTACACGCCTTTGACCCAAGTTACACGGGCGTGTAATGCCCGACTTTTTCCTGCCATCACGCAAGCTCCATGTCGCCGCCCCAGTCGATGCAGAAAAGTGATTACACGCCCCAGGGTCACGCCCGTGACCAAGGGCGTGTAACCTCTAATTTTATCCTATAAACACAGGACCTTATTTCCAGCAATTCCCGCTTCTTCCCCCTGCCCATATGGGCTGTTTTTGTATAGTTTTTAATTATTTTCATTTTTAGGTTTAGTTTTTAATTAATGTATTTTCTTTTTTTTTTGTTTTCTTTTTATGTCATGTTCTTCTTTAATTCATGCAAGTTAGTTTAGATTTACTTTAATGAAATGTAACTTAGTTTTCAATTCATGTAATGTTCTCTTTTTATGGTAATGAAATTTTAGTTTGTTCAATTATGCAAAATCTCCTCTTCCCTCCTCATCTCTTTTTCTTAAATTTTTTCCTTTGGTTAATATTTAGTAGTTCTTGGTTTTTACAAGTTTTGATTTGAAATTATCTCTTCGACTTATTATCGTATCTTCTCTCCTTCGATTTATTCTCAAAAAATAATGATATCGAGTTCATATGCCGGTTATGAATTTCGGTATTTGTTTTCATATTCTAGTTAGCCGAGAGACTCGTGCGTATGAATCGATCACTCGAGAATAAAAAAAGTAGCACGCACCCCTCGAGAGAGGATGATGTAAATCTTTTGGATAGGAGTCAAATCTTATTGTGGGATTCACTTCGTTAAAGCGAGTATTAGGCGTTTTGGTTATTGGACGAGAGTCCAACCGATCAACTTAATCTCAGGTGAGCGTATTTCTCGAGAGTGGTGCGTTCATAAGCTAGGAATCTCTGCGATCAAGGAATAGATTTGAACGATAATATTTATCTTTTATTTTCATTTCAAAGCAAGTTTTAATCAAGTTTAGTTTTTCTTTATTTGTTTTAGTTCTCTTTTAACTAGTTTTAATTATTAGCTCTTTTCCGCTCTTTCTCCGATAAAATAATAGTTAGATTTCTCGAAGTAGAAGTACTCGACAGACCTCTGTTTAATACGACCTTGATATTTTCTTTAGTATCCTATACTATAAACGATAAGGTACGCTTGCCTTCATCGGATATAGAATTTTAGAATATCAACAACAAATCGCTCTTTTAAATTCATAAATCCAATAACAAATTTTCATATCAAGTTTTTGGCGCCGTTGCCGGGGAATATTTTGTCAATATTTTGAAAAGAGAGAACGCTATTACTTTTATCTTTTATCTTGTTCTTTTTACTTTTTTCTTTCCCCCCTTTTCTAAAAAATTTTATAACACAAAAACATTATAAAACTAATCAAAACTAAAAAAGTAACTTTTATGTTTTATTTCTTTATATTTGTGTTTTTTTTAATTTTGAAGGTAATCGTGGTGGTCTCCCATCTCCAAATCAGGGACGTACTTCTTTTTCCTCTCCTTGTTCTTTTTTTTCATAATCATGCTCTTGTATTTTCTATTTTATTGTTCTCCATACTTAGCTTTCAACATTGGGGACAATGTTGAATTTTAATTATGGGGGTGTATTTCCATTTCTTTTTAAATTATAAAATCTTCCAAAATTTCCGCAAAAAAATTTATAAATCCCAAAAATCCAAAATATTTTGTTTGTACATAGTTTATTTTCTTTTTGTACATAGTTTATTTCCTTTTTATTATCTTTTGTAAAAGAAAATTTAGCTTCTTAAAAAAAATTTTAGAAAACCCAAAATATTCAAAAAAATTAGATAATCAAAAATTAAAATCTTGAAAGGGATGTTTGGGCTAACATCCCATCACACCTCCTAGTACCGTTGAGAGACCTTCACGGGGTATACCTCGGGAAGTCTAAGAATTAACAAAAATTATTTTTTAGGCTTTTTTAGTTTATGTTTAGCATTTCTAGTATTTATTTCTTATCCTAAAAAAAAAAAATTATATCAAAAATTCAAAAAAAAGATAATATCAAAAATCCCCAAAAAAAAGATGATATCAAAAATTCAAAAAAAATTGAAGAAAACTTAGAAAAATTCCAAAAATTTAATAACCACTTACTTTGGTTTTGGTTATTTCCAAAATCATTTTTATGAGTTTATTTATAAGCATTTATTTTTTTTGTTTTTAATTTGCTAATCATTGATTATATCATGGTTTGCTAAATCTAATTTTTTATTTAGGTGATTTAGTTTTTAGAAATATTTTATGATTTTAATTTAATTAGAGAAATTTCTTTAGCATTTCTTCTCCTATATTTTAAATATTTTTAATTTTGTAGTAATTGTGCTTAACAACTTTAGATTTTTATTATTTCTACCTCATGCTTTTAGAATCTTAGGAAAGTTTAATTTACTAAAATTTGCTCTCAAAATAATTTAATTTATAATCTAGAAATTTTCTCTACCCTGCCCCTTTGTTGACATAAAAAAAATGTTTTAAAAGATCATATGTCATGTGAATAAAAGGATAAAATTCATTATTCCCAAAACATATCCACCCAAAATCATTTTTAAAAATTATATGGCATGGAGTAAGAGGATAAAATTCATTACTCCTAAACATCTACATTTTGGGTTTTTATTAGAAGAGAATTTAAAGATTATTTGGCATGAAGTAAGAGGATAAAATTCAATACTCCTAAACATATACAAAAAAATAGAGGTGAGAGGATAAAATTGATCACCTCCATTCTAAGATCTCTTCTTTTGCCAAATTTTATGAAATTTCCCCCCTAAGCCAATATCTTTGATCTAGATTTAAATTAAGTCATGGAGAGAGCAATATTTAGTAGGTTACTTTTTTTCCTTTAGTTTCTTTAATGTTATTGTTTTTATAACTTTAAATCTAATCTTGTTTACTAGTTATTATTTTTGAGAATTCTTGGCTAAATATTTTTCTCTTATTATTCTAATTTCAAAATTTAAGACTTAATTCGTTGATCCTTAAATTTTCTTTTTAGCTTACTTGTCACTCAATAAATTTTTAATTTTAATTAAAAATTTGATTTAAATGTCTTATAAATATTTCTCACACTTTTGCTCTAGAATAACAAAAGCTTAAGTATGGGGTATTTGATAAGTAGGATTTGTGCATATTTTTTATTATAGCATTTAGGTTAAGTTTAATATAAAATTGTAAATATTATTTATATTTTAGTTAAAAATCAGTTCTATTATAATTTCTGTTCTAAATATAGTTGTATTTTTGTTTTGCAGATTTTCTGGAGTTTTTGCTCAAAATTGACAGTACACGCCCTAGGTCACGCCCGTGACCAAGGTAACTTTAATACTAGTCCAGATTGATGTTGCGTAGTTTAAGCTTGTCCACAATATGTCATGCCCTCAGTCACGCACGTGACCCGAAGGTCACGCCCGTGACCAAGAGCGTGTAAACATAGAATCTTGCCAGCTGTGATGCCGTCTAGAAGAGGAGATGTCATCGAGAAGTTGACCCAAGTCACGCCCATGACCCATAGGTTATGCCATGAATTTCACACGTGTTCTCTGATCCCCGCCGCACCGCAATCAAACCATGCTGCATTTAATGAACACGCCCAGATTACACGCCTACGACCCAAGTTACATGGGCGTGTAATGTCCAACTTTTTCCCGCCGTCACGCAAGCTCCATTTCGCCTTCCTAGCCGATGAAGAACAATGATTACACGCCCCAGGGTCACGCCCGTGACCAATGGCGTGTAACCTCAAATTTTCTCTTATAAATTCAGGAACCCATTTCCAACAATTCCCTCTTCTTGGCCCTGCCCGTTTGGGCTGTTCTTGTATAGTTTTTCTTTATTTTCATTCTTAGGTTTAGTTTATTATTAATCTATTTTTTTCTTTTTATGTTATGTTCTTATTTAATTCATGCAACTTAGTTTAGATTTACTTTAATGCAATGTAATTTAGTTTTCAATTCATGTAATGTTCTCTTTTTATGGTAATGAAATTTTAGTTTTTTCATTTATGCAAAATCTCCTCTTCTCTCCTTATCTCTTTTTCTTAATTTTTTTCCTTTAGTTAATATTTAGTAGTTCTTAGTTTTTATAAGTTTTGATTTGAAATTATCTCTTCGCCTTATTATTGTATCTTCGCTCCTTCGATTTATTCTCGAAAATAACGATGTCGAGTTCATATGCCAGTTATGAATTTTGGTATTTGTTTTCATATTCTAGTTAGCCGAGAGGCTTGTGCGTACGAATCTATCACTCGAGAATAAAAAGAGTTGCACGCACCCCTCGAGAGAGGATGACGTAAGTCTTTTGGATATGAGTCAAATCCTATAGTGGGATTCATCTCGTTAAAGAGAATATTAGGCATTTCGGTTATAGGATGAGAGTCCAACCACTCAACTTAATCTCAGGTGGGCGTATTTCTCGAGAGAGGTGTGTTTATAAGCTAAGAATATCCACGGTCAAGGAATAGATTTGAACGATAATATTTATTTTTTATTTTAATTTCAAAGCAAGATTTAATTAAGTTTAGTTTTTCTTTATTTGTTTTAGTTCTCTTTTAACTAGTTTTAAATATTTGCTCTTTTCTGCTCTTTCTCCGATAAAATAATAGTTCGCTTTCTCGAAGTAGAATTACTCGACAGACCCGTGTGTAATACAACCTTGATATTTACTTTAGTATCCTATACTATAAACGATAAGGTACGCTTTCCTTCATCGGATATAGAATTGGAGAATATCAACAACAAATCGCTCTTTTAAATTCATAAATCCAACAACAAATTTTCATATCAGATGTAGTAAAGAAAATACTGTAAGTACAGTGCAAAAATAAAATGCAGGATTAAAGAGTAGTAATAAGAGCAGAACTAAGAGAACAAGTAAGTAAATATGTAATAAGTAAAGTTCTCATGTCCGCAGTTCGATCTCTGCTCGAAGGAGGCATCTCCGTCTCGAGGAGGCTTCTCCGCTCTGACCAGGCATCTCCATCCAAGGAGGTATCTCCGTTCCAAGGAGGCATCTCCGTTTATAGGAGGTGGGTTTTAGAATTCTGCGGTGAGTTCTTTGTTTTTTACCGTATTAGAGTCTGCCAGTTTAATTGAGACCGATGATTACTTTAGTTGCACATATTAGGGTGACTTATCGAATTGTCATTGATCTGTTAGAGCCTTATTATAGTCCCAAACTTCTTTATTATTGTTGGAACCCGGTCCGGTGGCTATTTCACAATTCCGGACACGGTTGACTGCAGTCAAACGGCATAAGCATCCCCAACCAAATCGCCCATGGGGACGTCTATTGTTATCCCACGGGAAGGTTGTTGAGGCCGGGTCTTGAACCCCCGACCTCCTTTATAAGAGGGATTTAACATCTCCTCTCCTACCCAAGTGTTCTGCAGAACACTTGGGTATGAGAGGAGATATTAAATCCCTCTTATAAAGGAGGTCAGGGGTTCAATACCCGGCCTCAACAACCTCCCCGTGGGATAACAATAGATGTCCCCACGAGAGATTTGGTTGGGGATGCTTTCGCCATTTGACTGCAGTCAACCGTGTCCGGAATTGTGAAATAGCGACCGGACCGGGTTCTAACAAAAGATGGCCATCTTTTGTTAGAACCCGGTCCGGTCGCTATTTCATAATTCCGGACACGGTTGACTGCAGTCAAACGGCAGAAGCATCCCCAACCAAATCGCCCGTGGGGACGTCTATTGTTATCCCACGGGAAGGTTGTTGAGGCCGGGTCTTGAACCCCCGACCTCCTTTATAAGAGGGATTTAACATTGGTATAATCACCCAATTTAATTGTCGAGACTCCAAATCTCAAGGGGTTTCATAAAACTCTTAGACCTTAATCAATCTCATCAGAGTGGTTCGATCTCGTATTTTATGACCGTTAATTTCTTCTGATTTTAAACCTCTTTTAATCAATAAATACCAAAAGGAGTTGGATAATTACGAAACTTGAACTAGGGGTTGGATTTTTCCTAACTCAATCTCCATAATTTCCTCAAATCATTTAAGCTTGATTCGACCTCCAATAAATTATCCACCTCAAATAAATGCTTATATTAAAAGTCCAAAAATACTTTTAGTAATCCAAAAATTCTCAATTTTTAACCGAGGGTTTATATGGTTACTAAGGGTCTGCCCTATTTTTCTCATAATCAAATCATTAATAAGGATATCTCTTTTAAATTTAGGAACATAAAATTTCACTAATTAATTCTTCAAAAATAGAAAAAATAATCATTAAGTCATCAAATTGTTATTTTGGTTGCATGATACAACAAAGATCATTCCATAATTTTTTATTAGTTTTATCTTTTCATTTTGACCCTCTAAAAATTCAAAACTAGAGAAATCATCTTTGTTATTCTTGTGGAATGATTAAGATCACACCTAGAGGGGGGGGGGGGGGGGGGGGGGAATAGTGTGATAGGTGATTTATGATGTCATTTCAAAATTAAAGGCACACAACAAACAATCACAACAAAGCACATTGAGATTTATAGTGGTTCCCTCTAGACAATGTGTCAAGAGGTAGTCTACTGTCCCGACACCTTTCAAGCAATTTGCTTGATAAGGCAAAACTCCTCCAAAACTCAGAACTCAAACATAGTTCCCACCTCAGTCTTTTACAGTACAAGACTTACTCTCAGATCTATTAATAGATCCTACACATAGATCACTCAAATCTTACACTCAGGTCACAATGACCCTACACTCAGATCACCAAGATCCTACCTCATATTTTCACAGGAATCCTACACTCAGATTACAAAGATCTTACACGCTGTTTAAAGATTTGTAGTGATTTACAATGAGAGACTCAGTAGAGGATTAGATTTAGATCTTGAGTCTTCAGTAGATGTCTAGCAGTAAGCTTCTTCTCCCTTGACAATGATAGAATGTAACTTGTAAGTTTTGATCTATATCAAGGAAACTAGCAGCAACATAAATCATTCTTCTTATATTCAGTAAACTCTTTCTTCAGAATCTGGATCAAACAGGACTCTAGAGAGCTTGGAAGGATCCTGCTCTTGATAGCAAAAATGACTTAAAATTTTTTTTGTTGAATTTTATATGCTTCAGATCATTAGTAACAACATGTCAAGACTTTCTCCTTTTATAATGATGCTTCCACTAAAAAGGAATTAGAGGAGTATATGGAAAGACATAATTGTCTCTGAATTTGAATCTTCAAATCTAATAAAAAAGGGAATAATTCAAATTTGACTCAATTAGGAATATTCCACAAATGGTAAGTAAGGATCAGAATGGAATGGATAAATCTGTCTGATATTCTAGTCATGATAATTGATTATACTATTCCATAAGCAATTCTTCAATGTATTTAATCCATTAAGGTCTTCTATAGACGTACCATTGAAATATGCCTTGATTGGCGTGAAAAGATTGGAGAATTAATGCTGTCATGTGCTCTTCAAGCAGTTAGAATAATTCTGAATGAATTGGAGTCTGACCATTCGATATTGAGATCATCCCGTCGATCGACAGTGGTCCAGTCAATCCTTTGTCCAGTCGACTTACAGAATAGTTAGTCTGTCTCGTCAATTAATTCCGCCGACTTATCTTCCCGTCGATGTTTTGAGTTCAATCGATTGACGGTCCCATTGATTTTTACTTGAACTAAATTCTGACTTTTACAGCCTTCTGAATTCAGTAATTTTCTTTGAACTTTTCAGGTAGAGTCTTCAAGATAGATGTTAGTGTGATCTCAAATAAATACTTGAAGTCATATAACATAAATAAATGTTTGATCTTAGTGACCCAAAGCAATATTCAGATATTTACTCATAGTACCTATCTAAAGCATCATCAAGATTTCATCAAACACAATAAGTTTATTATTATGTAAATGTTCTTCTTCAAATCAGGAATCTTGGGTATCAAATTCCCACCAATCTCCCCCTATTTGAAGAAGTCAGAACCTCACATAATAATAAGCTTTTATAAATGAAAGATAAAGCAATTAGAGATAAAGTGAGCATTCTAATATATAGTAAATATTAGAGTTCATGGGCTTAGAATAAAGTTATAATAATAATAATCATAATGTCCACATACTAAATTCCCAGATTCAATCACTTTCACCATTGGCCTTCCTCTTCTGCCTGAAGAAGTAATTCCTAGGCTTTGGAATATGTCTTGGAGGCACTGGACCCTCTGTCTTATTCTTCCAAAGGAGTCTCCTTTTGGTTTCTTGGTCTTCAGGCTTTTTCAATTCAGCTGAGTTATAAAATCTCTCCATATGGAGTCCTTTACTTCAAAAATCTCTCCAGGTGGAGAGAATTATTTCCTTTAAAATGGGGCTCCATTCTTCGTAGCTAGACATTTGTTTGATTTCTTCTCACCTTCTTTTCCTGTACTGCCAATAGTCTTCTTCACTATTGGGAGCCTTTCTTTTGTGAGATGGACCTGCTTCCATCCTTGGGAACTGCAATAGAATTGTTCAGGTGAAGCATAACTTTCTTCATTATCATATTGAATCTCATAATTTAATCTTGGAAGGTTCATTGTAGCTCTTGCCTTATTAGCTATCCAGACAGCTTGATCTTCCCCTAACCTTCTCAGATTCTCCTCCCCTTTCTGACTTCTTCAGATAGGGTAGTGTAGATTTCTGTTGTGCTGGCAGTTATTTTTCTGTGTAAATAATTGATTCCTTATGTGATGTGATTTTTATTCTCCAGAAGATGAGTATCCAATAACTAAGTTCTGCAGCTATTCTTTCCTGTATGATCCTTCTATTTTCTAGGATGTTATGTTCAGAATCTTTAAAGGCATTCCTCAGGTTTGCATTGGCAATATACTGATTCTTGATGATATCATCTATTCCTTTGTTTGGATCTTTAAGTAGTGTGGCTGTATAATCAACTGCTCCTGCTACTTTGTCAAAGAACTGATAAGACTGCATGGCCATCCTTTCTACATTCGTTATTAAGGCTGAGTAATTCTGCTTCATTTCTGCCCTCAGGGTTTGAACAAATTTGTTAAAATTTCAAGGAGGATCGAAGAGAATGCAGCAAAAGACTTCAATCTATCTAAAACAAAGTAACCAGTGACAATAGAAGGACAAGAAAATCTATTATTGATTATCTATTTACAATGCGAGGTATACATGTCGAGACATGATTTATAAGAAAACAGAGATGAGATGAACAAGCAGGAAATAAGCATCCGGCAGACAGACAAACTGAGACCGCACAGACTGCTTGAGCATAGCAACCATGAAACCGCGCGAACAACACATAACAGAACCCTGCTATCTGCCAGACCGCCAACCTTAGATTGAACAAATTGATGACTTATTGAACTGCTGAGAAGAACAACCTGTTCGCACTTCTAGATTACCTGACCTCGAGGTCGCCTGAACACAGAAGTATCCCGGAGTAGAAGAGAAGAACTGTACACTGCTGCCAGACTGCAACTCTTGATCGCCAGACTGCAGAGGTCACCTGATTACTGAGTTTGCTGTAAACAGATAAGGAACTAACACAACCACTCCAGACCGCTCGAACCTGAAAGAAACTGACCAAGGTCACATCGCAAAACAGAGACCTCCTGAGATGTAAGTTCTATAGTTCCCTCTGACTACTGTTCATTCGCTATAAAAAAGCACAAACCCTGCCCCCTATTTATAGGCACCCAGATGGATACCATCACCGCTTCAGAAGGATATATGCACCTTCCTTATTAAGTCGCGCGGTCACCAGAAATCAGACCGCCCGGTTTCAATAAGAACAAACTATATGGGCACACTGGCAAACCATAGCTTTCCGCCAAAATGAGCTCACGCAGAGCGTGCGGATATTGCGGTCTCCAGAACCAGACTTCCCGGACTCCACATACACTTCAAAAAATTTAACACTCCCCCTTGAAGTGGGAAGTGGAAGTTAGCCTAAGTAAACTCCTCAACTAACCAAATGGTCCCTTCGACAATGGCTTCGTAAAGATGTCAGCGACATTGTCCTTGCTCTGCACATGCTCAACCATCAGAGATCCCTCCAACACTTTCTCCCGAATGAAATGATGTTGAATCTCTATGTGCATGGTTCGCATGTGATAAACTGGATTATTAACTAGTTTAAGGGCACTCTCATTGTCACCACAAAGCTGAGTTGGACCTCGCACCTCCCCATGAATGTCCTCCACAAGTCTCCTAAGACAGATGGCTTTCTGAGCTGCCAAATCCAAAGCTTTGTACTCCGCTTCCATAGTAGAGACAGACACAGAATCTTGCTTCTTGCTGCACCATGAGACAACTTTAGAGCCAGTCATAAAGACATATACAGAGGTCGACTTCCAATCATCTGAATCCCCTCCATAATCAGCATCCATGTATTCATGCAGACAAAAGACTGAGTCCCTCCCATAAAAGAGATCCAAATCAGAGGTGGACTTTATGTATTTCAGAATACTCTTTGCCGCCATAAGATGAGGTTTCCGAGGCTCTACCATATATTGACTCACACAACCAACCACATAAGAAATATCTGGCCTCGTGATCGTTTAATATATCAGACTTCTGACCAAAGCCCAAAACACCAAAGGATCAGAACGAACCTTCCCCTCATCTTGTCAAAGTATCACACCAACTTCCAGTGGAGTAGAATTGGTCTTCCCCTCTCCCATGCCGAATTGCTCCACAATTTGATCTGCATAGCCCTCCTGGGAGACAAGCATACCGCTCTTTTTCCTCCCCACCTCAAGTCCAAGGAAATGGTGGAGCTTACCCAGATCCTTCATCTCGAATCTGATAGCTAGCTCACCCCAAAGTCTAGCTACCACCATCTCAGAATTCCCCATGACGATCATGTCATCAACGTACAACAACACCAAGAACTAAAGCTAATCCGTCTTCTTTACGAACAAGCTCGAATCAGAATAAGAATTAGAAGTAAAGAATCCGCAGAACTTGAGGTATTCTGCAGTCTTTCCATACCACGCCCAAGGCGCCTGCTTCAAGTCGTAAAGAGCCTTCTTGAGCTTACACACATGTCTTAGATGAGAATCAGAAATATAACCAGGTGGCTGATCCATGAAGATGTCCTTGTCAATCTAACCGTAAAGGAATGAATTCTTCACGTCGAGTTACCAAATCTTCCACCCTTGGCAAGCTGCCAAAGCAATCACCACCCCAACTGAAATTATCTTGGCAGTAGGGCTAAAAGTTTCTTCATAATCCTCCCCATACTTCTGAGAGAACCCTCGATCTATAAGGCGAGCCTTGTACTACTCAATGCTACCGTAATTCTTCTTCTTCAGCTTGAAAACCCACTTGCACGTCATAGGAGTAACACCCTCAATCTTAGGCACAAGGTCCCAAGTCTCATTCTTCCTGAGGGCAGCCATCTCCTCATCCATGGCATCTTCCCACTCCTTGATTCTAATGGTATTTTCAAAACAAGATGACTCTCATTCATCTAGGGGACCTACGATGAAACATGAGATCAAGCTCACAAAGTTCCCCCTATATACTAAGCTGGTGGAATTATAGTCCTCTTGGACCTTCGCAGAGTTTTACCCTTATTAAATATTAATTGTTAATCGTTTAATATAAATCCCTTATTAAATATTAAATATACGGATGCCTTCCGATGGATGACACTCTTCTTGCCTCGATCAATAAAGTGTGGGCTTGGCAAAGCAAGGTGCATCAATCTATCTTGGTAAGGGTGCGCGCTGATAATTTTGATATCCCTCTGTCGACATCGGGTCCAACTTAACTAGGTGACCTCAAAGGCTGAGTGCCTAGAGGCATAGGGTTGGCATGCACCATATGATGGATGCGAATAAAGAGTTATTCACCAACCATACAAGAGTTGTATAATAATACAATTGACAAGTGTTGTCTACCTAAATAACTGCATTATGAGAGTAACGCCAAAGTGGACTCATTGTGTTGGTGAAATACGGATCTTGTCCACTAAGAGAGTAGCTCTCTTAACCTCTCTGAATTGATATTAAGGGTTATCAATTTGAATAAAATAGTGGGAGTATTTAATAAAAGTCCTTATTAAATAAAATGTAGTTTGAAATATAATACGAAAATTAATTTTGCATAATTTTGTAGAACTTCCATGGCAAGTGGATCTCACTCCACCTTGTCCCTGAGAGCTATCCTTGAGAAGGACAAGATCAATGGGACTAACTTCCTTGACTGGTTCAGAAACCTGAGAATTGTTCTCAGGCAAGAGCGTAAACTCTATATCTTGGAAGAGGATCCCTCAATGCCCACTGGGAATACGTCCAGTGCCGACAAAGATGCTTATAAGAAGTATCAAGATGAATCCCTGTATGTGGAATGCCTCATGCTCGCTACCATGAACACTGAGCTTCAGAAGCAATATGAGACCATATGTGGTTTTGAAATTATCGAGCACCTGATGAAAATGTTCTAAGGACAGGCTCAGCAAGAGAGGTTCGACATCACTAAGGCTTTATTTTAGTGTAAAATGGGAGCTAGAGACCCAGTGGGAACTCATGTACTCAAGATGATTGGGTACATTAAGAACCTTTAGAGACTGGGGTGTCCTTTAAGCCAAGAGTTGGTGAAAGTGCACAGTTAACCTCAATAGAATTCTCTAGAAGGGGGGGGGGGGGGGGGTGAATAGAGATTAAAAATATTTTGTGCGAAGTTAATATATATATATATGTGTATGATCACAGATTAGAGCTTCCCACACACCAACAAGAATTAAACAAATAAAGTAAATTTAAGAAAAGAAATCACAGCACAACACAAGAAAATATAGTGGTTCCCCAAACTTTGGGTAGTCCACTCTTCTACCCCTTGGTAGGAATTCACTATCTTGCACTGAGTCTTTTGATAAGGAGACTCTTAGAACCAGCCTGAGTCTTTTGACAAGGAGACTCTTAGAACCACCCTGAGTCTTTTGACAAGGAGACTCTTAGAACCAGTACACTGAATTTTTTGAAGAGAGATTCTAAAAACTCTTTTACAATATTTAAGTAAGAATAAGAAAGAAGAAAGAAATAAGAACAAGAATGAATCTTCTTCCTAGCAAGAAGATTGGAAGCACAAGAAGTGAATTAAATCTTTCTTCTATAGAGAGAAGAAGATTTGTAGCTTTTCTCTCTTTGTGAGAGCTATCAGAACTTGCAGCAGAATGACTTCAGAAGCAGGAGAAGAAGAAGTGCTTGAATATTGCTGCAGAACAATTTCTCAATTTTCTCTCTATACTTGGGAGCTCTTCCTCTTTTTCAAATGTAAAATGGTGAATCACTTGTACTGCTTTTTCTGCCGACCTCCTCTTTATTTATAGCTCTGTTAATTCAAAATAATACTATAGGAGGATAATCAATTAGCAGTCAGAGAAATAAAAAGATGAAAATGTTTCCATAATATTTATTTCTGTAGAAGGAAAGAACTAATTCTGATTTCAAATAATGTCCAAATAAGTTTAATCAAATTAGCCAAGAATCAGATATAAGGAAAGAATGATTCAGAACGGCTATAAAATATTGACATTTATTCCATACAAATCAGATCTACTGAAAGAAGGAAAGAGATCTGGCGCATATTTAAATCTGTCATATAAATCGACGTGCGTCGATTACCACTCGACGTAAACGTCGAGTTCTTCTTGGTTGGACGTCGAGAGGAGAATAACGAAGGTGCGTCGACTAAGGTGCGTCGACTTCTCCATATGCGTCGACTAGAAATCAGAGTAGCGTCGACAACACATACGTCGAAATCTTCCTAAAGTTACTTTGACTCAATCTGAAGGAAACGTCGACTACATTTTGACGTTGCGTCGAATACTATTCGACGCATATTTAATTAACCTTATTTTTCTTTCTTAGAATTCATATTCAACTTATTTCTAGGGGTTAAGAGAAATCATTTCCCCAACAATCTCCCCCTATTTGTCTTAACCCTACTTAGAGAGAAATTGTATTAGCATAAAATCAATCCAGCACAGCATTTGTATAGAAAAGAAATATGTCAAATAATCAGAAGAGAAAGTGGAATAAGAAAGCATATGACAAGTATTTGTCTTTCACAAAAATTTAAACTAGAAACTTCTTTTTTTACATAAAGTTAACAAAAGCAGAATAAAGTTTCCTAGATAAGTTTTCAATATTATCAAGAATGTAGCCCCTGACTCTATCAGGTCGTTCCTGGACATTCCTGATGATTGTATGCAGTTTTTCCAATAGTTTATCACCATCAGGGATTGTGTCATTTATGGAGTAGCCTTTGCTGATGATGATTGCTGCTTTTTCATCAATCATCTCAATTGTAATGTTTTGAACTTTCTTTTCAGTAGGCTTGATCTCAGGTGGTCCCTTGTTATCAACCTTGGGCCTATATATTGTTCTCTTTTCTGATTGCTGCTTCTCTGGAATGTCAGCCATTTTCCCTTTCCCTTTCCAGGGTGAGGCATGCCACTTGTCTAATTTTATAGGTCTGTTGGGCTTCTTGTAGGGAATGTAAGTATCTTCTGTACACCCTACACCCTTCTTGTCTTTTTGACCTTTATCTAGGATGATCCCTGCCTGAGGGTTTTTCTTTTGATAAGCTTCAATATCAAACAATTTCTTTGGAATTCTGATAAAAGATTCAGCAAGAATTTGTTCTTTAGTCATTCCCTTGTTGATCTTTTCCATCCAGGCAATCCTTTTATCTTCCACTTCTTTTCTAGCTGCTTCATATTCATTCAATTCTCTTTCTCTTATCTCTTCATGCCTCTTTTCCATATCAGGGTCATGGTACTCCTTCACAGGGCTGTTAGGAGTGATAATATGCATCTTTTCAAATCTTCTTATTTTCTCAATTGCTTTTCTATACTTCCTTTCTTTTGCATACTCTCTCCTTTCTTCTTTGGAGAAGTTTTGCCAGTAGGGAATGGCTTCTCTTTTCCTTTTCATCTGTCCTCCTGAACTTTGCCTAGGTAGAATTTGTTTGGAGAAGCTTGCCACTTGTGGAGGTAGCAGAGGAGGTAGAGAAGAAGGTTGAAGTGGAGGTAGAGGTAGAGGTGGAGATGAAGGAGAGTGAGTTTTCTCTTTGGGTGGAGAGGGAACAATATCAAGAAGAGGAGTCTGTTCTGCAATAGAAGGCAGAATGACTTCAGGTAGAATGATCTCTGCTGAGGGATGATTGTCTCCTCCAAGCTCTTTTGTAGGGATGTCCTCAAGTAGATATGTCTTCAGCTTGATGTAACTGGCAGAGAAGCCAGGGGAGTGATGTTGAAGTTCCTCCTCACATAAGGGTGCATCAATCCATATCTGTCCATTCCAATCATCAGAGGTGACTGCTTCTTCCTCCCCCTGGATTTCTGGGTTCTTTACTACAGGAATCTCCCCCTGGTTATATGGGTTATCAATTCTGAATTCTGAATCCACAGCATGCTCCCCTTCAGTGTTGTAAGAGGAGGATTCACCATAGTGTTTGATGAAGGTGTAGTCAGAGTGATTTGAGAGGAGTGGAGCCTATAATGGAATTGGAGTAATAGTTAGAGAGAATACTTAGAGTTGGATAGAAGAGAGTTAAACCTGAGCTTTTAGTGAGATCAAAGACCTGGCAAGAGGGGTTTCTGGAGCAACTCTCCCCCTGGTTTATATCTTTCAGGAAGGATGTAAACCTTTGTGGCGACAGAGGTTCCTCTCGAAGAAGAGGATGAAGCTCAGGAAGAGAGGCAGATAGGGTGGCCAATTTGGCTTCACAGGAGGTGATCATATTGGCACATTCATTTGAGAAGTTGGTTAGACGTGTCTGGAAGTCGTTGAGAAGATTTTCCAGAGCATCGTTCATCGCATTGATAAGGGCAGTTTGAACAGGAGTAGGCGCCATTGATGCAGAAAGAGAGAGAGGTAGAAGACAAAGTTTTGGCGGGTTCAGAAAGGTATATGTTATGAAATAAGAAGCTTTATTTAAAGAAGGTGAAACGTCGAGAAAGGAAGCAGAAATCAAGGTAATCCAATCGTCAAAAGTGGAAGTAAGAATTTGATTCTAAATTTAACTAGAAGTCGACGTTGCGTCGAATGGATGTCGACGTTTGCGTGGAGATTGGCCGGCCTGGTGTTTTATCGACGTGATCATAGTCTTGCATCGATATGAATTCGACGGTACGTTGATAAAGGATCGACGTAGCATTGTCTGATGGAAATCGATGTCAGCGTCGAGTTTGTCTCGACGGAGCGTCGACATGTATTCGATGTATCTTCAAGAAATTTTCTTAGATTGTCTGATTTCATTAGAGTTCCCTAACAATGGGGTTTACAAGCTTCCATCAAGCATTCCTAAGGTGTTTATGAAATAGTTATGCTTAGTTTCATCTAAAGGTTTTGTGAAGATGTCTGCTCTTTGATTGTCTGTGGGAATATATTCTAAGGTTATTTTGCCCTTCTCAACATTGTCTCTAAGGAAGTGATGTCTGATCTCTATATGTTTGGTCCTACTATGAAGGACTGGGTTGGATGCTATGGATATAGCACTAGAGCTATCACAATAGATCTTAGAGTTATGTATTTCCAAATTGTAGTCAAGAAGCTGATTTTGCATCCACATGATTTGTGAACAATAGCTCCCAGCAGCTATGTATTCAGCTTCAGCTGTTGAGGTTGAGACTGAGGTTTGTTTCTTACTAAACCATGAGATCAATCTGTCACCTAGGAATTGGCAGGTACCAGATATGCTTTTTCTATCAACCCTACATCCAGCATAATCTGCATCTGAGAAACCTATTAATTCAAAGTTGGTTTCTGCTGAGTACCATAGCCCTAGTTCAGGGGTTCCCTTTAGGTATCTAAGAATCCTTTTTACAGAGGTGAGATGGGATTCCTTTGGGTCAACCTGAAATCTAGCACATATGCAAGTGGCAAACATGATATCAGGTATGCTAGCTGTAAGATATAGAAGGGATCCTATGATGGCCCTATAAGTCTTTTGATCTACTGATTTTTCTTTATCATCTTTTTCTATAATGGCATTGGTTGCCATGGGTGTTTTCATGGTAGATGCTGATTCCATACCAAACTTTTTGATTAGCTCTTTAGTATATTTTGATTGTGAGATAAAGATTCCTTCACTACTTTGTTTTACTTGTAGCCCTAGGAAGTATGAGAGTTCTCCCATACTACTCATTTCAAATTTAGATTGCATTAGATTAGCAAATCTTTTACACAGTTTAGGATGAGTTGAGATAAAGATAATGTCATCTACATATATTTGAACAAGGAGGAGTTGGTTTTTATGGGTTCTAGTAAAGAGTGCCTTGTCTACTTTTCCTCTTTCAAAGGAATTTTCTAGAAGAAAATTTGAGAGAGTTTCATACCAAGCTCTAGGTGCTTGCTTAAGACCATATAGAGCTTTGTTAAGTCTATAAACAAAGTTAGGAGAAGAGGGATTAACAAAACCTGGTGGTTGCTCCACATATACTTCTTCTTGAATATCACCATTTAGAAAAGCACTCTTGACATCCATTTGGTAGACTTTCATCTTCATGAAGGTTGCATAGGCAAGAAAGAGCCTGATTGCCTCTAATCTGGCTATTGGAGCAAAGGTCTGGTTGTAGTCAATCCCTTCTTCTTGTCTATATCCTTGTGCTACAAGTCTTGCCTTGTTCCTCACAATTACTCCAGTGGAATCTAGTTTGTTCCTGTATACCCATTTTGTACCAATTACAGGGTAGTTTCTTGGTCTTTCAACTAGGTTCCATACTTTGTTTCTCTCAAATTGGCCTAGTTCTTCTTGCATGGCCATAATCCAGTGAGGATCACAATTTGCTTCCTCAAACTTCTTTGGTTCAACTTGTGATAGGAAGCATTGGATCACCATCCCAGTGGAGACCTGGTGTCTTGTTCTTACTCCTGTATTGGGATCTCCAATTACTTGAGTTTGTGGATGACCTTTCAAATTGATCCCTGTTCTGCTTGAACTTGTCAGTTGTTCTTCTTCTTCATTCTCAATGAGATCATTGTTCAATTGTTCTTCCTGAACCATGTTCTCTTGTGGACATGGGTCTGGAATGCTCTTTTCTGAGGTTTCTTGTTCAGACTCCTCACTTGGTTCCTCTAACTGGTTTTCCTTTCCATTTTCTGTGTTCTCTAGAGCTAGTTGCTCAAGCTGGGTTTCTATGCTGTTGTTTTCCTGTGGAAAGGAACTGGTGGGAGTCTCCTCCCCCTTAAGTAGCATGTTAGTTTCATCAAATACAATGTGCATAGATTCTTCAATTTTAAGAGTTCTTCTATTGTAGCACCTATAGACTTTACTAGATGATGAGTATCCCAGAAATATTCCATCATCATACTTCTTGTCAAATTTGGCAAGATGATCTTTCCCATTGTTTAGAATAAAGCAGGCACATCCAAAAATTTTAAAATATTTAACAGTGGGTGTTTTATTTTTCAGGAGCTCATATGGAGTCTTTGATTTAGTTTTGTGTATGAGACTTCTATTTAGAATATAGTTTGCAGTGTTGACTGCTTCAGCCCAAAAGGTTTTTGGTAATCCTGATTCTGCAAGTAGGGTCCTTCGTGATACTATTAAGGTTCTATTCTTCCTCTCAGCAACTCCATTTTGTTGAGG
The DNA here is from genome assembly GCA_033032865.1 of Dactylorhiza incarnata. Taxonomy (NCBI): domain Eukaryota; kingdom Viridiplantae; phylum Streptophyta; class Magnoliopsida; order Asparagales; family Orchidaceae; genus Dactylorhiza; species Dactylorhiza incarnata. The sequence goes on from JAWHQI010000068.1 coordinate 6,998,328, forward strand.
AGTTCTAGGTGCTGAGAAGCTTTGTTTAATACCTTGTTTCTCACAGAAACTACAAATCAGCTGATTCTCAAATTCAGTCCCATGATCACTTCTTATAATTAAAACATTGGAGTTGAACTCAGATTGAATTTGTTTTATGAATTTTGAGAGAATTTTATGGGTTTCAGATTTAACCCTTAGAAAGAATACCCAGCTAAACCTAGAATAATCATCAACAATAACCAAGGTATAGGATTTTCCACCTAAGCTCTGAGTGGATATGGGACCAAAGAGATCCATGTGTAGTAAGAATAGGGTCCTGAGAGAGTCATCCTTACCAATGGGTTTGCAAGATGATTTGGTCTGTTTTCCCAGTTGGCAAGGTCTGCATGGAGAATCCTTAGAGTACCTACCCTTTGGTAAACCTCTGACTAGGTTATTCTTTGCTAGTTTACTAATAGTTTTGTAGTTTAGATGACCTAGTCTCCTATGCCATAGTTCATTTTTATCTATGATATTGTTGAATAAGCAAACTTCTCTGGGTGAAGAGCTAAAGTCCATTACATATACTTTTCCTTTTCTAGTTCCATTTAGTACTGTAGCACCAGTCTTGATATCAATAATAAGGCAGAATAGTGTGGTGAATTTTACCTCGTACCTACCATTTTCACATATCTGACTTATACTTATCAGATTGTGATTTAGTCCTTTGACTACTGCCACATTATTGAAGGTGACTTTCCCTTCTTTGAAATCTCCAAAGCCCTTGGTTTGGCCACAGCTAGAATCTCCAAAAGTTACTGATGGTCCAAGTCTATCCTCAAAGTTGATTAATAGGTTTTTGCATCCTGTCATGTGCATGGAGCATCCACTGTCCAAGTACCACACCATCCTGGAGATGTGATACATCTGCACATAGAATTTTAAACATTAGTTTGGACCCTGCTGAGCTGGGGTCCCTTCCTCTCATTAGTAAAAGATTTAATAAAAGAATAAGTGGGTTTTTCAGGGTATCCTTCCTTCTTATGGGGTACTGGCGTATCATACCAATCTTCTTGGATGATATCACAGAAATAATGTTCATAATAGAAGGACATGGATTGAGAGACCTGTTTGGAAACAGAAAATTTTCTGTCTGAATTATTGCGTCGATAGGGATTCGACGTAGACTTATGGTTGCGTCGATATGAATTCAACGTAGGTTTCTGGTTGCGTCGATATGGAGTCGACGCTTTCTTCATTCTGAGTCTACTTTCAGTCAAAGCATGAGAGAGGTTGCGTTGAGTAGAAGTCGACGCATTTTGGTATAAGCGTCGATTAGTACTCGACGCACGTTGGTAAGAATTCGATGCATGTTCAAATTTTTTCTGAGGATATTTTCCTAAGATTCCTTTATCTGTAATGGGATTAGGTTTATTAAAAACAGTGGTTATTTCAGGACTTTCTTGTAATCTTTCTCCTGTTAGATAATTCTCCCTAGTGAAGTGAATTGGATGTTTCCAAACAGATTTGCTGGAAGTTTGAGGTTTAGATGCTTCATTAGTATTCTGATTTAGCTGTCTAAATCTATTAGTGAGATTCTCAAAAATGTTTTTGAGCTTCTGACCTTTCCCATTTAGAGAGTCTTCAAAGACTTTAGCATTTGCAAGCTCCCTTCTTAGTGTTAGATTTTTTGAATAGATTTTGTCTAATTCCTCTTCTGAGAGTTCTAGATTGAGCTTATAATTTTTATGATGTGTATTTTCCTGTTTGAGATTTTTTAATTCAATTCTTAATTCTTTTACTTCTTTTTCAGATTTGATTAGATCTAAACAAAATTCTTTGAAACTTTGTTTGAAATCAATAGAAGAGAAATCTATATTATCAAGTATATTTACCATAGATGTATCATCAGGCTTCTCAGTGGCCATCAGACAGGTTTCCTCTTGCTTGACCTCTTGCTGATCATCATCTGATGAGGTACTTTCTTCAGATTCTGAATCACTCCAAGATTAAGCAATGAATCCTTTTTCTTTCTTCTTCTTCTTCTTCTTCTTTAGATCTGTTCTTTTTAGATCCTTCTTATTGTTGATCTCTTTAGGACAATCAGGTGCAATGTGTCCAGGTTTCCTGCAAGAGTAGCATATAATTTCTTTAGTAGGTGTTTTATTATACCTGGTTTTTGAATCTCTTCCTCTGGATCCTTCTGTTTTGATCCACTTCTTGAACCTTCTGGCCAGTAGACTGATCAGCTCCTCATCACTTGTAGAGGGTATTCCTTCAACAGCCTTCAAAGCAATACTCTTTTCTTTTGGGAGTGGACAAGCCTTTTCTTTTTCTTCTTTCTCAGCTCTTATTTTCAACAGTTGTTCATAGGATTTTAATTTACCCAATAGGACATCTGTTGAGATTTCTTTTTGACTTCTGGAGTCTTTGATTGGCCAGATTCTTGAATCCCAAGAGCTAGGGAAGCAAGTCAGCAATTTGTCATTTATCTGAGTAAGTGATATGTCCTTCTCAAGTATTCTCAATTCATTGACTATGAGGCTGAATCTTGAATACATGTCAGCAACACTTTCACTCTCTTTCTTTTGGAAGTTTTCATATTGGGAGATGAGTAGTGCCTTTCTGTCCTTTTTCTCATCAGCACTTCCCTCAACCATTTTAGTGAGAGCTTCCCATACTTCCTTAGCTGACTCACACTCAGCAATCTTTTGGAAGATTTCATCTGAGAGAGTTGAAACTAGGATATTCATAGCCTTGGCATCATATGCTTGGACTTTCTTTTCCTCTTCTGTCCATTCAGCCTTTGGAGCAGGTGTTTCAGTTGCTTTTCCACTTGAATCCTTTTTGAATGGCTTGGGGGGACCTGTCATGACAACATTAAATAATTCATCATCAATAGAGTTTAAATAGATTCTAATTCTTGTTTTGCAAAGTGCAAACTTTTCAAGGTTGCAAATTGGTGGTCTGGTGGAAGCATAATCTTTGATTTGTGCCATGAAAATAATTTTGTAGAAAAATATATATATAAAAACAAGAGGTAGGATCTTTTTAATCAAGGAGTTAACCCTTTTTAGATCAACCTGCCTCTGATACCAATTGAAAGTGCACAGTTAACCTCAATAGAATTCTCTAGAGGGGGGTGAATAGTGATTAAAAATATTTTGTGCAAAGTTAATATATATATATATATATGTATCATCACAGATTAGAGCTTCCCACACACCAACAAGAATTAAACAAATAAAGTAAATTCAAGAAAAGAAATCACAGCACAACACAAGAAAATATAGTGGTTCCCCAAACTTTGGGTAGTCCACTCTTCTACCCCCTTGGTAGGAATTCACTATCTTGCACTGAGTCTTTTGATAAGGAGACTCTTAGAACCACCCTGAGTCTTTTGACAAGGAGACTCTTAGAACCACCCTGAGTCTTTTGACAAGGAGACTCTTAGAACCAGTACACTGAATTTTTTGAAGAGAGATTCTAAAAACTCTTTTACAATATTTAAGTAAGAATAAGAAAGAAGAAAGAAATAAGAACAAGAATGAATCTTCTTCCTAGCAAGAAGATTGGAAGCACAAGAAGTGAATTAAATCTTTCTTCTATAGAGAGAAGAAGATTTGTAGTTTTTCTCTCTTTGTGAGAGCTATCAGAACTTGCAGCAGAATGACTTCAGAAGCAGGAGAAGAAGAAGTGCTTGAATATTGCTGCAGAAAAATTTCTCAATTTTCTCTCTATACTTGATAGCTCTTCCTCTTTTTCAAATGTAAAATGGTGAATCACTTGTACTGCTTTTTTCTGCCGACCTCCTCTTTATTTATAGCTCTGTTAATTCAAAATAATACTATAGGAGGATAATCAATTAGCAGTCAGAGAAATAAAAAGATGAAAATGTTTCCATAATATTTATTTCTGTAGAAGGAAAGAACTAATTCTGATTTCAAATAATGTCCAAATAAGTTTAATCAAATTAGCCAAGAATCAGATATAAGGAAAGAATGATTCAGAACGGCTATAAAATATTGACATTTATTACATACAAATCAGATCTACTGAAAGAAGGAAAGAGATCGGGCGCATATTTAAATCTGTCATATAAATCGACGTGCGTCGATTACCACTCGACGTAAACATCGAGTTCTTCTTGGTTGGACGTCGAGAGGAGAATAAGGAAGGTGCGTCGACTAAGGTGCATCGACTTCTCCATATGCGTCGACTAGAAATCAGAGTAGCGTCGACAACACATACGTCGAAATCTTCCTAAAGTTACTTCGACTCAATCTGAAGGAAACGTCGACTACATTTCGACGTTGCGTCGAATACTATTCGACGCATATTTACTTAACCTTGTTTTTCTTTCTTAGAATTCATATTCAACTTATTTCTAGGGGTTAAGAGAAATCATTTCCCCAACAATCTCCCCCTATTTGTCTTAACCCTACTTAAAGAGAAATTGTATTAGCATAAAATCAATCCAGCACAGCATTTGTATAGAAAAGAAATATGTCAAATAATCAGAAGAGAAAGTGGAATAAGAAAGCATATGACAAGTATTTGTCTTTCACAAAAATTTAAACTAGAAACTTCTTTTTTTACATAAAGTTAACAAAAGCAGAATAAAGTTTCCTAGATAAGTTTTCAATAGTATCAAGAATGTAGCCCCTGACTCTATCAGGTCGTTCCTGGACATTCCTGATGATTGTATGCAGTTTTTCCAATAGTTTATCACCATCAGGGATTGTGTCATTTATGGAGTAGCCTTTGCTGATGATGATTGCTGCTTTTTCATCAATCATCTCAATTATAATGTTTTGAACTTTCTTTTCAGTAGGCTTGATCTCAGGTGGTCCCTTGTTATCAACCTTGGGCCTATATATTGTTCTCTTTTCTGATTGCTGCTTCTCTGGAATATCAGCCATTTTCCCTTTCCCTTTCCAGGGTGAGGCATGCCACTTGTCTAATTTTATAGGTCTGTTGGGCTTCTTGTAGGGAATGTAAGTATCTTCTGTACACCCTACACCCTTCTTGTCTTTTTGACCTTTATCTAGGATGATCCCTGCCTGAGGGTTTTTCTTTTGATAAGCTTCAATATCAAACAATTTCTTTGGAATTCTGCTAAAAGATTCAGCAAGAATTTGTTCTTTAGTCATTCCCTTGTTGATCTTTTCCATCTAGGCAATCCTTTTATCTTCCACTTCTTTTCTAGCTGCTTCATATTCATTCAATTCTCTTTCTCTTATCTCTTCATGCCTCTTTTCCATATCAGGGTCATGGTACTCCTTCACAGGGCTGTTAGGAGTGATAATATGCATCTTTTCAAATCTTCTTATTTTCTCAATTGCTTTTCTATACTTCCTTTCTTTTGCATACTCTCTCCTTTCTTCTTTGGAGAAGTTTTGCCAGTAGGGAATGGCTTCTCTTTTCCTTTTCATCTGTCCTCCTGAACTTTGCCTAGGTAGAATTTGTTTGGAGAAGCTTGCCACTTGTGGAGGTAGCAGAGGAGGTAGAGAAGAAGGTTGAAGTGGAGGTAGAGGTAGAGGTGGAGATGAAGGAGAGTGAGTTTTCTCTTTGGGTGGAGAGGGAACAATATCAAGAAGAGGAGTCTGTTCTGCAATAGAAGGCAGAATGACTTCAGGTAGAATGATCTCTGCTGAGGGATGATTGTCTCCTCCAAGCTCTTTTGTAGGGATGTCCTCAAGTAGATATGTCTTCAGCTTGATGTAACTGGCAGAGAAGCCAGGGGAGTGATGTTGAAGTTCCTCCTCACATAAGGGTGCATCAATCCATATCTGTCCATTCCAATCATCAGAGGTGACTGCTTCTTCCTCCCCCTGGATTTCTGGGTTCTTTACTACAGGAATCTCCCCCTGGTTATATGGGTTATCAATTCTGAATTCTGAATCCACAGCATGCTCCCCTTCAGTGTTGTAAGAGGAGGATTCACCATAGTGTTTGATGAAGGTGTAGTCAGAGTGATTTGAGAGGAGTGGAGCCTATAATGGAATTGGAGTAATAGTTAGAGAGAATACTTAGAGTTGGATAGAAGAGAGTTAAACCTGAGATTTTAGTGAGATCAAAGACCTGGCAAGAGGGGTTTCTGGAGCAACTCTCCCCCTAGTTTATATCTTTCAGGAAGGATGTAAACCTTTGTGGCGACAGAGGTTCCTCTCGAAGAAGAGGATGAAGCTCAGGAAGAGAGGCAGATAGGGTGGCCAATTTGGCTTCACAGGAGGTGATCATATTGGCACATTCATTTGAGAAGTTGGTTAGACGTGTCTGGAAGTCGTTGAGAAGATTTTCCAGAGCATCGTTCATCGCATTGATAAGGGCAGTTTGAACAGGAGTAGGCGCCATTGATGCAGAAAGAGAGAGAGGTAGAAGACAAAGTTTTGGCGGGTTCAGAAAGGTATATGTTATGAAATAAGAAGCTTTATTTAAAGAAGGTGAAACGTCGAGAAAGGAAGCAGAAATCAAGGTAATCCAATCGTCAAAAGAGGAAGTAAGAATTTGATTCTAATTTTAACTAGAAGTCGACGTTGCGTCGAATGGATGTCGACGTTTGCGTGGAGATTGGCCGGCCTGGTGTTTTATCGACGTGATCATAGTCTTGCATCGATATGAATTCGACGGTACGTCGATAAAGGATCGACGTAGCATTGTCTGATGGAAATCGATGCCAGCGTCGAGTTTGTCTCGACGGAGCGTCGACATGTATTCGATGTATCTTCAAGAAATTTTCTTAGATTGTCTGATTTCATTAGAGTTCCCTAACAATGGGGTTTACAAGCTTCCATCAAGCATTCCTAAGGTGTTTATGAAATAGTTATGCTTAGTTTCATCTAAAGGTTTTGTGAAGATGTCTGCTCTTTGATTGTCTGTGGGAATATATTCTAAGGTTATTTTACCCTTCTCAACATTGTCTCTAAGGAAGTGATGTCTGATCTCTATATGTTTGGTCCTACTATGAAGGACTGGGTTGGATGCTATGGATATAGCACTAGAGCTATCACAATAGATCTTAGAGTTATGTATTTCCAAATTGTAGTCAAGAAGCTGATTTTGCATCCACATGATTTGTGAACAATAGCTCCCAGCAGCTATGTATTCAGCTTCAGCTGTTGAGGTTGAGACTGAGGTTTGTTTCTTACTAAACCATGAGATCAATCTGTCACCTAGGAATTGGCAGGTACCAGATATGCTTTTTCTATCAACCCTACATCCAGCATAATCTGCATCTGAGAAACCTATTAATTCAAAGTTGGTTTCTGCTGAGTACCATAGCCCTAGTTCAGGGGTTCCCTTTAGGTATCTAAGAATCCTTTTTACAGAGGTGAGATGGGATTCCTTTGGGTCAACCTGAAATCTAGCACATATGCAAGTGGCAAACATGATATCAGGTATGCTAGCTGTAAGATATAGAAGGGATCCTATGATGGCCCTATAAGTCTTTTGATCTACTGATTTTTCTTTATCATCTTTTTCTATAATGGCATTGGTTGCCATGGGTGTTTTCATGGTAGATGCTGATTCCATACCAAACTTTTTGATTAGCTCTTTAGTATATTTTGATTGTGAGATAAAGATTCCTTCACTACTTTGTTTTACTTGTAGCCCTAGGAAGTATGAGAGTTCTCCCATACTACTCATTTCAAATTTAGATTGCATTAGATTAGCAAATCTTTTACACAGTTTAGGATGAGTTGAGATAAAGATAATGTCATCTACATATATTTGAACAAGGAGGAGTTGGTTTTTATGGGTTCTAGTAAAGAGTGCCTTGTCTACTTTTCCTCTTTCAAAGGAATTTTCTAGAAGAAAATTTGAGAGAGTTTCATACCAAGCTCTAGGTGCTTGCTTAAGACCATATAGAGCTTTGTTAAGTCTATAAACAAAGTTAGGAGAAGAGGGATTAACAAAACCTGGTGGTTGCTCCACATATACTTCTTCTTGAATATCACCATTTAGAAAAGCACTCTTGACATCCATTTGGTAGACTTTCATCTTCATGAAGGTTGCATAGGCAAGAAAGAGCCTGATTGCCTCTAATCTGGCTATTGGAGCTAAGGTCAGGTTGTAGTCAATCCCTTCTTCTTGTCTATATCCTTGTGCTACAAGTCTTGCCTTGTTCCTCACAATTACTCCAGTGGAATCTAGTTTGTTCATGTATACCCATTTTGTACCAATTACAGGGTAGTTTCTTGGTCTTTCAACTAGGTTCCATACTTTGTTTCTCTCAAATTGGCCTAGTTCTTCTTGCATGGCCATAATCCAGTGAGGATCACAATTTGCTTCCTCAAACTTCTTTGGTTCAACTTGTGATAGGAAGCATTGGATCACCATCCCAGTGGAGACCTGGTGTCTTGTTCTTACTCCTGTATTGGGATCTCCAATTACTTGAGTTTGTGGATGATCTTTCAAATTGATCCCTGTTCTGCTTGAACTTGTCAGTTGTTCTTCTTCTTCATTCTCAATGAGATCATTGTTCAATTGTTCTTCCTGAACCATGTTCTCTTGTGGACATGGGTCTGGAATGCTCTTTTCTGAGGATTCTTGTTCAGACTCCTCACTTGGTTCCTCTAACTGGTTTTCCTTTCCATTTTCTGTGTTCTCTAGAGCTAGTTGCTCAAGCTGGGTTTCTATGCTGTTGTTTTCCTGTGGAAAGGAACTGGTGGGAGTCTCCTCCCCCTTAAGTAGCATGTTAGTTTCATCAAATACAATGTGCATAGATTCTTCAATTTTAAGAGTTCTTCTATTGTAGCACCTATAGACTTTACTAGATGATGAGTATCCCAGAAATATTCCATCATCAGACTTCTTGTCAAATTTGGCAAGATGATCTTTCCCATTGTTTAGAATAAAGCAGGCACATCCAAAAATTTTAAAATATTTAACAGTGGGTGTTTTATTTTTCAGGAGCTCATATGGAGTCTTTGATTTAGTTTTGTGTATGAGACTTCTATTTAGAATATAGTTTGCAGTGTTGACTGCTTCAGCCCAAAAGGTTTTTGGTAATCCTGATTCTGCAAGCAGGGTCCTTCGTGATACTATTAAGGTTCTATTCTTCCTCTCAGCAACTCCATTTTGTTGAGGAGTTCTAGGTGCTGAGAAGCTTTGTTTAATACCTTGTTTCTCACAGAAACTACAAATCAGCTGATTCTCAAATTCAGTCCCATGATCACTTCTTATAATTAAAACATTGGAGTTGAACTCAGATTGAATTTGTTTTATGAATTTTGAGAGAATTTTATGGGTTTCAGATTTAACCCTTAGAAAGAATACCCAGCTAAACCTAGAATAATCATCAACAATAACCAAGGTATAGGATTTTCCACCTAAGCTCTGAGTGGATATGGGACCAAAGAGATCCATGTGTAGTAAGAATAGGGTCCTGAGAGAGTCATCCTTACCAATGGGTTTGCAAGATGATTTGGTCTGTTTTCCCAGTTGGCAAGGTCTGCATGGAGAATCCTTAGAGTACCTACCCTTTGGTAAACCTCTGACTAGGTTATTCTTTGCTAGTTTACTAATAGTTTTGTAGTTTAGATGACCTAGTCTCCTATGCCATAGTTCATTTTTATCTATGATATTGTTGAATAAGCAAACTTCTCTGGGTGAAGAGCTAAAGTCCATTACATATACTTTTCCTTTTCTAGTTCCATTTAGTACTGTAGCACCAGTCTTGATATCAATAATAAGGCAGAATAGTATGGTGAATTTTACCTCATACCTACCATTTTCACATATCTGACTTATACTTATCAGATTGTGATTTAGTCCTTTGACTACTGCCACATTATTGAAGGTGACTTTCCCTTCTTTGAAATCTCCAAAGCCCTTGGTTTGGCCACAGCTAGAATCTCCAAAAGTTACTGATGGTCCAAGTCTATCCTCAAAGTTGATTAATAGGTTTTTGCATCCTGTCATGTGCATGGAGCATCCACTGTCCAAGTACCACACCATCCTGGAGATGTGATACATCTGCACATAGAATTTTAAACATTAGTTTGGACCCTGCTGAGCTGGGGTCACTTCCTCTCATTAGTAAAAGATTTAATAAAAGAATAAGTGGGTTTTTCAGGGTATCCTTCCTTCTTATGGGGTACTGGCTTATCATACCAATCTTCTTGGATGATATCACAGAAATAATGTTCATAATAGAAGGACATTGATTGAGAGACCTGTTTGGAAACAGAAAATTTTCTGTCTGAATTATTGCGTCGATAGGGATTCGACATAGACTTATGGTTGCGTCGATATGAATTCGACGTAGGTTTCTGGTTGCGTCGATATGGAGTCGACGCTTTCTTCATTCTGAGTCTACTTTCAGTCGAAGCATGAGAGAGGTTGCGTTGAGTAGAAGTCGACGCATTTTGGTATAAGCTTCGATTAGTACTCGACGCACGTTGGTAAGAATTTGATGCATGTTCAAATTTTTTCTGAGGATATTTTCCTAAGATTCCTTTATCTGTAATGGGATTAGGTTTATTAAAAATAGTGGTTATTTCAGGACTTTCTTGTAATCTTTCTCTTGTTAGATAATTCTCCCTAGTGAAGTGAATTGGATGTTTCCAAACAGATTTGTTGGAAGTTTGAGGTTTAGATGCTTCATTAGTATTCTGATTTAGCTGTCTAAATCTATTAGTGAGATTCTCAGAAATGTTTTTGAGCTTCTGACCTTTCCCATTTAGAGAGTCTTCAAAGACTTTAGCCTTTGCAAGCTCCCTTCTTAGTGTTAGATTTTCTGAATAGATTTTGTCTAATTCCTCTTCTGAGAGTTCTAGATTGAGCTTATAATTTTTATGATGTGTATTTTCCTGTTTGAGATTTTTTAATTCAATTCTTAATTATTTTACTTCTTTTTCAAATTTGATTAGATCTAAACAGAATTCTTTGAAACTTTGTTTGAAATCAATAGAAGAGAAATGTATATTATCAAGTATATTTACCATAGATGTATCATCAGGCTTCTCAGTGGCCATCAGACAGGTTTCCTCTTGCTTGACCTCTTGCTGATCATCATCTGATGAGGTACTTTCTTCAGATTCTGAATCACTCCAAGATTGAGCAATGAATCCTTTTTCTTTCTTCTTCTTCTTCTTCTTCTTCTTCTTCTTCTTTAGATCTGTTCTTTTTAGATCCTTCTTATTGTTGATCTCTTTAGGACAATCAGGTGCAATGTGTCCAGGTTTCCTGCAAGAGTAGCATAAAATTTCTTTAGTAGGTGTTTTATTATACCTGGTTTTTGAATCTCTTCCTCTGGATCCTTCTGTTTTGATCCACTTCTTGAACCTTCTGGCCAGTAGACTGATCAGCTCCTCATCACTTGTAGAGGGTATTCCTTCAACAGCCTTCAAAGCAATACTCTTTTCTTTTGGGAGTGGAGAAGCCTTTTCTTTTTCTTCTTTCTCAGCCCTTGTTTTCAACAGTTGTTCATAGGATTTTAATTTACCCAATAGGACATCTGTTGAGATTTCTTTTTGACTTCTGGAGTCTTTGATTGGCCAGATTCTTGAATCCCAAGAGCTAGGGAAGCAAGTCAGCAATTTGTCATTTATCTCAGTAAGAGATATGTCCTTCTCAAGTGTTCTCAATTCATTGACTATGAGGCTGAATCTTGAATACATGTCAGCAACACTTTCACTCTCTTTCTTTTGGAAGTTTTCATATTGGGAGATGAGTAGTGCCTTTCTGTCCTTTTTCTCATCAGCACTTCCCTCAACCATTTTAGTGAGAGCTTCCCATACTTCCTTAGCTGACTCACACTCAGCAATCTTTTGGAAGATTTCATCTGAGAGAGTTGAAACTAGGATATTCATAGCCTTGGCATCATATGCTTGGGCTTTCTTTTCCTCTTCTGTCCATTCAGCCTTAGGAGCAGGTGTTTCAGTTGCTTTTCCACTTGAATCCTTTTTGAATGGCTTGGGGGGACCTGTCATGACAACATTAAATAATTCATCATCAATAGAGTTTAAATAAATTCTAATTCTTGTTTTGCAAAGTGCAAACTTTTCAAGGTTGCAAATTGGTGGTCTGGTGGAAGCATAATCTTTGATTTGTGCCATGAAAATAATTTTGTAGAAAAATATATATATAAAAACAAGAGGTAGGATCTTTTTAATCAAGGAGTTAACCCTTTTCAGATCAACCTGCCTCTGATACCAATTGAAAGTGCACAGTTAACCTCAATAGAATTCTCTAGAGGGGGGTGAATAGAGATTAAAAATATTTTGTGCAAAGTTAATATATATATATATATATATATGTATGATCACAGATTAGAGCTTCCCACACACCAACAAGAATTAAACAAATAAAGTAAATGCAAGAAAAGAAATCACAGCACAACACAAGAAAATTTAGTGGTTCCCCAAACTTTGGGTAGTCCACTCTTCTACCCCCTTGGTAGGAATTCACTATCTTGCACTGAGTCTTTTGATAAGGAGACTCTTAGAACCACCCTGAGTCTTTTGACAAGGAGACTCTTAGAACCACCCTTAGTCTTTTGACAAGGAGACTCTTAGAACCAGTACACTGAATTTTTTGAAGAGAGATTCTAAAAACTCTTTTACAATATTTAAGTAAGAATAAGAAAGAATAAAGAAATAAGAACAAGAATGAATCTTCTTACTAGCAAGAAGATTGGAAGCACAAGAAGTGAATTAAATCTTTCTTCTATAGAGAGAAGAAGATTTGTAGCTTTTCTCTCTTTGTGAGAGCTATCAGAACTTGCAGCAGAATGACTTCAGAAGCAGGAGAAGAAGAAGTGCTTGAATATTGCTGCAGAACAATTTCTCAATTTTCTCTCTATACTTGGGAGCTCTTCCTCTTTTTCAAGTGTAAAATGGTGAATCACTTGTACTGCTTTTTCTGCCGACCTCCTCTTTATTTATAGCTCTGTTAATTCAAAATAATACTATAGGAGGATAATCAATTAGCAGTCAGAGAAATAGAAAGATGAAAATGTTTCCATAATATTTATTTCTGTAGAAGGAAAGAACTAATTCTGATTTCAAATAATGTCCAAATAAGTTTAATCAAATTAGCCAAGAATCAGATATAAGGAAAGAATGATTCAGAACGGCTATAAAATATTGACATTTATTGCATACAAATCAGATCTACTGAAAGAAGGAAAGAGATCTGGCGCATATTTAAATCTATCATATAAATCGACATGCGTCGATTACCACTCGACGTAAACATCGAGTTCTTCTTGGCTGGACGTCGAGAGGAGAATAAGGAAGGTGCGTCGACTAAGGTGCGTCGACTTCTCCATATGCGTCGACTAGAAATCAGAGTAGCGTCGACAACACAAACGTCGAAATCTTCCTAAAGTTACTTCGACTCAATCTGAAGGAAACGTCGACTACATTTCGACGTTGCGTTGAATACTATTCGACGCATATTTACTTAACCTTGTTTTTATTTCTTAGAATTCATATTCAACTTATTTCTAGGGGTTAAGAGAAATCATTTCCCCAACAGTTGGCTACTGATTCAATCCTGCAATTGTTGCCGGACAGTTACAAGCAGTTTGTCTTGAACTATAACATGAATGAGATAGATAAGACACTTCCCGAGCTCCTAGTCATGTTTAGAACTGCCGAGAAAAACATGAAGAAGACCAGGCCTGCCAGCCCCATATTGATGGTGCATAAAGGCAAGGCCAAGGCCAAGGGATTCATGAAGACTAAGGTGTGACCTAAGTCTTGCCTTGATCCCAAATCTTCTACGCTGAAAAAGAAGGGATTAGTCAAAGAAGGGAATTTCCACCACTACGGTAAGGTTGGGCATTGGAGGAGGAACTGTCCCCTCTACATAGAGGATCTAAAGAAGAAGGGAAGTATGACTTCCACTTCAGGTTTTTTTGTTACAGAAATTAACATGTCTGCTCCTTCATCTTGGGTATTGGATACCGGATGTGGTTCTCACATTTGTACAAAGGTGCAGGAACTAACAAGGTGAAGACTGCTGGGTAAAAGGAGAGGTGGATATGCGCGTTGGAAATGGAGCAAGAGTTGCTGTCATTGCTGTAGGATTGTATCGTCTTTCCTTGCCCACTGGGCTTAATAAAGAACTTGATAATTGTTATATTGTTCCTGCTATAACTAGAAACATCATTTCAATTTCATGTTTGGACATGATTGGTTTTTCTTTTATTATAAGGAACAATTGTTGTTCTATTTATAAAAATGATGTTTGTTATGGCGTTGCTCAGATGTTTAATGAATTATATGTTTTGAACATAAATCATCCAATCTATAACATAGAAAATACCAAACGACTAAAAACTAATGACTCTAACCCTTCATATCTCTGGCATTGTCATTTGGGCCATATAAATGAGAAATGCATATCCAAGCTCCATAAAGATGGACTATTAGACTCATTTGATTATGAATCATTTGAGAAATGCGAGTCATGTTTATTAGGCAAGATGACGAAAGCAACTTTCCCTAGTTGTAGTGAGAGGGCTGATGATCTCTTGGGTATCATACATAGTGATGTGTGCGGACCCATGAGTTCTATGGCTAGAGGTGGGTACTACTACTTCGTTACATTTACTGATGATTTCAGTAGATTTGGATATATATACCTTATGAAGTGTAAATCTGAAACCATTGAAAAGTTCAAAGAGTTTAAAAAATGAAGTAGAGAACCAGATGGGAAAAAGGATTAAAGCACTCTGATCTGATCAAAGTGTCAAATACCCGAGTCATGAGTTTTGCGATCATCTGAGAGAGTGTGGTATTGTATCACAACTCACTCCACCTAGAACAACACAATATAATGGTGTTTCTGAGAGGAGGAATCGTACCTTGTTAGACATGGTGCGATCGATGATGAGCCATGCAGATCTGCCCGTTTCCTTTTGGGGATTTGCTCTAGAGACTGCTGCTTTCACTTTCAATTGTGCTCCAACTAAAATGGTTCTAAATACACCATATGAGATATGGACTAGGAAGCGTCCCAGTATGTCTTTCATTAAAATTTGGGGCTGTGAGGCATACATACGACGTCAAATATCTGACAAGCTGGAACCCAAATTGGATAAGTGTTATCTAGTGGGGTATCCTATGGAGACCAAAGGATACTACTTCTACCTGCTGTTTGAGGGAAAAGTGTTTGTTGCAAGGACTGACGTCTTTTTGAAGAAAGAGTTCTTATCCAGAAAGACTGCAAAGGTAGAACTTGAAGAAGTTCAAGAACCATAAATTGAAAATAAACCTGAATTGGAACCTGAGCAAGGACTAAAATCAGTTGTAGCTGGAGAGCCTGCTCAAGAAACACAAGTCTTACATAGATCTGGTAGACCAAGATTTGATCTTGAGAGATATGGATTTCTCATGTATTAACTAGGTAATGTGTTGCAAATGGAACATGATGATGAGCCTACAACCTACCAAGAGGCTATGAATGGACCAAACTCCGATAAGTGGCTTGAAGCCATGAAATCTGAAATGGACTCCATGTATGCAAACCAAGTTTGGACCTTGGTTGAACCACCTGAAGGGGTACGATCCATTGGATGCAGTGGGTCTTCAAGAAAAAGACCGACATGGATGAGAATATACAGACATTCATATGGAGATTAGTCGAAAAAGGTTTCAAGCAAATTCATGGTGTTGACTATGATGAGACTTTTTCCCCTGTCTCTATGGTCAAGTCCATCAGAATCATTCTTGTTATTGCTGCGTATTACGACTATGAGATCTGGTAAATGGTTGTCAAAACGGCTTTCCTAAACGGAAACCTCCTTGAGGAAGTGTATATGATATAACCCGAGGGTTTTGAATCTCCAAATGAAGCCATTAAAATATGCAAGTTGAATAGATCCATTTATGGATTGAAACAAGCTTCTTGAAGTTGGAATCTTTGTTTTGATGAGAAAATCAAAGAGTTTGGTTTCATCAAGAATGAAGATGAGCCTTGTGTTTACAAAAGAATTAGTGGGAGCATAGTTGTCTTTCTGATACTGTATGTAGATGGCATACTATTGATCGGGAATGATATTCCGACCCTACAAGTTGTTAAGAACAACCGAGGGAACTACTTTTCTATGAAAGACTTGGGCGAAGCAACTTATATACTTAGTATTAAGATCTATAGAGATAGATCAAAGAAGATGATGGGTTTGACCCAAAGCACATACATTGAGAAGGTGCTGAAACAGTTCAGTATGCTTGAGTCCAAGAAGGGACTCTTAGCCATGTCTCATGGTGTGAGTCTCTCTAAGGACTAGTGTCCTAAATCTTTGGAAGATAAGGACCGCATGAAGTTGATTCCATATGCTTCGGCAATTGGATCAATCATGTATGCAATGTTATATACACGACCTGATGTCTCTTATGCTTTGAGCATGACAAGAAGGTATCAGTCCGATCCCGATGATTATCACTGGATTGCCATCAAGAATATCCTAAAGTACTTGAGAAGGACTAAGGATATGTTTTTAGTGTTTGGTGGAGAGGAAGAGCTCGTTGTAAAAGGTTACACGGATGCTAGCTTCCAAACTGATAGAGACGATTCAAAGTCCCAGTCAGGTTTTATATTTTGCCTGAATGGAGGAGTTGTAAGATGGAAGAGTTCCAAGCAAGAGACAGTCACCGATTCTATGATGGAAGCTGAGTATATCGTTGTAGCAAATGCGGCAAAGGAGGCTGCATGGATTAGGAAATTTATCGACGAGCTAGATGTACTTCCTATAATTGTTGATCCTGTAGTTCTCTACTGTGAAAACAAGGTACAATTGCCCAAGCTAAGTAACCTAGATCTCAACAGCGCTCCAAGCACATACTTCGGCGGTTCCATCTTATTCGAGAGATTGTCGATCAAAGAGATGTGAGCATATGCAAAGTACCGACTGAAGAGAGTATTGCGGATCCACTAATGAAGCCTCTTGCACAGAGAAAGCATGATGGTCATACTAGATCAATGGGTATTAGATACCTGAATAATTGTCTCTAGTGGGAGTCTTGTGGATTATTTTTTGTCGGTTGTTATTCATGTGATGAATGTAGTACTTTATATTTCATTTTACATTTATGGAAAGTTCTTTTATTTTGTCAACTATCTCTATGTGATAGAATAATTAGCATAATAAATGTCCTTAGAATGTTCGCATCCATAGGAATTCAATTGTGTGACTTGAATGTGGGAGCTTATGTTTATAAGAAGCTTCATCTTAAATAGTCCCTCGTCGGTGTATCATCTTAGAAGCTAAGGGCAATGATGGTATATTAAGACTATAATGTGCATTGACTGATGACCGATTCTCATAGGTCATGATATTGTGATATCAATTCATCACATGCGTACTTGTTAGTGAACAAGTTGTACTGGACACACCCACCTTGAGACTACTTTGTGGATTATTATATGAATGTGTCATAAGTAGGTCTCATATGGTAATGGTGTTTGTGGTTCTTTGACCTGAAGTCACAACATTCATCAAGTGATGAAGAGTGTATTTTGATGCCATCAAAAGTCTTCCTTGAAGAAGGTTGATGATAACGACGGTTATTGGGTATGCTATAATTCATTTGGATGTTTGTGTGTAGACAGATATGGGATTTGTCCTCCTATATGATAGGAGTTACATCCAAGGGCCCCTTGATGGAATGAGACAAAAAATTTGCATGGCCATGCTTGGTTGAGTCAATATGGGATATTGAGCTCACCAATTTCAGAAAGTCTATTCTAGATTAAGAAACTAGGATTGAATAATTATGAGGGTGACAAGGTCCATGCCTCTAGTTCTATCTGGATGTAATGGACAAAGGGACATGACAACACTAAATTTTGGCCAAGGCAGGCTTATTGAGTTATGAATCTTATTGCTTGGGTAGCAATGATGTATTGCTAGATGACGCTCATTTTTTGTGTGACTTTTGTTGATAATTTGTGATCAAGTGGGAGAGTGTTGGTATTTCCAAAGTGATATTAAAGCAATCAACCAACTAGTCTTACTGCCAACGCAATATGAGCCTATAGGGTCGCACATAAGAGTGTTTGGAGAAGTTGGAGAAAGGATTGTGTCGGCCTTAATCTTATTGGATATGAGTGAAGGACCAATCCTATAACTCACTGTTGTTATATCAAATTGGCTAAGTGTTGCATAATATCATCTTGATTGTCAAGGCGATATTTTGGTCTTCAAGACGATATCGTCGAGATTGTCTCGACGATATAGGTCTTCTAGATGATATCGTCGAGATCGTCTCGACGATGTATATGTCTTCAACACGGTATATGTCTTCATGAAGATACATGTCTTCAAGATGAGATTGTCTCGATGATATAGGTCTTCAAGATGCTGTATAACATCAACACGATATCGTCGAGATCGTCTCGACGATATATGTTATCACGACGATATCGTCGAGATCATCTTGATGATATTTAGTGATCACATCAATGCTAACTGAATACTCCTATTAAATACTAGGTCTGCGGATATCTAATTTTATGCCCTGGGTATAAATAGGGAAGCGATTAGGTTTTCACCAATCGATCTTTCTTTGGAGATAGAGGAGGAACTGTTTCGCTAGGTTTTTGGCGAGATCCAGTCCGCTGACGCCGCCTCTCCCTTGCGTGGATCTATCAATCTGTGGGAGACATTGAGGGCACTCCTTCTCCGAACTAGATCTTGTTCAACAAGAGGATTGGGGTTCTCCTTCGCTCGTGTGGACTTTTATAGAAGCGCGGATACACTTTCTGTGCTAGGAACTCAACCACTAGTTTCTGGATCAGATTTTGGAGCACCTTGGTTGAGTATTAAGTCAATCCCTTTCAGGTATATTGCAATGCGTTGCTTTATTTATTTCTTGATTCATGAAATCGTAAGGTCCGAATTTTCTTTTGGGTTGTTCTTGTTTATTATTTCTGCTGCGCATATTTGATATGTTATTCATTTTGAATGAAGAAGAAAAACCCAACAATCATAACCAAGGAACACTAGCTTTCTTGATTTCTCATCTAGCTTCATTCTAAGAGCATCTGGAACATGCACATAGCAGGTAGATCCGAACACTCGAAGTGTTCCACTGTACGATTGATGATATATGTTCCACAAGACATTCCCTCAGCCTAGAAGGATTTTGGAATGCTCTTGGTATGAAGCCAACATTTGCAGGTCTCAGTCAGATGACAGATCTTCCTCTATGCAACTCCATTTTGTTGTGGAGTGTGAGCACAAGAGAGCTTACTTCGGATGCCATGCTTTTTGCAGAAGTTGAAGAACACATTTGAGGTGAACTCCCCTCCATTGTCAGTTCTGAACTTCTGGATCCGTAGATTATGTCTCCGCTCTACGAGCTCCTTGAACTCCACACACTTTTCAAATGCCTCTGACTTCTCCTTCCGAAAATATACCCAAGTATATATCTGGTGAAGTCATCAATCAAGACCATCATATACTTGCTAACTTCAAGGCTGGTAGTTGCGGTAGGTCCAAACAGATCACCATGAATACACTCCAATGGTGCTTTGCATCTGCTTTGTGATTTGTCAAATGGTGAGCGATGAGCCTTACCATATTGACAACCTGCACAAATATGACCATCACCGAAAGATGACAGACTAGGCAAGCCTCTCACCAGGCCTCTTCCTACCATAGCCTTCAGCTTATCTATCCCAACATGCCAGATAGCGGCGCTATCATTTGTCCTCATCTTATCAACATAAGAACTTGTTGATAGCACAAACAAGTCCTTCACCCATCTCCCAACATGAGTGACATCGGCCTTCACAGCTGACACGTTCCGAAG
Source organism: Dactylorhiza incarnata (assembly GCA_033032865.1). Taxonomy (NCBI): domain Eukaryota; kingdom Viridiplantae; phylum Streptophyta; class Magnoliopsida; order Asparagales; family Orchidaceae; genus Dactylorhiza; species Dactylorhiza incarnata. The sequence continues at coordinate 7,018,061 of JAWHQI010000068.1, forward strand.
AAACTTCACTTCTATTGTACCAAACAGAACGTGATAGCCAGCATCAACAGTGTTGGTCACCAAAAAGAGGTTTTCTTCATACCCGGCACATGATAGACACTCCTTAATGTGAGTGGACCTCAATCAACATTTAAAGAAACAACACCCTCCTTCTCAACTGTATGAATAGTATCATCAGTAGTAATGATAACATCATTACCTGAGTATGCATGCGAAGAAGAGAACTTTGACTCTTCTCTGGTGAGGTGATGACCACACCCTTAGTCCATAATCCAATCATCCTGATAGTTGATAAAAGTTAAAGCTCGAACACAAGTGCCCATCATGAAAGCTCAATGATTCCATCTATCTTCAACATTGGAAACAACCTCTTCTTTTCCTGCAGCATGCCCTGGCTGAAGATTGACTCTGCAATCTCTTTTGAAATGACCAAGCTGATTGCACCTGTAACACCTTGGCCCTTCCTTCTTCCTATATCGCTTAGGAGCATTGCACTTCACCTGCTGATATGAAGTTGAAGGTCCATCCCTAACAGATGACTTCTTCTTCTTTTTCCATCACTTCTTCTTGTTAGAATAGAGAACCTCACTCTCTCCCCCAGAGACAGATATCCCAGCCATCTACTTTGTCAAGCTCTCTTGCGAAGAAAGCAAGTTTTCCAACTCTAGCAATGATGGCTGATTGGCCCAACCTTGCACAGAAGTGACAAAGGACACATACTCCCTCCGCAAGTCGCGGATTATGTGCCTTTTCAGTCTTTCTTTTGAGAGGCTCTTCCGGGTCCAATGCCGAAATCTCTGCACATAGGTTCTTCATCTTCAAAAAGAAAGATTAATTGGACAAATCTCCTTGAGTTGATTTCGCCAACTCATTTTCCAGAAATTGTAGTCGAGCTACATTCTTCTTATTGAACAAGCCATCCAAGGCTGTCCAAATCTCTGCAGCAGACCGACATCAAATAATGTGCTCAAACAGCTCCGGAATGATAACACACTTGAGAGTGAACTCTGCCTTTGAATTTGTTCTTTTCCAAGCCTTCACCTGCTCAGAATTCCCTTCAACAGCTACAACTGCATGTCTCGCCTCTCCTCCAACCACCTCCCATAAATCCTCACCAAGAAGATAGCTCTCCATGCATGACTTCCACTTCTTAATGTTAGTTTGCGTAAGGAGTTCAATACCAAGACCTCTTGAGTATCCTCCTTCCATTATTATCACACTGGTTAACAAGAACTTCCAGAGACTCAAGCAAGATTATATGGCTGATCACTGCTTGGAACCTACCTCTGATACCATGTTAAAATTTCAAAAAGGATCAAAGACAATGCAACGGAAGACTTCAATCTGTCTCAAACAATGTAACTAGTAACAATAGAAGGATAAGAAAATCTTTTATTGACTATCTATTTATAATGCGAGGTATACATGTTGAGACATGATTTATAAAAAAACAGAGATGAGAAGAATAAGCAAGAATTAAGCATCCAGAGGACAGACAAACTGAGACTGCACCGACCGCTTGAGCACAACAACCTTGAGACCACACGAATATCACAGGACAAAACCGTGCTATTTGCTAGACCACCAACCTCAGACCGCACGAACTGCTGACTTATTGAACTGCTGAGAAGAATAACCTGTTCGTACTTCTAGATTGCCTGATTGCGAGGTCGCCTGATCACAGAAATATCCCACGAACAAAAGAGAAGAACTGCACACTGCTGCCAGACCGCAACTCCTGATCGCCAAACCGCTGAGGTCACTTGACCACTGAGTTCGCTGCAAATAGATAAACAACTAACACAGCCACTCCAGACCGCTCAAACCTGAAAGAGACCGACCAAGGTCAGATCGCAAAACAGAGACTGCCTGAGCTATAAGTTCTACAGTTCCCTCTGACTACTGTTAATTCGCTACAAAAAAAACACAGGCCCTGTATAACGCCCCAGGTTTTTCTTATAATTATTTTAATAAAACATATGGAATTAATAATAATTATTTGAAAACGAGTTATAAATTTAGGGCGTCGATGCGAAGGGGCGTTACCGTTCGGAATTGTCGTCGTCGGCCGACGAGTTAATTCTAGATGGGGGCGTAAATGCGGTTATATGTATGTAATTGTGTATATATATACATATATATGTATGCATATAGAATTATAGGCATGTATAAGTATTTACATATTAACGTACTATTATAAATGTATACGAATACAGATATTCATATGTGTTTGCGTGCTTGAAGTTTTTATAGGGGGGTTGTATAAAAGTATATGTATATATATACGTATACATTAAATGTTAAGGTGCAAAGATTATATATATAAAGATTTATACAAACATAAATACAATATATATATATGTATAAAATTTGAGATACATTAGGCTTTATGTATATATGCAGGGAAGCTTTGAAGGACTGTCATCTTTTCGTTTTTCCCCTCCCCCGATAACTTCAGTGTTTCCGAGAGTGAGGTAGAGGCGACCTAGGGCTTTCGCCGGAGTCGCCGGGCGCCGGAGGTGTTGGCCTTCGTAGGAGTTTTGGAGGTGGTCGGGCCTTGTTTTCGTTGTCGGGGCTAGGGTACCGATCGGCCTCTTCAAGCTTGTCGCGATCCGGCGGGTCGTCGGTTGAATTCGAGGCAAGAAAACACTTCCCCCTCCTCTTTCTTATTTTCTTTATTGCCTTTAGTTTTGATAAAGGGGCTGTGTTGCTTCTTCCGTTGCATGATGTGTAGCTGGCACTCTCGTATCAGCTAACTGTTGTAGGGTTGGATGACTTCCTTCTTGTTTTTTTGGGGGCTTTCAGGAAGGAACCCCTTTGGTTTTATGATTGCAGCTATGTGGTATTCCCTTTGGTTTTAAAATAGCAGCTATGAGGTATCTCTTTTGGTTTTATGGTAGCAGCTATGTGGTGTTCCCTGGGTGTTATGATCGGCAACTATTGTTATGTTGTCTTCCCTATTTTAAGTTGGCAGCTGGTATATCTATAGACATTATCATTGGCAGCTACTGTTTATGTTGTCTTCCCTATTTTCAGTTGGCAGTTGGTATGCTCATTGATTTAACATGTCATCTTTTGATTTAATTTGTTTCACTTGGTTTTAAATCGGCAGCTGGTATCCTTGGTTTGTTATGACAGCTACTTGGTATTTTTTTTCTCCTTTGGCCTCGTGATTGGCAGCAGTTGAGTTTCCTTCCTTAGCCTCACATTTAGCATTTATGTTGGTTATGTTGGAAGTTTGGTGTATTCCCTTAGATTATGGCAGTAAGAACTTGATATACGAAACTCTGCACCTATACGCTAAGAAATTTTCTTGGTTTAAACTTAATTCAATTACCCGGTTCGTAAATTTTCTATGTTTGATTTGAGGGCTAGGTATTTACTTGGGTTTATGCAAAGTTAAATTTCCTAGGCTATATGCTAGAGATTTCATTCTCTTGGGGGATTTTGAGCCTGTCAGCTATTTGTTTTATGCGGGGATTCTCCTTGGACTATATGTTATTGGTTAAATCTTGGACTTATCTAGTTAGTTAAGCATAATTGGTCTTGCTCGGCAAATCTCCAAATCCCGCACTTTCCCTTTTTGTTGGCTAAGTCTTGATGTTTTGGCGGGCTAAACTCCCTGGAAATTTTGCTTAATAATTCTTGATGGGTCAGGGGAAATTGGATCTTAAATTCCCCAGAAATTTCGTTTTCTAATTCCTGACGGTTTGGGGAATTAGATGCTAAATTTCCTGGGAATTTCTCTTGCTAGTTCTCGAGGATTTAGCGAGGCTAGCAATTATTTATCTTGAAGGATTTGTGGAGGAGATTTCGGTCTTGGGTCCCTATTTGTTCCAGGGACCGGCAACTTTGTACTCATAGTAAAAGAAGGTACCGAATACTATTTTATAGCACTCATATATTTATAGAAGTTATTCAAGGTTGTTAAATAGTTTTATACTTAAGGCACAAATGTTAAGATTCAACCACCTATATTAAATATAAGACCCTCCTTGAGCGTCAAACCACGCATGTTGCTGTTAAGTTCATGTTGAAAACTGGTTTTAGACTGGAGTGTGGGTGGACGTATGGGCCCTCACGACAATGGTTTTGGTTGAACCGTGGAGTATTGTTCTGGTGTTTGGCCTTCATGTTAAGTTTATCTTCGTATTGTTCCGACACCAAGCCTTTCATGGTGTCGGCTCTCTGAAATCTTCGACCTTGTTGTAAGTTGAATGTTGATATATTGATTAATTGCCGAACCAAGTGCTTACTGATTCTCTCATCTTGAGTTGTGGTTACAGCCATTTGTCATCCTGTTTTTCCCTGTCTGACACTCCTCTGTTTGTTCTATTGGATTTATGAGCTAAGTATGCTATGTTGTCTAAATCTCCGGGATAGTTTTGGTGAGTGGTTCTGGATCTCTGTGATCTTCATTGTCTAATGTTCTGAGTGTTCTCTGGTGAACTGCAATGTGGTTTATTTATATACTTATATATATATGCATATACTTATATATATGTCTATGCACCCCTACTTCTGGTGCTATGTGTGAGTCTGTTGAGCGTGTGAGCTAAAAGTCACCGCCACAGTGTCTTTTTTTGGGCTGTTGGTTTGAGTGGATTGGAGTCACCGCCGCAGCACTCCTGTTTGGTTTTTGGGCTGCGGGCGTTTGTGGAAGATACCACCATCGCAGTGCCTTCTTTTGGGTGACGCTCTTCCCTCGAGCTGATCAGTCTCAAGCGCTTATAAACATATATGCTTATATATGTGTATTATGATATTATATGTATAACCTTCACCTCTGAGCCGCAATGGCGGACACGTGGTTGGCTTTGATTGTTTTGGCTTTTACCTTCTGGTGCAGGCTTTTCCTCTTACCGAGTGCACTCGTTTGAGCTGGCTCGAGTTGTTGTAAGATTATTGATGTTTATTTGCTTAGTTCTCCTTTCTGCAATCTTTTATTTCTGATTGCTGCTAATCTTGGTTTTCTTGCACCCTTTGGGCTGAGGCATTCTTTTCTTATGAATGGCTCAGGTTCAGTCTTTAGCTGTCGTAGGAGTTAGGGCGGTGTCATTCAGTTTTCCTGTCGAGGCCCTTCCTTTCTTCTAGGTAAGGGGCAGTTCTTTAGTTGTTGCCCTCCTTTGGGTGTTTTCCTTCTTTTCTATGGGCTCGTGTCAGTTGTTGACACCCATAGCTCTAGTTTTCTTGTACTAGTTTACTTGCTAGTTGTCTTGTTGTTACTTTCAGGTTGTTTACCTACTTGCTCTCTGAGAAGCTTTATGCTAGGATACATTAGTTACTTTATGGGTATAAAAATATCATTTTTGCATATCATGATTTTTATTAATTGTCACATACTTTGAAGATCGTAGAAAATCCTTTCTTACTACCCTAAACATAGACATGTGCATATCATTTCTGGGATGTGGATCTTCATGCTCATGTAGGCTAAAAACAAACCTATTTTCCGCTGCGTATGTATAGCTTTCTACTTGTGGAGTAGTGATCCACCGGACCGAGGGACGCGGGTCCTAAGCTAAAAATGTAAATCTTCTTTTTATCTCAAACATATATATGTCTTTTATAAATTTATCATAAGGAGTGTTTGCGTGAGCGTCTGTAGTCGTCTCCTGCAGGACGTGGCATCACGATGCATATTTTCCCCTTGCTCTGATAATATGTATTAAATTCTTGGGAAAATGCGGGTTGTGACAGTTGGTATCAGAGGGAGGTTAGCCGGGTTGTTGGAAATGGTCTGGTTGGCCCGGTTAACCGCCTAGTGAGAAGCGTTATTCATTGCATACACTTACCGATGGGTCATCAGTAGATCTCAGCTGAATCATGAACACTACAATCATAAGCATGAAAGAAGTATGCGGGGCATATTATGTAGTATGGGATGCATAATATGTGTCTGTATATGGATCCTCATAGGTAACAACATGCGACTGTTATGTAGTATGGGATGCATAACGTAGGTCACATGCGTGTCCATTAGATTTTCTTTTTCGTTACATGCGATAATATGTAGTATGGGATGCATAAGATCGCATGTGTACACCGCTCATAGCATGTATTAAGGCTTTTCTTAGACTGCATAGCACTGCATACATAGCATAACATTGCATTAGCACACGTGCCAAGCTAGAGATCTACACGATGACACATGTACACTCATGGTTTTAAAAGTAAGATGCTAAGCTTATATGCATATGGGTGAGGTGTACGAGGGATAAGGGATGATATATAGTTCCCAGCGTAGCGAAATATCATGTACAAAACTTTTCCCAGAGAGAAAGCAGTAGCAAAAGCAAGTATTTGTATGTCTTCTCTTCCTAGAGGTTTGAGTCCAGTCTTAGCAGGCTGTTTGTATCAGGTTCGTCCTCATTCTCGTTGTAGTCCAATCTTTTTGTAGTAATTTATTTGCTATAGCAACATTCTATCTTTGTTATGTCATGTGTCTATACTGCTTCGTTAGGTTAGTTTAAGGTTCGAGATTGTTGGGCGCACGTTCTTTTTGATTTGGGTGCCACTCACTCCTTTGTGGCCAAGCAGTTTGTTGATCGACATCGTTGGGCTTTGGAGCGTGTGGATGATCCGTTTTGTGTTAAGTACCCGTCCGGTGACTCGGTGGTGTCAGACTAGTGTTTACGGCAGTGTCCAATTATTTTGGAGGGATTTTGGGCATATGCAGACTTGAAGGTGATCGATTTGGAGGATTTTGACGTGATTCTGGGCATGGATTGGCTAGCCCGATGTGACGTTGTGATCCGGTGCAGGGATAAGCATCTGGATTTCCTGATGGATGATGGCCAGCCCAGAAGCGTGTTTGACTACCCGCGTCAAACTTCCTCAGTTATGTCTGATGTCTGTGCCAGGCCTTTGCGGAGTTTGGTGGCCGTGTTTGCTTTGTTTCTGTTCTTCTTGCGGCTTGCGCATCGTCGCCTTGTGTTGAGGTCATACCTGTGGTGCGGGAGTACCTGGATGTGTTTCCCGACAACCTTCCTGGTCACCCTCCTGAGCGAGAAATATAGTTTATGATAGATCCGGAGCCTGGGACTCGTCCAATTGCAAAGGCACCCTATCATATGGCGCCGCGGGAATTGGAGGAGCTGCGTTCTCATTTGGATGAGTTGTTGCAGTTTGGTTTCATTAGGCCGAGTTCGTCGCCTTGGGATGCGCCAGTTTTGTTTGTGGAAAAGATGGATGGTACGATGAGGCTATGCATTGATTATAGAGAATTGAACAAGGTTACAATTAAGAACAGATATCCGTTGCCGCAAATTGATGATCTGTTCGATCAGTTGTAGGGTAGTTGCATATTCTCCAAGTTTGATCTTCGGTGCGGTTATCATCAGTTGAGGATCCGAGAGTCAGATGTTCCGCGGACTGCTTTTCGGTCGCATTATGGGCATTTTAAATTCTTGGTTATGTCTTTTGGGCTAACGAATGCGCCCTCTGCTTTTATGGATTTGATGAACAAAGTATTTTGAGAGTATTTGGACCACTTCATGGTGGTTTTTATAGATGATGTGTTAGTCTACTCGTCAAGCGAATAGGAGCATGCTCGACATTTGCGCTTGGTGATGTCTACCTTGAGAGCACACATGTTGTATGCCAAGCTGAGCAAATGCGAGTTTTGGCTTTCGCAAGTTTCCTTCTTGGGTCACGTGGTGAGCAAGGATGGCATTTCGGTGGACGCTGCAAAGGTTGCAGCTGTTTTGGAATGGAAAATACCGACAATGCCTAAGGAAATCAGGAGTTTCTATGGGTTGGTATGCAATTATCGAAGGTTTGTGGAAGGATTCTCAGGAATTTATGTCCCTCTGACTAGGTTGACGCAGAAAGGAGTAGCTTTTGATTGGAGCGAGCAGTGTGAGGAGGCTTTTTAGGAGCTAAAGAGAAGATTGTGTTTTGCCCCAGTTTTGGCTCTCCCTGTTGAGGGAGTGGAGTTTCAGGTTTACGTTGATGCTTCGCGGATAGGCCTTGGGTGCGTCCTCATGCAGGAGGGCAAGGTCATTGCGTATGGGTCGAGGCAGTTAAAGGTTCATGAGAGGAACTACCCGACGCATGATTTGGAGTTTGCTGCGGTGATTTATGCCCTGAAGCTGTGGAGGCATCTTTTGTATGGGCTGTCTTTGCATACCTGCTGTGGAGGAGATTCGAGCGAAGATTTGCGAGGAGGCTCACGACTCCAGCTTATCTTATCATCCTGGCTCTACGAAGATGTACCACGATTTGAAGCAAATCGTGTGGTGGTCTGGCATGAAGAGCGTTATTACAAGGTTTGTAGCGCAGTGTTTCACTTGTCGAGCACATCAGAGTTTCTGCTTACAGGTTATCGTTACCTGTCTCCATCCCTGGTGTGCATGACGTATTTCATGTAAGACAGTTGTGGAAGTGCGTTCTCAGCGATCACCATGTTCTAGTTTCTGTGCCAGCGTTGCAGCCAAGTCTATCCAATGTAGGGCAGCCTGTTCGTATCTTGGAGAAGCAGGACCGGGTGTTCCGAAGAAAGTCCATCCCTATGGTGAAGGTCCTCTAGGGTAATCAGGATGTTCGGGGCGCAACCTGGGAGCTGGAATCAGCGATGAAAGAGTCCTATCCTCATCTTTTCAGCTAGTTTTCTCTGGTAAGCCTTTGTCTTATGTGCTTTCCTTTATTTGGAGTTGTTGTTGCAAAGTTTCGGGCCGAAACTTTTTGTTAGGAGGGGTGGCTGTAACTGTAAGACCCCATTTTTTTTCAAACACCGGGTCTGTTGGGAAAATGATTTATCTTAACCCCTAGAAATGAGTAGAAAATGAGTTATCAGAGTAGAAAATTGGTTTAAGTTAAACATGCGTCGAATAGTAATCGACGCAACGTCGAAGTGCAGTCGACGTTCTTCTCAAAATGAGTCGAAGTAATTCTAAACAGAATTCTACATAACCAAAGTTGACGCAACTCTGATTTCTAGTCGACGCACCCAATAAAGTCGACGCACCTCTGTCGACGCTCTTTCCATATTTTCTTCTCGACGTCTAGCCAGGCTGAAATCGACGCTTACGTCAAATAGTAATCGACGCATGTCAATTTCTGTGACAGATTCAAAAACACGACAGATCTCTTTCCTTCTTTCTGTAGATCTGAATTTAATGGAATTATATTATTCTTTTCTAGCCGTTCTGAGTCAATCTTTCCTTCTGAATGATTCTTGGCTAATTTGATTAAGATTATTATGGATATTATTTGAAAATAGAATGATCTTTTTCCTTCTACAAATATAATGATTATGGAAACTTTTCACTCTTACTATTTCTCTGACTGCTAATTGATTATTCTCCTATATCAATATTTTGAATAAACAGAGCTATAAATACACAAGGAGGTTGGCAAAGAAAAACAAGAGGTGATCCACTCCATCCATTTGAAAAAGAGGAAAAGCTCCCAAGTGAAAAGTGAGAAAGATGAGAAAAGTGAAAGAGTGCTGCAGCAAAGAAAAAGTTTTCTTCTTCTCCTCCTTCTAAAGCCATACTGCTACAATTTTTGAAAGCTCTCACTGAAAGAGAAAAAGGCCTACAATCTCCTTCTCACTATAGAAGAGAGATTTCAAATTCACTATACTTGTGCTTCTAATCTTCTTGCTAGGAAGAAGATTCTTTCTTGCTTTAATTATTTTTCTTCTACTTCTTTTTATTCTTATTTCATTTTCAAATTGTGTAAAAGAGTTTTTAGAATCTCTCTTCAAAAAATTCAGTTGTAGTGGTTCTAAGAGTCTCCTTATCAAAAGACTCAGGCTGGTTCTAGGAGTCTCCTTATTAAAAGACTCAGGCTGGTTCTAAGAGTCTCCTTATCAAAAGACTCAGTGCAAGATAGTGAATTCCTACCAAGGGGGTAGAAGAGTGGACTTCCCAAAGTTTGGGGAGCCACTATATTTCTTTGTGTTGTGCTGTGATTTTCTTTTTTTTGCTTAGTTCTTGCTGGTGTGTGGGAAGCTTAAATCTGTGAATATTACACATATATATTTATTAACTTTGCACAAAATATTTTTAAATCTCTATTCACCCCCCCCCCCCCCCTCTAGAGAATTCTAGTGAGGCTAACTGTGCACTTTCAATTGGTATCAGAGGGAGGTTGATCAAAAAGGGATAACTCCTTGATCAAAAATATCCTACCTCATATATATATATATATTTCTAAAAAAAATTTATGGCACAAATCAAAGATTATGCTTCCACCAGACCACCAATTTACAACCTTGAAAAGTTTGCACTTTGGAAAACAAGAATTAGGATCTATATGAATTCTATTGATGAAGATTTGTTTAATGTTATTTTGACAGGTCCTCCCAAGCCCTATAGAAAGGACTCAAGTGGTAATGTGACTCAAACACTTGTCCCAAGGGCTGAGTGGACAGTTGAAGAGAAGAAGGCAGGAACAAGTGATGCAAAAGCTGTGAACATTCTTGTCTCAACCCTCTCAGATGAAATTTTTGAAAAGGTTGCTGAATGTGGTTCAGCTAAGGAAATATGGGAAGCTCTCACTAAAATGGTAGAAGAGAGTGTTGATGAGAGAAAGGATAAAAAGGCATTACTCATCTCTCAGTATGAAAACTTCCAGAAGAAAGATAGTGAAAGTTTTGCTGACATGTATGCCAGATTCAGCCTCATAATAAATGAGTTGAGAACACTTGAGAAGGACATTACTCTCACTGAGATAAATGACAAATTGCTAACTTGCTTCCCTAGCTCTTGGGACTTAAGAATCTGGCCAATTAGAGACTACAGAAGCCAAAAAGAAATCTCAACAGATGTCTTGTTGGGAAAATTAAGATCTTATGAACAGTTGTTGAAAACAAGATCTGAGAAAGAAGAAAAAGAAAAGGCTCCTTCACTCTCAAAGGAAAAGATTATTGCCTTAAAGGCTACTGCAGGTGAATCCTCTATAAGTGATGAGGAGCTGATCAGTCTACTGGCCAGATAATTCAAGAAGTGGATCAAAATAGAAGGATCTAGAAGGAGAAACTCAGAAACCAGGTATGACAAAACTCCTACTAAGGAAATTATATGTTACTTTTGCAGGAAACCTGGACACATTGCACCTGAATGTCCTAAAGAGATCAGTAATAAGAAAGATATGAAAAGAACAGATCTAAAGAAGAAGAAGAAAGAGAAAGGATTCATTGCTCAATCATGGAGTGATTCAGAATCTGAAGGAAGTACCTCATCTGAAAATGATCAAGAAGAGGCTAAGCAAGAGGAAACCTGTTTGATGGAAACTGAGAAGCATAATGATAAATCTCTGGTAAATATATCTGATGATATAGATTTTTCTTCTACTGATTTCAAAAATAATTTCAAAGAATTTTGTTTAGATCAAGTCAAATCTGAGAAAGAAATAAAAAGTCTAAGAAATGAATTGAACAATCTCAAACAAATGGATACACAATATAAAAACTATGAGCTCAGTCAAGAACTCTCTAGATTAGAGGAGCAACTGGATAAAATCAATACTGAAAATCAAACACTAAGAAATGAGCTAGCAAAAGCAAAAGCCTTTGAAGATTCTCTAAATGGCAGAAGTCAAAAGCAGAAGAATATCTCTGAAAATCTCACTGATAGATTTAGACAACTAGAGTTTAATACTGATTTAGAACCCAGACCTCAATCATCCAGCAAATCTGCTTGGAGACATCCTATCCACTTCACTAGGAAGAATAATCTGATAGGAGAAAATTCACAAGAAATTCCAAAAATAACTACTGTTTTTAATAAAAATAATTTCACTATATATGAAGGAATCCTAGGTAAATATCCTCAGAAAAGAAATAAATTTACGTCGAGTTATTATCAACGTGCATCGAGTTCTATTCGACGCAACTTAAATGATGCATCAATTTCTAATCAACGCGTACACCAAAGTGCGTCAACTTCCACTCGACGCAACTATAAACATACGTCGAATCCCCATCGACGCAACCAATCTGACAGAAATTTCTCTTTTTCCAAAAAGTCTTCTCAATCCATTTCCTTTTATTATGAATACTATTTCTGCAATATTACCAAAGACTGCTGGTATGATAAGCCAACACTTCTAAAGAAGAAAGGGTACTCTGAAAGACCCACTTATTCTTTCATTTAACCTTTCACTGTTGTAAGAAAGGGACTCCAGCTTAGCAGGGTCCAAACTAATGTTTAAATCTTATGTGCAGGTGTATCACATCTTCAGGCTGGTGTGGTACTTAGACAGTGGATGCTCCATGCACATGACAGGGTACAAAAATCTATTAACCAACTTTGAGGATAGACTTGGACCACTAGTGACTTTTGGAGGCTCTAGCTGTGGGCAAACCAGGGGCTTTGTTGATTTCAAAGAAGGGAAAGTAACCTTTAAGAATGTGGCAGTAGTCAAAGGACTAAAACACAATCTGATAAGTATAAGTCAGATATGTGACAGTGGTAGGTATGAGGAAAAATATACCAAACTAGTTTGCCATGTTATTGATGTCATGACTGGTGCCATTGTACTCAATGGAATAAGAAAAGGGAAAGTATATATAGTAGACTTTAGCTCCACACACACAGAGATTTGTTTATTCAACAACATTATTGATAAAAGTGAATTATGGCATAGGAGGCTGGGTCATTTAAACTATAAAACCATTAGTGAATTAACAAAGAATAACCTAGTCAGAGGCCTACCAAAATGTAGGTACTCTAAGGACTCTCCATGTAGACCTTGCCAACTAGGAAAACAGACCAAATCATCCTTTAAACCAATTGGTAAAGATGACTCCCTTAGGATTCTCTACCTACTGCACATGGATCTCTTTGGACCTATATCCACTCAAAGCTTAGGTGGAAAGTCTTATACCCTAGTCATTGTGGATGACTATTCTAGATATAGCTGGGAAATTTTTTCTAAGGGCTAAGTCTGAAACCCATAAGATTCTCTCAAAATTCATCAGACAGATCCAATATGAATTCAATACTCATGTTTCCATTATCATAAGTGATCATGGGACAAAATTTGAAAATCAGTTAATCTATAGTTTCTGTGAGGATGAAGGTATCAAACAAAGCTTCTCAGCACCTAGAACTCCTCAACATAATGGAGTTGCTGAAAGAAAGAATAGAACCTTAATTGAATCAGGAAGAACCTTGATTGCAGAATCAGGATTACCAAAAACCTTCTGGGCTGAAGCAGTCAACACTGCAAACTATGTTCTAAATAGAAGCCTCATTCACAAAACTAAGTTAAGAACTCCATATGAGCTTCTGAAAGGAAAAACACCCATGGTGAAATACTTTAAGATTTTTGGATGTACCTGCTTTATACTAAACAATGGGAAAGACCATCTTGCCAAGTTTGACAAGAAGTCTGATGATGGGATATTTCTAGGGTACTCATCATCTAGTAAAGCTTATAGGTGCTATAACAGGAGAACTCTCAAAATAGAAGAATCCATGCATATTACATTTGATGAAACTAACATGCTGTCTAAGGGGGAGAAAACATCCACCAATCCTTTTCCACAGGAAAACAGCTGCATAGAGACTCAGTTTGAACAACTGACTCTAGAGAACACAGTCACTGGGAAAGAAAACCAGCTACAAGAACCAATTGAGGAGTCTGAACAGTTACATGAAGAAGATTCAGAAAAGAGCAATCAAACCAACTCCCACAAGAGAACATGGTTCACGAAGAACAGGTGGACAATAATCCCATTATTAATGAGGAAGAAGAGCCTTTGACAAATCCAAGCAGGACAGGAATCAATATGAAAAATCATCCACAATCCCAAGTAATTGGAGACCCCAAAACTGTAGTAAGAACAAGACACCAAGTCTCCAGTGGGATGATGCTCCAATGCTTCTTATCACAAGTTGAACCAAAGAAGTTTGAAGAAGCAAATTGTGATCCTCACTGGATCATAGCCATGCAAGAAGAACTAAGCCAATTTGAGAGAAACAAAGTGTAACACCCCCATCCGTTAAGAAGCATATGACAGAAGGCCCGGCTGGGGCCCCACGCCATATACTACCAAACAAACGGGAACGTCACTTAATTGAAATATCGAACGACTCTAAACAATGAACCTAACTCAGAGCATTCTATGCGGAAGCAAAAGAGCGAGACAAAATATATAAACCACCAAAACCCGAACCGGGGTATGTCCACTTCTACTAATAGGAATAAAATGTGTTTACACAACAAAAGAGGCACGACGGCCTTACAGTTTACCAACATCGGCGCGCAGGCCGGCCATACATGAAAAGCAAAAGAACATAAAAAGGCCTCCAAGGGCCGCAGCAGCACCAGGGCTTCAGCCCGCTATTAGCCCGCTATGTTCCCGCTTGGTCCAGCACCTGTACAACAAGCCCACCAAAAACGATTGCAAAACAGGGCAACGGTCAGCTAAAGCTGACCAAAATATAACGACCCCACCCCTTCGAGGGGGTGGCAGTTCTAATCATCCCTGCAATACAAACTCAGCAGCATATATATATATAAGAGTGCGACTAGCAAAGCCCACAGCAGTTCATACATATGCAACAATCACAAACGTGGGAATGGCCTCCACATCTCGTGCTCTCAGGCACTCTTTGGTGTACTACGCCTTCCACCACCATCCACTCTTGATGGCTTTGCCCTTCGAGGCAAAAGTCGGTGGCCCGAATACCGGGGCTCTCCCGTGCTTTAATTGTGAACATACCGTAGTCCGAAGACTCTTTCCCATTGCCTCCCGACATGCTGTACGAGACTCACTAATCAGGTGCTGCAATGGTGCGGTTTCAGGTTCGTCAAATGCCCGTTGTTCACAGCTCTCGTTGTACAACACGAAGAGCGGGTATGGCGTTCCCTCAGCCCAGGTATTCTCAATTAGCCGGCTCTACGGGCCGCTAACTCATCCACCAGGACACCCTCACGGGTCGGGCACAAGGCCTCAGGTCCTCTCAACAGGTGGGCACAACAACATCACCAGAACTCAGTCTGGGAGCTACCGTGCAGCGATAACGCTAACGCCGACGGTAGTGAACAGACACCCCATTTCTGTTTCTCACTTCGGGTGCTCCTCGGGGCACACCCCCAGGCGTTGCTGCGCTTGCAGTAGCACCTTCTGTTTCTCATTTCGGGTGCTCCCCGGGGCACACCCCCAGGCGTTGCTGCGCATGCAGTAGCACCCTCTAGTCCTACAAAGCAGGATATCAACACGGGGTTTTCCCCCGGCACGCATAATATCAAAAGCATCACCAATCCGGACGAACCGTCTCAGATGGGCTTCACACAGCGCGCCTACGTCCATTTCACGCATGGACTCTACATGTATGCAAGATTTGACGGGGATAACACGAATCGACCCGTCGGAGGCCACGACCTCACCCTTTTGGGTGGAGGGCCTCAACGATGCAAGGAATGGACTAGAACGTGTCCAAATGAGAGTAAAGAGAATTGTTACCCTTGGCGCGCGTTTCGAAACCATGGAGCATGATCGTAGCGGCTTTCTACGCACGAACTTGACGGAGCACAACAGTAGTGGCTGCTCCTACACGGATCCGGCTTCCACTCGAAGATTTGGAACCCTAAACCACCACAAAAGCCCACAACGACGGCTGCTCTTGCTCTTGGTCGACGGGGAAGAGAGGAGAGGGAGGTAGATCTCGGTTCCTCCTTCAGGTCGACGAGAGAGAGAAGGATAAGAGAGCTCGGGGGCTGCTCCTCCTTGCTCCAGACCGACGGGTAGAGAGGGAGAAGGAAGCTCTCGGGCGGCGTTTCCTGCTCCAGGCCGACGGGGAGGGAGGAGGTAGGGCTCGGCTCGGGCTATCCTTGCCTCAGGCCGACGGCGAGAGAGGGATGAGCGACGGGAGAGAGGGGCGACAGGGGGAGAAGGAGATCGGGAGGGAGGTGAGGGGGTCGGTGCGACGAGAGGGAGATCGGGGAAGAGGGCTTGCGGCTGCTCCTGTGCGAACGAGAAAGAGGGAGGGGGGGGGGGGGGGGGGGGGGAATCGGGTTTTATCAAAACCCTAAACGGAAAAAGGCTATCCGCACCCCCACTCGGCTATTCGCACACTAGACTCCTAACCGCAGCCCAAACTCCGCTAAACGCACCCCAAACTCATTTTATTGAAATTTAGGCGTTACAATTCTCTCCCCCTTAAGGAAATTTCGTCCCGAAAATTAAAGTACAAACAACGAAATGAAATTCGTCATACCTGAGCAAACAAATCAGGGTACTCCTCGCGCATGATCTCTTCTGGCTCCCAAGAGAGCTCCTCGCGGCCACAATTGTCCCAACGGACTCTCACCATCTTGATGGCCTTTCTCCACAACTGCCGAAAATCAGCATCAATAATACAAACTGGAGTCACCTTAGTAGTTAGGCCACTCTCCACCGGCACACTTACAGCCTCCAACACAGAATCGGGCTCTCGCACCGCCTTCCTCAATACAGAGATATGGAAGACATCATGCAACCCACTCAGCTCCGTCGACAAGGCAAGTCGGTAAGCTGCTTGGCCGATGCGCTCGGTGATCACGAATGGCCCTACATACCTCAAACTCAGCTTCTTCAAGCATCGGATCCTCGACACTCCTTTGAAAGGCTATAAATTCAAATACACCCAACCACCAACCGCGAACTCCACGTTCCGGTGTTTGGCGTTGTAATACTTCGCCTGTCGGTCTTGGGCGGTTAACAACCGCTCCCGAATGGTCCGTATTGACTCATTCGCATCGACAACTTCTTTATGCTTTAGCAGCTTGGTATCACCGGTCTCCGCCCACGCTAACGGAGTACGACACTTCCTGCCGTATAATGCCTCGTACGCGGCCATCTGGATATTCGCCTGGTAACTGTTGTTGTAGGCGAACTCTACCATGTAAAGGTGATCTTCCCAACGCTGCCCGAAGTCTAAAACGCACATTCGCAGCATATCCTCCATTGTCCGATTTGTCCTTTCGGTCTGCCCATCCGTTTGCGGATGGAAGGCTGTGCTAAACTTGAGCTTTGTGCCCAATAACCGATGGACATGCATCCAATCACCGGACATAAACCGCCCATCACGGTCGCTAACTATGCTGCGAGGGACGCCGTGTAATCGAACGATGTTCTCTACATACATCTTTGCTAGCTTCTCCACTGGATCGCTCTTCTGATTCGGGATAAAGTGTGCAACTTTAGTCAACCGATCCACAATAACCCAGATAGAGTCATTTTTCTACAGTGACTTTGGCAAACCGTGCACAAAATCCATGGAAATATCGTCAAATTTCCACTCCGGGATTGGCAACGATTTCAAGAAACCTCCTGGCCGTTGGCACTCGGCCTTCACTAGCGCGCACGTTTGACATTTTGCCACGTAGAGGGCTATGTCCTTCTTCATGCCTGGCCACCAGAACAGTATCTTCATGTCCTTGTACATCTTTGTGCTCCCTGGGTGGATTGAGTACTTGGTATTGTGAGCCTCATACATCAACTCCTCCCGTAAAGTACCGGATTTTGGGACGCACAAACGATCATCCTTCCGCAGAAGACCGTCTTCAACCGAGAACTTTGGCACTTCCGCTGCATAGCGCTTCATGCTCTCATCAAGTTCCAACGCTCTCCGAACTCTGTCCGCGAGGTCACACTGCACCTCCGTCCAGTTCAGGCATGCATTTGCACTAGCACTCCTGTCAACACAGGTAATACCCAAGGCTTCCAACTCCAGGACTAAACGTTCATCATGAATGCGCAACCAGTTTGCTCGAGCTGGAGTTCTGCGACTCAAAGCATCAGCGACTACGTTCCCCTTCCCGGGTGTGTAGTGTATCTCGAAGGTGTAATCCCCGAGGAATTCCATCCACCTTCTTTGTCGCATGTTCAACTCCTTCTGATTCAACAAGTACTTAAGGCTCTTATGGTCCGTGAAGATGTCGATCTTCAAGCCATACAAATAATGCCGCCAGAGCTTCAGGGCAAATATCACGGCCGCCAACTCCAAGTCGTGGACCTGATAGTTCCGCTCGTGCACCTTCAGCTGGCGAGAGCCATACGCTATAACCTTGCCATGCTGCTGCAAAACACAGCCAAGGCCGCTCCCAGAAGCGTCAGTGTAGATCTCGTAGCCCTCTGTGCCGCAAGGCAAACATAAGATCGGGGCCGAGGTAAGCCGCCGCTTCAACTCCTCGAAAGCCTGCGCACACGCGGGCGTCCAAATAAACTTCTGGTCTTTCCGTGTCAGCGTCGTAAGAGGCAACGCGATCCGTGAGAAGTTCTCCACGAAGCGCCTGTAATAGCCGGCCAGCCCGAGAAAGCTACGGACTTCCGCTACAGTAGAAAGAACAGGCCACTCCCTGATGGCCGCAAACTTCACCGGATCTACCGCTACACCTGCTCCACTGACCACATGGCCTAAGAACGCCACGGAAGGAAGCCAGAACTCGCACTTCGAGAACTTGGCATACAGCTGGTTCCTCCTCAGAACCTCCAAGACTACTCGCAGCTGATCACCGTGCTCCTCCTCGGACTGAGAGTAGACCAATATGTCGTCAAGGAAGACGACCACAAACCTGTCGAGGTACTCTCGGAAAGTCCGGTGCATCAAGTCCATAAACACCGAAGGTGCGTTAGACAGCCCAAACGGCATCATGGTGAACTCATACTGCCCGTACCTTGTACTGAAGGCAGTCTTCGGGATGTCGCATTCCCTGATCCGCACCTGATAATAGCCAGACTTTAAGTCCAGCTTCGAGTATACTGTCGAACCAACGAGCTGGTCGAACAAGTCGTCTATCCTCGGAAGAGGATACTTGTTCTTCTCGGTCAGCTTGTTTAGCTCCCGATAGTCGATGCAAAGCCGCAGGCTACCGTCCTTCTTTTTGACAAAGAGGACAGGCGCACTCCAAGGTGAGGAACTCGGACGCACGTAACCCTGCTCAAGCAGCTCCTGCAACTGCATCTTCAACTCCGCCAACTCCTTCGGAGCCATACGATACGGCGAGCGGGCCACGGGCTTGGCGCCCGGCACCAACTCAATCGTGAAATCTATCTCCCGCTGCGGTGGAGCACCGGGGAGATCGCTCGGGAACACATCGGGGAACTCTGAAACTACCGGAACATCCGCTAGGCTAGGCATCGGCGTTGAAGCCTCCACAAGAGCAAAGAATAACTCTGCTCCCTGTCGCACTGCCTTAGACACTTGGAGAGCAGACATCAGCATCTTGCTCGATCCACGCATGCCCGCAAAGACCGTCTCACGATCGGCACCTTGCCCAAACCTCACCTCCTTGGTGGTGCAATCGATGCATGCACGCTGTTCCGACAGCCAGTCCATACCGAAGATAACATCGAACTCAACCAGGGGGACTAACGATGCCTTCAGGTCATACTCCCGACTACCAACTAGAACCTTTACGCAGCAACTCCTCTCCACACGCATCGAATATCCATTCGGCAGTAGGACCTCCAGTCCATCTGCAGAAGCAATCGACGGCGCACCAATACGTTGGACGAAGTCCGACGATAAGAAGGAGTGCGAAGCTCCAGTATCGAAAAGCGCTCTTGCCGGAACGTCTAAAACAAAAACAAAGCCTACGTCGCCCAAACAAGGTTAGCATGAACACTAAAACAGGTATATAAAAAAGTAAGGACTGTATCTTAAATTATACCTGTCACGACGTCTTTGGCTTTGATAGCCTCCTGCTGACCAAGATTGAAGACTCTGGGCTGCGGGGGAGCCATACGGGAAGCAGTGGACTCAGCTGCCTTCCCCTTCTCAGAATAAGTTGGCCCCGCCTTCTTCTCTGGCCTTGGAAGCCCACTGCGGCACTCCCAAGAGAAATGGCCAGGCTTGCCACAAGTGAAACAAGTGAGCGGGCCGCGTCCAGACGACGCGCCCGATGCAGAGGGAGCTGGCCCAGATACTCGAGCCTTCTTCCAGCGACTCAACCTCCGCATCTTTGACGCACTCGGCGCTTTGCCCTCCGGCACTGCCTCGACCACAACCGCCTTGCCCTTTTCCCTGAGCATGTCCTACTCAAGGGCTCGGGCTGAACCAACGAGGGTCGTGAAACCCTGCGTCAACGGCCCTGTCAGAAGATGCCGCAACTCAGTACGCAAACCTCCATAAAACCTGTTCACCCTTCTCTCCTCATCATCGAAAGAAGTTCCAGCAAGCGGGTGAACTCATACAGGTAGTTATCAACCAGTCTATCACCCTGCGTCAGAGCCAAGAACTGGTTCTCCATCGCGATCTGCTGCGACGGAGGCACATACCTTGCCAGAAAGATTCTCGAGAACTCTTCCATCGACACATCAACCAGTTGCCTTCCCGCAAACTGGCGCCTCTCAACTTCATCCCACCACCGCCTGGCTTCCTTTTCCAACAAGAAGGTAGCGAAGGTCACTTTCTGCGCTTCGTCCGACTGTGTCGCTGTCAGGATTCGCTCCACATGCGACAGCCAGTCCTCGGCCTCAGCTGGGGATTCAACCCCGGTAAACGGAGGAGGTCGAAATCCAAGGAAGTGCTTCAGTTGCTGGTCAGCAGCACGCCTTACGGGGACCTGCTCCGCTCTTAGTGGCTCTGGGGCAACTTCCTGCACCAGCGGTTGACCTTGCCTTCCAGGCTGGCCATTCAACGCAGCTAGAACGGCTTCTGTAACTTGCCGAACCAACTCAACAGACGGAGGTGTAGGAGCCTCAGCAGACCCGCTACTCTCAACCACGTCACGGAGACGCGACGGTCCCGCTGCACTTCGAGTGCCCTACACAAGTGCACCACACAGTTAGGCGACAGCACAGTCGCAACTAACAACAAAAGGAACACTCGGGTTCCAAAATCATGCAATAATTGTTGGTTTGTTGTTACATTTTATTCCTAAGTGGACATTTTTGGGTTTATTTTATGTCTCGACGGTAGTGCACACACGTGCTCACCACCCCTTAAAAGAATTCGTCCACGAATTCCTTAGAAGGATACGGAAACCTTAGAAGCTGATACCAATTTGTAACACCCCCATCCGTTAAGAAGCATATGACAGAAGGTCCGGCTGGGGCCCCACGCCATATACTACCAAACAAACGGGAATGTCACTTAATTGAAATATCGAACGACTCTAAACAATGAACCTAACTCAGAGCATTCTATGCAGAAGCAAAAGAGCGAGACAAAATATATAAACCACCAAAACCCGAACCCGGGTATGTCCACTTCTACTAATAGGAATAAAATGTGTTTACACAACAAAAGAGGCACGACGGCCTTACAGTTTACCAACATCGGCGCGCAGGCCGGCCATACATGAAAAGCAAAAGAACATAAAAAGGCCTCCAAGGGACGCAGCAGCACCAGGGCTTCAGCCCGCTATTAGCCCGCTATGTTCCCGCTTGGTCCAGCACCTGTACAACAAGCCCACCAAAAACGGTGGCAAAACAGGGCAACGGTCAGCTAAAGCTGACCAAAATATAACGACCCCACCCCTTCGATGGGGTGGCAGTTCTAATCATCCCTGCAACACGAACTCAGCAGCATATATATATATATATAAGAGTGCGACTAGCAAAGCCCACAGCAGTTCATACATATGCAACAATCACAAACGTGGGAATGGCCTCCACATCTCGTGCTCTCAGGCACTCTTTGGTGTACTACGCCTTCCACCACCATCCACTCTTGTTGGCTTTGCCCTTCGAGGCTAAAGTCGGTGGCCCGAATACTGGGGCTCTCCCGTGCTTTAATTGTGAACATACCGTAGTCCGAAGACTCTTTCCCATTGCCTCCCTACATGCTGTACGAGACTCACTAATCAGGTGCTGCAATGGTGCGGTTTCAGGTTCGCCAAATGCCCGTTGTTCACAGCTCTCGTTGTACAACACGAAGAGCGGGTATGGCGTTCCCTCAGCCCAGGTATTCTCAATTAGCCGGCTCTACGGGCCGCTAACTCATCCACCAGGACACCCTCACGGGTCGAGCACAAGGCCTCAGGTCCTCTCAACAGGTGGGCACAACAACATCACCAGAACTCAGTCTGGGAGCTACCGTGCGGCGATAACGCTAACGCCGACGGTAGTGAACAGACACCCCATTTCTGTTTCTCACTTCGGGTGCTCCCCGGGGCACACCCCCAGGCGTTGCTGCGCATGCAGTAGCACCTTCTGTTTCTCATTTCGGGTGCTCCCCGGGGCACACCCCCAGGCGTTGCTGCGCATGCAGTAGCACCCTCTAGTCCTACAAAGCAGGATATCAACACAGGGTTTTCCCCCGGCACGCATAATATCAAAAGCATCACCAATCCGGATGAACCGTCTCAGATGGGCTTCACACAGCGCGCTTACGTCCATTTCACGCATGGACTCTACATGTATGCAAGATTTGACGGGGATAACACGAATCGACCCGTCGGAGGCCACGACCTCACCCTTTTGGGTGGAGGGCCTCAACGATGCAAGGAACGGACTAGAATGTGTCCAAATGAGAGTAAAGAGAATCGTTACCCTTGGCGCGCGTTTCGAAACCATGGAGCACGATCGTAGCGGCTGTCCACGCACGAACTTGACGGAGCACAATAGTAGTGGTTGCTCCTACACGGATCCGGCTTCCACTCGAAGATTTGGAACCCTAAACCACCACAAAAGCCCACAACGACGGCTGCTCTTGCTCTTGGTCGACGGGGAAGAGAGGAGAGGGAGGTAGATCTCGGGTCCTCCTTCAGGTCGACGAGAGAGAGAAGTATAAGAGAGCTCGGGGCCTGCTCCTCCTTGCTCCAGACCGACGGGGAAAGAGGGAGAAGGAAGCTCTCGGGCGGCATTTCCTGCTCCAGGCCGACGGGGAGGGAGGAGGTAGGGCTCGGCTCGGGCTATCCTTGCCTCAGGCCGACGGCGAGAGAGGGATGAGCGACGGGAGAGAGGGGCGACAGGGGGAGAAGGAGATCGGGAGGGAGGCGAGGGGCTCGGTGCGACGAGAGGGAGATCGGGGAAGAGGGCTTGCGGCTGCTCCTGTGCGAACGAGAAAGAGGGAGGGGGGGGGGGGGGGGGGGGGGGGGGAATCGGGTTTTATCAAAACCCTAAACGGAAAAAGGCTATCCGCACCCCCACTCAGCTATTCGCACACTAGACTCCTAACCGCAGCCCAAACTCCGCTAAACGCACCCCAAACTCATTTTATTGAAATTTAGGCGTTACACAAAGTATGGAACTTAGTTGAGAGACCAAGAAACTACCCAGTTATTGGTACAAAGTGGGTATACAGAAACAAACTAGATTCCACTGGAGTAATTATCAGTAACAAGGCAAGACTTATAGCACAAGGATACAGACAAGAAGAAGGAATAGACTACAACCAAACCTTTGCTCCAGTAGCCAGATTGGAAGCAATCAGACTCTATCTTGCCTATGCAGCTTTCATGAAGATGAGAGTCTACCAGATGGATGTCAAGAGTGCTTTTCTGAATGGTGACCTTCAAGAAGAGGTGTATGTAGAGCAACCACCAGGTTTTATCAATCCCTCCTCTCCTAACTTTGTTTATAGACTTAACAAAGCTCTTTATGGCCTTAAGCAAGCACCTAGAGCTTGGTATGAAACTCTCTCCAACTTCCTGGAAGAAAATTCTTTTGAAAGAGGTAAAGTAGATAAAACACTTTTTACTAGAACCCACAATAATAAACTCCTGCTTGTTCAAATCTATGTAGATGACATCATCTTTGGCTCAACTCATCCCAAACTCTGTAAAAGATTTGCTAATCTAATGCAATCTAAATTTGAAATGAGTAATATGGAAGAACTCTCTTATTTCTTAGGGCTACAAGTAAAACAAAGCAGTGAGGGGATCTTTATTTCACAATCTAAATACACTAAAGAGTTAATCAAAAAGTTTGGTATGGAATCAACATCTACCATGAAAACACCTATGGCAACTAATGACATCATAGAAAAGGATGATAAGGGAAAATCAGTAGATCAAAAGATCTATAGGGCAATCATAGGATCCCTTCTCTATCTAACAGCTAGCAGACCTGACATTATGTTTGCCACCTGCATATGTGCTAGATTTCAGGTTGATCCAAAAGAATCCCATCTCTCCTCTGTAAAAAGAATTCTTAGATATCTAAAGGGAACACCTGAACTAGGTCTATGGTACTCAGCAGAAACCAACTTTGAATTAACAGGTTTCTCAGATGCAGACTATGCTGGTTGTATGGTTGATAGAAAAAGCACATCTGGTACTTGCCAATTCCTAGGTGACAGATTAATATCATGGTTCAGTAAGAAACAAATCTCAGTCTCAACCTCAACAGCTGAAGCTGAATATATAGCTGCTGGGAGCTGATGTTCACAAATCCTATGGATGCAAAATCAGCTTCTTGACTATAAATTGGAAGTCAATAACTCTAAAATCTATTGTGATAGTTCTAGTGCTATATCCAGATCATCCAACCCAGTCCTTCATAGTAGAACCAAACATATAGAAATCAGACATCACTTTCTTAGAGACAATGTGGAAAAAGGCAAGATAACCTTAGAATATATTCCTACTGATAGCCAAAGAGCAGACATTTTCACCAAACCCTTTGATGAAACTAAGCATACTTACTTCATCAACACCTTAGGAATGCTTGATGGAAGCTTGTGAACATCATTGTTGGTCAAATCTAAAAGAGGTCAGAAAAACTAAGAGAGCACTTGAAGATACGTCGATTACCTATTGACGCACCGTCAAATTGAACTCAACGCTGGCATTGATTTCTTACAGACAAAGATACGTTGATCCCTTCTCGACGTACCGTCGACTTGATATCGACGCAAATCTGTGAACATGTCGACAGGTCCCTAGGCTGACAAAAATTCAACGGAGCGTCGACTCCGTATCGACGCATGCGTTGACTTCATGATAAAACTGGAAACAAATCTTTCCTTCTTCTTTTGACAATTGGATTTCCTAATATCCCTTGATTTCTGTTTCCTTTTCGACATTTCACCTTCTTTAAATAATACCTCCTATTTCATAACTCACACTCTCCCACACCGCCAAAAACTTGGTCGTCACCCTTTCTCTCTGCATCAATGGCGCCAACTCCTGTTCAATCTGCCATCATCAAAGTGATAAATGATGCCCTGGAAAACCTCCTGAATGAATTTCAAACAAGACTGAATAATTTCTCCAACGAATGTGCCGCAATGATAACCACCTGTGAAGCCAAACTGGCCGTCCTCTCCGCTTCTCTTCCTGAGCTTCATGTTCTTCTTCACGAACAACATCTGTCGCCAAAAAGCTTTACATCCTTTCTGCAGGATATAAACCAGGGGGAGAGTTGCTCCAGAAACCCCCCTATTCAGGTTCTATATTCTCTTAAAGCTCAGGGCTAACTCTTCTCCAATCTCTAAATATTATCTCTAAGTATTAAACCAACTACACTTTTTTTACCATAGGCTCAAATCTTCTCCAATCACTCTGATTACACCTTCAACAAACACTTTGGTGAATCCTCATCCTACCATACAGAAGGAGACCATGATGTGGATTCAGCATTCAGAGTAGATGCCCCATATGCTCAGGGGGAGATTGTTGTAGTACAAAATACAGAAGTCCAGGGGGAGGAAGAAGCAGCTACTTCTGATGACCTGAAAGGGAAAGTCTGGATTGATGTACCCCTATGTGTGGAAGAATATCAGTATCACTCTCCTGGCATCTCTTCCAGTCACATCAAACTCTGGACACCTCTAATTGAGGATGTTCCTCCAGAAGAAACTCCTCCTCCTAAAGTTCCTTCTCCATCCTATCTTCCTAAAGAGAAAACTCCACCTCCTCTACTACCTCTACCTCCACCATCAACAAAATTACTACTCAAATCTTACCTAGGCAAAGTCCAAGAAGACAAATGGAAAGAAAAGATGTCATCCCTCACTGGCAAAAATATTCCAAAGAAGAAAGGAAAGAATATGCCAAGGAAAAGAAGTACATAAAAGCTTGTGAGGAGATAAAGAGGTTTGGAAAGATTCCTAATATCTCTTCTGACAGTACTGCAAAGGAGCACAATGACCCTAAAATGGAAAGGAGGAATAATGAAATAAGAGAAAGAGAACTGTATGAATTTGAAACAGCCATGAAAGAAACAGTAGATAAGAGAAATGCTTGGATAGAGAAGATCAAGAAGGGAATGACCAAAGAACAGATTCTTGCTGAACCATCCATCAAAATTCCAAAGAAATTGTTTGATGTTGAAGCATATCAAAAGAAAAATCCTCAAGCAGAGCTAATCCTAGATAAAGGACAAAAACACAAAAGGGGTGTAGGGTGTTCAGAAGATATCTACATTCCCTATAAGAAGCCTAAAAAGCCAGAAGGACTAGACAAATGACATGATTCACCCTGGAAAGGGAAAGAAAAGATGTCTGAGATCCCTGAGAAACAAGAACCAGAAAAGAAAAGGAAATATAGGCACAAGGTTGATAACAAAGGACCATCTGAGTTCAAACCTACACAGAAGAAAAAGGAACCTCAGAGCATTACAATAGAAATGATTGATGAAAAGGCAGCAATTATCATTAGCAAGGGTTATTCCATAAATGACACCCTTCCTGATGCTGAAAAGATCCTGGCAAAGCTGCACACAATTATCAGAAATGTTCAGGAGCATCCATGTTGAGCCAGGCCCTACATTTTTGAACCTATTGGACAATTATCTAAGAAACTTTACTCTGCTTTTGTCAATTTCATGTATAACAGGAAGTTCTTAGTTTAAATCTTGTGAAAGATACTTACTTGTTATTATGATTTCTTTTATATCTCTTTCCTATGCTTTGAAGTGTTGATTAAAGCTGATAAAATTTCTCTCTGAATAGGGTTAAGAAAAATAGGGGGAGATTGTTGGGAAAATGATTTATCTTAACCCCTAGAAATGAGTAGAAAATGAGTTATCAGAGTAGAAAATTGGTTTAAGTAAAACATGCGTCGAATAGTAATCGACGCAACGTCGAAGTGCAGTTGACGTAACGTCGAAGTGCAGTCGACGTTCTTCTCAAAATGAGTCGAAGTAATTCTAAATAGAATTCGACGTAACCAAAGTCGACGCAACTCTGATTTCTAGTCGACGCACCCAGTAAAGTCGACGCACCTCTGTCGACGCTCTTTCCATATTTTCTTCTCGACGTCTAGCCAGGCTGAAATCAACGCTTACGTCGAATAGTAATCGACGCATGTCGATTTCTATGACAGATTCAAAAACACGCCAGATCTCTTTCCTTCTTTCTGTAGATCTGAATTTTTTGAAATTATATTATTCTTTCCTAGCCGTTCTGAATCAATCTTTCCTTCTGAATGATTCTTGGCTAATTTGATTAAGATTATTATGGATATTATTTGAAAATAGAATGATCTTTTTCCTTCTACAGATATAATGATTATGGAAACTTTTCACTCTTACAATTTCTCTGACTGCTAATTGATTATTCTCCTATAGCAATATTTTGAATAAACAGAGCTATAAATACACAAGGAGGTCGGCAAAGAAAAACAAGAGGTGATCCACTCCATCCATTTGAAAAAGAGGAAAAGCTCCCAAGTGAAAAGTGAGAAAGCTGAGAAAAGTGAAAGAGTGTTGCAGCAAAGAAAAAGCCTTCTTCTTCTCCTCCCTCTAAAGCCATACTGCTACAATTTCTGAAAACTCTCACTGAAAGAGAAAAAAGGCCTACAATCTCCTTCTCACTATAGAAGAGAGATTTCAAATACACTATACTTGTGCTTCTAATCTTCTTGCTAGGAAGAAGATTCTTTCTTGCTTTAATTGTTTTTCTTCTACTTCATCTTCTTATTCTTATTTCATTTTCAAATTGTGTAAAAGAGTTTTTAGAATCTCTCTTCAAAAAATTCAGTTGTAGTGGTTCTAAGAGTCTCCTTATCAAAAGACTCAGGCTGGTTCTAAGAGTCTCCTTATTAAAAGACTCAGGCTGGTTTTAAGAGTCTCCTTATCAAAAGACTCAGTGCAATATAGTGAATTCCTACCAAGGGGGTAGAAGAGTGGACTACCCAAAGTTTGGGGAACCACTATATTTCTTTGTGTTGTGCTGTGATTTTCTTTTTTTTTTCTTAGTTCTTGTTGGTGTGTGGGAAGCTTAAATCTGTGAATATTACACATATATTTATATATATTTATTAACTTTGCACAAAATATTTTTAAATCTCTATTCACCCCCCCCCCCCCTCTATTGAATTTTAGTGAGGCTAACTGTGCACTTTCAGGGTCTTAGGCCCAGGACCGCCGCTTTGCGGTGAAACCTTCACTCGGGAAGGTCGCCACTACAAAATGCCGATCCTGCCGGCCAAATCGATCACAAAGAAAAGAATACTTGAACAAATATAAATCCAAGTCCACAATCACATGCTATATATAAATATAAATGTCCGCATTATAATAACTGAATACAAAGATAACAATAATAAGAAGAAGGGCTCATGCCCAGTACATCATAACCTCACAACAAGATCACTTGCGGAAGCTAACTACTAATCACTCACTAATCCTGTGACTGGTGCTCCTGTACTAGACTGGTCCGCCTCCGTTCGCACCGGCCTCTGGAGTTGCTGCGTCTCCTTGATCCCCTAAAATGATATGTTCCACCGACCATTAGTCAAAAGACTAAGCCAATCCCCCACCCCTCCCCCGGTGACTCCTAGGCACCGAGCGGGAAAGATGAAGCAGAGGAAAATAAGGGGTATAATCAAAAAGCAGATGACAGGGGAATAATGTACAGGAAGTGTTTCTACCACTACACATATGTGCATAAGTAATCGAAGCAGTAAAGAGCATAGTAAGAGAAGGTAAAGAGTAAGTAAAGTGCAGTAAGTAAAGACAATAATAATAGAAAAGTAACTATTGATTTATAGGAATGCCCATACAATCCTATAGACCAAGGGGTCGTTTAGCATGACCTATGGTATAAGAAGTCCCATAACCGACTTATACGATAGGGGTAGGGGTTGAAATGCAATGTTTATGCTTTGACATGCAAGGTATGTGGTTTGTGCTATGTTCATACAAGTGCAACTCACACACTTCGACTCTATGCGCATAGACCTTTAGTTCCCCCTTTTTGGAGCTAGCAAGACTCCTAGGATACTCCTATAGTGACAAACGGAAGCGGTGGGTTGGGCCTCGCCCACCTCTAGATTGGTATTCACACTACCTAACCTAGACCTATCATACGCCTCAATGCAAAACCGCGGAGCATCTGCGTACTCTTACTGGCTGGACCGCCAGACTTTTAAGGCTAAGTGCAAATTCCACACTTGCCGAGTCAACGTATTGACGTCGGTGTGAACGATCGTCTAATACCGAAGACCCACCACCTTCGTGCACAAGCAAACATGTTCTACTATCTATCTCCGAGCCATAAACTCCCTGGGCTAACCTGCCCGTCATCAATAACCTTCCGAGCCACCGGCTCGCCGAACCGACCCTTCCGTACCAACAAACACTACTGAGTCACAAGCTCACCGGACTAACTAGTCCGCTGCTTCAACCACCGAGCCTACCGCTCGTAAAACCAAACCAAATAACCTCTTGTAACCACGGGGTGTGGGTGTGTGTATTATTAAGTTAATCTTGTATAACAACTTCTTACTCCTACGGCTTATGGTTAATCTTGGACATCCCGAGGATTACCATGTAAGGGGCTCGCTACGGTACTAGGAACTGTAATGGGATGACACCCCAAAGTTCCCTTTCTCAAGACACTTAGTGTTGTTGGTATCTACCCATAATAACACCCCTCTTATCATTTCACTTGAGTTAAACCTAAGTGCTTTATGACAAGCTAGGGAAAAGATGATCCTTCGTCAATCCCCAGCACTACCTTACCCTTATCTCACCAAGAACTCTTAATATATATCTCCTTTTTGGTGACCTAAATCTCTTCATCCTGACCATGTACACCAACTACATGCCATTCCCACTTACTAGGCCACTAGTTACCCAAGTTCCACAATTTTACTAAACGCAGACCAAACTAACTATATGAAGCTTGTAATTAGAGGTACTCCAAATATTCATCCAACTGACTCAAAATAATTAGTGGGAGTTTATCATGATGTTATAAGACTAAAACCAGAGAATCATATTTTTCCTTAATTATTTAGTATTTATTTTAATTTCTCCAAACATTTGCCAAGTATGAAAATGAACATGAAGTATAAGGAATTCTTATGATATGGCTCTCCAATAATTATGATAAATCTATGATGACTAAATAACAGCAAATACAACATATCATATTTTTATAGTAAGAAATTGTCCTCTATTTTTATTATTTGTCAACTATCCAAACTTGTAGATTTATGAAGGAACCACCAAAAATATCTACACCAAAATTATGGGAAAAATACCAAGCTCTTGTTTTTCTCAAAAAAGTCTACTGACTAAGTTTCAGGATTCATGGAAATCATTTTCTCACTTAAATAAATACTTTAAGAAAACATCAAATAAGATAAGTTGTGAAGTAGCCTACTGATTTAAGTCTCCAAAAATTAAATAAAAAATCACATAGTTTTCAAATGCTTTGAAATGTCCTATCACCAATTTCCACAATTTAACAAAGAGTATTGGACCATCAATTATTTTTCTTAAGCCTTAGACAAAATAAATGCCTTGTGAATGAAGTACTGGTTAAATCACTCAATTAAATACACAAAAATTACCATTGGTGTATATCATGATAACAAAGACACTACCAAAGTTTCATCATCATCCAAGTCCATTTATGTATGTAAATTTCTCTCATAAGGAATTTTCCTAAAGGGGTTATGACCTATCTCAAAGGGAATAATTGCTTCTAAAATTCTTATAAAATTACCTTGAGCCTATTTACACCCTATGAACTTATCTACCAAGTTTCATGACCATTCTATAGCTTTTGACCGCAAGTCCTTCACAAAGCTCTACATGCACCCCAAGGGGTAAATCTAGGATCCTAGGGCATATCCACCTCCACACCACCCCAACTCACTCATGGGGGTGTTTTAGGTGATCCTAATCCAGTGGACATGGCTTCAACTCATGGTGATGAGTTCTGACCACAACATCCCAAGACAAACACCATACCCTAACTTTGACCCTATTTGTCCTAACTTGGGTTTACAATTTACTCAATCAAAATAGTCCCAATTGGGCTGAGATTTTTAACAAGGTCACAGCTTAACCCTAAGGAGCACCCACCAAAATTTGGAGGGCATTGGAGGTCATTTCACCCACTAATTAATCAATATATGATTTATGAAATTATCTCAAAAACCTTAGAAAAAGGTTCTCCTAAAATTCCCATCCTTTGGTATGATGTATGGGTGTATGTAACTGGCCTAGGTTTAAAATATCAAGTCCATATCAACTGCCAATAAAAAGTTATTCAAGGAATGGTGGTTGTCCTACACTAGGGACCAGCCCCACCAAAATGATTCTACAGGGAGCTACAATACTCCTTTTAGGGTGAAATTAATTTTAAAATATAGTAGACTCCATGGGATACAACTTTGGTGTTGGACACTTTTTAGTCAGAGGTGATCTGGTATTTTTAACAATTAAAATAAACTACAACAAAAAGGTGTGACAGAAATTAATATAACCTTTAATTATTAACAGAAGTCTGCATTCGACGAAAACAACACATCACTCGACGAACGTTGAACACATCTGCATTCGACGAATTATACAAATACCAGCGTTCGACTAATATAATAAATAGCAGTGTTCGACGAATATTACTATAAGTTGCGCTCGACTAATTAAAGCCAGCGTTCGACGAAAAAGAATTCTGTTCGACGAACGCACAAATGCGTTCGACGAAGAAAATGATATAACCGTAAGCAATAAATAAGAGATCTGAAGGCTCTCTATCATCGTCCCCGAGGAATGGACGGCGCACGACAGCATGACCTGGGCTTCTTTACGGGGTGATTTCCCGGCCACCTACGCCTACTTCCGGCCAGCCAATGCCACCACCACCTCCGTTGAGGTGGTGGTCGGCGATAGGGGTGGTTGGCCATCCGAAGGTGGTCGGATTGTGATTTTTGAGGAGGGAAAAAGAGTACGTCCCGCACCCTTTCGGAAGCACAATCCGAGCCCTTTTGAGCACAGATCAAGCCCCTAATTTTGAAGAGATCTAGCACCAGGGGAGGAGAAGAGGATCGGACCTGAGTGGGGGCTTGAAGTCGTGAATTCCGACGAGTCGCCATTGATGGTGTTGGAGCTTCTGGTGCCATGCCGATCTTGGATTTCTCTGCATAATTCTCACTGGAAAATTGGGGGATCTCTTCCTCTCTGAGCACTGAAGGAAATGGGGGTTTCAAATCGGGCTTGGGATGGCTTTATTTCTAAAAGACATTAATGGCCATTACCACTAATTTCGGTTACTCTAAATTCTCCTTAATTCAGCCCCTCTGCCCATAGAAATTTCTAGAAAACAATTGTAACTGAAGGGGGGGAATGAATGCACATCAATTGGGGAGCGATTTGAAGGATCAATTGCATTTAATCCCATGAATGCTCTCTTTCTCTCTCTCTCTGATTTGGGGAAAACTCCAATCTCTCTCTCCTACTCAGCAATTATAGAAATTAAGAGTAAAATCAGAAATCAGCAGGCCCACTAGATAATGGATCTCTTTAGTTGGGCCTAGCCCAAATGGATTGGGCGAGATTAGGTTATAATGGGGTAATTTGACCTAAATTAGGCTTAAGGGTAAATTGGTCAAATTGCAAGTCTCATGATTGGGCGTTTTGGTCCACTAGGTTCCTAGTAGCCCTATTAGGGTAGGGGTAAGGTCAATTTGGCATGGTGGAGGCTAATTGACCCTAATTGAGTTAGTTTGACCAATTCAGGGTTAAGGTTGACTTTGGTCTAATTGGACTCTTAATTTGACTCCAATGGGTCCTTGGTGCTCCAAGAGGACCACTAATGGGTTAGGGATGCTATGGTGGGGTCAAGGTTCAAAGTGGGGCCCCTAAATCCAATCCTAGGCTTGCTAACTAGAAATTGCTATTTGTAGACCAAGGTGGTTTTCTTCTTCTTTCCTAAGGCCAAGTGGTCTCTTCAAGCTTCCTAGGGTTTTGTCATGACCTAATCATGACAAAACCACTCTAGGAGTCTAGCTGTTTGGGGGATGTTATAAATCCCAATAAACATAAAAAATAATTTTGTCCTTGAAATTCAGGTTAGGTCTGAGGGGCTTCTACCGCAAGTGCTTGAACGTAACATCCCTTGAGAATGGAAGTTATTCCTGGCTCGAAGAGCACCGACTATCTCTGCCATACCAGCTCTAGTGGCTCCAAGGTGTGCTCCTCCTGACCCCAATTTTACCACATGGCTTTACCTATGGAATCTTCTTGCGTCGCAAGACTCGCACCGTCGCATCATCTATCCTGACCGGGGTGACCTAGCTACATTGGTCAATATATCCTCGATGTTCCAATCTAACCTGGGTAGATTCTTATGCCTCTGAAGTTTTCTTCATGCGTTAAAATTCTTTACTCCTTCAGGTACATCCGAGTAATCAATCATCTCTACTCTACAACTTTCCAGTTCTTACTATTGATGGAACTAATCAAATCGTCTAGCGTCCCAATCATTTTATACGCGAAGTTTGATTCATAAGGGCAAAATTTTGATACCTTAGGGTTTTTCACAATTCAATTTCATCAAGGAAATATCATCACGTTTATTTCACCAAATTTCTATCACTTCAACTTATGCTAGTCTTGATCACTTTCAAATGGTCCTAAGTAAAATAAACTTAGGTCGTTCTTGTCATACTAAACTCAGATACTATATTCTAATTCCAATAAGTCATCGTCTAAGATCTCGGGTTATCATCACCATAGCTCCCAAGGTATAAGGGCTATTATTGTAGTTAAAATTTTTACCATGACAAGGTGTGATTTTTAACGAATAATAAATTAATCACTTCCGAAGCCCCAAACTACCAGAACTTTCAAATATAACTAAAGCTTGCATGACCTAATTTTAGTTCCCAACTTCCAGAAGGGCATCTGCATCCCTAAGTGATTAATCTTGGCAACTTACATTTCCAACGATTCAACTAAGGTCAAGTTGTTGTTCGATCAATGATGTCTATCCATTACCCTAGTAATACTACAGATCATTATTCTGAACATGCTGTTACACCATCTCATCTTTGTCCAAGTAACATTGAATAAGATCGACTTCAAAGTCATTACTCCCAACATAGGAATTGCTAAATTAGATCTAAGGGGCACCCAAGTCAGTAACCAATTCGCCCAATAAACAAAAGGTAAAACCCAATAAACAAAAGATAAGCCCCAATAAACAAAAGATAAGCGTCTATCTATTTTTGGGCTAAGTATCTTCAATATCACCATGTTAAACTCGTCCCAAGTATGCAAGCAATTCTTAGGGCACACAACCTTAGCCTTGGGGTTCTATCTTGAAACTTGTTAATTCGCTCCATTCTTCAGACTCTTCATGGTACCTTCTACGACAACCTTATCAAGGTCAATATGTCACCCAATCCCAAACGGGTCCCTCCTGAACTTCAATTCTCATCCGACCCTCGGTGTTTGTCATGGTGGTTGTCTTAATGTAATCATGTCACCGGTACGAGGGTTGAATCTACGAGTCTCATACTATTCTGCTTATGTGTCAACTCTCTTTCTCTAGCCTCTTTGGGGTATCCTCGTACCTTCACCAAAGGTTATACCTACGGTCTATTTCAGACTAGGTCACGGTATAAATTGTTAAGGTAAGTCACGTATCCTAGTGGGGTTGAGTCTAACTCATTGACTAAAGGACTAACTAAAGAAATCTTTGCAGCCGGAGGTATTCCCTGCTGGGGGTAGGGTTCACCGCAGGCTTACAAAAGAAAACTTGACACTCGCAGGGGGAAACTGACCAAGAAGATTCAGTTAAAAGTGGACCTTTTTCAATGTGATTCCCATATGAGCACACCACTGCTTCCGCTGCTAGATTGTCCTCAAACTAAGCTCGCGCGGGGTGGCCCAGGGTTTGTGGACTTCTTTTCTTCGGATCGAGGTTTGCTCTGATAACACTTGTAATACCCCAATTTTTTTCAAACACCGGGTCTTAGGCCCAGAACTGCCGCTTTGCGGTGACACCTTCACTCAGGAAGGTCGCCACTACAAAATGCTGATCCTGCCGGCCAAATCGATCACAAAGAAAAGAATACTTGAACAAATATAAATCCAAGTCCACAATCACATGCTATATATAAATATAAATGTCCACATTATATTAACTGTATACAAAGATAACAATAATATGAAGAAGGGCTCATGCCCAGTACATCATAACCTCACTGCAAGATCACTCGCGGAAGCTAACTACTAATCACTCTCTGATCCTGTGACTGGTGCTCCTGTACTAGACTGGTCCGCCTCCATCTGCACCGGCCTCTGGTGTTGCTGCATCTCCTCGATCCCCTAAAATGATATGGTCCACCGACCGTTACTCAAAAAGACTAAGCCAATCCCCCACCCCTCCCCCGGTGACTCCTAGGCACCGGCAGGAAGGATGAAGCGGAGGACAACAAGGGGTATAATCAAAAAGCAGATGACAGGGGCATAATCTACAGGAAGTGTTTCTACCACTACACATATGTACATAAGTAATCGAAGGAGTAAAGAGCATAGTAAGAGCAGGTAAAGAGTATGTAAAGTGCAGTAAGTAAAGACAATAATAATAGAAAAGTAACCATTGATTTATAGGAATGCGAATACAAGCCTATAGACCAAGGGGTCGTTTAGCATGGCCTATCGTATAAGAAGTCCCATAACCGGCTTATACGATATGGGTAGGGGTTGAAATGCAATGTTTATGCTATGACATGCAAGGTATGCGGTTTATGCTATGTTCATACAAGTGCAACTCACACACTTCGACTCTATGCACATAGACCTTTAGTTCCACCTTTTTGGAGCTAGCTAGGCTCCCAGGATACTCCCATAGTGGCAAATGGAAGCGTTGGGTTGGGCCTCGCCCACCTCTAGGTTGGTATTCACACTACCTAACCTAGACCTATCGTACGCCTCAACGCAAAACCGCGGAGCATCTGCGCACTCTTACTGGCTGGACCACCAGACTTTTATGGCTAAGTGCAAATTCCACACTTGCCGAGTCAACGTATTGACGTCGGTGTGAACGACCGTCCAATACCGAAGACCCACCACCTTCGTGCACATGCAAACATGTTCTACTATCTATCTCCGAGCCATAAACTCCCCGGGCTAACCTTCCCATCATCAATAACCTTTCGAGCCACCGGCTCGCCGGACCGACCTGTTCGTACCAACAAACACTACTGAGTCACAAGCTCACCGGACTAACTAGTCCGCTGCTTCAACCACCGAGCCTACCGCTCGTAAAACCAAACCAACTAACCTCTCGTAACAATGCGGTGTGGGTGTGTGTATTATTAAGTTAATCTTGTATAACAACTTCTTACTCGTACGACTTATGGTTAATCATGGACTTCCCGAGGATTACCCTGTAAGGGGCTCCCTATGGTACTCGGAACTGTAATGGGATGACACCCCAAAGTTCCCTTTCTCAAGACACTTAGTGTTGTTGGTATCTACCCATAAGAACACCCCTCTTATCGTTTCACTTGAGTTAAACCTAAGTTACTCTAAATTCTCCTTAATTCAGCCCCTCTGCCCATAGAAATTTCCAAAAAATGATTGTAACTGAAGGGGGGAATGAATGCACATCAATTGGGGAGGGATTTGAAGGATCAATTGCATTTAATCCCATGAATGCTCTCTTTCGCTCCCTCCGATTTGGGGAAAACTCCAATCTCTCTCTCTCCTACTCAGAAATTACAGAAATTAAGAGTAAAATCAGAAATCAGTAGGCCCACTAGATAATGGATCTCTTTAGTTGGGCCTAGCCCAAATGGATTGGGCTAGATTAGGTTATAATGGGGTAATTTGACCTAAATTAGGCTTAAGGGTAAATTGGTCAAATTGCAAGTCTCATGATGGGGCTTTTTGGTCCACTAGGTTCCTAGTAGCCCTATTAGGGTAGGGGTAAGGTCAATTTGGCATGGTGGAGGCTAATTGACCCTATTTGAGTTAGTTTGACCAATTCAGGGTTAAGGTTTACTTTGGTCTAATTGGCCTCTTAATTTGACTCCAATGGGTCCTTGGTGCTCCAAGAGGACCCCTAATGGGTTAGGGATGCTATGGTGGGGTCAAGGTTCAAAGTGGGGCCCATAAATCCAATCTTAGGCTTGCTAACTAGAAATTGCTATTTGCAGACCAAGGTGGTTTTCTTCTTCTTTCCTAAGGCCAAGTGGTCTCTTCAAGCTTCCTAGGGTTTTGTCATGACCTAGTCATAACAAAACCACTCTAGGGGTCTAGCTATTTGGGGGATGTTACAGTAACGCCCCGGGTTTTTCTAATAATTATTTTAATAAAACATATGTAATTAATAATAATTATTTGAAAACGAGATAAAAATTCAGGGCATCGATGCGAAGGGGCATTACCGTTCGGAATCATCGTCGTCGTCCGGCGAGTTAATTCTAGATGGGGGCGTAAATGCGATTATATGTATGTAATTGTGTATATATATACGTATATATGTATACATATAGAATTATAGGCATGTATAAGTATTTACATATTAACGTACTATTATAAATGTATACGAATATAGATATTCATATGTGTTTGCGTGCTTGAAGTTTTTATAGGAGGGTTGTATAAAAGTATATGTATATATATACGTATACATTAAATGTTAAGGTGCAAAGATTATATATATAGAGATTTATACAAACATAAATACAATATATATATATATGTATAAAATTTGAGATACATTTGGCTTTATGAATATATGCAGGGAAGGTTTGAAAGACTGTCATCTTTTCCTTTTCCCCCTCCCCCGATAACTTCAGTGTTTCTGAGAGTGAGGTAGAGGCGACCTAGGGCTTTCGCCGGAGTCGCCGGGCACCGGAGGTGTTGGCCTTCGTAGGAGTTTTGGAGGTGGTCGGGCCTTGTTTTCGTCGTCGGGGCTAGGGTACCAATCGGCCTCGTCAAGCTTGTCGCGATCCGGCGGGTCGTCGGTTGAATTTAAGGAAAAAAACACTTCCCCCTCCTCTTTCTTATTTTCTTTATTGCCTTTAGTCTTGATAAAGGGGCTGTGCTGCTTCTTCCATTGCTTGATGTGTAGCTGGTCCTCTCGTATCAGCTAACTGGTGTAGGGTTAGATGACTTCCTTCTTGTTTTTTGGGGGGCTTTCAGGAAGGAACCCCTTTGGTTTTATGATTGCAGCTATGTGGTATTCCCTTTGGTTTTAAAATAGCAGCTATGAGGTATCTCCTTTGGTTTTATGGTAGCAGCTATGTGGTGTTCCCTGGGTGTTATGATCGGCAGCTATTGTTATGTTGTCTTCCATGTTTTATGTTGGCAGTTGGTATATCTATAGACATTATCATTGGCAGGTACTATTTATGTTGTCTTCCCTGTTTTCAGTTGGCAGTTGGTATGCACATTGATTTAACATGGCAGCTTTTGATTTAATTTGTTTCCCTTGGTTTTAAATCGGCAGCTGGTATCCTTGGTTTGTTATGACAGCTACTTGGTATTTTTTTTCTCCCTTGGCCTCGTGATTGGCAGCTGTTGAGTTTCCTTCCTTAGCCTCACATTTAGCATTTATGTTGGTTATGTTGGAAGTTTGGTGTATTCCCTTAGAGTATGGCAGTAAGCACTTGATATACGAAACTCTGCACTTATACGCTAAGAAATTTTCTTGGTTTAAACTTAAGTCAATTACCCGGTTCGTAAAATTCCTGTGTTTGATTTGAGGGATAGGTATTTACTTGGGTTTATGCAAAGTTAAATTTCCTAGGCTATATGCTAGATATTTCATTCTCTTGGGGGAGTTTGAGCCTGTCAGCTGTTTGTTTTATGCGGGGATTCTCCTTGGACTATATGTTATTGGTTAAATTTTGGACTTTTCTAGTTAGTTAAGCATAAGTGGCTTTCTCGACAAATCTCCAAATCCCGCACTTTCCCTTTTTATTGGCTAAGTTTTGATGTTTTGGCGGGCTAAACTCCCTGGAAATTTTGCATAATAATTCTTGATGGGTCAGGGGAAATTGGATCTTAAATTCCCCAGAAATTTCGTTTTCTAATTCCTGACGGTTTGGGGAATTAGATGTTAAATTTCCTGGGAATTTCTCTTGCTAGTTTTCGAGGACTTAGCGAGGCTAGCAATTGTTTATCTTGAAGGATTTGTGGAGGAGATTTCGGTCTTGGGTCTCTATTTGTTCCAGGGACCGACAAATTTGTACTCATAGTAAAAGAAGGTACTGAATACTATTTTATAGCACTCATATATTTATAGAAGTTATTCAAGGTTGTTAAATAGTTTTATACTTAAGGCACAAATGTTAAGATTCATCCCCCTATATTAAATATAAGATCCTCCTTGAGCGTCAAACCACGCATGTTGCTGTTAAGTTCATGTTGAAAACTGGTTTTAGACTGGGGTGTGGGTGGACGTATGGCCCCTCACCATAGTGGTTTTGGTTGAACCATGGAGTATCGTTCTGGTGTTTGGCCTTTGTGTTAAGTTTATCTTCGTCTTGTTCCGACACCAAGCCTTGCATGGTGTCGGCTCTCTAAAATATTCGACCTCGTTGTAAGTTGAATGTTGATATATTGATTAATTGCCGAACCAGGTGCTTACTGATTCTCTCGTCTTGAGTTGTGGTTACAGCCATTTGTCATCCTATTTTTCCCTATCTGACACTCCTCTGTTTGTTCTGTTGGATTTATGAGCTAAGTATGCTATGTTGTCTAAATCTCCGGGATAGTTTTGGTGAGTGGTTCTGGATCTCTGTGATCTTCATTGTCTAATGTTCTGAGTATTCTCTAGTGAACTGCAGTGTGGTTTATTTATATACTTATATATATACTTATATATATGATTATTGACACCTGCTTCTGGTGCAATGTGTGAGTCTGTTGAGCGTGTGAGCTAAAAGTCACTGCCACAGTGCCTTTTTTGGGCTGTTGGTTTGAGTGGATTGGAGTCACCGCCGCAGCACTCCTGTTTGGTTATTGGGCTGCGGGCGTTTGTGGAAGATACCACCATCGCAGTGCCTTCTTTTGGGGGACGCTCTTCCCTCGAGCTGATCAGTCTCAAGCACTTATAAATATATATGCTTATATATGTGTATTATGATATTATATGTATAACCTTCACCTCTGATCCGCAATGGCGGACACGTGGTTGGCTTTGATTATTTTGGCTATTACCTTCCGGTGCAGGCTTTTCCTCTTACCGAGTGCACTCGTTTGAGCTACCTTGAGTTGTTGTAAGATTATTGATGTTTATCTGCTTAGTTCTCCTTTCTGTAATCTTTTATTTCTGATTGCTGCTAATCTTGGTTTTCTTGCACCCTTTGGGCTGAGGCATTCTTTTCTCATGAATGTCTCAGGTTCAGGTCTTTAACTGCCGCAGGAGTTAGAGCGGTGTCGTTCAGTTTTCCTGTCGAGGCCCTTCCTCTCTTCTAGGTAAGGGGCAGTTCTTTAGTTGTTGCCCTCCTTTGGGTGTTTTCCTTCTTTTCTATGGGCTCGTGTCAGTTGTTGACGCCCATAGCTCTAGTTTTCTTGTACTAGTTTACTTAATAGTTGTCTTGCTGTTACTTTCAAGTTGTTTACCTACTTGCTCTCTGGGAAGCTTTATGCTAGGATGCATTAGTTACTTTATGGGTATAAAATGTCATTTTTGCATATCATGATTTTTATTAATTGTCACATACTTTGAAGATCTTAGAAAATCCTTTCTTACTACACTAAACATAGACATGTGCATATTATTTCTGGGATGTGGATCTTCATGCTCATGTAGGCTAAAAACAAACCTATTTTCTGCTGCGTATGTATAGCTTTCTACTTGTGGAGTAGTGATCCACCGGACCGAGGGACGCGGTCCTAAGCTAAAAATGTAACTCTTCTTTTTATCTCAAACATATATATGTCTTTTATAAATTTATCGTAAGGAGTGTTTGCCTGAGCGTCTGTAGTCGTCTCCTGCAGGACGTGGCATCACGCCGCATATTTTCCCCTTGCTCTAATAATATGTATTAAATTCTTGGGAAAATGCGTGTTTTGACACCCTGCCCCCTAATTATAGGCAACCAGATGGATACTATCACTGACTCAGAAGGATACAAGCACCTTCTTTATTAAGTTGCGCGGTCGCTAGAAATCAGACTGCCCGGTCTCAATAAGAATAAACTACTTGGGTAAACAGGCTAACCATAGCTGTCCACCAAAACGAGCTCATGCAGACTGCG
This sequence comes from Dactylorhiza incarnata, assembly GCA_033032865.1. Taxonomy (NCBI): domain Eukaryota; kingdom Viridiplantae; phylum Streptophyta; class Magnoliopsida; order Asparagales; family Orchidaceae; genus Dactylorhiza; species Dactylorhiza incarnata. The sequence goes on from JAWHQI010000068.1 coordinate 7,059,353, forward strand.
TGAACACTGCCGTCTCCAGAACCAGACCGCCCAGACTACACTTACACTTCAAAAAATGTAACACATTCTTTATTAAGGCTGAGTAATTCTGCTTCATTTCTGCCCTCAAGGTTTGAACAGATTTGTAAAAATAAGATTCAATATGCTTTCTCTAGATCTCAAGTAGAGCTTGAATCTGATTTAGAAGGGGGGTGGAAGTTTTTTCAGGCATGTTATCGGAGGGGATGGGTGTTTGTTGTATAACTGGAGGGGGCATTGGTATGTTTGTGCCAAAGTCCATGTCCTCATTGAGACAATCTGGTGTGTCTGCTTTTGCTTGCTTGGGTGGTGAAGATTCTTCTGCTATTGCTTTTCATTTGTAAAGAACTATTTCCCATCCTGTCGGGTTATCTTCTATGTTATCCTGTTTATGGGGTCTTAGGAGGATGGTTTTGGGCAGAGTCTTTCAACTGAGACTACCACTCAAAGTCATCATCATTGTGAGGGACAACTACCTCTATTTTAGCAATGGAGTTGGATTTCTCAGGTGGTGTTATCTGTTCTGGATTAGTAACTCCTGATGCCTTAGGGTTTATTTGTTCTAACTCAGAAATGATTGTATCTATTTGAAGATATGTCTCAAGATCATCTGCAATGGGAGAGGGGATTGTCACAGTTTGCTCACTGGACTCACCATTACTTCAGTGAGATCTTGGGCATATGTGGTTGGTAGTTGGGCTGTTATAGAAATCAGTGGTGCTATGGACTCCTCCTCAAGAGAATGGGGAGTTAAGAGAAGAGGTTGGGCTTTCTTTTGCTTTTTAGGTGTTGATTCCTTGCGTCTTCCAGGGTGAGGAACATACTGATCCCATCTTTTGATGGTGTTGAGATCAATTTTCATCAAGTAATGGATTGGCATCCCCAAACTAGGATCCATTTTAGTTGGAAGACAGGGAGTGGGGTAAAGAGATAATATCTTCCCAAAATTTTGGCTTTCCAAGCTTTGCACGATCTTTTCAATCACAACCTTGCTCTAGTCAGTCTTCTTGACTAGGATTATCATTGTCATTAAAGAGAACACGTCCTTTGAGATTCTATCAAAAGAACCTGGTTTGCAGATAAGAGATTTTCCAACAGTATTAGTTAACAATTTTCCCTGAGAATTCATCTTCATTCTGTGAAGGGACCCCTTAGTCTCCTCAACATACTCACAAAATTCTAGGGCAGATTCCATGTCTTCTTCATTCAGTGACACTTCCATTTCCTTCTCTTCTAGTCGAGGAAGCTGTAGTTGACGACCAAGATTGCTTGCAGAAATTCGAAGTGCTCGACTGCCTATGCTGCTTTTTATCCTTGTGCCACTGGGATTTATCTTGGCATTCTGGTAAAACACAAGTACTTCTCGATTAAAGATGCGAGTGGGTTCAAAAAGTAGGATTTCCAGACCTGATGCTGCTATAAGCTATATGACATTCTGTATTTCTTCACTGGCAGAATCAAAGCTATTGCGAACTAACTCACTTCCGATATTGATTGAGCTCTTGTGGGAGGGATCAGATTTTGGAGCCATTGGAGAAGATGAAGAGTCCGGGATCGACGAGAGGAAGTGTCGTGGGTGTGTAGTTTATGATTAAGGTATATATGTATATATGTATCTATTTCTTAAGCACAAATTTAACCCTAGATTTAATATATATTTGGTAGCTTAAGAGGCGTGTACCTGATTTTGACGTTATTGCCTAATTTGAAAGAGCCAATATTTGGGCTTTTGAATAATAATTAAAGAGAGAAATCCTTTTCGAAATTTTGATTTCAATAGGCACCCAGTCAAGTCGATTTAGACTTTGATCTCGTCGAATATTTCTTTAAAGGCAGATTTTGATCCTGCACACTTAATTAAGATATTAAAACTATCAAATGTGAAAGCCAAAAGTTTGACCTTCACATGACATTAGAAATTAATCTAAATTCAACATTCCTAGTTCAATTTTCAACTAAGTAAATTTCATTTCATCAAGGGGCTTTGTGAAAATGTCTGCCACTTGTCTGTAAGTTGGAACAAATTCTAGACAAATGTCTTATTTCTCAACACTCTCTCTGATGAAATGGTACCTGATCTCAATGTGTTTTGTTCTACCGCGAGAGATTGGAGTCTGCTATAAATATAGCACTTGAAGAGTTTTAATAGAGATGTGTCTTCTATTTGTGAACATCATAATCTTTCAATTGATGTTGAATCCATAATAGTTGTGCACAACAACTTCCAGCTGAGATTTATTCTGGTTCTGCAGTAGAAATAACAACACTTGTTTGCATCTTACAACTCCATGTGACTAATCTTTTGCCTAGGAATTGACATGTCCCAGATGTGCTTTTTCTATCCTCCTTGCAACCTGCAAAGTCTGCATATGAAAATCCTGTTAGCTCAAAATCACTGCTTCTAGGGTACCATAGACCAAGATTAGGTGTACCCTCTAGATATCTCAAAATCTTTTTGGTTGAGGTGTAATGAGATTCTTTGGGGTTCACTTGATATCTAGCACAAATACATGTAGAAAACATGATGTCTGGTCTACTGGCAGTAAGATAGAGTAGGGAGCCAATAATACATATATACATGGTCACAACAAAAGGTTTCCCATTTTCATCCTTGTCTAGAGATATATTTGATCCCATTGGAGTCCTCATTGATCTTGCACTTTCCATGCAAAATTTCTTAATGAGATCTTTGGTAAACTTAGTCCGAGAAATGAAGATTCCTTCCTCAGATTGCTTAACATGGAGACCAAAAAGTATTTTAGCTCTCCCATGCTACTCATTTCAAACTTCCCTTGCATAAGGTTAGCAAACCTTTTATAGTGGTTGTCATCTGTAGATCCAAAGATGATGCCATCAACATAGATTTGGACCAGCAAAATCTTGCCTTTGATTTCCTTAAGAAATAGTGTTTTATCTATCTTTCATCTTAAAATTTGTTTTCAAGGAGAAAGGTAGATAAGGTCTCATACCAAGCTCTAGGTGCTTGCTTTAGACCATAGAGTGCTTTCTTAAGAAAATAAACATGATCAGGATGATTTGAGTTGATAAAATCTAGAGGTTGTTCTACATAAACCTCTTCTTTTAAGTCTCCATTGTGAAATGCAGATTTCACATCCATATGGTAGATTTTAAATCCTTTGTGGGCTTAATAGGCAAGGAAGAGCCTGATTGCTTTTTCGCCTTGCAACAGGTGCAAAGATTTGATCATAATCAATTCCTTCTTTCTATCTATATCCTTTAGCAACCAATCTAGCTTTGTTCTTGATAATGACCCCTTGCTCATCTAGTTTATTTCTGAACACCCACTTGGTTCCAATTATATTGTGACCATGAGGTTTTGGAACTAGTTTCCAGACCTTGCATCTTTTGAATTGGTCCAATCCCTCTAGCATGCCAAAATCCAGAATGGATCTTTGTTGGCATCTTCATACTTCTTTGGTTCTTCTTGTGATAGGAAGCTCAGAAATAGTGCTTTATTCATTGAGCTGCTTCTGTTTAGTATTCCTTGATTGATGTCCCCAATAATTAGATCAGGTAGGTGATTTATTTGAAACTTGATGGCATTGGCCATATTTCTATTTTATTCTGGTATTTCTTTAATTGGGGGTGCTGCTTCTTGCATTTCAGCTGGTTGATTGTCATCATCTGTTGAATTATCAACTTAGTTTTCTACTCCATCTACATATACTCCCATTGTTTGTGAGGAGGAGAGTTCTTATTCTTCTTCTGAGAATGATGACTTTAGTTCCTTGAGCTTTGAATTAGATCCTGTCACAGAAATTCTAGAATGCTCTTCAAGTATCATGCTTGATTCATCAAATACTACATTCTTCTATATTTTTGGAATGTATTATATTTATCATATAAGCTCTGTTGTTATGACTGTATCCAACAAAGATGTCTTCAAAGCATTTTTTCACCAAACTTTCTTAAGTGATGCTTCGCATTGTTTAGGACATAGCAGTTGCTTCCAAAAATCTTGAAGTAGGCCAAGGTTGGCTTCCTGCCTTTTAAGAGTTCATAGGGAGTCTTATTTTAGAATTCTATTGATTAGTGCTCTATTTTGCACATGGCAAGCTGTATTGACTGCCTCTGCCCAAAAGTATTCTGGTAGTGAGGAGTCACTTAACATGGATCTGCTTGCCTCAATGAGTGTCCTATTCTTCCTCTCAGCTACTCCATTTTCTTGTGGAGTTCTTGGAGAAGAAAACTCATGTGAGATACCTAGACTCTCACAAAACTTGGCCATGTCTCCAGACTGAAATTCTGTTCCATGATCACTTCTGATTTTGACCACTGACGGCTAAGTTCATTCTGAATTTTCTTGACAAATATAATGAAGACTTATAGGGTATCTAACTTTTGTTTAAGAAAGAATACCCATGCATATATAGAGTAATCATTTATAATCACAAGTGTATAAGCTCCCCCTAAACTATGAATTAACATTGGGCCAAAGTGGTCCATGTGCAACATGTACAAATATCTAGTGGAATCCTTCAAATCAATTGACTTGAAGGAGACCTTTGTTTTCTTCCCCATTTGGCAAGCATGGCAAGGACCTTCTTGTGCACAATTCCACTTGGGACCATCTCTTACCATGTTCTCTGATAGGAGGTTATTGATGGAATTATAATTTATATGAGCTAGTGTATTATACCATTGGATGCAAAGAGATGCCCTACTAGCGACCATTAAACAGATAGGAGCATCTAAATTAGAGCAAAGTAAATTGGGAAAATATACATTCCCACTCCTAGTGCCAGTAAGAATAACTTCAGAGTTTTCAGTCTTCTTAATAAGACAGGTATCCTTGTGGAAAACTACCACATAGTCAAGATCACAAAGTTGACTTATGCTTATATGATTGTGTTGCAATCCTTCCTCATAAGCTACTCTTGAGATGGTTACTATACCATTAGTAACTTTACCATAACCTTTAGTTTTTCCTCTGTCAGATCCCCCAAATATCACATTAGGTCCATCTTGTACAAGCGAGAATTCTTTCAAAAGGCTTCTTGTTCAAGTCATGTGCCTTGAACATCCACTATCCAAATACAAGATTAGAATTTGATTGGTATTTGGACATACTTGCAAAAATAAACTATTGCTTCTTAGGTACCCAAGACTGGTTGGGTCCTAGATTTCTGTTAGTCATACAGAACACACTAGATTTGACTGCTCCAGGATGTGCAGAATGGATCTTAACAAGATTGTTTGTCAGCTTGGCATTGGTTACCTTTGGAACTATTGGATTGAACCAACAATCAATTGCAATGTTGCCAATCTTGTCACAACACCAACATTCAAACTTGTTATATATCCTTTTCTTGCTGTCAGAAGGAACACGATTCCTTTTTGTGTGATTAGAAAGATATTTAAGGGAGACTGAATTGCACTGCTTATGATTGTGGTGTTGGATATTCCTACTCACAGCTTTGCCTCTGAAGTCAGTCTTCTTTTCAGATGTCTTCCTCTTCCTAGACACAAGAGATTCATGTTTCCTCATGATGATTCCTTCATGAGGTTCCTTTGAAGCACTAACCACATCCATGAGTCCACTTGTGGAGCAATCATTCTTGTGGGGTTCATAAATAGATTCTTGATCATACTTGTTGGAGGGTGATATTACCTTCCTAAAGTTGACCTTTTTCTCAATAGATTTACTTGATTTACCTTCCTTAAGGTATCCAACTCGTCTTCTATGAGTGGAGGAAAAGCCATCAATCAAGGGGAGAACAGTCTTAGGTTTGGAAAAACTTGCTACAAGCTTTCTTTCAATAAGAAGTTTGTCTTCCAAATCTTTAATTTTCTTGTCCTTAGATCTCAGGACACTAGATTGATATGTACCTTTCTTTAGAAGTACAATCTCTTTGGATAAGGCTTGATACAACTCCTTGTTGTCTATTAATGCCTTCAGAGTTTTCCCAAACTTGCTTATTAGATCAAGATTGGAGCATGCATTATAGTCCTTCTTGAGTTGGCAGAATTATGCATTCTCCAGAGTTAGTCTTTCAGCTTTTTCTGAGAGATCAGAGTTTCTTTCCTGAAGAGATGAGATCTCTCCAGCTTGCTCTTTGCAGAGCTTCTTACTTCTCTTAAGTGCATCAAGCAATTCTCCAAATTGATCTAATAAGTGCCCTTCAGATTCATCTTCCGAGGATAGATTTGCCTCAGAATCAAGGAAGCTTTGATTTGTACTTGTGTAGATAGAGAATTCTCTTGTTCTTCTTCTTCACTTCTATCCATGACAACCATATATTCTTCTTCTTCTGATGAGGAGGAAGAGCTGCTCTCATCATCACTCAAAGTCTTGCATTTTATAGCCAAAAAACTCTTTTCTTTGTTCAATTCCTTGAAAGCCTTCTTATCTTCAGGTTTCTTACTTTCTCACCTTTTGGAAGGACATTCAACTATCATGTGTCCAAATTTCCTGCATCCATAATAAATAGTTTCAGTAGAAGAGTGTTTGTTATGTTTGGATTCATACCTGACCCTTTTTTCTTTGTGTGAATTGTGGCTTCTTCTTAAGTTTGAGGAAGATGGAATTAGATAATCCAGTGCTGGTGGAGCTTGTTTCATATTCTTCAGCTTCAAATTCCTTATTCTTTTTGAAGCTATCAGCTTTAAAGGCTACAGATTTTTTCCTTGTGAGTTGGTATGCTGCTATCTTCTTCAGCTTTCCTGGTATTCAATTGTAGCTCATAAGAGAGAAGTTTCCCAAAAAGGTTTTGGGTTCCATATTGCTCAGATTTCCTACTTCTCTTATGACACCGATTTTAGTGTCCCATTCTTTATGAAGGGATCTCAGGAATTTGTCATTATGCTCATAATTAGAGAACATCCTTCCATAGGTTCTCAGACCATTCACAATTCTGGAAAAAAAATCATAGCACTGGGAAATGGTGTCCCTCTTGTCCTGTTTGGATGCCTCATATTCTTGATTCAGAAGGGATTTCCTGTCATCCCTTATTTCAGCTATTCCTTCCATGTAGATTACAAGAGAGTCCACATTTCTTTGGCAGTTTTACAGTGCACTTGTTTCTGGAATGAATAATCATCAATAACACTTACCAGAATATTCTTGTCCCTCTTGTCTATGGTGGCAAGTACTATTTCATCCCTACTCTTGTCAGCATATTTCTTGGGCACAACAACAAGTACTACTGCACCATCAGTGCTTATGTATGGAGTGGTCATTAGAATGAATGGACCATCTTCAATAGTCATGAAGATCCTTGGATCAAAAGCTTTCATATAAAGTTTCACCCTTTCCTTCTATATAGCAAAATTCTCATTTCTGCATTTGGGCAATTTCATAGAATTGAGTTATTTGTAATTTTCTCCAGTCATGGTGTGAATCTAGATCAGTCCTTAGTAGATCTTGTTCCTTAGTTGTAAGGTTATTTAGAGAACAACCTAGGTTTGATACCAATTTTTATTCTTGTGGAATGATTAAGATCACACCTAGAGGGGGGGGGGGGGGGCTGAATAATGTGATAGGTAATTTATGATGTATTTTCAAAATTAAAGGCACACATCAAACAATCACAACAAAGTACACAAAGATTTATTTTGGTTCCCTCTAGACAATGTGTCAAGAGGTAGTCCACTGTCCCGACACATTTCAAGCAATGTGCTTGATAGGGCAAAACTCCTCCAAAACACAGAACTTACACAGAGTTCCTATCTCAGTCTTTTACAACAAAAGACTTACTCTCAGATCTACAAATAGATCCTACACTCAGATCTTACACTCAGGTCACAATGACCCTACACTCAGATCACCAAGATCCTACCTCAGATTCTCACAGGAATCCTACACTCAGATCACAAAGATCTTACACACTGTTTATAGATTTACAATGGTTTACAATGATAGACTCAGTAGAGGATAAGATTTTGATCATGAGTCTTCAGTAGAATTCTAGTAGTTGGCTTCTTCTCCCTTGACATACGATGGAATATAACTTGTAAGTTTAGATCTATATCAAGGAAACTAGCAGGAGAAGAAATCCTTCTTCTTATATTCAGTAAACTCTTCCTTCAGAATCTAGATAAAACAGGACTCTAGAGAGCTTGGAATGATTCTGCTCTTGATAGCAAAAATGACATAAAATTCTCTTTTATCGAATTTTATATGCTTCAGATCATTAGTATGAACAATTTAAGGCTTTCTCCTTTTATAATGATGCTTCCACTAAAAAGGAATTAGAGGAATATGTGGAAAGATATAATAGTCTCTGAATTTGAATCTTCAAATTTAATCAGAAAAGGGAATAATTCAAATTTGACTCAATTAGGAATATTCCACATATGGTAAGTAAGGATCAGAATGCAATAGATAAATCTGTCTGATATTCTAGTCATGATAATATATTAACTATTCCACAAGCAATTCTTCAACGAATTTAAACCATTAAGGTTTTCCATAGATGTACCATTGAAATGCGCCTTGATTGGCATGAAAAGATTGGAGAATTAATGTTGTCATGCACTATTCAAGCACTTAGAATAATTTTGAATGAATTGGAGTTTTTCTCGTCAATATTGAGATCATCCCGTCAATCGACATTAGTCCAGATGATCCTTTGTCCAGTCGACTTACAGAATAGTTAGTCTGTCTCGTCGATTAATTCTGTTGACTTTTCTTCCCGTCGATGTTTTGAGTTCAATCGACAGACCGTCCCGTCAATTTTTTACTTGAACTAATTTCTTACTTTCAAAGCCTTCTGAATTCAGTAATTTTCTTTAAACTTTTTAGGTAGAGTCTTCAAGATAGTAGTTAGTGTGACCTCAAATAAATACTTAATGTCATATAACATAAATAAATGTTTGATCTTAGTGACCCTAGGAAATATTCAGATATTTACTCATAGTACCTCTCTCAAGCATCATCAAGATTTCATCAAACACAATAAGTTTATTATTATGTAAATGTTCTTCTTGGGATTCTTGGGCTTTGGGATTGACCCTCCAATTCCTCCCCTTTAGGTCAGCTTTGTATGCATAAAGTCCAAGCCCAATTGGGCTTATAGGTTGGCCTGTGGTGGGCTTGGTGAGTCGGCTTCAATGAAGTTATTATTAAAATATGAAAACTTCATTTTTGAAGGGTTTGACCAAAGTCATCCCTAGGGTGGGTCCCCCATGTGGGTCAAGGTCAATGTAGGTCTGAGTCATCAAGCAAAGAGCCAATGATAGTGTATTGGAGTAATATTGGTGCGTGCATACTTTTTGATACAACACATAGCTTGACCGGACTCGATTTGGTCAAATTGATTGAATGGTGTTAGATTTGAGCATAACAAACTCTATAACTCTTGTATTGACTATACAAGTCCAATGTAATTGACTGGGGTCAATTTTGAGCCCATTTTGGTCAAAGGATAATATCGGTGTAGTAGCGACGCACAACGTTACTCAAAAAGTTCATCTCCACCAGATGACCTCAGATCAGAACAAAACAATTTCCTTTGCACTCGTATCAACTATATGAGTTCAATAAATTTGACAGAATTCAATTCGGAGCACAAATGCTCAATATACTAACTCGGCGTCATTATGACGCACAACATTACTCAAAATAGTCATTTTCTTTAAATGACCTCGGATCGAAACAAAACTAGTTCTATTGCACTCGTATCGACTATACGAGTCCAATACAACCAATAAAAATTGATTCAGAACACATATGCTCAATATACTAACTCGGTATCGTTGTGACGCGCAACATTACTCAAAATGATCATTTTCTCTAAATGATCTCGGATTAGAACGAAATGAGTTCCCTTGCACTTGTATCGACTATACGAGTCAAATGAAACTGACCGAAGTCAATTCGGAGCATGTAGCTCAATATAAAATACGACATCATTGTAATGCATAATGTTACTCAAAATGACCATTTTCTCTAAATGACCTCAGATCAGAGTGAAACGAGTTCTGTTGCACTCGTATCAACTATACGAGTCAAATGCAATTAACATATGTCAATTCGGATCACAAATGCTCAATATACTAACTAAACGTCGTTGTGATGCACAACGCTACTCAAAAAGGTCATTTTCACTCAATGACCTCGGATCAGAACGAAATGAGTTCCGTTACACACATATTGAATATACGAGTCCAATGCAACTGATAGAAGTTGATTTGATGCACATAAGCTCAATATACTATTTTGAGTCACCTCCTAGATTCTAGGGTACCTTATAGGTGGTCGGGTCACTTTTATTGGGTCATCTAGGGTCCTAGTGACCAAATAAAAGTCGGGATGTTACACCCTCTCATTCACTCATCATCATACCACTCACAAAAGAGGTCGCAATCACACCACTAGCCTCCTTGGAAGGGAGCATGCGCCAAATGGAGGAATGTCAGGCTAAGATTGTCGCGACCTGTCTAATAGCAAATATCAGAGTGCGTTACAGGTTGGTCGTGATGCCATAGACATGGGGAAAAATCTCCATGTCTGTTAGGCCGAAGCTGAGATACTGATAATTAGTTTTAAAATGATTATTTTAGAGTAGAATAGATTGTTTTTATGCGGAAGCTTTAGAAATATGTCAGTTTAACTACACATGCATTTGAACAAACTCATGATACAAGTTCTGATACAAATTTCATGCGATGAAAATCCCAAGGAACATGAACATACAACATATCATATTTCAGTACATTGGTTTTTTGCCTAGCAGTTGTCCATGATAACAGAGAAAATGGCTAATCATAATTACTACATAAAACAAATATCTGACAATTCAATGAAATGAAACATAAACATAGAACCTGTCATGGCAAGAAGATAAACATCCAAAAGCTGGAGCTTGATACAAATCAGCTCAGGTAGTAGGCAGCACAGTCGCAGGCACTAAGGCGAATTCCGAAACAAGAAGTAAAATCCCTCAAAACATTGAAATGAATAGGAGCAAAGTAAAATATAGTACGAGCACGAGAAAACAAAAATATTTGTGTACCAGTTTTCATGAAGCAAAGCTAACAAGACATGCAAGTAAATGAGTCAAGAAAAAATATCTAGAATTATTAGACCACTTCAGAGTGTAGCAGGTGCTCATTTATATAATTACCTAAGATGGAACATATGAAAGGTTTAGGTGTCTTTAGTTGATGCACAAGATTCATGATTCAGAAGGATTCAAATTCAGATTCAAGACTTGTAAGAGATTCAGGATTTCTACCCATGATCTCTAAGGGGAGGCTCTTTTGAACCCTCACCATTGAGCTAGAGAGTTCATTCTAGTTATGACCGGTCCTTTGTTCCCATTATGGATTCAAGAGGGAACCCAAGTTGAGGAGTTGCAACAATTAAACACCACCTTTCATTGTTCGCTTATGTTATTAATGAATTAAATGATTCATAGTTTGGTGATTTCTAGCGCATCAAGACATGTGACCAATTATTGATTTAGATATACAATAGTAGAATTTATAAACATGAAATGGGGAAATCAAGTCATGGAACTATAATTACATTAGTCTTAGAGCCAGACAGACATAAGAAACAAGATTCGATAACACAGAAAAAACTAGATAGAGAGTTTTGAAAACTTGCGGGTTTAAGTATTCACGAGTGATAATATTACTATGCATCATTTTCTAAGATACCAAGTATTCATTCAGATTAATCCATTGCAAGATACGATTATCTTCTAAGTGAACATGTGTACAAAGAAGCCTTATAATTATCATTATGACCCTCGTTGCTCAAGACTAAATATTCTACCATTCTTTAAATTATACATCAAATGAGAAAATTAATCATCTATGTGACATCCAAATAAAAACATTCAGGATCACAAACCCATGTCATTCCAAATATATTAAACCCAAAACTACTAACTTGACAGATTAGGCATTTAAGATTTAAATTCATTTGGCATATCAACAATTCAAGAGGGAAGTCAAATAATTATAAGAACAAACGAAATAATTTAAACTCAATGTTTGCAAGAGAAAGAGAGAGAGAGAGAGAGAGAGAGAGAGAGAGATCTAATTTCCTTAAGGTGCGGCTAAAACTAACGACGACGACGACTAAGTGGCGCAAGCAAAAAATCAGAAACCCTAATTCGAACCTGTTCAAGAATGATGAAAACGATATTGGAGAAATTCACTACGCTAACACAGACAATTATTTTATAAAATTTAAAGCACAAGAGGGTTTAGGAATTACCTCCCTTAAGTGTGAGGGGAGAGGAGATTACAATGCAGAAATGGAGACATGACGGTGCTTGGCTAAGAGAAACCCTAAATCAGAGAGGGCTTTGCGTGATCCCACCAATTAAATCGAGCGGCACCGAAAATCAAAAACAATTAACGGTTAGGCGATTAAAATAGGGCAAGAATCATAAATCACAAGTTGAATGCAAAACTGGAGGCAAACTTTTCAAGATAAAAAAATTGGGAAATCTAAATAATGGGGAAAAGAGGAGTTTCTTACCAAAGGAGACCAATTTTGGACTCAAAAAATCATAGTAAAGGAGATTTTAAGCAAACCATAGGGGTCCCCTTCGCAAAACCCTGCCAAAATAGACACAAGGAGGGCTACTTGAGGAGGAGGTTGCGGCTACCAGCCTTGAGGAGGAGGGAAGAAGCCGATGCCGACCTCCAGAAATGGAGAGGAGGAGGTTACCTTCCCCCGTGGAGGAGAAGAGTTGTTGCGGCCTTGATGAAGGGAAGTTGGAGGCAGGGCTACTGTCAGCCACGAGCACAGAGGAGGGGGAGGAAGAGTTATCTGCTCTTGGAGGGAAGGAGGAACAGAAGGAGGCTTTCGTCTTGGGGAGAAGAAGGAGCAGGAAGCACCGATAGGAGAAGCAGGCGGCGGTGCCGGCTGGAGGAGGAGCAGGGGGCGGCACCGGAAGGAGGAGCAGGAGTAAGAGGCATCATCGGCGCTGCGGCTTGCAGCAACTAGCGATATGGGAGTTGGGAGGCGGGATCGGGAAACCTAGCATCGCAAAGGTCTATTTAATCATGGACGGGGGCTGGGCTACGACTAGACAAAAGAAGTGAAATAATATTTTGCTTTATTATTATTATTATTATTATTATTATTATTACTATTACTTTTGAGTTGTTAAAAAGATGCTCACTCTCCTGAGGAACATATGGGATCCTCCAACTCCCAAACCCAGCTCCGCATCGGCCATTCAGCTTCCACCAGCTCCGAACCGTGCCCCCTTTGAGCATGCCGCTCATAAGAACAATGCCACTGAAGAGGAGTTCTCCGATGTAGTCAGCTAAATGCACCCAGTTTTTCCCACTAGGGATCCTAAGGGCATCCATCATCATCCCTATCTAGGAGCAGCAGGCTTCGAGCATATTATTAGGAGGCTCACCCGTGAAGAGATGCACGACATGATTGTGAAAGAGTACAGGAAATCGGGCAACATGGCACTCTCGCCCGCCGCCCTCTCCACCGCGCCTTTACCCGCGAGCTCTCCGCTGAAACCACAAGTCATAGTGCAACTGATCCTGTACAGTTTCAAAATCCTGAATATCAAGATGTTTGACGGGATAGACGATCCACTGGAGTAAGTCAACCACTTCACCACCATAATGAGGATCTATAATGCCCCTGACCAACTACTATGCCAAGTATTCCTAGTATCCCTGAAGGGGAAAGCTTGCACATGGTTCCTTTCTCTGAGAGAAGGAGCCATCAACAGTTTTGTGGAGCTGACTCAGCAGTTCACCGACTAGTTAATAGCCAACCACACAACAGTCTGAGACCCCTCCCACATTTTGCGAATCTGCGAGAATAAGGGAGAGACCCTCATAGATTTCTTCCACCACTTCACTTTTGAGGCGAAACAGATCCCAGGGGCTGATCTCGAGCTCCTCTGAGGTGTTTTCCTAGGGGGCTCTGCCCTATCAACTTGTACTCAGCATTGATGAGAGAGACAATGCTTAGCTATATCGACATCATGCATCGGTTCGAGGCCCAGATAGCCACCGACAAAGTTATCGAAGTACACTAAAAGTAGTTTGAAGGAAGCTTGAAAAGGAAGATGGGGTAGGAGAAGGCCCCCAGAATGCACGAGGAGTGTCATGGAGAAAAGAGCCATCGAGACCCCCGAAGAGATCATGAGTCTCTCCCACCTCGAACCAACATTCCTTGAATACCTCTTGAACCAATGTACTCTACGTCATCCAAGACAATCTCATATTCCAGAGGCCCAAACCGCTCATTTTGAACAAGGGAGACCAGCCAAAGTATTGTGAATTCCATCGCGAGAATGGGCACAACATCAAATAGTGCACCCAGTTGAAGAAAGAGATCGAGCGCCTTGTTTGCCAAGGGCTCCTCAGAAGATTTTTGTAAAGTCAGGTGCCTAATCAGCCAGCACCACCCCAGGATGGCAAGAGATCAGCCTCCCATGCCTCATGGAGAGGATGTAGGCAGGCCTATGGTGGGAGAAGTTGGGACCATCGCCGGGTCTCCCGTCTTGACAACCAAGATCGTTTCCATCGCTAGACCCGAGAGGGGTCATGAAGATAAGAAGGCCCGACAGGACACAAAAATCACCTTTGGGGATGAGGACTTGGAGGGGTTTCAGTTGACACACCAAGACTAGCTCGTAATCAATGCAGGGATCAAGGACCCCTATTTTAATGTAAAGAGAATACTGGTCGGTAATGGTAGCTCTATCGATGTCCTATTCATGTTCATGCTCTAGAATATGAAGATAAAAAAAGAACACCTCAGCCCCACTACATGGATAGACTACAACTTCGATAATCGCCCCATCCTAATGAAGGGCATGATCACTCTCCCAGTAACATTGGGGAATTCCGAGACAGATTACTCACACCATTCAGTTCGTGGTGGTGGCAGAGTCAAGTTCCGCCTAAAATGCCATATTCGGAAGGCCTCTCCAATCCATGTTCAGAGCAATCCCCTCCATCCTGCATCTGACAATGAAGTTCCCGACCGCCAGAGGGGTGGGTATTAATTGGGGAAATCAAAAAGTAGCATATGTTTGCTATCTAAAGCAGGTTTTGCCAGGGCAAGTGATCACCCTCAACATCAAAAACTTTGATCTATTAGATGAAGCTACTCTATAGCGTGGGGCGCCAGTCAAAGGCCTCGAAGAGTTGCCACTCTCTCAACAAGATCCAACTAGGGTGCTGCAGATTAGGTCACTTCTGTCCAAGGAATAGCGAGAGGAGTACATAATTTTCCTATGCACGAATGAAGATGTCTTTGTTTGTGGTCGAGAAGACATGCTGGGAGTTGATCCATAAGTAATCCTACACTCTTTAAACATTAATCCTACTTGCAGGCCAGTGATCCAAAAGAAGAGAATTTCATCTCGGAATGACTCCAAGAAATCGAGGAGGTGGAAAAAGTTTTGGAGGCACAATTCATCTGCGAGGCAGAATATCCTACATGGCTCGCTAATCTGGTCATGATGAAGAAAGCCTGCGAGAAATGGCGGATGTGTGTTGACTATAGCAACTTCAACCATGCATGCCCAAAAGGTAGTTTCCCCTCCCTAGGATTGATTAACTCATCGATATGACTAACGACCATATGTTGCTCAGCTTCACGGATGCATATTTCAGGCACAACAAGATCAGGAAGAATCCCATGGACGAAGAGCATGTTGGAGCTTGTGTTCCACAACTCCTAGTTTGAGAATAATAAATTACACTATGTATTTGATCATGCTTGTGTTTATAGTGTTCAGGTACTATAGTTAAATAACCATATATACAAGATGCTGATTGATGACGATTCTCTGAAAAGAGTGTTAAAGCCTTGCGTTAACAAGTTAACGCCTAGCATTAACTTATTGTTGAAGTGGGATGATGTCGAGAAGGGAATGACGTGGAGAAGATATTCTGTCGAGAATCCAAAGACAACGCCAATGTTGACACTTAACGCCCGCATTGAGTCCATGAATCTGCCACGATCCCGATGGTTACACGAGTTCAGCCACGATAGTGCACATTCACTAACGCTGGCGTTAACTATTAACGCCACGCGTTAGCTTCCGTGCCTATTTAAAGAATTGATTTCATTTGATCAATTTAGATGCAATCCAAGCCTTCATTCTATACTTTAGAGAGATCATTTCATCCCGAATTCAGAGAGCACTCCCAACACAAACATTGAGGAACAAGAGTGAGAAGGAGATTTCCAACGACAAATTTGAAGAAGGACGCTCTCTTCAACTCCGACGTGGTCATGGCGTATCTTAAACATCTCCTTCATCGCTCTTCAATCTATGGAGTCTTTTATTCTGATTTTTACTTTATCTTTTCATTTTTCCTTGTAACGGTAGTGAATTCGCCGCCTTGTGTGTGGCGACTAGGCCGGGTTTGGTTTAGGTGGGAATTCACCGCCTTGTGCATGGCGACTAGGTCTAGGGTAGATCTAGGGGGTGGCTAGAGTCCTTATCTTGGGAAAGATAGACTATAGCCAACCGGTCCTTGGGAGAAGGACCGGTGAAGGAACAAAAAGTGATTTTTAAGTTGTCGCCTCTAATTTCAAGCGTTATTGAAATTTTATCCTTGTATCATTTTTGTGAAATATAAAATTCTTTTTCATTATATCTAATTTTTCTGGAATTGTATTTCATAAAGAAAATCATCTTGAATATTTCTGTAAAAATATTTTCTGGAGAGATAACGCCCGACGTTGACTCTTAACGCCAGGCGTTAGCGACAGAGCCAAAAAGTTTTTCTGTTATTTAAAATCAGTCAATTTTTCTCAAAAATAGTAAACCCCTTATTCACCCCCCCCCCCCATCTAAGGGCGCCATCAGATCTAACACTTGGTATCAGAGCTAGGTTATTCCAAAATGGTTTCACAACCGGGAATAATGGCACATCATGATCATGTTTTTGTTGAGGGTCAAGTAATTAGTAGACCTCCACTATTTACCGGGACTGATTATAACTATTGGAAAACAAGAATGCGGTGTTTCTTAATTGCTTTAGATAATGATGTGTGGGGTATGGTAGAACAAAGTTACTCTCCACCAACAATTGTTGTTGGAGAAATTACTATGGAAAAACCAAGAGACAGATGGGATGATAATGACAAGTTAAGATGCAAAAATAACGCTAAAGCTATGAATGCTTTATTTTGTGCTTTGGATAGAACGGAATTTAATAGAACTTGTGCTTGCGAAACTGCTTATGATATACATAATTTATTAGAACTCACTCATGAAGGTACTTCGGAGGTCAAGGATTCAAAGCTTTTCAAACTTGAATCCAAATATGAGAAATTCTGAATGGAGGCGGATGAAGATATTGATTCAATGTACACAAGATTTACCAAAATCATCAACGACTCAAAAGTACTTGGAAAAGTGTTCTCCAACGGCGACTTGGTGAGAAAAATTCTACGGTCTCTCCCTCCAATGTTGAATATAAAGGTGACTGCTATCTCGGTGTCGCACGATTTAAAGAAGCTCCAAATTGAGAGCCTCATTAAGAACCTCAAGACCCATGAGGTTGAACTCAAGATTCAACAACAAGAGTACAACATGGAGCCAAATAAGAAGGACTTATCATTGAAGTCGAAGAAGGAAGTTGACGGAGATGATGATGAAGAGGATGAGGAGAGCTTTTTTGTGAAAAAGTTCAAAAGGATCATGATGAATCCGGAGAGAAGAAACACCTTCCGAAAATATTTCATCAAGAAGGGATCTTCATCGAATAAAGGAAGAGGTAGCGACGAGGACTATGATGAGTGACCACCACCGGAGTGCTATCATTGTAGAAAGACCGGACACATCAAGATCCATTGCCCGAAATATCTGAAAGAGCATAAAGAAAAGCGGCACATGGGAAAAGAGAATAAGAAGGTCCTAAAAGCGGCTACATGGGATGACTCCTCCTCTGAGGATTCAAGTGGCTCATCCACTAGCGATGAAGAAGAGGCAAATATGTGCCTTATGGGAAAAAGTAACAAGACATCTGAGGATGAAAGTAGTGTCCAAAGCGACACTGAGTTAACTCTCCCTACTACTTATGATGATTTATATATTGAATATTTACAAACTTGCACATTTTGGGATACAAGTTTAAAAAATATTGATCTTCTAAATTCTGAAAATAAACTTTTATTAAAAGAAAACAAAAAATTATCAAAACAATTAGGGAAAAAAAGGTATCTTGCCAAGAGTGCAATCACTCCTTGGAAAGAGTGAAAGAACTTGAAAAAGTTCTTTTTAAATCCCAATCCAATATTGAAATTCTTACGAAGGAGAAGGGGGATTTAGAAAGAACTTTAAAAACCTCTCTTTCTCAAATAGAGGAAGGAAAGAAGAGTTTTGCGAATCGGTGCGTTATGTTGGTAATGGAAAACACTGCTCTCAAAGCTCGTATTCATGATTTAAATATAGCTATTAAGAAGTTTGGAGTTGGGCAAAGATCTCTGGACATGATCTTGGCCAACCAATGCCATGGAAGTGCCAATTATGGCCTTGGATATGGTTCTGGAAGCTATCTCCAGGCGTTAACTCCTAACACCAGCGTTAGCTATAATTCCATAAACATTAATTCTATTTATGATAAATTCAAAAATTCAAATGTTACCTCATTTCATCCCCTTTTATATCATGTGGCAAATGTCATTTATTTGGACACACCTCAAACTCTTGTAAGAAAAAGGGTCATAGTGCTATAAAGCAAATCTGGGTACCTAAGGTTTCCACCTTTTCTATGGGAGGAACCTCTTGGATATCTGGATCTTTACTCTCATCTCCTTTTTATGTATGTTGACAGGCTAAGGACAAAAAGGACGTGTGGTATTTGGATTCAGGATGCTCCAAACACATGACGGGAAACAAAGCAAAGTTCTTTAGCCTTGAGATGAAGAAAGGAGCGATGGTGTCATTTGGTGACAATGGAAAAGGAAGGATCATGGGCATCGGCACAGTGGGTAACGATTCTTTTTCAATCTTAAATGTTTTATTTGTAGATGGTTTAAAACATAATTTAATTTCAATTAGTCAATTATGTGATATAGGCTTAAATGTATTATTTGAATCATCTACAAATCCTTGCAAAATTATAAATTTTAAAATAAATGATGTCGTACTCATCGAACTTAGAATGCATAACGTTTATATGATTACTTTTAATGATCTTTCAAATTCTTCTTTAAAATGTTTTATTTCTAAAAATTAAGAATTAGAACTTTAGCATAGACGTCTTGGTCACTCTAGCACCAAGCTTATTTTGAAATTATCAAAAGATAAATTAATTAAAGGTTTACCTATGCTTAATGGTAATTTATCTTCTCTTTGTCCCCCGTTGCCAAAAAGGAAAGTTTTCAAAAAATTTGTTTAAAAGCAAAAATGTAATTTCTACTTCTAGACCACTTCAATTAATTCATATGAATCTATTTGGACCGCTTAGCACTTCAAGTCTAGGTGGTAGAAAATATACTTTTGTAATAATTGATAATTATTCTAGATTTGGTTGGACTTTATTTCTATCTTCCAAATCCGATGCATTTCTTGAATTTACAAAACTATGCATTCGTATTCAAATGAATTTGATTTAAAAATTAACTCCATACGCTCTGATCATGGAGGAGAATTTGAAAATGATAAATTTTCTTCCTTTTGTAATGATTTAGGAATTAAACATGAATTTTCCGCTCCTCGCACCCCACAACAAAATGGTGTAGTGGAGAGGAAAAATATGGGTTGTGAATAAGGGTTGCCTAAATCATTTTGGGCTGAAGCGGTTAATACTTCTTGTTATATCATTAATCGTGTCATGCTTCGTCCTATTTTAAAATTAACACCTTATGAACTTTACTTTAAGAAAAACCTAATGTATCTTACTTTCATGTCTTTTGTTGTAAGTATTTTATTTTAAACACTAGAGATGCACTAGGAAAATTTGATGAAAAATGTGATGAGGTAATTTTCATTAGTTACTCTTCAACTAGTAAGGCTAATAGAATTTATAATAAACGAACTAAAATAGTTGAAGAGTCTATACATGTAAGGTTTTATGAGTTTGTTCCTTGTGTAGATACTAATCATATAGGAAATGAAGACAAACCCCTTTCCCCATTGGAGCATGAGGATGATGAATCGCTTGGAGAAAAAGAAGAAGAAAACGAGGAGAAAGAAGATGAAATAGTAGAATATGTTCCTCCAAGCGTGTTGCAGTTTACTAAGGATCATCCAAAAGAGCTTGTGATAGGAGAACCATCAAAAGGGGCAAGTACTCATTCTTCTTTAGTTGAGTCTTTTTCAAACCTTTGTTTTGTATCCGAAATAGGACCAAAAAACGTTTCAAATGCTTTAAATGATGAATTTTGGTTTTTAGCTATGAATGATGAACTAAATCAATTTGAATGGAATAAAGTTTGGAATTTAGTCGAAAGGCCATCTATTCATCCAGTTATAGGAGTTAAATGGATTTTCAAAAACAAACTAGATGGTGACTCTAAAATTACAAGGAATAAAGATAGACTAGTTGCAGAAGGGTATTCACAAATCGAAGGGGTAGATTTTGATGAAACTTTTGCATCCGTTGCTCACCTAGAATCAATTAGAATATTTCTTGCATTTGCGAGTTTTAAAAAATTTAAACTATCTCAAATGGATGTTAAAAGTGAATTTTTAAACGGGATTATAAAAGAAGAAGTTTATGTAGAACAACCCTCCGGTTTTGTGAGTGAAAGATTTCCAAACCATGTGTTTAAATTAGAGAAAGTGCTTTATGGATTGAAGCAAGCGCCACGTGCTTGGTATGATAGATTGACATTATTTTTGATAAGACACGATTATAAAATGGGAAGTGCGGATAATATACTCTTCATTAAGCATGTTGATAATGATTTGATTATATTACAAATTTATGTTGATGATATCATTTTTGGAGCCACTAATGAAGAGTTATGTAATGAAGTAATTTTAGTGATGAAAAATGAATTTGAAATGAGCTTGGTAGGAGAACTCACTTATTTTCTAGGATTTCAAATCTCACAAAAACAAGATGGTATATTTATTTGTCAAACTAAATATGTTCACGATATTCTTAAAAGATTTGGATTTAAAAACCAAAAACAAGCTAATATACCAATGAGTGCATCACTAAAATTAGGAAAAGATGAAGCTGGTATTTCTATTGATTAAACATTATATAGTGGAATGATAGGCACATTGCTTTATTTAAGCGCATCTAGACCCGATATTATGTTTTCAGTTTATTTGTGTGCTAGATTTCAAGCTAACCCAAAAGAATCACATTTGAAAGCGGTTAAATGTATTTTTAGATATCTAATCTGAACATCTAGATTAGGCTTATGGTATCCTCATAATGATTGTTTTATTTTACATGGTTTTTCTGATTCGGACTATGCGGGATGTTCATTAGATCGTAAGAGCACTAGTGGCACTTGTCATTTTATAGGCCCTTCACTCATATCATGGTCAAGTAGGAAATAGAATTTTGTTGCCCTCTACACCACCAAGGCCGAATATATCACACTAGGTAGTTGTTGTACATAAGCCTTGAGGATGACCCCAAATGTTAGAAGACTTTGGTGTTCATCTAAATAACATAGAATTAAGGTGTGACAACAAGAGTGCTATAGATCTCACAAACAACCCCGTACATCACTCTAGATCAAAATATATAGATGTCCGACATCATTTTATTAGAGATCATATTAAAAAGGAACATGTTAAAATTAGCTTTATAGGAACCAAATCACAACTTGTCGATATTTTTACCAAACCTTTACTCGATGCACGTTTTCACATGCTTAGGTTAGAACTAGGTGTCTTAGAAATGTCTCCTTACACCCTATAAAAGCTATCAAAACTGTCTTATATTTTAGTTTGTATTTAAAAAAATGTGAAAACACTTTCAAAACCACCAAAAACATGCTAAAAGAGCTTTCAAATCAACTCCATAATGTCTGAAATTTCAAATGTAAGGTCTTTTTCTCATACAAAGGAATCATGAAAAAGATTTTTCAAAAAGTCAAAATTTAGTGTTCTGTCTCGGCGTTAAGAAGCTAACGCCTGGCGTTACCTCCTTTGCTCAAAAAATTTTTTTGGTTTTGAATAATTTATGGTATTATTTTAATGTTTTGTGTGTATTTTATTTCTTTGTTTGTAAAAAGTTTTCTATCTTTTTATTTCCTTAAAAACAAAATTATATTTCTTTTCAAAAAAAAATATGTATTTTCTCATGCATTATTTTAGGTATATCTCTCTGGCATAGAATATCATTTACTGAAAGGGCTATTAAAGACTTCTATGTTTTCCAGAGAATATATATATAAAAAAACAAAACAAATACAAAATTACAAAAGAATTTCAAAGAACAAATATATTTTTTTGTTTGTGTATTTATTGTTATGTACATATATCAACATTCAAATTTAAAAAAAATGATTGTTATTCATTGCCATTGTCAAGGATGATTAATTATATCAATTAAAGATTAAATACAATGTTTAATTTAACTTTCAAGTTTCTTAAAAACATTGTCTTGTATTTGTCATGCCTTGAATAATATCTTAATAATGTGCAAAGAATTTGGTTATAGCTTACATGTGTAGAAATGTTTTTACATGCCTCTAAGTATGAGTAAAGTTTTATCTTTGATAATGATTTTCTCACTTACACTTTTTGTTAATCTACATTTGTTTTAAATCTTATTGCATGATTGTGTAGTATAAGAACTTCCTTTGAATCTCATAAATAGTTTACCTACACAACATTGAATTCTTTATCAAATTCTTTGTTCTTCATGCACTTGTGATTAAAGAAATGTGGTTTAAAATACTATGTTCGCAAATCTAGTGAATTCGGAGTCCTTAGTCACTAAACTAAAAATCAAATATTAAATGACAAGGAAAACTCCAATAAGCACTACTCACGCTCCTGATAAGTCTTAATGAGCATTGTGAGGTTGAGCACCTTGGCTAAAGAATTGTAAAGTGTCTTGTAGTAAATAATTTATACACCACTTCTCATAGTACAACGGATCACAAAAAATGAAAATAAAGCTAAAAGGTATAAAAGTGATCCCCAACCACTACTTTGCACCCTGATAAGTCTTAATAAGCATTGTGTGTTGCAAAGCACCTTAGTAGTTATACTCTTTATTTATGTGCATTGAAATTTGTGGAAGTAAAGTTATTTATGTTCACTTTAAGTTATGCTCTTACATAACATATTTTCATGTGATTTGATTTATACACTTGTATACTTTATCAAAACACCCTTATTGAACACATCATTATCATTTATAAGACTTCCACTCATGAGAATTGGACCTAAAGCTTATCTAAACTATTCTCTATAATCATGAGTAAATGCACTAGATAGCAACGCATGATTTTTTTAATGTTTATGTTTAATTGAAATGCAAATTAACTTACATTGTCAAGATATCTTTACTTGATATTATATAATCTTGCTTGCTAATTTTAAATTCAAATTTCAAATACACTTACAAATTTTGTAATTCAAGCATCTACTTATTTCATTCAAACGCTTATTATACACTTGTATTTCGATTTTGTTTTTTAAAATGGATGCTTCATAATTGCTTTTGCTGTGTTCACTATTTTCCAAAATGTTGCTAGTATTTCTATGTGATGCATAATATTTTATATTGCTAATAATCTAACCCACCTCCTTTTGATTATAACAAAATGGGGAGAAGAAATTGAAGAAGAAATAAATTAGAGAAATCTATTATTTCGGGGGAGTACAATAGAAAATGCATTCATGTAGGGGGAGCATCCATATAGGGGGAGTATGCATATTATCACGCTTAACATATATACTATAAACACTACTCTAATTATGTTTTATTTCTTATTTGTGGATTTGTTATTAACAAAAGGGGGAGATTGTTGGAGCTTGTATTCCACATCTCTTAGTTTGAGAATAACAAATCACAATATGTATTTGATCTTGCTTGTGTTTATAGTGTGCAGGTACTATAGTTAAATAACCATATATACAGGATGTTGATTGATGATGATTCCCTGAAAAGAGTGTTAACGCCCCGCATTAACAAGTTAACGTCAAGCGTTAACTTATTGTTGAAGAGGGATGATATCGAGAAGGGAATGACATGGAGAAGATATTCCGTCGAGAAGCCAGAGACAACGCCATCGTTGACTCATAATGCCCACGTTGAGTCCACAAATCTGCCATGATCCCGATGGTTGCACGAGCTCAGCCACGATAGTGCCTGTTCACTAATGCTGGCATTAACTCTTAACGCCGCACCTTAGCTTTCGTGCCTACTTAAAGAATTGATTTCATTTGATCAATTTAGATGCAATCCAAGCCTTCATTATGTACTTCAGAGAGATTATTTCATCCTGAATTCAGAGAGCACTCCCAACACCAACATTGAGGAACAAGAGTGAGATGCAGATTTCCAATGGCAAATTTAAAGAAGGATGCTCGCTTCAACTCCAACGTGGTCATGGCGTATCTTCAACATCTCCTTCAGCGCTCTTCAATCTAGGGAGTCTTTTATTCTGATTTTTACTTTATCTTTTCATTTTTCCTTGTAACGGTAGTGAATTCTCCGCCTTGCATGTGGCGACTAGGCGGGGTTCGGTTTAGGGGGAAATTCACTGCCTTGTGCGTGGCGACTAGGTCTAGGGTAGATCTAGGTGGTGGCTAGAGGCATTATCTGGGGAATGATAGGCTATAGCCAACGGGTCCTTGGGAGAAGGACCGGTGAAGGAACAAAAAGTGATATTTAAGTTGTAGCCTCGAATTTCAAGCATTATTGAAATTTTATCCTTGTAATCATTTTTTTGAAATATAAAATTCTTTTTCATTATATCTAATTTTTCTGGAATTGTATTTCATAAAGAAAATCATCCTGAATATTTCTGTAAAAATATTTTCTAGTGAGATAACGCCCGGCGTTGACTCTTAACGCCAGGCGTTAGCGACAGAGCAAAAACGTTTTTCTGTTATTTAAAATCTGTCAGTTTATCTCAAAAACAGTAAACCCCTTATTCACCCCCCCCCCTGTAAGGTCTCCATCAGATCCAACAGAGCATACCGCCTTCCGAACGGACAAAGGGACATACTATTATAAAGTGATGACATTTGGTATAAAGAATGCCAGCGCAACCTATCAGAGACTGATGAATAAAGTGGTTAAGGACCTCATTGGATAGACAATGGAGGTGTATGTGGACGATATTCTAGTGAAGAACATTTGTCATTGCGACCACCTGAAAGACCTTGAGAAATGCTATCAACTCCTTCGTCACTCCTAGATGCGGCTAAATCTAGCAATTGTGTGTTTTGTGTGACGCCAAGGAAGTTATTTGGTTTCGTGGTAACCCACCTTGGGATTAAGGTAAACCCTGAGAAGATCAAGGCACTGGAGGACATGTAGCACCCTCGATCTATCAAGGAAGTTCAACGCGTGAATGAGAGGATCACAACACTCTCCCACTTCTTAGTACGAACAAGAGACAAGTACCTCCTCTTCAAGATTCTTCAGGAGCATACAACTCTGGGTTCTAGTGGATGAACGAATGTCAGACTGCCTTCAAGTTCCTCAAGTTGTACTTGGTCTAGCCCCCGCTGCTTTCAAAACCTACACCTAGGGATGTCTTGTACCTATATTTGGCGGTGTCTCTGACCGCCCTTAGCTCAGTACTGGTCAAAGAAGAAGGGGGAGTTCAACGCTTCATCTATTACCTCTGCAAGGTCCTGACCGACACAAAGACCAAATATCCTGCAGTGGACAAAACAACCATGGACCTCGTTTTCTTAGCAAGAAAGCTATGACCATATTTCTAATCTTATACTATAAAATTACTGACGCAAATGCTGATACGAACAATCCTCCTGATGTCGAAAGTGTCTGGAATATTTTTGAAGTGGGCGGTGAAGCTCGGCTAATTTGAAATAAAGCTCCAGCCCAAGCCTGACATCAAGTCTCAAGTGCTAGTCGACTTTGTTGTGGAATGTACCATCCATCTGAAAGCAGCCTCTACAAATGATACTTCTACCGCACGCTAGACTCTGTACGTTGATGGAGCATTAGGAGCGGGGCATGGATATTGCTGGTAGACCCTAAAGAAGTCACTCTCGAGTACGTCCTCAGGCTGAAATTCCCAGCCACCAACAATATCAGCGAGTATGAAGATTTGATCACCGGCCTCCAGCTCGCCATTGAATGTAAGGTGGAGAACTAAATAGTGCATTATGATTCCCATCTCGTGGTCTCATAAGTCGAGGGAGACTATAAGGCAACGAATGACCAGTTGGTGCAGAATATCTAGCTTGTGAGATCTCTCCTCTAGAAAATTCCATCACATAAAATATTGTACATCCCTAGAGAACAGAATTCCAGAACTGATGCGCTCTCTAAGCTTGCAAACTCTTCCTTTAGATACCAGTCAAGATGGTACCGGGTTGAAGAAGTCATGATCTGCAACATCCAGGGACCATGGGAAATCGCAGCATCGGGGACCTTGTCCTCCAAAACATCGAAGCAGCAGGAAAAGGACCCCCCTCGCGATCGGCACCAGCAAATCATAATGAGGTAAGGCCGTGCTCTAGGTTAGACAGGGCTAAATGTCCCTACACTAGCACAGCAAGCTCGCGCCCCTCCATCACCAGGGTCTGCCCCCTTCGTGGTCTGCACTAGCAACTCATCAATGTGTAAGGCCACACTCTCAGTTTGACAAGTTCCAACGACCCTTCACTTGCCAACAAACTTGCATCCCATGAACACATCAAAATGTACAAAAAACCAACAACAAATAATCACGTAAACAATACAAAGGAGGAATGTCATCCACTAAAAATAAACACTATGTGTAAAAGATAGCTGTAGATATATCAGGATGCAACTCTGCTCATCACATAAGAACTCTACAAACGGAAAAAGGAAAGCAATATACAAACACAAGTACATATATGGGACCAAGATCAACCCACAATATCCACAACAGAGTTCTTGTCTCCGTAAAGTTCACCCAAGCCGAGACTAGTAATATGGGATCAGAACTTCTTGTCCACCATACAAAGTGTCTTCCTGATGCCCATCTAGAAAGAAATCTCACAAAATTCCTCCAATAATGGCTCCACCTCACCAGTCATATTCACATCACGGGCCTCCTCTGAGATTCAGGAACGCTCCTACATGAAAGCTAAGGAACCCTTGTACTAAACAACTTATGTGGTCTTGGTCTTCTGGACGCCCTGCTCTGAAGAGGAAAGCCTCTCCACCTCATCTCTTAGTAACCCCAACTCACCATCCTTGCAAAAATTCACTCCCTAAGAATCCACCAGGTGGCGGAGGGAATCCTGGTCAACCACCTTGTCAGCACTAAGCTCCTCTCATAGCTTCTCAAGCTCAGCCTGGGAAGAAGTAAGATCAGACTCCAGTCGATGTACGCGAGAAGCGCCACACTCCCTCTTCTTCTTGGAATCAGATTGGCCATCCATCATGTAACACTTCTCCTCCTGAAGGGAGAAATACTCATCTTTCAGACCCACATAGTAATAATTCTAGGTATGGGCAATGCTGCACAACTCCCCGATCTGCAAAAAAAAGAAGATAAAAATTTATGAAAAGCAAATAATAAAAGCACAAACAACGGCCATTTCTCTTACATTTAATGTAGTTTCTTGCATCAAAGATGAACCTCATCTTGTTCTATTAACTTGTGAAGCAAGTGGAAGGCGATCAACATAAGAAGGCCAATTGACAACAACAGTCACTAGAAACTCCTCGACCTCAGGATCATCAGGGAAGGTCTCCACCACCGAGATGCTGGGATCCACATCGTTTGCATGACCTCTCGACCTAGGGAGCGTAGACGCTGCTCTAGGCTCCCCACACTTGAAAATGAGCTTCCTATTCTTGTGCCAAGCTAGAGGGATAGAGACATCCCGCTTAACATCTAAAGAATGGTCGGAAAATAGTAACCTCTTCTCCTCCATGAATGTACCAATACGAAAAGATCCCTCACCAGTTTGCTAGGATCCTCAAAGCCCAATATCGGCGTGAAATTGCTCTATCGGCCTGCTATATAGTGACAATGACCAGGAAACGCCCTCCACAACTTAGGAAGCTGCCATGTGTTCCTGACATACCCATACAAAGTACCTCGGTGGCAGTAGTCAGTCTTCAACTTAAAATATAGCCACCATTTATTGCTACGAACCTCAATCCTACCCCATGACTCAAAGAAAACCTCGTACCATTCCTTGAAGACCTTCAACGATAGTCATGAGCTATGCTCTCAGAAGAAGACAATCAGTCCCATGACTCTCATCATCCTTGCCTAGGTAAACTGAGATATTGGTACTTCACAGAATTGGAAGACCTCGGTAGCCTCCTACGAGGGTGGAATACGAAACCCTGCCTTCAAACATCTCTCCGAAAGAGTGACAAAGCCAGTATTCACCT
This sequence comes from Dactylorhiza incarnata, assembly GCA_033032865.1. Taxonomy (NCBI): domain Eukaryota; kingdom Viridiplantae; phylum Streptophyta; class Magnoliopsida; order Asparagales; family Orchidaceae; genus Dactylorhiza; species Dactylorhiza incarnata. Next base: position 7,087,799 of record JAWHQI010000068.1, read on the forward strand.
CAATGCTCTCAGGTAACCTATTGCATTTCCGCCATGTATCGACCCACTATCTATTGAGAGTTTATCGCAATCTCATTAGTCTCGACTGGGTGCCTCATCTCGAAACCTGAAAAATAGAAATTAATGAGTGCAAAATAAAAATCAAAAGCAAACAAAAATTAAAAAATGTTGGGTTTCTAAGGCATCAAATGTGCCAAAATTTTTTCAAGAAAACCAATGAAATTCATCTTGTGAAAAATAATAAATCAAGAAGAAGAAGAAGATTTTATTTACGTCAGAATCAAATTCCGAGAAGAAGGAATGTTATTTGAGTCCTTAAACATAGAACTAGATCCATATCTCAAGGAGTATCCACACAAACGTTGGAAACACCAAACCAGTCTTCCAATGAAAGTAGGCTAGAGAGTGGTCATCCTCTACATCTCCACGAACAACTAGTTTCGCTTCTAGGAGAGGAATGACTGTCGGATTTCAGTCTCGCAAAAGAGATAACGCCTCTGGTGCTTTCAGAAAGCAGCGACGACGGCTGCGAGTTATCTTGTTTTGGAATAGTCGAACTCAATCCTCTACGTAATTTAGAACCCTAAGAGCTCTTCATATATTTATATGCCAATGGCCGCACATCTTTTTAACTGCAGACCTATGATTTAAGATCAGAGTAAACATTATGTTGGCTTGAAGTCTAGAACACATACATAATATCGAATTGACGACAAGTTGATATTCAAAATATCGGCTTGATGTCTAATCTATATTTGTCTAGTCATTATCAAGTCCAGTCGATATACACTATGTCGAAAGAGTTTGGTTTACATACACTATGTTGACAGACATTATAGTCGACATTAAGTCCAGTCGATATACCCTATATTGGCATGACATCAAGCCAATATTCAAAATATAAGCTTGATGTTTAGTCGATATTTATCTAGACGATTTCAAGTCCAGTTGTTATACAGTATATTGACAGAGAGTCTAGTCGACATACACTATGTTGATAGACATTCTAGTCGACAATAAGTCCAGTCGATATACACTATATAGGCTTCACATCGAGTCGATATTCAAAATATCGTCTTGACGTCTAGTCGATATATGTCTAGGCGACAGACATAATATCTATACAAAGTCTAGCTGACATAGACATACTCCCACATAATATAGGCTTGGTCCTTCACTCAAATCCAATATATAAAAGGCCAACATGATAATTTGTCCAATTTTCCATACATTTTCATGCGTGACCCCATAGGCTCATATTACATTTGTAGTGAGTCAATCTCTTTGATTACCTCTAGATCATATATGATTCCAACAGTCTCCCACTTGAGCTAGAATGTATCAACTATAGTCTTAAAGCAATGAGCGGCATCTAGCAATGCATCATTTCTACCCAAATAATATAAGAGTTTGTACCTCAATGAAACCTGTCAGTGACCAATGTATCAGCGTTGTCTAGTCCCTTTGTCCAGTACATGCAGATTAAACTCGAGGCATGAAGTGTGTCACCCACTTAATTATTCAATATTTGTTTCTTGATCTAGAATAGATTGTCTGAAATTGGTGAGCTTAATATCATATATTGACTCATCCTAACCTGGCCATGCATTTAATAGTCTCATTCCATCAAGGAGACCATGGATGCAACTCCTAACATATAGGAGGACAAATTCCATCAACACCCACTCACAATCACCCAAATGATTTGTAGTGTACCCAATAACTACCCATATCATTGACCTTCTTCAAGGTAGATTTTAGATGACATCAAAGTAAGATTTTCCTCACTTAATGATCGTTGTGACTTCAGGTCAAAGAACCACAAACATCATTGTCACTTTGAGACCTACTTTTAACACATTCATATAACAATCCATAAATTAGTCTCATGGTGGGTCTGCCCAGTATAACTTATTCTCTCATAAGTACCTATGTGATGACTTGATATCCGATATCATGACCAATGAGAATCGGTCATCAGTCAACCCATATTCTAGTCTCAATGTATCATCATTGCACTAATTTTTATGATGATACATTGACCCGGGTCCTTTTAAGATTGGTGCTTCATATAAACATCGGATCTCACATTCAAGTCATATACATGAATTCTTATGAAATCAAACACTCCAAAGGCATTTAACATGTTTAAATAATCTACATATATAATAATGTGTAGACACATTAAAAGAACATGCCATAAATGAAAAAAGAAAACACATAGTACAATTCATCATATGAAAATATAACCGACATAGCCAAAGTACACAAGTCTCCCACAATAGTTAATCATGCAGGTATTTAATACCTAATGATCTAGTATGAAAATCATGTTTCCACTATGGTAAAGGCTTTGCCAGTGGATCTGCTATATTCTCATCAATCGGTACCATGCAAATGTTCACATCTCCTTGATCGACTATATCTCAAATAAGATGGAATCGCCGAAGTATGTGCTTTGAGCACTGATGAGATCTAGGCTCCTTGGCCTATACAATAGAAACGTTGTTATCACAGTAAAAATTCATTGGATCAACAATGATAGGAACTACATCATGCTCGCTATTGAATTTCCTAATCTATACCGCCTCCTTCGCCGCATTAGCAACAATGATATACTCTGCCTCTACTATAGAATCAACAACTATCTCTTGCTTCAAACTCTTCCAGCTCACAACGCCTCCATTAAGGCAAAACATAGAACCTGACATGGAGTTTGAGCCATCCCGGTCAATTTGAAAACTTGCATCTATATAACCCTTTACAACGAGCTCTTCCTCTTCGCCATATATCAATAATACATTCTTAGTACTTCTTAAGTACTTTAGAATATTCTTAACTGCCATCGAGTGACCATCACCCAGATTGAATTGATACCTACTAGTCATGCTCAAAGCATATGAGACATTGGGACGAGTACATAACATTACATACATGATTGATCCAATTGTATAAGCAAATGGAATCAACTTCATGCGGTCCTTATCTTCCAAAGATTTAGGACACTGTTCCTTGGAGAGACTTACACCATGTGACATGCGTAAGAATCCCTTCTTAGACTAAAGCATGTTGAACCATTTCAACACCTTTTCAATGTACGTACTTTGGGTAAAACCCAGCAACTTTTTTATATATCTTTATAGATAATTATACCAAGTATATAACTCGCTTCTCCCAGATCTTTCATATCAAAGCAGTCCCCTAGCTTATTCTTAACAGCATGCAGGGTTGGAATGTTATTCCCAATCAATAGTATGTCATCTACATACAATATTAGGAATACAACGGTGCTCCCATTAATCCTTTTGTAAACGCAAGGCTTATCTTCATTCTTGATGAAACCAAACTCTTTGATTTTTGCCATCAAAGTGAAGATTCCAACTTCGAGAAGCTTGCTTCAATCCATAAATGGATCGATGCAACTTGCATATTTTAGTGGCTTCATTTGGAGATAAAAAAACCCCCGGTTGTATCATGTACACTTCCTCAACGAGGTTTCCATTAAGGAAAGCTGTTTTGACATTTTTTTGTCAGATCTTATAGACATAATATGCAATAATAGCAAGCAAGATTTTGATGGACTTAACCATGACAATAGGGGAAAAAGTCTCATCATAGTCAATACCATGAATTTTCTTAAAACCTTTAGCCACCAGTCGTCCTTTGTATGTCTATACATTCCCATCCATGTTAATCTTCTTCTTGAAAACTCACTTGCACTTTATGAGTTGTACCCCATCAGGTGGTTCCACCAAGGTCCAAACATGGTTTAGATACATGAAGTCCATTTTAGATTTCATGTCCTCAAGACATTTCTCGGATTCCGGTCAATTCATAGCTTCTTGGTTGGTTGTAGGCTCATCATCATGAACCATAAGCAACATATTACCTATTTGAGACATGAGAAATCCATATCTCTCAGGCTCAAATCTAGGTCTACTAGATCTATGTAGGACTTGTGTCTCTTGAGCAAGTTCTCTAGCTACAACAACTTATAGTCCTTGCTCAGGTTCCAAATCTAGATCATTCATCATTTGTGGTTCTTGAACCTCTTCAAGTTCTATCTTGGTAGTCTGTCTAGATATAAACTCCTTTTCTAGAATGATACCAGTCCTGATGACAAACACTTTGCCCACAGAGTAATTATAGAAATAGTACCAATTAGTTTCCTTATGATACCCCACTAGATAACACTTATCTGATTTGTCCTTAGGTTTGTTAAGCATTTGACATCTCATGTATGCCTCAAAACCCCAAATCTGTATGAAAGACATACTAGGATGCTTCCAAATCCATATCTCATATGTTTTTTTTGAACCATTTTAGTTGGAGCATGATTTAGTGTTGAAGCATCTATCTCTAGAGCATATCCCCAAAAGGAAATAGGCAGATCTACATGACTGATCATCGGTCACACCATGTCCAACATGGTACGATTTCTCTTCTCAGAAATGCCATTATGTTGTGGTTTTCTTGGTGTAGTGAGCTGTGATACAATACCACATTCTCTTAGATGATCACGAAACTCCTAACTCAAATATTCGCCACCTCGATCAGATCAGAGTGCTTTAATTTTTTTCCTAGTTGGTTTTGTACTTCATTCTTGAACACTTTGATCTTTTCAAAGGATTTAGATATGTACTTCATAAGATACACATATCCAAATCTACTGAAATCATTAGTAAATTTTATGAAGTAGTGAAACTCACCTTTAGCCATAGAACTCATGGGTCCGCATACATCACTATGTATTATACTCAAAAGATCAGCAACTCTCTCAGTATGACTAGTGAAAGTTGCTTTAATCATTTTGCCTAATAAATAAGATTCACATCTATCAAATGATTCATAATCATATGAGTCTTATAGTCCATCCTTATGGAGTTTGGATATGCGATTCTCATTTATATGGCATAAACGACAAGGCCAAAGGTATATAGGATTCGAGTCATTTGTTTTTATTCTTTTAGTATTTTTAATGTTATAGAGGGGCTGGTCTAAGTTCAAAACATACAAACCATAAAACATCCGAGCAACACCATAATAAACATCATTCATATAAATCGAACAAATATTGTTCTTAATCATAAATGAAAAACCTTTCATGTCTATACATGAAATAGAAATAATGTTTCTAGTTATATCTGGTACATAATAGCAATTCTTTAATTCTATTACAAGCCCAGTGGGCAAAGAAAGATGATAAATTCCTATGACAACGACAACAACTCTTGCTCCATTTCCGACACGTAGGTCTACCTCGCCTCTATCCAACATTATTCTCCTTCTCAGTTCCTGCACATTTATACAAATATGAGAACCATATCCGGTATCCAATACCCAATATGAAGGAGTAGAAAGATTGATGGAGACGACGAACCCCAACCTGTTGATGATGATGGAACTGACACGTTTGCGGAAGATCCTTCGCCCTCTCCATTCAAAGATTTGCGGCGCCGTGGCGACCTTTGTGATCGATGATACAACCTCCACCCTTGGCGCAAGACTCAATTTTAAATATTATGATGTTTACTTATATTTATGTATTTCCTTGTTGCATTGTTTTAATTTGGGACTATTTGATTTTGGCCTGCGTTTAGCCAAATCTGTCATTTTATTTAAATTGGGTTGCATATAGCCCGGATGTTTGTAAGCCTTATATAAGGCCATGTTGCTGAAGGATTTAGAAGAATGGATGATAATAGAAAACCCTAATTTGGATTTCCCCTCTTGCTCTCTCTCTCTCTAGCCGCCGCCCCCTCTTTCCCTCCTAGGGAATTTCGTCCACCCTCCTCTCTCCTCCTCTCCTCTCCTTCTCCAATATCTTCCACAAATCCTCCTTCAACCTCTCGAATATTGCAAGCCGACGGGGCTCCTCCTCCTCCCTTGAATATTTCGGCCACCAAAGTTAACCCTCTTGGTGGGTTTCGGCCAAGGTCAAAGATCCGTGGATTCGGGAACATCATTCATGGCGTGAAGCGAGGAAGGCAGACGAGTTTATCTCCATTCAGCGCGAATCCGATGGGATCGTTGAAGAGCGATCAGATTTTCGAGAATCTATTTCTGAGCGGGGTAACGATATCTCTACCTTTATGTGATTCCCTCTAGATTGATCTTGTGGTGGATTAGCTTTAGCGTTGTCTTCGACAACGTTGAATTAATCGTGGTCTTTCTTCAATCGATCTTGTTGTTTATATTGATTTATTTAATTTTGAGAGGGTTGGCGAACCTCGTTTTCTTTTTGTTGGGAGAGATCTACCTTTTCTGAATCGTTAGATTTTTGGTGGATCTCTTTTGGTACAACACTCGCTCGATTGGACCGGGTAGGTCCTTTTAGCTTGAGAGGATATTGACTTATAGCCCTTATTCAATCTCTAAAGGTGTGGCTAACCCGTTCATTAGCATTTGCTTAATAAAATTGCACAAATTGCATGGCTATGTTTTCATTAGTGCGACCATAGAATTGGATCATATAGAGCGCTCTTGAGTCGTTAATTCATGTAGTTGTGTCGGAGAGCTAGCCTACATAAATTTGGTATCAGAGCTAGGTTGTGTCAATTTCATAATTAACACCATCCTGATATTATCTTAGGACGCCGACACACACTTGTCTTGCACGATCTGTTGTTCAAAACAACAAAATTTTTAATTGCTGGTCTACAAATAGCAGCCTAAAATTATAACTTTCCAGTGAAAAAAAAATTCTGGAAAATCTCCATACTTTTTTCAGCAAGAAAATAAAAAAAATATTTTATTTACCATAGTTATTAAGCGGGAACAAATCTATCTTTCATAAAATTTGTCAGGTCAGAATCGATTTTCTATCAGTACATGCGTGCGAGACTAGGCACGGAGTATACCACATCCTCCTCCCATATGGTGGATGAGCGGGACACGGGTCACGGTCCAACAAAGATTGATGAACTACGCTAGGAGTTTACTAATCAGTTGATGGACATTAGGGAGATACTTCACGAACTAAGGTTAAAACAAGCGGCTCCCCGAAATCATGTCGCCAACCAACGTGAAGAAGGGAATAACCATAATACATAGTAATGAACCTGTACCACGAGAACCGTACGAGTTTGATATCACTAGTGTCGTCTGGGTCGAACCCCCATCGTACGATGGATTGGGTGAACCCCAAGTTTTCTTAGACTAGGTTATGGAAATAGAGTGCTACTTTGAGTGGCATAATCTGACCGACGTGGAAAAGGTGCGGGTTGCGAGGATGAAACTGTTAAGCAGGGCTATGACGTTTTGATTGAATGAGGAATGATATCTAGGTGCGGTGAACGATTTACCCAAAATTGGTTGGGCAGGCATGAAAGCCTTGTTGACAGACCAGTACGTCCCTGCGTACCATCGGACACAGATGTTTGATGAATTAGCTACCTTGAAATAAGGGAATAGGTCGGTCGCTGAATACATGGGCCTTCTTAAGGACATAATTGTCAGGTGCGATGTTAGGAAGATGCCTGAGATCACCCTCTCACAGTTTTATAAGGGGCTTAACCCCAAAATTCAGGGTAAACTCCTATGTTACGGTCACACTGATCTAAACACCACCTTTATCGCCGCATTGGATATTGGGAAGCACAATGCTCACAAGTCCATGACTCGATCTTTTTAGAAGGTAAAGTCCATCTTAGGACCTCCCCCCCCCCCACCCTTCTCCCTGAAAGATAAAGGTAAGTTCCGGTCCACTGACTCGGACTATGTTGCCATTACGACTAGGAATACAAGAAACCCGACTGGTGAGAGAGTGCCCATGGGTAGGATCAGCAAAACGAATGTTACGTGCTTTGCTTATGGAATTCAAGGACATTACGTTAGTGAATGTCCTACAAAGCCCAAGCCCCTAGCCCTTTTAGATACTTTGTCTGAGTCCACCGAGCTTGGGTATGAGGCTAGGGAAGAATATGATTTGGAAGGAGTGCCAAGTGATTTAGAGGATGATATTAACATGGTGGTGATGAGGTGTATCTTGGCTTCTCCTCGTACCTCAGATGATTGGAATAGGACGAATATTTTCTCTTTAAATTTCAAGAGTGGTGAGAAGTGGGCTAAGTTGATCATTAATAGCAGTACATGTATGAATGTGATTCCAAAAAATGCGGTGACCCGTATGTTGTTAACCACTGAACCGCACCCTCACCCTTATAAGGTTGCTTGGGTAAATATGACATCCCTTCCGGTTTTGAAGCGTTGCTCGGTACCCCTTACCATCAAGGCCTACACTGAAAAGGTTTGGTGTGACGTCATCCCCATGGATGCCTGTCATGTTTTACTAAGACGACCATGATGTTACTCACTTGGGGCGAGCTAAAACCTATGAGTTCAAATTTAATGGCAAGACCATTATTTTAAAAACCACTCCGCCTAAGGATCCTACTGTCCTCTCTAAGGACATGATTGTCCTGGTAGAAAAGCAAACATTAAGTCTGATAGGTAAGGAGTTCGCGCGTAATACCTTTTTGGATGGTGTCATGTATGCATTAGTTTGCTTACAAGTCAAGGAAGATGTGTCTACTTTAGAGAGCTTACAGCCAGCATTGAGGAAGCTCTTAGAAGAGTTTAAGGATGTGTATCCAGATGAGTTACCGTCCAAGTTACCCCCCTTGCGGGACATCCAACATACGATAGACTTCATTCTGGGTTCCTCGTTACCCAACCTTCCTCACTATCGGTTAAACCCTTCCGCACACTTATAGTTGCAAACTCAAATTTCTAATTTATTAAAGAAGGGGTTCATCCGTCATAGCAAGAGTCCGTGTGTCATACCCGCTTTACTTGCTCCCAAGAAAGATGGCTCTTGGAGGTTGTGTGTGGATAGTCGGGCCATAAATAAAATTACTAAATATCAATTTCCCATCCCTCGCTTGGACGACTTATTGGATATGCTAGCAGGTGCCACGATCTTCTCAAAATTGGACCTTAGGAGTGGCTACCACCAGATCCGAATTAGGGAGGGTGATGAGTGAAAGACCGCCTTTAAGTCGAAGGATGGGCTCTACGAGTGGGTAGTGATGTCGTTTGGGCTTTCCAATGCCCCGTGTACTTTTTTTAGGATGATGACTCATGTCTTCCAACCTTTCATGGGTAAATTCATAGTAGTGTATTTTGATGACATCCTCATTTTTAGTACTTCCACAACCGATCATGAGTCGCATTTGAGGACTATCCTTACTTCATTGAGATCGGAAGAATTATTCATCAATATCAAGAAGTGTACATTCAATGTGACGTTCGTAGAATTCCTTGGATATATTGTGAGTTCGGAGGGCATACATGGGGATCCTAAGAAGGTCCAATCCATTGAGGATTCGCCGGAACCCACCAACATATGAGATGTTAGGAGTTTTCACGGATTAGCGACTTTTTACCGCCGGTTTATTCAAGATTTTAGTAGTATCATGGCACCGATCACTGAATGTTTGAAGAAGGACAATTTACTTGGACCAAATCGGCCACGAAGGCCTTCCAAACGATTAATTCATGAATGTCGGAAGCGCCTCTTTTGTGGTTGCCAGATTTTAATAAGGTTTTTGAGTTGTCCTGTGATGCGTCTGGGGTCGGCATTAGGGGTGTTTGAGTCAGGAGGGCCACCCAGTTGGATATTTTAGTGAGAAGCTCGCGGGCCCGAAGTTGAATTATTCTAATTACGATAGAGAGTTTTACGCTATTATTCATTGCCTCCAACATTGGATGCATTATCTACTCCCTAAGGAGTTTGTTATCTAATCTGATCATGGTGCTTTGAGATTTGTCAACTCTCAAAGTAAGGTCAGCCCCCGGCATGCTAAATGGGTCTCCTATCTTCAAGAGTACACATTTATAATAAAACATCTTAAGGGAACTCTAAATCATGTGGCGGACACCCTTAGTCGTGTCTCCTTAATATTGTCCACACTCGAAGTGAAGGTCATTGGGTTCGAAAGGATTAAAGAAGAATATGTCCATTGCCCGGATTTCAAGGAAATCAATTTATCCGCTCAAGGCGACTCACCCTTCACCATCTCCGCCTATTATATCCATGACAGTTTTTTATTTAAGCATTCGAAGCTATGTATCCCACGTTCTTCCCTACGCCATTTCATCGTTTGGGAGTTACATAGCGGCGGTTTAGGTGGTCATTTTGGTCGTGACAAGACCATTACGTTAGTAGAGGACATGTTCTATTGGCCCAGCCTTATGTCAACGGTTAATAAAATTATGGGGAGTTGTCGTGTGTGCCAACTAGCTAAGGGTAATAAGACGAATGCGGGCCTTTATACCCCACTACCGATTCCTTCTATCCCATGGGAAGATGTTAGTATGGATTTTGTTTTTGGTCTCCCAATTACCTTTAAGTGTCACGATTCCATCTTGGTTGTGGTAGACCGGTTTTCAAAAATGGCCTATTTTATCGCTTGTAACAACACCAATGATGCTTCACATGTCGCCAGATTATATTTTAAAGAGGTCGTTGGACATCGGGGCGTTCCCAAGACAATAGTGACTGATAGGGATGTAAAATTTACTAGTTATTTTTGGAAGACCCTTTGGAAGCTTATGGGCACCAAACTGTAGTTTTCTTCGGCCTACCATCCACAGACGGATGGGCAAACAGATGTGATAAACAGAAGCTTGGGTAGTTTACTTCGATGTCTAGTGGGTGACCACAAGGGAACATGGGACTTACTCCATCCTCATGCTTAGTTAGCATACAATAACTAAAAAAATAGATTGACGGGTCATTCACCTAATGAATTACTGCACGGCTATAAAGCACCTATGCCACTTAACTTTACTCTGTTACCTCCATCCCATAAGTCAAGTCATTTTGCACAAAAGTTTGCCTCTCATGTTCACAATTTACATAAGCACATTAATGAAGTGTTAACCACACAATATGCATCTTATCAATCTCATGCTAACTTACATAGAAGAGCATCTCACTTTAATGTTGGTGATTTAGTCTTGGTGCATCTCATCCCTGAACTGATGCCTTCATGCACCATAAAGAAGTTGGCGAATCAGCGAGCCGACCCTTTCGAATTTTAAAGAAATTAGGAGAAAATGCATATCTTTTGGAGTTACCCACTGATTGGGGTATATCCCCTATTTTCAATGTTTTGGATTTAACCTCATATGTTTCTCCACCACTTGAAATATCTGGCTCTCCGTTTTTTTCCACTAAGTCCTCTAATGGGTTGGGGGGGGGGGGTGAGCTTGTCACTGGATCGCTCTATCCATCGGTTTCGACTGAAGGTCTCTTGAATGTTGATGTAGAAACTTTTTCTCCTTCTTTGACTAATTCTTTTCCAAGGTTTCCCAAGACCGCCTTTTTGCCTGACAGGATCCTCAAAGATGAAGTGCTTAGTTCTCCAAATGGTGACATTCATCGCTACTTGATAAGGTGGCGTGATCGTCCAGCTTTGGATGACTCTGGGCTACCTGAATCAGAGGTGGCTCTTCTGGATGATGCTCTTCTGCGCTGGTACACTCAAGCCAACTCATTAGTGACGAGTTCTTTTGAGCGGGGGAGGATTGATGGAGATGAAAAACCCCAACATGTTGATGATGATGGAACTGGCACGTTTGCAGAAGATCCTTCGCCTCTCCATCTAGAGACTTGCGGCGTCGCGGCCACATTTGTGATCGACGCTACAACCTCCACCCTCGGCACAAGACTGATATTTAAATATTATGATGTTTACTTATAATTATGTATTTCCTTGTTGCAGTGTTTGAATTTGGGACTATTTCATTTTGGCCTGCGTTTAGCCAAATCTATCATTTTATTTAAATTGTGTTGCATATAGCCCGGATGTTTGTAAGCCTTATATAAGGCCATGTTGTTGAAGGATTTAGAAGATTGGATGATAATAAAAAACCCGAATTTGGATTTCCCCCTCTTGCTCTCTCTCTCTCTCTCTCTCTCTCTCTCTCTCTCTCTCTCTCTCTAGCTGTCGCCCCCCACTTTCCCTCCTAGGGAATTTCATCCACCCTCCTCTCTCCTCCTCTCCTCTCCTTCTCTAATATCTTCCACAAATCCACCTTCAACATATTGAATATTGCAAGTCGATGGGTATCCTCCTCCTCCCTTGAAGATTTCGTCCACCAAAGTTAACCCTCTTGGTGGGTTTCATCAAGGTGAAAGATCCGTGGCTTCGGAAACATCATTCCCCGCGTGATGAGAGGAAGGCAGACGAGTTTCTCTCCATTCGGCGCCACTCTGGTGGGATTGTTGACGAGAGATCATATTTTGGAGAATCTATTTCCGAGCGGGGTAACAAAATCACTACCTTTTGTGTGATTCTCTCTAGATTGATCTTGTTGTGGATTAGCTTTAGCGTTGTCTTCGACAACGTTGAATTAATTGTGGTCTTTCTTGAATCGGTCTTGTTGTGTATCTTGATTTATATAATTTTGAGAGGGTTGGCGAACCTCGTTTTCTTTTTGTTGGGAGTTTCTGAATCGTTAGTTTTTCGGTGGATCTCTTTTGGTAAAAAACTCGCTCGATCGGACCGGGTAGGTCCTTTTAGCTTGAGAGGATATTGGTATATAGCCCTTATTCGATCTCTAAGGGTGTGGCTAACCCATTTATTAGCATTTGCTTAATAAAATTGCACAAATTGCGTGGTTGCGTTTTCATTAGTGCAACCGTAGAATTGGATCGTGGAGAGTGCTCTCGAGTCGTTAATCCGTGTAGTTGTCTTGAAGAGTGAGCCTACATCAAAGATTGATCTCTATAACAAAAATACCTGAAGAAAAAATCACAGTTCCTTTCTTCTTTTGCAGATCCTCTATATAACGAGGACAGTTTGTTAGGAACAATGCCCTGCAATGTTCCTGATTTGAAGAAGTGCTCAGCTCAATGATAAATGCATGTTGTATTTGACATACTATCTAGTTCATGCTTGCAGGAATCGACAATATGTCATGTACTTTAGTTATTTTACTAAGTACTATATCGTCGAGAAGAACAGGCGATATCCTCGACAATGCGTGCTTGCCGTCGTAATGACGGGCAGAGAAGCAGCCGCTGAGGCGCAAAGTATTCGTCGACCACTGAGACATGGCGAGTTCGTCGAATGAAGAATGCCGGGAGAGATCGTCGAACGGAGAATGGCGATCGTCGAACGAAGGATAGCAAGTTCGTCGATCTCAGAATGCTGTTTGTCGAACACAGAGAAGTCACAGGACATCGTCGTGTGGAACTCATGTCGTCGAGAGAACAATATGATTATGACGACATGATGCAAGAAGGAAGCTCACGATGACACTGTTAGAGAAAGAAGATCGTCGTATATACAGAATCACCAGGATATCTTGTATCGTCGAGATACCTCCATCAGTGGCAGAAGGAAGATCGCGAAGACAAAGTCAGAGACAGCTTGTCGTCGTAATGATGCAGATATCTTCAAGACAGAATTCAAATCTTGGGGACGTGAAGTCAGCAATTAATGCCGCCGCCTGATTGTCCAATCAGGGCCTGCTATGATTGATGGGCTTCTGACAGTAAAGGAAATTGTATGTGACCGTTATACAGCTTGTCCATCCTATTAAAGGGAACAGTGTTGCCCTAGAAAAAGAAGCTTGATGTGCAAGAAAAAGAATGAGAAAAAGAATCCCGCCGCTCTACAATAGAATAGTATTTTTCAGCGGAGAAGAAAGATAACAAGATTCAAGAGTTCTCATAAGAATTAGTCATATCCATTGACTGAGAAGTCGCAGTTCAACATCAGGCAAAAGAAGAAGAGGTTGAAGAAGATCCAGAGCTGAAACTCAAAATCAAGAAGCATCATCTTCATCCTTAAGAAGCCGATCTTCATCAAGGCTAAGTTGCCAGATTTCATCTGGCTGAAGAAACAGTTTATTTTATTACTCTATATTCTTGTAAGGCTTGCGGGCCAAATTTGTCTAGCTTGAGGGCTGGAGAGCTGTGAGGCTTGAGGGCCAGGGCAGTGTGCTTGCAGGTGCGATGTGTCGAGCTTGCGGGCTCGGGGGAAGTAGGGGCTTGTAGGCCTTGGCTGTTGGGACCTTCGGGTCCAAGTTGTAGGTCTTGAGGGCCTGAGTGTCGAGCTTGCGGGCTCGGGGGCAGTAAGGGCTTGAGGGCTTAGGCTGTTGGGACTTGCGGGTCCGTGTTGAAAGGCTTGAGGGCCTGAAGTTTTTGGAGGCGTTTGCTGAGCCTAGCACACTACTAGGTAGGCGCAGAGGGAGAGATGACTACTCAAGACATACGGTCTTGAGGAACCTATATAGATCATTGTGTGCATTCTGTGGATTGTTCTTTATTTCTTAGATCAATTAACCAGAAAGTAAGAAAAACCTAAAGGGGTTTATTATAAACAGAAGAACCTATTCACCCCCGCTCTAGGTGATTAAGTAGACACCCCAATAAACAACAAGTGGTATCAGAGGTAGGTTGTTCAAAGAAAAGCTTAACAGCTTGAACAGATTTGCCAGTGGGTGTCTAAGCATCATTAGTATGGAGTCAAGAATAGCTATCTGCTCCAGAGAGAACTTTGCCATTTGGAAAGTCAGAGCAAGATTATTCATGGAGGCGATGGATCCAAGAATGTTTTTGATTGTTCAAAATGGTCCCTCCATGACAATGTTAAAAGATGAAACTCTTCTTGCCAGCTTGGACAAAGAAGCAAGAAGCATTCTAGCTGGTGCAGTAGATCTGGCAACACATCAGAAGCTGAGTCGTTGCACATCAGCAAAGGACATGTGGGACTTCTTAGAAGTTCTCATGGAAGGGTCAGAGGATGATTTTGTAGAAGAGACCTCTCATGAAGAGGTATGCATCAGAGCACCACTGACTACTTCAGACAGTGAATCAGAAGATGATGAATGCTCTGGAGCAAAAGAAAGGATAAGAGCACCCCTGTCCCCTACAGAATGTGACTCTGAGGATGAAGAGGTTCATGGACTGATGGCTCTGTCAGATGAAGAAGATCATGATGAATTGCATCATGATCAGGTATGCACCACTCACACAACTTTACTACCTGCTTCATTTAAGAAAACCAAGAGTGCATCAGAAAATTATTTATCTTCTGAAGATGATGCAGAAGACTGCTCATCATGCAATAATAAGAACCATGCTGATCTATTAGAACAGTTTGGTGATCTCTTAGAAGCTCTGAGGAAGAGCAAGAGGCTTGTTAAGAAACAAGCTAGGGAGCTAGAATCACTCAAACCATATAGGGTTGAGTCAGATGGGGAACTGGGTTTGTCCTACTGTAAGGACGCCAATCTACATGAGCTCAAGAAAGACATAGACAAACTTTATGATGAGAGAAGCCAAAGGAAAGAACTTATCAAGAAACTTGAGAGTGATCTTCTTAAGGAAAGAAGCTTGGTTGCTCAATTCTCTAAGCCCAAAACTGTTCTCCCCATCATTGACACCTTCTCATCCTATAAAAATAGGAGGGGGTTAGGCTACAAGGAAGGGGCAACAGATGCTAAGAATGGAGAAAGGGCAAAACTAAAGCAAAGCCACACACCACCTTTCAGAAGGTAGTGCTTCCCTCAAATAGGTATGATCAGGACAGTGTCCATGGTCACTTGATGAATGGAAGCTCCACTAGTCATAAAAATTCTCCTGACAATGGAAAGAGAAAGGGCATGGGTTGAGTGCATTAAAGGCTCCCCATGAGGAAATTCAAATGGCCCATCATGGACCATTTGCATTTGCTGTTCCAGCCCCCACTCTCAAGGATAAAGGGGCAACATCTTCTCAATCACCCTCGGATAAGAAGCAGACTAGCATCCCTAGTATAATCAATTCTCACTTGAACATATTTGATGCCATCAACACCATGTCAGCCACCAAGCTGACATCTGGTGCTGACAAACAGATAAAGTCAAGAAGAAACGATGATACTATAGTAGCTAGTCAGCTCTTGACTAAGAGAGATTGGAAGAATGTTGCTGCCTTCTATACTGAACATACTTCAAAAAGTGCTCAGAAAAGAAGGTACAACATCCATGAGTGTTGGTGATGTGGCAAAGTGGGACACTTTGCCATTGACTGTTGGCACAACCCTAGTGTGCTTAATGCAAAGGTGAGACCTTCTGGAAGGGCTGCAGTGAGTAGAGGGATCTCCTATTATGCTAACAAGAACCTAGGACCCAAGTCACCTTGGGTTCCTAAGGGATATTAAATCTGTCTTGTAGGGTAGTCCATTTAGCCATTAAAAAGCAAACAAGGCTAATGGACAATAAGTGCTCCAGGCTTAGCTCAGGACTAAGAAGAACTTACCACATACCAAGGTGCACTAATCTAGGGGGAGCTGGAAGTAAAGATAAGTAGACATTCCATCGAAGGGGAGCAACTGGCTCAAGGAGACTTAGAGGCCAAGGTGAAGGTAACCATGTTAATGTTTATCACATAAACACATCTTCATCTAATATTGTAAAGGTAATCTTTCAAAAACCATATCGTCGGAATGGTCATTAGTATCGTCGAAAGACCTGCATTATGACGATACCCAATCGTCAGCGGACTATTAATTAGGTCTAAGCTCAATAATTACAACTATACTCGAGTTAGTCAGACATTTAACAAATGACACTTCAACTTCCAACTCGGACACTATAAATAAGGTTAAATGTCTTAAGGTTAAAACGCTCTCTACATTAGCCCTAAAAAGTCGTCGTGTTCTCCACGCCATCTAAGAGTGAACGAGTCGACCGAGCTGAAATCCTCCGGAATACAAAATATGGTGCCAATAAGGAAGATCTTCTATTCGAAGGATGTGAAGTGGTGAGGAATGGATTCTCAGAAGGCTCAGAAGAAATCCAAGGCACCATTAAGCTGCTCGAGACCATCGGCTTGGAATATGCCCTCTCTGAGCCCACAGTAATACTAAGAAGAGAAGTGATGGAGTTCTACTCAAATGCCAAGGGTGACTCCAAGGGAACGTCTGTGCAAAGCAAAATTAACGGGATAAAGATTGAGGTGAATCCCAAAAGATTGAACAGGGCTCTTCAGTTGCCAATGTTTACTAAGGGGGAGGAAGACGAAACGATTACTCAGGAAGAACTCGTCAAGGCTCTGGCTTGGTGTGGAAACTCGAGCAAAACCTATGGATCCTTGGAAAGGTAAAGCTTAAATCAACAAGGAAAGTTGTTGGCAGACATTGTGGGAAAAGCCCTCCTCTGCAAGGTAGGGTCACATGATAGGATATCCAAGACTATGTTCGAATTAATGGCAAGAATAATCCTTACTAAAAGGACCAACTGGGGTCAGCACATCTTTAAGAGGATACAAGAAAGCTTTCAAGCTCCAAATCATGGAAGAATTCTATCTTTATACCTTCTGCAAACCTACCCAGAAAGCTTCAACAAAAGCTATGGAGTCAAAATACATCAAATGAAAAGAATGGACATCAAAATCCTTGCAAGATGGGAGAAAACTCTGACTAAGCCTCCCACGAAGACAGAAACTGCGGAAGATGCAAAGAGGAAGGGAGAAAACTCATCTGAAGAGAGTAAGTCAGGGAACAGCTCTCCTCCATCTGGCTCAGAGGCAGCTGCAGAAACAAGGAATGTCGCCCTCCAGACCTCTGATCTAAGTCAAGGATTCAGGATATCTGCAAGCACAGATCCAAGAAGTGCTGAAATTAAGGGGGAGAAAAACAATGAGATCCCTGCTCAAGTACAAACAGTGATCCAAAAGATCATAGGGGATGAGGATGCTAAACATTCTGAGTCTGCAATGCAAGAGGGCAATCAAGAAATCCCTGCTGATGGAACTAGCAGTGATCAGCAAGGTCCTAAAAAGGTGAGTAAGCCAAGCCACTCACCAATAGGAAAATCTCTATCTCCAATACTGGAAGGGGATGAAGAAGAGGATCAAGAGGGATCATCTACAGAGAATAGACAAGAAGAGCCCTCCCTTCTATCTCAAATAAAGATGCTCCTGGAAGAGCAAAGGATAAAACTAGAAAGACATGTCACCTCTGCCATCAATGATCTAAGAAAGGAACTATCTACTGAAACAGCAAACCTAAGAAATGATTTGAAAAGCCTACAAGATTACAATACCCGCTCTCACAAAGCTATAATTAACCTAGGGATCAATCAGTCATCGATTATCGGCAACATAGAAAAGGCCTATGTTGCATCAACCAAGAGAATGGCTGAACACAAAGCTGACATCAAAGAAAGTCTAGATCAACAAAATAAAGATTTAGATAGTCATCTGCTGGAGACCAAGAATCACTTGGAAGCTGGAATTCACATGCTCAAAAACAAGATATTGGCCTCTGAAGAGAACCTCCAAAAAGGGATATCTGAATAAATCATAAAGGGGAAGAGATCAATGATAAAGGCCAGCCATTATCATGCCATCTGGACCTCGAACACTATCAGGGAAGCAATGAATCTTCCTTCCCTTTGTTATGACGAGCCTACCGTAGGTCCCTGTACAGATATTCCTGAAACTAATAAGGATAAAGAAACAATTGAGACTAAAGAAATTAGAAAGAGAAAGTACTAGGAAGATATGGAGAAAAAGGAGCAGGAATGTCAAAGGAATATCTGATACAAATGCACCAGATATATAGATGGGTAAATATAGAAATGTCAAAACTCTTCTAAACATTCGGCACTAATTATAAATGAAGAAATATTTGTCAAAATTCTGTGTTTACTTAATTTTGCTGAAATGTCATCATTACGTGCATATCTGCTTAAATGTTAATATCTGTTATGAGAATGACAGTTATCATTGAGTGGGTTATGACTTCTTCAAATAGGGGGAGATTGTTGGGAACAGTGCCCTGCAGTGTTCCTGATTTGAAGAAGTGCTCAGCTCAATGATAAATGCAAGTTGTATTTGACATACCATCTAGTTCATGCTTGTAGGAATCGACAATATGTCATGTACTTTAGTTATTTTACTAAGTACTATATCATCGAGAAGAACAAGCGATATCGACGACAATGCGTGCTTGTCGTCGTAATGACGGGCAGAGCAGCAGCCACTGAGAAGCAAAGTATTCGTCGACCGCTGAGACATGGCGAGATCATCGAACGAAGAATGCCGGGCGAGATCGTCGAACGAAGAATGGCGATCGTCGAACAAAGGATGGCAAGTTCATCGATCGTAGAATGCTGTTCGTCGAACACAGAGAAGTCACAGGACATCGTCGTGTGGAACTCATTTCGTCGAGAGAACAATATGATTACGACGACATGATGCAAGAAGGAAGCTCATGACGAAACTGTCAGAGAAAGAAGATCGTCGTATATACATAATCGCCAGGATATCTTATATCGTCGAGATACCTCCATCAGTGGCAGAAGGAAGATCGCGACGACAAAGTCAGAGACAGCTTGTCGTCGTAATGATGCAGATATCTTCAAGACAGAATTCAAATCTTGCGGACGTGATGTCAGCAATTAATGCCGCCGCCTGATTGTCCAATCAGGGCCTGCTATGATGGATGGGCTTCTGATAGTAAAGGAAATTTTATGTGACCGTTATACGGCTTGTTCGTCCTATAAAAGGGAACAGTGTTGCCATAGAAAAAGAAGCTTGCTGTGCAAGAAAAAGAATGAGAAAAAGAATCCCGCCGCTCTTCAATAGAACAATATTTTTCAGCGGAGAAGAAAGAGAACAAGAATCAAGAGTTCTCATAAGAATCAGTCATCTCCATTGACTGAGAAGTCGCCATTCAACATCAGGCAAAAGAAGAAGAGGCTGAAGAAGATCCAGAGCTGAAACTCAAAATCAAGAAGCATCTTCTTCATCCTTAAGAAGCCGATCTTCATCATGGATAAGTTGCCAGATTTCATCTGGCTGAAGAAACAGTTTATTTTATTACTGTATTTTCTTGTAAGGCTTGCGGGCCAAATTTGTTTAGCTTGAGGGCTGAGAGCTGTGAGGCTTGAGGGCCAGGGCAGTGCGCTTGCGGGTGCGATGTGTCGAGCTTGCGGGCTCGGGGGCAGTAGGGGCTTGCGGGCCTAGGCTGTTGGGACTTGCGGGTCCAAGTTGTAGGGATTGAGGTCCTGAGTGTCGAGCTTGCGGGCTCGGGGGCAGTAAGGGCTTGAGGGCTTAGGCTGTTGGGACTTGCGGGTCCGTGTTGTAAGGCTTGAGGGCCTGAAGTTTTTGGCGGTGTTTGCCGAGCCTAGCACACTGCTGGGTAGGCACAGAGGGAGATAGGACTACTCAAGACATCCGGTCTTGAGGAACCTCTATAGATCATTGTGTGTTTTCTGTGGATTGTTCTTTATTTCTTAGATCTATTAACCAGAAAGTAAGAAAAACCTAAAGGGGGTTATTATAAACAGAAGAACCTATTCACCTCCCCCCCCCCCCCCCCCCCCCCTCTAGGTGATTAAGTAGACACCCCAATAAACAACACAGTTCCTACACTAGTGACCTACCTTCCCACAATGGTGGTAATTCCCTTCCTTGGCCAGTCCTTTCTTTTTCAGTGATGAAGACTTGGAATTAAGATATGACTTAGATCCAATCTTAGTCTTCTTTAATCCCTTGGCCTTGCCCTTACCTTTATGTACCATCAATATGTGGCTAGTAGGCTTGCCCTTCTTCATATTATTCTCAGCAGTTTGTAACATGCCTAGAAGCTCGGGCAGTGTCTCGTCAATTTCATTCATATTGTAATTTAAGTTAATCTGCTCATAACAGTCCGACAACGATTGCAGGATAAAGTCTGTGGCCAACTCTTGGCCTATGGGAAAACCCAATCATTCAAGGTTCTCAATGTACCTAATCATTTTATGTACATGAGTTCCAATTGGGTCACGAGATCCCATCTTGCATTGACATAATGCCTTTGATGCATCAAACCTCTTTTGTCGAGCTTAACCTTGAAACATTTTCTTAAGGTGCTCAATTATCTCATAACCACACAATGTCTCATGTTGCTTCTGAAGCTCAGAGGTCATTGTGGCAAACATCATGCATTTAACATCCAAGGAGTCATCTTGATACTTCTTATAAGCCTCTTTATCTGCTCGAGAGGAAGATCTGAGTGGCACCTCAGGGGGATCTAGGACGTAGAGCTTACTCTCTTATTTGAGGAAAATCCTCAGTTTTTTATGCCAGTCTAAGAAATTTGTTCCATTGAGCTTGTCCTTCTCAAGGATAGCTATCGGGACATGATGGAGTGTGAATTACTGTCCATGAAAATTCTACAAGAATTCTGCAAAGTCTATTAGTACTATTTTTGGAAATACATTTTATTTAATAAGGACATTTATTAAATTCTCTTACTATTTTCTTCGAATTAACAACCCTTAATGTCAATTCGGAGAGTTTATGCGAGCTACTCTGTAGTGGCACAAGATCCATATTTCATCCCCATGATGAGTCAGCTTTGGATGATCACCCATAATGTGGTTATTTAGGTAGATACATTTGTGAATTGAATAATATAAAACTCTTGTATGGTTGGTGAATAATTATTATTCGCATCCATCTTATGGTGCATGCCAACCCTTTGTATCTAGGAAATCAACTGTTAAGGTCACCTAGTTAAGTTGTAGCCGATGTAAGCAGTGATATATTTTAATTATCCACTCGCACCCTGATGATTTAATTTGGTGTTGATTTTCTTTTGAAAGCTTTTTGAGATTTATCCAAACTAATCTTCGATAAAGGCAAGTATACCTGATCGCATATAGTATATGATATTTTTTTTAGAAAATATCAAGGTCGTATTTTTCCACGGATCGTGTTGATTATTCTTACTTATAAGGAATGAACTATTATTTTATCGAAATAAGATTTTGAGTTGGTTTTAAATTTTTAGAGAGGGATAATAAAAGTATAACTAGGTTTTGAAAACGATGATAAAGATAGCGCCCGATGTCGAATTACCTTGAGATGAAAATAGCTTTTTAGAAGTAAAAGATCTGATTTTTCAAAACATTAGAACGACTTGGCCGTGGTGGTTCCATAAGTATGAATGCAACTCTCTCAAGGGTACGCCCACCTGAGATTAAGAATATTCGACCGAACTCTCGTTCTTTAATTGAATATCCTTAATACTCGTTTTATGTTGTGAACCCCGCTATTGGGATTTTATTCCAATTCAGGAGACTTACCTCATCCTCTCTCGAGGGTAGGGCATAATTCTCTAAACCCGCGAGCGATCAATCCGTACGCATGAGCCTCTCGGCTAACTAGTGTATGGAAATGGAAATGAAATCCACACATCGATTATGGGGTTCCATTCAACATTTTTCTCTGGTAAACCTTAAGCTCGTTAATTGATTAGAAAAGAAAGAGATTTTTTAATTTTAGAAAACCATTTATTTATACCAATTCTCTACGACATAGTGTGCTAAAAAGGATTATCCACTCATCGGAATGGGGACGTCTTTAGTGATTAAAAAGTACATGATAATATTTTAAGCGAATATGAGTGTGTTTAGCAAAAATTAAAGAAAGACAATTAAAAACACACTAAAATAAAAACTCACACACTCTACACACTAAATCGAAAACTCACACACTCTACAATAATTTAAATGACAATTAATAAATCACACTCACGCACTCTACTTTAAATTAAAACTAAGTTACAAAAATTGTAAAACTATCTCATACACACACACACTCTACTTTACAGAAAACTAAGTTACAAAAAATGTAAAAGTTATCTCATACACGCACACACTCTCTACTTTGAAATGAAAAACTGAAATGAAAGAAAGCATAAAAACTATTCTTACAGAATGAAGTCTTATTTCCATTGACATATGATCTTTTAAAAATTTCTTCTTCTATTTTCATGTCATGCTAAATGGGTGCATACAAGGGGGTTTTCAAGAGAAATTCTAGAATAATAAAAAATATTTTTTGAGCAACCATAGTAATTTTAATATTCCTAAATTCCTAAAGGCATAAAGTAGAGATAATTGAGGTCTAAGGTTATTTTTCTAACATAATACACATGTCTCTATTTTAGATAATTTAGAAGTAGTGCTTGAAAATAAATCCTCTATTTAAATTAGAAACACAAGATATTCTTTAAAACTTTACCCGGATGTTTAAATCTATTTACCTATGATGAAAAATGTCTAGAAAATTAAAAATTATGAAAATCCACAAATAGATAATCTCTAAACTAGGTGCTTGGAAAAGAAAAATGTGGGTTTTATTTTATTTTTGGTTTTGTTTTTTTCCGACTACAAAATAAACATATTTTTGGAGAATTCTGGGGTTTTGTAAATTTTATTTGGTTTTTCTATGAAATGAAATATTCTTGTAAATTTTGGTGTTTTTGTTATGAAATAAAATATATGTTTTTAGTTTTTTATACTTTTTGGTTTTGTACATAATTATTGAAATGAAAACAACTACTACGAAATAAACTATTTTTTTTTTTTTGAAATTTTGTGGTTTTGTAATTTTTTTGGTTTTTCACATAATTTTTGAAATGAAAACAGCTACTATTTTTTTTGTAAAATTTTGTGGTTTTGTAATGAAAATAGGAAAACACCCTCATACTTAAAACCCAACATTGTTCCCAATGTTGTAAATTAAGTATGAAAAATCTAGCAAAGTAAAATGAAAGTGCGGTTTGTACAAAAAGGAAGGGGAGGAAAAAGGCTTCCCTGAACTGATATCGGCGAGGTCATAAAAAACCATGCAAAAACATGTAAAAAAATGAAGTATAATAAAATATTAGATAGATATGGTGTGCCTCCCATTAGCGCTTTATTTACCATCGCGTAGATTGACTAATTGGGCGTGGTGAGATTATAATTTGGGGAGGGATAAAGATTCAATATTTTCATCCACTGGATCGCCCGCAAGATAAACTTTTAAACGGTGCCCGTTAAATTTAAAAAAGTTTTAAACGATGCCCGTTGACTTTAAATGAGCCTTTTTCGGCGTGGGAGATAAGAACGGTCCCATATGGCCAAACCTCTTTAACTTCAAAGGGGCTGGACCAGTGAGATTTTAACTTACCCAGAAAAAGCTTGAGGTGTGATTTATCAAGAAGGACAAGATCGCCCGGCGCAAAAGTTTTTGGAAATTTTATTTTTTGATCGTGGTAGAACTTAGAACACTACTTATAAAATTTATTACTCTCATAAGCGTTCGCACGCCATTCATCGAGTTCATTTAGGTGAAATTTTCTACTTTCGAAGGCTAAGTATGAATCGAGGTTTAAAAATTTTAGAGCCCAAAAGGCGTGGTGCTCTAACTCTACCAGTAAATTGCACGTTTTGCCATAGACTAATCGATATAGCATACAACCGATGGAGGTCTTGTACACCATACGATACACCCACAGTACGTCATCGAGTTTTATGGACTAATCTTTCCTATTCAATGAAACGGGTTTTTTCTAGAATGTGTTTGATTTCTCGATTTACTACCTCAACTTGGCCACTTATTTGGGGTTGATAGGCGGTGGCGAGCTTGTGCGTAACTCCATACTTAGATAGGATTTTTGTAAATTGGACATTGCAGAAGTGCATACCCATATCACTTACTATTGCGCTGGGCATGCAGAAGCGAGAAAATAATTTTTTCAGAAAATTGACGATGACTCTCGCATTGTTGGTGGGGAGAGATTGCGCTTCCGCCCACCTAGATACGTAGTCAACCGCCACTAAAATATAGCGGTTGTTAAAAGAAGAAGGTAGGGAGCCTACAAAATCTATGCCCCATAAATCAAAGATTTCCCACACTAGAAAAAGGTTTAGGGGCATTTTTTCTTTACGAGAGATGTTACCCGACCGCTGGCAGGTATCGCAGAAACTCACAAAAGTGCGAGCATCTTTGAAAAGAGTGGGCCAATAAAAGCCCACCTCTAGCGCCTTCCACGCGGTCCGGTTGGCTTGAAAATGTCCACTAGCCAAACCCTCGTGTCAGTGCTGCAAAATTTATGCACCCTCCTCGCTTGAAACACATCTCCATAATACTTGGTCCACACATACGCGAAAGAGAAAAAGGTCCTCCCAAAAAGGGGTTTTCAAATCAAAAAAGAATTTCTTCTATTGCTGGGTCAAAAAATCTTTTGGAAGGACCCGTGCAACTAGATAGTTTGCGTAGTCTACGAACCAAGGGGTGGTGATGAGTCCAGTTTATATACATATTTTAGGACTCATTTAGGCTTAGTATCATGCATAGGTACTGTATATTAGGTTGATTATCGCTTATATTGGATTAGTTGGTTATTTGCGTAAATAGTACCTTCCTTAGCCTACTTCTGTGTGTTATCTCGGATGTTCCCTTTTATTCTCTTTGGTGCATATTTTATGCCGCTGGGTGCTTTGTTTCTAGGCCCCGGTGGGTATGTGTGCGTTTGCTGCAGGTACCAGGAGCTGAAATGCATTCCAAGGGGGCAATCCATGTGATTCCATGAAGATCTGGACCTGATCGTGCGATTTGTTCACGCACGATTAGGCGCACGATCACTATTCAGATCGCATGATCAAATACAGATGGTCGTCCAGGCTGTAGTTTGCTCACGCACGACCAATGACTATAGTGCGCACGACCACTGGTCGTGCGCCACTGACCGTGCATTAATTAACCATCTTCTCCTCTACTACAGGTTGACTGCGCACGATCAGTAGCATTACTTTGCGCACGACCACTGGTCGTGCGCCACTTCTCGTGCGTAGTGTTTATTCTGCTCTGTATTTAAAGTCCGGCTCCACGATTTTAGGGCATTCAGACAGAGTGGGGGCGCGAATTCTTCCGCAAGATCCGCCGTTTTCCCTCTCCAAGCTCCATCCATCCATCCCCTTCCTTGGGAAAGCTTCTTCCATCGATCCTAAGCTCCACCAAGGGTTCCGGAAGCTTTCCCCGCCATCTACAGCAAGCATTTCAAGTTGCGGCATCTCCTTTTGGGTCAAGGGGAAGAGACCCAGCTCTGAGAAGAAGACGGATGATGGTTGGAGGTAGTGACAGACTCTGAACACCGGAAGCAACCAAGGACTGAGCTCGGAGGAGGCTTGACAACCCCCCATTCCGACCAAGATCTACGGCGATGCTTCTCATCTCGTGGTTTCCTCTACGCTCTCTCTTTTGGAAATGTATGCTTAACTTTCGTATTGAACTAGTGTGATTTCTATTTGTGTATGAATGAAATATACTCTTGTTTTATCTTTCGCTTAATGCTTTGCTGTGATGCACTCCGCCCCCGCTCCACTTCCACACACACATTCCAGCTAGCCATCTAGCAATTGCTAGTGGTAACTTTGGCGAAGAGGTGAATATGACCCTCACAAAACCCTGCACTGTGGCCATTTCACCCACTTACCAAAGCGCGGCATCGCGGCCGCTGCACTCACCCCCACTTTGCGAAGAAAAGTGTTCGACCCTCAATCATCACAGTTACTTTCCGTCCACGCGCCTTTCGAAGCACGGCATCGCGGCCGTTGCATCCATCCCGCCTTGCGAAGCAGAGTTTTGACCCGCATCTCATTTCTGTGTAGTAACTTAGGACACCAATCACAATGCCCTTGTTTTTACTTTCTTTTACTCGTCGTAACAATCGACTCACCACGCATTCCGTTCACCAGAACCTGCATTCCTTGAGAGACGATATTCGGGGAAGCTATTCCCAATTTTATTACTTGACAGCGACCGGTGCACATGCCGAACACGCATCAAGTTTTTGGCGTCGTTGCCGGGGAATGCAGGCGTGATCATTTCGTGTTTGTGAATCGATTGTTTTCGATTGGGTCTTTTATTCTTCTTAATTTACTCTTTTTCATGTTATTTTCTTCTTCTATATCATGTGGGCGCATTTGAATATCAGATGTCGTTGGTGTGGGGACACATCCCACGCTAGTGATAGGTGTCCCAAAGAGTATGGTGTTGTTCAGAAACCATACAGGTCCCATAAATCTATTGGCTCCTCTACTGCGCCTCCGATGTCGCACTATTACGCGGCTACCGCACCTTGGGGGCCGGCAAAGTCGGTAAAGCAGTGTTTATTTTGCAAAAGTAGAGAGCACGCCTTGAAGGACTGTGCGGATTATCTTCGCCAATTGGCGGATGACGATGAGCCGGATATCCGGATCGTCCCATCCTCAAATTCGGCGAACATAGCTCCTTCCTCTGGTTACGTGTCACTTCCACCTTCACTTTTTGAAGGCTCTGGAATCAATACGTGCATCAGTGTCCCTCATGACCCTATTTCTGATGCGACCCCCCATACCTCTTCGGTTCACGTACCACTTTGCGTGGATTTGTGCCATTGTGTGGAGAGTGAGCCCGAACTCTCAAGTGGCACGTCTTCTCCCACTACACACGAATCTACATCTATTTCTGATATTGTAATTAAGGTCAATTTGCAGGATGTTGCAGACCTGCGCGGTGTCGTGCCCACTCTCATGGAGGAAGACAGTCTCGATTGTGCCGAAGCAACCGTTTCGGTCCAGTGCGAGGAAGTCCAAGTTATAGAGGAGGCCATTACGTGCGTTGTTGAGTCTAGTGAAATCTTCGATGATATCATCAGTTTGTCTTTGTCGCACCCTATGGGGAATAAACCGGGATTATCCCCTCAGATGAGATTTCTTTTAGTTTTTCTTCCAATTTATTTCCTGACCCCCTTTCTTTATGTACAAGAATGCAGGATGCCCCTCCTCCGGTTGATCAGTCCTTATGCATGGAGGAGCCAAAAGCCTGGCGGGGTGAGGAAGGTACAGTGAAGGAACATCTTGTTTCCTCATCATCGTTGGTGCTCCCACTTGAGGATTGGTTACAAGGGGGCAAGCGGTTCTTCTTTGAAGACATAATACTGGAGGAGAAGAAGAGAGCGAAAAAGGAGGATATTTGGGGTTGGAGGCTGAGTATCCTACTTAATTTCCACCCCTACTACCAGGTCCCCGGACCATTTCCTTTCATTAGTTGTTACTACTTCAAATCAGCCTATAGCTGATTTGTTTTGAGCTTGTAATAATAATTAGGATTTATTAGCTTTTGCTTATTCCTAGACTTTATGAACTATGCTTTAATACAGGTATTTAGTCCACCTTAAGGACATTAAACAAAAGGGCTCTTGGGAGACAACCCATTTGGGACCACTTGGTTCCGCTTTTTCGCTCTTCTTTATTTTCTTTATTATATTTTTGTTGTGCCTGGGGAATTCTTTAATCGCAGGTTCGTATTTCTTGGAGCAAGGCGGAACAACCGCATTCAGGACAAAACGCCAATTCTTCCAGTATGCTCACTTCTGAGCATGGGGTACACTCTCCATTTTCTCCTTAGTTTAATGTTTAAAGAATCATATTTTAGATCATGCTTTCATGTAAGTCTGGGGGAGAGTGAGAACCATGCACGTGCACGCACGCACGCATTCCGGTAGTGTTATTATTTTAGCTTTCAGTTTATCAATTTTTATGTGGCACGCACACGCTGCGCCCACTATGCACGCATTTACTTGTGAGTGCTACCGTGCCAAATTTCCTTTTGGAATGGAGCCGGGAGTTCAATTGTGTTAGCTAGGAATTGTGGTTTGGAGTACGATGTTGACTCCAGTAGTGTTCTAATCGAATACTCATGTTTTGCATAGAATTTTGTGTAGAAGTTATTTCTATTTTCATGCGTTGTAGCTTTATTCTTATCTAATTTAGTAATTAGAGTTTTACTTTACTCAAAGCATGAACCTGTGTCGATCTACCGGTAGTGTAGGTGAGTTGGTATCGAACGCTAGATTCGTATTTCTCGAGTCGGGAGAAAGAGCTATCTTTCTCAGTGGCTAAGAACTCGCCCCTAGCGATTCTCGAAACATAGGCACCGGGTAGTTCTATCGCATTAGCATGATGTGGGCCATTCTTTGGACCATTTGAGCTTTGAGACAAAACCAGAGATTCACCCTTACTAACCAATTTTGTGCCTATCCCACCTTTTCTATTTAGCTCCACCGCTCTCGCTTAAGCCAAGATTACCAAACCTGTATGCGCACGTGTTTCGAGCTTTATAGTATAACTGATTATTGTGCTGTGCTGTTATGTATGGGTACATATTTGGATTGCTTAAGTTGAAAAAAAAAAGAGAAGAAAAAAAAATAAAAATAAAAAAGTATTAGTGAGCTAAAAAGTGAAAAGATTAGTGCTTCAAAAAGAAAAAAATCTGAGCTCTATATTCTAATTCAGAAATTCTGAATTGTTTGATAGGATTTACTTTATATTGTGTGTTGGCGATGAACACATCAGCTTTATTTGTTGCCGGGTTTACAAATTGTATTGCTCAATTGTGTTAGGTGCGCTAGCCTCCGAGTTTATCACTGAATATCCTACCGCAACCTAAGCCACATATTTACCCGAAAGCCCTATTGACTTGTGTGTAGTTTTACCTAATGCTGTGGAGAGAGTGCGAAAGTGCGAGCTTATGGCTCCCGACACCGATGGATTTCGGTGGAGTTAGTTTCGTATCCCGTATTTTTCAAAAAACTATTCTGAGCGCGTCCCTACATTCTCCCTACACGTGACTAACAGATCACACTTGGTTCAGCTTTTGAGAAAACTAATCTCTTCTTTACTATTTTAGATATTTGTAAATTACTTTGCATAGTAGAAATCTCTTCTACGAGAGTTTCGTGCACATGATTATTTGATTTCACATATTACACCTAGCCACAATCACCTTTCTAACCCTTGTTTTTCCCGTCCGCCGAGAGTAGTTTGCTCGGGACGCGCAAACAGGTAAATAGTACTGCATATTAGGTTGATTATCGCTTATATTGTATTAGTTGGTTATTTGCGTAAATAGTACCTTACATAGCCTACTTCTGTGTGTTATCTCGGATGTTCCCTTTTATTCTCTTTGGTGCATATTTTATGCCGCTGGGTGCTTTGTTTCTATGCCCTAGCGGGTATGTGTGAGTTTGCTGCAGGTACCAGGAGCTGAAATGCATTCCAAGGGGGCAATCCATGTGATTCCATGAAGATCTGGACCTGATCGTGCGATTTGTTCACGCACGATCAGGCGCACGATCACTATTCAGATCACACGATCAAATACAGATGGTCGTCCAGGCTGCAGTTTGCTCACGCACGACCAATGACTATAGTGCGCACGACCACTGGTCGTGCGTCACTGACCGTGCGTTAATTGGCCATCTTCTCCTCTGCTACAGGTTGACTGCGCACGATCAGTAGCATTCCTTTGCGCACGACCACTGGTCGTGCGCCACTGCTCGTGCGCAGTGTTTATTCTGCTCTGTATTTAAAGTCCGTCTCCGCGATTTTAGGGCATTCAGACAGAGTGTGGGCGCGAATTCTTCCGCAAGCTCCGTCGTTTCCCTCTCCAAGCTCCATCCATCCATCCCCTTCCTTGGGAAAGCTTCTTCCATCGATCCTAAGCTCCACCAAGGGTTCCGGAAGCTTTCCCGGCCATCTACAGCAAGCATTTCAAGTTGCGGCATCTCCTTTTGGGTCAAGGGGAAGAGACACAGCTCTGAGAAAAAGACGGATGATGGTTAGAGGTAGTGACAGCCTCTGAACCCCGGAAGCAACCAAGGACTGAGCTCGGAGGAGGCTTGACAACCCCCCATTCCGACCAAGATCTACGGCGAGGCTTCTCATCTCGTGGTTTCCTCTACCCTCTCTCTTTTGGAAATGTATGCTTAACTTTCGTATTGAACTAGTGTGATTTCTATTTGTCTATGAATGAAATATACTCTTGTTTTATCTTTCACTTGATGCTTTGCTGTGATGCGCTCCGCCCCCGCTCCACTTCCACACACGCATTCCAGCTAGCCATCTAGCAATTGCTAGTGGTGACTTTGGCGAAGAGGTGAATACGACCTTCACAAAACCCCGCACTGTGGCCATTTCACCCGCTTACCGAAGCGCGGCATCGCGGCCGCTGCACTCACCCCCACTTTGCGAATAGGTGTGCTCGACCCTCAATCGTTAAAGTTACTTTCCGTCCACGCGCCTTCTGAAGCACGACATCGCGGCCATTGCATCCATCCTGCCTTGCGAAGCGGAGTTTTGACCCGCATCTCATTTCTGTGTAGTAACTTAGGACACCAATCACAACGCCCTTGTTTTTACTTTCTTTTACTCGTCGTAACAATCGACTCACCACGCATTTCGTTCACCAGAACCTGCATTCCTTGAGAGACGATATTCGGGGAAGCTATTCCCAATTTTATTACTTGACAGCGATCGGTGCACTTGCCGAACACGCATCAGGTGGTAGAAGATTTTACGTTATTTACAGCTAAAAAGCGCTCCTCAGTAAATCTATCGTCTATTTTGGGTTCTATGAGCGCTTCTGCTGCTGGGCATTCTAAATGAGAGAGGTGGTCGACCGCTAAATTTTCAACCCCCTTCTTATCCCAGATCTCTAAGTCAAATTCCTACAGAAGGAGTATCCATCTAAGCAAGCGGGGATCGTCATCAACTTTGGCTAATAAATATTTGAGGGTGGTGTTGTCAGTGAAAACTATTTCTTTTGAAAGCGTGATGTTGGATTGAAACTTATCGAAGGCAAAGATAACGACCAGAAGTTCCTTTTCCGTTGTAGTGTAATTGACATGTGTGGCTATGAGCGTTTGTGAAGCATAGTAAATAGGATGAAAATATTTAATAATATTGTTGGGAATCTTACCCACATGATTCCGGATTTGAAGAAGTCACCGAGTCAAGAAAACTTCACTTTGTATTTGATCACTTCTCTAGCTTATAAATCTCAGTAAGTTAGCAGAACAAAGTTCGTCGAACGCAGAACAAAGTTCGTCGAACGCAGAACAAAATTCGTCGAACGCAGAAGGAAGTTTGTCGAACGAAGAATGAAGTTCGTCGAACGCTGAGATTTGGCGAGTTCGTTGAACGCGGAGACTTGGCAAGTTCATCGAATGAAGAATAAAGTTCGTCGAATGCAGAGACGGTATAGAAGAATGAAGGTCGTCGAACGCTGAGACTTGGCGAGTTCGTTGAACGCTGAGACTTGGCAAGTTCATCGAACAAAGATTGCAGTTTGTCGAACGCAGAGAATACGCGGTATCGTCGACTTCACCAAAGTGGCCTTATCATCGAGAAGATATAGAAGCCTTGTTGTTGAAATGACAAAGAGAAGATCAGCGTCGAAGAGATCGTCGATAAAGAACTGTATCATCGAGAAAGTCAAAGAAGAACAGACATCGTTGTGAAGAAGCCTTGTCGCTGAAAAGGCTAAGTAAGACTGATGGCGTTGAACATCATCGTAAAGATGGCATGTCATCGAGAAGATAGAAGAAGGACAGCTCGAGACAAGCAGTTGCTAAAGTATGATTTGTCGACATGTTATCACTCATGTCGTCGAGAGAATAACTTGATTACGATGACAGTCTACAAGAAAGAAGATTACGACGACATAGTCAAAGACATCATATCGTCGTATATGCAGTAGCACCGGAATGTCTCGTATCATCGAGATACCTGCATCAGAGGCAGAAGCAAGAAGAATTGAAAGTCTACCTAAGTTCAAGGCATCGACAAAGTCCTGTCGTCGAGATATTGTCCATGTCGTGGAACAATGTAAATATCGTCGAGACATTTTCAAAAGTTGCGGACACACTGTCAGCATTTAATGCCACCGCATGATTGTCCAATCAGCGCGTGCTCTTAAGGAAAGGAGCGTCTGACACTTAAGGAACTTTTTCAGAAGACCGTTGGGAGCCTCGCAGTCTTATAAGAGAGATAAGAGGTTGCCCTAATGCAAGAATCAATCGATCAATCAGAAAGAACTTGCGCATACAGCGAATAGAACAGTAAAAGTGGTGCAAGAAATAAAGAGAAAAGGAAGAAGCAGTCATCTCCATCGACTGATAAGAAGCCAATCCTCATCAGGCTAAGAAAAGATTGAAGAAGAACTGTGCGCTCAAGATCTGAATCAGAAACATCTTCTTCAACCTTAAGGAGCCGATCTTCAACAAGCTAAAGTTGCCGATCTTCATCCGGTAGAAGAAGCGGTTGTTTTTACTATAATTTCTTGTAAGGCTTGCGGGCCTATTTGTCTGGCTTGAGGGCTGGAGAGTTGTGAGGCTTGAGGGCCAGGGCAGTGGACTTGCGGGTCCGACACCGTCTAGCATGAGGGCTGGAGAGATGTGAGGCTTGAGGGCCAGGGCAGTGGACTTGCGGGTCCGATCTTGTCGAGCTTGAGGGCTCGGTTGTAGTAGGGGCTTGCAGGACTAGTATGTAGGCACAGGACTTGCGGGTCTGTGTTGTGTAGGGCTTGAGGGCCTGAGTGTCGAGCTTGCGGGCTCGGGTGCAATAGGGGCTTGCGGGCCTAGGCTGTAGAACTTGCGGGTCCGTGGTGTAAGGCTTGAGGGCCTGAAGTTTTTGGCAGAGTTTGCCGATCCTAGCACACTGCTGGGTAGGCATAGAGGGACAGAGGACTACTCAAGACACCCGGTCTTGAGGAACCTCTATAGATCTTGTGTCGCCTGGTGTGTTTTATCTGTGTTTATCTGTGCGATATTTTTGTGCTGTGCTTGAATATTCGAAACTCGCGCAAATAATTTGAAAAGAACCCAGATCACCTAACACCCCCCCCCCCCCCTCTAGGTGAACGTTCCATTACTAACAAGTGGTATCAGAGGGAGTTTGATCAAAAGAAGACTTAACCGTCTGATCTAGATCGTGGAATGACTCACTATGGCTGGTGGAGATCAGAATCGGGAGATGAGATCCATGGAACTTCCAATCTGCACAAAGGAGAACTTTCCTATCTGGAAGGAAAGGGTTAGGCTCTTCATGGAAGCGGCTGATCCAAGAATCTATCTGACAATCCAACAGGGTCCCTTTATCCCTACAACTGCTTCCACCATTGATCCAACAAAGAAGGTGGTAAAGAAATATGAGGACATGACCAAGGACGAGCTAGCCTTGGCAGGCCTAGATAAGAGGGCACAAAATGTCATTGTAAGTGCCATAGATGATTCAACCCTCCAGAATCTGATTCACTGCAAAACGGCCAAGGAGATATGGGACTCCTTGATCGTGTACATGGAGGGTATTGAAGAGGTTAAGGATGATAGAAAATCCCTTCTCAACCAAGAGTATGAGGCCTTTAAGCAAGGCAAGAATGAAACAATCTCTAACTATTATGAGAGATTTTTCAAGATAGTGAATGGATTAAGAAACTATGAAAGAGAGTTCACAAACTCAGATCTTAATGAGAAGTTTCTTAGATCCCTCACAAAAGAATGGGACATCAAGATCTGTGCCATCAGAGAGATGGGTCAGCTGGGCATCATGGAGCCCAAAAATCTGTATGGGAAGTTGTTGTCTCATAAACTTCAACTTAACACCAGGAAGGCTGAAGAAGAAAGCTCAAAGGTGAGCTCAAGAGACAGATCCGTGGCTCTAAAGGCTGAGAGCACCAGAAGATCCAAGGGAAAGATCTCTGCAACTCAGAGTAGATATGAGAGCAGTGAGGAATCAGAAGCTAGCTCTTCAGATTCTGATGATACTGATAGAGAGGTGGCCCTTCTCTCAAAACAGTTCAGGAAGCTGATACACAGAAGGAGGAGGGATAATCACAGAAATTCATCTTCAAGTTCCAGAAGATCTGATTCTCGTGACAGATCCAGAGCCCCCGGGGAGGAAAGGTACAGGTCTAACCCTGGTAACATGATTTAAATAATACTATTTGTTATTCCTGCAGCAAGACAGGTCACATGGCTGTTGACTGCCCCTCTAAGATGAAGGAGTCAAGGAACCATGAAGAAAGAAGAAGCTTAAGGAGCAAGAGGAAATCAGAAAAAGGATTCATGGCAAAGAAGGTCAGAACACTGACTGATTCTGACTCAAGTTCCTCTGGTACTGAGGAAGATGCACTCATTGGCTTGATGGCCATAGGTGAAGACAGCCAGGATTACATCTCTCCTGGGAAGGTAACCAACAAAACTCCTCTATCTGACTCTGATTCTGAATCAGTAGCAGATTCTGTGCATGATGATGAGGGTGTGTCTGCTGCCAACAGCACAGCCTCAAGATCCCAATATGATGTTGAATCTGAACTAATAAGGCAATATAAAGCCCTATGGAAAGCTTTCAAAAGCTGTAAGAAACTCCTCAAAGTCCAGACCAAGGAGTTAGATTCCTTGAAGCCTATTCAATCTGAGTTCCAGGAGACAGCTGAGAATCTGGCTGCTATGAGCAAAGAAGTGGACAAATTCAAGGAAGCCATAAGGCTTAAGAATGCTGAATTAGGACAAAAGAACAAGGTCATCAAGGACCTTGAGGAAATGTTGTTGGCTAAGAAGAAACTTGCATCCAGCTTCTCAATGCCCAAAACTATCCTGCCTATCATTGACACCTTCTCTGGACAGTTCAGAGCTGGTATCGGTTTTAATCAGGAGACAGTTACAGGCAAAGATTATGAGGCTATACTTTCCTATAAGAAGTCTTGGTGTCAAGTCCTTCAGCCCACAAACCTGCAACAACAGCAATCGAGGGTAGGGGAAAGGATGTTCCTACAAAGCATGTTCCCAAGAAGGTGAATCAAAATGTGGTGAGACCTATTCCACCCCAAACTCACACACCTGAGGTTCACCCAAGATCTGTTAAGCAAGAAGCATTCTCTTCTGCTCATCAGCACTGCCACCCCACTCAGATGATGAAGCAGAAGAGAAGATACAACAGACATGAATGTTGGTGCTGTGGGAAAGTAGGCCACTTTGCCTTGGACTGTTGGTTCAACCCAACAGGGCTCAATGCAAAGAGAGTGCAGAACCCTCCGAGGTTTAGTGTTCCTTTATACCAACCTAACAAAAACAAAGGACCCAATCCATATTGGGTACCTAAGGGGAAGTAATTTGTCTTGCAGGTAGGTCCAAATGCCAACCAATCTCCAATTTGGTATTTGGACAGTGTCTGCTCCAGGCACATGACTGGAGTCAGAAGGTACTTGAAAGAGTTCATCCCAGTGGAGAATGGACCAACCGTGATCTTTGGTGGTTCAGAAAAGGGAGTGACCAGGGGCTATGGCAGCATCTCAAATGGGTTAGTTACCATCACAAAGGTTGCTTATGTGGAGGGGTTGAAACACAATCTCATAAGCATAAGTCAACTTTGTGAATTAGGCTTTGCTATTACCTTCCACAAAAACAAGTGTCTAATTAAGAAGTCCTTAGATTCCGAGGCTACCTTAACTGGCACTAGGAGTGGAAACATTTATTGTTTAAAATTTCTCAATATAAATTCTTCCATGCCCATATGTCTTGTGGCTGAAGGTAAAGAGGCTCTCTATATCCAATGGCACAAGAGAGTTGCACACATCAACTATAAAACAATAGGCAAGCTCTTCTCACAAGACCTAGTTAGAAATGGACTTGATATTAAGTGCATCAAAGATGGTCCATGTCAAGCTTGCCAACTAGGAAAGCAGACTAGGACCAGCTTTAAAAGCATATCTAACAAAGAGTCCACTAGGTGCTTATTTCTACTGCACCTAGATTTGGTTGGTCCAATGTCAGTTCATAGCATAGGAGGGAAGTCATACACCCTTGTAATTGTTGATGATTATTCAAGGTTCACTTGGGTATTCTTCCTCAAGAAGAAATCAGATACCCTAGATATCTTGAAAAATTTTGTCAGGCAGATCCAGAATGAGATGGACTGTACTGTGGTCGAAATCAGATGTGACCATGGGATAGAATTTCAGTCAGGGGCCATGACAGAATTCTGCCAAGAACTAGGTATCTCCCAAGAATTTTCCTCACCCAGAACTCCTCAACAGAATGGGGTTCCTGAAAGGAATAATAGAACCTTGATAGAGGCTAGTAGGACAATGCTATGTGACTCCTCTCTACCAGAATTCTTCTGGGCAGAGGCTGTCAATACTGCTTGTCATGTGATAAACATGGCTTCCATCATCAAAGACCACAAGAAAACTCCCTATGAGTTAATGAAGGGCAAAAAACTAACCTCATCCTACTTTAGGATCTTTGGTACCAAATGCTATGTCCTTAATAATGGGAAATCCAAGCTAACTAAGTTTGCTGAGAAAAGCAGTGAGGGTATTTTTGTTCGCTACAGCTCTCATAGCAAGGCCTATAGAGTGTTCAACATCAATAACCAAGCAATGGAAGAATCTGTTCATGTGGTATTTGATGAGACTAGCCTTATACATAAGGGCTAGTCTAATTCTCTAGTGAATGCAGGTACAGTGGAGAGAATATATAAGTTATCCATTGAAGACAATGCTGGTACCTCACTCAGAAATAAGAATCAGTCAGTGATAGTTGAAATCGAGGAAGAACATGCAGAAAGCTCAGAAACGGCTGAAGAAATGCAACCTAAAGAAGTTGCTAATGCAGAAGTGCCCAGAATACTACCAACTGCCTTGAGACAAGTAAGAGATCATCCCCAAGAACAAATAATAGGAAATGTCAACCAAGGTGTGATGACAAGGAGCAGAGCTGCAAATGAAGCATTGTACCTGAGTTTTCTCTCTCAAATTGCACCCAAAATTTTTGAGGAAGCAAATCAGGATCCATTTTGGATTGCAGCAATACTGGAGGAACTTAACCAATTTAAGAGATGCAAGGTTTGGAAACTAGTTCCAAGACCCCAATGACAGAACATCATAGGAACTAAATGGGTCTACAGAAACAAGTTGGATGAAAATGGAATCATCACCAAGAATAATGCAAGGCTTGTAGCAAAAGGATACAGACAAGAGGAATGGATAGATTTTGTTCAGACATTTGCTCCAATAGCCAGACTGGAAGCAATAAGACTGTTTCTAGCCTATGCAGCATGCCAAGGTTTCAAGGTCTACCAGATGGATGTGAAGTCAGCCTTTCTAAATGGTGACCTCAAAGAGGAGGTATTTGTAGAGCAGCCCTCAGGTTTTGTAGACTCTACTCACCCTGATTATGTTTATTTTCTTAGAAAAGCCCTTTATGGCTTAAAGCAGGCACCTAGGGCCTGGTATGAAACTTTGTCAAGCTTTCTAATTGAGAACAAGTTCTCAATGGGAAAGATTGATAAGACATTGTTCCTAAGGGAAGTGAGGGGCAAGGTCTTGCTAGTGCAGGTCTATGTGAATGACATCATCTTTGGCTCTACAGATAACAATCTCTGCAAAAAGTTTGCCAACTTGATGCAGGGATAGTTTGAGATGAGCAGTATGGGTGAGCTCAAATACTTCCTAGGTCTCCAAGTGAAATAATCTGAAGATGGTATATTCATCTCCCAAACCAAGTTCACTAGGAAGCTAGTCAAGAAATTTGGATTGGAGAGTGCTTCTTCAATGAAGACTCCAATGGGAACCAATGTGTCTCTGGACAAGGATGAGAAGGGCATACCCTTTGATGAAACCAAGTACAGATGCATGATTGGATCCTTGCTTTATCTAACTGCAAGTAGGCCTGACATAATGTTTGCTACATGTGTCTGTGCTAGATATCAGGTGAATCCTAAGGAATCTCATCATTTCTCTGTCAAGTGAGTCTTAAGATACCTAAAGGGTACATCAAATCTCGTCCTATGGTACCCTAGGAACAATGGATGTGAACTAACTGGATACTCAGATGCAGATTATGCAGGGTGCAAGGAAGACAGGAAGAGTACCTCAGGGACATGTCAATTCCTTGGTGGAAGACTGATCTCGTGGTGCAGTAAGAAGCAGACCAGTGTGGCAATCTCAACAGCAGAATCAGAGTATATCTCTGCTGGGAGCTGCTGTGCCCAACTACTATGGATCAAACATCAACTTGAAGACTACAATCTAAAGATGACCAAAACACCCTTATTTTGTGACTCTTCAAGTGCAATCTCAATTGCTAAGAACCCTGTCTCTCACAACAGGACTAAGCATATTGAGATCAGGTATCACTTCATCAGGGAGCATGTGGAAAAAGAAGATTGTTGATTTTAAATTCATTTAGAAAATTTTTATTCATGCAAATAACTACAAATGAAATTATGATTCTTATACTTTAGTAATATAATTTACTTTAGCATTGCAAGATATAACTAGCATGGACATTGATTTCTACATATGGTAAGTGATGATGCTAGTATGATGAATTAGGACAACAAGGTGAGTAAAGTTGGACAAATATATAATTGAATTGCATGTATTCAAACATAGAGTTTTGAATTTTCATAGACCTAGAAAGAAGTGACAATTCTATTTGATTTCATCTTGTTGTTATCAAATTAATTCATAGGTCTAAAGATAATGAGATACATGCAAACAATAGAGATGCACATCACACGCACTAAAGAAGATATGGAACTATAATACCAATCGCCATCATATATTTCATAAATCCTAAGGTTGATAGAAACAGTTGATTTATCA
The DNA here is from genome assembly GCA_033032865.1 of Dactylorhiza incarnata. Classification (NCBI taxonomy): domain Eukaryota; kingdom Viridiplantae; phylum Streptophyta; class Magnoliopsida; order Asparagales; family Orchidaceae; genus Dactylorhiza; species Dactylorhiza incarnata. Next base: position 7,127,052 of record JAWHQI010000068.1, read on the forward strand.
TAATTCTTGATAGATCATGAATTATGATATATGATAATAGTGAATTTTAGCATAGGATATTAATAGATCAATGTGGAGTGTGTGAAATCATATTCATCATTTTCGTAATTTTTCAATTAAGATTTTTCATTATTGGGGCTATTATATGCAACAAAGAAAATAGAAAAATATGCAATAGGTTGTGCATTTAATATTTTAGCCTAAAACCCCTAAAAGTCCATTTAAATCCAATTTTGAAAGTAATTTCATTAGTCTTGATAATATCATTTAACAATTTTAGCATTCAATTTATAATGATAATATAAGACATTTATAGGCACTGGATTTAAAAAGGATAAAACATATAAAAAGAAAAGATAGATCACTTAAAAACTTTATGACTTTTTATATTCAATTTAATTTAATTTGATTTGTTAAACATTAGGCTTAAATATGAAAGTCATATCTCATGATATATAAAGTGATCAATTCCTAGTGAATGAGAGATTTAGGTATCCAAAGGGGACAAAGTGTGATGGTTCCTTTCGGTACCCAAATACAATGTGTTGGCTTTTGGGGAGATAGTGATGTATGGGCCTTTACAAGTGGAGTTAGTGTTTCATTTTTAATTTTGGGCCTCCATTCATACTTTGGTTGTTTATCTTTTAAATTCATATTATGATTATTTGACATCTTTCTGGGATGATAGTTGTTTGAAAAATAATTCATTTGGGATTTATGTTTATTCAAATTATTTTTCAAAATACATTAATGCTGATAATCATAATGAACTTTATTATATTGATTCTTTGAGAGTTTATAGGAGTGATGGTCTTTCTTAAGAATTGAATGTTGAAAGAGTGGGTTACAATATGTTTTAAATGATTGGTTCTTATTTTGATGATTTTCATTTCCACTCTTTCTTATAGACATACTCTTATAATATGAAGTTAAGCTTTTAGACTTTTGATAATTTGATAAACTAGAAATTAAAGATTTTTTATTATTTGAAAAATTTTGAACAAACATTTTAAATGATTCTAGTTTATCCTTTAAATTATCATTTTCTTTTATCAATTTTTCATTATGCTCTTTTGAAGTTAAAAGACCTTTTTCCAAAACCTTGAGTTCTTCTTTAAAAGTATTATAATCAAAACAAGGTTTAGCATTTTTAATTAAAGAGCATGAAAGAGAATTTGAAACATCAATATAAGATTCTACTTTACCGTTTGCTTTTAAAGTTTTATTTTCTAAACGTAATTTGGAATTAGCTTGTTTCAACTTTGAAATTTTACGTTTAACAAATTTAAGCACACGAAATGTAGAAATAGAATTTGTTACAAAAAGAGAAGATTTAGATTTTCTTACTTTGTTATAGTTTTCGTCTTCTCTTTTGCTTGATGTTTTGCCATCAATTGAGTTCAATATTGTTTTTCTCTTAGATAGATCTTCCTCCAAGCATGAGTCCTCGTTGATTTCTTCTCTTGGATCCATAAGGAATTCCTCTTGTTCATCATATGTGGAAGGAAGACTATAAGTATTCTCAAGAAATTTCCAAACTTCAAAAGCTGTAGGAAGCGTATAAATAAGTTTGAAAATATTTTGATCTAGAGCACAATATAGACTATTCATAGATTTGGAATTTAAAAACATTTCATTTTTATTTAGAATAATTGGGGGCATTTTAATTGTAATATTCCAAACTTCAATATCCAAAGTTTTAAGAAATTTTTCCATAAGTGTTTTCCACCCATTATAATTTTCACCCATAAATAATGGTGGACATAATGATTTTCATTTTCATAAAAATTATCCCCTCTAGAAGATGCGAGATCATGAAGCACCATTATTCCCGGTTGTGAAGCCGTATTGGAATAACCTACGCTCTGATACCACGTGTTGGATCTTACGGCGCCCTTAGAGGGGGGTGAATAAGAGTTTTATGGAATTTTAAATCTTAATTAAATTTATCAAACTTTGTGACCAAGGCTTAGGAATATTTTATAAGAAAAGATATTTTGATATCTTAGAAAAGATTGTATTGAAGATTCCTTTTTAAACAAGGGAAACAAAACTCTTTGTTAACTATTGCTAACGCCTGGCGTTAAGTGTTAAAGCTGGGCGTTAGCTCTCCAGAAAATATTCCTTAGCACAAAAAGATTGTTGCAGTGATTTTACTTATGAAATCTTAAATGAAATACAATTCCAGAAAATCAGAGATAATAAAAACAATTATTGTATTTCATAGATAATTACACAAATGTTAATTTTAATACTTTAATGAAATATAAATTAAAACATTCTTGAAGAGGAAATAAAATCAATTGAATAGAACATTAAGGACTCTAGCCACCCCCTGATAAAGCCTCTAGCCACCCCCTAGATCTACCTTTGACCTAGTCGCCACGCACAAGGTAGTGAATTACCCCCTAAGCCGCACAAGGACCTAGTCGCCAACAACCGCGGCGAATTTACCCACGGAATCCTTCCCGGAATCCGACGTTCTCCCCGAACGATTTCTCCACACAAATTACAAAAGGAAAAAGTAAAGGATTACAAGATAAAGTAAGGAGAAACTCCCCAAGAAATTCTGAAGGTGAAGACGAAGGCGATGTAGATGTTGGCGTTCTTGAAATGATCGTCCTTCGTATGGGATATGCGTTGTAGACCTTTTCCTTCAAAAACCTCTTTAGATCTTCATGATAGCCCAAGGGAGATTTCTCAAATGTTGTACACGAGCCTCTCTTAAAATTATTGGAATTCTGGAATCATCACACGAATAATGAGAGGGGTTGTACTTTAAATAGGCACGGGAGCTAACGCATGGCGTTAAGAGTTAACGCCAGCTTTAGTGATCGTGCACTGTCAAGGCTGAGATCGTGCAACCGTCGGGATCATGGCATATTCTTGGGCTCAACGCGGGCGTTAAAAGTCAACGTCGGCGTTGTCTCTGGCTTCTCGACGGACTTGTTCTCGACGACATTTCTTCTCGATGGAATCCTTCTCAACGGAAGTTAACGCGGGGCATTAACAACTAACGCGGGGCGTTAGCTCTCTTTCCAGATAGTCATCTCCATTCAGTATACTACTCAAAGGGATGTGTAGCTATAGTTCTTGTACAACCTGCACACTCTAAACACACAAAATACAAGATCAAATACAACACGGTATTTGTTATTCTCAAACCAAGAGATGAGGAACATAGGCTTGAACACATTTGCTATGTGCAACATGAACGTGGAGATTGGAGGAAAGATATTCGAAGCGCTGATAATGCTTTTGAAGATGCCAAAATTTGATCTAATTCTTGGCATGAACTGGCTGCACTTGAATCAGGCTAGGATCGACAGCCCGGCAAAGAAAATTGTGTTAAGGCATGGAGATTATAAAGTAGTGATCGAAGGTAATAAACCCACATCCCGTCTCTTATTATCATCTACACAGGTTGTCAAGGATCATGAGCAGGGAGACGAGGTGTACCTAATCTATTTCGATATGGCATAGATGGAGGTATCCCTAGCAGATATTCCAGTGGTTAGGGACTTCTCTGATGTATTTCCAGAGAAATTACCTGGACTACCCCCATCTAGAGATATGGATTTTCGGATTCAATTGGTGTCAGGAGCAAGGTCGGTATCTCGGGCACCATACCGGATGGTGCCAAAGGAGCTAGCAGAGTTCAGGACCCAGCTTCAAGAGCTGGTGGACTCAGGATTTGTAAGGCCGAGTTCATCGCCATAGGGAGCACCAGTATTATTCGTGAAGAAGAAGGATGGGTCCCTGCGACTCTGCATTGATTACCAGGAGTTTAACCGGCTGACGGTACGGAACACATACCCGTTACCTAGGATCGATGAGTTATTTAACCAGTTGCAGGGAGCCTTCTGGTTCTCCAAGCTTGATCTGAGATCCAGATATTATCAGTCGCGGATTCGGGAGGAGGATATCCCGAAGACGACCATCAGTTCCTGCTATGGGCTATACGAGTTCACGGTGACGCCCTTCGGGCTCACGAATGCACCTTATACATTCATGAGCTTGATGAACAGGGTATTTGAGCCCTACCTGGATAGATTTGTCATAGTATTCATTGACAATATTTTGATCTAATCCAAGACGAAGGAGGAGCACACCCATCACTTGGCTCAAGTCTTGAGCAAGCTGCGGCAGCACTAAATGTTCGCAAAGTTCTCGAAATGTCTATTTTGGCTAAAGGAGGTCGCATTCCTAGGACACATCATCAGCGGGGCTGGGTTGGCAGTGGATACGGCCAAGGCTCAAGCAGTGAGAGATTGGTCACGACCGAAATCGGCTTCAGATGTCCGCAACTTCTTGGGATTAGCAGGGTATTGTCATATGTTCGTGCAGGGATTCTCATGGGTTGCACTTCCCCTCACGTCCTTGATGAAGAAGGATGCTGCTTTCATGTGGACAAAAAGGTGCGAGACAGCCTTCCAGAATTTGAAGGACCGACTCACCTCATTACCCATCCTTGCCCTCCCATCTGGGAAGGAAGGTTTCTATATCAATGCTGATGCATCTTATTAGGAGATGGGTGCAGTTCTCATGAAGCATGGTCTTGTGATAGCATATGCTTCAAGGAAGCTGAAGAAGCATGAACAGAATTATCCAGTACACGATCTAGAGCTTGGAGCATTGGTCTTCGCCATAAATTTTGGAGGCATTATCTGTATGGGATTCATTGTAAGATCTTCTCTGACCACCAGAACCTCAAGTACATCGACTCCCAGAAGGATTTGAACCAACGCCAGCGTAGGTGTCTAGAGTTCTTATGTGACTATGACTATACCATGCACTATCATCCGGGGAAGGCGAACACTATAGCTGCAGCTCCATTGGTGATGAGAAGTGAAAGTACTCCATAGTTAAGCGTGCTCGGGCTGGAGCAATTCTGGGATGGGTGACCTCCTAGGAAGTCCCCGCGCTGCCGCTTAACTGAATCATTTCTCATGAAAAGGGGGGTTGTGGCCTCCAACAACCCGCTGGGCCCTGTGGTGGGACAGAGAGGGGTTGGGGTGCATGGTCTGCAGACCATCTGGTTAGGCTGAACCCTTCTGGTGCCAGCTGGGTCCCGTGTTGGCGGTCCTGGGCCGGGAGGGTGCCGGCGGTCTAGCTGGGTTCCGTGTTGGCAGGCCTGGATCATTACACATAATGACTTCAATCTCAAGTCCCTCCTCGAAAGTTAACTCCACCTTACTGTGTTCCTTGAGAGATTCGATACTCGGGGATTCGCTCCTCATTTTATATTACTTGACAACGACCGGTACACTGCCGTTTCGTGTCGTAGTCTCGCTACTGCCTATAGCGGTGTGCTAGATTTGCGCATCAAGTTTTTGGCGCCGTTGTCGGGGAACACAGTCGTGTGAGTTTTCTGGAGAGGGAGAACCTGTGATAGAAGTTCTTCCATTTGTATATTGCATCCTTTATTTTATTTCAGTTCTTTTTTATTTCATTTTCTTGTTTTACTTAGGTTGCCTTAGTAAATTATTGTTGGGTGTAGTATTTTGCACACTAGTATTTTTTCTTTTGAATCTAGTTATCATCACGCAATGTGGGCTTCATTTAATATTCGTTGTCGTTGGTGTGGAGATATCTCCCAGGCTAGTGATAGATGCCCTACTGGAGATGGTGGGCATAATTCTCGTGGCCCAGAGTATGGAGCATCGTTTTCCTTCGGTCCTTCATACACCGTGCCCAAGTCTTATGGACACTCGTCCTCGCCGCACACTCCATTTTTATATTCCTCTCCGGCCCCTCAAGGACCAAGGAGTAATATAAAGCGGTGCTTATTTTGCCAAATCATAGATCACGCCCTGAAGGATTGTGCCGAGTATCTTCGCCAATTGGACGAGGATGATGAGCCGAATATCCGGATCGTCCCGACTCCTACTTCAGGCAGCACACCTTCAATATCTGGTTATGTGCCCGTATCACCTTCATACTTTGAAGGGAATGATGTGGACACAGCGACCAGATGTCTTGCTGATCTAGGCTCTGACATGGTTGAGCCCATCCCCCATGTGCATATATCACCGTGCGTGGAGTCAATTCTTTGTGAGGAATCGTTGCTTGACATTTATCTAAGCACTATTCCTCCGCCTCTTGTGCATACTACTACGCTCGTCTCTGACAACATTGTTGATGATGTGTCGTAGGATGAGGCTGGCGATCTAAGTATTGTGCATGCGCCGATGGAGGAGGACAACCTTCTATGTGATGAGGATTTTACCTCAGCACCGGTGGAGGAAGTCCAAATCTTAGGCTTGGCCACTGTTGATCCCGCCGAATCCTGCAGCATTGATCACAATGCCAGCAGTATTTTACTTCACCAGCCTAATGGGGGTGAGACTGGGACCACTCCCCCAATTGATTTCCATTTATGTTCTTCTTCTTCTTTATTTCTTGATCCCCTTTCTCTATCTGAGCCTGTGCAGGTTAAGTCTTCACAGGTACCCTAGGAGGACTTTAGCATGTTGCTTAAGTCAATGATGAGAGCATCCTCTTATGTAAGGAGGTTGATCCCCCCTCTATAGAGGAAGCTCCACTCATTGCCTTCTCCTCCTGCTGCCTCCATGGAGATGACACCTTGCTGAGCAAGGATTTATTTTGTGGTGAGACGAGTGAGGACCAGCCTTCCTCCTCTTCTTACTTCCTATTTCCTCTACCTGTGTTAAGCAGGTAATATTATTTAGGTAGAGGGGTAACTGTTCTGTCGCTGTATCGGTACCCGCTACCGACACGCATATTAGAACAGTTACCTGTTCATTTCCTTTTTCATACGCCCATTAGCTAGAACTGTTTTGTTTTTAAATAAGTCGTGCTGGGATGATAATAACCAGTAGTTATCTTACTTATTTGTGTCTTTTATTTTTTTTTCTCTGTCAAAAATTAGTTAGTTATGTGTTGTTTAGTTTGCTTTTGCGGAGCTCACCCCTGCAGATATTTTCTATTTGTGAAGGCGGTGGTCGTGATTCTTCGTATGGAGGCTTTACCTTGGATTTTCATGCATCTTCTGGTATGCTCAATATCTGAGCATTGGGTACTTTCTTCCCCCAGCTCTTTTCTGAATTTCATAGCCATATATTGTGTGCTTTGTTTAGCTTAAGTCTGGGTGAGAGTCATTTTATGTACCCACTGTGCACGCACACATTGCACTGCATACTAAAAGCTTTTACATAAATTGTTTTATTGTTTTTCTTTACACACCACAGTACCCACATGAGCGCGCACTAACTTGTTTTTGTGTTCCCGAACATGCTATATTGGTTTGGTTTGTGAAATGTGATGTTAGTTTAGGAATTGCAAATCTGAGTGCGATGTTGACTCGTGTAGTGTTCTAGTCGCATCCGCATGCTTCAGTAGAAATTTGAGTAAAAATTAGATTGTTTCTATGCATTTAATTTACGATTAGTGTTTTTGCGTTATTATACTCAATTGATGAATGTGAATAAAATTTGCGGTCGCACTTTGTTGTGTGTGAGTGAGCGCTAGTTGTGTATTGCTCGAGTCGGAAGGAAAGTTTACCTTTCTCGTGGGCTAAGAACTTGCCCCAAACAACTCTCGAAGCATGGGTGAGAGCGATTCAATAAGTTAAACGTGATGTAGGCCATCTAGTTGGCTAGTTTGAGCTTTGTTTTCCATGACCCATTCACTTACCATTGCAAGCCAAATTTGTGCCTACCCCTCTTTTGTTTCTACTCTTCTTCCAATCACCAACACCTGAAGCCTATCCTATTACCACAACCAAGTAGTGAGTTAACTGAAATTACATTTCATATTTGGATGTGATGTATGGAATTTTTGTGATGTGAAGAAAAAGTGTATTGTGTGCTGAACACATTGTTGTAAACCAACCGGGGGACAAAAGAACTAGAAAAAAAATGAAGTTAAAAGAAAAATCTGAAAAAGAATTGGAACGAAAAGAAACCCCTTGAGCATATTAGAAAAATTCAGTTGGTATTTGTTGGAGTAGGCTGTGTGCACACCCAGTTTTCAAGTCAAGTCTGGGGTGTGTCACACTAGCATCGGTCTTGTTCTTGTTTTGGTGCAGCGTTATCTGTTAACTCTTGGGTTCCGTAGCCGTCTCTTTTATCATTGAATATCATACCATAACCTAAGCCCCAATTATAACCTCAAATTCTTACTGATTTAACCGATGAGTTCGCTAGCGTCATGGAGAGAGTGTAACCGGGCAAGCTTATGGCTCTCGTCGTTGATGGATTTCAGCGGAGTTATCCCTGAATTTCGATATTTTGCAACACCCTCCTGAGTGGCTTGTTTACTTTCACACCGGGCACGGCCGCACAAGTTCTTCATGATTCACCATCTGAGTATAACTAAATTTCTACTTACGCTTTAACACTTTTGTAAATTAGTTAGCATAGCTAGAATCCCCTTTTATTGAATTTCTATTTGCATGAGTATGCTACTTCGCACCGTACTCCTATTTTGCAATTCTCTTCAATAGCTACCATTTTCATACTCTGCCGGATTTGTTTGCTTGGGACGTGCAAACAGGTAAGTCTGGGGGTGTGATGAGTCCAGTTTATATAGGGATTTTTGGACACATCTGGGCTAGTTTTCACACATATGCACTCATTTATTGATCGTAAATGCTTCTCTGTGATTACACTGTGTGTTTCAGCGCTTAGTGCATTCCTTAGCCTATTGTGGTGTGATTTTTTGTTGTCCTGGGGTCCTGGATATTTTCATGCAGGTTCAAGGGTTGTGCGACACTCGGGATTGGTTCTGGGTGATTTTCGGCCGAAAAAGCAATTGGTCGTGTGTTTTCCTTCGCGCACGACTACTGGTCGTGCGTTAATTCCCCGTACCAAACAGAGAAGTTCGCACGATCATAGACCTTCTTCTCGCATGACCACTGGTCGTGCGCCACTGACCGTGCGCTATATTGTAGTTCAGGATTATGCTACAGGTTCTGCATGCACGATCAGAGGCATCTCTTCGCGCACGACCACTGGTCGTGCGCCTGACCGTGCGCACTGTCAATTTTTGCACCGCCTATAAATACATGTGCGCGATTTTAGGTCAGGAGATGAATTTTTACTCCGCCCGCTCCGCCGTTTTCCGCCATTTTTCGCAGGTTTCCGCCCCTTTTGTCCTCCTCCACATCCACAAGCTTCAAGGAGAGGGATCTATCCCTACATCCACCATTAGCCAAGGAGAAGGAAGTTAGGTTGTGCGGCCAGATCGTGACACGAAGAAGACGGGCCATTAGAAGGTAGTGATAGCCTTCTCTACCCCGGACGCAGTTGAGGACCGAGCTTGGACGCGGATTGACAACCCAGCGATTCCAACCATGAATCTTCGACAAGGCTTCGGATTGGGTCGATTCCTTGCTTTCTCCTTTTTGTTTTGATGGTTGTAAATGTTAGATTTCTTAATATTTGGATGATGTGCACTATGAACCATATTTTGTAATGTTTATTTCATTTTTATGAAATAATATTGTTCATCTGTGTATGAGGTGCGCCCCCATTCCATCTTCCACATCCGTCATCACCCTCCACTCCATTACGCTAGCCTACTCTTCCATTCTGTAAGACTACTCTTCCATCCGCCTAGCTAATAGGTGCTAACGACCCTCAAAACCTTTCCGCAGTTTCATCCACCTCATCTGCTTGCCTACTCGCCCATCCGCCTAGCGAAGTAGAGCATAGCGGCCTGCGTAGTATCCATCCACCTGGCGAATCAGTGCATAGCGTCCTGCATAGGAGTAGTTGATTTAGCTCTTTTACTTTATTTTCCATAAACCAAACCCCCCTTTCCCGCAATCCATCCGCTCATAAGGACTTTAATCTCAAGTCCCTCCTCAAAAGTTAACTCCACCTTACTGTGTTCCTTGAGAGATTCGATACTCGGGGATTCGCTCCTCATTTTATATTACTTGACAACGACCGGTACACTTCTGTTTCGTGTCGCAGTCTCGCTACCACCTATAGTGGTGTGTTAGATTTGCGCATCATTAATCAAATACAATAAATTTATTATTATGTTTATGTTCTTCTTCAAATCAAGAATCTTGGCGATCAAATTTGTTGGGAATCTTGCCCACATGATTCCTGATTTGAAGAAGTCACCAAGTCAAGAAAACTTCACTTTGTATTTGATTACTTCTATAGTTTATGATCTCAGGAAGTTAAAGTTATGTTGTCGAGAAGAATAGGAGATATCGTCGACAAAGCGCGCTTATCGTCGTAATGATGAGCAAAGCAACCGCTGAGAAGTAGCGTGTTCGTCAACCGCTGAGACTTGGCGTGTTCATCGACCGCTGAGACTTGGTGTGTTCATCGACCGCTGAGACGAGGGGTCAAATCTGCTGGGACGAGCTCATTGTCTTAGCGGATCTGCTGAGACGGGAAAGGAGCTGCAGATAGAAGAGATCTGGCGCGTTCGTCGAACGTAGAGAAGAATGAAGACTAAGGAAGAAATGTCATCGAGAAGATGCAGTATCGTCGACATTAACAAAGTAGCTTTGTCATCGAGAAGACTAAAGAAAGACAAGCAATCAGTGAAGTATGATCTGTCGACATAGTATCACTCTTGTCGTCGAGAGAACAACATGATTACGACGACAGTCTACAAGAAGGAAGATCATGACGACACAGCCAGAGATAGCATATCGTCGTATATGCAGTAGCTGCAGATTGTCTCGTATCGACGAGACACCAACATCAGAAGAAGAAGCTAGAAGAATTGAAAGTGTATATAAGTTCTGGGCTTCGACAAAGTCCTGTCGTCGAGATATTGTCCATGACGTCGTACCGATGGAAATATCGTCGAGACATATTCAAATGTTGCGGAAGCACTGTCAGCATTTAATGCCGCCGCCTGATTGTCCAATCAGCGCGTGCTCTTAAGGAATGGAGCGTCTGACACTTAAGGAATATTCTCAGAAGACCGTTGGGAGGCTCACAGTCTTATAAAAGAGATAAGAGGTCGCCCTAAAAAATAGAGAAGAAAAGAAAGAACTTGTGCATATTGATGAGTACTTTTTGTACTCATCTTTTAGTATAAGTTTAATATATTTTTAATATGAAATCATATAGTTTTTAAGCTTTTCTTATTTAATTTATTATCTTTTCAATTTTATAAACTAACTTAAGCATTTTCCGTGTTTTTTAGGATTTCTGGGCATGTTGAGCAAAATTGTCAAGTACACGCCCAAGGTCACGGGCGTGACCAAGGGAGTGACAGCCAAAGATGTGTTCCAGACCTGCCTCCGCTTCCCAGAGTCATTCCGTGAAGAATTCGCCAAGTACACGCCCCAGGTCACGGGCGCGACCAAGGGCGTGACATCCAAGTCAAGGTCGGGACCCCGCCACGAGCTGTCAGCACGCCTGCCACATCATTTAAAGTTACACGCCCCAGGTCACGGGCGTGACCAGGGGGCGTGACATCCAGTCACGGGCGTGACTCGCCCCGCGCGCCTTCCCGCCAAAGATTTCCCGCCAGCAGCACATTTAAAGATTACACGCCGCAGGTCACGGGCGTGACCTAGGGCGTGATGCGCCCGAAATGCCCGCATTGAAGCCAAAACGCGCCCTCTATGCACCAGCACCGATCATGCCCCTTACACGCCCTTGGTCACGGGCATGACCAAGGGCGTGTAACCTCAATTTTGTAACTATAAAAAGACAGCTCCAACAGATGTTTAAAGAGGAATTTTGGAGACGAATTTTAGGATTAGACACTCTTCTTTTCATGTTTTATTTTCATGTTTTATTTTCATGTTTTAGTAGTTCTTGTATGCCCTTTTCTTTTTAGCATTTGTAGTTTTTCAATTCAATAGTTGTAACTTTCAATTCCTGTCTTGTAACTTTTCTTTAGCAATTTAATAAAATAGTTTTTTTGTTCTCTCATTTTCCCTTTCTTATTTTATCATGTACTCTTTTATTTTTGTCGATTCCTCCATCTCTATGAGTAGCTAAATTTCCATTAATACTCAGCCGAGATGATCCAAGGAAAATATAATTCATAATTTAGTTTAGAACTTCTTTTTCTCTTATTTAGATCGCTTAAGATTTATCCTTGAATTTAAATTGATTGAGACTATATTATCGATATATAAATCTCATTATTGTTTTCGTAGTCTAATAACCGAGAGGTTTTGAGTTTGAATTGATCATTTCAAGGATAAAGAGATTTGAATGCACTTCTCGAGAGAGGACGACATAAATCTCCCAGATTGGAGTCATATCCAATAGAGGGGTTCACTTCGATAAGGGGAGTTTTAGGGGTTTCGATTCTAGAATGAGAGTTCGATTGATCAACCTAAACTCAGTTGAGCGTATCCTTGAGAGAGGTACGTTTATAATTCGGGAACCTCCACGGTCAAGCATTTCTTTTAAAGAGAATTAGAAGTTTTATTTCTTAATTTATTTATTTATTCCAAGGTGATTCAAGGTTGAGTGCTAGTCCTTTAAATCATAGTTTTAACAAATTATTTCTCTTTCTTGCAAACAACCAACCCAAGTTTTATTCGATAAAATAATAGAGATTTTCCGAAGTAAGAGTAATCAGCCGCCCTGAGTCTAATACGACCTTGGTTTTTATAACCTATACTACATTCGACACGGTACACTTGTCGTTGTCGTTTGCAGATATAGTTTTGCGCATCAAGTTTTTGGCGCCGTTGTCGGGGAACACGGTTGATATTTCGGAAAAAGAAATATTTATTAATTTTATCGTTTTCTTTCTTCTCCCCCTTCTCTTTAAAATTTAAAAAAATCTTAAAAAGCGTAATCTAAATTCTCGGAAAGGACGCTTTGGGCTTGAATTCCCATCATAGCCTCTAGTACCTTGTGAGCCCTTCACCGAGTTGACATTGGGAAGTTCGGGACTAATTTAACCCGCTTTTTGGAAAAAAAATTATATAATAGAAATATTTTTAAAATTCCATTCATGTGAGTAAAGGTTGTTCCCTTTTTATTTTTATTATGAAAGAATCTGAATTGGCCGTTAAGGTTGTCGAGCTTCGAAACCAACTTTATCTCTTACAAGCCGCACGAAGGCGCCAGTTTAGTTGTTATTATTGTAGTGCACTTCATCAAAGTGAGGAATGTTATTTACATTCATATTCTCAAAATAATTATTATGGAAATAATTATCCTCAATATTATGCAAATAATTTTGATAATAATTATGATCATAATTTTTCATCTTTTAATGAAAATAATTTTTCAAACTTTGATGAAATTAATTTTTCAAAATTTAATGAGAATCATTTTTCGGCATTTAATAATTGTTCTTCTAGCTCCGAAGTAGATTATTCCTCGTGGCAAGCTCACCCAGATAGTTCTCGGAGCAATGAAGATAAATCAGTAGATCCGAACTTTTGTTTTTCTTCTTATACACCGCAGTTTTCGTTCTCTAATTTGGGGGAAATTTCGCAGATCCAAATAGATACTTCCCCCCAAAATTTAGAGGAAAATATTATTTCGTCTAGTGTTTTTTCTAATTTTCACGAGAATAATTTTTCAGCTTTTAATAATTTTTCTTCTAGCCCCGAAGTAGATTATTCTTGGTGGCAAGGTCACCCGGATAGTTTTCGGGGCGATGAAGATAAATATTTAGATCTGAATTCTTGTTCTTCTTCTTTTGCGCCGAATTTTCCTTTCTCTAGTTTTGGGGAATCTCCACCGAATCAATTTGATACTCCCCCCCCCCCCCCCCAAAATTTAGAGGAGAATTTTATTCCTTCTAGTGATTTTTCTCCACCTTCGGATAATTTAGTTGTGGAGGAACATGTTGTTTCATGTAATCCCATAACTTCTTTTACCAAAGATGAAGAAAACTTATTATACCAAGAATTTCTTAAAGTTATGGGCACCCCAGATGAAATAGAAGAAGAACAAGTTTCTTCCCCTACTCCACCCGAATTTTATTTTCCTTGTCATGAATATTCGCGAATTTCTTCTATCCAACCAAAAATTCATGAAAATTTTGTGTCCGAAAATTTAATTCCGCTTGGTAATGCACTAGATTTTTCTAAAGAAATAATTATTTTGGAAAAGGAACAACCAGAGCTTAAACTTATATTTTCGCAAGCGCCTCCTCCTTGCGAAATATTATCTGACACGCTTAATTGTGATTCTCTTTATACTAATAATTTCCAGGTTGAAGATGAGTCGTTGCTACCCCAATTAATTATTTAAAAAATATATATATATATTTAACAATAAAAATAAAATTTCTTGGAAAGGACGCTTTGGGCTTGAATTCCCATCACAGCCTCTAATACCTTGCGAGCCCTTCACCGGGTTGACCTTGGGAAGTCCAAGAAGAAGAAAAATTTATTCTGAATTCTTATACTTACTCATATGCAAAATCCTTAGTAAATTTGCTTTTGTATAGTGTCGTAGGGAACTTTTATACTTCATTAGATTTTGAATTTTGGAATAAAATTGTTGACTCGTGCAGTGTTCCTAGTTAAGCGCATGCGTTAATAGAATTCTATGTCAAATTAACTATTCAGCATAGAATTGGATTTATGATTTTCTAACAACGAGAAAACAATTTTGTTTTACTCTTACCTTGAATCCGGTAGAATTTGAAAATAATTCAAGTGAGTATGTAGAAGCTTACTAGAGAAATATTACACATTTTGAACGGAAGGGTATTCTTTCTCGATGGCTAGAACTTGCCTCTAGCGATTCTCGAAGCATTTGCATAGGTTTGTCATAGTTTATAGAAGTGATTTAGGTCATCTTTTGATCGTTTGTGCCTGTTTGCCCACCTTTAAAAAAAATTCATTGTTTAAACACTTTGGGCCTTTCCTTATTTCCTTTGCTACCTCCACCTTTCATTTTCACCAAAGCCAAAACATCCACCCCATGATCACACTAAATATTTGAGATTTATTAAAATTCTGTAATGGGTTCAATTGTGAAAATGAGGAAATTATAACCTCTTATTTGGAGCTATAATGAAAAAAAAAGGGATATAAAAAATATGAAAAATTATTCTGGCCAATTGTGAAAAAAATAAAGAAAATTATTCATGGCCTTATATTTGAAAAATAAGAGAGTTTTTTGTATGTTTTGCTTCATGACAACTCTTATGCAAGGTTTAAATTTTAATAATTTTGGGAAACTCTCACCTTGGTTTAGTGTGATCCTTAGCTGTCATGTTCTATCTCTTTGATTTCCAATTCCAAATCATATACCTAAGCCAAGTTTCACTCCTAATGAAAGCCCTTTTGATCTTTAATCTATGACATTATACTTGTGTAGTGGAGAGAGTGCGACCGGGCAAGCCTATGGCTATCGTCACTGATGGATTTCTTTGGAGGCTATCCCGAAACTCGATTTTGGGTAATATTGATCTTAGAAAACACGCTACCCTCTCCCTGAATAGCATTCGAGAATTTACCGAGCTTTCAACTTAAAAGTAAAAGCAATATGTCAAATTGCATTTTTGAAAATTATAAGCTAATCGTTATGCTGAATAGGTCTTTCAACTAGGATCTCTACACGTAGGCGTAAGACTTCGCATTTTTATTCCTTGAGTTCAAATTCCTTTTTCTAGTATTTAAATTTTTTACACCTATGAAAAGTTGTTTGCTCGGGACTAGCAAACGAGTAAGTATGGGGGTGTTTGATGAGTACTTTTTGTACTCATCTTTTAGTATAAGTTTAATATATTTTTAATACGAAATTATATAGTTTGTATGCTTTTCTTATTTAATTTATTATCTTTTCAATTTTATAAACTAACTTAAGCCTTTTTGTGTTTTTCAGGATTTCTGGGCATGTTGAGCAAAATTGTCAAGTACACGCCCAAGGTCACGGGCGTGACCAAGGGCGTGACAGCCAAAGATGTGTTCCAAACCTGCCTCCGCTTCCCAGAGTCGTTCCGTGAAGAATTCGTCAAGTACACGCCCCAGGTCACGGGCTTGACCAAGGGCGTGACATCCAAGTCACGGTCGGGACCCCGCCACCAGCTGCTAGCATGCCTGCCACGTCATTTAAAGTTACACTCCCCAGGTCACGGTCATGACCAGGGGGCGTGACATCCAGTCACTAGCGTGACTCGCCCCGCGCGCCTTCCCGCCAAAGATTTCCCGCCAGCAGCACATTTAAAGATTACACGCCCCAGGTCACGGGCGTGACCTAGGGCATGACGCGCCCGAAATGCCTGCATTGAAGCCAAAACACGCCCTCTCCGCACCAGCACCGATCACGCCCCTTACACGCCCTTGGTCACGGGCGTGACCAAGGGCGTATAACCTCAATTTTGCAGCTATAAAAAGCCAGCTCCAGCAGATGTTTAAAGAAGAATTTGGGAGACGAATTTTAGGATTAGACACTCTTCTTTTCATGTTTTATTTTCATGTTTTAGTAGTTCTTGTATGCCCTTTTCTTTTTAGCATTTGTAGTTTTTCAATTCAATAGTTGTAACTTTCAATTCCTGTCTTGTAACTTTGCTTTAGCAATTTAATAAAATAGTTTCTTTGTTCTCTCATTTTCCCTTTCTTATTTTATCATGTACTCTTTTATTTTTGTCGATTCCTCCATCTCCATGAGTTGCTAAATTTCCATTAGTACTCGGCCGAGATGATCCAAGGAAAATATAATTCATAATTTAGTTTAGAACTTCTTTTTCTCTTATTTAGATCGCTTAAGATTTATCCTTGAATTTAAATTGATTGAGATTATATTATCGATATATAAATCTCATTCTTTGTTTTCGTAGTCTAATAACCGAGAGGTTTTGAGTTTGAATCGATCATTTCAAGGATAATGAGATTTGAATGCACTCCTCGATAGAGGACGACATAAATCTCCCGGATTGGAGTCATATCCAATAGAGGGGTTCACTTCGATAAGGCGAGTTTTAGGGGTTTCGATTTTAGAACGAGAGTTCGATTGATCAACCTAAACTCAGTTGAGCGTATCCTTGAGAGAGGTACGTTTATAATTCGGGAACCTCCACGGTCAAGCATTTCTTTTAAAGAGAATTAGAAGTTTTATTTCTTAATTTATTTATTTTTTCCAAGGTGATTCAAGGTTGAGTTCTAGTCCTTTAAATCATAGTTTTAACAAATTATTTCTCTTTCTTGCAAAAAACCAACCCAAGTTTTATTCGATAAAATAATAGAGATTTTCTGAAGTAAGAGTAATCAGCCGCCCCGAGTCTAATACGACCTTGGTTTTTATAACCTATACTACATTCGACACGGTACACTTGCCGTTGTCGTTTGCGAATATAGTTTTGCGCATCAAGTTTTTGGAGTCATTGCCGGGGAACACGGTTGATATTTCGAAAAAAGAAATATTTATTAATTTTATCATTGTCGGGGAATACAAAGCCTTGTGGAAAGCCTTCAAGGGCTGTAAGAAACTCCTCAAAGTCCAGACCAAGGAGTTAGATTCCTTGAAGCCTGTTCAATCTGAGCTCCAGGAGACAGCGGAGAAGCTGGATGCTATGAGCAAAGAAGTGAACAAATTCAAGGAAGCCATAAGGCTTAAAAATGCTGAGTTAGGACAGAAGAACAAGGTCATTAAGGATCTTGAGGAAATGTTGTTAGCTGAGAAGAAACTGGCATCCAGCTTCTCAATGCCCAAAACTATCTTGCCTATCATTGACACCTTCTCTGGACAGTTCAGAGCTGGTATTGGTTTTAATCAGGAGACAGTTAAGGGCAAAGATTCTGAAGCTAGACCTTCCTACAAGAAGGTGCTGGTGTCAAGTCCTTCAGCCCACAAACCTGCAGCAACAGCAATCAAAAGTAAGGAAAAGGCTGTTCCTACAAAGCCTGTTCCCAAGAAGGTGAATCAAAATGTGGTGAGACCGATTCCACCCCAAACTCACACATATGAGGTTCACCCAATATCTGTTAGGCAAGAAGGATTCTCCTCTGCTCATCAGCACTACCACCCCACTCAGATGGTGAACCAGAAGAGAAGATACAACAGACATGGATGCTGGTGCTGTGGGAAAGTAGGCCACTTTTCCTTGGACTATTCGTTCAATCCAACAGGGCTCAATACAAAGAGAGTGCAGAACCCCTCGTGGTTTGGTGTTCCCTTATACCAACCTAACAGAAACCGAGGACCCAATCCATTTTGGGTACCTAAGGGGAAGTAATTTGTCTTGCAGGTAGGTCCAAATGCCAATCAATCTCCAATTTGGTATTTGGACAGTGGCTGCTCCAGGCACATGACTGGAGTCAAAAGGTACTTGAAAGAGTTCACCCATGTAGATAATGGACCAACAGTGATTTTTGGAGGTTCAAACAAGGGAGAGACCACGGGATATGGCAGCATCTCAAATGGGTTAGTTACAATCATAAAGGTGGCTTATGTGGAGGGATTGAAACACAATCTCATAATCATAAGTCAACTCTGTGACTTAGGCTTTGTTATTACCTTCCACAAGGACAAGTGCCTAATTTAGAAGTCCTTAAATTCTGAGGCCACCTTAACTGGCACTAGGAGTGGGAATATTTATTGTTTAAACTTTCTCAATACAAATTCTTTCATGCCCATATGTCTTGTGGCTGATGGTAAAGAGGCTTTATGTGTTCAATGGCACAAGAGACTTGACACATCAACTATAAGACAATAGGCAAGTTTTTCTCACAAAACCTAGTTAGAAATGGACCTGATATTATGTGCATCAAAGATGGTCCATGTCAAGCTTGCCAACTTGGAAAGTAGACTAGGACTAGCTTTAAAAGAATATCTAACAAAGAGTCCACAAGGTGCTTATTTCTACTGCACCTGGATTTGTTTGGTCCTATGTCAGTTCATAGCTTAGGAGGGAAGACCAACACTCTTGTAGTAGTTGATGATTATTCAAGGTTCACTTGGGTATTCTTTCTCAAAAAGAAGTCAGATACCCTAGATATCTTGAAAAATTTTGTCAGGCAGATCCAGAATGAAATGAACTGTACTGTGGTCAAACTCAGAAGTGACCATGGGACAGAATTTATGTCAGGGGCCATGACTGAATTCTGCCAAGAACTAGATATCTCCCAAGAATTCTCCGCACCCAGAACTCCTCAACAGAATGGGGTTGTTGAAAGGAAGAACAGAACCTTGATAGAGGCTAGTAGGGCAATGCTAAGTGACTCCTCTCTACCAGAATACTTCTGGGCAGAGGCTATCAATACAGCTTGTCATGTGATAAACAGGGCTTCCATCATCAAAAATCACAAGAAAACTGCCTATGAGTTAATGAAGGGCAGAAAACCAACCTTATCCTATTTCAGGATCGTTGGTAGCAAATGTTATTTCCTTAATAATGGGAAATCCAAGTTGACTAAGTTTGCTGAGAAAAGCAGTGAGGGTATTTTTGTTGGCTACAGCTCTCATAGCAAGGCTTATAGAGTGTACAACATCAATAACCAAGCAGTGTAAGAATCTGTTCATATAGTATTTGATGAGACTAGCCTTATTCATAAGGGCTGGTCTAGTTCTCTAGTGAATGCAGGTACAATGGAGAGAATAGAGAAACTATCCATTGAAGACAATGTTGGGACCTCACTGAGAGACAAGAATCAGTCAGTAATAGTTGAAATCAAGGAAGAACCAGCAGAAAGTTCAAAAACGGCTAAAGAAATACAACCTGAAGAAGTTGCTGATGTAGAAGTGCCCAGAACACTACCACTTGCCTTGAGACAAGTAAAAGATCATCCCCAAGAGCAGATAATAGGAAATGTCAACCAAGGTGTGCTGACAAGGAGCAAAGCTGCAAATGAAGCATTGTACCTGAGTTTTCTCTCTCAAATTGAACCCAAGAAATTTGAGGAAGCAAATCAGGATCCATTTTGGATTGCAGCAATGCAGGAGGAGTTGAACCAGTTTAAAAGATGCAGATTATGCATGGTGGAAGGAAGACAGGAAAAGTACATCAAGGACATGTCAATTCCTTGGTGGAAGATTGATCTCTTGGAGCAGTTAGAAGCAGACAAGTGTGGCAATCTCAACAGCAGAATCAGAATATATCTCGGCTGGAAGCTGATGTGCCCAACTGCTATGGATCAAACATTAACTTGAAGATTACAACCTAAAGATGACCAAAACACCCATGTTTTGTGACTCTTCAAGCGCAATCTCAATTGCTAAGAATCCTGTCTCTCACAACAGGACTAAGCATATTGAGATCAGGTATCACTTCAACAGAGAGCATGTGGAAAATGAAGATATCACCCTTGAATTTGTCCCAACAGACAAACAAGTGGCTGATATATTTACAAAGCCCCTAGATGAAGCTAAGTTCAACTTCTTCAAATTCCAACTGGGAATGTTGAACTTAGAGTAATCCTCTACTTATTTTTCACTAATCCCTTTCTAGATGATTGGTAAGACAATATTTCAGGATTTGGATGAACTATAACCGAGAAAGGGGGAGCCTTGGACCATAGTCTCCTAAAAGAAGAGCTCCAGCAAAGAAGTCATAAAGGGGGAGAAAAAAAGGGCATCAAATGTTCAAGACAAGGTGCTTAAAGATGATGACCTCAAAGACAGGGGAGCAAAGAAGTAGGGGGAGCCACAAGAAGAGACATCAAATCAAGGGGGAGCTATAAGCTTGATGTACACAAAAGAGAAGCAAAAGATAAGTTAAAATCTGTCATTTAAGATCTTAACATTTATTGCCAAGTGAAAGTTTTCTTGAGTTGAAATTCTGACTTCTTCAAATAAGGGGAGATTGTTGGGAATCTTGCCCACATGATTCCTGATTTGAAGAAGTCACCAAGTCAAGAAAACTTCACTTTGTATTTGATTACTTCTCTAGCTTATGATCTCAGGAAGTTAAAGATATGTCGTCGAGAAGAATAGGAGATATCGTTGACAAAGCACGCTTATCATCATAATGATGAGCAAAGCAACCGCTGAGAAGTAGAGTGTTCGTCAACCGCTGAGACTTGGCGTGTTCGTCGACCGCTGAGACTTGGCGTGTTCATCGACCATTGAGATGAGGGGTCAAATCTGCTGGGATGAGCTCATTGTCTCAGTGTATCCGCTGAGATGGGAAAGGAGTTGCAGATAGAAGAGATCTGGCGCGTTCGTCGAACGCAGAGAAGAATGAAGACTAAGGAAGAAATGTCGTCGAGAAGATGCAGTATCGTCGACATTAACAAAGTAGCTTTGTCATCGAGAAGACTAAAGAAAGACAAGCAATCGATGAAGTATGATCTGTCGACATAGTATCACTCATGTCGTCGAGAGAACAACATGATTACGACGACAGTCTACAAGAAGGAAGATCATGACGACACAGCCAGAGATAGCATATTGTCGTATATACAGTAGCTGCAAATTGTCTTGTATCAACGAGACACCAATATCAAAAGCAGAAGCTAGAAGAATTGAAAGTGTATCTAAGTTCAAGGCTTCGAAAAAATCCTGTCGTCGAGATATTGTCCATGATGTCGTACCGATGGAAATATCGTCGAGACAAATTCAAATGTTGCGGACGCACTGTCGGCATTTAATGTCGCCGTCTGATTATCCAATCAGTGCGTGCTCTTAAGGAATGGAGCGTCTGACACTTAAGGAATATTCTCAGAAGACCGTTGGGAGGCTCACATTCTTATAAAAGAGATAAGAGGTCGCCCTAAAAACTAGAGAAGAAAAGAAATAACTTGCGCATATAGCGAATCGAACAGTACTAGCGGCGCAAGAAAGAAAGAGAAAAAAGAAGCAGTCATCTTCATCGACTGTTAACTTGCCAATCTTCATCAGGCTAAGAAAAGATTTGAAGAAGAACCGTGCGATCAAGATCTAATTCAGAAGCATCTTCTTCAATCTCAAGGAGCCGATCTTCAACAGGCTAAAGTTGTCGATCTTCATCCGGCAGAAGCAATAGTCTTTCATTACTGTAATCTTTGTAAGGCTTGCGGGCCTATTTTATCTAGCTTGAGGGCTGGAGAGCTGTGAGGCTTGAGGGCCAGGGCAGTGCACTTGCGGGTGCGATTTGTCAAGCTTGCGGGCTTGGGGGCAGTAGGGTCTTGCGGGCCTAGGCTGTTGGGACTTACGGGTCCGCGTTGTAGGGCTCGAGGGCCCGAGTGTCGAGCTTACGGGCTCGGGGGCAGTAGGGGCTTGCGGGCCTAGATTGTTGGGATTTGTGGGTCCGTGTTGTAAGGCTTGAGGGCCTGAAGCTTTTGGCAGAGATTTGCTGAGCCTAGCACACTGCTAGGTAGGCGTAGAGGGAAAGAGGACTACTCAAGACACCCTGTCTTGAGGAACTTCTATAGATCTTGTCTCGTCTGTTGTGCTTCTTGTGTTTGATATTTTACTGATGTGCTTAAATACTCATAACTCACACTAATATATCAAAAAGAACCAAGATCACCTCACACCCCCCCCCCTCTAGGTGAACGTTACATTGCTAACAAAATTCCCAATAATATAAACTCTATTGATGAAGACATTTTTGATGTCATTATCTCACGTCCTCCAGCACCAGTTAGGAGAACTGCTAATGGAATTATCCATAAATCTTAATGGACAGATGCTGAAAAGAAGCTGAAGGCATGTGATGCCAAGGCCTTGAACATCCTGGTGTACACCATGTCAGATGAGATCTTCCAAAAAGTGGGTGAATGCAACTCAGCAAAAGAAATCTGGGAATCACCGTCCAGACTAGAAGAAGGTTGCTCTAATGAAAGAAAGGACAGGAAGTCCTTTCTCATATCCCAATAAGAGAACTTTTAATTGAAAGCTGAAGAGAATGTGGCTGAGATGTATGATAGGTTCAGCTTGATCATAAATGAGCTCATGGGATTAGACAAAGAGATTTCATTGACAGAGATCAATGACAAACTTCTTATGTGCTTCACAAGCACTTAGGATTTAAGGATTTGGGCCATTAGAGAGTCCAGATGCTACCGAGAGAACTTTATAGATGCTCTACTTGGAAAGCTCAAATTATGTGAGCTACTTCTGAAAAGTATGGCTGAGACTGAAGCCAACGAAAAGGTCTCAACTCCTAAAGAGAGGACAATAGCTTTGAAGGCAGCTGAAGGAGATCCTTTCACCTCTGAAGAGGAGATGTTCAGCCTCTTAGACAGAAGGTTTAAAAAATGGGTCAAGACTAAAGGCTCAAGGAGGAAGTAAAGGAGTTCATGCAAACCTAGGTTTGACAAGGCTCCAAAATAGGAGATTATCTGCTTTGCATGCAGAAAGCCAAGGCATATTGCCCCTGAATTTCCTGAAGAAAAAAAGGACAAAAGCAGCAATAATAAGGAGCACAAGAAGAAGTCCTTCAGAAAGAAGGATAAGAAGAAGGGATGAGGTTTCATAGCTGAAACCTAAAGTGACATAGAATCAGAGTCAATCTCCTCTTCATCTGACAGTGATGATGAAAGTGCTTCTAAAGAAGCCTGTCTGATGGCTTTAGAAGTCTCAACTAAAGAAGATTGTGTATTTTATTTGAAGAATTTGATTTCTCTTCAGATGATTTTAAAACTTGCTTCAAAGAATTCTGTCAATACTATATTAATCTTCAAAAAGTAAGTGAAATTGTTAAGGAAGAATTAGAGGAACTTAAGAAGAAAAACCTATACTCTGGTAATTATGACTTAAGAAATCAAATATATAAAAAAGGTAATTGCAATAAGTGATTTAACAACTGAGAATACAACCTAAAAGAAGAGATTACAAAGGCAAAATCCTTTGAAGACTCGCTCGATGGGAGGAGTCAAAAGCTCAAGAATATTACACAAAATATCTCTAAGAGACCTAAATATCTTAGTCTAGGAGAAGAATCGTCCACTAGCACAACAAGTTCCAGCAAACCAGCCAGGAAAAAACCTATAATCTTATTAGACCTAATGATTATCAAGTAAATGAAATCAGCCAAATGTGTGAAGAACTAGATAACCATCCTGATAAAATTATTGTATATAATAGAGTGAATTCTAATAATGAGAAGAAAACTCTTGACAGGAATAGTTTAGAGAAACTAACAAACTACAATTAAAAGGCTAAAATCAAAAGAAAAATTATTAGGCATTCTACAGATCTATTGCACCAAGAAAAATTCTATGCAAACATAAAATATTAAGATAATAAGCTTTGGTCCAGTAAACCTATTTTATACCATCCAAAAGGATATCATGAAAACCAACTTATTCCTTCATATCATCTTATAATGGTAAAAGCAAAGAGCCCAAGGTAACCTGGGCACCCTCTAATGTTTGAATTACATGTGCAGAAGAATTTAAGATCCCTCCCTCACAGATAATAGAGGGAAAGGGAAACTAAATATTCAACATGGAACTTCAAAGAATTAAGGGAGTGACTTCTTTTCTCAAACATTTGATGATGCATTTTAATTAACACATATAGTATTATAAATGTTATTTTCAATAAAGACAATTGCTGGGAAAAACAAAATAAATTCCCTAAAGGAATGCAACTGTAGATTTAGAGTTGTGTCGAATAGAATTTGACGCACTGTCAAGTTCTATTCGACATTAGCTCCGAGAGCTGCCTGGGATAGACAATTTGAATAGCATTCGACGCAACGTCGAATATATATCGATGCATGCATCGATTTAATAATTGTTGCACAAATTTGAAGTCGCGTCGATTACAAATTGACACAACATCGACATGTCAAGCGCACACAATTTTGCTTCTAGAAGCTACTTCAACAAGTTTTGGTATGCTGAATTTATTTCTTTTCGACGTTACTTCAAATACAACCCTAAGTTACGATGAATTGTCTTCTTTTAAGCAACTTAGACATTAGATTATATTACGCTTTTGAATTCTCTCTCTCTCTCTCTCTCTCTCTCTCTCTCTCTCTCTCTCTCTCTCTCTTGCTCTTATGGTTTTTGTCTCTCTAGCTCTCTTATGTTCTTGCTCTTGCTTTTCTCTCTCTCTCTCTCGTTCTTATCTTCTTTTTGCAGGTACTAAAGTAAGGATTCAATGGCACCTCCACAAGTTAATTCTGGATTTTATGTTGATATCGAATCGTTCAATGATGCATACGGTAATTTCAAGTAAATTCTCGGGATGTTTCAAACTACAGGGTTGACTGATGGGGAAAAACTATGCTTGCAAACGACAACGGCAAGTGTACCGTATCGAATGTAGTATAGGTCATAAAAACCAAGGTCGCATTTGACTCGGGGCGGTTGAGTACTCTTACTTCAAGAAAATCTCTATTATTTTATCAAATAAAACTTGAGGGTTGGTTTTGCAAAAAGGAAATAAACATAAGATTAAAATGACGAGTAAAAAGACTAGCACTCGATCTTGAATCACCTTGGAAAATAAACATAATAAGAACAACTTCTAATTCTCTTAATAAATTACTTGACCTTGGAGGTTCCCTATTTATGAACATACCTCTCTCGAGGATACGCTCAACTGAGTTTAGGTTGATCAATCGAACTTTCGTTCTAGAATCAAAATCCATATGATTCGCTTTATCGTAGTGAACCCCTCTATTGGATTTGACTCCAATCCGGGAGAATTATGTCATCCTCGCTTGAGGAATGCATTCAACTCTCTTTATCCTTGAAGTGATCGATTCGAATTCATAACCTCGCGGATATTAAAATACGAAAACACGAATGAGAATTATTTATCGAAAATATAATCTCAATCAATTAAAATTCAAGGATAAATCTTGAGCGATCTAAGGAAGAGAAAAAAGAAGCTAGAATTTAAATCATGAATTATATTTCCCTTGGATCATCTCGGTCGAGTACTAATAGAATTTAGCTACTCATAGAGATGGAGGAAACAACAAAAATAAAAGAAGTGCATGATAAAATAAGAGAGGGAATGAGAGAATAAGAAGAAATATTTGTATTAATTGCAAAAGAAAGTTACAACTAGAAATTGAAAGCTACAACTATTTAATTGAAAATATAAATTGCAAGAAGAAGGATTACAAGACTACTAAAATATGAAAATAACGACATGAAATGAAAGTCTAAGTCCTAAAAAATTGGTCCCTGAAGTTCTGGAGAAGCTCCCCTTAAATAGGCAGAAATTTGATGTTACACGCCCTTGGTCACGCCCGTGACCAAGGGCGTGTAAGGAGCGTGATCGATGCTGGTGCGGAGAGGGCGCGTTCTAGCTTCAATGCAGGCATTTCGGGCGCGTCATGCCCTAGGTCACGCCCGTGACCTGAGGCGTGTAATCTCTAAATCTTGCATCTGGCGGGAAACTTTGGCGGGAAGAATCGCGGGATTAGTCACGCCCGTGACTGGATGTCACGCCCTCGGTCATGCCCGTGACCGAGGGCGTGTAACTTTAATTGACGTGGCAGGCGTGTTCATGGAGCTGGAGTCGAGTCGCTACCGTGACATTGGGGCACACCCTTGGTCACGCACGTGACCTTGGGCGTGTACTTGGCGAATTCTTCTCGGAACGACCCCGGGGTGGCGGAAGCAGGTCTGGAACACCGCGCAGGTTACACGCCCATGGGTCACGCCCATGACCTGGGGCGTGTAAATGTACTTCTTGCTCCAAATGTCCAGAAAACCTGAAAATACAAAATAAACTTAAGTTAGCTTATGAAATTAAAATAGGAAAGATTTATATGATATAATTTAGATAAAAGATATAATTCATAGTAAATTAATAATAAAACTATACTAAAAGATGAGTAAATAAATTACTCATCAAACACCCCCATACTTACTCGTTTGCTAGTCCCGAGCAAACAACTTTTCATAGGTGTAGAGAAATTTAAATACTAGAAAAAGAAATTTGAGCTCAAGGAATAAAAATGCGAAGTCTTACGCCTACGTGTAGAGATCCTAGTTGAAAGACCTATTCAGCATAATGATTAGCTTATAATTTTCAAAAAATGCGATTTAACATATTGTTTTTACTTTTAAGTTGAAAACTCGGTAAATTCTCGAATGCTATTCAGGGAGCGGGTAGCGTGTTTTCTAAGATCAATATTACCCAAAATCGAGTTTCGGGATAGCCTCCAAAGAAATTCATCAATGCCGATGGCCATAGGCTTGCCCGGTCGCACTCTCTCCACTACAGAAGTATAATGTCATAGTTTAAAGATCAGAAGGGCTTTCATTAGGAGTGAAACTTGGCTGAGGTATATGATTTGGAATTGGAAATAAAAGAGATGGAACATGATGGCTAAGGATCACACTAAACCAAGGTGAGGGTTTCCCAAAATTATCAAAATTTAAACCTTGCATAAGAGTTGTCATGAAGCAAAACATACAAAAACTCTCATTATTTTTCAAGCATAAGGCCATGAATAATTTTCTTTATTTTTCATAATTGGCCAACAAAATAATTTTTCACATTTTTTTAGCTCCAAATAAGAAGTTGCAACTTCCTAATTTTCACAATAGAACCCATTGCAAAATTGTAATAAATCTTAAATATTTAGTGTGATCATGGGGTGGATATTTTGGCTTTGGTGAAAATGGAAGGTGGAGGTAGAAAAGGAAATAAGGAAAGGCCCAAAGTGTTTAAACAATGAATTTTTTTTTCAAAGGTGGGCAAACAGGCACAAACGATCAAAAGATGGCCTAAATCACTTCTAAAAACTATGACAAACCTATACAAATGCTTCGAGAATCGCTAGAGGCAAGTTCTAGTCATCGAGAAAGAATACCCTTCCGTTCAAAATGTGTAATATTTCTCTAGTAATCTTCTACATACTCACTTGAATTATTCTCAAATTCTACCGGATTCAAGGTAAGAGTAAAACAAAATTATTTTCTCGCAGTTAGAAAAACATAAATCTAATTTTATGCTGAATAGTTAATTTGACATAGAATTCTACAAACGCGTGCGCTTAACTAGGAACACTGCATGAGTTAACAATTTTATTCCAAAATTCAAAATCTAATGAAGTATAAAAATTCCCTATGACACTATACAAATCAAATCTACTAAGGATTTTGCAAATAAGTAAGTATAAAGTTCATCAAAAACAAAAAAAAATTAATTAATTTTTTCTTCTTCTTGGACTTCCCAGGGTCAACCCGGTGAAAGGCTCGCAAGGAACTAGAGGCTGTGATGGGAATTCAAGCCCAAAGCGTCCTTTCCAAGAAATTTTATTTTTGTTAGATAGAAAATATTTATGTATTTTTTTTTTCAAATAAATAGAAATACAAACAAAGCAATGCTAAACCCCCATACTTAAAATTAAACATTATCCCCAATGTTTAAAACTAAGTATGAAGAATACTTGAAAGAAAATAAACTTTAAAAGGAAAATACATAAAAATAAAGATAAGCAAGGGGTGCCTCCCAAGAGCGCTTTCTTTTTCCCGTCTTTAAGCTAGACGGTTAATGTTAGGAAAAAGGAAATCTAAAAGAGAGGTGGACAGGCAACTCCCTTAATTCGCGCAGAGGTGAATGTGTCGGCGTCAGTCGCACGGCAACTCCTCCGTTTATCTTGTGATTCTCCTCTTGTCCTTGAATTTGAATATATAAATCCAAATCACTTATACATACCTTGGGTGATTTGGAAAAATAAAGACGAGTGGCATATGGGTCATTGATTATTTGGGGTGGCAACGACTCATCCTTAACCTGAATATTATTAGAAATAAGTGAATCACAAATAAACGAGTCAGAAAATTTTTCGCAAGGAGGAGGCGCTTGCAAAAATATATGATTAAGCTCTGGTTGATCCTTTTCTATAATAAAATTTTCATTAGGAAAATCTACTGCATTACCAAGCAGAATTACATTTTCGGACACAAAATTTTCTTCAATTTTTGGTTTGATAGAAGAAATTCACGAGTATTCATGACAAAGAAAATAAAATCCGGGTGGAGTAGGGGAAGAAACTTGTTCTTCTTCTACTTCATTCGGGGTGCCCATAACCTTAAGAAATTCTTGGTAAAGTAATTTTTCTTCATCTTCGGTAAAAGAAGTTATGAGATTACATGAGACCACATGTTCCTCCATAACTAAATTGTCCAAAGGTGGAGAAAAAATACTAGAAGAAATAAAATTTTCCTCTAAATTTTGGGGGGAAGTATCTATTTGAATCGGCGGACATTCCCCAAAATTAGAGTACGAAGGTAATTGCGGCGCAAAAGAAGAAGAACGAAAATTCGGATCTAAAGATTTATCTTCATCGCCCTAAAAACTATCTGGGTGACCTTGCCACCAAGAATAATCTACTTAGGGGCTAGAAGACAAATTATTAGGAGCCGAAAAATTATTCTCGTGAAAATTAGAAAAATCACTAGACGAAATAATATTTTCCTCTAAATTTTGGGGGGTAGTATCTAATTGAATCTGCGGAATTTCCCCAAATTAGAGAACGAAAACTGCGGAGTATAAGAAAAAAACAAAAATTCGGATCTAAAAATCTATCTTCATTGCTCCGAGAACAATCCGGGTGAGCTTGCCACGAGGAATAATCTACTTCTGAGCTAGAAGAACAATTATTAAACGCCGAAAAATTATTTTTATCAAAGTTTGAAAAATTATTTTCATTAAGAGATGAAAAATTATGATCGTAATTATTATCAAAATTATTTGCATAATATTGAGGAAAATTAGTTTCATAATAATTATTTTGATAATGAGAATGTAAATAACATTCCTCACTTTGATGAGGAGCACCACAATACTGACAACTAAATTGGCGTTCTCGTGCGGCTTGTAAGAGATAAAGTTGGTTTCGAAGCTCGGCAACCTTAACGACCAATTCAGATTCTTTCATAATAAAAATAAAAAAGAAGGGAACAACCTTTACTCAAATGAATGGAATTTTATAAATATTTTTATTATATATTTTTTTGAAAAAGCGGGTTAAATTAGTCCCGGACTTCCCAAGATCTACCTGGTGAAGGGTATGCAAGGTACCAGAGGCTATGATGGGAATTCAAGCCCAAAGTGTCCTTTCCGAGAATTTAGATTGCGCTTTTTAAGATTTTTTTTTTTATAAAAAAAAATTAAAGAGAAGGGGGAGAGGAAAGAGAACGATAAAATTAATAAATATTTCTTTTTTCGAAATATCAACCGTTCCCCGGCAACGGCGCCAAAAACTTGATAGGGCAAAACTATGCTTGCAAATGACAACGGCAAGTGTACCGTATTGAATGTAGTATATGTTATAAAAACCAAGGTCATATTAGACTCGGGCGGTTGAGTACTCTTACTTCAAGAAAATCTCTATTATTTTATCAAATAAAACTTGAGGGTTGGTTTTGCAAAAAGGAAATAAACATAAGATTAAAAAGACGAGTAAAAAAACTAGCACTCGATCTTGAATCACCTTGGAAAATAAACATAATAAGAACAACTTCTAATTCTCTTAATAAATTACTTGACTGTGGAGGTTCCCGATTTATGAACATACCTCTCTCGAGGATACGCTCAACTGAGTTTAGGTTGATCAATCGAACTTTCGTTCTAGAATCAAAATCCCTATGACTCGCTTTATCGTAGTGAACCCCTCTATTGGATTTGACTCCAATCCCGGAGAATTATGTCATCCTCGCTTGAGGAGTGCATTCAACTCTCTTTATCCTTGAAGTGATCGATTCGAATTCAAAACCTCTCGGCTATTAAAATACGAAAACACGAATGAGAATTATATATCGAAAATATAATCTCAATCAATTAAAATTCAAGGATAAATCTTGAGCGATCTGAGGAAGAGAAAAAGAAGCTAGAATTTAAATCATGAATTATATTTCCCTTGGATCATCTCGGTCGAGTACTAATAGAATTTAGCTACTCATAGAGATGGAGGAAACAACAAAAATAAAAGAAGTGTATGATAAATTAAGAGAGGGAATGAGAGAATAAGAAGAACTATTTTTATTAATTGCAAAAGAAAGTTACAACTAGAAATTGAAAGCTACAACTATTTAATTGAAAATATAAATTGCAAGAAGAAGGATTACAAGACTACTAAAATATGAAAATAATGACATGAAATGAAAGTCTAAGTCCTAAAAAATTGGTCCCTGAAGTTCTGGAGAAGCTTGTTGGACATGTGTGTCACATCCCTTTGTTTGAGAATAACAAATCCCATATTATATTTGATATTGCTTGTAGTATGTTTATAGTGTGCAGGAACTATAGGTGCAATACTCCACAGATATAAAGCAGCTTGGAACAATCTTTTGAAAGGAGCAGCGCTACCGCCAGC
The DNA here is from genome assembly GCA_033032865.1 of Dactylorhiza incarnata. Taxonomy (NCBI): domain Eukaryota; kingdom Viridiplantae; phylum Streptophyta; class Magnoliopsida; order Asparagales; family Orchidaceae; genus Dactylorhiza; species Dactylorhiza incarnata. Next base: position 7,158,141 of record JAWHQI010000068.1, read on the forward strand.
GCTATCGCTAACGCCAGCGCTACCGCCAGCGCTATCGCTAACGCCAGCACTAGCGCCAGCGCTATCGCTACCGCCAGGCGCTATCTCCAGTTCGTGCACAGCGACAGTTTCACAAACGCTACCGCTACCGCTACCGTCAGCGCTATCGCTACCGCCAGGCGCTATCTCAAGTTCGTGCACAGCGCCACACCGCCGACAGTTTCGCAACCACTCCACACGAACGCTACCGCAGGCGTTAGCCACTACCGCAGGCGCTAGCTCCAAGTTCTATAAAATGTTGGGCTCTCTCTCGTTTTGGTTAGAACTTCCAGATACATTACTTGTGCCCAAACTCTCGTGCTGCTACTCTGCCAAATCATCATCTCCCACTCAAAGCCAAAGAAGAAATTCTGGAGAAGGAAGCCATCACGCTACATCCGAAGAACGATCGCTTCGGCCTCGCTTGTGCTTCAGCGATCCTTCATCCTCATCTCCAGAAATCTCAAGAGGGAGTTTGCTTGTTATTTACTTCACTTCTTTATTTGTATTTTTGTATTTAATTCGCCTTGTGTTGGCGACTAGGTCTGGGTAGGACTTAGGGGGGAATTCGCCTTGTGTTGGCGACTAGTTCTAGGTGATTAGATCTAGGGGGCTCGAGGCCATATCCGGGGAAGGATTGGCTAGAGCGGCTTGAGGCTTTATCCGGGAAGGATACGCAAAAGCCAACCGGTTTGTGGGGATACAAGTCGGTATAGAAAAGGAAAAGAAATTCACTTTTGTACGCCTCCGATTTCTAGCGATATTGAAATCAAATTTTGTAAACACCCTTTTTATATAATGCAATCATGATTATATTTGTGTTTATTTGATTTCTCTCAATTGGCGTAAAATTTCATTATTGCAAAATTGTTATTACTAATTTGTCATCTTATTTCCTATTAATCAAAAACAACTTAGTAATTATCTTAAAAATTATAAAAAGAATTTTATTCCCTTATTCACCCCCCCCCCCCTCTAAGGGTGCCGTAAGATCCAACAAGTGGTATCAGAGGGCAGGTTATTCCAAACGGTTTAAAAACCAGGAATAATGGCGTCTTATGATCTCGCTTTTTCCGAGGGTCAGGGAATTAGTAGACCACCTCTATTTACTGGGTCAGATTATAATTATTGGAAAAATAGGATGCGTTGTTTTCTAATGACCCTAGATATTGAGGTTTGGAACATGGTAGAAGAAGAATACACTCCTCCTACATTTGTAGTTGGAGAGATAACTTTAGACAAACCTAAAGATAAATGGGATGATCGGGATAAACTCAAATGTAAAAATAACGCAAAATCCATGAATGCTCTATTTTGTGCGTTAGATAGAAATGAATTTAATAGAATTTCTGCATGTACTTCTGCATATGAAATTTGGAATCATTTGGAAGTTACTCATGAAGGTACATCACAGGTTAAAGATTCCAAGCTTTTCCAACTGGAATCAGAATATGAAAAATTCTGAATGGATGAAAGCGAAGATGTTGATCGTATGTACACGCGCTTCACCAAGATCGTCAATGCCTCAAAAGCTCTTGGAAAGACCTTCTCAAATGGCGGCTTGGTCCGTAAGATCCTTCGTTCTCTTCCTCCAAAATTCAACCCGAAGGTGACGGCTATTTCGAAATCGCACAACTTAAGAACGCTCCAAGTTGAGAGCCTCATTGGGAATCTCAAACCCCATGTGGTAGAACTCAAAATCCAATTTGATGAATACAACAAGGAGCCAAATAAGAAGGCGTTGGCATTAAAATCAAAGAAGGAGTGCCAAGAGGATGAGGATGAAGATGAAGAGAGTCTTTTGGTGAAGAACTTCCGAAAGTTCATGCGAAATCCGGAAAGGCGAAACACTTTCCGGAAATTTATCCAAAAGGATAGAAGATGGAAAGGGTCGTCCTCAAAGAAGGAAAAGGAGAGCGACGATGAAGAAGAAAGACCTCCACCGGAGTCTTTCATTGTAGGAAGACGAGGCACATAAGGAGCCAATGCCCAAAATTCTTGAAGGAGAAAAAGGAGAAACGGCACAAAGGGAAAGAAAAGAGGAAGGTGTTAAAGGCAAAGACATGGGATGACTCCACTTCCTCCTCCTCCGAAGAATCAAGCGGGTCTTCATCAAGCGAAGATGAGGAAGCAAACATGTGCCTCATGGGACATGAAAATGACGACGACGACACCAGTGTTCCTAGTGACACTGAGGTAATTCCTCCCACTTATGATGAATTATTTAATGAATTTCTTGAAACGTTCAAAGCTTTTGATAAAAATATGAAAGATAGTATTTTATTAAATCGTGAAAATGAATCTCTTATTAAAGAAAATCAAAAGCTTTCCAAAAAGGTAATTATTTTAGAAAAGAGAAAGGTTTCTTGCCAAGAATGTGATCACTCCACAAAATTGGCAAAAGACATTGAAGAGTCACTTTCTAAAGCCCTCTCTCATGCCGAAACTCTTACAAAAGACAAGGGGGAATTAGAAAGGAAATTAGAAGCCTCTCTTTTGCAAATCAAAAATAATAAAAAAAGGTTTTGAAAATAGGTGTGTCATGCTTGTGAAAGAAAATTCTTCACTTAAAGCACAAGTTCATGATCTCACCATGGCCATTAAAAAATTTGGAATAGGCCAAAAATCACTGGAAATGATTCTAGGGAACCAGTGTCATGGTTCTGGAAAGTTTGGGCTCGTATATCGAGGAGAGGGATACCGCCCGGCGCTAGCCACTAACGCCGGCGCTAGCACCTCACACCAGAAACCTGAAATTTCTTTTTCAAAATGCTTTCCTTCTGCAAATCAAAATTTTTCCAGCAAGAAAATATTCCAGAAAAGGGCATCAACCCCCTTTATTTCGTGTGCAAACTGTTATAGGTTAGGTCACACATCTAGTTCTTGCAGGAAAATAAAACGAAATACTTTAAAGCAAGTCTGGGTACCTAAGGCTTTAACTTACTCTATGGGTGGTTCCACTTGGGTATCCGGATCTTTACTCTCATCTTCTTTCTAGATGTGCAGGCAGGCTAAGGACAATGAAGACGTGTGGTACTTGGATTCAGGATGCTCCAAGCACATGACGGGCAATAAAGCAAAGTTCCTTAGCCTAGAAAGGAAGAAGGGAGGGATTGTGACTTTTGGCGACAACAGAAAAGGAAGAATCATGGGAATTGGTACAGTTGGTAACGAATCCTTCACTATATCAAATGTTCTTTATGTAGAAGGGCTAAAACATAATCTTATTTCAATTAGCCAATTATGTGATAAAGGATTACATGTTTTATTTGAATCTTCTACTAATCTATGCAAAATATCTAATCCTATTACAAACAATATTTTACTAACTGCACCAAGAATACACAATGTTTATATTGTTTCATTTCATGATCTTTCAAAATCATCTTTAAAATGTTTTATTACCAAAAATGATGAACTTGATCTTTGGAATAGAAGGCTAGGACATGCTAGCACAAAGCTTATTGTAAAACTTGCCAAAAGATATTTAATTAGAGGATTGCCTAGATTAAATGGAAATTTACCTTCACTTTGTTCACCATGTCAAAAAGGTAAAATTACTAGATCCTCTTTCAAAAGTAAAAATACTTTAAAGCAAGTCTGGGTACCTAAGGCTTCGACTTACTCTATGGGTGGTTCCACTTGGGTATCCGGATCTTTACTCTCATCTTCTTTCTAGATTCGCAGGCAGGCTAAGGACAATGAAGACGTGTGGTACTTGGATTCAGGATGCTCCAAGCACATGACGGGCAATAAAGCAAAGTTCCTTAGCCTAGAAAGGAAGAAGGGAGGGATTGTGACTTTTGGCGACAACGGAAAAGGAAGAATCATGGGAATTGGTACAGTTGGTAACGAATCCTTCACTATATCAAATGTTCTTTATGTAGAAGGGCTAAAACATAATCTTATTTCAATTAGCCAATTATGGGATAAAGGATTAAATATTTTATTTGAATCTTCTACTAATCTATGCAAAATATCTAATCCTATTACAAACAATATTTTACTAACTGCACCAAGAATACACAATGTTTATATTGTTTCATTTCATGATCTTTCAAAATCATCTTTAAAATGTTTTATTACCAAAAATGATGAACTTGATCTTTGGCATAGAAGGCTAGGACATGCTAGCACAAAGCTTATTATAAAACTTGCCAAAAGATATTTAATTAGAGGATTGCCTAAATTAAATGGAAATTTACCTTCACTTTGTTCACCATGTCAAAAAGGTAAAATTACTAGATCCTCTTTCAAAAGTAAAAATATTATTTCTACTACAAGACCTTTGCAATTAATTCATATGGATCTTTTTGGTCCCGTTAGCACCGCAAGTCTTGGTGGTAGATTATATACATATGTTTTAATAGATGATTTTTCTAGATATTGTTGGACAATATTTCTATCATCCAAATCCGAAGCGTTTTGTGAATTTTCAAAATTATGTACTCGTATTTAAAATGAAAGTGATTTAAAAATTAAATGCATTCGCTCGGATCATGGAGGAGAATTTGAAAATGAAAAATTTACTTCTTATTGTGATATGTTAGGCATAAAACATGAGTTCTCCGCACCACGCACACCACAACAAAATGGTGTTGTAGAAAGAAAGAATAGGACACTTCAAGAGCTAGCACGCACTATGTTATGTGAATATAAATTACCTAAGTCCTTTTGGGCCGAAGCCGTAAACACATCATGTTATGTTATAAATAGAATCATGATTCGCCCATCTTTAAATCTCACACCATATGAACTCTATTTTCAAAAGAAGCCTAATGTGTCTTACTTCAAAGTTTTTGGTTGTAAATGCTTTATCTTAAATACAAAAGATAGCTTGGGAAAGTTTGATGAAAAATGTGATGAAGGAACATTTCTTGGATACTCTTCAACTAGTAAAGCTTATAGAGTTTTTAATAAAAGAACTAGAAAAGTTGAAGAATCAATTAATGTGAAATTTGATGAGCTTGTTCCTTGTATAGAAAGACTTTCCGTAGGTAAAGAGGATGATCGATTACCTCCTTTGGAGCATGGTGATGAAGAACCTTCCAAAGAAGAAGAAGAGGAGGCCAAGAAAGATGAATATGTACCTCCAAGCGTCTTAAAATTCACAAAGGATCATCCACGGGAATTGATAATTGGTGAACCATCCATCGGGGTAAGAACTCGCTCTTCTCTTCATGAATCTTTTTCAAATATTTGTTTTGTTTCTGAAATAGAACCAAAAACCGTTACTACCGCTTTAAATGATGAATTTTGGTTTTTGGCTATGAATGAAGAATTAGAACAATTTGAGCGACATAATGTTTAGAAATTAGTAGAAAGACCATCTAATCACCTGGTTGTAGGTGTAAAATGGATTTTTAAAAATAAATTAGATGGCGAGTCTAGAATATCTAAAAATAAAGCACGCTTAGTAGCACAAGGATATTCTCAAATCGAGGGGATAGATTTTGATGAATCTTTTGCACCCGTTGCTAGATTAGAGTCTATAAGAATTTTTCTAGCATTTGCAAGCTTTAAAAGAATAAAACTATTTCAAATGGATGTGAAAAGTGCTTTTCTAAACGGGTTTGTAAAAGAAGAAGTTTATGTTGAACAACCCCCCGGTTTTATTAATGAAAATTTTCCAAATCATGTTTATAAACTAGAAAAAGCGCTTTATGGTTTAAAACAAGCGCCCCGTGCATGGTATGAAAGACTTACATCATTTTTATTAAAGCACGGTTATATTATGGGAAGTGCGGATAATACTCTCTTCATTAAGCACAATAATGATGATATAATTATTTTACAAATATATGTTGATTATATTATTTTTGGATCTACTAATGAAGAGATGTGTAAAGAAGTTATTTTAGTGATGAAAAATCAGTTTGAAATGAGTCTTGTAGGAGAACTTTCTTATTTCCTTGGTTTTCAAATATCACAAAGAATTGATGGTATCTTTGTATGTCAAACTAAATATGTCCATGATATGCTTAAACGTTTTGGATTTGAAAACCTTAAACGTGCTTCTACACCAATGAGTGCATCACTAAAATTAGGAAAAGATGAATCAGGAGTTTCTATAGATCAAACTTTATATAGAGGTATGATAGGATCTCTACTTTATCTTAGTGCAACTAGGTCCGATATTATGTTTGTCGTATGCTTATGTGCTAGATTTCAAGCCAATCCAAAAGAATCTCATTTAAAAGCGGTAAAACGAATTTGTAGATATCTCATTGGGTCATCTAGATTAGGATTATGGTACCCGCATAATGATTCATTTACATTGCATGGCTATTCCGATTCGGATTATGCCGGTTGTTCACTTGATAGAAAAAGCACTAGTGGTACTTGTCATTTTCTAGGATCTTCATTAGTTGCATGGTCTAGTAGGAAACAAATTTGGGTTGCACTCTCCACCACGGAGGCCGAATACATTGCATTAGGGAGTTGTTGTGCACAAGCTCTATGGATGAGCCAAACTTTAGAGGACTTTGGTTTTCATCTAAAACTTATTGAATTAAAATGTGATAACAAGAGTGTCATTGATCTTACAAATAATCCGGTACACCACTCTAGATCCAAACATATAGATGTGCATCATCATTTCATAAGGGATCACATTAAAAAGGAAAATGTAAGGATTAGTTTCATTGGCACGGACTCTCAACTTGCTGATATATTCACTAAACCACTTCCCGATGCAAGGTTTCAAATGTTAAGGTTGGAATTAAGAGTCTTAGACATCTTAGGATGAAAAACATATAAAACGCTAATGTTTTATGCAATTTGAGCAATCAAGACATCTCTGATAATTACAAAACTTCTGCATAAGACTACTCATAAGACCCCTAACAAATATCAAAAATCAAAAATTTAAAATTCTTGAAAAATTGTGTACTGTTTCCAGCGCTAGCGATAGCGTCGGCGCTAGCGTGGGTGTGTGATTTTTATGTTTTTTAAATTTTCTAAAAATCAACAAAAATATGTTAGTTTATTTGTGCAATTTTATTTTTATGTTACTGTCTATTTTATTTTTGTTTTATTTGAATTATGAAAAATCAACTACAAAAATTCAAAATTCAAAAATAAAAAAATATGTTTGTGTGATTTTTCTTTTTTTTTTATTAAAAAATTTCAAAACAAAAAAAACTGTATGATCTTTATTTCAAATATCAAGCATGTATGAATTCTATTAATTAGAATTATTTACAATGTTAAAACATATTCTTTCAAGTTACTATAAACATTGTTTTGCTTATCATGCTTTGATATATCTATTTAAAGTGCATCAATTGTATTGAAAAATATGTGTAGAACCAAGCTTAGCATGTGTTAGAGAAATTTGTGTTCTCCAATCTATACTCGATTAAGGCAAGTGTACCTATCAAAATATAGCATAGGATATAAAATATATCAAGGTCGTATAAAAACTCGGGGCAGGCAACTACTATTACTCACAATGATTCTATTATCCTACCGAACGATTGATTGGGTTTTTGAGAATTTTAAATAAACTAAAGATAAAAGTAAATTAAGAAAATCAGATTAAGAAGATAGAATTCGATCGATGATTCACGATGAAAAGAAACGAGATGGATAAGAATATAGTTTTACATTTTGCAAACCAAACTCGACCGTGACGGATCCGAAGATAAGAAATAATCTCGCTAGAGCATTAAATCTCCTAACTATAAGACGTTTTGATCGAAATCTCTTTGCAAATAAAAAGGGCTAAAGTCGCATTATCGAAATGAACCGCACTATTGGATTTGACTCCAATCCGGAGGATTTACGTCGTCCTATCTCTAGGATTGCGTGCAACTCCTTCCTTCTTTGAATGATCTTTCAAATTAACGAGTCTCTCGACTTCTATGAAATGAGATCAAATGCCTACTACCGTATACCGGAAATACGGAGTCGACACGAGATAAATCAAAGAAGGATCGAGAAGAGTTTAACAAGAATAAAACTAAGAAAAATAAAATCTCATCTCAAATCATGGATCCTCATGATCAAATGCTAACGGAGATTAGTTACGCATAATAGAAATTTAGACAAGGATGAAAAATAAAACTTGCATTTTCATTAGTGAATAAAAAGAGTACAATAATAAAAGTAAAATGACAATAATGTTCTCAAAAAGAAATACAAAGCATGGAAATAAAACTTACAAAATTAAAAAGAACTAAGAACTACAACTATCTCTTGATCTCTCTCTTGCCAAAAGTTCTTTTTTTTAAGCATGAGGCATGGGCTCCTTATATAGGAGAGGGGGAAGATTCTAGATGGAGGAGAAGGTGCATGAATGGGAAAGTGCATGAATGGATTTTAATGAGGTGGAGAGAGAAGAGGCTACATGCATGAATCATTGCATTGTATTATATTGGAAATATAAAAAAGACAAATAAAATTAAAATAGAAAATAAGGGGGGATGCATGAGAAATAAATTGGAGAGAAAGGGAGGGGAGAAGGATGGTTCGGTCATGCAAGGTGGATGAGAGAGAATGCATGCATGAGATGGAATTAAATAAAGGGCTGGACACAAGGAGGTGGCGGACTTGGATGAAGTGGGCTGCATGGATGAACTTGAGCTGCTACAATTCATGGAGGCGACTGCTTGGCTTGAGTTGGGTGCTGAGCTGGAATTTAACTGAGGCTCGGGTGGAGGGCTCGGACAGCTACAAGGGGCCAGCAACAAGTGGCCAGGATGCTTGCATGGTTGAGGTTTGAAACCTACAGCAAAATTAAAATATCATAACATTAGTTTTTGATCAAATGGAAATATAAAATTAAAACATAATAATCATAAAATACGTACAAATATACTTAAACTTGGGAAAATATAAAAGTAAAACGTAAATACCAAAAAAGTAAAAATACATAACAAAATAATATTAAACTTAGGGAATATTATGCTAAACTAACCTAAAAATTATGATAAAAAAACTACTTATCAAACTCCCCCATGCTTAAGAGTTTTCTTGTCCCCAAGCAAATGGAGTTAAAATGTAGGAGACTACACTACCCAGATTTTTTTATTTTTTTATTTTTTACTTGCGAAACCCAAACAAAAATTAAACTATCAAAACCCAAATGCTACCAATGAGTGCGGCGAGAAATCAATGTAGAGGAGAATAAAGAAAAGTTTAAAAACATTACTTGAGCATAAACCTAGATTGCAAATTTCCTACTAACATAACAAAAAGGCATCAAAAGGTTTAAGCTAACAAACATAACAAGAGTAGCAATTCAACCAAAATAAGTGTATTGAGCAAGCAACAAGTTGCTGAGACTACGATTATTCTACAAAACACTCCAAGGTAACCTCCAAAGAAATCCATCAATGATGGTGTCCATAGGCTTGCCCGATCACACCCTCTCCACTACATGAGTACATTGTCATGGCTTAAAGATCAATAGGACTTTCATTAGGCATAAAGACTTGTCTTAGGTAAATAATAAGGATTTGGAGATCAAAGATAAACACGATGGCTAAAATATCACACTAAACCAAGGGGAGAGTTTTAAATGAATTTCAAAATAAAGCATACCAGGATGAGAAATGATAAGAGACGTATGTCAAATTTCTCAAAATTTAAGAAACATAAGGCCATGGATATTTTTCCTTTTTCATACTTGGCCAACAATAACTTTTCAATTAATTTTTTTTGGATAATAATTTTTCATGATTTTTTTCATTTTTTTTAACTCATTGAACATAAGAGCTCCAAAATAAGCTTGAAATAATTTCCTCCTTATTTTTCAAAAAAAACAACCCAACACAAAATGATATTTAAATAAAACTCAATAGTTTAGTGTGATAATAGGAAGGGCATTTGGTTTGGTGAAAAATGAGAGGTGGAGCTAACAAAGAAAATTAGAAGAAGGCCCAAAATTTTTTTAGCAAAGTAAATGTTTTAGGTGGGCAAAAATGCATAAATTATCCAAAAGATGGCCTAAATCATTTCTAAAAACCATGACAAACTTATACAAATGCTTACACGAGGGGTCTTGGAATTGAGATGCTTACACGAGTGAGTGACAAACTTATACAAATGCTTCGAGGATCGCTAGAGGCAAGTTCTAGCCACCAAGAAAGACTACACTGCGAGTGAGTGTCTAATAAAATCATCTAACAACAGATACACGCTACTACACTTAGATTAGAAGAAAAATTACAACATCGTTATGATGATAAAATAAAAATATGATGCTAAAAGTTATGAAAGAGAAAACGCAAAATTAACGTATGCAAAAGTAATATAGTTAAACTAAACTCTATCCTAACATGCTACCAAAGATTAACAAAACTACATGAGCCTACACAACACTCAAAGAAACATACTAAAGAAATGATAGAAAATAATTTTTGATGGTTTTATCATTTTGTGTTTTTTTTATTTATTTTTTTCGTTTTTTTTATATTTTTTCATTTCTTGGGTTTTGAATTTTTCAATTTTTTTGGATTTTTGATAAGGCTAAAGAAACAAAATAGTAATTAAAAAGAAAGGGAAAACACTCCCCCATGCTTAAAGTTCAACATTGATCTCAATGTTGAATAGTAAGTAGGAGGAAAAAAAGAAAAGAAGAGGGGGGTGCAATAAAGTAAAATAAAAAGAACGACTTCCCGGATTCGTGAGGCCGAATGCAGATGTCGCTCCCCCATGCTTGAGATGGAAACCGACTCAGGCCTAAGGAAGAGAAGATGGAGCCAAACGAACCGCCGAAGGTTTTATTCCTGCAAAACAAAATAAAAAGAAAAAGAAAGAACAAAAATGGTAAGCAAGGGGTGCCTCCCAAGAGCGCTCTTTGTTTAGCGTCGTCTGAGCCCGACATTATTGGTTAGCTAAATGGAAAATAAAAACTAAGATGAAGAGGTAACTCCCTAAGTATGCGCTTATGAGAGTAAATAAGAAAAAAGAAGAAATGAAGAATCGCATCGACATGCGGTGGAATCTTCAAAGGAATGACCCCCAAAAATGTACGGACGGAGTTATAGAAGAACTCCGTCGTATGTAAAAGGGGAAAGAATGGGTCGTCAAAAGAAGAAGAAATAAAAGAGGAAGAATTAGAAAGAGGAATAAAAGAAGTAGAAAAAGAAATTCCATTAACGAAAATTTCACAAGGAGAAAGTGAATCTTGTGAAATTTCGGGAGAAGAAGGGGTAGAAAGAACTAAAGAGGAATTATCTAAAATAAAAGAAGAAGAAGAAAAAGACTCTCTAAAACTAGAAAAAGTTGGAACAATTGAAATTAAACTTGACATGGAATCACATACGTCTTCAGAGAAAGAAGGGAAATTTTGAGACGGCTCGTCATCCTCAAAAGGTAAGAAGCACGCTGGAGTATCCATATGTGTGTCATCCAAAGGAGGAAGGAAACAATCCGGAATATCCGAATAGTTATCTTCCTCGAGAGAAATAAGACAAGCTGGGATATCCGGTGACTCATTACATAAAGAAATTGGAGGAGACGGAGAAGAAGACGAAGAAAAAGACGCGGCCTCACAAGAAAAATAATCAATAATGGTCTTAAAATGCGAATTAATATTATTTAAAGAAGTTTGCAATTCAAGAAACTGATTATCGATAGAATTAAGAATTGGAGGCGCGGCGCTTTGCGGGGCAAAATCATGCGAAAAATAAGACGGGTTCCCCACCTCCCATGTAGAATAAAAATTGGAGTAAGGGTCAAATTGGCCACTTTGACCTGCTCCAGAAAAATTGAAATCATATGAGGGAGGGGTTCCCGAAAAACATGCAAAATTAAAATGGTTGGGCGACCCGCAAAGAGCGCATAAAGATGATTCCATGATAAAAAAAAACTGTTACTAAAAAAGGAAGAGAAATTTTCATTTTTTTTTTTTAAATTTTTTTGATTTTGTAGGCGAATTATGTTAGTCCTGGACTTCCCGAGATTTGCCCAGTGAGGGGTTTGCAGCGGTACTAGAGGTTGTGATGGGAATTCAAGCCCAAAGTGTCCTTTCTAGGAATTTAGGTGGGGGTAGAAAAACGATGATGTGGATTAATTATAATATAAAATATTTTTTTTTATTTTTTTCGTAGAAGTAATAAACTCGGTGCTTTCGTAATATTGCCAAAAATATTCCCCGCCAACGGCGCCAAAAACTTGTTAGAGAAATTTGTGTTCTCCAATATATACTCGATTAAGGCAATTGTACCTATCGAAATATAGCATAGGATATAAAATATATCAAGGTCGTATAAAAACTCGGGGCAGGCAACTATTATTACTCACAATGATTCTATTATCCTACCGAACGATTGATTGGGTTGTTGAGAATTTTAAGTAAACTAAAGATAAAAGTAAATTAAGAAAATCAGATTAAGAAGATAGCATTCGATCGATGATTCACCATGAAAAGAAACGAGAAGGATAAGAATATACTTTTACATTTTTCAAACCAAACTCGACCGTGACGGATCCGAAAATAAGAAATAATCTCGCTAGAGCATTAAATCTCCTAACTATTAGACGTTTTGATCGAAATCTCTTTGCAAATCAAAAGGGCTAAAGTCGCATTATCGAAATGAACCACACTATTGAAGTTGACTCCAATCCGGAGGATTTACGTCGTCCTATCTCTAGGATTGCGTGCAACTCCTTCCTTCTTTGAATGATCTTTCAAATCAACGAGTGTCTCGACTTCTATGAAATGAGATCAAATGCCTACTACCGTATACCGGAAATACAGAGTCGACACGAGATAAATCAAAGAAGGATCGAGAAGAGTTTAACAAGAATAAAACTAAGAAAAATAAAATCTCATCTCAAATCATGGATCCTCATGATCAAATGCTGACGGAGATTAGTTACGCATAATAGAAATTGAGACAAGGATGAAAAATAAAACTTGCATTTTCATTAGTGAATAAAAAGAGTACAATAATAAAAGTAAAATGACAATAATGTTCTCAAAAAAAATACAAAGCATGGAAATAAAACTTACAAAATTAAAAAGAACTAAAAACAACAACTATCTCTTAATCTCTCTCTTGCCAAAAGTTCTTTTTTTAAGCATGAGGCATGGGCTCCTTATATAGGAGAGGGCGAAGATTCTAGATGGAGGAGAAGGTGCATGAATGGGAAAGTGCATGAATGGATTTTAATGAGGTGGAGAGAGAAGAGGCTACATGTATGAATCATTGCATTGTATTATATTGGGAATATAAAAAAGACAAATAAAATTAAAATAGAAAATAAGGGGGGATGCATGAGAAATAAATTGGAGAGAAAGGGAGGGGAGAAGGATGGTTCGGCCATGCAAGGTGGATGAGAGAGAATGCATGCATGAGATGGAATTAAATAAAGGGCTGGACACAAGGAGGTGGCGGACTTGGATGAAGTGGGCTGCATGGATGAACTTGAGCTGCTACAATTCATGGAGGCGGCTGCTTGGCTTGAGTTGGGTGCTGAGCTGGAATTTAACTGAGGCTCGGGTGGAGGGCTCGAACAGCTACAAGGGGCCAGCAACAAGTGGCCGGGATGCTTGCATGGTTGAGGATTGAAACCTACAGCAAAATTAAAATATCATAACATTAGTTTTTGATCAAATGGAAATATAAAATTAAAACATAATAATCATAAAATACGTAAAATATACTTAAACTTGGGAAAATATAAAAGTAAAACGTAAATACCAAAAAAGTAAAAATACATAACAAAATAATATTAAACTTAGGGAATATTATGCTAAACTAACCTAAGAATTATGATAAAAAAACTACTTATCAGCATGCCTCTAAGTATGAGTAAATGTTTTATGATTGATAATGATACATTTCACTCACTTATTTTGGTAATCAACATGTGTGTCTAAATCTAAAAATGCTTGCTTGTGTATTGTATTTGTAAAATGAATTAAAACTTGCATAAGTTTATTGCCTACACTACATTTGAATTGCACTTATGAAATTTAGAAAAGTGGTTAAGTTTAAAATTTGGGTTTGCAAAACAAGTGTATTCGGAGAATGTTGTCTCACAAATATGAACACAAAATTATATATATGTAGACAAATATAACTCCACCAAGCACTACTTGAACCTCCTAATAAGTCTTCATAAGCATTGTGAGGTTGAGCACCTTAGAAAGAATAGTAAAGTTACTTGTGCAAACGTTGGTTATTACACCACTTTGTTAAAAATTATGTGCATTAAAAGTGTGTGAAAGTAAGTTACTTGTGTTTTATTGTGCATTTTACTTTACATATGTCTTGTATTTTGGTGATTTAAATCAATTGTTAACATTGCCCAAAATACACTTATGTGCACATCATTATCTTTCATAACACTTCTTCTCATGAGTATTGGATTCTAATGATTTATCTATACTACTCTTTAAATAAAAAATGCACTAGATAACCTAGCATGACCTCTACAATATTTTGGTATCTCTTGAACTTAAAATTAAGTAACATTGTAGTATAATCTATCTTTGATATAATCATTTCAAGCTTGGTATCTTTATGAAAAACTTTGAGATTTCTAAAAGGTTAAAACATCTTTCAATTTTGAACTAAAACTCATATTTCTACTTATGCTTTTCATACTTACAAAAAGATGTTTATTATAATCTTCCGCTTGCTTACAACTCTTATCTTTATATTTGAAATCTCTTATTTATGCTATGCTTAAACTCTTTATCATTATTTATATTTCGAAAAGCTCGATCATGATATATAAATGCCTCCTTACTACCCTCACCCCACCTTCTTTTGATAATACCAAAAGGGGGAGATTTATTGAAGAAATCTATATATGAGAAAAATAGATAAATAAGGGGAGACTAATTCATAAAATCTATCATTTAGGGGGAGTAACACATAAATTGTATTTATGTAGGGGGAGCATTAAGTTAGGGGGAGTATGCACATTATCATCATTTACTATAGTTGCACTTTTATCTTGCTTATCTTATCTATAAACACTATTGTTGATTTCTTGCTTAAAGGATTTGTTATTATCAAAAGGGGGAGATTGTTGGACATGTGTGTCACATCCCTTTGTTTGAGAATAACAAATCCCATATTGTATTTGATATTGCTTGTAGTGTGTTTATAGTGTGCAGGAACTATAGGTGCAATACTCCACAGGTATAAAGCAGCTTGGAACAATCTTTTGAAAGGAGCAGCGCTACCGCCAGCGCTATCGCTAACAACAGCACTACCGCCAGCTCTATCACTAATGCCAGCACTACCGCCAGCGCTATCGCTACCGCCAGGCGCTATCTCCAGTTCGTGCACAGCGACGGTTTCGCAACCGCTACCGCAACCGCTACCACTACCGCCAACGCTATCGCTACCGCTAGGCGCTATCTCAAGTTCGTGCACAGCGCCATGCCGCCGACGGTTTCGCAACCGCTCCACACGAACGCTACCGCAGGCGCTAGCCACTACCGCATGCGCTAGCTCCAAGTTCTATAAAATGTTGGGCTCTCTCTTGTTTTGGTTAGAACTTCCAGAGACATTACTTGTGCCCAAACTCTCGTGCTGCTACTCTGCCAAATCATCATCTCCCACTCAAAGCCAAAGAAGAAATTCTGGAGAAGGAAGCCATCACGCTACATCCGAAGAACGATCGCTTCGACCTCGCTTGTGCTTCAGCGATCCTTCATCCTCATCTCCAAAAATCTCAAGAGGGAGTTTGCTTGCTTTTTACTTCACTTCTTTATTTGTATTTTTGTATTTAATTCACCTTGTGTTGGCGACTAGGTCTGGGTAGGACTTAGGCGGAAATTCGCCTTGTGTTGGCGACTAGTTCTAGGTGATTAGATCTAGGGGGGCTTGAGGCCATATCCGGGGAAGGATTGGCTAGAGCGGCTTGAGGCTTTATCCGGGAAGGATAGGCTAAAGCCAACCGGTTTGTGGGGATACAAGTCGGTATAGAAAAGGAAAAGAAATTCACTTTTGTACGCCTCCGATTTCTAGCGATAATGAAATCAAATTTTGTAAACACCCTTTTTATATAATGCAATCATGATTATATTTGTGTTTATTTGATTTCTCTCAATTGGCGTAAAATTTTATTATTGCAAAATTGTTATTACTAATTTGTCATCTTATTTCCTATTAATCAAAAACAACTTAGTAATTATCTTAAAAATTATAAAAAGAATTTTATTCCCTTATTCACCCCCCCCCTCTAAGGGCGCCGTAAGAACAAAGCTCCCCTTAAATAGGCAGAAATTTGATGTTACACGCCCTTGGTCACGCCCGTGACCAAGGGCGTGTAAGGAGCGTGATCGATGCTGGTGCGGAGAGGGCGCGTTCTGGCTTCAATGCAGGCATTTCGGGCGCGTCACGCCCTAGGTCATGCCCATGACCTGGGGCGTGTAATCTCTAAATCTTGCAGCTGGCGGGAAACTTTGGCGGGAAGAATCCCGGGCCGAGTCACGCCCGTGACTGGATGTCATGCCTGTGACCGAGGGCGTGTAACTTTAATTGACGTGGTAGGCGTGTTCTCGGAGCTGGAGTCGAGTCGCGGCCGTGACATTGGGGCACGCCCTTGGTCATGCCCGTGACCTTGGGCGTGTACTTGGCGAATTCTTCTCGGAACGACCCCGGGGTGGCGGAAGCAGGTCTGGAACACCGCGCAGTTTACACGCCCATGGGTCACGCCCGTGACCTGGGGCGTGTAAATGTACTTTTTGCTCCAAATGTCCAGAAAACCTGAAAATACAAAATAAACTTAAGTTAGCTTATGAAATTAAAATAGGAAAGATTTATATGATATAATTTAGATAAAAGATATAATTCATATTAAAATAATAATAAAACTATAATAAAAGATGAGTAAATAAATTACTCATCAAACACCCCCATACTTACTCGTTTGCTAGTCCCGAGCAAACAACTTTTCATAGGTGTAGAGAAATTTAAATACTAGAAAAAGAAATTTGAGCTCAAGGAATAAAAATGCGAAGTCTTACGCCTACGTGTAGAGATCCTAGTTGAAAGACCTATTCAGCATAATGATTAGCTTATAATTTTCAAAAAATGCGATTTAACATATTGTTTTTACTTTTAAGTTGAAAGCTCAGTAAATTCTCGAATGCTATTCAGGGAGCGGGTAGCGTGTTTTCTAAGATCAATATTACCCAAAATCGAGTTTCGGGATAGCCTCCAAAGAAATCCATCAATGACGATGGCCATAGGCTTGCCCGGTCGCACTCTTTCCACTACACAAGTATAATGTCATAGTTTAAAGATTAAAAGGGCTTTCATTAGGAGTGAAACTTAGCTTAGGTATATGATTTGGAATTGGAAATAAAAGAGATGGAACATGATGGCTAAGGATCACACTAAACCAAGTTGAGGGCTCCCAAAATTATCAAAATTTAAACCTTGCATAATAGTTGTCATGAAGCAAAACAAACAAAAACTCTCATTATTTTTCAAGCATAAGGCCATGAATAATTTTCTTTATTTTTCATAATTGGCCAACAAAATATTTTTTCACATTTTTTTAGCTCCAAATAAGAAGTTGCAACTTCCTAATTTTCACAATAGAACCCATTGCAAAATTGTAATAAATCTTAAATATTTAGTGTGATCATGGGGTGGATCTTTTGGCTTTGGTGAAAATGAAAGGTGGAGATAGCAAAGGAAATAAGGAAAGGCCCAAAGTGTTTAAATAATGAATTTTTTTTTCAAAGGTGGGCAAACAGGCACAAACGATCAAAAGATGGCCTAAATCACTTCTAAAAACTATGACAAACCTATGCAAATGCTTCGAGAATCGCTAGAGGCAAGTTCTAGCCATCGAGAAAGAATACCCTTCCGTTCAAAATGTGTAATATTTCTCTAGTAAGCTTCTACATACTCACTTGAATTATTCTCAAATTCTACCGGATTCGAGGTAAGAGTAAAACAAAATTATTTTCTCGCAGTTAGAAAAACATAAATCTAATGTTATGCTGAATAGTTAATTTGACATAGAATTCTACAAACGCGTGCGCTTAACTAGGAACACTGCATGAGTCAACAATTTTATTCCAAAATTCAAAATCTAATGAAGTATAAAAATTCCCTACGACACTATACAAAAGCAAATATACTAAGGATTTTGCAAATAAGTAAGTATAAAAGTTCATCAAAAACAAAAACAAAATTAATTAATTTTTTTTTTCTTCTTGGACTTCCCAAGGTCAACCCGGTGAAGGGCTCGCAAGGAACTAGAGGCTTTGATGGGAATTCAAGCCCAAAGCGTCCTTTCCAAGAAATTTTATTTTTGTTAGATAGAAAATATTTATGTATTTTTTTTTAATTTTTTTTTCAAATAAATAGAAATACAAAGAAAGCAATGCTACACCCCCATACTTAAAATTAAACATTGTCCCCAATGTTTAAAACTAAGTATGAATAATACTTGAAAGAAAATAAACTTTAAAAGGAAAATACATAAGAATAAAGATAAGCAAGGGGTGCCTCCCAAGAGCGCTTTCTTTTTCCCGTCTTTAAGCTAGACGGTTAGTGTTAGGAAAAAGGAAATCTAAAAGAGAGGTGGACAGGCAACTCCCTTAATTCGCGCTGAGGTGAATGTGTCGGCGTCAGTCGCACGACAACTCCTCCATTTATCTTGTGATTCTCCTCTTGTCCTTGAATTTGAATATATAAATCCAAATCACCTATACATACCTGAGGTGATTTGGAAAAATAAAGATGACCAGCATATGGGTCATTGATTATTTGGGGTGGCAACGACTCATCCTTAACCTGAAAATTATTAGAAATAAGTGAATCACAAATAAATGAGTCAGAAAATTTTTCGCAAGGAGAAGGCGTTTGCGAAAATATATGATTAAGCTCCGGTTGTTCCTTTTCTATAAAAAAATTCATTAGGAAAATCTACTGCATTACCAAGCGGAATAAAATTTTCGGACACAATTTTCATCAATTTTTGGTTTGATAGAAGAAATTCGCGAGTATTCATGACAAAGAAAATAAAATCCGGGTGGAGTAGGGGAAGAAACTTGTTCTTCTTCTACTTCATCCGGGGTGCCCATAACCTTAAGAAATTCTTGGTAAAGTAATTTTTCTTCATCTTCGGTAAAAGAAGTTATGGGATTACATGAGACCACATGTTCCTCCATAACTAAATTGTCCAATGATGGAGAAAAAATACTAGAAGAAATAAAATTTTCCTCTAAATTTTGGGGGAAAGTATCTATTTGAATCGGCGGACATTCCCCAAAATTAGAGTACAAAGGTAATTGCAGCGCAAAAGAAGAAGAATGAAAATTCGGATCTAAAGATTTATCTTCATCGCCCCGAAAACTATCTGGGTGACCTTGCCACCAAGAATAATCTACTTCGGGGCTAGAAGACAAATTATTAGGAGCCGAAAATTATTCTCGTGAAAATTAGAAAAATCACTAGACGAAATAATATTTTCCTCTAAATTTTGGGGGGTAGTATCTAATTGAATCTGCGGAATTTCCCCCAAATTAGAGAACGAAAACTGCGGAGTATGAGAAGAAAAACAAAAATTTGGATCTAAAAATCTATCTTCATTGCTCCGAGAACTATCCGGGTGAGCTTGCCACGAGGAATAATCTATTTCGGAGCTAGAAGAACAATTATTAAACGCCGAAAAATTATTTTTATCAAAGTTTGAAAAATTATTTTCATTAAAAGATGAAAAATTATGATCGAAATTATTATCAAAATTATTTGCATAATATTGAGGAAAATTATTTTCATAATAATTATTTTGATAATAAGAATGTAAATAACATTCCTCACTTTGATGAGGCGCACCACAATAATGACAACTAAATTGCCGTTCTCGTGCGGCTTGTAAGAGATAAAGTTGGTTTCGAAGCTCGGCAACCTTAACAGCCAATTCAGATTCTTTCATAATAAAAATAAAAAAGAAGGGAACAACCTTTACTCAAATGAATGGAATTTTATAAATATTTTTATTATATATTTTTTTGAAAAAGCGGGTTAAATTAGTCCCGGACATCCCAAGATCTACCCGGTGAAGGGTTTGCAAGGTACTAGAGGCTATGATGGGAATTCAAGCCCAAAGCGTCCTTTCCGAGAATTGAGATTGCGCTTTTTAAGATTTTTTTTATATAAAAAAAATTAAAGAGAAGGGGGAGAAGAAAGAGAACGATAAAATTAATAAATATTTCTTTTTTCGAAATATCAACCGTTCCCCAGCAACGGCGCCAAAAACTTGATGGGAAACAACGGCAAGTGTACCGTATCGAATGTAGTATAGGTTATAAAAACCAAGGTCGTATTAGACTCGGGGCGGTTGAGTACTCTTACTTCAAGAAAATCTCTATTATTTTATCAAATAAAACTTGAGTGTTGGTTTTGCAAAAAGGAAATAAACATAAGATTAAAACGACGAGTAAAAAGACTGGCACTCGATCTTGAATCACCTTGGAAAATAAACATAATAAGAACAACTTCTAATTCTCTTAATAAATTACTTGACTGTGGAGGTTCCCGATTTATGAACATACCTCTCTCGAGGATACGTTCAACTAGGTTTAGGTTGATCAATCGAACTTTCGTTCTAGAATCAAAATCCCTATGACTCTCTTTATCATAGTGAACCCCTCTATTGGATTTGACTCCAATCCGAGATAATTATGTCATCCTCGCTTGAGGAGTGCATTCAACTCTCTTTATCCTTGAAGTGATCGATTCAAATTCAAAACCTCTCGGCTATTAAAATATGAAAACACGAATGAGAATTATATATCGAAAATATAATCTCAATCAATTAAAATTCAATGATAAATCTTGAGCGATCTAAGGAAGAGAAAAAGAAGCTAGAATATAAATCATGAATTATATTTCCCTTGGATCATCTCGGTCGAGTACTAATAGAATTTACTACTCATAGAGATGGAGGAAACAACAAAAATAAAAGAAGTGCATGTGAAATTTTTCGAATCTTTATGAAGCGAGCAGGAGTTAGTCAACTCAGAGTTCACAAGCCAAACAACCAGAAGCAAATGGAGACAAACAAGTGATCTTTATTGATAGCAACTTTAAATTACAAGGCAAGGCATGCTTGGCGAGACATGATTTCGCCAGCACAAACACCAAAGGAAAAGATACAATGTTGAAGACAACTTGAGACCGCGCGGTCTCCCTTGCGACCTCAGCAACCCGCCAGACCGCAACCCGCTGCCGATCTTAGAACAACACCAACCCGCTGAACAGACCGCACCCTTCCTTTCCAAACTCCTGATTCTCCCGAACTCCAGCACCACAACTCCAAGCCGCAGACCGCCCGAATACTTTCTGAGGAAGAGGTGATCGCTGCTGCCCGCACTATCTGCAGAAGCTGCACAAGAGAAGTTCAATCAGCAGACCGCCCGGTCAGACAAACAGAGACCACAGGAAAGAAGCGAACTCAGCTTACACTTGGTGTGTCATATTTTGTTGCTACAGTGGCTCCTATTTATAGGCGTGGAACCTGATCCAGTCACCACCCTATCAGATAGGATCACCACCCTCCAGACCGCGCAACCTGATCGGTCACACCGCGCGATCAGCAACAGTACTCCTACTTCATTTTTGGTGAACTCGCCAGCTTCAACATCAACCATGAGAGACCGCCACTCTTACAGCAGATCGCGACTCCTAAGGAGATCGCCAGACCGCCCGAAGCTGTTTACCCCCTGCGTTTGCCGAGACCGCGAACACAGCCAGTTCGCCATCAACCCGCGAACTCCTGTCCGCATGCCGGTCTCCTCCTGAGACCGTGAATAGCGACCGCGCAACTAAGACCCTTAGTCTGTGAATACCACCAGAAAGCCCGGTCAGCCACCAGACCGCATTCTGGAGAAACCTGGGACAAGCTGTGTGATCACACCAGACCGCCACAGCCTTGAGGAAGACAACCCGCCACGTGGTCACGCACAGACCGCGCGCACCTGAAGATGATCAACCCTCCACGCGGTCAGAGACAGATCGCGCGGCCTTCACCTTCAGCTGCCTTGGACCAGATACCAGCGATCAAGCCAGGAGAACGCAGCTAGGATTAGACAAGCCAGACTGCAGAGGTAGACCGCCAAGTCGTGCGGTCACGCCAGACCGCCCAGTTACAAAAGTCCTTTAACTTCCACTTCAATAATTTCAACACTCCCCCTTGAAGTGGGAAGTTGAAACTAGCCCCAGTAGGCTCCTTAGCCGTGTGAACGGCCCCTTTGCCAGCACCTTTGTGAAGATGTCCGCGACATTGTCCGCACTCCGCACATGCTCGACCGAAAGAGATCCCTCCAGCACCTTCTCCCATATGAAGTGATGCTCGATCTCGATATGATTGGTCCTCGCGTGACAAACTGCATTGGTAACCAGTTTGAGAGCACTCTCGTTGTCACCGCGTAGCATAGTCGGCTCCCGAACCTCCTTGTGGACGTCTCCCACCAACCTCCTAAGCTAGATGTCTTCCTGAGCTGCCAAGGTCGAAGCCTTGTATTCTGCTTCCGTGGTGGAGACCGATACGGAATCCTGCTTCTTGTTGCACCATGATATAGCTGTAGGGCCCGCCATGAAGATGAATCCAGATGTCGACTTCCGATCATCTGAATCTCCCCCGTAATCAGCATCCATGTACCCGTGCACCTCGAAACCCGCATCCCTCCTGTATAGGAGACCCATGTCCGAGGTCGCCTTGACATACTTCAGAATGTTCTTGGCCGCTAGCAGATGAGGTACCCGTGGCTCCGCCATATATCGACTCACTCTGCCAACTGCATATGCAATATCCGGCCTCGCGATCGTCAGATAAATCAAGCTCCCAACCAGAGCTCGGAACACCAACGGATCTTGCATAATCCTCCCCTCATCCTTCCGAAGCTTCATAGCCTTCTCTAGAGGTGTGGAAGTGCACTTCCCTTCCTTCATGCAGAATCGCTCCACAATCCGCTCCGCATATCCGGCTTGGGTCACCAGCACTCCACCTTCCTTCCTCTGCACCTCGAGTCCAAGGAAATGGTGAAGCTCACCTAAGTCCTTCATCTCGAACTTGATAGACAGCTCGGCCCGAAGCTGCGCTACTTCCTCCTTCGAGTTTCCCGTCACGATCATATCGTCGACGTATAGCAGCACGATGACTTGAAGCTCCCCGCTCTTCTTGACGAACAAGCTTGAGTCTGAGTCAGAAGCACCAAATCCACAGAATAGGAGATATTCTGCGATCTTCCCGTACCACGCCCTCGGCGCTTGCTTCAACCCATACAGGGCCTTCTTCAACTTGCAGACATGCTCCAGAAAATCTTCAGACACAAATCCTGGTGGCTGGACCATGAAGATATCCTTGTCAATCTCGTCATACAAGAAAGCGTTCTTGATGTCGAGCTGCCAAATCTCCCATCCACTAAATGCCGCCAAAGCAATGATGAAACGAACTGAAGTCATTTTTGCCACCGGACTGAATGTCTCCTCGTAGTCTTCACCATATTGCTACAAGAACCCCCGAGCTACAAGGCGAGCCTTGTACCGCTCGATGCTGCCGTCAGCCTTCTTCTTAAGCTTGTAGACCCACTTGCATGTAGCAGGAGTGGTGCCCTTGGGCTTGGGCACAAGAGACCATGTCTCATTCTTCTCGAGAGATGCCATCTCCTCTTGCATTGCAACGTCCCACTCCTTTACGCCTCTGGCCTTCTCAAAGTTTGACGGCTCCCTCTCATCCAAGGGACCAGCGAAGAAACATGAGACGAAGCTCACTGCGTTTCCTCCTGTATAGCGATCAGGGGCGACGATCGCTCGCTTCGACCTCCTCAGCTCCTTCCCCTGAACCGCATTGTCTTCAGCTGCTTCTTCCCTAGCTTCCCTTCCAAACGAGCTAGGAGCATCGCTCCCCCTGCTCCCTGAACCAGATGCCCCCGTCTCGGAACTAGAAGGATATGGACCACCTGGTGACACAGGTTAGCTCCACCTGAAGATCCTCCATAGCTTTCTCCGACACCTCCATCCTGCTCTCTGGTAGCTCCACATCAGAAGACCCCTTGTAAGATGTCACCTCATCGAACACGATGTCGCGAGATACCACAAACCTCCGCGTCTCCGGGTCCATGCACTTCCATCCTTTCTTCCGCTCATCGTATCCCACGAAGACTAGCTTCCTTGCTTTCGCTTCTAGCTTCGTCCGAAGAGCATCTGGAACATGCACGTAGCAGGTGGATCCAAACACCCTAAGGTGTGCCACGCTTGGCTTCTCCTTGAACATCATCTCATGCGGAGTCAACATGTTGATGGGACTCAAAGGCATCATGTTGATGACGTTGGCAGCACAAGACATTCCCTCCGCCCGGAAGGATTTTGGGATACTCTTGGCATGCAGCCAACACTTGCAGGTCTCCGTCAGATGACGGATCTTCCGCTCTGCAACACCGTTTTGCTGTGGAGTATGTGCACAAGTGAGCTCTCTCCGGATACCTGCCTTCCTGCAGAAGGTAGAGAACTCACTGGAGGTGAACTCCCCTCCATTGTCAGTCCTCAGCTTCTTCACCCGCAGTCCTAGCCGACCCTCCATGAGCTCCTTGAACTCCACAAACTTGGAAAATTCCTCCGCCTTCTCCATTAGGAAATATACCCATACATATCTTGTGTAATCAGCGATCAACACCAGCATATACCTGCTGCCTCCGAGGCTTGGGGTAGCAGTAGGTCCCATTAAGTCACCGTGGATGCACTCCAGCGGCACACTACTCCTTATCTGCGACTTGTCAAACGGTAGTCGATGAGACTTGCCGAACTGACATCATGCGCAAACATGACCTTCACCGTAGGAAGATAGACTCGGCAGGCCCTTGACTAGACCTCTCACCGCCATAGCTTTCAGCTTGTCCATCCCTACGTGCCCCAACCTCTCATGCCATATAACGGCACCATCATTCGTCTTCATCTTGTCGACGTAGGAACTTGTCGATAGAACAAACAAGTCCTTTGCCCGTCTCCTGACATGGATGACCTCGGCCTTTACAGCCTCAAAGTTGCGTAGAAACTTCACTTCTGTTGGGCCGAACAGAACGTGATACCCAGCGTCTACAGCGTTGGTCACGGAGAAGAGGTTTTTCCTCATACCAGGCACGTGATAGACACTCTTCAAAGTAAGTGTCCCTCTATCACTGCCCAAGGAAACAACCCCCACCTTCTCTATTGGATGCACAGTATTATCAGCAGTAATGATTGCATTGTTACCTGTATAGGGCTGTGAAGAAGAAAGCTTGGTCTCGTCTCCGGTGAGGTGATGACCACACCCCGAGTCCACGATCCAGTCCTCTAGATAGTTGATAGGAGCTGAAGCTCAAACAGAAGCTGAGAAGGCTCCTCCCCAACCTCCTTCAAAGTGCCTGGCCTCAGCTTCCTCCTTCTCCGCAGCATGCCCAGCTTGGGTGACCACCTTGCAATCCTTCCTGATATGGCCATACTTGCCACACTTGAAGCACTTCGGACCTTCACCCTTCTTCTTCCCGTCAGCCTTGGGAGCATACCCCCTTTCCTGCTGCCCAGAAGTTGAAGGCCCATAGCCTCCTCCAGCGGTCTTCTTCTTCTTATCCCACTTCTTCTTCCCGGAGAAGAGCACTTCGCCATCTACCCCAGCCACCGACACCCCCGCCATCTGCCTTGCCAAACTTTCTTGCGATGCAAGCAAGTTCTCTAGCTCCAACAGAGACGACTGATTTGCCCATCCCTGCACCGCCGTCATAAAGGCAACATATTCCTTTCGCAGGCCGCAGATGATGTGCCTCTTCAGCTTCGCCTCAGAGATAGGCTCATCAGGATCCAATGCTGAGATTTCAGTGCACAAGTTCTTCATCTTCAGAAAGAAAGTGGAGATAGAAAGATCTCCTTGAGCCGACCTTGCCAGCTCATTCTCCAAGAATTGTAGCCTTGCTACATTCTTTTTGTTAAACAGCCCATCCAGGGCTCTCCAGATCTCCGCAGCCGATCCACATCCCAGAATGTGATCAAACAGATCAGGTGAAATTGCCCTCTTCAGAGTGAACTCTGCCTTCGCATTCGTCCTCCTCCAAGTTCTCACCTCAGCCCCATTATCCCCTTCCGGGATAACTTCCTGCGTCTGATCTCCTCCAACTACCTCCCAGAGGTCCTCACCTAGAAGATAGCTTTGCATACACGACTTCCACTTATTGAAGTTAGTCGATGTAAGCATCTCAATTCCAAGACCCCTCGCTTCTATTGCTCTACCACTGGTTCCTTCCTCACATAGGCGATGGCTACTCTAAGTCACTCACTGCTCTAACCACTCCAACCTGGCTCTGATACCATGTGAAATTTTTCGAATCTTTATGAAGCGGGCAGGAGTTAGTCAACTCAGAGTTCACAAGCCAAACAACCAGAAGCAAATGGAGACAAACAAGTGATCATTATTGATAGCAACTTCAAATTACATGGCAAGGCATGCTTGGCGAGACATGATTTTGCCAGCACAAACACCAAAGGAAAAGATACAATGTTGAAGACAACTTGAGACCGCGCGGTCTCCCTTGCGACCTCAGCAACCCGCCAGACCGCAACCCGCTGCCGATCTCAGAACAACACCAACCCGCTGAACAGACCGCACCCTTCCTTTCCGAACTCCTGATTCTCCCGAACTCCAGCACCACAACTCCAAGCCGCAGACCGCCCGAACACTTTCAGAGGAAGAGGTGATCGCTGCTGCCTGCACTATCTGCAGAAGCTGCACAAGAGAAGTTCAATCAGCAGACCGCCCGGTCAGACAAACATAGACCGCAGGAAAGAAGCGAACTCAGCTTACACTTGGTGTGTCATATTTTGCTGCTATAGTGGCTCCTATTTATAGGCGTGGAACCTGATCCAGTTACCACCCTATGAGATAGGATCACCACCCTACAGACCGTGCGACCTGATCGGTCACACCGCGTGATCAGCAACAGTACTCCTGCTTCATTTTTGGTGAACTCGCCAGCTTCAACATCAACCATGAGAGACCGCCACTCTCACAGCAGATCGCGACTCCAAAGGAGATCGCCAGACCGCCCGAAGCTGTTCACCCCCTGCGTTCGCCCGAGACCGCGA
This sequence comes from Dactylorhiza incarnata, assembly GCA_033032865.1. NCBI lineage: Eukaryota > Viridiplantae > Streptophyta > Magnoliopsida > Asparagales > Orchidaceae > Dactylorhiza > Dactylorhiza incarnata. The sequence continues at coordinate 7,185,209 of JAWHQI010000068.1, forward strand.
ACACAGCCAATTCTCCATCAACCCGCGAACTCCTGTCCGCATGCCGGTCTCCTCCTGAGACCGCGAACAGCGACCGCGCGACTAAGACCCTTAGTCCGTGAATAGCACCATAAAGCCCGGTCAGCCACCAGACCGCATTCTGGAGAAACCTGGGACATGCTTTGCGATCACACCAGACTGCCACAGCCTTGAGGAAGATAACCCTCCACGCGGTCACGCACAGACCGCGCGTACCTGAAGACGATCAACCCGCCACGCGGTCAGAGACAGATCGCGCGGCCTTCACCTTCAGCCACCTTGAACCAGATACCAGCGATCAAGCCAGGAGAACGCAGCTAGGCTTAGACAAGCCAGACTGCCGAGGCAAACCGCCAAGTCGTGCGGTCATGCCAGACCGCCCGACCTCCTCCCAGACCGCCCAGTTCCAAAAGTCCTCTAACTTCCACTTCAATAATTTCAACAGTGCATGATAAAATAAGAGAGGGAATGAGAGAATAAGAAGAACTATTTTTATTAATTACAAAAGAAAGTTACAACTAGAAATTGAAAGCTACAACTATTTAATTGAAAATATAAATTGCAAGAAGAAGGATTACAAGACTACTAAAATATGAAAATAACGACATGAAATGAAAGTTTAAGCCCTAAAAAATTGGTCCCTGAAGTTCTGGAGAAGCTCCCCTTAAATAGGCAGAAATTTGATGTTACACGCCCTTGGTCACGCCCGTGACCAAGGGCGTGTAAGGAGCGTGATCGATGCTGGTGCTTAGAGGGTGCATTCTGGCTTCAATGCAGGAGTTTCGGGCGCATCACGCCCTAGGTCACGCCCGTGACCTGGGGCGTGTAATCTCTAAATCTTGCAGGTGGCAGGAAACTTTGGCGGGAAGAATCGCGGGCCGAGTCACGCCCGTGACTGGATGTCACGCCCTCGGTCACGCCCGTGACCGAGGGAGTGTAACTTTAATTGATGTGGCAGGCGTGTTCTGGGAGCTGGAGTCGAGTCGCGGTCGTGACATTGGGGCACGCCCTTGGTCACGCCCGTGACCTTGGGCGTGTACTTGGCGAATTCTTCTCGGAATGACCCCGGGGTGGTGGAAGCAGGTCTGGAACACCGCGCAGGTTACACGCCCATGGGTCACGCCCGTGACCTAGGGCGTGTAAATGTACTTTTTGCTCCAAATGTCTAGAAAACCTGAAAATACAAAATAAACTTAAGTTAGCTTATGAAATTAAAATAGGAAAGATTTATATGATATAATTTAGATAAAAGATATAATTCATATTAAAATAATAATAAAACTATACTAAAAGATGAGTAAATAAATTACTCATCATTGACAAAGTTAATTTTGACAAGGCACAAGATATACAAAATCGTATTAACAGAACTTAAAGACAACATCCATAATGGAGATGATTGATCACTCCATGGAAGAATCTTAGGAAATGATATTGACATCACAGGGCAGATAGTGAGTCACACATTTGAGTTACCAGAAGGTGGTGACTCTGATGATATGATAGCTACAGTGATCAGCACTGCATTACAAATAATGAAGTTCAGTAAAGAGAAGGCCATTAATTTGAAGAAGAATGATGTATTAGAGGAATACAGGTTTCTGGCTGATAATGTACGAAAAGTCTTGCTATGCAAGATCTTTGCACATGATGTTATTCCTAAACAGCAATTATAAATCATGGGTGTTTTGGTTCTGAACAAGAGAATAAATTGGGGCAAGTGCCTACTGAAGATGATTGGTCACAAATATGCTCATAAGTAAAATGCCTACATGAGAATCATGAGCCAAATCATGATTCAACAGTACCCAATGGTATGTAAATCAAAAGGGGTGTCAATTCCTCAAGGAAAAAGGCTCAACATTGGGATCTTATCCATGTAGACCTGGCAAATTCTAAAGCCTGATCAAGCTGCACACTCTCCTCGTGCATCTCCAGCTCCTCAAAATAATGAGGCAATCATAGCAGATACCATAGCTGAACCACCAGCTCAAGATCATGCAATAGTTCCACAAGATACCATAACAGAACCTCCGGCAAGGACATCTCCTCAACAGCAACCACAACCAACAATCATCCCAGAAGACATTAAATACAATCCCTATCAATCACAATCTCAAAGACCTCAGTGTTTTGTCTCCAGAAAACCCTCCAATGAACCTATCTCCATCTCCTACTAATACACCATCTACCTCTCATGCTATACACCCTCCTGCCATTGATCAAGCGATCTCGAAATTAGTAGGGCTGGCCACTGGAACCTTTGCTGACCTGCTTCTAACACAAGCAAGAAAGTTCAACAGGAAATACTTCTAGATGGAGAAAGAGCTGAAGAAGTCACAGGAATCTCTCCAGTCAATAAGGGCAGTGATATCTTCCTCAAGATTTACTAGATTTTTCTCAACCTCACTGGCAAGTAAATTTCAGAAGGGGAGATTATTCAAGAAGAGGAAGTCCCTGCCCCAGAAGTCAATATCAACATAGAATCTGGAGACCTCAACAAGATCACAGTATTCAATAAAGTACTTCCATATGTTTCAGCTTATGTTTCAGAAGAACATGCACAAATCCAGGGGGAGCTGCTTGAGCCCCTCATCAATGAACATATCTTAGAAGATGTTGCAAATATTATTAAAGAGGCTGTCCAGATAGCTCAAGATGTTGTAGATCAAGATGCTGCACTAATTCAGGTGGAGCCTCATAAAGAAGATGACAAAGAGGATGATAAGGCTGCCGAAGAGGAGGATGAGCCCTTGGTGTTTCCACCCAGAAAAGTGACACCTCTTGTTTTCTCAAGGAACAGGAAGACCTTTCCAAAAGAATAGGACAATACAGGTACTCAGTAAAGGAACAAGGAACAATTTCTATTATACTATCAGGTGGATACATTTATGGGAAATAATCTGATTAATTGGAAGTTTATGATGTGGTCTATGTTTCTATGCACTAATGTCATTATTGTTCATTGTATATTTGTTTGTATTCAATTCTATGTCTCAGTATGATTGAAATCACATAATTTATTTGTAAAATTTGTTAAGATAAATAGGGGAGATTGTTGGGGAAAACACCCTTTGATTTATCTCACAAATTATATACAAGTGATTTCATTATCTAGCATGTATTACCCATGTTGTATAGAAAGGGTAATTTATTCATTAGATGTCTTAGGATGTCACACTCTAATTAGGGTGCAAAGACCAGTTGAAATATAGTCCAAAATTCAGTTGAGTTAAACCTACATCGAATAGAAGTCGATGCAGCTTCAACTGCAAGTCAAAGTAACTTTGAATAGAAGTAACATTAACGCAGACTGAAGTCGATGTATAAGTTGAATTCGATGCAACATTGAGATGTACTCGATGCAACATCGAGATGTACACAACGTAGAAGACAGAGTCAATCAAAGCAGTATTTGAAGTCGATGCAACTTAGACTTATAATCGACGCAGAAGTAAGAAACTCTGAGTTCAGGATTTCATCTCGATGGATATGTCAATATCTATTCGACTCAACATCGACTGCAGAGATCATTTATAATCTGAGGAGGATTTTGATGCAGCTTCTAGTAGAAATCAGAGGTGCGTCGATAAGAAGGGAAATATATTTGACGCTACGTCGAATATATGGAATATTTTGGATCTCTAACGGGTCGATTATATCCAAGAATAAAAAGGACTACAGAGAGACAATAAAGTGATTTCTGGAAGGTATTCAAAAAGGGTTTAACGGGTCATCAAAATAGAAAAAAGATTATATTATTCACTAGACATTCCAACTAAGGATACAACAGAAGAGGAAAGTGATCAAACATTATTCGACAATAGAATAATATTACTGAAGAAGATTCAGAACAAAAACAACACTTATATTATTCTTCTTCTTCTTCCTCAAGCCTTCTCTCAGACAACACACAGAAATATATATTACTGATTAGCAGCAACGCTTCTTCTCTCTGCTGCAACAAAGTGAAAGACTGGAAAAAGCTTAATAATACTTGTCTTCTTCTTCTTATAAAGGATTAATCATCTACAAGATCCAGTTCACTAACAGTGCCAAGAATCCTCAAAGAAATCTGTTGAAAGAGGATTCAAATCAGAAGACCTACTTCTTCTTCTAATCCTTTCATAGTTTCTCTTTCTTATTGTAAATTGAGTAAAGAGTTTTTAAAATCCCCCTCCAAAGGATTCAGTGGTTCAAGATCTCCTTATCAAAAGATCTAGATTGGTTCTAAGAGTCTCCTTATCAAAAGACTCAGTCCTTGGTTCTAAGAGCCTCCTTACCAAAAGACTCGGTGGTTCTAAGAGTCTCCTTGTCAAAAGACTCAGTTGTTGGTTCTAAGAGTCTCCTTACCAAAAGACTCAGTGGTTCTAAGAGTATCCTTATCAAAAGTCTCAGGCACTGGATAGTGTATTTCTACCAAGGTGGTAGAAGAGTGGATGTACTCATATTTTGGGGAACCACAATAGCTCTTATCTTTGTGCTTTGATTTTCTGTGTTGTGCACTTGTTTTATTTCTACAATCTGTATTTATTTTATTCTGGACTAGTAATCTGAATGTATAATTGTTAGATTAATTTATTGTTGTGCAATATTTGAAGAAAAGTTTTTAAAACTTATTCACCCCCCCCCCCCCTGTAGAGAATACTCAGAGGACTCACTGTGCACTTTCATACCCTATTGATCTTCTTATTCTGTACACCATTGTTCTTCTTCTGACCATCAAGGTCGCTTCTATTCTTAGGGTGTTACAACCTTGGTGATCTCTTCCAGGGAAAGCAATGTCGGTGGCTCTTCAGCAACCACACCTGCCCTATTGATCACCTTGGTCTATACACCTCTCTTCTTCTTCTGACCGTCAAGGTCGCTTCTCTTATTAGGGTGTTACAACCTTAATGAACTCTTCTAGGGAAAGTAATGTCGGTAGCTCTTCAGCAACCACACCTACCCTATTGATCATTTTGGTATGTACATCTCTTATATCTAAATTTTCTCCATCTTCTATCTCTCCCATTAAAGGAGCGGTCTGGAGTATTTGATACTGCCATCTCGGGATTTCTCTTTTTTAATAAGGGGACGTCTGGAGCATTTAAGATCGATGCCTGGGATTCTCAGTTATTTTTCTGATAAGGGGCGGTCTAGAGCATTTATGACCCCCGTCTAAGTTTCTTTGATTACTTATTCAATTAAGGGGTGGTCTGGAGCATTTAAGATCGCCACCTGGGTTTTCTCAATATATTTTTTTGTTAAGAAATGGTCTACGAAATCTAAGACCATCACCTAAGGATTTCTCTATTATCTAGTTTTATAAGGGGTGGTCTGGAGAATTTGAGACTGCCGCCTAAAGCTTTCTCTACTTATCTTTTTCATCAAGGGGCGATCTGGAGTATGTAAGATCGCTCCTAAGGATTTTCTTCTATCTATTAAAGGAGCGGCCTGGGGAAGTTAAGATCGCCGTTTATTTATCTCTGATATAAATCTATCAAGGTATTTTAGATATATCATCCATAAAAGGGCAGCCTAGAATATTTGAGATCGCCACCTGCTTTCCTTACTCTCATTGTTCTGCTAAGTGGATTGGAGCATTTGAGGCCTTCATCTATAGCAACAATGATTTGATCTTTTATACAAAATACCTCAAGTATTGGAGATCTCCATTCATTAGTAGTTGTCATCAAAATTATTGTCGAAATTATCTATAAGCGATCTTAAGTGTTTGAAACCATTATCTTTTGAATAATTATGAAAAATGTGATTTAGCATTCAAGAGATCGCCATCTTTGATTATCCCATATTCTTCAAACCAAAATGGTTTTCTGTGTGACCAAAGTATTATCGATCTCTCTTATACAGCTGATGATTCTAGCTCAACAACATTCAAAGCATGAGATCGAATGTAAATGTTACTTTTTTGGAATACGTGACCGTACATAATGAAGACGTTTGTTCCCCTATTACAAGTCTAGTGATCGATTGATATTTATTGAGATCGACTCTTCTTCACTGGGATTTATAATGTGATCGCAAATCTGCAAATATAAGATCGATATAATCGTATTCAATATAAGAAATACATTCATTCACAAAAGACAAACAAAGGTACACAAAATGTTTTCTTTTATTTCAATTTTTACAAAGTACAGGGATCGCGCGGTCTCAAAATAGGCAGTTACATTTTGAACAAATAATGAAAAGGCAGCCATAAATGATCTTCAGTCTTCTTGGTTGCTCTTTGATCTTTTCGGAGATCGCTCCTATGATGACAAAGATGCGGTCTCCTCTGAAGATTCTTCCAAGCTTCTGCGATGAACTCTAGATATTGAGCTTGGAACGCTATCGACCTCAGCTCATCACCGAGAATGTATTGTCTCCCACATAAAGTAGTAGGCTAGCTCTCCTTATTTACATCCATGGCAGTCTCTCCTTCTATTCCTTATTCATCGATCTCAGAAATAGTGACGGATGCTTCATCGATCATTCTTGCAATTTTTGGGAATAGATCTACGAATTCTACTTCTTGAAACTCAGAAGCGAGGCCGCCGCATTTGTGAAGCCGCAAAATCATCATGTCTGATACACCTTTCATATGCTTCATCATTTCCTTTTGTAAGGCAGGATTATCAATATTATAAGCGTCTTCATTCAATTTCTGCAAAAAAAAATATATGAGATCGTGCGGTCACGATGAGAAGGAGTTACAGACCGCAGGTAAAATGTTCTTACTTATAACATTTCTTGCAAGGTGTCGATGTCTTTCAGGGCCATGCGGAGAGATCGTCCCATATGGTGGTTCAAAACAACACTCTTGGCAGTTTCTTGCGCGGCCATATCGGGGAGAATCTCGGCATCAATGACATAGGTTTCTTTGGCATTGTGTTCTCCCTATAGCGCAGAAGTGACCGCATTGGCATGGCGAGTCAACTTTCCTCTCCAAAGAGGAAGGGCGGTGGACACCTTCACACTTTTTCCCTTCTTATTCCACATAAGAAGAGGCTTGCCCGTGTTGTCTTTCATCTTTTCGCAAAATCCTATCAGATGAAAGGACTCGTTGGCGAACTCTGACTCTTGAGCGGCCTCATTTGTCACCCTCTCACGGTCTCTCTTTTGCTGCATCTCCCTCTGGGTGAGGACTTCCTCATCCGGTGCTAAGGGATCGACTGTCAGGACCGCCAGGGTTGCTGAAAGGAAACAAAAAGATGAGGAAAAAGGAAAGGAAAATGGTAGTGAGTCCGCAAAAAGCTGCTTACTTTCTTCAGGTGTGACCTCAGCGACCACTGGCCAGAGGGCCAAGTAATTGAAGAGGTCGAGGTGCTTGCCGACCAGGAAGGCCAAGATCTTGAGCTCATCTTCTGAGATTACTTTGGGCTTTCTGAAAACCCCTTATCCTAGGGAAACGACAAAATCCTAAGACCGCTGAAGTCACTTTCGAACACCAAGAACCTTTCTGGACCGAAAGGAATCTTGTTTAGAAGGTTCAGGACCTTGCTGCCTTTGCAGGAAAAGTAAATCATCCCTTTGAATTCTTCCTTCTTCCTCACTTCTTTAAGTGGCTTCATTGTGAAAGTGGCGTGGAACAGATCCGTTGTAAATTTGACATTTGCCGATCTCAAGTAGCTAATGAAAACTGACATGAGACCGAAGGAGTTTGACGGAAGTTATCCAAACACAACTCCGTAATATTCCATGACCTTAAGGAATTCCCAGTGCAGGGGGAGCATCATACCGCAATCAAAGTGATCAATTGGGATGATGAGTTTATTCTCGACACCAAAATTCAGCCCTTCACATTCCTTTGGAAGTCGCACGACGCACTAATTTTGAATCTTGTGTCTTCCCAGAAAAGACACATATTCATCTTGAGAAAGTCTACATGGTTTGTGATCGACGTTCACAAAAGTTGCAGCAGTGGCAGCTCGGGCGGACACCATTTTGCGAGATCGCTGAGACCGGTGCTTGAAGCGCATTCACTGAAGTATGAAACTTCAATTCAAAACTCTGCTATTTATAGAAGTCAAAGGATATTTACGTCATGATGGCTAAATTTGAGACCGCCCAGTAAACCTCATAGACCATCAAGAAACTTCATATTGGGTAATAAATAATAACAACAGAATCGATCACAATGTATTAAGACAGCACCATCTCAAGCAGCAAGTCAAGGAATATACAAAGAAAAAATAACAGGCAACACATAACAATAGAGATCGACATCACAACATTGCACCGCACCAAAAGGGAATTAAGACATCAATATATATTACATACAGAATCAAATTGTCCAAATTTATTGTCTTCTGAGACCGCATAAAATAAAAATGAAATCATATCTCCTTGCTGGACGCTTTCTTCCAATAAAAGCGACGACAACGATCATTGTGGACACCATACTCTGATGCACTGACATTGTCGCTCTGTGAATTTTTGCGACATCCTTGTCCACTTGCTCCAAGGGGACCACGACGATCTCAGAAGATGGACTCTCTTCTTGGAGACCACCAGAGGTTCCCGGGCGCAGAGTCATGTGGGCAGGACCAGCTCTGAGCGTGGAGAGCTCAGCAGTCAGCCCAGCGGACTTCCCCTTATAATATTTAGTATCATTCTCAGATTTCTTGAGTTTTCTATTGAGCTCGGCAAGCTTTAGCTCATACTCTTCGCGAACTTGCTTTACATTAGCGTGCAACTTTTCTTCAAATTCAGTGGTCTGAGTCCTGAGTTGGTCCTCTAGCATCCGCTCCCGAGTCCGTAGTTGGTCCTACAACATCCACTCTCGAGCCCGCATAGTGAGAACATCATTAAAGATAGGTTTGAGAATATCCACAAACTGCGGAGGGATCATCAGCTTCTTTGAGATTTCTCTTTCTTCAGGGATCGATTCGATCTCTTCAGTATCTACGGTCAAAAGAAAAGAATTATTAGCTCGATTATGACTATTCAGAAAACAAAAGAGATCGAGCAGAAAATATATTTGGAATAAAAGGGAAACCGCAATCATGCAAAGGATTTTTGACTTCTTTGGAGACCGCAGTGTCTGCAGTCAGCAAAAGGAGGTCTGATCCTCTAAAGCACTCCAGGTTCATTCTTTCAAACTCCCTTTTCTGTGATATCTCTCCCTCTTTTCTTCTTTTTTTAATTATGCGTTACTAATGAGGATGTCATCTGTTTCAATGATGGTAATCTCACGCCGCTCTTTTGGAGATTGAGGTCGAAAAGCAAGCGAAGGAAGAGAAACTGGCGGTCTCGCGATCAATATTGCCTTACCAGACCGTAGAGCAGAAATAGCCTCCACGCGGTCTGCTGCTTCCTTGGTTAACTTGGCATCTTGGCCAGCATAAAGCTCTATCAGACCGGCGACCAGCGCGACCTTCTCCTTCTTGATTTGTTGTTTCTCTCCTTCCTCTTTTTCTTCTCCCCCGGTCTCCTTCCCTGTCTCCACTACTAGAAAAATGACTTTTAGCCACACTTTTTGTGCCACGGGTCAAAAATCGTAGCTAATAGTTAAGTATTAGTCACGACCCCTAATTCGTGGCTAATAAGCAACCATTAGCCACAGATGTCAAATTTGTGGCAAAAAAGAACACATTAACCATGTTTTATCAAATTCGTGGCTAAAAAGATACAATTAGCCACGATTTCTTAATTCGTGGCTAATATTTTAGGTACAATTCTTAATTCATGGCAAATATATAAGTATTAGCCACGGTTTTTTGCCATGGAAAAAAATTAGTATGAGATAATTTACTAAAGTTTAGTTTTTTGAATTTATTCATAACATATGCGTAAATATATTCATATTAATTTAAATAATATTTATCATATACTTAATTAATTTGTGTCACACACACTTCAATCATTTATATCACGTGCTATGAGGAAATCAACAACACTCAATCTAAGAGCAGAACTATTGTCGAACCACAACAAAAATATTAATATTAATTTAAACCTTAATTATCATACTTAATTAATTTGTGTCACTTATAATTCGATCACTACATCACATGTTATGATAATCTTAATTAATTATATATTTATAAATTAACTCTCAATCAAGTCACACATATAGAAATTAGTGTTTGTAGAAATTATGGGAGAGCTAAACTTCTTAAGTTTGATATTCTAAAGATGATTCTAAAGTGTAAAAGGAATCTTTTGCTCCTATAACATCTCATTTTCAATGGGTCTAGCAGATTCACTTGACCCACTGTGAGTGGTCCAGTTGGGCTCATGTGACTCATTTACCCGAATATGACTGATGCAAACTCGTATGATCGATACAAACTCGTATGATCGATATGAACTCGATGTCATTCATTTCATTCAAACCTAACAAGAATTGACAAATTTGACCGAAATAGGTCGCATTGAGCTACATGATAACTCAGAAAGACAACTATGAGTAAACAAACTCGGAATCGACTTCAATTGCATTCATTAAACTCATATGTCCAATACAAGCACAACAACACATTCAGCAACTTTTTCTCATGCGTATTTTGATATTTTATTTATCTTTGGTAATACACTCACACACACACACACACACATATATATATATATATATATCTTTATTATATAAGACAAGGAGAATGTTAACTGCAACCGCATATGGCTAATCACACCCCAAAATTTCAAAAAACCTTATTTTTTCTATCGTTAACCGCAACCCGACGCCTCCTTCCTCCCTCTCTCCATCCAACTCCAGCCCCTCCCCTTGCGCACTCCTCTCTCCACCATCACCCTCCACACACACTCAGCTTTCTCACAGTGCTTCGCTTCATAACCCGCTTCTTTCTCTAACATCAGACGGTAAACCCTTATGACATTGCCAAGCGCGCTAATACAAACACATGCCGATAATATTATTAAGAATGAGTAGTCTGGCTCAACGCCGATGACTATCATTCTCCTATAGAGGAGAAATGCCTCCTTCGAGCACAAATATCGAGTTGTGGCAAGTCAAAAATTGGGTTGCGGATAACATTTCGGGTTGAGGTTAACATTGGAGTACCACAAGCCAAATACGATTTGCGGTTAACAAGACAATATGCATATCTTTATGTTCATTCCCCTAGGATAAACTCACGATAGATAAAACCCCTTTCAAACCTACGCTTAACCCTCCCACTATCTCAACTGAAGCCTAACTCCCTCCCCGATCTCTCCCCGCCTTCTTTCCCTCGCCAGATTGTTGGTAAGATTTCCATTTTATTTTCCCTCCACGATCTCTCCCACTTTTTGTTCATATTCTCGTATTCTCCGCTACCTCTACTCATCGGAGAAGAAGTCCATTGATAGGCGACATGTACGCAGTTGTTGGAGGCGATGAGGGCTTTGAGTCTCCGATGGTCCTATTGCCCTAGCCAAAGCGGAAAAATGGGCAGTGGTCGTTTTGGTCCCGGATGATGATGTCGCTATATAGGGATGCACTAAGGAAGTACTCACCCGCAAGGGAAAGGGAGGATATAGGGTCGGCGCTTCCCCACTATTTCACTCACCAGATCATTGGTAAGTTTTTATTTCATTTTTCATTTCTGCTTTCAATTTTTGATTTCGTTTCCATCTCAGATTATTAAATGTAAAACTGTATTGCCCTATTATGTGAATAATTAATAATGTTGTTTACACTAGCATTATTACATGTATGTTAGGCTTATCAGTTGGATGAATGCAATCTTCATACTGATAGTTTATAGGATTGTAGTCTAATTCACCTAGAGGGGGGTGAATATGTCTCTTTGATTTTCCTTTTTGTTGCTAGCAGTTGTTAGAGATAATTAAGAAAACAAAAGCACAACACAGAAAGCACACAGCTATCTATAGTGGTTCCCCAAGACAGTGTGTCTATGTGTAGTCCACTTTCCCTCTACACCTCTCTAACATTTTGTTAGATAAGGCAAACACCTCCAATCTCAGCTCCAATAACTTACAACACAGATCCCTCAGGATCTCTCAGGTTTTCTCCAAGCCCTACCTTAGGCCAACCAGCCCTACCAACTCAGAGTGCTCCCACTCTTATAGCTCAGAAATCCCCTTGATTTCTACCTCGGGTCTATCAAGAGACCCTACCTCAGATTTGCGCAGAGATCCTACACTCAAGTTTTCAGCTCTACTTCTCAGGCTCAACATCCCCACAACCACTCAGGCTTAACAACCTTACAACTCAGGCTTACCAGCCCTACACCTTAGGCAGAATGCCCTACAATCTCAAAACACAAGTGTTCTTATAGAGGTTATAAGATTTGCTTACAATAGATGATAGCAATGATGTTTCCTTTAGCTTAATGTCTTCTGTTGTAGATGCACCGATGGTGATGCCTTGAAGCAGGGTTGAATGGTAAATCTTCAGACCTTGCTCCTATCTGATCCTCCTCTTCAGTAGATAAGGAAAGATCACCTTGCTCTTCTGGATAGTATAACTATCTTCTCTCCTTGTATCTTCTTGCAGGTTCAGGAAGCAGAAGGAGAGAGCTTATGGAAAGCATCAATGGAATAGTATAATGCTTTCACCTCTTTTGAGCACTTAGCACACCAGCCTCTTCTGAAATGCCCTAGGTTGTTCTTTTATACCCCTTATATCGTCAACGACTCTAAGGAGGGTCCTGCCATAGTATGAAGAAGGGTAGAATACTTTATCTTGCTTTATAGCTATTTGCGCCAAAAGCAAATCCCGCCAGTGTCGTCTTTCAGATTTGAAGTTGTCTCAGCAGTTGGGCTGAGGCAGTCTTCAGTCTCAGTGGTTGAGTTGTCTTGGTCTCAGCGGATCCACTGAGACAGATTGCCTTCTCATTGGATTTTGTCTAACTGCAACTCAGCTGAGGCAGACCCCTTCTCAGCAGCTCCTGGCCTCGTCTCAGCGGTTTCTGGCCTCGTCGCAGCGATTCAGCTGAGACGGTGAGCTCGTCTTAGTGGTTTTGATAGTAAACCACTGACTTATCCCAATGCTTGGAATAACTTAACCCTGCATAGTCATGATACAAAATAGGGTTTATCAAATACAATATATACTTAGCATTGTGAGTGATCCCTCTTCAAATCAAGGGAACATTGAGGGCAATATTCCCAACACATACTCAAAGGTAGAACTGTATTGTCGCTTCGGGTTGCTTTCTTCGACGCCATATCCACGCCGCCATCACCCATCATTGATAGAGGTACTCTCCTTCATTTCTTTTCCTCTCTTTCTCTGAATTTGGTAGCGATTGCTGAGAATAGGTAGATCTCTGAGTTCAATTAGAAGCTTAAGCCATGCATTTTTTCTTATATCAAATATTATTCTGAAACTTTTTCGGCTTCTGCTTCGACCCCGGAATCAAAGAGCTTAGGTTTTGGTATCGAATGTCCCTCATAGGATGTTCTGTTCAACCAAATGAAGGGTTCTTTCCTTATTTTAAATCTGCAATGTTTGAAGTTTTACTTTCTATTTAGGATCTTATGATTACTTTGGTTATGGTATAGTTAGGATTAAACCTTTGGGCATGGATTACTTTTCTACGGTGTTTAAAATAACCTAGAAAGATCTAATGCTTTGTTACCATTTGATCTAAAATAAAGATGCCGAATTTAAGAAACCATTTTTTGTATAATATTGATATTATAATATTAGTTTTATATATTTTGCTCTGTTAATCTTACATTCCTATACAAGATTAGTTATACATTCAGTGAATTATTACTCAAGATTGCATGCGGGCTGCAATGAAGGTTAATACTTTATTAGTCTTTGCCGGTTAATTTTGCAATGCAGGAGTTCTAATGGTGTGCATAGTGAAGGTAGCAAAGGCGGTAGCGAAGGCGGTAGCGAAAGTGTTAGGCTTCATCTGTATATTTGATGGCAGATAAAATTTTTTTGCACATAAATTGTTTTAACTACATTTGTAGCTGCAGCTCTTGCAATTATAGATGTAGATGTAGTTCTTTTATCTTAAGTTGTATTTTGATGAGAATTATGTGTATTTCTCCATTAAATTGATTGACTTCTTATGCAGAATGATAGTATTTTTGGATTGTGGTTAACACTCATCTAATTCTATTTAAATGTATTTAATTATTTGTCATAAATTTAGACAATGATAATATTTTTCTAAATAAATCAAGCATGTATTTGCCACGACTTCAAATCGTGGCAAATACTTTTTTTAATAAATCTGCCAAGTATTTGTGACGGTTTCAAATTGTGGCAGGTTTTTTTAAAATAAATCTTTCAAATATTTGTCATGGTTTCAAACCGTGGCAAATACTTTTTTTTTAATAAAACAAACAAGTATTTGTCACGGTTTAATACCGTGGCAAATAATGGACATTTAGCCACGGCAGGAAAAACCGTGGCAAAAAGTTGCTAAAATCTAGAATTTTAGCCACGGTTAATGATCGTGGCTAAAAGTCTTGGCAAAAGAGTGTTAGCCACGGACTGAGCGTGGCAAATACCTTTTGCCACGCTCGCATTAACCGCGGGCAAACCGTGACTAAAAGTCTTTTGCCAAGGAATTGGACTTTTAGACACGACAATTTGCCCTGGCTAAAAGCCCATTTTATGGTAGTGTTCCTTCTCTTTTTTCCTTCTCCTTCTTCTTCCCAGCGGTCTCCTTTTTCTTCTCTTCCGTCTTAGCGGTCTCCTTCTTCTTTTTATCTATCTTCGTCTTCTTCTTCTCTTCAGCGTTTTCCTCTCTTCCTCCAGCTTCTTCTCTCTCCCATTCTTCCTTCCTTCTTCCGCGATCAGCTCCTCTGCCTTCTCCCCCTCCTTCTTTCTCTTCTCTGCCACTTTTCTGTTCTTCTCCTCCTCTTCTTCTTCCTTCCTCTTCTCTTCCTCTACAGTCTGCCTTTCTTCTTCGCTGTTGTCGCATTTTCAGCGATCTTCCTCTCCTCCTCGGCGATCTCTCGAAGTTGCTCAGACTCGAAAGGATCAATTACCTGCGAGATCTAACATGGAAGATCATTATATGAAAAGTCATGAAGGTAACCCATCAGCTCGGAGTCTTCCTCCCTTGAAGACATTGAGACTGTGAGAGGAAAAGTGAGACCGGCGCGGTCACTTACCTTAGCATATATGTCCTTAGGGGAATGCCCGAGACCGCCTTCTTCAGACAGGACGGTTGGCTTGACCAAAGTTGTAATGGCGGTCACTTCTTCATCTTCATCGCTCCTTCTTTTAACAGTTTTGACATAAGGATCTGTCTCTTTCCTCTTTTTTTCTTTTGCAGCTTCCTGTTGCTCCACTATTTGCTGCCTAAGCCTTTCAGCTAAGCTTTTCTGCTTCTGCATCCCAGCATTTATAGCCCCTGAGGAAGCGGTCTCACCAGACTGGATGGTGGTCTGGTTAAGGGCTTCAACTGACTGCTGGCAGTCAAAGGTGATAATGCCCTCGAGAAGCCTCAACACAGGTGGCCCTGAAGAGGTTGTCGTCGCGTCAATGATGTTTGAGATCGCCAAGGTCGTGCCATCCTTCACAAGTTCTTGTTGATTCTCCTTTACAGAATAACCATCGATCTCTTTTAGAGCATCTCCTTTAGCCAGCGCCTTAGAAGATTTCACAGCCAGAGTCTTCTTCGAGCTCGCTGATTCTTTTCCGTCAACTCTCTTTTTTGAAGAGGCCTGCTGATGTAGGGTTGTCCGTGATTTTAGAGATTTGACACGAACGAAACGCCTCACTACGCCTTTCACACCTAGATCTACCGCACCTACGCAAGCATCTATCATCGCAATATGTTTCGCATCTAACACAGCACATTCACCACAAGGGGAGGAATGATCGACTCTAAAATAACGGTCGGAAGAGAGTCGGATTATTCCCCAAAATTAACATAAAGGTTGCCAATCCTTTTTGAGAGCAAAATCAAGGCTATAGGCCAAGATCCGCTCCAGCAAATTGGACCTACCTGATCCGGAATAAAAAGATTCGATAACAACGAAATCGATTCAAAAATTTGCAAACGGAGTATTTAAAAATCGCGGATAAAACGGTTGCTCGTTCTCCACAAATCTAAAGAAAGAAATCACAAAGATGGGGAAGAAGTTACCCAACCCGGATCTATATTCACACAAGATATGTGGGAGAATCACTCTCTCCCGGTTCCACCGGCGTCACACCGAATGGGGGTGCAACCTTCTTCCTTGGAGTCGCACCGAAGGAGTCCACGCCGGAGTCGCACCGAAGAGGGTTGGAGGAGGCAAGAGACGGCTTCACACCATCAAGGGGGCGGCGGCAAGAGGGGAGCCTCCTTTGGCCAAAATTCTCAAGGGAGAATTAGGTTTTGCTTTTTTTCCAAATCTTCCTTCATCAAATTAAAACACTCCTATATATAGGAGTTACCAAACAAATCCAACAATCCAATGATTGAGATGAAGATCTCATCACTCTGGATGGCTATTAACACACCAAATGTTTAATTGCAGGAAATAAATAAAAATAATACTCAAACGAATATAAAATTATTACCTAAACATGTAATAATTTTATAATCGCAATTATAAAATAAAACGCATATTAATTAGAGAATTTGGTCTTCAAGCGGGCTTAGCACGCCGTGGGCGGAGGTTGTAACGCCGTATTCCGTTAGCGTCAACATGGCACCTAAAATCTTTATGTTGTTGTGCCGCGGCAACCGGATCATCATCAAGCAGTGGTGGAGGGGTCGCGACATCAATCCTCCCCCGCTCAAAATCACGTATCTCCGATGCGTGGTCCGAGAGATAGCGGTGGAGAAGGTCAGCATCCAAGCATCGAAGCTCCATCTCGAGTACCCACGAGTCGTCTGAGGGAGGCGGTCACGTCATCGGATGAGGAAGCAGTAGGCATCACCATCAGCAGTAGTAAGTGGCTCAGCAGCAAGTGTCGCATCTGGAGTGAGAAATGTCTTGGGAAACTTGGGAAACATGTCAGCAGTAGGAATAAAAGAATGCAACTCACCATCTGATGATATACCTATGGGGACCGAAAGAGAGAGATCATCTGAACTACCACTCCCCAACCCATTAGAAATTTTAGTGGAGGGAGAATACGACAAAGAATTCAACTCTTGTGGAGGCGAAACAAACAACGTCAAATCCGAGACATTAAAAATAGGGGAGATACCCCAATCCGCAGGCAAATCCAAAATGAAAGCATTGTCACCTAGCTTCTTTATAATCCGAAAAGGGTCGGCGCGCTTTGGTGCTAACTTTTTAACGGTGCCAGATGGCAGTCGTTCGGGAACTAACCGAACTAAAACCAGATCGCCGACTTTAAAGTGTGACACTCTCCTATGTAGATTAGTGTGCGCTTGATAGGACTCATATTGAGAAGTCAAGGTATCCCGTATACGTGCATGTAGTGTTAAAATTTTTTATTTGAATCGTTTAGGAGTAAACAGGAGTTGCATCAACAGAGTTAAAGCCAAACAACCACAATGCCACACAGCAACACAAGAAACTTTATTAAAACACAAACGTCATTTACAGTGCGAGGTATACATGGCGAGACATGATTCATCAGAATCACGGAGATGAGAAGAACAAAACACACTGATGCGTGTCGGCAAGTGCACCGGTCGCTGTCAAGTAATAAATGTGGAGAGTGGAATCCCCGAATGTCGGTCTCTTGAGGAATGCAGGTTAGGTGAACGAATCGCGTTGTGTGACTCTTGTTACACAAGCGCAACACACATAAAAAAGGGGATTTTTGGTTGATTTGTCCTAATCCTAACAACAATAAAAGAAATGCGGGTCGAAGGCACCGCTTCGCTAGGCGAGATGGATGCAACGGCCGCGATGCCGTGCTTCGTGAGGCGGATGGAGTGTGCTCTAGTGCGAGAGGGTGAGGGTCGCAAACACCTCTTCACAACCGCCGTTAGCTCTTGCCAACGCGGATCAAACACCTTGCGTGCGTGCGTGAGTGAGAGAGTAGAAACGGAGTGATTCACAAGCAAGCGATGAAGGAAAGTAAAGAAACATTCATTTCAAACAACCCAAACAACACAATATTCCAGTTTACACGATTCAACGAGTACAATGAAGGAAAGAAGAAAGAGATAACCGATGGGTGAAGACTAGCGGCCGTTCACGGCCGGAATGGTAGGTTGTCGGGCTACCTCCGGACTCGGGCGGACTATGCTTCCGACGCAGAGAGCAGTCACGATCTCCCTACGTAGCTCCGTCGTCTTCGACTTCAGATTTCCTCTTCTTCTCACCGGGTCGTAGTGGGGAAATAGCTGCTTGGAGGCTTGCGGATGATGGAGAACGCTCCCGGACAATGGAGGAAGGCTTGGAATGGATGGAGGAGACTTCCCCTTGCGTAGGAGATGAAGTGGAGGCGTCCCAAGATGGTGGTCGGCGGCGTACGGAACAAGCAATCCGCTCCCGGCGGCTGAATGATAACCTAAAATCGGAACAGGCATTTATATAGGCGCTGATTTAAATAGTGCGCACGGTCATTGGCGCATGACCAGTGGTCGTGCGCACTGGAATTCTGCGATCGTGCGCACTGCCTGGGTGGAACCTGCAAGATGCGAAATTTATAAACTATAATGTTCGCACGACCAGTGGCGCACGACCGGTGGTCGTGCGCACTATCGTCGGTGGTCGTGCGCATTAGTCGAAACAGAACTCAGAAAATTAATGATAAGTGCGCACGACCAGTGGCGCACGACCGGTGGTCGTGCGCACTATCGTAGATGGTCGTGCGCACTACACCAAACAGAACTCATGAAAAAAGGGTTAAGTGCACACGATCAGTGGCGCACGACCAGTGGTCGTGCGCCATAGAACCGGTGATCGTGCGCAGTGTTCCTGTGCAGAATTGCACCGGGAACACCTGCACGAATCCTATTCCAGCACAACCACGAATCTAGCCACTGAAAGTGGCACCTAACAGTGCATGAAAACTACTAATGAAAATAAACATGAAATCACACCAAAATGGGTCTAGAAGTGCACCTAGCATGGAATATCAAATATAAACTATAACAAGGCTAAAGTGCGGTGAAATGACTGAATAACGGCCCGGATGAGTCCATAAATGTGTATATGATCAGGACTCATCACACCCCCAGACTTAACTGTTTGCACGTCCCGAGCAAACGAATCCGGCGGAGTGTGAAAACGATAGTTAACATAGAGAATTACACAAAGGAGTACGGTGCGAAGTAACATACGCATGCGAGTAGAGATTCTAGTAGAAGGAGATTCTAACTTTGCTAACTAATTTGCATAAGTATTAAAGCGTAAGTAAGGATTTAGTTATACTCAGTTGGTGAATTATGAAGAATTTGAACGATCATGCCCGGTATGAAAGTGACGAGACACTGAGGCGGGTGTTGCAAATGATTGGGGCTTAGGAATAACTCCGCTGAAATCCATCAACGTCGTGAACCATACGCTCGCCCGGTCACACTCTCTCCACGGCGCTAGCAAACTCACAAGTCAAATCAATAGGGATTTTAGGATTAAGTTGGGGCTTAGGTTACGGTATGATATTCAAAGTTAAACACGATGGCTACGCAACCCAAGTGAGCTAACAGAACGCTGCACCTCACAAAACCAACAAACTATGCTTGTGTGACACACCCCCAGACTTATCATGAAAACTAGGTGTGCACACGGCCTACTTCACAAATACCAACAAATTTTCTATTCAGCTCGGAAGGATTTCTTTTCAATATACTCTCTTTTTTTTTTAGATTTTCTTTTCTTTTAACATACTACCCTTCTATTACAAATCCTCCGGTTGGTTCAAAATCAGCAGATAGACTTTATTTCCCCTTCTCATCACAACGATTCCCAACATTACACCAAATCTAGATAATAAGTGCAGGTAACAAATATTTGGTTGCGGTTGTAGGATAAGCTTCGGGCTTTGGTGGATGAAGAGGAGCTAATCAAAAGGAGTGGTAGGCACAAATTTGGCTTGCAAAGGTGAGCGAAAAGGGCATGGAATGACAAGGCTCAAACTAGCCAAAGGGTGGCCTACATCACATTTAACTCGGCAGGTCGCTCTCACCCATGCTTCAAGAGTCGCTTGGGGCAAGTTCTTAGCCCACGAGAGAGGTAAACCTTCCTCCCGACTCGAGCAACACATGACTAGCACTCGTACACACACAACGCCGGGTTATCGTCAATTTCATTCAAATTCACCACTTGAGTATAACAAATCTAAATCTACGCAGAAATACTAAACATAAATTAGATGCATGGAGACAATCTAGTTCTACTCAAATTCTACCATAACATGCGAAGTGACTAGAACACTACATGAGTCAACATCGCACTCCAAATAATAATTCCTACGTTAACAACCTATTTCACATTCCAACCAAAATAGTTTAACCAGAACAACCACAAAAAGATAAGCGCGCACTCAAGTGGGTGAAATGATGTGTGAAGCATGCAAACAATGATAATGACTAGGATAAATAAGAAACAAACTTCTAATATGCAGTGCAACTCGTGCACAGTGGATGACAACATACGCTCCCCCAGACTTAGTCTAAACAATACATCCAGAAATTGAAGAAAAAAGAGGGGAGGAAGTGTTACCCAATGCTCAGAATTGAGCATACCAGACGATTGGCGTTTACGATCAAGAACAGTCCGCAGCATCCGCACCAACGAACACAAAACCTGCAAGCACAAAACTCAAAACAACAAAAGCATATGCAAAAGCTGAACTAAAAGAAAGTTAGATAGAAACTACAAAATCAGGAAATCTGGGTTGTCTCCCAGTAGCGCTTTTATTTAACGTCCTTAAGCTGGACCAAATACCTGTATTAACATTGTTTATAAAATGCAGGAATTAAAAGAGAAGTTCTCAAAAAAGAAAGAGTTTCACAAAAATAAGAGAAAAGAAGGAAAAATCAACTGCCGGCGCTTGAATGGTGTCCGTCTCCCAATGTCAACAACTGACACTCCTTGTTTATAGTGGCACCATCGTATAACTTCAGCTGATGCCCATTGACCTTAAATTTGTCCCCCTTTTCTCCAAATATTTCTGTGGCACCGAAGGGGGAGACATCGGTCACTGAGAAAGGACCACTCCACCTCGATTTTAACTTCCCTGGGAAGAGGCGGAGACGGGAGTTGTAGAGCAGCACTTGGTCCCCAATTTTGAACTCCTTAGGAATGATGTGCCGATCGTGCCATTTCTTTGTTTTCTCCTTGTAGATGCGAGCGTTTTCATAAGCGAAATGACAGAGCTCCTCTAACTCGTTGAGTTGGGAACGACGCACCTCGGCCGCGGCTCCAATGTCCATGTTCAACAGTTTGGTTGCCCATAATGCTTTATGCTCCAGCTCCACAGGGAGGTGGCATGCCTTGCCATAGACTAATTGAAACGGAGTCATGCCGATGGGTGTTTTGAACGCAGTCCGGTAAGCCCATAATGCGTCGTCGACCTTTTTAGCCCACTCCTTCCTATTTGAATGTATTGATTTCTCGATTATTCGCTTGAGCTCGCGGTTGGAAACTTCGACTTACCCGCATGTTTGGGGGTGGTATGCCAAAGAAATCTTATGATGGACCCCAAACTTTTTCATGAGCTGCACAAACTGCTTATTGCAAAAATGACTACCGCCATCGCTGATGATAGTTCTCGGTGTCCCAAACCTGGAGAAGATATTCTTGTGGATAAAGTGTAGCACAGTGTTGGCATCATTCGTGGCAACCGCCTCAGCTTCCACCCATTTTGAAACATAATCAACTGCCACAATGATATAATGCTTACCATGCGACATTGGGAAAGGACCCATGAAATCTATCCCCCAGACATCAAATGGTTCGCAGACCAGCATGTTATTGAGGGGCATCTCATCACGCCGGGAGATATTTCCGGTCCTTTGGCATTCGTCGCACTTGGTGACATAGGCATGGGCATCCCGGAAGAGGGTCGGCCAAAACAATCCGCATTGCAGGATTTTTCGTGCTGTTCGAATGGCCCCGAAGTGCCCGCCAGCTTCTCTATCATGGCAGTGCTGCAATATAGACTGAAACTCGGCTTCCGGAATGCAACGCCTGATAATCCCGTCGCTGCATGTGTGAAATAAGAGCGGATCTTCCCAAAAATAGTATTTTGAGTCAGAGGCGAGCTTCCGTCTTTGCTGAGGGGACAGATTCGGGGAGAAGGTTTTACAAGCCAAGTAGTTAGCGATATCTGCGTACCATGGTGCTGTTGCGGGGGCGTAGTAATTGCGAATAATTTTTCATCCGGGAAATAGTCGTCTGTTTCCTCCACAAAGCTGTTGGGAGTGTCGTACTCCAAACGCGAGAGATGATCAGCAATCACGTTCTCCACCCCTTTCTTGTCTTTGATTTCCAGATTGTATTCCTGCAAAAGTAAAATCCAACGAATCAGACGCGATTTGGATTCTTTTTTGCTGAAAAGATACCTGAGAGCGGCGTGGTCCGTGTATACGATTACTTCGGAAAGTACCAAGTACGAGTGAAATTTTTCAAAAGCGAATACCACGGCTAGCATTTCCTTCTCCGTGGTGGTATAGTTTGCTTGCGCGCTGTTGAGAGTTCGACTGGCATACGCAATAGTGTGAAAAGTCTTGTCTTTCTTCTGACCGAGTACAGCACCTACGGCCGCATCACTTGCGTCGCACATGATAATAAAAGGTAAAGTCCAGTCGGGTGCCACCAAAATTGGAGCCGAGATGAGTTGTCCCCGTAAGGTTTCGAAGGCCTGCATGCATGCTTCGTCGAAGTGGAAGGGGACGTCCTTGACAAGCAGGCGAGATAAAGGCTTTGAAATGGAGGAAAAATCCTTGATGAACCTTCGATAGAAGCTCACATGACCAAGAAAACTTCGGATGCCTTTCACTGACATGGGTGAAGGGAGGTTTCTGATAACACTTACCTTCGCTTGATCCACCTCGAGCCCTTTGCAGGAAACTTTATGCCCCAACACAATTCCTTCGCGCACCATAAAGTGGCATTTCTCCCAGTTCAAGACAAGATTGCTGTCTTCACACCGCTTCAAGGTCTTGGCCAAATTTGCGAGGCAAATGTCAAAGCTGCTGCCAAATAGAGTAAAATCATCCATGAAAACTTCGAGGAAGTCCCCCACCATGTCAGCAAAAATGGCGAGCATACAGCGTTGGAAGGTTGCGGGGGCATTACACAGTCCGAATGGCATTCTTTTGAACGCAAAGGTACCGGAGGGACATGTGAATGTTGTCTTGTCTTGATCAGATGGGTCTATTAAAATTTGATTGTACCCTGAGTACCCATCCAAGAAACAGTAGTAATCCTGCCCCGCTAACTTTTCTAGCATCTGATCAATGAAGGGGAGCGGAAAATGGTCCTTGCGCATTGCATCGTTCAGCTTGCGGTAGTCGATGAAGACTCTCCACCCGGTGATCATTCGGGTCGGTATCAGCTCGTTCTTTTCATTGGCAACGACAGTGATCCCTCCTTTTTTTGGTACCACCTGGACTGGACTGACCCATTTGCTATCGCCGATTGGGTAAATGATGCCAGCGTCTAAAAGCTTTATCACTTCAGCCTTCACTACCTCTTGCATTTTCGGGTTCAGCCGCCTTTGGGGCTGTGCTGTCGGTTTGTACTGATCTTCAAGGAGGATCTTGTGCATGCAGACCGTGGGGCTGATTCCCTTAATGTCTGCAAGAGAACGTCTGAAGACCTTGTGGTACCTTCTCAGCACGCCCACTAAGGCATTTTCGTTGGCGGCGGACAGGGCTGCAGAAATAATCACAGGATGCGTGGTATTTTCTCCAAGGAAAACGTACTTTAGATAATCCGGTAGTTGTTTGAGAGTCGGACAAGGGTTTGGATTAGTAGAATCGTTGGAAAGCTCTCCGATTGAATGTGACAAATTGGGCTGGTTCAAGTGTGCACCGCCTTCTCCCATGTCTTCGCGCTGCCAACACACCTCGCTGTCATCCAAATCCACATCGATCTGACCATCGAATTCTTCAAGCGCCTCTGCCGGTTCGCACTTCGTAATTTCAAAGAGTTGCGACGGGTTGTGGACGTTGAAAGATATAGCATCCTCCCCCAGTCTGAGTGTGAGCTCCCCCTGTTCCACATTAATAATAGCACGAGCAGTGGCGAGAAAGGGCCGCCCCAAGATAATGGGTACTCTTGTATCAACCTTCATGTCTAGAATGATAAAATCGGCTGGAAAAGCGAGACCGTTTACAACTATTGTGAGGTCCTCGACGATTCCTGACGGCTTCTTGATCGACCGATCAGCTAGTTGTAGCATTACCTGCGTTGGCTTCAAGATCCCAGCACCAAGTTCACGAAAGATAGAGAGCGGCATCAAGTTGATTGATGCCCCCAAATCACAGAGTGCCTGGCTGAAACGGTGATGGCCGATCCTGCACGGAATCGTAAAGCTGCCCGGATCTTTGCACTTTGTGGGCAAATTGGAAATGATGGCGGAGCACTCCTCGGTGAGGTCGATAGTTTTGAGACCCTCCAACTGCTTCCGCTTCGAAATCACATCTTTCAAAAACTTGGAGTATCCCGGCATTTGAGAAATAGCTTCAATCAGTGGTATGCTCACTTGCACTCATTTCATTATTTCCAAGAATCTGAGGAATTGCCTCTCGGATTTCTCGTTTCGCAACCTGTGGGGGAATGGGGGGTGAACAGCACTTTTCGAGGTCTGTGCCTCGCTCACGGGATGCGGCTCAATATGAATCTGAGTCAGCTTCTCAGTCGTGTCTTCATTATGCTTGTCAGTGGAACATGCAAGTGGTCCCTGTCGAGGAGGGTTGTCAACACTTCTCCCACTTCTCAATCGCATGGTGTTCACTG
The DNA here is from genome assembly GCA_033032865.1 of Dactylorhiza incarnata. Lineage (NCBI taxonomy): Eukaryota > Viridiplantae > Streptophyta > Magnoliopsida > Asparagales > Orchidaceae > Dactylorhiza > Dactylorhiza incarnata. The sequence goes on from JAWHQI010000068.1 coordinate 7,209,977, forward strand.
ACTCAGGATGCTGACTTGCAAGCCCAGAAACAACATCGGACAGAGTCCCTATAGCAGAGCGAAGCTGTTGGATTGCGGCTGATTGGTCATTCATTTTATTCAATACCCCGACCACCAAAGTTGCTAACTGTTCCGGTTGTTCTGACGGCATAAAATCCGTTGCTCCTTTGAATGTCACGGCATTAATTGCAGCAGTACTTGGGGGGCGAATGACATGACTCCAGTGCTGACTGGTGTGAACAATATTCACGACCACTTCCCACGCGTCCTTCCCCGGTTTATTAAACAGGGCCCCTCCAGCTGCCATATCAAATAATAGACGGAATTTGTCCAGCACGCCGAAATAAAAAATCTGAATTAAAAAAACTTCTGAAAGATCTTCACGGTAGCATCCCCTATGCAGGGATTGAAAACGCTCCCAAGCATCAACTAACGTCTCCTCCTTCCCCTGTCCAAAGGTTACGAGTTCCCTGTACTTGTCCAAAGCTTGGGTACGATGTTGAAACTCTTGCAAAAATCTCCCTTCGAGTTGTTTCCATGTGATCACCTCTCTTCTCCGGATATCCCAATACCAACTTTTGGCTTTTTTATGCAAGGAGAATGAAAATGCCAGAATCTTTTGCAGGTCGTTTTCAACTCCACTGAAAACACATGTGTAATAGATTTCTAAAAAGTCCTGCATGTGTTGCACCGTGTCTTCTTGCTCGTCCCCACTGAACTTGCAGTTCACAGCCATGTACTCAATGACGTCGGAGGAGATCCCGAAGTCATGATTGTTCCTTTCTGCTTGGTCCCTTAAATCATTTAAGCTTCCTTGATAGATGCATTCCTGAATGGAGGTCATGCTGCGAATACTTGCAACCCAAACGATTAGCGTACGGTGGAAAAGCCGAAAGTAATCAGATGTGCGTATCGAAAAGAAACAGAGATACCAGAGGTGAACAAAAGAGGTAAAAGAAAAGAAAAAGAAAATCCTCGTGCAACAATTCTTCACGCAGACGAATTCATCACGTCTGCACTCCCCGGCAACGGCGCCAAAAACTTGATGCGTGTCGGCAAGTGCACCGGTCGCTGTCAAGTAATAAATGTGGAGAGTGGAATCCCCGAATGTCGGTCTCTTGAGGAATGCAGGTTAGGTGAACGAATCGCGTTGTGTGACTCTTGTTACACAAGCGCAACACACATAAAAAAGGGGATTTTTGGTTGATTTGTCCTAATCCTAACAACAATAAACGAAATGCGGGTTGAAGGCACCGCTTCGCTAGGCGAGATGGATGCAACGGCCGCGATGCCGTGCTTCGTGAGGCGGATGGCGTGTGCTCTAGTGCGAGAGGGTGAGGGTCGCAAACACCTCTTCACAACCGCCGTTAGCTCTTGCCAACGCGGATCAAACACCTTGCGTGCGTGCGTGAGTGAGAGAGTAGAAACGGAGTGATTCACAAGCAAGCGATGAAGGAAAGTAAAGAAACATTCATTTCAAACAACCCAAACAACACAATATTCCAGTTTACACGATTCAACGAGTACAATGAAGGAAAGAAGAAAGAGATAACCGATGGGTGAAGACTAGCGGCCGTTCACGGCCGGAATGGTAGGTTGTCGGGCTACCTCCGGACTCGGGCGGACTATGCTTCCGGCGCAGAGAGCTGTCACGATCTCCCTACGTAGCTCCGTCGTCTTCGACTTCAGATTTCCTCTTCTTCTCACCGGGTCGTAGTGGGGAAATAGCTGCTTGGAGGCTTGCGGATGATGGAGAACGCTCCCGGACAATGGAGGAAGGCTTGGAATGGATGGAGGAGACTTCCCCTTGCGTAGGAGATGAAGTGGAGGCGTCCCAAGATGGTGGTCGGCGGCGTACGGAATAGGCAATCCGCTCCCGGCGGCTGAATGATAACCTAAAATCGGAACAGGCATTTATATAGGCGCTGATTTAAATAGTGCGCACGGTCATTGGCGCACGACCAGTGGTCGTGCGCACTGGAATTCTGCGATCGTGCGCACTGCCTGGGTGGAACCTGCAAGATGCGAAATTTATAAACTATAATGTTCGCACGACCAGTGGCGCACGACCGGTGGTCATGCGCACTATCGTCGGTGGTCGTGCGCATTAGTCGAAACAGAACTCAGAAAATTAATGATAAGTGCGCACGACCAGTGGCGCACGACCGGTGGTCGTGCGCACTATCGTAGATGGTCGTGCGCACTACACCAAACAGAACTCATGAAAAAAGGGTTAAGTGCACACGATCAGTGGCGCACGACCAGTGGTCGTGCGCCATAGAACCGGTGATCGTGCGCAGTGTTCCTGTGCAGAATTGCACTGGGAACACCTGCACGACTCCTATTCCAGCACAACCACGAATCTAGCCACTGAAAGTGGCACCTAATAGTGCATGAAAACTACTAATGAAAATAAACATGAAATCACACCAAAATGGGTCTAGAAGTGCACCTAGCATGGAATATCAAATATAAACTATAACAAGGCTAAAGTGCGGTGAAATGACTAAATAACGGCCCGGATGAGTCCATAAATGTGTATATGATCAGGACTCATCACACACCAAAACAAATCTGGCGGCTAGACAAGTTGAGACCGCACAGACCGCTCGACTCCAGAAGTCGCCCAGCTTGACCTGATATCGCGCGAACAGAAACTGGACAGACTGCCAGCACTGCAAGACCGCACCTCAGACCGCACGAACTGGAGCTTTATTGGAACAAAGAAATGAAGTTGTCGCCAGACCGCAACTCAGATCGCCTAATCGCTGAAGGTCGCCTGATCGCTGAGCTCACTGCCAACAGCACAAGAACGAACATAAACCAGCTCGCAGACTGACTGCTGCCGAACTGTTTATTCTAGCCGCTGGGAATCACCAAGGAAGGAGACCGCAACCTGTTGACCGCAAACTTGTGAACACAACAAACAGTCAACTCGCTTCCGAGACCGCCCGACCTCAAAGTGAGACCGCACGAATTAACCCAGGCTCAGTTCTTACAGTTCTCGTTATGAATGATGAGCCCTGCACCCTTATTTATAGGCGGGTAGATGGATGTCATCACCACACAGGAGAGGTACAATCACCACCCATCAGATCGCCAGCGGTCTCATAATGCAGACCGCGCGATCACACTACCCGGACGAGCATCCGACCAAGATCGCAGCTCAGCAGACAGATCGCGCATAGGTCACGCGAACACGAGACTGTGCACAAGCCGTGCGGGCACAAGATCGCTCCTCCCTTAGATCACAAGGAGCAAACAAGAACCATCTGGCCGACTTAGAACAAGTCGCCAGATTGCCAAGCACAAACCGCCCGGACAGGCGGTCACACATAGGAACAGACCGCCCGGTCTTCCAACAAAGAAGACAGGCCAACCAGCAGACCAACTCGGGAATAGACCGTAGCTACTAAGAACAGACTGGCAAAACCAGCAATCCGCCAGAACAGACCGGCAGAATACAAGCACAGGCCGCGCTGTCTCGGCGGTCTCCCAAAATCAGACCGCCCGGACTCCTCCACTACACTTCAAAATTTCACCACTCCCCCTTGAAGTGGGAAGTGGAGACTAGCCCGAGTAAACTCTGCAACCGTGTAAACGGTCCCTTCGCCAGCAGCTTTGTGAAGATGTCTGCGACATTGTCCGCACTCCGAACATGCTCGACCACAAGAGATCCTCCCAACACCTTTTCACGAATGAAATGGTGCTCAATATCAATATGCTTCGCCCTCGCGTGACAGACTGGATTATTAACCAGCTTGAGAGCACTCTCATTGTCCCCGCGTAGCATAGTGGGACCTCGAACCTCCTCATGAACGTCCTCCACCAACCTCCTGAGCCAAATGGCTTCCTGAGCTGCCAAGGCCGAAGCCTTGTACTCCGCTTCTGTAGTAGATACGGACACCGAGTACTGCTTTTTGTTGCACCAAGAGATAGTTGTGGGGCCCGTCATAAAGACATAACCAGACGTTGATCTCCAATCATCCACGTCTCCCCCGTAGTCAGCATCCATGTATCCATGCAACTCCAAGCTTGACCCTCTCCTAAATAGGAGACCCAAATCAGACGTAGTCCGGACGATCCTCCGAGATGAACCCCGGTGGCTGGATCATGAAGATATCCTTGTCAATCTCTCCGTATAAGAAAGAATTCTTAACATCAAGCTGCCAAATCTCCCATCCACAAGATGTTGCCAATGTACAACCCCCATATTTGCTGAGCTGATTTGGTTAACCCAGACTCAGCATAATTGCGGCGGGTCCGAAGGAGATGGAAGGAGCAATGGATCAAGCGGGTCGAGCACCCACCTTCCTCGGCTGAGTGGGGGGGACATCCCCCACTCACCCGGCCCTTTGAGCGAGTGGGAAGAATCCCACTCGGCGAGTGGGGGAACAACTCTTAAGGGGGCGAGTGGGGGCGGCTCCCCACTCGCCCAAGCCCTTAAGGGGGTGAGTGGGGGCAGCCCCCCACTCGCCCAAACCTCTTAAGGGGGTGAGTGGGGGCAGCCCCCCCCCCCCACTCGCCCAAACCCCTTAAGGGGGGCGAGTGGGGGCAGCCCCCCACTCTCCCAAACCTCTTAAGGGGGCGAGTGAGGGCAGCCCCCCACTCACCCAAATCCTTAAGGGGGCGAGTGGGGGCAGCCCCCACTCGCCCAAGACCCTTAAGGGGGCGAGTGGGGGCATCCCCCCACTCGCCCAAGTCCCTTAAGGGGGCCAGTGGTGGCAGCCCCCCCCCCCCCCCTCCACTCGCACAAACACTTAAGGGGGCGAGTGGGGGCAGCCCCCCACTCGCCCAAACTCTTAAGGGGGCGAGTGGGGGCAGCCCCCCCCCCCCCCCCCCCCCCCACTCGCCCAAACCCCTTAAGGGGGGCGAGTGGGGGCAGCCCCCCACTCACCCAAACCTCTTAAGGGGCGAGTGGGGCAGCCCCCCACTCACCCAAATCCTTAAGGGGGCGAGTGGGGGCAGCCCCCCACTCGCCCAAGGCCCTTAAGGGGGCGAGTGGGGGCAGCCTCCACTCGCCCAAGTCTCTTAAGGGGGCGATTTGGGCGAGTGGGGGAAGCCCCCCACTCGCCCAAACTCTTAAGGGGGCGAGTGGGGGCAGCCCCCCACTCGCCCAAACTCTTAAGGGGGCGAGTGGAGGCAGCCCCTCACTCGCCCAAACTCTTAAGGGGGCGAGTGGGGGCAGCCCCCCACTCGCCCAAACCCTTAAGGGGGGCGAGTGGGGGCAGCCCCCCACTAGCCCAAGCCTCTTAAGGGAGCGAGTGGGGCAGCCCCCCACTCTCCCAAACCCTTAAGGGGGCGAGTGGGGGCAACCCCCAATCGCCCGTTCCCTCCCTTTGGGGGGATTCTGGCTATTCGCAGTCCGATTTTGGCTATTCGCAGTCCATTTTTGGGAAAGTCTATAAATAGACCCCCATGGGCACCTTGGGAAGGGTTGGTTCCTACCCCCTCCCACGCGTGGTCTTGTGAGCAAGCACCCCCCTCCCCTTGTCATCGAAGGTTGACGGTGAGGTGGTTCTTAGTGCCCTCCAAGGTGCCCAGGCTCAGTATTGGCTTGGGAGGGGAAGCGCTCTAAGATCTTCCGGGTATGTGGTGGGACCTCCACGCTGCAGCTTTAGGGGTCCGTTTGTGGACTTATGTGTTCTTCAAGGGTAAGGTTCTTCGGTTCTTAGTGACTGGTCAAGGGTCTTTCTCAGGTCAAGTAAGGGTTAGCTGCATCCCCCTTGCGAACGTCAAAACCGGGTTACTGGTTTCAACATTATGGTGCGGTGAGCGTGGAAGCAGCTAGTTCGGAAAGCTCTGAGCAATTCTCATGGCTGGAAGCGATGAGCTGGGGGACTCACCCCCTACCGGCGAGTGCATGAAGAAAGGTGACGTCGAGGAGTTCAGGAAGTCAATCCAGGAACTCTTACGGGTCGCACTCCCCCCTCACAGCGAGTGTTCGACACCACCCGCACACGTCCTTACCTCGCCATCCCCAGCGGAGACAGAGCATGCACGTCGACAAGAGAAGGGGAGGAGGGGGCGGTGTCCCTATTCTTGATTCAACAGAAGCATGGAGAGACGCTGGGAAGCTACGCGGATCGGTTTCAGGAACAAGTCCTCCGCCTCCAGATTGATCAGGGAAGCAGGAGGGACCAGGAGAAAGAGAAGGAATAAGAAGACAAAGAAGATGAAGGAAGTAATGAAGGAGATGGTCAAGGTGCATGTGACCAAGTAGGCCAGAGAGGCGCGTTGTAATAAAAATGTAACTCCTCGATGATGAATGAAAAAGGTTCCAGGTAACACCTATGATAAGATCCCCAACTAGAGGCCATTCTCCGGGCTCGGTTATGCCAGCAGATGGGAGACTCATCGGGTCGACTTGCTACTTGGTAGCTGATTTAGGAGGGCGCTGAGTTCCTCTGTCTCCAGGCAAGATGAGCCCCTAGGACACGGGTGGATACCTCTACCTCCCATTAGATTGGGAGGGCGGTGAGTTCCCCTGTCTCCAGGTAAGCAAAGAACCTAGGACGCAGATGGGTACTCCCGCCTCCAACTGATTTAGGAGGGCGTTGAGTTCCTCTGTCTCCAGGCAAGCTGATCCCCTAGGACACGGGTGGATACCTCCGCCTCCCATTAGATTGGGAGGGCGGTGAGTTCCCCTATCTCCAGGTAAGCAAAGCACCTAGGATGCGGATGGGTACTCCCGCCTCCAACTGATCTAGGAGGGAGCTGAGTTCCTCTGTCTCCAGGCAAGTTGAGCCCCTAGGACGCGGGTGGATACCTCCGCCTCCCATTAGATTGGGAGGGCGGTGAGTTCCCCTGTCTCCAGGTAAGCAAACACCTAGGACGTGGATGGGTACTCCCACCTCCAACTGATTTAGGAGGGCACTGAGTTCCTCTGTCTCCAGGCAAGCTGACTCCCTAGGACGCGAGTGGATACCACCGCCTCCCATTAGATTGGAGGGCGTTGAGTTCCCCTGTCTCCAGGTAAGCAAAGCACCTAGGACGTGGATGGGTACTCCCGCATCCAACTGATTTAGGAGGGTGCTGAGTTCCTCTGTCTCCAGGCAAGTTGAGCCCCTAGGACGCGGGTGGATACCTTCACCTCCCATTAGATTGGGAGGGCAGTGAGTTCCCATGTCTCCAGGTAAGCAAAGCACGTAGGACGCGGACGGGTACTTCTGCCTCCAATCGGTAAGATCCCCGACTAGAGACCATTCATCGGGCTCAATAATGTCGGTAGATGGGAGGCTCATCGGGTCAACTCGCTACGGGCAAGATTTCAGAAAGGGTAATTGGTTTGATAAGATGGTGGAGTTCCTCCGCCTCTAGGTGAAGGTAAGCACCTAAGACGTGGGTTGGATCTCTGCCTCAGTTGCTTTGATAAGGTGGTGGAGTTCCTCCGCCTCTAGGTGAAGGTAAGCACCTAAGACGCGGGTTGGATCTCTGCCTCAGTTGCTTTGATAAGATGGTGGAGTTTCTCCGCCTCTAAGTGAAGGTAAGCACCCGGGACGTGGGCTGGTTCTCCGTCCCTGGACAGTTCAAGAAATTGTTAGTTCCCTCCCCCTCCAGGTGAGCTCGGCTCCCTGGTAGGTGTGGAGTTCACTCCCCCTCCAGGTGAGCTCGGCTCCCTGGTAGGTGTGGAGTTCCCTCCCCCTCCAGGTGAGCTCGGCTCCCTAGTGTGGAGTTCAATCCCCCTCCAGGTGAGCTCGGCTCCCTGGTAGGTGTGGAGTTCTCTCCCCCTCCAGGTGAGCTCGACTCCCTGGTAGGTGTGGAGTTCACTCCCCCCACCAGGTGAGCTCGGCTCCCTAGTAGGTGTGGAGTTCCCTCCCCTCCAGGTGAGCTCAGCTCCCTGGTAGGTGTGGAGTTCACTCCCCCTCCAGGTGAGCTCAGCTCCCTGATAGGTGTGGAGTTCTCTCCCCCTCCAAGTGAGCTCGGCTCCCTAGTAGGTGTGGAGTTCACTCCCCCTCCAGGTGAGCTCGGCTCCCTGGTAGGTGTGGAGTTCTCTCCCCCTCCAGGTGAGCTCGGCTCCCTGATGGCGCAAATCTCGCACACCGCTATAGGCAGTAGCTAGACTGCGGCACAAAACGGCAGTGTACCGATCGTTCAAGTAATATAAAATGGGAATGAATCCCCAAGTATCGATCTCAAAGGAACACAGTAAGGTGGAGCTTACGTTCGAGGAAGGACTTGAGATTGAAGTCCTTTAGGTCAGATGGAATGCGGAAGAGTTGGTTTGGCTTTTGGAAAATAAAAGAAAACAACTATAACTACTCCTATGCAGGCCTTGAGCGCACTGCTTCGCTAGGCGGGATGAAAACTAGGCAGGCCTTGAGCGCGCTGCGTCGCAAGGGCGGATGGACGAGTAGGCAAGCGGAATCGAACTATGCAGGCCTTGAGCGCGCTGCTTCGTAAGGCGAATGGATTACACGGGCCGCTATGCCACGCTTCACTAGGCGGATGGAAGAGTAGGCTTGCGGATGGAGTGGGTCACACCGGCGGAATGAGGGTCGCAAGCACCTCTTTGCAAAGCACACCTCTAACAATTGTTAGGGCGGCACAACACAAACAAGAATCCATACCACAAGGCACACCTCAAAATGATAAGCAAGAATACCCAATTTACATAGACATAATTAAGTACAAATGTTAATAGTCAACACACACTTCATCAAATATATAAGAAGTACAACTAAACTATCAACTACAAGGGGAGATAAGTGTGCGAAATCGACCGACTCCGAAGTCTTGTTGAGGATTCACGGAAGGAAACGTCGGGTTGTCAATCCGCGTCCAAGCTCGGTCCTCAACAGTGTCCGGGGTAGAGAAGGCTGACACTACCTTCCAGTGGACCCGTCTTCTTCGTGTCACGAACCGGAGGAATGATCGCAAGCTGCTCCAATCTTGAAAGAGAAGGCTAGGTTGACTCCCTTCTTGAAGCCCAAGGATGAAGGAGGAGGCCAAGAGGAAGCTCCGGCGACGATTTGGCGTTGAAAGCTTGCCCGGAGGTCCTCCCTAAGGTGGGCGGTGCTGGAGGGGTCGGAACTCCCCGAAATAGGCGGAAAATGGCAGTCTGGAAGTGATCTCCCCGACCTAAAATCGCATCTTTCTATTTATAGACGGAGCAGAAATACACAACACGCACGGTCAACGGCGCACGACCAATGGTCGTGCGCGAAGAAATGCCTCTGATCGTGCGCGAAGAACCTGTAGCATAGCCAGATCTGCACAGAATCGCACGGTCAGTGGCGCACGACCAGTGGTCGTGCGCGAAGAAGGCCAATGATCGTGCGCGGTCACTCAATCAGGGCTCACTCAGGGACGGGAATTAACGCACGACCAATGGTCATGCGCCTGGTCGTGCGAAAAGGAAAATGCACGACCAGTGGCTTTTTCGACTGAAAATCCCCTAGAACCCATCCCGAGTGTCGCACAACCCTTGGACCTGCATGAAAATATACTAGACCACAGAAATACATGAAAACACACCAAAATGGGCATAAACGTGCACTAAGCAATGAAATGGGCAACGCGATCAAATAGAATTGAATATAGGCCTAAAGTGAAGTGCAAGTGCATGAAAACTATCCCAGATGAGTCCGTAAATGTGTATATAATTGGGACTCATCACATCCCCAGACTTAAACGTTTGCTCGTCCCGAGCAAATCATCTCAGGGCGAAGAAAAAGAGAACTAGTTGGCTAGGCAGTTGTACGAACGAAGTACCATGCGAAGTCGCATCCTCATGCACAAAGATAAATAGTAGAAAACAATTCTACGTATGCACAGTAGTTTTTATTTTCTAGAAACGTAGAAGACATATTACTCATACTCCTAATGTGAATCACAGTGAATCATCCGGTTACGCGTAGAACGAAAGTAGACGGACAGTGAGGTGAGCATTGCCAATGATCGGGTCTCGGGAGGATCTCCAAAGGAATCCACCAATGTCGATGACCATACGCTTGCCCGTTCACACTCTCTCCACGGCACTGGTTTGACTCGAGCGCGCAAATCAATAGGACTTTAGGATAAAACAGGGCTTGGGTTTAGGTGGGGTATAACAACGGTAAACAAGAAGGCTAAGCACACCAAACCCAAATGAACAAGTACAAACACAGATAAACCGCCCTATGCCCAAACACAATCAAATGGGTGCACACCAACAGGCTTAGATTTGATAACATCGGTGTGTGCACCGCCTACTCCAAAATACAAAACATTTTTATATATTTTCCATTTTTTTCTTTTCTTTTTCGTCTCCCTTTTTTTTTAACATTGCATTCATTTTTTTTTCACATAATAAATCCAGCATAAATATCATTTGGGCACAACCACATATCACGATATGAACACCACTTCAACACCCCACATTCAAAATATAAATAATAAAGCTCAATCATGGGTGTGCTAATAGGGTTGGCTATTTGGCTTTGGTGACGTATAGTGGAGCTGAATCAAAAGGAGGGGTAGGCACAACTGGGTAGCGAGGGTAATGTGGTAGGAACGGGTACAAGGCTCAACCGGGCCAAAATGAGGGCCTACATCATATTTGCGCGCTTGACTAACCATATACCCATGCTTCGAGAGTCGCTTGGGGCAAGTTCTTAGCCACCGAGAAAGATTAACCTTCCTCCCGACTCGAGCAATACGAGGCTACTGAACGCCTACACACAATTCTACGCCACCGTTTGATTCATAACCGGATTCACAACTAGAGTACAGTAAACAAAATTTACGCTAATAGAAAAATAGAAACTGTGAAATTTTTTCCGGACCTTATGAGAGCAAGCAGGAATAACAACTAGAGTTACAAGCCAAAACAACCAGAAACAATTTGGGGCAAACAATTGATCTTTATTGATTTTCTAACTTCAGTTACAGGGCAAGACATGCTTGACGAGACATGATTTCGTCAGCACAACACTCCAGAACCAATACAGAGAAGAATACTGAAAGACTTCAGACCGCACAACCCGCGCGACCTCTCTTGCACAGACCGCGCAAACTCCCTTGCGATCTCCTCCTGTTGCTAGACCGCAACACCCTGCCGACCTCAGACCACCACCAAACCGCTGCACAGACCGCTCCCTTCTTTCGACCTCCTGATCTTCCCAAACTCCAGCAACACAACTCCAAGCCGCAGACCGCCCGAACACTTTCAGAGGAAGAGGTGATCGCTGCTGCCCGCACTATCCGCAGAAGCTGCACAAGAAGAATTCGATCAGAGACCGCCCGGTCAGAAAACACAGACCGCAAGAAAGACGCGAACTCAGCTTACACTTGGTGTGTTGTGTTTGCTGCTACAGTGGCCTCCTATTTATAGGCATGCGACCTGATCCAGTCACCACCCTATGAGATAGGATCACCACCCCTCAGACCGCGTGACCAAACCGGTCAACCCGCGATCAGCAGCCGAACTCCTGCTTCATTTTGGTGAACCCGCCAGCTTCACACATCAGCCATGAGAGACCGCTGCTCTCACGGCAGATCGCGACTTCAACGAAGATCGCCAGACCGCCCGAAGCTGTTCACCACCTGTGTTCGCATGAGACCGCAAACACAGTCAGTTCGCCATCAGACCGCGAACTCCTGTCCGCATGCCGATCTCCTCCTGAGACCGCGAACAGCAACCAGCTCGCAAGCCAGCCTCCTCCTGAGACCGCGAGCTGAGACCGTGCGACTAAGACCCTTAGTCCGCGAACTCTCCCAGAAGGCCCGGTCAGCTATCAGACCGCATCCTGAAGAGAACCTTGATCAAGCTGTGCGGTCACACCAGACCGCCACAGCCTTGAAGAGGACAGCCTGCCACGCGATCACGCACAGACCGCGCGGCTCCTCCTTCAGCAGACTTTGGACCAGACCAACAGTCAACCTGGGAGACCGCGACTAGGCACAGATCATGCCAAACTGCCGATCCAGACCGCCAAGTCGGCAAACTTGCCTGACCGCAGAATCAGACCGTTAGTTCGCGCGAACTCGCCAGACCGCCCGACCTCACCCAGACCGCCCAGATCCAAAAGCCTCCAAACTTCCACTTCAACAATTTCAACAGAAACTAAAAGCATATAAAGAATTTTAATTTACACAAACTCTAAGTGAACATGAGTGTACGACTAGGGACACTCTTGGAGTCAACATTTTACTCTGCAGTACAATCCTAAGCCAACACAGCATTCTTTACTTAGCGCACAAGTGATAAAAAAACTCGGCACGTGCAAAAATTTAAGCACGATCTCAAGTGGGTGATGCGGTGCGCGATGCAAATGAACAAAACCAAATATCATAATAAAAGCTTCTAGCATGCAAAAGATGTGTGACCGTGAGTGGGTAACGAAGCGCGGTTCTCCCCCCAGACTTAATCTAAGCAATACATCATAATGATATGACAGTGAAAATCAAAATCGAAAGCTAGGGAAGAAGTTACCCAATGCTCAGCAAGTGAGCATACCAGAAGATGCATGAAAATCTGAAGCAAACCCGCCATTCAGAATTTGCAATGAGTACCTGCAGGGGTGAGCTCCACGAAAACAAAAGAAAGCAGAAATGCTAAAACTGAACAGAAATTAACTAACTACTCTAACTAGGAAAATGAAAATGCAATAAAAGTAAGATAACTACTGGGGTTATTGTCATCCCAGCACGACTTATTCAGGTTTTGTACAATTCTAGCTTATAGGCCTATGAAAAGAAAAGTGCATAGGTAACTGTTCTAATATGCGCATCGGTAGCGGGTACCGATACGGAGACAGAGCAGCCACCCCTCTACCTAAATATAGATACCTGCTCCTCACAGGTAGAGGGTAGAGAATGTAAGTGGAGGAGGAAATATCCTCACTCAACTCACCAAAAACATCCTTGCCCAGCAAGGTATCGTCTCCATGAAGGTGGCAGGAGGAAAAGGTAATGAGTGGAGCTTCCTCTACGGAGGGGGGATCAACCTCCTCACATAAGAGGATGCTCACATCATTGACTTGAGCAAAATGCTCCAAGTCCTCCTGGGGTACCAGCGAAGATTCAACCTGCACAGGCTCAGATGAAGAAGGGGGTTAGGAAATAAAAGAGAAGAATGACTTAAATAATCAAAAATTGGGGGAGTGGTCCCGGTCTCACTCCCAGCAGGATCCAAACATAGATCACTGTCGGTGTCATATGAGTCATAGCGAGGGGAATTCGGGAGCTCAAGGTCCTCTGTGGTGAGGTGGACCTCCTCATCCAATAAGGAAGTACAAACCTCCTCATCAGAAGAGGAATCCTCCTCATCCCACTTCGGCGCATCATCGTGGGCCAAGGAGTCACACTCCCCATCGGAGAGAATAACATCCTCGTCCCACTTTGATGCAACCTCAGGCTCCGAATGAACCTCCTGCACAACATCATCAACCAACTCAAAAGGAATAGGAATAGAAAATTCTTGCAAAGAAAGAGGAGGAACAACGGTACTAACATCAGGGAATATATAAACAGGTTCCTCAGGAGGTGAATCCAAAAGAGGAGATGAACGCAAAGGGAGAGGAATCTCCACCACGTCATCACACTGAGCAGTTGAAAGTCTGATGGGAATATCTGCAGCAGTCCCCCAAAGACAAGGTGGTACTGTGAACTCATCATCAGAATCAGAAGGGGCAACCAAATGAGAGGTGGATGGACAAACACGGACATCCGGTTCATCATCCATCTCCAACTGGCGCTGTAATTCTGCGTGGTCTTTCAATGAATGCTCAGTGCTATGACAACACAAACATAATTTTCTATTCCTCGTCAGTCCTTGCGGGGCCGGTGAGGAATACAAAAATGATGGAAGTGGCGAAGAAGAGTGACCATAAGACTTGGGTATAGTGTATGAAGTGTCGTAGGAAAACGATGCTTCATGCACTGAGCCACGAGAATTATGCCCACCATCTTTAGTGGGGCACTCATCACTAGAATGCCTAGCATCCCCACACCATTTGCAACGGATATTTAGATAAGCAAACATGGTGCAAAGGAAGATAATTCACCAATAGAAATATTGTAAGCAAGAATTAACTATACACACACAATAAAATTGAAAACCTGCTTTTGAAAAATTGCAAATAAAGATTAGAAACAAAAAATTAAAAGATGGTACTTATATAACAAGAAATACAAAAGAGGGTATAAACAAAGGGCACAAGGGCTTCTATCTCTTGTCTCCCTCTCAAGCAAACTCACACGTCTGTGTTCCCCGGCAACGGTGCCAAAAACTTGATGGCGCAAATCTCGCACACCGCTATAGGCTGTAGCTAGATTGCGGCAGGAAACGGCAGTGTATCGATCGTTCAAGTAATATAAAATGGGAATGAATCCCCAAGTATCGATCTCAAAGGAACACAGTAAGGTGGAGCTAACGTTCGAGGAAGGACTTGAGATTGAAGTCCTTTAGGTCAGATGGAATGCGGGAGAGTTGGTTTGGCTTTTGGAAAATAAAAGAAAACAACTATAACTACTCCTATGCAGTCCTTGAGCGCACTGCTTCGCTAGGCGGGATGAAAACTAGGCAGGCCTTGAGCGCACTGCGTCGCAAGGGCGGATGGACGAGTAGGCAAGCGGAATCGAACTATGCAGGCCTTGAGCGCGCTGCTTCGTAAGGCGAATGGATTACACGGGCCGCTATGCCACCCTTCACTAGGCGGATGGAAGAGTAGGCTTGCGGATGGAGTGGGTCACACCGGCGGAATGAGGGTCGCAAGAACCTCTTTGCAAAGCACACCACTAACAATTGTTAGGGCGGCACAACACAAACAAGAATCCACACCACAAGGCACACCTCAAAATGATAAGCAAGAATACCCAAATTACATAGACATAATTAAGTACAAATGCTAATAGTCAACACACACTTCATCAAATATATAAGAAGTACAACTAAACTATCAACTACAAGGGGAGATAAGTGTGCGAAATCGACCGACTCCGAAGTCTTGTTGAGGATTCACGGAAGGAAACGCCGGGTTGTCAATCCGCGTCCAAGCTCGGTCCTCAACAGTGTCCGGGGTAGAGAAGGCTGACACTACCTTCCAGTGGACCCGTCTTCTTCGTGTCACGAACCGGAGGAATGATCGCAAGCTGCTCCAATCTTGAAAGAGAAGGCTAGGTTGACTCCCTTCTTGAAGCCCAAGGATGAAGGAGGAGGCCAAGAGGAAGCTCCGGCGACGATTTGGCGTTGAAAGCTTGCCCGGAGGTCCTCCCTAAGGTGGGCGGTGCTGGAGGGGTCGGAACTCCCCGAAATAGGCGGAAAACGGTGGACTGGAAGTGATCTCCCTGACCTAAAATCGCATCTTTCTATTTATAGACGGAGCAGAAATACACAACACGCACGGTCAACGGCGCACGACCAATGGTCGTGCGCGAAGAAATGCCTCTGATCGTGCGCGAAGAACCTGTAGCATAGCCAGATCTGCACTGAATCGCACGGTCAGTGGCGCACGACCAGTGGTCGTGCGCGAAGAAGGCCAATGATCGTGCGCGGTCACTCAATCAGGGCTCACTCAGGGACGGGAATTAACGCACGACCAATGGTCGTGCGCCTGGTCGTGCGAAAAGGAAAACGCACGACCAGTGGCTTTTTCGACTGAAAATCCCCTAGAACCCATCCCGAGTGTCGCACAACCCTTGGACCTGCCTGAAAATATACTAAACCACAGAAATACATGAAAACACACCAAAATGGGCATAAACGTGCACTAAGCAATGAAATGGGCAACGTGACCAAATAGAATTGAATATAGGCCTAAAGTGAAGTGCAAGTGCATGAAAACTATCCCAGATGAGTCCGTAAATGTGTATATAATTGGGACTCATCACTCCCTAGTAGGTGTGGAGTTCCCTCCCCCTCCAGGTGAGCTCGGCACCCTGGTAGGTGTGGAGTTCACTCCCCCTCTAGGTGAGCTCGGCTCCCTGGTAGGTGTGGAGTTCTCTCCCCCTCCAGGTGAGCTCGACTCCCTGGTAGGTGTGGAGTTCACTCCCCCTCCTGGTGAGCTCGGCTCCCTGGTTGGTGTGGAGTTCCCTCCCCCTCCAGGTGAGCTCAGCTCCTTGGTAGGTGTGGAGTTCACTCCCCCTCTAGGTGAGCTCGGCTCCCTTGTAGGTGTGGAGTTCTCTCCCCCTCCAGGTGAGCTCGGCTCCTGATGAGTCTGGTTTATACAGTGATTTCTGGCCTCATTTGGGTTTGTTTTAGTGTCATTGCACTTCATTTGCTGTTCATATACGCTTATATTGATAGCATGGCGTTTCTGCGCCTTTTGTGCAATCCTTCCCCCTTTGTGGCATATTTTTCCTATATATTACTGTATGCCTGTGTTATGGATCCGGTGGTGTGCGCGGATCGGGGTTATTTGTACTTTTCCTGCAGGTCCTGGGATCGTGTGCACTTTCGGGTTGGTGCGGGGCGATTTTTGGCCTAAAAAGCCTCTGATCGTGCGCATTCCTTCGCGCACGATCAGACGCACGACCATTGGTCGTGTGTTAATTCCCGGCCCAGATCGAGATCGGTGCGAAGGTATGCGCACGATCACAGGCATTTCTTCGCGCACGACCATTGGTCGTGCGCCCTTGACCGTGCGTTGTTTTCTATCTTTTTCTTTGCTACAGGTTGACTGTGCACAATCACAGGCATTCCTTCGCGCACGACCATTGGTCGTGCGCCACTGATCGTGCGCAGTACTTATTTTGCCCCTATTTAAGTCGCTGTTCCGCGAATTTAGGGATTCTGCACGATTTTGGGCGCGATTTCTGCGCGCGACTCCGCTGTTCCACCTCTCCAAGGTCCCTCCTTCCATTCCTCCCTTTGGGAAAGCTTCATCCATTGATCCTAAGGTCCATCTAGGGTTCCGGAAGCATTCTCCGCCATCTACGGCTAGCATTCCATGAGGACGACATCTCCATCGGGCAAAGCGGAAGTGACCCAGCTCTGAGAAGAAGACGGGCAACGGTTGGAGGTAGTGACAGCCTCTAAACCCCGGAAGCAACCAAGGACTGAGCTCGGAGGAGGCGTGACGACCCCCCATTCCGACCAAGATCCGCGGCGAGGCTTCTCATCTCGTGGTTACTTCTACCCCTTCTCCTTTGTTGTGATTTGTACTCTTTATGGTTGTAATGAACTAAGTGAACATCTGTTTGTCTATGAATGGGAGTTTATTTATGAATGTGTTCTTTACTTGATGCTGTGTTGTGATGCGCTCCGCCCTCGCTCCACTTACACCCACATGTTCTAGCACTCGTTCTAGCAAAAGCTAGAAGCGATAGCGAAGAGGTGCCTTCGACCCTCAACTCTCGCATTTGCACTCACCTCATCCATATGCTCACCGGCCAGCCGCTAAGCGAAGCACGGCATCGCGGCCTGCACTAATTCCATCCACCAAGCGACGCGGTGATTGCGACCCACATAGTTTGTTTAGTTGTCTCATTCCCGTTCTATAATACCAACCAAACCCCCCTTGTTTTGTTAAACTTAGAAACCCCCATAATTAATCTCCTAACGAGCAAATCGTATTACCCAACTTGCGGTCCTTTGAGAATGATATTCGGGGAGCTACTCCCTACTTTTATTACTTGACAACGACCGGTGCACTGCCGTCGTACCGCATTTCGTGCCCGCTAATTAGCGGTGTGGAAATAGCGCGTCAGCTCCCTAGTAGGTGTGGAGTTCACTCCCCCTCCAAGTGAGCTCGACTCCCTGGTAGGTGTGGAGTTCTCTCCCCCTCCAGGTGAGCTCGGCTCCCTAGTAGGAGTGGAGTCCCCTCCCACACCAGGTGAGCTCGGCTTCCTGGAAGGTGTGGAGTTCTCGTCTTTCACCTCTGGTCGGGCTCGGATCGACTAGGGGTGTTGAGTTTTTCTTCCACCTCAGCTCAAGTTCCATTCGACCTAAGGTGTTGAGCTTTCTCCACCTCCTGTTGCGCTCGGCTCACAGGAGGGGTGTATAGTGGAGAAAGGTTTGCCTTCCGCCTCAAGTCGAGCTCGGCTCAACTAGGGGTGTTGTGTTTTTCTTCCACCTCAGGTCGGGTTCCATTCGACCTAAGGTGTTTAGCTTTCTCCACCTCCTGTTGCGCTCGGCTCACAGGAGGGGTGTCTAGTGGAGAAAGGTCTTCCTTCCGCCTCAAGTCGAGCTCGGCTCAACTAGAGGTGTTGAGTTTTTCTTCCACCTCAGGTCGAGTTCCATTCGACCTAAGGTGTTTAGCTTTCTCCACCTCCTGTTGCGCTCGGCTCACAGGAGGGGTGTCTAGTGGAGAAAGGTTTGCCTTCCACCTCAACTCCAGCTCGGCTCAACTAGAGGTGTTGAGTTTTTCTTCCACCTCAGGTCGAGTTCCATTCGACCTAAGGTGTTTAGCTTTTTCCACCTCCTGTTGCGCTCGGCTCACAGGAGGGGTGTCTAGTGGAGAAAGGTCCGTTCCGCCTCAAGTCAGGTTCAGCCGAAGGACTCGGCAGGGGTATCCCGTTGGCAGGTCCCTTCGTGGATTCCCCTCAGGTCCCACCTACTCGTCAAATAGGTGGGTTGGACATTCTTTCCGAGCTTGAGACAAGCTCAAAAAGAGCGGGGATTGTGTATAACCCCCATATTTGCCGAGCTGATTTGGTTAACCCAGACTTAGCAGGATTGCGGCGGGTCCGAAGGAGATGGAAGGAGCAATGGATCAAGCGGGTCGAGCACCCACCTTCCTCGGGTGAGTGGGGGGACATCCCCCACTAACCCGACCCTTTGAGCAGGTGGGAAGAATCCCACTCGGCGAGTGGGGGAACACCTCTTAAGGGGGCGAGTGGGGGCGGCTCCCCACTCGCCCAAGCCCTTAAGGGGGCGAGTGGGGGCAGCCCCCCCCCCCCCCCCCCCCACACTCGCCCAACCCCCTTAAGGGAGCGAGTGGGGGCAGCCCCCCACTCGCCCAAACCTCTTGAGGGGGCGAGTGGGGGCAGCCCCCACTCGCCCAAATCCTTAAGGAGGCGAGTGGGGGCAGCCCCCCACTCGCCCAAGACCCTTAAGGGGGCGAGTGAGGGCAGCCCCCCACTCGCCCAAGTCCCTTAAGGGGCGAGTGGGGGCAGCCCCCCACTCGCACAAACTCTTAAGGGGGCGAGTGGGGGAAGCCCCCCACTCGCCCAAACTCTTAAGGGGGCGAGTGGGGGCAGCCCCCCCCCCCCCCCCCCCCCCCCCCCCACTCGCCCAAACCCTTAAGGGGGGCGAGTGGGGGCAGCCCCCCACTCGCTCAAACCTCTTAAGCGGGCGAGTGGGGGGAGCCCCCCACTCGCCCAAATCCTTAAGGGGGCGAGTGGGGGCAGCCCCCCACTCGCACAAGACCCTTAAGGTGGCGAGTGGGGGCAGCCCCGTGATGGCGCAAATCTCGCACACCGCTATAGGCGGTAGCTCGACTGTGACACGATACGGCAGTGTACCGATCGTTCAAGTAATATAAAACGAGGAGTAATCCCTGAGTATCGAATCTCGAAGGAACACAGAAAGGTGGAGTTTACTTTTACGGAAGGACTTGAGATTGAAGTCCTTTGGTCGGATGGAATGCGGAAAACTGGGGATTTGATTTGTGGAAAATAAAGAGAAAACAACTATAACTACTCCTATGCAATGCCGCTATGCAATGCTTCGCTTGGCGGGATGGAGACAAGGCGGGCCTTGAGCGCACTGCGTCACAAGGGCGGATGGATGAGTAGGAAAGTGGAATTGAACTGTGCAGGCCTTGAGCGCGCTGCTTCGTTAGGTGAATGGATTACACGGGCCGCTATGCCACGCTTCGCTAGGCGGATGGAAGAGTAGGCATACGGATGGAATGGTTCGCACCGGCGGAGTCGGAATGGATTACACGGGCCGCTATGCCACGCTTCGCTAGGCGAATGGAAGAGTAGGCATACGGATGAGGGTCGCAAGCACCTCGTCGACAAGCACGCCACTAGCAATTGCTAGTGCGGCACACGAACGTGACGGCGGGATGGAGGATGGAATGGGGCGCACCTCAAGCAACTCAAACAACAAGCATTTCACATAGACATGAAATATATAAAAATACAAACTAGTTTAAGTGCTCTACTTCATCATAATACAAAGATCTACACATATATACTTCAATAAGAGAAGAACAAGGCAAGAAATCGACCGAATCCGAAGGCTCGTTGTAGATTCACGGTTGGAATCGTTGGGTTGCCAATCCGCGTCCAAGCTCGGTCTGCAACTACGTCCGGGGTAGAGAGAGCTGTCACGACTCTCCAATGAACCCGTCTTCTTCATCTCACGATCCGGCGGAGGTTGCAAACTTCCTCTTGCTTGAAGGAAATGGTGGCTAGATCTCCTTTGAAGCTATATGATGAAGGAGGAGGCCGAGATGATCTCCGGGCTCAAGATTGGCGTGAAGAACAAGCCCGGAGAACCTCCTGAAGGTGGGCGGCGAGGGACGGCGAAAAGGGCTCAGAACTGGAGCTCTAGGAGCGGGAAAAACGATCGATCGAATAGTGCAAGACCTGCGGCTTAAATAGAAATTCTGTCAGAAAATGGTCATGCACGGTCGAACGCACGACCGTGCGCAGACCGTGCGTTATTAAATGATAAAAATTGACTTGGGGAAGACGCTGCGCCGCCCGTGCGAATTGCTCACGCACGATCAACACCGCCCGTGCGTTCAAACGCACGGGTAAAATTCGACGTTCAGAAATCAAGAATACACAGGTCGATCGTGCGTTTTACTCACGCACGGGGGAATCCGCCCGTGCGTTCAAACGCACGAGTAAACTCCGACGCTCCATTTTCAGCCCAGACACAAACGCACGACCGCAACCGACCGTGCGTCAAGGAAACGCACGACCGTGCGATATGCACAGACATGAATTCTGGGGAAAACGGGACGATCAGGTCACCTGCAAACAAGATATACCAGCTGCGAATACACGTTCAGCACAGAAAAACATAGAAGAAGGGAAGGGGAGCACCATGTGCTTACCCCCAACAACAAGGAGCGCAATTGCACACCGGAATGGGCTTAAAAGTGCACCTAGCATGGAATAGTACAAATGAATGAAAACGTGCCTAAAATGTGGTGCATAGACTAGAAATACGGCCCAGATGAGTCCATAAATGTATATATAAATGGGACTCATCACACCCCCAGACTTACCTGTTTGCGCGTCCCGAGCAAACAAATCCCTCAAGCGGATAAGAAAGATATAAGCTGACATAGAAATTGTAAAGAGGAGTACCATGTGAAGTCGCATGCTCATGCGCGTAGAAATACAGTAGATAAAATTTCTAATTATACATATTAGTTTAAAATTTTCTAGGGGCGTATTTATATATTACATTTACTCAAAAAGTGAATCACGGTGAATCATAAGGTCGTACATAGGAAGAAAGTAAACTGAACGCTGAGGCGAGCATTGCCAAAGATCGGGGCTCGGGACAAACTCCATTGAAATCCATCAATGTCGGTGACCATAAGCTTGCCCGGTTGCACTCTCTCCACGGTACTGGTTTGACTCAAATGTGTGAATCAATAGGACTTTAGGTTTTAGATGAGGCTTGGGTTTAGGCGAGATATACAATGATAAAAATGACGGCTCAAGCACTAAACCCAAATGAGCTAATGCAGAAATTATCCTCAAACACCACGCATACACACGGGTACACTACACCCCAAGACTTGAACCTGAAAATATGGGTGCGTGCACCACCTACTCCCAAACATATATTTATACAGATTTTTCAATAAAGCTCATCACTTTTTCTTTTCTTTTCACTTCCTTTCTTTTTCTTATTTTCTTTTCTTTTCTTTTCAAACCATTTTCAGCAAAATGAACAATGAAGCGCATCCACATTTTCACAAAAGAAATCACCACTTCAACACCCCAATCTTGAAAATAATATGCAGACTAAAGCTCAAATTTGGGTGTTCGACTAGGATTAGCTTTTAGGCTTTGGTGAAATAAAAGTGGGGCTGAATCAAAGAAAGGGTAGGCACAACTGGGCTAGCGAGAATATAGCGATAGGAATAGGCACAAAGGCTCAACCGGACCAAAATGATGGCATATATCACATTCACGCAATTGACTAACCGTATACCCATGATTCAAGAATCGCTTGGGGCAAGTTCTTAGCCACCGAGAAAGATAATCCTTTCTCCCGACTCGGGCAATACGAGGCTAACGAACGTCTACACACATCCCTATGCTACCATTTGATTCACACCAGATTCACCAATTTTTTAGTGTAGTAAACAATATTTACGCTAATAGAAAAATACAAACTAAAAGCATAAAAAGAAATTGAATCTACACGAATTTCTATGTGAGACATGAGCACTCGACTAGGAGCACTATAGAAGTCAACATTTTACTCCGACTCACAATCCTAAGCCAGCACAATGATTTTCCAAATCACACAAAAAGAAATGAGTTCAGCTCAAGAAATGCCAACAGCTAAGTGCACGCTCGAGTGGGTGTAGTGGTGTGCGGTGCATATGAACAAATAATAAAACTGAAAATAAAATACTTCTAGCATGCAAATGAGATGTGCACGTGCAGTGGGTACACATAGCGGCTCTCCCCCAGACTTAATCTAGACAATCCAACACAAGATACAACCATGAAATTAAAAATGAAGTCTAGGGAAAGAGAGTACTCAATGCTCAGAAGTGAGCATACCAGAAGACGCATGAAAAACTGAAGCAAACCCGTCATTCAGAATTTGCAATAAGTACCTGCAGGGGTGAGCTCCACAAAAACAAAAGAAGGCAGAAATGCTAAAACTGAATAGAAATTAACTAACTATTCTAACTAGGAACATGAAAATGCAATAAAAGGAAGATAACTATTGGGGTTACTGTCATCCCAGCACGACTTATTCGGATTTTATACAGTTCTAGATTATAGGTCTATGAAAAGAAAAGTGGACAGGTAACTGTTCTAATATGTGTGTAGGTAGCGAGTACCTATACGGAGAAAGAACAGTCACGCCTCTACCCGAATATAAATAATACCTGCTCGTCACAGGTAGAGGGAATAAAAAGTAAGAAGAGGAGGAATCCTCACTCATCTCACCAAAACTATACTTGCCCAGCAAGGTATCATCTCCAGGGAGGCAACAGGGGGAGAAGGCAATGAGTGGGGCTTCCTCTGTGGAGGAAGGATCAACCTCCTCACACAAGAGGATGCACTCATCATTGACTTTAGCAGAATGCTCCAAGTCCTCCTGAAGTACCTGTGAAGACTCAACCTGCACAGGCTTAGATAGAGAAAGGGGATTAAGAAATAAAAAAGAAGAAGAACATGAATAAAAATCAATCGGGGGAGTGGTCCCGGTCTCACTCCCGGCAGGATCCAAGGATAGATCGCTATCATCATCGTAAGTATCATAGCGAGGGGAACCCAAGAACTCAAGGGCCTCGGTGGTGAGTTGGACCTCCTCGTCCCATGAGGAAGTGCAAACCTCCTCATCAGAGAGAGTATCCTCCTTATCCCACCGAGGTGCACCATCGTGTTCAAAGTATTCATTCTCCCCTTCGGAGAAAACAAACTCCTCATCCCACTTTGGAGCATCCTCCGAGTCAGAAGCATAACCCCACTCCTTCACTTCGATAGGATCATAAAGGATGTGTGTAGAAAAATCTTGCAAAGAAACCGGAGGAACAAAAAGATTTGGTTCCTCCGCAAAAAGATCTGCTAATGCCTCCCCGATGGAAAGAATACTTTCCTCATCCCACTCAGGTGCATCTAGGAGCTCCCATTTCTCTCCTTGTTGGCCAACGGATGAGTGATCATAATCACTAGGAGTGAAGCCATACACAGGGAGTGAGGAGTCCATGCACGAACTAAGATCGGGGGTAGAGGGAATGATTGCCTCCATGGGTAAAGAATGAGTGATAGGGATAATGTTGTCATGAGTGGAGGAGCAGCGGTCAGGATTGAAATGACTCGGACAGTCCTTCAATTCATGACCCTCTCCTCGACACAACAAGCAAACAAAGTTCCTACACTGCCTAGCATTTAACTCCTTCATTTGGTCTATATAATTGACCATCATGTCGTAAGTGCCAGGAGAAATATCCCATGAAGACATTTTCAACAATAAAAGCAGATATAATGAAACTGAAATTCTTTGCAAGGAAATTTACACAGACTTGGAAAACTCCTTGGATTAAACTTGCCTAAAACTTTAAAACAGAACAGAAGAGGAAGAAATAATAACAAACAATAAATACTTAAAAAGCAAACTGTTGGGAAAATGATTTCTCTTAACCCCTAGAAATGAATTGTAAGAATGAAAAAACAAGGCTAAGTAAATATGCGTCGAATAGTATTCGACGTTTCCTTCAGGTTGAGTCGAAGTAACTCTAGGAAGATTTCGACGTAAGTCTAGTCGACGCCACTCTGATTTCTAGTCGACGCATCTAATGAAGTCGACGCACCTCAGTCGACGCACCTTCCTTATTTTTCTCTCGACGTCCAGAAAGGATGCTCTCGACGCTTGCGTCGAATAGTAATCGACGCACATCGATTTCCATGACAGAATTTAAATATGCGCCAGATCTCTTTCCTTCTTTCAATAGATCTGATTTATATGGAATAAGTGTCAATATTTTATAGCTGTTCTGAATCATTCTTTCCTTATATCTGATTCTTGGCTAATTTGATTTAACTTATTTGGATATTATTTGAAATCTGAATTGGTTCTTTCCTTCTACAGAAATAAATATTATGGAAACATTTTCATCTTTCTATTTTTCTGACTGCTAATTAATTATCCTCCTATAGCATTATTTTGAATACACAGAGCTATAAATAAAGAGGAGGTCGGCAGAAAATGACAGTTGAGTGATCCACCACATACATTTTGAAATAGAGGAAAAGCTCCCAAGAGAAAAGAGAGAAATTGAGAAAAAGCTCTGCAGCAACATTCAACCACTTCTTCTTCTTCTGCTTCTGAAATCACACTACTGCAAAATCTGATAGCTCTCACAAAGAGAGAAAGTCTGCAAATCTTCTTCTCTCTATAGAAGAAAGATTCAATTCACTTCTTGTGCTTCCAATCTTCTTGCTAGGAAGAAGATTCATTCTTGTCCTTATATCTTTCCTGCTTTCTTTCTTACATCTAACATTGTAAAAGAGTTTTTAGAATCTCTCTTCAAAAAATTCAGTGTACTGGTTCTAAGAGTCTCCTTGTCAAAAGACTCAGTTGGTTCTAAGAGTCTCCTTGTCAAAAGACTCAGGGTGGTTCTAAGAGTCTCCTTATCAAAAGACTCAGTACAAGATAGTGAATTCCTACCAAGGGGGTAGAAGAGTGGACTACCCAAAGTTTGGGGAACCACTATATTTTCTTGTGTTGTGCTGTGATTTATTTTCTTGCATTTACTTTATTTTCTTGCTTAATTCTTGTTGGTGTGTGGGAAGCTCTAATCTGTGATTATACACATATATATATATATATTAACTTTGCACAAAATATTTTTAATCTCTATTCACCCCCCCCCCCTAGAGAATTCTAGTGAGGTTAACTGTGCACTTTCAATTGGTATCAGAGGGAGGTTGATCTAAAAAGGATAACTCCTTGATCAAAAAGATCTTACCTCTCATATATATATATATATATATATATTTTTCAAAACTATTTTATCATATGGCACAAATCAAAGATTATGCTTCCACCAGACCACCAATTTGCAACCTGGAAAAGTTTGCACTTTGGAAAACAAGAATTAGAATTTATTTAAACTCTATTGATAATGAATTGTTTAATGTGATCTTGACAGGTCCCCCCAAGCCATTCAGGAAGGATTCAAGTGGAAAAGTGACTGAAACACTTGTTCCAAGAGCTGAATGGACTGAAGATGAGAAGAAAGCCCAAGGACATGATGCCAAGGCTATGAATATCCTAGTCTCAACCCTCTCAGATGAAATTTTCCAAAAGATTGTTGATTGTGAGTCAGCTAAGGAAGTATGGGAAGCTCTCACCAAAATGGTAGAGGGAAGTGCTGATGAGAAAAAGGATAGAAAGGCACTACTGATCTCCCAATATGAAAACTTCCAAAAGGAAGAAAGTGAAAGTGTTGCTGACATGTATTCAAGATTCAGCCTCATAGTCAATGAATTGAGAACACTTGAGAAGGACATATCTCTCACTGAGATAAATGATAAATTGCTGACTTGCTTTCCCAGCTCTTGGGATTCAAGAATCTGGCCAATCAAAGACTCCAGAAGTCAAAAAGAAATATCAACAGATGTTCTCTTGGGTAAATTAAAATCCTATGAACAACTGTTGAAAACCAGAGCTGAGAAAGAAAGGGCATCTCCACTCTCAAAAGAAAAGAGTATTGCATTGAAGGCTGTTGAAGGTGAATCATCTACTGATGAAGAGGAGCTAATCAGCTTGCTGGCTAGGAAGTTCAAGAGGTGGATTAAAACAGAAGGATCCAGAGGAAGAGACTCAAAAACCAGGTATAATAAAACTCCTACTAAAGAGATTATCTGTTACACTTGCAGGAAACCAGGACACATTGCCCCTGAATGTCCTAAGGAGAACAACAGCAAGAAAGATCTGAAAAGAACAGATCTAAAGAAGAAAAAGAAAGAAAAAGGATTTATTGCTCAAACCTGGAGTGATTCAGAATCTGAAGGAAGCACCTCATCAGATAATGATCAGGAAGAGGTCAAGCAAAAGGAAACATGTCTGATGGCCACTGAGAAGCTTGATGCTACATCTATGGTAAATATACTTAATGATTTTTCCTCTACTGATTTCAAACAAAATTTCAAAGAACTAAGTTTAGATATAATCAAATCTGAAAAAGTATTAAAAGGATTAAGAATTGAATTAGGAAATCTAAAACAGGTAAATACAAACCATAAAAATTATAAGCTCAATCTAGAACTCTCAGAAGAGAAATTAAACAAAATCTACTCGGACAATCTAACACTAAGAAAAGAGCTAGCAAAGGCTAAAGCCTTTGAGGACTCTCTAAATGGAAGAGGCCAGAAGCTCAAGAATATTTCTGAAAATCTCACTAATAGATTTAGACAACTAAAACTGAATACTAATGAAGCATCTAAATCTCAATCATCCAGCAAACCTGTCTGGAAACATCCCATTCACTCCACTAAGGAAAATCATATAACAGGAGTAAGATCACAAGTAAGTCCAGAAATAACCACTATTTTTAATAAACCAAATCCCATTACAAATAAAGGAATCTTAGGAAAATATCCTCACAAAGAATTTGAACATGCGTCGAATACTATTCGACGTGCGTCGAGTTCTAATTGACGCTTACACCAAAATGCGTCGACTTATACTCAACACAACCTCTCTCATACTTCGACTGAGAATAGACTCAGAATGAAGAAAGCGTCGACTTCATATCGACGCAACCAGAAACCTACGTCGAATTTATATCGACGCAACCATAAGTATACGTCGAATCCCTATCGACGCAATGAATCAGACAGAAAATCTTCTGTTTCCAAACAGATCTCTCAATCCATGTCCTTCTATTATGAACATTATTTTTGTGATATCATCCAAGAAGATTGGTATGATAAGCCAGTACCCCATAAGAAGGAAGGATATCCTGAAAAATCCACTTATTCCTTTATTAAATCTTTTACTAATAAAAGAGAGTGACCCCAGCTCAGCAGGGTCTAAACCAATGTTTAAACTTTTATGTGCAGATGTATCACATCTCCAGGATGGTGTGGTACTTGGACAGTGGATGCTCCATGCACATGACAGGTTGCAAAAACCTATTAATCAACTTTGAGGATAGACTTGGACCATCAGTAACCTTTGGAGACTCTAGCTGTGGCCAAACCAAGGGATTTGGAGATTTCAAAGAAGGGAAAGTCACCTTCAAGAATGTGGCAGTAGTCAAAGGACTAAAACACAATCTGATTAGTATAAGTCAGATATGTGAGAATGGTAAGTATGAGGTAAAATTTACTACACTATTCTGCCATATTATAGATATCAAGACTGGTGCTACAGTACTAAATGGAATTAGAAAAGGGAAAGTATATGTAGTGGACTTTAGCTCTTCGCCCATAGAAGTTTGCTTATTCAACAATATTATTGATAAAAATGAATTATGGCATAGGAGACTAGGTCATCTAAACTACAAAACAATCAGTAAACTAGCTAAAAATAACCTAGTCAGAGGCTTACCAAAGGGTAGTTAC
The DNA here is from genome assembly GCA_033032865.1 of Dactylorhiza incarnata. Classification (NCBI taxonomy): domain Eukaryota; kingdom Viridiplantae; phylum Streptophyta; class Magnoliopsida; order Asparagales; family Orchidaceae; genus Dactylorhiza; species Dactylorhiza incarnata. The sequence continues at coordinate 7,238,132 of JAWHQI010000068.1, forward strand.
TCTAAGGATTCTCCATGCAGACCTTGCCAACTAGGAAAGCGAACCAAATCATCCTTCAAACCCATTGGTAAGGATGACTCTCCCAGGTCTTTATACTTACTACACATGGATCTCTTTGGTCCCATATCCACTCAAAGCTTAGGTGGAAAATCCTATACCTTGGTCATTGTTGATGATTATTCTAGGTTTAGCTGGGTATTCTTTCTAGGAGTTAAATCTGAAACCCATAAAATTCTCTCAAAATTCATAAGACAGATTCAATCTGAGTTCAACACAAATGTTTCAATTATAAGAAGTGACCATGGGACTGAATTTGAGAATCAGATGATTTGTAGTTTCTGTGAGGAAGAAGGTATTAAACAAAGCTTCTCAGCACCTAGAACTCCCCAACAAAATGGAGTTGCTGAGAGGAAGAATAGAACCTTAATAGAATCAGGTAGAACCCTGCTTGCAGAGTCAGGATTACCAAAAACCTTTTGGGCTGAAGCAGTCAACACTGCAAACTATGTTCTAAATAGAAGCCTCATACACAAAACTAAATCAAAGACTCCATATGAGCTCCTGAAAAATAAAACACCCACTGTTAAATATTTTAAAATTTTTGGATGTACTTGCTTTATTCTAAACAATGGGAAAGATCATCTTTCCAAATTTGACAAGAAGTCTGATGATGGAATATTTCTGGGATATTCATCATCTAGCAAAGCCTATAGGTGCTACAATAGAAGAACTCTTCAGATTGAAGAATCCATGCACATTGTATTTGATGAAACTAACATGCTGCTTAAGGGGGAGGAAACTCCCACCAGTTCTGTTCCACAGGAAAACAACAGCATAGAAACCCAGCTTGAGCAACTAGCTCTAGAGAACACAGAAAATGGAAAGGAAAACCAGTTAGAGGAACCAAGTGAGGAGTCTGAACAAGAAACCTCAGAAAAGAGTACTCAAGACCCTCCTCCACAAGAGGACATGGTTCAGGAAGAACAATTGAACAATGATCCCATTGAGAATGAAGTACAACTGACAAATTCAGGCAGAACAGGAATCAATTTGAAAGATCATCCACAAGCTCATGTGATTGGAGATCCCAATGCAGGAGTAAGAACAAGACACCAAGTCTCCAATGGGATGATGCTCCAATGCTTCCTATCACAAGTTGAACCAAAGAAGTTTGAGGAAGCAAATTGTGATCCTCACTGGATTATGGCCATGCAAGAAGAACTAGGCTAATTTGAGAGAAACAAAGTATGGAACCTAGTTGAAAGACCAAGAAACTACCCTGTAATTGGTACAAAATGGGTATACAGGAACAAACTAGATTCCACTGGAGTAATTGTGAGAAACAAGGCAAGACTTGTAGCACAAGGATATAGACAAGAAGAAGGGATAGACTACAACCAGACCTTTGCTCCAGTAGCCAGATTAGAGGCAATCATTCTCTTTCTTGCGTATGCAGCTTTCATGAAGATGAAAGTCTACCAAATGGATGTCAAGAGTGCTTTTCTAAATGGAGATCTGCAAGAAGAGGTATATGTGGAGCAACCACCAGGTTTTGTTAATCCTTCTTCTCCTAACTTTGTTTATAGACTTAACAAAGCATTATATGGTCTTAAGCAAGCACCTAGAGCTTGGTATGAAACTCTATCAAATTTTCTTTTAGAAAATTCCTTTGAAAGAGATAAAGTAGACAAGACACTATTTACTAGAACCCATAAAAACCAACTCCTTCTTGTTCAAATATATGTAGATGACATCATCTTTAGCTCAACCCATCCTAAACTATGTAAAAGATTTGCTAATCTTATGCAATCTAAATTTGAGATGAGTAGTATGGGTGAACTCTCCTACTTCCTAGGACTACAAGTAAAACAAAGTAGTGAAGGAATCTTTATCTCACAATCAAAATACTAAAGAGCTAATCAAAAAGTTTGGTATGGAATCAGCATCTACCATGAAAACACCCATGACAACCAATGCCATTATAGAAAAAGATGATAAAGGAAAATCAGTAGATCACAAGACTTATAGGGCCATCATAGGATCCCTTCTATATCTAACAGCTAGCAGACCTGACATCATGTTTGCAACTTGCATATGTGCTAGATTTCAGGTTGATCCAAAGGAATCCCATCTCACCTCTGTAAAAAGGATTCTTAGATACCTAAAGGGAACCCCTGACCTAGGACTATGGTACTCAGCAGAAACTAACTTTGAATTAATAGGTTTCTCAGATGCAGATTATGTTGGTTGTAGGGTTGATAGAAAAAGCACATCTGGTACCTGCCAATTCCTAGGAGACAGATTGATCTCATGGTTTAGTAAGAAACAAACCTCAGTCTCAACCTCAACAGCTGAAGCTGAATACATAGCTGATGGGAGCTGTTGTTCACAAATCCTGTGGATGCAAAATCAGCTACTTGACTACAAATTGGAAATACTTAACTCTAAGATATATTGTGATAGCTCTAGTGCTATATCCATAGCATCCAACCCAGTCCTTCATAGTAGGACCAAACATAGAGAGATTAGACATCACTTCCTTAGAGACAATGTTGAGAAGGGTAAAATAACTTTAGAATATATTTCCACAGACAATCAAAGAGCAGACATCTTCACAAAACCCTTAGATGAAACTAAGCATAACTATTTCATAAACACCTTAGGAATGCTTGATGGAAGCTTGTAAACACCACTGATAGGGAACTCTAAAGAAATCAGACAATCTAAGAAAATCTCTTGAAGATACGTCAAATACATATCGACGCTCTGTCGAGACAAAATCGACGTTGACACTGACTTCCACCAGATAATGCTACGTCAATCCTTTATCGACGTACCGTCGAGTTCATATCGACGCAAGACTATGAACACGTCGATTGAACACCAGGCTGGCCACTCTCCACGCAAACGTCGACATTCATTCGACGTAACGTCGACTTCAAGACAAAATTAGAATCGAATCCTTACTTCCTCTTTTGACAATTGGATTACCTTGATTTCTGTTTCCTTTCTCGACGTTTCATCTCCTTTAAATAGTACTTCGTATTTCATAACAAATACCTCTCTGGACCCGCCAAAACTGCGTCTTCTACCTCTCTCTCTTCCTGCATCAATGGCGCGCCTATTCCTGTTCAAACTGACCTTATCAAAGCAATGAACGATGCTCTGGAAAATCTCCTCAACGACTTCCAGACACGTCTACAAAACTTCTCCAATGAATGTGCCAATATGATCACCACCTGTGAAGCCAAATTGGCCACCCTATCTGCATCTCTTCCTGAGCTTCATTCCCTTATTCGAGAAGAACCTCTGTCGCCACAAAGGTTTACATCCTTCCTAAAGGATATAAACCAGGAGGAGAGTTGCTCCAGAAACCCCTCTTGCCAGGTTTTTGATCTCAACTAAAAGCTCAGGTTTAAATCTCTTCTCTCCAACACTAAGTATTCCCTCTAACTCTTTTATAGGCTCCACTCCTCTCAAATCACTCTGACTACACTTTCATCAAACATTTTGGTGAATCCTCCTCTTACAACACTGAAGGGGAGCATGCTGTGGATTCAGCATTCAGAACTGATGATCCTTATAACCAGGGGGAGATTCCTGTAGTAAAGGACCCAGTAATCCAGGGGGAGGAAGAAGCAGCCACCTCAGATGATTGGAATGGCCAGGTATGGATTAATGCACCCTCCTGTGATGAGGAACAGCAGCATCATTCTCCTGGCTTCTCTGCTAGTTACATCAAGCTAAAGACACCTCTGCTTGAGGACATCCCTGCAACAGAGCTTGGAGAAGACAATCATCCCTTCATAGAAAACACTCTACCAGAAATCTTTCCTCCCTCTACTACAGAACATCTAAGAACTCTTCTTAAAATAGCTCCCTCTCCACCCAAAGAGAAAACTCCTCCTTCTTCTCTACCTCCTCTGCTACCTCTACCTCCACAAGCAGCAAGACTCCCTAAACAGATCATATCTAGGCAAAGTCTAGGAGGACAGATAAAGAGAAAAAGGGAAGTCACTCCCCACTGGCAAAAATTTTCTAAAGAAGAAAGGAAGGAGTTTGCAAAAGAAAAGAAGTATAGAAAAGCATGTGAGCAAATAAAAAGATTTGAAAAGATGCCTAGTATCTGTCCTAACAGTCCTGTCAAGGAGTACCATGATCCTGACATGGAAAAGAGGCATGAAGAGATAAGAGAAAGAGAACTGTATGAATATGAAGCAGCTAGAAAAGAAGTGGAAGATAAAAGGAAAGCTTGGATGGAAAAGATTAACAAGGGAATGACTAAGGAACAAATCCTTGCTGAATCTTCTATCAAAATTCCAAATAAGTTGTTTGATATTGAAGCTTATCAAAAGAAAAATCCTCAGGCAGGGATTATCCTGGATAAGGGTCAAAAGGACAAGAAGGGTATAGGATGTACAGAAGATACATACATTCCCTATAAAAAGCCATCAAGACCTGCAAAGTTAGATTCCTGGAAAGGGAAAGGAAAAATGACTGAGAGTCCTATGAAACAGGAATCAGAGAAGAAAACAAAGTTTAGGCCAAAGGTTGATAACAAAGGACCTCCTGAGCCCAAGCCTGCACAAAAAGAATCTCACAACATTACCATTGAGATGATTGATGAAAAGGCAGCAATCATCATCAGCAAAGGCTACTCCATAAATGACATTATTCCTGATGGTGATAAACTCTTGGAAAAACTGCATACAATCATCAGGAATGTTCAGGAAAGACCTGATAGAGCCAGGGGATACATTTTTGATGCTATTCATGACTTATCTAGGAAACTTTATTCTGCTTTTGTCAACTTCATGTACAAAAAGAAGTTTCTAGTTTAATTCTTGTGAAAGACAAATACTTGACATGTGCTTTCTTTTCCTAATCTCTTTCCTTCTTTCCTTTTTGGTTACTCAATATATTTCTTATCTTTACAAATGCTGTGCTGGGTTAATTATATGCTAGTACAATTTCCCTCTAAATAGGGTTAAGACAAATAGGGGGAGATTGTTGGGAAAATGATTTCTCTTAACCCCTAGAAATGAATTGTAAGAATGAAAAAACAAGGCTAAGTAAATATGCGTCGAATAGTATTCGACGTTTCCTTCAGGTTGAGTCGAAGTAACTCTAGGAAGATTTCGACGTAAGTCTAGTCGACGCCACTCTGATTTCTAGTCGACGCATCTAATGAAGTCGACGCACCTTCCTTATTTTTCTCTCGACGTCCAGAAAGGATGCTCTCGACGCTTGCGTCGAATAGTAATCGACGCACGTCGATTTCCATGACAGAATTTAAATATGCGCCAGATCTCTTTCCTTCTTTCAATAGATCTGATTTATATGGAATAAGTGTCAATATTTTATAGCCGTTCTAAATCATTCTTTCCTTATATCTGATTCTTGGCTAATTTGATTTAACTTATTTGGATATTATTTGAAATCTGAATTGGTTCTTTCCTTCTACAGAAATAAATATTATGGAAACATTTTCATCTTTCCATTTTTCTGACTGCTAATTAATTATCCTCCTATAGCATTATTTTGAATACACAGAGCTATAAATAAAGAGGAGGTCGGCAGAAAATGACAGTTGAGTGATCCACCACATACATTTTGAAATAGAGGAAAAGCTCCCAAGAGAAAAGAGAGAAATTGAGAAAAAGCTCTGCAGCAACATTCAACCACTTCTTCTTCTTCTGCTTCTGAAATCACACTGCTGCAAAATCTGATAGCTCTCACAAAGAGAGAAAGTCTGCAAATCTTCTTCTCTCTATAGAAGAAAGATTCAATTCACTTCTTGTGCTTCCAATCTTCTTGCTAGGAAGAAGATTCATTCTTGTCCTTATATCTTTCCTGCTTTCTTTCTTACATCTAACATTGTAAAAGAGTTTTTAGAATCTCTCTTCAAAAAATTCAGTGTACTGGTTCTAAGAGTCTCCTTGTCAAAAGACTCAGTTGGTTCTAAGAGTCTCCTTGTCAAAAGACTCAGGGTGGTTCTAAGAGTCTCCTTATCCAAAGACTCAGTACAAGATAGTGAATTCCTACCAAGGGGGTAGAAGAGTGGACTACCCAAAGTTTGGGGAACCACTATATTTTCTTGTGTTGTGCTGTGATTTATTTTCTTGCATTTACTTTATTTTCTTGCTTAATTCTTGTTGGTGTGTGGGAAGCTCTAATCTGTGATTATACACATATATATATATATATATATATATATATATATTAACTTTGCACAAAATATTTTTAATCTCTATTCACCCCCCCCCCCCCCCCCTCTAGAGAATTCTAGTGAGGTTAACTGTGCACTTTCACAAACAAAAATAACAAAGCGGCTATACACACTGGAAGAACTACTATCTCTCGGCTCTCCCTCTCAAGAAAACTCACACGACTGTGTTCCCCGGCAACGGCGCCAAAAACTTGATGGCGCAAATCTCGCACACCGCTATAGGCGGTAGCTCGACTGTGACACGAAACGGCAGTGTACCGATTGTTCAAGTAATATAAAACGAGGAGTAATCCCCGAGTATCGAATCTCGAAGGAACACAGTAAAGTGGAGTTTACTTTTAAGGAAGGACTTGAGATTGAAGTCCTTTGGTCGGATGGATTGCGGAAAACGGGGGATTTGATTTGTGGAAAATAAAGAGAAAACAACTATAACTACTCCTATGCAATGCCGCTATGCAATACTTCGCTTGGCGGGATGGAGACTAGGCAGGCCTTGAGCGCACTGCGTCACAAGGGCGGATGGACGAGTAGGCAAGCGGAATCAAACTGTGTAGGCCTTGAGCGCGCTGCTTCGTTAGGCGAATGGATTACACGGGCCGCTATGCCACTGTTCGCTAGGCGGATGGAAGAGTAGGCATACGGATGGAATGGTTCGCACCGGCGGAGTCGGAATGGATTACACGGGCCGCTATGCCACGCTTCGCTAGGCGGATGGAAGAGTAGGCATACGGATGAGGGTCGCAAGCACCTCGTCGACAAGCACGCCACTAGCAATTGCTAGTACGGCACACGAACGTGACAGCGGGATGAAGGATGGAATGGGGCGCACCTCAAGCAACTCAAACAACAAGCATTTCACATAGACATGAAATATATAAAAATACAAACTAGTTTAAGTGCTCTACTTCATCATAATACAAAGATCTACACATATATACTTCAATAAGAGAAGAACAAGGCAAGAAATCGACTGAATCCGAAGGCTCGTTGTAGATTCACGGTTGGAATCGATGGGTTGTCAATCCGCGTCCAAGCTCGGTCTGCAACTACGTCCGGGGTAGAGAGAGTTGTCATGACTCTCCAATGAACCCATCTTCTTCGTCTCACGATCCGGCGGAGGTTGCAAACTTCCTCTTGCTTGAAGGAAATGGTGGCTAGATCTCCTTTGAAGCTATAGGAGAAGGAGGAGGCCGAGATGATCTCCGGGCTCAAGATTGGCGTGAAGAACAAGCCCGGAGCACCTCCTGAAGGTGGGCGGCGATGGACGGCGAAAAGGGCGCGGAACTGGAGCTCTAGGAGCGGGAAAAACGATCGATCAAATAGGGCAAGACCTGCGGCTTAAATAGAAATTCTGTCAGAAAATGGTCACGCACGGTCGAACGCACGATCGTGCGCAGACCGTGCGTTATTAAATGATAAAAATTGACTTGGGGAAGACGCTGCGCCGCCCGTGCGAATTGCTCACGCACGATCAACACCGCCCGTGCGTTCAAACGCACGGGTAAAATCCGACGCTCAGAAATCAAGAATACACAGGTCGACCGTGCATTTTACTCACGCACGGGCGAATCCGCCCGTGCGTTCAAACGCACGAGTAAACTCCGACGCTCCATTTTCAGCCCAGACACAAACCCACGACCGCAACCGACCGTGCGTCAAGGAAACGCACGACCGTGCGATATGCACAGACATGAATTCTGGGGAAAACGGGACGATCAGGTCACCTGCAAACAAGATATACCAGCTGGGAATACAAGTCCAGCACAGAAAAACATAGAAGAAGGGAAGGGGAGCACCATGTGCTTACCCCCAACAACAAGGAGCGCAATTGCACACCGGAATGGGCTTAAAAGTGCACCTAGCATGGAATAGTACAAATGAATGAAAACGTGTCTAAAATGTGGTGCATAGACTAGAAATAAGGCCCAGATGAGTCCATAAATCTATATATAAATGGGACTCATCGCCCCCCACTCGCCCAAGTCTCTTAAGGGGGCGAGTGGGGGAAGCCCCCCACTCGCCCAAACTCTTAAGGGGGCGAGTGGGGGCAGCCCCCCACTCGCCCAAACCCTTAAGGGGGGCGAGTGGGGGCAGCCCCCCACTCGCCCAAACCCTTAAGGGGGGCGAGTGGGGGCAGCCCCCCACTCGCCCAAGCCTCTTAAGGGGGCGAGTGGGGGCAGCCCCCCACTCTCCCAAACCCTTAAGGGCTCTCCCGTTCCCTCCCATTGGGGGATTCTGGCTATTCGCAGTCCGATTTTGGCTATTCGCAGTCCATTTTTGGGAAAGTCTATAAATAGACCCCCATGGGCACCTTGGGAAGGGTTGGTTCTTACCCCCTCCCTCGTGTGGTCTTGTGAGCAAGCACCCCCCTCCCCTTGTCATCGAAGGTTGACGGTGAGGTGGTTGTTAGTGCCCTCCAAGGTGCCCAGGCTCAGCATTGGCTTGGGAGGGGAAGCGCTCTAAGATCTTCCGGGTATGTGGTGGGACCTCCACGCTGCAGCTTAAGGGGTCCATTTGTGGACTTAGGTGTTCTTCAAGGGTAAGGTTCTTCGGTTCTTAGTGACTGGTCAAGGGTCTCGCTCAGGTCAAGTAAGGATTAGCTGCATCCGCCTTGCGAACGTCGAAACCGGGTTACTGGTTTCAACAGCCAAAGCAATAACAAATCGGACCGAAGTCATCTTTGCCACTGAACTAAACATCTCATCATAATCTTCACCATATTGATGTGAGAACCCGCGAGCTACAACGTGATCCTTGTATCGCTCGATCGTGTCGTCAGCTTTCTTCTTGAGCTTGTAAACCCATTTGCATGTTACAGGGGTAATGCCCTTAGGTCTGGGCACTCGAGACCAAGTCTCATTCTTCTTGAGAGCATCCATCTCTTCTTGCATAGCAATATCCCACTACTTCACGCCTTTAGCTTTCTCAAAGCTAGACGGCTCCCACTCATCCAAGGGACCAGCGAAGAAACATGAGACGAAGCTCACCATGTTTCCTCCTGTGTATCGATCTGGTGGCTTGATAGTCCTCTTGGACCTCCTAAGAGGTTGCACCAGACTAACCACCTCCTCAGCTGCTTCTTCTGTGCAAGCTCATCTTCCAGACGAACATGGAGCATCGCTCCCCCTGCTTCCAGAACCTGAAGCCTCCATCTCAGAGCTTGACACAGTTGGAGCTCCTGGTGAAACAGGCAACTCCACTTGAAGACTTCCCGCATCTTTCCCTGCTTCATCAACCCTGCTTTCCGGTAGTTCAACTCCTGAACTCCCCTTGTAGGAAGTCACTTCATCGAACACCACATCCCGAGATACCATTGATCTCCGTGTCTCAGGATCCATGCACCTCCATCCTTTCTTCCGCTCATCATACCCAACAAAGACTAGGTTCCTTGCTTTCGCATCTAGCTTTGTTCGAAGAGCATCAGGAATATGCACATAGCAGGTTGACCCGAACACCCGAAGGTGTGCAACACTCAGTTTCTCCTTGAACATCAGTTCGTTAGGGGTCTTCATGTTGATAGGACTTAGAGGCATTCTGTTGATGATGTAAGTCGCACAAAACATTCCCTCCGCCCAAAAGGACTTTGGGATACTCTTGGCATGAAGCCAGCATTTGCAGGTTTCTATCAGATGACGGATCTTCCTCTCCGCAACGCCATTCTGTTGTGGAGTATGGGCACAAGTGAGCTCTCTCCGAACGCTGTGTTTCCTACAAAAACTTGAGAACTCACCAGAGGTGAACTCCCCACCATTATCAGTTCTCAATTTTTTCACAAGCAGACCTAACCGACCTTCCACCAGCTCCTTGAACTCCACAAACTTCGCAAAGGCTTCCGACTTCTCTTTCAAAAAATACACCCAGACATATCTGGTGTAATCGTTAATCAACACCAACATATATCCATTGCCTCCAAGGCTTGTGGTGGCTGTCGGTCCCATCAAATCACCGTGGATGCACTCCAACGGCGCTTTGCATCTTGTTTGTGATTTATCAAATGGAAGTCGATGAGACTTACCAAACTGACATCCAGCACAAACATGACCGTCTTCATAAGAGGACAAGCTAGGAAAGCCCTTGACAAGGCCCCTTACCGCCATAGCCTTCAATTTATCCATGCCAACATGCCCCAACCTTTCATGTCAGATAGTCGCGCTATCGTTGGTCTTCATCTTATCAACATAGGTACTTGTCGATAATACGAACAAGTCCTTCACCCGCTTTCCAACATGGATAACATCTCCCCTTATCTCCGGTTGAGTTTTAAGAAACTTCACTTCTGTTGGGCCAAACAGAATGTGATAACCAGCATAGACCGCATTGGTCATAGAGAAGAATTCTTCCCCATACCAGGCACGTGATAAACACTCCTCAATGTGAGTGGACCCTTATCACTGCTCAGGGAGACAACACCTTCTTGTTCGACAACATGAACAGAATTATCAGCCGTAACGATAGCATCGTTACCTGAGTAAGGCGCCAAAGAAGAGAACTTTGATTCATCCCCGGTGAGATGATGTCCACACCCTGAATCAACAATCCAATCCTCTTCGAAGTTGATGGCAGCCAAGAACTTAACGGGCATCGCCGTCATATTATCCGCAAAGGCTCCTCCCCATCCAGCTTCATCAGACTTTGGCTTCTCCTTCTTTGCTACATGTCCCGACTGAAGATTAACCCGACAATCTTTCTTGAAGTGGCCGGTCGTATTACACCTGAAGCACCTTGGTCCATCTCCCTTCTTCTTCCCATCAGACTTAGGAGCATAACCCCTATCCTGCTGACCTGAAGTAGAGGGTCCATCATAACCCGGCTTCTTCTTCTCCCACTTCTTCTTCTTCTTTCCAGAGAACAACACATCATTATCTCCCCCAGAGATAGAAGTCCCCGCCATCTGTATTGCCAAACTTTCTTGCGAAGCAAGTAAGTTCTCCAGCTCCAATAGAGATGGTTGATTTGCCCATCCTTGGACTGAAGTCACAAAGGCAAGATACTCCTTCCGAAACCCGTGGATGATATGCCTCTTCAGTTTTGCCTCCGAGATGCGCTCATCAGGGTCCAATGCAGAAATCTCTGCTGTGAGGTTCTTCATCTTGAGAAAGAATGTAGAAATAGAAAGATCGCCTTGAGAGGCCTTCGCCAACTCATTTTCAAGAAATTGTAGCCAAGCTACATTCTTCTTATTAAATAACCCGTCCAATGACATCAAATTTCAACAGTAGATTTACATTCAATGATGTGATCAAACAGCTCCGGTGAGATAGCCCTCTTGAGAGTGAACTCTGCCTTAGCATTCATCCTCCTCCAAAGTCTCGCCTCTGCCATATTATCTCCTGCTAGAAACACCTCTTGTGTGTCTTCTCCTCCAACTATCTCCCATAGATTCTCGCCAAGTAAATAGCTCTCCATACACGAACTCCATTTCTTATAGTTAGTCGATGTAAGGAGTTCAATACCAAGCCCTCTTGCGAATCCGCCTTCCATGGCAATCTATGTGGTCTCTTCTTCACAAAGACGATGGCAACTCAAGTTGATCACTGCTTATCCACTCCAACAACCTCCCTCTGATACCATGTTAAAATTTTTGATTTGAATCGTTTAGGAGTAAGCAGGAGTTGCATCAACTGAGTTAAAGCCAAACAACCACAATGCCACACAGCAACACAAGAAACTTTATTGAAACACAAACTTCATTTACAGTGCGAGGTATACATGGCGAGAAATGATTCATCAGAATCACGGAGATGAGAAGAACAAAACACAACAAAACAAATCTGGCGGCTAGACAAGCTGAGACCGCACAGACCGCTCGACTCCAGAAGTCGCCCGGCTTGACCTGAGATCGCGCGAACAAAAACCGGACAGACTGCCAGCACTGCAAGACCGCACCTCAGACCGCATGAACTGGAGCTTTATTGGAACAAAGAAATGAAGTTGTCGCCAGCCCGCAACTCAGATCGCTTAACCACTGAAGGTCGCCTGATCGCTGAGCTCGCTGCGAACAGCACAAGAATGAACATAAACCAGCTCGCAGACTGACTGCTGCCGAACTGTTTATTCAAGCCGCTGGGAATCACCAAGGAAGGAGACCGCAACCTGCTGACCGCAAACCTGTGAACACAACAAACAGTCAACTCACTTCCGAGACCGCCCGACCTCAAAGTTAGACCGCACGAATTAACCCAGGCTCGTTTCTTACAGTTCTCATTATGAATGACGGGCCCTGCACCCCTATTTATAGGCGGGTAGACGGATGTCGTGACCGCACAGGAGAGGTACAATCACCACCCGTCAGATCGCCAGCGGTCTCATAATGCAGACCGCGCGATCACACTACTTGGACGATCATCCGACCAAGACCGCAACTCAGCAGACAGATCGCGCACAGGTCGCACGAACACGAGACCGCGCACAAGCCATGCGGGCACAAGATCGCTCCTCCCTTAGATCACCAGGAGCAAACAAGAACCATCTGGCCGACATAGAACAAGTCGCCAGATCGCCAAGCACAAACCGCCCGGACAGGCGGTCACACATAGGAACAGACCACCCGGTCTTCCAACAAAGAAGACAGTCCAACCAGCAGACCAACTCGGGAACAGACCGCAGCTACTAAGAACAGACTGGCAAAACCAGCAATCCTCCAGAACAGACCGGCAGAGCCAGACCAGCAGAATACAAGCACAGGTCGCGCGGTCTCGGCGGTCTCCCAAAATCAGACCGCCCGGACTCCTCCACTACACTTCAAAACTTCAACATGTAGATCATGAATGTGTTGGGCGAAGGATTGTGCGAATTGACTTGCTTTGTACGTTGGGGGCAACGGAACCAAGTCAAGCGGCACAGGGGCTTTGTACCCGTGAACAATCTCATTTGGAGGCAGACCCATGGACCTATTTTTCGAATTATTGTAGGCCAATTGGGCATGGGGAAGAAGTAGGTCCCATGTGCCTTTGTGATCGCCCACAAGACATCTAAGAAGATTACCCAAACTCCGATTAACCACTTCCGTCTGCCCATCGGTTTGTAGGTGATAGGCGGCGGAAAACAATAATTTGGTACCCATTAAAATCCATAGCGTTTTCCAGAAATAACTCGTGTACTTCACATCCCTATCCGAGAATATCGTCTTCGGCACTCCACGATGACTAATGACTTCTTTAAAATACAATTTTGCAATGTGAGATGCATCGTATGTCCTAGTGCACGGAATAAAGTATGCCATTTTAGAGAACCTATCCACAACTACAAAGATAGAATCGTGACGACGAAAGGTGGGGGGAAGGCCTAATACGAAATCCATGCTCACATCTTCCCAAGGTATGGAAGGAATAGGTAGAGGGGTGTATAACCCAACATTAGTTTTTGTGCCTTTTGAGACTTGACATGTACGGCAACTACTGACTACCCTCCCAACCATCGCTTTAAGTTTAGGCCAGTAAAATTTCTCTTCAACGAGAGTAATGGTCTTATCCCTACCGAAATGGCCACTCAACCCTCCGCTATGCAGCTCCCAAATGATATGAAGACGTAAGGATGACTGCGGAATACACAACTTCCCATGCCTGAATAGATAGCCATCCTTAATGACAAATGCAGATATAGTCGCGGGGGAATTATCATGGGCGGATAAATATGACTCCTGAAAATCTGGGCAGGTAGCATACTCATCCCTAACGCTCTCGAATCCTACAACATTAACCTCCATAGTGGAAAGTAGAAGGGTAAGGCGACTAAGAGCGTCCGCGAATCGGTTGTCAGCTCCCTTAAGGTGCTTAAGATTAAACGTGTAACCTTGTAGAAAAGCTACCCACTTAACGTGACGCGGGCTGATTTTATGCTGGCCATTGATGAACCGCAATGCCTCGTGATCGGAGAGGATCACAAACTACTTGGAGAGGAGATAGTGCCTCCAATGGTGCAAACATCGTATAACTGCATAAAATTCCCTGTCGTAATTCGAATAATTTAACTTAGCGCCAGATAACTTCTCACTAAAGTAACTCACAGGGTGCCCTTCCTGACTCAAAACACCTCCTATTCTCGAACCAGAAGCATCACAAGTAAGCTCAAAGACTTTGGCAAAGTCAGGCAGACGTAAGATAGGTGCCTCAGTCATAAGCTCCTTAATGCGTTGAAAAGCATGGGTGGCGGACTTCATCCAGGTGAACTCTCCCTTCTTCATGCAATCAGTAATGGGGGTCATGATGCTACTGAAATCCCGTATAAAACGGCGGTAAAATGTAGCTAACCCGTGGAAACTACGCACCTTTCGTAGAGTGGTCAGCTCGGGCCAGTCCTTAATGACTTGGACCTTGCTAGGGTCAACTCTAATGCCCTCCGTTCCGACTATGTAGACTAAAAACTCCACTTCAGGGACATAGAAAGTGCACTTCTTAAGGTTAAGAAATAATGTTTCCTTCCGCGGGGTGGAAAGAATCGTTCTCTGTGGGAGGTGTGCTCGGCAGTGGTGGTGCTATAAATCAATATGTCATCAAAGTAGACTACCACAAACCTACCCATGAAAGGCCGAAAGACGTGGGTCATCATCCGTGAAAAGGTGCTGGTGGCATTGGATAGCCCAAAGGGCATCACAAGCCACTTGTACAACCCATCCTTAGACTTAAACGCAGTCATCCATTCGTCTCCTCCGCGGATCCTAATCTGGTGATAGCCACTCTATAAATCCAACTTTGAAAAGTTGGTGGCGCCAGATAAGACATCTACGAGGTCATCTAATCGTGGAATAGGAAACCTATACTTAATGGTAATCTTGTTAATAGCACGGAAATTAACACACATCCGCCATGTACCATCCTTCTTGGGGGCAAGCAAGGCTGGTACCGCACATGGACTCATGCTAGTCCTAATGAACCCCTTCTTCAACAGGTCCTCAATTTGGGCCTGTAACTCAGTGTGAGCAGCAGGATGGAGTCGATAATGGGGCTGGTTGGGCAAGGAGGAGCCCGGGATCAGATCTATCGCATGCTGAATATCCCTAAGCGGGGGTAATGACAACGGCAACTCCTCCGGGTACACGTCCATATACTCTTCCAACAGTACTCATAACTCTCTGGGCAAGTCATCCAAAACACTAGAATCAGGCTTCGCACTCATAAGTACTAGTGCATACATCACTCCATCAAGAAACGGATCCTTCACAAACTCTTTCCTACCTACTAGACTCAACGTCTTCCTCTCTACTGGGATAGTGGTGTCCTTAGCCAAAACTACTGGCTCCTTCGGGATGGTCGGCCTCAAGGCAATGGTTTTGCCATTGAATTTAAATTCATAAGTGTTGGCTCTACCAAAATGCATCACATCACGGTTATAGAGCCAAGGGCGGCCTAATAACACATGACAAGCGTCCATCGGCAGGACATCACACCAAAACTCATCAGTATAGGATTTGAATGAGAGGGGGACCAGGCACCGCTTGGTGACCGGGATGGTGATCTTGTTGATCCAAGCTACCTGATATGGGGTCGGGTGTGGTTCCATGGTCAAGTGCATACGTGTGACGGCGCTCTCAGAAATGACATTCACACAACTACCACTATCAATAATCAGCTTGCAAAGCTTCTCACCACTCTTAAAGATCAGAGAAAATATGCTCGTCCTCTTCCAATCATCTAACGGGCGAGGAGTGGTCAAGATACAATGCATCACCATAAGGTGGTGATCGTCCTCTAAATCACTTGGGACCTCATCTGGGTCACCCTCCTCTTCAGCCTCATATACGTAATCAGTGGGATCGGTCGTCGAATCTAAAAGGGTTATGGCCTTAGTCTTTGTTGGGCATTCGAATTCATAGTGACCTTGAATGCCGCAAGAATAACATGTAGTGTTGGCATTGCTAACCTTCCCTATGGGGACATGCTCACTCGCCGGATTCCTACTGTTTCTAGCGGTGATCACTACAGACTTTGAATCGGAAGACCTAAACTTTTTCTTATCCGGATACGTGGAGGAAGACGCTCCAACCGTGGACTTGTTCTTCATGTGGGAATAACGAGAGTGGGCCTTAGAGGCAAGATGCTTTTCAATGTCAAGGGCGGCATTGAAAGTCATGTTCAGGTCTGTGTGACCATAGCGCAGGAGCTTCCTCTGAATATCGGGTTGAAGTCCCTTACGAAATCTAGATAGGGTCACCTTGGGAATCTCCCTAAGATCACAACGCACCATACGGTCCTTCAGCTCTACCATATATTTAGCTACCGAGTTTGAGCCCTGCCGCAGGGTGGCAAGCTCATCGAACATCTGTGTTCGGTGGTATGCTGGGACGTACTGATCGATCAGCAAATTCTTCATCATCGGCCAACCTATAGGTGGCACTCCCTGCCCGGCTCCTAATCTCTGCTCCTCATTCAGCCAATAAGTTTTCGCACGACCTGTTAACTTCATCCTGGCAACTTGGACATTTTGAGGGTTCGTCAGGTTGTGCCATTCGAAGTTGCATTCCATATCCACTACCCAAGTAAGGAAGACCTGGAGGATCTCCCAAACCATCGTAAGAGGGGGCGTCAATCTTAACGGCCCTAGTAATATCAAAATCACGCTCGTGGCGGTGTTCTCGAGTGGGCACTCGGGGAGAGTTCCCGTCGGAATCCGAATCATGGACCTGTTGGTGCCGGTCGGGCTGCCCAACATTAACGGGTGGTGGTGGCGGCCTCCCTAATTCAGAAGGATTTGTGCTAACATGCTCCTAAGCTCGGTCATCTCATTACGTAGCCCCTCTATGGCCTCATCGTTACGATCCCCGTGCTCATTCGCAACCATCCTAGACGATGAAGGTGTGTTATACTCCGTTCCTAGTCTAGTGCGCATGTAGTTTTGGACAAAATAATAATAAGTGAATTTTGTAGTGCAGATTAAAATTTAATTTTTTTTGGCAGAAAATTATTTTCGGGATGTTACTAAAAAGGAGAACCTACAGAAATTTGTTTGGTATTTTTTTGACGAAAAATAAAGATTTTAGCCCGCTATTCGCAGACCACCGAAATTTCTTTTTTGATTTTTTTTTATTAGTTTGCGCCACGGAATTGAATATCGAGGGTGTATCAATTGAGAAATTGACACGACCGCCTCTGATACCAAATTGATGTAGTGTTGTCCGTGATTTTAGAGATTTGACACGAACGAAATGCCTCACTACGCCTTTCACACCGAGATCTATCGCACCTACGCAAGCATCTATCGCCGCAATATGTTTCGCATCTAACAGAGCACATTCACCACAAGGGGAGGAATGATCGACTCTAAAATAACGGTCGGAAGAGAGTCGGATTATTCCCCAAAATTAACATAAACGTTGCCAATCCTTTTTGAGAGCAAAATCAAGGCTATAAACCAAGATCCGCTCAAGCAAATTGGACCTACCCGATGCGGAATAAAAAGATTCGATAACAACGAAATCGATTCAAAAATTTGCAAATGGAGTATTTAAAAATCGCGAATAAAACGGTTGCTCGTTCTCCACAAATCTAAAGAAAGAAATCGCAAAGATGGGGAAGAAGTTACCCAACCTGGATCTATATTTGCACAAGATATGTAGGAGAATCACTCTCTCCACGGTACCACCGGCGTCACACTGAATGGGGGTTGCAACCTTCTTCCTTGGAGTCGCACCGAAGGAGTCCACGCCGGAGTCGCACCGAAGAGGGTTGGAGGAGGCAAGAGACGGCTTCACACCATCAAGGCGGCGGCGGCAAGAGGGGAGCCTCCTTTGGCCGAAATTCTCTAGGGAGAATTAGGTTTTGCTTTTTTTTTTTTTTCCAAATCTTCCTTCATCAAATTAAAACACTCCTATATATAGGAGTTACTAAACAAATCCAACCATCCAATGAATGAGATGAAGATCTCATCAATCCGGATGGCTATTAACACACCAAATGTTTAAATGCAAGAAATAAATAAAAATAATACTCAAACGAATATAAAATTATTACCTAAACATGTAATATTTTTATAATCGCAATTATAAAATAAAATGCATATTAATTAGAGAATTTGGTCTTCAAGCGGGCTTAGCACGCCGTGGGTGGAGGTTGTAACGTCGTCTTCCGTTAGCGTCAACAGGACACCTAAAATCTTTATGTTGTTGTGCAGTGGCAACCGGATCATCATCAAGTAGTGGTGGAGGGGTCGCGGCATCACCTGCCTAGGCGAAAATCGAGTTTTCGCCCGCTTGTCAGAGATCGCTTGTCAGAGATCCCGACGACCTGAATATGAGAGATCGCTTAATGGACTAGCTCACAACTCTTTCCAGGAAGTTTTGATTTCTTATGCATTGAAACAGTATTTATAGACCTTCCCGCATTTATGATGCTCGCGATCTCCACGGTCAAAGCGAACATTTTCAAAGTTCCAGTGAAACTTGAAAATATGCGGGGATCATATTTGCTCGGAAGTCCGCAACCTCAACTTTTCGATCAGAATTATCGGCCCCGGCAGTCTCAATTTTCTGTGACCGCCCAAACCGCCTGTCTCATCTTCGACAAATTCTCCAAGGCACAGGCAGTGAGGTTCTAGTGAGATCACTTGATTGCGTGGTCTGATGATTTTTTCTCTCTTTATGTTAATTTCACCCCATGTATCTCCTCTTCTCTGCCCCGGTTCTCATGTATCTCGGACAACCCTTTATTTTTGTACCTACCCGTTTGGGCAGACCCCTGCGTCTATAAAGAGATGGTAGGGGTACCAAAAATGAGACTTTTGATTCGAGCCTCCAGCTTATGACCTATATAAGCGGTCATGAATTTTGTCTCTTTTCTACCTCTCACCCTGACCTGTTTTAGACCCTCCTGTAATACTTTTTTGATCAATCAAAGACGATTTTTCCTCAGCAACCTCTCTTCTGGTATCCTTTAGCCCAAGTAACCAATACTACACAGTCCCCCATCATCCCTTTGAAGTGTGAATTTTGGAGGTACAATTTTTGTGTCAACAAATGCGACCGTTCTACGTTTAAGTCCATCATATAAACGTAAAACGACATCCAATATCCACACATATACTAAACCGTCAATACAATATGAAACGTAATCGACCCGATTAATTAGATTACATAAGTTGGGTTTATGTTAATGACAACCTAGTAATGCACATAATTAACATATTTGAATCATACGATTGTTATATCTAAAAATCTCTCTTTTGGTCCAATGCATGTTCAATTCTTAAATGTGCATTACATGACACAATCTTATGAGCTCAAAATTGTTGTCATTCTCAAAAACGTTTTCATCCAATATGGTTCATGATTGTGTTAATGAACTGGTTCCGCATAGTCTTTCATCTCTGAAGTCTCTGTTGGTGAGGTTGAAGGGGCTGACATGCTGGCTGGGGAGACCGACAGAGAGGTCGTGAACAGTCCTTGTTGTGGGAGGGGAAAGATAAAGGAGCCAGAGAGGAAGAGAGGATTGTCGGAGGAGGAGATGAAACCGGAAGAATTTGATTTGTGAAAATGAAGGAGAAATATGAAAGTGGTTTGCACATATCATATTTTAGGATTTAATTTTATGTATTTTAAAAGGACGTTGTTAATAGCAAACCTTGAACTGATATTAGCAAATCATCAAAACTTAAAAAATACGCGTTTTTTGAAAATACGCCTTATAGGTGCATTTTTAGGAAAAGTGTTCAACATCAAAGTTGTAGATGTCGTCGAGATCTACAACTTTCGTGTTGAACATTTTTCCTAAAAATGTACGGGTTAGGCGTATTTTCAAAATGCACAAAATATTTCACAATAGTCTCGCGCATTTTGAAAATACTCTTAACCCGTGCATTTTTAGGCAAAATGTTCAACACGAAAGTTGTAGATCTCGACGAGATCTACAACTTTGATGTTGAACACTTTTCCTAAAAATACACCTATAAGACGTATTTTCAAAAAACACATATTTTCTTAAGTTTTGATGGTTTGCTAATATCCGTTCAAGATTTGCTATTAACGTCCTTTTAAAATTAGGCGATTGTTATCCGCACAGCACATTTGGATATTCGCACTCGAAATAAGGTATTTTTTTCCTCCCATCGTTAAGATAATCGCACTTTGAGTTTTTTTCCCGCATAGAAAAATCCCGCGACACTCTCCCGTCCGAAACCCTAATCCCGCCCTGCTACCGCGCCTCCCTCCCCCCTCGACGGCGCTCCCCCTCGACGGCGACTCCCTCCACGGCGACCCCCTCCACGGCGACCCCCTTCCACGGCGACCCCCCTTCCACGACGACCCCCCTTGACATTGCTTCCAAGTTTTTTCGCAGATAGCGGGATTCTCAGACTCGCTTCGACGGCGACCCCCTTCGACGGCAACCCCCTCCACGGCGACCTACCAGAACAGTAAATGTTGTCTTCCAGAATTTATTTAGAGCATAAATAATATCACCCATATGAGATGCACACAACAACATACCCTACTTTTCACAAATCCTTCATGTCTAATTGATCCAGTTTTTGCATTTCAGGTTAGCTTGTGCATTTCGCTTCATATTTGATACATTTCCTCCTTCATCCTTCAGGTATCCTCTATTCCGAAAATTTCTTAAATTTATTTTTTCGTTTTTTCATTAATAATTATTTACTAGATTTAATGTGATGTTTAGGGTTGAGAAGATGTCCGATGATTCAAAACACCTGGATAATGCATGTTTAGCTATAATCGGTACAAATATCATTCATTTTGGCGTATTCATTTTTTATCTTGGGGAATTTTCTTTTAACTAGTTTTGTGTTATGTATTTTTTCAAGATTCAAAATGTTACAAAGATGAAAAAGAATCAAAGGTTGAAGTTGATGTGGGTATTCATTTTGAGACAAAAATGTATTTTGTTCAAGAGAAGAGTTGGTAGATTGGGCTCGTTCCGTTGGTAGAAGTTTTGGTTTTGTTGTTACTATTAAAGCGTCAGATAATCTTGTTGGACGTCTTACACCTACTGTTTTGTTGGGCTGTGATAGAAGTGGATACTATAGAGAAAATCAAAACAAAAAAGGGTGGGTTAAGAAAGGTATTCGCAAAACCACATCCAAGAGATGTGGTTGTTTATTTGCACTTAGAGGAAAGAAGGTGGCCAAATTAGATGAGTGGAGAGTGGAAGTTATATGTGGCACCCACAATCATGAGAAAGTTCATTTAGAGGCGCATGCTTATGCTGGAAGGTTAAACCCTGAGGAGGACAAATTAGTTGAACAGATGTACAGTGCGGGTGTTAAACCCAGGAAAATATTAACATATGTCAAAGGGTAAAATATTAATAACACAACTGTGATGCGGACAATATATAATGCAAGGGCTAAGATACACAGGAAGCAGTTAGAGGGTCATACTCCAATACAGTTTTTGTACAAGTGCATTGAAAATGCGGGCTATGTCAGTTTCAGTAAAGTGATGGAAGGTACTAAGAAACTTCAATGTCTTTTTTTTGCACATCCTACTTCAATCAAGTTGACGAATATGTTTCCAACCATTTTCCAACTTGATTGTACATATAAGACAAATAGATATCGAATGCCACTCTTATGTATTGTTGGGATGGCCTCTACCTGTAAAACTTTCTATTCATGTTTCACATTTCTATCGGATGAAACTCAATCGAGTTATGAATGGGCTTTGAATTGTTTTAAGTCTATACTTGCCCCGGAGAGTCTGTCAACCGTTATGGTGACTGATAGAGAAATTGCTCTAATGAATGCTATATGCAAAATTTTTCCAAATGGAAAACATAATTTATGACGTGTTCACATCAACAGAAACATTCTTGCTCATTGCAAAAAATTATTTACTAATGGCAAGGAATTTGAGAAGTTTATGTTTGACTGGCAGAGATTGATTGAAGTTGTTACGGAAAGTGAGTTTAACATTGCCTTTAATGAATTAGTTGCTACTTATTCTACACTACATTCTGATGTTTTGGACTATGTTATCGCAACTTGGATTGAGCCATATAAAGATCGGTTTATGTCACCATGGATTGATAAGTTTTTACATTTGGGTAATTCATGCACTAATCGTGTGGAGGGGGGTCATAGTCAGTTGAAAAAAATTTTGGAAGTATCAATAGGCAACTTGACAACAATATGGAAGACTTTTGACCTAAAGATAAATCTTCAAATTACAGATATTAAAAGATCATTTGGCGAAAGTTGTATACAGATAAGTAATGATTTCACAGGTGTGTTATACTCAAATGCAATCGGTAAGGTTTCATTACATGCTCTACGGTTCATCAAGGAGGAAGAAGAATTAGTAAAAAAAGGTATGCACTTTTCGTCAGTTCCTGAATGTTCACACTTGAAGAGATATACTATGGGTTTACCGTGCGCGCATGAATTATTTTCATACATCACTAACTCCAAAGGATTTCCCTTATGGTTGATTCATCCTCATTGGAAAGAACTAGTACTAAATGAAACTCTTGGTGTGGACATAGAGAACACCATTGCATTGAGGTAGAACGAGTTGTACAAAAATTCTACGATTCAAATGAACAACAGAAAGGAGAAATCAAACGAAAATTAAGAGAAATCATAGATCCAACTTTGAGTCAAACAAAGGAGCCATCAGTACCGTTAAAGTTAAAAGGAAGACCAAAAGGAAGTTACAAAAAATTTAAAGAGGATGTTCTCTCAACAAAACGACTCCCATCCCACTTTGAGTATGCCTTGTTGGAGGAAAGAATGATGGAAACAAAGCAACTAAAAAAAGGA
This sequence comes from Dactylorhiza incarnata, assembly GCA_033032865.1. Lineage (NCBI taxonomy): Eukaryota > Viridiplantae > Streptophyta > Magnoliopsida > Asparagales > Orchidaceae > Dactylorhiza > Dactylorhiza incarnata. The sequence goes on from JAWHQI010000068.1 coordinate 7,261,065, forward strand.
ATAAGTTGCCGATTCGTAAGAACCTAAAATTTGTTGACAAAGTACGCCACCATTTCACACCCTTTTGGTCTAAACACATAGTGGACACCTTCGACGTCTTGGGTGATGGACATTGTGGGTACCGGGTTATTAGTGATGCTTTGAATGTAAAGGGTGATTGGCAACAAGTACGCAATGATCTGTATTGGGAAATTGAAAACAAAAAAGATTTATATGATGTGATTTATGGAAGAGAAAGGCGATCGGAGCTGGCACAATCTATACAATGTACAGAAACTCCTGCTCCATTTGCTAAGTGGATGACACTACCAGATATGGGGCTTGTAATCTCTTCATGCTACAACGTAGTGTTGGTTCAGTCGTCCAAGGTTCAAAACTTGACTTTTCTACCGCTTCACTCATCTATGCCGGAAGAGCCGACACTTATTTGCATTGGTTTCATAAATGATAATCATTACATTCGGTTGAATTTAAATGATTGCTCTCCGATACCACACATCACTCCATGTTGGGTGAGACATCATGAACAGATTGCGGAAAGTTGGGAAAGACATTATAACGGTCGTTGCCAAGCACCACCACCATATATGGGACCAACCAATTTAGTAGTGCTGGATGATCTTCAATGATGTGAGGTAAAGAAATTTTAATTTTAACTTGCTTAAGTATATACTAATTCTATTTGTAGATTAATTTTTTAACCCTAAAAATTTGCAGGATTAAAAGTTATGAATATAAAGAAGACAACATTGAAGAATTTTTGAGTTGTCAAATTTTGCTAACTATTTAAGGTACAAATAGTGAAGATACATTTTTATTAGCATATAAATATTCAGTTTGCAAGTTTATATTTTCTAACATTTTTGTACACATTAATTACAGGGTTAAAGTGCAGTGATGACTACAAAGAAGACAACATTGACAATTTACTTATGTTTAAATTATTTGCTTTTATGTTCTCCAAAAATATTCAGTTTTGTCAACTTTAGATGATATTATGGCCTATTGAAATATTTGAGAACAAAAAAAGGTTTTTTAGAAATTTTAAAAATTTTGCTTTGCAGATATCAAAATATTGCTTTGCTGATAACAATTTTATTTGCGGATAAAAATTTAACAAAAACAGCTTTGCGGATAAAAAAAATTTGCGGATAGCCAAAACTGTAGTGCGGATAACAATCGCCTAAAATTATTATGCAATTTGCACGTATCAAAAAATGACTTGCACTGTTGCACATAATAATTATCATAAATTATTATCATTCTTTAACCCTTATTTAAACGACAGCCCTGCTCCCGCATTTATTGTCTAGTTGTTGTGGAGATTTGTAGAACTCAATGCAAATTAAATGCCGAGGATTTATTAGGAGACGGATGTAAGCAGCTCTCTTTAATGCAGTGAGGCCGCAAAAAGATAGTAATTTTATCCTAATTTTCCTTCTATTAAAATTTTTTGGCAGGAATATCTTATTGCTTGAAGATCCAATCTGATCTTTTCTTCTGTCCCAGAACAAGGAACGGAGAATCTCTGGAAGTTAGATTGCCAATTCAACAGTAAAATATTATAAAACAAGTTGCCTGGCATGAAGAACTCCATATCTCGCCCGACACTACTATGGCAGCTCACATTTTCCGTGTATAACAAGGCAAAAATGTAAAATCACTCGAACTATGTTTCCGTAGCTTCCATCTATTTTCCGTTATCTTTTTTATAAGAGGCCTTTATAATATGAACCGTTTTTATTATTATCAAAGGGCGGCAAAGAGGGCTACAAAGGCTCAGATTAGGGCTTTTCGATCGGTGCAACTTTCTCCTTTGCGAAACCTTTGCTCAACTTGTCTCTGCGTTCGACTCGACGGCGTTCCATCTTCCTCGACCTCTGATTCCTGCTTCGAAATAGTAAGACTCTCCATCTCCTTCATTCTAGCTCGGCTTCCGCTTCTTCCCCCCTCCTTCATTCGAGCACCGCCGATCCATCTCCTCTTCCCTAAGTGGTGGATTAATTAAATCCATGCATGGTTTACCATCATAAGTTTAATCCTAAATACATCGCATTTCCATGGATTTACTGTTATTCCATCAGCTCGAATAAATCATTAAGATTTGTTTGTTTGAACGGAATTGGCTTTATGAAATTGACATTAGAGATTAGAAATCTAATTCTAATATTCGGCGCAACGGAATTTAAGTGGATTTCGGCTTTCAAGTGAAAACTAATGGCTTTAACTATGAACTAAAAAAATCAAATAGCCAATTCTTACCTCCGCTCATGGGTTTTCCGCATAATCGAATGTTTTCGCTAAAGTTTTTCAACCTACGCGCGCATTTTTCGCCCGGGTATGCGTTTTCCTATATGGTGTGTTTTTCGGCCGTGCACGAGTATTTCGGTCGGGCACGTGTTTTTCAACCGGACGTTCATTTTTCTTTCAGGCGAGCATTTTTTGCAAGCGATTTTTCGCTAGCGCGCGCGTTTTTCACCCGGGCGCATATTTTTCTTCCGGGCGGGCGTTTTTTCGGCCGACCAGGTGTTTTTCGGCCTGCCAAGCAATTTTCGCCCGAGCGCTCTTTTTTTGCTCGGGCGCGCGTTTTTCGGCCAAAAGCCCGTTTTTTCGGTAGGGCGCGCGTTTATCGACCCAGGCACACATTTTTTGACCAGCGCAAACTTTTTTTCGTTCGAGCGCACGTGAGTCCGCCCGGGCGCGCGTTTTTCAGTCGGGCGCAGATTTTTCCATCCGGGCGCACGTTTTTTCGCCCGGGCGGGCGTTTTTCGCCCGGACGAGCGTTTTTCGCCCGGACGAGTGTTTTTCGCCCGGGCGTACGCTTTTAGTCGGGCACGCGCTTTTAGCCGGGCGCGCATTTTTCAGCCGGGCTCGCATTTTTCGGTCGGGCGCGTGTTTTTCGCCCGGGGGCTCGTTTTCGCACGTGCGCGCATTTTTCTCCCGGGCGCGTGTTTTTCGCCCGGGCTCGCATTTTTCGCCCCGGCGCGTGTTTTTCTCCCTTACGCACGTTTTCCGTGCGTGAACATGTTTTTTGCCGGGCGGCACATTTTTCGCCAAACCGCGTTTTTTTCGGCCCAAGCGCTTGCTTTTTGCTCGGGAGCGCATTTTTTGCCCGGGCCGCAAAACGCACACCTGGGCCGTAAAACACCAGCTCGCCCGAAAATGTGCTGCAGTGAAGAAAATACGCGCATGGGCAAAAAATGCGTGTCCAGACAAAATGTGTGCTTACGTGCCAAAATATGTACTCCCAACCGAAGAACTCGCGATCGGGCAAAAAATGCGGTCATGCGCGAAAAAAAACATCTTGGCGAAAAACACGCCTCCCGGAGAAAAATGCGCGCCCGAGAATAAATGTGCATCTGGGCGAAAAAATTGCGCTTGAGCGAAAAACGCGCGTATTAAAACTTATTATGAAATTTAATGCGTTCGACGCTGACGCCTATTTTGAGTTTTATAAAATTATTGTATAACGTTAATTCAATACCAATTCCATCATTCAGCCGAACAAATTTTATGCCTCAATTCCAATTCTCTTGACTGAATTCAATCTTACAGCCGAACAATAGAATTGAAATTTTGTACAAAGATAATTTAGAAAGCCAATTCGTTCAAACGAACGGACCCTAAGTAAATTCATGGTCACTGTAATATTGTTAGGCGGCATATTCAGCTCCAATAAACCATTAAGTATGTATTATGTCGTGATAAAGCTCCATAATTAAATTTTATTATGTTAGATAAATGTCACAGTAGACTTAGGCTCCGTTTGGGGGGACTTATTTCATCGGTCAAGTGGTTACGACCGCATGAATCGGGCCTTAATTAAGGTCCGATTCATGCGGTCATAACCGCTTGACCGGTGAAAATAAGTCCCTCAAACCAAGCCTTAAACAATTGTAATATTTATTAATTTATTTTTAGCAACATTAATATAATCCTGATACAAAATGAAAACACATTATTTGTGGTCATCAAAACATCATCGACTTATTTCCACGGAAACAACCATTAGTTTTAATTTTTATTTGCTTTAAGTACAGCTTATTTCAACCAAAATGACTTTTAAGTTGAGCTACAAAATGGAAACATCTAGTTTTATTTCTCTTGGATTTATTAATGGCTAACCAAAATATCAATTAGGACTGATATGATTTGGTTCCCTTAAGACTGATATTATTTGGATTTCAATAGTTTAGAGACTTATTTCAACAATTCAAAAGTTTATGGGCTGATTTCAAAAAGATCACATAGTTCAAGGTCATGAGTGAGACACGGGGCTCCGCCCCTACGATCAATCGCAACAGTATCCCGACAGTGATATTATACCGACTGTGATAGCGTCCAGACCGCGACAGGCACAAGACTCCGCCCATATCAATTAATTAATGTAGTTTAAGATAAACAAATTATTAATTAATTAATAAAAAAAATAATTATACATCATTTTTTTTTATTTTTTATACGATGTAATTAGATTAAAATAACAAAGCTGCATAATATTTTTCACTTGCATGTCTATTTAACAGTATTGGATGATTTTACATTATCTGTATCCCACATGATGTGTATTCAGATCTTTATACAGTAGGAATTATCACGTAGTGGTGAGAAAGATTGTCCGTACGAAAACAGTAGGAATAATTTAAGCGTGCACTTTCATACGAGTGACTAGTGTAACGTGTTAGAATATTTTGATATTCTAATATTTATGAGGTTATTCATATCTTGATGCAATTATTTAAGAAAAAAATTTAGGTGAGAATCTCTCACTTAGAAATAGGTGCGAGAGATAAATATGCGCTATTGAACCGAACAGGGCCTCACGGGATTTCAAAATTTTCGTTCAAAAATTTTCTTTTCCGCGCCGAAATCCCGCCTGTAACGCCCCGGAATTTTCGGCTATTATTTGAAATATATTGATGACGTCATAATAACGTAAGGGCGTTACGTTAGTGCGGAGTTAACGGTGCGCCGTCGTTTGCGCATTTTCGTATCCGTTCGGTCAAGTCGGCCAAATTTTGAGACTACCCGGAATTAGAAAATTTTACGTTAGGAAATTATATTATTTAATTTTAGGAAAACCCTTAAAGTTTCGTGGCGATTCGAGCGATTTTAGAGTCTCCGCGAATTTTTAGAAGATTTGCATGCTTTTGGCGTTGCCGTAAACTTCGGAAATTTATATCTCGAGAACGGTACGTCGGATTTTGATTTCAACTTCGCCGTTGGATTCGTAGCGCCGCCGTTCACCTTCGGTGCGATTTTCGTCGATTTCGGCGTTCGTTTATTCATTTGATAATAATGTTTTATTATTATTATTATTATTATTATTATTATTATTATTATTATTATTAAGGTATATATATACATATTCGTTTATATCATGTATATTCGGTTAAACATTTGCCTATTCGTTTATATGGATTCGTGGAAATCCAACTATATTAGGCTATAGGTATTAGTGGAAAGCCAACTTCAATTCTACGAAGTTATTATTATTCGGCTATATTCAATATTATTATTATTATTATTTTTATCTTTATTATAATTAAAGCAAATCGAAAACCCTATTTCCTTTCTTCCCGAGTCTTTGCGAAATCGTGAGCGGAGGCGTCGTTCCATGGACCTTCCGATCGCCACCACCGGAGCTCTGGAGCACGAAATTTTCGCCGGAGCATAGATCTGGAAAGCTCACGCCGAGCTATTCGCGTGTGCGGTAAGTATTTCGAGTTTCGTAGATTTTTGAGGTTGGAGTCGGTAGCCCTAACCCTCTTTTTTGCCTCAAAAGTTTCAGAGATCGTTCCTCGAGGTATTCTAGCGGTCGATCTGCGACGATGAGCAAGTTGGGGGTCATCTTCTTCGAAAGGTTTGAGGCATGTGGTGGACTCTTCCCCCTTGCCACGTTCTTGTTCGTTCTTTACCGTTCTTTCTACTTATATCTTATTTAGACAAGTATTTTCAGATTCATTTTCAGCCAAAGACCCGTATCTTGTAAGAAATTCGTCAAGTTATTGTAGATTCGTCAAGTTACTCTCGTTTATAATGTCGCCGAAATGCCCTTAAATAGATTCATCGAAATATCCTCAAGTAGAATTCCTTTCCGCGTGATTTCGCCGGAATAGTTTAGGAATTCGTCGAAATAGTTTTAGGCTTCCGGCCGAGTAGTCAAGTATTTTATGAAGTTCGTCAAAATATACGAATTCGCCGATCTCCCTCTAAGTCACAATTCGTCGATTATGTTCCGCCGAATTCGTCGATTATGTTCCGTCGACTTCGTCGAGTACCATAGGATTCGAAGAAATGATTTCGTGTAAGTTAAATCGGATAAGTCGAATTCGCCGAATTCATTTCGACGAATTCGTCATTTGGCGTTAGGACCGTTTCGAATAGATTTAGTCAATTTGTCGATATCATTTCGACGAATTCGTCGATAGGATTAGGCTTTCGCCGACTTCGTCGTTTTCCTTAGTATTTTCGCTAAGTGCCTTTGAGTTTCGTAGATAGTATTTCGACGAATCCGTCGATAGTATTTCGACGAATTCGTCGATATCCCTTGGGTTCGTCGAATGCATTTCGACGAATTCGTGATAAATAGAAAATATTGCATATTTTTAGTATAATTTCTAGCCTAATTTTGGGTATTTTTGTACATACAATATGCAAATTATTGAAATAATCACTTCTTTTTATATGTATATAAATATTCATATAAATTTTGTAAAAATAAGTAATTATACTTATATAAGAATAAATTTGAGAATAAGATAGTATTATGTTTATAATATAAATATATAGAAATATATAATAAATAAACATAGTAATAATCATAATGTATATATATTAATAAATAAATATATATAATAAATAATAACAATATAATAAATAAATAAGATGTATAATAAAATATATATTATAATAATGATAAGAATATATATACAATAATATGTAATAATAAGTATATATTATAAATAATCTGTAATAATATATAAGTATATTAATAATATGTAATAATAATAATAAGTATATATGTAATAATAATAATATAATAATAATAATATGTAATAATAATAATATATAGTATATATAATAATATGTAATAATAATAAGTATATAAAAATAAATAAATAATAATCATAACAATAATAATAATAATAATATATAATAATTAAGTTAGGGCTTGTGTTAATATAAAAATCTGTATCAAAATATAATATATATAAATATGTTCTTGTGTTTACACATAGGAGTGCTTGGCCGAGTGGAGAGGGTTCATATTGATTTGAGCAAGGGGAGAGGAGGGTTCGAATCCGGGCGAGCGCAAACTTTTGCTGGATTAAATCCAGCGCCCTGCCCACTGCTGCCCGCGCCCCTGCCCGCGCCGTGCCCTGCTGCCCAGCTGCCCGCGCCCGCCAGCTCAACCCGCCAGCCCTGCACCTTCTAGAAGCCCACCAGCTAGCATCCAGCCCACCAGCTATCCGCAGCCCACCTTCTAGAACCAGTCCAGCTGCTCTTCTTCTAGAGAATCCAGCAAGTGATCAATTCAAGCTTGGCTACCCCACCTTCCCAAGCTTTCTTTCTTTCTTTTTTGCTATTGGCACCCCACTTCTTGCCTATAAATAAGAGGGGTTGGCCATAGGTTTTTGGGTTCACAAATCCTAAATAGTTTAGGGGATTTGTGTTCCACCTTTTTGTTTTAGTTTGTGTTTTTATTTTTTTTCTTCTCTTTGTTTCCCTATGTATCCTCTCTTAGTATGTAATAATTTGTTTTGCTTAAATAAATAGTTCTTGTTCATATTGTTCTTCAAGTTCTAAGTGTTCATCTTATTGATTTTTTTTTTGTGTTTTGTTCTTCTTTTGTTTTGCTTAGATTTATTTTTTGTTTTATTTTTTTTTGTTGTTGTTCTCCTTTTTGTTCTTATTTTATTTTAGTTTAGTTTTATGTTATGTTATGTGTTAATTTTTTATGTAGAGTGTGTGTGTGTGTATGAGAGTTAGTTTTACTATTTTGTATTTTTCTTTTAATTTTAGTAGATTTCATTTAGTGTGTGTGTGTGTGTATGAGATTATTGTTCTTCTTTTATTTTATTTTTTGTTGGGTGTGTGAGTGTATGAGAATAGTTTTAAATGCTTTCATAATTAGTTTTAAATGCTTTCATAATTAGTTTTAAAGCTTTGATAATTAGATTTTATGGCTTTCATAATTAGATTTTAATGCTTTCTTTATCGCTTTCATAAACTAGCTTTTCTGCTTTATTTACAGCTTTCATAGGTAGCTTTTCTGCTTTCTTTAAAGCTTTCATAACTTAGCATTTTCTGTCTTTTCTATCGCTTTTCTTGGTTTTTGCTAAACGCACACCAAGCCCGCGATTGTTACGTTTTTCTTTTTGTCATGCTTTTCTTTTTGTTATTCAAATTAATGCATAAACTTTCATCCTTTTATACCCGATAAAACAATACGCGTAGCTCGAAGTAACAATACTCGACGGGACCCAGGACTAATACGATTATATTATGATATTTATATCATATATATACTACACGCGATAGGTGCGCTTGCCTCTTAGCAAATTAAATAAAATTATTTTCTTACCGAATCTATTTCGGGAAAATAATTTTCCTATCAAGTTTTTGGCGCCGTTGCCGGGGAACACTTCGTCGATATTGCGAAAAGAGTTTACGTTATTGATTTTATCATCTTCAAAAATAAAAAAAAAATATAAAAAAACCATCTTACCAAAAAAATATATGTTCTTTCTTTTCATTAAGCCTTAATTTGTAAATATATAAAATTAAAAACCAAAAAAAATAATAATATATATGTTCTTTCTTTATATGCCTATAAGAAAACAAAAAAAAAATGATAGGATTTCTATTTTGTTTTTCATTAAAGTTTTTATATGCATATTTGAAAACATATTATTTCAAATTTCAAAATGAAAAATAATAATGAAAAACTTTATAATCAAAATCAAAATGAATTCTAGGAATTTTAAGATAGGACAATAGATCGTTTTCTCGAAGTAGGATTACTCGACAGACCCGAAAGGAGATTTTTGTCGATATTTTGAAAAGAGGAAACCCCGTTGCTTTTACCTTATTATTTCTACTTTTTCTTCCTTGCTTTTCATCTTAAAGCTTTTCTTTATTAATTTTGTTTTTTTCTTATGTTTTAATATAACTTTAAATATGTGTATTTTAAATGATGATGAAAACATAAGTAGAAAACTCCAAAAATATTTATGGTTTTACTTTATATATATATTTCATGTTTTTTATAAATATTGAAAAAACCAAAAATCATATAAAAAAAATCACTTTGTTTTTCTCTTTTCTTGTTCTTATTATTTTTGTTTCTTTTTTTTAGTATCATTATGTATATATTTGTACATATAAGAAAATCAAAAAAAAAAATTTACTTAATGTATTTTCATTTTCCTTTGTTTTTGTTCTTTTCTTTTTATCCCTTATTTTTACTTAATATGTATATATGTAATAAAATTAAAAATCTAAAAAATGTATTATGATGAAAACTTATCTTAGATAAATCCAAAAAAAAAATCATTATAACTTTATTTTCTTTTTGTATATATATTTTTTGTTTCATTCATATTTTAATATGTGTATTATTACATATTTTTATCATGTTAAAAAGAAAACCTAAAAAAAAAAAATAATGATGATGAAAATATTAAGTTGAAAAAATCCAAAAAAATATATATATGTTTTATTTCTTTCCTTTACTTTCTCTTTGTTTTCTTTCTTAAGTTTTTTTATTATTATTACTTATTTAGTTTTATTTTGTATATAAATATGCATATAAAAAAATAAAAAATGATATGATTTCTATTTTATTTTCATTAAGATTATATATGCATATTTAACAAAACAAAATAATATCTTAACTAAAATGACAAAATAATGGAAAACTTTAAAACATAAATCTAAAAGAATTTTTGGAATTTTTGAGATAAAATAATAGTTAGTTTTCTCGAAGTAGGATTACTCGGCAGACCCGCGAGGGGATTTTTGTCGATATTTTGAAAAGGGGAAACCCTATTACTTTTATCCTTTCATTTCACTTCTTCTTCTTTGATTTTTATTTTAAAGTTTCTCTTTATTTTTTATTTTTATTAAATATAATGGTTTTTATAATTATGCATATTTCAAAAATGATGAAGATATATTTAGAAAAATCCAAAAAAATAATAAATATATATATAGTTTTACTTTGTGTATATATTTCATTCTTTTTGTGATATAAAAAAAACAAAAAAAATAATAAATGATCTTTTTACTTTGTTTTTCTTTCTTTTTTTTTGTTTTTGTACTTATTATTTTTGTTTCCTTTTTCTTTTTTTAGTATCATTATGTATATAATTGTACATATAAGAAAACTCCAAAAAATATGTTGTATCTTATTTTGTATCTTATTTTGTTCCCTTTTTTTTCTTTTTATTAAGTAATATTGTGTATATAAATGCACATAATTAAGAAAAATCCAAAAAATGATGAAAAAAGATGCTTTGTTTTTTTTGTATCTTTGTTTTTCTTCTTTTTTTGTTATTACTATTAAGTTTTAAAATATATATATATATATATATATATATAGTTTTGCTTTATTTATATAGGTTTTATTTTTTGTAACTTAGAAAAATGATAAAACAAACATAAAAAAACTTATAATTATATACATATATGTATATAATATAATCTTTTTTTTATCCCCCCCTTTTTTTTTTGTACATAAACCTTTATTATTATGTCTTAACATTTTTTGCAGGTAATTATTCCGGTTATCCCGTCTCCGAAATAGGGGCGTGCTTTTTCCCCCTGCTTTCCCCCCCCTTGTATTTTCTTTTTCCTCTTTTTCATGCTTTTGTACATATATAGAATTGTTCCTCATACTTACTTCAACATTGGGGACAATGTTGATTTTAAGTATGGGGGTATGGTATTATGTTTTCCCCCTTTGTAATTATTGTCCCCCATTTTTACTTAGAAAAAACCAAAAAAATGACAATAAATAAAATAGCAAATTTGTTACAACATAATCAAATTATGTTGCAACATCTTTGTCCCTCTTTTCATTTTTCATTTCTTTTTGTAAAATTTTAATATGTAAATACGTAACAAAATCAAAAATCCAAAAAATTATTAAATAACTTAAAAAAAAACATTCCAAAAATAATGTTTATATAATGTTTAATAATTTCGTAAACACAGGCACCCAATATAACACCAAAAAAAAATTATATAAATTTTTATTTTCCTTTCTTTCTCTTCCTCTTTCTTTTTTAGTACTAATGTACATATTTTTAATAAAATTAAAACTCCAAAAAAAAAATGATGATGAAAAATCTTATCTAAAAAAAAAAAATCCAAAAATAGAATAAAACCCCTACTTAGCTTTTTGTTACTTCTAAGGCTAGGTTAGGTTTATCTTTAAGCGTTTTCACTATTTTTGATTCACTAAAACCATTTTATTTGTATCATAGTTTGATGGTTTAAATTTTTGGAATTTTAGTAGTAAAAAATATCTTGTGATTTTAATTAAATTTGAGAACAAAACTTTTAGCACTACCTCGAGTTAACCCTAAATAGATTCGTTTTTGTATTAAATTGGCAAACCATCTTTAGATTCAATTATTCTAACTCGAACTTGTGAAACTTTAGGAATATTCTAATCTACTAAATTTTGCTCTCAAATACTCTTTTATTATTCTAGTTTTTCTTTTGAAACCCTCACCCCTTTAGCTTGGCATAAAAAGTAAAAGAAGAAGTTTTAAAAAGAAATCCTGTGTCAATGGGAATAAAGAGATTTCGTAAACACAGGCACCCAATATTGTTAAAAGAAATCCCGTGTCAATGGGAATAAAAAAATTAATAATTCCGTAAACACGGGCATTGGGTTAAGTTGAGAAAAGATTTCATTTATCCCGCGTAAACCAACGCTGGGTATCAAAGCAAAACCACCAAAAAGGTGGGGTGAGAGGATACAATCCATCACCCCTAAATCTAAGCACTCTTCTTTTTGCCAAGGCTACCTTTTTCCCCTACCCCTTAGCCAATAAAATTGTAGGCTAGATTTTAATTTAAAAAGTTTGCGAGAGCATAATTAGTAGGTTTTATTCATTCTTAAAAATTTTCTTTAAAAAGTTAAAGTTTTATATAATTCTACTCTAACTAAAGGCGCCAAAGACTGCAATATTCGACGCTATTTAACTAACTTTAGAAGTCTCGCTAAAACTTTTTCGCTCTTTTTAAATCATCTTCATAATTTAGGACTTACCTCTTTAAATCTCCTAAATTTATTTCGATCTCACTTTTGATTAAATAAAAACTTTAGTAATTAGAAATTTTATTAAACGTCTTATAGGTATCCCTTACTTTTGCTCTGGAATAGCAAAAGCTTAAGTATGGGGGTGTTTGATAAATAGAAAATATTGCATATTTTTAGTATAATTTCTAGCCTAATTTTGGGTATTTTTGTACATACAATATGCAAATTATTGAAATAATCACTTCTTTTTATATGTATATAAATATTCATATAAATTTTGTAAAAATAAGTAATTATACTTATATAAGAATAAATTTGAGAATAAGATAGTATTATGTTTATAATATAAATATATAGAAATATATAATAAATAAACATAGTAATAATCATAATGTATATATATTAATAAATAAATATATATAATAAATAATAACAATATAATAAATAAATAAGATGTATAATAAAATATATATTATAATAATGATAAGAATATATATACAATAATATGTAATAATAAGTATATATTATAAATAATCTGTAATAATATATAAGTATATTAATAATATGTAATAATAATAATAAGTATATATGTAATAATAATAATATAATAATAATAATATGTAATAATAATAATATATAGTATATATAATAATATGTAATAATAATAAGTATATAAAAATAAATAAATAATAATCATAACAATAATAATAATAATAATATATAATAATTAAGTTAGGGCTTGTGTTAATATAAAAATCTGTATCAAAATATAATATATATAAATATGTTCTTGTGTTTACACATAGGAGTGCTTGGCCGAGTGGAGAGGGTTCATATTGATTTGAGCAAGGGGAGAGGAGGGTTCGAATCCGGGCGAGCGCAAACTTTTGCTGGATTAAATCCAGCGCCCTGCCCACTGCTGCCCGCGCCCCTGCCCGCGCCGTGCCCTGCTGCCCAGCTGCCCGCGCCCGCCAGCTCAACCCGCCAGCCCTGCACCTTCTAGAAGCCCACCAGCTAGCATCCAGCCCACCAGCTATCCGCAGCCCACCTTCTAGAACCAGTCCAGCTGCTCTTCTTCTAGAGAATCCAGCAAGTGATCAATTCAAGCTTGGCTACCCCACCTTCCCAAGCTTTCTTTCTTTCTTTCTTTTTTGCTATTGGCACCCCACTTCTTGCCTATAAATAAGAGGGGTTGGCCATAGGTTTTTGGGTTCACAAATCCTAAATAGTTTAGGGGATTTGTGTTCCACCTTTTTGTTTTAGTTTGTGTTTTTATTTTTTTTCTTCTCTTTGTTTCCCTATGTATCCTCTCTTAGTATGTAATAATTTGTTTTGCTTAAATAAATAGTTCTTGTTCATATTGTTCTTCAAGTTCTAAGTGTTCATCTTATTGATTTTTTTTTTGTGTTTTGTTCTTCTTTTGTTTTGCTTAGATTTATTTTTTGTTTTATTTTTTTTTGTTGTTGTTCTCCTTTTTGTTCTTATTTTATTTTAGTTTAGTTTTATGTTATGTTATGTGTTAATTTTTTATGTAGAGTGTGTGTGTGTGTATGAGAGTTAGTTTTACTATTTTGTATTTTTCTTTTAATTTTAGTAGATTTCATTTAGTGTGTGTGTGTGTGTATGAGATTATTGTTCTTCTTTTATTTTATTTTTTGTTGGGTGTGTGAGTGTATGAGAATAGTTTTAAATGCTTTCATAATTAGTTTTAAATGCTTTCATAATTAGTTTTAAAGCTTTGATAATTAGATTTTATGGCTTTCATAATTAGATTTTAATGCTTTCTTTATCGCTTTCATAAACTAGCTTTTCTGCTTTATTTACAGCTTTCATAGGTAGCTTTTCTGCTTTCTTTAAAGCTTTCATAACTTAGCATTTTCTGTCTTTTCTATCGCTTTTCTTGGTTTTTGCTAAACGCACACCAAGCCCGCGATTGTTACGTTTTTCTTTTTGTCATGCTTTTCTTTTTGTTATTCAAATTAATGCATAAACTTTCATCCTTTTATACCCGATAAAACAATACGCGTAGCTCGAAGTAACAATACTCGACGGGACCCAGGACTAATACGATTATATTATGATATTTATATCATATATATACTACACGCGATAGGTGCGCTTGCCTCTTAGCAAATTAAATAAAATTATTTTCTTACCGAATCTATTTCGGGAAAATAATTTTCCTATCAATAGTATTTTGACGAATTCGTCGATATCCCTTGGGTTCGTCGAATGCATTTCGACGAATTCGTCGTAAGGTTAGGTCCATCTTGGAATTGTTTTTCCGGGTTTTTCCGTGGTGTCTGTTTTGGTCAGGATTTTGTGAACCACTATTCCCAGTTGATTGTTTTTGGACTGTGGGTGGACGAAGTGGCCACTACCAGTGCCTGTTTTCTTTTCCATGGACGTGTAGACTGTTGGTTGTGTGGGCTGTAACCACAGCCATAGTGCTTTTGTTCCTTGGTTGTATGTTTTGGTCTGATGGTTGGTTAGGAAGAATGCCTCCGCCTCAGTACTGCTTTTGGCTGGGATAGTGATTCATTTCTTGGGCAACTCGATATCTTTTCCTTTGGACGTTGTTGGAATGTAATTTGACCGCACCTTGTGCTAGTCTTTCCTTACTTATTGGATGCTAATACTTCTTTATTAGATTTGCTGATGTTCACAGCTATTTTTGATTGGGTTGGTAACCCTCTTTTGTTGAGTTTTCTCTTACTCTTTGATTATGATGTCTTTTCATGCCTTTGTGCTGAGGCATTCTTTTCTTTTGAATGCCTCAGGTTCGGATCTGTAGCAGGTGGAGCTGACCGAGTTCAGTTTTCTTCAGATTTGCAGTAGTTGTTTCCTTACTCTCACTTTGAGAGGTAGATTGTTGTTTTCTCTTCAAGACTTGTTAGGGTTGTGGGTTCGTGTTAGTCTGTTGACGCCCGTTGACTCAGTTATTTTATGTTGGACTTATTCTTGCTATTTATATGCTACTACCGTTGTTTGCTATTTATGCAATTGCTCTCTGGGAAGGTTTTATGTTAGGATGCATGATAATTACTTTATATACAAAAATGCATAATTCTACATACATGACATCTCTTTTAAAACTGTCATCCTTCTATTTTGAAACTCGTAAAAGAACTCTTTTTACTTATACTAAATATAGAAATTTCATATCACGTATCGTCGTCTATTCAGAAGATCAAGGATGTCTCGTATCGTCGAGATACCAGTATAAGAGGCAGAAGCAAGAACAACTGAAGATCTATCAAGGTGTAAGGGTTTGACAAAGTTCCATCATCGAGACATTGTCCATGACGTCGTAACGATGGAAGTATTGTCGAGACAGATTCAAATGTTGCGGACGCGCTGTCAGCATTTAATGCCGCCGCCTGATTGTCCAATCATCGCATGCTCTTATAGAATGGGCGTATGTCATTAAAGGACATCACATATTACCGTTATGCAGCTCATCTGTCCTATAAAAGGGAACAGTGATGCCCTAGAAAAGAGATCTTCGAACAAAGAGAAAAAGAACAAAAAAGTATCCCGCCGCTACACTTCAATAGAACAGTATTCTTGGCGGAGAAGAAGAAGATCAAGTAGAGAGAAAGCATCAAGTGCTCTCTGAAGAATCAATCATCATATAGACTGAAAAGTAGCTGATCAACACCAGGCAAAAGAAGTGAAGGCTGAAGAAGATCCAGTGCTGAATATCCAGATCAAGAAGCATCTTCTTCAACCGAAAGAAGTCAATCTTTATCAGGCTAAAGTTGTCAATCTTCATCCGGCAGAAGTAACAGTTATTTCTACTGTAATCTTTGTAAAGGCTTGATGGCTTGATTGTCCAGCTTGAGGGTTGGAGACCTGTGAGGCTCGAGGCCGGGGCAGAGGCTAGACTTGCGGGTCAGCTGTGTAGGGCTTGCGGGCCTGATTGTCAAGCTTGAGGGCTTGAGACCTGTGAGGCTCGAGGGCCAGGGCAGAGGCTAGACTTGCGGGTCAGCTGTGTAGGGCTTGCGGGCCTGATTGTCAAGCTTGAGGGCTTGAGACCTGTGAGGCTCGAGGGCTAGGGCAGAGGATAGACTTGCGGGTCAGCTGTGTAAGGCTTGAGGGCCTGTGTGTCGAGCTTGCGTGCTCGGGAGCAGTAAGGGCTTGCGGGCCTAGGCTGTTGGACTTGTGGGTCCGAGGTGTAAGGCTTGAGGGCCTGAAGATTTGGCGGTGTTTGCCGAGCCCAGCACACTGCTAGGTAGGCGTAGAGGGAAAGATGACTACTCAAGACACCATGTCTTGAGGAACCTCTATACGTCGTTGTGTGCTTTCTGTGTTATGATTCATAATTTTTTAAGATCTACTATCCAGAAATAAAGAACACTAAGAAGGGGATAAAATAATTTGAAAAACCTATTCACCCCCTCCCTTTAGGTGATAAGTTGACACCCAATAAATAACAAGTGGTATCAAAGCTAGGTTGTTCAAAGAAAAGCTTAACAGCTTGAACAGATCTGCCTTTGGTTGTGCAAGTATCACAACTATGGAGTCAAGGATAGCTGTTTGTTCCAAAGAGAACTTTGCCATTTGGAAAGTTAGAGCAAGAATATTCATGGAGGTAATGGATCCAAGAATGTTTTTGATTGTTCAAAAAGGCCCCCCCCATGACGTTGTCAAAAGAGGAAACTCTTCTTGCCAGCTTGGACAAAGAAGCAAGAAGCATTCTAGCTGGTTGAGTAGATCTGGCAACACACCAGAGGCTGAGTCGTTGCACAACAGCAAAGGGCATGTGGGACCTCTTAGAAGTCCTCATGGAAGGACCAGAGGAAGACCTTGAAGAAGAAACCTCTCATGAAGAAGTATGCATCAGAGCACCACTGACTACTTCTGACAGTGAATCAGAAAATGATCAATGATCTGGAGCAGGAGAACAGATAAGTGCACCCCTGTCTCCTACAGACTTTGACTCTGAGAATGAAGAGATTCATGGGTTGATGGCTCTATCAGATGAAGAAAATCATGATGAATCGCATCATGATCAGGTATGCACCACTCACCAACCTTTACTACCTGCTTCATTTAAGAAGACCAAGAGTGCATCAGGAAACTGTTTATCTTCTGAAGATGATGCAGAAGACTGCTCATCATGCAACAATAAGAACCATGCTGATCTAATAGAACAGTTTGGTGATCTCCTGGAAGCTCTGAGAAAGAGCAAGAAGCTTGCTAAGGAGCAAGCTAAGGAATTAGAATCACTCAGACCCACTAAGGCTGAGTTGAAGAAGGAAATGGGTATGTCCCCTAATAAGGGCACCAACTCCTGTGAACTCAACATAATCATAGACAAGCTCCTTGATGAAAGAAGCGGAATGAAAGAACTTATCAAGAGACTTAAAAATGATCTTCTTAAGGAAAGAAGCTTGGTGGCTCAATTCTCTAAGCCCAAAACAGTTCTGCCCATCATTGACACCTTCTCCTTCTATAAAAAAGGAGGGGATTAGGTTACAATGAAGGGGAAACAGATGCATGGAATAGAGAAAGGGGCAAAATTAAAGCAAAGCCTCACACCACCTTTCAGAAGATAGTGCTTCCCTCAAATAGGTATGATCGGGACAGTGTCCATGGTCACTGGATGAATGGAAGCTCCACTAGTCATGAAAATGCTCCTGACTATGGAAAGAGAAAGGGCATGGGGGTGAGTGCATTAAAGGCTCCCCATGAGGAAATTCAAATGGCCCATCATGGACCATTTGTATTTGGTGTCCCAGCCCCCACTCTCAAGGATAATGGTGCAACATCTTCTCAATCCCCTCCAGATAAGAAGCAGACTTGTAGCCCCAGTATGATCAATTCTCACTTGAACATATCTGATGCCATCAACACCTTGTCAGCTACCAAGCTGACATCTGTTGCTGACAAACAGATAAAATCAAGAAGAAACAATGATACTAGAGCAGCTAGTCAGCCCTTGGCTGAGAGAGATAGGAAGAATGCTGTTGCCTTCTCTACTGAACATACTTCAAAAATTGTTCAGAAAAGAAGGTACAACATCCATGAATGTTGGTGCTGTGGCAAAGTGGGACACTTTGCCATTGATTGTTGGCACAACCCTAGTGTGCTTAATGCAAAGGAGAGACCTCCTGGAAGGGCTGCGGTGAGTAGAGGGATTCCCCATTATGCTAACAAGAACCTAGGACCCAAGTCACCTTGGGTTCCTAAGGGATATTAAATCTGTCTTGCAGGGCAGTCCATTTAGCCATTAAAAACCAAACAAGGCTAATGGACAATTAGGGCTCCAGGCTCAGCTCTGGACTAAGAAAAACTTACCACATACCAAGGTGCGCTAACCTAGGGGGAGATAGAAGTAAAGATAAGTGGACATTCCATCGAGGGGGAGGCACTAGCTCAAGAAGTCTTAGATACCAAGGTGAAGGTAACCATGTTAATGTTTAACACATAAACTTATCTTTATCTAATATTGTAAAAGTAATTTTCAAAAACCATATCGTCGGAATGATGATTGGTATCATCGAAAGATCTGCATCACGACGATATCTAATCATCAGCGGACTCTTAATTAGGTCTAAGCTCAATCATTATAGCCAAACTTGAGTTAATCAGACATTTAACAAATGACACTTCAACTTCCAACTCGGACACTATAAATAAGGTCAAACGTCTTAAGGTTAAAACACTCTCTACATTAGCCCTAAAAAGCCGTCGTGTTCTCCACGCCTTCTATAAGAGCGAACGAGTCGACTGTGGTGAAAACCTCCCGGATCAAGCAAAAGATGGCGCCAAAGAAGGAAGATTTTCTACTCGAAGGAAGTGAAGTTTTAAGGAACGGATTCTCAGAAGGTTCAGAAGAAATCCAGGGCACCATTAAGCTACTCGAGACCATCGGCCTGGAATTCGCCCTCTCTGAACCAACAGTAATATTAAAAAGAGAAGTGCTGGAGTTCTACTCAAATGCCAAGTGTGGATCGAAGGGAACGTTTGTGAAGAGCGAAATTAACGGGATAAAGATTAAGGTGAATCCTAAAAGCTTGAACAGGGCTCTTCAGTTGCCAGCCTTTACCAAGGGGGAGGAAGACAAAAAGATTACTCAGGAAGACCTTGTCAAGGCTCTGGCTTGGTGTGGCCACTCGAGCAAAACCTACGGATCTCTGGAAAGGAAAAACTTAAATCAACAAGGAAAGCTGTTGTCAGATATTGTGGGAAAAGCTCTCCTCTGCAAGGTGGGGTCACATGATAGGATATCCAAGCCCATGTTCGAGTTAATGGCAAGGATAATCCTAAGTAAAAGAACCAACTTGGGTCAACAAATCTTCAAGAGGATACAAGAAAGCTTTCAAACCACAAATCTGGGAAGAATTCTATCACTATACCTTCTGCTTTCCTACCCTGAAAGTTTTAACAAAAAGTATGGAGTAAAAATCCATCACATGAGAAGGATGGATATTAAAATACTAGAAAGATGGGAAAAAGTTCTAACTAGGCCTCCCAAGAAATCCAAGGCTGCAGAAGATGTGAAAAGGATGGTAGGAAGCTCATCTGAAGAAAGTGAGTCAGGCAACAGATCACCTCCATCTGACTCTGAGGCAGCTGTAAAGACAAGGAACGATGTCCTCCAGACCTCTACTCCAAGTCAGGGACCCAAGACAACAGCAGAATCAGATCATGGTAGTGCTGGAACTGAGGGGGAGAAGGATAGTGAGCTCCCTGCTCAAATGGAAGAAGTGATCAATAAGATCATAAGAGCTGAGTATACTAGTCATTCTGTATCAACAATTCCAGGGCACAACCAAGAGAACCCTGCAGATGAAACTAGCAAAGATCAACAAAGTACTGAAAAGGATACTGAGCCAAACCACTCACCAATAAGAAAATCTCTATCTCCAATAATAGAAGGGGATGAAGAGGAGGAACGAGATGGTTCACCTCAAGAGGTTAGTCCAGTGGAGCTCCCACTTTTATCTCAGATAAAGATGCTCCTGGAAGAGCAAAGATTATAGCTTGAAAGTTATGTCACCTCTGCCATCAATGATCTAAGAAAAAAACTGTCTGCTGAAACGGCAATCCTATGTAATGATGTGAAAAATCAGCAAGAATTCACTGCCCGTACTCACAAGGGTATATCTAACCTAGGGGCTAATCAGTCAATGATTGTCGGCAGCATATAAAAGGCCAACATTGCATCCACCAAGAGGATGGCTGAACATAAAACTGATCTCAAAGAAAGTCTAGACCAACACAATAAAGATCTATACAGTCACCTGCTTGAAACCAAGAACCACTTGGAAGCAGGTATCCACATGCTCAAGAACAAAATACTGGCATCCGAGGAGAATCTACACAGAGGGATATCTGAAGAAGTAATAAAGGGGGAGAGATCAATGATAAAGGCCAGTAGTGATCATGCCATCTGGACCACAAACACCATCAGGGAAGCAATGAATTCTCCCTCCTCTATATTATGACGAGCCTGCTGAAGAGCAACATACAGATATTCCTGTTACTGGTAAAGGTAAAGAAAAGGAAGCACTGGAGGATGAAGAAACAAAAACGAGAAAGAGAAAGTACAGGGAAGAAATGAAGAAAATGGATGACTATGAAAGATGGAGTCCTATATCCAGGACCATCATTCTGAAAGCATGGGAGAAAGTGAAAGTCAACAAAGGTGAAAGTGATGTAGCGACACACGTTCGACTATGCTAACGGAAAACCATCATAACAGAAATTAAAAACAATATAGGAGGGCTCCGACCAAAAGCGAACGAAAGGGGATCGGTTGGCTCCCAAATCCGAATGATTAAATTAAGCCGGACTCGATAAAACGTCCTTAGGACCTACCTCTCCAACAAGCACACAACTCACCGTAAGACGGACTCGATACAACGTCCTTAAGACCTACCTCTCCAACAAGCACACAACTCACCGCACCTACACAAGCACCTATTATTTCAACTTGAGCCGTTTCAAATGCAGCAATTAATTTATTTCGGAGCGGCGGAAAACGATTAGTAGCGGTCGAAATTTTAGTTGAGATTAATTCCCTTGTTAGCACTAATTGTGCCAATCTTGGAGAACAAGTCAAGGCTAGGCCAAGTTTTGCTCCCGCGACGGATCTTCCCAATCCGGAATTACAAGAGATTCAATAACAATGAAACGAAATCAGAATTTGCAAGCGATGCATTTTAAAAATCACGGAAAAGACGGTTCGAATAAACCTCCATAAATCTCACAGAAAGAAATCACAATATGAGAAAGAGATTACCCAACCAAGTAGATGAACACACACAAGATAAGGTGGGAGATTCACTCTCTCCACGGATCCACCGACGTCACACCGAATGGGGTTGCAACCTTCTTCCTTGGAGTCTCACCGAAGGAAGCCACGCTGGAGTCGCACCGAACGGGATGGAGATTGCGCGGGAGGATTGACACCGAAGGGGGCGGCGGCTAGAGGAGTTCCTCCTTGTGGCCGAAATTTTCAATGAGAAAATAGAGTTTCTTCTTTAATGATTCTAATCTCATCATAAAGGCCTCCTTATATAGGAGTTACAACAAAACCTTAACCATCCATGATGGAGATGTAATCTCATCCATCCGTATGGTTAAATACACACCATAATAAAATAAAATGTCCAAAAATAAAAAATGACAATCTTTTATGAATATAAAATTATCATCAAACATGAAATAATTTTATATTCATAAATATAAAATAAAAGTGCATAAATAAAAGTGCATAAATAAAACTTTAATTTTTCACGGCGGCTTTGGCACGCCGCGGGCGGAGATTGTAACGCGGACTTCCTTCAGCATCATCATGACACCTCAGATCTTTGTGTTGCAGCGCCTCGGCAACCGGGTCATCATCAAGGAGTGTCGGAGGGGCCGGGCCATCAGAAAGATACAATGTATACAATCATCAAGAATGGGCTAAGCATGAAGATCAAGAAGAAGTAAGGAGAGAACATAGAAGAAATAAGCAAGCAGGAAGTATTCCAGCTGACACTCCTGAACCTCTAAAATATCATCGTAAACCATTTGAGTACTTCATCAGGCAAGCTGATAAGGTGCAGGAAGCCAGTGCCAAGAAAACAAAGAATGATGCTGATATGAGAGCACCAGAGAAATAGATGGCTAAAACTTTAAGGGTGCTATATATAGAAATGTCAAAACTTTTGAAAACACTTGGGACTATTTATAAATGAAGTGATATTTGCCAAATGTCTGTGTTCACCCATGTTTAGCTGAAATCTCATCACTACATGCTTATCTGCTTGAAATGTTAAACTTTGTATGTGAATGACATTTATCATTGAGTGAGTTATGCCTTCTTCAAATAGGGGGAGATTGTTGGGAACAGTGCCCAGCAATGTTCCTGATTTGAAGAAATGCTCGGCTGAATGATAAGTGCAAGTTGTATTTAATATTCTATCTAGCTCATGCTTGAAGAGATCGACAAATGTCAAGTACTTTTAACTATTTCTATAAGTACTATACAAGAAGAACAAGATTCGTTGAACACAGAAGCAAGATCGTCGAACTCAGGAGGAAGATCATCGACCGCTGAGATTCGGCAAGATCGTCGAATGCAGAGAAGACGCGGTATCATCAACTTCATCAAAGTGGCGGTGTCGTCGAGAAAGAACAAACATCATCATGAAGAAGCCTTGTGGCTGAAAAGGCTAAGTATGACTGATGGCGTTGAACATCGCCGCAAAGAAAGAATGTCGTCGAAAATACTGAAGAAGGGCAGCTGAAGACAAGTAAATGGTCAAGTATGATCTGTCAACATAGTATCACTCATGTCGTCGAGAGAACAACATGATTACAACGACAGTATACAAGAAGGAAGATCACGATGACACAATAAGAGATGGCGTATTGTCGTCTATTCAGAAGAGCAAGGATGTATCGTATCGTCGAGATACCAATATGAGAGGCAGAAGCAAGAACAACTGGAGATCTATCAAGGCATAAGGGTTTGACAAAGTTCCGTCGTTGAGACATTGTCCATCTCATCTTAACGATGGAAGTATCGTCGAGACAGATTCAAATGTTGCGGACGCGCTGTCAGCATTTAATGCCGCCGCCTGATTGTCCAATCAGCGCATGCTCTTATGGAATGGGCGTTTGTCATTAAAGGACATCACATGTTACCGTTATGCGGCTCATCTGTCCTATAAAAGGGAACAATGATGCCCTAGAAAAGAGATCTTCGAACAAAGAGAAAAAGAACGAAAAAGTATCCCGGCGCTACACTTCAATAGAACAGTATTCTCGGCGGAGAAGAAGAAGATCAAGTAGAGAGCCAGCATCAAGTGCTCTCTGAAGAATCAGTCATCATATAGACTGAAAAGTAGCCGATCAACACCAGGAAAAAGAAGTGAAGGCTGAAGAAGATCCAGTGCTGAATATCCAGATCAAGAAGCATCTTCTTCAACCGAAAGAAGCCAATCTTTATCAGGCTAAAGTTGCCAATCTTCATCCGGCAGAAGTAACAGTTATTTCTACTGTAATCTTTATAAAGGTTTGAGGGCCTAATTGTCTAGCTTGAGGGTTGGAGACCTGTGAGGCTCGAGGGCCGGGGCAGAGGCTAGACTTGCGGGTCAGCTGTGTAGGGCTTGCGGGCCTGATTGTCAAGCTTGAGGGCTTGAGACCTGTGAGGCTCGAGGGCCAGGGCAGAGGCTAGACTTGCGGGTCAGCTGTGTAGGGCTTAAGGGCCTGATTATCAAGCTTGAGGGCTTATGACCTGTGAGGCTCGAGGGCCAGGGCAGATGCTAGACTTGCGAGTTAGCTGTATAAGGCTGGAGGGCCTGTGTGTCGAGCTTGCGGGCTCGGGAGCAGTAGGGGCTTGCGGGCCTAGGATGTTGGACTTGTGGGTCCGAGGTGTAAGGCTTGAGGGCCTGAAGATTTGGCGGCGTTTGCCGAGCCCAGCACACTGCTAGGTAGGCGTAGGAAAGAGGACTACTCAAGACACCCTGTCTTGAGAAACCTCTATACGTCGTTGTGTGCTTTCTGTGTTATGCTTCATAATTTTTTAAGATCTACTAACCAGAAATAAAGAACACTAAGAAAGGGATAAAATAATTTGAAAAACCTAATCAACCCCCCTCCCCCCTCTAGGTGATAAGTTGACACCCAATAAATAACAATTACCATCAAGTATAGGTTCCCTATTCCACGATTAGATGACCTCTTAGATGTATTATCTGGCGCCACCATATTTTTGAAGTTAGACTTACGGAGTGGCTATCACCAGATTAGGATCCGTGGGGAGACGAATGGAAGACTGCGTTTAAGTCTAAGGATGGATTGTACGAGTGGCTTGTGATGCCCTTTGGGCTATCCAATGCCCCCAGTACCTTTTCTCGGATGATGAACCACATCTTTCAGCCGTTCATGGGAATGTTTGTGGTAGTCTACTTTGACGACATATTGATTTATAGCACCACCACTGCCGAGCACATCTCCCACATGAGAGTGATTCTTTCCAGCCTACGGAAGGAAACATTATTTCTTAATCTTAAGAAATGCACTTTCTATGTCTCTGAAGTGGAGTTCTTAGGCTACATAGTCGGATCAGAGGGCATTAGAGTTGACCCTAGCAAGGTCCAAGTCATTAAGGACTGGCCCGAGCCGACCACTTTACGAGAGGTGCGTAGTTTCCATGGGTTAGCTACATTTTACCGCCATTGTATACGGGAATTCAGTACCATCATGTCCCCCATTACTGATTGCATGAAGAAGGGCGAGTTCACCTGGACGAAGTCCGCCACCCATGCTTTTCAATGCATTAAGAAGCTTATGACTGAGACACATGTCTTACATCTACTTGACTTCGCCAAAGTCTTTGAGCTTACTTGTGACGCTTCTGGTGTGGGAATAGGAGGTGTTTTGAGTCAGGAAGGGCACCCTGTGAGTTACTTTAGTGAGAAGTTATCTGGCGCTAAGTTAAATTATTCAAACTACGATAGGGAGTTTTATGCGGTTGTTAGATGTTTGCACCATTGGAGGCACTATCTCCTCTCCAAGGAGTTTGTGATCCTCTACGATCATGAAACATTGAGGTTCATAAATGGCCAGCATAAAATTAGCCCGCGTCACGCTAAGTGGGTAGCTTTCCTACAAGGTTACACGTTTAATCTTAAGCACCTTAAGGGAGCTGACAACCGAGTCGTGGACGCTCTTAGTCACCTTACCCTTTTGCTTTCCACTATGGAGGTTAATGTTGTAGGATTCGAGCGCGTTAAGGATGAGTACGCTACCTGCCCAGATTTTTAGGATTCATATTTATCTGCCCAGGATAGTTCCCCCACGACTATATCTGCATTTGTTATTAAGGATGGCTATCTATTTAGGCATGAGAAGTTGTGTATCCCACAGTCATCTTTACGACTTCATATCATCTGGGAACTTCATATCGGAGGGTTGAGTGGCCATTTCGGTAGGGATAAGACCGTTGCGCTAGTTGAGGAAAAGTGTTATTGGCCAAAACTTAAGGTGATGGTGGGAAGGATAGTGAGTAGTTGTCGTACATGTCAGGTATCAAAGGGCACCAAAACCAACATAGGATTATATACACCCTTGCCTATCCCTTCCACACCATGGGAAGATGTGAGTATGGACTTTGTCTTAGGCCAACCCACCACTTTACGCCGTCACGATTCAATTTTTGTGTGGATAGGTTTTCAAAAATGGCATATTTTATTCCGTGCACTAGGACCAACGATGCGTATCACATTGCAAAATTATATTTTAAGGAAGTCGTTAGTCACCGGGGAGTACCGAAGACAATAGTCTCGGATAGAGATGTCAAGTATACGAGCTATTTCTGGAAAACACTTTGGATTTTAATGGGTACCAAATTATTGTTTTCCGCCGCCTATCACCCACAATCCGATGGGCGGACGAAAGTGGTTAATCGGAGCTTGAGGAATCTTCTTTGATTTCTAGTGAGCGATCACAAAGGCACGTGGGATTTACTTCTTCCCCATGCCCAATTGGCCTACAATAATTCAAAAAATAGGTTCACGGGTACAAGGCCCCTGTGCCGCTTGACTTGGTTCCGTTACCCCCAACGTACAAAGCAAGTCAGTTTGCACAATCCTTCGCCCAACACATTCATAACCTACATGTACATATACGGGCTACCTTGACTGCCCAATACGAGTCCTATCAAGCGCACGCTAATCTACATAGGAGAGTGTCACACTTTAAAGTTGGCAATCTGGTTTTAGTCCGGTTAGTTCCCGAACGACTGCCATCTGGCACCGTTAAAAAGTTAGCACCAAAGCGCGTCAGCCCTTTTCGGATTATAAAGAAGCTAGGTGACAATGCTTTCATTTTGGATTTGCCTGCTGATTGGGGTATCTCCCCCATTTTTAATGTCTCGGATTTGATGCCGTTTGTTTCGCCACCACAAGAGTTGAATTCTTTGTCGTCTTCTCCCTCCACTAAAATTTGTAATGGGTTGGGGAGTGGTAGTTTGGATGATCTCTCTCTTTCGGTCCCCACAGGTATATCATCGGATGGTGAGTTGCATTCTCTTATTCCTACTGCAGACATGTTTCCCAGGTTTCCCAAGACATTTCTCACACCAGATACGATACTTGCTGCTGAGCCACTTGCTACTGCTGATGGTGATACCTACCACTTCCTCATCCGTTGGCGTGACTGCCCCCCATCAAAAGACTCATGGGTACTCGAGACAGAGCTTCGACGCTTGGATGTCGCTCTGCTCCACCGCTATATCTCAGACCACGCATCAGAGATATGTGATTTTGAGCGGGGGAGGATTGATGTCGCGGCCCCTCCTCCACTACTTGATGATGATCCGATTGCCTAGGCACAACGATATAAATATTTTAGGTGCCGTGATGACGCTAACGGAAGACAATGTTACAACCTCCGCCCGCGGCGTGCTAAGCCCACTTGAAGAATAATCTTCTTAATTATTATGCTCTTTTATTTTATATTTGTGAATATAAAATTATTCCATGTATGGGTAATAATTTTATATTCATATAAGCATTTGAACTCTTTATTTCCTGCACTTTTAATATCTGGTGTGTATTTTACCGCCCGGATGGTTGAGATTACATCTCCATCTCGGACGGTTGTGTGTTGTTTGTAACTCCTATATAAGGAGGCTTTGATGAGGATTAATTAGAAAGAATTTAACCTAAAAAAATCTCCCCCTTTGAGAATTTCGGCTAAGGATGTTTCCCCCTTGCCGCCGCCCCCCCTTTGGTGTGAAGCCATCCTTTTCTCCCACCATCCCTCTTCGGTGCGACTCCGGCGTGGATTCCTTCGGTGTGACTCCAAGGAAGAAGGTTGCAGCCCCATTCGGTGTGACGCCGGTTGATGAGTCCCGATTATATACACATATATGGACTCATCTGGGCCGTTTATCTAGTCATTCCACTGCACTTTAGCCTTGTTTTAGCTTATATTTGTTATCACTTGCTATGTGCACTTCTAGGCCCATTTTGGTGTGTTTTCATGTTTATCTTCATTAGTAGTTTTCATGCACTGTTAGGTGCCACTTTCAGTAGCTGGATTTGTGGTGGTACGCTAGAACAGGAGTCGTGCAGGTGCTTCCGGTGCAATTCTGCACAGGAACACTGCGCACGATCACTGGTTCTATTGCGCACGACCACTGGTCGTGCGCCACTGATCGTGTGCACTTAACACTTTTTTCATGAGTTCTGTCTGATGCAGTGCGCACGACCATCTACGATAGTGCGCACGACCACCGGTCGTGCGCCACTGTTCGTGCGCACTTATCATCAATTTCATGAGTTCTGTTTCAACCAGTGCGCACGACCACCTACGATAGTGCGCACGACCACCGGTCGTGCGCCACTGGTCGTGCGAACATGTTATTTTATAATTTCTGTCTTTGCAGGCTCCGTCCAGGCAGAGCGCACGATCACAGGATTCTAGTGCGCACGACCACTGGTCGTGCGCCAATGACCGTGCGCACTGTTTATTCCAGCGCCTATAAAACGACCTGCTCGCGATTTTAGGTCGGATCCCGAATTTCAGCCGCCGTTTTCCGCCCGGTTCCGCCCAGATTCGCCCCTCCACCGTCGCCCACCATATGGAGGTGCTCCGGGCTTGCTCTTCACGCCAATCTTGAGCCGGAGTTTCCTCTCGGCCTCCTCCTTCATCCAAGAGCTCCAAAGGAAGACCTAGCCGCCATTACCATCAAGCAAGAGGAAGTTTGCAACCTCTACCGGATCGTGACACGAAGAAGACGGGTCCATTGGAGAGTCGTGACAGCTCTCTCTACCCCGGACATAGTTGCAGACCGAGCTTGGACGCGGATTGACAACCCGGCGATTCCAACCGTGAATCTCCAACGAGCCTTCAGATTCGGTCGATTTCTTGCCTTATTCTTCTCTTTTTGATGTATTTGTAGCTAGATCTAATCATGATGATGAAGTGGCACTTGAATTAGTTATATTTACATATATATTTCATGTCTATGTGATTGTGTAATTTATCTATTTGAGTTGCTTGAGGTGCGCCGCCGTCCATTTCCATTCCGCCGTCACGTTCGTGTGCCGCACTAGCAATTGCTAGTGGCGTGCTTGTCGAAGAGGTGCTTGCGACCCTCATTCCGCTAGCCTACTCGTCCACCCGCCTACCGAAGCGTGGCATCGCGGCCCGTATTCCATCCCGCCTAACGAAGCAGTGCGCTCAAGGCCTGCACAGTTTGATTCCGCTTGCCTACTCGTCCATCCGCCCTTTCGACGCAGCGCGCTCAAGGCCTGCCTAGTCTCCATCCCGCTAAGCGAAGCATTGCATAGCGGCATTGCATAGGAGTAGTTGATAGCTTTTATTTTATTTTTCCAAAAGCCAACCCAACTCCCCCGCATTCCATCCGATTTAAGGACTTCAATCTCAAGTCCTTCCTCGAAACCTAACTCCACCTTACTGTGTTCCTCAAGAGACCGACACTCGGGGATTTTCCCCATTATTATTACTTGCGCGACCGGTGCACTTGCCGAATCATCGCATCAAGTTTTTGGCGCCGTTGCCGGGGAACACAGTCGTGTGAGTTTTCTGGAGAGGGAGAATTTGAGAGAAAAACCCTTCCATTTGTAAATTGCATCTTTTTATTTTATTTCTGTTCTCTTTATTCCTTCTTCTTGTTTTATATCAGGTTGCTTTAGTAATTTCTATTTGGTTTAGTATTTGCACAATAGCATTTTTATTTTGAATCGTTTTATCTTCGCACTATGTGGGCACATCTCAATTTCCGTTGCCGTTGGTGTGGAGCTACCTCCCACTCTAGTGATGAATGCCCTACGAAGAATAGTAGGCATAATTCTTATAGCCCAGCATATGGAGCACCAACTTCGTCTAGTACTCCATATGGTGCGCGTAAGTCTTATGGCTACTCTGCTGAGCCTTTACCGTCATACTTCTTTTCGGCTCCAGCTCCCGCTGCGCCAAAGAAGTCCGTAAGGCAGTGCCGGTTTTGTCGGAGCACTGATCATGTCTTGAAGGATTGTGCCGAGTATCTTCGCCAATTGGACGAGGATGACGAGCCGGGTATCCGGATCGTCCCAACTCCTAACTCTGGCGGCACACCTTCAACATCCGGGTATGTGTCTTTGTCACATTCGCATCTTGAAGGGTATGGCCTGGATACGGTCACCGGATGTGCGGCTGATTTATGCACCGACATTGTTGAGCCTATTCTCCATGTGCATCCACCACCTCTAGTGGATTCGATTCTTCCCCCTATCGCGCATACTATTCTCGTCCCGACGACATTGTTGATGATGTGTCGCAGGATGAGGTGGGTGATCTGAGTGTTGTGCCTATTCCTATGGAGGAGGACAACCTTCTAGGTGAAGAGGAGTCTTCCTCAACACCAGTGGAGGAAGTCCAAATCCTAAGCCTGGCCACCATTGATCCCGCCGAATCTTGTGGCATTGATGACAATGCTAACATTATTTTACTGCCCCAACCTGATGGGAGTGAGACCGGGATCACTCCCCCGATCGATGATTTATGTTCTTCGCCTTATTTATTTCTTGATCCCCTTTCTTCATCTGAGCCTTTGTAGGTTGAGTCTTCACGGGTACATCAGGAGGACTTGGAGCTGTGTGCTCAAGTCAATGATGCGAGCATCCTCTCATGCGAGGAGGTTTATTCTCCCTCCGTAGAGGAAGCTCCACTCATTGCCTTTTCCCCCTGCCACCTTGCTGTTGACGATACCTTGCTAGGCAAGGATGTGTTTTGTGAGATGAGTGAGGACCAGGCCTCCTCCTTTTCTTACATTCTCTACCCTCTACCTGTGAGGAGCAGGTATCTATATTTAGGTAGAGGGGTGACTGCTCTGTCTCCGTATCGGTACCCACTACCGATGCGCATATTAGAACAGTTACCTGTGCACTTTTCTTTTCATAGGCCTATAAGCTAGAACTGTACAAAATCTGAATAAGTCGTGCTGGGATGACAATAACCCCAGTAGTTATCTTACTTTTCATGCATTTTATTTTATTCAATCCTGTTTAGTTAGCTGTAGTATTGTAGTTTATCTTTTTCTGTTTCTTTTGTTTTGCGGAGCTGACCCCTGCAGGTACTTCCTCTGGATGGCGGATGCTGCAGCTTAGTCGTGGTTTAAACGCCAATCTTCTGGTGTGCTCATTTCTGAGCACTGGGTACTCTCTTTCCCTAGCTTTTTCTGATTTTCATGTCATATATTCTGTGGATTGTTTAGTTTAAGTCTGGGGGAGAGTAGTTTTGTTTACCCGCTCACGTGCACTATTGCACTGCATGCTAGAAGATTTCATTTAAAATGTTTTGTTTATTTTCATTGCACACCACATCACCCACTTGAGCGCGTACTCACCTGTTTGCTTGCTCTGTTGTGAATTTAATTCTTCTGCTTATTTGGGAAAGTCTAGGTGATGGCTTAGGACTATGTAGCAGAGTAAAATGTTGACTCCCATAGTGCTCCTAGTCGAGTGCTCGGTTGCATAGAAATTTGTGTAGATTAGACTTCTCTTTATACTTATGGTTTTATATTTTTTCTATTAGTGTAAATGTTGTTTACTCTACTCAAATGGTGAATTCGGTGGAATCAAACGGTAGCATAGGGATGTGTGTATACGATCGCTAGATTCGTATTGCTTGAGTCGGGAGAAAGGAGAATCTTTCTCGGTGGCTAGAACTTGCCCCAAGCGATTCTTGAAGCATGGGTATACGGTTAGTCAATTGTGTGAATGTGATATAGGCCATCATTTTGGCCCGGTTGAGCCTTTGTGCCTATCCCTACCGCTATATCCTCGCTAGCCCAGTTGTGCCTACCCGTTCTTTGATTCAGCCCCACTTTTATTTCACCAAAGCCCAAAAGCCAATCCTAGTCGCACACCCAAAATTTGAGCTTTAGCGGTTTATTATTTTCATGAGTTGGGTTGTTGATGTGGTAATATGTTTGTGAAGATGTGGTTGTGTCCTTTTGTTTATTTGCTGAAAATGATAAGAAAAGAAAAAAAAATGAGAAAAAGAAAAGAAGTTAAAAAGAAAGGAAAGAGAAGGAATGTTTACTTGAAAATCTTTATGTATAGATTTATGTTTGGGAGTAGGCGGTGCACGCACCCATGCTGTTAAGTCCAAGTCTGGGGGTGTTGTGTACCCGCGTGTTTGTGTGGTGAATGAGGATAGTTTCCTGCATTAGCTCATTTGGGTTTAGTGTTTGAGCCGTCGTTTTTATCTTTGTTTATCCTCACCTAAACCCAAGCCTCATTTAAAACCTAAAGTCCTATTGATTCACGCATTTGAGTCAAACCAGTGCCGTGGAGAGAATGTGACCGGGCAAGCTTATGGTCACCGACACTGATGGATTTCAGTGGAGTTTGTCCGGCATCCCAATCTTGAGCAATGCTCGTCTCAGCGCTTAGTTTACTTTCTCCGTATGCATGACCGAATGATTCACCGTTGTTCACCATTTTGAGTAGTTGTAATATGCTTTTACTCTTTTAGAAATATATAGACTGTTTATATATAATCAGAAATCTTCTCTACTATTCTTCTTATGCACGTGAGTATGCGACTTCGCATGGTACTCTATATTGTAGTTTTAAGCCATCTACTTTTCTTTCCCCGTTCGCTTAGAATTTGTTTGCTCGGGACGCGCAAACAGGTAAGTCTGGGGGTGTGATGAGTCCCGATTATATACACATATATGGACTCATCTGGGCCGTTTATCTAGTCATTCCACTGCACTTTAGCCTTGTTTTAGCTTATATTTGTTATCACTTGCTATGTGCACTTCTAGACCCATTTTGGCGTGTTTTCATGTTTATCTTCATTAGTAGTTTTCATGCACTGTTAGGTGCCACTTTTAGTAGCTGGATTCGTGGTGGTACGCTAGAACAGGAGTCGTGCAGGTGCTTCCGGTGCAATTCTGCACAGGAACACTGCGCACGATCACTGGTTCTATTGCGCACGACCACTGGTCGTGCGCCACTGATCGTGTGCACTTAACACTTTTTTCATGAGTTCTGTCTGATGCAGTGCGCACGACCATCTACGATAGTGCGCACGACCACCGGTCGTGCGCCACTGTTCGTGCGCACTTATCATCAATTTCATGAGTTCTGTTTCAACCAGTGCGCACGACCACCTACGATAGTGCGCACGACCACCGGTCGTGCGCCACTGGTCGTGCGAACATGTTATTTTATAATTTCTGTCTTTGCAGGCTCCGTCCAGGCAGAGCGCACGATCACAAGATTCTAGTGCGCACGACCACTGGTCGTGCGCCAATGACCGTGCGCACTGTTTATTCCAGCGCCTATAAAACGACCTGCTCGCGATTTTAGGTCGGATCCCGAATTTCAGCCGCCGTTTTCCGCCCGGTTCCGCCCAGATTCGCCCCTCCACCATCGCCCACCATATGGAGGTGCTCCGGGCTTGCTCTTCACGCCAATCTTGAGCCGGAGTTTCCTCTCGGCCTCCTCCTTCATCCAAGAGCTCCAAAGGAAGACCTAGCCGCCATTACCATCAAGCAAGAGGAAGTTTGCAACCTCTACCGGATCGTGACACGAAGAAGACGGGTCCATTGGAGAGTCGTGATAGCTCTCTCTACCCCGGACGTAGTTGCGGACCGAGCTTGGACGCGGATTGACAACCCGGCGATTCCAACCGTGAATCTCCAACGAGCCTTCGGATTCGGTCGATTTCTTGCCTTATTCTTCTCTTTTTGATGTATTTGTAGCTAGATCTAATCATGATGATGAAGTGACACTTGAATTAGTTATATTTACATATATATTTCATGTCTATGTGATTGTGTAATTTATCTATTTGAGTTGCTTGAGGTGCGCCGCCGTCCATTTCCATTCCGCCGTCACGTTCGTGTGCCGCACTAGCAATTGCTAGTGGCGTGCTTGTCGAAGAGGTGCTTGCGACCCTCATTCCGCTAGCCTACTCGTCCACCCGCCTACCGAAGCGTGGCATCGCGGCCCGTATTCCATCCCGCCTAACGAAGCAGTGCGCTCAAGGCCTGCACAGTTCGATTCCGCTTGCCTACTCGTCCATCCGCCCTTTCGACGCAGCGCGCTCAAGGCCTGCCTAGTCTCCATCCCGCCAAGCGAAGCATTGCATAGCGGCATTGCATAGGAGTAGTTGATAGCTTTTATTTTATTTTTCCAAAAGCCAACCCAACTCCCCCGCATTCCATCCGATTTAAGGACTTCAATCTCAAGTCCTTCCTCGAAACCTAACTCCACCTTACTGTGTTCCTCAAGAGACCGACACTCGGGGATTTTCCCCATTATTATTACTTGCGCGACCGGTGCACTTGCCGAATCATCGCATCACCGGTGGATCCATGGAGAGAGTGATTCTCCCACTTATCTTGTGTGTTTGTTGGATCCGGGTTGGGTAACTTCTCTCCCTCATCTTGTGATTTCTTGCTTTATATTTGTGAAGGTTGAGCATCCGTTTTATCCACGATTTTTAAATACTCCGCTTGCAATTTTTGAAATTGATTTTGTTGTTATCGAACCTCTTTTATTCCAGATTGGTTAGGTTCAATTAACTTGAGTGGATCTTGGCCAATATCCTTGGTTTTTCTCTCCAAAAGGATTGACAACCTTTGTGTTAATTTGGGTAATAATCCGGTTCTCTTCCGATCGTTAGTTTAGAGTCGATCATTCCTCCCTTGTGGTGTATGTGCTGCGTTAGATGCGAAACGTATTGCGACGATAGATGCTTGTGTAGGTGCGGTAGATCTAGGTGTGAAAGGCATCATGAGTCTTCTTGTTCGTGTCAATCTCCAAATCACGGATACCCCTACATCAGGAAGATGAGTGGATGCCCTCCAATCTTGCGTCAAGATGTGTGCTATTGATTTAATTCGTATTTCTATCTTTTCTTATGCTGAACTTTAATATAAATATTAAAAATACTTAGGCCCCTCTAAAGAAAAAGTGGTCAACAACAAAGTTGTAGCCCTCAGTGTGTACTTTATTTTAAAATTTGTTTCAGCCCAAAAGGAGCAGTGTAGCTCCCTGTAGAGCCATTTTGGTGGGACTGGTCCCTAGGGTAGGACAACCACTATTTCTTGAATAACAATTGATTGGGAAATGATATTGACTTGAAAATTGAAACATATGCTATTTGTACCTCCACCCTTAACATATCCAAAGATGGAAATTTTTGGAGAACAATTTTCTAAGGTTTTTGTAAAAATATAATAATCCATATATTAATTAATTATAGAGTCTAATGACTTCCAATCCCCTCCAAAGTTTGGTGGGTGCCTCTTAGGGTTATTATATGACCCTGGTAAAAATTTCATCCCAATTGGGACTGATTTGGTTGGGTAATTAGTTATCCCAAGTTTGATCAAACTAGGTCAAAAGTGCACGTGATGGAATTAGGTGGTCAAATCTCATCAAAGTGATGTGAAATTTTGGCCACTAGTTTAGGATCACATAAGACACCCCAAGAGTAATTTGGGGTAATGTGGGGGTGGATATGCCCTAGGACTCTAGTTCAAGCCTTAGGGTTGCACTTTAAGCCTTGTGAAGGACATATGGGCATATGTCCTTGAATGGTCATGGAACTTCGTAGATATGTTCATAGGGTGTAAATCCGCCCTAGGAAATTTTATGAGAATTTTAGGAACACTTATCCGCTCTGATTAAGGTTATAACCTTTTTAGGGAACCTTCTTATAAAAGAAATTTACATGCTCAAATTATCTTGGATGTTGATGAAAGTTTGTTAGATTACATAAAATCATGATATAGACCTCTGGTAATTTTTGTGTAATTTTTGAATTGATTTAATTAGTACTCCATTCACAAGTCATCTATTTTGTCTTAAGGTTATGATAAATAAATGATGGCAAAATATTATCTTGAAAATTGTGAGACGTGGTCGTAGGACATTTTAGGGCATTAGAGAGCTCTGTGAATTTTTGTATAATTTTTGGAGTTATTTATCAGTAGGTTACTTCACAATTTTCCCTAGTATGAGTTTACTTGGAATATTTATTTATGTGACTAATTAGTTATGATAAATTCTGAAATTTAGTCATTAGACTTTTCTGATCAATATAAAGGTCTGGTAATTTTCCCATAATTTTTGGACAAGTACTTGTGGTGGTTCCTTCTTTAATTTCTAATTTGGGGTATTTATTCAATATTATAATTAGAGGCCAACACATTATTGCAAAATTGTGATATTCTGTACTTACTGTTATTTTGACATTATAGATTTTAAATAATTTTATGGGGGCCATATCATAAGAAGATCCTACACTTCATGTTCAATTTCATGCTTGACCAATGTTGGAGAAATTATAATAAATGCCAAA
Organism: Dactylorhiza incarnata; assembly: GCA_033032865.1. Taxonomy (NCBI): domain Eukaryota; kingdom Viridiplantae; phylum Streptophyta; class Magnoliopsida; order Asparagales; family Orchidaceae; genus Dactylorhiza; species Dactylorhiza incarnata. The sequence goes on from JAWHQI010000068.1 coordinate 7,297,183, forward strand.
TAATTAAGGAAAAATATGATCCTCTGGATTTAGTCTTAGAATATCATGATAGACTCCCAGTAATAATCTTGAGTCAGTTGGAAGAATATTTGGAGTACCTCATCTCATGCAACTCATATAACTCATTTGGTCTGCCTATAGTAAAACTATAAGATTTAAGTAGCATGCAGATCATTAGGTGGGAATGGAAGGTAGTTGGTGTATCTAGTCTGGTTGAAGAGTTTGAAGGTCACCAAAAAGAAGTTTATGTGATGAGAGTGTACTTGGTGGGTTAAGGGTAAGCTTGTGCTCGGGATTGACGATTAATCGCCTTTCCCCTAGAGAGTCATAAACCACCTAGGGTTAATTCAAATCAAATGGTAAGGGGGGCTATGCTTATGGGTAGTTACCAACCATATTAACTGTCTTGTGAAATGAAGCTTTGGGGTTCAGCCCATCATATCTCCTAGTACCGCTACGAGCCCCTCACAGAGTAGACCTCGGGAAGTCCAAGATTAACCATAAATTGTAGGAGTAAGATGTTGTAAAAGATTAATTTAATAATATGCACATCCACACCCCGTGGTTACAGGAGGTTAGTTAGTTTGGTCTTACGAGCGATAGGCTCAGTGGTTGTTGGTACGGACGGGTTAGTTCCAAAAAGGGGGAACTAAAGGTCTGTGCGCATAAAGTCAAAGTGTGTGAGTTGCACTTGTATAAACATATCATTAAATGACATAACTCTGCATGTCATGGCATATGCATTGCATTTCAACCCCTACCCCTATCGTATAAATTGTGTATGGGACTTTTTATACGATAGGCCCTGCTAAATGACCCCTTGGTCTATAGGTTTGTATAGACATTCCAATAAATTAATGGTTACATTTCTATTGTGCACTTATCTTTACTTACCGTTCTTTACTTGCTCTTTACCATCCTCTATTACTGCTTCAACTATTTATATACACATGTGTAGTTGTAGACATTTCCTATAGACAAGATCCGCCGTCATCTGCTTTGTTTTATACCCCTTGCTGTCCTCTGCTTCATCCTCCCGCACGGTGCCTAGGAGCCATTGGGGGAGGGGTGGGGAACATAAGGCTTAGTCTTTTTGACTAACGGTCGGTGGACCATATCATTTTAGGGGATCGAAGAGACACATCAACACTAGAGGCCGGTGTAGATGGAGGTGGGCCAGTCTATTACAGGAGCACCAGTTTTAGGATCAGTGAGTGATTAGCAGTGTTGAAACCGATTTCTCGGTCTCTTGTGGAGCTCGGGGCCCTCACCGAAATGAGGGGCAGCTAGCCCTTACCGGTCCCTCGGGAGAGGTAAGGCTGACGATTTGAATAAAGAACAGAGACCCTAGTCTCAGCGAGGAGGTCCCTCCACTAACCCGGAAGATCGTTGAGCGCTTCCCCTCCCAAGCCAAAGCTAAGACTCGGGCACCTTGGAGAGCTAGAGAGCCCAAACCAAAGTGACCTAGGGAGAGAAGAGCTCAAAGATAATGAACCGGTCCTCTTCCAAGGTGCCCTTCAAGGTCTATTTATAGATTTTGGTTTTGTGGTCTGTCAATAGCCAACTCCCGCTGTCCGTTCTTACTATCCGCACCCCAAATTGGTCTGCTAACAGCCAAACTCCGCTGTCCGGAGGGGCTAACCGCAGGCCACCAGGGGTTTTTTGGTAAAAGACCATCCCAATTACCAGCGAACCCGAGACCCTCGACCTGTTCAGCGAACATGAGGTTCGCCAAGGCCACCTAGCAAGCTCCTTCGGCTGGCTGGCTCTCCTCTTCTTGGGCTCGCCCCCACCTGTGCTCGCCTTCGGTTGCCTGGCGAACTGGGCAGGTCGGCTGGCTCGCCTGTCTCTACGGCTTGCCCGCCGAACCACTCCTTAGCGGGTCGAGCTCGCCAAAATGGCTAACTGTACCCCAGAAATGACTATTTGCACCCCAAGGGCCCGGACCTGCCCAGCGAGCTCCTCCGACCGGCTGGCTCGCCTCTTCCCGGGCTCGCCCCCATCTGGGCTCGCCTTCGGTCGCCTGGCGAACTTCTTCAGCCGGCTGGCTCGCCTGTCTCTACGGCTCGCCCGCTGAACTACTCCTTAGCGGGTCGAGCTCGCCGAAATGGCTAACTGTACCCCAGAAATGACTATTTGCACCCCAAGGGCCCGGACCTGCCCAGCGAGCTCCTCCGACCGACTGGCTCGCCTCTTCCCGGGCTCGCCCCCATCTGGGCTCGCCTTCGGTCACCTGGCGAACTTCTTCAGCCGGCTGGCTCGCCTGTCTCTACGGCTTGCCCGCCGAACCACTCCTTAGCGGGTCGAGCTCGCCGAAATGGCTAACTGTACCCCAGAAATGACTATTTGCACCCCAAGAGCTCGGACCTGCCCAGTGAGCTCCTCCGACTGGCTGGCTCGCCTCTTCCCGGGCTCGCCCTCATCTGGGCTCGCCTTCGGTCGACTGGCGAACTTCTTCAGCCGGCTGGCTCGCCTGTCTCCACGGCTTGCCCGCCGAACCACTCCTTAGCGGGTCGAGCTCGCCGAAATGGCTAACTGTACCCCAGAAATGACTATTTGCACCCCAAGGGCCCAGACCTGCCCAGCGAGCTCCTCCGACCGGCTGGCTCGCCTCTTCCCGGGCTCGCCCTCATCTGGGCTCGCCTTCGGTCGACTGGCGAACTTCTTCAGCCGGCTGGCTCGCCCGGTCGTGCGAACTCGGAACCCCCTCCCTGGCGAACATCGGGGTTGTACACAATCCCCGCTCTTCGCGAGGTTGTCTTGAGCTCGCGAAGAAACATCCAACCCTGGTGTTCGCCGATTCGGCTGACGTGGCGGGAATCTTGTGGTGGGTCCCACGCCCAAAGCTATAAATACCGTCCGCCGTGGCTAGTGATCAAGCTTTTTCTTCCCCATCATCCTCGCGGAAAACAACTTCTCAGAATGTCCTCCACGCTGAGCGCGCGAGATCGACTGAAGGCTTCGAGAGAGATGGCGAAGGCCCAGGTCGCCGAGCGCAACGCCTGGATGTTCAACTTGGCCACATCTCCTTCCCCACAGCCTAAGAAGGCCAAGACGGTTCGGATGTCGCAGGGGGAGGACGTGTCGTCGCCTCCTGCCTCGCCCCCGCCGCCGGATACCGGGCTCGCACAACAGGTATTCTTCGTCTAGACTTTTTTACATCGCCTACCCATTTATCCCTTTTCCTTTCGCAGAACCCTCCACCCGAGGAACGTATGGCGAGCCTCACGCTGACCTCCTCTCGCTCTCCGTCCCCCGCAAGGTTAGGATCGCTAGATGCTGGGATCGGGACTTCGACTCAGCAGGCGCCGACCTCGCGACCCCGTAAGTCATGCGTATCCTCCCTCATCTCCGCTTAAGTCCGTGTGATATCTACTCGTTGGTGGCCTATGCAGATACCCCACCGCCGAGTCCCAAGGAGAAAGTCTCCACCCTGGTGAACTCGCCGGTCCCGCTTAAGGTTAACGTGGCGACCCCTGGCTTCGGTCTGATGGGCAGGCGAAGTCCAGGCGGCTCGCTTCTCGACGGCGCCCAAGTCGCGGAGAGAGTGGTGTACCCTCCTGGTCTGGGGAAACCCCACGTCCCGGGATTCCGCGAAAACTTCCAGGTTCGGCCGGAGTCTTTGCGCAAGCCCCGTCGCGAGTCTCCCTCCTCGCCAGGTTAGCATGTTTTCGCGAGCTCCCATCTCTTGCTCGTCCCCGGATCCTACTAACTCTTCGTTGAAATCCCAGGAGCCACCCCTGAGTCAGAGCACGGGAGGATGGAGATGTCACCACCGCCTTCGCCTAGCCAGATCGAAGACTTCTTGGGTGACCCTGGCGACCCCGTGCGGATGAAGAGTCGGGTGTCCGAGGTGCTTCAGAAGCACGACATGATGTTACGCGAGTTGGAGGAGCGGTATGACGCGGACCGGGCTGCCTTTGACGAGAGATTCGCCGTGTTGGAAGATGCGAATGTGCGCTTGATCGTCGAGGCGGAGCCGGTGCCTCGCGCAGATGTTACCTCGCCCGGCGTGCACATCTCGCGGGGCGAGGATCAAGCGCACCTAATCCTGCGCGAGTTTAAAGCGCTTCGCGAATACCATTATCCGAGAGTGCCGCCGCGTGCGGGCAAGCGGGGTCGGGGTCGCTGGAAATGGCTTCCTTACCCCTGAGGCTGCCGCGGGTTTAATTCTACTATCCCTTTGCTTTTATTCCTTTCATGACGTCTGTTGAACAATATCTGGTGTGGTAATAGTCGCGAGTCCGTCGCGACTCGCCTTTTATCGTTTTTCCTTTTTAATTTTTCCCTTTATTTCTGTGGTGTGCATGTGGTCTATTCGGTTCGTCCGCTGTGTTTGATATGATCGCCCTTGCGGAGCGCTTGCGAGCTTCTGTGCAACGCTATGCCCGGACCCCTTTTCCTCGCGGGCCGGCCTTGGGCGGGACTCAATTACCGCGCGACGGCGAGCCCTGGCTCGCAAGACTGCAGTCCCTTTGAGCCGAAATCTACTTTATTTTAGCTATCCGCACCCCCGACGCTTCGATTCCCGTGCCCGTCCGAATTTCTTATAAATAGTTCGGATTCACTCTCCTACCCGTCGCATTTATTTCTCTAGTCTTCTCGCGTCTACGCTCATCTCCGTTCTCGCAAGATCGTACTCGCGTTCGCTGCTTGTAAGTTGCCTCTTCCTGACTCGATGCGGACGAATCAACAAATGGGAGCGGAGGGCGAGAGCGAGGGGCGGTCAAAATGCGCCTCATCGTTTCAAGCCAACGAGTTCTACTGCGCGAACATCACAGCCGAGGAGTATAAACTCGCTGTGGACCGCTATCTCCCGGAGGGTTATTCGGCTCGCTGTCCGAGTGAGAGATCTACATTGAACGAGACCGGGGCCGACGAGCTCGCGATCCCCATCGCGCACTTCGAGAATGGGTTGCGACTCCCTTTGTGGCCTGAAATTCGTCAGGTACTTCGCCCAGCCTTCTCGCTGCTTCGTGCCCGCTATAGCAACTTTCTCATCGTTCTTTGTAGGTGTTGCGGTATTATGGGGTGTTACCGAGCCAGTTGACCACAAATGCGATCGCGGATATTGTCGCGTTCGCCAGTTACCTGCGGGAGGAGAGGATCGAGTTCAGCCTCCTCGTCTTCCGTAAGGTATTTTCCTTCCGCGCCTTCCGAGACGGGACAACCTATTTCGCGAGTCAGCACGTCACCCTTTGCGAGACGGTGAACAAGAGTCACTATTGGACCCAGAAGTTCCTCCTGGTGAAGGGACCCTTCGGCAATCTTCACTTCACCCCCCTCCAGCGGGATGACGCTACTTACCGCCCTCCGAGCTCGCTGAGTGGTGCCGACGCCAAACTTCTCCAATACCTCTCCGGCAAGAACTTTGAAGTCGCCTATCTGCGGCGCAATGTCGACTCGCTACTCGCCGTTCCTCAAGGGGAAGGTAGGGCTCGCTCTCGCCCCACTCTCCTCTCCTTTCTTCGTTGTATAACACTCTTACTTTACAGGCGAGCGCGAGATCCCTGTTAATCCCCCGCACGCACAAGGCATCACTCTCACGGCGGACACCCTCGCGACCGTGGCGGCAGAGGCATGCCGCGATCTTCCCGCCGTCGGGTCCGGCAAGAAGCGGCCTCCTTCTGCGAGTCAGCCGGGTTCGCGGTCCTCCAAGAAGTTGAAGGGAAAGACCCTCGCTACCAAAGATAGGAGCGCGGTCGTCTATCTAAGCGAGACCGACGGCTCGCCTCCTTCCCCTGCGAAAAAGCCTGACCCCCCGGCGGACCAGGGTGCTGGGAGTTCTTCCGTGACCCCCCAACCCAAAGTCCACAGGAACTTCGGTCTGGGCGAGAAAGTTTCTGACATCCTCGGCGAACCCCTGCTCGCTTGGGACCCCAATGCCAACCGGATTTCCTGCTCCACCCTTCACCCCTCCTGGGTGGAGCTCGGTAAGGCCGGGGAGGAGGCGTTCTCTCTCTCCTTCGGCTTATATGGCCGCGAGGACGCCGCTGCTTATAAAGATATGGGGCCACGGCAACTGGTCTATGAAGAAATGCGAGCCCAGTTCCGCTCGACGGAACTTGCGCATATGGCGGGGCGCCGCTATCTGCAGGCGGATAGGGATATCCGCGCGTACCGGGAGGAGCTCAAGAGAACTCGCGAAGAGATCAAGGGTCTTAAGGAGAGGGAGGAGGTGACGGAAAGCCTTCTCGCCGGGATGCAGGGCAAGATGGTAAGTGATCCTTGGGTCTCTTTTCTTTGCCGTTTGCGACCTCTAGCCTTCTCTTAACTCATTTGATGCTCAGGATGCCGACGTAGCAACCCAGCTTCTCGCTCGCAACGGTGAGCTGGAGTTGGAGAATACTATGCCAAAGACCCGGGTGGACGAGCTGGTCCGCAGCGTGCTACCCCCTTCTCCTGGGCGAGCCGGCTCTAAACAGAGGGCTGCCGAAGGCGAGGAACAGAGGCGGCGAGATGCGCAGGAGGTCGCCAATCTCGTCTTCACAACCCTTAAGAACGCGAGTCTGCTCGCGGAAGACGCGATGGAGTTCACAGCCGAAGATGTCTGTCCGGACCTCTTTGACTTGGCGCCGTGGTTGGGAGCCCGCAAGAACATCGAGGGCCCCCCAGAATGAACTCCTTTAGCTTCTTCTCCTCTCGAATGTATATTATTCTTTTTGGGATGGCGAGATCGCCGCCGAACATAGAAAAATCTTGAGTAATGCTAGTTATAATTTTTTCATTGGTGTTTATGTGCATGCTCGCGTCTCTTTGCTCTTTCTCTCGCATTTGATCTTTTTTCTGCTCATGACAAGTTAAGCGGCAGTGCTTCCGGAAGGCCCGCGAATGCGGGTGTCTAGGCTCGCCTTCGCCGGGGCTCTCTTCTTATGGGCCTCGCGAGCTCGAGCTGTCATTGCCCGCGGGTATTGCCCGGCGAACTCGACCTTGGCGAGCTGAGACATCGGCATTCTGCGAACCAAAAAACCCCCTGGCTCTAGTGTCTCGACCCATTACCTCAGGCCTTACCTGCCTCAATCCTTTCGATTTTGCGAACCAAACCCTTCTGGCTCTACCACTTCAATCTATTATCTTAGCCCTTGACCCTTACTACCAGCCTTGGCATTCCAGCACCAATGTCCAACCTTGCCAGCCTCTCCAGAGATCAACCAGAACCCCCCGTCTAGGTGAGAGCCCGGGAGCGGAATCGATCTGGGGCATTCCAGCACCAATGTCCAACCTTGCCAGCCTCTCCAGAGATCAACCAGAACCCTCCATCTAGGTGAGAGCCCGGGAGCGGAATCGATCTGGGGCATTCCAGCACCAATATGTCCAACCTTGCCAGCCTCTCCAGAGATCAACCAGAACCCCCCGTCTAGGTGAGAGCCCGGGAGCGGAATCGATCTGGGGCATTCCAGCACCAATATGTCCAACCTTGCCAGCCTCTCCAGAGATCAACCAGAACCCCCCGTCTAGGTGAGAGCCCGGGAGCGGAATCGATCTGGGGCATTCCAGCACCAATATGTCCAACCTTGCCAGCCTCTCCAGAGATCAACCAGAACCCTCCGTCTAGGTGAGAGCCCAGGAGCGGAATCGATCTGGGGCATTCCAGCACCAATATGTCCAACCTTGCCAGCCTCTCCAGAGATCAACCAGAACCCCCCGTCTAGGTGAGAGCCCGGGAGCGGAATCGATCTGGGGCATTCCAGCACCAATATGTCCAACCTTGCCAGCCTCTCCAGAGATCAACCAGAACCCCCCGTCTAGGTGAGATCCCGGGAGCGGAATCGATCTGGGGCATTCCAGCACCAATATGTCCAACCTTGCCAGCCTCTCCAGAGATCAACCAGAACCCCCCGTCTAGGTGAGAGCCCGGGAGCGGAATCGATCTGGGGCATTCCAGCACCAATATGTCCAACCTTGCCGCGGCCCCAGTACAACAGTAGTTATAAGCATTATATACAAAAGAAAAGAAGAGTAAGCCATTTATTAATCATGACAAAGCGTTCAAGGGTAGAATCGTTTCAAGACGTCCCCACTCCGGGCTCGGTCGAGAGGTACCCCCTCCACATCCTGGAGGTGATACCCTCCCGACTTGATCACCTCGCTTACAATATATGGGCCCTCCCAGTTGGGGTTAAGCTTACCCACTGTGGCCCCTCTGCCGGCCGCATCGACCTTCTTCAGGACTAGGTCCCCTTTCTGAAAGTGCTTGATCCGGATATGTTTGTCGAAATATCGAGCCATCCGCCGTTTGACCTCTTCCTGTCTGATGGTGGCCAAGTCCCGGAGTTCTTCCACCAGGTCCAAAGACAGCCTCTGCTCTGCGTTGTTGCCCTCTAGCCACCCTTCATCCCCCTCACTTGCGGCGATCACCCGGGGGGTCTTCACCTCAAACTCTATGGGGAGGACGGCCTCGGACCCGTGAGAGAGCTTGAATGGAGTCTCCCCGGTGGCGGTATTCGGAGTAGTCCTCATTGCCCAGAGGACGGAGGGTAGCTGTTCCACCCAGTTTCCTCGAAGGTTCTCCACTTTCTTTTTTAATAGGTTGACGATTATTTTGTTTGCCGCCTCCATCTGCCCATTGCTCCTCGGGTGGTGGACCGATGCGAACCTAAGATCAATGCCGAGCTGGGTGCAGAAACCGACAAACTCTTCACTAGCAAACTGCGGCCCGTTGTCCGTCACTATAGCTAGAGGGAGTCCATACCTGCAAATTATCTCCCCCCACACAAAATTCCTTACAACCTGAGAGGTTACCTTAGCGAGTGCTTTCACTTCTACCCACTTGGAGAAGTAGTCGATCATGACCAGCAGGAACTTCCTCTGGCCGCTGGCTTGGGGGAAGGGACTGACCAGGTCCAGCCCCCATATGGCGAAGGGCCAGGGAGCCGTGATGGTCCGGAGTCTTTGGGCTGGGAGGAGCTGGAGCGGAGCATAGAGCTGGCATTTTGGACATTTCCTTGCGAACTCAGTCGCGTCTTTGCTGAGAGTGGGCCACAAGTAGCCTTGCCTCAACACTCTCCCTTCCAGGGTCCGACTCCCGGAGTGACTACCGCACTCCCCGGAGTGGATTTCTTCCAGCACTCTCGGGACCTCCTCTTCGGAGACACAACGGGCCAGGAGCCCCGAGAGGGTCTTTTTATATAGCCCCCCTGCATGCAAAGAGTAATAGGCGGACTTATACCTGAAGCGTCTCTTGTCCACATCCTCTCCAGGGAACTGCCCGGAGGATAGGAAGGTGATGAACGGATCCATCCATGAGGCTTGTTGATCCACTTCCATCAATTCTCCTTCCTCGATGGAGGGCCGGAAGAGTTCCGAAGTCGTGCCCCCCGCTCGGGGACCGAACTTGGCTAGGAGGTCCGCCTGGGTGCTTTCCTCCCTCGGCACGTGCTTGATCGAGAAGGTGCGGAACTGCCCGATGACCCCCTTAACTTTTTCCAGGTATAGTAGGAGGGTTGGATCCTTTGCTTCAAATTCTCCTTTGATCTGGCATGCTACCACCATGGAGTCTGTGGAGACCTCCACGTCCTGCACACCCAGTTCCCGGCCCAGCCGAAGGCCCGCTATCACTGCTTCGTACTCAGCCTGGTTGTTGGTGATTGGGAAACGGATGTTTAGGGCTTGTTCAATCCGAGTCCCCTGAGGACTCACCAGGACTATCCCCCCTCCATAGGAGTATTTTCCCGACGCTCCATCCACCAACATCTTCCATGCTTCTGGGGGAGGTGGCTCGTGCTCCCCCACTTCGGCCGCATAGTCGGCCATGAAGTCTGCCACTGCTTGGGCCCTGATGGATGTCCTGGGTACGAACGTGATACTGAATTTGCTTAACTCCACGGACCACTTCGCCAACCTTCCTGAGTGCTCCACCCCTTCCATGATTTTGCGGAGCGGATGGTCCGTCACTACTTTAATTGAATGGGCTTGAAAGTAAGGCCGGATCCTCCGTGCCGACACCACCAATGCGAAGGCTAACTTCTCTAGGATCGGGTATCGGAGTTCCGCCTTCTTCAGCCCCCGGCTGACATAGTAGATTGGGAACTGTTTCTTCCCCTCCTCCCGGATCAGCACGGAACTTACTGCTTCGGATCCTACCCCTAGGTATAGAGATAGGTCCTCCCCTGGCCTCGGTCCCTGGAGCAGAGGGGTTTGAGTGAGCTGTTCTTTCAGAGCCTGGAAGGCCTTCTCGCACTCCGGGGTCCATTCAAACTTCTTGTTTCTCCGCAGTACTTTGAAGAAAGGTGCACACTTTTCCCCCGCCTTGGAGAGGAATCTGCTGTGCCCAGCCAATTTCCCTGTGAGGCTCTGAACCTCCTTCGGATTTCTCGGCGACTCCAACTCCATCACCGCTTTAACTTTGTCCGGGTTGGGCTCCACTCCTGTGGGGGTGAGCAAGTGGCCCAGGAACTTCCCTCGGCTCGCCCCGAAGACACACTTCAAGGGATTGAGCTTCATCTTGTACCGCCGCAGGGTCCCAAATGTCTCTTCGAGGTCGCAGAGGTGAGTCTCGAGGTCTCGGCTCTTAACCATGAGGTCGTCGACATAGACTTCTAAATTTCTTCCTTTCTGCTCGCGGAAGACCCTATCCATCATCCTTTGGTACGTAGCCCCTGCGTTCTTGAGCCCGAAGGCATCATCTTGTAGCAATAACATCCATCCCCCGTGATGAAGGAAACATCCTTGATGTCCGGGGGATGCATGCGAATTTGATGGTAACCTGAAAAAGCATCTAAGAAAGACATTACAGAAAAACCAACGGCTGAGTCAACCAGCGCGTCGATCCTGGGCAGGGGGTAGCAATCTTTCGGGCATGATTTATTAAGAAGCGAAAAGTCGATACACATACGCCACTTACCTCCTCCCTTCTTTACCATAACGACGTTGGAGACCCAGCCTGGATACTGGATCTCCGATACAAACCCGTCCTGCAGGAGTTTGCCCACCTCTTCGCGGATGGGTCCTTCTAGCTTGTCTGCGACGGCCCTCCTCTTCTGACGGATGGGGCGGGCACCGGGGTCGAGGTTGAGGCGATGGCACGCCACATCCGCGTCGATCCCGGGCATTTCCGCGGCGCTCCAAGCGAAGACGTCCACGTTCTTTTGTACGCAAGCCAGGATCTCCGCTTGATCTCCTGGGCTGAGTTCTCCGCTGACCCGTACTTTTTCCACCACCCCTAGCCGGGTGGTGACCTCGAGCTCCACGACCTCGTCCACAGCCTCCAACTGGGACTGCTCTCCCCAAGCCCTTTCCTCTTCGGCATAAGCGGGAGCTTGGGTCTCTTCCTCGACTTCCTTCCCTACCACCATCAGCTCTTCCGCCCTTCCCTCCTGGGCCTTCTCCTCTTCTTCCTTTCTCCCCGCCCGGGGTACCTCAGCTACCCCTTCCTGGGCATGAACTTCATCTCCCTCCTTCTCTTCGGCTACCTCCAAACCTCCGGCTTCGGCCGCCTCCTCCATCACCTTATCCCACTCCTCAGCTTCTCCTATCCAGGAGATGGTGTTGACAGCCGTCACGTAGCACTGTCTTGCCACCTTGGGATCCCCCCTGATCCGCACCTGGACCCCTCCGTCGTTGAACTTGAGGCACTGATGAAAAGTGGAAGGGACGCAGCGGAACGCGCTGATGAGTGGCCGTCCGAAGATGGCGCTGTAACTGTTCGGGGCGTCCACTATGACAAAGCGACAGTTCCGAGACTGCCCACCCAGGGTCACATGGAGCCCCACTCCTCCTTCTACTTCCTTCCTCTCCCCCGAAAATCCGAACAGAGGGCCATCTGAGGCCAACACCCTTCTGGGTTCAACCTCCATCTTGTCGAATGCCTTCTTGAAGATGACATTGACCGAACTCCCGTTGTCCACTAGGATTCGGGAGACGGTGAAGTTCTCGATCGCCGTCTGGATGACCAGCGCGTCGCAGAACGGGTCCTCGTAGCTCGGCATGTCCTTCTGGGTGAAAACAATTTTTTCGGCCGGGGGTGGAGCGGTGGATGTTGACGCTATGCTCCGGCGATAGATGGTATGGAGACTAGCCTTGCGGGTTGCCTCCACCCCTACCCCCCCATGGATCACTCCGATCCCTCCCCTACTCCCCAGATCTGCTCTATCCTCACATCTTTCCTCCTCCTCCTCCCGAGGTTCCACCTCCACGATCCTTAATGGCTGCTGCTGTGGTGGCGTGGGCGCTCTGCCCCTCTTCACCTCAAGGAACTCTGGACAGGTGTCCGTTGAGTGGCCTTCCACATCGTGGAAGATGCAATATGGCACCACCACTTCCCTTGCCTCGGTCTCTGCTACCCTGTTTCTTCTTCTCCTAGCGGCCGCCGTTTCCGCTCCTCCTCCCCTTCCCCTTCCTCTCCCCCGGCCAATTGTCATGGCCTGTTGAGGTGGGGGAGGTAACTGCATCGGGCCCTGCCTCCACCCCAACTGGGGGGGTCTCCATTGACCTTCGAAACGGTTACCCCTTCCTGGGCCATAACCCCTTCCCTGCCCCTGCATTCCTCCGCCTTGCGGCCTCCATCCCCCCTCCGGGGCCCGGGGCTCTTCCCTTCTTCTGACCTCCTGCTGCCTCATCTCCGGCTCACTGAGCTTTGCAAGCCTCTTGGTGAGCTCGGGGTTGGCTTCTTCGCTTGCTACTTCCTCCGCCACCCTCTCCATCAGCTCCTCATAGGAGACGGGGGCCTTCCTCTTCAACGCCATCTTGAAGAAACTTTCCTTCAACCCGACCGTGAAGGCGAGTTGAAGTGCAAACCCAGGCACCTCCTGAGTGAGCTGCACTTCCTCCTGGAACCGATCCGCATACTGAGCCAACGTCTTCCTGGACTCCTGCTTCACCGCGAAGAGGGAATCAGCGTCCTTCTTCCTCCTTTTTGAAGTTGAAAATCTCAACAAAAAACTTCGGCGCAGGTCCTCGAACGCGTAGATAGAGCCGGCCGGAAGTGAATGAAACCAGTCCCTGGCCTTCTCTTTGAGAGTGACGGCGAAGAGCCGACACTTGAAGGCATCGGACATCGGCCTGATGGAGACCGAGTCCTCGAAAGACTGCAGATGCTGAACTGGGTCATCTCTGCCATTGTAGTACACTCTATCCCATTCTCCGAATCCCGCTGGAACGGGTGCAGACAACACCAACTCGCAGAAGGGACTTCCCCATCCTGCCATCTTTTCTCGCTCGGCTCGCGGACCTAGCTCGCTCGCCAAGCTTGGGATTGCACTCGCGAGGGCGACGCTCGCCTGAACCACCCCGACTGTCGCCGCATCCTCCTGGCGTGCGCTCGCCTGCGCCGCGCTTGCTGGGGCAGAGCTTGTCGGCACCGAACTCGCCGGCGCGGAGCTCGCCAACACCGGGCTCGCCGGACTGGCGAACAGTACTCGCCCTTCCCTGTCATGTCCTGGTTCAACGACAACTTCTTTTCCAGCCCTTCCTCCGGGTGCCCTCTCGCCGACTGCTGTTGGGGGAGTGGTCGCCTGAGGTGCCGGGGTCGCAAACTCTCTTCGCAGAGCCGTGACCGTGAACCCCAAGGTGTCGAGCACCTCCTTCCTGAAATCCGCGAACATCCTAGCCATAGCTTCCTGAGGGGTCTCGCCGAACTCCTCGCCCTGCTCTTCATCTCCAGCCATAACTCTTCTCTGGGACTTTCTTGAACCAGCCGCGCTCCACGCTCACCGCACCAAAATGTTGAAACCGATTTCTCGGTCTCTTGTGGAGCTCGGGGCCCTCACCGAAATGAGGGGCAGCTAGCCCTTACCGGTCCCTCGGGAGAGGTAAGGCTGACGATTTGAACAAAGAACAGAGACCCTAGTCTCAGCGAGGAGGTCCCTCCACTAACCCAGAAGATCGTTCAACAAGCAGTTTGCTTCCACGAGTGACCTTGTAGTGAGGATATGATGTAAAGGGCATGCGCCCTTTATTATTGTAACCTTCGTTATTTCAGTTATATCATGTGGGCATTTATATATATAGCATGTGATTTGTGGACATGAACTTCTATTTGTTCGTTTATTCTTTTCTTCTTCTGTGATCGATATGGCCGATAGGATCGACGCTTTGTAGTGGCGACCTTCCCATGTGTTGGTGTCACCGCAATGCGGCGGTTCTGGGCATAAGACCAGGTTTTGAAAAAAAGGGGTCTTACAATACTAGTCTTTCAATGAACAAAATGTGTCGATAATTTCAGCCGCTATTTCTGCACGATAGGCTGGCATTTTTTTTGCCCAACCTTTCTTTCTACTCTAGCAAGTTTTCGCCCTACTAAGCACAATTTTAATATACATTAGCACAAAAACTCCACAATCATTCACAATATCTTGCGTAGGAACTTCACACATAGGCTGGATAGGCCATTCAATAACCTTTTCAGGTAGACAGTCTCCAATATCATCGTATAGGCATTGAAGCTTCAAAAAAAAAGTTCAGAAATAATAGAATTATAAGTAACCTAATTGATATTTATAGACATGTCATTGTTACCACTTCGTCCAGGTTCCTCAAATGCCTTCCGTCGGACAAGGAGTCATAAAACTCCCAGACTTCATCCTTCATGTTACCAACTAGTAATGCCCAATGGCCATCAATATGAATAGGTATAAGAATCATATCCGAGTATTTCACGTTATCAGATGTAATGTGGCTTGTTAGAGATTTGGTATTCTTTATTGAAGCCCTTTTATATTGCTGCAAGTGTAGTATTAGTATTAAGTAATATAATAAATTAGTATTATTAACCTTACAATTGAAGACAATTATCGAATTCGTTTAAATACTGTCACTGTAAGCAGTATAAGTTGAAAGACTGTTAAATATCATAGTATTATGTTCAAATATAAAGTTATATTACGACTGATTATTAGAAATTAGCACAGTAATAACTTTTATATTACACAACGGATATTTTAGTATATTAGTGTCCAATCATATTGACGTACTGCATGAGTTGGGGAAATTGTAAATGAATGCGTTTACCACATGATGAGTCCAATTTATAAAGGTTTTTTCGGACTCATCTGGGCTAGTTTTCACTCTCTTGCACTTCACATTTAGTCCTTAATTGCTTATATTTCACTTGAACACATTTCTTCACGAAGTGCACGGTTTTGGCCCATTGTGGTGTGCAATTGCGCACTTTGTTGTTGGGGAAAGCACAATGTGCTCCCCATTCTTTTTATGATTTTATTCTTGAGCTGGAGGGGTATTCCCAGCTGTGTGATGCTTATGTAGGTGGTCAGTTCATCCTTTCTACCCAGATTTCATGTCTGCATTAAACGCACGGTCGTGCGTTTTACTTGACGCACGTTCGGCTGCGGTCGTGCGCTCTCATTTGTGTGGAAAACGAGGATCTGACTTTGATCATGCGTTTTTACGCACGGGTAGTTGCCCGTGCGCGAAGGAAACGCACGATCGCATGTTAGGCCTATTTTTAGGCATTCGGAATTTGCCCGTGCATTTTTACGCACGGTCGGCTTCGACCGTGCGTGAGTAAAATGCACGGGCGCTGCTGCTTCTTCTTCCAGGTTCTATTTTTCGTTAAATATAGCACGATTCACGCACGGTCGTGCGTTCGACCGTGCGTGACCAAATTTCTGATTTATTTGTATAAAAGCTGCAGATCTCGCCCTAATCGGCAGTTCGCCTGGAGGATCAATTTTCTCGTGCCCAGAGCTCTAATTCCGCGCCATTTTTGCCGCTCCATCACCGCCCACCTTCGGGAGGAGCTCCGACCGCCATTCTCTTGCAAATCTCTAGCCGGAGCATCCTCTAGGCCTCCTCCATTGTTCGTGCACCTCCAAAGCTCCATTTTGATGGATTTCCTACTGCATATATGAAGTTCTCCGGTGAGATCGTGGCCAAGGAAGATTGACGGAGAAAACAGGTACAATAGAAGAAGGTGACAGCTCTTCCGGACCCCGGACGGCAGTTGGAGCCCGAGCTCGGACAAGGATTGAAAACCCTAGATTCCGGCCATGAATCTCTGATGAGTCTCCGTGCTTTGGTTGTAATCTAAACCCCCTTCATATTGTAGTACTATTTTTCTTCTATTATTTGTGTGCATGGATAATGTATGCTAAATCTTGCTTTGCCAGTTAGTATATTTTATGCCTATGTGAAATATCTCTGTGGTCTATTTTAGTGAGGAGCGCCCCATTCCATCTTCCATCCCGCCGTCACGTTCGTGTGCCGCACTAGCAATTGCTAGTGGTGTGCCTGTCGATGAGGTGCTTGCGACCCTCATTCTGCCGGTGCGACTCATTCCATTCCGTGTGCCTACTCTTCCATCCGCCTAGTGAAGCATGGCATAGCGGCCCGTGTAATCCATCCCTCCTTGCTAAGAGGTGCTAACGACCCTCAACCTTTCTGCTAGTGTGCACCACCTCATCCGCTTGCTTACTCATCCATCCACCCTTACGAAGTAGTGTGTTCAAGGCCTACGTAGTTTTCCATCCCGCCTAGCGAAGCATTGCATAGCGGCATTGCATAGGAGTAGTTGTAGTTGTTTTCTTTTATTTTCCAAAAGCCAAATCAACTCTCCCGCATTCCATCCGACTCAAGGACTTCGATCTCAAGTTCTTCCTCAATAGTTAACTCCACCTTACTGTGTTCCTTCGAGATTGATACTTGGTGATTCACTCCCACATTTTATATTACTTGAACGATCGGTACACTGCTGTTTCGTGCCGCAGTCTCGCTATCGCCTATAGCGGTGTGCTAGATTTGCGCATCAAGTTTTTGGCGCCGTTGCCGGGGAGCACAGTCGTGTGAGTTGCTTGAGAGGGAGCGACAAGAGATAAAGTTCTTTTCCATTTGTATATCGCATTTGTTTTAATTTAGTGTTTGTAAATTCTCTTATTATCTGTTCTTAAGTATTTCAAAAATCAGGTTTCTGTTGATTTAATTTTTCCTTCGTGCATACTAAGTTATTTTTTTAGCTTATATTATTTGTGAATCCATCTTTGCACCAATATGTATGCTTATCAACAATGTAGATGGTGTAAATCGTTTAGTCATTCTAGTGATGAGTGCTATTTATGAAACCATAATTATAATCCGTGTAGTTCATCGTATGGAGAATCTAGAACTTCATACAATGAACTTACGAATTATAAGTTTGCGTCCCCATCGCGAGCATCGCCTTCACCGGGTGGTTTGGATTTTCCACAATCAAAACCTAGCGGGAAGCGCTGCTTGTGTTGTCAGAGTTCTGATCACGCGCTGAAGGACTGTGAGCAATGGAAATTGCAATTGGGAGAGGATGATAATCCAACACTTATCTCCATTCCACTGCCTTCCTATCCTACCGCTCCTTCAATCGTTGAGGACATATCCGCCATGTCCCCGTGTCCTCATGGGAGCACGACGGATGCATCCACTAATGTCGTTGTTGATCACTATGATGACATTTTGGAGTTTTCTTCCTCCATTGTACCATCCTTTCCTGTGGATTCTGTATATGAGGATATTTCTTCACTCCTATCGGACTCTATCTTGAGTCCTATTTCTACTCAGATATTTTCTTGTATCAGTATGCATGTATCTTCTGCTCTTATTGCCGATTTTCTAGATGTGCAAGATGAGCATGTGGAGCCCGAAGCTGTGCCGAGTTGCACTGAGGAGGATATTCTCCTTAGTGAGGAGGTTTCTACCTCATCACCGGAGGAGAAGGTCCAACTCATCACCGAAGTTCCTAGCTGCTCATATTCTTCCTGCAGTGATGTTATTGCTATCGACAATATTCCTTTTGCAAAACCTGATGGGAGTGACCTCGGGGCCACTCCTCCTTTGTTTGATTCTTTTAGTTTTTCATCCAGTTTATTTCCTAATCTCCCTTCTTTAATGCTGATCTTAATGAATTCATCCTTCCTGCTTCCCCTCCTGCTTTAATTTTTGATGTTTCATATATCCCCCTGCAGGTGCATGAATATCTAGACCCATTTTTGGGTGATTCTGTGTGGCAGTCTTGGAAGGAAAAGCAAACGACAATGATGAAATCCATCGTCTACTCCACCTCATCATCATTGCTACTTTTTCCTTGAAAGACTGGGTGCAGAGTGGAAAGCGTTACTTCATCCATGACCGCAGGTTGGAGGAGAGGAAGATGATGAAGAAAGATGAAATATGGAGATGGAAAGCTCCTGATCCTCTTGACTGCTGTTGTTAGGTCTTCAGACCCATTTCTTTTATTTCTAGTTACTATTTTAAATCAACGTACAATTGATCTCTTTGGCATGCTTGTAATAATTAGGATATTTTAGTTTCTCTTTTATGTTTAGACAATATTATTAAAACTGCATAATACAAGTATTAAGTCCAGCTTAAGGACGGTAAACAAAAGCGCTACGTGGAGACAACCCAGTTTTGGTTGTTTTTATTTTTCTAATCCGCTAATGCCTTAATATATTATTTTTGCTATTGCTTGGTGCGTCCTTTTTGTAGGGTGGTGATCTTTTGGTGGCGGACTAGGACTTCCATCGCAGTATTAACGCTAATCTTCTGGTATGCTCATTTCTGAGCATGGGTAATTTTTCTTCCCCTAGCCTTTTACTCAATTTTCACGGTTACATCATTTGCGTCTATTGCTTAGATTAAGTCTGGGGGAGAGCCACTATGTGTTACCCACTACACGGGCACATCTCAGTGCATGCTAGAGGTATTTTATTTCAGTTATTTTATTTGTTCGTCTTCACCGCACACCACTACACCCACTTTAGGACACACTCGCTTGTTTGTATGCTCCTGTACATTCAATTCTTGGTTGTGATGTAGAAATTGATGTATTAGCCTAAAAATTGCAAGATGGAGTGGAATGTTGACTCCTGCAGTGTTCTAGTTGAGTATTCGTGTTTTGCTTAGGACTTTGAGTAGAATCAGTTCTTATTTATGCTCATATTTTATAATTAGTTGATTTGCATAGATTTTAGTTTATTTTACTCAAAATGGTGAATGTGGTTGAATCTAGTGGTAGCGTGGTATTGTGTGTAAGCGAATGCGAGGTTCGTGTTGCTCGATTCGGGAGGAAGGATTACCTTTCTCGAGGGCTAAGAACTTTCCCCAAGCGACCCTCGAAGCATGGGTGCGAACGATTTGCAAGTTGAGCGTGACGTAGGCCATCTTTTTGGCAAGCTTGAGCTTTGTTCAACCATACCTATACGCTAACCGTTGCTAGCCTATTTTTGTGCCTACCCAACCTTTTGGTTCAGCTCCACCATACTTCACCAAGGCCTAAAAGCTAATCCCATTATCGCAACCAAAAATTAAGCCAAAAACATTAATGAATTGTAATTTTCCAATGCGGTGCGGTCTTGTGAAACTTTTGTGTTGATGTGGATATCTTACAAAATTCTATATGCTGAGATTCTTGCTAATAGATTTGGGGATATAAAAAAAGGGGAAGGAAAAGAAAAAGAAAAAGAAAAATCAAAGAGAAAGAAAAAAAATATATCCCTAGCATTTTAATTGAAACATCTATCTCTATCGATTGGAGTAGGCTGTGTGCACACCCGGTTTCAAAGTCAAGTCTGGGGGTGTGTTACACGTGTATTATTGGGTCTGTTATGATTTAGCACTTTTGTATGCTCATTTGGGTTGCGATTAGCCTTCACGTTTATCTTTGTATTCCAAACCGTAACCTAAGCCTCATGTGTACCTTAAGTCCTATCGATTCGTCTTGTGAGTTCACTAGTGCCATGGAGAGAGTGTGACAGGGCGAGCTTATGGTTCTCGACGTTGATGGATTTCAAAGGAGATAATTCAGAGTTCCGGTCTTGGGTAACACTCCCCTTCACGTCTAGCTTACATTCATACTACGCGTGACCACGAAATTCACCAACATTCCATTTTTTAGTAAAAATATATTCCTTTTTATGCATCTACACTTTTTATAAATTAGCTATCATATTTAGAAACTTCTTCTAATGAATTTCTAGCACACAAGTATGCAACTTCGCATACTACTCCTTGTCGCAACTTTTTAGCTAACTATGCTTTTCCCACTCCGCCGGATTTGTTTGCTCGGGACGTGCAAACGGGTAAATCTGGGGGTGTGATGAGTCCAATTTATAAAGGTTTTTTCGGACTAATCTGGGCTAGTTTTCACTCTCTTGCACTTCACTTTTAGTCCTTAATTGCTTATATTTCACTTGACATTTCTTCACGAAGTGCACGGTTTTGTCCCATTGTGGTGTGCAATTGCACACTTTGTTGTTGGGGGCAAGCACAATGTGCTCCCCATTGTTTTTATGATTTTATTCTTGAGCTGGACGGGTATTCCCAGCTGTGTGATGCTTATGCAGGTAGTCAGTTCATCCTTTCTACCCAGATTTCATGTCTGCATTAAACGCACGGTCGTGCGTTTTACTTGACGGACGTTCGGCTGCGGTCATGCGCTCTCATTTGGGTGGAAAACGAGGATCTGACTTTGATCATGCGTTTTTACGCATGGGCAGTTGCCCGTGCGCGAAGGAAACGCACGATCGCATGTTAGGCCTATTTTTAGGCATTCGGAATTTGCCCATGCGTTTTTACGCATGGCCGGCTTCGACCGTGCGTGAGTTAAATGCACAGGCGCTGGTGCTTCTTCTTCAAGGTTCAATTTTTCATTAAATATCGCACGGTTCACGCACGGCCGTGCGTTCGACCGTGCGTGACCAAATTTCTGATTTATTTGTATAAAAGCTGCAGATCTCGTCCTAATCGGCAGTTCTCCCGGAGGATCAATTTTCTCGCGCCTAGAGCTCTAGTTCCACGTCATTTTCGCCGCTCCATCACCGCCCACCTTCGGGAGGAGCTCCGACGGCCATTCTATTGCAAATCTCTAGCCGGAGCATCCTCTAGGCCTCCTCCATTGTTCGTGCACCTCCAAAGCTCCATTTTGAGGGATTTCCTGCTACATATATGAAGTTCTCCAGTGAGATCGTGGCCAAGGAAGATTGACGGAGAAGACGGGTACAATAGAAGAAGGTGACAGCTCTTCCGGACCCCGGACGGCAGTTGGAGCCCGAGCTCGGACAAGGATTGACAACCCTAGATTCCGGCCGTGAACCTCCGGTGAGTCTCCGTGCTTTGGTTGTAATCTAAACCCCCTTCATATTGCAGTACTATTTTTCTTCTATTATTTGTGTGCATGGATAATGTATGCTAAATCTTGCTATGCCAGTTAGTATATTTTATGTCTATGTGAAATATCTCTGTGGTCTATTTTAGTGAGGAGCGCCCCATTCCATCTTCCATCCTGCCGTCACGTTCGTGTGCCGCACTAGCAATTGCTAGTGGTGTGCCAGTCGACGAGGTGCTTGTGACCCTCATTCCACCGGTGCGACTCATTCCATTCCGTGTGCCTACTCTTCCATCCGCCTAGTGAAGCTTGGCATAGCGGCCCGTGTAATACATCCCGCCTAGCTAAGAGGTGCTAACGGCCCTCAACCTTTCCGCCAGTGCGCACCACCTCATCCGCTTGCCTACTCATCCATCCGCACTTGCGAAGTAGTGCGTTCAAGGCCTACGTAGTTTTCCATCCCGCCTGGCGAAGCATTGCATAGCGACATTGCATAGGAGTAGTTGTAGTTGTTTTCTTTTATTTTCCAAAATCCAAATCAACTCTCCTGCATTTCATCTGACTCATGGACTTCAATCTCAAGTCCTTCCTCAATAGTTAACTCCACCTTACTGTGTTCCTTCGAGATCGATACTTGGGGATTCCCTCCCATATTTTATATTACTTGAACGATCGGTACACTGTCATTTCGTGCCGCAGTCTCGCTACCGCCTATAGCGGTGTGCTAGATTTGCGCATCACCACAATAATTTTTTAGTATACTATCCATAAATTTAATTTAAAAATGAAGGACTATTAATAAATCAGCAAATTAATAATTTCATATCTATATACAAGCCTTACTTTCGAATTGCTATAAATATTGTCAGTTTAAACAATATTACTTCAAATACTGCAAACTATTACCGTATTTGAACAGTATTACTAAATTTACAATTACTTAATCATGCAAACAATCTTCAAAAACCATTCGAATAATAATTTCATAAAATTGAAGAAAACTATCAAATTCATTTCAATACGGCCAGTTTAAACAGTGTATGTTGCAATACTTGAGTATATCACCATATTATGGCCCAATATACAATTACATTATTGCTGATAATTCAAGAAATCAGTAAAATAACAATTTCATATAAATCCACAAACCTTACATTCGATTTGGAATAAATACTGTCAGTTTTCACAGTATTACTTCAAGTACTGTTTAATATCATAGTATTTACGAGAAAAAAAGTTTTTTTTCAACACAAATTAGGATATGAATAAATTTTAGTATACTACGGTTAAATTCATAATTACTTACTGCATGAGTTGGGGAAATGTAAAGAAACAGCCTTAGCACACATGGATGAAGTGTATTTTCCATGCCCAGGACGAAACTATAGGCATCTAAATGAAGATCACTGAGCCACCCACTCCCGTGTAGTTGTTCTATATCTGATCGATGCATAACCAAATTTCTTCGCTCGAAGATTATGTCAGAACTGAAATAATTAAAAATTGTTAGGTTAGTTACATATATAATTATATTTTTCATAAGATTTATTAGTACATGAATACCTAGCTTTGAATTGGACCATAAATCGGTCTATTACTGACCGAACCTTTGGTGAAATCATTGCTCTACCAGGAAATGAAAATACACATACAGATGGAGAGAATATCACTTTCTTTTTCCTGTTTGGGCGCCCTTTAATTCCTTTAATCAAACTACTTTCATCTACGGTTTCTGGATTTGTCAAAGGACGAGGGGATGGTAAATACTGAAGATGATAATGGTGTGGCAATCACTAATTGACCGTCAGGTGATGGTTCCCTACCTGATGTCGGATGCAAAGGAGAGGTATGTTTGGAAGTCAACACATCAAACCTTTCATCACAGTAGCGGCGTAGCTTCAATACTTCATCATCAACATATTGATAGACTTCGTCTATGCATTTCCTTATTCTACAATCCATTTCAGTTTCTGTTTTCTTGCACTCTCTTTGTAAAGACTTCTCCATTTCCTTTCTCTTAAGTTCTTGACTTTCCTTCTTCTTCTTCTCCTTTCTCCTACTCTCACGTTTGCTTAATTTACTCCCCCCACATCATTAATTTTCCCTAATCGACTACTAA
Source organism: Dactylorhiza incarnata (assembly GCA_033032865.1). NCBI lineage: Eukaryota > Viridiplantae > Streptophyta > Magnoliopsida > Asparagales > Orchidaceae > Dactylorhiza > Dactylorhiza incarnata. The sequence goes on from JAWHQI010000068.1 coordinate 7,320,330, forward strand.
CAAACCTCATGATATGCTTCTCAATACTTTTTGGCTTTTCAACCTCGTCCTCCTCATCTTCCACCTCCTCTTCCACCTATTCTTCTTTTGAAATATTTTCAAAATCAGAAAATCTTCGTCTTGAACTCTAAGAAGTTGATCCTCAGATGGAAGAACATTCTCGAAGGCGGTACAAACCTACCAATTGTTGACAAAATTTAATGGAATTGTGGAATCATAAAATAATGTCCAATATGATAACACTAACCTTATTGTCGCCCCTTAGATTCAAATGATATACAATACTTGGCAGTAAAGCTCATCTTAGAAGACCACCGGGAGAGTCGGGGTCTAGCTAAGTCATCAAAGCTATCTGTAACCGTCGTTATCTCTAAGAACCATACCTACCCAAAATAATTGTAAATATGGAAATTATTTTTCACATAAAAAAATTCAATAATAATCAACATGCACATTCAAACCACGAGAAACACTGAACATCCCTCCAAGTATCATATACTATCCTCTGTTCCTTTTCGATATGCTTTACGACTTAACAAATTGAACTCCGCTTGCATAAAATTTTCAACTATCTTCGGCCAGTTGTACCTTCGAAACTCCTCAAGTCCACCAAAATTTTGTATGCAAGTCGGTATTTTAAAATTTTAGAGGGAAAAAACTTGCAAATTACATACATCACTAAGGTGTCTACCCTCCTCTTCTCTATATCCTCAGACCAATCCTCAGTGGCTTGCATATCAATCTCTGCAACTAAATCCTTCTGTTGGAAGGAAGAAAAATGACGTCTTTGGAAATCAAACTCAACCCCGTGATTCGGCATTCCTAACAGCAACTCTACATGATTAGCGATGAACTTGACGTAAAAATTTCCAAGAAGGAATGCCCTGTTCTTGGTCGAGTAAGATCTCAGCAAGGTGCTGAGGAGTGGGATGTTTTGCTTTAGGTCCGGGATGGAAAACAATTGTAATATACCCGCTTGACGAAGATCAGTCATAGACCTTTCAGTAATTATATCTTGGAGTGGCTTCACACGGTCCTTGAACGAAGATACACCAGATCTGCAATTTAGACTTTGGGATGAGTGGCCTCACACTCTCCTTTAATCAAAACCTTCTTACATGATAGGTCATCATTTAAAATCATCTATTAGGGTTTGGAGTAAGAACTGTGTCTCTCAGTTCGTGGATCAACTAGTCCATCGAGAAAATATATGTAATTGCAGCGGAAAGTACTTGATTTAATTCACTCAAGATCCTAAATGCACGTGATGACAGGACATAAAGTAAATGATATGCACATATCTAGGCGTAGTATAAGTCTAGAAAATATCTTTAGGTGACTTTAAAGATAAGGATTTCAGTTAAAAAGAATGCAATGAAGTTGAAGGAAATGCCATTTTATAACTATAATGCACCTAGACATAAATCATTCCTAGAGAGCAAGATACACAAGATCTAAAAGTAGTGGCATTTAACTGGCAAGTAAACTATAAAGTATCAAAAAGAAGCACAACGGGCGTCAACAACCTGACACTAACCCATTGGCTCCAAACTAGCATGTCTGAACACAAGAAGGAAACTAACGACAACTACCTAGCAGCAGGGTAAAACAACAACTAAAACTCCCGAAGACTCCGGGCTACACTGCTAGCCGTTACGGCTCAGAACCTGAGACATTCAATAAAACAAAGAACGCCTCAGCAAGGAATTTACAAGTGGTAGAAAAATAAGAAGTAAAGTAAATAAGGCATAAGGGGTACCAACCCAAGCTCAACGCTTACAGGAAAGGATGCTCCAAGCATCGAACTAAACAATGCACCAAGTGCACCAAATACCAAATAGAGATACAAGTAAAGTTCATTTATCTTGTTAATTTTATTTAAAGAGACTAATAAGCTCAAGTTAATCGGGGGCGGTCCTTTATCCTCTGTCACCCAAAGCCAAAAAAAAATGGGTGGGGGTTTCTATCCCCAACCACCCAAACACGGCCCACGGGACCACATGCCAAACATGCGGTTCACCACTAAAATGGCCACCGTGCAAGACTACAACAATTCCCCACTGCCCCCCCCAAAACACGACCCACCATGTAAGGACAAAGACAATGGTTCTTATTAATTAATTTCTTTACTTATGGCACGGGACGAAGCCCGAGAAAACAATCACCAGGATACCCTAAGGATAGGGTCACAAATGAAGTAAACACTGCATAAGACGATTCATAAGAGAATACATAAGTTATTTAACCACAACAGGTACGAGATTTCGAAGAGGAGAGGTAATCGGAGGCATAACTCAAGTACTAATAAGTAGGGGGCATTCCTCGAGAATCTAAAGGATAAGAACATAGTTCTCGAGAAATCAAGGAGTGGGGTCATAAAGTTCTAGGGAAAACAAGGGCAAGGACAAACACTTCTCAATAAATCCCAAACAGGGACTATGATTTCTCGAGAAATTAAATGCAGGGATCAAGCTGCTTCTCGAGAAATTAAAGGCGGGGTAAAGCTATTCTCGAGAAATCAAGGTAGGGGTAAAGTTGCTCTCAAGAAATCAAGGCAGGAGTAAAGTTGTTCTCGAGAAATCAAGGCAGGGGTAAAGTTTCTCGAGAAAAGAAGGTCCGGGATCAGCTTTCTCGAAAAAAAGAAAGGGCAGGAATCAAATGCCAGGCCGTTCGTCGAACGCGCCGTTCGACGAACACAAGGTCGTTCGTCGAACGCAAGGCCGTTCGTCGAACGCAAGGCCGTTCGTCGAACGCAAGGCCGTTTGAGAAACGCAAGGCCGTTCGACAAACGCAAGGTCGTTCGACGAACTTCAGGAAGCAAAAGGAGTTCGACGAACGTCAGAAAAGAGGAGTTCGACGATCATCATGAAAAGAAGAGTTCGACGAACGTCAGGAAAAGAAGAGTTCGACGAACGTCAGGCCGTTCGACGAATGTCAGGAAAGAAGAGTTCGCCGAACGTCAAGTAAAGAAGAGTTCGACGAACGTCAGGCCGTTTGTCGAACGTCAGGAATCGCAGAGTTCGACGAACATCAGGCTGTTCGTCAACTGCGTCGTTCATTGAACGTGGGGACGTTCGACGAACGACAGAAATCGATTGATTTCTCACGAAAATTTAAGGCTGTAGGCAAAAAGAAACCATGGCAAATGATTTCCCGAGAAATCCAAGGCTGCAGGCAAAAAGAAACCAAGGCAAATGATTTCCCGAGAAATCCAAGGCTGCAGGCAAAAAGAAACCAAGGTTGCAGGCAAAAGAAACCAAGGCTGCAGGCAAAATGAAACGAGGGCAAAAGAAACTCCAGATATGCTACCTTGAGCTAAAAACACAGCCATAACTCAAGGAAAAGAAGAGTGCTTCAACAAACAAGAAGAAAGGAGGAAAATAGCCACATGCCTTAAACCTTGCTAAACTCGAAGACCTCCGCTCCAAAAGCTATGGATCGGCAAGAACTCACTCAAGCACAACAACCTGAAACTTTTCGGATCAAAAAGGAGGAGTTAGGTCACTACCTTAACTCCAAAAATTCCACGAAATGGGAAAAACTTACCACTAGAACGAAGATCTTGTCGAGAGCTATCCGAATCCACTCTCCAAACACGATTCCGACTACTACAGCCTTCGAATCGCCGGCCGGAAGCTCCACGACACTTCGCTCTCTCGCTCGGCGGCTGGTTTGGATCGACGAAGGAAGAAGAAGGATAGGGAGAGAACTTTAGGTTTTATAATAAACCCTAATTTAATATTTAATTAATTAAATAATTCTCCCTTTTACTTAAACTGCGAGGGCGACCAAAACACCTCGGATTTTCATGAAAATCGCACCTAAACTGAAAATCGGCACTACAAATCCAACGATGAAGTCAGAATTCAATTCCGATGAGCCAAACTCGGGATAAAGCTTCCCGAAGCTAAAATCTTGATAACTACCCAAAATATTTCCTTTAACTCAAAACGTCGCAAAATTTTGCATGCTCGATCTAAATTACATACTTTAACTAAGCTAAGGCCCAAAACTAAACCAGACGAGCTGACGTAACGCCCTTACACCAAAATTACGCCACAACGGTCACGCAAAATAATTAACAAAAATCAGGGGCATTACAGTCACTCCCCCTAAAAAGAAGTTTCGTCCCGAAACTTGAAATCCAAAGATCAAGAAAGATTCAGAATCAAATCCCAAGGTTACCTGACAGGAGATTTACCCGAAATCTAAGAGAAGAGGCTAGGATGAGTCTCTCTCATGGCAGACTCCAGCTCCCATGTTGCGCTTTAGACACCCTGATTCTTCCAAAGAACCTTAACCATCGGGATCGTCTTCCTCCGCAACACACGCTCCTGAGTCTCCAAGATTCGGACACGCTCTTCAACATACGAAAGATTGGGCTGCAATACAGGCACCGAATAAAGAACAAGCCAACCACTACGCAAACACTTCCTCAGCTAGCTCACATGAAACACATCGTGAGCATTAGGGAAGGAAGCAGGCAAATCCAATATATAAGCTGACACTCCGATGCGCTCAAAAATCTGGAAAGGTCCAACATACCGGGGATCCAACTTGTGGTTCCTTCCAAATCTCTTAACGCCCGGCATCGGAGAAACTTTCAAGAACACTACGTCTCCGACGGCAAACTCAAGATCCACCCTTCTCCTATTAGCATACTTCTCATACCGCTCCTGAGCAATACGAAGCTTCTCATGGATATGAGTCACGACAACGCTCCTCTCTTCCAAAGCCTCTGGGCCTAACAACGGCCTCTCACCAAACTCGGCCCAAAACAAGGGAGTTCGACAACGCCTCCCATACAGAGCCTGAAAGGGGGCCATTTTCAAACTCTCCTGATAACTATTATTGTAGGAAAATTCCATAAATCCAAGTCGCTTATCCCACGCTCCACCATGATCTAAAATATAACACCTTATCATATCTTCCAAAATTTGATTTACTCTTTCTGTCTGACCATCAAACGATCTGCTTCAGGTCTTTGTACATTTTCGTGGAACCAGGATGATAGGAAACACTTGAGTCATGCGCTTCACTACAGATATTTGCTCGAATATATTCCGACGCGGGAATACAATATTTACCTCGATACATCAGGGTACCTTTATCATCGATTAAAAAGTCTGGTATTTTTTTTTCAGTCCTGCTTCGAAGATGCTGCAAGGTAGGATCTTCCTTCTGATGCAGTCTCATAAGGGAAATCCAAGAAGGCTCTTCAGCTTCAAGACTCGAAGGTGCGGTACTACTACCGACTGAGATATCCATCAACATAAACTCCTATACCAAGGACTGCATAGAAAGGTTGAAGACATGCGCGGTCTTTCTACTCAGGGCATCAGCCACCACATTAGCCTTACCCAGATGATAGAGGATGTCAACCTCATAATCCGCAACATACTCCAACCATCTACGCTGGCGCAAATTCAGCTCTTTTTGGGTGAAGACATACTTCAGACTCTTGTGAACCGTATAAATCTTGCATGACACTCCATAAAGAAGGTGTCTCCAAAGCTTTAAAGCATAAATCACTGCCGCAAGTTCTAAGTCATGCGTAGGGTAATTCCTTTCATGAACTTTCATTTGTCTGGACCCATAAGCAATCACTTTTCCTTCTTGCATCAAAACACACCCAAGACCAATGTGAGATGCGTCCACAAAAACAACATACTCTATTCCTTCGATCGGCAAGGCCAACACAGGGGCACTGCACAAATGCCTCTTTAATTCCTGAAAGGCTTCTTCGCACTTATCGCTCCAAACAAAAGCGGTATTCTTCCGGGTAAGCTTAGTTAAAGGTGCCGACAGCACTGAGAACCCTTGAACAAACCTCCTGTAGTACCCAGCCAACCCTAAGAAACTCCTTATCTCCTTAGGCATTGAAGGCGTCTTCCAATCCAACACAACAGAAATCTTAGCGGGGTCTACAGTAATTCCATCCTTGTTCACTACATGACCCAGAAAGGACACCCTAGAAAGCCAGAACTCACACTTACTCAGCTTCACATACAACTTGTGCTTTCCAAGAGTAGACAATACTAAGCGCAAATGCGTAGCATGCGCCTTAGCAACAGATACCTGTTCTTGATGGTCACTTTGTTTAACTCTCTATAATATATGCACAACCTCATGGAACCGTCCTTCTTTTTCACGAACAAAACTAGAGCACCCCAGGGCGAAGAACTTGGTATAATGAATCCACAATGCAACAACTCATCTAACTGAGTTCGCAACTCTTCTAGCTCACGCGGGGCCATACGGTATGGTGCCTTAGCGATAGGATGAGCACCAGGCTCAAGATCATTAATGAACTCCACATCTCTATCAGGCGGGAGACCAGGAAGGCTGACAGGAAAGACATCAGGAAACTCTCGCACCACCGGAACACCCTCAATACACGGTGAACCACTAACATTTTCGAACACCAAAATAAGGTAAGCCAAGCAACCGGAACTTAACAGTTTCCGAACACCTGCCGCAGAAATTATCGGGGAACCCTGGCATGGAGATCCAAAAACGCTCATGGGATGACCGTTTTCCATCACAAAGTCCAGACGCTTTTCCTTGCATCGGATGACAACATCATAACTAGACAACCCATCCATACCCAATATCACGTCAAAGTATTCTAGGTCCAACACCTTGAGATCAGCAACGACCAAGAAATCTCCTAAGAGAACGGGGCGACTTTGGACGCATTGGTTCGAGGACACCAAATCACCAGAAGGAAACTTAACGAGGAACAAATCCTTGCCCAGCTTAGGGGTCAAATGGTGATGCTCAACGAAAGCCCTTGCTACGAACGAATGGGTAGCACCCAAATCAAACAGAACACGCGCCCAACGATTCTTTACCTTATATATCCCTATAAGCGCGAAAAGAGAAACTAGTCTAATAGAACAAAACTAAAAGGAATCAAAACTTAATGTACAACCCCGATATTCGCCAGACGAGGAGACACAGTTTACGAAGGCAACATAACGAAATAATAAGAAATAGGGGCCTTAGGGTCGAAGACCTCGCGAGAGGGATCAGAGAGAAATCTCTCTTGGAAGGCTCGCGGAGAGGCAGGCGAAAAGGGTAGGCGAGATAAACGCCCGCAGGTATTCGCCTAGAAGTTCCCAGAGTTGGACGAAAGGAATACTGCATTCAACGAACTCTCCCGAGTTCGTCGAGCCCACCTATGATCGTCGAGCTCGCCCCTGTTTGGCAAAATCGTCCAGCAGTCGGCGAAATGTTCTATGATCATTAAAGTCAAAGGGACGGTCTCGCAAGATCTGTCGCAAGATCCAGACCTCGGCAGATATCTTCAAAGGACTGGGCCAAGCGAGGGCGGGCAAGTCAATACTTCGCAGGACGCTGGTGGAAGAGACCCTTTGTACGGTAAAAAGATGTCCGGCGAAATATGTTCAGTGCGCGAAAAAATGAGTAGGCAATCTCGTAGAAAGGATCGTGAGATCGGACCTCGGCAGGTACCGCCAGGAGGGGCCAGCGAGGTCCTCGCAGGGCAATCGCCTAGGAGAGGCACCGCGAGCAGGACTCGCGAGGGGGCCCACGAGAGCACCTCGCAGGAAGGTTCTCGCAGTTCCTTGCCCATAAGCCGATAGGGTCAAATTACCCTTTTACCCTTGGTGGTCTGCCTTTAGCCTCTCCAAACAACGGAGTTTGGCTGTTAGCAGACCCATTTGGGGTGCGGATAGTAAAATCAAAAGGCGGAATCCTGCTATTTGCAGGCCGTATCAGAAAACCTATAAATAGGACCTTAAGGGAACCTTTGGAGGGGACTGGACTTCAGCTACTCTCTCCTCAGGCTTTCTTTGGTTAGCATTTTCAGAGCTCTCCAAGGTGCCCGAGTCTCAGCTTTGGCTTAGGAGGGGAAGCGCTCAACGATCTTCCGGGTTAGTGGAGGGACCTCCTCGCTGCGACTAAGGTCTTAGTCTTCTTTCTAGTCTTCAGTCTACCTTCTCCGAGGGATCAGTAAGGGCTTGCTGCCCTTCATTTCGGTGAGGGCCCCGAGCTCCACAAGAGGCCAAGAAATCAGTTTCAACATTTTGGTGCGGTGAGCGTGGAGTGCGGCTTGTCCAAGAAAATTCCAAGGAGGGGTTGACAGGAGGCTAGGATCAAGGCGAGGAGTTCGGCGAGGCACCGCAGGTGGTGACCCCGAGGATGTTGGCGGATTTCAGGAGGGAGGTGCTTGACACCTTCGATCTCACGGTCGCGGCGTTGCAAAGTGAGTTCGCGACCCTAGCATCTCAAGCGACCCCTCCCCTAGCAGCGGTCAGCGAGAATGCCCCGGGTGGACGAGCCGGAAAGGAAATCGCCGAAAGTTCAGTTCAAGACTTGGAGGGGCGAGTGCTGTTCACCAGCCCGACGAGCACTATGCCTGCGAGTTCTGTGCCAGCGAGCTCTGTGCCGACGAGCGCGGCGTAGTGGAGCACACGCCCGGAGGATGTAGCGGCTGTGGGAGTGGTCCAGGCGGACACCATTCTCGCGAGCGCAGTCCCCGCGAGCCCGAGTTTGGCGAGAGAGCTCGGAGGGCGTGTGGAGCGGGAATGGGCGGCAGAAGGGGGAAGTCCCTTCTGCGAGTTGGTACTTTCCGCACCTGTCCCGGCAGGGTTCGGAGAGTGGGACAGGGTGTACTACAATGGCAGGGACGACCCTGTCCAACATCTCCAGTCTTTTGAGGACTCGGTCTCTATCAAGCCGATGTCGGATGCCTTCAAGTGTCGGCTCTTCGCCGTCACCCTTAAAGAGAAGGCAAGAGATTGGTTCCACCAACCCCCTGCAGGGTCGATCTACGTCTTCGAAGATCTGTGCCGAAGTTTCCTGTTGCGATTCTCGACTTTGAAGAGAAGGAAGAAGGACGCCGAGTCTCTCTTCAAAGTGAAGCAGGAGCCGAAGGAGTCGTTGGCTCTCTACGCAGACCAGTTTCAGGAGGAGGTGCTGGTCACTCAGGAGATGCCTGGGTTCGCACTCCAACTCGCTTTCACCGTCAGATTAAGGGAGAGTTTTTTCAAAATGGCTTTAAAGAGGAAAGCCCCCGTCTCCTACGAAGAGTTGATGGAGAGGGTGGCGGAAGAAATTGAGAGTGAGGAGGCCAACCCGGAGCTTACCAAGAGGCTAGCAAAGCTCAGTGAGCCAGAGGTCAGGCAGCAGGAAGTAAGGAGAAGGGAAGAGCCCAGGGCCCCGGAGGTGGAGTGGAGGCCACGTACCGAAGGAATGCAAGGGCAGGGGAGGTTACGGCCCGGGAAGGGGTAACTTCTATGGAGGTCAAGGAAGACCCCACCAATTGGGATGGAGACAGGGTCCGAGGCAATTGCCTCTCCCACCTCAACAAGCCATGGCGATCAGGCGGGGAAGAGGAGGAAGAGGAAGGAGAGAAGAGGCGAGAGAAGAAGCGGGAGCAAGAAGGAGGAGGAATAGGATGGCGGAAGGCGAAACAGGGGACGTGACGCTGCCGTATTGTGACTTCCATGATGAGGAAGGTCATGCGACGTCCACCTGCCCAGAGTTCCTAGAAACAAAAAGGGACCGAGCGCCCGCACCGAGGCAACAACAACAAGTGAGAATTGAGGAGGTCGAGCCTCGAGGGGAGGAGGAAGAAAGGTGTGAAGACAGAGTTGATGTGGGGAATAGAGGAGGGATCAGGGTGATCCATGGGGGGTAGGGGTGGAGGTAACCCGCAAGGCTAGCCTCCATACTATCTATCGGCGGAGCGTGGCCTCAACATCCACTGCTCCACCCCCAGCGGAAAGAATTTCTTTCTCCCAGAAGGACATGCCAAGCTATGAAGACCCATTCTGCGATGCGCTGGTCATCCAGACCGCCATCGAGAACTTCACCGTCTCGCGGATTCTAGTCGATAATGGGAGCTCGGTCAACGTCATCTTCAAGAAGGTGTTTGACGAGATGAAGGTGGAGGCCAAGAGGGTGTTGGCCTCGGATGGCCCCCTATTCGGCTTTTTGGGAGAAAGGAAGGAGGTAGAGGGTGGAGTGGTGCTCCATGTGACCCTCGGAGGGCAGTCCCGGAACTGCCGCTTCGTGATAGTGGACGCCCCAAGTAGCTACAGCACCATCTTTGGACTGCCTCTCATCAGCGCGTTCAGATGCGTCCATTTCACCTTCCACCAGTGTCTCAAGTTCAACGCGGGTGGAGTCCAGGTCCGGATCCGAGGAGACCCCAAGATGGCGAGATAGTGCTATGTGACGGCTGTCAACACCGTCACCTGGATGGGAGAAGCGGAGGAGTTCGATAAAGTGATGGAGGAGGCGGCAGAAGCCAGAGGAGAGAATGGAGTCGAGGAGAGGATTGAGGAAGAGGAAGTTCATGCCCAGGAAGGTGTCGCTGAGAGGCCCAGGGCGGAGAAAGGAGAAGAAGAGGGGAAAGGAGAGGGTGCCCGTGAAGGAGGGGCGGAAGAGTTGATGATGGTAGGAGAGGCAGAGACGGAGGAAGGAGCCCAAGCGCTCGCTTGCGGTGGAGAGAAGGAAAATGCTTGGGGAGAGCAATCTAGGCTAGAGGCCGTGGATGAGGTCGTGGAGCTTGAAGTCACCACTCGGCTTGGGGTGGTGGAAAAGGTCCGAGTCAGCGGAGAGCTCAGTTCGGAGGAGCAGGCCGAGATCCTGGACTGCGTGCAGAAGAATGTGGATGTCTTCGCTTGGAGCGCCGCAGAGATACCCAGGATCGATGCAGATGTGGCTTGGCACCGCCTCAACCTCGATCCCGGCACCCGCCCCATCCGTCAAAAGAGGAGGGCCGTAGCGGACTAGCTTGAAGCACCCATCCGAGAGGAGGTGGGTAAACTCCTGCAGGCAGGTTTTGTATCGGAGATCCAGTATCCAGGCTGGGTCTCCAACGTGGTCATGGTGAAGAAGGGAGGAGGTAAGTGGAGAATGTTTATCGATTTTTCTTTACTTAATAAATCATGCCCAAAAGATTGATACCCCCTGCCTAGAATTGTTGGGTTTTCTATACCCCTCGAAAGGGATGACATATTAAATATGCGCAGCGGAAATAACAAGAACAACCCAAAAGAAGCTAACGGATCTTGCGGTTTTCATGATTCAAGAGAATAAGCAAATCGAAATACAAGGTACCTTTGCGGGATTGAGTCAACACTCAACCAAGGTGCTCCCAAAAGAAATCCAAATTTCTGTCCTTGAGTTCTTCAAGAATCGAAATGGATTGATCCCTCTATAGAAGTCCACACAAGCGATGAAGAACCCTAGCTTCTTGTCGTACAAGAACTAGGTAAGAGAAGGAAGCTCTCAACGTCCCCACAGACTGCTAGATCTGATCCAGGGGAGGCGGCGACTGGCGGAGGCGACTAGCGGCGGCGGAAGACGATCGGCGGATGGAACGAGAGCGATCAGAACACTTCCGTCTTTTTGGCTCTACAGAAAATGCGAAAAGTCTCGATCTGAAAAACATCGTTCTCGAAGCCCTAATCACGTTCATTTTATATGCAAGGCATAAAATAGGCTATCCGCAGACCATAGGGAAAAATAGAATATCTGTCTAGATTTACATTCGCCGAATTCGACTAATCACTATAACCGAATTCGACTCAGATTCGGCGAAACCATTTCGACGAATTCGTCTATATATAAATTTGGCTATATAAATTCGGCGAAACCCTTTCGTTGAACTGACCTGATTCGGCTAAACCCTTTAGTCGAATCTGTAATAAATTCGGTTAATCATATTAGCCGAATTTCATTAGTCGAATCAACATAATTCGGTTAATCACATTAGCCGAATTTGACACAATTCGGTTAAACCCTTTAGCCGAATTTGTCATGTATAAACCCATTCGTTTAAACCCTTTAAACGATTTCCCGTTGAGACATTCTCAACATAATTCCAAGCAGTCACAAGATTGGTCCTCCACTCATATCCAATATGAGTAAGGCCAACACAATCCTTTATCCAATTTCTCCAAACGCTTTTATGTGCGACCCTATAGGCTCATATTGCGTTGGCAGAAGACTAACTATTAATTGCTTTGAGATCAGCTCAGAAACTCCAACAGAATCGACGCCCTGGTTGACTCAGCCGTCAGTTTTCCTGTAATGTCTTTCTTAGATGCTTTTTCAGGTTACCACCAAATTCGCATGCACCCCCCGGACATCAAAGATGTCTCCTTCATCACAGGGGATGGTTGTTACTGTTATAAGATGATGCCCTTTGGGCTCAAGAACGCAGGTGCCACGTACCAAAGGATGATGGATAGGGTCTTTCGCGAACAGAAAGGAAGAAATTTAGAGGTCTATGTTGATGATCTCATGGTGAAAAGTCGGGACCTTGAGTCCCACCTCCGAGACCTCGAGGAGACGTTCGGAACTCTACGAAAGTACAAGATGAAACTTGATATAGATTTTACTTGTTTTGAAATTTTAGTGAAGGGTTGAGATTTTCTCCAAAACTATATCCGATAAAGGCAAGTGTACCTTATCGTCTATAGTATAGGATATTAAGAAATACCAAGGTCGTATTCCACGGGGCGGGTTGATTACTTCTACTTTGAGGAAAGTCACTATTATCTTATCTAATGATATTTTGGGGTTTTGGTTCTTAGCTAAAAAAAGAGAAATTGCAAGCTAAATTAAGGGTTTAGATGATGATAAAAGAGGCTAGTACTCAATCAAAAGTCACCTTGGAGTGAGAAAAGACAAGTAAAAAGAAATTAAATCTAATTCCATTTAAATTGAACTACTTGACCGTGGAGGTTCCCGAAGCTCGAACATGCCTCTCTCGAGGTTAATGCCCAACTAAGATTAGGAAAAATCAACCGGACTCTCGTCCTATAATCGATTACCTAAAACTTGCTTTACGAGGTGAACCCCACTATTGGATTTGACTCCAATCCGGGAGATTTACGCCATCCTCTCTCGAGGGGTGCGTGCAACTCTCTTTACCCTTGAGTGATCGATTCATACTTTGAGCCTCTCGGCTAACTAAATATGAAAACTTAAGCGAAAACCATATATCGAAAGTATGGCCTCACTAATTAAAAATCAAGGATAATTCAAGTGTTTATAAAAACGGAAAAAGAAAACTTTAGAAAATCATAACTTGTCTAACTCATCCTCGGATCATTTTGATCGAGTACTAATGAGGATTAGTTAATCATGGTGGAGGGGGAAGAGGAAGAAAAATAAAAATGCATATTAAGAAATTTTAGCTAAGGAGGAGACAAAATAAAGAGAACAAACTATTTTTTTTTTATTTAAATGAAAAACTATTACAAGACTTAAGAAAGGAAATTGCAAGCTAGGAAAAACAAGATTACAAGCTTAAACTAGACTATTGCACTAAAGGAAAGCTAATACATTGCATTAGAAAAATAAGAGAGCATGAAAATAAAGAGACATGAACATGAACATGAAAAAGGAAAACTACTCAAGATTGGCTCCAGCAGCACCTTCCCCACTCCAAAATTCTCAACCTTGAACTCAAGGAGAGCCTCTGAATTTATAGGCAAAAATTTCATGTTACACGCCCTCGGTCACGGGCGTGACCTAGGGCGTGTAATCTCTGCAGCATCGGATCCGGTCGCGGCGTGGGCTTGGCGTGACGGCGGGAGAAAAACGCACATGTCACGGGCGTGACAATTGGGTCACGGGCGTGACTCAGGACGGCTTCATTTAATGCGGCATGGGCTAGCCAGACGGCGCGGCGGCGTGCTTGGATCACGCGGGAAGGTCACGGGCGTGACTTTGGGTCACGGGCGTGACTCAAGTTGACTTCTCAACGGCAGCTTCTCGTCTCGACGGCGGCTCCACGTGGCAGATGCTAAAATTACACGCCCCCGGTCACGGGCGTGACTTTGGGTCACGGGCGTGACCTGGGGCGTGACTGGGTGTGGACTAGCTCAACAGCACGGCTGCGACTCTGGACTGATCTTCAGGTTACACGCCCTTGGTCACGGGCGTGACCGAGGGCGTGACATGTGATTTTTCCCGATTTGTCCCAGAAATCTGCAAATATTAAAATTAGGCTAAGTTAGAATCAAAATTACAAAAAGAACTACTTATAACCTAAAATTGACATAAAAAGGAAAATTCATATTAAATAATTACAAAATTTTCTATTAAAAACTTATATAAAAACTACTTTATCAAATACCCCCATACTTGAGGTTTTGCTATTCCAGAGCAAAAGTGTGAGACATAATTTATAAGACATCCTTAAAAAAAAAATTTTTAATTTAAAACTAAAATTTCATTTAACCAAAAGTTAAGTTAAGAGTAAATTCAAGGGGGAGTTAAGTCCTAAATTATGATGATGATTTGAAAAGAGGGAAAAATGTTTAGGCAATAACTTCTCAAGAAAATTAAGTAGTTTGACAAAATTGTAGAAATTATAAAACTAAATTAAATTAAAATTATAAGAACTCTATCTTAAAAGAATCTTAAGGAAAAGTAAATTACTAAATATTGCTCTCTCCATAATTTTCAACTAAAACTAGAACAATGATAATTGGCTAAGGGTGATTTCATAGAATTTGGCATAAGAAGAGAAATTTTTGAATGGAGGAAATGGAATTTATCATGAAATTTCCTTTTTTTTTTCTCTTCTAATAAAAACCCAAAATGTATATGGTTTAGGAGTAATGAATTTTATCCTCTTACTCCATGCCATATAATCTTTTCAAATATTTTGGGTGCATATGTTTTAGGGAATAATGAATTTTATCCTCTTATTCCCATGACATATGATCTTTTAATACACATTTTTTTATGCCATCAAAGGGGGTAGGGTAGGGGAAAAATAAATCTAGCTAGTTTTAAATCATATTGAGAGCAAATTCTAGTAAAATTAAAATTCCTAAGATCTGAGAAGTTAGAAGAAAGTATAATTGAAATCTAAAGAGGTTTAAGAAATTTACTACAAAATGAAGCCATTTAAAAATAAAAAGAGAAGTCATGCTAACAAAATTCTCTAATCAATTTAAAATCATAAGATGATTCTTAAATCAAGATTACCTCAAATTTAAAATTAACAAACTATGATAAGCAAAATTTTAGCCAATTAAAAACTTAAACATGCTTATAAACATTCTCAACTAGATTTCTAAGAAATCACAAAAACAACAAGGAGGGAAATAAGAATTTTTTGAATTTTTGATATTATCTTTTTTTTTGAATTTTTCTCATTAAAAACTATTTACAAAGAAAGGAAACTAGATTTAAAACTTAAAAAATTTTTTTGCAAGTCTTGGACTTCCCAAGGGCTACCCGGTGAAGGGTTCGCAAGGTACTAGGAGGTGTGATGGGATAAAATCCCAAACGTCCCTTTCCAAGATTTAAATTTTTCTGTTTTCTATTTTTTTTGAGTTTTGGGTTTTACAAGTGCTAAAATAGAAGAAAAACATAAGAAAATATATATTTTTTTTTTTTTGAAAATTTTCTAATTTAACAACTATTTACAAGAATTTACAAAGGGCTATTTACACCCCCATACTTAAAGTTAAACATTGTCCCCAATGTTTAAAAATAAGTATGAAGTAGGAAAAGATAAAAAAAATGCAAAAACGAAAGAAGAGAAGGAAAAAGGGCTTCCCTGATTTTTTTTTGAAGCTTTTGTGGGGAAGCCGCGATTACCTGCAAAAGTTGTTAAAGAAGAAAAGAAAAGACAAGAGAAAATAACAAAAGATAACTTTGGGGTGCCTCCCAAAAGCGCTTTGTTTAAGGTCGCGTAGCTTGACCCACTTGCCGATTATGTTATATGATGAAGAAAAATCGCATCACTCTTGTCATTAGGTACGTCTCCCGGAAGATACAATTTAAGGCGGTGCCCGTTAACTTTGAAGGAGCCTTTTTCTGGGTGGGAAATTAGGATTGTCCCATAGGACCAAACCTCTTTAACAATAAAGGGTCCGGACCATCGGGATTTTAATTTTCCCGGAAAAAGGCGAAGGCGAGAATTATAAAGGAGGACGAGATCGCCCGGCGAAAAAGTTTTCGGAAATTTTATATGTTTATCGTGATAAAACTTTGTTCGCTCCTTATATAATTTATTGCTCTCATACGCATTCGCTCGCCATTCATCTAACTCGTTTATTTGAAACTTCCTTTGTTCACCCGCTAAAGTGGAATCGAGATTTAAAAATTTAAGCGCCCAAAATGCGCGGTGTTCTAATTCGACCGGAAGGTGGCAAGCCTTGCCATAGACCATTCGATATGGTGTACAACCGATAGCGGTCTTGTACGCCGTACGATAGGCCCAAAGCGCGTCATCGAGCTTTATTGCCCAATCCTTCCGATTAATAGAAACCGTTTTCTCTAAAATTCGCTTTAATTCTCGATTAACCACTTCGACTTGGCCGCTCGTTTGTGGGTGATATGCAGTGGATAGTTTGTGCGTGACACCATATTTTGCTAAAGTTTTTGTGAATTGAGTATTGCAAAAATGGGTGCCCCGATCACTCACAATAGCGCGCGGAGTGCCAAATCGAGAAAATAATTTTTTTAAAAAGTTAACGACGACTCGCGCATCGTTGGTGGGGAGAGCTTGCGCTTCCGCCCACCTTGACACGTAGTCGACCGCCACTAGAATATACTTATTTGAAAATGAAGGAGGGAGAGGACCAACGAAATCAATGCCCCAAAGATCGAAAATCTCGCATTCTAAGAAAATATTTTGGGGCATCTCATCCCGGCGAGAGATGTTGCCCGACCGCTGGCAGGTGTCGCAAGTACTCACAAGGGTGTGAGCATCTTTAAAGAGCGTGGGCCAATAAAAGCCTGCCTCCAGCGCCTTCCTCGCGGTTCGGTTCGAATGATAATGACCACCGGATGGTCCCTCGTGATAATGTCGTAAAATTTTAAGACCCTCCTCACTCGAGACGCATCGTCTCACCACTTGGTCTGCGCATACATGGAATAAAAAGGGGTCCTCCCAAAAGTAATTCTTTAAATCAGAAAAGAATTTCTTCTTTTTCTGACTCGAGAATTCTTTTAGCAAGACCCGGGCTACTAAATAGTTAGCCAGATCTGCAAACCAGGGGGTAGACGACGTATTAATATCTTCGAGAGCGAGGAGGCGCTCTTCGGGAAATTTATCATCGATGTCAGATTCTATCAAAACTTCCGAGGCGGGGTTTTCTAAACGGGAGAGATGATCGGCCGCCAAGTTTTCGGCTCCTCTTTTGTCCCGGATCTCTAAGTCAAACTCCTGCAAGAGGAGGATCCATCGCAAAAGACGAGGCTTGGCGTCCGATTTGCTTAAAAGATACCTAAGTGCGGAGTGATCCGTGAAGACAATAACTTTTGAGAGGGTGATATATGACCTAAACTTATCGAAGGCAAAAACGATCGCTAGAAGCTCCTTTTCGGTTGTGGTGTAATTCGCTTGTGCCGACGTGAGTGTTTTGCTCGCATAATAAATAGGGTGGAAATACTTACTCACCCGTTGGCCTAAAACGGCACCAACCGCGATGTCACTCGCGTCGCACATGATTTCAAAAGGAAGCGACCAATCCGGCGCGACTAGAATCGGGGAGTTTATAAGTTTCTCTTTGATGAGTTTAAAAGCCAAATGGCATTCATCGCTAAAAATAAACGAGGATTCTTTTTCAAGAAGGTGGGTTAACGGCTTTGTGATTTTTGAAAAATTCTGTATAAAGCGCCGATAAAACCCCGCGTGGCCTAGGAAACTACGAATAGCTTTTACGTTTGTTGGAGGGGGAAGTTTTTCAATCACTTCGATCTTGGCCTTATCGACCTCGATCCCCATGCCCGAAATTTTATGACCAAGGACTAGCCCTTCCTTGACCATAAAATGGCATTTCTCCCAATTAAGTGCTAAATTCGTTTCCTCGCATCGCTGCAACACGCGCTCAAGATTTTTTAAACAATTTTTAAATGAATTTCCGAACACGGAAAAGTCGTCCATAAACACTTCCATCACCTCCTCTACTAACTCGTCAAATAATGCCAGCATACATCTTTGGAATGTAGCTGGCGCATTACAAAGACCAAATGGCATCCTTCGATAAGCGAAGGTGCCAAAGGGACAAGTGAAAGTGGTTTTCTCTTGGTCGTCGGGCGAAATCGGTATTTGAAAATATCCCGACAAACCATCGAGAAAATAGTAGTAGGAGTGACCTGAAAGGCGCTCTAAAATTTGATCGATGAATGGTAGGGGGAAGTGATCCTTACGGGTGGCATCATTTATTTTTCGGTAATCGATGCACATCCGCCAACCCGTAACAGTACGGGTTGGGATCAACTCGTTATTCTCATTAGCTACTACCGTAATGCCACCTTTCTTTGGTACGACTTGTACTGGGCTAACCCAAGTACTATCCGATATCGGGTAGATAATTCCCGCGTCCAATAGTTTGATCACTTCGGCCTTAACGACTTCTTTCATGTTAGGGTTTAGCCGTCGTTGAGGCTGGACCGAATTTCGGGAATTATCTTCGAGGAAGATTTTATGAGTGCAGAAGGAAGGGTTTATACCCTTTATATCCGAAATTTGCCACGCAATTGCGTGGCGGTGCTTTCTTAAGACAATAGCCAACTCGGAAATTTCTGAGTTGCTAAGTTCGGATGAAACGATGACGGGTAGCTTCGACTCTTTTTCTAAAAATAAATACTTAAGGTGAGGGGGAAGTTGCTTTAGTTCCAAAACGGGTGGCTCTTCATAAGATGTTTTGATTTTTAATTTTTCTAAAAATAGTGGTTCGGGTGGTGTGAAACGAGTGTCTTCTTCTTCTTCCAGACAAAAGAGCTCGGTGAACTCGGACTCGTGACTCGAGGTGGAGACTAACTCGGGAGGGGAATCGAATTCCCAACACTCTTCCAGGTAAAAACATGAATCGTCGTTTTCTAATGTGTTCCGCATCGAGGAATTTATGCCGAAAGAAACTTCATCATCTCCAACCCGAAGGAGGAGCTTTCCGTTACTTACGTCAATAATGGCGCGGGAGGTGGCAAGGAAGGGGCGGCCGAGTATGAGGGGTACTTCGGCATCCTCTTCGATGTCAAGAATGACAAAGTCCACCGGGAAGATGAACTTGTCGACCTTGACGAGCACGTCCTCCACTATTCCTACCGGATATTTTAAAGAGCGATCCGCTAATTGAATACTCATTCGAGTGGGGCTTGGATTTCCTAGACCTAGTTTCTTAAATAATGAAAAAGGCATGAGATTGATACTTGCTCCCAGATCCGCTAAAGCGTGTTTTACTAACGAAGTGCCAAATAAACACGGGATGGAAAACCGTCCCGGGTCATTCACTTTTGTAGGCAATTTGTTGAGTACAACCGCGGAGCATTCTGCGTTCAAAGAAATATGCGAAATATCTTCTAATTTTTTCTTATTGGAGAGCAACTCCTTAAGATATTTCGCATATTTAGGCATTTGAGAGATAGCCTCGCAGAAGGGTACATTAATGTGGATTTGCTTTAAAATATCTAAAAACTTTTTATAATTCTTTTCGGCGCTCTCGCTTTTAAACTTAGATGGATACGGAACATTAGAAGTAGAAGCGCGCGGAGCTAACGTAGTAGGTAAAATTGAAGATAAAATAGGAGGAGGAGGAGGAGAGGAAGTTACCATGGGTTCGTCCTGCTTAGAAGCCACCTCCTTCCCGCTTCGGAGTGTAATCGCGTTTGCGCTCTCCCTTGGGTTGGGCTCCGTGTTTCCCGGAAGGGCTCCTTGCGGTCGCTCGGAGATTATCTTTGCTAGCTGGCCCACTTGGTTCTCTAAATTTTTGATCGATCCGGTGAGGTTCCGGATGTTCTCTTCATTTGTAGCAACATATTTTGCAAAAACCTCTTCAAGCGGAGAGGGTTTTTGCTGTTGCGGTGGAAAACCGGGTGGATTAAAATTTTGAGGGGGAGTTAAATTGAGAAGTTGATTTGGAGGTTGATTTAAATTTAAGGGACGCTGAGCATTTCCTTGATTGCTCCATGAGAAGTTCGGATGATTCCTATAACCCGCATTGTAGGTGTTATTATACGGAGCGGTGTTCGGGTTATAGGAAGGCCGAGGTGGATTTCCCATGTAATCAACTTGCTCTTCAAGTAAAATATTATTAGCCCAAGGAGGAGTGGCGGAGGAAGCAGACATCTCCGCCACTTGCTTTGTTAAGCGCTCAACTTGTAAAGCCAAATTTGCGTTAGCGTCTATTTCAAAAATTCCGGCCGGCTTATTAGGCCGCGCTCGGGGCATGTTCCATTGATACGCATTTGTGGCCATCTCTTCGAAAAGCTCTTGAGCGGCGATCGGGGTTTTGTTATTTAATGTCCCCCCGGCGGCCGCATCAATCATTTGCCTCGTTTGGAGATTTAAGCCATTATAAAATATTTGCACTTGTTGCCAAGTGGCAAGTGCGTGGTGAGGGCATCGACGCAAAAGCTCCTTGAAGCGCTCCCATGTATCATAGAGAGTCTCCGAGTCGATTTGCATGAACGATGCAATATCCGTGCGTAATTTAGCGGTCTTTGAAGGCGGGAAATATTTATTAAGAAATTTTTCCGCCATTTCGGCCCATGTAGTGATGGATCCCCTTGGTATGGAGCCCAGCCACTGCTTGGCCTTAGACCGCAGAGAGAAAGGAAAAAGACGTAATCGAATGGCATCATCGGTGACGCCATTGATCTTAAAAGTGTCGCAAATTTCAAGAAAGTAAGAGATATGTGAATTTGGATCCTCGTCCGGTTGACCATCAAAGGTCACCGATTGTTGCACCATTTGTATGATGCTGGACTTGATCTCAAAATTATTGTTCGCCACCGTGGGGCGAACAATACTCGATTGTGTGCCTTCCAAATTCGGCCGCGCATAATAGGACATGGTCCGTTGCGCGTCCTCATTAGGGTTTGGCTCGTTAAGATTAGGAGGATTAAGATTATGATCCATATTTGCTGCGTTAGTGTCCCCGATTGACTCTTCAGATTCTACTTGATTTCCTTGATCACGAGAACGGCGGTGCCTCAAAAGGGTTCGCTCGATTTCTGGATCAAAAGGAAGAATCGAAGTGCTACCACGGGTCATACACTAAAAAGAGAAGGAAAGAAGAAGAAAAAGAGAGAATATTTTTTTTGTTCTTTTTAGGCGGATTAAGTTAGTCTTGGACTTCCCAAGATCTACCCGGTGAAGGGTTTTGCAAGGTACTAGAGGCTGTGATGGGAATTCAAGCCCAAAGCGTCCTTTCCAAGAATTTTAATTTCACCCTTAAGATTTTCAAAAATAGAAAAACTAAAATAAAAACAACATGATAAAATTAATAGCTATCCTTGTTTCAAAATATCTACGCAAAATTCCCCGGCAACGGCGCCAAAAACTTGATATAGATTTTACTTGTTTTGAAATTTTAGTGAAGGGTTGAGATTTTCTCCAAAACTATATCCGATAAAGGCAAGTGTACCTTATCGTCTATAGTATAGGATATTAAGAAATACCAAGGTCGTATTCCACGGGGCGCGTTGATTACTTCTACTTTGAGGAAAGTCACTATTATCTTATCTAATGATATTTTGGGGTTTTGGTTCTTAGCTAAAAAAAAGAGAAATTGCAAGCTAAATTAAGGGTTTAGATGATGATAAAAGAGGCTAGTACTCAATCAAAAGTCACCTTGGAGTGAGAAAAGACAAGTAAAAAGAAATTAAATCTAATTCCGTTTAAATTGAACTACTTGACCGTGGAGGTTCCCGAAGCTCGAACATGCCTCTCTCGAGGTTAATGCCCAACTAAGATTAGGAAAAATCAACAGGACTCTCGTCCTATAATCGATTACCTAAAACTTGCTTTACGAGGTGAACCCCACTATTGGATTTGACTCCAATCTGGGAGATTTACGTCATCCTCTCTCGAGGGGTGCGTGCAACTCTCTTTACCCTTGAGTGATCGATTCATACTTTGAGCCTCTCGGCTAACTAAATATGAAAACTTAAGCGAAAACCATATATCGAAAGTATGGCCTCACTAATTAAAAATCAAGGATAATTCAAGTGTTTATAAAAACGGAAAAAGAAAACTTTAGAAAATCATAACTTGTCTAACTCATCCTCGGATCATTTTGATCGAGTACTAATGAGGATTAGTTAATCATGGTGGAGGGGGAAGAGGAAGAAAAATAAAAATGCATATTAAGAAATTTTAGCTAAGGAGGAGACAAAATAAAGAGAACAAACTATTTTTTTTTATTTAAATGAAAAACTATTACAAGACTTAAGAAAGGAAATTGCAAGCTAGGAAAAACAAGATTACAAGCTTAAACTAGACTATTGCACTAAAGGAAAGCTAATACATTGCATTAGAAAAGGAAGAGAGCATGAAAATAAAGAGACATGAACATGAACATGAAAAAGGAAAACTACTCAAGATTGGCTCCAGCAGCACCTTCCCCACTCCAAAATTCTCAACCTTGAACTCAAGGAGAGCCTCTGAATTTATAGGCAAAAATTTCATGTTACACGCCCTCGGTCACGGGCGTGACCTAGGGCGTGTAATCTCTGCAGCATCGGATCCGGTCGCGGCGTGGGCTTGGCGTGACGGCGGGAGAAAAACGCACATGTCACGGGCGTGACAATTGGGTCACGGGCGTGACTCAGGACGGCTTCATTTAATGCGGCATGGGCTAGCCAGACGGCGCGGTGGCGTGCTTGGATCACGCGGGAAGGTCACGGGCGTGACTTTGGGTCACGGGCGTGACTCAAGTTGACTTCTCAACGGCAGCTTCTCGTCTCGACGGCGGCTCCACGTGGCAGATGCTAAAATTACACGCCCCCGGTCACGGGCGTGACTTTGGGTCACGGGCGTGACCTGGGGCGTGACTGGATGTGGACTAGCTCAACAGCACGGCTGCGACTCTGGACTGATCTTCAGGTTACACGCCCTTGGTCACGGGCGTGACCGAGGGCGTGACATGTGATTTTTCCCGATTTGTCCCAGAAATCTGCAAATATTAAAATTAGGGTAAGTTAGAATCAAAATTACAAAAAGAACTACTTATAACCTAAAATTGACATAAAAAGGAAAATTCATATTAAATAATTACAAAATTTTCTATTAAAAACTTATATAAAAACTACTTTATCAAAACTCAACCCCCTGAAGTGTGTCTTTGGGGCTAGACGAGGGAAATTTCTAGGTCACTTGCTCACCCCAGCGGGAGTGGAGCCTAACCCGGACAAGGTCAAGGCAATAATGGAGTTGGGGTCGCCAAGAAACCCGAAGGAGGTTCAGAGCCTCACGGGGAAGCTGGCCGGACTCAGCAGGTTCCTCTCCAAGGCGGGAGAGAAGTGTGCGCCCTTCTTTAAGGCGCTAAGGGGCAACACAAAATTTGAATTGACTTCGGAATGCGAGGGAGCCTTCCAAGCCTTGAAAGAGTAACTCACCCAAACCCCCCTACTTCAAGGGCCGAGATCGGGAGAAGACCTATCCTTATACCTGGGAGTAGGGTCTGAGGCAGTGAGTGCAGTGCTGATCCGGGAGGAGGGGAGAAAACAATTCCCTATCTACTATATCAGCCGAGTGCTGAAGAAGGCGGAGCTCCGATACCCAATCTTGGAAAAGTTGGCTTTCGCATTGGTGGTGGTGGCTCAGAGGCTTCGGCCCTACTTTCAGGCACACTCCATCAGAGTAGTGACAGACCACCCGCTTCGCAAAATCATGGAAGGGGTGGAGCACTCGGGAAGATTCGCGAAGTAGTCCGTGGAGCTGAGCGAGTTCGATATTACGTTCGTGCCCAGGACATCAATCAAGGCCCAAGCGGTGGCGGACTTCATGGCCGACTACACGACCGAGGTGGGGGAACATGAACCGCCTCCCCCAGTGGCATGGAGGATGCTAGTGGATGGTGCCTCAGGAAAGTACTCCTATGGGGGGGGGGGAATCATCCTAGCGAGTCCCCAAGGGACAAAGATCGAGCAAGCCATGAACATCCATTTTCCAATTACCAACAACCAAGCGGAGTACGAGGCGATGATAGCGAGCCTGCGGTTAGCTCGAGAACTGGGAGTGAAAGATGTGGAGGTCTCGACGGACTCCATGGTGGTAGCATGCCAAGTCAACGGAGAGTTTGAGGCAAAGGACCCTACCCTCCTGCGGTACTTGGAGAAGGTCAAGGGAGTCATCGGGAAATTCCACACTTTCTCCATCAAACATGTGCCAAGGGAAGAGAGCACCCCCGCAGACCTCCTAGCCAGGTTCAGTCCTCGAATAGGAGGGACGGTTTCAGAACTCTTCCGACCCTCCATCGAGGAAGAAGAACTAATGGAGGTGGATCAGTGGGTCTCGTAGATGGATCCCTTCATCTCTTTCCTATCATCAGGGAAGTTCCCTGAAGGAGACATGGACAGGCGACGCTTCAGGTATAAGTCGGCTTATTACTCTTTGCATGCAGGAGGGCTGTACAGGAAGACTCTCTCGGGACTCCTGGCCCGTTGTGTTTCAGAGGAGGAGGTTCCGAGAGTCCTAGAAGAAATTTACTCCGGGGAGTGTGGGAGTCACACCGGGAGCCGAACTCTAGAAGGGAGGGTGTTGAGACAAGGCTACTTATGGCCCACCCTCAGCAAGGATGCGGCGGAGTTCGCAAGGAGGTGTTCAAAGTGCCAGCTCTATGCTACGCACCAACTCCTCCCAGCTCAGAGGCTCCGAACCATCACTGCCCCCTAGCCCTTCTCCCTATGGGGGTTGGACCTAGTTGGCCCTTTCCCTCAAGCTAGCGGCCAAAGAAGGTTCTTACTGGTCATGATCGATTATTTCTCCAAATGGGTAGAAGTGAAGGCGCTCGCCAAGGTAACATCTCAAGTTGTGAGGAATTTTGTATGGGGAGAAATAATCTGCAGGCACGGCCTTCCCCTGGCTATAGTGACGGACAATGGGCCGCAATTTGCTAGCGAAGAATTTGTTAGCTTCTGCACACAGCTTGGCATCGACCTCAAGTTCGCATCGGTTCACCACCCAAGAAGCAACGACCAGGTGGAAGCGGCAAACAAAATAATCGTCAACCTACTGAAGAAGAAGGTGGAGAACCTCTGAGGGAATTGGGTAGAACAACTACCATCCGTTCTCTGGTCCCTGAGGAATACCCCTAACACCGCCACCGGGGAGACCCCGTTCAAACTTTCTCATGGGTCCGAAGCAGTCCTTCCCATAGAGTTCGAAGTAAAGACCCCCAGGGTGATCGCCGCAGGTGAAGGAGATGAAGAGTGGCTAGTGGCTAATGATGCGGAGCAAAGGCTATCCTTAGACCTGGTGGAGGAACTTTGGGACCTGGCCACCGTCAGGCAGGAGTAATTCAAGCGGTGAATGGCCCGACACTTTGACAAAAACATCCGAATAAAGCACTTCCAGAAGGGAGACCTGGTCTTAAAGAAGGTCGACGCGGCCGGAAGAGGGGCCGCGGTAGGCAAGCTCGACCCCAATTGGGAGGGTCCATACATTGTAAGCGAGGTGCTCAAGTCAGGGGGGTATCACCTCCATGATGTGGAAGGGGTACCTCTCGGCCGAGCCCGAAGTGGAGACGATTTGAAACGATTCTACCCTTAAAAGTTTTATGGCAATATTAGTTGTATATTTTACTTTTTCACTTGATAGTTATAACTGTTATGAGAGGCTGGCAAGGTGACAAGTGTTGGTGCTGGAATGCCCCAGATCGATTCCGCTCCCAGCCTCTCACTAGACGGGGGGTTTCAGGTTGATCTCTGGAGAGGCTGGCAAGGTGAAAAATGTTGGTGCTGGAATGCCCCAGATTGATTCCGCTCCCGGGCTCTTACTAGACGGGGGGTTTCAGGTTGATCTCTGGAGAGGCTGGCAAGGTGACAAGTGTTGGTGCTGGAATGCCCCAGATCGATTTCGCTCCCGGGCTCTCACTAGACGGGGGGTTTCAGGTTGATCTCTGGAGAGGCTGGCAAGGTGACAAATGTTTGTGCTGGAATGCCCCAGATCGATTCCACTCCCGGGCTCTCACTAGACGGGGGGTTTCAGGTTGATCTCTGGAGAGGCTGGCAAGGTGACAAGTGCTGGTGCTGGAATACCCCAGATCGATTCCGCTCCCAGGCTCTCACTAGACGGGGGGTTTCAGGTTGATCTATGGAGAGGCTGGCAAGGTGACAAATGATGGTGCTGGAATGCCCCAGATCGATTCTGCTCCCGGGCTCTCACTATACGGGGGGTTTCAGGTTGATCTCTGGTGAGGCTGGCAAGGTGACAAGTGTTGGTGCTGGAATGCTCCAGATCGATTCCGCTCCCGGGCTCTCGCTAGACGGGGGGTTTCAGGTTGATCTCTGGAGAGGCTGGCAAGGTGACAACTATCGATGCTAGAATGCATCAGGTCCACTCCGCTCCCGGGCTCTCACTAGACGGGGGATGCAAGTTGATCACTAGAGAAGTTGGCAAAGAGGTAAGTTATTCACGAGATCAGGATGATATGCCTCAAGTTGGCGAGTCTTTGGCACTGACCCGGGCCTTCTCGCTCGGCAAAAATTAAGATTTCGCACGATGGTGTGCGGGCGACAAGAATCCACCCTAAGCACTTCGGGGTATCCGACGCTCGGCATAGAGATTGACGACACAGGATAGGAGGCGAGCTCTCCCCGGGAAGGAAAGTACCCTGTGAAACTTAGAGGAAGGTGCATACCTAAAGGGCGATAATTCTAAGGCAAGTGGCGAAAGGCCAGGGCAGCCAAAAATGTCCTATGCCTATCTGTCCGATAACGTAGGGTGCGAGAACGATCATCATGAGAATAACCTACGTAAAAGTAAATATCGGGGCAAGCGAGAACGAGATATCAACACGAACAACAATATAGCAAAAAGGGAGAACACAACACAAGGCCAAAAAAATATGCATCCATGCATTTCATAGTTTGATTTACATAAGGCGGCGATCTTGCCAGCCCAAAACAAAACAGAAAGTAAAATCAAAAGTTATAAGCCTCATGGATCGCTCGCGGACCCTTCCTCGTCATCGCTGCTCTTCACTGGCAGAAGCGGGATGAAGAGCTCCGGGGCGATATCCTCCAGAATCATGTCAGCCGCGTCGGCGGCTAGGAGGCCGGCCGTCTTCATCGTCTGGAAGATGTAGCGAGCCGACTCAGAAGACTCCAAGCAGATCTCCTCGTCTCGTGCTCACAGCTCTTCCTTCAGACGACGAGGAGAAGGGGGAACGACGACACAGGTAAGGTCGTAGTTCAGGGCTTTTAGCCCGGCCACCTCGCCCTCCAATCCCTGAATGCGAGCGTCGGCTCTTCCGGCGGCCTCGGCATCCTGCAAGAAAAACAAGTTAGGGAAACGAAAGGGCCGAAGGAAAGGAGGGTGACAAGGTCTAGGTGACTCACCACGCTACACTCTGCGGCGAGTAGCTTCTCCTTCAGCTGCGTGTTCTCGGCAAGGAGCCCCTGATAGGCCCTCGAGAGCTTCACGTTCTGAAGCTCCAGCTGTAAGCAGCGCCTCCCCGTCATATGGGCGATCTTGGCAGAGCGCAACTGTGACCTCGCGCTCTCGAAAGCGAGGGTTCTCGCAGTCTCGTCTTTATAAGACCCCGCGTCCTCGCGCCCATAGAGGGCGAACGAGAGGTCGAAGGAATGACCGCTAACGGTCTCCTTCTCCACCCAGGAGGGAAGGATGGTGGAGATGTCCACCCGGTTTGTCTCCGGTTTCCAGTTTACCAAGAGCTCGCCGGTCTCATCCCGGCGCCTCTGGCCGAGGCCGAAATTGTAATGTTTGACGGGGATGGGCAGGACGGAGGTTCTGGAAGCCTCCTGTTAGGGCTCGTCGTCCTCACCCCCCGCGGAGAGGCCGGTGAGAACGAACTCATCAAAAGCGGCCTCGCGAGGCTCCTTTCCCTCCGAGGAGGTGGAGACCCCGCTCTTCTTACTCTTCTTCTTCGACGGAGATTTCGAAGGAACGACATGGCTACCAGAAGCCCCCGGTATCTTGCGAGAGGAGGGCTCACCTGGAGTGACGGTGCCTTGGCAAGCCTCCGCCCCCATGGTCGCGAGAGCCAGGGTAGCGTAGGTTTTCTAATTGCTCACGTAGGGGGGATGGATGGGAAGATCCCGCTCGCCTAGAAAAGGGTTGAAATTTCAATAAGTACGGGGTTACTGAGAAAGAAGTTAATAGTGATAGGGCGAGATCTTTACCTTCCCCGGCGAGCACTGGAAGCAGCTTGTCGAGGTTGCGGCGAAGATGGACAACCTCAAAGTTCTTCTTGCAAAAGAACTGATAGAGGAGGGCATCGTGTCCTCCGAGGGAAGTGGTCCGGTAGTGGTCTCGCCGTGTTGGACTAGCGAGATCGTGATGTTACCGAAGTTCCCCTTGACGAGAAGGAACTTATGGGCCCAGAAGTGGGCTTTGTTGACAGTCTCATCAACCTTAGGACCCGAGCCCACGAAGTAGGCAGTCCCATCCCTGAAGGCACGAAACGAGAATAGCTTTTGAAAGACTGGGAGGCTGAACTCGATGCGCTCCTCGCGAAGGTAGCAGGCGAAGGCTGTGATCACCGCCATGGCATTAGGGGTGAGCTGGCCCGGAACAACGCCATAGTGCTTGAGCACCTGACGAGCGGCGAGAAGATCAGGATTAGATTACATAATGAGCGAGACTTGACCTGCAGAGAATAAGAAGCGAGCGAGAACGACCATTACCTGGCGAACATCCGTCCACAGGGGGAGACGCAGGCCGACCGCGAAATGAGCGGCGGGGATGGCCAACTCGTCGACAAGCGGGGCGTTGATCACGTCGTTCACGCTGGGATGGCGTGCCTCGAACGGGGGGGGGGGGGGGTGACGTAGTCGACGACCGCGCTGAAATATTCCTCGTCGGTCAGGTTGCAGTGATAGAAGGTGTGCTCCGCGAAAGCCTTCGCAATCTTTCGCGGACCCTTTGACTCATTGGCATCGCCGCCCATCTTAATAACCTGCGAGAAAGGAAGTAGAGCGAGAACAGGAGGGAGCGAGAGCTCTGAAGCAGAGGAGGAAGAAGGTTGACAGTAAATGCGGTGGTTGACTCAGTTATGGCCGCCTATTTATAGCCAAAGCAAAACGACGGGAAGAAGTCCAAGCGCCGGCGGGCGCGGGTAGGAGCAAAAACATCACATCAAGGCCGCGGGCGAGAAAGACCTGCGGAGTTAGTACGAGCAACATTTCCGCGAGATGTATTTATCAGGAACAGAGGGCCCTCGCGAGCATGATATAACATGAAAATGAAACGGATTTATTAGCAGCGAGCGAGAACTAATAAAAAACTAGTAATACTTATTGTCAGACGAAATAGAGCCAACATATAAGTGGCAAGTATACAAGTTACAAGCCATTGCAAGATTGTCTAGAATAACAGCACTCGTTAGCAGGAAGTAAGAGTCCGCAACGATGAAAAAAGTTAGCGAGAATCATGGGGCAACCACTTCCATCTACCCCCACCCCGCGACCCGGACCGCGGCGGTACCATAGAGTTATAATAATCCTCGGCCAAGCGACCCTCCCAGTCCATGAGATAAGCATAGTCTCTCATCCTAGCTATATGCACCTCCGGCGTCGTAGCGTTCTCATCCTGGTCACGTTGCCTCGCTTGCCGGAGTCTCGCACACTCTTCCATCAAGACATCGTGTCTATCCTCGGTGGCTTCCCTGTCACATCTCGCTTGCATGTTGAGGTCCATCAGCATCCGCCCATGTTTCCTCAGCAACTCCGCGGCTCGTTGTTTCATCGTCTCAGGATCTCGCGGATCCCCTAAAAAGTCCTCCACCTAGTCAGGAATGGGGGACATCTCGTCGTCACCCAACTCGGAATCGGTAGGCGGATTTTTGTGATTCTCTGCGAGATATTACGAAGAGGTTAGATGGCGCGCTTGAGTTCGCGCAGGGCAGGGGGTCGTCAGAATGCTTACCCAGTGGGGGCGAGAGGTCGAGGGACGGCCCTGGAACACGTTGCCGTAGTGAGGGTAGAGAGATTTAACCAGGCCGGGAGGGTAGGCTGCGCTGTTGGTCGGAGGGATCTTTGGCGGTACAGAGCCACCGGTCTCCTCACTCGCCAGGAGTTGGAATCCAGGCTTATCTATAATTTTGTCAGGAGGCGGAGACAGAGGCGGCGATGCCTGGCGGGCCGGGGATTTCAGGGGCGAGGCTGTAAGAAGCAAGGAACGAAGATCAGATAGTCGACAAGGAGAGGGTTGGCATGCGAGATCAAGATCATACCGGCGGCGTTTTTGCCAGCGAGATCGTTATCCGCCGGCGGACTTTTGCGAGACCCACCAACGGGTTCTCCAGCTTCTTCGTTCGGCAAAGCATCCTACGAGTAGGTATGAATCACAGGCAAATTTATTGACGTAAACTAGAGGGGTAGCTCGTACCTTCTCGTGGGGGCGATCGTCCGGGGAGGAGACCAACAACACGGAGTCATCCCCGGTTCGACGAGCCGCCTTCGCCTTCGTAATCTTCAGCGACTGAGCAGGAGGCGTTCAATTCATCCAGGCGGGGACCCTGGTCGTGGAGGGTAGCCCGCCGACTTTCACTGCCCTCAGGCGAGCCTCGACCTCTTCGGAAAGAGGCATCTCCAGGCAGCTACAGTACCAGGCGAAGGGAAAGGAAAGGAAGTGGCGGCGCACGCCACTGGGGATTCGGGAAGATATTTATAGCCCACGAGGTGGGTCCCACAAAAGATTCCTGACAGATCATCAAGGGACTAGTGAACACCAGGGGTTGGATTGTTCTTCGCGAGCCAAATAGCCTCACGAAGAGCGGGGATTGTGTACAACCCCGATATTCGCCAGACGAGGAGGCACGGTTTACGAAGGCAACATAAAGAAATAATAAGAAATAGGGGCCTTAGGGTCGAAGACCTCGCGAGAGGGATCAGAGAGAAATCTCTCTTGGAAGGCTCGCGGAGAGGCGGGCGAGAAGGGTTGGCGAGATAAAGCCCGCAGGTATTCGCCAAGAAGTTCCCAGAGTTCGACGAAAGGAATACTGCGTTCGACGAACTGTCGATCCCGAGTTCGTCGAGCCCACCTATGATCGTCGAGCGAAATCATCAAACAGTCGGCGAAATGTTTTATGATCATTAAAGTCAAAGGTACGGTCTCGCAAGATCAGTCGCGAGATCCAGACCTCGGCAGATATCTTCAAAGGACTGGGCCAAGCGAGGGCGGGCAAGTCAATTCTTCGCAGGCCGGTGGCGGAAGAGACCCTTTGTACGTAAAAAGATGTCCGACGAAACATGTTCAGTGCGCGACAAAGTGAGTAGGCGATCTCGCAGAAAGGCTCGCGAGATCGGACCTCGGCAGGTACCACCAGGAGGGGCCAGCGAGGTCCTCGCAGGGCGATCGCCTAGGAGAGGCACCACGACCAGGACTCGCGAGGGGGCCTGCGAGAGCAACTCGCAAGAAGGTTCTCGCAGTTCCTTGCCCATAAGCCGATAGGGTCAAATGACCCTTTTACCATTGGTGGTCTGCCTTTAGCCTCTCCAAACAGCGGAGTTTGGGTGTTAGCAGACCCATTTGGGGTGCGGATAGTAAAATCAAAAGGCGGAATCCTGCTATTTGCAGGCCGTATCAGAAAACCTATAAATAGGACCTTAAGGGCACCTTTGGAGGGGACTGGACTTCAGCTTCTCTCTCCTCAGGCTTTCTTTGGTTAGCATTTTCAGAGCTCTCCAAGGTGCCCGAGTCTCAGCTTTGGCTTGGGAGGGGAAGCGCTCAACGATCTTCCGGGTTAGTGGAGGGACCTCCTCGCTGCGACTAAGGTCTTAGTCTTCTTTCTATTCTTCAGTCTACCTTCTCCGAGGGATCAGTAAGGGCTAGCTGCCCCTCATTTCAGTGAGGGCCCCGAGCTCCACAAGAGGCCGAGAAATCGGTTTCAACACTTAACAGTTGGCTTAAGGTCTAACCTGCGATCACTTGGGTCGAAGACTGCGCTTGCTCCTGGGTTATCATGTTCATCTTTCCTCTTCCTTTATCCTGAGGCTACCAGGGCCAGAGAAAACCTGCTCAACTTGCAAAACTTAATCTCGTACTTGCTCACCGAGAGCTGCCTCTGCTTCAGATGCAGGAAATCATTCATCAATCGGTCTTGCTCTACCGATGACAGAGACTTTCTTAACAACATTCCTTTGAAGGTTTCCCACGAACATCCTTCGGAAAGGCCTTCCTTCTCCCTCAACCACCAACTCTTTGCAAGACCCTTAAGTTGGCACGCGATAACCATCACCTTCTGATCAACGGTGATTCCTGAATACGAGAACATCTCCTCAATGGCTATAAGCCAATCGTCTAAGGCCACAAAATCAGCTCATCCATCATATGATGGAGGACCCAACCTTTGAAAGTGCGAAATGAAGTTCATTTCCGGAGGTATCGCTACTAGGGGTACCAATGGAGCAGGAGGAGTAGGTACTGTCTGTCCTACTACGGAGGCCTGGACTACGGATTGCTGCCTAGCACCGGCAGACAACAACGCCTCAACTTGCGATTGCATCGCAACCATATGCCTAGCCAGAGCTTCATTGCTCTAGCGCAGACTCTCGATCAGAGCTTCACTCTGTGCTCCGGATGACTCACCCTCCGACTGAGGAGTCGACCTAGTCGCGACTCGCTTATGCACCATTTCTGCAAAAATGCAAAAACCTACAATCAAAACTTAACCTTACACTAGAACAACACTGCTTTGTTCAGAACATACATGTACAGATACTTGCCATTTCCACTACCTTTCTCTAGGATATTTTCATGATGCTATGCTAAATTTGGGGGAATGATACTACATCATCCCTCTCGACTCATGTGCAAAGGTCATGAATGCATGAATTTTTTGTTTGTTTTGAAATCATGGGTGTACGTGTGTCATCATATAAGTCTTTAACTTCGCATGTGTGCTTATGCAATGCTATGTAATGTATGTTGTGCTATGCATTCTAATAAAGGCCTTAATGCATGTTATGAACGACATACACATGAAATATTATGCATCCCACACTACATAATATCGCATGTAACAAAAAGAAATCGTGCTAATGGGAATCCATGTGATGATGGTTATGCATCCCAAACTACATAACCGTCACATGTTGCCACCTATGGTGGATCCATATACAGACACATATTATGCATCCCATACTACATAATATGCCCCGTATACTTCTTATCATGCTATGAGTGTAGTGTTCATGCATCGGCCAAGACGTACTGATGACACATCGGTGTGTGTATGCAATGAAACAAAAAAAAAAACAACTACTATATCAGAATTTGTTGCCCGACCGACTTGTCGAACAACCTCCCTCTGATACCAAGTGTCACAACCTGCATTTTCTCTGAATTTAGGAATATCAGAGTAAGAGAAAATACGCGTCATGATGCCACGTCATGCAGGAGACAACTGTAGACGCTCAGGCGGGAACCTATTACTTATTTAATCAAAACCTGCTTACATGATTGGTCATCATTTGAAATCATCTATTCGGGTTTGGAGTAAGAACTGTGTCTCTCAGTTCGTGGATCAACTAGTCCACCGAGAAAATATATGTAATTGCAGTGAAAAGTACTTGATTTAGTTCACTTAAGGTCCTAAATGCACGTGATGACAGGACATAAAGTAAATGATATGCACATATCTAGGCACAGTATAAGTATATAAAATATCTTTAGGCGACTTTAAAGATAAGAATTTCAGTTAAAAAGAATGCAATGAAGATGAAGGAAAAGCCATTTTATAACTATAATGCACCTAGACATAAATCATTCCCAGAGAGCAAGATACACAAGATCTAAAAGTAGTGGAATTTAACTGACAAGTAAACTATAAAGTATCAAAAAGAAGCACAACGGGCATCAACAACCTGACACTAACCCATTGGCTCCAAACTAGCATGTATGAACACAAGAAGGAAACTATCGACAACTACCTCGCAGCAGCGGGGTAAAACAACAACTAAAACTCCCGAAGACTCCGGGCTACACTGCTAGCCACTACGACTCAGAACCTGAGGCATTCAATAAAATAAAGAACGCCTCAGCAAGGAATTTACAAGTGACAGAAAAATAAGAAGTAAAGTAAATAAGGCATAAGGGGTACCAACCCAAGCCCAACACTTACCGGAAAGGAAGATCCAAGCACAGAACTAAACAATGCACCAAGTGCACCAAATACCAAATAGAGATACAAGTAAAGTTCATTTATTTTGTTAATTTTATTTAAAGAGACTGATCAGCTCAAGTTAAGCGGGGGTGGTCTTATCCTCTGCCACCCAAAGCCAAAAAAAATGGGTGGCGGTTTCTATCCCCAACCACCTAAACACGGCCCACGGGACCATAGGCCAAGCCTGTTGTTCACCACTAAAATGGCCACCGTGCAAGGCTACAACAATTCCCCAGAGCCCCCCCCCCCCCCCCCCCCCCCCAAAACACGACCCACAGTGTAAGGACAAAAGCAATGGTTCTTATTAATTAATTTCTTTAATTATGGCACGGGACGAAGCCCGAGAAAATAATCACCAAGATACCCTAAGGATAGGGTCACAAATGAAGTAAACACTGCATAAGATGATTCATAAGAGAAGAAATAAGTTATTTAACCACAACGGGTACGAGATTTCGAAGAGGAGAAGTAATCGGAGGCATAACTCAAGTACTAATAAGTAGGGGGCATTCCTCGAGAATATAAAGGATAAGAACATAGTTCTCGAGAAATCAAGGAGTCGTGTTATAAAGTTCTAGGGAAAACAAGGGCAAGGACAAACACTTCTCGAGAAAAACCAAACAGGGACTATGATTTCTCGAGAAATTAAATGCAGGGATCAAGCTGCTTCTCGAGAAATTAAAGGCAGGGGTAAAGCTGTTCTCGAGAAATCAAGATAGGGGTAAAGTTGTTCGAAAGAAATCAAGGCAGGAGTAAAGTTGTTCTCAAGAAATCAAGGCAGGGGTAAAGTTTCTCAAGAAAAGAAGGGTCGGGATCAGCTTTCTCGAAAAAAAGAAAGGGCAGGAATCAAATGCCAGGCCGTTCGTCAAACGCAAGGCCGTTCGTCGAATGCGCCGTTCTACGAATGCAAGGCCATTTGTCGAACGCAAGGCCATTCGTCGAATGCAAGGCCATTCGACGAACATCAGGAAGCAAAAAGACTTCGACGAACGTCAGGAAAGAAGAGTTCGACGAACATCAGGAAAAGAAGAGTTCGACGAACGTTAGGCCATTCGTCGAACGTCAGGAATCAAAGAGTTTGACAAATGTTAGGCCGTTCGTCGAACGCGTCGTTCGACGAATGTGGGGCCGTTCGACGAACGTCTAGAATCGACTGATTTCTCGCAAAAATTTAAGGCTGCAGGCAAAAAGAAACCAGTGCAAATGATTTCCCGAGAAATCCAAGGCTGCAGGCAAAATGAAATCAAGGCAAATGATTTCCCGAGAAATCCAAGGCTGCATGCAAAAAGAAACCAAGGCTGCAGGCAAAAGAAACCAAGGCTGCAGGCAAAAGAAACCAGGTCAAAAGAAACTCCAGATATGCTACCTTGAGCTAAAAACACAGCCATAACTCAAGGAAAAGAAGAGTGCTTCAACAAACAAGAAGAAAGGAGGAAAATAGCCACTTGCCTTAAAACTTGCTAAACTCGAAGACATCCGCTCCCAAAGCTATGGATCAACAAGAACTCACTCAAGCACAACAACCTGAAACTTTTTGGATCAAAAAGGAGGAGTTAGGTCACTACCTTAACTCCAAAAATTCCACAAAACGGGAAAAGCTTACCACAAGAACGAAGATCTCGCCGAGAGCTTTCCGAATCCACTCTCCAAACAGGATTCCGACTACTACAGCCTTCGAATCACAGGCCGGAAGCTCCACGACACTTCGCTCTCGCTCTCTCGCTCGGAGGCTGGTTTGGATCGACGAAGGAAGAAGAAGGATAGGGAGAGAACTTTAGGTTTATTATAAACCCTAATTTAATATTTAATTAATTAAATAATTCTCCCTTTTACTTAAACTGCGAGGGCGACCAAAACACCTCAGATTTTCATGAAAATCCCACCTAAACTGAAAATCGGCGCTACGAATCCAACGACGAAGTCAGAATTCAATTCTGACGAGCCAAACTCGGGATAAAGCTTCCCGAAGCTAAAATCTTGATAACTACCCAAAATAATTTCCTTTAACTCAAAACGTCGGGAAATTTTGAACGCTCGATCTAAATTATATACTTTAACTAAGATAAGGCCCAAAACTAAACCTGACGAGCTGACCTAACACACATACGCCAAAATTATGCCACAGCGGTCACGCAAAATAATTAATGAAAATCAGGGGCGTTACAGGCAGTTTCAAGGAGAATAGTCTGTCGACATGATATAAATCATGTCGTCAACAAGATAAGGTGGTTACAGCGATATCGAGCAGACAAGGAGATCTCGCCGACATCAGTTTGATGTCTTCGTGCCGTCTTAAGCTCGAGTGTAGAAGAGATGTCCCGTATCGTCGAGATATCACTATCTGATGAAGAATTGAAGGAGAAACCAATTCAAGACATTGACAAGTCCTGTCGTCGAGATATTGTCCATGTCGTCGTAAGAATGGAAATATCTTCGAGACAGATTCAAAAGTTGCCGGACGCACTGTTAGCATTTAATGTCGCCGCCTGATTGTCCAATCAGCGAGTGCTCTTAAGGCATCGGGGGCCTGTCAGAATAGAACATTAGAGGAGACCGTTAAGCGGCATCTCAGTCCTATAAAAGGGAACAATGGATGCCCTAAACTCTCTCTCTCGAATCCTGGAACTTAAGAGAATCTCCCTAAGCAATCTTGAATAGAACAACAACGACGGAGATAAGCAAAAACGAGAATGGAGAACAAGTTGATCTTCATCTTTTGTTCTTAAGAAAATCAGTCTAGCTTCATCGACTAATAAAGAAGAGTTCCAGTTAGAAGATAGCTTGGAGAAGATTTGTACTATTCAGCCTCAAAGCAAAAGCAGCTTCTTCAAGAAAAGAAGCATATCTCCATCAGGCAGAAGAACTTATTGTACTACTTTCTTTGTAAGGCTTGCGGGCCAAAATTGTAAGATCTGTTTTCAGATATGTGTGTCAAGCTTGAGGGCTTAAGATCTGTGAGGCTTGAGAGCTAGGGCAGAGGACTTGCGGGTCCAAACATGTCGAGCTTGCAGGCTCGAGTGCAGTGAAGGGGCTTGTGGGCCTAGGCTGCAGGCAAGATTTGCGGGTCTGTGCTGTGTAGGGCTTGAGGGTTTGAGTGTCGAGCTTGCGGGCTCGGTTGAAGTGAAGAGGCTTGCGGGCCTAGGCTGCAGGACTTGTGGGTCCGAGTTGTAAGGCCTGCTGGCCAGAGACATTGGCGGAGCTTGCCGAGCCTAGCACACTGCTGGGTAGTCGCAGAAGGAAAGAGGACTACTCAAGACACCCGGTCTTGAGGAACCTCTATACATCTCATTTTGTGTGTGCTGAGATTTTCTGTGTTTCATCTGTGCAGTGCTTCCATTAAACTCATTTCTTGCAAAATATTTTAAAACAACAGTAATCACCTAACCCCCCCCCCCCTGGTGATTGTTCTATAATTAATAAGTGGTATTAGAGCGAGGTTGATCAAGAGAGCGACTTAACCGTCAGATCTAGATCTTAGAACAATCCAACATGGCTGGGGGTGATCAGCAGCGAGAGATGAGAGCCATGAAACTCCCAATCTGCACAAAGGAGAACTTTCCTATCTGGAAGGAAAGAGTAAGGTTGTTCAGGGAGGAAGCTGATCAAAGAGTCTATATAACTGTGCAAGAAGGCCCCTTCATTCCCATGACAGCATCCACAATTGTTCCAACTAGGATGGTGGCAAAGAAATATACAGACATGACCAAGGATGAGCTGACCCTGGCAAGTCTGGATAAAAGGGCACAGAATGTAATCATAAGTGCCATTGATGATTCAACTCTCCAGAATCTCATTCACAGCAAGACAGCTAAGGAGATGTGGGAATCTCTGATTGTCTACATGGCGGGCACTGAAGAGGTAAGGGATGATAGAAAATCCCTCCGCAATCAGGAGTATGAAGCCTTCAAGCAAGGCACGACTGAAACTATCTCAAGCTGTTATGAGAGGTTTTTCAAAATAGTTAATGGGCTGAAGAATTATGGCAGAGACTTCACAAACTCTAACCTAAATGATAAATTCCTTAGATCTCTCTCTAAGGAATGAGATATAAAGATCTGTGCTATCAGAGAGATGGGTTAGCTGGGCATCTTGGAGCCTAAGAATCTGTATGGGAAGCTGCTATCCCATGAACTTCAGCTCAATACCAGGATGGCTGCAGAGGAGAGCTCAAAAGGGAGCTCTAGAGAAAGATCTATGGCTCTCAAGGCTGAGAGCACAAGGAGATCCAAGGATAAGACTCTCACTTTTAAGAACATATCAGAGAGCAATGAAGAGTCTAATGCCAGCACATCAGACTCTATTGATACTGACAAAGAGATGGTCCTTCTCTCTAAGCAGATCAAGAAATTGGTAAACATAAGTAGAAGAGACAACTACAGACCTTCCTCCTCAAGCTTAAAAAGATCTGATCAACATGACAGGTCTAAATCCTCAAGGGAGGACATGTATAAATCAAAACCTGGTAAAATTGATTTTTGCTAACATTATCTGCTACTCCTGTAATAAGACAGGTCAAATAGTTGCTGATTGCTCTTCTAAGAGAAGGTCAAAGGACAAGAAGAAACCTAAAAGAGGGTTTATAGCAAAGAAAATAAGAACTCTAAGTGATTATGATTCAAGCTCCTCAAATACTGAGGAAGAAGCACTGATAGGCCTAATGGCCATAATAGAAGACAACCAGGATGACATCTCTCTTGGGAAGGTACCTATCGAAGCCCATCTGTATGTCTCTGATTCTGAATCAGTAACAGACTCTTTGCATGATAATGAGAGTGTTTCTGCAGCCAACTGCAAGGCCTCAAGATCTCAATATGATGTTGAATCTGACCTAATAAAGCAGTATAAGTCTTTGTGGAAAGCCTTCAAGAACTGCAAGAAAATCCTCAAAGTACAGACCAAGGAGTTAGATTCCTTGAAGGCTGTCCAGTCAGAGCTCAAAGAGAGAGCTGAAAAGCTGGCTGCCATGAGCAAAGAAGTGGACAGATTCAAGGAAGCCATAAGGCTTAAGAATGCTGAATTAGGTCGGAAGAACAAGATCATTAAGGACCTTGAAGAGATGCTACTGGCTGAGAAGAAACTTGCTGCATGCTTCTCTATGCCCAAGACAGTCTTACCTATCATTGATATCCTCTCTGGATCATTCAGAGCTGGTATAGGATTCAATCAGGAGACTGTCAAGGACCAAGGTTCTGAAGCTCAATCTTCTTTTAAGAAGGTACTAGCATCAGGTTCTTCTGTCCATGGACCTACAACAACAACACTAAAAAGTAAGGGAAAGGCTGCTTCCACAAAGCCTGTTCCCAGGAAGGTGGACCAACAAGTGATGAAACATAACTCTCACACTTGTAAGGTTCACCCAAGACCTGTTAGGTCAGTTGTTCTCCCTCCTTCTCATCAACAATCTCATCCTACTCAAATGTTGAGGCAGAAGAGAAGGTACAATAGGTATGAATGCTAGTGCTATGGGAAAGTAGGCCACTTTGCCCTGGATTGTTGGTTCAACCCAACAGGACCCAATGCAAAGAGAGTGCAGAACCCTCAGTGGTGTGACATTCCATTTTATTTTCCTAATAGGAACCAAGGACCCAATTCAAATTGGGTACCTAAGGGTAATTAATTTCTCTTGCAGGTATTTCCAAGTACCAGCCAGTCTCCAATTTGGTATTTGGATAGTGGCTGCTCCAGGCATATGAGTGGAGTCAGAAAGTATCTAAGAAGCTTCATCCCTGTGGAGAATGGACCAACAGTAATCTTTGGAGTTTCAGAAAAAGGGATGACTAAAGGCTATGGTAACATTTCTAATGGCCTAGTTACCATCACTAAAGTAGCTTATGTTGAGGGATTGAAACATAATCTCATAAGCATAAGTCAACTTTGTGATCTAGGTTTCATAATCACCTTCTACAAGGATAAGTGCTTAATCAAGAAGTCCTCAGATTCTGAGGCTGTCTTAACTGGCACTAGGAGTGGTAATATTTATTGCTTAAATTTTCTGAATGCAAATTATTCCATGCCTGTGTGCCTTGCAGCTAATGACAAAGAGGCTCTATGTGTTCAACGGCACAAGAGACTTGCACAAATTAACTACAAGACCATAAGCAAGCTTTTCTCACAAGACTTAGTCAGAAATGGACCTAATATTAAATGCATCAAGGAAGGTCCTTGTCAAGCCTGCCAACTTGGGAACCAGACAAGGACCAGCTTTAAAAGCATATCTGAAAAAGATTCCTTCAGGTGCCTAGTTCTACTGCACATGGATCTGTTTGGTCCTATGTCAGTTCTCAGCTTGGGATGGAAGGCCTACACCCTTGTGGTAGTTGATGATTACTCAAGGTTCACTTGGGTATTCTTCCTTAAAAAGAAGTCAGATACCTTAGACATCTTGAAGAACTTTATCAGGCAGATCCAGAATGAGATGGACTATACTGTGATCAAGTTCAGAAGTGACAATGGTACAGAATTTCAGTCAGGACCCATGACAAAATTCTGCCAGGAACTGGGTATCTCCCAAGAATTTTCCTCTCCTAGAACTCCTCAACAAAATGGGGTTGCAGAAAGGAAAAACAAAACCTTGATAGAGGCAAGTAGGACAAGGCTAAGTGATTCCTCCCTTCCAGAATATTTCTGGGCAGAGGCTGTGAACACTGCTTGTCATGTGATAAACAGGGCCTCCATCATCAAAGATCACAAGAAGACTCCCTATGAGCTAGTGAAGGGCAGAAAACCTACCTTATCCTACTTTAGGATCTTTGGTAGTAAATGCTATGTACTTAATAATGGAAAGGCCATGCTAACCAAGTTTGCTGAGAAAAGTAATGAGGGTATTCTTGTTGGTTACAGCTCATATAGCAAGGCTTATAGGGTGTACAACATTAATACCCAAGCAGTGGAAGAATCTATACATGTTGTATTTGATGAGACTAGCCTTATACATAAGGGCTGGTCTAGTTCTCTAGTAAATGCAGGTACAATAGAGAAAATGGAGAAATTATCCATTGAAGAAAAGGCTGATACCTCAATCAAAGATAATAATCAGTCAGCGACAGTTGAAATTGAAGAAGAGACTATAGAAGGCTCAGAAACAGCAGAGGAAATGCATCCTGAAGAACCTGTCAATGAAGAAATCCCTAGAATACTTCCAAGTGCCTTAGAAAAATGAGAGATCATCCCCAAGAGCAAATAATAGGAGATGTCAACCAAAGAGTGCTGACAAGGAGTAGAGCTGTAAATGAAGCATTATACCTGAGTTTTCTCTCTCAAATTGAACCCAAGAAATTTGAGGATGCAAATCAGTATCCATTTTGGATTACAGCAATGCATGAGGAGCTGAATTAATTTAAGAGATGCAAAGTATGGAAATTCGTTCCTAGACCCCAAGGACAGAATATCATAGGAACTAAGTGGGTCTACAGAAACAAATTGGATGAGAATGGAATAATCACAAAGAATAAATCAATGCTGGTGGCAAAGGGATATAGACAAGAAGAGGGGATTGAATTTGATCAGACCTTTTCCTCTGTAGCCAAACTGGAAGCCATCGAACTATTCTTAGCCTATGCTGCCTACCAAGGATTCAAAGTATATCAGATGGATGTGAAGTCAACCTTTCTAAATGGTGAACTCAAAGAGGAAGTCTACGTAGATCAGCCCTCAGGTTTTATTGATTCAACTCATCCTGACTATGTATATTTTCTTAAGAAAGCTTTATATGGCTTAAAGCAGGTACCTAGAGCCTGGTATGAGACTCTATCAAGCTTTCTCATTGAGAATAAATTCTCTAGGGGAAAGATTGGCAAGACATTATTCCTAAGGGAAGTTAAGGGAAAGATTTTGCTAGTACAGATCTATGTAGATGACATTATCTTTGGCTCTACAGATAACAATCTCTGCAAGAAGTTTGCTAGCTTGACGCAGGGAAAGTTTGAGATGAGCAGTATGGGTGAGCTCAACTACTTCCTAAGTCTCCAAGTTAAACAATCTGAAGATGGCATATTCATCTCTCAGACCAAGTTCACTAGAGAGCTAGTAAAGAAGTTTGGATTGGAGAGTGCTTCCTCGATGAAGACTCCAATGGGAACCAATGTGTCTCTGGACAAGGATGAGAAGGGAATAACCTTTGATGAAACCAAGTACAGATGGATGATTGGATCTTTACTATACCTAACTGCAAGTAGGCCTGACATAATAATTATCACATGTGTCTGTGCTAGATATCAGGTGAACCCTAAGGAATCTCATCATGTCTCTGTAAAGAGAATCCTAAGATACCTAAAGGGTACATAAAGTCTTGACCTATGGTACCCTAGGAACAATTGGTGTGAACTGACAGGCTACTCAGATGTAGATTATGCAGGATGCAAAGAAGATATGAAGAGTACCTCAGGAACATGCCAATTCCTTGGAGGAAGACTGGTCTCTTGGAGAAGCAAGAAGCAGACCAGTGTAACAATCTCCACAGCAGAATCAGAATATATTTCTGATGGGAGCTGTTGTGCTCAACTGCTATGGATCCAACATCAACTTGAAGACTACAATCTAAAGATGACCAAAACACCCCTGTTTTGTGACTCTTCCAGTGCAATCTCAATTGCTAAGAACACTGTCTCATACAGCAGGACTAAGCACATTGAGATCAGGTATCACTTCATCAGGGAGCATGTGGAGAATGAAGATATCATCCTTGAGTTTGTTACCACAGACAAACAAGTGGCTGATATATTCACAAAGCCCCTAGATGAAGCTAAGTTTAAATTCTTCAAATTCCAATTAGGAATGTTAAACTTAGAGTAAATTTCAACTTACTGCTCACTAATCTCCCTACATATAATAGTAAGAAGAACCTACAGGACAAGTGCTGAGATATCTGAAAGATCGTCGACAAACAACATCTGCAAGGCCTATAATGAAAAAGTCAGAAAGGGGGAGAAAAGAATAACCTGAGAAGAGAAGAGAAGATACATCATGTGATGTACGACATCAAGGGGGAGTAAAGAAAAAGATGTGCATCACATCAAGGGAAAGCTACCAGCTCAAGAAGATAAGATGCAAAAACTAAGGAAATGGTAACTATGTTAACATCTAATGTATAAAATCACATCTGAATGCTCAGTGCAAGTAATTTTGAATTGGGGTTCTGACTTCTTCAAATAGGGGGAGATTGTTGGGAATCTTAACATCATGATTCCTGATTTAGAGAAGTCACAAATTCAAGAGAACTGCTCTATGTATTTGATTACCCTCTTAGCATTATCATTTCAGTAAAAGACAAGTATATGCACATCGTTGAAATGATGGGCAAAGCAAAGAAGAATGATGTCTAATGTCGTCGAAAAGAATCCTTGACGTCGATAAGGCTAAGTCAGAATGAATATCGTCGAAAAGAAGCCTTGACGTCAATAAGGCTATGTCAAAATGAATATCGTCAAAAAGAAGCCTTGACGTCGATACGGCTAAGTAAGAATGAATATCATCAAAAATAAGCCTTGACGTCGATAAGGCTAAGTCAGAATGAATATTGTCAAAAAGAAGCCTTGACGTCAATAAGGCTAAGTCAAAATGAATATCGTCGAAAAGAAGCTGACGGGTCCAATTTATATACTGATTTTCGGACTCATCCGGGCTATTTTTCCTGCATTTGTACTTCAGTTTTTGTTAGTATTTGGTTATATTCATCATGTTCATTCTTTTACTTGAAGTGCATGTTTAGGCCCGTTGTAGTGTGCAGTTGCACACTACATTGCTGGGGGTAAGCACTCTGTGCTCCCCATAGTATCTCTATTTTTATGTTGGAGCTGGAGGTATATTCCTAGCTGGGTTGATGTGCTCACAGGTGGTTGAAGCATCCCCTTTTTGTCCAGAAATCATGATTGTGTATAACGCACGCTCGTGTATTTTATTGACGCACCGACGGCTGCGGTCGTGCGCCTTCATCTGGGTAGAAAATGATGTTCTGCCATTGACCGTGCGTCTTTACGCACGGGCAGTTGCCCGTGCGCGAAGGAATCGCACGATCGACCTATTTAGCCTTGTTTATCGCCAATCAGAATTTGTCTGTGCGTTTTTACACACGGGCAGATTTGCCCGTGCGCGAAGGAAATGCACGGGCACTGCTGCTTCTTCCTCAAGTCAGTTTATTCATTAAATAACGCACGGGCAACGCACGGTCGTGCGTTCGCCCGTGCGTGACCAAATTTCTGACCTTTTTCTATAAAAGCTGCAGTTTTCAACCTAACGGGGAGAGGCCCTAGAGCTGCGATTTTTCCGCCGCAAAGGGAGTTCCAGCTCCGTTATTTCCCCTCCTTCCTCCACCTCTTGCCCAAGGCCACCTCACATCATCCAAGCACTTCAAGGAGAGGATTCTACACTCATCTTCATCACTAAGCTAGGAGTTCTTCGCATCAGACGTGGCCGGATTGTATTTTACCGGAGAAGATGGGTCCATTGGGAGGAAGTGACAACCCTCCTCTACCCCGGACGATAGCTGGGACCGAGCTAGGATGCGGGTTGACACCCCGACGATTCCTACCGTGAATCTACAGCAAGCCTCCGGATTCGGTTGTATCTCTTGCACTTTTCTCTTCTTAGATTATTGTTGTTAGTGTAATCTTCTGTATTTGATGATGTTTATACTCTACACTTGATTTAATTTGTATTTCGTTGTTATGCAATGATATTATTTGTGTAATGAGTACTTGAGGTGAGCTCTTGTGGTAGTGTTGGTGTGATTGTGTGGTTTGGCTGCACTAGCAATTGCTAGGTGTGAGCTTTGTGACGAGGTGCTTGCGACCCTCATTCCGCAAGCCTACTCGTTCATCCGCCTAGTGAAGTGTGGCATAGCGGCCTGTGTAATCCATTCGCCTAACGTA
The DNA here is from genome assembly GCA_033032865.1 of Dactylorhiza incarnata. Classification (NCBI taxonomy): domain Eukaryota; kingdom Viridiplantae; phylum Streptophyta; class Magnoliopsida; order Asparagales; family Orchidaceae; genus Dactylorhiza; species Dactylorhiza incarnata. The sequence continues at coordinate 7,365,280 of JAWHQI010000068.1, forward strand.
GCAGCGCGCTCAAGGCCTGCACAAATCGATTCCGCTTGCCTACTCGTAAATCCGCCCTTGTGAAGTTGTGCGTTCAAGGCCTACGTAGTTTTCCATCCTGCCTGGCGAGGCATTGCATAGGAGTAGTTGTAGTTGTTTTCTTTTATTTTCCAAAAGCCAAATCAACTCTCCCGCAATCCATCCGACTTAAGGACTTCAATCTCAAGTCCGTCCTCAATAGTTAACTCCACCTTACCGTGTTCCTTCAAGATCGATACTTGGGGATTCACTCCCATATTTTATATTACTTGAACGATCGGCACACTTCCATTTCGTGCCGCAGTCTAGCTACCGCCTATAACGGTGTGCGAGATTTGCGCATCAAGTTTTTGGCGCCGTTGCCGGGGATGAATTCGTGTAGATCGACCTGTTTAGCCTTGTTTATCGCCAATCTAAATTTGTCCGTGTGTTTTTACGCACGGGCGGATTCGCTTGTGCGCGAAGGAAACGCACGGGCGCTGCTGCTTCTTCCTCAAGTCAGTTTATTCATTAAATAATGCAAGGGCAACGCACGGTCGTGCGTTCGCCCATGCGTGACCAAATTTCTGACCCTTTTCTATAAAAGCTGTAGTTTTCAACCTAACGGGGAGAGGCCGTACAACTCCGTTTTTTCCGCCGCAAATGGAGTTCCTGCTCCGTTCTTTCCCCTCCTTCCTCCACCTCTTGCCCAAGGCCACCTCACGTCATCCAAGCACTTCAAGGAGAGGATTATACACTCATCTTCATCGCTAAGCTAGAAGTTCTTCGCATCAGACGTGGCCGGATTGTAGTTTACCGGAGAAGATGGGTCCATTGGGAGGAAGTGACAGCCCTCCTCTACCCCGGACGATAGCTGGGACCGAGCTAGGATGCGGGTTGATACCCCGACGATTCCTACCGTGAATCTACAGCAAGCCTCCGGATTCGGTTGTATCTCTTGCACTTTTCTCTTCTTAGATTATTGTTGTTAGTATAATCTTCTGTATTTGATGATGTTTGTACTCTGCACTTGATTTAATTTGTATTTCGTTGTTATGCAATGATATTATTTGTGTAATGAGTACTTGAGGTGAGCTATTGTGGTAGTGTGGGAGTGAGTGTGTGGTTTGGCTACACTAGCAATTGCTAGGTGTGAGCTTTGTGACAAGGTGCTTGCGACCCTCATTCCGCAAGCCTACTCGTTCATCCGCTTAGTGAAGCATGGCATAGCGGCCTGTGTAATCCATTCGCCTAACAAAGCAGCGCGCTCAAGGCCTTCACAGTTTGATTCCGCTTGCCTACTCGTCCATACTCCCTTGTGAAGTAGTGCGTTCAAGGCCTACGTAGTTTTCCATCCCGCCTGGCGAAGCATTGCATAGCGGCATTGCATTGGAGTAGTTGTAGTTGTTTTCTTTTATTTTCCAAAAGCCAAATCAACTCTCCCGCAATCCATCCGACTTAAGGACTTCAGTCTCAAGTCCGTCCTCAATAGTTAACTCCACCTTACTGTGTTCCTTCGAGATCAATACTTGGGGATTCACTCCCAAATTTTATATTACTTGAACGATTGGTACACTGCCATTTCGTGCCGCAGCCTAGCTACCGCCTATAACGGTGTGCGAGATTTGCGCATCAGAAGCCTTGGCGGCGATAAGGCTAAGTAAGAATGAATATCGTTGAAAATAAGCCTTGACATCGATAAGGCTAAGTCAGAATGAATGTCATTTAAAAGACCAAGGAAAAGTCCGTGTCGAAGATATCATTGAAAAGAAATTGTGTCGTCGAGAAGACTAAAGAAGGTCATATGAAGACGGGCAGTTTCAAGGAGAATAGTCTGTCGACATGATATCAATCATGTCGTCGACAAGATAAGGTGGTTACAGCGATATCTAGCAGACAAGGAGATCTTGCCGACATCTGTTTGATGACTTTGTGTCGTCTTAAGCTCGAGTGTAGAAGAGATGTCCCGTATCGTCGAGATATTACTATCTGATGAAGAATTGAAGAAGAAACCTATTGAAGACATCGACAAGTCCTGTCGTCGAGATATTGTCCATGTCATCGTAAAAATGGAAATATCTCTGAGACAGATTCAAAAGTAGCCAGACGCGCTGTCAACATTTAATGTCGTCGTCTGATTGTCCAATCAGCGCGTACTCTTAAGGCATGGGGGGCCTGTCAGAATAGGACATCATAGGAGACCGTTAAGCGACATCTCAGTCCTATAAAAGGGAAGAGTGGATGCCCTAAACTCTCTCTAGAATCCTGGAACTTAAGAGAATCTCCCTAAGCAATCTTGAATAGAACAGCAACGACGGAGATAAGCAAAAACAAGAACGGAGAACAAGTTGATCTTCACCTTTTGTTCTCAAGAGAATCAGTATAGCTTCATCGACTGATAAAGAAGAGTTCCAGTTAGAAGATAGCTTGGAGAAGATTTGTACTATTTAGCCTCAAAGCAAAAGCATCTTCTTCAAGAAAAGAAGCCTATCTCCATCAGGCAGAAGAACATATTGCAAAAATTTCATTGCAAGGCTTGCAAGCCAAAATTGTAAGATCTATTTTCAAATCTGCGTGTCAAGCTTGAGGGCTTGAGGTCTATGAGGCTTGAGGGCTAGGGCATAGGACTTGCGGGTCCAAACGTGTCGAGCTTGCGGGCTCGGGTGCAGTGAAGGGGCTTGCGGGCCTAGACTGTAGGCAAGACTTGCGGGTCTGTGCTGTGTAGGGCTTGAGGGCTTGAGTGTCGAGCTTGCGGGCTCGGGTGTAGTGAAGGGGCTTGCGTGCCTAGGCTACAGGAACTTGCGGGTCCGAGTTGTATGGCTTGCAGGCCGGAGACATTGGCGGAGCTTGCCAAGCCTAGCACACTGCTGGGTAGGCGCAGAGGGACAGAGGACTACTCAAGACACCCGGTCTTGAGGAACCTCTATACATCTTGTTTTGTGTGTGTGCTGAGATTTTCTGTGATTCTTCTGTGCAATGCTTCCATTAAACTCATTTCTTGCAAAATATTTTAAGACAACAGTAATCACCTAACCCTCCCCGTTTGGTGATTGTTCTATAACTAACATCGTCATTATTCTTGCTAATCCAATAGTACTGAACATTAAACTTAATAAACAAACAATATAATCACATCATATTAATATTGTGCAATTCACAACTAAGTTGTAATGACCCAGGCCCAACTCAATTGGTGATGAGAAGTGAAAGAACTATATAGTTAAGCGTGCTCGGGCTGGAGTAGTACTGGGATGGGTGACCTCCTGGGAAGGCCCCGTAGAGGCGCTTAACTGGATCACTTCTCACCAAAGGGAGGTTGTGGCCACCAACAACCCGCCTGTGGGCTGGAGAGGGGTTGGGGTTCTTGGGCTGCAGCCGGGTAACGATGCCAGCTGGGTCCTGCTGGAGCTCTCGGTGGACGTTGTCCCGATTGAGTCGGGCCTGGGTCGTTACAATAAAAAGTGCACTTTTTTTTGTAACGTCCCAAGGCCCTGGACTTACCATCCGGACAACATCCACCGACAGCCTCGCCTGGCGACCGTTATCGAGCTGCAGCCCAAGCACCCCAACCCCTCTCCAACCCACAGGAGGGTTGTTGGTGGCCCTAGCCTCCTGCAGCACAATTGGTGATGAGAAGTGAAATAACTATATAGTTAAGCGTGCTCGGGCTGGAGTAGTACTGGTATGGGTGACCTCCTGGGAAGGCCCCGTAGAGGCGCTTAACTGGATCACTTCTCACCAAAGGGAGGCTGTGGCCACCAACAACCCTCCTGTGGGCTGGAGAGGGGTTGGGGTGCTTGGGCTGCAGCTCGGTAACGATCGCTAGGCGAGGCTGTCGGTGGACGTTGTCCCGATGGTAAGTCCAGGGCCTTGGGACGTTACATAAGTACCAAGATTCATCTTCTTCCACAACCAACAAATCACATCATAGTATGAAGATAATCAAATAAAATTTATATTGTTCATTACACAACAAAATAGGCAAAACGTGTTAGTATTTTAGTGAAAACAATAAAACATTGACTAATATGTTGTACCTGATAATTGAATACACACTAATTTCACATCATTCAATATATTTCACATCATTTAGTATTTTCAAAATCAGGCATTATTCACCATACAACTTTGGAAAAGAGGTTCAGTATTTTCACATTAAAAATTGCAATATACTGTCGTATTATTGCTATCTTAATAGTATGTACAAATATCGACAATATTATTGCTAATCCAACAGTATTGAACTTTAAACTTAATAAACAACCAATATTATAACATCATATTAATACGACAGTGTTTTGGTGACATAACTAGTATAAAATACGACAGTTTTTTATAAGTTACCTTATAAAAGCACCAGTATTTCGGTCGCAGTTGCGGGTCTGCACAAATACTCCAGAACCAGTCTTCCGGTAGATAACTGTTTGCACGCCTGTGATCTTTTGGGCAGTATTTCCGTCTAATACTGTAATTTCTAGCAGGTTGTAAATTATAGAAAGTCAATTACGAAGATCTTGATTCAATATAATTTTCAAAAAATTTCTCTGAAAATACAGACGTTGCAGGGCCTCTAGGGCACATCGCGCTATGTACATTCATAGATAATGGAGAATCATACCAGGTTGCCGCTGCTTGAGAAGGAAGAGGAAGGACTGTAAAAATCGCGGTCGTGGGAGAGGAGGTTTCAGAGGGGAGTCGTCAAAATCGCCACTGTTCGAGAAGGAAGATGAAGGGCCGTGAAAATCGCCGTTGTGGAAGAGGGGGTTCGTAGGAGAGGCATCTTGCATGAGAAGGAACGCTGAATTTTTCGAAAACCCATGGGGCCCGGTTTGGTTCAATATCGCCTATTTATCTCTCGCACCTATTTCTAGGTGAGAGATACTCACCTAATTTTTTTTCATTATTTAAAGCCTTTTGGACTTTCCTGAATGTGTGCTAGTTTAGTCATGTGAATGGTCGAAGCTTGCGATAGGCGACAAGATCATCTTGAAACTTCATGCTGTGAATTTGGTTTTAACCTTGGCGCGAATTTATCATTATGTTGAAATTTATTTTGTTATGGATTTAATGTTTAATTTGAATTTGGAGATTTATTGAAATTAATTGGATCCATCTTTAGTAATTTCAAATTAGGCTCAACCTATTAAAGCCTAAATTTATTTAATGTCATTCATTCTAAGATTTGGTGAACAAGTTTGGAAGGTGAGCCTCTCTCTTCCCCCTTGTTTTCGAAACCGCTTGCGCCGAGCCTTCTTCCTTCTGTTTTCCGGAGAAGCAAGCTTTCTGCCACCACCTTGTGTTGAACTACATCATCAGTCCTCCCATACTTTAGCTATCGGGCGTCCCAGTCCTCACCATAGACAAGCCAAGTACTCATCTTCTTGGCCACCGATTTTCATCCACATTGGATCATTCATTTTTTGCTCAAATCACATCAAGAGCTATTTATTCTTTTCACTTCTTATGTGATGTAAAATATTATTGTAAGATCATGTTTGGTATACTTCTGTTTAGATTAGATTAATTCATATTACAAGAAATTTGGGTTTTCTTAACGAAAAATTTGATTACTAAATATTGCTGGTTGGTTGATACGCACAGCTCATGTCACGAATTTAGTATATAAATATATTGCGTATTTTTAGTCAAGCGCATATATCATTTGTAATTGTTGATTCGCTGTATCATGGTAGTATTCCATTGGGCTTTTGTAAATTCCATACTTCATCTCTCCTTCTATTAGTATACCTAATTTCAGAGTGATTATCGGGGGGGGGGGGGGGGGGGGGGGTGATTTTTTGTTAATACTAATGTAATGAAAAGAAAACTAATTTAACGTGTGGCTCGGCGGCACTGCTTCGCTCCTCTGTGGGTCCCTGACCTTCGCTTCATACGCACTCACACAATGAGGGTCACCTTCACCTCTTCTCACCTTCGCAGGTCGCAATCCTCTGCTTCGCGCACTCGTTGTTGTGCCTTGCACTTGCAAAGGTCAACCACTCTAACGCCCCTGAATTTCCAGAAATTATTTTAATCCTTCTTTAACGTCATTTTTGACGTAAGGGCGTCACGTTAGTGCGAAGTTAGCAGTGTGCTGTCGTTTGCTCATTTTTGCGTTCGTTCGGTCAATTCGACCAAATTTTGGAGTGTGCCAGATTTAGAAAATTTTACGTTGGAAAATTAAATTATTTAATTTTAGAGAGGCTCGTCGATGTTTCGTAGCGATCCGAGCATTTTTAGAGCCCCAATGATTTTTCAAAGATTTGTCTAATTATCGTCGCCTCAATCTTCAAAAATTTATATCTTGATTTTGCTCGTCAGATTCTGATTTTGACTTCTCCGTTGGATTCGCAGAGCCGATGTTTGTCTTCGGTGCGTTTTTCATTGGAATCGGCGATCGTTGGTTCGGCCTTCTTTTCTTATTATTAATATAATTATTATCATTATTATTTAGCTTTGGTGTCTTCCTCCATCTAAAACTTCTCCTTCTTCCTCTTTTCATTATTATTATCATTATATATATGTATAATATTATTCTTCTTCTTCTTTTCTTATTATTATCATTATTATTATTATTATTATTATAAATTTAAGTGTGGATTTGCTGTCATCCACCTTCTTCCTCTATCTGATTATATATATATATTATATAGAAATATCTTTCTCCATTATATGTATATATATTAATTTACTATTCCTCTTCTTCCTTATTTCTTCTTTCCTGAGCCGAGCCAGATTTTCGAGAGAGAGAGAGAAAGAGAGAGTGTTTAGGGTTCCCGAGCTTTCCGACCGCCACCGACGGAGCTCCGGTTCGCGAAATCTTTGCCGGAGCATAGTTTTGGAAAGCTCTCACCATGCTCTTCTTGTGCGTGTAAGTTTTCTTCACTTCGTAGATTTTTGGCGCTAGGTTTAGCGGCCCTAATCCTCTTTTCGTCCTATTTTTTTGTAGATTCTACATGCGCATGCCGTGTTTGAGCCAATCCTTGGCGTGGAGGGCTTGAGAGGCCGTTTTTTCGGTGATCTGAGTAAAGGCAAGTGGTGGTTTGCATTCTTTCCCCCTTGGCTTGTGTTTTCCTTCAGGATTCTTTTTAATCCTCTTTACTTTTTGGAAATTAGTGTTTTTGATTTACTTTGCCCTTAGTTGCTGTTAATTGAGTTGTGATGGTAGTCCTGATCTGGGCTTTGTTAGTAGTGGGTTAGGTTTGTTTAGAATGAAAAAGAGAGAAAATCTGTGTGCTAAGTCAAAATCAGCGGGCATCCCGTTGATCGACAGGACCTCCCATCGATCGGCGGGACCATCCCATCGATCTTGGCCTTAGCTGGGGAGAAAGTCTTTTTCGAATTCTCTATGTAAGAATCGGTCTCCCATCCCATCGATCTGGCTCCTGTCCCATCGATATTGACGTTGTAAGCTCTTCCCATCGATTTGCCTTTATTTTTCCGTCGATCGGCACCCGTCCCGTCGATCGGTACCCGTCCCGTCGATAGACACCCCTTCCCGCCGATCGATGAGAGAGGGCAGAGATGTCTTGTTTCCAGTCGATTTTGGCTAATTTCGAGTCGACTTTTTCTTAAGCGTTTTCCAGTCGATTTGACCGAGCCTTTCCAGTCGATTTCGTCGATCCTTGTCCTTAGCCGGGTAGCCTTATTCTCTAAGTAAAAATCGATGGCTCTTCCCATCAATCGACGGGACAGTCCGCCGATCGACGGGACAGCCAGTCGATTTTTGACTTTTCCCGTGTTGAAACTCTTTTTCCTGGTTTTGTTTCTCTTCCCCTTTAATGCTTTTTTCCTTCCCCTTTTATGCAAGTGTAGTTTTGACTGTGGTCTTTCTTGTTGTCCTGATAGACTCTTTCAGAAAGGTATTTCTCTATGTATTCCCAGAAATTAAGTTTCTTCTTGTGTATTCTGATTCCTGTTATACCATTGACTTGTTCCAACATTTTCCCTGGGTATTTCAAGAATTTATTGGAATTTCTGTCCTAAATTTTATCAGTCTTTCTGTCCAGAACTCCCAAGTTTTCTGTTTAATCTGCCTTTGACTTTTGAGTATTTAAACCTTCCAGACACAGTCTTCTATGTAATTTTGTGTTAACTTTCTCAGTGAGGGGTAATTATTTGTCCTCACTGTCTATAGTTATCTGGTTGAATGTAAAGGTTCTCTTAGTGGTTTTGGGCTGCAAATAGCAGTCCTTCTCCTTAATGACTTTGTTTTCCTGGAATCTAGTTAAGCTAGGTTCTCTTGTTAATTGTGTAGTCCTTTTTGGGTTGGTTTTGCTGTGTGATTGAAAGTCCTTCATTTCTGTCTTCTTCTTCTTCCTTGTATACCTAACCTGTTGATTTTAGGTTAGTGGCTGTTGTTTTCCCCTTTTGGTTCTTGATTGGTTTTCTGGGTTCTTGATTCCTGCTGTCAACCCCCTTAGAATATGGATAGCTTCTATTTACTTGTTTAGTTATGTTACCAGGTAGTCTGATAAGACTTCCCTAGGTTTCAAAATGTTTGCTTTTCTTAAGATTGTGTAATTATTTCTCCTTTATTAAGCTTTCCGTCGGCTTTTGTTAAGTCTTTTTCCTGTCGACTTCGTCGCATATTCTGAATTGTTTCAGCATATTTTAATGTTCGGTTGCCGGATGTTCCAGGTTATCTTAAGCTATGTTATCAAGCATTCTTAAGTTCTTTTGTTGCGACTTTAGATGAAGCTATGCTTTATTCGTCGAGATGTCCCGTAATTGTTAAGTGATCATTTATGGTGTTATTTCATGGCTTTCGTCGTGTTGTTGCGAGAAGTTCATTGGGAGTCAAGTTTGGACTCGCCGGGGTGTTTTCTAATAATCTGTTGAGTATTATTCTGGTGTTTGGCCTTCGTGTTAAGCTTATCTTGGCCGTGTTCCGGCACCAAGCTTTGCATGGTGTCGGCTTGCTGAAATCTTCAACATGCTATTAAGTTGATGTTGATCTAATGATTAATTGTTGAATAATGTGCTTATTGATTCTCTCGTCTTGAGTTGTGGTTAAAACCATCTAAAATATTATTGTTTTCCTGCCTTGCACTCTTTGTTTGGCCTGTTGGATTTGAAGAGCGATGTTTGCTCTGTTGGTTATTGAGAGCCAGGTATGCTCTATTGGGGGTCTGTTGGTTGTGTGAGCTAAAAGTCTCCGCCACAATGCCTCTATTGGGCTGTTGGTTTGTGTAGACTGGAGTCACCGCCATGAAACCCCTGGTTTGGTTTATTTTGGGCTAAGGTTGGCAATGGATAAAGGACCACCACCTCCGCGCCCGTTTGTGGATCATACACCCGAGGACTTGTATTTTGCCCGGCGTTAAATGATGCCTTTTCTTGAGCTGATCAGTCTCAAGTGCTTATAGCTTATATGCTTATATATAGGTGTAATATATTTTGTTTGATCACCACCTTTGAGCCGCAGTAGCTGACAAGTGGTTGGTTTTGATCAATTTGTCTATTACTTTGGTGCAAGCAGTTCTCTTACCGAGTGCACTCGTTTGAGCTGGCTCAGGTTGTTGTAAGCTAATTTGTGCTTATCTGTTTAGTTCTCCTTTCTGCATTCTATTATTTTTTATTGCTGCTAACCCTTGTTTAGAATCCTGGTTTTATTCTTGCTACCACTTGCACTTTCTTGCTGAGGCATTCTTTTCTTTTGAATGCCTCAGGCTCGGAGTTGTAGCGATTTGGGTGGTAGAGTTGGTGTCTTCAGAGCTACAGTTAGTTGTAGTTGTTCGCTCTCCCCTCACTGTTGTGAGGTAGTTGTTCCTTTGCTTCAGTTGTAGATTTGGTTTTTTAGTGTTAGACTACTTGCTAGCTTTTCTGCTGTTACTTGCTAGTCAGTTTATATACTTGCTCTCTGGGATGTTTTATGTTAGGATGCATGAGTTATTTTATGTATAGAAAATGTCATTTTTGCATAGCATGATTTTTAGTAAATGTCACCTATTTGAAGATCGTATGAAAAACCTTTCTTTACTTATACTAAATTTAGAGATGTGCACATCATTTCTGAACTGTTTGATCTTCATGCTCATGTAGGATATATTGAACCTATTTTCTGCTGCGTAAGTATAGTTTTCTACTCGTGGACTAATTGATCCACTGGACCAAGGGACACGATCTTAAGCTAAAAATATAAATTCTTTTTATTTAACTCAATCATTTCATGTTTTCTATAATTGTTCGCAAGGAGTGTTTGCCTGAGCATCTGTAGTTGTCCCCTGCATGACGTGACATCATGACGCATATTTTCCCCTTGCTTTGATAATATTTATTAAATTCGTGGGAAAATGCGGGTTGTGATAGTTGGTATCAGAGCTAGGTTAGCAAGGTTGCTGGGATAGTCTGGTTGGCCCGATTAACTGCCTGGTGAGAATCGTTATTCATTGCAAACACACACCAAAGGGTAATCCGTATGTCTTTGCTGAAGCATGAACACTACACGCATATCATGATAAGAAGTATATGAGACATATTATGTAGTATGAGATGCATAATATGTGTTTCTATATGGATCCTCATATGTGACAACATGCGACGGTTATGTAGTATGGGATGTGTTGGAAAAAACTCCTTTTATTTAACTTAACAAATTATCTAAAAAGTGATTATATCTTTTAGGTTGAATTATCCATTGTATAGTGAGGGTAATCTGATTATTATATGTCTTAGGATGTCACACTCAACCTAGGGTGTCAAGACCATATCAAGAGAAGAAAAATTTGGGTGGAGTTAACAGTTGCGTCGAATAGAAATCAATGCAACATCGAGTTATTGTCGACGATAATTTGACTAGAAGTCCAAGCAACTCACCCCTTCTTTCGGAGTAGATCAAGTCGACGCTACGTCGAATAGATATCGATGTAGAGTCCATGGACCTGTCGAAGTACCTAGAAAAGTCGGCGTAGCTTCTACTTTAACTCAACGCAGAAGAAAGAATCTGTCGAAGATATCTGAAGTCGACGCAATGTCAACTATAATTCGACGTAGATGATGAAGTTCAGAGTCAAGTCTTCAACTCGATGGTTACGCCGATAAGATATCGACGCAACATCGACAAGCGGACTTCAGTCATAGCAAGAATGAATTTGAAGCTGCTCTTACAAGGCATCGAAGGCGCGTTGAAAAGAGAGAAAGAGAACTCGATGCTACGTCGAATACAGTCTGAAAAGGAAACCTTTTCAGCTATCATTTTGGACCCTCTCTCATGGCCCATAATATTGAATACCGTTCTCCAACGGCTCATTTATTGTCTCAAATAGAAAGAAGAATTAAAAGAGGACAGAAATCTTTCTTAGAAACAAGCTTACAGTTGGTGGACGGGTCGTGAATTAAAGAAGAAAAGGAAGAGAAATTGTGAAGGGCAAAATACCTTTTCCAGACCTACCAGAAAAGGAAATCAATTCAAATTAAAGAGGGACAATAAAAGGGAGGAGCAGAAAGAGAAAGTGGGTGCATTCATTACAATCGGCTGAAGTTTTTCAATTAGGGATTTCTCTTCTTCTTCTTCCTTCTGGAACCCTAATAGAGAAAAGACAGTGAAGAAACTAGAACTGCTCTCCCTCTCTTAGAACAGAACAACTGAAGGTTGCTCATCATCAATATCACATAGCATCCAGAGTTCAATCATAAGGAAGAGAAAGGATCTGACAATCATAGCTCCTGCAAATCATCACAATCATAAGCAGGAGTTCATTATCAGCAGATCCAGTGAAAGAATATAGAAGCCGTTCTTGAGACAGGCTTCATAAGAATTCTGAGAACACAATTCTTCTTCCTCCCCCTTCTTCTTTCTCCTTCTCATTCCTAACTGTAAAAGTGTTTTAAGAATCCCTCTTCCAAACAATTCCGTGGTTCATGATCTCCTTATCAAAATATCATTGGTTCAAGATCTCCTTATCAAAATATCCGTCATTCATGATCTCCTTATCAAAAGATCATTGGTTCTAAGAGTCTCCTTATCAAAAGACTCAGGCACATGTGGTGCATTCCTACCAGGTGGTAGAAGAGAGGACTACCCATATTTTGGGGAACTTTTATAAAATCTTTGTGTCTTCTATTGTGAATTTTCTGTGCTGTCTCATTCCTTTTTACTGTTTTCCCGCTTTACTTAACAACACTTGTTTTATTCTGTGTGTGGAATTGTTGGAGCATAATACCTAGTGTTTTATTGTGTTTGCACAAATTGGATAGAAATAATTTTTAAATCTCTATTCACCCCCTCTTGAGTATACTCAGAGGCACACTGTGCACTTTCATTTGGTATCAGAGGGAGGTTGATCATTAAAAGGTTAACACCGTGATCAAAAAGACCTCCTACTCTTATCTCTTTGTTTCAAATATTTTTTATAACGAAAATGAGTTCTAAGGATTATGCTTCTATAAGACCTCTAGTGTGTAATCTGAATATGTTTACACTCTGGAAGGCCAGAATAAAACTTTATATGAATTCCATTGATGAAGATATCTATAATGTCATTCTCACATGTCCTCCTGCTCCAGATAGACCAAAGGCAGGAGAATCCTGAACAAGAGAGGCTGTCCCAAGAATTGAGTGGACAGAGGCTGAGAAGAACGTCAAGGCATGTGATGCCAAGGCCATGAATATTCTGGTTTCAACAATATCAGATGACATTTTCCAGAAGCTTGCTGAATGCCAATCAGCAAAAGAAATCTAGGATTCTGTCACCAGAATCGTGGAAGGGAGTTCAGATGAAAGAAAGGACAGAATGTCCCTTCTCATATCCTAGTATGAGAACTTTCACAAGAAAGCTGAAGAATTTGTTGCTGATATGTATGATAGATTCTTCATTAGCATTAATGAGCTCAGAGGCTTGGACAAGGACATATCCTTGACTGAAATTAATGATAAAATCCTCATGTGCTTGCCTAGCTCATGAGATTCAAGGATCTGGGCCATCAGAGAGTCCAGGTGCTACATAGAAATCTCTACTGAAGCTTTGCTAAGAAAGCTTAAGTCATATAAGATGCTTCTGAAGAACAGGGCTGAGTCTGAAGAAAGGGAGACTACTCCAACTCTTATCCAAAGGAGCCTTGCCCTGAAAGCTACTAAAGGAGAGCCCTCTACTACTGAAGATGAGTAGTTCAATCTCCTAGCAAGGATTCAAGAAATGCTTCAAGACAGAAGAATCAAGGAGAAGAGAAAGGGACTCAAGGCCCATGTATGATAAAACTCCAAAGATGGAGATTATCTGCTTCACTTACAACAAACCAGGGAACATAGCTCCTCAGTGCGCACAAGAACAAAGGGACAGAAGCAGCAAAAAGGATAAAAAGAAGAAGAAGAAGTCTTTCAAAGGGAAAGACAAGAAGAAAGCCAATGGCTTTATTGCTGAAACATGGAGTGACTTAGAAGTTGAGTTAAGCTCATCATCATCTGAAAGTGATGATGAAGTAGAAGCTGAAGCACCCTGCATGATGGCACTGCGGATGTCATCAGATGATGAAGAGGAATAGGTATCAGTATTTGATGATTTTGATTTTAGTTCAGATGATTTTAAAACTTGTTTAAAGATTTCTCTATTGATCATCTTAGGGTAGAAAGACAATTAGACACAGCTAGGACTGAATTAGAAAACCTTAAGCAAGATGACATATACCTAAGAAATCCAGACTTAACAAATGAAATTAATAATAAAGAGTTAGAATTGATTGATATTAGAAAAGAAAACATAAAACTAAAAGAAGAGATAGCAAAGGCAAATACCATTGAGGACTCACTCAATGGGAGGAGTCAGAACCTCAAAGACATCACAGAAAATCTCTCTATGAGATTTAATCACCTAGGGTTAGGAGTAGAGCCCTCCACTAGCACAGATGCACATAGGAAACCTACCTGGAAAAATCTAGTATCTTTTGTTAGACCTAGTGAGTATCAACCAAGTGAGAAAATTACATCATCTAAGGGTAAGGCTATAGTTACCCAGATAGGATAGATGGACCTAACAAAGTAAATCTGAACAAAAAAGAAAAACCCTTATGCAAGAATAATGTAGAGAAATTAAATAACCTCAACCAACAAGTTAAAGCAAAACCTAGGGTAATAAAACATTCTGCTGATCTTCTATATTTAAATACATTCTATACTCATTTCAAGTATCAAAATAATAGGTTTGGGAAACCCATTCCTTATCATCCAAAAGGGACACATGAAAGACCCTTCTATTCCTTCATTGAACCCTACAATGGTAAAAGCAAAGGGGCCAAGGTAACCTGGGTTCCTTCTAATGTTTGAATTACTTGTGCAGGGTAAGGAAGGGGACTTTCTAGGAGATAGTGAGAAAAGGAATATAGAACTAAACTCAATCAAGGGAGTGATTACTTCTCTTAATTACCTTGTTATCTTTATAGGTCATAAAATTATTATCATAAACTCTATTTTCAATAAATATAATTGCTGGAAAAAACAACAAGAATTTTCTAAGGTAATGGATCTATTCATTCATAGGTGCGTCGAATAGAAGTCGATGTACCATTGACTCCTACTCGACGCCTGCATCAAGAAGCACTCAGAGTGGATAGTTCGAATAGAATTCGACGCAGTGTCAAGTTCATATCGACGCATGTGTCGACTCATTGGTCGTTGCTCAAAGTCGAGGTAGCATCGATTGGAAATCAACGTAACGTCGACAGGAATACGTCGACTTAAGGTCTGCTGAACTATCTCGAAGTTACGTCGAATACTAGTCGACGCAATGCCGATATAACAGCGCGCGCAGAACTGCTTCAAGAAGCAATCTCAACACAGCTTTGCGCGCCAAATAATAAGTTTTATCGATGGTGCGTCGAACTAAACTCTAAGTTGCGGCGATTCATCTTCTTTTAAGCAATTACAACGTCGAAACATTTACGCTATCGAATTTTCCTCTCCTTGCTCTCTTGTGTTCTCTTATTCCCCAGTTCTCTCGTGCTTCTCTCTCATTTTCTTTGCAGGTACCTATAATCTAATGGCTCCACCCAAGGTCAATTCTGGATTTGACATAGATGTGGTGTCATTTAATGCTGCTGCCGAAAGCTTCAAGGCTATTTTAGGCCTCTTTCATTCTGCTGGTTTAACAAAGCTTATCTCCACAAGGTGTAAGATACTAGATGTAGAACTTACAAAATTCAAGGATAGTATTTCTGTAGCAGATGGTGGTTCTCTCCAAGGGACAATTTCTGGTCAAGATATTAAAATATTTGAGGAAATTCTCTCCCAATCATTTGATCTACCCATTGGGACTGAATCAGATGAACTGTCAGAGGAAGAAATAAAGAATTTCTTGGTGATAATGCAGTTCAGGAAGGAGAAGCCAATTAATCTCAAAAAGATTGATGTGGTAGAAGAGTAAAGGTTTTTAGCTAACATTGTTGGGAAGGTTCTGCTATACAAGATTTCAGCCCATGATGCCATTCCCAGGCAGCAGTTGCAGATCATGGGAATTCTAGTTTTGCAAAAGAAGATTAACTGGGGGAGGTGTCTCCTAAAGATGATTGCTCATAAATACTCTAACAAGGAAAATGCCTTCATGAGGATAATGAGTCAGGTGCTGCTTCACCACTATCCTGGTGTGTGTAACTCAAAAGGAGTGGCTATTCCTCTTGGAAAGAAAATAAATATAGGAATATTCTCAAATTGAACCAGGCAAATCTTTAAGCCTGGTCAAGGTCCAGCTTCACCTCCTCACTCTCCTCCTCCTCAAAATTCTGAGAGCCATATACCAGATCCTCCAAGGGATAATATTCCTCCTCCTCCCTCTCCAACTCCACTAGACACTGTTCCAGATCACCCTCAGGATGATGTTCCAGCTCAACCATCTCCTCAGCAATAACAACAACAATAGCAGCAGATCCCTCAATTCATTCCATCCACTTCTGTCCCAAAACCATCACCTCACATTCTATCACAACATCCATCCTCCTCAGACTCTCAGTTTGCTCCACCACCACCTTCATCAATTCATATCTCTCCTGAAATCTACAATGCACTCTCTCCTATCCAAGAAGACTTCCCCCATCACCTCCTCCATCTACCTCTCATTCCCTTCCAATTGACCTTGAGCAGGTCATCTATAAGGCAGTTGGTCTTGCCTCCTCTACTTTTGCAGATCTAATGGCCTCTCAAGCAAGACATTTTGACAGGAAGTATTCCCAGATGGAGGTTGTATTATTAGATTCTACAAGATCCTTCCAGAGCCTCAAGGACATTATGTCTTCCTCCATGGTCACAAAATGTGTTCTTAACCTCTATTGCCAGCAAGGTTAAGAAGGTGGAGAATATTCTTAAGGAAGAAAGGTGATAGTTTGTTAGGATGTAGTATTAGTCACCTAGAGGGGGGGGGGGGGGGTGAATAGGTCTCTTTTATTTTTAGGCTTTAACCTAGTTGTTTTTTGATTTCAGGTTAGTTATATATCAAGCACACAGAAAACACACAATGGTTTATAGAGGTTCCTCAAGATAGGGTGTCTTGAGTAGTCCTCTTTCCCCCTTCACCTTTCTAACAATGATTTAGAAAAGGCCAACCCCTCTAAACTCAGCTCCAAAATATTACAACACTGATCCCTCAGGATCTCTCAGGTTTTCCCAAACCCTACCTCAGGCTCAACAACCCTACCTCAGGCTCAACAGCTCTACCTCAGGCTCAACAGCCCTACCTTAGATTTCACAAAGATCCTACACTCAAGCTGACCTCTCAGCTCTACTACTTAGGCCAAACAACCCTACATCCTCAGGCAAAGATGTCCTACAAACTCAAAACTGTTAAGTTCCTACAGAAGTAATAATAGATGATTACAATCATAAGATAGAGGATGTAACATACCCCAAACAACTAGACCACTAAGTTGGTTTTGTCATGACTAGGTCATGACAAAACCATAGGAAGCACTTAAGGGCATGTGGACTTAGGTAAGAAGGAGAAAACCCAAGTGGTCTACAAATAGCAATTTTTAGATACCAAGCCTAAGGTTGGACTTTAGGGCCTCAACTTGATCTTTTGACCCCACCATAGCATCCCTAGCCCAATAGGTGTCCTTTGGAGCACCAAGGGCCTATTGGGGTCAACCAAAGAGGTCAAATTGACCAAAGTCAACCCTAACCCTTAATTGGTCAAAGTAGCTTAATTAGGGTCAATTGGCCTCCACCATGCCAAATTGACCTTGCCCCTACCCTTATAAGGATATTAGGGACTCAATGGACCAAAAATCCCCATCACGGGGCCTCTAATTTGGCAATTTTACCAAAGTCAACCATAGCCCTATTTTGGTCAAAGTGACCTATTAAGGGTCAATTGACCCTCACCTTGCTAATTGACTCCACCTAGACCTTCCTAATCCCTAAGGGAGTCCAATGGGTCACTACCCACCCATTATGGTCAACCCAAGTGGTTTATTTGACCAAAGTCAACTCAACCCTAATTTTAGGTCAAAATCCCTATTTTGCCCAAATCAAGCCCAATCCACTTGGGCTAGACCAAATTGAAGTGATCCACTAACCCATGGGGTTGAGAATTACTCAATTTGCCACTGCAATTCTGTAAATGATGACTAGGAGAGATAAGGAGAGGTTTTCCCCCAAATTAGAGAGAGAGAGGATGAACATTCATGGTGGATGAATGTAATTGACCCATCAATCCTCCCCCAATTGATGAGCATTCATCTAACCTGGAAGAAACGAGGAATTTAGAGCATTTTCTAGCTCAACAAGGGGGCTGAATCAAGGGGAATCAAGGTGGCCGAAATCCTCCTTCATGGCCATTAATGGCAATTGATGGATTGGCCCCTCCCCTCCTCCAATTCAACTCCTTAACACCTTCAGGAGTCGGAGAGGAATGAAACCCCCCACTTTTCTGAAGAAATCAACCTCTCCAAGAGCAGATCGGCATGTCACCAAAAGCACCACCTCCGGCAATGGCGGCTCGCCGAAATTCGCGATTTCAGGCCACCACACAGGTCTGATCCGCTTCCCCTCTTCTAGTGCTAGATCCTCGACTGATTTGGGGCTTGATTCGAGCTCAATTGGGCTCGAATCGCGCTCCCAAAAGGGTTCATTTCGAGCCCTCTTTCACCTCCCTGAAACCCCTACTCCGGACACCACCAGTCGACAAAGGACCTCCTATCGCCGGCCACCACCTCAATGAAGGTGGTGGTGGCACTTGCCTGCCGGGGAAAGGTGAGGGTGGCCGGGAAATCAACCCGCAAAAGATCCCAGGACGGGCTGCTGTGGGCTGTAAAGCGATTGGGGATGGTGATGGACATCCGTCTGATCTGACGGGATATGCTAAGCGCAAATCAAATGATTTTAATAATCAAGTAATGTACATTTCTGTCACCTATTATGCTGTGCTTTGTTTTAAATATTAAAAATACTAGGGCCCCTCTGATGAAAAAGTGGCCAACATCAAAGTTGTATCCCTTGGTGTGTAGTTTAAATGAAAATTTGTTTCAGCCCAATAGGGAAACTATATCTCCTTGTAGAGCCATTTTGGTGGGACTGGTACCTAGGGTAGGGAAGTCACCTTTTCTTAAATATCTTTTGATAGGGAAATGTTATTGGCATGAAAATTGAAACCCAGGATAGTTGTGCCAACCCCCTTAACATATCCAAAGATGGGAATTTTAGGAGAATATTTTTCTAAGGTTTTTGAAATAATTTAATAATTCATATATTATTTAATTATAGGGTCTAATTACCTCCAATCCCCTCCGAATTTTGGTGGGTGATCTTTAGGTTTTTTATATGACCTTGTTAAAAATTTCAGCCCAATTGGGACTGTTTTAATTGGGTAATTTGCTAACCCAAGTTTGGTCAAACTACGTTAAATGTGCACTTGATGGAATTAGGTGGTCAAATCTCATCCAAGTGGAGTGAAACATTGGACACTGGTTTAGGATCACATCATGTTAAAATTTTTTAATTTGAATCATTTAGAAGTAAGCAGGAGTTGCATCAACTGAGTTATAGCCAAACAACCACAATGCCACACAACAACACAATAGACTATATTGAATCACAAAACTTGATTACAGTGCGAGGTATACATGGCGAGACATGATTCATAAGAATCACGAAGGAGAGAAGAACTAAACACACCAAAAACACAATTCTGGCGACCTGACAAGCTGAGACCGCACAGACCGCTGAACTCCAGAGACCGCCCGGCTTGTCCTGAGACTGCACGAATAGAATACAGGCAAGATGACCTATACTGCAAGACCGCCACCTCAGACCGCACGAACTGGAGCTTATTGAATTGAACGGAAAACAGAAGTTGTCGCCAGACTGCAACTCAGACCGCCTAACCACAGAAGGTCGCCTGATCGCTGAGCTCGCTGCTAACAGCTCAAGAACAACATACACCAGTTCGCAGACCAGCCACTGTCGAACTATTTATTCAAGCCACTGGGAAATCACCAAGGAAGGAGACCGCAACCTGCTGACCGCAAACCTGCGAACACAACAAACAATCAACTCGCTTCTGAGACCGCCCGACCTCAAAGTTGAGACCGCACAAAACAACCCGGGCTCTAGTTCTTACAGTTCTCATTATTAATGACCGGCCATGCACCCCTATTTATAGGCGAGAAGACAGATGTCATCACCGCCGCAAGAGATACAGTCACCACCCATCAGATCGCCAGCGGCCTCACAGAGCAGACCGAGCGATCACACCACTTGGACAACATCCTATCCAAGACCGCAAGTCAGCAACAGACCGCACACAAGCCGCGCGGACACAGATCATACCTTCCTTAGATCGCTAAGAACAAACCAATAACATCTGGCCAACTTCAGAAAAGTCGCCAGATCAACCTGCAAAGCCGCCCGGTCACAGCGTTTAGCTAAGCACAGGCCGCCCAGTCTTCTACAAAGAAGATAGATCAACCAAGCAAAGCAGACCGAGAAGAGACCAGAACAGCTAGAACAAACCGGCCAACATAGCAAACCGCTAGAGCTAGACCGGCAGAGCACCAACACAGAGACCGCGCGGTCTCTGCGATCACCAAAATACAGACCGCCGGCCACCTTCCACTTCACTTCAATAATTTCAACACTCCTCCTTGAAGTGGGAAGTGGAAACTAGCCCAAGTAAACTCCGCAACCAAGTAAACGGTCCCTTCGCCAGCGGCTTTGTGAAGATGTCTGCAATATTGTCCGCACTCCGAACATGCTCGACCATAAGAGATCCTCCCAACACCTTCTCACGAATGAAATGATGTTCAATCTCAATGTGCTTGGTCCTCGCGTGACAGACTGTATTATTAACCAGCTTGAGAGCACTCTCATTGTCCCCGTGTAGCATAGTGGGACCTCGAACCTTCTCATGAACGTCCTCCACCAACCTCCTGAGCCAAACAGATTCCTGAGCTACCAAGGCTGAAGCCTTGTATTCCGCTTCTGTGGTAGATACAGACACCGAGTCTTGCTTTTTGCTGCACCAAGAAATAGCTGTGGGGCCCGTCATAAAGACATAACCAGACATTGATCTCCAATCATCCACGTCTCCCCCGTAATTAGCATCCATGTACCCATGCAACTCCAAGCTTGACCCTCTCCTATATAGGAGACCCAGATCAGAGGTCGACTTCACATACTTCAAAATTCCTTTTGCCGCCAGAAGGTGAGGCTTCCGTGGTTCCGCCATGTACCGACTCACCTTGCCAACTGCATAAGCAATATCAGGCCTTGTGATTGTCAAGTAGATCAAGCTCCCAACCAGAGCTTGGAACACCAACGGTTCAGATGGAACTCTCCCCTCATCCTTCTGAAGTTTATGATGTTGTTCCAGAGGTATAGAGCTGCCCTTCCCTTCCTCCATGCCGAATCGTTGAACGATCCGCTCCGCATAACCAGCCTGAGAAATGAGCACTCCGCTCTCCCGCCTCCGCACCTCGAGTACAAGGAAATGGTGATGCTCACCCAGATCCTTCATCTCAAATCTGATAGCAAGCTCGACTCTCAACCTTGCTACTGCATCCTTTGAGTTCCCGGTGACGATAATGTCATCCACATACAGCAGTACAATAACCCAAAGCACCCCCTCCTTCTTGACGAACAAGCTAGAATCAGAGTCTGAAGCAAAGAACCCGCAGAATAGAAGATACTCCGCGATCTTCCCATACCACGCCCGAGGCGCTTGCTTCAACCCATACATGGCTTTCTTCAGTTTGCATACATAGTCCGGACAATCCTCTGAGATGAAGCCCGGCGGTTAGATCATGAAGATAACCTTGTCAATCTCTCCGTATAAGAAAGCATTCTTCACGTCGAGCTGCCAAATCTCCCAATCACATGATGCCGCCAAAGCAATAACAATTCGAACCGAAGTCATCTTTGCCACTGGACTGAACGTCTCATCATAATCCTCTCTGTACTGCTGTGAGAACCCGCGATCCACAAGGCGATCCTTGTATCGCTCGATCGTGCCGTCAGCATTCTTCTTGAGCTTATAAACCCATTTGCATGTCACAAAGGTAATGCCCTTGAGCCCGGGCACTAGAGACCAAGTCTCATTCTTCTTGAGAGCATCCATCTCCTCCTGCATAGCAATGTCCCACTGCTTCACGCCTTTGGCCTTCTCAAAGCTCGACGACTCCCTCTCATCCAAGGGACCAGAAAGAAACATGAGATAAAGCTCACCATGTTTCCTCCTGTGTATTGATCAGGTGGCTTAATAGTCCTCTTCGACCTCCTAAGAGGTTGATCCTGACTAACCACCTCCTCAGCTACTTCTTCTATGCTAGCTCCTTTTCCAGGAGAATTTGGAGCATCGCTCCCCTTGCTTCCAGAACCTGAAGCCTCCATCTCTGAGCTTGACACAGCTGGAGCTCTTGGTGAAACAGTCAACTCCACTTGAAGATTTTCCGCAGCCTTCCCCTTTTCATCAACCTTGCTCTCCGGTAGTTCAACTCCTGAACTCCCCTTGTAGGAAGTCACCTCATCGAACACCATATCCCGAGATACAACTGATTTCCATGTCTCAGGATCCATGCATCTCCATCCCTTCTTCCGCTCATCATATCCAACGAAGACTAGCTTCCTTGCTTTTGCATCTAGCTTTGTCCGAAGAGCATCAGGGATATGCACATAACAGGTTGACCTGAACACCCGAAGGTGTGAAACACTCGACTTCTCCTTGAACATCAGTTCATGAGGGGTATTCATGTTGATAGGACTTAGAGGCATCCTGTTGATGACGTATGCCGCACAAGACATTCCCTCCGCCCAAAAAGACTTTGGGATACTCTTGGCATGAAGCCAACATTTGCAGGTTTCCGTTAGATGATGGATCTTCTGCTCTACAATGTCGTTTTGCTGTGGAGTTTGGGAACAAGTGAGCTCTCTCCGGACGTCGTGCATCCTGCAAAAACTTGAGAACTCACCAGAGGTGAACTCCCCACCATTGTCAGTTCTCAATTTTCTCACCCGCAGGCCTAACCGACCTTCCACCAGCTACTTGAACTCCACGAATTTCGCAAAAGCTTCCGACTTCTATTTTAGAAAATACACCCAGACATATCTGGTATAATCGTTGATCAGCACCAACCTATATCTATTGCCTCCAAGGCTTGGGGTGGCAGTCGGTCCCATCAAATCACTGTGAATGCACTCCAACGACGCTTTGCATCTTGTTTGCGATTTATCAAATGGAAGTCGATGAGACTTACCAAACTGACATCACGCACAAACATGACCATCTCCATAGGAGGACAAGCTAGGCAAGCCCTTGACAAGGCCTCTTACTGCCATAGCCTTCAATTTGTCCATACCTACAAGCCCCAACCTTTCATGCCAGATAGCCGTGCTATCATTGGTCTTCATCTTGTCAACATAGGTACTTGTCTATAAAACGAACAAGTCCTTTACCCGCTTTCCAACATGAATTACATCTCCCTTTATCTCTGGTTGAGTTTTAAGAAACTTCACTTCTGTTGGGCCAAACAGAACATGATAACCGGTATCGACCGCATTGGTCACAGAGAAGAGATTCTTCTTCATACCCGGCATGTAATAAACACTCCTCAATGTGAGTGGACCCTTATCACTGCTCAGAGAGACAACACCTTCTTGTTCTACTGCATGAACAGAATTATCAGCTGTAATGATTGCATCGTTACCTGAGTAGGTGCCAAGGAATAGAACTTTGATTCATCCCCAGTGAGGTGATGTCTACACCCTGAATCCACGATCCAATCCTCTTCGAAGTTGATGGCAGCCAAGGCCTTAACGGGCATCGCCATCATATTGGCCGCAAAGGCTCCTCCCCATCCAGCTTCATCAGACTTTGGTTTCTCCTTCTCCGCTGCATGTTCCGACTGAAGATTAACCCGACAATCCTTCTTGAAGTGGCCGGTCTTATTGCACCTGAAGCACCTTGGTACCTCTCCCTTCTTCTTCCCATCAGACTTAGAAGCATAACCCCTATCCTACTGACCTGAAGTAGAGGGTCCATAATGACCTGGCTTCTTCTTCTCCTACTTCTTCTTCTTCTTCCAAGAGAACAACACATCACTATCCCCCCCAGAGATAGAAGTCCCCGCCATCTGTCTTGCCAAACTTTCCTGCGAAGCAAGTAAGTTTTCCAGCTCCAACAGAGATGGCTGATTTGCCCAACCCTGAACTGAAGTCACAAAAGCAAGATATTCCTTCCGCAACCCGCGGATGATATGCCTCTTCAGTTTTGCCTCCGAGATGGGATAATCAGGGTCCAATGCAGAAATCTTTGCTGTGAGGTTCTTCATCTTGAGAAAGAAGGTAGAGATGGAAAGATCACCTTGAGAGGCCTTCGCCAACTCATTTTCAAGAAACTGCAGCCGAGCTACATTCCTCTTATTGAACATCCCGTCCAAAGACATCCAAATCTCAGCAGCAGATTTACATCCAATGATGTGATCGAATAGCTCCGGTGAGATAGCCCTCTTGAGTGTGAACTCTGCCTTTGCATTAGTCCTTCTCCAAAGTCTCACCTCTGCCATATTATCTCCTGCTAGAAAAAACTTATTGTGTGTCTTCTCCTCCAACTATCTCCCATAGATCCTCGCCAAGCAAGTAACTCTCCATACACGACTTCCATTTCTTGTAATTAGTCGATGTGAGGAGTTCAGTACCAAGCCCTCTTGCGTATCCAGCTTCCATGGCAAACTATGTGGTTTCTTCTTCACAAAGACGATGGCAACTCAAGTTGAACACTGCTTATCCACTCCAAGAAACTACCTCTGATACCATGTTAAATTTTTTTTAATTTGAATCATTTAGGAGTAAGCAGGAGTTGCATCAACTGAGTTATAGCCAAAGAACCACAATGCCACACATCAACACAATATACTTTATTGAATCACAAAACTTGATTATAGTGCGAGGTATACATGGCGAGACATGATTCATAATCACAAAGGAGAGAAGAACAAAACACACCAAAAACACAATTCTGGCAACCTGACAAGCAGAGACCGCACAGACCGCACAGACCGCTGAACTCCAGAGACTGCCCGGCTTGTCCTGAGACCGCACGAACAGAATACAGGCAAGATGACCTGTACTGCAAGACCGCCACCTCAGACTGCACGAACTGGAGCATATTGAATTGAACGGAGAATAGAAGCTGTCGCCAGATCGCAACTCAGACCGTCTAACCACAGAAGGTCGCCTGATCGCTGAGCACACTGCGAACAGCATAAGAACAACATAAACCAGTTCGCAGACCAGCCGCTGCCGAATTGTTTATTCAAGCCACTGGGAAATCACCAAGGAAGGAGACCGCAACCTGCTGACCGCAAACCTGCGAACACAACAAACAGTCAACTCGCTTCTGAGACCGCCCGACCTCAAAGTTGAGACCGCACAAAACAACCCGGGCTCTAGTTCATACAATTCTCGTTATTAATGACGGGCCATGCACCCCTATTTATAGGCGAGAAGACGGATGTCGTCACCGCCGCAAGAGATACAGTCACCACCCATCAGATCGCCAACGGTCTCACATAGCAGACCACGCGATCACACCACTTGGACAACATCCTGTCCAAGATCGCAAGTCAGCAGCAGACCGCACATAAGCCATTGGACACAGATCACACCTTCCTTAGATCGCTAAGAACAAACCAAGAACATCTGGCCGACTTCAGACAAGTCGCCAGATCAACCTGCAAAGGACGCCCGGTCACAGCGGTTACCTAACACAGACCGCCCGGTCTTCTACAAAGAAGATAGATCAACCAAGCAAAGTAGACCGGGAAGAGACCGGAACAGCTAGAACAAATCGGCCAACACAGCAGACCGCTAGAGCTAAACCGGCAGAGCACCAACATAGAGACCGCGCGGTCTCTGCGATCACCAAAATACAGACCGCCGGCCACCTTCCACTTCACTTCAATAATTTCAACACATCATACACCCCCATGAGTAATTTGGGGTGATGTGGGGTGGATATGCCCTAAGACCCTAGTTTTTACCTTAGGGTTGCACTTTAAGCCTTGCGAAGGACATGAGGGGCATATGTCCTTGGATGGTCAAGAATCTTGGTAGATAAGTTCATGGGGTGTAAATATTCCTTAGGAAATTTTAAGAGAATTTTAGGACCTATTATTCCCTCTGATTTGGGTTATAACCATTTTTGGGAACCTCATTATGAGAGAAATTTATATGCTCAAATAATCTTGGATGGTAATGAAAATTTGGTGGTACCCTTATAATAATGTAATAGATCTCTGGTAATTTAGGGATAATTATTGAATTAATTTATCTAGCACATCATTCACAAGCCATCTATTTGTTCTTAAGAATGTAATAAATATTTAAGGGCCAAATATCCTCTGGAAAATTATGAAACTTAGTGGTAGGATATTTTAGGACTATAGAAATCTCTCTGAATTGTTGTATAATTTTTGGAATTAATTGTCAATAGGTTCCTTCATAATTTTCCCTAGTTGGGTTTACTTGGAATATTTATTTATGTTATTAATTAGTCTAGATAAAATTTGAAATTTGGCTAGAAAACTTTTCTGAATAACATGAAGCTTAGGTAATTTTCCCATATTTATTAGACAAGTATTTCTGGTGGTTCCTTCTTTAAATTCTAATTTGGGATAATTGTTTAACATCATAATTAGAGGCCAACCCCTTACTGCAAATTGTGATATTATGTATTTACTGTAATTTTGGCTTCATAGATTTTTCATAATTTTGTGGAGGTCATATCATAAGAGGATTTTATACTTCATGTTCAATTTCATACTAGTCAAAGTTGAGGAAAATTAAAATAAATGCCAATTAAATAAGGAAAATCTGATCCTCTGGATTTATACTTAGAATATCATGATAGACACCCAGTACTAATCTTGAGTCAGTTGGATGAATATTTGGGGTACCTTCCCTTATGCAACTCATATAACTCACTTGGTCTGCGTATAGTAAAACTATAAAACTTGAGTATTTTATGGATCATTATGTGGGAATGGAAGGTAGTTGGTGTACCTAGTCTGGTAGAGAAGATGTGTGGTCACCATTAGACGTCTATAAGTTGGGTGTGCCTGATGTGCTAAGGGGTATGGTTGTGTCCGGGACCTACGAAAGATCGTCTTTCCCTTTAGAAGGTCAAAAAATAGGTAGGGTATTCCAAGTGTAATGCTAAGGAGGGTGTACTTATGGGTAGCCACTAATAACACTAAGTGCCTCGGAAAGGGAGCTTTGGGGTGTCATCCCATTATAGTTCCTAGTACCGTAGCGAGCCCCTCACAGGGTAGTCCTCGGGAAGTCCATGGTTAACCCTAAACTGTAGGAATAAATGGCGGTGCAAGATTAACTTAATAATCCACACACCCACACCTCGTGGTTACGGTAGGTTAGGTTATTTGGTTTTACGAGAGGTAAGCTCGGTGGTTGTAGTGGCGGACAAGTTAGTCCGGTGAGCTTGTGACTCAGTAATGCTTGTTTGTACAGACGGGTTGGTCCGGCAAGCCGGTGGCTCGGAAGGTTATGATGACGGGCAGGTTAGCCTGGGGAGCTTATGGATCGGGATATAGTAGTACTTATAATTGCATGTGCATAAGGTGGTGGGTCACTAGCATTGACGTTCGTCGCACCGACATCGATACTTTGGCTCGGTTAGAGTGGTTAACACTTTACCAAAGAAATGTCTGGTGGTCAAGACAGTAAGAGTACGGAGGAGCTCCGATGTTGTGTTCTTAGCATTGAGGCGTACGATAGGTCTAGGTTAGGTAGTGCAGATACCAACCTAGAGGTGGGCGAGGCCCAACCCACCACTTCCGTTTGCCACTACGGAGGTATCCTGGGGGTTTTGCTAGCTCTAAAAAGGGGGAACTAAAGGTCTGTGCGCATAGTGTCGTAGTGTGTGAGTTGCACTTATATGAACATAACATTAAACTACATACTTTGCATGACATAGCATAACATTGCATTTCAACCCTTACCCCTATCGTAGAAAATGTTTATGGGACTTTTTATACGATAGGCCCTGTTAAATGACTCCTTGGTCTATAGGTTTGTGTGAGCATTCCTATAAATTAAGGTTACATTTCTTTACTACTGCTTTACTTATTACCACTGCTTACTTGCTACCGTTTTACTTACTTCTGCTTTACTCATTGTACTATATATTGCTTACCAATAAACCCTTTCGTAGTTAGACTCACTGTCACCTACTCTTAATTATAGCCCTTGTTGTCCTCCGCTTCATTCCTCCCGCTCGGTGCCTAGGAGTCACCGGGAGAGTGGTGGGGGATTGGCTTAGTCTTTTTGACTAACGGTCTGTGGACCTTATCATTTTAGGGGACCGAGGAGATGCTGTAGCACCAGAGGCCGGTGCAGATGGAGGCAGAACAGTCTAGCACGGAGCACCGGTGACCGAATCCGTGAGTGTCTTTTAGCTTTATTAGTTTATGCTTTCGCGAGTGAAATTTTAGTGAGGAATTGATGTACAGTGCATCAACCCATTATTATTACTGTACCTTTTATTCAGTTATTTTATGAGGACATCTCTTTTGATGGTTTTATATTCATGTGATGTGGACTTGATTTCTAGTTAACTAATTGTATACTTTTCTTCCATTGATCGATATGGCCGGCAAGATCAGCGTTTTGTAGCGGTGACCTTCCCGAGCGAGGGTGCCACTGCAAAGCGGCGGTTCTGGGCATAACCCCCGGGTTTTTGAAAAAAAAGGGGTCTTATAGAGGAGGTCAAGCCTTGGTCTTCTGTTGCTGAACAACTGTTGTTGCAGTCTTGAAACAGGGAGGAGAAAAATGGCCTCAACACTGATTCTTCTGATCCTTTCCTTCAGATGATGGATGAGGATCAACTTGTTCTATCTTGAATTGATCAAGAGGAACAATCTATTCTCTCCTTGCAGCTTTAGGAAGCAGGAGATGAAAGCTTTCTTGGCTGCCGTCACTGAAACAGTAGTTTCCTGCTTTTTGTGTGAGAGAGAGCTTTTACCAAGCCCTAATTGATTCTTTCCTCTAGGCTCCAACGACTATCAGATGTCCTCCTAACACATTATGGAACATACTCTCTTGCTTTACAGCGTGTTGTGCCAAAAGCAAACCTGCCAGATCATTTGAATATGTCTCAGCGGTTGGGCTGAGACGGCCTGCATTCTCAGCAGCTACTTCTGTCCCATCCCAGCGGATCTGCTGAGACAGACAGTTGTCTCAGCGGTTTTCCTCTATCTGCAGCTCAGCTGGCCCAGACACCTTCTCAGTGGCTCCTGGCCTTGTCTCAGTGGTTCATCGGAGACTGAGAGCTTGTCTCAGCAGTTTTGGCAGTAACCCACTGAACTATCTTTCCATCTTGGAATAAGCTAACCCTGCATAGTCATGAGATGAAATAGGGTTTATCAAATACAACTTGTACTTAGCATTGAGTGTGATGCTTCTTCAAATCAAGGGAACATTGAGGGTAATATTCCCAACAATCTCCCCCTATTTGAAGAAGACAGAACACCCTCAATGCTAAGGTACATATCAAAATAATTATTTATCATGTATCTCCACTACATGGCATTCATCATAACATGCACATGTAAACCTCATTATGACATCAAAGATAGTATCATAACAGATAATATTTAAGAGAGACATAGTTCCACAGAGTTTATCAATCCAATAATATTATTAGATAAACATGACAATGCATCACAGACTAACATGAACAATAACATAGAGTAAAGTTAAGCTATAGCTCAAATTAGCTTACAATACACAGTAATCAATTCAACAATTCATTCATTTGCATTTCAGACTAAGTAATGAGATATTGTTCATTATGCATTTAGAAATTCATAACTCTTAAATACATTCATTAAAATTTTTCTTTTCATAGAAGAAGATGAGCACTCAGCAGTGTCAGCAGCAACTTCTTTTCCTTTACCAGCATTGACTTCAGCAGGAACATCTTTGTTCCCTGCAGCAGGGGTGGCAGTGTCCTTTGCATTTGCTGCTTCAATTTCAGCTATTTTCCTCCTATTTTCTTGTCATTTAAAATATTAGAATGGCTTAGGAATGTACTTTGAAGGCATCCTCCTTGGGTTGTCCTTCCATACCAGATTGGCTTTGAATACCCTATCTCTTTTAGTGTTTCTTTCTAAGTGCTTTATCCATTCTTCAGATGGATAAACCTTATCAATATCTTTGCAGATTTGACCATGGCTTAGCCAGTGATTTAATATTATACTTTTGGATTCTTCACTCCAATACTCAAAATCTGGACCCTTAGATTGTTCATCCCTTTGCTTGGCCATGAATTCTTCAGCAAGCATTATGTGTTATCTTTCTCTTCTCTTTGACAGTCTTGTACTCTGGGCAATTTCTTCCTATTTTGAGAAGTCCCAATCCTCTGCTCTTTGCCTATCCAGGAGGGGAAGGTTTAATGCAAGCCTAGTTCCTTGCATAACCTTGAGTGAAAGCTCAGGATTTTTTTACAGCATTGTTCTCCTCCCCCTTTCTGGCTTCTTCAAATATTCTTTGACTTATCTCCTGCTGAGCAGCAGTTAATGTGCCAGAGATTGTTTGGAAAATGTTTTCGATATCAGCTTTCATCTCATCCTTGTTCCTCTCAATGTTAGTCTTGAGCTCATCTTTGTTTCTGTCAGCCTCACCATTCAACTGCAGAGCAATGGAGTATACATATTCTTGGATCTGATTTGAGGATTTTTCAATCACCTCATCTGTCTTGCTGACATAATTCTTGACATAAGACATATCCTGTTCAGAGAGTTGAAGGTGTTTGTCCATTGATCTGAGAATGGTATTTTGAGAGACCACTGATTTCTCTGCCAGATCAAACCACTTAGTCATTTGTTTGTTTAGGATGGCAGTGTCTTCCTTAATTTCCTTGACCTCAGCCATTACTTTTGATTTTACATTCAAAATGGACTGATCAATGTAAGCTTTAACAGTGGATGCTGACTGATCTACATATTCCTTCATAGATGTTAGATGAGTCTCTAACATAAGTTGAATAGCATTTAGAATGCTTTCATTGGTCTGTGAGGAAGTGGAGGTTTGCTGATCATCAATCATTTGTTCTTTGCTTCTTTGTGGAGGACTGAGAGGAGGGACTGATTCTTGTGAAGGTATGAACTGTTGTTGTGCTACAGGTAGCACCTGTTCTGAAATTTGAACATGAGCATTACTTTTGCCTTGATCAGCCTCTAGATCAGCAGCTGATGCTGGATCATCAATGTCATTGTTTGCATCAGCATTATCATCATTAGAGTAGGTTTGCTCCTCCCCCTCAGATAGATCACCTTGATCTGATGAGTCCAAAAATTCTGGGACAAGAATGTTGGAGTTAGATTTAATGATTTAGCAATACTAAGGCTGGGTTTGTAGGGCTTACCAAGAACATCATCTTTATCAGCTGATGGCTCTTTTGGATTCGCCCCCTCAGATGGGGCATCAGATTGTCCTTGTAAGGGTAAATCCCAGAGAGCTGGGGAGTCATCAATGTTATTTGAAATTCTTCTTTCAATATGTAGTATTATTGTATCAAGCTTACTTTGTAAGTCCTTAGTTGAAGGAACTTTGTCCTTGTCAATTTTGTTTCCTGCACTTTCATGTTGATCATTAATACCATCCATGGAGGAAGGCTCTTGTTGAAGCTCCCCCTCATATGGAGTATTCAGGTGGCCTTTGGGAGCTGTGGTCCACATATTTTAAGTGTCATTAGTGACTAACTAGGTGATTAGCTATGGTTAAGTAATATTATGAGTAATGTGGAGTTTAAGGATTAATTACCATGGGTACTATCTATGTCCAAGTCCTGTGGATGTACACTGTCAGCAGGCATGTCATCCAAATTAGCATCCTTGTCAGGACTGCTTCTGTGAGATCCAATATCATCACCAGCATCCATATTCTCATCTGAGTGAACTGACTCAGAGCATGACATGACTAGTCTGGGCTTCTTGACTGATTTGGCTTTCATTGGTTCTTTCTCCTTTGCCTCAGATGGATGGCTCATGGGGAGCACCCTGGTGAACCTGTCTAGAGTTTTTATATCCATTCTCTTCATATAATGGATATTGGATCCTTTCAACCCTTTATACCTTTCAGGATAGGTTTGTATTAGATATAGGGATGGAATTCTACCCATATTTGGTGCTTGCAGACACTCCTTGAGTCTTTGAAATATTACTTCTCCCCAGGAAGTTTTCTTTGTGAGAATGATCCTTGTTATGATGTCAAACATAGATTGGGATATAGTATCATGTGACCCAGGCTTGCATAGGATTTCTTTGCCTACTATATCAGATAGGAGTTTGCCCATTTGATTGAAGAATTTTCTCTTTAATGAGCTAGTCTTGGCATCACTGTACTCTGCCCACTTCAGAGCTTTCTTCTTGTCTTTGTCATAAATAGCTTCCTCCTCATCCTGAGTGCACGAGGGAATTTGGAAGGCTTTATCTATCTTTGTTGAGGAGATTTTCACTCTCTCTCCTACTATTTTTGACTTTAGAGAGGTCTGGGAAGAGGATAATTTGGCATTGCTAAACCATTCCAGAACTTCAGTTCTGAGAATTACTGTGGGTTTAGACAGAAAGTATTCCAGGCCTTGTGCTTCCAGGAGTAGAATCACTCCTTTTATGTCTTCTTGTGCATGAGCAAAGCCATTTCTGTCTATTTCATACCCCTCCAGAAGCTCTTTTGAGCTCTTGGGTGCCATTATTGATGCAGAAGAATGCGCTAGGATGGAAGATAAAGTGATTTGTCTCGGAGGCTAGGACGGAAGGGTTGTGTACCTTACACTAATTAATGATTGTCTATTTATATGGCTTAAATCTGTGTTATGATAAGCCCTAATAATTAGAGTTAATTGAACTTACAGTTGTGAGTAGAATTGGGTCAATTGGGTCGCATTTAGACAAACTATAATGAGACCATTCCATCTCAGCGGAACCGCGGAACCGCTGAGATGACGACATACCCGTCGGGACAGAGCACTGTCAGCCGCTGGGAAAGATTTAGCAGTCTCAGCGGTTCAGCTGAGACTTTTCCCAACTGTCTCAGCGGCTCAGCTGAAACAGAGTTTTCTATTTTAGCTGACCTTACAATCTAACCATTAGTCCTTGGGGTTTTGATTGAGTTATGCCTTAACCATGTCACTAGGATTGTTGATGTGATAATATTATGAATACAAATAACATTATGAATCATTACACAACACTTTAAATGTATAATGTGACAATACTTTGACACCATACCATCATAGATGATTGAAAACAAAAATTTAGCATTATTCAACATTTAACATTCCTAATTCAATCTTGAAAGTATTAAATTTTGCCTCATCCAATGGCTTTGTAAAAATATCAGCAACTTGATTGTCAGTGGGGACAAATTCAAGGCAGATGTCTTTACATTCAACATGTTCTCTTATAAAATGATATCTTATCTCTATAAGCTTAGTCCTGCTATGAGAGACCAGATTCTTAGCAATAGAGATAGCACTGGATGAGTCACAATAAAGAGGAGACTCACTTACCTTGAGGTTGTAGTCCTCTAACTGATGTTGAATCCATAATAGTTGTGCACCTACAACAATGTATTCCGACTCAGCAGTGGAAATCGCCACACTTGTCTGCTTTTTGCTGCTCCAAGATATCAACCTCCTTCCTAGGAATTGACAAGTGTCACTTATGCTTTTCCTGTCTTCTTCATTTCCTGTCAAAACAGAAGAAATAGACCAGCCCTTATAGATTAGGCTGCACTACCAGAAAAGGGACTTTTAGCCAGGGCAAATTGCCGTGGCTAAAAGTCCTAAACCATGGCAAAAGGCTTTTAGCCACGGCCTGCCCACGGTAAACGGGCGTGGGCAATGCGAGCGTGGCAAATAGTATTTGCCACGCCCGCTCCATGGCTAATAACCTTTAACCACGACCTTTAGCCACAACTTTAAACCGTGGCTAAAAGTCCCAGTTTTATCGTCTATTAGCCACGAAAGCTCCACCGTGGCTAAAAAACCAGTATCATCCTCACTTGCCACGACTTCGGCCCGTGGCTAAAGCTTTTACATATGATAACTATTAGCCACGGAAATTTGCCGTGGCTAATAGTGTACTTTTATAATTATTTTGCTACAATTTTTATAATTTGATTAATTATTTACCACAAATTTTTCCCGTGGCTAAAAAACTGAGTTTAAAGTTTGCCACGATTCCACCCCGTGGCTAAAATTTCTTTCATGTTTCATTATACACAATTTTAAAAAAATTATAATTAATCAAATACAATTACCAATGATCATCAAATTTACTAATAAATTTAGCAAACTGACACCCGCAAATAAGTGTTTGTACTCTTTTATTTTATCTCATTTTCTCCTCGATGAACTTTTCATGTACTCCCAAAAACTATGAGCTCCAATCTAGCAGACCATCAATACACAACTTTTTGGAGAAACATTTGGTACCAAAATAATGCATATTAAAAGGAGACAATTTTTATCTTTATATATATATATATGTATGTATATATACACACACATGATATATGCATAAATAAAGTACAATATTAATTCATATAAATTGTCTTCAATAGTTTATAGCATAAACCAAAATGAAATCATTCTTAAACTCCAAATGTAATCATTCCCAAACCACAAAATAAAACCATTCAAAAAACAACTGCATATTATTTAATTTTTTGATTAATGCACCATGCCCTCCAACTCTCCGTCTTCTAAATCATCATGTTCATCTCCAACCTATAAAATTTCAAATATTACAAGTTTTTTAAAAAAATTAGCAATTGAAAAGTAACATTAAATACAAACCTGTCCAGTGCTAGATGGAATGGAAGGATTGTCACTTCTATTCATTGTTAGTGTTAATGGAATGCCAGCACGCTCTAAAAGCACTTGCATATTTTATTGAACACGTGTCATTTCATCCATTTGTGCTTTCATTTGAGTAATTTGAGAATCAAATTGAGATTGCACCTCCTCTCGAATTTGTGAACGAATTGAATTTGATGCTTCCTCGTTTAATTGTGGATTGCCTATATCGGAACCCCATGTACGCACACGACCATGGCCATCCTCTCCCATGACCTTAACAAAGCAAGCATCTTTATATTTTGGAGTGCGCTCCTCCTCGGGCAACATTTCATACAAACTAGTCACATCATCCTGCAATATGAAGATACAAAATAATTTCTATTAATTCATTTTTTTCTTGGAAGGAAAGTCTATAATAAAAAATGGATCTTACAATAAGCTCTTTAACTTCAAGCTCAATCTTGCCATGTTTGTCAGTTCGTGTTCTTTTAAAAACACTAAGTCTATCCATTTCAACTCCCTCTACCTCCATCTAAAAAAATAATACATTATATTACATTAATCTCAATTGTATGCATAATTATAAATACTTTTAGTTAATTAATTAACTTTTGTCGAATGGAGCGAAATGACGATCTTCCCATCTTATGATATCCTCCTTGACACTCACGGTTGAATGAATTTTGTGTTGATATAGACTTTATAGTATCTTGCCC
This sequence comes from Dactylorhiza incarnata, assembly GCA_033032865.1. Taxonomy (NCBI): domain Eukaryota; kingdom Viridiplantae; phylum Streptophyta; class Magnoliopsida; order Asparagales; family Orchidaceae; genus Dactylorhiza; species Dactylorhiza incarnata. Next base: position 7,400,288 of record JAWHQI010000068.1, read on the forward strand.
CCAGTACTGAACAAGTGTTCTCCACTGATCAGCAACAACACGATCTGGGACGATAGATAAACGCTCCTCATCTGTTTTATATATATTATAGCTATGACATTTGATGTAATGTTTCCATTCTCTCCATCTCTCTCCAATTATATGCAAGCATTTAGTTCGAAATTCTTGAGGTGCATCTGTATTATCCTGCACTTACACCGTAAGATAATTAGAATTAAACAATACTATTTATGTTTTTAACTTGTTAAAAGAATAGCATATATACCTGTATCTCCCGCCACAACCCATCAAGAACATCATCAGGTAAATCACTCCATCGTGCATATGTTAGCGATACTTTAAATCCATTCCTCGCTAGCAAACCAAGTTGTCCTATTAAAGGTTGCTCACACTTACCAATAGGCAACCCATGCTTATCAAAATCAATATGAAACCGCTCTCCCGTGCCCCATGTTGAAATGCCTTGAGCTCCACCACGTCCTCTCTTAATACTATTTAATTCTGAGGCACCTTCATAAAAATGACAAAATTATATACCATAATTCTCATGTAATTAAGCAATACAATATTCAAGTACCTGCAGATGCACTTGCAGTTGAATTAGATGCCGGTTGGGAGAGGGATGGTACATGCATAGTGTTTGACTGGGAGACTAGTGGTGTATTTGTGGTGGGTGGTGTATTTGTAGTGGGTGGTGTATTTATGGTGTGCGGAGAGATCGATGGTCTTGGATGTTTAGTGGCTCGAAATACTGACTTAATAGTGGTTGCAGGAATAGAAAGTGGTGGATGTGTAGTGGGAGGGGAAACTGAAGGTGTAGTGGTGCAAGGTTCAGTTAGTGATGGTGGATGTGTTGTGGGTGAAGCCAGTTGTGTTTTGGCATTCATAGCCCGTCCTGCAAGCTTTTTCTTCCCCATTCCTGTACAAAATTTTAATTGAAGATAATAATATTAATAGTAATATTGACATTATCTTTATTGAAAATCAGTGATCTGGGCGCCCGCTTTGCTATTTTTCAGTTAATTGGGCGCCCGGTTCGCTGTTTTTCAGTGAACTGGGCGCCCGGTTCGCTGTTTTTCAATAAACTGGGCGCCCGGTTCACTGTTTTTCAGTGTTATAAATAATTGGCAATCCAAAAAAATTTGCTTACCACAAAAGAGTAGGGAACTTGAAAGCTGGAGACTGGAAGAGAGATCTGCACTGCAGTCGACAGATCAGGTTTTTGGAACTGTAGGCACAAAATACAAGTATTGTAGTTGTTTATTGAGTATTTTCTCTAGGTGTAAGAGTAAGATCTGCAGGATCCGACATTAGATTTTGATGAAATTTACCGATACTCTAGAAAATGCTGAATTTTGGATATGGAAGAAAAAACATGTAAAAGAACAGACATCATTAAGTAAAAAACTTTATTGATCATGTTTTGGGGTATAGAATTGAATAAACAAATTAAGGATACAAGTCCAAGAAGTGTTTTAGATATGGAAATGTTGGTCGCATTAAGATATTTTGTTGTGTAAAGCTTGGATGTAAGAATTTAAGCACTAAAAATGATGGCAAAAACGATAAACTAAGTAGGTAGGAGAAATACTTCTCTAATAAAGAAATTTAATGTCATTATAATAATTTCTCTTGTATATAAGTAAACAAAGAATCTCATTCAGTTATTGTCTGCTAACTATATAATAGACTGAATATTTGATTCTGGTTTCACACATCACTTCACTAGAGATGGTTTAGTACTCTCAAATGCTCATCATCAAAATGGATCCAGTAAATGTAGAGAAATTACGAGCTGTCCTATAGCCCTTTTGCGGTGCTTGTTATAATAAAATGTGGCTAATGCGTTATAAGCAAACCAATTTTGGCTATTCGCACACTAATTTCAATTAGCAATGCTTTTGGAAGTAAACACGTTTTTCACCACGATGTTGCAATCTAGTTGAAACAGTTTAGGGCTGATTTTTTTTGAGCAGCTGCTCCTCCAAACTGTGTAAACAGGTCCCTGTGCACTTTCACACACTGACATGGGAGAAATCATGATCAAACAATGCATGCCCTTTATCTTGTATTTTCATGATCATTTCCCAATAGAAGATCATAAACTTAACCCATGTCATGACATATGACTGCAATCGTAGTTAGACTTACCTTCCTGACCCAGCAAATGGGTCAAAAACTTTCATAATATCTTCCAAGACCAATACATTCATTACATGATCAATGCAAAAGCAAGATAGATCATACACAAGTATACATAATCACAAATAAGCATTACATGCTCTACCGAGTTAAAACCCCTTGATCACCTCATAGATAAAAATGATCAAATATCATAAAAAATATAATAAATGTCCCATTGACGATTTCATGAAAAGATGATGATATAAAAAAACAATCTGTCCCTACTGGCCAAATTACTTATAACAGTCTATTCCTTTGCTTACAGGTGACTTGCCTATTTATTTTATTTTCTATCCTTTGTCGAAATCTTGCTTCATAATTTTAATTTTATTTATTTAATTAATACTTTTCCCTATCTTCTCCCAAAGGCTATTGCACACACACACACATACACACACACACACACACACACACACACACACACACTCTCTCTCTCTCTCTCTCTCTAGCCAATTAATTGAATTAATGCATTCTTAGGTGAATTGTTCTGCCCAAATCATGACAGGAGAAAAATGTGTAAAATGAGAATGCATTTAGTATTAAAGTAGAGGATGTTTACATAAAAATGGAAGGAAGCACTCAAAATTGTTGTTGGAGCTGAATTGTTGTGGGATCCATGCTTCATTGGAAGAACATTTAATCTTCAATTATCTCATTATCAATGTCATTATCAACATCCAGTTGTGCATCATCAACTAAGACACCATCATCTCCATCTCTAACCCAATGAACATCATCATCACGCGCATATATTCTATCATCTAATTCTTGTTGGCTTAGTGGTTCAACTTGAGGCACAAGCCGAGAAACATAGGCTGAATCCTTGGAGTACATATCAAATGAATCTCGAATTGTCAGCTGCATAACAACTTCCCAATCGAGCTCTAAAGGATCTTTGACATAACACACCTGCTCTGCTTGAGTGGCTAATATAAATGGCTCATCTGTGAGCTTGTTATGCTTGTACAACAAATGATTAAAGTTTACAAGGGTGAAATTAAACTCATCAACCTTTTTACCTACCTGAGGATCAATCCAATCACATTTAAATAAGATAAACTTGAATTCATTAGTATAATGAATCTCAAAAATATCAGTTAACTTCCCATAATAAGTGACACCTCCAATACGAGGGTTCTTATCCTTTGAACTAGCATAGCTCATAGTGTTTGCTTTGAGCATCACACCACTATTTTGTGTATTTCTTCTACTATCCATGTACTTTGTATGGAAACGGAATCCATTGATAAAATATCCATTATATCTCCATGACCAATCACTTGGTCCTTCACTAAGATGCTTAATTTCCTCTGATATTGATATCGCTGTCTTTGACCTACATAAGTAGTTAAATAATTTTATAGATAATCGTAATGCTTTAATAAAAATATTGTTGAATATACTCACATGTTGTTTGAACCATAAATGAAAAGATTCATTATGAACCTTGTCAATTTGATTTTTGGTTGCTCGAGGAAAATCTTTTCTTAGTGATTCAATGTGTTTCCTATAATAAATTTCACCATCATAAACAACTAATACAAAAGATATTAAACTTGAATAAGTTCTAGAAACTCACTCTAGAAATATGGTGATTGCATCAGTGTTGAAAAGAACATGGCGATGCATTTGTGTCAATGTAATTTCATCAAGAAGCATCTTTTTGCCTCTCTTGAAAGGACGACCACAAACATCACTTCCATCATAATTTCTACTTGGGCGATTAGACTTTATTTCCACTCCATCTAGGTATCTCTCGCAGAAATTCATGCATTCTTCCATAAGATAGCCTTTAGCAATAGAACCTTCGGGATGAGCACGATTACGTACATATCTCTTAAGAGTAAGTAGATACCTAAATTAAAATATACATTATGTTAATAAAAAAAGGTAGAATATTGTCAAATACAAGCAAACATCATTACCTTTCAATGGGATACATCCATCGAAATTGGACCGGGCCAGCAATGGCAGCTTCTTCAGCTAAATGTATAGTTAGATGCTCCATAATATCAAAAAATGCTGGTGGAAAAATCTTCTCGAGATGACATAGTGTGAGAACAATACGTTCTTGCAAGGACTTTAAGTCAATTACTTTGTTACTTTTGGAGCACAATTGTCTATAGAAATTGGATAACTCAATAAATACCTTCACAACGTCTATCGGTAGAGCTTTTCTAATGGCTATTGGAAGGAATTGTTGCATAATTATATGCATGTCATGACTTTTAAGACCCCAAATATTTCTCTCTTTCAAATGAACACATCGCGAAATATTTGAAGCATAACCATCGGGCACTTTGATGCTTTTCAACACTCTTAAAAAGATATCTTAATGTGTTTTATCCATTGTAAAGCGAGCTGGATACAATAAAGTCTTGCCAGATGCAAGTAGTTGTGGGTGCAACATAGTGCGAATACCCATAACCTTTAAATCTTGTCTTGCCTTCAATCCATCCTTTGATTTCCCTGTAATGCCTAATATGGTATATAGCAAATTTTCTCCTATATTTTTGTCTTGGTGCATCACATCGATGGAATGTCGTACTTGAAGAGACCCCCAATATGGCAATTCAAAAAAGATACTCTTTTTTTTCCAACCAAGTTTTTTACCAATATTACTTGCTCGGTTACGCTCTTCTATCTTCCTTTTCTTAAGGTCATCTTTCTTGTACTCAGTAAGTACGCCATCCAACTGTGCTAAAATGTCACTTTCCTTTAAGTTAGGAGGTTTATCTTCAAACTCTCGATGTCCATCAAAAGATACCTTATCTCTTCGAAACCTGTGCCCACAAGGTAACCAACGACGATGACCCAAGTAGCAAAATTTTCTACCATTTGCCAACCAATGTGATCTAGTTTGGTGATTACAATTTGCACAAGCACATTTACCTTTTGTACTCCATCCTGATAAATTGGAATATGGTGGATAGTCATTAATTGTCCAAAGTAGTGCAACACGAAGTGTAAACATTTGATTCTTTGATGCATCATATGTTATCATACCATAACTCCACAGTTCATTCAACTCTTCAATCAACGGTTGTAGATAAACATCTATCTTATTACCTGGCCCCTTTGGTCCATCAATTAACACAACAAGAAAGAGAAAAGCTTGTGTCATACACATCCATGGTGGTAAATTATAAGGCATTAAAACAACTGGCCATGTTCTATGAGCAATAGACATGGTTCTAAAAGGATTAAATCCATCAGATGCCAAACCAAGTCTAACATTGCGATACTCAGCTGCAAATTCAGGAAAATCATTATCAATTTTTTTCCATTGAGGAGTGTCTGCAGGGTGTCGCATGATCCCATCATCAATGCGTTCTTCTATATGCCATCGCATGAAATGTGTCGTTTTCGATGACATGAATAACCTTTTTAACCTTGACTTAATAGGAAAGTATCTTACTTGTTTTGAAGCAATTTTTGTAGTTGTGCACTCTACATTACCTGAGCTTTCATTAGGTTTTTTATATCTTGATTCCCCACATATCTCACATTTATCAAGTGACAAATCATTTCCTCTGAATAACATACAATTGTTAGGGCATGCATCCCAAGTCTCGTAAGAAAACCCCAAGTCTTTAGTGATTTTCTGAGCTTCATAATAAGATTTTGGTAGTTTTATGTTAGGAAACGCATCAATAAGAGTTTCTAACAACCAAGTGATTGATACATCTGTCCATCCATACATTGTTTTTCCGTGTAGTAACCTAACCATAAGAGACAGTGACGTATATTTAGCACAATCAGGGTACAATCTTCAACAAGTTTTCTAAATTTGACATCCCCTTCTGTGAAATCATCTATTAGATTATTTGATGTATGTGAATCTTCATGCAAGCTAGCATCAATTACAGGAATGCCAGCTGCATCATGTATCATTCCAATCATATCATCACTCAAATTTAAATGATGATTAATTGAGCAATCTCCACTATAATTTTGTGAATGACATGACTCCCCATGAAAACTCCATGTCTTGTACTTTTTTTAGAAACCCATGAATAATTATATGCTCATGTAAAACAATTCTCTCTACAAGATAACGGTTGGTACATTTCTTGCAAGGACAGTAAATCCTAGTCTCAAAATCACTTGACTTGTTTTGATAAGCATAATCCAAAAACTGGTCAACACCCTTAATATATTCATCTGAAGTTCTATTTTGCAAATCAATCCAACTTTTATACATGTTATATGCTAGAGTAACCTACATAGAAGCTCATAATAAGTGATTTAAAAGGGGGGGGGGGGGGGGAATTTTAAAATAGAATCAGTAAAACATGAAAAAGTACACGCAAAGTAAATAAATATCTATTTGCTCCGCTTGACCCTCTACCGGCCAATACTACGGAGCACCCCTACAAACATCAATCACAGAGTCTACCGTGCTTCGCTTAGCCACTATTTGACTAATACCTCAAAGCACACCTAGAATACAGGAATGTAAAAGGAGATAGAGATGAAGAGAGTGAAGCCTAGGCCACAATCTTTAGCCGGAGAAGTGCCGTAAAACCAACGATAAGTCCTTCTTACCTTGTTACCTGCAATTTAAAAAATATTGAAATTAATCATTGATATTATAACTTCACATAATTTATATGCTAAGCAATTCTTATATGACTGAACTTGAAAAATTAGAACAAAAATATTATTGTTATTAGAACATACAGTTTGTAGTTCTTTTATTAGAACAACAGTTTGTAGTTTTTTATTAGAACATACGTACATTTGTCAAAAAATAAAAATAGATGAAAATAGAACTATTTAATTTGTTAAAAAAGAGGAAGATAGCAAAGGATGGGGCCAACCTTTATGTATCCAGAACTTCAAACTGTTTTTTTTGTTTTTTAGCAAATCAAACTGTTTTTTATCTATTTTTTTAGCTGTGGGTGAAGAGAGGATTTATGTGGGGGTATCCAGTGGCAGAACTAGGATTTCGGTTGGACCCGGAACCATACAAAAACTAACTAATTATGTAATTGTTTTAATTAAAAAAGAGTTAATCTAAATAAAAGTGAAATTACATACCAACTAGCAATCTATTTTTCGGGTACACATACACAACATTCAAAAAATATTTACCTCTAATATAGAAGCTTCAAGCAATCTGCAATCTAATAGTCTAAACTTTTCGGCTTCAAGCAATCTAGAATGCACCTCTAAAATAGAATGCCCTAATCAAATTTCATTTATCAGATAACTCAGCCAAAAAATGGAAATTTTGAAGCCTATCAGTTTTTAAGAGCAATGTTATACACTAAAATGTGTCGGTTCCCTAAGGATTCAATGTCATATTGTTTGAACACACACAATACCTAAACTAATATGATTCTACAAAACCAGTGATGAACAACTGAACAAGAAACTGCATATACGAGAAACTTTAAAACGGAAAACGCAATACCTAAACTAATTTACCAAATTAATGAAGAACAACTGAAATAAAAACAAGAATACCTCACACATGGTCATTTAGGTGATCGGGTCATACCTCGAGAGTGGAGACCAGTGAGCTGGAAATCAATAAATTGCCGAAGCAAGGATTTGTGGACTGTTGCGGCGACTCGGCGATGGAGCTTGAAATCGTCGGCGTCTGGGATGTGTGGAGGGGAGGCAAGTCAGCGACTGAGACCGTGCGAGGATTTAGGTATTCTTTCAAGTAGCGCCTTCCTATCGAGCGCCAAAAAATATAGAAGTGGCAGGATGCAGGAAATAAGCAGGGGAGGATGTCGCGGCCTACGACAGAGCTTCAACGACGGCGTGAATGAGCGGCGAATGGAGGATGTCGCGGCCTCCGACAGAGCTTCACCGGTGGCGTGGAGCAGCGAATGGAGGATGTCACACGCAGAGACTCAATGTCGCGGTATTACGGCAGGATCGGAGTGGCAGGCGATCGAGAGGGAACTGAAAGTTGAAATTAGGGCAAAATGCAGGCTATAGCGCCAAAAAATATAGAAGCGGCGGGCTGCCTAATAATTAATTTTTATTTCAATAATATTAGACATGTAGCCACGTTTTAATTGAAAAACATCGCGAATAACATAAGATACCACGACGCTTTTTAATAAATGCCACAAAAACTAAAATCCTACAACGACGTTCTTAAAAACGCCCCAAAAAAACCGTGGTAATAGAACTAAAATGTTGTAGTGCAAGCTCTGTCGCCTTCGCACTTCTCAAATTGTCGCTCAGAAAGCTGAGGAAGCGCACACGCCTCACCAGCTAGTCGGCACTGCTGATGAAGAAAGGGGGAAACCAAAATGGGGAGGAGCTCCGCCACGCCAAGAACGGACACGCGATTTGCAAAGAAAATAGGGCACGAATCAGAAATGGGATGAAAAGAGGGGAAAAAGCGAAAAATAATTAAGTAAATTTTGTGGGGGGATGGATTTTTTAGTTTGCCTCCATTATTTTCAGGTTGATTGCCATAAATTATTAAGTGTTTTTTATTAATTATTGAAAAATAAAAAATGATACAACAAAATTATTCAATGTTTTTGAAATAAATAATTATAAAATAATGATGTATATTTTTTTACGGTAATTTTGAGTACTCATATGTGTATGTTGAATGCGAAGCTCACCGTCGCCGACCGGGTATTGTCGAATATAATGTGGGCGCAGCCCGCTAAGTTTCAGCGAGCACGGGAGCCCGCGCGGAGCTAGTCATAGTTAATATAAAAAAAAATTGGGTCGGGGGCGCTGCCCCCGGACCCTGCAGGGGGCGCTGCCCCCTTGACCCCCGTCCGCTAACCGGGCAGCGGAACCCCCGAAAACTCGACATGGGGCATTTGATATAAGATTGGGCAGTGAAACCCACAATAACTATACATAGGGGCAGTATGGTACGAGGTTGGGATCTCGGAACCCCCAAAAACTCTTCGTAGGGGCATTTGATACGAGCCTGAGATCTCAATCATCTTAGGTACTATTCGTCTAATTGGCTCATCGATGTTGTCATTTTTGTGGTTATCGCGTGCAACTGAGTTCCTACTATTCCTTGGAACATTCACCTAGCGCCTCATTGATGTAATCATATTCTCCATATGAAAAAATATCTTAGTATGATCGCAGATAACAATTTGATCAGATTACTGAACTACAAGCCAAATATTAAGCTACCTGATGTGCCGACGCTAGAAGTTACGTATGATTACAATTTGATGACATCGATCATATTCATAGTGAACATATTCATCATAATTATTTGTATAAAGGTCACGATGATTGAGATCGTTGCTAGCTATCATCAATATTATAGCTTCATCAATATTATAACTTCATCAATATTATAGCTTCATATAATTATTCGACAATAGTTCTGCTCTTAGATTGAGTGTTGTTGATCTCCTCATAGCACGTGATGTATAGTATATACATGATTGAATGGCATGTGACACAAATTTATTAAGTATTTGAGAATTAATGTTTAAATTAATATTAATATATATATTTATGCATATGCTATGAATAAATTAAAAAAACTAATTTTTTGTTAATGATCTCATACTAATTTTTTGCCACGGCAAAAAACCGTGGCTAATACTTATATATTTAGCCACGAATTAGGAAACCGTGGCTAAAAGTATTTTTTAGCCACGAATTCGATAAACGTGGCTAATGTGTTCTTTTTTGCCACGAATTTGACATCCGTGGCTAATACTTACTTATTAGCCACGAATTAGGGGACCGTGGCTAATACTTAACTATTAGCCACGATTTTTGACCCGTGGCAAAAAAGTGTGGCTAAAAGTCATTTTTCTAGTAGTGCTGGTCTCATCAAATACCACATGCATAGACTCTTCTACAACATGAGTTTTCTTATTATAAACTCTATAAGCTCTACTATGTGAGCTATAACCAACAAGAACCCCCACATTGCATTTCTCTGCAAACTTTGTTAATTGAGATTTTCCATTGTTTAATATGTAGCATTTTGAACCAAAGATTCTAAAAGTATGAAATTGTAGGTTGTTTGCCTTTCAGAATCTCATAGGGAGTAATTCCATGAACCTTATTGATGGAAGCCCTATTAAGAACATAACATGCAGTATTGACTGCCTCAGCCCAGAAGTATTCTGGCAGTGAGGAGTCACTAAGGAATGTTCTCCCAGCTTCTATCAATGTTCTATTCCTCCTCTCAGCCACACCATTTTTTTGTGGAGTCCTTAGGGAGGAGAACTCTTGGGTGATACCTAATTCTTGACAAAACCTTATCATAGTTTCAGATTGAAATTCTGTGCCATGGTCAGTCCTAGTCCTGACTACAACACATTGTAAGTCGTTCTGAATAGCCTTGACATGATTTATAAAGACATTCAATGTTTTTGATTTCTTCTTAAGGAAGAATACCCATGTATATTTTGAGTGATCATCAACAATCACCAAAGTATATAACTTCCCACCTAGGCTCTGAATTGTTAAAGGACCAAACATGTCCATATGCAACAGATATAGACATCTTTCAGTGTCTTTGGAGCCAATACTTTTAAAGGTGGTCCTTGTTTGCTTACCCATTTGGCAAGCATGTCAGGGACCAATTTTAATACATTTTAAATTAGGACTATTCTTAACAAGGTTTTTAGAGAATAATCTATACATTGTCTTGTAGTTAATTTGGGCAAGTCTTTTGTGCCATTGAACACAAAGAGACCCATTTTCATTAGCTACAAGACACACAGATGAAATAGAATTACTGCATATAAAATCTAAGCAATAAACATTCCCACTCCTAGTGCCTGAGAGAATGGTCTCTAAGTCATTAGACTTTTTGATCAAGCATTTGTCATTGTGGAATTCAATGACATAGCCTAGATCACATAGTTGACTTATGCTCCCCTTCAACATTAGCTACCCTTGTGATTAAAACTATGCCATTGGAGATCATACAATATCCCTTGGTGATTCCTCTTTCAGATCCACCAAAGATGACTTTAGGTCCATTCTTCACAGCTGTGTAGTCCTGTAGAATATTTCTGGTTCCTGTCATGTGCCTTGAGCACCCACTGTCCAAGTACCATATTTGGTTGAGGCTGGTACTTGAACTAGCCTGCAAGAAGGAGTTTTGTTACCCTTTGGAGCCCAAATAATTTTGGGTCCTAGGTCCTTGTTAGCATGATGAAATGACCTCACACCAGTTGCACCATTTGCTGGAAAACTCTTCTTTGCACTTGGCACAATTGGATTGTGCCAACAATCTATGGCAAAGTGTCCCACTTTACCACAACACAAACATTCATGAATATTGTCTCTCCTCTTTTGAACATTTCTTGAGGATAGAGCATCACTGTGCTTATGTTCAGGAGGGGAGACATCAACATTTTTCATGTTCCTTTCAGCAATGATCTGGCTGAATGTTAACCTCTGTGCAGTCTTGGCACCCTTTGTCTTAATGGCATCATCTTGCTTTGGCTTGGGGGACAGGCAAGATTGGATGGCATTAGACACTGAGCAATAGGACATGTCTACAGGTTTGATAGCATTTCTGGTCACTGGATGAATGGAAGCTTATATAGGAAGGAAAACACTCCTTCACATAGTGGAAGAAAGGGCATAGGAAGGAAAAGTGGTATGAGGCTTAGCCTTGTCCTTGCTCTTTTCTCCACTCCCTTCTCCTACTTCCATTTTATTGAAACCTAGTCCTCTCCTATTGGTTTGAGAGGAAATGGTGTTAATAATAGGTAGCACATATTTGGGCTTGGAGAATTGAGCCACTAGGCTTTTTTTTTTCACAATCTTCTCCTCAATGTCCTTGATGACCTTGTTCTTTTGGGATATGTTGCTCAAATGCACAATTGTTATTCCCTTTAGATGGCTTATTTGTGTACTCATCTGAGCCACCATGGAGGGCGACTCAGTGCACTCTTTCTTATCCATCATAAGGGAAGCAATTTCTTGGGCTTGCCTCTTGGCCAACTTTTTGCTCTTTTTCAGAGCTTCCAAAAGAGCACCTTACTTGTCAATCAATTGAATGCCATATTACTCATATTCTGAATCACTTCCACCAATTGATGAAGGTGCTTCAGATTCTGGGCTTATCTCATAATTAGAAGAGGATATGGAATGAATCGGTACCTTTTCATAGTCAGAGTTGTTCTGACGTTCTTCCTCATCAGTGATGGCCATAAGGCCTAGCTGAACATTATCTTTTTCTGCTGCAAACAGCTGAATGTTATAGAGGGGCCCTAATTCCAACCTTGGCAGCATGACAATCATCATCTTTTTCTGCTGCAAACAACCCAATGTTGGCTTCTTCTTCATCATCTGAATCTGAAGTTGAGGATTCAGATTCACTCCAGCTCTTTCCTTTCTTTGCTAGGAAGGATTTTTCACCCTTACTATCCTTTTGGTGGTGATGTTTCTTATCACCCTTTTCCTTCCTTTTGACTGGACAGTCAGCTATGACATGTCCAGGCTTGCTGCAGCAATAACAAATGATGTTATTTGAAATATGTTTACTAGATTTAGCTTCATACCTGTCACCCTTGGGGTGATGCCTTTCAGATCCATTGTGGTCCTTCTTGGAGTGTGAGGAGGAGGAAGTCTTGTTCTTCAACTGCTTCCTCCTCCTCATCTTCTTGAACTGCCTTGAGAAGGCAGAAAACTCCTCATCTGATGAAGAGCTGTCTGAAGTGCTGTTCTCAGACTTATCTGATTAGGACTCCTTCTTGGAGGAGACAACATCCTGCCTTTGCTCTTCTTGGAGCTGTCAGCCTTGAGATCCACAGATCTCTCCATTGCATGAGCCCTTGTTGAAGTGTCGTCTTTCTTTCTTGCAGATAACTGCATCTCATAAGAGAGCGGCTTCCCAAACAGTGTATGGGTAGGAGTTTCACCAAGCTTGGCCACTTCCCCGATGACACATATTTTTTGTGTCCTAGTCTCTATTTAAAAATCTAAGGAACTTGTCATTAAGCTCATAGTCACTGAACACTCTTTCATAGGTTCTTAGTTCATTGACTATCCTAAAGAACCTTTCATAGAAAATAGAAATGCTTTCCTGGCTCAGCTGCCTGAAAGCTTCATATTCTTGGTTGAGGAGTGATTTTCTATCATCCCTCACCTCAGTTGTCTCTTCCATATAAACCACCAGTGTATCCCACATTTCCTTGGCTGTTGTGCAGTGCACCAACTTCTGAAAAGTGGATTCATCAATTGCATTGACAATGACGTTTTGGGCTCTTTTATCCATAGTGAACAATGCAAGTTCATCCTTGGTCAAGTCATTAAAAGCCTTGGCCACTCTCCTAGTTGGATCTACGGTGGAGGCAAATTGAAAAGTGAAAGGGTTTTACTGTGATGTAAATCCTTGGGTCTGATGCTTCAATAAACAATCTAACCCTTTGCTTCCATATGCCAAAGTTTTCTTTGTTGCATATAGGCAATTTCATGGATCCCATCTCCTTCTACAATCCATTGGAGGCCATTGGATTGAGATATGACTACTCCTTTATAGGATCTGGTCAGATAGTTATGTCCTTCTTGACCAACCTAGCTATGATACCACTTGATAGTTTGTTAGGATGTAGTCTTAGTCACCTAGAGGGGGTGGGGGGGGGGGGGGGGGTGAATAGGTCTCTTTTGTTTTTAGGCTTTAACCTAGTTGTTTTCTGATTTCAGGTTAGTTATATATCAAGCACACAGAAAACACACAATGGTTTATAAAGGTTCCTCAAGACAGGGTGTCTTGAGTAATCCACTTTCCCCTTCACCTTTCTAACAATGAGTTAGAAAAGGCCAACACCTCCAAACTCAGCTCCAAGAGCTTACAACACAGATCCCTCAGGATCTCTCAGGTTTTCCCAAACCCTACCTCAGGCTCAATAGCCCTACCTCAGGCTCAACAACCCTACCTCAGGAACAACAACCCTACCTCAGATCTCACAAAGATCCTACACTCAAGCTGACCTCTTAGCTGCATTACTCATGCCAAACAGTCTTACACCCTCAGAAAAGATGCCCTACAAACTAAGAACTATTAAGTTACTACTGAAGTAATAATAAATTGTTACAATCAGAAGATAGAGGAGGTCAAGCCTTGGTATTCTGTTGCTGAACAACTGTTGTTGCAGTCTTGAAACTGGGAGAAGATAAATGGCCTCAACACTGATTCATCTGATCCTTTCCTTCAGATGATGGATGAGGATCAACTTGTTCTATCTTGAGTTGATCAAGAAGAACAATCTATTCTCTCCTTGCAGCTTCAGGAAGCAGGAGATGAAAGCTTTCTTGGCTGTCGTCAATGGAATAGTAGTTTCCTGCTTTTTGTGTGTGAGAGAGCTTTTACCAAGCCCTAATTGATTCTTGTATACTCCTTTAGACTCCAACAACTATCAAATGTCCTCCTGACACAGTATGGGAGTGATTGGAACATCCTCTCTTACTTTACAGCGTGTTGAGCCAAATGCAAACCTTCTAGATCATTTGAATCTGTCTCAGCGGTTGGGCTGAGACAACCTGCATTCTCAACGACAACTTTTGTCCCGTCCCAGCGCATCTACTGAGACAGACAATTGCCTCAGCGGTTTTCCTCTATCTGCAACTCAGCTGGCCCAGACACCTTCTCAGCGGCTCCTAGCCTTGTCTTATTGGTTCAGCTAATACTGAGAGCTTGTCTTAGCGGTTTTGGCAGTAACCCACTATACTATCTTTCCATCATGGAATAAGCTAACCCTGCATAATCATGAGATGAAATATTGTTTATCAAATACAACTTGTACTTAGCATTGAGTGTGATGCTTCTTCAAATCAAGGGAACATTGAGGGTAAAATTCCCAACAAAAGGCCTGTCCTAGTGGTGGGTGGCCTTACTGATGCGTCTCATGCTCCTGACAAAGTTACCACCTTCCAAGGTGCACAGGTCCAGGAAAAGCATGCACCAGAAAAACAGAAAGAGGTGTAAATAGCTGCAATAAATCAGGGTGAGCTCCCAGATACTCAGGGGGAGACTGCTCCAGAAGTCCAAAGGAATCTGGATAAAAAGTTGGCTGTTGTAGGCACAGCAATGGTTCAGGGGGAGCCTTAGGATAAAGAGGAAAATCTGCTAGATGAAGTAGCTCAGATTGCTCTTGAAGCTACCCTGGAGGCTGAAGTAAATGCACAATATCAGGGGGAGCTTCCCAATGACATTATTGCAGAAGAAGCAACAATGTCCCCTAAAGATGATGAGCCTCTGAAGTTTGCTTCAAGAAAGGTTGTTCCAAAAGTATTTTCAAGGAAAAGAAGAACTTCTGAGAAAGAACAATGAAGCTCAGGTGTTTTATAAATCTTTATAATTCTTGGAATCAAACAGCTGTGGAGATCTATGTAATTTCTTGACAATTGAATAAAATAGTTTGTGATTTCAGTCTGCATCTTCTTATGTCTATGTTGTCTTATTTGTAGTGTTGTTTATATAAAAGGAATGTAATCACTTTAATAAATCTGTAAAATTTATTAAGATAGATACGGGGAGATTGTTGGGAAAAATTCTTTGATTTAACTTAACAAATTATCTAAAAAGTGATTTTATCTCTTAGGTTGAATTACCCATTGTATAGTGAGGGTAATCTGATTATTATATGTCTTAGGATGTCACACTCAACCTAGTGTGTCAAGAGTTTATAAAGAGAAGCAAAATTTGGGTAGAGTTAACAATTGCGTCGAATTGAAATCGACGCAACATCGAGTTATTGTCGATGCTACTCTGACTAGAAGTCCAAGCAACTCACCCCTTCTGTCGGAGTAGATCAAGTTAATGCTACGTAGAATAGATATCGACATAAAGGCCATGGCCTATCAAAGTACCTAGAGAAGTCGACGCAGCTTCTACTTCAACTCAACGCAGAAGAAATTATCTGTCGAAGCCATCTGAAGTCGATGCAACGTCAACTAATATTCGACGCAGATGATGAAGTTCGGAGTCAAGCCCTCAACTCGACGGTTACGTCGATAAGATATCGACCCAACGTCGACAGGCAGACTTCAATCAGAGTAAGAATGAATTCGAAGCTGCTCTTACAAGGAATTGAAAGCGCGTCGATAAGAGAGGAAGTGAACTCGATGCTACATCGAATACAGTATGAAAAGGAAACCTTTTCAGCTGTCATTATAGACCCTCTCTCATGGCCCAAAATACTGAAGACCATTCTCCAACAGCTCATTTATTGCCTCAAATAGAAAGAAGAATTAAAAAAGGACAGAAAAGCTTTCTTGGAAATAAGCTTACAGTTGGTGGACGGGTCGTGAATTAAAGAAAGAAAGGAAGAGAATTTGTGAAGAGCAAAATACCTTTTCAGGACCTACCAAAAAAGGAAATCAATTCAAATTAAAGAGGGACAATAAAAGGGAGGAGCAGAAAGAGAAAGAGGGTGCATTCATTACAATCGGCTTAAGTTTTTCAATTAGGGCCCCCTCTTCTTGTTCTTCCTTTTGGAACCCTAATATAGAAAAGATAGTGAAGAAATAAGAACTGCTCTCCCTCTCTTAGAACATAACAACTGAAGGATGCTCATCATTAATATCACATAGCAGCCATATTTCAATCAGAAGGAAGAGAAAGGATCTGACAATCATAGCTCCTGCAAATCATCACAATCATAAGCAGGAGTTCATTGTCAGCAGATCCAGTGAAAGAACATAGAAGCTGTTCTTGAGACCGGCTTCATAAGAATTCTGAGAACAGAATTCTTTTTCCTCCCCCTTCTTCTTTCTCCTTCTCATTCCCAACTGTAAAAGAGTTTTAAGAATCCCTCTTCCAAAGGATTCTGTGGTTCATGATCTCCTTATCAAAAGATCATTGGTTCAAGATCTCTTTATCAAATGATCTATGGTTCATGATCTCCTTATCAAAAGATCATAGTTCTAAGAGTCTCCTTATCAAAAGACTCAGGCACAGGTGGTAGAAGAGAGGACTACCCACATTTTGGGGAACCTCTATAAAATCTTTGTGTCTTCTTATTGTGAATTTTCTGTGTTATCTCATTCCTTTATACTATGTTCCTGCTTTACATAACAACACTTGTTTTATTCTGTGTGTGGAATTGTTGGAGTATAATACTTAGTGTTTTTATTGTGTTTGCAAAAATTGGATAGAAATAATTTTTAAATCTCTATTCACCCCCCTTTAGAGTATACTCAGAGGCATACTATGCACTTTCAGGATGCATAACACCGGTCCTATGGATGTTCATTAGCTCAATTTTCTTTTTCGTTACAGGCGATAATATGTAGTATGGGATGCATAAGATCGCATGTGTACGCCACTCATAGCATGCATTAAGTCCTTTTTAGACTGCATAATACTGCATGCACATCATAACATAGCATTAGCACACATGCCAAGTTTAGGATATACAGGATGACGCTCGTACACACATGATTTGAAATAAAATTTTGGCTTTCATGTATTCATATTATGTGCACAAGATTTAATAGGGTGATGACGTATCATCCTAGGTTAAACATAACATTATTTCATGAATTCCCAGAGCAAGCTAACATCAAGAGCAAGTATCTACACTTTTTCGATCTGTATCGAGTTAGGAGATTCTAGTTTGCCAGCTGTTGTGTCTTAAGATAGGTGTAGTGAGGTGTTCGTTCATAATTGCAGTCACTGACTCCAGAGCGTAGTGCATCAGAGTCGGCTCTCTGGTTAGAGGATGAATCCTCTGGTGTGCATAGTGAGGCGATGATTGAGGAGTTGTGTATGAGTATCGAGGCATTGTTGAGGCAAATGGTCGTGTTGTAAGCACATATTTTCTACCCAGATGTTTTCAGGGTAGGTTTTGACCTAGTATTTTGTTGGCTTGCAGTTGCGGATTTAGATTTTCGTTATATCGGTTATATGCGAGTAAAGTTAGAAGATGTTGAGCGTGCCTTCCTTTTGATTCAAGTTTTACTCGATGTTTTGGCAAGAGAGTTTTGCAGGCGGTCATCGTTAGGCTGTTGATCGTTTAGCATATTCTCTTAATGTTAAGTTCCCCTTTGATGGCTCAGTGGTGTCGAATCAGGGTATTTAGAGTTGTCCTATCCTCTTAGGTGATTTCTTTGCTTTTGCTAATCTAAAGGTGCTAGACCTGGAGCTTTTCGATGTGATTTTGGGCTTGGACTGGTTGTCCATATATGATGTTGTTATCCAACGCAAGGTAAAGTGTTTGGTCTTCTAGATGGACATTGGTCTTTCCTTGAGTGCATTTGGCTTTTCGCGCTAGGTTTTCCCCGATTATTTCCGCAGTGTGTGCTCGAAACTTCTATTTTCCAGTTGGTTCGCTTGTCTTGTTTCTATGCTAGAAACTGTTAGCAGTTTGCCATGTATCGAGATTTTTCCTGCGGCGCGACAGATCCCGGATGTTTTCCCAGTTAATCTCCTTGGTCTTATGCTTGTGAGAGTTGTGGAGTTTTCTTTTGACCTTGAGCGGATGCTCGTCCTTTCGTTGTAGGTATTTCCATCGTTAGGGTTAATTGGGAGGTGTTGGATTCATGAGACCTTTGTCGTGAACCTTGAACAGGGATCGGGTGATCTATTTTGAGTGTTGAGAAGAAGTCTTACCCGCATCTGTTTTCCTAGCCCTCTTCAATTAGCATTTCTATCCAGGGAGTGTTAGCTTATCTCTCCCGTTGCCCTTTTGGATTCGTTTGCGTTCTAAGTTTCGGTTCTAAGTTTCGGGATGAAACTTCCTCTTTGGTGGGGTGACTGTAACGCCCCTGAATTTCTAGGAATTATTTTAATCCTTCTTTGACGTCATTTTTGACGTAAGGGCATTACGTTAGTGCGAAGTTAGCTGTGCGCCGTCATTTGCGCATTTTCACATTCGTTGGGTCAATTCGACCAAATTTTGGAGTGTGCCGGATTTAGAAAATTTTACATTGGAAAATTAAATATTTTATTTTAGAGAGGTTCATCGAAGTTTCGTAGCGATCCGAGTGTTTTTAGAGCCCCAGTGATTTTTTAAAGATTTGTCTTAATTATCGTCGCCTCAATCTTCAGAAATTTATATCTTGAGGTTTGCTCATCGGATTCTGATTTCGACTTCTCCGTTGGATTCGTAGCGTCAACTTTTGTCTTCGATGCATTTTTCGTTGGAATCAGCGACCGTTGGTTCGACCTTCTTTACTTACTATTAATATTATTATTATCATTATTAATATAGCTTGGCTGTCTTCCTCCATCTCCGTATATATATATGTATATATATCTATATTATTCTTCTTCTCCTTCTTTTCTTATTATTATTATTATTATTATAAATTTAAGTGTGGATTTGCTGTCATCCACCTTCTTCCTCTATCTGATTATATATATATATATATATATATGTTATACATATAAATTTCTTTCTCCATTATATGTATATATATTAATTTACTATTCCTCTTCTTCCTTATTTCTTCTTTCCTGAGTCGAGCCAGAGTTTTGAGAGAGTGAGAGAGAGAGTGTTTAGGCTTCCTGAGCTTTCCGACCGCCGCCGATAGAGCTCCGGTGCACGAAATCTTCACCGAAGCATAGATTTGGAAAGCTCTCACCGCGCTCTTCGCGTGCGTGGTAAGTTTTCTTCGCTTCGTAGATTTTTGGTGCTAAGGTTAGCGGCCATAACCATCTTTTCATCCAAATTTTTGTAGATTCTTCGTGCGTAGGCCATGTTTGAACCGATCCTTGGCGTGGAGGGCTTGAGAGGCCGTTTTTCGGTGATCCGAGTAAAGGCAAGTGGTGGTTTGCATTCTTTCCCCTTTGGCTTGTTTTTTTCCTTCAGGATTCTTTTTAATCCTCTTTATTTTTTTGGTAATTAGTGTTTTTGATTTACTTGGCCCTTAATTGCTGTTAATTGAGTTGTGATGGTAGTCCTGGTCTCGGCTTTGTTAGTAGTGGGTTAGGTTTGTTTAGAATGAAAAAGAGAGAAAATCTGTGTACGAAGTCAAAATCAACGGGTCATCCCATCGATCGGCCGGACCATCCCATCGATCTTGGCCTTAGCTGGGGAGAAAGTCATTTTCTAATTCTCTAAGTAAGAATTAGGCTCCCGTCCCGTCGATATTGATGTTGTAAGCTCTTCCCGTGGTTTTGCCTTTATTTTTCCGTCGATCGGCACCCATCCGGTCAATTGACACCCCTTCCCGTTGATCGACACCCCTTCCCATCGATCGACGAGAGAGGGCAGAGATGTCTTGTTTCCAGTCGATTTTGGCTAATTTTCGAGTCAACTTTTTCTTAAGCGTTTTCCAATCGATTTGATTGAGCCTTTCCAGTCAATTTCGTCGATCTTTGTCCTTAGCCGGGTAGCCTTCTTCTCTAAGTCAGAATCGACGGCTCTTCCCATCGATCGATTGGATAGTCCGTTGATCGACGGGAGAGCCAGTCGATTTCTTCATTTTCCCTTGTTGAAACTCTTTTTCCTAGTTTTGTTTCTCTTCCCCTTTAATGCTTGTTTCCTTCCCCTTTTATGCAAGTGTAGTTTTGACTGTGGTCTTTCTTGTTGTCCTGATAGACTCTTTCAGAAAGGTCTTTCTCTGTGTATTCCCAGAAATCAAGTTCCTTATTGTGTATTTTGATTCCTGTTATACCATAGACATGTTCCAACATTTTCTCTGGGTATTTCCAGAATTTATTAGAATTTCTATCCTGAATTTTATCAGTCTTTCTGTCCAGAACTCCAAAGTTTTCTGTGTAATCTGTCTTTTACTTTTGAGTATTTAAACCTTCCAGACTCAGTCTTTTATGTAATTTTGTGTTAACTTTCTCAGTGAGGAGTAATGCTTCTACCTCACTGTCTTTAGTAATCTGATTGAATGTAAAGGTTCTCTTAGTGGTTTTGGGCTACAAATAGCAGTCCTTATCCTTAATGACTTTGTTTTCCTGGAATCTAGTTATGCTAGGTTCTCTAGTTAATTGTGTAGTCCTTTTTGTTTTCCTTAATGACTTTGTTTTCCTGGAATCTAGTTTTGGGCTCGGGTTGTTTTCCTGGAATCTAGTTATGCGTTTGTCAGAATATGACATCATAGGAGACCGTTATGCGACATCTCAGTCCTATAAAAGGGAATAGTGGAAGCCCTAAACTGGTTGCTCTGAAATCCTAGAACTTAAGAGAAATCCCGCTAAGCAATTTTGAATAGAACAGTAACGGCGGTGATAAGCAAAAATAAGAACGGAGAACAAGATGATCTTTATCCATTGTTCACAAGAGAATCAGTTTAGCTTCATCGACTGATAAGAAGAGTTCCAGATAGAAGAAAGCTTGAAGAAGATTTGCACTGACAAGTTACAAATCAAAAGAATCTTCGTTCAAGAAAAGAAGCCGATCTCCACCAGGAAGAAGAACTTGTTGTGAATCTTTCTCTGTAAGGCTTGCGGGCCAAATCTGTGAGATCTGTTGTCAGATCTGTGTGTCAAGCTTGAGGGCTTGAGATCTGTGAGGCTTGAGGGCTAGGGCAGGGGGACTTGCGGGTCCAAACGTGTCGAGCTTGTGGGCTCGGGTGCAGTGAAGGGGCTTGCGGGCCTAGGCTGTAGGGACTTGCGGGTCCGAGTTGTAGGGATTGAGAGCCTGGGCGTCGAGCTTGCGGGCTCGGGTGCAGTGAAGGGGCTTGCGGGCCTTGGCTGCAGGGACTTGCGGGTCTGAGTTGTAATGCTTGCGGGCCGGAGACATTGGTAGAGTTTGCCGAGCCTAGCACACTCCTGGGTAGGCGTAGAGGGACAGAGGACTACTCAAGACACCCGGTCTTGAGTAACCTCTATACATCTTGTGTTGTGTGTGCGCTGAGATTTTATGTGATTCTTCTGTGCAGTGCTTCCATTAAACTCATTACTTGCAAAATATCTTGAATCATCAATAATCACCTAAACCCCTCCCCCTTTGGTGATTGTTCTATAACCAACAAGTGGTATCAGATGGAGGTTGATCAAGAAAGCGACTTAACCGTCAGATCTAGATCGTAGAACAATCCAAAAGCTTCGAGAGACGAGAGCCATGAAACTCCCAATCTGCACAAGGGAGAACTTTCCTATCTGGAAGGAAAGAGTAAGGTTGTTCATGGAAGCAGCTGATCCAAGAGTCTATATAACTGTTCAAGAGGGCCCTGTCGTTCCCATGACAGTATCCACAGTTGATCCAACTAGGATGGTGGCAAAGAAGTATACAGACATGACCATGGTTGAGCTGACCTTGGCAAGTCTGGATAAAAGGGCACATAATGTAATCGTAAGTGCCATTGATGACTCAACCCTCCAGAATCTCATTCACTACAAGACAGCCAAGGAGATGTGGGCCTCTCTGATTGTCTATATGGAGGGCACTGAAGAGGTAAGGGATGATAGAAAATCCCTCCTCAATCAGGAGTATGAAGCCTTCAAGCAAGACAAGATTGAAACCATCTCAAGCTGTTATGAGAGGTTTTTCAAACTCTGACCTAAATGATAAATTCCTAAGATCTCTCTCTAAGGAAAGGGATATAAAGATCTGTGCCATCTGAGAGATGGGTCAGCTAGGCATCTTGGAGCCCAAGAATCTATATGGGAAGCTACTATCCTATGAACTTCAGCTCAATATCAGGAAAGCTAAAGAGGAGAACTCAAAAGGGAGCACAAGGGGATCCAAGGACAAGACTCCCACTTATCAGAATAGATCAGAGAGTAGTGAAGAGTCTGATGTCAGCACATCAGGCTCTAATGATACTGACAAAGAGATGGTCCTTCTCTCTAAGCAGTTCAAGAAGCTGATAACTAGAAGAAGAAGAGACAACTAAAGACCCACCTCCTAAAGCTCAAAAACATCTGATCAACATGACAGGTCTAAATCCTCAAGGGAGGACATGTATAAATCAAAACCTGGTAAATTTGATTTTGCTAACACTGTTTGCTACTCCTACAATAAGACAGGTCACATAGCTGCTGCTTGCTCTTCTAAGAGAAGGGAATCAAAGAATTATGAAGACAAGAGAAGGTCAAGGGACAAGAAGAAACCTGAAAGAGGGTTTATAGCAAAGAAAATCCGAACTCTAAGTGATTCTTATTCATGCTCCTCAGATACTGAGGAAGAAGCACTGATTGGCCTAATAGCCATAAAGGAAGACAACCAGGATGATATATCTCCTGGGAAGGTACCTATCAAAGCCCATCTATCTCTCTCTGATTCTGAATCAGTAACAAACTCTTTGCATGATAATGAGAGTGTGTATGCAGCCAACAACACGGCCTCAAGATCTCAATATGATGTTGAATCTAACCTAATAAAGCAGTATAAGGCGTTGTGGAAAGCTTTCAAGAACTGCAAGAAACTCCTTAAAGTCCAGACCAAGGAGTTAGATTCCTTGAAGACTGTCCAGTCAGAGCTCAAAGAGACAGCTGAAAAGCGGGCTGCCATGAGCAAAGAAGTGGACAGATTCAAGGAAGCAACAAGCCTTAAGAATGCTGAATTAGGTCAGAAGAACAAAGTCATTAAGGACCTTGAGGAGATGCTGGTGGCTGAGAAGAAACTTGCTACAAGCTTCTCTATGCCCAAGACAGTCTTACCTATCATTGATACCTTCTCTGATCATTCAGAGCTGGTATTGGATTCAAACAAGAGACTGTCAAGGACAAATGCTCTGAAACTCAATCTTCTTTAAAGAAGGTACTAGCATCAGTTTCTTCTGACCTACAACAACATCACTGAAAAGTAAGTGAAAGGATGCTTCCCCAAAGCCTGTTCCCAAGAGGGTGGACCAACAAGTGATGAAACCTACTAAACCCAACTATCACACCTGTAAGGTTCACCCAAGACCTGTTAGGTCAGTTGTCTTCCCTACTGCTTACCAATACTCTCATCCCACTCAAATGATGAGGCAGAAGAGAAGGTATACTAGGTATGAATGCTGGTGCTGTGGGAAAGTAGGCCACTTTGCCCTGGATTGTTGGTTCAACCCAATATGACCCAATGCAAAGAAAGTGCAGAACCCTCAGTGGTGTGACATTCCATTTTATTTTCCTAACAGGAACCAATGACACAATTCAAATTGGGTACCTAAGGGTAATTAATTTTTCTTGCAGGTATATCCAAGTACCAACCAGTCTCCAATCTGGTATTTGGATAGTGGCTGCTCCAGGCATATGAATGGAGTCAGAAAGTATCTAAGAAGCTTCATCCCTGTGGAGAATGGACCAATAGTGTTCTTTGGAGGTTCAGAAAAGGGGATGACTTAAGGTTATGGTAATATTTCTAATGGCTTAGTTACCATCACAAAAATAGCTTATGTTGAGGGATTGAAACATAATCTCATAAGCATAAGTCAACTTTGTGATCTAGGTTTTGTAATCACCTTCCACAAGGATAAGTGCATAATCAAGAAGTCCTTGGATTCTGAGGCTGTCTTTACTGGCACTAGGAGTGGTAATATTTATTGCTTAAATTTCCTTAATGCAAATTCTCCCATGCCTGTGTGTCTTGTAGCAAATGATAAAGAGGCTCTATGTGTTCAATGGCACAAGAGACTTGCACATATTAACTATAAGACCATAAGCAAGCTTTTCTCGCAAGACTTAGTCAGAAATGGACCTAATATTAAAAGCATCAAGGAAGGTCCTTGTCAAGCCAACCAACTTGGGAAGCAGACAAGGACCAGCTTTATAAACATATCTGACAAAGACTCCTTCAGGTGCTTATTTCTACTGCATATGGATCTGTTTGGTCCTATGTCAGTTCTCAGTTTAGGAGGGAAGGCTTACGCCCTTATGGTAGTTGATGATTACTTAAGGTTCACTTGGGTATTCTTCCATAAAAAGAAGTCAGATACCTTAGACATCTTGAAGAACTTTGTCAGGCAGATCCAGAATGAGATGGACTGTACCATGGTCAAGTTCAGAAGTGACCATGGTACATAATTTCAGTCAGGACCCATGACATAATTCTGCTAAGAACTGGGTATCTCCCAAGAATTTTCCTATTCTAGGACTCCTCAACAAAATGGGGTTGCAGAAAGGAAAAATAGAACCTTGATAAAAGCAAGTAGGACAATGCTAAGTGATTCCTCCCTTCAAGAATATTTCTGGGCAGAGGCTGCAAACATTGCTTGTCATGTGATTAACAGGGCCTCCATCATCAAAGACCACAAAAGACTCCCTATGAGCTGGAAAAAGGCAGAAAACCTACGTTAACCTACTTTAGAATCTTTGGGAGTAAATGCTATGTACTTAATAATGGGAAGGCCAGGCTACCTAAGTTTGCTGAGAAAAGCAGTGAGGGTATTCTTGTTGGGTACAGCTCCTATAGCAAGGCATATAGGGTGTACAACATCAATACCCA
This sequence comes from Dactylorhiza incarnata, assembly GCA_033032865.1. NCBI lineage: Eukaryota > Viridiplantae > Streptophyta > Magnoliopsida > Asparagales > Orchidaceae > Dactylorhiza > Dactylorhiza incarnata. The sequence goes on from JAWHQI010000068.1 coordinate 7,425,733, forward strand.
AGCAGTGGAAGAATCTGTACATGTTGTATTTTATGAGACTAGCCTTATACATAAGGGCTAGTCTAGTTCTCTAGTGAATGCAGGTACAATAGAGAAAATGAAGAAATTATCCATTGAAGAAAAGGCTGATACCTCAATCAAAGATAATAATCAGTCATCGACAGTTGAAATTGAAGAAGAAACTATAGAAGGCTCAGAAATAGTAGAGGAAATGCAACCTGAAGAACCTGTCAATGAAGAAGTCCCCAGAATACTGCCAATTGCCTTGAGATAAATGAGAGATCATCCTTAAGAGCAAATAATAGGAGATGTCAACCATGGAGTGCTAACAAGGAGTAGAGCTGTAAATGAAGCATTGTACCTGAGTTTTCTCTCTCAAATTGAACCCAAGAAATTTGAGGAAGCAAATAAGGATCCATTTTGGATTGCAGCAATGCAGGAGGAGCTGGATAAATTTAAGACATGCAAAGTATGGAAGTTGGTTCCTAGACCCCAATGACATAATATCATAGGAACTAAGTGGGTCTACAGAAATAAATTGGATGAGAATGGAATAATCACAAAGAATAAAGCAAGACTGGTGGCAAAGGGATATAGACAGGAAGAGGGGATTGACTTTGATCAGGCCTTTGCCCCTGTAGCCAGATTGGAAGACATCAGACTATTCTTAGCCTATGCTACCTACCAAGGATTCAAAGTCTATCAGATGGATGTGAAGTCAGCCTTTCTAAATGGTGACCTCAAAGAGGAAGTCTATGTAGAATAGCCTTCAGGTTTTGTTGATTCAACTCATCCTGACTATGTATATTTTCTTAAGAAAACATTATATGGCTTAAAGCAGGCACATAGAGCCTGGTATAAGACTCTGTCAAGCTTTCTCACTGAGAATAAATTCTCTAGGGGAACGATTGATAAGACATTATTCCTAAGGAAAGTTAAGGGAAAGATTTTGCTAGTGCAGATCTATGTAGATGACATTATCTTTGGCTCTACGGATAACAATCTCTGCAAAAAGTTTGCCATCTTGATGCAGGGAAAGTTTGAGATGAGCAGCATGGGTGAGCTCAAATACTTCCTAGGTCTCTAAGTGAAACAATCTGAAGATGGCACATTCATTTGGATTGGAGAGTGCTTCCTCTATGAAGACTCCAATGGGAACCAATGTGTCTCTGGACAAGGATGAGAAGGGAATACCCTTTGATGAAACCAAGTACAGATGCATGATTGGATCTTTGCTATACGTAACTGCAAGTAGGCCTGACATAATGTTTACTACATGTGTCTGTGTTAGATATCAGGTGAAACATAAGGAATCTCATCATGTCTCTGTAAAGAGAATCCTAAGATACCTAAAGGGTACATCAAATCTTAGAATATGGTACCCTAGGAACAATGGATGTGAACTGACAAGCTACTCAGATGCAGATTATGCAGGATGCAAAGAAGATAGGAAAAGTACCTCAAGAACATGCCAATTCCTTGGAGGAAGACTGATCTCTTGGAGCAGCAAGAAGCAGACAAGTGTAGCAATCTCCACATCAGAATTAGAATACATTTCTGTTGGGAGCTACTATGCTCAACTGCTATGGATCCAGCATCAACTTGCAGACTACAATATAAAGATGACCAAAATACCCCTGTTTTGTGACTCTTCCAGTGCAATCTCAAGTGCTAAGAACCCTGTCTCACACAGCAGGACTAAGCACATTGAGATCAGGTATCACTTCATCAGGGAGCATGTGGAGATTGAAGATATCATCCTTGAGTTTGTTCCCACATACAAACAAGTGGCTAATATATTCACAAAGCCCCTAAATGAAGCTAAGTTAACTTCTTCAAATTCCAACTGAGAATGTTAAACTTAGGGTAAATTTCAACTTACTGCTCACTAATTTCCCTACATATGATAGTAAAAAGAACTTGCAGGACAAGTGCTGAGGCAATCTGGTAATAAAAGCCTACAAAAAATCAAACAATGGTCATGACGACACAAACAATTGTCTCAACGACATGAACCTCTCTTACGACGATAATTGAAAGATCGTTGACAAACAACATCTGCAAGTCCTATAATGAAAAAGTCAGAAAGGGGGAGAAAAGAATAACCTAGGAAGAGAGATGAGAAGATACATCACATGATGTATCACATCAAAGGGGAGTAAAGAAGAAGATGTGCATCACATCAAGGGGGAGCTACCAGCTCAAGAAGATGCAAAAGCTAAGCTAAGGGAATGGTAACTATGTTAACATATAATGCATAAACTCATATATCAGTACTCAGTGCAAGTAATTTTGAATTGGGGTTCTGACTTCTTCAAATAGGGGGAGATTGTTGGGAATCTTGCCCTCATGATTCCTGATTTGGAGAAGTCACCAATTCAAGAGAACTTCACTTTGTATTTGATTATCTTCTTAGCTTTATTATCTCAGTAGAAGACAAGTTCACAGAATGTCGAACTGACAAATATTGTTGAAAAGAAGCCTTGATGTCAATAAGGCTAAGTCAGAATGAATGTCATTGAAAAGGCAAGGGGAAGGCCAGTGTCGAAGATATCGTTGAAAGAAGCTGTGTCGTCGATAAGACTGGACAAGACAGGTATCATTGTAAGGAAGCCTTGTTGCTGTAAAAGCTAAGTAAGACTAATGACAACTACATCATCAAAAATAAGACATGACGTCGAAGAACACTAAAGATGCAGTTCTGAAGACGGGCAGTTTCTGAAGAACAGACTGTCAACATGATATCAATTGTGTCATCGACAAGATAAAGTTGCTAGAGTGATATCGAGCAGACAAGAAGATCACGCCGACATCAGTTAGATGACCTCATGTCATCTTAAGATCGATTGCAGAAGAGATGTCCAGCATCGTCGAGATACTATCCTTGTCGTTGTAACAGTTTGAAAAGTCGACAGACGCGCTATCAGCAATTAATGCAGCCGCCTGATTGTCCAATCAGCATGTGCTCTTATGGCATGGGCATTTGTCAGAATTGGACATCATAGGAGACCGTTATGCAACATCTCAGTCCAATAAAAGGGAACAGTGGATGCCCTAATCTGATTGCTCTGAAATCCCGGAACTTAAGAGAAATCCTGCTAAGCAATTTTGAATCGAACAGTAATGGCGGTGATAAGCAAAAACAAGAACGGAGAACAAGCTGATCATTATTCTTTGTTCTCAAGAAAATCAGTTTAGCTTCATCGACTGATAAGAAGAGTTCCAGATAGAAGAAAGATTGAATAAGAATTGCACTAACAAGTTACAAATCAAAAGAATCTTCGTTCAAGAAAAGAAGATGATCTCCACCAGGCAGAAGAACTTGTTGTGAATCTTTCTCTATAAGGCTTGCGGGCCAAATCTATGAGATCTGTTGTCATATCTGTGTGTCAAGATTGAGTGCTTGAGATCTTTGAGTCTTGAGGGATAGGGCAGAGGGACTTGCGGGTCTAAATGTGTCGAGCTTGCGGGGTCGGGTGCAGTGAAGGGGCTTGCGGGCCGAGGCTGCAGGGACTTGCGGGTCTGAGTTATAGGGCTTAAGAGCCTGGGTGTCGAGCTTTTGGGCTCGGGTGCAGTGAAGGGGCTTGCGGGCCTAGGCTGCAGGGACTTGCGCGTCCGAGTTTTAAGGTTTGTGGGCCGGAGACATTGGCGGAGCTTGCCGAGCCTAGCACACTACTGGGTAGGTACAGAGGGACAGAGGACTACTCAAGACTCCCTGTCTTGAGGAACCTCTATACATCTTGTGTTGTGTTTGTGCTGAGATTTTCTGTGATTCTTTTGTGCAGTGCTTCCATTAAACTCATTACTTGCAAAATATCTTAAAATAGCCATAATCACCTAACCCCCCTTTGGTGATTGTTCTATAACCAACAACCACCACAATGCCCCTGTTGGGCTGTTGGTTTGTGTGGACTGGAGTCACCGCCACGACACACCTGGTTTGGTTTATTTTGGGCTAAGGTTGGCAATGGATAAAGGACCACCACCTCAGTGCCTGTTTGTGGATCATACACCTGAGGCCTTATGTTTTTCCCGACGTTAAATGATGCCTTTTCTCGAGCTGATCAATCTCAAGTGCTTATAGCTTATATGCTTATATATAGGTGTAATATATTATGTTTGACCACCACCTCTAAGCCGTAGTAGCGGACAAGTGGTTGGTTTTGATCAATTTTGGCTATTACTTTGGTGCAGGCATTTCTCTTACTGAGTGCACTCGTTTGAGCTGGCTCGGGTTGTTGTAAGCTAATTAATGCTTATCTATTTTGTTCTCCTTTCTACAATATTTTTTTTTTTGATTGCTGCTAACCCTAATTTAGAATCCTGGTTTTATTCTTGCTGCCACTTGCACTTTCTTGCTGAGGCATTCTTTTCTTTTGAATGCCTCAGGCTTGAAGCTATAGCGGTTTGGGTGGTAGAATTGGTGTCTTCGAAGATGCAGTTAGTTGCAGTTGCTCGCTCTCCCCTCACTATTGTGAGGTAGTTGTTCCTTTGCTTCAGTTGTTGCTTTGGTTTTTCAGTGTTAGACAGTTGCTAGATTTTCTACTGTTACCTGCTAGTCAGTTTATATACTTGCTCTCTAGGAAGTTTTATGTTAGGATGCATGAGTTATTTTATGTATAGAAAATGACATTTTTGCATAACATGATTTTTAGTAAATGTCACCTATTTGAAGATCGTTGAAAAAACCTTTCTTTACTTATAATAAATTTAGAGACGTGCACATCATTTCTGAACTGTTTGATCTTCATGCTCATGTAGGATATATTGGACCTTTTTTATGCTGCGTAAGTATAGTTGATCCACTGGACCGAGGGACACGGTCGTAAGCTAAAAATGTAAATTTTTTTTATTTAAATCAATCATTTCATGTCTTTCATAATTGTTCGCAAGGGGTGTTTGCCTGAGCGTCTGTAGTTGTCCCCTGCATGACGTGGCATGATGATGCGTATTTTCCTCTTGCTCTGATAAAATTTATTAAATTCGTGGTAAAGTGCGGGTTGTGAAAGTTGTTATCAGAGCTAGGTTAGCCATGTTTCTGGGATAGCCTGGTTGGCCCGGTTAACCGCCTGGTGAGAATCATTATTCATTGCATACACACACCGAAGGGTCATCCATATGTCTTGGCTGAATCATGAACACATCACTCATAACATGATAAGAAGTATACATTGCATATTATGTAGTATGAGATGCATAATATGTGTTTGTATATGGATCCTCATTGGTGACAACACACAATAGTTATGTAGTACGGGATGCATAACGCCGGTCCCATGGATGTCCATTAGCTCGATTTTCTTTTTTGTTACATGCTATAATATATAGTATGGGATGTGATGAGTCCGATTTATATAGTGTTTTTCGGACTCATCTGGGCTAGTTTTCGCTCACATGCACTTCACTTTTAGTTCATTATTGCCTATATTTCACTTGAACACATTTCTTCACAAAGTGCACATTTATGCCCGTTGTGGTGTGCAATTGCATTCTATTCTGCTGGGGGAAAGCACATGGTGCTCCCCATGTCTTTATTTTGTTGTTATTATACTTTTATGTGTGCTAGTGGTCTGTGCCCCATCTTGTTGGTTTATATTGCTGGTGGGCTGATCGTCATTCTATTGGAATTGTTACCTGGAGAAATCGCACGGTCGTGCGTTTCCTTGATGCACGATTTATGCGACCGTGCGATTCCTGCATTGCCTAAAAATTGCGATTTGGCCTGGCTCGTGCATTTTGTTCGTGCACAGTCAGTTTTGATCGCGCGTGAGCAAAATCGCATGAGTTCCCCTATTTTATCTAAGAATTTATGTTATTTTGCAATTTTCCAGATCGCACAGGCGTGCGTTTATTCTTCACGCACGATCTGGTTGATAGTGCATTTTCATTTTGCTCAAAATCATGAAAATCCGCCGTTCTGTATTTGCGAGTGCGTTTTCTCCATGCACGAGCATTTTGCCCGTGTGAGAGTAAACGCACAAGCAGATTGCTATTTTCTAAAATATTACATTTCTGCTCCGCCCGTGCGATTCCTTCGCGCACGGTTGACTCTGAACGTGGGTTAGGTCATGCGTGGAGGATTTTCTGACATATTTTCTATTTAAAGCCCGATTTTTAGGTCATACGGACAACCGATTCTATTCCATCGCAAGGGGAGCTCCAGCTCCGTTTTGTTCCACCCTTCCATGAGGGCTTTGCCCTAGGCCTCCTCCATCATCCTCAAGATCTAAGGTGAGGGATCTATCCCTACATCCATCATCATCCAAGGAGAAGGAAGCTTTGGTCTTGTGTCCGGATCGTGACACAAAGAAGATGGGCCATTGGGAGGTAGTGACAGCCTACTCTACCCCGGACGCAGTTGAGGACCGAGCTTGGATGCATATTGACAACCTAGTGATTCCAACCGTGAATCTTCAACTAGGCTTTTGATTGGGTTGATTCCTTTGCTTTTCCCCTCTTTGTTTTGATGGTTGTATACGTTAGATTCCTTACATTTTGATGATGTGCACTATAAACCATGATTTGTAATGTTTATTTCATTTTTATGAAATTATCTTGTTTATATGTGTATTTGAGGTGCGCCACCAAATCCACTCCACCCTCCACTTCATTCCGCTAGCCTACTCACCCATTCCGCAAGCCTACTCTTCCATTCCGCTTGACTACTCTTCCACTACGTGAGCCTACTCTCCCATTCCACAAGCCTTCTCTTCCACTCCGATTGACTACTCTTCCATTCCGCGTGCCTACTTGTCCATCCGCCGAGCGAAGCAGTGCATAGAGGCCTGCATAATCTCCCACATTGCGAAGCGGTGTCGGCGACCCGCATAAAAGTAGTTTAGTTTCTTTTCTTTTATTTTCCATAAACCAAATCACTCCCTACACATTAACCCGACCAAAAGGACTTCAATCTCAAGTTCTACCTCAAAAGTAAACTCTACCTTACTGTGTTCCTTTGAGATCGATACTTGGGGATTCATTCCTCGTATTATATTACTTGAACGATCGGTACACTTCCGTTTCGTGTCGCAGTCTCTCTACCGCCTATAGCGATGTGCTAGATTTGTGCATCATGTTTTTGGTGCCGTTGCCGGGGAGCACAGTCGTGTGAGTTGCTTGAGAGAGAGCGATAAGAGATAAAGTCTTTTCCATTTGTATATCACATTTGTTTTAATTTAGTGTCTGTAAATTCTCTTATTATCTGTTTTTAAGTATTTCAAAAATCAGGTTTCTGTTGATTTAATTTTTCATTCGTGCATACTGAGCTATTTTTCAGCTTATATTATTTGTGAATCCATCTTTGCACCAATATGTATGTTTATCAACAATGTAGATGGTGTAAATCGTTTAGTCATTCTAGTGATGCTTGTCATTTAGGAAGCCATAATTATAATCCGTATAGTTCATCGTATGGAGAATCTAGATCTTCATACAATGAACCTACATATTATAATTATGCATCTCCATCGCGAGCATCGCCTTCACCAGGTTGTTTGGCCTCTCCATGATCAAAACCTACCGGGAAGCGCTGCTTGTGCTGTCGGAGTCTTGATCACACATTGAAGGACTGCGAGATATGGAAATTGCAATTGGAAGAGGATGATGAGATGAAACTCGTCACCATTCCACCTTTTCCATATCACACTACCCCTCTAATCATTGAGGACATATACGTCATGCCCTTATATCCTGATGGGAGCACGACGGATGCGTCCACTAGCGTCTTTATTGATCACTACGATGACATTCTGGAGTTTTTTTCCTCTATTATGTCGTCATTTCCTGTGGATTCTGTATCTGAGGATATTTCTTCACTTGTATCAGACTCTATCTAGAGCCCTATTTCTACTCAGATATTTTCTTGTATTAGTATGCATGTATCTTTTGCTCTTATTACCGAGTTTCTAGATTTGTTGGATGAGCCCATGGAGCCCAAAGCTGTGCCGAGTTGCACTGAGGAGGATATTTGCCTTAGTGAGGAGGTTTCTACCTCATCACCTGAGGAGAAGGTCCAACTCATCATCGAAGTTCCTAGCTGCTCATATTCTTCCTGCAGTGATTTTATTGCAATCGACAATAATCCTTCTGTGAAACCTGATGGGAGTGAAGTCGGGACCACTCCTCCTTTAGTTGAATCTTTTAGTTCTTCGTTCAGTTTATTTCTTGATCACAATTCTTATACTGCTTATATTGATATGTTCATCCTTCCTGCTTCCCCACCTCCTTTAATTTCTGATATTTCGTATATCTCCCTGCAGGTGCATGAATTTTTGGACCCATTTTTGGGTGATTTTGAGTGTCAGTCTTGGAAAGGAAAGCAGATGGCAATGATGAAATCAATCGCCTATTCCACATCATCATCATTGCCTGCTTTTTCCTTGAAAGACTGGGTGCAGGGTGGTAAACGCTACTTCATACATGACCGCCAATTGGAGGAGAGGAAGAGGATGAAGAAAGATGAAATTTGGAGATGGAAAGCCTCTGATCCTCTTGACTGTTGTTGTTGGGTCTTCAGACCCATTTCTTTCATTTCCAGTTACTACTTTAAATTAACTTATAGTTGATCATTTTGATGTGCATGTAATAATTAGAAATTATTGTCTTTTGCTTTTTTAGACAATCTTATATAAACTGCTTAATACATGTATTTGGTCCACCTTAAGGACGGTAAACAAAAAGGCTAATGGGAGACAACCCAATTTTGCTTATGTTGCTTTATCTAATCCGCTAATGCTATATTATTTTATTTCTGCTATTGCTTGGTGCGTCCTTTTTGTAGGGTGGTGATATTTTGGTGGCGTACTTGGATTTCCATCGCAGTATTAACGCCAATCATCTGGTATGCTCATTTATGAGCATGTGTAACTTTTCTTCCCCTAGCCTTTTATTCAATTTTCATGGTTACATCATTTGCGTCTATTGCTTAGATTGAGTCTGGGGGAGAGCCGCTATGTGTTACCCATTGCACGTGCACATCTCAGTGCATGTTGGAAGTATTTTATTTCAGTTATATTATGTGTTCATCTTCATCGCACACCACAACACCCACTTGAGCGCGCACTCACTTGTTTGTATACCCCAGTATATTCAATTCTTGGTTGTGATGTAGGAATTGTTGTATTAGCCTAAAAATTGCAAGATAGAGTGGCATGTTGACTCTTGTAGTACTCTAGTTGAGTACTCGTGTCTTGCATAGGGATTTGAGTAGAATTAGTTTTTATTTATGCTTCTAATTTACAATTAGTAGATTTGCGTAGATTTTAATTTATTTTACTCAAAATGGTGAATGTGGTTGAATCTAGTGGTAGCGGTGTATTGTGTGTAGGCGTGCGCAAGGTTCGTGTTGCTCGAGTCGGGAGGAAGGATTACCTTTCTCGGGGGCAAAGAACTTGCCCCAAGCGACTCTCGAAGCATGGGTGCGAACGATTTGCAAGTTGAGCGTAACGTAGGCCATCTATTTGGCAAGCTTGAGCTTTGTTCTACCATTCCTATACGCTAACCGTTGCTAGCCTATTTTTGTGCCTACCTAACCTTTTGGTTCAGCTCCACCATTCTTCACCAAGGCCTAAAAGCTAATCCCATTTTCGCAACAAAAAATAAGCCAAAAGCATTAACGAATTGTAATATGTCAATGCGGTGCGATGATGAGAAATTTTAGTGTTGTTGTGGATTTCTTAAAAAATTTCTATATGCTGAGATTTTTGCGAATAGATTTGGGGATATAAAAAAAAGAGAAAGAAAAAGAAAAGCAAAGAAAAAAAATTTATCCCTAGCGTTTTAAATGAAACATATTGTTCTATCGATTGGAGTAGGCCGCGTGCACACCCGGTTTCAAAGTCAAGTCTGGGTGTGTGTTACACGTGTATTATTGGGGCTGCTATTATTTAGCACTTTTGTGTGCTCATTTGGGTTGCAATTAGCCTTCACGTTTATCTTTGCATTCCAAACCGTAACCCAAGTCTCGTATTAACCAAAAAAGTCTGATTGATTCATTTTTTGAGTTCACTAGCGCCGTGGAGAGAGTGTGACAGGGCGAGCTTATGGCTCTCGACGTTGATGGATTTCAACGAAGATAATTCTGAGTTTCGGTCTTGGGTAACACTCCCCTTCGCATCTAGCTTACTTTCGTACAACGCGTGACCACGAGATTCACCAACATTCCATTTTTGAGTAAAAAATAAATTCCTTTTTACGCATCTACACTTTTTATAAATTAGCTAGCATATTTAGAAACTTCATCTAATGAATTTCTACATACACAAGTATGCAACTTTGCATACTACTCCATGTCGCAATTTTTTTAGCTAGCTATGCTTTTCCCACTCCGCCGGATTTGTTTGCTCGGGACGTGAAAACAGGTAAGTCTGGGGGTGTGATGAGTCCGATTTATATAGTGTTTTTCGGACTCATCTGGGCTAGTTTTCGCTCAGATGCACTTCACTTTTAGTTCATTATTACTTATATTTCACTAGAACACATTTCTTCACAAAGTGCACATTTATGCCTGTTGTGGTGTGCAATTGCGTACTATTCTGCTGGGGGTAAGCACACGGTGCTCCCCATGTCTTTATTTTGTTTCTATTATACTTTTATGTGTGCTGGTGGTCTGTGCCCCTGCTTGTTTGTTTATATTGCAGGTGGGCAGATCGTCATTTGATTGGAATTGTAACCTGGAGAAATCGCACGCTCGTGCGTTTCCTTGATGCACAATTTATGCGACCGTGCGATTCCTGCAATGCCTAAAAATTGCGATCTGGCCCGGCTCGTGCATTTTGTTCGTGCACTGTCAGTTTTGATCGTGCGTGAGCAAAATCGCATGAGTTCCCCTCTTTTATCTAAGAATTTATGTTAATTTGCAATTTTCCCGATCACTCGGTCGTGCTATTATCCTTCATGCACGATCTAGTTGATAGTGCGTTTTCATTTTGCTCAAAATCATGAAAATCTGCCGTTCTGTATTTGCTAGTGTGTTTTCTTCATGCACGAGCATTTTGCCCGTACGTGAGTAAAACGCACGAGCAGATTGTTGTTTTCTAAAATATTACATTTCTGCTCCGCCTGTGCGATTCCTTCGCGCACAGTTGACTCCGAACGTGCATTAGGTCGTGCGTGGAGAATTTTCTGACATATTTTCTATTTAAAGCCCAATTTTTAGGTCATCCGGACAACCGATTCTATTCCACCGCAAGGGGAGTTCCAGCACCGTTTTCTTCCACCCTTCCATGAGGTCTTTGCCCTAGGCCTCCTCCATCATCCTCAAGATCTAAGCTGAGGGATCTAGCCCTACATCCATCATCATCCAAGGAGAAGGAAGCTTTGGTCTTGTGGCCGGATGGTGACACGAAGAAGACGGGCCATTGGGAGGTAGTGATAGCCTACTCTACCCCGGACGCTGTTGAGGACCGAGATGGGACGCAAATTGACAAACCAGCAATTCCAACCGTGAATCTTCAACAAGGCTCCGGATTTGGTCGATTCCTTTGATTTCCCCTCTTTGTTTTGATGGTTGTATACGTTAGATTCCTTACATTTTGATGATGTGCACTATAAACCATGATTTGTAATGTTTATTTCATTTATATGAAATTATCTTGTTTTTATGTGTATTTGAGGTGCGCCACCAAATCCACTCCACCCTCCACTTCATTCTGCTAGCCTACTCGCCCATTCCGCAAGCCTACTCTTCCATTCTGCTTGACTACTCTTCCACTACATGAGCCTACTCTCCCATTCCGCAAGCCTTCTCTTCCACTCCGCTTGACTACTCTTCCATTCCGCGTGCCTACTCGTCCATCCGCCGAGCGAAGCAGTGCATAGCGTCCTGCATAACCCCCACATTGCGAAGTGGTGTCGGCGACACGCATAGGAGTAGTTTAGTTTCTTTTCTTTTATTTTCCATAAACCAAATCACTCCCTACACATTCACCCGACCTGAAGGACTTCAATCTCAAGTCCTACATCAAAAGTAAACTCCAACTTACTGTGTTCCTTCGAGATTGATACTCGGGGATTCACTCCTCATTTTATATTACTTGAACGATCGGTACACTGCCGTTTCATGCCGCAGTCTCGCTACTGCCTATAGCGGTGTGCTAGATTTGCGCATCATGTTTTTGGCGCCGTTGCCGGGGAACACAGTCGTGTGAGTTGCTTAAGAGAGAGCGACAAGAGATAACGTCTTTTCCATTTGTATATCGCATTTGTTTTAATTTAGTGTTTGTAAATTCTCTTATTATCTGTTTTTAAGTATTTCAAAAAACAGGTTTCTGTTGATTTAATTTTTCCTTCGTGCATACTGAGCTATTTTTCAGCTTATATTATTTGTGAATCCATCATTGCACCAATATGTATGCTTATCAACAATGTAGATGGTGTAAATTGTTTAGTCATTCTAGTGATGCTTGTCATTTAGGAAGCCATAATTATAATCCGTATAGTTTATCGTATGGAGAATCTAGATCTTCATACAATGAACCTACATATAATAATTATGCATCTCCATCGCGAGCATCGCCTTCACCAGGTGATTTGGACTCTCCATGGTCAAAACATACCGGGAAGCGCTTCTTGTGCTGTCGGAGTCTTGATCACACATTGAAGGACTGTGAGATATGGAAATTGCAATTGGAAGAGGATGATGAGACGGAACTCATCACCATTCCACCTTTTCCATAACACACTACCCCTCCAATCGTCGAGAACATATACGTCATGCCCTTATATCCTGATGGGAGCACGACGGATGCGTCCACTAGCATTGCTATTGATCACTGCGATGACATTCTAGAGTTTTCATCCTCTATTGTGCCGTCATTTCCTGTGGATTCTGTATCTGAGGATATTTCCTCACTTGTATCGGACTCTATCTTGAGCCCAATTTCTACTCAGATATTTTCTTGTATCAGTATGCATGTATCTTTTGCTCTTATTGCTGAGTTTCTAGATGTGCAGGATGAGCCCATGGAGCCCGAAGCTGTGCCGAGTTGCACTGAGGAGGATATTTTCCTTAGTGAGGATGTTTCTACCTCATCACCCGAGGAGAAGGTCCAACTCATCATCGAAGTTCCTAGCTGCTCATATTCTTCCTGCAGTGATTTTGTTTGGCCTGTTGGATTTGAAGAGCGATGTTTGCTCTGTTGGTTATTGGGAGACATTTATGCTCTGTTGGGGGTCTGTTGGTTGTGTGAGCTAAGAATTACCGCCACAATGCCTAAGTTGGGCAGTTAGTTTAGGTGGACTGGAGTCACCGCCACGACACCCCTGGTTTGGTTTATTTTGGGCTAAGGTTGGCAGTGAATAAAGGACCACCACCTCAGTGCCCATTTGTGGATAATACACCCGAGGGATTGTGTTTTACCCGGTGTTAAATGATGCATTTTCTCGAGCTAATCAGTCTCGAGTGCTTATAGCTTATATGCTTATATATAGGTGTAATATATTATGTTTGACCTCCACCTCTGAGCTGCAGTAGCGGACAAGTGGTTGGTTTTGATCAATTTTTGCTATTACTTTGGTGCAGACATTTCTCTTACTGATTGCACTCATTTGAGCTAGCTTGGGTTGTTGTATTCTAATAAATGCATATCTGTTTAGTTCTCCTTTTTGCAATCTATTATTTTTTATTACTACTAACCCTTGTTTAGAATACTGGTTTTATTCTTGCTGCCACTTGGAGTTTCTTACTGAGGTATTCTTTTCTTTTGAATGCCTCAGGCTCGGAGCTGTAGCGGTTTGGGTGGTAGAGTTGGTGTCATCAGAGCTGCAATTAGTTGCAGTGGTTCGCTCTCCCCTCACTGTTTTGAGGTAGTTGTTCCTTTGCTTCAGTTGTAGCTTTGGTTTTTCTGTGTTAGACTACTTGCTAGCTTTTCTGCTGTTACTTGCTAGTTAGTTATATACTTGCTCTCTGGTAAGTTTTATGTTAGGATGCATGAGTTATTTTATGTATAGAAAATGACATTTTTGCATAACATGGTTTTTAGTAAATGTCACCTATTTGAAGATCATAGAAAAAACCTTTCTTTACTTATACTAAATTCAGAGACGTGCACATAATTTCTGAACTGTTTGATCTTCATGCTCATGTAGGATATATTGAACCTATTTTCCGCTACGTAAGTATAGTTTCTTACACGTGGACTAGTTGAACCACTGGACCGAGGGACACGGTCTTAAGCTAAAAATGTAAATTCATTTTTTTTAACTCAATCATATCAAGTCTTTTATAATTTTTCGCAAGGAGTGTTTGCCTGAGCGTCTATAGTTGTCCCCTGTAGGACGTGACATCATGACAAGTATTTTCCCCTTGCTCTAATAGTATTTAAATTCATGGGAAAATGCGGGTTATGACAACCACGCGCTCACAAACTCACTTACTCGCTTCCAGCTCAACGAAGTTGAAACAAAAATTCAACCACACATCAACACATCACAAAGCCCAAAAATACAATATCATCAAAAGAACAAAAACATTCACATCCATACAATCCATACCATCCATACCATCCATAAATGATTGTGATCCTATGAACGCCTATGCCCAATGTTCATGGTGCATATACACTTTAGAGAACACTTCCAAATATAATATAAGAATCTTAAGAGAGAGGAAACAAATAAAAGTTATCAATATAAAGCACGGAGGGAACAAGAGACTCTTCCTCAGATTCAAAGGGGAGCCAACTTGGTACACTAGCTCTTCCTCTTCCTCGTTGGCTGCTTCCACGATATGGGAGGAGATGTCACCTTCTCCCAGTCGTGTCTTCACCCGGGATTTGTTTACCTCAACACTAAGTGCTCCAAACTCAAAGAGCTCCAAAGGATCCTTGCAAATGTCTTCTAATACCTTTAGGAAGCTTTGGGAAGTAGAAGATGGCTAGGGGTCAAATCCCTAGACTTTTGGATGAAAGAGTGGAGAAAACGACGCTCCCAATGCAAAGAATCGAAATAAATCACAGGTGGAGGTATTTATAGCCCGCCAGCAAAATAACTCATGCACTATCGTGCGCATTCAAAGAACATGGTCATGTGTTTCATCGTGAGTGAGGAAGTGGGAACCAACAAGGGAAAATGGGTGGCGCCCTAAAATACAAGATGATCGTGCACAAAGGAAAATGCATGATCGTGTGTAAGACGCATGATGAGGCCCCACAAAGAGGGTTTTCTCGGGATGGTCCAGATAGCACATGCAAGATCGTGCGCGAAGAGTAGATGCTCGTGCGAGAAGAATTGCGCTTGATTGTGCGATGTGCAGATATGATGGTGTCTTCTCGCACGCGAACAAACTCACGATCGTGTGTGTTCAAAATGTGCGAGCAGATGCATTTATGCATAAAAGTCGATTGCGGACATCCCAAAACCCACTTAAACGATCATAGCATATGTTAATAAGTACTATAGAGCCTATAGGGTCTTAAAATATTAATGAGAGAGAGAGATAGAAAGGTGATCTCTCTTATGCATGAAATGCCTAAAATACCATTTATCATGTAAGGAATCGCTCAAATGATGACTTTGAAGATTTAGAACGATATGATATGAAAATATAATGATAATGAGCGATTATAATGTGGAAACAGAGCTAGAAGGGTACCAAAATCACAATATGGAAATCGCTCATCAAATATCCCCAGACTTGAACGATTACTCGTCCCGAATAAACCACTCTCCTCACCGGTATTAGACAAGTCTAAATTATCGAATATTAAGTGAAAGTTGGGAGTAAATAAAGAAGTTTAATTCTCGAGGTGCAATAAAGAAAACTAGAAATAGCTTCAATGTATACTACATATTTACACTTTTCAAAACAACATAACAATAAGTGATATCCACTCCTAAGTACGAATAATGGATCGTCCGAGATATAACGTGTAACACCCTACATGTACAAACAATATAACAATAGGTCTGGATGGGACCCCAGAACATATTGAACACACAAGTTAGGCATTAAAAGATCATAAACAGAAACCATAAACTATAATTACACAAGAGTAAAGAAAGCACTAGCGGAAGCTTTGATTAAGAACAAAATGTGAAAGCCCACATACTAAGGAATGTTTCAAAACAGTAGAATGTACCGGCCTTATGGACTTACAACAGAACCAATGTATCAATACAAGATAGTGCTAAGAAAACATGTAGGATGACAAAAAATGAAAGTAGTAAAAGGAGTTCGACCCTTCATGAGCCAGCTTAATTGGGGTTTTTTTCTGCTATTTTTCATTACGATCTCCCACACCTGCACCAAACAGAAATAAGCGGTAAATGAGGGTCATCTATGAGCTCATGACAAACCGCATAATGATCACACTCCCCATCCATCATAGCCGGCTCTGGTGCGGGCATCGTTCTGCTGCAAGAAAGCTGCAACATGAAATATATGACAAATCAAATAAAGTGCAACTACTATATACATGGTGAGGTTTGAAGTACAATCAATTTTCTAGGTTAAGCATAAAATAAAGGGGAACCTAGGTATGCAAATGATGTTGGTTGGGTTCACCCGGAGGTTCACCGTAACCGCCTAAGCAATTGCGCTTAGGCTAACATAGCATCACTTCACAACACCACATTTATGAGTACTCACGACCACATGATTTCATGCACTTAAGGCAAACACTAGGATTACTCTCACGCAAGTACTAGCTCTAATCTAATCTATGCAAACTTAGTCATCGTTTGAGCATTTACTTACTGGAGCAATCACGCTTGACTCAGTTTATCCATGATCCATCGATATTCATGAGAGTTACGCACCAAACTGCATGGTTGGGGTTCGGTTCAGCTTGTGTCCATTGCTCAAATCACTGTGACCGATGATATGATGTGTGTACTGCTTTACCTCGGCCGGTAACTATTTAACAAAACTAATACTAAACAAATACCATGTTTCACACCTAGTCCACTAGGGAGGATAAATACTTCACACACAATACCAACATAGGATCTCCAAGATGACTCCATTGTGCTTTTGTTAAATTTTTGAAGTGGAGTGTCTGTGCGGTCTGACTATGGAGACAACAGAGACCGTGCGAGCTCTGGTATGGCGATCTGGCTTAGAGATCGTGCGACTCTGGTATCGGCAAATTGTTGTGTTTTGCAGGTTGTGCCCAAGTGTTCCTGTTCTGGTTGAGACCGGGCGGTCTGGTACTGGAGGTCGCTTCGGCGGTCTGGTACTTCGGTCTGCCGAGTTGTTCTTGGCAAGCTGTCTTACTTGGACAGTTTTGCTTAAGTGTAATAAGGTCTTATGAAGATCGCATGGTCTGGTTCTAGAGACCATGCATTTCAATAAGGAAGGTGATTGTATCCCTCATGGGCGGTGATGTCATCCGTTCATTTGCCTATTAATAGGGGTGGCCAACCATTTGTATGCAAGAACTGTAAGAAATAAAGCTGGATTGATTGTGCCGGTCTCTTGTTTAAAGTCGCGGTCTGAGTTTGTTTGACCGGTTTGCTGTGTTTATGCAGGGTAGCAGCCAGCAGTCTACCGTCAGTATACTTCCTTATTTCCAGTTTTGAATAAACCAGCTCGCCAGCGGTTTCGTCTGGGAGAACTGTGTTTTGAAGTTCTTGGTCTGTTTGCAGCGGACTCAGTTGATCAGGTGACCTTAGCAGTCAGGTAGTCTTGAGTTGCGGTCTTGCAATAGTGAGCAGTTCTTCATCTTGTTTTTGAGGGTTACTTCTGTGATCTATAGACCGTGTGTTCTGGGCGATCAAGAAGTGTGGACAGGGCTTTTGTTTCAGCATTTTAATAAGTAGCAGATTGTGCGGTCTGTTATTGGCGGTCTGACAGATTGCAGGTCAGCGACCTATCCTGTTCACGCAGTCTCAAGGAAGCCGACGATCTTACTGAGTTTGAGCGGTCTGGGCGGTCTCAGTTTTATAGCCGCCAAATGCTTGTTGTGTTGCTTGTTCTTCTCACTTAAGTTTTCTCTTATAAATCATGGCTCGCCATGTATGCAACGCATTGTAAAAAGATAGTCAATTTGAATAAAGATCCTCTTGTCCTTCATTGTCACTGGTTAACTGTTTTGAATTGAATTGAAGTGTTCCGTTGTATTGTCTTCGATCCTACTCCAAAATTTTAACATGGTATCAGAGCTAGGTTCCAAGCAGTGATCAGCCATAGAATCTTGGTTGCGTCTCTAAAGTGTTGGTTAACCAGTGTGATAACAATGGAAGGAGGTTATACAAGAGGTCTTGGAACTGAGCTTCTTACGCAGAATATCTTCAAGAAGTGGCACTCGTGCATGGAGAGCTATCTTATTGGCGAAGAATTATGGGAGGTAGTCGGAGGAGATGATAGACAAGCGGTAGTAGCTGCTGAAGGGAATACTGAGCAGGTGAAGGCTTGGAAGAGAACAAATGCTAAGGCAGAGTTCTCTCTCAAGCATGATATCATCCCAGAGCTGTTTGACCACATAATTGGGTGTAGGTCAGCTGCTGAGATTTGGATAGCCTTGGATGGCTTGTTCAACAAGAAGAACATAGCTCGGCTACAGTCTCTTGAAAATGAGTTGGCGTAAGCAACTCATGGGGATTTATCCATTTCAACTTTTTTTCTTGAAAATGAAGAACCTGTGGATGGAGATATCAGCTTTGGACCCAGATGAGCCAATTTAAGAAGCGAGCTTGAAGAGGCACATAATCCGCGGCTTGCAGAGGGAGTATGTGGCCTTTGTCACTTTTGTTCAAGGTTAGGAAAATCAGCCATCGTTGTTAGAGCTGGAAAACTTGCTGGCTTTGCAAGAGAGCTTGGCAAAGAAAATGGCTGGGATATCTATCTCTGGAGGAGAAAGCGAGGTTCTCTATTCTGGCAAGAAGAAGAGATGAGACAAGAAGATGAAGTAATTTTTTAGCGATGGACCTTCAACTTCATATTAGTAGGAGAGGAACAATGCTCCTAAGTGTGATGGAAAGAAGAAGGAAGGGCCAAGGTACTACAGGTACAATCAGCTTGGTTATTTGAAGAGATACTGCAGAGTCAATCTTCAGCCAGGGCATGCTGCAGGGAGAGAAGAGGTTGCTTCCAATACAGGAGATAGATGGTGTGATAGAGATTTTATGACAGGCACTTATGTTCGGTCTTTGGCTTCTATCAACTATCAAGATGATTGGATTGTGGACTCGGGTTGTGGTCATCACCTAACCAGAGACGAGTCGAAGTTCTCTTCTTTGCAGGCATACTCAAGTAATGATGATATCATTACTGTTGATGATATTATACATGCAGTAGAGTAGGAGGGTGTAGTTTCTTTAAACATAGATAGAGGTCCACTCACGTTGAAGAGTGTCTATCATGTTCCGGGGACGAAGAAAAACCTCTTCTCGGTGACCAATACTGTTGATGTTGGCTATCAGGTTCTGTTTGGTCCAACAGAAGTGAAGTTTCTTCAAAATTTGTCAACGGTAAAGGCTGAAGTCACTCATGTTGGAAGAAGGGTGATGAACTTTTTTGTGTTATTTAGAAGTTCCTATGTTGATAAGATGAGGACTAGTGATAGCGTTGCTATCTAGCATAAAAGACTTGGACATGTTGAGATGGATAAGTTGAAAGCTATGGCGAGAAGAGGCCTTGTGAGAGGTTTGCCTAGATTGTCATCTTTCAGTGAAGGTCACGTTTGTGCAGGTTGTCAATTTGGTAAGGCTCATCGCCTTTCATTCGACAAATCACAAAGCTGATGCAAAGCTGATGAGTACTTTTCATACTCATCTTTTAGTATAATTTTAATACTATGCTAATACGAATTTATGTAATTTATATGAATTATTGTTTTTAAATTGTTTCTTTTCACTTCTATGAGATAACTTAAGCTCATTTTATGTTTTTCAGGTTTTCTGGGCACTGTTGAGAAAAATTCCAAAGTACATGCCCAAGGTCATGGGCATGAACCAAGGAGTGACAGCCCAAGGTGTGTTCCAGACCCGATTCTGCCACCTCGAGCTCATCCCATGAAATTCGCCAAGTACATGTCTAAGGTCATGGGCGTGACCCAAGTCACGGCCGTGACCTGCCTCCTTCAGCCAGAATGAGCCACCACGTCAATTAAAATTACATGCCCTCGATCACGGGCGTGACTGAGGGCGTGACATCCAGTCACGGGCGTGACTTATCCCGTGCTCCTTCCCGCTAAAGATTACTGCCAGCAGCCAGATTTAAAGATTACACGCCCTAGGTCATGGGCGTGACCTAGGGCATGATGAGTACATAACGCCCACATTGAAGCCAGAATGCGCCCTCTCCGCACCAGCACTGATCACGCCCCTTACACGCCCTTGGTCATGGGCGTGACCAAGGGCGAGTAACCTCAAAGTTTAGCACATTTAAAGCCAGCTCCTCTACAACTCAAGGGATGAATTTTTAGGAGTTAGATTCTTCATTTCTTGTACTATTTTCATGTTTTTAGTAGTACTTGTAATCCTTCTTTCTTTCTTGCAATTGTACTTTCATTTCAATAGTTATACTTTTTATTTCAATAGCTTGTATTTGTCTTCATGCAAACTCAATAAAATAGTTTGTTCTTATGTTCTTATTCTCTCATTCTCTTCTTATTTCACCATGAATTCATTTATTTTTATTGATTCCTTAATCTCAAGGAGTAGCTAATTTTTTATTAGTACTCGATCAAGATGATCCAAGGAATGATATAAGTCATGAAGTAATTTATAGATGCTCTTTCTTTTTTCTAAAATGCTTATGATTTATCCTTAATTTTAAGATAATGAGATTATATTTTCGATATATAATTCTTGTTCTTGTTTTCGTACGTTAGTTAGCCGAGAGGCTCGTAATGCGAATCGATCACTCAAGGATAATGAAGAGTAGAATGCAATCCTTGATATTTCGAAACAAGAATTATCTATTAATTTTATCATTTTTTTCTTTTTCCCCTTCTTCTAAAATTTTTAAATAACTAAAAAGGCGCAATTTAAATTCTTGGAAAGGGAGATTTGGGCTATCATCCCAACGTATCTCCTAGTACCGGTGCGAACCCTTCACAAGGTAGACCTCGGGAAGTCTAGGACTAATTTAACCCGCTTTTTGAAAAAAAATATTTCATATATTTTCTCTTCTCTATTCCACCTCTAAAATTTCATTCATTTAAGTGAAGGTTGTTTTCTTTTTATTAAATGAGGTTATCTGAATTGGCCGTACAAGTTGTTGAGCTTCAAAACCAAGTTAATCTTTTGGAAGCAGCACGAAGGCTCCAATTTAATTACAATTATTGTGGTGCGCCTCATCAAAGTGATTTTCATTCTTATTCTCAAAATATATATTATGAAATTGATCTTTCTCAATCTTATGTAAATAATTTTCATAATAATTACGATCATAATTTTTCCTCTTTTAAAGAAAATAATTTTTCCAACTTTGATGAAAATGTTTTTACTAATTTTCACGTGAATCATTTTTCGGTTTTTAATAATTTTTCATGTAGCTCTGAAGTAGATTATTCTTGGTGGCAAACTCACCCGGATAGTTTTCAGAGCAATGAAGATGAATCTTTAGATCCAAATTTTTATTCTTCCTCTTTTGCGCCGCATGTTTCGTACTCTAATTTTGGGGAATTTCCACTAATTCAATTCGATACTCTCCCCCAAAATTTAGATGAGAATATTATTTCGTCTAGTGCTTTTTCTCCATCTTTTGATAATTTAGTTATGGAGGAACATGTGGTTTCATGTAATCCCATAGTTTCTTTTACCAAAGATGATAAACAATTGTTGTACCAAGAATTTCTTAAAGTTATGGGCGTCCTAGATGAAATAGGAGAAGAACAAGTTTCTTCCCCTACTCCACCCAGATTTTCTCTTGTTTGTCATGAATTTTCACAAAATTCTTCAACTTTAGTTCAACCGAAAATTCATAACAACTTTGTGCCCGACAATTTTATTCCGCTTGATATTGCACTAGATTCTTCTAAAGAAAAAAATATTTTAGAAAATGAACAACCAGTGCTTGATCATATATTTTCATAAGCGCCTCCTCCTTGCGATTTTTTTAACTCATTTAATTGTGATTCTCTATATACTAATAATTTTCAGGTTGAAGATGAGCCGTTGCTACCCATAATTGATGATCCATATGTCGCTCATCTTTATAAATCCAAATCACCTCAGGTATGTATAGGTGATTTGGATTTGCATATTAAATTAAAAGGACAAAAGGAGAATCACATGTTAAACGAAGGAGTAGCCGTGCGACTGACGTCGGCACATTTCACCTAAATGTGAATTAAGGGAGTTGCATGTGCACTTCTCTTTTCAATTTCTGTTTAGCTAACACTAACCGTCTAGCTTAAAGACGGGAAAAATAAAGCGATCTTGGTAGGCACTTCTTGCTTATCTATAGTTTTCCTACAATTTTCTTTTCACGCATTTTCCTTTCACGTGTTCTTCAGACTAGTTTTAAAAATTTGGGGACAATGTTTAACTTTAAGTATGAGGGTGTAGTGTAGTTTTCTTGATTTTCTTTTCAAATTTTTTAAAAAGAAAATATATATATAAATCATAAAAAATCAAAATCCTTGGAAAGGGAGGTTTGGCCTTGGAAAGGGAGGTTTGGCCTTGTCATCCCATTGCTCCTCCTAGTACCTTTCGAACCCTTCACTGGGTGGACCTTGGGAAGTCCAGGAATTTTTCAAAAATATACATTAATCCTTGTTATTTTTAATTTTCTAGAAATCTAGTTTGAGGGTTGATTATAAGTATTCTAACATTTTTTAATTTAGCTAATATTTTGTTTTATCAAAATTTGTTAAATTTAAATTTGAAGTAATTCAGTATTAAGAAACATTTTATATTTTTAATTATATTAGAGAATTTATTTAGCACTACTTCTCCGTTTAATTTTAAATAGCTTCACTTTGTGGTAAATTGGCTAAGCATCTCTAGATTTTTATTTAATTCTCTATTAACTTTAAGATCTTAGGAAATTTCATTCCACTAAAAGTTTGCTCTCAAAATAGTTTAATTTATAAACAAGAAGTATTTCTTTATCCCCCACCCCTTGTTGGCAAATAAAAAAAATGTAGAAAAAAGATCATATATCATGAGAATAAGAGGATAAAATTCATTATCCCCTAAACATATGCACCCAAAATTGTTTAAAAGATTATATGTCATGAAGTAAGAGGATAAAATTCATAACTTCTAAGCATATATATTTTGGGTTTATAATTGAAGTGAAATTTTTACAAGATTATAGGACATGGAAAATAAGAGGATAAAATTCATTATTTTCCTAAACATATACAAATTCGTATCAAATAAGGTGAGAGGATAAAATTCATCACCTCTATTTTAGTATCTCTACATTTGCAGTTTTCGATTAAAACCCCATCCTTAGCCAATTTTATTGGTTCTAGTTCCAAATCAAATTATTAAGAGAGCAATATTTTGGTAGGTGTCTTCTCCTTAAAGCTTCTTTTATGTTAGAGTGTCTATAATTTCAGTCTAATTTTGTTTGAAAATTTCTATAATTTCAGTTGCTAAATAATTATCTTGAGAAGTAGTTAGCTAAACAAATTTCTCTTTTTAAATTATCACCATAACTTATGACTTAATTCTTGAATTCCCAGAATTTACTTTTAACTTACTCTTGGTTTAATGAAACTTTAGTTAATTAAAAATAATATCGATGTCTTGTAATTATTACCTCATTCTTTTCTCTTTTTAAATTATCACCATAACTTATGACTTAATTCTTGAATTCCTAGTATGGGGTGTTTGATGAGTACTTTTCATACTCATCTTTTAGTATAATTTTAATACTATTTTAATACGAAGTTATGTAATTTATATGAATTATCGCTTTTAAATTGTTTCTTTTCACTTCAATTAGCTAACTTAAGCTCATTTTATGTTTTTCAGGTTTTCTGGGCACTGTTAAGAAAAATTCCAAAGTACATGCCCAAGGTCACGGGCCTGACCAAGGGAATGACAGCCCAAGGTGTGTTTCAGATCCGATTCCCACCCCGAGCTCAACCCGTGAAAATTCGCCAAGTATACGCCCAAGGTCACGGGCGTGACCAAGGGTGTGACCCAAGTCACGACCTTGACCCGCCTCCTTCAGCCAGAACGAGCTGCCACGTCAATTAAAATTACACACCCTCGGTCACGAGCGTGACCGAGGGCGTAACATCCAGTCATGGCGTGACTCATTCCGCGCTCCTTCCCGCTGAAGATTCCCACCCGCAGCCAGATTTAAAGATTACACGCCCTAGGACATGAGCATGACCTAGGGCATGACGCACACGTAACACCCGCATTGAAGCTAGAACGTGCCCTCTCCATACCAGCACCGATCAAATCCCTTACACGCCCTTGGTCACGGGCGTGACCAAGGGCGTGTAACCTCAAATTTCAGCCTATTTAAAGCCAGCTCCTCTATAACTCAAGGGATGAATTTTTAGGAGTTAGATTTTTCATTTCTTGTATTATTTTCATGTTTTTAGTAGTACTTGTAATCCTTATTTCTTTCTTGCAATTGTACTTTCATTTCAATAGTTATAATTTTTATTTCAATTGCTTGTATTTCTCTTCTTGCAAAATCAATAAAATAGTTTGTTCTTATTTTCTTATTCTCTTATTCTCTTCTTATTTCACCATGAACTCTGTTATTTTTATTGATTCCTTAATCTCAATGTGTAGCTAATTTTATATTAGTACTCGATCAAGATATTCCAAGGAATGATATAAGTCATGAAATAATTTATCGTTGCTCTTTCTCTTTTCTAAAATGCTAAAGAATTATCCTTAATTTTAAGATAACGAGATTATATTTTTGATATATAATTCTTATTCTTGTTTCCGTACTTTAGTTAGCCGAGAGACTCGTAATGCGAATCGATCACTCAAGGATAAAGAAGAGTAGAATGCAATCCTCGAGAGAGGATGACGTTACCCATCCGGATTGGAGTAAAAGCCAATAGCGGGATTCACCTCGTAGTGCAAATATTAGGTTAATGATTATAGAATGAGTATTCGGTTGATATTCCTAATCTTAGTTGGGCGTATCCTCGACCCAAGGTGCTTTCTGTTGGAGTTTCTGAGGTGATCTCAAAGAAATCAATAGTTAGTCTTGCTTCCAACGCAATATGAGCCTATAGGGTCGCACATAAAAGCGTTGGAGAAATTGGAGAAAGGATTGTGTTGGCCTTACTCATATTGGATATGAGTGGAGGACCAATCCTGTGACTGCTTGGAATTAAGTTGAGAATGTCTCAATGGGAAATCGTTTAAAGGGTTTAAACGAATGGGTTTATACATGACAAATTCGGCTAAAGGGTTTAACCGAATTGTGTCAAATTCGGCTAATGTGATTAACCGAATTATGTTGATTCGATTAATGAAATTCGGCTAATATGATTAACCGAATTTATTACAGATTCGACAAAAGGGTTTAGCCGAATCAGGTCAGTTTAACGAAAGGGTTTCGTCGAATATATATAGCCGAATTTATATAGACGAATTCGTCGAAATGGTTTCGCCGAATCTGAGTCGAATTCAGTTATAGTGATTAGTCGAATTCGGCGAATGTAAATCTGGACAGATATTCTGTTTTTCCCTCTGGTCTGCGGATAGCCTATTTTATGCCTTGAGTATAAAATGAACGTGATTAGGGCTTCGAGATAGACGTGTTTTCAGATCGAGACTTTTTCGCGTTTTCTGTAGAGCCAAAAAAACGGAAGTGTTCCGATCGCTCTCGTTCCATCCACCGATTGTCTTCCGCCGCAGCTAGTCGCCGCCGCCGGTCGCCACCTCCCCTGGATCGGATCTAGCAGTCCGCGGGGACGTTGAGAGCATCCTTCTCTGACCTAGTTCTTGTACGACAAGAAACTAGGGTTCTTCATCGCTTGTGTGAAGTTCTGTAGAGGGATCGATCCATTTCGATTCTTGAAGAACTCAAGGACAGAAATTCGAATTTCTTTTTGGGAGCACCTTGGTTGAGTGTTGCTCAATCCCGCAAAGGTACCTTATATTTCGATTTGCTTATTTTCTTGAATCATGAAAACCGCAAGATCCGTTAGCTTCTTTTGGGTTGTTCTTGTTATTTCCGCTGCGCATATTTGATATGTCATCCCTTTCGAGGGGTATAGAAAACCCAACAGTGGTATCAGAGGGAGGTTGTGGTCAAGTGCGTGTAAATTGGGACATTTAGAAGCGTTCTAAATGACCTAATTTCTTCTTGGAATATCACATTTGATGTGATTTTGTGTGGTTTCTGGTGGTGGGATTTCAAAAATTTGGTCGGGCTCTGCCCCGCACCTCGCAAGGGCTCTGCCCATTGACCCCGCTCGCTGATCGGTCACGAGACCACCGTCGGGGGCGCTGCCCCTTGGAACCCGTTATGGGCTCTGCCCCTAAGACCCAACCAGGGGCGCGACCCCTTGGAACCCCGCCAGGAATGCATGTGATTGCATTGTGATTTTCATGTTTCAGAGGTTGTTTCTCCTCTGCAGTAACCATCCCTCAAAATGGTTTGTGAAACCAAATGTTTAGATTATTGAATTTGACATGAGAGACGAGCTTGTCTACTGCACTTGTGGAGTTGTTGTTCATATGTCCATTGCATTTAAATCTGGAGATTTAGAAGTGTTCTAAATGCTCAGATTTAGCCCTATTTTGTCAAAGTGTTGATAGACTGTTTTTGTGCACATCTGGGATGTATCTGGAATGTGAATGTTGTAATTTTATTTTCTGATTGTGCACTGTGATTATATGTTAATCATGATTAAAATGTTAATCACTTGAAATAAAAATCCCTTATCTAATATTAAGTAGTCGGATGCCTTCCGATGGATGAGACTCTTCCTGCCTCGATCGATGAAGTGTGGGCTTGCCAAAGCAAGGTGCATTAATCTATCTTGGTAAGGGTGCGAGCGGATAATTGAGATATCCCACTGTCGACATCAGGTTAAACTTAACTAGGTGACCTCAAAGGTTGAGTGCCTAGAGGCATAGGGTTGGCATGCTCCATATGATGGATGCGAATAAAGAGTTATTCACCAACCATATAAGAGTTGCATAGTGATGCAATTGACAAATGTTGTCTACCTAAAGAACCGCATTATGAGAGGAATGCCAAAGCGGATTCGTGGTGTTGGTGAAATACGGATCTTGTCCACTAAGAGAGTAGCTCGCATACACTCTCCGAATCGATATTAAGGGTTGTTGATTTGATTAAAATAGTGGGAGCTCTTTAATAAAAGTCCTTATTAAAATATATATATAATGTATTTTGAAATATAGTACTAAAATTTTACTTTGCAAAATTCCTTGTAGAATATCCATGGCATGTGGATCTCACTCCGCCTTGTCCCTGAGAGCGATCCTTGAGAAGGATAAGCTAAATGGGACAAATTTCCTTGACTGGTATAGAAACCTGAGAATTGTTCTCAGGCAAGAGCGCAAGCTCTATGTCTTGGAAGAAGATCCCCCTGAAGAGCCAGCCTCTAATGCACCATGTGCAGATAAAGATACTTATAAGAAGTATGGAGATGACTCCTTGGATGTTGAATGCCTTATGCTCGCGACTATGAACTCTGAGCTTCAGAAGCAACATGAGAACATGAGTTGTTATGAGATGGTTGAGCACCTGAAGAAAATGTTTCAAGGGCAAGCTCGCCAAGAGAGGTTTGATATATCCAGGGCGTTATTTCAGTGTAAGATGGGAGCTCGAGACCCAGTAGGAACTCACGTACTCAAGATGATTGGGTATATAGAGAGCCTTGAAAGACTGGGGTTTCCTTTGAGCCAAGAGTTGGCCACCGATCTGATCCTGCAATCGTTGCCGGACAGTTACGAGCAGTTTGTCTTAAATTACAATATGAATGAGATTGACAAGACATTGCCCGATCTCCTAGGCATGTTAAGAACTGCCGAGATCAACATGAAGACCAAGCCTGCTAGCCCCATACTGATGGTACATAAAGGCAAGGGCAAGGCCAAGGGAACCAAGAAGACTAAGGTAGGACCTAAGTCACGCCTTGATCACAAGTCTTCAGCACTGAAAAAGGAAGTATTGGCTAAGGAAGTGAAGTGCCACCATTGTGGTAAGGCAGGGCACTAGAGGAGGAACTGTCCTCAGTATCTAGAAGATCTGCAGAAGAAGAAGGAAAGTATGACTTCCACTTCTGGTATTTTCGTTATAGAAATAAACCTTTTTGCTCCTTCATCCTGGGTATAGGATACCGGATGTGGTTCTCACATTTGTATAAATGTGCAGGAACTGAGAAGGAGAAGAATGCTGGGTAAAGGGGAGGTAGACCTGCGCGTCGGGATAGAGCAAGAGTTGCTGCCATCACCGTTGGTGTTTACTGTCTTTCTTTGCCCACAGGGCATGTAATAGAACTAGATAATTGTTATTATGTTCTGGCCATAACTAGAAACATTATTTCTATTTCATGTTTGGACATGATTGGTTTTTATTTCGTAATTAAGAACAATTGTTGTTCTATTTATAAGAATGATGTTTGTTATGGCGTAGCCCAAATGTTTAATGGTTTATATGTTTTGAACTTAGACCATCCGATCTATAACATAGAAAATACTAAAAGACTAAAAACAAATGATTCGAATCCTACGTACCTTTGGCATTCGTTTAGGCCATATAAACGAGAAACGCATATCCAAGCTCCATAAAGATGGACTACTGGACTCATTTGATTATGAATCATTTGAGAGATGCGAGTCATGTTTATTAGGTAAGATGACAAAAGCCCCTTTCACTAGTGGTAATGAGAGGGCTAATGATCTCTTGGGTATAATACATAGTGATGTATGCGGACCCATGAGTTCTATGGCTAGAGGTGGGTTCTACTACTTTGTTACATTTACTGATGATTTCAGTAGATACGGATACGTGTTTCTTATGAAGAACAAATCCGAGACCTTTGAAAAGTTCAAAGTGTTTAAAAATGAAGTAGAGAACCAACTGGGAAAAAGGATAAAAGCACTCAGATCTGATCGAGGTGGCGAATATCTGAGTCATGAGTTTCGTGATCATCTGAAAGAGTGTGGTATTGTATCACAGCTCACTCTGCCCGGAACACCTCAACATAATGGTGTTTCTGAGAGGAGGAAGCATACCTTGTTAGACATGGTGCGATCGATGATGAGTCATGCAGATTTGCCCGTTTCCTTTTGGGGTTTTGCTTTAGAGACTGCTGCTTTCACACTAAATCGAGTTCCAACGAAAACGGTTCTAAAGACACCATATAAGATATGGACTGGGAAGCGTCCTGGTATGTCGTTCATCAAGATTTGGGGCTGTGAGGCATACGTGCGACGTCAAATGCCTGACAAGCTGGAACCCAAATCAGATAAATGTTATCTGGTGGGGTATCCTAGGGAAACCAAAGGATACTACTTCTACTTACCGTCTGAGGGCAAAGTGTTTGTCGCAAGGACTGGTGTCTTTTTGGAGAAAGATTTCTTATCCAGAAAGACTGCAAAGGTAGAACTTGAAGAAGTTCAAGAGCCACAAACAATGAACGAACCGGAATTGGAATCTGAGCAAGGACTACAAGAAGTTGTAGCTGGAGAGCCTGCTCAAGAAACACAAGTCCTACGTAGATCTGGTAGACCAAGATTTGAGCCTGAGAGATATGGAATTCTCATGACTCAAATAGTTAATGTGTTGCTTATGGATCATGATGATGAGCCTGCAACCTACCAAGAGGCTATAAATGGACCTGACTCCGAGAAGTGGCTTGAGGCCATGAAATCTGAAATGGACTCCATGTACATAAACCTAGTTTGGACCTTGGTGGAACCACCTGAAGGGGTACGACCCATAGGGTGCAAGTGGGTCTTCAAGAAGAAGACCGACATGGATGCGAATGTATAGACATTCAAAGGCCAGCTGGTGGCTAAAGGTTTCAGGCAAATTCATGGTGTTGATTATGATGAGACCTTTTCCCCGGTGGCCATGGTCAAGTCCATCAGAATTCTACTTGCTATTGCTACGTATTATGACTACGAGATCTGGCAAATGGATGTCAAAACGGCTTTCCTTAATGGAAACCTCCTTGAGGAAGTGTATATGACATAACCCAAGGGTTTTGTATCTCCAGATGAAGCCACTAAAATATACAAGTTGAATCGATCCATTTATGGATTGAAACAAGCTTCTCAAAGTTGGAATCTGCGTTTTGATGAGAAGATCAAAGAGTATGGTTTCATCAAGATCGAAGATGAGCCTTGTGTTTACAACAAGATTAGTGGGAGCATTGTTGTCTTCCTGATATTGTATGTAGATGACATACTGTTGATCGGGAATGAC
The DNA here is from genome assembly GCA_033032865.1 of Dactylorhiza incarnata. Classification (NCBI taxonomy): domain Eukaryota; kingdom Viridiplantae; phylum Streptophyta; class Magnoliopsida; order Asparagales; family Orchidaceae; genus Dactylorhiza; species Dactylorhiza incarnata. The sequence goes on from JAWHQI010000068.1 coordinate 7,456,019, forward strand.
ATTCCGACCCTGCAAGTTGTTAAGAACAACCTAGGGAAGTGCTTTTCTATAATAGATTTGGGCGAAGCAACTTATATACTTGGTATTAAGATCTATAGAGATAGATCGAAGAAGTTGCTGGGTTTTACCCAAAGTACATACATTGACAAGGTGTTGAAACGGTTCAACATGCTTGAGTCCAAGAAAGGATTCTTACCGGTGTCACATGGTGTGAGTCTCTCTAAGGACCAGTGTCCAAAATCTTTGGAAGATAAGGACCGCATGAAGTTGATTCCATATGCTTCGGCAATTGGATCAATCATGTATGCAATGTTATGCACTCGACCCGATGTCTCATATGCTTTAAGCATGACTAGCAGGTATCAGTTTGATCCTGGTGATGGTCACTGGATAGCTGTCAAGAATATCCTAAAGTACTTGAGAAGGACTAAGGATACATTCTTGGTGTTTGGTGGAGAGGAAGAGCTCGTTGTAAAGGGTTACACGGATGCAAGCTTCCAGACTGACAGAGATGACTCAAAGTCACAGTCAGGTTTTGTGTTTTGCCTTAATGGAGGAGCTGTAAGCTGGAAGAGTTCCAAGCAAGAGACAGTTGCTGATTCTACGACTAAGGCCGAGTATATCGCTGCAGCGAATGCGGCGAAGGAGGATGTATGGATTAGGAAATTCATCAGCGAGCTTGATGTAGTTCCTAGCATTGTTGATCCCGTAGTTCTCTACTGTGACAACAACGGTGCAATTACACAAGCTAAGGAACCTAGATCTCATCAGCGCTCCAAGCACATACTTGGGCGCTTCCATCTTATTCGAGAGATTGTCGATCGAGGAGATGTGAGCATATTGACGAGTCCCAATTATATACACATTTTTGGACTCATCTTGACCGATTATTTAGTCAAAGCACTACACTATAGACATATTTTCGCTCATATTTGATAGCCGTCTATTATTCCATGCTAAGTGCACTTTTAGGCCTGTTTTTGTGTATTTTCATGTTTATCATTCTTACTGTCTTTCATGCTGTGTTTTGTGCCACTTTCAGTGGTTTCGATCAGTGTTTATGTTGGAACAGGGGTCGTGCAGGTGTTCCCGGTACAAATATGTACAGCAATACTACGCACGATCATAGGCTATACTGCGCACAACCACTGATCGTGCGCATTCATTTGCAGCCCAAAGTTGCTTTCTGAATTTGGTCGTGCGTTTTTACGCACGGTCGTGCGTTCGATCATGCGCTTTATTATTTTCTGTAGTTTTTTTTGCAGGTTTTTGGGCACAGCGCGCACGATCATTAAATTTCAGTGCGCACGACCACTGGTCGTGCGCCACTGATCATGCGCCCTGTTTTCTATAAATATACAGCCCACGAATTTAGGTCGGACGAACTTCCATCTCCGCCGTTTTCGAGCCCTGTTCGCCTCTTCCGCTACCTGCATCATCTTCCACCACCAGGAGGTGCTCCGGGGCTATTCTTCACGCCTATCTTAAGCCCGGAGATCACCTCGTCCATCTCCATCATCCACAAGCTTCAAAAGGAAGGATCTCCGCCCAGATTTCATCGTCAAGCTTGGGATCCATGTATTGAAGCCGAGCGGATAGTGACACAAAGAAGGCGGGCCCATTGGGAGGTACTGACAACCCTCCTCTACCCCTAACGTAGTTGCGGACCGAGCATGGACACGAATTGACAACCTTGCGATTCCAACCGTGAATCCTCAACGAGACTTCAGATTCGGTCGATTTCTTACTCTCTTTCAACTTGTAATGATATTGTAGGGTAGATTCTTATATTTTTGGATGATATGCACAATGATCTTTATTTGCAATGTTTATTTCTTATTTCTATGAAACCATTTGGTTATTTGTGTATAAGAGATGCGGCACCACTTCATCCACCACTCCATCCACTAGGTTCGTGTGCCGCACTAGCAATTGCTAGTGGCGTTCTTGTCGACGAGGTGCTTGCGAACCTCACTCTGCATGCCTACTCGCCCATCCGCCTAGTGAAGCGTGACATAGCGGCCCGTGTAATCCATTCGCCTAACGAAGCAGCGCGCTCAAGGCCTGCATAGTTTGATTTTGTTTGCCTACTCGTCCATCCTCCCTTTCAAAGCAGCGCGCTCAAGGCCTGCCTAGTCTCCATCCCGCCAAGCGAAGCATTGCATAGCGGCATTGCATAGCGGCATTGCATAGGAGTAGTTTAGTTATTTTCTTTTATTTCCACAACCAAAACCCCCCGTTTCCGAAACCCATTCGACTTAAAGGACTTCAATCTCTAGTCCTTCCTCGATAGATAACTCCACTTTACCGTGTTCCTTTGATATCGATACTTGGGGATTCATTCCCATTTTATATTGCTTGAACGATCGGTTCACTGCCGTTTCGTGCCGCAGTCTTGCTACCGCCTATAGTGGTGTGCGAGATTTGCGCATCAAGTTTTTGGCGCCATTGCCGGGGAACACAGTCGTGTGAGTTTTCTGGAGAGGGAGAATCTGAGAAAGAAGCCCTTCCATTTGTGTATTGCATTCTTTTGCTTTATTTCTTCTTATTCTATTTTCCTGTTTATATTAGGTTGCTCTAGTAAATTTTTGTTAAGTGTAGTATTTTGCACAATTGTGTCTTTATTTTGAATCATTTTTATCTTCACACTATGTGGGCTTCATTTAATATTCATTGCCGTTGGTGTGGAGATATCTCTCACGCTAGTGATAGATGTCCAAAGGGAGATAACAGCCCTAGCACTCAAGGCCCATCATATGGAGCACCAACTTCGTCTGGTACTCCATATGGTGCGCGTAAGTCCTATGGCTATTCTACCGAGCCTTTACCGTCATACTTCTTTTCGGCTTCAACACCTGCTGTGCCAAAGAAGCCCGCAAGGCAGTGCTTGTTTTGTCAGAGCACGGATCATGCCTTGAAGGATTGTGCTGCTTTCCATCGCCAAATGGACGAGGATGACGAGCTGGATATCCGGATCGTCTCGACTCCTACTTCTGGCAACACATCTTCAACATCCGGTTATGTGTCCATTTCACCTTCAAGTTTTGAAGGGTATAATGTGGACACAGTCACCAGATGTGTGGCTGATCTAGGCTCCAACATGGCTGAGCCCATCACCCCTGTGCATATATCACCATGTGTTGACTTGATTCTTTGTGAGGAATCGGTGCTTGACATTTATCCAAGCACTATTCCTCCCCCTGTTGTGCATACTACATTCGTCTCTGACGACATTGTTGAGGATGTGTCGCAGGATGATGCTGGCGATCTATGTGTTATGCCAGCTCCTATGGAGGAGGACAACCTTCTAGGTGAAGAGGAGCTTTCCTCAACACCGGTGGAGTAAGTCCAACTCTTGGGCATGACCATTGTTGATCCCGCTGAACCTTGTAGCATTGATGACAATGCAAACATTATTTTACTTCCCCAACCTGATGGGAGTGAGACCGGGACCACTCCCCCGATTGATTTTTATTTATGTTCTTCTTCTTCTTTATTTCTTGATCCCCTTTCTTCATCTGAGCCTGTGCAGGTTGAGTCTTCACAGGTACTTCAGGAGGACTTGGAGCAATTTGCTCAAGTCAATGATGATTGTATCCTCTCTTGTGAGGAGGTTGATCCCTCCTCCATAGAGGAAGCCTCATTCATTGCCTTCTCCTCCTGCCGCCCCCCTGAAGATGACACCTTACTGGGCAAGGATTATTTTGGTGAGATGAGTGAGGACTCCTCCTCTTCTTACTTTCTACTTCCCCTACCTGTGAAGAGCAGGTATTATTATTTAGGTAGGGGAGTAACTGTTCTATCGCCGTATCGGCACCCGCTACCGACACGCATATTAGAACAGTTACCTGTACATTTCCTTTTTCATAGACCCATTAGCTAGAACTTCTTTAAAGTTGAATAAGTCGTGCTGGGAAGACAATAACCCCAGTAGTTATCTTACTTTTCTTGCATTTCTATTTCATCTAGTTTAGTTTAGTTAGTTGTATTTCATTTTATTCGGTATATTTTCTTTTGTTTTTGGCGTAGCTCACCCCTGCAGGTCCTTCTTCTGGATGGCGGACGCTGCAGCATTCTCTTGGTTTACACGCCAATCTTCTGGTATACTCTCTTCCCCTAGCCTCATTTAAATTTCATGTTGATATTTTATGCTGGTTGGTTTAGTTGAAGTCTGGGGGAGAGATATTTATTGTACCCACTGCACGTGCACATCTTAGTGCATGCTAGAAGTATTTTATTTCAGTAATTTTATTTGTTCATCTTCATCGCACACCACTACACCTACTTTAGCGTGCGCTCGCTTATTTGTATGCTCCTGTATATTCAATTCTTGGTTGTGATGTAGAAATTGCTGTGTTAGCCTAAAAATTGCAAGATGGAGTGGCATGTTGACTTTTGTAGTGCTCTAGTTGAGTACTCATGTCTTGTATAGGTATTTGAGTAGAATTAGTTCATATTTATGATCCTAATTTATAATTAGTTGATTTGCGTAGATTTTCGTTTATTTTACTCAAAATGGAGAATGTGGTTGATTCTAGCGGTAGCGTGATATTGTGTGTAGGCAAACGTGAGGTTCGTGTTGCTTGAGTAGGGAGGAAGGATTACCTTTCTCGGGGGCTAAGAACTTGCCCCAAGCGACTCTCGAAGCATGGGTGCGAACGATTGGCAAGTTGAGCGTGACGTAGGCCATATTTTTGGCAAGCTTGAGCTTTGTTTTACGTTTACTATACACTAACCATTGCTAGCCTATTTTGTGCCTACCCGATCTTTTGGATCAGCTCCACCATACTTCACCAAGGCCTAAAAGCTAATCCCATTATCGAACCAAAAATAAGACAAAAGCATTAATGAATTGTAATTTGCCAATGCGGTGCGGCGATGGGAAATCTTAGTGTTGTTGTGGAAGTTTCAAAATGTCTATGTGCTGAAATTATGCTAATAGATATGGGGATGAAAAGAAAAGAAAAAGAAAAGCAAAGAAAAAAATAGATTTGTATCCCCAGCATTGTAATTGAAACATCTATTTGGTATTGATTGTTGTAGGTCGTGTGCACATCCGGTTTCAAAGTCAAGTCTGGGGGTGTGTACACGTGTATTATTGTGGCTGCTTTGATTTAGCACTTTTGTGAGCTCATTTGGGTTGCGATTAGCCTTCACGTTTATCTTTGCATTCCAAACCGTAACCTAAGCCTCGTGTAAACCCAAAATCCTATTGATTCATCTTGTGAGTTCACTAGCGGCGTGGAGAGAGTGTGACAGGGCGAGCTTATGGTTCTCGACGTTGATGGATTTCAACGGAGATAATTCCGAGTTCTGGTCTTGGGTAACATTCACCTTCGCGACTTGCTTACTTTCGTACTACGCGTGACCACGAGATTCATCAACATTCCATTTTTGAGTAAAAAAATTTTTCTTTTTACGCATTTACACTTTTATAAATTAACTAGCATATGTAGAAACTTCTTCTAATGAATTTCTTTGCAAACAAGTATGCAACTTCGCATACTACTCCATGTCGCAGTTTTTTTAGCTAGCTATGCTTTTCCAACTCCGCCGGATTTATTTGCTCGGGACGCGCAAACAGGTAAGTCTGGGGGTGTGATGAGTCCCAATTATATACACATTTTTGGACTCATCTGGGCCGATTATTTAGTCAAAGCACTACACTATAGACATATTTTCGCTCATATTTGATAGTCGTCTATTATTCCACGCTAAGTGCACTTTTAGGCCTGTTTTTGTGTATTTTCATGCTGTGTTTTGTTCCACTTTCAGTGGTTTCGATCAGTGTTTATGCTGGAACAGGGGTCGTGCAGTTGTTCCCGGTACAAATCTGTACAGGAATACTGCGCACGATCACTGGTTATACTGCGCACGACCATTGATCGTGCACCTCTGATCGTGCGCATTCATTTGCAGCCCAAAGTTGCTTTCTGAATTTGGTCGTGTGTTTTTATGCACGGTCGTGCGTTCGATCGTGCGCTTTATTATTTTTTGTAGTTTTGTTTTGCAGGTTTTCGGGCACAGTGCGCACGATCATTAAATTTCAGTGCGCATGACCACTGGTCGTGCGCCACTGATCGTGCGCCCTGTTTTCTATAAATATACAGCCCGCGAAATTACGTCGGACGACCTTCCAGCTTCGCCGTTTTCGAGCCCTGTTCGCCTCTTCCGCTACCTGCATCATCTTCCACCACCAGGAGGTGCTCCGAGGCTATTCTTGTTGGAGCATGCGTTTCACACTCCTCCGGTTTGATAATAACAAAGTCCCGTTTGTATTTGATTCTATTTTTTATTAATGGTGTGCAGGTAACAGGTATGAGATGTTCACATTTCTGCTGGAGCTAAATTTGAATGTGGGAAAATTTCACTGTCGGAAAATTCCGACAGCCGATGTCGCCCCGGCGACAGCAGAGAAGTTACAACTACTTCCCTCCACGGCAGCACGACGAAAGGCAGTTTTGAGCTGTCGGAAATCCGAGAGCGATGTCGCCCAGGCGACAGCTCGGAGGTTACAACAACTGCCCACGACACCACCACGACCGGCAGTTTTGCGCTGTTGGAAATTCCGACATCGATGTCGCCCAGGCGACAGCTCGGCGGTTACAGCAACTGCCCGCACGACGGCACTCCAGCGGCAGTTTAGCGCTGTCGGAAAATTCCGACAGTCGATGTCGCCCAGGCGACAGCGATTTTCTATAAATTGACTCCTTGTGTTCGTGCATTCTAAGCATTGAGAATTCCAAGTCCCTTCCTTAGTGCATACGAACCAGAGAGCTCCAGAATCTCTTCAACTCCCATTTGTGCAAAGAAGGATTGAAGATTGAAGACGAGATCGGGCGCGCTTCTACATCAACGATCATCTCGAGGTTTCAACCATCCATTCAGAGATCTGAATTTCTAGGGAGTTGTTCTTTTCATATTGTATTTCCATTTACACACATTTCATTTTGAATTGGTAGAGAAATCGTCGTCTTGCGTGCGGCGTCTAAGTCCTTGCGCGGCTTAGGGGAAAATCGCTTCCTTGTGCGGAGCGTCCAAGTCCTTGCGTGGCTTGGTGGGAAATCGTGGCCTTGTGTGCTACGTCTAGATCTTGGGAAGATCTAGAGGATAGGCTTGGGCTTGGTCTTGGGAGAGACAAGTGATAGCCTTCCGATCCTTGGGAGAAGGATTGGTAAACCAAAAATTATTGTATTTTTTATTATCATAATTGTGCCTTGATCTTAAGCATTGTTAAGATCATTTGTTATTGTATGCAAATTTCATGATAAATATAATTATGCTCTTTTCACTAATTGCAAATTTGTTTGCTTAAATCTTTATCTTAGAAATTTGTGTTTGGTTTAATACACAAATTGCATTGGTTTAAAATTATTTATAAGTAACTTTTTAGTAAAGTAAAATTTGTCTAAAAATTATTAAGTAAAAATTATATTTTTAAACACACCCTTATTCACCCCCCCCCCCCCTCTAAGGGCGTCACACGATCCAACAAGTGGTATCAGAGGGAGGTTACTCCAAAATGGTATTACCACCGGGAGTAATGGCGCACAACAATCATGCGTTCGTTAAGGGGCAAGGCATAAGTAGACCACCTTTATTCACGGGCACAGACTATAATTATTGGAAAACACATATGCGTTGTTTTCTAATTGCGCTAGATATAGAAGTCTGGAATATGGTAGAATCTAGTTACACTTCTCCAACAGTTGTTGTAGGAGATGTAACTATGGATAAGCCCAAAGACAAGTGGGATGACAATGATAAATTAAGATGTAAGAACAATGCAAAAGCCATGAATGCTTTATTTTGCGCACTAGATCGCACTGAATTTAATAGAGTTTGTGCTTGTAATTCTGCATTTGAAATTTGGAATCTGTTAGAAATCACTCATGAAGGTACTTCGCAGGTAAAAGATTCAAAGCTATTTCAACTGGAGTCTGAATTTGAAAGGTTCAAAATGGAGGTAGATGAAGAGATTGATACGATGTACACACGATTCACAAAAATTGTGAACGACTCAAAGGTGCTAGGAAAGGTGTTCTCAAATGGAGATTTAGTAAGGAAACTCTTAAGATCACTTCCCCCGAAGTTCAATCGTAAAGTGACTGCAATTTCCGAGTCACATGATCTTAAGACCTTACAATTGGAGAGCCTCATTGGGAACTTGAAAACTCATGAAGTTGAATTGAAAATTCAACAACAAGAGTATATGGAGCCAAGGAAGAAGGGATTGGCACTAAGATCTAAGAAGGAAGAAACTAGTGATTCTGAGGAGGATGAAGAAGATGAGGAAAGTTTATTTGTTAAAAAATTTAGAAAATTTATGAAAAATCCGGAGAGGAGGAACACTTTAAAGAAGTATTTTAAGAAGGAGACTTTTAGGAAGAAAAAAGGAAAGGAAGGCGATGAGGAGGAAGAGAGACCGCCACCGGAGTGTTATCTGTTGGAGTTACCATTGTGATCTAGAAGTGGTCAAACATGTAATGTCACTGCCAACGCGATATGAGCCTGCAGGGTCGCACATAAGAGCATGTGGAGAAGTTGGAAGATTGACTATGTTGGTAAAGGTTACCAATCACCATATAGAATGGGGGAAGTCCAGCAATTGTTGCTGTCTGAATTCGTCGGATATGACTTGTCGGATTCGTCGGAATTCGTCGGATATGATTCGTCGGATTCGTCGGATCATCCCGTGGAATCTCGACGAATTGTCACAGAGATCCTTCACTCGGCAAATGTTGCTGTCTGATTGGATTCGTCGGATTCGTCGGATCATTCCGTGGAATCTCGATGAATTGTCTCAGAGACCCTTCACTCGGCAAATGTTGCCGTCTGATTGGATTCGTCAGATTCGTCGGATTGTCCCGTGTAAACTCGACGAATTCTGTTCCGTGGAATCCCGACGAATTGTAACCGAAGCCCCTATTCTGCTGTGTGGTCTGCGGATAGCGATTCTTCTAGAAGTTGTTTATCCTTTGGGTATAAATAGGACTTCTTTTTAGGGTTCTGAGAACTTGCGACAAGTTGAGCCGACGGAAAGAGTTCCACCTCTCGCCCTAGCCGACGGAAGAGTTCCGCCGTCTGAATCGCCTCCGCCGACCTCCTCTCCGGCAATCGTCGTTGGGTGTTGTTCTTCCTGAAGCGGATCTAGCAATCCGTGGAAGCGCAAGGTGTAGTCTTCTTCTCCCGGCTCGTGTGGACTACTGTAGAGACGTAGACATTATTCTACGTGGGAACTCTTGCATAGCCGCTGAAGGAATCTTCTTCTTGGAGCATCTAGGTTGGATTTGATCCAATCCCGCCAAGGTAATTTCATACCTAGCATTTTGATTAACTTCTTGATTAACCATTCATGGTCGATCCGAATCTTTTGGGTTGTTTCGCTTCATTTCCGCTGCGCCTACATTTGATGTATGGTTCTAGAAAAACCCAACAGTGGTATTAGAGGGAGGTTCCGATCATGAATGTTGTTTCAGAAGTTAGGTTATTCCAGTACGTGCAAATCTAGGTATTTGGAAGCGTTCTAAATGTCATGATTTCTTCTTGGAATATCACATTTGATGTGATTTTGTGTGGTTTCTGGTGGTGGGATTTCAAAAATTTGGTCAAACCACCGTCAGGGGCGCGGCCCTTTGGAACCCCGCCAGGAACGTCTGGGATTTCGTGGTAATTTCTAATTGTTAGAAATTGTTGTCTCCTTAGCAGTAACCGTCCCTCAAGTGGTTAATGAACCCTTGTATTGTTTTGGATTTTGAATCCAACAATGAGAGACGAGCTTGTCTACTGCTTTAAGTCGAGTTGCCTTTGCCTTTGTCCAATGCATGTAAATCTGAAGATTTGGAAAATGTCCAGATTTAGCCCTTTTCGTCTATCAAAGGTTGATAGTCTTATGTTGTGCACATAAGGGATGCATGTGGATTTTAGAAAGCTTGTTTTTCTGTGGATGTGCACTTTGATCAAATGTTGATCATGGTTAAGTGTTAACCTATTATTTAAAATTAAAATCCCTTCATAAAATATTAAGTGTTCGGATGCCTTCCGATGGATGACACTCTTCCTGCCTCGATCGATGAAGTGTGGGCTTGCCAAAACAAGGTGCATTAATCTATCTTGGTAAGGGTGCGAGCGGATAATTGTGATATCCCACTGTCGACATCGGGTCTAACTTAACTAGGTGACCTCAAAGGTTGAGTGCCTAGAGGCATAGGGTTGGCATGCACCATATGATGGATGCGTATAAGGAGTTATTCACCAGCCATACAAGAGTTGCATGAGGATGCAATTGGCAAGCGTTGCCTACCCAAATAACCGCATTATGAGAGGAACGCCAAAGCGGACTCGTGGTGTTGGTGAAATACGGATCTTGTCCACTAAGAGAGTAGCTCGCATGGACTCTCCGAATTGATAGTGAGGGCTATCAATTTGAATAAAATAGTGGGAGTATTTAATTGAAGTCCAAATTAAAATAAATTGTATTTTGAAATTAAGGTACTGATTAAATTCTGCATGAATTCTTGTAGAATTCCATGGCAAGTGGTTCACATTCCACCTTGTCCCTAAGAGCTATCCTTGAGAAGGACAAGCTTAGTGGGACGAACTATATGGACTGGTATAGGAACCTGAGAATTGTTCTCAGGCAAGAGCGAAAGCTCTACGTCTTGGAAGAAGAAGCCCCCGAGGTGCCGACCGGGAACTCGTCCCGTGTTGATAAGGATGCTTATAAGAAGTTTACCGATGACGCCTTAGACGTCGAGTGCCTTATGCTTGCCACCATGAACTCTGAGCTTCAGAAGCAACACGAGAACATGGGGTGCAAGGAGATTGACGAGCACCTAAAGAAAATGTTTCAAGGGCAAGCTCGTCAAGAGAGGTTCGATGTCACGAAGGCATTATTTCAGTGCAAAATGGGAGCTCGAGACTCGGTTGGTACTCACGTACTCAAGATGATTGGGTATATAGAGAACCTGGAGAGACTGAGTTTTCCTCTGGGTCAAGAGTTGGCCACATATCTTATCCTGCAATCGTTGCTGGATAGTTATGAGCAGTTTGTCTTGAACTACAACATGAATGAAATAGACAAGACACTGCCCGAGCTCCTAGGCATGTTGCGAACTGCCGAGATAAACATGAAGAAGGCCAAGCCTGCTAGTCCCATATTGATGGTACATAAAGGCAAGGGTAAGGCCAAGGGCTTCAAGAAGACGAAGGTGGGACCTAAGTCACATCTTGAGCCCAAATCTTCTGCGCTGAAAAGGAAGAGCACCGTGAAGGAAGGGAAATGCCACCACTGTGGCAAGGCTGGTCATTGGAGGAGGAATTGTCCTTCGTACATTGACGGTCTGCGGAAAATGAAGGGAGGTATGACTTCCGCTCCTTCATCTTGGGTATTGGATACCAGATGTGGTTCTCACATTTGTACAAATGTGCAGGAACTGGGAAGGAGGAGATTGCTGAGTAAAGGAGAGGTGGACCTGCGCGTCGGCAATGGAGCAAGAGTTGCTGCTGTAGCCGTAGGGGTTTACCGTCTTTCTTTGCCCAGTGGGCTTGTAATAGAACTTAATAATTGTTATTATGTTCCGGCTATAACTAGAAACATTATATCCATTTCATGCTTAGACATGATTGGATTTTCATTTATAATTAAGAACAATTGTTGTTCTATATTTAAGAATGATGTTTGTTATGCTGTAGCTCAATTATTTAATGGTCTTTATGTTTTGAACCTAGACCATCCGATCTATAATGTAGATAATAATAAAAGACTAAGAACAAATGACTCAAATCCTACATACCTCTGGCATTGTCGTTTGGGCCATATAAACGAGAAGCGCATATCCAAGCTCCATAAAGATGGACTATTGGACTCATTTGATTATGAATCATTTGAGCGATGCGAGTCTTGTTTATTAGGCAAGATGACTAAAGCCCCTTTCGCTGGTTATACTGAGAGGGCTGAGGATCTTTCGGGTGTTGTACATAGTGATGTATGCAGACCCATGAGTTCTAAGGTTAGAGGTGGGTATTTCTACTTCGTTACATTTACTGATGATTTCAGTAGATACGGATATGTGTATCTTATGAAGTGCAAATCCGAAACCTTTGAAAAGTTCAAAGAGTTCAAGAATGAAGTGGAGAACCAATTGGGTAAAAAGGTTAAAGCACTCCGATCTGATCGAGGTGGCGAATACCTGAGTCATGAGTTCCGTGATCATCTGAAAGAGTGTGGTATTGTATCACAGCTCACTCCACCTAGGACACCGCAGCATAATGGTGTGTCTGAGAGGAGAAATCGTACTCTATTAGACATGGTACGGTCGATGATGAGTCATGCAGACTTGCCTGTTTCCTTTTGGGGTTTTGCTTTAGAGACTGCTGCAATGACACTGAATCGCGCTCCGACGAAAACGGTTCTAAAGACACCATATGAGATATGGACTGGGAAGCGTCCTAGTATGTCATTCATTAAAATTTGGGGCTGTGAGGCATACGTACGACGTCAAATGCCTGACAAGCTGGAACCCAAATCAGATAAGTGTTATCTGGTGGGATATCCTAAGGAAACGAAAGGATATTATTTTTACCTACCGTCTGAGGGCAAAGTGTTTGTCACAAGGACGGGTGTCTTCTTGGAGAAAGAGTTCTTGTCAAGAAAGACGCAAAAGGTAGAACTTGAAGAAGTTTAAGAACCACAAGTAGTGAATGAACCAGAGTTGGATTCTGAGCCAAGACTACAAGATGTTGTAGCTGGAGAACCTGCTCAAGAGACACAAGTCCTACGTAGATCTGGTAGACCAAGATTTGAGCCTGAGAGATATGGATTTCTCGTGTCTCAAATAGGTAATGTGTTGCTTATGGATCATGATGATGAACCAGCGACCTACCAAGAGGCTATGAATGGACCGGACTCTGACAAATGGCTTGAGGCTATGAAATCCGAAATGGACTCCATGTATACAAACCAAGTTTGGAACTTGGTGGAACCACCTGAAGGGGTACGACCCATAGGGTGCAAGTGGGTCTTCAAGAAGAAGACCGACATGGATGGGAATGTACAGACATTCAAAGGGCGACTGGTGGCTAAGGGTTTCAAGCAAGTTCATGGTGTTGACTATGATGAGACCTTTTCCCCTATTTCCATGGTAAAGTCCATTAGGATATTGCTTGCTATTGCTGCGTATTATGACTACGAGATCTGGCAGATGGATGTCAAAACGGCTTTCCTAAATGGAAACCTCCTTGAGGAAGTGTACATGACACAACCCGAGGGTTTTGTATCCCCAAATGAAGCCACTAAAATATGCAAGCTGAATAGGTCCATCTATGGATTGAAACAAGCCTCTAGAAGTTGGAATCTTTATTTTGATGAGAAGATCAAAGAGTTTGGTTTTGTCAAGAACGAGGATGAACCGTGTGTTTACAAGCGAATCAGTGGGAGCATTGTTGTCTTCCTGATATTGTATGTATATGACATACTGTTGATCGGGAATGACATACCTACCCTGAAAGTTGTTAAGAACAACCTAGGGAACTGCTTTTCTATGAAGGACATGGGTGAAGCGACTTACATACTCGGTATTAAGATCTATAGAGATAGATCGAAGAAGTTGCTGGGTTTGACCCAGAGTACGTACATTGAGAAGGTGTTAAAGCGGTTCAACATGCTTGAGTCCAAGAAAGGATTTTTGCCCATGTCTCATGGTGTAAATCTCTCTAAGGACCAGTGTCCAAAATCTTGCGAAGATAAGGACCGCATGAAGTTGATTCCATATGCTTCGGCAATTGGGTCAATCATGTATGCAATGTTATGTACTCGACCCGATGTCTCTTTTGCTTTGAGCATGACTAGCAGGTATCAGTCTGATCCTGGTGAATGTCACTGGATAGCCGTAAAGAATATCCTGAAGTACTTGAGAAGGACTAAGGATGTATTCTTGGTGTATGGTGGAAAGGAAGAGCTCGTTGTAAATGGTTACACGGATGCCAGCTTCCAAACTGATAGGGATGATTCGAAGTCTCAGTCAGGGTTTGTGTTTTGCCTGAATGGAGGAGCTGTGAGCTGGAAGAGTTCCAAGCAAGAGACAGTTGCTGATTCTACAACTGAGGCCGAGTATATCGCTGTGGCAAACACATCGAAGGAGGCTGTATGGATTAGGAAATTCATCGGCGAGCTAGATGTAGTTCCTAGCATTGTATGTCCCGTAGTTCTCTACTGTGATAACAATGGTGTAATTGCACAATCTAAGGAACCTAGATCCCATCAGCGCTCCAAGCACATACTTCGGCGGTTCCATCTTATTCGTGAGATTGTCGAACAAGGAGATGTGAACATTTGCAGAGTGCTGACTGAGGAGAATATTGCAGATCCACTGACAAAGCCTCTCGCGCAGAGAAAGCATGATGGTCATACTAGATCAATGGGTATACGATACCTGAGTGATCATCTCTAGTGGGAGTCTTGTGGGTTGCATGTAAAATATATATATTCTGTTGGCTGTTTATTATTCATATGATGAATTGTGTACCAATTATTTCCTTTTACAATTAATGGCAAGTTCTTTTATTACGATATACTGTTTCTATATGATAGAATAAAATTCGTGATAAATGCCCTTAGAATGTTCGCTTCCATAGGACATCAAGTACGTGACTTGAATGTGAGAGCCTATGAATTCGAAGCTTCATTCTTAAAAGGTCCCTGGTCGAGGTATCATCGTAGAAGCTAAGGGTGATGATGATACATTAAGACTAGCATGTGTGTTGACTGATGACCGGTTCTCACAGGTCATGATATTGTGATATCAAGTCATCACGTGGGTACTTGTTAGTGAACAAGTTGTACTGGACAGACCCAACCTGAGACTACTTTGTGGATTGTTACTTAAAAGTGTCACAAGTAGGTCTCATTTGACAATGGTGTTGTGGTCCTTTGACCTGAAGTCACAGCATTCATCGAGTGAGGAAGAGCGTGCTTTGATGTCATCTAAAGTCTTCCTTGAAGAAGGTTGAAGATAAGGGTGGTCGTTGGGTACGTTACGAATCATTTGGGTGTTTGGGTGTGAGCAAATATGGGATTTGTCCTCCTATATAACAGGAGTTGCATCCATGGGCCCCTTGGTGGAATTGGACTGAGAAATCCATGGCCATGCTTGGTAGAGTCAATATGTGATATTGAGCTCACCATTCTCTGGAAGTCCATTCTAGATCAAGAAACTTGGATTGAGCTATTATGAGGGTGACACGGTCCATGCCTCTAGTTCTTTCCGGATGTAAGGGACAAAGGGACAAAGACAACGCTGGAACATTGGTCATAAAGGCTTATGAGTTATGAACTCTTATTGCTTGGGGAGCAATGATGCATTGCTAGATGCCGCTCATTGTTTGTGAGGTTTTTGTTTGATACTTTCAAGATCAAGTGGGAGACTGTTGGAGTTACCATTGTGATTTAGAAGTGGTCAAACATGTAATGTCACTGCCAACGCGATATGAGCCTGCAGGGTCGCACATAAGAGCATGTGGAGAAGTTGGAAGATTGACTATGTTGGTAAAGGTTACCAATCACCATATAGAATGGGGGAAGTCCAGCAATTGTTGCTGTCTGAATTCGTCGGATATGACTTGTCGGATTCGTCGGAATTCGTCGGATATGATTCGTCGGATTCGTCGGATCATCCCGTGGAATCTCGACGAATTGTCACAGAGATCCTTCATTCGGCAAATGTTGCTGTCTGATTGGATTCGTCGGATTCGTCGGATCATTCCGTGGAATCTCGACGAATTGTCTCAGAGACCCTTCACTCGGCAAATGTTGCCATCTGATTGGATTCGTCGGATTCGTCGGATTGTCCCGTATAAACTCGACGAATTCTGTTCCGTAGAATCCCGACGAATTGTAATCGAAGCCCCTATTCTGCTATGTGGTCTGCGGATAGCGATTCTTCTAGAAGTTGTTTATCCTTTGGGTATAAATAGGACTTCTTTTTAGGGTTCTGAGAACTTGCGACAAGTTGAGCCGACGGAAAGAGTTCCGCCTCTCACCCTAGCCGACGGAAGAGTTTCGCCATCTGAATCGCCTCCGCCGACCTCCTCTCCGGCGATCGTCGTCGGGTGTTGTTCTTCCTGAAGCGGATCTAGCAATCCGTGGAAGCGCAAGGTGTAGTCTTCTTCTCCCGGCTCGTGTGGACTGCTGTAGAGACGTAGACATTATTCTACATGGGAACTCTTGCATAGACGCTGAAGGAATCTTCTTCTTGGAGCATCTAGGTTGGATTTGATCCAATCCCGCCAAGGTATTTTCATACCTAGCATTTTGATTAACTTCTTGATTCAACATTCATGGTCGATCCGAATCTTTTGGGTTGTTTCTCTTCATTTCCGCTGCGCCTACATTTGATGTATGGTTCTAGAAAAACCCAACATTATCACTGCAAGAAGATAGGACACATCCAAAGCAAGTGTCCAAAGTACTTGAAAGAACATAAAGAAAAGAAGCACAAAGGGTCGAAGAAGGTGTTAAAGGCGGAAACATGGGATGATACTACTTCTGAGGATGCAAGCAGTTCAAACTCAAGTAAAGAAGAGGAGGCCAACATGTGCTTAATGGGAAAGAGCGTCATATCTGATGACGAATGCAGTGTCCAAAGCGACACTGAGGTAACTCCTCCAACCTATGATGAATTATTTTCTGAATTTTTAAAGACTTGCAAATTTTTTGAAAAAAGTTTAAAAGATAATGATCTTCTTAAATCTGAAAATGAAATTTTACTTAAAGAAAACAAAAAATTGTTAAATGAAATTAAGACCATTGGAAAAAGAGATATTTCTTGCCAAGAGTGTGATCACTTTTTGGGAAGAATTAAAGAACTTGAAGAATCTCTTTCTAAATCTCATTCTACAATCAATTTCCAAAGTCCATGAGGGAAAGCAATCTTTTGAACGTAGATGCGTAAATCTAGTATCCGAGAATACTGAAATGAGAAACCAGATTCATGACATAGCACTTGCCATGAAAAAATTTGGAATGGGCCGAAGATCACTGGATATGATCTTAGGATACCAACGCCATGGATCTGGAAGGTTTGGGCTCGGATACACTTCTGGAAGCTGTCGCCCGACGACAACCACTGTCGCCGGCGACAGTGAAAAGTCCAGAAAATTTACTTTAAAAAATTCTAAAATTAATGAATTGTCAAATATTGCATCCTCATCCAGTAAAAGTCCAGAAAGGTTATACTCCTCTAAATACATTACATGTGCCAAATGCAATAGATTTGGTCACACTACGGACTCTTGCTGGAAAGAAGGAAAAAGTAAAATCAAATAAATCTGGGTGCCTAAGGCTTCTACCTATACTATGGGTGGAACCACTTGGGTAACCAGATCTTTACTCACCTCTTCTTTCTAGGTGTGTTGGCAGGATAAGGACAAAGAAGACATGTGGTACCTGGACTCGGGCTGTTCAAAACACATGACGGGCAATAAAGAGAAGTTCCTTAGCCTAGAGATGAAGAAAGGAGGAGTTGTTACTTTCGGAGACAATGGAAAAGGAAAAATCATCGGCATCAGAGTTAAAAGAAAATTACAGGAAAAGAAGATGAACTCCTTCCCACGGTGGAGAATGATGATGAAGAACTTGGAGAAAATGAAGAAGGAAAAGAAGAACAAAGAGAAGGAGAACGAGAAGAAGGAGATAGAGAAGTAGAAGAAAGAGAAAGATATGAGCCTCTAAGTGAATTGAGGTTTTCAAAGGATCATCCAAAGGAGCTTATCATTGGAGATCCGCAAAAAGGGGTTAGTACTCGTTCATCGCTACATGTTTTATTTTCAAACCTTTGTTTTGTCTCTGAAATAGAACCAAAAGATGTTTCCACCGCTTTAAATGATGAATTTTGGTTTTTAGCTATGAATGAAGAACTTAATCAATTTGAACGTAATAAGGTTTGGAATCTTGTAGAACGACCCAAAAAACGTCCTGTAGTTGGTGTTAAGTGGATTTTTAAAAATAAAATGGATAATGAATCTAGAATTGTTAGAAATAAAGCCAGATTAGTTGCAAAAGGTTATGCACAAATTGAAGGGGTAGATTTTGATGAAACTTTTGCACCCGTAGCAAGATTAGAAGCGGTTAGGATATTTCTTGCATTTGCTTGTTTTAAAAGATTTAAATTATATCAAATGGATGTCAAAACCGCATTTTTAAACGGGTATATAAAAGAAGAGGTTTATGTAGAACAACCCCATGGCTTTATAAATGAGAAATTTCCAAATTATGTTTATAAATTAGATAAAGCGCTTTATGGATTAAAACAGGCGCCTCGTGCTTGGTATGATCGATTAACTCAATATTTGTTAAAGCACGATTATAAAATAGGAAGTGCTAATTCTACACTCTTCATTAAGCAAATTGATCATGATTTAGTTATTTTGCAAATTTATGTTGATGATATTATTTTTGGAGCCACTAATGAAGAGTTGTGTAATGAAGTAGTTCAAATTATGAAAAATGAATTTGAAATGAGTATGGTTGGAGAACTTTCATATTTTCTAGGTTTTCAAATTACACAAAAACATGATGGTATTTTTATATGTCAAACCAAATATATTCATGATATGTTAAAAAGATTTGGATTTGAAAATCTTAAGCATGCAAACACTCCTATGAGTACTTCACTAAAATTAGGAAAAGATGAAAGTGGTGTTTCAATTGAACAAACCCTTTATAGAAGTATGATAGGGTCTTTATTGTATTTAACCGCATCTAGACCTGACATTATGTTTGCCGTATGTTTATGTGATAGATTTCAAGCTAATCCTAAAGAGTCACATTTAAAAGCGGTGAAACGCATCTTTAGATATCTTATAGGAACATCTAAATTAGGATTATGGTATCCTCATAATGATTCCTTTATTTTACTTGGTTTTTCGGATTCCGATTATGCGGGATGTTCTTTAGATAGGAAAAGCACTAGTGGCACTTGTCATTTTATCGGCCCTTCACTTATTTCATGGTCGAGTAGGAAACAGAATTCTGTTGCCCTCTCTACTACCGAGGCCGAATATATTGCACTAGGTAGTTGTTGTGCCCAAGCTCTTTGGATGTCACCAACGTTAGAAGATTTTGGCATGCAACAAAGTAGTGTAGAATTAAAGTGTGACAATAAAAGTTCTATAAACTTAACTAACAATCCCGTATTACATTCTAGATCTAAGCATATAGATGTTCGACATCATTTTATAAGGGATCATATTAAGAAGGGTAATATAAAAAACAACTTTATAGGCACGGAAAATCAACTAGCGGATATATTCACTATACCGTTACCGGATTCCCGTTTTTCTATGCTTAGGCTAGAATTGGGAATCCTAGACATTTCACAATGAATATATCACTATACATTTTAAAAAGAAAAAGCCTAAATTTTAAAATCAAACCATAGAATTTAAAATGACTTAACAAAAATTCACACATCAATAATATTACATCAATATTGTTCCATAAAAACAGTAGAAAACAACATAAATTCAAGTTCATTAACAGAAATCAACATCTGAAGAAGTTCACTGTCGCTCAGGCGACAGTGGATGTCGGAAATTTCCGACATCAGTCAGCAGTAGCAGCCTGATGAAACTACTCAGAATCCTCAAAACCAGCCCCGCTGCTTTCTGGACAGTCTTCTGGAGGTCCTCGTCTCACAGCTTAACCACGTCGAGTCCTCCTCACCGATTGGCATGGCGGTTCTTCGTCTGGAACTTGCCATTCGGCCTCTTCCTCCGGAGTTGGCTTTAGCTTCAGACCTTTCACAAGTAATTTCATGAACTTCTGCATTCTACTCCGATCCTTCTTCACTTCTTTCTTGTGATCCTCTAGTGAATCACGTAGACCATCAATAGACTCTTGAAGTGATCCTGCCCTAGGCATTGGCGGCTCTCTAATCTCAATTCCAGGATGGGCCTTTTTATGCGTCTTCTTCACTTTCATAGTACCCGTATAATATATCTCCGGATAACAATCAACAAAATATGAATCTTGAGCTATCCATCCGTACTTCTTATATAATATACGCTGAATTATCGCCCCCATTGGCAGCGTGTGAACCTTCACCCATTTTGGATGCTTTAATCTAAATGCATACCAAATCTGGGAGAGTATGAAGTCCGCCACATCGAAAAGTTCATCCTCCATAATGAAGTAAGTAATGAGGGTCAACTGAGCTGTGATACTTCTTGTATCTCCACTCTTCAACATAACTGAGTTCCTTAATATATCTTGAACTAAAAAAGCATCCGGAGTGAGTGACGTAACTTCAGTGGTTAGAGTCTTCTTTTGACTCCCATGTAAACTCATGTTTACAAGGGTCCAATCTCTATCTTTTCTATAACTCTCCACTATATCCGGCATATTTTCACTCATCACTAGTCCGAATTCCTCTCTTAGATCAACATGTGTTATCTCCACATGTTGACCTTGGATTCTTGATCTAACTCCCCCATCGAATTCAGTGTAATTGGGATCTTCCAAATGATTATAGAATTCTCGAACCAAAAAGGATGAAAACGAATCTACTGTGATTATTGAGAGTATACCTGCATTCGCAATCCGATCATAGATATGATCATGCTTCGGTGAATCAAATTGAACATATTTCGCTACTCCAACTATGGCTTTCTCCACCCCAGGGTACACTTGATACGAACTATGCGCATCTTCAGAAGTACTCCTTCGCGCTTTAGAACTGGAAGCCATTCTGCATATAACATATAAAAAATGGATTAAACATGTGCTGTGCACTGGAACACTGTCGCCCAGGCGACAGTGACTGTCAGAAAATTCCGACAGTACTTCAGTAAACTTCTCTTGAAATTTATTACATAAACTTCCAGATCTACTCAAAATCAAGTTTTATTTCAACATCAAGTTTTAAAAAAAAATATATAATATTTTTTCAAATCTACATCTTCTCCATATCCTTACTATTCATCATCTTCAACCTTCTTCCAAAAGCAAATCTTCCATTTTAAAAAAAATTCTACTATGTACAAATGCAAAACTTCAACAAAAAAAAACACAAAATCAAAACATTTTTCACCAAGATCCAACAAGCTCCCCTTGATTTACACTAGATCTACACTTTTAAAACACAAAACTTCCAAGATCTACACCATGCATCAAAGGGAAGATAAAAAACATACATCTTTTATCATCTCCCCTTTCTAAAATCAAAAAACCCTAAAAAACTTTTGAGTCAAAACACTTAAAAATCCAAAACCATACCTTAGATCTAGGATGTCGCCGACCTCCGACAGCCTTCTCTCGCCCTTCAGTTCAGAAAAATGATGCACAATAGGGTTTGACTCGGTCCAAAGCCGTATTTATATTTTTGGCTGTCGCCCAGGCGACAGTGACTGTCGGAAATTGCCGACAGCTTCCGATTTGATAAATCTCCAATTTTTGGTCCCTTTGATGCTTTACAATAGTTATATTTCATTATTAATGCTTCACCTCATGACTTGATGACAAACCATGTGCTTTTTATCTTTAAAAAAAATGGCTCTTACATGATTATATGATTTCATTTCCAAGCTATCATCGTATTGACACTCCTACTTAGTTGTTTAGACCATTGGAAATTGTTTTCGCATGCCTCTAAGTATGAGAAATTGTTTATCTATCATAATGAACTATCACGTTCACTTCTTTTGATCAATACGTATGTCTTTTTATTTAATATATACATGAATCATATATGCTTTAACATAATACAATAGCACTTCATAAATACAACTTTCAACCTTGTTTTGTTAGCACAACAAAATATACACCATCTTTTGCGATTCAAGTGAATTCGGAGATCCTTGGTCAATTAAAAAATTAAGATATCACAAATATGTGATCAAAAAAATATAAGGTTAAAATTATAAGACAAGGATACTCCACCAAGCACTACTTACCCTCCTGATAAGTCTTAATGAGCATTGTGAGGTTAAGCACCTTGGAAAGAATTGTAAAGTGTCTTGTGCAAAAGAAAAATGGTTTGCTATTCTTCTTGTGCTATATCTTCAACGTAAAAGTTGACTTTATATGCTTATATTATGTTCTCCATTTCAATGATCATGTAAATTAAATAACTTCATATGTTTGATCTAAGTATCACATGTACACATCATTATGTTATTTAAACATTCATCTCATGAGAATTGGACCGAAAATATTCCATAAATCTATACACTATTGTGTCATTCTATGATACTTTCAAATGACCTTACACATGTTTAAGTTATTTTCATACTATGGCATATTCCATAAATCTATACCGTCACTTCATGAGTTTATTCATACTATGACATATTCCTATTATTTCATGAACTTCAATCATTTCAAACAAAGTGCTTCCGCTTACTCTTCATTTCTACATCCTATATCTTTTCCCTTCAGAACTACTCTTTTATCTAATATTATCTTTTGCTAATACCAAAAGGGGGAGAATTAAAAGTATAAAAAGAGAAATCACAAATCTATTACACCTAAATATTCCGCCTAAACAATACATCATTTCAACTTACTTTAACATTTAGGGGGAGCATATATTTAGGGGGAGCATACATTTAGGGGGAGCTTTCATCTAAAGGGAAATTATTTATTTTTAAGAGAAATATATCATTTTATTTTTGTGCACACACCAAATGTTAAAATCAACAATCTAAATAGACATGATTTCTTTTTATACGGATTTGTTATTATCAAAAGGGGGAGATTGTTGGAGCATGCATTTCGCACTCCTCCGGTTTGATAATAACAAAGTCCCGTTTGTATTTGATTCTATTTTTTATTAAAGGTGTGCAGGTAACAGGTATGAGATGTTCACATTTCTGCTGGAGCTAAATTTGAATGTGGGAAAATTTCACTGTCGTAAAATTCCGACAGCCGATGTCGCCCTGGCGACAGCAGAGAAGTTACAACTACTTCCCTCCACGGCAGCACGACGAAAGGCAGTTTTGAGCTGTCGGAAATCCGACAGCGATGTCGCCCAGGCAACAGCTCGGAGGTTACAACAACTGCCCATGACACCACCACGACCGGCAGTTTTGCGCTGTCGGAAATTCCGACATCGATGTCGCCCAGGCGACAGCTCGGCGGTTACAGCAACTGCCCGCACGACGGCACTCCAGCGGCAGTTTAGCGCTGTCGAAAAATTCCGACAGTCGATGTCGCCCAGGCGACAACGATTTTCTATAAATTGACTCCATGTGTTCGTGCATTCTAAGCATTGAGAATTCCAAGTCCCTTCCTGAGTGCATACGATCCAGAGAGCTCCAAAATCTCTTCAACTCCCATTTGTGCAAAGAAGGATTGAAGATTGAAGACGAGATCGGGCGCGCTTCTACATCAACGATCATCTCGAGGCTTCAACCATCCATTCAGAGATCTGAATTTCTAGGGAGTTGTTCTTTTCATATTGTATTTCCATTTACACACATTTCATTTTGAATTGGTAGAGAAATCGTCGTCTTGCGTGCGGCGTCTAAGTCCTTGCGCGGCTTAGGGGAAAATCGCTTCCTTGTGCGGAGCGTCCAAGTCCTTGCGTGGCTTGGTGGGAAATCGTGGCCTTGTGTGCTACGTGAAAGTATCTAGTTGCGGCCTAAATCACCTAGAGGGGGGTGAATAGGTGGATTCTATGTCTTAAAGCGGAATTAAAAAAAAAATTTAACACAGAAAAGCAAACAAACAGCCACAGCACAGACACAAGGATTTTATAGAGGTTCCCCGATGTGGGTAGTCCTCTTTCCCGCCTCGCCTATCTAGCACTTCGAGGCTAGACTCGGCTACTTCACCAATCTCAGATTATAACTAATCTTACACCTCGGAGTTAAAACTCCTACAACTCGGAGTATACAACTCCTACAACTCAGAGTATAACAACTCCTACAACTCGGAGTATAACAACTCCTACAAACAAACTCGAAGTGAAAAACTCCTACAAAAGAAGAGATATGGAAACACAATACTTCTTCTTAACCTCTAAAGAGAATAACTTCAGATCTTGAAAACTGAGTCTTCTTCTCAACCTTGAAAGAAAGCTTGGCACTTGAAAGATGTGAAGAGAGAGGACTTGGCTAACCAGATCTGAATAGGCCCTTTGACTTACTTGAAAGAATCTTCAATAAAGAGAGCAGCAATAAGATCAAAGGCCTTCTTCTGAGAAATCTCTAACAACAAAAGAGAGAGGATCTTGAGCAGTAAATGTTAGGCCTCAGAATTCTTGTTCAGCAAAAGAGAAAGGAGATCGATTTTTTTTTTTACTTTTTCTTTTCTGAACTGTCGGCTGAAGAAGATTTTTAGATCGATTCATAAGATTAATTCTCTTGCCCTAAAATAAGGATTTATTTATAGGGAGGTCTTCAACGGCTCTTGCGACAAAGAAGGGAGAGGCGACATGTGTACTGCTCATGTCGGCTAACCCTAATTTTCAAAAACGAAACGAGGATTTGAAATCCGTCTGTCCGTCATTCGTCGGGATTCGTCGGGAGTACACGAGAACATCCGACGAATTGACTTAGCTGCAGAGTTTTCCTTCACAACCCAGTCAGAAGGACCTCTGTCAACATTCATCGGGATTCGTCGGAATGACCCGAGTCATCTCGACGAATGGACTTGGCTTCAGAAATTTCTCCATAACCCCGCCAAAATGACTTCTGTCAGCATTCGTCGGGATTCGTCGGAATGACCCGAGTCATCTCGACGAATGGACTTGGCTTTAGAAATTTCTTCAAAACCTAGCCAAAATGACTTCTATCAGCATTCGTCGGGATTCGTCGGAATGACCCGAGTCATCTCGACGAATGGACTTGGCTTCAGAAATTTCTTCATAACCCAGCCAAAATAACTTCTGTCAGCATTCGTCGGGATTCGTCGGAGTGACCCGAGTCATCTCGACGAATGGACTTGGCAGAAATTTTCTTTTCTTCTGAAAGCCTTCTCCACTCCTCAACCTTGAAAACCTTCAGTCATGAGTATATGAAGTGCACCCCAAAAGAGAGATTACACATGGACCAACACTTTGTTCTATTCAATGAGGGATTACATTGTTTAGAACTGTGTTTGGTGATCCATTGCAACCTGACTTTGGTGTGCACTTAGCCTTACAACCTGTCATAACACATCTAAACAAAAGTCATCAAATACAAATACAATTCATTTTAGTTTACTAGGGGACATCTTCAAATCAAGGTGATTGTAGACACAATACCCAACAATCTCCCCCTATTTGAAGATGTCATAACCCTAGGCACCAACTTGAATTGCACAGAAGGAATACTAAATAAGAATGCAGAACCTAGGCAGTAATATATATAAGGAAAAACAGAGTTGGACTAAATGTTTTAGCTTAACACAAAAGAAAAGTGTATATATATATATAAGCAAAGAAAACATCAAGATTCCAGATAAGCACAGCTTATTCATGACCTTTGCCTTTCATCTTTGCAAACATTCTATCCACTGCCTCAGATTTCTTCTTCAGTTCAGAATCCATTCTCTCAAAAAATGCCTTTGGCTTAGGCCAGTATTTGTCAGGAGCAGACTCTTTAGATCCACCATTCTTGAAGTGAATTCTTCTTTCATTTGTCCTTTTCTCAAACTTGCTCCATTCTTCTGAACTATAATGGTCACTGACTTTTTCATTCTGATTGTTGACTCTATCAAAAGCAGAGAGAATAATACTTTTGGAGATGGGGCTCCAACTTTCTTGGAAGTTTCTAGGAGGAGGCCTATCATAAAATTCTCTGATCTTCTTAAGTGGATTAGACCTCTTAGCAGATGGCTTATCAGCAAAAAGCTTCCTTTTTAAGGACTTCTCAGAGGGATCAGCAAAAAGAGAGCTGTCAGGATCTTGAACAAGGGATGCATCATCCCACAATTCCTGATAAGATGAAGCAGGAATGACTTCATCAGCAACCACAGAATCCTCAACAGGATTTGGAGAGAAACTAGGTGCCCTGGGTCCTGGAGCACTAGATGAGGGAAGATCTGATCCTTTATCCACAACAGTAAACCCAAGCATTTCAGCCACTTGCTTGAACAGCCAGCTTTGGCCTTCATAAGTATACCAATTTACATCCTTAACATTTTGTAAGATGTTTTCCTTGAGATCTTGCATTTGAGAAGCTACACTTTCATTTACCTCATCCATTTTGCTTGCATTTTCTTCTAACTTGGATACCACACTCTCCTCCCCCTTTATGACATCTTCATGTAGGAGGGTATATAATCGTTTCAGCTGATTTTCAACTTGATCATCCAAGTAAGTTATTCCTTGATCATGAGCAGAGCTGAGAGTAGAGAAAGCAGTAGTCAGATGTAAAACATCTTCACTGACCTGATGCAGATTCTGGAGAGCATGCCCAACAGCTTTATTTGTATGATCCAAAGCTTTCCCTGCAGATAGCATCCAGGCTTCTTGATCACTCTTGAATCTTCCCATATCATGCTTGATCTCAGCCATTTCCTGCTTCAGAGAACTATCAACAGAGTCAAACTTCTTATAGACTTGCTTGATAGAGTGATCAAAGTGATCAGTCTGACCCTTTAGCAGCCCTGCTATGGACTTCAGCAAAGAAGAGTGAGAGCTATCACCAATCTCAACCTCTTCAGGAGAAAATTTATCAGCTGCAAAACTTGAGGACTGTGCTATGTTGTCAAGCACAGTTGCTCTTAGAGAAGTGCTCCTAGCCACAAAAACTTCTGGAGGAGGCAAAAGCAGCACAGAAGGGAGGACCTCAGAAGGAACAGATTCAGCCATGAAGAAATCTTCCTGGTCTTTCTCCCCCTCAAGTAGAGACATCTCCTTAGCCAACCTCAGCATGGCACCAAGGCTGCCCTTCTCCCCAGAGTCAGATTGCTCATGAGGAGAGTCTGGCAAGATTTCATGAGCTTCAGAATGAGAATCAACCATGGCAGGTGATCTCCTTGAATCTTCCAGCTGAGGAGCCTCAACAAAAACAGCAGCAACCTCTGGGCCCTCTAAGTCAAGATCAGCACCAGGAAAGACACTATCAACAGGATCAATATGTACTTGATCAGCATCACTTGGAGGAGCATCATCTGCAGCACCACTGCTTGCACCAATGTCTCTTAGGGTTGGAAACTCCCCCTCAACATGTGCATCTCTGTCATGTGCAGGAGCTGGACTAAGTCCACTCCCCCTGGAGGATTGCCCTGCTTCAATGGGCCTATGTTCATCAGGGAGAGGGGCCTCATCATCACTCAACGCAGCCCTCACTCCAGCATTCCCTAAGCCCTTGGGAATTACCCTTTCCCATTTGGTGAAAATGGTTGAGTTGATCTTCTTTGTGTGGTGGATGGGGAGACCTCTTCCAAGATTAAAAAAATCTGGATTACTACTGTGGAGAAGTAGACTGAGAATTCTTCCAAAATTTGGAGCAAGAAAACTTTCTTTAATCTTCTCAAAGATTACTTCACCAAAATTGAAATTCTTTCGACAAATTATAGCGGTGTGAATTTTGAAGGCCTCTTCAGAGAGGTAGTCGTGAGAACCTACCTTGCATAATAAAACTTTTCCTATAATATCACACAGAAGCTTACCTCCATCATTCATGAACTTTCTTCTGATTTTGGAGCTTTGATCATGAATGCCACAGAATCTTCTGGCTCTGAAAATATCTTCAACAGACAATTCTTCTGAATCAACTTCAGGCATCCTCAATGATCGGTTGATACCACTAGCCTTCAAAATTATTTTGCAAGACCGAATAGAGCTTTTGATCTTCTTACCTTGGCCTGAGATTTTGGCATTGCGATAGAACTCCAGAATATCCTGTTCTAGGATTTTAGCCGGCTCTTCTAGGATAAAACTGAGCCCGGCGACATCAAGCATCATGATCACATTTCGAAATTCATCGGAAGCTGAGCGGAAGGCGCCTCTCACCAACTCTCCCCCTGAGTTCAAGCCACCTGAGGCTTTGGGCGCCATTGAAGTCGTCGACGTCGAGGAAGAGAAACAGCGAAATCGCGAAGGAGGAGATGAACGGTCGGGTAGGGTTTCACGGAAGGTTTCGTGAAATCGTGATGTTTTCTTATAATTTATATATATATATATATATATATATATATAACTCTAAGTAGAGCACGTACCTGTAGCATGATAAAGCTGTAGATAAATAGGGATATGATTCCACGGGAGATGAATTTGAGAAGAATAAATTGTCTGATAAAAGTTGTCCCGTGAACACCCGTGAAACTTCATGAAATTTTCTGAGTTAATACGTGACGTCTCGTGCAATTTCGTGAACTTTCAACAGTCCCAACTTCAAGATTCCTTGTTAAGCATTCCAAGTTCCAGTTTGAAGAAATTGAATTTGGTTTCGTCCAGAGGCTTCGTAAAAATATCTGCAATTTGTTTGTCAGTATTAACATATAACAAATTGATGTCCTTACTCTCGACATGTTCACGGATGAAGTGATAGCGAAGCTCAATATGCTTCGTTCTGCTGTGAGAGACGGGATTATTTGCTATGGCAATAGCACTTGAGGAGTCCTAGAACATGGGGATTTCTGAGAGCTTTACATTATAGTCCTCAAGCTGATTTTTCATCCACAAAAGTTGTGCGCAACAACTGCCAGCAGAGATATACTCCGATTCAGCAGTTGATATTGCAACGCAATTTTGTTTCTTGCTACTCCAGGAAACGAGCCTTTTTCCCAAGAACTGGCAAGTTCCCGAAGTGCTCTTCCTATCATCTTTGCTACCTGCAAAATCAGCGTCTGAAAAACCAATTAGTTCAAAATCATTGCTTCTTGGGTACCATAAGCCGAGATTTGGTGTAGCCTTAAGGTATCTCAAAATCCTCTTTGCAGCGGCATAATGAGATTCCTTACAGTTCACCTGATACCTGGCACAAACACATGTTGAGAACATTATATCAGGCCTAGTAGCAGTGAGATAGAGCAAGGACCCAATTATGCTTCTGTACTTGGTTTCATCAAAAGGTTTCCCTTTCTCATCCTTGTCCAGAGACATACTTGAGCCCATTGGAGTCCTCATTGAGGTTGCACTCTCCATTCCAAATTTCTTAAGAAGCTCTTTAGTGAACTTCGTCTGAGAGATGAAGATTCCATCTTCAGATTGGTGCACCTGGAGTCCTAAGAAATATTTCAGCTCTCCCATACTGCTCATTTCAAACTTACCTTGCATCAAGTTAGAAAACTTTTTGCAAAGTTTGTCATCAGTAGAGCCAAAAATAATATCGTCGACATAGATTTGCACCAGCAAAATCTCGCCTTTAACTTCCCTAAGAAACAATGTCTTGTCTATTGTTCCTCTTGTAAATTTGTTCTCAAGAAGAAACTTAGACAATGTCTCATACCAGGCTCGGGGTGCCTGTTTGAGACCATACAAGGCTTTATGTAAATAAAATACATGATCAGGAGAGTTAGGATCGACAAAACCTGGAGGCTGAGCTACATACACTTCCTCTTTAAGGTCTCCATTCAGAAAGGCAGACTTTACATCCATATGGAAAACCTTAAAGCCCTTATATGCAGCATAAGCCAGAAATAATCTGATGCCTTCAAGTCTTGCTACTGGTGCGAAGGTCTGATCAAAGTCAATCCCTTCTTCTTGCCTGTATCCTTGAGCAACCAGTCTTGCTTTGTTCTTGGTGATGATGCCCTTTTCATCAAGCTTGTTCCGGAAAATCCATTTGGTTCCTATCACATTCTGTCCTTTGCGTCTAGGTACCAACTTCCAAACTTTACATCTTTTGAATTGGTTGAGCTCCTCTTGCATAGCAAGGATCCAAGAGGGATCGGTGTTTGCTTCTTCAAACTTCTTCGGCTCAATCTGTGAAAGAAAACTTAAATGTAAAACTTCGTTAGTTGTACCTCTTCTAGTTAGAACTCTGCTTGAAGGATCTCCGATGATTTGATCAGCTGGATGATCTCTCAAATGTCTGATCACTCCAACATTTAGATGATTATGAGGTTCCCGCACTTCAGGTACATCTTCATCTTCCTGAGGATCATCATCCTCACATGCAGAAGGGGCAATTACTTCAATAGATTGTGGAACGTCTTCCTTTGCCGCTTCTTCTAAGTGTAGATCTTTGAATCTTGCATCTGCATCTTCAACAAAGACACTAGAAGAGCTGCTTTGAAGCATGCTCGTCTCATCAAATATGACATTAAGAGTTTCTTCTACAACCAGGGTTTTCTTGTTGAAAATCCTATATGCCTTACTATGGTTACTATAACCTACAAAAATACCTTCAAAACATTTTTCACTAAACTTAGTTTTATAATACTTTCCATTGTTAAGCACGAAGCATTTACTGCCAAAGATTCTAAAATAAGACAGAGTTGGTTTCTTGCCTTTCAGAAGTTCATAGGGAGTCTTGTGATGATTTTTGTTGATTAGTGCTCTGTTTTGCACGTGGCAAGCAGTGTTGATACCTTCGGCCCAGAAGTACTCCGGTAGTGAAGAATCACTCAACATTGTTCTGCAAGCCTCGATGAGTGTTCTATTCTTTCTCTCGGCAACACCATTTTGCTGTGGAGTACGGGGAGAGGAAAACTCATGAAAGATACCCTGACTTTCACAAAATTCAGTCATGGCCCCAGACTTGAATTCTGTACCATGGTCACTTCTGATTTTGACCACAGAACATTCTAATTCATTCTGAATTTGCCTAACGAATGAGGTGAAAGAATCATAGGTGTCTGACTTGTGTTTCAGAAAGAATACCCAAGCAAAACGTGAGTAATCATCGACAATGACCAACGTATAAGATTTACCCCCTAAACTCCGAATTGGCATGGGACCAAATAGGTCCATGTGAAGTAGATATAAGCATCTGGTAGACTCTTTGCCAATAATGCTCTTAAAGCTAGCCCTCGTCTGCTTGCCCATTTGGCATGCGTGACAAGGTCTCTCTTTAATGCACTTAACACCAGGAGCATCACGAACTAAGTTGTGGGAAAATAACATATTTATAGTTTTGAAATTTATATGTGCTAGTCTCTTGTGCCATTGGTCACAGAGAGATGCACTATCTTTTGCCAAAAAGCACACTGGTGTAGAAGTATCTAAACATAGAAAATTTAAACAAAAAATATTTCTACTCCGAGTGCCTGTTAAAATAGTTTCTGACGTATCAGACGACTTTATCAAGCACTTGTCCTTGTAGAATTCTACCATATACCCTTTGTCACAAAGTTGACTTATGCTAATGAGATTATGTTATAATCCTTTAACATAAGCCACGTCTGTGAAAGAGACTATACCATTTGTGATCATACCGTAGCCTTTTGTGATTCCCCGATCAGATCCGCCAAAAATAACTTTTGGACCATCTTTCACAGGGGTATACTCTTGTAGTAGGCTTCTTGTTCCGGTCATGTGCCGTGAACATCCACTGTCCAAGTACCATATTGGATTTGAGTTGGCCTTTGGACATTCCTGCAATCAATAATCAATTGCCCTTAGGAACCCAAACCGATTTGGGTCCTTGGCTTCTTGTTAGATGACCACCACTTGGAATGTTAACATTGCGAGGGGTCATTCTTGCATTGTTAATCCGTGGAGTCGTGACATTTCTCGGATTAAACCAACAATCTATGGCAAAGTGACCAACCTTGCCACAACACCAACAATCGAATCGATTGTACCTTCTTTTTGTCTCCTGTTTTGCCTTTTGAACGGGAGGTGCAACAGGAGTGACTTTCCTAGTGGAAGTTTTCTTAGAAGAGGGGGCCTCGTGGTGACAGCACACACATGGCTCCAACTTCTTCTCAACAGATTTGGATGCAATCGTTTTAATTTTTGGTGCTTTCTTGTGAGCTGATCCGTGAACAAATGGACCATGATCTTTGAGGATTATTTCTTCATGAGGAGCTTTGAATGGAGAGTTGTCAAAGTTTCGGGGAAAGCTCCATCCTTGATATCTATTACTAGGTTCAACATGTGTTGGCCTAGCAAAGTGACCGTAGGATGAATCAAAGTCAAACGGGTTTGATGGAAAAATGACCTTCCTAAATGAAGGTTGACTTTGATCAGCAGCTCCCTTCCCCTTCACGGCTCTCTTCTCAGCAGCCTTACTGCTTTCAGCCTAATGACCAATTCCACTACCCTTCGCAGGAGCAGAAAATTTTTCAATGAATGGAAGAATATTCTTAGGCTTCGAGAAGCTTTCTACGAGCTTCCTTTCCGCCTTCAACTTATTTTCTAGTTCATTTATAGTTTTTTCTTTTAAATTTAACAACTCAGTGGAGCTTTTCAGTTCGTCTTTCAAGAGTTGGATTTCATCTTTGAGAGAAGTTAATTGTTCAACTTCCTCCCTCAAAGCTAATTCCACTGTCTTGAGAGATTCAATTTCTTTTGACTTGGATTTGACAACCTTGCGGCACTTGTCAAATCCTTTCACAAGGGCTTCATACTGAGTTATTAACTTAGAGTCCTCCTCTGAGGAGTAGCCTTCATTTGCTACGGATGCAGTCTCATCTTCAGAAGCAGACAGAGGGGTATGAGAGTTTACCTTCCCCTTATAAGAGGAGTCGCCTATCTCTTCGTCTAGTTGAGCCATTAGCCCAAAGTAGGCTTCTTCATCTGAGCTTGATGCATCAGAGTCACTGTCGCTCAGAGTCTTGGCCTTTTTGGCGAGGAGACTCTTTTCTTTCTTCCTTCCTTTAAAGGATCTCTTTTCTTCCTTCTTTGATCCTTCTTTCTTTTTGTATGGACACTCGGCTATTACATGTCCTGGCTTATTGCAGCAATAACAAATAATGTCAGTAGAATCAAATTTGTTCGGTTTAGATTTATACCTGTCATTATTGTAGTCCTTTTTGTGATGATCACCATCACGTCTTGATCTTCTGTGATCAAATGTAGAGGATTGCCCTCTCTTCTGCTTTCTTTTATTCAGAAGTCTTTTGAATTGTTTGGAGAGAAGAGAAAATTCTCCATCAGACATCTCTGAACCTGATGGGCTGGCATCAGACTCATCCTCATCAGAAGATGGTCTCCTGACAGGTGGGAGAGCCTTGCACTTTCTTGAACTTTCAGCTTTTAGGGCAGAGGACTTCTCCCTTCCAGAGGCTCTGACCCCCTCTTCTTCAGCTTTGCGGGAATTTAGCTTCAACTCATGAGACAGGAGCTTACGAAACAACATTTGTGGCTCAGTGGTTCCGAGCTTTCCGAATTCTCTGATGGCTATAACCTTGGTATCCCATTCTTTCGTCAGGGATCTCAGAAATTTGTCATTTAGTTCGCCAGTTGTGAATTCTCTATCATAGTTCCTAAGACCATTTACGATCTTGAAGAACTTCTCGTAGGTGTCAGAAATGGAGTCTCTTGGATCTTGCTTGAATGCTTCGTATTCTTGGTTCAACAACGATCTTCGATCATCCCTCACTTCTTCGGTCCCTTCCATCAGAACGACTAGTGAGTCCCACATTTCTTTAGCAGATTTGCAGTGAAGCAGATTTTGCAACATTGAATCATCGACTGCACCTGCTATGATATTCTTTGCTTTCTTGTCTAGGGCCACTAGAGCGATCTCATCTTTGTTCAGTTCCAACATCTTCTTCGGGATCATGATGGTGGAGTTTATTGAAGATGGTTTCATCGGAATATGGGGACCTTCTTCCACGATCTGAAAGATTCTTGGGTCAGCAGCTTCCATGTAGAATCTTACTCTTTCCTTCCACATAGGAAAATTCTCTTTGGTGCAGACTGGCAACTTGACGGAGTCCTTGGTCTTATCCATTCCAGACATGTTTGCTTTAGCAACTAGATGAGGAGATCTTGTTCAAGGTGTTAGCCTTATAGCGAACAACCTGCCTCTGATTCCAATTGAAAGTATCTAGTTGCGGCCTAAATCACCTAGAGGGGGGTGAATAGGTGGATTCTATGTCTTAAAGCGGAATTAAAAAAAAATTTAACACAGAAAAGCAAACAAACAGCCACAGCACAGACACAAGGATTTTATAGAGGTTCCCCGATGTGGGTAGTCCTCTTTCCCGCCTCGCCTATCTAGCACTTCGAGGCTAGACTCGGCTACTTCACCAATCTCAGATTATAACTAATCTTACACCTCGGAGTTAAAACTCCTACAACTCGGAGTATACAACTCCTACAACTCGGAGTATAACAACTCCTACAACTCGGAGTATAACAACTCCTACAAACAAACTCGGAGTGAAAAACTCCTACAAAAGAAGAGATATGGAAACACAATACTTCTTCTTAACCTCTAAAGAGAATAACTTCAGATCTTGAAAACTGAGTCTTCTTCTCAACCTTGAAAGAAAGCTTGGCACTTGAAAGATGTGAAGAGAGAGGACTTGGCTAACCAGATCTGAATAGGCCCTTTGACTTACTTGAAAGAATCTTCAATAAAGAGAGCAGCAATAAGATCAAAGGCCTTCTTTTGAGAAATCTCTAACAACAAAAGAGAGAGGATCTTGAGCAGTAAATGTTAGGCCTCAGAATTCTTGTTCAGCATAAGAGAAAGGAGATCGATTTTTTTTTTAACTTTTTCTTTTCTGAACTGTCGGCTGAAGAAGATTTTTAGATCGATTCATAAGATTAATTCTCTTGCCCTAAAATAAGGATTTATTTATAGGGAGGTCTTCAATGGCTCTTGCGACAAAGAAGGGAGAGGCGACACGTGTACTACTCATGTCGGCTAACCCTAATTTTCAAAAACGAAATGAGGTTTTGAAATCTGTCTGTCCGTCATTCGTCGGGATTCGTCGGGAGTACACGAGAACATCCGACGAATTGACTTAGCTGCAGAGTTTTCCTTCACAACCCAGTCAGAAGGACCTCTGTCAACATTCGTCGGGATTCGTCGGAATGACCCGAGTCATCTCGACGAATGGACTTGGCTTCAGAAATTTCTCCATAACCCCGCCAAAATGACTTCTGTCAGCATTCGTCGGGATTCGTCGGAATGACCCGAGTCATCTCGACGAATGGACTTGGCTTCAAAAATTTCTTCAAAACCTAGCCAAAATGACTTCTGTCAGCATTCGTCGGGATTCGTCGGAATGACCCGAGTCATCTCGACGAATGGACTTGGCTTCAGAAATTTCTTCATAACCCAGCCAAAATAACTTCTGTCAGCATTCGTCGGGATTCGTCGGAATGACCCGAGTCATCTCGACGAATGGACTTGGCAGAAAATTTCTTTTCTTCTGAAAGCCTTCTCCACTCCTCAACCTTGAAAACCTTCAGTCATGAGTATATGAAGTGCACCCCAAAAGAGAGATTACACATGGACCAACACTTTGTTCTATTCAATGAGGGATTACATTGTTTAGAACTGTGTTTGGTGATCCATTGCAACCTGACTTTGGTGTGCACTTAGCCTTACAACCTGTCATAACACATCTAAACAAAAGTCATCAAATACAAATACAATTCATTTTAGTTTACTAGGGGACATCTTCAAATCAAGGTGATTGTAGACACAATACCCAACACTACGTCTAGATCTTGGGAAGATCTAGAGGATAGGCCTGGGCTTGGTCTTGGGAGAGACAAGTGATAGCCATCCGATCCTTGGGAGAAGGATTGGTAAACCAAAAATTATTGTATTTTTTATTATCATAATTGTGCCTTGATCTTAAGCATTGTTAAGATCATTTTTTATTGTATGCAAATTTCATGATAAATATAATTATGCTCTTTTCACTAATTGCAAATTTGTTTGCTTAAATCTTTATCTTAGAAATTTGTGTTTGGTTTAATACAAAAATTGCATTGGTTTAAAATTATTTATAAGTAACTTTTTAGTAAAGTAAAATTTGTCTAAAAATTATTATGTAAAAATTATATTTTTAAACACACCCTTATTCACCCCCCCCCCCCCCCCCTCTAAGGGCGTCACACGATCCAACAATTCTTCACGCCTATCTTAAGCCCAGAGGTCACCTCGGCCATCTCCGTCATCCACAAGCTTCAAAAGGAAGGATCTCCGCCCACATTTCATCGTCAAGCTTGGGAGCCATGTATTGAAGCCGAGCGGATAGTGACACGAAGAATACGGGCCCATTGGGAGGTAGTGACAGCCATCCTCTACCCCAGACGTAGTTGCGGACCGAGCTTGGACGCGGATTGACAACCTTGTGATTCCAACCGTGAATCCTCAACGAGATTGGATTCGGTCGATTTCTTACTCTCTTTCAACTTGCAATGATATTGTAGGGTAGATTCTTGTATTTTTGGATTTCAAGAGTTTAATTAGCAAGGAAAAATGCTCAAATCAAGGGCTAAACAACACGACAAGACCTCAAAGTAAGAAAACAATACTTCAATGACAAGAGAAAAAGAGGAGATGCCACTTGCCTTAGACCTTGCTAAACTCGAATACCTCCGCTCCAAAATCTATGGATCGGCCAAGAACTCACCCGAGCACGAAATCCTAAAACTTTTCGGATCGAAAAGAGGGGGTTAGGTTACTACCTTGAACTCCAAAAATCCACGAAACGGGAAAATCTTACCACTAGAACGAAGATCCCGCCGAGAGCTTTCCAAATCTACTCTCCAGACGCGATTCCGACTACAACAGCCTTCGAATCGCCGGCTGGAAGCTCCACGACATGCCACTCTCGCTCTCTCTGTTGGAATAACCCTATTACTGATTTGGGCTAGGATTACTATGTGTTGACTAGGACTAAGTTGACCCCCAATGTATAGTCTAAGGGTCTTAGTTTTAGGCTGATAAGATAGCTAGAACTTTGGAAATCTCTAAGTTTCTGCGTTCGACGAACTCAATATTGCATTCGACGAATTGCTCTCTGCGTTCGATGAATAGCTTACACTCTGCGTTCGACGAACGGCTTGCTTCAATCTCAGCGCCTCAGCGGTTGATGAATTCTTCAGTTCGATGAACTCTAACTTGAGATCGACGAATTCTAGCCTGTGTTCGACGAATCAGTGTCAGATGTTCAGTATGACGAGCTCATCCTTCAGATCGACAAAATTCTATCTCAGCTCGACTAATTTTCTCTCAGTTTATTCAGATCAGTTATATTTTAGCAGAACTTAGTTCGACTATCAGCAATGAATTTATTCTTCCAGATAAGACAAGATTTTATCCTTCCTTTGTTTATTTCCCTTTCTATTCACTGCCCGAGAAAGTAGCCGTTAGCTTATATTAGAAAAGGATATCATTTATTGAAAAGGAAAAGGATTGAAGATTTGCTGAATCAGTTGCAGTTCCAAGGAAATACTTAATGTTGATTATTCTATTCCTATTCAGAGATTTGAATTTCAAATCTATTATCATTCAGAAGAAAGATAACCCCTTGGAGATATCTGTAACAGAAAAAAAAAGATTAGAGTATCAGTCGAGAGAGAAATATTCAGAAAGTCAAAAAGAAAGATCATCTTCCTCAAGAAGCACATCTCATTCTCTGAGAACAACAATACTAGTCTTCTCTCAGATTTCTGCTGCAAGTTTCAAATCTTCAAAGAGCAACAAATAATCTGAGAAACTTCTGTCTCTCAGATTCATTAGCTATCAAAGGAAGATCTACTTTCAAGAGAAAGCTCCATCCTCAAGCTGTCAACAATTTCAATCAGACAGGGGGAGCTTTACAACAACATTCCACTAGAGTCTTCTCTTAGAATATTGACAGAGAAGAACATCTAAACCCTTCTTATCTCATCTTGTACAGGGTTCTAACTTCCTTCCAAAGTTAACCCCTTGGTGGCAGGGCACCTAAACAAAAACCTGTGGTTTGGTTAGAGCACCTGATCAAAAGCTCCTTGGTGTTTTGGGCACCTGATCAAAACCCCATTGGCGATAGGGCACCTGATCAAAAACCTAGTGGAATCCTACCAAGTGTGGTAGAAGAGTAGACATACCCAGGTTTATTGGGGAACTACTATAAAATCCTTGTGTCCTCGGTGTTTTGATTTTCTGTGTATTGTGCTGTGTGCCGTGTTTCTTTATTTTGTTTTATAAATAACTCTGCAATACACATAAAGTATCACTATTTTAATTCCGCTATAAAATTAAGTGAAAATCTTTTTTAATACTCTATTCACCCCCCCCCCCCTCTAGAGTAACTTTAAGATCTAACCTCACTTTCACTCTTGCCCGATAGAACTCTTGGTCGGCCGAAAGGGGAAGGAGATGAAAAAAGATAAAACCTAAGCTTATTATATATATATAGCTTAAATTGCTCGCCGAGAACAAGGTAGCTCTTCGAATTCAAGGAATTCATCGAACGCAGCCTCCAGGAGATTGTCGAACGCAGCCTCCAGGAGTTCGTCGAACGCAACCTCCAGGAGTTCGCCGAACGCAGCCTCCATGAGTTCGTCGAACGCAGCCTCCAGGAGTTCGTCGAACGCAGCCTCCAGAAGTTCATCGAACGCAGCCTCCAGGAGTTCGCGAACGCAGCCTCCATGAGTTCGTCGAACGCAGCCTCCAGGAGTTCGTCAAACACAACCTCCAGGAGTTCATCGAATGCACTAGAAGAATTTCATGCAAAAATAAATGTGATTATTACATAATAATTCTCCCATTCTATTAAAACTACGAGGGCGACTAAATCACATAAACTCGCACCCTAACAGAAAAACGGCGCTACGAATCCAGCGGCGAAGTCAGAATTCAATTCCGATGAGCCAAACTCGGGATAAAGCCTCCCGCAGCTAAAATCTCGATAACTACTCAAAGTCTTCTCTATAGCTCGAAAAAACGTGTAATCTCGCACGCTCGATCTAAATTA
The DNA here is from genome assembly GCA_033032865.1 of Dactylorhiza incarnata. NCBI lineage: Eukaryota > Viridiplantae > Streptophyta > Magnoliopsida > Asparagales > Orchidaceae > Dactylorhiza > Dactylorhiza incarnata. The sequence goes on from JAWHQI010000068.1 coordinate 7,494,771, forward strand.
CATACTTTAACTAAGCTAAGGCCCAAAACTAAACCTGACGAACTGACATAACACCATTATGCCAAAATTACGCCACAGCGGTCACGTAAATAATTAACGAAAACTAGGTGCGTTACATAGCCCTTGGGGCATTTCTTTTGATACTCTTATATTTGCAGGAGCTCTCGGAGCTACATGTCTTTTGAATAATTGTGACAACTTTACTGATATGTGAATCTATGGCTTCTATTGCTTTTCTATTATTGATGGGTTGGCATGATGATATGTGAGAATAACCGTCAGGACAGGTTTCTTGTGGAGGGGGCTAGCCCGAGTGCTGGCACTTCCGCAAGGCGGCTGTCCTGGGCATAGGACTCCCCTCGGCCGTGTCTTCTGTTCCAGTATGGGGGGTGGGGAGGGGGGGGGGGGGGTCTTACAAATGATATCATCTTGCAACGATCGTGAGATAAAGAAGTCCATTTCCTCATGGTGCCACCCCTCTCACTTCTTCAGTTTGAGGACAAACTGAATGAGCGGAAGAGGTGGTGTGCCCATGTGTGATTCACATTGAATGTGTCCATTACCTTTCTTTAAGTACCTAACCTAACCCAAAATCTACCTTACGTGTAGATCCCGGTATGTTCGGAGCCAGCAGCTGGAACCCCTATACCTCCAGGACCTACTTCGTTCCAACAGTCTGAGCTGGGTCAGATGATGAGATAAATTCACGCTGCGCAAAATTAAAATATTATCCACGTACAATTCGATAAGGCAAGTGTACCTATCGCTTTATAGTATAGGATTTTAGAAAATCAAGTGTCGTATTTTTCCGGGCTTGCTGAGTACTTCTACTCACAAAGAAGAGCTATTATTTTATCGAACGAAAGTTGGGTTTGTTTTTGGAAAAACGATTTGGAGAAAATTAACTACGAAGAAAAATTATGATTAAAAGGATTAGCACCTGGTCTTGAATCCCTTTGGAATAAAATATAATTTTATAAAAGATGTAACCGCAAACTCTTATTGAAATATCCTCGACCGTGGAGGTTCCCAAAATATGGTAGAGCCTCTCTCGAGAGAACTACCACCTAACCTTAGGTTGATCGATTAAGACCCCTCGGCCAGTCGAAACCCCCTAAGCTTGCTTTAAGCGGTGAACCCCACTATTGGATTTGACTTCAATCCGAAAGATTTGTGTCACCTTCTCTCGAGGAATGCATACAACTCTTTTTATCTTTGAGTGATCTCCTCGTTCGCATGGATCTCTCGATCACTAGCAAACGAATCATAGATTGAAAGTCATATTCCGGACATATGAAATCAAAACAAAATAATTCAAAGATAAATCGAAGATAAACAAAACGAGAGTTTGCTAATTAGAAAGATTCAAAACATATTTTATTTTATTCCAAAGTTCATCATGACCAAGTGCTAAAGGAAACTTAGCTACTCATCATAGTGATGGGAATACAAGTAGAAGAGGAAAAAGACATGATTAAGAAAACAACAATACTTGAATTAAAATAGCAATAATAAAAACTTACAACTTTAGGAAAAAGTAGCTAGAACATAAAAAAACAGTAAACTAAAGCTGAAATTAAGCTCCAAAATTGCACACCCTTTGACTTCTGGAGATTGCTGCCTTTTATAGTTAAAAAATCGGGAAGTCACGCCCTTGGTCATGCCCGTGACCAAGGGCGTGTAAGCTGCGTAATTACTGTCATGAAAGCCCGGGACGTTGGGGAAGAGGAACCGCCAAAAATCAATTGCACGGTGGGTCACGGCCTCGGTCACGCCCGTGACCAAGGGCGTGTCTTGAACGGGTCTGGAAACGGCGAGAAACGCCGCGATCTGGAGTTAATCTGGCGGTTGTAGAAAAGTCACGGCCTCGGTCACGCCCGTGACCGAGGGCGTGTAAGCTAGAAACGGCGGGAGTTGATTGCTGGCTGAAATGAATGCAATCCGGGCGAGTCACGCCCATGACATTAAGGTCACGCCCTCAGTCACGCCCATGACGGAGGGCGTGTAATTTTAATCTGACGTGGCGGCTGACTCCTACAACTGGAATACGCGGGCTGGTTCACGGCCGTGACAAAATATCACGCCCTAGGTCACGCCCGTGACCGAGGGCGTGTACTTTGCGATTTCGGCAGAAATACTCCAAATATTCTCCTGATTAGTCTTATGAACTTGAAATTGCTATTGGCAGCCCAAATTACCTGAAAATACAAAAAGAAGATAAATTAGTGATAAATTAACTAAAACTAAATTAAATTAAATTAATTATTAATAAAATATTATGTGAAAATAACTATAAATATAACATTATCAAATACCCCCATACTTATTCGTTTGCTAGTCCCGAGCAAACAACTTTCCATAGGAGTAGAAAAATTTAAATACAAGGAAAGAATTTTGAACCTAAAGAGTAAAAATGCGAAGTCTTGCGCCTAAGCGTGTAGAAATTCTAGTAGAAAAACCTATTCAGCATAAAGATTAGCTTATAATTTTCAAAAGTGCGTTATAACATATTGTTATTACTTTTAAATTGAAAATCCGGTAAATCCTAAAATGATATTTAAGGAGCGGGTAGCGTGTTTACTAAGATCAATATTACACAAAATCAAAGTTCGGGATAGCCTCCAAAGAAATCCATCAATGACGATGGCCATAGGCTTGCCCTTTCACACTCTCGCCACGGCACTAGTTTAACTCATAAGCACGAATCAATAGGACTTAATTAGGTTGAAATGTTGCTTAGGTTCAAGGTGCGGATATCAAAAGATAAACGTGAAGGGTTAAGGCACACTTAAAACAAAAAGAAGAGCTTTGCAAAAACTTGTATGCTAATTAATTTTTACACCCCAAATAATTTTGAAATATAAAGGTAGGGGTCAAAAATACACTGCAAATTTTTTTCTCAATATTTTTTTCTCATTTTTTTTTTCATTTTTTTCTTCTTTTGCAGCAAAATGATAACAAAATTAAAATCACCATTTTCACAAATAAGAAACACAAGCTAGCAACAAATAAAGCTCTAAATTTCAAGCGTGCACCATAGGTAGGCTATTTGGCTTTGGTGAACATGAGTGGGGCTTACAAAAGAAACGGTAAAAAGCTCAAAATGGCTAGCAACGATTAAGATTTTATGGCTTGGAATGCAAAGGCTCAAACGAATCAAGAGGTGGCCTAAATCATTTTCATGCTCATGAATCTAACTTATGCAAATGTCTTGAGAGTCGCTAGAGGCAAGTTCTAGACATCGAGAAAGAATACCTTTCCGTTCAAATTGGGTAATATTTCTCCAGTAAACTTCTACATACTCACTTAAAGTATTTTTGGATTCTACCGGTTTCAAATTAAAAGTAAAACAAAAATATTCTACGCAGTTAAAAAAAAACATAAATCCAATTTTATGCTGAATAGTTAATTCGACATGAGATCCTACTAACGCGTGCGCGTAACTAGAACACTGCACGAGTCAACAATTTTACTCCAAAATTTAAAATCTAATGAAGTATATAAAATTTTCTACAACACTATGTAAAAGTAAATCTACTAAGAATTTTGCAAACAAGTAAATATAGAAATATTAAGAAAACTATATAGTTTTTTTGTAGATTTTTTTAATTTTTTTAAATTTTTTTTTTTTGATAAAAATTTTGGGTGTTGCTTTGCAATAAAACCGACGTGAAATACCCTCCCCCATACTTAAAATAAAACAGTGTCCCCAATGTTTTAGAAAGAAGTGCTAGTAAAGGAGGGGAAACTTCCCTGATGAAGAGCAAATCAATACCCAAGCCATCCTGAAGAAAAACAGGAAGTAAAACATTTTTTTTTATATTTTGAATATTTTGACAGGAATAAAAGAGAAATAAAACAAAAATAAAGGTGCGGGACAGAAAATAAAAGATACAGACGACCAAAAATAAAAAAAACTCTAAGCATCATCGTCGTCGTCCTCCTGCTGATAATAAGCACGCAGATCAGCAAATTCCCGCTGCAGATGCTCCATAGAAGAAGCATGGCGCTGCTCGAGGGTATCAAAACGTGTGTCAAAATGAGTGCGCATAGACAGCTGCTCTGTCTGAATCTGATCCAAACGAGTGTGGACCCGCCCAAACTGCTGATCGAAATAAGTGGATGAGTCGGGCGCATGGGAAAAATGCTGCTGTGGCGGCTGTGGAAACTGCGGAGCTGGAGCAACGCCACCGGAATCAGCTTCGAAATCAAGATCGATCGGGTCGCCACCCACTTCCCCAGGAACGGCCTCGTACTCGCGGCCACGCCGACGCATCAAACCAAGGGCTCAGAGGTTTTGGAATGTGATAGGCGCAGGCGTTTGGAGTGGAGACATGGGAGGAAGTGCATCCCAGAGCTCCAAACGCTTGGCCAAATAAGTAACAAACGAACCGCCATGAAGCGCACTAAGCCTCCGATTTTCGGCCTGATGCCGAAAAAACATCGCTAGCGCCGAACCAAGATTGAGGGGGACTCGTTCGTGCATGCTATATAAATATAACAGGTTCGCGCGGGTCACCACTCCATGGCTATCGCCGCGAGCGGAAAGTGTGAAAGTGAGGAGGTAGTGGAGATAGCGTAAGGCGGGGGAGAGGAGATGACTACCCTTGGATTTTTTAGGCGAATATGGATTGGGGTCGTTACTGATTTCCGCCCAAAATCCGGGAAGGTTATACTCACGAGGGAAATCAAGGGGGAGAGCGGTGTAGGCCTCCGTAAGGGTGAAGGCCTCGTCGCAGAAGCCCATGAGAACGTTGAACTGACGCAAAGGAAGAGTTTGCGAAAGCCCGCCCATTCGGAATTCAAGCACGTTGTCGGCCCCGGCCCAGTGGAAATCAAACGAAGAGAAAAACTCCACCGTCAGCTCGTAGTACGCCGGCTCCGAAATGGAGAAGAAAGGAGCCCACCCCGGAGTAGTGAGTAGATCTCGCACCGCGTTCGCCTACCTGAGGGTGGTGAGAACGTTCCAATCGATGACGCGGAAAACTCCAAATTCTTTCCCACGGAGGCGGGTACTTCGGTCTTGATGTGTGGGATGGGAAAAATTGAGCATAGCCTCCGCATCAAAAGTTTCATCGGGGAGTGAAGAGGAGGACTCGCCAATGGCGTGATTGCGGCGGCGACCGGCCATTTGGAAGGAAGAAATGAAGTAATCGGCCAAAGATGAGAGAAAAGAAGGGAGAGATGGTGGACAAGGTGTGGAGAAAAGAGAGGGGGAAGGGGCACTTAAATAGGGAAAAATTCGTGTGTCACGCCCTCGGTCACGCCCGTGACCGAGGGCGTGTAAGGGGCGACACGTGAAATCTGGCGTGAGGGAGAAATTCGAGGTTTGACCGGTCAAAAAGCAAAATTTTAGCATGTCACGCCCTTGGTCACGCCCGTGACCTAGGGCGTGTAACTGGAAAAGCAGGACCGGCCAGAGAATCCAATGCTGGCCGGTCAAAAAGCGGTCCCCGAGGTGTCATCGGGCAGGGTCACGCCCGTGACCATGGGCGTGACTTGACTGTCACGGGCGTGACAGTCAAAGGGAATCTTTGACCAGGCGCGGTGGGGTGATATGCAAGCTGGATGAGTCACGTCCGTGACCTTCAAATGTCACGGGCGTGACTCATGTTGTCACGGGCGTGACATATCATGTTGAGCCCGTGAGTGAGCTGATGGGCGAAAATGTTCTTCCGCTAATGTCACGCCCGTGACCAAGGTTGGTCACGCCCGTGACTTTTACGGAAGGCGGAATGGGATATAACTCATCGAGAGACTCGCCAGGAAAACGAATCGTAACGCGCCACGCCCTAGTCACGGCCGTGACTGAGGCCGTGACCGAGACATTTTTTTTCACAAACATATATATATATTTTTTTTTGGTTTGTTTTTTTTTTTAATTTTTTTTATCTTTTTTTGAAAAGAAAACAAAATAAAAACAAAATCAAGGTAACAAAATAAAAAGAGAAATACTAAAAAGAAAGTACCGACTTGGAGAGCGGGGTTTCAAGCGTATGTGCGAGGGACCGTTATCTCGCAAATTTCCTCCAAATCTGCAAAAACCTCAAAATAGAATAATATTTTTTTTATTTGTTTTTTTGTTTTTTTTTTGTTTTTTTTTTATATGTTTTTTTTTTTTTAAAAATAAGAATAAAAATACTTAAATTTTTTTAAACGGAAGAAAAATAAAATAAAATAAAAATAAAATAAAAACATGGGTTGCCTCCCAAGAGCGCTTTGGTTACGGTCGTTGAGCTCGACCATAGTGGCGTGCTGGTCTTTACCTCGTTCTAAAGTTATCATCAAATGATGATAACGGCTTTGAGCGATGCAAGGTGGGTGAATTTGTTGCATGAATTAAAATATTCTCATACCCCATTCGAAGGAGAAGAGTGCCCTCACAAACGTCAAATATTGCTCGTGTAGTGGCCAAGAATGGACGACCAAGGATTAGAGGTATCCCGGCGTCCTCTTCCATTTCAAGGATAACAAAGTCTACCGGTAAAGTAGACTCGCCAACCTCAACTGGCACATCATGAATCACCCCTATGGGTGTCTTCACGGAGCGACCAGCCAATTGTAATTTGATGTCGGTGGGGGTAGGTTCTCCTAACTGTAATTTTTGGGATAAACTATAGGGAATAATATTAACACTAGCGCCCAGATCGGCGAAAGCGTTTGAAAAATGAGTAGATCCGATAGTGCATGGAATATTAAAATTAGAATTAATATTATTAGCCCGCTCGATCAAACGAGCGGGGTAAGGAAGACGGGGTTGAAATTCTGGAAGAGGAAGAGATGATGGGGTAGGTGAAATTTCCTCTTCAAGATCGGTGTTCGAATCATCCGCAAAGGTCACCGCCAAGACATTTGAAGTTGTCGGCGGTGTTCTTTTCGGCTGATCGGTGACCATTTTTAAAAGTTGCCCCACTTGATTCTCCAAATTCCGCAACGACCCTTGTAAATTGCGGACATCCACATCATTTTTAGAAATATATTTATTAACCACCTCCTCGAGAGAAGGCGGTTTAGGGGCTTGCGGTGGAAGAGATGAATTTGGAGAAGAAAGGGGAGCATTACCCGTGTTACCTTGATTACCCCATGATAAATTGGGGTGGTTCCTCCAACCTGGGTGGTATGTGTTGCCGTATTGATTGTTCCCCGGCCGGTTCGGATTACCCATGTAATCCACATGCTCCGCCATATTTTGATTAGGCTCCCAGGTAGGTGTAGAAGAGGGATCAGTCATCCCTTCTAGTTTCTTGCTAAGTACCTGAACCTGTAGAGATAAATTAGTAAATGAATCAATTTCATATAGCCCGGCAGGTTTATTTGAGCGCGACCGAGGTGTACTCCATTGATACGTATTCATGGCCATACTCTCTAAAAGCTCTTGCGCGCCTGCCGGTGTTTTGTTATTCAAGGTACCACCGGCGGCGGCGTCAATCATTTGACGCGTTTGGGAATTTAGGCCGTTATAGAACGTCTGAATTTGCAACCAGTCGGGGATTGCATGATGGGGGCATCGGCGCAAATATTCCTTAAACCGCTCCCAAGTATCATAAAGCGTTTCCGATTCAACTTGGGAGAAAGAAATGATATCCTTACGCAATTGGGCTGATTTAGCGGGCGGAAAATATTTCGTGAGAAATTGTTCCGTCATTTGGGCCCATGTGGTGATAGATCCTCTTGGAAGAGAACTGAGCCACTACTTAGCTTTATTGCGCAAGGAGAAAGGAAAAATCCGAAGCCTTATTGCGTCATCGGATACCCCGTTAATTTTGAAAGTATCGCATATTTCTAGAAAACTAAAAATATGCGCGTTGGGATCCTTATCTTGAAGCCCATCAAATTGTACATATTGTTGTACCATTTGAATGATGCTCGGCTTTAATTCAAAATTATTGGTCGCTATAGCAGGTCGAACAATACTTGAAGTGGTATCCTCTAGATTAGGCCGGGCATAATAGGACATAGTCCGTTGCGCGACCTCATTCGGATTTGGATCACCCATATTAGAAGAAGTAGAAGAGGAGGAAGAAGTAGAAGAAGAAGAAGAAGAAGGAGAAGTGTCACCTACGGATTCCTCAATCAGATCTTGAGAATTTGGTCCTTGAAATCTTAAGCGTCGCCAAATGGTTTGCTCGATTTCCGGATCTAATTCAAGAAGATCGGACGGATTCCTTCGGGTCATACACCAAAAAGAAAAACGTAGAAAAGAGAGAAGAGAAAAAAAATGATAAAATTAATAGAACTAAGCTTTCAAAATATCAACAATAACTCCCCGGCAACGGCGCCAAAAACTTGATGAGATAAATTCACGCTGCGCAAAATTAAAATATTATCCACGTACAATTCGATAAGGCAAGTGTACCTATCGCTTTATAGTATAGGATTTTAGAAAATCAAGTGTCGTATTTTTCCGGGCTTGCTGAGTACTTCTACTCACAAAGAAGATCTATTATTTTATCGAACGAAAGTTGGGTTTGTTTTTGGAAAAATGATTTGGAGAAAATTAACTACGAAGAAAAATTATGATTAAAAGGATTAGCACCTGGTTTTGAATCCCTTTGGAATAAAATATAATTTTATAAAAGATGTAACCGCAAACTCTTATTGAAATATCCTCGACCGTGGAGGTTCCCAAAATATGGTAGAGCCTCTCTCGAGAGAACTACCACCTAACCTTAGGTTGATCGATTAAGACCCCTCGGCCAGTCGAAACCCCCTAAGCTTGCTTTAAGCGGTGAACCCCACTATTGGATTTGACTCCAATCCGAAAGATTTGTGTCACCTTCTCTCGAGGAATGCATACAACTCTTTTTATCTTTGAGTGATCTCCTCGTTCGCATGGATCTCTCGATCACTAGCAAACGAATCATAGATTGAAAGTCATATTCCGGACATATGAAATCAAAACAAAATAATTCAAAGATAAATCGAAGATAAACAAAATGAGAGTTTGCTAATTAGAAAGATTCAAAACATATTTTATTTTATTCCAAAGTTCATCATGACCAAGTGCTAAAGGAAACTTAGCTACTCATCATAGTGATGGGAATACAAGTAGAAGAGGAAAAAGACATGATTAAGAAAACAACAATACTTGAATTAAAATAGCAATAATAAAAACTTACAACTTTAGGAAAAAGTAGCTAGAACATAAAAAAACAGTAAACTAAAGCTGAAATTAAGCTCCAAAATTGCACACCCTTTGACTTCTGGAGATTGCTACCTTTTATAGTTGAAAAATCGGGAAGTCACGCCCTTGGTCACGCCCGTGACCAAGGGCGTGTAAGCTGCGTAATTACTGTCATGAAAGCACGGGACGTTGGGGAAGAGGAACCGCCAAAAATCAATTGCACAGCAGGTCACGGCCTCGGTCACGCCCGTGACCAAGGGCGTGTCTTGAACGGGTCTGGAAACGGCGGGAAACGCCGCGATCTGGAGTTAATCTGGCGGTTGCAGAAAAGTCACGGCCTCGGTCACGCCCGTGACCGAGGGCGTGTAAGCTAGAAACGGCGGGAGTTGATTGCTGGCTGAAATGAATGCAATCCGGGCGAGTCACGCCCGTGACTTTAAGGTCACGCCCTTAGTCACGCCCGTGACGGAGGGCGTGTAATTTTAATCTGACGTGGCGGCTGACTCCTACAACTGGAATACGCGGGCTGGTTCACGGCCGTGACAAAATGTCACGCCCTAGGTCATGCCCGTGACCGAGGGCGTGTACTTTGCGATTTCGGCAGAAATAGTCCAAATATTCTCCTGATTAGTCTTATGAACTTGAAATTGCTATTGGCATCCCAACTTACCTGAAAATACAAAAAGAAGATAAATTAGTGATAAATTAACTAAAACTAAATTAAATTAAATTAATTATTAATAAAATATTATGTGAAAATAACTATAAATATAGCATTATCATCAGACCTTGACGTCAATCTTGGATGCCTTTAGGTCTCAACAAACCCCGATGCAGCAGTATGCACCGAACTCAGATTGGTTGAGCACCTTTCGAGCTCTCTCTCCTCCCACCTATCATTGGACGGAGTCGGCGGTCCAGATAGAGGAATGGTTAGACATGGTGCAGGAGCAGCTGGCGGGGATTCGATGCCCTAGCAATATGGCAGTCACATTGGCAGTCACGGCCTTGGAGCTGCATGCCAAGAGGTGGTGGAAGTCCTTTATGGGCTCCACCTTTGAGGGGCGTAACTACCTTGATATAAGTTGGGATGAGTTTGCGAATGCGTTCCTGGAGCACTTCGTATCTTCTAGGGCCCGTGATGAGCTCGAGGAGAGGTTCCTGCCGCTGAAGCAGGGATCTAGATCTGTAGTTGAATACCAGCGGGAGTTTCAGCACCTTGCCACATTCGTAGACTCCTATGACTTGGACGACCACGGTTACGCAAAGCAGTTCTACAAGGGTTTTCGCGAAACCCTTAGGCAGGCTCTTCTCTTCATCGCCGATTTGAGCCTCGCTCAGATCATAGTGATGGCACAGAAGTTGGAGGCGAACCACTTGGGTGTCAAGGCTAGGAGTAAGAGGCCCGCGCAGGGTGTGATGGAAGTAGGCCCTAGCTTCAGGAGGAGGCAGAACTTCAGGGTTAGAGGAGGGGACTAGAGGAGAGTTGGTGGGCCTTTCCGCCCAGATTTCAAGTCGGAGCAGCCAGCACGACCGCTACCATTGCCCCCACCTCAGCAGTCTCAGGGTCAGGCACCTCAACAGCCTAGGGGGCCCATTCAAAGGGTTTGTTATCACTGTCACTAGCCGGGCCACATTCGGATCTACTGCCCGCAACTACAAGATGATGCTCCAAATCATCCCATGGCTCCTCCAGCAACACAACAAGGACAAGGCCGACGAAGAGCTCGGGGACAAGGACCTTATGGCAGAGGACAACGACCTGAGAAGATGTATGCGTTGGATCTCGCGGAGCCCCGGAACCCTGATGAGGTCATCACAGGTACATTAGTGTGCTTCTTATGATTACTTGGTACCTTGCAAACTTTCGCTTTAGTTTAACTTATGACCCAAACAACAAAAATCACCCAGGTATAGTACTTGTGTATGGTAAACCTGCATACATCTTATTCGATACGGGTGCCTCACACTCATTCATCTCAGAGGAATTCATAAATGATCTGGACCAAGTGCAGCACTTTGAAGGCATACATTGGAGTGTGCAACTTGCAGACGGGTCAGAGATATTGACGCGCGCAAAGTGTAACATGAATATTGAGATCGGAGGAAGGTTATTCGAAGCACCGACGACACTTCTGAAAATGACAAATTTTTATCTAATCCTGGGCATGAATTGGCTGCATTGGAACCATGCCCAGATCGACTGTCCGACCAAGAAAATTGTACTGAGGCACGAAGATTCCGAGGTTGTGATCGAAGGTATTACCCCCATATCCAATTACTATCATCTATTCAGGTGGTCAAAGCCCACCAGCAGGGCAATGGGGTTTATATGATCTTCTTTGAGATGAAGGAGATAGAGATCAGCATTGCTGAAGTACCGGTAGTTTGGGACTTTCCTGATGTCTTTCCGGACAAACTGTCACAACCCGCATTTTCTCCGGATTTACGAATATCAGAGTAAGAGAAAATACGCGCCATGATGCCACGTCATGCATGAGACAACTGCAGACGCTCAGGCGGAAACCTATTACTTAATTAATCAAAAAATGATTATATGATAAATCATCATTTGAAATCATTTATTAGGGTTTGGGGTAAGAACTGTGTCTCTCAGTTCGTGGATCAACTAGTCCACCGGGAAAATATATGTGATTGCAGCGGAAAGTACTTGATTTAGTTCACTTAAAGTCCTAAATTCACGAGGTGACAGGACATAAGGTAAATGATATGCACATATCTAGGCGTAGTATAAGTATAGAAAATATCCTTAGGCAACCTTTAAGGTAAGGATTTTAGTTAGAAAGAATGCAATGAGGATGAAAGAAAGCCATTTTATAACTATAATGTACCTAACATAAATCATTCCCAGAGAGCAAGATACACAAGATCTAAAAGTAGTGGCATTCAACTGGCAAATAAACTATAAGTATAAAAAGGGCACAAATGGGCGTCAACAACATGACACTAACCCATTGGCTCCGACTAGTATGTCTGAACACAAGAAGAAAACCAAAGACAACTACCTCGCAGCAGCGGGGTAACAATAACTAAAACTCCGAAACTCCGTGCTACACCTCTAGCCGCTACGGCTCTGAACCTGAGGCATTCAATAAAACAAAGAACGCCTCAGCAAGGAATTACAAGTGGCAGAAAAACAAGAAGAAAAATATTAAATAAGACATAAGGGGTACCAACCCAAGCCAGATTTACCGAAAGAAAATCTCCAGACAAAGAACTAAACAAAGCACCAGGTGCACCAATATCTTAATAAGGAACAAGCATAGTTCAATTATCTTGTAAATTTTATTAACGAGACTGATTAGCTCACATAAACGGGTGGCGGTCCTTTATCCTCTACCAACCTAAAAGCCTAAAAAAAGAAACCGGGTGGTGGTACTTTATCCACTGCCACCCAAAAGGCCAAAAACCAGGTGGTGGTACTTTATCCACTGCCACCAAAATATAATTAAATTAAGATTTTAGTTAAGGCACGGGACGCAACCCGAGATAACAACACCATAACACCCTAAGAATAGGGTCACAATGAAATAAACACCACTCAACGATTCATAAGAGAAAACTCATAAGTTATCTAATCACAACGGGAACAAGATTTCATGCGAAAGGAGGAGTCCAAGGCTTAGATCACGAGTTCAGAACTAGGGTTTCTCGAGAAAGGTAGGAAACTTCTCGAGAAATAACCAGGAGAGACAACTAGGATTTCTCGAGAAATAGGGGGAAAGCTACTCTGGATTTCTCGAGAAGTAGGGGAACTGCACTTGGATTTCTTGAGAAGTAGGGGAACTGCACTTGGATTTCTCGAGAGGTAGGGGAAGACTACACTTGGATTTCTCAAGAGGTAGGGGAAGACTGCACATGGATTTCTCGAGAAGTAGGGGATCTGCACTGGATTTCTCAAGAAATAGGGGAAGACTGCACTTGGATTTTTTGAGAAGTAGGGAGACACTGCACTGGATTTCTCGAGAAATAGGGGAAGACTGCACTTGGATTTCTCGACAAGTAGGGGATCTGGACTTGGAATTCTCCAGCAAACACACGAATTCCTACTATCTTTTAGGGGAAACTTTAGACGTTGAGAGAAAGATCAAGGGAGTTCAAGATTATTAACTGCCAAGTAAAACACTCAAAACACATGCTAAAAGCACGACAAGAACTCAAAACAGGGAGAAAAAAATAAACAATGCTTCAATCAACAAGAGAGAAGGAGGAGATGCCACTTACCTTAAACCTTCCAAAATTCGAATTTCTCCGCTCCAAGAACAATAGAGTCGACCAAGAACTCACCCGAGCACAAAACCTGAAACCTTCTGGGTCAAAAGAGGGGTTAGGTCGCTACCTTAACTCCAAAAATTCCACGAAACAGGAAAAGCTTACCACTAGGACGAATATCTCGCCGAGAGCTTTCTGAATCCACTCTCCAAACACGATTCCGGCCACTACAGCCTTCGAATCGTCGACCGAAAGCTCCACGACACTCCGCTCTAGCCTCTATCGCTCGGCGGCTGGTTTGGGATCGACGAAGGAAGAAGATGAATAGGGAGAGAACTGTAGGTTTTATAGTAAAACCTAATTTAATATTTAATTAATTAAATAAAACTCCCTTTCACTTAAACCGCGAGGGTGACTAGATCACCTCAGATTTCTACGAAATTCGCACCTAAACTGAGAAACGGCGGTATGAATCCAACGGCGAAGTCAAAATTCAATTCTGACGAGCCAAACTCGGACTAAAGCTTCCCGAAGCTAAATTCTCGATAACAACACAAAATCTTCTCTACAAATCAAAATGACGCGAAATCTCGTACGCTCGATCTAAATTACATACTTTAACTAAGCTAAGGCTCAAAACTAAACATGACGAGCTGACGTAACGCCCTTACGCCAAAATTAGGCCATAGCAGTCACATAAATAATTAACGAAAAATCAGGGGCGTTACAGTCGCTCCCCCTAAAAAGAAGTTTCATTCCAAAACTTGAAATCCAATGTTTAAGAAAGATATTGAATCAATTCCAAAGGTTACCAGACAGAAGATTTACCCGAAATCTAAGAGAAGAGGCTAGGATGACTCTCTCTCATGGCAGACTCCAGCTCCCATGTTGCGCTTTCGACACCTTGATTCTTCCAATGAACCTTAACCATCGGGATCATCTTCCTCCGCAACACACACTCCTTAGTCTCTAAGATTCGGACAGGCTCTTCAACATAAGAAATATTGGGCTGCAAAATAGGCACCAAATTGAGAACAAGCCGAACACTACGCACACACTTCCTCAACTGGCTCACATGAAACACATCGTGAACATTAGGGAAGGAAACAGGCAAATCCAATCTATAAGCGGCACTCCGACGCGCTCGATAACCTGGAAAGGTCCCACATACCGGGGGTCCAACTTGTGGTTCCTTCCAAATCTCCTAACGCCCGAAATCGGAGAAACTTTCAAGAACACTAAATCTCCAACGGAAAACTCTAAATCCACCCTCCTCCGATTGGCATACTTCTCATACCGCTCCTGAGCAACACAAAGCTTCTCGCGGATATGAGTCACATCAATGCTCATCTCTTCCAAAGCTTCTGGGACTAACAACGGGCTCTCACCAACCTCGGCCCAAAAAAGGGAGACCGGCAATGTCTCCCATACAAATCCTCAAAGGGGGCCATTTGTAAGCTTTCCTAATAACTGTTATTGTAGGCAAATTCCATCAATCCAAGACGCTTATACCAAGTTCCTCCATGATCCAAAATATAGCACCTGATCATATCCTCCAAAATTTGATTTAATCTTTCAGTCTGACCATTGGTCTGAGGATGATAAGCGGTAGAGTATCTGAGGTCAGTGCCCAAAGCTCCCTGCAAACTCTGCCAGAAACGAGACATATACCTGGAATCCCGATCTACACAATACTCATGGGCACGCCGTGCAATCTGATTATTTCATCCAAGTAAGGCTGTGCTATTTTCTCTATGGAAAAACCGGTCTTAAAAGGTACAAAGTGGGCACACTTTGTCAATCTGTCAACTATGACCCATACCGAATCGTGTCCTACGGGAGATCTCGGCAAACCGGTAATGAAGTCCATTGAAATACTCTCCCACTTCCAGGTTGGAATATCCAAAGGGTTTAATTTACCACCAGGCCTCTTATGATCTGCCTTAACACGCTAACAGGTTAAACATTCAGAAACATACCTTGTTATATCACTTTTCATACCTGACCACCAAACGATCTGCTTCAGGTCTTTATACATCTTTGTGGAGCCAGGATGATAGGAAACACTAGAATCATGCGCTTAACTACAGATTTTTGTTCGAATATCCTCCAGCGCCAGAATACAATATCTACTTCGATATTTCAAAGTACCTTTATCATCAATTGAAAAATCTGGTAACTCACCTTTTTCAGTCCTATTCTGGAGGTGTTGCAAATCAGGATCTTCCTTCTGATGCAGTCTGGTGGGGGTAATCCAAGAGGGCTCTTCAGCTTCTAAACTCGAAGGCTCGGTACTACTACCGACTGAGATATCCATCAACATAAATTCCTCTACTAAGGACTACACAGAGAGATTGAAGATATGCACGGTCTTTCTACTCAGGGCATCGACCACCATATTAGCCTTACCCGAATGATAGAGGATATCAACTTCATAATCCACCACATACTCAAACCACCTGCGCTGGCGCAAATTCAGTTCCTTCTGGGTAAAAACATACTTCAAACTCTTGTGATCCGTATAAATTTTGCATGACACTCCATAAAGAAGGTGTCTCCAAAGATTTAGAGCATAAATCACTGCCGCAAACTATAAGTCATGCCTAGGGTAATTCCTTTCATGAACTTCCAGTTGTCTGGATCCATACGCGATCACCTTTCCTTCTTGCATCAAAACACAACCAAGACCAATGTGAGATGCGTCTACATAAATGTCATACGGAACTCCCTCGGTCGGTAAAGCCAAAACAGGAGCACTGCACAAACGCCTCTTTAATTCTTGAAAAGCTCCTTCACAGGAATCGCTCTAAACAAAAGCTGCATTCTTCTGGGTAAGCTTAGTCAGAAGTGTTGACAGCATAGAAAATCCTTGCACAAATCTCCTATAGTAACCTGCCAACCCTAAGAAGCTCCTTATCTCCTTAGGCGTTGTAGGCGTCTTCCAATCCAAGACAGTAGAGATCTTTGTCGGGTCTATAGAAATTCCGTCCTTGCCCACTACATGACCCAGGAAAGACACTTGCGAAAGCCAGAATTCAAACTTACTCAATTTCGCATACAACTTGTGCTCTCTTAGAGTAGACAATGCTAAGCGTAAATGTGTAGCATGCTCCTCAACACTTCTTGAATACACCAACACATCATCGATGAAGACCACTACAAAATGATCTAGGAAGTCTTTGAACACTCGGTTCATCATATCCATAAACACAGAGGGTGCATTAGTCAAACCAAATGACATCACCAGAAATTCAAAATGACCATATCGGGAATGAAAGGCAGTCCGAGGGACGTCCGACTCACGGATCCTCAACTGATGGTAACCTGAACGAAGATCGATCTTTGAGAACACCGAACTACCACGCAACTGATCAAACAAACCATCGATTCGTGGCAATGGATATCTATTCTTTATGGTTACCTTATTCAGCTCCCTATAGTCTATGCACAACCTCATAGAACAATCCTTCTTTTTCACGAACAACACTGGAGCACCCTAGGGCGAAGAACTTGCTCTAACGAATCCGCACTGCAACAGTTCATCTAACTTGGTACGCAACTCTTCCAGCTCGCGCGGGGCCATACGGTATGGTGGCTTAACAATAGGACGAGTACCAGGCTCCAGATCAATAACAAACTCCACGTCTCTCTCAGGCGGAAGACCAGGAAGACTAACCGGGAAAACATCAGGAAAATCACACACCACTGGAACACCCTCGATACACGGCAAACCGCTAACAGTTTCTAACACAGAAACAAAGTAAGTAAAACAACCAGAATCTAAGAATTTCTGAGCACATACCGCGGGAATAATTGAGGAATCCTGGCGTGGGAAGCCATACACACTCATGGGTTGACCGTTGTCCATCTTGATGTCCAAACGTTTATCCTTACATTGGATAACCGCATCATATCTGGACAACCAGTCCATGCCCATGATCACATCGAAATCTTCCAGGTCTAGCACCTTTAAATCTGCAAAAGCTAAGAAGTCACCTAGGAGGATAGGACAATTCTGGATACCCTGGTTCGACACCACGGAGTCGCCAGAAGGAAACTTAATGCGAAACGCATCGCCAATCTGATCGAGGATCAAACGATGACGCTCTACAAAATTCCTAGCCACGAACGAGTGGGTATCACCAGAATCGAAAAGGACTCGCGCCCAACGGTTCCTTACCTTAAATTCTCCTATAACAATGGATACATAACTAGCCGAACAGAAATTTAAAACTAAGGACAAAGGCTGAGATTTTAATTAAGTCCTAACCTGAAATCACTTGGGTGGAATTCTGAGCTTCGCCCCTAGTCACCACATTCAACTTGAAGTTTCATCTATCCTGCTGCTGCGGCAATGACAAAGCCCGAAGTGGCACTGGCTGCAGAGGCGGTTGGAAATGCGGGCATATAGTCTTAACGTGCCCCTTCTGTCCACACTAAAAACACACCTTATCCTTGGACCAGCAATGAGCAACATCATGCCCATTTCGCTTACGGAAGGTACATGTCAGATCTCCTCTGGGAGCGCTCTGAATTGCTGACACTTGCTGCTGCTTCTTAGCTACCAACCTCTTAAAACATTTCTCGAACGGATGGCCCGGGCGACCACAGAAGCTACAAACTTCGCCACTTCTTTTCTTTGGAGCCGGGCTAGATACCTTGGGTGTATCCCCCTCGTCGACTTTCCTCTTGTCCTTTTTCATTAATGCACCTCTATTCTTGGCGTTGTCGATTGCCTCGACTTTCAGTGCTGCTTCTACTACTTCAGCATAAATTTCAGATCTGTAAGCGCTAGCCAATTGATGAAAGTCGCTACGAAGTCCTCCAAGAAAATGTTTTACTCTTCCTGCCTCAGAAGCCACTAAATCTGGAGCAAATCTGCTCAGCTTACTAAATTCAATCTCATACTCACTAACCGTGAGTTTCCTTTGCTTTAGGTGCAGAAAATTATTCATTAGACAGTATTGCTCAACCGACGGCAGGAACTTCTTTAACACCAATGCCTTAAACGACTCCCAAGAACATCCGTCTGCAAGGCTTTCCCTCTCCCTGATCCACCAGCTCTTAGCAAGTCCCTTCAGCTGGTAAGCAGCGACCATCACCTTTTGTTCTGCAGAGATCCCCGAGTACGAAAACATCTCCTCAATGGCAACAAACCAGTCATCTAATGCCATGAAATTAGCTCTTCCGTCAAACGTAGGAGGTCCTAGTCGCTGGAAATGCGAAATGAAGTTCATCTCTGATGGCAGCAAAACTGGAGGCACCAAAGGAGCGAGAGGAACAGGTATAGTCTGACCCACTATAGGGTCCTGCACCATAGGCTGCTGCCCAACGGCGGCAGTCATCAACGTCTGAATCTGCGATTGCATCGCAATTAACTGCCTGGACAGAGCCTCATTACTTTGTCGCAGACTTTCGATCATGGCCTCAGTCTGCGCACCCGAAGATTCACCCTCCGATTGGGGCGTCAACCTCGTCTCAACACGTCTCTGAGACCTCTCTGCTAATACATATAGAAGTATAATTAAAACTTAACCTTACACTAGAACAACACTGCTTGGTTCAGAATATACATGTACAGATACTTTCCATTTCCACTACTTTTCTCTGGGGTATTTTCATGATGATATGCTAAATTTGGGAACGATACCATCGTCCCTCTTGACTCATGTGCAAAGGGCATGAATGCATGAATTTTCTGTTCATTTTGAAA
Source organism: Dactylorhiza incarnata (assembly GCA_033032865.1). Lineage (NCBI taxonomy): Eukaryota > Viridiplantae > Streptophyta > Magnoliopsida > Asparagales > Orchidaceae > Dactylorhiza > Dactylorhiza incarnata. Next base: position 7,513,841 of record JAWHQI010000068.1, read on the forward strand.
TCATGTGTGTACGTGTGTCATCATATAAGTCTTTAACTTCGCACGTGTGCTTATGCAATGCGATGTAAGGTATGTTGTGCTATGCATTCTAATAAAGGACTTAATGCATGTTATGAGCAGCGTACACATGAAATATTATGCATCCCATACTACATAATATTGCATGTAATGAAAAAGAAAACGTGCTAATGGGCATCTGATGCGCTATTTCGGCACTGCTAATTAGCAGGCATGAAATGCGATACGACGGCAGTGCACCGGTCGCTCAAGTAATAAAAATGGGAAGTTATCCCCAAGTATCAATCTCTCAAGGACTGCAAGTTGGGTAGTACGATTTGCTCTAAACAGGAAATCAGTTAAAAGGAGTAATAAGTAACAACGGGGGGTTTGATTTGGTTTCCTACGCTATTGCAGAATGAAGAAAGATGCGGGTCAAAACTCCTCTTCGCACGGCGAGATGGGTGCAACGGCAGCGATGCCGTCCTTCGGAAGGCGCGTGGATGGGATATCACTATGACGGTTGAGGGTCGCACACACCTCTTCTCAAAACATCACCACTAGCAATTGCTAGTGGCTTCACCCACAACAAATCACAGAAAATCACTAGGAACAAAGGGGCTATTCATGCCACCACAACATCAATGCATATGAAGGAAAGCAAAACTACTTAAGATTAGCTTAACACTTGTTCATACAACACAAAAATGAAGTATAAGCATTCAAGGTTAGAGAGGACCAGAAAGAAGAAGTCACGTCTTGGGTTCACGGTCGGAATGAGAGGTTGTCGGGCTCTCTCCGGACTCGGCCCTCAGATGGTGAGCTTGGCTCGAAGGAGGCTGTTACCGCTCCTACTATCTTCAGCGCTTCCTTGGTTTCCTTGGCGAGGAATGCTTGAGCTAATGGTGGACGAAGCTTCCTAATGTTCCCGGATGGAAGGATGAAGGTGGAAATCACCGGGAATGGCCTTGATGGTGGAGGAGATGAAGGGGAAGCCTTCATACCTCAAGAGCAGCGGGAAGGAAGAGATTTCCCGCTCTCCGAATCGCTCCCGGTCGTCCTCTCCCGATCCTACGTTGACTGCCTTGATTCCTGCTTTTATAGGAAACAGGCTGAAAATTGATCACGCACGGTCGAACGGACGATCGTGCGCAGACCGTGCGATATTAACTGATAAAATATGGCTTGGAGAATACGATGCGCCGCCCGTGCGATTTGTTCACGCACGACCAACGCCGCCCGTGCGTTCAAACGCACGGGTAAAATTTGATGCTCTGAAATCACAAAGATACAGGTCGACCGTGTGTTTTACTCACGCACGGGCGAATTCGCCCGTGCATTAAAATGCACGAGTAAACCCCGACGCTCCATTTTCTTCCAAGACAGAAACGCATGACCGCACAGACCGTGCGTCAAGGAAACGCACGACCATGCGATATGCACAGAAATTACATTTGGGGGAAAATGGGACGATCAGGTCACCTGCAAACAAGATATACCAGCTGGGAATACACGTCCAGCACAGAAATACATCAAAGAAGGGAAGGGGAGCACAATGTGCTTACCCCCAACAACGAGGAATGGAATTGCACAACGAAATGGGCTTAATGGTGCACCTAGCATGGAATAGTATATATAAATGAAAACATGACTAAAATGTGGTGCAAACACTAAAATATCAGCCCAAATGAGTCCAAAAATATATATAAATGGGACTCATCACACCCCCAGACTTAACCATTTGCACGTCTCGGGCAAACTACTCAGCTCTCCTATCGGAACAATTGAATGTTAGCACGAGTTTGAGTGATAGAGAATTATGCGAAGTCGCATTCTCTCGTACGTAGAAATACATTAGAACAGAATTAAACTCAGGGTTATATCTAATTATTTCTAAAATAGTAGTTTGGAATTTACTTCAGTTGGATGGTGAATCCTTGTGAATCTTTCGGTCGCGCAAAAAGGGAAAATAGTGTGACTAGTGAGTAAAGTATTACTCAAATCGAAGCTAGGGACAATCTCCTAAGAAATCCATCAAAGTCGGTGTCCATAGGCTTGCACGTTCGCACTCTCTCTACTGCATGAGACGACTCGTATCTAAAATCAATAGGACTTTAGGAAATTATTGGGCTTGGGTTGAGTATAGGCTAGGTAAGTAGAAGGATGATGGGAATCGCACTTAACACAACCGTTGCACTCAAGAGAATGAAAATCACCAATATAACATTTTCAGTACTTACACGACACCCCCGGACTTCAACTGAACATTAGGTGCGCGTTGAGCCAAATATACGAAAATTTTGCCGAGAGAAAATCATTATTGCACAACTCTTTTATTTTTCTTTTCTTTTCTTTTCTCTTTTCGGCAAAAGAACATTTTTAAGCGCAATAAAATGACTCCTTCAGCTAAATTAAAGCTGTCATACACAACATAGATGACACCAAATGCGATCAAGAAAAAATTTCTTTCAGCTCAACGGTTGGTGCAAACATAGTTTCGGTTGTATGGCTTTGGTTACATTATTAGTGGAGCTAAACAAGGAGGAAGAGTAGGCTCAAATGGGCTTGCAATGGTGATTACATAGGTAAGGATTTCAAAAGCACAAATGGATCAAGAGATGGCCTATATCACATTTCATGACGAGTACCTCAACACAATCGTGTCGAAAGTCGCCTAGTGCAAGTTCTAGCCACCGAGAAAGGTTGTCCTTCCTTTCGACCCTAGTAATAAGCTACTACTAGCCTGCTACACTCGACCTATTGCTACCGTTGGATTCACCGGATTCACCACTAAAGTAAAATAAATTTCATCTACTATAACAGAAATAATTACATTACAACTCTGAATTTTATTCTACTCTAATTGAATTTCTAGGTGTGACGGGAGCACATGACTAGAGCACTACTCGAGTCAATATTTTTCTCTACTCCTCACTCAAACACTAACAATTCAATTCTTATGAGCGGGAAAACCTCGCAGTGATACCTAATAAGCACTCGTGATCAAGTGCGCGTGAACTAGGTGCAAGTGTATGCAACAAAATATAAATCCTAACTCAGCACATTCTAGCATGTCATGCAACGTGCGTGCACGTGCACAGCTCGCTCTCTCCCCCAGACTTGATTGAGAACATCTAAAATAAGAAATTCAAACATAAGTAAGAGAGGGGAAGAGTTGACCTATGCTCACAATGGAGCATGCCAGAAGTGCGGTAATCCCAATTTCTTTAAAAGTAAATCTCCTTCCACGCGAGAGCATAGCTTCACCTACAATGTTAGCAAAACTGAAATAACAATATGGAAAAGGATTAAAAAGATAGACGGAACCGGGTGGTTCCCATGGGTTGTCTCCCAAGAAGCCCTTTTGTTTAACGTCCTTTAAGGTGGACCGAATACCTGTATTACTCATTGTTAAAAAAAATAGAGAATCTGGAGGAAAGTTTCACAGATACAGATCACAGCACAAGCAAAAAGGAACTCAGCTATACGTGCTTTTGTAGTGCACGTCCCCAGTGGCTTGTAGGCTGGAGGTGAAAGCTTTAGGGCCAAAATTGGTATTACCCAATTTTCCACTAGCCTCTGCCAACTTGCCACTGGAAGCAGTGGAGCGAGCACTACGCTCTCTTCTTTCAAGTTTCAGTTTCTCCACGGTAGGAGAGCGCCAGCGTTGGTAGTCGTCAGATTTTCCCACCTTAGTGGTGGGTGGCGTCGCTCCCGTTACCGTAGTGGCAACTGGGTCAGCCCAAGAGACCGTCTGTTTAAAAAGTTTATTACAAAATTTATTGTCAGAAAAGAATGGGATATTGTCCCGAGTTAAGTTCAGCTGAATGGGTTCAGACACCAGATCTTCCTTCCTTTCCGGGTCACATTCCTTTCTCAAATCTATTTCTTCTACTTCTCCGCATGATTGTTTCTCCTCCTTTTCTTCGTCCAACAGTACTATTTCAACCTTGATTCCTGCATCACTAAGAGATTTATCAAAAATACTTTGGGAAAAGCAAGGCAATGTTTCAGTCACAATTTTGGGGAAAGCAGGGATGATAACTTTCCCAGCGGAAAAATCCAAAGTGGCACCGCTCTCTTTCAAGAACGGCACTCCCAAGATGGGGATAGAGTTATTCTCTTGGGGTCCCAACACTTGGAAGTCAGCGACCACCACCGTCCCCTCAACCATGATTTCAACATTCTTCACTTCTCCCTCCGACTGAATAATGGTCCCATTAGCAAGCACCAAAGACTTCCGATCATCCGGGTTCATCTCGAGTTGCAATTTAGCCACGTCTTGCAATGCAAGGATGTTGCGGGATGATCCGAAGTCACATAAGGCAGCAGTTTGGACATTATTAATAGAACAATTGATGACTAATTCATTTGGGTCAACCACATCCATGTCGGTGAGACTCTTCCCTTGATTTATAGGATTTTTTTTTGTGTTGCTAGGAAGGGTCCCTTGCGACCGCTCGGTTAACAATTGAGCCAATTGGCCCAATTGCGTCTCCAAGTTGCGCATGGACGCTGTTTGGTGAACCATGTTAGAGTTCGCGACATGCATAAACCTTTCCATCATTTATTCAAGGTTGCTCTTCTTAGGAGTTTGGGCACCATGATTATAACTCGGTTGAGGCAGTCGCGGTTGGCTACCGGAGGCTTGAGCATCGTATTGATGCGAGCCTCCTTGCCATCGTTGTCCTGGAATGTTTTGTTTCCAAGAGAAGTTCGGATGACTTCTCACGCCCGAGTTATAAGTGTTATTTAACGGTGCTCCTTGAGTTCGATCATTAATATAATTAACACTTTCATCAAAAGAAACTTCATTAGGTTGCTCACCTGTGGGGCACTCATTTGCATGATGCCCTGGGTTTCCACAGCCTTGACATGATATCATCATCACTGAGGCAGAAGGGGGGGGGGGGGGGGGTAGGCCTCTTAAGTAGCATGGTACTTTCAGCAGGTGTACCAGACGTGTTCACCTCAAAAAGACTGCGAGTGTTCCTTGGAGCGTTTCTTCCGGCAGTCCAAAAGGAACTATGAAAGGCAGTGTCTTGGACGATCCGCAATGCTTCTTCAGGGGTGTGGTTCATCAAAGTTTCGCCTGCAACAGCATCAATCATGGCCCTGTAGTTAGGTTCAATAGCAAAATAAAAATTTTCTACTATGGCCCATGGTTGCAGCTCATGTTGGGGGCATTTCCGGAGAAGGTTCATGAACCTCTCCCAAGCTTCTGAGAGAGCCTCTTGATCAAGCTGTTGGAAGGTTGCTATTTCCCTCCGCAAGTTCACAACTTTGTCAACAGGGTGAAACTTTGCCAAAAAAATTTCTTGCAGGGCGTCCCAAGTGGTAGCTGTACCGGCAGGGATCGTGTGGAGCCACGCCTTTGCCTTGTCACGTAGAGAGAAAGGGAATAGCCTGAGCTTCACCGTCTCGTCAGCCAATCCTACATAACGAAATGTTCCACAAATTTCTGCGAATTCAATTAAGTGAAGATGGGGGTCTTCACTTGCTAATCCAGATAACTGGGCCTGATTGCGGATCATGTTGAGGATGGCCGGCTTTATGTCAAAGTTGTTTTTGGTGATAGCTGGGCCAAATCCAGGGTACACACTCCCAACAGTGGGTGTAGTGTAGTCTCTCATAGTCCTAGGTCGTGGCCAAGCCACTTCATTCTCGTCAGCAACCTGAGCCACGGCCGGTGCATTTCCCACTCCGGGATTAGGCTGATTTCCATTAACATCCATGGTGGCAGCAGCACGTAGACGCACCCGCAGAGTACGCTCTATCTCAGGGTCAAATGATGCACACTCACTGGGGTCTCTTCTATGCATACACTTCTTCAACACGAAAGCAGATAATCAAAAAAAACAAAAAGTCCTTACAACGGATCTCCAAAGAAAAACAAATCACACACGCTTGCAGTCCCCGACAACGGCGCTAAAAACTTGATGCGTTATTTCGGCACTGCTAATTAGCAGGCACGAAATGCGATACGACGCCAGTGCACCGGTCACTCAAGTAATAAAAATGGGAAGTTATCCCCAAGTATCCATCTCTCAAGGACTGCAAGTTGGGTAGTACGATTTGCTCTAAACAGGAAATCAGTTAAAAGGACTAATAAGTAACAACGGGGGGTTTGATTTGGTTTCCTACGCTATTGCAGAATGAAGAAAGATGCGGGTCAAAACTCTGCTTTGCACGACGAGATGGGTGCAACGGCCGCGATGCCGTGCTTCGGAATGCGCGTGGACGGGATATCACTATGACGGTTGAGGGTCGCACACACCTCTTCTCAAAACATCACCACTAGCAATTGCAAGTGGCTTCACCCACAACAAATCACAGAAAATCACTAGGAACAAAGGGGCTATTCATGCCACCACAACATCAGTGCATATGAAGGAAAGCAAAACTACTTAAGATTAGCTTAACACGTGTTCATACAACACAAAAATGAAGTATAAGCATTCAAGGTTAGAGAGGACCACAAAGAAGAAGTCACGTCTTGGGTTCACGGCCGGAATGAGAGGTTGTCGGGCTCTCTCCGGACTCGGCCCTCAGATGGTGAGCTTGGCTCGAAGGAGGCTGTCACCGCTCATACGATCTTCAGCGCTTCCTTGGTTTCCTTGGCAAGGAATGCTTGAGCTAATGGTGGACGAAGCTTCCTAATGTTCCCGGATGGAAGGATGGATGTGGAAATCACCGGAAATGGCCTTGATGGTGGAGGAGATGAAGGGGAAGCCTTCAGCCCTCAAGAGCAGCAGGAAGGAAGAGATTTCTCGCTCTCTGAATCGCTCCCGGTCGTCCTCTCCCGATCCTACGTTGACTGCCTCGATTCCTGCTTTTTATAGGAAACAGGCTGAAAATTGGTCACGCACGGTCGAACGCACGATCGTGCGCAGACCGTGCGATATTAACTGATAAAATATGGCTTGGAGAATACTTTGCGCCGCCCGTGCGATTTGTTCACGCACGACCAATGCCGCCCGTGCGTTCAAACGCACGGGTAAAATCCGACGCTCTGAAATCACAAAGATACAGGTCGACCGTGCGTTTTACTCACGCACGGGCGAATTCGCCCGTGCGTTAAAACGCACGAGTAAACCCCAACGCTCCATTTTCTTCCCAGACACAAACGCACGACCGCACAGACCGTGCGTCAAGGAAATGCACGACCGTGCGATATGCACAGAAATTACATTTGGGGGAAAATGGGACGATCAGTTCACCTGCAAACAAGATATACTAGCTGGGAATACACGTCCAGCACAGAAATACATCAAAGAAGGGAAGGGGAGCACAATGTGCTTACCCCCAACAACGAGGAATGCAATTGCACACCGAAATGGGCTTAATGGTGCACCTAGCATGGAATAGTATATATAAATGAAAACATGACTAAAATGTGGTGCAAACACTAGAATATCAGCCCAAATGAGTCCAAAAATATATATATAAATGGGACTCATCAGCATCCATGTGATGATGGTTATGCATCCCATACTACATAACCATCACAAGTTGCCACCTATGGTGGATCCATATATAAACACATATTATGCATCCCATACTACATAATATGCCCAGTATACTTCTTATCATGCTATGAGTGTAGTGTTCATGCTTCGGCCAAGACGTACTGATGACAGATCGATGTGTGTATGCAATAAAACCAAACAACTATACTATATTAGAATTTGTTGCTCGACCGACTTGTCGAACAACCTCGCTCTGATACAAACTGTCACAACCCGAATTTTCTCCGAATTTATGAATATCAGAGTAAGAGAAAATACGCGTCATGATGCCACGTCATGCAGGAGACAACTGTAGACGCTCAGGCGAAAACCTATTACTTAATTAATCAAAACATGATTATATGATAAATCATCTTTTGAAATCATTTACTAGGGTTTGGGGTAAGAACTGTGTCTCTCAGTTCGTGGATCAACTAGTCCACCGGGAAAATATATGTAATTGCATCGTAAAGTACTTGATTTAGTTAACTTAAAGTCCTAAATTCATGAGGTGACAGGACATAAGGTAAATGATATGCATATATCTAGGCGTAGTATAAGTATAGAAAATATCCTTAGGCAACCTTTAAGGTAAGGATTTTAGTTAGAAAGAATGCAATGAGTATGAAAGAAAGCCATTTTTTAACTATAGTGCACCTAACATAAATCATTCCCAGAGAGCAAGATACACAAGATCTAAAAGTAGTGGTATTCTGATGCGTGTTCGACAAGTGCACCGGTCGCAGAAGTAATTAAGTTGGGAGTACGTCCCCGAATATCGTCTCTCAAGGAATGCGCGTGGTTAGTTTGACTCTTCGGATTGAGAAAATAATTACAAGAGTAAATTAAAAGAAAATATGGGCTTTGATTTTGGTTTCCTAAATTACTACACAGAAATGAAATACGGGTCAAAACTCCACTTCGCAAGGCGGGATGGATGCAACGACCGCGATGTCGTGCTTCGGAAAGCGCATGGACGAGAAGGCACGCGGATGGGCAATCGCAAGGGCGGAAGTGTTGAGGGTCGAAAGCACCTCTTCACAAATGCTAATAGCACTTTTGCTATAGCGTGGATTGTGAACGTGAATGAAGCGGTATGATTGTCACAACGAGATCATCAACCAATAACATAACGAGATACGATTATATTATCACAACTAATTGTTCAATACATCAAAATCTCAGAAATTACAAAACGAATAATAATATGAAAACGAGAGATAGAGGTTTCGTCACCAAAGGATGAAGACTCGCCGTCGTTCTCGGCCAGAATTCCGGGATACTCGAAAGGTTGTCAATCTCCGCTAACGTCCCGTCTTCTTCACCTGAACCTCTGAAACTTGCACCGAATCTCTGCGTCTTCTTCGTCTTTTCACCGGAATAGCATTGCCTTGTTGTGAACTCGCCGGAGTGGAGGATGCGGGGCGTTCGGATGATGAATCGATGCCCGGATCTTGAACGGAGGATGGATGGATGAAGGGAGGCGAATGGGGGGGGGGGGGGAGAAAAACTCCTAAATATCCATGGATGGGCGGCTACGGGGTGGAGATGGATGCCGCGACATTAGTGCGAGCCCCTATTTATAAAAAGAGAAACGTCAAAAATGCACGGGCGTTCTCCTTCGCGCAGGGGCAGGTGCCCATGCGTGAACAAAAATGCGCAGGTAAAGACAGGAACCTGATTCTGAGCCCTTCTTCGCGCACGGTCGGCAAGTCGAAAACGCACGACCGTGCGTTTGGTCAGAAGTGCACGAAAAGGCCCGATCTCTCCCAAATGCCTCCAGGCTGCAATGAAAACTCCCAAGGATCCCAGAAATTAGGTATTCAACAGTAAAACTTAGGAAATTATTAATAACATGCAAACACTTGGCAAAATAGTGCACTCATGCGTGAAATCCTATATAGATCAATATGAACGAAAAGTAGCTAAAAGTGTAGTACACAAGCGTGAAAAATAGCCCAGATGAGTCCCGAAAACAGTGTAATTCTCGGACTCATCACACCCCCAGACTTACTCGTTTGCACGTCTCGGGCAAACACTCAATCCTAAGATAGAAAAATTGATGTTAATGAAGCAACTGTGTAGGCAAAACATGATGGGAAGTAAAGAACTAACGAGCGTAAAAATAAAGTAGAAAAGATTTTAAAACAAAGATTATATTTTAAGAACTTCTACAAGTGTAAAATACAAAATACTACTACTCTGAGGTGAATCACTGGTGAATCAAACAGTCGCGCCCTAGGGAAAATAGCGTGAACGGCTGAGGTGAGCGTTGCTCAAATTGGATCTCAAGGAAGAGCTCTCCAAGAAATCCATCAAGGTCGGTGGACATAAGCTTGCCCTTTCGCACCTTTTCCACTGCATGAGACGATCTTATCAAGAATCAGTAGGGCTTTTAGGCTAGACATAGGGCTTGGGTTGAGGTACGGTAATGAAGTAGAAGAACGTAGGTTAAACGCACTCATCCTCCGGTAAATAACAAATTTCAACCTCAACATCTTCATCTTGAAGCACACTCCCCCAGACTTCATTTAAGCACGATGGTGCGCACGAGACTACCACACTTGTGGTTCGATTCTTTTTAGAGTTCTTTTACTCTCTTTTTTCTAGATCCATAAAAAGTTAGGATCGATCAAAATTTTAACTCATTCTCATTTTTTTTCGCGCGCACACAAATATTTCTCCGCAACGCAAAATCATCATAAATATGTATATATTCCAAAGTTCGACTCTAGTGCGTATTAAGTTAGGATATGTGGCCTTGGCGAAAGTTTAGTGGAGTATAACAAATAGGAGAGGTAAGGCTCAACGAGGCTAGCAAAGGATGACGTTAGGTTGGGAAATCAAAGCTCAACCGGACCAAATGATGGCCTACGTCATGCTCCCAACAAGATCATTCAACACAATCGTTTTGAAAATAGCATGGGGCAAGTTCTTAACCACCGAGCGAGGTCTCCTCTCCTTCCAACTCAAACAACACGAGGCTAACATCTCTTCTACACTGGACCTAGGGCTACCGCTAGATTCAGCAAATTCACCGTTTGAGTAGAGTATTAAGTAATTACACAAATGAAGTAAATAAAACTCTACTTTGTAATGAAATCTATTCTACGTGAATTTTTATGCTGCGTGAGCGCTCTACTAGTAGCACCGCACAGGTCACATCCTGTTCCGCCACACAATCCTAAACTAACAATCAAACTTCTAAACATATACGTCAAGCACTTACACGATAATTGCGCACGAGTAAAAAATAAAACACATGCGGTGAGTGTTATGCAATGAGACAATTAATATAATTTTCCTAACATAACATTCTAGCATGTATGTGCGTGTTGCGTAAGCAAAGGCCCGCTCCCCCCAGATTTGATTTGAAAAACACATCAAATATATCATTTCATAGCAAAAATAAAGCTAGGTTAGGAGTACCTATGCTCATAAGAGCATGCCAGAAGAGCGGTCAATTCCATCTTTAATTTAAGGTTCTCCCTCCTCTTCCTCCAAGCAAGTTCACACCTGCATTGTTGGCATAAAAACAGACAAACAAAACATAATAGAAATTAAATAAGCAAACGAAACCTGGTGGTTCCCTTGGGTTTTCTCCTAAGAAGCCCTTTTGTTTACCGTCCTTAAGGTGGACCAAATACCTGTATTAGCACGGGATTTTAGTTAAGGCACGGGACGCAACCCGAGATAACAACACCATAACACCCTAAGAATAGGGTCACAATGAAATAAACACCAATCAACGATTCATAAGAGAAAACTCATAAGTTATCTAATCACAAAGGGAATAAGATTTCTTGAGAAAGGAGGAGTCCAAGGCTTAGATCAAGAGTTCAGAACTAGGGTTTCTCGAGAAAGGTAGGAAACTTCTCGAGAAACAACCAGGAGAGAACTGGGATTTCTCGAGAAATAGGGGGAAAGCTGCTCTGGATTTCTCGAGAAGTAGGGGAACTGCACTTGGATTTCTCGAGAAGTAGGGGAACTGCACTTGGATTTCTCGAGAAGTAGGGGAACTCCACTTGGATTTCTTGAGAGATAGGGGAAGACTGCACTTGGATTTCTTGAGAGGTAGGGGAGACTGCAGTTGTATTTCTCGAGAAGTAGGGGATCTGCATTGGATTTCTCGAGAAATAGGGGAAGACTGCACTTGGATTTCTCGAGAAGTAGGGAGACACTGCACTGGATTTCTCGAGAAATAGGGGAAGACTGCACTTGGATTTCTCGAGAAGTAGGAGATCTGGACTTGGAATTCTCGAGCAAACACACGAATTCCTTCTATCTTTCAGGGGAAACTTTAGACGTTGAGAGAAAGATCAAGGGAGTTCAAGATTATTAATTGCCAAGTAAAATACTCAAAAACACATGCTAAAATCACACCAAGAACTCAAAACAAGGAGAAAAAACAAACAATGCTTCAATCAACAAGAGAGAAGGAGGAGATGCCACTTGCCTCAAACCTTCCAAAATTCGAATTTCTCCGCTCCAAGAACAATAGATTCGACCAAGAACTCACCCGAGCACAAAACCTGAAACCTTCCAGGTCAAAAGAGGGGTTAGGTCGCTACCTTAACTCCAAAAATTCCACGAAACAGGAAAAGCTTACCACTAGGACGAAGATCTCGCCGAGAGCTTTCTGAATCCACTCTCCAAACACGATTCTGGCCACTACAGTCTTCGAATCGTCGACCGAAAGCTCCACGACACTCCGCTCTAGCCTCTATCGCTCGGCGGCTGGTTTGGGATCGACGAAGGAAGAAGATGAATAGGGAGAGAACTGTAGGTTTTATAGTAAAACCTAATTTAATATTTAATTAATTAAATAAAACTCCCTTTCACTTAAACCGCGAGGGTGACTAGATCACCTCGGATTTCTATGAAATTCACACCTAAACTGAGAAACGGCGCTACGAATCCAACGGCGAAGTCAGAATTCAATTCCGACGAGCCAAATTCGGGCTAAAGCTTCCCGAAGCTAAATTCTTGATAACTACACAAAATCTTCTCTACAAATCAAAACGACGCGAAATCTTGTACGCTCGATCTAAATTACATACTTTAACAAATCTAAGGTTCAAAAATAAACCTGACGAGCTGACGTAACGCCCTTACGCCAAAATTACACCATGGTGGTCACGTAAATAATTAACAAAAATCAGGGGCGTTACGTGAAAGTGCACAGCTAACCTCAATTGAATTCTCTAGAGGGGGGGGGGGGGGGTGAATAGAGATTAAAAATATTTTGTGCAAAGTCAATATAGATTAAGCAAGAAAATAAAGTAAATGCAAGAAAATAAATCACAGCACAACACAAGAAAATATAGTGGTTCCCCAAACTTTGGGTAGTCCACTCTTCTACCCCCTTGGTAGGAATTCACTATCTTGTACTGAGTCTTTTGATAAGGAGACTCTTAGAACCACCCTGAGTCTTTTGACAAGGAGACTCTTAGAACCAACTGAGTCTTTTGACAAGGAGACTCTTAGAACCAGTACACTGAATTTTTTGAAGAGAGATTCTAAAAACTCTTTTACAATGTTAGATGTAAGAAAGAAAGCAGGAAAAATATAAGGACAAGAATGAATCTTCTTCCTAGCAAGAAGATTGGAAGCACAAGAAGTGAATTGAATCTTTCTTCTATAGAGAGAAGAAGATTTGCAGACTTTCTCTCTTTGTGAGAGCTATCAGATTTTGCAGCAGTGTGATTTCAGAAGCAGAAGAAGAAGAGGTGGTTGAATGTTGCTGCAGAGCATTTTCTCAATTTCTCTCTTTTCTCTTGGGAGCTTTTCCTCTATTTCAAAATGTATGTGGTGGATCACTCAACTGTCATTTTCTGCCGACCTCCTCTTTATTTATAGCTCTGTGTATTCAAAATAATGCTATAGGAGGATAATTAATTAGCAGTCAGAAAAATAGAAAGATGAAAATGTTTCCATAATATTTATTTCTGTAGAAGGAAAGAACCAATTCAGATTTCAAATAATATCCAAATAAGTTAAATCAAATTAGCCAAGAATCAGATATAAGGAAAGAATGATTCAGAACGGCTATAAAATATTGACACTTATTCCATATAAATCAGATCTATTGAAAGAAGGAAAGAGATCTGGCGCATATTTAAATTCTGTCATGGAAATCGACGTGCGTCGATTACTATTCGACGCAAGCGTCGAGAGCATCATTTCTGGACATCGAGAGAAAAATAAGGAAGGTGCGTCGACTGAGGTGCGTCGACTTCATTAGATGCGTCGACTAGAAATCAGAGTGGCGTCGACTAGACTTACGTCGAAATCTTCCTAGAGTTACTTCGACTCAACCTGAAGGAAACGTCGAATACTATTCGACGCATATTTACTTTGTTTTTTTTTTCATTCTTAGAGTTCATTTCTAGGGGTTAAGAGAAATCATTTTCCCAACAATCTCCCCCTATTTGTCTTAACCCTATTTAGAGGGAAATTGTACTAGCATATAATTAACCCATCACAATATTTGTAAAGATAAGAAATATATTGAGTAACCAAAAAAGGAAAGAAGGAAAGAAAGTTGTATATACACCAACTCAGAAGAGAATATATATATATTGACCAATCAATGTTTTGAACATAAAAATTTTCATTAATGTTTTTAGAAACCAAATTAACACTCAGGAGGGGTAGGAGGAGTCTTTCTTTTTCTTTTGAAGACTTTAGTAGGTTGCTCTTTCTCAACAGCAGATAGCACCCTCATCTCCCCCTGAGTCACAGCAGTTGAGTCCCTTTGAGTTTCATCTAGCTCCCCCTGAGTTTCAGCTTCAGGTAACACAGCATCTGGCTGCTCTTTTTCATTTTCAGCTGTATTCACAATGGTATCCAGCTCCTTAGATCCTACTTCAGCTACCACAATTTCCAGCTCCCCCTGAGGTTTAGTTTCTTTAACTTTCTCATCATCTGCCCCATCTTCTTTTTCAGCTCTGCTTGCTTCGCCTTGCAATAGTGCCACTTGGTCTGCAGCCTCTCTTGCTATGCTGAGTACCTCTATTGTTTGTTCATCAATATGGAGCTCAGGTACTATCTCATTCCCAAGGGTTTTGAGCAGTGCTAGACTGTCAGTTTTTGAGGTAGGAAGGGATTTGTGAGAAGGAGATTAGGATTGGAGGGCTGATCTTCATCTAGATTCTCCCCCTTATTGACCTTCTTGGCCAAGGAGGTTAAGAAAGACCTAGTCACTCTAGAGGAAGAGAGAGATGACTTCAGATCTTGCACAGAGGCACTGACCCCATCTATTTGGGTGTGCATGTGAAGGATGGAGGAATGAATCTGGGAGCAATGCTCATCTAGCATTGCTTGGAATCTTTGAGCTGTGGATTGTATGCACTGGGTGATAAGAGCCTCAGTGGATTCAGATGGTTCATGGTGTGAGAGTTGATGAGGAGGTGATGGTGGAGGAAGAGGTGATAGAGGAGGAGGAGGAGATAATGGATGTGGAGAGGGGATTCTATCATCTTGAGGAGGTATATTTGATGGAGGAGGTGGAGGAATAGAAGAAGGTTGAGCAGGTGATTGAGGAGGTATTGGTGAGGATGATGCTGGGACAGGAGATGTGACTGTTTGAGAAGGAGGAGGAGGAGGAGGATGAGCAGGAGAGATAGGAGGAGATGGAGTCCTTTCAGGGATGGAACCAGGCTTAGGGATTTGCCTGGCCCATTTAGAAAATAGGGCTATGGACATCCTTTTTCCTGGAGGGATGGGAATTCCTTTTGACCTACATAGGTCAGGGAAGGAGTGGAACAGTACTTGACTCATCATTCTCATGTAGGCATTTTCTTTGTGGGAATATCTAGAGCCTATCATCTTGAGCAAACAGCTGGCCCAATCTATTTTCTTCTTTAACACCAGAGCTCCCATGATGTTCAGTTGCTGCTTGGGCACTACATCATGGGCAGATATCTTATATAGTAGTATCTTTCCTACTATATCTGCTAGTAGTCTATACTCCTCAGAAAAGTCTATTTTCTTTAGATGGATTGGTTTATCCCTTGAGAACTTCATGGTGGTTAGCAGATGCTTGATTTCATCAGGTGTGAGGTCTATAGATTCATCACCTAATAGGAAATGATGAAGACTTATGAGATTTCCTTTCCCTATTTTAGTTGAACAAAGATGACATTAGGATATACCTGATGGGAGATCAAAGGTGGCCCTAATGTGTTCTGCTGAGATTGAGACTGGTGTCTCATATAGTGTTCCTTGGATTTCTCCTTGTTCAGAAATCTGAACATGAGTTATGAGCTCTGTGAGCTCAGTTTCCAGAAGCTTGCACCTAGTGGAGATGAGCTTGTCCAGTCCTGCTTCAGTGAAGAGAGCTATGATGTTCTTATAGTTCTCTGCTGCTGCTTGGAAGGATTCGAGTTCGATATCGAACCCAAAATTTATCTTGGGAGCCATTGAAGATCGGTGAGAGAGGGAAAAATAATCAGCTGGACAGAGGAGCAAGAAGGATGATAGATGCAGAATCGCGAAGGTTTTCTAACTGAAGAGTTTATTTAAGTCAGGTGAAGCGTCGAAATGGGACTCAATTCGAGGCTTATTCGGTACTTCAGTGGATGTGACTGAGAATATTTTAGTATTGCCGCTCGTTTTTATGAAGTCGACGTTACGGCGAGTGGAATTCGACGTGAACGTCGATATGTTCTGATTTGGTATGATAGGGTTTCCTATCGACGTATGCGTCGATAGTAGTCGACGCATGCGTCGATTACACCTGTTGATCTGAGTCATCTACGGAGCGTCGAGTAGAAGTTGACGTGACTTTTGATTTTTCTGAACCACTCTATGTTCTTATTTCTTGTTGTCTCTTCCTAGTCCTAAAGCTTTTCTAAGACATCCTAGGACTAATTTTTACAGTTAGTTTGATTGATTATGCCAACATTGTTTGGCAAGGTGGCCAGTTTTGTTACATATATAGCATTTGATTATCCTATTATTATGAGAATTTGAGTTTAGAGTAGGATAGAAGTGTTGATGAGGATAAGAGTGTTGGTTAGAATAGAGGGTTTGATTTGGATAGAATTCATGATTAGGATGAATGGGTCCTGAATAAGGGTTAGGATGAAAGACTTTTGGAGGAAAGATGTTTAAATTGTTCTGAATTTTTGTGCGTCGATATCCATTCGACGCATGTTGATAGTCACGTTGATTTGTATTCGGCGCTTTCTCCAGATGGTGTCGATCTGATTTCGACGCATAGAAAAAGTTGCGTCGATTGGAAGTCGACGTGCTTTTGTTCATCCATCTAGAAGAGGTCGAAGCATCTGAGAGATTGCGTTGAGTAGAAGTCGACGCACTATCGTGCATGCGTCGATATGAAGTCGACGCAACTGTATCTTCATAAATTTTCATTTTGCCTTTCTCTGTTTTTACTCCTTTATGTCTTGTTTTTCTTGGTTTGATTGTTTCTTCAGATGAAGTTTGTGAGTCATCAGCTGAATAATAAGATGTTTCATCAAATTCCTTTATTTCTTTGAAGGAGTTTTCTTCCTTATCTTTTGGGTCTTTTTCTTGGTTTGTCATTTGGACAGGTTTAGTGAATTTTACAGGGCTCATCCAAGCAGGTTTGTTGGATGGAATTAGGCTGATTGAGGGATCAGCCCCTAGCCCAAGATGGTTGTGTCTTATTGTTTGTTTTTCAGTGATTTCCTTAAGAGTTTGGCTTCTCATTTTTATTGATTCTTCAAAGGCTTTTGCCTGGGTTACTTTATCCTTAAGGAACTGATTTTCTATTCTAGCCCTTTCTATTTCCTTTTTTATTCTGCTAGCTATTGATTCATAATCTTTAGAGGATTTAATTTCTGTGTTTCTCTGGTTTTTAGCTACATTGATTTGTTCTTTTAGATCTTTAATTTCTTGATTTGTTTTTAGTTGATCTAGGTACATTCCCATAAAATCATTTCTAAAATTATCACTTTGAAAATCTATTTCATCAAACATGCTTACCTCATCCTCATCCTCAGATTCCTCAATGAGAATGAGGTTCTTTTCTTTTTGATCATCAGAAGATATGTTTTCTTCTGATCCTGTTTCACTCCATGATTTATCATCATTCTTTGAGTCTTCAAAGGCCATCAAGCATAGGTCTTCTTGCCTAGATTCTTCATTGTCACTCTTAGAGGATGAACTATCCTCAGAGTTTGTTTCACTCCAGACTTCTGCAATGAAGCCTCTTTCTTTCTTCTTCCCCTTTTTCTTCAGATCTTTCTTTTTCAGATCCTTTTCTGTTTCAGCATTCTCTGGACATTCTGGGGCAATGTGTCCAGGTTTCCTGCAAGAATAACAAATAATTTCTTTAGTGGGGGTTTTGTCCTACCTTGGTTTTGACTCCCTCCTTTTTGATCCATCTGTCTTGACCCATTTCTTAAATCTTCTGGCCAAGAAACTGAATAATTCTTCTTCAGTGACAGGGGTTCCTTCTTCTGTTGCCTTTAGAGCAATGTTCCTGCTTTTTGAGGAAATTGGAGTGTTTTCTCTTCTTTCCTTCTCCTCTCTAGTTTTCAGCAACTGCTCATAGGATCTGAGTTTTCCTAAGAGAGCATCTGTTGAGATCTCTTTTTGTCCTCTTGTGTCTCTTATTGCCCATATTCTTGAGTCCCATGAACTAGGGAGACTCATTAGCAATTTGTCATTAATCTCAGTGAGAGAGATTTTTCTATCCAAGTCTCTTAGTTGATTGATGATCAGACTGAATCTGTCATACATTTCAGAGATGCTTTCTTCAGCCTTCTTTTGGAAGTTCTCATATTGAGAGATCAATAGAGCCTTTTTATCTTTCTTTTCATCAGCACTTCCTTCCACCATCTTTGTGAGAGCATCCCAAATTTCCTTGGATGATTCACAGTCAACAACCTTTTGAAAAATGTCATCTGAGAGAGTTGAGACAAGTATGTTCATGGCCTTTAGATCATATGTTCTTGCCTTCTTTTCATATTCTGTCCACTCAGATCTTGGAACAAGTGTTTGTGTGACATTGCCATTTGCATCCTTTCTATAAGGCTTTGGGGGACCTGTCATAGTAATATCAAACAAGTCAGCATCAATGGAATTCATATAAATTCTAATTCTTGTTTTCCAAACTGCAAACTTTTCAAGATTGCACATTGGAGGTCTGGTGGAAGCATACTCTTTGATTTGTGCCATATGATAAAATAGTTTTGAAATATATATATATATATATATGAGAGGTAAGATCTTTTTGATCAAGGAGTTATCCTTTTTAGATCAACCTCCCTCTGATACCAATTGAAAGTGCACAGTTAACCTCACTAGAATTCTCTAGAGGGGGGGGGGGGGTGAATAGAGATTAAAAATATTTTGTGCAAAGTTAATATATATATGTGTATAATCACAGATTAGAGCTTCCCACACACCAACAAGAATTAAGCAAGAAAATAAAGTAAATGCAAGAAAAATAAATCACAGCAGAACACAAGAAAATATAGTGGTTCCCCAAACTTTGGGTAGTCCACTCTTCTACCCCCTTGGTAGGAATTCACTATCTTGTACTGAGTCTTTTGATAAGGAGACTCTTAGAACCACCCTGAGTCTTTTGACAAGGAGACTCTTAGAACCAACTGAGTCTTTTGACAATGAGACTCTTAGAACCAGTACACTGAATTTTTTGAAGAGAGATTCTAAAAACTCTTTTACAATGTTAGATGTAAGAAAGAAAGCAAGAAAGATATAAGGACAAGAATGAATCTTCTTCCTAGCAAGAAGATTGGAAGCACAAGAAGTGAATTGAATCTTTCTGCTATAGAGAGAAGAAGATTTGCAGACTTTCTCTCTTTGTGAGAGCTATCAGATTTTGCAGCAGTGTGATTTCAGAAGCAGAAGAAGAAGAGGTGGTTGAATGTTGCTGCAGAGCTTTTTCTCAATTTCTCTCTTTTCTCTTGGGATCTTTTCCTCTATTTCAAAATGTATGTGGTGGATCACTCAACTGTCATTTTCTGCCGACCTCCTCTTTATTTATAGCTCTGTGTATTCAAAATAATGCTATAGGAGGATAATTAATTAGCAGTCAGAAAAATAGAAAGATGAAAATGTTTCCATAATATTTATTTCTGTAGAAGGAAAGAACCAATTCAGATTTCAAATAATATCCAAATAAGTTAAATCAAATTAGCCAAGAATCAGATATAAGGAAAGAATGATTCAGAACGGCTATAAAATATTGACACTTATTCCATATAAATCAGATCTATTGAAAGAAGGAAAGAGATCTGGCGCATATTTAAATTCTGTCATGGAAATCGACGTGCGTCGATTACTATTCGACGCAAGCGTCGAGAGCATCCTTTCTGGACGTCGAGAGAAAAATAAGGAAGGTGCGTCGACTGAGGTGTGTCGACTTCATTAGATGTGTCGACTAGAAATCAGAGTGGCGTCGACTTGACTTACGTCGAAATCTTCCTAGAGTTACTTCGACTCAACCTAAAGGAAACGTCGAATACTATTCGACGCATATTTACTTAGCCTTGTTTTTTTTTCATTCTTAGAATTCATTTCTAGGGGTTAAGAGAAATCATTTTCCCAACATTACGCAAGCTGTCCGGACTACCCCCGCATCGAGAGGCAGATTTCCGAATCCAACTGCTTCGGGGAGCTAGACCCATTTCTAGGGCTCCCTATATGATGGCACCGAAGGAGCATGCGGAGTTTCGGACGCAGCTTCAAGAGTTAGTAAATTCGGGGTTCGTTCACCCCAGTTCATCGCCTTGCGGAGCCCTAGTTCTATTCATGAACAAGAAGTACGGTTCGCTCTGATTTTGTATAGATTATCGGGAGCTCAACCGGTTGACGGTCCGGAACACCTATCCATTGCCAAGGATCGATGAGCTTTTTGATCAGTTGGAGGGAGCACACTGGTTCTCCAAACTTGACTTGCGGTCGGGTAATTATTAATTGAGGATTCAAGAGGAGGATATCCCAAAGACCGCCTTTAGCTCAAGGTATGGTCTTTATGAGTTTATTGTCATGCCATTCAGACTCAAGAATGCCCCCGCCGCATTCATGAGCTTGATGAATAAAGTATTCAAACCGTACCTAGATGTCTTCGTGATAGTATTAATTGATGACATTCT
Organism: Dactylorhiza incarnata; assembly: GCA_033032865.1. Classification (NCBI taxonomy): domain Eukaryota; kingdom Viridiplantae; phylum Streptophyta; class Magnoliopsida; order Asparagales; family Orchidaceae; genus Dactylorhiza; species Dactylorhiza incarnata. The sequence continues at coordinate 7,534,458 of JAWHQI010000068.1, forward strand.
GGTCTACTCAAGGACCGAGGATGATCAAGCACATCATTTAACACTTGTTATGGGGAAGTTGAGGGAGCACAACTTGTTTGCAAAGTTTAGTAAGTGCCAGTTCTGGCTCCAGGAAGTCGCTTTACTGGGCCATGTCATCAGCGGAGTAGGTTTAGCAGTGGATCCTGCCAAGGTACGAGCAGTGAGAGAATGGCCGCCTTTGAAGTCAGCAGTGGAGGTGCGCAGTTTCTTAGGGCTTGCTGGCTACTACCACAAGTTTATAGAGGGATTCTCGAAGATCACACTTCCCCTCACCACCATGACAAAGAAGGATGTCGCATTTACCTGGACAGCTCAATATGATGCAGCATTCCAGGAGCTGAAGGGAAGGCTCTCCTCAACCCCGATCCTTGCCCTTCCATCCAGGAAGGAGGGATTTCAGATCTAGACTAACGCGTCCTATCAGGGAATGGGTGTAGTATTGATGCACCACGGGCACACCATAATATATGCATCGAGGCAACTGAAGAAGCATGAGAAGAACTAACCAGAACATGATTTAGAGCTCGGGACTGTGATTTTTGGCTTGAAGATTTGGAGGCACTATCTTTATGGGGTTCATTGTGAGATCTTTTCTGATCACAAGAACCTCAAGTATTTAGATACTCAGAAGGATCTAATCCTATGCCTGCGTATGTGGCTAGAGTTCCTATATGATTACGACTACACCATGTACTATCATCCGGGGAAGGTAAACATGGTGGTAGATGCCTTGAGTAGGAGAGCCAGTATGTCTGGACCGGAGCCCGAGTGATGGCTATGGAGCTGCTGAAGATGTTAGAGGACATATAGATCACATTGGTAACCATGGCCGAGCCTGAGGCCTATAGAGAGTACCTAGATGCCCTGAGCATTACATGTGACATCCGAGACCGCATCAGGACACAACACAGACAGGATGCAGCACTGGAGCCGGTATTCAGGAGCCTAGGAGGGGGCAGCTCAAGAGACTATTCATTACGAGATGACCTTGTTCATTTTCGGGGCAGCTTATACATACCCGCAGGAGCTGGGGTCCGGGAGGACACACTGAGAGAGGCGCATTGCACCAAATATTAGGTGCATCTCGGAATCGTTAAGATGTATGCAAATCTGCGGAAGACAATGTTTTGGCCAGGTATGAAGAGGGATGTCACTTATTTTGTTACCCACTACGACACGTGCTAGTAGGTGAAGGCAGAGTATAGGATCCCCGCTGGGTTGTTGCAGCCGTTGCCCAACCCCGAGTGGAATTTTGAAGATATATCCATGGATTTCGTTCACGGCCTGCCTCATTCCCGCTCCATGATTGACTCTGTTTGGGTGATTGTGGATCTTTAAATGAAGGTCGCCAGGTTCATACCGATGAGGAAGGACACACACGTCGATGTGTTGGTAAGACTCTTTGTCGAGCAGTTCATTCGATACTATGGAGTGCCCATGACTATCATTTCAGATCGTGATGGTCGTTTCACCTTCAAGGATTGGAAAGCAGTGCAAGCTTATCTAGGCTCTCGCTTCACTTTTAGCATGACCTTCCACCCTCAGACGAATGGACAGTCAGAGCGGACGATCAGGACTTTAGAAGATCTATTGCGCCTATGTGTTCTAGATCGAGGAGAGTCATAGGAGAGACTACTACCCTTGGTGGAGTTCTCTTACAATTACAGTCATCAGACAAGCATCGACATGGCTCCTTATGCGGCACTTTATGGAAGGAGGTGCAAGACACCTTTATCATTGGTCCAAGATGAGGACCCGAAAGCATTGGGGGTGAAATTCATTGATGATACCGATGAAATGGTCAGATTGATTCGAGACCGCATGCTTGAGGTATAGAGCCGACATGCCAAATATTATGACGTGAAGCATAGGGCAGTGGAGTCTCAGGTTGGTGATAAGGTGTTCTTAAAGATCAGGCCGATGCACAGAGTGTCTTGTGTTCGGGGAAGGAAGAAGCTCAGTCCTCGCTATATGGGGCCTTATACCATTCTAGAGCGGATTGATCCCTTAGCGTATCGGTTGGAGCTGCCATCGTAGTTGGAGAAATTTGCATGATGTCTTCCATGTATCCTCGCTTCAAAGGTTATTGCTTCACCCTGATCAGCATGTCTTAGCTACGTCGGGCCCTGTGGGGACCGACAGATCTGTTCGGCTAGAGATGGTACGCATAGTGGATACCGAGACCAGAGTTTTGCAGTGACAGATTGTTCCAATGGTGAAAGTTTTGTGGTCCAACCATGGACGAGAGGAATACACTTGGGAGCCAATGGACCTTATGCAGCAATATTACTCGGGGCTGTTTTCCCCAGGTATGATCAAAAATAGCTTGTCATACTGATCCAAACTGGGTCTAGCTCGAACTGGGACGTTACAAATCCAATAAACAAAAAAATTAATTGTTCGTAATTTGGAGCTGAGGTTTCACGGGAAGGGAACTGGAGGTGTTTAACAGAGGATTTGTCCTCTGTTAGCTAACGGCCAGTGGTAGCGCTACTGCCGACGTTAGCGTGTTGACACTTAGTGTCGACAGGAAGGCCTGGTGTCGACGGGAAGGGCTAACTTCCCGTCGACCCCCATGCAATCGACGGGAAGGGTTAGCTTCCCGTCGACATTGATGGGAAGGGTTAGCTTCCCGTCGACATCGACGAGAAGGGTTAGCTTCCCATCGACATCGACGGGAAGGGTTAGCTTCCCGTTGACATCGACGGGAAGGTGTGTCGTCTGGATTACTAACGCCTGGTGGTTGATGTCGTCTGGATTACTAACGCCTTATTTTCACGCACATGCACTTCACTTTCTGCACATTATTGCTTATATTTCACTTGAACACATTTCTTCACGAAGTGCTCATTTTGGCCCATTGTGGTGTGCAATTGCGCACTATTCTGCTGGGGGTAAGCACATGATGCTCCCCATGTCTTTATTTTATTATTATTAGATATTTATGTGTGTTGGTAGTATGTTCCCCAGCTTGTTGGTTTTTATTGCAGGTGGGCAGATCTTCATTCTATGGGAATTGTAACCTGGAGAAATCGCACGGTCGTGCGATTCCTTGATGCACGATTTCAGCGACCGTGCGATTCCTACAGTATTTATAAATGGTGATCTGCCCCGGATCGTGCATTTTGTTCGTGCACAGTCCGTTTTGATCGTGTGTGAGCAAATTTGCACGAGTTTCCCTCTTTTATCTAAGAATTTATGTCATTTTGCAATTTTCCAGATCGCACGGTCGTTCGTTTATCCTTCACGCACCACCTGGTCGATCGTGCGTGTTCATTTGCGGCCCAAAATAGCATTCGGAATTTGGTCGTGCGTTTTTACGCACGGTCGTGCGTTTGGTCGTGCATGAACAAAATTCTGCAACTTTTCGATTTAAACTGCGATTTTTTAGGTTTTCAGGATCCCGATTCAGTTTCGCCATTTCCACCGCAAGGAGAGCTCCAGCTCCATTTTCTTCCACCCTTCCATGAGGACTTTGCCCTAGGCCGCCTCCATCATCCACGAGCTTCCAAGGAGGGGATTCTAGTCCTACACTCATCATTAAGCAAGGAAAGCTTCACACCGGAGTAGATCGGGTCGTGAGACGAAGAAGACGGGTCCATTCGGAGGAAGTGACAGCCCTCCTCTACCCCGGACATAGTTGCGGACCGAGCTAGGACGCGGATTGACAACCAGGCGATTCCTACCGTGAATCCCAACGAGGCTTCGGATGTGGTCGATTCTCTTGCACTATTTCCTTCTGTTTTGATGAATGTAACTAGATCTCCATGTTATTGATGATGTGCACTATAAACCTTGATTTGTAATTTTTATTTCATTTTTATGAAATTATCTTGTTTATATGTGTATTTGAGGTGCGCCACCAAATCCACTCCACCCTCCACTTCATTCTGTGTGCCTACTCTTCCATTCCGCTTGACTACTCGTCCATCTGCCCTTGCGAAGTAGTGCGTTCAAGGCCTACGTAGTTTCCATCCTGCCTCGCGAAGCATTGCATAGCGGCATTGCATAGGAGTAGTTGTAGTATTTTCTCTTTATTACCACCAACCAAAACCCCCCGTTTCCGCAACCCATCCGACTTAAGGACTTTAACCTCAAGTCCTTCCTCAATAATTAACTCCACCTAACTGTGTTTCTTCGAGATCGATACTTGGTGATTCACTCCCACATTTTATATTACTTGAATGATCGGTACACTACCGTTTCGTGCCACAGTCTTGCTATCACCTATATCGGTGTGCTAAGAAATGCACATCAAGTTTTTGGCGCCGTTGCCGCGGAACACAGACGTGTGAGTTTTCAGGAGAGGGAGAATCTGAGAGAGAAACCCTTCCATTTGTTTATCGCGTCCTTTTTGTTTTATTTCTTCTTATTCTGTTTTACTGTTTATATTAGGTTGCTCTAGTAAATTTTTGTTAGGTGTAGTATTTTGCACAATAGTGTTTTTATTTTGAATCATTTTATCTTCACACAATGTGGGCTTCATTAAATATTCATTGTCGTTGGTGTGGAGATATTTCTCATGCTAGTGATAGATGCCCATCGGGAGATAATCGCTATAGCACTCAAGGCCCAGCAAATGGAGCACCGACTTCGTCTGGTACTCCATATGGTGCGCGTAAGTCCTATGGCTATTCTGCTGAGCCTTTACAGTCATACTTCTTTTCGTCCTCAACACCTGCTGTGCCAAAGAAGCCCGTAAGGCAATGCTTGTTTTGTTAGAGCACGGATCATGCCTTGAAGGATTGTGCTGCATTCCGTCGCCAATTGGACGAGGATGACGAGCCCGATATCCGGATTGTTCCGACTCCTACTTCTGGCAGCACACCTTCAACATCCGGTTATGTGTCTGTGCCACCTTCACATTTTGAAGGGTATGGCATGGACACAGGCACCAGATGTGTGGCTGATCTAGGTTCTGACATGACTGAGCCCATCTCCCCTATCTATATATCACCATGCATGAACTTGATTCTTAGAGAGGAATCGGTGCTCGACTTTTATCCGAGCATTATTCTTCCCCCTATTGTATATACTACTATACTCGTCTCTGACGACATTGTTGAGGATGTGTCGCAGGATGAGGCTGGCGATCTATGTGTTATGCCCACTCCTTTGGAGGAGGACAACCTTCTAGGTGAAGAGGAGCTTTCCTCAACACCAGTGGAGGAAGTCCAAATCTTGGGCATGGCTACGGTTGATCCCGCCGAACCTTGTAGCATTGATGACAATGCAAACATTATTTTACTTCCCCAACCTGATGGGAGTGAGACCGGGATCACTCCCCTGATTGATTTTTATTCATGTTCTTCTTCTTATTTATTTCTTGATCCCCTTTCTCTATCTGAGCCTGTGCAGGTTGAGCCTCTACAGGTAACCCAGGAGGACTTGGAGCATGATGCTCAAGTCAATGATGAGAGCATCCTCTTTTGTGAGGAGGTTGACCCCCCTCGTAAAGGAAGCTCCACTCATGCCTTCTCCTCCTGCCGCCTCCCTGGAGATGATACCTTGCTGGGCAAGGATAGTTTTGGTGAGTTGAGTGAGGATTCCTCCTCTTTTTACGTTTTATTCCCTCTACCTGTGACGAGCAGGAATTATTTATATTCAGGTAGAGGCGTGACTTTTCTATCGCCGTATCGGTACCCGCTACCGACACGCATATTAGAACAGTTACCTGTGCACTTTTCTTTTCATAGACCCATTAGCTAGAACTGTTTAAATTTGAATAAGTCATGCTGGGAAGACAATAACCCCAGTAGTTATCTTACCTTTCTTGCAATGTTAGTTTATCTAGTTTGTTTAGTTAGTTTTACATTATTTTAGTTTGTATATTTTCTTTTGTTTTTGCGGAGCTCACCTATGCAGGTTCTTTTTCTGGTTGGGGATGTTGCAGCTTTATCTTGGATTTCTAGCGTCTTCTAGTATGCTCATTTGCTGAGCATTGGGTACTCTCTTCCCCTATCTCTTTTCTAAATTTCATAACTATATATTGTGTGTATTGTCTAGTTTAAGTCCGGGGGAGAGCAGTTTTGTGTGCCCACTCACGTGCACTTTTGCATAGCATGCTAGAAGTATTTTATTTTCAGTTATATTATATGTTCATTTTCATCGCATGCCACAGCACCCACATGAGCGTGTACTTAGTCGTAGGCGCGTTACGAGTTCAACTCATTTCTTTTGTGTGATTGTGAAAATCACTGTCCTGGCTTAGGATTGCGAGACGGAGTAAAATGTTGACTCCCATAGTGCCCCTAGTCGAGCGCTTACGTCTCGCATAGAAATTCGTGTAGAATTAATTTTTCCTTATGCTTATAGTTTTATATTTTTCTTTTTGCGTAAATATTGTTTATTCTACTCAGAAGTGGTGAATCTGGTGTGAATCAAACGGTAGCGTAGAGATGTGTGTAGACGTTTGCTAGATTTGTATTGCTCGAGTCGGGAGGAAGGATTGTCTTTCTCGGTGGCTAAGAACTTGCCCCAAGCGACTCTTGAAGCATTGGCATAGGTTAGTTTAGTGCTTGAGCATGACGTAGGCCATCATTTTTGGCCCGGTTGAGCTTTTGTGCCCATTCCTATCGCCCTATCCTCGTTAGCCCAGTTGTGCCTACCCGTTCTTTGATTCAACCCCACTTTTATCTCACCAAAGCCTAAAAGCCAATCCTAGTCGCACACCCAAATTTGAGCTTTAGTTGTTTAGTATTTTCATGATTGGGGTTTGATGTTGTGATATTTTTGTGAAAATGTGGATGCGCTTCATTATTCTTCTTGCTGAAAATGTTTTGAAAAGAAAAGAAGAAAAAAAATGAGAAAAAGAAAAAGAAGTAAAAAGAAAAGAAAAAAGAAGACGTGTTTAATTGAAAATTTTTATTGATTTATGATTGGGAGTAGGCGGTTCACACACCCATATAATTAAGTTCATGTCTGGGGGTGTGGTGCACCCGCTTGTTTATTGTGGTGCGTGGATAATTTATTTTGCGCTAGCTCATTTGGGTTTCGTGTGTAAGCCTTCATGTTTATCATTGTATATCCCACCGAAACCCAAACCTTGTCTTATACCAAAAGTCCTACTGATTTGTGCATTGAATCAAACTAGTGCCGTGGAGAGAGTGCGAACGGGCAAGCTTATGGTCACCGACATTGATGGATTTCTTTGGAGGTTGTCCCGAGCCCGGATCTTTAGCAATGCTCACCTTAGTGATCGGTTTACTTTCTTCCTACGCGTGACCGGATGATTCACCGCGATTCAGATTTTGAGTAATAATAATATATAGATACGCTCTTAGAAAAATGTAAAGTTTTATGCATAATTAAATATTTCTTCTACTGAATTTTTATGAGCGTGAGCTTGCGACTTCGCATGGTACTCCAACCTTGTAATTTCTATGCCAGCTTTTTATTTTCTCATCCGCTTGAGGGATTTGTTTGCTCGGGACACGCAAACAGGTAAGTCTGGGGGTGTGATGAGTTCCAATTATATACACATATTTGGACTCATCTGGGCTTATTTTCACGCACATGCACTTCACTTTCTGTACATTATTGCTTATATTTCACTTGAACACATTTCTTCACGAAGTGCTCATTTTGGCCCATTGTGGTGTGCAATTGCGCACTATTCTGCTGGGGGTAAGCACATGATGCTCCCCATGTCTTTATTTTGTTATTATTACATATTTCTGTGTGTTGGTGGTATGTTCCCCAGCTTGTTGGTTTTTATTGCAGGTGGGCAGATCTTCATTCTATGGGAATTATAACCTGGAGAAATTGCACGGTCGTTCGATTCCTTGACGCACGATTTCAGCACCGTGCGATTCCTACAGTATTTATGAATGGTGATCTGCCCGGCTCGTGCGTTTTGTTCGCGCACGGTCAGTTTTGATCGTGTGTGAGCAAAATCGCACGAGTTTCCCTCTTTTATCTAAGAATTTATGTCATTTTGCAATTTTCCAGATCGCACGGTCGTGCGTTTATCCTTCACGCACGATCTGGTTGATCGTGCGCGTTCATTTGCGTCCCAGAATAGCATTCTGAATTTGGTCGTGCGTTTTTACGCATGGTCGTGCGTTTGGTCGTGCATGAACAAAATTCTGCAACTTTTCTATTTAAACTGCGATTTTTTAGGTTTTCAGGATCCCGATTCAGTTTCGCCATTTCCACCGCAAGGAGGGCTCCAGCTCCGTTTTCTTCCACCCTTCCATGAGGGCTTTGCCCTAGGCCGCCTCCATCATCCAAGAGCTTCCAAGGAGGGGATTCTAGACCTACACTCATCATTAAGCAAGGAAAGCTTCGCACCAGAGTAGATCGGGTCGTGAGATGAAGAAGATGGGTCCATTAGGAGGAAGTGATAGCCCTCCTCTACCCCGGACGTAGTTGCGGACCGAGCTAGGACTCGGATTGACAACCCAACGATTCCTACCGTGAATCCCAACGAGGCTTCAGATGTGGCCGATTCTCTTGCACTCTTTCCTTTTGTTTTGATGAATGTAACTAGATCTCCATGTTATTGATGATGTGCACTATAAACCTTGATTTGTAATGTTTATTTCATTTTTATGAATTTATCTTGTTTATATGTGTATTTGAGGTGCGCCACCAAATCCACTCCACCCTCCACTTCATTCCGTGTGCCTACTCATCCATTCCATGTGCCTACTCTTCCATTCTGCTTGACTACTCGTCCATCCGCCCTTGCGAAGTAGTGCGTTCAAGGCCTACGTAGTTTCCATCCCGCCTCGCGAAGCATTGCATAACGACATTGCATAGGAGTAGTTGTAGTATTTTCTCTTTATTTCCACCAACCAAAACCCCCCGTTTCCGTAACCCATCCGACTTAAGGACTTCAATCTCAAGTCCTTCCTCAATAATTAACTCCACCTTACCGTGTTCCTTCGAGATCGATACTTGGGGATTCACTCCCACATTTTATATTACTTGAATGATCGGTACACTGCCATTTCGTGCCGCAGTCTTGCTATCGCCTATAGCGGTGTGCTAAGAAATGCACATCAGTGGTTGCGCTACCGCCGACGTTAGCAAATAGAGAATTTCATGTTCTCCCCTTTGGTGGGGTAGTAGTTCCTGGATCCCCATGTTAATTAGGTGAGGTTTGGACGAATGTTTTGATTCTGAAATGGGACATTGCGATGCATACTAGTATGAGGTATTGAGAGTATATGATTATATAAATGCTCACATCGTTTGATAATTTATCGGATGATTAGATTTGTGATAACCTCTCAATATGGGTGAGGGCTTCAAGGGTGTTGAAACACGCCGTGAATTGAGCACATGAATTGAATATTGAAGATAAGTTGGGCTTACTTATTAAGTAAGATAAGAATTTGTCTCTATACGCACAAGTAGTCCTGCAGGGTCTCATAGAGTAATTTCCATGTCATGTGCATGCCACTACACAAGAGTTATAACCACTCAGTATGGGTAGCATTGATGGCTTGATGCGGGTTATAAGATATGCTCGTATCTTATAGGGCAATGTTAAGGACCCGGTGGTTGGGGGCCTTGGATGCTAGTTAGCATCGACAATGATTATAGGAGGAGAAAAGTAATACGACTCCTTTCGTGAGTCCTTGGGTGCTTGATAGCATGGGTGTGCATGGGAATTACATGAATGTGCATGGTTTACACATAGTGGTGTAATGATCCTGGGTGGAGGATTACTTGTGGCGGTTCTACAGGCCTATTGGATCTGTAGGCGCCCTTAGAGGGGGGGGGGGTGAATAAGGGTTTTAAGATTTTCGAGATTATTTAAGAAAATAATTCTCTGTTGCTACTGCCAGTGGTAGAGTTACCGCTCGGCGTTAGCGACAGTGAAAATACTTTTAGGTTTGAACAATGAAAATCATAGAGCACGAATCAGAGATGAAGAAACAAATATATTTTCATTAACATTAAATTGAAATAAATATGATTACAAAAACTTTTCCCAATGACGCTTGGAAAGAGGCAACCAATGAGAACTCTTTTGGTTTTCTATACCGACCCTTCTCCGAAGGACCGGTTGGCTTTAGCCTATCTCTCCCCAGATAAGGCCTCAAGCCGCTCTAGCCCTTCTCTCACCGGAAAGGCCTCGAGCACTCCCTAGACCCAGTCGGCAACACGAAGCAAATTCTTCCCTAAGTCCTACCTAGACCTAGTCGCCAACACGTGGCAAATTTCCCCTAGTCCCTGCAAAGCCCTAGTCGCCGTGTGGCAAATTCCTCTACCGAACAAAAGATATAAAGGTTATAATTAGAAATTAAAATAAAATACAAACTAAAAACTCCCTCAAAAGAAGAACTTTATGTCGATGTAGATGCGATCGGATTGGTCTTCAAGTTCTTTGCGTTCACGAAAATTGACGGAGTGCTTCGGACTGCTTGGAGAAGGCTCTCAGGAGTGCTCTGAATATATGGCTTCAACTCATTCTATAATAGCAAGCATCAACGGAGGAAGCGCACATCTTTAAATAGAATCAGCCGCTACCGCCTGCGGTAGTACTACCGCCCCGCGGTAGCCACATTAGGCAATGATCAAGCACACAGATCGTGGCAACTTAGGCAACTTTTGAGCGCCAAACATTGAGCTCCGACTAGCACGCTGCGGTAATGCTAACTGATAAATAGAAAATATACGCATTTTTCTATATAGTTTTTAGTATAGTTTTAATTAAATTTGTAAATAATATATGTAAATTAATGAATAAAATGTTTGTTTTTGCTATTTTTGTTTTTAACTTAGTTTTATTTTCATTTTATAAATTTTCTGTAATTTTGTTAAGTCACGCCCTCGGACACGCCCGTGTCCAAGGGCGTGTTCAATAATTTCTGATAATTTTCATTTCTGTCTTTTTTCCAGCTCAAACATCAAGTCACGCCCTCGGTCACGCCCGTGACCGAGGTCGTGTACTTGGTCACGCCCGTGTTGGATGTTCAGCCAGATTCAAGCCCAAATGTCAATGTCACGCCCAATGTCACGGCCGTGATCGGGTCACGCCCGTGACCGAGGCCGTGACTCAACAAAGCTTCCAGAAAACCAAAGGACACGTCAGGTGTCACGCCCAGTTCAAGCTCAAGCCTGCCGACATCGAACACGCCCGTGTTCCTTAGAACACGCCCGTGTACTTCCAAAGTCGCCGATCAAACCTTCTAGATGCCAGCCTGGATCCAGCTGTTCTGGCTATTCGCACCCCAAGCCGTGTCACGCCCTCAGACACGCCCGTGACCGAGGGCGTGTAATTCCAAAATTTTGCCTATAAATAGAGGCCGACCCCCTCATCAATTCCCCCTCTTGGAACCTCTTGGAACCTCTTGGAACCTCTTGGCTCCTAATGGATTGCCCTTTTGGGTGATCTTCCACAATATTTTGTCCACTGTTTGTATTTTTTTTATTATTTTCTTTTTTATGTAATTAATTAGGTGTTTATTTTATTTTCTTTTTGTAATATAAATGTTGCAATTAAATGTTTTTAATTTTGTAATTTTATTTCCTGTAAACCCCGTTATTATGGCAATAAATAAATTTAGTTTTTTCGTGCATTCGTAGCGTAATTTCAAATTCTGCAATTTCATATTTCTGCACCGTATTTCAATTCATAACTTAGCTTTATTTCCGCACTTCAATTTTCGCAATTTTTCTTTCTTTAGCTAGATTTATTCGTCGCCATAAAATCGGTTTTCTCGCTTATATTCGAATTTATGCGTCGTCATAATTTTTCATTCTTTTCTTCCTTGACACGGTAGTTTAGAATGGGATATTCGGGCTGCGTTTAAAATCGCTTCAAAGCGAGCGTTTTTCTCTCGTAATGCTTTCTTCGTTTTCGTATTTTCACTTTATGTTTTTATTATTCGTGTTTTTGTTGTTTTATGTTTTAATCATTTTCGTTTCCGTCATTTTTTTTTTCGTTGTCATTACTTTTTAATTCGTGTTTTTGTTTTCGTTATTTCGTTTAATAGCTTAGTTTTATTTCATTATTGCAATGCATTTATTTCCCGCCTATCCATTTGGATAGGACTCGTCCTGCATTTATTTCCCGTCTACCCGTTTGGGTAGAACTTGCGCTGCATTTATTTCCCGTCTACCCGTTTGGGTAGAACTTGCTCACGCATTTATTTCCCCTCTACCTATTTGGGTAGGGATTGCATTTCTTTAATTCCTGCAATTTATCGCTTTCATTTCAATTTCGTAGAGTGTGTGCGTTTTAATTTAGTGCGTCCTTTTTGTCTTTTCTATCGCTTTTCTTGGTTTTTGCTAAACGCACACCAAGCCCGCGATTGTTATGTTATCATTTTTCGTTTTCAAATTAATGCACTTATTATTGTATTATCGCTTTTCTTGGTTTTTGCTAGACGCACACCAAGCCCGCGATTGTTATCATTGTTTTTAATTAATGCATAAACTTTCATCTATTTTTATATCGGATAAAACAATACGCGTAGCTCGAAGTAACAATACTCGACGGGACCCAGGACCAATACGACTATGTTATGATATTTTCATCATATATATACTACACGCGATAGGTGCGCTTGCCTCTTAGCAAATTAAATAAAATTATTTTCTTACCGAATCTATTTCGGGAAAATAATTTTCCTATCAAGTTTTTGGCGCCGTTGCCGGGGACATTCATCGATATTGCGAAAAAAGTTTACGTTATTGATTTTATCATATTTAAAAAAGCCAAAAAAATTAGAAAACCCCAAAAACTCAAAAATATTTGTTTTTTGATTTTATCATCTTCAAAAACTCAAAAAAAAAATTAAAAAACACTAAAAATTTCAAAAATATATGCTTTTGTATTTTCATCATCTTTAAAAAATCCAAAAAAAAATAAAAAAACCCAAAAAAAAAAAAAAAACTCAAAAATATTTGTTCTTTATTTTTATCATCTTTAAAAACTTCAAAAAAAAAATAATTAAAAACCCCAAAAAAAAAAAAATGATTTCTATTTTATTTTCATTAAAGTTTAAAATGCATATTTAACAAAATCAAATAATATTTTAATTAAAATAACAAAATAATGGAAAACTTTGAAACATAAATCTTAAAGAATTATTGGAATTTTTGAGATAGAATAATAGGTAGTTTTCTCGAAGTAGGAGTACTCGGCAGACCCGCGAGGGGATTTTTGTCGATATTTTGAAAAGGGGAAACCCTATTACTTTTATCCTTGGATTTCACTTCTTCTTCTTTGATTTTTATTTTAAAATTTCTCTTTATTTTTATTTTTATAAAGTATAAAGGTTTTTATAAATATGCATATTTGAAAAATGATGAAAATTGATTTAGGAAACTCCAAAAAAAAAATAATAATATGTGGTTTTACTTTATTTATATATTTCATGCTTTTTGTAAATATAGAAAAACCCAAAATCATATATGATTTTTCTTTCTTTGTTTTTTCTCTTCTTTTTTTATACTTATTTTTGTATGTATATAAATATACATATAAGAAAAAAAATATATGATGAAAAATTCTTAAAGAAAATCCAAAAAAAAAATTTACTTAATGTATTTTCATTTTCTTTTTCTTTTTGTTCTTTTCCTTTTTATCCCTTATTTTTACTTAATATGTATATATGTAATAAAATTAAAAATCAAAAAAATTTATTATGATAAAAACTTATCTTAGAAAAATTCAACAAATTAATATAATTTTGTATCTTTCTTTTCTTTTTGTAAATATCTTTTTCCTTTCTTTCTTTATTTCTTATTTTTATTTTTAGGTTTTATATATTTTTTATCTTATTCAAAATCCAAAAAAATAATGAAAATATTAAAATCCAAAAAAATATATATATAGTTCTACTTTATTTTTGTAACTTAGAAAAATAAGAAAAAGAAATAAAAAACTTATATATTTATATACGATTTTAGCATTTTTACCTCCCCCCCCCCTCTCTTTTGTAAATAACATTTTGTTATTTTGTTTTAACATTTTTTGCAGGTATTAATCCGGTAATCCGTCTCCAAAATAGGGGCGTGCTTTTTCCCCCCTTGTATTTTATTTTCCCTCTTTTTTAATGCTTATGTACATATATAATTAGAATTGTTCCTCATACTTAATTTCAACATTGGGGACAATGTTGATCTTTAAGTATGGGGGTGTTTAGCTCTTTTTGTAATTATTTTTGCCCCTCTCATATTAGAAAAAACCAAAAAATAATAATAATAATAAATTTTATATGTTGCAACATCTTTGTAATAATGTCATAACAAAAATGTGTTGCAACATCTTTGTTCCTCTTTTCACTTACAAAAAAAAAAAAATCTAATATGTAAATAGGAAATAAAATTGAAAAATCCATAAAAATTATATAAATCAAAAAAATTGATGAAAAAAGTTATAAAAATTTTGTTATAACAAAATCCTCACACTTTTGTCATAACACAAAAAATATATATTTTCTTCTCCTTTTTCTCTCTTTCTTTCTTCTTTTCTTTGTTTTGTATTAATGTACATGTTTTTAATAAAATTAAAAATCAAAAAAAAATTTTGATGAAAAAAAATATATTAAAAAAAAAAAAACCAAAAAAGTATTTTGTATGTTTTTTTTTACTCTTCTTAATTTTTCTTCTTTCTTTTTGTTACTTTATTTTTATTAAGTGTTAATATATGTAATTTGTTATAAAAAATAAAAATAAAAAATCACAAAAAATCAAAAAAAAAAATATCATATCTTAAAAACACCAAAAAATTTTTGATGAAAAGAAAAACTTATCAAAAAAACTCCAAAAATAGAATAAAAACCCCTACTTAGCTTTTTGTTATTTCTAAGGCTATGTAGAGTTTATCTTTAAGCGTTTTTCACTATTTTTGATTTGCTAAAACCATTTTATTTGCATCATAGTTTGTAAATTTAAATCAAGGAATTTTGGTAGTAAAGAATTTCTTGTGATTTTAATTTAATTTGAGAACAAAACTTTTAGCACTACCTCGAGTTAACCCTAAATAGATTCGTTTTTGTATTATATTGGCAAACCATCTTTAGATTCAATTATTCTAACTCGAACTTGTGAAACTTTAGGAATATTCTAATCTACTAAATTTTGCTCTCAAATACTCTTTTATTACTCTAGTTTTTCTTTTGAAACCCTCACCCCTTTAGCTTGGCATAAAAAGTAAAAGAAGACGTTTTAAAAGAAATCCTGTGTCAATGGGAATAAAAAGATTCCGTAAACACAGGCACCCAATATTGTTAAAAGAAATCTCGTGTCAATGGGAATAAAAAATAAAATTCCGTAAACACGGGCATTGGGTTAAGTTTAAAAAGATTTCAATTATCCCGCGTAAACCAACGCTGGGAACCAAAGCAAAACCACCAAAAAGGTGGGGTGAGAGGATTAAATCCATCACCCCTAATCCAAGCACTCTTCTTTTTGTCAGGGCTACCCTTTTTCCCTACCCCTTAGCCAATAAAATTGTAAGCTAGATTTTAATTTAAAAAGTTTGCGAGAGCATAATTAGTAGGTTTTATTTATTCTTAAAAATTTTCTTAAAAAAGTTAAAGTTTTATATAATTCTATTTTAATTAAAAGGTGCCAAAAACTGCAATATTCGACGCTATTTAACTAACTTTAGAAGTTTCGCTAAAACTTTTTCGCTCTTTTTAAATTATCTTCACAATTTAGGACTTACCTCTTTAAATCTCCTAAATTTATTTCGATCTCACTTTTGATTAAATAAAATTTTTTAGTAAATTAGAAATTTTATTAAACGTCTTATAGGTATCCCTTACTTTTGCTCTGGAATAGCAAAAGCTTAAGTATGGGGGTGTTTGATAAATAGAAAATATACGCATTTTTCTATATAGTTTTTAGTATAGTTTTAATTAAATTTGTAAATAATATATGTAAATTAATGAATAAAATGTTTGTTTTTGCTATTTTTGTTTTTAACTTAGTTTTATTTTCATTTTATAAATTTTCTGTAATTTTGTTAAGTCACGCCCTCGGACACGCCCGTGTCCAAGGGCGTGTTCAATAATTTCTGATAATTTTCATTTCTGTCTTTTTTCCAGCTCAAACATCAAGTCACGCCCTCGGTCACGCCCGTGACCGAGGTCGTGTACTTGGTCACGCCCGTGTTGGATGTTCAGCCAGATTCAAGCCCAAATGTCAATGTCACGCCCAATGTCACGGCCGTGATCGGGTCACGCCCGTGACCGAGGCCGTGACTCAACAAAGCTTCCAGAAAACCAAAGGACACGTCAGGTGTCACGCCCAGTTCAAGCTCAAGCCTGCCGACATCGAACACGCCCGTGTTCCTTAGAACACGCCCGTGTACTTCCAAAGTCGCCGATCAAACCTTCTAGATGCCAGCCTGGATCCAGCTGTTCTGGCTATTCGCACCCCAAGCCGTGTCACGCCCTCAGACACGCCCGTGACCGAGGGCGTGTAATTCCAAAATTTTGCCTATAAATAGAGGCCGACCCCCTCATCAATTCCCCCTCTTGGAACCTCTTGGAACCTCTTGGAACCTCTTGGCTCCTAATGGATTGCCCTTTTGGGTGATCTTCCACAATATTTTGTCCACTGTTTGTATTTTTTTTATTATTTTCTTTTTTATGTAATTAATTAGGTGTTTATTTTATTTTCTTTTTGTAATATAAATGTTGCAATTAAATGTTTTTAATTTTGTAATTTTATTTCCTGTAAACCCCGTTATTATGGCAATAAATAAATTTAGTTTTTTCGTGCATTCGTAGCGTAATTTCAAATTCTGCAATTTCATATTTCTGCACCGTATTTCAATTCATAACTTAGCTTTATTTCCGCACTTCAATTTTCGCAATTTTTCTTTCTTTAGCTAGATTTATTCGTCGCCATAAAATCGGTTTTCTCGCTTATATTCGAATTTATGCGTCGTCATAATTTTTCATTCTTTTCTTCCTTGACACGGTAGTTTAGAATGGGATATTCGGGCTGCGTTTAAAATCGCTTCAAAGCGAGCGTTTTTCTCTCGTAATGCTTTCTTCGTTTTCGTATTTTCACTTTATGTTTTTATTATTCGTGTTTTTGTTGTTTTATGTTTTAATCATTTTCGTTTCCGTCATTTTTTTTTTCGTTGTCATTACTTTTTAATTCGTGTTTTTGTTTTCGTTATTTCGTTTAATAGCTTAGTTTTATTTCATTATTGCAATGCATTTATTTCCCGCCTATCCATTTGGATAGGACTCGTCCTGCATTTATTTCCCGTCTACCCGTTTGGGTAGAACTTGCGCTGCATTTATTTCCCGTCTACCCGTTTGGGTAGAACTTGCTCACGCATTTATTTCCCCTCTACCTATTTGGGTAGGGATTGCATTTCTTTAATTCCTGCAATTTATCGCTTTCATTTCAATTTCGTAGAGTGTGTGCGTTTTAATTTAGTGCGTCCTTTTTGTCTTTTCTATCGCTTTTCTTGGTTTTTGCTAAACGCACACCAAGCCCGCGATTGTTATGTTATCATTTTTCGTTTTCAAATTAATGCACTTATTATTGTATTATCGCTTTTCTTGGTTTTTGCTAGACGCACACCAAGCCCGCGATTGTTATCATTGTTTTTAATTAATGCATAAACTTTCATCTATTTTTATATCGGATAAAACAATACGCGTAGCTCGAAGTAACAATACTCGACGGGACCCAGGACCAATACGACTATGTTATGATATTTTCATCATATATATACTACACGCGATAGGTGCGCTTGCCTCTTAGCAAATTAAATAAAATTATTTTCTTACCGAATCTATTTCGGGAAAATAATTTTCCTATCACTAACGCTCCGCGATAGAGTGATAACCTTCCTTCAACCAATATCTCCTTCCATATTTTCTCCTCAATCATATGCAGACGGGAGGATTCCAAAAGCTACCGCCGGGCGGTAGAGATGCTGCGTCGTGGTAGAGCATGCTAAATATGCATCCCGCCAATCATTCCTTTTTCTCCACTGTTTCCTTCCCGTCAATTGTTTCTATTTATGTTAGTGCCAACGGTAGTGTTAACACTCAGCGGTAGAGCAATTCTCTTTTCGTCGAACGCATCTTCGTCGAACGGCCTCACATTTCGTCGAATGCAATTTTCATTTCGTTGGACTCAATTTTATCGATCGCTAGCGCTAGCGGTAATGCTAACACAGTTTCATTTCGCCGAATGACAGTTTCGTCGAACGCCAGTTCGTCGAACGTCATCTTCTTTCGTCGAACACCATTTCATCGAGCGCATCTCATTTTGTCGGACTGCGAGCGCCAGCGGTAGTGTTACCGCGCCGCGGTATCAACAGAGAATCATCTTGATGTCGCTTCGACGTCTTTATTTTTCACACTCCTTTGGGGATTGAATGTTGAAGATCCTGCACACTATAAACACAATGCAACTATGATCAAATACAAAAGGATTTGTTATTGTCAAACCAAGAGATGCGGAAAGCATGTTCCAACAAACTCCCCTTTTGATAATAACAAATCCCTTTAGAAAGAAATAGTTCAAAATATAGAAATTGTGTTTATTAAAAAGGATAAGCATGAAATTTAAGACATGCGCAAATGCTCCCCCTAAATGAATGCTTACCCTAAGTGAATTCTCTCCCTACAACAAAAATTCCTTTGAACTTGACTCCCCAAACATGTGAATTTCATTCAAATTTATTCTCCCCCTTTTGGTATTATCAAAAGAGGGTGGAGAGAAAGTCAAACATTAATGTGTACAATAAATGTGTAGTGAGGGAATGAACATGATAAATAGTTAAACGCTTAGGAAAAAATACAATATATAGGAGTGAAAATAGGGAATGTGAAGAAATTGTCATAAGGAAACCACTTGTTGGAAAAACATATTCATGATCGAGCGTACAAGTAGTAAAGAGGTGGAAAGCATGAAGAAATATATTTTTGAAGTGAACATCTATGTAAGAATGGTGAAGCATAGTAGATGATTAAGAGTTTTAGACAAAAAATAGATGTTGTAGCAATTTAAGTACACAAAATGATTTCAGTTGCAACATAACCATAAACTTGTTTTGAAAGGTAAGCAATAAAGAGTACACATGGCGTAGCAGAAAAAAACATGTAAGCATGATACAACATATCAAGTCAAGATAGAATAATACAATGTCTTAAATTGAGAAATCAAATACACTTATACATTGTATTGATCTTGCAAAGCTATCTAGTGCATTTACTTAAGAATTTAGAGAATACATATAGATATGCAATAGACTCCAATTCTCATTAGTAGAAGGCTTACAGGTGATAATGATGTGTACAAAATAGTGTTTTTGATAAAAGTATACATATGAGTTAATCAAAACACATGACATGTATAATGGAATAAATACAACATTATTAAAAATGCATTCTTAGAGTTACTTCTACCCATAAAGCTATATAAATTTTTCAATGCACATAGAAAAGTAGTACAACTACCAAGGTGCTCTGCACACACAATGCTTATTAAGACTTATCAGGGTGCAAAGTAGTGCTTGGGAATCACAATTATTATTTTGAATTTTGGTTATTTGTGATCCGGTGGACAGGAAGAAGTAGTGTAAAAAGAAGTGTTTGCAACAGGGCACTTTACAATTCTCTCCAAGGTGCTCAACCTCACAATGCTCATTAAGACTTATCAGGAGGGTGATTAGTGCTTGGTGGAGTTATCTTTGTCAATTATTCATTTGAATTTTTTGCTTAACGACAAAGGTCTCCGAATTCACTTGTATGTGCAAAAATGTTTTTTGGAAAAGTCTCACTTCTTCAAAAAATAGGTGCATGAAAAAGATTCTCAATTGTGGTGTAGGTAAAACTAAGCATGCATATCAGTAATATTAGGTTGTTACACTACAAAATCATGTAAGAATAGATTAAATTCATATATAGTTTATCAAAAATGTGAGTGAATAAATCATTATCAAATATAAACCATTTACTCATACATAGAGGCTTGCTATGCAATACTACACATGATTTCTATAATCAATTTCAAAGAACACAAAAGATAATGATCAAGGCATGATACAAAACTATGTTATTAAGATACTTGAAATAGAGAATGAAACATTGTATTCTAAACTTGGCAAGATAAACCATATCATGCTTGAAACATTAAAAATTACATCAGTTTTTATAAATTTTAAGTTTTTCAAAAGAAAAAAAAGAAAACAAATAAAAAGCATGTTTTTGTTGTTTTAATTGGTTTTTCAATTTTGTAGTTGTTTTGATATATAGAAAAGCAAAGCATGTTTTTGGTTGGATTTTGATTTATTTTATAGATTGTTTTTTATTTTTAGAATTTCAACAGAAAATGACAGGAACTGGAAAAAAAAAAAGAAAAAGAAACTGGAAATTCAGAAATACCTACTACCGCCAGCGGTACCCAGCTATCGCCGGGCGGTAGTGACAGAACTCGAATTTTGGGGAAAACGTGAAATTTTTCAAAAATTTTCTTTTGAATATATTTGTGCAGATTAGTGACAATGGAGTTCAGCAAAGAAATCAGACATATGCATACACAAAAATGCAGATTTTGCAAGTTTAAGCTAATATGTCCAAAACCCCAAATTCTAGCCTAAGGTGTCACAATACACTTTTAAAATACTTGTGTTTTTCACATGCATGAGAGTTCAGAAATAGATAATATGAAAAACATAAGATAACATGTTTGAGCACAAATATGCATGAGTGAAATGACATAAATAAGTGAAATAATATTCATGCAATGTATACAATATAAGTATGTCTAAGATCAAGATACCCTATCAACATGTCTACACTCTGACCCCATACTAAGTGACAGATGGGCATGAGGAGCTGCACGCATGCCATAGGTTGGGGTGTTAATCCCACTTGCATACAAAAGATAATGCTCAACCTAGAACACTTTCCCCCCAGTGTCTCGCAAGGCCCCACTAGAACCCTTCCCGGTTAAGGACAAGACATGACTTAGCGGTTAGGTTTCTAATGCACACAATACTACGCCCTCGCTATAGTGAGACACATAATGTGGTTGAATGATCATGGGCATACTAAGCATTTAATCTTATTGAACCAAATTTGAAACTATGGCTTTTATGCGAGATTATTTTCTTATTAGATTTGATTTTAAAGCAACATAGTTATTATGAATTTTAACTTTCAATTATTTTTCTTTAAGATTGATTTATTATGGCATCATTAGATAACTAACATGAAAGATAGTATTGATTAGTTGATAATGCTAGAAAGAAGAGTTTGATAACAATTTTCTGATGTAAGATTTATTGCGTTAATGTTGCATGTAGTCAAACCTAGTCATTCAAATTTTGGACATAGAATGAAGTGATGATTATAGTTAATTTATTATTTTAGATATAAAGATGATTCAATGATCTTCAAATAAATGAGATACATGCAAAACATAATTGATTCATATAATGGTCATGATCACAAACTATTTGATGGAATCAATAGGATCTTTTGTAGATTTTTAATATTTGAGTTAAAAAGATCTATTGAATTGGCAGGTTTATTATACATGATCATGAATTTTAACACATAGGAATTATATACTCATAATTAATTGTTCATGATGATATAAATGAGATATTATTAAAGAATATTCATATTCATCCTTTTTGAATGATTAGAGAGAGATATTATAAGGTGAAAACTTAAGATAAATGTAAAGAGAAATATTTTTGGTTATTTTAGAAAGGTTTTGTGAATTTTCTCTTTGATTTTTGAAATCTTAAATAAATCACGTATATATCTAGTTTATGAAAGCATAGTGATGATAAAGGTAATACAATAATTTTTTAGAAAATAATATTTTAGATAAATTAGTATTTAGGAAAATTATGCTACCGTCAGCGTTAGAACCTAACGTCAGGCGCTAGCAACAGAGTTGAGATTTTTTATTTAAACACAAATGATTTTTGCAATTTTTCAATTCCGATTTGACATGATTATGATTAATCATACTAGGGGTAATCAAAATGACGCAAATATATTAAATACCTAAGCAAAACTTGCGCATTTTATAAATTTAGCCTAATACCCCTAAAATACCTTTTAAATCCATTTCGACAATTATTTCATTAGTCTTAATAATACATAACAAATTTAGGATTTAATTTATATATAACTTTCATAGGAAATGGATCTAGAAGAAAAATCATAAAAAGGATAAGTAGATCACTTGAAAAATGATATGACTTTAAATTCAACTTTATTGAATTTGATTTATTTATGAATTTTGGTTTAATATGTGAAAGTCATATCACAAGTTATATAAAGTGATCATATCATGATGGTTCAACAAAAAGGAAAAAAAAGTAGGTTATGCATATCATGAAGTAGAATAATGATATTTCATTTTTAGTTGATTTCTACTTCATGCAAATGATTGGATACTAATGAATGAGAGATTTAGGTATCCAAAGAGGACCGGGTGTGACGGTTCCTTTGGGTACCCAAATACATAATGTTTGCTTTTGGGGTGATAGTGATGAATGGGCCCTTTTGAGTGGAGTTAGTGTTTCATATTTAACTTTGGGCCGCCATTCAAACATTGGTTTAATGTTACTTTTATTTGTCAAATTTCCATGATGATTTTGCAAAACATTATTTATAGGAAATTTGTTTTATCTTTAAGTTTATGTTGGGAGAAAGACGATGTTGTAAATGATAATGATTTGGAATTTCATTTTCAAGCATTTGATATTTTTTATTTCCTTTGTTAGGCTTAGACATATTATGAAAATTCTCTTTTAACTTGCTTTTGGAATTTGCTTGAAATTGTTGATTTGTGTGTTGAGATTTTTTCTTTATAATTTCCTTAAGCAAGTTGACTTTAGTTTCCAATTCATAATTCTTAACTTTAAGATTATGCCTTGCTTTATTATAGGCTATTGTGCTATTTTTAAGAGTGGATACAATATACTCAATATGATTTTGATAATTGTTTCTAAATCCTTCAAATGTTTCATCCATCTCTTTAATTTCAATTTATAGTCTTTACACTTAACACAATCCTTTTTCAAGGATGAATTTTCTAAACATAATCTTTCATTTTGTTCTTTTATAAAAAGAAGTTCCTTTTCAAGTTCCTTGCATTTTTCATTTAAATCATTAAATTCTATACAAGGTGTAATGTTTTCTACTAAGGAGCCATGAATAGAACTAGATAAATTAGAATTTGATTCTTCATTAATTTTTGCCTTTAAATTTTTATTTTCTAAGCGCAAATGTTTATTAGCATTTTTTTATTTCTTAATTTTGTGCTTTGTAGTTTGAAGCAATTGTAATATAGAAATAGAATTAGATACAATAAGAGATTTTGATTTCCTTACAGTGCTTGTGGATGAGGCAAGATTTGAACATATTGTTCCTTTGTCTTCTTCATCTTCCTCTTCCAAACAAGAGTTTCCATCATCCTTTCCGCTTGATGAGCATTCTATGGATCCATCATTTGAGTAAATTTCTTGAATATTTGTGCAAACTTGTATGTTCTCCACTTCTTATGTTTGTTCCATACCTACAGAAGGAGAATCATAAGTTCTTTCAAGAAAATTCCAAATCTCATAAGCGGTAGGTAAAGTATAAATAAGTTTGAAAATATTTTGGTCAAACACACAAAATACACTATTCATAGATTTTGCATTTAAAACAATTTCGTTTCTACTTAGTATCCTAGGTGGCTTTTCAATAGTAATATTCCAAACTTTTTCATCTAAGGCCTTTAGAAAATTTTTCATTAATATTTTCCACCCTCTATAATTTTTGCCCATAAATAAAGGTGGTGATAATACTTTTTCATTTATATTAATATTTTCCCCACTAGTAGAAGCGAGATCATGATCAAGAGACGCCATTATTCCCGGTTGTTAAGCGGATTTGGAATAACCTAGCTTTGATACCACTTGTGGGATCTGTAGGCGCCCTTAGAGAGGGGGGGGGGGGTAAATAAGGGCTTTAAGATTTTCGAGATTATTTAAGAAAATAATTCTCTGTTGCTACCGCCAGTGGTTGAGTTACCGCTCGGCGTTAGTGACAGTGAAAATACTTTTAGGTTAGAACAATGAAAATCATTGAGCACGAATCAGAGATGAAGAAACAAACATATTTTCATTAACATTAAATTGAAATAAATATGATTACAAAAACTTTTCCCAATGACGCTTGGAAAGAGGCGACCAATGAAAACTCTTTTGGTTTTCTATACCGACCCTTCTCCCAAGGACCGGTTGGCTTTAGCCTATCTCTCCCATGATAAGGCCTCAAGCCACTCTAGACCTTCCCTCACCGAAAAGGCCTCAAGCACTCCCTAGATCTACTCTCTAGACCCAGTCGCCAACACGAGGCGAATTCCTCCCTAAGTCCTAACTAGACCTAGTTGCCAACACGAGGAAAATTTCCCCTAGTCCCTGCAAGGCCCTAATCGTCGTGTGGCAAATTCCTTTACCGAACAAAAGATATATAGGTTACAATTAGAAATTAAAACAAAACACAAACTAAAAACTCATTCAAAAGAAGAACTTGATGTCGATGTAGATACGATCAGATTGGTCTTCAAGTTCTTTGCGTTCACGAACGTTGACGAAGTTCTTTGGGCTGCTTGGAGAAGGCTCACACGAGTGCTCTGAATATATGGCTTCAATTCATTCTATAACAGCAATCATCAATGGAGGAAGCGCGCGTCTTTAAATAGAATCAGTCGGTACCGCCTGCGGTAGTACTACAGCCCCGCGGTAGCCACATTAGGCAATGATCAAGCATATGGATTGTGGCAACTTAGACAACTTTTGAGCGCCAAACTTTGAGCTTCGACTAGCATGCTGCGGTAACGCTAACTCTCCGCGATAGCGAGATAACTTTCCTTCAGCCAATACCTTCTTCCATATTTGCTCCTCAATCACATGCAGACGGGAGGATTCCAAAAGCTACTGTCGGGCGGTAGAGATGCCACGCCGTGGTAGAGCATGCTAAATATGCATCCCGCAAATCATTCCTTTTTCTCCACAGTTTCCTTCCTGTCAATTGTTTCCATTTATGCTAGCGCCAGCGGTAGCGCTAACGCTCCGCGGTAGAGAAATTCTCTTTTCGTCGAATGCATCATCGTCGAACGACCTCACATTTCGTCGAATGCTGTTTTCATTTCGTCGGACTCAATTTCATCGATCGCTAGAACCAGCAGTAGTGCTAACACAGTTTCATTTCATCGAATGCCAGTTTCATCGAATGCCAGTTCGTCGAACGACATCTTCTTTCGTTGAACACCATTTCATCAAGCGCATCTCATTTCGTCGGACCGCTAGCGCCAGCGGTAGTGTTAGTGCATCACGGTATCAACCGAGAATCATCCTGATGTCGCTTCAACATCTTTCTTTTTCACACTCCTTTGGGGATTGAATGCTGAAGATCCTGCACACTATAAACACAATGCAAGTATGATCAAATACAATAGGATTTGTTATTGTCAAACCAAGAGATGCGAAAAGCATGTTCCAACAGGGCCTGCTAGTCGTGACACCCACAGAAGCTGGCAGTTAGAATCTAGACCGGTTGGGTTGTGTTCTTGGTGTTCTCTTCCTAAGACCCCTTCCATGTTATGAAGACTCAGCATGATGCGAGCAGTACACAGGGTCTCTACTATGTGTTCTTAGCGTCGAGGCATACATAGGCCTAGGTATGGTAGTGTTCATACCCGCATAGTAGTGGAGGATCCCATTCCGCTATCTCCGTCTGGCCACGACGTGAGGTGCCTGAGTGGTTAGATATCCTTGAAAAGCGGGAACTACGGTTCTATGTCGACATAGCAAATATGCATGGGTGAGTCATCATATCAGAATCATTGCATTGCATTCATCCTTTCATGATCATAGCATTTCACCGCATTGGATCCTCATCATATAAACTTGTATGGGCATCCTTATAAGTTAAGTTCAATTTAGTTATCTATATACTCTGCTTGCTTATACTCTGTCGCTGACCATATTACTTGTTAGATGTACTTTTTATACATTTGATATACTACTATGATTACATCTTTCCTTGCCACTTGCTTTTACCACTATTGTTTATATTGCATCTTCTCTTCATTCCCTTCTGCCTGGTGCCTTGGAGTCGCCGGGGGAGAGGATGTATAGCCACTTAGTCTTTATGACTAACTGTTGTTGCGCCCCTCTTTTTAGGAGCGCACCCAGGAGCAGCAGCACACGACGTTGGAGGCAGATAGCCAGTTCACGATGACAGGGCCGGAGACCACGAGACCATCATTACCGTCGGTAACAGATGTTAGCGATAGTTTGAGATGTAGCCCTTGGGGCTTTTCTTTTGATACTCTGATATTTTTAGGAGCTCTCGGAGCTACCTGTCTTTCGTATAATTGTGACACATTTACTGATATGTGAATTTATGGCTTCTATTGCTTTTCTATTATTGATGGGTTGGCATGATCATATGTGAGAATAGCCGGCATGATAGGCGCCTTGTGGAGGGGGTCTAGCCCGAGTGCTGGCACTTACGCAAGGCGGATGATTGGGCATAGGACTCCCCTCGGTCGTGTCTTGTGTTCCGGGAGGGGGGCTTACAATGGACTTCTCTCAGTGGATCTAGGCTCGTCTTGCAATTTGGTGTTCTAAAGCTCCATTAATAGCATTCTATCATCCTTCTTCCCCCCCCCCCCCCCCCCCCTCTCTCTCGCAACGCAAACCTAACAAATGATTCCAAATGAATAATAAGACTTGGGCTAGGGGTTTCAGCCCTTTCTGAAGTCTTCAATGATCATTTCTTAGGCATCCGATCAAGTCCCAAGTGAAATAGATAGCCTAGATCGCATACTTTATGTCCTTTAATCTGCCAACGAGTTACCATGTGGTGTTGCCTACAATGCCGCAGTATATCCAAGGAAGAAGACTCATTTAGTCGGACTCTACCGACAACTGTAGCACTTATCACACAACGACAAGGGATAGAGCTTCGTTTTCACTATCTAGACGAGTAAAGGCGGTAGAGACTACTGCACCGTTCTAGCTCCCAGGTTCTCATAATTTCCTCAATGAGAAAATGGGGGTGTTACATAGCGTAGAAATAAAGTGCTGCCGCAACTGAGCTTAACATTATCCTCCTATGGCTATAGGGTACCCTCCAAAGAAATGCATCGACGACGATGGCAATATGCTTGCCTGGTCACACTCTCTCCACTGCTTTGGCAAAATCTAATTCTACAAATTGATAGGGCATGGTATTTGGATGAAACATTAATCTTGTGTTTAAGGTGAGATAAGTCAAATGATAAACATGAAGGCTTTAGTCACACTTATAGATATGAGAGCTAGCATCAAAATTGATCTACCACCAAAAAGAAATGAGAAGTGACACCCTCAGACTTGAATTTTTGCAAATGGGGACACTTCCACATTAGCCAAACATTAACTCTCCTTTTCTATTAAGATTTTTATTTTTATTTTTTTCTTGTGTTCTTCTTTTCTCTTTTTTCAAATGATGTTTCTTTTAAAACGTTTTTTCAAAAGCACCCAAATGATAAGCTTTAAATGCACACCACATCACAACATTTCAACTTAAAAACCACAAGTAGAAAAATTAGATTTTGAATTTAAGCTCAAATCTAAGTGTGAGATTAGGTTGATCTTTTAGGATTTGGTGAGTATATGGTGGGGTTGAACCAAAAGGATGAGTGTAAGGCCTAAAGAGGGTTTGCAATAGATCATGCAGGTACTGATGTAAAGGCTCAAACAATCCAAAGAAAGGCCTAAGTCATTTTTGCAAAATTAAACCTAAGCATATGCTTTGAGAGTCACTAAGGGCAAGTTCTAGACATCAAGAAAGGATACCCTTTTGTCAAAGTCAGATAATACCCAACTAGTGGCTTGATACACATTCCTATACTTATCTACGAACAAAATCGTGTTCTAAATAGAAGTGGATATACACAATTGATATGAAGTAGAAAAACATAAAATAAAATGCATATGAAGAAGTTAATTCTAGAATGAAATCCTATTGACACACACATGCACTAAACTAGGAGCTCTGCATGAGTCACTATACACTCCCCTTATCACATTCTTAAAGAAATTTATACTAATCTAACACATAAGAAAAAGAGTGAGAAAACTTGAAAATGAATAATTGATAGACTACTAATCTCGTGGGGTGCTAAAATGAAAATATATGAGTGTGGGAAAATTTTTAATTGATCACATTTTTGATAAATCAGTGCCTAATCAGAATGAAAAATATGTGTGGGTGAGCAATCAAATAACACTATCTACCCCCTAGAAATAAATGTAACATTGCCCTCAATGCAAATGTGAATTTGAAATATAAGCAGACATAGAAACACATTACCCAATGCTCGAGAATGGGGAATTCCATGCTAACATAAAATCTGAATTTGAGCAAAGAATGTGATCCTGGTCCTGGCTCGGCCAAAGTTTATCTGTTGGCTCACTAGACTGTGCAGGGGGATTAACGCCAATAAAATAAGAAATATAAGAAAATATTGAAATAAAAATGCAGATAATCATGGGATGCCTCCCAAGAGTGCTTTGTTTATTGTCCTTGAGCTGAACCAAATTCCTGTATTAGTAGTTTATACTATTGTCGTGGCATAAAGGAAAATTTAATTTAAGCAACTAAATAATGTTCTGAAAATGAAAAGTTTTTTAAACAGACCAAAGATGGGAAAGAGATAAGCTACATGCTAATTCATAATGGTTCTTAGCTTGGAGTGATGAAAAGGATGAAATACCAGTGCTTCAGCTTGAGTGAGAATACTTCCCACCCAACTTTGCACACGATAATTTGACATTTGCGATTGCATGAACAACGAGCTCCTCCCTCACTCTCATCTTAAGTTTAACTGTCGGTGATCTCCACCGAGTGTTTCTCAACTTAATCCCCTGAGAAGACAAATCAGTGAGCCGTGGTGCCAGATCCAGCTCCACCGCATCGGGTGAGGCAAGGCCTGCCCAATGAACATTCTTCAAAATCTTCAGTTCAGCTAGCCCCTCCTTCTGGGCAGCATAACCAACAAAAAAAATATCCCCCATTACATCATCAATCGATACCGCCTCCTCTCAAGGCTCCACAACCTGCACTGTCTCATCATCTTCTTTTCTCTTTTCTTCTTCTTTCTCATCTCCTTCTTCTTTCTTCTCAACTTTCTCTTTTTATTCTTCTTTTTTCTCAGCATCTGGCTCCGCACACACACTCAAAAAACTATTAGAAGGAGTATTGCACCAAGGTGTAGTATCCAAATCATCACATAAAATAGAAACGGTGTCATCATTGGCCTCCTTGGATGGAAAGGTGATGCACCCTTCCGCGAGATGTAGAGTGGCACCCATAGTTTTTAATATTGGTAACCCGAAAATAGGTGGATAATTTCTTTTGGGTGTCCCATAATTTGAAACTCTACAGTGAATTTACACCCATACAAGGTGACATCAACGTCATTTACAGTCCCAACAGTAACAACATTGGCACCATTTGCCAAGGTTAGTGACACAACTTTATCGGCGATTGGATCAATGTTACATTTCTAAACATCCTGGAGTGTAATGATATTACACGATGAGCTCGTGTCCACCAAACAGGGCATATCATTATTCTATTGAATATGCCATATACATAAATTGTATGGTCATAAAAAAGGCGGACACAGAAAAGTTATTTAGTATAAATAAGCAGGTAATGCTAAAAAGTCCCATTTTTCATTCCTTTTAAAATGTACGTATATATTGTTTCTATATGCCAGCATTTACAAAAAAGAGCATGCAGGCACATTTTAGAACATAACATACATTGAAAATAAAGAAATTCAATCTTCTCGAATGTCTCTTCCGCATTCACCTTGCATTTGATTTTTCTTCCTAGGTTCAGTGTTGGATGAACTTCCAGATGAGTATGCTGCTTCAAGCAAATGACTAATCAAACCCATGGAAGAGGAGAACGAAGAGATGGAAGAAGATATGCTGGTCTCTCTTGAGGTTTCTGTCTCCGCTCTGTCCACGTTCTGACCCACTCCCCTAAGGAAATTGAAGTTATCTTTGCCCGCCTCCTTCATCCATGCTGCCCTAAACCTTCGTTCACTGCGAACTTGTGGTTTCGTCTGGAGACCGCTAAAGTCACCCTTGAAAAAGGTAAAACTATCAGGCTAATTGTGAACTTTGTTAGGGAGGTTTAGTAACTATATGAGTTAAACCGAAGTAGTGGAGACCTCCGAAACACAGTTTATTTCCCTTCTTTTTTGACATTGAATGCATGAAAGTTTTTTCTTCTGAAGAGGTTCATTGTGAAGTGATGTAGAAATAATTTATTCGCCGCAGGAAAATCTTTTGTTGATGAGGATAGAATTCGGCGGGCTCTTTCGAGGCGTCTCGCGAGTACTCCTACTTTGAGAAACTAACCATTATCGTACTTCGATGAATAGAAGTAATGGTCTTTCCTTCTTTCGGAATATCGACGATTACGCCGCGGCGGTGGCGCTGAAAACTATATATAAAAAAAGGAAATTATGAAATTGGAGAGAAAAAGCTTCCTGCGGAGTTTTTTTATCGTTTATCCAAACTACTCATTCGATAAAGGCAAGTATACCGTATCGCGTATAGTATAGGATATTTTCAAAAAATTATCAAGGACGTATTAAACTCGGGTTTGTCGAGTACTTCTACTTCGAGAAAGTTAACTATTATTTCATCGGGAATAATATTTGAAAGGAGTGATAATTAAGCTAAATAAAAGAGAACAAAAAGAGAAATATAGAAAAACAAAACTTGATTTAAACTTGCTTTGAAATGAAATAAAAAGATAAATACTATCATTCAACTCTATACCTTGACCGTATGGATTCCTGAAGCTCGAACATGCCTCTCTCGAAGTTAATGCCCAACTAAGCTTAGGAAAAATCAACCGGACTCTCGTCCTATAATTGTTTACCTAGGACTTGCTTTACGCTGATGAATCCCGTTATAAGATTTGACTCCTATCGAGAAGATTTATGTCATCCTCTCTCGAGGGGTGCGTACAACTATTTTTATTCTCGAGTGATCAATTCGTACGCACGGCCTCTCGGCTAACTAGAATACGA
Organism: Dactylorhiza incarnata; assembly: GCA_033032865.1. Lineage (NCBI taxonomy): Eukaryota > Viridiplantae > Streptophyta > Magnoliopsida > Asparagales > Orchidaceae > Dactylorhiza > Dactylorhiza incarnata. The sequence goes on from JAWHQI010000068.1 coordinate 7,565,544, forward strand.
AAACTAATACCGAAATTCATAACCGGAATATGAACTCGATATCGTTATATTTCGAGAATAAATCTAAGGGGAGAAGAAATGATAATAAGGAAAAGATAATTTCGAATCAAAGCTTGCTAAAAATAAAAAACTACTAAAAATTAGCTAAAGGAAAAATAAGAAAAAAGAGAAGAGGAGAGAAGATGAGATTTTTGCATAAGTAAAAGGAAGAGCTTAAAATTTCATTTCATAAATAAAAGAGATTACATAAATTGAAAACTATATTACATTGCATGAAAGTAAATCTAAACTACCTTGCATGGAATGAAAATACAAAAATTAAACTAAACTTAAGAATGGAAATTGCATTAATAAAAAAACCTAACTAAAACATGAAAAATAAGGAAAACTGTACAAGAACAACCCAAATGGGCAGGGGGCAGGAGAGGGGTTTGCTGGAAATGAGCTTCAGAATTTATTGGAGAAATTTTGGGGTTACACGCCCTCGGTTACGGGCGTGACCTAGGGCGACTAATACTTTTTCTGCACGGTTGTGACATCGGCGTGGCTCTTGCGTGACGGTGCGGCGAAAAAGGACTTTACACGCCCGTGTAACTTTTGTCACGGGTGTGTACCTGGGCGGCTTCAATCAAGGCAGTTGGGCTTGAATTCGGCGCTGCGGCAAAAAAAGGACTTTACACGCCCGTATAACTTTGGTCACGTGCGTGACATATGAGTCACGGGCGTGACTCATGTTGACTTCTCGATGGCTTCTCCATGTCTCGACGGCCGCCCGCTGGGTTGATTATAAGATTACACGCCCGCCTGGATAGAGAGCTCGTTGAATGCAGCTCGGGATTCATCGAAGGCAGAGAGATTTCGTCGAACGCAGCTCAGGTTACGTCGAACGCCTATGCAGAGAGATTTCGTCTAACGCAGCTCGAGTTTCGTTGAACGCAGATCAATTTTTGTCGAACGCCTAGGCAGAGAGCATTCGTCAAACGCAGCTCAAGTTTCATCGAACGCAGCTCGGTTTTCTTCGAACGCCTGGGCAGAGAGCGTTCGTCGAACGCAGCTCGAGTTTCGTCGAACGCAGCTTGAGTTTCGTCGAACGTAGATCTTTAGGTCACACGCCCTTGGTCACTGGCGTGACTTGTGATTTTCCCCAATTTTTCCCAAAATTCTGAAAAAATTGAAATTAAGCTAAGTTAGAAGCAAAATTACAAAATAACTACTTATGACCTAAAATTGACATGAAAAAAAATACATATTAAATTTTTACAAAATTTTCTGTTAAAAAGTTATATAAAAACTACTTATCAAATACCCTCACACTTAAGCTTTTGCTATTCCAGAGCAAAAGTATGAGAAATATTTATAAGATATTTAAAAAGATTTTTAATTAAGACTAAAAATTTATTGAATCACAAGTAAGCTAAAAAGAAAATTTAAGGATTGACGAATAATATGAGAAAAATAAGTCCTAAATTATGAAATTAGAATAATAAGAGAAAAAAATTTAGCCAATAGTTCTCAAAAATAATAACTAGTAAACAAGATTGAGTAATAAGTAAACAAAATTAGATTTAAAATTATAAAAACCATAACTTTGAAAAGGCTAAAGGAAAAAGTAACCTACTAAATATTGCTCTCCATAACATATTTTAAATCTAGATCAAAGATATTGGCTTAGGGAGAAGTTCATAAAATTTGGCATAAGAAGAGATCTTAGAATGAAGGTGATGGATTTTATCCTCTCATCATACTATTTTTTAATTTTTAATTCTCTTCTAATAAAAAACCAAAATGTATATGTTTAGGGAATAATAAATTTTATCCTCTTATTCCCATGACATATGATCTTTTAAAATACCTTTTTTATGCCATCAAAGGGGTAGGGTAGAGAAAATTTTCTAGCTTATAAATTAAATTATTTTGAGAGCAAATTTTAGTAAATTAAACTTTCCTAAGATTCTAAAAGCATGAGGTAGAAATATTTAAAATCTAAAGGTGTTAAGCACAATTACTACCAAATTGAAACTATTTAAATAAAGGAGAATAAATGCTAAAAAGTTTCTCTAATCAAAATAAAATCATAAAATATTTCTTAACACTAAATCACTTAAACAAAAATTAGATTTAGCAAACCATGATAGAATAAAGGATTAGCAAATTAAAAATAAAAACAAAAAATGCTTATAAATAAGCTCATAAAAAGATGATTTTGGGAATAACAAAAACCAATGTAAGGGCTTATTATATTTTGGGGTTTTTCTAACTTTTCATCAATTTTTTTGAAAATTTTAATATCATCTATTTTTTGGATTTTTGATATTAAATTGTTTTTTGGATTTTTGATATTAAATAAACAATAAAAATGCTAAACATAAACTAAATTTTTTTTTTGCTAATTCTTGGACTTACCGAGGTATACCCCATGAAGGGTTCTCAACGGTAGTAGGAGGTGAGATGGGGTGAGGTCCCAAACGTCCCTTTCCAAGATTTAAATTTTTTATTTTCTAATTTTTTTAAGATTTTGGGTTTTCTAATTTTTTTTTGAAAAAGCTAATTTTTCTTTTTTGTAAAAGACAACATAAAAGGAAATACACTATGTACAAAAAGGAAATAACTATGTACAAACAAAACATTTTTGGAATTTTGGGATTTTTAAATTTTTTTGGAAATTTTTTACGATTTTATAATTTAAAAGAAAGAGAAATATACCCCCATACTTAAAATTCAACATTGTCCCCAATGTTGAAAGCTAAGTATGAAGAACAAATAAAATACAAACATAATATTATGAAAGAAAAAGAACAAGGAGGGGGAAAGAAGCACGTCCCTGATTTGGAGACGGACGACCACCACGATCACCTGCAAAAATTTCTTTTAAAACCAAAACACAAAATCAAAAGAAATAAAACATAAATGTTACTAATTAATTTTTTTTGAATTTTTGATAAAATTAATAGTGCTTTCTGTTTTCAAAATATCGACAAAATATGTCCCCGGCAACGGCGCCAAAAACTTGATGTAGAAATAATTTATTCGACGCAGGAAAAGCTTTTGTTGATGAGGATAGAATTCGGCGGGCGCTTTCGAGGCGTCTCACGAGTACTCCTTCTTTGAGAAACTAACCATTATCCTACTTCGATGAATAGAAGTAATGGTCTTTCCTTCTTTTGGAATATCGACGATTACGCTGCGGCGGCGGCGTCAAAAACTATATACAAAAAATGGAAAATAAGAAATTGGAGAGGAAAAGCTTCCTGCGGAGTTTTAGTATCATTTATCCAAACTACTCATTCGATAAATGCAAGTATACCGTAGCGCGTATAGTATAGGAGATAAATACTATCATTCAACTCTATACCTTGACCGTGGGGATTCCTGAAGATCGAACATGCCTCTCTAGAGGTTAATGCCCAACTAAGCTTACGAAAAATCAACCGGACTCTCGTCATATAATTGATTACCTAGGACTTGCTTTACGCTGATAAATCCCGCTATATGATTTGAATCCTATCCAGAAGATTTATGTCATCCTCTCTCGAGGGGTGCGTGCAACTATTTTTATTCTCGAGTGATCGATTCGTACGCACGGCCTCTCGGCTAACTAGAATACGAAAACAAATACCGAAATTCATAACCGGAATATGAACTCGATATCGTTATATTTCGAGAATAAATCTAAGGGGTGAAGAAATGATAATAAGGAAAAGATAATATCGAATCAAAGCTTGCTAAAAATCAAGAACTACTAAAAATTAGCTAAAGGAAAAATAAGAAAAAAGAGAAGAGGAGAGAAGATGAGATTTTTGCATAAGTAAAAGGAAGAGCTTAAAATTTCATTTCATAAATAAAAGAGATTGCATAAATTGAAAACTACATTACATTGCATGAAAGTAAATCTAAACTAGCTTGCATGGAATGAAAATACAAAAATTAAACTAAGCTTAAGAAAGGAAATTGCATTAATAAAAACAACTAACTAAAACATGAAAAACAAGGAAAACTATACAAGAACAACCCAAATGGGCAGGGGTGGGAGAGGGGTTTACTGGAAATGAGCTTCAGAATTTATAGGAGAAATTTTGGGGTTACACGCCCTAGGTCATAGGCGTGACCTAGAGCGTGTAATACTTGTTCTGCACGGCTGCGACATCAGCGTGGGTCTTGCGTGACGGTGCGGCGAAAAAGGACTTTACACGCCCGTGTAACTTTTGTCACGGGCGTGTACCTGGGCGGCTTCAATCAATGCAGCGTGGGCTTGAATTCGGCGCTGCGGAGAAAAAAGACTTTACACACCCGTGTAACTTTGGTCACGGGCGTGTACTTGGGCGGCTTCAATAAATGCAGGGTGGGCTTGAATTTGGCACGGCAGAAAGCAGGGATCACACGCGAAAGTCACGGGCATGACATATGAGTCACGGGCGTGACTCATGTTGACTTCTCGACGGTTTCTCCATGTCTCGACGGCCGCCTTCTTGGAAGAGTCTAAGATTACACGCCCTCCTGGATAGAGAGTTCGTCAAACGCAGCTCGGGCTTCGTCGAAGGCAGAGAGATTTTGTCGAACGTTGCTCGGGTTTCGCCGAACGCCTGGGCAAAGAGATTTCATCGAACGCAGCTCGGGTTTTGTCGAACGCAGCTCGGTTTTCGTCGAACGCCTAGGCAGAGAGCGTTCGTCGAACACAGCTCGAGTTTCGTCGAACGCAGCTCGGTTTTCGTCGAATGCCTGGGCATAGAGCGTTCGTCGAACGCAGCTCGAGTTTCGTCGAACGCAGCTCGGTTTTCGTCGAACGCCTGGGCAGAGAGCGTTCGTCGAACACAACTCGAGTTTCGTCGAATGCAGATTTTTAGGTCACATTCCCTTGGTCACGGGCGTGACTGAGGGTGTGACTTATGATTTTCTCCATTTTTTCCCAAAATTCTGCAAAAATTGAAATTAAGCTAAGTTAGAAACAAAATTACAAAATAACTACTTATGACCTAAAATTGACATGACAATGAAAAATACATATTAAATAATTACAAAATTTTCTATTAAAAAGTTATATAAAAACTACTTATCATGAAGCGAACACCCTCCATTTGCATGTAGATTATAGGAATAACTGAAGCAATGGAGTTCAGAGTGAAATGCATGGGCACCACCCCGAAGTGGTTGAAGATCTCTATCACCTCCAAAAAAGCAGGAATCTGCCAACCATAGTCAAAGTGATCAAGGGGAATAATGATCTCATCTGTATAGAAAATGTTCAATCTTTCTTCTTACTTGGGCAACCACGCGATGTTCAAACTCCCTCGCATGTGATTCTTCAAGAAGTTATCTAACTCAAGTTGGGACACCTTTAATGTTATAGGGTGACAGAATTAAAAGTTTTGGCAGCAAAAGAGCATATAAAAGACATTTCCGGAGTCTACCCAAATTTTTGCTTTGGTTTCATCTGAAGGAAGTGATTTCTGAGCTACGCTTCCCCTCTATTTATAAATTCCTAGGGTGGTAGTCGAAAATGCGCAAGGTAAAGTTGTCATGCGGTCTCTGCCAATATCCGAGTAAGCTCATTCTTGTTCCCTACAAATAATGACAAAGAGTAAAGTGAAGTGTACGGACAACATATAAGTGTGTGGACCATCAATGCACTCAAATAACATTTGCATGGTTTGTCGTGCGACCTAAATTTCCTCCCCTGCAATGAACAAAAGAAAGTAAACAAAATACATGGACAACACATTCACGTCCCCAACAATGAGCGCCACCTTAACATATCAGTGATAACATAAACAATTGTAAGGTAAGAGCAAAGCATAATAGTTTACAAGTACTATTGAAAATGTAAATGATTGCAGAGGTCGGGAGCAAATATCATAAGTCCAATTTACAACAATTCACAACACAAGGTGCAAAAAAGAAATCTTTTTCACGGGTGACCATGCTCCCTCCCAATATGTTCCACCTCATCCTAGAGCAACACATTGAGTAGATCACCTGAGAAATGTTGTGATTAACTTGGAATATCATTTGTTGAATCCGCACAACATCCCTCTCCACGTGAGTGTCAAAAGGAACTACTGTTATTGTCGTGGCCTAAACAGGATCTGTCCTATTGTGGACTTGCGGTGTGATATCCATGGTCTCGACTATAACCTTCTTCTTAAAATACTCAAGCTCCAAAGATAGGGTGGTCATCTTTCCCTTATAATACTTCACATCCTTTTCAAAATAATATATTTTCTCATGTAGTGCCCATATTTTTTTGAGAGGATTTTCTATCTATACGCAATTTCTCTCTCCCTCACCTTCACCTACTTTAACTCCTTCCATAGCGGTGCCAGTACTTCCTCAAGCAATGGAGGTGGAGGAGGCGTGGATCCTACAAAAAGGAACCGCTAGGTTGAGTAATTTTTATGCTAAGAAAATTAGCAAGTGTAGAAATGCGGAAATACATTCAATATCCGCAGGTAGTAAGTAACTGCATGACCGTAGAATCTCATACACATCTCGAATAACATGAAAACTTTGTCTGATATGGGAAGGAGAGGACGTTTCCTCCAACCATTGTCATCGCGCATAAGCCCCTGTTTCCACTCCAACTCTCCTTTTCACCGCCATTGTTTTAACTCCTCATGAATTAAGGGAGGCTCACCTTCCATAGGAATTATGAATGTCTCCGGTCTCCTGAGAGGTGTTGCAGTCATGAAAATTGATGCCTATCCCTGAGGCTCTAAGCTTGTGTCCGCGACCGTTTAGCCTTTGGTCTTCTACAAATTATCTACCACTGCATCCTTGTCCACAATAGTCTTATCCATATCCACCTTGTCTTCTATCATCGCGTCTGCTGCTCCTCCAACACCTACAAGCTTATCCTTTTTTACTTTCATTAGTCTATTCTCCAATGCATAAGAGGTTTCTTCCTTGTCCACTACCTCCTTGTCTACTTTCGCATTCATTTTTGCCTCTGTGCCTTCCTTAACCCTTTCCTTGGAATCAACTTTGGCCTTTATCTTCCTCAGCTCTTACATCTCTATTAGATCATTTTCAATGATCAAAAGTTCCTCAGTAACCATCTCAGTCCCCAGAATTTTTCCCTGTAGGTGTTCTATGGGTTTCTCCTTCTCAGATCATTCATGCAAAGCTAAGGTGCTCGCGACAACTATACTCGAGTCCACGACGACACCCTATCCTTCGGACCCAGCCATCACAATTGTTTCAAGGGATGGCTATCCAGATGCCTGCTTGAATTCCCTTTCTTTAAGAATAACATCATTCAGGTTGTGCGCAACATGTTCGTCGATCCCTTCGTGGACCTTGGTTCTTTTCTGCTTTTATCTTCCTAGAAATATACCTCAGAGGTCTGTTGCTTCCTCTTCTTCATGTCCTTCCTCTTCTTCTTACCAACATCTCTTGTGACTGCATGCCTGCTAGAGCATCTTTGTTGTGTATGAGACCTTCTTCTCACAGATGCCTCATCTGTCTCACTTTGCGTCACAAGTAATCCCATTTCATCAATTGTAGACCATGCATGCAGTTTGTTAGTGATTTTGACAACCGCGAGATCTTCATTAGAGTGTCCAAGTACCTCAAAGATCTTGTATGCATCAATATCATACTAAGATGTGGTCATCATCAAGTGTCAGTACTTCCAAGGACCTCTATAATATTGATAATAGGATAAGGCTCGACAGGAGTAATCGCAATGGGCTATGAAGCAACATGCTTAGCTTTTCTGTTATACTTCTTCTCTGATGAGGTTGACGAAAATGCTTTCTTTTATTCACCCTTATGTTCTCCAATTTTCTTATTTCATGGAGAGGTGCAACTTTGGAACTTTTGTTGGAGCATCACCATCAAACTCTTATTTTCACTAGACACCTAATGAAATGAAAATCTGCACCATTGCTTTATTGTAACAGTGTACAACCCCTATTCTCCAAGGGTGGGACCCCCTCAAAGCCACACATGCAGAAGTCAAAGTTAATGGTCAACCGAAGATATCAGACAGCTTACCAGGACTATGTAACCCCGGGTGCGAGTAGTGACTTACTCTCCTCAAACTGGCAACTAGGGGTAGACCTCAGAGCTACTCATAAAGATGGGCAAGAAGGACAAGGGCATCGACCAACTAGCTGGCCATTAGCTCGTCCAAGGGCTTTAATCACCCATCTTAGAGGGGACACGGAACATTTGCCTACACCCCATCCCCCAGGATTTCTCTTTAAATAGACCCCCAGGGTTAACAGGAATGACCCTTGTGAAAAATTAGAGCTCTTACCCCCCCCCCCCCCATATAGGCGAGAACCTTACCAAGTCAGTGCTTTCCTAGTACCAAGCTCGACCATTCTTTGTTTGTGGAGGAGAAGACTCCTTTGAGCTTCTGGGTAAGTGGTGGGACCTCCATGCCGCAGCACCTAGGGTTCTGTTAATTGTTAACTTAGCTTCCTCGTCATCACCAGTCAGGCCATCTAGTCGAACTGCTGGGCGAGTAGCCTCCGGCTGCATTGATACAAAGTTTGGATCCGGGATTTTCTAGGCTTCAACACTTTGGTGCGGTAAGCGTGGATTGTAGCTAGAGGGAGAAAGTCTAGTAAGAAGACGAGATGGTTGTAGTTGGCGACCATGAGGAGGTAGTTAGCAACTCAGACAGAGGCGACGAGTTTGTAACGTTAGCAATTTTTGAAGAGTTTGCGCGGCGTCTAGAGGGCACCGTGCGAGCAGCTCTCCAACCTCGCACAGAAGGCACGACGACCTAGCCTCATCGCTCGGTTCTGACCGAGGAAGGTGGTCCCCCTAGACGAGCAGGGAAAGAACACGAGTGTTGGGAATAGTGCCCAGCAATGTTCCTGATTTGAAGAAGTGCTCAGCTCAATGATAAGTACAAGGTGTATTTAATGTTATATTAAGTTCATGTTTGCAGAGATCAGACAATATGTCCAGTACTTCAATAATTGCCTAAGTACAATATCATCAAAAAAAGACTGGACCTATCGTCAACAAGTATAGGCACATCATTAAAATGATGAGCAAAGCAAAGAAGAATGATCATGTTTGTTGTCATAAAAGTACCAAACGTATCGTCGACAACAACATGCATATCGTTGAAATGATATGCAGAGCAAAGTAGAGTGATCATATCGGTCATTGTCGAGACAACATGCGTATGATAATATCGTTGTGACTTCAACACTACAACACCTCACAACGATATCAGAAAGCCCAGATGAAGAAGGAGACTTAAGCACAACACATGACAAGATGTCGACGATATCGTCGAAAAGAAGGCTTGGCGTCGATAAGGCTAAGTCAGAATGAATATCATCGAAAGAAGCCTTGACGTCGATAAGGATATGTCAGAATGAATATCGTCAAAAAGAATCCTTGACGTCGATAAGGCTAAGTCAGAATGAATGTCCTTAAAAAGACAAAGGGAAGGTTAGTGTCAAAGATATCGTTGAAATGAAGTTGTGTTGTCGATAAGACTGATGCCGATGACATCGTCGTAAAGAAGGCGTGACGTCGAGAAGACTAAAGAAGGTCATATGAAGACAGGCAGTTGCTGAAGAATAGTCTGTCGACATGATAACAATTATGTCATCGACAAGATAAGGTGGTTATAGCGATATCGAGCAGACAAGAAGATCACACAGACATCAGTAAGATGACATCATGATTATCTGAAGTGGATGTGCAGAAGGGATGTTCCATGTCATCGAGATATCTCTATCTGAAAAAGAGGGAAGGAGATTTGAAGATGTGTCCTAGTTCAAGACAACGACAAGTCCCGTCGTCGAGATATTATCCATTTTGTCGTGACAGTGGAAATATCATCGAGGCAGATTCAAAAGTAGTCCGACGCGCTGTCAGCATTTAATGCCGCCTGATTGTCCAATCAGCGCGTGCTCTTGAGGGATGGGCGTCTGTCAGTAAAGGACATCATAGGTGATCGTTAAGCGGCTCATCCGTCCTATAAAAGGGAACAGTGATGCCCTAAAAAAAGAGAGAACGGAGGAACGAAAAAGTATCACGCTGAGCATTTTGAAAAGAATAGTACAAGCTGCTGTGAAGAAGAAAGAAAGAAGGGAAGAACAAAACGATCATCCTATGTTCTTCAATTTGTAGTCTAGTCTCATCGACTGCTAAGAATTGTTTAAGAAAGGAAGCCAGTCAACATCAGGCAAAGCAATAAAAGAAGCTGATGTTCACCAGGCAGTAGAACATATTGTAAGTCTTTCTTGTAAGGCTTGCGGTTCAAAACTGTGGATTTGGTTTCAGATCTGTGTGTTAAGCTTGAGGGCTTGAGATCTGTGAGGCTTGAGGGCTAGGGCAGAGGGACTTGCGGGTCCAAACATGTCGAGCTTGCGGTCTCAAGTGCAGTGAAGGGGCTTGCTGGCCTAGGCTGCAGGCAAGACTTGCGCGTCTGTGCTGTGTAAGGCTTGAGGGATTGAGTGTCGAGATTGCGGGATCGGGTGCAGTGAAGGGGCTTGCGGGCCTAGGCTGCAGGGATTTGTGGGTCCGAGTTGTAGGGCTTGATGGCCTGAGTGTCGAGCTTGCGGGCTCAGGTGCAGTGAAGGGGCTTGCGAGCCTAGGCTGCAGGGACTTGCGGGTCCGAGTTGTAAGGCTTGCGGTCCAGAGACATTGACAGAGTTTGCCGAGCCTTGCACATTGCTAGGTAAGCACAGAGGGAAAAAGGACTACTCAAGACACCCTGTCTTGAGGAACCTCTATAATTTTGTGTGTGTTTTCTGTGCTGTGCTTTTCAATCTCTAAATCTATTAACCAGAAAATAAGAACACCAAAAGGGGAATAAAACAATTTGAAAAACCTATTTACCCCGCCTCTAGGTGATAAGTCGACACCCAATAACTAACAAGTGGTATCACAACTAGTTGCTCAAAGAAAGATTAACAACTTGAGAAGATCTACTATTGGGTGTGTCAAATCATCAGCTCAGGAATTTAAAAGCTCCATGGAGAAAGTAAGAAGATTTGACATCAGGAAGTTCAGATCTCAAAGTGAAAGCAGCTGGAGCTCCTCTTATGTTAAAGAAGAAAATAGTATAGGGATCAGAGTACCCCTGACTACCTCAGACAGTGAATCAGATGATGAAGAATGCTCTATAGCCAATGAAAGAATAAGAGCACCCTTGACTCTCACAGACTGTGACTCTGAGGATGAGGAGGTCAATGGGTTGATAGCTCTATCATATGAAGAAAATCACGATGAATCAAATTATGATCAGGTATGCATCACTCACACACCTTTACTACCTGCTTCAAGTAAGAAGACCAAGAGTGCATCAGATGATTGCTCATCTTCTAAAAATGATGTAGAAGACTGCTCATCATGTAACAATAAGAACCATGCTGTTCTAATAGAACAGTTTGGCGATATCTTGACTGCTCTGAGAATGAGCAAGAAGCTTGTTAGAAAGCAAGCTAAGGAGCTAGAATCACTCAGACCCATTAAGGCTGAGATGAATGAGGAAATGGGTATGTCCCAAAATGAGGGCAACAATTCCTGTGAGCTCAAGAAGATCATAGGCAAGCTTCATGATGAAAGAAACCATAGGGAAGAACTCATTAGGAAACTTGAGAATGATCTTCTTAAGGAAAGAAGCTTACTGGCTCAATTCTATAAGCCCAAAACCATACTGCTTATCATTGACACTTTCTCTTCCCATGGTAATAGGAGGGGATTGGGTTTCAATGAAGGGACAGTAGATGCTGGGAATGGAAAAAGGGGGAAAACTAAAGCAGAGCCTCATACCACCTTTCAGAAGGTAGTGCTTCCCTCTAACAAGTATGACCAGGACATTGTCCATGGTCACTAGATAAATGGAAGCTCCATTAGCCTGGGATATGCTCCTCACTATGGGAGGAGAAAGGGCATGTGGATGAGTGCATTAAAGGCTCCCCATGAGGAAATCCAAATGGCCCATCATGGACCATTTGTGTTTGGTGCTTCGGCCCTCACATTCAAGGGTAAGGAAGAAACACCTTCCCAATCTCTTCCAGCAAAGAAGTAGGTTGGTAGACTCAGTATAATCAACTCTCACTTGATCATTTCTAATGCTATCAACACTATGTCAGCTACCAAGCTGACATCTGTGGCTGACAAACAAATAAAGTCAAGAAGAAATAATTATACTAGAGCAGCTAGTTGGCCCCTAGCTGCGAGAGATAGGAAGAATGTTGTTGCCTTCTCTACTGAACATAAAAAAAATTGTTCAGAATAGAAGGTACAACATCCATGAATGTTGGTGCTGTGGTAAAATGTGACACTTTGCCATTGACTGTTGGCACAACCCTAGTGTGCCTAGTGCAAAGGAGATCCCTCCTAGAAAGGCTGAAGTGAGTAGAAGTATTCCTTGCTATGCTAACAAGAACCTAGGACCCAAATCACCTTGGGTTCCTAAGGGATATTAAATATGTCTTGCAGGGTAGTCCATGTAGCCAATCAAAAGCACATAAGGCGAATGGACAATAAGTGATCTAGGCATAACTCTGGACTAAGAAGAATCTCACCACAAGCCAGGATGATCTAGTCAAGGGGGAGCTACAAGGAGTAATGTATAGAGACGTCACATCAAGAGGGAGCTACTAGCTCAAAGAATTGTAAAGGCTAAAGTGAAGGTAATAATGTTAAAGATCAATTCATAAACACTCACATGTTACTATATGAAGGCAGTGTTGACTTAAGTAAGCACAAGGGCTCACTCAAGGAGTACAGATACATGTCGCTGCTAAAACATAACACTAATCATACACAAGAATGAACAAGTTCGTTTTTAATACAAAACAATATCATCGAAATGATGATTGGTATCGTCGAAATGATTCCTCGACATCGAGATTGCATCACGACGATACCTAATCATCAATCTAACTCTTAAATAGACCTGAGCTTAATCAATCATAACAGCTTAACTTGGGTTAATCAGACGTTTAATAAATGGCACTTCGTCTTCCAACTCCAAAATTATAAATTGGGTCGGATGTCTTAAACTTACACCACATTCTATATTTACACTAAAAAGCCATCGTGTTCTCTGCGTCCTCGAAGTATGAACGAGTCGACAGTGCTAAAATCCATACCAATCAATTAAAAGATGGCACCAAAGAAGGAAGGATTTCTCTATGAAGGAAGTGAAGTGGTAAGGAACGGTTTCTCAGTTGGACCAGAATAGATTCAAGACACTATTAAGCTATTGGACGCCGTCAGTTTGGAGTTCTCCCTCTCTGAGCCTACAGTGATATTAAAGAGAGAAGTGTTGGAGTTCTTCTCAAATGCCAAAGGTGGCTCAAAAGGAACATCCGTTAAAAGCTCGATCAACGGGATGAAAGTTAAGGTGAATCCGAAGAGGTTGGCCAGGGTTCTTCAGCTGCCGACTTTCGCCAAGGGGGAGTAAAATGAGAAGGTCACCCAGGAAGACCTTAACAGGGCTCTGGCATGGTGCGAGCACTCCAACAAGACATATGGGTCTCTGGAAAGAAAGAATTTTAATCAACAAGGGAAACTCATGGTTGATATTAGAGGAAAAGCCCTCCTCTGTAAAGTAGGGTCGCATGATAGGATATCCATGCCCATGTTTGAGATTATGGCGAGGATAATTCTAACTAAGAAGACCAACTGGGGTCAGATCATCTTCAATAGAATACAAGAAATCTTTCAAGTTACAAATCTGGGAAGAATACTATCTCTATTTCTACCGATATCTTACCCTGAAAGCTTTGACAAGAAGTATGGCGTAAAAATCCATCACATGAGAAGGATGAATATCAAGATACAGGAAAGGTGGGAGAAAGTTATGACTATGTCTCCCAAGAAGTTGAAGACTGCTGAGGATGTGAATAGGAAGGGAGAAAGCTCATCTGATGAAAGTGAATCAGGCAACAGCTCAGACTCGTCTGACTCTGAAGTGCCTGCAGAGAAAAGGAATGTCTCCCTCCAGACCTCTACCCTAAGTTTAGGATCCGGGACAATGGTAACAGTAGGAACAGAGCAAGAGGATGCTGAGACTGAGGGGGAGAAGAATGATGAGATCCCTGCTCAAGTGGAAGAAGTGATCAATAAGATCATTGGGGCTGAGGATGCTGTCCTTTCTAGATCAGCAGACCAAGAGGACCCAAGTAAAGATGCCCAAGAAGACAACCAAGAGAATCCTACTGATGAGACTAGCAGAGATCTGCCAAGTCCTGAAAAGGAAATGAGTCAAACCAGTCACCCATCAGAAAATCTCCATCTCCAATGGTTGATGGGAATAATGAAGAGGAACCAGGACAAGCCAGTTCACCTCCACAGAATAGGATAGTGGAGTCCTCACTATTGCCTCAAATAAGAATGCTCCTAGAAGAGCAAAGGCTAAAAATTGAAGGTCATGTTAACTCAGCCATCAATGATCTAAGAAGAGAACTATCTGCTGAAACTGCAAGCCTGAGAAATGATGTGAAGAATCTACAAGAGTATACTACCAAAGGGATAACACTTACTCACCAGGCTCTATCTGATTCAGGAGAAAATCAGATAATGCTCGGCAACAACATAGAGAAGGCTTATGTAGCAACCAACAGGTGGATGGTTGAACACAAGACAAATATCCGAAATAAACTTGATCATCACAGCAAAGAGCTAGACAGTCATATGCTGGAGACAAATAACCATTTGGAGAAAGGAATTTATATGTTGAAACAAAAGATACTAGTACTTCAGGAGAACCTCCAAAGGGATATGTTAAGAGAAGTCATAAAGGTGGAGAGATCAATGATAAAGGACAGTGGTGAGCATGCCATCTGGACTACCAATACCATCAGGGAAGTAATGAATCTCCCTCCTCTCCATTTTGATGAGCCTGCTGAAGAGTACCCTGCTGAAGATCAATATGTAGACATTCCTGATGCCGCTACTGATCATAGTATAAGAAAGGAAATATTGGAAGAAGATGAGGTAAAAATGAGAAAAAGAAAATACAGGGAGGAAATGGAGAAAAAGGATAACTATGAGAGATGGAGTCCCAAGTCCAGAGCCATCATATTAAAAGCATGGGAGCTGGTGAAGGTAAATAAATGTGAGAGGTACAAAGTGTACCGTCCTCAAGAATGTGCTAAGTATGAAGATCAAGAAGAAGCAAGGAGAGTATACAGAAGGGAGAAGCAAGCAGGCAGAATCCCTGCAGACACTCCTGAGCCACTCAACTATCACCCTAAGCCATTTGAATACTTCACCAGATAACCTGAGATGGAGCAGGAAGCCAGTGTCAAGAAAGCAAAGAGTGAAGCAGCTATGAACGAAACAGAGAAATAGATGGCTGAATCACTAGGGGCAAATGTAGAAATGCTGAAAACTTTAAAACATCTGTCACTATTTATAAATTGTCAATGAAGTTATCAAACTCTGTGTTCACCCAAACATAACTGCAATATCATTATTATATGTTTATTTGGTTAAGATGTACTTTATCATTGAGTGGGTTATGATTTCTTCAAATATGGGGAGATTGTTGGGAACAGTGCCCAATAGTGTTCCTGATTTGAAGAAGTGCTCAGTTTAATGATAAGTACAAGGTGTATTTAATGTTATATTAAGTTCATGTTTGCAGAGATCAGACAATATGTCCAGTACTTCAATAATTGCCAAAGTACACTATCGTCAAAAAAAGACTAGACATATCGTCGACAAGTATAGGCACATCGTTGAAATGATGAGCAAAGCAAAGAAGAATGATCATGTATGTTGTCATCGAAAAGGACAAACGTATCGTCGACAACATCAGGCATATCATTGAAATGAAATGTAGAGCAAAGCAGAGTGATCATATCGGCTATCGTCGAGACAACATGCGTATGATAATATCGTTGTGACTTCAACACTACATCACCTCACAACGATATCAGAAAGCCTAGATGAAGAAGGACACTTAAGCACAACACAGGACAAGATGTCGACGATATCATCGAAAAGAAGCCTTGACATCGATAAGGCTAAGTCAGAATGAATATCGTCTAAAAGAAGCCTTGACGTCGATAAGGCTAAGTCAGAATGAATATAATCGAAAAGAAGCCTTGACGTCGATAAGGCTAAGTCAGAATGAATGTCATTGAATAGACAAAGGGAAGGTCAGTGTCGAAGATATCATTGAAATGAAGCTGTGTCGTCGATAAGATTGATATCGATGACATCGTCATAAAGAAGGTGTGACATCGAGAAGACTAAAGAAGGTCAGAGGAAGACAGGCAATTGCTGAAGAATAGTCTGTCGACATGATAACAATTATGTCATCGACAAGATAAGGTGGTTACAGCGATATCGAGCAGACAAGAAGATCATGCCGACATCAGTAAGATGACATCATGATTGTCTTAAGTGGATGTGCAGAAGGGATGTCCCGTATCGTCGAGATATCTCTATCTGAAGAAGAGGGAAGGAGATTTGAAGATGTGTCCTAGTTCAAGACAACGATAAGTCCTGTCGTCGAGATATTGTCCATATCGTCGTGATAGTGGAAATATCGTCGAGACAGATTCAAAAGTAGCCGGACGTGTTGTCAGCATTTAATGCCGCCGCCTAATTGTCCAATCAGCGCGTGCTCTTGAGTGATGGGCATCTATCAGTAAAGTACATCATAGGTGACCGTTAAGCAACTCATACATCCTATAAAAGGGAACAATGATGCCCTAAAAAAAGAGAATGGAGGAACGAAAAAGTATCCCGCTGAGCATTTTGAATACAATAGTACAAGATGCAGTGAAGAAGAAAGAAAGAAGGGAAGAACAAAATGATCATACTATGTTCTTCAAGTTGCAATCTAGTCTCATCGACGGCTAAGAATCATTCAAGAAAGGAAGCCAGTCAACATTAGGCAAAGAAAGAGAAGAAGTCGATCTCCACCAGGCAGTAGAACATATTGTAAATCTTTCTTGTAAGGTTTGCGGGCAAAAACTGTGGATTTGGTTTCAGATTTGTGTGTCAAGCTTGAGGGCTTGAGATCTATGAGGCTTGAGGGCTAGGGCAGAAGGACTTGCGGGTCCAAATGTGTCGAGCTTGCGGGCTCGGGTGCAGCGAAGGGGCTTGCGGGCCTAGGCTGCAGGCAAGACTTGCGGGTATGTGCTGTGTAAGGCTTGAGGGACCGAGTGTCCAGCTTGCGGGCTCGGGTGCAGTGAAGGGGCTTGTGGGCCCAGGCTGCAGGGACTTGAGGGTCCGAGTTGTAGGGATTGAGGGCCTGAGTGTCGAGCTAGCGGGCTCAGGTGCAGTGAAGGGGCTTGTGGGCCTAGGCTGCAGTGACTTGCGGGTCCGAGTTGTAAGGCTTGCGGGCCGGAGATATTGGCGGAGTTTGCCGAGCCTAGCACACTGCTAGGTAGGTGCAGAGGGAAAGAGGACTACTCAAGACACCCTGTCTTGAGGAACCTCTTTAAGTATTTCTATGTTTTCTGTGCTGTGCTTTTCAATCTTTAAAACTATTAACCAGAAAACAAGAACACCAAAAGGGGAATAAAACAATTTGAAAAACCTCTTCACCCCCCTCTAGGTGATAAGTCGACACCCAATAAATAATAATGAGGAGGAGCCCGAGCGATTGAGGAGGTCACAGTTCTACCCGCAGACCTCACCGGGAGTCGGCGGAATCCTATTCTGCGAGGTGGAGTAGCAGGCAAGGTACTATGGTAGTCGCCAATACGGCGAGTATGGAGATGATACTCGCCAGGGTGAGGATCGTCGCCAGACAGGTGGGAGGAGCCCATTCTGTGAGGAGATTCTTGCTGCGCCTGTGCCGGAAGGGTTCAGAGATTCCGAAATGAATTACAACTCAGGGAGGGATGGCCCTATCCGTCACATCCAATAGTTCGAGGATGTAGCCTCCATCCGAACCATGTCAGATGCCTTCAAATGTTGGCTTTTCACTATTACCTTTAGAGGGAAGGCCAGGGACTGGTTCCATCAGTTTCTAGCAGGTTTGATCTACTAATTTGAGGATCTGTGTCGGGGGTTGACGATGCGGTTCGTCACGGCCAGGAAGATGAAGAAGGAGGCAATGACCCTCTTCCATCTGGTACAAGGAGAAAACTAGATGTTGGGGCACTATATCGATCGCTTCCAGGAGGAAGTGTTGAACATCCAATAGGTGGATGGCCCCACCTTTCAGCTTGCCCTGACGTTTGGCCTAAGCAAAGGCCTCTTCAAGTTGGAGCTCGGCAGGAATCCTCCTTTTTCTTATGACAATCTTATCGAGAGAGCCAACAAGTTTGTTTAGGGGGAGGCTTCTAACTGCAGCTTCTTTGCCAGGCTCACCAAGCTGACCACAGAGGAGGAGGAAGAAGAAGAGAAGACCCCCGAGAGAAGGAAGAAAGAAGAGCCCAAGAGGGCGGAGAAGAGGAAGCTAGAAGAAAGGCGAAGGGAAGAAAAGAAGAGGGATGAGCCTAAGAAGGAAGAGCCATGAAGAAACGATGAGAGGAGACTCATCGTGGCTCCGAAACGTCGAGAAGAAGAAAGGCGCTACTAGGTCCCCGTTAACCAGCCACCTTGGAGGCCGACAGGATGGATTGAGCGTCACGGTCAAGGGATGAGATCCCCGGAGATAAGGAACTTCAACAATCGGAGAGACGTAAAGGAAGAGGAAGGGATGAAGCGATGGTGGTTACCTGGCAAGGTAGGAAGAATCGGTGGAGGAGGCCGCAGGTGGAGGAGATCCCCCTCTATTGTGATCTGCATCAGGTGGAGGGGCACATGACGATGGATTGCCCAGATTTTTAGGAAGCCCGGAGGAGGTTGGAAGCAGGAGAAGCAGGAGGAGAGCAACGGAGGAAAGAAACCCCCATCGAGCTGCCGGTGGTGCAAGCCATAGCTCGAAGGAGGAATGAGGATCGGTTCGACCATGGAGGTCGAGGAGACATCGCCCAGGGAGGCAGAGGAGGAGTGGGGGTGTTCCACAGGGGAGCTCGCAAGGAGCTTCCCGCAAGGGTAGCCACCATCAGATTTATCGAAGGAGTGTCACCTCAACCTCACAAGCACCACCCCCACTGGAGGAAATCACCTTTTTGGAGGAGGACATGTTGGGGAATGATAATTCCTTCCATGATGCCCTCGTGATCCAGGCGGCAGTGGAGGACATCACCGTTGATCGAATTTTGATCGATAATGGTAGCTCCATGAACGTTATCTTCAATGAGACGTTCGGTGGGCTGGGCGTCAGAGTAGAAAGAGTCTGGGCGTCAGATGGTCCCCTCTTTGGATTCTCAAGAGAGAAGAAGGAGGTGGAAGGAGGAGTAGATCTCCTTGTAACACTCGGTGGCACCTCCCTCAAGTGCCACTTCGCATCATTGATGCCCCAAGCTGCTACAAGGCTATCTTCAGAAGGCCGCTTCTCAACATCTTCAAGGCCGTTCCATCTTCCTACCATCAGTGCTTAAAGTACTATCAAGATGATGTCGGAGTGAGGATCGGGAGCAATCCAAGAGCCGCCCGCGAGTGCTATCACAGCGCGGCCAGCACCATCAGCTGGATGGCTAACGCAGAGGAGGTTGAAAAGGTGCTGTGGAGCACGACCAGACTGGAAGTAGACGAAAAGGAGGAAGAGATAGAGGTACTCTCTGAGGTAAGAGTATCTAGGTTGCTGAAGATTGGAGGATCGCTGAAGATCAGCGAGAAGAGGGAGATAGCGACATGTCTGCAAGAGAACATCAACATCTTTGCCTGGAGTGCTGCTGAGATGCCAAAGATTGATCCTGAGGTTGTCTGCCATCGCCTCAATCTCGACCCCTCGACAAAGCTTGTTCTACAAAAGAAGAGGTCAAGTGCCACCATGATGGCCGTACCTTTCAGGGAAGAGTTGGAAAAGCTGCTCGAAGTAGGCTTTGTGTCAGAGATCCAGTATCCAGGATGGGTCTCAAACGTTGTAATGGTGAAAAAGGCTGGGGGTAGATGGAGAATGTGTGTCAAATTTGCCTTGATGAATAAAATATGCTCCAAAGATTGTTATCCTCTGCCTCGTATCGACGCGCTGGTTAATTCAGCCGTCGGTTTTTCTGTGATGAGCATTCTTGATGTGTTTTCAGGTTACCACCAGATCCGAATGTATCACCCCGACTGCCACAATGTCACCTTCATCACCGGTGATGGCTGCTACAACTACCAGATGATTCCCTTTGGGTTACAAAATGCAGGGGCTACGTAATGGCGGATGATGGACCATGTCTTCAAAGAATAGAAGGGGAGGAATCTAGAAGTGTATGTAGACGACCTATTGATCAAAAGTAAGAGCGTCCAGGAGCATGTAGCTGATCTGGTGGAGAACTTCACAACGCTGAGGAAGTTTAAGATGAGGTTCAATCTGGAAAAATGTGTGTTCGGAGCTGGAAGGGGGAAGTTTCTGGGGCATTTCATCACCTAGGAAGGGGTAGAGCCGAACCCTGATAAGGTTAAGGCAATCCTGGAGATGACATCACCGAAGATAATAAAAGAAGTCCAAAGGTTGATGGGAAGGTTGGAAGGTCTTATAGCCGCTTTCTGTCAAAGGCAGGAGAGAAGTGCTTGTTTGCCCATAAATCCGCGACCTCTCTTCTCCAGCCAGGAAGGACCCTTCCAGCGGTCTCAGTTTTGCGAGACCGCCCAGATCATCTGCTCTCCCTCTGGTGTTTTCTCCAAGGCATGGGCGATCAATCCTCTGTCAGATTGCCAGACCACGTGGTCTGGTCCCTTTTATTTTTTGTTGTTAGCACCCCCTTTCCTCTGCCCCGATTCTCCTGTACCCTTAGCAGCCCGTAATTTTTGGATCTGCCCGTTTGGGCAGCCTCCGCGTCTATAAATAGAGTGGTAGGGGTACCTAAAAAAAGGACTTTTGCTTCGAGCATCCAGCTTACAACCTGTGTAAGCGATCTCAAATTCTGTCACTTTTCTACCTCTCACCCTGGCATGTTTTAGACCCCCTCTGTAATCCTTTTTTGAGATCAATCAAAGAAGTTTCCCTCAGAGATCTCTTCTCTGGAATTCTTCATCCTAAGTAACCTGCACTCTGCAGTTCCTTCGCCCTTTCTTCTAGTGTGAGTCATAGAGGCACATTATTTGTACCAACAAAACGAACACGCGACCTTTAGATTTGAAGAGTTTAGGTGAAATCTGTGGATTTTTAGGATGTCAGATCGCAGGCATCGTTCTCGTCGGTCTCCCAGCGGTCACCCTTCAAACCATCTGACCTCCTTGGAATATTTGGAGCGCCGTTTTGAGCTTCGCGTCGAGCAAGCTCTTTGAGAGGCAGCCCGAGCTCGCCGAGAGACCGCTCGGGCTCAGCAAGAGTCTGCCAGGCAGTTTGATGTTCTGAGTCAGACCCTAGTTGCGATCTCTCAAAAGATTCTCCCCCAACCAAGTCATACCACCACCCCTGACAGCTTAGCTGGCGGTCACCCTTTCGATCAGGCGACCTCTCAGCCCGCAGCTCTTGTGCGACCTCAAGGTGAGGAGTTCGCAGCTCGCAAAGATTTTTCAGAATAGCAGCTCAGGGACCTCCTGCTTAGGCAGTGAATTTTCAGGAGGATTATGCCTATCCTCCAGCCCCTGCTGTTTCCTTTTCTTCTCCTTTCAACATTGTTGAAGTGGAGGAACCCTCCCCCTTTACTGATAGAGTTTGTTTGGAGTCAATTCCCACGGATTCAGGGAGCCCCGTCTGCCCATGTTTAAGGGGGAGAGTGACCCAATTTCCCATCTTCAAGCTTTCGAGTCCGCTGTGGCTCTAAGGACTCTATCTGATGCCGTAAAGTGTAATCTCTTGATCATTTCCTTCGATAGGCAAGCCTGGGAGTGGTTTTATAAGTTACCTTCCCAATTCATCCCGAGCTTTGCCATCCTGAGGAACGAACTTATTTTGAGGTTTGCTACCTCTAAGAAGAGGAAGAGTGGCCCTGCAGCCCTCTTCAAGATCAAGCAGGGAGAAGGCGGGACTTTAGCTCGCTTTATTGATCGATTTTAGAAGGAATTTCTTAGGATAAGGGATGTAGATCCCTCTCTCTACATGGTGGCCCTGATCAATGGCTTGCAAGAGGGACCTCTCAAGTTTGAGGTAACGACTAGGGAGCCCAGCTCGTATCAAGAGCTTATTAGTATTGCCAACCGCCACATAGAGGGGGAGATAAAAAACCCTATCAATGTTTCTAATCTGATGAGCAAAGCCATCCCGAAAGGTTTCGCAGGTTTTTATCAGGCCCCACCATCGTTTAAACCACCTCGCCAGGAGTCCCAGCCTTCTTATCAGAAAGGAAGGAATTCCCGTCACTATCGCCCTCGTTAGGGAAATCAGCAGTTCCAGCCTGAAGGGTCCTCGCTGCCAACCCTGGCTGCCCCAATTCAGCAATCCACACCAATTCACCAAATCCAATATTCTCAGCCACCTCTGCCAACCCCTTCTCAGCCATTTTTCAATGATTCTCAAGAATCCTTCACCAACCTCGGAATCTCTATGAGTGAGGTTGTCTAGGTTCTCCAAAAGCAGCCCTTTTACAATAGGCCTGCTCCGATCAGCTCTGACTCGAGAACCAGAAATCCGGCTCTTTATTGTGAACATCATAGGGAAAGAGGCCATATGATTGAGAATTGCAGTGCTCTCTGCCTACGGGTAGAGAAGCTCCCGAGAGAAGGAAAATTCAAAGACTTGTTCCAGAAGGTGGATCCTTCTAAAGCCTCAACCTCCAAGTGTAAGGAGGTAGCAGAACTGCTCTGGGAATGCGAAGAAGTGGACGATGTTGGCTCTCTCGGCAACATCAGATATCCAGGTAAATGCATAGAGGCAAATGACGAAGGTACTTTAGGTAATCTCTTTTGCATTCATGGAGGTGCATGACTTAAATCTTCCCGGAAGGCTAGTCTCGCAAGAGTCTATCAATTTGAGGTTGCACCTACCTCCTCTTCTGCTCTAGTTCGAGGAACGGTCATCTTCGGGCAGGAAGAACTCTCCCCGACTGCCAACATTATCAATGACACAGTCGTTATCAAGGCGGAAATCGAAAATTATACCGTGGACAAGATCTTAGTGGGCACCGGGAGCTCAGTTAATGTCCTCTTTAAGCCTGCTTTTGAGGCGCTGAAGACCGCAAAAGTTCTTCTCTCAACTGATGGACCGCTCTATGGTTTCTTAGGAGAGAAAAAGGAGGTGAAAGGAGTTGTCACCCTCTCCGTGACACTAGCGGGAATAGTAAAATTAGTAAAATTCATAGTCGTTGAAGCCCTGAGCAGCTACAACACAATTTTTGGAAGGCCGGTCCTGAACGAATATCAAGCAATAATTTCGACGTATCATCAGGCTGTGAAGTTTGCTTTGAATGCCAAGCAATATCAGATTTTGAGCGATCCGAGGAAGGCTAGATTATGTTATGTCAGGACAGTTAATGTTATCGAATCATCTACTCTTCAAGTAATTGATATTTTCTAAATACCTCAAATTCCTGATCAGGTTTAAGTGGCAGAAGAGATGGATGAAGAAGGCGCAAGAGATGGAGCTCGCTTGGAACCTTCCTAAGCAATTCAAGCTGTACCAATCAATGAAGAGGATAAGAGCAAGAAGCTTTCGATCAACGAAGAATTGCCCAAAGATGATAAGGATCAACTTATCTCTTGCCTTCTGAAGAACTTGGATGTCTTCGCCTGGTCGGCAGATGATATGCCAGGAGTTGATCCAGATGTTGCCTGCCACCACCTCAACATCGATCCTAACTTCACCCCCATCAAGCAAAGGAAAAGAGAAGTCGCAAAGACTCTCGCTCAGCCAATCCGGGAGGAGGTGGAGAAGCAAAATTTGTTCAGGAGATTCAATACCCAGAATGGGTATCAAATGTTGTAATGGTCAAAAAGGCTGGTGGGAAGTGGCGTATGTGTGTAGAATTCGCCAAACTTAATAAAGCTTGCCCCAAAGATTACTAACCCTTGCCTCGAATAGATTCTTTAGTTGATCTGGTAGTGGGGTTTTCCTGCATGAGTTTTTTGGATGCGTTTTCCGGCTATCATCAAATAAGAATGCACAAGCCCGAAAATCCTCATACCACATTCATCACGAATGATGGTTGTTTTTGTTATCTCGTAGTGCCTTTTGGGCTAAATAATGCCGGCGCAACCTATCAAAAAATGATGGATACTATAATAAAGCCCAGAAAGGGAGAAATCTTGAAGTTTATGTCGATGATCTTTTAATCAAAAGCAAGCTTTTCTCCACTCACCTTAGCGACTTAAGTGAAACATTTGCAACCCTCCGAAATTTCAATATGAGATTAAACCCGTTGAAGTGTGTTTTCTGGGCTAGCAAGGGAAAATTCCTTGGTCATCTCCTTACTATGGAAGGGTTAGAACCGAACCCCGATAAGGTAAAAGATATCTTGGAAATGTCATCTCCCTAGACCCCTAAGGAAGTTCAACAGCTGGGTGGGAGGATGGCAGGTTTGAGCCATTTTATCTCCCGCTCCGGAGATAAAAGTGCTCCTTTTTTCATGACTCTCCGTGGAGGGGCCAAGTTTGAATGGACAAAGGAGTGTGATGATGCCTTCAATCAGCTCAAGAAGCAGCTTGCATCAACTCCCTTGCTCTAGAGACCCAGGGAAGGAGAGGACCTTTTCTATATCTCGGAGTTGGTTCTGATGCCATCAGTTCGGTCTTGGTCAGTGAAAAAAGAAGAAACAGTTTCCAGTTTACTACGTAAGAAAAATTCTGAAGAGTGCAGAAAATCGGTACCCAATTCTTGAAAAGTTAGCCCTGATGCTCGTTACCTCGGCACGAAGGTTGAGGCCTTATTTCGAAGCCCCTACAATTCAAGTTGTCACCGATCTCTTATTGAAAAATGTTTTAGAAAAGCCAGAGCATTCAGGAAGATTGGCAAAGTGGGCAATAAAGCTCAGCGTATTTGATATTTGTTACGTTCCAAGAGTAGCGATCAAAGCTCAGGTACTAGCGGATTTCATAGTTGATGCGAAGGAGGCTAATTCAGAAAAGGAGCTCAAAACCCCTCTCGCTTGGATGATCTTCGTCGATGGAGCCTTAGGAAAAAATTCCTCTGGAGCTGGAGTTATTTTGATCAATCCAAATGGAGTTAGATTGGATCAAGCATTGAAGTTTTATTTTCCAACAACAAATAATCAAGCGGAATATGAAGCTTTGCCAGCCGGTCTCATATTTGCAAAAGAATTAGGAATCGAAGATGTTCAAGTCAAAACAGACTCTCTCGTAATGGCATCTCAAGTAAATGGAAGTTTCGAGACCAGAGATCACATTTTGAGGCAGTACCAAGCTCTAGTAAAAATTGAGATAGGCAGGTTCAAGAGCTTTACAATCCAGCATATCTGGAGTGAAGAGAATAAAGAAGTAGATGAGATAGCAAAGTTTGGTCTCCTTTCGGGAGGAACAACCTCAGAATTATTTCATCCAGCCATTGAGGAGGGAGAGGTTATGGAGATAGATCAATGTCCGTCTTGGATGGACCCTTTCTTACTCTACCTCTCCACTAGAGAATTTCACTCTACGGTAAAAGATAGAAAAAGGTTTAAGCTTAAAGCAACCTATTATTATCTTGTTGCAGGGATTCTTTACAGGAATTTTTTTCTTTCGCCTCTTGCCCGATGTGTTTCCGGGGAAGAAATTCCAACTATTCTTCAAGAGGTTCATTCGGGACAATGTGGTAGTCATTCAGGAGCTATAACATTGGAAAAGGGATTCTTAGGTAAGGATATTTTTGGCCTCAAATGAGGGAAGATGCAAAAAAATTATCAAAGAGATGTGTTCAATGCCAAAAGTTTGCCCCTCTTCACCATCAACCAGCTCATCAGCTAAGGTCAATAGCCACCCCATGGACATTTGCGGTTTGGGGAATGGATTTGATTGGACCTTTTCCTTTGGCAAGTGGGCAGTGCAGATTCATTCTTGTAATGGTTGATTATTTCAGCAAGTGGATTGAAGCAAAAGCACTGACAAAGATTACTACCCAAATAGTAAGGAATTTCATTTGGGGGGGGGGAGTTAGTTTGTAGGCACGGAATTCCCATGGCAATCATCACAGATAATGGTCCACAATTCAATAATTCAAGTCTTATAAATTTCTGTTATCAAATCGGCACTGAGTTGCGATTTGACTCTGATCTTCCAAGTAATGGTCAGGCAGAATCCAACAATAAACTCATAATTAACCTCCTGAAGAAAAAAGTGGAGAATCTTAGGGGTAATTGGGCAGAACAATTACCTTTAGTATTATGGGCCTTGAGGACAACTCCAACTTCAGCTACTGGGGAGAATCCTATCAAATTATCTCATAGCTCAGAAGCTCTCATTCCAGTTGAATTCGAAGTAAAGAGTCCAAGAGTATTACTATCTCAACAACATCAGGATAGCTGGATGGAAGAAAATGATGAGGAATTAAAATGCAGCCTTGATCTCATTGAAGAACTAAGGGATACAACAACTATCAGGCAAGAAGAAGTGAAAAGGGAATGGTCAGATATTTCAACAAAAAAGTAAGAGTTAAAGAATTTGTTGTTGGAGACCTAGTCCTTAAGATAGTTGACGCATCATTAAGATCTGGCACAGTTGGGAAGCTTAATCCGAACTGGACAGGGACATTCATTATTAAAGAAGCTCTCAAGAATGGAGCCTATCGTCTCCAATCTCTTGAAGGGGAGTATTTATCTCACACTTGGAGTGGAGATGACCTCAAGCGTTTCTTTTCTTGAATCTTGTATTTTTCTATCCTTTCTTTCATTCTTTCTTTTTGAAAGCATTATGATAATGAGGATGTAAACTCTTACTTCATGCATATTAGAAAGAAAACCTTAAAATATTTTAGCTAACTATTAAAGTCAAAGGTCCTACCAAGAGAGGTATCGACGGATCCTACTTTATTCCACCTCGACTTGAAGCTTGAGTAGTAAAATCTGCCAGGACCAGAGGTTGCGGGGAGATTTCGCATCTGTGTAGCAGTGGCTACCAAGCTCGTGTGGAGGAACTTTAGGATGTTGGGTCCTAGCTGACATCTGATGCACCTTTACGTTAAGGGAGGTTTTAGGTGAATGTTCAGCTCTGTCATGCATTGTAGAAGGACATCATTATAATCTTGATGATCTTTCTGGGGAAAGCAATGTCGGTGTAACCTCCATGGTATGACCACACCTGCCCTATGGATCATCTTGTTTTATGACCTTCGAATGCTCATTGGTATGAGGATAGCCAAGAAGTGGATGGTTGTATGATGTGATCTTAAGAAGTCTCTTGGGGAAAGCAATGTCGGTATGGCCTCTGCGGCATAACCACACCTACCCTTTTTGATCATCTTGAGCTGGTTTTCTCTTTTCCTCACTCTCTTTTCCTGAAGATACTAGAATTGTGATGGTCTCTTGAGGAAAGCAATGCTGGCATGGACGCACCTGCCATTTAGATCATCACAAATTATATCCATCAAGCTGTTATTATATAGGGGCGGTCTGAGGTTTTTTAAGACCGCCGGTTTTCAGTTCTGGATCATGTTGAGCATGGGGCAGTCTGAAGTAATTGAGACCGCCACCTAAAAGTCTTCAAGACCATAATTTTCAAATGGTCGGGCTTTACATGTTTATGTTTCCAAGCCAAGGAAGAGGCAATCTGAATCATTGGAAGATTGCCATTTTGGCTCTCATTAAAGGCTATACAGGAATCACGTGGATTATGAATTTTTATCTCTAAAGATCTTGCAGATTCAAGATCGCCAATTTTAAAGGCGGCCTGTGAAATATTGAAGACCACATTCTATTATTATTTATTTGATAATCAATATCAACTAATTTTCACTCTTTATCTTGACGAATATTCAAAGTCAGAGATCGCAAAAGTGACAAGCAGCCTCGTAAAGATGTGTTATAGCCAGAGATCGCCAGTCATAAGCAATCTTGTTTATCCTCAGCGAACTTATTATCTCATTCTTGTTTGACTAATTGTTATCGACCTTCATGTCAACCGGTCTGGAAAAATAAAGATCGTGGATTCAACTTGTTTATCTTATAAATATGGGAGATCGCTGGTTATCATAAAAGATTCTTTCTAAATATCTGAGGAATGGCTTGAAGAATTAAAGATCGCGGACTGTCTATTAAAGGACTGTATTTTTCAAGGAGCGGTCTCAATCATGGGAGATCATATCTCATGCTCGTGTTCAAAGTAATTAAGGATCATTAACTATGAATTGACATCATCTTATCAGATCATAAAATCGATAGATCGCAAATATGATAAGCTATCTCATATAGGTATATTATATCCAGAGATCACCAGAATTAAGAGATCTTGCCCATCTTTAGCTTTCGCGATTTCATCCTACATTAATTAGAACTGATACTCCACCTTCCGGTAATGCAATCTGAAAGATATGAGATCGCCATTATTGAATCGCTCAATATGAAATGTATAAGGTAATTATCCCGAGTATTGAGATTGAATGCTAGTTGTCATTATAACAAGATCGCGAACAGTATAATCGACATTTAAAAGAAAAATACAAGAAAAAATACTCATTCACAGAGATGACAAAGGTATATCAAATTTCTATTTCTTCTATTTCGTTGTTCATTATATCAGATCGTGCGGTCATAAAATCAGCACAATGCAAGAAGTAAAAAATTACAACTAGATCTATTTGCTTCTTGATCTTTTGGTAGACCGCTCATCATCTGAAGAAGAACCGGTCTCCTCTGAAGAGTCTCCTGAATCTCTGGGAAGAACTTTAGATCCCGAGCTTAAGTCTGCGACAGTGCTTGTATCATTACCATCAACATACCGGCTTCCACTCGCTTCATCAATATTTCCTTCAATATCAACATTTGCTTCCACTTCTTCTCCCTCAGCGGCTGCCTCAACGTCCGTTATCGACTATTCGTTTATCACTCTCGCAGCGTTGGGGAAAAGCTCGACAAATTTGATATTCTTAAAATCTTCAGTAAGACCTCCGCAGTCTCGAAGTTCTGAGATCACCTGCTTCGCGGTCTCCTTTATATGGTGCATCAAAGCGCTCTGGAATTCAGGATTGTCTGGATCATACACTGCTTCTTTTGATTGCTATAAAATAAAATTATTAGACCGCGCGGTCACATAAAAGAAGTTGAGTATCTCAAGTAAAAGTTTTTACTCTTCGCTCCTCATGCAGGATCTCGATCTCTTTCAGGGCTTTTCACAGAGACCGCCACATGTGATGATTTAATACCATGCTCCTAGCGGTCACTTGAGCACAGACATCATGGAGCAATTCAGTCTCAAAGTTATATGCTTCTTCAAGGTTTTTATTTCCATAGAGGGCCGAGGTGACCGCGAAGGCATGGCGAGATAATTTTCCGCTCCAAAGAGGGAGATCGGTGGACACCTTCATGGCTTTCCCTTTTGTACCCCATCTAAGAAGGGGTTTTCCCTTGATATCTTTTTGTTTCTTCATGAAACCAGCCAAGGGGAACTTATCGCTGGCGGTCTCAGACGCATCACCAACCCTAGCGGTCTCGCACACTTCTTCCCTTCTCTTTATTTTTTCCATCTGAGTGAGCACCTCTTCAGCTGGTGCCACCGGGTCGACTGTAGGGATCGCAAAGGTCGCTGAAAAAAGAAGAGTTAAAAAAATCAAGAATATATGGAAAGAACACATAAGAACGCAGAGGAAATATTCACTCTCTTCCGGAAGAATCTCGGCAATCTCAGGCCAGATCGCCAGATAATGGAGGAGGTCCAATCTCTTTCCCGCAAGAAAGGCCAGAATATCTAGCTCCTCTTTTGGGATCGCCTTGTTTTTTCTAAAGACGCCTTCGACACTGGGAGATGGTCGGCTGCTCAGACCGCCGAGGTCACCTTCAAAAATATGGAACTGATGCGATGATTTCGGCAAGTGCACCGGTCGCGCAAGTAATAAATTTTGGGAATAAATCCCCGAGTGTCGGTCTCTTGAGGAACACAGTAAGGTGGAGTTAAATGTCGAGGAAGGACTTGAGATCGAAGTCCTTTAGGTCGAATGGATTGCGGGAGAGTTGGGTTGGCTTTTGGAAAATAAAAGAAAACACTACAACTACTCCTATGCAATGCCGCTATGCAATGCTTCGCTTGGCGGAATGGATACTAGGCAGGCCTTGAGCGCGCTGCGTCGCAAGGGCGGATGGACGAGTAGGCTAACGGAATCGAACTATGCAGGCCTTGAGCGCGCTGCTTCGTTAGGAGAATGGAATACGGGCCGCGATGCCACGCTTCGGTAAGCGGATGGGCGAGTGGGCTAGCGGAATGAGGGTCGCAAGCACCTCTTCAAAAGGCACGCCACTAGCAATTGCTAGTGCGGCACCGGACACGGTGGTGGGATGGAAAATGGATGGTGGCGCTCCTCAAGCAACTCAAATAACAAGCATTTCACAAATACAAGAAATATATGGAAATACAAACTAGTTCAAGTGCAACTTCATCAATATACATAGATCTAGCTATTACAACAATCAATAAAAGGAGAACAAGGCAAGAAATCGACCGAATCCGAAGGCTCGTTGAAGATTCACGGTTGGAATCGCCGGGTTGTCAATCCGCGTCCAAGCTCGGTCCACAACTACGTCCGGGGTAGAGAGAGCTGTCACTACTCTCCAATGGACCCGTCTTCTTCGTGTCACGATCCGGTAGAGGTTGCAAACTTCCTCTTGCTTGACGGTAATGGCGGCTAGGTCTTCCTTTGGAGCTCTTGGATGAAGGAGGAGGCCGAGAGGAAACTCCGGCGAAGATTTGGCGTTGAAAGCTTGCCCGGAGATCCTCCCTAAGGTGGGCGGCGATGGAGGCGCGAAGTCGGACCAAACCAGGCGGAAAACGGCGGAAGAAAGCGGGGGATCTGACCTAAAATCGCGAGCAGCGGATTTTATAGGCGCTGGAATTAAACAGTGCGCACGGTCAGTGGCGCATGACCAGTGGTCGTGCGCACTAGAATCCTGTGATCGTGCGCTCTGCCTGGACGGAACCTGCAAAGACAGAAATTATAAAATAAAATGTTCGCACGACCAGTGGCGCACGACCGGTGGTCGTGCGCACTAGCGTCAGTGGTCGTGCGCAATAGATGAAACAGAACTCAGAAATTTAATGGTCAATGCGCACGAGCAGTGGCGCACGACCGGTCGTCGTGCGCACTGGCATTGGTGGTCGTGCGCACTGCACCAAACAGAACTCGTGAAAAAGGTGTTAAGTGCACACGATCAGTGGCGCACGACCAGTGGTCGTGCGCAATAGAACCAGTGATCGTGCGCAGTGTTCCTGTGCAGAATTGCACCGGAAACACCTGCACGACTCCTGTTCTCGCGTACAACCACCAATCCGGCCACTAAAAGTGGCACCGAACAATGCATGAAAACTACTAATGAAAATCAACATGAAATCACACCAAAATGGGCCAAAAGGTGCACCTAGCATGGGATATCAAATATAAGCTATAACAGGGCTAAAGTGCGGTGAAATGACTAAATAATTGGCCCAGATGAGTCCATAAAAGTGTATATAATCGGGACTCATCACACCCCCAGACTTACCTGTTTGCGCGTCCCGAGCAAACAAATTCTAAGCGAACGGAGAAAGAAAAGTAGATGGCTTAACATTACAATGCAGAGTACCATGCGAAGTCGCATGCTCATGTGCATAAGAAAATTAGTAGAAAAGACTACTGATTATACAAACAGTTTATAAATTTCTAAAAGAGTAAAAGCATATTACAACTACTCAAAATGGTGAACAACGGTGAATCAGTCGGTCATGCATACGGAGAAAGTAAACTAAGCGCTGAGACGAGCATTGCTCAAGATCGGGGTACGGGACAAACTCCACTGAAATCCATCAGTGTCGGTGACCATAAGCTTGCCCGGTCACTTTCTCTCCACGGCACTGGTTTGACTCAAATACGTGAATCAATAGGACTTTAGGTTTTAAATGGGGCTTGGGTTTAGGCGAGGATAAAAAAAGATAAAAACGACGGCTCAAGCACTAAACCCAAATGAGCTAATGCAGGAAACTATCCTCATTCGCCACACAAACACGCGGGTACACAACACCCCCAGACTTGGACTTAACAGCATGGGTGCGTGCACCGCCTACTCCCAAATATAAATCGATATAAAAAGATTTTCAATGAAACTTTACTTCTCTTTCCTTTCTTTTTACTTCTTTTCTTTTTCTCAATTTTTTTCTTTTTCTTATCATTTTCAGCAAATAACCAATAGGACGCATCCACATCTTCACAAAATACTACCACAATCAACACCACCAACTCATGAAAATAATAAACAGCTACAGCTCATATTTGGGTGTGCGACTAGGATTGGCTTTTGGGCTTTGGCGAAATAAAAGTGGGGCTGAATCAAAGAACGGGTAGGCACAACTGGGCTAGCGAGGATATAGCGGTAGGACTAGGCACAAAAGCTCAACCGGGCCAAAATGATGGCCTATATCATATTCACACAATTGACTAACCGAATACCCATGCTTCAAGAATCGCTTGGGGCAAGTTCTAGCCACCGAGAAAGATTCTCCATTCTCCCGACTCGAGCAATACGAATCTAGCGATCGTTTACACACATCCCTATGCTACCGTTTGATTCCACCGAATTCACCATTTGAGTAGAGTAAACAACATTTACACTAATAGAAAAAATATAAAACCATAAGTATAAAAAGAAGTTTAATCTACACGAATTTCTATGCAACCGAGCACTCGACTAGGA
The DNA here is from genome assembly GCA_033032865.1 of Dactylorhiza incarnata. Classification (NCBI taxonomy): domain Eukaryota; kingdom Viridiplantae; phylum Streptophyta; class Magnoliopsida; order Asparagales; family Orchidaceae; genus Dactylorhiza; species Dactylorhiza incarnata. The sequence goes on from JAWHQI010000068.1 coordinate 7,598,210, forward strand.
GCACTACGAGAGTCAACATTTTACTCTGCTACATAATCCTAAGCCATCACCTAGACTTTCCCAAATAAGCAAAAGAATTAAATTCACAACAGAGCAAGCAAACAGATGAGTGCGCGCTCAAGTGGGTGAAGTGGTGTGTAATGATAAAAATATACTTCTGATATGCAAAAACGTGTACACGTGTAGTGAACACTCGGTACACTCCCCCCCCCAGACTTAAACTAAACAATATGCGCAAAATGCAGCTATAAAATTCAGAATAATGCTAGGGAAAGAGAGTACCCAGTGCTCAGAAATGAGCACACCAGAAGATTGGCGTGTAAACCTGGACTAAGCTGCAGCGTCCGTCATCCAGAAAAGATACCTGCAGGGGGTCAGCTCCGCAAAAACAGAAGAAAATAGAAAACTGAAAAGAAAATACTACTAACTAAACATGATTAGATAAAAATAAAAACTGCAGAAAAGGAAGATAACTACTGGGGTTATTGTCATCCCAGCACGACTTATTCAAAATCTTAACGATTCTAGCTAATGGGCCTATGGAAGGAGAAGTGGACAGGTAACTGGCCTAATATGCGTGTCGGTAGCGGGTACCGATACGGTGATAGAACAGTCACCCCTCTACCTGCATAAAGATAAAACCTGCCCATCACAGGTAGAGGGAAAAGAAAGTAAGAAGAGGAGGAGGCCTGGTCCTCACTCAACTCACCAAAAATATCCTTGCCTAGCAAGGTATCGTCCACAGCAGGTCCGCAGGAGGAGAAGGCAACGAATGAGGCTTCCTTAATGGAGGAGGGGTCAACCTCCTCGCATATAAGGATGCAATCATCGTTGACTCGGGCAAGAAGCTCCAAGTCCTCCTGGGGAACCTGTGAGGACTCAACCTGCACAAGCTCGGATGAAGAAGGGGGGTCAAGAAATAAAGAAGACGAAGGACATAAATAAACATCAATCGGGGGAGTGGTCCCGGTCTCACTCCCATCAGGTTGGGGAAGTAAAATAATGTTAGCATTGTCATCAATGCCACAAGAGTTGGCGGGATCAACGGTGGCCAGGCTTAGGATTTGGACTTCCTCCACCGGTGTTGAGGAAAACTCCTCTTCACCTAGAAGGTTGTCCTCCTCCATAGGAATAGGCACAACACAAAGATCAACAACCTCCTCATGCGACACATCCTCAACAATGTTGTCGGAAACGAAAGTAGAATGCACAATAGGGGAAAGAATCGAATCCACTAGAAGTGGTGGATGCACAGGGAGAGCAGGCTCAGCAATGTCGGTGCGTAGATCAGCCGCACATCCGGTGACCGTATCCATGCCATACCCTTCAAGATGTGAAGGTGGCAAAGACACAAAACCGGATGTTGAAGGTGTGCCGCCAGAGTTAGGATTCGGGACGATCCGGATATCCGGCTCGTCATCCTCATCCAATTGGCAACGAAAAGCAGCACAATCCTTCAGGGCATGATCTGTGCTCCGACAAAACTGGCACTGCCTAGCGGGCTTCTTTGGCGCAGCGGGGGCTGGAGCCGAAAAGAAGTATGACGGTAAAGGCTCAGCAGAGTAGCCATAAGACTTACGCGCACCATATGGAGTACCAGACGATGTCGGTGCTCCATATGCTGGGCTATAAGAATTATGCCTACTATTCTCCGTAGGGCATTCATCACTAGAGTGGGAGGTAGCTCCACACCAACGACAACGGAAATTGAGATGTGCCCACATAGTGCGAAGATAAAATGATTCAAAATAAAAGCTATTGTGCACAATACTACACCTAAGAAAGATTACTAAAGCAACCTAAAATAGAACAAGAAAATAGAATACGAAGAAATAAAAACAAAGAAATGCAATTTACAAATGGAAGGGCTTCTCTCTCAGATTCTCCCTCTCCAGAAAACTCACACGACTGTGTTCCCCGGCAACGGCGCCAAAAACTTGATGCGATGATTTCGGCAAGTGCACCGGTCGCGCAAGTAATAAATTTTGGGAATAAATCCCCGAGTGTCGGTCTCTTGAGGAACACAGTAAGGTGGAGTTAAATGTCGAGGAAGGACTTGAGATCGAAGTCCTTTAGGTCGAATGGATTGCGGGAGAGTTGGGTTGGCTTTTGGAAAATAAAAGAAAACACTACAACTACTCCTATGCAATGCCGCTATGCAATGCTTCGCTTGGCGGAATGGATACTAGGCAGGCCTTGAGCGCGCTGCGTCGCAAGGGCGGATGGACGAGTAGGCTAACGGAATCGAACTATGCAGGCCTTGAGCGCGCTGCTTCGTTAGGAGAATGGAATACGGGCCGCGATGCCACGCTTCGGTAAGCGGATGGGCGAGTGGGCTAGCGGAATGAGGGTCGCAAGCACCTCTTCAAAAGGCACGCCACTAGCAATTGCTAGTGCGGCACCGGACACGGTGGTGGGATGGAAAATGGATGGTGGCGCTCCTCAAGCAACTCAAATAACAAGCATATCACAAATACAAGAAATATATGGAAATACAAACTAGTTCAAGTGCAACTTCATCAACATACATAGATCTAGCTATTACAACAATCAATAAAAGGAGAACAAGGCAAGAAATCGACCGAATCCGAAGGCTCGTTGAAGATTCACGGTTGGAATCGCCGGGTTGTCAATCCGCGTCCAAGCTCGGTCCACAACTACGTCCGGGGTAGAGAGAGCTGTCACTACTCTCCAATGGACCCGTCTTCTTCGTGTCACGATCCGGTAGAGGTTGCAAACTTCCTCTTGCTTGACGGTAATGGCGGCTAGGTCTTCCTTTGGAGCTCTTGGATGAAGGAGGAGGCCGAGAGGAAACTCCGGCGAAGATTTGGCGTTGAAAGCTTGCCCGGAGATCCTCCCTAAGGTGGGCGGCGATGGAGGGGCGAAGTCGGACCAAACCAGGCGGAAAACGGCGGAAGAAAGCGGGGGATCTGACCTAAAATCGCGAGCAGCGGATTTTATAGGCGCTGGAATTAAACAGTGCGCACGGTCAGTGGCGCACGACCAGTGGTCGTGCGCACTAGAATCCTGTGATCGTGCGCTCTGCCTGGACGGAACCTGCAAAGACAGAAATTATAAAATAAAATGTTCGCACGACCAGTGGCGCACGATCGGTGGTCGTGCGCACTAGCGTCAGTGGTCGTGCGCAATAGATGAAACAGAACTCAGAAATTTAATGGTCAATGCGCACGAGCAGTGGCGCACGACCGGTGGTCGTGCGCACTGGCATTGGTGGTCGTGCGCACTGCACCAAACAGAACTCGTGAAAAAGGCGTTAAGTGCACACGATCAGTGGCGCACGACCAGTGGTCGTGCGCAATAGAACCAGTGATCGTGCGCAGTGTTCCTGTGCAGAATTGCACCGGAAACACCTGCACGACTCCTGTTCTCGCGTACAACCACCAATCCGGCCACTAAAAGTGGCACCGAACAATGCATGAAAACTACTAATGAAAATCAACATGAAATCACACCAAAATGGGCCAAAAGGTGCACCTAGCATGGGATATCAAATATAAGCTATAACAGGGCTAAAGTGCGGTGAAATGACTAAATAATTGGCCCAGATGAGTCCATAAAAGTGTATATAATCGGGACTCATCAGGAACCTTTCCATCCAGAAAGGAACCTTATTTGGATGATTCATAACTTTTACTCCTTCACATGAAAAATAAACTAACCCTTTAAATTCCTCTTTCTTTTGTCCTTCTTTCAATACCTTTGCAGTGACGGTCGCGCGGAAGAGCGCCATTGTAAAATTAATTCTTTCTGACCGCAAGTAATTAATAAAGGCATTGATGAGATCGATCGAGTTCAGAGGCAGCTAAGCGAGCACGAATCCGTAGTACTCCATCACATTGAGAATTTCCCAAGGAAGGGGAAGTTTCATCCCATAATCGAAGTAATCGATGGTAATCACGAATTTGTTCTCCTCTCCAAAATTTAATCCTTCTTCCTTCTTAGGTGATCTCACCAAGATCTGGTTTTGAACCATTTGCTTTGCTAGAAAAGATAGGTATTCATCCTTGGAAAGACAGCTTGGTTTATGATCAGCCTCTAAGAAGACTTCGGCAGAGGAAGCTCACGCGGACACCATATTGGGAGTTCGCTGAGACCGGTGCTTAGGGAGCATTCGAAAAGTATGAAATGAAAAATTAAAGGCCAGCTATTTATAAAAGTCCAAGGATATCTTCGTAATGATGATTTTTCTAAGACCGCCCAGTAAAATCACTCAGACCGATGGAATACCTGCATAAGATTTAGAATGTCGCTATATTTCCGGTCTCATTAAAGAGAGATACCGATAAAAACAAGCAACACACAATAATAGGAGATCGACATCATAGCATCACAGAGATCTCATAAATGAAAATTATTGTCACCACAAATATTACAACACATTTAAATTGTTCAGGTTTTCGAGAGTTCAAGATCACGTGGAGAATTAATCTATCTCCTATTCAGACACTTTCTCTCTACAAAAGCCGCAATATCTTGCATCTCACTCACGACGGTCAGAACGGACGCCAGGCTATGATTAGCAGACATTGCAGCTCGATAGATTTTTGACATTTCTTTGTCCACCTGCTACATAAGCAGACATTGTAGCTCAGTGGATTTCTGAAGCCGGTCTCTCCTCTGCATGATCTCCAGAAGTCTCCGGCCTCATCGTCATCTTTGCAGGACCGCCCCTCAGTATGGCAACCTCAGCAGACAGAGCTGTGGCTTTTCCCTTATAATACTCCGAATCTTTCTCAGCTTTCCGAAGTGCCCGAACGAGCTCGACATTCTTCTGATCTCTCTCCTCGCGGACTTATCTTTCATTATCCTGCAACCTTTCTTCAAAATTAGCGGTCTTAACCTGGAGCTGGTCGTCTCGAGCACGGAGTTGATCATTTTGTGATCACTCTAGAATTAGCATGGACCGAACATCCTCAAACATTGGCTTGAGAATGTCAGCGAGCTGAGCTGGGACCACCATCTCTTGAGGAAGCTCTCCTTCCTATGGAATCTCCGTGACCTCATCACTTGCGATCAGAAAAATTCTATAGTTAGCTGAACTACAAACAGTTCAAAGATAGAAGTTTTCGCGTTAAAGAGAATACTTGGAATGAAATCAAGACCGCGGTCATGTAAGGTACTTTCGATATCTTATGTGACCGCGGGCTCTGCGGTCAGCAAAAGGTGTTCCGATCCCCTAAGGCGTTCAAGGTTCATTCTTTCCAGTTCTCTCTTTTGTGATTTCTGTCCTTCTTTTCTCCTCCTTTTCAGCTCTGCGTTGCTAACAAGAATGTCATATGTTTTAACGATGACGATCTCATGCCTTTTCTATGGAGATCTATGTCGAACAGCAGGCAGGGGAAGTAATTTAAATGATTTTGCAACCTTCATTATCTTATCAGTCCGCAAGGCAGAGACCGCCGATGCGCGATCTGCCGCCGCTTTATTTATTTTGTCAGCCTGAGTAGCAGAGGGGTTCGCCAGACCGCCAGAAAGTGCGGCTTTCTCCTTTTCAATTTGACAAGCTCTCTCCTCATCAGAAGTCTTTTTCTTCTCTGCAGCGAGCAGAGCGGCCTTTTCTCCTCTTCCTTTTTCTTCTCTGAGGCGAGCAGAGTAGCTCTCTACTCTTCCTCTTCAACTCGCGCTTCCCTTTCATTCTTGTCCTTCTCTTCCTTCTTGGCTTCCACCTTTAATCTGGCCGCCTCTGCAGCGGTCTCCTTCTCTCTTTCAGCGATCTCTTTTTCTGCAGCAGCGACCCGGAGACGTTCAGATTCAAAAGGGTCCAGTACCTGCAAGATCGAACAAGAGAGGTTGTTAAAAGAATCATCATCAAGATAAGCAATCAACTCGAAGTCCGCTTCTCTTGAAGAAGCTGAGATAGCAGAAGGGAAATGGAGACCAACCCCACTACTAGTCTTCTCAGGAGCATCCTCATGATGTTTAAGACCGCTGCACCCAAGAAGAGTGATCACCTCTGGAGCGATCACATCCTTACATCCTTCATTTTTCTTTTTCTTGGCAGGTTTAGCAGATGAACTTGAGTTCTTTCTCTTTTTGTCTTCGCAGCATCTTCAGAATCAGCGATCTTCTGCTTCATTTTCTCAGCCTCAATTTTCTTCTCACGCATGTGATGAGTCCCAATTATATACATATTTTCGGACTCATTTGGGCCGATTTTCTAGTCTTTGCAACAAACTTTAGGCGTGTTTTCATTTATATTTAATAGCCGTCTATTATTCCACTCTTAGTGCACATGTATGCCCATTCTTGGTGTGATTCCTTGTAGTCCAGTGGTCCTGGACATTTTCATGCAGGTTCATGGGATCGTGCGATGCTCGGAGTCTGTTTAGGGGCAATTACTGCCTAAAATGCCACTGATCGTGCGTTTCCTTCACGCACGATCACTTGATCGTGTGCCTATGGTCGTGCGCGTTCATTTGCTGCCCAAAAACAGCTTCGGATTTTGGTCGTGCGTTTGATACGCACGATCATGCGCACGGTCGTGCGCTTTATATTTTTTCTGTAGTTTTGTTTTGCAGGTTTCAGGCACAGAGCGCACGATCACCAGCTTTCAGTGCGCACGATCAGTTGATCGTGCGCCACTGATCGTGAGCCCTATTTTCTATAAATATCCAGCCCGCAAAATTAGGTCGGACGACCATTTTGCTCCGCCATTTTCGAGTCCTGTTCGCCTCTTCCGCCCCCTGCATCATCTTCCACCATCAGGAGGTGCTCCGGGCTTGTTCTTCACGCCAATCTTGAGCCGGAGCTTCCTCTCGGCCTCCTCCTTCATCCTAGCGCTTCAAAAGAAGATCTAGCCGCCATCGCCATCAAGCAAGAGGAAGTTTGCAACCTCTACCGGATTGTGAGACAAAGAAGACGGGCTCATTGGAGAGTAGTGACAGCTCTATCTACCCCGGACGTAGTTGCGGACCGAGCTTGGACGCGGATTGACAACCCGGCGATTCCAACCGTGAATCTACAACGAGCCTTCAGATTCGGTCGATTTCTTGCCTTGGTCTTCTCTTATTGATGTATACGTAGTTAGATCTAACATTATGATGAAGTAGCACTTAACTTTATTTGCATTTCTATACATTTCATGTCTATGTGAAATACTTTACTGTTTGAGTTGCTTGAGGAGCGCCCCATTCCATCCTCCATCCCGCCGTCACGTTCGTGTGCCGCACTAGCAATTGCTAGTGGCGTGCTTGTCGACGAGGTGCTTGCGACCCTCATCCGTATGCCTACTCTTCCATCCGCCTAGCGAAGCGTGGCATAGCGGCCCGTGTAATCCATTCGCCTAACGAAGCAGCGCGCTCAAGGCCTGCACCGTTCGATTCCGCTTGCCTACTCGTCCAACCTCCCTTGCGACGCAGTGCGCTCAAGGCCTGCCTAGTCTCCATCCCGCCAAGCGAAGCATTGCATAGCGGCATTGCATATGAGTAGTTATAGTTGTTTTTCTTTATTTTCCACAAACCAAATCACCCACATTCGCACCCATCCGACTAAAGGACTTCAATCTCAAGTCCTTCCTTAAAAGTAAACTCCACCTTACTGTGTTCCTTCGAGATTCGATACTCGGGGATTACTCCTCGTTTTATATTACTTGAACGATCGGTACACTGCCGTTTCGTGCCGCAGTCTAGCTACCGCCTATAGCGGTGTGCGAGATTTGCGCCATCAAGTTTTTGGCACCGTTGCCGGGGAACACAGACGTGTGAGTTTGCTGTAGAGGGAGACAAGAGATAGTAGTTCTTCCAGTGTGTATAGTCGCTTTATTATTTTTTGTTTGCTTTTTAATTATATAGTGTTTGTTATTATTTCTTCCTCTTCTGTTTCTAAAGTTTTAAGCAAGTTTAATCCAAGGAGTTTTATTAGTTTGTGTAAATTTCCTTGCAAGGAATTTCAGCTTTGTTATCTGCTTTAATTATCAAAAATGTCTTCATGGGATATTTCTCCTAGCACTTACGACATGATGGTCTATTATATAGACCAAATGAATGAGTTAAATGCTAGGCAGTGTAGGAACGTTGTTTGCTTGTTGTGTCGAGAAGAGGGTCATGAATTGAAGGACTGTCCTAGTCTTTTCAATCCTGACCGCCGCTCCTCCACTCATGACAGCATTGTCCCCATCACTAATTCTTTACCCATGGAGGCAATCGTGCCCTCTACCCCCGATCTTATTTCGTGCATGGACTCCTCACTCCCTGTGTATGGCTTCACTCCTAGTGATGATGATCACTCATCCGTTGGCCAACAAGGCGAGGAATGGGAGCTCCTAGAGGCATCTGAGTGGGATGAGGAAAGTATTCTTTCCATCGGGGAGGCATTAGCATATCTTTTTGCGGAGGAACCAAATCTTTTTGTTCCTCCAGTTTCTTTGCAAGATTTTTCTACACACATTCTTTATGATCCTATCGAAGTGAAGGAGTGGGGTTGTGCTTCTGACTCGGAGGATGCTCCAAAGTGGGATGAGGAGTTTGTTTTCCCCGAATGGGAGAATGAATGCTTTGAACACGATGGTGTACCTCGGTGGGATGAGGAGGATACTCTCTCTGATGAGGAGGTTTGCACTTCCTCATGGGACGAGGAGGTCCAACTCACCATCGAGGCCCTTAAGTTCTTGGGTTCCCCTCGCTATGATACTTACGATGATGATAGCGATCTATCCTTGGATCCTGCCGGGAGTGAGACCGGGATCACTCCCCCAATTGATTTTTATTCATGTTCTTCCTTTTTTTATTTCTTAATCCCCTTTCTCTATCTAAGCCTGTGCAGGTTGAGTCTTCACAGGTACTTCAGGAGGACTTGGAGCATTTTGCTCAAGTCAATGATGAGATCATCCTCTTATGTGAGGAGGTTGATCCCCCCTCCATAGAGGAAGCCTCATTCATTGCCTTCTCTTCCTGCCGCCTCCCTGAAGATGACACCTTGCTGGGCAAGGATGTTTTTGGTGAGAATAGTGAGGAGGACTCCTCCTCCACTTCTTACATTCTTTTCCCTCTACCTGTGATGGGCAGCTTTTATCTTTATTCTGCTAGAGGCGTGACCGTTCTTTCTCCGTGTAGGTACCCGCTACCTATACGCATATTAGAACAGTTACCTGTGCACTTTTCTTTTCATAGGCCTATAAGCTAGAACTGTACAAATGCCAAATAAGTCGTGCTGGGATGACAATAACCCCAGTAGTTATCTTACTTTTCATGCAATTTCAATTTATCCAGTTTGTTTAGTTAGTTGCATTTCTTTTTAGCATTTCTGCTTTCTTTTGTTTTTGTGGAGCTCACCCCTGCAGGTACTCGTTGCAAATTCTGAATGGTGGGTTTGCTTCAGATTTTCATGCATCTTCTGGTATGCTCACCTCTGAGCATTGGGTACTCTCTTTCCCCTAGACTTCATTTTTAATTTCATGGTCATATATTTTGTTGGATTGTTTAGATTAAGTCTGGGGGAGAGCTGCTTCTCGTTACCCACTATGCACGAACATGTTGCATTGCATACTAGAAGTAATTTTATCTTATTTATTTAGTAATGTTCATCTTTACTGCACACCACAGCACCCACTTGAGCGCGTACTCATCTGTATGCATGCTCTGAGTTGAATTTAATTCTTTTGCTTATTTGGGAAAGTCTAGGTGCTGGCTTAGGAATATGTAGCAGAGTAAAAGGTTGACTCTAGTAGTGTTCGTAGTCAAGTGCTCGGTTGCATAAAAATTTGTGTAGATTAGACTTCTTTTTATACTTATGGTTTTATATTTTTTCAATTAGTGTAAATGATGTTTACTCTACTCAAATGGTGAACCCATTGTGAATCAAACAGTAGCATAGGGATGTGTGTAAACGATCGCTAGACTCGTATTGCTTGAGTCGGGAGAAAGGAGAATCTTTCTCGGTGGCTAGAACTTGCCCCAAGCGATTCTTGAAACATTGGCATAGGATAGTTCTAGTGCGTGAGAATGACGTAGGCCATTATTTTGGCCCGGCTGAGCTTTTTATTTCATGCCTATCATCTACCCTTGCTAGCCCCTTTGTGCCTACCCCTTCCTCTTGATTCAGATCCACTTTTATCTCACCAAAAGCTTAAAAGCCTAACCTAGACGCACACCCAAATCTGAGCATTAGTTATAGTTATATTTACATTTTGGGCGGTGTTGATGTGGTAATTTTTATAGTGGAAATTGTGGGTGTATTCATTGAAAATTTTGCTGAAAAGGAAAAGAAAGAAAAAGAAGAATGAAGAAGAAAAAGAAAAGAAAAAAGGGGATTGTTATGAAAAAAGTTAAATTGAAAATTTTGAAAGTTTTGGTATTGGGAGTGGGCGGTGCACACACCTATGTTGCAAAAGTCCAAGTCTGGGGGTGTGGAGCACTTGTTTATTCTAGTCGTGCGGGTAGCTCTATCTTATGCTCATGTTGGGTTAGGTGTGCTTAGCCTCCAGGTTTATCTTTGTTTACCTCACCGTAACCCAAGCCCCATCTCTAACCTAAAGTCCTACCCACTCACGCTTTGAACCAATCTAGTGTCGTGGAGAGAATGTGACCGGGCGAGCCTATGGTCACCGACACCGATGGATTTCGGTGGAGTTTGTCTGGCACCCCAATCTTGAGCAATGCTCATCTCAGTGCTTAGTTTACTTTCTCCGTATGCGTGACCGTATGATTCACCGTAGTTCACCATTTTGAGTGGTTGTAATATGCTTTTACTCTTTTAGAAATATATAAACTGTTTGTGTATAATGAGAAATCTTCTCTATTATCTTTCTTATGCACGTGAGCATGTGACTTCGCATGGTACTCTGTATTGTAATTCTAAGCCATCTACTTTTCTTTCCCCGCTTGCTTAGAATTTGTTTGCTCGGGACGCACAAACAGGTAAGTCTGGGGGTGTGATGAGTCCCAATTATATACATATTTTCGGACTCATTTGGGCCGATTTTCTAGTCTTTGCACCACACTTTAGGCATGTTTTCATTTATATTTAATAGCCATCTATTATTCCACTCTTAGTGCACATGTATGCTCGTTCTTGGTGTGATTCCTTGTAGTCAAGTGGTCCTGGACATTTTCATGCAGGTTCATGGGATCGTACGATGCTCGGAGTCTGTTTAGGGGCAATTTCTGCCTAAAATGCCACTGATCGTGCGTTTCCTTCACGCACGATCACTTGATCGTGCACCTCTGGTCGTGCGCGTTCATTTGCTGCCCAAAAAAAGCTTCGGATTTTGGTCGTGCGTTTGATACGCACGATCATGCGCACGGTCGTGCGCTTTATATTTTTTCTGCAGTTTTGTTTTGCAGGTTTCGGGCACAGAGCGCACGATCACCATCATTCAGTGCGCACTATCAGTTGATCGTGCATACTATCAGTTGATCGTGCGCCACTGATCGTGCGCCCTATTTTCTATAAATATCCAGCCCGCGAAATTAGGTCGGATGACCATTTTGCTCCGCCGTTTTCGAGTCCTATTCGCCTCTTCCCCCCCCCCCCCCCCCCCCCCCTGCATCATCTTCCACCACCAGGAGGTGCTCCGGGCTTGTTCTTCACGCCAATCTTGAGCCGGAGCTTCCTCTTGGCCTCCTCCTTCATCCTAGCGCTTTAAAGGAAGATCTAGCCGCCATCTCCATCAAGCAAGAGGAAGTTTGCAACCTCTACCGGATCGTGAGACGAAGAAGACATGCTCATTGGAGAGTAGTGACAGCTCTCTCTACCGCAGACGTAGTTGCGGACCGAGCTTGGACGCGGATTGACAACCCAGTGATTCCAACCATGAATCTACAACGAGCCTTCGGATTCGGTCGATTTCTTGCCTTGTTCTTCTCTTATTGATGTATATGTAGTTAGATCTAACATTATGATGAAGTAGCACTTAAATTTATTTGCATTTCTATACATTTCATGTCTATGTGAAATACTTTACTGTTTGAGTTGCTTGAGGAGCGCCCCATTCCATCCTCCATCCCGCCGTCACGTTCGTGTGCCGCACTAGCAATTGCTAGTGGCGTGCTTGTCGACGAGGTGCTTGCGACCCTCATCCGTATGCCTACTCTTCCATCCGCCTAGCGAAGCGTGGCATAGCGGCCCGTGTAATCCATTCGCCTAACAAAGCAGCGCGCTGACACGTGTAATCCAGCTAGAATAGCTTCAGTTGAAGCGGTCTCGCCAGATAGGACAGTGGTCTGATTAAGGACCTCAATGATTTTCTGGCAATCAAAAGAAATAGACAGATCAGGGAAGTTCCGCACGGGAGGACCCGAGGAACTACTCGACAAATCAACAACGGTAGAGACCGGCAAAACCGTGTTCTCCGGCAGGTCAGGTTGTTTCTTTGGAGTAGATCGAGCGGTTTCCTTCGATGTGTCTGCTTTATCCAGAGCCTGAGAAGCCTTATCCATTTTCTTCTTCTGGCTACCGATCTCCTTTTTCTTTGGTGAAGTTGATCCTGGTGATCGCTTATTTAATCGAGATAGCACAGACACCATTGTTAAGATCATTTTTGTAAGATTTCAGGTGATCGCTTGAGGTTCATGCTCGCAGCTCCTTTCAGAAGGTTATGAATTCTAAGGCTCTGAAGCCATATTTATAGAGCCCAACGCATTTATGGTGGTCACGGTCTCAGCGGCCAATGAGAACATTTCCAAAGTTCCAGCGCAACTTGAAAATGAGCGGGGATTATGTTTGCCCGGAAATCCACGACCTCTCTTCTCCAGCCAGGAAGGACCCTTCCAACGGTCCCAGTTTTGCAAGACTGCCCAGATCGTCTGCACTCCCTCCGGTGTTTTCTCCAAGGCATGGGCGATCAAGCCCCCGTCAAATTGCCAGACCGTGTGGTCTGGTCCCATTCCTCTGTATCGGTTCTCTTATACCTCGGGTAGCCCGTAATTTTTGGATCTGCCCGTTTGGGCAGCCTCCGCTTCTATAAGTAGATGGGTATGGGTACCTAAAAAAAGCACTTTTGCTTCGAGCCTCCAGCTTACAACCTGTGTAAGCGGTCTCTAATTCTGTCACTTTTCTACCTCTCACCCTGGCTTGTTTTAGACCCCCCTTTGTAATCCTTTTTTGAGATCAATCAAAGAAGTTTCCCTCAGAGATCTCTTATCTGGCATTCTTCATCCTAAGTAACATGCACTTCGCAGTTCCTTCCCCCTTTCTTCTAGTGCGAGTCTTGGAGAAACATTTTTTGTACCAACAGTGCTCTCCACTCTTCAAAATGCTTCGGAAGAGTAAGGACTTTGAATGGTCTGATGTGTGCTAGAAGGCGTTCGATAGGTTGAAGCAGTAGTTAACCCAGACACCCCTCCTCCAAAGTCCAAAAGAAGGCGAAGACCTACTCATCTACCTAGGAGTAGGGGCAGAATCAGTAAGTGTTGGACATGTGTGTCACATCCCTTTGTTTGAGAATAACAAATCCCAAATTGTATTTGATATTGCTTGTTGTGTGTTTATAGTGTGCAGGAACTATAGGTGCAATACTCCACAGGTAGAAAGCAGCTGAATTCAAAAATCTCAAACAATGCGCTACCGCCAGCGCTAGAGCTACCGCTAGGCGCTAGCTCGTTCGGCGAACTTGAAGCTCCGTTCGACGAATATGGAACTCCGTTCGACAAAAATTTCCGTTCGACGAATGTGGAACTCCGTTCGACAAAAGATTTCGTTCGACGAATGTGGAATTCCGTTCGACGAAAACTTTGTTCGACAAAAATTCCATTCGACGAATGTTTGTTCTGCCATGCCGCCGACAGTTTTCGCTACCGCCAGCGCTAGTGCTACCGCCAGCGCTAGTGCTACCGCCAGCGCTAGCGCTACCGCCGACAGTTTTCGCTACCGCCAGCGCCAGCGCTAGCGCCTACGCAGCCGACGGTTTCGCAACCGCTCCACACGAACGCTACCGCAGGCGCTAGGAGCTAACACAGTCGCTATCTCCAAGTTTTATAAATGATGGGCTCTCTCTCGTTTTGATTGTGTGCTTCCAGAGAGATTACTTGTGCCATATTTCCAGAGCTGCTACTCTGCCGAAAGTTCATCTCCCAATCAAATTCAAAGAGAATTTCTGGAGAAGGAAGCCACCACACTGCATCCGAAGAAAGATCGCTTCAACCTCGCTTATACTACAACGATCCTTCATCTCCAACTTCAGAAATCTCATATAGGGAGTTTCACTTTTGTAATCGTTTTGTTAATTCGCCTTGTGTTGGCGACTAGGTCTGGGTAGGTGATGAGTCTCCATTATATACATATTTTAGGACTCATTTAGGCTTATTATCATGCATAGGTACTGCATTTTAGGTGGATTATCGCTCATATTGGATTAGTAGTTCATTTGCGTAGATAGTACCTTCCAAAGCCTTATTTAGTGTGTTATCTTGGATGCTTCCCCTTTTGTTCTTTTTGGTGCATATTTTATGTCGCTGGTGAGCTTTGTTTCTATGCCCCAGCGGGTATGTTTGAGTTTTCATGCAGGTTCATGGGTCCTGCGTCGTTCGGAGCTTGTTTAGGCGAAATTTCTGCCTGAAATGCCACTGATCGTGCGTTTCCTTCACGCACGATCAGTTGATCGTGCGCCTCTGGTCATGCGCAGTCATCTGCTGCCCAAAAATAGCTTCGGATTCTGGTCGTGCGTTTGCTACGCACGATCGTGCGCATGGTCGTGCGTTTTATATTTTTCTACAGTTTGTTTTACAGGATTTCGGGCACAGTGCGCACGATCACCAGCTTTCTGTGCGCACGATCACCTGATCGTGCGTCACTGGTCGTGCGCACTGTTTATTCCAGTGCCTATTTATAGCCCTGCTCGTGATTTTAGGTCATTGAGACAGACGGGGGCGTGATTCTTCCGCCGTTTTTGGGCGATTTCCATCCCATCTTCATCCCCATTCCATTCCGATCATCCGGGAGACTCCTCCGACGACCAAGAGTTGTTTCTCTACCATCGGGGAGCCCTTCCGGCCGTCAGCAAAGCTTTCCTAGCGAGAGTTCTTCAAGTTATTGCAGAGAAAGTGGAAGATCACCGGAGAAAGTGACAGATCTCCGGCACCGGAAGCACCCCTTGACCGAGTTCGGAAGCGGATTGACAACCCGCTATTCCGATCGTGACCGACGACTCTCCTTCTTGAGTGGTTTTCTCTTAACTTATCTTGTATAACTAGATGAATATTTGTGTAATGAACTTGAATGATTTGTTTATCTATGAATGAATTATTTGGTGTTTACATAATGTCCTTTGTATTGCTCTGTGTTGCGTCCGCTTACACCCACTCCAATCCACTTCCACACACACGTTCTAGCTAGCTCACTCTAGCAAAAGCTAGAGGTGAGAGTGAAGAGGTGTTTTCGACCCTCATCAAAACCCCGCACTGTAGCCATTTCACCCACATACCGAAGCACGGCATCGCGGTCGCTGCACTCACCCCCACTTTGCGAAGAGGTGTGTGCGACCCTCAATCGTCACAGTTACTTCTATCCACGCGCCTTCCGAAGCACGGCATCGCGACCGTTGCATCCATCCCGCCTTGCGAAGTGGAGTTTTGACCCGCATCTCTTATTTCTGCAATATCCTAGATCACCCATCACAAAGCCCTTGTTCTTTACTTTCTTTCACTCGTCATAACAATCGCCTCACTCTATTTTCTTATCACCACAACCTGCATTCCTTGAGAGATCGATACTTGGGGATAACTTCCCATTTTTATTACTTGAGCGACCGATGCACTGGCGTCGTATCGCATTTCGTGCCTGCTAATTAGCAGTGCCGAAACAGCGCATCAAGTTTTTGGCGCCGTTGCTGGGGAACACAGGAGTGATGAGATGTTGTTTGTGAGTCGATTATTTTCGAGTGAGTCTTTTATTCTTTTTAATTTATTCCTTTTCATGCTATATTCTTCTTCTATTTCATGTGGGCGCATTTGAATATCCGATGTCGTTGGTGTGGGGACACATCCCACGCTAGTGATAGGTGTCCCAAGGAGTATGGTGTTGTTCAGAAACTGTACGGAGCCCATAAGTCTTTTGGCTACTCTACTGCACCTTCGTTATCGCACCTTTACACGGCTGCCGCACCTTTTGTGTCGGCAAAGCCGGCAAAGCAGTGCCTATTTTGCAAAAGTAGAGAGCACGCCTTGAAGGACTGTGCTGCTTATCTTCGCGAATTGGCGGATGACGATGAGCCGGATATCCGTATCGTCCCATCTTCAAATTCTGCGAGCACAGCTTCTTCCTCTGATTACGTGTCACTTCCACCTTCACTTTTTGAAGGGTATGGAACTGACACGTACGTCAGTGTCCCTCATGACTCTGTTTCTGATGCGACCCCCCATACTTCTTCGGTTCATGTACCACTTTGCGCGGATTTGTGCCCTTGTGTGGAGAGTGAGCCCGAACTCTTAAGAAGCACGTCCTCTCCCGCCACGCACGAAATTACATCTGTTGCTGATATTTTTATTGAGGTCACTTTGCAGGATGTTGCAAACCTGTGCAATGTTGTGCCCACTCTCATGGAGGAGGACAACCTTGACTATGCTGAAGGTCCAGTGCGAGGAAGTCCAAGTTATAGAGGAGGCCATTGCGTGCGCTGTGGAGTCTAGCGAAATCTTCGATGATATCATCAGTTTGTCATTGCCGCACCCCATGGGGGATGAAGCCGGGATTATCCCCTCAGATGAGATTTCTTTTAGTTTTTCTTCCAATTTATTTCCTGACCCCCTTTCTTTATGTACAAGGATGTAGGATGCCCTCCTTCCGGTTGATCAGACCTTACGCATGGAGGAGCCGAAAGCCTGGCGGGATGAGGAAGGTACAGTAAAGGAACATCGTGTTTCCTCGTCATCTTTGGTGCTTCCCCTTGAGGATTGGTTACAAGGGGGCAAGCGTTTTTTCTTTGAAGATATAATACTGGAGGAGAAGAAGAGAGCGAAAAAGGAGGAGATTTGGGGTTGGAGGCTGAGCATCTTACTTATTTTCCACCCCTACTATAGAATCTTCGGACCTTTTTCTTCTATCTGCAGTTACTATTTTAAATCAACGTATAGTTGATTTCTCCATATGGTTGTGTAATAATACTATGTAGACGTGGATGATCTCCTCTTTTTAATTCTGCGTGAACAATTCTATAAACTGCTTAATACAGGTATTTGGTCCACCTTTAAGGACGTTAAACAAAAGGGCTTCTTGGGAGACAACCCATGGGAACCACCCGGTTCCATTTGCTTGATTTAATTTCTGTTATGTTTTGTTTGCTTTTGCTTTTGTTTTTAACTATGCAGGTGTGAACTCGATTGGATGAAGAGGAGGAGATCATTAAAGAAGGATTATACCGCTCTTCTAGCATGCTCTTTGGAGCATAGGTACTCTTAGCCCAGCTCTTAATCTGCTTTGAAAGATTATATTTGCTTGTGTTTCAATTTAAGTCTAGGGGGGAGCGAGCCTTTGCTTACGCCACACGCACATGCATGCTAGAATGTTGTGTTAGGAAATTTATATTTATTGTCTCATTTCATAACACACACCACATGCGTTTTATTTTTACTCGTGCGCATTTATCGTGTAAGTGCTTGATGTATATGTTTAGAAGTTTGATTATTAGTTTAGGATTGTGTGGCTGAACAGGATGTGACCCTTACGGTGCTGCTAGTAGAGTGCTCACGCAGCTTAAAAATTCACGTAGAATAGATTTAATTGCAAATTTATAGTTTTATTTACTTCATTTGTGTAATTACTTAATACTTGACTCAAACGATGAATTTGGTGAATCTAGCGGTAGCCCTTGGTCGAGTGTAGAAGAGCTGTTAGCCTCGTGTTGTTTGAGTTGGAAGGAGAGGAGACCTCGCTCGGTGGTTAAGAACTTCCCCCAAGCTATTTTCAAAACAAGGGCGTTGAATGATCTTGTGGGAGCATGACATAGGCCATCTTTTGGTCCGGTTGAGCTTTGATTTCCCAACCTAACGTCATCCTTTGCTAGCCCCGTTGAGCCTTACTGATGAGTCCTGATCATATACACATTTATGGACTCATCCGGGCCGTTATTTTGTCAATATCACGCACTTTAGCCTTGTTATAGTCTATATTTGATAACCCATGCTAGGTGCACATTTAGGCCCACTTTGGTGTGTTTTCGTGTGTATTATCTTTAGTAGTATTCATATGTTGTTAAGTGCCACTTTCAGTGGCTAGATCTGTGTTTGTGCTGGAATAGGAGGCGTGCAAGTGTTTCCGGTGCAATTCTGCACAGGAACACTGCGCACGATTGATGGCGCAAATCTCACACACCGCTATAGGCGGTAGCTCGACTGCGACACGAAACGGCAGTGTACCGATCGTTCAAGTAATATAAAACGAGGAGTAATCCCCGAGTATCGAATCTCTCAAGGAACACAGTAAGGTGGAGTTAGGTTTCGAGGAAGGACTTGAGATTGAAGTCCTAAAATCGGATGGGATGCGGGGGAGTTGGGTTGGCTTTTGGAAAATAAAATAAAAGCTATCAACTACTCCTATGCAATGCCGCTATGCAAAGCTTCGCTCGGCGAGATGGAAGACTACGTAGGCCTTGAACGCGCTACTTCGTAAGAGCGGATGGACGAGTAGGCAAGCGGATCGAACTATGCAGGCCTTGAGCGCGCTGCTTCGTTAGGCGGGATGGAGTACACGGGCCGCGATGCCACGCTTCGGTAGGCGGATGGACGAGTAGGCTAACAGAATGAGGGTCGCAAGCACCTCTTCGACAAGCACGCCACTAGCAATTGCTAGTGCGGCACCGGACACGATAGTGGAATGGAAAATGGATGGTGGCGCTCCTCAAGCACACAAATAACAAATATTTCACAATCACATGAAATATATGGAAATACAAACTAGTTCAAGTGCAACTTCATCAAAATATACAAGATCTAGCTATTACAACAATCAATAAAAGGAGAACAAGGCAAGAAATCGACCGAATCCGAAGGCTCGTTGAAGATTCACGGTTGGAATCGCCGGGTTGTCAATCCGCGTCCAAGCTCGGTCCACAACTACGTCCGGGGTAGAGAGAGCTGTCACTACTCTCCAATGGACCCGTCTTCTTCGTGTCACGATCCGGTAGAGGTTGCAAACTTCCTCTTGCTTGACGGTAATGGCGGCTAGGTCTTCCTTTGGAGCTCTTGGATGAAGGAGGAGGCCGAGAGGAAACTCCGGCGAAGATTTGGCGTTGAAAGCTTGCCCGGAGATCCTCCCTAAGGTGGGCGACGATGGAGGGGCGAAGTCGGACCAAACCAGGCGGAAAACGGCGGAGGAAAGCGGGGGATCCGACCTAAATCGCGAACAGCGGATTTTATAGGCGCTGGAATTAAACAGTGCGCACGGTCAGTGGCGCACGACCAGTGGTCGTGCGCACTAGAATCCTGTGATCGTGCGCTCTGCCTGGACGGAACCTGCAAAGGCAGAAATTATAAAATAAAATGTTCGCACGACCAGTGGCGCACGACCGGTGGTCGTGCGCACTATCGTCGGTGGTCGTGCGCAATACAGCAAACAGAACTCAGAATTTTGATGATGAGTGCGCACGAGCAGTGGCGCACGACCGGTGGTCGTGCGCACCAGCGTAGATGGTCGTGCGCACTGCACCAAACAGAACTCATAAAAAGGCGTTAAGTGCACACGATCAGTGGCGCACGACCAGTGGTCGTGCGCAATAGAACCAGTGATCGTGCGCAGTGTTCCTGTGCAGAATTGCACCGGAAACACCTGCACGACTCCTGTTCTAGCGTACAACCACAAATCCAGCCACTAAAAGTGGCACCTAACAGTGCATGAAAACCACTAATGAAAATAAACATGAAATCACACCAAAATGGGCCAAAAGGTGCACCTAGCATGGATTAACAAATATGAACTAAAACAGGGCTAAAGTGCAGTGAAATGACTAACTAAACGGCCCAGATGAGTCCATAAAAGTGTATATGATCAGGACTCATCACACCCCCAGACTTAACTGTTTGCGCGTCCCGAGCAAACAAATTCTAAGCGAACTAGGAAAGAACAGTAGATGGCTTAAAACTACAATACAGAGTACCATGCGAAGTCGCATGCTCACGTGCATAAGAAGAATAGTAGAGAAGATTTCTGATTATATAAACAGTTTATATATTTCTAAAAGAGTAAAAGCATATTACAACTACTCAAAATGGTGAACAGCGGTGAATCGTTCGGTCATGCATACGGAGAAAGTAAGCTAAACGCTGAGACGAGCATTGCTCAAGATCGGGATGCGGGAAAAACTCCACTGAAATCCATCAGTGTCGGTGACCATAGGCTTGCCCGGTCACATTCTCTCTACGGCACTGGTTTGACTCAAATGCGTGAATCAATAGGACTTTAGGTTTTAAATGGGGCTTGGGTTTAGGTGAGGTATACAATGATAAAGACGATGGTTCAAATACTAAACCCAAATGAGCAAATGCATAACATTATCCAAGTGGCCACAAAACACGCGGATGCACCACACCCCCAGACTTAGACTTAGACGCATGGGTGTGTGCACCGCCTACTCCCAAATATAAATCTCAAACAGATTTTTTTCAATTAAACTTTTCATTCTTTTTTTTTTCTTTTCAAATCTTTTTCTTCTTTTCTTTATCTTTCTTTAACAATTTCAGCAACTTTTCAAAGATGCACAACCACATTTTCACAATGTACTACCACAATCAACACCACCAATTTGAAATTGAAACAAAATGCTTGCTTTTTGGGTGTGCGACTAGGATTGGAGTTTAGGCTTTGGTGAACAATAGTGGGGCTGAACCAAAAGAATGGGGTAGGCACAATTGGGCTAGCGAGGAAATGATGATAGGAATGGCACAAAGGCTCAACCGGGCCAAGATGATGGCCTATATCACATTCACGCAATTGACTAACCGTATACCCATGCTTCAAGAATCGCTTGGGGCAAGTTCTAGCCACCGAGAAAGATTCTCCTTTCTCCCGACTCAAGCAATACGAATCTAGCGATCGTTTACACACATCCCTATGCTACCGTTTGATTCCACCGAATTCACCATTTGAGTAGAGTAAACAACATTTACACTAATAAGAAAAATATAAAACCATAATATAAAGAGAAGTCTAATCTACACAAATTTTTATGCAACCGAGCACTCGACTAGGAGCACTACTAGAGTCAACATTTTACTCTGCTACATAATCCTAAGCCATCACCTAGATTTTCCCAAATAAGCAAAAGAATTAAATTCACTACAGAGCACGCATACAGACGAGTACGCGCTCAAGTGGGTGCTGTGGTGTGCAATGAAAATAAACAAAACATTTTAAAAGAAATCTTCTAGTATGCAGTGCAATAGTGCACGTGAGCGGGTAAATAAAACTACTCTCCCCCAGACTTAAACTAAACAATCCACAAAATATATGACATGAAAATCAGAAAAGGCTAGGGAAAGAGAGTACCCAGTGCTCAGAAATGAGCACACCAGAAGATTGGCGTGTAAGCTAAGACAAAACTGCAGCATCCGCCATCCAGAAAAAGATACCTGCAGGGGTCAGCTCCGCAAAAACAAAAGAAAAGGAAAAAGATAAACTACAATACTACAGCTAACTAAACAGGATTGAATAAAATAAAATGCATGAAAAGTAAGATAACTACTGGGGTTATTGTCATCCCAGCACGACTTATTCAGATTTTGTACAGTTCTAGCTTATAGGCCTATGAAAAGAAAAGTGCACAGGTAACTGTTCTAATATGCGCATCGGTAACGGGTACCGATACGGAGACAGAACAGTCACCCCTCTACCTAAATATAGATACCTGCTCCTCACAGGTAGAGGGTAGAGAATGTAAGAAAAGGAGGAGGCCTGGTCCTCACTCATCTCACAAAACACATCCTTGCCTAGCAAGGTATCGTCAACAGGGAGGCAGCAGGAGGAAAAGGCAATGAGCGGAGCTTCCTCAATGGAGGAGGGGTCAACCTCCTCACATGTGAGGATACACTCATCATTGACTTGAGCATCATGCTCCAAGTCCTCCTGATGTACCTGTGAAGACTCAACCTGCACAGGCTCGGGTGAAGAGGGGGGATCGGGAAATAAACAAGATGAAGAACATAGATAATCAAAAATCGGGGGAGTGGTCCCGGACTCACTCCCATCAGATTGGGGAAGTAAAATAATGTTTGCATTGTCATCAATGCTGCAAGATTCGGTGGGATCAACGGTGGCCAGGCTTAGGATTTGGGCTTCCTCCACCGGTGCTGAGGAAAACTCCTCCTCACCTAGAAGGTTGTCCTCCTCCATAGGAATAGGCACAACACTAAGATAAACGACCTCCTCATGCGACACATCATCAACAATGTCGTCGGAGACGAGTGTAGTATGCACAACGGGGAGAAGAATCGAATCCACTAGAGGTGGTGGATGCACCGGGAGAATGGGCTCAGCAATGTCGATGCCCAGATCAGCCACACATCCGGTGACCGTGTCCATGCCATACCCTTCAAAATGTGAAGGTGGCAAAGACACATAACCGGACGTTGAAGGTGTGCCGCCAGAGTTAGGATTCGGGACGATCCGGATATCCGGCTCGTCATCCTCATCCAATTGGCGACGAAAAGCAGCACAATCCTTCAGGGCATGATCTGTGCTCCGACAAAACTGGCACTGCCTAGCGGGCTTCTTTGGCACAGCGGGGGCTGGAGCCGAAAAGAAGTACGACGGTAAAGGCTCAGCAGAGTAGCCATAAGACTTACGCGCACCATAAGAGGTACCAGATGAAGTCGGTGCTCCATATGCTGGGCGAGAAGAATTATGCCTACTATTCTCCGTAGGGCATTCATCACTAGAGTGGGAGGTAGCTCCACACCAACGGCAACGGAAATTGAGATGTGCCCACATAATGTGAAGATAATACGATTCAGACAAAATGTGCAAAATACTACACCTAACAAAAATTTACTAAAGCAACCTAATAAAAACAAGAAAATGGAATAAAAAGAACAGCAATAAAATAACAGAAAATGCAATTTACAAATGGAAGGGCTTTTCTCTCAGGTTCTCCCTCTCCAGAAAACTCACACGACTGTGTTCCCCGGCAACGGCGCCAAAAACTTGATGGCGCAAATCTCACACACCGCTATAGGCGGTAGCTCGACTGCGACACGAAACGGCAGTGTACCGATCGTTCAAGTAATATAAAACGAGGAGTAATCCCCGAGTATCGAATCTCTCAAGGAACACAGTAAGGTGGAGTTAGGTTTCGAGGAAGGACTTGAGATTGAAGTCCTAAAATCGGATGGGATGCGGGGGAGTTGGGTTGGCTTTTGGAAAATAAAATAAAAGCTATCAACTACTCCTATGCAATGCCGCTATGCAAAGCTTCGCTCGGCGAGATGGAAGACTACGTAGGCCTTGAACGCGCTACTTCGTAAGGGCGGATGGACGAGTAGGCAAGCGGATCGAACTATGCAGGCCTTGAGCGCGCTGCTTCGTTAGGCGGGATGGAGTACACGGGCCGCGATGCCACGCTTCGGTAGGCGGATGGACGAGTAGGCTAACGGAATGAGGGTCGCAAGCACCTCTTCGACAAGCACGCCACTAGCAATTGCTAGTGCGGCACCGGACACGATAGTGGAATGGAAAATGGATGGTGGCGCTCCTCAAGCACACAAATAACAAATATTTCACAATCACATGAAATATATGGAAATACAAACTAGTTCAAGTGCAACTTCATCAAAATATACAAGATCTAGCTATTACAACAATCAATAAAAGGAGAACAAGGCAAGAAATCGACCGAATCCGAAGGCTCGTTGAAGATTCACGGTTGGAATCGCCGGGTTGTCAATCCGCGTCCAAGCTCGGTCCACAACTACGTCCGGGGTAGAGAGAGCTGTCACTACTCTCCAATGGACCCGTCTTCTTCGTGTCACGATCCGGTAGAGGTTGCAAACTTCCTCTTGCTTGACGGTAATGGCGGCTAGGTCTTCCTTTGGAGCTCTTGGATGAAGGAGGAGGCCGAGAGGAAACTCCGGCGAAGATTTGGCGTTGAAAGCTTGCCCGGAGATCCTCCCTAAGGTGGGCGACGATGGAGGGGCGAAGTCGGACCAAACCAGGCGGAAAACGGCGGAGGAAAGCGGGGGATCCGACCTAAATCGCGAGCAGCGGATTTTATAGGCGCTGGAATTAAACAGTGCGCACGGTCAGTGGCGCACGACCAGTGGTCGTGCGCACTAGAATCCTGTGATCGTGCGCTCTGCCTGGACGGAACCTGCAAAGGCAGAAATTATAAAATAAAATGTTCGCACGACCAGTGGCGCACGACCGGTGGTCGTGCGCACTATC
This sequence comes from Dactylorhiza incarnata, assembly GCA_033032865.1. NCBI lineage: Eukaryota > Viridiplantae > Streptophyta > Magnoliopsida > Asparagales > Orchidaceae > Dactylorhiza > Dactylorhiza incarnata. The sequence continues at coordinate 7,622,528 of JAWHQI010000068.1, forward strand.
GTCGGTGGTCGTGCGCAATACAGCAAACAGAACTCAGAATTTTGATGATGAGTGCGCACGAGCAGTGGCGCACGACCGGTGGTCGTGCGCACCAGCGTAGATGGTCGTGCGCACTGCACCAAACAGAACTCATAAAAAGGCGTTAAGTGCACACGATCAGTGGCGCACGACCAGTGGTCGTGCGCAATAGAACCAATGACCGTGCGCAGTGTTCCTGTGCAGAATTGCACCGGAAACACCTGCACGACTCCTGTTCTAGCGTACAACCACAAATCCAGCCACTAAAAGTGGCACCTAACAGTGCATGAAAACCACTAATGAAAATAAACATGAAATCACACCAAAATGGGCCAAAAGGTGCACCTAGCATGGATTAACAAATATGAACTAAAACAGGGCTAAAGTGCAGTGAAATGACTAACTAAACGGCCCAGATGAGTCCATAAAAGTGTATATGATCAGGACTCATCAACGATCACTTGTTCTAGTGCGCACGACCACCGGTCGTGCGCCACTAATCGTGCGCACTTAACCCTTTTTCACGAGTTCTGTCTGGTGCAGTGCGCACGACCATCAACTCCAGTGCGCACGACCATCGGTCGTGCGCCACTGCTCGTGCGCATTGACCATTAAATTTCTGAGTTATGTTTGCTGTAGTGCGCACGACCATCAACTCCAGTGCGCACGACCACCGGTTGTGCGCCACTGGTCGTGCGAACATTGTATTTTATAATTTCGTCTCTTGCAGGTTCTGTCCAGGCAGTGCGCACGATCGCAGAATTCCAGTGCGCACGACCACTAGTCGTACGCCAATGATCGTGCGCAGTATTCAATCCAGCGCCTATTTAATGACCTGATCGCGAATTAGGTCGGGGGGACGCAATTTGGCTCCGTTCCGTCCGCCGTTTTCGCCGTTTTCAGAGGGATTTCATCCCCTAGGCCTCCTCCATCATCCAAGGGCTTGAAAGAAGGGTTCCTACACTCACTTTGATCGCTAATGAAGAGGTTCTTCGCTTGAGACGTGGCCGGATGGTAAATCGCTGGAGAAGACGGGTTCATTGGGAGGTGTGACAGCGCTCCTCTACCCCGGACGCAGTTGGGACTGAGTTAGGACGCGGATTGACAACCTGGTGCTTCCTACCATGAATCTACAACGAGACTCCGGATTCGGTCGTATCTCTCGCCCTTTTCCCTCTACTTATGTGGTTATAGTGTTGTATTCTCTTTATATCGATGATGAACGCTATGAATGATGTTTAAGATTGCTTATTTCATGATTATGAAATCATTTTGTTCATTTGTGTTAATGAGGTGCGCCCCCGATCGATTTTCCGCTCCATTACCATGTCCGGTGCCGCACTAGCAATTGTTAGTGGCGTGCTTGTTGAAGAGGTGTTTGCAACCCTCAATTCGTCAGCCTTCTCGCCCATCTGCCCTTTCGACGCAGCGCGCTCAAGGCCTGCCTAGTCTCCATCCCGCCAATCGAAGCATTGCATAGCGGCATTGCATAGGAGTAGGCATAGTATTTTATTTAATTACTTGCAAACCAAACCACCCATTCATTGTAGCATCGACTAAGGACTTCGATCTCAAGTCCTTCCTCGAAACCTAACTCCACCTTACTGTGTTCCTCAAGAGACCGACACTCGGGGATTTTCCCCATTATTATTACTTGCGCGACCGATGCACTTGCCGAAACTATCGCATCAAGTTTTTGGCGCCGTTGCCGGGGATCACAGTCGTGTGAGTTTTCTGGAGAGGGAGAATCTGAGAGAGAAGCCCTTTCATTTGTAAATTGCATCCTTTAAATTTTATTTCTGTTCTTTTTATTCCGCTTTCTTATTTAATATTAGGTTGCTTTAGTAATTTCTGTTTGGTATAGTGTCTGCATAATAGCATTCTTATCTTGAATCGTATTATTTTTACACTATGTGGGCACATCTAGATATTCGTTGCCGTTGGTGTAGAGATACTTCTCACTCTAGTGATGAATGCCCTACGGAGAATAGTAGGCATAGTTCCTGCAGCCCAGCATATGGAGCACCGACTTCATCTGGTACTTCATATGGTGCGCGTAAGTCTTATGGCTACTCTGCTGAGCCTTTACCGTCATACTTCTTTTCGGCTCCAGCCCCCGCTGTGCCAAAGAAGCCCGCTAGGCAGCGCCAGTTTTGTCGGAGCACAGATCATGCCCTGAAGGATTGTGCTGTTTTTCGTCGCCAATTGGATGAAGATGACGAGCCGGATATCCGGATCGTCCCGAATCCTAACTCTGGCGGCACACCTTCAACATCCGGTTTTGTGTCATTGCCACCTTCACATCTTGAAGGGTATGGAGTTGACACAGTTACCAGCTGTGTGGCTGATTTGGGCACCGACATTGCTGAGTCTATTCTCCCAGTGCATCCACCACTTCTAGTGGATTCGATTCTTCCCGCTGTTGTGCACACTACACTCGTCTCCGATGACATTGTCGATGAGGTGTCACAAGAGGAGGCGGTTGATCAGAGTGTTGTGCCTATTCCTATGGAGGAGGACAACCTTCTAGGTGAAGAGGAGTCTCCCTTAGCACCGGTGGAGGAAGTTCAAATCCTAAGCTTGGCCACCGTTGATCCCGCCGAGCCTTGTAGCATTGATGACAATGCAAGCATTATTTTGCTTCCCCAACCTGATGGGAGTGAGACCGGGACCGCTCCCCCGATGTTTGATCATTTACGTCTTTCGTCTCTTTTATTTCCTGGCCCCCTTTCGTCATCTGAGCCGGTGCAGGTTGAGTCTTCACAGGTGCTTCAGGAGGACTTGGAGCTGTTTGCTCAAGTCAATGATAAGAGCATCCTCTCATGTGAGGAGGTTTATTCCCCCTCCGTAGAGGAAGCTCCATTCATTGCCTTTTCCTCCTGCTACCTCCCTGTTGACGATACCTTGCTAGGCAAGGATGTGTTTCGTGAGATGAGCGAGGACCAGGCCTCCTCCTTTTCTTACGTTCTCTACCCTCTACCTGTGAGGAGCAGGTATATTTATTTAAGTAGAGGGGTGACTGTTCTATCACCGTATCGGTACTCGTTACCGACACGCATATTAGAACAGTTACCTGTGCACTTCTCCTTCCATAGGCCCATTAGCTAGAACTTTTATATTTTCGAATAAGTCGTGCTGGGATGACATTAACCCCAGTAGTTATCCTTATTTTTCCTGAAACTTTATTTTGTTTGGTTTAGTTGAGTTTTTGTTAAGGCTATGAATGTCTCGCTGCGTGTGCTGACTCCTGTTTGTGCGTAAACTGCACGGTGAATGGAGTTTTTACTAAAATTTTGGCCGCTGAAAAATTCCTAAAGCGCACGATCACTGATCGTGCGCACTACTTATAGCGCACGACCACTGGTCGTGCGATTGGCCCAGATTTTTATAAAAAGCCCGTCCGCCCGAGCCTTTCGCGCACGATCTAGGGTTCTCATTCGCCGACGTCCGTGCGCCGTTTCTGCCTGCTTGCCGCCGATCGTGCGCCTCCTTCCCTTCCGGTGAGCCCTTTCCCTATTTCTCCTCCTTCCTTTGCCCTCCTGCCGCCATGAGCTCCAGAGATCGTCAAAAGGTCTACCAACGCTCCGGCCGCTCTTCCGCCTCTCCTGCTCAGATCCTCGCTAGGATGGCGATTTTTTCTAAGGATTCGCATACGCGGCGATTCAATTCTCTTAAGGAGAAGCCATTCCTATCACAGCGTCTCGTGGATTGGAACGAGTTGAACTCTATCGGCGACAATGGGGAGTTGGGGGAGGCCGTCCGCCAGCGCTATTATTTCGATCATTGGAGCAGGGTGTTCGAGTGCAATGACCTCGGCTACCGGGAGCTCACCTTGGAATTTCTTGCTACGTTTGAGTGGGAAGTGTTGCCCTCCGGTCAACGTCCGGGAAAGTGCTCTTTCCGAATTTTGGGCAAGGTTTTCACTCTCTCCTTATCCGAGTTGGCGGTGCACGCTGGATTTTACACCGAAGCCGAGGCCACGACGATCCCTTTTCTGGATTTGGATGTCTCCTTCCCTGATGGTGTTACCCCGCGTGCCGCGTGGTGTGCCCTCACGGGTCGTGATGAAGAATATGTGGCCAGAAAAAGCAAATCCACATGGATCGTCGCGCCTGCTCTCCGATACCTGCAGCACGTCCTTAGCCACTCTCTTGTCGCCCGTGCCCTTAGTCAGAATGTAGTGGGGTGGCAGGATCTGATCTCCCTCTATAGTATGGAATTTCGGCAGCCCTTGCATCTCGGCTACATGTTGGCCTTCTTCTTCCATCACGAGGCAACCTACGGTCTCACAGGCGCCATTGGTGGTGCCTACTATATCACCCGCATTGCCAAAAGCTTGGGGATCTGGAGTCATCTGCCTCCGATGGTGCAGGTGACTGCACCCTCATTCATCACGCGGGCCACCATGGTGAGTTTCCATCTATTACGGGTCGTGGGGAAGAAGAGTAGTAGACACTTTGTGGTCGTGATGCCGGGAGATGCGCCTAGGGAGAGGCAAGGCGACGAGGAGCACGGAGAGCCGGCTGAGCCGCCAAATACTCACCGCGAGGTAGCCCTTCTGCAGCCGTGAAGGCATTCATTTCAGCAGGAGCGGAGAGCCAAGGAAGAGGGCAGTTCTTCTAGAGCGCCGGAGGTGCCAAGTTTCGATCGGCGCCTCTCCTATTTGGAGGCAAACCAGTACTGGCTTACGGATTTCGTCTATCAGCAGGCATTGCGGGGAGGGCTAAATATTCCCCCACCTCCGGGTCGGGCCGCATCATCTTCCAGACGGTCGCCGTCCGTTGTGGTGTTAGATAGCGACAGCGACAACGAGTGATCTTCCCCCCCTGCATGCGAGATATTCTAAGCCTTGTTTTCTGTTTAGTTTCTTTTGTTGAGTCGTTTGAACTCCTTGTCTTTTATTAATTGTAATAATAACATTTTGCTTGTGGAATGCTCTTCTGGGCATAGTTTATTTATTCAGCTTTTTCTGTTCCCTTATTTTGTGTGCGAGTGCTCAATATTAATGGCAGGAACAAGTTCACTCCCATGGGTGATAACTTAGATTTCTTGATTTTTTTTTCTTTTTGTGCTCTCACATGTTTAGTTCAGTTTTCACTATTTTTGTTGCTCTAGTGTATAACTTTCAGGTGGCCTTTGTTTCTCATGATGGCGGACGTTGCGGACTGTTCTTGATCTTAAACGCCAATCGTCTGGTATGCTCATTTCTGAGCATTGGGTAACAATTCCTCCCCTCTTTCAGCTTTAAATTTCTAGATTCGTGTTTAGCTTAAGTCTGGGGGAGCGGTTGTTTTTATCCACTGTGCACGAGCTGCATTGCATACTAGAAGGTTGCTTTTTATTTTTCATTATCTTTATCATTGTTGCATTCCTTACACACCACTTCACCCACTTGAGTGCGTGCTTTTCTTTTTGTTGTTCCGTTTAAAATTAGTTTGGTTGGAATGTGAAATAGTTTGTTAACATAGGAATTATTATTTGGAGCACGATGTCGACTCATGTAGTGTACTAGTCACGTCGCATGTTATGGTAGAATTTGAGTAGAACTAGATTTTCTTTATGCATCTAATTTATATTTAGTATTTCTGCGTAAATCTAGATGTAGTATACTCAAATGCTGAATTTGTATGAAATTGACGATAACCCGGTATTGTGTGTGCACGATTGCTAGTCGTGTGTTGCTCGAGTCGGGAGGAAGGTTTATCTTTCTCGTGGGCTAAGAACTTGCGCCAAGCGACTCTCGAAGCATTGGTGAGAGCGACTCGTCGAGTTAAAAATGACGTAGGCCACCATTTGGCTAGTTGGAGCTTTGTTGTTCCATGTCCATTTCATTCACCTTTGCGAGCCAAATTTGTGCCTACCAATCCCTTGTTCAGCTCCTCTTCATCCACCAAAGCCTGAAGCCTATCCTTCACCCGCAACCAAATTGTTTTTAACTGCGCTCATAAGTCTCAATATGCGTGTCGTGTGGAATCATTTTGTTATGAAGGGAAAATATTGTCTATCCGCTGACTTTGAACCAACCGGAGGATACATAAAAGAAGAAAAAATATGTAAAAGAAAAAAAAACAGTAGTTTGAAAAAAAAAGTCCTCCCGAGCTAAAAACAGAAAATCTGTTGGTGTTTGTGAAGTAGGCCGTGTGCACACCTGGTTTTCATGATAAGTCTGGGGGTGTGTCACACGAGCGTAGTTAGTGGTTTTGTGGGGTGCAGCGTTCCGATAGCTCACTTGGGTTGCGCAGCCATCGTGTTTAACTTTGAATATCATACCGTAACCTAAGCCTCGTTTTAATCCTATAAGTCCTACTGATTTGATTTGCGAGTTTGCTAGCGCCGTGGAGAGAGTGTGACCGGGCGAGCGTATGGTTCACGACGTTGATGGATTTCAGCGGAGTTATTCCTAAGCCCCGATCTTTTGCAACACCCGCCTCAGTGTCTCGTCACTTTCATACTGGGCATGATCGTCAAATTCTTCATAATTCACCAACTGAGTAGGACTAAATCTTTACTTACGCTTTAATACTTATGTAAATTAGTTAGCATAATTAGAATCTTCTTCTACTAGAATTTCTACTCGCATGCGTACGTTACTTCGCACCGTACTCCCTTGTGTAATTCTCTATGTTAGCAATCGTTTTCACATTCCACCGGATTCGTTTGCTCGGGACGCGCAAACAGTTAAGTCTGGGGGTGTGATGAGTCCTGATCATATACACATTTATGGACTCATCCGGGCCGTTATTTTGTCAATATCACGCACTTTAGCCTTATTATAGTCTATATTTGATAACCCATGCTAGGTGCACATTTAGGCCCACTTTGGTGTGTTTTCGTGTGTATTATCTTTAGTAGTATTCATATGTTGTTAAGTGCCACTTTCAGTGGCTAGATCTGTGTTTGTGCTGGAATAGGAGGCGTGCAAGTGTTTCCGGTGCAATTCTGCACAGGAACACTGCGCACGATCACTTGTTCTAGTGCGCACGACCACCGGTCGTGCGCCACTAATCGTGCGCACTTAACCCTTTTTCACGAGTTCTGTCTGGTGCAGTGCGCACGACCATCGACTCCAGTGCGCACGACCATCGGTCGTGCGCCACTGCTCGTACGCATTGACCATTAAATTTCTGAGTTCTGTTTGCTGTAGTGCGCACGACCATCAACTCCAGTGCGCACGACCACTGGTCGTGCGCCACTGGTCGTGCGAACATTGTATTTTATAATTTCGTCTCTTGCAGGTTCTGTCCAGGCAGTGCGCACGATCGCAGAATTCCAGTGCGCACGACCACTGGTCGTGCGCCAATGATCGTGCGCAGTATTCAATCCAGCGCCTATTTAATGACCTGATCGCGAATTAGGTCGGGGGGACGCAATTTGGCTCCGTTCCGTCCGCCGTTTTCGCCGTTTTCAGAGGGATTTCATCCCCTAGGCCTCCTCCATCATCCAAGGGCTTGAAAGAAGGGTTCCTACACTCACTTTGATCGCTAATGAAGAGGTTCTTCGCTTGAGACGTGGCCGGATGGTAAATCGCTGGAGAAGACGGGTTCATTGGGAGGTGTGACAGCCCTCCTCTACCCCGAACGCAGTTGGGACCGAGTTAGGACGCGGATTGACAACCTGGTGCTTCCTACCGTGAATCTACAACGAGACTCCGGATTCGGTCGTATCTCTCGCCCTTTTCCCTCTACTTATGTGGTTATAGTGTTGTATTCTCTTTATATCGATGATGAACGCTATGAATGATGTTTAAGATTGCTTATTTCATGATTATGAAATCATTTTGTTCATTTGTGTTAATGAGGTGCGCCCCGATCGATTTTCCGCTCCATTACCATGTCCGGTGCCGCACTAGCAATTGCTAGTGGCGTGCTTGTTGAAGAGGTGTTTGCAACCCTCAATTCGTCAGCCTTCTCGCCCATCCGCCCTTTCGACGCAGCGCGCTCAAGGCCTGCTAGTCTCCATCCCGCCAATCGAAGCATTGCATAGCGGCATTGCATAGGAGTAGGCATAGTATTTTATTTAATTACTTGCAAACCAAACCACCCATTCATTGTAGCATCGACTAAGGACTTCGATCTCAAGTCCTTCCTCGAAACCTAACTCCACCTTACTGTGTTCCTCAAGAGACCGACACTCGGGGATTTTCCCCATTATTATTACTTGCGCGACCGGTGCACTTGCCGAAACTATCGCATCACTTACCTTTCCTATTTGTTAAACTCCACTAATCGTTCACCAAGGCCCCATATCCTAACCTAAAACGCACTAGAGTCAAGCTTTGAAACTTATACATATTGATGATGATTGTGCGAAGCGGAGAACAAATATGTGGTTGTGTGATGTGGTGTGTGCGCGCAAAAAAAATGATGAGATTGAAATTTTTTTTTTGATTGATCCTAAATTATGTCTTTATGGATCTAAAAAAGGAGTAAAAGATCTCTAAAAAGAATCGAACCACAAGTGTGGTAGTCTCGCGCACACCATAGTGCTTAAATGAAGTTTGGGGGAGTGTGCTTCAAGGTGAAGATGTTAAGGTTGAGTTTTGTTTATCTTCCGGAGGTTGAGTGCGTTTAGCCTACGTTCTTCTACTTCATTACCGTACCTTAACCCAAACCCAAGTCTAACCTAAAAGTCCTACTGATTCTTGATGAGATCGTCTCATGCAGTGGAGAAGGTGTGAAAGGGCAAGCATATGACCATCGACCTTGATGGATTTCTTGGAGAGCTCTTTCTTGAGATCCAATTTGAACAACGCTCACCTCAGCAGCTCACGCTATTTTCCCTAGGGCGTGACTGTACGATTCACCAATAATTCACCTTAGAGTAGTGGTATTTTGTATTTTACACTTGTAGAAGTTCTTAAAATATACTCTTTGTTTTAAAATCTTTTCTACTTTATTTTCACGCTCGTTAGTCTTTACTTCCCATCGTGTTTCGCCTGCACAGTTGCATCCTTAACGTTCATTTTTCTACCATAGGATCGAGTGTTTGCCCGAGACGTGCAAACGAGTAAGTCTGGGGGTGTGATGAGTCTCCATTATATACATGTTTTAGGACTCATTTAGGCTTATTATCATGCATAGGTACTGCATTTTAGGTGGATTATCGCTCATATTGGATTAGTAGTTCATTTGCATAGATAGTACCTTCCAAAGCCTTATTTAGTGTGTTATCTTGTATGCTTCCCCTTTTATTCTTTTTGGTGCATATTTTATGTCGCTGGTGAGCTTTGTTTCTATGCCCCAGCGGGTATGTTTGAGTTTTCATGCAGGTTCATGGGTCCTGCGTCGTTCGGAGCTTGTTTAGGGGAAATTTCTGCCTGAAATGCCACTGATCGTGCATTTTCTTCACGCACGATCAGTTGATCGTGCGCATCTGGACGTGCGCAGTCATCTGCTGCCCAAAAACAACTTCGGATTCTGGTCGTGTGTTTGCTACGCACGATCGTGCGCACGGTCGTGCGCTTTATATTTTTCTGCAGTTTGTTTTACAGGATTTCAGGCATAGTGCGCACGATCACCAGCTTTCTGTGCGCACGATCACCTGATCGTGCATCACTGGTCGTGCGCACTGTTTATTCCAGCGCCTATTTATAGCCCTGCTCGCGATTTTAGGTCATTGAGACAGACGGGGGCGTGATTCTTCCGCCGTTTTTGGGCGATTTCCATCCCATCTTCATCCCCATTCCATTCCGATCATCCGGGAGACTCCTCCGGCGACCAAGAGTTGTTTCTCTACCATCGGGGAGCCCTTCCGGCCGTCAGCAAAGCTTTCCTAGCAAGTGTTCTTCAAGTTGTTGCGGAGAAAGTGGAAGATCACCGGAGCAAGTGACAGATCTCCGGCACCGAAAGCACCCCTCGACCGAGTTCAGAATAGGATTGACAACCCGCTATTCCGGCCGTGACCGACGACTATCCTTCTTGAGTGGTTTTCTCTTAACTTATCTTGTATAACTAGATGAATATTTGTGTAATGAACTTGAATGATTTGTTTGTCTATGAATGAATTATTTGGTGTTTACATAATCTCCTTTGTATTGCTCTGTGTTGCGTCTGCTTACACCCACTCCAATCCACTTCCACACACATGTTCTAGCTAGCTCACTCTAACAAAAGCTAGAGGTGAGAGTGAAGAGGTGCTTTCGACCCTCATCAAAACCCCGCACTATAGCCATTTCACCCACATACGGAAGCACGACATCGCGGCCGCTGCACTCACCCCCACTTTGCGAAGAGGTGTGTGCGACCCTCAATCGTCACAGTTACTTTCCATCCACGCGCCTTCCGAAGCACAGCATCACGGCCGTTACATCCATCCCGCCTTGCGAAGCGGAGTTTTGACCTGCATCTCTTATTTCTGCAATAGTTTAGATCACCCATCACAAATCCCTTGTTCTTTACTTTCTTTCACTTGTCATAACAATTGCCTCACTCTATTTTCTTATCACCACAACCTGCATTCCTTGAGAGATCAATACTTGGGGATAACTTCCCATTTTTATTACTTGAGCGACCGGTGCACTGCTGTCGTATCGCATTTCGTGCCTGCTAATTAGTTGTGCCGAAACAGCGCATCAGTAGGACTTAGGGGGAAATTCGCCTTGTGTTGGCGACTAGTTCTAGGTGATTAGATCTAGGGGGGCTCGAGGCCATATCCGGGGAAGGATTGGCTAGAGCGGCTTGAGGCCGTATCCGGGGAAGGATAGGCTAAAGCCAACCGGTTTCTGGGGATACAAGTCGGTATAGAAAAGGAAAATTTATTTTTACTTTGTACGCTTCCAATTTCTAGCGATATAGAAATCAATTTTTGTAAACACCTTTTCATATAATATAATCATGTCTCTATTTGTTTTTACTTGATTTCTTTCATTTGGCTTAAATTATAAAATTGCATATTAGTTTTGTTTCTTGTTTTAAGCTAAATTGTTATTTCGTTCTAAGTTTTTATAAACAATTTAGTAATTCATCTAAAATTTAAAAAGAATTTTTATTCCCTTATTCACCCCCCCCCCCCCCCCTCTAAGGGCTCCAATCGATCCAACAAGTGGTATCAGAGCATAGGTTATTCCAAACGGTTTAAAAACCAAGAATAATGACGTCTTATGATCTCGCTTTTTCCGAGGGTCAGGGAATTAGTAGACCTCCATTATTTACTGGGTCAGATGATAATTATTGGAAAAATAGGATGCGTTGTTTTCTAATGACCCTATATATTGAGGTTTGGAACATGGTAGAAGAATAATACACTCCTCCTACATTTGTAGTTGGAGAGGTTATGTTAGAAAAACCCAAAGATAAATGGGATGATCGGGATAAACTCAAATGTAAAAATAACGCAAAAGCCATGAATGCTCTATTTTGTGCGTTAGATAGAAATGAATTTAATAGAATTTCTGCATGTACTACTGCATATGAAATTTGGAATCATTTGGAAGTTACTCATGAAGGTACATCGCAAGTTAAAGATTCAAAGCTTTTCCAACTGGAGTCGGAATATGAAAAATTCCGAATGGATGAAAGCGAAGATATTGATGGTATGTACACGCGCTTCACCAAGATCGTCAATGCCTCAAAAGCTCTTGGAAAGACCTTCTCAAATGCCTACTTGGTCCGTTATATCCTTCATTCTCTTCCTCCAAAATTCAACCCGAAGGTGACGGCTATTTCAGAGTCGTACAACTTAAGAACGCTCCAAGTTGAGAGCCTCATTGGGAATCTCAAAATCCATGAGGTAGAACTCAAAATCCAACATGATGAATACAACAAGGAGCCAAAGAAGAAGGCGTTGGCACTAAAATCAAAGAAAGAGTGCCAAGAGGATGAGGATGAAGATGAAGAAAGCCTTTTGGCGAAGAACTTCCGAAAATTCATGCGCAATCTGGAAAGGAGAAACACCTTTCGAAAATATTTTCAAAGGGGTGAAAGATGGAAAGGGTCATCTTCAAAGAAGGAAAAAGAGAGCGACAATGAAGAAGAGAGACCTCCACCGGAATGCTATCATTGTAGGAAGACGGGGCACATAAGGAGCCAATGCCCAAAATTCTTGAAGGAGAAAAAGGAGAAACGACACAAAGGGAAAGAAAAGAGGAAGGTGCTAAAGGCAAAGACATGGGATGACTCCTCTTCCTCCTCCTCCGAAGAATCAAGCGGGTCTTCATCAAGCTAAGATGAGGAAGCGAACATGTGCCTCATGGGACTTGGAAACGATGGCGATGAAACCAGTGTTCCTAGTGACACTGAGGTAACTCCTCCCACTTATGATGAATTGTTTAATGAATTCCTTGAAACTTGGAAAGCTTTTGATAAAAATATGAAGGATAGTATTTTATTAAATAGTGAAAATGAATCTCTTATTAAAGAAAATCAAAAGCTTTCCAAAAAGGTAATTGTTTTATAAAAGAGAAAGGTTTCTTGCCAAGAATGTGATCACTCCGCTAAATTGGCAAAAGATATTGAAGAGTCACTTTCTAAAGCCCTCTCTCATGCCAAAACTCTTACAAAATAGAAGGGGGAATTAGAAAGGAAATTAGAAACCTCTCTTTTGCAAATAAAAAATAATAAAAAAGGTTTTGAAAATAGGTGTGTCATGTTTGTGAAAGAAAATTCTTCACTTAAAGCACAAGTTCATGATCTCACCATGGCCATTAAAAAATTTGGAATAGGCCAAAAATCAATGGAAATGATTTTAGGGAACCAGTGCCATGGTTCTGGAAAATTTGGGCTCGGATATCGAGGTGAGGGCTACCGCCCGGCGCTAGCCACTAACGCCGGCGCTAGCACCTCATACCAGAAACTTGAAATTTCTTTTTCAAAATGTTTTTCTTCTGTAAATCCAATTTCTTCCAGCAAGAAAATATTCCAGAAAAGGGTCTCAACCCCCTTTATTTCGTGTGCAAACTGTTATAGGTTAGGTCACACATCTAGTTCTTGCAGGAAAATTAAACAAAATACTTTAAAGCAAATCTGGGTACCTAAGGCTTCCACTTATTCTATGAGTGGTTCCACTTGGGTATACGGATCTTTACTCTCATCTTCTTTCTAGATGTGCAGGCAGGCTAAGGACAATGAAGACGTGTGGTACTTGGATTCAGGATGCTCCAAGCACATGACGGGCAATAAAGTAAAGTTCCTTAGCCTTGAAAAGAAGAAGGGAGGGATCGTGACGTTTGGTGACAACGGAAAAGGAAGGATCATGGGAATTGGTACAGTTGGTAATAAATCCTTTACTATATCTAATGTTCTTTATTTGAAAGTATTAAAACACAATTTAATTTCCATTAGCCAATTATGTGATAAAGGATTAGATGTGTTATTTTGAATCTTCCACTAATCTATGCAAAATATCTAATCCTATTACAAACAATATTTTACTAACTGCACCAAGAATACACAATGTTTATATAGTTTCATTTCATGATCTTTCAAAATCATCTTTAAAATGTTTTATTACCAAAAATGATGAACTTGAACTTTGGCATAGAAGGCTAGGACATGCTAGCACAAAGCTTATTGTAAAACTTGCCAAAAGAGATTTAATTAGAGGACTGCCTAGATTAAATGGAAATTTACCTTCACTTTGTTCACCATGTCAAAAAGGTAAATTTACTAGATTCTCTTTCAAAAAGTAAAAATGTTATTTCTACTACAAGACCTTCGCAATTAATTCATATGGATCTTTTTGGTCCCGTTAGCACCACAAGTCTTGGTGGTAGATTATATACATATGTTTTAATAGATGATTTTTCTAGATATTGTTGGACAATATTTCTCTCATCCAAATCCGAAGCGTTTTGTGAATTTTCAAAATTATGTACTCGTAATCAAAATGAAAGTGATTTAAAAATTAAATGCATTCACTTGGATCATGGAGGAGAAGTTGAAAATGAAAAATTTACATCTTATTGTGATATGTTAGGCATAAAACATGAGTTCTCCGCACCACGCACACCACAACAAAATGGTGTTGTATAAAGAAAGAATAGGACACTTCAAGAGCTGGCACACACTATGTTATGTGAATATAAATTACCTAAGTCCTTTTGGGCCTAAGCCGTAAACACAACATATTATGTTATAAATAGAATCATGTTTCGCCCATCTTTAAATCTCAAACCATATGAACTTTATTTTCAAATACTTCAAAGTTTTTGGTTGCAAATGCTTTATTTTAAATACAAAAGATAGATAGGGAAAGTTTGATGAAAAATGTGATGAAGGAACATTTCTTGGATACTCTTCAACTAGTAAAGCTTATAGAGTTTTTAATAAAAAAATAAGAAAAGTTGAAGAGTCAATTAATGTGAAATTTGATGAGCTTGTTCCTTGCATAGAAAGACTTTCCGCAGGCAAAGAGGATGATCTATTACCTCCTTTGGATCATGGTGATGAAGAACCTTCCAAATAAGAAGAAGAGGAGTCCAAGAAAGATGAATATGTACATCCAAGCATCTTAAAATTCACAAAGGATCATCCACGAGAACTTATAATTGGTGAACCATCCATCGGGGTAAGAACTCGCTCTTCTCTTCATGAATCATATTCAAATATCTGCTTTGTTTCCGAAATTGAACCAAAAACCATTTCTACCGCTTTAAATGATGAATTTTGGTTTTTGGCTATGAATGAAGAGTTAGAACAAATTGAGCAACATAATGTTTGGAAATTAGTAGAAAGACCATCTAATCACCCAGTTGTAGGTGAAAATGGATTTTTAAAAATAAATTAGATGGTGAGTCTAGAATCACTAGGAATAAGGCACGCTTAGTAGCACAAGGATATTCACAAATCGAGGGGATAGATTTTGATGAATCTTTTGCACCCGTTGCTAGATTGGAGTCTATAAGAAATTTACTAGCATTTGCAAGCTTTAAAAGAATAAAACTATTTCAAATGGATGTGAAAAGTGCTTTTCTAAACGGGTTTGTAAAAGAAGAAGTTTATGTTAAACAACCCCCCGGTTTTATTAGTGAAAAATTTCCAAAACATGTTTATAAACTAGAGAAAGCGCTTTATGGTTTAAAACAAGCGCCCCGTGCATGGTATGAAAGACTTACATCATTTTTATTAAAGCACAGTTATATTATGGGAAGTGCGGATAATTCTCTCTTCATTAAGCACAACAATGATGATATAATTATTCTACAAATATATGTTGATGATATTATTTTTGGATCTACTAATGAAGAGATTTGTAAAGAAGTTATTTTAGTGATGAAAAATGAATTTGAAATGAGTCTTGTAGGAGAACTTTCTTATTTCCTTGGTTTTCAAAAATCACAAAGAATTGATGGTATCTTTGTATGTCAAACTAAATATGTCCATGATATGCTTAAACGTTTTGGATTTGAAAAACTTAAACATGCTTCTACACCAATGAGTGCACTAAAATTAAGAAAAGATGAATCAGGAATTTCTATAGATCAAACTTTATATAGATGTATGATAGGATCTCTACTTTATCTAAGTGCAACTAGACCCGATATTATGTTTGTCGTATGCTTATGTGCTCGATTTCAAGCCAATCCAAAAGAATCTCATTTAAAAGTGGTAAAATGAATTTTTAGATAGCTCATTGGGTCATCTAGATTAGGATTATGGTACCCACACAATAATTCATTTACACTACACAGCTACTTCGATTCGGACTACGCCAGTTGTTCACTTGATAGAAAAAGCACTAGTGGTACTTGTCATTTTCTAGGACCTTCATTAGTTGCATGGTCCAGTAGGAAACAAAATTTGGTTGCACTCTCCACCACGGAGGCTGAATACATTGCATTAGGGAGTTGTTGTGCATAAGCACTATGGATGAGCCAAACTTTAGAGGACTTTGGCTTTCATCTAAAAATATTGAACTAAAATGTGACAACAAAAGTGCCATTGATCTCACAAATAATTCGGTACACCACTCTAGATCCAAACATGTAGATGTGCATCATCATTTCATAAGGGATCACATTAAAAAGGAAAATGTAAGGATTAGTTTCATTGGCACGGACTCTCAACTTGCTGATATATTCACTAAACCTCTTCCCGATGCAAGGTTTCAAATGTTAAGGTTGGAATTAGGAGTCTTAGACATCTTAGGATGAATAACATGTAAAACGCTAATGTTTTATGCAATTTGAGCAATCAAGACATCTCTGAATATTACAAAATTTCTGCATAAGACTACTCTTAAGACCCATAATCAATATCAAAAATCAGATTTTGAAAATACTTAAAAAATTGTGTACTGTTTGCCGCGCAATCACTAGCGCTGGCGCTAGCGTTGGTTTGTGATTTTTTTGTTTTTTTTTAATTTCTAAAAAACAAGAAAAATATGTTAGTTTATATGTACTAATTTATTTTTTTGTGTTTCTGAAAGTGGAGGTCAGATCTTAAGTTACTCTAGAGGGGGGGGGGGGGGGTGAATAGAGTATTAAAACTTTTTGTTTATTTTATAGCGGAATTTAAAATACTGAGTAAATATATATGTAATCAGTGAGAGTTAAAGATAGAGGCAGAAGTAGTAAAAAGCACACAACACAAGCACACAGAAATAAACAAGCACAGAAGATACAAGGAGCTATAGTAGTTCCCCAATAAATCTGGGTACGTCTACTCTTCTACCACCCTTGGTAGGAATCCACTAGGAGGGTTGATAAGGTGCCCAGGCACCAAGGGGTTTTTGATAAGGTGTCCACACACCAATAAGTTTTTGATAAGGTGCTAAAAAACCTTAGAAGGATTTTTTGATAAGGTGTCTTGCCACCACTGGGTAAACTTTTTAAGGGAGTATTAACCCTGTACAGGATGAGATAAAATGTATAGAGTGTTCTTCTCTGTCAATGATCTGAGAGAAGATAAAAGGTGTTGAAGCTGAAAGCTCCCCCTGTCTGATGAGAGTTGATGACAGCTTTGAGGACAGAGCTTTCACAAACAGAAGTCTTTGTAGCTGATTATCTGGAAGAAGTTAATCTTCAGATTGTTGTTGCTTTTGAAAGATTTTACTTTACAGCTGATCTGAGAGATTGAATATTGTTCTCAGAATGAAGAGGATGCTGCTTTGCTGAGGAAGAATGCTGGAAAGAATAAAACCATTTTCTTCTTCTTCCTCTTAAACTACTTCTGTTCTCTTTTCTATATAATCACAGAGAGACTTCTTGATGGTGAAGTTTTTCTATGTTTTTATATCTGAAAAACGACCCTCTTGGTTGATCTCTTGTTCTTTTCAATTGCTTGTCTTTTTTTTTTCAAAATTCAAATCCTCTGTCTATTTAAGGAATATATTTTTCTGACTTAAATCCTTCTTGGAACTAGGTAGCCACCCAAAAATGACTTTGGCAGGTCCTTTCAATTCCTTTTGTCGAGAAAGATTCCTTGGCATTAAATGTCAATGGTTATTCTTCTTCTTGGAATAGAAGGAATATAAGGATATAATAAATAAGAGAGATATCCTTACATGGCTGCCTGAATACGTCCAAGGAGAAATAAATATATCCGTTATTCTGCTGATTTGTGTTCAGAGAACTGACATCCACTGAGAATATAAATCTGAACATCAGAAAGCAATTTGTCGAGCGCTAGCTTAGAATTTGTCGACCGCTGCTAGTCATTTGTCGAGCGCTGGCTTAGAATTTGTCGACCGCTGCTAGTCATTTGTCGAGCGGTGCTCAGAAAATGTCAACTGCTGGAACTGTGAATTTCTTCAGTCTGCTGGAAGCAATTTGTCGAACGAATCTGGTTATTCGTCGAACACCACTCGCCATGTGTTGAGCTTGAATTTTCCTAAGTTCTGCTAATCTAATCAGCCTAAAACTTGACCCTAAGGCTATACAATGGGGTCAATACATATCCTAATCAACATATAGTGATCCTAGCCCAAATCAGTAATAGGGTTGTTTCAACAATCTCCCCCAATTTGGGTTAGGATACTATTTGACAAATAATTGAATAGATACAATAGAAAGTATAATCAACAGAGCAACAATGAAATGAAATATATCTGATAGATTAAAATATATCATCAGATAAGATAATAAAAATGCTCTGAGTTTAGAAACTTTACATTCATAACCAAGCAATTTATTTAGGACTTTTTGTCCTGAGAAGGTGGCTTGAATATGATTTTCCTGTTAGGGTCTTCTGATTTCTTTTTGCTGATAAACAAATCTTGAGCTCCAATGATTTTCTGTTCTTTGACATGAGGGATAAATGCTTCTGGGTGCATATCAATATATTCCTCAGCATTGAATGCTTTAACTGGTTTGTATTTTTCAAGTTCTTTTCTTGTATATTCTGACATGGTTGAGATATTTGAGAAGTCTTTGCCTTCTGCTTTAGCCTTGTTAATCTGTGCAGATGCAATTGTTTCTCTCAGTCTTGCCATCTGACAGATTTTCTCTTCTTCTGGATCTGGAAAGTAATAAATATCTTCTGAATAATTTTTATCTTGAATGACCTTTTGAGGTACTTTATCTCTTTGAAGAGATCCATCAGAAATGTGAAGTTTGTATTCTGAAGATATTTGAGAAGAAGAAATGGTTTGACTTTCTTGAAAGATAGGTGCTGATTTCTTAGAAGGAGGAGCACTGGCTGATCCATAGGCTTGAGAACCACTAGAACTACCAGGTCTCCCTGAATGTTGAGAGCTTGGCTTCTGAGAGGAAGATGATACACCTGCTGATCCTGTTGCACCAGCTGCTGGAGGAGGAGGAGGAGGATGATTGTGCTTGACTGGTTTGTCAGGGATGTAGTCAGTCATCTTGAATTTCTTCCTCCTGTTGTTCTCATTTCTGGAGAGCTTCATCCAGTGAGGAGTTTTCTCATCAAGAGGAACATTACACAAAATGTACAAAGGAATGTCATTATTTGGATTTGGAGGCTTGGGAGCAGCATTTGACTTAGCTGTTCTTTTCTTTCTTTTCTTTGAAAGTGTATCATCAGAATCACTGTTGTCATCATCATCATCATCAGAGTCAGAAGATGAGATTGGCTTATTATATAAATCATCAATTCTCTTGATTTCTTCACGAGCCTTTAATCTTTCTTCTTCAGCTTTGTCAAACTCTGCATCTGCTTCTTTCCAGATTTCATCAAAGCTTGGCATTGGTTCTTCATTCCATACAGGAATTGGAGGTGAAGAAGTAATTTTTGAGGCTGTTGTATCTGGTGGAGTGGTGTGATCTTGTGTATCATCAAGGAATTCTGCAAGATCATCTTCATATTCTGCAGAATGATCCTTCATTTGAATATCTTGATCAGTGGATGACGGAATAGAGGAGAAGTAATTTTGTATGATATCAGAATGAGTCTTCTAAGGAAGGCATATCAGAGCCTTTGATAGATCCTCTATGTATACTTTTGGTGAAACCTTTGAAGTATATGTGACATCAAATTTTGATAATAAACTATATAGATCACAGGATGGATGAATGCATATACTATTTATTTCTTCTATAACATGTGTATCTAATATTGTACATGAGTCAATCATATCTGTATCAAAAACTATAATTTCTGTATCTTCTGGAGTTTCTTCTGTTTCTGGAGCTTCTTCATAGGACATCTCCCCCTGCCTAGCTTCAGGGCAGCCTGAATCTAGGCCCCTAGTAGAAGGGACAGAAGTAGAGGAAGGAAGAGAAGCTATCTTAGCTATAGAGCATAAATTTGAACATCTCCCCCTTGCTGGCTTATTTTAGGAAGGATATGATCAAAAACCTGATCAGCAATGGAGGAGAGGTTGAGGGATGGATAATCTGGTGGATGAATAAAGGATGGTTGTGAAGTGGA
Source organism: Dactylorhiza incarnata (assembly GCA_033032865.1). NCBI lineage: Eukaryota > Viridiplantae > Streptophyta > Magnoliopsida > Asparagales > Orchidaceae > Dactylorhiza > Dactylorhiza incarnata. The sequence goes on from JAWHQI010000068.1 coordinate 7,642,315, forward strand.
TGGAGATGAGATTGGAGGAATGATATTGCTGATGTTGGTTGTATGTGTGGGAATGTCTAGATGGATTGGACTAGGAGAATGAATGGGTGAATGATATTCGTTATGTATTTGAGATGGAGGTGTGGTAGGTAGTGGTTCTGGAGATAGAGGTGGAGGTGGAACATCATTGATGTGGGCAGTTGAAAGTGGAATATCATTGATGGGTGATATTGCAGTTGAAGGAGGTGGTGAAGAATGAGAATGTGCAGGAGATTGTTGAGCAGGAGGAGAGGGGATATGAGAGGAAGAAGGAACTGAGGAAGAAGCTTCTAGAAGGGTAGAGGGAGTGACTTGATCAGTCCTTGTGTCCTCAGTAGTTTTCCTTTTTCTAGTGGCATCAGCTCTTATATTCTTCTTGGGAATTACCCTATCCCATTCAGCAAAGAGTGCTGAGGTCAGCCTCTTGCTGGCATTTATTGTCACTTTTGGTGACACCAGAAGCTCTGGATGCTTTTCCTGCAGAAAAATCCCTATACCTGATCCAAAGCATACATTATCTTTAGAGTTTTTCTTTTTAATCAATTCAAAAAGAATTGATCCCCAGTTGACTTTCTTCTTCTCCATTAAGGCCACCATTAACAGAAATTGGTGCATATTGATATAGTCATGCCCAGAAGTCTTACTCAGCAAGACTTTTCCAACAATATCTGCTAATAACTTGTAGTCCTGAGACAAGTTCTTTTTTAGAAGGTGGCTAGGGTTTCCAGTCAAATGGCCCATTTTGACTAAAGCTTCATCAAATTCATTTGAGCTTATCTCTAAGTCATCTTCACCATTTTCAAAACCAAAGATTTCAGAAAGGATGGTGGGAGAGAGAGAGACATGATGACCTGAGATTGTTCCCGACAAGCTTTCATCGACTGGTTTTGCAGTGTAAACCCATTCTTGTATCTCTGCAACAGCTATCTTCTGTCTGGTGCTTAGAAACTTCCTTAGACGTTGTTCATCCATCATTTGAAGAATATCCTTGAAGATTTGGTCCGACTGTGCAAACGAGTCCATGTCAATGTCGAAACCTGCGTCAAACTTCATTAGGTGCAGTGAGGCCCGAGGAATCGCCATTGTTCCTGCAAAGAGAGTTGAAGATAAAGTGCAGAGGGGAACTAGAGGGAAAGATGATTTCTGTAGGCGCAAAGCTTAGAATAAGATAAAATAAGGCTTATATAGAAGGGTCGAAGAATGAGGGCGGATTCGTAAACCACTGTTCGACAAAACCTAATAAAATTAGAAGTCGAAAAGGATTTATTTCTTTGTCTGAAAGCGTTCGACGAGAACATCTTTTTCGTCGACCGTCATTTGACAAATGAAATTGCCTTAACTGACTCTGCGTTTAAGAGGTTTCAGAGACCACTGTTCGACAAATGATTCAAATTTGTCGTTCTTCGTTCGACGAATTTGTGAGATAAATAGAAATACTTAATTTTTAGCAGATTGAGCCTCCATCTATCATTCCTAGTTGATTTATAAAGAAGATATGCTTCTTTTCATCCAGGGGCTTGGTGAAAATATCAGCTCTTTGCAAATCAGTAGAAATGAATTGTAGGCAAATTTTGTTTTTATCCACATTGTCCCTAAGGAAGTGGTGCCTAATTTCTATGTGTTTAGTCCTACTATGGAGAACTGGATTTTGTGCTATTGATATTGCACTAGTGTTGTCACAAAATATAACTGAATTATTTAAGTTGACACCATAGTCTAGGAGCTGATTTTGTATCCACAATATCTGTGAGCAGCAACTGCCAGCAGCTAAGTAATCAGCTTCAGCTGTTGATGTAGACACAGACGTTTGTTTCTTACAAACCAAGACACAAGCCTATCACCAAGAAACTGACAAGTTCCTGATGTGCTTTTCCTGTCTACCCTGCATCCAGCATAATCTGAGTCTGAGAATCCAGTTAATTCAAATTCAGATGCTGTTGGATACCAAAGTCCAAGATTAGGGCAACCCTTTATATATCTTAAAATTCTATTTAGAAAAGTAAGATGAGATTCTTTAGGATTAACTTGAAACCTAGCACAAATGCATGTAGCAAACATTATATTTGGCCTACTGGCTGTTAAATAGAGTAGAGAGCCAACAATTGCCCTATACAATTTCTGATCAACAGGTTTCCCTGATTCATCAGTATTAATAACTGCATTAGAGGCCATGGGTGTTTTCATAGTAGAAGAATCAGACATTCCAAATCTTTTCACTAATTCCTTAGCATACTTAGATTGAGAGATGAAGATTCCTGATGGGGTTTGCTTCACTTGAATACCAAGGAAGTATGATAATTCACCCATACTACTCATTTCAAATCTTGATTGCATTAGATTGGAAAATCTTTTGCACAAATTTGAATCAGTAGATCCAAAGATAATGTCATCTACATAAATTTGAACTAGTAGAGTTTGATTTTTATGTACTTTGTAAAATTAAGTTTTGTCTACAATGCCTCTACAGAAAATTGTTTTCCAAGAGAAAGTTAGCTAAAGTCTCATACCATGCTCTGGGAGCTTGTTTGAGACCATAGAGAGCTTTATTAAGTTTAAATACATAGGAGGAATGAGTTGGAGATATGAAACCTGGTGGTTGTTCCACATAGACTTCTTCTTTGATGTCTACATTGAGAAAAGCACTTTTCACATCCATTTGATATACCTTGAACTTCTTGAATGCAGCAAAGGCAAAGAAAATCCGTATAGCTTCAAGCCTTGCAACAGGGGCAAATGTCTGACATAATCTATGCCTTCTTCCTGTGAATATCCTTGAGCTACCAATCTTGCTTTATTACTCACAATATTTCCTTGATCATCAAGCTTGTTCCTAAAGACCCACTTGGTGCCAATAACTGGATGGCCTTTTGGTCTTGGAACCATATCCCAAACCTTGTTTCTTTCAAACTGGTTGAGTTCCTCTTGCATTGCAAGGATCCAATTTGGATCTTATTCTGCATCTTTTATGGTTTGAGGTTCAACTTGTGATAGAAAGCAAGTATGCATCTGATTTTGGTGTAGTTGCTGCCTTGTTTGAACACCTGCTGTGATATCACCAATCACTTGTGAAATTGGATGATCTCTAACTGTGATGTGGTCAGCAGTTGGAGTTGGTTCAGCAGCATTATCCATATTGGAAATTTGTTCAGCTATTACATCCTGTGGAGGATGTTCTGCTGTTGCTTGGTTCAGGTAATCAACAAGATCTGGATGATCTTCTTCTTCACTGTCTTCAAGAGTTTGAGGTAATGGATGCAGTGAATTTCCTGTCTGTAGATTTAACCCTTTAAGCTCTTCACATAGAGCTGGTACCTGCAAAGTGTTCTTGGTAGACGAGTTCTTCGCCTTGTAAAACATGTTAGTTTCATCAAAGGAAACCTGCATAGACTCTTCTATTTTAAGAGAGGATTTGTTAAATACCCTATATGCTTTGCTAACTATTGAATATCCTAAGAAGATTCCTTCTTCGGATTTTGGTTCAAATTTTCTAATATATTTCTTATCATTGTTATGAACAAAACATCTACATCCAAAAGTTCTAAAATAATCAACTTTAGGTTTCTTCCCTTTAAGCAATTCATAGGGAGTTTTACCCTTAAGTTTGTGTATCAAACTTCTATTCAGAACATAATTTGCTGTGCTGACAGCCTCAGTCCAAAGAGATAGGGGCAAGTTAGCATCTGCAAGCAATGTTCTTGCTGATTCAATTAGAGTTCTATTCTTCCTTTCAACTACCCCATTTTGTTGAGGAGTTCTAGGAGCTGAGAAGCAATGCCTGATACCTTCCATCTCACAGAATTCTTGCATGAGAAGAGACTCAAACTCAGTGCCATGATCACTTCTGATCAATGCAACTTCAGTAGAGTACTCAATCTGTATGCTTTTAAGAAAGTCTTTAAGAACTTTAAAGTTATCTGACTTTTCTCTCAAAAAGAACACCCAAGTGAATCTAGAGAAGTCATCCACAATAACTAGAGTGTAAGACTTCCCCCATAAGCTCTTTATTGATATAGGTCCAAAAAGGTCCATATGTAGCAAGTATAGGATTCTAGGTGAATCACTTTTAGATAATGATTTGAAGCTGTTTTTGGTTTGCTTACCTAATTGACATGCCCTACAAAGACCTTCTTTCTTATATGATTCTGATGGTAAGCCTCTAACAAGATTATCCTTAGCTAGTTTAGCAATGGTCCTAAGGTTTACATGTCCTAATCTTTTATGCCATAATTCACTAGATTTGCTTAACTCATTAAATAAACAAATTTCTGATTTAGATGAGTTAAAATTTACTAAATATATATTTCCTTGTCTAATTCCTGATAGAACAATAACATTATCAGATGATTTAATGATGCATTTTGATTTATTAAATGTTACCTGATAACCTTCATCACATAACTGACTTATGCTGATGAGGTTGTGTTTCAGACCCTTGACATAGGTTACTTCCTTGAATGTCACTGTTCCAACTTTAATTTGACCATAGCCTTTGGTTTGTCCATAGTTGGAGTCTCCAAAGATCACTTTGGGTCCAAGTTTTGCCTTGTAGTTGTTCAGGTTGGCCTTGTTCCCTTTCATATGCTTTGAGCATCCACTGTCCAAGTACCATTTTTGATTTAATCATGGATAGCTGTGTATCTGCAAAGACAAAAACATAAACTAGTTGTTTTTGACCCAGACTACCTTGGGTCCTTTTATGTTACCACAAAATTCAGAGATAAATGTAATTTTAGGCTGATCCTTATAGCCTTGTGGATGATATCTCCTTGGAGGTATATTCCACTCAGTAAAAGGATTTTTAGTGTATTTAGGATTAGAATTCTTAGAGTTTTCTGTATAGTGCTTGTTCGAGGAATTTGAATAAATTCGTCGACTACTGTTCATATTATAACTATACTGAAAATCTGTTCTCAGTTTTCGTCGAGCCTCGTTCGACAGATTTGAATCCTTTTGTCGAGCTTCGTTCGACGAATTCTTCTGAATTCTCTTATCCTTAACAGACTTGCTTGAAATGTCTTTATTTCTTTCTGCAGCCTCTTTGCTTTTAGCAAAAATGAATTTTATGGGTGTGGAGAGGATGTTTCTCTTAATCAGAGATGGCTCACTTGATGAAGCACCCAAGCCCAGTTTGCTATTATTAAATCTAGCATTGATAGTGCTTGTGATGTCCATCAGTTTGATACTTCTCCCATTGAGGGATTCTTCAAACTCTTTGGCTTCAGATAACTTATTCTCAAGAGTAGTAATGTGTTCCCTGGAAGCAGCCAAATCTTTCTTAAGATTTGCATTCTCTTCACTTATATTGTTCATTTCAACCAACTTATTTCTGAGAGAGATTACTTCTTTCTCAAATTTTATTAAGTCTTGGCAAAGAATTTTGAAATCATCTTTGAATTCAATAGAAGTGAAATCAAAGTCAGATAATACCTGATCAATATCATCTTCTGTTTCTGATTTCTCTTCATCAGAATTGTTGGTTGAGGCATTGATTGCCATCATGCAAAAACTTTTTTCTTCTTCATCATCACTGGAGCTGGATGATGATGCTGATTGTGACTCATTATCTTAGTCATAAATAGCCATTAGGCATTGGCTGTTTTCTTTTGTTTCTTCTTCATCAGAAGAACAAGATGAAGATTCTGATTCAGATTTTGTTTCACTCCAGGATGTTGCTACAAATCCTAGTCCCTTCTTTTTGTGAGAGTGGGAGGAAGATTTGCTGGAGCCCTTCTTTTCTTCCTTTTCTTTTCTTCTTTCCTTCTTGTCCTTCTTGTGTCGATTCTCTGGACATTCAGGAGCAATGTGTCCTGGTTTCCTGCAACCAAAACATATAATTTCATTAGAGTGATTTTTGTCATACCTTGGCTTGTCATGACTTCTGGATAGCTGTTTTCTGATGTCTTTCTTAGCCATCTTGTAGAATCTTTTGGCAAACAGATTCATAAACTCCTCTTTGTCAGGAGCTTTTCCTTTATCTTCTGCAGCCTTGAAGGCTAAGCTTCTTTCCTTCTTGGGTACTGGGGATGAAGTAGATTCTTCAGCTTCCCTAGTTTTGATGAGCTGCTCATAAGACTTGAGCTTGCCCAGCAAAGCTTCAGTGGTGATCTCATTGAGACTTCTGGCTTCTTTGATTGGCCAGATTCTGGAGTCCCATGTGTTGGGGAAGCACATAAGAATTTTGTCATTAATCTCTGTGAGTGAGATCACTTTGTCCAGAGACTTCAGCTCATTCATTATGAGGCTGAGCCTGTTGTACATATCAGCAACATTTTCTGATTCTCCCTTCTTGAAGTTCTCATATTGAGAGATCAGGTGAGATCTTCTATCTTTTCTTTCATCTGCTGAGTCTGCCACCATGTTGTTGAGATATTCCCAAATTTCTTTTGCTGAGGTGCACTCAACAACTTTTTGGAATATGTCATCTGACAAAGTTAGGGCCAGAATGTTCATGGCCTTTGCATCTGCATTTCTCTGCTTCTTCTGAGCTTCAGTCCACTCAGGAGGAGGAACAGTAGTATTGTATGTTGTTGCTGCAGCACTAGCTGTTGTTGTAGGTGCTGGAGGCCCTGTTAGAATAACATTAAAAATCTCTTCATCAATGGAGTCATATAAAGCCTAATCCTTGCTTTCCATAGTGCAAACTTATTGAGATTGCACATAGGAGGTCGTGCTGGAATATTCCTTGTTTTGTGCCATGAGTTTTTAAATAAGATAAAATTCTAGAGAAGGAAACTCTTAGAAAAATTAAGATCTGGTTGATCTTTGTGATTCAGGTGTTAGCCTGTAAAGAATCAACCTCCTTCTGATACCAATTGAAAGTGGTGGTCAGATCTTAAGTTACTCTAGAGGGGGGTGAATAGAGTATTAAAACTTTTTATTTAGTTTTATAGCGGAATTTAAAATACTGAGTAAATATATATGTAATCAGTGAGAGTTAAAGATAGAGGCAGAAGTAGTAAAAAGCACACAGCACAAGCACACAGAAATAAGCAAGCACAGAAGACACAAGGAGCTATAGTAGTTCCCCAATAAATCTGGGTACGTCTACTCTTCTACCACCCTTGGTAGGAATCCACTAGTAGGGTTGATAAGGTGCCCAGGGACCAATGGTTTTTTGATAAGGTGTCCACACACCAATAAGCTTTTGATAAGGTGCTTAAAAACCACAAAAGGATTTTTTGATAAGGTGTCTTGCCACCACTGGGTAAACATTGTAAGGGAGTATTAACCCTGTACAGGATGAGATAAAAGGTATAGAGTGTTCTTCTCTGTCAATGATCTGAGAGAAGACAAAAGGTGTTGAAGCTGAAAGCTCCCCCTGTCTGATGAGAGTTGATGACAGCTTTGAGGACAGAGCTTTCACAAACAGAAGTATTTGTAGCTGATTATCTGGAAGAAGTTAATCTTCAGATTGTTGTTGCTTTTAAAAGACTTTATTTTACAGCAGATCTGAGAGATTGAATCTTGTTCTCAGAATGAAGAGGATGTTGCTTTGCTGAGGAAGAATGCTGGAAAGAATAAAACTATTTTCTTCTTCTTCTTCCTCTTAAACTACTTCTGTTCTCTTTTCTATATAATCACAGAGAGACTTCTTGATGGTGAAGTTTTTCTATGTTTTTATATCTGAAAAACGACTCTCTTTGTTGATCTCTTGTTCTTTTCGATTGCTTGTCTTTTTTTTTCAAAATTCAAATCCTCTGTCTATTTAAGGAATATATTTTTCTGACATAAATCCTTCTTGGAACTAGGTAGCCACCCAAAAACGACTTTGGCAGGTCCTTTCAATTCCTTTTGTCGAGAAAGATGCCTTGGCATTAAATGTCAACGGCTATTATTCTTCTTGGAATAGAAGGAATATAAGGATATAATAAATAAGAGAGATATCCTTACATGGCTGCCTGAATACGTCCAAGGAGAAATAAATATATCTGTTATTCTGCTGATTTGTGTTCAGAGAACTGACATCGACTGAGAATATAAATCTGAACATCAGAAAGCAATTTGTCGAGCGCTGGCTTAGAATTTGTCGACCGCTGCTAGTCATTTGTCGAGCGCTGGCTTAGAATTTGTCGACCGCTGCTAGTCATTTGTCGAGCGCCGCTCAGAAAATGTCGAGTGCTGGAACTGTGAATTTCTTCAGTCTGCTGGAAGCAATTTGTCGAACGAATCTAGTCATTCGTCGAACACCACTCGCCATGTGTTGAGCTTGAATTTTCCTAAGTTCTGCTAATCTAATCAGCCTAAAACATGACCCTAAGGCTATACAATGGGGTCAATACAGATCCTAATCAACATATAATGATCCTAGCCCAAATCAGTAATAGGGTTGTTCCAACAGTTTCTGTCTATTTTATTTTTGTTTTATGTACATTATAAAAATCAACTACAAAAATTCAAAATTCAAAAATACAAAAATATGTTTGTGTGATTTTTCTGTTTTTATTTCATTAAAAATTTTCAAAACACCAAAAAAACGATATGATTTTATTGCTAATATCAAGCATGATGAATTCTATTATTTAGACTTATTACAATGTTACGATTTATTCCTTCAAATTACTATGAACATTGTTTTGTTTATCATGCTTTGATATATTTATTTAAAGTGCATCAATTATATTGAAAAATGTGTAGAACCAAGCTTAGCATGCCTCTAAGTATGAGTAAATGTTTTATGATTGATAATGATACATTTCACTCACTTATTTTGGTAATCAACATGTGTGTTTAAATCTAAAAATGCTTGCTTATGTATTGTATTTGTACAATGAATTAAAACTTGCATAAGTTTATTGCCTACACTACATTTGAATTTCACTTATGAAATTTAGAAAAGTGGTTAAGTTTAAAATTTGGGTTGCAAAACAAGTGTATTCGGAGAATGTTGTCTCACAAATGTGAACAAAGAATTATATATGTAGACAAATATAACTCCACCAAGCACTAATTGAACCTCCTGATAAGTCTTCATAAGCATTGTGAGGTTGAGCACCTTGGAAAGAATAGTAAAGTGTCTTGTGCAAACACTTTGTTAAAAACTATGTGCATTAAAAGTGTGTGAAAGTAATTTACTTGTGTTTTATTGTGCACTTTACTTTACATATGTCTTGTATTTTGATGATTTAAATCAATTGTAAACATTGCGCAAAATACACTTATGTGCACATCATTATCTTTCATAACACTTCTTCTCATGAGTATTGGATTCTAATGCTTTATCTATACTAATCTTTATATAAAAATGCACTAGATAACCTAGCATGATCTCTACAATGTTTTGGTATATTTCTTGAACTTTAAATTAAGTAACATTGCAGTATAATCTCTCTTTGATATGTTCATTTCATGCTTGGTATCTTTATGAAAAACTTTATATAAAATTATGAGATTTCAAAAAGGTTACTACATCTTTACATTTATGAACTTACTCTCATATTTATAATTATGATTTTCCATGCTTACATAAAGATGTGAATTATAATCTTCTGCTTGCTTACAACTCTTATCTTTTTATTTGAAATCTCTTATATATATTTTGCTTAAAATCTTTATCATTTCATAAATTACAAAAGCTCGATCATGGTTTATAACTAGCTTAAAGAATGCCTCCTTACTACCCTCACCGCATCTTCTTTTGATAATACCAATAGGGGGAGATTAATATAACAAATCTATATAGGACAAATATAGAAAGAATAAGGGGAGACTAATTCATTCAGGTAATCTATCATTTAGGGGGAGTAAAACATAAATTGCATTTATGTAGGGGGAGCATTAAGATAGGGGGAGTATGCACATTATCATGCATTATCATGCTTATCATATACTATAGTTGCACTATCATCTTGCTTATCTTATACTATAAACACTATTGTTGATTTCTTGCTAAGTGGATTTGTTATTATCAAAAGGGGGAGATTGTTGGACATGTGTGTCACATCCCTTTGTTTGAGAATAACAAATACCAAATTGTATTTGATCTTGCTTGTCGTGTGTTTATAGTGTGCAGGAACTATAGGTGCAATACTCCACAGGTAGAAAGCAGCTAAATTCAAAAATCTCAAACAATGCGCTATCGCCAGCGCTAGCACTACCGCCAGCGCTAGCTCTACCGCCAGGCGCTAGCTCGTTCGACGAACTTGAAGCTCCGTTCGACGAATGTGGAACTCCGTTCGAAAAAAATTTCCGTTCAACGAATGTGGAACTCCGTTCGACGAAAATTTTCAATCGACGAATGTGGAACTCCGTTCGACAAAAAATCCGTTCGATGAAAGTTTGTTCTGCCACACCGCTGACAGTTTTTGCTACCGCCAGCACTAGCGCTACCGCCTGGCGCTATCTCAAGTTCGTGCACAGCGCCACGCCGCCGATGGTTTCGCAACCGCTCCACACAAACGCTACCGCAGGCGCTAGAAGCTAACGCAGGTGCTATCTCCAAGTTCTATAAATGATGGGATCTCTCTCGTTTTGATTGTGTGCTTCCAGAGAGATTACTTGTGCCATATTTACAGAGCTGCTACTCTACCGAAAGTTCATCTCCCACTCAAATTCAAAGAGACTTTCTGGAGAAGGAAGCCACCACGCTGCATCCGAAGAAAGATCGCTTCTGTTGAAACCAATTTCTCGGTCTCTTGTGGAGTTCGGGGCCCTCAGCAAGATGAGGGCGTCCAACCCTTACCCCCCTGTTGAAACCGATTTCTCGGTCTCTTGTGGAGTTTGGGGCCCTCAGCAAGCTGAGGGGCGACCAACCCTTACTCCCCCAAGGAAGAGCTCTAGGTTGAAGGTTAAGGAACTATGGACTGGACCAAGGGCTTAGTGGGGAGGTCCCGCCACATACCCGGAAGCCCCTGAGGAACTTCCCCTCCCAAGCCACTACTAAGCTTGGGCACCACTGGAGGCTCTCCTCACCCCCTAGAGAGACTTGGGGAGGGAGAGAGAGGGAGAGAGCTAGCCTAGAATGATCCACCCCAAATGGTGCCCCATTGGTCCTATTAATAGGATTTAAGATTTGGGCTGCAAATAACCAAACTCTGGCCTATCAGATTACCAAAATACCCTCGGATTTGGCTGCGGATAGCCAAATCCTGCTGCTCTGAGGTGCTAAACGCAGACCGACCCCTTCCCCCGGAACTGGGCGAGAGGGGGTACCTCGCGGGGCTCGGCGAGCCCATTAACCGGGTGGGGCGAGACCCGGGGGTTGGCCCCCTGCTGGCTCGCCCCTCTGTTGGGTCTGGGCGAGACCCAGCTAGGGGCGGCCCCCCTGCTGGTCTCGCCCCTCTACTGGGGCTGGGCGAGACCCAGCTAGGGGAGGCCCCCCTGCTGGTCTTGCCCCTCTGCTGGGGCTGGGCGAGACCCATCTAGGGACGGCTCCCCTGCTGTTCTTGCCCTTCTGCAGGGGGCGCGGGGGGTGAGAGGAGATCGCCGCCCTGGAGGGGATGGGGGCGAGAGGAGCTCGCCCCCCTTGCCTTGGGGCGGGGCGAGAGGAGCTCGCCCCCCTGGGGTCTCGCCCCCCTGCTGCTGGGAGTGCGGGGGGCGAGAGGAGCTCGCCCCCTGGAGGGGATGGGGGTGAGAGGAGCGCGCCCCCCTTGCCTTGGGGCGGGGCGAGATTGGATAGCGCCCGGCGGTATTGCTACCGCCAGCGCTAGCGACTCGTCTCGGCATACTTGCGAGATGACCGAGCGGTCTCAGCGGTGCCGTCGAGACGGCTGGGGAGGGCTAGCGCCCGGCTATAGTGCTACCGCCAGCGCTAGCGGCTGTGCCTGAGCCGGCCATGGTTAACAAGGGATGATTAATTTACCTCCCCCTATTCTTGTCCTCGGCCATTGTAGGAAAAACAAGTCTTAAATACCTCTTGAGTCCCGGGGGTTCGCTCGGCGAATTCAGGGTTGTACACAATCCCCGCTCTTTTCGAGCGAGGTATGCGGTCAGAAGGAAACATCCAACCCTGCATATTCGACGAGCGTCGCTGGGAATCCGGCGAACGGAGCTATTTTGAGGGAAAACATAAAGCCTCCTCGAGAGGTCCTCCCGCCCTACCAACTAGTGAGAGCTCAGTTAGCGGTCTCTGCTCGGGGCCTAAGTCGACACCTTCTAGGAGCCAAGCTCAACTAGGGGTGGATAAGAGTCGGCACCCTCTAGGCCATTCGCTAGACGAGCGAGCTCAACTGGAGGTGGAGAAGAGCCGACACCCTCCAGACCATTCGCTAGACGAGCGAGTTCAACTGGAGGTGGAGCATGTTTCCTTCCTGCCCCGAGCGGTTCCCGGCCCTACCAGCTAGATGTGAGCCTGTTCAGCAGGCCAGCATCGGGGGGGGGGATACAAGGTCGATACACTCTTGGAGCCAGGCTCAACTAGAGGTGTATAAGAGTTGACACCTTCCAGGCCATTCGCTAGACGAGCGAGCTCAACTGGAGGTGGAGCAAGTTTCCTTCCTGCCCCGAGCGGATCCCGGCCCTGACAGCTAGGTGGGAGCCTGGTCAGCTGGCCAGCATCGAGGGGGGGGGGGGGAGTACAAGGTCGACACACTTTAGGAGCCGAGCTCAACTAGAGGTTGATAAGAGTCGACACCTTCCAAGCCATTCTCTAGACGGGCGAGCTCAACTGGAGGTGGAGAAGAGTCGACACCCTCCAGGCCATTCGCTAGACGAGCGAGCTCAACTGGAGGTGGAGCATGTTTCCTTCCTGCACCGAGCGGTTCCCGGCCCTGCCAGCTAGGTGGGAGCCTGGTCAGCGGGACAGCAACGGGGGGGAGTACAAGGTCGTCACACTCTAGGAGCTGAGCTCAACTAGAGGTGGATAAGAGTCGACACCCTCCAGGCCATTCGCTAGATGAGCGAGCTTAACTGGAGGTGGAGAAGGGTCGACACCCTCCAGGCCATTCGCTAGGCGAGCGAGCTCAACTGGAGGTGGAGCATGTTTCCTTCCTGCCCCGAGCGGTTCCCAACTCTGCCAGCTAGGTGGGAGCCTGGTCAGCGGGCCAACATCGGGGGGAGTACAAGGTCGACACACTCTAGGAGCCGAGCTCAACTAGAGGTGGATAAGAGTCGACACCTTCCAGGCCATTTGCTAGACGGACGAGCTCAACTGGAGGTGGAGCATGTTTCCTTCCTGCCCGGAGCGGTTACCGGCCCTGCCAACTAGGTGGGAGCCTGGTCAGCGGGCCAACATCGGGGGGGGGGGGGGGGGGGGGGGAGTACAAGGTCGACACACTCTAGGAGCCGAGCTCAACTAGAGGTGGATAAGAGTCAACACCCTACAAGACTTTCGCTAGACGAGCGAGCTCAACTGGAGGTGGAGAAGAGTCGACACCCTCCAGGCCATTCGCTAGACGAGCGAGTTCAACTTGAGGTAGAACATGTTTCCTTCCTACCCCGAGCAGTTCCTGGCCCTGCCAGCTAGGTGGGAGCCTGGTCAGTGGGCCAGCATCTGGGGGGGAGTACAAGGTCGACACACTCTAGGAGCCGAGCTCAACTAGAGGTGGATAAGAGTTGACACCCTCCAGGCCATTCGCTAGACGAGCGAGCTCAACTGGAGGTGGAGAAGAGTCGACACCCTCCAGGCCATTCGCTAGATGAGCGAGCTCAACTGGAGGTGGAGCATGTTTCCTTCCTTCCCCGAGCGGTTCCCGACCCTGCCAGCTAGGTGGGAGCCTGGTCAGCGGGCCAGCATGGGGGGGGGGGGGGGGGGGGGGGGGGGGCGGGTGGAGTACAAGGTCGACACACTCTAGGAGCTGAGCTCAACTAGATGTGGATAAGGGTCGACACCCTCCAGGCCATTCGCTAGACGAGCGAGCTCAACTGGAGGTGGAGCATGTTTCCTTCCTGCCCCGAGCGGTTCCCGGCCCTGCCAGCTAGGTGGGAGATGATGGCGCAAATCTCACACACCGCTATAGGCGGTAGCTCGACTGCGACACGAAACAGCAGTGTACTGATCGTTCAAGTAATATAAAACGAGGAGTAATCCCCGAGTATCGAATCTCTCAAGGAACACAGTAAGGTGGAGTTAGGTTTCGAGGTAGGACTTGAGATTGAAGTCCTAAACGTCGGATGAAATGCGGGGGAGTTGGGTTGGCTTTTGGAAAATAAAATAAAAGCTATCAACTACTCCTATGCAATGCCGCTATGCAATGCTTCGCTTGGCGGGATGGAGACTAGGCAGGCCTTGAGCGCGCTGCGTCGCAAGGGCGGATGGACGAGTAGGCAAACGGATCGAACTATGCAGGCCTTGAGCGCGCTGCTTCGTTAGGCGGGATGGAATACGGGCCGCGATGCCACGCTTCGGTAGGCGGGTGGACGAGAAGGCAAGCGGAATGAGGGTCGCAAGCACCTCTTCGACAAGCACGCCACTAGCAATTGCTAGTGCGGCACCGGACAACCAACAATCCACACCACAAGGCACACCTCAAAATAATAAGCAAGAATACTCAAATCACATAGACATAATCAAGTATAAATGCTAATAATCAAGCACGCTTCATCATAATGTTAGATCTAACTACATATACATCAATAAGAGAAGAATAGAGCAAGAAATCGACCGAATCCGAAGGCTCGTTGTAGATTCACGGTTGGAATCGCCGGGTTGTCAATCCGCGTCCAAGCTCGGTCCGCAACTACGTCCGGGGTAGAGAGAGCTGTCACTACTCTCCAATGGACCCGTCTTCTTCGTGTCACGATCCGGTAGAGGTTGCAAACTTCGTCTTGCTTGATGGCGATGGCGGCTAAACCTTCCTTGGAGCACTTGGATGAAGGAGGAGGCCGGGAGGAAACTCCGGCTCAAGATTGGCGTGAAGAGCAAGCCCGGAGCACATCCATATGGTGGGCGACGGTGAAGGGGCGAATCTGGGCGGAACCGGGCGGAAAACGGCGCTGAAAATCGGGATCCGACCTAAAATCGCGAGCAGGTCATTTTATAGGCGCTGGAATAAACAGTGCGCACGGTCATTGGCGCACGACCAGTGGTCGTGCGCACTAGAATCCTATGATCGTGCGCTCTGCCTGGACGGAGCCTGCAAAGACAGAAATTATAAAATAACATGTTCGCACGACCAGTGGCGCACGACCGGTGGTCGTGCGCACTATCGTAGGTGGTCGTGCGCACTGGTTGAAACAGAACTCATGAAATTGATGATAAGTGCGCACGAACAGTGGCGCACGACCGATGGTCGTGCGCACTATCGTAGATGGTCGTGCGCACTGCATCAAACAGAACTCATGAAAAAAGCGTTAAGTGCACACGATCAGTGGCGCACGACCAGTGGTCGTGCGCAATAGAACCAGTGATCGTGCGCAGTGTTCCTGTGCAGAATTGCACCGGAAGCACCTGCACGACTCCTGTTCTAGCGTCCAACCACGAATCCAGCTACTGAAAGTGGCACCTAACAGTGCATGAAACTACTAATGAAAATAAACATGAAAACACACCAAAATGGGCCTAGAAGTGCACCTAGCATAGACTGATCAATATGAACTATAACAGGGCAAAAGTGCGGTGAAATGACTAAATAAATGGCCCAGATGAGTCCATAAAAGTGTATATGATCAGGACTCATCACACCCCCAGACTTAACTGTTTGCGCGTCCCGAGCAAACAAATTCTAAGCGAACTAGGAAAGAACAGTAGATGGCTTAATGATTACACTACAGAGTACCATGCGAAGTCGCATGCTCACGTGCATAAGAAAAATAGTAGAAAAGATTTCTGATTATAAAAACAGTTTATATATTTCTAAAAGAGTAAAAGCATATTACAACTACTCAAAATGGTGAATAGCGGTGAATCGTTCGGTCATGCATACGGAGAAAGTAAACTAAACGCTGAGATGAGCATTGCTCAAGATTGGGATGCCGGACAAACTCCACCGAAATCCCTCGGTGTCGGTGACCATAGGCTTGCCCGGTCACATTCTCTCCACGGCACTGGTTTGACTCAAATGCGTGAATCAATAGGACTTTAGGTTTTAAATGGGGCTTGGGTTTAGGTGAGGAAAAACAAAGATAAAAACGACGGCTAAAGCACTAAACCCAAATGAGCTAATGCAGGAAACTATCCTTATTCACCACACAAACATGCGGGTACACAACACCCCCAGACTTGGACTTAACAGCATGGGTGCGTGCACCGCCTACTCCCAAACATAAATCTATTCATAAAGATTTTCAATTAAACATTCCTTCTCTTTGCTTTCTTTCTAACTTCTTTTCTTTTTCTCATTTTTTTTATCATTTTCAGCAAATAAACAAAAGGACACATCCACATCTTCACAAACATATTACCACATCAACAACCCAACTCATGAAAATAATAAACAGCTAAAGCTCAAATTTTGGGTGTGCGACTAGGATTGGCTTTTGGGCTTTGGTGAAATAAAAGTGGGGCTGAATCAAAGAACGGGTACGCACAACTGGGCTAGCGAGGATGAAGCGGTAGGGATAGGCACAAAGGCTCAACCGGGCCAAAATGATGGCCTATATCACATTCACACAATTGACTAACCGTATACCCATGCTTCAAGAATCGCTTGGGGCAAGTTCTAGCCACCGAGAAAGATTCTCCTTTCTCCCGACTCAAGCAATACGAATCTAGCGATCGTTTACACACATCCCTATGCTACCGTTTGATTCCACTGAATTCACCATTTGAGTAGAGTAAACAACATTTACACTAATAAGAAAAATATAAAACCATAAGTATAAAGAGAAGTCTACTCTACACAAATTTCTATGCAACCGAGCACTCGACTAGGAGCACTACTAGAGTCAACATTTTACTCTGCTACATAGTCCTAAGCCATCACCTAGACTTTCCCAAATAAGCAGAAGAATTAAATTCACAACAGAGCAAGCAAACAGATGAGTACGCGCTCAAGTGGGTGATGTGGTGTGCAATGAAAATAAACAAAACATTTTAAATGAAATCTTCTAGCATGCAGTGCAATAGTGCACGTGAGCGGGTAAACAAAACTACTCTCCCCCAGACTTAAACTAAACAATCCGCATAATATATGACATGAAAATCAGCAAAGGCTATGGGAAGAGAGTACCCAATGCTCAGCAAGTGAGCATACCAGAAGATTGGCGTGTAAGCTAAAATGAGCTGCAGCATCCGCCATCCAGAATAAGTACCTGCAGGGGTCAGCTTCGCAAAAACAAAAGACAAAAGAAAACTGAAAAGAAAATACTACTAACTAAACATGATTAGATGAAATAAAAATGCAGAAAAGAAAGATAACTACTGGGGTTATTGTCCTCCCAGCACGACTTATTCAAACTTTAAGAGTTCTAGCTAATGGGCCTATGGAAGGAGAAGTGGACAGGTAACTGGCCTAATATCCGTGTCGGTAGCGGGTACCGATACGGTGATAGAACAGTCACCCCTCTACCTAAATATAGATACCTGCTCCTCACAGGTAGAGGGTAGAGAATGTAAGAAAAGGAGGAGGCCTGGTCCTCACTCATCTCACAAAACACATCCTTGCCTAGCAAGGTATCGTCAACAGGGAGGCAGCAGGAGGAAAAGGCAATGAGTGGAGCTTCCTCAACGGAGGGGGAATAAACCTCCTCACATGAGAGGATACTCTCATCATTGACTTGAGCAAAAAGCTCCAAGTCCTCCTGGGATACCTGTGAAGACTCAACCTGCACAGGCTCGGATGAAGAAAGGGGATCAAGAAATAAAGAAGACGAAGAACATAAATAAACATCAATCGGGGGAGTGATCCCGGTCTCACTCCCAGCAGGATCCAAGGATAGATCACTATCATCATCGTAAATATCATAGCAAGGGGAACTTGAGAACTCAGGAGCCTCAGTGGTGATTTGGACCTCCTCGTCCCATGAAGAAGTGCAAACCTCCTCATCAGAGAGAGTATCCTCCTCATCCCACCGAGGTGCATCATCGTGTTCAAAGTATTCATTCTCCCCCTCAGGGAAAATGACATCCTCATCCCACTTTGGAGCACCCTCCGAGTCAGAAGCATCACCCAGCTCCTTTACTTCGATAGGATAATGAAGAATATGTGTAGAAAAATCTTGCAAAGAAACTGGAGGGACAAAAATATTCGGTTCCTCCGCAAAAAGATCTGCTAAAGCCTCCCCGATGGAAAGAATACTTTCCTCATCATACTCAGGTGCAGCTAGGAGCTCCCATTCCTCTCCTTGTTGGCTAACAGATGAGTGATCATCATCACTAGGAGTGAAGCCATAAACAGGGAGTGAGGAGTCCGTGCACGAGACAAGCTCAGGGGTAGAGGGCACAATTGCCTCCATGGGTAAAGAATGAGCGATAGGGACAATGTTGTCCTGGGTGGAGGAGCGGCGGTCAGGCTTGAAAAGACTAGGACAGTCTTTCAATTCATGACCCTCTTCTCGACACAACAAGCAAACAACGTTCCTACACTGCCTAGCATTCAACTCATTCATTTGGTCTAAATAATAAACCATCTTTTCATTAAAGCTAGGCGAAATACCCCATGACGACATTTTCAAAATTCAAAGCAGATAAAAAGAAACTGAAATTCTTTGCAAGGAAATCTACACAACTAGAAAAACTCCTTGAATAAAACTTGCCTAAAACTTTAAAATAGGGGATGAAGAAATAAAAACAAACAAAAGATAATTAAAAGGCAAACAAAAATAATAAAGCGGCTATACACACTGGAAGAACTACTATCTCTCGGCTCTCCCTCTCAAGAAAACTCACACGACTGTGTTCCCCGGCAACGGCGCCAAAAACTTGATGGCGCAAATCTCACACACCGCTATAGGCGGTAGCTCGACTGCGACACGAAATGGCAGTGTACCGATCGTTCAAGTAATATAAAACGAGGAGTAATCCCCGAGTATCGAATCTCTCAAGGAACACAGTAAGGTGGAGTTAGGTTTCGAGGTAGGACTTGAGATTGAAGTCCTAAACGTCGGATGAAATGCGGGGGAGTTGGGTTGGCTTTTGGAAAATAAAATAAAAGCTATCAACTACTCCTATGCAATGCCGCTATGCAATGCTTCGCTTGGCGGGATGGAGACTAGGCAGGCCTTGAGCGCGCTGCGTCGCAAGGGCGGATGGACGAGTAGGCAAACGGATCGAACTATGCAGGCCTTGAGTGCGCTGCTTCGTTAGGCGGGATGGAATACGGGCCGCGATGCCACGCTTCGGTAGGCGGGTGGACAAGAAGGCAAGCGGAATGAGGGTCGCAAGCACCTCTTCGACAAGCACGCCACTAGCAATTGCTAGTGCGGCACCGGACAACCAACAATCCACACCACAAGGCACACCTCAAAATAATAAGCAAGAATACTCAAATCACATAGACATAATCAAGTATAAATGCTAATAATCAAGCACGCTTCATCATAATGTTAGATCTAACTACATATACATCAATAAGAGAAGAATAGAACAAGAAATCGACCGAATCCGAAGGCTCGTTGTAGATTCACGGTTGGAATCGCCGGGTTGTCAATCCGCGTCCAAGCTCGGTCCGCAACTACGTCCGGGGTAGAGAGAGCTGTCACTACTCTCCAATGGACCCGTCTTCTTCGTGTCACGATCCGGTAGAGGTTGCAAACTTCGTCTTGCTTGATGGCGATGGCGGCTAAACCTTCCTTGGAGCACTTGGATGAAGGAGGAGGCCGGGAGGAAACTCCGGCTCAAGATTGGCGTGAAGAGCAAGCCCGGAGCACCTCCATATGGTGGGCGACGGTGAAGGGGCGAATCTGGGCGGAACCGGGCGGAAAACGGCGCTGAAAATCGGGATCCGACCTAAAATCGCGAGCAGGTCATTTTATAGGCGCTGGAATAAACAGTGCGCACGGTCATTGGCGCACGACCAGTGGTCGTGCGCACTAGAATCCTATGATCGTGCGCTCTGCCTGGACGGAGCCTGCAAAGACAGAAATTATAAAATAACTTGTTCGCACGACCAGTGGCGCACGACCGGTGGTCGTGCGCACTATCGTAGGTGGTTGTGCGCACTGGTTGAAACAGAACTCATGAAATTGATGATAAGTGCGCATGAACAGTGGCGCACGACCGATGGTCGTGCGCACTATCGTAGATGGTCGTGCGCACTGCATCAAACAGAACTCATGAAAAAAGCGTTAAGTGCACACGATCAGTGGCGCACGACCAGTGGTCGTGCGCAATAGAACCAGTGATCGTGCGCAGTGTTCCTGTGCAGAATTGCACCGGAAGCACCTGCACGACTCCTGTTCTAGCGTCCAACCACGAATCCAGCTACTGAAAGTGGCACCTAACAGTGCGTGAAAACTACTAATGAAAATTAACATGAAAACACACCAAAATGGGCCTAGAAGTGCACCTAGCATAGACTTATCAATATGAACTATAAGAGGGCTAAAGTGCGGTGAAATGACTAAATAAATGGCCCAGATGAGTCCATAAAAGTGTATATGATCAGGACTCATCAGGAGACTGGTCAACGGGCCAGCATCGGGGGGGGGGGGGGGGGGGGAGTAAAAGGTCGACACACTCTAGGAGCCGAGCTCAACTAGAGGTGGATAAGGGTCGACACCCTCCAGGCCATTCGCTAGACGAGTGAGCTCAACTGGAGGTGGAGCATGTTTCCTTCCTGCCCCGAGCGGTTCCTGGCCCTGCCAGCTAGGTGGGAGCCTGGTTAGCGGGCCAGCATGGGGGGGGGGGGCAGTACAAGGTCGACACACTCTAGGAGCCGAGCTCAACTAGAGGTGGATAAGGATCAACACCCTCCAGGCCATTCGCTAGACGAGCGATCTCAACAGGACGTGGAGAAGAGTCGACACCCTCCAAGCCATTCGCTAGATGAGCGCGCTCAACTGGAGGAGAAGCATGTTTCCTTCCTGCCCCGAGCGGTTCCCAGCCCTGCCAGCTAGGTGGGAGCCTGGTCAGCGGGCCAGCATCGGGGGGGGGGGGGGGGGTGGGGGGGGAGTACAAGGTCGACACACTCTAGGAGCCGAGCTCAACTAGATGTGGATAAGGGTCGACACCCTCCAGGCCATTCGCTAGACGAGCGAGCTCAACTGGAGGTGGAGCATGTTTACTTCCTGCCCCGAGCGGTTCTCGGCCCTGCCAGCTAGGTGGGAGACTGGTCAGCGGTCCAGCATCGGGGGGGGGGGGGAGTACAAGGTCGACGCACTCTAGGAGCCGAGCTCAACTAGAGGTGGATAAGGGTCGACACCCTCCAGGCCATTCGCTAGACGAGTGAGCTCAAAAGGAGGTGGAGAAGAGTCGACACCCTCCAGGCCATTCGCTAGACGAGAGAGCTCAACTGGAGGTGGAGCATGTTTCCTTCCTACCCCGAGCGGTTCCCGGCCCTGTCAGCTAGGTGGGAGCCTGGTCAGTGGGCCAGCATCTGGAGGGAGTACAAGGTCGACACACTCTAGGAGCCGAGCTCAACTAGAGGTGGATAAGGGTCGACACCCTCCAGGCCATTTGCTAGACGAGCAAGCTCAACTGTAGGTGGAGAAGAGTCGACACCCTCTAGGCCATTCGCTAGACGAGCGAGCTTAAATGGAGGTGGAGAATGTTTCCTTCCTGCCCCGAGCAGTTCTCGGCCCTGCCAGCTAGGTGGGAGCCTGGTCAACGGGCCAGCATCGGGGGGGGGGGGGGGGGGGGGAGTAAAAGGTCGACACACTCTAGGAGCCGAGCTCAACTAGAGGTGGATAAGGGTCGACACCCTCGAGGCCATTCGCTAGACGAGTGAGCTCAACTGGAGGTGGAGCATGTTTCCTTCCTGCCCCGAGCGGTTCCTGGCCCTGCCAGCTAGGTGGGAGCCTGGTCAGCGGGCCAGCATCGGGGGGGGGGGGAGTACAAGGTCGACACACTCTAGGAGCCGAGCTCAACTAGAGGTGGATAAGGATCAACACCCTCCAGGCCATTCGCTAGACGAGCGAGCTCAACAGGACGTGGAGAAGAGTCGACACCCTCCAAGCCATTCGCTAGATGAGCGAGCTCAACTGGAAGAGGAGCATGTTTCCTTCCTGCCCCGAGCGGTTCCCAGCCCTGCCAGCTAGGTGGGAGCCTGGTCAGCGGGCCAGCATCGGGGGGAGTACAAGGTCGACACACTCTAGGAGCCGAGCTCAACTAGAGGTGGATAAGGGTCGACACCCTCCAGGCCATTCGCTAGACGAGCGAGCTCAACTAGAGGTGGAGCATGTTTCCTTCCTGCCCCGAGCGGTTCCTGGCCCTGCCAGCTAAGTGGGAGCCTGGTCAGCGAGCCAACATCGGGGGGGGGGGGAGTACAAGGTCGACACACTCTAGGAGCCGAGCTCAACTAAAGGTGGATAAGGGACGACACCCTCCAGGACATTCGCTAGACGAGCGAGCTCAACTGGAGGTGGAGAAGAGTCGACACCCTCCAGGCCATTCGCTAGACGAGCGAGCTCAAATGGAGGTGGAGCATGTTTCCTTCCTGCCCCGTGCGGTTCCCGACCCTGCCAGCTAGGTTGGAGCCTGGTCAGCGGACCAGCATCGGGGGGAGTACAAGGTCGACACACTCTATGACCCGAGCTCAACTAGAGGTGGATAACGGTCGACACCCTCCAGGCCATTCGCTAGACGAACGAGCTCAACTGGAGGTGGAGAAGAGTTGACACCCTCCAGGCCATTCGCTAGACGAGCAAGCTCAACTAGAGGTGGAGCATGTTTCCTTCCTGCCCCGAGCGGTTCCCGTCCCTGCCAGCTAGTTGGGAGCCTGGTCAACGAGCCAGCATCGGGGGGAGTACAAGGTCGACACACTCTAGGATCCAGGCTCAACTAGAGGTGGAGTATGTTTCCTTCCTGCCCCGAGCGGTTCCCGGCCCCGCCAGCTTGGTGGGAGCCTGGTCAGCGGTCCAGCATTGGGGGGGAGTACAAGGTCGACACACTCTAGGAGCCAGGCTCAACTAGAGGTGGAGTATTTTTCCTTCCTGCCCCGAGCGGTTCCCGACCTTGCCAGCTTGGTGGAAGCCTAGTCAGCGGGCCAGCATCGAGGAAAAAAAAACTTACCCTCCCTGGGAGATCAACCTGCCCTGCCGTCTAGAGAGAGCCCGGTCAGCGGAACCATCCGAGGGCAAAAACACTTTGAAAAACTTTCATCACATTAATCATTCTAGTACATGTGAGAAAACTAGGCACGGAAACAAAACATCGCATTACATGAACATAGGGAATGAAAAAGAAAACTAAGCGTGGAAACCGAACTGAGTCTCCCACTCCCAAGTACGGTCTTCCTTGACTTCTCCTGGTATCTGCTATTGCTGCCTTGAACCCCTTGCATCCCTCATTTCAAGAACTCAGGGCGGACGGAGGTCGCGCGCCCCTCCTCATCGTGGAGGTCACGGCTAGGTAACTCAGACATATCCTTTTTTTCTTCCTCTTCTTTCCGCTTTTCTGGCTCTTCTTCTTCTACCTCCGCCCATCGCCATGGTTTGTTGGGGTGGTGGAGAGGTTTGTTCAATCCCTGCCACCACCTCGACCGGTTGGCTCTTTTCCTTTGAAAACCCTTTCTTCCTTGCTCTCGCGGAGTCGACTTGCTGGCTTCTGCGCTCACCGAGCTATTGGGCGGTCGCCACCCGGGGTGGTCTCTCCCACCAACATTCACTCGACTCCTTTTGGAGTGGGGCGAGTGGGGGCCGGATGCCTCCCCGTTCGCCCCCCTTTGGGGCTGGACCAGAAGGGGCGGGGCGAGCTGGGAGGGCGCCTCCCTCCTGAGCTCGCCCCCTTGAAGGGGCGGGGCGAGCTGGGTGTAAGACCCCTTCCCCCAGACTTCCAAAAACTTGGAAGGATGGAGGGAACATGAAGAGGAATGGGCCCCGATAATAGGCTGCATGATGTAGTCGAGGCCCTTTTAGCGTTACTACGGGTCTTACTGCCCAGAACCGCCGTCTCGTGGTGGGCAGCCACCACTTAACGCCGATTCTGCCGGCCAAATCTAGAGGAAGCATCCATAGTTAACATTACATAAGAGATTCATATCCATCCAAAAACCAAAAGACATACACTACAAGAAAACTGACATTTAGTGACGAAAATGTTGTGACGGATTATATTTCGTCACTAAAAACATCTCTTTAGTGAAGAAATATAGTTCGTCACTGAAGACATGTTTTCAGTGACGAAATAAACATTTGGTCGCTAAAAACATAGATTTAGTGACGAAATATAAGTTCAGTCACAAAAATATTTTTTTTTAAAGTATTTAGTAACCAAAAATAATTTAGTCACTAAATTATTTATTTAGTAACCAAATACATTAGTCACTAGGTATCAAAATTTTGTAGTTTCTTTAATGAAAAAAATTCATTTAATCTCTCCTAATGAAAATGCGCTTCATATGCCTATAAAAATTCTTATTTCTTATTAAAATTATTCTTTCTCATGAAAACATCATTGGAGTCAATTCAGAACACAATTGATAGAATCTATAAAGATCATTGGTCGTTGTTTGATGGGTTGGTAGAAAGCACCTCAGTCAACACTAGATGAATGGGTGAAACTACTAGATGATTTTCATGGTTAATACTCCGTAACTATTGTTGACAAATAATCTAATATTTATGTGCTAAATTTTTTAGATAATACGTGTTTTAGTGATCACAAGCTGTGAACTTAGTGCCGAAAGTACGAAAAAAGTTTGTCTGATCTTATAATTATATAAAAATTTATTTTATTTTGTATGTCATATAGATTTGAAGTTTAGCTTTGATACTGTTTATGGTATCACTTGCATTTGACGATTATACTAATTTGAAATAAATAGTCACAAAAATTTCATTTTTACTAAAGAGTATTATTGTAAACAGCTCGCTTTCAATATAATTTTTTACAATAAAATTGAGTAGGTGCTCTAATTTTTATATTTCATTTGTGAAGTTATTTTTTATTTCTTATTAATTTTTTCGATCAGCCCACGTTCCGCACTCCTTCCGGCTTCCGCACTCCGCCACTTTCCCCTCCACGCGATTTTATCAAAGCAACCATTTTGATTCCCTCGCGTGGCCTAACTTCTTCAGCCGAACGCCTTCCTCCATCCCGCTTCCTAGAGACCTAGACGGCGCATCATCGAGGACGAAGACGAGCATCCCCGCCCAGTCCCCAACTCCTTCGTCGAGGACGAAGACGAGCATCCCCGCCCAGTCCCCAACTCCTTCGTCGAGGACGAAGACGAGACATCGACGAGACGACGTGTCGACGGCGAGGAAGAGCAGGCTACGGCTCTGTTTCGTGAAATCAGGGGAGGTAAGCTATTTCATTCTGTGATTCATATATTCATACTTAGCCCTAGGATTCTATTTCTAGAAATTGAAACCCTAAAGGATAACAAGGTTATAATAAAACCTTCTCTTTTAATTATGATCCTATTTGCTAAACTTTTGGTATGCCTAACTTGGAAAAACTCAAAATCTCATATCTTACATGAAGTACCCATTATTATATCTTCTATTTTGTTTACTACTTAAGGAACGACACAAATTTGAGCATTATAGTCTTAGCTTCGTAATAAGCCACTTTGCACATCTTCTTGCTTCCATATTATAGCAGGACTCAATTAGCAACGAAAAAGAAAATATTTTTTAGTATCAAGAGTTTAAATCAATTTATGGAATCAGCAAGCATCAGGGCATAATAATGAGAGGGAAATCTACAAGCTGAATGTTGATGAAATCTTCCGTGAATCAATATACTCCTTCATCTGAAAAAACAAAATTAGACATTTACATAAGAAAACTTCAAGAAAAAAAATGAACAAACGAAAAGGAAAAAGCAGGTTACTGAAGTAAGCTTGTTGAGATTGCTATCAATAACGACAAAATAAGCCTCTAACCACATTTCGAACTCTTCAATATTCTCTTTATTGCTTTTTGAGCTCTTCATACTATCATGCCTACTACGAGAAAGGCTTAATGTCTTTTCAAGTCTCCGGGAATCAGTTGGAGAAGAAAGAGGAGAAACCAGGGCTGAATGATTAACTTGTTCAACCATGATGAAAGTACTTAAATACTAGTGAACACACTTTAACTTTGTCAAACCATTTAACGAAAAGGAAAATTCAAGTTATCATAACATAACATTTGTACAACTTGATTTTCTATGTTTGAGAAATATGTGACACTTTTTAATTACCTTTTAATAATTTTTACTTGTAGTGCAATGGATAAGAGTTGGATGGATCTCAATGATCGACGACAACCAACTTACATCAATGGAGTGAATGACTTTCTTGATTTTGCTTTTACACATTCTGCTAGGGGAAATAATATTCGTTGTCCATGTCATAAATGTGGAAATATTTTCTTCCACACTCGATATATTGTGTTTGGGCACCTTATTATGAATGGAATGATCAGGACTTATAAATGGTGGTCATGTCACGGTGAGGATTATTACTTTAACTCAACTTATGGTAACAACATTTACCGTGCTTTTCAGGATATCTATCTTCATACAAACTGTCTGGCGATTTTGGCAAATATGGCTCCTCATGTGATCAGATTATCATCATATGCATCACAGAGGCTGGTTAGCCTCTTTGACATGCTCTCGCGAAAGTATGCTCTTTTCCCCTTTTCTCACCCCCCCTATATATATTATTTATTTGATGATTTAGCACTACAGAGATATTGTTTAAGAGGCTTTGACCCCCTTATTCCAGGTATGCAAAATTAGCCGAGTTAAAGAACGACAAAATTCTGAATGCTTCTGTCCTCCAAATTGGAGGAACCATAGCTGATGACATGGTAATTTTGCCTTATTTTAAGTTCTCAATTGTAATTGATTTATATGTCAAGCTTTTGCTGTTCTGTAATCTAAAATCTCATTATTTCCTATTGATTGAATTTCCAAATTAATTTCAGTCAACAGAGCTTCATATCTATACTGATTTTCTAAGAATTGTGCTCAAAATTTTGAATGCAATTCTCACATATGCCTTACCGCAGAATCCGGAGGTATGATATTTTGCAACGATCTTTTTCACTGTTTTTTTAATGCCATTATACTTATTTTCTTTGATGCTTATAACAGGTAGTGTATGCTATAATGCACCGACAGGAGGTGTTTCAGCCTTTCAAAAATCATCCGAGATTCCATGAGTTGCTTGAAAATGTGTTTATAGTATGCTATATTTTCCTCGATAATTTTGTTGATAATCATAATTTTTTCCTATTTCGTTTAGATTTTTGCCAGTGTGTTCAATTGTTAATGGTTTTCAGTACTTTTGATTGACAGGTTCTTGATTTCTTTAACAGTCGGATGGATACACATCAAGTGGATGGTGAGTGGTCTGTGAACAAGGTACTTGAGGTCATCATCATAAATTGCAGGTCATGGCATGGTGAAAGGATGAAGGTGTGTTTCAGCTATGGTATCATGTTGATCACAAGATTATCTTCTTGTCATTATAAATATTTGCTTTACTGTAGCAAACAGACCTTGACAATCTTCTAATTTGTTCCTCGAACATTGCAGATTTTTACACAGTTACGCTTCACTTATGAACAAGAGAGTCATCCAGAGGAGTTCTTTATTCCATATGTGTGGAGGTTAATTCTGGGTTACAGGTGATGATTTCTATATTATGGTTCATTAACTGAGATAAATGATTCTGTGCATAAAAAATAAAATGGGTATTTTTTTTGGTTCTGCAAGCCTTTCCCCCATTTTAGGTTTTTGATACTTTTTCCTTTGAGAGCTTTGCTGCTTTCAGTTAAATGTTTCTAAGCTTGTTATGTCATTTTGTTGCAGTAAAACAAAATTAGTGTTCATTGTCACCAACGATCACCTCTTTTCATGAATTGAACGTATGATAGGCATAAGTCAAAGCGTCTCTTTTTTTTCATTATTTTGACTGTATGCATATCCACTACTCAGTGGGCTTGGTTCTTTGACCCAATCTCCCTCCCTGAAATTTGAAAGGAAAAAAGAATTTTTTTTGCCTAATTAGCCCACCCCAAGTCATTTGGTTAATTAATCCTTCTTTGCATGAAAGGTATACAACCATCCAGATCAGTAATTAAACCTTCTTTATGAGGATCATAATGTTTGCTGATTTGTGATATATGCCTTGCTAAACTGAAATAACAAAATACAATTGAAAGATGCATTAGACAGTATTTTCGGAGCTCATTTGTTAAGACTGAAAGAAGATTAAATTTCTGGATTCTTCACTTGTTTTCTTTCTTTTCCCCATCTCTACAACAACAGAGCCGATCTCCATTTACATTGGTATATATAATGCATGCTTTCTTCTGACCCTCTTCTGAAGTGATTCTTAGAATTGTCCCATTTGAACTATTTTACATGTTACTTATATGCAATGATATATTGATTCTTACATGACTAATATATAGCTAATTGTATCAGGTCTTGTATGACACAAGCAGCTACTTGGAGAAGAGCAAAGATCTAATTTACTCAGATGCGGTCCAACTCCTTCAATCATGTAATTGCAAATTTCTTTAGTCATTTGCAGAGGGGAAGAGGAGTGCAAGTCTTCTTCTTTTCACGTCACTACTTGTTTGTGAAGAAAAAGTGAGATGGTTCCATAAGCAACATCTATTTAGGCATTAGGTCTTCTGCATATAACTCTCTTTTTCAATGTATTAACTTTAATAGAGAGAAAAGTTCTATTGGTCTGTATAGAAGGGTTTGGGCTATCTCCCACCTTCATTTTTTATTAATGAAATAATAATAAAAATTCTCCTTGCAATAAGTTTCTTTTAGCAATTTGAAACTCTATTATTGTGTATGATATTATGAATAAATAATAACTAAATTAATTTGGTCACAAAAAGTATTATTTCAGCAACAAATAATGTTTTGGACAATAAATATGTTTAGTGACAAAAAAATTGTTGGTCACTAAAAATACCTTTAGTGACGGAGATTGGTTGTCACAAAAAATACGCATTTAGTGACCAAAGATATTTTGGCTACTAAATATATTTAGCGATTGATTATTTTGGTCACAACAAATATTCAGTGACGGAGAATAATTGTCATTAAAAGTATACATTTGGTGACGGAAAAAATCTTAGTTGCTAAAAATAAATAGTGATGGAAATTATTTCGTTACTAAAAATAAACATTTAGTAACGAAAATTATTTTGGTCACTAAATACATTCTGTGACGGCCATTTTGCAACCATCTAGTGACAGACTAAATTCGGTCACTAAATGTCTTTAGTGACCAACCCGCAATATTTAGTGACCAAAATTTTCGTCACTAAAAGCCAGATTTCTTGTAGTGATAGAAAGGTAACATCATAGTCTGGTACAATTCATAAGAGAGTACCCGGGAACAAACTGATGCGATGATTCGGCAAGTGCACCGGTCGCGCAAGTAATAATAATGGGGAAAATCCCCGAGTGTCGGTCTCTTGAGGAACACAGTAAGGTGGAGTTAGGTTTCGAGGAAGGACTTGAGATTGAAGTACTAAAATCGGATGGAATGCGGGGGAGTTGGGTTGGCTTTTGGAAAATAAAATAAAAGCTATCAACTACTCCTATGCAATGCCGCTATGCAATGCTTCACTTGGCGGGATGGAGACAAGGCAGGCCTTGAGCACGCTGCATCGAAAGGGCGGATGGACGAGTAGGCAAGCGGAATCGAACTGTGCAGGCCTTGAGCGCACTGCTTCGTTAGGCGGGATGGAATACGGGCCGCGATTCCACGCTTCGGTAGGCGGATGGATGAGTAGGCTAGCGGAGTGAGGGTCGCAAGCACCTCTTCGACAAGCACGCCATTAGCAATTGCTAGTGCGGCACACGAACGTGACGGCGGGATGGAGGATGGAATGGGGCGCACCTCAAGCAACTCAAACAACAAATATTTCACATAGACATGAAATAAATAGAAATACAACTAGTTTAAGTGCCACTTCATCATAATAATGAGATCTAAAACATATACACATCAATAAGAGAAGAATAAGGCAAGAAATCGACCGAATCTGAAGTCTTGTTGTAGATTCACGGTTGGAATCGCCGGGTTGTCAATCCGCGTCCAAGCTCGGTCCGCAACTACGTCCAGGGTAGAGAAGGGCTGTCACACCTCCCAATGGACCCGTCTTCTTCGTGTCACGATCCGGTAGAGGTTGCAAACTTTCTCTTGCTTGATGGCAATGGAGGCTAGGTCTTCCTTTGGAGCTCTTGGATGATGGAGGAGGCCGAGAGGAAACTCCGGCTCAAGATTGGCGTGAAGAACAAGCCCGGAGCACCTCTAGATGGTGGGCGACGATGGAGGGGCGAAACTGGGCAGAACTGCGCAAGAAACGGCAGAAAAATGCGGATCCCCGACCTAATTCGCGAGCAGCATTATTTATAGGCGTTGGAATTAAACAGTGCGCACGGTCATTGGCACACGACCAGTGGTCGTGCGCACTAGAATTCGGTGATCGTGCGCTCTGCCTGGACGGAACCTGCAAAGGCAGAAATTATAAAATAACATGTTCGCACGACCAGTGGCGCACGACCGGTGGTCGTGCGCACTATCATAGGTGGTCGTGCGCACTAACATAAAATTGATGATAAGTGCGCACGAACAGTGGCGCACGACCGGTGGTCGTGCGCAATAGAACTAGTGATCGTGCGCAGTGTTCCTGTGCAGAATTGTACCAGAAATACTTGCACGACTCCTGTTCCAGCATACGACACCAGTCTAACCACTGAAAGTGGAACTTAACAGCGCAAGAAAACTAAAAACAAAGATAGATACGAAATTACACCAAAATGGGCCTAGAAGTGCACCAAGCATAGACTGATCAATATGAACTATAATAGGGCTAAACTGCGGTGAAATGACTAAATAAATGGCCCAGATGAGTCCATAAAAGTGTATATGATCAGGACTCATCATAAACCCGGTCAAATAAAGCTGAAACTAAAACTCCTCGAAAACTAAAGTGACTAAGACATGGTCCTCATCACCAAGTACTAAGAATCTAGGACGAAATCTCACGGTAGTACGGTCGCCAATAGGAGGGGCTCTGGGGTCTGTAGTTCCTGCCGAATCAGGTCCTCCTGTCCTCTGGTGCTGGGTCTCCTGGTGCTGCCTCCCCTGTGTTAGGTCACAATCGACCGTCAGTCTAATAGACTCAGCCACAACCTCCCCGCCTCCCCCCGCGACACCTAGGCACCGGGTGGAGAGGAGGAAAAGGAGGGACACAAGGCAGTATAATTTCAAGCAGATGACAAATGCAGGTAGATTAATTATAGCACATATTTATACAAATGAGCACGGTATAAGAACTGGCGAGTATATTGTAAGGCAAAAATCATTATACAAGGTTACTAACAACATAACCAGTGTCACAATATAGAGAAGCAATAGAAAGTGTGACAAATTGCAGTAAATGGAGCATCCGCTAAAAGTAAACAAGCCATGGTTCATAGGGCAACAGTGAGGTTTTCATAATTTAAGTAAGCAAAAACCTTAACTTATCAATTCAAAAGATAAGTTAAGGGATCGTTTTGCAAGGCCCATCATATAAGGCATCCCATACTACTTTATATGATGGGTGGGAAAAAGGGGAAAGATGAGTGATGTGATGTATGCTATGTTATGCAGTGATGCGCATTATTATGAAATGTTGATTTACTCACACACACGACTCTGTACGTACAGACCTTGTTAGTTCCCCATTGTTCAAGGTGTAGCTATCACCCAGGGTCTCACTACCGTGGCCGTAGTGATAGTGGGTCGGGCTCCCCCACTTCTAGGAGGGTACACACACTACCAAGCCTAGACCTCTCCACACTCCCTCCGAGACCCACGCGTGGGCGGACTAGTCGGGCTTTTTGCTGCGCGTCAGACTTAGATAGGACAAGTGTGAGTTTTAGGGATGGAGGCTTCTCCACAACTTCCACTAAGCCAGATCCCTAATCCTCACCACTTGCCTGAGTCAACGTATGTCCGCCGGTGTGCCAGCACAGACCATACCGAAGACCCGCCACAGATTCCAATTATTCATACAAGTTTACCCCGAGCTTATCGCTCGCTAATAATCAAATAAAACACGGGCTCAGCCAGCCTCTCACTAGGCCTCAGAACAAATTCATTTCCAAGGTAGGTATGTGGAAATTGTTTAATAATGTATTCACTTGACTCTAAATTACAAGTTCTTCCCCGTTGACCCTACCCTAGATTAACTTACCAAACCTCACCTTATTATGTGGGGTTGCTTACGTTGTAGCATGATCCGATCGACACGGTGCTCTTACCTTAGCTTATAGGCCTAGGGATTTAAAATTTTTACCTTGAGCTTTCCGAGGCATAGACCTAAGTGCCTTGGGGTAGGTTAAGTGATGTGGGATCACTTATCTGAGACCTCCTCGGGACTCGAAGTCGTTTTAACTCGTCTTGATTATACTATCTTAAGTGATCACCTTAGATCCTCCTCGTATTGCTTAGTTCTTGACCCAACATGGACAAAGTGTTCTATTTACCCGATGCGACCTCGAGTGATTACCTTCTAATGATTTGAGTCTATTATTTGACGAGTACCCAGAAGATTTATATTAACTTAAACTCCATGTTCCAAGAGGTTAAGTTTCTGGAGGAGATTGATTTGTTTAATTGGAATCTTAGTAATTATATGCCTTAGAGAAGACATCAGTCGACCCGAGTGTACGAGCTTATAAATGAGCCTTATATGAACAAGGTTTGTACCTCTCCAGCTTTGTGATGTGCAACGATTTGGATCATTTAACGAGTATTCAATTTATTCCGGTTACTAAGGGCATTTGCTACTCACCGGAGGCTTGCCCAATTCTATTCTTGATGGGGGAAACTTCCTTTCATTTACTGGACCAAAGGTTAGGAAACCTCTCCCTTCCCAAAATCCTTACTTAATTAAGTTGCTCACCCGAGTTGAGGTGGTTCCGAGGTGTGTATCTTCCAAGTTTTACCCATCTTTCAATTTAATCCCCTAGGAGTATCCTAAGGTAAATTATGTCTAAAGCTTATGATTTATGAACCTGGGTTGGGTCTAAGGGTGTCCCTAGTCCTGTGGAGGTTTGGGGTCAGTCGGGTGTCTTAATAGGTATGGGGGTCCACCTTAGTGAATTGGCTCATTCTAAATTAGGCCTTGGTGAGAATGAATTTCTGGGGATTCATCGGCTCTCTTTTAGTCCTATTTCAATTCTGAACAGTAGAGGGTTGCCTCCACTCTAGTCAAGGCTTGGGGTACCCTTTTCTTATAGAGATCCTAACAGAGGTGAATTTTTGTCAAAACTTGTGGTGGTTTTGGGGACCACCTAGGAGTTACCATTTCACAAATGTATCCTTCTCGTTTTCACCCAGATTAATTTAATAGCTTCTGTGGGGGCTGCTGGTCGTCCTACCATTTTATTACCATGATTTATTAGGTATCATGTATTAAGAAAATTGGTTCATGCCTTCAATTGATAACATCCGCTCACTAGAAATCTCTATGGATATTGGGGTGGACTAAAGTATGATCTTGAGCCTTGGGACATTTTAGACTACTCGAATCTATTCAAGACTTCTGGTTATCCCATGTATGCTCACTAGAATAAGGTGAATCATCGTTGTTTCTAGCTAACTCTATTTTTTCTATCTAGCGAGGCTAGTTTAACTATATTCCCTCCAGATGCCCTATGTTAAGTCACTCTCAGGGTTAATGAACTCCTATCAATCTAAGTTTTTAGGTCATGTAATTCTTATGTTCACTCTATATGTTATACTTGAAGTTTGATCAGGAGATCAACTAAATCACAAGAACCATTTTACTTAAGACATCAAAATACTCAGATACATAACCTTATACATGCTTTACTAGAATGAGTCTATAGGGAACTATACTGCACCAAAAATTCTTTATAACATATCAGTAGAAAGGTAAGAGCAAGAGCTACAACTTTTGTATTGACTACATGTTCTGCATTTGAGTGTAAGTCCTTCAATTTACCGCTTAAAGTTTCAGCTTGGGTGTGACCTTTAATTACTACAATTACATGGTTTACTAAAAAGGGTCTACAGGGAGCTACACTTCACCAAAAATTCAGTATAACATATCATTAGAAAGGTAAAAGCAAGGGCTACAACTTTTGTATTGACCACATGTTCTGAATTTGAGTGTAAGTCATTCAATTTACTGCTTAAAGTTTCAGCTTGGGTGTGACCTTTAATTACTACAATTACATGGTTTACTAAAAAGGGTCTACAGGGAGCTATACTTCACCAAAGATTCTGTATAACATATCATTAGAAAGGTAAAAGCAAGGGCTACAACTTTTGTATTGACCACATATTCTGAATTTGAGTGTAAGTCATTCAATTTACTGCTTAAAGTTTCAGCTTGGGTGTGACCTTTAAATACTACTCATTTATTCAATCTAGTGATAACAAATTCCAACTTTCCTACCTTCAAATCTACTTAGCCAAACCTCATAGATGGCTTATCATGACTTGGGGTGAGACCCCTTGAGATTTCATTGGAAATTAATAATTAATATTCTCCAAACTCACAAAATTCATAGAATGAAATATCTAGCAAAACCATAGAAAAGTGTCTTACAAATATTCTAAATTTCTCACCAAGCATAGGTCATACATGGATACATGCATGGCCTGAAAATCATTCATGTTGCATGCAACAATATTCCTAAATTTCAGAAAATACTAAAACCTTAATCCAAGAACATGTGTTACTAAATATGAACATGAATACCACTATTCACTACTCTTCACTTGTAGTAATCAACTTGCATCCCTAGATTACTCACCCAAATCAAGTCCAAATATCATAAAATTTTGTACAGAGGTGAGTCAACCCATGATAAACATGTCACCAAAAATTTGGGCCAAAACTATAAGTTTATGCGCCTTAAGTTATTACAATAATGAAATATAAATTATTCCAAAAACTATAGGAAATTTTTCTCCTAAAATCACCAAATTTGGACAGTGATTTTATATAGCCATCACACACCTTGGGTTCAAATTTCACATGCATGCAAAGGAAATTGAGGGAAAAATACACATTATACACATGCATGAACATATTGTACGTCCTGCACTAAAACAGATGCACAGGACTGTACAGTCATCCAAATCAGTTGATTTGAAGCTCAGATGAAAGTAGACATCAAGGTCTACAAATCTTGTCTCTGGTGAAATTTGCAAATTCGGCTTCTAAGGGCTTCCATTTCCTGCTTGAACATCTTAAATAAAGTGTGACAGATTGAATACTATTCATTTATTAAAATCATGTGGTCTGCGTTTAGGGGCCTAATCAGATCCAATGGCCAGGGCATCATCTTCCACCTCTCGCCAAGGGCTGAGAATGAAAGCGCCTGGGCTACCTTTGAGCCCAATTTCCCGGCCACCTACTTGACTCCACGGCCGACCACCACCACCACCACCTTCACGAAGGTGGGGGCTATCGAGACGGCGGTCTTGATCGGCCGGCGGCGGCCGGAATAAGGAAAGAGGGGAGGATGATTTCGACGGAAAAACTTGTGAAAACCAGTGGTGGATCTCGCTCAATTGAGCTCGTCTCACCTCCTAATTGGTCTAGATAGCTAGCACGAGGGAAGAGGGAGAGGTACGGGCCTGAGTTTGTGGTCGGAGGCGCGGATTTGCCCTTGTTCCCATGCGTGAGTTGTCGCCGCCGGAAGCCATGGCCGAATGGGGGTTCTGAGCTCGAAAGCTTCGCCAGAGTTGGGGGTTTGGCCTCGTGGAGCTTACTGAACGTGAAGGTGGCCTCAAAGGAGGCTGAGGGGGAGTTTATAGTAGGGGATTCAAAAGGGGGTTCGGCCATTAATGCCACCTCTCCAACACCCAATGCATGGCTTCCAGCTCGAGCCAAACCAGCTGGGCATCAAGCCTGAGGTCGGGTGAGGAGAGAGAGGTGGATGGGAGGTGCCAATTGGCACTCTAAACTCACATTCAAGGTGGGTGAAATAACTCCTTTGTAAAACACTATTCACCCGATTTTTCACCCCCCCTTCATGGCTATGCATGGTTGCCACCTCAGCTCAAAAAGGGTGGGGGTTTACTCTCCAAGGTCATCTGAATATATTGGGTTAAGGTGGAGTGTGCCATTTGGCATGGTGCTCAAAACTTCCATTCTTTCTCTCTCTTCCTATTTTGGCTTTTTCCCAAAAAATGGCCCCTTTAATTAACCACCCATTTAGTTCATTATTTAAAGGTAAATCAGCCATGTAATGGACTGATTGTAGGCTTGAGGTTGGGCTAGGGCCCAAAGGGGAAATCAGTTTAACCATGATGACTTAATGTGCTACTTGAGATTTGGTTTAGCTTAAGCCCTCCTAGGTTAATGTGAGTGATTCAAATGAATCCAATGGACTCTATGGGTCCTAGATTGGTGGAGCTTTGTGGAGGGGGACACAAGGAGGTCTTAAGTTCTCTAATTGAGCTTGGGGGGGCATAATGGGGCCCTTAGGGTTTTGCCCTAATTTTAGGTTAAAAGGGCTCATTAAATGAAACCCTAGAGGTCAAATCCTCTTAATAAGTTAATTGCTCTCAACCTTAAGGTTCTGTACATTGGTTAGGGAGTTTACCCTAGTGTCCCCCAATCTCCTGTTGGTCTAGGGAGCTTGTTTAGAAAGGGAGAGTGTCAAAACTTGACTAAGGGGGGCCTAGTAGTTTTGGGGATGTTACAATTCCCAATATGCAATAAAATAATTTCGTCCCCGAAATTTAAGATTAGTTGTATGGGTGTTGACACTAAGAGACAAACTTAATCTTTAAAGAAGAGTGCGAGGCATACCTGCACTGAATAGCCTTGGATACTTTTGTTGCATGAGATCCAGGGGCTCCCAGGTATGCTCCTCTTGGCCATGATTAGACCACAACACCTTGACTAGTGGAATTTTCTTCTTTCTCAGGGTCCGGACTGCCGTATCATCAATTCAGATTGGCTCTAGAAGAACAGTTCTATCAGAAGCCACTGGGTTTGAAACTGAAGTTACATGTTGATCTGGCCGGATTAGCGCCTTCCGGAGGGAGGAGATATGAAAAACGGTGTGCAGGCCGGCCAAGTCCGGGGATAGTTCTAATCTATATGCCACGGGACCGAATCTTTCTAGAATTCTGAAAGGCCCGAGGTACCTGGGGCTGAGCTTCTTCAGTCCCCGTACCCGGGTGATGCCATGAGCTGGTCGGATCTTTAGAAAAACTTGATCACCCACCTGGAATTCTACCTGACGGTGATGCGCGTCATAGTATTTAGCTTGCCTGCTCTGTGCTTCTAACATCTTCTGTCGTATTGAGCGTACTTGAGCATCAGTGTCTTCGATGAATTTAGATCCTAAGGCCGAGGGGTCTTCATCTTGCACCCAGGATAGCGGAGTTCTGCACTTCCTTCCGTACAAGGCTTCATAAGGTGCCATTCCTATGGAGGTATGATGGTTGTTGTTGTAGAAGAACTCTACCAACGGTAACAGTCCCTCCCATGGCTCCCCACTATCCAATATGCATAATCGGAGGAGGTCCTCCATCGTCCGAATGGTGCGTTCAGTTTGCCCATCTGTTTGAGGGTGGAAAGCGGTACTGAAGTTCAGGCGGGACCCTAAATAAGCATGGACGGCCCTCCACTCCTTAGATGTAAATCTTCCGTCTCGATCTGATATGATAGTTTTTGGCATGCCGTGGTAACGTACAAACTATTCTACGAAGAGTCGAATTAGCACGCTGACCGGGGCTTTCTTTTTCATCGAAATGAATCTGGCCACTTTAGTTAATCTGTCAACGATTATCCAGACCGAGTCATGACCGGAACGGGACCTTGGTAACCCATGCACAAAGTCCATCGAGATATCTTCAAATTTCCAAACAGGCACTGACAAGGATTGAAGCCGTCCTGCCGGATTTCTGCATTCCGCCTTTACACACTGACAAGTTTCACAGAGGTTTATAAATTTTGTTATATCCTTTTTCATCCCAGGCCAAAACATGGTTCTCTTTAAATCTGTTGTCATCTTGGTGATTCCCGGGTGCACTGAATACTTGCTATAATGCGCTTCGGTCATGATCTCCTCCCTAAGCTGGTTTGTAGCCGGAATGTAAACTCGGTCCTTGAAGCGAACTAAACCGTCGATGATAGAGAAGTCTTTGGCGGTGCCCGTATTCAGTGCTTCAAAAACTGGTTCCAAATCCGCATCTTGTTTTTGACCTTCCCGGATGCGATCCTTGATATCACTCTCGATTGAGATCGATCCCAAATACTCTTCGTACAATTCGGGATCTGCTCGGGAGACTAGAGTAATATTCAAATTTTCCATTTCTCAAAACAACTCCAATGATGACACTCGCATTTCTGGTTCCGATGTGCCGACTGTTCTGCTCAAAGCGTCAACCACTTTATTCGCTTTTCCGGGGTGATAGTGCATTGTATACTGATAATCGCAAAGGAATTCCACCCATCTTCTTTGACGCATATTAAGGTCCTTCTGTGTGTCTACGTATTTTAAATTTTTGTGATCAGAGAAGATGTCACAGTGTACTCCATACAGATAATGTCGCCAAATTTTTAGCGCGAACACTACAGCTCCCATCTCTAGGTCATGCACGGGATAGTTTTGTTCATGCTTTTTCAATTGCCGGGATGCATAAGCAATTACATGACCATTTTGCATTAGTACAACACCCATTCCTTGGTAAGAGGCGTCAGTGTAAACTTGGAAGCCCTCCTTTCCTGATGGCAAGGCAAGAATTGGGGCAGATATTAATCTGGCTTTTAAATCCTGGAAGGCTGCTTCACACTTGGGGGTCCAGATGAACGGCGAATCTTTCTTCGTTAACGTGGTAAGCGGTAGTGCGATCTGGGAGAAACCTTGTACGAACTTCCGGTAGTATCCGACAAGTCCTAGAAAGCTCCTTATGTCTGAGGCCGTTTTCGGTTGGGGCCAACCTCGGACTGCTTGGATTTTTTCTGGGTCAACTGCCAATCCAGCGCCGCTGATGATATGGCCTAAGAAGGCTACTTCACTGAGCCAAAATTGGCACTTACTGAACTTTGCGTAAAGCTTATTCTCCCGAAGTTTCTGGAGAGTTAAGGATAAATGCTGAGCGTGATCCTCCTTTGTTTTCGAATAGATTAGAATGTCATCTATAAAAATGATGACGAAGGAATCTATGTATGGTTCAAACACTTTGTTCATTAAACTCATGAATGCCGAGGGAGCATTCGTGAGTCCGAATGGCATTACTGTGAACTCGTGTAATCCGTACCTGCTACTGAAAGC
The DNA here is from genome assembly GCA_033032865.1 of Dactylorhiza incarnata. Lineage (NCBI taxonomy): Eukaryota > Viridiplantae > Streptophyta > Magnoliopsida > Asparagales > Orchidaceae > Dactylorhiza > Dactylorhiza incarnata. Next base: position 7,681,538 of record JAWHQI010000068.1, read on the forward strand.
CGTTTTTGGGATATCCTCCTCCCGGATCCTCAGTTGGTAATACCCTGATCTGAGATCTAGTTTTGAATACCAGAAGGCCCCTTGTAATTGATCAAACAGTTCGTCGATACGGGGTAGGGGATAGGTGTTTCTAACTGTCAAACGGTTGAGCTCTCTGTAGTCAATGCACAGTCTCAAGGTTCCGTCTTTCTTTTTAACGAAGAGGATCGGGGCTCCCCATGGTGACGAACTTGGCCTTACAAAGCCTGCTTCTACTAACTCTTGCAGTTGGCTTCGGAATTTGGTTAACTCCTTTGGTGCCATTCTATAAGGTGCTTTAGATACTGGTTTTGCTCCTGGTACTAGTTGAATTTGAAAGTCGGCCTCTCTGTGTGGGGGCAATCTGGGTAATTTGTCGGGGAAGACATCGGCAAAATCTCTTACCACCGGGATGTCTCCTAAGGGTTCACCTGACTCTTCTATTCCAAAGCAAACAAAAAATAATTCATTTCCCTGAAGATGCGATTTGACGGCCTGGACGGAAGATAAGAGGTTTTTGGAGACTGGTAAGGCACTTTCAAAGGTGATTGTGGTGTCCCCGTGACGAATAGTAACCCTTCTTTGCCGACAATCAATTACGGCGTGATACCGAGATAGCCAGCTCATGCCCAACACCAGGTCGTATTTGACAAGCTTCATTGCAGTAGCTGAGGTTTCAATTTTTTTTCCACTGATGGTTATGTCTATGTCACAAGTCGAGGTGACACTGATTACGGATCCATCGGGAAGGCGGACTCCCCTAGCAGGACCCAAGCGGCAGCTAAATCCTTTCAACTCCTTAATAAAGTTTTCTGATATAAAAACATGAGTTGCTCCACAATCGAACAAAGCGAGGGCAGGTTTTCCGTTTACAAAAAGAATGCCTGTGATTGCGAATTTGAATGTTATCTAGTTAAGTGATAGTTCTTACGTTACTCATATTTAGGAGAAGATTTTAAGAGGACAAATTAAGTGATATAAAGGAAAGGAAAATCTTGGAATACCTGTAATAGTCTCCTCGGGTTTGCAAGGTTGGGCCAGATCAAGGGCATATAGTTGGTTGCCGGTGAGTTGACGGTTACTTCCTTGGTGTCCTCATCCTCGACCTCGACCTCGGCCACCAAAGTGCTGATAAGGGGGCCTTTGGGGTGGAGGAGGGAGTGCTCTCTGAGGACAGAATGCCTTCACATGACCGGGCTGGTGGCAGAAGAAGCATAGCTGAGGAGGAGGGGCCCCACCCAACTGCTTAGGTGGCTCCTGGGCTTGCAGTGGTTGTGGTGCCAAAACTGTGAGGGATCCTTGACCTTGATTGAAGTTTGGACGAGGTCTTCCCCCACTCTTCTGATTCCTAATGAACTGATCCTGCTGATGTGGGAGCTGTCCTCTTCGTTCCTCGTCAGCAGCTCTCTTCCCCCTGCCCCTGGTCATCAGGTGATCCGCTTCCAATCTCTTTGCTGCTTCAGCAATCTTGGCCAAACTAGTATCTGTTACGAATAAGAGTGCTTGTCTCAGGTCATCTCTCAGTCCCTTAAAGAACTTCTTGGCGAATCCTGCCTCACTGAACTGGTAAGAAACTAGGAATCGGGATAGACGGGCAAATTCTCGTTGATATTCCAAGACAGTCCTATTTCCTTGCCTTAACTGTAAGAATTTCTCCTCTAGCTCGTCTCTTACCGACTGAGGAATGAAATGCTCCAGTAAAGCTCCTTTGAACTCTTCCCAAGAGATTTCACTGTATTCGTAACCTAAGAAGGTTGTATCCATTGCTGTCTTCCACCAGTGCTTAGCATGAGATCGAAGTGCTGAGACTGCTAAAGCCACAGCTTCGGTTGTTGGGCAGCGGATTCCAGCAAGCATATCTTGAATGGTATCGATCCATTCCTCAGTTTGTACTGCTGATTCTGTACCCAAGAAGGATGGTGGAGAGAGTCCTTTGAACACACTGAGCCAGTTTGAAGCCGGGTTGAGCTCCCTAACTGGGGCTTGATCTCTGAATGCTTGCAGAATGGCCTGCAGTGTCTGCCTCACATTGTCTTCTTGAAATTGGGCGGGGGGGGGGGGGGGGGGGGAGGTGGAGGGGGAACCCTATTCTCTGGGACAGGATTCTGCAGGACAAGAATGAGAATTGAAAAGAGGTATTAATCTCAGGTGGCTAGATGAGAAATGGTCGGGAGAAAAACCCGTATGGGCACACCATTGCGTCCGCTGCTAGTTTGTCCGCAAACTAGACTCGAGCGGGGTGTAATAAGGGTCGGACAGAATATGTAGGATCGTTAAGCTCAGATACCCTTTGTAAGACCCCTTCCCCCGGACTTCCAAAAACTTGGAAGGATGGAGGAAACATGAAGAGGAATGGGCCCCAATAATAGGCCACATGAAGTAGTCGAGGCCCTTTTAGCCTTACTACGGGTCTTACTGCCCAGAACCACCGTCTCGTGGTGGGCAGACACCACTTAACGCCGAGTCTGCCGGCCAAATCTAGAGGAAGCATCCATAGTTAACATTACATAAGAGATACATATCCATCCAAAAACCAAAAGACATAGAAAGGTAACATCATAGTCTGGTACAATTCATAAGAGAGTACCCGGGAACAAACCCGGTCAAATAAAGCTGAAACTAAAACTCCTCGAAAACTAAAGTGACTAAGACATGGTCCTCATCACCAAGTACTAAGAATCTAGGACGAAATCTCACGGTAGTACGGTCGCCAACAGGAGGGGCTCCGGGGTCTATAGTTCCTACCGAATCAGGTCCTCCTGTCCTCTGGTGCTGGGTCTCCTGGTGCTGCCTCCCCTGTGTTAGGTCACAACCGACCGTCAGTCTAAAAGACTCAGCCACAACCTCCCCGCCTCCCCCCGCGACTCCTAGGCACCGGGTGGAGAGGAGGAAAAGGAGGGACACAAGGCAGCATAATTTCACGCAGATGACAAATGGCAGGTAGATTAATTATAGCACATATTTATACAAATGAGCACGGTATAAGAACTGGCGAGTATATAGTAAGGCAAAAACCATTGTACAAGGTTACTAACAACATAAACAGTGTCACAATATAGAGAAGCAATAGAAAGTGTGAGAAATTGCAGTAAATGGAGCATCCACTAAAAGTAAACAAGCCACGGTTCATAGGGCAACAATGAGGTTTTCATAATTTAAGTAAGGAAAAACCTTAACTTATCAATTCAAAAGATAAGTTAAGGGATCGTTTTGCAAGGCCCATCATATAAGGCATCCCATACTACTTTATATGATGGGTGGGAAAAAGGGGAAAGATGAGTGATGTGATGTATGCTATGTTATGCAGTGATGCGCATTATTATGAAATGTTGATTTACTCACACACACGACTCTGTACGTACAGACCTTGTTAGTTCCCCCTTGTTCAAGGTGTAGCTATCACCCAGGGTCTCACTACCGTGGTCGTAGTGACAGTGGGTCGGGCTCCCCCACTTCTAGGCGGGTACACACACTACCAAGCCTAGACCTCTCCACACTCCCTCCGAGACCCACGCGTGGGCGGACTAGTCGTGCTTTTTACTGCGCGTCAGACTTAGATAGGCCAAGTGTGAGTTTTAGGGATGGAGGCTTCTCCACAACTTCCACTAAGCCAGATCCCTAATCCTCACCACTTGCCTGAGTCAACGTATGTCCGCCGGTGTGCCAGCCCAGACCATACCGAAGACCCGCCACAGATTCCAATTATTCATACAAGTTTACCTCGAGCTTATCGCTCGCTAATAATCAAATAAAACATGGGCTCAGCCAGCCTCTCACTAGGCCTCAGAACAAATTCATTTCCAAGGTAGGTACGTGGAAATTGTTTAATAATGTATTCACTTGACTCTAAATTACAAGTTCTTCCCCGTTGACCCTACCCTAGATTAACTTACCAAACCTCACCTTATTATGTGGGGTTGTGATGAGTCCTGATCATATACACTTTTATGGACTCATCTAGGCCATTTACTTAGTCATTTCACCGCACTTTAGCCCTGTTATTGTTTATATCTGATATTCCATGCTAGGTGCACCTCTAGGCCCATTTTGGTGTGATTTCATGTTTATTTTCATTAGTGGTTTTCATGCACTGTTAGGTGCCACTTTTAGTGGCTGGATTTGTGGTTGTACGCTAGAACAGGAGTCGTGCAGGTGTTTCCGGTGCAATTCTGCACAGGAACACTGCGCACGATCACTGGTTCTATTGCGCACGACCACTGGTCGTGCGCCACTGATCGTGTGCACTTAACGCCTTTTTCACGAGTTCTGTTTGGTGCAGTGCGCACGACCACCAATTCCAGTGCGCACGACCACCGGTCGTGCGCCACTGCTCGTGCGCATTGACCATTAAATTTCTGAGTTCTATTTCATCTATTGCGCACGACCACTGACGCTAGTGCGCACGACCACCGGTCGTGCGCCACTGGTCGTGCGAACATTATATTTTATAATTTCTGCCTTTGCAGGTTCCGTCCAGGCAGAGCGCACGATCACAGGATTCTAGTGCGCACGACCACTGGTCGTGCGCCACTGACCGTGCGCACTGTTTAATTCCAGCGCCTATAAAATCCTCTGCTCGCGATTTAGGTCGGATCCCCCGCTTTCCTCCGCCGTTTTCCGCCTGGTTTGGTCCGACTTCGCCCCTCCATCGTCGCCCACCTTAGGGAGGATCTCCGGGCAAGCTTTCAACGCCAAATCTTCGCCGGAGTTTCCTCTCGGCCTCCTCCTTCATCCAAGAGCTCCAAAGGAAGACCTAGCCGCCATTACCGTCAAGCAAGAGGAAGTTTGCAACCTCTACCGGATCGTGACACGAAGAAGACGGGTCCATTGGAGAGTAGTGACAGCTCTCTCTACCCCGGACGTAGTTGTGGACCGAGCTTGGACGCGGATTGACAACCCGGCGATTCCAACCGTGAATCTTCAACGAGCCTTCGGATTCGGTCGATTTCTTGCCTTGTTCTCCTTTTATTGATTGTTGTAATAGCTAGATCTTGTGTATTTTGATGAAGAGCACTTAAACTTATCACTATATTTATATATTTCATTTGTGTGAAATACTTTTGTGGTTTATGTGTGTATGAGGAGCGCCACCATCCATTTTCCATCCCACCACCGTGTCCGGTGCCGCACTAGCAATTGCTAGTGGCGTGCTTGTCGAAGAGGTGCTTGCGACCCTCATTCCGTTAGCCTACTCGTCCATCCGCCTACCGAAGCGTGGCATCGCGGCCCGTATTCCATCCCGCCTAACGAAGCAGCGCGCTCAAGGCCTGCATAGTTCGATCCGCTTGCCTACTCGTCCATCCGCCCTTACGAAGTAGCGCGTTCAAGGCCTACGTAGTCTTCCATCCCGCCGAGCGAAGCTTTGCATAGCGGCATTGCATAGGAGTAGTTGATAGCTTTTATTTTATTTTCCAAAAGCCAACCCAACTCCCCCGCATCCCATCCGATTTTAGGACTTCAATCTCAAGTCCTTCCTCGAAACCTAACTCCACCTTACTGTGTTCCTTGAGAGATTCGATACTCGGGGATTACTCCTCGTTTTATATTACTTGAACGATCGGTACACTGCCGTTTCGTGTCGCAGTTGAGCTACCGCCTATAGCGGTGTGTGAGATTTGCGCCATCAAGTTTTTGGCGCCGTTGCCGGGGAACACAGTCGTGTGAGTTTTCTTGAGAGGGAAAACCTGAGAGAGAAGCCCTTCCATTTGTAAATTGCATTTATTTGTCTTATTTCTTTTTTTATTCCTTTTTCCTATTTTAATTAGGTTGCTTTAGTAATTTTTGTTAGGTGTTGTATTTTGCACAATAGCATTTGTATTTTTGAATCGTTTTATCTTCACACTATGTGGGCATATCTAAATATCAGTTGCCGTTGGTGTGGAGCTACCTCCCACTCTAGTGATGAATGCCCTACGGAGAATAGTAGGCATACTTCTTATAGCCCAGCATATGGAGCACCGACTTCGTCTGGTACTCCATATGGTGCGCGTAAGTCTTATGGCTACTCTGCTGAGCCTTTACCGTCATACTTCTTTTCGGCTCCAGCCCCCGCTGTGCCAAAGAAGCCCGCTAGGCAGTGCCAGTTTTGTCGGAGCACAGATCATGCCCTGAAGGATTGTGCTGCTTTTCGTCGCCAATTGGACGAGGATGATGAGCCGGATATCCGGATCGTCCCAACTCCTAACTCTGGCGGCACACCTTCAACATCCGGTTATGTGTCTTTGCCACCTTCACATCTTGAAGGGTATGGCGTTGACACAGTCACCAGATGTGTGGCTGATCTGGGCACCGACATTGCTGAGCCTATTCTCCCAGTGCATCCACCACCTCTAGTGGATTCGATTCTTTGTGAGGAATCGGTGCTCGACTTTTATCCGAGCACTATTCCTCTCCCCGTTGTGCATACTACACTCGTCCCTGACGACATTGTTGATGATGTGTCGCATGAGGAGGCTGGTGATCTACGTGTTGTGCCTACTCCTATGGAGGAGGACAACCTTCTAGGTGAAGAGGAGTTTTCCTCAGCACCGGTGGAGGGAGTCCAAATCCTAAGCTTGGCCACCGTTGATCCCGCCGAATCCTGTAGCATTGATGACAATGCTAGCATTATTTTACTTTCCCAATCTGATGGGAGTGAGACCGGGACCACTCCCCCGATTTTTGATTATTTATGTCATTCTTCTCTTTTATTCCCTGACCCCCCTTCTTCATCTGAGCCTGTGCAGGATGAGTCTCCACAGGTACTTCAGGAGGACTTGGAGCTTTTTGCTCAAGTTAATGATGAGTGTGTCCTTTTATGCGAGGAGGTTGATCCCTCCTCCATTAAGGAAGCCTCATTCGTTGCCTTCTCCTCCTGCGGTCCTGCTGTGGATGATACCTTGCTAGGCAAGGATTTATTTAGTGGTGGGATGAGTGAGGACCAGGCCTCCTCCTCTTCTTACTTCCTATTCCCGCTACCTGTGACGAGCAGGTATTTTTATTTAGGTAGGGGAGTGACTGTTCTGTCTCCGTATCGGTACCCGTTACCGATGCGCATATTAGAACAGTTACCTGTGCACTTTTCTTTTCATAGGCCTATAAGCTAGAACTGTACAAAATCTGAATAAGTCGTGCTGGGATGACAATAACCCCAGTAGTTATCTTACTTTTCATGCATTTTATTTTATTCAATCCTGCTTAGTTAGCTGTAGTATTGTAGTTTATCTTTTTCTGTTTCTTTTGTTTTGCGGAGCTGACCCCTGCAGGTACTTCTTCTGGATGGCGGATGCTGCAACTTAGTCGTGGTTTAAACGCCAATCTTCTGGTGTGCTCATTTCTGAGCACTGGGTACTCTCTTTCCCTAGCCTTTTCTGATTTTCATGTCATATATCTTGTGGATTGTTTAGTTTAAGTCTGGGGGAGAGTAGTTTTGTTTACCCGCTCACATGCACTAGTGCACTGCATACTAGAAGATTTCATTTAAAATGTTTTGTTCATTTTCATTGCACACCACATCACCCACTTGAGCGCGTACTCATCTGTTTGCTTGCTCTGTTGTGAATTTAATTCTTTTGCTTATTTGGGAAAGTCTAGGTGATGGCTTAAGACTATGTAGTAGAGTAAAATGTTGACTCTAGTAGTGCTCCTAGTCGAGTGCTCGGTTGCATAGGAATTTGTGTAGATTAGACTTCTCTTTATACTATGGTTTTATATTTTTCTCTATTAGTGTAAATGTTGTTTACTCTACTCAAATGGTGAATCCGGTGGAATCAAACGGTAGCATAGGGATGTGTGTAAACGATCGCTAGATTCGTATTGCTTGAGTCGGGAGAAAGGAGAATCTTTCTCGGTGGCTAGAACTTTCCCCAAGCGATTCTTGAAGCTTTGGCATAGGATAGTTCTAGTGCGTGAGAATGACGTAGGCCATTATTTTGGCCCGGTTGAACTTTTTATTTCATGCCTATCGTCTACCCTTGCTAGCCCCTTTGTGCCTACCCTTTTCTTGATTCAGCTCCACATTTATCTCACCAAAGCCTAAAAGCCTAGCCTAGTCGCACACCCAAATCTGAGCTTTAGTTGTAGTTTCATTTACATTTTGGGGGGTGTTGATTGTGGTGTCTATTATGTGAATCTGTGGATGTGCTCATTTGAAAATTTTGCTGAAAGAAAAAAAAAAGACAAGAAAAAGAAAGATAGAAAGAAAATGAAAAAAAAAGAGAAGCAAGAAAAATTAGTTTTATTGAAAAATCATGTAGAAATATTATGTATTGGGAGTAGGCGGTGCACACACCTATGTTGCAAAAGCCCAAGTCTGGGGGTGTGGTGCACTTGGATTCGATTTTGGTGCGCGGGTAGTTATTTTAATGCTCATTTGGGTTATGTGTTTAAGCTATTTTGTTTATCATTGTTTACCTTACCATAACCCAAGCCCCATCTTTAACCTAAAGTCCTACCGACTCACGCTATGAACCAATCTAGTGTCGTGGAGAGAATGTGACCGGGCAAGCCTATGGTCACCGACACCGATGGATTTCGGTGGAGTTTTTCCCGCATCCCGATCTTGAGCAATGCTCGTCTCAGCGTTTAGTTTACTTTCTCCGTATGCACGACCGAATGATTCACCGTTGTTCACCAGTTTGAGTAGTTGTAATATGCTTTTACTCTTTTAGAAATATATAGACTGTTTATATAATCAGAAATCTTCTCTACTATTCTTCCTATGCACGTGAGCATGCGACTTCGCATGGTACTCTATATTGTAGTTTTAAGCCATCTACTTTTCTTTCCCCGTTCGCTTAGAATTTGTTTGCTCGGGACGCGCAAACAGTTAAGTCTGGGGGTGTGATGAGTCCTGATCATATACACTTTTATGGACTCATCTAGGCCATTTACTTAGTCATTTCACCGCACTTTAGCCCTGTTATTGTTTATATCTGATATTCCATGCTAGGTGCACCTCTAGGCCCATTTTGGTGTGATTTCATGTTTATTTTCATTAGTGGTTTTCATGCACTGTTAGGTGCCACTTTTAGTGGCTGGATTTGTGGTTGTACGCTAGAACAGGAGTCGTGCAGGTGTTTCCGGTGCAATTCTGCACAGGAACACTGCGCACGATCACTGGTTCTATTGCGCACGACCACTGGTCGTGCGCCACTGATCGTGTGCACTTAACGCCTTTTTCACGAGTTCTGTTTGGTGCAGTGCGCACGACCACCAATGCCAGTGCGCACGACCACCGGTCGTGCGCCACTGCTCGTGCGCATTGACCATTAAATTTCTGAGTTCTGTTTCATCTATTGCGCACGACCACTGACGCTAGTGCGCACGACCACCGGTCGTGCGCCACTGGTCGTGCGAACATTTTATTTTATAATTTCTGCCTTTGCAGGTTCCGTCCAGGCAGAGCGCACGATCACAGGATTCTAGTGCGCACGACCACTGGTCGTGCGCCACTGACCGTGCGCACTGTTTAATTCCAGCGCCTATAAAATCCGCTGCTCGCGATTTAGGTCGGATCCCCCGCTTTCCTCCGCCGTTTTCCGCCTGGTTTGGTCCGACTTCGCCCCTCCATCGTCGCCCAGCTTAGGGAGGATCTCCGGACAAGCTTTCAACGCCAAATCTTCGCCGGAGTTTCCTCTCGGCCTCCTCCTTCATCCAAGAGCTCCAAAGGAAGACCTAGCCGCCATTACCGTCAAGCAAGAGGAAGTTTGCAACCTCTACCGGATCGTGACACGAAGAAGACGGGTCCATTGGAGAGTAGTGACAGCTCTCTCTACCCCGGACGTAGTTGTGGACCGAGCTTGGACGCGGATTGACAACCCGGCGATTCCAACCGTGAATCTTCAACGAGCCTTCGGATTCGGTCGATTTCTTGCCTTGTTCTCCTTTTATTGATTGTTGTAATAGCTAGATCTTGTGTATTTTGATGAAGAGCACTTAAACTTATCACTATATTTATATATTTCATTTGTGTGAAATACTTTTGTTGTTTATGTGTGTATGAGGAGCGCCACCATCCATTTTCCATCCCACCACCGTGTCCGGTGCCGCACTAGCAATTGCTAGTGGCGTGCTTGTCGAAGAGGTGCTTGCGACCCTCATTCCGTTAGCCTACTCGTCCATCCGCCTACCGAAGCGTGGCATCGCGGCCCGTATTCCATCCCGCCTAACGAAGCAGTGCGCTCAAGGCCTGCATAGTTCGATCCGCTTGCCTACTCGTCCATCCGCCCTTACGAAGTAGCGCGTTCAAGGCCTACGTAGTCTTCCATCCCGCCGAGCGAAGCTTTGCATAGCGGCATTGCATAGGAGTAGTTGATAGCTTTTATTTTATTTTCCAAAAGCCAACCCAACTCCCCCGCATCCCATCCGATTTTAGGACTTCAATCTCAAGTCCTTCCTCGAAACCTAACTCCACCTTACTGTGTTCCTTGAGAGATTCGATACTCGGGGATTACTCCTCGTTTTATATTACTTGAACGATCGGTACACTGCCGTTTCGTGTCGCAGTCGAGCTACCGCCTATAGCGGTGTGTGAGATTTGCGCCATCAGGTTGCTTACGTTGTAGCATGATCCGATCGACACGTTGCTCTTACCTTAGCTTATAGGCCTAGTGATTTAAAATTTTTACCTTGAGCTTTCCGAGGCATAGTCCTAAGTGCCTTGGGGTAGGTTAAGTGATGTGGGATCACTTATCTGAGACCTCCTCAGGACTCGAAGTCGTTTTAACTCGTCTTGGTTATACTATCTTAAGTGATCACCTTAGATCCTCCTCGTATTGCTTAGTTCTTGACCCAACATGGACAAAGTGTTCTATTTACCCGATGCGACCTTGAGTGATTACCTTCTAATGATTTGAGTCTATTATTTGACGAGTACCCAGAAGATTTATATTAACTTAAACTCCAAGTTCCAAGAGGTTAAGTTTCTGGAGGAGATTGATTTGTTTAATTGGAATCTTAGTAATTATATGCCTTAGAGAAGACATCAGTCGACCCGAGTGTACGAGCTTATAAATGAGCCTTATATGAACAAGGTTTGTACCTCTCCAGCTTTGTGATGTGCAACGATTTGGATCATTTAACGAGTATTCAATTTATTCCGGTTACTAAGGGCATTTGCTACTCACCAGAGGCTTGCCCAATTCTATTCTTGATGGGGAAAACTTCCTTTCATTTACTGGACCAAAGGTTAGGAAACCTCTCCCTTCCCAAAATCCTTACTTAATTAAGTTGCTCACCCGAGTTGAGGTGGTTCCGAGGTGTGTATCTTCCAAGTTTTACCCCTCTTTCAATTTGATCCCCTAGGAGTATCCTAAGGTAAATTATGTCTAAAGCTTATGATTTATGAACCTGGGTTGGGTCTAAGGGTGTCCCTAGTCCTGTGGAGGTTTGGGGTCAGTCGGGTGTCTTAATAGGTATGGGGGTCCACCTTAGTGAATTGGCTCATTCTAAATTAGGCCTTGGTGAGAATGAATTTCTGGGGATTCAACGGCTCTCTTTTAGTCCTATTTCAATTCTGAACAGTAGAGGGTCGCCTCCACTCTAGTCAAGGCTTGGGGTACCCTTTTCTTATAGAGATCCTAACGGAGGTGAATTTTTGTCAAAACTTGTGGTAGTTTTGGGGACCACCTAGGAGTTACCATTTCACAAATGTATCCTTCTCGTTTTCACCCAGATTAATTTAATAGCTTCAGTGGGGGCTGCTGGTCGTCCTATCATTTTATTACCATGATTTATTTGGTATCATGTATTAAGAAAATTGGTTCATGCCTTCAATTGATAACATCCGCTCACTAGAAATCTCTATGGATATTGGGGTGGACTAAAGTATGATCTTGAGCCTTGGGACATTTTAGACTCCTCGGATCTATTCAAGACTTCTGGTTATCCCATGTATGCTCACTAGAATATGGTGAATCATCGTTGTTTCTAGCTAACTCTATTTTTTCTATCTAGCGAGGCTAGTTTAACTATATTCCCTCCAGATGCCCTATGCTAAGTCACTCTCAGGGTTAGTGAACTCCTATCAATCTAAGTTTTTAGGTCATGTAATTCTTATGTTCACTCTATATGTTATACTTGAAGTTTGATCAGGAGATCAACTAAATCACAAGAACCATTTTACTTAAGACATCAAAATACTCAGATACATAACCTTATACATGCTTTACTAGAATGAGTCTATAGGGAACTATACTGCACCAAAAATTCTTTATAACATATCAGTAGAAAGGTAAGAGCAAGAGCTACAACTTTTGTATTGACTACATGTTCTGCATTTGAGTGTAAGTCCTTCAATTTACCGCTTAAAGTTTCAGCTTGGGTGTGACCTTTAATTACTACAATTACATGATTTACTAAAAAGGGTCTACAGGGAGCTACACTTCACCAAAAATTCTGTATAACATATCATTAGAAAGGTAAAAGCAAGGGCTACAACTTTTGTATTGACCACATGTTCTGAATTTGAGTGTAAGTCATTCAATTTACTGCTTAAAGTTTCAGCTTGGGTGTGACCTTTAATTACTACAATTACATGGTTTACTAAAAAGGGTCTACAGGGAGCTATACTTCACCAAAAATTCTGTATAACATATCATTAGAAAGGTAAAAGCAAGGGCCACAACTTTTGTATTGACCACATGTTCTGAATTTGAGTGTAAGTCATTTAATTTACTGCTTAAAGTTTCAGCTTGGGTGTGACCTTTAAATACGAATCATTTATTCAATCTAGTGATCACAAATTCCAACTTTCCTACCTTCAAATCTACTTAGCCAAACCTCATAGATGGCTTATCATGACTTGGGGTGAGACCCCTTGAGATTTCATTGGAAATTAATAATTAATATTCTCCAAACTCACAAAATTCATAGAATGAAATATCTAGCAAAACCATAGACAAGTGTCTTACAAATATTCTAAATTTCTCACCAAGCATAGGTCATACATGGATACATGCATGGCCTGAAAATCATTAATGTTGCGTGCAACAATATTCCTAAATTTCAGAAAATAGTAAAACCTTAATCCAAGAACATGTGTTACTAAATATGAACATGAATACCACTATTCACTACTCTTCACTTGGAGTGATCAACATGCATGCCTAGATTACTCACCCAAATCAAGTCCAAATATCATAAAATTTTGTACAGAGGTGAGTCAACCCATGATAAACATGTCACCAAAAATTTGGGCCAAAACTATAAGTTTATGCCCCATAAATTATTACAATAATGAAATTTAAATTATTCCAAAAACTATAGGAAATTTTTCTCCTAAAATCACCAAATTTGGACAGTGATTTTATATAGCCATCATACACCTTGGGTTCAAATTTCACATGCATGCAAAGGATATTGAGAGAAAAATACACATTATACACATGCATGAACATATTGTACGTCCTGCACTAAAACAGATGCACAGGACTGTACATTCTTCCAAATCAGTTGATTTCAAGCTCAGATGAAAGTAGACATCAAGGTCTACAAATCTTGTCTCTAATGAAATTTGCAAATTCGGCATCTAAGGGCTTCAATTTCCTGCTTGAACATCTTAAATAAAGTGTGACAGATTGAATACTATTCATTTATTAAAATCATGTGGTCTGCGTTTAGGGGCCTAATCAGATCCAACGGCCAGGGCATCGTCTTCCACCTCTCGCCAAGGGCTGAGAATGAAAGCGCCTGGGCTACCTTTGAGCCCGATTTCCCGGCCACCTACTTGACTACACGGCCGACCACCACCACCACCACCTTCACGAAGGTGGGGGCTATCAAGACGGCGGTCTTGATCGGCCGGCGGCGGCCGGAATAAGGAAAGAGGGGAGGATGATTTCGACGGAAAAACCCGTGAAAACCAGTGGTGGATCTCGCTCAATTGAGCTCGTCTCACCTCCTAATTGATCTAGATAGCTAGCACGAGGGAAGAGGGAGAGGTACGGGCCTGAGTTTGTGGTCGGAGGCGCGGATTTGCCCTTGTTCCCATGCATGAGTTGTCGCCGCCGGAAGCCATGGCCGAATGGGGGTTCTGAGCTCGAAAGCTTCGCCGGAGTTGGGGGTTTGGCCTCGTGGAGATTACTGAATGTGAAGGTGGCCTCAAATGAGGCTGAGGGGGAGTTTAAAGCAGGGGATTCAAAAGGGGGTTCGGCCATTAATGCCACCTCTCCAACACCCAATGCATGGCTTCCAGCTCGAGCCAAACCAGCTGGGCATCAAAACTGAGGTCGGGTGAGGAGAGAGAGGTGCCAATTGGCACTCTAAACTCACATTCAAGGTGGGTGAAATCACTCCTTTGTAAAACACTATTCACCCGATTTTTCACCCCCCCTTCATGGCTATGCATGGTTGCCACCTCAGCTCAAAAAGGGTGGGGGTTTACTCTCCAAGGTCATCTGAATATATTGGGTTAAGGTGGAGTGTGCCATTTGGCATGGGGCTCAAAACTTCCTTTCTTTCTCTCTCTTCCTATTTTGGCTTTTTCCCAAAAAATGGCCCCTTTAATTAACCACCCATTTAGTTCATTATTTAAAGGTAAATTAGCCATGTCATGGACTGATTGTAGGCTTGAGGTTGGGCTAGGGACCAAAGGGGAAATCAGTTTAACCATGATGACTTAATGGGTTACTTGAGATTTGGTTTAGCTTAAGCCCTCCTAGGTTAATGTGAGTGATTCAAATGAATCCAATGGACTCTATGGGTCCTAGATTGGTGGAGCTTTGTGGAGGGGGACACAAGGAGGTCTTAAGTTCTCTTATTGAGCTTGGGGGGGCATAATGGGGCCCTTAGGGATTTGCTCTAATTTTAGGTTTAAAGGGCTCATTAAATGAAACCCTAGAGGTCAAATCCTCTTAATAAGTTAATTGCTCTCAACCTTAAGGTTCTATACATTGGTTAGCGAGTTTACCCTAGTGTCACCCAATCTCCTGTTGGTCTACGGAGCTTGTTTAGAAAGGGAGAGTGTCAAAACTTGACTAAGGGGGGCCTAGTAGTTTTGGGGATGTTACACTGGGAGGGCGCCTCCCTCCTGAGCTCTCCCCCTTGAAGGGGCGGGGCGAGCTGGGAGGACGCCTCCCTCCTGAGCTCGCCCCCTTGAAGGGGCGGGGTGAGCTGGGAGGGCGCCTCCCTCCTGAGCTCGCCCCCTTGAAGGTGGGTGAGTGGGGGTATGGCACCTCCCCACTCCCCCCCCCCACCGGTACCTCTTTCCTGGACTGCTGTCCGAGAGCTCCCTCGTCCACCTGCTGGGGTGGGATCTCCGGACCATCTCCTCTTTTGCCTCCAACTATCATGGTGAAAGCAACCTGGAAGGTCTGCAAGACCTCTTGCTTGAAATCTTCGAACAACTCCAACGTCACCCCAGCCACCGGGGGCTGCGAGTGACCTGGGTCGGATATTCCTCCACCTCCATCCATAGAACTCATCATGAGAGTTTCTTGAATCGGTCACACTCCACGCTCACCGCACCATAATGTTGAAACCAATTTCTCGGTCTCTTGTGGAGTTCGGGGCCCTCAGCAAGCTGAGGGGCGACCAACCCTTACTCCCCCTGTTGAAACCGATTTCTCGGTCTCTTGTGGAGTTCGGGGCCCTCAGCAAGCTGAGGGGCGACCAACCCTTACTCCCCCCAAGGGAGAGCTCTAGGTTGAAGGTTGAGGAACTATGGACTGGACCAAGGGCTTAGTGGGGAGGTCCCGCCACATACCTGGAAGCCCCTGAGGAACTTCCCCTCCCAAGCCACTACTAAGCTTGGGCACCACTGGAGGCTCTCCTCACCACCTAGAGAGACTTGGGGAGGGAGAGAGAGGGAGAGAGCTAGACTAGAATGATCCACCCCAAATGGTGCCCCCTTGGTCCTATTTATAGGATTTTGGATTTGGGCTGCAAATAACCAAACTCTGGCCTATCAGATTACCAAAATACCCTCGGATTTGGCTGCGGATAGCCAAATCCCGCTGCTCTGAGGCGCTAAACGCAGACCGACCCCTCCCCCCGGAACTGGGCGAGAGGGGGTACCTCGCGGGGCTCGGCAAGCCCATTAATCGGGTGGGGCGAGACCCGGGGGTCGGCCCCCTGCTAGTCTCGCCCATCTGCTGGGGCTGGGCGAGACCCAGCTAGGGGCGGACCCCCTGCTGGTCTCGCCCCTCTGCTGTGGCTGGGTGAGACCCAGCTAGGGGCGGACCCCCTGCTGGTCTCGCCCCTCTGCTGGGTCTGGGCGAGATCAGCTAGGGACGGCTCCCCTGCTGGTCTCGCCCTTCTGCTGGGGGTGCGTGGACGAGAGGAGCTTGCCCCCCTGGAGGGGATGGGTGCGAGAGGAGCTTTCCCCCCTTGCCTTGGGGCGGGGCGAGAGGAGCTCGCCCCCCCTGGGGTCTCGCCCCCCTGCTGCTGGGGGCGCGGGGGGCGAGAGGAGCTCGCCCCCTGGAGGGGATGGGGGCGAGAGGAGCTCGCCCCCCTTGCCTTGGGGCGGGGCGAGATTGGCTAGCGCCCGATGGTATTGCTACCGCCGGCGCTAGCGACTCATCTCGGCATACTTGCGAGATGACCGCGCGGTCTCAGCGGTGCCGTCGAGATGGCTGGGCTAGCCCGGTGGTAGTGCTACCGCCGGCGCTAGCGGCCGTGCCCGAGTCGGCCATGGTTAACAAGGGATGATTAATTTACCTCCCCCTTTTCTTGTCCTCGGCCATTGTAGGAAAAACAAGTCTTAAATACCTCTTGAGTCCCGGGGATTCGCTCGGTTAATTCAGGGTTGTACAGCTTCAACCTCGCTTATACTACTGCGATCCTTCATCTCCAACTTCAGAGATCTCATATAGGGAGTTTCATTATTGTTAAATTTATTTTCATATTCTTTTGTAATTGTTTAGTTAATGCGTCTTGTGTTGGCGACTAGGTCTGGGTAGGACTTAGGGGGAAATTCGCCTTGTGTTGCGACTAGTTCTAGGTGATTAGATCTAGGGGGGCTCGAGGCCATATCCGGGGAAGGATTGGCTAGAGCGGCTTGAGGCCTTATCTGGGGAAGGATAGGCTAAAGCCAACCGGTTTGTGGGGATACAAGTCGGTATAGAAAAGGAAAATTTATTTTTACTTTGTACGCCTCCGATTTCTAGCGATATAGAAATCAATTTTTGTAAACACCTTTTCATATAATATAATCATGTCTCTATTTGTGTTTACTTGATTTCATTCATTTGGCTTAAATTATAAAATTGCATATTAGTATTGTTTCTTGTTTTAAGCTAAATTGTTATTTCATTCTATGTTTTTATAAACAATTTAGTAATTCATCTTAAATTTAAAAAGAATTTTTATTCCCTTATTCACCCCCCCCCCCTCTAAGGGCGCCAATCGATCCAACAGTAAGTTATGTTCTCATTCTGGAAGAAGGGAAGAAGAAGCTACCTATCTACTATGTTAGTCGAGTGTTGAAGAAGGCAGAGCTTTGGTATCCGATCCTCGAGAAGCTTGCCTTTGCCTTGGTGGTGTTGGTGCGGAAGCTCCAGCCTTATTTTCAAGCTCACACCATCCGGGTCATGGCGGATCCCCTCTTTGAAGTATCCTAGAAGGGGTGGAGCATTTGGGAAGGTTGGTAAAATGCTCGGTAGAACTCAGCGAGTTTGATATTTCCTTCTCGCCCTGAGTGGCGATCAAAGCACAGGCTGTAGCAGATTTCTTAGCTGACTTCTCGGTAGAAGCATAGCCAGAAGAGGAAGCCTCTAATCCCGTTCCTTGGAAGATGTTCATGGATGGAGCTACGAGAAAAAGCATTGTGGGAGTGGGCATCGTACTTGTCAGCCCGCAGGGAACCAGGATCGAGTAAGCCGTCGAGATACTCTTCCTCACCACGAACAATCAAGCGGAGTTTGAGGCCATAATGGCAGGCCTACGCCTCGCAAAGGAGTTGGGCATCCAAAATATCAGGTCTTTCACCGATTCGATGGTATTCGCGTCGCAGATTCAGGGAGAGTTCAAAGTACACGACGCCATCTTGCAGAAGTATCTTGTCAAAGTAAAAGGATTGATTGGAGGATTCCAATCATTCTTTGTAGAGCATGTACCGACAGAGGAGAACTTGGCAGCGGATCGTTTGGCCAAGTACGGGCCAAGCACTGGAGGGACTATCATGGAGTTGTTTCGACCGTCCATTGAAGAAGGGGAGATGATGGAGATTAAATAACACCCTTCCTGGATGGATCCGTTCGTATCGTTCCTAACTTCCGGTCATCTCCCGGTAGATGACGGAGATCAGAGGAAGTTTCGGTACAAGGCGACGTACTACCTTCGCACGGTGGGGAGCTGTACAACAAGACCATCTCGGGCCCCCCTAGACTGATGCATTTATGAAGACGAAGTACCTCGAGTGTTGGAAGAGATCCACTCAGGAGAGTGCGGAAGTCATTTTGGGACTCGAACTTTGGAGCAGAGGATCCTAAGGCATGGTTACTTATGTCCTACTATCCGTAAGGATGCGGAGGTCTTCTCGAAGAAATGCCAGAAGTGCCAGCTATTCGCACCTCTTCAATTGCATCCGGCCCAGCAACTTTGTTCGATCACCGCCCCATGGCCGTTCGCCATTTGGGGAATGGACCTTATAGGCCCTTTTCCCTTAGCAAGTGTCCAGAGGAAGTTCATTCTCGTCATGATCGACTACTTCTCCAAGTAGATCGAGGCCAAAGCTTTGGCCAAGACCACCTCTTAAGTCAAGAAGAACTTCATCTGGAGGGAAATCATCTGCAGATTCGGGATACCTCTTGCCATCGTCACCGAAAACGGTCCCCAATTTGCCAGCATGGAGCTAGAAGATTTCTGCAGGCAGCTAGGAACTGATCTTCAGTTCACTTCAGTGCATCATCCTAGGAACAATGGGCAAGTGGAGGCCACCAACAAGCTGATCATCAACCTCCTGAAGAAGAAAGCTGAACCTAAGAGGTAATTGGGCGGAGCAGCTCCCTTCGGTCTTATTGGCTTTGAGGACCACTCCTAGCTCAGCCACAGGGGAAACCCCGTTTAAACTCTCTCATGGGTCTGAAGCTCTCATTCCAGTAGAGTTTGAAGTCAGAAGTCCAAGGGTGGTTGCGGCCAAAGATGGAGACGAAGAATGGCGGCTGGAGAATGAGGAAGCTCCGAAGCTATCTCTAGACTACATCGAATAACTCTGAGACTTAGCCTCAGCTCGGCAAGAGGAGGTTAAGCATCGATTGGCGAGGCACTTTGACAAGAACGTCCGCCTCAAGAATTTCCAAACAGGTGATCTAGTCCTAAAGAAAGTGGATGTGGCAGGAAGATCAGCGGCCGTTGGGAAGCTCAACCCAAACTGGGAGGGGCCCTTCATCATCCACGAATCGTTAGGTACCGGAGGATATCGTCTGCGAAATTTTGATGGGGAGCTGCTTTGTAATACCTGGAGTGGTGAAGACCTGAAAAGGTTCTACCCATACCAGGAGTATGTATGTCCCTCTTTTATAAACACAGCTTCGATTATATAAAATATCCCGCCCCCTGAAACATGGGATTGTGTGAGTCTTTACTCTTTTTTAGCAAGACATTTCGAGAATAATGAAGATAGGTTAGATCGATCTCCACGGTAGGTGGGGAAACATGCCTCCGACTCAATCCTCGTAAGAATCAGAACGGATGATGGGATAGTGCCTCGATAGTGAGTTCTCTTAAGACAAAACCTGTACACTGACGGTTGAGATCAGCTCCCCCCTTACACGTTGGCCGTAGATACCCTCCGATGACATTTCTCATCAGACTGGAAAGATTATAAGGAAAGAGTCTGGACGCCAACCTCCCAACTCGACGAAGAGATGACCGATCTGATCGGGCCAGGTACTGTTGAACAAAGGAGTTTCGTATCCCCCAATGAGCAAAAAGCTCACAGCTAAAGCATTTCTTCTGTTATTTTGTCCAATCATATGAGTTAGTGCAGTTAATCCCCTCTGATTGTTGAGTAACAATACGAAGACTTGTCAGAATCCAAGAATGAGGGAAATAGGATGGAGACTATCGGGATTGTGTGTCCCCTGGGACCCCCCGATTGTCCTTCCCTAACAGTTCTCTCAGCGTCCTGCAGCAGAGTAAAGTTGAAGCCTTGAGAGCCTGCATCCCAAAGTACCCTCCAAAAATCCTTCACGGCTCAAATGACAGCAAGCTTTGAAGATGGCGAGTATCCTCACAGGTGCGTATCTTCTATACGAATATATAGAGACGAGGCTCATATCAGCGAGTAAGGCAAAATAGTCGGCGGATACAAATATCTTCTGATGAGTCCCCTCTATATACGCTTTTATGGACTCATCCGGGCTAGTTTTCACTCTTGTGCACATCCGTTTCGAGCTATTATTGCTTATATCTCTTATACACACTTGCGCACATTTACGTGCTTTGTGCTCTATTCAGGCCCATTTTGGTGTGCGTTTGCGCTCCATGTTGTTGGGGGTAAGCACATGGTGCTCCCCAATCCTTTTTCTATGATTGATTGGTGCTGGAAGTGTATTCCCAGCTGGATTGCTATTCTTGCATGTGGTTGGATCATCCCATTTTGCCCAGAAATTATGATTGTTTATATCGCACGGTCGTGCATTTTCCTTGACGCATGGACAGCTGCGGTCGTGCGCCTTCTTCTGGGTAGCAAAATGGTGATCTGACTTTGCTCTTGCATTTTTACTCACGGGCAGTTGCCCGTGCGCGAAGGAATCACACGATCGCCTGTTTCATCTGGTTTTTAGCCAATCTGGATTTGGTCGTGCATTTTTACGCATGGGCGGCTTCGACCGTGCGTGAGTAAAATGCACGGGCGCTGCTACTTCTTCCTCAAGGCATTTCTTTTCGTTAAATAATGCACGGGAAATGCATGGTCGTGCGTTCGACCGTGCGTGACTAAATTTCTGTCGTTTTAGTATTTAAAGCAGGAAATCTGCTGCTGGAAAAAGAGACCCTCAGGAAAACTCTGGAAGCCCGTCTTTTCCGCCCATTTCTCCTCTTCATCACCTCCTGACCTAGGAGGAGCTTCGACAACCTTTGTCCTGCAAATCTTTTGCCAAAGCTCCCTCCTTGGCCTCCTCCATCATCTACGAGTTCAAGAATGCCATCGACGGAAGATTTCTGCTACATTCAAGGGATCTCCAACAAGAGTAGCTAGAGCTAGACCACGAAGAAGACGTGTAAAGTAGAGGAAGGTGACAGCTCCTCTGTACCTTAGACTCAACTGAAGACTTTGCACAGACGAGGCTTGACAACCCTGTGATTCCGGCCACGAATCTTCAACATAGTCTTAGAGCTTCGGTGACCTCTTTCCCTTTTGTGTATAGTTTGGGATTTCTTCATGGAATGATGTACTTTCCTACGGATGATGTTCATAACTGTGTTTAAGTTATTGTGATTTCATTTCAGTGAAATGTGTAGTGGTTTATAAGATTTGAGGAGTACGCTAGTCCTCCATCCACTCCACCGTTCTGTAGTGCGCCGCACTAGCAATTGTTAGTTGTGTGTTCTGCGATGAGGAGCCTACGACCCTCATTCCGCTGGTTACAAAACATCCATCCGCTAGCCTTCTCATCCACCCGCTCAGCGATGCACGACATCGCGGCCTGCATTCCATCCCGACAAGTGAAGCGGAGCTCTAGGCCCGCATTTTCTTTCACTGTTGCTAATCTAGGGAAACCAAAATCAAAATCCCCCTTTTTATTAATTACATAAGAATCTATATAAGTAATTCCCTAACAAGAATTCATAAAACCCAACTTGCAGTCCTCTGAGAATGATATTTGGGTAGTGTCTCCCAATTTTACAACTTGAACGATCGGTGCACTTGCCATAATCGCATCAAGTTTTTGGCGCTGTTGTCGGGGACTGTGAGCATTTTATGAAATTTTCTTCTAGGAAGCTATTGTTGGAGCATGCGTTCCGTACTCATCCGGTTTGAGAATAACAAATCCCGAATGTATTTGATCCTATTTTTGATTAATGGTGTGCAGATAACAGGTGCAAGGATAACATGTTTGCAATTGGAGCAAAATACCAATTTTCCAGAAATTGGAGCTATCGGATTTCCGACAGCTAGCTAACGAATTTCCGATAGCGCACGATTTCTTCCCAACGGTTGAGAGCTAACGGATTTTTGACGGCGCACGATTTCTTCCCAGCGGTTTAGAGCTAACGGATTTCCGATAGTGATATCGGATGTCCTACAACCCACGATCTTCCCGTAACTCTACGATGTGCAGCAGTTACGCAAGCTAACGGATTTCCGATAGTGATATCAGATATCCGACAGTGCACGATCTTCCCGCAACAATACGACGTGCAGCAATTACGCAAGCTGACAAATTTCTGATAGTGATATCCGATATCCGACAGCCCACGTCTCAACCACGACCTCAACTCCGCGCAGAAACGTCGAATTAGTGGGACACCTAGCTATCGGACGGCGACAACTCTTTTTTATTTAAAGGGTCCAGAACTTCGTGGATTTCATTCCTTCAGACTTTCAAGCCTTCTTCCTGAGTGTTATCGTCCAGAGAGCTCCAGAGAACGAAAATCCCCATCCTTGAAGAAGAAAAGAGAGAGCGAAGCTGAAGATTGTACACGCATTCCAAGGAGACTTTCTCAAGGGTTCTTCGCTGCATTGGTCCAGAAATTCTAAAGGGGGTTTTTAATTTGTATTTCATTTATATTTACTTTCATCTTATAATCGTAGTAGAAATTGTCGTCTTGCGTGCGGCGTCTAAGTCCGTGTGATGCTTAGGGGAAATCATCACCTTGTGTGTGGTGTTAGATCCTTGTGTGGTCTAGGGTAAATCATCGTCTTGTGTGTGGTGTCAAGTCCTTGTGTGGCTTGGGAGAAAATCGCCGCCGTGTGTGCTGCGTCTAGATCAAGATTTGATTTAGGGGGAGGCTAGTATCTATATCTGGGAGATATAGGCTATAGCCAACTGGTCCTTAGGAGAAGGACCGGTGAAAAGAGATAAGAGATTTTATAAATTGTAAGCCTTTGATTCCAAGCTTTATTGGAATTATTTCTACTCATTATCTTTGATGAAATAAAATCTTATTTTTAAATTTAATTATTTGTCTCTATATTCATATATTGTTTCGTTTGTTACAAAAAGTATCAAAGTTTTAAATTGTCCTTATTCACCCCCCCCCCCCTCTAAGGGCGCCACAAGATCCAACGGCTACTATAAAGATTCTTTTTTTTTCTGTTTTTCTTTGTTGTGCGTAAGTTAGTTTATGCAGGGGAAAGGCCCTGAAGAGTTCGTGGAATACGACCCTGAGATTGAGAGGACGCTGCACGTGCATCACCGTGCTGCTGCGGCCAATGGATCTCAACATCAACAGGAATGAGATTAACCCTGGGGGTGAGAATGCACCCTCTGTGGGCCATGCGGCTGATGAGAACGAGGTGTCCCGGGAGAGGCCTAGAATGATGCGAGATTATACCACTCCCACTGTGGGGAGTGTGTATCCCGGCTTTGGCCCAGCCATCACAAACAATCAATTTGAGATCAAGCCAGCGATCCTGAACATTATCCGCAACAATGCCCAGTTCTCTGGGATGGCAGGTGAAGACCTCCATCTTAACATGGCAGAATTCTCAGAGATCTGCAGAACATTTTGGTACGCCGGTATTGCGGACGGCACGGTGAAATTAAGATTATTCGCGTTCTCCCTTTGTGACAGGGCAAAGGCGTGGCTCCATACAATTCCGCTTGGCACAGCTACCACCTGGGATGCGCTGCAAGGAAAATTTTTCTCCATGTTCCACCCGGTTGATAAAATTGTGAGAATGAGAAGGGAAATCGCAATTTTCCGGCAGAATGATCTGGATACCCTCGCAGAAGCTTGGGAAAGATTCATGGACCTTCTGCGAAAATGCCCCCATCATGAACTTCAACCATGGAATTTGGAGGAGAACTTCTATTTCGCAATCGAGTCCAACTATAGGGCTATGATTGATGTTGCTGCCGGTGGAACCCTTCTAAATAACACTCCTGAAGAAACACTGTGGATTCTACAAGACACTGCGTCTCACAGCTCATTCTAGACTGCAGGATGAAACACCCCAAGGATCTCGAGAGGACTGTTTGAAATATGGACATTTGGAGCACCAGCTGGGAGCCTAACATTGCTGAAGAAGCCAGCTTCTTCATCCGCTCCAGTGATGGGCATTTCTTGTCTCGGGTGTGGGAACCCCGGACATCATGCATATGAATGTCCCTCAGGTGAAATCTCTTCTGAACTCTTTAATCTCAATTTAGAAGAGTGTGTTAATTTTGTCCAAAATCAAAACCGCACTGCACCTTTCTCTAACACGTATAATCCAGGTGTGAGAAATCACCCCAATTTTTCTTAGAATCAAAACAGTGCAGCCAACAATGGCAACCAGGCTAGCATCAAAATTGTATAACCCCGATATTCGCCAGGCGAGTAGGCGCGGTTTAAGAAGGCACCTGGATGAAGGAAGTAATAAGAGAGGAAGGCCATAGGGCCAAAGACCTCGCGAGAGGGGCCTTGGAGAAGTCTCTCCCGGAAGGCTCGCAGTGAGGCGAGCAAGAAGGGTCGGCAAGATGAACGCTCGCAAGCAGTTTGGGGAAGCTTTCTGAGCCCGACGAAAGGAGTCTCGCGTTCGACGAACTCTCCCATGTTCGTCAAGCTCGCCCCCGTTCGGCTAAATCATCAAAAGTCGATGAAGCGTTCTATGCTCATTAAAGCAAAAGGGAATGTCTCGCAAGGGGAGTTGCGAGACCCGGGCCGAGGTAGATACCCTCAAAGGACTGGGCCAAGCGAGGGCTGGCAAACCAATACTTCGTAAGCCATTGGCAGAAGAAGACCTATTCTATGTTCGCGAGACCGGGCCTCCGCATTCGACGAACGGCCCGTCTCGGTGGTCGACGAACAACCGGTCGCGGAGGTCGACGAACGGTTTAACGTTATGCATTCGTCGAGCTCATCTGTGATCGACGAAGCATCCTGTGCTCAACGAAATCTGTGTTGAGCTCGACAAAGTCAAGAGGCGGTCTCATAGGAAGGTTCGCGAGACTAGACTTCGGCAGGTATCTCCAAGATGGGTCAGCGAGGTCCTCGCGGGACGATCGCCTAGGGGAGGCATCGCGAGCAGGACTCGCGAGAAGGCCCGCGAGAGCTTCAACAGCAATGTTCTCGCAGTCCTTTGCCCATAGGTCGACAAGACCAAATTACCCTTTTACCCTTAGTGGTCTGCCTTTAGTCTCTCCAAACAGTGGTGTTTGGCTGTTAGCAGACCCATTTAGGTTGCGGATAGTAAAATCAGAAGGCGGAATCCTGCTATTTGTAGGCCAGATTAGAAAACCTATAAATAAGACCTAAAGGAGTTCACTTCAGATTCTCTCTCCTCAGGCTCTCCTTGGCTAGCATTTCCAGAGCTCTCCAAGGTTCCCGAGTCTCAGCTTTGGCTTGGGAGGGGAAGCGCTCAACGATCTTCTGGGTTAGTGGAGGGACCTCCTCGCTGTGACTAAGGTCTTAGTCATTTTCCTAGTCCTCAGTCTACCTTCTCCGAGGGATCAGTAAGGGCTAGCCGCCCCACATTTCAGTGAGGGCCCCGAGCTTCATAAGAGACCGAGACATCGGTTTCAACATTTTGGTGCGGTGAGTGTGGAGCGTGGCTGGTCCAAGATGTTGGACATGTGTGTCACATCCTTTTGTTTGAGAATAACAAATCCCAAATTGTATTTGATCCCACCACCGTGTCCGGTGCCGCACTAGCAATTGCTAGTGGCGTGCTTGTCGAAGAGGTGCTTGCGACCCTCATTCCGTTAGCCTACTCGTCCATCCGCCTACCGAAGCGTGGCATCGCGGCCCGTATTCCATCCCGCCTAACGAAGCAGCGCGCTCAAGGCCTGCATAGTTCGATCCGCTTGCCTACTCGTCCATCCGCCCTTACGAAGTAGCGCGTTCAAGGCCTACGTAGTCTTCCATCCCGCCGAGCGAAGCTTTGCATAGCGGCATTGCATAGGAGTAGTTGATAGCTTTTATTTTATTTTCCAAAAGCCAACCCAACTCCCCCGCATCCCATCCGATTTTAGGACTTCAATCTCAAGTCCTTCCTCGAAACCTAACTCCACCTTACTGTGTTCCTTGAGAGATTCGATACTCGGGGATTACTCCTCGTTTTATATTACTTGAACGATCGGTACACTGCCGTTTCGTGTCGCAGTCGAGCTACCGCGTATAGCGGTGTGTGAGATTTGCGCCATCAAGTTTTTGGCGCCGTTGCCGGGGAACACAGTCGTGTGAGTTTTCTTGAGAGGGAAAACCTGAGAGAGAAGCCCTTCCATTTGTAAATTGCATTTATTTGTCTTATTTCTTTTTTTATTCCTTTTTCCTGTTTTAATTAGGTTGCTTTAGTAATTTTTGTTAGGTGTTGTATTTTGCACAATAGCATTTGTATTTTTGAATCGTTTTATCTTCACACTATGTGGGCATATCTAAATATCAGTTGCCGTTGGTGTGGAGCTACCTCCCACTCTAGTGATGAATGCCCTACGGAGAATAGTAGGCATACTTCTTATAGCCCAGCATATGGAGCACCGACTTCGTCTGGTACTCCATATGGTGCGCGTAAGTCTTATGGCTACTCTGCTGAGCCTTTACCGTCATACTTCTTTTCGGCTCCAGCCCCCGCTGTGCCAAAGAAGCCCGCTAGGCAGTGCCAGTTTTGTCGGAGCACAGATCATGCCCTGAAGGATTGTGCTGCTTTTCGTCGCCAATTGGACGAGGATGATGAGCCGGATATCCGGATCGTCCCAACTCCTAACTCTGGCGGCACACCTTCAACATCCGGTTATGTGTCTTTGCCACCTTCACATCTTGAAGGGTATGGCGTTGACACAGTCACCAGATGTGTGGCTGATCTGGGCACCGACATTGCTGAGCCTATTCTCCCAGTGCATCCACCACCTCTAGTGGATTCGATTCTTTGTGAGGAATCGGTGCTCGACTTTTATCCGAGCACTATTCCTCTCCCCGTTGTGCATACTACACTCGTCCCTGACGACATTGTTGATGATGTGTCGCATGAGGAGGCTGGTGATCTACGTGTTGTGCCTACTCCTATGGAGGAGGACAACCTTCTAGGTGAAGAGGAGTTTTCCTCAGCACCGGTGGAGGGAGTCCAAATCCTAAGCTTGGCCACCGTTGATCCCGCCGAATCCTGTAGCATTGATGACAATGCTAGCATTATTTTACTTTCCCAATCTGATGGGAGTGAGACCGGGACCACTCCCCCGATTTTTGATTATTTATGTCATTCTTCTCTTTTATTCCCTGACCCCCCTTCTTCATCTGAGCCTGTGCAGGATGAGTCTCCACAGGTACTTCAGGAGGACTTGGAGCTTTTTGCTCAAGTTAATGATGAGTGTGTCCTTTTATGCGAGGAGGTTGATCCCTCCTCCATTAAGGAAGCCTCATTCGTTGCCTTCTCCTCCTGCGGTCCTGCTGTGGATGATACCTTGCTAGGCAAGGATTTATTTAGTGGTGGGATGAGTGAGGACCAGGCCTCCTCCTCTTCTTACTTCCTATTCCCGCTACCTGTGACGAGCAGGTATTTTTATTTAGGTAGGGGAGTGACTGTTCTGTCTCCGTATCGGTACCCGTTACCGATGCGCATATTAGAACAGTTACCTGTGCACTTTTCTTTTCATAGGCCTATAAGCTAGAACTGTACAAAATCTGAATAAGTCGTGCTGGGATGACAATAACCCCAGTAGTTATCTTACTTTTCATGCATTTTATTTTATTCAATCCTGCTTAGTTAGCTGTAGTATTGTAGTTTATCTTTTTCTGTTTCTTTTGTTTTGCGGAGCTGACCCCTGCAGGTACTTCTTCTGGATGGCGGATGCTGCAACTTAGTCGTGGTTTAAACGCCAATCTTCTGGTGTGCTCATTTCTGAGCACTGGGTACTCTCTTTCCCTAGCCTTTTCTGATTTTCATGTCATATATCTTGTGGATTGTTTAGTTTAAGTCTGGGGGAGAGTAGTTTTGTTTACCCGCTCACATGCACTAGTGCACTGCATACTAGAAGATTTCATTTAAAATGTTTTGTTCATTTTCATTGCACACCACATCACCCACTTGAGCGCGTACTCATCTGTTTGCTTGCTCTGTTGTGAATTTAATTCTTTTGCTTATTTGGGAAAGTCTAGGTGATGGCTTAAGACTATGTAGTAGAGTAAAATGTTGACTCTAGTAGTGCTCCTAGTCGAGTGCTCGGTTGCATAGGAATTTGTGTAGATTAGACTTCTCTTTATACTATGGTTTTATATTTTTCTCTATTAGTGTAAATGTTGTTTACTCTACTCAAATGGTGAATCCGGTGGAATCAAACGGTAGCATAGGGATGTGTGTAAACGATCGCTAGATTCGTATTGCTTGAGTCGGGAGAAAGGAGAATCTTTCTCGGTGGCTAGAACTTTCCCCAAGCGATTCTTGAAGCTTTGGCATAGGATAGTTCTAGTGCGTGAGAATGACGTAGGCCATTATTTTGGCCCGGTTGAACTTTTTATTTCATGCCTATCGTCTACCCTTGCTAGCCCCTTTGTGCCTACCCTTTTCTTGATTCAGCTCCACATTTATCTCACCAAAGCCTAAAAGCCT
The DNA here is from genome assembly GCA_033032865.1 of Dactylorhiza incarnata. Classification (NCBI taxonomy): domain Eukaryota; kingdom Viridiplantae; phylum Streptophyta; class Magnoliopsida; order Asparagales; family Orchidaceae; genus Dactylorhiza; species Dactylorhiza incarnata. The sequence continues at coordinate 7,710,165 of JAWHQI010000068.1, forward strand.
AGCCTAGTCGCACACCCAAATCTGAGCTTTAGTTGTAGTTTCATTTACATTTTGGGGGGTGTTGATTGTGGTGTCTATTATGTGAATCTGTGGATGTGCTCATTTGAAAATTTTGCTGAAAGAAAAAAAAAAGACAAGAAAAAGAAAGATAGAAAGAAAATGAAAAAAAAAGAGAAGCAAGAAAAATTAGTTTTATTGAAAAATCATGTAGAAATATTATGTATTGGGAGTAGGCGGTGCACACACCTATGTTGCAAAAGCCCAAGTCTGGGGGTGTGGTGCACTTGGATTCGATTTTGGTGCGCGGGTAGTTATTTTAATGCTCATTTGGGTTATGTGTTTAAGCTATTTTGTTTATCATTGTTTACCTTACCATAACCCAAGCCCCATCTTTAACCTAAAGTCCTACCGACTCACGCTATGAACCAATCTAGTGTCGTGGAGAGAATGTGACCGGGCAAGCCTATGGTCACCGACACCGATGGATTTCGGTGGAGTTTTTCCCGCATCCCGATCTTGAGCAATGCTCGTCTCAGCGTTTAGTTTACTTTCTCCGTATGCACGACCGAATGATTCACCGTTGTTCACCAGTTTGAGTAGTTGTAATATGCTTTTACTCTTTTAGAAATATATAGACTGTTTATATAATCAGAAATCTTCTCTACTATTCTTCCTATGCACGTGAGCATGCGACTTCGCATGGTACTCTATATTGTAGTTTTAAGCCATCTACTTTTATTTCCCCGTTCGCTTAGAATTTGTTTGCTCGGGACGCGCAAACAGTTAAGTCTGGGGGTGTGATGAGTCCTGATCATATACACTTTTATGGACTCATCTAGGCCATTTACTTAGTCATTTCACCGCACTTTAGCCCTGTTATTGTTTATATCTGATATTCCATGCTAGGTGCACCTCTAGGCCCATTTTGGTGTGATTTCATGTTTATTTTCATTAGTGGTTTTCATGCACTGTTAGGTGCCACTTTTAGTGGCTGGATTTGTGGTTGTACGCTAGAACAGGAGTCGTGCAGGTGTTTCCGGTGCAATTCTGCACAGGAACACTGCGCACGATCACTAGTTCTATTGCGCACGACCACTGGTCGTGCGCCACTGATCGTGTGCACTTAACGCCTTTTTCACGAGTTCTGTTTGGTGCAGTGCGCACGACCACCAATGCCAGTGCGCACGACCACCGGTCGTGCGCCACTGCTCGTGCGCATTGACCATTAAATTTCTGAGTTCTGTTTCATCTATTGCGCACGACCACTGACGCTAGTGCGCACGACCACCGGTCGTGCGCCACTGGTCGTGCGAACATTTTATTTTATAATTTCTGCCTTTGCAGGTTCCGTCCAGGCAGAGCGCACGATCACAGGATTCTAGTGCGCACGACCACTGGTCGTGCGCCACTGACCGTGCGCACTGTTTAATTCCAGCGCCTATAAAATCCGCTGCTCGCGATTTAGGTCGGATCCCCCGCTTTCCTCCGCCGTTTTCCGCCTGGTTTAGTCCGACTTCGCCCCTCCATCGTCGCCCAGCTTAGGGAGGATCTCCGGACAAGCTTTCAACGCCAAATCTTCGCCGGAGTTTCCTCTCGGCCTCCTCCTTCATCCAAGAGCTCCAAAGGAAGACCTAGCCGCCATTACCGTCAAGCAAGAGGAAGTTTGCAACCTCTACCGGATCGTGACACGAAGAAGACGGGTCCATTAGAGAGTAGTGACAGCTCTCTCTACCCCGGACGTAGTTGTGGACCGAGCTTGGACGCGGATTGACAACCCGGCGATTCCAACCGTGAATCTTCAACGAGCCTTCGGATTCGGTCGATTTCTTGCCTTGTTCTCCTTTTATTGATTGTTGTAATAGCTAGATCTTGTGTATTTTGATGAAGAGCACTTAAACTTATCACTATATTTATATATTTCATTTGTGTGAAATACTTTTGTGGTTTATGTGTGTATGAGGAGCGCCACCATCCATTTTCCATCCCACCACCGTGTCCGGTGCCGCACTAGCAATTGCTAGTGGCGTGCTTGTCGAAGAGGTGCTTGCGACCCTCATTCCGTTAGCCTACTCGTCCATCCGCCTACCGAAGCGTGGCATCGCGGCCCGTATTCCATCCCGCCTAACGAAGCAGTGCGCTCAAGGCCTGCATAGTTCGATCCGCTTGCCTACTCGTCCATCCGCCCTTACGAAGTAGCGCGTTCAAGGCCTACGTAGTCTTCCATCCCGCCGAGCGAAGCTTTGCATAGCGGCATTGCATAGGAGTAGTTGATAGCTTTTATTTTATTTTCCAAAAGCCAACCCAACTCCCCCGCATCCCATCCGATTTTAGGACTTCAATCTCAAGTCCTTCCTCGAAACCTAACTCCACCTTACTGTGTTCCTTGAGAGATTCGATACTCGGGGATTACTCCTCGTTTTATATTACTTGAACGATCGGTACACTGCCGTTTCGTGTCGCAGTCGAGCTACCGCCTATAGCGGTGTGTGAGATTTGCGCCATCAGGTTGCTTACGTTGTAGCATGATCCGATCGACACGTTGCTCTTACCTTAGCTTATAGGCCTAGTGATTTAAAATTTTTACCTTGAGCTTTCCGAGGCATAGTCCTAAGTGCCTTGGGGTAGGTTAAGTGATGTGGGATCACTTATCTGAGACCTCCTCAGGACTCGAAGTCGTTTTAACTCGTCTTGGTTATACTATCTTAAGTGATCACCTTAGATCCTCCTCGTATTGCTTAGTTCTTGACCCAACATGGACAAAGTGTTCTATTTACCCGATGCGACCTTGAGTGATTACCTTCTAATGATTTGAGTCTATTATTTGACGAGTACCCAGAAGATTTATATTAACTTAAACTCCAAGTTCCAAGAGGTTAAGTTTCTGGAGGAGATTGATTTGTTTAATTGGAATCTTAGTAATTATATGCCTTAGAGAAGACATCAGTCAACCCGAGTGTACGAGCTTATAAATGAGCCTTATATGAACAAGGTTTGTACCTCTCCAGCTTTGTGATGTGCAACGATTTGGATCATTTAACGAGTATTCAATTTATTCCGGTTACTAAGGGCATTTGCTACTCACCAGAGGCTTGCCCAATTCTATTCTTGATGGGGGAAACTTCCTTTCATTTACTGGACCAAAGGTTAGGAAACCTCTCCCTTCCCAAAATCCTTACTTAATTAAGTTGCTCACCCGAGTTGAGGTGGTTCCGAGGTGTGTATCTTCCAAGTTTTACCCCTCTTTCAATTTGATCCCCTAGGAGTATCCTAAGGTAAATTATGTCTAAAGCTTATGATTTATGAACCTGGGTTGGGTCTAAGGGTGTCCCTAGTCCTGTGGAGGTTTGGGGTCAGTCGGGTGTCTTAATAGGTATGGGGGTCCACCTTAGTGAATTGGATCATTCTAAATTAGGCCTTGGTGAGAATGAATTTCTGGGGATTCAACGGCTCTCTTTTAGTCCTATTTCAATTCTGAACAGTAGAGGGTCGCCTCCACTCTAGTCAAGGCTTGGGGTACCCTTTTCTTATAGAGATCCTAACGGAGGTGAATTTTTGTCAAAACTTGTGGTAGTTTTGGGGACCACCTAGGAGTTACCATTTCACAAATGTATCCTTCTCGTTTTCACCCAGATTAATTTAATAGCTTCAGTGGGGGCTGCTGGTCGTCCTATCATTTTATTACCATGATTTATTTGGTATCATGTATTAAGAAAATTGGTTCATGCCTTCAATTGATAACATCCGCTCACTAGAAATCTCTATGGATATTGGGGTGGACTAAAGTATGATCTTGAGCCTTGGGACATTTTAGACTCCTCGGATCTATTCAAGACTTCTGGTTATCCCATGTATGCTCACTAGAATATGGTGAATCATCGTTGTTTCTAGCTAACTCTATTTTTTCTATCTAGCGAGGCTAGTTTAACTATATTCCCTCCAGATGCCCTATGCTAAGTCACTCTCAGGGTTAGTGAACTCCTATCAATCTAAGTTTTTAGGTCATGTAATTCTTATGTTCACTCTATATGTTATACTTGAAGTTTGATCAGGAGATCAACTAAATCACAAGAACCATTTTACTTAAGACATCAAAATACTCAGATACATAACCTTATACATGCTTTACTAGAATGAGTCTATAGGGAACTATACTGCACCAAAAATTCTTTATAACATATCAGTAGAAAGGTAAGAGCAAGAGCTACAACTTTTGTATTGACTACATGTTCTGCATTTGAGTGTAAGTCCTTCAATTTACCGCTTAAAGTTTCAGCTTGGGTGTGACCTTTAATTACTACAATTACATGATTTACTAAAAAGGGTCTACAGGGAGCTACACTTCACCAAAAATTCTGTATAACATATCATTAGAAAGGTAAAAGCAAGGGCTACAACCTTTGTATTGACCACATGTTCTGAATTTGAGTGTAAGTCATTCAATTTACTGCTTAAAGTTTCAGCTTGGGTGTGACCTTTAATTACTACAATTACATGGTTTACTAAAAAGGGTCTACAGGGAGCTATACTTCACCAAAAATTCTGTATAACATATCATTAGAAAGGTAAAAGCAAGGGCCACAACTTTTGTATTGACCACATGTTCTGAATTTGAGTGTAAGTCATTCAATTTACTGCTTAAAGTTTCAGCTTGGGTGTGACCTTTAAATACTAATCATTTATTCAATCTAGTGATCACAAATTCCAACTTTCCTACCTTCAAATCTACTTAGCCAAACCTCATAGATGGCTTATCATGACTTGGGGTGAGACCCCTTGAGATTTCATTGGAAATTAATAATTAATATTCTCCAAACTCACAAAATTCATAGAATGAAATATCTAGCAAAACCATAGACAAGTGTCTTACAAATATTCTAAATTTCTCACCAAGCATAGGTCATACATGGATACATGCATGGCCTGAAAATCATTAATGTTGCGTGCAACAATATTCCTAAATTTCAGAAAATAGTAAAACCTTAATCCAAGAACATGTGTTACTAAATATGAACATGAATACCACTATTCACTACTCTTCACTTGGAGTGATCAACATGCATGCCTAGATTACTCACCCAAATCAAGTCCAAATATCATAAAATTTTGTACAGAGGTGAGTCAACCCATGATAAACATGTCACCAAAAATTTGGGCCAAAACTATAAGTTTATGCCCCATAAATTATTACAATAATGAAATTTAAATTATTCCAAAAACTATAGGAAATTTTTCTCCTAAAATCACCAAATTTGGACAGTGATTTTATATAGCCATCATACACCTTGGGTTCAAATTTCACATGCATGCAAAGGATATTGAGAGAAAAATACACATTATACACATGCATGAACATATTGTACGTCCTGCACTAAAACAGATGCACAGGACTGTACATTCTTCCAAATCAGTTGATTTCAAGCTCAGATGAAAGTAGACATCAAGGTCTACAAATCTTGTCTCTAATGAAATTTGCAAATTCGGCATCTAAGGGCTTCAATTTCCTACTTGAACATCTTAAATAAAGTGTGACAGATTGAATACTATTCATTTATTAAAATCATGTGGTCTGCGTTTAGGGGCCTAATCAGATCCAACGGCCAGGGCATCGTCTTCCACCTCTCGCCAAGGGCTGAGAATGAAAGCGCCTGGGCTACCTTTGAGCCCGATTTCCCGGCCACCTACTTGACTACACGGCCGACCACCACCACCACCACCTTCACGAAGGTGGGGGCTATCAAGACGGCGGTCTTGATCGGCCGGCGGCGGCCGGAATAAGGAAAGAGGGGAGGATGATTTCGACGGAAAAACCCGTGAAAACCAGTGGTGGATCTCGCTCAATTGAGCTCGTCTCACCTCCTAATTGATCTAGATAGCTAGCACGAGGGAAGAGGGAGAGGTACGGGCCTGAGTTTGTGGTCGGAGGCGCGGATTTGCCCTTGTTCCCATGCATGAGTTGTCGCCGCCGGAAGCCATGGCCGAATGGGGGTTCTGAGCTCGAAAGCTTCGCCGGAGTTGGGGGTTTGGCCTCGTGGAGATTACTGAATGTGAAGGTGGCCTCAAATGAGGCTGAGGGGGAGTTTAAAGCAGGGGATTCAAAAGGGGGTTCGGCCATTAATGCCACCTCTCCAACACCCAATGCATGGCTTCCAGCTCGAGCCAAACCAGCTGGGCATCAAAACTGAGGTCGGGTGAGGAGAGAGAGGTGCCAATTGGCACTCTAAACTCACATTCAAGGTGGGTGAAATCACTCCTTTGTAAAACACTATTCACCCGATTTTTCACCCCCCCTTCATGGCTATGCATGGTTGCCACCTCAGCTCAAAAAGGGTGGGGGTTTACTCTCCAAGGTCATCTGAATATATTGGGTTAAGGTGGAGTGTGCCATTTGGCATGGTGCTCAAAACTTCCTTTCTTTCTCTCTCTTCCTATTTTGGCTTTTTCCCAAAAAATGGCCCCTTTAATTAACCACCCATTTAGTTCATTATTTAAAGGTAAATTAGCCATGTCATGGACTGATTGTAGGCTTGAGGTTGGGCTAGGGACCAAAGGGGAAATCAGTTTAACCATGATGACTTAATGGGTTACTTGAGATTTGGTTTAGCTTAAGCCCTCCTAGGTTAATGTGAGTGATTCAAATGAATCCAATGGACTCTATGGGTCCTAGATTGGTGGAGCTTTGTGGAGGGGGACACAAGGAGGTCTTAAGTTCTCTTATTGAGCTTGGGGGGGCATAATGGGGCCCTTAGGGATTTGCTCTAATTTTAGGTTTAAAGGGCTCATTAAATGAAACCCTAGAGGTCAAATCCTCTTAATAAGTTAATTGCTCTCAACCTTAAGGTTCTATACATTGGTTAGGGAGTTTACCCTAGTGTCCCCCAATCTCCTGTTGGTCTAGGGAGCTTGTTTAGAAAGGGAGAGTGTCAAAACTTGACTAAGGGGGGCCTAGTAGTTTTGGGGATGTTACACTGGGAGGGCGCCTCCCTCCTGAGCTCTCCCCCTTGAAGGGGTGGGGCGAGCTGGGAGGACGCCTCCCTCCTGAGCTCGCCCCCTTGAAGGGGCGGGGTGAGCTGGGAGGGCGCCTCCCTCCTGAGCTCGCCCCCTTGAAGGTGGGTGAGTGGGGGTATGGCACCTCCCCACTCCCCCCCCCCCACCGGTACCTCTTTCCTGGACTGCTGTCCGAGAGCTCCCTCGTCCACCTGCTGGGGTGGGATCTCCGGACCATCTCCTCTTTTGCCTCCAACTATCATGGTGAAAGCAACCTGGAAGGTCTGCAAGACCTCTTGCTTGAAATCTTCGAACAACTCCAACGTCACCCCAGCCACCGGGGGCTGCGAGTGACCTGGGTCGGATATTCCTCCACCTCCATCCATAGAACTCATCATGAGAGTTTCTTGAATCGGTCACACTCCACGCTCACCGCACCATAATGTTGAAACCAATTTCTCGGTCTCTTGTGGAGTTCGGGGCCCTCAGCAAGCTGAGGGGCGACCAACCCTTACTCCCCCTGTTGAAACCGATTTCTCGGTCTCTTGTGGAGTTCGGGGCCCTCAGCAAGCTGAGGGGCGACCAACCCTTACTCCCCCCAAGGGAGAGCTCTAGGTTGAAGGTTGAGGAACTATGGACTGGACCAAGGGCTTAGTGGGGAGGTCCCGCCACATACCTGGAAGCCCCTGAGGAACTTCCCCTCCCAAGCCACTACTAAGCTTGGGCACCACTGGAGGCTCTCCTCACCACCTAGAGAGACTTGGGGAGGGAGAGAGAGGGAGAGAGCTAGACTAGAATGATCCACCCCAAATGGTGCCCCCTTGGTCCTATTTATAGGATTTTGGATTTGGGCTGCAAATAACCAAACTCTGGCCTATCAGATTACCAAAATACCCTCGGATTTGGCTGCGGATAGCCAAATCCCGCTGCTCTGAGGCGCTAAACGCAGACCGACCCCTCCCCCCGGAACTGGGCGAGAGGGGGTACCTCGCGGGGCTCGGCAAGCCCATTAATCGGGTGGGGCGAGACCCGGGGGTCGGCCCCCTGCTAGTCTCGCCCATCTGCTGGGGCTGGGCGAGACCCAGCTAGGGGCGGACCCCCTGCTGGTCTCGCCCCTCTGCTGTGGCTGGGCGAGACCCAGCTAGGGGCGGACCCCCTGCTGGTCTCGCCCCTCTGCTGGGGCTGGGCGAGATCAGCTAGGGACGGCTCCCCTGCTGGTCTCGCCCTTCTGCTGGGGGTGCGTGGACGAGAGGAGCTTGCCCCCCTGGAGGGGATGGGTGCGAGAGGAGCTTTCCCCCCTTGCCTTGGGGCGGGGCGAGAGGAGCTCGCCCCCCCTGGGGTCTCGCCCCCCTGCTGCTGGGGGCGCGGGGGGCGAGAGGAGCTCGCCCCCTGGAGGGGATGGGGGCGAGAGGAGCTCGCCCCCCTTGCCTTGGGGCGGGGCGAGATTGGCTAGCGCCCGACGGTATTGCTACCGCCGGCGCTAGCGACTCATCTCGGCATACTTGCGAGATGACCGCGCGGTCTCAGCGGTGCCGTCGAGATGGCTGGGCTAGCCCGGTGGTAGTGCTACCGCCGGCGCTAGCGGCCGTGCACGAGTCGGCCATGGTTAACAAGGGATGATTAATTTACCTCCCCCTTTTCTTGTCCTCGGCCATTGTAGGAAAAACAAGTCTTAAATACCTCTTGAGTCCCGGGGATTCGCTCGGTTAATTCAGGGTTGTACAGATTCAACCTCGCTTATACTACTGCGATCCTTCATCTCCAACTTCAGAGATCTCATATAGGGAGTTTCATTATTGTTAAATTTATTTTCATATTCTTTTGTAATTGTTTAGTTAATGCGTCTTGTGTTGGCGACTAGGTCTGGGTAGGACTTAGGGGGAAATTCGCCTTGTGTTGCGACTAGTTCTAGGTGATTAGATCTAGGGGGGCTCGAGGCCATATCCGGGGAAGGATTGGCTAGAGCGGCTTGAGGCCTTATCTGGGGAAGGATAGGCTAAAGCCAACCGGTTTGTGGGGATACAAGTCGGTATAGAAAAGGAAAATTTATTTTTACTTTGTACGCCTCCGATTTCTAGCGATATAGAAATCAATTTTTGTAAACACCTTTTCATATAATATAATCATGTCTCTATTTGTGTTTACTTGATTTCATTCATTTGGCTTAAATTATAAAATTGCATATTAGTATTGTTTCTTGTTTTAAGCTAAATTGTTATTTCATTCTATGTTTTTATAAACAATTTAGTAATTCATCTTAAATTTAAAAAGAATTTTTATTCCCTTATTCACCCCCCCCCCCCTCTAAGGGCGCCAATCGATCCAACAGTAAGTTATGTTCTCATTCTGGAAGAAGGGAAGAAGAAGCTACCTATCTACTATGTTAGTCGAGTGTTGAAGAAGGCAGAGCTTTGGTATCCGATCCTCGAGAAGCTTGCCTTTGCCTTGGTGGTGTTGGTGCGGAAGCTCCAGCCTTATTTTCAAGCTCACACCATCCGGGTCATGGCGGATCCCCTCTTTGAAGTATCCTAGAAGGGGTGGAGCATTTGGGAAGGTTGGTAAAATGCTCGGTAGAACTCAGCGAGTTTGATATTTCCTTCTCGCCCTGAGTGGCGATCAAAGCACAGGCTGTAGCAGATTTCTTAGCTGACTTCTCGGTAGAAGCATAGCCAGAAGAGGAAGCCTCTAATCCCGTTCCTTGGAAGATGTTCATGGATGGAGCTACGAGAAAAAGCATTGTGGGAGTGGGCATCGTACTTGTCAGCCCGCAGGGAACCAGGATCGAGTAAGCCGTCGAGATACTCTTCCTCACCACGAACAATCAAGCGGAGTTTGAGGCCATAATGGCAGGCCTACGCCTCGCAAAGGAGTTGGGCATCCAAAATATCAGGTCTTTCACCGATTCGATGGTATTCGCGTCGCAGATTCAGGGAGAGTTCAAAGTACACGACGCCATCTTGCAGAAGTATCTTGTCAAAGTAAAAGGATTGATTGGAGGATTCCAATCATTCTTTGTAGAGCATGTACCGACAGAGGAGAACTTGGCAGCGGATCGTTTGGCCAAGTACGGGCCAAGCACTGGAGGGACTATCATGGAGTTGTTTCGACCGTCCATTGAAGAAGGGGAGATGATGGAGATTAAATAACACCCTTCCTGGATGGATCCGTTCGTATCGTTCCTAACTTCCGGTCATCTCCCGGTAGATGACGGAGATCAGAGGAAGTTTCGGTACAAGGCGACGTACTACCTTCGCACGGTGGGGAGCTGTACAACAAGACCATCTCGGGCCCCCCTAGACTGATGCATTTATGAAGACGAAGTACCTCGAGTGTTGGAAGAGATCCACTCAGGAGAGTGCGGAAGTCATTTTGGGACTCGAACTTTGGAGCAGAGGATCCTAAGGCATGGTTACTTATGTCCTACTATCCGTAAGGATGCGGAGGTCTTCTCGAAGAAATGCCAGAAGTGCCAGCTATTCGCACCTCTTCAATTGCATCCGGCCCAGCAACTTTGTTCGATCACCGCCCCATGGCCGTTCGCCATTTGGGGAATGGACCTTATAGGCCCTTTTCCCTTAGCAAGTGTCCAGAGGAAGTTCATTCTCGTCATGATCGACTACTTCTCCAAGTAGATCGAGGCCAAAGCTTTGGCCAAGACCACCTCTTAAGTCAAGAAGAACTTCATCTGGAGGGAAATCATCTGCAGATTCGGGATACCTCTTGCCATCGTCACCGAAAACGGTCCCCAATTTGCCAGCATGGAGCTAGAAGATTTCTGCAGGCAGCTAGGAACTGATCTTCAGTTCACTTCAGTGCATCATCCTAGGAACAATGGGCAAGTGGAGGCCACCAACAAGCTGATCATCAACCTCCTGAAGAAGAAAGCTGAACCTAAGAGGTAATTGGGCGGAGCAGCTCCCTTCGGTCTTATTGGCTTTGAGGACCACTCCTAGCTCAGCCACAGGGGAAACCCCGTTTAAACTCTCTCATGGGTCTGAAGCTCTCATTCCAGTAGAGTTTGAAGTCAGAAGTCCAAGGGTGGTTGCGGCCAAAGATGGAGACGAAGAATGGCGGCTGGAGAATGAGGAAGCTCCGAAGCTATCTCTAGACTACATCGAATAACTCTGAGACTTAGCCTCAGCTCGGCAAGAGGAGGTTAAGCATCGATTGGCGAGGCACTTTGACAAGAACGTCCGCCTCAAGAATTTCCAAACAGGTGATCTAGTCCTAAAGAAAGTGGATGTGGCAGGAAGATCAGCGGCCGTTGGGAAGCTCAACCCAAACTGGGAGGGGCCCTTCATCATCCACGAATCGTTAGGTACCGGAGGATATCGTCTGCGAAATTTTGATGGGGAGCTGCTTTGTAATACCTGGAGTGGTGAAGACCTGAAAAGGTTCTACCCATACCAGGAGTATGTATGTCCCTCTTTTATAAACACAGCTTCGATTATATAAAATATCCCGCCCCCTGAAACATGGGATTGTGTGAGTCTTTACTCTTTTTTAGCAAGACATTTCGAGAATAATGAAGATAGGTTAGATCGATCTCCACGGTAGGTGGGGAAACATGCCTCCGACTCAATCCTCGTAAGAATCAGAACGGATGATGGGATAGTGCCTCGATAGTGAGTTCTCTTAAGACAAAACCTGTACACTGACGGTTGAGATCAGCTCCCCCCTTACACGTTGGCCGTAGATACCCTCCGATGACATTTCTCATCAGACTAGAAAGATTATAAGGAAAGAGTCTGGACGCCAACCTCCCAACTCGACGAAGAGATGACCGATCTGATCGGGCCAGGTACCCTTGAACAAAGGAGTTTCGTATCCCCCAATGAGCAAAAAGCTCACAGCTAAAGCATTTCTTCTGTTATTTTGTCCAATCATATGAGTTAGTGCAGTTAATCCCCTCTGATTGTTGAGTAACAATACGAAGACTTGTCAGAATCCAAGAATGAGGGAAATAGGATGGAGACTATCGGGATTGTGTGTCCCCTGGGACCCCCCGATTGTCCTTCCCTAACAGTTCTCTCAGCGTCCTGCAGCAGAGTAAAGTTGAAGCCTTGAGAGCCTGCATCCCAAAGTACCCTCCAAAAATCCTTCACGGCTCAAATGACAGCAAGCTTTGAAGAAGGCGAGTATCCTCACAGGTGCGTATCTTCTATACGAATATATAGAGACGAGGTTCATATCAGCGAGTAAGGCAAAATAGTCGGCGGATACAAATATCTTCTGATGAGTCCCCTCTATATACGCTTTTATGGACTCATCCGGGCTAGTTTTCACTCTTGTGCACATCCGTTTCGAGCTATTATTGCTTATATCTCTTATACACACTTGCGCACATTTACGTGCTTTGTGCTCTATTCAGGCCCATTTTGGTGTGCGTTTGCGCTCCATGTTGTTGGGGGTAAGCACATGGTGCTCCCCAATCCTTTTTCTATGATTGATTGGTGCTGGAAGTGTATTCCCAGCTGGATTGCTATTCTTGCATGTGGTTGGATCATCCCATTTTGCCCAGAAATTATGATTGTTTATATCGCACGGTCGTGCATTTTCCTTGACGCATGGACAGCTGCGGTCGTGCGCCTTCTTCTGGGTAGCAAAATGGTGATCTGACTTTGCTCTTGCATTTTTACTCACGGGCAGTTGCCCGTGCGCGAAGGAATCACACGATCGCCTGTTTCATCTGGTTTTTAGCCAATCTGGATTTGGTCGTGCATTTTTACGCATGGGCGGCTTCGACCGTGCGTGAGTAAAATGCACGGGCGCTGCTACTTCTTCCTCAAGGCATTTCTTTTCGTTAAATAATGCACGGGAAATGCATGGTCGTGCGTTCGACCGTGCGTGACTAAATTTCTGTCGTTTTAGTATTTAAAGCAGGAAATCTGCTGCTGGAAAAAGAGACCCTCAGGAAAACTCTGGAAGCCCGTCTTTTCCGCCCATTTCTCCTCTTCATCACCTCCTGACCTAGGAGGAGCTTCGACAACCTTTGTCCTGCAAATCTTTTGCCAAAGCTCCCTCCTTGGCCTCCTCCATCATCTACGAGTTCAAGAATGCCATCGACGGAAAATTTCTGCTACATTCAAGGGATCTCCAACAAGAGTAGCTAGAGCTAGACCACGAAGAAGACGTGTAAAGTAGAGGAAGGTGACAGCTCCTCTGTACCTTAGACTCAACTGAAGACTTTGCACAGACGAGGCTTGACAACCCTGTGATTCCGGCCACGAATCTTCAACATAGTCTTAGAGCTTCGGTGACCTCTTTCCCTTTTGTGTATAGTTTGGGATTTCTTCATGGAATGATGTACTTTCCTACGGATGATGTTCATAACTGTGTTTAAGTTATTGTGATTTCATTTCAGTGAAATGTGTAGTGGTTTATAAGATTTGAGGAGTACGCTAGTCCTCCATCCACTCCACCGTTCTGTAGTGCGCCGCACTAGCAATTGTTAGTTGTGTGTTCTGCGATGAGGAGCCTACGACCCTCATTCCGCTGGTTACAAAACATCCATCCGCTAGCCTTCTCATCCACCCGCTCAGCGATGCACGACATCGCGGCCTGCATTCCATCCCGACAAGTGAAGCGGAGCTCTAGGCCCGCATTTTCTTTCACTGTTGCTAATCTAGGGAAACCAAAATCAAAATCCCCCTTTTTATTAATTACATAAGAATCTATATAAGTAATTCCCTAACAAGAATTCATAAAACCCAACTTGCAGTCCTCTGAGAATGATATTTGGGTAGTGTCTCCCAATTTTACAACTTGAACGATCGGTGCACTTGCCATAATCGCATCAAGTTTTTGGCGCTGTTGTCGGGGACTGTGAGCATTTTATGAAATTTTCTTCTAGGAAGCTATTGTTGGAGCATGCGTTCCGTACTCATCCGGTTTGAGAATAACAAATCCCAAATGTATTTGATCCTATTTTTGATTAATGGTGTGCAGATAACAGGTGCAAGGATAACATGTTTGCAATTGGAGCAAAATACCAATTTTCCAGAAATTGGAGCTATCGGATTTCCGACAGCTAGCTAACGAATTTCCGATAGCGCACGATTTCTTCCCAACGGTTGAGAGCTAACGGATTTTTGACGGCGCACGATTTCTTCCCAGCGGTTTAGAGCTAACGGATTTCCGATAGTGATATCGGATGTCCTACAACCCACGATCTTCCCGTAACTCTACGATGTGCAGCAGTTACGCAAGCTAACGGATTTCCGATAGTGATATCAGATATCCGACAGTGCACGATCTTCCCGCAACAATACGACGTGCAGCAATTACGCAAGCTGACAAATTTCTGATAGTGATATCCGATATCCGACAGCCCACGTCTCAACCACGACCTCAACTCCGCGCAGAAACGTCGAATTAGTGGGACACCTAGCTATCGGACGGCGACAACTCTTTTTTATTTAAAGGGTCCAGAACTTCGTGGATTTCATTCCTTCAGACTTTCAAGCCTTCTTCCTGAGTGTTATCGTCCAGAGAGCTCCAGAGAACGAAAATCCCCATCCTTGAAGAAGAAAAGAGAGAGCGAAGCTGAAGATTGTACACGCATTCCAAGGAGACTTTCTCAAGGGTTCTTCGCTGCATTGGTCCAGAAATTCTAAAGGGGGTTTTTAATTTGTATTTCATTTATATTTACTTTCATCTTATAATCGTAGTAGAAATTGTCGTCTTGCGTGCGGCGTCTAAGTCCGTGTGAGGCTTAGGGGAAATCATCACCTTGTGTGTGGTGTTAGATCCTTGTGTGGTCTAGGGTAAATCATCGTCTTGTGTGTGGTGTCAAGTCCTTGTGTGGCTTGGGAGAAAATCGCCGCCGTGTGTGCTGCGTCTAGATCAAGATTTGATTTAGGGGGAGGCTAGTATCTATATCTGGGAGATATAGGCTATAGCCAACTGGTCCTTAGGAGAAGGACCGGTGAAAAGAGATAAGAGATTTTAGAAATTGTAAGCCTTTGATTCCAAGCTTTATTGGAATTATTTCTACTCATTATCTTTGATGAAATAAAATCTTATTTTTAAATTTAATTATTTGTCTCTATATTCATATATTGTTTCGTTTGTTACAAAAAGTATCAAAGTTTTAAATTGTCCTTATTCACCCCCCCCCCCCCCCCCCCCCCCTCTAAGGGCGCCACAAGATCCAACGGCTACTATAAAGATTCTTTTTTTTTCTGTTTTTCTTTGTTGTGCGTAAGTTAGTTTATGCAGGGGAAAGGCCCTGAAGAGTTCGTGGAATACGACCCTGAGATTGAGAGGACGCTGCACGTGCATCACCGTGCTGCTGCGGCCAATGGATCTCAACATCAACAGGAATGAGATTAACCCTGGGGGTGAGAATGCACCCTCTGTGGGCCATGCGGCTGATGAGAACGAGGTGTCCCGGGAGAGGCCTAGAATGATGCGAGATTATACCACTCCCACTGTGGGGAGTGTGTATCCCGGCTTTGGCCCAGCCATCACAAACAATCAATTTGAGATCAAGCCAGCGATCCTGAACATTATCCGCAACAATGCCCAGTTCTCTGGGATGGCAGGTGAAGACCTCCATCTTAACATGGCAGAATTCTCAGAGATCTGCAGAACATTTTGGTACGCCGGTATTGCGGACGGCACGGTGAAATTAAGATTATTCGCGTTCTCCCTTTGTGACAGGGCAAAGGCGTGGCTCCATACAATTCCGCTTGGCACAGCTACCACCTGGGATGCGCTGCAAGGAAAATTTTTCTCCATGTTCCACCCGGTTGATAAAATTGTGAGAATGAGAAGGGAAATCGCAATTTTCCGGCAGAATGATCTGGATACCCTCGCAGAAGCTTGGGAAAGATTCATGGACCTTCTGCGAAAATGCCCCCATCATGAACTTCAACCATGGAATTTGGAGGAGAACTTCTATTTCGCAATCGAGTCCAACTATAGGGCTATGATTGATGTTGCTGCCGGTGGAACCCTTCTAAATAACACTCCTGAAGAAACACTGTGGATTCTACAAGACACTGCGTCTCACAGCTCATTCTAGACTGCAGGATGAAACACCCCAAGGATCTCGAGAGGACTGTTTGAAATATGGACATTTGGAGCACCAGCTGGGAGCCTAACATTGCTGAAGAAGCCAGCTTCTTCATCCGCTCCAGTGATGGGCATTTCTTGTCTCGGGTGTGGGAACCCCGGACATCATGCATATGAATGTCCCTCAGGTGAAATCTCTTCTGAACTCTTTAATCTCAATTTAGAAGAGTGTGTTAATTTTGTCCAAAATCAAAACCGCACTGCACCTTTCTCTAACACGTATAATCCAGGTGTGAGAAATCACCCCAATTTTTCTTAGAATCAAAACAGTGCAGGCCAACAATGGCAACCAGGCTAGCATCAAAATTGTATAACCCCGATATTCGCCAGGCGAGTAGGCGCGGTTTAAGAAGGCACCAGGATGAAGGAAGTAATAAGAGAGGAAGGCCATAGGGCCAAAGACCTCGCGAGAGGGGCCTTGGAGAAGTCTCTCCCGGAAGGCTCGCAGTGAGGCGAGCAAGAAGGGTCGGCAAGATGAACGCTCGCAAGCAGTTTGGGGAAGCTTTCTGAGCCCGACGAAAGGAGTCTCGCGTTCGACGAACTCTCCCATGTTCGTCAAGCTCGCCCCCGTTCCGCTAAATCATCAGAAGTCGATGAAGCGTTCTATGCTCATTAAAGCAAAAGGGAATGTCTCGCAAGGGGAGTTGCGAGACCCGGGCCGAGGTAGATACCCTCAAAGGACTGGGCCAAGCGAGGGCTGGCAAACCAATACTTCGTAAGCCATTGGCAGAAGAAGACCTATTCTATGTTCGCGAGACCGGGCCTCCGCATTCGACGAACGGCCCGTCTCGGCGGTCGACGAACAACCGGTCGCGGAGGTCGACGAACGGTTTAATGTTATGCATTCGTCGAGCTCATCTGTGATTGACGAAGCATCCTGTGCTCAACGAAATCTGTGTTGAGCTCGACAAAGTCAAGAGGCGGTCTCATAGGAAGGTTCGCGAGACTAGACTTCGGCAGGTATCTCCAAGATGGGTCAGCGAGGTCCTCGCGGGACGATCGCCTAGGGGAGGCATCGCGAGCAGGACTCGCGAGAAGGCCCGCGAGAGCTTCAACAGCAATGTTCTCGCAGTCCTTTGCCCATAGGTCGACAAGACCAAATTACCCTTTTACCCTTAGTGGTCTGCCTTTAGTCTCTCCAAACAGTGGTGTTTGGCTGTTAGCAGACCCATTTAGGTTGCGGATAGTAAAATCAGAAGGCGGAATCCTGCTATTTGTAGGCCAGATTAGAAAACCTATAAATAAGACCTAAAGGAGTTCACTTCAGATTCTCTCTCCTCAGGCTCTCCTTGGCTAGCATTTCCAGAGCTCTCCAAGGTTCCCGAGTCTCAGCTTTGGCTTGGGAGGGGAAGCGCTCAACGATCTTCTGGGTTAGTGGAGGGACCTCCTCGCTGTGACTAAGGTCTTAGTCATTTTCCTAGTCCTCAGTCTACCTTCTCCGAGGGATCAGTAAGGGCTAGCCGCCCCACATTTCAGTGAGGGCCCCGAGCTTCATAAGAGACCGAGAAATCGGTTTCAACATTTTGGTGCGGTGAGTGTGGAGCGTGGCTGGTCCAAGATGTTGGACATGTGTGTCACATCCTTTTGTTTGAGAATAACAAATCCCAAATTGTATTTGATCTTGCTTGTCGTGTGTTTATAGTGTGCAGGAACTATAGGTGCAATACTCCACAGGTAGAAAGTAGCTGAATTCAAATATTTGGAAGAATGCGCTACCGCCAGGCGCTAGCTCAGGCTCCATTCGACAAACGAGGAGCTCCGTTCAACGAATTTGGCTGCGCTCGACGAATTTGTGCTCGACAACTTAGTTCGACGAATTTGAGGCTCCGTTCGACAAATGATGAGATCTATTCGATGAAGGTGCATTCGACAAATTCCGTTCGATGAATTTCATTCGACGAAATATTGTTCTGTCACGCAACCGACGGTTTTGCAACCGCTCCACACGAACGCTACCGCCAGCGATATCGCTACCGCCTGGCGCTATCTCAAACAGCGCCACGCCACCGACAGTTTCGCAACTGCTCCACACGAACGCTACCGCAGACGCTAGGAGCTACCGCAGGCGCTATCGTCAAGTTCTATAAATTGATGGGCTCTTTCTCATTTTGGCGAATCCATCCTAGAGAGGTTGCCAGTGCCATAATTCTATTGATGTTATGCTGCCGAAGATGGATCTCCCACTATAAGCTTAAAGAGAATTCTGGAGGAGGACTACGTCACGCTACATCCGAAGGATGATTGCTTCGACCTCGTTTATGCTACATCGATCCTTCATCCCATCTTCAAAAATCTCATATAGGGAGTTTTATTATTGTCATTGTTATCTTTATTCCATACTTTCTTTGTAACCGTTTAGTTAATTCGCCTTGTGTTGGCGACTAGGTCTGGGTAGGACTTAGGTGGAAATTCGCCTTGTGTTGGCGACTAGGTCTAGGTGATTAGATCCAGGGGGTGCTCGAGGCCATATCCAGGGAAGGATTGGCTAGAGCAGCTTGAGGCCATATCTGGGGAAGGATAGGCTAAAGCCAACCGGTTTGTGGGGATACAAGTCGGTATAGAAAAGGAAAAATTGTATTACTTTATTCGCCTCCGATTTCTAGCGATATAGAAATCAAATTTATGTAAACACTTTTTCATATAATATAATCATGTCTTTTTTGTGTTTACTTGATTTCTATCATTTGGCAAAATCTCTAAATATTGGTTACAAAGCTTTCAATTCAAATCACTTTGTCGAAATTGTTTATCTTAATCTATTTCATCATATAACAATTTAGCACTTGTTTCTAAATTCTAAACTTGCAAATTATGATATTCTCTTCCATTAGCTAAATTGTTATTTTGCCTTTCTCATATTATAAAACAATTTAGTAAATTTTCTTAAAATTATAAAAAGAATTTTTATTCCCTTATTCACCCCCCCCCCCCCCCCCATAAGGGCGCCGTAAGATCCAACAAGTGGTATCAGAGCTAGGTTATTCCAAACGGTTTAAAAACCAGGAATAATGTCGTCTCATGATCTCGCTTCTACTAGTGGGGGAAAGTTTCTTATAAATGAAAAATCTTTAGCACCACCTTTATTTGAAGGCAAAAATTATAATGGGTGGAAATTTCTTATGAAAAAATTTCTTAAATCTTTGGATATTGAAGTATGTAATATTACAATTAAAATTCCCCCAAGTATTTTAAATAAAAATAAAATGTTTTTAAATGCCAAATCTATGAATAGCCTATATTGTGCATTAGATCAAAATATTTTCAAACTTATTTATACACTTCCTACTGCTTATGAAGTTTGGAAATTTCTTGAGAATTCTTATAGTCTTCCTTCCACAGATGATGAACAAAAGGAATTCCTTATGGATCCAAGAGAAGAAATCGATGAGGACTCATGCTTGGAGGAAGAAGAACACAACGTCACAATATTGGACTCATTTGTTGGCAACACATCAAGCAAAAGAGAAGACGGAAATACAACTATGGAAGAGGAATGCAAAGAAGATGTCAAAGGAATCCTTGGTCCAAATTTTGCCTCATCCCATAGCAATGTAAGAAAATCTAAAACTCCTCTTTTTGTAACAAATTCTATTTCTACTTCTGGTATGCTTAAAATTGCTAAACGTAAAATTTTAAAGTTAAAAATTGCTAATTCCAAATTACGTTTAGAAAATAAATCTTTAAAAGCAAACGATAATGTAGAATCAAATATTGATGTGTTAAATACTCTCTCTTGTTCTTTAGTTAAAATTCGTATTCCTTGTTTTGATTGCAATTAATTAAAACAAAAATTCAAGGAAATTGAAAAAGGGCTCTTAATTTCTAAAAGGCATAATGAAAAATTGATAATTGAAAATGATGCTTTATCTTATAAGTTATTACAATTAAAATCTTTTGTTGAAAAATTTCAAATGTCATGTAATGAATTTCATCATAAAATTTTGAATAACAAGGATAAATTAACTTACAACATCATTTCTAAAAAGGATCATTTTCACACATCAACTCAAAAGGAGTTTAGTTTCAAAAGGAATTATGATCCTCACAAAATTCTTAAGAGTCATTATTATAGGTCTCAATATATCTTCAATCATGACTCATATTTAAATACTCCTTTTCATGAAAAACAAACTATAAAATATTTTCCTTCATATTATAAGAGTATGTCTATAAGAAAGAGTGGAAATGAAAATCATCAAAATAATAATCAATCTTTTAAAACATATTGTAACCCACTCTTTCAACAATCACTTTTAAAGAAAGACAATCACTCTTATAAACTTTCAAAGAATCAATATAATAAAATTCATTATGATTATCAACATCAATCTATTTTGAAAAATAATTTGAATAAACATAAATCACAAATGAATTATATTTCAAACAAATATAATCATATAATGATGTCACATAATCATAATATGAATTTAAAAGATAAACAACCAAGGTATGAATGGAGACCCTTAAAGAAAAATGACACATCAACTTTAATTGAAATGGCCCATTTATCCTTGTCTCCTAAAAAGACACCATGATGTATTTGGGTACCCAAAGGAACCATCCCACTTGGTCCCCTTTGGATACCTAAATTTCTTATTCATTAGTATCCTATCATTTGCATGAAGTAGAAACAATTAAAAATGAAATATCAATACTCTACTTCATGATATGCTTATTGTCTCTTTTCTTTTGTTTATTTTTTTTTATTTTTTGAACAAACATGCTATGATCATTTTATATTTCATGAAATATGACTTTCATACATTAAGACTAATGTTTATCAAATCAAATTTGAATTAAAATTGAACATTAAGTCATATATTTTTCAAAGTGATCTATCTCTCATCTTAAATTGTTTATATATATCCTTTTAAATTCTTTACCCATCAATGTCTTGAATTAACATTATCATTTGAATATTGAAATTATTTTCAAGACTAATGAAATTATTAAAAAAAAAGATTTAAATGGTTTATTAAAGGGCTTAAGCTAAAAATTAAAATGCGCAACATTTTTGATTCTTTTCTATTTGTGTTTGCTGCATATGATAGCCCTTATAATGAAGAATATTTTCTAGAAAAATTGAAAACAAAAATTCATCTAAACGCATGTTTAATCCTTCAAAAATGCGAGTTTACGATCAAAACTTCAAACAGCCATATCTTTTGATCCGCTCGTCAGATTTTTCGCGTTTAACATATTATCGGAAAGAGCACAGAAATCTCCATCCACCGACGAACTAGGCTTGCCCATTTGAGTTCGTTTGGTGTTGTCAATTTGCCCAATTTCAACTCCGTTTTAAAAAAAAACTATCTTAGTTTGCTTGATTTGGAAATTTTTGTGTTTATGGAATTTTTCATCACATGATATCCTTTGTATATTGTGTGTAATGTGTGTCACCATTGTTTGCATGTTATTTAGACCTTAGAATCGTCTTGTATCATTAAGTTCAAATCAAAAGTTTAATCATTTCATTCCTGGTCTAAAGAAAATTTATATGAAACCTTCTAATACTACATGCAACATTATCTCCATTAATCCTATGTTATAACATTACATTCAAACTCATCATCCTAGCAACACTTCTTATTTTATGCTTAAATTTATTATGCTAGGTATAACACTTACAATGTTATTCAAATTTCATGATAACTATGTGATTTGTAATCATAAATAGAATACTAAAATTCCAACAAACACATAGTTTATGGATTAATCATTAGAATATATATGAATATTGTATCATAAATCATGTATTATCATGCAAAACCAAAGATCAATAGATTCAATTATTGAATGCAAATTTTATTATAAATTTCAAAACTTTATATATGTGATCTTTGTTTTTAATATGATTGCATGATCATCATTTCCTAGACTTACAAATCAAACATGCTTATTCAAAAGAAAATCACCAAATCATATTGTCATAAGTCTAGAAGAATTAGAATTTACATACATCTTGATGATCTAACATATATTCTATACAAAATTCTCTATAATCATAATTCATAATTCATGTTCTATCAAGAAATATCTCAAATCAATGATGTCTATCACCTAGGAATTATGAATCTTTTGATAAAAATATGAATAATGTTTTATTTACATTATTTGATGTATTGATTTGCTTTGTTAGTGATTGCATGTATCTCTCATATTTGTAGACTCTAGAATCAACTTTGTAATGAAAGTATAAATCAAACTTAATCATCACTCTATTCTAGATCTATACTTTGAAGCTCTATTTTGGAATACATGCAACATTAATATTAATCTTATGAAATGACATTAAACCCAAAACTCAACATACTAGCTTTATCACTTATTGAATATTAGTAATTGTGCTAGTTCTCTCATATCGTCATCTCATAAAAGTAGAAAAACTATGCGGCTTTATATAACTCATCACATTAAACAAAACCCATAGTTATATATCAACCCATAGTTTAAAAGCTTAGGTTGTCCAAAGATTATTCACCTATGACTTCATATCTCACAATAGCGGGGACATAGGATTGGATACATTAGAGACCTAACCTCTAAGACATGTCTTGTCCTTAACCGGGGAGGGTTCCAGTGGGGCCTTGCGAGGCACTGGGGGAAAGAGTGCTAGGTTGAGCGTTCTCTAGTGGGTGCATATGGGATTAACACCCCAACCTACGGCATGCGTGCAGCTCCTTATGCCCATCCGTCACTTAGTGCGGGGCTAGGGTGTAGACATTTAGTCGGGGTAGTCTATAATCTTAGGGCATACTTATATTACTCTTTGCATGATCATTTTATTTACTTATCACTTAAATCATGCATATTTTAGGTTGTTTAATAAAAAAATTGTCCTCTTGTGTCTTCATAGTTTATATTTTCATGTTTAAATGGTTTTGTAAAACACAAGAATTTGAAAAGCCAAAGTTTCATACAAATTTGATCCACCTAGAGATCTCTAAAAATTTTGAAATTTCAGCATGGAACTACTCTAAGGACACTTAATCAATATCAAAAATAAAAAATCATTAAAAATATGTTTGTTTATATTAACTAATTTGTTTTTTGAATTTCTGACATTAATTTTTGTTTTGATTTATATTTAAGAAAATCAACTACAAAAATTCAAAATTCAAAAATACAAAAATATGTTTTTGAGATTTGTGTTTTATTCATATTATGAAAAATCAACTACAAAACTTCAAAATTCAAAAAATCAAAAATATGTTCTTGAGATTTGTATTTTGTTCTTATTATGAAAAATCAACTACAAAAGTTCAAAATTCAAAAATTCAAAAATATGTTTTTTGTGTTTTTCTGTTTTTCTGTTTTTATCTTATTAAAAAAATGATAAAATTACAAAAAAAAACTGTATGATCTTTATTGCTAATATCAAGCATGAATGAATTCTATTATTTAGAATTATTTACAATGTTAAAATTTATTCCTTGAAATTACTATGAACATTGTTTTGGTTATCATGCATTGATATATCTATTTAAAGTGCATCAATTGTATTGAAAAATGTGTAGAACAAAGCTTAGCATGCCTCTAAGTATGAGTAAATGTTTTATGATTGATAATGATACATTTCACTCACTTATTTTGGTAACAACATGTGTGTTTAAATCTAAAATGCTTGCTTGTGTGTTGTAATTGTACAATGAATTAAAACTTGCATAGGTTTATTGCCTACACTACATTTGAATTGCACTTATGAAATTTAGAAAAGTGGTTAATTTAAAAAAAAATTGGGTTTGCAAAACAAGTGTATTCGGAGAATGTTGTCTCACAAATGTGAACAAAAATTATATATGCAGACAACAATAACTCCACCAAGCACTACTTGAACCTCCTGATAAGTCTTCATAATCATTGTGAGGTTGAGCACCTTGGAAAGAATAGTAAAGTGTCTTGTGCAAACCTTGATTATTACACAACTTTGTTAAAAATTATGTGCATTAAAAGTGTGTGAAAGTAATTTACTTGTGTTTTATTGTGCACTTTACTTTACATATGTCTTGTATTTTGTTGATTTAAATCAATTGTTACAATTCCCCAAAATACACTTATGTGCACATCATTATCTTTCATAACACTTCTTCTCATGAGTACTGGATTCGAATGCTTTATCTATACTACTCTTTATATAAAAATGCACTAGATAACCTAGCATGATCTCTACAATGTTTTGGTATCTCTTGAACTTAAAATTAAGTAACATTGTAGTATAATCTCTCTTTGATATGTTCATTTCATGCTTGGTATCTTTATGAAAAACTTTGAGATTTCAAAAAGGTTAAAACATCTTTCAATTTTAAACTATAACTCATATGTTTACTTATGCTTTTTCATGCTTACAAAAAGATGTTTCTTGTAATCATCCGCTTGCTTACAACTCTTATCCTTTTATTTGAAATCTCTTATATACTATGCTTAAAATATTTATAATTATCTATATTTAAAAGCTCGATCATGCTTTATCATTTATAAGAAATGCCTCCTTACTACCCTCACCCCACCTTCTTTTGATAATACCAAAAGGGGGAGATTAATTGAAGAAATCTATTTAGGAGAAATATAGAAGAATAAGGGGAGAATAATTCATGTAATCTATCATTTAGGGGGAGTAAAACATAAATTGCATTTATATAGGGGGAGCATTAAGATAGGGGGAGTATGCACATTATCATGCTTATCATATACCATAGTTGCACTATCATCTTGCTTATCCTATACTATAAACACTATTGTTGATTTCTTGCTAAGTGGATTTGTTATTATCAAAAGGGGGAGATTGTTGGACATCTGTGTCACATCCCTTTGTTTGAGAATAACAAATCCCAAATTGTATTTGATCTTGCTTGTCGTGTGTTTATCGTGTGCAGGAACTATAGGTGCAATACTCCACAGGTAGAGAGCAGCTGAATTCAAATATCTGGAAGAATGCACTACTGCCAGCGCTAGCGCTACCGCCAGGCGCTAGCTCAGGCTCCATTCGACAAACGAGGAGCTCCGTTCGACGAATTTGGCTGCGCTCAACAAATTTGTGCTCGACAACTGGGTTCGACGATTTTGAGGCTCCGTTCGACAAATGATGAGCTCCGTTCGACGAAGGTCCGTTCGACGAATTTCGTTCGACGAATTTCGTTCGACGAAATATTGTTCTGTCACGCAGCCGACGGTTTCGCAACCGCTCCACACGAACGCTACCGCCAGCACTATCACTACCGCCTGGCACTATCTCAAGTTCGTGCACAGCGCCATGCCACCGATGGTTTCACAACCGCTCCACACGAACGCTACCGCAGGCGCTAGGAGCTACCGCAGGCGCAATCGTCAAGTTCTATAAATTGATGGGCTCTTTCTCATTTTGGCTAATCCATTCTAGAGAGGTTGCCAGTGCCACAATTCTATTGTTGTTATGCTGCCGAAGATGGATCTCCCACTAAAAGCTTAAAAAGAATTCTGGAGGAGGACTACGTCACGCTACATCCGAAGGACGATTGCTTCGACCTCGCTTATGCTACAATGATCCTTCATCCTCATCTTCAGAAATCTAATATAGGGAGTTTTTATTATTGTCATTGTTATCTTTATTCCATACTTTCTTTGTAACCGTTTAGTTAATTCGCCTTGTGTTGGCGACTAGGTCTGGGTAGGACTTAGGGGGAAATTCGCATTGTGTTGGCGACTAGGTCTAGGTGATTAGATCTAGGGGGTGCTCGAGGCCATATCCGGGGAAGAATTGGCTAGAGCGGCTTGAGGCCATATCCGGGGAAGGATAGGCTAAAGCCAACCGGTTTGTGGGGATACAAGTCGTTATAGAAAAGGAAAAATTGTATTACTTTATTCGCCTCCGATTTCTAGCGATATAAAAATCAAATTTATGTAAACACTTTTTCATATAATATAATCATGTCTTTTTTGTGTTTACTTGATTTCTATCATTTGGCATAATCTCTAAATATTGGTTACAAAGCTTTCAATTCAAATCACTTTGTCTAAATTATTTATCTTAATCTATTTCATCATATAACAATTTAGCACTTATTTCTAAATTCTAAATTTGCAAATTATGATATTCTCTTCCATTAGCTAAATTGGTATTTTGCCTTTCTCATATTATATAACAATTTAGTAAATTTTCTTAAAATTATAAAAAGAATTTTTATTCCCTTATTCACCCCCCCCCCCCCTCTAAGGGCGCCGTAAGATCCAACACAAGAAAGTTCTGAGGAGCAGATATGGCAGGAGGCGAGGATCAAGGCGAGGAGTTCAGCGAGTCACCGTAGGTGGTGACGCCGACGATGTTTGCAGATTTCAGGAGGGAGGTGCTCGACACCTTTGGACTCACTATCGCGGCGCTACGAAGTGAGTTTGCGACCCCAGCGCCTCAGGCGACCCCTCCCCCAGCAGCGGCTGGCGATAATGCCCCAGGGAGAAGGGCTAGAAAAGAAATCGCCGGAGGTTCAGTGCAAGACCTGGAGGGGCGAGTGAAGTTCGCCAGCCCGGCGAGCTTTGTGCCGGCGAGCTCTGTGCCAGCAAGCGCGGCGCAGGCGTGCGCGCGCCCAGAGGATGCAGCGACAGTAGGGGTGGTTTAGGCGAGCGCCGCTCTCACAAGCGCGGTCCCCGCAAGCCCAAGTCAGGCGAGGGAGCTTGGGGGGCGTGTGGAGCGAGAAGGGATGGCAGGAGGGGGAAGTCCCTTCTGCGAGTTGGTGCTTTCCGCGCCCGTCCCGGCAGGGTTTGGGGAGTGGGACAGGGTGTACTACAACGGCAGGGATGACCCTGTCCAACACCTCCAGTATTTGAGTACTCGGTCTGTATCAGGCCGATGTCAGATGCCTTCAAGTGTCGGCTCTTCGCCGTCACCCTCAAAGAGAAGGCCAGGGATTGGTTCCACCAACTCCCTGTTGGGTCAATCTACGCCTTTGAAGACTTGCGCCGAAGTTTCCTATTGCGATTCTCAACTTCAAAAAAAAGGAAGAAGGACGCTGAGTATCTCTTTAAAGTGAAGCAGGAGCCAAAGGAGTCGTTGGCTCGCTACGCGGACCGGTTTCAGGAGGAGGTACTGATCACTCAGGAGATGCCTGGGTTTGCACTCCAGCTCACTTTCATCGTCGGGCTAAGGGAGAGGTTTTTCAAAATGGCTTTGAAGAGGAATGCCCCCGTCTCCTATGAGGAGTTGATGGAGAGGGTGGTGGAAGAGATCGAGAGTGAGGAGGCCAACCCGGAGCTCACCAAGAGGGTAGCAAAGCTCAGTGAGCCAGAGGTCAGGAAGCAGGAAGTAAGGAGAAGGGAAGAGCCCAGGGCCCCGGAGGGGGAGTGGAGGCAGCGTGCCGAAGGAATGCAAGGTCAGGGAAGGGGTTACGTCCCAGGAAGGGGTAACTTCTATGGAGGTCAAGGAAGACCCCACCAGTTGGGATAGAAGCAGGGTCCGAGGCAAATGCCTCCCCCACCTCAGCAAGCCATGGCGATCAGAAGGGGAAGAGGAGGAAGAGGAAGAAGAGAAGAGGCTAGAGAAGAAGCAGGAGCAGGGAGAAGGAGGAGGAATAGGATGGCAGAGGGCGAGGCAGGGGAGGTGACATTGCCGTACTTTGACTTCCACGATGAGGAAGGTCACGCGACGACCACCTGCCCAGAATTCCTGGAAACAAAAAAGGGCCGAGTGCCCGCGCCGAGGCAACAGCAACCGGTGAGAATCGAGGAGGTCGAACCTCAAGAGGATGAGGAGGAAAGGTGTGAAGACAGAGCTGATGTGGGGAGTAGAGGAGGGATCAGAGTGATCCATAGGGGGGGGGGGGGGTAGGGGTGGAGGCAACCTGCAAGGCTAGCCTCCATACCATCTATCGGCGGAGCGTGGCCTCAACATCCACAGCCCCACACCCAGCGGAGAAAATTACTTTCTCCCAGAAGGACATGCCATGTCATGAAGACCCGTTCTGCGATGCGCTGGTCATTCAGACCGCCATCGAGAACTTCACCGTCTCACGGATTCTAGTCGATAATGGGAGTTCGGTCAACGTCGTCTTCAAGAAGGCATTTGACGAGATGAAGGTGGAGGCTAGGAGGGTGTTCGCCTCGGATGGTCCGCTATTTGGTTTTGCGGGAGAAAGGAAGGAGGTAGAGGGTGGAGTGGGGCTCCATATGACCCTCAGAGGGCAGTCCCGGAACTGTCGCTTCATGATAGTGGATGCCCCAAGCAGCTACAGCGCCATCTTCTGACGGCCTCTCATCAGCGCATTTTGATGCGTCCCTTCCACCTTCCACCAGTGTCTCAAGTTCAACGCGGGTGGAATCCAGGTCCGAGTCCGGGCAGACCCCAAGGTGGAGAGACAGTGCTATGTGATGGCTGTCAACACCATCACCTGGATGGGAGAAGCGGGGGAGTGGGATAAAGTGATGGAGGAGGCGGCAGAAGTCGGAGGTGAGGAGGGAGCAGAGGAGAGGATGGAGAAAGAGGAAGTTCATGCCCTGGAAGGGGCCGCTGAGGGGCTCAGGGAGGAGAGAGGAGAAAGAAGAGGGTGCCCGGGAAGGAGGGGCGGAGGAGTTGATGATGGTAGGGGAGGAAGAGACGGAGGAGGGAACCCAAGGGCTCGCTTGCGGCGAAGAGAAGGAAAGTGCTTGGGGAGAATAATCTAGGCTGGAGGCCGTGGAGCAGGTCGTGGAGCTTGAGGTCACCACTCGGCTTGGGGTGGTGGAGAAGGTCCGGATCAGCGGAGAGCTTAGTATGGAGGAGCAAGCCGAGATCCTAGCCTGGGTGCAGAAGAATGTGGATGTCTTCGCATGGAGCGCCATAGAGATGCCCGGGATCGATGCGGATGTGGCTTGCAACCGCCTCAACCTCGACCCCGGCACCCGCCCCATCCATCAAAAGAGGAGGGCCATTGCAGACAAGCTGGAAGGACCCATCCGAGAGGAGGTGGGTAAGCTCCTGCAGGCAGGTTTTGTATCGGAGATTCAGTATCCAGGCTGGGTCTCCAACGTGGTCATGGTGAAGAAGGGAGGAGGTAAGTGGAGAATGTGTATTGACTTTTCACCACTTAATAAATCATGCCTGAAAGATTGGTACCCCCTGCCTAGAATCGACGCGCTGGTTGACTCAGCCGTCGGTTTTCCTGTAATGTCTTTCTTAGATGCTTTTTCAGGTTATCATCAAATTCGCATGCACCCCCGGACATCAAAGATGTCTCCTTTATCACGGGGGACGGATGTTACTGTTATAAGATGATTCCCTTCGGGCTCAAGAATGCAGGTGCCACGTACCAAAGGATGATGGATAGGGTTTTTCGCAAATAGAAGGGAAGAAACTTAGAGGTCTATGTTGATGATCTCATGGTGAAGAGCCGGGACCTTGGGTCTCACCTCCGAGACCTTGAGGAGACGTTTGGGACCCTGCGGAAGTATAAGATGAAACTCAACCCCTTGAAGTGTGTCTTCGGGGCTAGCCGAGGGAAGTTCCTAGGTCATTTGCTCACTCCGGTGGGGGTGGAACCTAACCCCGACAAGGTCAAGACAATAATGGAGTTGGGGTCGCCGAGAAGCCCAAATGAGGTTCAGAGCCTCACAGGGAAGCTGGCCGGACTCAGCAGGTTCCTCTCCAAGGTGGAAGAGAAGTGTGCGCCCTACTACAAAGTTCTAAGGGGAAAAAAA
Source organism: Dactylorhiza incarnata (assembly GCA_033032865.1). Lineage (NCBI taxonomy): Eukaryota > Viridiplantae > Streptophyta > Magnoliopsida > Asparagales > Orchidaceae > Dactylorhiza > Dactylorhiza incarnata. The sequence continues at coordinate 7,739,865 of JAWHQI010000068.1, forward strand.
TTTGAATGGACCCCGGAATGTGAGGAAGCTTTTCAGGCTTTGAAAGAGCAACTCACCCAAACCCCCTTACTTCAAGGGCAGAGACCGGGAGAAGACCTATCCCTATACTTGGGAGTAGGATCTGAGGCTATAAGCTCAGTGCTGATCCGAGAAGAAGGAAGAAAGCAATTCCCTATCTACTATGTCAGCCGAGTGCTGAGGAAGGCGGAGCTCCGGTACCCCATTTGGGAGAAGTTGGCTTTCGCATTGGTGGTGGCGGCCCGGAGGCTCCGGCCCTACTTTCAGGCACATTCAATCAAAGTAATGACAGATCACCCGCTTCGCAAAGTCATGGAAGGGGTAGAACACTCGGGAAGATTGGCGAAGTGGTCCGTGGAGTTGATCGAGTTCAATGTCACGTTCGTGCCCAGGGCATCGATCAAGGCCCAAGCAGTGGCAGATTTCATGGCTGACTACACGACCAAAGTAGGGGAACATGAACCTCCTCCCCCGGTGGCATGGAAGTTGTTGGTGGATGGTGCGTCAGGAAAGCACTCCTATGGAGGTGGAATCATCTTGGTGAGCCCCCAAGGGACCAAGATCGAGCAAGCTTTGAACATCCACTTCCCGATTACCAACAACCAAGCGGAGTACGAGGCGGTGATAGCGGGCCTGCGGTTAGCTCGGGAACTGGGAGTGCAAGATGTGGAGGTCTTGACGGACTCCATGGTGGTAGCATGCCAAGTCAAGGGAGAGTTTGAGGCAAAGGACTCGACCCTCCTGCGGTACTTGGAGAAGGTCAAGGGGGTCATCGGGCATTTCCACACTTTCTCCATCCAGCACGTGCCGAGCGAAGAGAGCACCACCGCAGACATCTTAGCCAAGTTCGGTCCCCGAGCAGGGGGAATAGTTTCAGAACTCTTCCGACCCACCATCGAGGAAGGAGAATTGATGGAGGTGGATTAGCGGGTCTCGTGGATGGATCCTTTCGTCACTTTCCTATCATCAGGCAAGTTCCCTGAAGGAGACATAGACAAACGACGCTTCAGGTATAAGTTAGCTTATTATTCCTTACATGCAGGGGGGCTATATAGGAAGACTCTCTCGGGACTCCAAGCCCGTTGTGTTTCCGAGGAGGAGGTCCCGACAGTCCTAGAAGAAATCCACTCCGGGGAGTGTGGCAGTCACTCCGGGAGCCGAACCCTGGAGGGGAGAGTGTTGAGACAAGGCTACTTCTTGCCTACCCGCAGCAAAGATGCGGCGGAGTTCGCAAGGAGGTGCTCAAAGTGCCAGCTCTACGCTCCACTCCAACTCCTCCCAGCTCAGAGGCTCCGAACCATCACTGCTCCCTGACCTTTTGCCATATGGGGGCTAGACCTAGTTGGCCCTTTCCCTTAAGCTAGTGGCCAGAGATGGTTCTTACTGGTCATGATCGATTACTTCTCCAAATGGGTAGAGGTGAAGGCGCTAGCCAAGGTAACATCTCAAGTTATAAAGAATTTTGTGTGGGGAGAAATAATTTGCAGGCACGGCCTCCCCCTGGCTATAGTGACAGACAATGGGCCGCAATTTGCTAGCGAAGAATTTGTTAACTTCTGCACCCAGCTTGGCATCGCCCTCAGGTTCGCATCGGTTCACCACCCGAGAAGCAACGGCCAGTTGGAGGCGGCAAAAAAAGTAATCGTCAACCTACTAAAGAAGAAGGTGGAGAACCTCCGGGGGAACTGGGTGGAGCAGTTACCATCCATTCTCTGGGCCCTGAGGACTACTCCAAACACCGCCACCGGGAGACCCCGTTCAAACTTTCTCATGGATCCGAGGCAGTCCTTCCCATAGAATTCGAAGTAAAGACCCCCAGGGTGATCGCCGCAGGTGAGGGGGACGAAAAGTGGCTAGTGGCTAATGACGCAGAGCTCAACCCCAATTGGGAGGGCCCATACATTGTAAGCGAAGTGCTCAAGTTGGGGGGGTACCACCTCCGTGATGTGGAAGGGGTACCTCTCGGCCGAGCCAGAAGTGGAGAAGATTTGAAGCGATTCTACCCTTGAAAGTTGTATCATGATATTAGTTGAATGTTTTACTTCTTCACTTGGTAGTTGTAACTGTTATGCGAGGGCAACCAAGGTGACAAGTATTGGTGCTATAATGCCCCAGATCGATTCCGCTCCCGGGCTCTCACTAGACGGGGGGTTTCAGGTTGATCTCTGGAGAGGCTGGCAAGGTGATAAATATTGGTGCTGGAATGCCCCAGATCGATTCCGCTCCCGGGCTCTCACTAGACGGGGGGTTTCAGGTTGATCTCTGGAGAGGCTGGAAAGGTGATAAGTATTGGTGCTGTAATGCCCCAGATCGATTCCGCTCCCGGGCTCTCACTAGACGGGGGGTTTCAGGTTGATCTCTGGAGAGGCTGGCAAGGTGATAAGTATTGGTGCTGGAATGCCCCAGATCGATTCCACTCCCGGGCTCTCACTAGACGGGGGGTTTAAGGTTCATCTCTGGAGAGGCTGGCAAGGTGATAAGTATTGGTGCTGGAATGCCCCAGATCGATTCCGCTCCTGGGCTCTCACTAGACGGGGGGGGGGGGGGGGGGGGGGGGGGGGGTCAGGTTGATCTCTGGAGAGGCTGGCAAGGTGATAAGCATTGGTGTTGGAATGCCCCAGATCGATTCCGCTCCTGGGCTCTCACTAGACGGGGGGTTTCAGGTTGATCTCTGGAGAGGCTGGCAAGGTGATAAGTATTGGTGCTGGAATGCCCCAGATCGATTCCGCTCCCGGGCTCTCACTAGACGGGGGGTTTTAGGTTGATCTCTGGAGAGGCTGGCAAGGTGATAAATATTGGTGCTGGAATGCCCCAGATCGATTCCGCTCCCGGGCTCTCACTAGACGGGGGGTTTCAGGTTGATCTCTGGAGAGGCTGGCAAGGTGATAAGTATTGGTGCTGGAATGCCCCAGATCGATTCCGCTCCCGGGCTCTTACTAGACGGGGGTTTCAGGTTGATCCCTGGAGAGGCTGGCAAGGAGATTAGTTCCTAATCAAGGCAGGTTGGAAAGCCTCAGGTCAACAATTCCTCTGTGCTGACCAGGGCCTTCTCACTCGGCGAGAGAAAGGGATTTCGCATCACAATCAAAGGGCCAATGAGGCCTTCGCAGGGCGATTGCCGAGAAGAGGTATTGCGAGTCGGATCCGCGAGGAGGCCTGCAAGGATCCCGAAAGGTGAGAAAGGAGTCCTCGCCGGGAGGGAGCATGGCGTGCGAGGCCCTAGGGAGAAGGTAGTCCTAGAACACCTAGTCCCAAGGTAAGAGAATGGGCGAGACCAATGACGCACTATTTCCACACTGCTAATTAGCGGGCACGGGGGGGGGGGGGGGGGGGGGGGGGGGGGGGGGGTCAGGTTGATCTCTGGAGAGGCTGGCAAGGTGATAAGCATTGGTGTTGGAATGCCCCAGATCGATTCCGCTCCTGGGCTCTCACTAGACGGGGGGTTTCAGGTTGATCTCTGGAGAGGCTGGCAAGGTGATAAGTATTGGTGCTGGAATGCCCCAGATCGATTCCGCTCCCGGGCTCTCACTAGACGGGGGGTTTTAGGTTGATCTCTGGAGAGGCTGGCAAGGTGATAAATATTGGTGCTGGAATGCCCCAGATCGATTCCGCTCCCGGGCTCTCACTAGACGGGGGGTTTCAGGTTGATCTCTGGAGAGGCTGGCAAGGTGATAAGTATTGGTGCTGGAATGCCCCAGATCGATTCTCCCGGGCTCTTACTAGACGGGGGTTTCAGGTTGATCCCTGGAGAGGCTGGCAAGGAGATTAGTTCCTAATCAAGGCAGGTTGGAAAGCCTCAGGTCGACAATTCCTCTGTGCTGACCAGGGCCTTCTCACTCGGCGAGAGAAAGGGATTTCGCATCACAATCAAAGGGCCAATGAGGCCTTCGCAGGGCGATTGCCGAGAAGAGGTATTGCGAGTCGGATCCGCGAGGAGGCCTGCAAGGATCCCGAAAGGTGAGAAAGGAGTCCTCGCCGGGAGGGAGCATGGCGTGCGAGGCCCTAGGGAGAAGGTAGTCCTAGAACACCTAGTCCCAAGGTAAGAGAATGGGCGAGACCAATGACGCACTATTTCCACACCGCTAATTAGCGGGCACGAAATGCGGTACGACGGCAGTGCACCGGTCATTGTCAAGTAATAAAAGTAGGGAGTAGCTCCCCGAATATCGTTCTCAAAGGACCGCAAGTTGGGTAATACGATTTGCTCGTTAGGAGATTAATTATGGTGGTTTCTAAGTTTAACAAAACAAGGGGGGTTTGTTTGGTTTTATAGAACGGGGATGAGAAAACTAAACAAACTATGCAGGTCGCAATCACCGCGTCGATTGATGGATGGATTTAGTGCAGGCCGCGATGCCGCGCTTCGCTTAGCGGATGGCCGGTGAGCATATGGATGAGGTGAGTGCAAATGCGGGAGTTGAGGGTCGAAGGCACCTCTTCGCTATCGCTTCCAGCTTTTGCTAGAGCGAATACTAGATCGTGTGGGTGTAAGTAGAGCGGGGGTGGAGCGCATCACACCATAGCATCAAGTAAAGAACACATTCATAAATAAACTCCCATTCATAGACAAACAGATGTTCACTTATTTCATTACAACCATAAAGAGTACAAATCACAAAAAGAGAAGGGGTAGAAGTAACCACGAGATGAGAAGTCTCGCCGCGGATCTTGGTCGGAATGGGGGGTTGTCACGCCTCCTCCAAGCTCAGTCCTTGGTTGCTTCCGGGGTTTAGAGGCTGTCACTACCTCCAACTGTTGCCCGTCTTCTTCTCAGAGCTGGGTCACTTCTCCTTCGCCCGATGGAGATGTCTTCCTCATGGAATGCTGCCCGTAGATGGAGGATAATGCTTCTGGAACCCTAGATGGACCTTAGGATCAATGGATGAAGCTTTCCCAAAGGGAGGAATGGAAGGGGGGACCTTGGAGAGGTGGAACGGCGGACTCGCGCGCAGAAATCGCGCCCCAAAACAGTGCTCGATCCCTAATTTCGCGAAACAGCGGCTTAAATAGGGAGCAGAATAAGTACTGCGCACGGTCAGTGGCGCACGACCAATGGTCGTGCGCAAAGGAATGCCTGTGATCGTTCGCAGTCAACCTGTAGCAAAGAAAAAGATAGAAAACAACGCACGGTCAGGGGCGCACGACCAGTGGTCGTGCGCAAAGAAAGGCCTGTGCTCGTGCGTCGATGCTCAATCAGGGACGGGAATTAACGCACGACCAATGCTCGTGTGCCTGATCGTGCGCGAAGGAATGCGCACGATCAGAGGCTTTTTAGGCCAAAAATTGCCCCGCACTATCCTGAACGTGGACACGATCCCAAGACCTGCAGGAAAAACACAAATAACCCCGATCCGTGCACACCACCGGATCCATAACACAGGCATACAGTAATATATAGGAAAAACATGCCACAAATGGGGAAGGATTGCACAAAAGGCGTAGAAACGCCATGCTATCAATATAAGCGTATATGAACAGCAATTGAAGTGCAATGACACTAAAACAAACCCAAATGAGGCCGGAAATCACTGTATAAACCAGACTCAGCACACCCCCAGACTTACCTGTTTGAGCTTCCCGAGCAAACAAATCCGGCGGAGCGAGAAAAAGCATAGCTGGGTTAGAAATTGCAAGGACGGAGTAATATGCGAAGTCTCATACGTATGTGCATAGAAATCTAGTAAAAAGAATTTTTAGTTATGCAAAATAGTTTACATAATTCTAACAACGTAACTATATATTATCTCTACTCAAACGTCGAATCATAGGGAATCACTCAGTCATGCATAGGAAGAAAGTTGAAAGGCTGCTGAGGCGAACATTACTCAACACCGGAGTTCGGAACAACCTCCACTGAAATCCATCAGTGTCGATGACCATATGCTCACCCGTTCGCACTCTCTCCACGGCATTCGTATGATTCAATGCGCAAATCAGTAGGACTTTAGGTTATGATTTAGGCTTAGGCTACAGTGCGGTAAACAATGGTAAATGCGGGGGCTTAACACACATAACCCAAATGAGCTTGCAAACGAAACACTAGCCCAGCAATAATAAAATTGTGTACACCACGTATTCCGAAATGTATCTCTTTATACAATTTTTTCTTTTTCGTTTCATTTCATTTTTTTCTTTTTTTTCAAATTTCACAATTTTGCACAATTAGATACAAAACAGCTATATTTTCAATAACACATTTCCACCACAATCACAGAAATACACCGCATCAACACCCAAAATTTTTTTTATGCACAGATTGCTTGAGCTCAGAATTTGGTGTGCGATTAGGATAGTCATTTTGGCTTTGGTGGATTGAAGGTGGAGCTGACTCAACGGGATCGGGTAGGCATAAGGGGCTAGCAAGGATAAGATGTTAGTACCGGAATACAAAGCTCAAACTGGCCAACATGATGGCCTACATCACGCTCACGCACTGAATTAACTCATACCCATGCTTCGAGAGTCGCTTGGGGCAAGTTCTTAGCCACCGAGAAAAATGATTCTTCCTCCCGACTCGAGCAATACGAGCCTAGAACCCCTCTACACACATCCCTACACTACCGAATGATTCGCACCTGATTCAACACTTTTGAGTAGAATAAACTAGAATTACGCTATCAGAATAAAATGTAAAACTAAAAGCATAAAGAAAAGTTTAATCTACACGGATTTCTATGCGAGACATGAATAAATGACTAGAGCACTCCATGAGTCAACAAAGTACTTCGTCTCGCAATCCAAACCCAGCACCGTGATTTCCCATTCAGACAACCGAGACGAGTTAGACTCATCGCGCGCCTACAGTTAAGTGCGCTCACGTGGGTGTCGTGGTGTGCCATGAGATGAGCAATGCTACAATATACCACATTGTAAATCCTAGTATGCTGTGCACTGTGCATGTGCACGAGGTAACGCTAACTCTCACTCCCCCAGACTTACACTAAGCAAAAAGCATGTTCGATAGCGGCATAAGCTTAAGAAGGTTAGGATGACAGATTACCCCATGCTCAGAAATGAGCATACCAGAAGATATGGCGTTTTGTTCAGAAGGCGGTGATCCCGCCGTGCTCCAATAAATGCGGACCTGCGATTAAAGAGATCCCAAGCACACAAAAATAGCAAAGAAAGATAACAAGAAAGAACCGGACCAAATGGTCCCAAATGGGTTGTCTCCCAAGAGCCCTTTTGTTTAACGTCCTTCAAGGTGGACCAAATACCTGTATTAGCATTAGATAGCAAAAGTCTTAAGGACTGAATAAAAAGACACCCAGATGAGTGTCACACACAAACATGTTTTAACAACCTAAACATGAGAAGCTGAATCAAACAATAAATGAAATATGCTTGCATAAATAGACAAGAGAGGCAGCTGACTACTCCTCGTCGCTGCTGGCACAAATTTGGATCGGGGATGCAGGACGGGGCGCAGTGGGTGCAACACGAGCAGGAGGCTAAGGCACGTTCAGCCCGCCCCGAACAGCCTGCTGATAAATGAGGTTCTGCATCCAAAACTGCGACGCCTCCAGATCGGAGAGACGCTCACTTAGGTACGGGACGCCCTGCATCGCATAATTGCCGAAGTGCTGCCCTGCTGGTTGCTGAGGTTGCTCCTGAGGTTGCTGCTCAGGCTGCTGCTCAGGCTGCTGCGACCCCTGTGACTGCTGTAGCGGCTTCGCCTCCCTGCGTCTTCCCCTTGCAGAAGACTCTGGATACTCGTCCCTATCCTCCTCCTCATGGCTACCAACACCACTATCACTCGGACCAGTCACCACATATGATCGGTTACCCTTTTGCCCCACCACTCATAGCAGGTGGAATCTCACCATTGTTGCCCGCGTGATCATGGAAGGAGAGGTAACCTGCTCCATCGGGGGTATCCGGTCCCACACTCCCAGCCCTTTCGCGATTCGGGTGACGTAATACGCACCCCCAATCGCTCCAGCGAGGCCATATGTGGCCTCATGGTGGAAGAAGTAGGCCAGCATGAACCCCAGATGAAGGGGATACCGCTGCTGCATGCTGTAAAGGTACAAAAGATCATGCCAACCTACCACATTCTGGCTTAAACCACGCGCGGCGATAGAATGACTAATCAGGTGCTGCAGGTTCCGCAAGGCGGGAGATATGATCCTTGTTGATTTGGCCCGGCGAGCCACATAATCCTCATCAGTGCCGATGAATGACCGCCAGACGCTTTGCGAGGGGACATCACCCGGAAACATCATCGCCAAGTTCTGGAAATCCAACCTTGCGGCCTCGCCTTCCGTGTAAAAGCCAGCATGGGTGGCAAGCTCGGGGAGAGACAATGTGAACACCTGCCCCAACATCCGGAAGGAACAAAGTGGAGGCCGGAATCCCGCCGGGGAAACTTCCCACTCAAATGTGGAGAGGAACTCCAAGGTTAACTCCTTGAAACCGAGCTCGGCGCATTCGAAGACGTTCCTCCAATTGTCGAAGGAGTAAAGGAGGAGAATTGCTTCCATTAGAGCGCCGCCATCTCCGATTGACCTAAGTTACTCCCAGTCAACCAAACGCTGCGAAAGGAATGGCTTTCTCTTCAGTGCGGTAAATCGGCGCTTGTGCTCAGCTTTTGCAAACTTGGCCATTCTCCCCAAGATCTGAGCGGGAGTGGCGGAGGCGGAGCGAGATCTTTGATAAGCCATGGTAATAGGGCGTCTCCCGGATGGCTCCATGGACACGCAAACATGAAGGAGAAGAGGAGGAGAGGGAAGCTTACCGGAGAAGATGGAGTGAGGAGGAGGAGAAGAGCTCCCAGACGGCGCACGCTCAGCGAACAGAAAAGACGAGAACCCTAGACGCACGCACAGGATCCGGCCGAAAGCTTTTAAAAGAAACTGGGCCCGCGCACGACCAGTGGTCGTGCGCCGATAAATAGGGCGCAGGACCAGTGGTCGTGCATGAAGGAATAATTTGCGCTCCTAGTTTCAGAATTAAAAACTTACCGCCGTGCCTCATAAGTTCATCCAAGGATTCCTCACCCCTAACACAAGACCGTTAGTCACAATTAATAGATAAAAAGTTCTACAAAAAAAATGAAATTCATTACACCACACAAAACAAAAAATGAACATCACAATTTAAAGTAATTCTAACGAAGATAACTATTGGGGTTTTATGTCTCCCAACTAGACTTATTCAGCTGCTAGCGTATGCTAGCTGATCGGTCTATGGAAAATGAAGTGAACAGGAAGCTGTTCCAATGTCCGTTTCGGTAACGGGTGACCATAAGGCGACAGGGTCGTCCCCCCACTTCCTGAATAAAGATACCTGCACTGATTGTCAGGTAGGGGTAGGTAATAAGATGAAGGAATCTCAGTATCTGTTTCCACATGCAGATGATCCAAGGCATCTCCGGCCCGCATAGCAGGCTCGATTACATCCAGGATCAGATCCAATGTATAGTCCTGCAGTGAATCAGACACGGGAATGGGGTGAAGAAACAAATTAGACGGATAACATTAAAAACTTTTGTTTACCCAGAAATCGGCGATCTCCTCCGAGCTAACATTTTTCAGCTATCCTGGTATGTTTGGAGATCCGGGCCGATCTCGCTCCTCCTGGGGGGGGGGGGGGGGGTCTCGTCGAGCCCGAGCGGTCTCGTGCAAGAGGGAGGTCGCCCCTTCCTGGGCGACCTCAAGCAGAGGGAGGTCGCCCCTTCCTGGGCGACCTCAAGAAGTAGCAGGTCGCCCCTTCCAGGCGACCTCGAGCAGAGCAGGCCGCCCCTCCCGGGCGACCTCGCAGGGAGGACATCGCCCCTCCTGGGCGATCTCAAAAGGATCAGGTCGCCCCTTCCGGGCGACCTCGAGCAGGGCAGGTCGCCCCTCCCGGGCGACCTCGCAGGGAGGAGATCGCCCCTCCTGGGCGATCTCAAAAGGGGAGATCGCTTCTCCTCGGCGACCTCAATTCGGAGGTTCTCGGTCCCGAACTGATTCTGTTTTTTGTGATCTGTTCAGGTGATGCAGGCTCAGACGATCTCAGCGATCTCAGAATATCCCGGGCGATCTCAGCAATCTCAGCTTGTCCCAGGCGGTCTCAGCTTGTCCCGGGCAATCTCAGCGATCTCAGCATGTCCCGGGCGATCTCAGCGATCTCAGCTTGTCCCAGGCGGTCTCAGCTGGTCCAAACGATCTCGACGGTCTCAGCAGCGGTCTCAGGCGATCTCAGCAGTTCCGGGCAGCCCGTTGCCTTTCAGATCTGCCCATTCGGGCAGACCCCGTGCCTATAAATAGAGGGGTAGGGGTACCAGTTGGAGGATCTTTTACAGAGTTCCCAGCTCTAGTCGTGGACTTGAGCGGTCTCAGTTTTTGGAGACCGCCGAGACCGCCCGTCACTCTTTCCGGAGACCTCCCCGTCTCCCTCCAGGCCCTTTTTCTTCAAGTCTTATGATGTTTTTTCATTCTTTCCTGTTGTAATCTCAGTTGTAACTCAAGCTTTATATCAATAAAATTACCCTTTTCTCACGCTCAAAGTAACCGGCCACCCAACAGTCTCACCCCCCATCCCTCAGTATTAGCGATCGTGGAGTTGGTACATTTTTGGTGCCAACAGAACCCAGAAATCGGCGATCTCCTCTGAGCTAACATTTTTCAGCTATCCTGGTATGTTTGGAGATCCGGGCCGATCTCGCTCCTCCTGGGGGGGTCTCGTCGAGCCCGAGCGGTCTCGCGCAAGAGGGAGGTCGCCCCTTCCTGGGCGACCTCAAGCAGAGGGAGGTCGCCCCTTCCTGGGTGACCTCAAGCAGAGGGAGGTCGCCCCTTCCTGGGCGACCTCAAGAAGTAGCAGGTCGCCCCTTCCGGGCGACCTCGAGCAGAGCAGGCCGCCCCTCCCGGGCGACCTCGCAGGGCGGAGATCGCCCCTCCTGGGCGATCTCAAAAGGATCAGGTCGCCCTTTCCGGGCGACCTCGAGCAGGGCAGGTCGCCCCTCCTGGGCGATCTCAAAAGGGGAGATCGCTTCTCCTCGGCGACCTCAATTCGGAGGTTCTCGGTCCCGAACTGATTCTGTTTTGTGTGATCTATTCAGGTGATGCAGGCTCAGACGATCTCAGCGATCTCAGAATATCCCGGGCGATCTCAGCGATCTCAGCTTGTCCCAGGCGGTCTCAGCTTGTCCCGGGCGATCTCAGCGATCTCAGCATGTCCCGGGCGATCTCAGCGATCTCAGCTTGTCCCAGGCGGTCTCAGCTGGTCCAGACGATCTCGGCGGTCTCAGCAGCGGTCTCAGGCGATCTTAGCAGTTCCGGGCAGCCCATTGCCTTTCAGATCTGCCCATTCGGGCAGACCCCGTGCCTAAAAATAGAGGGGTAGGGGTACCAGTTGGAGGATCTTTTACAGAGTTCCCAGCTCTAGTCGTGGACTTGAGCGGTCTCAGTTTTTGGAGACCGCCGAGACGGCCCGTCACTCTTTCCGGAGACCTCCCCGTCTCCCTCCAGGCCCTTTTTCTTCAAGTCTTATGATGTTTTTTCATTCTTTCTTGTTGTAATCTCAGTTGTAACTCAAGCTTTATATCAATAAAATTACCCTTTTCTCCAGCTCAAAGTAACCGGCCACCCAACAGTCTCACCCCCCATCCCTCAGTATTAGCGATCGTGGAGTTGGAACATTTTTGGTGCCAACAACTTTCTTCTTCAGGAGAGATCCCGGAATCACTCCTGATGGGTTGAGGTGGCGAGGAATTGTCGGCATCGCCAAATACGCTGTAGGATCTAGCAGAATCGTCAACGGCCACTTCCACGACATGGACCTCCTCAAATGATGCTGAAGTCTCCACCTCCGCACCTTGAAGTACATCTTCCTCTCTCGGAGTGGGCACAACGCTGCAACTCACTACCTCTTCCTGCAAGACATTCTCATCGATACTGTCAAAAACAATTGTAGTAGCACACACAAGACTAGAAGAATTAGTGTTTGAAGAGAAATCAAGCACCGCATCCTTAGAAAGAATTGAATCAACATGCGGTGATAAACGAATGGGAGAGACATGCGCAACCATGTCGGGGCATAAATCACCAATAACTTTGATCTGCATATCCGCATCGACCCCTTCAAAGCATGAAGGTGATATGGATACGAAACCAGAGGAGGGGAGGGTGCTGCCAGAGATAGGAATTGGGACGATCCAGATGTCCGGCTCGTCGTCCTCGTCCAGTTCGCACAGATACTCAGCACAATCCCTTAAAGCATGATCCGTGCTTCGACAAAACAAGCACTGTTTTGCATTCGTCTTTGGTCCAAGTGGGGCCGGAGACGAATTCAAAAATGGTACATGCGGAGCGGCAGAGTAGCCATAAGCCTTAGGCACAGTGTATGTGGTATCGTATGATGACAATGCCTGATACCATGGGCCTTGGGGACTAGAGCTACTCTCTCCCGATGGGCATCTATAACTAGCATGGGATGTATCCCCACACCCACGGCAGCGGATATTAAATCCAGCCCACATTGCATGAAGGTCACCAGATTCAACAGAAAAACACCCTTGTGCGCAACACTACGCTTGACAATGACTGAATAAAACAACCCATCGTTTAGACACGAGAAAGGATGAAGGAACAAATTAGGAAACTAAAAATCCTCACAATTAATTTTCCTAACAACAATTTCATATAACGCTTGCAATCCCCGGCAACGACGCCAAAAACTTGACGCGCTATTTCCACACCGCTAATTAGCGGGCACGAAATGCGGTACGACGGCAGTGCACCGGTAGTGTCAAGTAATAAAAGTAGGGAGTAGCTCCCCGAATATCGTTCTCAAAGGACCGCAAGTTGGGTAATACGATTTAATCGTTAGGAGATTAATTATGGGGGTTTCTAAGTTTAACAAAACAAGGGGGGTTTGGTTGGTTTTATAGAACGGGAATGAGAAAACTAAACAAACTATGCGGGTCGCAATCACCGCGTCGCTTGGTGGATGGATTTAGTGCAGGCCGCGATGCCGTTCTTCGCTTAGCGGATGGCCGGTGAGCATATGGATGAGGTGAGTGCAAATGCGAGAGTTGAGGGTCGAAGGCACCTCTTCGCTAGCGCTTCCAGCTTTTGCTAGAGCGAGTACTAGATCGTGTGGGTGTAAGTGGAGCGGGGGCGGAGCGCATCACACCACAGCATCAAGTAAAGAACACATTCATAAATAAACTCCCATTCATAGACAAACAGATGTTCACTTAGTTCATTACAACCATAAAGAGTACAAATCACAAAAAGAGAAGGGGTAGAAGTAACCACGAGATGAGAAGTCTCGCCGCAGATCTTGATCGGAATGGGGGGGTCGTCACGCCTCCACTGAGCTCAGTCCTTGGTTGCTTCCAGGGTTTAGAGGCTGTCACTACCTCTAACCGTTGCCCGTCTTCTTCTCAGAGCTGGGTCACTTCTCCTTCGCCCGATGGAGATGTCTTCCTCATGGAATGCTGGCCATAGATGGCGGAGAATGCTTCTGGAACCCTAGATGGACCTTAGGATCAATGGATGAAGCTTTCCCAAAGGGAGGAATGGAAGGGGGGACCTTGGAGAGGTGGAACGGCGGACTCTCGCCCCAAAACAGTGCCTGATCCCTAATTTCGCAGAACACCGGCTTAAATAGGGAGCAGAATAAGTACTGCGCACGGTCAGTGGCGCAGACCAATGGTCGTGCGCGAAGGAATGCCTGTGATCGTGCGCAGTCAACCTGTAGCAAAAAAAAAAGATAGAAAACAACGCACGGTCAGGGGCGCACGACCAGTGGTCGTGCGTGAAGAAAGGCCTGTGCTCGTGCGCCGACGCTCAATCAGGGACGGGAATTAACGCACGACCAATGGTCGTGCGCCTGATCATGCACGAAGGAATGCGCACGATCAGAGGCTTTTTAGGCCAAAAATTGCCCCGCACCATCCCGAACGTGCACACGATCCCAGGACCTATAGGAAAAACACAAATAACCCCGATCCGTGCACACCACCGGATCCATAACACAGGCATACAGTAATATATAGGAAAAACATGCCACAAAGGGGGAAGGATTGCACAAAAGGCGCAGAAACGCCATGTTATCAATATAAGCGTATATGAACAGCAATTGAAGTGCAATGATACTAAAACAAACCCAAATGAGGCCGGAAATCACTGTATAAACCAGACTCATCAACCAACTGAAAACACAGTCTACGTCGGAACCGTCGAAATACGCAAGAATTGGCTTAGCGAGAACGATAAAAATGCGCAGAAATGTGATATAAACGTATGAAAATAACAAGACAGAAAAGACGAGCATAATGAACAAGGCAAAAGCAACATTTACATTTCGCATTTCTATTACAATCCATGGCGATCTCGCCGGTCAAAAGATAAGCAAAAATAGAGATAGCAACGACTTTCAGGAATCGCTCGCGGACCTCTCCTCGTCGTCGCTACTCTTCACCGGCGGGAGCGGAATGAAGAGTTCTGGGACGATGTCTTCCAGGGTCATGCCAGCTGCGTCGGCGGCTAGGAGGCCGACCGCCTTCATTGTCTGGAAGATGTAGCAAGCCGACTCAATGGACTCCTCGCGGATTTCCTCGTCTCGCGCTCGCCGCTCTTCCTTTAGGCGGCGGGGGGAAGGGGGACAGCGGCACGACACAGATCGCGATTGAGGTATTTTAACCCTGCCACCTCACCCTCTAGGGCTTGAATGCGGGCGTCAACTCTTTCGGCAGCTGCCGCATCCTACAAATAAAAGTTCAGAAAGCGAAAAGGTTGAAAGGGGAAAGTGGCGAGGTCTAGATAACTCACCGCATCGCTCGCTACGTCGAGCAGCTTCTCTTTTAGCCGTGCATTCTCAGCGAGGAGCACCTGATAAGCCCTCGCGAACTCCACATTCTGTTGCTCTAGTTGCAGGCATCACCTTCCTGTCATATGGGCGAGCTCACCGAAACGCAGCTGGGACCTCGCGCTCTCATAGGCGAAGGTCTTTGAGGTCTCGCCCTTGTATGACCCGGCATCCTCGCGCCCATAGAGGGCGAAGGAGAAGTCAAAGGCATGGCCGTTGATGGTTGATGAGTCCCGATTATATACACATATATGGACTCATCTGGGCCATCTATTTAGTCTTTTCACTACACTTTAGCCCTGTTTTAGCTCATATTGGTCATTCTATGCTAGGTGCACTTATAGGCCCACTTTGGTGTGATTTTTTTGCTTATTGTCTTTAGTTGTTTTCATGCGCTGTTAAGTGCCACCTTCAGTGGCTAGATTGGTGGTTGTGCTGGAATGGGAGTCGTGCAGGTGTTCCCGGTGCAATTCTACACAGGAACACTGCGCACGATCACCGGTTCTATTGCGCACGACCACTGGTCGTGCGCCACTGATCGTGTGCACTTAACCCTTTTTCACGAGTTCTGTTTGGTGCAGTGCGCACGACCACCAACGCCAGTGCGCACGACCACCGGTCGTGCGCCACTGCTCGTGCGCACTTATCATTGAAATTCTGAGTTCTGTTTGCTGTATTGCGCACGACCATGAACTCCAGTGCGCACGACCACCGGTCGTGCGCCACTGGTCGTGCGAATATGTTATTTTATAACTTCTGTCTTTGCAGGTTCCGTCCAGGCAGAGCGCACGATCACAGGATTCTAGTGCGCACGACCACTGGTCGTGCGCCACTGACCGTGCGCACTGTTTAATTCCAGCGCCTATAAATTCCCTGCTCGCGATTTTAGGTCATCATCCCGATTTTCAGCGCCGTTTTCCGCCCGGTTCCGCCCGATTTCGCTCCTCCACCGTCGCCCACCATATAGAGGTGCTCCGGGCTTGCTCTTCACGCCAATCTTGAGCCGGAGTTTCCTCTCGGCCTCCTCCTTCATCCAAGAGCTCCAAAGGAAGACCTAGCCGCTATCTCCATCGAGCAAGAGGAAGTTGGCAACCTCCACCGGATCGTGACACGAAGAAGACGGGTCCATTGGAGAGTCGTGACAGCTCTCTCTACCCCGGACGTAGTTGTGGACCGAGCTTGGACGCGGATTGACAACCCGGCGATTCCAACCGTGAATCTTCAACGAGCCTTCGGATTCGGTCGATTTCTTGCCTTGTTCTCCTTTTATTGATATATTTGCAACTAGATCTAACATTATGATGAAGTGTATTTTGATTAAATAGCATTTTTACTTGATTATGTCTATGTGATTGAGTATTTTTGTTTATATTATTGAGGTGCGCCTTGTGGTGTGGTTTGTTGGTTGTCCGGTGCCGCACTAGCAATTGCTAGTGGCGTGCTTGGTGAAGAGGTGCTTGCGACCCTCAATCCGTAAGCCTACTCGCCCATCCGCCTACCGAAGCGTGGCATCGCGGCCCGTATTCCATCCCGCCTAACGAAGCAGCGCGCTCAAGGCCTGCATAGTTCGATCCGTTTGCCTACTCGTCCATCCGCCCTTGCGACGCAGCGCGCTCAAGGCCTGCCTAGTATCCATTCCGCCAAGCGAAGCATTGCATAGCGGCATTGCATAGGAGTAGTTGTAGTGTTTTCTTTTATTTTCCAAAAGCCAACCCAACTCCCCCGCATTCCATCCGACGTTTAAGACTTCAATCTCAAGTCCTCCTCGAACGTTAACTCCACCTTACTGTGTTCCTCAAGAGATCGATACTTGGGGATTCATTCCCATTTTATATTACTTGAACGATCGGTACACTGCCGTTTCGTGTCGCAGTCGAGCTACCGCCTATAGCGGTGTGTGAGATTTGCGCCATCAAGTTTTTGGCGCCGTTGCGAGTAATATACACCGCTATAGGCGGTAGCTCGACTGCGACACGAAACGGCAGTGTACCGATCGTTCAAGTAATATAAAATGGGAATGAATCCCCAAGTATCGATCTCTTGAGGAACACAGTAAGGTGGAGTTAACGTTCGAGGAGGACTTGAGATTGAAGTCTTAAACGTCGGATGGAATGCGGGGGAGTTGGGTTGGCTTTTGGAAAATAAAAGAAAACACTACAACTACTCCTATGCAATGCCGCTATGCAATGCTTCGCTTGGCGGAATGGATACTAGGCAGGCCTTGAGCGCGCTGCGTCGCAAGGGCGGATGGACGAGTAGGCAAACGGATCGAACTATGCAGGCCTTGAGCGCGCTGCTTCGTTAGGCGGGATGGAATACGGGCCGCGATGCCACGCTTCGGTAGGCGGATGGGCGAGTAGGCTTACGGATTGAGGGTCGCAAGCACCTCTTCACCAAGCACGCCACTAGCAATTGCTAGTGCGGCACCGGACAACCAACAAACCACACCACAAGGCGCACCTCAATAATATAAACAAAAATACTCAATCACATAGACATAATCAAGTAAAAATGCTATTTAATCAAAATACACTTCATCATAATGTTAGATCTAGTTGCAAATATATCAATAAAAGGAGAACAAGGCAAGAAATCGACCGAATCCGAAGGCTCGTTGAAGATTCACGGTTGGAATCGCCGGGTTGTCAATCCGCGTCCAAGCTCGGTCCACAACTACGTCCGGGGTAGAGAGAGCTGTCACGACTCTCCAATGGACCCGTCTTCTTCGTGTCACGATCCGGTGGAGGTTGCCAACTTCCTCTTGCTCGATGGAGATAGCGGCTAGGTCTTCCTTTGGAGCTCTTGGATGAAGGAGGAGGCCGAGAGGAAACTCCGGCTCAAGATTGGCGTGAAGAGCAAGCCCGGAGCACCTCTATATGGTGGGCGACGGTGGAGGAGCGAAATCGGGCGGAACCGGGCGGAAAACGGCGCTGAAAATCGGGATGATGACCTAAAATCGCGAGCAGGGAATTTATAGGCGCTGGAATTAAACAGTGCGCACGGTCAGTGGCGCACGACCAGTGGTCGTGCGCACTAGAATCCTGTGATCGTGCGCTCTGCCTGGACGGAACCTGCAAAGACAGAAGTTATAAAATAACATATTCGCACGACCAGTGGCGCACGACCGGTGGTCGTGCGCACTGGAGTTCATGGTCGTGCGCAATACAGCAAACAGAACTCAGAATTTCAATGATAAGTGCGCACGAGCAGTGGCGCACGACCGGTGGTCGTGCGCACTGGCGTTGGTGGTCGTGCGCACTGCACCAAACAGAACTCGTGAAAAAGGGTTAAGTGCACACGATCAGTGGCGCACGACCAGTGGTCGTGCGCAATAGAACCGGTGATCATGCGCAGTGTTCCTGTGTAGAATTGCACCGGGAACACCTGCACGACTCCCATTCCAGCACAACCACCAATCTAGCCACTGAAGGTGGCACTTAACAGCGCATGAAAACAACTAAAGACAATAAGCAAAAAAATCACACCAAAGTGGGCCTATAAGTGCACCTAGCATAGAATGACCAATATGAGCTAAAACAGGGCTAAAGTGTAGTGAAAAGACTAAATAGATGGCCCAGATGAGTCCATATATGTGTATATAATCGGGACTCATCACACCCCCAGACTTACCTGTTTGCGCGTCCCGAGCAAACAAATTCTAAGCGAACGGGGAAAGAAAAGTAGATGGCTTAATGATTACACTACAGAGTACCATGCGAAGTCGCATGCTCACGTGCATAAGAAAAATAGTAGAAAAGATTTCTGATTATAAAAACAGTTTATATATTTCTAAAAGAGTAAAAGCATATTACAACTACTCAAAATGGTGAACAACGGTGAATCATTCGGTCATGCATACGGAGAAAGTAAACTAAACGCTGAGACGAGCATTGCCCAAGATCGGGATGCCGGACAAACTCCACTGAAATCCATCAGTGTCGGTGACCATAGGCTTGCCCGGTCACATTCTCTCCACGGCACTGGTTTGACTCAAATGCGTGAATCAATAGGACTTTAGGTTTTAAATGGGGCTTGGGTTTAGGTGAGGTATACAATGATAAAGACGATGGTTCAAATACTAAACCCAAATGAGCAAATGCATAACATTATCCAAGTGGCCACAAAACACGCGGATGCACCACACCCCCAGACTTAGACTTAGACGCATGGGTGTGTGCACCGCCTACTCCCAAATATAAATCTCAAACAGATTTTTTTCAATTAAACTTTTCATTCTTTTTTTTTCTTTTCAAATCTTTTTCTTCTTTTCTTTATCTTTCTTTAACAATTTCAGCAACTTTTCAAAGATGCACAACCACATTTTCACAATGTACTACCACAATCAACACCACCAATTTGAAATTGAAACAAAATGCTTGCTTTTTGGGTGTGCGACTAGGATTGGAGTTTAGGCTTTGGTGAACAATAGTGGGGCTGAACCAAAAGAATGGGGTAGGCACAATTGGGCTAGCGAGGAAATGATGATAGGAATGGCACAAAGGCTCAACTGGGCCAAGATGATGGCCTATATCACATTCACGCAATTGACTAACCGTATACCCATGCTTCAAGAATCGCTTGGGGCAAGTTCTAGCCACCGAGAAAGATTCTCCTTTCTCCCGACTCAAGCAATACGAATCTAGCGATCGTTTACACACATCCCTACGCTACCGTTTGATTCACACCAGATTCACCATTTGAGTAGAGTAAACAACATTTACACGAATAGAAAAAAAAATATAAAACCATAAGTATAAAGAGAAGTCTAATCTACACAAATTTTTATGCAACCGAGCACTCGACTAGGAGCACTACTAGAGTCAACATTTTACTCTGCTACATAATCCTAAGCCATCACCTAGATTTTCCCAAATAAGCAGAAGAATTAAATTCACTACAGAGCACGCATACAGACGAGTACGCGCTCAAGTGGGTGCTGTGGTGTGCAATGAAAATAAACAAAACATTTTAAAAGAAATCTTCTAGTATGCAGTGCAATAGTGCACGTGAGCGGGTAAACAAAACTACTCTCCCCCAGACTTAAACTAAACAATCCACAGAATATATGACATGAAAATCAGAAAAAGCTAGGGAAAGAGAGTACCCAGTGCTCAGAAATGAGCACACCAGAAGATTG
The DNA here is from genome assembly GCA_033032865.1 of Dactylorhiza incarnata. Taxonomy (NCBI): domain Eukaryota; kingdom Viridiplantae; phylum Streptophyta; class Magnoliopsida; order Asparagales; family Orchidaceae; genus Dactylorhiza; species Dactylorhiza incarnata. Next base: position 7,759,816 of record JAWHQI010000068.1, read on the forward strand.
GCGTTTAAATCACGACTAAGCTGCAGCATCCGCCATCCAGAAAAAGATGCCTGCAGGGGTCAGCTCCGCAAAAAGAAAATAGAAAACTGAAAAAAGAAACACTACTAACTAAACACGATTAGAAGAAATAAAAATGCAGAAAAGAAAGATAACTACTGGGGTTATTGTCATCCCAGCACGACTTATTCTAAAATAAAACAGTTCTAGCTAATGGGCCTATGGAAGGAGAAGTGGACAGGTAACTGGCCTAATATCCGTGTCGGTAGCGGGTACCGATACGGTGATAGAACAGTCACGCCTCTACCTGAATATAAATACCTGCTCCTCACAGGTAGAGGGAAAAGAAAGTAAGAAGAGGAGGAGGCCTGGTCCTCACTCATCTTACCAAAACTATCCTTGCCCAGCAAGGTATCGTCTGCAGCAGGTCCGCAGGGGGAGAAGGCAATGAGTGGAGCTTCCTCTACGGAGGGGGAATAAACCTCCTCACATGAGAGGATGCTCTCATCATTGACTTGAGCAAAACGCTCCAAGTCCTCCTGAAGTACCTGTGAAGATTCAACCTGCACAGACTCAGATGAAGGAAGGGGATCAAGAATTAAAGAAGACGAAGAACATAAATAAACATCAATCGGGGGAGTGATCCCGGTCCCACTCCCATCAGGTTGGGGAAGTAAAATAATATTAGCATTGTCATCAATGCTACAAGATTCGGCGGGATCAATGGTGGCCAGGCTTAGGATTTGGACTTCCTCCACCGGTGTTGAGGAAAACTCCTCTTCACCTAGAAGGTTGTCCTCCTCCATAGGAGTAGGCACAACACTAAGATCAACAGCCTCCTCTTGGGACACATCATCAACAATGTCGTCGGAGACGAATGTAGTATGCACAACAGGGGGAGGAATAGTGCTCGGATAAAAGTCGAGCACCGATTCCTCACAAAGAATCGAATCCACTAGAGGTGGTGGATGCACTGGGAGAATGGGCTCAGCAATATCGGTGCCCAGATCAGCCACACATCTGGTGACTGTGTCAACGCCATACCCTTCAAGATGTGAAGGTGGCAAAGACACAAAACCGGATTTTGAAGGTGTGCCGCCAGAGTTAGGATTCGGGATGATCCGGATATCCGGCTCATCATCCTCATCCAATTGGCGACGAAAAGCAGCACAATCCTTCAGGGCATGGTCTGTGCTCCGATAAAACTGGCACTGCCTAGCGGGCTTCTTTGGCACAGCGGGGGCTGGAGCCGAAAAGAAGTAAGACGGTAATGGCTCAGCAGAGTAGCCATAAGACTTACGCGCACCATATGGAGTATCAGACGGAGTCGATGCTCTATATGCTGGGCGAGAAGAATTATGCCTACTATTCTCCGTAGGGCATTCATCACTAGAGTGGGAGGTAGCTCCACACCAACGGCAACGGAAATTGAGATGTGCCCACATAGTGCGAAGATAATACGATTCAGAATAAAAGTGCTATTGTGCAAAATACTACACCTGACAAAAATTACTAAAGCAACCTAATTAAAACAGGAAAAAGGAATAAAAAGACAGAAATAAAAAAATAAAAGATGCAATTTACAAATGAAAAGGGCTTCTCTCTCAGATTCTCCCTCTCCAGAAAACTCACACGACTGTGTTCCCCGGCAACGGCGCCAAAAACTTGATGGCGCAAATCTCACACACCGCTATAGGCGGTAGCTCGACTGCGACACGAAACGGCAGTGTACCGATCGTTCAAGTAATATAAAATGGGAATGAATCCCCAAGTATCGATCTCTTGAGGAACACAGTAAGGTGGAGTTAACGTTCGAGGAGGACTTGAGATTGAAGTCTTAAACGTCGGATGGAATGCGGGGGAGTTGGGTTGGCTTTTGGAAAATAAAAGAAAACACTACAACTACTCCTATGCAATGCCGCTATGCAATGCTTCGCTTGGCGGAATGGATACTAGGCAGGCCTTGAGCGCGCTGCGTCGCAAGGGCGGATGGACGAGTAGGCAAACGGATCGAACTATGCAGGCCTTGAGCGCGCTGCTTCGTTAGGCGGGATGGAATACGGGCCGCGATGCCACGCTTCGGTAGGCGGATGGGCGAGTAGGCTTACGGATTGAGGGTCGCAAGCACCTCTTCACCAAGCACGCCACTAGCAATTGCTAGTGCGGCACCGGACAACCAACAAACCACACCACAAGGCGCACCTCAATAATATAAACAAAAATACTCAATCACATAGACATAATCAAGTAAAAATGCTATTTAATCAAAATACACTTCATCATAATGTTAGATCTAGTTGCAAATATATCAATAAAAGGAGAACAAGGCAAGAAATCGACCGAATCCGAAGGCTCGTTGAAGATTCACGGTTGGAATCGCCGGGTTGTCAATCCGCGTCCAAGCTCGGTCCACAACTACGTCCGGGGTAGAGAGAGCTGTCACGACTCTCCAATGGACCCGTCTTCTTCGTGTCACGATCCGGTGGAGGTTGCCAACTTCCTCTTGCTCGATGGAGATAGCGGCTAGGTCTTCCTTTGGAGCTCTTGGATGAAGGAGGAGGCCGAGAGGAAACTCCGGCTCAAGATTGGCGTGAAGAGCAAGCCCGGAGCACCTCTATATGGTGGGCGACGGTGGAGGAGCGAAATCGGGCGGAACCGGGCGGAAAACGGCGCTGAAAATCGGGATGATGACCTAAAATCGCGAGCAGGGAATTTATAGGCGCTGGAATTAAACAGTGCGCACGGTCAGTGGCGCACGACCAGTGGTCGTGCGCACTAGAATCCTGTGATCGTGCGCTCTGCCTGGACGGAACCTGCAAAGACAGAAGTTATAAAATAACATATTCGCACGACCAGTGGCGCACGACCGGTGGTCGTGCGCACTGGAGTTCATGGTCGTGCGCAATACAGCAAACAGAACTCAGAATTTCAATGATAATTGCGCACGAGCAGTGGCGCACGACCGGTGGTCGTGCGCACTGGCGTTGGTGGTCGTGCGCACTGCACCAAACAGAACTCGTGAAAAAGGGTTAAGTGCACACGATCAGTGGCGCACGACCAGTGGTCGTGCGCAATAGAACCGGTGATCGTGCGCAGTGTTCCTGTGTAGAATTGCACCGGGAACACCTGCACGACTCCCATTCCAGCACAACCACCAATCTAGCCACTGAAGGTGGCACTTAACAGCGCATGAAAACAACTAAAGACAATAAGCAAAAAAATCACACCAAAGTGGGCCTATAAGTGCACCTAGCATAGAATGACCAATATGAGCTAAAACAGGGCTAAAGTGTAGTGAAAAGACTAAATAGATGGCCCAGATGAGTCCATATATGTGTATATAATCGGGACTCATCAATGGTCAGCTTCTCCACCCAGGAGGGAAGGATGGTGGAGACTTCAGCCTTGTTAACCTTCGGCCTCCAATACACCAGGAGCTCGCCGATCTCGTCCCTGCGTCTCTGACCGAGCCTGAAGTTCCAGTGGTTAACTGGAATGGGCGGGTCAGAGGTCTTCGCGGCCTCCTCGCTCTCCTCATCGACCCCCCCCCCCCCCCCCCCCCCCTCCTCGGAAAGGATGGTTAGGTCGATCTCGCCAGTAGCAGCTTCGGAGTGCCCCTTTCCTTTAGAAGGGGCGAGCGAGCCTTGGCTCTTCTTGCCTCTCTTCCTGGGCAGGGACTTTGAGGATGGGCCCCGGCTGCTGGAGGCCTCCGATCTCTTGCGAGAAGATGGCTCAGCCGGGGTGGTGGTATCACGGCAGGCCTCCGCCCCCATGGTCGCGAGAGCGTGGGTGGAGGTAGACTTCCGTTTGCTAGCATAGGGGTGGGGGGTTGAGTGGCAGATCTCACTCACCTGAAATAGTGAGGGTTAGACATTTAACGCGGAAAACGTTGAAACCATGGAATATAGCGGGCGAGATCATTAACTTCCCCGACGAGCACTGAGAGTAGCGAGTCGAGGTTGCGGCGAAGATACACAACCTCGAAGTTCTTCTTGCAGAAAAACTGGTATAGTTTGGCATCGTGGCCGCCGAGAGTAGGTGGGCGGTAAGTAGTCTCGCTGTACTGAACGGGCGAGAAAGGGATGTTGCCAAAGTTCCCCTTGACAAAGAGGAACTTCTGAGCCCTGTAATGAGATTTGTTGACGGTCTCATCAACCTTGGGGCCCGAGCTAATGAAGTAGGCGGTCCCTTCTTTATATGCACGAAACGAGAACAGCTTGCGGAAAACTGGAAGGCTGAACTCGATGCGCTCCTCGCGCATATAGCAGGGAATGCGACGATGACCGCCATAGCGTTAGGGGTTAGTTGACCCAGTACCACACCGTAGTGTCTCAACACCTGGCGAGCAAGATGGCGAGACCGTCAGTTAAACGAGGAAGAATCCATTCTCACCAGAGGAAAGGAAGGCGAGATCAATGGTTACATGGCGAACTTCGGGCCACAGAGGTAGCCTCAGACCCACCGCAAAATGGGCTATGGGGATCGCGAGCTCGTCAGGCAGAGGGACATTTATCGCGTAATCCTTGGTGGGTTGGCGAGCTGTAAACTCAGGGGGGATAAAGTCGGCGACAACGGTGAGATATTCCTCCTCCGTCAAGTTCACCATGTAGAAGGAGTGGTCGGTAAAGGCCCGCGCACACTTCAACCTGCCCTATGCCTCGCCCTGGTCACCAACCATTTTGAAAACCTGCGAGAAAGAAAATAGCACGAGGAAGAGGGGAAAAGGCGAGAGCTCCGGGGTAATGAGAGGAGAGGGTCGACGGTAAATGCGGTAGTTGGAACAGTTATGACAACCTATTTATAGCAAAAGTGAAAGGGCGCGAAGAAGCCCAAGCGCCGCTGAGTGCGGTTAGCAAAAGCATCACATCAGGATCATGGGCGAGAGCTACCTGCGAGGTTAGCACGAGCAAAGACTTTGCAAAGGCAACATAATCAAACGGAATAGCGAAGGTAAGCCATCGCGAGACAAGCTTTAGCGAGAGCAAATCGGCTCGTTGCGAGAATAGCATAACAAAGAACGGACGCGGATAGGTAAATCGTGAGCGAGAACTAATAGATGACTATCAATAATTACTACTATGCGAGAACTCGCGAACATAAATTGCAAGTAATCATGAGATTGTCCAACACAATGATAAGCATTAACAAGCAATGAGAGTCCGCAGAAATATAGAAGTTAGCGAGAATCGTGGGGCAGTTATTTCCATCTACCGCCACATCGCGACCCGGACCGCGGTGGCACCCTGGAATTATAGTAATCCTGGGCTGCGCGGCCCTCCCGGTCCATGAGGTAGGCGTAATCCCTCATCCTCGCGATATGCCCCTCCAACGATGTGGCCATCTCGTCTTGGGCGCGAGGCACCGCTGCTCGGAGTCTAGCGCACTCCTCCATCACGATATCTTGCCTGTCCTCGGCGATCTCCCTATCCCGCCTTGCTTGAAGGTTGAGGTCCATCAGCATCCTACCATGTTTCCGAAGCAACTCTATGGTTCGCCGCTTCATCATCTCAGGATTTCGCGAGTCCCCTAAGAAATCTTCCACTTGATCTGGGAGGGGGGAAACCTCATCGTCGCCAAACTCAGAATCGGTAGGCTGGTGCTCAAAATTTTCTACAAGAGTATTGCGAAAGGATTAGATGGCGCGTTCAAGTTCGCACATGGCGGAGGGACGTCGGGGTGTTTACCCGGAAGGGGGCGAGAGCTCTCAAGACGGTTGATGGCGCAAATCTCACACACCGCTATAGGCGGTAGCTCGACTGCGGCACGAAACGGCAGTGTACCGATCGTTCAAGTAATATAAAACGAGGAGTAATCCCCGAGTATCGAATCTCTCAAGGAACACAGTAAGGTGGAGTTTATTATCGAGGAAGGACTTGAGATTGAAGTCCTGCGAAAGGCGGAATGCGAATGAAAGGGCTTTGGGGGTTTGTGAATACTTAAAATAAATATTACCACTACTCCTATGCAATGCTGCTATGCAATGCTTCGATTGGTGAGATGGAGACTAGGCAGGCCTTGAGCGCGCTGCGTCGAAAGAGCGGATGGACGAGAAGGCAAGCGGAGTGAGGGTCGCGAGCACCTCTTCGTCAAGCACGCCACTAGCAATTGCTAGTGCGGCACCGATCGTGGCGGTGGAATGGAAAATGAAATAAAGCGCACCTCAATGACACAAATGAACAAAATAATTTCATAAACATGAAATAAGCAATATTAGGCATGATTCATAGTGTTCATCATCAAGATATAGAGAATACATCACACATAACCACAAAAATAGAGGAAAAAGGCAAGAGATACGACCGAATCTGGAGTCTCGTTGTAGATTTACGGTAGGAAGCACCGGGTTGTCAATCCGCGTCCTAGCTCGGTCCCAACTGCGTCCGGGGTAGAAGAGGGCTGTCACACCTCCCAATGGACCCGTCTTCTCCAGCGATTTACAATCCGGCCACGTCTATTGCGGAGAACCTCTTCCTTAGCGGTCAAAGTGAGTGTAGGAACCCTTCCTTTAAGCCTTTGGATGATGGAGGAGGCCTAGGGGGTGAAAATCCCCTGAAAACGGCGAAAACGGCGGACTGAACGGAGCAGAGTTGCGTCCCCCCGACCTAATTCGCGAACAGGTCAATAAATAGGCGCTGGATTAAACACTGCGCACGATCATTGGCGCACGACCAGTGGTCGTGCGCACTGGAATCCTGCGATCGTGCGCACTGCCTGGACAGAACCTGCACGAGATGAAATCATAAAATAAAATGTTCGCACGACCAGTGGCGCACGACCATTGGTCGTGCGCACTAGCGTCGGTGGTCGTGCGCAATAGGTGAGACAGAACTCATAAAATTACAATTAAGTGCGCACGGACAGTGGCGCACGACCGGTGGTCGTGCGCACTGGAGTTGATGGTCGTGCGCTCTGCACCAGACAGAACTCGTAAAAAAAGGGTTAAGTGCGCACGATCAGTGGCGCACGACCGGTGGTCGTGCGCACTAGAACAAGTGATCGTGCGCAGTGTTCCTGTGCAGAATTGCACCGGAAACACTTGCACGCCTCCTATTCCAGCACAAACACAGATCTAGCCACCGAAAGTGGCACTTAACAACATATGAGTACTATGAAAGGAAATAAACACGAAAACACACCAAAGTGGGCCAAAATGTGCACCTAGCATGGGTTATCAATTATAAACTATAATAAGGCTAAAGTGCGTGATATTGACTAAATAATGGCCCGGATGAGTCCATGAAGGTGTATATAATCAGGACTCATCACACCCCCAGACTTAACTGTTTGCGCGTCCCGAGCAAACGAATCCGGCGGAAGTTGAAAAAGATAATTAAAATAGCGAATTACGCAGGGGAGTACAGTGCGAAGTAACATACGCATGCGAGTAGGAATTCTAGTAGAAGAAGATTCTAGCTATGCTAACTAATTTACGTAAGTACTAAAGCGTAATCAAAGATTTAATTGTACTCAGTGGGTGAATTATGAAGAATTTGACGATCATGCCCGGTATGAAAGTGACGAGATGCTGAGGCGGGTGTTGCAAAAGATCGGGGCTTAGGAATAACTCCGCTGAAATCCATCAACGTTGTGAACCATACGCTTGCCCGGTCACACTCTCTCCACGGCGCTAGCAAACTCGCAAGTCAAATCAGTAGGACTTATAGGATTAAAACGGGGCTTAGGTTACGGAATGATATGCAAAGATAAACATGACGGCTACGCAACCCAAATGAGCCAACGGCACACTGCACCTTACAAAACCAAACAACTATGCTCGTGTGACACACCCCCAGACTTATCATGAAAACCAGGTGTGCACACAGCCTACTTTACAAATACCAACAGATTTTTCTCTTTAGCTTGGGAGGATTATTTTCAGGATACTCTTCTTTTTTTTTTCTTTTATATATTTTTCTTCTTTCAAGCAACCTCCAGTTGGTTCAAAATCAGCGGAAAGACATTATTTTCTCTTCAAAACACAATGATACCACACACCACACAAGTTGGAAATTATGAGCACAGTTAAAACATTTTTTTGGTTGCGGGCGTAGGATAGGCTTCAGGCTTTGGTGGATGAGGAGGAGCTGAACATAAAAATGGTAGGCACAAATTTGGCTTGCAAAGGTGAATGAAAGGGGCATGGAATAACAAAGCTCAAACTAGCCAAATGGTGGCCTACATCATGCTTGACTCAACAAGTAGCTCTCACCCATGCTTCAAGAGTCGCTTGGGGCAAGTTCTTAGCCCACGAGAAAGATAAACCTTCCTCCCGACTCGAGCAACACACGTTTAGCGACCGCACACACACAACACCGGGTTATCATCAATTTCATTCGAATTCACCACTTGAGTACATTAAATCTAAATTTACGCAGAGATACTACACATAAATTAAATGCATAAAGAAAATCTAATTCTACTCAGGTTCTACTATAGCATGCGAAGCGACTAGAACACTACATGAGTCGACACTGCGCTCCAAATAATAATTCCTGTGTTAATAGCCTATTTCACCTTCCAACCAGACTAGCTTAAACGGAACAACACAACAAGATAAGCACACACTCAAGTGGGTGAAATGGTATGTGAAGCAAGAAAACAATGATAATGAGAATGATAAACAAAAATCAACCATCTAGCATGCAATGCAACTCGTGCACAGTGGATAACAACACTCGCTCCCCCAGACTTAAGCTAAGCAATATATCTAGAAGTTGAAGCTAAAAGAGGGAAGGAAGTGTTACCCAATGCTCAGAAATGAGCATACCAGACGATTGGCGATAAGATCAAAAATAGTCCGCAACATCCGCCATCTCAAGGAACCAAGGCCACCTGAAAATTAGATACTAGAACAACAAAAATAGTAAAAACTGGATTAAAACAAGTGAGAGCACAACAAATAAAGAAATCTGGGTTATCACCCATGGGGTAAACCTATTCCTGCAATTAATATTGACCACTCGCACACAAAATAAGGGAACAGAAAAAGCTGAATAAATAAAACTATGCCCAGAGGAGCATTCCATAAACAAAATGTTATTATTACAAACATAACAAGAGCAAGAGTTCAAATGTCTTGACAAAAGACCTAAAAAAAAAACAACAAGGGAAAAACAGACAACATAGCCAAGAATAGCTCGCATGCGGGGGAAAAGATTACTCGTCGTCGCTATCGCTGTCAATAACCACAACAGGCGGCGACCGGCGGGAAGATGAAGCGGCACGACCCGGAGGTGGAGGAATATTTAGTCCGCCCCGCAGCGCTTGCTGATAAACGAAGTCCGTGAGCCAGTACTGGTTTGCCTCCAGATCGGAGAGGCGTCGATCAAAACTGGGCACTTCCGGTGCTCTTGAAGAACTACCTTCCTCCTTGGCTCTCCGCCCATGCTGAGATGAATGACTCCGCGGCTGCGGAAGAACTACCTCTCGGTGAGTATTCGGCGGCTCAGCCGGCTCTCCCTGCTCCTCGTCACCCTGCCTCTCCCTAGGCGTATCTCCAGGCATCACAACCACAAAACGTTTGCTATTCTTCTTCCCCACGACCCGCAACAAGTGGAAACTCACCATGGTGGCCCGCGTGATAGAGGAGGGTGCAGTCACCTGCACCATCGGAGGCAGATGACTCCAAACCCCCAAGCTTTTGGCAATGCGGGTGATGTAGTAAGCACCGCCAATGGCACCAGTGAGACCGTAGGTGGCCTCGTGGTGGAAGAAGAAAGCCAACATGTAGCCGAGATGCAAAGGTTGCCGAAATTCCATACTATAGAGGGCGATAAGATCTTGCCACCCCACTACATTCTGACTAAGCGCACGGGCAACAAGAGAATGGCTGAGGACGTGCTGCAGGTAACGGAGAGCAGGTGCGACGATCCATGTGGATTTGCTTTTTCTGGCCACATATTCCTCATCACGACCCGTGAGGGCACACCACGCGGCACGCGGAGTAACCCCATCAGGGAAGGAGACGTCCAAGTCCAGAAACGGGATCGTCGCGGCCTCGGCTTCGGTGTAGAATCCAGCGCACACCGCCAACTCGGATAAAGAGAGAGTGAAAACCTTGCCCAAAATCCGAAAAGAACACTTTCCCGGACGTTGACCGGAGGGCAAAACTTCCCACTCAAATGTAGAAAGAAATTCCAAGGCGAGCTCCCGGTAGCCGAGATCATCGCACCCGAGCACCCCACTCCAATGATCGAAAGAATAACGTTGGAGGACGGCCGCCCCCAACTCCCCATTGTCTCCGATAGAGTTCAATTCGTTCCAATCCACTAGACGTTGCGATAGGAACGGCTTCTCCTTGAGAGAATTGAATCGCCTTGTGTGCGAATCTTTGGAAAAGGTAGCCATCCTAGCAAGGATCTGAGCGGGAGAGGCGGAAGTGCGGCCGGAGCGTTGGTAGACATTTTGGCGATCCCTAGAGCTCATGGCGGAAGGAGGGCAAAGGAGAGCAAAGAAAGGAAGAGGAAGGAAATGGACTCACCGGAAGGAAGGGAAGGAGGCGCACGATCGGCGGCGAAGGGGAAGAACGGCGCACGGGCGATCGCGAAGAAGAACCCTAGGTCGTGCGTGAAAGGCTCGGGCGGACGGGTTTTTATAAAAAAAATCTGGGCCGATCGCACGACCAGTGATCGTGCGCGATAAGTAGTGCGCACGACCAGTGATCGTGCGCAATAGGAATTTTTTCAGCGGCCAAAATTTTTAGTGACAACGCCAATCACCGTGCAGTTTACGCACAAATAAGAGTCAGCACACGCAGCGAGACATTCATAGCCTTAACAAAAACTCAACTAAATCAAACAAAATAAAGTTTCAGGAAAAATAAGGATAACTACTGGGGTTAATGTCATCCCAGCACGACTTATTCGAATATATAAAAGTTCTAGCTAATGGGTTTATGGAAAGAAAAGTGCACAGGTAACTGTTCTAATATGCGCATCGGTAGCGGGTACCGATACGGAGACAGAACAGTCACCCCTCTACCTAAATAATAATACCTGCTAAACACAAGTAGAGGGAAAAGAAAGTAAGAAGAGGAGGAGGCCTGGTCCTCACTCATCTCACCAAAACTATCCTTGCACAGCAAGGTATCGTCCACAGCAGGTCCGCAGGAGGAGAAGGCAATGAGTGAGGCTTCCTCTATGGAGGAAGGATCAACCTCCTCACATGAAAGGATACACTCATCATTGACTTGAGCACAAAGCTCCAAGTCCTCCTGGGGCACCTGTACGGACTCAACCTGCACCGGCTCGAATGAAAAAGGGGGATCAAGAACTAAAGAAGACGAAGGACATAAATAAACATCAATCGGGGGAGTGGTCCCGGTCTCACTCCCATCAGGTTGGGGAAGTAAAATAATGTTAGCATTGTCATCAATGCTACAAGAGTCGGTGGGATCAACGGTGGCCAGGCTTAGGATTTGGACTTCCTCCACCGGTGCTGAGGAAAACTCCTCTTCACCTAGAAGGTTGTCCTCCTCCATAGGAATAGGCACAACACTAAGATCAACCGCCTCCTCTTGTGACACCTCATCGACAATGTCGTCGGAGACGAGCGTAGTATGCACAACAGCGGGAAGAATCGGTTCCACAAGAAGTGGTGGATGCACTGGGAGAATAGATTCAGCAATGTCGGTGCCCAAATCAGCCACACATCTGGTGACTGTGTCAACGCCATACCCTTCAAGATGTGAAGGTGGCAAAGACACAAAACCGGATGTTGAAGGTGTGCCGCAAGAGTTAGGAGTTGGGACGATCCGGATATCCGGCTCGTCATCCTCATCCAATTGGCGACGAAAAGCAGCACAATCCTTCAGGGCATGATCTGTGCTCCGACAAAACTGGCACTGCCTAGCGGGCTTCTTTGGCACAGCGGGGGCTGGAGCCGAAAAGAAGTACGACGGTAAAGGCTCAGCAGAGTAGCCATAAGACTTACGCGCACCATAAGAGGTACCAGACGAAGTCGGTGCTCCATATGCTGGGCGAGAAGAATTATGCCTACTATTCTCCGTAGGGCATTCATCACTAGAGTGGGAGGTAGCTCCACACCAACGGCAACCGAAATTGAATTGTGCCCACATAATGTGAAGATAAAACGCTTCAAACAAAATGTGCAAAATACTTCACCTAACAAAAATTACTAAAGCAACCTGATAAAATCAAGAAAAAGGAATAAAAAGACAGAAATAAAAATAAAAGATGCAATTTATAAATGAAAAGGGCTTCTCTCTCAGATTCTCCCTCTCCAGAAAACTCACACGACTGTGTTCCCCGGCAACGGCGCCAAAAACTTGATGGCGCAAATCTCACACACCGCTATAGGCGGTAGCTCGACTGCGGCACGAAACGGCAGTGTACCGATCGTTCAAGTAATATAAAACGAGGAGTAATCCCCGAGTATCGAATCTCTCAAGGAACACAGTAAGGTGGAGTTTATTATCGAGGAAGGACTTGAGATTGAAGTCCTGCGAAAGGCGGAATGCGAATGAAAGGGCTTTGGGGGTTTGTGAATACTTAAAATAAATATTACCACTACTCCTATGCAATGCTGCTATGCAATGCTTCGATTGGTGAGATGGAGACTAGGCAGGCCTTGAGCGCGCTGCGTCGAAAGAGCGGATGGACGAGAAGGCAAGCGGAGTGAGAGTCGCGAGCACCTCTTCGTCAAGCACGCCACTAGCAATTGCTAGTGCGGCACCGATCGTGGCGGTGGAATGGAAAATGAAATAAAGCGCACCTCAATGACACAAATGAACAAAATAATTTCATAAACATGAAATAAGCAATATTAGGCATGATTCATAGTGTTCATCATCAAGATAAAGAGAATACATCACACATAACCACAAAAATAGAGGAAAAAGGCAAGAGATACGACCGAATCTGGAGTCTCGTTGTAGATTTACGGTAGGAAGCACCGGGTTGTCAATCCGCGTCCTAGCTCGGTCCCAACTGCGTCCGGGGTAGAAGAGGGCTGTCACACCTCCCAATGGACCCGTCTTCTCCAGCGATTTACAATCCGGCCACGTCTATTGCGGAGAACCTCTTCCTTAGCGGTCAAAGTGAGTGTAGGAACCCTTCCTTTAAGCCTTTGGATGATGGAGGAGGCCTAGGGGGTGAAAATCCCCTGAAAACGGCGAAAACGGCGGACTGAACGGAGCAGAGTTGCGTCCCCCCCGACCTAATTCGCGAACAGGTCAATAAATAGGCGCTGGATTAAACACTGCGCATGATCATTGGCGCACGACCAGTGGTCGTGCGCACTGGAATCCTGCGATCGTGCGCACTGCCTGGACAGAACCTGCACGAGATGAAATCATAAAATAAAATGTTCGCACGACCAGTGGCGCACGACCATTGGTCGTGCGCACTAGCGTCGGTGGTCGTGCGCTCTGCACCAGACAGAACTCGTAAAAAAAGGGTTAAGTGCGCACGATCAGTGGCGCACGACCGGTGGTCGTGCGCACTAGAACAAGTGATCGTGCGCAGTGTTCCTGTGCAGAATTGCACCGGAAACACTTGCACGCCTCCTATTCCAGCACAAACACAGATCTAGCCACCGAAAGTGGCACTTAACAACATATGAGTACTATGAAAGGAAATAAACACGAAAACACACCAAAGTGGGCCAAAATGTGCACCTAGCATGGGTTATCAATTATAAACTATAATAAGGCTAAAGTGCGTGATATTGACTAAATAATGGCCCGGATGAGTCCATGAAGGTGTATATAATCAGGACTCATCAACGGTCCCGGAAGACGTTACCATAGGGGGGTAGAGGGATTCGCCCAAACTTGAAGGATTGGCCGCGTTGTTAATTGGGGGAATATCTGGCGGCCCAGAGCCGCCAGCACCCTCGCCCCCCAGGAGATCAAAGCTCAGCATATTCACAGTTGTGTCGGGAAGGGACAAAGACGGAAGCCGTGAATCTTTGCGAGTCGGGGTCTTCCGGGGCGGGACTGTGAAAAACAAGGAGTAAGCGGTCGATAGTCAACGATCGAAGAGTAAGTGAGCGAGATTAAGGGCGTACCTTCCGCGTTGTTGCCAATGTGATGTGTGTCTGCTGACGGGTTTCGGCGAGACCCACCTCTAAGCTCGCCAATTTCCTTGTTCGGCAAAATCTCCTGCAAATAATCATGAATCACAGGCAAATGTATTGACTTAGCTAGAGGAATCGCCCATACCTTCTCGGTAAGATGGTTGTCCGGGGAAGAGTACAGCAGTACGGAGTCGTCCCCAGTTCGGCAAGCCTCCTTTGCCATTTTGGTCTTCGGCGACTGAGCGGGACGCGGCCGATTCATCCAGGCGGGGACCCTGGTCGTGGAGGCTAGCCTGCCAGCTCTCACGGCCCTCAGGCGAGCCTCAGCTTCTTCGGAAAGCGTCATCTCCGAGCGGCTACACTACGGGACAAGGTGAAAGAAAAAAGGGAAAGAAAAAAGAGTGATGGCGCGCGTCACTAAGGCTCGGGACGATATTTATAGCCCTCAAGGTGGGCCCTACCAAAGATTCCAGACAGATCATCAAGGTCCTGGCGAATACCAGGGGTTGGATGTTTCTTTGCGAGCCTAAATAGCCTCGCAAAGAGCGGGGATTGTATACAACCCTGATATTCGCCAGGCGAGTAAGCGCGGCTTAAGAAGGCACCTGGATGAAGGAAGTAATAAGAGTGGAAGGCCATAGGGCCAAAGAACTTGCGAGAGGGGCCTTGGAGAAGTCTCTCTCGGAAGGCTTGCAGAGAGGTGAGCGAGAAGGATCGGCGAGATGAACGCTCACAGGCAGTTTGGGGAAGCTTTCTGAGCCCGATGAAAGGAGTATCGCATTCGACGAACTCTCCCATGTTCGTCAAGCTCGCCCCCATTTGGAGAAATCATCAGAAGTCGACGAAGTGTTCTATGCTCATTAAAGCAAAAGGGAATGTCTCTCAAGGGGAGTCGCGAGACCCGTGCCGAGGCAGATACCCTCAAAGGACTGGGCCAAGCGAGGGCTGGCAAACCAATACTTCGTAAGCCGTTGGCAGAAGAAGACCTATTCTATGTTCGCAAGACTGGTCCTGCACGTTCAACGAACGACCCATCTCGGCGGTCGACGAACAGCCGGTCGCGGCGGTCGACGAACGGTTTAACATTCTGCGTTCGTCGAGCTCGTCTGTGATCGACAAAGCGTCCTGTGCTCGACGAAATGTGTGTTGAGCTCGACAAAGTCAAGAGGCGGTCTCACAGGAAGGTTCGCAAGACTAGACTTCGGCAGGTATCTCCAGGATGGGTCAGGGAGGTCCTCGCGGGACGATCGTCTAGGAGAGGCATCTCGAGCAGGACACGCGAGAAGGCCCGCGAGAGCTTCGGCAGCAATGTTCTCGCAGTCCTTTGCCCATAGGTCGACAGAACCAAATTACCCTTTTACCCTTAGTGGTTTGCCTTTAGCCTCTCCAAACAGCAGAGTTTGGCTGTTAGCAAACCCATTTGGGGTGCGGATAGTAAAATCAGAAGGCGGAATCCTGCTATTTGCAGGCCAGATTAGAAAACCTATAAATAAGACCTAAAGGGAACCTTTGGGGAGGAGTTCACTTCAGCTTCTCTCTCCTCTAGCTCTCCTTGGCTAGCATTTTTAGAGCTCTCCAAGGTGCCCGAGTCTCAGCTTTGTCTTGGGAGGGGAAGCGCTCAACGATCTTCCGGGTTAGTGGAGGGACCTCCTCGCTGTGACTAAGGTCTTAGTCATTTTCCTAGTCCTCAGTCTACCTTCTCCGAGGGATCAGTAAGGGCTAGCCACCCCTCATTTCAGTGAGGGCCCCGAGCTTCACAAGAGACCGAGAAATTGGTTTCAACAAATATGATGCTCAAGCGTCCGGAAGCCAACTGAGGCCGCCTCATCCGGGTTATAACCAAGGTGCTGCGATGCAAAAGAAGAGTACATTAGAAGAGATGATGGAAAAGTTTGTAGATATAACCAAACAGATATGGCCAACCATTCGGCCTCGATGAGAAACTTGGAAATGCAAGTGGGACAATTGGCCCAAGTGCTTTCCGAGCGTACTCAAGGTGCTCCTCCTAGCACAACGGAGAAGAATCCCCGTGAGCAAGGAAAGAGCATAACCGAGATGGATGAAGGGCATGAGGGCGAGTTAATTGTGAAATGTCAAATTAACAACATTGAAACCACCGCTCTGTATGACACCGAATCCTCGCGCAATGTGCTTGCATTGTAAGACATTGAAAATTTGAATTTAAAAATCAATAATGATGATCGGAAGTCACTTACCCTAGCTAATGGAATGGTGGTGGAGACGGAAGGAGAAGTTAGAGACGTCGAGGTAATCATAGATGGAACTTCGGTTATCACGAATTTCCAAGTCTTGGGCCCGATGGAAAATAACTCCATTCCTATTATGGGTGCCCTATTCTTGAAGGAGAGTGGTGCAAACATTCAAATCCCTAGTGGGTGTGTAACCTTGTCACCCATGGTGACACACCACACTCACCCATCTATGACAACCAATGACATCATATTATTACCTGTTATTACTAATAAATCTGCTAATGAGTTGAGTTTAGATGTGGAAAAGCAAGGTGAAGAAGTGACTGCTGAGGAAAAGGAGGAGGAACAGAAGATGGTGAAGAAGGAGCTGAGGAGTGAAGAAGAAACTGAGAACAAGAGCGGCGAGGCCGCGAAGACTGAAGTCACCATAGCCGGCATGGATAAAAACATTTTGATTAACTCTATGTAAACTAAAGATAAATGTACATTTAAAACAGGTTAGTTGGGCAGATCTATCACCCATAGGGGGTTGGGAAATGACGCCCTTGGCTGCTCCAAAGCTGCAGAACAATGAATTTGATCTAGCTTCTATTGCTCGATGGCGCTCTCCCACTGTAGAGAGATTAATGCAGGTCGGATTATTACATGCAGCGCGCTTTCCAGCCCTCCGGCATGAGAAGGAAGAGGTTAGGGGCAGGGTAGAGAAATCTCCCTTGAGCCCTAAAGCCTTCACCTCTTTCCCATCTCGTGTGGCTGGGGAGAATCATCACAAATCAGCCTACAACTGAGTCATGATGAAGTCTCAGGGGTTTATGTTTCAGCGGTTTCTTTTATGCTTAATTTTATCTCTTTGTCTTTGTTTGTGTTTTTATTTCTATAATATTCTGGACAATTGCTAAGAATTATGCTTGAACTCTATTTCTACAATGTTAATACAGGTATTTGGTCCACCTTAAGGATGGTAAACAAAAGGGCTTATGGGTGACGACCCAATTTTGTTGTTTTAGCTTTTGTTTCCGCGTGTATGGAGAGGTTGTTTTGCATATATGACGACATCGATGCATACACATTGAAGCTGAATTCAAGATTAACGCCAATCTTCCGGTATGCTCATTTCTGACCATGGGGTAACCTCTCCTCCCAATTCTTTTTATGAATCTAGCATTATAATCTGTGATGATTAGATTTTAGTCTGGGGTAGAATAGCTTGTCGCTACTCACTTGCACGTGCACATAAGCACAACATACTAGAAGTTACCATATTTTTGTTATTTTTCATTCTCATAGCACACCACAACACCCACTAGAGAGCGCACTTAATCATAGGCGTGTAACGAGTCTAACTCGTTTCTTTTGTAGGATTGGGAAAATTATTGTGCTGGCTTAGGGTTGTAAGACGGAGTAAAATGTTGACTCCCGTAGTGCTAGCTCAGTGTTGTTTCCGGTGTGAATCCGACGGTAGCGTAGGAATGTGTGTAGACGGTTGTTAGGTATGTATTGCTCGAGTTGGGAGGAAGAATTATCTTTCTCGGTGGCTAAGAACTTGCCCCAAGCGACTCTCGAAGCATTGGTATAAGTTAGTTCAATGTGTGAGCATGATGTAGGCCTTCGCTTTGCCCAGGTTGAGCTTTGTATACCGACCCTATTATTATCCTTGCTAGCCAATTTGTGCCTATCCCATCTCTTGATTCAGCTCCACTTTTATTTCTCCAAGGCCTGCAAGCTAATCCTAGTCGCGCTCCCAATCCGAGCTTGAGTGTTGTATCAATTTTAATTGAGGTGTTTGAAAGTGCACAGTTAACCACACTAGAATTCTCTAAAGGGGGGGGGGGGGGGTGAATAGAGTTTTAAAAAATACTTTGTGCAAAGTTAACAAATATATATATATGTAATAATCACAGATTTAAGCTTCCCACACACCAACAAGAATTAAGCAAAATAGCATAAATAAAATCATAGCACAACACAAAGAAATATAGTGGTTCCCCAAACTTAGGGTAGTCCACTCTTCTACCCCCTTGGTAGGAATTCACTATCTTGCACTGAGTCTTTTGATAAGGAGACTCTTAGAACCAGCTTGAGTCTTTTGATAAGGAGACTCTTAGAACCAGTACAACTGAATTTTTTGAAGAAATATTCTAAAAACACTTTTACACAATTTGATAATGAAATAGGAGTAAGAAGAAGAAGTAGAAGAAAAACAATTGAAACAAGAAAGAATCTTCTTCCTAGCAACAAGATTAGAAGCACAAGTATAGTGAATGAAATCTCTCTTCTATTGTGAGAAGGAGATTGTAAGCCTTTCTCTTTATCAATGAGAGCTTTCAGAAATTGCAGCAGTATGGCTTCAGAAAGAGAAGAAGAAGAAGGCTTGTTGTTTGCTTCAGCACACTATCATTTTTCTCAGCTTTTCTCACTTTTCTCTTGGGAGCTTTTCCACTATTTCAAATGTATGGAGTGGATTGCTTCTTTTTCTTCTCTGCCGACTTCCCTCTTATTTATAGCTCTGTTTATTCAAAGAATACTATAGGAAAATAATCAATTAGCAGAAAGAGAAATAGTAAGAGAGAAAAGATTCCATAATCAATATTTCTGTAGAAGGAAAGAGATCATTCTGATTTCAAATAATATCCACAACAAACTTAATCAATTTAGCCAAGAATCATTTAGAAGGAAAGACTGATTCAAAATGGCTAGAAAAGAATAATGTCATTCCATAAATTTCAGATCTACAGATAGAAGGAAAGAGATCTGGCGTGTTTTTGAATTTGACATAGAAATCGACGTATGTCGATTACTATTCGACGGAAGCGTCGATTTCAGACTGGTTGGACGTCGAGAGGAGAATATGGAAGGTGCGTCGACTTCACTAGATACGTCGACTAGAAATCAGAGTTACGTCGACATAGGTTACGTCAAATTCTGTTTGGAGTTACTTCGACTCATTCTGAAAGGAACGTCGACTACACTTCGACGTTGCGTCGAATACTATTTGAAAGTGCACAGTTAACCTCACTAGAATTCTCTAGAGGGTGGGGTGAATAGAGATTTAAAAATACTTTGTGCTATTATATATATATATATATATATATATATATATATATATATATATGTGTGTGTGTAACAATCACAGATTTAGGCTTCCCACACACCAACAAGAATTAAGCAAGTAAAGAAGAGAAATAGCAAGAAGAAAATCACAGCACAACACAAAGAAATATAGTGGTTCCCCAAACTTTGGGTAGTCCACTCTTCTACCCCCTTGGTAGGAATTCACTAACTTGCACTGAGTCTTTTGATAAGGAGACTCTTAGAACCAGACTGAGTCTTTTGATAAGGAGACTCTTAGAACCACTACAACTGAATTTTTTGAAGAGAGATTCTAATAACTCTTTTACACAATTTGAAAATAGAGTGAGAAGAAGAAGTAGAACAAGTAGAAGAACAGAAAATAATATATGTAAGAAAGAATCTTCTTCCTAGCAAGAAGATTGGAAGCACAAGTATAGTGAATATGATCACTCTTCTATAGTGAGAAGGAGATTGTAAGCTTTTCTCTCTTTTGTGAGAGCTTTCAGAGTTTGCAGCAGAATGGCTTCAGAAGAAGGAGAAGAAAAAGTCTTTTTCTTTGCTGTAACACACTATCTCTTTTCTCAGCTTTCTCACTCTTTACTTGGGAGCTCTTCCTCTTTTTCAAATGTATATGGTGGATCACTTCTTGTCATTCTCTGCCGACCTCCTCCTTATTTATAGCTCTGTTTAAAATATATTGCTAAAGGAGAATAATCAATTTAGCAGACAGAGAATCAAATAGAAGGAAAGGCTGATTCAGAACGGCTATAAAAGAATAATATCATTCCATAAAAATCAGATCTACAGAAAGAAGGAAAGAGATCTGGCGTGTTTTCAAATTTCTTATAGATATCAACGTGCGTCGATTACTGTTCGACGTAAACGTCGATTTCATCCTGGATGGACGTCGAGAAGAGAATAAGGAAGGTGCGTCGACAAAGGTGCGTCGACTTTATCAAATGCGTCGACTAGAAGTCAGAGGTACGTCGACTATGATTACGTCGAATTCTTCTAAGAGTTACTTCGACTCATTCTGAGAGAAACGTCGACTATATTTCGACGTTGCGTCGAATACTATTCGACGCATATTTACTTAGCCTAATTTTTCATTCTTAGAATTTATATTCTTCTTAATTCTAGCGGTTAAGATAAATCATTTCCCCAACAATCTCCCCCTATTTGTCTTAACCCTATATAGAGAGAAATTATATCAGCTTTTAATCAACAAAGCAAAGCATTTATATAGAGAAGAAATCTGCTAAGCAATCCGAATAAGATAGAATAAGAAATTATATAAACAAATTTCATGTTCAGTTGACTAATCAACATTTAAGCATAGCAATTGTTCAAATAGAGTATATCATCATTGTTCAGGGGTAGGAGGAGTTTTTCTTTTCCTAGTGAATACTTTTGTGGGTTGCTCCTTCTCAGTAGCAGGTGATTCCCTCAGCTCCCCCTGAGTCTCAGCAATTTGCTCCCCCTGAGTCAAAGTAGTTTGCTCCCCCTGGGATGGAGCTTCCTTTGAGCCTTTTCCTTCTTCTTCAATTTCTCTTTCATCTCCAGCTCCAGTTTTAACTGCATCTGGCTCCTGAGCTCCTACTTCAGCCATCATAGTATTTTCTGTCCTACATGCCTCCCCTTGTAATAGAATCACTTGTTGAGTAGCTTCTCTTGCTATATTGAGTACCTCTGTTAGGTGCTCTTCACTATGTAGCTCAGGTACAACTTCATTCCCAATGGTCTTGAGCAGTGCAAGACTATCATTTTTTGAAGTAGGAGGTTAAGAAAGATCTGGTGACCTTAGAGGAAGAGATAGAGGTCTTCAGGCTTTGCACAGAGGCACTGACCCCATCTATTTGGGTCTGCATGTGTAAGTTGCAGGAATGAATCTTGGAGCAGTGTCCATCCAGCATTGCTTGGAATCTTTGGGCTGTGGATTGGATACACTGAGTGATGAGGTTGTCAGTGGATGGAGATGGTTCAAGGTGTGTTGGAGGAGGAGTCAATGGAGGAGGAGGTGTTGTATGTGATGAAGGTGAAGAGGGGACTGTATCATTTAGATGAGGTGTATTGTATGGAGATGGTGGAGGAATAAAGGAGGGTTGAGCAGGTGATTGAGTTGGTATTTGTGAAGGTGTGGATGATGGTGGTACAGAAGAGATGTCTGTATGAGGAGGAGGGGGAGGAGGAGAAGATGGATGAGCAGGAGAGATAGGAGGAGAAGGAGTCCTTTCAGGAATGGCACCAGTCTTGGGAATTTGCCTGGTCCATTTTGAGAAGAGAGCAGTGGACATCCTTTTGCCAGGTGGTATGTGGATTCCTTTTGAACTACATAGGTCAGGGAAGGAGTGGAAGATTACTTGACTCATAATTCTCATGTAGGCATTCTCTTTGTGAGAGTATTTAAAGCCTATCATTTTGAGCAGGCAGCTTGCCCAGTCTACCTTCTTCTTCAGCATAAGGGCCTCCATGATGTTCAGTTGCTGCTTGGGCACTCCATCATGGGCAGAGATCTTGCATAGCAATATTTTCCCTACTATGTCTGCCAACAGTCTATACTACTCAGAGAAGTCTATTTTCTTCAGGTGGATTGGTCTATCTTTGGAAAACTTCATGGTGATTAACAAATTCTTTATTTCATCAGGGGTAAGTTCCATAGGTTCATCACCTGATAGGGGAATTATTTTAGTTATTCTTTAGAAAATGATTTGCTTTCCCCATATGAACAAAGATAATATTTGATTGTACCTGATGGTAGATCAAAGGTGGTCCTAATGTGTTCTGCAGAAATTGAGACAGGTGTCTCATGGATTGTTCCTGTGATTTATCCTTGTTCAGATATCTGAACATGAGTCATCAGCTCTGTGAGTTCTATCTCCAGGAGCTTGCATCTTGTGGAGATGAGCTTATCCAGACCAGCTTCAGTGAAGAGAGCTATGATGCTCTTATAATTTTCTGCGGCGGCTTGGAAGGATTCAAGGTCAATGTCGAACCCAGATTTATCTTGGGAGCCATTGTAGGTCAGTGAGAAAGAGGAAGAAATGGTTGGACTGAGAGGTAAGAGAGATGAAAGATGTAGAGTGCGAGAGGATTTCTAACTGAAGAGTCTATTTAAGTCAGGTGAAACGTCGAAATGAGACACAATTCGAGGCATATTAGGTACTACAGTGGATGTGACCAAAAATATTTTAGTATTGCCGCTCTTTTTTATGAAGTCGACGTTACGTTGAGTGGAATTCGACGTAAGCGTCGATACAGTCTGAGGTAAGATGTTAGGGTTTCATATCGACGTATACGTCGATTGGAGTCGACGCATGCGTCGATTGAAGTTATTATTGATAGTTATCGACGGTGCGTTGATTATAAAATCGACGTGACTTTTATTTTCCTGAAAATTTTGGGTTTTCCCTTGAGAGATTATTTCTTCCTGCTCCTAATGTTTTCTAAGACAGTCTTGGACTAATTTTTATGATTAGATTGATTATACCAACATTGTTTGGCAATGTGGCCAGTTTTATTGCATATATAACATCTGACAATCTTTAGATTAGGGGATTTTGTGTTTAGAGAGAGATAGTGGTGTTGATTAGGATAAACCTTTTGATTAGGATAAAAATTTTGATTAGGATAAAAGTTTTGACTAGGATAGAAATTATGATCAGGATGAATAGGTCCTGAATGGGGGTTAAGTTGAAAGGTTTTTGGAGGATGGAAGTGTTCTGTCTTTATGTTGCTCTGAGTTTGTATGCATCGATATCTATTCGACGTATGTTGATAGTTGCGTCGATTTATACTCGGTGCTTTCTCCAGATTGCGTTGATCTGGAATCGATGCATGGAAGAAGTTGCGTCGATTTGAAATCGACGTACTTTTATTCAGGCGTCGAATTTAGGTCGAAGCATCTAAGATATTGCGTCGAGTAGAATTCGACGCACTATCATTCATGCGTTGATATGAAGTCGACGCAATTGTGTTTTCACAAATTTTATTTTTCCCTTTTTCTGATTTTATTTCTTTATGAGTTGTTTCTCTTGGCCTAGTTGTCTTCTCAGAAGAAGTTTGAGAGTCATCACCTGAATAGTATGATGTTTCATCAAATTGGTTTATTTCCTTGAAGACTTCTCCCTTATTTTGTGAGTCTTCTTCTTGGTTTATTGAGTTAGTGGGTTTAGTGAATTTAACAGGGCTCATCCAAGCAGGTTTGTTGGATGGATTA
Organism: Dactylorhiza incarnata; assembly: GCA_033032865.1. Classification (NCBI taxonomy): domain Eukaryota; kingdom Viridiplantae; phylum Streptophyta; class Magnoliopsida; order Asparagales; family Orchidaceae; genus Dactylorhiza; species Dactylorhiza incarnata. Next base: position 7,783,351 of record JAWHQI010000068.1, read on the forward strand.
AGACTTGCTGAGAGATCAGCTCCTAGCCCAAGATTTTTATGTCTTCTTGTTTGTTTTTCTGTGATTTCTTTAAGTGTTTGGCTTCTCATTTTTATTGATTCTTCAAAATCTTTTGCTTGGGATACCTTATTCTTAAGAAGCTGGTTTTCTATTTTAGCCCTCTCTATTTCTTTTTTTATGATGTTAGCCCTTAACTCATATTTTTTAGAACAAGTATCCTCTATATTTCTCTGGTTCTTAATGACATTAATTTGTTCTCTTAGATTCTTAATTTCTTGTTTAGCTTTTAGTTGATCTAAACATAATCCTTTAAAATCATTTTTGAAATCATCACACAGAAAATCTATGTCATCAAAAATGCTTACCTCATCCTTATCCTCAAATTCCTCTATGAGAATAGGGCAATTTTCTTTATTATTTTCAGAAGAGATGCTTCCTTCTGATTCTGTCTCACTCCATGATTTAGCACCATGTTCTTCATTTGAGCTTTCAAAAGCCATTAAGCATAGGTCTTCTTGCTTAGACTCATCATTGTCACTTTTGGATGAAGTGCTGTCCTCAGAATCTGTTTCACTCCTAGTTTCTGCAATGAAGCCTCTTTCTTTCTTCTTCCCCTTTTTCTTGAGATCTTTCTTTTTCAGATCTTTCTCTTTCTCAGTATTTTCTGGACATTCTGGTGCATTGTGTCCAGTTTTCCTGCAGGAATAACAAATGATTTCTTTAGTAGGAGTTTTATCATACCTTGGTTTTGATTCTCTCCTTCTAGACCCATCTGTCCTGACCCATTTCTTGAATCTCCTGGCCAGGAGGCTGAATAATTCTTCTTCAGTGACAGGGGTCTCTTCTTCTGTTGCTTTCAAAGCAATGTTTTTATCTTTTGAGGAGATTGAAGTGCTTCCTCTTCTTTTCTTCTCTTCTCTGGTTTTCAGCAGTTGCTCATAGGATTTGAGTTTTCCTAAGAGGGCATCTGTTGAGATTTCCCTTTGTCCTCTTGTATCTCTTATTGCTCATATTCTTGAGTCCCATGAACTTGGGAGACTCATTAACAGTTTGTCATTGATCTCTGTGAGAGAGATCTCTCTATCCAGGCTCCTTAATTGATTTATGATCAGACTGAATCTATCATACATCTCAGATATGCTTTCTTCATGCTTCTTTTGAAAGTTCTCATATTGGGAGATCAATAGAGCCTTTTTATCTTTCCTTTCATCAGCACTTCCTTCTACCATCTTTGTAAGAGCCTCCCATATTTCTTTGGCTGATTCACAGTCAACAACCCTTTGAAAGATTTCATCTGAGAGGGTTGAGACAAGAATGTTTACAGCTTTTGCATCACACGTTCCTGCCTTCTTTTCTTCAGCTGTCCACTCAGCCTTTGGGACAAGTGTTTGAGTCACTTCTCCACTTGACTCTCTTCTATAAGGTTTGGCAGGACCTGTCAAAATAACATTAAATAATTCTTCATCAATAGAATTCATATAAATCCTAATTCTTGTTTTCCAAACTGCAAACTTTTCAAGATTGCACATTGGTGGTCTGGTGGAAGCATAATCTTTGATTTGTGCGATGTGAAAAGATATAGTTTTCAAAAAATATATATATAAGAGGTAGGATCTTTTTGATCAAGGAGTTACCCTTTTTAGATCAACCTAGCTCTGATACCAATTGAAAGTGCACAATTAACCTCACTAGAATTCTCTAGAGGGGGTGAATAGAGATTTAAAAATACTTTGTGCTATTATATATATATATGTGTGTAACAATCACAGATTTAGGCTTCCCACACACCAACAAGAATTAAGCAAGTAAAGAAGAGAAATAGCAAGAAGAAAATCACAGCACAACATAAGGAAATATAGTGGTTCCCCAAACTTTGGGTAGCCCACTCTTCTACCCCCTTGGTAGGAATTCACTAACTTGCACTGAGTCTTTTGATAAGGAGACTCTTAGAACCAGACTGAGTCTTTTGATAAGGAGACTCTTAGAACCACTACAACTGAATTTTTTGAAGAGAGATTCTAAAAACTCTTTTACACAATTTGAAAATAGAGTGAGAAGAAGAAGTAGAACAAGTAGAAGAACAGAAAATAATATATGTAAGAAAGAATCTTCTTCTTAGCAAGAAGATTGGAAGCACAAGTATAGTGAATATGATCTCTCTTCTATAGTGAGAAGGATATTGTAAGCTTTTCTCTCTTTTGTGAGAGCTTTCAGAGTTTGCAGCAGAATGGCTTCAGAAGAAGGAGAAGAATAAGGCTTTTTCTTTGCTTCAGCTCACTATCTCTTTTCTCAGCTTTCTCACTCTTTACTTGGGTGCTCTTCCTCTTTTTCAAATGTATATGGTGGATCACTTCTTGTCATTCTCTGTCGACCTCCTCCTTATTTATTGCTCTGTTTAAAATATATTGCTAAAGGAGAATAATCAATTTAGCAGATAGAGAATTAGAAAGAGATAAGAGTTTCCATAATCAATATTTCTGTAGAAGGAAAAGAATTCATTCTGATTTCAAATAATATCCATAATAATCTTAATCAAATTAGCCAAGAATCAAATAGAAGGAAAGGCTGATTCAGAACGGCTATAAAAGAATAATATCATTCCATAAAAATCAGATCTACAGAAAGAAGGAAAGAGATCTGGCGTGTTTTTGAATTTCTTATAGATATCGACGTGCGTCGATTACTATTCGACGTAATTGTCGATTTCATCCCGGCTGGACGTCGAGAAGAGAATAAGGAAGCTGCGTCGACAAAGGTGCGTCGACTTTATCAAATGCGTCGACTAGAAGTCAGAGGTACGTCGACTATGATTACGTTGAATTCTTCTAAGAGTTACTTCGACTCATTCTGAGAGAAACGTCGACTATATTTCGATGTTGCGTCGAATACTATTCGACGCATATTTACTTAGCCTAATTTTTCATTCTTAGAATTTATATTCTTCTTAATTCTAGGGGTTAAGATAAATCATTTCCCCAACACTATTCGATGCATATTTACTTAGACTAATTTTTCATTCTTAGAATTTATATTATACTCATTTTTAGGGGTTAAGATAAATCATTTCCCCAATAATCTCCCCCTATTTGTCTTAACCCTATTCAGGGAAAAATTGTACCAGCTTTAATCAACACAGCAAGGCATTTATATAGAAAAGAAATATGTTAAGTAATCAGAAGAAAATAGAATCATATACACAGACTTCATAAACAGTATTTAGGCATGGAGAAAAGAGTATATCAACATTGTTCAACACATCACTCAGGAGGGGTAGGAGGAGTTTTTCTTTTCCTAGTGAATACTAAAGTTTTTAGAGAAGTGGGTTGCTCCTTCTCAGTAACAGGTGATTCACTCAGCTCCCCCTGAGTCACAGCAGTTTGCTCCCCCTGAGATGGAACTTCCTTTTCTTTCTCAGCTCCAGCTCTAGCTTCATTTGGCTCCCCCTGAGCTTCAGCTTCTTTTTCAGCATTAGTTTCCTTTTCAACTTCTCTCTCTACTCTGCTAGCCTCCCCTTGAAAGAGAACTACTTGTTGTGTAGCTTCTCTTGCTATAGAGAGTACATCTGTTATCTGGTCCTCAGTATGTAGCTCTGGTACTAATTCATTCCCAATTTTCTTAAGACTATCAGATTTTGAAGTAGGAAGGGACTTGTGTGAGAGAGATTTGTGACTTGAGAGCTGCTCTTCATCTAATTTCTCCCCCTTCTTGACCTTCTTAGCCAAGGAGGTTAAGAAAGACTTGGTCACTTTAGAGGAAGAGACAGAGGACTTCAAGCTTTGCACAGAGGCATTGACCCCATCTATTTGGGTTTGCATGTGCATGATGGAGGAGTGAAGTTGGGAGCAGTGTCCATCCAGCATTTCTTGAAATTTTTGGGCTGCTGACTGGATACACTGGGTGATGAGAGTTTTAGTGGATGGAGATGGTTCATGGTGTGTTGGAGTAGGAGATAATGGTGGAGGTGGATGTGATGAAGGTGGAGAGAGGACTGTATCATTGTGATGAAGTGTGTTTGGTGGAGGAGGTGAAGTAATAGAGGAGGGTTGAGCAAGTGATTGAATTGGTAGTTGTGAAGGTGTAGGTAAGATAGGAGATGTGAGGGTAGTAGAAGCTATAGGTGTTGATGATGTTGGTAGAGAAGAGATGTCTGTATGCTGAGGAGGAGGGGAAGATGGATGCACAGGAGAATTAGGAGAAGAGGGAGTCTTTTCAGGAATGGAGCCAAGCTTGGGGATTTGCCTGGTCCATTTTGAGAACAGGGCTATGGACATCCTTTTTCCAGGAGGAATGGGAATTCCTTTTGACCTACATAGGTCAGGGAAGGAGTGGAGGAGTACCTGACTCATGATCCTCATATAGGCATTCTCTTTCTAAAAATATTTGTAGCCTATCATTTTTAGTAAGCAGCTGGCCCAGTCAACCTTCTTTTTCAGCACAAGTACCACCATGATGTTCAGTTGCTGCTTGGGCACTGCATCATGGGCAGAGATCTTGCATAATAGAACTTTTCCTACTATGTCTGCCAATAGCCTATATTCCTCAGAAAAATCTATTTTCTTCAGGTGGATTGGTTTTTCTTTGGAGAACTTCATGATGAGTAATAGATTTTAGATTTCCTCAGGGGTGAGATCCACAGGTTCATCACCTGATAAGGGAATGATGATGGAGATTCATTTTGCTATTCTTAGAAAATAATTTGCTTTCCTTTTGATTTGAAATAGAGTAGTGTTGTTGTGTACTTGATGGAAGATCAAATGTGTCCCTAAGGTGTTCTGCAGAGATTGAGACAGGTGTCTCATAGAGTGTTCCTGTGATCTCTCCTTGCTCAGATATCTGAACATGATTCATTAACTCAGTGAGTTCTGTCTCTAGGAGTCTGCATCTTGTGGAAATGAGTTTATCTAAACCAGCTTCAATGAAGAGAGCTATGATGCTCTTATAGTTTTCGGCGGCGTCTTGGAAGGATTCAAGATCAATATCGAAACCAGAGTTGATCTTGGGAGCCATTTAGGTCAGTGAGAAGGAGGAAGAGATGGATGGACTGAGAAATGGGAAGGATGAGAGAAGCTCAGGAGTGTGCAGAATTTTAATTGAAGAGTCTATTTAAGTCAGGTGAAACGTCGACACGAGACACAACTCGAGGTTTATTCGGTACAGCAGTAGATGTGACCGAAAATATTTTAGTATTGTCGCCTTTTTCATGAAGTCGACGTTGCGTCGAGTGGAAGTCGATGTATGTGTCGGTATAGTCTGATGGGGTTTCCTATCGACGTATGCATCGATTAAGAGATCGACGTGACTTTTACTTTGTCTGAAAATTCCAGGTTTTTCTTCAGAGATTATTTCTTCCTAATCCTAAGGTTTTCTAAGTCACCCTTGGACTAATTTTATAAACAGTTGCATTGATTGTGCCAACATTGTTTGGGAGTGTGGCCAATTTTATTATAGAAATAACACCTAATTGTCTTTTGATTATGGAAATTTGAGTGTAGAGAGGGATATAGATGGTGATTAGGATAGAGTTGTTGATTAGCATAGAAATTTTGATTATGATAAGAGTTTTGATTAGAATAGAAGTTTTGATCAGGATGAAAGAGTCCTGAATGGGGGTTAAGGTAGAAAGTTTTTGAAGAATAGCAATGTCCTGTATTTAAGTTGCTCTGAGGTTTTATGCGTCGATATCTATTCGACGTATGTAGAGAGTTGCGTCGATAAGTATTCAGCGCTTTCTCTAGATTGCGTTGATCTGGAATCGATGCATGGAAGTAGTTGCGTCGATTGTAAGTCGACGTAATGTTATTCATGCGTCGATTTGAGTTCGACGCATCTAAGAGATTGCGTCGAGTAGAATTCGACGTACTATCCTTCATGCGTCGATATGAAGTCGACGCAATTTTATCTTCATAGATTTTATTTTTCCCTTTTTCTGATTGGAGTTTTGTTTCTTTATAACTTGTTTCTTTTGGCATAGTTGCCTTCTAAGAGGTAGTTTGAGAGTCTTCTTCTGAATGGTATGATGATGATTCATTAAGGTGGTTTATCTCTTTGAAGGTTAGGTCTTCTGTATTTTGTGAGTCTTCTTCTAAGTTTGTTGATTTGATGGGTTTAGTGAATTTAACAGGGCTCATCCAAGCAGGTTTGGTAGATGGTATTGAACTAGTTGAAGGATCAGCCCCTAGCCCCAGATTCTTATGCATGATTATTTGTTTTTCAGTGATTTCTTTAAGTGTTTGGCTTCTTACTTTTATAGATTCTTCAAAAGCTTTTGCCTGGGATACCTTATTCTTAAGGAGTTGATTTTCTATTTTAGCACTATTTATTTCCTTTTCTGTTTTATAGATTTTACACCTTAGTTCATAATTTTTTGAACATGTATCTTCTATTTTTCTCATATTAATTTGTTTTTTTAGATCCTTAATTTCTTGTTTGGCTTTTAGTTGATCTAAATAGAGTCTTTCAAAATCCTTTTTAAAGTCATCACATAGAAAATCTATTTCATCAAAAATGCTTACCTCATCCTTATCCTCAGATTCCTTATTGAGACTAAGGCTATTTGCTTTTGTTGTTGAAGAGATGCTTCCTTCTAATCCTGTTTCACTCCATGATTCAGCAACACACTCTTCTTCTGTGCTTCCAAGAGCCATTAAGCATAGGTCTTCTTGCTTAGACTCTTCATTGTCACTTTCAGATGAAGTGCTGTCTTCAGAGTTTGTTTCACTCCAAACTTCTGCAATGAAGCCTCTTTCTTTCCTCTTCCCCTTTTTCTTGAGATCTTTCTTTTTCTCAGCATTCTCTAGACATTCTGGAGCAATATGTCTAGTTTTCCTGCAGGAATAACAAATAATTTCTTTAGTAGGAGTCTTATCATACCTTGGTTTTGACTCTCTCCTTCTAGACCCATCTTTCCTGACCCATTTCTTGAATCTTCTGGCCAGGAGACTGAATAATTCTTCTTCAGTAATAGGGTGTTCCTCTTCTGTTGCTTTTAATGCAATGTTTCTATCTTTTGAGGAGGTTGGAGTGTTTTCCCTTCTTTCCTTCTCCTCTCTGGTTTTCAGTAGTTGATCATAGGATTTGAGTTTTCCTAAGAGAGCATCTATTGAGATTTCATTTTGTCCTCTTGTATCTCTTATTGCCCATATTCTTGAATCCCATGAACTTGGGAGACTCATTAATATTTTGTCATTGATCTCTATGAGAGAGATCTCTCTGTCCAAGTTTCTTAATTGATTGATGATCAGACTGAATCTGTCATACATCTCAGATATACTTTCTTCATTCTTCTTTTGGAAGTTCTCATATTGGGAGATCAATAGAGCCTTCCTATCTTTTCTTTCATCAGCACTTCCTTCTACTATCTTTGTAAGAGCCTCCCAGATTTCTTTGGCTGATTCACAGCCAACAACCTTTTGAAAAATTTCATCTGAAAGGGTTGAGACATAATGTTCACAGCTTTTGCATCACTTGTTCCTGCTTCTTCTCTTCAACTGTCCACTCAGCCCTTGGGACAAGTGTTTGAGTCACTTTACCACTTGATTCCATTCTATAGGGCTAGCGAGGACCTGTCAAAATAACATTAAACAAATCTTCATCAATAGAATTCATATAGATCCTAATTCTTGTTTTCCAAAGTGCAAACTTTTCAAGGTTGCAAATTGGTGGTCTGGTGGAAGCATAATCTTTGATTTGTGCCATAAAATTTTTTTAGAAATATATATATATGAGGTAGGATCTTTTTGATCATGGAGTTACCCTTTTTAGATTAACCTCCCTCTGATACCAATTGAAAGGGCACAGTTAACCACACTAGAATTCTCTAGAGGGGGGGGGGGGGGGGGTGAATAAAGTCTTAAAAAATACTTTGTGCAAAGTTAACAAATATATATATGTAATAATCACAGATTTAAGCTTCCCACACACCAACAAGAATTAAGCAAAATAGCATAAAGAAAATCACAGCACAACACAAAGAAATATAGTGGTTCCCCAAACTTTGGGTAGTCCACTCTTTTACCCCCTTGGTAGGAATTCACTATCTTGCACTGAGTCTTTTGATAAGGAGACTCTTAGAACCAGCCTGAGTCTTTTGATAAGGAGACTCTTAGAACCAGTACACCTGAATTTTTTGAAGAGAGATTCTAAAAACTCTTTTACACAATTTGAAAATGAAATAGGAGTAAGAAGGAGAAGTAGAAGAAAAACAATTGAAACAAGAAAGAATCTTCTTCCTAGCAAGAAGATTAGAAGCACAAGTATAGTGAATGAAATCTCTCTTCTATTGTGAGAAGGAGATTGTAAGCCTTTCTCTTTATCAATGAGAGCTTTCAGAAATTGCAGCAGTATGGCTTTAGAAAGAGAAGAAGAAGAAGAAGGCTTGTTGTTTGCTTCAGCACACTATCACTTTTCTCAGCTTTTCTCACTTTTCTCTTGGGAGCTTTTCCTCTATTCCAAATGTATGGAGTGGATTGCTTCTTTTTCTTCTCTGCCGACTTCCCTCTTATTTATAGCTCTGTTTATTCAAAGAATACTATAGGAGAATAATCAATTAGCAGACAGAGAAATAGTAAGAGAGAAAAGATTCCATAATCAATATTTTTGTAGAAGGAAAGAGATCATTCTAATTTCAAATAATATCCACAACAAACTCAATCAATTTAGCCAAGAATCATTTAGAAGGAAAGACTGATTCAAAACGGCTAGAAAAGAATAATATCATTCCATAAATTTCAGACCTACAGATAGAAGGAAAGAGATCTGGCGTGTTTTTGAATTTGACATAGAAATCGATGTACGTCGATTACTATTCGACGGAAGCGTCGATTTCAGACTAGCTGGACGTCGAGAGGAGAATATGGAAGGTGCGTCGACTAAAGTGCGTCGACTTCACTAGATACGTCGACTAGAAATCAGAGTTACGTCGACATAGGTTACGTCGAATTCTGTTTGGAGTTACTTCGACTCATTCTGAAAGGAACGTCGACTACACTTCGACGTTGCGTCGAATACTATTCGACGCATATTTACTTAGACTAATTTTTCATTCTTAGAATTTATATTCTACTCATTTTTAGGGGTTAAGATAAATCATTTCCCCAACAGTGTTGATGTAGTGAAAATTTTTGTGAAACTGTAGTTTGCACTTCCTCGAATTATTTGCTGAAAAAAAAGAAGCTTATGAGAAAAGAAAAAAAAAAGAAATTAGAACAAGAAAAGAAAAGAAAGAAAAATAACAATCAGTTTACTCACGTAATGAATCAAACTAGTATCGTGGAGAGAGTGGGACCGGGTGAGCTTATGGCTACCGACATTGATGGATTTCAATGGAGGTTGTTCCGAGCACCGATCTTGAATAATACTAGCCTCAACAATCAGTTTACTTTCTTCCTATGCGAGACCGGATGATTCACCATGATTCAACTTTTGAGTAGAGATAATATATATGTACGCTCTTAGATTATTAAAATGTGCTTGCATAATTTAAAATTTCGTCTACTGCATTTCTACGCGTGCGAGCATGCGACTTCGCATGGTACTCCGCTTCTACAATTATTAAGCCAGCTAATCAATTTTTCCGTCGGCATAAGGGATGATTTTTGATGAGTCCAGTTTATATAGTGAATTCCGGACTCATCTGGGCTAGTTTTCATGCACATGCACTTCACTTTAGGCCTATATTCAATTCTATTTGATCACGTTGCCCATTTCATTGCTTAGTGCACATTTGTGCCCATCTTGGTGTGATTTCATGTATTTCTGTGGTCTAGTATATTTTCATGCAGGTCCAAGGGTTGTGCGACACTCGGGATGGGTTCTGGGGGATTTTCGGTCGAAAAAGCCACTGGTCATGCGTTTTCCTTCTCGCACGACCAGGCGCACGACCAATTGTCGTGCGTTAATTCCCGTCCCTGATTGAGCCCTGATTGAGCGACAGCGCACGATCATTGGCCTTCTTCACGCACGACCACTAGTCGTGCGCCACTGACCGTGCGATTTTGTGCAGATCTGGCTATGCTACAGGTTCTTCGTGCACGATCAGAGGCATTTCTTCGCTCACGACCATTGGTCGTGCGCCGTTGACCGTGCGCGTTGTTTATTTCTGCTCCGTCTATAAATAGAAAGACGCGATTTTAGGTCGGGGATCACTGCCAGACCGCCGTTTTCCGCCTATTTCGTGGGGTTCCGACTCCTCCAGCGCCGCCCACATTAGGGAGGATCTCCGGGCAAGCTTTCAACGCCAAATATTCGCTGGAGCTTCCTCTCGGACATCTCCTTCATCCATGAGCTTCAAGAAGGGAGTCAACATAGCCTTCTTCTTCAAGATTGGAGCATCTTGTGATCATTCCTCCGGTTCGTGACACGAAGAAGACGGGTCCACTGGAAGGTAGTGACAGCCTTCTCTACCCCGGACGCAGTTGAGGACCAAGCTTGGACGTGGATTGACAACCCGACGATTCCTTCCGTGAATCCTCAACAAGACTTCGGAGTCGGTCGATTTCACACACTCACCTCCTCTTGTAGTTGATAGTTTAGTTGGATTTCTTATATGTTTGATGAAGTATACTTTTATTTGTTAACATTAGTATGAAATCATGTCTATGTGATTGAGTAATCTTGTTATATTTTCATTTGAGGTGTGCCCTGTGGTGTGGATTGTTTGTTGTGTTGTGCCGCCCTAACAATTGTTATTGGTGTGCTTTGCGAAGAGGTGCTTGCGACCCTCATTCCGCCGCTCTCTCCACCCCATCCGCTAGCCTACTCGTCCATCCGCCTAGCGATTCGGTGCATTGCGGCCCGTGTAGCCTTCCATCCCGCCTGGCGAAGCAGTGCGCTCAAGGCCTGCATAGGAGTAGTCGTAGCTATTTTATTTTGTTTTCTGCAATCCAAACCAAGCCTCCCGCAATCCATCCGACCTTAAGGATTTCAATCTCAAGTCCTCCTCATTAGTCAACCCCACCTTACTGTGTTCCTTCCGAGATCGATACTTGGGGACTCATTCCCATTTTATATTACTTGAACGATCGGCACACTGCCGTTTCGTGCCGCAGTCGAGCTACCGCCTATAGCGGTGTGCGAGATTTGTGCATCAAGTTTTTGGCGCCATAGCCGGGGAAGACAGACGTGTGAGTTTTTTGGAGAGGGAGACGAGAGGTAGAAGCCCTCCCATTTGTAAATTGCGTCGTTTATTTTTATTTCAGTTCTTTTTATTCTATTTTCCTGTTTTTAAATAGGTTGTTTAGTAAATTACTGTTAGGTGTAACAGTTTGCACGATAGTGTCTTTATTGTGAAGCTTGCTATCTCCATATAATGTGGGCTGCATTTAATATTCGTTGCCGTTTATGTGGAGATATTTCTCACGCTAGTGATAGATGCCCTACGGAAGATGGTGGGCATAATTCTCGTGGCCCGGTGTACGGAGCACCATTTTCCTATGGTTCTTCATGCCCTGTGCCCAAGTCTTATGGCCACTCGTCCTCGACGCATACACCATTTTTACATTCCTCCCCGGCCCCTCAAGGACCAAGGAGTAATATAAAATGGTGCTTGTTGTAACACCCTGCCAGTACAGATAGTATAACAGTAAGTCCGGCCGGGACCCCACGCCATACAAACCACACTAGCTAGGAGTTAAAAGGTGATAAACAGAAAAGTAACAACTAAACGAGAGTACAACACGTAAGCGGAAGCATTAATTAAACCATTCAAATAGAACTGTCCACTATCATAGGAATGTATCCTGAATAAGAGTTACGGCCTTAAGGCCTTACATTCATCCAATGCACAAAACTCCAAAAGCATACATCGGCACGCAGGCCGGCCATACATGAATAACAGGAAAAGGGCTGGCCTTCGAGGGCCAACATTGCAAAGGGCCATCGCCCGCTATTTCCCGCTAGGCTCACCGGCACCTGCATAAGAACATTCCGCCAAGCGGTGGCAAACAAAGTAACGGTCAGCACAGCTGACCAAATTATAACGACCCCACCCCTTTTCCGGGGCGGCGGAGCTTCTACCCTGCAAGCAAGCCATACTAGCACAAGTACTAAATATAAATAAAGTGCAAACTACACAAGGTGAGGTTTCAAGCACAATCAATCTTCTAGGTTGAGCATCAAAAGAGAGGGGAACCTAGGTATGCACATGATGTTGGTTGGGTTCACCCGAAGGTTCCCCACAACCGCCTAAGCAATCGCAAGAGGCTAATCATAACATCCATTTCACAAAACACTCCACCGTAAGGGCCACAACCTTGGGTGGAAACAAGAGCTTTTGGTCGGTCTAGGTATGACACCTTCCACGACCTCTCCCATGATCACACGGCTTTCCTGAGGAAGGGACCTCTTACCGATCTGCATGGAAACGGGTTCGGTTTAGCTTTGCCCGTGCTCTAATCGTCGCGATCTATCGCACGACGCGGGTACGGCTTCGCCTCGGCCCGTAAGGGTTTAGCACTTTCAAGTGCTACACTAATTATACGATACGCACCTAACCCCTTCACAAGGGTCTAGGTTTCACGAATACTCAACAAGGGAGGTGCAATACGCTCCGCATCAATTTCGTGGTGAAGGTTTGCCTTCAACCAAACTCAAAGCATGGGGCTTTCGTTAGCATCTTCACAAGACGCCTATACTTATTTCCCGCATTACTATAGATGATTTCACGGAGTCATTCTCCGGCACGCATTCTAGGCCTAACCTAAATGCAACGTCGCAAATCAAGCATCACCGATTCGGGCTCACGGCCACGAATAGGCTTCACACAAAATGCCTAAATCCGCACGACTACCGGATTTTCTACATGCAATAATGCCGGGGACGGACACAATCTACCCGGAGTTCCGAAGAACTTGAGGAAATCCTACACTTCACCCATTTGGTGAAAGGGATTCCTCATGCAAGCATAGAAAGAGCAATGAAAGGACAAATACAAGTCCAAAGTTCGGGAGGAAGAATCGTTACCCTAGTCGCGTTCTTTTTCGCCATAGATCTGAGATTCTACACGGAGAGAAACGACCGCACCGGGCTGCACTCTCCAAATCTGGAAACGGCTCGCGAAACGGAGCTCCGGAGCTCCGTCAATGGCGGGATCTACCTTCTTCTTCCTTGGCTCCTCCTTCTTTCTTTCGGGTTTGGAGAGAGAATGGCTTAGAGAATATGAGGGTTTAACCCCCTCTCATCAGCCCTAAAGGTCTCCCGCAACTAAACCTAGCCGTTGGATCAATTTCCAAAAGATTTGGACGGTCCGATCTTCTTCTCCGCTCAAAATCGCGGAACAGAATAAACAGGGCGCACGATCGCTGGCGCACGATCACTTCGTGCGCGAAGAGGGAAATGGTCGTGCGCACTGTCCGAGACAGAACTCGATTCTCTTCTGAATTAACGCACGATCGCTGGCGCACGATCGCTGGTCGTGCGCGAAGAGGGAAATGGTCGTGCGCTAAGAGCAGAAAGGGAAGATTTAGCCTGCTTCAAGTGCAGCACTACCACTCCGCCTACTTCGCTGAACCACGATTTTTGGGGTGTTACAACTCCACCCCCCTTAAAAGAATTTCGTCCCGAAATTTATAAAACAGAAATAGCAAGAAATTCAGCTATAAATTACCTGAGAGAAATAGCTCGGGGTACTCCGCAAGCATCGCTTGCTCTCTCTCCCAAGAGAGCTCCTCTCGGCCGCAAGTATCCCACCGGACTTTTACCATCCGAATGGACTTGTTCCGCAGCTGCTTTACTTCGGTATCTTCGATGCGTAAGGGCTTGACCTTCATCGACAACCCACTATCAACCGGAACTTTGCCGACCGCAACGATATGAGTAGGCTCTTGCACTGCCTTCCTCAACACTGAAATGTGAAACACGTCGTGCAGACCGCTCAGCTCTGCAGATTGTGCAAGCCGATAAGCCGCATCACCAACACGCTCCACGATCTCAAACGGTCCTAAGTACCTTGGACTGAGCATTTTCAAGAGTCGGATCCTTGATACCCCTTTGCACGGTTTGATCTTCAAGTAAACCCGGTCACCGACGGCAAACTCTAGGTTCCTATGCTTGGCATTGAAATACTTTGCTTGCCTATCCTGGGCAACCAATAGCCTTTCACGTATAGCCCGGATCGTCGAAGTTGCTACTTCAACATCCTTTCGCTTCAATAGCTTTGTATCGCCCGTTTCCGCCCAAGACAACGGCGTACGACACTTCTTACCATAGAGGGCTTCGAAGGGAGCCATCTTTATACTGGCTTGATAGCTATTATTGTAGGCGAACTCGATCATGTAGAGATGATCTTCCCACCTCTTTCCAAAATCTAGAGTGCACATTCGGAGCATATCCTCCATAGTCCTGTTGGTTCTCTCGGACTGTCCATCCGTTTGCGGGTGGAAGGCCGTGCTGAACTTCAATTTCGTGCCCAACAGTTCATGGATAAGCCTCCAATCTTTCGATGTGAAACGCCCATCACGATCGCTGACGATACTACGGGGGACACCGTGCAGCCTCACAATACTATCAACATAGAGCTTTGCTAGCTTCTCTACAGAATCATCCTTCCTGTTCGGAATGAAGTGTGATACCTTCGTCAAATGGTCCACGATCACCCAGATGGCGTCGTTTCCATGCTGCGATCTCGGCAATCCGTGCACGAAATCCATCGAAATATCATCAAACTTCCATTCCGGAATCGGCAGGGACTTCAGAAACCCACCGGGACGTTGACATTCCGCTTTCACCAACGCGCAAGTATGACACTTGGCCACGTAAAGGGCAATGTCTTTCTTCATACCCGGCCACCAGAAAAGCTTCTTCATATCCATAAACATTTTAGTTCTCCCCGGGTGGATTGAGTACTTGGTATGATGAGCCTCGTACATCAACTCCACCCGTAGAGTGCCAACGTTTGGGATGCACAACCTTTCCTGTTTCCACATAAGGTCGTCTTCGAAGGAGAAATCAGCGTTTAACCCCTCAACGGTTTCCGCCTTATAGCGTTTCATGCTCTCGTCTAGCTCCAACGCTTGTCGAACTCGGTCGGCAAGGTCGTATTGAACTTCCGTCCAGTTCAAGCATGTTGAAGTAGACGTTCTCCTATCAATGCAAATGATCTCCATTTCTTCCAGCTCGCGGATTAGACGCTCATCGTGCATCAAAATCCAATTTGCTTGAGCGGGAGCCCGACGACTCAGCGCGTCCGCTACTACGTTTCCCTTACCGGGAGTATAATTGATGTCGAAGGTGTAGTCCCCAAGGAACTCCATCCACCTCCTTTGACGCATATTCAACTCCCTTTGATCCAGCAAGTACTTGAGGCTCTTGTGGTCGGTAAAGATATCGATCTTCACGCCATATAAATAATGCCTCCAAAGCTTAAGAGCAAATACCACGGCCGCTAGCTCCAAATCATGGACCGGGTAATTCCTCTCATGAACCTTCAGTTGCCGGGAGCCGTAGGCAATTACCTTCCTGAACTGCACTAGGACACAACCCAAACCACTTCCTGAGGCGTCGCTATAAATTTCATAGCCTTCCGTACCTTGTGGCGAGCATAGAATGGGCGCCGTGGTCAGACGGCTCTTCAGTTCTTCAAAAGCTCGTGCGCACTCGGGCGACCAAACGAACTTATGATCCTTCCTAGTCAGTTTTGTGAGAGGAAGTGCGATCCTCGAGAAGTTTTCCACAAAGCGCCTATAATAGCCGGCAAGTCCTAAGAAACTTCGGACTTCCTCTACGTTTTTCAACAAAGGCCACGCTCGGATCGCTTCTATCTTCGACGGATCTACCGCAATTCCATCTCCACTAACGACGTGACCAAGGAATGCTACTGACGGTAGCCAAAACTCGCACTTGGAGAACTTGGCATAGAGCTGACTCCTCCTCAAGGTGCTCAGAACGGCGTGCAGATGCCTTACATGCTCCTCTTCCGATTGAGAGTATCCCAAAATGTCGTCGATAAAGACTATCACAAATTGATCCAAATACTCACAGAACGTCCTGTTCATTAAGTCCATGAATACCGACGGTGCATTGGACAGACCGAACGGCATCACCGTGAACTCATAGTGCCCAAAGCGGGTACTGAATGCTGTTTTTGGAATGTCACATTCCCTTATCCGCAGTTGTTAATAGCCGGACCTTAGGTCCAGCTTGGAGTAAACCGTCGACCCCACCAATTGGTCGAATAGATCATCGATTCTTGGAATCGGATATCGGTTCTTCTCGGTCAACTTGTTTAGCTCTCGATAATCAATACATAGACGCAAGCTCCCGTCCTTCTTTTTCACAAAGAGGACCGGTGCACTCCAAGGCGATGAACTTGGACGTACGTAGCCTTGCTCTAGCAGCTCTTGCAATTGAACCTTCAGCTCTGCCAATTCCTTTGGCGTTATCCGGTACGGTGAGCGGGCCACAGGTTTGGCACCTGGCACCAACTCGATACGGAAATCGATCTCCCGCTGAGGCGGAGCCCCAGGGAGTTCGTTAGGAAACACATCGGCGTACTCCGCTACAACTGGGACATCACATAACCTGGGCATTGGCTCTGAAGTCTCCAACAAGGTGAAGAACAACTCGGCGCCTTTTCTCACCGCCTTAACCACCTGGAGAGCAGACATCAGCGTCTTGCTCGCTCCTCGCATACCGGCGAACATGGTTTCTCCTTCGGTGTCCCTTCCCAGAGTGATCTCCTTTGTATTGCAATCTATGCATGCCCGCTGCTCCGAGAGCCAGTCCATGCCGAAGATCACATCAAATTCAGCTAACGGTAATAACGACGCTTCCAAGTCGAAATCCTGACATCCGATCCGCACCTTCACACGGCTCTTCCTATCCGCACTCATTCGAGATCCATTGGGTAGCACTACTTCCAATCTATCCTCTACGAAGGTAGACGGCACTCCGATTCGCACAACGAAGTCCTCGGACAGAAAAGAGTGCGATGCACCCGTATCAAATAGAGCTCTCGCCGGATAGTTGAAAATTAGGACGAAACCTAATTGCACGCAAATAAAGCATATAGTCGTACCACAGTATGAATTATATATATAGCTGAAAAAGCTAACTTCTAATTCGTACCTGTGACGACATCAGTTTGTCGTATAGCTTCTTGTTGGCCAAGCGAATAGACTCTCGGCTGAGTCGGAATGTGCTGGGAAGCCGAAGACTCCGCAGCTTTACCCTTTTCGGCAGCACGAGCATAATCCACCGCTCGAATACCAGCCTTCGGGGGACCACTTCGACACACCGCAGCTTTGTGTCCCACCTTCCCGCAGGTGAAACACGTAATAGGAGTCCGCGCGGTCGTGGCTCCCAAAACATTTGAAGGAGCTGGTTCCGCCTGTTTGAACTTCCTTTTGTTCCTTCTGAAATCCGACTTGGACTGAGAGGCCGGCGCATGAAACTCAGGTTTCTTTACAACACCCCTTGCTTATACCCTCTTCATGTCCAACTCCAAAGATCTGGCAGTTTGCACCATCACTTGGAAGCCAAACGTCATAGGGCCTGCAAGGAGCAGCCTCAACTCGTCCCGAAGACCTTCATAGAACTTACTTGTCTTTGTCTCCTCATCCTCCACCAAGGACCCTGCATAGCGACTCAGTCTGGTAAACTCATGCAAGTAATCGTCAACGGAGTGATCACCTTGTGTCAACCTCAAGAACTGGTTTTGCAACGCAATGCGCTGGGCAGAGGGGATAAACCTTTGGAGGAACGACTTTGAAAACTCAGCCATTGTAATTTCAGTAATATCTCTACCGCAGAACTTATGCAGCTCCTGCTCTTCCCACCACAGCACAGCCTCTCCATCAAGAAGGAAAGTGGCTAAGGTGACCATCATGGCTTCGTCCGTCGCTGTCGCCCTCAGAGTTCTTCTAACTCTTGACAACCAGTCTTCTGCCTCCGTTGGGGACTCAGATCCCGAGAAGGTAGGAGGATTAAAGCTCAGGAAATGCTTTAATTGCTGGTCATGCGCTCGCCCCGCAACTACTTGCGTAACTTGAGGTTCCACCCTCGGCGCTACCGCAGGTTCTACTGCAGCTACAGGCACAGGGGCCTCCACCCTTGGTTCCGCCCCAGGTTCCACTGCAGCAATAGCCTCAGTGGCCACATCCGGAGTAGGAGTAGCAGGCTGGACTAGCCTTTGGGGTTGTGCGTTGATCATCGCAAAGGCCGCTTCTGCGACTAATTTGATCATTTCAGCAGAAGGAGTGGTCGCTGGCACTTCAGCCGACCCACTACTTTCAGCAGTGTTACGGGGTCGAGACTGCCCCGCAGCACTTCTAGTCACCTATAATCATGCAAAGCACAATTTAGTGAGCCAAAACATATCAAACATCATTCATGGGACGCTCAGGTTCCGCAAACAAGTATGTTTTCTTTTCATTCCTAAGTGGACATTCTTATTAGTTTTTGTCGTTTTAGGTGAATGCACAACCCGTGCGCACCACCCCTTAAAAGGAATTCGTCCCGAATTCGCTGAACTACGGATCGACGCCTTAAGTCCGATACCAAATTGTAACACCCTGCCAGTACAGATAGTATAATAGTAAGTCCGGCCGGGACCCCACGCCATACAAACCACACTAGCTAGGAGTTAAAAGGTCATAAACAGAAAAGTAACAACTAAACGAGAGTACAACACGTAAGCGGAAGCATTAATTAAACCATTCAAATAGAACTGTCCACTATCATAGGAATGTATCCTGAATAAGAGTTACGGCCTTAAGGCCTTACATTCATCCAATGCACAAAACTCCAAAAGCATACATCGGCACGCAGGCCGGCCATACATGAATAACAGGAAAAGGGCTGGCCTTCGAGGGCCAACATTGCAAAGGGCTATCGCCCGCTATTTCCCGCTAGGCTCACCGGCACCTGCATAAGAACATTCCACCAAGCGGTGGCAAACAAAGTAACGGTCAGCACAGCTGACCAAATTATAACGACCCCACCCCTTTTCCGGGGCGGCGGAGCTTCTACCCTGCAAGCAAGCCATACTAGCACAAGTACTAAATATAAAGAAAGTGCAAACTACACAAGGTGAGGTTTCAAGCACAATCAATCTTCTAGGTTGAGCATCAAAAGAGAGGGGAACCTAGGTATGCACATGATGTTGGTTGGGTTCACCCGAAGGTTCCCCACAACCGCCTAAGCAATTGCAAGAGGCTAATCATAACATCCATTTCACAAAACACTCCACCGTAAGGGCCACAACCTTGGGTGGAAACAAGAGCTTTTGGTCGGTCTAGGTATGACACCTTCCACGACCTCTCCCATGATCACACGGCTTTCCTGAGGAAGGGACCTCTTACCGATCTGCATGGAAACGGGTTCGGTTTAGCTTTGCCCGTGCTCTAATCGTCGCGATCTATCGCACGACGCGGGTACGGCTTCGCCTCGGCCCGTAAGGGTTTAGCACTTTCAAGTGCTACACTAATTATACGCTACGCACCTAACCCCTTCACAAGGGTCTAGGTTTCACGAATACTCAACAAGGGAGGTGCAATACGCTCCGCATCAATTTCGTGGTGAAGGTTTGCCTTCAACCAAACTCAAAGCATGGGGCTTTCGTTAGCATCTTCACAAGACGCCTATACTTATTTCCCGCATTACTATAGATGATTTCACGGAGTCATTCTCCGGCACGCATTCTAGGCCTAACCTAAATGCAACGTCGCAAATCAAGCATCACCGATTCGGGCTCACGGCCACGAATAGGCTTCACACAAAATGCCTAAATCCGCACGACAACCGGATTTTCTACATGCAATAATGCCGGGGACGGACACAATCTACCCGGAGTTCCGAAGAACTTGAGGAAATCCTACACTTCACCCATTTGGTGAAAGGGATTCCTCATGCAAGCATAGAAAGAGCAATGAAAGGACAAATACAAGTCCAAAGTTCGGGAGGAAGAATCGTTACCCTAGTCGCGTTCTTTTTCGCCATAGATCTGAGATTCTACACGGAGAGAAACGACCGCACCGGGCTGCACTCTCCAAATCTGGAAACGGCTCGCGAAACCGAGCTCCGGAGCTCCGTCAATGGCGGGATCTACCTTCTTCTTCCTTGGCTCCTCCTTCTTTCTCTAGGGTTTGGAGAGAGAATGGCTTAGAGAATATGAGGGTTTAACCCCCTCTCATCAGCCCTAAAGGTCTCCCGCAACTAAACCTAGCCGTTGGATCAATTTCCAAAAGATTTGGACGGTCCGATCTTCTTCTCCGCTCAAAATCGCGGAACAGAATAAACAGGGCGCACGATCGCTGGCGCACGATCACTGGTCGTGCGCGAAGAGGGAAATGGTCGTGCGCACTGTCCGAGACAGAACTCGATTCTCTTCTGAATTAACGCACGATTGCTGGCGCACTATCACTGGTCGTGTGCGAAGAGGGAAATGGCCATGCGCTAAGAGCAGAAAGGGAAGATTTAGCCTGCTTCAAGTGCAGCACTACCACTCCGCCTACTTCGCTGAACCATGATTTTTGGGGTGTTACACTTGTTCTGTCAAAGCATGGATCACGCCCTGAAGGACTGTTCCGAGTATCTTCGCCAATTGGACGAGGATGATGAGCCGGATATCCGGATCGTCCCGAGTCCTACTTCCGGCAGCACACCTTCAACATCTGTTTATGTGTCCGTGTCACCTTCATCTTGTGAATGGTATGATGTGGACACAGTCACCAGATGCGTGGCTGATCTAGGCTCTGACAGGGCCGAGCCTATCTCCCCCATGCATCCATCATCTAGCGTAGATTTGATTCTCTGTGAGGAATCAGTGCTTGACTTTCATCCAAGCACCATTCCTTCCCCTGTTGTGCATTCTACTATGCTCATCTCCGACGACATTGTTGATGATGTGTCGCAAGATGAGGCTGGCGATCTATGTATTGTGCCTACTCCTATGGAGGAGGACAACCTTTTAGGTGAAGAGGAGCTTTCCTCAGCACCGGTGGAGGAAGTCCAAATCCCAGGCATGGCCCTTGTTGATCCCGCCGAGCCTTGTAGCATTGATGACAATGCAAACATTATTTTACTTTCCCAACCTGTTGGGAATGAGTCTGGGACCACTCCTCCGCTTGATTGTTATTTATGTTCTTCTTCTCTTTTATTTCTTGACCCCCTTTCTTCTATATCTGAGCCTGTGCAGGTTGAGTTTTCGCAGGTACTACAGGAGGACTTGGAGCATTCTGCTAAAGTCAATGATGAGTGTATCCTGTCATGTGAGGAGGTTGACCCCCCTCCATAGAGGAAGCCTCATTCATTGCCTTTTCCTCCTGCTGTCGCCCTGAAGACGATACCTTGCTAGGCAAGGATTTATTTTGTGGTGAGATGAGTGAGGACCAGGCCTCCTCCTCTTCTTATTTCCTATTTCCTCTACCTGTGCTGCGCAAGTATTATTATACAGGTAGAGGGGTAACTGTTTTATCGCCGTATCGGTACCGGCCACCGAAACGGATAATGGAACAGTTACCCGTGCACTTTTTATTCCATAGGCCTATAAGCTAGAGCTGTACAAATGCCAAATAAGTCGTGCTGGGAAGACAATAACCCCAGTACTTATCTTAATTTTCTTGCATTGTATTTTTCGTTAAGTATAATAGTTAGTTAAATTTCAATTCAGTTTTAGCTTTTCTATTTTCTTTTTGTTTTTGCGGAGCTTACCCCTGCAGGACATTCCTATGGAAGGCGGTGGTCGTGATTCTTCGTATGGCGGAGGTGCGGCCTGGTCATACGCGTCTTCTGGTATGCTCACTTGCTGAGCATTGGGTACCCTCTTCCCCTAAATTTGTTTTAGAATATCTTAATGCATAGTTTAAGTCCGGGGGAGAGTAGTTGTGTTTACCCGCTCACATGCACACTGCATATGCATACTCGAAGCTTTTATTGATTTATTTTGATCAGATCATTGCAACACACACCACTTGCACCCACTTGAGCGTATGCTTAGCTGTTTGCGTGCCGCAAGTTAAACTCACTTCGTGAGTAAGGTTCGGGCAAATCATTGTGCTGGCCTTTAAATTATATAGTGAAGTAATATGTTGACTCCGGTGTTCCTAGTCTAATGCTTTTGTGAGCATGGAGATTTGTGTAGATTAGATTCCTTTTTATACTATTAGTCTTATACATTTCTATTAGTATAAATAATGTTTGCTCTACTCAAATGGTGAATCCGGTTGGAATCAAAAGGTAGTATACGGGTGTGTGTAAATTATCGCTAGACGTGTATTGCTTGTGCCGGGAGGAATGATAACCTTTCTCGGTGACTAAGAACTCGCCCCAAGCGATTCTTGAAACATTGGCATTGGATAATTCTGTTGCGCAAGAATGACGTAGGCCATCATTTTGGCCCGGTTGAGCTTTTGTGCCAATCTTAATATCTAATCCTCGTTAGCCCATTTGTGCCTACCCCATCCCTTTGATTCAGCCCCACATTTTATTCCACCCAAAACCAAATATGCCGATCCTAGTCACATACCCAAAGCTGAGCTTTAGCTGTTTTCAAATTTGTATTTTGGAATGTTGCTGTGGTGATGTTAAACTTGGAGATGTGGTTGTACTCCCTTGAACATTTGCTGAATTTAAAAAATATATAATTAGAAAAAGAAATGAAAAAAAAAAGAAAAAAATGAGAAGGAGTTTAATTGAAAATCTCTTTGAGATATGTATTTTGGAGTAGGCGGTGCACATACCCACGCGTGCAAATCCAAGTCTGAGGGTGTGGTGCATCCGCGTATTTTTGTTGCTGCGGGGATAGAGTTATTGTTTAAGCTCATTTGGGTTAGGTGCTTTAAGCCATCCTGTTTATCATTGTTTACCTCACCGTAACCCAAGCCCCATGAAAAACCTGAAGTCCTACCGACTCACGCACTAAACTAATCTAGTGCTGTGGAGAGAATGTGACCGGGCGAGCGTATGGTCACGAACCCGTTGGATTTCGGTGGAGTTTGTCCCAAACCCCAGCTTGGGAAATGCTCATCTCAGCGTGTATTTTACTTTCTCCGTATGCGTGACCGATTGACTCACCGTGATTCACCTTTATGAGTAGTAGTTATATTTATTTACTCCATTAGAAATATATAAACTATGTGAATAATTAGAAACCCTATCTACTATTTCTCTATGCACTTGAGCATGCGACTTCGCATGGTACTCCTCGATGTAATTTTAAGCTAGCTATTTATTTTTCCCCGCCTGCTTTGGATGTGTTTGCTCGGGACGTGCAAACAGGTAAGTCTGGGGGTGTGATGAGTCCAGTTTATATAGTGAATTCCGGACTCATCTGGGCTAGTTTTCATGCACATGCACTTCACTTTAGGCCTATATTCAATTCTATTTGATCACGTTGCCCATTTCATTGCTTAGTGCACATTTATGCCCATCTTGGTGTGATTTCATGTATTTCTGTGGTCTAGTATATTTTCATGCAGGTCCAAGGGTTGTGCGACACTCGGGATGGGTTCTGGGGGATTTTCGGTCGAAAAAGCCACTGGTCGTGCGTTTTCCTTCTCGCACGACCAGGCGCACGACCATTGGTCATGCGTTAATTCTCGTCCCTGAATGAGCCCTGATTGAGCGACAGCGCACGATCATTGGCCTTCTTCGCGCACGACCACTGGTCGTGCGCCACTGACCGTGCGATTTTGTGCAGATCTGGCTATGCTACAGGTTCTTCGCGCACGATCAGAGGAATTTCTTCGCGCACGACCATTGGTCGTGCGCCGTTGACCGTGCGCGTTGTTTATTTCTGCTCCGCCTATAAATAGAAAGACGCGATTTTAAGTCGGGGATCACTGCCAGACCGTCGTTTTCTGCCTATTTCGGGGGGCTCCGACTCCTCCAGCGCCGCCCACCTTAGGGAGGATCTCCGGGCAAGCTTTCAACGCCAAATCTTCGCCGGAGCTTCCTCTCGGCCATCTCCTTCCTCCAAGAGCTTCAAGAAGGGAGTCAACCTAGCCTTCTTCTTCAAGATTGGAGCAGCTTGTGATCATTCCTCCGGTTCGTGACACGAAGAAGACGGGTCCACTGGAAGGTAGTGACAGCCTACTCTACCACGGACGCAGTTGAGGACCGAGCTTGGACGCGGATTGACAACCCTACGATTCCTTCCGTGAATCCTCAACAAGACTTCGGAGTCGGTCGATTTCGCACACTCACCTCCTCTTATAGTTGATAGTTTAGTTGGATTTCTTATATGTTTGACGAAGTATACTTTTATTTGTTAACATTAGTATGAAATCATGTCTATGTGATTGAGTAATCTTGTTATATTTTCATTTGAGGTGTGCCATGTGGTGTGGATTGTTTGTTGTGTTGTGCCGCCCTAACAATTGTTAGTGGTGTGCTTTGCGAAGAGGTGCTTGCGACCCTCATTCCGCCGCTCTCACCACCCCATCCGCTAGCCTACTCGTCCATCCGCCTAGCGATTTGGTGCATTGCGGCCCGTGTAGCCTTCCATCCCGCCTGGCGAAGCAGTGCGCTCAAGGCCTGCATAGGAGTAGTCGTAGCTATTTTATTTTGTTTTCCGCAATCCAAACCAAGCCTCCCACAATCCATCCGACCTTAAGGATTTCAATCTCAAGTCCTCCTCATTAGTCAACCCCACCTTACTGTGTTCCTTCCGAGATCGATACTTGGGGATTCATTCCCATTTTATATTACTTGAACGATCGGTACACTACCGTTTCGTGCCGCAGTCGAGCTACCGCCTATAGCGGTGAGCGAGATTTGTGCATCAATTTTCTCGGGACGAGCAAATGGTTAAGTCTGGGGGTGTGATGAGTCCCATTTATATACACTTTTATGGACTCATCCGGGCTAGTTTTCACTCTTGTGCACATCCGTTTCGAGCTATTATTGCTAATATATCTCTTATACACACTTGCACGCACATACGTGCTTTGTGCTCTATTCAGGCCCATTTTGGTGTGCGTTTGCGCTCCATCTTGTTGGGGGTAAGCACATGGCGCTCCCCAATCCTTTTTATATGATTAGTTGGTGCTGGAAGTGTATTCTCAGCTGGATTGCTATTCTTGCAGGTGGTTGAATCATCCTATTTTGCCCAGAAATCATGATCGTTAATATCGCACGATCGTGCGTTTTCCTTGACGCACAGATGGCTGTGGTCGTGCGCCTTCTTCTGGGTAGAAAAATGTTGATCTGACTTTGTTTGTGCATTTTTACGCATGGGCAGTTGCCCGTGCGCGAAGGAAACGCACGATCGCCTGTTTTGCCTGGTTTTTAGCCAATCTGGTTTTGGTCGTGCGTTTTACGCACGGGAGGCTTCGACCGTGCATGAGTAAACACATGGGCACTGCTGCTTCTTCCTCAAGGCATTTCATTTCGTTAAATAATGCACGGGAAACGCATGGTCGTGCGTTCGACCGTGCGTGACTAATTTCTGCTGTTTTAGTATTTCAAGTAGGAAATCTTCTGCTGGAAAAAGAGACCCGCGAGAAAAACTCTGGATGCCCGCCATTTCCGCCCATTTTGCATCTCCATCACCGCCTGACCTAGGAGGATCTCCGACAACCTGTCCTGCAAATCTTCTGCCAAAGTCTCTCCTTGGCCTCCTCCATCATCTACGAGTTCAAGAACGCCATCGACGGAAGATTTCTGCTACATTCAAGGGATCTCCAATAAGAGTAGCTGGAGCTAGACCACGAAGAAGACGGGTAAACTAGAGGAAGGTGACATCTCCTCTGTACCCCGGACGCAATTGAAGACCGAGCATGGACGAGGCTTGACAGCCCTGCGATTCCGGTCGCGAATCTTCAGCATAGTCTTCGACCTTCGGTGACCTCTTTCCCTTTTGTGTATAGTTTAGGATTTTTTCATGGTATGATGTTCTTTCCTACGGATGATGTTCATAACTGTGTTTATGTTATTGTGATTTCATTTCGGTGAAATGTGTTGTGGTTTATGAGATTTGAGGAGCGCCCTAGTCCGCCATCCACTCCACCGTTCTATAGAGCGCCGCACTAGCAATTGTTAGCTGCGTGTTCCGCGACGAGGTGCCTACGACCCTCATTCCGCTGGTTACAAAACATCCATCTGCTAGCCTTCTCGTCCACCCGCTCACTGAAGCACGACATCGCAGCCTGCATTCCATCCTGAGTCCCGACAAGCGAAGCGGAGCTCTAGGCCCGCATTTTCTTTCACTGTTGCTAATCTAGGGAAACCAAAATCAAAACACCCCTTTTTATTAATTACATAAGAATCTATATAAGTAGTTCCATAACAAGAATTCATACAACCCAACTTGCAGTCCTCTGAGAATGATATTCGGGGAGTCTCTCCCAATTTTACTACTTGAACGACCAGTGCACTTGCCATAATTGCATCATCTTCCAAAGTCGCCTAGATCTGGAAGGCGAACGAGCATGTACGAGCGAGTTTATGAGCCTAGCGATATCGTCATAGTAATGTAAGACGAACAGAGGTTATCATCCATCAAAAATAAATATCACTGTTTCTATCAAAAAATGTTATCTATCAAAAATTATAATCTCAACTCTGTGAGAAACAACATAAATGTTCAAACACCGATCTTTACCTTGGCTAAGGAGCATAATCGGAAGAGTTTGACTCATCGTCCTCCTCGTCATCCCGCCCCTCGTCCTCGCTCGCATCAAGGATGTCTGAAAGAAGTCCTTCCGTTGTCAGCTTCTCGCCCCCTGGCGTCAGCAGGCCCGACACCTAAAGTTTGGCTAAGACCAAGTCACGGGAGGCAAGGGCTATCTCCCGACGATGTGTTGATAACTCCTGTGAAGACATGAACATTCCCTCTGCCCGACGAGAAGGTCCGGCCTCCGAGGAAGGTTGAGCGGCCATCGTCGATTCCAGCTCGACAATACAAACTTGTGTCGACTCCAGCGAGATCTGGCTAGCCTACAAGTCACACTCCAGCCTAGAGATCATATCCGCCGTGACCATCTGCTCTTCATATAGAGACGTGAAGGGGAAGGTTAAAAAAGCAAAAGAAAAAGGTTGTGTATGAATTAGATGTTGGAGTTACCATTGTGATCTAGAAGTGGTCAAACATGTAATGTCACTGCCAACGCGATATGAGCCTGCAGGGTCGCACATAAGAGCATGTGGAGAAGTTGGAAGATTGACTGTGTTGGTAAAGGTTACCAATCATCATAAAGAATGGGGAAGTCCAGCAATTGTTGCTGTCTGAATTCGTCGGATATGACTTGTTGGATTCGTCGGAATTCGTCGGATCATTCCGGGGAATCCCGACGAATTGTCACAGAGATCCTTCACTCGGCAAATGTTGCTGTCTGATTGGATTCGTCGGAATTCGTCGGATCATTCCGTGGAATCCCGACGAATTGTCACAGAGATCCTTCACTCGGCAAATGTTGCTGTCTGATTGGATTCGTCGGAATTCGTCGGATCATTCCGTGGAATCCCGACGAATTGTCACAGAGACCCTTCACTCGGCAAATGTTGCCGTCTGATGTGATTCGTCGGAATTCGTCGGATTGTCCCGTGAAAACTCGACGAATGTTGTTCCGTGGAATCCCGACGAATTATTACAGAAAACTGTTTCTGTGTGGACTGCGGATAGCGATTTTTTAGGTCTTTTATACTTCGGGTATAAATAGACGGTTCGACGGTTCTTCTTTAGCATCCACGATTATTACGCGAAGACGAAGAGACGAGACGGAAGAAGTTCCGCCTCACGAACCCTAGCCGACGGAAGTGTTCCGCCGTCTTGATCGCCTTCGCAGATCTCCCCTCCGGCGATCGTCGCCGTGATTGTTCTTCCTGGAGCGAACCTAGCAGTTCGTGGAAGTGCAAAGGTGCAGTCGTTCTTCTCCCGGCTCGTGTGAATCACTGTAGAGACGTAGACATTATTCTACGTGAGGACTCGCATAGCCGCTGAAAGCAATCTTCTTCTTGGAGCACCTTGGTTGGATTTGATCCAATCCCGCAAAGGTAATTTCATACCTAGCATTTTTATTAACTTCTTGATTCAACATTCATGGCCCGATCAAAGTCTTTTGGGTTGTTTCTCTTTATTTCCGCTGCGCCTACATGTGATGTATGGTTATAGAAAAACCCAACAGTGGTATCAGAGCCAGGTTCTGGTCATGAATGTTGTTTCAGAAGTTAGGTTATTCCAGTACGTGCAAATCTAGGTATTTGGAAGCGTTCTAAATGTCAAGATTTCTTCTTGGAATATCACATTTGATGTGATTTTGTGTGGTTTCTGGTGGTGGGATTTCAAAAATTTGGTCAGACCACCGTCAGGGGCGCGGCCCCTTGGAACCCCGCCAGGAATGTCTGTGATTTTGTGGTAATTTCTAATTGTTAGAAATTGTTGTCTCCTTAGCAGTAACCGTCCCTCAAGTGGTTAATGAACCCTTGTATTGTTTTGGATTTTGAATCCAACAATGAGAGACGAGCTTGTCTACTGCTTTAAGTCGAGTAGCCTTTGCCTTTGTCCAATGCATGTAAATCTGAAGATTTGGAAGAGTTCTAAATGTCCAGATTTAGCCCTTCCGTCTATCAAAGGTTGATAGTCTTATGTTGTGCACATAAGGGATGCATGTGGATTTTAGAAAGCTTGTTTTTCTGTGGATGTGCACTTTGATCAAATGTTGATCATGGTTAAGTGTTAACCTATTATTTAAAAATTAAAATCCCTTCATCAAATATTAAGTGTTCGGATGCCTTCCGATGGATGACACTCTTCCTGCCTCGATCGATGAAGTGTGGGCTTGCCAAAGCAAGGTGCATCAATCTATCTTGGTAAGGGTGCGAGCGGATAATTGTGATATCCCACTGTCGACATCGGGTATAACTTAACTAGGTGACCTCAAAGGTTGAGTGCCTAGAGGCATAGGGTTGGCATGCACCATATGATGGATGCGAATAAGGAGTTATTCACCAACCATACAAGAGTTGCATGAGGATGCAATTGGCAAGCGTTGCCTACCTAAATAACCGCATTATGAGAGGAACGCCAAAGCGGACTCGTGGTGTTGGTGAAATACGGATCTTGTCCACTAAGAGAGTAGCTCGCATGGACTCTCCGAATTGATAGTGAGGGCTATCAATTTGAATAAAATAGTGGGAGTATTTAATTGAAGTCCAAATTAAAATAAATTATATTTTGAAATTTTGGTACTGATTAGATTCTGCATGAATTCTTGTAGAATTCCATGGCAAGTGGTTCACATTCCACCTTGTCCCTAAGAGCTATCCTTGAGAAGGACAAGCTTAGTGGGACGAATTACATGGACTGGTATAGGAACCTGAGAATTGTTCTCAGACAAGAGCGAAAGCTCTACGTCTTGGAAGAAGAAGCCCCCGAGGTGCCGACCGGGAATTCATCCCGTGTTGATAAGGATGCTTATAAGAAGTATACCGATGACGCCTTAGACGTCGAGTGCCTTATGCTTGCCACCATGAACTCTGAGCTTCAGAAGCAACACGAGAACATGGGGTGCAAGGAGATTGACGAGCACCTAAAGAAAATGTTTCATGGGCAAGCTCGTCAAGAGAGGTTCGTTGTCACGAAGGCATTATTTCAGTGCAAAATGGGAGCTCGAGACTCGGTTGGTACTCACGTACTCAAGATGATTGGGTATATAGAGAACCTGGAGAGACTGGGTTTTCCTCTGGGTCAAGAGTTGGCCACAGAACTTATCCTGCAATCGTTGCCGGATAGTTATGAGCAGTTCGTCTTGAACTACAACATGAATGAAATAGACAAGACACTGCCCGAGCTCCTAGGCATGTTGCGAACTGCCGAGATAAACATGAAGAAGGCCAAGCCTGCTAGTCCCATATTGATGGTACATAAAGGCAAGGGTAAGTCCAAGGGATTCAAGAAGACGAAGGTGGGACCTAAGTCACATCTTGAGCCCAAATCTTCTGCGCTGAAAAAGAAGAGCACCGTGAAGGAAGGGAAATGCCACCACTGTGGCAAGGCTGGTCATTGGAGGAGGAATTGTCCTTCGTACATTGACGGTCTGCGGAAAATGAAAGGAGGTATGACTTCCGCTTCGAATATTTACGTTATAGAGATAAACCTTTCTGCTCCTTCATCTTGGGTATTAGATACCGGATGTGGTTCTCACATTTGTACAAATGTGCAGGAACTGGGAAGGAGGAGATTGCTGAGTAAAGGAGAGGTGGACATGCGCGTCGGCAATGGAGCAAGAGTTGCTGCTGTAGCCGTAGGGGTTTACCGTCTTTCTTTGCCCAGTGGGCTTGTAATAGAACTTGATAATTGTTATTATGTTCCGGCCATAACTAGAAACATTATATCCATTTCATGCTTAGACATGATTGGATTTTCTTTTATAATTAAGAACAATTGTTATTCTATATTTAAGAATGATGTTTGTTATGCTGTAACTCAATTGTTTAATGGTCTTTATGTTTTGAACCTGGACCATCCGATCTATAATGTAGATAATAATAAAAGACTAAGAACAAATGACTCAAATCCTACATATCTCTGGCATTGTCGTTTGGGCCATATAAACGAGAAGCGCATATCCAAGCTCCATAAAGATGGACTATTGGACTCATTTGATTATGAATCATTTGAGCGATGCGAGTCTTATTTATTAGGCAAAATGACTAAAGCCCCTTTCACTGGTTATACTGAGAGGGCTGAGGATCTTTTGGGTATAGTACATAGTGATGTATGCGGACCCATGAGTTCTATGGCTAGAGGTGGGTATTTCTACTTCGTTACATTTACTGATGATTTCAGTAGATACGGATACGTGTATCTTATGAAGTGCAAATCCGAAACCTTTGAAAAGTTCAAAGAGTTCAAGAATGAAGTGAGAACCAATTGGGTAAAAAGGTTAAAGCACTCCGATCTGATCGAGGTGGCGAATACCTGAGTCATGAGTTCCGTGATCATCTGAAAGAGTGTGGTATTGTATCACAGCTCACTCCACCTAGGACACCGCAGCATAATGGTGTGTCTGAGAGGAGAAATCGTACTCTGTTAGACATGGTACGGTCGATGATGAGTCATGCAGACTTGCCTGTTTCCTTTTGGGGTTTTGCTTTAGAGACTGCTGCAATAACACTGAATCGCGCTCCAACGAAAACGGTTCTAAGGACACCATATGAGATATGGACTGGGAAGCGTCCTATTATGTCATTCATTAAAATTTGGGGCTGTGAGGCATACGTACGACGTCAAATGCCTGACAAGCTGGAACCCAAATCAGATAAGTGTTATCTGGTGGGATATCCTAAGGAAACGAAAGGATATTACTTTTACCTACCGTCTGAGGGCAAAGTGTTTGTCGCAAGGACGGGTGTCTTCTTGGAGAAAGAGTTCTTGTCAAGAAAGACGCAAAAGGTAGAACTTGAAGAAGTTCAAGAACCACAAGTAGTGAATGAACCAGAATTGGATTCTGAGCCAGGACTACAAGATGTTGTAGCTAGAGAACCTGCTCAAGAGACACAAGTCCTACGTAGATCTGGTAGACCAAGATTTGAGCCTGAGAGATATGGATTTCTCGTGTCTCAAATAGGTAATGTGTTGCTTATGGATCATGATGATGAACCAGCAACCTACCAAGAAGCTATGAATGGACCGGACTCCGACAAATGGCTTGAGGTTATGAAATCCGAAATGGACTCCATGTATACAAACCAAGTTTGGAACTTGGTGGAACCACCTGAAGGGGTACGACCCATAGGGTGCAAGTGGGTCTTCAAGAAGAAGACCGACATGGATGGGAATGTACAGACATTCAAAGGGCGACTGGTGGCTAAGGGTTTCAAGCAAATTCATGGTGTTGACTATGATGAGACCTTTTCCCCTGTTGCCATGGTAAAGTCCATTAGGATATTGCTTGCTATTGCTGCGTATTATGACTACGAGATCTGGCAGATGGATGTCAAAACGGCTTTCCTAAATGGAAACCTCCTTGAGGAAGTGTACATGACACAACCCGAGGGTTTTGTATCCCCAAATGAAGCCACTAAAATATGCAAGCTGAATAGGTCCATATATGGATTGAAACAGGCCTCTAGAAGTTGGAATCTTCGTTTTGATGAGAAAATCAAAGAGTTTGGTTTTGTTAAGAACGAGGATGAGCCATGTGTTTACAAGCGAATCAGTGGGAGCATTGTTTTCTTCCTGATATTGTATGTAGATGACATACTGTTGATCGGGAATGACATACCTACCCTGAAAGTTGTTAAGAACAACCTAAGGAACTGCTTTTCTATGAAGGACTTGGGTGAAGCGACTTACATACTCGGTATTAAGATCTATAGAGATAGATCGAAGAAGTTGCTGGGTTTGACCCAGAGTACGTACATTAAGAGGGTGTTGAAGCGGTTCAACATGCTTGAGTCCAAGAAAGGATTTTTGCCCATGTATCATGGTGTAAATCTCTCTAAGGACCAGTGTCCAAAATCTTGTGAAGATAAGGACCGTATGAAGTTGATTCCATATGCTTCGGCAATTGGGTCAATCATGTATGCGATGTTATGTACTCGACCCAATGTCTCTTTTGCTTTGAGCATGACTAGCAGGTATCAGTCTGATCCCGGTGAATGTCACTGGATAGCCGTAAAGAATATCCTGAAGTACTTGAGAAGGACTAAGGATGTATTCTTGGTGTATGGTGGAGAGTAAGAGCTCGTTGTAAGTGGTTACACGGATGCCAGCTTCCAAACTGATAGAGATGATTCGAAGTCTCAGTCAGGGTTTGTGTTTTGCCTAAATGGAGGAGCTGTGAGCTGGAAGAGTTCCAAGTAAGAGACAGTTGCTGATTCTACAACTGAGGCCGAGTATATCGCTGCGGCAAATGCAGCGAAGGAGGCTGTATGGATTAGGAAATTCATCGGCGAGCTAGATGTAGTTCCTAGCATTGTTGGTCCCGTAGTTCTCTACTGCGATAACAATGGTGCAATTGCACAATCTAAGGAACCTAGATCCCATCAGCGCTCCAAGCACATACTTCGGCGGTTCCATCTTATTCATGAGATTGTCGAACGAGGAGATGTGAACATTTGCAGAGTGCCGACTGAGGAGAATATTGCAGATCCACTGACAAAGCCTCTCGCGCAAAGAAAGCATGAGGTCATACTAGAACAATGGGTATACGATACCTGAGTGATCAACTCTAGTGGGAGTCTTGTGGGTTGCATGTAAAATAAATATTCTGTTGGCTGTTTATTATTTATTCATATGATGAATTGTGTACCAATTATTTCTTTTTACAATTAATGGCAAGTTCTTTTATTACGATATACTGTTTCTATATGATAGAATAAAATTCGTGATAAATACCCTTAGAATGTTCGCTTCCATAGGACATCAAGTACGTGACTTGAATGTGAGAGCCTATGATTTCGAAGCTTCATTCTTAAAAGGTCCCTGGTCGAGGTATCATCATAGAAGCTAAAGGTGATGATGATACATTAAGACTAGCATGTGTGTTGACTGATGACCGGTTCTCACAGGTCATGATATTGTGATATCAAGTCATCACGTGGGTACTTGTTAGTGAACAAGTTGTACTGGACAGACCCAACCTGAGACTACTTTGTGGATTGTTACTTAAAAGTGCCACAAGTAGGTCTCATTTGACAATGGTGTTGTGGTCCTTTGACCTGAAGTCACAGCATTCATCGAGTGAGGAAGAGCATGCTTTGATGTCATCTAAAGTCTTCCTTGAAGAAGGTTGATGATAAGGGTGGTCGTTGGGTACGTTACGAATCATTTGGGTGTTTGGGTGTGAGCAGATATGGGATTTGTCCTCCTATATAACAGGAGTTGCATCCATTAGCCCCTTGATGGAATTGGACTGAGAAATGCATGACCATGCTTGGTTGAGTCAATATGTGATATTGAGCTCACCATTCTCTGGAAGTCCATTCTAGATCAAGAAACTTGGATTGAGCTATTAAGAGGGTGACACGGTCCATGCCTCTAGTTCTTTCCGGATGTAAGGGACAAAGGGACAAAGACAACGCTGGAACATTGGTCATAAAGTCTTATGAGTTATGAACTCTTATTGCTTGGGGAGCAATGATGCATTGCTAGATGCCGCTCATTGTTTATGAAGTTTTTTGTTTGATACTTTCAAGATCAAGTGGGAGACTGTTGGAGTTACCATTGTGATCTAGAAGTGGTCAAACATGTAATGTCACTGCCAACGCGATATGAGCCTGCAGGGTCGCACATAAGAGCATGTGGAGAAGTTGGAAGATTGACTGTGTTGGTAAAGTTTACCAATCATCATAAAGAATGGGGAAGTCCAGCAATTGTTGCTGTCTGAATTCGTCGGATATGACTTGTTGGATTCGTCGGAATTCGTCGGATCATTCCGTGGAATCTCGACGAATTGTCACAGAGATCCTTCACTCGGCAAATGTTGCTGTCTGATTGGATTCGTCGGAATTCGTCGGATCATTCCGTGGAATCCCGACGAATTGTCACAGAGATCCTTCACTCGGCAAATGTTGCTGTCTGATTGGATTTGTCGGAATTCGTCGGATCATTCCGTGGAATCCCGACGAATTGTCACAGAGACCCTTCACTCGGCAAATGTTGCCGTCTGATGTGATTCGTCGGAATTCGTCGGATTGTCCCGTGAAAACTCGACGAATGTTGTTCCGTGGAATCCCGACGAATTATTACAGAAAACTGTTTCTGTATGGACTGCGGATAGTGATTTTTTAGGTATTTTATACTTCGGGTATAAATAGACGGTTCGACGGTTCTTCTTTAGCATCCACGATTATTACGCGAAGAAGAAGAGACGAGACGGAAGAAGTTCCGCCTCACGAACCCTAGCCGACGGAAGTGTTCCGCCGTCTTGATCGCCTTCGCAGATCTCCCCTCCGGCGATCGTCGCCATGATTGTTCTTCCTGGAGCGAACCTAGCAGTTCGTGGAAGTGCAAAGGTGCAGTCGTTCTTCTCCCGGCTCGTGTGGATCACTGTAGAGATGTAGACATTATTCTACGTGAGGACTCGCATAGCCGCTGAAAGCAATCTTCCTCTTAGAGCACCTTGGTTGGATTTGATCCAATCCCGCAAAGGTAATTTCATACCTAGCATTTTTATTAACTTCTTGATTCAACATTCATGGCCCGATCAAAGTCTTTTGGGTTGTTTCTCTTTATTTCCGCTGCGCCTACATGTGATGTATGGTCATAGAAAAACCCAACATTAGAGCCCTTGCAAACTACCAATAGCACCTCAAAACATCTACTCAATTTCGCCTTATCCTCGGCCACTCTGGCCCGTTTCTAGGCCTTAGCTTCGCGCTTCTCCGCATCTAATGTAAGCTTCTACAAAAGCGCGATCTCCTGCTGAGCACCGTGAAGGTTCCGGGCAGTCTAATGAGCAAGATCTGTGGCCCGCAACATCGCACGCGACCCTTGATCAGCGAGGAAGCGACGAGAAGCATGCTGAATAGGAGGATCTTGTTCGGCTGGTTGGATATTCGAGAGGTTTCGGGAAGCATATCGACTTCGGATCCCCTACCCTCCTATTTATAGAAAGCGCGGGGTGGGGGGCGTGAACTTATTACGCACGATGTTCTAGCTACTCTCTTGTATCGATGATTGAGTTAACTTCCTCACAAAAGGAACTTGCTCGGGCAACTTAAACTGCAGAGATGCGGAAATCACCACAACCTCATCACAAATACAGCGACAAACAGAGTTAAGCATAGAAATCCTGCAAAAGATGAAAACAACACAGACACAATGAGCAAACAAACCTCATCACAAATAATTGTTCAAAATTATTACAGATAGTCAGCATAATGTTCGTAGAATGCAAAAGAAAGATAAGGGTTATAGTTCGCAGATGGATCGTTGCGCCTGTCCGAGGTCGCGCTATGTCTCCCGGAAATACCCAACTGACGAGCAAAACCCATCTGCTCCCTAGCCCTTGCCATATGCTCCTCACTGAGGGGAATATGCTCATCCATGCGAGTAAGGGTCCCGAGGGATCCCATACTCGCCCGTATACCGCGAATATCTACCTTCTGTAGATCCTGACGATGTTCCACATCTGCCATCCACCGCTCTATCTCGTTAATAAGATAATGCTTTCCTTCCGAAGTCTCCAATCGATGCTCAAACCCCTCGATGTTCACAACGCGCCCCTCTAGCTGAGATATTCGCTCATGTACCCCATACGCCATCAACCTTTTGACTTTCATCTCAAGGTCGAGATAGGCAGATGACATCTTTGCCCTGTATTCTTGAGTAGGAAGGCCCTGTGCCTCGATAAAAGGTCGATCCCGGAGACATCGCTCGAGCTGGAAAAGGGATAAGTTAGTAAAAGAGCCACAAAAAGGCAGTTCGGCACATCATTTATACCTGCTCGCACTGGCGCTGCCCTCGGTTGATAATGAGGAGAGGGTGTTCGCCAAGGAACATCCTGGCGGGGAGGTGAAGCCAGTCGACGAGAAGACAGTGATCGTCGAGGGCTATGCTGGCGGTGAGGAGGAGAAGGTCGGTGTGGCGAAGGTGAGCATAGAGGAGAGCTATGTCACCCCCTTGAACGTCCACCCCATCCATTCCCGCCACCATAGTGATGGGGCGGAGGTGCCATGTCTAGCCGTCGAAGAAGAGGAACAGTCGCGGAAGAAGATCCCCCTCCCCTTCCCCCAGAAGTATGAAGATTCGGCATTTCTAGGTTTGAAGTGCGAGGAACCCCCAGATATGGAAGATGACTGTGAGATGGTGACTCTTAAGTTCTTCAAAGTTACCTGCCCTAAATGAATACCGCCCTCCACGCGCTCTGATAAAGGGGCCGGTTTGCAAAGAGGTTCCTGCTGCGGGAAAATGCCTGCGGGGATGACCGGGGGAGGCGGTAGGTGTTCGACACTCACACATTCTTCCACCAGAGGCATCTGCATATTCGACTCCACGGGAAGCTTACGTACAAAATAGCGTCAGCATCAATGAAGAGGCAGTATCACAATTTCGGTAAAGAGGCTATGATCACCTTCTGGGAGAGGTTCAGGAGGGGCGCTTAAACGCTCATCCTCGTAATCCAATCGGCGGATATCATCATCACCCAAACCCTCATCATTCAGCCGGGTTGGGGTCGCCTCAGGTAAGGAGGCCGCGGGATCGACACAAGTGCCCTCCTCGCTCAGCGGATTGGAATGGCGATCAGTGGAGTCTCTCTTCCTCTTGCGCGAATTGGATCTCTTCGTCTTATGCATCAACTTCCTCAATAATTCGACCTTCGCGAATATCTCCTCTGTAGTCATCATCTCACCAGGTATAAAATAGTGGCGTGCCATGGAAGGACCATCCCCCTCTATTTATAGATTTCGAAGGACCCCTCCTGGCTTCCGAGTAAGACAGATATTCACCAGAAGCAGCTCGTCAAATATGGGTTGTATGATTATTTCCGGGCATCTTCGATACTTGCAAAGAGCGGGGATTGTGTATAACCCCTATTCTCTGAGGGTGGGATACCCTCAAAGCCATGTAGGCAGAAGTCAAAGTCAATGGTCAAACTGAAGATATCAGACAGCTTACCAGGATTATGTAACCCTGGGTGCGAGTAGCGACTTGCTCGCCCCAAACTGGCGACTAAGGGTAGACCTAGAAGCTACTCAGAAAGGCGGGCGAGAAGGTCAAGGGCATCGACCAACTCGCCTGCCAATAGCAAGATCCTTACCTACTCGCTCGTCCAAGGGATTTACTCACCCATCTCGGAGGGGAGCATGCAAAGTTGCCTACACCCCCTCCCCTAGGATTTCTCGATAAATAGACCCCCACAGGTACCAAGAATGTCACTTGTGAAAAATCAGAGCTCTTACCCCCTCCCCCCATATAGGCGAGAACCATCCCATGTCAGTGCCTTACTAGTACCAAGCTCGGCCATTCTATGGTTATGGAGGACAAGACTCCTTTGAGCATCTGGGTACGTGGTGGGACCTCCCTGCCGCAGCACCTGGGGTTCTATTTGTTGTTATCTTAGCTTCCTCATCGTCACCAGTCAGGCCATCTAGTCGAACTGCTGGGCGAGTAGCCTCCGGCTGCATTGATCTGAATTTTGGTGTCAGGATTTTCCATGCTTCAACAAACAACTGTAATGTTATAATTAGGATGAGTATTAAATGTGATCAGCCAACAAACTTCATTATCAGGCTAATCAGGAAGTTTCCTTAATATCTCTATAAAAACCCATTGTACAAGTTACAAACATATGCAGTAAAAGTCTATTATCCAGTTATCTTCCTCACCTCATTTACTTAAAATTTCCTCCATTAATCTATCAGTGGTATCAGAGCACCGTTGATTCTAGAAGTTGTTTCTCGTCATTAGCGACCTCCTGTAATGGTGTCATCATCTACCAACACCGCCTACCTCACTCACTCCTCCATTCCCATTTTCTCAAGAGAACCCTATGTGTTCTGTAGCGATCGAATGGAGACTCTACTGCGCTCCCAGGACCTGTGTGATATTGTTCAAGACGGGCCACAATCATCAACAAAGTCAGTAGAAGGAACAGAGCCCAAAACCACAAAGGAGGAGAAGATGAGAGATGAACTGGCCCTGCATTTCAGTCAGCAAGGAGTAGACACCAACATTTATCTGAGAATCATGGGTTCCAAAACTGCCAAAGGATCCTAGGACAAACTGGCTAATGAATATAAGAGATCCAAGAAGATTGTAAAAATAAAACTTACTTCTCTCTGCCGCTAGTTTGATGCCCTGATAATGAAAGAAGGTGAGTCCTCTCAAGAATTCTTTGGTAAAATACCAAGTTTTGTAAGTCAAATGAAATCTTTAGGGGGGAGTAATAGAAGAGTAGCAGGTTGTAGAAAAGATACTCCGATCAATGCCAAAATCCCGTAAACACATTATTTCATCCATACTGGAAGCCCACTATCTAGAAACACTTACAATAATTGATCGGTTAGGCTCCCTGTAGTCTCACGAGGATCTGTACCCAGTGGAAATTGAACCCTTGGATAAAGTACTTCAAACTAAAATGAATTTGGAAAACAGAACCATTGAAAAGAAAAGAGTAGAAAGGGGGAGCAATGTAAAACCAAATCCATCTATTTTTAAAAACAAAAACAACGGAAGATAAGGCATTAAAGAAATTTCCCCATCCTCTCAAGGCTGCCACATATGTAAAAAAACAAATCATGAAACCTGGGACTGGTATTTCCATTATAAGAAATGCAAAGACCAAAATCGTTCCGAAAGAACTGCTGATACAAAACCAATGAAGAGTCTAAAATCACTAAAACTGAAGATGATGAATATCTGTTTACTCGTAGTGCCTCCTCATCTAATACCCCAGGGACATGGTTCATTGATAGTGGTTGCTCAAGATACATGGTAAATGATAGAGCCTTCTTTGTTGAATTAGATGAAACATTCAAATTAGAAGTTGTGCTAGGAGATGGAAAGAAAGAAAAAGTGGAAGGGAGAGGAACCATTGTTGTTCAAATAGATTTAGGTAAGAAGAAGGTAGTAAAAGAAGTACAATATGTTCCCTCACTCTCTGAAAATTTGCTAAGCGTAGGGAAACTTATTAGGAGAGGTTTTAAAGTAATCTTCAATCAAGATAGTTGCCTCATTATTCATGGTGAATCAAAAGACATTGTAGCCTCAACAAAATTAAACTAGAACAACATATATACCATGGTTTTGAATCCCTAACCTTCATCAACCCTTGCTGTTCAGGAGGATCCTTAGTTAATCACTTTCAGACTTTGGCATCATAGGCTTGGGCACATCAATTTTAACTCACTACAACAATTATATGAGAAGGAACTGGGGATTGGCCTCCCTAAAACCAAAACCAACACACTCAAAAGTGACACCTATGCACAATGCAAGTCACATCGTTTATCTTTTCCCAATGCTGCTGAGGGCAGGTCTACAAGACCACTGGATCTACTCCATATTGATATCTGGGGACCCTCCAACAACCCAATACTTGGAGGAAAAAGATACTACATGCTGATTATTAATGAATACACAAGATACATGTGGATATACTACTTAGCACACAAATCTGAGGCCTTCCAATTTTTCAAAACTTTTAAAGCACAAACTGAAAACCATTGTGGAAGAAAGATTAAAACAATCAGGAGTGATCGAGGGGTTGAATTCTTGTCATCTTATTTCACCTCCTTCTGCAACCAAAGTGGAATTACTAGGCAGCTCACCTCACCTGGCACACCTCAACAGAATGGGGTTATAGAGAGGAGAAATAGAACAATTGTAGAGATGGGGAGAACAATGCTAGCTCACACTTCCTATCCCAAGTCCTTGTGGAGGGAAGCAACCTCATGCATCCTGAATAGGAGCATCACCAGAGGACTTTCCAAACCACCCTGTATGAAGCCCTTTATGTCTTCAAACCAGATATCTCACACTTTAGAACATTTGGTTGCACTGCTTATGCACACCAGCTAACAAATAAAAGGGACAAACTAGAAGCAACAAGTCAGAAATGTGTGCTCATTGGGTATAGTGGACAGAGCTAAGCATACTGACTTCTAGACCCCACATCAAATAAAATTATAATCTCCGGAGATATTACCTTTACCGAAGAATTTGGGTGGCCTTGGTGTTCAGATCTTTCAAGCACATCTTCATCTAATCAATTATCTCCAGAGCTAGAATTTCAATCTAGCCCCATCCATTGCAATGAGGTCAGGCCTGAATCAGAATTTTCTGATCAGGAATCATCATCACCTCGACGCGCTCAATCCTTGCAGGAAATATACCAAAGAGATGAGTTTGCTCTTTCTATCTCTATACCCACATCTTTTGAAGAAGCTGAAAAGGAAGGAGAATGGAGAAGATCTATGGAAGAAGAGCTCGATTGTATCACCAAAAACAAAACATGGTCACTAGTAATAAAACCATCGAGCAGGGATATAATTGGCCTAAAATGG
Organism: Dactylorhiza incarnata; assembly: GCA_033032865.1. NCBI lineage: Eukaryota > Viridiplantae > Streptophyta > Magnoliopsida > Asparagales > Orchidaceae > Dactylorhiza > Dactylorhiza incarnata. The sequence goes on from JAWHQI010000068.1 coordinate 7,824,235, forward strand.
ATCTAAAAATTAAAACACAATGACAAGGGGTACAATGTAAAGCATAAGGCAAGGTTAGTTGCCAAAGGATATTCTCAAAAGCCCCGTGAAGACTACAGTGAAAATTTTGCCCCAGTCGATTGTTTCACAACCATCAGAATGATACTAGCTTGGGCAGTCCACCTGAACTATCCCATTTACCATCTCATACTTTAGAAGTGGAAGTATTTGTGAGACAACCTCCCGGTTTTGAGATTCCAGGTAAAGGAGAACTAGTCTACAAACTCCACAAGGCTCTCTATGGACTTAAGAAGACACTAAGAGCGTGGCACAACAACATCAACAAGTACTTTCAGAGGGCTGGATTCAGTAAAAGTTTGTCTGAACCCACACAATACATCAAACACGAAGGATCAGAGAAGGTAATTGTGAGCCTTATGTTGATGATCTCAACATCGCAGGGGCTCAATCCACTCTAGTAAATCAATTCAGAGAAGATATGAAGAAAGATTATGAAATGTCGGACATGGGGAACTTGTCTTTTTCCTTAGGGATGCAGGTTCAACGAAGCATTGACAGAATTAATCTCAGTCAGAAACACTACGTAAATTCTCTGTTGAACAAATTTCAAATGGCTGACTGCAACCCTACATCATCCCCAATGTCAACAGGAGATAAACTCACAAGTAAAACTGAAGAAAACAAAGGGACAGATTGCAATGAATATAGGAGTTTGATCGGTTCGCTCATATATCTCGCCCACACAAGGCCTGACATAGAAAATGCCGTCAACATTGCCGCCAGATTCATGAGAAATCCATCCTAAAAGCACTTTCATGCAGCCAAACGCATTCTTCGTTATCTAAAAGGAACTCAGAACCATGGGATCAACTTCTAGAAAAGGGATGACTTCAAGCTGGTCAGATATTTCGACTCTGATTGGGGAGGTGATCTTTGCGACCGGAAAAACACTAGTGGTTTTATCTTTTTTGTAGGTACAAGCTCAATCTCCTGGAGCTCGCGGAAATAACACACTGTGGCATTGTCTACTACAGAAGCTAAATACATGACATTGAATTCAGTCGCCTATGAAACCATTTGGCTACAAAGAACGAAGAAGGAGCTTGAAGATAAAGGAACTGGAGAAAGCACAAAGCTGTATTGTGACAATACTTCAACCATCTCACTCTCGAAGAACCCAGTTCATCATGGAAGGAGCAAACACATCGATGTCCGCTTCCACTTCATCAGAGAGGTCGTAGAGAAGAAGGATATTGAATTGGTTCACTACGCATTGATGCGCGAATCTAGCACACCGCTATAGGCGGTAGCGAGACTGCGGTACGAAACGGTAGTGTATCGATCATTAAAGTAATATAAAATGTGGGAATGAATCCACAATTATCAAATGTCAAAGGAACACGGTAAGGTAGAGTTATCTATCCAGGAAGGACTTGAGATTGATGTCCTGTAGTTCGGATGGAATATGGATGATTTGGTTTTGGTTTTGTAAATAAAATAAAATAACCACGACTACACCTATGCAATGCCGCTATGCAATGCTTCACTTGGCAAGGTGGAATCTATGCAGGACTTGAGCGCACTACTTCGCAAGGAGGATGACCGATACGCAAGAGGATGAGGTGAATAAGTGCAGAATCGAACTGTGCAATCCTTGAGCGCACTGCTTAGTGAAGCAAATGGAAGAGTAGGCACGAGGAATGGAATGGAGGGTTCTAGGAGTGGAATGGAGCGGGGGCGGAATGGATTTGGTGGCGCACCTCTAATACACGTATAAACAAAAGAGAAATTTCACATAGACATGAAATAAACATTACAAAGCAAAGTTTACATGTGATACATCATCACATAATGAAGATTACATTCATATACATTACACAAGTTAGAGAAAAAGGCAAGAGATAAGACCGAATCCGGAGTCTTGTTGTAGATTCGCAGTAGGAATCGTCATGTTGTTAATCGCATCCTAGCTCGGTCCCAACTTTCGTCCGGGGTAGAGGAGGGCTGTCACTTCCTCCCATTGGACCCATCTTCTCTGGTAAACTACAATGCAGTCACGTCCGATGTGAAGAACTCTTGCTTGGTGATGAAGATGAGGGTGGAATCCTCTCCTTGAAGCTCTTGGATGATGGAGGCGTCCGAGAGGATGCTTCGGCTTTGGATTTGCAAGGAAATGGTGGCCGGAGCTCCTCCTTCAGGTTGGCAGCGATGGGGCGGCGAAAATGGTGCGGAGCAGAGCTGTTGGGCGCGAAAAAGATGATCGACCTCGCTTAGGGAGGATTCTGGAGCTTTTATAGAAAATTAGTCAGAAATATGTCACGCATGGTCAAACGCACGACCGTGCGTGAACCGTGCGATATTAATCGACTAATATCCCCAAGAAGTAGCAGGAGCGCCCATGCATTTTACTCACGCACGGTCGAAGCTGACCGTGCGTGAAAACGCACAGGAAAATTCCGAATGCAAGAAAATATGCCAACAGAGGGGCTCGTGCATTTTACTCATGCACGGTCGAAAACGACCGTGCGTAAAACGCATGGGACAATCCAGATCACCATTTTTGCCAGCAAATATGCACGCACGGTCAGAGCGATCGTGCGTCAAGAAAAATGCATGATCGTGCGATTCAGGAAAAAATGTAATTTGGGCAAAATGTGGATCTGTCCACCAACACAGCACAATAATCAGCTGGGAAAACACCTCCAGCAACAACCAAAAACAGGAAAAGGGTTGGGGAGCACCATGTGCTTACCCCCAACAACATGAAGCGCAAAAGCACACCAAAGCGGGCCTAAATAGTGCACAAAGTGCTGAAGTGATTATAGGAGAAATATCAGCAATAATAGTTCAAAAAGGACGTGCACAAAAGTGAAAACTAGCCCGGATGAGTCCAAAAATGTATATAAATGGGACTCATGACACCCCCAGACTTACCTGTTTGCGCGTCCTGAGCAAACAAATCCGGTAGGAAATGAAAATAGTAGTTAGCGTAGAAAATTGCAAAGAAAGAGTAGGATGCAAATTATCATACTCAAGCAAATAGAAATTTCGTAAAAGAAAATTCTAACTATACTAACTAATTTACAATAGTGTAAATGCGTATGTAGAAGTTTAAGTCTACTCAAAAAGTGAATCATGGTGAATTTTGCAGTCGTGCACCAGTGTGAAAGTAAACAAGCCACTATGGAGGGGGTGGCTAAAGACTGGAATTCAGGGGTAACTTCGCTGAAATCCATCAACGTCACAAGCCATAAGCTTTCCCGGTCACACTCTCTCCACGGTGCCAACAAACTCATAAGGTGAATCAGTAGGCCTTTCGGGTTTTACGAGGCTTAGGTTACAGAATGATATACAAAGATAAACTTGACGGCTATGCAATCCAGCAGTGCAACAACAATATGCTTACCCGGAACAAGCCCACAACAATGCTAGTGTGGCACACCCCCAGACTTAGCTTGAAAACTGGGTGTGCGCACAACCTACTCCAACTGATTTTCTTAATTACGCACAGGGGGAAATCTTTTCATTTCGAAACCTTCCTCAGATTTTTCTTCTTTACATTTCCTTTCTGCTTGCTTTTTATTTGAATTCCCCATTAGGTTCGCCAAAATATTCTGCAAACTAGTTTCTTATCATCACAAAATTTACACACATCACACCCAACTAAAATTATACTCTTGGTTAGCTCAAATACTTGGTTGCGAAAGTGGGATAAGCTTCAGGCTTTGGTTATTGAAAGAAGAGCTGAAACAAAGAAGGGGTAGGTACAAATTGGCTTGCAAAGGTAAGCGTGTAGGTCATGGAAATCAGAGCTCAAACTAGCCAACTAGATGGCCTACGTTGCACTCAACTTTAATGAGTCGCTCTCACCTATGCTTCAAGAGTCGCTTGGGGCAAGTTCTTAGCCCACGAGAAAGATAAACCTTCCTTCCGACTCGAGCAATGCACAACTAGCTCTCGCCTACACACAACACTGTGCTACTACAAATTTCAATAACATTCACCAAATGGGTAAATTAAATTTAAAACTACGCAAAAACACTAATTGTAAAGTAAAAGTATACAGATAATCTAATTTTACTCAAATTTCTATGGGAGCAAGCGGATGCGACTAGAGCACTACAAGAGTCAACATCGCACTCCGATTTGCAATTCCTAAGCTAACATCCTATTTCAAAATCCAAACCAAGATAAGCGTGTATGGAAGCACACAAAGAAGTGAGTGCGCGCTTGTGCGGGTGAAATGGTGCATGCAATAATAAGACATAAATGAAAAATATACTTCTGGTATGTTGTGCTTATGTGCACGTGCAAGTGGGTAACGATGAGCTACTCTCCCCCAGACTTAAATCAAAATATCACAGATTGCTATACTAGATTCATAAAAAGATGTAGAAGGAGAGATTACCCCATGCTCAGAAATGAGCATACCAGAAGATTGGCATTAAATTGGAACTAGAGCTAAACTGCATCCGCCATTGAAGTCGCCCTACCTGCAAAACCACATCTCCAACAACCGCAGAGAATATACACAAAACTGCCGACACTGATATTAATCATGAGTAGAAATATGCGGCAAAGACAGATAGTATAACAATGATGAGAAAAATATCAAATAAAAGTTGTCCATAGCCACACCCTAGGGACGATGCCCTAGCAGAATAAAATCAGGTACAGAGTCAAAATAAAAGTACACCTAAGATAATTAAAAGAAATAAAACTACTCAAAACAACAAGAGGCCCTAGAAGAGGTAACTAAGCAATCACTGGGGAGATAATGGAGGAGACTGCGAAGGAGGAGGAGGAGCATGCATCCGCCGAGATCATGATTTAGAAGCCCGAGCAGGGACAACAGGAGGCACAACTCCCAAATGTGCACCAATCCGCGAAGAAAGTCCATACTGCATGGCCATGATATCCTCCATGCGTACAAACCGGTCATAGAACTCAGGATACTGCTGCTCAATTCTATGTCATGAGGCATCCCAATGAGAAGCAGGATCAGTAGAGTGGGGCACATTAGGAGGCTACCGACTCGTCCCAGCCAAGGTGCTAGTCCCGACAGCATCAGCATAAACAGCACGCTCAACATGTCCTGACCCAACCTCATAGACTTGGTAGCCCTAATTGTCCCCCTACCGCACCTTCTGAATAAGCTTGAATGCTACCATCATGGATAAAGAAATATGGTTACCCTTGGAGACGACTATCATGGCCGGCAGCGAATCCCAGGTGCCAAGTCCTTTGGCTATCCGAGTGATGTATTGCGAGCCTCCGATCAACTTTAAGGGGAGGTAGGTGGCCTGACAAAGAAGATATTGGGCGAGTACTCGCCCGAGAGGGAGAGGCACACCCTGGTGCATGCTGTAAAGGTAAAGGAGATCCTGCCAGCCCACTCTATTCTAGCTCATGGCACGGGCATTGATAATGTGCCCGATCAAGTGCTGGACATAGCAGAGCGTGGGGGAAATAATGTGGGTAGACTTTGCTGCATGAGCCTTGTACTGCTGATCTCGTCCCGTAATGGACTGCCAGAATAAGCAAGGAGATACTCCCTCAGGGGAACTCATCCGGACGATTGATAATGTCCGTCTACATGAGTTTGTTGTGGGTGTACATTCTGGCGCAAACCGCTAGTTGGCCAACACCCATAGTATGGGTACGACCTCTCATATGGAACGAAACCAACATGGGCTCTCCGGTTTCCTCATTGACGTGATCAAGAATGCGGAAGGTGGAAAGGAACTCAAGCGTGAGTTCACGGTAGCCAAACTCCATAATGGAGAATAGGTTTCCCCATGATCCCACGCCGAGTATCCTTGCAACTGCCACATCCAAGTGGAAGGCTCAGAGATCCAGGACAGAAACAAAATGGTGATCAAGGAATGCTTTCTGTCGCAACAAATTATACCTTTCTAAAAACTCAGGTCTCCCAAACTACAGCATTGTGTACGCACCAAGATCGTTCGTTCTTGAAGATGAAGCTCCTCCACCACGGTGAAGCATGATCACTACCTTCTTGAAACCCATGGAGCAACACCCAAGAGGTACGGAAGGAGGGCGAAGAGGAATGGTAGAGAGAATGAGAGAGAAGAAGGAAAGGGGAGGAGAAATCGTGCACGGGAGAGAGGTCGCAAATCGTACGACTGGGAAGATTAGAGCCAGCGTGCGATTTTATCGGGAGGAAGATGACTTTTTATAAAAATAAAAATCGCACGGTCGTGCGATTTGATCACGCATGAGCGATCCAATCGTGCGATTGCAGAAATAAGCCCCAAATTTCCCAATTTTTTTCATGATTTGATCAAAATGGGAAAAACATTGTGCGCGCTCCAAAATAAACTGGAAGAACAGAGAAATGCTCTAAGACAGCGAATGCTCAACTACTATCTTCACAGGGCGCGGCGCATGAAAACTCTCAAAAATAAGAGATAAAAACTCGCAAATTGCAAATAAAAAGAAAACTAAAGTGTTGATAAATTTTAAATTAACTACTCCTACACCTAGATAACTACTGTGTTTTCTGTCATCCCAGCACGACTTATTCAAATTTAAAACATTTCTAACTAATGGGTGTATGAAAAGAAAAGTGCACAGGTAACTAGCCCAATATTCGTGTCAGTAACGGGTACCGATACGGCAATAGAACAGTTACCCCTCTACCTAAATAATAATACCTACTCTTCACAGGTAGAGGGAGCAGAAAGTAAGAAGTGGAGGAGGAGTCCTCCTCACTATTCTCACCAAAATATATGTCCTTGACCAGCAAAGTATCGTCTTCTTCAGGACGGATGCAGGAGGAGAAGGCAATGGGTGGAGCTTCCACCTTGGAGGGGGAATCAACCTCCTCACATAAGGGAATGCTCACCTCATTGTCATGAGAAAGATGCTCCGAATCCTCCTGTGAAGAATCAACCTGCACAGGCTCAAACACTAAGGAATGGGGGTCAGGGAAGAAAAGAGAAGAATGAATTAAATAATTAAAAATCGGGGGAGTGGTCCTGTCTCACTCCCAATAGGTTGAAGCAGAAGGATACTGTCGGCATCGTCGATAATTCTGCAGGGATCGGTTGGATCATCTGTGGCCTCCTCCATGATTTGGACTTCCTCCAATGATGCTGAGGTAGAATCCCGTCACCTTGGAAAATATCCTCCTCCATAGGAATAAGCACAGCACATAAATCACCCGTCTTATCCTACGAAACATCCTCAACAATATCGTCAGAGACAAAAGTAGTAGTATGCACAATAGGGGGAGTAGTAATATTTAGATGAGAGTCAAGCACTGATTCCTCACAAAGAATCGACTCCATGCGCGGTAATATATGCATAGGGGAGATGGGCTCAGCCTTGTCAGAACATACATCCTGCACAACTTTGATAAGCGTGTCTGCATCATTCACTTCAAAACATGAAGGTGTCACAAACACGTAATCAAAAGTTGAAGGTGTGCTGCCAGATAAAGGAGTTGGGACGATCCGGATATCCGGCTCATCATCCTCGTCCAATTGGAGAAGATAAGCAACACAATCCTTCAAGGCATGATTTGTGATCCGACAAAACAAGCATTGCCTTGCTGGGTTATTTGGCAACACAGGTGCTGGAGCCGCAAATAAGTATGTCGGTAAAGGCTCAGAAGAATAGCCATAAGACTTACGCGCACCATATGGAGTACCTGACAAAGTCGGTGCTCCATATACTGGGCCTTTAGTGCTAGGGCTATTATCTCACTTTGGACATCTGTTCGAACCAAAAATGCTCCAGGTCCACACTTGCTCAAGCAGAAAAGAGAAGGAGGAAGGAAACTATTAGATGGTTAGTTACTTTGAGATTCGATGGAAGACAAGTGGGAAGAGAAAAAGAGATGTCGAGGGTCTCCTTGGAGGAGATAACGAAGGGTGCTTAAAAAGAGGTAACGAGGTCTCAGAAATGAGATAGCGAGGTCTCAGAAATGAGATAGCGAGGTCTCAGAAATAAGATGGCGAGATCTCAGAAATGAGATAGCGGAAACTGCTGAAAAGAGGTTGCGAGGTCTGAGAAATGAGACCGCTTGAAACAAAGGCCAAGGTTTTGAAATTCTCCTCGGGCCCAGTCCCTCAACTAATACCCCTACCCCCCTATTTATAAGCGGGAGCGCCTGCCCAAACGGGCAGGTCAGGAAGGAATGGGCTGCCCAGGGCCGGTAAATGAGACCGCTCCAGCTGCTGAAAATGAGGTAACGAGGTCTCAGAAATGAGACCGCTCCAGCTGCTGAAAATGAGGTAACGAGGTGTCAAAAATGAGACCACTCTAGCTGCTGAAAATGAGGTAACGAGGCCTCAGAAATGAGACTGCTCCAGCTGCTGAAAATGAGGTAACGAGGTCTCAGAAATGAGACCCCTCCAGCTGCTAAAAATGAGGTAATGAGGTCTCAGAAATGTCTACTGGACTGCCGAGAGAGGGTGTGGATTGCTTTGGTTACCTGCAAAAAGCTAGCTCAAGGTGATCGCTGATTTCTGGGTAAACATAATCCCCGCATTTTTTTAAGTTTTGAGAATCTTGAAAAAATAGAACTTACCCATGCAAATCAAGATCCACCTCTCTTGTGAAGACAGAGTATGCGTATATAAAACTGTAAATACCTGTGAGGACTTGTCAATGCTTGAAGAGAACTCGCCCACGAGCACGTACATATTTCTGAATAAGGACTCGTGAACACCTGCTTCTATCTTCAAAAACGTATAAGAACGGGTATATAAAAAATTTAGTATGCGAGTACCTGAAGAGAACTCGCAAGCACCTGTTTTGATCTGCAAAGGATATAAGAACATGTATATAGAAAATTTAGTATACGAGTACCTGAAGAGAACTCTCAAGCATCTATTTTTATCTGCAAAGGATATAAGAACAGGTATATATAAAATTTAGTATGTGAGTACCTGAAGAGAACTCGCAAGCACCTGTATATCTCTGCAAAAAATATGTGAAGTAGGTAATGAAGATCTAAAGTATTTCACTGCACCATTTCTTTTTATTCATACTTGAAGTGTATGAGAGATATTATCCCATTTACATAGAGTATATGAGTGTTTATTCACAATCCCTTTGCTTTGATGTTGATGAAATAACATTTGCGTGAAAAGAAGAGATAGTACTCATTCCTGCGGATAGATAAAACTAACATTCTGATATCATCACATTTACATACTCCAGAACAGTGAGTGTGAAGTCGATATAGCTAGCTGATTCTGACTTGCTGATATAATAATTTTATTGAGGTTATGTCAGCTGATGCCCAAACCAGCGTATGATTTTGAGAAATCCAGAAATGATAAATAGATTAATCATGAAATCCAAAAGTCCAGAAATTTAGAAATCCTGACATGATATATATGTGAAGTCCATGGTACCTGAAAAATTAGTAGCCAACAAATAATTGCATAATTATTTGGTAGTCGTTGTAGTACATACTAAAGTCAGTATGTTTTTCTTGCCAACACATGTCAATCATAACATTAGTTGTTAGCATTTTATCATAACCAGTTTGTTATCAGATGTAATCATCTGTTTTCAAGCAAAGCAAGTTGATTAACTCGACGAGATGTCATGGCAATCAATGAAAATCATTATAGAGAAAGAGATAGAGAGGAAGAGAGACTGAGCGACCACTACACATCTGCGAGTGCTTCTAGCGAGATGTGGTCATAGTGGGTTTTACGACCCTTAACTAAATCAGAGGTAGTATTTCTACCATTTGCAACCACGCAATTTTATAAGTATCAATGTAAATAGCAGGAAGTAGAGTAATGAAAAAAGCTTAAGACATAAAAAGGATAAATGATTGCAATGAAGGATACGAGAGTGAATATGGATATAACATTTGATGTATCTGACTGCTGAGAAGATCTTCGCGATGATAGATGCTGATAGAACCCCAGTCACTGTCATACTTATTACAAGTAAAACTAAAAAAGAAAAGACATGAAAAAAGCTCCAAACAAATGGGAGTCATACAAAACAGGGAATACAGTGATATTCTATCTCTTTCTATTCTATGCACTTCTTTTATTGAGGAAAAACTCTCTGCTTAGCAAAGTTGTCTCTGCTAGAAGAAAAACAATCTTCAAATTACCAAATAACATAGTCTTGTAATTTTCCCGCCTTCAACAGTTGGTCTATCAATTTTTGGAGAGCACGATAGTCTTCTGTATCATGACCAATATCTGAATGATATGTGCAGAAGAGTTCTTGATTGCGATTTTCAACCTTAGACTTTATAGGACGAGGTCTTCTATACTCTGGCATATTTTGAATTTTGGAAGGACCTCTTCCAAGGAGAGATTCAACTGAATAGATCCTTCTGGGTGATTTTCATATTCAAGTGTTGTAGGATTATAAGACTGGATGGGAAAGACTTCCATGTATGGAAATGATATATTCTGAGGAAGAGAATAAGACTCAAACTGCTCAACTTGCGTAGGGCTCTGCGTTGAAGATGAATGACTGTGATAGAAATTTCTCTGATGTTGTTGAATCTTATGTTTCTGAGAACACACATAGTTAGGATTCATCGCTTCACCTTCAATAAACTGATTTGCTATTTCGATGAGATGCTCATAAGACTTTGGATCTTTTATGCTGACTTTATATTTGAGAGGGCCTTCTTGAAGTCCATTAATTAAGGCATATTTATAGAGACTTTGATCAACATTTACAACATCAATGATCTATTTTTGGAAACGATCGATGAAGTGAGCCGAAGATTCATTATCCTTTTGCTTGATCTGAAAAAGAGCCGGTAGCCCTCTCTTACGCTTCCTTAAAGTAAAGAACCTTAAGTGAAATTCTCTTCGAAGATCCCCAAAGCAATTGATTGATTGAGGTGGTAAATGATAGAACCAATCCAAAACTTGATCGTCAAAAGTCATGATGAGAAGTTTGCACTTGATACCATCTGATAGAGCTCTTAGCGAAGTAGCTGCCTCAAAGGCTTGTAGATGAAAAACTGGATCACTTATTCCAGAATAGACTGGTAGGCGAGGCTCTTTAAAATCACTTGGGACTACTTCCCAACGAATTTTGTATGATAATGGGGAAGATTCTTGTTCTTCTCCTGCAAGAACTATTAGTATATCAACTAGGTAAATGGGATCACCCATACTGGCCTTATGAGACTCATGATGAGGATTAGAGAGTTTTGCTGCTTCAGGTTGTAACAAATGCTCTAGATGATTGGTAGAAGGGTTGTCATTAGTAGCTGCCGAAGTATTAAGTTGAGAATCCACTTGTCTTTCGAGGTAGGAAATCTCTGCTAATAGGGAGTTGATGTCGCTAATTTGGACAGGAACTTCGAGATGATTGGAAGGATGCTCGAGGCCTTCTAACGGATGATCCATGAAAATAGGAATTGTCGAAAGAGAAAAGAGGCTATAAATTTTAAACGAAGCTGAATTTTAGCATTCTGAGGGTCAAAAAATGCCTGAACAAGGAATCCTGTTTGGATTGTTCAGGTCGATCCGGTCGCGACAAGCTTTGAATTTCTGAATTCCGACACCCGGATCAAAAGTTATGGCCGTTTTAAGATTTGGTGTTACGCTCGGCAAAATCTCATATCTTCACCACAACTGCTATTCATCAACCATTCTGATTTGAAGGTCGCGTATTATGTTCAAACCGAAAATGCTCCAGGTACACACTTGCTCAAGCTGAAAAGAGAAGGAGGAAGGAAATAGTTAGATGGTTGGTTACTTTGAGCTACGATGGAAGACAAGCGGGAGGAGAAAAAGAGATGTCGAGGTTCTCCTAGGAGGAGATAACGAAGGGTGCTGAAAAAGAGGTAACGAGGTCTCAGAAATGAGATAGTGAGGTCTCAGAAATGAGATAATGTTTACCCAGAAATTAGCGATCACCTTGAGCTAGCTTTTTGCAGGTAACCGAAGCAATCCACACCCTCTCCTGGCAGTCCAGCAGACATTTCTAAGACCTCATTACCTCATTTTCAACAGCTGGAGCGGTCTCATTTCTGAGACCTCATTACCTAATTTTCAGCAATTGGAGCGGTCTCATTTCTGAGACCTCGTTACCTCATTTTCAACAGCTGGAGTGGTCTCATTTCTGAGACCTTGTTACCTCATTTTCAGCAGCTGGGGCGGTCTCATCTCTGAGACCTCATTACCTAATTATAGCAGCTGGAGCGGTCTCATTTCTGAGACCTCGTTACCTCATTTTCAGCAGCTGGAGCGGTCTCATTTCTGAGACCTCGTTACCTCATTTTCATCAGCTAGAGCGTTCTCATTTCTGAGACCTCATTAACTCATTGTCAGCAGCTGGAGCGGTCTCATTTCAGAGACCTCGTTACCTCATTTTCAGCAGCTGGAGCAGTCTCATTTCTGAGACCTCGTTACCTCATTTTCAGCAGCTGGAGCGGTCTCATTTCTGAGACCTCGTTACCTCATTTTCAGCAGCTGGAGCGGTCTCATTTCCCAGCCCTGGACAGCCTGTTCCTTCCTGACCTGTCCGTTTGGGCAGGCCCTCCCACCTATAAATAGGGGGTAGGGGTATTAGTTGAGGGACTGGGCCCGTGGAGAGTTTCGAATCCTTGGCCTTTGTTTCAAGCGGTCTCATTTCTAAGACCTCACTATCTCATTTCTGTGATCTCGCTATCTCATTTCTGAGATCTCGCTATCTCATTTCTGAGACCTCACTATCTCATTTCTGAGATCTCGCTATCTCATTTCTGAGATCTCGCTATCTCATTCTGAGATCTCGCTATCTCATTTCTGAGACCTCGCTATCTCATTTCTGAGACCTCGCTATCTCATTTCTGAGACCTCGCTATCTCATTTCTAAGACCTCGCTATCTCATTTCTGAGACCTCGCTATCTCATTTCTGAGACCTCGCTATCTCATTTCTGAGACCTCGCTATCTCATTTTTGAGACCTCGCTATCTCATTTCTGAGACCTCGTTACCTCTTTTTCAGCACCCTTCGTTATCTCCTCCCAGGAGACCCTCGACATCTCTTTTTCTCCTCCCTCTTGTCTTCCATCGTAGCTCAAAGTAACCAACCATCTAACAGTTTCCTTCCTCCTTCTCTTTTCAGCTTGAGCAAGTGTGGACCTGGAGCATTTTTGGTTCGAACAACATCTATCACTAACATGATAGATATCTGACCAATGACAACGAATATTCAAAGAGGACCACATTGTGTGAAGAAAACTAGATTCAAAAATAAAAACACGATTATGCAAAATACTACACCCAACAGTAATTTACTAAGCAAACTAAATAAAATAAGAAAATGGAATAAAAAGAACTAGAATAAATTAAAGGATGCAATTCACAAATGGAAGAACTTATATTGTAGGTTCTCCTTCTCCAGAAAACTCACACGACTGTGTTCCCCGGCAATGGCGCCAAAAACTTGATGCGCGAATCTAGCACACCGCTATAGGTGGTAGCGAGACTGTGGCACGAAATGACAGTGTACCGATCATTCAAGTAATATAAAATGTGGGAATGAATCCCCAATTATCGAATCTCAAAGGAACACGGTAAGGTGGAGTTATCTATCGAGGAAGGACTTGAGATTGAAGTCCTTTAGGTCGGATGGAATACAGAAGATTTGGTTTTGGTTTTGTAAATAAAATAAAATAACTACAACTACTCCTATTCAATGTCGCTATGCAATGCTTCACTTGGCAAGATGGAAACAAGGAAGGCCTTGAGCGCACTGCTTCGCAAGGTGGATGACCGATAGGCAAACGGATGAGGTGAATAAGTGCGGAATCGAACTGTGCAAGCCATTAGCGCACTGCTTAGTGAAGAGAATGGAAGAGTAGGCACGAAGAATGGAATGGAGGGTTCTAGGAGTGGAATGGAGCGGGGGCGGAATGGATTTGGTGGCGCACCTCTAATACACGTATAAACAAAAGAGAAATTTCACATAGACATGAAATAAACATTACAAAGCAAAGTTTACATGTGCTACATCATCACATAATTAAGATTACATTCATGCACATTACACAAGTTAGAGAAAAAGGCAAGAGATACGAACGAATCAGGAGGCTTGTTGTAGATTCGCAGTAGGAATCGCCGGGTTGTCATTCCGCGTCCTAGCTCAGTCCCAACTATTGTCGGGGTAGAGGAGGGCTGTCACTTCCTCCCAATGGACCCGTATTCTCCGGTAAACTACAATCCAGTCACGTCCGATGAGAAGAACCCTTGCTTGGTGATGAAGATGAGGGTGGAATCCTCTCCTTGAAGCTCTTGGATGATGGAGGCAGCCGAGAGGATGCTCCGGCTTTGGATTTGCAAGGAAATGGTGGCCGGAGTTCCTCATTCAGGTTGGCGGCGGTGGAGCGGCGAAAATGGCGCGGAGCAGAGCTGTTGGGCGCGAAAAAGATGATCGATCTTGCTTAGGGCGAATTATGCAGCTTTTATAGAAAATTAGTCATAAATTGGTAACGTACGGTCGAACACATGACCGTGCGTGAATCGTGCGATATTAATCGACTAATAGCCCAGGAAGAAGAAGCAGGAGTGCTCGTGCATTTTACTCATGCACGGTCGAAGCCGACCGTGCGTGAAAATGCACCGACAAATTCCGAATGCAAGAAAATAGGCCAACAGAGGGGCTCGTGCGTTTTACTCACGCACGGTGGAAAACGACCATGCGTAAAACGCACGGGTGAATCTAGATCACCATTTTTACCAGCAGATATGCACGCACGGTCGGAGCGATCGTGCGTCATGAAAAACGCACGATCATGCGATTCATGCAAAAATGTTATTTGGGCAAAATGGGTATATGTCCACCAACACAGCACAATAAACAGCTGGGAAAACACCTCCAGCAACAACCAAAAATAGGAAAAGGGTTGGGGAGCACCATGTGCTTACCCCCAACAACATGAAGCGCAAAAGCACACCAAAGCGGGCCTAAATAGTGCACAAAGTGCGGAAGAAATTATAGGAGAAATATCAGCAATAATAGTTCGAAAAGGACGTGCACACAAGTGAAAACTAGCCCAGATGAGTCCAAAAAAATGTGTATAAATGGGACTCATCACGCATCTGGAGATCAACTCGCCGATATCACGACGAAGCCATTACAGAGGGGAGCGCTTCAAGGAGCTTAGGGCAATGATCGGTGTTTTTCCCGGCATAGATTTTGGGGGAGTAATGAAATGAAAATCTGCACCATTGCTTTATTGTAACAACAGTAATGTTATAATTAAGAGGAGTATTAACTGTGATCAGCCACCAAACATCATTATGAGGCTAATTCAGAAGTTTCCTTAATATCTCTATAAAAACCCATTGTACAAGTTACTTAGATATGCAGTAAAAGTCTATTATCCAGTTAACTTCCCCGCCTCTCTTTTATTTAAAATTTCCTCCTTTAATCTATCAAACCAACGTTAGTATGAAGAGAGAGACCACAACTGGTGAAAAAGTTCCCCATTGAAAAATGTTCTGAAATCTCTAGCTTTTAGCGCTATTTATAGAATTTTCAAAATATTTAATTGATCAAAGACTTTGAAATCACAGGCTTTGCGGTTAAGTCTTACATTTTCAAAGTCTGTACGGACTAAAAATGGGGATTATGTTTACCTGAAATCCTATGGCCTCAGGATGAGTTCAGAATCACCCCATCTAGTCCATGCGAATACCTTTTAGAGTTAGTATCAACCTTTTGCTGTTTGGCATGCTATGCAATACCATTTCTCCTCAAGAGGTAGGAGGTCACTTCTTTTAAGTCCATTCAACCTAGTTCCTCAGATAACTTTGAATCATCTATCGAGTTCCCCAAACAGCCCTCACAGTCTCTTTAGGAGTCTGCATAGCTCTCAGCTTTAGCTCTCTCCTAGCGAGTCGGTGCCTTCCTCTGCGATATGTGTGAATGTTCTATTTGCAGGCCATGTAGCATCTCACCCATACCATGCTCTCTTCTAATCTAGGCAACTCAATTTTTTATTACCTCCCTGTTCAAAAGTCCCCCACTAGAACAAATAGGGGTGCATAGAACTGAGAAAGGGATCCTAGTTTCAGCAAATGCTTGATGCAAACTCTCTTTTGTGCACTTCAATCTACTGTAAGCTCCTCCTAGTGGATCTAAATGCTAGCTTTGGGCTGTAGACCTTTTGTCAGCGGTATCAACATAAATCTTATTCAAAGCTAATACACATGAATAACACTTCAGAGACAGATATAATTATGAATCATAAACAGAAAATTGGATTCCAATGAATATTAGAATATATTCTCTATTACAAAACTAGAACTCCATGATGCCAGAGATCATAGGGGAAGATTAAAAAACTCTTTTGATTTCTATACCGACCCTCCCCCTGAGGACCGATTGGCTCTCTCCCTTCTCCTCGAAGGTCTTTGAGCCAGCTCTCTCACATCCCACCATGAAGGTCTTTGAGACCACTAGATCTCCCTAATTTAGACCTTGTTCCTGGATGATTTCTCACAGAATCCTCCCCAATTAAGGACAAGACATGGTTCACAGGTTAGTGTCTCTAATGCAAATAACCATATGCCCCCGCTATTGTGAGACATAAACATTGGGTCAATAATCATGGTCATACTTAAGAATTTAATCCTACAAACACATATATAAACTATGGTACTGATGCATGATTAAATATTTGCATTTCCTATCGTAATGTAGATTATTGATTTTAAATCCATTTAGAAATTTTTATTCATACAATCAAACATATATATATATACTACGATTTTCACATTTTAACATTCAATTTTTAATTTAGCATAGCATCCCATACAGTACCTAACATAGATATTCAGTAGAACATACACCATGAGGTGAAGCTAGAGTGATGAGTATGAATACATAAATTCAATGCTATTGCAATAAATAATTAATTTATATTAAAGAAGAAGTAGAATGTATTCAAAACAAATATGTTTCATCATTACTAGAAAAAAATATTTTGCCGCACAATTTTTTGGCAGGGTTCAAGAACTGTGGCTTATACACTAGCATTAGTCACGGTTGAAAATAACGTGGCTAATAGTGAGATTTTTGCCAGGGTTGTAAAAAGCGTGGCTAATACTTAAGTATTAGCCACGACAAACAAAAAAGTGTGGTTAATACCTAAATATTAGCCATGACAAGCAAACAAATGTGGCTAATACGTAAGTATTAGCCACGACCATGGAAAAATAATCTCTCTTTGTGCGTTATATCCTTTCGACCATTCTTAAAAACCTAAAACAGCGCGGGACTGCTCCCAGACCCCTCACAAAATTGCCTTTGCCGCTCTCTCTCGCGCCCATCTCTAAGAAGAACTCCATTGTAGGCGGCGAACGTACCTTCCCTAAACTTCCTTATCCTACTCTGACGTTTCGTTGCTCGAGAGTGTGCGACAATTGGAGTGCGCTTGAGGACACAAGGTTCAAATATAACCAAAGGCGAGGCCAAAGATCCTTCTAGGGGCAAAATCAAGAAGGGAATAGAGAGGATGACCCCATGCTTGCTTGTAAAAAGCTCAAGTTCCGTCACGCAAAATGCCACGCCGTTAGTGCCGGATTCCAAACATGCTAAAATTCAGATTTATGATGGGTTTTCGCATGTTTGTTCACCGGAATCCCTTCAGGTTAGTTTTTTCTTAATGAATTTAGGAACACGTTGAACACTCGAACTTTTGAAAACTCTAACTTATGGAGTACTTGATGAAATAAAACTCATTTATTATCAATATTATGCTAAGACTGAGATTTAATAAAGTTTAACAAAATAGAGAACAAAAATCAATTTAGACATGTTATATCACTGGAGCAATAAATTCAAAAAAAAACATAAAAATCCAATCAATCAAATACTTGAGTTTAGAATATGAAAATCAAAACAAAGGATTGAAGGAATGAGGCGGATCACTAAACAACACACAAAGAGTTTTCTTCACTTTTTTGGCAAAGCACAAACATAGCTTTTGGGGTATAGGCGCAAATAGTCTATTTTAACTATATTAAAAAGTTTTTGTCAGGGTATGAAACTGTGGCTAAAAGTTAAGTTATTAGCCACAACAATATATGTTTGTGACTAATACTTTTTGCCACGGCCAATCCGTGACTAAAAATCTTTCCCCACGCGACCTTTAGCGACAAATTTTTCACGAGGCTAGATCGTGGCAAAAGCTCTTTAGCCACGATTTTGGTCTTTTTGCCAGGGCAATTTGCCATGGCCAAAAGTCTGCTTTCTTGTAATGCATGGACCTAGAATGATGTAATAACATTATGTGATTTATACTTATTGGTACAAAATTGATTCTGGGGTCTACATAAAATGAGATACATGCAAATTCGAGTGAAGCACATTAATTTATGAATTGTTATGAAGATTTTCTCTTTGATTTTTAATTTAAAATAATTATTCAAACTATATCAAACTCTTCTGAAAGCAAAAAAAATAACAGTAAATAAAGAAGTAGAGTAATATCCAGACAATATAATTTTGTCGAAATCAGAATTTTCAAGAGAATGGAATAACACTGGCGGTATGGGTTATCGTCGGGCTGTATCAAACAAAGACTTAATGATTCATGCAAAGAGCATGGTTGTTCATGATTTTTTGATTCTGATTTCTCTTGATTATGTTTTAGCATGTCAGGGCTATCTAATGCAGCAAAGAAATTGGTGAGATAATCCAAAAGTTGCGCATTAAATATTTGTAGCCTAAGTCCCCTAATAGCCTATTTAAGTCTATATTTTGAAAAAGATTTTATTAGTCTTGATAAGATCACGTAGGAAATTCAGTATTCAATTTATAATGATATTATAAGACAATTATATGCAATTGATTTTTTAAAATATAGCCTAGAAAATAAGTTAATTTTGGCCACTTGTAAGGATATGACTTTTATTAAAATTTATCTAATTCATTTTATTAGTCATTAAGCTTAATATGTGTAAGTTAAATCACAAGATTCATACAATGACCATACATGTGTTGGCTGAAGAAATTACAAAATAAATCAGAAACAAAATAAACAAAAGCAAAAGGAAATTGAGCACATCGTGAAGTAGATTATTAAATATTTCATATTCACTTATTTCTACTTCACGCATTTTGGGGATACTAATTAATAAGAGATTTAGGTATCCAAAGGCGACCAAGTGTGGTGGTTCCTTTGGGTACCCAAATAAATCATGATGATCCATGGGGAGACAAGGATGAATGAGCCCTTTCTACCGGAGTCAATGTGTCATTATTGAATACAGGTCTCCATTCATACCTCGGATATTTATCTTTCAAATTCATGTAATGATTATGTGGCATAATCGTGTGATAGTTGTTTGAAAAACAATTCGCTTGGGATTTATGTTTGTTGAAACTTTTTTCATAATAAATCGATGTTGATAATCATAATGACTTTTAGAATAGTGTTTTTTAGAGAATACATGAGTTGAAAAATTTCTTAGGAATCGATTCATACTTAGACTTTAGATGATTCATGTTTATTCATTTGGTGTTTTCATTTCCACTCTTTCTGTTAGGCATACTTTCATGTTGTAGAGTAAATCTTTTAATGTTTTGATTCTTTGGCGAACTAAAAATAAGAGATTTTTTATAACTTAAACATTTTGAATAAATAATTTTAACGATTCTAGTTTATCCATTAGGGAATTATTTTTATTCATTAATATTTTACTCCGCTCTTTTGAAATAAGAAGCTCTTTTTCCATCACCTTGAATTTTTTCATTAAGTGAGTTAATATCAACACAAGGTGAGTTACAATCAACACAAGATGTTTCTTTTATTAATTATGTAACAAACTAGAAATAAGTTATATTCCTGTAGATGGAGAATCGTAAGTTTCTTCAAGAAAATTCCAAATTTCATAACCAGTAGGAAAAGTATATATAAGTTTGAAAATATTTTTGTCAAGCGCACAAAATAAGCTATTCATTGATTTAGCATTTAAAGAGCATTCATTCATATTTAGCATGCTTGGGGGTTTTCTAATTGTAACATTCCAAACTTCAATATCTAAAGATTTTAAAAATGTCTCCATTAATATTTTCCACCCTTTATAATTTATGGCTTGAAATAAAGGTAGTCAGAAACTCAATATCGGGCTATCGCGAAGATTACGTTCTCTGTTAGCTATTGTTGGGTGGTAATGTTACCGCCGATGGTATCTCACAGAAATCGTATTCCTGTGGGTAAACTATGTTCAATCCGTGTGGGTGATCATTTCAGTGTGTTTTAGATTATACTTTTAGAAATACAAATTTCAATACTACTGGTGATCACAAACAATTATCAAAGCATGGAAATAATAATTCATTATAAGATTTGAATGAAATTACAATTACAAAATTATTGTCTCCATGACGTTAGAGATCAAAGGCGATGAATAGAAAGTTCTTGGGTTTTCTATACCTACCCCTCCCCCCCCTCCTAGGACCGATTGGCTCTCTACCTTCTACCTGAAGGTCTTTGAGCTGGATTTCTCACTTCTCCCCAAAGTTCATCGAGCCAGCTCTCTCCCTTCTCCCCGAAGGACTTTGAGCCCTTGATAGTCCTCCTCGATCTAGACGCCCTTCACAGACAATTTTCCATAAAATCCTCCCTAGATTCCGGCGACCTCCCTGGTCGGTTTCTCACGAAATCCTTCCCTGAATCCGATAGCGTTCCCCGAACAAATTGTCTCATCATACAATACAATTAAAATATAAAAGAGAATACAAGAATAAATGGAGAAATAGAAGAATAACTCCCCTCTAATTAGAACCCATAATGTTGATGTCATTTTGCTTGCCAAAGTTCGATCTTTGTGGCAAGAGCGTCTTCCTATTTGATGTTCTTTTTATACTTTGATGTCTTCGATTAATTAGCAGTTGTTATAGAGAGAACACTCCATATATATGTTAAGAGAAAGCTTCTTGATCGCTGTTTTGAGAGCTTTCAATTCTTGCGCATGAATACCTTTTGATCTCCTCTGAAGAACTCTCCTATTCAATGAGTGAAGAAGACCACTCCCTTCCCTCTAGACAGCTAGAATGAACACCCCCTTCAAATTTCATGAAAATCCATTGTCAAAAACTTAATTTTGGGCTGTTTTAAATAAAAGATGCTCTACAGGAAGTTACAGCGTGGCGGTAGCTTAGCGCGGGGAGGTAGCGCGCAATCTTCTTGGTCTTTCTTTATTTGCCTCTTATTTCCATACCAATGGCTATCATATTTGTAAGAAAATGTTTTCCCACGATAATATAATAAATCCTTACCTCCAAAATAATATTGGATGCTCCTTTTGGTTCCTCAATTATGATTGATGCGGTTTTTACAAGAAACCGCACGAAGATAGAGGTGGTGCACAATGTTATATTTATACGTGCTGCACCATCAGCTTTCTTTCTCCCTTTGCTCCTACATTTAGTGTTGATTGGTGGCCTTACCATATGAAATCCCTATTACCGCGGAGCGGTAGGTGCTACCACGAGCGGTAGTGAAATTTCCTTCTATGAATGCCACCAAGTTCCTACATTAAGCACTTGGATCGCTACCGTGGACTTCAGGATAACATGGCGCGTTAGTGGTAGAGCGTGACGGTAGTCGTCTAGCCTATATGTTGCTCTTCCAGTCGTCGCTCTAGTCATGCAGATGAAAAAACTGTCTAGCCGATATTTCTTGCGCCAGCGGTATCTCACTAATGGAAGTGGTGGGCCGTCTGAACGATATGCTCCTCTCTAGCACTGGCGATAACTCACAACACTTAGTCCCTGCATGACTTCACACATGTAAACCTTCACACTATACCCAATGCATGTATGATCAAATACAACTTGGGATTTGTTATTTTTAAACCAGAGAGATGCAGAACGCATGTTCCAATAAACTCCCCCTTTTGATAATAACAAATCACGTTCATTAAATATAAATCACACCGATCAGGATAGAATTTATTATAATGAGATGAAACACAATGAAAGATGAACATGTTTATATATCAATATAACACTTAGAATTAAACATGAAAAACACATGGTGTGAACTTGCTCTAGTGGAATGACTCCCCCTATATGTGTGCTCCCCATACATGTGTGCTCCCCCTATCTATGTGAACATAATAAGAGTGTTTCCCCCTATAAGTGATCTTCCCTAATTAACTAGAATATAACTAGCTCATGAACATTCTATTCGCCCCCTTTAATATTATAAAAAGGGATGGGTATAATCTAAACATTTCAATTATGGAGAGATGCAGGGGAATAAGCATGCAAAATAGAGCATACACACATAAAGATAAGCACGATGAAAATAGGGATGCCCAAAATAAATCAGAGAATGTAAAGTAGATGGGTCAAAACACAGAGGAATCAAAATATGGCATGATATTGACAGAAATTTTTCTCACTTGTTATATATGTAAAACTAATCATAAGTTTTGGACACAACAAACGAATCAAAATACACAAGATATGTAATACACTTGTATGTGATTTTATAGAATTAATACAAAGCAACATTATATCTGTTAAGAATAGCAATCTTGTATCCGTACATTCGTGCGATAGACGTGTAATGCAGTTTTAGACCATTTCTTATGCATGGAAGTGTTAGACAAAATAATGACATGTGTAAGTGCAACATCAAATAGAATTTATCATTACTACATGCTATATCTTAGTAAACCTATATGTTAACACACGAAGAAAATAATGACATGTGTAAGTGTAGCCTCAAATAGAATTTATCATTAATACATGCTATATCTCAGTAAACCTATATGCTATCATAAGAGGAATGAAGTGATAAATCATGTCACGTTTGCAACTAACACAATACCAAGATTAGAGCTAAGGGCACTAACTTAATTTCTAGTTTTTGCATAAGATCGATGAGATTCATATCACCAAGGTTCTTAAGCTCACAATGCTCATGGAGACTTATCAGGAGAGTGAGTAGTGCTTGGCGGTATCCTTGTTAACTTTATTGATAGCATACAATTTTTATACTCTTGCGTACTATCAATTTTATATTTTCATTTTTTATGTAAGATCCCCGAATCTATCGAAATCTACCAACATAGATAGATACACTTTAACTTGTATACAAAAACCATAGCAATATTATTTTGGCCCAAAGTTCTAAGCTCAATATATGGAAAAATGAACTACGTGATACTAATTTATCATGTCATTCCTATCGCATTTACACAATATCTTGAGATATAATATGTAAGCCCAGAAATTTCTACTTTAGTGCACTCTATAAAGATGTGTCAATCATGAGTAGTCATTATTTTACCTAAAACCTCACACATACCTAGAGGCATATCAAACATACAGTACATATCTAATATCACTCAGTAGCTAATACCAATAGATTAAGAGACATCATGACAAAGCAATACATTGTAAACAATGATCAAACATTCCTAAATCAAAACATGTATGAAATCTATATGCTTTAAACTATATTCATGTGTGTCCTCAACTAATGAATTATTCTTAATAACATTACACAAAAGAAAGACAGAATAAAAGAAGCTTATTTTTGTGTTTTTAAATTTGGTTCATAATTTTATATTTGATTTTTTTTTTCAAATAATTTCAAAAATAAATAGATTTCTGAAACGAATAAAAGTCTTTAAAGAATCTACCAAAAATGATCTTCTATGCTAGATAATAATTCATAAAGAAACATCCAAAAACATGAATTTATTTCTACTATCGGCGATATGTACTAACGCGCTGCGCTAGCGACAGAGAGTTGATCACATGCTTAGAAAGCATATTTTTTGATAAATGTTCTTTCTGATTTTTATAATTTAATGTTTTCTAAAATAAGAGACACCAGTTACCGCGCTGTGTTTAGAATTTTTTTTGGAGAAATTGCGGATTTTAAACTTTAGGCCTAAGGTGTCAAAGATGTTATTTGTAAAAAATTCTTTTGTTTATCAAGTATCATGAAACCTAAAAAAAGTGACAACACAAGATAGCATGTTTGAACAGAATATGCTTGAAACATGTAATCATATGTAGTAACATAATAGTCATGCAATGGATAAAATTATGTATGTCTTAGATTATAATACCCAAGCTATATGTCTACACCCTAGCCCCATACTAAGTGATGGATGGGCATGAGGAGATGCACACAAGCCATAGGTTAGGTTGTTAACCCCATATACATAAACGAGGCCCCCACAACCTAACACTCATTCCCCCTATTGCCTTGCACGTCCCCACTGGAACCCTCCCTGGTTAAGGACAAGACATGGTTCATAGGTTAGAATCTCTAATGCACACAACCCAACATCCCTCTATTGCGAGACACAAACATTGGGTCAATAATCATGGTCATACTTAAGCATTTCATCCTACAGACACATATATAACTATGGTACTGATGCATGATTAATGATTGGATTTCCTATCGTAATGTAGATTGTTGATTTTAAAATCCATTTAGAAATTTTTCTTCATGCAATCAACCATATATATATATATACCATGATTTTCCCATTTTAATATTTAATTTTTAACTTATAAGCATAGCATCCTAGACAATACCTAGCATAGATATTCAAATAATCATACACAATATGGTGAAGCTAGAGTGATGAGTATGGATACATAAATGTAATACAATGCAATAAATAATTAATTTAAATTAATGCAGAAGTTACATGTATTCAAAATAAATATGTTTCATGGACCTAGAATGATGTGATAACATTATGTGATTTACACTTATTGGTATAGAATTGATTCTAGGTTCTACATACCATGAGATACATGCAACCTAGAGAGTAGCACATCAATATATGAATTATTCTAAAGATTTTCTCTTTGATTTATAATTTAAAAATGATGATTCAAACTATATCAAATTCTTCTAAAGCAGAAAATAACCGTAAATAAAGAAGTAGAGTAATTTTCAGACAATATAATTTTGACAAAATTGGAATTTTCAAGAGAATGGTCTACCACCGGCAGTAAGGGTTATCATCGCGCGGTATCAAACAGAGACTTAAAGATTCAAGCAAAGAGCATGGCCTTCATGATTTTTTGTTTCTGATTTCTCATGATTATGTTTTAGCATATTAGGGGTTATCTAATGCAACAAAGAAATGTGCGAGATAATCAAAAAGTTGCGCGTTAAATATTTGTAGCCTAAGTCCCCTAATATCCTATTTAAATCAATGTATTGAAAATTATTTTATTAGTCTTATTAAAATCACTTAGGAAATTCAGTTTTCAATTTATAATTATTTTATAAGACAATTATAAGCAATGGATTTCTTTAAAATATAGCCTAGAAAATAAGTTAATTTTGGCCACTTGTAAGGATATGACTTTTATTAAAATTCATCCAATTCATTTTATTTCTCATTAAGCTTAATATGTGTATGTTATATCACAAGATTCATACATTGACCATAATCATGTTGGCTCAAGGAATTACAAAACAAATCATAAATAAAATTAACAAAAGCAAAAAGAAATTATGTACATCGTGATGTAGATTATTAAATATTTCATTTTCTCTTATTTCTACTTCACACATTTTGGGGATACTAATCAATAAGAGAATTAGGTATTCAAAGGCGACCAAATGTGGTGGTTTCTTTGGGTATCCAAATAAATTATGATGATCCATGTTGAGACAAGGATGAATGTGCCCTTTCTAGTGGAGTCAATGTGTCATTTTTGAATATATGTCTCCATTCATACCATGGATATTTATCATTCAAATTCAAATGATGATTTTGTGGCATCATCATGTGATAGTTGTTTGAAAAATAATTCTCTTGGGATTTATGTTTGTTGAAACTATTTTTCATAATAAATTGATGTTGATAATCATAATGACTTTTAGAATAGTGATTTTTAGAGAACACATGAGAGTGGAAATTTTTCTTACGAATCAATTCATAGTTGACTTTAGATGATTAATGTCTATTCATTTGGTATTTTTCATTTCCACTCTTTCTATTATGCATACTTTCATGTTTTGGAGTAAATCTTTTAAAGTTTTGATTCTTTGACAAATTAGAAATAAGAGATTTGTTATTACTTAAAATTTTTTGAATAAATAATTTTAACGATTCAAGTTTATCCGTTAGGGCATTATTTTTATTCATTAATATTTTACTCCGCTCTTTTGAAATAAGAAGCTCTTTTTTGATAACCTTGAATTTTTCATTACAATCAACACAAGGTGTATAGTTTCAACTAAAGAGCGATGTGGAGAACTTGACACATCGAACTTGGATTTTGCATTAGGACTTGATTTAAAATTTTATTTTCTAAATGTAATTTGCAATTAGCAATTTTCCATATCTTAATTTTACGTTTAGCAATTTGTAGCATGTGAAATGTAGAAATTGATTTTGTTATAAAAAGAGAAGATTTTGATTTTTTTACAGTGCTATCAGAGGAGGCAAGATTTGAACAAAAGGTTCCTTTGACATCTTCTTGTCATTCCTCTTTCATAGTTCTATTTTCATCTTCTCTTCCACATGATGTGTTCTCTTCTTCCTTTTAACTTGATGTGCACTCCTTGGATCCTTCGATGGAGGAGCTTTCTTGAAGACTAATACAAGCATGCATATTCTCCCATTCTTGTACTTGTTATGTTCTTGCAGATGGAGAATCGTAAGTTTCTTCAAGAAAATTCCAAATTTCATAACTAGTAGGGAAAGTATATAGAATTTTGATAATATATTGGTAAAGCTCGCAAAATAAGCTATTCATAGATTTAGCATTTAAAAAGCATTCATTCATATTTAGCACGCTTGGGGGATTTCTAATTGGAACATTCCTAACTTCAATATCTAAAGATTTTAAAAATTTCTCAAATAATATTTTCCACCCTTTATAATTTATGCCATGAAATAAAGGTGGTGCTAATAATTTTTCAGTATATAACATTTCATCACTCAAGTGGATGCGTGGTCATGAAGCGCCATTATTCTTGGTTGTGAAGTCATTTTGAATAACCTCCCTCTAACTCCATTTGTTGGATCTATAGACTCCCTTAGCGGGGGTGGTGAATAAGGACAAGATGTATATTATGTGGTCTTATGAACTTTTTGTTGCAGGAATACATTCTTTGTCAGCTATCGCTGGGCGGTAATGTTACCACCGATGGTATATCACAAAAACCATATTCTTGTGGGTATACTACGTTCAATCAGTGCGCGTGATCATTTTAGTATGTTTTAGAGTATACTTTCAAAAAAAATATTTCAATACTACTAGTGATCACAAATAATTATCAAAGCATGGAAATAATAATTCATTATAAGATTTGAATGAAATTACAATTACAAAATTGGTGTCTCCATTATGCCGGAGATCGAAGATGATGAATAGAATGTTCTTGGGTTTTCTATACCAACCCTCCCACCGAGGGCCGGTTGGCGCTATCGCTTCTCCCCGAAGGTCTTCACTTGACCCACGGTGAGTGGTCCAATTGGGCTCATGTGGCTCATTTACCCGATTATGACCGATGCGAACTCGTATGATCGATACAAATTCATATGATCGATATGAACTCGATGTCATTCATTTCAGTCAAACCTAACGATAATTGAGAAATTTGACCGAAATAGGTCGCATTGAGCTACACGATAACTCAGATAGACGACTATGAGTAAACCAACTCAGAATCGAGTTCAATTGCATTAAACTTATATGTGCAATATAAGCACAATGATATATTCAACAACTTTTTCTCATGAATATTTTGATATTTTATTTATCTTTGGTAATACACACACACACAGATATATATATCTTTATTATACAAGACAAGGCGAATGTTAACTGCAACCACATATGGCTAATCACACCCCAAAATTTAAAAAAACCATATTTTTTCTTTGGTAAACCGCAACCCGATGCCTCCTTCCTCCCTATCTTCATCCAACTCTGGCCTCTCTCCTTGCACACTCCTCTCTCCATCATCACCCTCTACACACACTCAGCTTTTTCCCAGTGCTTCGCTTCATAACCCGCTTCTTTCTCCGACATCAGACGGTAAACCCTTATTCCATTTCCAAGCGCGCTAATACGAACTCATGTCAATAATATTGTTGAGAATGAGTAGTCTGGCTAAATGCCAAATAGTATCATTCACCTATAGAGGAGCAACGCCTCCTTCGAGCGCAAATATCAGGTTGTGGAAAGTTAAAAATTGGGTTCTGGATAACATTTTGGGTTGAGGTTAACATTGGGTACCACAAGCCAAATACCATTTGCGGTTAATAATTGCCTAAGACAATAGGCATATCTTTATGTTCATACCACTAGGATTAACTCATGATAAATAAAACCCCATTCAAACCTACGATTAACCCTCCCACTATCTCGACCAAATCATTACTCCCTCCCCGATCTCTCCCCGCCTTCCTGCCCTCGCCGGATTGTTGGTAAGATTTCCATTTCATTTTCCCTCCCCGATCTCTCCCGCTTTTTGTTCACATTCCCATATTATCTGCTACCTCTACTCATCGGAGAAGAAGTCCATTGACAGGCATCATGTATGCAGTTGCTGGAGGCGATGAGGACTTTGAGTCTTGGATGGTCCTATTTCCCTGGCCGAAGCGGAAGATGGGGCAGAGTTCATTTTGGTCCCGGATGATGATGTCATAATAGAGGCATGCACTAAGGAAGTACTCACCCGTAAGGGCAAGGGAGAGGACAGGGTTGGCGCTTCCCCCACTATATCATTGGAAAGTTTTTTTATTTCGTTTCTGCTTTCAATTTTTGATTTCGTTTCTGCTTTCAATGTCAGTTAGATTAATGCAATCTTCATACTGTTAGTTTATAGGGTTGTAGTCTAATTCACCTAGAGGGGGTTGGGGTGAATAGGTCTCTTTGATTTACCTTTTTGTTGCTAGCAGTTGTTAGAGATAATTAAGAAAACACAAGCACAACATAGAAAGCACACAACTATCTATAGTGGTTCCCCAAGACAGTGTGTCCATGTGTAGTCCACTTTCCCTTTACACCTCTCTTATAGTGTGTTAGACAAGGCAAACACCTCCAATCTCAGCTCCAAGAGCTTACAAAAGGGATCCCACTCCTACAGCCTCCGAAATCCCCTTGATTTCGTACCTCAGCTATATCAAGAGACCCTACCTTAGATTTGCACAGAGATCCTACACCCAAGCTTTCAGCTCTACTTCTCAGGCTCAACAACCCTACAACCACTAAGGCTTAACAGCCTTACAACTCAGGCTTACCAGACCTGCACCTCAGGCAGAATGCCCTACAATCTCAGAACATAAGTGTTCATATTGGGTTATAAGATTTGCTTACAACAGATGACAACAATAATGTTTCCTTCAGCTTAATATCTTCTAGTGTAGATACACTGATGGTGTTGCCTTGAAGTAGGGCTGAATGGTAAATCTTCAGACCATGCTCCTATCTGATCCTCCTCTTCAGTAGATGAGGAAAGATCACCTTGCTCTTCTGGATAGAAGAGCTATCTTCTCTCCTTGTATCTTCTTGCAGGTTCAGGAAGCAAAAGGAGAGAGCTTGTGGAAGCCGTTAATGGAACAGTAGAAAGATTTCACCTCTTTTCAGCACTTAGCACACCATCCTGTTCTGAAATGCCCTAACTTGTTCTTTTATACCTCTTCTATCTTCAACGGCTCTAAGGATGGTCCCGCCACAGTATGGAGAAGGATCAAATACTTTTTCTTGCTTTACAGTTGTTTGCGCCAAAAGCAAATCCCGTTAGTGTCAACTTTCAGATTTGAATTTGTCTCAGCGGTTGGGCTGAGACAGTCTTCAGTCTCAGCGGTTGAGCTATCTTAGTCCTAGCGGATCCGCTGAGAAAGATTGTCTTCTCAGTAGAATTTGTCTAACTGCAGCTCAGCTAAGGAAGACCCCTTCTCAGCGGCTCCTGGCCTCGTCTCAGCGGTTCCTGGCCTCATTTTAGCGGTTTAGCTAAGACAGTGAGCTTGTCTCAGCAGTTTTGACAGTAAGCCACTGATATTATCCCAATGCTTGGAAAAACTTAACCCTGCATAGTCATGATGCAAAATAGGGTTTATCAAATACAATATGTACTTAGCATTGTGAGTGATGCCTCTTCAAATCAAGGGAACATATAGCGCAATATTCCCAACAATCTCCCCATATTTGAAAAAGGCAGAACATACACCAATGCTAAGATACATAACCATAAAAAGAACTTATCATGACAATGTAT
The DNA here is from genome assembly GCA_033032865.1 of Dactylorhiza incarnata. Lineage (NCBI taxonomy): Eukaryota > Viridiplantae > Streptophyta > Magnoliopsida > Asparagales > Orchidaceae > Dactylorhiza > Dactylorhiza incarnata. The sequence goes on from JAWHQI010000068.1 coordinate 7,854,431, forward strand.
TACATAGAATTCATGATATTATAACATGTAAGTGTTAACATTAATTTGGTATTACAGAGAATGTCATGATAGATTATTCATAATTTCATAACAACATAACAACATTGTATAATCAGAATAATACCATTGTTAACTATATATGTATTGGCACCACAGAATATATAAAGCATTAATATGGAATAACATTAAGCTTGACTATGATTGGACTATAACACAAACTATTAATTCAATAGAATTATCACTTTCATATCTGTTAGAATGTTGATATATAGTTCAAATTATAATTTGTTTTAATGAAGAACTAAATACATAAATCTATGTTCTTCTCCTCTTTGATGAAGTTGAGCATTCAGCATTATCAGCAAAAACCTCCTTCCCTTTAGCATTAGCCTCCTTTTCTTCAGCAGCAACATCCTTTTCTTTAGTAGCAGTGTCCTTTTCTGCATTAACAACTTCTATTTCAGCTAGCTTCCTTTTGTTCTCTTGCCTTTTGAAGTAAAGGTATGGCTTTGGAATGTATCTAGAAGGCATCCTACTTAGGTTGTGCTTCCTCACAAGATTCTCCTTGAAGGTTCTTTCCCTTTTTGTGTTTCTCTCAAGGTGCCTTATCCACACTTCAGCTGGATATATCTTGTCAATGTCCTTACAGACTTGTCCCTGGCTCAGCCAGGTATTAAGAATAATGCTCTTGGAGTCCTCACTCCAGTACTCATAATCAGGGTTATTGCCTTGCTCTTCCCTTTGTTTAGCCATGAATTCTTCAAGCTAACAACAATGAAAGTGAGTTTAGTTCTTAAATTAAAAACTCTTTTTAGGTTATTTCAAAATAGTGATATATAAGAATGTGTGTAGTTAAGTGAGTTATGAAAAAACAAACACAAATAAATCTCAGATATCACAGCACAGCAACAAGAAATAAAATATAAGACAAGCAACCAGAAGACATAAGAAATATAGTAGTTCCCCAATCAACCTGGGTATATCTACTCTTCTACCACACTGGTAGGAATCCACTACAGGTTTTTGATCAGCTGCCCTGCCACCATATGAGCTTTTGATCAGGTAACTCAAAAACAAAATCACAGGTTTTTGCTAAGGTGCCCTGTCACCAAGAGGTTAACTTTTGAAGGGAGTTATAACCCTTTATATAGGAGGGAATAAAGAAAACAAAAGTTAAAGTGTTCTTCTCTTTTAAAGAAGACTCTAGAGGTCCTGATGGTGTTGTTGAAAGTGGATCTTGATGATGTTGAAGAGCTCCCCCTGTTTGATTGAGATTAGATGACAGTTTGAGTAAGCTTCTTCTCTAGAATATGGTAACTCTTTTTCTTCTTCCACTGCAGTAGAGTTCCTGAGCAAATGATCTTATTTAAGTGTCTCAGGATGAAGATGATCTGCAGAGAAGAGTTAGCAAAACGAGAATGATAATATATGTTGTTCTCTGTTCTGTATATTGTATTTGTGTGTTGTCTCTCTCTCTTTTCTCTGTCTCAATATAATCTGGAGAGCTTCTCTCTTATTTTGAATTCCTCTTCTGGAAAAGAAAAGAGATAAAGTCTCTTTAATTATCTTGACTCCTCGAGAAGATAAATTGCCGTCTTTAAGCTTTTCTACAACAGCTATTTCATTAATGTTCTGCAACGGCTATATCATAAATGTGAAGCAGTAACAATTCAAACAATAGAAACTATACAAAATGTTGCTTTATTAAATCTGACAACATATATAATTTTAGTCGAGCTGAGAAAGAGGAATTTATATAGCTGATAATATTTTGTCGATCTCAGCTTGGAGTTCGTCGGGCTAAGCTCGCCATTCGTCGATCTGATCATTGATTAGTTCGTCGATCTTTGCTGTATGAACTTTCGTCGAGCGCTACTTGGTTTTCGTCGAACGCATCTTTTCGTCGAGCGTTGCTTGGATTTCGTCGAACGCAGCTTTTCGTCGAGCGCTGCTTGGATTTCATCGAACGTAGCTTTTTGTCGAGCGCTGCTTGGATTTCGTCGAACATAGCTTCAGAACCATTTCGTCGAGCGCTGCTAGCTTTTCGTCGATCGTAGCTTCTCTGATTCGATCGCATTATATTTATATTATTTTCTTAGTCTTATGACTTAAGGGAATTTGATCTAAGTTATAAGATGTGTTATGATAGAACTTTAGACCAAAGATGGATCCTTACTCAAATCAAAACTAAGGTTCCAACAATCTCCCCCTATTTGAGTTAGGATACAATTTTATAGTCTCCCCCTAAAATAAACAGGGATCCTAATCAAACCTAGTGGTCTGGTAATCTTCCCCTATTTGGTTTAGGATGCTAAAATTTCATCTTCTTTTAATTCCACTTCTTTTGATTCTTCTTCTTTTAATTCCACTTCTTTTAATTTCTACAGCTGTTGATGGATTCTGATTTCTTAGATTTTGATTCCATTAAAATCTTGAATTGCTACAGCTGTTAATGGATTCTAAGGAATAATTTTTTTGGAACATTGCCTGATACCTTCCTTCTTGCAGAATCACCTTATCAGAAGAGACTCACACCTAGTGCTATGATCATTTCTAATCAATGCAATTTGAGTGGAATGCTCAAACATGATTTTCGGAGAAAAGTCTGTAAGAACATGAAGTTATCTGACTTTGTTTTTAAGGTAGAAAAATTAAGTAAATCTTTAGAACTTTTTGTTTGATTAGGGATGGAGTTTAATGGTGAAAAACTGGTGAAGCCTTTTAAAGTTAGTTTTATATTGGCCTTTGATAAGAGTCTTATTTAAAATTTGATACCATTTGAAAATACTTTTAAAATATATGTTCGATAAGTTAACTTTCGTCGATCTTGTGTTAACAAAATGTAGTGATTTCGTCGATCTCTTGATTAAGGAATAATTATGTTTATTTTCTATGTTCAGAGTTTGTTGAGCTTTGATTTGTTGAATATACACAATTTCCTTTTTAAAAGATTGTTCAAAATTTTCATTATAAATTAATTTATTTTTCAAAGAAATAATTTTCTCTTCTGATACTTTCGCATCTTCTTTAAGTTTATCAGAAGTTAAATTGTTTATTGTTAACTCTTTTCTGATTTCATTTTCAGATTTTATTAAATCTGTATATGGAATTTTAGAATTTGATTTGATTTGTTCTGAAGTAAAATTAGGAGTTGAAGTTACCTCAGTTACCTCATCTGATTCAGCTTCTGCATCTGAGTTGTGATATGAGCCATATATGTCCATCATGCAGAAAGCTCTAGCTTTTTGTTCTTCTTCTTCTTCTTCATTTAGACTAGATGATGGTTCTGCATCATAAATATAGTTAATGAAAGAAGGTTCAGTTACCATCCTTGTGAGGGAGTTCCAGATGCCTCTTGCTGAAGTGCAGTCATTAACTCTTTGAAGAATGTCATTTGACAATGATTGAGCTAGTATTTTCATAGCCTTTGCATCAGCACTTTTCAGCTTCTCTTGAGCATCTGTTGATGTTTGTGAAGATGGAGGTCCTGTCAAAATAGAGTTATAAATTTCTTCATCTATGGCATTCATATATAATCAGATTCTAGCTTGCCATAAAGAAAATCTATCCAAATTATAGATTGGTGGATTTGAAAATTTTACTTGTGCCATTAGAATTTAGAAAAACCTTTTAAAGAAAAACTTAAGAACTAATTGATCTTTATGATTCAGGTGTTAGCCTGTATATAAAATCAACTACCCTCTGATACCAATTGAAAGTGAGTTTAGTTCTTAAATTAAAAACTCTTTTTAGGTTATTTCAAAATAGTGATATATAAGAATATGTGTAGTTAAGTGAGTTATGAAAAACAAACACAAATAAATCTCAGATATCACAGCACAGCAACAAGAAATAAAATATAAGACAAGCAACCAGAAGACTCAAGAAATATAATAGTTCTCCAATCAACCTAGGTACATCTACTCTTCTACCACACTGGTAGGAATCCACTACAGGTTTTTGATCAGGTGCCCTGCCACCATATGAGCTTTTGATCAGGTAACTCAAAAACCAAATCACAGGTTTTTGCTAAGGTGCCCTGTCACCAAGAGGTTAACTTTTGAAGGGAGTTATAACCCTTTATACAGGAGGGAATAAAGAAAATAGAAGTTAAAGTGTTCTTCTCTTTCAAAGAAACTCTAGAGATCCTGATGGTGTTGTTGAAAGTGGATCTTGATGATGTTGAAGAGCTCCCCCTATCTGATTGAGATTAGATGACCGTTTGAGTAAGCTTCTTCTCTAAAATGTGGTAACTCTTTTTCTTCTTCCTCTGCAGTAGAGTTCCTGAGCAAATGATCTTGTTTAAGTGTCTCAGGATGAAGATGATCTGCAGAGAAGAGTTAGCAAAATGTGATTGATAATATATGTTGTTCTATGTTCTGTATATTGTATCTGTGTGTTGTCTCTCTCTCTTTTCTCTGTCTTTATATAATCTGGAGAGCTTCTCTCTTATTTTGAATTCCTCTTCGGGAAAAGAAAAGAGATAAAGTCTCTTTAATTATCTTGAATCCTCGAGAAGATAAACTGCCGTCTTTAAGCTTTTCTACAACGGCTATTTCATTAATGTTCTGCAACGGCTATATCATAAATGTGAAGCAGTAACAATTCAAACAATAAAAACTATACAAAATGTTTCTTTATTAAATCTGACAACATATAGAATTTTAGTCGAGCTGAGAAAGAAGAATTTATATAGCTGATAATATTTCGTCGATCTCAGCTTGGAGTTCGTCGGGCTAAGCTCGCCATTCGTCGATCTGATCATTGATTAGTTTGTTGATCTTTGCTGTATGAACTTTCATCGAGCGCTGCTTGCTTTTTGTCAAACGCATCTTTCCATCGAGCGTTGCATGGTTTTCGTCGAACGCAACTTTTCGTCGAGCGCTGCTTGGATTTCGTCGAACGCAACTTTTCGTCGAGCGCTGCTTAGATTTCGTCGAATGCAGATTCAAAACCATTTCGTCGAGCGCTGCTAGCTTTTCGTCAATCGTAGCTTCTCTTATTCGATCGCATTATATTTATATTATTTTCTTAGTCTTCTGACTTAAGGGAATTTGATCTAAGTTATAAGATGTGTTATGATAGAATTTTAGACCAAAGATAGATCCTGACTCAAATCAAAACTAAGGTTCCAACAATCTCCCCCTATTTGAGTTAGGATACAGATTTATAGTCTCCCCCTAAAATAAACAGGGATCCTAATCAAACCTACTGGTCTGGTAATCTTCCCCTATTTGGTTTAGGATGCTAAAATTTCATCTTCTTTTAATTCCACTTCTTTTGATTCTTCTTCTTTTAATTCCACTTCTTTTAATTTCTACAGATGTTGATGGATTCTGATTTCTTAGATTTTGATTCCATTAAAATCTTGAATTGCTACAGCTGTTAAAGGATTCTAAGGAATAATTTTTTTTGGAACTTCAGCCATGACTTCTTTCTTCACTGTCAATATAGAAATGTCAATATAATCTTTAATTGAAGTCATATGACCTTCAATGATGGTGTTGATTGAGCTTAGGAGCAGATCAGTGATACTGCAGATGTGGTGTCATGGTCTTCAGGGACTACTGCCAATGGATCCATTGCCTGCTAGTCATGGTCCCCCTCATCTTGAGCAGGGAAGTGCCCCCCTCAACTTTATCACTAGGCTGGGCAACAACCTTATCAAATTAAGCATCCTTATGTGCTTCTCCAGCATTCTTTTGTTGCTCCCCCTCACTTGGTGCACCCTCATCTTCCTTATCAAAATCTCTCTTCTAATGCTCCTCCTCAGATGGGCATTGTCTTCTTCAAGATCATCTCCCCAGTAAACTACTGGTTCAAGAGGGATTAGCTAAAATCTTGTCTCTAGATTTGATATAATTACATCATTCTTACCCTGTAGGTCAACAACATTTTCCCCTTGATCATCCTCATGATCTTCTAAAGAGGATTGAACAAGTTGAGCACTTTTATCAGCAACATTATGATTAGAAGCATCACATGGAGTGTGATCTCCTTCATTGCCTTCTGATTTGTCCTCATAAGCAGCAGCAATATTCTTATCCTTCTGATGCTCTTTCTCAACAGCATTATCTTTATTTTTTTTCATGCTCTCCAGTAGCGCATGGCCTTCATGAACTTCAGTGTCATGGTCTTCTCCTTGATCATCCCTAGGTGGATTGCTGGCAGGAACTTGATTGTCCTCTTTTGGAACATTCTCTCCTGACTCTGGCCCAGAATCAGAGCAGATCAATCTTGCTTTCCTCAGCCCCTTGACTAATACTTTATTATTCTCTTTGGGCTCATAAGGTTGGCTCATTGGTAAGACCCTTGAGAACCTATCCAAGGTCTTAATGTCCATCCTTTTCAAGTAATGAAGGTTTGAACCTTTTGACTTATCAAAGTCCTCTAGGTAGGTGTTCAGTAGATATAATGAGAGAATTCTTCCTAGGTTGGGGGCCTGCAGACATTCTTTGATCCTTTGAAATATGACAGCTTCCCATGATGTCTTTTTCTTTAAAATTATTCTTAACATCAATTCAAACATTTGCTTGGAGATTGTGTCATGAGATACAGGCTTGCATAGCAGTGCCTTGCCAACTATATCAGAGAGCAGCTTGCCTCTCTAATTGAAGAATTTCCTCTTCAGTGAGCCAATCTTGGCATCACTGTCATCACACCACTTTAGGGCATTGTCTTTATCTTTCTCAGAAACTTCTTCTTTCTCATCTTGACTGCAAGAGGGCAGTTGAAAGGCCTTCTCCATCTTCCTTGGACAAATCTTTATCTTTATGCTTCCAATCTTAGCCTTGACTGAAGAGTTGGAGGATAACAACTTGACACTGTTGAAGAATTCCAGAACTTCAATTCTGAGAATTATGGATGGCTCAGATAGAATATATTCAAATCCTTGATTAGTTAGAAGTTGAATCACTTCTTTAATCTCTGTTGGGGCATGCTGGAATCCATTCCTAACCTATCCTTCATGAAGATCCTTGGATACTTTTGGCTCCATTTTTTCTCAAGAATGACACGCTGGGACGGGAGGGAAAAGGGTTCATCTCATTGGCTAGGTTAAAAAGGATTGTTGTTATTTAATCAACATTTTCCTAATTATTGATGCTTGTCTTAGGTTTAGATTTGCCCTAAGTATAGATGCTGATTAGACTAATCAATTTGATTGATTTTATATTGCTGACATGTCAATTATGGTAAATTTTAACTGAACCAGCCCGTCTTAGTGGAACCACAGAGATGGAGTGACAATCCGCTGGGACAAGGTATTGTCAACCGCTGAGACAATTTTAGCCGTCTCAGCGGATTAACTGAGACCTTCTCAGCTGTCTCAGCGGTTCAGCTAAAACCTTCTCAGCAGTTTCAGCTGATCTCACTACCTATCAGTGAACCATATAGTAAGGATTATTTCTAGTCCTAAACGTGCTACTAAGTATTTTAGATAGCAACCTATCCTATCATAGCTTGTGATACATGTTTACATGTTTTAATAAAGCTAAGGAATAAAATAATGTGTAAGATAGATAATTTGACATGATAAAATATATTCTAGATTTAACATACCAAGCTCAATTTTAAAAGCATTAAATTTTGCCTCATCCAATGACTTTGTAAAGATATCAGCTACTTGTTTGTCAGCGGGGACAAATTCAAGGAACATATCTTTACTTTCAACATGTTCTCTAATAAATTGATGACTTATCTCTATATGCTTAGTCCTGCTATGTGAGATATGATTGTTAGCAATTGAGATAGCACTGGATGAGTCACAATACAAAGGAGAATTACTTACCTTGAGATTGTAATCCTCTAGCTGATGTTGTATCCACAATAGTTGTGCACAACATCTTCCAGCAGCTATATATTCAGATTCAGCAGTGGATATACCCACACTGGTCTGCCTCTTGCTGCTCTATGAGATCAGCCTCCTTCCTAGGAATTGACAATTTCCACTTGTGCTCTTCCTAACTTCTTTGCAAACAGTAAAATCTATATCTGAAAAGCTAGTCAGTTCAAAATCATTATTCGTAGGGTACCAAAGGCCAAGATGTTGGCTATCTTTAAGGTATCTCAAAATCATCTTTGCAACTGAGTAATGAGATTCCTTAGGGCATGCTTGGTACATAGCACAAACACATGTTGCATACATAAGGTCTGGTCTGCTGGCAGTTAAATATAACATGGACCCAATAATGCACCTGTACATGCATTCATCAAAGGGCATACACTTTTCATCTTTGTCCAGGGAAATATTGGACCCCATAGGAGTTTTCATGGTGGAAGCTGATTACATCCCAAACTTCTTAATAAGTTCCCTAGTGTACTTAGTCTGAGAGATGAATATTCCCTCATCAGACTGTTTCACTTGGAGGCCAAAAAGGACTTGAGGTGTCTCATACTTCTCATCTCAAACTCCCCCTGCATAAGGTTGGCAAACCTTTCGCAAAGGTTGTCATCTGTTGACCCAAAAATTATGTCATCAACATAAATTTGGACTAGGAGACATTTGTCCTTTGTTTCCCTAAGAAATAATGTAAAATCTATCATTCCCCTCAAGAACTTTTCTTGATGAGAAAGCTAGACAATGTCTCATATCAAGCCCTAGGGGCTTTCCTTAGAACATATAATGCTTTCCTAAGCAAATAGACATGGGAGTAAAGGGTTGGCCGAACAAAACCTGAGGGCTGCTCCACATATACCTCTTCCTTTAAATTGCCATTCAGAAATGCTAATTTGACATCCATCTAGTATACTTTGAACCCCTTATGGGCAGCATAGGCAAGGAATAAGCTTATTCCTTCTAACCTTGCAACTGGGGAAAAGGTTTGATCAAAGTCAATTCCTTCTTCTTGCTTGTACCCCTTGTCCACAAGTCTAGCCTTGTTCTTGATTATGGTGCCATTCTTATCAAGCTTGTTTCTGTAGATCCACTTGGTGACAATGATCTTGTGTCCTTGAGGCTTTGACACCAACTTCCACACCTTGCACCTCTTGAATTGAAGCAGCTCCTCTTGCATTGCTTGAATTCAGAAGGTGTCTCCATTGTTGGATCTGTAGGCGCCCTTAGAGGGGGGGGGGGGGGTGAATAAGGGTTTTAAAACTTTTAATATATTTTGAATGACTTGAAATAATAAGAGATTAAAATAGTGATTTTGAAGAAAGATCAAAATTGATTTATAATGAAAGAGAAGATAATAAATAATTTAGAGAAATGAAGAAAACTCAATTTTAGTACACAAAGAGATTACTATTAATATAATTGATTACAAAAATAGATTTCTATAATGCTAGAAATCGAAGGCGAATAGTAAAAAGACTTTTTCATTTTCTATCCCGACTCGTATCCCCACGAACCGGTGTCTTTAGCCTATCTTGACCCAGATACGGCCTCAAGCCGCTCTAGCCAATCCTCCCTCAGACATGGCCTCGAGCACCTCCTAGATCTACACCCTAGACCTAGTCGCCAACATGAGGCAAATTTCTGCCCTAAGTCCTACCTAGACCTAGTCACCAACACGAGGCAAATTTACGTGATTACAATAATAAAGAGACAACAATATTAAAAACTCCCTCTATGTGGATCTCTTGGAGAAGTAGTCGAAGACCCGTCGATGTTGTCTTTTGTCACGATGATGACGCATGTTGAAATATTCTCCACGGATTCCTTAAGCCTTCATGGATTTATGGGTGTATCTCTCCAAACCTTCCTCTATTTGATGTTGCACGAAGCTCTGGAATTTAGGGGTGTGAGGATATGAAAAATTCGGAGCCAAGGGGTCCTTTTTATAGCCTTGGAGCTAGCGCTTGTGCTAGCGCTATCGCTGACGCTATCCTTGTTTAGGAAATATTCTGTGTGGTGTTTCTTCATTCAATGGAAACCTTTCTAAAAATCATCTTGTGCTCCACGCTAGCACCTGCGCTATCGGCTACCGCCTGGCGCTATCGCTTTCTATACTTGCCGCCTGAACTTGCCTAATCAGATCTAGCGCCCGCGCTAGGTGCTACCACTGGCGTTAGTGGACATGTTGGAATTCTGACTTCAAACTTGGGGGCAACCTCCTTGAGTCATATGATTTGGTTTCCTGCACACTTAAACACACACGATCAAATACACATAGGATTTGTTATTCTCAAACATAGAAGATGCGGAAGACCATGTTCCAACTAACTCCCCCTTTTGATAATAACAAATCCATTAATGATAAATCAGAGCATTAATATATAAGTTTGATGAAACCTACTTGTGTATGTGTGAGAGTGATGACTTAAGATAATTGTCATTTTTAGTATATAGAATTGCCCCCCTAAATACATGTTCCCCCTATGTGATTGCTCCCCTTATATGTAAGCTATCATCTTAAGACTTAATCATGTTGGTTTTCCCATTTAATAGCGATTATTATTTACCATGTTAGATCTCCCCCTTTGGTTATTAGCAAAAGTGGGTTAAGGTAGCAAGTGACATAAAAAGAGGTTATTTGATAAGAAAAGATAAGGCATGATCGAGCTTTTTAGAGGAAATGAGATGAGGAGGAGATTTTGGCAAAATAATTTTCATAGAAATAAATCTGAGTTTTTAGCATTAAAATAATATTCATGTTTAGAATAACCAATATAAATTTTACCAAGCAAGTCTACCATTTGTTGAAAGAAATGAATTTTAAGATTCAAGTGATGATGCACACAAAAGAGAAGACTTTAAATAAGCATGAAAGCGCAAGGTAAAAATATATGGTAATGATGCGGAAGACTTATAGAAATACAAGAAAAATCTTTTTGTAATCATGATGATTCATAAGAAGAAAGTATGAGTTTAAATTCCAAAAAGCAAGATATTTTTGTAAATCATTATTCATTTAAAATCTTTATGTTTGACAATAAAGTGACCAAGCGTGTAAGAAGGATATTGAAAAGATACTACTACAATGTTATTATAATTCACAAATTCAAAATATACCAAACATTATAAAGAGCATGCTAGGTTATCAAGTGCATTTTATATATAAAGAGAGTATAGAATTAGCAATAGGATCCAATACTCATGAGAAGAAGTGTTATGGAAGATAATGATGTGCACATAAGTGTATTTTGAAGAGAGTAAACAAATAATTTAATCAAAAATACAAGACATATGTAGAGTAAAGTGCACAATAAAACACAAATAATTTTACTTCCACGCACTTCAGTGCACAATGAAAATGTACAACTACCAAGGTGCTTTGCACACACAATGCTCATTAAGACTTATCAGTGTGCAAAGTTGATGCAGGCTACGCTCTCTGACACGATCGCTACAAACACGCACACGTTCCCTCTCAACGCTCCCAAATTTTATCAATTAGATGCTAACGTACGGGTAGTCACGCCGCTAGAGGTTGAATAGATGGCTATAGGCCAAAATTCTTCTCGGCTAAAAGGACCCACCCAGTCCGAACGAGCTTGAGTTGTACCAAAAGAGATCCATCAAAAATTACGATTTCAAAAGGGTAGATCTCTCCCAACAAAAAAGTCGAGGTTTGCCAATCCTCTTCGAAAATTAAAAGAAATAGAAGAGCACACAAATCGATCGAAGAAAACCATGACTATTCAAGTGATTCGAAGATCACGCCAAAATTACCACCACAAGAAATTAACAAGAGGGAAAATTCTCACGAGTAGAAATTTCGTTACCCTGCATGAGATGAGATTATCCTCAAGCATGCACTCGCCCTAATCGTTCTTCTACGGATCCACCGGAACCGCGTCGAATGGAGAGAAACTCGTTCGCCTTGATTGCTTCACGCCAGATCTTGACTTCCCGGAGCCATGACCCATTCTTCTTCCTGCTTCACCTTGGCCGAAATTTCCCAAGAAGAGAGAGTATGATGGGCGGCTATGAGAGGGGGCTGAAGTTGAGGGTGAAAAGAAATAAGGGGGAGGGAGAGGTTGTGGCCGACGGCCAAAAGGAAGGAGGAAGAGAGGTTGGCGGCCAAGAGGGGGCCGAAATCCAATGAAGGAAGAAAGAGAGAAGGGTCGGCTAGGAGAGGGAGAAACTTAAGAGGAAAATTTAGGGTTTAGGTTTTCTTATCATTCAATAATAAAATTTAATACAAGATGGCCTTTTATAGGCTAGCCAACAAACATGGCTAAACGCAGTTCGAAATTTAAATAAAACATGAGCATGGCTAAACGCAGTCCAAAATTAAAATAAAACATGGACATAAACAAGTCCAAAAATAAAAGACAAAGCTAGATAAAAATTTAATTAATAATTATAAGAAAATAATTATAATTATTAATTATTAATCTTGCGCCGTGGACGACTGTTGTAACGGCGATGGCGTTCGTCATGACGTAAGTCTTTGGTTGGAGAGGCGCCATCATCCGTAAGCACGCCGATACCAACATCTTCATGATGAGGGCCGTCGTCGCCATCAATCCTCCCCCGCTTAAAAGTACTCATCACCGATGAGTTGTTCTGAAGGTAGCGGCGGAGAAGAGCATCATCAAAAAGAGCCACCTCTGATTCTGGAATCCATGAGTCATCGGAGGCCGGACGATCACACCAACGAATCATGTAGCAGCGACTGTCACCACTAGGAGAGGAGAGCACTTCATCTCTGAGGATCCTGTCAGGCACAAAAGTGGTTTGGGGGAACCTTTGAAAAGCATTAGGCAAATAAGGAAAACAAGTTCCGCCATTAACATTCAACGTACCTCCAGTAGGAATCGAAGAAGAGAGCGAACCGGGCACAAGCTCACCCCCCAACCCATTAGAAAATGTAGTGGAACCAAACGGACAGTCAGTTAATTCAAGTGGTGGAGAAATATATGGCGTTAAATCCGAAACATTGAAAATAGGGGAGATTCCCCAATCAGTGGGTAACTCAAAAAGAAAAGTGTTTTCTCTGAATTTTTTTAAAATTCAAAATGGACCAGCTAGCCGATTTGCCAACTTTTTTATGGTTCCCGAAGGCAACAGTTGACGGATGAGACGCACCATAACCAAATTGCCAACTTTCAAGTGAGATGCTCTCCTATGTACGTTAGCATGAGATTGATAAGATGTGTATTGAGTAGCTAGCGTATCCTTGATGTGCTTGTGTAAATTATGAACGTGAGAGGCAAAATCTTGTGCAAATTGACTTGACTTATAAGAGGGAGGTAATGGAACCAAGTCAAGTGGCACCGGTGCCTTATATCCGTGCACGATCTCATTCAGAGACAACTCCATTGATCTATTTTTAGAATTATTATTCGCTAACTGAGCATGAGGAAAAATTGAATCCCAAGTACCCCCGTGGTCAGCTAAAATCATAGACACGCGTAGGTGAATGTGGAAAGCAATTGGAGGAAAAATATGCGCAACTGGACCGGATGAGTAAGTACGTCGTGAAGAAACTAAGTCCAGGGGTACAGTCTCCATAGAATCATAATCACTCGCGACCGCCAACAAATCCGTAGACGGACACTCAAAAAATTTGTCAATCAAAGGTGACACATAGTCAGATCTACGAAGGGTGGTGAAAAGACCGAGCACAAAATCTAACAACTCAACAAAACATGTCCGACAGGACATGGCCAACGGATGGGATAGTAACATAGGCAAAACCAACTGGCTAGGACGAGGTGTAATAAATTCATGTCCTAAAAATTATGCAGGTCGAGTCCACGGGTCAGGAGGGAGGACCGTCAAAATTGAACCTGACACAATTTCTAATTCACAATGAGCTTCACGCAAAGGTGATAACATCAAAGAAATATCTTCCAGGTTCTCACCGTTAAAATCACCCGAAATTAACCTTCCCTCACAAGGTAAATCTTTCAACATAGTAGGTACATCTGCGAACACAAGGTCATCGGATGATTCCTCAACTATCATTGGTGACAGACCTGGAAATAGGTCGACGACAGGTTGGGCAATCCCAAGGAGTGGCACAACCGAGGGGAGATACACTTCCATGACACTTGGGATAACCAACGTATCAACAAAGCTAAGCTCTTCCTCAATAAAGACATCGCCCTCAGCACCCGACTCAATCAAAGGCACTAACTCAGAATCATCAGAAAAATCAATAACTAGATCAGAAGGTTCGGGAGGAGACATTCCCGACGCATTGTGTGTAAAAATTATGGGAGGACCCTCACTAACCAGAATACTCTCACACCGCGGGCTAATGACATCCCTAGCCGTAATGACCACTAAGTTCGAGTCAATGGATCAGAACTTATTCGTATCTTTCAGGGTTAACGGAGGGGGAGGTCCTAAGATGGACTTGTCCTTCTGAAGAGAATGAGGCTTGGACTTGTGAGCAAGATGCTTCTCAATATCCAACGCGGCATTATAGGTGGTGCATAAATCTGTGTGCCCATAACAAAGGAGTTTACCTTGAATGACGGGGTTAAGACCCTTATGAAACCGTGAAAGGGTGACCTCAGACGTCTCCCTAACATCGCACTTAGCCATCATGTTCTTCAGGAGGCCCATGTACTCTTCAACCGATCGATTCCCTTGTCTAAGGGAAGATAACTCATCAAACATTTTCATTCGATGGTAGGTAGACAGAGGAGGGGTTCGGTTGGCCGAAAGTTGGGCCACCATTTCCCGAATCTCCCACAGTTGTTGATTCTTCTCACGTCAAAAATCATCAACCGGCGAGTGGTTTCGATTTGGTTGTCGTACGTCACGAGGCAAAGTTTGGGTGCGATTAGCCATAACTTTGGCATACAAGCAATCTAAATGGGAAAAGTAAATTTCATTAGCCATACCCGATGAGTAGGTGTGTACTCGGGACCAGAACTAGTGAACAAGCAATGATAGAAAATTTTTGAATCTGAACTAGACAGATTTATCAAAGAGAATTTTATAAGGAGAAAAAATGTGAAATTCCAGAAAAATTTGAATTTCCAGAAAACTTTCCTTTAAATTTTCGCAGAAAAATGAGATTTTTCAAATTTGAATTTTGAATTTCCAGAAATATTTGAATTTCAAAAATTTGAATTTTGAATTTCAAAATTTTGAAATTGAATTTTGAATGTGAAAATCAAAAATTTGAATTTTGAATTTGAATTTCAAAATTTTGAATTTGACTTTCCAGAATTTAATTTTTTTTCACAGAAAAATAAAAAATTTAGGCCGCCATTCGCAGACCAGAAATTTTAAACAGGTCAAAATTTTATGAATGATAATTTTATTCCCACTTAATAACTATGGTAATTAAAATATTTTTTTGATTTTCTTACTGAGAAAAATATGGAGAATTCCCTGAATTTTTTTTTATTTTTGCAGAAAAATAAAACTTGTAGGTCGCTATTCGCAGACCACCAATTAAAATTTTTGATATTTTGAACACGAAATTGTGTGAAGATTGTGTGTGCCAGCATTCTAAGAAAATTTTAGAAATGCGTCAATTAAGAAATTGAGACGAATTTCGCTTTGATACCAAATTGATGAAGGCTACACTCTCTGACACGATCGCTACGAACACGCACGCGTTCCCTCTCAACGCTCTCAAATTTTACGCTTGCACAAAATTACTCGTAACTTACACGCAATGCAATATTTATCAATTAGATGCTAACGTACGGGTAGTCACGACGCTAGAGGTTGAATAGATGGCTATAGGCCAAAATTCTTCTCGGCTAAAAGGACCCACCCGGTCCGAACGAGCTTGAGTTGTACCAAAAGAGATCCACCAAAAATTATGATTTCAAAAGAGTAGATCTCTCCCAACAAAAAAGTCGTGGTTCGCCAATCCTCTTCAAAAATTAAAAGAAATAGAAGAGCGCACAAATCGATCTAAGAAAACCACGACTATTCAAGTGATTCGAAGATCATGCCAAAATTACCACCACAAGAAATTAACAAGAGGGAAAAGTCTCACGAGTAGAAATTTTGTTACCCTGCTTGAGATGGGATTATCCTCAAGCATGCACTCGCCCGAATCATTCTTCTACGGATCCACCGGAACTGCATCGAATGGAGAGAAACTCGTTCGCCTTGATTGCTTCACGCCGGATCTTGACTTCCCGGAGCCACGACCCGTTCTTCTTCCTTCTTCACCTTGGCCGAAATTTCCCAAGAAGAGGGAGTATGATGGGCGGCTATGAGAGGGGGCTGAAGTTGAGGGAGAAAAGAAATAAGGGGGAGGGAGAGGTGGTGGCCGGCGGCCAAGAGGAAGGAGGAAGAGAGGTGTGCGGCCAAGAGGGGGCCGAAATCCAATGAAGGAAGAAAGAGAGAAGGGGACGGCTAGGAGAGGGAGAAACTCAAGAGTGAAATTTAAGGTTTAGATTTTCTTATCATTCAATAATAAAATCTAATACAAGAGGGCCTTTTATAGGCTAGCCAACAAACATACTTAAATGCAGTCCGAAATTAAAATAAAACATGAGCATGGCTAAACGCAGTCCAAAATTAAAATAAAACATGGACATAAACAAGTCCAAAAATAAAAGACAAAGCTAGATAAAAATTAAATTAATAATTATAATAAAATAATTATAATTATTAATTATTAATCTTGCGCCCTGGACGACGGTTGTAACGGCGATGGCGTTCGTCATGACGTAAGTCTTTGGTCGGAGAGGCGCCATCATCCGTAAGCGCCCGATACCAACATCTTCATGTTGAGGGCCGTCGTCTCCATCAAAAGTAGTGCTTGGGGGATCACACACTTTATTTTTTAATATTGATATTTTTGTGATCCGGTGTACTTAAGAATAAGTGGTGTAAAAAGAAAGCTTATGGTTTGTACAATGCACTTTACAATTCTTTCTAAGGCGCTCAACCTCATAATGCTCATTAAGACTTATCAGGAGGTTCAAGTAGTGCTTGGTGGAGTTATCTTTGTCAATTTATTTCATGATTTTTTTGTTTTGTACAAAGTTCTCCGAATACACTTGTTTTGCAAACCAATGTAATTTTGAACGCACAACCACTTTTCTTAATAATAATTGTGCCAATAAAAGTAGTGTAGCTAAGATACTTGTGCAATTTTAATTCATTGTACAATTACAATACATAAGTAAGCATTCTTAGATTAAAAGCACATGTAGACTATGCCAAAATAAGTGAGTGAATAAAAATCATTATCAACCATAAAACATTTACTCGTACTTAGAGGCATACAAAGCTTGGTTCCACACAACCTTTTCAAAATAATTGATGCACATGTGAGTAGATATATCAAAGCATGCTAAAGATAATGTTCAAAGTATTTTTGATAAGATGAATTTCAACATTGTAGAAGGTCTAAATGATAGATTAAATCATGAGTGGTATTAACAATAAAGTCCATACATTTTTTTTTGTAATTTGACCTTTGTTAATTTTTATTTTAATTTTTCAAAAGATCAATTATTGACAGAGATGCAAAAATAAGTAATACATATAAAAGAATGAGTGACACTGCACGGGGGGCCCCCCGTGCTCCGTGCGATAGTACTCTAAGCTCACCTGGCGGGCTTCGCCCGCACCCGACGGCCTTCGAGTGACAGTGCACAGGGTCCCCCCATGTCCCGCGCGATAGTACCCTACACGCCCCCCGGCAGGCTTCGCCCACCCCCGACACGCACATAGTTATATATAATTTATTATTCTTTTTTTTTAATTAAAAAAAATGAAATTCAATATATATTATATATAATATTATCTGTTATATATATTATATCTAATATATACATTATAATATATATTATATGTAGTTTATAATTATATATATATATACATTAAAATTTTTTACAGTTTTTTTTGTAATACGACGCCCGCCGCCCTGCCTTTTCTGTCTGCCGCCGCCGCCACCGGAGACACCACCGGCCTGACCGGACCCCACCGCCGAGGTCGCCGGACCCAGGCGAACTCAGCGGGGTTGGTCCGGTGGCGGTCCGTCAGGGCCACCGGCGACGGTGGCCCTGACCGTGAGGCCCAGATCTGGGCCTCACGGTCAAGGCCACCGCCGGCGGTGGCCCTGCCGGAGAGCCGCCGAACTGACCCCGGCAGGCTCGCCGGGGTTCGGCGAGCACGCTGGTGGTGCCCGGCAAGGGCGGCGGCGGCTCCGGCGGCGGCGGGAAAGGGAGACGGCGGGGCGGTGAACAGTGGAACGAACGTTTTTTTTTTTTTTGCTTTCAGCGCCTGGGAGAAAGAGGGGGAAGCTTTGAAGGGCTATACGCAGACCACCGACAGTTATTTGCAGACCTTTTTTGATGTAAATGGAGGGCTGTGATTTATTCTGTGGTTCTATTTGGGCCTCAAAATGGTCCTAAAAGTATTTCTTTATAAGATATAGATATATTTTTAGTGATTTTTTTAAATTTTAAAAGCATAGAAAATTGGGCACCCAAGCTAGCGCCGACGCTAGTGCTAGCGCGGGCGATAGTGTGCAAAATATGGAGATTTTTAAAGTTTTGATTATTGTTCTTGATTAAGTGTCCCAATTAGTTTCATGCAGAAATTTCAGAATTTTTGGAGATATCTAGGTAGTGCAAATTGCATGAAAAGTTAGCGATTTCTTATATGACTTTACAAAATCAACATCACATGAGATATATTTTCTTATGTCTTCATTTTGACTTTTCTAAGATAGTTGTTAATCAAAATAATGTAACCTGAAAAAGATAGGAACTGTAAACACAAGATATCATGTTTGAATTAGCTAAATTGGCATGACATAAATGATTATAGTATGAAATGATGTTCACACAAAGAATAGGTATGCCCTAGATAAAAATACCCAGACTATATGTCTACACTTTAGCCCCATACTAAGTGACGGATGCGTATGGGGAGCTGCACATATGCCATAGGTTGGGGTGTTACTTCCATATGCATACACTAGAGAACGCTCAACCTAGCACTCTTCCCCCCCCCCCCTAGTGCCTCACAAGGCCCCACTAGAACCTTCCCCGATTAAGGATAAGACATGACTTAGAGGTTAGGTCTCTATTGCATCCAATTCTATGCCATCGGTATTTTGAGACATACAATATTGGAATATGATCATGAACATACAAATCGATTATGAGCTTATTTGAATATTTAGAATGATGATATATTCGATCAATATGACTTTTGTGATTTTATTTTCAATCATGAATTATGAACATATATACTTTTCTAAAATGCAAGATAATGATTGTTTTTCTTTTTCGATTATTGCAAGAGTACGCACGAGTCTATAATTAATTTGATCTTTGCTAGACTTTTAGTTGGACTTAGCAATTTAAAGTGGATTTTAGACTTCCCGAGGTCTATCCTGTGAGGGGTTCGCACCGGTACTAGGAGATGTGATGGGGTAACATCCTAAATCTCCCTTTCTCAAGATATTTAAGTATTATTGGTTGCTAGCCACACTTAATTTTTATAGACTCAAAATTTTCAAAAGAGGAAAAATGCAGTTCATGATTTTAATAGTATAGATAAATATCTCATAACAAATTTAGAATTTGATTTATATGGATAATATAATATATTTAAAGGCAATGAATATAATAAAGATAGATAGGTCACCAAAATAAAATATGACTTTGAATTTTGATCAATTTGATTTTATAAGCTTAAAATCATATTTCCAATAATATGTAAGGTGACCATGACATGATAGCTTAAACAAAATAAGAAAAATAAAAACAAAAACAAAAAGACATTAAAGCATATCATGAAGTAGAAATTTGTATATCTCATTTTGAAAAGATTCTACTTTATGCATTTGATGATACCTAATGAGTAAGAGTTTTAGGTATCCAAAGGGGACCAAGTGTGGTGGGTCCTTTGGGTACCCAAATATAACGAGATGATTTTTGTGGAGATGAGTATGAATGAACCCTTTCAAGTGGAGTTAATGTTTCATCTTTTATTTTGGGTCTCCACTCATACTTAGGTTTAGTGTTATTATTATGCATCAATTTTCATAGTCTTTTACTTGTATATTTGGATAAAATGATTTTAGAATTTATTATTTAAAGGAAATTTGTTTGTATTTAATTCTATGTTGGGAGAACAATTATGTTGTAAATGATGATAGAGTTTTGGAATTTCAATTACAAGCTTTTGTTGTTTTTCATTTCTTATGTTTTGCTTGGATAAATTATGAAAATTCATATTTAACTTGCCTTTTGATTTTGCTTGATATTTTGACTTTATGTGCTGTGAATTTTTCTTTATAATTTCCTTAAGTTAACTTTATTTTCTAATTCATAATTCTTAACTTTCAGATTATGTTTAGCTTTATTATAAGCAATTGTACTATTTTAAAGAGTGGAAATAATATAGTCAATATGAGTTTGATAGTTATTTCAAAATTCCTCAAATGTTTCGTCCATCTCCTTGATTTCAATTTTATAATTTTGGCACATAGTGTAACATCCCCCAAACAACTAGACCCCTAAGTTGGTTTTGTCTTGACTAGGTCATGACAAAACCATAGGAAGCACTTAAGACCATGTGAACATAGGCAAGAAGGTGGAAAATCATAGTGGTCTACAAATAACCATTTCTAGTTAACAAGCCTAGGGTAGGTATTTAGGGCCTCACCTTGCTCCTTTGGCCCCACCAAAACATCCCTAACCCATTAGGGGAACCCTTAGAGAACCAAGGACCCATTGGGGTCAACCAAAGTGTCCAAGTTGACCAAAGTCAACCCTAACCCAAATTGGTCAAAGTAGACTAATTAGGGTCAATTGGCCTCCACCATGCCAAATTGACCTTACCTCTACCCTTATAAGGATACTAGGGACCCAATGGACCAAAACGCCTCATCATGGGGCCTCCAATTTGGCAATTAGGACCAAAGTCAATCCTAGCCCTATTTTGGTCAAAAGTGGCCTATTAAGGGTCAATTGACCCTCACCTTGCCAAATTGACCCTACCTAGACCTTCCTAACCCTTAAGGGAGGCCAATGGGTGACTAGCCACACATTGGGGTCAACCCAAATTGTCAAATTGACCAAAGTCAACCTTTTCCCAATTTTAGATCAAAATGACCCATTTTGACCTAATCAAGCCCAATCCACTTGGGCTAGACTCAATTGAGGTGGTCCACCATCTAATGGGGTTGGGTGCTACTGAATTGGCCATTCAATTTCAAGAAAGTTGGCTAGGAGAGAGAAAGCCCAATTTGAGAGAGAGAGAGAGAGAGAGAGAGAAGGCAGAGTTAATGGAGAGGAGGAAGAAACCTCCAATCTCCTCTAATAATTGCACCATTCATCTCCTCTTGGGGAGAGGAGTAGTTTCCAGCCCTCTCTCGACCACATTGATACCCTATTCATTCCCTACAAGTGAAACCGAAATTTCCCTTCATGACCATTAATGGCAATTTGAGAAACCTCCCCCCATTGCCTCAATTGGCCTCTTTAACACCTTCAGAGGAGTGAGAGGAAGAAAATCCCCAACATTCCAAGAGGAATCATGCACTGAAAACCAAAGGAGGCATGGCACCAAAAGCTCAAGCTCCGACCATGCCAACCCGCCGGAATCCACAACCTCAGGCCATCACACAGGTCCGATCCTCCCTTCCCCCAGTGCTAAATCTTCATCTTGATTGGGGCTTGATTCGAGCCAAATCGGGCTTGAATGAAGCTCCCAAAAGGGCTCATTTTGAGCCCTCTATCCCCTGCTAGAACACCTTGATCCGACCGGCCAACCACCGCTAATCGTCGGCCACCACCTCAACGGAGGAGGTGGTGGCATTGGCTAGCTGGGGCGGCGCTCAGGTGGCCGGGAAAAAAGGTACAAGGCAGCCCCGGACGGGGCTATCCCAGCGATTGGCTGGGGGGAAGACGATCGGCAGGAGCTACTCATCTTGCTTCAAGATTCGAGCTGGATCAATATTATTTATGAAATGATTTATGTGATTTCTGTCACACTTTTGCAGTACGTAGATTAATTTAATAAAAATACTTAGGCCCTTCTGATGAAAAAGTGGTCTATACCAATGTTGTAGCCCTTGGCGTCTACTTAAATTTAAAATTTGTTACAGCCCAAAAGGAGCAATGTATCTTCCTGTAGGGCCATTTTGGTGGGGCTGGTCCTTAGGGTAGGAAAGCCACTATTTCTTTAATAACATTTGATTGGTAATGATATTGACTTGAAATTTGAAACATAAGTTATTTGTACCTACACCCTCAACATATCCAAAGATTGGAGATTTTTGAGAACATGTTTCTAAGGTTTTTGTACAAATTTAATAATTTACATATTAATTAATTATAGGGTCTTATGACCTCCAATCCCCTCCAAATTTTGGTGGTTGGTCCTTAGGGTCATGATATGACTCTGGTAAAGTTTTCATCCCATTTATGATTAAATTGGTTGGGTAATTAGTTAACCTAAGTTTGGTCAAACTAGGTCAAATTAGGTCAAAAGTGCACATGATGGAATTAAGGGGTCAACCCTCATCCACAAGTGATGGGATTTTGGTCACTGGTTTATAATCACATAAAGCACCACCATGAGTGGTTTGGTGTGGTTTAGGGTGGATATACCCTAAGACCCTAATTATAACCCAAGGGTTGAACTTTGAGCCTTTTGAAGGACATAGGGGCATATGTCCTTGAATGGTCATGGAACCTGGTAGATAAGTTCATAGGGTGTAAATATGCCTTAGGAAATTTTATGAGAATTTTAGGAACACTTATCCCCTCCGATTTAGGATATAACCTTTTTAGGGAACCTTTTTATAAGAGAAAACTACATGCTCAAATTACCTTGGATGTTGATGACGTTTGGTAGATTACATAAAATCATGATATAGAACTCTGGTAATTTTTGTGTAATTTTTGAATTGATATAATTAGTACTTCATTCACAAGTCATCTATTTTGTTATAAGGTTATGATAAATAAATGAGGGCCAAATATTCTTTGGAAAATTGTGAGACTTGGTGCTAGGACATTTTAGGGCATTAGAAAGCTCTGTGAATTTTTGTACAATTTTTGGAGTTATTTATCCGTAGGATACTTAACAATGTTTCCTAGATTGGATTTACTTGAGATATTTATTTATGTGACTAAATGATTTTGAAAAATTTTGAAACTCAGTCAGTACACTTTTCTGATCATTGTAAAGGTCAGGTAATTTTCCCATAATATTTGGACAAGTATTTTTAGTGGTTCCTTCTTTAACTTCCAATTTGGGATAATTACTTAATATTATAATTGGAGACCAATATCTTACTGTAAAATTGTGATATTAGGTATTTTCTGTTCGATCCAAAAATGCTCCAAGTCCACACTTGCTCAAGCTGAAAGGAGGTGGAAGAAAGTTGTTAGATGGTTGGTTACTTTAAGCTACGAGTGAAGGAATGAAAGAAAAGTGAAATGAATGGTGGAGGTCTCCGAAAAGGAGATGTCAAGGCTAAGATAGCTGAAGATGAGAGCTAAGATAGATGAAGCTGCTGATGAGATAGTTGAAGCTGAGAGCTGAGATAGCTGAAGCTGCTGATGAGATAGCTAAAGCTGAGAGCTTAGATAGCTGAAGCTGCTGATGAGATAGCTGAAGCTGAGAGCTGTGATAGCAGAAGCTGCTGATGAGATCCCTACGATCTCAAAACTGAGACCGCTCAAGTCACGTGCCTGCAGCTGAAAACTCCTCCCCCCTCCCATTTTCTAATACCCCTGCCCCCCTATTTATAGGCAGGAGGTCCTGCCCAAACTGGCAGGTCTGAAAGGAACGGGCTGCTCGGGACTGAGACCTCCCGATGCGAGGTCTCCTAGGGGCTGGCGACCTGGCAAGGTCGCCCAGGAGGCGACCTCAGGGTGAGGTCACCCAGGCTGGTGACCTGCAAGGTCGCCTGGGAGGCGACCTCAGGGCGAGGTCGCCCATGCTGGCGACCTGGCATGGTTTCCCAGGGGGCAACCTCAGGGCTAGGTCGCCCGGGCTGGCGACCTGGCAAGGTCGCCTGGGAGGATGCAACCTCAGGGCGAGGTTACCCAGGCTAGCGACCTGGCAAGGTCGCCCGGGAGGCGACCTCAGGGCGAGGTCGCCCAGGCTGGCAACCTAGCAAGGTCGCCTAGGGGACTACCTTAGGCGAGGTCGCCCGGGCTGGCGACCTGGCAAGGTTGCCCAGGAGGCGACCTCAGGGCGAGGTCACCCAGGCTGGCGACCTGGCAAGGTCGCCCGGGAGGCGACCTCAGGACAAGGTCGCCTAGACTGGCGACCTGGCAAGGTCGCCCGGGAGGCGACCTCAGGGCGAGGTCGCCCGGGCTGGCGACCTGGCAAGGTCTCCCAGGAGGCGACCTCAGGGCGAGGTCGCCTAGGCTGGCGACCTAGCAAGGTCGCCTGGGAGGTGACCTTAGGGCGAGGGCGCGCAAAGCGCGACCTCCACGAGGCTTGAAAGCGAGACCGCTCGAGCGGTTGGAGACCGCTCGAGCGGTTGGAGACCGCTCGAGCAGTTGGAGACCGCTAGGGCTCGTGTTGGAACCTTAGTTTTAATTTGAGTTAGGATCCATCTTTATGATTTAAGTTTCTATCATAACACATCTTATAACTTAGATCAAATCCCATTAAGATAGAAGGCAGAAAATATATATAATTAATAGGCTGAGAAAATAAGAGAAAGATAAAAATATATACATGTTCTCTGGGTTCAACGAACGACTATCTACGTTCGATGAACGGCGCTCTGCGGTCGACGAATGATATTCATTCAGAGCTCGACGAAATCTAGCCATCTCAGCAGTCGACGAAATCCAGCCGTCTCAGCGGTCGACGAAAAGCTGTGTTCGACGATCTCAAGTCTGCGTTTGACGAATCTTCAACAGAAGCTCAGAACGACGAATTAAATGTTCAGATCGACGAACTTGAAGCTGAGCTCGACGAATTTCTACCAGATCTATAATTTAGATATTCTCAGTTAGACTAATATTCTTATATCTGATTAAAGCAATATTTTATCATTTCTATTTATATATTTCTATATATTGCTGCCTTAACATTATAGCTGTTGCAGCACTAAATGTTATAGCCGTTGCACAAAAGCTAAATGATAGCAGTTTATCTTCTCGAGGAGTCAAGATAATTAAAGAGACTTTATCTCTTTTCTTTTCCCAAAGAGAGGAATTCAAAATATGAGAGAAGCTCTCCAGATTATATAAAGACAGAGAAAAGAAAAAAAAGCAACAAGAACACACAGATACAATATAGAGAATAGAGAAACATATTTCTCTATCTTTGTTTTGCTAACTCTTCTCTGCAGATCATCTTCATCCTGAGACACCAATCAAGATCATTTGCTCAGGGATCTAAACTGCAGAATAAGAAGAAGAGTTATTACATCCAAAAGAAGAAGCTTCCTCACCTGAACATCAACACTAATCAAATCAGGGGGAGCTCTTCAACATCATCAAAGATCCATTCTCAACAACCCATCAGGATCTCTAGAGTCTTCTTAGAAAAAAGAAGAACACATTAACCTTTTTGTTTTCTTTATTCCTTCCTGTACAAAGAGTTATAACTCCCTTCAAAAGTTAACCTCTCGGTGACAGGGCACCTTAGCAAAAACCTGTGATTTGGTTTTTGAGTTACCTGATCAACAGCTCATATGGTGGCAGGGCACCTAATCAAAAACCTGTAGTGGATTCCTACCAGTGGGTAGAAGAGTAGATGTACCCATGTTGATTGGGGAACTAATATATTTCCTATGTCTTCTGGTTGTTTGTTTTATGCTTTATTTTTTTGTTGCTGTGTTGTGATCTGTTTGTGTTTATCTTTCATAACTCAGCATTACACTTATATATATCACTATTTTGAAATAAGATTAAAAAGGCTCTAATAAATAAAAAGATATTAAGAACTAAACTCTCCTTCAATTGGTATCAGAGGGTAGTTGATTTTTACAGGCTAACACCTGAATCATAAAGATCAATTAGTTCTTAAGTTTTTGTTTAAAAAGGGTTTTTCTAAGATCTAATGGCACAAGAAGATTTTTTTAATCACTTCTTCCACTAAATGTATTTATGATGCAGAACCATTTTCAAGTCTAAGTGATGAAAAAAAAGAACAAAAAGCTAGAGCTTTCTGCATGTTGGCCATATATGGCTCAAACCACAACTCAAATGCAGAAGCTGAATTAGAAAAGGTAAATGCGGTAACATCGAATTCCAACTCTACCTCTGAAAATCACAAATCAGATTTTAAAATTCTATATACAGAGAAGGAAATTATAAAAGAGTTAATAGAAATAAATATTTTAATTCCTGAAAATAATAAACTTAAAGAAAATTTGAAAAACTCAGAAGAACAAATTATTTCTTTGAAAAATAAATCAATTGAGGCTAAAGAAAAAGAAATATCTTATGTTCAGCAAAATCAAAATAAATCTTCAAATTTATATTTTAATGAGATAAAAAGGCCAATATATCCAATTATAAGGCTTCATCAGCTTTTCACCATTAAACTCCATTCCTAATCAAACAAAAAGATTCTAAAAATTTACTTAAATTTTTTAATCTTAAAAGCAAAGTCAGATAACTTCATGTTCTGAAAGACTTTTCTCCAAAAATCATGTTTGAGCATTCTACTCAAGTTGCATTGATTAGAAATGATCATAGCACTAGGTGTGAGTCTCTTCTGATAAAGAGATTCTGTAAGAAGGAATGTATCAGGCAATGTTCCTAAAAATTATTCCTTAGAATCCATTAACAGCTGTAGCAATTCAAGATTTTAATGGAATCAAAATCTAAGAAATCAGAATCCATCAAAAGTTGTAGAAATTAAAGGAAATGGAATTAAAAGAAGAAGAATTAAAAGAAGAGATATTAAAAGAAGATGAAATTTAGCATCCTAAAACCAAATAGGGGAAGATTACCAGACCATTAGTTTTGATTTGGATTGGGATCCCTGTTTATTTTAGGGGGAGAATATAAATCTGTATCCTAACTCAAATAGGGGGAGATTGTTGAAACCTAAGTTTTGATTTGAGTCAGGATCCATCTTTATGATTTAAATTACTATCATAACACATCTTATAACTTAGATCAAATTCCCTTAAATCAGAAGACTAAGAAAATAATATAAATATAATGCGATCGAATCAGAGAAGCTGCGATCGACGAAATCCTAGCTGTGATCGACGAAATCCAAGCAGCGCTCGACGAAGAATGACTATCTCAGCGCTCGACGAAATCCAGCCGTCTCAGTGGTCGACGAGAAGTTTCGTTCGACGATCTCAAGTCTGCGTTCGACGAATCTTCAACAGAAGCTCAGAATGATGAATTAAATGTTCAGATCGACGAACTTGAAGCTGAGCTCGATGAATTTCTACCAGCTCTATAATTTAGATATTCTTAGTTCGACTAATATTCTTACATCTGATTAAAGCAATATTTTATCATTTCTATTTATATATTGCTATATATTGCTGCCTTAATATTATAGTCGTTGCAGCACTAAATGTTATAGCCATTGTAGAAAAGCTTAAAGACAGCAGTTTATCTTCTCGAGGAGTTAAGATAATTAAAGAGACTTTATCTCTTTTCTTTTCCCAACAAGAGGAATTCAAAATAAGAGAGAAGCTCTCCAGATAATATAAAGATAGAGAAAAGAAAAGAAAGCAACAAGAGCACACAGATATAATATACAGAACAGAGAAACATATTTCTCTATCTTTGTTTTGCTAACTCTTCTCTGCAGATCATCTTCATCCTGAGACACCAATCAAGATCATTTGCTCAGGGATCTAAACAGTAGAATAAGAAGAAGAGCTATTACATCCAAAAGAAGAAGCTTCCTCACCTGAACATCAACACTAATCAAATCAGGGGGAGCTCTTCAACATCATCAAAGATCGATTCTCAACAACCCATCAGGATATCTAGAGTCTTCTTAGAAAAGAGAAGAACACTTTAACCTTTTTGTTTTCTTTATTCCTTCCTGTATAAAGGGTTATAACTCCCTTCAAAAGTTAACCTCTCGGTGACAGGGCACCTTAGCAAAAACCTGTGATTTGGTTTTTGAGTTACCTGATCAAAAGATCATATGGTGGCAGGGCACCTGATTAAAAACCTGTAGTGGATTCCTACCAGTGGGTAGATGAGTAGATGTACCGAGGTTGATTGGGGAACTACTATATTTCCTGTATCTTCTGGTTGTTTGTTTTATGCTTTATTTTCTTGTTGCTGTGCTGTGATATGTTTGTGCTTATCTTTCATAACTCAGCATTACACTTATATATATCACTATTTTGAAATAAGATTAAAAAGGCTCTAATAAAGAAAAAGATATTAAGAACTAAACTCTCTTTCAGCTCGGATCTCCGTTGAAAAATATGTAGACTGCCGGGAGAGGTCATCCGAGGACTGCGAGAGCATGTTGATGGCCTCGGTTGCCTGAAAAAAAAGCAATCTCGAGGTGATCGCCGGTTTCTGGGTAAACATAATCCCCGCAATTTTCAAGCTTTTTAGAAACTTGAAAAAATAGAACTTACCCCACCAAATCAAGATCCACCTCTTTTGTCAGAATAAAAAATTTGAGAATATATAAAAGTGTGAAAGTACCGGAAGAGGACTTGCGAGGACCTGTTTATCTGCAAAAGAGTGATCAAAGCAGGTAAAAGAAAAATGGTACATAAATACCTGGAGAGAACTCGCGAGCTCCTACTTATATGGAAAAAGATATAAGAACAGGTATATGAAAAATAAAAATACGTGAGTACCTGAAAGAGGACGCGCGATTACCTATTTCTATCTGCAAAAAGATATGAGAACAAGTATATGAAAAATAAAAATATGTCAGGTACCTGAAACAACTTGCTGATACTTATTTTATACATATTTGAAGTGTATAAGAGAGATCATCTAATTTATAGTGAGTATATGAGTGTTTATTCAAAATCACTTTGCTTTGATGTTGATGAAATAGTATCAGTATGTAAAGAGATGAGATAGTATTCTTGTCTATGGAGAGATAAAACCAACATTCTGATATCATCATATTTATATACTCCAGAACAATGAGTGTGAAGTGCATATAACTAGCTGATTCTGACTTGCTGATATAATATTTTTATTGAGGTTATGTCAGCTGATGCCCAACCCAGCATATGATTTGAGAAATCCAGAGATCATAAATAGATTAATCATGAAATCCAAAAGCATGGAAATCCAGGAATCCCGACATGATGCATTTATGATATTATAGTACCTGAAAAAATTAGTACCCAATAGATTATTGCATAATTATTTGGCAGTTATTTGTAGTACATACTAAAGTTAGTATGCTTTTCTTGGCAATGTACGTCATTCCTAACATTAGTTGTTAGCATTTTGTCACAACCAATTCATTATAAAATGTAATCATCTTATATTCAAGCAAAGGCAAGTCGATTAACTCGACAAGAAACATCATTGCAATCAATGACAATCATTTTAGAGAAAGAGATAGAGAGGAAAAGAGGCTGGGCTACCACTACACATCGGTGAGTGCTTCTAGCGAGATGTAGTCGCAGTGGGTTTTACGACCCTTACCCAAATCAGAGGTAGTATTTCTACCCTTTGCATCTATGCAATTCATATAAGTATTAATGTAAATAGCAGGAAGTAGAGTAACGAAAAAAGCTTAAGAAATAAAAGGATAAATGTTTGCAATTAAGGATACGAAAGTGAATATGGATATGACGTTTGATGTATCTGACTGCTGAGAAGATCTTCGTGATGATAGCTGCTGATAGAACCCCACTAATTGTCATACTTATTACAAGTAAAAAAACTAAAAAAGAAGAGATACGCAAAAAGCTCCAAATAAATGGTAGTCATACAATAGAGGGAATAAAGTGATATTCTATCTCTTTCTATTCTATGCACTTCTTTTATTGATGGAAAAAATCTCTGCTTTGTAAAGTTGTCTCTGCTATAAGAAAAACAATCTTCATACTACCAAGTAACATAGTCTAGTAACTTTCCTGCCTTCAATAGTTGGTCTATTAATTTTTGGAGAGCACGACAGTCTTCTGTATCATGACCAATATCTGAATGATATGCGCAGAAGAGCTCTTGATTGCGATTTTCAACCATAGACTTTATAGGACGAGGTCTTCTATACTCTGGCATATTTTGAATATTTCGAAGGACCTCTTCCAAGGAGAGATTCAACTGAATAGATCCTTCTGGTTAATTTTTGTATTCAAGTGTTGCAGGATCTTAAGACTGGATGGGAAAGACTTCCAAGTATGGAGATGCCATATTCTGAGGAAGAGAATAAGACTCAAACTGCTCAACTTGCGGAGGGCTCTGTGTTGAAAATGAGTGACTGTGATAGAAATTTCTCTAATACTGCTGAATCTTATGGTGCTGAGAATACACATAGTCGGGATTCATCGCCTCACCTTCAATAAACTGATTTGCTATTTCAATGAGATGCTCATAAGACTTTGTCTCTTTTATACTGACTTTATATTTGAGAGGTCTTTCTTGGAGTCCATGAATGAAGGCACATTTATACATCTCTTGATCAACATTAACAACCTCAAGTAGCTCTCTCTGGAATCTATCGATGAAGTGAGCGATAGTTTCATTAACTCCTTGTTTGATTTGGAAAAGAGCTATTGGGCATCTCTTTCGCTTCCTTGAGGTAGCAAATTTCAATAAAAGTTCTCTTCTGAGATCCATAAAACAAGTAATTGATTGAGGTGGCAGCTTATAAAACCATTCCAGAGCTTGACCACCAAAGGTCATGATAAGAAGCTTGCACCTGATGCTATCCGATATAGTTCTTAACACAACAGCTGACTCAAAGGCTTGAAGGTGGGAGATTGGATCTTCTTCCCCTAAGGAGGTTGTCAAGCAGGGCTCTTTAAACCCATTAGGAGTAGGTTCCCAACAAATTCTATAGGTAAAAGGAGAAGGCTCTTCTACTTCAGCTATAACTGGAGGGGCTGAAGGATAAGCTGCATCAACAGGGGTCGGAAAATTGACAAAATCCCCTTAAAAATTCAGCACTTCTATTTTATTTTTCTGGATAGCTGATCTTAGGTAATCACGACGAGCAGCTGTAAATTCCTTAGCTTGTAACGATAGAGGATTAACTGGATGTGCAAATTTTGTTGGAGGAAGAGGAGCTGTGACTATAGGAGGAAGCTGCTGAGTGATAGCTGTTAAAGCTCCGTTAATCCCATCCAATTGCCGACAAGTCTGCTCCAGTTGTTGAGCAAGCTCTTTGCAAAATTGCTCCATACAAAGATATATGTGAAGCTTAAGAGTTTCCAGAGTAAGTTCACTATTTGAATGATTTTGAACTTTCGTCATCTCCATTGCTACTCAAAAAACAGAGATCGCAAAAATTTCCAAAAGAGAAAAACTTCAACAACTTCTAGATGGAGTTGAAATTGCGCAATTTGATGGTGCAAAACGAACTCGAATGGGTAAACCGGTTCGCTATTGGATGGACGGCTTCGAGACGGTCCCGAAAAGATTTTATGAGCTGAAAACAGATAAGCGGATCAAAAAAGTTATGGTTGTTTTAAGATTGGGTGTTATTCTTGGCAATTTCCAATATTTTCACCGCAGCTGCTTTTCATCAACCATTTTGATCTGAAGGTCGTGTGTTATGTTCAAGCCAAAAATGCTCCAAGTCCACATTTGCTCAACCTGAAAGGAGGTGGAAGAAAGCTGTTAGATGGTTGGTTACTTTGAGCTACAAGTGAAGGAATGAAAGAGAAGAAAAATGAATGGTGGAGGTCTCCGAAAAGGAGATGCCGAGGCAAAGATAGTTGAAGCTGAGAGCTGAGATAGCTGAAGCTACTGATGAGATAGCTAAAGCTGAGAGATGAGATAGCTGAAGATACCGATGAGATAACTAAAGCTGAGAGCTGAGATAGCTGAAGCTGCTGATGAGTTAGTTGAAGTTAAGAGCTGAGATAGTTGAAGTTGCTGATGAGATCCCTACGATCTCAAAACTGAGACCGCTCAAGTCACAGGACTGGAGCTGAAAACTCCTACCACCCTTTTCTGAGACCCCTGCACCCTATTTATAGGCGGGAGGTCCTGCCCAAACGGGCAGGTCTAAAATGAATGAGCTGCCCGGGACTGAGACCTCCTGAGGCGAGGTCGCCCAGGGGCTGGCGACCTGGCAAGGTCGCCCAGGAGACGACCTCAGGGAGAGGTCGCCCATGCTGGCGACAAGGCAGGATCGCCCAGGGGGAAACCTAAGGGCGAGGTCTCCCGGGCTGGCGACCTGGCAAGGTCGCTCGGGAGGCGACCTCAGGGCAAGGTCACCCAGGCTAGCGACCTGGCAAGGTCGCCCGGGAGGCGACCTCAGGTCGAGGTCGCCCAGGTTGGCGACCTGGCATGGTCGCCAAGGGGGCGACCTCAGGGCGAGGTCGTCCGGGCTGGCGACCTGGCAAGGTTTCCCGGGAGGCGTCCTCACGGCGAGGTTGCCCAGGCTGGCGACCTAGTAAGGTTGCCTGGGAGGCGACCTCAGGGCGAGGTCACCCGGGCTGGCGACCTGATAAGGTTGCCCGGGATGCGACCTCAGGGCGAGGTCGCCCGGGCTGGCGACCTGGAAAGGTCGCCCAGGCTGTCGACCTGGCAAGGTCGCCCGCGAGGCGACCTCAGGGCGAGGTCGCGTGAAGCGCGACCTCCACGAGGCTTGAAAGCGAGACCGCCCGGGCGGTTGGAGACCGCCAGGGCTCGGATCTCCGCCGAAAAATACCTGGACTGCCGGGAGAGGTTGTCCGAGGACTGCGAGAGCGTGTTGATAGCCTCGGTTACCTGAAAAAAACCAGCTCGAGGTGATCGCCGATTTCTGGGTAAACATAATCCCCGCATTTTTTCAAGTTTTGTAGAAACTTGAAAAAATAGAACTTACCCCAGGAAATCGAGATCCACCTCTTTTGTCAGAATAAAAAATTTAAGAATATATAAAAGAGTGAAAGTCCTGAAGAAGACATGCGAGGACCTGTTTATCTGCAAAAGAGTGATCAAAGCAGGTAAAAGAAAAAATGGTACGTAAGTACCTGGATAGAACTCGCGAGCTCCTGCTTATCTGCAAAAAAATATAAGAACGGGTATATGAAAAATAAAAATACGTGAGTACCTGAAAGAGGACTCCAGATTACCTGTTTCTATCTGCAAAAAGATATGAGAACAAGTATATGAAAATAAAAATATGCCAGGTACCTGAAACTACTTGCTGATACTTATTTTATTCATATTTGAAGTGTATAAGAGAAATCATCTCATTTATAGTGAGTATATGAGTGCTTATTCACAATCACTTTGCTTTGATATAGATGAAATAGTATCTGTATGTGAAGAGATGAGATAGTATTCATGTCTGTGGAGAGATAAAACCAACATTCTGATATCATCATATTTATATACTCCAGAATAATGAGTGTGAAGTCCATATAACTAGCTGATTCTGACTTGCTGATATAATATTTTTATTGAGGTTATGTCAGCTGATGCACAACCCAGCGTATCATTTGAGAAATCCAGAGATCATAAATAGATTAATTATGAAATCAAAAAGCCCGAAAATCCAGGAATCCCGACATGATATATATGACTTTATAGTACCTGAAAAAATTAGTACCCAATAGATAATTGCATAATTATTTGGCAGTTATTTGTAGTACATACTAAAGTTAGTATTCTTTTCTTGCCAATGTACGTCATTCCTAACATTAGTTGTTAGAATTCTGTCACAACCAATTCATTATCAAATGTAATCAACTTATATTCAAGCAAAGGCAAGTCGATTAACTCGACAAGAAACATCATTGCAATAAATGGCAATCATTATAGAGAAAGAGATAGAGAGGAAAATAGGCTGGGCTACCACTACACATCTGCGAGTGCTTCTAGCGAGATGTGGTCGCAATGGCTTTTATGACCCTTACCCAAATCAGAGGTAGTATTTCTACCCTTTGCATCTATGCAATTTTTATAAGTATTAATGTAAATAGCAGTAAGTAGAGTAACGAAAAACGCTTAAGACATAAAAAGGATAAATGTTTGCAATGAAGGATACGAAAGTGAATATGGATATGACGTTTGATGTATCTGACTGCTGAGAAGATCTTCGCGATG
Organism: Dactylorhiza incarnata; assembly: GCA_033032865.1. NCBI lineage: Eukaryota > Viridiplantae > Streptophyta > Magnoliopsida > Asparagales > Orchidaceae > Dactylorhiza > Dactylorhiza incarnata. Next base: position 7,888,424 of record JAWHQI010000068.1, read on the forward strand.
ATAGATGCTGATAGAACCCCACTCACTGTCATACTTATTACAAGTAAAACTAAAAAAGAAGAGATACGGAAAAAGCTCCAAATAAATGGGAGTCATAAAAAACAGGGAATAAAGTGATATTCTATCTCTTTCTATTCTATGCACTTCTTTTATTGATGGAAAAACTCTCTGCTTTGTAAAGTTGTCTCTGCTAGAAGAAAAACAATCTTCATACTACCAAGTAACATAGTCTAGTAACTTTCCTACCTTCAATAGTTGGTCTATTAATTTTCGGAGAGCACGACAGTCTTCTGTATCATGACCAATATCTGAATGATATGCGCAGAAGAGCTCTTGATTGCGATTTTCAACCTTAGACTTTATAGGACGAGGTCTTCTATACTCTGGCACATTTTGAATATTTGGAAGGACCTCTTCCAAGGAGAGATTCAACTGAATAGATCCTTCTGGGTAATTTTCGTATTCAAGTGTTGTAGGATCATAAGACTGGATGGGAAAGACTTCCAACTATGGAGATGACATATTCTGAGGAAGAGAATAAAACTCAAACTGCTCAACTTGCGGAGGGCTCTGTGTTGAAAATGAGTGACTGTGATAGAAATTTCTCTAATACTGCTGAATCTTATGGTTCTGAGAACACACATAGTCCGGATTCATCGCCTCACCTTCAATAATCTTATTTGCTATTTCAATGAGATGATCATAAGACTTTGGATTTTTTATGCTGACTTTATTTTTTATACATTTCTTGATCAACATTAACAACCTCAAGAAGCTCTCTCTGGAATCTATCGATGAAGTGAGCGATAGTTCCATTAACTCCTTGCTTGATTTGGAAAAGAGATGTTGGGCGTCTCTTTCGCTTCCTTGAGGTAGCAAATTTCAAGAGAAGTTCTCTTATGAGATCCATAAAGCAAGTAATTGATTGAGGTGGCAGCTTATAGAACCATTCCAGAGCTTGACCACCAAAGGTCATGACAAGAAGCTTGCACCTGATGCTTTCCGATATAGTTTTTAACGCAACAGCTGGCTCAAAGTCTTGAAGGTGGGAGATTGGATCTTCTTCCACTGAGAAGGTTGGCAAGCGGGGCTCTTCAAACCCATTAGGAGTAGGTTCCCACCGAATTCTATCTGTAAAAGGAGAAGGCTCTTCTACTTCAGCTATAACTGGAGGGGCTGAAGGATAAGCTGCATCAACAGGGGTCAGATAATAAGCACAATCCCCTTAAAACTCAGCACTTCTATTTGATTTTTCTGGACAGCAGATCTGAGGTAATCACAGAGAGCAGCTGTAAATTCCTCAGCTTGTGACGATAGAGGAGTAACTAGATGTGCAAATTTTGTAGGAGGAAGAGGAGCTGCGACTAGAGGAGGAAGCTGTTGTGTGAAAGCTTTTATAGCTCGGTTAATCCCATCCAATTGCTGACGAGTCTGCTCCAGCTGTTGAGCAAGCTCTTTGCAAAATTGCTCTATATGAAGCTCTATGTGAAGCTTAAGAGTTTCCAGAGTAAGTTCACTATTTGAATGATTTTGAACTTTCGTCATCTCCATTTCTACTCAAAAAACAGAGATTGCAAAAATTTCCAAAAGAGAAAAACTGCGACAATTTCTAGATGGAGTTGAAATTGAGCAATTTAAGGGAGAAAAACGAACTCATACGGGTAAACCGATTCGCCATTGGATGGACGGCTTCGTGCCGGTCCAGAAAAGCTATTATGAGCTGAAAACGGACAAGCGGATCAAAAATTATGGTTGTTTTAAGATTGGGTGTTATTCTCGACAACATTCCATATTTTCATCGTGTTGAAATTTTTGAAGTGTAGTGAAGGTGACCGGGCGGTCTATTTTTGTGTGACTGCAGAGACCGCGCGGTCTGTGTTTGTAATCTGCCGGTCTGGCTCTGCCGATCTGTTCTGGCGGTCTGCTGTTTGGCCGGTCTGTTCCCGAGTTGTTCTGCTTGGTTGGCCTGTCTTCTTTGTTGGAAGACCGGGCAGTCTGTTCTTATGTTTCTGCCTGTCCGAGCGGCTTGTGCTGGCGATCTGGCGACTTGTCTGAAGTCGGCCAGATGGTTCTTGGTTTGCTCCTGGTGGTCAAAGGAAGGAGTACACTTGTGTCCATGGGGCTTGTGTGCAGTCTCGTGTTCGCTCGGCTTGTGTGCGGGCTGCCTGCTGATCTGTAGTCTTGGACAGGGCATTGTCCAAGTGGTGTGTTCGCGTGGTCTGCTTTGTGAGACCGCTGGCAATCTGGCGGGTGGTGTTTGTATCCCTCTTGTGGCGGTGACGACATCCGTCTTGTCGCCTATAAATAGGGTTGCATGACCCGTCATTCATAACGAGAACTGTAAGAACTTGAGCCTGGGTTAATTCGTGCGGTCTCAACTTTGAGGTCGGGCCGTCTCGGAAGCGAGTTGACTGTTTGTTGTGTTCGTAGGTTTTCGGCAACAGGTTGCGGTCTCCTTCCTTGGTGATTCCAAGTGGCTTGAATAAATAGTTCGGCAGCGGCTTGTCTGTGAACTGGTTTATGGTTGTTCTTGTGTTGTTCGCAGTGATCTTAGCAATCAGGCAACCTTCAGCGGTTAGGCGATCTGAGTTGCAGTCTGGCAACACCTTCAGTTCTTTGTTCAATAAAGCTCCAGTTCGTGCGGTCTGAGGTGGTGGTCTTGTAGTGCAGGCGGTCTGTCTGTTTTCTGTTCGCGCAGTCTCTTGTCAAGCCGGGCGATCTCTGGAGTCGAGCGGTCTGTGCGGTCTGTACTTGTCAAGCCGCCAGTTTGCTTTTTGGTGTTTTGTTCTTCTCTTCTCCGTGATTCTTATGAATCATGTCTCACCATGTATACCTCGCACTGTAAAAGAAGTTTGTGATTTAATACATTTTCTTGTGTTGTTGTGTGGCATTGTGGTTGTTTGGCTATAACTCAGTTGATGCAACTCCTGCTTACTCCTAAACGATTCAAATCAAAAAATTTAACATGGTATCAGAGCGAGGTTCTTGGAGTGGATAAGCAGTGATCAACGTGAGTTTCCATCGTCTTTGTGAAAAAGAGACAACATAGATTGCCCTGGAAGGTGGATACGCAAGAGGATTTGGTATTGAACTCCTCACATCTACTAACTATAAGAAGTGGAGGTCGTGTATGGAGAGTTACTTACTTGGCGAGGATCTATGGGAGATAGTTGGAGGAGAAGACACACAATAAATCTTTTCAGCCGAAGATAATATGGCAGAGGTGAGACTTTGGAGGAGGACTAATGCTAAGGCAGAGTTCACACTCAAGAGGGCTATCTCACCAGAGCTATTTGAGCATATTATTAGATGTAAATCTGCTGCTGAGATTTGGACGTCTTTGGACGGGCTGTTTAATAAGAAGAATGTAGCTCGGCTACAGTTTCTTGAAAATGAGTTGGCGAAGGCCTCTCAAGGTGATCTTTCTATTTCTACCTTTTTTCTCAAGATGAAGAACCTCACAACAGAGATTTCTGCATTGGACCCTGATGAGCCCATCTCAGAGGCAAAACTGAAAAGGCATATCATCCACGGGTTGCGGAAGGAGTAACTTGCATTTGTAACTTCAGGTCAGGGTTGGGCAAATCAACCATCTCTGGTTGAGCTGGAGAACTTACTTGCTTCGCAAGAAATTTTGGCAAGACAGATGGCGGGGACTTCTATCTCTGGGGGAGATAGTGATGTGTTGTTCTCTGGGAAGAAGAAGAAGAAATGGGAGAAGAAGAAGCTAGGTTATGATGGACCCTCTACTTCAGGTCAGCAGGATAGAGGTTATGCTTCTAAGTCTGACGGGAAGAAGAAGGGAGAGGGACCAAGGTGCTTCAGGTGCAATAAGACCGGCCACTTCAAGAAGGATTGCCGGGTTAATCTTCAGCCGTGACATGCAGCGGAGAAGGAGAAGCCAAAATCTAATGAAGCTGGATGGGGAGGAGCCTTTGCAGCCAATATGATGGCGATGCCCATTAAGGCCTTGGCTGCCATCAACTTCGAAGAGGATTGGATTGTTGATTCAGGGTGTGGGCATCAGCTCACCGGGGATGAATCAAAGTTCTCTTCTTTGGCGCATTACTCAGGTAACGATGCAATCATTACGGCTGATAATTCTGTTCATTCGGTAGAACAAGAAGGTGTTGTCTCTCTGAGTAGTGATAAGGGTCCAATCACCTTGAGGAGTGTTTATCATGTGCCTGGTATGAAGAAGAATCTCTTTTCTGTGACCAATGCGGTCAATGCCGGTTATCACGTTCTGTTTGGCCCAACAGAAGTGAAGTTTTTTAAAACTCAATCAGAGATAAAGGGAGATGTTATCCATTTTGGAAAATGGGTGAAGGACTTGTTCGTGTTATCGACAAGTACCTATGTTGATAAAATGAAGACCAACGATAGCGCGGCTATCTGGCATGAAAGGTTGGGGCATCTAGGCATGGACAAATTGAAGGCTATGGCGGTAAGGGGCCTTGCCAAGGGCTTGCCTAGCTTGTCCTCCTATGGAGATGGTCATGTTTGTGCGGGATGTCTGTTTGGTAAGTCTCATCGACTTCCAATTGATAAATCGCAAACAAGATGCAAAGCGCCGTTGGAGTGCATTCACGGTGATTTGATGGGACCGACTGCCACCCCAAGCATTGGAGGCAACAGATATATGTTGGTATTAATTGACGATTACACCAGATATGTCTGGGTGTATTTTCTGAAAGAGAAGTCGGAAGCCTTTATGAAGTTCGTGGAGTTCAAGGAGGTGGTGGAAGGTCGGTTCACCTCTGGTGAGTTCTCCTCTGGTGAGTTCTCAAGTTTTTGCAGGAAGCACGGCATCCGGAGAGAGCTCACTTGTGCCCATACTCCATAGAAAAATGGCATTACGGAGAGGAAGATCCGTCATCTAACGGAAACCTGCAAATTCTGGCTTCATGCCAAGAGCATCCCAAAGTCATTCTGGGGGGAGGGAATGTCTTGTGCAGCTTACGTCATCAACAGGATGCCTCTAAGTCCTATCAACATGAAGACCCCTCACGAACTGATGTTCAAGGAGAAGCCGAGTGTTGCACACCTTCGAGTATTCGGGTCAACCTGTTATGTGCATATTCCTGATGCTCTTCGGACAAAGCTAGATGCGAAAGCAAGGAAGCTAGTCTTTGTTGGGTATGATGAGCAGAAGAAAGGATGGAGATGCATGGATCCTGAGACACGGTGATCCGTGGTGTCTCGGGATGTGGTGTTCGATGAGGTGACTTCTTACAAGGGGAGTTCAGGAGTTGAACTACCAGAGAACAGGGTTGATGAAAAAGGGAAGGCTGCGGGAAATCTTCAAGTGGAGTTGCCTGTTTCACCAGGAGCTCCAGCTGTGTCAAGCTCTGAGATGGAGGCTTCAGGTTCTGAAAGCAGGGGGAGCGATGCTCCAAGTTCGTCTGGAAGAGGAGCTTGCACAGAAGAAGCATCTGAGGAGGTGGTTAGTCCAGTGCAACCTCTTAGGAGGTCGAAGAGGACTATCAAACCACCAGATCGATACACAGGAGGAAACATGGTGAGCTTTGTGATGCGCAAATTCGGCACTGCTAATTAGCAGGCACAAAATGCGATACGACGGCAGTGCACCGGTCGCTCAAGTAATAAAATAGGGAGGAACTCCCCGAATATCATTCTCAAAGGACCGCAAGTTGGGTAGTACGATTTGCTCAACCCGGGAAATCAGTTAAAAGGGTTAATAAGTAACAACGGTAGGTTTGGTTTTGGGATCCTATGCTGTTGCAGAATAAAGAGAGATGCGGGTCAAAACTCCGCTTCGCAAGGCGAGATGGATGCAACGGCCATGATGCTGTGCTTCGGAAGGCGCGTGGACGGAATGTAACTATGACGGTTGAGGGTCGCACACACCTCTTCTCTAAACATCACCACTAGCAATTGCTAGTGGCTTCACACACAACGATTCTCAGAAACCACTAGGAAAAGGGCTATTCATGCCATCACAACAACATTGCATATATGGGACTCATCACACCCCCAGACTTAACCATTTGCATGTCTCAGGCAAACTACTCAGCTCTCATGTCGGAACAATTTAATGTTAGCATGAGTTTGAGCGGTAGAGAACAATGCGAAGTCGCATGCTCTCGCGCATAGAAATGCATTAGAACAGAATCAAACTCAAGATTGTATCTAATTATTTCTAGAACAATAAATTGAAATTTAATTTACTTGGATGGTGAATCCTGGTGAATCTTTCGGTCGCGCAAAAGGGAAAATAGTGTGACTAATGAGTAAAGTATTACTCGGATCGAAGCTTGGGACAAACTCCTAAGAAATCCATCAAAGTCGGTGTCCATAGGCATGCACGTCCGCACTCTCTCTACTGCATGAGACGACTCGTGTCTAAAATCAATAGGACTGACAGGCAATTATTGGGCTTAGGTTGAGTATAGGCTAGGTAAGTAGAAGGACGATGGGAATCGCACTTAACACAACCTGAGCACTCAAAATAATAACAATCAGCAATACAATATTTTCAGTAATTACACGACACCCCCATACTTCAACTGAACACTAGGTGCGTGCTGAGCCAGATATAAATAGAGATTGCCGAGAGAAAATTATTCTTACACAACTTTTTTTTTATTTCTTTTCCTTTCTTTCTTTTCCTTTCTTTTCTCTCATTGACAAAATGACATTTGAAAGCACAATAAAATGGCTCCTTTAGCTAATTCAAAACTGCCATACACAACAAGGATGACACCAAATGTGATCGAAAAAGAAATTTCTTTCAGCTCAAAGGTTGGTGCGCAAATAGGTTCGGTCATATTGCTTTGGTTAAATTTTTAGTGGAGCTAAACAAGGAGGAAAGGTAGGCTCAAGTGGGCTTGCAACGGTGATTACGTAGGTAAGGATTTCCAAAGCTCAACCGGATCAAGAAATGGCCTATATCACATTTTATGACGAGTACTTCAACACAATCGTGTCGAGAGTCGCCTAGTGCAAGTTCTAGCCACCGAGAAAGGTTGTCCTTCCTTCCGACCCTAGTAATAAGCTACTACTAGTCTGCTACACTCGACCTTATGCTACCGTTAGATTCATCGGATTCACCACTAAAGTAAAATAAATTTCATCTACTATAAAAGAAATAACTAAATTATAATTCTGAATTTCATTCTACTCTAATTGAATTTCTAGGCGTGATGGGAGCACTTGACTAGAGCACTACTCGAGTCAACATTTTTCTCTACTCCTCACTCACATGCTAACAATTCAATTCTTAAGAGTGGGAAAACCTCGCAGCGATACCCAAAAAGCACGCGTGATCAAGTGCGCGTGAATTAGGTGCAAGTGTATGCAATATGCACAACAAAATATAAATTCTAACTCAGCACATTCTAGCATGTCATGCAAAGTGTGTGCATGTGCAAAGCTCGCTCTCTCCCCCAGACTTGATTAAAACTAACTAGAATAATCAATTCAAACATAAGTAAGAGAGGTGTATAGTTGACCTATGCTCATAAAAGAGCATGCCAGAAGTGCGGTAATCCCATTTTTTAGAAATATTTCCCCTTCATCATCGTCCACAGGAGAGCATCCTCCTGCAATGTTAGCAAAACAGAAATAACAGTGCACAAAAGGAATTAAAAAGCTTGACGGAACCGGGTGGTTCCCCATGGGTTGTCTCCCAAGAAGCCCTTTTGTTTAACGTCCTTTAAGGTGGACCAAATACCTGTATTAAGCATTGTTCAAACAGCAGAAAGATATTGTTCCAAAATAAATAAAAACGACCAACACAGCGAAGTGACAAAATAGAGCACAAAAATCAGATGGAAGAAACAGCACAATCACAACCCCGAGACCCCATCACGCATCAGCTGTATGCTGACTTGTGGTGGTTCTCCCCCGCTGCGCGAGATGGGAAAGAGGTGAAGGCTTTAGGGCCCAAGGAGGATGTCTCCACCTTGCCCCTAGCCTCTTCCTTCCCGCGCCGGAGGGCAGCAGAGCATGATTCACGCAGCACTTTTTCTTTCCTCAGCTTCTCCACAGTTGGAGAGCGCCAACGTTGATAACTGGCATAATTTCCCGCCTTAGTGGTGGGTGGCTTCACTTTCGTTGCCGCCGTGGAAACCGGATCAGCCCAATGGACCTGCTTAAAATGTTCACATTTATTACTTTGATTTGGGCATTTTTATAAGACGCTTTGTTCCACCATCTCCCTCATCATTCAACATTCTGGTTTCAGTGTTGCCTCTAGCCTCCTTTCCCTCTTCCGTCACAACTTGCAACTTCTCTTCATTCTTTTCTCCTTCTGGCGATTCTGTTCTTTTCTCGGCTTCTGCATCACTAGATGGTTTATCAGTAAAAACAAGGGGGAGTGGATTACCGCTTCTGATACAATCTTGGGACAAGTGGAGGGCGTCACCTTACAGGGTAAGACAACACACCCCTTAGAAAAATCTAAGGTGGCACCGCTCTCTTTTAAGAACAGTACTCCCAAGATGGGAATGGATTGATTCAGACTTGGTCCCAAGACTTGGAAGTCGGCAACTACTACCGTCCCTTCAATTGTAACTTCCACATTCCTGACTTCTCCCTCAGCCTTGACTACGGTCCCATTAGCAAGCACTAGTGACTTCCGTTCATCCGTATCCATATTAAGTTGCAGTTTAGCAACATCCTGCAAGGCGAGGATGTTGCGAGATGAACCGGAATCACATAGGGCTGTCGTTTCAATATTGTTAATGGAGAAAGAAACTACCAACTCACTTAGTTCACCTACTCCGGCGTCGGAGAGACTCTTCCCTTGGTTGATTGGATTTTTTTCTGTATTACTGGGAAGGGTCCCCTGCGCACGCTCGGTTAGCACTTGAGCCAGTTGGCCCACTTGCGTCTCCAAGTTACGCATCGACGCGGTTTGGTTCACCATATTAGCGTTGGCGACTTCCATAAACCTCTCCATCAACTCTTCCAAATTACTTTTCTTAGGGACCGGGGCACCTTGATTATAACTCGGCTGAGGCGGCCTTGGTTGACTTCCGGATGCTTGAGCATCGTTTTGATGCTCGCCCGGTAGCCATCGTTGGCCTGCAGCATTTTGGTTCCATGAAAAATTGGTGTGATTTCTCACACCCGGATTATAAGCATTTCCGTAGGGTGCCCCCTAGCTTGATTTCCAACGAAATTCACAGATTCATTTAAACAAAGCTGAGAGAACTCACCTGATGGCTCGCTACCTGGACACTCATATGAGTGGTGACCACCGCCTCCACATCCTTCACATGTAATGTTAGACGCGGGCGCAGCAGCGGGAGGTAGTGAATCCACCATGAATAATCCCTGAGCGCTTCTAGGCGCATTTCTCCCCGCTGTCCAGAAAGTGCTGTGGGACGCGGTGTCCTCCAGAATTCTAAGAGCTTCCTCAGGCATGTGGTTCATCAAGGTTCCTCCTACAGCAGCGTCAATCATCCCCCGATGGTTGTGCTCGATGGCGAAGTAGAAGGTCTCCACAATGTTCCACGGCTGGAGCTCGTGATTTGGGAATTTGCGCAGGAGGTCAGAAAGACGCTCCCAAGCTTCTGCGAGGGTCTCCTGCTCAGCTTGCCGGAAGGCGGCGATTTCACGCCGAAGGCTCACAATCTTGTCCACCGGGTGGAATTTAGTGAGAAATTTGGATGCGAGCACATCCCACGTTGCAGCAGTTCCTGGAGGGATAGAATGAAGCCACACCTTGGCTTTGTCACGCAATGAGAATGGAAACAGTCTCAACTTGACTATTTCGTCAGTGATTCCAGTATACCGGAAGGTACCGCAAATATCAGCGAACTCAGCCAAGTGAAGATGTGGGTCTTCACTGGGCATCCCAGAGAACTGCGCGTTGTTACCGATGATGTTCAGGATGGCGGGCTTGATTTCGAACTGATTGTTCATGATGTTATGCCCAAAACCAGGATACACACTCCCAACTATAGGAGTGGTGTAGTCTCTCATGGTCCTAGGTCTCGGCCTGACCACTTCATTTTCGTCAGCCACCTGACCCACGACCGGTGCATTTCCACTCCAGGATTAGCCTGATTTCTATTAACATCCATGGTGGCAGCAGCACGTAGACGCGCCTGCAGGGTACGCTCTATTTCAGGGTCAAATGCTGCGCACTCACCAGGATCTCTTCTATGCATACACCGCTATTCAACACAAAATAGAAAAAAAAAGTAATAAAAAAAACAAAAAGACCTTAAAACGGATCTCCAGAGGGAATACAAATCGTACACGCTTGCAGTCCCCGACAATGGCGCCAAAAACTTGATGCGCAAATTCGGCACTGCTAATTAGCAGGCACAAAATGCGATACGACGGCAGTGCACCGGTCGCTCAAGTAATAAAATAGGGAGGAACTCCCCGAATATCATTCTCAAAGGACCGCAAGTTGGGTAGTACGATTTGCTCAACCCGGGAAATCAGTTAAAAGGGTTAATAAGTAACAACGAGAGGTTTGGTTTTGGGATCCTATGCTATTGCAGAATAAAGAGAGATGCGGGTCAAAACTCCGCTTCGCAAAGCGAGATGGATGCAACGGCCGCGATGCCGTGATTCGGAAGGCGCGTGGACGGAATGTAACTATGACGGTTGAGGGTCGCCCACACCTCTTCTCTAAACATCACCACTAACAATTGCTAGTGGCTTCACACACAACGATTCTCAAAAATCACTAGGAAAAAGGGCTATTCATGCCATCACAACAACATTGCATATGAAAACAGGCAATAACCATTAAGATTAACTTAACAAGCATTCATAAAACAACTACAAAGAAGTTCAAGCATCAAAGGTTAGAGAGGACCACAAAGAAGAAGTCACGTCTTGGGTTCACGGCCGGAATGAGAGGTTTTTGGGCTCTCTACGGACTCGGCCCTCAGATGGTGAGCTTAGCTCGAAGGAGGCTGCCACCGCTCCTAAGATCTTCAGCGCTTCTCTGATCTCTTGGCGAAGAATGCTTGAGCTAATGGTGGAGAAAGCTTCCTAGTGCTCCCGGATGGAAGGATGGAGGTAGGAATCACCGGAAATGGCCTCTACGGTGGTGGAGATGAAGGGGAAGCCTTCAGCCCTCAAGAGCAGTGGGAAGGAAGTGATTTCCCGCTCTCTGAATTGCTCCAGTCCGCCTCCAATCGCTCTCCCCATTGTCTGTCTCGATTCCTGCTTTTTATAGCAAATAGGCTGAAAAATGGTCACGCACGGTCGAATGCACGACCGTGCGCAGACCGTGCGATATTAACAGATAAAATATGGCTTGGGGAAGAAGCTGCGCCGCCCGTGCATTTTGCTCACGCACGACCAATACCGCCCGTGTGTTCAAACGCATGGGTAAACTCCCACGCTCTGAAATCACAAAGCACAGGTCGACCGTGCGTTTCACTCACTCATGGGCGAATTCGCTCGTGCGTCAAAACGCACGAGTAAACTCCGACGCTCCATTTTCTGCCCAGACACAAACGCACGACCGCAGCCAACCGTGTGTCAAGGAAATGCACGACTGTGCGATATGCACAGAAATTACTTCTGGGGAAAACGGGATGATCAGGTCACCTGCATACAAGATAATACAGCTGGGAATACACGTCCAGCATCAGAAAAATATAAAAGAAGGGGAGGGGAGCACCATGTGCTTACCCCCAACAACAAGGAATGCAATTGCACACTGAAGTGAGCTTAATAGTGCACCTAGCATGGAATAATACATATGAATGAAAACGTGCCTAATATGTGGTGCAAAGACTAGAATATCAGCCCAAATGAGTCCAAAAATATATATATATGTATATATATGGGACTCATCACTTTGTCTCATGTTTCTTTGTTGGTCCCTTGGATGAAAGGGAGACGTCGAGCTTTGAGAAAGCCAAAAGCGTAAAAAAGTGGGACATTGCTATGCAAGAAGAGATGGATGCTCTCAAGAAGAATTAGACTTGGTCTCTAGTGCCCAGGCCCAAGGGCATTACCCCTGTAACATGCAAATGGGTTTACAAGCTCAAGAAGAAAGCTGACGGCACAATCGAGTGATACAAGGCTCGTCTTGTAGCTCGCGGGTTCTCACATTAGTATGGTGAAGATTATGATGAGACGTTTAGTCCAGTGGCAAAGATGACCTCGGTTCGATTTGTTATTGCTTTGGTGGCATCTAGTGGATGGGAGATTTGGCAGCTCGATGTGAAGAATGCTTTCTTATACGGAGAGATTGACAAGGATATCTTCATGATCCAGCCGTCGGGCTTCATCTCGGAGGATTGTCTGGACTACGTCTGCAAACTGAAGAAGGCCCTATATGGGTTGAAGAAAGCGCCTCGGGCGTGGTATGGGAAGATCGCGGAGTATCTTCAATTATGCGGGTTCTTTGCTTCAAACTCTGATTCTAGCTTGTTCGTCAAGAAGGAGGGGGCGCTTCGGGTTATTGTTCTGCTGTATGTGGCTGACATGTTTGTCATTGGGAACTCGTAGGAGGCAGTAGTGAGGCTGAGGGCTGAGCTTGCTATCATGTTTGAGATGAAGGATCTGGTGGAGCTCCACCATTTCCTTGGACTTGAGGTTCAGAGGCGGGAGAGCGGAGTGCTCGTTTCTCAGGCTGGATATGCGGAGCGGATCATTCAACGATTTGGCATGGAGGAACGGAAGAGCAACTCTATACCTCTGGATCAGCATCATAAACTTCGGAAGGATGAGGGAAGAGTTCTATCTGATCTGTTGGTGTTCCGAGCTCTGGTTGTGAGCTTGATTTACTTGACCATCACGAGGCCAGATATTGCTTATGCAGTTGGCAAAGTGAGTCGGTATATGGCGGAGCCACAGAAGCCTCATCTTCTAGCGGCGAAAGGAATTTTGAAGTGTGTGAAGTCGACCTCTTATTTGGGTCTCCTATATAGGAGAGGGTCAAGCTTGGAGTTGCATGGATACATGTATGCTGACTATGGGGGAGACGTGGATGATCAGAGATCAACGTCTAGTTTTGTCTTTATGACGGGTCCCACAGCTATTTCTTGGTGCAGCAAAAAGCAGGACTCGGTGTCCGTATCTACCACGGAAGCGAAATACAAGGCTTCGGCTTCCCACTTCAAGGGGGAGTGAAAAGGTGTTGGTTAATAATCCAGTTTGTCATGCGAGGACCAAGCATATTGAGATTGAGCACCATTTCATTCGTGAAAAGGTGTTGGGAGGATCTCTTATGGTCGAGCATGTTCGAAGTGCAGACAATGTCGCAGACATCTTCACAAAGCCACTGGCGAAGGGACCGTTTACTCGGTTGTGGAGTTTACTCGGGCTATTCTCCACTTCCCACTTCAAGGGGGAGTGTTGAAATTTTTGAAGTGTAGTGGAGGTGACCGGGCGTCTGTTTTTTGGTGACCGCATAGACCGCGCAGTCTGTGTTTGTAATCTTCCGGTCTGGCTCTGCCGGTCTGTTCTAGCGGTCTGCTTTTTGGCCGGTCTGTTCCCGAGTTGATCTGCTTGGTTGGCCTGTCTTCTTTGTTGGAAGACCGGGCGGTCTGTTCTTATGTTTCCTCCTGTCCGGGCGGCTTATGCTGGCGATCTGGCGACTTGTCTGAAGTCAGCCAGATGGTTCTTGGTTTACTCTTGGTGGTCTAAGGAAGGAGTAAACTTGTGTCTGCATGGCTTGTGCGCGGTCTCGTGTTCACGCGGCTTGTGCGCGGGATGCCTGCTGATCTGCGGTCTTGGACAGGGCATTGTCCAAGTAGTGTGATCGCGCGGTCTGCTTTGTGAGACCACTGGCGATCTGGCGGGTGGTGTTTGTATCCCTCTTGTGGCAGTGACGACATCTATCTTGTCGCCTATAAATAGGGGTGCATGGCCTGTAATTCATAAAGAGAACGGTAAGAACTTGTGCCTGGGTTAATTCGTGTGGTCTCAACTTTGAGGTCGGGCGGTCTCGGAAGCGAGTTGACTATTTGTTGTGTTCGCAGGTTTGCGGTCAACAGGTTTAGGTCTCCTTCCTTGGTGATTCCTAGTGGCTTGAATAAACAGTTCGACAGCGGCTTGTCTGCGAACTGGTTTATGGTTGTTCTTGTGCTGTTCGCAGCGAGCTCAGCGATCAGGCAACCTTCAGCGGTTAGGCGATCTGAGTTGCGGTCTGGCAACAGCATCAGTTCTTCGTTCAATAAAGCTCCAGTTCATGCGGTCTGAGGTGGCGGTCTTGTAGTGCAGGCGGTCTATCTGTTTTCTGTTTGCGCGGTTTCAGGTCAAGCCGGGCGATCTCTGGAGTCGAGTGGTCTGTGCGGTTTCTGCTTGTCAAGCCGCCAGTTTGCTTTTTGGTGTTTTTTCTTCTCTTCTCCGTGATTCTTATGAATCATGTCTCGCCATGTATACCTCGCACTGTAAATGAAGTTTGTGATTCAATAAAGTTTCTTGTGTTGCTGTGTGGCATTGTGGTTGTTTGGCTATAACTCAGTTGATGCAACTCCTGCTTACTCCTAAACGATTCAAATCAAAAATTTTAACACATCCCAGCTTCTTTTCATCAACCATTCTGATCTGAAGGTCGCGTGTTATGTTCGAGCCAAAAATACTCCCCACACTTGCGCAAGCTGAAAGGAGGTGGAAGAAAGCTGTTAGATGGTTGGTTACTTTGAGCTATGAGTGAAGGAATGAAAGAGAAGAAAAATGAATGGTGGAGGTCTCCGAAAAGGAGATGTTGAAGCTAAGATAGTTGAAGATGAGAGCTGAGATAGCTGAAGCTGCTGATGAGATACCTGAAGCTGAGAGATGAGATAACTGAAGCTACTTATGAGATCCATACGATCTCAAAACTGAGATCGCTCAAGTCACAGGCCTGGAGCTGAAAACTCATCCCCACCCCGTTTTCTGAGACCCCTGCCCCACTATTTATAGGCGGGAGGTCCTGCCCAAACGGGAACGTCTGAAATGAACGGGCAGCCCGGTACTGAGACCCCCCGAGGCGAGGTCGCCCAGGGGCTAGCGACCTGGCATGGTCGCCCGAGAGGCGACCTCAGGGCGAGCTCGCCCAGGATGGAGACCTGGCAAGGTCGCCTAGGAGGCGACCTCAGGGCGAGGTCGCCCATGCTGGCTACCTAGCAAGGTCTCCCAGGGGGAAACTTCAGGGTGTGGTCGCCCGGGCTAGCGACCTGGCAAGGTCGCCCGAGAGGCGACCTCAGGGCGAGGACGCCCAGGCTGGTGACCTGGCAAGATCGCCCGGGAGACGACCTCACGACGAGGTCGCCCAGGCTGGCAACCTGGCAAGGTCACCCAGGGGGCGTCCTCAGGGCGAGGTCGCCCGGGCTGGCGACCTAGCAAGGTCACCTGGGAGGCGACCTCAGGGCGAGGTTGCCCAGGCTGGCGACCTGCAAGGTCTCCCGGGAGGCGACCTCAGGGCGAGGTCGCCCAGGCTGGCGACCTGGCAAGGTCGCCCGTGAGGCGACCTTAGGGCGAGGTCGCATGGGCTGGCGACCTGGAAATGTCTCCCAGGCTGGCGACCTGGCAAGGTCGCACGAGAGGCGACCTCAAGGCGAGGTCGCACGAAGCGCGACCTCCACGAGGCTTGAAAACGAGACCGCCCGGGCGGTTGGAGACCTCCAGGGCTCGGATCATCGCCAAAAAATACCAGGACTGCCGGTAGAGGTCGTCTGAGGACTGCGAGAGCGTGTTGATGGCCTCGGTTACCTAAAAAAAGCCAGCTCGAGGTGATCGCCGATTTCGGGGTAAACATAATACCTGCATTTTTTCAAGTTTTTTTAGAAACATGAAAAAATTGAACTTACCCCAGCAAATCGAGATCCACCACTTTTGTCAGAATAAAAAATTTGAGAATATATAAAAGAGTGAAAGTACGTGAAGAGGACTTGTGAGGACCTGATTATCTGCAAAAGAGTGATCAAGCAGGTAAAAGAAAAATGGTACGTAAGTACCTGGAGAGAACTCGCGAGCTCCTGCTCATCTGCAAAAAGATATAAGACCAGGTATATGAAAAATAAAAATATGTGAGTACTTAAAAGAAGACTCGTGATTACCTATTTCTATCTGCAAAAAGATATGAGAACAAGTATATGAAAAATAAAAATATGCCAAGTACCTGAAACAACTTGCTGATACTTATTCTATTCATATTTGAAGTGTATAAGAGAGATCATCTCATTTATAGTGAGTATATGAGTGCTTATTCACAATCACTTTTCTTTGATGTTGATGAAATAGTATATGTATGTGAAGAGATGAGATAGTATTCATGTCTGTGGAGAGATAAAACCAACATTCTGATATCATCATATTTATATACTCCAGAACAATGAGTGTGAAGTCCATATAACTAGTTGATTCTGACTTGCTGATATAATATTTTTATTAAGGTTATGTCAGCTGATGCCCAACCCAGCGTATGATTTGAGAAATCCAGAGATCATAAATAGATTAATCATAAAATCTAAAAGCCCAGTAATCCAGGAATTCTGACATGATGCATATATGATTTTATAGTACCTGAAAAAATCAGTACCCAATAGATTATTGCATAATTATTTGGCAGTTATTTGTAGTACAAACTAAAGTTACTATGCTTTTCTTGCCAATGTACGTCATTCCTAACATTAGTTGTTAGCATTCTGTCACAACCAATTCATTATCAAATGTAATCATCTTATATTCAAGCAAAGGCAAGTCAATTAACTCGACAAGAAACATCATTGCAATCAATGACAATCATTTTAGAGAAAGAGATAGAGAGGAAAAGAGGCTGGGCTACCACTACACATCTGCCATTGCTTCTAGCGAGATGTGGCCGCAGTGGGTTTTACGACCCTTACCCAAATCAGAGGTAGTTTTTATACCCTTTGCATCTATGCAATTTTTATAAGTATTAATGTAAATAGCACGAAGTAGAGTAACGAAAAAAGCTTAAGACATAAAAAGGATAAATGTTTGCAATGAAGGATACAAAAGTGAATATGGATATGACGTTTGATGTATCTGACTACTGAGAAGGTCTTCACGATGATAACTACTGATAGAACCCCACTCATTGTCATACATATTACAAGTAAAACTAAAAAAGAAGAGATATGAAAAAAGCTCCAAATAAATGGGAGTCATACAAAATAGGGAATAAAGTGATATTCTATCTCTTTCTATTCTATGCACTTCTTTTATTAATGGAAAAACTCTCTGCTTTGTAAAGTTGTCTCTGCTAGAAGAAAAACAATCTTCATACTACCAAGTAACATAGTCTTGTAACTTTCCTTTCTTCAATAGTTGGACTATTAATTTTCGGAGAGCACGACAGTCTTCTGTATCATGACCAATATCTGAATGATATGCGCAGAAGAGCTCTTGATTGCGATTTTCAACCTTAGACTTTATAGGACGAGGTCTTCTATACTCTGGCATATTTTGAATATTTGGAAGAACCTCTTCCAAGGAGAGATTCAAAAGAATAGATCATTCTGGGTAATTTTCGTATTCAAGTGTTGTCGGATCATAAGACTGGATGGGAAACAATTCCAAGTATGGAGATGACATATTCTGAGGAAGAGAATAAGACTCAAACTGCTCAACTTGCGTAGGGCTCTGCATTGAAGATGAATGACTGTGATAGAAATTTCTCTGATGTTACTGAATCTTATGTTTCTGAGAACACACATAGTTAGGATTCATCGCTTCACCTTCAATAAACTGATTTGCTATTTCGATGAGATGCTCATAAGACTTTGGCTCTTTTATGCTGACTTTATATTTAAGAGGGCCTTCTTGGAGTCCATGAATGAAGGCACATTTATACATCTCTTGATCAACAATAACAACCTCAAAAATCTCTCTCTGGAATCTATCGATGAAGTGAGCGATAGTTTCATTAACTCCTTGCTTGATTTGGAAAAGAGCTGTTGGGCGTCTCTTTCGCTTCCTTACGGTAGCAAATTTCAAGAGAAGTTCTCTTCTGAGATCCATAAAGTAAGTAATTGATTGAGGTGACAACTTATAAAACCATTCCAGAGCTTGACCACCAAAGGTAATGACAAGAAGCTTGCACATGATGCTATCCGAAATAGTTCTTAACGCAACAGCTGACTCAAAGTCTTGAAGGTGGGAGATTGAATCTTCTTCCCCTGAGAAGGTTGGCAAGAGGGGCTCTTTAAAGCCATTAGGAGCAGGTTCCCAACAAATTCTATCTGTAAAAGGAGAAGGCTCTTCTACATCAGCTATAATTGGAGGGGCTGAAGGATAAGCTGCATCAACAGGGGTCGGGAAAAAAGCACAATCCCCTTGAAAATTTAGCACTTCTATTTGATTTTTCTGGATAGCTGATCTGAGGTAATCACGGAGAGCAACTGTAAATTCCTCAGCTTGTGAAGATAGAGGAGTAACTGGATGTGCAAATTTTTTAGGAGGAAGAGGAGCTGTGACTAGAGGAGGAAGCTGCTGGGTGATAGATGTTATAGCTCGGTTAATCCCATTCAATTGCTGATGAGTCTGCTCCAGCTGTTGAGCAAGCTCTTTGCAAAATTGCTCCATACGAAGCTCTATGTGAAGCTTAAGAGTTTCCATAGTAAGTTCACTATTTGAATGATTTTGAACTTTCGTCATCTCCATTGCTACTCAAAAAACAGAGATTGCAAAAATTTCCAAAAGAGAAAAACTGCGACAATTTCTAGATAGAGTTGAAATTGAGCAATTTTAGACTGAAAAATGAACTCGAACGGGTAAACCGGTTCGCCTTTGGATGGACTGCTTCGAGCCGGTCCCGAAAAGCTATTATGAGCTGAAAACGGACAAGTGGATCAAACGTTATTGTTGTTTTAAGATTGGGTGTTATTCTCGGCAACATCCCGTATTTTCATCGCAGCTGCTTTTCATCAACCATTCTTATCTGAAGGTAGTGTGTTATGTTCAAGCCAAAAATGCTCCAAGTCCACACTTGCTCAAGCTAAAAGGAGGTGGAAGAAATCTGTTAGATGGTTGTTTACTTTGAGCTACGAGTGAAGGAATGAAAGAAAAGAAAAATGAATGGTGGAGGTCTCCGAAAAGGGGATGACGAGGCTAAGATAGCTGAAGCTGAGAGCTGAGATAGTTGAAGATGCTGATGAGATAGCTAAAGATGAGAGCTCAGATAGCTGGAGCTGCTGTTGAGATAGCTGAAGCTGAGAGATTAGATAGCTGAAGCTGCTGATGAGATTGCTGAAGCTGCTGATGAGATCCCTACGATCTCAAAACTGAGACCCTCAAGTCACATGCCTGGATCTAAAAACTCCTCCCCACTTTTTTGAGACCCCTGCCCCACTATTTATAGGCGGTAGGTCCTACCCAAACGGGCAGGTTTGAAAGGAACGGGCTGCCCGGGACTGAGACCTCCCGAGGCGAGGTCGCCCAGGGGCTGGCGACCTGGCAAGGTCACCCGGGAGGCGACCTCAGGGCATGATCGCCCAGTCTGGCGACCTGGAAAGGTCGCCCGGGTGGCGACCTTAGGACGAGGTCACCCATGCTGTCGACCTAGCAAGGTATCCCAGGGGGCAACCTCAGGGCGAGGTCGCCCAGGCTGGCGACCTAGGAAGTGTTAAATTTTTGAAGTGGAAGTGGAATGGTGCTGGGCGGTCTGCAGGTTGGAGACCGCAGAGACCACGCGGTCTGCGCTGGTGCTCTGGCCAGTTTTTTCTGAGCGGTCTGATCTGGGAGAACGCCGTTTATCCAAGCAGCTCGCCCGGGTTGTTCTGGCGACTTGTTCAAGTCGGCCAGGTGTTAAAGTAGGTCTGCCTTCATGCAGTGACCGGGCGGTCTAACGACTGTTCTAGTCGTTATGGTTACTGAAGGAGTTCTTTGCTTTTGCAATAAGACCGGGCGGTTTGTTTTAGGAGACAGCTGTAAACAGGCGGTTTGTACATAACTGTATGGTTAATAAGGGAGCTGCTTAGCTTTGCTGAGCTCGGGCGGTCTGGTTTTGTGTGACCGCTCGCGATCTGATGGGAGGTTATTGTATCCCAGTTTGTGCGGTGACGACATTCGTCTACTTGCCTATAAATAGGGGTGCAGGGCTCATCATTCAGAACGAGAAATGTAAGAACCAAAGTTGGCTTGATTGTGCCGGTCTCATTTCTAGGTCGTGCGGTCTGAGATTTTGTCTGACCGGTGTGTTCGTAGGTTAGCGGGTAGCAGCTCGCGGTCATCTTGTCTTCTTTCTTCTGGTTTTGACTAAACCAGTCCGGGCGGACTCTTTTTAGGTGTTCTTGGTCTGTGTAGCGGATTCAGTTGATCAAGCGGTCTTAATTGGCCAGGCCATCTTCAGTTGCGGTCTGTCGCAGGTAGCAGTTTTTTTGTTCAGAGTTCGCGAGTTCTTATCTGATCAAGACCGTGCGGTCTGGGCGATCAAGGAGTGCGAACTGTTTGTTTTCAGCAGAGGAATAAGCAACAAGTCGGGTGGTCTGTGTTTGCGGTCTGGCAGGTGCGACTTGTGCTCTGTTTGCGCGGTCTCAGGGGCAACCATCTGGCTTGTCTATTCGCACGGTCTGGCGGTCTCAAATTGTCAGATCATCAGCAGTTTGTTTACCTTTGTGTTTTGTGCTTCTCTCCTCCGTGATTCTTATGAATCATATCTCGTCATATATACCTTGAAATTGTAAAGAGATAGTTAATATCATTGTTGTGCTACACTTGTGGAAAGTTTTATGAAGTGATTCCGCATTTTTTACTTCATCTCCGGACCTCAAGTTTTTTAACATGGTATCATAGGTAGGTTGCTGAGGTTGCTGAGGTTGCTGAGCAGTAATTACTGATACTTCTCTCGTATTCCGCAAGTTGGTTAGCAATCAGTGGGATAGCACAGGAAGGAGGATATGCTAGAGGTATTGGTATTGAGCTCCTTATGCAGACTAACTTCAAGAAGTGGAAGTCTTGCATGGATAGCTATCTAATTGGCGAGTATTTATGGGAGGTTGTAGGAGGAGAAGCAAGACAAGTGATAAGTGGTATTTTTATAACTTTTTAATAGAAAATTTTGTAAATATTTAATATGAATTTTCCTTTTATGTCAATTTTAGGTTATAAGTTAGTTCTTTTTATAATTTTGATTCTAAAATAGCTTAATTTCAATATTTGCAGAATTTTGGGACAAATCGGGAAAAATGGCATGTCACGCCCTCGGTCACGCCCGTGACCAAGGGCGTGTAACCTAAAGATCAGTCCAGAATGATGCCGCGCTATCTGAGCTAGCCCACACCAAGTCACGCCCCAGGTCACGCCCGTGACCCAAAGTCACGCCCGTGACCAAGGGCGTGTAAACTTAGAATCTTCCACGTGGAGCCGCCGTCGAGACGTGGAGATGCTGTCGAAAAGTCAACCTAAGTCACGCCCGTGACCCACATGTCACGGCCGTGACTTTTCAGCGTGATCTCTTCTTCGCCACCGCGCCGAATTCCAGCCCACGCCGCATTTAATGCAGCCGTCCAAAGTCACGACCGTGACCCGACATGTCACGCCCGTGACATGTCACTTTTCGCCGCGCCGAATTCAAGCCCACGCCGCTGTCGGATCTGATGTGAATAGTGCAGTCACGCCCTTGGTCACGCCCGTGACCGAGGGCGTGTAATCTGAAATTTTTTCCTATAAATTCAGAGGTTCTCCTTGAGTCCAGGGTTCAGAATTTTGGAGTTGGGGGAGGTGCTGTTGGAGCCAATCTTGAGTATTTTTTCACTTTCATGTTCATGTTCATGTGACTTTACTTTCATGCTCTCTTCCTTTTCTCATGCAATGTACTAGCTTCCTTTCAATGCAATAGTTTAGTTTAAGCTTGTACTTTGTTTTTCCTAGCTTGCAATCTCTTCTCTTAAGACTTGTAATAGTTTTCATTTAAATAAAAATTAGTTTGTTCTCTTGATTTTGTCTCCTCCTTACTTAGTTAAATTTTCTTATTATGCATTTTTATTTTTATTTCTCTTCCCCCTCCACCATGATTAACTAATCCTCATTAGTACTCAATCAAAATGATCCGAGGATGAGTTAGACAAGTTATGATTCTCTAAAGTTTTCTTTTTCCGTTTTTACAAACACTTGAATTACCATTGATTTATAATTAGTGAGGCCATATTTTCGATATATGGTTTTCGCTTATGTTATCATACTTAGTTAGCCGAGAGGCTCAAAGTATGAATCGATCACTCAAGGGTAAAGAGAGTTGCACGCACTCCTCGAGAGAGGATGACGTAAATCTCCCGGATTGGAGTCAAATCCAATAGCGGGGTTCACTTCGTAAAGCAAGTTTTAGGTAATCGATTATAGGACGAGAGTCCGGTTGATTTTTCCTAAACTTAGTTGGGCATTAACCTCGAGAGAGGCATGTTCGAGCTTCGGGAACCTCCACGGTCAAGTAGTTCAATTTAAACGGAATTAGATTTAATTTCTTTTCACTTGTCTTTTCTCACTCCAAGGGGACTTTTGATTGAGTACTAGCCTCTTTTATCATCATCTAAACCCTTAATTTAGCTTGCAATTTCTCTTTTTCTAGCTAAGTAACCAAAACACCAAAATATCATTAGATAAGATAATAGCGACTTTCCTCAAAGTAGAAGTAATCAACGCGCCCCGTGGAATACGACCTTGGTATTTCTTAATATCCTATACTATAGACGATAAGGTACACTTGCCTTTATCGGATATAGTTTTGGAGAAAATCTCAACCCTTCACTAAATTAGAAAACCCCAATTTTTAATATCAAGTTTTTGGCGCCGTTGCCGGGGACTTTTGCGTAGATATTTTGAAACAAGGATAGCTATTAATTTTATCATGTTGTTTTTATTTTAGTTTTTCTATTTTTGAAAATCTTAAGGGTGAAATTAAAATCTTGGAAAGGGACGTTTGGGGTGTCATCCCATCTCACCTCCTAGTACCTTGCAAACCCTTCACCGGGTAGATCTTGGGAAGTCCAAGACTAACTTAATCTGCCTAAAAGAACAAAAAAAAAATTTCTCTCTTTTTCTTCTTCCTTCCTTCTCTTTTTAGTGTATGACCCGTGGTAGCACTTCGATTCTTCCTTTTGATCCGGAAATCGAGCGAACCCTTTTGAGGCACCGCCATTCTCGTGATCAAGGAAATCAAGTAGAATCTGAAGAGTCGATCGGGGACACTAACGCAGCGAACATGGATCTTAATCCTCCTAATCTTAACAAGCCAAATCCTAATGAGGACGCGCAACGGACCATGTCCTATTATGCGCGGCCGAATTTAGAAGGCACACAATCGAGTATTGTTCGCCCCACGGCGGAGAACAATAATTTTGAGATCAAGTCCAGCATCATACAAATGGTGCAACAATCGGTGACCTTTGATGGTCAACCGGACGAGGATCCAAACTCACATATTTCTTACTTTCTTGAAATTTGCGACACATTTAAGATCAATGACGTCACCGATGACGCCATTCGATTACGTCTTTTTCCTTTTTCTTTGCGGTCTAAGGACAAGCAGTGGTTGGGCTCCCTACCAAGGGGATCCATCACTACATGGGACGAAATGGCGGAAAAATTTCTCAACAAATATTTCCCGCCTTCAAAGACCGCTAAATTGCGCACGGATATTGCGTCGTTCATGCAAATCGACTCGGAGACTCTCTATGACACATGGGAGCGCTTCAAGGAGCTTTTGCGTCGATGCCCTCACCACGCACTTGCCACTTGGCAACAAGTGCAAATATTTTATAATGGCTTAAATCTCCAAACGAGGCAAATGATTGATGAAACCGCCGGAGGGACATTAAATAATAAAACCCCGATCGCCGCTCAAGAGCTTTTCGAAGAGATGACCACAAATGCGTACCAATGGAACATGCCCCAAGCGCGGCCTAATAAGCCGGCCGAAATTTTTGAAATAGACGCTAACGTAAATTTGGCTTTACAAGTTGAGCGCTTAACAAAGCAAATGGCGGAGATGTCTGCTTCCTCCGCCACTCCTCCTTGGGCTAATAATGTTTTACTTGAAGAGCAAGTTGATTACATTGGAAATCCGCCTCGGCCTTCCTCTAACCCGAACACCGCTCCGTATAATAACACCTACAATGCGGGTTATAGAAATCATCCGAATTTCTCATGGAGCAATCAAGGAAATGCTCAGCGTCCCTTAAATTTAAATCAACCTCCAAATCAACTTCTTAATTTAACTACCACTCCAAATTTTAATCCACCCGGTTTTCCACCGCAACAGCAAAAGCCCTCTCCGCTTGAAGAGGTTTTTGCAAAATATGTTGCTACAAATGAAGCGAACATCCGGAACCTCACCGGATCGATCAAAAATTTGGAGAACCAAGTGGGCCAGCTAGCAAAGATAATCTCCGAGCGCCAGCAAGGAGCCCTTCCGGGAAACACGGAGCCAAACCCAAGGGAGAGCGCAAATGCGATTGCACTCCGAAGCGGGAAGGAGGTGGTTTCAAAACAGGACGAACCCATGGTAACTTCCTCCCCTCCTCCTCCTCCTATTTTATCTTCGAATTTACCTGCTACGTTAGCTCCGCGCGCTTCTACTTCAAATATTCCGTATCCATCTAAGTTTAAAAGCGAGAGCGCCGAAAAGAATTATTAAAAGTTTTTAGATATTTTAAAGCAAATTCACATTAATGTACCCTTCTGCGAGGCTATCTCTCAAATGCCTAAATATGCGAAATATCTTAAGGAGTTGCTCTCCAATAAGAAAAAATTAGAAGATATTTCGCATATTTCTTTGAACGCAGAATGCTCCGCGGTTGTACTCAACAAATTGCCTAGAAAAGTGAATGACCCGGGACGGTTCTCCATCCCGTGTTTATTTGGCAATTCGTTAGTAAAACACACTTTAGCGGATCTGGGAGCAAGTATCAATCTCATGCCTTTTTCACTATTTAAGAAACTAGGTCTAGGAAATCCAAGCCCCACTATGAGTATTCAATTAGCGGATCGCTCTTTAAAATATCCGGTAGGAATAGTGGAGGACATGCTCATCAAGGTCGATAAGTTCATCTTCCCGGTGGACTTTGTCATTCTTGACATCGAAGAGGATGCCGAAGTACCCCTCATACTCGGCCGCCCCTTCCTTGCCACCTCCCGCGCCATTATTGACGTAAGTAACGGAAAGCTCCTCCTTCGGGTTGGAGACGATGAAGTTTCTTTTGGCATAAATTCCTCGATGCGGAACACATTAGAAAACGACGATTCGTGTTTTTACCTGGAAGAGTGTTGGGAATTTGATTCACCTCCCGAGTTAGTCTCCACCTCGAGTCACGAGTCCGAGCTCGCCGAACTCTTTTGTCTAGAAGAAGAAGAAGTCACTCGTTTCACACCACCCGAACCACTATTTTTAGAAAAATTGAAAATCAAAACTTCTTATGAAGAACCACCCGTTTTAGAACTAAAGGAACTTCCCCCTCACCTTAAGTATTTATTTTTAGAAAAAGAGTCGAAGCTACCCGTCATCGTTTCATCCGAACTTAGCAACTCGGAAATTTCTGAGTTAGCTATTGTCTTAAGAAAGCACCGCCACGCAATTGCGTGGAAAATTTCGGATATTAAGGGTATAAACCCTTCCTTCTGCACTCATAAAATCTTTCTCGAAGATAATTCCCGAAATTCGGTCCAGCCTCAACGGCGGCTAAACCCTAACATGAAAGAAGTCGTTAAGGCCGAAGTGATCAAACTATTGGACGCGGGAATTATCTACCCGATATCAGATAGTACTTGGGTTAGCCCAGTACAAGTCGTATCGAAGAAAGGTAGCGTTACGGTAGTAGGTAATGAGAATAACGAGTTGATCCCAACCCGTACTGTTACGGGTTGGCGGATGTGCATCGATTACCGAAAACTAAATGATGCCACCGGTAAGGATCACTTCCCTCTACCGTTTATTGATCAAATCTTAGAGCGCCTTTCAGGTCACTCCTACTACTGTTTTCTCGATGGTTTGTCGGGATATTTTCAAATCCCAATTTCGCCCGACGACCAAGAGAAAACCACTTTCACTTGTCCCTTTGGCACCTTCGCTTATCGAAGGATGCCATTTGGTCTTTGTAACGCGCCAGCTACATTTCAAAGATGTATGCTGGCGATATTTGACGAGTTAGTAGAGGAGGTGATGGAATTGTTTATGGACGACTTTTCCGTATTCCGAAGCTCATTTAAAAATTGTTTAAAAAATCTTGAGCGTGTGTTGCAGCGATGCGAGGAAACGAATTTAGCACTTAATTGGGAGAAATGCCATTTTATGGTCAAGGAAGGATTAGTTTTTGGTCATAAAATTTCGGGCATGGGGATCGAGGTCGATAGGGCCAAGATTGAAGTGATTGAAAAGCTCCCCCCTCCAACAAACGTAAAAGCTATTCGTAGTTTCCTAGGGCACGCAGGGTTCTATCGGCGCTTTATACAAAATTTTTCCAAAATCACAAAGCCGTTAACCCATCTTCTTGAAAAGGAATCCTCATTTATTTTTAGCGATGAATGCCATTTGGCCTTTAAACTTATCAAAGAAAAACTTATAAACTCCCCAATTCTAGTCGCGCCGGATTGGTCGCTCCCTTTTGAAATCATGTGCGACGCGAGTGACATTGCGATTGGTGCCGTTTTAGGCCAACGGGTGAGTAAGTATTTCCACCCTATTTATTATGCGAGCAAAACACTCACGTCGGCACAAGCGAATTACACCACTACCGAAAAAGAGCTTCTAGCGATCGTTTTTGCCTTCGATAAGTTTAGGTCATACATCACCCTCTCGAAAGTTATCGTCTTCACGGATCACTCCGCACTTAGGTATCTTTTAAGCAAATCGGACGCCAAGCCTCGTCTTTTGCGATGGATCCTCCTCTTGCAGGAGTTTGACTTAGAGATCCGGGACAAAAGAGGAGCCGAAAACTTGGCGGTCGATCATCTTTCTCGTCTAGAAAACCCCGCCTTGGAAGTATTAATAGAATCTGACATCGATGATAGATTTCCCGAAGAGCGCCTCCTCGCTCTCGAAAATATTAATTCATCGTCTACCCCCTATTTTGCAGATCTGGCTAACTATTTAGTAGCCCGGGTCCTGCCGAAAGAATTCTCGAGTCAGCAAAAGAAGAAATTCTTTTCTGATTTAAAGAATTACTTTTGGGAGGACCCCTTTTTATTCCGTGTATGCGCAGACCAAGTGGTGAGACGATGCGTCTCGAGTGAGGAGGGTCTTAAAATTTTTCGACATTGTCACGAGGGACCATCCGGTGGTCATTATCATTCAAACTGAACTGCAAGGAAGGCGCTGGAGGCGGGCTTTTATTGGCCCTCGCTCTTCAAGGATGCTCACACCCTTGTGAGTACTTGCGACAGCTGCCAGCGGTCGGGGAACATCTCTCGCCGGGATGAGATGCCCCAAAACATTTTCTTAGAATGCGAAATTTTCGATCTTTGGGGCATTGATTTCGTTGGTCCTCTCCCTCCTTCGTTTTCAAATAAGTATATTCTAGTAGCGGTGGACTACGTGCCGAGGTGGGCGGAAGCGCAAGCTCTCCCCACCAATGATGCGCGAGTCGTCGTTAACTTTTTAAAAAAATTATTCTCTCGATTTGGCACTCTGCGCGCTATTGTGAGTGATCGGGGCACCCATTTTTGCAATACTCAATTCACAAAAATCTTAGCAAAATATGGTGTCACGCACAAATTATCCACTGCATATCACCCACAAACGAGCGGCCAAGTTGAAGTTGTTAATCGAGAATTAAAACGGATCTTAGAAAAAACGGTTTCTATTAATCGGAAGGATTGGGCAATAAAGCTCGATGACGCGCTATGGGCCTATCGAACGGCGTACAAGTCCGCTATCGTTTGTATACCATATCGAATGGTCTATGGCAAGGCTTGCCACCTCCCGGTTGAATTAGAACACCGCGCATTTTGGACGCTTAAATTTTTAAATTTTGATTCTACTTTAGCGGGCGAACAAAGAAAATTTCAAATGAACGAATTGGATGAGTGGAGAGCGAATGCGTATGAGAGTAACAAATTATATAAGGAGCAAACAAAGTTTTATCACGACAAACATATAAAATTTCCAAAAACTTTTTCGCCATGCGATCTCGTCCTCCTTTATAATTCTCGTCTTCGCCTTTTTCCGGGAAAGCTGAAATCTCGATGGTCCTGACCTTTTATTGTTAAAGAGGTTTGGTCCTCTGGGACAATTCTAATTTCCCACCCGGAAAAAGGTTCCTTCAAAGTTAACGGGCACCGCCTTAAGTTGTATCTTCCGGGAGACTTACCTAATGACAAGAGTGATGCGATATTTCTTCATAATATAACATGATCGGCAAGTGGGTCAAGCTACGGGACCTTAAACAAAGCGCTTTTGGGAGGCACCCCAAGGTTATCTTTTTATTATTTTCTCTTGTTTTTGTTCTTTCTTTAACATCTTTTGTAGGTAATCGCGGCTTCCCCACAAAAGCTTCAAAAAAAAAAAGTTATCAGGGAAGCTCTTTTTCCTTCTTTCTTTTTCCTTGCATTTCTTTTTACCTTTTCTTACTTCATACTTATTTTTAAACATTGGGGACAATGTTTAACTTTAAGTATGGGGGTGTAAATAGCCCTTTGTAAATATTTGTAAATAGTTATAAAAAAAAGAAAATTTTCAAAAAAAAAAAAAAAAATGAACAAAAAGAAAATTTCAATTTTGTTTCTATGTTTTCCTTTATTTAAGCACTTGCAAAAACCAAAAACTCAAAAAAAATAGAAAACAGAAAAATTTAAATCTTGGAAAGGGACGTTTGGGATTTTATCCCATCACACCTCCTAGTACCTTGCGAACCCTTCACCGGGTATTCCTTAGGAAGTCCAAGACTTAACAAAAAGTGTTAAGTTTTAAAGCTAGTTTCTTTTCTTTGTAAATAGTTTTTAATGACAAAAATTCAAAAAAAAAAGATAATAGAAAAATTCAAAAAAATATATATGAAAAAACTTAAAACACAAAAAAACTTTTATCTTATACCTCTCCTATTTGTTGTTTTTGTGATTTCTTAGAAATCTAGTTGAGAATGTTTATAAGCATGTTTAAGTTTTTAATTGGCTAAAATTTTGCTTATCAAAGTTTGTTAATTTTAAATTTGAGGTAATCTTGATTTAAGAATCATCTTATGATTTTAAATTGATTAGAGAATTTTGTTAGCATGACTTCTCTTTTTATTTTTAAATGGCTTCATTTTGTAGTAAATTTCCTAAACCTCTTTAGATTTCAATTATATTTTCTTCTAACTTCTTATATCTTATGAATTTTAATTTTACTTGAATTTGCTCTCAATATGATTTAAAGCTAGCTAGATTTATTTTCCCCTACCCTACCCCCTTTGATGGCATAAAAAAATGTATTAAAAGATCATATGTCATGGGAATAAGAGGATAAAATTCATTATTCCCTAAAACATATGCACCCAAAATATTTGAAAAGATTATATGGCATGGAGTAAGAGGATAAAATTCATTACTCCTAAACCATATACATTTTGGGTTTTTATTAGAAGAGAAAAAAAAAAGAGAAAGAAAGAAAAAAAATGAAATTTCATGATAAATTCCATTTCCTCCATTCAAAAATGTCTCTTCTTATGCCAAATTTTATGAAATCCCCCTTAGCCAATTATCATTGTTCTAGTTTTAGTTGAAAATTATGGAGAGAGCAATATTTAGTAATTTACTTTTCCTTAAGTTTCTTTTAAGGTAGAGTTCTTATAATTTTAATTTAATTTAGTTTTATAATTTCTACAATTTTGACAAACTACTTAATTTTCTTGAGAAGTTCTTGCCTAAACATTTTTCCCTCTTTTCAAATCATCATCATAATTTAGGACTTAACTCCCCGTTGAATTTACTCTTAATTTAACTTTTGGTTAAATGAAATTTTAGTTTTAAATTAAAAAAATTTTAAGGATGTCTTATAAATTATGTCTCACACTTTTGCTCTGGAATAACAAAACCTCAAGTATGGGGGTATTTGATAAGTGGTATTTTTATAACATTTTTTAAATATTTAATATGAATTTTCCTTTTATGTCAATTTTAGGTTATAAGTTAGTTCTTTTTGTAATTTTGATTCTAAAATAGCTTAATTTCAATATTTGCAGAATTTTGGGACAAATCGGGAAAAATGGCATGTCACGCCCTCGGTCACGCCCGTGACCAAGGGCGTGTAACCTAAAGATCAGTCCAGAATGATGTCGCGCTGTCTGAGCTAGCCACACCAAGTCACGCCCCAGGTCACGCCCGTGACCCAAAGTCACGCCCGTGACCAAGGGCGTGTAAGCTTAGAATCTTCCACGTGGAGCCGCCGTCGAGACGTGGAGATGCTGTCGAGAAGTCAACCTAAGTCACGCCCGTGACCCACATGTCACGGCCGTGACTTTTCAGCGTGATCTCTACTTCGCCACCACGCCGAATTCCAGCCCACGCCGCATTTAATGCAGCCGTCCAAAGTCACGGTCGTGACCTGACATGTCACGCCCGTGACATGTCACTTTTCGCCGCGCCGAATTCAAGCCCACGCCGCTGTCAGATCTGATGTGAATAGTGCAGCCACGCCCTTGGTCACGCCCGTGACCGAGGGCGTGTAATCTGAAATTTTTTCCTATAAATTCAGAGGTTCTCCTTGAGTCCAGGGTTCAGAATTTTGGAGTGGGGGGAGGTGCTGTTGGAGCCAATCTTGAGTATTTTTTCACTTTCATGTTCATGTTCATGTGACTTTACTTTCATGCTCTCTTCCTTTTCTCATGCAGTGTACTAGCTTCCTTTCAATGCAATAGTTTAGTTTAAGCTTGTACTTTGTTTTTCCTAGCTTGCAATCTCTTCTCTTAAGACTTGTAATAGTTTTCATTTAAATAAAAATTAGTTTGTTCTCTTGATTTTGTCTCCTCCTTACTTAGTTAAATTTTCTTATTATGCATTTTTATTTTTCTTTCTCTTCCCCCTCCACCATGATTAACTAATCCTCATTAGTACTCGATCAAAATGATCCGAGGATGAGTTAGACAAGTTATGATTCTCTAAAGTTTTCTTTTTCTGTTTTTACAAACACTTGAATTACCCTTGATTTATAATTAGTGAGGCCATATTTTCGATATATGCTTTTCGCTTATGTCTTCATACTTAGTTAGCCGAAAGGCTCAAAGTATGAATCGATCACTCAAGGGTAAAGAGATGTGCACGCACTCCTCGAGAGAGGATGACGTAAATCTCCCGGATTGGAGTCAAATCCAATAGCGGGGTTCACTTCGTAAAGCAAGTTTTAGGTAATCGATTATAGGACAAGAGTCCGGTTGATTTTTCCTAAACTTAGTTGGGCATTAACCTCGAGAGAGGCATGTTCGAGCTTCGGGAACCTCCACGGTCAAGTAGTTCAATTTAAACGGAATTAGATTTAATTTCTTTTCACTTGTCTTTTCTCACTCCAAGGTGACTTTTGATTGAGTACTAGCCTCTTTTATCATCATCTAAACCCTTAATTTAGCTTGCAATTTCTCTTTTTCTAGCTAAGTAACCAAAACACCAAAATATCATTAGATAAGATAATAGCGACTTTCCTCAAAGTAGAAGTAATCAACGCGCCCCGTGGAATACGACCTTGGTATTTCTTAATATCCTATACTATAGATGATAAGGTACACTTGCCTTTATCGGATATAGTTTTGGAGAAAATCTCAACCCTTCACTAAATTAGAAAACCCCAATTTTTAATATCAAGTTTTTGGCGCCGTTGCCGGGGACTTTTGCGTAGATATTTTGAAACAAGGATAGCTATTAATTTTATCATGTTGTTTTTATTTTAGTTTTTCTATTTTTGAAAATCTTAAGGGTGAAATTAAAATCTTGGAAAGGGACGTTTGGGGTGTCATCCCATCTCACCTCCTAGTACCTTGCAAACCCTTCACCGGGTAGATCTTGGGAAGTCCAAGACTAACTTAATCTTCCTAAAAGAACAAAAAAAAAATTTCTCTCTTTTTCTTCTTCCTTCCTTCTCTTTTTAGTGTATGACCCGTGGTAGCACTTCGATTCTTCCTTTTGATCCGGAAATCGAGCGAACCCTTTTGAGGCACCGCCATTCTCGTGATCAAGGAAATCAAGTAGAATCTGAAGAGTCGATCGGGGACACTAACGCAGCGAACATGGATCTTAATCCTCCTAATCTTAACAAGCCAAATCCTAATGAGGACGCGCAACGGACCATGTCCTATTATGCGCGGCCGAATTTAGAAGGCACACAATCGAGTATTGTTCGCCCCACGGCGGAGAACAATAATTTTGAGATCAAGTCCAGCATCATACAAATGGTGCAACAATCGGTGACCTTTGATGGTCAACCGGACGAGGATCCAAACTCACATATTTCTTACTTTCTTGAAATTTGCGACACATTTAAGATCAATGGCGTCACCGATGACGCCATTCGATTACGTCTTTTTCCTTTTTCTTTGCGGTCTAAGGCCAAGCAGTGGTTGGGCTCCCTACCAAGGGGATCCATCACTACATGGGACGAAATGGCGGAAAAATTTCTCAACAAATATTTCCCGCCTTCAAAGACCGCTAAATTGCGCACGGATATTGCGTCGTTCATGCAAATCGACTCGGAGACTCTCTATGACACATGGGAGCGCTTCAAGGAGCTTTTGCGTCGATGCCCTCACCACGCACTTGCCACTTGGCAACAAGTGCAAATATTTTATAATGGCTTAAATCTCCAAACGAGGCAAATGATTGATGAAGCCGCCGGAGGGACATTAAATAATAAAACCGCGATCGCCGCTCAAGAGCTTTTCGAAGAGATGACCACAAATGCGTACCAATGGAACATGCCCCAAGCGCGGCCTAATAAGCCGGCCGAAATTTTTGAAATAGACGCTAACGTAAATTTGGCTTTACAAGTTGAGCGCTTAACAAAGCAAGTGGCAGAGATGTCTGCTTCCTCCGCCACTCCTCCTTGGGCTAATAATGTTTTACTTGAAGAGCAAGTTGATTACATTGGAAATCCGCCTCGGCCTTCCTCTAACCCGAACACCGCTCCGTATAATAACACCTACAATGCGGGTTATAGGAATCATCCGAATTTCTCATGGAGCAATCAAGGAAATGCTCAGCGTCCCTTAAATTTAAATCAACCTCCAAATCAACTTCTTAATTTAACTACCACTCCAAATTTTAATCCACCCGGTTTTCCACCGCAACAGCAAAAGCCATCTCCGCTTGAAGAGGTTTTTGCAAAATATGTTGCTACAAATGAAGCGAACATCCGGAACCTCACCGGATCGATCAAAAATTTGGAGAACCAAGTGGGCCAGCTAGCAAAGATAATCTCCGAGCGCCAGCAAGGAGCCCTTCCGGGAAACACGGAGCCAAACCCAAGGGAGAGCGCAAATGCGATTACACTCCGAAGCGGGAAGGAGGTGGTTTCAAAACAGGACGAACCCATGGTAACTTCCTCCCCTCCTCCTCCTCCTATTTTATCTTCGAATTTACCTGCTACATTAGCTCCGCGCGCTTCTACTTCAAATATTTCGTATCCATCTAAGTTTAAAAGCGAGAGCGCCGAAAAGAATTATTAAAAGTTTTTAGATATTTTAAAGCAAATTCACATTAATGTACCCTTCTGCGAGGCTATCTCTCAAATGCCTAAATATGCGAAATATCTTAAGGAGTTGCTCTCCAATAAGAAAAAATTAGAAGATATTTCGCATATTTCTTTGAACGCAGAATGCTCCGCGGTTGTACTCAACAAATTGCCTAGAAAAGTGAATGACCCGGGACGGTTCTCCATCCCGTGTTTATTTGGCAATTTGTTAGTAAAACACACTTTAGCGGATCTGGGAGCAAGTATCAATCTCATGCCTTTTTCACTATTTAAGAAACTAGGTCTAGGAAATCCATGCCCCACTCGAATGAGTATTCAATTAGCGGATCGCTCTTTAAAATATCCGGTAGGAATAGTGGAGGACATGCTCATCAAGGTCGATAAGTTCATCTTCCCGGTGGACTTTGTCATTCTTGACATCGAAGAGGATGCCGAAGTACCCCTCATACTCGGCCGCCCCTTCCTTGCCACCTCCCGCGCCATTATTGACGTAAGTAACGGAAAGCTCCTCCTTCGGGTTGGAGACGATGAAGTTTCTTTCGGCATAAATTCCTCGATGCGGAATACATTAGAAAACGACGATTCGTGTTTTTACCTGGAAGAGTGTTGGGAATTTGATTCACCTCCCGAGTTAGTCTCCACCTCGAGTCACGAGTCCGAGCTCGCCGAACTCTTTTGTCTAGAAGAAGAAGAAGTCACTCGTTTCACACCACCCGAACCACTATTTTTAGAAAATTGAAAAATCAAAACTTCTTATGAAGAACCACCCGTTTTAGAACTAAAGGAACTTCCCCCTCACCTTAAGTATTTATTTTTAGAAAAAGAGTCGAAGCTACCCGTCATCGTTTCATCCGAACTTAGCAACTCAGAAATTTCTGAGTTAGCTATTGTCTTAAGAAAGCACCGCCACGCAATTGCGTGGAAAATTTCGGATATTAAGGGTATAAACCCTTCCTTCTGCACTCATAAAATCTTTCTCGAAGATAATTCCCGAAATTCGATCCAGCCTCAACGGCGGCTAAACCCTAACATGAAAGAAGTCGTTAAGGCCGAAGTGATCAAACTATTGGACGCGGGAATTATCTACCCGATATCAGATAGTACTTGGGTTAGCCCAGTACAAGTCGTATCGAAGAAAGGTAGCATTACGGTAGTAGGTAACGAGAATAACGAGTTGATCCCAACCCGTACTGTTACGGGTTGGCGGATGTGCATCGATTACCGAAAACTAAATGATGCCACCGGTAAGGATCACTTCCCTCTACCGTTTATTGATCAAATCTTAGAGCGCCTTTCAGGTCACTCCTACTACTGTTTTCTCGATGGTTTGTCGGGATATTTTCAAATCCCAATTTCGCCCGACGACCAAGAGAAAACCACTTTCACTTGTCCCTTTGGCACCTTCGCTTATCGAAGGATGCCATTTGGTCTTTGTAACGCGCCAGCTACATTTCAAAGATGTATGCTGGCGATATTTGACGAGTTAGTAGAGGAGGTGATGGAATTGTTTATGGATGACTTTTCCGTATTCCGAAGCTCATTTAAAAATTGTTTAAAAAATCTTGAGCGTGTGTTGCAGCGATGCGAGGAAACGAATTTAGCACTTAATTGGGAGAAATGCCATTTTATGGTCAAGGAAGGATTAGTTTTTGGTCATAAAATTTCGGGCATGGGGATCGAGGTCGATAGGGCCAAGATTGAAGTGATTGAAAAGCTCCCCCCTCCAACAAACGTAAAAGTTATTCGTAGTTTCCTAGGGCACGCAGGGTTCTATCGGCGCTTTATACAAAATTTTTCCAAAATCACAAAGCCGTTAACCCATCTTCTTGAAAAGGAATCCTCATTTATTTTTAGCGATGAATGCCATTTGGCCTTTAAACTTATCAAAGAAAAACTTATAAACTCCCCAATTCTAGTCGCGCCGGATTGGTCGCTCCCTTTTGAAATCATGTGCGACGCGAGTGACATTGCGATTGGTGCCGTTTTAGGCCAACGGGTGAGTAAGTATTTCCACCCTATTTATTATGCGAGCAAAACACTCACGTCGGCACAAGCGAATTACACCACTACCGAAAAAGAGCTTCTAGCGATCGTTTTTGCCTTCGATAAGTTTAGGTCATACATCACCCTCTCGAAAGTTATCGTCTTCACGGATCACTCCGCACTTAGGTATCTTTTAAGCAAATCGGACGCCAAGCCTCGTCTTTTGTGATGGATCCTCCTCTTGCAGGAGTTTGACTTAGAGATCCGGGACAAAAGAGGAGCCGAAAACTTGGCGGTCGATCATCTTTCTCGTCTAGAAAACCCCGCCTCGGAAGTATTAATAGAATCTGACATCGATGATAAATTTCCCGAAGAGCGCCTCCTCGCTCTCGAAAATATTAATTCATCGTCTACCCCCTAGTTTGCAGATCTGGCTAACTATTTAGTAGCCCGGGTCCTGCCGAAAGAATTCTCGAGTCAGCAAAAGAAGAAATTCTTTTCTGATTTAATAGAATTACTTTTGGGAGGACCCCTTTTTATTCCGTGTATGCGCAGACCAAGTGGTGAGACGATGCGTCTCGAGTGAGGAGGGTCTTAAAATTTTACGACATTGTCACGAGGGACCATCCGGTGGTCATTATCATTCAAACTGAACTGCGAGGAAGGCGCTGGAGGCGGGCTTTTATTGGCCCTCGCTCTTCAAGGATGCTCACACCCTTGTGAGTACTTGCGACAGCTGCCAGCGGTCGGGGAACATCTCTCGCCGGGATGAGATGCCCCAAAACATTTTCTTAGAATGCGAAATTTTCGATCTTTGGGGCATTGATTTCGTTGGTCCTCTCCCTCCTTCGTTTTCAAATAAGTATATTCTAGTAGCGGTGGACTATGTGTCGAGGTGGGCGGAAGCGCAAGCTCTCCCCACCAATGATGCGCGAGTCGTCGTTAACTTTTTAAAAAAATTATTCTCTCGATTTGGCACTCTGCGCGCTATTGTGAGTGATCGGGGCACCCATTTTTGCAATACTCAATTCACAAAAATCTTAGCAAAATATGGTGTCACGCACAAATTATCCACTGCATATCACCCACAAACGGGCGGCCAAGTTGAAGTTGTTAATCGAGAATTAAAACGGATCTTAGAAAAAACGGTTTCTATTAATCGGAAGGATTGGGCAATAAAGCTCGATGACGCGCTATGGGCCTATCGAACGGCGTACAAGTCCGCTATCGTTTGTATACCATATCGAATGGTCTATGGCAAGGCTTGCCACCTCCCGGTTGAATTAGAACACCGCGCATTTTGGACGCTTAAATTTTTAAATCTTGATTCTACTTTAGCGGGCGAACAAAGAAAATTTCAAAAAACGAATTGGATGAGTGGAGAGCGAATGCGTATGAGAGTAACAAATTATATAAGGAGCAAACAAAGTTTTATCACGACAAACATATAAAATTTCCAAAAACTTTTTCGCCATGCGATCTCGTCCTCCTTTATAATTCTCGTCTTCGCCTTTTTCCGGGAAAGCTGAAATCTCGATGGTCCTGACCTTTTATTGTTAAAGAGGTTTGGTCCTCTGGGACAATTCTAATTTCCCACCCGGAAAAAGGTTCCTTCAAAGTTAACGGGCACCGCCTTAAGTTGTATCTTCCGGGAGACTTACCTAATGACAAGAGTGATGCGATATTTCTTCATAATATAACATGATCGGCAAGTGGGTCAAGCTACGGGACCTTAAACAAAGCGCTTTTGGGAGGCACCCCAAGGTTATCTTTTTATTATTTTCTCTTCTTTTTGTTCTTTCTTTAACATCTTTTGTAGGTAATCGCGGCTTCCCCACAAAAGCTTCAAAAAAAAAAAGTTATCAGGGAAGCTCTTTTTCCTTCTTTCTTTTTCCTTGCATTTCTTTTTACCTTTTCTTACTTCATACTTATTTTTAAACATTGGGGACAATGTTTAACTTTAAGTATGGGGGTGTAAATAGCCCTTTGTAAATATTTGTAAATAGTTATAAAAAAAAAGAAAATTTTCAAAAAAAAAAAAGAAAAATGAACAAAAAGAAAATTTCAATTTTGTTTCTATGTTTTCCTTTATTTAAGCACTTGCAAAAACCAAAAACTCAAAAAAAAATAGAAAACAGAAAAATTTAAATCTTGGAAAGGGACGTTTGGGATTTTATCCCATCACACCTCCTAGTACCTTGCGAACCCTTCACCGGGTAGTCCTTAGGAAGTCCAAAACTTAACAAAAAGTGTTAAGTTTTAAAGCTAGTTTCTTTTCTTTGTAAATAGTTTTTAATGACAAAAATTCAAAAAAAAAAAGATAATAGAAAAATTCAAAAAAATATATATGAAAAAACTTAAAACACAAAAAAACTTTTATCTTATACCTCTCCTATTTGTTGTTTTTGTGATTTCTTAGAAATCTAGTTGAGAATGTTTATAAGCATGTTTAAGTTTTTAATTGGCTAAAATTTTGCTTATCAAAGTTTGTTAATTTTAAATTTGAGGTAATCTTGATTTAAGAATCATCTTATGATTTTAAATTGATTAGAGAATTTTGTTAGCATGACTTCTCTTTTTATTTTTAAATGGCTTCATTTTGTAGTAAATTTCCTAAACCTCTTAAATTTCAATTATATTTTCTTCTAACTTCTTAGATCTTAGGAATTTTAATTTTACTTGAATTTGCTCTCAATATGATTTAAAGCTAGCTAGATTTATTTTCCCCTACCCTACCCCCTTTGATGGCATAAAAAAATGTATTAAAAGATCATATGTCATGGGAATAAGAGGATAAAATTCATTATTCCCTAAAACATATGCACCCAAAATATTTGAAAAGATTATATGGCATGGAGTAAGAGGATAAAATTCATTACTCCTAAACCATATACATTTTGGGTTTTTATTAGAAGAGAAAAAAAAAGAGAAAGAAAGAAAAAAAAGGAAATTTCATGATAAATTCCATTTCCTCCATTCAAAAATGTCAATTCTTATGCCAAATTTTATGAAATCCCCCTTAGCCAATTATCATTGTTCTAGTTTTAGTTGAAAATTATGGAGAGAGCAATATTTAGTAATTTACTTTTCCTTAAGTTTCTTTTAAGGTAGAGTTCTTATAATTTTAATTTAATTTAGTTTTATAATTTCTACAATTTTGTCAAACTACTTAATTTTCTTGAGAAGTTCTTGCCTAAACATTTTTCCCTCTTTTCAAATCATCATCATAATTTAGGACTTAACTCCCCGTTGAATTTACTCTTAATTTAACTTTTGGTTAAATGAAATTTTAGTTTTAAATTAAAAAAATTTTAAGGATGTCTTATAAATTATGTCTCACACTTTTGCTCTGGAATAGCAAAACCTCAAGTATGGGGGTATTTGATAAGTGGTATTTTTATAACATTTTGTAAATATTTAATATGAATTTTCCTTTTATGTCAATTTTAGGTTATAAGTTAGTTCTTTTTGTAATTTTGATTCTAAAATAGCTTAATTTCAATATTTGCAGAATTTTGGGACAAATCGGGAAAAATGGCATGTCACGCCCTCGGTCACGCCCGTGACCAAGGGCGTGTAACCTAAAGATCAGTCCAGAATGATGTCG
Source organism: Dactylorhiza incarnata (assembly GCA_033032865.1). Taxonomy (NCBI): domain Eukaryota; kingdom Viridiplantae; phylum Streptophyta; class Magnoliopsida; order Asparagales; family Orchidaceae; genus Dactylorhiza; species Dactylorhiza incarnata. Next base: position 7,927,552 of record JAWHQI010000068.1, read on the forward strand.
CGCTGTCTGAGCTAGCCACACCAAGTCACGCCCCAGGTCACGCCCGTGACCCAAAGTCACGCCCGTGACCAAGGGCGTGTAAGCTTAGAATCTTCCAGGTGGAGCCGCCGTCGAGACGTGGAGATGCTGTCGAGAAGTCAACCTAAGTCACGCCCGTGACCCACATGTCACGGCCGTGACTTTTCAGCGTGATCTCTACTTCACCACCACGCCGAATTCCAGCCCACGCCGCATTTAATGCAGCCGTCCAAAGTCACGGTCGTGACCTGACATGTCACGCCCGTGACATGTCACTTTTCGCCGCGCCGAATTCAAGCCCACGCCGCTGTCGGATCTGATGTGAATAGTGCAGCCACGCCCTTGGTCACGCCCGTGACCGAGGGCGTGTAATCTGAAATTTTTTCCTATAAATTCAGAGGTTCTCCTTGAGTCCAGGGTTCAGAATTTTGGAGTGGGGGGAGGTGCTGTTGGAGCCAATCTTGAGAATTTTTTCACTTTCATGTTCATGTTCATGTGACTTTACTTTCATGCTCTCTTCCTTTTCTCATGCAGTGTACTAGCTTCCTTTCAATGCAATAGTTTAGTTTAAGCTTGTACTTTGTTTTTCCTAGCTTGCAATCTCTTCTCTTAAAACTTGTAATAGTTTTCATTTAAATAAAAATTAGTTTGTTCTCTTGATTTTGTCTCCTCCTTACTTAGTTAAATCTTCTTATTATGCATTTTTATTTTTCTTTCTCTTCCCCCTCCACCATGATTAACTAATCCTCATTAGTACTCGATCAAAATGATCCGAGGATGAGTTAGACAAGTTATGATTCTCTAAAGTTTTCTTTTTCTGTTTTTACAAACACTTGAATTACCCTTGATTTATAATTAGTGAGGCCATATTTTCGATATATGCTTTTCGCTTATGTCTTCATACTTAGTTAGCCGAAAGGCTCAAAGTATGAATCGATCACTCAAGGGTAAAGAGATGTGCACGCACTCCTCGAGAGAGGATGACGTAAATCTCCCGGATTGGAGTCAAATCCAATAGCGGGGTTCACTTCCTAAAGCAAGTTTTAGGTAATCGATTATAGGACAAGAGTCCGGTTGATTTTTCCTAAACTTAGTTGGGCATTAACCTCGAGAGAGGCATGTTCGAGCTTCGGGAACCTCCACGGTCAAGTAGTTCAATTTAAACGGAATTAGATTTAATTTCTTTTCACTTGTCTTTTCTCACTCCAAGGTGACTTTTGATTGAGTACTAGCCTCTTTTATCATCATCTAAACCCTTAATTTAGCTTGCAATTTCTCTTTTTCTAGCTAAGTAACCAAAACACCAAAATATCATTAGATAAGATAATAGCGACTTTCCTCAAAGTAGAAGTAATCAACGCGCCCCGTGGAATACGACCTTGGTATTTCTTAATATCCTATACTATAGACGATAAGGTACACTTGCCTTTATCGGATATAGTTTTGGAGAAAATCTCAACCCATCACTAAATTAGAAAACCCCAATTTTTAATATCAACAAGCTATTGTTCCTGCTGAAGGGAATGCTGAGCTTGCGAAGGCTTGGAGGAAAACGAATGCTAAGGCAGAGTTCACTCTCAAGAGAGCTATCATTCCGGTGTTGTTTGATCACATCATCGGATGTAGTTCAGCTGCTGAAATTTGGACAGCCTTGGATGGCTTGTTCAATAAAAAGAATGTAGCTAGGCTACAGTTCTTGGAGAATGAGTTGGCGAAAGAAACTGAGGGGGATTTGTCTATCTCAACATTCTTCTTGAAGATGAAGAACCTCTGCACAGAGATATCAGCATTGGACCCGCATGAGACTATCTCAGAAGCTAAGTTGAAGAGACACATAATCCGCAGCTTGCGGAGGGAGTTTGTGGCCCTTGTTGCTTCTGTTCAAGGTTGGGCCAATCAGCCTTCATTGCTGGATCTGGAGAACTTACTTGCTTCGTAGGAAAGTTTGGCTAAGCAAATGGCTGGGATGTCTGTCTCTGGGGGAGAAGGTGAGGTTCTCTTTTCTGGCAAGAAGAAGAGATGGGACAAGAAGAAGAAGTCATCTGGATATTATGGTCCGTCTACTTCATATCAGCAGGAGAGGAGCTATGCTCCTAAGCGTGATGGGAAGAATCAGCAAGGACCTAGATGCTTTAGGTGCAAGAAGCTTGGTCATTTCAAAAGATACTGCAAAGTCAATCTTCAGCCAGGGCATGCTGCAGGAAAGGAGGAGGATGGTTCCAATTTAGAAGGTAGTTGGGGTGGTTGAGGTGAATTCATGACGGGCACGTGTGTTCAGGCTATGACTTCCATCAACTATCAGGATGATTGGATAGTTGACTCTGGGTGTGTTCATCATCTCACCGGGGATGAGTCAAAGTTCTCCTCATTGTAGGCATATATAGGTAATGACGCTATCATTACGGCTGATGATACTGTTCATGCAGTAGAGAAGGAGGGCGTGGTTTCATTAAATAATGATAGAGGTACTCTTACGTTGAAGAGTGTCTATCATATTTCGGGGATGAAGAAGAACCTCTTCTCGGTGACCAATGTGGTGGATGCTGGCTATCACGTTCTATTCGTTCCAATAGAAGTGAAATTTCTCCGAAATGTTTCAGCGGTGAAAGCTGAGGTCACTCATGTTGGGAGATTGGTGAAGGACTTGTTTGTTCTTTCAACAAGTTCTTATGTTGATAAGATGAGGGCTAATGACAGCGCTGATATCTGGCACGAAAGACTTGGGCATGTTGGGATCGATAAGTTGAAAGCTATGGCGGGAATGTTGGATCGTGTGACGCCCTTAGAGGGGGGGGGGTGAATAAGGGTGTGTTTAAAAATATAATTTTTACTTAATAATTTTTAGACAAATTTTACTTTACTAAAAAGTTACTTATAAATAATTTTAAACCAATGCAATTTTTGTTTTAAACCAAACACAAATTTCTAAGATAAAGATTTAAGCAAACAAATTTGCAATTAGTGAAAAGAGCATAATTATATTTATCATGAAATTTGCATACAATAAAAAATGATCTTAACAATGCTTAAGATCAAGGCACAATTATGATAATAAAAAATACAATAATTTTTGGTTTACCAATCCTTCTCCCAAGGTTCGGAAGGCTATCACTTGTCTCTCCCAAGACCAAGCCCAAGCCTATCCTCTAGATCTTCACAAGATCTAGACGTAGCACACAAGGCCACGATTTCCCACCAAGCCACGCAAGGACTTGGATGCTCCGCACAAGGAAGCGATTTTCCCCTAAGCCGCGCAAGGACTTAGACGCCGCACGCAAGTCGACGATTTCTCTACCAATTCAAAATGAAATGTGTGTAAATAGAAATACAATATGAAAAGAACAACTCCATAGAAATTCAGATCTCTGAATGGATGGTTGAAGCCTCGAGATGATCGTTGATGTAGAAGCGCGCCCAATCTCGTCTTCAATCTTCAATCCTTCTTTGCACAAATGGGAGTTGAAGAGGTTCTGGAGCTCTCTGGTTCGTATGCACTCAGGAAGGGACTTGGAATTCTCAATGCATGTCATGCACGAACACAAGGAGTCAATTTATAGAAAATCGCTGTCGCCTGGGCGACATCAACTGTCGGAATTTTCGACAGCGCTAAACTGCCGCTGAAGTGCCGTCGTGCGGGCAGTTGCTGTAACCGCCGAGCTGTCGCCTGGGCGACATCGATGTCGGATTTCTGACAGCGCAAAACTGCCGGTCGTGGGGGTGTCATGGGCAGTTGTTGTAACCTCCGAGCTGTCGCCTGGGCGACATCGCTGTCGGATTTCCGACAGCTCAAAACTGCCTTTCGTCGTGCTGCCGTGGAGGGAAGTAGTTGTAACTTCTCTGCTGTCGCCGGGGCGACATCGGCTGTCGGAATTTTTTGACAGTGAAATTTTCCCACATTCAAATTAAGCTCCAGCAGAAATGTGAACATCTCATACCTGTTACCTGCACACCATTAATAAAAAATAGAATCAAATACAAACGGGACTTTGTTATTATCAAATCGGAGGAGTGCGAAACGCATGCTCCAACAATCTCCCCCTTTTGATAATAACAAATCCGAATAAAAAGAAATCATTTCTATTTAGATTGTTGATTTTAACATTTGGTGTGTGCACAAAAATAACATGATATATTTCTCTTAAAAATAAATAATTTCCCTTTAGATGAAAGCTCCCCCTAAATCAATGCTCCCCTTAAATGTATGCTCCCAAATGAATGCTCCCCTTAAATGTATCCTCCCCCTAAATATATGCTCCCCCTAAATGTTAAAGTAAGTTGAAATGATGTAGTGTTTAGGTGGAATATTTATGTGTAATAGATTTGTGATTTCTCTTTTTATACTTTTAATTCTCCCCCTTTTGGTATTAGCAAAAGTTAATATTAGATAAAAGAGTAGTTCTGAAGGGAAAAGATATAGGATGTAGAAATGAAGAGTAAGCGGAAGCACTTTGTTGGAAATGATTGAAGTTCATGAAATAATAGGTATATGCCCTAGTATGAATAAACTCATGAAGAGACGGTATAGCCATATGAAGTAAGAAAAGAAAATAACTTAAACATGATTAAGTTCATTTGACAGTATCATAGAAAGACACAATAGTGGATAGAAATTTGGAATATTTTCGGTCCAATTCTCATGAGATGAATGTTTATATAACATAATGATGTGTACATGTGATACTTAGATCAAACATATGAAGTTATTTAATATACATGATCATGAAATGGAGAACATAATATAAGCATATAAAGTCAACTTTTACGTTGAAGATATAGCACAAGAAGAATAGCAAACCATTTTTCTTTTGCACAAGACACTTTACAATTCTTTCCAAGGTGCTTAACCTCACAATGCTCATTAAGACTTATCAGGAGGGTAAGTAGTGCTTGGTGGAGTATCCTTGTCTTGTAATTTTAACCTTATATTTTTTTTTGATCACATATTTGTGATATCTTAATTTTTTAATTGACCAAGGATCTCCGAATTCACTTGAATCGCAAAATATGGTGTACATTTTGTTGTGCTAACAAATCAAGGTTGAAAGTTGTATTTATGAAGTGTTATTGTATTATGTTAAAGCAAATATGATTCATGTATATATTAAATAAAAAGACATCCGTATTGATCAAAAGAAGTGAACGTGATAGTTCATTATGATAGATAAATAATTTCTCATACTTAGAGGCATGCGAAAACAATTTCCAATGGTCTAAACAACTAAGTAGGAGTGTCAATACGATGATAGCTTGGAAATGAAATCATATAATCATGTAAGAGCCATTTTTTTTTAAAGATAAAAAACACATGGTTTGTCATCAAGTCATGAGGTGAAGCATTAATAATGACATATAACTATTGTAAAGCATCAAAGGGACCAAAAATTGGAGATTTATCAAATCGGAAGCTGTCGGAAATTTCCGACAGTCACTGTCGCCTGAGCGATAGCCAAAAATATAAATACAGCTTTGGACCGAGTCAAACCCTATTGTGCATCATTTTTCTGAACTGAAGGGCGAGAGAAGGCTGTCGGAGGTCGGCGACATCCTAGATCTAAGGTATGGTTTTGGATTTTTAAGTGTTTTGACTCAAAAATTTTTAGGGTTTTTTGATTTTAGAAAGGGGAGATGATAAAAGATGTATGTTTTTTATTTTCCCTTTGATGCATGGTGTAGATCTTGGAAGTTTTGTGTTTTAAAAGTGTAGATCTAGTGTAAATCAAGGGGATCTTGTGAAAAATGTTTTGATTTTGTGTTTTTTTTTTGTGGTTGAAGTTTTGCATTTGTACATAGTAGAATTTTTTTTTTTAAATGGAAGATTTGCTTTTGGAAGAAGGTTGAAGATGATGAATAGTAAGGATATGGAGAAGATGTAGATTTGAAAAAATATTGTATATTTTTTTTAAAACTTGATGTTGAAATAAAACTTGATTTTGAGTAGATCTGGAAGTTTATGTAAAAAAACTCAAGAGAAGTTTACTGAAGTACTGTCGGAATTTTCCGACAGTCACTGTCGCCTGGGCGACAGTGTTCCAGTGCACAGCACATGTTTAATCCATTTTTTATATGTTATTTGCAGAATGGCTTCCAGTTCTAAAGCGCGTAGGAGTACTTCTGAAGATGCGCATAGTTCGTATCAAGTGTACCCTGGGGTGGAGAAAGCCATAGTTGGAGTAGCGAAATATGTTGAATTTGATTCGCCGAAGCATGATCATATCTATGATCGGCTTGCGAATGCAGGTATACTCTCAATAATCACAGCAGATTCGTTTTCATCCTTTTTGGTTCGAGAATTCTATAATCATTTGGAAGATCCCAATTACACTGAATTGGATGGGGGAGTTAGATCAAGAATCTAAGGTCAACATGTGGAAATAACACATGTTGATCTAAGAAAGGAATTCGGACTAGTGATGAGTGAAAATATGCCGGATATAGTGGAAAGTTATAGAAAAGATAGAGATTGGACCCTTGTAAACATGAGTTTACATGGGAGTCAAAAGAAGACTCTAACCACTGAAGTTACGTCACTCACTCCGGATGCTTTTTTAGTTCAAGATATATTAAGGAACTCAGTCATGTTGAAGAGTGGAGATACAAGAAGTATCACGGCTCAGTTGACCCTCATTACTTACTTCATTATGGAGGATGTACTTTTCGATGTGGCGGACATCATACTCTCCCAGATTCGGTATGCGTTTAGATTAAAGCACCCAAAATGGGTGAAGGTTCACACGCTGCCAATGGGGGCGATAATTCAGCGTATATTATATAAGAAGTACGGATGGATAGCTCAAGATTCATATTTTGATGATTGTTATCCGGAGATATATTATACGGGTACTATGAAAGTGAAGAAGACGCATAAAAAGGCCCATCCTGGAATTGAGATCAGAGAGCCGCCAATGCCTAGGGCAGGATCACTTCGGGAGTCTATTGATGATCTACGTGATTCACTAGAGGATCACAAGAAATAAGTGAAGAAGGATCGGAGTAGAATGCAGAAGTTCATGAAATTTCTCGTGAAAGGTCTGAAGCTAAAGCCAACTCCGGAGGAAGAGGCCGAATGGCAAGTTCCAGATGAAGAACCGCCACGCCAATCGGTGAGGCGGGCTCGACGTGGTAAAGCCGTGAGACGAGGACCTCCAGAAGACTGTCCAGAGAGCAGCGGGGCTGGTTTTGAGGATTCTGAGTAGTTTCATCAGGCTGCTGCTGCTGACTGATGTCGGAAATTTCCGACATCCACTATCGCCTGGGCGACAGTGAACTTCTTCAGATGTTGATTTCTGTTAATGAACTTGAATTTATGTTGTTTTCTACTGTTTTTATGGAACAATATTGATGTAATATTAATGATGTGTGAATTTTTGTTAAGTCATTTTAAATTCTATGGTTTGATTTTAAAATTTAGGCTTTTTCTTTTTAAAATGTATAGGTATTGAGTAGTGATATATTCATTGTGAAATGTCTAGGATTCCTGATGAGTCCCGATTATATACACATATATGGACTCATCTGGGCCGTTTATCTAGTCATTCCACTGCACTTTAGCCTTGTTTTAGCTTATATTTGTTATCACTTGCTATGTGCACTTCTAGGCCCATTTTGGTGTTATTTCGTATCTTTCTTTGTTATTAGTTTTCTTGCGATGTTAAGTCCCACTTTCAGTGGCTAGACTGGTGTCGTACGCTGGAACAGGTGTCGTGTAGGTGTTTCCGGTGCAATTCTGCACAGGAACACTGCGCACGATCACCGGTTCTATTGCGCACGACCACTGGTCGTGCGCCACTGATCGTGTGCACTTAACCCTTTTTATGAGTTCTGTTTGGTGCAGTGCGCACGACCATCTATGCTAGTGCGCACGACCATCGGTCGTGCGCCACTGTTCGTGCGTGCTTATCATCAATTTCATGAGTTCTGTTTCAACCAGTGCGCACGACCACCTACGATAGTGCGCACGACCACCGGTCGTGCGCCACTGGTCGTGCGAACATGTTATTTCATAATTTCTATCTTTGCAGGTTCCGTCCAGGCAGAGCGCACGATCACCGAATTCTAGTGCGCACGACCACTGGTCGTGCGCCAATGACCGTGCGCACTGTTTATTCCAGCGCCTATAAAATGACCTGCTCGCGATTTTAGGTGAGATCCCGAATTTCAGCCGCCGTTTTCCGCCCGGTTCCGCCCAGATTCGCCCCTCCACCGTCACCCACCATATGGAGGTGCTCCGGGCTTGCTCTTCATGCCAATCTTGAGCCGGAGTTTCCTCTCGGCCTCCTCCTTCATCCAAGAGCTCCAAAGGAAGACCTAGCCGCCATTACCATCAAGCAAGAGGAAGTTTGCAACCTCTACCGGATCGTGACACGAAGAAGACGGGTCCATTGGAGAGTCGTGACAGCTCTCTCTACCCCGGACGTAGTTGCGGACCGAGCTTGGACGCGGATTGACAACCCGGCGATTCCAACCGTGAATCTCCAACGAGCCTTCGGATTCGGTCGATTTCTTGCCTTATTCTTCTCTTTTTGATGTATTTGTAGCTAGATCTAATCATGATGATGAAGTGGCACTTGAATTAGTTATATTTACATATATATTTCATGTCTATGTGATTGCGTAATTTATCTATTTGAGTTGCTTGAGGTGCGCCGCCGTCCATTTCCATTCCGCCGTCACGTTCGTGTGCCGCACTAGCAATTGCTAGTGGCGTGCTTGTCGAAGAGGTGCTTGCGACCCTCATTCCGCTAGCCTACTCGCCCATCCGCCTACCGAAGCGTGGCATCATGGCCCGTACTCCATCCCGCCTAACGAAGCAGCGCGCTCAAGGCCTGCATAGTTCGATCCGCTTGCCTACTCGTCCATCCGCCCTTACGAAGTAGCGCGTTCAAGGCCTACGTAGTCTTCCATCCCGCCGAGCGAAGCATTGCATAGCGGCATTGCATAGGAGTAGTTGATACCTTTTATTTTATTTTCCAAAAGCCAACCCAACTCCCCCGCATTCCATCCGATTTAAGGACTTCAATCTCAAGTCCTTCCTCGAAACCTAACTCCACCTTATTGTGTTCCTCAAGAGACCGACACTCGGGGATTTTCCCCATTATTATTACTTGCGCGACCGGTGCACTTGCCGAATCATCGCATCAATTCCCAATTCTAGCCTAAGCATAGAAAAATGGGAATCCGGTAACGGTTTAGTGAATATATCCGCTAGTTGATATTCCGTGCCTATAAAGTTGATTTTTATATTACCCTTCTTAATATGATCCCTTATAAAATGGTGTCGGATATCTATATGCTTAGATCTAGAATGTAATACGGGATTGTTAGTTAAGTCTATAGCACTTTTATTGTCACATTTTAATTCTACATTACTTTGTTGCATGCCAAAATCTTCTAACGTTTGTGACATCCAAAGAGCTTGGGCACAACAACTACCTAGTGCAATATATTCGGCCTCGGTAGTAGAGAGGGAAACAAAATTCTGTTTCCTACTCGACCATGAAATAAGTGAAGGGCCGATAAAATGACAAGTGCCACTAGTGCTTTTCCTATCTAAAGAACATCTCGCATAAGCGGAATCCGAAAAACCATGTAAAATAAAGGAATCATTATGAGGATACCATAATCCTAATTTAGATGTTCCTATAAGATATCTAAAGATGCGTTTCACCGCTTTTAAATGTGACTCTTTAGGATTAGCTTGAAATCTAGCACATAAACATACGGCAAACATAATGTCAGGTCTAGATGCGGTTAAATACAATAAAGACCCTATCATACTTCTATAAAGGGTTTGTTCAATTGAAACACCACTTTCATCTTTTCCTAATTTTAGTGAAGTACTCATAGGAGTGTTTGCATGCTTAAGATTTTCAAATCCAAATCTTTTTAACATATCATGAATATATTTGGTTTGACATATAAAAATACCATCATGTTTTTGTGTAATTTGAAAACCTAGAAAATATGAAAGTTCTCCAACCATACTCATTTCAAATTCATTTTTCATAATTTGAACTACTTCATTACACAACTCTTCATTAGTGGCTCCAAAAATAATATCATCAACATAAATTTGCAAAATAACTAAATCATGATCAATTTGCTTAATGAAGAGTGTAGAATCAGCACTTCCTATTTTATAATCGTGCTTTAACAAATATTGAGTTAATCGATCATACCAAGCACGAGGCGCCTGTTTTAATCCATAAAGCGCTTTATCTAATTTATAAACATAATTTGGATATTTCTCATTTATAAAGCCAGGGGGTTGTTCTACATAAACCTCCTCTTTTATATACCCGTTTAAAAATGCTGTTTTGACATCCATTTGATATAATTTAAATCTTTTAAAACAAGCAATTTTTGTATTAAACCAAACACAAATTTCTAAGATAAAGATTTAAGCAAACAAATTTGCAATTAGTGAAAAGTGCATAATTATATTTATCATGAAATTTGCATACAATAAAAAATGATCTTAACAATGCTTAAGATCAAGGCACAATTATGATAATAAAAAATACAATAATTTTTGGTTTACTAATCCTTCTCCCAAGGTTCGGAAGGCTATCACTTGTCTCTCCCAAGACCAAGCCCAAGCCTATCCTCTAGATCTTCCCAAGATCTAGACGTAGCACACAAGGCCACGATTTCCCACCAAGCCACGCAAGGACTTGGACGCTCTGCACAAGGAAGCGATTTTCCCCTAAGCCGCGCAAGGACTTAGACGCTGCACGCAAGACGACAATTTCTCTACCAATTCAAAATGAAATGTGTGCAAAATGGAAATACAATATGAAAAGAACAACTCCCTAGAAATTCAGATCTCTGAATGGATGGTTGAAGCCTCGAGATGATCGTTGATGTAGAAGCGCGCCCGATCTCATCTTCAATCTTCAATCCTTCTTTGCACAAATGGGAGTTGAAGAGGTTCTGGAGCTCTCTAGTTCATATGCACTCAGGAAGGGACTTGGAATTCTCAATGCATGTCATGCACGAACACAAGGAGTCAATTTATAGAAAATCGCTGTCGCCTGGGCGACATCGACTGTCGGAATTTTCCGACAGCGCTAAACTGCCGCTGAAGTGCCGTCGTGCGGGCAGTTGCTGTAACCGCCGAGCTGTCACCTGGGCGACATCGATGTCGGATTTCCGACAGCGCAAAACTGTCGGTCGTGGTGGTGTCAAGGGCAGTTGTTGTAACCTCCGAGCTGTCGCTTGGGCGACATCGCTGTCGGATTTCCGACAGCTCAAAACTGCCTTTCGTCGTGCTGCCGTGGAGGTAAGTAGTTGTAACTTCTCTGGTGTCGCCGGGGCGACATCGGCTGTCGGAATTTTCCGACAGTGAAATTTTCCCACATTCAAATTAAGCTCCAGCAGAAATGTGAACATCTCATACCTGTTACCTGCACACCATTAATAAAAAATAGAATCAAATACAAATGGGACTTTGTTATTATCAAACCGGAGGAGTGCGAAACGCATGCTCCAACAGGGAAGAGGCCTGGTGAAAGGTCTGCCTAGCTTGTCATCTTTCAGGGATGGTTACGTTTGTGCAGGTTGTCAGTTTGGTAAGGCTCAGCACTTTCCTTTGACAAATCATAAAGCAGATGTAAAAGACCATTGGAGTGTATCCATGGTGATCTGTTTGGACCTACCAACACTGCCAGTCTTGGTGGTAGCAGGTATATGCTGATTTTGGTTGATGACTTCACCAGATATACTTGGGTATATTTTCTGAAGGAGAAGTCGAGGCATTCGAGAGGTTTGTGGAGTTCAAGGAGCTGGTGGAAGGTCGTCTAAACCTGCGGCTGAAGAGGTTCATAACTGACAATGGAGGGGAGTTCACCTCCAAGGCGTTCTGTAACTTCTGCAGGAAGCATGGCATCCAAAGAGAGCTTTCCTGTGCTCACACTCCACAATAGAATAGAGTTGCAGAGCGGAAGATCCGTCACCTAACGGAGACCTGCAAATGTTGGCTTCATGCCAAGAGTATCCCAAAGTCCTTCTGGCAGAGGGAATATCTTGTGCGGCCTATGTCTTCAACAGGATGCCTGTCATTCCCATCAACATGAAGACCCCTCATGAGTTTATGTTCATGGAGAAGCCAAGAGTGGAACACTTTCGAGTGTTTGGTTCTAACTACTATGTGCATGTTCTGGATGCCCTTCGAAAGAAGCTAGATGCCAAGGCAAGGAAACTAGTCTTCGTCGGTTATGATGACCGGAAGAAAGGGTTAAGATGCATGGATCCCGAGACACAAAGATATGTGGTCTCTAGGGATATGGTATTTGACGAGCTGACGTCATACCAAGGTAGCTCTTCTGTTGAGTTACAAGGAAGCAGGGTAGATGGTGGACCAGAGGAAGCTGCAAGGGAAGCTCTGGTGGAGTTTCCTGTTTCTCCAGTGCTCCAGGTATTTATAGCTCTGGGTCAGGTGCTTCAGGTTCTGGAAGCAGGGGGAGCGATGCTCCATGTCTACCTGAAAGGAGAGCTAGTCCAGAAGCTACAGTGGAAGAGGTGGTTCAGAGTCAAGCTTTGAGGAGTTTCAAGAGGACCATTATTCACCTGATCGGTATACGAGCGGGAACTTGGTGAGCTTTGTCTCATGTTTCTTCGTAGGTCCCTTAGATGAGAGAGAGTCATCTTGTTATGAAAATGTCGTTGGAGTCAAAGAGTGGGAAGGAGCCATGGATGAAGAGATGGCTGCCCTCAGGTAGAATGAGACTTGGGACTTGGTGCCTAAGGTTGAGGGTATTACTCCGGTGACTTGCAAGTGTGTTTTCAAACTGAAGAAGAAGGCTGATGGAAGTATTGAGCGGTAAAAGGCTCGCCTTGTAGCTCGAGGTTTCTCTCAGAAGTATGGGGAGGATTATGAAGAAATGATTAGCACCATTGCCAAGATGACTTCGGTCCGGGTGGTGATCGCATTGGCATCTTGCCAAGGGTGGAAGATTTGGCAACTCGACGTGAAGAACGCTTTCTTATATGGCGAGATTGACAAGGATATCTTCATGGATCAGCCACCTGGTTATGTATCCGAAGAGCACCCAAAATATGTTTGCAAGCTCAAGAAGGCTCTTAATGGCTTGAAGCATGCACCTCGGGCGTGGTACGGGAAGATCGCAGAATACCTCCAGTTCTGCGGATACCTTGCTTCTGATTCAGATTCAATCTTATTCGTAAAGAAGACAGGGGAGCTTCAGGTCTTGGTGCTGCTGTACGTTGACGATATGATCGTCATGAGGAATTCTGAAGTGGAGGTAGCTAGGCTTCGTGCTGAGCTAGCTATCGGATTTGAGATGAAGGATTTGGGCGAGCTCCACCATTACCTTGGGCTCGAAGTGGAGAGGAGAGAGAGCGGTATGCTCATTTCCCAAAAGGGCTATGTGGATCGAATCGTGAAGAGATTCGGCATAGAAGGGGGGAAGAGAAGCTCTACTCTACTGGAGGTGGGAGTTCATCTTCGACGAGATGAAGGGAAGGTTCTTACCGATCCTTTGGTGTTCCGGGCTTTGGTCAGAAGCTTGATATACATGATGATCACGAAGCTTGATATTGCTTATGGAGTTGGCAGGGTGAGTCGGTTTATGACAAAGCCTCAGAATCCTCATCTTGTGGCGGCTAGGAGTATCTTGAAGTATGTCAAATCCACCTCGGATTTGGGTCTCTTCTATGGGAGAGATTCGGGCTTTTGTTTGCACGGGTACATAGATGCTGATTATGGAGGAGATTCAAATGATCAGAGATCGACGTCTGGATATGTCTTTATGACAGGCTCTATAGCTATATCATGGTGCAGCAAGAAGCAGGATTATGTGTCTGTCTCTACCATAGAAGCGGAGTACAAAGCGTCGGCTTTGGCGGCTTAGGAAGCCATCTGGCTTAGGAGGCTTGTGGAGGACATTCTTTGGGAGGTGCGAGGTCCTACTATGCTACGTGGTGACAATGAGAGTGCTCTCAAACTGGTGAACAATCCAGTTTGTCACGTGCATACGAAGCACATAGAGATTCATCACCTCTTCATTCGTGAGAAGGTGTTGGAGGGATCTCTCACTGTGGAGCATGTGCAGAGCAAGGAGAACGTTGCTGACATATTTACTAAGCCGCTGTCAAAGGGACCATTTGGTCGGTTGCGGAGTTTGCTTGCGCTGACTTTCACTTCCCACTTCAAGGGGGAGTGTTAAATTTTTGAAGTGGAAGTGGAATGGTACTGGGCGGTCTGCAGGTTGGAGACCACAGAGAACGCACGGTCTGCGCTGGTGCTCTGTCCAGTTCTGTCTTAGCGGTCTGATCTGGGAGATTGCCGTTTATCCAAGCAGCTCGCGCGGGTTGTTTTGGCGACTTGTTCAAGTCGGCCAGGTGTTAAAGTAGGTCTGTCGTCTTGCAGTGACCGGGCGGTCTGACGACTGTTCTAGTTGGTCTGGTTAGTGAAGGAGTTCTTTGCTCTTGAAATAAGACCGGGCGGTCTGTTTTAGGAGACCGCGATAACCAGGCGGTTTGTACATAAGTGTATGGTTAATAAGGGAGCTGCTTAGCTTTGCTGAGCTCGGGCGGTCTGGTTTGTGTGACCGCTCGCGATCTGATGGGCGGTTTTTGTATCTCGGTTTGTGCGGTGATGACATCCGTCTACTCGCCTATAAATAGGGGTGCAGGGCTCGGCATTCAGAACGAGAACTGTAAGAACCAAAGTTGGCTTTATTGTGTCGGTCTAATTTTGAGGTCGTGCGGTCTGAGATTTTGTCTGACCGGTTTGTGTGTTCGCGGGTTAGCGGCTAGCAGCTCGCGGTCAGCTTGTCTCCTTTTTTCCAGCATTGAATAAACCAGTCTGAGCGGACTGTGTTTAGGTGTTCATGGTCTGTGCAGTGGATTCAGTTGATCAAGCGGTCTTAAGTGTCTAGGTGATCTTGAGTTGCGGTCTATCACAGGTAGCAGTTTCTTAGTTCAGAGTTCGCTGGTTCTTCTGAGATCAAGACCGTGCGGTCTGGGTGATCAAAGAGTGCGAACTATTTGTTTTCAGCAGAGGAATAAGCAGCAGGTTGGGCGGTCTGTGGTTGTGGTCTGCCAGGTGCGGCTTGTGCTCTGTTCACGCGGTCTCAGGGGCTACCGTCAGGCTTGTCTATTCGCACGTTCTGGCGGTCTCAAGTTGTCAGATCGTCAACAGTTTGTTTACCTTTGTGTTTTGTGCTTCTCTCCTCCACGATTAATATGAATCATGTCTCGCCATGTACACCTCGAAATTATAAAGAGATGTTTAATATCATAGTACTATTCGGTCTTCCCATTGTCATTGTTGTGCCACACTTGTGGAATGTTTTATGAAGTGATTCTGCATTTTTTACTTCATCTCCGGACCTCAAGATTTTTAACAGCAAGATCGCCCGGGAGGCGACCTCAGGGCGAGGTCGCCCAGGATGGCGACTTGGCAAGGTCGCCCAGGGGGCGACCTCAGGGCGCGGTTGCCCGGGTTGGCGACCTGGCAAGGTCGCCTGGGAGGCGACCTCAGGGCGAGGTCGCACAGGCTGGCGACCTAGCAAGGTCGCCCGGGAGGTGACCTCAGGTCGAGGTCGCCCAGGTTGGAGAAAACATGATGACGTTCAATGTGTATGACACATCTCGAGCAATTGATGCTGCAGATGGTGAAACCTCTGAATTTGTCGAAGATTCTCAAATTCTTGGTGAAATGATTTTGAGCACTAACATCTCTGCTGAGTGTGTTGACACTACCTATGATTCAGCTGAAGTAGAGGAGGACTCCAGTTCAACATTCCCTTCTAAGGATTTTGCCCCACTGACCCATGGTGAGCCCTTCGCATTGCCCGTCCCCTTGTCATCTACTCCTTCACTCAAACCGCTTCCTGACAATCTGAAATACGCATTTCTCGGTGAGAATAATACCTATCCTGTGATTATCTCAGCACAGCTCTCCACCGTTAATGAGGCATCCCTAGTTAACCTTCTAAGAGATCATCGAAAAGCCTTTTGCTGGTCTCTCGCAGATATCAAGGGAATTATCCCCAATGTGTGCATGCACAAGATTCTTTTGGAAGATCCATACCTGCCGTCTGCCCAACCCCAACGACGTCTGAATCCAAAAATGCAAGAAGTAGTTAAGGAATAGGTAATAAAACTATTAGATGATGGAATCATTTATGCAATCAGTGATAGCAAGTGGGTGAGCCCTGTTCAGGTCGTGCCGAAGAAGGGAGGAATTATGGTGGTGTCTAATGAACGGAATGAGTTGCTGCTGACAAGGGTTGTCACCGGATGGAGGGTTTGCATTGACTACCGGAAGCTGAATGAAGCGATGCGAAAAGATCACTTCCCACTCCCATTCATTGACCAGATGCTTGAAAAATTAGACGGGTAGGAGTACTACTGCTTTCTCGATGGGTACTCAGGATATAATCAAATTTTAATTGATCCAGATGATCAGGAGAAAATAATGTTCACCTGTCCATCTGGTACATTTTCTTTCAAGCGCATGTCGTTCGGTTTATGCAATGCCCCTGCCACCTTTCAACGGTGTATGCTCGCCACTTTCCATGACATGGTTGGGGATTTTCTTGAAGTATTCATGGATGATTTCTCTTTATTCCGAAGCAGTTTTGATTCGTGTCTCGCAAAACTCTGTAAGGTACTAAAGATATGCGAGGACACCTATTCAATCTTAAACTGGGAAAAGTGCCACTTCATGGTCCGTGAGGGGATTGTGTTGGGACACAAAATTTCAAGTGAAGGTTTACAAGTTGATCAAGCAAAGGTGGAAATCATTAAGAACCTACCCCCACCAACCTCAGTAAAAGGCATTCGAAGTTTGTTAGGCCATGCGAGATTTTACCGCCGCTTCATCAAAAAAAATTCCTCTACTGCAAAGCCCCTTTCTAATCTGCTGGGCAAGGATGTGCAGTTCAATTTTGACAGAGATTGCTTGCGCGCATTTAATGCACTCAAAGAACAACTTGTCATCGCTCCTGTTTTGGTGTCACCTGATTGGTCTTTACCCTTTGAGATAATGTGTGATGCCAGCGACTACGCAGTGGGTGCTGTCCTGGGGCAAAGAAAAGATAGGATTTTCCACATAATTTACTATGCCAGTCGGACCCTAAACGACGCTCAAATAAATTACACTACAACTGAGAATGAACTTCTGGCAATGATTTTCGCATTTGAAAAATTCCATTCCTATCTTGTCCTCTCAAAGGTAAACGTTTACACAGATCATGCCGCCCTGAAATACTTATTTGAAAAAAAAAAGATGCCAAACCCCGACTCATTCGTTGGATTCTTTTACTTCAAGAATGCAATATTAAAGTCCACGACAAAAAGGGAGTAGAAAACGTTATCGCGGATCACTTTTCTCGGCTGGAAGGACAGGTGACTTCAGAAAATGAGGTAACGGAAATTTCTGATTCGTTTCCCGATGAAAAGCTTTTCTTTATCTTAGTTCACTCCTCCACAACTCCGTGGTATGCTGATATCGCAAACTACCTTGCTTGTAGCAAACCATCACCCAATCTTACGCTTCAGTAGAGGAGAAAACTTTCTCAAACACAAAGTATTATTTTTGTGAAAATCCATTGTTGTTATATACCTGTAGTGACGGTATAATCAGACGTAGCGTCCCAGAATTGGAGTACAGATCTGTTCTCGAGCATTGCCACGATAGGGAAGCTGGAGGACACATGGGTGCTGCCAGGACAGCCCACAAGGTACTTCAAAGTGGATTATTTTGGCCAACGCTATTCAAGGATGCTCACGCGTATGTATCAAAATGCAATGAATGTCAGAGAACTGGCAACATTTCGCGGAAAGATGAGATGCCGCTTAATAATATGTTAGTTTGTGAACCGTTCGACGTTTGGGGAATCAATTTCATGGGTCCATTCCCAATGTCTCACGGAAAACATTATATAATAGTGGCAGTGGATTACGTTTCAAAGTGGGTGGAGGCGGAGGCCATTGCTGTTAATGATGCCCGCACAGTCTTGAAATTTATTCATACAAATATCATTTCGAGATTTGGAGCTCCGCGGACAATCATAAGTGATGGTGGTAGTCATTTTTATAACAGACAATTTTTGCAATTATTAAAAAAAATTGGCGTGCATCATAAAGTCTCTTTAGCCTATCACCCGCAAACGTGTGGACAAGTGGAAGTTTTGAATAGAGAACTCAAAAGAATAATAGAAAAATCGATCCAATCGAATAGAGAAGATTGGGCAACGAAGGTGGACGACGCCTTGTGGGCCTAACGCACTGCCTTCAAGACTCCTATAGGAATGACACACTTCCAGCTTGTTTATGGAAAGGCGTGCCACCTACCAGTGGAATTAGAACACAAAGCCTTATGAGCAACCAAGTTCCTGAACATGGACTTCGCAGCAACGGCGGAAAGGCGTCTTTCTCAGCTAAATGAACTTGAAGAATTACGGCAATTTGCCTATGAGAACTCTCGCATATATAAAGAAAAGACAAAGCGGTGGCATGATAGGCATATTAGACCAAAGGAATTCAATACTGGAGATCGCGTTCTTCTCTACAATTCTCATCTGCGCTTATTCCCTGGAAAGCTGAAGTCACGGTGGAGTGGCCCGTTCATTGTGACTGGTGTTTCTCTGTTTTGCGCAATTGAGATTTCTGGAGAGAATGAAGGGACGTTCAACGTGAATGGTCATCGCTTGAAAATCTATGATGGCGGCACAGTTTGAAGGACTATAAAAAAGTGTATCTAGCTGATTCAAATTTTTAGGGTGAATTTCTCTTTTGTCTCTCTACTGTATTTGAATACTTGATTTGTATAATTATGTTTAATTCTGCTTCTTGTCTATGTTTGCATTCTATTTTATGGTATTCTGAACAATTGCTGAGAACTATGATTGAACTATTTGACTACTATGCTTATTATAGGTATTTGGTCCACCTTAAGGACGGTAAACAAAATGGCTTATGGGAGACGACCCTATTTTGCTGTATTACTTTTGTTTCTGAGTGTGTGGAGAAGTTGTTTTGCAGGTATGGCGACATCGATGGCAGATACATTGAAGTCGAGTTTAAGATTAACGCCAATCTTCCGGTATGCTCATTTCTGAGCATGGGGTAACCTATACTCCCAATTCTTTTTATGAACCTAGTATTACAATCTGTGATGATTAGATTTAAGTCTGGGGGAGAGTACTCTTCGTTACCCACTTGCACGTGCACACAAGCACAACATGCTAGAAGTTATAAAATTATTGTCTAATCTTTCATTCTCATAGCACACCGCATCACCCACTATAGAGCGCACATAATCCTAGGCGCGTAACGAGTCTAGCTCGTTTCTTTTGTAGGATTTGGAAAATTTTTGTGTTGGCTCAGGTTTGTCAGACGTAGTAAAATGTTGACTCCCGTAGTGCTCTAGTCACATACTCGCGTCTGGCATAGAATTGTGTGTAGAAGAAGTTTTTCTTTATGCTTATAGTTTGCAATTTTTCTATTTGCGTAATAATTGTTTATTCTTCTCAAAAGTGCTGAATCCGGTGTGAATCAAACAGTAGCATAGGGATGTGTGTAAACGATCGCTAGACTTGTATTGCTTGAGTCAGGAGAAAGGAGAATCTTTCTCGGTGGCTAGAACTTACCCCAAGCGATTCTTGAAGCATTGGCATAGGATAGTTCTAGTGCGTGAGAATGACGTAGGACATTATTTTGGCCCGATTGAACTTTTTATTTCATGCCTATCATCTACCCTTGCTAGCCCCTTTGTGCCTACCCCTTCCTCTTGATTCAGCTCCACTTTTTTCTCACCAAAAGCTTAAAATCCGATCCTAGTCGCACTCCCAAATCCGAGCTTTAGTTTTGTTTTACTTTCATTATTGAGGTGTTGATGCGGTAATTTTTATTTTGGAAACTATGGGTGTGTTTATTGAAAAAAAATTTGCTGAAAAAGAAAAGAAAGAAAAAGAAGAATGAAAAAATGAAATGAAAAGAAAAAAAAAAGAAAAAAAAAAGAAAAAAAAAGATTGTTATGAAAAAGTTAAAGTGAAAATTTTGTAAGTTTTGGTATTGGGAGTAGGCAGTGCACACACCTATGTTGCAAAAGTCCAAGTCTGGGGGGTGTGGTGCACTTGTTTATTTATAGTCATGCGGGTAGCTCTACCTTAAGCTCATGTTGGGTTAGGTGTGCTCTGCCTCCATGTTTATCTTTGTTTACCTCACCGTAACCCAAGCCCCATCTCTAACCTAAAGTCCTACTAACTCACGCCTTGAACCAATCTCGTGTCGTGGAGAGAATGTGACCGGGCGAAATTATGGTCACCGACATCGATGGATTTCAGTGGAGTTTGTCCTGCACCCCAATCTTGAGCAATGCTCATCTCAGCGATCTGTTTGCTTTCTTCCTATGCGATACCAGACGATTCACCGTGATTCAACTTTTGAGTAGAAATAATATACATGTACGCTCTTAGATTATTACAAAGTATTTGTATAATTAAAAATTTCTTCTACTTCATTTCTACGCGCGCGAGCATGCGACTTCGCATGGTACTCTGTTTCAACATTTGTTAAGCCATCTAAACAATATTTCCTCGGGACGAGCAAATGGTTAAGTCTGGGGGTGTGATGAGTCTCATTTATATGCGCTTTTATGGACTCATCCGAGCTAGTTTTCACTCTCGTGCACGTCGTTTTTGAGCTATTGGTGCATTTATTTCTCTTATGCTCATTTACGCGCACTTACGTGCTTCGTGCTATTTTTAGGCCCGTTTTGGTGTGCGTTTGCGCTCCATGTTATTGGGGGTAAGCACATGGTGCTCCCCAATCCTTTTTCTATGATTGATTTGTGTTGGAAGTGTATTCTCAGCTGGATTGCTAGTCTTGCAGGTGGTTGGATTAGCCCATTTCCCCAGAAATTATGATTATTTATATCGCACGGTCGTGCATTTTCCTTTACGCACGGACGACTGCGGTCGTGCGCCTTCTTCTGGGTAGCAAAATGGTGATCTGACTTTGTTCGTGCGTTTTTATGCATGGGTTGTTGCCCGTGCGCGAAGTAAACGCACGATCACCTATTTCGACCGATTTTTAGCCAATCTGGAATTGGTCGTGCATTTTTACGCACGGACGGCTTCGACCGTGCATGAGAAAAATGCACGGTCGCGGCTGCTTCTTCCCCAAGTCCTTTTTATTCGTTAAATAACGCACGGGAAACGCACGGTCTTGCGTTCGACCGCGTGTGACTAAATTTCTGACCGTTTAGTATTTAAAGCAGGAAATATGCTGCAATTGACACACAAGCGGGAAAAGCTCCATATGCCCGCCATTTTCTACCCACATTTGCCTCTCCACCACAATTTGACCTAGGAGGAGCTCCGACAACCATAGTATTGCAAATCTTCTGCCAAATCTCCCTCCTTGGCCTCCTCCATCATCTTTGAGCTCAAGAACACCATAGACGGAAAGTCTTCGCTGCATTCAAGGTGTCGAACAAGAGTTACCTCGAGCTAGACCACGAAGAAGACGGGAAAAAGTAGAGGAAGGTGACAGCTCCTCCGGACCCCGGACGCAACTGAAGACCAAGCACGGAGGAGGCTTGACAACCCTACGATTCCGGCCGAGAATCTTCAGCATAGTCTTCGAGCTTAGGTTTTCTCTTTTCCCAAGCGCTTTGCTTCAGAGATTTCCTTGTATGTGTTTGTTATTGTGGATGATGTTCATAAACTCTGTGTTTTAGTTAATATGATTTCATGTTTTTTAGATCTTGTGTGGTTTATGAGATTTGAGGAGCGTCGTAATCCACCATCCACTCCACCGCTTTGTAGTGCTCCGCACTAGCAATTTCTAGTTGCGTGTTCCGCGACGAGGTACCTACGACCCTCATCCGCTAGCCTTCTCGTCCACCCACTCACTGAAGCATGGCATCGCGGCCTGCATTCCATCCCGACAAGCAAAGCGGAGCTCTAGGCCCGCATTTTCTTTCTCTGTTGTTAAATTAGGAAAACCACCATCAAAACCCCCCTCTTTATTAAGTATTTAAGAATCCATATAAGCATTTCCCTAACAAGGATTCATACAACCCAACTTGCAGTCCTCTGAGAATGATATTCGGGGAGTCTCTCCCAATTTTATTACTTGTACGACCGGTGCACTTGTTGTAATCGCATCAGTTTCTATCTGCAAAAAGATATGAGAACAAGTTTATTAAAAATAAAAATATACCAGGTACCTGAAACAACTTGCTGATACTTATTTTATTCATATTTGAAGTGTATAAGAGAGATCATCTCATTTATAGTGAGTATATGAATGCTTATTCACAATCACTTTGCTTTGATGTTGATGAAATAGTATCTGTATGTGAAGAGATGAGATAGTATTCATGTCTGTGGAGAGATAAAACCAACATTCTGATATCATCATATTTATATACTCCAGAACAATGAGTGTGATGTCCATATAACTAGCTGATTCTGACTTGCTGATATAATATTTTTATTGTGGTTATGTCAGCTGATGCCCAACCCAGCGTATGATTTGAGAAATCCAGAGATCATAAATAGATTAATCATGAAATCCAAAAGCCCGAAAATCAAGGAATACCAACATGATGCATATATGATTTTATAGTACCTGAAAAAATCAGTACCCAATAGATAATTGCCAAATTATTTGGCAGTTATTTGTAGTACATACTAAAGTTAGTATGCTTTTCTTGCCAATGTATGTCATTCCTAACATTAGTTGTTAGCATTATGTCACAACCAATTCAGTATCAAATGTAATCATCTTATATTCAAGCAAAGGCAAGTCGATTAACTCGACAAGAAACATCATTGCAATCAATGACAATCATTATAGAGAAAAAGATAGAGAGGAAAAGAGGTTGGGCTAAAACTACACATCTGCGAGTGCTTCTAGCGAGATGTGGTTGCAGTGGGTTTTACGACCCTTACCCAAATCAGAGGTAGTATTTCTACCCTTTGCATCTATGCAATTTTTATAAGTATTAATCCAAATAGCAGGAAGTAGAGTAACGAAAAAAGCTTAAGACATAAAAAGGATAAATGTTGGCAATGAAGGATACGAAAGTGAATATGGATATGACGTTGATGTATCTGACTGCTGAGAAGTTCTTCGCGATGATAGCTGCTGATAGAACCCCACTCACTATCATACTTATTACAAGTAAAACTAAAAAAGAAGAGATATGAAAAGAGCTCCAAATAAATGGGAGTCATACAAAACATGGAATAAAGTGATATTCTATCTCTTTCTATTCTATGCACTTCTTTTATTGATGGAAAACTCTCTGCTTTGTAAAGTTATCTCTGTTAGAAGAAAAACAATCTTCATACTACCAAGTAACATAGTCTTGTAACTTTCCTGCCTTCAATAGTTGGTTTATTAATTTTTTGAGAGCACGACAGGTTTCTGTATCATGACCAATATCTGAATGATATGCGCATAAGAGCTCTTGATTGCGATTTTCAACCTTAGACTTTATAGGACGAGGTCTTCTATATTCTGGCATATTTTGAATATTTGGAAGGACCTTTTCCAAGGAGAGATTCAATTGAATAGATCATTTTGGGTAATTTTTGTATTCAAGTGTTATAGGATCATAACACTGGATGGGAAAGACTTCCAAGTATGGAGATGACATATTCTGAGGAAGAGACTAAGACTCAAACTGCTCAACTTGCGGAGGGCTCTGTGTTGAAAATGAGTGACTGTGATAGAAATTTCTCTGATACTGCTGAATCTTATGGTTCTGAGAACACACGTAGTCGGGATTATCGCCTCACCATCAATAAACTGATTTGCTATTTCAATGAGATGCTCATAAGACTTTGGCTCTTTTATGCTGACTTTATATTTGAGAGGGCCTTCTTGGAGTCCATGAATGAAGGCACATTTATACATCTCTTTATCAACATTAACAACCTCAAGAAGCTCTCTCTGGAATCTATCGATGAAGTGAGCGATAGTTTCATTAACTCCTTGCTTGATTTGGAAAAGAGCTGCTGGGCGTCTCTTTCGCTTCCTTGAGGTAGCAAATTTCAAGAGAAGTTCTCTTATGAGATCCATAAAGCAAGTAATTGATTGAGGTGGAAGCTTATAAAACCATTCCAGAGCTTGACCGCCAAAGTTCATGACAAGAAGCTTGCACCTGATGCTATCCGATATAGTTCTTAACGCAACAGCTGATTCAAAGGCTTGAAGGTGGGAGATTGGATCTTTTTCCCCTGAGAAGGTTGGCAAGCGGGGCTCCTTAAACCCATTAGGAGCAGGTTCCTAACAAATTCTATCTGTAAAAGGAGAAGGCTTTTTTACTTCAGCTATAACTGGAGGGGCTGAAGGATAAGCTGCATCACAAGGGTCAGAAAATAAGCACAATCCCCTTGAAAATTCAGCACTTCTATTTGATTTTTCTGGACAGCTGATCTGAGGTAATCATGGCGAGCAGCTGTAAATTCCTCAGCTTATGACAGTCATCGCACCGACGTCGATACTTTGGCTCGATAAGTGTGGATAACACTTTACCAAGAAAAGTCTAGTGGACTTGCCAACAAGAGTACGCTGGAGCTCCACTGTTGTGTTCTTAGCGTTGAGGCATACGATAGGTCTAGGTTAGGTAGTGCAGATACCAACCTAGAGGTGGGCGAGGCCCAACCCACCGCTTCCGTTTGCCTCTATGAGAGTATCCTGGGAGTTTTGCTAGCTCCAAAAAGGGGGGACTAAAGGTTTGTGCACATAGAGTCGTAGTGTGTAAGTTGCACTTGTGTGAACATAGCATAAACTGCATAACCTTGCATGACATAGCATAAACATTGCATTTCAACCCCTACCCCTATCGTATAAATTGGTTATGGGACTTTTTATACGACAGGCCCTACTAAACGACCCCTTGGTCTATATGTTTGTTTGGGCATTCCAATAAATCAAGGTTTCTTGTTCTTATTACTGTTTTCCTTATTGCCCTTCTTTACTATTGCTTTACTTATTACTACTGCTTACTTGTTACTTCTTTACCTCCTACTTCTTTACTCATTGTACTATATATTGCATAGTGATTGACCCTTCCGTAGTTAGAGTCATTGTCACCTGCTTTTGATTATACACCTTGATGTCCTCCGCTTCATCCTTCCCGCACGGTGCCTAGGAGTCACCGGGGGAGGGATAGGGGATTGGCTTAGTCTCTTGACTAACGGTCGGTGGACCTTATCATTTTAGGTGACCGAGGATACGCTGCAGCACCAGAGGTCGGTGCAGATGGAGGCGGGACAGTCTAGCACGAGAGCACCAGTGTCTGAATCAGTGAGTGTCATTAGTTTATTTGCTTCCGCGAGTGGCTTTGTAGTGAGGAATTGATGTATCAGGCAGGAGCCCTTTATTATTAGTGTTATCTTTTATTCAGGTATTTCATGTGGACATCTATTATTTTAGATATTATATGGAATGTGATTTGTGGACTTATCTTCAGTTGTACTTCTCTTTTCTGTGATCGATATGGCCGGCAGAATTGGCTTATTGTAGTGGCGACATTCCCAAGTGAGGGTGCCACCGTAAAGCGGCGGTTCCGGGCATAAGACCTGGGTTTTCAAAAAGAAAAAAAATGGATTCTTACAAACTGGTATCAGAGCAATCTAGTATAAGAGGAAACCTCGATCTGAAGAAAAGAAGTCCACAAACCCTGGGACACCCCGCGCGTGTTTAGTTTGAGGACAAACTAAGCAGTGGAAGCAATGGTGTGCCCATTTGGGGAATCACATGAAAAGTCCACTTGTAACTGAATTTTTTTAGGCAAACTCTCTTACGAGTGTCAATTTTCTTTTGTAGCCTGCGACGAACCCTACACCGCAGCATGGCGTTCCTCCGACTCCAAACATCATCCCACCACCACCGGCTCCTACTCTATTCCAGCAAACGGAGATGGGACAAACACTGACTATCATACTAGAGACATTCAGGGCACAACAGGCACCGACACTTCAGCCAAACCCCGAGACCAACTGGCTGAGCATCTTCCGGTGCCTCTCTCCTCCATCATACCTCAGAACGGAGGCAGTTGTTCGGACTGAGTAGTGTGTAGACATCATGGAGGAGATGCTAACAGGGATTCAGTGCCCGACAGATATGGAGGTGCCACTGGTGGTCACATTCTTGGAGTCCCATGCAAAGAGATGGTGGAAGTTGCTACTGGACAACACTTATGCTGGATTAGAGGCTGCCGATGTTTCCTGGGATGACTTCAAGGCAGCACTGCTGGAGCATTTTGTGCCGCAGTCAGCAAGAGATGAATTGGAGGACAGATTCCTATAGTTTAGGCGGTGGAGCAGGACAGTTCTGGAGTATCACTGGGAGTTTACCCACCTAGCCCGGTTTGCGGACTCGTATCAGCTGGATGACGCAGGATATGCAAAGAGGTTCTAAAAGGGCCTTGGTGATGAGCTGAGACAGGCCCTCCTCTTCGACTCCGACAATAGTATGACCAATATTTTGGACATGGCCAAGAAGATGGAAGCAGACCAACACACCGTTCGTGGAAGTAAGAGAATGATAGAGGACCAGGGACGAGGTGGCAGGAGAGACCAGCAGAGAGGCTGAGATGCTAGGGAAAGAAGGACGGAGAACCGACCTTGCTAACAGGAGAGGAAGGAGCAGAGGGAGCCGATAGTGTTGGCTCCTCAGCCTCTATAGATGTGGGAGATGCCGAGAATTGGAGGAGGTGGGCCACCTCCTCCACTGGAGTGCTACCACTACCACCAGACTGGCCACATCTGGAGGAACTGCCCTTAAAGGAATGCACCACCAGCACTACAGGCTTCCCCCACCGACCCAGCATTTCTGGGGCCGAGGACATGATCGAGGCCATGGATTTCAGGGCGGAGACCAGAGACAGAATAGGGACCAGATGTACGCTCTGGACCTAGCTCAGCCCCGGGACCCCGCAAGGGTCATTACAGGTACTTTTAATGTCATTTTTTATATTCATTAGTACCTAGCAAACCTTAGCTTTACCATAGCATTGAACCAAATAAAAAAAAAATCACCCAGGTATAGTAGTCGTCTGTGGCAAGCCCGCATACACTATATTCGACACAGGTGCCTCACACTCTTTCATCTCGGAAGAATTCATGGATGATCTGGACCAAGTCCAGCACTTGGAGGGCATCCACAAGAGGGTACGATTCTCAAACTGATCGAAGATAGTAATGAACGCAAATTGCAATATGAACGTAGAGATCGGAGGGAAGCAGTTCGAATCGCCGATGACGCTCTTGAAGATGAAAGACTTCGACCTGACCCTGTGCATGAACTGGCTGCACAGGAACCAGGCAAGGATTGACTTCCCGGTGAGGAGGATTGTCCTAATGCATGAGGACATGAAATAGTATTCGAAGGTATCAGACCCGCCTCCCGTCTCTTATTATCATCTATTCAGGCCGCCAAGGCCCATCTACATGGAGATGAAGTATGTCAGGTGCTGTTCGAGGCGATAGAGGCAAAGGATTCTAGGGCTAGTATCCAGTAGTATGGGATTTTGCAGACGTTTTCCCAGAGAAGCTGTCAGGTCTGCCACCGTACTGTGAGAAGGATTTTCAGATCCAGCTGGTGCCGGGGGATAAGCCGATATTTTGAGCTCCTTATCGGATCGCCCCGAAGGAGCTATCATAGTTTCAGAGCCAGCTATAGGAGCTGGTGGAAGCTGGGTTCGTCAAACAGAGTTCCTAGCTTTGGGTAGCTCCATTGTTATTCGTGAACAAAGATGGATCGCTCAGACTCTACATTGATTATAGAGCCCTGAATAGGCTGACGGTGCAGAACACATACCCTTTGCCTAGGATAGATGAGCTATTTGACCAGCTAGCCCACTGCTTCTTGAAGCTGGAATTGAGATCAGGATATTATCAGTTGCGGATTCAGGAGGAGGACATCCCGAAGACGGCTTTCAGCAACCGATACAGACTATATGAGTTCACTGTGATGTCGTTCGAGATCACGAATGCACCATCAGCTTTTATGAGTTTGATGAATCATGTGTTCGAGCCATATCTCGACATCTTTGTCATCATGTTCATTGATGACATCCTCATCTATTCAAGGACGGAGGAGGAACATGCACGTCATTTGGCACAAATGTTGGAGAAGCTTTGGGAGCACTGCTTGTATGTGAAGTTCAGCAAGTGTCAGTTTTGGCTGAAGGAGCTAGCCTTCCTTGGTCATATTATCAGTGGAGCTGGTCTAGCAGTGGTGATATAGAAATTTAGGGTTTTGCAAAGTGAAATGGTTAAAGATTTTTCTCCAAAACTATATCTGATAAAGGCAAGTGTACCTTATCGTCTATAGTATGAGATATTTATAAATACCAAGGTCGTATTCCACGGGGTGCGTTGATTACTTCTACTTCGAGGAAAATCACTATTATCTTAACTAAATGATTTTTGAGTTTTGCTTTACTAGCTAAATAGAGACAAATTGCAAGCTAAAAGAAGGGATTAAATGATGGTAAAAGAGATTAGTGCTCAATCAAAAGTCACCTTGGATTAAGAATAATCAAGCGAAAGGAAAAATAAATCTAATTCCGTTTAATTAAACTACTTGACCATGGAGGTTCCCGAAGCTCGAACATGCCTCTCTCGAGGTTAATGCCCAACTAAGTGGATAAATCAACCTGACTCTCATCCTATAATTGATTACCTAAAACTTGCTTTACGAAGTGAACCCCACTATTGGATTTGACTCCAATCTGGGAGATTTAAGTCATTCTCTCTTGAGGGGTGCGTGCAACTCTTTTTACCCTTGAGTGATCGATTCATACTTTGAGCCTCTCGGCTAACTAAATATGAAAACTTAAGCGAAAACCATACATCGATAAGATGGCCTCACTAGTTAAAATTCAAGGGTAATTCAAGTGTTTTATAAAAACGGAAAAAGAGAGCTTTAAGAAATCGTAACTGTACAACACCTTACCCGTCGGGTATGACCCTCCCCAGATAGTTGGGACCCGAGGTGTCCTGTGATTGGCTAGCATTGATCGGGCTGCTTCTAGCGGGTTTTGGTGTGCGTTTAGAGGAATGGTCTGCGGATAGCAGTTTTTGCTAGGGTTTTTTATAAAGCCTAAAGAACTAAAACCCTGGAGGAGGATTCTTTCCAAGACGCAGGACCCGAGCCCCCCCCCCCCCCCCCCTTCTCTTCTTAGCGCGCGTCTAGGGCAGCAGGCGTCCCTCCCGCTCCCCGTCGCACTTCCCCCTCCCGTCACCTATGAGCAGAAGGAGGAGTCCCGACACCGTCGCCCTCCTCCCCATCGGCCCAAAACCAGGCCGAGCCCCCCCCCCCCCCCCCCATCTCTATCTCCCTCTCACTCTCGTCCTGTGTCGGCGCCGATAGAGGATAAAACGGGGGGAGTAGATCTATAACAGTCCTAGCACGAGCTCATTTGGGTCACTGGCAACCCCAGGAACTGCCGGCACCGACGAACCAGGCCCATTTTGGGACGGCCTGACCAGTCAACACTGGCCCCGCCCTAGGACACTGTACCGCCGGTTCAGCCTGACCACAACTGGTCAACAACAAGCCTGCAGGCCATACACCCCTACCCCTCTCTGGCCTGTTTCTCAGCGCAGCGGGTTGTTGGAGGGGGGTCTCGAACCCACAACCTCCCTTGATAGGAAACCTTCAACAGTTCCTATCACCAACTGGTCTGCGTATAGTAAAATTGTTAGGCGGGAGTACGATATTGGTCGACCGAATGAGAAAGGCTTTGCATAGATCCAGGGAGGTGCACCTATGGAGAGGAAGGGGTCGGCTCTGAGATTTTGGCCGGCCAAGAGAGCACTCCAATGGTGCCTTAGCTCAGCCTTTTGCTTGGGAGGGGAAGAGTTAGTTAGTCTTTCGGGTGTGCGGTGGGACCTCCACGCTGAGACCTTGGATCTATACTTCGAGTTCCTAGTCTTGTGTCTAGATCGTTTACTTGAGCGTAGTAAGTGCGCGGTCACACCTTTTTTGGGACCCGAACTCCACAAGAGACCGAGATATCGGTTTCAGCATATTGGTGCGGTGAGCGTGGAGAGTGACTTGCACAGAAGAACTCAAGCGAACGTCATGGCTAGAGAAGGGGAACTAAGTGACGACCAAGGTCATGCGCCGACACACGCGGGAAGATGTGAGAAGTTCTACTAAGATGGATCGATCATGTGTAAAGGGGACCATTAGAGGCACCAGTTAGGCATCGCATGATAAACGAGGGAGGGGTAGACCAATAAAGACTTGGAATTAAACTATGCAGCAAGACACGATGCACTTAAGCATTAGTGAGGTTATGACTAGGGATAGGACACAATGGCGACAAAGGATCCATGTAGCAAACCCCACTATAGTGGGATAAAGGCTTGAGTGTTGTTATTGTTGTATGTGAGCATGCTAAGTATAATTGTATAAACATATTACATTTTCTATTGGCAATATAATAAGATTTATCCCTTTTCATTTAATTCAGAGACATTTGGGGGTCATCAAATACTCAAATGTAAGTTGAGCTCGTTGGTTTATATCATTTAGTGATAGTAGCATCAGGGTCACTTCGATTTTCCTTAAACCTATATATTTTTTGTTAGTATAATTCTTACGAATTGTTATGATCTAAAGTCACTTTGGTGGTAAAATACAAAGTTTAGGTATTAAAGATTATTTCCCAGACTGACTTTCTACTTTCATGTGTCTAAATCATATTGGGGAAGCCATCATTACTACTCATCCTACAAATGACCTTCCATCTAGAATTTTGGGTTTTAAATGTCCTATGAGTATGCAACCAAATGTCTATCCTAGAAGTTTTAGTTGTCCTTTTATTCATTATCATAGTCCTAATATGGAGAAATTGAATCAGAGGGCTATTAAGTCTGTTTCTAGGATATCTTTCCGCTCAAACAATGTTATAAAATCACTATTATCCATCTAAGAAATCGTGTCTACACGGATGTCACATTCGTGAGGGAGAATCATACTTTATACCATCTCATCACCAGGTGAGGATATTAACATGGAGGAGCTCCGGGATTTGGCCATCATTCGCCAGGAGGAAATCAAGAGGCGGATGGCCAAGTATTTTGATCACCACGTCCGGGTAAAGCAGTTCGAAAAGGGGGGCTTGGTCCTGAAGAATATAGATGCGGCAGGGGGAGGAGACGCTATAGGTAAACTAGAGCCCAACTGGGAGGGGCCTTACGTTGTAAGTGAAGTGCTCAAGTCAGGAGCGTATCACTCCCAGGATGTGGAAGGGTTACCTCTCGGCTGAGCCAGGAGTGAGGACCACTTGAAATGACTCTATCTGTGAAAATTTTATAATCAACTTGTTGTGTGTTTCATTATCCATGCATATATTCTGAGGTCTTTTCTGAGCAGGTGGCAGGTTCTTTGGCGCTGGAATGCCCCAGATCAATTCCGCTGTCGGGCTCTCATAGACGGTGCGTCAGGTTGATCTCTGGAGAGGCTGGCGAGTGGTAGGTTCTTTGGCGCTGGAATGCCCCAGATCGATTCCACTGCCTGGCTCTCATAGACGGTGGGTCAGGTTGATCTCTGGAGAGGCTGGCGAGTGGCAGGTTCTTTGGCGCTGGAATTCCCCAGATCGATTCCACTGTCGGGCTCTCATAGACGGTGGGTCAGGTTGATCTCTAGAGAGGCTGGCGAGTGACAGGTTCTTTGGCACTGGAATGCCCAGATCGATTCCGCTGCCGGGCTCTCATAGATGATAGGTTAGGTTGATCTCTGGAGAGGCTGGCGAGTGGCAGGTTCTTTGGCGCTAGAATGCCTCAGATCTATTCCGCTGCCGGGCTCTCATAGACGGTGGGTCAGTTTGATCTCTGGAGAGGCTGGCGAGTGGCAGGTTCTTTGGCGCTGGAATGCCCCAGATCGATTCCGATGTTGGGCTCTCATAGACGGTGGTTCAGGTTTATCTCTAGAGAGGCTGGCGAGTGGCAGGTTCTTTGGCGCTGGAATGCCCCAGATCGATTCTTCTGTCGGGCTCTCATAGACGGTGGGTCAGGTTGATCTCTGTAGAGGCTGGCGGGTGGCAGGTTCTTTGGCGCTGGAATGCCCCAGATCGATTCCGATGTCAGGCTCTCATAGATGGTGGGTCAGGTTGATCTCTGGAGAGGCTGGCGAGTGGCAGGTTCTTTGGCGCTGGAATGCCCCAGATCGATTCCGCTGTCGGGCTCTCATAGACGGTGGGTCAGGTTGATCTCTTGAGAGGCTGGCGAGTGGCTGGTTCTTTGGCGCTGGAATGCCCCAGATCGATTCCGCTGCCGGGCTCTCATAGACAGTGGGTCAGGTTGATCTCTGGAGAGGCTGGCGAGTGGCAGGTTCTTTATGCTGGACGATCCCGCTGCCGGGCTCTCACTAGCCGGTGAGTCAGGTTGATCTCGCGGAGAGGCTGGCATGGTGACAAGTTCTTTATAATGGCAGGTTGACCTCTCGTGGAGGCTCTTTGGTTTCGGCTCCGAGATGGTTCCGCTGTTCGGGCTCTCATCTAACTGGCAGAGCGGGTAAACCTCTCGGATGATAGTTTGAGAAAGGATGAGATTCAATGTAAGGCTTTAGCATATAAGGGATCAGTTATGCTTGATAAATTGATAGTTTTCATTGACAATCGAAGTTCTTTAAGAATAGTTTTGAAAATAGAAGCTTAAGATAATGAACCCTACAATGGCACGACATTATTTGATTAGTTTTAGAAACAAAATCAGATTCATTTTAAATTGT
The DNA here is from genome assembly GCA_033032865.1 of Dactylorhiza incarnata. Taxonomy (NCBI): domain Eukaryota; kingdom Viridiplantae; phylum Streptophyta; class Magnoliopsida; order Asparagales; family Orchidaceae; genus Dactylorhiza; species Dactylorhiza incarnata. The sequence goes on from JAWHQI010000068.1 coordinate 7,960,309, forward strand.
CAATGCATGATTGTTTATGTAATCATTATAGATAATAGTGAGCATTCTTTTCCTCAGCACTGTCAATCATCCCTGAGGCTCATTCCTGAATAACACAATATGCAACAGTAAAAATAACTGTAATCTAAATTATGAGTTTGCTTGCTAATAGACATTAAGTTGCATGACATTTTGAGAACATGAAGGGCATAATGTTTCTACCATAAAAAAGAAGGCATAGTGTATAACCAAGGTTATTGACAACCAAATTGATCAATTAATGGCAACAAAGGGAAAGGTTATCACATCAAGACAAATATGAGTACAAAAAAGAGAAGAATCATCATTCATATGATTGTATACCCTTTTTTTTTCGGGTTGGCTCCCACCCGCCGGATACTTGGGGTTGGACATTTATTTCCGAGCGTGGGGCACGCTCGCAAAGAGCAGGGATTGTGTACAACCCCATACCCGTCGGGTGTGACCCACCCCAGATAGTTGGGACCCGAGGTGTCCTGTGATTGGCTAGCATTAATCGGGCTGCGTCTAGCGGGTTTTGGTGTGCGTTTAGAGGAATGGTCTGCGGATAGCAGTTTTGGATAGGGTTTTTTATAAAGCCTAAAGAACTAAAACCCTGGAGGAGGATTCTTTCCCAGTCGCAGGCCCCGAGCCCCCCCCCCCCCCCCCCCCTTCTCTTCTTCGCACGCGTCTAGGGCAGCATGCGTCCCTCCCGCTCCCCGTCGCTCTTCCCCCTCCCATCACCCGTGAGCAGAAGGAGGAGTCCCGACCCCGTCGCCCTCCTCCCTGTAGGCCCGACATCAGGTCGAGCCCCTCGCCCCCCCCCCCCCCCCCCGATCTCTCTCTCTCTCTCACTCTCATCCTATTTCGGCGCCGATAGAGGGTAAAAGGGGGGAGTAGATCAAATCAAATGGCCGCTCTGTTTTCCCGCCTCCCCGTCGCCGTGAGTCGCCAGCCGAGCATCGGATAAGGAAGAGGAGGGGCTGTCGTCCCCTCTGTCAATGTTGCGATGGCAACCAGGAAGAGGAGAAGGGTTCTCCTCTGCTAGATTTTCTGCTATCGCCGCCTTGCTGAGTTGCTGCCCTTTTTCCCGTCGCCGCAAACACCCAGGCCGAGAGGCAACCCTTGCCGGAGAAACCTTGCTGTTGGGACACATTTGCCTTTGCCGATTGGTGTGACCTGGAGGGTAGCTTTCCGAGAGGGCATTGCCGAACTCTTGCTGAAATCAGCCTTTGCCGGGTGAAGTTCGTGCTGAGGATCTCTGTGGAAAATTGTTTTGGAAGTGCAAATCGCCGAGGGGAAACTACTACAACCGTTGCCTTGGTTCCAAAGCACGCTTCAAGGTTAACAAAATTTCTCCTCGGGAAGGTGAAGCCCTAATTTATCATGATTACATGGAAGCCCCTCTTCACCAACGGGTGGAGGAAGGGAGCGCTCCGACGGGTCGATGTTTACATCCCCGCTTGTAATTGCATTAGAGTTCGGAAGCACGAGTACGGACGTAGGCATGCTGTGTGAAGCCCATCCGGATATGTCAATCCGGATTGGTGATGTTCTGGGGTTCCCGGAGAAGACTCTGAGGAAGTTGCATACTACTTGCTTGCAGGGGCGAAATATTGCCACCCCAAAAAAGGGGTGGGGTCGATAGGCTCCAGCCCGTTGTAGCTGATCGATGTTCATCTTGACACCGCTTGGCAGGACGTTGGTGTACAGGTGTTGCGGAAGAAAGCGGGAAATGGAGGGTTTAAGCCCAAGGTTGTGTCGGCCCAAGAAGGCCTTATTTATTTATATTACCGGCCTGCGTGCCGAAGTATGGAATTCACATTCCTGTAATCTGTGATGCATGTTCTTTGTTTATCTTTTCTAACGTAGTCAACTGGGGGTCTAGCGGGAAATTTACTTGGAAACCCCTGAGAGTCTGCTTATACTCTCCCGAAATAGCGAAGTCACGCTGTTGGCAGCCCCATTTGGTCTGCGTATAGTAAAACTGTTAGGCGGGAGTACAATATTGCTTGACCGGACAAAAAAGGCTTTGCATAGATCCAGGGAGGTGCACCTATGGAGAGGAAGGGGTCGGCTCTGAGATTTTGGCCGGCCAAGAGAGCCCTCCAAAGGTGCCTTAGCTCAGCCTTTGGCTTGGGAGGGGAAGAGTTAGTTAGTCTTCCGGGTGTGCGGTGGGACCTCCACGCTGAGACCTTGGATCTGTACTTTGAGTTCCTAGTCTTATGTCTAGATCGCTTACTTGGGCGTAGTAAGTGCGCGGTCACCCTTTTTTTGGGACCCGAACTTCACAAGAGACAGAGAAATCGGTTTCAACAGTAACTTGATTATCTCATCCTCGGATCATTTTGATCGAGCACTAATGAGAATTAGTTCCTCATGGTGGAGGGGGGAGAGGAAGAAAAATAAAAATGCATGAAGGAAAATTACTAAGTAAAAAGAGAGGTGAAGTAAACTATGCCAACTTTTATTGAAATGAAAAACTATTACAACTCTTAAGCAAGATTTCAAGCTAGAAAAATAAGGATTACGAGCTTAATAAACTAGTGCATGGAAGAAATCTAGTACATTGCATGTGAAGAAAAAGAGAACATGAATGTTTAAAGAGACATGAACATGAAATGGAAAAACTCACTATTAGCTCTAGCAGCACCTCCCCCTCTCAAAATTTCTCAACCTTGGATTCAAGGAGAGCCCTGGAATTTATAGGAAAAATTTCAAGTTACACGCCCCTTGGTCACGGGCGTGACCTAGGGCGTGTAAACACCGTTAACATCGGATCCGATAGTGGGGTGGGCTTTGCGTGACGGCGGGAGTAATTCGGACATTACACGCCTGTGTAACTTGGGCCACGAGCGTGTACTTGGATGACTTCATTTAATGCGGTGTGGGTATTTCTTGCGGCGTGGAGGTGTACAGGGATCACGCGGGAAAGTCACGGGCGTGACATATTTGTCACGGGCGTGACTCATGTTGACTTCTCGACGACTTCTCCATGTCTCGACGACAGCACGCTGGGAAGATTCTAAAATTACACGCCCCTTGGCCATGGGCATAACTTTGGGTCACGGGCGTGACCTGGTGCGTGACTTGTTGTGGGCTAGCTCAATTAGCGCGGCATCGACTCTGGTTTGATCTTCAGATTACACGCCCCTTGATCACGGGCGTGACCTTGGGCATAACTTGTAAATTTCACCACATTCTCCCAAAATTCTATAAATATTGGAATTAAGCTAAGTTAGAATCAAAATTACAAGAAGAACTACTTATAACCTAAAATTGACATGAAAAGGAAAAATTCATTGTAAGTAATTACAAAAATTTCTATTAAAAACTAATATAAATACTACTTATCAAATACCCCAATACTTGAGGTTTTGTATTCCAGAGAAAAGTGTGAGACATAATATATAAGACATCCATAAAATTTTTAATTTCAAACTACAATTTTATTAAACCAAAAGTTAAGGTAGAATAAATTCTAGGAGGTGTTAAGTCCTAAATTATGATGATGATTTGAAAAGAGAGAAAATCGTTTAGGAAAGGACTACTCAAGATAATTAATTAGCTTACCAAAATTTTAGAAATTATAAAACTAGATTAAATTAAAATTATAAGAACTCTATCTTAAAAGAGACTTAAGGAAAAGTAACCTACTAAATATTGCTCTCTCCATAACTTAAGTTAAACCTAGATCAAAGATATTGGCTAAGGGGGTGGGGGGGGGGGGGGGGGGGGGGGGGGGGGGGGGGGGGGTGGGTTACAAAGCTTGGCATAAGAAGAGATTTTTGATTTGAGGTGATGAATTTTATCCGCTCACCTATATTTTTTCTTTTCCTTTTTTTTTGTATATGTTTAGGGAATAATGAATTTTATCCTCTTATTCACATGCTTATAATCTTTTTAAATTCTCTTCTAAAAAAAACCCAAAATGTATATGGTTTAGGAGTAATGAATTTTATCTTCTTACTCCATGCCATATAATCTTTTCAAATATTTTGGGTGCATATGTTTAGGGAATAATGAATTTTATCCTCTTATTCCCATGACATTTGATCTTTTCAAAACACCTTTTTTATGCCATCAAAGGAGTATGGTAGGAAAAATTTCTAGTTTATAAATTAAATTATATTGAGAGCAAATTCTAGTAAATTTAAATTTCCTAAGATCTAAAAAGCTAGAAGAAAATATAATTGAAATCTAAAGTGGTTTAGCAAATTTACTACAAAATGAAGCCATTTAAAGAGAAAAAGAGAAGTCATGTTAACAAAAATTCTCTAATCAAACTCAAATCATAAGATGGTTCTTAAAACAAGATTACCTAAAATTTGAAATTAACAAACTATGATAAACAAAATTTTAGCCAATTAAAAACCTAAAAATGCTTATAAACATTCTCAACTAGATTTCTAAGAAATCACAAAACAACAAGTAGGAGGGGTATAAGAATTTTTGGAATTTTTGATATTATCTTTTTGTTTTTCAATTTTTTCATATTATCTTTTTTTTTTTGAATTTTTGACTATTAGCTTTTTTTTTTGAATTTTTGATAATTTAAGAAAGGAAACTAGTTTTAAACCTAACATGTTTTGTTAATTCTGGACATACCGAGGTATACCCCGTGAAGGGTTCTCGCGGGTACTGGGAGGTATGATGGGATGATATCCCAAACGTCCCTTTCCAAGATTTAAATTTTCGATTTTCTATTTTTTTTTTTTAGTTTTTGGGATTTACAAGTGCTTAAAAAAACATAAGAAAATAATTTAATTAATATTTTTTTTAATTTTTTGAAAATTTCTAATTTAAAAACTATTTACACCACCATACTTAAAGTTAAACATTGTCCCCAATGCTTACAACTAAGTATGAAGTAAAAAGAAAAGAAAAAGAAGCAAATAAAGAAATGCAAGGAAAAAAGAGAAGGAAAAAGAGCTTCCCTGATTTTTTTTTGAGGCTTTCGTGGGGAAGCGGCGATTACCTACAAAAGTTGTTAAAGAAGAAAAACAAGAGAAAATAATAAAAAGATAATCTTGGGGTGCCTCCCAAAAGCACTTTGTTTAAGGTCGCGTAGATTGACCCAATTGCCGATCATGTTATAGGAGGAAGTAAAATCGACTCACTCTTCTCGTAAGCTAACTCTCCCGGAAGATATAACTTAAGGCAGTGCCTGTTAACTTTGAAGGAACCTTTTTCCGGGTCGGAAATTAGGATTGTCCCATAGGACCAAACCTCTTTAACAATAAAGGGTCCGGACCATCGGGATTTTAATTTTCCCAGAAAAAGGCGAAGGCCAGAATTATAAAGGAGGACGAGATCGCCCGGCGAAAAAGTTTTCGGAAATTTTATTTGTTTATCGTGATAAAACTTTGTTCGCTCCTTATATAATTTGTTACTCTCGTACGCATTCACTCGCCACTCGTCTAATTCATTCATTTGAAATTTTCTTTGTTCGACCGCTAATGTAGAATCGAGATTTAAAAACTTAAGCGCCCAAAATGCGCGGTGTTCTAGTTCGACCGGAAGGTGGCAAGCCTTTCCATAAACCATTCGATAGGGTGTACAACGGATAGAGGTCTTGTACGCCGTTCGATAGGCCCATAGCGCATCATCGAGCTTTATCACCCAATCCTTCCGATTAACAGAAACAGTTTTTTCTAAAATCTGCTTTAATTCACGATTTACGACTTCGACTTGGCCGCTCATTTGTGGGTGATATGTAGTGGATAGTTTGTGCGTGACACCATATTTTGCTAGAATTTTTGTAAATTGGCTATTGCAAAAATGGGTGCCCCGATCACTCACTATAGCGTGTGGCATGACAAATCGAGAAAATAATTTTTTTAAGAAGTTAACGACGACTCGCGCATAGTTGGTGGGGAGAGCTTGCGCTTCCGCCCACCTCGACACGTAGTCGACCGCAACTAGAATATACTTGTTCGAAAAACATGGAGGGAGAGGACCAACAAAATCAATACCCAAAAGATCGAAAATTTCGCATTCTAAGAAAATATTTTGGGGCATCTCATCCCGGCGAGAGATGTTCCCCGACCGCTGGCAGCTATCGCAAGTACTCACAAGGGTGTGAGCATCTTTGAAGAGCGTGGGCCAATTAAAGCCTGTCTCCAGCGCCTTTCCTTGCGGTTCGGTTCGCATGATAATGACCACCGATTGGTCCCTCATGACAATGACGTAAAATTTTAAGGCTTTCCTCACTTGAGACGCATCTTCTCACCACCTGGTCTGCGCAAACACAGAATAAAAAGGGGTCCTCCCAAAAATAATTCTTTAAATCAGAAAAGAATTTCTTCTTTTGCTGACTCGAGAATTCTTTTGGCAGGACCCGGGCTACTAAATAGTTAGCCAAATCCGCAAACCAGGGGGTGGAAGAAGAATTTATATTTTCGAGAGCGAGGAGGCGCTCTTCGGGAAATATATCATTAATGTTAGCTTCTATTAATGCTTTCGAGGCGGTTTTTTCTAATCGAGAAAGATGATCGTCCGCCAAGTTTTTAGCTCCCCTTTTGTCCCGGATCTCTAAGTCAAACTCCTGCAAGAGGAGGATCCATCGCAAAAGACGATGCTTGGCATCCGATTTACCTAAGAGATACCTAAGTGCGGAGTGATCTGTGAAGACGATAACTTTTGAAAGCATGATATACGACCTAAACTTATCAAAAGCGAAAACGATTGCTAGAAGATCCTTCTCGGTAGTGGTGTAGTTCGCTTGTGCCGACGTGAGTGTCTTGCTCGCATAATAAATCGACTGGAAATACTTACTCACCCGTTGGCCTAACACGGTGCCTACCGCAATATCACTTGCATCGCACATAATTTCGATGGGTAGCGACCAATCCGACGTAACTAGAATCAGAGAATTTATAAGCTTTTCTTTGATAAGTTTAAAGGCCAAATGGCATTCGTCATTAAAAAGGAAGGAAGACTCTTTCTCGAGGAGATGGGTTAACGGCTTCGTGATTTTGGAAAAATTTTGGATAAAGCGCCGATAAAACCCCGCGTGACCTAGGAAACTTCCAATGGCTTTTACATTCGTTGGAGGGGGAGTTTTTCAATTACTTCGATCTTGGCACTATCGACCTCGATCCCTTTGCCCGAGATTTTATGACCAAGGACTAATCCTTCTTTGACCATAAAATGACACTTCTCCCAATTGAGAGCAAGATTAGTGTCCTCACAACGCTGTAACACGCGCTCGAGATTTTTTAAATAATTTTTGAAAGAGTTTCTGAAAATGGAAAAGTCATCCATGAACACTTCCATCACCTCCCCTACTAACTCGTCAAATATTGCCAGCATACATCTTTGGAATGTAGCTGGCGTGTTACAAAGACCAAATGGCATCCTTCGATAAGCGAAGGTGCCAAAGGGACAAGTGAATGTTTTTTTCTCTTGGTCGTCGGCCGAAATTGGGATTTTGAAATATCCCGACAAACCATCGAGAAAACAGTAGTAGGAGTGACCTGAAAGGCGCTATAAGATTTGATAGATAAAAGGTAGCGGGAAGAGATCCTTATGGGTGGCAACATTTAGTTTTTGATAATCGATACACATCCGCCAACCCGTAACAGAACGAGTTGGGATTAATTCATAATTTTCGTTCGCAACTACCGTAACGCCACCTTTCTTCGGTACGACTTGTACCGGGCTAACCCAAGTACTATCCGATATCATGTAGATGATTCCCGCGTCCAAAAGTTTAATAACTTCGGCCTTAACGACTTCTTTCATATTCGGGTTTAGTCGTCGTTGAGGCTGGACAGTGTTGCAGGAATTATCTTCGAGGAAGATTTTGTGAGTGCAGAAGGAAGGGTTAATACCCTTGATATCCGATATTTGCCACGCAATTGCATGTCGGTGCTTGCTTAAGACTAAAGTCAATTCAGAAATTTCTGAATCGCTATGTTCGGATGAAACGATAACGGGTAGCTGATGCGAGGATTCGGCAAGTGCACCGGTCGCGCAAGTAATAATAATGGGGAAAATCCCCGAGTGTCGGTCTCTTGAGGAACACAGTAAGGTGGAGTTAGGTTTCGAGGAAGGACTTGAGATTGAAGTCCTTAAATCGGATGGAATGCGGGGGAGTTGGGTTGGCTTTTGGAAAATAAAATAAAAGCTATCAACTACTCCTATGCAATGCCTCTATGCAATGCTTCGCTTGGCGGGATGGAGACTAGGCAGGCCTTGAGCGCGCTGCGTCGAAAGGGCGGATGGACGAGTAGGCAAGCGGAATCAAACTATACAGGCCTTGAGCGCACTGCTTCGTTAGGCGGGATGGAATACGGGCCGCGATGCCACGCTTCGGTAGGCGGATGGACGAGTAGGCTAGCGGAGTGAGGGTCGCAAGCACCTCTTCGACAAGCACGCCACTAGCAATTGCTAGTGCGGCACACGAACGTGACGGCGGAATGGAAATGGACGGCGGCGCACCTCAAGCAACTCAAATAGATAAATTACACAAACACATAGACATGAAATATATATGTAAATATAACTAATTCAAGTGCCACTTCATCATAATAATGAGATCTAAAACATATACACATCAATAAGAGAAGAATAAGGCAAGAAATCGACCGAATCCGAAGTCTCGTTGTAGATTCACGGTTGGAATCGCCGGGTTGTCAATCCGCGTCCAAGCTCGGTCCGCAACTACGTCCGGGGTAGAGAGAGCTGTCACGACTCTCCAATGGACCTGTCTTCCTCGTGTCACGATCCGGTAGAGGTTGCAAACTTCCTCTTGCTCGATGGAGATGGCGGCTAGATCTCTCTTTGATGCTCTTGGAAGAAGGAGGAGGCCGAGAGGAAAATCTGGCTCAAGATTGGCGTGAAGAGCAAGCCCGGAGCACCTCCATATGGTGGGCGATGGTGGAGGGGCGAATCTGGACGGAACCAGGCTGAAAACGGCGGAAGAAAATCGGAGCTTGACCTAAAATCGCGAGCAGGTCATTTTATAGGCGCTGGAATAAACAGTGCGCACGGTCATTGGCGCACGACCAGTGGTCGTGCGCACTAGAATCCTGTGATCGTGCGCTCTGCCTGGACGGAGCCTGCAAAGACAGAAATTATAAAATAGAATGTTTGCACGACCAGTGGCGCACGACCAGTGGCGCACGACCGGTGGTCGTGCGCACTATCGTAGGTGGTCGTGCGCTCTGGTTGAAACAGAACTCATAAAATTACTGTTAAGTGCGCACGAATAGTGGCGCACGACCAGTGGTCGTGCGCACTGGAGTTGATGGTCGTGCGCATTACAGCAAACAAAACTCGGAAATTAAATGGTAAGTGCGCACGGGTAGTGGCGCACGACCGGTGGTCGTGCGCACTGGCATTGATGGTCGTGCGAACTGCACCAAACAGAACTCATGAAAAGGTGTTAAGTGCACACGATCAGTGGCGCACGACCAGTGGTCGTGCGCAATAGAACTGGTGATCGTGCGCAGTGTTCCTGTGCAGAATTGCACCGGAAACACTCGCACGACTCCTATTCCAGGCACAACCACAAATCTAGCCACTGAAAGTGGCACTTAACAGCGCATGAAAACTACTAAAGACAATAAGCATAAAATCACACCAAAGTGGGCCAAGACGTGCACATAGCAAGTGATAACAAATATAAGCTAAAACAAAGCTAAAGTGCAGTGGAATGACTAGATAAACGGCCCAGATGAGTCCATATATGTGTATATAATCGGAACTCATCACACCCCCAGACTTACCTGTTTGCGCGTCCCGAGCAAACAAATTCCATGTGAACGGGGAAAGAAAAGTAGATGGCTTAAGACTACAATACAGAGTACCATGCGAAGTCGCATGCTCGCGTGCATAAGAAGAATAGTAGAGAAGATTTCTGATTATAAAAACAGTTTATATATTTCTAAAAGAGTAAAAGCATATTACAACTACTCAAAATGGTGAACAACGGTGAATCATTCGGTCATGCATACAGAGAAAGTAAACTAAGCGCTGAGATGAGCATTGCTCAAGATTGGGGTGCCGGATAAACTCCACCGAAATCCATCGGTGTCGGTGACCATAGGCTTGCCCGGACACATTCTCTCCACGACACTAGATTGGTTCATAGCGCGAGTGGGTAGGACTTTAGGTTAGAGATGGGGCTTGGGTTACGGTGAGGTAAACAATGATAAACAAAATGGCTTAAACACATAACCCAAATGAGCTTTAAAAAATAACTACCCGCGCACCAAAATCGAATGCAAGTGCACCACACCCCCAGACTTGGACTTTTGCAACATAGGTGTGTGCACCGCCTACTCCCAATACATAATATTTCTACATGATTTTTCAATAAAACTCATTTTTCTTTCCTCTCTTTTTTTTTCATTTTTCTTTCTATCTTTCTTTTTCTTGTCTTTTTTTTTTTCTTTCAGCAAAATTTTCGAATGAGCACATCCACAGATTCACAGAATAGACACCATAATCAACACCCCCCCAAAATGTAAATGAGACTACAACTAAAGCTCAGATTTGGGTGTGCGACTAGGCTAGGCTTTTAGGCTTTGGTGAGATAAATGTGGAGCTGAATCAAGAAAATGGTAGGCACAAAGGGGCTAGCAAGGGTAGACGATAGGCATGAAATAAAAAGTTCAACCGGGCCAAAATAATGGCCTACGTCATTCTCACGCACTAGAACTATCCTATGCCAATGCTTCAAGAATCGCTTGGGGCAAGTTCTAGCCACCGAGAAAGATTCTCCTTTCTCCCGACTCAAGCAATACGAGTCTAGCGATCATTTACACACATCCCTACGCTACCGTTTGATTCCACCAGATTCACCATTTGAGTAGAGTAAACAACATTTACACTAATAGAAAAAGATAAAACCATAAATATAAAAAGAAGTCTAATCTACACAAATTTCTATGCAACCGAGCACTCGACTAGGAGCACTACGGGAGTCAACATTTTACTCTGCTACATAGTCCTAAGCCATCACCTAGACTTTCCCAAATAAGCAGAAGAATTAAATTCACAACAGAGCAAGCAAACAGATGAGTACGCGCTCAAGTGGGTGATGTGGTGTGCAATGAAAATAAACAAAACATTTTAAATGAAATCTTCTAGCATGCAGTGCAATAGTGCACGTGAGCGGGTAAACAAAACTACTCTCCCCCAGACTTAAACTAAACAATCCGCATAATATATGACAGGAAAATCAAAATAGGGCTAGGGGAAGAGAGTACCCAATGCTCAGCAAGTGAGCATACCAGAAGATTGGCGTTTAAACCACGACTAAGCTGTAGCATCCGCCATCCAGAGAAGATACCTGCAGGGGTCAGCTCCGCAAAAACAAAAGACAAAAGAAAACTGAAAAGAAAGTGCTACTAACTAAACATAATTAGAAGACATAAGAATGCAGGAAAAGAAAGATAACTACTAGGGTTATTGTCCTCCCAGCACGACTTATTCTAAATTAAAACGGTTCTAGCTAATGGGCCTATGAAAAAGAAAATGCACAGGTAACTGCTCCATTATCCGTTTCGGTAGCTGGTACCGATACAGAGATAAGGCAGTCACCCCTCTACCTAAATAATAATAATACCTGCTCGTCACAGGTAGAGGGAACAGAAAGTAAGAAGAGGAGGAGGCCTGGTCCTCACTCATCTCACCAAAACTATCCTTGCCCAGCAAGGTATCGCCCACAGCAGGTCCGCAGGAGGAGAAGGCAACGAGTGGAGCTTCCTCTACGGAGGGAGGATCAACCTCCTCACATGAGAGGATGCTCTCATCATTGACTTGAGCAAAGAGCTCCAAGTCCTCCTGGGATACCTGTGAAGACTCAACCTGCACAGGCTCGGATGAAGAAAGGGGATCAAGAAATAAAGAAGACAAAGAACATAAATAAACATCAATCGGGGGAGTGATCCCGGTCTCACTCCCATCAGGTTGGGGAAGTAAAAAAATGTTTGCATTGTCATCAATGCTACAAGATTCGGCGGGATCAACGGTGGCCAAGCTTAGGATTTGGACTTCCTCCACCGGTGCTGAGGAAAAGTCCTCTTCACCTAGAAGGTTGTCCTCCTCCATAGGAGTAGGCACAAAACTAAGATCAACCACCTCATCCTGCGACACATCATCAACAATGTCGTCGGAGACAAGTATAGTATGCACAACAGGGAGAGGAATAGTGCTCGGATAAAAGTCGAGCACCGATTCCTCACAAAGAATCGAATCCACTAGGGGTGGTGGATGCACCGGGAGAATAGGCTCAGCAATGTCGGTGCCCAGATCAGCCACACATCCAGTGACCGTGTCCATGCCATACCCTTCAAGATGTGAAGGTGACAAAGACACATAACCGGATGTTGAAGGTGTGCCGCCAGAGTTAGGATTCGGGACGATCCGGATATCCGGCTCGTCATCCTCATCCAATTGGCGAAGATAAGCAACACAATCCTTCAGGGCATGATCTGTGCTCCGACAAAACTGGCACTGCCTAGTAGGCTTCTTTGGCACAGCGGGTGCTGAAGCCGAAAAGAAGTATGACGGTAAAGGCTCAGCAGAGTAGCCATAAGACTTATGCGCACCATATGGAGTACCAGACGAAGTCGGTGCTCCATATGCTGGGCTATAAGAATTATGCCTAATATTCTCCGTAGGGCATTCATCAGTAGAGTGGGAGGTAGCTCCACACCAACGACAACGAAAATTAAGATGTGCCCACATAGTGCGAAGATAAAACGATTCAAAAAGAAGAACACTATTGTGCGAAATACTACACCTAACAAAAATTTACTCAAGCAACCTACTATAAAACAAGAAAAAAAAAAGAATAAAAAGAATAGAAATAAAATAAGAGATGCAATTTACAAATGGAAGGGCTTCTCTCTCAGACTCTCCCTCTCCAGAAAACTCACACGTCTGTGTTCCCCGGCAACGGCGCCAAAAACTTGATGCGAGGATTCGGCAAGTGCACCGGTCGCGCAAGTAATAATAATGGGGAAAATCCCCGAGTGTCGGTCTCTTGAGGATCACAGTAAGGTGGAGTTAGGTTTCGAGGAAGGACTTGAGATTGAAGTCCTTAAATCGGATGGAATGCGGGGGAGTTGGGTTGGCTTTTGGAAAATAAAATAAAAGCTATCAACTACTCCCATGCAATGCCGCTATGCAATGCTTCGCTTGGCGGGATGGAGACTAGGCAGGCCTTGAGCGCGCTGCGTCGAAAGGGCGGATGGACGAGTAGGCAAGCAGAATCGAACTATACAGGCCTTGAGCGCACTGCTTCGTTAGGCGGGATGGAATACGGGCCGCGATGCCACGCTTCGGTAGGCGGATGGACGAGTAGGCTAGCGGAGTGAGGGTCGCAAGCACCTCTTCGACAAGCACGCCACTAGCAATTGCTAGTGCGGCACACGAACGTGACGGCGGAATGGAAATGGACGGCGGCGCACCTCAAGCAACTCAAATAGATAAATTACACAAACACATAGACATGAAATATATATGTAAATATAACTAATTCAAGTGCCACTTCATCATAATAATGAGATCTAAAACATATACACATCAATAAGAGAAGAATAAGGCAAGAAATCGACCGAATCCGAAGTCTCATTGTAGATTCACGGTTGGAATCGCCGGGTTGTCAATCCGCGTCCAAGCTCGGTCCGCAACTACGTCCGGGGTAGAGAGAGCTGTCACGACTCTCCAATGGACCCGTCTTCTTCGTGTCACGATCCGGTAGAGGTTGCAAACTTCCTCTTGCTCGATGGAGATGGCGGCTAGATCTCTCTCTGAAGCTCTTGGATGAAGGAGGAGGCCGAGAGGAAACTCCGGCTCAAGATTGGCGTGAAGAGCAAGCCCGGAGCACCTCCATATGGTGGGCGACGGTGGAGGGGCGAATCTGGACGGAACCAGGCGGAAAACGGCGGAAGAAAATCGGAGCTTGACCTAAAATCGCGAGCAGGTCATTTTATAGGCGCTGGAATAAACAGTGCGCACGGTCATTGGCGCACGACCAGTGGTCGTGCGCACTAGAATCCTGTGATCGTGCGCTCTGCCTGGACGGAGCCTGCAAAGACAGAAATTATAAAATAGAATGTTCGCACGACCAGTGGCGCACGACCGGTGGTCGTGCGCACTATCGTAGGTGGTCGTGCGCTCTGGTTGAAACAGAACTCATAAAATTACTGTTAAGTGCGCACGAATAGTGGCGCACGACCGGTGGTCGTGCGCACTGGAGTTGATGGTCGTGCGCATTACAGCAAACAGAACTCGGAAATTAAATGGTAAGTGCGCACGAGTAGTGGCGCACGACCGGTGGTCGTGCGCACTGGCATTGATGGTCGTGCGAACTGCACCAAACAGAACTCATGAAAAAGGTGTTAAGTGCACACGATCAGTGGCGCACGACCAGTGGTCGTGCGCAATAGAACCGGTGATCGTGCGTAGTGTTCCTGTGCAGAATTGCACCGGAAACACTCGCACGACTCCTATTCCAGGCACAACCACAAATCTAGCCACTGAAAGTGGCACTTAACAGCGCATGAAAACTATTAAAGACAATAAGCATAAAATCACACCAAAGTGGGCCAAGACGTGCACATAGCAAGTGATAACAAATATAAGCTAAAACAAAGCTAAAGTGCAGTGGAATGACTAGATAAACGGCCCAGATGAGTCCATATATGTGTATATAATCGGGACTCATCAGTAGCTTAGACTCATTTTCTAAGAATAGATATTTTAGGTGAGGAGGGAGTTGTTTCAATTCTAAAACTGGTGGCTCTTCATAAGAAGTTTTGATTTTTATTTTTTCTAAAAATTATGGTTCGGGTGGTGTGGAGCGAGAGACTTCTTCTTCTAAACAAAAGAGCTCGGTGAGCTCGGATTCGTGACTCGATGTGAAGACTAACTCGGGAGGTGGATACAATTCAATGTCAAAACATTCTTCTAAATAAAAGCACGAATCATCATTCTCTAAGGTGTTTTGCATCGAGGGATTTATACTAAAAGTAACTTCATCATCTCCAACCCGTAGGAGGTGCTTTCCGTTACTTACGTCGATAATTGGGCGGCAGGTGGCAAGGAAGGGGCGGCCGAGTATGAGGGGTACTTCGGCATCCTCTTCGATGTCAAGAATGACAAAGTCCACTGAGAAGATGAACTTGTCAACCTTAACGAGCACATCCTCCACTATCCCTACTGGATATTTTAATGAACGATCAGCGAGTTGAATACTTATTCGAGTGGGGCTCGGATTTCCTAGACGTAACTTTTTGAATAACGAAAAAGGCATGAGGTTGATGCTTGCTCCAAGATTCGCTAATGCGTGTTTTACTAACTAATTGCCAAATAGACACGGGATGGAGAACCGTCCCGGGTCATTTGCTTTTTGAGGCAATTTGTTGAGTACAACCGCTGAGCATTCTGCGTTTAAAGAAATATGCGAAATATCTTCTAACTTTTTCTTATTGGAGAGCAACTCCTTAAGATATTTCGCATATTTAGGCATTTGAGAGATAGCCTCGCATAAGGGTACATTAATATGGATTTGTTTTAAAATTTCTAAAAACTTTTTATAATTTTTTTCGGCGCACTCGCTTTTAAACTTAGAAGGATACAGAATATTGGAATTAGAAGCGAAATAAAAGGAGGATGAGAAGTTACCTTGGGTTCGTCCTGTTTTGAAATCACCTCCTTTCCGCTTCGGAGTGTAATCACGTTCACGCTTTCCCTTGGATTTTGCTCCGTATTCCCTGGTAGTGCTCCTTGTTGCCGCTCAGAAATCATCTTTGCGAGCTGACCCACTTGATTCTCTAAATTTTAGATCGATCCGGTAAGATTCTGGATGTTCGTTTCATTTGTAGCAACATATTTTGCAAAAACCTCTTCAAGCGGAGAGAGGTTTTGTTGTTGCGGTGGAAAACCGGGCGGATTAAAATTTTGAGAATTCAAATTTAGAGGGCGATTAGGAGGTTAATTAATATTTAGAGGACGCTGAGCATTTCCTTGGTTTCTCCACGAGAAATTCGGATGGTTCCTAAAACCTGCATTGTAAGTGTTGTTGTACGGAGCTGTGTTGGGTTATAGGAAGGCCGAGGCAGATTTCCCATGTAGTCAACCTACTCTTCAATTAAGATATTATTAGCCCAAGGAGGAGTGGCGGAGTAAGCAGACATCTCCGCCACTTGCTTTGTTAAGCGCTCAACTTTTAAAGCCAAATTTGCGCTTGCGTCTATTTCAAAAATTCTGGCTGTCTTGTTAGGCCGCGCTCGGGGCATATTCCATTGGTACGCATTCATGGCCATTTCCTCAAAAAGCTCTTGGGCGGCCTCCGGGGTGTTCTTATTTGATGTTCCCCTGGCGGCCGCATTAATCATTTGCTTAATTTGGAAATTCAAACCATATAAAAAATTTGCACTTGTTGCCAAGTGGGAAGTGCATGGTGAGGGCATCTATGCAAAAGCTCCTTGAAGCGCTCCCATGTATTATAGAGAGTCTCTGAGTCAATTTGCATCAATGACGCAATATCTGTTCGCATTTTGGCGGTCTTTGCATGCGGAAAATATTTAGTGAGAAATTTTTCCGCCATATCGGCCCATGTAGTGATGGACTCCCTAGGAAGTGAGCCCAACCACTGCTTTGCCTTAGACCGCGAAGAAAAAGGAAAAATATGTAATCGAATGGCGTCATCGGTGACGCCATTTATTTTAAATGTGTCGCAGATTTCGAGAAATTTAGAAATATGACAGTTTGGATCTTCGTCCGGCTGACCATCGAAGGTCACTGATTGCTGCACCATTTGTATGATGCTGGACTTGATCTTAAAGTTATTGTTCGCCACCGCGGGGCGAATAATACTTGACTGTGTGCCTTCCAAATTCGGCCGCGCATAATAGGACATGGTCCGTTGCGTGGCCTCATTTGGATTTGGCGCATTAGGATTTGGAGGATTAAGATCCATATTCGATGTGATAGTGTCTCCGATCAACTCTTCGAATTCTAATTGATTATCCTTATCACGAAAATGGCGGCGCCGCCAAAGGGTTTACACGATCTCTGGATCAAAAGGAATATTCGAAGCGCTACCTCGGGTCATTCACTAAAAAAGAAACAGAAGGAATGAAGAAAAAGAGCTGATAACGAAAATAAAAGATAGAAAGAGGAAAACTAGACTACTACATTTTTTTCTTTTTGAAATTTAGAAAAAGCAAAATAAAGTAAAAAGAAGCGTGATAAAATTAATAGCTATCCTCTTTTCAAAATATCTACGTAAAATCCCCGGCAACGGCGCCAAAAACTTGATATAGAAATTTAGGGTTTTGCAAAGTGAAATGGTTAAAGATTTTTCTCCAAAACTATATCTGATAAAGGCAAGTGTACCTTATCGTCTATAGTATAGGATATTTAGAAATACCAAGGTCGTATTCCACGGGGTGCATTGATTACTTCTACTTCGAGGAAAATTACTATTATCTTATCTAAACAATTTTTGAGTTTTGCTTTACTAGCTAAATAGAGACAAATTGCAAGCTAAAAGAAGGGATTAAACGATGGTAAAATAGATTAGTGCTCAATCAAAAGTCACCTTGGATTAAGAATAATCAAGCGAAAGGAAAAATAAATCTAATATCATTTAATTAAACTACTTGACTGTGGAGGTTCCCGAAGCTCGAACATGCCTCTCTCGAGGTTAATGCCCAACTATGTTTAGGATAAATCAACCGGACTCTCATCCTATAATTGATTACCTAAAACTTGCTTTACGAAGTGAACCCCACTATTGGATTTGACTCCAATCCGGGAGATTTACGTCATTCTCCCTCGAGGAGTGTGTGCAACTCTCCTTACCCTTGAGTGATCGATTCATTCTTTGAGCCTCTCGGCTAACTAAGTATGAAAACTTAAGCAAAAACTATACATTGATAATATGGCCTCACTAGTTAAAATTCAAGGGTAATTCAAGTGTTTTATAAAAATGGAAAAAGAGAGCTTTAAGAAATCCTAACTTGATTATCTCATCCTCGGATCATTTTGATCGAGCACTAATGAGAATTAGTTACTGAAAGTGGAGGTTAGATCTTAGATTTACTCTAGAGGGGGGGTGAATAGAGTATTAAAACTTTTCCCTTAATTTTATTGCGGAATTAAAATAGTGATATATATATAAGTGTATAGCAGAGTGATTTATAAGAAACTAAATAAAAGCAAATCAGCACAGCACAATAACACAGAAAATCACAAGCACAGAGACACGAGGATTTTTATAGTAGTTCCCCAATAAACCTAGGTACGTCTACTCTTCTACCACACTTGGTAGGATCCACTAGGTTTTTTATCAGGTGCCCTAACACCAAGGGTTTTTTTTATCAGATGTCCACACACCAAGTGAGCTTTTGATCAGGTGCTCTAACCAAACCACAGGTTTTTGTTCAGGTTCCCTGCCACCAAAAGGTTAAATTTTGAAGGGAGTTAGAACCCTGTACAAGATGGAATAAAAGGGGTTAGAATATTCTTCTCTGTCAACAATCTGAGAGAAGACTCTAGTGGATTGATGGTGTAAAGCTCCCCCTGTCTGATTGAAATTCTTGACAGCTTGAGGATTGAGCTTTCTCTAGAATGAAATATCTTCCTTGATGAGCTGATGAATCTGAGAGACATGAATTCCTCAGATTATTATTGCTCTAATGAAGATTTGAACTTGCAGCAAAAAACTGAGAGAGATTGATCTTGAAGATGTTGTTCTCAGAGAATGAGAGGTGCTGCTTGAGGAAGATAGTCTTTCTTTTTCTTTCTGAATATTTTTTTTTTCTCTCGACTGATGTTCTGATATATTCTTTTTTGTTCAGATATCTTTCTTCTGGTATTCTGTTTCCTTGGAAAGAATGATAACTAATTTGAAATTCAAATCTCTGAATTGGAATAGAATAATCTGCATTAAATCTTTCCTTGGAACTTCCACTGATTCAGCAAATCTTAATTCCTTTCCTCTTTCATAAATGATATCCTTTTCCAATATAAGCCAACGGCTATTTTCTCGGGAAGAGAATGGAAAGGGGGATAGAATAAAGGAAGGATAAAATATGTCTTATCTGGAAGAATAACTCCAAATGAAGAATAGAATGAATCTGATAGTTGAACTGAGTTCAGCGAATTAGAATAACTGATCTGAATAGACTGAGAGAAAATTCGTCGAGCTGAGATAAGAATTCGTCGACCTGAAGGATGAGTTCGTCGAACTGAACATCTGATAAACATTCGTCGAACACAGACTGGAGTTCGTCAATCTCAATTTAGAGTTCGTCGAACTGAAGGATTCGTCGACCGCTGAGCCGCTGAGTATAGAAGATCCTCGACTGCTGAGACTGAAGTAAGCCATTCGTCGAACGCAGAGTGTAAGTCGTTCATCGAACGCAGAGAGCAGTTCGTCGAACGCAGTCTTTAGTTCATCTAACACAGAAACTTAGAGAAATTCTAAGTTCTAGCTATCTTATCAGCCTAAAACTATGACCCTTAGACTATACATTGGGGGTCAACTTAATCCTAGTCGATACATAGTAATCCTAGCCCAAATCAGTAATAGGGTTGTTCCAACAATCTCCCCCTATTTGGGTTAGGATACTATTTGACAAATTTCAATAATAAACAACAGAAAAACAGCAGAGCATAAATATATCTGACAGAATGTAAAACCATTTCAGCAGATAGAATAATTAGTTCTCTGAGTTTAACAACATTGCAACAAAACAAAAATATCAACCAAAAACCAAATAGTTTAAACCTTTTACTTCTTTGCTAATGGAGGCTTGAAAATAATCTGTCTGTTTGGATTTGCTGATTCTTTCTTGCTCATGTATAGATCCTAAGCTCCCAGAATAGTTTGAGATTTGACTAGAGGAACTATTGCTTCTGGGTGCTTGTCTAAGTAATCTTCAGCATTGAATACCTTCTTTGATTTGTACTTTTCAAGTTCTTTCCTTCTGAATTCTGACATGGTTGAATATTTGGAATAATCATTGCCTTCAGCTTTTGCCTTATTAATCTGAGCTGTTGCTACAGATTCTCTGAATCTGGCCATAAGAGATATCCTCTCCTCTTCTGGATTGGCATAAGGAGGCCTGTACTCATCATCACTATATTGAATTGAAGAATTTTCTTGAGGATTTTTATTTCTGTGAGTGGTGCCATCAGAAACATGATATTTATATTCTGAAGATACTAATCTTGAAGATCCTGAGGGAGGTCTTGAAGACCTAGAACTTTGAGAACCACTAGAACTAGCTGGTCTCTTAGATTGCTGGAGGAATAACTTTGAGAGGAAGAGGAGAACTTTGCTGAGCTAGCTGCACCTGCTGCTGGAGGAGGAGGAGGAGGATTGAACTTAACTGGCTTATCAGGGTAATAACCAGTTTTCCTCATTTTCTTCCTTCTATTTTCTTCATTCCTTGAGATTCTCATCCAAGCAGGAGAGTCCTTGGTGAGAGTGATGTTATGCAAAATATAGTAGGGAATGTCATTGTTGGGATTAGGAGGCTTAGGAGCAGCCTTTGACATATGCTTAGCTTTTCTCTTCATTGATGATCTATCATCAGAATCATCATCATCACTGTCATCATTATCACTGTCATCAGATGATGGAGGATTATAATAAATATCATCAATAAGTTTCAGGAATTTACAAGTATCTTTCTCAGAATTAACTGGAGCTGGAGGAGCTGGACTTTCAACAAGAACTGGAGCTGGAAGAGCTGGGCATACTTCAATAACTGGTACTTGAACTGGTATTTCAAAACTCTTGAGAAATTTTTTCAATATAATTTTATTTATAGGAGCAGTATAGGGAACAATTGCTTTTGAACAAATTTGAATCTCTGGCAAATTGGTGAAAACTATATTGAACTTGGAGAGCAAATAAATAATATCTATTGAAGGATGAATAGAAATATCATTTATTTCTTCTATAACTGGAATAACTGTATCTATCATTTCTGAATCTGCTTGAACAGAATTTTCTTCAAACATAAGTGCATCTGTACTGAAAGCTGGAAGAACCGGATCTTCTTCATCAGGCATCTCTCCCTGCCTAGTTTCAGGAATTCTTGAAGCTAGGCCCCTTGAAGAAGGGACAGAATAGGAGGGTGAAGGGAAAGAAGCTATTTGAGCAGAGAGATCAGCTATGGTTTGAAGAACTGGTGCAATTTTTGCATCCAGAAGATCATTCAGCCTTGGAGCAATATGTTGGTAGATTTGATCAACAACATATTTAAAATCAACATATACAAGATCTTGATTGGGGTGAGAGGATGATGGGATAGAGTATGGGAAAGAGATGTTGGTAGCTTGTATTTTGGTGAATGAATAGGGCAATGATGGTGGATGTGTGATTGTGGATGAGTAGATGATTGAGGGATAGATGACTGAGCTTCATTGTGGATGGGGGACTGAGGTGGAGAGATTTTTAAGGGATAAGAGACTGAGGTAGGGTTGGTGATTGAGAATCAATGTGGATGGGAGAATGAATGTCATTGAAGGATGAAGGCTCTTCAGATGTGTGAGTCTAAAGAATAGGAGAAGATGGCAATGAGGATGAAGGGATAATGGGAGAGTTGGGAGGAGGAATTGCTTCAGAAGAAGTAGTAGGTTGAGAAGGGAGAGGAGGAGGAGAAACAACAGGAGAAACTTCTAGAAGGATTAGGGGAGTGACTTGCACAGTCCTGGTGCCTTCTGAAGTTGTATCTGATGGTTTTGCTCTTGGAGTCCTCTTTGGTATAACCCTTTCCCATCTTCTAAACAAAGATGAAGTCAGCCTTTTACTGGCATTGATAAAAACCTTTGGAGACACCAAAAGGTCTGGATGCCTTTCCGGAAGATAGATTCCCAGAATTCTACCATAACCAACATTTAGCTCGCTTATCTTCTTCCTGATTGATTCAAAAATGATCATTCCCCAATTGATTTTCTTTTTCTCTACCAAAGCCACCATCACCACAAATTGGTGCCTTGTAACGTAGTCATGGGCAGAAGTTTTCCCTAGCAAAACCTTGCCTACTACATCAGCCAAAAACTTATATTCCACAGATAAATTTTTCTTTAAAAGGTGGTTAGGGTTTCCACTGGAATAACCCATCTTAACCAAAGCATTGTCAAATTCAGAAGAAGATATGTCCAAATCATCATCACCATTTACTAAACCAAAAACCTCAGATAATGTTACTGGGGTTAGAATAACCTGGTTTCCTGATATTGTTCATGATAATGTATCATTCTCTGGCTTGACTGTATAAGCCCATTCCTTGATTTCAGTCACTGGTAATTTAAATCTGGTTGTCATGATCTTCTTTAGCTGTTGTTCTTCCAAAAGATGAAGAATGTCCTGGAATATTTGATCAGAAGGCTCAAACGATTTGAAATCAATGTCGAAACCCGCGTCGAACTTCATTGAGGAAAGCACTGCTTGCGAAATAGCCATTGTTACCTGCAAAAGAAAGAACGATCAAGTGCAAAGGGGAACTGGAGGGAAAAAGCGAGTTCTGTAGGCGCAAAAATAAAATAAGATGAAAGCTTTGATTATATAGAGATCGGAGAAGGGCGCACACTTTCGTAGAACAGGGTTCGGCTAAACCTAATAGAATCAGAAGTCGAAAAGACTTTAGGGCTTCGTCTGACTGCGTTCAATGAAAAAGCAATTTTCGTCGATCTCAGTTCGACGATCGAGCTTGTCTTTGTCGATCCTGACTTATTAAGTATCGTCGATCTCCGTTCGACGAACGATAGCATTTCGTCGTTCTCCGTTCGACGAAATGAGGGGATAAATAGAAAATTTAATTTTTATCATATTGAGTCTCCATCTATCAATCCCAACTGATTTATAAAGAAAATATGTTTCTTTTCATCCAAGGGTTTGGTGAAAATATCAGCTCTTTGCAAATCAGTAGAGATGAATTGTAGGCAAATTTTATTTTTATCCACATTATCTCTGATAAAGTGGTGCCTAATTTCTATATGTTTAGTCCTACTATGGAGAACTGGATTTTGTGTTATAGATATTGCACTAGTATTGTCACAAAATATAATTGAATTATTTAGATTGACACCATAGTCTAGGAGCTAATTTTGTATCCACAATATCTGTGAACAGCAACTGCCTGCAGCTATGTATTCAGCTTCAGTTGTTGATGTGGACACATATGTTTATTTCTTACAAAACCAGGACACAAGTCTATCACCAAGAAACTGGCAAGTTCATGATGTGCTTTTCCTGTCTACTCTCCATCCAGCATAATCTGAATCTGAGAATCCAGTTAATTCAAATTCAGATGTTGTTGGATACCAGAGTCCTAGATTAGGAAAACCCTTTATATATCTCAAAATTCTTTTTAATAAAATTAAATGAGATTCTTTGGGGTTAACTTGAAACCTAGCACAAATACAGGTAGCAAACATTATATCAGGCCTACTTGCTGTTAAATAAAGTAATGAGCCAACAATTGCTCTATATACTTTCTGATCAATAGGTTTCCCTAATTCATCAGTATCAACAACAGCATTAGAGGGAATGGGTGTTTTCATGGTGGAAGCATCAGACATACCAAACCTTTTCACTAATTCCTTAGCATACTTGGATTGTGATATGAATATGCCATTAGGAGTTTGCTTCACTTGAAGACCAAGGAAGTATGACAATTCACCCATACTACTCATTTCAAATTTAGATTGCATCAAGTTAGAAAATCTTTTGCATAAATTTGAATCAGTAGAGCCAAAAATAATATCATCTATATATATTTGAACTAGTAGAGTTTGTTTTTTATGTATCATGAAAAATAGGGTTTTATCTACTATGCCTATACAGAACTTGTTTTCCAAAAGAAAATTAGCTAAGGTCTTATACCATGCTCTGGGAGCTTGTTTGAGACCATAGAGAGCTTTATTAAGCTTAAATACATAGGAGGAGTGAGTTAGAGAGATGAAACCTGGTGGTTGTTCCACACAGACTTCTTCTTTGATGTCTCCATTAAGAAATGCACTCTTCACATCCATTTGATATACCTTGAATTTCTTGTATGCAGCAAAGGCCGGAAAGATCCTGATAGCTTCAAGTCTTGCAACAGGAGCAAAGGTCTGATCATAGTCTATTCCTTCTTCCTGTGAATATCCTTGAGCTACCAATCTTGCTTTGTTTTTGACTATGTTGCCTTGATCATCAAGCTTGTTCCTGAAGACCCACTTGGTGCCAATAACTGGATGGCTCTTTGGTCTTGGAACCAAATCCCAAACCTTGTTTCTTTCAAATTAGTTGAGCTCTTCTTGCATTGCAAGAATCTAGTTTGGATCTTGTTCTGCATCTCTTATGGATTGAGGTTCAACTTGTGATAGGAAACAAGTGTGCATCTGATTTTGATGTAGTTGATGCCTTGTTTGAACACCTGCTAAAATATCTCCAATCACTTGAGATATTGGATGATCTCTAACTGTGATGTGGTCAACAGTTGGAGTTGGTTCAGCAATGATATCCACTTGGGGAATTTGTTCAGCTGTCACTTGATTTAAACTGGCAGCAAGATCTGGATGATCTTCTTCTTCCTCTGTCTTCAAGATTTTGTGTTGATGGAAGTGGTAATATTTCTTTCTGTAGATCTAATCCATTAAGCTCTTCACATAGAGCTGGTACCTGCATAGTATGTTTGGTAGAGGTGGTGTTCCTCTCCTCAAGTAACACGTTAGTCTCATCAAAAGATACATGCATGGACTCTTCTATCTTAAGAGTAGATTTGTTGTAAACTCTATATGCCTTACTAGAAAGAGAATATCCAAGGAAAATGCCTTCAACAGCTCTTGCTTCAAAATTCCTGAGATACTTCTTATCATTGTTGTGCACATAGCATTTACATCCAAATATCTTAAAATAGTTAACCTTAGGCTTTTTATTCTTGAGTAATTCATAGGGAGTTTTGCCCTTAAGTTTATGTATCAGGCTTCTATTCAACACATAATTTGCTGTGCTCGCTACCTCTGCCCAAAAAGAGAGTGGCAAGTTTGCATCAGCAAGCAATGTAGTTGCTGATTGAATAAGGGTTCTATTTTTCCTTACAGCTACCCCATTTTATTAAGGAGTTCTAGGAGTAGAGAAACATTGCCTGATACCTTCTTTTCCACAGAATTCTTTAATCATAAGAGACTCAAACTCAGTGCCATGATCACTTCTGATCAATGCAACT
Organism: Dactylorhiza incarnata; assembly: GCA_033032865.1. NCBI lineage: Eukaryota > Viridiplantae > Streptophyta > Magnoliopsida > Asparagales > Orchidaceae > Dactylorhiza > Dactylorhiza incarnata. The sequence continues at coordinate 7,985,502 of JAWHQI010000068.1, forward strand.
ATAGTAGAGTACTCAATCTTGATGGACCTGAGAAAGTTTGACAGAACACTGAAGGTGTCAGACTTGTTCCTAAGAAAGAACACCCAAGTGAATCTTGAGAAGTCATCAACAATCACTAGAGAGTAATGCTTCCCTCCTAGGCTTTGTATTGCAGTAGGTCCAAAAAGGTCCAAATGCAGCAAATATAAAATCCTAGGTGAATCACTCTTGGATAAAGATTTAAAACTACTTCTAGTTTGCTTACCTAATTGACAAGCCCTGCAGAGTTCATCTCTTGGAGCTTTTTCTTCCACTTCAGCTTTAAAAGCTATGCTTCTCTCCTTCTTGGATGCTGGAGATGAAGTAGATTGCTCAGCTTCTCTGGTTTTGATAAGGTGCTCATAGGATTTGAGTTTGCCTAACAAACTCTCAGTTGAGATCTCATTAAGGCTTCTGACTTCCTTGATTGGCCAGATCCTAGAGTCCCATGTGCTGGGGAAACACATTAGGATCTTATCATTTATCTCAGTGATAGAGATCACATTGTCCAAGGTTTTCAGCTCATTGATTATGAGGCTGAGCCTGTTATACATGTCAGCAACTGTTTCAGATTCTCCCTTTTTGAAATTCTCATATTGAGAAATAAGATGGAATCTTCTATCCTTTCTTTCATCAGTTGATCCTTCAACCATATTGTTGAGAGAGATCCAGATTTCTCTTGCAGAGGTGCATTCCACTACTTTCTGAAAAATGTCATCTGACATTGTTTATGCCAGAATGTTCATAGCTTTAGCATCTGCACTTCTTTGCTTTTTCTGGGCTTTAGTCCACTCAGGTGGTGGAACAACATTGTTGTTAGCTGGTGCTTCAACACTTGTTGTTGTTGGTGTAGGAGGTCCTGTCAAAATAACATTGAAGATTTCCTCATCAATAGAATTCATGTACAACCTATTCATTGCCTTCCATAGTGCAAACTTACTGAGATTGCACATAGGACGTCTTGTGCTAGAATATTCTTTGTTCTGTGCCATGAGTTTTAACAGAAAAAGAAACTCTAAAATAATTTAAGATCTAATTGATCTTTATGATTCAGGTGTTAGACTGTAAAGAATCAACTACCCTCTGATACCAATTGAAAGTAGAGGTTAGATCTTAGATTGACTCTAGAGGGGGGGGGGGAATAGAGTATTAAAACTTTTCCCTTAATTTTATTGCGGAATTAAAATAGTGATATATATATAAGTGTATAGCAGAGTGATTTATAAGAAACTAAATAAAAGCAAATCAGCACAACATAACAACACAGAAAATCACAAGCACAGAGACACAAGGATTTTTATAGTAGTTCCCCAATAAACCTGGGTACGTCTACTCTTCTACCACACTTGGTAGGTGTTGGGTTTTTCTAGAACCATACATCAGATGTAGGCGCAGCGGAAATAAACAGAAACAACCCAAAAATGCTTGGATCGGCCATGAATGTTGAATCAAGAAGTTAATAAAATACTAGGTAAAAATTACCTCAATGGGGTTGGATCAAATCCAACCAAGATGCTCCAAGAGTTGATTCCTGTCGGTGGCAAGAAGAGTTCTCACGTAGAATTATGTCTACGTCTCTACAGAAGTCCACACGAGCCGGGAGAAGAACGACTGCACCTTTGCACTTCCACGAACTGCTAGGTTCGCTCCAGGAAGAACACACACGGCGACGATCGCCGGAGAGGAGGTCGGCGGACGCGATCGAGCGACGGAACTCCTTCCGTCTAGGGTTCGGGCGAGAGCGGAACACTTCCGTCGGCCTTTCACTTCGTAAGTTATCTTGAACCCTAAAACGAAGTCTTATTTATACCCAAAGGATAAACAGCTTCTAGAAGAATCGCTATCCGCAGACCACACATCAGAATAAGGGCTTCTGTTACAATTCGTCGGAATTCCACGGGACAATCCGACGAATTCGACGAATCAGATCAAACGGCAACAATTGCCAAGAATGATCTCTGTAACAATTCGTCGAGTCTTCACGGGACAATCCGACGAATTCGACGAATCACAACAGACGGCAACAATTGCCTAGTCAAGGCTCTCTGTGATAATTCGTCGAGATTCCACGGAATGACCCGACGAATCCCGACGAATTCCGACGAATCCAGACAGACGACAACATTTTGTCGAGTGGAGGATCTCTGTCACAGTTCGTCGAGTTTCCACGGAATGACCCGACGAATCCCGACGAATCCGACGAATCCAATCCGTGTAAACCCGACGAATCCGACGAATCATATCCGACGAATCCAATCCGTGTAAACCCGACGAATCCGACGAATCATATCCGACGAATCCAATCCGTGTAAACCCGACGAATCCGACGAATCATATCCGACGAATTCAGACAGCAACATTTGCTGGACTTCCCCATTCTATATATATGGTGATTGGTAACCTTTACCAACACAGTCAATCTTCCAACTTCTCCACATGCTCTTATGTGCGAACCTGCAGGCTCATATCGCGTTGGCAGTGAGATTACATGTTTGACCACTTCTAGATCACAATAGCAACTCCAACAGTCTCCCACTTGATCTTGAAAGTATCAAACCAAAAACCTCACAAACAATGAGCGGCATCTAGCAATGCATCATTGCTCCCCAAGCAATAAGAGTTCATAACTCATAAGCCTTTATGACCAATGTTCCAGCGTTGTCTTTGTCCCTTTGTCCCTTACATCCGGAAAGAACTAGAGGTATGGACCGTGTCACCCTCATAATAGCTCAATCCAAGTTTCTTGATCTAGAACGGACTTCCAGAGAATGGTGAGCTCAATATCACATATTGACTCTACCAAGCATGGCCATGCATTTCTCAGTCCAATTCCATCAAGGGGCCCATGGATGCAACTCCTGTTATATAGGAGGACAAATCCCATATCTGCTCACACCCAAACACCCAAATGATTCGTAACGTACCCAACGACCACCCTTATCATCAACCTTCTTCAAGGAAGACTTTAGATGACATCAAAGCACGCTCTTCCTCACTCGGTGAATGCTGTGACTTCAGGTCAAAGGACCACAACACCATTGTCAAATGAGACCTACTTGTGACACTTTTAAGTAACAATCCACAAAGTAGTCTCAGGTTGGGTCTGTCCAGTACAACTTGTTCACTAACAAGTACCCATGTGATGACTTGATATCACAATATCATGACCTGTGAGAACCGGTCATCAGTCAACACACATGCTAGTCTTAATGTATCATCATCACCCTTAGCTTCTACGATGATACCTCGACCAGGGACCTTTTAAGAATGAAGCTTCAAAATCATAGGCTCTCACATTCAAGTCTCGTACTTGATGTCCTATGGAAGCGAACATTCTAAGGGTATTTATCACGAATTTTATTCTATCATATAGAAACAGTATATCGTAATAAAAGAACTTGCCATTAATTGTAAAAAGAAATAATTGGTACACAATTCATCATATGAATAAATTTTGAACAGCCAACAGAATATTTATTTTACATGCAACCCACAAGACTCCCACTAGAGTTGATCATTCAGGTATCGTATACCCATGGATCTAGTATGACCATCATGCTTTCTCTGCGCGAGAGGCTTTGTCAGTGGATTTGCAATATTCTCCTCAGTCGGCACTCTGCAAATGCTCACATCTCCTCGTTCGACAATCTCACGAATAAGATGGAACCGCCGAAGTATGTGCTTGGAGCGCTGATGGGATCTAGGTTCCTTAGATTGTGCAATTGCACCATTGTTATCACAGTAGAGAACTACGGGACCAACAATGCTAGGAACTACATCTAGCTCGCCGATGAATTTCCTAATCCATACAGCCTCCTTCGCTGCATTAGCTGCAGCGATATACTCGGCCTCAGTTGTAGAATCAGCAACTGTCTCTTGCTTGGAACTCTTCCAGCTCACAGCTCCTCCATTCAGGCAAAACACAAACCCTGACTGAGACTTTGAATCATCCTTATCAGTTTGGAAGCTAGCATCCGTGTAACCACTTACAACGAGCTCTTCCTCTCCACCATACACCAAGAATACATCCTTAGTCCTTCTCAAGTACTTCAGGATATTCTTTACGGCTATCCAGTGACATTCACCGGGATCAGACTGATACCTGCTAGTCATGCTCAAAGCAAAAGAGACATCGGGTCGAGTACATAACATTGCATACATGATTGACCCAATTGCCGAAGCATATGGAATCAACTTCATGCGGTCCTTATCTTCACAAGATTTTGGACACTGGTCCTTAGAGAGATTCACACCATGAGACATGGGCAAAAATCCTTTCTTGGACTCAAGCATGTTGAACCGCTTCAACACCTTGTCAATGTACGTACTCTGGGTCAAACCCAGCAACTTCTTCGATCTATCTCTATAGATCTTAATACCGAGTATGTAAGTCGCTTCACCCAAGTCCTTCATAGAAAAGCAGTTCCCTAGGTTGTTCTTAACAACTTTCAGGGTAGGTATGTCATTCCCGATCAGCAGTATGTCATCTACATACAATATCAGGAAGACAACAATGCTCCCACTGATTCGCTTGTAAACACACGGTTCATCTTCATTCTTGACAAAACCAAACTCTTTGATCTTCTTATCAAAACGAAGATTCCAACTTCTAGAGGCCTGTTTCAGTCCATAGATGGACCTATTCAGCTTGCATATTTTAGTGGCTTCATTTGGGGATACAAAACCCTCAGGTTGTGTCATGTACACTTCCTCAAGGAGGTTTCCATTTAGGAAAGCCGTTTTGACATCCATCTGCCAGATCTCGTAGTCATAATACGCAGCAATAGCAAGCAATATCCTAATGGACTTTACCATGGCAACAGGGGAAAAGGTCTCATCATAGTCAATACCATGAATTTGCTTGAAACCCTTAGCCACCAGTCGCCCTTTGAATGTCTGTACATTCCCATCCATGTCGGTCTTCTTCTTGAAGACCCACTTGCACCCTATGGGTCGTACCCCTTCAGGTGGTTCCACCAAGTTCCAAACTTGGTTTATATACATGGAGTCCATTTCGGATTTCATAGCCTCAAGCCATTTGTCGGAGTCCGGTCCATTCATAGCCTCTTGGTAGGTTGCTGGTTCATCATCATGATCCATAAGCAACACATTACCTATTTGAGACACGAGAAATCCATATCTCTCAGGCTCAAATCTTGGTCTACCAGATCTACGTAGGACTTGTGTTTCGTGAGCAGGTTCTCTAGCTACAACATCTTGTAGTCCTGGCTCAGAATCCAACTCTGGTTCATTCACTATTTGTGGTTCTTGAACTTCTTCAAGTTCTACCTTTTGCGTCTTTCTTGATAAGAACTCTTTCTCCAAGAAGACACCCGTCCTTGCGACAAACACTTTGCCCTCAGACGGTAGGTAAAAGTAATATCCCTTCGTTTCCTTAGGATATCCCACCAGATAACACTTATCTGATTTGGGTTCCAGCTTGTCAGGCATTTGACGTCGTACGTATGCCTCACAGCCCCAAATTTTAATGAACGACATACTAGGACGCTTCCCAGTCCATATCTCATATGGTGTCTTTAGAACCGTTTTCGTCGGAGCGCGATTCAGTGTTATTGCAGCAGTCTCTAAAGCAAAACCCCAAAAGTAAACAGGCAAGTCTGCATGACTCATCATCGACCGTACCATGTCTAACAGAGTACGATTTCTCCTCTCAGACACACCATTATGCTGCGGTGTCCTAGGTGGAGTGAGCTGTGATACAATACCACACTCTTTCAGATGATCACGGAACTCATGACTCAGGTATTCGCCACCTCGATCAGATCGGAGTGCTTTAACCCTTTTACCCAATTGGTTCTCCACTTCATTCTTAAACTCTTTGAACTTTTCAAAGGTTTCGGATTTGCACTTCATAAGATACACGTATCCGTATCTACTGAAATCATCAGTAAATGTAACGAAGTAGAAATACCCACCTCTAGCCATAGAACTCATGGGTCCGCATACATCACTATGTACAACACCCAAGAGATCCTCAGCCCTCTCAGTATAACCAGTGAAAGGGGCTTTAGTCATCTTGCCTAATAAACAAGACTCACATCGCTCAAATGATTCATAATCAAATGAGTCCAATAGTCCATCTCTATGGAGCTTGGATATGCGCTTCTCGTTTATATGGCCCAAACGACAATGCCAGAGATATGTAGGATTTGAGTCATTTGTTCTTAGTCTTTTATTATTATCTACATTATAGATCGGATGGTCCAGGTTCAAAACATAAAGACCATTAAACAATTGAGCTACAGCATAACAAACATCATTCTTAAATATAGAACAACAATTGTTCTTAATTATAAAAGAAAATCCAATCATGTCCAAACATGAAATGGATATTATGTTTCTAGTTATGGCCGGAACAAAATAACAATTATTAAGTTCTATTACAAGCCCACTGGGCAAAGAAAGACGGTAAACCCCTACGGCTACAGCAGCAACTCTTGCTCCATTGCCGACACGGAGGTCCACCTCTTCTTTACTCAGCAATCTCCTCCTTCCTAGTTCCTGCACATTTGTACAAATGTGAGAACCACATCCGGTATCCAATACCCAAGATGAAGGAGCAGAAAGGTTTATCTCTATAACGTAAATATCCGAAGCGGAAGTCATACCTCCCTTCATTTTCTGCAGACCCTCAATGTACGAAGGACAATTCCTCCTCCAATGACCAGCCTTGCCACAGTGGTGGCATTTCCCTTCCTTCACCGTGCTCTTCTTTTTCAGTGCAGAAGATTTGGGCTCAAGATGTGACTTAGGTCCCACCTTCGTCTTCTTGAAGCCCTTGGCCTTACCCTTGCCTTTATGTACCATCAATATGGGACTAGCAGGCTTGGCCTTCTTCATGTTTATTTCGACAGTTCGCAACATGCCTAGGAGCTCGGGCAGTGTCTTGTCTATTTCATTCATGTTATAGTTCAAGACGAACTGCTCATAACTATCCGGCAACGATTGCAGGATAAGATCTGTGGCCAACTCTTGACCCAGAGGAAAACCCAGTCTCTCCAGGTTCTCTATATACCCAATCATCTTGAGTACGTGAGTACCAACCGAGTCTCGAGCTCCCATTTTGCACTGAAATAAGGCCTTCGTGACATCGAACCTCTCTTGACGAGCTTGCCCTTGAAACATTTTCTTTAGGTGCTCGTCAATCTCCTTGCACCCCATGTTCTCGTGTTGCTTCTGAAGCTCAGAGTTCATGGTGGCAAGCATAAGGCACTCGACGTCTAAGGCGTCATCGGTATACTTCTTATAAGCATCCTTATCAACACGGGACGAGTTCCCGGTCGGCACCTCGGGGGCTTCTTCTTCCAAGACGTAGAGCTTTCGCTCTTGCCTGAGAACAATTCTCAGGTTCCTATACCAGTCCATATAGTTCGTCCCACTAAGCTTGTCCTTCTCAAGGATAGCTCTTAGGGACAAGGTGGAGTGTGAACCACTTGCCATGGAATTCTACAAGAATTCATGCAGAATCTAATTAGTACCTTAATTTCAAAATACAATTTATTTTTAATTTGGACTTTAATTAAATACTCCCACTATTTTATTCAAAATGATAGCCCTCACTATCAATTCGGAGAGTCCATGCGAGCTACTCTCTTAGTGGACAAGATCCGTATTTCACCAACACCACGAGTCCGCTTTGGCGTTCCTCTCATAATGCGGTTATTTAGGTAGGCAACGCTTGCCAATTGCATCCTCATGCAATTCTTGTATGGCTGGTGAATAACTCCTTATTCGCATCCATCATATGGAGCATGCCAACCCTATGCCTCTAGGCACTCAACCTTTGAGGTCACCTAGTTAAGTTAGACCCGATGTCGACAGTGGGATATCACAATTATCCGCTCGCACCCTTACCAAGATAGATTAATGCACCTTGCTTTGGCAAGCCCACACTTCATCGATCGAGGCAGGAAGAGTGTCATCCATCGGAAGGCATCCGAACACTTAATATTTGATGAAGGGATTTTAATTTTAATAATAGGTTAACACTTAACCATGATCAACATTTGATCAAAGTGCACATCCACAGAAAAACAAACTTTCTAAAATCCTCATGCATCCCTTATGTGCACTACATAAGACTATCAACCTTTGATAGATGAAAGGGCTAAATCTGGACATTTAGAACTCTTCCAAATCTTCAGATTTACATGCATTGGACAAAGGCAAAGACAACTCGACTTAAAGCAGTAGACAAGCTCGTCTCTCATTGTTGGATTCAAAATCCAAAACAATAGAAGGGTTCATTAACCACTTGAGGGACGGTTACTGCTAAGGAGACAACAATTTCTAACAATTAGAAATTACCACGAAATCCCAGACGTTCCTGGCGGGGTTCCAAGACCCCCTTTTAAAAATCATCAACATTTGATGTTCCAGGAAGAAATCTTGACATTTAGAACGCTTCTAAATACCTAGATTTGCACGTACTGGAATAACCAAACTTCTGAAACAACATCCAAGACCAGAACCTGGCTCTGATACCACTGTTGGGTTTTTCTAGAACCATACATCAGATGTAGGCGCAGCGGAAATAAACAGAAACAACCCAAAAATGCTTGGATCGGCCATGAATGTTGAATCAAGAAGTTAATAAAATACTAGGTAAAAATTACCTCAATGGGTTGGATCAAATCCAACCAAGATGCTCCAAGAGTTGATTCCTGTCGGTGGCAAGAAGAGTTCTCACGTAGAATTATGTCTACGTCTCTACAGAAGTCCACACGAGCCGGGAGAAGAACGACTGCACCTTTGCACTTCCACGAACTGCTAGGTTCGCTCCAGGAAGAACACACACGGCGACAATCGCCGGAGAGGAGGTCGGCGGACGCGATCGAGCGACGGAACTCCTTCCGTCTAGGGTTCGGGCGAGAGCGGAACACTTCCGTCGGCCTTTCACTTCGTAAGTTATCTTGAACCCTAAAACGAAGTCCTATTTATACCCAAAGGATAAACAGCTTCTAGAAGAATCGCTATCCGCAGACCACACATCAGAATAAGGGCTTCTGTTACAATTCGTCGGAATTCCACGGGACAATCCGACGAATTCGACGAATCAGATCAAACGGCAACAATTGCCAAGAATGATCTCTGTAACAATTCGTCGAGTCTTCACGGGACAATCCGACGAATTCGACGAATCACAACAGACGGCAACAATTGCCTAGTCAAGGCTCTCTGTGATAATTCGTCGAGATTCCACGGAATGACCCGACGAATCCCGACGAATTCCGACGAATCCAGACAGACGACAACATTTTGTCGAGTGGAGGATCTCTGTCACAGTTCGTCGAGTTTCCACGGAATGACCCGACGAATCCCGACGAATCCGACGAATCCAATCCGTGTAAACCCGACGAATCCGACGAATCATATCCGACGAATCCAATCCGTGTAAACCCGACGAATCCGACGAATCATATCCGACGAATTCAGACAGCAACATTTGCTGGACTTCCCCATTCTATATATATGGTGATTGGTAACCTTTACCAACACAGTCAATCTTCCAACTTCTCCACATGCTCTTATGTGCGACCCTGCAGGCTCATATCGCGTTGGCAGTGAGATTACATGTTTGACCACTTCTAGATCACAATGGCAACTCCAACAGTAGGATCCACTAGGTTTTTGATCAGGTGCCCTAACACCAAGGGGTTTTTGATCAGGTGTCCACACACCAAGTGAGCTTTTGATCAGGTGCTCTAACCAAACCACGGGTTTTTGTTCAGGTGCCCTGCCACCAAAAGGTTAACTTTTGAAGGGAGTTAGAACCCTGTACAAGATGGAATAAAAGGGGTTAGAATGTTCTTCTCTGTCAACAATCTGAGAGAAGACTCTAGTGGATTGATGGTGTAAAGCTCCCCCTGTCTGATTGAAATTCTTGACAGCTTGAGGATGGAGCTTTCTCTAGAATGAAATATCTTCTTTGATGAGCTGATGAATCTGAGAGACAGAAATTCCTCAGATTATTGTTGCTCTAATGAAGATTTGAACTTGCAGCAGAAAACTGAGAGAGATTGATCTTGAAGATGTTGTTCTCAGAGAATGTGAGGTGTTGCTTGAGGAAGATAGTCTTTCTTTTTCTTTCTGAATATTTTTTTCTCTCGACTGATGTTCTGATATATTCTCTTTTGTTCAGATATCTTTCTTCCGATATTCTGTTTCCTTGGAAAGAATGATAACTAATTTGAAATTCAAATCTCTGAATAGGAATAGAATAATCTGTATTAAATCTTTCCTTGGAACTTCCACTGATTCAGCAAATCTTAATTCCTTTCCCCTTTAATAAATGATATCCTTTTCCAATATAAGCCAACGGCTATTTTCTCGGGAAGAGAATGGAAAGGGGGATAGAATAAAGGAAGGATAAAATCTGTCTTATCTAGAAGAATAACTCATAATGAAGAATAGAATGAATCTGATAGTTGAACTGAGTTCAGAGAATTAGAATAACTGATCTGAATAGACTGAGAGAAAATTCGTCGAGCTGAGATAAGAATTTGTCGACTGAAGGATCAGTTCGTCGAACTGAACATCTGATAAACATTCATCGAACATAGACTGGAGTTCGTCGATCTCAATTTAGAGTTCGTCAAACTGAAGGATTCGTCGACCGCTGAGCCGCTGGGTATTGAAGATCATCGACCACTGTGACTGAAGTAAGCCGTTCGTCGAATGCAGAGTGTAAGCCGTTCGTCGAATGCAGAGTGTAAGCCGTTCGTCGAACGCAGAGAGCAGTTCGTCAAACGCAGTCTTGAGTTCGTCAAACGCAAAAACTTAGAGAAATTATAAGTTGTAGCTATCTTATCAGCCTAAAACTATGACCCTTAGACAATACATTGGGGGTCAACTTAATCCTAGTCAACACATAGTAATCCTAGCCCAAATCAGTAATAGGGTTGTTCCAACAGTTACTCATGGTGGAGGGGGAGAGGAAGAAAAATAAAATTGCATGAAGGAAAATTACTAAGTAAAAAGAGAGGTGAAGTAAACTATGCCAACTTTTATTGAAATGAAAAACTATTACAACTCTTAAGCAAGATTTCCATCTAGAAAAATAAGGATTACAAGCTTAATAAACTAGTGCATGGAAGAAATCTAGTACATTGCATGAGAAGAAAAAGAAAACATGAAAGTTTAAAGAGACATGAACATGAAATGGAAAAACTCACTATCAGCTCTAGCAGCACCTCCTCCTCTCCAAATTTCTCAACCCTGGACTCAAGGAGAGCCCTGAAATTTATAGGAAAAATTTCAAGTTACACGCCCCTTGGTCACGGGCGTGACCTAGGGCGTGTAAACACTGTTAACATCGGACCCGGCAGTGGCGTGGGCTTTGCGTGACGGCGCGAGAAATTCGGACATTACATGCCCGTGTAACTTGGGTCACGGGCGTGTACTTAGACGGCTTCATTTAATGCGGCATGGGTCTTTCATGCGGCGTGGCAGTGTGCAGGGATCACGTGGGAAAGTCACAGGCGTGACATATGGGTCACGGGCGTGACTCATGTTGACTTCTCGGCGGCTTCTCCACGTCTCTACGGCAGCACGCTGGGAAGATTCTAAAATTACACGCCCCTTGGCCACGGGCGTGACCTTGGGTCACGGGCATGACCTAGGGCGTGACTTGCTGTGGGCTAGCTCAATTAGCGTGGCATCGACTCTGGTTTGATCTTTAGGTTACATGCCCCTTGGCCACGGGCGTGACCTTGGGCGTGACTTGTAAATTTCACCAATTTCTCCCAAAATTCTGCAAATATTGGAATTAAGCCAAGTTAGAATCAAAATTTCAAGAAGAACTACTTATAACCTAAAATTGACATGAAAAGGAAAAAATCATTTTTAATAATTACAAAACATTTCTATTAAAAACTTATATAAATACTACTTATCAAGTGGATCCAGCAAAAATCCGGGCAGTACGGGATTGGCCACCGCTAAAGACGACCACTATTGTGCGGAGCTTCTTGGGACTTGCTGGTTATTACCGAAAGTTTGTTCAGGGGTTTTCCCAGATAGCCCTCCCACTCATATCCCTGACAAAGAAGGATACTGCATTCGATTGGATGTCGCAATGTGAGGCGGCCTTCCAGGACATAAAGGGTCGGCTTACGATGGCTCCCATCCTTGCCCTTTCATCGGGAAAGGAAGGATTCCAGGTGTACACAGATGCGTCTTACCAGGGGATGGGTGTCATTCTGATGCAGAACGGGCAATAGCTAATCTTTGTCAGTGTGAGGCCAAATTGCTTAAAATGAAGGATTCTCACGCGGAGAATATTGCCTAATCTGGGATAGCGCGGTGGTAGCGTTAGCGTAGGCGCTAGCTCCAAGGCTATAAAAAGGACCCCTTGGATCCGTCTTCTTCATCCTCTCCCCCTCCCAAATTCCAGAGCTTCATGCCACTTCATATAGATGAAGGTTTAGAGAGATACTCCCACTAATCTATGAAGGCTTAAGGAGATCCGTGGAGAATATTTCAACATGCGTTATCATCGTGACGAAAGACCGCATCGACTATGATCATACTCTGCGGGTCTTCGTCTACTTCTCCAAGAGATCCACATAGAGGGAGTTTTTTAATATTATTGTTCTTTTCATTCTTGTAATCGCTTAGTAAATTCGCCTAGTGTTGGCGACTAGGTCTGGGTAGGACTTAGAGCAGAAATTTGCCTCGTGTTGGCGACTAGGTCTAGGGTGTAGATCTAGGGGTGCTCGAAGCCATATCCAGGGAAGGATTGGCTAGAGCGGCTTGAGGCCGTATCCGGGGAAGGATAGTCTAAAGCCACCGGTTCGTGGGGATACGATTCGGTATAGAAAACAAAAAGAGTTTTTATTATTCGCCTTCGATTTCTAGCGTCATAGAAATCTAGTTTTGTTATAATTTTATTAATAGTAATCATGTCTCTCTTTGTGTAATTAAATTGATTTGTTCTTCATTTTTCTAAATTGGTAATTATTTTCTCTTTCATTATAAATCAATTTAAATCTTTATTCTAAATCGCTATTTTAATCTCTTAGCTTTTCAAGTTTATTAAAATATAATAATAGTTTTAAAACTCTTATTCACCCCCCACCTCTAAGGGTGCCTACAGATCCAACAAGTTGTATCAGAGCAGGTTATTCCAAATCGGCTTAACAACCGGGAATAATGGCGTCTCATGATCTCGCTTCTATTAGTGTGGGGAATTTTTATGAAGAATGAAAATCACTAGCACCACCTTTATTTGAAAGAAAAAATTATAAAGGGTGGAAATTTTTAATGGAAGAGTTTATTAAAAATTTAGATATCGAAGCATGGAATATACCAATAGTAAGACCAACGGATGAATTAAATAAAAAGGAACGACACCTAAATACAAAGACTTTGAATAGTATCTTTTGTGCTTTATCTCAAGAAATTTTTAAATTAATATATTGTTTTTCTAGTGCATACAAAGTATGGAATTTTCTTGAAGAAATGTATGATTTTCCTCTCGCAGGTATAGAACAAACACAGGAGGAGAAGGACATACAAGCATCCACCTCTATTCAAGATGATCTCTCTCGTAGCAATATCATGGAAATCATGGAAATTTACTTAGACAAAGAGAGCAACTCATCGAGAGAAGATGAAAATTCATCTATAAAAGAGGAAGGCCTAGAAGATGAAAAAGAAACTTCATGTTCACATCTTAACTCTTCTGATAGCGCTGTAAGAAAGTCTAATTCTTTTTCTTATTTCCATGTACTAAAAATTGCTAAACGTAAAATGAAGAAATTGAAAATTGCTAACAAAAATTTACGTTTAGAAAATAAAAGATTAAAAGCTAATTCAGAATCTAAATGTGATGTGGCTTCTCCATCTTGCTCAAAAATTGAAATCATAAAACCTTGTTTTGATTGTAATAATATTAATGAAAAAATCAAGGATTTTGAAAAAGAACTATTAATTGTAAAAGAACAAAATGAAAAATTTTCTTTAGAAAATTCAACTTTGAAAAGTGATTGTGCTACGTGCCAAAACTATAAAATTGAAATCAAGGAGATGGACGAAACATTTGAGTAATTTAGAAATGACTATCAAAATCATATTGAATTTATTGTTTCCTCTCTTAAAAATAACATAATAGCTTATAATAAAGCTAGACATAATCTTAAGATCAAGAATGATGAATTAAAATAAAAAATCAACTTGCTTATGAAAATTATAAATAAAAATTCACAATATCAAGAAATATCCAAAAGCATGTTGAATATGAATATCTTAACTAAACCCAATAATGGGAGTAAGAAACACAAAGTATTTGTAAATCAAAGTCAAAATCACCATTATTTACAAAATCATGTTTCTCCAAACTTAAAATTAAAATTACACAAATTTCCTATAAACAATAACTTCAATAATCATTACAGTCATAATCTTCAACATAAAGATAATCATAATGGAAATTTGAAGCATAAGAATAACATTAAACCTAAGTATGAGTGGAGACCCAAAATTAAAGCTGAAACGTTAACTCGACTTGAAAGGGTTGTTTCATTCTCATCTCCCCAAAAGTCATCTCGTTATATTTGGGAACCCAAAGGAACCACCACACTTGGTCCCCTTTGGATACCTAAATCTCTTATTCATTAGGAATCACCAAATGCATGAAGTAGAATATTTTCAAAAATAAAATATACAAATTTCTACTTCATAATATGCTTTAATGTCTTTTTATTTTTCTTTTTGTTCTCTAATTTGTAAGCTATCATGTTATGGTCATCTTATATATAATTGGAAATATGATCTTATCTCTTAAAACTTAATGAGTTTATAAATCAAATTGATCAAAATTCAAAATCATATTTTATTTTGATGACTTATCTATTTTTCTTATATTCATTGCATATAAATATCTTATATTATCCATATGAATCAAACTCTAAATTTGTTATGCGATATTTATCTAAATTAATAAAATCATGAACTTCACTTTTTCTCTTTCAAAATTCTTTTGAGAGATGTCCATAGTTCATAAATCTTTCTTAAACCTATTTTTATGCTTGAACATCACTTTACATTAAAATCATCTAAATCATGCTTATTTGGCTTTTTTCGAACATGAAATCCTGTGCTTACATTCCTATCATTTTCAACATACATTATATTGATAAATATAAGCATTAGAAAAATCAAAATGATGATATAAGAAAATATATATCATGGCATGGTCATCAAATAAAATATTTGAAATTTGACTTTGTCCCCTAAAGCCTAAATGAAGTTTGCAAATCAAATTATATCAAAAGTAAAAGTCAGGTTTTCATTTATAAATGAACAATCAATTATCACTAAAATCATGCATATCTGTTTTGTTCAATCATGTCTTCTTTGTTTGCATATCCTATAATATTAAGCTTAAATGGTTGTGCAAAACTAAAGAATTAAGGTTTAATGAATATGGAGCCCATGTTCTAAAATTTTAACTTCTGCAACTTTTTGCGATTTCTTCTCGTCACTTAACTTCATTAGACAGGTCTTACAATGCACAAACATAATTAAGCAAAATCGGAAGTGAAATTGAAGAAAATCTAGGCTATATGATTAAAATAAGCACTCTTTGTGAGCTAACACAGGCGCTAGGACCTAACGCCGGCGCTATCTCAAGTGTCCGATTTTATGTAATTTTGAAATTCTGAAAAATCACTAAAAATATATTACCTTATATGTACTACTCATTTTTGCATTTATGCCATTAATTGATATTTGAAAAAAAAATTAAAATAAAAAAAAAACTACAAAAGCCAAAATTGCAAAAATATTTTCGTCTCTTCGATTCTTTGTTCACTTGTTCAATTTCTATTTCTATATGCAAAAATCAAGTACAAAAATATAAAACAAAGAATTATCAAAAATCATTTTTTGAACTAAAACTTTTCTATTTACATGTACCATGTTTTAAAGAGTTCCCTCACAGGGTGAATCCCATCACATCACATCTCCTAGTACCGGGTGAATCCCTCACAGGGTAAACTTCGGGAAGTCCAAGATCAATCTTAAGAGTTCAAACTTTAAATCAAAATTATTTTTTCAAAATATCAAAAATATTGTATGGACTTTATTGTGAAAATCAAGCATGATTTAATCCATCATTTAGACCGTCTACAATATTACAATTCCTCTTTCCAAACTACTTTGAACATTGTTTTTATCATGCATTGATATATCTACTCATATGTGCACCAATTGTAATGAAAAGGTTGTGTAGAACCAAGCTTAGCATGCCTCTAAGTATGAGTAAATGTTTTATGGTTGATAATGATTTTTATTCACTCACTTATTTTGGCAAAGTCTACTTGTGCTTTTAATCTAAGAATGCTTGTTTGAGAATTGTATATGTACAATGAATTAAACTTTGCACAAGTATCTTACCTACACCACCTTTATTTGCACTCTTAATATTTAAGAAAAGTGGTTGTCTTTTCAAATTACATTGGTTTGCAAAATAAGTGTATTCAGAGAACTTTCTACAAAAAAATAATCATGAAATAAATTAACAAGGATAACTCCACCAAGCACTACTTGAACTGTACAACCCCGTATTTGCCGAGTGAGTCCCCGGGGCTTATAATGTCTTCAGGCCCAACAGTTTTTAGCGCTGACACCAGGCAAGAACGAGGGGGCGAGCGGTGGAGGCGGAGGCCTCCCGCTCGCCCAGCCCGTAAGCGGGGCGGGGGGGCGAGCCGGAGGCATGCGGCTTCCTGGGCTCACCCCCGCCCCAGCAAGGGGGGAGAGCCGGAGGCGTGCAGCCTCCTGGGCTTGCCCCACCCCAGCAAGGGGGGCGAGCCAGAGGCGTGCAGCCTCCTAGGCTGCCCCCTCCCCAGCAAAGGGGGCGAACCGGAGGCGTGCGGCTTCTTAGGCTCGCCCCCTCCCTAGCTAGGGGGTGAGCCGGATGCGTGCGGCCTCCTGGGTTCGCCCCTGCCCCTACTAGTGGCGAGGGGAGGAGCTGCAGGCCCCTCTCGCCCCACCCCAGCTAGGGGGCGAGTGGAGGAGCCGCAGGCCCCTCTCGCCCCGCCCTAGCTAGGGGGCGAGAGGAGGAGCCGCACGCTCCTCTCGCCCCTCCCCAGCTAGGGGGCGAGAGGAGGTGCCGCAGGCCCCTCTTGCCCCGCCCCAGCAAGGGGGGCGGGACCCGAGGCGTGCGGCCTCCTGGTCTCGCCCCCGCCCCAGTAAGGGGGGCGAGACCCGAGTCCAGCGTCCTTCTGGTCTCGCCCCCGCCCTAGCAAGGGGGGCGGGACCCAAGGCTGGCGGCCTCCTGGTCTCGCCCCCACCCCAGTAAGGGGGGCAAGATAGGAGGCAGATGGCCTCCTGGTCTCGCCCCCGCCCTAGCAAGGGGGGCGAGACCTGAGGTAGGTGGCCTCCTGGTCTCGTCCCCGCCCCAGCAAAGGGGGCGAGACCCGAGGCGGGCGGCCTCTTGGTCTCGCCCCTGCCCCAGCAGGGGTGAGCTCAGGAGGGAGGGGCCCTCCCGGCTCGCCCAGCGCAGTGAGGGGGCCGAGCAAGGGAGGAGGTCAGCCCCCTCTTGCCCGGCCCCGGGAAGGTATTTAGGAATGCGTTTAGCGCCTCAGAACAGTGGGATTTAGCTATTTGCAGGCCAAATTCGGGGGTATTTTTGTAATCTCGTAGGCCAGATTGTGGCTATCAGCATACCAAGTTCAAAATCCTATAAATAAGACCAGTGGGGGCACCTTTGAAGAGAGATCTCTCTATCTCTCTTTTGGCTATCTCTCTCCCCAATTTCCTTTGTTGGGTGGAGAGAGCCTCCAAAGGTGCCCAAGCTTAGTATTGGCTTGGGAGGGGAAGTGCTCTAAGATATTCCGGGTGTGTGGTGGGACCTCTTCGCTAAGCCTTTGGCCTTGTTCCTAGTTCCTTAGCCTCTTAGCATAGAGCTCTCCCTTGGGAGGAGTAAGTGTGAGGTCACCCCCCAACTAGTTGAGTGCCCGAACACCACAGAGACCAATTTATTGGTTTCAACATTATGGTGCGGTGAGCGTGGAGAGTGACCAACATAAGAAACTCTCAAGATGAGCTCCATGTATGGAGGTGGAGGAGGATCCAACCCAGGCCACTCGCAGCCCCCAGTGGCTGGAGTGACGTTGGAGATGTTTGAAAATTTCAAGCGGGAGGTCATGCAGACCTCGCAGGTAGATTTCGCCACGATAGGCAAAAGCATGAGAGGAAGTGGTCTGGAGGTCTCGCTTCAGCAGGTGGGCGAGAGCACTCTCGGCCAGCAATCCAGGAAGGAGGTGCTGGGAGGGGGTAAGTGGGGAGGTCCCAGGCCCCCACTCGCCCAGCCCCAAGGGGGCGAGTGGGGATATCCCAGGCCCCCACTCGCCCAGCCCCAAGGGGGCGAGTGGGGAGGTGTCATACCCCATCTCGCCCAGCCCCAGTGGAGGGCGAGCAAGGGAAGTACTTTATGTGAGCTGATCCTCTCGGCCCCGGTACCAGAGGGGTTCGGAGGGCTAGAGATGTCTTACTACTCCGTCAAGGATGACCAGTCCTGCACCTGCAGTGGTTTGAGGACATGGTCTCCATCAGGACCATGTCGAACGCTTTCAAGTGCCGGCTCTTTGCGACCACTTTGAAGGAGAAGGCAAGGGATTGGTTCCACCAGCTCCCTGGTGGGTGAAAAAATAAATGTGCTCGGGCGAAAAAATTGCGCCCGGGTGAAAAAATCGTGCCCCGGGCGAAAAAAACGCGTTCGGGCTAAAAAATCACGCTCGACCGAAATAAACGCACCCGGGAGAAATAAAATGTGCCCGGTCGAAATAAACGCGCCCGGGCGAAAAAATTACGCCAGAGCGAAAAAATCGCGACCAGCGAAAATATGCGCCCGGGTGAAATAAACGCGCCCGGGCAAAAAAATCGCGCCCGAGCAAAAAAATCGCTCCCGGGCGAAAAAATCGCGCCCGACCGAAATAAACGCGCCCAGGAGAAATAAAATGCGCACGGGCGAATTAAACGCTCCCGAGCAAAAAAATCGCGCCCGGGCGAAATAATCGCGCCCGGGAGAAAAAATCGCGCCCCGGCGAAAAATCGCGGCCGGCGAAAAAATCGCGCACAGGCGAAAAAATTGAGCCCAGGCGAAATGAATGCGCCTGGGCGAAAAAATCGCGCCCGGGCAAAAAATCGCGCCCGGGCAAAAAATCGCGCCCGGGCGAAAAAATCGCGCCCTGGGCGAAAAAATTGCGCCCGCCGAAAAAATCGCATCCGGGCAAAAAAATCGCACCAAGGCGAAAAAATCGCGCCGGACCGAAATAAACGCGCCCGGGAGAAATAAAATGCGCCCGGTCGAAATAAACGCACTCAGGCGAAAAAATCGCGCCCGGGCGAAAAAATCGCGACCGGGCGAAAATATGCGCCCGGGTGCAACAAACGCGCCCGAGAAAAATAATCGCGCCCGCGCCAAAAAATCGCGCACCGGCGAAAAAAATGCGCACCGGGCGAAAAAATCGCGCCCCGGGCGAAAAAATCACGCCCCGGGCGAAAAAATCAAGACCGGGCGAAAATATGCGCCCGGGCGAAAAAATCGCGCCCGGGCGAAAAAATCGTGTCCGGGCGAAAAATAGAGACCGGGCGAAATAAACGCGCCCGGGAGAAATAAAACGCGCACTGGCGACTTAAACGCGCCCGAGCGAAAAAATCGCGCCCGGGAGAAATAAACGCGCCCGGACAAAATAATCGTGCCCGGGCGAAAAATCGCGCCAGGGCGAAAAAATCGCGCCCGGGCGAAAAATCGAGCCCCGGCGAAAAAATCGAGCACGGGGGAAAAATCGAGCCCGGGCGAAAAAAGCACGCCTGGGCGAAAAATGCGCGCCCGACCGAAAAATGCGCTGGTCAAAAAATGTGTGCCCGAGTCGAAAAACGCGCGCCCGAGTGAAAAAAGAGCGCCCGGGCGAAAAATACCCGGTTGGCCGAAAAATGCCCCCCGGGAGAAAAATACGCGCGGCTGAAAAACGCGCGCTGGAGCGAAAAATCGCGTTCCCGGGCAAAAAACGCCCACCTTGGAGAAAAGTGAACGTCCGGTCGAAAAGCACACGCCCGACCGAAAAACTCGTCCCCGACTGAAAATCACACCCTGCAGGAAAACGCACGCTCGGGCGAAAAACCCGTCAGTGGGTCGAAAAACTCTTGCGTAAACATTTGATTATGCGGAAAACCTATGGGCGGAGGTAAGAATTGTTATTTGATTTTTTTAGTTCATAGTAAAAGCCATGAGTTTTCACATGAAAGTCAATATCCGCTTAAATTTCGTTGCGCCGAACACTAGAATTAGATTTCTAATCTCCAATGTCAATTCCATAAAGCTAATTCCGTCCAAACGAACGGACCCTTAGAGAACTTTAACAATTTTCTAAATACTATCATGACGTGGATGCCAACAGATATGTATGAATTGGAACTACTCATGAGTCATGCAGGAATTGAAATTATTCTTGAATCCTATTTTACTTCCC
Organism: Dactylorhiza incarnata; assembly: GCA_033032865.1. Lineage (NCBI taxonomy): Eukaryota > Viridiplantae > Streptophyta > Magnoliopsida > Asparagales > Orchidaceae > Dactylorhiza > Dactylorhiza incarnata. The sequence goes on from JAWHQI010000068.1 coordinate 8,006,018, forward strand.
AATTTCCATCCCACAAAGCAGGCCATTAGAGTGCGTGATGATTTTCAACATATGATCACATGTGTTCCGGACAGACATACCCTACCATAGATTCCAATCTTTTAAAAATTAAATATTACAAAAAATGACGATCGTTCGTTAAGAAAAAAAATTATCATGACAAGCATGAAATATTAGGCCGGTTGACACTATTACACGTATGTACAGTAATACTAGATTTTTTAAAATAATTTATATGAGCAAAACATTCATATTTCTTGGAAAGAAAATTACACTAAACCTGATTGAGGCTTTATTTGGCGCGGCGGTGGCGGGCGGCACTTGCGGGGGTTGGGAACGGAGGGGAGGAGGCGGGGATCGAAACGGGACGTTTTGCCCCGTTTTTCATGACGCGGCGGGTCGAGCCGGAACAAACGCCGTCCAGCGGCATTTGCCCCAAACGCGCGGCCAAAATGCCGCGCCAAATGAACCCAAAGGCTGCATTTCGAGCAACTTTTTTGCTCGGGAGAGTTTGGACAAAAACAAATCCATCGTATAATGACATGTTTGACAAGACAATGATTATGTCCACCACAGAACAGAACACTAGATTTGAACATAAAATTGGATGAAGTTTCTTCGGTGAGATTGGACGTTCACGAATGAAAATTCAAAACAACTGCATTCATGAACAATCGTGAATGCAATGGTAATGAATAGTCGTTTCTGAACATCCGACCTCACCTAAGGAACTTCATCCACATGTTTAAAATTAATTCTTTTCTTGGTTGTGATCATAACCGTTGTCATGCTAAACATATATTATAGATCGGTGGCATTTTTTGTCCAAACTCACTAGAGCAAAAACGTCGTACCTGTTTGCCTGGAATTCCGCGACCTCTTCTATAGTCTGAAGGGACCCCTCCAACGGTCTTAGATTTTAGAGACCGCCTAGATCGTCTGCTCCCCATCCAGCGCATCCTCCCAAGGCACAGGCGATCAAGCTTCTGCCAGACCGCCCGACCACGCGTTTTGGTCCCTTTCTCCTTTTTTGTTATTAGCACTCCTTTCCTCTGCCCCGGTTCTCCCGTACCCCGGGCAGCCCGTAATTTTTGGATCTGTCCGTTTGGGCAGCCTCTGCGTCTATACATAGAGGGGTAGGAGTACCTGAAAAGGGACTTTTGCTTCGAGCCTCCAGCTTACAACCTGTGTAAGCGGTCTCGAATTCTGTTGTTTTTCTACCTCTCCCCCTAACATGTTTTAGATCCCATTTGTAGTCCCTCTTTGAGATCAATCCCAACAGTTATTCCCTCTTGTTGATCTCTCCTTCGGCATCTTCGTCCTAAGTAACCAGCACTTCGCAGTTCCTTCTCCTCTCTTTTAGAGTGAGTCCTGGAGGTACATTTTTTGTACCAACAGAACGAACATGCGACCTTCAGATTCGGAGTGTTTAAGTGAAATCAATGGACTTTTGAGATGTCAGATCGCAGGCATCGTTCTCGTTGGTCTCCCAGCGGCCGCCCCTCGAACAATCCGACCTCCTTAGAAGATTTGGAGCGCCGTTTTGAGCTTCGCGTCGAGCAAGCTCTTCGAGAGGCTGCCCGAGCTCGCCGAGAGACCGCTCAGGCTCAGCAAGAGTCTGTCAGGCAGTTTGTGTTGGATCGATAGGCGCCCTTAGAGGGGGGGTGAATAAGAGAATAAAAATTCTTTTTATAATTTTATGGAAATTACTAAATTGTGTACGAATAAATGAGAGCAAAATAATAATTTAGCAAAAAGTAATTTGCAATAATAAAATTTACACCAAATGAAAGAAATCAAGTAAACACAAATAGAGACATGATTTTATTATATAAAAAGTGTTCCCATAAATTTGATTTCAATATCGCTAGAAATCGGAGAAGTACAAGAGTAAATATATTTTCCTTTTCTATACCAACTTGTATCCCCACAAACCGGTTGGCTTTAGCCTATCCTTCCCCGTATATGGCCTCAAGCCGCTCTAGCCTATCCTAACCCCGGATATGGCCTCGAGCACCCCCTAGATCTAATCCCATAGACCTAGTCGCCAACTAACGCGGCGAATTGCCCCCTAAGCCGTGCAAGGACCTAGTCGCGAACACAAGACAATTTTACTACAAAAATTCACAATAATGAAATAAAGTAAATAACAAGAACTCCCTCTATGAGATTTCTGAAGATGAGGATGAATGATCGATGTAGCAAAAGCGAGGTTGAAGCGATCGTTCTTCGGATGCAGCGTGGCGACTTCCTTCTCCAGAAATCTTTTTTGGCTTTGAGTGGGAGATGAACTTTCAGCATAGTAGCAGCTCTGGAATTTTGGCACAAGTAATCTCTCTGAAAGCTCTTGCCAAAACGAGAGAGAAGACATCAATTTATTGAACATGGAGATAGCGCCCGTGGTAGCTCCTAGCGCCTGCGGTTGCGTTCGTGTGGAGCGGTTATGAAACCGTCGCGGCGTGGCGTTGTGCGCACGAACTTAAGCTAGCACCAGGCGGTATCCCTAGCGCTGGCAGTAGCTCTCCTTCAGAGAATTTGATTTGAAGCTGCTAGCTACCTGTGAAGTATTGCACCTATAGTTCCTGCACACTATAAACACACGACAACCAAGGTCAAATACAATATGAGATTTGTTATTCTGAAACAAAGGGATGTGACACACATGTACAACAATCTCCCTCTTTTGATAATAACAAATCCTCTTAGCAAGAAATCAACAAAGGTGTGTATTGTATATGATAAGCGAGATAATAGTGTAACTATAGTATATGATAAGCATGAGAATGGTGCATACTCCCCCTATGTTAATGCTCACCCTACATAAATGCAATTTATGTTTGTTGGGTATATTGCCCTCAATAGTACCTTGATTTGAAGAGGCATCACTCTCAATACTAAGGACATATTGTATTTGATGACTTATACTTGTGTAAGATATACAGGTGCATGTAACTCAAATGGAAGGGCCAAACATGCCCTTAGATGTGGAGAAATCATCTCCCAAAAGATGAAGTTTTGTCTCAGCTGAACCGCTGAGACGAAGGGGTCAAAACCGCTGAGACAAGGAGCTGTCTCAGTGTATCCGCTGAGAAGAACGTGCCTCCGCTGATAAGTTCATTATATGCTGAGAATCAGCGTGGTTGTCGAACGAAGACAGCCATTTGTCGAACGCTGAATGTCGTTCGTCGACCGTTGAGACGAGATCAAAGCAGGAGCCGCTGAGAAGACACACAAGGCAAGTTTGTCGAACGCTGGACGCCGTTTGTCGACCGCTGAGACGAGATCAAAGCAGAAGCCACTGAGAAGACACACAAGGCAAGTTCGTCGAACGCTGAACGTCGTTCGTCGACCGCTGAGACGAGATCAAAGAAGGAGCCGCTGAGAAGACACACAAGACAAGTTTGTCGAACGCTGAGCTGGCAAGATCGTCGAACGTCGGGGACAGCTGGTTCGTCAAACGCAGAGTGCTCCACGTTCGTCGAGCGCTGTCATTCTCTACGGAAAAGAAGGGCGGCGGGGCCTATGGCTAGGACTAGTTGCAGAAAAGCTGTGTGGGGTCCATCATCTTCTCCCATACTTCTCAGCAGATCAGCTAAAGAGTCATTGAAGATTAGAGATGTATAAAAGGAAGAGTTAGGGCACATTTGAAACTGACCGTCGTGTGCAAAAGAGATCAACTGTTACATTGATGGCTGAAGCTCTCGTCTTCTTCCTCCTGCCCACTGAACAAGGAGAAGAAAACAGAGAAAGAAAGTTTGTTCCTTTGCAAGAAGGAGCAAGGTGATCTTCCATCACTCTGTCGAAGAGGAAGATCAAGTTAGTAGCTGGCATCGACATCTTCAACTACAGGAAGCACAGACGGTGCAGGATCTACAGGAGAGTACCCCTACTGTAGAATATTTCTAAATCATTTTTCTGTAGGGTATTTTGCCTGAGCTGTAAGACCTTTTGGTCTGAGATTGCAGGAACCTGAGGGTTCTGAGTTGTAGGGCTTAACAACCTGAGGTAGGACCATGAGGTGGTCTGAGCTATAGGAGGAGGAGTCCTCGAAGTAGTAGGACCTAGGAGAGGTCTGAGCTGTAGGATCTAGAGCAGATCTAAGGTAGGTCTTAACAGCCTGAGTTGTAGGACATTATTGTCTGAGCTGTAGGAGGTGTTATCCTCTGAGTTTGTAGGGTAGCTGTGCCTGAGGTAGGAGCTGGTGATAGCTCTGAGTTGTAGGGACTTGTGTCCTGAGGTAGGATCATTATTGATCTGAGAAGTTCTGAGGAACTTGTGTTGTAAGCTCTTTGAGCTGAGATTGGAGAAGTTGGCCCTGTCTAACACACTGTTAGAAGGGTGGAGGGGAAAAGTGGACTACCCATAGACACATTGTCTTTTGGGAACCACTATAAATTATCGTGTGCTTTCTGTGTTTGTTGATTTGCTTGAACTAATTCTGAAAACAGCTAAAGCTAATCAAGTAAAATTCAAAAGACCTATTCACCCCCCCCCCCCCCCCCCTCTAGGTGATTTAGACTACAAACCTTAAATTCTTTCAAGTGGTATCATAGGGAGGTTGGTCAAACAGGACTTAACAGTCTGACTAGATCCTAAAAGGTTTAGTCAAGTCATCACCCAATGGCCTCCAGTGTAATGCAGAAGGAAATGAGTTCAATGAAACTGCCCATATGTAACAAAGCCAACTTTGGCATATGGAAGCAGAGGGTTAGGCTGTACATGGAAGCCTCAGACCCTATAATCTACATTACTGTTCAGGAAGGCCCCTTCACTATCACAAAACCCTCTTATGTTGATCCTACCAGACATGTAGGCAAACCATACACTGAAATGACCAAGGATGAGATAACATTGGCTACTATAGATAAAAGGGCTCAAAATATCATAGTAATGCTATTGATGACTTAACCTTTCAAAATTTAGTGCACTGTATATCTGCTAAGGAGATGTGGGATACACTGATAGTGTACATGGAAGGAACTGAAGATGTGAGGAATGACAGGAAGTCACTCCTCAATCAGGAATATGAAGCTTTCAGGCAGCAAGAGCAGGACAACATCTCCATGTGTTATGAAAGGTTCTTTAGAATAATAAATGAACTAAGGACCTATGAGAGAGTGTTCACAAATTATGAGCTGAATGATAAGTTCCTCAGATCTCTAACAAGAGAGTGGGACACAAAAATTTGTGCCATAAGGGAGGTGGCTAAGTTGACTGAAACTCCTCCCCAAACTCTTTATGGAAAGCTGCTCTCTTATGAAATGCAGCTGTCTGCCAGGAAGGAAGAAGAGCAGAAGGCAAAGGGTGATACCAGGGAAAATTCTCTGGCCTTCAAGGCTGACTGCTCAAGAAGTGGGAGAGAGAAAGCTCACTCTCCTCCCAGAAGATCTGCTGAACCAGAAGATTTTGAGCCTAGCTCATCAAGCTGCTCTTCTTCTGATGAAGAAATTGATGTTCTTACAAGGCACTTCAGAAAGCTGTTGAGGAGGAAGCTATGGAAGAACAAGCATTCCTCCTCACATCACAACAAGGAAGACAGCAAGGAGTCAAAGTGGAACACCCTCCCTGTTACATAGCATATAACAGTAGGTCCGGCCGGGACCCCACGCCATATGAAATGAACATAAGAGCGCGTTACTAAAATTAGTGTCTAAACAGTTACAACTATAACTATCTCAGCATCAGAGTCGCATAACGGAAGCATATTTATTTTTATTTAAAACCAGTTCATAACAAGTCCACTTTACAACTAGGAATGAAATAAAACAAGAGTTATTTACATGAGTTTGTTTACATCATCTAAGTGGCTTCCAAACATCGGCACGTAGGCCGACCACACATGAACAAAAGTAAACAAAAGCTTTGGCCTGGGAAACACCTCCAGGTCCTATTTTCTGTACAACAACAGTCACATGACCCGAATCATAGCACGTACACGGAATTGTTTCCGGCACTTTACACGCACTAATCATCACCAATCCGGCTCGACCTGTCCGGATGGGCTTCACACAGCATGCCTATGTCCGTAATACCATTTCGGACTCTATATGCAATTTGTGGGGAAATCACTTCAACCCACCGGAATAGACGATCTACTAATTAGTAGAAGTATTCCAAAACGCATGCAAATCAAAGGACGTACATGTCCAAGGATTAGGGAGGAGATTCGTTACCCTTGTAGGCCGTTTCGGTGCCATAGAAGTGAGAGGGAACTGGATTGGTTGGAATCTGCGGTGGCTCAAGCACGCAGATGCTATCTCCCTCCTGGCACGACGAAAGCACAACGCCAACAGATCTCCCTCTTTGCTCCCAGCCCTCTGCCCTCAGCTCTCCCCTCAGCTCTCAGATCAGAAATGGCAGAAAATGAGAATGGAATCGGATTTTGGGGACTTTATGTTTTTCCCGCTACCGCCGACGCTAGCCACTAGCGCTGGCGCTAGCCCTAGAGTCGGTACCGCTAAGAGCCGCTACCGCCGGCGCTATCGCTAGCGCCTGGCGCTATCGACAGCTCGATGTCTCGACGTCTCGACGTCTCAACGAATGTGCTACCGCCGGCGCTAGCACTAGCGCCAGGCGCTAGCTCCCTTAATTCAGCTCATGTTCATTTTTGGTATTTTGGGTGCACATGCTATTTGGGGTCTTACAATTCTTCCCCCCTTAAAAGAATTTCGTCCCGAAATTCTAACAGTGCAAATAATCACAAAAATACGAAATATGATTTGTACCTCAACGGAAAAGCTCGGGAAACTCCTCATGCATGGTTTGCTCGCGCTCCCATGTAAGCTCCTCATGACCGCAGTTGTTCCAGCGGACTTTGACCATCTTGATCAATTTATTCCTCAGCTGTTTGACCTCAGTGTCTTCGATGCTAATAGGTATGACCTTTGTCTTCAACCCATCATTGACCGGCACCTGATTAGCCACAAGCACTTGGCTAGGCTCTGGTACAACTTTCCTCAATACTGATATGTGGAACACATCGTGCAGACTACTCAACTCTGTCGAAAGAGCGAGTCGATAGGCAGCTTCGCCAACACGTTCTAGTATCTCAAACGGTCCAAGGTACCTTGGACTCAGCTTTTTCAAGCGTCGAATCCGGGACACACCCTTGAAAGGTTTGATTTTGAGATAAACCCAGTCACCAACGGCGAACTCGACATTTCTGTGCTTGGCATTGTAGTATTTCGCCTGCCTATCTTGCGCAATTAACAATCTCTCACGGATTATTTGAATAGCCGAATTTGCCTCTTCGATTTCCTTTCGCTTAAACAGCTTCATTTCACCTGTCTCCGCCCAAGATAAGGGAGTGCAGCAAGCTCTACCATAGAGGGCCTCGAAGGGTGCCATCTTTATACTTGCCTGATAGCTGTTATTATAAGCGAATTCGATCATGAAAAGATGATCTTCCCACTTTTTACCGAAGTCCAGGACGCACATTCGGAGCATATCCTCCAGAGTTCTGTTCGTACGTTCAGTCTGTCCATCCGTCTGAGGGTGGAAGGCAGTGCTAAACTTCAGCTTTGTACCTAACAACTGGTGGATTAGCCTCCAATCTTTCGAAGTGAAGCGCCCATCTCGGTCACTGACGATGCTACGGGGCACACCGTGCAATCGTACAATGCTATCAACATAAAGTTTTGCTAACTTTTCAACTGAATCGTCCTTCCGGTTTGGAATAAAGTGGGCTACCTTTGTCAAGCGATCCAATATCACCCATACGGCATCATTCCCACTCTGTGATCTCGGCAAACCGTGCATGAAATCCATCGAAATGTCAACAAATTTCCATTCCGGTATAGGCAACGACTTCAGAAAACCTCCAGGTTTCTGACATTCCGCCTTCACCAGTGCGCAAGTTTTGCATTTTGCCACGTACAATGCGATGTCTTTCTTTAATCCTGGCCACCAAAACAGCTTTTTCATGTCTTGGTACATTTTTGTGCTCCCTGGGTGAATTGAGTATTTGGTAAAATGGGCTTCGTACATCAATTCCTCCCGCAACTTACCCACATTTGGGACGCACAACCGACCGTCTTTCCACATCAGACCGTCGCCTACCACAAACTCTGCAGCAGTCCCTTCCCCAGACTCTGCTAAATAGCGTTGCATGCTTGAATCAAGCTCCAAGGCCTGTCGTATTCTGTCGGTGAGGTCATACTGCACCTCCGTCCAGTTTAAGCACGCATTCGCACTAGAACTCCTCTCTACACAGGAGATCTCCAAGGCTTCCAAGTCCCTGATCAGACGTGGATCATACATCTGAATCCAGTTGGCCTGTGCATAAGCCCTTCGGCTCAAAGCATCTGCGACTACATTTCCCTTCCCGGGAGTATAGTGTATATCAAAAGTGTAGTCCCCCAGGAACTCCATCCACCTTCGCTGTCGCATGTTGAGCTCCTTCTGATTTAGCAAATACTTAAGGCTCTTATGATCTGTAAAGATGTCAACCTTCACACCATATAAATAATGTCGCCACAATTTCAGAGCGAAGATCACGGCCGCCAACTCCAAGTTGTGGACCGGGTAATTCCGCTCATGCACTTTCAACTGGCGAAAGCCATAAGCTATTACTTGACCGTGCTGAAGAAGTACGCAGCCTAAGCCGCTCCCTGACGCATCACTGTAAATTTCATAACCCTCTGCACCAGATGGCAAACACAAAATTGGTGATGTGGTCAGACGCCTCTTTAATTCCTCAAAAGCCCGTGCACACTCCGGTGACCAAACGAACTTCTGATCCTTCCCGGTCAAGGTGGTGAGAGGTAGAGCGATCTGTGAAAAGTTCTCCACGAAGCGCCGATAGTAGCCGGCAAGTCCAAGGAAACTCCTGACTTCCGCTACTGTCGCCAAAACGGGCCACTTTTGGATTGCATCGATCTTTGCCGGATCCACCGCGATACCCTCGCCACTAATAACATGACCAAGGAACGCTACTGAGGCTAGCCAGAACTCGCACTTAGAGAACTTGGCATAAAGTTGACTACGTCGCAGGATTTCCAAAACTTCACGCAAATGAATCGCGTGTTCTTCTTCAGACTGAGAGTACACCAAGATATCATCACTGAAGACAATGACAAACCGATCAAGGCACTCTTGAAAGGTCCTATTCATCAGATCCATAAATACTGACGGTGCATTCATCAATCCAAACGGCATCACTGTAAACTCGTAGTGTCCGTAGCGAGTACTGAATGCTGTCTTAGGGATATCACAATCCCGAATTCGTAACTGGTAATAGCCGGACTTGAGATCCAACTTTGAATACATAGTTGACCCAACTAGCTGATCGAATAAGGCATCGATTCGAGGAATCAGATACTTGTTCTTCTCGGTCAGCTTGTTCAATTCTCGGTAGTCAATGCATAGACGCAGGCTTCTGTCCTTCTTCTTCACAAAAAGGACCGGAGAACCCAAGGGGAGGTACTTGGACGTATATAACCCTGCTCTAGCAACTCCTGTAATTGAACTTTCAATTCCTCCATCTCCTTTGGCGCAATTCGGTACGGAGAGCGTGAAACAGGTTTGGCACCTGGCACCAGCTCTATAGTGAAGTCAATCTCTCGCTGAGGTGGCGCCCCAGGAAGATCTTTCGGAAACACATCTGGATACTCTGAAATCACAGGAACATCACTCAAACTGGGTTGAGGCTTTGCAGCCCCCACTAGCACAACACATAACTCTGCGCCTTGCCGAACCGCCTTGACCACTTGGACAGCAGACATCAGTTTCTTGCTCAATCCATGCAAATTAGCAAACGTAGTCGCATGTTCGGTATTTCGCCCCAGTGTGACCTCCTTAGAAGTGCAATCAATGTAGGCATGCTAAGCTGGCAGCCAGTCCATACCAAAGATCATATCGAATTCTGAAAGCGGGAGTATCAGTGCTTCCAAATCAAAGTTTTGACTCCCTATTCGTACCTTTACTACACAACCTCAATCCGCGTGCATAGAACACCCATTGGGTAGCATCACATCTAATCATTCATATCTAAACGATGAAGGCACTCCAAGTTGCTGTATGAAGGCCTCCGATAGAAAGGAATGTGAAGCACCCGTGTCAAATAGTGCTCTTGCCGGATAGTTAAAGATCAGGACAAAGCCTAGGACATCAATGGTTAACAAGCAATGTATAAGGTATGAAGTATAAAAAGCAACAAAAGCTATATACTATCGCATACCTGTCACCACATCGTTCTGTTTGATGGCCTCCTGTTGGCCAAGGTTGTAAACTCTAGGCTGGGCTGGAGCAGCGCAGGATGCGGTTGACTCTGCCGCCTTCCCTTTCTCTGCCGCATAGGCCGCAACTAGCTTCTTCCCACTACGACAGTCACGTGCTATATATCCCGGCTTGCCGCAGTTGTAACAGATGATTGGCCCTCGCCCAGTCACTCCCGATGCTGAAGATTGAGCTGACCCAGACGGTCGCGCTCCTTTCTTCCATTTGCCTTGCCCCGACTTTGCCGAGCTCGATACTTTGAACTCTGGCTTGCTACTGCTAGCTCCTTCCTGGTTTGGGACAGCTTCATATCCTTTTCTAAGGAACGAGCTGTATTAACCAGGGTCATAAACCCCTGCGTTATTTCCCCCGACAGAAGGAACCGCAACTCTTCTCTCAGACCTTCATAGAACCGATTTGTCTTCTGTGCTTCATTGGCAAAGGTCGCTCCTGCATATCTCCCCGACCGTGTAAACTCATGGAGGTAATCATCGATCATGCGATCACCTTGAGTCAGGCGGTTGAACGGATTTTCCATTTCTATCTGTTGGGCCTGTGGAAGATATCGCGCCAAGAATAGTCTGGAAAACTCATCAAAAGAGATATCGGTCAGCTGCCTTCCCGCTAGATGATGTATCTCCATCTCATCCCACCACAGCTGCGCCTCCCCATCTAGTAGGAAGGTTGCCAAAGTCACTTTTTGTCCTTCCTCCGTGTCCGTGGCCTTCAAGGTTTTGCGCACCTTTGACAGCCAATCCTCTGCTTGCGTCGGGGTTCCTGCCCCCGTGAACGTGGGAGGGTGGAAACTCAAAAAGTATTGCAGCTGTTGATCTGGAGCTCTTCGTGCCCTCAACGACACTGGCCTTTCTACCGCAGGTTCAGCTGCTAGAGCCTGCACCGGAACCGCCCCCGGAGTAGGAGGCTGTCCAGGGACATGCCCTCCTGGCTGCGCCGTGAACATCGCAAATACTGCCTCAACGATCATCCTTACGGTTTCAGCCGAAGGAGGAGTCGGCACCGGAGTTGGTGCACTACTTGCAGTCGAACGAGGGGGTCGAGAAGGCCCCGCTCCACTCCCAGTCGCCTATATATGTACCCAAAACATAATTAGCGACTAAGAGATAGCATAACGCAATAAAGGAACACAGAAGTTCTATCTGAATGCTACACATATACAGGTAATTCATTCCTAAAGTGGACAAAACTGGTTATTTATATGAGTTAAAGGAGACGCACACAGGTGCTCACCACCCCTTAAAAGAATTCGACCACGAATTCAGACGGAAAGGGATCGAGACTCGTAGATGATACCAATTTGGAACACCCTCCCTGTTACATAGCATATAACAGTAGGTCCGGCCGGGACCCCACGCCATATGAAATGAACAGAAGAGCGCATTACTAAAATTAGTGTCTAAACAGTTACAACTATAACTATCTCAGCATCAGAGTCGCAAAACGGAAGCATATTTATTTTTATTTAAAACCAGTTCATAACAAGTCCACTTTACAACTAGGAATGAAATAAAACAAGAGTTATTTACATGAGTTTGTTTACATCATCTAAGTGGCTTCCAAACATCGGCACGCAGGCCGGCCACACATGAACAAAAGTAAACAAAAGCTTTGGCCTTCAAGTGCCAGCACAGCATAGCAGCAGGGGCTTCAGTCCGCTATCTCCCGCTAGTCTCACCCAGACCTGCATAAGCAAATCCACCAATTGGTGGGAAAACAAGCAACCGGTCAGCTTTAGCTGACCAAGATTTATAACGACCCCGCCCCACACTCGGGGCGGCGGTGCTCCTTCCCTGCAAGTAAGAGTCAGCAGCATATATATATATCCGCAAACAACACCAACGGAGGCAAACCAAGCCACCCGCTTTGTGCTCTCAAGGCACACTTTGGCATACTCCCTGAGTTACGCCCTTACGCTAAGTCCTATTTCAACTTAGATAAGCAAATTGAGCTAGGCTGTACACACGAAGTTCTGGCACTCTTCCATAATCCGGTGCACCGAGGTGCGACCTCTTCACCACTACTATGGGCGGGTTCGGATCAGCTAAGCCCGTGCTCAATTATCGCGATTCAACTCTGCACGATACAGGTAAACGTCACCTTGTGCCCGACACTTAAAGCTAGGCTTTGCAAATTCCACAGCTTTATCTGCTATATATCCAGTCCCCAGGACATTGGGTAACACTGAATCACATAAAATGCGTGCTGGGCGCTACCGCCGGCGCTAGCACTAGCGCCCGGCGCTAGCAACAGAACATGGTTCTGCCCGGCACTGGTAACAGAAATCTGTACTGCCACCTCTGGGGAATCACCTCCAGACATCAACACTGGTAGATCACCTGGAGCTACTGCCGGCGCTAACGCTAGCGCCCGTCGCTAGTGACAGAACTCAGTTCTGCCACCAAATTTCGGGTACAGCCTGGGAAACACCTCCAGGTCCTATTTTCTGTACAACAACAGTCACATGACCCGAATCACAGCACGCACACGGAATTGTTTCCGGCACTTTACATGCACTAATCATCACCAATCCGGCTCGACCTATCCGGATGGGCTTCACACAGCATGCCTATGTCCGTAATACCGTTTCGGACTCTATATGCAATTTGTGGGGAAATCACTTCAACCCACCGGAATAGCCGATCTACTAATTAGTAGAAGTATTCCAAAACGCATGCAAATCAAAGGACGTACATGTCCAAGGATTAGGGAGGGGATTCGTTACCCTTGTAGGCCGTTTCGATGCCATAGAAGTGAGAGGGAACTGGATTGGTTGGAATCTGCGGTGGCTCAAGCACGCAGATGCTATCTCCCTCCTGGCACGACGAAAGCACAACACCAATGGATCTCCCTCCTTGCTCCCAGCCCTCTGCCCTCAGCTCTCCCCTCAGCTCTCAGATCAGAAATGGCAGAAAATGAGAATGGAATCGGATTTTGGGGACTTTATGTTTTTCCCGCTACCGCCGACGCTAGCCACTAGCGCTGGCGCTAGCCCTAGAGTCGGTACCGCTAAAAGCCGCTACCGCCAGCGCTATCTCTAGCGCCTGGCGCTATCGACAGCTCGACGTCTCGATGTCTCAACGGGTGCGCTACCGCCGACGCTAGAACTAGCGCCTGGCGCTAGCTCCCTTAATTTAGCTCATGTTCATTTTTGGTATTTTGGGTGCACATGCTATTTGGGGTCTTACACAAAGCATCACTCCAAGAGTGACAGGTATGAGTCTAACTCAAAATATAATTCTTCCAAAGTTGTTTGTTATTGCTGCAGCAAGCCTGGGCATGTCATTGCTGACTGCCCTGTGAAGAGAAGAGAGAAGGATGAGAAAAAGGCTCATCAATCAAGAAGCAAGAAAGGAGATTAATCCTTTCTAGCCAAAAAGAAGAAGAAAAGCTGGAGTGAATCAGACACTAGCTCATCAGAATCTGAAATAGAAGAAGCCCTCATTGGGCTGGTAGCTGTTGAAGAAACTACTGTTGGCAGGACTGCAGTCAGGGCGCCTCTATCACATTCAGACAGTGATGAAGAGGAGGATGAAGAAGACATTTTTCAGCTAGGGCTCATGGCCTTCACTGATGAGGAAGGAAGTCAGGATGCCTCTGACAATGCTCAGGTACTGTCTCACACCACTGCAATTTCTGATTATGAGACTAGTCCAGAATCTGTTGCATCTTCATCAATTGATGGAAGGGGCATGGATGCTGAGGAAGAACTCAATCAATTGATTGATAAATATGGTGTTCTCTTGGAGGCTCTGAAGAAGAGCAAGAAGCTTGCCAAGAGGCAAGCTGATGAGTCCCAATTATATACACACTTTTGGACTCATCTGGGCCGATTATCTAGTCTATGCACTACACTTTAGGCATGTTTTCGTTCATATTTGACATTCCATGTTATGTGCACTTCTAGGCCCGTTTTTGTGTATTTTCATGTTTATCATTCTTACTGTCTTTCATGCTGTGTTTTGTGCCACTTTCAGTGGTTTCGATTAGTGTTTATGCTGGAACAGGGGTCGTGCAGGTGTTCCCGGTACAAATCTGTACAAGAACACTGCGCACGATCATTGGCTCTACTGTGCACGACCACTGATCGTGCGTCGCCGATCGTGCGCGTTCATTTGCAGCCCAAAGTTGCATTCTGAATTTGGTCGTGCGTTTTTATGCACGGTCGTGCGTTCGATCATGCGCTTTATTATTTTCTGCAGTTTTGCCTTGCAGGTTTTTGGCCACAGCACGCACGATCACCAACTTCCAGTGCGCACGACCACTGGTCGTGCGCCTATGATCGTGCGCCCTGTTTTCTATAAATAAGCAGCCCGCGGAATTAGGTCAGAGAATCATTTCCAGCGCAGTCTCTCCGCCGTTTCTGCCATTTCCGCAGGTTCTCCGCCCCCTTTGGCATCCTCCATCATCCTCGAGCTCCAAGGAGAGGGATTTAGCCCTACATCCACCAATATCCAAGGAGAAGGAAGCTAGGTCGTGCGGCCGGATCGTGACACGAAGAAGACGGGACATTGGAAGGTAGTGACAACCTTCTCTACCCCGGACGTAGTTGAGGACCGAGCTTGGACGCGGATTGACAACCCAGCGATTCCAACCGTGAATCCCAACGAGCCTTCGGATTTGGTCGATTCCTTGCTCTCTCTCTCTCTCTTGTATTGGTAGTTGTATAAGCTAGATTTCTCTATGCTTTGATGATGTACACTATGAACCATGTTATGTAATGCTGATTTCATTTTATTGAAATTATCTTGTTCATATGTGTGTATGAGGTGCGCCCCCATCCATTTTCCATTCCACCATCATGTTCGTGTGCCGCACTAGCAATTGCTAGTGGCGTGCTTGTCGAAGAGGTGCTTGCGAACCTCATTCCGTTTGCCTACTCGCCCATCCGCCCTTTCGAAGTAGCGCGCTCAAGGCCTACATAGTCTCCCTCCCGCCTAGCGAAGCTTTGCATAGCGACATTGCATAGGAGTAGTTGTAGTATTTTCTCTTTATTTTCCACAATCCAAAACCCCCGTTTCCGCATCCATCCGACTTAAAGGACTTCAATCTCAAGTCCTTCCTCGATAGATAGCTCCACCTTACCATGTTCCTTTGAGATCGATACTTGGGGATTCACTCCCACATTTTATATTACTTGAACGATCGGTACACTGCCGTTTCGTGGCGCAGTCTAGCTACCGCCTATAGCGGTGTGCGAGATTTGCGCATCACAAGCCCAGGAAATTGTTTCCCTCAAAGTGACCAAGGAAGTCAACACTGAACCTACCACCCTGGTGGATCAGATGAGCAGACAAATTAGTCATTTACAGGGATTAACTATTATGCAATTAAGCATTATTTCTTTGAAGAACAGGGTCATTAAGGACCCTGAGGAAAAACTTGAGATGGAGAAGAGCCTGGTGGCTCAATTCTCCAAGACCAAATCTGTGCTTTCCCTTATTGACACCTTCTCCTCTCAAACCAATAGGAGAGGACCTGGATTCAACAAGATGGAAGTAGGAGAAGGGAGTGGAGTAAAGAGAAAGAAGAAGGCTAAGCCTCAACCCACCTCTTAAAAGGTGTTGCTTCCTCTCAACAGGAATGACCGTGAAGGCTTTCATGGTCACTGGAAGGAATTGCTATAGGAAGGGAAATGCTCCTTCCCATAGTGAAAGGGAGGGCATGGGTTCGAGTGCAATGAAAGCTCCCCATGAGGAAATGCAAATGGCCCAATCTGAACCATTTGTGTTTGGTGCTTCTGCACCTTCAGTCAAGAACAAGGAAGCAAGCACTTCCAAATCTGCCTCAGCAAAAAGCATGACTACTATCAAATCTGTTGACAAGACATGCTGCTCAGTGTCCGATTCCCTCAGATCTTGTATGACTGCTAAGCCAAAGCAAGCTAAGGCCATCAGGACAAAGAGCAGCAAGACTGTTCACAAATTATCCTTTAGTCAGATTATTGCTGAAAGAAACAGGTTGAATGCTGCAGTCTCCTCTGCTGAACATGTGCACAGTGTTGTACCTATTCAGAAAAATGCTCAGAAAAGGAGATACAATATTCATGATTGCTGGTGCTGTGGCAAGGTGGGACACTTTGCCATAGATTGTTGGTACAACCCCAGTGCACCTAATGCAAAGAAGAGCTTTCATGCTAGGAGTGTAGCTAGTGTGAGAGCATCTCATCAAACTAACAGGTACATAGGACCCAAAACTTATTGGGATCCTAAGGATAACTAAATCCTTCTTTGCAGGGTGGTTCAAGTACCAATCTCAACCAAATATGGTACTTGGACAGTGGGTGCTCAAGGCACATGACAGGATCTAGGAGTCTTCTACAGGATTACAAGCCTGTGAAGAATTGACCTAAAGTCATCTTTGGGGGATCAGAAAAGGGGGTCACCAGAGGTTACGATATGATCTCTAATGGCATAGTCTCTTTCACAAAAATTCTTTGGGTCTACTGATGAGGGGAAAGATAGATAGATAGATCTCCTCAAGAACAAGTTCATGCAGGGAAAGATAGATAGCACATTGTTTCTTAGGGAAAAAGCGGCAAGTGTCTCTTAGTCCAAATTTATGTTGATGACATAACTTTGGGTCTACTGATGACAACCTCTGTAAGAGATTTTCCAATCTAATGAAGGGGAAGTTTGAGATGAGCAGTATGGGTGAGCTCAAATATTTCCTTGGGCTCCAGGTGAAACAGTCTGATGATGGAATTTTCATCTCCCAGACCAAGTACACCAAGGAGCTCATCAAGAAATTTGGTATGGAGTCTGCATCCACCATAAGAACACCCATGGGATCTAATGTAACATTAGACAAGGATGAAAAGGGGAAGGCCTTTAATGAATCCATGTACAAGTGTATCATTGGATCCCTGTTGTACTTAATTGTTAGTAGGCCAGACATTATGTATTCTACATGTGTTTGTGCTAGGTATCAGGCTTGTCCTAAGGAATCTCACTACACCTCTGTCAAGAGGATCTTAAGATACCTCAAGGGCAACCTGAATCTTGTCCTTTGGTACCCTAGGAACAATGACATTGAACTGATAGGCTATTCAGATGCAGATTTTGCAGGATGTAAAGAGGACAGGAAAAGCACAAGTGGTACCTGTCAATTCCTAGGGAGCAGGCTGGTCTCATGGAGCAGCAAAAAGCAAACCAGGGTGGCCATATCCACAGCTGAGTCAAAGTACATTGCAGCAGGTAGCTGCTGTGCTCAAATTCTGTGGATCCAACATCAGTTGGAACATTACAACATCAAGGTAAGACATTCTCCCCTGCTGTGTGACTCATCCAGTGCAATTTCCATTGCTAAAAATCCTGTTTCCCATAGCAGGACCAAGCACATAGAAATTATGTATCATTTTATTAGGGAGCATATAGTGCGTGAAGATATCAAACTTGAATATGTCCCTACAGACATTCAAGTAGCTGATATCTTCACTAAGCCATTGGATGAGGCCAAGTTTAATGCTTTCAAGATAGAACTAGGGATGTTGAGTGTAGACTAGTACTCACATTGAGCGGGAGCTAGAATGGGATGTTCAATTTGAACATGTTCTGCTATTATAGAAAATTGCTCTCCAATTAGGGGGGGAGCAAATTCCCTGCTCAGGTTGAGGGGGAGATGGCAAATGCCAAGAATGTATAGGTTGACCTATAAGTTGATCCAAAGGGATCTATAGATGTTGCTTCCCAATCCCTAATGGGATAAATAGTTGAAGAAACCAGAAAGGGGTAGAAAGGGCCAATGCTAAGTAAGAACCTATGCTTAGGATGTTAGAAAGAGGGAGATAGGGCATATGCTACACAGATCATTTTTGTGATATGGTTTTTGTTATTAATGTACCTTAGCATTGGGGTGTTCTGCCTTCTTCAAATAGGTGGAGATTGCTGGGTATATTGCACTCAATAGTACCTTGATTTGAAGAGGCATCACTCTCAATGCTAAGGACATATTGTATTTGATGAGTTATACTTGTGTAAGATATACAGGTGCAGGTGACTCAAAAGGAAGGGCCAAACATGCCCTTAGATGTGGAGAAATCATCTCCCAAAAGATAAAATTTTGTCTCAGTTGAACCGCTGAGACGAGGGGTCAAAACCGCTGAGAGGAGGAGCCGTCTTAGCGTATCCGCTGAGAAGAAGGTCCCTCCACTGATAAGTTCATTATACGCTGAGAATCAGCGTGGTTGTCGAATGAAGATAGCCATTTGTCGAACGCTGAACGTCGTTCGTCGACCGCTGAGACGAGATCAAAGCACGAGCCGCTGAGAAGACACACAAGGCAAGTTCGTCGAACGCTGAACGCCGTTCGTCGACCGCTGAGACGAGGTCAAAGCAGGATCCGCTGAGAAGACACACAAGGCAAGTTCGTCGAACGCTGAATGTCGTTCCTCGACCGCTGAGATGAGATCAAAGAAGGAGCCGCTGAGAAGACACACAAGGCAAGTTTGTCGAACGCTGAGCTGGCAAGATCGTCGAATGCAGGGGACAGCTGGTTCGTCGAATGCAGAGTGCTTCACGTTCGTCAAGCGCAGTCCTTCTCTACGGAATAGAAGGGCGGTGGGACCTGCGGCTAGGACTAGTTGTAGAAAAGATATGTGGGGTCCACCAGCTTCTCCCATACTTCTCAACAGATCAGCTAAGAGCCATTGAAGATCAGAGATGTATAAAAGGAAGAGTTAGGGCACATTTGAAACCGAACGTCACGTGCAAAAGAGATCAATTGTTACATTGACGGCTGAAGCTCTCGTCTTCTTCCTCCTGCTCACTAAACAAGGAGAAGAAAACAGAGAAAGAAAGTTGGCTCCTTTGCAAGAAGGAGCAAGGTGATCTTCCATCACTCTGTCGAAGAGGAAGATCAAGTTAGTAGTTGGCATCGACATCTTCAGCTACAGGAAGCACAGACGGTGCAGGATCTACAGAAGACTACCTCTACTGTAGAATATTTCTAAATCATTTTTCTGTAAGGCATTTTGCCTGAGCTGTAAGACCTTTTGGTCTGATATTGCAGGAACCTGAAGGTTCTGAGTTGTAGGACTTAACAACCTGAGGTAGGACCATGAGGTGGTCTGAGCTATAGGAGGAGGAGTCCTCTAAGTAGTAGGACCTAGGAGAGGTCTGAGCTGTAGGATCTAGAGCAGATCTAAGGTAGGTCTTAACAGCCTGAGTTGTAGGACATTATTGTCTGAGCTGTAGGAGGTGTTATCCTCTGAGTTTGTAGGGCAGCTGGGCCTGAGGTAGGAGCTGGTGATAGCTCTGAGTTGTAGGGACTTGTGTCCTGAGGTAGGATCATTATTGATCTGAGAAGTTCTGAGGAACTTATGTAAGCTCTTTGAGCCGAGATTGGAGAAGTTGGCCCTGTCTAACACACTGTTAGAAGGGTAGAGGGGGAAAGTGGACTACCCATAGACACACTGTCTTTGGGGAACCACTATAAATTATCGTGTGCTTTCTGTGTTTGTTGATTTGCTTGAACTAATTCTGAAAACAACTAAAGCTAATCAAGTAAAATTCAAAAGACGTATTCACCCCCCCTCTAGGTGATTTAGACTACAAACCTTATATTCTTTCAATGTTTTACTCCCCCTAAATGATAGATTGCATGAATTATTCACCCCATAATCATCTAGATTTCTCCTCTAGATTTCTTCAATTAATCCCCCCCTTTTGGTATTATCAAAAGAAGGTGGGGTAAGGGAAGTAAGGAGGCATTCTTTATAAATTATAAATCATGATCGAGTTTTTGTAATATATAAAATGATAAAGAGTTTAAGCATAGTATATATAAGAGATTTCAAATAAAAAGATAAGAGTTGTAAGCAAGCGGAAGATTATTAGAAACATCCTTTTGTAAGCATGAAAAGCATAAGTATAAATATTAGTTTAAGTTCACAATGTAAAGATGTTTTAACCTTTTTGAAATCTCAAAGTTTTTCATAAAGATACCAATCATGAAATGAACATATCAAAAAGAGATTATACTACAATGTTACTTAATTTCAAGTTTAAGAGATACCATACATTGTAGATATCATGCTAGGTTATCTAGTGCATTTCTTGTATATATATAGAGTAGTATAGATAAAGCATTAGAATCCAATACTCATGAGAAGAAGTGTTATGAAAGATAATGAAGTGCACATACGTGTATTTTGACCAATGTTTACAAATGATTTAAATCACAAAATACAAGCATATGTAGAGTAAAGTGCACGATAAAACACAAGTATATTAACTTTCACACACTTTAATGCACCTAATTTTTAACAAAGTGGTGTAATAACCAAGGCTTGCACAAGATACTTTACTATTCTTTCCAAGGTGCTCAACCTCACAATGCTTATGAAGACTTATCAGGAGGTTCAAGTAGTGCTTGGTGGAGTAATATTTGTCAAATTTTTATTTTTGTTCACTTTGTGAGACAACATTCTCTGAATACACTTGTTTTGCAAACCTAACACAATTTTTAAACTCAACCACTTTTCTAAATTTGTAAGTGCAATTCAAATGTAGTGTAGATAATAAACTTATGTAAGTTTTAATTCATTGTACAATTACAATACACAAGCAAGCATCTTTTAGATTTAAACACACATGTTGATTACAAAAATAAGTGAGTGAAAATGTATCATTATCAATCACAAAACATTTACTCATACTTAGAGGCATGCTAAGCTTGATTCTACACATATTTTTCAATACAATTGATGCACTTAATTAGATATATCAATGCATGATAAACAAAACAATGTCATAGTAAAATGAAGAAACAAGTTTTAACATTGTAGATAATTCTAAATAATATAATACATACATTCTTGATATTAATAATAAAGATCATACAATTTTTTTGTTGTTTTAAAAATTTTTAATAAAAGAAAAATAAAAAACCACAAAAACATATTTTTGTATTTTTGAATTTTGAAGTTTTGTAGTTGATTTTTCATAATATAAATAAAACAAAAATAACAAAAGTCAGAAACACAAAAACTAAGTGGTACATATGAACTACCGTATTTTTATAGATTTTTAGAAATTTTAAAAAATAGAAAAAATGAACACCCACACTAGCGCCGACGCTAGTGCTAGCGCCGAAAATAGTAAGTGATTTTTTGAGAATTTTAAATTTTCATTTTTTGATCTTGAATAAGAGTCCTTAGAGTAGTCTTATGCAGAAATTTTGTAATTACTGGAGATGTCTTGCATTCTCAAATTGCATAAAACTTTAGCATTTTTCAAATAGCTCATCCTAAGATGTCTAAGTCTCCTAATTCAAATCTTAACATTTGAAACCTTGCATCGGGAAGAGGTTTAGTGAATATATCAGCAAGTTGACAGTCCGTGCCAATGAAACGTATTCTAACATTTTCCCTTTTAATGTGATCCCTCATGAAATGATGACGTACATCTATATGTTTGGATCTAGAATGGTGTACCATATTATTTGTAAGTTCAATGGCACTTTCATTGTCACATTTTAATTCAATATGTTTTAGATGAAAACCAAAGTCCTCTAGAGTTTGGCTCATCCATAGTGCATGTAACGCCCCTAATTTTCGATAATTATTTACGTGGCTGTTGTGACGTAATTTTGGCGTTTGGGTGTTACGTTAGCTCGTCAGGTTTAGTTTTGGGCAGTAGCCTAGTTAAAGTGTGTACTTTGGATCGAGCGTGTGAGATTTCGCGTCGTTTCGATTTATGGGAAATTATTTATGTAATTATTGCATTCATTATAATTCCTTGGCTCTGCGTTCGACGAACGGCAGAGGGGTTGCATTCGACGAACAACAGAGGAGCTGCGTTTGACGAACGGCAGAGGGGCTGCGTTCGACGAATGACAGAGGGCTGCGTTCGACGAACGACAGAGGAGCTGCATTCGACGAATGACAGCGGCTCTGCGTTTGACGAACGGCAGCGGCTCTGCGTTCGACGAAAGGCAGAGGGGTTGCGTTCGACGAACGGCAGAGGAGTTACATTCGATGAACGGCAGAGGAGCTCCGTTCGACGAACGGCAGCGGCTCTGCGTTCGATGAACGGCAGAGGAGCTACGTTCGATGAACTGCTGGCTGAGTTCGACGAACTCCTGGAGGCTTAATATATATATACATTAAGCTTAGGTTTTATCTTTTCATCTCCTTCCACTTTTGGCCAACCTAGAGTTCTGTCGGGCGAGAGAGTGAGAGCGGCGTGTCGTGGAGCTTTCGGCCGGCGATTCGAGGGTTGTAGTAGTTGGAATCCCGTTTGGAGAGTAGATTTGGAAAGCTCTCGGTGGGATCTTCGTTCTAGTGGTAAGCTTTTCCCGTTTCGTGGAATTTTTGGAGTTATGGTAGTGACCTAACTCCTCTTTTCGATCCGAAAAGTTTCAGGATTTTGTGCTCGGGTGAGTTCTTGGCCGATCCATAGCTTTTGGAGCGGAGGTCTTCGAGTTTAGCAAGGTTTAAGGCAAGTGGCTTTCTTGCCCCTCTCCCATTTTGGTTGAATCACTATTTTCCTGGTTTATGGCTTCTTACTATGCTATTTGGCACGTGTCTCAAGTGTATTGCATGATAGCTCTAACCTTGATCCCCCTAGTAGATGAAGTTTCTCTACCTAAAGTTCCTTTCTGCAGATGAGTGTTCCTTGGAAATTGCCGTCCATGCCTTTATTTTTCTCGAGAAGGGTAGTGTCCTGATCTTTGATTTCTAGAGAAGTATTTTTGGTTTCTCGAGAAGTCCAGTGTCTTAACCCTTCTATTTTCTCGAGACGTGCTGTGTCCTGATCCTTTGGATTCTCGAGAAACTGTTATGCCTGCCTTTAATTTCTCAGAAAATAAGCTTAACCCTGCCTTTAATCTCTCGGAAAATCAGCATGACCCTACCTTAATTTCTCGAGAAATCACTTTTTCCTGCTTGGGGATTTCTCGAGAGATGGCTTTTCCTGCTTTGATTTCTCAAAAAGTTACTGTTTCCTGCTTGGGGATATCCCGAGAGATTGCTTCTCCCGTTTGGGATTTCTCGAAAGATCATGGTTTCCTGCTTTGGGAATTCTCGAGAAACCTATTCTTTGACTTTGATCTCTCGAGAACTCTTTGACCTTAGCCCTCGACCTCTCGAGAAATATTTGATCTTAGCTCTTGATCTCTTGAGAACCTTTTGTTCTTAGTCTTTGATTTCTCGAGAACTTTAGGTTCTTAGCTTTTGATTCCTCGAGTATTGCCCTTTTGTTTCTTAGTGTTTGAGCTGTGCCTCCGATTACTTCTCCTCTTTGAAACTCCGTACCCGTTGCGGTTAGATAACTTATGTATTCTCTTATGCATCGTCTTATGCAGTGTTTACTCCATTTGTGACCCTATCCTTAGGGAATCCTGGTGAGTGTTTTTCTCGGGCTTCATCCCATGCCATAATTAAAGGAATTAATTAATAAGACCATTGCCTTTGTCCTTGCACGGTGGGTCGTGTTTGGGGGGGGGGGGGGGGGGGGGCAGTGGGGAGTGTTGTAGCCTTGCACGGTGGCCATTTTAGTGGTGAACCGCAGGCTTGGCCCCGTGGGCTGTGTTTGGGTGGTTGGGGATAGAAACCCCCACCCGTTTTTGGCTTTGGGTGGCAGTGGATAAAGGGCTGCCCCCGTTTAATTTGAGCTGATCAGTCTCTTTAAATACATTTAACAAGATAAATGAACTTTGCTTGTTCCTCTTTATGGTATTTGGTGCACTTGGTGCTTGCTTAGTTCTTTGTTTGGAGCTTCTCTTTCGGTAACTATGGCTTGGGTTGGTACCCCTTATGCCTTATTTACTTTTCTTCTTGTTTTATGCCACTTGTAATTCCCTTGCTGAGGCGTTCTTTGTTTTATTGAATGCCTCAGGTTTAGAGCCTTAGCTGCTAGTGGTGTAGCCCGGAGTCTCCGGGAGTTTTAGTTGATGTTTTACCTCGCTGCTGCGAGGTAGTTGTGGTTAATTTTCTTCTTGTGTTCAGACATGCTAGTTTGGGGCCAACGGGTTAGTGTCAGGTTGTTACGCCCGTTGTGCCCTTTTGATACTTTATAGTTTACTTGCCAGTTAAATGCCACTACTTTTTAGATCTTGTGTATCTTGCTCTTTGGGAATTATTAATGTCTAGGTGCATTATAGTTATAAAATGGTTTTTCTTTCATCCTCATTGCATTCTTTTTAACAGAAATCCTTATCTTTAAAGTCGCCTAAAGATATATTCTATACATATACTACGCCTAGATATGTGCATATCATTTACTTTATGTCCTGTCATCACGTGCATGTAGGACCTTAAGTGAACAAAATCAAGTATTTTCCGCTGCAATTACATATATTTTCTCGGTGGACTAGTTGATCCACGAACTGAGAGACACGGTTCTTACCCCAAAACCTAATAAATGATTTCAAATGATGATCTATCATGTAAACATGTTTTGATTTATTAAGTACTAGGTTCCCGCCTGAGCGTCTGCAGTTGTCTCCTGCATGACATGGCATCATGACGCGTATTTTCACTTACTCTGATATTCCTAAATTCGGAGAAAATGCAGGTTGTGACAGTGCATGTGCACAACAACTCCCTAATGCAATGTATTCGACATCCGTGGTGAAGAGTGCAACCGAATTTTGCTTCCTACTAGACCATGCAACTAATGAAGGTCCTAGAAAATGGCAAGTGCCGCTTGTGCTTTTTCTATCAAGTGAGCAACCGTCGTAGTCCGAATAAGAATAGCCGTGAAGTGTAAATGTATTATTATGCGGGTACCATAATCCTAATCTAGTTAACCCAATTAGATATCTAAAAATTAGTTTAATCACTTTTAAGTGAGATTCTTTTGAATTGGCTTCAAATCGAGCACAAAAACATACGGCAAACATAATATCGGGTCTAGTTGCACTTAGATAGAGTAGAGATCCAATCATACCTCTATATAAAGTTTGATCAATTGAAATTCCCGATTCATCTTTTCCAAATTTTAGTGATGCACTCATTGGAGTAGAAGCTTGTTTAAGGTTTTCAAATCCAAAGCGTTTAAGCATATCAAAGACATATTTAGTTTGACATATAAAAATATCATCATTTCTTTGTGATATTTGAAAACCAAGAAAATAAGAAAGTTCTCCTACTAGACTCATTTCAAATTCATTTTTCATCACTAAAATAACTTCATTACACAACACTTCATTAGTAGATCCAAAGATTATATCATCAACATATATTTGCAAAATAATCAATTATCATTATTGTGCTTAATGAAGAGAGTATTATAGGCACTTCCCATAATATAACCGTGCTTTAATAAAAATGATGTAAGTCTTTCATACCATGCACGGGGCGCTTGTTTTAAACCATAAAGTGCTTTTTCCAGTTTATAAACATGATTATGAAATTTTTCACTAATAAAACCGGGGGGTTGTTCAACATAAACTTCTTCTTTTACAAACCCGTTTAGAAAAGCACTTTTTACATCCATTTGAAATAATTTTATTCTTCTAAAGCTTGCAAATGCTAGAAAAATTCATATAGATTCCAATCTAGCAACGGGTGCAAAAGTTTCATCAAAACCTATCCCCTCGATTTGAGAATATCCTTGTGCTACTAAGCGTGCCTTATTTCTAATGATTCTAGACTAACCATCTAATTTATTTTTTTAAATCCATTTTACGCCTATAACCGGGTGATTAGATGGTCTTTCTACTAAATTCCAAATATTATGTCACTCAAATTGTTCTAACTCTTCATTCATAGGCAAAAACCAAAATTTATCATTTAAAGCGGTAGAAACAGTTTTTGGTTCTATTTCGGAAACAAAACATATATTAGAGTAAGATTCATGAAGAGAAGAGCGAGTTCTTACCCCAATAGATGGTTCACCAATTATTAGTTCATGTGGATGATCCTTTGTAAATTTCAAGGCGCTTGGAGGTACATAATTATCTTCCTTGGCCTCCTCTTCCTCTTCTTTGGAAGGTTCCTCGTCACCATGCTCCAAAGGTGGTAAGAGATCATCCTCTTTGCCTGTGGAAAGTCTTTCTACACAAGGAACAAGCTCATCAAATTTCACATTAATCGACTCTTCAACTTTACTAGTTCTTTTATTAAAACATCTATAAGCTTTACTAAATGAAGAGTATCCAAGAAAAGTTCCTTCATCGCATTTTTCATCAAACTTTCCCAAGCTATCTTTAGTATTCAAAATAAAACATTTACAACAAAAAACTATGAAGTAGGATACGTTAGGCTTCTTTTGAAAATAAAGTTCATAAGGCGTGTGATAAAGAGATGGGTGAAGCATGATTCTATTCATAACATAACATGATGTAATTACAGCTTCAGCCCAAAAAAGACTTAGGCAATTTATATTCACATAGCATAGTGCGTGCTAGTTCATGAAGTGTTCTATTCTTTCTTTCTACAACACCATTTTGTTGTGGTGCGCGTGGTGTGGAGAAATCATGTTTAATACCTAACATATCACAAAAAGATGTAAACTTTTCATTTTCAAATTCACCTTCATGATCCGAGCAAATGCATTTAATTTTTAAATCACTTTCATTTTGAATACGAGTACATAATTTTGCAAATTCGCAAAACGCATCGGATTGGATGAGAGAAATAATGTCCAACAATATCTTGAAAAATCATCTATTAAAACATATGTGTATAATCTACCACCAAGACTTGCGGTGCTAACGGGACCAAAAAGATCCATATGAATTAAATGCAAGGGTCTTGAAGTAGATATAAAATTTTTACTTTTGAAAGAGGATCTAGTAAATTTACCCTTTTGACATAGTGAACAAAGTGAAGGTAAAGTTCCATTTAACCTAGGCAATCCTCTAATTAAATCACTTTTGGCAAGTTTTACAATAAGATGTGTGAAATTTTCCGTAGATCTAGGAGTGAGCAGGAATCGTACAACTTAAAGTTACACCCAACAACCAGAAGCACATGAAGCAAAGCAATCTTTATTGATAATAACAGAAATCTTCATTACAGAGCGAGGTATACATAGCGACACATGATTTTGCCAGTACACAAAACCAAAAGGAAAATAGAATGCTGAAGAAAAGATAACTGGCGGGCTGAGCACTAAGACCTCCTGACCGCGCGACATGGGTGTTCGCGCGACTAGAAAAGAGACCGCCCAAACAGCCAGTCGGCGACCTGAACAACACCAACTGAAACACCGCGACCTCCCGAACTCCACTGATTCTCCCGAACTCCAGCAACCCGCACTGCAAGCCGCAAGACCGCCTGAACACCTTAGAAGAAGAGGTGCCCGCTGCTGTCCACACAATCCGTAGAAGCTGCACAAGGAAATTCAATCAGCAAACTGGCCGGTCACAAAAAACAAGACCGCAAGAACTAGACACGAGTTCAGCTTACACTTGGTGCGATGATTTTGCTGCTACAGTGGCTCCTATTTATGGGCGTGGGACCAGATCCAGTCACCACCCTAATAGATAGAGTCACCGCCCTGACCGCGCGAACAAGACCGGTCAACCCGCACGGTCAGCAGAAGATCGCTCTGCGCCTTGTGAGCTCGTCGACTTCAACCTGACCAGGAGATCGCCACTCCACCAAGAAGTCGCACGATCATGACAACCCGCACGGTCATGACGCCCACCACCAGTGTTCGCATACACGAGACCTCCTCCAGAGACCGTGAACACAGAGAGGAGATCGCGCGACTAAGAGAGCCTTAGTCTGCGAGCACCAACAAGAACCCGGACAGTCACCAGACCGTACTGTCGGATACCAGAACACCAACCCTGTGAATTCAACAGCTTAACATGCACAGTAAGAACAACAGCTCGCCACGCGGTCACACAAACCAGATCGCGCGGCCTCACCTCAGCAGCCTTGGACAGAAAGAACGGCGGTCAGGCCGAGTAGACTGCGGCTAGACCGAATAGGTCAGACTGCAGAAGGAGACTGCGAGATCGCACAGTTAGACCAGACCACGCGAACACCTCCCAGACCGCCAACTTCACACTTCAACATTTTCAACAAGCTGTGTGCTAGCAAGTCCTAGTCGTCTATGCCAATGTTCTAATTCATCATTTTTAGTGATAAAACATTTAATAGATGATTTAGAAAGATCATGAAAAGAAACTATATCAACATTATGTATTCTTGGTGCAGTTAGTAAAATATCTTTTGTAGTAGGATTGAATATTTTGCATAGATTAGTGGAAGATTCAAATAAAACATCTAATCCTTTATCCCATAATTGACTTATAGAAATGAGATTATGTTTTAGCCCTTTCACATTAAGATCATTAGATATCGTAAAGGATTCGTTACCAACTGTACCAATTCCAATGATCCATCCTTTTCCGTTATCGCCAAACGTCACGATCCCTCCCTTCTTCTTTTCTAGGCTAAGGAACTTTGCTTTATTGCCCGTCATGTGCTTGGAGCATCCAGAATCCATGTACCACACGTCTTCATTGTCCTTAGCCTTCCTGCACATCTAGAAAGAAGATGAGAGTAAAGATTCGGATACCCAAGTGGTACCACCCATAGAATAAGTGGAAGCCTTAGGTACCCAGATCTGCTTTAAAGTATTTTGTTTTACTTTCCTGCAAGAACTAGATGTGTGACCTAACCTCTAACAGTCTGCACACAAAATAAAGGTGGTTGAGACCCTTTTCTGGAACTTTTTCTTGCTGGAAGAAATTGGATTTACAGAAGAAAATGATTTTGCAAAAGAAATCATTGGATTTTTGTATGAGGTGCTAGCACCGGTGTTAGTGGCTAGCGCCGGGCGGTAGCCTCACCTCGATATCTGATCCCAAATTTTCCAGAACCATAGCACTGGTTCCCAAAAATCATATCCAGAGATTTTTGGCCCATTCCAAATTTTTTAATGGCCATGGTGACATCATGAACTTGTGCTTTAAGTGAGGAATTTTCTTTCACAAGCATGACACACATATTTTCAAAACCTTTTTTTTATTATTTTTGATTTGCAAAAGAGAGGCTTCCAATTTCCTTTCTAATTCCCCTTTCTCTTTTGTAAGAGTTTTGGCATTGGAGAGGGCTTTAGAAAGTGACTCTTCAATATCTTTTGCCATTTTAGTGGAGTGATCACACTCTTGGCAAGAAACCTTTCTCTTTTCTAAAACAATTAATTTTTTGGAAAGATTTTGATTTTCTTTAATTAGAGATTCATTTTCACGATTCAATAAAATATTATCTTTCATATTTTTATCAAAAGCATTGCAAATTTCAAGAAATTCATTAAACAATTCATCATAAGAGGGAGAAGTTACCTCAGTGTCGCTATGAACACTGGTGTCGTCTTTGTCATTTTCTTGCCCCATGAGGCAAATGTTTGCTTCCTCGTCTTCGCTTGATGAAGACCCACTTGATCCTTTGGAGGAGGAGGAGTCATCCCATGTTCTAGCTTTTAGCACCTTCCTCTTTTCCTTCCCTTTGTCCCGCTTTTCCTTTTTCTCCTTCAAAAACATTGGGCACTGGCTCTGAATATGCCCGGTCTTCCTGCAATGATAACATTCTGGTGGAGGTCTTTCTTCTTCATCGTCGCTCTTCATTTCCTTCTTTGATGATGACCCTTTCCATCTTCCTTCCTTTTGGAAAAATTTCCGGAAGGTGTTTCTCCTTTCCGAATTTCTCATGCTCTTTCGGAAGTTCTTTACCAAAAGGCTTTCTTCATCTTCATCCTCATCCTCTTGGCACTCCTTCTTTGATTTTAGTGTCAATGCCTTCTTCTTTGGCTCCTTGCTGTATTCATCGGGTTGAATCTTGAGTTCTACCTCATGGGTTTTGAGATTCCCAATGAAGCTCTCAACTTGGAGCATTCTTAGATTGTGCGACTCCGAGATAGCCGTCACCTTTGGATTGAATTTTGGAGGAAGGTATCGAAGAATATTTTAGACCAAGTCATCATTGGAGATGGTCTTTCCAAGAACTTTGGAGGCATTGACGATCTTGGTGAAGCGCGTGTACATGGCAACAACATCTTCACATTCATCCATCCAGAACTTTTCATATTCTAACTCCAGTTGGAAAAGCTTGGAATCTTTAACCTGCGATGTACCTTCATGAGTAATTTCCAAATGATTCCAAATATCATATGAAGTAGTACATGCGGAAATTTTATTAAATTCATTTCTATCTAACACACAAAATAATACATTCATGGCCTTGGCGTTATTTTGCATTTAAGTTTATCCCTATCATCCCACTTATCCTTAGGTTTTTCTAATGTTACTTCTCCAACTATAATTGTAGGAGGAGAGTATTCTTCTTCTACCATATTCCACACCTCAATATCTAGGGTCATAAGAAAACATCTCATCCTATTTTTCCAATAATTATAATCTGACCCAGTAAATAGTGGAGGTCGACTAATTCCCCGTCCCTCGTAAAAAGCGAAATCATAAGATGCCATTATTTCTAATTTTTAACCCGTTTGGAATAACCTGCGCTTTGATACCACTTGTTGGATCGATAGGCGCCCTTATAGGGGGGTGAATAAGTGAATAAAAATTCTTTTTATAATTTTATGGAAATTACTAAATTGTTTACGAATAAATGAGAGCAAAATAATAATTTAGCAAAAAGTAATTTGCAATAATAAAATTTACACCAAATGAAAGAAATCAAGTAAACACAAATAGAGACATGATTGTATTATATAAAAAGTGTTTACATTAATTTGATTTCAATATCGATAGAAATCGGAGGCGAACAAGAGTAAATATCTTTTCCTTTTCTATACCGACTTGTATCCCCACAAACCGGTTGATTTTAGCCTATCCTTCCCCGGATATGGCCTCAAGCCGCTCTAGCCTATCCTAACCCCGGATATGGCCTCGAGCACCCCCTAGACCTAATCTCCTATACCTAGCCGCCAAATCACGCGGCGAATTACCCCCTAAGCCGTGCAAGGACCTAGTCGCCAACACAAGGCTATTTTACTACAAAAATTCAGAAGAATGAAATAAAGTAAATAATAAGAACTCCCTCTATGAGATTTCTGAAGATGAGGATGAAGGAACGTTGTAGCATAAGCGAGGTTGAAGCGATCATTCTTCGGATGTAGCGTGACGACTTCCTTCTCCAGAAATCTTCTTTGGCTTAAAGTGGGAGATAAACTTTCGGCAGAGTAGTAGTTGTGGAAGTTTGGCACAAGTAATCTCTCTGAAAGCTCTTGCCAAAACGAGAGAGAAGCCATCAATTTATAGAACATGGAGATAGCGCATGCGGTAGATCCTAGAGCCTGCGGTAGCGTTCGTGTGGAGCGGTTATGAAACCGTCGCGGCATGGCGTTGTGCGCACGAACTTGAGCTAGCTCCAGGCAGTAGCGCTTGTGCTGGTGGTAGCGCTAGCGTGAGGCTGTATCCCTAGCACTGGCGGTATCTCTCCTTCAGAGAATTTGATTTGAAGCTGCTAGCTACCTGTGGAGTATTGCACCTATAGTTTCTACACACTATAAACACACGACAAGCAAGATCAAATACAATATGGGATTTTTTATTCTCCAATAAAGGGATGTGACACACATGTCCAACAATCTCCCCATTTTGATAATAACAAATTCTCTTAGCAAGAAATCAACATAAGTGTATATAGTATATGATAAGCGAGATAATAGTGCAACTATAGTATATGATAAGCATGAGAATAGTGCATACTCCCCCTATCTTAATGCTCCCCCTACATAGATGCAATTTATGTTTTACTCCCCCTAAATGAGAGATTACAAGAATTATTCTCCCCTTAATCTTCTAGATTTCTCCTCTAGATTTCTTCAATTAATCTCCCCCTTTTGGTATTATGAAAAGAAGGTGGGTAAGGGAAGTAAGGAGGCATTCTTTATAAATCTCCCCCTTTTGTTGTGAAATGTAAGTTGTTGATCACTTCCTTCGATGGGCAAGCCCGGGAGTGGTTTTATAAGCTGCCTTCCCAATCCATCCCGAGCTTCGCCGTCCTGAGGCACGAGCTTCATCGGAGGTTTGCAACCTCTAAGAAGAGAAAGAGTGGCCCTGCATCCCTCTTCAAGATCAAGCAGGGATAAGGCGATACTTTAGCTCGCGTTATTGTTCGGTTTCAGAAGGAGATTCTCGGAATAAGGGATGTAAATCCCTCTCTCTATATTGTAGCTCTGATCAACGGCCTGCAAGAGGGACCTCTCAAGTTTGAGGTCACGACCAGAGAGCCTAGATCGTATCAAGAGCTGATTAGTATTGCCAACCGCCATATAGAGGGGGAGATCAATAATCCTGTATATGTTTCCAATCTGACGAGTAAAGCCATCCAGAAAGGTTCGGCAGGTTATTATCCAGCCCATCCATCATCCAAACCGCCTCGTCAAGAGTTCTAGCCCCCTTATCAAAAGGGAAGGAATTCCCGTCATTATCGCCTTCGTCAGGGGAATCAGCAGTTCTAGCCTAAAGGGT
The DNA here is from genome assembly GCA_033032865.1 of Dactylorhiza incarnata. Lineage (NCBI taxonomy): Eukaryota > Viridiplantae > Streptophyta > Magnoliopsida > Asparagales > Orchidaceae > Dactylorhiza > Dactylorhiza incarnata. Next base: position 8,038,649 of record JAWHQI010000068.1, read on the forward strand.
CCTCGCTGCCAACCCTGGCTGCCCCGATTCAGCAATCCACACCGGTTCATCAGATCGAATACCCTCAGCCACATTTGCCAACCCCTCCTCAACCTCTTTTCAACGATTCTCAAGAATCCTTCACTAACCTCGACATCTCTATGAGTGAGGTAGTTTAGGTTCTTTAAAAGCAACCCTTTTACAAAAGGCTTGCCCCAATCAACTCTGACCCAAGAACCAGAAATCCGACTCTCTACTGTGAACATCATAGGGAGAGAGGCCATATGACCGAGAATTGCAGAGCTCTCCGCTTGCTGGTGGAAAATCTCCTAAAGGAGAGAAAATTCAATGATCTGTTCCAGAAGGGAGATCCTTCCAAAGCTTCGACCTCCAAGTACAAGGAGGTAGCAGAAGTTCTTTGGGAATGGGAAGAAGTGGACGATGTTGGCTCTCTCGGCAACATCGGATATCCAGGTGAATGTATAGACGCAAATGATGAAGGTACTTTAGGTTATCTATTTTTCATTCATGGAGGTGCAGGACTCGAATCTTCCAGGAAAGCTAGCCTCGCATGAGTCTATCAATCCGAGGTTTCAGCTACCTCCTCCTCAGCTCCAATCCGGGGAATGGTCCACTTCGGGCAAGAAGAACTTTCCTCAACCGCCAATCCTTTTAATGATGCAGTTGTTATCAATGCGGTAATTGAAAATTATACCGTGGATAAGATCCTGGTGGATACCGGAAGTTTAGTGAATGTCCTCTTCAAACATGCTTTCGAGGCACTGAAGACCGGGAAAGCTCTTCTCTCTACTGAAGGGCCGCTCTATGGTTTCTCAGGGGTGAAAAAGGAGGTGGAAGGAGCTGTCACCCTCTCAGTGACGTTAGCGGAAATTATAAAATTGGTAAAATTTATAGTCGTTGAAGCTCCGAGCAGCTACAACACAGTTTTTGGAAGGCCAGTCCTGAACGAATACCAAGCAATAATTTTAACATATCTGTTAGAACAACCCTATTATTGATTTGGGCTAGGATCACTATTTGTTGACTAGTGTTGAAACCGATTTCTCAGCCTCTTGTGGAGCTCGGGGCCCTCACCGAGATGAGGGGTAGCTAGCCCTTACTGATCCCTCGGAGAGGGTAGACTGAAGACTAGAAAAATGACTAAGACCTTAGCCACAGCGAGGAGGTCTCTCCACTAACCCGGAAGATCGTTGAGCGCTTCCCCTCCCAAGCCAAAGCTGAGACTCGGGCACCTTGGAGAGCTCTGGAAAAGCTAACCAAAGAAAGCCTGAGGAGAGAGAAGCTGAAGTGAACTCCTCTCCAAAGGTGCCCTTGAGGTCTTATTTATAGATTTCCTGATCTGGCCTGTAAATAGTAGGATCCCGCCTTCTGATTTTACTATCTGCACCCCAGATGGGTCTGCTAACAGCCAAACTCTGGTGTTTGGAGAGGCTAAAGGCAGACCACCAGGGGTAAATGAGTATTTTGGCCTTATCAACTTATGGGCAAGGAACTGCGAGAACTTGACTGCTGATGCTCTCGCGGGTCCTCTCGCGGGTCCTGCTCGCGATGCTTCTCCTAGGCGATCGCCCTGCGAGGACCTCACCGGCCAATTCTGGCGGTATCTGCCGAGGTCCGGTCTCGCGAGCCTTCCTGCGAGACCGCCTCTTGACTTCGTCGAGCTCAACACGCCTTTCGTCGAACGCAGGTCACTTCGTCGATCACAGTCGAGGTTGACGGATGCCGAACGTTAAGTTGTTCGCTATCCGCTGAGATGGGCGGCTCGTCGACCGCTGAGACGGGCGGTTCGTCGACCGCTTAGACGGGCGATTCGCCGACCGCTGGGACGGGCGGTTCGCCGATCGCTGAGAGAGGCAGTTTGCCGACCGCTGCTTCCCTGCTGTAATTTGCCGAGCGTTGCCATAGAATATATTTTGTTCGTCGGGCGCCGTCCGACGAATGCTGAGCTCCATTCGACATTTGCCGAGCATAGAATTGAGCTCGCTGGAAGCTGAGGCTCTAAGCTCGCGAGTCTTCCTGCGAGATTGCCTACTAACTTTGTCGCGCACTGAACTCATTTCGCCGGACACCTCTTTACTGAACAAAGGGTCTCTTCCGCCAACGGCCTGCGATGTATTGACTTTCCCTCCCTCGCTTGGCCCAGTCCTTTGAAGATATCTGCCAAGGTCAGGATCTCGCGGTCCTCTTGCGAGACCGTCCCTTTGTCCTTAATGAGCATAGAACATTTCATCGACTGTTAATGATTTCGCCGAACAGGGGCGAGCTCGACGACCACCGGCGGGCTCGACGAACTCGGAAGAGTTCGTCGAACGCAGCATCCCTTTAGTCGAACTCAGGAAACTTCTTTAAATTGCCTGCGAGTGTTTATCTCGCCGACCCTTCTCGCTCGCCTCTTATTACTTCCTCCGGTTGCCTTCTCACACCGCGCTTCCTCGCCTGGCGAATATCGGGGTTGTACACAATCCCCGCTCTTCGCGAGGCTATTTAGGCTCGCGAAGAATCATCCAACCCCTGATATTCGCCAGCCCCTTGATGACCTGTCAGGAATCTTCGGTAGGGCCCACCCTGAGGGCTATAAATATCGTCCCGAGTCCTTAGTGGCGCGCGGCGCCACTTCCTTTTCTTTCTTTTTTCCTCGTACTGTAGCTGTCTGGAGATGCCGCTTTCCGAAGAAGCTGAGGCTCGCCTGAGGTCTATGAGAGCCGGCGGGCTACCTTCTACGACCAAGGTCCCCGCCTGGATGAACCGCCCACCTCCCGCTCAGTCTCCGAAGATCAAGAAGGCGATGGCGGCTTGCCAAACCGGGGACGGCTACGTGCTGCTAGACTCCTCCCCGGATAGCCGTCCCCACGAGCAGGTATGAGCTACCCCTCTAGCTTAAGTCAATAAGTTTGCCCGTGATTCATGCCTATTTGCAGGATGCTTTGCCGAACGAGGACACTGGCGAGCCTGCTGGTGGGTCTCGCAAAACTCCGCCAGCGGACACGGATCTCGCTTGCAAGAATGTCGTGGGTAGGCCCTTAATCTCGCATATTGACTTTTTCTTTCGTCAACTATCTGACCTTCATTCTCTGCTTCTTACAGTCTCGCCCCGGAAGTCCCCGGCTCGCCAGGCATTGGGGCCTCCGTCCCCGGATCCTCCCGACAAAACTATAGATAGGCCAGGGTTCCGGCTCCTGATGAGCGAGGAGACCGGCGGCTCTATACCGCCAAGGATCCCTCCAACCAATAGTGCAGCCTACCCTCTTGGTTTGGGTAAATCTCTCTACCCCCACTATGGCAACCTCTTCCAGGGCCGCCCTGAGACTTCTCACCCCCCTCTGGGTAAGCGTTCCGACGGCCCCTTGCCCTGCGCGAACTCAAGTGCGCTATCTAACCTTTCCGTAATGCTTCGCAGAGAATTCTGAAATTCCTCCTATCGATTCCGAGTTGGGAGACGACGAGATGTCCACCCTTCCTGACCAAGTGGAAGGCTTCTTAGGTGATCCGTGAGATCCGGAGATGATGAAACAATGAGCTGTAGAGTTGCTGAGAAAACATGGTCGGATGCTGATGGACCTCAACATGCAGGCGAGATGGGACAGAGAAGCCGCCGAGGACAGGCATGCCATATTGATGGAATAATGTGCGAGGCTCCGGGCGGAGAGACAACGTGATCACGATGAGAATGTCACGACGTCGGAGGTGCATATAGCGAGGATGAGGGATTACGCCTTCCTCATTGGCCGGGAGGGCCGCGCGGACGAGAATTACTATAATTCTAGGGTGCCGCTGCGTTCTGGGTCACGAGGTGGGGGTAGGTGGAAATGGTTGCACCACGACTCTCTCTAACTCTTACGTCCTCGCAAAATATCATTATTTGTTAATGAGCCCCTTTATTTTAGACGATCTCGCAATGGTCTGCGACTTACATACTAGTTTTATCTCGTCTGATAATAATTACTAGCTTTCTATTAGTTCTCACTCGCTGCTAATATGTCTGTTTCATTTTCATGCTATGTTGTGTTCGCGAGGGTCTCCGATCTCGTTGAACGTATCTCGTGTCGGCTCTCCCCCCCACCCCCCCCCCCCCCCCCGCTTCTTACGCTATTATGTTTGCTTGCGCTGTTCTCGCAGAGATATTGCTTGCACTAACCTCGCGGGCCTTTCTCGCCCGCGGTCGTGATGCGATGTTTTTGGCTAACCGCTCTCGCCGGCGCTTGGACTTCTTCCCGCCCTTTTATTTTTGCTATAAATAGGCTATCCTAGCTGAGTCAACCACCGCATTTACTGTCACCCTTCTTCCTTCTCTGCTTCAGAGCTCTCGCTCTTCCCGTTCTCGCTCTATTTCCTTTCTCGCAGGTTATTGAAATGTGCGGCGACGCTAATGAGTCGGAGGGTCGGCAAAAGATCGCTAAGGCTTTCGCCGAGCACGTCTTCTTCCATTGCAATCTGACCGACGAGGAGTACTTCAGTGCGGTCGCCGACTACGTCACCCCCCCCCCATTCGAGGCACGCCATCCCAGCGAGAACGACGTGATCAACGCCCCACTTGTCGATGAGTTGGCCATCCCCACCGCTCATTTTGTGGTCGGCCTGCGTCTCCCCCTGTGGCCGAAAGTTCGCCAGGTAATAATCATTCTTGCTCGCTTCTTATTCTCTGCGGGTCAAGTCTCGCTCATTATATGAACTAATCCTGGTCTTCTTGTTGCTCACCAGGTGCTCAAGCACTATGGCGTTGTCCCGGGCCAGCTTACCCCTAATGCCATGGCAGTGATCACAGCCTTCGCCTGCTACCTTCGGGAGAAGCGCGTCGAGTTCAGCCTCCCGGTCTTTCGGAAGCTGTTCATGTTCCGCGCCTATAAGGATGGGACTGCCTACTTCGTGGGCTCGGGTCCTAAGGTTGACGAGACTGTCAACAAAGCCCACTTCTGGGCCCAGAAGTTTATCTTCGTCAAGGGGAACTTCGGTAATATCCAAATCTTGCCAGTCCAGCACGACGAGACCACCTACCGGCCCACTGCCCTCGGAGGACATTATGCCCTCCTCTATCAGTTCTTCTGTAAGAAGAACTTTGAGGTTGTTCATCTTCGCCGCAACCTCTACAAGCTGCTTCCAGTACTCGCTGGGGAAGGTAAGGATCTCGCTTTATCACTACAACCCCCTTTTCTTTTCCAGTAACCTCATATTTATTGAAATTTCAACCCCTTTTTTTAGGCGAGCGGGACCTTCCCATCCGTCCCCCCTATGCGAGCAATCGGAAGACCGATGCTACCCTGGCTCTCGCGACCATGGGGGCGGAGGCTTGTCGAGGCACCGTCACGCCAGGTGAGCCCTCCTCTCGCAAGAGACCGGGGGCTTCTGGCAGCAATGCCATTCCCCCAAAATCTCCGCCGAAGAAAAGGAGTAAGAAGAGCGGGGTCTCGCTCGGCTCCTCGAAGGGGAAGGAGCCTCGCGAGACCGCTTTCGACGAGTTCGACCTCACCATCCTTTCTGCGGGAGGGGAGGATGATGAGCCCTGCCAGGAGGCTTCCAAAACCTCCGCCCCGCCCATCCCCGTCAACCATTACAACTTCGGCCTCGGCCAGAGGCGCCGGGATGAGACCAACGAGCTCTTGGTAAACTGGAAGCCGGAGACGAACCGGGTTGATATCTCCACCATTCTTCCTCCCTGGGTGGAGAAGGAGACCATCAGCGGCCACGCCTTCGATCTTTCGTTTTGTCCTTTATAGGCGCGAGGACGTGGGGTCTTATAAAGACGAGACTGCGAGAACTCTCGCTTTCGAGAGCGCGAGGTCTCAGCTACGCTCTGCCGAGCTCGCCCATATGATGGGGAGGCACTGCTTACAACTGGAGCTTCGGAATGTGGAGCTCGTGAGGGCCTATCAGGGGCTTCTTGCTAAGAACGCGCAGCTGAAGGAGAAGCAGCTCGCCACAGAGGGCAGTGTGGTGAGTTACCTAGACCTTGACACTCTCCTATCCTTCGGCCACTTCGTTTCCCTAACTTCTTTTACTTGCAGGATGTCGAGGCCGTCGGAAGAACCGACTCTCGCGTTCAGGAATTGGAGGGCGAGGTGGCCGGGCTGAAAGCCCTACACTGCGACCTCACCCGTGCCGTCGTTCCCCTTCTCCCCGCCGTCTGAAGGAGGAGCGGCGAGCGCGAGATGAAGAAATCCGCTTGGAGTCTACCGAGTCAGCTCGCTACATCTTCCAGACGATGAAGGCAGCCGGCCTCCAAGCCGCCGACGCGGCCGATGAGGACATCGTCCCAGAGCTTTTTATCCCTCTTCTGCCAGTGAAGAACAACGATGACGAGGAAGAGTTCGCGAGCGATTCCTGAAGCTTGATAGTTTTTGATTTTATTTTGTTTTGTTTTGGGATGGCAAGATCGCCGCCTTATGTAAATTAAACTGCAAAATGCATGGATGCATATTTTTGGCCTTGTATCATGTTCGCCCTTTCTGCTTTATTGTTTCTCGTGCTAATATCTCGTTCTCGCTTGCCTTGATATTCTTTCTTACGTAGGTTATTCTCGCGATGATCGTTCTCGCATCTTACGTTATCGAACTGATAGGCATAGGACATTTTTGGCTGTTCTGGCCTTTCGCCATTTGCCTTAGGATTATCATCCCTTAGGTATGTATTTCTCTCTAGGTTTCGCGAGGTACTTTCCTTTTCGGCGAGGGCTCGCCTCCTACCCTATGCCGGCGACCTTTCTGCCAAGCACCGGATACCCCAGAGTGCCCAGGGTTGATTCTCGTCACTCACACACTATCGTGCGAAATCTTTCTTTTCGCAGAGCGAGCGGGCTCGCCGAGCGAGAAGGACCAGGTCAGTGCCGAAGGCTCGCCAACCTGATGCATTTCATCCTGACTTTATGAAGAACTCATCTCCTTGCCAACTTCCCTAGTGATCAACTTGCACCTCACGTTTAGTGAGAGCCCGGGAGCGGAATGGACCCGATGCCTTCCAGCATCGATATTTGTCACCTTGCCAGCCTCTCCAGAGATCAACCTGAACCCCCCCCCCCCCCATCTAGTGAGAGACCGGGAGCGGAATCGATCTGGGGCATTCCAGCATAAAAACTTGTCACATTGCCAGCCTCTCCAGAGATCAACCTGAAACCCCCCATCTAGCGAGAGCCCGGGAGCGGAATCGATCTGGGGCATTCCAGCATAAAAACTTGTCACCTTGCCAGCCTCTCCAGAGATCAACCTGAAACCCCCCGTCTAGTGAGAGCCCGGGAGCGGAATCAATCTGGGGCATTCCAGCATAAAAACTTGTCACCTTGCCAGCCTCTCCAGAGATCAACCTGAAACCCCCGTCTAGTGAGAGCCCGAGAGCGGAATCGATCTGGGGCATTCCAACATAAAAACTTGTCACCTTGCCAGCCTCTCCAGAGATCAACCTGAAACCCCCCGTCTAGTGAGAGCCCGGGAGCGGAATCGATCTGGGGCATTCCGACATAAAAACTTGTCACCTTGCCAGCCTCTCCAGAGATCAACCTGAAACACCCCATCTATTGAGATCCCGGGAGCGGAATCGATCTGGGGCATTCCAGCATAAAAACTTGTCACCTTGCCAGCCTCTCCAGAGATCAACCTGAAACCCCCGTCTAGTGAGAGCCCGGGATCAGAATCGATCTGGGGCATTCCGGCATAAAAACTTGTCACCTTGCCAGCCTCTCCAGAGATCAACCTGAAACCCCCCATCTAGTGAGAGCCCGGGAGCGGAATCGATCTGGGGCATTCTGGCACGAAAACTTGTCGCCTTGCCAGCCTCTCCAGAGATCAACCTGAAACCCCCCGTCTAGTGAGAGCCCGGGAGCGGAATCGATCTGGGGCATTCCAGCATAAAAACTTGTCACCTTGCCTACCTTCGCATAACAATTATAACTATCAAGTGAAGAAGTAAAGTATTCAACCAACATCATAATAAAACTTTCAAGGGTAGAACTGCTTCAAATCGTCTCCACTGCTGGCTCGGTCGAGAGGTGCCCCATCCACATCTTGGAGGTGATACCCACCCCCCCCCCCCGACTTGAGCACTCCGCTTACAATGTATGGACCCTCCCAATTGGGTTTGAGCTTACCTACCGAGGCCCATCTTCCGGCCGCGTCGACCTTTTTCAAGACCAGATCTCCTTTCTGAAAGTGCTTTACTCGGATGTGCTTGTCAAAATATCAGGCCATTCGTCGCTTGATTTCCTCCTGCCTGATGGTGGCCTGGTCCCAGAGTTCCTCCACCAGGTCAGGGATAGACTTTGTTCTTCGTCATTGGCCACCCGCCACTCTTCATTCCCTTCACCTGCGGAGATCACTCTGGGGGTCTTTACTTCGAACTCTATGGGAAGGACTGCTTCTGACGCATGAGAAAGTTTGAACGGGGTGTCTCCGGTGGCGATGTTAGGGGTAGTCCTCAGGGCCCAGAGAACGAACGGTAGCTGCTCCGCCAAGTTCCCCCGGAGGTTCTCTACTTTCTTCTTTAACAGTTTGACGATTATCTTGTTTGCCGCCTCCACCTGGCTGTTGTTTCTCGGATGGTGAACCGATGCGAACCTGAGGTCGATGCTGAGCTGGGTGCAGAAGCTAACAAATTCTTCGCTAGCAAACTGTGGCCCATTGTCCATCACTATGGCCAGGGGGAGCCCGTGCCTGCAAATTATCTCTCCCCACACAAAATTCCTTACAACTTGAGATGTTACCTTGGCGAGCGCCTTCACTTCTACCCACTTGGAAACGTAATCGATCATGACCAGCAAGAACTGTCTCTGGCCGCTAGCTTGAGGGAAAGGGCCAACTAGGTCCAACCCCCATATGGCAAAAGGCCATGGAGCCGTGATGGTCCGAAGTATCTGGGCTGGGAGGAGTTGGAGTGGAGCATAGAGTTGGCACTTTGAAAACTTCCTTGCGAACTCGACCGCATCTTTGTTGAGGGTGGGCCAGAAATAGCCTTGCCTCAACACCCTCCCCTCCAGGGTTCGGCTCCCAGAATGACTGCCACACTCCCCGGAGTGAATCTCCTCCAGGACTTTCGGGATCTCCTCCTCGGAAACACAACGGGCTAGGAGTCCCGAGAGAGTTTTCCTATATAGCTCTCTTGCATACAAGGAATAATAAGCTGACTTATACCTGAAGCGTCGCCCGTCTATGTCTCCTTCAGGGAGCTTCCCTGATGATAGGAAGGCGATGAAAGGATCCATCCACGAGGCCCGCTGATCTATCTCCATCAGTTCCCCCTCATCGATGGTGGGTTAGAAGAGTTCCGAAACTGTTCCGCCGGCTCGGGGACCAAACTTGGCTAGGAGGTCCGCGGGGGTGCTCTCCTCCCTCGGCACGTGTCTGATGGAGAAAGTGCGAAATCGCCCGATGACTCCCTTGACCTTCTCCAGGTACCGCTGGAGAGTCGGATCCTTCGCTTCAAAATCCCCCCGGACTTGGCATGCCACCACCACGGAGTCCGTCGAGACATCCACGTCTTGCACTCCCAGTTCCTGGGCCAGCCTGAGGCCCGCTATCACCGCCTCATACTCAGCTTGGTTATTGGTAATCGGGAAGTGGATGTTCAGCGCTTGTTCGATCTTTGTACCTTGAGGACTTACCAGGATGATTCCCCCTCCATACGAGTGCCTTCCTGACGCACCATCCACCAACATCTTCCACGCCACTGGGGAGGCGATTCATGTTCCCCCACTTCGGATGTGTAGTCAGCCATGAAATTCGCCACTGCTTGGGCCTTTATTGACGCCCTAGGGACGAACATAATGTTGAACTCACTCAGCTCCACGGACCACTTTGCCAATCTTCCCAAGTGTTCCGCCCCTTCAATGACTTTGCGAAGCGGGTGATCTGTTACCAATTTGATTGAATGTGCCTGGAAGTAGGGTCGGAGCCTCCGAGCCGCCACCACCAATGCTGATATAGATTTTCGGGTTTTGAAATTAAATGAAGGTTTGAAGATTTTCTCCAAAACTATATCCGATTAAGGCAAGTGTACCTTATCGTCTATAGTATAGGATATTTAATAATATCAAGGTCGTATTCCACGGGGCGCGTTGATTACTTCTACTTCGAGGAAAGTCACCATTATCTTATCGACGAAAATTTGAGGTTTGTTTTGCTTAACTAAAAAAAGACAAAAAGCAAGCTAAATGAAGAGATTAAACATTGCATGAGAGGGAAGAAAAGATACCATTGCATGAAAGAGAAATTGCTAAAGAGAAAGAGAACATGAAAGAGAGAAAACTTAATTTTATTGAAAATCAAAATGATTGCAAGCCTTAAATAAAGAGTACAAAGCAAGAGAAAAATAAGATTACAAGCTTAAGAGAAACTAGTACATGAAAGTTACATTAAAACATTGCATGAAAGGAAAAGAGAGAACATGAAAGCTTAAGAAAAACATGAACATGAACTTGAAAAACTCACTAACAGCTCTAGCAGCACCTCCCCCACTCCAAAATTCTGAACCCTGGACTCAAGGAGAGCCTCTTAATTTATACCAGAAATTTTCGAGTTACACTCCCTCGGTCACGGGCTTGACACAGGGCGTCAAAACATTGCTGATAGTGGATCTGGCAGTGGCGTGGACTTTGCGTGATGGCGGCAGAAAATCGGACATTACACGCCAGTGTAACTTTGGTCACGGGCGTGTACCTGGGCGGCTTCATTAAATGCAGCATGGGCTGGCTTGCGGCTCGGCGGCGTGCAGGGATAACGCGGGAAAGTCATGGGCGTGACATTTCGGGTCACGGGCGTGTACCTGGGAGGCTTCAATTAATGCAGCGTGGGCTTGAATTCGGCGTGGCAGGGGGCAGGGATCACGCGGGAAGTCACGGGCGTGACACTTTTGTCACGGGCGTGACTTGGGTCAACTCTTCGATAGCATCTCCACATCTCGACGGCAGCCCGCAGGGAAGATTCTATGTTTACACGCCCTTTGTCACGGGCGTGACTTGGCGTCACAGGCATGACCTGGGGCGTGACTTGCGGTGGATTCGTCGAACTCAGCTCGACCTTCGTCGAACGCAATGTCACGCCCGTGACACTGCGTATTTTTTGTAGCGTGCGCAGGCCGAATGGGTCTTTCTTGACATTGTAGACTTTTAGTATTTTTTGTTTGAGTGTTAGGTTTCATGCTAGTTTCTGTCAATCCCCCCTGAGTATTGTTCGACACTGGAGTGTCACGCTCTTTTCTCACGGAAAGCATTATCCGGAGAATTGTTGTTCAGACTGTCGAGGCAGAGGTGGAAGTAGCGTGCGCAGGCCGAATGGGTCTTTCTTAACCACTCGAAGGAAAGGATGCATTCTTTTAAGGTTTTGCGAGTGTGACTTCGAGTTGGTAGCATCAATTCTACCAGTAGTCGAATTTGACATTATCCTGGGGATGGACTTCCTTGCAGAGAAATGATCTAGTATTGACTGTATGTTGAAGGTTGTGACCCTAAGGAGTGAAGGAAGAGTGGAGGTCAAGTTCGAGGGCCTATGCGGAGCGGAGGTCAAGTTGAACAATGTGCAATTGATGCGAGCGGTGAATAAAGGAGGTGATGCATTAATAGCTTTGTTGGAGTCTCACTCCACAAATTTGGTAGTCAGAGAGGTGCCAGTGGTGGAAGAATTTGAGGATGTGTTCCCCGAGGAGCTTCCGGGAGCGCCTCCTCAGCGTGAAATCAATTTTTCAATAGATTTGGTGCCAGGTGCGAGGCCGATGTCGCGTCTTCCATTTAGGATGGCACCAAAGGAAATGGTCGAGCTAAAGGTGCAGCTGCAATAGTTGCTCGAGCAGGGGTACATTAGGCCCAGGTCTTTGTCGTGGAGTAAGCCGATGTTATTCGTAAAGAAAAAGGATGGTAGTATGTGGTTGTGCATAGACTACAGTGAGTTGAATAAGTTGACCATCAAGAATAAGTATCCGATTCCGCGAATCGATGATTTGTTCGATCAGCTAGTGGGGTCGACGGTGTACTCCAAGTTGGATTTGAAGTTGGGTTACTATCAGTTGAGGATTCGAGAAGAGGATATTCCCAAGACAGCTTTTGGGATGAGATATGGTCATTTTGAGTTCTTGGTGATGTCATTCAGTTTGACGAACGCGTCATCAATGTTCATGTATTTAATTAATATAGTGTTTCAGCAATACCTAGATTCATTCATGGTGGTGTTCATCGACAACATCTTAGTGTATTCAAAGTCGAAGGCGGAACATGAGTCTCACCTGAGATTAGTGTTGCTTACTCATAGGGAGACCCAGCTTTATGCGAAGTTCTCAAAGTGCGAGTTCTGGATCTGGAAGGTGGCATTTCATGGTCACGTGATCAGTGGAGATGGAGTGGCAGTGGATTCAGCGAAGATTGAAGCCATTAGAGATTGGCCAATACTGAGAACCATGGAGGAAGTCCAAAGTTTCCTTGGACTAGCCGATTATTATAGAAGGTTAGTTGAGAACTTTTCATGGATGGAATTGCCCCTCACCTCTCTTACCCGAAAGGACTAGAAGTTTGTATGGACGCTGGAGTGTGCCCATGCATTTGAGACCTTGAAGGAAAGGTTGATGTCCGCTCCAATCCTAAGTCTTCCTAGTGGGACTGAAGGGTTTCAGATTTTCAGCGATGCATCAGGTTGCGGTTTGGGTTGCGTGCTGGTGCAACATGGCACGTGATAGATTATGGTTCAGGGCAGCTAAAGCCTCACGAGAGAAATTACCCCGTCCACAACTTGGAGTTGGCGGCAGTGATTTTTGCGTTGAAATTGTGGTGGCACTGCGTGTATGGTGCGAAGGTGGAAATCTTCATGGACCACAAAAGCCTGAGGTATCTTCTGGATCAGAAAGATCTCAATATGAGGCAGCGTATATGGGTCGAGTTCCTTGGGGACTATGACGTAGCGATTCAGTATACGCCAGGTAAGGCCAACGTGGTGGTTGACGTCTTGACTAGAAAGTATTCTAGGCAAGGTAATTGGATTGAAGCGCATGACGAGTGTTTGGTGCGAGAGTTCAAGTCTCTTGACATTTCGTGTGTGGCTCGGGGTGGGTCTAGTGTAGCTCGGTTGAAATGGATCGATATGCAGTGTGATTTAGCGGATCGAATCCGAGAGGCGGCCAATGCAGATGAAGAGTGTCAGTGTTTGGTGTTGGAAGCTCAACAGAGCGAAGGCAGTGCTTTGGAGATGGTCGGTGGACTTTTAAAGAGAAACAAAAAGTTGTGTGTCACTCACTTTGGCAAACTCCATGAGGAGTTGATGTTTGAGGTTCACTTCACGAAGTACTCCATTCATCTAAGTGGTACAAAGATGTACTTGGATTTGAAGAAATCCTTTTGGTGGCTTGGGATGAAGCGAGACGTAGCTTTGTACATAAGTCGATGTCAGACTTGTGCTTTAGTGAAGGCCGGGCGGGTTCTTGAAACCTCTTCCTATACCCGAGTGGAAATTTGACGACATCTCCATGGATTTTGTGCATGGTTTACCTCGGTCGCGGAAAGGTAACGATGTGATTTGGGTGATTGTGGATCGCCTGACCAAGGTGGCCCACTTCATTCCATATTGGAAGGACGATATCATGGAGAAGCTCGTGGAGCTTTATATTCAAAATATTGTGCGGTTGCACGGGATTCCAAAGAGAATTGTTAGTGATTGTGATGGGCAGTTCACATCCAAGGACTGGAGGTTGGTGCAGAGAAGCTTGGGCACAAAGTTGAAGTTTAGTTCCGCATTCCATCCGCAGACCGATGGCCAAACATAGAGAACAAATCGTACGTTGGAGGACAAGTTGAGGATGTGTGCCCTCGATTTTGGTAAGAGTTGGGAAGAACACCTTTTCATGGTGGAGTTTGCTTATTACAATAGTTTCCAAGCGAGTATCAAGATGACGTCATACGAGGCTTTGTATGGAAGGCGGTGTCGAATGTCGATGTCTTGGATAGAGGCAGGAGACACTTAGTTTTTTGGAAAGGAAGTAGTGGCAGACGCTTGCGAGTTTGTGCGAACGATCCAGGAGTGCATGAAAATTGCTTGGGATCGGCAGGCAAAGTATTTTAATGTGCGTCACAGAAATGTGGTATTTGCAGTGGGAGACGTGGTCTACTTGAAGATCAAGCCGTTCAAAGGCGTTTTGCAAATTCCGCAACTCAAGATGTTTAGTCCGAGGTATTTGGGTCCTTTTGAGGTTACAGAGCACACAGGCTATATGCATTAGACTAATTCGGCTATGCATTAGACTAATTCTGCTATATCCATTAGACTAATTCTGCTATATCCATTAGACTAATTTTGCAATATCCATTAGACTAATTCTGCTATATCCATTAGACTAATGACGCTAAAGCCTTTAGACTAATTTTCATAGAAATGGACAAATTTCGGCTAGCTCGCCGCACATGAAGTTTTGGGGTGTTACAACTCCACCACCCTTAAAAGAATTTCGTCCCGAAATTACGAAAACAATATCATCGCTGTCCACATTGTTTTGAAGGCTACCGCCGGGGGTATCACCATCGTCAGCGCTAGCGTAACGACGGTATCTCCAAGAACCGAACTCCTTTTCAACGACAAGTGCACTTACCATTTTGAAGGCTACCGCCAGCGGTATCACTACCGCCGGCGCTAGCGTATCAACGATATCTTTGAGAAATCAACACATTTTCGGCGACAAGGTGCATCTTCTCGACGACAAGACACCCTTTTTCGATGACAAGGTACCCCTTCTCGACGATAAGGTACCCATATCATTTTCTGAGGCCACACGTCGTTTTGAAGTACCGTCGGCGGTATCACTACCATCGGCGCTAGCGTATCGATGATATCTTCAAGAAACCAACACGTTTTCGACGACATGTACACTTACCATTTTGAAGGCTACCGCCGGCGCTAGCGTATCGACGATATCTTCGAGAAACCAACACGTTTTTGACGACAAGGTACCTTTTCTCGACGACAAGACACCCTTTTTCGATGACAAGGTACCCCTTCTCGACGACAAGGTACCCATATCGTTTTGTGAGGCCACACGTCATTTTGAAGGTTACCATCGGCGGTATCACTACCGCCCGCGCTAGCTCTTTCGACGAGATAAGCGAGAACCACCCATTTTCGATGCCAAGAACACATATTGTTTTGAAATCTACCGTCGGCGGTATCACTACCATCGGCGCTAGCTCATTTTTGGGGAGTGAGAGCGCTTCACCCACCCTTGTTGACCGTGACTCAAACCTTACAACCTTATGGTCCTAGGGCTTCTACTAAGCCCGAGTCAACTCTCGGCGACACAACACACTCAGGAGGGGCCTAGCGCGAACTGGGATGTAACAAATCTAATAAACCAAAAAAGTAATTTCGTCCCCGAAATTTGAGTTTGGGGCTACGAGTATTGAAATATGAAGCATGATAAACTAGTTTAGGATATAACTTGGGGGAATAATCCCGGATAGCATTGTTGCATGAGGTCCATAGGTTCCCAAGTGTATTCCTCCTTCCCATGGTTGGATCACAGGAATTATACCAATGGAACACTCTTTTGTCGCAGCTTCTGGATCTCAGTATCTACTATCCGCATAGGCTCTATCTGGACGGATCTATCATTTGCCACAGGGCTAGAGGTAGTTACGACGTACTAATCAGGGCGAAGTAATGCTCTTCGCAGGGAGGATACATGGAAAACATCGTGCAAATTCTCAAATTTTGGTGGTAGCACCAACCGATAAGCTAAGGGGCCGATCTGCTCCAGGATAGTATAAGGCCCCATATAGTTCGCTTCATGCTTCTTTAGCTGCCTAGAAGCATAAGAAATTACATGTCCGTGCTGCATCAATACAGCACCCATCCACTGATATGAGGCATCTATATAAATCTGGAATCCTTCCTTCCCAGATGGAAGGGCAAGGATCGGGACTAAGGTGAGGCGATCCTTCAGCTTCTGGAACGCGGCCTCACACCCATACAAAAGGAACATCCTTCTTAGTCAAGGTGGTGAGGGGAAGAGCGATCTTCGAGAAACCCTCGACAAACTTGCAGTAGTAACTAGCAAGTCCTAAGAAACTACGCACATCCATTACCGACTTCAAAGGCGGCCATTCCCTTACTGCTCGTACCATGGCAGGTTCCACTGCTAAACCTGTTCCACTGATGACATGGCCCAGGAAAGCGACTTCCCAGAGCCAAAACTGGCACTTACTAAACTTTGCAAAGAAGTTGTGCTCCCTCATCTTCCCAATAACAAGTGCTAAATGATGTCCATCATCCTCCTCCATCCTTGAGTAAACCAGAATGTCATCAATAAATACAATCACAAAGACATCTAGGTACCATTCGAATACTCTATTCATGAAGCTCATGAATGCGGTGGGGGCATTCGTGAGTCTGATTGGCATGACAGCAAACTCATATAGACCATACCTCGAACTAAAGGCAGTCTTTAGGATATCCTCCTCTTGGATCCGCAACTGATAATAACCCGAGCGCAAATCAAGTTTCGAGAACCATTGTGCTCCTTCAAGCTGATCAAAGAGCTCGCTAATCCTGGGCAGTGGATAGGTGTTCCGGACCGCCAACCGGTTGAGCTCTCGATAATCTATTCATAGCTGGAGCGAACCATCCTTCTTCTTCACGAATAGAACTGGTCTCCCCAAGGTGATGAACTGGGGTGGACGAACCCCGAGTCTACTAGCTCTTAAAGCTGCGTCAGAAACTACGCAAGCTCTTTCGGTGCCATCCTATATGGAGCCCTAAAGATGAGCCTAGCTCCCGGTATCAGTTGGATCCAGAAATCCGCCTCTCGATGCGGGGGTAGTCCGTGCAGCTTGTGCGGAAAGACATCAGAAAAGTCCCGAACCACCGGTACTTCATCAATACTAATCTCTATCACCTTCATCTCAAAGCAGACCATATAAACCTCACCGCCCTGTTGATGGACTTTGAGAGCCTGAGTAGATGATGATAATAAAAGGTAGGAGGTGGGTCTAATATCTTCAAACACTACTTCAGAATCTTCATTCCTCAGTACAATTTTCTTCGTCGGGCAGTCGATCTTAGCATGGTTCCAATACAGACAATCATGCCCAGGATCAGATCAAAATCTGTCATCTTTGAAAGTGTCGTCGGTGCTTCAAATAGCTTTCCTCCAATCTCTACATTCATGTTGCACTTGGCGCACGATAATATCTCTGACCCGCGCGCAAGTCGAACCTTCCTATGGATTCCTTCGAAGTGCTGCACTTGGTCCAGATCATCTACAAATTATTCTGAGACGAACGAGTGCGAGGCACCCATATCGAACAAGGTGTATGCGGGTTTGCCACAGACAAGTACTATACTTGGGTGATTTTTTTTGTTCAGGTCAAAAGTTAAACTAAAGCTACGGTTTCGCAAGGTACTAAGTAATCATAAGAAGAACATTGAAGTACCTGTGATGACCTCCTCAGGGTTCCGGGGATCTGCGAGATCTAGTGCATACATCTGCTCCAGTCGTTAGCCTCTACCGTGAGGTCCTCAGCCCCGACCTTGTCCTCGGCCTCGTCCTCATTGTGCTGCTGGAGGAGCCATGGGACAATTCAGAGCATTCCCTTGTAGCTACGGGCAGTAGATCCGAATATGGCCCAACTAGTGACATTGATAGAAAACCCTTTGAAAGGGCTCTCTTGGCTGCTGAGGTGCCTGACCATGAGCCTGCTGCGGCAGGGGTAATGGTTGCGGTCATACTGTTTGATCCAACCTGAAGTTTGGATGAAAATGTCCACCGCCTCTGCCCCTGCTAGGAAGTCTCCTTCTACTGATCCCTGCTTCAAATACATCTTCCGCAGGCCTCTTTCCTCCACTCTGGACCCCAAGATGCTCTGTCTCAAGCCTCTTGGCCGTCTCAATGATCCGAGTAAGACTCAAATCAGCTACAAAAATAAGGGCCTTCCTGAGAGGGTCTCGCAAACCCTATAAAACCTCTTGGCGTACCCCTTATCATCCAAGGCATATGTGCCCGCGAATCTAGCCTGATGCGAGAACTCCCGCTGATACTCCAATACTGACCTAGATCCCTGCTTCAGCTGTAAGAACCTCTCATCAAGATCATCACGCGCCCTGGGAGGAACAAAATGCTCCAGAAAAGCTTCTGAGAACTCATCCCAGCTGATGTCAGTATAGGTGTGTCCCTCGAAAGTAAAGCCCATGAGGGACTTCCACCATCTTTTGGCATGCGATTCTAAAGAAGAGATTGACAAAGTAATTTTCATATTGGCAGGGCATCGAATTCCAGGCATCATCTCCTGCACTGTGTCAAGCCACTCATATGTACAAACTGTAGATTCAGTCCCATGAGAGACAGGCAGGGAAAGACCTCGAAAGGTACTCAACCAGTTTGACCCCGGGTTTGGTTGCTGTACCGGAGCCTGCTGGGATCTAAAAGCATCCAGAATTACAGTCAAGGTTTGACCCAGTTCTGACTGTTGGAAGGAAGTAGTATCTGAAGGAAGTGGAACACTCCTTACTGGCTCAGAATACGCCGGAATCTACACATATTGGTACACGTTTTTTATTAGGTTGGCAATTTGATAGGAAAAGTAGACATAATTGATGTGAATCACACATGGGCACACCACTGCTTCCGCTAAATCAGTTTGTCCCCAAACTGAACTATCGAGCAGGGTGGCCCCATGGTTTAATGGACATCGTTATCTCAGGATCGTTGTAAGCTGATACCATTTATAAGACCCCCCCTCCCAGAACACAAGAAATGGCTGAGGGGAGTCTTATGCCTAGGACAGCCACCTTGCGGAAGTGCCAGTGCACGAGCTAGCCCCCTCCACAAGACGCCTATCCTGCCGGCTATTCTCAAATATCATCATGTCAACCCATCAATACTAGAACAACAACATAAGCCATTATTCATAAATAAGTAAAATTGTCCAAAAGAATAGGTAGCTACAAAGCTCCTGCAAAATATCAGAGTACAAATTTGCCATAAGGTTACATTTCAAAACACTCTCTCACATCTGTCACTGATGGTAGCGAAGGTATTGTAGTCTTAGGCCTTGTCGCCCTGGCCTGGCTTTCCTCCTGCATTGTACGCTGTTGCTCTACCTGTGGATGGGTGTCCTCCCAAAAATAGTGACGTAGCAATCGTTAGTCATAAAGACTAAGTAGCTTCACATCCTCTCCCCCGACGACTCTTAGGCACCGAGAGGAAGGAAAGAAGGAGAATACTACAATATAATCAGTAATAGGCAATCTAGCTGGTGGCAAGGAAATATTTATCACAGTAGATATAACAAAGTATAAGAGTGCATCTACTCTAGTAGTATAGTCAGCAACAAAGTATAAGCAGAGCAGAGTATATAACGAACTGAATTGAACTTAACTTATAAGAATGCCCATACAAGCTTATAAGTTAAGGGTCATTTGCAACAATAAGTAACTCATCATATAAAGGTGTCCATACAAGTTTTTATGATGAGGATCTTTATGCGGTGCAATGCAATGAATGTATGTATGATGACTCACCCATGATTTATGCATACACTCTAATTTGCAATATCGACATAGACTTATTTTTCCCGCTTTTCGAGGGTAGCTAACCAATCATGCACCTCACGTCGTGGCTAGACGGAGACAGTGAAACAGGCTTCTCCACTACTAGGTGGCTATGAACAATACCAGACTTAAGCCTTACGTGCGTATCGATGCTAAGAACACAACATAGGAGACCTTGCGTACTCTTGCTTGCCAAACTAGCTGAGTCTTATGACGCGGAAGGGGTCTTTGGGAAGTAAGCACCAAACGACCAAGCCCAACAGGTTCTAGATCAATGTGTCAGCTCCCGTCGGTGTGACAACCGGCAAGCTCGTATATCTTCCACAAGTAATCCTCCAACAAGGATTATTATGCAATTGTGTGAAACTATACACACCCAAGTAATTTCGCATGCTCAACCCGTGATATCAAGTACCCAAGGACTCCTAACCAAGTCTATAACAGATGTTAATATTACAAGTTTCAACGATACTAACTAGCATACAAGGACCTACCAACTGGGTCCTTAACATAACACCTTAGGATATAACCATATGCTATAATCCACACCAAACCGTCATTGCTACCCATATCGAGTTGTCATAACCCTTGTGCAGTGGTACATGTATGAAAGGGAAATACTCTCTTTGATCCTATAGGACTACTTGTGTGTGTGATTTCATGTTCAAGTTCACTATATAAATCTTTCCATACATATTACCAATACCAATCCTCATGCTCGATTCACAACATGCTTTGAACATAATTAAATTCATAAGCATTATTCGATCACGCTTAGTCAATACCAATCATCTTGCGCCCGTTCTCTTTAAGGATCATCAATAATAATCTCTACTAAGCGGTTATCACAATTCTAAACTCTTAGATAAGTTGCCAAGTGATAAATGTATGGTTTTATGCAAGTTTTCAAAATCCTTGTCAAATGATCAACTTAACATTTCATTTCAGCATAATAAATTATAACGACATATTTAATTCAGGACTCATTTCGAACCCAAATCATCTGAAACTTCTGCCATAGATCATAAATATTGGTTGAATCATTCCTATCAAATTTTGTAAGAATTCGTTTAATATTTTGGGAAAATCAGTAAAACATTAAAAATCTCCACATATTAATCAATGTTTACTAAAAAAGGATTTTCGGGAGCTACGGACCACCAAAAATAATGTGCCACCACTTTCCGAAAATGTATCGCCAAGGTCTACAACTTTCGTGTTGAGCCCATGTTCCATATCTAGTCCTAACCTATCTAAAATTGGGTTTGAACCCAGCTGAGTAAATCTAGACAGCATGTTGTCATGTACATACACTAGATAAAATTCTGTATAGCCATTTTAGATTTTACTTTGCCAGAGATACAGAGCTTCGCTGAAAACCCACAACCACTCGTTGGAAAGTTCTTTCCGAGGGCTACAACTTTTGCGTTGAGCACAAGACCTGAATGTGGCCAGATCAGGCCTAAAAATAGACTTGAAGTCCGTCACATGCAGAAAACAGATTTCTGTCTAAATATTATAAAATCAGCACAGATCATAAGATAGATGAACAACATTTGTTCATCTTCTTCCTCCGGCACACAAATATTATTTCGCCTTCTCTCCTTCAATACTCTCTCAATAGACCACCATTCTTCATGAAATCAGTTCCTACAACTTCGCATTAAAGAGAGGACTTGATTGAAGATATTTTCTCGGCGAACGACGCCCTAGAATAGAAGTTTTAGCGAGGTCTCTTCCTAGAAAACTCCATGAATCTCGCTGAAATTAAGCTCTCTTGAGCCCAATATCTCTCCTATTTTAGATCTAAAAATCTAGCACCAAGGGAGAGGGGGGGAAGTCACCTAATTTGCGGCCATGGATCGCATTTGTCTTCTTGGCGGCATGGTGGCGATCGGCCAAGCTCCAAGTCCTCCTTCCAAGCTTGATCTCCTTTAGGAATGCAGCTAGTATCAATGCTTGAGTGTGGGGAAGAGGAAGAAAACTGATCAGCCCTTTGATGAGGGGAAGAAGTTCAAGGTTAAGGGAGGAGAGAGAAAATGGAGGCTGATTTAACTAGAATTAATGGGAAAAACACTTCCCATGCTTTGGATTGGACAATCCATCCATGTGTCACTGTCTTATTGGCTTAAGCCACCTCTCATCCTTGAAATAAGCAAGGATAAGATATCACCGCCGTCCACATTTTTCTGAAGGCTACCAACGGCGGTATCACTACCGCCGGCGCTAGCGTAATGACGATATCTTCGAGAACCCAACTCCTTTTCGATGACAAGTGCACTTACCATTTTGAAGGCTACCGCCGGCGCTAGCGTATCGACGATATCTTTGAGAAACCAACACATTTTCGATGACAAGGTACCTCTTCTCGACGACAAGACACCCTTTTTCGACAACAAGGTTCCCCTTCTCGACGACAAGGTAACCACATCATTTTGTGAGGCCACACGTCATTTTGAAGGCTACCGTCGGCGGTATCACTACCATCGGCAATAGCGTATCGACAATATCTTCGAAAAACCATCATGTTTTCGATGACATATGCACATGCCATTTTGAAGGCTACCGCCGGAGGTAACACTACCGCCGGCGCTAGCGTATCAATGATATCTTCGAGAAACCAACACATTTTCAACGACAAGGTACCTCTTCTCGACGACAAGACACCCTTTTTTGATGACAAGGTACCCCTTCTCGATGACAAGGTACCCATTTCGTTTTGTGAGTACACACATCATTTTGAAGCTTACCGTCAGCGGTATCACTTCTGCCCGCGCTAGCTCTATCGACGAGATAAGCGAGAACCACCCTTTTTCGATGCCAAGTACCCATATTGTTTTGAAGGCTACCGCCGACGCTACCTCATTTTTGGGGAGTGAGAGCGCTACACCCACCCTTGTTGACCGTGACTCAAACCTGACCACCTTAGGGTCCTATGGCTTCTACCGAGCCCGAGTCAACTCTCGACGACACAACACACTAATGAGAGGCCTAGCGCGAACTGGGATGTTACATGGAGCAAGCTTTTACCCTCTCATCGAATAAATTTACGAAAGATATACAATTTTTTTCTTTTCTCCTCGGTTTGACTACCCCTTTTCAATCCCAAATGATTATGGAACTATCTATTTTCTTCCCTATGGGTTGAGGCATTCTTTTCTTTTGAATGCCTCAGGTTCAGACTGGTAGCTGCTGCAAGTAGTCTAGGGGATTTCCTCCAGGCTATGGTAGCCTGTTTCCTCCTCTTCCTTGGTAAGGGGTTGTCTGCTGTTTATGGACTCTTTTGTTTTTATGGGTTCGTGTCAGTTTGTTGACGCTCATAGCTTGTGTTAGACTACTTGCGGCTTTTTCTGCTGCTATTTGCTAGTCATTTATATGCTTTCTCTTTGGGAATGTTTTATGATAGGATGCATGTTAGATATTTTAAATATTAAAGCTGCATTCTAGCTTAGACTCATAACATCTCTTTCAATTGAATGTCATTTTATTTTAAGGCTTATAAAACTCCTTTCTATACTTAAACTAAATTTTGAAACTTGCATATCATTTGCATGCTTTGTTGGGTCTTCATGCTCATGTAGGATGAAAAGAAGTGAATTAAGTATTTTTCGCTGCATACATATTTTCTTACTGGTGGACTAGTTGATCCACTGAAATCGAGGGACACGGTATCTTAAGCTCCAAATTTAAATTAAGTTTTCAAACATAAACATATATGTTTTCTACAAAAATTAGTGAATGGTTGGTTCTGCCTGAACGTCTGCAGTTGTCCCCTGCACCGTGTGGCATCACGACACGTAGTTTCTCTTACTATGATATTATGCAAATATTGAGAAATTGCGGGTTGTGAGAGCCTTCACGGTCGGGCGATCGGGGTTGGCCTCCTTCCCGGAC
This sequence comes from Dactylorhiza incarnata, assembly GCA_033032865.1. Lineage (NCBI taxonomy): Eukaryota > Viridiplantae > Streptophyta > Magnoliopsida > Asparagales > Orchidaceae > Dactylorhiza > Dactylorhiza incarnata. The sequence continues at coordinate 8,062,033 of JAWHQI010000068.1, forward strand.
GGCCGCCCCGGCCTGGTCGCCCTTCTAGCCGGCCTTCCCTCCTCTCCGGCCGGCCGTCTCTCCTCGCCAGCCAGTCTCATTGCCAACCGGAGTTCGCCGTCGGTGGGCTCCCCACCATGGCCGTCTAATATTTCTGCGAAGTCTCCACAGTTCGATTAGCGGGTAACCACCCGCATAAACGCTCTCAAAACCACCCATTATGGGTGGTGCGATTATCCAAAATCATATCGGGTTGCGTATTGAATAATACCAGAATAATATGTGTCTCAAACCATATAAACCCGGCCTGCACATAGTAATTATGGTGGTCACGGTCTGCGAATAACCCGATAACTACCGTAACCATCTCTGGGTCCTATAAATAGAACCCCAAGGCTTCCCTTTTTTCCAACTTATTCTCTTCCCCCTTCCTCCTAAGTTCAAGAGAGAGAGAGAGAGCTCTCTTGAAGATCTCCCTCCTCTTCGAAGCCACCCTTGAAGGAATTTTCAGAATCTTCAAGCACTTCGAAGACGGATGAAGATATGTGTCCTCCTTTGAGCATTCCGAAGGCCGACCAAGTTCCAGACCGCGCCCAAGTTCTAGAGCACGCCCAAGTTCTAGAGCACGCCCAAGTTACAGAGCACGCCCAAGTTCTAGAGCATGCCAATTTCCAAAGCGCGCCAAGCTCCATAGTGTGCCCAAGTTCCAGAGCTAGCCCAAGTTCTAGAGAGCGGTGCTCCCCACCACTGCAAAGAAGAAGACTGAGCTTCGAGAGTGGAGGTCTATCACCCTCTGAATGCTTCTCTCTCTCCCCCCAAGTTGTAACGAGGAGCGTCATGTCGCCCTCGGTCTTTCAAGCAAGCCCTGTAAAGAAGCAGCAAATAGTGAAGTTTGGTCGGCACCATCTCAGCCACGTGGGTTTTCATCCCTTTCCGGGGTTTTCCATGCAAAAAGACTCTTTGCCATCTGTCTCGTCTCTCAGTAACTAATTGCGCGCTTGACCACTCTCGGTCTAAGATGGTTCATTTTGAACCGGTTTTAGGAGCCTCGAGTATACCACAATAATTTTGAGTCGTCTGAGGGAAGGAGTTCCCCAAATCACTTAATATTCGAAAGACAGTATCCTCTGCACAGTGATACTAGTGACTAGAGACCATGGCAGGGAATGTGAGGATCATTGGTAAACCCAAAGGAATGCACAACAACAAAAGGTTCAGGCAAGAAACAACAATCATCTTTGGGTTAGAAGACTTGCAAGGAGTCCAAACTCCGCATCAAGACCTGTTGATAATAAGTGCCAGGATCGGTGATTCCTGCTACCTCGTTAAAAGGATCCTGGAAGATAGCGGAAGCTCGGCCAATATCTTATCTCTCTCCGTATTGCATGTCTTCAAACTCACCAAGGAGCATCTCATTTCTACAGGAGGACCAATCTATGGCATGGATAATCACCCCATACCGGTCTTGGGATTGATCTCTCTCTAGGTAACGCTGAGCGAGATCCCAAGGAAAGCCATGCATTAAGTTCAATTTCTGGTCATAGATTCCAATTCAGCCTACAATATCGTGTTTTGGAGGCCACTCCAATCGAACTTCGGAGCAATCCCGTCCATTCCGCACCTGGCTCTGAAATTCTCAATTGCTAGTGGGACAGTAGTTGCTTGGGGTAGTCAAGAGAAAAGAAGGATGTACCACCTGGAACCAATTCATCCATGGCAGGTCACCACTCTCAACATCAAAAACTTTGATCTGCGAGATGAAACCACATTGCAACGAGGATCCCCCGTTGAAGAACTGGTGGATATTTCCCTCTCTCCCCAAGACCCTTCCTGAACGGTATAGGTCAGATCACTCCTTTCCCCAGATGAACTAGAGCAATACATGGCTCTACTGCGCGCAAATAGAGACATCTTCGCATGGAATCCAGAGGACATGCCAGGAGTGGATCCCGAAGTGATTTTTCACTCCCTAAATTTCAATCCTTCCTGTCGGCCAATCATCCAGAAGAAAATAAATTTCATCCCCGAAGGACTGCAGGACATCGAAGAGGAAGTGGTCAAACTTCTTGAGGCAAAGTTCATCCGCGAAGCTGAATACCCAACATGGCTAGCAAATGTAGTCATGGTAAAGAAAACATCAGGGAAATAGAGGATGTGCGTTGACTACAACAACCTCAACCAAGCGTGCCCAAAGGACAGCTTCTCGCTTCGAAGGATCGACCAGCTCGTAGACACTACAGCTGGACATGAACTCCTCAACTTCATGGATGCCTACTCTGGGTACAATCAGATTCGGATGAATCCAATCGATGAAGAGCACACGGCCTTTCAAACGGATAAAGGAGTTTACTGCTACAAGGTGATGCCCTTTGGCCTCAAAAACGCCAGTGCAACTTACCAAATATTGATGAACAAAGTATTCAAGAACCGTATCGGGAAAACGATGGAGGTTTATGTCGACGACATTCTAGTTAAGAGCATCCGACGAAGCAGCCACTTAGAGGACATATTCAATGCTTCCAACTTATCCACCAGTACAAAATGGGGCTCAATCTTAGCAAGTGATCATTCGGTGTTACGGCAGGAAAATTCCTTGGTTTCCTAGTAACTCACCGAGGAATCGAAGCAAATCCCGAAAAGATAAAAGCTCTAGAGGACATGGCATCCCCGCGTTCTATCAAAGAAGTGCAGCATTTGAACGACAGAATTTCTGCACTCTCGTGTTTCATAGCTCGACTAGGAGACAAGTTCCTACCCTTCTTCAAGGTCCTACGGTCTCATAACTCAGGCTTTCAGTGGATGGATGAAAGTCAGGCAGTCTTCCAGCACCTCAAGCAATACCCGGCCGCACCCCCTCTCCTATCAAAGCCCATTTCTGGGGAAGTTTTTTCCTATACTTGGCAATATCCCCCACAGCCTTAGTGCGGTGCTCGTAAAGGACGAAGGAGGAGTTCAACGACCAATCTATTACCTCAGTAAATCCTCACTAACACAGAAACCAGATACTCGGTAGCAGACAAAACGGCCTTAGCCCTCGTCTTCTCAGCGAGAAAGCTTCGTTCATACTTCCAAGCACATAAAATAAAAGTATTAACGCAGTTACCGCTGCGGGGCATACTCCAAAAGCTCGAAGTATCAGGAAGGCTAGTTAAATGGGCAGTCGAGCTCAGGAATTCAACATCCAATTCCTCCCACGACCGGACATAAAATCACAAGTTCTCGCCGACTTCGTCATCGAGAACACTATCCCTCCGGATCCGGCTGCATCAGAAGACTTATCGATCATGCGCTTGACCTTGTATGTCGATGGCGCTTAAAGAGCAGAAAGTGTCGGAGAAGGACTACTCCTGATAAGTCCAAAATAAATCACTCTGGAATACGGCCTCCGGCTAAAGTTCCCAACCACCAACAACATTGCAGAATACGAGGCCCTAATCGTTGGCCTCTAACTCAGTATCGACTACAAGGTAGAGGCCCTGATAATCTATACTGATTCCCAATTGGTTGTCTAACCAATCGAGGAAGATTATGAGGCAAGAAGCGATCATCTGGCGTGATATCTCGGGCTTTCCAAGACCATACTGCAGAAAATTCTGTCATATCAAATTCTCCGTATTCCCCGAGAGCAAAATACCAGAGCCGACACGCACTCTAAACTCGCCACTTCACCTACCACCTACCAGTCCAAAAGATGAAGTGTCGAAGCCATCATGGTCCCAAGCATTCAAGGACCGTGGGAGATTGCAGGAATCAGCAGCAAAGAATCCCCTTCAATGGCTCCCCTTCGAGCCTACCTTGAGCACGGGCAACTTCCTGAAGATCACCTAGAAGCTCGACGGCTCCGGATTCGCGCAGCAACCTTCGTCATCATCGATGGAGAGCTCTACAAACGATCCTTGTCCATGCTATATTTAAAGTGCTTACCTGGAATCTAAGCAGAGTACACTATGCATGAAGTGCATGGGGGAGTCTGCGGCGAGCATTTGGACGGAAAGGCTTTAGAATGATAAATCCTCAGTCAAGGATTCTACTGGCCAGCCATGAAGAATGTTGCGGCAGAGTTCATTTAAAAATGTCAAAGCTGTCAACTTCACGCTAATACGGCCCATAAACTGCCTGCCGCGCTTACAGCCCTTCAGATCCCTTGTTCGTTCGCACAATGGGGAATTGATCTCTTAGGACCTCTTCCAGTAGCTTCGGGGAAAGAAAATTTATTATCATGGCCATCGACTACTTCACTAAATAATTAGAAGCTGAACCCCTTGCCAAGATAACCAAGGAAAATGCTAAGAGGTTTGTCTAGAAAAATATTGTTTACAGCTTTGGCATCCCGACGGTCATAATTGCAGACAACTGTACCCAATTTTCTGGAAAGTACTTCTCCAAGATGTGTGAAGACTTAAAAATCAACCTTTGTCACACCGTCGTGGTGCACCTACAGGCAAAAGGGAAAATAGAAGTAACGACCACATAACTCTTAAAGGACTGAAGACACGCCTCCAGGAGACAGGGGCAGTGGGCGGACGCACTTTCAAATGTATTATGAGCATACCATACCACGAAAAGAACCCCAACCGGAGAAACACCGTACAACCTGTGTTACGGATCTGAAGTCGTCCTACCCATTGACATCGGTGTTCCAAGTGCCCTTGTACAAACATTCGACCTAGAAAGAAACGATGAGCTACTCCAAGAAAAACTTGATTCTATCTCTGAAGTACGACAAGCAACAGTTCAGCGCGTGGCAGCATATTAGAGGTTCGTAGCCCACCTTTACGATGGAAGAGTAAAACCGAGGCCCATCAACAATGGGGACCTCGTTCTGCGAAATGTAGAAGCTGCCGGCAAAGGCCCGCAAAAAGACAAACTCTTGCCAATATGGGAAGGGTCGTTCTTCGTTACTGCCATCGTCAAGCCCGGAACATTCAAGCTCAGAAACGCGGAAGGAAAAACACTCTAGAGTACCTGGAACACACATAACTTGCATCGATTTTATCAATAGTCCCCTCACTTACACTTGTACTTAAATTATATCAATTAATATTGTAAAATTCGTAAGCTCATACATGCGCACAAGTTACTATGTGATTGATCTCAACTTATTTTGTTCTCCTAACTTTATTATCTCAGGAACACCCTGAGGAATGACCTTTTCGGTAATGGGCAGCCCGCAGCACAACAACCTTAATGCCACAGCTCGAAGGTTTTCCCTTCGCTCCTGCAGTAGGTCATTGAATTGCTAGGGCATTCCCTGCCCACGCTCATAAATGGTTCGAAGCGTCTGCCCTTCACCACCACTATCAACGACATCCCCCAGGTCGATAATGCGAACCTCTCACTACTCGGCTCAAATCGTCCGTCATTCGCCTATGTAGTAGGTTCCAACACCACCTAGGTCTCATCCTCTACTATAAACGACGTCCCCCATATCGGTAACGTGAACCTCTCACTACTCGGATTGAATCATCCGCCGTTCGCCTATGTAGTAGGTTCCAACACCATTTGGGTCTCGTTCTCTACTATCAATAACATCCCCCAGGTAGGTAACGGGAACCTCTCACTACTCAGCTCGAATCGTCCATCATTCGCCCATATAGTTGTGAAGTATCTAGTTGCCTACCTAAATCACTTAGAGGGGGGTGAATAGGTGATAACTGTGTCTTTTGCGGAAAAAAAACTTGATCAAAAAATAAACACAGAAAGCAAATCACAATCACAGATAACACAAGGAATTTATAGTGGTTCCCCGATCTTGGGTACACCACTTTCCAGCCTCACCAATCTAGCAACACAGCTAGCCTTGGCTACTTCTCAAAATCTCGGATCAAGAATGATCCTACAATCTCGGAGTCACAACTCCTACAACTCGGAGACAAATCTCGGAGGAACCGCTCCTACAACTCGGAGAAAAACTCTCCTCACTCGGAGAAAACTCTCCTACAAGAAATTGAGATTGAGTACAATGAAATACTTAACAAAACTTGTACATATCTGAACTTCTGAGATCTTCTAGAAGATGAGGAAGAAACGATTGAAATCTCATATCTGATCTCTAGGATTCGACACGATCTAATAGATTGTAGTAGATGATTAGAGCGCTGATCTGTCGAATCTTTTCTTTAGAAGGAATCGATTGATTGAGAGAGAGAGAGAGAGAGATTCTTCAACAATGGTCGGAGGCAGCTTCTTCATGAAGATCCGATCGAATAGAACATTAGAGAGATTAATGGAAAATTAGGTTTACATTAGATCGGATAGGAGCCTTATATAGCAATCAAAGGTAATGGCAAAGAGGCCTTATTTTAAAGTATGATTAACCTTAAAACCTTTCACACATGCCGTCAAGTACGTCAGAAGAAAATAAAATCCCGTCAGAGAGGGATTTCGAGAAATAACTTAGAAACTTTAGAATAGAAGTCAGAGAGGGATTTCTCGAAAAATGAAGAAGGCTTCTCGAGAACTAATTTGGATTTCTCGACAGACAACTTGGATTTCTTGAGAAATACCCTTAGAAAAATTTCTGAAGTTTTCTCCTTTCTTCTCTAGAACACCAAAAGCTCTTCCATCTTCCAAGCTTCAAGAGTCTTGAAAATAAAGTGTATCCCAATAGAGAGATCACACATGAGTCAACACCATGTTTCACACAATGAGGGATTATATTGCATGAGACTGTGTTTAATGACCCATTGTGATCTAAAATTGGTCTACACTTAGCATTTATAACCTGCAAGATCATAATTAAAAGACAATATCAAATACACTAGTAATTCACCTTGGTTCAAGGGTGACTTCTCACAATTCTAGGCTATTATGGATTCAATACCCAACAATCTCCCCCTATTTGTAGAAGTCAGAACTCTGTGCACTAAGATGAATTGCAACATGATAAAATATAAAATGCATATCACAATTGAAACAGCAGAGACCATCAAAATCAAAAATTATATATATAAACAAGATTGTCTTAAATGAATTAAAGTTCACACAATCTCTCTCATAAAAGATTTTGAAAGGTCTAAGATTTTATTCTTCAATGGCTCCTTCTCTTCTTTTCCTGTCTCTTAATATAGGCATAAGGCTTGGGATGATTCTTTGGAGGAGGAGGTGGACCTTCTGGATTTTCCCTTCCATGGGGTCTGTAATGAATCCTTCTCTCGATCATGCTCATTTCATACTTCTTCCACTCTTCCTGACTGTAATAGTCTTGAACCTTCATGCCACCTTCATTTACTAGCTTGAGGGTGTCAAGAATTATTATCCTTGAATCTGGACTCCAGGTTTCAGCAGCTTCTACTTCAACTCCCTTACCTGAACTTTCAGAGCTTCTAACAGGAATAGACCTACCGGCAGAAGGACCTTCTCCGTACTTCCTTTTCCTTGCCCCTGGCACCCTGGACGGAACTTCAGATATGTCTGCAGGCCAGAATTGAGTATAGTCAATAGGAGAAACATATCCAGGTTGCCCTTAAGGTCTAGGTGAAAATTGAGGTTGATCAGGATGGATTGCCAACTCAGGAAAGATCTCATTATGCATCCACACAGCAGTCTTTGAAGTGTAAACATTGACATCTGCAATCTGCTTCTGAACACCAACATTCAACTGCTCAAAATGATCAGCTCAATTTCTGTGAAGCTGAGATATTTGATAATCCAAAAGCTCTGCCATATTATCCCCCCCCCCCATTCTGACTTCTACAGGTAGGGGTTGGATTACAAATTCCTTGAACTGACCAATCTCATCTATTATCTGAAAGGTATTGGCTTCTGCCTTTCCTTCAATGGATTCCTGAGTTTTTCTTACCTTGATAGTTTCTTCAAAAACTTTGCCCATGCTCTGAACATAATGATCTATTGCTTTGCCACCTTGAGTTACAAGCTTCTTAATATTATCAGTGTTAGCTTGAACTTCAGCTAATCCTCTGTTCATCTCTTTTTCTACAGCAGAGATCCTTGATAGCACTTCTTTGAGAGAACTCTCAAACATCTCTTTTTGCCTATTAAGCATTATTTCTATCTAACCAAGAAGAGATTTTGCATCATGCATAGGAGGTGCAGGAGGTGGAGGAGGTAGAATACCAGTCCTCCAATCAGGAATTTCTTCTAAAACTACAAAGCTGACAATCTTTTGGGCAGAGGAAGGAATCTCAACCTCTCCCTCACTAGCATGCTAAGATAGAGCAGCCTGGCCTGCAACCATAGCAGACTCCTCCCCCTCAACATCTGCAGGGGGAGGAGAGTGCCCTTGCACTGATTCTAAATCATCATTATCAGCAAATTCTAGGTCAGCCCCTGACCCTGCTTGATGGAAACTTTAACTGTGCTCTTCATGATAATCTCTTTCAATGTCTGCAACAGTATCTGCTACAATGTCTGCCACTGACTCTGTATGCAAAACCTCGGAAATAATAACTTGAGGAGGTGAAATAGTAGATTCAGCACCTATGGAGGAGGGGATAGCTTCTTCAAGAAGAATTTTAGGAACTGGTGTAGATGGGACTGAACTCAGAGTTGGAACTGGTTCTTGTTGTTGAACTGTCTGTTGAGGTGATACTGGTTGCTGGGGTTGAATTGGTTCTTGTTGAGAAGGTATTGTTGGAGCACTAGAAGGCTGAGAAGAGGTGAGGGGAGCTGGAGAAGTAGGTTGATTTCCATCATCATCAGAATGAACATGCTCCCCCTTGGAAGATACACCTGCATCCATAGGCTTCTTAATCCTAATGTTGCACCTCTGAATTGTGGAGACATCTAACTTCTTCAAGTGGTGGAGAACTGCTCCTTTGGACAAGTCACAAAATTCTGGATTTATCTGATTTAGTTAAAGAGAATGAATTCTTGCAAAGTTTGGAGCAAGAAGGCTTTCTTTAATTTTTGTAAAGAGGAGAGTTGCCCAGTCACACTTCTTCCCACATACAAATGTTGTCACTAAGCAAAAAACATCTGCAGAGATATAACCCAAACTTCCTGTATTGTAGAGGAGTACTTTAGAGATAATATCAACCAAGAGCTTGCCTACATCATTCATTTTCTGTTTTCGAACTGATGTTGCAGCTTTATCCAGATCACAGAAAATCACAGTTCTAGCACAATCTGCATCTTCAAGAATGTCTTCAAAATCCACTACTCGCAATCTCAGGTATTTGGAAATTGACTTGTTGCTGAGCTTGATCTTGATGTTGTTCACTGTGGATTGCAACAACTTACCGTCCTTTAGAACTTTGATGTTTATAAAGAACTCTTCCACTTCCTTGAATAGAATTCGACTAGGTTGCTCAAGAACAAATGTCAAGCCTACAACATCCAAGAGGTAAAATAGGTTTTCAAAATCGTCTGAAATCGAGCTGAGGCATGCACGAACTAGCTCACTGCCAATGCCGATCTTAGGTCTTGGAAGGGGCGTCATCAATAGAGTTGAAAACTTGAACTGTCGAGAGAAAAAATCACAAGTTGTCGAGAGAGACAGGAGTGTCGCGGGAGCTTAGGGTTTCTCGGAGAGGGAGAAGGCGTGAACATGTGTTCTTTGGAGACATTTGTATTTATATATATTCTTTGATTTGACGGATAAAAGAAAAGAAATAAAATTTAAATAATAAACTGTGCGTACCTGACATTTCGAATTCCACAGAATGAATAGTTAAAATCAGAAAAGTAATTGATATTTCTCGATAGATAGAATTGATTTCTCAAGAAATCATAAGTTGTTTTGCGAGAAGTCTGTTATTTCTCGAGAAATTGCCGTGTCAGCAATTTAAGACCTTGACTCCGGAGAGTTATTTATTTCTCGGGAAGTATTGGACATTTCTCGAGATAATTTGTATTTCTCGAGAAATTTAAGTATATCTCGAGAACTTTGTTATAGAATTTCTTTGAAGTCATTTCTCGAGGGATTTACCCATTTCTCGAGAAATTAAGAGTCATTTCTCGAGATCTATTGTCTTTCTCGAGAAATATAGTTCAATTTTTCAAAAGTGACAGAATTCCCTTGAGAAGTCCTTTTCTCGAGAGAGAACATCATTTCTCAAGAAATATAGTCTGTTTCTCGAGAAATCATAGAGATGACTTGAACTTTTCCTTGAAATTTTCAGTTCTTTGTTTTCTTGATAGATTAAAGAGTTGAAGATCTTCCTTGCTTCATATGTGACTTGATTAGTACTCCATGTTGAGCATCCCCAGTTCTGTCTTGAAGAAAGAGAACTTGGTCTCATCCAGCGGCTTCGTAAAAATATCCGCAACTTGCTTATCCGTAGGGACATTACTTCAATTGATGTCCTTATTCTCCGCATGTTCCCGGATGAAATGATATCTCAATTCAATGTGCTTTGTCTGGCTGTGAGAGACTGGATTATTAGCAATTGCAATTGCACTGGAGGAGTCGCAAAACATTGGGATGTCCTTGAACTTCAAGTTATAATCTTCAAGCTGATACTTTATCTAGAGAAATTGTGCGCAACAACTGCCTGCATAAATGTATTCTGACTCGACAGTTGAAATTGCAACACAATTTTTCCTCTTGCTACTCCAAGAAATAAGCCTCCTTCCAAGAAATTGACAAGTCCCGGAAGTTCTTTTTCTATCGTCCTTGCTACCTGCAAAGTATGCATCTGAAAAACCAATTAGATCGCTATCGTTACTTCTTAGGTACCATAAGCCAAGATTAGGTGTAACCTTAAGGTATCTCAAAATCCTCTTTGCAGTGGTATAGTGAGGTTCCTTAGAGTTCACCTGATATCTAGCACATACACATTTAGAGAACATTATGACGGGCCTACTAGCAGTAAGGTAGAGCAGAGATCCAATTATGCTTCTGTACTTGGTTTCATCGAAAGGTTTCCCTTTCTCATCCTTTTCCAGAGACATAGCTGGACTCATTGGAGTCCTCATAGAGGATGCACTCTCCATTCCAAATTTCTTTATCAACTCCTTGGTGAATTTTATCTGAGAGATGAAAATTCCATCTTCAGATTATTTCACTTGAAGTCCTAAGAAATATTTCAGCTCACCCATACTGCTCATTTCAAACTTCCCTTGCATAAGTTTGGAAAACTTTTTGCAAAGGTTGTCATCCTTAGAGCCTGACACGCTATTTCCACACCGCTAATTAGCGGGCACGAAATGCGGTATGACGGCAGTGCACCGGTCATTGTCAAGTAATAAAAGTAGGGAGTAGCTCCCCGAATATCGTTCTCAAAGGACCGCAAGTTAGGGAATACGATTTGCTCGTTAGGAAACTAATTATGGGGGTTCTAAGTTTAACAAAACAAGAAGGGGGTTTGGTTGATTTTATAGAGCGGGAAATGAGAAAACTAAACACTATGCAGGTCGCAATCACCGCGTCGCTTGGTGGATGGGTTTAGTGCAGGCCGCGATGCCGTGCTTCGCTTAGCAGATGGTCGGTGAGCATATGGATGAGGTGAGTGCAGATGTGAGGGTTGAGGGTCGAAGGCACCTCTTCGCTATCGCTTCCAGCTTTTGCTAGAGCGGGTGCTGGAACGTGTGGGTGTAAGTGGAGCGGGGGCGGAGCGCATCACAACACAGCATAACGTAAAGACAAGTTCATAAATAAACTTCCATTCATAGACAAATAGATGTTCATTCAGTTCATTACAACCATTAAGAGTACAAATCACAAAAAGAGAAGGGGTAGAAGTAACCACGAGATGAGAAGCCTCGCCGCGGATCGTGGTCGGAATGGGGGGTCATCACGCCTCCTCCGATCTCAGTCCTTGGTTGCTTCCGGGATGCAGAGGCTGTCACTACCTCTAACTGATGCCCGTCTTCTTCTCAGAGCTGGGTTCACTTCTCCTTCACCCAATGGAGATGTCTTCTTCTTGGAATGCTGGTCGTAGATGGCGGAGAATGCTTCCGGAACCCTAGAATGACCATAGGATCAATGGATGAAGCTTTCCCAAGGGGAGGAATGGAAGGAGGGACCTTGGAGAGGTGGAACGGCGGAGTCGCGCTCAGAAATCGCGCCAAAAACCCACTGCTATCCCTAAAATCGCGGAACAGCGCCTTAAATAGGGAGCAGAATAAGTACTGCGCACGGTCAGTGGCGCACGACCAATGGTCATGCGTGAAGGAATGACTGTGATCGTGCACAGTCAACCTGTAGCAAAGGAAAAATAGAAAACATCGCACAGTCAGGGGCGCACGACCAGTGGTCGTGCACGAAGAAAGGCCTGTGATCGTGCGCATATCTTTGGTCCGATCTCGATCTGGGCTGGGAATTAACGCACGATCAATGATCGTGCGCCTGATCGTGCGCGAAGGAATGCGCACGATCAGAGGCTTTTTAGGCCAAAAATCACACCACCCCATCCCGAACGTGCACACGACCCCAGGACCTGCAGGAAAAGTACAAATAACCCCGATCCGTGCACATCACCGGATCCATAACATAGGCATACAGTAATATATAGGAAAAAATATGCCACAAATGGGAAAGGATTGCACAAAAGGCGCAGAGACGCCATGCTATCACTATAAGCGTATATGAACAGCAAATGAAGTGCAATGACACTAAAATAAACCCAAATGAGGCCAGAAATCACTGTATAAACCAGACTCATCACACCCCTAGACTTACCTGTTTGCGCGTCCCGAGCAAACAAATCCGGCGGAGCGAGAAAAGACATAGTTGGGTTAGAAATTGCAAGGGCGGAGTAATATGCGAAGTCTCATACGCATGTGCATAGAAATCTAGTAGACAAAATTTCTAATTATACATATTAGTTTATAATTTTCTAAGAGCGTATTTATATATTACGTTTACTCAACAAGTGAATCACGGTGAATCATAAGGTCGTACATAGGAAGAAAGTAAACTGAACGCTGAGGCGAGCATTGCCAAAGATCGGGACTCGGGACAACTCCATTGAAATCCATCAATGTCGGTGGCCATAGGCTTGCCCGTTCGCACTCTCTCCACGGAACTAGTATGACTCAAATGCGTGAATCAATAGGACTTTAGGTTTGAGATGAGGCTTGGGTTTAGGTGAGGTAAACAAAGATAAAAGCGACGGCTCAGACACTAAACCCAAATGAGCTAGAACCGAAAACTATCCTCATCATCACACAAACATGCGGGTACACTACACCCCCGGACTTGGATTTTTCATTCAAACTCATATCTTTTTCTCTTTTTCATTTTTTTTTCTTTTCTTTTCTTATCATTTTCAGCGAATAAACAATAAAACATATCCACAACTTCACAAACATGTCACCACATCAACAACCCAACTCACAAAAATAATAAACAGCTAAAGCTCAGATTTGGGTGTGTGACTAGGATTGGGCTTTGGTGCGATACAAGTGGGGCTGAATCAAAGAATGGGTAGGCACAATTGGGCTAACGAGGATATATCGATAGGAAAGGGTGCAAAGGCTCAACCGGGCCAAAATGAGGGCCTATATCACATTCACGCAGTTGACCAACCGTGTACCCATGTTTCAAGAATCGCTTGGGGCGAGTTCTAGCCACCGAGAAAGATAATCCTTCCTCCTAACTCGGGCAACACGAGACTAATGAACGTCTACACACATTCCTATGCTACCGTTTGCTTCACACCGGATTCACCAAATTGAGTAAAGTAAACAATATTTACGCTAGTAGAAAAATGTAGACTAAAAGCATAAAAAGAAATTGAATCTACACGAATTCCTACGAGACATGAGCACTCGACTAGGAGCACTACAGGAGTCAACAAAGTACTTCGTCTCGCAATCCTAACCCAGCACCGTGATTTCCCATTCACATAACCGAGACTAGTTAGACTCGTCGCACGCCTACAGTTAAGTGCGCTCACGTGGGTGTCGTGGTGTGCCATGAGATGAACAATGCTACAATATAACACAGTGTAAATACTAGTATGCTATGCACTGTGCTTGTGCACGAGGTAATGATAACTCTCACTCCCCCAGACTTATACTAAGCAAAATAAACATGTTCGATAGCGGCATAAGCTTAAGAAGGCTAGGAGGAGAGATTACCCCATGCTCAGAAATGAGCATACCAGAAGATATGGCGTTTTGTTCAGAAGGCGGTGATCCCGCCGTGCTCCAATAGATGCGGACCTGCGATTAAAAGGATCCCAGCACAACAAAAATATAGCAAAGAAAATAACAAAAAAAAGAACGGAACCAAATGATCCCAAGTGGGTTGTCTCCCAAGAGCCCTTTTGTTTAACGTCCTTGAAGGTGAACCAAATACCTGTATTATAGTTTGACAGCAAAAGTCTTAACTACTGAATAAAAAAAGAAAGACACCCAGATGAGTGTCACACACAAACATGCTTCACAAACTAAACATGAAAAGCTGAAGCAGAAAATAGATAAAACGAACTACGACGCGGGAGGCCACTCATCCTCCTTGTCGCTGCTGCTGGCATAAATTAGGATCGGGGACGCGGGACGGGGCGCAGTGGGTGCAACACGAGCAGGAGGTTGAGGCACGTCTAGCCCGCCCCAAACAGCTTGCTGATAGATGAGGTCCTGCATCCAAAACTGCGACGCCTCCAGATCGGAGAGACGCTCACTTAAGTACGGGACGCCCTGCATCGCATAATTGCTGAAGTGTTGCCATGATGGATGCTGAGGTTGCTGCTCAGGTTGCTGCGACCCCTGTGACTGCGAGGCCATATGTGGCCTCATGGTGGAAGAAGTAGGCCAGCATGAACCCCAGATGAAGGGGATGTCGCTGCTGCATGTTGTAAAGGTACAAAAGATCATGCCAACCTACCACATTCTGGCTTAAGCCACGCGCGGCGATAGAATGACTGATCAGGTGCTGCAGGTACCGCAAGCCGGGAGATATGATCCTTGTTGATTTGGCCTGGCGAGCCACAAACTCCTCATCAGTGCCGATGAACTACCGCCAGACGCTTTGCGAGGAGGCATCATCCGACAACATCGTCGCCAAGTTCTGGAAATCCAACCTTACGGCCTTGCCTTCCGTGTAAAATCCAGCGTGGGTGGCAAGCTCGGGAAGTGTCAGGGTAAATACATACCCCATCATCCGGAAAGAACAAACAAGAGGCCAGAATCCCGCCGGACTGACCTCCCACTCAAATGTGGAGAGGAACTCCAACGTCAGCTCCTTGAATCCTAGCTCGGCACATTCGAAGACGTTCCTCCAGTTGTCGAAGGAGTAGAGGAGAAGAACTGCTTCCATCAGAGCGCCTCCATCTCCAATCGACCGGAGTTCCTCCCAGTCAATAAGACGCTGCGAGAGGAAGGGCTTGCCCCTAAGTGCGGTGAAGCGGCGCGTGTGCTCTGCCTTTGAGAACTTGGCCATTCTCCCCAGGATTTGAGCGGGAGCGGCAGAGGAGGAGCGATATCTTTGAAAAACCATGGCAACGCGGCGGCTCCGGGATGGCTCCATGGACACGCACGCTTGAAGGAGGAGAGGAGGAGAGGGAAGCTTACCGGAGAAGATGGAGTGAGGAGGAGAAGAGCTCCCAGACGGCGCACGCTCAACGACCAAAAAATGAGAACCCTAGACGCACGCACAGGAGCCGTCCAAAAGGTTTTAAAAGAAACTGGGCCCGCGCACGACCAGTGGTCGTGCGCCGATAAATAGGGCGCACGACCAGTGGTCGTGCACAAAGGAATAATTTGCGCGCCCAGTTTCAGAATTAACAACTTACCGCCGTGCCTCATAAGTGCATCCAAGGTGTCCTCACCCCTAACACAAGACCGTTAGTCACAATTAATAGATAAAAAGCTCTATATATATATAAAAAAATTCATTACGCCACAACAAAATGAACACCACAATTTAAAGTAATTCTAACGAAGATAACTATTGGGGTTTTATGTCTCCCAACTAGACTTATTCAGCTGCTTGCGCATGCTAGCTGATCGGTCTATGGAAAATGAAGTGAACAGGAAGCTGTTCCAATGTCCGTTTCGGTAACGGGTGACCATAATGTGACAGGGTCGTCCCCCCTCTTCCTGAATAAAGATACCTGCACTGATCGTCAGGTAGGGGCAGGTAATAAGGTGAAGGGATCTCAGTATTTGTTTCCACATGCAGATGATCCAAGGCATCTCCGGCCCGCATAGCAGGCTCGATTACATCCAAGATCAGATCCAATGTACAAACCTGCAGTGAATCAGACACAGGAATAGGGTGAAGAAACAAATTAGACGAATAACATAAAAGACTTTCTTCTTCAGGAGAGATCCCGGAATCACTCCTGATGGGTTGAGGTGGCGAAGAATTGTCGGCATCGCCAAAAATGCTGCAGGATCTAGCGGAGTCGTCAGCGGCCACTTCCACGACTTGGACCTCCGCAAATGTTGCTGAGGTCTCCATCTCCGCACTTTGAAGTACATCCTCCTCTCTCGGAGTGGGCATAACGCTGCAACTGACTACCTCTTCCTGCAAGACATTCTCATCGATACTGTCAAAAACAATTGTAGTAGCACACATAAGACTAGAAGAATTAGTGTTTGAAGAGAAATTAAGCACCGCATCCTTAGAAAGAATTGAATCAACATGTGGTGATAGACGAACGGGAGAGGCATGCGCAACCATGTCGGGGCATAGATCACCAATAACTTTGATCTGCATATCCGCATCAACCCCTTCAAAACATGAAGGTGATATGGATACGAAACCAGAGGAGGGGAGGGTGTTGCCAGAGATAGGAATTGGGATGATCCGGATGTCCGGCTCATCGTCCTCGTCCAGTTCACGCAGATATTCAGCACAATCCCTTAAAGCATGATCTGTGCTTCGACAAAACAGGCACTGTTTTGCATTCGTCTTTGGTCCAAGTGGGGCCGGAGATGAATTCAAAAACGGTACATGCGGAGCGGCAGAATAGCCATAAGCCTTAGGCACAGTGTATGTGGTACCGTATGATGACAATGCCTGATACCATGGGCCTTGGGGACTAGAGCTACTCTCTCCCGATGGGCATCTATCACTAGCATGGGATGTATCCCCACACCCACGGCAGCGGATATTAAATCCAGCCCACATTAAATGAAGATAACCAGATTCACCGGAAAAACGCCCCTGAGCGCAACACTATGCTTGACAATGAATGAATAAAACAACCCATCGTTTAGACACGGGGAACAAATTAGGAAACTAAAAATCCTCACAATTAATTTTCTTACCAACAATTTCATATAACGCTTGCGATCCCCGGCAACGGCGCCAAAAACTTGACACGCTATTTCCACACCGCTAA
Organism: Dactylorhiza incarnata; assembly: GCA_033032865.1. Classification (NCBI taxonomy): domain Eukaryota; kingdom Viridiplantae; phylum Streptophyta; class Magnoliopsida; order Asparagales; family Orchidaceae; genus Dactylorhiza; species Dactylorhiza incarnata. The sequence continues at coordinate 8,079,210 of JAWHQI010000068.1, forward strand.
TTAGCGGGCACGAAATGCGGTACGACGGCAGTGCACCGGTCGTTGTCAAGTAAAAAAAGTAGGGAGTAGCTCCCCGAATATCGTTCTCAAAGGACCGCAAGTTAGGGAATACGATTTGCTCGTTAGGAAACTAATTATGGGGGTTCTAAGTTTAACAAAACAAGAAGGGGGTTTGGTTGATTTTATAGAGCAGGAAATGAGAAAACTAAACACTATGCGGGTCGCAATCACCACGTCGCTTGGTGGATGGGTTTAGTGCAGGCCGCGATGCCGTGCTTCGCTTAGCGGATGGCCGGTGAGCATATGGATGAGGTGAGTGCAGATGTGAGGGTTGAGGGTCGAAGGTAACTCTTCGCTATCGCTTCCAGCTTTTGCTAGAGCGGGTGCTGGAACGTGTGGGTATAAGTGGAGCGGGGGCGGAGCGCATCACAACACAGCATAACGTAAAGACAAGTTCATAAATAAACTTCCATTCATAGACAAATAGATGTTCATTCAGTTCATTACAACCATTAAGAGTACAAATCACAAAAAGAGAAGGAGTAGAAGTAACCACGAGATGAGAAGCCTCGCCGCGGATCGTGGTCGGAATGGGGGGTCGTCACGCCTCCTACGAGCTCAGTCCTTGGTTGCTTCCGGGATGCAGAGGCTGTCACTACCTCTAACCGCTGCCCGTCTTCTTCTCAGAGCTGGGTTCACTTCTCCTTCACCCAATGGAGATGTCTTCTTCTTGGAATGCTGGCCGTAGATGGCGGAGAATGCTTCCGGAACCCTAGAATGACCTTAGGATCAATGGATGAAGCTTTCCCAAGGCGAGGAATGGAAGGAGGGACCTTGGAGAGGTGGAACGGCGGAGTCGCGCTCAGAAATCGCGCCAAAAAACCCGCTGCTATCCCTAAAATCGCGGAACAGTGCCTTAAATAGGGAGCAGAATAAGTACTGTGCACGGTCAGTGGCGCACGACCAATGGTCATGCGCGAAGGAATGACTGTGATAGTGCGCAGTCAACCTATAGCAAAGGAAAAATAGAAAACATCGCGCGGTCAGGGGCGCCCGACCAGTGGTCGTGCGCGAAGAAAGGCCTGTGATCGTGCGCATATCTTTGGTCCGATCTCGATCTGGGCTGGGAATTAACGCACGATCAATGATCGTGCGCGAAGGAATGCGCATGATCAGAGGCTTTTTAGGCCAAAAATCACCCTGCCCCATCCCGAACGTGCACAAGACCCCAGGACCTGCAGGAAAAGTACAAATAACCCCAATCCGTGCACATCACCGGATCCATAACACAGGCATACAGTAATATATAGGAAAAAATATGCCACAAAGGGTAAAGGATTGCACAAAAGGCGCAGAGACGCCATGCTATCACTATAAGCGTATATGAACAGCAAATGAAGTGCAATGACACTAAAATAAACCCAAATGAGGCCAGAAATCAATGTATAAACCAGACTCATCAGAGTCAAAGATAATATCATCGACATAGATTTGCACTAGCAAAATCTTGTCTTTAACTTCTCTAAGAAATAACATTTTATCTATCTTCCCGCTTGTGAATTTGTTATCAAGAAGAAAGTTAGACAGTGTTTCATACCAAGCTCGAGGAGCTTGTTTCAAACCGTATAAAGTTTTTGCAGAAAATAAACATAATCAGGATGTTCAGAATAAACAAAACCTGGGGGTTGTTCAACGTATACTTCTTCTTTCATATTACCGTTGAGGAATGCTGACTTGACGTCCATTTGGTATACGGTGAATCCATTGAATGCATCATAAGCTAGGAACAGCCTGATCGCTTCGAGCCTTGCTACAGGAGCATAAGTCTGATCGAAGTCGATCCCTTCTTCCTGTCTGTATCCTTTTGCTAGAAGTCTGGCTTTGTTCTTGATTATTGTTCCGTCTTCATCCAATTTGTTTCTGTAGACCCATTTTGTTCCAATGATATTCTTATCTTTGGGTTTTTGAATAAGAGTCCACACTTTGCACCGCTTGAATTGATTTAGTTCTTCTTCCATTGCATTTATCCAATGGGTGTCTTCATTTGCTTCTTGGAACTTCTTTGGTTCAACCTGTGAGAGAAAACTCAAATGCATGTTTTTGTTAGTAGTACCTCTTCTTGTTCTTATACCAACCTGAGGATTTCCTATGATCTGATCAACCGGATGATCCCTCATATGTCTGAACTCAAGATTCCTTGCATCAATTGGGACACCAGGAAATTCTTCTACTACTGGAATGTCTTCCTCCACCTGATTTGGCTCTTCATCTTGGTGATCTTCCTCTTCAGTTGTGGTAGGGGGAGAGATCTTGACGAAGGTTTGAGCATTCTGTTTAACTGGCTCATCCAAGCTTGAGTTTTGCAACTTTGAACCTGCGTCTTCAACAGAAGTACTAGAAGAACTGCTATATAGCATGCTCGTCTCATCAAATACAACGTTAATAAATTCTTCTACAACCAGGGTTTTCTTATTAAAAACTCTATAAGCTCTGTTATGGCTACTATAGCCTACAAAAATACCTTCAAAACTCTTCTCACTAAACTTGGTTTTGTAATGCTTCCAATTATTAAGAACAAAGCATTTACTGCCAAAGATTCTAAAATAAGAGATGGTTGGTCTCTTGCCTTTTAGTAGTTCATAGGGAGTCTTTTCGTGGTTTTTATTTATGAGTGCTCTGTTTTGCACGCGGCAAGCAGTGTTGAAGGCTTCAACCCAGAAGTATTCTGGAAGTGAAGAATCGCTCAACATTGTTCTGCAAGCCTCAATGAGTGTTCTATTCCTTCTCTCAGCTACCCCATTTTATTGTGGAGTTCGAGGAGAGGAAAACTCATGAAAGATACCAAGGCTTTCATAGAAGTCTGTCATGGCCCCAGATTCAAATTCTGTTCCATGGTCACTTCTGATTTTGACCACCGAACAATCTAATTCATTATGTATTCGCTTGACAAACTTAGTGAAAATATCAAAGGTATCTGACTTGTGTTTAAGAAAGAATACCCATGCAAAACGTGAGTAATCATCTGCAATAACCAATGTGTAAGACTTACCTCCTAAACTTCTAATTTGCAAAGGACCAAACAAGTCCATATAAAGCAGGTGTAAGCACCTGGTAGAGTCTTTGCCAATAATGCTCTTAAAGTTAGCTCTTGTTTGCTTGCCTTTTACACATGCATGACAAGGTCTATCTCTAATGCACTTAACATTTGGCACATCACGCATTAAGTATTGAGAAAATAATTTATTTATAGTTTTGAAGTTAATATGTGCTAATCTCTTGTGCCATTGGTCGACAAGGGATGCACTATCTTTTGCTAAAAAGCACACTGGTGTAGAAGAGGATAAACAAAGAAAATTCAAACAGAAAATATTTCTACAACGAGTGCCTGATAAAATTGTTTCCGAATTTTCTGCCGACTTTATCAAACACTTACCTTTACAAAAATCAACTTTGTATCCTTTATCACAGAATTCCCTTATGCTTATAAGATTATGTTCTAATTCTTCCACATAAGCCACATCGGAAAAGGATACATTACCATTAGTAATCATATCATAGCCTTTTGTTATTCCTCTGTCAAATCCGCCAAAAATAACTTTTGGGCCGTTCTCAACTGGAACAAAATTCAGCAATAGGCTTCTTGTCCCGGTCATGTGCCGAGAACAACCGCTGTCCAAATACCAGATAGGATTTTTGTTGGCCTTTGTACATACCTGCAAAAATAGATTATTTTGCCTAAGGAGCCCAAACAAATTTGGGTCATTGGTCCCTTGTTAGTTGAGTACCACGATGAACGTTAACATTGCGAGTGGTATTTCTTGCAATATTCACTTGTGGTCTCTTAACATAAATCAGATTGAACCAGCAATCTACGACAAAGTGACCAATCTTGCCGCAACACCAACAATCAAATCTGTTGTATCTCCGCTTTGTATTCTCCTGCTTTACTTTTTGAATGTTAGTTTTGGCAGGAGCATTACTTTTCGATGATTATCCCTCATGCGTGCAGTATACACATGGTATAGCTGTTTCCCTTGGCTTAGGAGCAACAGTCTTCACTGTTGGTGCCTTCTTGGCACTAGGTCCATGAACAAAAGGACCATAACTTCTAAGATTAATTTCTTCATAGGGTGCTTTGAACGCACCTGCACCAAAGTTTCGGGGACGAGTCCACCCCTTGTATTCATTGACAGGCCCAGACACAATTGATCTAGTCATGTGACCATAGGAGCTTTCCAGATAATAGGCATTTGTAGGAAAGATAACTTTCTTAAATGTCGTCTGATCCAGATGGGCTTTCCCTTTCTCTTCGGCGGTGGCTTTCTTAGCACTCTTATTTCTCTTCTTGGCTAGGATGCTCTTAGAAGATTTACTAGATTCATCCATATGACCTAATCCACTTCCACTTGCTTTAGCGGAGAATCTATCAATGATTGGAAGAATAGTTTTAGGTTGGGAGAACTTTTCAACTAGCCTTTTCTCAGCAGCTAGTTGTTCTTCCAGCTCTTTGATACTTTTCTCTCTCAGGGCAAGGAGCTCATCTGAGCTTTTGATTTTGTCTGTCAAGACTTGGATTTCCTCTCTGAGGGGTAAGTTTTGCAACTTCTTCTCTCAGATTGGATTCCACTTCCTTGATATACATAATCTCCTTGGCCTGGGTTTTGATGACCTTTCGGCAATTGTCAAAGGCTTTGAGCAATTCAGTATATTGGGTCATGAGTTATGAATCCTCATCTGAGAGGTAGTTCTCTTGTTCAGTTGAGGCATAATCAGATTCAGACAAGATGGTATGAGAATTTACCATCCCTTTGTAAGGAGATTCTTCTTCGTCGTTAGTCATAACTATGAGCCCGAAGTAGGCTTCTTCTTCATCACTTGAATTCTCTGAGTCATTGTCGCTGTGTGTTTTGGAATTCTTGGCGACGAAGATTCTTTCAGTTTTCTTTTTCCCGTGGGAGGTTTTCTTTTCTTCTCTCTTTCCACCCTCTTTCTTCTTGTGAGGGCAATCAGCAATCATATGCCCTGGCTAATTACTGCAATAACAAATAATGTCAGAAGAAATTTGTTTGTTCGGTTTGGACTTGTACCTGTCTTGGCAGCTTGAGCCCTTCCAGTGATGATCTCCATCACGATGAGAATGTTTGTGGCTAGAGGAAGAGGTCTTGTTCTTCATATGCCTTCTTTTGCTTAGCAGTTTCTTGAACTAACGGGAGATTAGAGAAAACTCCCCATTAGACATCTCAGACAAGAGGAGCTGGCTTCTGATTCTTCTTCTTCATCATCAGATTCTTGTGCCCTTATTGGAGACACAGTTCTGCTTTCCCTGGAGCTCTTGGCATTTAGAGCCAAGGTCCTTTCCTTGCTTGAGGTCGGATTCCCATCTTCTTCTATTTTGCGGATATTCATCTGCAGCTCATGGGATAATATTTTCCCGAACAGATTCTGTGGGTCAATATTTGGCAGCTTTCCAAACTCCCTAATGGCAGCGATCTTGCTATCTCATTCTTTCATCAGGGATCGCAGGAACTTGTCATTAAGTTCACTCTTTGTAAATTCCCGGCCATAGTTTCTTAGGTCATTAACAATTTTTAAGAACCTTTCATAGGCATCGACAATTCACTCCTTACTCTGCTTGAAGGCCTCATATTCTTGGTTGAGTAGAGATCTTCTATCGTCCCTTACTTCTTCGGTACCTTCCATGAGAACAATTAAGGATTCCCACATCTCTTTGGCTGATCTGCAGTGAATCAAGTTTTGTAACATAGAGTCATCCACTGCACTAGAAATTATGTTCTTCGCCTTTTTGTCCAAGGCTACTATAGCGATCTCATCCTTAGTTAGGTCCATCATTTTCTTTGGCACCTGAACAGTAGGGTTAATTGTAGAGGCAGTCATAGGCACATGAGGCCCTTCTTCCACGACTTGAAATATTCTCGAATCTGCGGCTTCCATGTAAAATCTGACTCTTTCTTTCCGCATGGGAAAATTAGCCTTTGTGCAGATTGGCAGCTTCAACGAGGAGGAATCATTGCTTCTTTCCATGATTTGCTAGCAACTAGAATGGATGGATCATGTTCAAGGTGTTAACCTAGAAATGAACAGCGACCCTCTGATACCAATTGAAGTATTTAGTTGCCTACCTAAATCACCTAGAGGGGGTGAATAGGTGATAACTGCGTCTTTTGCGGAAAAAAAAAACTTGATAAAAAGATAACGCAGAAAGCAAATCACAATTACAGACGACACAAGGAATTTATAGTGGTTCCCTGATCTTGGGTACTCCACTTTCTAGCCTCACCAATCTAGCAACACAGCTAACCTTGGCTACTTCACAAAATCTCGGATAAAGAACGATCCTACAATCTCTGAGTTACAACTCCTACAACTCGGAGACAAATCTCCTACAAACTCGGAGGTACCGCTCCTACAACTTAGAGAAAAACTCTCCTACAACTTGGAGAAAACTCTCCTACAAGATATTGAGATTGAGTACAATGAAATACTTAACAAAACTTGTACAGATCTGAACTTCTGAGATCTTCTTCCTCTTTGAGTCTTGAGAAACTTTGGCTAGAAGATGAGGAAGAAACGATTGAAATCTCAGATCTGATATCTAGGATTCGACACGATCTAATAGATTGATGTAGATGATTAGAGCGTTGATCTGTCGAATCTTTTCTTTAGAAGGAATCGATTGATTGAGAGAGAGAGAGATCAATACTTCAACAATGGTCGGAGGCAGCTTCTTCATGATGATCCGATCAAATAGAAGATTAGAGAGATTAATGAAAAATTAGGTTTAGATTAGATCGGATAGGAGCCAAATATAGCAATCAAAGGTAACAGCAAAGAGGCCTTGTTTTAAAGTATGATTAACCTTAAAACCTTTCACATGTGCAGTCAAGTCCATCAGAAGAAAATAAAATCCCGTCAGGAACCGGATTTCAAAGCAGCACTGGAAGAAAACAATTTTCTCGAGACAACATGGATTTCTCTAGAAATAGAGTTGACCTCTCGATAAATGAGCTCTACTTCTCGAGAAATGACTGCAACAAACCGAGATAAGGATGGAAAAAGCTTTCATGAAGACTTGAAGAAAATTTCTCGAGAACAAAGGGACTTCTCGAGAAATGGCTTTGATTTCTAGAGAAAATATATGACTTCTCGAGAAACAGCTTAGAAAAGCTTTCAAAGGACATCTGAAGAGATTTCTCGAGAACAAACAGGACTTCTCGAGAAATAGACTTGATTCCTCGAGAGACAAAGGACTTTTCGAGAAATAACTTAGAAACTTTAGGATAGAAGTCAGAGAGGAATTTCTCGAAAAATGAAGAAGACTTCTCGAGAACTAATTTGGATTTCTTGAGAGACAACTTGGATTTCTCGAGAAATACACTTAGAAAAATTTCTGAACTTTTCTCCTTTCTTCTCTAGAACACCAAAAGCCCTTCCATCTTCCAATCTTCAAGAGCCTTGAAAATAAAGTGTATCCCAATAGAGAGATCACACATGAGTCAACACCATGTTCCACACAATGAGGGATTACATTGCATGAGACTGTGTTTAATGACCCATTGTGATCTTACATTGGTCTACACTTAGCATTTATAACTGCATGATCATAACTAAAAGACAATATCAAATACACTAGCAAATCACCTTGGTTCAAGGGTGACTTCTCACAAATCTAGGCTATTGTGGATTCAATACCCAATAAGTTGGTTCCAACAACACCTGGGTCTCGTACTCTAAACCGCGTCGCCAGAGACTTCCACCCTCGCGCTCATAAATGGTTCGAAGCGTCTGCCCTTCACCGCTACTATCAACGACGTACCCTGGGTCGGTAACATGAACCTCTCACTACTCGGCTCGAATCGTCCTCCATTCGCCCACAGAGTAGATTCCAACAAGACAAGGGTCTTGTCCTCTAAACCGCATCGCCAGGGCCTGCCCCCTCGCGTTCGCAAATGGTTCAAAGTATCTGCCCTTCAACGCTACTATCAACGACATCCCCTAGGTCAGTAATGCGAACCTCTCACTACTCAGCTTGAATCGTCCGCCATTCTCCAACATTCTAGGTTCTGATGCGCAAATCTTAGCACACCGCTATAGGTGGTAGTAAGACTGCGGCACGAAACGGAAGTGTACCGATCATTCAAGTAATATAAATGTGGGAGTGAATCCCCAAGTATCGAATCTCTAAGGAACACGGTAGGGTGGAGTTTACATTTGAGGAGGGACTTGAGATTGAAGTCCTTTTGGCCGATTGGATTGCGGAAAAGGGGGTTTTTGGTTTATGGAAAATAAAAGAAAATAACTACAACTACTCTTATGCAATGCCGCTATGCAATGCTTCCCCAGGCGGGATGGAAAACTACGTAGGCCTTGAACGCACTACTTCGCAAGGGCGGATGGAGTGGTAAGTTTGGACTCAAACTGTGCAGGCCTTGAGCGCACTGCTTCGTGAGGCAAATGGATTACACGGGCCGCTATGCCACGCTTCGCTAGGCGGATGGACGAGTAGTCAAGCGGAATGGAAGAGTAGGCACACGGACGGAATGAGGGTCGCAAGCACCTCGTCAATAGGCACACCACAAGCAATTGCTAGTGAGGCACACGAACGTAGTGGATGGAGTGGTGGATGGAGTGGTGGCGCATCTCATATACACAAATAACCAAATGGTTTCATAGAAATATGAAATAAACATTGCAATTAAAGATCATTGTGCATATCATCCAAAAATACAAGAATCTGCCCTACAATATCATTACAAGTTGAAGGAGAGTAAGAAATCGACCGAATCCGAAGGCTCATTGAGATTCACGGTTGGATTCGCAAGGTTGTCAATTCGCGTCCAAGCTCGGTCCGCAACTACATCCGGGGTAGAGAAGGGTTGTCACTACCTCCCAATGGACCCGTCTTCTTCGTGTCACTATCCGCTCGGCTTCAATACATGGCTCCCAAACTTGATGATGAAATCTGGGCAGAGATCCTTCCTTTTGAAGCTTGTGGATGACGGAGATGGCCGAGATGATCTCCGAGCTCAAGATCGGCGTGAAGAATAGTCCCGGAGCACCTCCTGGTGGTGGAAGATGATGCAGGGGGCGGAAGAGGCGAACAGCGCTCGAAAATGACAGAGAAAATGTGTCGTCCGACCTAAGTTCGCGGACTGTGTATTTATAGAAAACAGGGTGCACGATCAATGGCGCACGACCAGCGGTCGTGCGCACTGGAAGTTGGTGGTCGTGCGCACTGTGCCTGAAAATCTACAAGACAAAACTTTACAGAAAATAATAAAGTGCACGATCAGTGGCGCACGATCAGTGATCGTTCGCACTATCGTCAGTGGTTGTGCGCGCTGGTCAAGACAAGACTCAGATTTTGGGAGTTAGTGCGGACGATCAGCGGCGCACAACCAGTGGTCGTGCGCAATAGAACCAGTGATCGTGCGCAGTGTTCCTGTACAGATTTGCACCGGGAACACCTGAACGACCCTGTTCCAGCAAAAATACCAATCAACCCACTGAAAGTGGCATTAACAATGCATGAAAGCTAATAAAGATGATAATCAAGAAATTACACCAAATCGGGCCTAGAAGTGTACTTAGCGTGGAATAATAGATGACTGTCAAATATGAACGAAAACAAGTCTAAAGTGTAGTGCTTTGACTAGAAAATCGGCCCAGATGAGTCCATAAAAGTGTATATAATTGGGACTCATCACACCCCCAGACTTACCTGTTTGAGCGTCCCGAGCAAACAAATCCGGCGGGATATGAAAATGGTAGTTAGCGTAGAGAATTGCAAAGAAAGAGTAAGATGCGAAGTATCATACCCATGCAAATAGGAATTCAGTAAAAGAAGATTCTAACTATGCTAACTAATTTACAATTATATAAATGCGTAAATAGAGATTTATTTGTACTCAGATGGTGAATCATGAAGAATTTTGCAGTCGTGCCCGGTGTGAAAGTAAACGAGCAACTCAGGAGGGTGTTGCTAAAGACCAGAATTCTGGGATAACTCTGCTGAAATCCATCAACGGCGAGAACAAAAGGCTTGCCCATTTACACTCTCTCCATGGTGCTAGCAAACTCATAAGGTGAATCAGTAGGGCTTTCGGGTTTTTACGAGGCTTAGGTTACGAAATGATATACAATGATAAACATGACGGCTACGCAACCCAAATGAGCTAAAAGACAATGCTGCACCTTAACAAGCCCAAGAACAATGCTAGTGTGACACACTCCCAGACTTAGCTTGAAAACTGGGTGTGCACACATCCCACTCCAAACAAATACCAACTGAATTTTTCTATTACGCCCAAGGGGATTACTTTTCATTTCATTTTTTTCAGATATTGCTTCTAACTTCATTTTTTTTAATTATTTTATCCCCCAATTGGTTTTCAAGAATGTATTCAGCACATAATATAATTTTTTTCACATCACAATAATTTCATACATCACACCAAACAAGAAATATAATTTCAGTTAACTCACTACTTGGTTGCGATAATAGGATAAGCTTCAGGTTTTGGTGATTGAAAGGAGAGCTGAAACAAAGGAGGGGTAGGCACAAATTGGCTTGCAAAGGTAAGCGTGTAGGTCATGGAAATCAAAGCTCAAACTAGCCAACTAGATGGCCTACATCACGCTCAACTTTGTGAGTCGCTCTCACCCATGCTTCAAGAGTCGCTTGGGGCAAGTTCTTAGCCAACGAGAAAGATAAACCTTCCTTCCGACTCAAGCAACGCACAACTAGCGCTCGCTTACACACAATACCGTGTTACCGCAAATTTCAGTCACATTCACCAAATGAGTAAAATAAATCAAAAACTATGCAAAAACACTCATTGTAAATTAAAAGAATAGAGATAATCTAATTTTACTCAAATTTCTATGCAAGCACGAATATGCGACCAGAACACTACTGGAGTCAACATCACACTCTGACTTGCAATACCTAAACTAACATCCTATTTCAAAATCCCAAACAAAATAAGCGTGAACGGAAGCACACAAACAAGTGAGTGCGCGCTTGTGTGGGTGAACTGGTGTATGCTATAATATGACATAAATAAAAATATACTTCTGGTCTGCTAAAACGTGTACACGTGTAGTGAAAACTCGGTACACTCCCCCCCCCCCCCCCCAGACTTGAATTAGACAATCACATGAATTTTGACAATGAAAAAAAGAAATTGCTAGGGAAGAGGGTACATATGCTCAGATATGAGCATACCAGAAGATTGGCGTGTAAACCAAAAGAAAGTTGCAGCATCCGCCATCCAGAAGAATGACCTGTAGGGGTGAGCTCCGCAAAAACAAAAAAAATATACATACTAAAATGAAATGCCACTAACTAAACTAAACTAGATAAAATAAAAATGCAGGAAAAGTAAGATAACTACTGTGGTTATTGTCCTCCCAGCACGACTTATTCAAATTTAAACAGTTCTAGCTAATGGGTCTATGAAAAGAAAAGGGCACAGATAACTATTCTAATATCCATGTCGGTAATGGGTACAGATACGAAGATAAAACAGTTACCCCTCTACCTAAATAATAATACCTGCTCTACACAGGTAGAGGAAGCAGAAAGTAAGAAGTGGAGGAAGAGTACTCCTCATGTAACATCCCCAAAACAACTAGACCCCTAGAGTGGTTTTGTCATGACTTGGCCATAACAAAACCCTAGGAAGCTTGAAGAGACCACTTGGCCTTAGCCAAGAAGAAGGAAACCACAGTGGTCTGCAAATAGCAATTTCTAGTTAACAAGCATAGGGTTGGACTTAAGGGCCTCACCTTGACCCTTTGACCCCACCATAGCATACCTAACCCTTTAGGGTCCCCTTAGAGCACCAAGGACCCATTGGGGTCAACCAAAGAGGCCAAATTGACTAAAGTCAACCCTAAACCTAAATTGGTCAAAGTAGACTAATTAGGGTCAATTGACCTCCACCATGCAAAATTGACCTTTACCCTACCCTTATAAGGATATTAGGGACCCAATGGACTAAAAACCACCATCATGGGGCCACCAATTTGGCCAATTTGACCTAAGTCAACTCTAGCCCTATTTTGGTCAAATTGCCCTATTGTGGGTCAATTGGCGTCCACCATGCCACATTGACCCTACCTAGACCTTTCTAACACTTAATGGAGACCAATGGGTCACTACCCACCCATTGGGGTCAACCCAAATGGTCAAATTGACCAAAGTCAACTCCACCCTAAATTTAGGTCAAAATGACTTATTTTGACCTAATCAAGCCCAATCCACTTGGGCTAAACTCAATTGAGTTGGTACACAACCTAATGGGATTGGGTGCTACTGAAATTGCCATTCAATTTCAAGAAATTTTTCCAGGAGAGAGAAAATTCCATTTTCCCCAAAAATGGTGGAAGAGAGAAAGAGACAAGTAATCACATTCATAGCCAAGGGGAGGCCAAAGGCCTCACCAATTGATGGGATTCGCTCCCTCTATCAGTTATGAGAAGTTTAGGAGGTTTTCCAGCCCACATGGGGGCTGATTTTGGCTGTTTTAACCATGGCCGAAATTCTCCTTTGATGGCCATTAATGGCATTCAAGGTATAACCCCTCCTCTCCCTCGATTAAGCTCTCTATCATCTTCAAAAGACTGAGAGGAGTGAATCCCCCAATCTTCTAGAGGAAATCATGCAGTGGAGGCTCAGATCGGCAAGGGGCACAACTTGAAGGGGGCGTCCATGGGAAATCCGGGAAACAACCACCCTCAAGCCAGATTGGAGGTCTCGTTCTTCTCCTCTCCCTCTATGGATATATCTTAGATCAAAATAGGTGAGAAATCAGGATCAATTGAGCCCGATCCAAGGGAGACAAATCTGGAATTTTCCATGAAAAAGACTTGGTTGGGTTCACCAGAAACCGCCCCTCTGGAAGCCGTGCCGCCGCTCGGCGATAGCCACCACCTCAATGGAGGTGGTGGTGGTGGTGGCCGGTCAGGGAGGTGGCCGGATGGCCGGGAAATGAAGGAGGAAGTGCTACAGGTCGGTGCGCTCCTGGACCTTGGCTGGAGGAGGAAGATGAAGGGATGCCCTCGAAATTGCTTCAAGATCTGTGCTGGATCATATGATATAAATATTTATTTAATGTATTTTCTGTCACACTTTTTGCTGTACCTAGATTAATTTATTAAAAATATATAGGCCCCTCTACAGAAACAGTGGTCAACACCAAAGTTGTAGCCCTTGGAGTCTACCTTATTTTAAAATTAATTTCACCCCAAAAGGAGTTCTGTAGCTCCCTGTGGGTCCATTTCGGTGGGACTGGTCCCTAGTGTTGGACAGCCACCATTTCTTGAATAACTTTTGATTGGGTCATGGGATTGACTTGAAAATTGAAACCTAGGCTACTTATATCAACCCCATTATCATAACAAAAGATGGGAATTTTAGGAGAATCTTTTTCTAAGGTCTTTGTAATAATTTCATAAATCAAATATTAATTAACCATTGGGTCAAATGACCTCCAAAGCCCTCCATATTTTGGTGGGTACCTCTTTGGGTTTTTATATGACCCTGGTAAAACTTTAAGCCCAATTGGGACTGATTTAGATAGGTAATTGGTTAACCCAAGTTGGGTCAAATTAGGTCTAAATTGGGGTATGGTGTTTATCTTGGGGTATGGTGGTCAAAACTCATCACCATGAGTTGAAACCTTGACCACTGGTTTAGGATCACCTAAAACACCCCCATGAGTGAGTTGGGGTGGTGTGGAGGTGTATATGCCCTAGGACCCTAGATTTACCCCTTGGGGTGCATATAGAGCTTTGTAAGGACAAGTGGTCAAAAGCTATATAATGGTCATGGAACTTGGTGGATAAGTACATAGGGTGCAAATAGGCCCTAGGTAATTTTATAAGATTTTTAGGAACAATTATTCCCTTGAAATCGGTCATAACCCCTTTAGGGAAATTCCTTATTGTTGGAACATGGTCTTCCGCATCTCCTTGGTTTGAGAATAACAAATCCTATGTGTACTTGATCTTGTGTGTTTAAGTGTGCAGGATAACAAGTTCATATGACTCAAGGATAACATAAGAAGGTTGCGCCCAAGTTTGAAGCAAAAACTCAAAACTGGACGCTATAGCCGGCGGTAGCTCTAGCGGTAGCTCCAGCGATAGCTGCTAGAGCAGGCGGTAGCGATAGCGCTAGCGGTAGCGATAGCGCTGGCGATAGCGCTGGCAGTAGTGCTAGCGCAGGTGCTAGCGCAAAACAGAAGAAGAATCTTGGCAGGTTTCCTTAGAATAAAAGATTCGCACACACAGAATATTGCCTAATCTGAGATAGCACCAGCGGTAGCGATAGCGCTAGCGCTAGCTCAAAACATAAGAGGAATCTCAGCAGAGTTGCCACGGATTGAAGATTCTGCCGCGCAAAATATGTCCTAAAATGGGATAGCGCCGGCGGTAGCACTAGAGTAGGCGCTAGCGCTGAGGCTATAAAAAGGACTCCTTGGCTCCGTCTTCCTTATTCTTCTATAACCCTAAACTCCAGAGCTTCGTGCCACAGCATATAGAGGAAGGTTCAGAGAGATACTCCCACCAAAAGCTTAGAGAGAATTTCTGAAGGAGGACTTCTTCACGCTTCATCCGACCGGCGACCGCTTCAACAATGCTTATACTACAGCGGTCCAACGTCTCCAACTTCAGAAGTTCTTAGAGGGAGTTTTTATTATTGATGTTTTTATTTCACATCTTTATTCTTGTAATCGTTAGTGAATTCGCCTCGTGTTGGCGACTAGGTTTGGGTAGGACTTAGGGCTGAAATTCACCTCGTGTTGGCGACTAGATCTAGTTTAGGTCTAGGGGGTGCTCGAGGCCATATCTGGGGGAGGGTTGGCTAGAGCGGCTTGAGGCCGAATCCGGGGAGGATAGGCTAGGGCCACCGGTTCGTGGGGAAGCAAGTCGGGATAGAAAATAAAAAGGAGTCTTTTTTTATTAGCTTTGATTTCTAGCTTCGATAAGAGATCAAATTTTGTAATCATGCTTCTCAAGTTAATAAAATCATGTCTTTACTTTTACTTCGCTTGATATGTCTTGATCTTCTTTAGTTTAATAATCAAAGCTTTTTCTAAAATATTCAAAATATATCAAAAGTTTTTAAAACCCTTATTCACCCCCCTCTAAGGGCGCCTACCGATCCAACAAGTGGTATCAGAGCGAGGTTATTCCAAATCGGCTTAACAACCGGGAATAATGGCGTCTCATGTTCTCGCTTCTACTAGTGGGGTAAATTTTTATGAAGAAGGAAAATCACTAGCACCACCTCTATTTGAAGGAAGAAATTTTAAAGGACGAAAAATATTAATGGAAATTTTTCTTAAAGCTTTAGATGAAAAAGTTTGGAACATCACTATTAAAAAGCCACCTAGCGTATTAAATAAAAATGAAATGGTTTTAAATGCAAAATCGATGAATAGTCTATTTTGTGCGTTAGATCAAAATATTTCCAAACTCATTCATACTTTTCCTACTGCATACGAGATGTGGAATTTTCTTGAGATAACTTATGATCTTCCTCTTGCAGGTATGGAACAAACACAGGAAGAGAAGGACATACAAGCATCCACCATTATTCAAGAAAATCTCTCTTGTAGCAAAACAATGGAAATCATAGAAATCGACTTAGCCAAAGAGAGCAATTCATCAAGAGAAGATGAAAATCCATCTATAAAGAAGGAAGTCCTAAAAGACGACAAAGGAACGTCATGTTCACATTTTGCCTCTTCCGATTGCGCTGTAAGAAAGTCTAATTTTTTATCTTATTTCCATATACAAAAAATTGTTAAACGTAGAATGAAGAAATTAAAAATTGCTAATAAGAGATTACGTTTAGAAAATAAAACTTTGAAAGCAAATGTGAATAAAGAATCCAAAAAGGATGTGTTTGAATCTCAATCATGCTCTTCATTTGAAAACTATACACCTTATTATGATTATAATAATATTAAAGAAAAATTCAAGGATTTAGAAAAAGAACTTTTAATTTCAAAAGAACATAACGAAAAATTAATAAACGAAAATAATAGTCTCTCTTATAAACTAGAATCTTTAAAATCACTCTTTCAAAAAGGATTAAATAATTTTAAATATCTTATTTCTAGTTTATCATCAATCATGTGTAAAACTTCTACTAGTATGTTAAAACATATTAAACATGCACCTAGTAGAATGTTTAACCACACAAACATAATGAATTCTAACACACATTATGTATCTCCCAAAATAAATTCTAATGTGCACAAATTTCCTATGAAATATAATTTCAAAAGTGATTATTATTTTAAACATAAGTTTAATGAATATGGAAATTTGATGCATAAATCAAAATATGAATGGAGACCCAAAATAAAAAATGAAATATTAACTCCACTTGAAAGAATTCATTCGTACTTGTCTCCCCAAAAGCCATCTCGCTATATTTGGGTACCCAAAGGAACCATCCCACATGGTCCCCTTTGGATACCTAAAAGACTTATTCACTAGGTATCATCAAATGCCTGAAGTAGAAACTTTACAAATTGAAATATACGAATTTCTACTTCATGATGTGCTTTAATATATATTTTTTATTTGTTGTTTTCCTTTTGAACTATCATGTCATGGTCATCCTATATAGTATTGAAATTATGATCTTATCTCTTAAAATCATAATAAGTTTCAAAATCAAATTGATCAAAATTCAAAAGTCATATCTTATTTTGATGACCTATCTATCAATCTTATATTCATTGCCCATAAATATCTTATATTATCAATATAAATAATATTCCAAATTTGTTATGAGATATTTATCTAAATTATAAAGAAAATCACAAAAGACATATTGAAAGATTAATTGTCTTAAATGCTAATACCACACGCACCACCATGATCTATTGATGTCCTTTGATAAAATTCTCTAAAAATCATATATCATAATTCATATCAAAAATCATCTAAAAACTACTATCCTTATCACATGTATATGAATTATATGATAACAATTGACATTATAATTGTGTACCATGGTTGGTGTTATGGTGTATTATGTGTATTGTGATTTATTTCAAGTTTAGACCTTAGAATCATCTTGATATCAATAAGATCAAATCAAATTGAATCTTCACTTCATTTTAGGTCTATAAGTTGAAACACAATCAAACTTTGGCATAACATTAATCTCAAATTTATCATACTAAAATTGTCACCTAAAGAATATTTATATATATGTTAGGTTTTATATGTTAGGGCATATCCATGTTACTATTTGCGTGAACATTACTCTTTGTTCACCGAAACCATGCATATTTGATTTGTTCAAACATGATATCTTGGGTTTTCATTTCCTATTTTTTCAAGTTATAAGCACAAGTCTTTAGAAAAGTCAAAATGAAAACATAAGTAAATATATCTCATGCAATGATTATTTTGTCAAGTCGTATAAGAAATCGCTAACGTTTCATGCAATTTGGACCATCCAAAATATCTCCTAAAATTCTGAAATTTCTGCATGAAACTACTATTGGGATAATTAATCAAGATCAGCAAGTAAAATTTTCAAAATCATTGAAAATCATGTACTATTTTCAGCGCTAGCGCTAACGTCGGCGCTAGCGAACCTATCCAGTTTTCTGTAATTTTTAAAATTTTGAAAAAATCTTAAAAATATATTATTCTATATGAACTATTTAGTTTTGCACTTCTGACTTTATTTGATTTTTGAAAAATTAAAATACAAAATTACAAAAGCCAAATTACAAAAAATAATTTTTTTCTTTGGTTATTTGTTTGATTTCTATTCCTATATGCAAAAATCAAATACAAAAATATAAAACAAAAATAAGTATCAAAAATTATTATTTTGAACTTACACTTTCTACTTACATGTATCTTGCGAAAGGGGGATTTGAGCTATCATCCCATCACATCTCCTAGTACCGAGCGATCCTCTCACAAGGTAGTCCTCGGGAAGTCCAAGATCAATCTTATGAGTTCAAACTTTAAATTATCAAAAATACTGTATGGACATCATTGAGAAAATCAAGCATGATTTAATCTATTACTTAGAACTTCTATAATGTTGCAATTTATCTTTTCAAACTACTTTGAACATTGTTTTCATCATGCTTTGACACATCTATTAATATGTGCATCAATTATATTGTAAAAGTTGTGTAGAACTATGCGTAGCATGCCTCTAAGTATGAGTAAATGTTTTATGTTTGATAATGATCTTTATTCACTCACTTATTTTGGCATTGTCTACATTTGTGTTTAATCTAAGAATGCTTGTGTATGTTTTGTATTAGTACAATGAATTAAAATTGCACAAGTATCTTACCTACACTCCTTTATTTGCACTTTAAAAGTTAAGAAAAGTGGTTATGTTTTATAAATTCTATTGGTTTGCAAAACAAGTGTATTCGGAGAACTTTGTACAAAACAACGATCATAAAATAAAGTGACAAAGATAACTCCACCAAGCACTACTTGAACCTCCTGATAAGTCTTAATAAGCGTTGTGAGGTTGAGCACCTTGGAAAGAATACTAAAGTATCTTGTGCAAACCATAACTTTCTTTCAAAATAAAAACCACTTATTCTTAAGTACACCGGATCACAATAAAAAAAATCAATATTGAAGAATAAAATTATGTGATCCCCCAAGCACTACTTTGCACCCTGATAAGTCTTAATGAGCATTGTGTGTGCAAAGCACCTTGGTAGTTGTACATTTTTTTTGTGCATTGAAGTGCGTGGAAGTAAAATTATTTGTGTTTTATTGTGCTCTTTACTTTACATATTACTTGTATTTTTGATTAAAACATTTGTTTACTCTATTCAAAATACACTTTTGTGCACATCATTATCTTCCATAAGACTTCTTCTCATGAGTATTGGATCCTAATGCTAATTCTATACTAATCTTTACTTATGAAATGCACTAGATAACCTAGCATGCTTTCTACAATGTTTGGTATATTTTGAAATTGTGAATTAAAGTAACATTATAGTAATCTCTTTTTGATAACCTTATTTCATGTTTGGTTACTTTATTATCAAACTTAAAGATTTTAATTGAAAAATGATTTACAAAAACATCTTCTTTTTAAAATTTAACTCATATATGTTTCTATGGATCATCATTGATTACAATAAGATGTTTCATGTATTTCTATAAGTCTTCCGCATCATCACCATATAATTGTTTTACCTTGCTCTTTCATGCTTATTTAAAGTCTTTCATTTTGTATGCATCATCACTTGAATCTTCAAATGTCTTTCTTGCAACAAGTGGTAGACTTGCTTGGTAAACTTTATATTGGTTGCTTTTAACATGGATTTTTTTTATAAAACTCTGATTTATTTCTATTAAAATATTATTACGCAAAAAATTTTGATTTATGAATGGATTTCAAAATAGCTATGTGAGTGGTTTCATTAATTCAAATAAAAATATAAATCCATAGGCTATGTCATTAGATTTAAAACGCTTATATGTTTCCAATAATTATTATCCATGACTTCATTTCTCACCATAGCGGGGGCATAGGGTTGTAGACATTAGATAACCTTTATCTCTAGTCATGTCTTGTCCTTAACCGGGGAGGGTTCCAGTGGGGCCTTGCGAGGCACTGGGGGGGAAGAGTGCTAGGTTGAGTTGTGTCTAGTGTTTGCATATGGGACTAACACCCCAACCTACGACATGTATGCAGCTCCTAATGCCCATCTGTCACTTATTACGGGGCTAGGGTGTAGACATATTATCTGGGTAGTTTAGTTAGTTGGAAATCATTACATTTTTTTTATGCTACAAACTCTGATTTATGAAAATGTTGAGATACTCAAACTCTGATCTATTTAAATGAAAAGTATTCTAAAACTCCTTATCATTTCCTTCTCTACAAGCTCGATCATGCTTTTATCTTCTTATCAACTTTTTAGTGGTGTCTCCTTACCCGCTTTTGCTAATAACAAAAGGGGGAGAAATAACATGATAAATATTAATCTGCTATCAAAATATAATGCTTAGTTAAAATGATATCTTACATATTAGGAGAGCATTCACTTAGGGGGGGCATGTATTTAGGGGGAGCAATTCTAAATGCTAAAATCGATAATTATCTTAAGTCATCACTCTCACACACACACAAGTAAGTTTCATCATGCTTATATATTAATGTTTTGATTTATCATTAATGGATTTGTTATTATCAAAAGGGGGAGTTTATTGGAACATGGTCTTCCGCATCTCCTCGGTTTAAGAATAACAAATCCTATGTGTATTTGATCTTGTGTGTTTAAGTGTGCAGGATAACAAGTTCATATGACTCAAGGATAACATAAGAAGGTTGCGCCCAAGTTTGAAGCGAAAACTTAAAACTGGCCGCTATAGCCGGTGGTAGCTCAAGCGGTAGCTCCAGCGGTAGCTGCTAGAGCAGGCGGTAGCGATAGCGCTAGCGGTAGCGCTAGCGCAGGCGCTAGCGCAAAATAGAAGAAGAATCTTGGCAGGTTTCCTTGGAATAAAAGATTCGCACACACAGAATATTGCCTAATCTGAGATAGCGCCGACGGTAGCGATAGCGCTAGCGCTAGCTCAAAACACAAGAGGAATCTCAGCAGAGTTGCCACGGATTGAAGATTCTGCCGCGCAAAATATGTCCTAAAATGGGATAGCGTCGGCGGTAGCACTAGCGCAGGCGCTAGCGCTGAGGCTATAAAAAGGACCCCTTGGCTCCGTCTTCCTTATTCTTCTATAACCCTAAACTCCAGAGCTTCGTGCAATGGCATATAGAGGAAGGTTCAGAGAGATACTCCCACCAAAAGCTTAGAGAGAATTTCTGAAGGAGGACTTCTTCACGCTTCATCCGACCGGCGACCGCTTCAACAACGCTTATACTACAGCGGTCCAACGTCTCCAACTTCAGAAGTTCTTCGAGGGAGTTTTTATTATTGATGTTTTTATTTTCACATCTTTATTCTTGTAATCGTTAGTGAATTCGCCTCGTGTTGGCGACTAGGTCTGGGTAAGACTTAGGGCTGAAATTCGCCTCGTGTTGGCGACTAGATCTAGGCTAGGTCTAGGGGGTGCTCGAGGCCATATCCGGGGGAGGGTTGGCTAGAGTGGCTTGAGGCCGAATCCGGGGAGGATGGGCTAGGGCCACCGGTTCGTGGGGAAGCGAGTCGGGATAGAAAATAAAAAGGAGTCTTTTTCTATTAGCTTTGATTTCTAGCTTCGATAAGAGATCAAGTTTTGTAATCATGCTTCTCAAGTTAATAAAATCATGTCTTTACTTTTACTTCACTTGATATGTCTTGATCTTCTTTAGTTTAATAATCAAAGCTTTTTCTAAAATATTCAATATATATCAAAAGTTTTTAAAACCCTTATTCACCCCCCTCTAAGGGAGCCTACCGATCCAACACTTATAAGAGAAATTTACATGCTTAAATGGTTTTCTATGATGATGAAACTTTGGTAGTGTCTTTAATATCATGATATACACCTCTGGTAATTTTTGTGTATTTAATTGAATGATTTAACCAGTACTTCATTCACAAGGCATTTATTTTGTTTAGGCTTAAGAAAAATAATTGAGGGCCCAATACTCTTTGAAAAATTGTTCAAATTGGTGATAGGACATTTCATAGCATTAAGAAGCTCTGTGAATTTTTATTTAATTTTTGGAGACTTAAATGAGTAGGCTACTTCACAACTTATCTTATTTGAGGATTTCTTAAAGTATTTATTTATGTGAGCAAATGATTTCCATAAATCCTGAAATTTAGTCAGTAGACTTTTCTGATGAATACAAAGGTCTGGTAATTTTCCCCTAATTTTGGTGTAAGTATTTTTGGAGGTTCCTTCATAAATCTACAAATTTGGATATAAGTCGAATATTAGTAATAGAGGACAATTCCTTACTGTAAAAATATGATATGTTGTATTTGCTGTTATTTAGTCATCATAGATTTATCATATATTTATGGAGGCCATATCATAAGAATATCTTACACTTCATGTTCATTTTCATACTTGGCAAATGTTTGGAGAAATTCAAATAAATGCTAAATAAATAAGGAAAAATATGATTCTCTGGATTGTCTTATAACATCATGATAAACTCCCAGTAATATTATTGAGTCAGTTGGATGAATATTTGGAGTACCTCCCATTATGCAACTCACATGACTCTTTTGGTCTGCGTATAGTAAAACTTTAAAACTTGAGTTATTTGTGGATCAGTATGTGGGAATGGAAGGTAGATAATGTACCAAGTCTAGTTGAAGAGATTGAAGGTCACCAAAAAGGGGTTTAGGTGATGAGAGTGTGCTTGGTGAGTTAAGGGTAAAGTTGTGCTCGGGATAGACGAAAGATCGTCTTTCCCGTGGGGAGTCAGAATATTCTTAGGGTAATCCAAGTGTAAAGGTAAAAAGAAGGGTATTCTTATGGGTAGAAACCAATAACACTAAGTGTCTTGAAAAAGGGAACCTTGGGGTGTTATCCCATTATAGTTCCTAGTACCGTAGCGAGCCCCTTACAGGGTAATCCTCGGGAAGTCCAAGAATAAACATAAATTGTAGGGTTATGTTGTTATACAAGATTAACTTAATAATACGCTCACTCACACTCCGTTATCACGGGTATATTAGTCGGTTTGGTCTTACGAGCGGTAGGCTTGGAGGTTGTAGCGGCAGACTAATTAATCTGGTGAGCTTGTGACTCAGTAAGGTTATTGATGACGGGCAGGTTGGCCCGGGGAGCCTATGGCTCGGAGATAGATAGTAGAACATGTTTGCATGTACACGAAGGTGGTGGGTCTTCGGTATTAGATGGTCGTTCACACCGACGTCAATACGTTGACTCGGCAAGTGTGGAAATTGCACTTAGCCATAAAAGTCTGGTGGTCTAGCCAGTAAGAGTATGCAGATGCTCCACGGTTTTGCATTGAGGCGTACGATAGGTCTAGGTTAGGTAGTGTAAATACAAAACTGGAGGTGGGAGAGGCCCAACCCACCGCTTCTGTTTGCCACTACGGGAGTATTCTGGCAGTCTAGCTAGCTCCAAAAGGGGGGAACTAAAGGTCTGTGCGCATAGAGTCAAAGTGTGTGAGTTGCACTTGTATGAACATAGCATAAACTGCATAACTTGGCATGTCATGGCATAAGCATTGCATTTCAACCCCTACCCCTATCGTATAAATTGGTTATGGGACTTTTTATATGATAGGCTCTGCTAAACGACCACTTGGTTTATAGGTTTGTATGGGCATTCCTATAAGTCAATGGTTACTTTTCTATTTTATACATATCTTTACTTACCGTACTTTACTTGCTCTTTACTATGCTTATTTGCTTCTTCAATTATATATATAATCACATGTGTAGTGTAGAACATTTCCTGTAGACTAGATCCGATGTCATCTGCTTTTGTTTATACCCCTTGTTGTCCTCCGCTTCATCCCTCCTGCATGGTGTGTTGGGAAGTTGACCCTCAATGTTCCCTTGATTTGAAGAGGCCTCACACTCAATATTAAGTACAAGTTGTATTTGATGAACCCTATTTCTATCTCATAAGCATGCAGGGTTAGGACTTAACAAGGTGCAGGGGTTGTTTAGTTTGTTTACTGACAAAATAGCTGAGACAAGCTCTCAGCTCAGCTGAACCGCTGAGACAAGGCCAGGAGCCGCTGAGAAGGTGTCTGGGCCTGCTGAGCTGCAGATAGAAGAAAACCACTGCGACAGCTGTCTGTCTCAGCGGATCCGCTAGAACAGGATAGAAGAAAACCGCTGAGACAGCTGTCTGTCTCAGCGGATCCGCTGGAACGGGATAGAAGAAAACCGCTGAGACAGCTGTCTGTCTCAGCGGATCCGCTGGAATGGGATAGAAGAAAACCGCTGAGACGGCTGACCATCTCAGCCCAACCGCTGAGACTGTTCAAACTTGATCTGGCGGGTTCTGCTTTTGGCGCAAGCTGCAGGAATGTATTGTGGGGACCACCAATCACTCCCATACCTGACAGGAGGTCAGCTAAGAGCCGTTGAAGATCAGAGTTGTATAAAAGAAGATGTTAGGGCAACTTTGAAGAGGCTGGTTGTGTGCTTAACATTGACTGTTCCATTGTCAGCCAAGAAAAAGCTCCTCTCATTCTCCTCCCGCTCACTGAACAAGGAAGAAGACTCTGAGAGATAAAGATAGCTCCTTTGCAAGAAGGAGCAAGGTTATCTTCCACCCTTCAACTGAAGAGGAAGATCAAGTTGTAGCTGACATCAACATCACAAGCTACAAGTTAGCATAATCTGTGCAGAAACTACAGGAGACATCTTTGCTGTGATGTCATCTGTAGTAAGTTCAAACACTCTTTTATTGTAGGGCTTAACAGCCTGAGTTGTAGGGCATTATTGCCTGAGCTGTAGGAGGAGGATTCCTTTGAGTTATAGGACCTGGAAGAGGTCTGAGCTGTAGGATAAGGAGCTGATCTGAGGTAGGGCTGCTGAGCCTGAGTTGTAGGGTTGTTTAGCCTGAGTTGTAGGACCTGCTGAGGTCTGAGCTGTAGGATCAGGGTCTGATCTGAGTTGTAGGGCTGTTGTGCCTGAGGTAGGGTTGGCAAAACCTGAGAGTTCCAGAGGGATCTGAGTTGTAAGCTCTTAGAGCTGAGTTGGAGGAGTTGGCCCTGTCTAACACACTGTTAGAAGAGTGAAGGGGGAAAGTGGACTACCCAAGGACACACTGTCTTTGGGGAACCACTATAAATTCTTGTGTGCTTTCTGTGTTTGTTGATTTGCTTAAACTAACTCAGAAATCAGATAGGGTACTTAGAGGAAAAATAAAAGAAACCTATTCACCCCCTCTCTAGGTGATTTAGACTACAAACCTATAAACCAACAAGTGGTATCAGAGGGAGGTTGGCCAAGAAAGACTTAACAGTCTGACCAGATCCTAATTAGGTATTGATTTTTCTGCTGTAACGGCCTCTAGTGGAATGCAGAAGGAGATTAGCTCCATGAAACTGCCCATATGTAATAAAGCCAACTTTGGCATATGGAAGCAGAGGGTTAGATTGTTCATGGAAGCATCTGACCCCAGATTCTTCATCACTGTTCAGGAAGGGCCATTCATTATCACAAAGCCCTCCACCATTGATCCTACTAGGATGGTGGGAAAGCCCATCACTAAAATGACTAAGGATGAAATAGCATTGGCTACAATGGATAAGAGAGCCCAGAACATCATAGTGAATGCTATTGATGATTCTACATTTCAAAACATGGTACACTGCACTTCTGCCAAGGAAATGTGGGACACATTAGCAGTGTATATGGAAGGGACTGCATAAGTGAGAGATGATAGAAAGTCACTTCTAAACCAAGAATATGAAGCCTTTAGGCAGATGAGCCAGGAGAGCATTTCCATATGCTATGAATGGTTCTTTAGGATAGTAAATGAACTAAGAACCTATGAGAGAGTATTCACAAATTATGAGTTGAATGATAAGTTCCTTAGATCTCTAACTAGGGATTTGGACACAAATGTTTATGCAATAAGGGAAGTGGCCAAGCTAGG
This sequence comes from Dactylorhiza incarnata, assembly GCA_033032865.1. Classification (NCBI taxonomy): domain Eukaryota; kingdom Viridiplantae; phylum Streptophyta; class Magnoliopsida; order Asparagales; family Orchidaceae; genus Dactylorhiza; species Dactylorhiza incarnata. The sequence continues at coordinate 8,104,803 of JAWHQI010000068.1, forward strand.
TGAGACACCAACTCACACATTGTTTGGAAAACTGCTCTCCTATGAGATGCAGCTATCTGTAAGGAAGGAAGAGGACACCTCTGCAAGAGCTCAGCCAAGGGAGAAATCTGTAGCTCTCAAAGCTGACAGCTCAAAGAAAAGCAAGAGCAGGGTGGTGTCTCCTCCAAGGAGAAGTGCTGAACCTAAAGTTAGCATCTCAGAAAGCTCTTCCTCTGATGAAGAGTTTGCAGCCTTTTCAAGGCTATTTAAGAAGATGATGAGAAGGAATCAATGGAAGAACAAACCTTCCTCCTCCTCTCATCCCAGGAAGGATCACTATAGATCTGAAAGGCAGCACACCAAAGGGGACAGGTATGATTCTAAATCTAGTAAATATGAATTCAAATAACATCATTTGTTATTGCACCAGTAAGCCTGGACATGTCATTGCTGACTGTCCAGTCAATAAAAAAGAAAGAGATGACAAGAAGACTCATCACCAGAAGGAGAGGAAGGGAGAAAAATCCTTTCTAGCCAAGAAAGGAAAGAGCTGGAGTGAATCTGAATCTTCATCTTTATATTCAGATGGAGAAGAGGAAGCCTACATAGGGCAATTTGCTGCTCAGGAGGAAGAGGACTATCCTGCTGCCAGGACAGGAATCAGGGCCCCTCTTTCACATTTAGACAGTGATATAGAGGAGGATGAAGCCATTTAAGATGACCATGGGCTGATGGCTCTAACTGATGATGAGGACAGCCACAACAATTCAGAACATGAGCAGGTATTAATCCATTCCATATCCTCTTCTGATTATGAGACTGGTCCAGAATCTGAAGCACCTTCTTCAATTGGGGGAAGTGTTTCAGAAGCTGAGGTAGATGTCAATCAATTGATTGACAAGTATGATGCTCTTGTGGAAGCTCCGAAGGAGAGCAAGAAGCTTGCCAAGAGACAAGCCCAGGAAATTGTTTCCCTTAAGATGACAAAGAATGTCTGCACAGAACCTACCACCCTGGTGGCTCAGATGAGTAGACAGATTAGCCATTTACATGGATTAACAATTGTGCAATTAAGCACTATTTCCCTGAAGAACAAGGTCATCAAGGACCTTGAGGAGAAGCTTGTGAAGGAGAAAAGACTGGTGGCTCAATTCTCCAAGCCCAAATCTGTGCTTCCTATTATTGACACCTTCTACTTTCAAACCAATAGGAGAGGACTAGGATTCAATAAAATGGAAGTAGGAGAAGGGAGTGGAGAGAAGAGCAAGGAGAAGGCTAAGACTCAAATCACCTTTCAAAAGGTGTTACTTCCTTCCAACTGGTATAACCATGAAAGCATGTATGGTCACTGGAAGAATGGGAGTTGCTATAGGAAGGAAAATGCTCCTTCTCATAGTGGAAGAAAGGGAATGGGATTGAGTGCAATGAAGGCTCCCCATGAGGAAATTCAAATGGCCCAACCTGCACCATTTGTATTTGGTACTTCAGCCCCTGCATTCAAGAATAAGAAGGCAAACCCTTCTAAGTTTGAATCAGCCAAGAAAATGATTGCTGTCAAATCAGTAAACATGTCTGATTGCTCAGTGTCAGATGCCATCAAATCTTGTATGGCTGCCAAGCCATTGCAAGTTGATGCCATCAGGATAAAGAGCATCAAGACAGCTCATAGATTGACATTCAGTCAAATCATTGCTGAGAGGAACAGGAAGAATGTTGTTGTCTCTCCTCCTAAACATGTGGACTGTGCAGCACATCCATCAAGATATGTTCAGAAGAGGAGATACAACATTCATGAATGTTGGTGCTGTGGTAAAGTGGGACACTTGGCCATAGATTCTCTCATCAGACTAACAGGCACCTAGGACCCAAAGTTTCTTGGGTTCCTAAGGATAACTAAACTTCTTCTTGCAGGATAGTTCAAATACCAGCCTTGGGCAGATTTGGTATTTGGATAGTGGGTGCTCAAGAGATATGACTGGCGCCAGGGGATTACTGCAGGAGTACAAAGCAGTGAAGAATGGACCAAAGTCATCTTTGTGGGTTCAGAAAAGGGAGTCACCAGAGGTTATGGTATGATCACTAATGGCATAGTCTCCATCACTAAAGTGGCTTATGTTGAAGGGTTGCAACACAGCCTTGTTAGCATAAGCCAACTGTGTGATCTTGGTTATGTCATTGAATTCCATAATGATAAGTGCCTAATCAAAAAGTCTAATGACTTGGGAACCATACTATCAGGCACTAGGAGTGGAAATGTTTACTATTTAGATTTTATTTGTAATTCATCTTCCTCTCCTGTGTGTCTTGTGGCAAATGAGAGTGAGTCTTTATGTGTTCAATGGCACAAGAGACTTGCCCACATCAACTACAAGATAATGCACAGACTATTCTCTAAGAACTTGGTTAGAAATAGTCCTAATTTAAAATGTGTTAAAAATGGCCCATGTCATGCTTGCCAAATGGGCAAGCAAATAAGGGCCACTTTTAAAAGTATTGGCTCCAAAGATTCTAAGAGATGCCTTTATTTATTGCACATGGACTTGTTTGGTCCTATGCCAATTCAGAGCTTAGGAGGGAAGTTGTATACCTTAGTGATTGTTGATGATCACGCAAGAGATACATGGGTATTTTTCCTTAGAAAGAAATCTTATACATTAAATGTCTTCATAAGCCATGTCAAGGCCACTCAGAATGATTTGCAATGTTCTATGGTCAGAACTAGGTCTGACCATGGCACAGAGTTTGAATCTGAAGCCATGACAAGGTTCTGTCAAGAACTAGGTGTCATTCAAGAATTTTCCTCCCCAAGAACCCCACAATAAAATGGGGTGGCTGAGAGGAGGAATAGAACATTGATAGAAGCTGGGAGAACATAGTTTAGTGAATCTTCACTCCCAGAATATTTCTGGGTTGAAGCAGTCAATACTGCCTGTTATGTTCTCAACAGAGCTTCCATCAATAAAGTTCATGGAATTACTCCCTATGAGATTCTGAAAGGCAAACAACCAACAATCTCATATTTTAGGATCTTTGGATCAAAATGATACATTCTAAATAATGGAAAAACTCAACTAACCAAGTTTGCTGAAAAATGCTACTTGGGAGTTCTTTTGTGCTATAGCTCACATAGTAGAGCCTATAGAGTATATAATAAGAAAACTCATATAGTTGAAGAGTTCATGCATGTAGTATTTGATGAGACCAGCCTTATTCATAAGGGCTGGTCCAGTTCTTCTGTTTTGACAGGATGTGAAAGAGCCATGGAAGAACTATCTATGCAAGAACCATCCAGCAGCAGTAAGACACATACTGATGCAGCAATTCCAGAAGATGTAGAGGAGCAAGATGCTGAAGAAGCTACTGACCCTATGGAAGAAATTCAGCATGTAGAGGGGAGACTGCCTGTTGCTACAAGTCATCTAAGGGATCATCATTTGGAGCAGATTATTGGGAACATCCAACAAGGGGTGACAACAAGGAGCAGAGCTCATAATGAGGCTTTGTTCCTCAGTTTCCTGTCACAGGTAGCGCCTAAGAAGTTTGAAGAGGCCAACTTGGATCCTTTCTGTATTCAGGCAATGCAGGAAGAACTCTTGCAATTCAAAAGATGCAAGGTATGGAAGTTGGTGCCAAGACCACAGGGACACAACATCATTGGCACCAAATGGATCTTCAGAAACAAGATGGATGAAAATGGGACAATCATCAAAAACAAGGCAATGCTGGTTGCAAAGGGGTATAGGCAAGAGGAAGGAATAAACTTTGACCAAACCTTTGCCCCAGTTGCAAGGTTGGAGACCCTAAGGCTATTCCTTACATATGCAGCACACAAAGGCTTCGAGGTATACCAGATGGATGTCAAATCAGCATTCCTGAATGGAAATCTGAAAGAGGAAGTTTATGTAGAGTAGCCATCAAGTTTTGTCCATCCTACTCTCTCATCTCATGTTTATCTTCTTAGGAAACCTCTGTATGGTCTTAAGCAAGCCCCCAGGGCTTGGTATGAGACATTGAATAACTTTCTCATCAAGAACAAGTTCTTAAGGGGAAAGATAGATAGCACATTGTTTCTTAGGGAAACAAGGGGCAAGTGTCTCTTAGTCCAAATCTATGTTGATGACATAATATTTGGGTCTACTGATGACAACCTCTGCAAAAGATTTGCCAATCTAATGCAGGGGGAGTTTGAGATGAGCAGTATGGGTGAACTTAAATATTTCCTTGGGCTCCAAGTGAAACAGTCTGATGATGGAATCTTCATTTCCCAGACTAAGTACACCAAGGAGCTCATCAAGATATTTGGGATGAAATCAGCCTCCACCATGAGAACACCCATGGGATCTAATGCATCATTAGACAAGGATGAAAAGGGGAAGGCCTTTGATGAGTCCATGTACAGGTGTATCATTGGATCCCAGTTGTACATGACTGCTAGTAGGCCAGACATTATGTATTCTACATGTGTTTGTGCTAGGTATCAGGCATGTCCTAAGGAATCTCACTACACCTCTGTCAAGAGGATTTTGAGATATCTCAAGGGCAGCCTAAATCTTGGCCTTTGGTACCCTAGGAACAATGACTTTGAACTAATAGGCTATTCAGATGCAGATTTTGCAGGGTGCAAAGAAGACAGGAAAAGCACAAGTGGTACTTGTCAATTCCTAGGGAGAAGGCTGATCTCTTGGAGCAGCAAAAAGCAAACCAGTGTGGCCATATCCACAGCTGAGTCAGAGTATATTGCAGCAGGCAGCTGTTGTGCTCAACTTCTATGGATCCAACATCAATTGGAAGATTACAACATCAAGGTAAGTCAATCTCCCCTGCTGTGTGACTCATCCAGTGCAATTTCTATTGCTAAAAATCCTGTCTCCCATAGCAGGACCAAGCACATAGAAATTAGGTATCATTTTATAAGAGAGCATGTAGAATGAGAAGATATCAAACTTGAATATGTCCCCACAGACAATCAAGTAGCTGACATCTTCACAAAGCCACTAGATGAGGCCAAATTCAATTCTTTCAAAATTGAATTAGGAATGTTAAATTTAGAATGAGTTCTTATATGAATCAATATCTACTGTTAACATGCTTACATTCTTATCTGTTATGATAAACTGTACTGACAACATGTACTGTTAGGATATACTGACATCTGAACTGATCAAATTTACAGTAGGCATAGGCTATATGATAGGGTAGACAGTCTCCCTAAGTATGTTCAATGTAGGATTGTATATAGTAGAATGATCAGCTGAATCAGAAAAATTTGGATCAGCTGAGCTTTAGGTTTCTCTTAAATCATAAGATCAATAGATATGCTCCAAATGAGGGGGAGCTAAAATGTATTGTTCAAAATGAACAAGATCAGCTATTAAAGATAATAGTTCTCATTTTGAGGGGGAGCAAGTACCTGCTCAGATTGAGGGGGAGTTGGCAAATACTGTAGTGGTTCCCTCCCAATTCCTATGGGAAAATAATTGAAGAAACCAGAAAGGGGGAGATGGCCAATGCTATGTCTAAATCAGAGTAAGCTCTCTGATCAAGTTATCAGAGATAGTGATTATGAATAGGCTTAATATAATCTAAGGGGGAGTTAACCTATGAGCTAGTCAAAGCTTTACATAATCTGTCATAAGGTATCAAAGCATGCTTAAACAATGTTATCTTAAGAAATGTTATCATGAATGTTACATAGTTCTTTTTCATGATATGTTTTTATTTGGGTATGTACCTTAGCATTGGGAATGCTCTGCCTTCTTCAAATAGGGGGAGATTGTTGGGAAGTTGACCCTCAATGTTCTCTTGATTTGAAGAGGCCTCACACTCAATACTAAGTACATGTTGTCTTTGATGAACCCTATTTCAATCTCATAAGCATGCAGGGTTAGGACTTAACAAGGTGCATGGGTTGTTCAGTTTGTTTACTGACAAAATAGCTGAGACAAGCTCTTTGTCTCCGCTGAACTGCTAAGATAAGGCTAGGAGCCGCTGAGAAGTTGTCTGGGCCAACTGAGCTGCAGATAGAAGAAAACCGCAGAGACAGTTGTTTGTCTCAGCGGATCCACTAGAATGGGATAGAAGAAAACCGCTGAGACAGCCATCTATCTCAGCGGATCCGCTGGAATGGGATAGAAGAAAATCGCTGAGACAACTGTCTGTCTCAGCGGATCCGCTGGAATGGGATAGAAGAAAACCGCTGAGATGGCTAACCATCTCAGCCCAACCGCTGAGACAGTTCAAACTTGATCTGGCGGGTTCTGCTTTTGGCGCAAGCTGCAGGAATGTATTGTAGGGACCACCAATCACTCCCATACCTGACAGGAGGTCAGCTAAGAGTCGTTGAAGATCAGAGTTGTATAAAAGAAGATGTTAGGGCAACTTTGAAGAGGCTGGTTGTGTGCTTAATATTTGACTGTTCCATTGTCGGCCAAGAAAAAGCTCCTCTCATTCTCCTCCTGCTCACTGAACAAGGAAGAAGACCCTGAGAGACAAAGTTAGCTCCATTGCAAGAATGAGCAAGGTGATCTTCCACCCTTCAACTGAAGAGGAAGATCAAGTTGTAGCTGCCATCACATCACCAGCTACAAGTTAGCACAATCAGTGCAGAAACTACAGGAGACATCTTTACTGTGTTGTCAGCTGTAGTAAGTTCAAACACTCTTTTATTGTAGGGCTTAACAGCCTGAGTTGTAGGGCATTACTGCTTGAGCTGTAGGAGGAGGATTCCTATGATTTGTAGGACCTGGAAGAGGTCTGAGCTGTAGGATCAGGAGCTGATCTGAGGTAGGGCTGCTCAACCTGAGTTGTAGGGATGTTTAGCCTGAGTTGTAGGACCTGCTGAGGTCTGAGTTGTAGGATCAGTGGCTGATCTGAGTTGTAGGGCTGCTGTGCCTGAGGTAGGGTTGGGAAAACCTGAGAGATCCAGAGGGATCTGAGTTGTAAGCTCTGTTGGAACATGGTCTTCCGCATCTCCTAGGTTTGAGAATAACAAATCATATGTGTATTTGATCTTGTATGTTTAAGTGTGCAGGAAAACAAAGTCCATATGACTCAAGGATTACATAAGAAGGTTGCCCCCAAATTTGAGCCATCAAATCCAAAACTCCTACTAGCGTCGGCGGTGTCACCTAGCGCCTGGCGCTAGCGCTAAGGAACCGCTGAGACGAAACCACTGAGATGGAACCGCTGAGACGAACCCGCTGAGATGAAACTGCTGAGACGCTGAGAAGAAACCATTGGGAAGGGATACCGCTGAGATGCAAGCTGGCGTTAACATATATAGAAGGAGATAGCGCCTGGCGGTATCCGATAGCGCAGGCGGTAGTGCGGAGCACAGAAGGCAAGGGAGAATTGTTTCCTCGGATTGAAGATTCTGCCGCGCAGAATATGTCCTAAAATGGGATAGCGCCGGCGGTAGCACTAGCGCAGGCGCTAGCGCTGAGGCTATATAATGGACCCCTCTCTTCTCGTTTGATTTGCTGATTCCTGAGAGAGGTCTTGTGCCAGAATTCCAAAGCCTTATATGACCGAGATTTGATCTCCCACCAAAAGCTTAGAGAGTTTCTGAAGGAGCACTTCATCAAGCTACATCCAAAGAGGGATCGCTTCAACCTCGCTTATTCTACAGCGATCGTTCATCTCCGACTTCAGAAGTTTCTTAGAGGGAGTTTTAAATATTGTTGTTGTTATTTTATTTCATATCTTTTGTAACCGTTAGAGAATTCGCCTTGTGTTGGCGACTAGGTTTGGGTAGGACTTAGGGCAGAAATTTGCCTCGTGTTGGCGACTAGATCTAGGTTAGGTCTAGGGGTGCTCAAGGCCATATCCGGGGAAGGGTTGGCTAGAGTGGCTTGAGACCGTATCCGGGGAAGGAACGGCTAAAGCCAACCGGTTCATGGGGATACGAGTCGGTATAGAAAACAAATAGAGTCTTTCATATTTCGCTTTGATTTCTAGCGTCATTGAAATCTAATTTTTTAATCAATTTTTATTAATAGTAATCATGTCTCTCCTTTTGTAATTAAAATGATTTGTTCTTCATTTCTCTAAATTGTTTATTATCATCTCTTTTATTATAAAACAATTTAGATCTTTATTCAAAATCACTATTTTGATCTCTTATTATTTCAAGTATTACAAAATATAATCTAAGTTTGTAAAACCCTTATTCACCCCCCCTCCCTCTAAGGGCGCCAACCGATCCAACAAGTGGTATCAGAGGGGTTTTATTCCAATCGGCTTAACAACCGGGAATAATGGTGTCTCATGATCTTGCTTCTATTAGTGGGGCAAATTTTTATGAAGAAGAAAAATCACTAGCACCACCTTTATTTAAAGGGACAAATTATAAAGGGTGGAAGATTCTAATGGAAAGGTTTTTTAAAACTTTAGATATCGAATCATGGAATCTAGCAATAGTAAGACCAGCGGATGAATCATCTAAATGCAAAAGCCAAACGCTATTTATTTTGTGGTCTATCAAATGAAGTTTTTAAATTAATATATTGTTTTTATAGTGCATACAAAGAATGGAAATTTCTTGAAGAAATGATGATTCTCCTTCTACAGGTATGGAACAATCGCAAGAACCGGAGAATATGCAAGCTTGCACAAGTCTTCAAGAATGCACTTCTCATGACGGATTAATGGAGCACACATCAAATGGAAAAGAAGAAATCCCATCTTTGGAAGAGGAATGCCAAATAGATGAAGACAACAAAGAAAATTCATGCTCAAATCTCACAGCAACCAAAAGCACTGTAAGGAAATCAAATCATCTTATTGTTTGCAATTCTATTTCTACTTTACAATTGCTACAAATTACAAAGCGCAAAATTAAGAAATTAAAAAAAGTGAATTACAAATTGCGCTTAGAAAATAAAAATTTAAAAGCAAGAGTTAAAGTAGAATCAAAATCTGATTTATCTGGCTTTACTCATGTCACTTCAATTGAAAATACAAAACCTTGTTTTGATTGTAATGATATTAAAGAAAAATTTAAAGAACTTGAAAAAGAAATTATTTGTATAAAAGAACATAATGAAAAAATTATCTTTAGAAAATTCATCTTTTGTTGGGGAAATGATTTATCTTAACCCCTAGAATTAAGAAGAATATAAATTCTAAGTATGAAAAATTAGGCTAAGTAAATATGCGTCGAATAGTATTCGACGCAACATCGAAATACATTCGACGTTTCTCTCAGAATGAGTCGAAGTAACTCTTAGAAGAATTCAACGCATTTTATGTCGACGTTACTCTGACTTCTAGTCGACGCATCTAGTGAAGTCGACGCACCATAATCGACGATCCTTCCTTATTCTCCTCTCAACGTTCAGTCAGGATGAATTCGACGCTTACGTCGAATAGTAATCGACGCACATCGATATCTACAAGAAATTCAAAAACACGCCAGATCTCTTTCCTTCTTTCTGTAGATTTTATTTATATGGAATGATATTATTCTTTTATAGCTGTTCTGAATCAGCCTTTCCATCTATTTGATTCTTGGCTAATTTGATTAAGATTGTTATGGATATTATTTGAAATCAGAATGAATTCTTTTCCTTCTACAGAAATATTCATTATGGAAACTCTTATCTCTTCCTAATTTTCTGTCTGCTAATTAATTATTCCCCTTTAGCAATATCTTTTAAACAGAGCTAGAAGAAGATTCTTTCTTGTTTCAAATACTTCTTCTTCTCTTTCTAATTTCATTTCCAAATATTGTAAAAGAGTTTTTAGAATCTCTCTTCAAAAAATTCAGTTGTACTGGTTCTAAGAGTCTCCTTTTCAAAAGACTCGGGCTGGTTCTAAGAGTCTCCTTATCAAAAGACTCAGGCTGGTTCTAAGAGTCTCCTTATCAAAAGACTCAGTGCAAGATAGTGAAGTCCTACCAAAGGGGGTAGAAGAGTGGACTACCCAAAGTTTGGGGAACCACTATATTTTCTTGTGTTGTGCTGTGATTTTCTTGTTGTCATTTTTCTTCCTTACTTGCTTAATTCTTGTTGGTGTGTGGGAAGCTTAAATCTGTGATCATTACACACACATATATATAATTATTAACTTTGCACAAAAATATTTTTAAATCTCTATTCACCCCCCCCCCCCCCCCTCTAGAGAATTCTAGTGAGGTCAACTGTGCACTTTCAATTGGTATCAGAGGGAGGTTGATCTAAAAAGGTTAACTCCTTGATCAAAAAGATCCTACCTCTTATTTATATATATATATATTTCTAAAAATTATTTTTCACATGGCACAAATCAAAGATTATGCTTCCACCAGACCATCAATGTGCAATCTTGAAAAGTTTGCAGTTTGGAAAACAAGAATTAGGATTTATATGAATTCTATTGATGAAGAATTATTTAATGTTATCTTGACAGGTCCTTCCAAGCCTTATAGAAGAGACTCAAGTGGTGAAGTGACTCAAACACTTGTCCCAAAGGCTGAGTGGACAGTTGAAGAAAAGAAGGCAGGAACAAGGGATGCAAAAGCTGTGAACATTCTTGTCTCAACTCTCTCAAATGAAATCTTTCAAAAGGTTGTTGACTGTGAATCAGCCAAAGAAATCTGGGAGGCTCTCATAAAGATGGTAGAAGGAAGTGCTGATGAAAGAAAAGATAGGAAGGCTCTATAAATCTCTCAATATGAGAATTTCCAAAAGAAGAATGAAGAAAGCATCTCTGAGATGTATGAAAGATTCAGTCTGATCATTAATCAATTAAGAAGCCTAGATAGAGAGATCTCTCTCACAGAGATCAATGACAAACTGTTAATGGGTCTCCCAAGTTCATGGGACTCAAGAATATGGGCAATAAGAGATACAAGAGGACAAAGGGAAATATCAATAGATGCTCTCTTAGGAAAACTCAAATCCTATGAGCAGCTGCTGAAAACCAGAGAAGAGAAGGAAAGAAGAGGAAGCACCTCAACCTCCTCAAAAGATAAAAACATTGCTTTGAAAGCAACAGAAGAAGAGACCCATGTCACTGAAGAAGAATTGTTTAGCCTCCTGGCCAGAAGATTCAAGAAATGGGTCAAGACAGATGGGTCTAGAAGGAGAGAATCAAAATCAAGGTATGATAAAACTCCTACTAAAGAAATCATTTGTTATACCTGCAGGAAACCTGGACACATAGCACCAGAATGTCCAGAAAATATTGAGAAAAAGAAAGATCTGAAAAAGAAAGATCTTAAGAAAAAGGGGAAGAAGAAAGAAAGAGGCTTCATTGCAGAAGCTTGGAGTGAAACAGATTCTGAGGACAGCACCTCATCCAAAAGTGACAATGAAGAGTCTAAGCAAGAAGACCTATGCATACTGGCTTTTGAAAGCTCAAAAGAAGACATGATGCCAAATCATGGAGTGAGATAGAATTAAAAGGAAGCATCTTTTCTGAAGATGGTAAAGAAAATAGCCTTATTCTCATAGAGGAATCTGAGGATAAGGATGAGGTAAGCATTTTTGATGACATAGTTTTTCTGTGTGATGACTTCAAAAAGGATTTTAAAGAATTACGTTGAGATCAACTAAAAGCTAAATAAGAAATTAATAATCTAAAAGAACAAATTAATGTCATCAAAAACCAGAGAAAGATAGAAGATACTTACTCTAAAAATCATGAGTTAAGGGCTAATATCATAGAAAAGGAAATAGAGAGGGCTAAAATAGAAAACCAGCTTCTTAAGAATAAGGTGTCCCAAGCAAAAGCTTTTGAAGAATCAATAAAAATGAGAAGCCAAACACTTAAAGAAATCACAGAAAAACAAAGAAAAAGACTTTAAAAACTTGGGCTAGGAGCTGATCCCTCAGCTAGTCCAATTCCATCCAACAAACCTGCTTGGATGAGCCCTGTTAAATTCACTAAACCCACTAAATCAATAAATCAAGAAAAAGACTCACAAAATAAGGAAGAAGACTCCCTCAATGAGATAAACCATTTTGATGAAACATCATACTATACAGATGAAGACTCTCAAACTACTTCTAAGAAGGCAACTAAGTCAAAAGAAACAACTCATAAAGAAATAAAATCATAAAAAAGGGAAAAATAAAATTTGTAAAGAAACAATTGCGTCGACTTTATATCGACGCATGAATGACAGTACGTCGAATTCTACTCAACGCAATCTCTCAGATGCATCGACCTCAAATCGACGCATGAATAAAACTGCGTCGACTTACAATCGACGCAACTTCTTCCATGCATCGATTCCAGATCAACGCAATCTGGAGAAAGCGTCGAATATATATCGACGCAACTCTCAACATACGTCGAATAGATATCGACGCATACAAACTCAGAGCAACATAAAGATAGAACACCTCCATCCCCCAAAAACTTTCCATTTTAACCCCCATTCAGGAGCCTTTCATCCTGACCAAAACTTTTATCCTGATCAAAACTTCTATCCTAATCAAAAGTCTTTTCATAATCAAAATTACTATCCTGATCATAACTTTTGTACTAATCAACACCACTATCCCTTTCTAAACTCAAAATCCAATAATCTAAAGATAGTCAGATGTTATATATGTAACAAAACTGGCCACATTGCCAAACAATGTTGGCACAATCAATCAAACTACCTGTAACAATAAACCCAAGGCTGACTTAGAAAACTTTAGGAATAGGAAGAAATAATTTCTCAAGGAAAACCCAGAATCTGTCAAATAAAGTCACGTCGACTTCGAATCGACGCACCATCAATAACTCAATTCAATAAATCGACGCATACGTCGATAGGAAACCCTATCATCCCAAACCTGACTATATTGATGCTCACGATGAATTCCACTCGACGTAACGTCGACTTCATGAGAACGAGCGCCAATACCAAAATATTTTGGTCACATCCACTGTTGTACCAAATAAGCCTCGAATTGTGTCTCGTTTCGACGTTTCACCTGACTAAAATAGACTCTTCAGTTAGAAACCTTCACGACCTCTGCATCTCTTATCCCTCTTGCTCCTCACTCCAACTATTCCTTCCTCTCTCTCACTGACCTAAAATGGCTACTAAGACCAACTCAGGATTCAACATTGACCTCAAATCCTTCCAAGCCGCCGCCAAAAACTACAAGAGCATCATAGCTATGTTTACAGAAGCTAGATTAGACAAGCTCATCTCCACAAGGTGTAAGCTCCTGGAGACAGAACTTACAGAACTCATGACTCATGATCAGATATCTGAACAAGGAGAAATCCAAGGAACAATCCATGAGACACCTGTCTCAATCTCTGCAGAACACATTAGGACTACCTTTGATCTTCCATCAAGTGATGAACCTATGGAACTCACCCCTGATGAAATCAAGAATCTGTTAATCACCATGAAGTTTTTCAAAAGATAGACCAATCCACCTGAAGAAAATTGACTTTTCTGATGAATATAGATTACTGGCAGATATAGTAGGAAAAATTCTACTATGCAAGATCTCTGCCCATAATGCAGTACCCAAACAGCAACTGAACATCATGGGGGCCCTTGTGTTGAAGAAGAAAGTAGACTGGGCCAGCCTCCTCCTCAAAATGATAGGCTACAAATACTCTCATAAAGAGAATGCATATATGAGAATCATGAGTCAAGTACTCTTCCACTCCTTCCCTGACCTATGTAGGTCAAAAGGAATCCCTATCCCTCCTGGAAAAAGGATGTCAATATCCCTCTTCTCAAAATGGACCAGGCAAATTCCCAAGCCTGGTTCCATTCCTGAAAGAACTCCATCTCCTCCTGACTCTCCTGATCATCCATCTTCACCTCTTCCTCCTCCTCCTCATACAGACATCTCTTCTGTACAGCCATTATCCACACCTTCACAAATACCAACTCAGTCACCTGCTCAACCCTCTTCTATTCCTCCACCTCCTCCATCAAATATACCTCATCAACTTGATACAGTCCCCTCTCCACCTTCCTCACATTCACCTCGACCATTATCTCCTCCTCCATCACCACATTCTGAACCATCCATTGAAAACCTCATCCCCAGTGTATCTAGTCAGCAGCCCAAAAGTTTCAGGACTTGCTGGATGGACACTGCTCTCAAATTCACTCTTCCATCATACACATGTAAACCCAAATAGATGGGATCAATGCCTCTGTGCAAAACCTGAAATCCTCTATCTCTTCATCTAGGGTTACCAAGTCTTTCTTCACCTCCTTGGCTAAGAAGGTCAAGAAGGGGGAGAAGTTAGATGAAGAGAAGCTCTCCAGCCACAAAAAACCCTCTCACAAAACCCCTCATCCTTCAAAATCTGACAGTTTAGCTCTGCTCAAGACAATTGGGAATGAAGTAGTACCAGAGCTACATACTGAAGAGCAGATATCAAATGTACTGATTATAGCAAGAGAAGCTGCACAACAAGTGGATCTATTGCAAGGGGAGGCAAGTAGAGCAGAAGATGTAGCTGAAGAGGAAGCTGAAGCTCAGGGGGAGCCAGATGCTGGTATACCTGAAATTGGAGATAAAAGAGAGACTGAAGAAGAAGCAAAAGGCTTAAAGGAAGGTCCATCCCAGGGGGAGCAAACTACTTTAACTCAGGGGGAGCAAATTGCTGAGACTCAGGGGGAGCTGAGGGAATCACCTTCTGCTGAGAAGGAGCAACCCACAAAAGTATTCACTAGAAAAAGAAAAACTCCTCCTACCCCTGAACAATGATGATATACTCTATTTAAACATTTGTCTATGCTTAAATGCTGATTACCCAACTGAACAAGAAAGTTGTTTATATAATTTCTAAGCATATCTCCTCTCTATATAAATGCTTTGCTTTGTTGATTAAAAGACTGATACAATTTCTCTCTATGTAGGGTTAAGACAAATAGGGGGAGATTGTTAGGGAAATGATTTATCTTAACCCCTAGAATTAAGAAGAATATAAATTCTAAGTATGAAAAATTAGGCTAAGTAAATATGCGTCGAATAGTATTCGACGCAACGTCGAAATACATTCGACGTCTCTCTCAGAATGAGTCGAAGTAACACTTAAAAGAATTCAACGCATTTTATGTCGACGTTACTCTGACTTCTAGTCGACGCATCTAGTGAAGTCGATGCACCTTAGTCGACGCTCCTTACTTATTCTCCTCTCAACGTTCAGTTAGGATGAATTCGACGCTTACGTCGAATAGTAATCGACGCACGTCGATATCTATAAGAAATTCAAAAACACGCCAGATCTCTTTCCTTCTTTCTGTAGATCTGATTTATATGGAATGATATTATTCTTTTATAGCCATTCTGAATCAGCCTTTCCATCTATTTGATTCTTGGCTAATTTGATTAAGATTGTTATGGATATTATTTGAAATCAGAATGAATTCTTTTCCTTCTACAGAAATATTCATTATGGAAACTCTTATCTCTTCCTAATTTTTTGTCTGCTAATTAATTATTCCCCTTTAGCAATATCTTTTAAACAGAGCTATAAATAAGGAGGAGATCGGCAGAGAATGACAACAAGCGTACCACCATTTTCATTTTGAAAAAGAGGAAGAGCTCCCAAGTGAAAAGAGAGATAATTGAGAAATAGTGTTGCAGCAAAGATCAAGCTTTCTTCTCCTCATTCTGAAGCCATACTGCTGCAAACTCTGATAGCTCTCACTAAAAGAGAGAAAAGGCTCACAATCTCCTTCTCACTATAGAAGAGAGATTTCATTCACTATTTCTTGTGCTTCTAATCTTCTTGCTAGGAAGAAGATTCTTTCTTATTTCAAATACTTCTTCTCTTTCTAATTTCATTTTCAAATATTGTAAAAGAGTTTTTAGAATCTCTCTTCAAAAAATTCAGTTGTACTGGTTCTAAGAGTCTCCTTTTCAAAAGACTCGGGCTGGTTCTAAGAGTCTCCTTATCAAAAGACTCAGGCTGGTTCTAAGAGTCTCCTTATCAAAAGACTTAGTGCAAGATAGTGAATTCCTACCAAAGGGGGTAGAAGAGTGGACTACCCAAAGTTTGGGGAACCACTATATTTTCTTGTGTTGTGCTGTGATTTTCTTGTTGTCATTTTTCTTCTTTACTTGCTTAATTCTTGTTTGTGTGTGGGAAGCTTAAATCTGTGATCATTACACACACACACATATATGTATATATAATTATTAACTTTGCACAAAAATATTTTTAAATCTCTATTCACCCCCCCCCCCCCTCTAGAGAATTCTAGTGAGGTCAACTGTGCACTTTCATCTTTAAAAAATGATTGTGCTACATGCAAAAGTTATAAAATTGAAATTGAAGAGATGGATGAAACATTTGATGAATATAGAAATAACTATCAAAATCATATTGATTCAATTGTTTCCACTCTTAAAAATAGCATAATCGCTTATAATAAAGCTAGACATAATTTAATGATCAAGAATGATGAATTAAAATCAAAAATCAACTTGCTTATGAAAATGGTAAATACAAATTCACAATATCAAATTATATCTAAAAAAAAGTTGAAGATGAATATGAACATCTTACCTAAGTTTAAAAATGGGAGTAAGGAACAAAAAGGATTTGCAAATCAAAATCACCATAATTTACAATATCATGTTTCTCCCAACCTAAAATTAAATGCAAACAAATTTCCTTCAAAGTATGAATTCAAAAACCTTTTTGTTCCAAATATTCAAGTAAATGATTATGGAAATTTGAAAACTAAAAATAATGTTTTGCAAAATCATCATGGAAATTTGACAAATAGAAATAATATTAAACCAAGGTTTGAATGGAGGCCCAAAGTTAAAGATAAAACATTAACTCCACTTGAAAGAATTCATTCATTTTTGACTCCCCAAAAATTATCACGCTATATTTGGGTACCTAAAGGAACCGTTGCACTTGGTTCCCTTTGGATACCCAAATCTCTCATCTACTAGTATCATCCAAATGCATGAAGTAGAATATTTTCAAATTGAAATATACAAATTTCTACTTCATGATGTGCTTTAATGTTTCTTCTATTTTTTGTTTTCTTTTACAAATTTCTTCTTTTTTGTTTTCTTTTTAAGCCATCATGTCATGGTCATCTAATATAATATTTGAAATCTTGACTTTGTCCCCTAAAGCCTAAATGAAGTGTGCAAATCAAAGTAAATCAAAAAGTAAAAGTCAAGTATTTTTCTCTCATTTATAAATGACCAATCTATTACTAGTAAAATCATTACCCATAAATATCATATAGTATTCATATAAATTGAACTATAAATTTGCTATAAGATATTTCAAATTAAATTCAGTTATAAGGATACTAAGCTTTTTAGCCTTCACCAATAAGTGGTTTAGAGAAATAACATGATCTAAAAGAAAGTTCAAGATCTAAATAAAAGCTTAACTTTCAATATGGTTGTCTTTGTTCACAACAAAAAAAATTATATTGTGTTCACTCCTTGATGTCAAAGATGGTCTAAACCATCACTATTGTCTACCTATCAAAAATCACATATATATATATATTCTTATATTCATTGCTTCTAAATATCTTATATTATCCATATGAATCAAACTCTAAATTTGTAATGAGATATTTATCTAAATTATAAAGAAAATCACAAAAGACATATTGAAAGGTTAATTGTCTTAAATACTAATACCACTCGCACCACAATGATCTATTGATGTCCTTTGATAAAATTCTCTAAAAATCGTATATCATAATTCATATAAAAAAATCATCTAAAAACAACTATCTCTATCACATGTATATGAATTATATGATAACAATTGACAATATAATTGTTTACCATGGTTGGTGTATTATGTACGTATTGTGATTTATGTCAAGTTTGGACCTTAGAATCATCGTGATATCAACAAAATCAAATCAAATAGAATCTTCACTTCATTCTAGGTTTGTATGTTGAAACACTATCAAACTTTGGCATAACATTAATCATATCTTCTTTGTTTGCATATTCAATAATAATTAAGCTTAAATGGTTGTGCAAAACTCAAGAATTAAGGTTTAATGAATATGGAACTTTAATGAATGTGAAACCCATGTACTAAAATTTTAACTTCCGCAACTTCTTGCAATTTCTTCTCGTCGTTTCACTTCATTAGACAGGCCTTACATTTCACAAACATAATTAAGAAAAATCGAAAGCAAAATCGAAGAAAATCTAGGCTATGTGATCAAAATAAGCACTCTCTGTGAGCTAACACAGTCGCTAGTACCTAACGCCGGCGCTAGCTCAAGTCTCAAATTTTCTGTAATTTTAAATTTATGAAAAATCACTAAAAATATTTTATTTTATATATACTACTCATTTTTGCATATATGCCTATAATTGATTTTTGAAAAATTAAAATACAAAATTACAAAAAACAAATTACAAAAAAAAAACTTTTCTTACTTCCTTTCTTTGGTTATTTGTTTGATTTCTATATGCAAAAATCAAATACAAAAATACAAAACAAAAACAAGAATGAACAAGTATTTTTTTTAACATACATTTTCTACCTACATGTATCTTGCGAAAGGGAGATTTGGGCTATCATCCCATCACATCTCCTAGTACCGGGCGAACCCCTCACAAGGTAGTCATCGGGAAGTCCAAGATCAATCTTATGAGTTCAAACTTTAAATTAAAATTATTTCTCAAAAATATCAAAAATACTGTATGGACATTCCTGTGAAAATCAAGCATGATTTAATCTATTATTTAGAACTTCTATAATGTTGCAATTTATCTTTTCAAACTACTTTGAACATTGTTTTCATCATACTTTGATATATCTATTAATATGTGCATCAATTGTCTTGTAAAAGTTATGTAGAACTACGCTTAACATGCCTCTAAGTATGAGTAAATGTTTATGTTTGATAATGATCTTTATTCACTCACTTATTTTGGCATTGTCTACATTTGTGTTTAATCTAAGAATGCTTGTGTATGTTTTGTATTAGTACAATAAATTAAAATTGCACAAGTATCCTACCTACACTACCTTTATTTGTACTTTTAAAAGTTAAGAAAAGTGGTTATGTTTTCATAAATTCTATTGGTTTGCGAAACAAGTGTATTCGGAGAACTTTGTACAAAACAAAACTCATAAAATAAAGTGACAAAAATAACTCCACCAAGCACTACTTGAACCTCCTGATAAGTCTTAATAAGCATTGTGAGGTTGAGCACCTTGGAAAGAATAGTAAATTATCTTGTGCAAACCATATCTTTCTTTCAAAATAAAAACCACTTACTCTTAAGTAAACCGGATCACTAGTTTCAACATTAAAATAAAATAAAATATGTGATCCCTCAAGCACTACTTTTCACCCTGAAAATTCTTGATGAGCATTGTGTGTGCAAAGCACCTTGGTAGTTGTATATTTTGTTTGTGCATTGAAGTGTATGGAAGTAAAATTATTTGTGTTTTATTGTGCTCTTTACTTTACATATCTCTTGTATTTTTTATTAAAACATTTGTGTACTCTATTCAAAAATACACTTATGTGCACATCATTATCTTCCATAACACTTCTTCTCATGAGTATTGGATCCTAATGCTAATTCTATACTACTCTTTATTTATGAAATGGACTAGATAACCTAGCATGCTTTCTACAATGTTTGGTATGTTTTGAAATTGGGAACTAAAGTAACTTTATAGAAATCTCTTGTTGATAACATTATTTCATGCTTGGTTACCTTATTGTAGACTTAAAGATTTTAATTGAACAATGATTTACAAAAACATCTTCTTTGTGAAATTTAACTCATATATCTTTTTATGGATCATCATTGATTACAATAAGATGTTTCTTGTATTTCGATAAGTCTTTCGCATCATAACTATATAATTGTTTTACCTTGCACTTTCATGCTTATTTAAAGTCTTTTATTTTGTGTGCATCCTCACTTGAATCTTAACATTCCTTTCTTTCAACAAGTGGTAGACTTGCTTGGTAAACTTTATATTGGTTGCTTTAAACAAGAATATTTTTTTTTTGCTAAAAACTCTTATTTATTTCTATGAAAATATTGTAATACCACAACTCTGATTTATTAATGGATTAGCTATGTGAACTTTTCTTTAAAAATTCAAATATTAAAACCCATTGGCTATGAAATTATAATTTGATTTAAAAAGCTTTAATGCTTCCAATAATTATTATCCATGATTACATATCTCACCATAGCGGGGGCGTAGGGTTGTAGACATTAGAGAACCTAACCTCTAAGTCCTGTCTTGTCCTTAACCGGGGAGGGTTCCAGTGGGGCCTTGCGAGGCACTGGGGGGAAAGAGTGTTGGGTTGAGTTTTTCTAGTGTTTGCATATGGGACTAACACTCCAACCTACGGCATGTATGCATCTCCTCATGCCCATCCGTCACTTAGTACGGGCCTAGGGTGTAACGCACCTGATTTTTGTACATTATTTTGCGTAGCCGCTGTGATGTAATTTTGGCATTAGGGCGTTACGTCAGCTCGTCAGGTTTAGTTTTGAGCCTTAGCTAAGTTAAAGTATGTAATTTAGATCGAGCGGGCGAGTTTTCGCGTCGTTTTGATTTGTAGAGAAGATTTTGTGTAGATATTGAGATTTTAGCTCTGGGAAGCTTTATCCCAAGTTTGGCTCGTCGGAATTGAATTATGACTTCATCGTTGGGTTCGTAGCGCCGTGTTTCAGTTAAGGTGCGAATTTCATAGAAATCCGAGGTGATCTAGTTTCCCTCGCGGTTTTAAGTAAATGGGGAATATTTAATTATTTAAATATTAAATTAGGTTTTAGTATAAAACCTAAAGATCCCTCCCCTCTTCTTCTTCTTCCTCCCTCGATCTAATCAGCTGCCAAGCGAAAGGGCGAGAGCGGAGCTCCGTGGAGCAGTCGGTCGACGATTCCGAAGGTTGTGGTGGCTGGAATCGCTTTTGGATGGTAGATTTGGAAAGCTCTCGGCGAGATCTTCATCTTTGTGGTAAGCTTTTCCCATTTTGTGGAATTATTGGAGTTAGGGTGGTGACCTAACCCCTTCTTTCGACCCAAAAAGTTTCAGGTTTTGTGCTCAGGTGTGTTCTTGGCCGGATCCTTAGCTTCCGGAGCGGAGATCTTCGAGTTTGCAAGGTTAAAGGCAAGTGGCAATTTCTTTCTCCTTCTCTTTGATGTTGGAGTGTTGTTTCTTGCTTGAGTTTGTATTGCATTATCTCAACTCTTGATCTTGGAGTGTTACTTGGTTTATTTAATGCTTAGACTCCCTTTGGAGATCTCCCCAAATGTCTGTTTTTCCCCTAAAACGAGTCCATCTGCAGCTCAGACCATCGGTTCTTTTTCGAGAAGTCCCCTGATTTTTCGAGAAATCCTCTGGTGTTCTCGAGAAGTCCTCCTCGACCCTCAAGGAAAACCATGGAGAGATCCTATCTAATTTTTCGAGAAATCCTCTCTTCCTCTCGAGAAGTCCTCTCTCTCTCTCTCTCGATAAATCCCTGCACCTCTCGAGAAGTCCCCTCTCGAGAAGTGCCTCTCCCTCTCGAGAAGTCCCCTCCCTCTCGAGAAGTCCCCTCTCGAGAAGTGCCTCTCCCTCTCGAGAAGTCCCCTCCCTCTCGAGAAGTCCCTGTCCTGCTCTCGAGAGATCCGTGCTGATAATCACTTGGTTTTTCCGAGAAGTCCTTTACCTTCCCTCGAGAAGTGTCTTCTCCTTCTCGAGGAATTGCATGCTTTGTGCCCGTGGTCATGATTACTTTTCCCCTTTTTGAAACCTCATACTTATTGTGGTTAAACCAACTTATGAGTTCTCTTATTTTTAGTATTGTAAGAATGTTTACCTTATTGTGACCCTACCTCTTAGGTCATCCTAGTGATTATCCTTTCGGGCAGCATCCCGTGTTTAATTGAAATTTAATTAATAAGAACCGTTGTCTTTAGCCTTACACAGTAGTTGTGTTTGGGGGATAGTGGGGGAAATGTTAATTGCCTTGCACGGTAGTCGTGTTTGGGTGGTTGGGTCTAGAGCACCCCCACCCATGTTTTTGGGCTTTGGGTGGCGGAGGTAGATAACTGCTCCCGTTTATTTGAGCTGATCAGTCTCTTTGAATAATGAAAGAAGATAAATGAAGCTTGCTTGTTCCTTTTTTTATGGCACTTTCTTTTTAGTGCACTCGGTGCTTGCTAGTTCTTTGTTTAGAACTTCTCTTTTGGTAAATCTGGCTTGGGTTGGTACCCCTTATGCCTTGCTTACTTTCCTGCTAGTTTTCTGCCACTTGTGATTCCTTGCTGAGGCATTCTTTGTTTTATTGAATGCCTCAGGTTCAGAGCCGTAGCGGCTAGTGGTGTAGCCTGAAGTGCAGAGTTTTAGTAGTTGTTCACCCCGCTGTTGCGAGGTAGTTGTCTTAGTTTCTTCTTGTGCTCAAACATACTAGTTGGTGCCAATGGGTTAGTGTCATGTTGTTGACGCCCATTATGCCCTTTTATACTTTATAGTTTATTTGCCAGTTAAATGCCACTACTTTCAGATCTTGTGTATCTTACTCTCTGGGAATGATTTATGTTAGGTGCACTATAGTTATAAAATGATTTTTCTTCATCCTCATTGCATTCTTTCCAACTGAACCCTTAACTTTAAAGTCGCTTAAAGGTATTTTCTACTCTTACAATACACCTAGTTATGTGCATATCATTTACCTTATGCTCCGTTGTTTGCATACAATTAGGACTTTAAGTAAACTAAATCAAGTACTTTCCGCTGTAATTATATAAACTTTCTCGGTGGACTAGTTGATCCACGAACTGAGAGACACGGTTCTTACCTCAAAACCCCTAATAAATGATTTCAAATGATGACTTATCATATAATCATGTTTTGTTTAGTTAAGTAATAGGTTCCCGCCTGAGCGTCTGCAGTTGTCTCATGTATGACGTGGCCTCATGACGTGTATTTTCTCTTACTCTGATATTCTTAAATTCGGAGAAAATGCGGGTTGTGACAGTTAGTATCAGAGCCAGGTTGTTCGACAAGTTGGTCGGGCAACAAATTCTGATATAGTAGTTGTTTTGGTTTCATTGCATACACACACCGATGTGTCATCAGTACATCTTGGTCGAAGCATGAACACTACACTCATAGCATGATAAGAAGTATACGGGGCATATTATGTAGTATGGGATGCATAATATGTGTTTGTATATGGATCCACCATAGGTGGCAACATGTGACGGTTATGTAGTATGGGATGCATAACCATCATCACATGGATGCCCATTACCACGTTTTATCTTTCGTTACATGCAATATTATGTAGTATGGGATGCTTAATATTACATGTGTACGCCGCTCATAACATGCATTAAGGCCTTTATTAGAATGCATAGCACAACATACCTTACATAGCATTACATAAGCACACGTGCGAAGTTAAAGACTTATATGATGACACACGTACACACATGATTTCAAAACGAATAGCAAAATTCATGCATTCATGCCCTTTGCACATGAGTCAAGAGGGACGATGTAGTATCATTCCCAAATTTAGCATATCATCATGAAAAATATCCCAGAGAAAGGTAGTGGAAATGGCAAGTAGCTGTAAATGTATGTTCTGAACCAAGCAGTGTAGTTCTAGTGTAAGGTTAAGTTTTAATTATAAGTTTATTCATTAGCAGAGATGTCTCGGAGGCATGTTGCGATGAGGTTGACCCCCCAATCAGAGGGTGAATCTTCGGGTGCGCAGAGTGAGGCCATGATCGAAAGTCTGCGACAAAGTAATGAGGCTCTGTCCAGGCAGTTAGTTGCGATGCAATCGCAGATCCAGACGTTGTTGACTGCTGTCGCTGGGCAGCAGCCTGTGGTGCAGGACCCTATAGTTGATCAGACTGTACCTGTTCCTCCCGCTCCTTTGGTGCCTCCAGTTTTGCTGCCACCAGAGATGAACTTCATTTCGCATTTCCAGCGACTAGGACCTCCTACGTTTGAAGGAAGAGCTAATTTCATGGCATTAGATGACTGGTTTGTTGCCATTGAGGAGATGTTTTCGTACTCGGGAATCTCTGCAGACCAAAGGGTGATGGTCGTCGCTTACCAGCTGAAAGGACTTGCTAAAAGCTGGTGGATTAGGGAGAGGGAAAATATCATAGGCGGATGTTCGTGGGAGTCGTTCAAGGCGATGGTGTTAAAGAAGTTCCTGCCGTCGGTCGAGCAAGACGGTTTAATGAATAATTTTTTGCACTTGAAGCAAAGACAGCTCACGGTCAGTGAGTATGAGATCTAGTTCAGTAAGTTGAGCAAGTTTGCTCTAGATTTAGTGGCTTCTGATGCAGGAAGAGTGAAGCATTTTCTCGGAGGACTTCGTAGCGATATTCAGCAGTTGGTGAGCGCTTATAGATCTGAAAGTTATGCTGAAGTGGTGGATGCAGCACTGAAGGTTAAGAGTATCGGCAACGCCGAGAATAGAGGTGCATAAATGAAAAGGGATAAGAGGAAGGTCGAAGAGGGGGAGACTCCCAAGGTAGTTAGTCCTGCTCCAAAGAAAAGGAGTGGTGAAGATTGTAGCTTCTGTGGCCGCCCTGGCCATCCAGTTGAGAAATGTTTCCAGAGGAAGGGAGCTCAGAATCAGCAGTGAGTGCTTGCAATTCAGGGTGCTCCAAAGGGTGAGGTGCTCTGCCAGTTGTGCAAACAGAAAGGGCATGATGTGGCCCAGTGTTGGACTAAGGAGAAGGTCTGTTTCCAGTGCAAGCAGAAAGGGCACATGAAGTTCCAATGCCCGCTAGTTCAACCCTCGTTGCAGCCTGTTCTGCTTCGAACCTTGCCACCGCCTCAGCATCAGGATAAAGGAATAGGAAAGCTGAACGTGTTAACCCAGGAGCAAGCGCAGACTTCGACCCAAGTGATCGCAGGTTAGATCTTAAGCCAACTGGTTAGTCTTGATTCCTTTTATTTCGCTGAGTTAGACTAGTTATTGTTCGCGCTTATAGGTAGATTTAAAGTAAAGAATCGTTGGGCGCGTGTTCTGTTTGATTCGGGTGCTACCCATTCGTTCGTAGCAAGGGCTTTCGTTGAGCGTCATCGTTTGACCCCTGAGCTGGGCAACGATTTATTCCTCATTAAGTTCCCTTCTGGTTATTTGGTGTCCTCGAACCGGTGCGTTCGAAGTTGCCCCATTCTCTTAGGAGATTTCTTGGCTGTTGCTGATCTCAAAGTGTTGTACTTAGAAGACTTTGACGTGATTTTGGGTATGGACTGGTTGTCCAGTTATGATGTGGTTATCCGATGCAAGGAAAAGCGTCTGGACTTCGTGATGGACAACGGTCAACCCATGAGCGTTTTTTGTTCTCCGTACCAGAGTTCTTCGATAATTTCTGCGGTATGTGCTCGGAAACTATTACTTTCCGGTTGTTTGGCTTACCTTGATTCTGTAGTAGAAACTGTTCCTGGACCGCCGTGTATTGAGAGTGTTCCGGTGGTGCGAGAGTTTCCTGATGTTTTTCCTATCAGTCTTCCTGGACTCCCGCCTGATAGAGATGTGGAGTTCGTTATTAATCTTGAGCTGTGTACTCGTCCTATTGCTAAGGCACCGTACCGTATGGCCCCGCGCGAGTTAGAAGAGTTGCAGACTCAGTTAGATGGGTTGTTACAGTGTGGTTTCATTAGGTCAAGTTCTTCGCCCTGGGGTGCTCCCATTTTGTTTGTGAAAAAGAAGGACGGTTCTATGAGGTTGTGCATAGATTATAGAGAATTAAACAAAGTGACCATCAAGAACAGGTATCCGTTGCCGAGGATAGATGACCTATTTGATCAGTTGCGTGGTAGCACAGTGTTTTCGAAGATTGACCTTCGATCAGGCTACCATCAATTGAGGATCTGTGAGTCGGACGTACCCCAGAATGCCTTTCGTTCTCGTTATGGCCATTTTGAGTTTCTAGTCATGTCGTTTGGTTTGACAAATGCACCCTCTGCATTTATGGACATGATGAACCTCGTGTTCAAGGATTTTCTGGACTATTTTGTTGTGGTATTCATAGATGATGTGCTAGTTTATTCTAAGAGTGCTGAGGAGCATGCTACGCATTTGCGCTTAGTATTGTCTACTCTTAGAGATCATAAGTTGTTTCCGAAGCTGAGTAAGTGCGAGTTTTGGCTTTCTCAGGTGTCCTTTCTGGGTCATGTGGTGAACAAGGATGGAATTACTGTAGACCCAGCTAAGATATCTGCTGTGTTAGATTGGAAGACGCCTTCAACACCTAAGGAGATAAAGAGTTTCTTAGGGTTGGCTGGGTACTTCAAGAGATTTGTTCAAGGGTTCTCGGTGCTGTCGGCACCTTTGACTAAGCTTACCCAGAAGAATATGACTTTTATTTGGAGCGATAAATGCGAAGAAGCCTTTCAAGAATTAAAGAGGCGTTTGTGCAGTGCACCTGTGTTGGCCTTGCCGATCGAAGGATTAGAGTATGTCGTTTATGTGGATGCATATCACATTGGTTTAGGATGTGTTTTGATGCAAGAAGGAAAGGTGATTGCCTATGGGTCTAGACAACTGAAAGTTCATGAAAGGAATTACCCTACGCATGACTTAGAATTTGCTGCAGTGATTTATGCTTTAAAGCTTTGGAGACATCTTCTTTATGGAATGTCATGCAAGATCTTCACGGACCACAAGAGTTTGAAGTATGGCTTTACCCAGAAGGAACTGAATTTGCGCCAGCGGAGGTGGTTGGAGTATGTTGCGGATTATGAGGTTGATATCCTCTATCATCCGGGTAAGGCTAATGTAGTGGCTGATGCCCTGAGCAGAAAGATCGCGCAAATCTTCAATATCTCTGTGCAGTCCTTGGTAGAAGAGTTTATGTTGATGGATATCTCAGTCGGTAGTAGTACCGCGCCTTCGATCTTAGGAGTTGAAGAACCTTCTTGGATTACCCTTACGAGATTGCATTAGAAGGAAGATCCTGATTTGCAACATCTCCGGAATAGAACTGAAAAAGGAAAATTACCTGATTTTTCTATTGATGATAAAGATACCCTGATGTATCGAGGTAGATACTACATTCCCGCATCGAAAGATATTCGAGCAAAGATCTGTAGTGAGGTGCTCGATTCTAGTGTTTCATATCATCCTAGCTCCACAAAGATGTACAAAGACCTGAAGCAGATCGTTTGGTGGTCAGGTATGAAAAGTGATATAGCCAAGTATGTTTCTGAATGCTTTACTTGTCAACGTGTTAAGGCGGGTCATAAGAGGACTAGTGGTAAATTAAACCCTTTGGATATTCCAACCTGGAAGTGGGAGAGTATTTAAATGGACTTCATTACCGGTTTGCCGAGATCTCCTGGAGGTCACGATTCGGTATGGGTCATAGTTGACCGTCTGACAAAGTGTGCTCACTTTGTGCCATTTAAAATTGGATATTCAATGGAGAAGATAGCAGAGCTGTACTTGGATGAAGTCATCAGATTGCATGGTGTGCCTGTAAGCATTGTGTCGGACCGAGATTCAAGTTATATGTCTCGTTTCTGGAGAAGTCTGCAAGGAGCTTTGGGTACTGACCTTAGATACTCTACCGCTTACCACCCCCAGACAAATGGTCAGACGGAGAGAGTGAATCAGATTTTGGAAGATATGATAAGGTGTTATATTCTAGATCATGGAGGAGCTTGGGACAAGCGTCTTGTATTGATGGAATTTGCCTACAATAATAGTTATCAGGAGAGTTTGCAAATGGCCCCCTTTGAGGCTTTGTACGGGAGGCGTTGCCGAACTCCCTTGTTTTGGGCCGAGGTTGGCGAGAGGCCGTTGTTAGGCCCTGAGGCTTTGGAAGAGATGAGCGTTGTTGTGACTCATATCCGCGAGAAGCTTCGTGTTGCTCATGAGCGGTATGAGAAGTACGCTAATCGGAGGAGAGTGGATCTAGAGTTTTCTGTTGGAGACTTAGTGTTCTTGAAAGTTTCTCCGATGCCAGGCGTTAAGAGATTTGGAAGGAACCACAAGTTGGACCCCCGGTATGTGGGACCTTTCCGGATTGTTGAGCGCGTCGGAGTGTCCGCTTATAGATTAGATTTGCTTGCCTCCTTTCCAGGTGTTCACGATATGTTTCATGTGAGCCAGTCGAGGAATTGTTTGCATAGTGATCGGCTTGTTCTTGATTCGGTGCCCGTTTTGCAGCCCAATCTTTCGTATGTTGAAGAGCCTGTCCGAATCTTGGAGACTCAGGAGCGTGTGCTGCGGAAGAAGACGATCCCGATGGTTAAGGTTCTTTGGAAGAATCAGGGTGTCGAAAGCGCAACATGGGAGCTGGAGTTTGCCATGAGAGAGACTCATCCTAGCCTCTTCTCCTAGATTTTGGGAAAACCTTCTGTCTGGAAACCTTTAGATTTGATTATGTATCTTTCTTAACCTTTGAATTTCAAGTTTCGGGACGAAACTTCCTTTTAGGGGGAGTGACTGTAACGCCCCTGATTTTCGTTAATTATTTTGTGTAGCCGCTGTGACATAATTTTGGTGTTAGGGCATTATGTCAGCTCCTCAGGTTTAGTTTTGAGCCTTAGCTTAGTTAAAGTATGTAATTTAGATCGAGCGGGCGAGTTTTCGCGTCGTTTTGATTTGTAGAGAAGATTTTGTGTAGATATTGAGATTTTAGCTCTGGGAAGCTTTATCCCGAGTTTGGCTTGTCGGAATTGAATTTTGACTTCGCCGTTGGGTTCGTAGCGCCGTGTTTCAGTTAAGGTGCGAATTTCGTAGAAATCCGAGGTAATCTAGTTTCCCTCGCGGTTTTAAGTAAATGGGGAATATTTAATTATTTAAATATTAAATTAGGTTTTAGTATAAAACCTAAAGATCCCTCCCCTCTTCTTCTTCTTCCTCCCTCGATCTAATCAGTTGTCGAGCGAAAGGGCGAGAGCGGAGCTCCGTGGAGCAGTCGGTCGACGATTCCGAGGGCTGTGGTGGTCGGAATCGCTTTTGGAGGGTAGTTTTGGAAAGCTCTCGGCGAGATCTTCGTCTTTGTGGTAAGCTTTTCCCGTTTTGTGGAATTTTTGGAGTTAGGGTGGTGACCTAACCCCTTCTTTTGACCCGAAAAGTTTTAGGTTTTGTGCTCAGGTGTGTACTTGGCCGGATCCTTAGCTTCCGGAGCGGAGGTCTTCGAGTTTGCAAGGTTAAAGGCAAGTGGCAATTTCTTTCTCCTTCTCTTTGATGTTGGAGTGTTGTTTCTTGCTTGAGTTTGTATTGCATTATCTCAACTCTTGATCTTGGAGTGTTACTTGGCTTATTTATCGCTTAGACTCCCTTTGGAGATCTCCCTAAATGTCTGTTTTCCCCTCAAACGAGTCCGTCTGCAGCTCAGACCTTCGGTTCTTTTTCGAGAAGTCCCCTGATTTTTCGAGAAATCCTCTGGTGTTCTCGAGAAATCCTCCTCGACCCTCAAGGAAAACCCTGGAGAGATCCTTTCTGATTTTTCGAGAAATCCCCTCTTCCTCTCGAGAAGTCCTCTCTCTCTCTCTCTCTCTCTCTCTCGATAAATCCCTGCACCTCTCGAGAAGTCTCCTCTCGAGAAGTGCCTCTCCCTCTCGAGAAGTCCCCTCCCTCTCGAGAAGTCCCCTATCGAGAAGTGCCTCTCCCTCTCGAGAAGTCCCCTCCCTCTCGAGAAGTCCCTGTCCTACTCTCGAGAGATTCGTGCTGATAATCCCTTGGTTTTTCCGAGAAGTCCTTTTACCTTCCCTCGAGAAGTGTCTTCTCCTTCTCGAGGAATTTCCTGCTTTGTGCCCGTGGTCATGATTACTTCTCCCCTTTTTGAAACCTCGTACTTGTTGTGGTTAAACCAACTTATGAGTTCTCTTATGTTTAGTATTGGAAGAATATTTACCTTGTTGTGACCCTACCTCTTAGGGCATCCTAGTGATTATCCTTTCGGGCAACATCCCGTGTTTAATTGAAATTTAATTAATAATAATCGTTGTTTTTAGCCTTACACAGTAGTTGTATTTGGGGGCAGTGGGGGAAATGTTATAGCCTTGCACGGTAGTCGTGTTTGGGTGGTTGGGTCTAGAGCACCCCCACCCAGGTTTTTGGGCTTTGGGTGGTGTAGGTAGATAACCGCTCCCATTTATTTGAGCTGATCAGTCTCTTTAAATAATGAAACAAGATAAATGAAGCTTGCTTGTTCCTTTTTTTGGCACTTTCTTGTTAGTGCACTCGGTGCTTGCTAGTTCTTTGTTTAGAATTTCTCTTTTGGTAAATCTAGCTTGGGTTGGTACCCCTTATGCCTTGCTTACTTTCCTGCTAGTTTTCTGCCACTTGTGATTCCTTACTGAGGCGTTCTTTGTTTTATTGAATGCCTCAGGTTCAGATCCATAGCAGCTAGTGGTGTAGCCTGAAGTGCAGAGTTTTAGTAGTAGTTCACCCCGCTGCTGCGAGGTAGTTATCTTAGTTTCTTCTAGTGCTCAAACATACTAGTTGGTGCCAATGGGTTAGTGTCATGTTGTTGACGCCCATTGTGCCCTTTTTATACTTTGTAGTTTATTTGCCAGTTAAATGCCACTACTTTCATATCTTGTGTATCTTACTCTCTCTGAATGATTTATGTTAGGTGCATTATAGTTATAAAATGATTTTTCTTCATCCTCATTGCATTCTTTCCAACTAAACCCTTAACTTTAAAGTCGCTTAAAGGTATTTTCTACTCTTACAATACACCTAGTTATGTGCATATCATTTACCTTATGCTCCGTTGTTTGCATACAATTAGGACTTTAAGTAAACTAAATCAAGTACTTTCCGCTGCAATTATATAAACTTTCTCGGTGGACTAGTTGATCCACGAACTGAGAGACACAGTTCTTACCTCAAAACCCCTAATAAATGATTTCAAATGATGACTTATCATATAATCATGTTTTTGTTTAGTTAAGTAATAGGTTCCCGCTTGAGCGTCTGCAGTTGTCTCCTGTATGACGTGGCATCATGATGTGTATTTTCTCTTACTCTGATATTCTTAAATTCGAAGAAAATGCGGGTTGTGACATAGGGTGTAGACATATTGTGGGGCCTTGCGAGGCACTGGGGGGAAATCATGTAACACCCTGCCAGTACGAAAAGTATAACAGCGGGTCCGGCCGGGACCCCACGCCATACAAACCACACTAGCTAGGAGTTAAAAGGTGATAAATAGAAAAGAATACAACTACACGAGAGTACAAAACGTAAGCGGAAGCATTTGATTAAAAACATTACATTTAGAACTGTCCACTATCATAGGAATGAAACCATAAAGTAGAGTTACGGCCTTAAGGCCTTACATTTAACCAAATGTAATAAAACTCCTTAAACATACATCGGCACGCAGGCCGGCAATACATGGAAAATAGAAAAGAGGCTGGCCTTCGAGGGCCAACTCAGCAAAAGGGTCACCGCCCGCTATTTTCCGCTAGGCTCACCTGCACCTGCATAAGAACATTCCACCAAGCGGTGGCAAACAAGGTAATGGTCAGCAAAGCTGACCAAATTATAACGACCCCACCCCTTTCCCGGGGTGGCGGAGCTTCTACCCTGCAAGCAAGCCAAACTAGCAACAAGTACTAATAAAAAGAAAGTGCAAACTACACAAGGTGAGGTTTCAAGCACAATCAATCTTCTAGGTTGAGCATCAAAAGAGAGGGGAACCTAGGTATGCACATGATGTTGGTTGGGTTCACCCGAAGGTTCCCCACAACCGCCTAAGCAATCGCATGAGGCTAATCATAATATCAATTCCACAACACTCCACCCTAAGGGTCACAGCCTTAGGTGGGAACAAGAGCTTTTGGTCGGTTTAGGTATGACACCTTCCACGACCTCTCCCATGATCACACGGCTTTCATGAGGAAGGGACCACTTACCGATTTGCATGGAAACGGGTTCGGTTTAGCTTTGCCCGTGCTCTAACCGTCGCGATCTATCGCACAACGCGGGTACGGCTTCACCTCGGCCCGTAAGGGTTTAGCACTTTCAAGTGCTACACTAATTATACGCTACGCATCTACCCCTTCACAAGGATCTAGGCTTCGCGAATACTCAACCAGGGAGGTGCAATACGCTCCGCATCAAGTTCGTGGTGAAGGTTTGCCTTCAACCAATCTCAAAGCATGGGGCTTTCGTTAGCATCTTCACAAGACGCCTATACTTATTTCCCGCACTGCTATAGATGATTTCACGGAGTCATTCTCCGGCACGCATTCTAGGCCTAACCTAAATGCAACGTCGCAAATCAAGCATCACCGATTCAGGCTTACGGTCACGAATAGGCTTCACACAAAATGCCTAAATCCGCAAGACTACCGGATTTTCTACATGCAATAATGCCGGGGACGGACACAATCTACCCGGAGTTCCGAAGAACTTGAGGAAATCCTACACTTCACCCATTTGGTGAAAGGGATTCCTCATGCAAGCATAGAAAGAGGAATGAAAGGACAAATACAAGTCCAAAGTTCGGGAGGAAGAATCGTTACCCTAGAAGCGTTCTTCTTAGCCATGGATCCAAGATTTCACACGGAGGGAAAGGACCGCACCGGGCTGCACTCTCCAAATCTGGAAACCACTCGCGAAACGGAGCTCCGGAGCTCCGTCAATGGCGGGATCTCTCCTTCTTCTTCCTTGCCTCCTTCTTCTTTCTCTAGGTTTGGAGAGAGAAAGGCTTAGAGATTATGAGGATTCAACTCCTCTCATCAGCCCTAAAGACCTCCAGCATCTAATCCTAGCCATTGGATCGGATTCCAAAGGATTTGGACAGGCCGATCTTCTTCTCCGTTCAAAATCGCGGAGCAGAATAAACAGGGCGCACGATCACAGGCGCACGGTCAGTGGTCGTGCGCGAAGAGGGAAATGGTCGTGCGCACTATCCGGGACAGAACTCGATTCTCTTCTGAATTAACGCACGATCGCTGGCGCACGATCACCGGTCGTGCGCGATGAGGCCACTGATCGTGCGCTAAGAGCAGAAAGGTAAAATTTAGCCTGCTTCAAGTGCAGCACTACCACTCCGCCTACTTCGCTGAACTACGATTTTTGGGGTGTTACAACTCCACCCCCCTTAAAAGAATTTCGTCCTGAAATTTATAAAACAGAAATAGCACGAATTACAGCTATATATTACCTAAGAGAAATAGCTCGGGGTACTCCGCAAGCATCGTTTGCTCTCTCTCCCAAGAGAGCTCCTCTCGGCCGCAATTATCCCACCGGACTTTTACCATCCGAATGGACTTGTTCCGCAGCTGCTTTACTTCGGTATCTTCGATGCGTAAGGGCTTGACTTTCGTCGACAACCCACTAACAACCGGAACTTTGCCGACCGCAACGATATGATTAGGCTCTTGCACTACCTTCCTCAACACTGAAATGTGAAAGACGTCGTGCAGACCACTCAGCTTTGCAGATAGTGCAAGCCGACAAGCCGCATCACCAACACGCTCCACGATCTCAAACGGTCCTAAGTACCTTGGACTGAGCTTTTTCAAGCGTCGGATCCTTGATACCCCTTTGAACGGTTTGATCTTCAAGTAAACCCGGTCACCGACGGCAAACTCTAGGTTCGTATGCTTGGCGTTGAAATATTTTGCTTGCCTATCCTGGGCAACCAATAGCCTTTCACGTATAGTCCGGATCGTCGAAGTTGCTTCCTCAACATCCTTTCGCTTTAATAGCTTAGTATCGCCCGTTTCCGCCCAAGACAATGGCGTACGATACTTCTTACCATAGAGGGCTTCGAAGGGAGCCATCTTTATACTGGCTTGGTAGCTATTACTGTAGGCGAACTCGATCATATAGAGATGATCTTCCCACCTCTTTCCAAAATCTAGAGCGCACATTCGGAGCATATCTTCCATAGTCCTGTTGGTTCTCTCGGTCTGTCCATCCGTTTGCGGGTGGAAGGCCGTGCTGAACTTCAATTTCGTGCCCAACAGTTCATGGATAAGCCTCCAATCTTTCGATGTGAAACGCCCGTCACGATCGCTGACGATGCTACGAGGGACACCGTGCAGTCTCACAATACTAACAACATAGAGCTTTGCTAGCTTCTCTACAGAATCATCCTTCCGGTTCGGAATGAAGTGTGATACCTTTGTCAAATGGCCCACGATCACCCAGACGGCGTCGTTTCCATGTTGCGATCTCGGCAATCCGTGCACGAAATCCATCGAAATATCATCAAACTTCCATTCCGGAATCGGCAAGGACTTCAGAAACCCACCGGGACGTTGACATTCCGCTTTCACCAACGCGCAAGTATGACACTTGGCCACGTAAAGGGCAATGTCTTTCTTCATACCCGGCCACCAGAAAAGCTTCTTCATATCCATATACATTTTAGCGCTCCCCGGGTGGATTGAGTACTTGGTATGATGAGCCTCGTACATCAACTCCGCCCGTAGAGTGCCAACGTTTGGGATGCACAACCTTTCCTGTTTCCACATAAGGTCGTCTTTGAAGGAGAAATCAGCGTTTAACCCCTCAACGGTTTCTGCCTTATAGCGTTTCATGCTCTTGTCCAGCTCCAATGCTTGTCGAACTCGGTCGGCAAGGTCATATTGAACCTCCGTCCAGTTAAAGCATGCTGAAGTAGACGTTCTCCTATCAATGCAAATGATCTCCATTTCTTCCAGCTCGCGGATTAGACGCTCATCGTGCATCAAAATCCAATTTGCTTGAGCGGGAGCCCGACGACTCAGCGCGTCCGCTACTATATTTCCCTTACCTGGAGTATATTTGATGTCGAAGGTGTAGTCCCCAAGGAACTCCATCCACCTCCTTTGACGCATATTCAACTCCCTTTGATCCAGCA
Organism: Dactylorhiza incarnata; assembly: GCA_033032865.1. Taxonomy (NCBI): domain Eukaryota; kingdom Viridiplantae; phylum Streptophyta; class Magnoliopsida; order Asparagales; family Orchidaceae; genus Dactylorhiza; species Dactylorhiza incarnata. The sequence goes on from JAWHQI010000068.1 coordinate 8,139,509, forward strand.
AGTACTTGAGGCTCTTGTGGTCGGTAAAGATATCGATCTTCACGCCATATAAATAATGCCTCCAAAGTTTGAGGGCGAAAACCACGGCCGCTAGCTCCAAATCATGGACCGGGTAATTCCTCTCATGAACCTTCAGTTGCCGGGAGCCGTAGGCAATTACCTTCCTGAACTGCACTAGGACACAACCCAAACCACTTCCTGAGGCGTCGCTATAAATTTCATAGCCTTCCGTACCTTGTGGCGAGCATAGAATGGGCGTCGTGGTCAGACGGCTCTTCAGCTCTTCAAAAGCTCGTGCGCACTCGGGCGACCAAACGAACTTATGATCCTTCCTAGTCAGTTTTGTGAGAGGAAGTGCGATCCTCGAGAAGTTTTCCACAAAGCGCCTATAATAGCCGGCAAGTCCTAAGAAACTTCGGACTTCCGCTACGTTTTTCAACAAAGGCCACGCTCGGATCGCTTCTATCTTCGACGGATCAACTGCAATTCCTTCTCCACTAACGACATGACCAAGGAATGCTACTGACGGTAGCCAAAACTCGCACTTGGAGAATTTGGCATATAGCTGACTCCTCCTCAAGGTGCTCAGAACTGCGTGCAGATGCCCTACATGCTCCTCTTCCGACTGAGAGTATACCAAAATGTCATCGATGAAGACGATCACAAATTGATCCAAATACTCTCAGAACGTCCTATTCATTAAGTCCATGAATACCGACGGTGCATTGGACAGACCGAACGGCATCACCGTGAACTTATAGTGCCCAAAGCGGGTACTGAACGCTGTTTTTGGAATGTCACATTCCCTTATCCGCAGTTGGTAATAGTCGGACCTTAGGTCCAGCTTGGAGTAAACCGTCGACCCCACCAGTTGGTCGAATAGATCATCGATTCTTGGAATCGGATATCGGTTCTTCTTGGTCAACTTGTTTAGCTCTCGATAATCAATACATAGACGCAAGCTCCCATCCTTCTTTTTCACAAAGAGGACCGGTGCACTCCAAGGCGATGAACTTGGACGTACGTAGCCTTGCTCTAGCAGCTCTTGCAATTGAACCTTCAGCTCTGCCAATTCCTTTGGCGCTATCCGGTACGGTGAGCGGGCCACAGGTTTGGCACCTGGCACCAACTCGATACAGAAATTGATCTCTCGCTGAGGCGGAGCCCCAGGGAGTTCGTTAGGAAACACGTCGGCGTACTCCGCTACAACTGGGACATCACATAACCTAGGCATTGGCTCTGAAGCCTCCAACAAGGTGAAGAACAACTCAGCGCCTTTTCTCACCACCTTAACCACCTGGATAGCAGACATCAGCGTCTTGCTCGCTCCTCGCATACCGGCGAACATGGTTTCTCCTTCGGTGTTCCTTCCCAGAGTGATCTCCTTTGTGTTGCAATCTATACATGCCCGCTGCTCCGAGAGCCAGTCCATGCCGAAGATCACATCAAATTCAGCTAACGGTAATAACGACGCTTCCAAGTCGAAATCCTGACTTCCGATCCGCACCTTCACATGGCTCTTCCTATCCGCACTCATTCGAGATCCATTGGGTAGCACTACTTCCATTCTATCCTCTACGAAGGTAGACGGCACTCCGATTCGCACAACGAAGTCCTCGGACAGAAAAGAGTGCGATGCACCCGTATCAAATAGAGCTCTCGCCGGATAGTTGAAAATTAGGACGAAACCTAATTGCACACAAATAAAGCATATAGTCGTACAACAGTATGAATTATATATATAGCTGTAAAAGCTAACATCTAATTCGTACCTGTGACGACATCAGTTTGTCGTATAGCTTCTTGTTGGCCAAGCGAATAGACTCTCGGCTGAGTCGGAATGTGCTGGGAAGCCGAAGACTCCGCAGCTTTACCCTTTTCCGCAGCACGAGCATAATCCACCCCTCGATTGCCAGCCTTCGGGGGACCACTTCGACACACCGCAGCTTTGTGTCCCACCTTCCCGCAGGTCAAACACGTAATAGGAGTCCGCGCGGTCGTGGCTCCCGAAACATTTGAAGGAGGCGGAAGCGTGGTGGGCCCATAACCCACAGGTCGGAGGATCGAAACCTCCCTCTGATACCAAATTGTAACACCCTGCCAGTACGAAAAGTATAACAGCGGGTCCGGCCGGGACCCCACGCCATACAAACCACACAAGCTAGGAGTTAAAAGGTGATAAACAGAAAAGAATACAACTACACGAGAGTACAAAACGTAAGCGGAAGCATTTGATTAAAAACATTACATTTAGAACTGTCCACTATCATAGGAATGAAACCATAAAGTAGAGTTACGGCCTTAAGGCCTTACATTTAACCAAATGTAATAAAACTCCTTAAACATACATCGGCACGCAGGCCGGCAATACATGGAAAATAGAAAAGAGGCTGGCCTTCGAGGGCCAACTCAGCAAAAGGGTCACCGCCCGCTATTTTCCGCTAGGCTCACCTGCACCTGCATAAGAACATTCCACCAAGAGGTGGCAAACAAGGTAACGGTCAGCAAAGCTGACCAAATTATAATGACCCCACCCCTTTCCCGGGGTGGCGGAGCTTCTACCCTGCAAGCAAGCCAAACTAGCAACAAGTACTAATAAAAAGAAAGTGCAAACTACACAAGGTGAGGTTTCAAGCACAATCAATCTTCTAGGTTGAGCATCAAAAGAGAGGGGAACCTAGGTATGCACATGATGTTGTTTGGGTTCACCCGAAGGTTCCCCACAACCGCCTAAGCAATCGCATGAGGCTAATCATAATATCAATTCCACAACACTCCACCCTAAGGGTCACAGCCTTAGGTGGGAACAAGAGCTTTTGGTCGGTTTAGGTATGACACCTTCCACGACCTCTCCCATGATCACACGGCTTTCATGAGGAAGGGACCTCTTACCGATCTGCATGGAAATGGGTTCGGTTTAGCTTTGCCCGTGCTCTAACCGTCGCGATCTATCGCACGACGCGGGTACGGCTTCACCTCGGCCCGTAAGGGTTTAGCACTTTCAAGTGCTACACTAATTATACGCTACGCACCTAACCCCTTCACAAGGATCTAGGCTTCGAGAATACTCAACCAGGGAGGTGCAATATGCTCCGCATCAATTTCGTGGTGAAGGTTTGCCTTCAACCAATCTCAAAGCATGGGGCTTTCGTTAGCATCTTCACAAGACGCCTATACTTATTTCCCGCACTGCTATAGATGATTTCACGGAGTCATTCTCCGGCACGCATTCTAGGCCTAACCTAAATGCAACGTCGCAAATCAAGCATCACCGATTCGGGCTCACGGCCACGAATAGGCTTCACACAAAATGCCTAAATCCGCATGACTACCAGATTTTCTACATGCAATAATGTCGGGGACGGACACAATCTACCCGGAGTTCCAAAGAACTTGAGGAAATCCTACACTTCACCCATTTGGTGAAAGGGATTCCTCATGCAAGCATAGAAAGAGGAATGAAAGGACAAATACAAGTCCAAAGTTCGGGAGGAAGAATCGTTACCCTAGAAGCGTTCTTCTTAGCCATGGATCCAAGATTTCACACTGAGGGAAAGGACCGCACCGGGCTGCACTCTCCAAATCTGGAAACGGCTCGCGAAACGGAGCTCCGGAGCTCCGTCAATGGCGGGATCTCTCCTTCTTCTTCCTTGCCTCCTTCTTCTTTCTCTAGGTTTGGAGAGAGAAAGGCTTAGAGATTATGAGGATTCAACTCCTCTCATCAGCCCTAAAGACCTCCAGCATCTAATCCTAGCCATTGGATCGGATTCCAAAGGATTTGGACGGGTCGATCTTCTTCTCCGCTCAAAATCGCGGAGTAGAATAAACAGGGCGCACGATCACAGGCGCACGGTCAGTGGTCGTGCGCAAAGAGGGAAATGGTCGTGCGCACTGTCCGGGACAGAACTCGATTCTCTTCTGAATTAACGCACGATCGCTGGCGCACGATCACTGGTCGTGCGCGATGAGGCCACTGATCGTGTGCTAAGAGCAGAAAGGGAAAATTTAGCCTGCTTCAAGTGCAGCACTACCACTCCGCCTACTTCGCTGAACTACGATTTTTGGGGTGTTATAAATCATTACATTTTTTATGCTTAAAACTCTTATATAAAAGGAAAAACTAACATGATAATATTGAGTACTTGACAAATGTTAGATTGTTCATCTTTAACCTAAAAACTCTGATCTATTTTTATAAAAATTATTCTAAAACTCCTTATCATTTCATTCTCTCTAAAAGCTCGATCATGCCTTTATCTCATTATCAAAACTTTTCTGTGTTTTGCTTCCTTACCCACTTTTGCTAATATCAAAAGGGGGAGAACTAACATGATAAATATTAATCGCTATCAAAATGGAAAACTAACATGACTAATAATTAAGATGTTAGCTTACATATTAGGGGAGCATTCACTTAGGGGGGAGCATGTATTTAGGGGGAGCAATTCTAAATGCTAAAATCGATAATTATCCTAAGTCATCACTCTCACACACACACAAGTAAGTTTCATCATGCTTATATATTAATGCTCTGATTTATCATTAATGGATTTGTTATTATCAAAAGGGGGAGTTTGTTGGAACATGGTCTTCCGCATCTCCTAGATTTGAGAATAACAAATCCTATGTGTATTTGATCTTGTGTGTTTAAGTGTGCAGGAAAACAAAGTCCATATGACTCATGGATTACATAAGAAGGTTGCCCCCAAATTTGAGCCATCAAATACAAAACTCCTACTAGCGCCGGCGGTATTACCTAGCGCCTGGCGCTAGCGCTAAGGAACCGCAGAGACGAAACCGCTGAGACAGAACCGCTGAGACAAAACCGCTGAGATGAAACTGCTGAGACGCTGAGAAGAAACCGCTGGGAAGGGAAATCGCTGAGATGCAAGCTGGCGTTAACATATATAGAAGGAGATAGCGCCTGGCGATATCCGATAGTGCAGGCGGTAGCGCGGAGCACAGAATGCAAGAGAGAATTGTTTCCTCGGATTGAAGATTCTGCCGCGCAGAATATGTCCTAAAATGGGATAGCGTCGGCGGTAGCACTAGCGCGGGCGCTAGCGCTGAGGCTATATAATGGACCCTTCTCTTCTCATTTGGCTTGCTGATTCCAGAGAGAGGTCTTGTGCCAGAATTCCAAAGCCATATATGACCGAGATTTGATCTCCAACCAAACGCTTAGAGAGTTTCTGAAGGAGGACTTCATCACGCTACATCCAAATAGGGATCGCTTCAACCTCGCTTATTCTACAGCGATCGTTCATCTCCGACTTCAGAAGTTTCTTAGAGGGAGTTTTAAATATTGTTGTTGTTATTTTATTTCATATCTTTTGTAACCGTTAGAGAATTTGCCTCGTGTTAGCGACTAGGTCTGGGTAGGACTTAGGGCAGAAATTCGCCTCGTGTTGGCGACTAGATCTAGGTTAGGTCTAGGGGGTGCTCGAGGCCATATCCGGGGAAGGGTTGGCTAGAGCGGCTTGAGGTTGTATCCTGGGAAGGAACCGCTAAAGCCAACCGGTTCGTGGGGATACGAGTCGGTATAGAAACAAAAAGAGTCATTCATATTTCGCTTTGATTTCTAGCATCATTGAAATCTAATTTTGCAATCAATTTTTATTAATAGTAATCATGTCTCTCCTTTTGTAATAAAAATGGTTTGTTCTTCATTTCTCTAAATTGTTTATTATCATCTCTTTTATTATAAAACAATTTAGATCTTTATTCAAAATCACTATTTTGATCTCTTATTATTTCAAGTATTACAAAATATAATATAAGTTTTTAAAACCCTTATTCACCCCCACCCCCCCCCCCCCCCCCCCCCCCCCACCCCCTCTAAGGGCGCCTACCGATCCAACAAGCTCTTGTAGCTGAGTTGGAGGAGTTGGCCCTATCTAACACATTGTTAGAAGTGTGAAGGGGGAAAGTGGACTACCCAAGGACACACTGTCTTTGGGGAACCACTATAAATTTTGTGTGTTTTCTGTGTTTGTTGATTTGCTTAAACTAACTCAGAAATCAGCTAGGGTACTTAGAGGAAAAATAAAAGAAACCTATTCACCCCCCCCCCCCCCCCTCTAGGTGATTTAGACTACAAACCTATAAACTAACACGGTGCCCAGGAGCCATTGGGGGTGGGGTGGGGAACATAAGGCTTAGTCTTTTTGACTAACGGTCGGTGGACCTTATCATTTTAGGGGATCGAGGAGACGCAGCAACACCAGAGGCCGGTGCAGAAGGAGGCGGGCCAGTCTAGTACAGGAGCACGGGACTCAGGATCAGTGAGTGATTAGTAGTTAGCTTCCACAAGTGATCTTGTAGTGAGGACATGATGTACAGGGCATGAGCCCTTTTTTATTGTACCCTTTGTTATTTCAGTTATACCATGTGGACATTTATATATATATAACATGTGATTTGTGGACTTGAACATCTATTGTTCGTTTATACTTTTCTTCTTCTGTGATCGATATGGCCGACAGGATCGGCGCTTTGTAGTGGCGACCTTCCCGTGTGTTGGTGTCACCGCAAAGCGGCGGTTCTGGGCATAAGACCCTGGTTTTGAAGGGAAAAAATGGGGTCTTACAAGTGGTATCAGAGCAAACCTCGATCCGAAGAAAAGAAGTCCACAAACCCTGGGCCACCCCGCACAAGTTTAGTTTGAGTACAAACTAGCAGCGGAAGCAGTGGTTTTCCCATATGGGGAAATCACATGAAAAGTCCACTTTTAATTGAATCTTGTTAGCCAAATCTCTTTACAAGTGTCAAGTTTTCTTTTCTAGCCAGCGGCAAACCCTGCCCCCAGCAAGGAATACCTCTGATTGCAAAGACCTCTTTAGATAGTCCTTTAATCAACGAGATAGATTTAAACTCCACTAGGACACGCGACTTACCATGATAATTTATACCACCCATGCCCTAGTCTGAAATAGACCGTAGGTATAACTTTGAGGATACCCCAAAGAAGCAAGAGAAAGAGAGATTGGCTCATAAACAGAATGGTAGGGGACTCGTAGATCTCAGACCTCGTACCAGTGACACGATTACATTGAGACAACCACCATGACAAACACCGAGGGTCAGATAAGAATTGAAGTTCAGAAGGGACCCGTTTGGGATTGGGTGACATATTGACCCTGATAAGGTTGTCGTTGAAGGTACCTAGAAGAGTCTAAGGTGTGGAGTATACCAATGAGCCTCAAGATAGAACCCCTAGTATAAGGTTGTGTGCCCTAAGAATTGATTGCATACTTGGGACGAATATAACTTGGTGATATTAAAGATACTCAGCCCAAAATAGATAGTGGCTTATCTTTTGTTTATTGGGGCTTATCTTTTGTTTATTAGGGCTTATCTTTTGTTTATTGGGGCTTACCTTTTGTTTATTGGGCAAATTAATGAATGGCTTGGGTTTCCCTTAGATTTAATTTAGAAAGTGTTAAGTCGTGAATATAACGATTTTGAAGTTGATCTTATTCAATGTTACTTGGACGAAGATGACACGGTGTAACAGTATGTTTGGAATGATGATCTGTAGTATTACCAGGACAATGGATAGACATCGTTGATCGAACAACGACTTGGCCTTAGTTGAAGCATTAGAAATGTAAAGTTGCTAGGTCTGGTCACTTAGGGATGTCGATGTCCTATTCTAGAAGTTGAGGACAGGAGTTCGATCTTACAAGGTAGAGAATCTTAATTACAATAATAGCCTTATACCTTGGGAGCTTTGATGATAAATAACCAGAGATCTTAGATGATGACTTATTGGATTTAGAATCTAGTGTTTGAGTTTACTATGATAAGAACGATCTAAGTTTATCTTTCTTTAGACCATTCGAAAGTGATCCAGACTAGCATATGTGGAAGTGATAGGAATTTGGTGAAATAAACGTGATGATATTTCCTTGATGAAATTGACTTGTGAAAAATCTTAGGCATTCAAAAGATTCTATCCGTAAACCTTATGAATCAAACTCCACCTAGAAAGTGATTGGGATTCATCTTCAAACATTGATACTAGTGTTGGTTGGTTAACATATGATCATAAGATCCATGTGTACACCCCCCCCCCCCTTAAATTCTGAGGATAATTGGGATGCTTGATGATGCAATCAGTCCCACTAAATGATAAGAATCGTTTAAAATCATAAAGTTGAGTTGGTTGATGACTCGGGCGTACTGATGCGATAGTTTCGGCAAGTGCACCGGTCACGCAAGTAATAATAATGGGGAAAATCCCCGAGTGTCGGTCTCTTGAGGAACACAGTAAGGTGGAGTTAGGTTTCGAGGAAGGACTTGAGATCGAAGTCCTTAGTCGATGCTACAATGAATGGGTGGTTTGGTTTGCAAGTAATTAAATAAAATACTATGCCTACTCCTATGCAATGCCGCTATGCAATGCTTCGATTGGCGGGATGGAGACTAGGCAGGCCTTGAGCGCGCTGCGTCGAAAGGGCGGATGGGCGAGAAGGCTGACGAATTGAGGGTTGCAAACACCTCTTCAACAAGCACGCCACTAGCAATTGCTAGTGCGGCACCGGACATGGTAATGGAGCGGAAAATCGATCGGGGCGCACCTCATTAACACAAATGAACAAAATGATTTCATAATCATGAAATAAGAAATCTTAAACATCATTCATAGCGTTCATCATCGATATAAAGAGAATACAACACTATAACCACATAAGTAGAGGGAAAAGGGCGAGAGATACGACCGAATCCGGAGTCTCGTTGTAGATTCACGGTAGGAAGCACCAGGTTGTCAATCCGCGTCCTAACTCGGTCCCAACTGCGTCCGGGGTAGAGGAGGGCTGTCACACCTCCCAATGAACCCGTCTTCTCCAGCGATTTACCATCCGGCCACGTCTCAAGCGAAGAACCTCTTCATTAGCGATCAAAGTGAGTGTAGGAACCCTTCTTTCAAGCCCTTGGATGATGGAGGAGGCCTAGGGGATGAAATCCCTCTGAAAACGGCGAAAACGGCGGACGGAACGGAGCCAAATTGCGTCCCCCCCCCCCCGACCTAATTCGCGATCAGGTCATTATATAGGCGCTGAATTAAACAGTGCGCACGGTCAGTGGCGCACGACCAGTGGTTGTGCGCACTAGAGTCCGGTGATCGTGCGCGCTGCCTGGACGGAACCTGCAAAGACAGAAATTATGAAATAAAATGTTCGCACGACCAGTGGCGCACGACCGGTGGTCGTGCGCACTAGCGTCGGTGGTCGTGCGCAATAGATGAAACAGAACTCATAAAATTACTGGTGAGTGCGCACGAGTAGTGACGCACGACCGGTGGTCGTGCGCACTGGAGACGATGATCGTGCGCACTACAGCAGACAGAACTCAAGAATTTAATGGTCAATGCGCACGAGCAGTGGCGCACGACCGATGGTCGTGCGCACTGGAGTCGATGGTCGTGCACACTGCACCAGACAGAACTCGTGAAAAAGGGTTAAGTGCGCACGATTAGTGGCGCACGACCGGTGGTCGTGCGCACTAGAACAAGTGATCGTGCGCAGTGTTCCTGTGCAGAATTGCACCGGAAACACTTGCACGCCTCCTATTCTAGCACAAACACAGATCTAGCCACTGAAAGTGGCACTTAACAACATATGAATACTACTAAAGATAATACACACGAAAACACACCAAAGTGGGCCTAAATGTGCACCTAGCATGGGTTATCAAATATAGACTATAATAAGGCTAAAGTGCGTGATATTGACAAAATAACGGCCCGGATGAGTCCATAAATGTATATATGATCAGGACTCATCACACCCCCAGACTTAACTGTTTGCGCGTCCCGAGCAAATGAATCCGGTGGAATGTGAAAACGAATAATTAACATAGAGAATTACACAAAGGAGTACGGTGCGAAGTAACATACGCATGCGAGTAGAAATTCTAGTAGAAAGAGATTCTAACTATGCTAACTAATTTACGTAAGTATTAAAGCGTAAGTAGAGATTTAATTATACTCAGTTGGTAAATTATGACGAATTTGGCGATCATGCCCGGTATGAAAGCGACGAGACACTGAGGCGGGTGTTGCACAAGATCGGGGCTTAGGAATAACTCCGCTGAAATCCATCAACGTCGTGAACCATACGCTTGCCCGGTCATACTCTCACCACGGCGCTAGCAAACTCACAAATCAAATCAGTAGGACTTATAGGATTAAAACGGGGCTTAGGTTACGGTATGATATTCAAAGTTAAACACGATGGCTGCGCAACCCAAGTGAGCTATCGGAACGCTGCACCCCACAAACCACAAACTACGCTCGTGTGACACACCCCCAGACTTATCATGAAAACCAGGTGTGCACACGGCCTACTTCACAAACACCAACAGATTTTCTGTTTTTAGCTCGGGAGGACTTTTTTTTTTTTAAATACTCTTTTTTTTTTCTTTTACATATTTCACTTCTTTTGTGTAACCCCCGGTTGGTTCAAAATCAGCGGATGGACATTATTTTCCCATCATAACACAACGATTCCACACTCCACACAAGTTTAGAATTATGAGCGCAGTTAAAAACGTTTTGGTTGCGGGAGTAGGATAGGCTCCAGGCTTTGGTGGATGAAGAGGAGCTGAACAAAGGATTGGTAGGCACAAAATTGGCTTGCAAAGGGAATGAAATGGACATGGAATAACAAAGCTCAAACTAGCCAAAGGGTGGCCTACATCATGCTTGACTCAACGAGTAGCTCTCACCCATGCTTCGAGAGTCGCTTGGGGCAAGTTCTTAGCCCACGAGAAAGATAAACCTTCCTTCCGACTCGAGCAACACACGACTAGCAATCGTGCACACACAATACCGGGTTATCGTCAATTTCATACAAATTCAGCATTTGAGTATACTAAATCTAAATTTAATCAGAAATACTAAATATAAATTAGATGCATAAAGAAAATCTAGTTCTACTCAAATTCTACCATAACATGCGACGTGACTAGTACACTACATGAGTCGACATCGTGCTCCAAATAATAATTCCTATGTTAACAAACTATTTCACATTCCAACCAAACTAATTTTAAACGGAACAACACAAAAAGACAAGCACGCACTCAAGTGGGTGAAGTGGTGTGTAAGGAATGCAACAATGATAATGATAATGAAAAATAAAAAGCAACCTTCTAGTATGCAATGCAGCTCGTGCACAGTGGATAATAACAACCGCCCCCCCAGACTTAAGCTAAACACGATATCTAGAAATTTGAAGCTGAAAGAGGGGAGGAAGTGTTACCCAATGCTCAGAAATGAGCATACCAGACGAGTGGCGTTTAAGATCAAGAACAGTCCGCAACGTCCGCCATCATGAGAAACAAAGGCCACCTGAAAGTTATACACTAGAGCAACAAAAATAGTGAAAACTGAACTAAACATGTGAGAGCACAAAAAGAAAAAAAAATCAAGAAATCTAAGTTATCACCCATGGGAGTGAACTTGTTCCTGCCATTAATATTGAGCACTCGCACACAAAATAAGGGAACAGAAAAAGCTGAATAAATAAACTATGCCCAGAAGAGCATTCCACAAGCAAAATGTTATTATTACAATTAATAAAAGATAAGGAGTTCAAACGACTCAACAAAAGAAACTAAACAGAAAACAAGGCTTAGAATATCTCGCATGCAGGGGGGGAAGATCACTCGTCGTCGCTGTCGCTATCTAACACCACAACGGACGGCGACCGTCTGGATGATGATGCGGCCCGACCCGGAGGTGGGGGAATATTTAGCCCTCCCTGCAATGCCTGCTGATAGACAAAATCCGTAAGCCAGTACTGGTTTGCCTCCAAATCGGAGAGGCGCCGATCGAAACTTGGCACCTCCGGTGCTCTAGAAGAACTGCCCTCTTCCTTGGCTCTCCGCTCCTGCTGAAATGAATGCCTTCGCGGCTGCAGAAGGGCTACCTCGCGGTGAGTATTTGGCGGCTCAGCCGGCTCTCCGTGCTCCTCGTCGCCTTGCCTCTCCCTAGGCGCATCTCCCGGCATCACGACCACAAAGTGTCTACTACTCTTCTTCCCCACGACCCGTAATAGATGGAAACTCACCATGGTGGCCCGCGTGATGAATGAGGGTGCAGTCACCTGCACCATCGGAGGCAGATGACTCCAGATTCCCAAGCTTTTGGCAATGCGGGTGATATAGTAGGCACCACCAATGGCGCCTGTGAGACCGTAGGTAGCCTCGTGATGGAAGAAGAAGGCCAACATGTAGCCGAGATGCAAGGGCTGCCGAAATTCCATACTATAGAGGGAGATCAGATCCTGCCACCCCACTACATTCTGACTAAGGGCACGGGCGACAAGAGAGTGGCTAAGGACGTGCTGCAGGTATCGGAGAGCAGGCGCGACGATCCATGTGGATTTGCTTTTTCTGGCCACATATTCTTCATCACGACCCGTGAGGGCACACCACGCGGCACGCGGGGTAACACCATCAGGGAAGGAGACATCCAAATCTAGAAAAGGGATCGTCGTGGCCTCAGCTTCGGTGTAAAATCCAGCGTGCACCGCCAACTCGGATAAGGAGAGAGTGAAAACCTTGCCCAAAATTCGGAAAGAGCACTTTCCCGGACGTTGACCGGAGGGCAACACTTCCCACTCAAACGTAGCAAGAAATTCCAAGGTGAGCTCCCGGTAGCCGAGGTCATTGCACTCGAACACCCCGCTCCAATGATCAAAATAATAGCGCTGGCGGACGGCCTCCCCCAACTCCCCATTGTCGCCGATAGAGTTCAACTCGTTCCAATCCACGAGACGTTGTGATAGGAATGGCTTCTCCTTAAGAGAATTGAATCGCCGCGTATGCGAATCCTTAGAAAAAGTCGCCATCCTAGCGAGGATCTGAGCAGGAGAGGCGGAAGAGCGGCTGGAGCGTTGGTAGACCTTTTGACGATCTCTGGAGCTCATGGCGGCAGGAGGGCAAAGGAAGGAGGAGAAATAGGGAAAGGGCTCACCGGAAGGGAAGGAGGCGCACGATCGGCGGCAAGCAGGCAGAAACGGCGCACGGACGTCGGCGAATGAGAACCCTAGATCGTGCGCGAAAGGCTCGGGCGGACGGGCTTTTTATAAAAATCTGGGCCGATCGCACGACCAGTGGTCGTGCGCTATAAGTAGTGTGCACGATCAGTGATCGTGCGCTTTAGGAATTTTTCAGCGGCCAAAAGTTTAGTAAAAACTCCATTCACCGTGCAGTTTACGCACAAACAGGAGTCAGCACACGCAGCGAGACATTCATAGCCTTAACAAAAACTCAACTAAACCAAACAAAATAAAGTTTCAGGAAAAATAAGGATAACTACTGGGGTTAATGTCATCCCAGCACGACTTATTCGAAAATATAAAAGTTCTAGCTAATGGGCCTATGGAAGGAGAAGTGCACAGGTAACTATTCTAATATGCGTGTCGGTAACGAGTACCGATACGGTGATAGAACAGTCACCCCTCTACTTAAATAAAGATACCTGCTCCTCACAGGTAGAGGGTAGAGAACGTAAGAAAAGGAGGAGGCCTGGTCCTCGCTCATCTCACGAAACACATCCTTGCCTAGCAAGGTATCGTCAACAGGGAGGTAGCAGGAGGAAAAGGCAATGAATGGAGCTTCCTCTACGGAGGGGGAATAAACCTCCTCACATGAGAGGATGCTCTTATCATTGACTTGAGCAAACAGCTCCAAGTCCTCCTGAAGCACCTGTGAAGACTCAACCTGCACCGGCTCAGATGACGAAAGGGGGTCAGGAAATAAAAGAGACGAAAGACGTAAATGATCAAACATCGGGGGAGCGGTCCCGGTCTCACTCCCATCAGGTTGGGGAAGCAAAATAATGCTTGCATTGTCATCAATGCTACAAGGCTCGGCGGGATCAACGGTGGCCAAGCTTAGGATTTGGACTTCCTCCACCGGTGCTAAGGGAGACTCCTCTTCACCTAGAAGGTTGTCCTCCTCCATAGGAATAGGCACAACACTCTGATCAACCGCCTCCTCTTGTGACACCTCATCGACAATGTCGTCGGAGACGAGTGTAGTGTGCACAACAGCGGGAAGAATCGAATCCACTAGAAGTGGTGGATGCACTGGGAGAATAGACTCAGCAATGTCGGTGCCCAAATCAGCCACACATCTGGTGACTGTGTCAACGCCATACCCTTCAAGATGTGAAGGTGGCAATGACACAAAACCGGATGTTGAAGGTGTGCCGCCAGAGTTAGGATTCGGGACGATCCGGATATCCGGCTCGTCATCTTCATCTAATTGGCGACGAAAAACAGCACAATCCTTCAGGGCATGATCTGTGCTCCGACAAAACTGGCACTGCCTAGCGGGCTTCTTTGGCACAGCGGGGGCTGGAGCCGAAAAGAAGTATGACGGTAAAGGCTCAGCAGAGTAGCCATAAGACTTACGCGCACCATATGAAGTACCAGATGAAGTCGGTGCTCCATATGCTGGGCTGCAGGAACTATGCCTACTATTCTCCGTAGGGCATTCATCACTAGAGTGAGAAGTATCTCTACACCAACGGCAACGAATATTGAGATGTGCCCACATAGTGTAAAAATAATACGATTCAAGATAAGAATGCTATTATGCAGACACTATACCAAACAGAAATTACTAAAGCAACCTAATATTAAATAAGAAAGCGGAATAAAAAGAACAGAAATAAAATTTAAAGGATGCAATTTACAAATGAAAGGGCTTCTCTCTCAGATTCTCCCTCTCCAGAAAACTCACACGACTGTGTTCCCCGGCAACGGCACCAAAAACTTGATGCGATAGTTTCGGCAAGTGCACCGGTCGCGCAAGTAATAATAATGGGGAAAATCCCCGAGTGTCGGTCTCTTGAGGAACACAGTAAGGTGGAGTTAGGTTTCGAGGAAGGACTTTAGATCGAAGTCCTTAGTCGATGCTACAATGAATGGGTGGTTTGGTTTGCAAGTAATTAAATAAAATACTATGCCTACTCCTATGCAATGCCGCTATGCAATGCTTCGATTGGCGGGATGGAGACTAGGCAGGCCTTGAGCGCGCTGCGTCGAAAGGGCGGATGGGCGAGAAGGCTGACGAATTGAGGGTTGCAAACACCTCTTCAACAAGCACGCCACTAGCAATTGCTAGTGCGGCACCGGACATGGTAATGGAGCGGAAAATCGATCGGGGCGCACCTCATTAACACAAATGAACAAAATGATTTCATAATCATGAAATAAGCAATCTTAAACATCATTCATAGCGTTCATCATCGATATAAAGAGAATACAACACTATAACCACATAAGTAGAGGGAAAAGGGCGAGAGATACGACCGAATCCGGAGTCTCGTTGTAGATTCACGGTAGGAAGCACCAGGTTGTCAATCCGCGTCCTAACTCGGTCCCAACTGCGTCCGGGGTAGAGGAGGGCTGTCACACCTCCCAATGAACCCGTCTTCTCCAGCTATTTACCATCCGGCCATGTCTCAAGCGAAGAACCTCTTCATTAGCGATCAAAGTGAGTGTAGGAACCCTTCTTTCAAGCCCTTGGATGATGGAGGAGGCCTAGGGGATGAAATCCCTCTGAAAACGGCGGACGGAACGGAGCCAAATTGCGTCCCCCCCGACCTAATTCGCGATCAGGTCATTATATAGGCGCTGAATTAAACAGTGCGCACGGTCAGTGGCGCACGACCAGTGGTCGTGCGCACTAGAGTCCGGTGATCGTGCGCGCTGCCTGGACGGAACCTGCAAAGACAGAAATTATGAAATAAAATGTTCGCACGACCAGTGGCGCACGACCGGTGGTCGTGCACACTAGCGTCGGTGGTCGTGCGCAATAGATGAAACAGAACTCATAAAATTACTGGTGAGTGCGCACGAGCAGTGACGCACGACCGGTGGTCGTGCGCACTGGAGACGATGATCGTGCGCACTACAGCAGACAGAACTCAAGAATTTAATGGTCAATGCGCACGAGCAGTGGCGCACGACCGATGGTCGTGCGCACTGGAGTCGATGGTCGTGCGCACTGCACCAGACAGAACTCGTGAAAAAGGGTTAAGTGCGCACGATTAGTGGCGCACGACCGGTGGTCGTGCGCACTAGAACAAGTGATCGTGCACAGTGTTCCTATGCAGAATTGCACCGGAAACACTTGCACGCCTCCTATTCCAGCACAAACACAGAGCTAGCCACTGAAAGTGGCACTTAACAACATATGAATACTACTAAAGATAATACACACGAAAACACACCAAAGTGGGCCTAAATGTGCACCTAGCATGGGTTATCAAATATAGACTATAATAAGGCTAAAGTGCGTGATATTGACAAAATAACGGCCCGGATGAGTCCATAAATGTATATATGATCAGGACTCATCACGTACTCGTAGGAATAAGAAGCTGATTATGTAGAGAAGTTTTTATAGAGTCGCTGCCTACCCACATAGATGAGAAATATAGTCACCGAAAAATGGTGTATTGCGGAATGTATATTTCCCCGGAATGAGGAAAGACAACATAGGTTTTGTGATGCACTGTGAGGCTTGTCAGCTGGTGAAGGCCAGGTGCAAGAGTCTTTGGGGAACTACTATAGTCATTGCCCGTGTTAGAGTGGTGTTCGAGGAAATAACTATAGATTTCACACACAGGTTACCACTCCGGACACTATTTTATTTGGAACATCGAAGATAAATTGACCAAGTAGCTATGGCCACCCCGGACTGGAAGGACGCTCCCGTTCGTGATTGATGGGATTTGTTGAGCAGTTTGTCCATTATCGTGGTGTGACCAGGACGATCGTGTCGGATTGGGATTGTAACGCCCCAGGTTTTCTTATAATTATTTTAGAGGGCGTTACCGTTTCCGGAAACGTCATCGTTCGTCAAGTCGTTTATGCAATACACGTTAAGGAAATATCTATTTAGGAATGTATATATATATATATATTTAGATTTTTGAGTGCAAATAGTTACTTTATTATATGATCATACTTGCGGGTATCTAAAACCACAAAACGCTATTAGTAAATATACAGATGCAGACCTAGGGATTCAAATTAGTATATACCTGTGCGCATGTTGGCTCATATTTACCAACTCGAATAGATGAACCATTGATATTAACTTATATATAATACTTTATATATATAAATACATAATAAATTTAGGTAAAGCATATATAGGATTAAAATTCCTAAGACCTCTCCTTTTCTTCCTGTGCAAGTCTCGAGCATCCTGGGAGAGAGCGAGGGTTCCTCGGTGTTGCCGGCGTCGGAGGCGTAGGCCGTCGGAGGGGATTTAGAGGTTGTCGGGGCTTGATTCCATCGTCAGAGCGGGGTTGCAGAGAGTCCTCGTTGGTTTCGGCAGTGGATGCGAGGTCTTCCGGCCATGGATTTCACTTCGACGAGTGGCGTCGGCTCCCGGTTCAGGCAAGAAAACCTCTCCCCTCCTCTTTCCTCTTTCCCCCATTCCTTTTGTTTTCTTGAGCTGGTGGTGAGTTGGGTTGGCAGTTTCATCCTGATGCTTGATTTTACCTATTTATGTTGAAATTTTCTTTCTTGATGCTCAAGGCTGCTCCAGGCCTCTGTGCCGCATCTGATGCTCGGTTCACCTTTTTGTTCACCTTGCCAGTTCCTGATTCAAATTGTTCTTATTATTATGCTAAAATTTCAGAATTTCTAGATATTTAGTACCTTTAGAGATCAGTTGAGAGGGGCGGTTATATGTTTATACAACTCAACCTCTTTGGGGCCGCTGCATTTAGCTCCAGTCGATTTGTTTGGGGCGGCTGCACTTGAGGTTGTCGAAAATTAATTGCTGTTTTTTTTTCTTTTCTTTGATAACATGGGGTTGCTGTCCTTTTGGTTTGCTGCTCCTTGTTGATTCAGGTTTGCTCCATGTATTTATTTTATTTATATAGGGGCTGCTCTTACTCCTGTGCATCTATTGGGGGTTTAATTTGGGCTGGTTTGCTATTATCTTCTTAGAGGGCTGCAGTTATACTTTTATTAGGGGGCTGCTCCTTGAGTTGGTTTATTAGGGGGTTGCTCCTTGAGTTTTATTTATTTGGAGCTGTCGGAATTGTTTTCTTTTCCTGGGGGATGCT
Organism: Dactylorhiza incarnata; assembly: GCA_033032865.1. NCBI lineage: Eukaryota > Viridiplantae > Streptophyta > Magnoliopsida > Asparagales > Orchidaceae > Dactylorhiza > Dactylorhiza incarnata. Next base: position 8,157,618 of record JAWHQI010000068.1, read on the forward strand.
CCTTGAATTGGTTTACTTGGGGGCTGCTCCTTGGGTTTATCAAATTAGGGGCTGCGGTATTTATGCTCTAGATGGGGGCTACTTCTGGAGTTCTGTTCTAATTGGGGACTCATGCTAGCTTTTTTTTTTACATCTCCTATAAACTTACATGTGGGGTTATGATAGTAGCTTAATTCATTTTCCTGTTAACCTTTAGATTGGGAGGTGCCAGTAGTTTCTCCAAGTCCCTGTTAATATTTATTTCGGTCTTATCGTGGTTATACGCAAGGTTCATATGGGCTAGTTCCGAATCGTGGTCACTTGTTAATTTGGGGCTGCCTCTTTCCTTGTTTAAATGGTGGTGCTGCTGCTATCATTTAATTTGGGGTTGCCCTTTGTTTTCTTTCTTAGGGGGCTGCTGCTGCTGCTATGAATTAATTTGGGGCTGCCCTTTGTTTTCTTTCTTTTGGGGCTGCTGCTGTTCCTTTTTCTGTTTATTTGAGGGGGGTTACCTTATCACACTTTAATGGGGGGCTACTGCTATGTGCACTTGAATTTGGGGCTGTTACTATGTGGTTCTGTTTGGGGCTACTCTACCTTCTTTCCCTGTTAATTTTCTTAAAGGGGACTACTGTTTATGTGGGTTGTTTTATGGGGGCTGCTCCTTGGGTTTGGTTATGCTAGTCCTGAATCGTGTTTACGTGTTTAACTCTGCATATCCCTTATAATTTCTTGGCTAAGCCTTAAATACTTGTCCCGATCCTGGGCTGATTTTGGATGGTAACATCTGGATAGCTTTGTTTTGTTTATAACTACTCGGCTAACATCTGGATAGCTTGACTCCGATTTTAATTCCACGGCTAAACCCTAGATAGCTTATTTCCTGATTATAACCGCATGGCTCAACTCTGAATCATTTTAAATTCCTGATTATATGTACTTGGCTAAAATATGGATTCTTTGTTTTGTTCGAGCCCTATATCCATTTCACTTAAGGGCAGCTTAATTCTTTTAGTAACTCTATCAATTGTTATTAAGCGACTGTGCACTTTTAGTGTAAATGCTAAAGTTAATTTCCCTGTATCAAATATAAGATTTATTTTGTTTAGTGGTTGCCATATTAGTTGTGGGTCGGCTAGCTGTTGTGGTAATCTTTTTGCTCTTGTATTGAACCACATTGCCGCCTCGGGTGAGATCTGGATGGTTTTGTTGGCTATGTTCTGATGGTCTAGCCGGTTAATTTTCCATGGAATTTTGTTTCCTAATTCCCGCCGGGTACGGGGAATTAGATCCTAAACTCCCTGGGAATTTCCATTGCTAGTGCTCGATGATTCAAAGAAACCATTATTTGCTAATGAGGAATGTCTTGTACTTGCATTTTTGGATTCGAGCTTTTCACCCGTTCCAATCGTTGACAATTTCATCCTTACAGAAAAGTGATCTTTTATGGTGTCTTGTCGTGCCTTATTCTTTGTATCGTTGCAAGAGGTTCGCTAGGAGCCAAGTTTGGACTCGCTAAGTGTTTTCAAATAAACCGTTGAGCTTTGTTCAGGTGTTTGACCTTCGTGTCATGTTTTTCTTCGTCTTGTTCCGGCACCAGACCTGTGTTTTGGCTTTTTGGGTGGCAGCGGACCACCCTGTTTTGGCTTTTTGGGTGGAAGTGGACCACCCTGTTTTGGCCTTGTGGGTGGCAGTGGACCACCCTGTTTTGGATTTTTGAGTGGCAGTGGACCACCCTGTTTTCTTTTGAGCTGAGCAGTCTCCAGTTCTTAAGCACATATGCTTATATATGCATATTATGATAGTATATGTATGACTATCACATTTGAGCCGCAATGGCGGACACGTGGTGGGCTTTGATTGTGTTGACTATTACCTTCTGGTGCAGGCTTTTCTTCTTACCGAGTGCACTCATTTGAGCTGGCTCGGGTTGTTGTAAGATTAGAGATGTTTACCTGCTTAGCTTTCTTTTCTGTACTCTCTTATTTCTCTTATTGCTAAATCTTGGTTTTCTTGCACCCTTTTGGGCTGAGGCATTCTTTTCTTATGAATGTCTCAGGTTCAGGTCTTTAGCTGCCGCAGGAGTTAGAGCGGCGTTGTTCGGGTCTCCTGTCGAGGCCCTTCCTCTCTTCTAGGTAAGAGGCAGTTTTTTTTGTTGTTTTCCTTCTTTCCTGCGGGTTCGTGTCAATTGTTGGCGCCCGTATGGCTTGTATCTTTAGATTACTTGCTAGTTGTACTGTTGTTACTTTTGGGTTGTTTACCTACTTGCTCTCTGGGAAGCTTTATGCTAGGATGCATTAGTTACTTTATTGATATAAAAATGTCATCCTTGCATATCATGATTTTTAATAAATGTCACATATTTTGAAATCGTAGGAAATCCTTTCTTACTATACTAAACATAGATATGTGCATATCAGTTCTGGGATGTTTATTTTCACGCTCATGTAGGCTAAAAACAAACCTATTTTCCGCTACATATGTATAGTTTTCTCCTTGTGGACTAGATGATCCACCGGACCGAGGGACGCGGTCTTAAGCTAAAATGAAAAATCTCTCTTTTAATCCAAAAACATATATGTTTTTTTTATAAAATTATCGTAAGGAGTGTTGCCTGAGCGTTTGTAGTCGTCTCCTGCAGGTGTGGCATCACGACGCGTATTTTCCCCTTGCTCTGATAATATGTATTATATTCTTGGGAAAATGCGGGTTGTGACAGTTGGTATCAGAGGGAGGTTAGCCGGGTTGCTGGGAATTGTCTGGTTGGCCCGGTTAACCGCCTGGTGAGAATCGTCATTCATCGCATACACACACCAAAGGGTCATCAGTATGTCTTGGCTGAAGCATGAACACTACACTCATAGCATGATAAGAAGTATACGGGGCATATTATGTAGTATGGGATGCATAATATGTGTTTGTATATGGATCCTCATAGGTGACAACATACGACTATTATGTAGTATGGGATGCATAATGTAGGTCGCATGCGTGTCCATTAGATTTTCTTTTTCGTTGCATGCGATAATATGTAGTATGGGATGCATAAGCTCCCATGTGTACGCCGCTCATAGCATGCATTAAGACCTTTTTTAGATTGCATAGCACTGCATATACATCATGACATATGATGAGTGATTTATTTACTCATCTTTTAGTTTAGGTTTATTATGTTTTTAATATAAAATCATGTTATTTATAGGAATTTTATCATATAAATCCTTCCATTGTTTATTTCATAAGCTAACTTAAGTTTATTTTGTGTTTTCAGGTTTTCTGGGCTGTTTCGAGCAAAAAGTTAAATTACACGCCCCAGGTCATGGGCGTGACCCATGGGCGTGTAACCTATGAAGTGTTCCAGACCTGTTTCCGCCACTCCGGAGTCGTTCCGTGAAGAAATCGCCAAGTACACGCCCCAGGTCACGGGCGTGACCAAGGGCGTGACATCCAAGTCACGGTTGGGACCCGCCACCAACATCCAGATCGAGCCGCCACGTCATTTAAAGTTACACGCCCCAGGTCACGGGCGTGACCATGGGGCGTGACATCCAGTCACGGGCGTGACTCGCCCCGCGCGCCTTCCCGCCAAAGATTTCCCTCCAGCTGCAAGATTTAGAGATTACACGCCCAGGTCACGGGCGTGACCTAGGGTGTGACGCGCCCGAAATGCCTGCATTGAAGCCAAAACGTGCCCTCTCCGCACCAGCATCGATCACGCTCCTTACACGCCCTTGGTCACGGGCGTGACCAAGGGCGTGTAACATCAAATTTCTGCCTATTTAAAGGGAGCTTCTCCAGAACTTCAGGGACGAATAATTAGGACTTAGACTCTTCTTTTCATGTTTTAATTTCATGTTTTAATTTCATGTTTTAATTTCATGTTTAGTAGCTCTTGTATGTCCTTTTTCTTATTAGCATTTTTAGTTTTCAATTCTATAGTTGTAATTTTCAATTCCTAGCTTATAATCTTCTTTAGCAATTTAATAAAATAGTTTTTTTCCTCTATCATTCCCCTCTCTTATTTTATCATGCACTTCTTTTTATTTTTGTTAAATTCCTCCATCTCCATGAGTAGCTAAAATATTATTAGTACTCGGCCGAGATGATCCAAGGAATGATATAAGTCATGAAATAATCTATAGTTGTTGTTTCTCTTTTCGAAAATGCTTAAGATTTACCCTTGATTTTAAGATAACGAGATTATATTTTCAATATATAATTCTTGTTCTTGTTTTCGTTCTTTAGTTAGCCGAGAGGCTCGTAAGACGAATCGATCACTCAAGGATAAAAAAGAGTAGAATGCAATCCTCGAGAGAGGACGACGTTACCCTTCCGGATTGGAGTAAAAGCCAATAGCGGGATTCACTTCGATAATGCGAGTTTTAGGGGTTTCGATTCTAGAACGAGAGTGTGATTGATCAACCTAAACTCAGGCGAGCGCATCCTCAAGAGAGGTGCGTTCATAATTCGGGAATCTCCACGGTCAAAGCTATTTTGTTAAGAGAATGCATTTTTATTCCTTGTTCTTATTTTTATCTCCAAGGTGATTCAAAGATCGAGTGCTAATCGTTCTTCTAATTCTTATTTTTATTTTCTTTTTGCAAAATCACCTCAAGTTTTAATTGATAAAATAATAGAGATTTTCTTGAAGTAAGAGTACTCAACCGCCCCGAGTCTAATACGACCTTGGTTTCTTACAACCTATACTACATTCGATACGGTACAGTTGCCGTTATTGTTTGCAAGCATAGTTTTGCGCATCAAGTTTTTGGCGCCGTTGCCGGGGACACGGTTGATATTTCAAAACAAGAAATATTTATTAATTTTATCGTTCTCTTTCTTCTCCCCCTTCTCTTTAATTTTTTTTATAAAAAAAATCTTAAAAAGCGCAATCTAAATTCTCGAAAAGGACTCTTTGGCTTGAATTCCCATCATAGCCTCTAGTACCTTGCAAACCCTTCACCGGGTAGATCTTGGGAAGTCCGGGACTAATTTAACCCGCTTTTTGAAAAAATATATACATATATATATAATAATAAAAATATTTTTTTAAAAAAATTCCATTCCATTCATTTGAGTAAAGGTTGTTTCCTTTTTATTTTTTTGATATGAAGGAATCTGAATTGGCCGTTAAGGTTGCCGAGCTTCGAAACCAACTTTATCTCTTACAAGCCGCACGAGAACGCCAATTTAGATGTCATTATTGTGGTGCGCTTCATCAAAGTGAGGAATGTTATTTACATTCTTATTATCAAAATAATTATTATGAAAATAATTTTCCTCAATATTATGCAAATAATTTTGATAATAATTACGATCATAATTTTTCATCTTTTAATAAAAATAATTTTTCAAACTTTGATGAAAATAATTTTTCTAATTTTAATGAGAGTAATTTTTTGGCGTTTAATAATTGTTCTTCTAGCTCCGAAGTAGATTATTCTTGGTGGCAAGGTCACCCGGATAGTTTTCGGGGCGATGAAGATAAATCTTTAGATCAGAATTTTTGTTCTTCTTCTTTTGCGCCGCAATTTTCGTTCTCTAATTTTGGGGAAATTCCGCAGATCCAAAAAAATACTTCCCCCAAAAATTTAGAGAAAAATATTATTTCGTCTAGTGCTTTTTCTAATTTTCATGAGAATAACTTTTCGGCTTCTAATAATTTTTCTTCTAGCCCCGAAGTAGACTATTTTTGGTGGCAAGGTCACCCGGATAGCTTTCGGAGCGATGAAGATAAATCTTTCGATCCGAATTCTTGTTCTTATTCTTTTGCACCGCAACCTTCATACTCTAATTTTGGTGAATGTCCGCCGATTCAAATAGATACTCCCCTCCAAAATAAACGGAGGAGTCGCAGGGCATCGGATGACGACATACTCACCTCAGCATGAATTAAGGGAGTTGCCAGTACATTTTAAATTTATATATCCATTTAGCTAACACTAACCGTCTAGCTTAAAGACGGGAAAAAGAAAGCGCTCTTGGGAGGCACCCCTTGCTTATCTTTAATTTTTATGCATTTAAAAAAAAGTCTATTTTTCAAGTGTTCTTCATACTTAGTTTTAAACATTGGGGACAATGTTTAATTTTAAGTATGGGGGTGTAGCTTAGTATTCATAATATTTATATTTGAAAAAAAAAATTATTATAAAATTTATAAAAATCTAATTTCTCTGAAAGGACGCTTTGGGCCTAAATTCCCATCACAACCTCTAGTACCTTGCGAGCCCTTCACCGGGTTGACCTTGGGAAGTCCAAGAACTAAAATATATATATATATATTTATTTATTTATTTATTTATTTATGTTCTTTTTTTAATCAAAACATCCCAACTTACTAAATTGTAAGTTCTAAAGTTGACTTATTTTTTTCATTTGGACTAAGAATTTTTTGTGCAAGAATAGTTTTTTTTTGAAACTTTTGAGTACAATTGTTGACTCATGTAGTGCTCCTAGTCATATGCTTGTATTTGAGTAGGGTTGTTGTAAAATTAAATTCTTGGCATAGATCTAAAATTATATTTTATTTATTTGCGTAGTAATAATTTATTTCACTTTTAAATCGAATCCGGTCTTATCTAAAAGTAGTTTAGGTGAGTGTGTAGAAGATTGTTAGAAAGATATTACTCGATTTAAACAGAAGGGTGTCCTTTCTCGATGTCTAGAACTTACCCCAAGCTATCTTTGAAACATGTGCACTTTAGACAAATTAACCTTACAGAAATGATTTAGGCTTTTCTTTGGATAGTTTGAGCCTTTGCACCCATCCTCAATTTACTACCATTGTTCACACAAATTTGAGCCTTACACCTTTATTTGAACCACCCTCATCATTTCGGCACCAAAGCTAAAAATCCCAAAACCCAAATGAACACTTGAAATTTTGAGCTAAAATTGAAAAAAATATAGAAGAAAAAAAAGAGAGAAATATTTGGGTACGATTCTATGAAAAAAAAATATATGGGCATCAATTCAAAAGAAAAGGAAATAATCTCATAATGATATGCGGCCTAGGTATGCACATGCATACTTGGAATGATCCCAATTATGAAGATTCGTGATATAAATAAAAGAGAATGAGAGTGTTTCCCCTTAGAAAAATATGAGTATGGCGGTAAAGCTTCATTATTTTGTGGTAGTCATCATTTTCTTTTAGCTCAAAACTTTTTGTTTAAGTGGAATGCGCCTTCATGTTTATCATTGTTTACCTCACCCTTAAACCCAAGCCTTAAAATTTACCCTATTTAAGTCCTAATGATCCTTAGAGTTGATTTAGTAAGAAGTGCAGTGGAGAAGGTGCAAACAGGCAAGCCTATGGTCGTTGACATTGATGGATTTCTTTGGAGGCCACCCCGAGCGTTCAAGTCTAGTAATTTAAATCTCAGCAATCACGCTATTTTCTCCCTTTACATAACTTTTTGATTGACCGTCGACTCATTTTAAAAGTGATAATAAACAATTATAAAGCAGTCTAAATATCTCATAAATTAGTATTTATGCCAAGAACATCTTTTTACTAAAACATCTACGCATGTCAGCATAAAACTTTGCATTTTACTCTCTAGCTTTCATATTTCTTTCTAGCATTAATTTTTCCTACCCTTATGAAGAATGGTTTACTCGGGACGAGCAATGAGCAAGTATGGGGGTGTTTGATGAGTGATTTATTTACTCATCTTTTAGTTTAGGTTTATTATGTTTTGAATATAAAATCATGTTATTTATAGGAATTTTATCATATAAATCCTTCCATTGTTTATTTCATAAGCTAACTTAAGTTTATTTTGTGTTTTCAGGTATTCTGGGCTGTTTCGAGCAAAAAGTTAAATTACACGCCCCATGTCATGGGCGTGACCCATGGGCGTGTAACCTACGAAGTGTTCCAGACCTATTTCCGCCACTCCGAAGTCATTCCGTGAAGAAATTGCCAAGTACACACCCCAGGTCACGGGAGTGACCAAGGGCGTGACATCCAAGTCACAGTTGGGACCCGCCACCAGCATCCAGAGCGAGCTGCCACGTCATTTAGAGTTACACGTCCCAGGTCACGGGCATGACCATGGGGCGTGACATCCAGTCACGGGCGTGACTCGCCTCGCGCGCCTTCCCGCCAAAGATTTCCCGCCAGCTGCAAGATTTAGAGATTACACGCCCCAGGTCACGGGCGTGACCTAGGGCGTGACGCGCCCGAAACGCCTTCATTGAAGCCAGAACGCGCCCTCTCCGCACCAGCATCGATCACGCTCCTTACACACCCTTGGTCACGGGCGTGACCAAGGACATGTAACATCAAATTTCTGCCTATTTAAAGGGAGCTTCTCTAGAACTTCAGGGACGAATAATTAGGACTTAGACTCTTCTTTTCATGTTTTAATTTCATGTTTAGTAGCTCTTGTATGTCCTTTTTCTTATTAGCATTTGTAGTTTTCAATTCTATAGTTGTAATTTTTAATTCCTAGCTTGTAATCTTCTTTAGCAATTTAATAAAATAGTTGTTTTCCTCTCTCATTCCCCTCTCTTACTTTATCATGCACTTCTTTTTATTTTTGTTAAATTCCTCCATCTCCATGAGTAGCTAAAATATTATTAGTACTCGGCCAAGATGATCCAAGGAATGATATAAGTCATGAAATAATCTATAGTTGTTGTTTCTCTTTTCGAAAATGCTTAAGATTTACCCTTGATTTTAAGATAACGAGATTATATTTTCAATATATAATTCTTGTTCTTGTTTTCGTTCTTTAGTTAGCCGAGAGGCTCGTAAGACGAATCGATCACTCAAGGATAAAAAGAGAAGAATGCAATCCTCGAGAGAGGACGACGTTACCCTTCCGGATTGGAGTAAAAGCCAATAGCGGGATTCACTTCGATAAGGCGAGTTTTAGGGGTTTCGATTCTAGAACGAGAGTGCGATTGATCAACCTAAACTCAGGCGAGCGCATCCTCAAGAGAGGTGCGTTCATAATTCCGGAATCTCCACGGTCAAAGCTATTTTGTTAAGAGAATGCATTTTTATTCCTTGTTCTTATTTTTATCTCCAAGGTGATTCAAAGATCGAGTGCTAATCGTTCTTCTAATTCTTATTTTTATTTTCTTTTTGCAAAATCACCTCAAGTTTTAATTGATAAAATAATAGAGATTTTCTTGAAGTAAGAGTACTCAACCGCCCCGAGTCTAATACGACCTTGGTTTCTTACAACGTATACTACATTCGATACGGTACAGTTGCCGTTATCGTTTACAAGCATAGTTTTGCGCATCAAGTTTTTGGCGCCGTTGCCGGGGACACGGTTGATATTTCGAAACAAGAAATATTTATTAATTTTATCGTTCTCTTTCTTCTCCCCCTTCTCTTTAATTTTTTTTATAAAAAAATCTTAAAAAGCGCAATCTAAATTCTCGGAAAGGACGCTTTGGGCTTGAATTCCCATCATAGCCTCTAGTACCTTGCAAACCCTTCACCGGGTAGATCTTTGGAAGTCCGGGACTAATTTAACCCGCTTTTTGAAAAAATATATACATATATATATATATATAATAATAAAAATATTTTTTTTTAAAAATTCCATTCCATTCATTTGAGTAAAGGTTGTTTCCTTTTTATTTTTTTGATATGAAGGAATCTGAATTGGCCGTTAAGGTTGCCGAGCTTCGAAACCAACTTTATCTCTTACAAGCCGCACGAGAACGCCAATTTAGTTGTCATTATTGTGGTGCGCTTCATCAAAGTGAGGAATGTTATTTACATTCTTATTTTCAAAATAATTATTATGAAAATAATTTTCCTCAATATTATGCAAATAATTTTGATAATAATTACGATCATAATTTTTCATCTTTTAATAAAAATAATTTTTCAAACTTTGATGAAAATAATTTTTCTAATTTTAATGAGAGTAATTTTTTGGCGTTTAATAATTGTTCTTCTAGCTCCGAAGTAGATTATTCTTGGTGGCAAGGTCACCCGGATAGTTTTAGGGGCGATGAAGATAAATCTTTAGGTCAGAATTTTTGTTCTTCTTCTTTTGCGCCGCAATTTTCGTTCTCTAATTTGGGGGAAATTCCGCAGATCCAAATAGATACTTCCCCCGAAAATTTAGAGGAAAATATTATTTCGTCTAGTGCTTTTTCTAATTTTCATGAGAATAACTTTTCGGCTTCTAATAATTTTTCTTCTATCCCCGAAGTAGATTATTCTTGGTGGCAAGGTCACCCGGATAGCTTTCGGAGCGATGAAGATAAATCTTTCGATCCGAATTCTTGTGATAAGGCGAGTTTTAGGGGTTTCGATTCTATTACGAGAGTTCGATTGATCAACCTAAACTCAGGCGAGCGCATCCTCGAGAGAGGTGCGTTCATAATTCGGGAATCTCCACGGTCAAAGCTATTTTGTTAAGAGAATGCATTTTTATTCCTTGTTCTTATTTTTATCTCCAAGGTGATTCAAAGATTGAGTGCTAATCGTTCTTCTAATTCTTATTTTTATTTTCTTTTTGCAAAATCACCTCAAGTTTTAATTGATAAAATAATAGAGATTTTCTTGAAATAAGAGTACTCAACCGCCCCGAGTCTAATACGACCTTGGTTTCTTACAACCTATACTACATTCGATACTGTACACTTGCCATTATCATTTGCAAGCATAGTTTTGCGCATCAACATAGCATTAGCACACGTGCCAAGCTAAAGACATACATGATGACGCTCGTACACACATGATTTGAACTAAAATTTGACATTCATGCATTTATATTATATGCACGTAAGTTGATAGGATGATGGTATATCATCCTAAGTTAAGCATAACATCATTTCATGAATTCCCAGAGCAAGGTAACAACAAGAGCAAGTATCTACCCTTTGTCTGATCTGTGTCGAGTTAGGAAATTCTAGTTCCTAGCTGTTGTGTCTTAAGCTAAGTGGTTGTTCGTAATTGCAGTCGATGACTCCAGAGCGTAGTGCGTCGGAGTCGGCTCCCCAGTCAGAGGGTGAGTCTTTGGGTGCGCACAGTGAACAGGTAATTGCGGAGTTGCGTCGGAGTATCGAGGAGTTGTTGAGGCAAATGGTTGTGAAACAAGCGCAGTTTTTCTACCCAGGTGTTTTCAAGTTAAGGTTTTGACCTAGTTTATTCATTTGCTTGCGAATGTGGATTTGGGTTTTTGTTATCTCAATTCTGTGCGAGTTAAGGTTGAGGATGTTGAGCGTGCCTTCTTTTTTATTTGAGTTTTACTCGATGTTTTGGCTATAGAGCTTCGTAGGCGGTCATCGTTAGGTTATCGATTGTTGAGCAGTTTTTTCCCCCAGGTGATTCCAGGTTAGATTCTAATCTAATTATTAACTTTCAGCTTTGGTTCTAGTTTGTTTTCGCTCGTTTAGTTGCGTATCCAACCTTATAGCAGAGTTTAAAGTATATAACCGTTAGGCGCGCGTCCTTCTCGATTATGGTGCTACCCACTTATGCGTGGCTAGGCCTTTAGTAGAGCGTCGTGGTTTGACCCTCAATCGGGTTGGTGATCCCCTTAGTGTTAAGTTCCCTCTCGTTGTTTCTGTTGTGTCGAATCAGGGCTTTCATAGTTGTCCTGTCCTCTTAGGTGGTTTCGTAACTTTTGTTAATCTAAAGGTGCTAGACCTGGAGTTTTCATCGTGATTGTGGGTTCGGGCTGGTTGTCCAGGTTTGATGCTGTTATCCAACGCAAGGTAAAGTGTTTGGTCTTTAAGCTGGACATCGGTCAACCCTCGAGCGTGTTTGGCTTTCCGCGCTATGTTTTCCACGATTATTTCCGTGGTGTGTGCCAGGAGCCTTTAGTTCTCAATGGTGTTGCTTACCTTGTTTCTACGCTAGAAACCATTTTCGTTTTGTTGTGTATCAAAGATCTTCCGTGTGGTGCGAGAGTTCGCTGATATCTTCACCGTTAGTCTCCCTGGTTTTCTGCCTGTGTGAGTTGAGGAGTTTGTTTCTGACCTTGAGCCGGGTACCCATCCCATTGCTAGGATAGCGTACCCTTTGGCCCCGTGTGAGCTGGAAGAGTTGCGCACTTAGTTAGGTGAGTGGTTGCAGTGTGGCTTTATCTGGCCTAGTTCTTCGCCTTTGAGTGCTCTCGCCATGTTCTAGATTCTGTGCCTGAGTTGCAGCTAAGTCTGTCCTAGGTAGACCAGCCTATTCGTATCTTGGAGAAGCAAGATCGGGTGTTGCGAAGGAAGTTAATCCCTTTGGTGAAAGTCCTCTGGGGTAATCAGGATGTTCGGGGTGCGACCTGGGAGCTGGAATCAGTGATGAAGGAGTCTTATCCTCATCTGTTCGTCTAGGTTTCCCCGGTAAGTTTCCGCCTTCTGCGCATTTCCTTGTTTGGTTTTGTTGTTGCAAAGTTTCTGGGAAAAACTTTTTGTTAGGAGGGGTGACTGTAACGCCCCAGGTTTTCTTATAATTATTTTAGAGGGCGTTACCGTTTCCGGAAATGTCGTCGTTCGTCGAGTCGTTTATGCAATACACGTTAAGGAAATATCTATTTAGGAATGTATACATATATATAGATTTTTGAGTGCAAATAGTTACTTTATTATATGATCATACTTGCGGGTATCTAAAACCACAAAACGCTATTAGTAAATATATAGATGCAGACCTAGGGATTCGAATTGGTATATACCTGTGCACGTGTTGGCTCATATTTACCAACTCGAATAGATGAACCATAGATATTAACTTATATATAATACTTTATATATATAAATACATAATAAATTTAGGTAAAGCATATATAGGATTAAAATCCCTAAGACCTCTCCATTTCTTCCTGTGCAAGTCTCGAGCATCCTGGGAGAGAGCGAGGGTTTCTCGGTGTTGCCGGCGTCGGAGGCGTAGGCCGTCGGAGGGGATTTAGAGGTTGTCGGGGCTTGATTCTATCGCCGGAGCGGGGTTGCGGAGAGTCCTCGTTGGTTTCGGCAGTGGATGCGAGGTCTTCCGGCCATGGATTTCACTTTGACGAGTGGTATCGGCTCGCGGTTCAGGCAAGAAAACCTCTCCCCTCCTCTTTCCTCTTCCCCCCATTCCTTTTGTTTGCTTGAGCTGGTGGTGAGTTGGGTTGGCAGTTTCATCCTTATGCTTGATTTTACCTATTTATGTTGAAATTTTGTTTCTTGATGCTCAAGGTTGCTCCAGGCCTCTGTGCCGAATCTGATGCTCGGTTCACCTTTTTGTTCACCTTGCCAGTTCCTGATTCAAATTGTTCTTATTATTATGCTAAAATTTCTGAATTTCTGGATATTTAGTACCTTTAAAAATCGGTTGAGAGGGGGCTGTTATATGTTTATACAGCTCGACCTCTTTGGGGCCGCTGCATTTAGCTCCAGTCGATTTGTTTGGGGCGGCTGCACTTGAGGTTGTCGAAAATTAATTGCCGTTTTTTTTTTCTTTTCTTTGATAACATGGGGCTGCTGCCCTTTTGGTTTGCTGCTCCTTGTTGATTCAGGTTTGCTCCCTGTATTTATTTTATTTATATAGGGGCTGCTCTTACTCCTGTGCATCTATTGGGGGTTTAATTTGGGCTGGTTTGCTGTTATCTTCTTAGAGGGCTGCAGTTATACTTTTATTAGGGGGCTGCTCCTTGAGTTGGTTTATTAGGGGGCTGCTCCTTGAGTTTTATTTATTTGGAGCTGTCGGAATTGTTTTCTTTTCCTGGGAGCTGCTCCTTGAATTGGTTTACTTGGGGCTGCTCCTTGGGTTTATCTAATTAGGGGTTGTGGTATTATGCTCTAGATGGGGGCTACTTCTGGAGTTCTGTTCTAATTGGGGACTCATGCTAGCTGTTTTTTTTTACATCTCCTGTTAACTTACATGTGGGGTTATGATGGTAGCTTAATTCATTTTCCTGTTAACCTTTAGATTGGGAGGTGCCAGTAGTTTCTCCAAGTCCCTGTTAATATTTATTTTGGGCTTATCGTGGTTATATGCATGGTTCATATAGGCTAGTTCCGAATCGTGGTCACTTGTTAATTTGGGGCTGCCTCTTTCCTTGTTTAAATGGGGGGCTGTTGTTATCAATTAATTTGGGGCTGCCCTTTGTTTTCTTATTTATGGGGCTGCTGCTGCTGCTATCAATTAATCTGGGGCTGCCCTTTGTTTTCTTTCTTTTGGGGCTGCTGCTGTTCCTTTTTCTGTTTATTTGAGGGGGTTACCTTATCACACTTTAATGGGGGGCTGCTGCTATGTGCACTTGAATTTGGGGCTGGTACTATGTGGTTCTATTGGGGGCTACTCTACCTTCTTTCCCTGTTAATTTTCTTGAAGGGGACTGCTATTTATGAGGGCTGTTTTATGGGGGATGCTCCTTGGGTTTGGTTATGCTAGTCCCGAATCGTGTTTATGTGTTTAACTCTGCATATCCCTTATAATTTCTTGGCTAAGCCTTAAATGCTTGTCCCGATCCTGGGCTGATTCTGGATGGTAACATCTGGATAGCTTTGTTTTGTTTATAACTACTCGGCTAACATCTGGATAGCTTGACTCCGATTTTAATTCCATGGCTAAACCCTAGATAGCTTATTTCCTGATTATAACAGCATGGCTCAACTCTGAATCATTTTAAATTACTGATTATATGTACTTGGCTAAAATATGGATGCTTTGTTTTGTTCGAGCCCTATATCCATTTCACTTAAGGGCGGCTTCATTCTTTTAGTAACTCTATCAATTGCTATTAAGCGACTGCGCACTTTTAGTGCAAATGCTAAAGTTTATTTCCCTGTATCAAATATAAGATTTATTTTGTTTAGTGGCTGCCATATTAGTTGTGGGTCGGCTAGCTGTTGTGGTAATCTTTTTGCTCTTGTATTGAACCACATTGCCGCCTCGGGTGAGATCTGGATGGTTTTGTTGGCTATGTTCTGATGGTCTAGCCGGTTAAATTCCATGGGATTTTGTTTCCTAATTCCCGGCGGGTATGGGGAATTAGATCCTAAACTCCCTGGGAATTTCCATTGCTAGTGCTCGATAATTCAACGAAACCATTATTTGCTAATGAGGAATGTCTTGTACTTGCATTTTTGGATTCGAGCTTTTCACCCATTCCAATCGTTGACAATTTCATCCTTACAGAAAAGTGATCTTTTATGGTGTCTTGTCATGCCTTATTCTTCGTACCGTTGCATGAGGTTCGCTAGGAGCCAAGTTTGGACTCGCTAAGTGTTTTCAAATAAACCGTTGAGCTTTGTTCAGGTGTTTGACCTTCGTGTCATGTTTTTCTTCGTCTTGTTCCCGCACCAGACCTGGCATGGTGTCGGCTTTTCTGAAATCCTATTCCCCCACCTGACACTCCTATGTTTGCTATGTGGGATTTAGGAGCTATGTAAGCTATGTTGTTTAATTCTCCAGGATAGTTTTGGTGAGTGGTTCCTGATCTCTATGATCTTCGTTGTTTAAACGTTCTGAGTATTCTCTGGTAAACTGCACCGTGGTATAGTTGTATACTTATATATATCCATATACTTATGTATATGATTATGCCCTGTTTTGGCTTTTTGGGTGGCAGTGGACCACCCTGTTTTGGCTTTTTGGGTGGCAGTGGACCACCCTGTTTTGGCTTTTTGGGTGGCAGTGGACCACCCTATTTTGGCTTTTTGGGTGGCAGTGGACCACCCTGTTTTGGCCTTTTGGGTGGCAGTGGACCACCCTGTTTTGGCTTTTTGAGTGGCAGTGGACAACCCTGTTTTCTTTTGAGCTGATCAGTCTCAAGTTCTTAAGCACATATGCGTATATATGTGTATTATGATAGTATATGTATGACTATCACATCTGAGCCGCAATGGTGGACACGTGGTGGGCTTTGATTCTGTTGACTATTACCTTCTGGTGCAGGCTTTTCTTCTTACCGAGTGCACTCATTTGAGCTGGCTCGGGTTGTTGTAAGATTAGAGATGTTTACCTGCTTAGCTTTCTTTTATGCACTCTCTTATTTCTCTTATTGCTAAATCTTGGTTTTCTTGCACCCTTTTGGGCTGAGGCATTCTTTTCTTATGAATGTCTCAGGTTCAGGACTTTAGCTGTCGCAGGAGTTAGAGCGGCGTTGTTCGGGTCTCCTGTCAAGGCCCTTCCTCTCTTCTAGGTAGGAGGCAGTTTTTTTTGTTATTTTCCTTCTTTCCTGCGGGTTCGTGTCAATTGTTGGCGCCCGTATGGCTTGTATCTTTAGATTACTTGCTAGTTGTAATGTTGTTACTTTTGGGTTGTTTACCTACTTGCTCTCTGGGAAACTTTATGCTAGGATGCATTAGTTACTTTATTGATATAAAAATGTCATCCTTGCATATCATGATTTTTAATAAATGTCACATGTTTTGAAAATCGTAGGAAATCCTTTCTTACTATACTAAACATAGATATGAGCATATCAGTTCTGGGATATTTATTTTCACGCTCATGTAGGCTAAAAACAAACCTATTTTCCGCTACATATGTATAGTTTTCTCATTGTGGACTAGATGATCCACCGGACCGAGGGAAGCGGTCTTAAGCTAAAATGAAAAATCTCTCTTTTAATCCAAACACATATGTTTTTTTTATAAAATTATCGTAAGGAGTGTTGCCTGAGCGTCTGTAGTCGTCTCCTGCAGGCGTGGAATCACGACGCGTATTTTCCCCTTGCTCTGATAATATGTATTATATTCTTGGGAAAATGCGGGTTGTGACAGGGATGAACAGGTTATGTCCAAGAGTGAAGATCATTCTAGGCTTATCTCAGCTCTTGGTTGGCGTTCAGCACAACTTTCCACCCTCAGAAGTACAGAGGCGCAAAACTCCACCATCTTTGACCCAGGATGAGATTTAAGGAGACTAGGCTCTGAATTTGTGAAGGACACAGATGCCCAGGTGCGACTGATTTGAGTTAGGATGTTGGGGCCCAGAGCAGCCAGGTCAGGTATTACGATGTGTGGTATCGTCAAGTGGAGTTCTAGGTTGGAGACAGGATGTTCAGGAAGATACGTCTGATGCAGGGAGTCTTGCAGGTTCGCAGGTGGAAGAAGCTCAGTCTGAGATAGATGGGGCTCTACATGATCCTGGAGTGGATTAGCCTGTTGGCTTATAGACTGGAGTTACCGCCGGAGTTAGCAGGATTGCACGACGTCTTCCATGCCTCCTCCTTTAGGAAATCTCTACTACGACCAGAGTAGAAAATTTCTACTATAGATGGCCCTGTAGCCTCCAATTGATTGATTCACCTGGAGCCGGTCCGGTTAGATGGCACGAAGATGTGGGTCTTGCGGCGCAAGAAGGTCCTGCATATCAAGGTCATATGGAGAAATCATGGACAGGAGAAGCTTATCAAGGATCCTCTAGAACTGATGTAGCAGAGATAGTCGGTGCTCTTCGAGTCAGGAATAACTTCCATTCTTAGGGGATGTTACGTTCAAGCACTTGCGGTAGAAGCCCCGCAGACCTAACCTGAATTTTGGGGACGAAATTATTTTTTTGTTTATTGGAATTTGTAACATCCCCCAAACAACTAGACCCCTTGAGTGGTTTTGTCAGGAATAGGTCATGACAAAACCCTAGGAAGCTTGAAGAGACCACTTGGCCTTAGCCAAGAAGAAGGAAACCACAGTGGTCTGCAAATAGCAATTTCCATTTAACAAGCATAGGGTTGGACTTAAGGGCCTCACCTTGACCCTTTGACCCCACCATAGCATACCTAACCCTTTAAGGGTCCACTTAGAGCACCAAGGACCCATTGGGGTCAACCAAAGAGGCCAAATTGACCAAAGTCAACCCTAAACCTAAATTGGTCAAAGTAGCCTAATTAGGGTCAATTGACCTCCACCACACAAAATTGACCTTGACCCTACCCTTATAAGGATATTAGGGACCCAATGGACTAAAAACCCCCCATCATGGGGCCACCAATTTGGCCAATTTGACCTAAGTCAACTCTAACACTTTTTTGGTCAAATTGCCCTATTGTGGGTCAATTGGCCTCCACCATGCCAAATTGACCCTACCTAGACCTTCCTAACACTTAACGGAGACCAATGGGTTACTACCCACCCATTGGTGTCAACCCAAATGGTCAAATTGACCAAAGTCAACTCCACCCTAAATTTAGGTCAAAATGACCTATTTTGACCTAATCAAGCCCAATCCACTTGGGCTAGACTCAATTGAGGTGGTCCACCACCTAATGGGGTTGGGTGCTACTGGAATTGCCATTCAATTTCAAGAAATTCGGTCAGGAGAGAGAAAATCCCATTTTCCGCAAAAATGGTGGAGAGAGAAAGAGAGAAGTAAAGACATTCATGGCCAAGGGGAGGCTAAAAGCCTCCCCAATTGATGGATTCGCTCCCTCTATCAGTTATGAGAAGTTTAGGAGGTTTTCCAGCCCACATGGGGGCTGATTTTGGATGTTTTAACCATGGCTGAAATTCTCCTTTGATGACCATTAATGGCATTCAAGGTATAACCCCTCCTCTCCCTCGATTAAGCTCTCTATCATCTTCAAAAGACTGAGAGGAGTGAAACCCCCAACCATCCAAAGGAAATCGTGCTGTGGAGGCTCAGATCGGCAAGGGGCACAACTTGAAGGGGGGCGGCCATGGCAAATCCGGGAAACAACCACCCTCAAGCCAGATTGGAGGTCTGGTTCTTCTCCTCCTCTTTGGATATATCTTAGATCAAAATAGGTGAGAAATTGGGCTCAATTGAGCCTATCCAAGGGAGAAAAATCTGAAATTTTCCATGAAAAAGACTTGGTCGGGTTCGCCGGAAACCGCCCCTCCGGCGGCCGTGCCGCCGCTCGGCGATAGCCACCACCTCAACGGAGGTGGTGGTGGAGGTGGTGGTGGTCGGCCAGGGAGGTGGCTGGATGGCCGGGAAAAGAAGGAGGAAGTGCTACAAGTCGGTGCGATCCTGGCCCTTGGCTGGAGGAGGAAGATAAAGGGATGCCCATGAAATTGCTTCAAGATCTGTGCTGGATCATATAATATAAATGTTTATTTAATGTATTTTCTGTCACACTTTTTGCTGTACCTAGATTAATTTAATAAAAATACTTAGGCCCTCTACAGAAAAAGTGGTCAACACCAAAGTTGTAGCCCTTGGAGTCTACTTTATTTTAAAATTTATTTCACTCCAAAAGGAATTCTGTAGCTCCCTGTAGGTCCATTTCGGTGGGACTGGTCCCCAGTGTAGGACAGCCACCATTTCTTGAATAACTTTTGATTGGGTCATGGGATTGACTTGAAAATTGAAACCTAGGCTACTTATATCAACCCCCTTATCATATCAAGAGATGGGAATTTTAGGAGAATCTTTTTCTAAGGTCTTTGTAATAATTTCATAAATCAAATATTAATTAACCATTGGGTCAAATGACCTTTAATGCCCTCCAAATTTTGGTGGGTACCTCTTAGGGTTATTATATGACCCTGGTAAAAATTTCAGCCCAATTGGGACTGATTTAGATAGGTAATTTGTTAACCCAAGTTGGGTCAAATTAGGTCTAAATTGGGGTATGGTGTTTATCTTGGGGTATGGTGGTCAAAACTCATCACCATGAGTTGAAACCTTGACCACTAGTTTAGGATCACCTAAAACACCCCCATGACTGAGTTGGTGTTGTGTGGAGGTGGATATGCCCTAGGACCCTAGATTTACCCCTTGGGTGCATATAGAGCTTTGTGAAGGACAAGTGGTCAAAAGCTATATAATGGTCATGGAACTTGGTGGATAAGTTCATAGGGTGCAAATAGGCCCTAGGTAATTTTATAAGATTTGTAGGAACAATTATACCCTTGAAATCGGTCATAACCCCTTTAGGGAAATTCCTTATAAGAGAAATTTACATGCTTAAATGGTTTTGGATGATGATGAAACTTTGGTAGTGTCTTTATTATCATGATATACACCTCTGGTAATTTTTGTGTATTTAATTGAATGATTTAACCAGTACTTCATTCACAAGGCATTTATTTTGTCTTAGGCTTAAGAAACATAATTGAGGGTCCAATACTCTTTGATAAACTGTTCAAATTGGTGATGGGACATTTCAGAGCATTAGGAAGCTCTGTGAATTTTTATATAATTTTTAGAGACTTAAATGAGTAGGCTACTTCACAACTTATCTTATTTGAGGATTTCTTAAAGTATTTATTTAAGTGAGCAAATGATTTCCATAAATCCTGAAATTTAGTCAGTAGACTTTTCTGATGAATACAAAGGTCTGGTAATTTTCCGCTAATTTTGATGTAAGTATTTTTGTTGGTTCCTTCATAAATTTACAAATTTCGATATAAGTCGAATATTAAAAATAGAGGACAATTCCTTACTGTAAAAATATGATATGTTGTATTTGCTGATATTTAGTCATCATAGATTTATCATAATTTTATGGAGGCCATATCAAAAGAATATCTTACACTTCATGTTCATTATCTTACTTGGCAAATGTTTGGAGAAATTAAAATAAATGCTAAATAAATAAGGAAAAATATGATTCTCTGGATTTAGTCTTATAACATCATGATAGACTCCCAGTAATAATATTGAGTCAGTTGGATGAATATTTGGAGTACCTCCCATTATGCAACTCGTATGACTCTTTTGGTCTGCGTATAGTAAAACTGTAAAAGTTGAGTTATTTATGGATCAGTAGGTGGGAATGGAAGGTAGATAGTGTACCAAGCCTAGTTGAAGAGATTGAAGGTCACCAAAAAGGGGTTTAGGTGATGAGAGTGTGCTTGGTGAGTTAAGGGTAAAGTTGTGCTCGGGATAGACGAAAGATCGTCTTTCCCGTGGGGGGTCAGAATATTCTTAGGGTAATCCAAGTGTAAAGGTAAAAAGAAGGGTATTCTTATGGGTAGAAACCAATAACACTAAGTGTCTTGAGAAAAGGAACCTTGGGGTGTCATCTCATTATAGTTCCTAGTACCGTAGCGAGCCCCTTACAGGGTAATCCTCGAGAAGTCCAAGAATAAACAAAAATTGTAGGGTTATGTTGTTATACAAGATTGACTTAATAATATGCTCACTCACACTCCGTTATCACGGGTATATTAGTCGGTTTGGTCTTATGAGCGGTAGGCTCAGAGGTTGTAGCGGCAGACTAATTAGTCTGGTGAGCTTGTGACTCAGTAAGGTTATTGATGACGGGCAGGTTGGCCCGGGGAGCCTATGGCTCAGAAATAGATAGTAGAACATATTTGCATGTGCACGAAGGTGGTGGGTCTTTGGTATTGGACGGTTGTTCACACCGACGTCAATACGTTGACTCGGTAAGTGTGGAATTTGCACTTATCCACAAGAGTCTGGTGGTCCAGCCAGTAAGAGTACGCAGATGCTCCACGGTTTGGCGTTGAGGCGTACGATGGGTCTAGGTTAGGTAGTGTGAATACCAACCTAGAGGTGGGCGAGGCCCAAACCACCGCTTCCGTTTGCCACTACGGGAGTATCCTGGGAGTCTAGCTAGCTCCAAAAAGGGGGAACTAAAGGTCTGTGCGCATAGATTCAAAGTGTGTGAGTTGCACTTGTATGAACATAGCATAAACTGCATAACTTGGCATGTCATGGCATAAGCATTGCATTTCAACCCCTACCCCTATAGTATTAATTGGTTATGGGACTTTTTATACGATAGGCTCTGCTAAACGACCCCTGGTTTATAGGTTTGTATGGGCATTTCTATAAGTCAATGGTTACTTTTCTATTGTATACTTGTCTTTACTTACCGTACTTTACTTGCTCTTTACTATGCTTATTTTCTGCTTTAATTATTTATAATCACATGTGTAGTGTAGAACATTTCCTGTAGACTAGATCCGCTGTCATCTGCTTTTGTTTATACCCTTTGTTGTCCTCCGCTTCATCCCTCCCGCACGGTGCCTAGGATCCATTGGGGGTGGGGTGGGGAACATAAGGCTTAGTCTTTTTGACTAATGGTCGGTGGACCTTATCATTTTAGGGGATCGAGGAGACGCAGCAACACCAGAGGCCAGTGCAGACGGAGGCGGGCCAGTCTAGTACAGGAGCACAAGATTCAGGATCAGTGAGTGATTAGTAGTTAGCTTCCGCGAGTGATCTTGTAGTGAGGACATGATGTACAGGGCATGAGCCCTTTATTATTGTAACCTTTGTTATTTCAGTTATACAATGTGGACATTTATATATATATATATATATATATATATATATATATATATATATATATAACATGTGATTTGTGGACTTGAACTTCTATTGTTCATTTATACATTTCTTCTTCTGTGATCGATATGGCTGGCAGGAATGGCGCTTTGTAGTGGCGACCTTCCCGTGTGTTGGTGTCACCGCAAAGCGGTGGTTCTGGGCATAAAACCCTGGTTTTGAAGGGGAAAAAATGGGGTCTTACACCTCACACATCTCACCAAAAATATCATTGCCCAGCAAGGTGTCATCTTTAGGGAGGCGGCAGGAGAAAAAGGTAATGAGTGAGGCTTCCTCTATGGAGGAGGGATCAACCTTCTCACGTAAGAGGATGCGCTCATCATTGCCTTGAGCAGAATGCTCCAAGTCCTCCTGAAGTACCTGTGAAGACTCAACCTGCACAGGCTCAGATGATGAAGGGGGTTAGGAAATAAAAGAGAAGAATAACTTAAATAATCAAAAATTGGGGGTGAAGGAGAGTTTAGTTCTTAATATCTTTTTAGGTTATTTCAAAATAGGGATATATATAAGTGTAATGCTGAGTTAAGAAAGATAAACACAAACAGATCACAGCACAGCACAGGAAATAAAATATAAAACAAAGCAAACCAGAAGACACAGGAAATATAGTAGTTCCCCAATCAACCTGGGTACATCTACTCTTCTACCCACTGGTAGGAATCCACTACAGGTTTTTGATCAGGTGCCCTGCCACCAAGGGGTTTTTGATCAGGTGTCCACACACCAAGTGAGCTTTTGATCAGGTGCTCTAACCAAACCACAGGTTTTTGCTAAGGTGCCCTGTCACCGAGAGTTTAACTTTTGAAGGGAGTTATAACCCTTTGTACAGGAAGGAATAAAGAAAACAAAAAGTTAAAGTGTTCTTCTCTTTTCTGAGAAGACTCTAGAGATCTTGATGGGTTGTTGAGATTGGATCTCTGAAGATGATGTTGAAGACCTCCCCCTATCTGATTGAATTGATGACAGTTTGTGGAGGCTTCTTCTCTTGATTTTAATAACTCATTTTCTTCTTATGCAGTTTGATCCTGAGCAAATGATATTGTTTGGTGTCTCGGGATGAAGATGATCTGCAAGGAGGAGTTAGCAAAACAAAGATAGAGAAAAATATGTTTCTCTGTTCTGTATATTGTATCTGTGTGTTCTCGTTTTTCTCTTTTATTTCTCTGTCTTTTTATAATCAGGAGAGCTTCTCTCTTATTTTGAATTCCTTTTCGGGAAAAGAAAAGAGATAAAGTCTCTTTAATTATCTTGACTCCTCAAGAAGATAAACTGTCGTCCTTAAGCTTTTCTGCAATGGCTATAACATTTAGTGTTGCAATGGCTATAATGTTAAGGCATCAATATATAGCAATATATAAATAGAAATGATACAATATTGCTTTAATCAGATATAAGAATATTAGTCGAACTGAGAATATCTAAATTATAGATCTGGTAGAAATTCGTCGAGCTCAGCTTCAAGTTCGTCGATCTGAACATTTAATTCGTCGTTCTGAGCTTCTGTTGAAGATTCGTCAAACGCAGCCTTTCGTCGACCGCTGAGACGGCTGGATTTCATCGAGTGCTGAGATAGCTGTTCTTCGTCGAGCGCTGCTTGGATTTCGTCGATCGCATCTAGGATTTCGTCGATCGCAGCTTCTCTGATTCGATCGCATTATATTTATATTATTTTCTTAGTCTTCTGACTTAAGGGAATTTGATCTAAGTTATAAGATATGTCATGATAGAAACTTAGACATTAAAGATGGATCCTGACTCAAATCAAAACTAAGGTTCCAACAATCTCCCCTATTTGAGTTAGGATACAGATTTATATTCTCCCCATAAAATTAACAGGGATCCTAATCCAAATCAAAACTAGTGGTCTGGTAATCTTCCCTATTTGATTTTTAGGATGCTAAATTTCATCTTCTTTTAATTTCTCTTCTTTTAATTCTTCTTCTTTTAATTCCATTTCCTTTAATTTCTACAGCTTTTGATGGATTTTGATTTCTTAGATTTTGATTCCATTAAAATCTTGAATTGCTACAGCTGTTAATGGATTCTAAGGAATAATTTTTAGGAGCATTGCCTGATACCTTCCTTCTTGCAGAATCTCCTTATCAGAAGAGACTCACACTCAGTGCTATGATTATTTCCAATCAATGCAACTCTAGTAGAATGCTCAAACATGATTTTTGGAGAAAAATCTGTAAGAACATGAAGTTATCTGACTTTGCTTTTAAGATAAAAGAAAATTAAGTAAATCTTTAGAGTGGAGTTTAATGGTGAAAAACTGGTGAAGCCTTATAATTGGATATATTGGCCTTTTTATCTCATTAAAATATAAATTTGAAAACATTTTCTGATTTTGTTGATGATAAAATATTCCTTTTTCTTTAGCCTTAATTGACTTATTTTTCAAAGAAATAATTTGTTCTTCTGATATTTTCAAATTTTCTTTAAGTTTATTAGAAGTTAAATTGTTTATTGTTAACTCTTTTCTGATTTTATTTTCAGATTTTATTAAATCTGTATATGGAATTTTAGAATCTGATTTGATTTGTCCTGAAGTAAAATTAGGAGTTGAAGTTACCTCAGTTACCTTATCTGATTCAGATTCAGATTCTGCATCTGAGTAGTGGTTTGAGCCATATATGGCCAACATGCAGAATCTTCTGGCCTTTTGGTCTTCCTCTTCTTCTTCTTCACTTAAACTTGAAAATGGTTATGCATCATAAATACAGTTAGTGGAAGAAGTGATTAAAAAATCTTCTTGTGCCATTAGATTTTAGAAAAAAACCTTTTTAAACAAAAACTTAAGAACTATTTGATCTTTATGATTCAGGTGTTAGCCTGTATATAAAATCAACTACCCTCTGATAGCAATTGAAAGTGCAATTGAATATCAGTTGAAGGTGATTAATATAATCAGTCTTGCTTTGATACCAATTGAAGGAGAGTTTAGTTCTTAATATCTTTTTAGGTTATTTAAAAATAGTGATATATATATATAAGTGTAATGCTGAGTTATGAAAGATAAACACAAACAGATCTCAGCACAGCACAAGAAATAAAATATAAAACAAAGCAAACCAGAAGACACAGGAAATATAGTAGTTCCCCAATCAACCTGGGTACATCTACTCTTCTACCCACTGGTAGGAATCCACTACAGGTTTTTGATCAGGTGCCCTGCCACCAAGGGGTTTTTGATCAGGTGTCCACACACCAATTGAGCTTTTGATCAGGTGCTCTAACCAAACCACAGGTTTTTGCTAAGGTGCCCTGTCACCGAGAGTTTAACTTTTGAAGGGAGTTATAACCCTTTGTACAGGAAGAAATAAAGAAAAGAAAAAGTTAATGTGTTCTTCTCTTTTCTAAGAAGACTCTAGAGATCATGATGGGTTGTTGAGATTGGATCTTTGAAGATGATGTTGAAGACCTCCCCCTGTCTGATTGAATTGATGACAGTTTGTGGACGCTTCTTCTCTTGATTGTAATAACTCATTTTCTTCTTATGCAGTTTGATCCTGAACAAATGATATTGTTTGGTGTCTCAGGATGAAGATGATCTGCAAGGAGGAGTTAGCAAAACAAAGATAGAGAAAAATATGTTTCTCTGTTCTGTATATTGTATCTGTGTGTTCTCATTTTTCTCTTTTCTTTTCTCTGTCTTTTTATAATCATCAGGAGATCTTCTCTCTTATTTTGAATTCCTCTTCGGGAAAAAAAGAGATAAAGTCTCTTTAATTATCTTGACTCCTCGAGAAGATAAACTGCCGTCTTTAAGCTTTTCTGCAACGGCTATAACATTTAGTGTTGTAACGGCTATAATGTTAAGGCAGCAATATATAGCAATATATAAATAGAAATGATATAATATTGCTTTAATCAGATATAAGAATATTAGTCGAACTGAGAATATCTAAATTATAGATCTGGTAGAAATACGTCGTGCTCAGCTTCAAGTTTGTCGATCTGAACATTTAATTCATCGTTCTGAGCTTCTATTGAAGATTCGTCGAACGCAGCCTTTCGTTGACTGCTGAGATGGTTGGATTTGGTCGAGCGCTGAGATAGCTGTTCATCATCGAGCGTTGCTTGGATTTCATCGATCACAGCTAGGATTTCGTCGATCGCAGCTTCTCTGATTCGATCGCATTATATTTATATTATTTTCTTAGTCTTCTGACTTAAGGGAATTTGATCTAAGTTATAAGATGTGTCATGATAGAAACTTAGACATTAAAGATGGATCCTGATTCAAATCAAAACTAAGGGTCCAACAGGGGGAGTGGTCCTGGTCTCACTCCCAGCAGGATCCAAGGATAGATCACTGTCATCATCGTAAGTATCATAGCAAGGGGGACCCGTGAACTCAAGGACCTCGGTGGTGAGTTGGACATCCTCGTCCCATGAAGAAGTGCAAACCTCCTCATCAGAAAGAGCATCCTCATCATCCCACCTTGGATCAGCCTCAGGCTCAGAATCATCACCCTGCTCAATTACTTCGACAGGATCATAAAAAATATGTGTAGAAAAATCTTGCAATGAAACTGGAGGAACAAAAAGATTTGGTTCCTCCGCAAAAAGATCCGCCAATGCCTCTCCAATGGAAAGAATACTTTCTGCATCCCACTCAGGTGCATCTAGGAGCTCCCATTCCTCTCATTGTTGGCCAACAGATGAGTGATCGTTATCACTAGGAGTGAAGCCATACACAGGGAGTGAGGAGTCCATGCATGGGATAAGCTCGGGGGTAGAGGGCACGATTGCCTCCATAGGTAAAGAATGAGTGATAGGGACAATGTTGTTATGAGTGAAGGAGCAGAGGTTAGGATTGAAAAGACTAGGACAGTCCTTCAATTCATGACCCTCTCCTCGACACAACAAGCAAACAAAGTTCCTACACTGCCTAGCATTTAACTCCTTCATTAGGTATATATAATAAATCATCTTGTCATAAGTGCTAGGAGAAATATCCTATGATGACATTTTCAATAATTAAAGCAGATAAAACGAAACTGAAATACTTTGCAAGGAAATTTACACAAACTAATAAAACTCCTTGGATTAAACTTACCTAAAACTTTAAAATAAGAGAGAAAGAAATAATAACAAACAATATATAATTAAAAGGCAAACAAAAATAATTAGGCGACTATACACACTGGGAGAACTACTATCTCTTGTCTCCCTCTACAGCAACTCAAGCGACTGTGTTACCCGACAATGATGCCAAAAACTTGATGCGCAAATCTTAGCACACCGCTATAGGCGGTAGCAAGACTGCGGCACGAAACGGCAGTGTACCGATCGTTCAAGTAATATAAAATATGGGAGTGAATCCCCAAGTATCGAATCTCTAACGAACACAGTAAGGTGGAGTTTACTTTTGAGGAGGGACTTGAGATTGAAGTCCTTTTGGCCGAATGGATTGCGGAAAAGGGGGGTTTTGGTTTATGGAAAATAAAAGAAAATAACTACAACTATGTTGAAATTTTGAAGTGAAGTGGAGGAGACCGGGTGGTCTGATTTTGGGAGACCGCCGAGACCGCGCGGTCTATGTTTGTATTCTGCCGGTCTGGCTCTGCCGGTCTGTTCTGGAGGACTGCTGGTTCTGCCGGTCTGTTCTTGATTGTTGTGGTCTGTTCCCGAGTTGGTCTGCTGGTTGGCATGTCTTCTTTGTTGGAAGACCGGGTGGTCTGTTCTTATGTGTGACCGCCTGTCCGGGCGGTTTGTGCTTGGCGATCTAGAGACTTGTTCTAAGCCGACCAGATGGTTCTTGTTTGCTCCTGGTGATCTAAGGGAGGAGCGATCTTGTGCCCGCGCAGCTTGTGCGTGGTCTCGTGTTCGCGCGACCTGTGCGCGATCTGTCTGCTGATCTGCGGTCTTGGTCGGATGATCGTCCAAGTTGTGTTATCGCGCGGTCTGCCTTGTGAGACTGCTGTCAATCTGACGGGTGGTGATTGTACCTCTCCTGTCCGGTGACGACATCCGTCTACCTGCCTATAAATAGGGGTACAGGGCCTGTCATTCATAACGAAAACTGTAAGAACTGAGCCTGGGTTAATTCGTGCGGTCCCACTTTGAGGTCGGGTGGTCTCGGAAGCGAGTTGACTGTTTGTTGTGTTCGCAGGTTTGCGGTCAGCAGGTTGCGGTCTCCTTCCTTGGTGATTCCCAGTGGCTTGAATAAACAGTTCGGCAGCGGTCAGTCTGCGAACTGGTTTATGTTCGCTCTTGTGCTGTTCGCAGTGAGCTCAGCGATCTGGCGACCTTCAGCGGTTAGGCGATCTGAGTTGCAGTCTGGCGACAGCTTTAATTCTTCGTTCCAATAAAGCTCCAGTTCATGCAGTCTGAGGTGCGGTCTTGCAGTGCTGGAAGTCTGTCCGGTTTCTATTCGCGTGATCTCAGGTCAAGTCGGGCGACTTCTGGAGTCTAGCGGTCTGTGCGGTCTCAGCTTGTCTAACCGCCAGATTTTTTTTTGGTGTGTTTTGTTCTTCTCGTCTCCGTGATTCTGATGAATCATGTCTCGCCATGTATACCTCGCACTGTAAATGAAGTTTGTGATTCAATAAAGTTTCTTGTGTTGCTGTGTGGCATTGTGGTTGTTTGGCTTTAACTCAGTTGATGCAACTCCTGCTTACTCCTAAACGATTCAAATCAAAAAATTTAACATGGTATCAGAGGGAGGTTATTGGAGTGGATAAGCAGTGTTCAACTTGAGTTGCCATCGTCTTTGTGAAGAAGAGACCACATAGATTTCCATGGAAGGTGGATACGCAAGAGGGCTTGGTATTGAACTCCTTACATCGACTAACTATAAGAAATGGAGGTCGTGTATGGAGAGCTATTTACTTGGCGAGGATCTATGGGAGATAGTTGGAGGAGAAGACACACAAGAGGTATTTCTAGCAGGAGATAATATGGCAGAGGTGAGACTTTGGAGGAGGACGGATGTTAAGGCAGAGTTCACTCTCAAGAGGGCTATCTCATTGGAGTTGTTTGATCACATCATTGGATGTAAATCTGTCGCTGAGATTTGGACGTCTTTGGACGGGTTGTTCAATAAGAAGAATGTAGCTCGGCTATAGTTTCTTGAAAATGACTTGGCGAAGGCCTCTCAAGGCGATCTTTCTATTTCTACCTTCTTTCTCAAGATGAAGAACCTCACAGCAGAGATTTCTGCATTGGACCCTGATGAGCCCATCTCGGAGGCAAAACTGAAGAGGTATATCATCCGCGGGTTGCGGAAGGAGTATCTTGCCTTTGTGACTTCAGTTCAAGGTTGGGCAAATCAACCATCTCTGTTGGAGCTGGAGAACTTACTTGCTTCGCAAGAAAGTTTGGCAAGACAGATGGTGGGGACTTCTATCTCTGGGGGAGATAGTGATGTGTTGTTCTCTGGGAAGAAGAAGAAGTGGGAGAAGAAGAAGCCGGGTTATGATGGACCCTCTACTTCAGGTCAGCAGGATAGGGGTTAGGCTCCTAAGTCTGATGGGAAGAAAAAGGGAGATGGACCAAGGTGCTTCAGGTGCAATAAGACCGGCCACTTCAAGAAGGATTGTCGGGTTAATCTTCAGTCGGGACATGTAGCAGAGAAGGAGAAGCCAAAGTCTGAGGAAGCTGGATTGGGAGGAGCCTTTGCGGCCAATATGACGGCAATGCCCGTTAAGGCCTTGGCTGCCATCAACTTCGAAGAGGATTGGATTGTTGATTCAGGGTGTGGACACCATCTCACCGGGGATGAGTCAAAGTTCTCTTCTTTGGCGCCTTACTCAGGTAACGGTGCTATCATTACGGCTGATAATTCTGTTCATGCTGTCGAACAAGAAGGTGTTGTCTCCCTGAGCAGTGATAAGGGTCCACTCACATTGAGGAGTGTTTATCACGTGCCTGGTATGAGGAAGAATCTCTTCTCTGTGACCAATGCGGTCGATGCCGGTTATCACGTTCTGTTTGGCCCAACAGAAGTGAAGTTTCTTAAAACTCAACCGGAGATAAGGGGAGATGTTATCCATATTGGAAAGAGGTGAAGGACTTGTTCGTGTTATCAATAAGTACCTATGTTGATAAGATGAAGACCAACGATAGCGCGGCTATCTGGCATGAAAGGTTGGGGCATGTTGGCATGGACAAATTGAAAGCTATGGAGGTAAGGGGCCTTGTCGAGGGCTTGCCTAGCTTGTCCTCTTATGGAGACGGTCATGTTTGTGCTGGATGTCAGTTTGGCAAGTCTCATCGACTTCCATTTGATAAGTCGCAAACAAGATGCAAAGCGCCATTGGAGTGCATTCACGGTGATTTGATGGGACCGACTGCCACCCCAAGCCTTGGAGGCAATAGATATATGTTGGTGTTGATTGACGATTACACCAGATATGTCTGGGTGTATTTTCTGAAAGAGAAGTCGGAAGCCTTTGCGAAATTTGTGGAGTTCAAGGAGCTGGTGGAAGGTCGGTTAGGCCTGCGGGTGAAAAAATTGAGAACTGATAATGGTGGGGAGTTCACCTCTGGTGAGTTCTCAAGTTTTTGCAGGAAACACGGCGTTCAGAGAGAGCTCACTTGTGCCCATACTCTACAGCAAAATGGCATTGCGGAGAGGAAGATCCATCATCTGACGGAAACCTGCAAATGCTGGCTTCATGCCAAGAGTATCCCAAAGTCCTTTTGGGCGGAGGGAATGTCTTGTGCGGCTTACGTCATCAACAGAATGCCTCTAAGTCCTATCAACATGAAGACCCCTCACGAACTGATGTTCAAGGAGAAACCGAGTGTTGCTCACCTTCGGGTGTTCGGGTCAACCTGCTATGTGCATATTCCTTATGCTCTTCGGACAAAGCTAGATGCGAAAGCAAGGAAGCTAGTCTTTGTTGGATATGATGAGCGGAAGAAAGGATGGAGATGCATGTATCCTAAGACACGGAATCAGTGGTATCTCGGGATGTGGTGTTCGATGAAGTGACTTCCTACAAGGGGAGTTCAGGAGTTGAACTACCGGAAAGCAGGGTTGATGAAGTAGGGAAAGCTGCGGGAAGTCTTCAAGTGGAGTTGCCTGTTTCACCAGGAGCTCCAGATGTGTCAAGCTCTGAGATGGAAGCTTCAGGTTCTGGAAGCACGGGGAGCGATGCTCCAAGTTCGTCTAGAAGTGGAGCTTGCACAGAAGAAGCAGCTGAAGAGGTGGTTAGTCAGGTGCAACCTCTTAAGAGGTCGAAGAGGACTATCAAGCCACCAGATCGATACATAGGAGGAAACATGGTGAGCTTCGTCTCATGTTTCTTCGCTGGTCCCTTGGATGAGAGGGAGCCGTCGAGCTTTGAGAAAGCCAAAGGCGTGAAGCAGTGGGATATCGCTATGCAAGAAGAGATGGATGCTCTCAAGAAGAATGAGACTTGGTCTCTAGTGCCCAGGCCCAAGGGCATTACCCCTGTGACATGCAAATGGGTTTATAAACTCAAGAAGAAAGCTGACAATACGATCGAGCGATACAAGGCTCGCCTTGTAGCTCACGAGTTCTCACAACAGTATGGTGAAGATTATGATGAGACGTTTAGTCCAGTGGCAAAGATGACTTCGGTCCGATTTGTTATTGCTTTGGTGGCATCTTGTGGATGGGAGATTTGGCATCTTGATGTGAAGAATGCTTTCTCATATGGAGAGATTGACAAGGATATCTTCATGATCCAGCCGCCTGGTTTCATCTCGGAGGATCGTCCGGACTACGTCTGCAAACTGAAGAAGGCCTTACATGGGTTGAAGCAAGCACCTCGGGCGTGGTATGGAAAGATCGCGGAGTATCTCTTATTCTACGGGTTCTTTGCTTCAGACTCTGATTCTAGCTTGTTTGTCAAGAAGGAGGGGGCGCTTCGGGTTATTGTACTGCTGTATGTGGATGACATGATTGTCACCGGGAACTCGAAGGAGGCGGTAGCAAGGCTGAGAGCTGAGCTTGCTATCAGGTTCGAGATGAAGGATCTGGGGGAGCTTCACAATTTCCTTGGACTCGAGGTCCAGAGGCGGGAGAGCGGAGTGCTCATTTCTCAGGAAGGATATGCGGAGCGGATCGTTCAACGATTTGGCATGGAAGAAGGGAAGAGCGGCTCTATACCTCTGGAACAGCATCATAAACTTTGGAAGGATGAGGGAAGAGTTCTATCTGATCCGTTGGTGTTCCGAGCTCTGGTTGGAAGCGTGATTTACTTGACCATCACGAGGCCTGATATTGCTTATGCAGTTGGCAAAGTGAGTCGGTACATGGCGGAGCCACGGAAGCCTCATCTTCTAGCGGCAAAAGGGATTCTAAAATATGTGAAGTCGACCTCTGATTTGGGTCTCCTATTTAGGAGAGGGTCAAGCTTGGAGTTGCATGGATACATGGATGATGACTACGGGGGAGATGTGGAAGATCGGAGATCAATGTCTGGTATTGTCTTTATGACGGGCCCCACAGCTATCTCTTGGTGCAGCAAAAAGCAGGACTCGGTGTCCGTATCTACCACAGAAGCAGAATACAAGGCTTCGGCCTTGGCAGCTCAGGAAGTCGTTTGGCTCAGGAGGTTGGTGGAGGACGTTCATGAGGAGGTTCGAGGTCCCACTATGCTACGCGGGGACAATGAGAGTGCTCTCAAGCTGGTTAATAATCCAGTCTATCACGCGAGGACCAAGCATATTGAGATTGAGCACCATTTCATTCGTGAAAAGGTGTTGGGAGGATCTCTTATGGTCGAGCATGTTCGGAGTGCGGACAATGTCGCAGACATCTTCACAAAGCCGCTGGCGAAGGGACCGTTTACACTGTTGCGGAGTTTACTCGGGCTAGTCTCCACTTCCCACTTCAAGGGCGAGTGTTTAAATTTTGAATTGAAGTGGAGGAGACCGGGCGGTCTGATTTTGGGAGACCACCGAGACCGTACGGTCTGTGTTTGTATTCTGCCGGTCTGGCTCTGCCAGTCTGTTCTGGCGGACTGCTGGTTCTACCGGTCTGTTCTTGATTGTTGCGGTCTGTTCCCGAATTGGTCTGCTGGTTGGCCTGTCTTCTTTGTTGGAAGACCGGGCGGTCTGTTCTTATGTGTGACCGCCTGTCCGGGCGGTTTGTTCTTGGCGATCTGGAGACTTGTTCTAAGTCGGCCAGATTGTTCTTGTTTGCTCCTGGTGATCTAAGGGAGGATCGATCATGTGCCCGCGCGGCTTGTGCGCGGTCTCGTGTTCGCGCGACCTGTGCGCGATCTGTCTGCTGATCTGCGGTCTTGGTCGGATGATCGTCCAAGTTGTGTGATCGCGCGGTCTACCTTGTGAGACCGTTGGCGATCTGATGGGTGGTGATTGTACCTCTCTTGTGCGGTGACGGCATCCATCTACCCGCCTATAAGTAGGGGTGCAGGGCCCGTCATTCATAACGAGAACTGTAAGAACTGAGCCTGGGTTAATTCGTGCGGTCTCACTTTGAGGTCAGACGGTCTCGGAAGCGAGTTGACTATTTATTGTGTTCGCAGGTTTGCGGTCAGCAGGTTGCGGTCTCCTTCCTTGGTGATTCCCAGCGGCTTGAATAAACAGTTTGGCAGCGGTCAGTCTGCGAACTGGTTTATGTTCGTTCTTGTGCTGTTCGCAACGAGCTCAGCAATCAGGCGACCTTCAGCGGTTAGGCGATCTGAGTTGCGGTCTGGCGACAGCTTTAGTTCTTCGTTCCAATAAAGCTCCAGTTCGTGCGGTCTGAGGTGCAGTCTTGCAGTGCTGGCGGTCTGTCCGGTTTCTGTTCGCGCGATCTCAGGTCAAGCCGGGTAACTTCTGGAGTCTAGCGGTCTGTGTGGTCTCAGCTTGTCTAACCGCCAGATTTGTTTTGGTGTGTTTTGTTCTTCTCGTCTCTGTGATTCTGATGAATCATGTCTCGCCATATTTACCTCGCACTGTAAATGAAGTTTGTGATTCAATAAAGTTTCTTGTGTTGCTGTGTGGCATTGTGGTTGTTTGGCTTTAACTCAGTTGATGCAACTCCTGCTTACTCCTAAACGATTCAAATCAAAAATTTTAACAAACTATTCCTATGCAATGCCACTATGCAATGCTTCGCCAGGCGGGATGGAAAACTACGTAGGCCTTGAACGCACTACTTCGCAAGGGCGGATGGATGAGTAGGCAAGCAGATGGAGTGGTAAGTGCGGACTCGAACTGTGCAGGCCTTGACCGCACTGCTTCGTGAGGCAAATGGATTACACGGGCCGCTATGCCATGCTTTGCTAGGTGGATGGACGAGTAGTCAAGCGGAATGGAAGAGTAGGCACACAGACGGAATGCGGGTCGCAAGAACCTCATCAACAAGCATGCCACTAGCAATTTCTAGTGTGGCACACGAACGTAGTGGAAGGAGTGGTGGATGGAGTGGTGGCGCATCTCATATACACAAATAACCAAATGGTTTCATAGAAATATGAAATAAACATTGCAATTAAAGATCATTGTGCATATCATCCAAAAATAAAAGAATCTACCCTACAATATCATTACAAGTTGAAGGAAAGTAAGAAATCGACCAAATCCGAAGGCTCGTTGAGATTCACAGTTGGAATCGCAAGGTTGTCAATCCGCGTCCAAGCTCGGTCCACAACTACGTCCGAGGTAGAGAAGGGTTGTCACTACCTCCCAATGGAGCCGTCTTCTTCGTGTCACTATCCGCTCGGCTTCAATACATGGCTCCCAAACTTGATGATGAAATATGGGCGGAGATCCTTCCTTTTGAAGCTTGTGGATGACGGAGATGGCCGAGATGATCTCCGGGCTCAAGATCGGCGTGAAGAATAGTCCCGGAGCACCTCCTAGTGGTGTAATATGATGAAGGGGGCGGAAGAGGCGAACAGCGCTCGAAAACGGTGGAGAAAAAGTGTCATCCGACCTAATTTCGCGGACTGCGTATTTATAGAAAATAGGGCGCACGATCAGTGATGCATGACCAGTGGTCGTGCGCACTGGAAGTTGGTGGTCGTATGCACTGTGCACGAAAACCTGCAAGACAAAACTTTATAGAAAATAATAAAGCGCACGATCAGTGGCGCACGATCAGTGATCGTGCACACTATCGTCAGTGGTCATGCGCGCTGGTCAAGACAGAACTCAGATTTAGGGAGTTAGTGCGCACGATCAGCGGCGCACGACCAGTGGTCGTGGGCAATAGAACCAGTGATCATGCGCAGTGTTCCTGTACAGATTTGCATCGGGAACACCTGCACGACCCATGTTCCAGCAGAAATACCAATCAACCCACTGAAAGTGGCACTTAACAATGCATGAAAGCTAAAAAAGATGATAATCAAGAAATTACACCAAATCGGGCCTAGAAGTGCGCTTAGCGTGGAATAATAGATGACTACCAAATATGAACGAAAACAAGTCTAAAGTGTAGTGCTTTGACTAGAAAATAGGCCCAGATAAGTCCATAAAAGTGTATATAATTGGGACTCATCAGGTTCCAACACCACCTGGGTCTCATCCTCTAAACCGCATCGTCAGGGCCTCCCCCACCCCCCCCCCCCCCCCCACCCCCTCGCGCTTGCAAACGGTTCGAAGTGTCTGCGCTTCACAGCTACTATCAATGTCATCCCCTGGGTCGGTAACGCGAACCCTCACTACTTTGAATCGTCTGCCATTCACCCACGTAGTGGGTTTCAACGTCACCCGGGTCTCGTCCTCTAAACGCCAAATGCCAAAAAACAGAGCATTATTTGCCTCGCAAAACGTCTGTTCAAACACCATGGAAATTTTGCTATTACAATTGTTTAGAGCTAGAACAGATATACAAGAAATGCAATCCGCTAACGGCTATACAATCAGCAAATGAAATTCCACAAATACAGAGATACAAAGATATCATCTCAGATAAAAAATACAACTAAAAGGGAAAGCCTACAAAATAAAGGAGAAGCTTCTCCTCGACATCGGAAGTAGAATTCTCATTGTTGGAGATATCTCTGGCACCCAGTCCGAACACATCACAGCCCCGTGTCCTCGCAACCAAGTGAAGGGCCTTCCCCACCCCATGCATGAAAGCTACCTCGCGCTCATCCTCAAGCTGGTGCTCTACCTCTTGCTCCAGATTTCCTCGTGAACCTCCTCCGAGATCAAAGAACAGTCCCTCATATAATCTATGTGTTGGAGTTTCTATGGTGATCCGGAAGTAATCAAGCAGTTAGTCTTACTACCAACGCGATATGAGCCTACAGGGTCGCAAATAAGAGTGTTTGGAGAAATTGGAGAAAGGATTGTGTTGTCCTTGCTCATATTGGATATGAGTGATAGGACCAATCCAATGACTATTTGGAATATTGTTGGTTAAGGAAGACTGCTCCTAGATATTGTGAATATTGTATGGAGCATGTCGGAAAGATTTCAAGACGATATTATGAATAATTTCGAGAAGACTTCAAAAACGACATTGTGAACGTCGTTGTGACAGATGGCCTGTTTTCAGGATCACAAACCTATATTGTGAATATCTACTCGTGAACAATTTCGTCGAGATTGTCTCGATTGCATGGACTAACAGGGAATTCGTCGAGAAGGTCTCAGAGATTTCATCGAGATATCTCAATGAGTTCGTCGAGACTGTCTCAATGAAAGAGTATCACTGGACATTTCATCGAGACTGTCTCAACAAATGATTGTTTTCGTCGAGATGTCTTGATGAATCCGTCGAGACTGTCTAGACGGTTTCGTCGAAACTGTCTCGATGTTTCCATCGAAATGTTTCGACAAATTCGTCGAGATGTCTCGACGAATAAATGATACCAACAAAACTGTGTGTTCTATTTTAACTGGGTCTACGGATAGATAAAACTTATGTATATATTATACACTTGGGTATATAAGGCCAGACTTTAGGTTTTCTTAAATGTAGAACAAGCCCGACAGAAAAGCGAGGTGAGCGACGAAATCGGAAGGGCGATCCCGACCTGTAGTCGTGCATGAAATCCATCACCACTACTTGAGATCGGATAGGAAGAGTTCCTGTCGATCTTGTTGTTGTTCCTGTAGACCTGTCGCCGCCTCTCCTTGCCAGATCTAGCAATCCGAAGAGATTTTGAGGGCTCTCCTTCTCCGACCTAGCTCTTGTTGGACAAGAGTCTTAGGGTTCTCCTTCGCTCGTGTGGACTTCTGTAGTGGTGTAGACTTATTTCTACACTAACTCCTCCGACGAGTAGTCCAATCTTGACAGAGCCGAAGGAAGCACAGAGGGAGAACTCAGAATAGGATTCCAATTTCTATAAGATTTTTCTTGGAGCATCCGATTGAGTATTGACCCAATTTTGCAAAGGTAATTTTATTATTGCTGCAATTTCTTGATTCATGATTTTAGCAAGATCCATATGTCTCTTTTGGGTTGTTCCTGTATATTCCGCTACGCACATATGATGTGACTACCCCTAAGGAAAACCCAACAGTGGTATCAGATGGAGGTTGCTGCTATTTCATTGTTTCAAAAATTGTTCCCTTTACAGTAACCGTCTGTCTCTATGTTAGTTTGTGAAACTAAAGGCATAGAGAGATGAGCTTGTCTACTACTATAAAGGGTGTTTCATGTGCTAGCATCCGGTACATGTAAATCCAAATATTTAGAAATGTTCTAAATATTCATATTTAATCCATATCATCAAATGTTGATGGTTTTGTGCATTTGGAATGTATCTGGGTTATGTTTATTATTTCTTTCAAGATTGTGAAAAGTGTGCACATTCGTTAAATGTTAATCAAGATTAATTGTTAATCAAACATCATGAAAATCCCTTAAAATAAATATTAAGCATTTGGATGTCTTCGGATGGATGACACTCTTCCTGCCTCGATCGAGGAAATATGGGCTTGTCAAAGCAAGGTGCATTAATATATCTCGGTAAGGGTGCGAGCGGATATTTGTGATATCCCACTATTGACATCGGGTCCAGCTTAACTAGGTGACCTCAAAGGTTGAGTGCATAGAGGCATAGGATTGGCATACACCATATGATGGATGTGAATAAAGAGTTATTCACCAACCATATAAGAATTGCATTGTGATGCAATTGACAAACTTTGTCTACCTAAATAGCCACATTGTGGGTGATCAGTGAAAGCTGACTTACGATGGCGGTGAAATATGGATCTTGTCCACTAAGATAGTAGCTCGCATAAACTCTCTAAATTGATATTAAGGGTAATCAATTTGAATAATATAGTGGGAGCTGTTAATAAAATTCCATATTAAAATAAAATGTATTTTGAGATATAATACTAAAATGTTTTGCAAATTTATTGTAGAATTTTCATGGTAAGCACATCACACTCCACTCTGTCCCTAAGAGCCATCCTTGAGAAGGACAAGCTCAACGAGACGAACTTCCTTGACTGGTATAGGAACCTGAGTATTTTACTCATGCAAGAGCGCAAGCTCTATGTCTTGGAAGGGGAAGCCTCCACAGAGGCAACTGGAAATGCTCCCCGAGTAGACATAGATGCCTATAAGAAGTATCAGGATGATACCCTAGATGTGGAATGCATCATGATTGCTACCATATCCTCTAAGCTTCAGAAGCAACACGAGAGCATGTGTGGTTATGAGATAATCAAGCACCTCAAGAAAATATTTGAGGGGCAAGCTCGGCAAGAGAGGTTTGACATATCTAAGGAATTATTTCAGTGCAAAATGGGAGATCGAGACTCAGTATGGACTCATGTACTCAAAATGACTGCTTATATAGAGAACCTTAAAAGACTGGGTTTTCCCTTGGGCCAAGATATGGCCACTAATCTGATCCTGCAATCGTTGTCGGACAGTTATGAGCAGTTCGTCTTGAACTATAACATTAATTAGATAGACAAGACACTGCCCGAGCTCCTAGGCATGTTGATAACTGCCGAGAACAACATGATGAAGGCCAAGCCTGCTAGCCCCATACTGATGGTGCATAAAGGCAAGGGCAAGGCCAAGGGATCAAAGAAGATGAAGATAGGATCTATTTCTTATCTTGATCCCAAGTCTTCAGCACTGAAAAGGAAAGGTTTGGCAAAGGAATAAAAGTGCCACCACTACGGTAAGACAGGGCATTGGAGGAGGAACTGTGATGGCGACGGCCACCGCGACGGCCAACTTGGTGATGAAGATGACGACCATGGCGCACTTGGTGATCATGGGATTGTGGTGGAAGATGATGATGATGAACCGCCGACCAAAGACTTGCGGCGCCGTAGCAGTCACGGCTACAATCTTCGCCCACGCAACAAGAATTTAATTTAATTTATCTTGCTAGTTTTTGGTCTGCAATTATCCAATTATATGGTTTGCTTTTAATTATTTTATTTCTGTCATTTTTTATTTGTGGTGTGCGTTTAGCCACTGTTATGGGCTGTTATTAGACGTTTGGATGTAAGCCTTATATAAGGCCAAAACTCTTTCTATGTTGGTAGAATATTATTGAAAATTAAACAAAGATTTGCTTCCTAAACCTAATATCCTCTCTCCCTCTCTCTCTCAGATTTCCGCCCCCCTCCATCTCCCTCTTCCTCTCATTGTCGCCGCCCCCCTTGAAGGATCTCTTCCAAGGTTCGGCCGCCCCCCTTCTTTCTCTTCTCCCCTCCTCCATATTCTCTCCTCCACACTATTCCTCCACCACCTTTCATCTCTCTATTTCCTCTCTCATCCACGGTTCCAAAATATCTTGTGCAAGATGTAAAGGTTGTGGTGATCTACTACGGCGTGAAGCGGGGAAGACGGACGTGTTCTTCATCCTTGGTACACTTCTTGTGGATTTCGATGGAAGGCGATCATTTCTTGTGGATCCAACATCTCGGATCTACTTTTCCGAGAGGGGTAACGGAAAATACTACTCAAAGAGTTTTTCCTTTCCTTGATAGTTCTTGTGGTGGACGATTTTTGCGTGGATTTTCGAAGCTTTATTTATCGCGGTAGTTTATTAATAGATCTGTGGAATTCATTTTGGTTTTCCGATAACTCTCGAGAGGATTGGCGACCCTCGTTCTTTTTTCTATTTGGGATAGATCCTACCACTTTCGAATCGTGTTTATTTTTGGTGGATCTATTTTGGTACAACTTCAAGCTCGTCGGAATCAATATTATTCCTTTTAGCCGGAGCGGATTTTGGCCCATAACCATTCTCCGAACCAAGTGCGGTGTGTCTACCCGTACGTTAGCGCGAAAGATAAATAAAAATAATTGTGACGGCTGCGTTTCGTTAGCGTGTGGTATAGAGGGCGTAGAACGTAGCGAGAGACGTTGTTGCGACGTCCGTGTATGATCGAGTTGGTCGGTCTACATCAATTTGGTATTAAAGCGAGGTTGGTGTCAATTTCTAAATTGACGCAATCCTTAGGTTGTCGTAGAATTCCGGCACTCACAATCGTCACACGATTTGGCATTCAAAATTTAAAAACAAAAAAAAATCGGTCTGCGAATAGCGGTCTAAAATTCTCATTTTTTAACGAAATTTAAAAAAATAAATCTGGATATTCTCCTTAATATTTTCTGTAAGAAAATCAAAAAATATTTTTACTTACCTTAGTTATTAGGCGGGAATAAAATTATATTTCGTAAAATTTATGTCCTGATCTAAAATTCTGGTCTGCATTTAGTAAAAAAACAAAACAATTTTTCTGCAGAAAATTTACAAAACAATCACTTGTCCCGTTGTTTATGCGCACTAGGCGTGGCACGGAATATCTCCCAACCGCTTCCACCATGGCAGACGACCATGATGACGAGCACGCTCCTGCAACGATCGCGGAGCTTCGAGACGAGTTTAATGCTAAGTTCGATGCACTCACACAATTAATACAAGGGTTAGCATTCAATCAAACAGCGCCTCGAAATCCCGTTGCCAACCAACGAGATGAGAGACCAAACCATCCCCATAATCTGAACGATGAGCAAGCGCCTCGAGCTCCTCATGAGTTCGATGTAACTAGAGCCATGAAAATTGATCCACCGTCATACGATGGAATGGGTGAACCCCAAGTATTTTTAGAATGGATTATGGAGATCGAGTGTTACTTTGAGTGGAAGAATCTGACGGATGGTGAGAAGGTGTGGGTTGCATGGATGATGCTTCTGGGTAGAGCCAAAACATTCTGGTTGAACGAAGAGAGGCGTCTAGGTACCGTAAATGGAGCACCCCCAATTGGGTGGGCTGCCATGAAAGCACTCTTGTCTGACCAATATGTCCCTGCGTATCACCGAACCCAAATGTTCGATGAGTTAGCCACCGATCGTCAGGGTAGCAAATCGGTAGCGGAGTACATGGGACTCCTGAAAGATATGATGGTGCGGTGTGACATAAGGGAAATGCCCGAAGTTACACTATCTCGCTTTCGTAAGGGACTTAACCCAGACATCCAAGGAAAGCTCTTGCGTTATGGTCATACGGACCTTAACACGACATTCAATGTTGCCTTAGACATAGAGAAGCACAACGCTTACAAGTCCAAGGGACGAGCATTCCAGAAGGGAAAGTCCCTTTTAGGAGCCCCACCTTCGTCTTCTATGAGGGACAAAGGAAGGTTTCGATCGACTGATTCGAATTCTGTAGTTATCACCGCTAGGAACATTAGGAATCCCACTGGCGAGAGAGTTCCGGTAGGACGGATTAATAAGACAAATGCCACATGTTATTCTTGCGGGATCCAAGGGCATTACTCTAGTCAGTGTCCAACTAAGAGTAAACCACTAGCACTATTAGACTCCACGTCTGAACCCGCCGAGATCGTCTATGAAGCCGACAATGAATTTGATGTCGAGCCGAGTGATAGTGAAGATGAATCTTATATGATGGTTATGAGGAGTATTTTGGCCACACCTCGTGCGTCGGATGAGTATAATCGGACGAATATCTTTTCGTTGAATTTTAAAAGCGGTGAGAAGTGGTGTAAACTTATAATAGATAGCGGTAGTAGCATGAACGTAATTTCAGAGAACGCTATCACTCGTATGCACTTAGTCACTGAACCGCACCCCCATCCGTATAAAATTGCGTGGGTAAACAAAACATCTATTGCGGTCTCTAAACATTGTCTAGTGCCGCTCACGGTGAAGAGCTATATCGATAAGGTGTGGTGCGACGTCATCCCCATGGATGTTTGTCATGTTCTACTAGGACGTCTGTGGCTTTATGATTATGACGTGACCCATTTCAGACGAGCCAACACATACGAGTTTACGTTTAACGGTAAGACCATTGTCTTGAAACCCTCACCGCCTAAGGATCCGTCGATTGCCTCCAAAGACACAATTGTGCCTGCGGAAAAGAAAACAATAGGCTTGATAAGTAGGAAGGAACTAGAGCGTGAGACCTTCATGAATGGCGTCATCTATGCTTTAGTATGTCTACAAGCTAAGGACGATTCACCATCTTTAGAGAATCTACCGTTATCTCTGCGAACGCTTTTGAAAGAGTATAAGGACG
This sequence comes from Dactylorhiza incarnata, assembly GCA_033032865.1. Taxonomy (NCBI): domain Eukaryota; kingdom Viridiplantae; phylum Streptophyta; class Magnoliopsida; order Asparagales; family Orchidaceae; genus Dactylorhiza; species Dactylorhiza incarnata. The sequence continues at coordinate 8,200,197 of JAWHQI010000068.1, forward strand.
TCTATCCGGTGGACTTACAATCTAAGTTACCACCCATGAGAGAAATCCAGCACGAGATTGACTTTGTACTGGGCTCATCATTGCCTAATCTCCCCCATTATCGGCTCAATCCCTCCACACATAATGAATTGCAAACTTTAATTTCAGATTTATTAACAAAGGGATATATTCGCCATAAGAGTCCATGTGCCGTCCCTGCACTTTTGGTCCCAAAGAAAGATAAGTCTTGGAGATTGTGTGTAGACTACCTGGCCATAAATAAAATCACTGTTAAATATAGGTTTCCCATCCCACGCTTGGACGATTTATTAGATATGTTATCTGGAGCCACCATATTCTCAAAGTTGGATCTTAAAAGTGGTTACCACTAAATAAGGATACAGGAGGGAGACGAATGGAAAACGGCATTTAAGTCTAAGGATGGGCTCTACGAATGGTTGGTCCTTGGAGAGGGGCTCACCAACGGACCGAGTACTTTCTCGCGGTTGATGACTCAAATATTTAAACCATATATGGGTAAATTTGTAGTGGTCTATTTTGATGAAATATTAGTATTTAGCCTCTCGCCGATGGACCATGAAGAACATTTGCGGATGATCCTTACAACATTGCGCCAAGAAACTTTATTTATTAATCTTAAAAAGTACGCTTTTGGTGTGACTTCCGTAGAGTTTCTAGGATACATAGTGAGTTTCGAAGGTATTCATGTTGACCCTAAAAAGGTCCAAGTTATTCGAGAATGGCCGGAACCAAAAAATATCCGGGAGGTTAGAAGTTTTCATGGATTGGCCACATTTTATCGAAGGTTTATTCGTAATTTTAGTAGTATCATGGCACCAATCACTGAATGCATGAAGAAGGGTGATTTTAAGTGGACTAAAGCAGCCACTATTGCATTTCATGCGATTAAGGAATGGATGTCCGAAGCACCACTACTATGGTTGCCGGATTTTAGCAAAGTGTTTGAATTATCATGTGACACATCTGGGATAGGAATCGGAGGAGTTTTAAGTCAAGAGGGACATCCGATAGGTTATTTTAGCGAGAAGCTTGAGGGCACGAAATTAAATTATTCCAATTATGATCGTGAGTTCTATGTCGTAATACGTTGTCTCCAACATTGGCGACACTATCTTATTTCGAAAGAATTTGTAATCTTATCAGATCATGAGGCGCTAAAATATGTAAACTCCCAAAGTAAAATTAGCCCTCGGCACGCCAAATGGGTCTCGTACCTTCAGGAGTACACGTTCATTATCAAGCACCTTAAGGGTAAAATAAATCGTGTGGCGGACGCTCTTAGTCGCGTCACCCTATTATTATCTGCAATGGAAGTAACGGTCATAGGATTTGAGAGAATTAAGGATGAATATGTGCTATGCCCGGATTTTAAGGATATATACTTAGCGGCTCAGGACAATTCCCCGTCTACTATATCTGCATACTACCTCCGTGACGGATATCTATTTAAGCATACGCAGTTATGTATTCCCCGTTCCTCGCTTCGCCATTTCATTATATGGGAGTTACATAGTGGAGGGTTTGGTGGACATTTCGGCCGGGATAAAACTATCACACTAGTCGAGGATAAATTCTTTTGGCCAGGCCTCAAACCAATGGTCAGTAAAATAGTTGGGAGTTGCCGTGTATGTCAATTAGAGAAAGGTAACAAGACCAATGCGGGTCTTTACACACCACTGCCGATTCCGTCTGTCCCATGGGAGGACGTTAGCATGGACTTCATATTGGGTCTACCCCTGACATTTAGGCGTCACAATTCTATTCTGGTTGTAGTGGATCGGTTTTCTAAAATGGCCTACTTTATCGCATGCAATAACACCAACGATGCATCACATGTTCCTAAATTGTATTTCAAGGAGGTCGTGGCTCATCGAGGCATCCCCAAAATGATATGGACAGATAGGGACGTTAAATTTACTAGCTATTTCTGGAAAACACTTTGGAAGCTCTTGGGAGCTAGACTTATGTTTTCGTAGGCCTATCATCCCCAAACGGATGGGCAAACGGAAGTGGTAAACCGAAATTTGGGTAGTTTACTTCGTTGCCTCGTGGGTGACCATTAAGGTACGTGGGACCTTATTCTTCCTCATGCTCAACTAGCTTATAATAATTCTAAGAATTGGTCCACTGGTTTATCACCAAATGAGATCGTACATGGATATAAGGCGCTCGTGCCTCTTGACTTGGTTCCGTTACCGCCATCTTTTAAATCCAGTCAATTTGCACAGGACTTCGCCTCGCACGTTCACACTCTCCATAAGCACATTAGCGAGACGTTAGCTAAGCAATATTCTATTTATCAATCGAATGCTAACGTACATAAGCGAGCAGTCCCCTTGAATATTGGTGATTTGGTAATGGTTCGTCTAATCCCGGAACGAATGCCGTCGGGCACCGTAAAGAAATTGGCGAATAGGAGAGCCGGTCCTTTTCGGGTTTTAAAGAAGCTAGGCGAAAATGTATATCTAATAAAGTTACCTGCTGATTGGGGAATTTCCCCTGTTTTTAACGTTTCGGATTTAACGCTTTATGTCGCTCCGCCACCTAAACTATCTGTCTCTCCATTTAATATCTCCACTATATCTTCTAATGGGGTGGGGGTGAGATGGTTTCTAGATCGCTCTCTCCTTCGGAGTCTACGGGAGGTATGTTGCCTACTAATGATGAAACATGCTTTTCTTCTTTGCCTAACGCATTTTCAAGGTTCCCCCGGACCGATTTCTTGCCTGACAGGATTTTGCAGGATGCAGTGTATCCCACTCCCGACGGTGACATTCACAGGTTTTTGATCCGGTGGCGAGTTTGCCCCGCTTCAGATGACTCTTGGCTCTCTGCCTCGGAGGTGAAACTTCTGGACGCGGATCTCCTACGCAGTTACTTACCCGCACACTCATCGGTGATGAGTCCTTTTGAGCGGGGGAGGATTGATGGCGACGGCCACCACGACGGCCAACTTGGTGATGAAGATGACTACCATGGCACACTTGGTGATCATGGGATTGTAGCGGAAGATGATGATGATGAACCGCCGGCCAAAGACTTGCGGCGCTGTAGCGGTCACAGCTACCATCTTCGCCCACGCAACAAGAATTTAATTTAATTTATCTTGCTAGTTTTGGTCTGCAATTATCCAATTATATGGTTTGCTTTTAATTATTTTATTTCTGTCATTTTTTATTTGTGGTGTGTGTTTAGCCACTGTTATGGGCTGCTATTAGACATTTGGATGTAAGCCTTATATAAGGCCAAAACTCTTTCTATGTTGGTAGAATATTATTGAAAATTAAACAAAGATTTGCTTCCTAAACCTAATATCCTCTCTCCCTCTCTCTCTCTCAGATTTCCGCCCCCCCTCCATCTCCCTCTTCCTCTCATTACCGCCGCCCCCCTTGAAGGATCTCTTCCAAGGTTCGGCCGCCCCCCTTCTTTCTCTTCTCCCCTCCTCCATATTGTCTCCTCCACACTATTCCTCCACCACCTTTCTCTATTTCCTCTCTCATCCACGGTTCCAAAATATCTTGTGCAAGAAGTAAAGGTTGTGGTGATCTACTACGGCGTGAAGCGGGGAAGACGGACGTGTTCTTCATCCTTGGTACACTTCTTGTGGATTTCGACGGAAGGCGATCATTTCTTGTGGATCCAACATCTCGGATCTACTTTTCCGAGAGGGGTAACAAAAAATACTACTCAAAGAGTTTTTCCTTTCCTTGATAGTTCTTGTGGTGGACGATTTTTGTGTGGATTTTCGAAGCTTTATTTATCGCGGTAGTTTATTAATAGATCTGTGGAATTCATTTTGGTTTTCCGATAACTCTCGAGAGGATTGGCGACCCTCGTTCTTTTTTCTAGTTGGGATAGATCCTTCCACTTTCGAATCGTGTTTATTTTTGATCTGTTTTGGTACAACTCCAAGCTCGTCGGAATCAATATTATTCCTTTTAGCCGGAGCGGATTTTGGCCCATAGCCATTCTCTGAACCAAGTGCGGTGTGGCTACCCGTACGTTAGCGAGAAAGATAAATAAAAATAATTGTGACGGATGCATTTCGTTAGCGTGTGGTATAGAGGGCGTAGAACGTAGCGAGAGACGTTGTTGCGTCGTCCGTGTATGATCGAGTTGGTCGGCCTACATCAAACTGTCCCATCTATATTGAGGATCTGCAGAAACAGAAGGGAAGTATGACTTCCGCTTCAGGTATTTTTATTATAGAAATAAACTTTTCTGTTCCTTCATCTTGGTTTTGGATACCAGATGCGGTTCTCATATTTGTATAAATGTGCAGGAACTGGAGAGGAGAAGAATGCTGGGTAAAGGGAGGTAGACCTGTGTGTTGGAAATGGAGCAAGAGTTGTTGTAGTTGTCGTTGGTGTCTATCGTCTTTCTTTGCCCACTGGGTTTGTAATATAATTAGATAACTGTTATTTTGTTCCATCCATAACTAGAAACATTATATCTATTTCATGTCTTGACATAAAGGGTTTTTCATTTATAATTAAGAACAGTTGGTTCAATTTTTATGAATGATATTTGTTTTGGTGTAGCCCAATTGTTTAATGGTTTATATGTTATGAACTTAGACCAGCCGATCTATAATGTAGAAAATACTAAAACACTAAAGACAAATGACTCGAATCCTATATCCCTTTGGCATTGTTGTTTAGGCCATATAAACAAGAAAGCATATCCAAGCTCCATAGAGATGGACTACCAGACTCATTTGATTATGAATCATTTGAGAGATGTGAGTCTTGCTTATTAGGCTAAATGACTAAAGCCCCTTTCACTGGTCATACTGAAAGGGTTGATGATCTTTTGGGTGTCAAACATAGCGATGTGTGCGGACCCATGAGTTATATGGCTAGAGGTGGGTTCCACCACTTCATTACATTTATTGATGATTTCAGTAGATACGGATATGTGTTTCTTATGAAGAACAAATCTGAATCCTTTGAAAAGTTCAAGGAGTTTCAGAATGAAGTACAGAACCAACTAGGAAAAAGAATAAAAGCACTCTGATCTAATCGAAGTGGCGAATATCTGAGTCATGAGTTTCGTGAGCATCTGAAAGAGTGTGGTATTGTATCATGGCTCACTCCACCCGGAACACCACAATATAATGGTGTGTCTGAGAGGACGAATCATACTTTGTTAAACATGGTACGGTCGATGATGAGTCATGCAGATATGCCCATTTTTTTTGGGGGGGGGGGGGGGGGGTTGTTCCGACGAAGATGGTTCAAAAGATACCATATGAGATATGGACTGGGAAGCGTCCTAGTATGTCGTTCATTAAGATTTGGGGTTGTGATGCATACGTGCGACGCCATATGTCTAACAAGCTGGAACCCAAATAATTTAAGAGTTATCTTGTTGGATATCCTAAGGAAACCAAAGGATATTACTTCTACCTACGATTCGAGGGCAAAGTGTTTGTCTCGAGGAGTGGTGTTTTTCTAGAGAAAGAGTTTCTGTCTAGAGAAAACACCAAAGTAGAACTTAAAGAGGCTCAAGAACCACAAACGATGAATTAACCAGAATTTGAACATGTGCAAGGACTACAATCTGTTGTAGCTGGAGAACCTGCTCAAGAAATACAAGTCCTACGTAGATCTGGTAGACCTAGAATTGAGCTTGAGAGATATGGATTTCTCATGTCTCAAATAGGTAGTGTGTTTCTTATGGATCATGATGATGAACATATAACCTACCAAGAGGCTATGAATGGACCAGACTCCGAGAAGTGGCTTGAGGCCATGAAATCTGAAATGGAATCTGTGTATGTAAACCAAGTTTGGACCTTGGTGGAACCACCTGAAGGGGTATGACACATATGGTGCAAGTGGGTCTTTAAGAAGAAGATCGACTAGGATGGGAATGTACAGACATTCAAAGGTCGGATGGTGGCTAAAGGTTTTAGACAAATTCATGGTGTTGACTATGATGAGACCTTTTCCCCTATTACTATGGTCAAGTCCATCAGAATTCTACTTGTTATTGCTGTGTATTATGACTACTAGATCTGGCAAATGGATGTCAAAAGGGCTTTCCTTAATGAAAACCTCTTTGAGGAATTGTATATGACACAACCCGAGGGTTTTGTATCTTCAAGTGAAGCCACTAAAATATGCAAGTTGAATCGATCCATTGATGGATTGAAACAAGCTTCTCAAAGTTGGAATCTGCGTTTTGATGAGGAGATCAAAGAGTTTGGTTTCATCAAGAACGAGGATGAGCCTTGTGTTTACAAGAGAATTAGTGGGAGCATTGTCGTTTTCCTGATATTGTATGTGGATGACATACTGCTAATCGAGAATGACATTCCGACCCTACAAGCAATTAAGAACAGACTAGGGACTGCATTTCTATAAAATACTTGGGTGAAGCGAGTTACATAGTTGATATTAAGATCTATAGAGATAGATCGAAGAAGATGTTGGGTTTCACCCAGAGTACATACATTGAGAAGGTGTTGAAATGGTTCAACATGCTTGAGTCCAAGAAGGGATTCTTACCCATGTCACATGGTGTAGTCTTATTAAGGACCAGTGTCCTAAATCTTTGGAAGATATGGACCACATGAAGTTGATTCCATATGCTTCGGTAATTGGATCAATCATGTATGAAATGTTGTGTACTCCACCCGATATCTCATATGCTTTGAGCATGACTAGCAGGTACTAGTCTGATCTTAGTGATGGTCACTGGATAGGCGTAAATAATATTCTAAAGTACTTGAGATGGACTAAGGATTTATTTTTGGTGTTTGGTGGAGACGAAGAGCTCGTTGCAAATGGTTATATGGATGCTAGCTTCCAAACTAATAGGGACGATTCAAAGCCACAGTCAGGTTTTGTATTTTGCCTTAATGGAGGAGTTGTAAGCAGGAAGAGTTCCAAGCAAGAGACAGTTGTCGATTCTACGACAGAAGCCGAGTATATTGTTGCAGCAAATGCAACAAAGGAGGATGTATGGATTAGAAAGTTCATTGGCGAGATAGATGTAGTTCCTAACATTGTTGATCCCGCAGTTCTCTACTGTGACAACAATGGTGCAATTGCCAAAGCTAAGGAACCTAGATCTCATCAGCACTCTAATCACATACATCGGCGGTTCCATCTTATTCGAGAGATAGTCGATCGAGGAGATGTGGACATTTGTTGAGTACCAACTAAAGAAAATATAGCGGATCCACTGACAAAGCCTCTTACGCAAAGGAAGCATGATGATCATGCTAGATCAATAGATATTAGATACCTGAGTGATCGTATTTAGTGAGAGCCTTGTGGATTGTATATTTGTTGGTGGTTCATTCATTTGATGAATTGTGATTTGTACTGTGTATTTCACTCTACATTTATGGCAAGTTCTTTTATTATGTCAATTATTTCTATATGATAGATTAATTAACATAATGAATGCCCTTAGAATGTTTGCTTCCATAGGAATTCAAGTGCTTTACTTGAATGTGAGAGCCTGCGTTTAAATGAAGCGTCGTTCTTAAATGGTCCCTAGTTGAGGTATCATCCTAGAAATTAGGGAAAGGATGAGACCATAAAATTAGCATGTGCGTTGACTAATGATCGGTTCTCACAGGTCATGATATTATGATATCAAGTCATCACATGGGTACTTGTTAGGAACAAGTTGTACTGGACAGACTCACCATAAAACTACTTTGTGGATTGTTATATGAATGTGTCACAAGTAGGTCTCAAGTGACAATGGTGTTTGTAATTCTTTGACCTGAAGTCACAGCATTCATCAAGTGAGGAAGAACGTACTTTGATGCCATCTAAAGTCTTCCTTGAGAAAGGTTGATGATAAGGGTGGTTATTGGGTATGTTATGAATCGTTTGGGTGTTTGTGTGTGGACAAAAATAAAATTTGTCCTCCTATATGACAGGAGTTACATCCATGGGCCCCTTGATGGAAGGAGACTGAGAAATGCATGGCCATGCTAAGTTGAGCCAATATGTGATATTGAGCTTACCACTCTCTAAAGGTCTATTCTAGATCAAGAAAGCAAGGGTTGAACAATCATGAGGGTGACACAGTCCATGCCTCTGGGTCACTCCGGATGTAAGGGACAAAGGGACATGACAACGTTGTTACATTAGTCACGGACATGCTTGTTTGAGTTATGAACTCTTATTGCTTGGGTAGCATTGATGCATTGCTAGATACCGCTCATTGTTTGTGAGACTTATGATTGATAGCTTCTAGATCAAGTGGGAGACTGTTGGAGTTTCTATGGTGATCTAGAAGTAATCAAGCAGTTTGTCTTACTGCCAACGCAATATGAGCCTATAGGATCGCACATAAGAGTGTTTGGAGAAATTGGATATAGGATTGTGTTGGCCTTGCTCATATTGGATATGAGTGATAGGACCAGTCCTACGATTATTTGGAATATAGTTGGTTTGGGAAGACTGCTCATAGATATTGTGAATATTGTATGGAGCATGTCGGAAAAGTTTCAAGACGATATTGTGAATATTGTCGAGAAGACCTCAAAAATGACATTGTGAATGTCGTCGTGATAGATGGCCTATTGTTAGGATCACAAGTCGATATTGTGAATATCGACTCGTGAACAATGTCGTCGAGATTGTCTCGATTGCATGGACTTACAGGGAATTCTTCGAGAAGGTCTCAGAGATTTTGTCGAGAGTGTCTCGACGAGTTTGTTGAGATATCTCAACAAGTTCGTCGAGACTGTCTCGACATAAGTCTGTCACTGGTCATTTCATCCTGACTGTCTTGAAGAATGATTGTTTTCGTCGAGATGTCTCGAAGAATCCGTCGATACTGTCTCGACAGTTTCGTCGAAACTGTTTCGATGTTTTCGTCAAAATGTTTCGCCGAATTCGTCGAGATGTCTCGACGAATAAATGATCCCTATAAAACAGTACGTTCTGTATTAACTGGGTCTGTGGATAAAGAAAACTTTTGTCTACTTTACACTCTTGGGTATATAAGGTCAGACTATAGGTTTTCTTAAGTGTAGAATAAGCCCGACAGAATAGAGGTGAGCTACGAAATCGGAAGGGCGATCCCGACCTGTACCCGTGCATGAAATCCATCACCGCTACTTGAGATCGGATAGGAAGAGTTCCTGTCGATCTTGCTGCTATTCCTGTAGACTCGTTGCCGCCTCTCCTTGTCGGATCTAGCAATCCGAAGAGATGTTGAGTGCTCTCCTTCTCATAACTACCTCTTGTTGGACAAGAGTCTTAGGGTTCTCCTTCACTCGTGCAGACTTCTGTAGAGGTGTGGACTTATTTCGACACAAACTCCTCCGACGAGCAGTCCAATATTAACAAAGCCGAAGGAAGCACTGATGAGTCCCAATTATATACACATTTTTGGACTCATCTTGGCCGATTTTCTAGTCTTGCACTTCACTTTAGACATGTTTTCATTCATATTTAATACTCCATGCTAAGTGCACTTCTAGGCCCGTTTTGGTGTTATTTCTTGTTCATCTTCGTTACTAGTTTTCATGCAGTGTTAAGTGCCACCTTCAGTGGCTAGACTGGTGTTGTATACTGGAACAGGAGTCGTGCAGGTGTTCCCGGTACAATTCTGTACAGGAACACTGCACACGATCACTGGCTCTATAGCGCACGACCACTGGTCGTGCGCCACTGATCGTGCGCACTTAACGCCCATTTTATGAGTTCTGTCTGGCTTATCGCACGACCATTTACGATAGTGCGCACGACCACTGGTCGTGCGTCACTGGTCGTGCGAACATGTATTTTATAAATTTCTTTCATTTCAAGCTCCGCCCAGGCAACGCGCACGATCGCAGAACTCCAGTGCGCACGACCACTGGTCGTGCGCCAATGACCGTGCACAGTATTCAGTTCAGCGCCTATAAATTGCCCTGCTCGCGATTTAGGTCGGGATCCTCGCCGTTTTTCTCGCCCTGCTCCGCCGTTCCGCCCATTTCCGCAGGTATTCGCCCCCTAGGCCTCCTCCATCATCCAAGGGCTTCAAGGAAGAGATTCTACACTCATCTTCATCGCCAAGGAAGGAGTTCCTCGCATCGGACGTGGCCGAATTGTAAAACGATGGAGAAGACGGGTCCATTGGGAGGTCTGACAGCCCTCCTCTACCCCGGACACAGTTGAGACCGAGCTAGGACGTGGATTGACAACCCGACGATTCCTACCGTGAATCTACAACGAGACTCCGGATTCGGTCGTATCTCTTGCCTCTTTCTTCTACTTGTGTGGTTGTATTTGTTTGTAATCTCTATATGTAGATGATGACACTATGAATCTTGTTTATTAATGTTTATTTCATGTTTATGGAATCATATTATTCATATGTGTGAATGAGGTGCGCCGCCATCCATTTTCCACTCCACCACCGTGACCGGTGCCGCACTAGCAATTGCTAGTGGCATGCTTGTCGAAGAGGTGCTTGCGACCCTCATCCGTATGCCTACTCTTCCATCCGCCTAGCGAAGCGTGGCATAGCGGCCCGTATAATCCATTCCGACTCTGCCGGTGCGAACCATTCCATCCGCTAGCCTTCTCGTCCATCCGCCCTTACGAAGTAGCGTGTTCAAGGCCTACGTAGTCTTCCATCCCGCCAAGTGAAGCACTGCATAGCGACATTGCATAGGAGTAGTTGTAGTTGTTTTCTTTTATTTTCCAAAAGCCAAATCACCCCGTTTCCGCATTCCATCCGACTCAAGGACTTCGATCTCAAGTCCTTCCTCGAACGTTAACTCCACCTTACTGTGTTCCTTGAGAGATTCGATACTCAGGGATTACTCCTCGTTTTATATTACTTGAACGATCGGTACACTGCCGTTTCGTGTCGCAGTCAAGCTACCGCCTATAGCGGTGTGTGAGATTTGCGCCATCAAGTTTTTGGCGCCGTTACCGGGGAACATAGTCGTGTGAGTTTTCTGGAGAGGGGGAACCTGAGAGAGAAGCCCTTCCATTTGTAAATTGCATTTCTTTGTTTTATTTCTTTTTATTCCATTTTCCTGTTTTAATTAGGTTGCTTTAGTAATTTTTGTTAGGTGTAGTATTTTGCACAATAGCATTTTTATTTTGAATCATATTATCTTCGCACTATGTGGGCACATCTTAATTTCCGTTGCCGTTGGTGTGGAGCTACCTCCCACTCTAGTGATGAATGCTCTACGGAGAATAGTAGGCATAATTCTTATAGCCCAGCATATGGTGCACCGACTTCGTCTGATACTCCATATGGTGCACGTAAGTCTTATGGCTACTCTACTGAGCCTTTACCGTCTTACTTCTTTTCGGCTTCAGCACCCGCTGTGCCAAAGAAGCCTGCTAGGCAGTGCCAGTTTTGTCGGAGCACAGATCATGCCCTGAAGGATGTGCTGCTTATCTTTGCCAACTGGATGAGGATGACGAGCCGGATATCCGGATCGTCCCAACTCCTAACTCTGGCGGCACACTTTCAATATCCGGTTATGTGTCTTTGTTTTATTTACACTTTCAACATCCGGCATGGATACGGTCACCGGATGTGCGGCCGATCTATGCACCGACATTGCTGAGCCTATTCTCCATGTGCATCCACCACCTCTAGTGGATTCGATTCGTTGTGAGGAATCGGTGCTTGACTTTTATCCGAGCACTATTCTTCCCCCTGTTGTGCATACTACATTCGTCTCTGACAACATTGTCGATGATGTGTCACAAGAGGAGGCGGTTGATCTTAGTATTGTGCTTACTCCTATGGAGGAGGACAACCTTCTAGGTGAAGAGGAGTTTTCCTCAACACCGGTGGAGGAAGTCCAAATCCTAAGCCTGGCCACCGTTGATCCCGCCGAATCTTGTAGCATTGATGACAATGCAAACATTCTTTTACTTACCCAACCTGATGGGAGTGAGACTGGGACCACTCCCCCGGTTGATGTTTATTTATGTTCTTCGTCTTGTTTATTTCTCGATCCCCCCTCGTCATCCGAGCCTGTGCAGGTTGAGTCTTCACAGGTACCCCAGGAGGATTTGGTGCATATTGCCCAAGTCAATGATGAGAGCATCCTCTTATGTGAGGAGGTTGATTCCCCCTCCGTAGAGGAAGCTCCATTCATTGCCTTTTCCTCCCGCCACCTCCCTGTTGACGACACCTTGCTAGGCAAGGATGTTTTTGGTGAGAATAGTGAGGAGGACTCCTCCTCCACTTCTTAATTTCTGCTTCCCTTACCTGTGAAGAGCAGGTATTTTTATTTAGGTAGGGGAGTGACTGTTCTATCACCGTATCGGTACCCGCTACCGACACGGATATTAGGCCAGTTACCTGTCCACTTCTCCTTCCATACGCCCATTAGCTAGAAACTTTAGTTTTTGAATAAGTCGTGCTGCGATGACAATAACCCCAGTAGTTATCTTACTTTCTCATGCATTTCATTTTATTCAATCCTGCTTAGTTAGCTGTAGTTTATTTTAGTTTATCTTCTTCTTTTGTTTTTGCGGAGCTGACCCCTGCAGGTATCTTTTCTGGATGGCGGATGCTGCGGCTCATTTTAGCTTACACGCCAATCTTCTGGTGTGCTCATTTCTGAGCACTGGGTACTCTCTTTCCCTAGCCTATGCTGATTTTCATGTCATATATTATGCGGATTGTTTATTTTAAGTCTGGGGGAGGGTAGTTTTGTTTACCCGCTCACGTGCACTATTGCACTGCATACTAGAAGATTTCATTTAAAATGTTTTGTTTATTTTCATTGCACACCACAGCACCCACTTGAGCGCGTACTCATCTGTTTGCTTGCTCTATTGTGAATTTAATTCTTCTGCTTATTTGGGAAAGTCTAGGTGATGGCTTAGGACTATGTAGTAGAGTAAAATGTTGACTCTAGTAGTGCTCCTAGTCGAGTGCTCGGTTGCATAGAAATTTGTGTAGATTAGACTTCTCTTTATACTTATGGTTTTATATTTTTTCTATTAGTGTAGATGTTGTTTACTCTACTCAAATGGTGAATCCGGTGTGAATCAAATGGTAGCATAGGGATGTGTGTAAACGATTGCTAGACTCGTATTGCTTGAGTTGGGAGAAAGGAGAATCTTTCTCGGTGGCTAGAACTTGCCCCAAGCAATTCTTGAAGCAATGGCATAGGATAAGTTCTAGTACGTGAGAATGACGTAGGCCATTATTTTGGCCCGGTTGAACTTTTTATTTCATGCCTATCGTCTACCCTTGCTAGCCCCTTCGTGCCTACCCTTTTCTTGATTCAGCTCCACATATATCTCACCAAAGCCTAAAAGCCTAACCTAGTCGCACACCCAAATCTGAGCTTTAATTGTAGTTTTATTTACATTGTGTGGGGTGTTGATTGTGGTGTTTATTATGTGAATCTGTGGATATGCTCATTTGAAAATTTTGCTGAAAGAAAAAAGACAAGAAAAAGAAGATAGAAAAAAAATGAAAAGGAAAAGAAAAAAAAAAGGAAAAATGAGTTTTATTGAAAAATCATGTAGAAAAATTATGTATTGGGAGTAGGCGGTGCACACACCTATGTTGCAAAAGTCCAAGTCTGGGGGTGTGGTGCATTTGCATTTGATTTTGGTGCGCGGGTAGTTACTTTTAAAGCTCATTTGGGTTTTGTGTTATAAGTCATTCTGTTTATCATTTTTTTACCTCACCGTAACCCAAGCCTCAATTAAAACCTGAAAGTCCTACTGACTCACGCCTTGAACCAATCTAGTGTCGTGGGGAGAATGTGACCGGGCAATCTTATGGTCACCGACACTGATGGATTTCAGTGGAGTTTGTCCCGCATCCCAATCTTGAGCAATGCAAATCTCAGCACTCAGTTTACTTTCTCCGTATGCATGACCGGATGATTCACCGTTGTTCACCATTTTGAGTGGTTGTAATATGCTTTTACTCTTTTAGAAATATATAAACTGTTTGTGTATAATGAGAAATCTTCTCTACTATTTTTCTTATGCACGTGAGCATGCGACTTCGCATGGTACTCTGTATTGTAATTTTAAGCCATCTACTTTTCTTTCCTCGTTCGCGTAGAATTTGTTTGCTCGGGACGCGCAAACAGGTAAGTCTGGGGGTGTGATGAGTCCCAATTATATACACATTTTTGGACTCATCTGGGCCGATTTTCTAGTCTTGCACTTCACTTTAGACATGTTTTCATTCCTATTTAATACTCCATGCTAAGTGCACTTCTAGGCCCGTTTTGGTGTTATTTCTTGTTCATCTTCGTTACTAGTTTTCATGCAGTGTTAAGTGCCACCTTCAGTGGCTAGACTGCTGTTGCATGCTGGAACAGGAGTCGTGCAGGTGTTCCCGGTACAATTCCATACAGGAACACTGCGCACGATCACTGGCTCTATAGCGCACGACCATTGGTCGTGCGCCACTGATCGTGCGCACTTAACGCCCATTTTATGAGTTCTGTCTGGCTTATCGCACGACCATTTACGATAGTGCGCACGACCACTAGTCGTGCGTCACTGGTCGTGCGAACATGTATTTTATAAATTTCTTTCATTTCAGGCTCCGCCCAGGCAACGCGCACGATCGCAGAACTCCAGTGCGCACGACCACTGGTCGTGCGCCAATGACCGTGCGCAGTATTTAGTTCAGCGCCTATAAATTGCCCTGCTCGCGATTTAAGTCGGGATCCTCGCCGTTTTTCTCACCCAGCTCCGCCGTTCCGCCCATTTCCGCAGGTATTCTCCCCCTAGGCCTCCTCCATCATCCAAGGGCTTCAAGGAAGAGATTCTACACTCATCTTCATCGTCAAGGAAGGAGTTCCTCGCATCGGACGTGGCCGAATTGTAAAACGCTGGAGAAGACGGGTCCATTGGGAGGTGTGACAGCCCTCCTCTACCCCGGACGCAGTTGAGACCGAGCTAGGACGTGGATTGACAACCCGATGATTCCTACCGTGAACCTACAACGAGACTCCGGATTCGGTCGTATCTCTTGCCTCTTTCTTCTACTTTTGTGGTTGTATTTGTTTGTAATCTCTATATTTAGATGATGACACTATGAATCTTGTTTATTAATGTTTATTTCATGTTTATGGAATCATATTATTCATATGTGTGAATGAGGTGCGCCGCCATCCATTTTCCACTCCACCACTGTGTCCGGTGCTGCACTAGCAATTGCTAGTGGCGTGCTTGTCGAAGAGGTGCTTGCGACCCTCATCCGTATGCCTACTCTTCCATCCGCCTAGCGAAGCGTGGCATAGCGGCCCGTATAATCCATTCCGACTCCGCCGGTGCGAACCATTCCATCCGCTAGCCTTCTCGTCCATCCGCCCTTATGAAGTAGCGCGTTCAAGGCCTACATAGTCTTCCATCCCGCCAAGCGAAGCACTGCATAGCGGCATTGCATAGGAGTAGTTGTAGTTGTTTTCTTTTATTTTCCAAAAGCCAAATCACCCTGTTTCCGCATTCCATCCGACTCAAGGACTTCGATCTCAAGTCCTTCCTCGAACGTTAACTCCACCTTACTGTGTTCCTTGAGAGATTCGATACTCGAGGATTACTCCTCGTTTTATATTACTTGAACGATCGGTACACTGCCGTTTCATGTCGCAGTCAAGCTACCGCCTATAGCGGTGTGTGAGATTTGCGCCATCAAGCACAAATGGAGAACTCAAAATAGGATTCTGATTTCTAGAAGAATTTTATAGGAGCATCCGGTTGAGTACTCACTCAATTCCGGAAAGATAATTTTATTATTGCTGTAATTTTTTTATTCATGGTTTTAGCAATATTCATGTCTCTTTTGGGTTGTTCTTGTATATTCTGTTGTGCGCATATGATGTGACTAACCCTAAGGAAACCCCAACACTATGGAGCCTTTGTACTCAACAAGTCCAGCAGCCCGCTCCTGCGGAGAGAGGCGCTCCACCTCCGTCTTTAAAGATACCAACTCAGCCTCCAGACGAGCCATCGTAGCTCGCGAATCCGCCAACAAACAAGCCAAACTCTCCACAAGGGCTTTCTCCATCCAGACTTCAGCACGGAACTCCTCCAGCTCCGCCCGTAGCCCAGTGTACAACCCCGATGTTCGCCAGGAAGAGTCAGGTGGTTCACACCCCGGTGAGGCGAGCCAAGATGGGCGAACACCGGTGAGTCGAGCCAGGCGAACAAGCCAGGACAGGCGAGCCCGCCTAGAGTAAGTGCGGATAGCAATTCTGGGGCTCGCCGAGGCAAGACAGGCGAGCCCGCCTAGAGTAAGTGCGGATAGCAATTATGGGGCTCGCTGAGGCAAGACAGGCGAGCCCGCCTAGAGTAAGTGCGGATAGCAATTCTGGGGCTCGTCGAGGCAAGACAGGCGAGCCCGCCTAGAGTAAGTGCGGATAGCAATTCTGGGGCTCACCGAGGCAAGACAGGCGAGCCCGCCTACAGTAAGTGCGGATAGCAATTCTGGGGCTCGCCAAGGAAAGACAGGCGAGCCCGCCTAGAGTAAGTGCGGAGAGCAATTCTGGGGCTCGCCGAGGCAAGACAGGCGAGCCCGCCTAGAGTAGGTGCGGATAGCAATTCTGGGCTCGGCCAAGGTAGAACAGGCGAGCGAGCCAGGTGATGTGCCAATAGCAATTCTGGGGCTCGCCGACCCAGAAGCTCGCGAGCTCCACTCGCAAAGGAGGTCTCGAAGCGGGCTGGCTCGCCCAGTAAAAGTCCAGGAAGGGATGTTTACTAGGAGGCCCCCGGTGGTCCGCGGTTAGCCTCTCCAAACAGCGGAGTTTGACTGTTAGCAGACCGATCTGGTGTGCGGATAGTAAGAATGGACTGCGGGATTTGGCTATTGACAGACCACAAAACCAAAATCTATAAATAGACCTTAAAGGGCACCTTGGAAGAGGACCGGTTCATAATCTTTGAGCCTTCTTCTCTCCTTAGGTCGCTTTGGTTTGGGCTCTCTAGCTCTCCAAGGTGCCCGAGTCTTAGCTTTGGCTTGGGAGGGGAAGCGCTCAACGATCTTCCGGGTTAGTGGAGGGACCTCCTCGCTAGGACCAGGGTCTTTGTTCTTTGTCCGAGTTATCTGCCTACCTCTTCCGAGGGACCGGTAAGGGCTAGCTGCCCCTCAATTCGTTGAGGGCCTCGAGCTCCACAAGAGACCGAGAAATCGGTTTCAACATTTTGGTGCGGTGAGTGTGGAGCGTGGCTGGTTCAAGAAAGTTCCAGAGAAGGGTTATGGCGGGAGATGAAGAGCAAGGCGAGGAGTTCGGCGAGACACCCCAGGTGGCGATGGCCAGGATGCTCGCAGATTTCAGAAAGGAGGTGCTCGACACCTTGGGGTTTACGGTCACAGCTCTGCGAAGCGAGTTTGCGACCCCAGCACCTCAGGTGACCCCTCCCCCAACGACGGTTAGCGAGAATGCCCCGGGGGGAAGGGCTGGAAAGGAAGTTGTCGTTGGATCAGGACAGGACAGGGAGGGGCGAGTGTTGTTCGCCAGTCCGGCGAGCCCGAGGCCAGCGAGCTCCGCGCTGGCGAGCGCTGGGCCGGCGAGCTCAGGGCCGACAAGCTCTGTCCCAGCGAGCGCGGTGCAGGAGAGCGCACGCCAGGAGGATGCGGCGACGGTCGGGGTGGTTCAGGCGAGCGCCGCCATCGCGAGTGCAGTCCCGGCGAGCTCAAGTCTAGCGAGAGAGCTTGGGGGCGAGGGGAGACAAAAAGGGTGACAGGAGGGGGAAGCCCATTTTGCGAGCTGGTGCTTTCCGCACCCGTCCCAGGGGGGTTTGGAGAGTGGGATCGGGTGTACTACAATGGTAGGGATGACCCTGTCCAGCACCTGCAGAGTTTCGAAGACTCGATCTCCATCAGGCCGATGTCAGATGCCTTCAAGTGTCGGCTCTTTGCCGTCACCCTCAAGGAGAAGTCCAGGGACTGGTTCCATCAGCTCCATGCAGGATCAATCTACGCGTTCGAGGATTTGCGCCGAAGTTTTTTGCTGAGGTTCTCGACCTCAAAAAATAGGAAGAAGGACGTTGATTCCCTCTTCAAAGTGAAGCAGGAACCCAGGGAGTCGTTGGCTCAATATGCCGATCGGTTCCGGGAGGAAGTGCATCCCACTCAGGAGATGCCTGGGTTTGCACTCCAACTCGCCTTCACGCTCGGGTTGAAAGAGAGTTTCTTCAAGTTGGCGTTGAAGAGAAAGGCCCCCGTCTCCTATGAGGAGCTGATGGAGAGGGTGTCGGAGGAAGTCGCGATTGAAGAAGCCAACCCGGAGCTCACCAAGAGGCTAGCAAAGCTCAGTGAGCCGAAGGTGAGGCAGCAGGAGGTCAGGAGAAGGGAAGAGCCCCGGGCCCCGGAGGGGGGATGGAGGCCGCAAGGCGGAGGAATGCAAGGGCAGGGAAGGGGTTACGGCCCAGGAAGGGGTAACCATGTCGGAGGTCAATGGAGGCCCCCCCAGTTAGGGTGGAGGAAGGGTCCGATGCAGATGCCTCCCCCACCTCAACATGCCATGGCAATTGGACGGGGAAGAGGAAGAGGAAGGAGAGGAGAGGTGGAAACAGCAGCCGATAGGAGGAGAAGGAATAGGGTGGCGGAGGCCGACGCAGGGGAGGTGACGTTGCCATATTGTATCTTCCATGATGAGGAAGGTCACTCAACGGACACCTGCCCGGAGTTCCTGGAAGTGAAGAGGGGCAGAGCGCCCGCGCCACAGCAGCTGCAGCCAGTAAGGATTGTGGAGGTCGAACCTTGAGAGGAGGATGAGGAAAGGTGTGAGGATAGAGCCGATAGGGGGAGTAGAGGAGGGATCAGGGTGATCCATAGGGGGGTAGGGGTGGAGGCGACCCGCAAGGCTAGCCTCCATACCATCTACCGCCGGAGCATGGCTTCAACCTCCACCGCTCCGCCCCCGGCCGAAAAAATCATTTTCACCCAGAAGGACATGTCGGGCTATGAGGACCCGTTCTGCGACGCGCTGGTCATTCAGATGGTGATCGAGAACTTCACCGTCTCCCAAATCCTAGTGGATAACGGAAGTTTGGTCAACGTCATCTTCAAGAAGGCGTTTGACGGAATGGAGGTGGAGCCCAGAAGGGTGTTGGCCTCGGATGGCCCTCTGTTTGGATTCTCGAGGGAGAGGAAAGAAGTGGAGGGGGGAGTAGGACTTCATGTGACCCTGGGTAGGCAGTCCAGGAACTGCCGTTTTGTCATAGTGGACGCTCCAAGCAGCTACAGCGCCATCTTCGGACGGCCACTCATCAGCGCGTTCCGCTGTGTCCCCTCCACCTTTCATCAATGCCTTAAGTTCAATGACGGAGGGGTTCAGGTGCGGATCAGGGGGGATCCCAAGGTGGCAAGGCAGTGCTACGTGACCGCTGTCAACACCATCTCCTGGATGGGAGAAGCGTAGGAGTGGGATAAGATGATGGAGGAGGCGGCCGAAGCCAGAGGTAAGGAGGTAGTCGAGGAGAAGATGGAGGGAGATGAAGTCCATGCCCAAGAAGGGGTAGGTTAGGGACCCCGGGCGGAAAGAGAGGAAGAAGAAGAGAAGGCCTAGGAGGGAGGGGCGGAGGAGCTGATGGTGATAGAGAAGGAGGTCGAGGAAGGAACCCAGGCTCTCGCTTGTGCCGAGGAGGAGAGGGCTTGGGGAGAGCAGTCCCGGCTGGAGGCTATGGACGAGGTCGTGGAGCTCGAGGTCACCACCCGGCTAGGGGTGGTAGAGAAGGTCCGGGTCAGCGGAGGACTCAACCCGGAAGATCAAGCGGAGATCCTGGCGTGTGTGCAGAAGAACATAGATGTCTTCGCTTGGGGCGCCGCGGAAATGCCCGGGATCGACGCGGATGTGGCTTTCCATCGCCTCAACCTCGACCCCGGCGCCCTCCCTATCCACCAGAAGAAAAGGGCCACCGCCGATAAGCTGGAAGGGCCCATCCGCGAGGAGGTGAGCAAGCTCCTACAGGCAGGCTTTGTAACGGAGATCCAGTATCCAGGCTGGGTCTCCAACGTCGTCATGGTGAAGAAGGGAGGAGGTAAATGGAGGATGTGTATCGACTTTTCTTTACTTAATAAATCGTGCCCTAAGGATTGTTACCCCCTGCCTAGGATCGCCGCGCTGGTTGACTCAGCCGTCGGTTTTCCTGTGATGCCTTTCTTAGATGCTTTTTCAGGTTACCATCAAATCCGCATGCACCCCCCGGACATCAAGGATGTCTCCTTCATCACGGGGATGGATGCTACTATTATAAGATGATGCCGTTCGGGCTCAAGAATGCAGGTGCCACATACCAAAGGATGATGGACAGAGTCTTCCGCGAGTAGAAGGGAAGAAACTTGGAGGTTTATGTTGACGACCTCCTGGTAAAGAGCCGAGACATTGGGTCTCACCTCCGAGACCTTGAGGAGACATTCGGGACCCTGCGGCGCTACAAGATGAAACTCAATCCCTTGAAATGTGTCTTCTAGGCAAGCCGAGGAAAGTTCCTAGGCCACTTACTCACCCCCGCAGGAGTGGAGCCTAACCCGGACAAGGTTAAGGCGGTAATGGAGTTGGGGTCGCCGAGGAATCCGAAGGAAGTTCAGAGCCTTACAGGGAAGTTGGCTGGGCTCAGCAGATTCCTCTCCAAGGCAGGGGAAAAGTGTGCGCCTTTCTTCAAGGTGCTACGGGGAAACAAGAAGTTTGAATGGACCCGGGAGTGCGAGGAGGCCTTCCAGGCTCTGAAGGAACAGCTTACCCGAACCCCTCTGCTCCAGGGGCCGAGGCCAGGAGAAGACCTATCCCTGTACCTGGGGGTAGGGTCCGAAGCAGTAAGTTTCGTGTTGATCCGGGAGGAGAGGAAGAAACAGTTCCCTATCTACTACGTCAGCCGAGTGCTGAAGAAGGCAGAGCTCCGGTACCCGATCCTGGAAAAGTTAGCCTTCGCATTAGTGGTGTCGGCCCGGAGGCTCCGACCTTACTTCCAAGCCCACTCAATCAAGGTAGTGACGGACCACCCACTCCGTAAAATCATGGAGGGGGTGGATCACTCGGGAAGGTTGGCAAAGTGGTCCGTGGAGTTAAGTGAATTCAATATCACGTTCGTGCCCAGGACGTCCATCAGGGCTCAGGCGGTGGCAGACTTCATGGCCGACTATACGGCCGAGGTGGGGGAGCACGAGCCACCTCCCCCAGAGGCATGGAAGATGTTGGTGGACGGAGCGTCGGGAAAGTCCTCCTATGGAGGGGGGATAGTCCTGGAAAGTCCTCAGGGGACTCGGATTGAGCAAGCCTTAAACATCCATTTCCCAATTACCAACAACCAGGCTGAGTACAAGGCAGTGATAGCAGGCCTTCGGCTGGCCCGGGAACTAGGGGTGTAGGACGTGGAGGTCTCCACGGACTCCATGGTGGTAGCATGCCAAATCAAGGGAGAGTTTGAAGCGAAGGACCCGACCCTCCTGCTATACCTGGAGAAGGTTAAGGGGGTCATCGGGCAGTTCCGTACCTTCTCCATCAAGCACGTGCCGAGGGAGGAGAGCACCCAGGTGGACCTCTTAGCCAAGTTCGGTCCCCGAGAGGGAGGTACGGCTTCGGAACTCTTCCGGCCCTCCATCGAGGAAGGAGAATTGATGGAGTTGGATCAACGAGCCTCGTGGATGGACCCATTCATCACCTTCCTATCCTCTGGGATGTTCCCTGGAGAGGACGTGGACAAGAGGCGCTTCAGGTATAAGTCCGCCTATTACTCCTTGCATGCAGGAGGGCTATATAGGAAGACCCTCTCGGGACTCCTGGCCCGTTGTGTTTCCGATGAGGAGGTTCCGAGAGTCCTGGAAGAAATCCACTCCGGGGAGTGCGGCAGTCACTCCGGGAGTCGGACCCTGGAAGGGAGGGTGTTGAGGCAAGGCTACTTCTGGCCCACTCTCAGCAAGGATGCGGCAGAGTTCGCGAGGAAGTGTCCTAAGTGCCAGCTCTATGCTCCGCTCCAACTCCTCCCAGCTCAAAGGCTCCGGACCATCACGGCTCCCTGGCCCTTCATCATATGGGGGCTGGACCTGGTCGGTCCCTTCCCCCAAGCCAGTGGCCAGAGGAAGTTCCTGCTGGTCATGATCGACTATTTCTCTAAGTGGGTAGAAGTGAAAGCACTCGCTAAGGTAACCTCTCAGGTGGTAAGGAATTTTGTGTGGGGAGAGATAATTTGCAGGCACGGGCTACCTCTAGCTATAGTGACCGACAATGGACCGCAGTTTGCTAGTGAAGAGTTTGTTGGCTTCTGCACTCAGCTCGGCATTGACCTCAGGTTCGCGTCGGTCCACCACCCGAGGAGCAATGGGCAGGTGGAGGCGGCGAACAAAATAATCGTTAACCTATTAAAAAGAAAGTGGAGAACCTTCGGGGAAACTGGGTAGAACAGCTACCCTCCGTCCACTGGGCCATGAGGACTACTCTAAATACTGCCACCGGGGAGACTCCGTTCAAGCTCTCTCACGGGTCCGAGGCCGTTCTCCCCATAGAGTTTGAGGTAAAGACACCCCGGGTGATCGCTGCGAGCGAGGGGGATGAAGAGTGGCTAGAAGATAACAACGCAGAGCAGAGGCTATCTTTGGACCTGGTGGAAGAACTCCGGGACTTGGCCACCATCAGGCAGGAAGAGGTCAAAACGGCGGATGGCTCGATATTTTGACAAACATATCCGGATAAAGCACTTTCAGAAAGGAGACCTAGTCCTGAAGAAGGTCGATGCGGCCGGCAGAGGGGCCACGGTGGGTAAGCTTAACCCCAACTGGGAGGGTCCATATATTGTAAGCAAGGCGCTCAAGTCGGGGGGGTATCATCTCCAGGATGTGGAGGGGGTGCCTCTCAACCGAGCCCGGAGTGGGGATGATCTGAAACGGTTTTACCCTTGAAAGCTTTATTAGGTTGTTTAATGAATGTCTTACTCCTTTTTTGTGATGCTTATAACTACTGCCGTACCGGGGTGGCAAGGTTGGATATGTTGGTGCTGGAATGCCCCAGATCGATTCCGCTCCCGGTCTCTCACCTAGACGGGCGGTTCAGGTTGATCTCTGGAGAGGCTGGAAAGGTTGGATATGTTGGTGCTGGAATGCCCCAGATCGATTCCGCTCCCGGGCTCTCACCTAGACGGGGGGTTCAGGTTGATCTCTAGAGAGGCTGGCAAGGTTGGATATGTTGGTCCTGGAATGCCCCAGATCGATTCCGCTCCCGTGCTCTCACCTAGACGGGGGGGTTCAGGTTGATCTCTGGAGAGGCTGGCAAGGTTGGATATGTTGGTGCTGGAATGTCCCAGATCGATTCCGCTCATGGGCTCTCACCTAGACGGGGGGTTCAGGTTGATCTCTGGAGAGGCTGGCAAGGTTGGATATGTTGGTGCTGGAATGCCCCAGATCGATTCCGCTCCCGGGCTCTCACCTAGACGGGGGGTTCAGGTTGATCTCTGGAGAGGCTGGCAAGGTTGGATATATTGGTGCTGGAATGCCCCAGATCGATTCCGCTCCCGGGCTCTCACCTAGACGGGGGGTTCAGGTTGATCTCTGGAGAGGCTGGCAAGGTTGGATATGTTGGTGCTGGAATGCCCCTGATCGATTCCGCTCCCGGGCTCTCACCTAGACGGAGGGTTCAGGTTGATCTTGGAGAAGCTGGCAAGGTTGGATATGTTGGTGCTGGAATGCCCCAGATCGATTCCGCTCCCGGGCTCTCACCTAGACGGGGGGTTCAGGTTGATCTCTGGAGAGGCTGGCAAGGTTGGATATGTTGGTGCTGGAAGGCCCCAGATCGATTCCGCTCCCGGGCTCTCACCTAGACAGGGGTTTCAGGTTGATCTCTGGAGAGGCTGGCAAGGTTGGATATGTTGGTGTTGGAATGCCCCAGATCGATTCCGGTCCCGGGCTCTCACCTAGACGGGGGGTTCAGGTTGATCTCTGGAGAAGCAAAAGGAGGCACGGGTTGAAGGTAACTGGTTGAGGTGTTGAAGCCAGAGGGGGTTTGGTTCGCAAAATTGAAAGGGTTGAGGCTGGTAAGGCCTAAGGTAGCGGGTTGAGGTGCTAAAACCAGGGAGGTTTAGTTCGCGAGATGTCAAATGTCTGAGTTCGCCAAGGTCGGGTTCGTCGGGCAGTATCCGCAGGCGGCGATAGTTCGGGTTCGCGAAATCCATAAAAGGAGAATCTTGGCGAGGCGAGCCCAGACGTGCGCATTCGCGAGCCCCCCTGAAACACTGTCGTGTAACTACTAGTCATGAGATAGGAGTTCAAAAGAAAGATCAAATGCGAGAGAAAAATAAACGCGAGCATGCTCATAAATACTAACAAAAAATCATAACAATCATTCCCTAAGATTCTTCTATGTTCGGCGGCGATCTCGCCAGCTCAAAAAGAATAATATACATTCGGAGGAAAGAGAGAGAAGGGAGGCTAAGGGGGTTCATTCTGGGGGGCCCTCGCCATTCTTGCGAGCCCCCAACCATGGCGCCAAGTCAAAGAGATCCGGGCAGACGTCTTCGGCTGTAAACTCCATCGCGTCTTCGGCTAGGAGACTCGCGTTCTTGAGGGTCGTGAAGACGAGGTTAGCGACCTCCTGTGCATCTCGCCGCCTCTGTTCCTCTCTCTCGGCAACCCTCTGTTGAGACCCGGCTCGCCCAGGAGAGGGGGGTAGCACGCTGCGAATCAGCTCGTCCACCCGAGCCTTCAGCATGGTATTCTCCAACTCTAGCTCGCCATTGCGAGCGAGAAGTTTGGTTGCTACGTCGGCATCCTGAGTTAATACCAAATGAGTTAGACAAAGATCGTGGGTCACGAACAGCAAAGAAAGGAGGCCCAGGGCCGCTTACGATCTTGCCCTGCATCCCGGCGAGAAGGCTTTCCGACGCCTCCTCTCTCTCCTTAAGACCTTTGATCTCATCGTGAGCTTTCTTAAGCTCCTCCCTATATGTGCGGATATCCCTGTCCGTCTGCAGGTAACGGTGCCCCGCCATGTGTGCGAGCTCCGTCGAGCAGAACTGGGCTCGCATTTCTTCGTAGACCAGTTGCCTTGGCCCCATCTCTTTATAGGCGGCGGCGTCCTCGCGGCCGTATAAGCCGAAGGCGATAGAGAACGCCTCCTCCCCGGCCTTACAAAGCTCCACCCAGGAGGGGTGAAGGGTGGAGCAGGAAATCCTGTTGGCATCAGGATCCCAAGCGAGCAGGGGGGTCACCGAGGGAATCAGAAACCTTCTCACCCAGGCCGAAGTTCTTGTGACCCTTGGGTTGGGGGGTTGCGGACGAGCTCCCAGCGCCCTGGCTCGCCAAGGGGTCCGACTGTTTCGCAGGGGAAGGGGGCGAGCCGTCGGTCTCGCTCAGATCAACGACCGCGCTCTTGTCCTTAACAACGAGGGTTTTCCCCTTTGACTTCTTGGAAGAGGATTGCGAACCGAGTTGACTCGCAGACGAGGTCGCTTCTTGCCGGGCCCAGTGGTAGGAAGATCGCGGCAAGCCTCTGCCTCTGCGGTCGCGAGCGTGTCCGACGTAAGTGTGGTGCCTTGCGCGTGCGGAGGATTGACGGGGACCTCACGTTCGCCTGTAGAATAAGAGCGTTACACAGCGAAGAAAAGAAATGGGGGGAGGGCGAAAGCGAGCCATACCTTCCCCTTGAGGAACCGCGAGTAGCGAGTCGACGTTGCGCCTCAGATGGGTGGTGATGTGAAGGTTACCGAAAGGTCCCTTCACCAAGATGAACTTCTGAG
The DNA here is from genome assembly GCA_033032865.1 of Dactylorhiza incarnata. Lineage (NCBI taxonomy): Eukaryota > Viridiplantae > Streptophyta > Magnoliopsida > Asparagales > Orchidaceae > Dactylorhiza > Dactylorhiza incarnata. The sequence goes on from JAWHQI010000068.1 coordinate 8,225,861, forward strand.
TCCAGTAGTGACTCTTGTTCACCGTCTCGCAGACGGTGACGTGCTGACTCGTGAAATAAGTGGTCCCGTCCCGAAAGGCGCGGAAAGAGAACACTTTGCGGAAGACGAGGAGGCTGAACTCGATCCTCTCCTCCCGCAGATAACTAGCGAACGCGACAACTACTGCGATCGCATTCGGGGTCAGCTGGCTCGGCAGCACCCCATAGTACCGTAGCACCTGCAAGAAACAGAGGATGAAAAATTTGTGATAGCGAACAGGGAGCGGCGAGAGGGCTAAGCAAAGTACCTGACGAATTTCAGGCCATAAGGGGAGTCGCAACCCATTCGCGAAGTGAGCAATGGGGATCGCGAGCTCGCCGGCCTCGGTCTCGTTCAGCGTAGCTCTCTCGCTTGGACAGCGAGCCGAATAGCCCTCCGGGAGATAGCGATCCACGACATATTTGTATTCCTCTGCCGTGAGGTTCGCACAGTAGAATTCGTGAGCTTGAAACGCTGAGGCGCATCTTGACCGCCCCTCGCTCTCGCCATCTGCTCCCATTGAAGGATTTGTTCGCAGCGATCCAGGAAGAAGCGACCTGCAAATAGTGAACGCGAGTGCAAGCTGGCGAGAACTGAAATGAGCGTAGAGGCGAGAGGATTTGGGAAATAAATGCGGCGGATGGAAAAGTGAATCCGAACTATTTATAGGAAAATAGGAGGGGCACGGGAATCGAAGCGTCGAGAGTGCGGATAGTGAAAATAAAGCAGATTTCTACTCGAATAAGACTACAGCCTTGCGAGCTCGGGCTCGCCACTGCGCGGTAACTGAGCCCCGCCTGAGGCCGGCCCATGAGGGAAGGGGGCTTGGGCGCAACGTCTCCCAGAAGTTCGCGAGCGCTCAACGAAGGCAATCATATCAAATGCGGCGAACAAGCGGAATAAGCCACAGGCGCACCACAGAAATAAAGGGCAAGATAAAAAATAGTAAAAGGCGAGTCACGATGGACTCGCAAATATTATCACACCACAGGTATCGTTCAGCAGAAACATCATAGGAGAAATGAAAACAAGGGGACAGTAGAAATAAACCCACGACAGGCTCAGGGGTAAGGAAGCCATTTCCAGCGACCCCGGCCTCGCTTCCCCGCGCGCGGCGGCACTCTCGGATAGTGGTATTCGCGAAGTACTTTGAGCTCGCGCAGGATCAGGTGTGCTTGGTCCTCGCCCAGCGAGATGTGCACGCCGGGCGAGGTAGCGTCTGCGCGAGTCACCGGCCCCGCCTCGGCGAGCAAGCGCGCATTCGCGTCCTCCATCGTTGTGAATCTCTCATTGAAGGAAGCTCGGTCCGCGTCATACCGCTCCTCCAGCTCGCGCAGCATCATACCATGCTTCTGAAGCACCTCTGACACCCGTCTCTTCATCCGCGCGGGGTCGCCCGGGTCGCCCAAGAAGTCTTCGATCTGGCTCGGCGAGGGCGGCGGTGACATCTCCACCCTCCCGTGCTCTGACTCAGGCGTGGCTTCTAAAATTTCTGCGAAGGAAGAGTTAGTAGGATCAGGGGACGAGCGAGAAAGTGAGCCCGCATAGATGTACTAACCTTGGGAGAGGGGGGACTCGCGACGTTGTTTGCGAGAGGACTCCGGTCGACCCTGGAAGTTTTCGCGGAACCCTCGGACGTGGGGTTTCCCCAGACCAGGAGGATACACCACCCTCTAAGCGACCTGGACGCCGTCGAGAAGCGAGCCGCCTGGGCTTCGCCTGCCCACAATACCGAAGCCCGGGGTCTCCACGTTAGCCTTAGTCGGAATCGGCGAGCGTGCCGGTGTGGAGCCCCTCTTCTCAGGGCTCGGCGGTGGGGTATCTACATAGGCCATAAGCGCATGGATATCGCAAAGAGACATGAGCGTGGATAAAGGAAGGTACTTATGACTTACGGGGTTGCGAGAGAGGCGCCTGTTGGGTTGAGGTCCCAACCCCAGCAGTTAGCAATCCCAGCCTCGCTGGGGATGGGGCGCAAGAAGAGGTCAGCGTAAGGCCCTCCATGCGTTCCTCAGGTGGAGGATTCTGCGAGGGGAAAAGGAATAAGCAGGGAGTCGATATAAAGAATTTAGACGAAGAATACCTGTAGCGCGAGAACAGTATTCGGCGGCGGGGGCAAGGCAGGAGGTGACGACACGTCCTCCCCCTGCGACATCCAAACTGTCTTGGCTTTCTTAGTCTGGGGGGAAGGGGATGCGGCGGGGTTGAACATCCAGGCGTTGCGCTCGGCAGCCTGGGCCTTCGCCATCTCCCTGGAAGCCTTCAGTCGATCCCGCGCGCTCGACTTGGAAGACATTCTGGAGAAAGATTGTTTTCACTAGCCATGGTGGACTGTATTTAAAGTTTTAAGGGTGGGACCCACCAAAAGATTCCCGCCACGTCAGCCGAATCGGCGAACACCAGGGGTTGGATGTTTCTTCACGAGCTTAAGACAACCTCGCGAAGAGAGGGGATTGTGTACAACCCCGATGTTCGCCAGGAAGAGTCAGGTGGTTCACACCCCGGTGAGGCGAGCCAAGATGGGCGAACACCGGTGAGTCGAGACAGGCGAACAAGCCGGGACAGGCGAGCCCACCTAGAGTAAGTGCGGATAGCAATTCTGGGGCTCACCGAGGCAAGACAGGCGAGCCCGCCTAGAGTAAGTGCGGATAGCAATTCTGGGGCTCGCTGAGGCAAGACAGGCGAGCCCGCCTAGAGTAAGTGCAGATAGCAATTCTGGGGCTCGCCGAGGCAAGACAGGCGAGCCTGCCTAGAGTAAGTGCGGATAGCAATTCTGGGACTCGCCGAGGCAAGACAGGCGAGCCCGCCTAGAGTAAGTGAGGATAGCAATTCTGGGGCTCGCTGAGGCAAGACAGGCGAGCCCGCCTAGAGTAGGTGCGGATAGCAATTCTGGGCTCAGCCAAGGTAGAACAGGCGAGCGAGCCAGGTGATGTGCCAATAGCAATTCTGGGGCTCGCCAACCCAGAGGCTCGCGAGCTCCACTCGCAAGGGAGGTCTCGAAGCGGGCTGGCTCGCCCAGTAAAAGTCCAGGAAGGGATTTTTACCAGGAGGCCCCCGGTGGTCTGCGGTTAGCCTCTCCAAACTACGGAGTTTGGCTGTTAGCAGACCGATCCGGTGTGCGGATAATAAGAATGGACTGCGGGATTTGGCTATTGACAGACCACAAAACTAAAATCTATAAATAGACCTTAAAGGGCACTTTGGAAGAGGACCGGTTCATAATCTTTGAGCCTTCTTCTCTCCTTAGGTCGCTTTGGTTTGGGCTCTCTAGCTCTCCAAGGTGCCCGAGTCTTAGCTTTGGCTTGGGAGGGGAAGCGCTCAACGATCTTCCGGGTTAGTGGAGGGACCTCCACTCTAGGACCAGGGTCTTTGTTCTTTGTCCGAGTTATCTGCCTACCTCTTCCGAGGGACCGGTAAGGGCTAGCTGCCCCTCAATTCGTTGAGGGCCCCGAGCTCCACAAGAGACTGAGAAATCGGTTTCAACACCCAGCCTCGATCTGCCGAAAGCAGGACACATCGCGATCTCGTCACCCCTTCAAGTCGGAAAAGGAACTCCGCGCATCATGGAGATCCTCCTGGATCACAAAGTAACTGTCATTCAGACCTACATAGCAGTCGTTCCACGTGAGAGCAATGCTGGTCTGAACTCCAATCTGAGTGAAAGAAAAGAAAAAGTTAGAACTGTCACAAGACAAAACAGCAAGCAAAAATAAAATTGTGATCCTTACCGCAACGTTCATGGCCTCAAGAGACGAAGAAACCCGGCTCGACTTAGCCAGTGGCGGAACCTGGGGGGAAACAAGAACATGGGGGCAGCTGAATCAAGCACTTCCATGTCAAGATCAATGGAATGTCATCAACTCTCGAATTTGCCGGAGCCACCTCGTCGAGACGTCCCTGCGATCGGCAAGAGCGGCGAGTCGCCGAATCAGAACTGTCATTTCTAAAGATCAGCTTCATCTTCCTACCTCGTTCCAATGGAACGGCTGCAGAACGCTCAGCATCGGTGGAAAGACCACACAGTAGGAGACGCTTCTCCTCAACAAACACGGAAATTGCAAACAAAGGATTCGCCAATACATGAGGCTCAACAAACCCAAGCACCAGTGTAAACTCTCGCTCGCAACCCTTCAAACGGCAACAACGATCTGGGAGCGACCTACAAAGCTCTGGCAAGCCCCGGGAATTTCTAACGTAGCCAAATAAAGTATTCCCTTGGCGAGGTTCGCTCGGTTCTCAAACTCGAGCCAATGCTTGTTGCTGAGAACTTCAATCTGTCCGCCTCCATTCGGACGCACATCACACCACTGCCTAAAGAGATCCAGGGTGAACCTCGATTCATGCTCCCTAAAGAAAGTAATTAGGCCCACAATTTGGGTCATCCCAATAGGAGTAAATTGGGACACTGACACGCCGCAATGCTTCAAGAGTTCGATCAGCTCCTCACACGGGGGCAAGCGAAACCCTGACCTCAGTGACGACTCTCACAGCGTCATCCAGCACCGCGGAAGATTATGGGCACATTCTTCAACCTGCAGGTTCTTTACCTCTAAGTCAACAGGTAAGCCGAACCGCTTCCTCCAGACGCCAATGTGCTAGACAGATAAAGACGAACGCAACTGCATCGACCTACCTTGCGCGCACCGCCTCGTAGCCTGCAGGAAAAAATTAAGTAAGTATTTACAATTTCAAACAACTCGAACACAAGCATAAAATAATGTGCACATATACGCGCCCCGCACCGTCACGACATGCGTAAGCACGCTCCGCACACACGCACAATGAACACTGCGCACAACGCGCGAAGCACGCGCACTCGCGCAGGCACCCGTGCGCGCATTGCTCGCACAAGATCTCCTGCACGCACGATGGGCGCGCGCGCGCGCCGCGCGCCCACTACGGAGGGGGGCACCCGCGCGCGTGGTGCGCATGGGTGCTCCCCAGTGCGCGCAGTGTGTGCATGCGCTCTGCCGAGCGCCCTCTGCGCGCGGGCTCACCCGCGTGAGCGCATTGCGGGCAAGCGCACCCCGTGCGGGCACTGCGCGCGGACACACTCGCGCGTGCACACTACGCGCGGGCACCCCCCACGTGCGCCCACTATGTGCGTGGGCGCACGCTCGCATGCGCAGGTTCATGCATGAGAGCGCTCCCGCACACACGTAGCATGTGCACGTGCTAGATCCGCATGGCACTCCGGCCGTCCGCGAGCGCGTCTTCCTCGTAACTCTCCGCTAGCACATACCTCTTTCTGACTTTCTTTCCGCGCAATGTTTTCCAGCTCCATGCTCACGCCCATCTCCCGCGCAAAAATGTCCCCAAATTTCACTCACTCCGGCACCGGACTTCGTGGACTAAATTTAGGTGGCAAATGATGGGGTCTCCCTCATTATATAGGAATTCAATGTTGCGAATAGATGGAATTCCATAACCCCCACTACCTTAGTGGGGAGTTAGGGAAAAACTGTCGCGCACGGGATCAACACGCACGATCATCACGCGATCCACCGTCCTAACCGCCCAAGTGGGCCAACCGCCGCCGGCACCCCATCACCGGCGCCCCTAGACGACCGGCCTCCACAGACCGAGTGCCGCTGGCGCACTACCGCAAGGCTGTGTGGCCGGTCGAGCAACCGCCACCTGGCCGGCCTTGGCCACGCTCGCGCCGCGTGGCCGCCAGACCCGGCGGCCAACCAATGGCTGGCCTCCCTCGGCCACGCACCCGCGCCGCACAGCCGTCGCACCACTCAGCCGACCATTCGGTCGGCCGGCCATAGCCGTGCGGTCGCAAGGTCGCAAGGGCCTTGCGGCCGGGCAACCGACCGGCCAAGGCAGCGTGCCTGTAGCGTGTGGTCGCCGACCGCCCCGCTTCCCTGCCGACCGAGTGGTCGGCCGGTTTTGGTCGCGCAGTCGCAAGGCCGCAAGGGCCTTGCGGCCATGAGGCCGGCTGCTCGATGTCGGCCGCCTTCCCATCCGGTCTTCGCTCCTCGCCGGCCGGATGCCTTCCCTCCTTGCTGGCCGACCGTCTCTCCTCGTCGTCCGGCCTCCTAGCCGGCCGGAGTTCGCCGTCGGCCGATCTTTCTTCGGAGTCTCCACCGTTCGATTAGTGGGTAACCACCCGTGTAACCGCTCTCATAACCACCCATTATGGGTGGGTGCGATTATCCAAAATCATATCGGGTTGCATATAGAATAATATGTGTCTCAAACCATATAAACCCGGCCTGCGCGTAACAATTATGGTGGTTACGATCTGCGAATAACACGATAACTACCGTAACCACCTCTAGGGCCTATAAATAGAACCCCAAGGCTTCTATTTTTTCCATCTTATTCTCTTCCCCCTTCCTCATATGTTCAAGAGAGAGAGAGAGCTCTCTTGAAGATCTCCCTCCTTTTTTTCGTCTTATTTTCGAATCCGCCCTTGAAGGAATCTTCAAGCACTTCGAAGACGGACAAAGATCTTCGTCCTCCTATGAGCATTCCAAAGGCCGCCCAAGTTCCAGAGCGCGCCCAAGTTCCAGAGCACGCCCAGTTTCAGAGCATGCCAACTTTCAAAGCGCGCCAAGCTCCAGAGCGTGCCCAAGTTCCAGAGCAAGCCCAAGTCCAGAGCACGGTGCTCTCCTCCGCAGCAAAGAAAATGACTGAGCTTCGAGAGTTGTGGCCAGTCACCCTCTGAATGCTTCTCCCCCCCCCCCCCCCCCCCCCCCCCTCCCCCCCCCCCCCCCCCCCCCCCACAATGTTGTAACAAGGAGCGGTCTGTCGTCCTCGGTCTTTTAAGCAAGCCCTATAAAGAAGCAGCAAATAGTGAAGTTTGGTCGGCACCGTCCCGACCACGTGGTTTTTCATTCATTTTTTGGTGTTTTCCACGCTAAAAAGACTTTTTGTCATCCATCTCGTCTCTCAGTAACTAATTGCACGCTCGACCGCTCCCGGGCTAAGACGGTTCATTCTGAACCAGTTTTAGGAGTCTCGAGTAGACCGCAACAGGTTCCCTTTTACAATAACGTTGATTCATTCATCCTCTAGGATGGTTGAACATATAACACAAATATCAATTGTGACATTATCTAATCATTTCTAAATATTTATATATTTAATAATAAATTTTGCATACTTTCAATTCATCCAAAATTTAAATGGGACATTCTATTATTCATGTTGGATGAGTATTTTATAATATAATTTATATTTGTATTATAACTTATACTGTATATTAAAATAATTCTTATTTTTGTATAAGTGCAGCCATTAATTTAGGGCGGAGTTATATGCAAACCGCAAAAACAAATTAATTCCTTCCCAAAACCACATTTACCCGCAGGCCCTAAAATCCTTCATTGGTCATCCCGTGAGCTTGACGTTCTCGATGACTTCCTTGCTCCGCTCGTCGCCGGCATTTTCTATTGCGTAAGAGCTCAAATAGGATGCAATGTCTTCTCTGAGCAAGCGTTTTTTCCGATCTCCATTAACCATGTCCTACATCTGTTTACTATTTTTTCCTAGCTATCTTATCTTTTTGAGGACGAAGGATGATGAGCATTTCAATCTTGTGATACAACCTTACAATATTTTTGAAATTTTCTCACACGGGTTATCAAAGAGTATGGAAGGTTATAGTAGAACTTCCAGATGCTTACCCTTACAAATCCCCATCCATTGGTTTTATTACTAAGATTTAGAGCATCTCCAATCGGTCTCCATTCCCTAGAAATAGAGATCGGTTTTGCTCCAACCAATCTCTATATGGGGCTCCAAATAGGGAGATCATTTCTCTCTAAATTTACAGGGAGAGAGAAAATGAAGGACCTCCATTTATTTTTTTAATATATTTTTATATTTTAAATGTTTAAATAATTTTTTTAACAAACTCCTCTATTAATTTATAACTTATATAATCGCTATTTTTTTTTTCAATTGTAACATAATATATCAATAAAATCGTCTTGTGGAGACTTATAAAACAAAACTAATATTAAATATTTTTTAATTATTATTTATAAGTTGATATTTACATATTATTATATACACATATGCATATACATATATACATTTTATCAAATTAACTCTTCGTTATAATTATAATATACATTTATATATACATATGCATATACATATATACATAAACTAGTAATTTGAATAAAAATATAGGAAAACTTATCCCTAAAATTTCAAATCTTTATACATACATTAATAATTTTGTAATGAATTTATACTCAAATTTTCAGGTTCATGCTATGTGTCACCCCATTTTGAAAAGCCCAAACCAAGTCATACAAACTTCATGTCGACCGCTTGGTCTGGTTCAACAATTAAAGCACTAAAAAGCCAATTTGAAGTTTACTGTGATGGGGTGCATATAGCCATAGTTTAATAATTTCTTCAGGGTTGATATTGTCTAGAGAGGTTTATCTCTTCTCGATGATGTGATCCCCTTCTCGACGACATGGCTAGCCCGTCTCGATGGCACAGGGCTTGTCTTCAAACTTGAGACAACGACTGAGATTGAACCCGACTAGATGGAGCTTTCAGGGCTCCTCCGCCGTCTCCCGGCCATCACCACCCATCGCCACCACCACCAATAGTTTCGTCGTGATGAGGGCTATATATTAGAGTTGGTCCGGCGGCCTGCCGCCGCCGCCGGCTATATTTTTTTTTTTAAAATGTCATGTTCTCGAGAACATAGTTGGAGTTGAACAACCAAGTTCCTTCATATTTGGAGAACCTGACACAATGAAAATATAGAGATCTCCATTGAATTTGCTCTTATCAACTAACTGTTGAGTAAACGTGAGTTTTTTTTTCTCTTTCTTGAAGGGCTGAGGGAAGGTGATTAGAAGAGCGGGGTTCATGGCGTACTGCGGGAGTGAAGTCGCCAACGTGACATTAATTTGTCGGGGGAGGATGTAGTTGTTGTGGTGCTGAGGGAGGAGCAGCCCTGTCCAAAAAGCCCGACCAGGCCTGAATGGCCCGGGCTTTTGCCAACCGGGCCAGGGCCCGGGCCTTGCTTTAGCCGGGCCAGGGCCCGGGCCTTGCTTTAGCCGGGCCAGGGCCCGGGCCTTGCTTTAGCCGGGCTTGGGCACCAGCCCCGGTAGGGGGCCTGTTAAGGCCCCCACGGCCGGGCCCAGGCCAGGCCTTTTACTTTTATTTTTTTTAAATAATATCTTTATTTTTAAAAAAATTACAATAAATGAAATGAATTTATAATTTGAGATGGACAATAAAAACTAATTTTTATTAATATTGGGAAAACATAAATTACATATTTACATTAAATTTGAAAGAAAAATTTACTGAAATAAAATTTATTATTATTATTAATTTTAAATAAAGAAAATTAAAAAACTCACTAATTAACAAAATACATATTTTATCGGTTGTGACTGGCAATTGTGCGCGCTTAATCATCTCGTAAATTTATTGCGTTCATCTCGTCTTCTACGTCCGACGAGCTATCCTCTATCGATGAAATGTGTTGTTTCCTCTTCGCAGCATCCAAGAGATCCTTGTAGCAGATGCAGATTTCCAGTGATTCTTCGTTGAGGCGACTCCTCCGCTCGTTCAAAACCCTGCCACTAAGAGAAAAAACAGACTCTGAAGCTACCGTACTAGCTTGGATTGTTAGTAAATCACAGGCCATATAGGCCAAAATAGGATATGTATAAACTTTACATTTCCACCATTTTAAGAGATCGAAATTTTCAATCTCCTCCGTGCTCATAAAATCACAAATTGTATTTAGTATACAATCCTAATTTATTTAAACTACTAGAACTAGATGTGCGCGCTTTTTTCCTAGAAGTTAATTCTAAAATTTTATTTTTAAAAGTATCTTTTGTTCTGGGTTGCGATATTTCTTCTCGGTGCCGCGAGCCGTATAAGTTATCATAATAATTATAATATTCGGTAAAAATTGAATTAAATTTTAAAATACTAACGTCATCAAAATCCGCAAAATTTAGATTTAAGTTTAAATTATTATTTATTTCTTCTATCAAATTTTCTACGCCGTTTACGCCGAATAGAGGATTTAAAGCGGCTACACATGAAAACATGGCAGACATTTCTCTATAATATTTTAAAATTTTTGCTTCAATTATTTCAATTAAAGGACATCACCATTCGTTTTGCTTATAATAGTTAAATTTTTGTGCAATATTTATAAAATTTTCAATTACTAGAGGGCTAGTCGGATAATATACGCCAGATAAAAAAATTGTCGCCCTATAAAAATATTTTAATAAATCCATATAAATTTCTAATACGTCCTAATCGTTATCGTTCAAATTATGAGTATTTCGCATAGTATAATATTCCCTAAGAAGTGATTTTTGTAGGAACGCTTTTTTTAACATTTTGTATGTTGAGTTCTATCTAATGGGCATATCAAATTGAGTTTTTAAATATTTTGTCCTTAGCGTTTACAAGTTTTTTAAAATCTTATCTCCGTTGCCTAGAACTATAAATAAATTGTAAAATAAGACAAATTTTATTAATATATGATTCCATATAAGATAAACTATCTTGTACCACTAATTTTAAAACGTGGCAAACGCATCGAGTATGAAAAAATGCAACATTTAACATTAGTTTTAAATTGCGTTTTAACCACTCAATTGCAACGTTATTATTAGTAGTGTTATCAAAAAAAATACTCATAATTTTATCTTTAATTTTAAATTTTCGCACACATTTAATAATTATTTGATATATAGCTTGACCTGTGTGCCGGAAATCAAAACTTTTAAAACAAATTGTACGTTTATTTAGATCCCATGAAACAGGATCGACCCAATAACAAGTGATACAAATATACGGTAGTCCTAATTTTATGCTACTAGTCCAAACATCACTCATTAAACTCACACATCCTTCAAAATTTTCAAAATAATTTATTATAAATTGTTTTGCTTCTAAATAAAATTAGAGAGCGTCACGCCTAAGAAGATCTACTTACCTGTTGATATTTTGGTTGAAGTCCTTAATGTATGTATTCGGTCTCCTCCTCGTTATCGTAGTGGCTGAGCGACAATCCGTGTCTGATGACGTTCTTCATCTGCAGCTCCCGTTGCCGAAGTTGATCGTACATCCAAATTTGCCCTGCTCCCGATATTTGTGCCTGACTGGACTCGGGAGCTTGTTTCGAAACGCAATACTTGAAGTGTCTTGCTAGTGTCGAGTTGCCAGTAAGGGTCAGCAACTTCGAGCATAATTTGCACATCGCCTTAAATTCGTCGCCGACTTTAACTTTAACGAAATGCTCCCAAATTGACGTCGTACGCTTGTGCTTCATCACTTCATGCACTGTTTGAGTAGACGACGCTAGCGCCGAGGATGACGATGTCATGTTCGACACGTGAGAGAGAGAGAGAGAATGAGTTAGAGAGAGAGAGCGAGAGAGATAGAGAGAATGAGTTGGAGAGAGAGAGAGTGACGAGAAGAGAGAGAGAGGGGGGGGGGGGGGGGGGAACCGGTTATGAAGGGGGGGATTTTATAAAAAAAAATCCTTTTTTTTATTTTTTTAATAAGCCTAGGGCCTAGGCTAGAGGCTACCTAGCCTAGGCCCTAGGCTTAGTACTAGTAGGCTGCCAATGGCAGCCTACTATTACTGGCATGGCAGCAACAATGCTGCCATGCCAGTGAGCCGTTGGGACTTTGAGCCATTGATCCCAACAGCTAAGAATAATATGCCCGGGTCGGGCTTTGCCTGGGCCCGGGCCGGGCTGTGCTGAAAGATCAGGTTTTGCCCGGCCCGGCCCGGGTCAGGCACCGGGCCGGGCATTTAAATTATATGGGTGCCCTGTAAGGCCCCCGAGCCCGGCCTGGGCCCGAGGCAGGCTAGCCCAGTACCGGGCCTAGGCGGACTTTTATCGGGCCGGGCCCGGCCAATTTTTTTGGACAGGACGGGGGAGGAGGTGAGGATGGCGGTGGTGAGGGTAATGAAAGGAGAGATGGAAGGATGACAGGAGGGTGAAAGGCCTAAAGCCTAAAGCAATTGTCGGGCCCCATGCACAATTGTGCATAATTGTCGGTCTGTGTGCATTATTGTAGGCCTGCATGTAATATTGCTCTTAATTTATCATAACAGTTAGATTTATTGTAATAATAATATTTTATATTAATTTAAAAACTACAAAATTAAAGATTTAATATAGAAACAATCATTTTCATAGGAGAGAAAAACAACTGCTCTTAGTTATGTGATAATCAAAGATGCTTTCACCGAATAACCTGCACGTTAATTTCATTCAAAAAAAAATGTGATTTTGAAAAGTAGAAGACTGCTAAACAAGTTGCAATTCATTGAAAATAAACCTGTTTTACCTTAATTTCGTGATTACTATGTTTTTAAATTGTAAATTGATATGTGATTCTACTACGTGATCGTTTAAAAAAAATTATCCAAAATTATATACCATTCGGAGTTTTAGATGTAATTAAGAAAAAAGCATGTCTAAAATAAAATGACAACCACCAGAATTAGCAGCTGCTGTTCAAACTATGAGAATTAGACTAGGAGCAAGGATCTGTTCGGAGTCTCTCCCACTGGCATGGCCAAACACCGGGCTGGAGGACGGGTCTCCTGCCAGGGACGGCTACCCAAATTATATAACTGGCCACACGGAACTGCGTCGCACCAAAACGCCTGTTTGGCGGGGGTCTGAAGCTGCCTCCAGTTGCCGCCGCGAAGGAACGCCTCGGGAGAGTCAGATGAGGCCTAAAAAGAAAGACCTTTAAAACTTGGGCACTAGAACTTCAGTATGGCTATAAAATCTCTTGAAAAATACAGTGAAAAGTCTATGCAGCGTTCAAATCAAGTTAGATATACACTACCTGCACTGATAAACACAAGTATTTATTGAATGCAACCATTTCCATACACTAGTGTAGTCGGACAAAAGAAAATCTCATATCAAAACCCATTAATTTCGAGAGAGGGGTTCTCATAAGAAAAATTAGGTTTAGGGTTTCGAAAACTGCAGCAGAAATTAAACATATGCCCAGATCTGTCGTGGAGTGAGTAGGCTATAACACCGCACAAACACAGAACGAACTAGTTATGCGAAAAATCATAAGAAAGCAAGCTTTCCATGAGCTACATTAACCTGTGATTAATTAAATGCATGTCTTCTTATATATATGTGCCAGAATGATGTTTCTAGCACATTAATTAAACACACTTTGCAAACATAAATCAAAAGCGGGCAAAGTGGATTGACCTTCTGATTCAGTTTAACATAATCACAAACATGCATGCCTTGAAGAGTAGGAACAAGAAAATCGAAGAAAAAGTAAGTAAAAAACTAAAAACCCCAAAGATGCATGCGGCAATGATTCCATGAGCAAATGCATCTAGACGCTTTACGCATTATGATGATGCATGTAATGGAGTACAATGAAAAACGAAAACCAGCAAGAAAGAATTCAAGCAGAAGTGATTAACTCAGAAGATACAATATGCGTGTTCATAAACTCACCGGAAATGCGCGAAGTCATGGCTTGAACCGTCGTCGTTCATGAACGCCCGACTTCACCTAAAAAAAATCATACATTTATGCTCAAAACTAATTTATTTTCTTTATAGCGATCATAACCTGTCTTGCCAAACATACATTCTATGTTAATGGAGTTTTTGATCAAACTCACCGGAGCAAATAAGCCGCGCCAATAGAAGCCCATATCAAGCTTTGGTTGATTTTAAGGTGAGGCGAAGAGAGTGAAACACCACAAGGGTTTTACAAAGGGATGCCGACAGAGATATATTGGCAGGATGCCCACCTCCACTCTCAGATCTCTTCTATTAAAAAAAAAGATGGAAGGAGTAGCCGGAGGAGGTGGACAGAATGCCAATAACCTCTGTGAGCAAAACTTCGATAAACCCATATGATAGCAGGACTTGGTACTGAGACTTGAATAGTTTTCTTCGAAGGAGAAACAAGTTGGATATGCCAGCTATCTATGCCTGTATGCTAAGATATATAGAAAGAGATGGAGAGGGGATGAGAGAGAAGATATTAATGAGTAAGCAGAAGGGAAGTGGGTTGTTGAAGGGGAAAGTAATGAGGGTGGCAGTGGGGGTGTGATATTGTTCTTTCTGCTGGGTGTAAGTTGGGGCATTGAATGCAGTGTAAGAGCTCAATCATCCCTTCCATTCTCTTCACATCTCCGATGGAGAGAGAAGACAGGACGATGTTTATCGACGCAGGACTGCAGGAGCACTATCTGTGCAAGGAGAAATTATTATTATTGCATAAAGCGATGGAATGCACTTTCTCCAAATGCCCCGTAATAATGCTAATCAAATGCCTGCGTTGACCGTCGGATGGGAGAACGGTGTCGCACCATCAAAAATGATTAGGATTTTTTTTATCTTTATAGATCTAATTTGCCTATAAAAAAAATGCTTTTTTTTAGAAAAAACCGGTCAAATATTGAGTTTTCTAAAATCCGATCAGATATGATTTTTTGAATTTTTTTTAAATTATGAATTATGCTGACGATCTGATGTGTGATAGGACGGTCCGATTTCAATCGGATCTTCCTCTAGGTCCGATAGGCGGACCTAAATATTTCTCCGCACCATCCGCCAATTTGTTCGCAATTCGATTATTGTGACAAAGATAAAAAAGGAAAAATGACCGAGGTGTCGATAAATATGACAAGGGCCCGTTAGGCGCGGTGTTGGGGCTCCAGCGAGGGAACAAATTTGTCACAGTTTGCGACCAAAGGGATGGGGGCCGGGTCCTGAGACAGTAATTTTTCCGTTCGTAGGGGGGTGGCGGATGGAAACAGTGGGGGAAGGCGGAAAATCAAACGGGAAGGAGCAACAGCGGTGTCGTTCGCTCTGATTGCACCGGAAGTTTGACGTCACTACAAGAAAAATCACATTTACAAGAAAAATTAGGAAGGACACATAATTTCTTATTAATTAGCATCAAATTTAGCTAGCTAAATGAAATTTTACATTACCTACAGAGATAACAATTTTTTTTGCTGCTTAATATTTGTTGCTAAAATAGGAACGCAATATTTTGTTGCAATTTTTTTATTGTAGAATAGCAATGATTTTCTTTATTGCTAAATATTTATATAGGGAAAAAATTTCATCTCTTTCTAAAAAAATAATTTTTTCGTATAAAGATAGAGCGATGTTAAATGCAGGCCGGTTCTGGCTATATGCAGGCCACGGATATATGCAGGCCAAAAAATTATTCATGCAGGCCAAATTTTATATTTACATACCATATTCAAAAATCAAATTAATATTTTCCTAAATAAATCACCAAGCAAAATAGCATTCATAAAATAAGTAAAATATCATGCGTGCGAGGTTACGTTGAATGTCAATGTTTCGTCAGTAAATCTGGGAGAGCTATTGATGGAGTATCCCTAAAGGCGCTAACCGCACCCTATCCATGGGGGTGCGGTTATCCAAAGAACCCCCACTAGCGACGTAACTACCCGAAGTATAACCATCGCCGCCATAGCCGTCGTCGCCGCCATCGCCGCCATCGCCGACGACGCCGCGGTCGTCGCCATCGCCGTCATCGCCGCTATCGCCGACGACGTCGCGATAGTCGCCATCGCCGCCATAGCCGTCGTCGCCGCCATCGCCGCCATCGCCGACGACGTCACGATCGTCGCCATCGCCGTAGCAAATATCCATGAATAACTTTAGGGTAGTTGTAATTTAAAAACACATTGGACTCGGACAAACGAGTAAACTCTTTGGGAACACGGTTGCATGGAAGGAAAAAACACATAATACATGAAGTATTAAACTATTCGAATCATTTTTCCTGAAGTTTCAAAAGGAAAATTATATCTTTTTTTTAAATTGTGGCCTGCATATAGCTAAAATCGGCCTGCATTTAACATTGCGCTTTTTAAAAAACTGTGGCCTGCATTTAGCCAAAACTGGCCTGCATTTAACATCGCACTAAAGATATATGGATGCCTTTTTAATTCTATGCATTTAAAAGTCATCACACAAATTGTAACACCCCACTTTTTTCAAATGGGTTGGAAGAGAAGTGTCGTGCTGATTAGTCTAGTGGTCTCAATGAATAGTCGAGTGATCATGCTGATTAGTCGAGTGGTCTCAAGGAATAGTCGAGTGGTCATGCTGATTAGTCGAGTGGTCATGCTGATTAGTCGAGTGGTTATGCTGATTAGTCGAGTGGTCTCGACGAATAGTCGAGTGGTCTCGATGAATAGTCGAGTGGTCTGGACGAATAGTCGAGTGGTCTCGACGAATCAACTCAGTATCGATAATTAGTCGAGTGGTCTCGACGAATGCAGACAGAGGACTATTTTCCCTGTTTTAAAAGTGATGGAAGTAGAAGTCCAGATCCTCGTCGCAACTGTCCTGATCCGCGTGAAAAGTAGATCTGACGGCTATGAAGTGTTAAAATCCCTTAAAGAATATCAGAAGGTGACCTTTATGATCATTATTACTTTTACTCTCTCTCTCCAAGCTTGAGAAAGGGGAAAGCCAAGGAGGAAGAAAGAGATTCTTTTCGCCATTGACGGAGCTCCGAAGCTCCGAATCGTGTGTTGTTTCCAGATTCACGGAGAGCAGCCCAGTGCGGTTCTTTCCATCCGATTGAAATCTCGGATTCATGGCGCCAAAGAGAGCAGCATGGGTAAAGATCATTCCTCCTGATCTTAGGATGTGTTTGTTGGAGTTTCTGAGGTGATCTCAAAGCAATCAATAGTTAGTCTTGCTGCCAACGCAATATGAGCCTATAGGGACGCACATAAAAGCGTTTGGAGAAATTGGAGAAAGGATTGTGTTTGCCTTACTCATATTGGATATGAGTGGAGAACCAATCCTGTGACTGCTTGGAATTAAGTTGAGAATGTCTCAACGGGAAATCGTTTAAAGGGTTTAAACGAATGGATTTATACATGACAAATTCGGCTAAAGGGTTTAACCGAATTGTGTCAAATTCGACTAATGTGATTAACCGAATTATGTTGATTCGACTAATGAAATTCGGCTAATATGATTAACCGAATTTATTACAGATTCGACTAAAGGGTTTAGCCGAATCAGGTCAGTTCGACGAAAGGGTTTCGCCGAATTTATATAGCCGAATTCATATAGACGAATTCGTCGAAATGGTTTCGCCGAATTCGGTTATAGTAATTAGTCGAATTCAGTTATAGTGATTAGTCGAATTCGGTTATAGTAATTAGCCGAATTCGGTTAATTTGATTAGTCGAATTCGGCGAATGTCAGTCTGGACAGAAATTCTGATTTTCCCTCTGGTCTGCGGATTGCCTTTTCTATACCTTGCGTATATAAAGGCATGCGATTAGGTCTTCGATACAGACGATTTTAGATCTAGCCACTTTTGCGAGAGAACAGAAGACGGAAGTGTTCCGATCGTTCTCGTTTCGTCCGCCGATCGTCCTTCCGCCGCCGCTTGTCGCCGCCGTCAGTCGCCGCCTCCCCGGGATCAGATCTAGCAGTCTGTGGGGACGTTGAGAGCATCCTTCTCCAACCTAGTTCTTGTACGACAAGAAGCTAGGGTTCTCCTTTGCTTGTGTGGACTTCTGTAGAGGGATCGATCTATTTCGATCCTTGAAGAACTTAAAGGCAGATTTCAGATTTCTCTTTGGAGCACCTTGGTTGAGTATTGACTAAATCCCGCGAATGTATATTGTATTTGCTTTCTTATTCTCTTGAATCATGAAAACTGCAAGATCCGTTGATCTCTTTTTGGGTTGTTCTTGTTCATTTCCGCTGCGCATATTCGATATGTCTTCCCTTATGAAGGGGTATAGAAAACCCAACAGTGGTATCAGAGGGAGGTTGCGGTCAAATGCGTGTAAATTGGGACATTTGGAAGCGTTCTAAATGCCCTAATTTCTTCTTGGAATATCACATTTGATGTGATTTTGTGCGGTTTCTGGTGGTGGGATTTCAAAAATTTGGTCGGGGCTCTGCTCCGCACCCCGCAAGGGCTCTGCCCCTTGACCCCGCTCGCTGATCGGTCAGCGAGAACCCCGCCAGGGGCGCGGCCCTTTGGAACCCCGCCAGGAACGCATGTGATTACGTTGCGATTTTCATGTTTCAGAGGTTGTTTCTCCTCTGCAGTAACCGTCCCTCAAAATGGTTTGTGAAACCAAATGTTTAGATTATTGAATCTGACATGAGAGATGAGCTTGTCTACTGCACTTGTGGAGTTGTTGTTCATATGTCCAATGCATATAAATTTGGAGACTTAGAAGTGTTCTAAATGCTCAGATTTAGCCCTGTTTTGTCAAAGTGTTGATAGACTGTTTTTGTGCACATCTGGGATGTATCTGGAATGTGAATGTTGTAATTTTATTTTCTGATTGTGCACTGTGATTAAATGTTAATCATGATTAAATGTTAATCACTTGAAATAAAAATCCCTTATCTAATATTAAGTATTCGGATGTCTTCCGATGGATGACACTCTTCCTGCCTCGATCGATGAAGTGTGGGCTTGCCAAAGCAAGGTGCATTAATCTATCTTGGTAAGGGTGCGAGCGGATAATTGTGATATCCCACTGTCGACATCGGGTCTAACTTAACTAGGTGACCTCAAAGGTTGAGTGCCTAAAGGCATAGGGTTGGCATGCTCCATATGATGGATGCGAATAAAGAGTTATTCACCAATCATACAAGAGTTGCATGGTGATGCAATTGACAAATGTTGTCTACCTAAATAACCGCATTATGAGAGGAACGCCAAAGCGGACTCGTGGTGTTGGTGAAATACGGATCTTGTCCACTAAGAGAGTAGCTCGCATAAACTCTCCGAATCGATATCAAGGGTTATTGATTTGATTAAAATAGTGGGAGCTCTTTAATAAAAGTCCTTATTAAAAATATATAAAATGTATTTTGAAATATAGTACTAAAATTTTACTTTGCAAAATTCCTTGTAGAATATCCATGGCAAGTGGATCTCACTCCGCCTTGTCCCTGAGAGCGATCCTTGAGAAGGATAAGCTAAATGGGACAAATTTCCTTGACTGGTATAGAAACCTGAGAATTGTTCTCAGGCAAGAGCGCAAGCTCTATGTCTTGGAAGAAGATCCCCCTGAAGAGCCAGCCTCTAATGCACCACGTGCAGATAAAGATGTTGGATCTTACGGCGCCCTTAGAGGGGGGGGGGGGGGTGAATAAGGGAATAAAATTCTTTCTATAATATTCAAGATAATTACTAAATTGTTTTATAATGAAGGAGATTGAAATAAACAATTTAGATTTAGAATTGAAAACTTAGAACACAATATAATAGAGATTACGCCAAATGATACAAATCAAGTAAACACAAAAGAGACATGATTATATATATGAAAAAGTGTTTACATAAATTTGATTTCTATATCGCTAGAAATCGGAGGCGTACAAATGTAAATTTCTTTTTGTTTACCAATCCTTCTCCCAAGGATCGGAAGGCTATCACTTGTCTCTCCCTAGACCAAGCCCAAGCCTATCCTCTAGATCTTCCCAAGATCTAGACGTAGCACACAAGGCCACGATTTCCCACCAAGCCACGCAAGGACTTGGACGCTCCGCACAAGGAAGCGATTTTCCCCTAAGCCACGCAAGGACTTAGACGCTCGGCACAAGGAAGCAATTTTCCCTACCAATACAAAGTTAAATGTATATAAATGAAAATACAAGATAAAATAAGAACTCCCTAGAAATTCAGATCTCTGAAAGGAAGGTTGAAGCCTCGAGATGATCCTTGATGTAGAAGCGCGTCCGATCTCGTCTTCAATTTCAAACCTTCTCAGCATAAATGGGAGTTCATGAGGTTCTGGAGCTCTCTGGATGGAATGCATTCAGGAAGGGACTTAGAATCTTTAGTGGTTGAAATGCACGAACACAAGGTGTCAATTTATAGAAAATCGCTGTCGGAATTCCGACAGTGACTGTCGGAATTTGCCGACAGCGCAAAACTGCCGGTCGTGGTGCTGTCGTGGGCAGTTGTTGTAACCTCCGAGCTGTCGCCTGGGCGACATCGATGTCGGATTTCCGACATCTCAAAACTGCTTTTCGTCGTGCTGCCGTGGGGGAAAGTAGTTGTAACTTCTCTGCTGTCGCCTGGGCGACATTGACTGTCGCCTGGGCGACATTGACTGTCGCCTAGGCGATAGTGACTGTCGCCTGGGCGACATCTCCTCTTCATTTTTGCCATCCGAAACTTCTCCAGACTGTAGATTGAGTCGTTCTCATCTCCGAAATGGGGTGGCACATTCCGTAACTCTTCCTGGATTGAAAGTTATGGCCATTTTAAGATCAGCACACAAAACTCATCCAACCTGAGACTTGTCGTTCTCGGATCATGCCCATGAACGAGGACATGTCTCCTCATTGAACCTATACAACCTGGCCACTATAAACACACAAAAGACTAGATCAAATACAACACGGTATTTGTTATTCTCAAACCAAGAGATGCGGAAAGCAAGCTCCAACAATCTCCCCCTTTTGATAATAACAAATACCCATATGAGAAATTAGTGAGTTTATAGATAAGTGCGATAAAAGATATGCATGAATAAAAGGTTTGCTGCGTGACAGATTTTACTCCCCCTAAATATATATGTCACTAGATTTCTCATTTTATTCTCCCCCTTTTGTTATTACCAAAAGTGGGTTGTCATGATCGAGCAATAGACGCTTTCCATGAAAACTTTTTAATATACTCCCCCTAAATTGTATTCTCCCCATAAATGTATGCTCCCCCTAAATGTTATAATTAATTGCAATGGTGCATTATTTAATTATTCTCCCCTTAATCTTCTAGATTTCTTGAATTAATCTCCCCCTTTTGGTATTATCAAAAGAAGGTGGGGTGAGGGTAGTAAGGAGGCATTTAAATAACAAAGCATGATCGAGCTTTTAAATATATGAAATGATAAAGAGTTGAAGCATAGTATATAAAAGAGATTTCAAATAAAAAGATAAGAGTTGTAAGCAAGTGGAAGATTATAAGAAACATCATTTTTTTAAGCATGAAAAGCATAAGTACAAATATGAGTTTTAGTTCAAAATTGAAAGATGTTTTAACCTTTTTGAAATCTCAAAGTTTTTCATAAAGATACCAAGCATGAAATGAACATATTAAAGAGAGATTATACTACAATGTTACTTAATTTTAAGTTCAAGAGATACCAAAACATTGTAGAGATCATGATAGGTTATCTAGTGCTTTTTATATAAAGAGTAGTATAGATAAAGCATTAGAATCCAATACTTATGAGAAGAAGTGTTATGAAAGATAATGATGTGCACATAAGTGTATTTTGGGCAATGTTAACAATTGATTTAAATCATCAAAATACAAGACATATGTAAAGTAAAGTGCACAATAAAACATAAGTAAATTACTTTCACACACTTTTAATGCACATAATTTAATTTTTTTTTAACAAAGTGGTGTAATAACTATGGTTTGCACAAGCCACTTTACTATTCTTTCCAAGGTGCTCAACCTCACAATGCTTATGAAGACTTATCAGGAGGTTCAAGTAGTGCTTGGTGGAGTTATATTTGTCTACATATATATATTTTTTTGTTCACATTTGTGAGACAACATTCTCCGAATACACTTGTTTTGCAAACCCAATTTTTTTTTAACTTTTAACCACTTTTCTAAATTTCATAAGTGCAATTCAAATGTAGTGTAGGTAAAAAACTTATGCAAGTTTTAATTCATTGTACAAATACAATACACAAGCAAGCATTTTAGATTTAGACACACATGTTGATTACCAAAATAAGTGAGTGAAATATATCATTATCAATCATAAAACATTTACTCATACTTAGAGGCGTGCTAAGCTTGGTTCTACACATTTTTCAATGCAATTGATGCACTTAAATAGATATATCAAAGCATGATAATCAAAACAATGTTCATAGAAATTTCAAAAAATAAATTTTAACATTGTAAATAATTCTAAATAATAGAATTCATACATGCTTGATATTGGCAATAAAGATCATACAGTTTTTTTAAGTTTAATCATTTTTTTTAAATCAAATAAAAACAGAAAATCACAAAAACATATTTTTGTAATTTTTGAATTTTGAATTTTTGTAGTAGATTTTTCATAATAAAAAAAAATAACAAAAACATATTTTTGTATATTTTTTTAATTTTGAACTTTTGTAGTTGATTTTTCATAATATGATTAAAAATACAAATAGCAAAAAAATAATATTTGTATTTTTGAATTTTGATCTTTTGTAGTTGATTTTTCATAATATAAATAAAACAAAAATAACAAAAGTCAGAAACACAACAAATAAGTATAAAATATGAACCAACATATTTTTATGGATTTTCAGAAATTTTAAAAATCAGAAAATTCCAACACCCACGCTAGCGCCGGCGCTAGCGCTAGCGCTGGAAACAATACTCGATTTTTTGAGAATTTTAAAAATCTGATTTTTTATTTTGATTAAGTGTCCTTAGAGTAGTTCCATGCTGAAATTTCAGAATTTTCAGAGATGTCTTGATTGCTCAAATTTGCATAAAACTTTAGCTTTTTCAAATACATGTGTTTTACAAAAACATTTAAGCTCAAAAAGATAAATTATGCAAACACATGAGGACATTTTTATTAAACAACCCAAAATATGCATGATTTAAGTGATAAGTAAATAAAATGTTCATGCAGTACGTAATATAGGTATGCCCTAAGATTAGAAACTACCCCGACTAAATGTCTACACCCTAGCCCCGTACTAAGTGACAGATGGGCATGAGGAGCTGCACACATGCCGTAGGTTGGGGTGTTAATCCCATATGCATACAAAAGATGACGCTCAACCTAGCACTCTTTCCCCCAGTGCCTCTCAAGGCCCCACTGGAACCCTCCCCGGTTAAGGACAAGACATGACTTAGAGGTTAGGTCTCTAATGCACACAATCCTACGCCCTCGCTATTGTGAGACACATGTCATAGGTTAATGATTATGGATATACTAAGCGTTTTAGTCTAAGGATTGATTCATAAAACATGAGTTTATTTTAGTTTTAGAACATATTGTAGATTTTGAAATCACAATGTACTCATGAATTTTAAAGTTCAAATTTCTCTACCTTTAGCATGTCACTGTATTGATAATCCTAACATAAACACTAAATTGAGCATATACAAAGAGGTGCGGCTAGGATAATGAATTTGGATGTTATGCAAAATATGCTAAATTTATATAATTGGTTTGCATGTAATCAATTTTAGAGTTTTGAAAATTTATAGACCTAGAATGAAGTGACAATTCTATTTGATTTCATCTTGTTGATACCAAGTTAATTCATAGGTCTAAAGATAATGATATACATGCAAACAATAAAGATGCACATCACACACACAAAACAAGATATGAAACTATAATACCAATTGCAATCATATATTTCATAATTCCTAAGGTTGATAGAATTAGTTGATTTAAGATAGGTCTTGATGGATCATGAATTATGATATATGATTATAGTGAATTTTAGCATAGGATATTAATAGATCATGGTGGTGATTGTGAAATCATATTTATCATTTTTGAAAATTTTCTTTTGATTTTAATTTTTAGAAATTAGACTAAACAAATACAAAATAATTTTTCAGAGAAATCAGAATTTTTTTAGGAAAATATGCTACCGCCAGCGTTAGTGATAACGCATGGCGTTAGCAATAGAGTTACAATATTTGATTTTAAAACACATTGTTTTTTATATTAATTGATTCCGATTTTTCTTGATTATGATTTTCAATATAAGGACTATTATATGTAGCAACGAAAAAAAGACAAATATGCAATTGGTTGCGCGTTTAATATTTTAGCCTAAGACCCCTAATAGTCCATTTAAATCCAATTTTGAAAGTAATTTCATTAATCTTGATAATATCATTTAGCAAATTTAGCATTCAATTTATAATGATAATATAAGACATTTATAGGCAATGGATTTAAAAAGGATAAAACATATAAAAAGGAAAGATAGATCACTTGAAAACTTTATGACTTTTTATTTAATTTAATTCAATTTTGATTTGATAAACATTAGGCTTAAAATGTAAAAGTCATATTTCATAATATATCTAAGTGACCATAAACAAGTTAGCTCAAAAATAAAAAATAAATAAAAGAAAAAGCAATTACGCATATCATGAAGTAGAGTAATGATATTTCATTTTTAATTTATTTCCACTTCATGCAAATGATAGGATACTAATGAATAAGAGATTTTGGTATCCAAAGGGGACCATGAGGGATGGTTCCTTTGGGTACCCAAATACGACATGATGATTTTTTAGGAGACAAGGATAAATGAGCCCTTTCTATTAAAGTTGATGTGTCATTTTTCTTTAAGGGTCTCCATTCATACCTTGGTTGTTTATCTTTAAAATTCATATTATGATTATGTGACATCTTTATATGATTGTATTTGTTTGAAAAATAATTCATTTGAGATTTATGCTTATTCAAATTATTTTTCAAAATAGATTGATGTTGATAATCATAATGAATTTTATTATATGGATTCTTTGAAAATTTATAAGAGTGATTGTCTTTCTTTAGAATTGAATGTTGAAAGAGTGAGTTACAAAATGTTTTAAATGATTGGTCCTTATTTAGATGATTTTCATTTCCACTCTTTCTTATAGACATACTCTTATAATATGAAGTTAAGCTTTTAGACTTTTGAAAATTTGATAAACTAGAAAAAAGAGATTTTTCATTATATGAAAAATTTTGAATAAACATTTTTAATGATTCTAGTTTATCCTTTAAATTATCATTTTCTTTTATCAATTTTTCATTATGTTCTTTGGAAATTAAAAGTCCTTTTTCTAAAACGTTGAGTTCTTCTTTAAAAGAATTATAATAAAAACAAGGTTTAGTATTTTCAATTAAAGAGCATGAACAAGAATTTGAAACATCAATATAAGATTCTACTTTAGTGTTTGTTTTTAAAGTTTTATTTTCTAAACGTAATTTGGAATTAGCATGTTTCAACTTTGAAATTTTACGTTTAGCAAATTTAAGCACACGAAATGTAGAAATAGAATTAGTTACTAAAAGAGAAGATTTAGATTTTCTTACCTTGCTATAGTTTCCATCTTCTCTTTTGCTTGATGTTTTGCCATCAACTGAGTCCAATATTGTGACGTTGTTTTCTTCATCTTCCTCTTCCAAACAAGAGTGTCCGTCATCCTTTCCGCTTGATGAGCATTCTATGGATCCATCCTTTGTGTAGCTTTCTTGAATATTTGCATAGGCTTGCATATTCTCCGGTTCTTGTGAATGTTCCGTACCTGTAGAAGGAGAATCATAAGTTCTTTCAAGAAAACTCCAAATTTCATATGCGGTAGGTAAAGTATAAATAAGTTTGAAAATATTTTGGTCTAACACACAAAATATACTATTCATAGATTTTGCATTTAAAATAATTTCGTTTCTAGTTAGTACGCTAGATGGCTTTTTAATAGTAATATTCCAAACTTTTTCATCTAAGGCCTTAAGAAAAATTTTCATTAATATTTTCCACCCTTTAAAATTTTTGCCCATAAATAAAGGTGGTGATAATATTTTTTCATTTATATTAAAATTTTCCCCACTAGTAGAAGCGAGATCATGATCAAGAGACGCCATTATTCCCGGTTGTTAAGCCGATTTGGAATAACCTTGCTCTGATACCAATTGTTGGATCTTACGGCGCCCTTAGAGGGGGGGGGGGGGGGTGAATAAGGGAATAAAATTCTTTCTATAATATTCAAGATAATTACTAAATTGTTTTATAATGAAGGAGATTGAAATAAACAATTTAGATTTAGAATTGAAAACTTAGAACACAATATAATAGAGATTACGCCAAATGATACAAATCAAGTAAACACAAAAGAGACATGATTATATATATGAAAAAGTGTTTACATAAATTTGATTTCTATATCGCTAGAAATCGGAGGCGTACAAATGTAAATTTCTTTTTGTTTACCAATCCTTCTCCCAAGGATCGGAAGGCTATCACTTGTCTCTCCCTAGACCAAGCCCAAGCCTATCCTCTAGATCTTCCCAAGATCTAGACGTAGCACACAAGGCCACGATTTCCCACCAAGCCACGCAAGGACTTGGACGCTCCGCACAAGGAAGCGATTTTCCCCTAAGCCACGCAAGGACTTAGACGCTCGGCACAAGGAAGCAATTTTCCCTACCAATACAAAGTTAAATGTATATAAATGAAAATACAAGATAAAATAAGAACTCCCTAGAAATTCAGATCTCTGAAAGGAAGGTTGAAGCCTCGAGATGATCCTTGATGTAGAAGCGCGTCCGATCTCGTCTTCAATTTCAAACCTTCTCAGCATAAATGGGAGTTCATGAGGTTCTGGAGCTCTCTGGATGGAATGCATTCAGGAAGGGACTTAGAATCTTTAGTGGTTGAAATGCACGAACACAAGGTGTCAATTTATAGAAAATCGCTGTCGGAATTCCGACAGTGACTGTCGGAATTTGCCGACAGCGCAAAACTGCCGGTCGTGGTGCTGTCGTGGGCAGTTGTTGTAACCTCCGAGCTGTCGCCTGGGCGACATCGATGTCGGATTTCCGACATCTCAAAACTGCTTTTCGTCGTGCTGCCGTGGGGGAAAGTAGTTGTAACTTCTCTGCTGTCGCCTGGGCGACATTGACTGTCGCCTGGGCGACATTGACTGTCGCCTAGGCGATAGTGACTGTCGCCTGGGCGACATCTCCTCTTCATTTTTGCCATCCGAAACTTCTCCAGACTGTAGATTGAGTCGTTCTCATCTCCGAAATGGGGTGGCACATTCCGTAACTCTTCCTGGATTGAAAGTTATGGCCATTTTAAGATCAGCACACAAAACTCATCCAACCTGAGACTTGTCGTTCTCGGATCATGCCCATGAACGAGGACATGTCTCCTCATTGAACCTATACAACCTGGCCACTATAAACACACAAAAGACTAGATCAAATACAACACGGTATTTGTTATTCTCAAACCAAGAGATGCGGAAAGCAAGCTCCAACAATCTCCCCCTTTTGATAATAACAAATACCCATATGAGAAATTAGTGAGTTTATAGATAAGTGCGATAAAAGATATGCATGAATAAAAGGTTTGCTGCGTGACAGATTTTACTCCCCCTAAATATATATGTCACTAGATTTCTCATTTTATTCTCCCCCTTTTGTTATTACCAAAAGTGGGTTGTCATGATCGAGCAATAGACGCTTTCCATGAAAACTTTTTAATATACTCCCCCTAAATTGTATTCTCCCCATAAATGTATGCTCCCCCTAAATGTTATAATTAATTGCAATGGTGCATTATTTAATTATTCTCCCCTTAATCTTCTAGATTTCTTGAATTAATCTCCCCCTTTTGGTATTATCAAAAGAAGGTGGGGTGAGGGTAGTAAGGAGGCATTTAAATAACAAAGCATGATCGAGCTTTTAAATATATGAAATGATAAAGAGTTGAAGCATAGTATATAAAAGAGATTTCAAATAAAAAGATAAGAGTTGTAAGCAAGTGGAAGATTATAAGAAACATCATTTTTTTAAGCATGAAAAGCATAAGTACAAATATGAGTTTTAGTTCAAAATTGAAAGATGTTTTAACCTTTTTGAAATCTCAAAGTTTTTCATAAAGATACCAAGCATGAAATGAACATATTAAAGAGAGATTATACTACAATGTTACTTAATTTTAAGTTCAAGAGATACCAAAACATTGTAGAGATCATGATAGGTTATCTAGTGCTTTTTATATAAAGAGTAGTATAGATAAAACATTAGAATCCAATACTTATGAGAAGAAGTGTTATGAAAGATAATGATGTGCACATAAGTGTATTTTGGGCAATGTTAACAATTGATTTAAATCATCAAAATACAAGACATATGTAAAGTAAAGTGCACAATAAAACATAAGTAAATTACTTTCACACACTTTTAATGCACATAATTTAATTTTTTTTTAACAAAGTGGTGTAATAACTAAGGTTTGCACAAGCCACTTTACTATTCTTTCCAAGGTGCTCAACCTCACAATGCTTATGAAGACTTATCAGGAGGTTCAAGTAGTGCTTGGTGGAGTTATATTTGTCTACATATATATATTTTTTTGTTCACATTTGTGAGACAACATTCTCCGAATACACTTGTTTTGCAAACCCAATTTTTTTTTAACTTTTAACCACTTTTCTAAATTTCATAAGTGCAATTCAAATGTAGTGTAGGTAAAAAACTTATGCAAGTTTTAATTCATTGTACAAATACAATACACAAGCAAGCATTTTAGATTTAGACACACATGTTGATTACCAAAATAAGTGAGTGAAATATATCATTATCAATCATAAAACATTTACTCATACTTAGAGGCGTGCTAAGCTTGGTTCTACACATTTTTCAATGCAATTGATGCACTTAAATAGATATATCAAAGCATGATAATCAAAACAATGTTCATAGAAATTTCAAAAAATAAATTTTAACATTGTAAATAATTCTAAATAATAGAATTCATACATGCTTGATATTGGCAATAAAGATCATACAGTTTTTTTAAGTTTAATCATTTTTTTTAAATCAAATAAAAACAGAAAATCACAAAAACATATTTTTGTAATTTTTGAATTTTGAATTTTTGTAGTAGATTTTTCATAATAAAAAAAAATAACAAAAACATATTTTTGTATATTTTTTTAATTTTGAACTTTTGTAGTTGATTTTTCATAATATGATTAAAAATACAAATAGCAAAAAAATAATATTTGTATTTTTGAATTTTGATCTTTTGTAGTTGATTTTTCATAATATAAATAAAACAAAAATAACAAAAGTCAGAAACACAACAAATAAGTATAAAATATGAACCAACATATTTTTATGGATTTTCAGAAATTTTAAAAATCAGAAAATTCCAACACCCACGCTAGCGCCGGCGCTAGCGCTAGCGCTGGAAACAATACTCGATTTTTTGAGAATTTTAAAAATCTGATTTTTTATTTTGATTAAGTGTCCTTAGAGTAGTTCCATGCTGAAATTTCAGAATTTTCAGAGATGTCTTGATTGCTCAAATTTGCATAAAACTTTAGCTTTTTCAAATACATGTGTTTTACAAAAACATTTAAGCTCAAAAAGATAAATTATGCAAACACATGAGGACATTTTTATTAAACAACCCAAAATATGCATGATTTAAGTGATAAGTAAATAAAATGTTCATGCAGTACGTAATATAGGTATGCCCTAAGATTAGAAACTACCCCGACTAAATGTCTACACCCTAGCCCCGTACTAAGTGACAGATGGGCATGAGGAGCTGCACACATGCCGTAGGTTGGGGTGTTAATCCCATATGCATACAAAAGATGACGCTCAACCTAGCACTCTTTCCCCCAGTGCCTCTCAAGGCCCCACTGGAACCCTCCCCGGTTAAGGACAAGACATGACTTAGAGGTTAGGTCTCTAATGCACACAATCCTACGCCCTCGCTATTGTGAGACACATGTCATAGGTTAATGATTATGGATATACTAAGCGTTTTAGTCTAAGGATTGATTCATAAAACATGAGTTTATTTTAGTTTTAGAACATATTATAGATTTTGAAATCACAATGTACTCATGAATTTTAAAGTTCAAATTTCTCTACCTTTAGCATGTCACTGTATTGATAATCCTAACATAAACACTAAATTGAGCATATACAAAGAGGTGCGGCTAGGATAATGAATTTGGATGTTATGCAAAATATGCTAAATTTATATAATTGGTTTGCATGTAATCAATTTTAGAGTTTTGAAAATTTATAGACCTAGAATGAAGTGACAATTCTATTTGATTTCATCTTGTTGATACCAAGTTAATTCATAGGTCTAAAGATAATGATATACATGCAAACAATAAAGATGCACATCACACACACAAAACAAGATATGAAACTATAATACCAATTGCAATCATATATTTCATAATTCCTAAGGTTGATAGAATTAGTTGATTTAAGATAGGTCTTGATGGATCATGAATTATGATATATGATTATAGTGAATTTTAGCATAGGATATTAATAGATCATGGTGGTGATTGTGAAATCATATTTATCATTTTTGAAAATTTTCTTTTGATTTTAATTTTTAGAAATTAGACTAAACAAATACAAAATAATTTTTCAGAGAAATCAGAATTTTTTTAGGAAAATATGCTACCGCCAGCGTTAGTGATAACGCATGGCGTTAGCAATAGAGTTACAATATTTGATTTTAAAACACATTGTTTTTTATATTAATTGATTCCGATTTTTCTTGATTATGATTTTCAATATAAGGACTATTATATGTAGCAACGAAAAAAAGACAAATATGCAATTGGTTGCGCGTTTAATATTTTAGCCTAAGACCCCTAATAGTCCATTTAAATCCAATTTTGAAAGTAATTTCATTAATCTTGATAATATCATTTAGCAAATTTAGCATTCAATTTATAATGATAATATAAGACATTTATAGGCAATGGATTTAAAAAGGATAAAACATATAAAAAGGAAAGATAGATCACTTGAAAACTTTATGACTTTTTATTTAATTTAATTCAATTTTGATTTGATAAACATTAGGCTTAAAATGTAAAAGTCATATTTCATAATATATCTAAGTGACCATAAACAAGTTAGCTCAAAAATAAAAAATAAATAAAAGAAAAAGCAATTACGCATATCATGAAGTAGAGTAATGATATTTCATTTTTAATTTATTTCCACTTCATGCAAATGATAGGATACTAATGAATAAGAGATTTTGGTATCCAAAGGGGACCATGAGGGATGGTTCCTTTGGGTACCCAAATACGACATGATGATTTTTTAGGAGACAAGGATAAATGAGCCCTTTCTATTAAAGTTGATGTGTCATTTTTCTTTAAGGGTCTCCATTCATACCTTGGTTGTTTATCTTTAAAATTCATATTATGATTATGTGACATCTTTATATGATTGTATTTGTTTGAAAAATAATTCATTTGAGATTTATGCTTATTCAAATTATTTTTCAAAATAGATTGATGTTGATAATCATAATGAATTTTATTATATGGATTCTTTGAAAATTTATAAGAGTGATTGTCTTTCTTTAGAATTGAATGTTGAAAGAGTGAGTTACAAAATGTTTTAAATGATTGGTCCTTATTTAGATGATTTTCATTTCCACTCTTTCTTATAGACATACTCTTATAATATGAAGTTAAGCTTTTAGACTTTTGAAAATTTGATAAACTAGAAAAAAGAGATTTTTCATTATATGAAAAATTTTGAATAAACATTTTTAATGATTCTAGTTTATCCTTTAAATTATCATTTTCTTTTATCAATTTTTCATTATGTTCTTTGGAAATTAAAAGTCCTTTTTCTAAAACGTTGAGTTCTTCTTTAAAAGAATTATAATAAAAACAAGGTTTAGTATTTTCAATTAAAGAGCATGAACAAGAATTTGAAACATCAATATAAGATTCTACTTTAGTGTTTGTTTTTAAAGTTTTATTTTCTAAACGTAATTTGGAATTAGCATGTTTCAACTTTGAAATTTTACGTTTAGCAAATTTAAGCACACGAAATGTAGAAATAGAATTAGTTACTAAAAGAGAAGATTTAGATTTTCTTACCTTGCTATAGTTTCCATCTTCTCTTTTGCTTGATGTTTTGCCATCAACTGAGTCCAATATTGTGACGTTGTTTTCTTCATCTTCCTCTTCCAAACAAGAGTGTCCGTCATCCTTTCCGCTTGATGAGCATTCTATGGATCCATCCTTTGTGTAGCTTTCTTGAATATTTGCATAGGCTTGCATATTCTCCGGTTCTTGTGAATGTTCCGTACCTGTAGAAGGAGAATCATAAGTTCTTTCAAGAAAACTCCAAATTTCATATGCGGTAGGTAAAGTATAAATAAGTTTGAAAATATTTTGGTCTAACACACAAAATATACTATTCATAGATTTTGCATTTAAAATAATTTCGTTTCTAGTTAGTACGCTAGATGGCTTTTTAATAGTAATATTCCAAACTTTTTCATCTAAGGCCTTAAGAAAAATTTTCATTAATATTTTCCACCCTTTAAAATTTTTGCCCATAAATAAAGGTGGTGATAATATTTTTTCATTTATATTAAAATTTTCCCCACTAGTAGAAGCGAGATCATGATCAAGAGACGCCATTATTCCCGGTTGTTAAGCCGATTTGGAATAACCTTGCTCTGATACCAATTGTTGGATCTTACGGCGCCCTTAGAGGGGGGGGGGGGGTGAATAAGGGAATAAAATTCTTTCTATAATATTCAAGATAATTACTAAATTGTTTTATAATGAAGGAGATTGAAATAAACAATTTAGATTTAGAATTGAAAACTTAGAACACAATATAATAGAGATTACGCCAAATGATACAAATCAAGTAAACACAAAAGAGACATGATTATATATATGAAAAAGTGTTTACATAAATTTGATTTCTATATCGCTAGAAATCGGAGGCGTACAAATGTAAATTTCTTTTTGTTTACCAATCCTTCTCCCAAGGATCGGAAGGCTATCACTTGTCTCTCCCTAGACCAAGCCCAAGCCTATCCTCTAGATCTTCCCAAGATCTAGACGTAGCACACAAGGCCACGATTTCCCACCAAGCCACGCAAGGACTTGGACGCTCCGCACAAGGAAGCGATTTTCCCCTAAGCCACGCAAGGACTTAGACGCTCGGCACAAGGAAGCAATTTTCCCTACCAATACAAAGTTAAATGTATATAAATGAAAATACAAGATAAAATAAGAACTCCCTAGAAATTCAGATCTCTGAAAGGAAGGTTGAAGCCTCGAGATGATCCTTGATGTAGAAGCGCGTCCGATCTCGTCTTCAATTTCAAACCTTCTCAGCATAAATGGGAGTTCATGAGGTTCTGGAGCTCTCTGGATGGAATGCACTCAGGAAGGGACTTAGAATCTTTAGTGGTTGAAATGCACGAACACAAGGTGTCAATTTATAGAAAATCGCTGTCGGAATTCCGACAGTGACTGTCGGAATTTGCCGACAGCGCAAAACTGCCGGTCGTGGTGCTGTCGTGGGCAGTTGTTGTAACCTCCGAGCTGTCGCCTGGGCGACATCGATGTCGGATTTCCGACATCTCAAAACTGCTTTTCGTCGTGCTGCCGTGGGGGAAAGTAGTTGTAACTTCTCTGTTGTCGCCTGGGCGACATTGACTGTCGCCTGGGCGATATTGACTGTCGCCTAGGCGATAGTGACTGTCGCCTGGGCGACATCTGCTCTTCATTTTTGCCATCCGAAACTTCTCCAGACTGTAGATTGAGTCGTTCTCATCTCCGAAATGGGGTGGCACATTCCGTAACTCTTCCTGGATTGAAAGTTATGGCCATTTTAAGATCATCACACAAAACTCATCCAACCTGAGACTTGTCGTTCTCGGATCATGCCCATGAACGAGGACTTGTCTCCTCATTGAACCTATACAACCTGGCCACTATAAACACACAAAAGACTAGATCAAATACAACACGGTATTTGTTATTCTCAAACCAAGAGATGCGGAAAGCAAGCTCCAACAGAAGATACTTATAAGAAGTATGGAGATGACTCCTTGGATGTTGAATGCCTTATGCTCGCGACTATGAACTCTGAGCTTCAGAAGCAACATGAGAACATGAGTTGTTATGAGATGGTTGAGCACCTAAAGAAAATGTTTCAAGGGCAAGCTCGCCAAGAGAGGTTCAATATATCCAGGGCATTATTTCAGTGTAAGATGGGAGCTCGAGACCCAGCAGGAACTTACGTACTCAAGATGATTGGGTATATAGAGAGCCTTGAAAGACGGGGGTTTCCTTTGAGCCAAGAGTTGGCCACTGATCTGATCCTGCAATCATTGCCGGACAGTTACGAGCAGTTTGTCTTAAATTACAATATGAATGAAATTGACAAGACACTGCCCGAGCTCCTAGGCATGTTAAGAACTGCCGAGATCAACATGAAGAAGACCAAGCCTGCTATCCCCATACTGATGATGCATAAAGGCAAGGGCAAGGTCAAGGGAACCAAGAAGACTAAGGTAGGACCTAAGTCACATCTTGATCCCAAGTCTTCGGCACTGAAAAGGAAAGGTTTGGCTAAGGAAGGTGATACGTTAAAATTAGTTTTTTTTAAAGTGTGAAGCCCTGCTTTCTTCTTTTATTAGAATTCGGCGGCGTTTTCGAAGAGTCCCGCGAGTAATCCTACTTCGAGGAATTACCCGTTATCCTATCGAAAGATAGAAGTAACGGCCTTTTCCTCTTTCGAAATATCGAAGATTACTCTTTGGCCGCGTCGCCAAAAGCTAAGTAGAAAAGATTGAAAAAGGGCTTTATGTTGAAATTAAAATTGAAAGCTTTTTGAAAATATTGTTGCAACAATTTTTTGAGTAGTTGCAACAATTCTTTAAAAGCGTTTTAAAACTTCTTTTACCTTGAGCTAGTTGCAACAACCAAAGAGGTGTTGCAACAAATTTTTTAGTGTTTTTAAAAGAGAGTTTTAAAAAGTGCTTTAGAGAGAAAGCTTTTGGGTTTATGTAATTATCCGGACTAAAATCAATAAAGGCAAGTTGACCTTATCGATAGTAGTATAGGATATTTCATTTGAAATATCAAGGTCGTATTTTTCCAAGGTCGTATCGATTATTTCTACTTCTTAGGAACGCGCTATTATTTTATCGAAAAGAGTTTGAAATTGATTTTTATGATTTTATAGAAAAGTTAGTGACGAAAATGATAACTATCGCGGGCTTGGTGTGCGTTTAGCAAAAACCAAGAAAAGCGATGAAAAGAAAAAGAACGAAAACGTTAATTTAAAAAGTAGTTTTGCTTAGAATTTTTTAGGGTTTTATAAAATGATAATGATAACTACGGCGATAATAAGCGATTGAGCGGGTAGCGGAATTAAGCAAAAAGCGATTATATTAAAAACAAAAGACACACTAATTGAAAACGCACACACTCTACAGAATTAAAATGAAAGCTGTAAATTAAAGAAATTAAAGAAATGCGATCCTTACCCAAATAGGTAGAGGGGAAATAAATGCGTGAGCAAGTCCTATCCAAATGGATAGGCGGGAAATAAATGCATGAGCAAGTCCTATCCAAACGGATAGGCGGGAAATAAATGCGTGAGCAAGTCCTATCCAAACGGATAGGCGAGAAATAAATGCGTGACGGAAATGAAAACTATTCGATTACAAAAAAGGCGCAAACTTTATACTCATACACACACCCACTCTACGTTAATGAAATCTAATTAAAATAAAACAAATCTAAACTCATACACTCACACACACACAACAATAATGAAACTAAGTTAAAAAGAAAAGAAAATCTATTCTCATACACTCACACACACTTACAAAAAAAGCAAAAAGAAAGTAAAAACACCAAATAAAAAAAAAACAAAAAAAAACTATTTAAACTCCTACACTCACACACACTAATATGAAATCATCTAAAAATTACAACAAAGCTAAAAATATGAAAATTACCCTCATACACACACACACACCCAAATTAAAATGACAACTTAACAAAAATTACAAAATTACATAAAACTAAAAATAAAAAGAAAAAGAACAAAAAGAGAACACACACACACACACACTAAAACAAAGAGAGACAATAATTACAAAACAAGCTTAATTTATTTCCATCAAAAAAAGTGGTTACAAAACTAGAGAGAGAAAGTGCAAAATTACAAAAATTACAAAACACCAAAAATCAGCAAAATGGAACAAAACCTTAAGAGAAGCTCCCAAAATTTTGAACCCTTGCACTCAGCTGAATCTGGCTATTTATAGAAAAAATTTTTGGATTACACGCCCTCGGACACGGGCATGTCTGAGGGCGTGACATGGCTTGGGGTGCGAATAGCCAGAACAGCTGGATCCAGGCAGGTATCTGGAAGGCTTGACCGGCGACTTGGAAGTACACGGGCGTGTTCTAGGGAACACGGGCGTGTTCGATGTCGGCATTGTGCTGTCGGCTGTTGGGCGTGACGGGCGGCGTGTCCTTTATTCTTCTGGAAGGAGTTGAGGGTCACGGGCGTGTCTGAAATGTCACGGCCGTGACTTTGATTTTTTGGATGAAATGCTTCAAGTGGCTGGAATCTGGGATGGATATCCAACACGGGCGTGACCATGGTACACGGCCTCGGTCACGCGTGACCGTAACCGAGGGCGTGACTTGATGTTTGAGTTGGAAAAAGAACAGAGAAGAAAATGTTAGGGATTAGTGAACACGCCCTTGGACACGGGCGTGATCAAGGGCGTGACTTAACAAAATTACAGAAACTTTACAAAATGAAAATAAAACTAAGTTAAAAACAAAAATAACAAAAACAAACATTTTATTCATTAATTTACATATATTATTTAGAAATCTAATTAAAATTATACTAAAAATTATATAGAAAAATGCGTATATTTACTATTCATCAAACACCCCCATACTTAAGCTTTTGCTATTCCAGAGCAAAAGTAAGGGATACCTATAAGACGTTTAATAAAATTTCTAATTTACTAAAGTTTTTATTAAATCAAAAGTAAGATCGAAATAAATTTAGGGTATTTAAAGAGGTAAGTCCAAAACTATGAAAGTAATTTAAAAAGAGCGAAAAATTTTTAGCGAGACTTCTAAAGTTAGCTAAATAGCGTCGATTATTGCAGTCTTTGGTACCTTTTAATTAGAATAGAATTATATAAAACTTTAACCTTTTTTAAGAAAGTTTTTAAGAATAAATAAAGCCTACTAATTATGCTCTCTCAAACTTTTTTAAATTAAAATCTAGGTACAATTTTATTGGCTAAGGGGTAGGGGAAAAAAGGTAGCCTTGGCAAAAAGAAGAGTGCTTGGATTTAGGGGTGACAGATTTTATTCTCTCACCCCATCTTTTTGGTGGCCTTTGCTTTGATTCCCAGCATTGGTTTACGCGGGAGAATTGAAATCATTTCTAAACTTAACCCAATGCCCGTGTTTACGGAATTATTAATTTTTTATTCCCATTGACACGGGATTTCTTTTAACAATATTGGATGCCTGTGTTTACGGAATCTCTTTATTCCCATTGACATAGGATTTCTTTTAAAACTCCTACTTTTATTATTTTTATGCCAAGCTAAGGGGTGTTTATAAGGGGGGTTTCAAGAGAAATTCTAGATTAATAAAAAAAGATTTTTGAGAGCAAGTTTAGTAGATTAAAAACATTCCTAAAGTTTCACAAGTTTAGAGTTAGAGTAATTGAATCTAAAGATGGTTTGCCAATATAATACAAAAAGGAATCTATTTAGGGTAAACCCGAGGTAGTGCTAAAAATTCTGTTCTCAAATTAAATTAAGATCGCAAGATTTTCTTTACTACTAAAAATTCCTCGATTTAAATTTTTCGAACTATGAAATAAACAAAATTGTTTTAGCAAATCATAAATAACGAAAAACGCTTAAAGATAAAACTAACCTAGCCTTGGAAATAACAAAAAGCTAAGTAGGGGTTTTATTTTATTTTTGGATTTTTGATAAGTTTTTCATCATTTTTTTTTTGAATTTGGTTTAGGATATGATATATTTTTTTATTTTTGATTTTCTTTATAACAAAATGCATATATAAATACTAAAAAAAGGAAGACAAAAATTAAGAAAAGATAAAAATACATACAAAATATTTTTGATTTTTTTTTTTTTTAAGAAATTTTTTTTCATCATATATTTTTTGATTTTTTAATTTTGTTAAAAATATGTACATTGATAGAAAAAAAGAGGAAAAGAAAAGAAAAGAGAGAAGGAAAAACATTTTTGGTGTTATGACAAAATGAATTTTGTTATAACAAAATAATAAGTACATTTTTCATCATTTTTTTTTGGATTTTGATTTATTATTATAAATAAGGATTTTTATATACAAATAAAAGACATAAACATAAAACATTTATATAAAAATTTTTTTGTTTTTTTGTGTTTTTAAATTTTTTTCTAAGTTAATTAAAGATTTTTTTTGGATTTTTTTCTAATATGGGAGGGGCAAAAATAATTACAAAAAGAGGGAAAATACGCCCCATACTTAAAACCAACATTGTCCTCAATGTTGAAGGTAAGTGTGAGGAACGAAAATATTTACAAAAAAATGATGAAGATTTTAATTACAAAATAGAAAAAAATATATACAAGGATAGTTACAAAAAAAAACTCCACGAATATATACAAAATTGTTTTTTTTTTTTGGGTTGTTTTAGTTTTTCGAAATGTACAAAACATGAATACAAGAAGTAAAAAAAAAAAAAAAAAACATATATTTTTTGGTATGATAAAAAAAAAATTTTATCATCTTTTTATGTTATTATTTATATTATATGTATTTTTTTTTTATTTTAATTTTAAAATATGCATGTTTTAAAATATATCTAAATTTTAAGAAAGATAAAATTAAGTAAAATAAAGAAAAGGCTTTAAGATAAAAACCAAGGAAGAAAGAAGAGAAATAAAAAGGTAAAAGCAACGGGGTTTTCTCGTTTCGAAATATCGACAAAAATCCCCTCTCGGGTCTGTCGAGTAATCCTACTTTGAGAAACTTCCTATTGTCTTATCTTAAAATTCCCAAATTTTTTTTGATTTTTGTTTTAAAGTTTTTGCATTATTTTATTTTGTTTTAAGTTTCTTTTTTGAAAAAGAATGATAATTTAAAATATGCATAATTATTAATTTTATTATTATTTTATTATTTTATTTTTTATTTATTATTATTATTTATTATTATTTATTATTATTATTTTTGTTTAAGTTTTTATTTTTTTTGAGATGAAAATTTATTTCATCATTTTTTTGGTTTTATAAAAAAAAAAGGAACGTAATTGGATAAATATGGGGGTGCCTCCCACGAGCGCTTTGTTTACCGTCTCGTAGCTTGACTCGTTGGCGGGGTACGATCTTTTTAGAGGTGGGGGAGGTGTATGGAATTTAACTTCCCTCCCAGTTGATCCCCCGCGTGGTAGAGTTTTAGTCGGTGACCGTTAACATTTAAGTCGCCTTTTTCTGGGTGGGTGATAAGGACGGTCCCGTATGGCCAAACCTCTTTCACTTGAAAGGGGCCGGACCAACGGGATTTTAGTTTCCCTGGAAAAAGACGAAGACGTGAATTATATAGGAGGACGAGATCGCCCGGTGCAAATGATTTTGGATATTTTATTTTCCGGTCGTGGTAAAATTTCGAGCGTTCCTTATAAAATTTATTACTCTCGTAAGCGTTCGCACGCCATTCATCGAGTTCGTTTAATTGGAATTTCCGGTTTTCGGCGGTTAAATTATGATCGAGATTTAAGAGTTTTAACGCCCAAAAAGCGCGGTGCTCTAATTCTACGGGCAAATGGCACGCCTTGCCGTAGACTAATCGATAAGGCGTACAACCGATTGCGGTCTTGTACGCCGTACGATATGCCCACAGCGCGTCGTCTAATTTAATCGCCTAATCCTTCCTATTTATTGAAACGGTTTTTTCTAATATGCGTTTAATTTCTCGATTTACTACCTCCACTTGGCCGCTCGTTTGGGGGTGATAGGCGGTGGCGAGCTTATGCGTGACGCCATATTTGGTTAATATTTTTGCAAACTGGGCATTGCAAAAGTGCGTACCCCTATCACTAACTATCGCACGGGGCGTACCGAAGCGAGAAAATAATTTTTTAAGAAATTTGACGATGACTCTCGCATCGTTGGTGGGGAGAGCTTGCGCTTCCGCCCACCTAGATACGTAATCGACCGCCACTAAAATGTAGCGATTTGTAAATGAAGGAGGTAGGGGGCCTATGAAATCTATGCCCCATAAATCAAAAATCTCGCATTCTAAATAAAATTTTTGGGGCATCTCGTCGCGACGAGAGATGTTACCCGACCGTTGACAGCTATCGCATGCGCTCACAAAAGTGTGAGCGTCTTTGAAGAGAGCGGGCCAATAAAAGCCCGCCTCCAGCGCCTTCTGCGCCTTCTGCGCGGTCCGGTTGGCTTGATAATGCCCCCCGGCCGGCCCTTCGTGGCAGTGCCGCAAAATTTGCGCACCCTCCTCGCTCGAAACACATCTCCGCACGACTTGGTCCGCGCAGACGCGAAATAAGAAAGGGTCCTCCCAAAAGTAATTTTTCAAATCAGAAAAGAATTTCTTCTTTTGCTGTTTTGAAAAGTCTTTCGGGAGCACCCGCGCAACTAAATAGTTGGCGTAGTCTGCGAACCAAGGCGAGGGAGAAGTTTTTAAATTATTTAAAGCTAAAAGACGCTCCTCGGGAAATCGATCATCGATTTCCGGTTCGAAGAGCGCTTCCGCGATTGGGTGTTCTAAACGAGAAAGGTGGTCGGCCGCTAAATTTTCGGCCCCCTTCTTATCGCGGATCTCTAAATCAAATTCTTGTAATAGGAGGATCCATCGAAGAAGGCGGGGCTTAGCGTCCATTTTTTCTAATAAATATTTTAGGGCGGAGTGGTCGGTAAATACTATAATTTTTGAAAGCGTGACGTAGGGCCTAAACTTATCTATGGAGAAGACGACGGCAAGGAGTTCCTTTTCCGTTGTCGTGTAATTAGCCTGTGCGGCCGTGAGCGTGCGGGATGCGTAGTAGATAGGATGAAAATATTTATTAACGCGTTGGCCTAATACGGCCCCTACCGCTATATCACTCGCGTCGCACATAATCTCAAACGGAAGGGTCCAATTGGGCGCCACCAGAATGGGAGAATGGATAAGTTTATTTTTTATGGCATTGAATGCCTCTACGCACGCGTTATCAAAAATAAATGGAGATTCCTTCTCCAGGAGGTGGGTTAGCGGTTTTGTTATTTTGGAAAAGTTTTGAATAAACCGCCTATAGAAGCCCGCGTGGCCAAGAAAACTACGGATTGATTTTATATTTGAGGGCGCGGGGAGTTTTTCAATTATTTCGACCTTGGCCTTGTCGACCTCCATCCCTCGTTCAGAAATTTTGTGCCCGAGAACTAAGCCTTCTCGAACCATAAAATTACACTTTTCCCAGTTTAAAACCAAGTTCGTGTCTTCGCATCGTTGGAGGACTCGATCCAAATTTTGGAGGCAGTTTTGGAAGGAGCTTCCAAAAACCGAGAAGTCATCCATAAAGACTTCCATAATATCCTCTACGAGCTCTCCAAAGATCGCCATCATACATCGTTGAAATGTAGCTGGCGCGTTGCAGAGGCCGAATGGCATTCTTCGGTACGCGAAGGTACCGAAGGGGCACGTAAAGGTTGTTTTCTCCTGGTCTTCGGGGGAGATAGGAATTTGTAAAAATCCCGATAGACCATCGAGAAAACAATAATAAGGATGACCCGATAGTCGCTCCAAAATTTGATCGATAAATGGTAACGGAAAGTGGTCTTTGCGGGTGGCATCATTTAATTTTCGGTAATCGATGCACACCCTCCAACCCGTAACAGTACGAGTTGGAATTAATTCGTTATGTTCATTTGCCACTACCGTTATACCGCCCTTTTTAGGCACGACATGAATGGGACTAACCCACGTGCTGTCGGATATAGGGTAGATAATCCCCGCATCCATTAATTTTATTACTTCAGCCTTAACGACCTCCCGCATATTTGGGTTTAATCGTCGCTGAGGCTGGATGGTTTTGCGGGAATTATCTTCTAAGAAGATTTTGTGCGTGCAAAAAGAGGGATTTATCCCCCTAATATCGGAAATCTGCCATGCAATTGCATGGCGATGCGTGGACAAAACTTTAACTAATTCGGAGGTTTCCGAATCAGATAAAGGAGACGAAATAATAACCGGGAGTTTTAAGTCCGCGGCGAGAAAAGCGTATTTTAGATGGTCGGGGAGTGGCTTAAGCTCCAAGACCGGGGGTTCTTCGTAAGAAGTTGTTATTTTTAAATTTTTAGAATTAAAAGATTCGAAAGGCGAATCTGGCGGTAGCTCGTCCAAAGGGGCGAGGCCCGCCAAATCAGGTTCGTCTAAATTTAAAGCGAGTAATTCATAAAGCGAAGAACACTCATCCTCGAATGCGGATTCTAAGTGAAAGCAAGAATCATCGTTCGATAAAGAATTTCGCATCGAGGGATTAATAAGAAGGGTAACTTCGTCGTCCCCTACCCGAAGGAGGAGGCGACCATTACTCACATCAATTAATGCGCGGGAGGTCGCGAGGAAAGGGCGACCGAGGATAATTGGCACCTCGGCGTCCTCCTCGATGTCGAGAATGACGAAGTCTACCGGAAAGATAAACTTGTCAACCTTGACCAGAACGTCCTCCACTACCCCGATAGGATATTTTATCGAGCGATCCGCGAGTTGGATGCTCATTTTTGTTGGGGTGGGAACACCCAAATCTAGTTTTTTAAAGAGGGAGAAGGGCATCAAATTGATGCTCGCTCCCAGGTCCGCTAGGGCGTACTTTATTAATAAATTGCCGAATAGGCACGGGATGGAAAACCTTCCCGAGTCGTTTAGTTTTGGCGGCAATTTATTAAGTAGGACCGCCGAGCATTCCGCATTTAAGGAGACACGCGAAATACCCTCGAGCTTCTTTTTATTAGAAAGGAGCTCCTTAAGGTATTTCGCGTATTTCGGCATCTGAGAGAGTGCCTCGCAGAAGGGGACGTTAATTTGAATTTGTTTAAAAATTTGTAAAAACTTTTTGTAATGTTCGTCCTCCTTCTCTTTATTAAGTTTTGCGGGGTACGAAATTTGCGGGCTCGAGACGCCCGGCGCTAATGATTTTTCCGTATCTAATAAAATAAAAGACGAGGGTGCAGGGGTCGGAGGCGAAACAGTTACCTGATGCTCAACCCGCAATGGGGAGTCGACCTCCTTGCCGCTGCGAAGGGTAATGGCGTGGGCATTTTCATGCGGGTTCTGCTCCGAGTTCCCCGGTAGTGCTCCAAGTGGCCGCTCGGAGACCATTTTTGCAAGCTGGCCAACCTGCATTTCTGAATTTTTTAGCGATCCGGTTATATTCTGGATATTTGCGTCGTTGGAAGCCATGTATTTTGCAAAAATCTCCTCGAGCGGAGAAGGTTTTGGAGGAGGAGGCGCAAAACCCTGCTGAAATCCTTGGGGATATCCATGCGGAAATCCTTGCGGGATCGCAGGTGGAGGGCGTTGCGCATTATTAGGGTTACTCCAGGAGAAGTTCGGGTGGCTCCTCCAACCCGGGTTATAGTTATTACTATATGGGTTGAAGGGCGCCCGTACTTGATTGCCCACGTAATCCACCGATTCCTCGCTTAAATTATTGTTATTATTAATATTATTATTAAGATTATTATTATTAAGATTATTAAAATTATTATTATTATTATTTGGATTATTAAAATTATTATTATTATTATTAGGATTATTAGCCCAAGCGGGAGTGGAGGAGGAAGCAGTCATCTCCGCCACTTGCTTACTTAGCCGCTCTACCTGCGAGGCTAAGTGAGTAGTGGCATCCACTTCGAAAATACCAGCCAGTTTAGGAGGACGCGACCTTGTCACGTTCCATTGGTACGCGTTCATGACCATTTCTTCGATCAGAGCTTGAGCGGCCTCCGGGGTTTTGTTGTTTAACGTTCCCCCAGCGGCTGCGTCGATCATCTGTCTCGTTGAGAAATTTAATCCGTTATAGAACGTTTGTACCTGAAGCCAAGTTGGTAGCGCGTGATGAGGACACCTATGCAAATATTCTTTAAAACGTTCCCAAGTCTCGTAGAGAGACTCGGAATCGAATTGAATGAAGGATGCGATATCAGTGCGTAATTTAGCGGTTTTTGACGGAGGAAAATATTTAGTTAGAAAATTCTCCGTCAATTCGGCCCACGTGGTTATGGACCCTCTCGGAAGAGAAGTCAACCACGATTTCGCCTTTGTCCGCAGGGAAAAGGGAAATAAGCGCAAGCGAATGGCGTCATCGCTGACGCCATTAATCTTGAAGGTGTCGCAAATTTCTAAAAAATTATTAAGGTGTTGGTTTGGGTCCTCATCTGGCAAACCGTTGAACTGAATCGACTGTTGTACCATTTGAATTATACTGGATTTGATTTCGAAATTATTATTAGCTACCGCGGGGCGGGTGACGCTCGATCCTGTATCCTCTAAATTTGGCCTAGCATAATAGGCCATGGTCCTCGGTGGGGCCGCATTTAGATTAGGATCGCCCATCACGCCTATATGTATATCGCCGACGGATTCTTCGGGAGCTATTTATAGATTTTGATTACGAGATCGGCGGCGCTCGAGAAGCGTGCGCTCGATTTCGGGATCAAAAGGTAAAATTGGATTATCCGAAGATTCTCCTCGGGTCATACACTATTCTTTAATTATTATTTTTTTTTGAAGAGTTTTTTTTTCTTTTATAGATTTTTTTTGATGTTTTTGTTTTAGAAATATTTTTACAAAGATGAAAAAGAAAGGAAAATAAGTAAAAGAGAATAATATATTTTTTTGGGTTTTTCTTTACTTAAGTAAAATATATATATATATATATATATATATATATATATATTTTTTTTGGGTTTGATTTTTTTTTGTGGGGCTTTTATATGAAAATATATGTAGCTATATTCGAAAATATATGTAAAAAAGGAAAATTGAAAAATATATGTATATATATTTTTTTTGATTTTTCTTTACTTAGATAGTATATTTTTTTAGTTTTTGGTTTTTTTGATAGAAAAAGAGATGAAATATAAGATAAAATTAATAACGTTTCCTATTTCAAAATAACGACAC
Organism: Dactylorhiza incarnata; assembly: GCA_033032865.1. Classification (NCBI taxonomy): domain Eukaryota; kingdom Viridiplantae; phylum Streptophyta; class Magnoliopsida; order Asparagales; family Orchidaceae; genus Dactylorhiza; species Dactylorhiza incarnata. Next base: position 8,270,692 of record JAWHQI010000068.1, read on the forward strand.
AACTCCCCGGCAACGGCGCCAAAAACTTGATACGTTAAAATTAGTTTTTTTAAGTGTGAAGCCCTGCTTTCTTCTTTTATTAGAATTCGGCGGCGTTTTCGAAGAGTCCCGCGAGTAATCCTACTTTGAGGAATTACCCGTTATCCTATCGAAAGATAGAAGTAACGGCCTTTTCCTCTTTCGAAATATCGAAGATTACTCTTTGGCCGCGTCGCCAAAAGCTAAGTAGAAAAGATTGAAAAAGGGCTTTATGTTGAAATTAAAATTGAAAGCTGATGATTAAAATTCCGCTTGCACGAAATAAAATCTGAACTAGCAATCCGAGAAGGCAAGTATACCTATCGAACTGTAGTATAGGAACACAAGTGTCGTATTAAAATCCGAGAACCGTTGATTACTTATACTCAAACGAATTACTATTATTTTATCTTAATAATTTTTTGGATGGTTTTGTCTGCTAAGTTGAAATAAAAGCTGGATAAAAGTACGGCTAAACGATGATTAAGAAATAGCACTCGATCTTGACTTACTTCGGCCTAAGTTGATCAAAATTCAAAAGCAAACTTAAAACTTAATAAAGTAAGGGCAGCTTGACCGTGGGGGTTCCTATAGTTTGAACATGCTTCTCTCGAAGATATGCCCAACTGAGTTTAGGAAAATCCGACCGAACTCTCGTCCCGTATTCGAATACCTAAAACTCGCTTTAAGTGGTGAACCCCGCTATTGGGTTTGACTCCAATCCAGGAGATTTACGTCATTCTCTCTCGAGAAATGTGTGTAACTCTCTTTGCTCTTAAGTGCTCACTTCAGACTATCGGCCTCTCGGCTAGCCAAGAATGAAAGCAAAGGTGGGGATTATATATCGATAATATAGCTCCACTAAATTTTAATTAAGAGTAAATCTAAGGCCCAACACTTTAGAAAGTGAAAGAAGACTAAAGGATCATAACTTGATCAACTCATCCTCAGATCATCAAGATCGAGTACTATGAGGATTTAGTTACTCATGGTGGAGGGGTAGGAGAGAGAAATGATGAAGATTTTAAGAGAACAAAAACATACCATTTTTATTAAACAAAAGTTCAACTGAGATTACAATTGCATGGAAAGCCTACTAAGCATTAGTAATACACTATAAAAGGAAATTACAAAGGCATTACAACATTCATATGAAAACTAGAAAAGGAAATGCATTGAAATAAGAGAGAGAGAGAGAGAGAGAAAGAGAATAAAATGACATGAAAAACACTAAAAATAGAGTAGTAGCACTAGTTCTCTCTCCAAAAACTGAATGGGGAAAGCTTGGAGGTCATTTCAATTTATAGAATTTTTTCTGCCTCGGTCACGCCCTCAGTCATGCCCGTGACTAGGGGCGTGACATTGTTTAATCAATTCTGCGGCTTGGATCAGGTTCGGCGCACGATTCTGACGCGATTTGATGGGTCACGCCCTAGGTCACGCCCGTGACTGAGGGCGTGACCATTTCGGTGGTTAGTCGGGTCATGGGCGCTGGCGGCGATCATGGGCGCTGGCGGCTGGCTGACATGGCAGTCACGGGCGTGACTAGAAGCACGCCCGTGTAACAGTGGCGTGACCAATTCGGTGGTCAGCTGGTCGAATCTGAGCTGTTCACGGGCTGGTCACGGGCGTGGCTTGCATGTCACGGGCGTGACTTGTGTGTCACGGCCGTGTACTTTGGGCGTGTCTGACCAGATCTTCTGAATTATGTTGGCAGCAGCTTAACTGGAAACAGCAACTTACACGCCCTAGGTCACGGGCGTGACCTAGGGCGTGACTTAGGAAATTTTGTATTTTTGACCTGAAAATTCAGAAAACTTAAGTTAGCACTAAAAATAGGAAAATGAACCAAAATTGCATTTAGGTAAACAACAACAATAAGCAAAAAGTAAGAGTAAATATCCTAAAAATAACCTAAGAAAGACTTCGAAGAGAGCCTCTTTAAAGACTGGCTTTCCGCTAAACTAACTAGATTTAGCATTATCAAATTCCCCCAAGCTTACACTTTGCTTGTCCCCAAGCAAAGAAATATGCTTTAGCTAATAAAATAAAATGACTAATCAAAAAATTTTAATTATGCTAAACACGAGTACCTTGCGAAATTCCAAGTAGGGAGAATAGTGAAAAGGAAACCTAAAATAAGTACTTTATTTAAGCTTAATTTTTATACCCTTTACTAACAAAAATTAATCATCCAAAATTTTAACTAAAAAGTTTTTAAAATAAAATTGAGCAAAGTAACAAGTGAGATAGTGCATTGAATTGTTACTAAACCCTAAGAGACAAATTATAATTATATCATTCTAAGAACAAGGATCTAAATTCATACCCAAGACTTAACTATTCTACTTTTCTTCTTTACTTAGCTAAAGCAAATTTAGGAGCATGAATCAAGAGGACTTTATTAGGACCGAAATGTTTGGTTTAGGCATATGATTTGGAATGGGAATCGAAGATAAAAGTGATTGGTATAATCACACTAAACCATAAACATGAGTTTTATAAAATTTCCGATATGAATGATAAGAGGCAATCCTTCATTATAAGCATATAGCATATTTTCTTTCTTTCTCTTTCATAGCCATTTTTTTTCTTTTTTCTTTTGAAATTTTGGCAAAGATAACTAATACAAATATGCTTAAAATATCTCCTTTTTGAGCAAATTCTTTTCTTTGAAGCTCTCCATGCAATAAACCAATCACACTCTTTTAGAAATTTAAATAAAACTCAAAGTGTTAGTGTGATTCAAATAGGTTTGGAAATTTTGGCTTTGGTGAAAAATTTGATAAGTGGAGGTGACAATAAAACATGGGAAAAGGCCCAAAAGAGGCTAACAAAGGGTTTCTTTTTAAGGGTTGGCATGAAGGCTCAAACTTAAAACAAAAATGGCCTAAATCATTTTCATTGCTCTCTAAATTTAGTTAAAGCATGAGTTTTGAAGGATTTCAAAAAGTAAGCCCTAGATATTAAATAAAGACTAATGAACTTATCCTGAAAATAAGAATAATAAGCGTCTAGGATTATTCACATTTACTACACAAATCAAAAGTTAACCCTGCAAAATATATCTAAAAATGAAGAGGAAAATAGTGGATGAAGAATTTTTTACGAAAGTAAAGAAGATAAAAGAGAAAACGATAAGGAAAGTACAAGATTTTAGAAAAAACTTTTCAGATTAACATGCTACCTAGAATTAGAACACTACATGAGTCAACAATTTACTTGTGAAACATAATTAAAAGTAGGATTAGAAATTTTGAAATTAACTAAGGCTATATAAAATATTTTGGGAAAAATAAAACATAAAGCAAGGGGTACTATTGATTTTACCAAAATCTAATTTAGACTACTAAAACAAAAGAAAAGAAAAGAAGACATTCTCCCCCAAGCTTACGATAAACATTGTCCTCAATGAAAAAGGAGAGTGAAGGAAGGGGTAACTAAGAAAAGAAATTAAAACTGAAAAACTGAAACAGGCACTTCCCTGGATTTATGGGCTTGAAAGGATGTGTGATGCCGCTCCCCCTTGCTGGCGCTTTGAATCTTCATGAAATATCATCTTGAATTTTTCTTGAAACCAGCAATGTTGAAGCAGGCGATCGCCGAAGTTGAGAGTATCAGAGCCATCCAGGGCCAAAGAAAAATTAAAACAACAAATTTTAAAAACCTTGGGTTGCCTCCCAAGAGCGCCCTCTGTTTAATGTCGTTTGAGCTCGACTAAAAGAATATAGTTCAAAAGTTAATCCAAATTATTACAGTCCAGACAAAAGAAGTTTTTCACTGTCCATGTCAACATTGTCACCAGAAAAATAAAGTTTTAGACGATGCCCATTAACCTTGAAATCACCCTTATCTGGGTGTGATATCAAAACAGTTCCATACGGATAAGCTTCCTTTACATTAAAAGGACCTGACCATCTAGATTTTAATTTTCCAGGAAATAAACGTAGACGAGAATTATAAAGTAATACTTGGTCGCCTGGTTTAAATGTTTTCGGGTGCCTTAAATTTTTATCGTGAAAGCATTTCGTTCGTTCCTTATATAATTTATTATTTTCATACGCATTGGAGCGCCACTCATCGAGTTCGTTGAGTTGGAATTTTCGAAGATCGGCGGTGGAGTGGGGATCAAAATTTAAAAATTTAAGGGCCCAGAAAGCACGATGTTCTAATTCGACCGGTAAATGGCACGATTTCCCATATACTAACCGATACGGTGTACAACCGATGGCGGTCTTGTACGCTGTTCGGTAAGCCCATAGAGCATCGTCTAATTTCTGTGACCAGTCCTTACGTGAGGTGGAAACAGTTTTTTCTAAAATACGTTTGATTTCTCTATTCACTACCTCGACCTGGCCGTTAGTTTGGGGGTGGTAAGCAGTTGAAAGCTTATGTGTAACGCCATATTTTAAAAGTGTTTTTGCAAATTGTGCGTTACAAAAGTGCGAACCCCTGTCGCTAACGATGGCCCTAGGAGTACCGAATCGAGAAAATAATTTTTTTAAGAAAATAATAACGACTCGGGAGTCATTAGTAGGAAGAGCTTGGGCCTCTGCCCATCGAGACACGTAGTCTACCGCAACTAAAATGTATTTATTACCATGGCTAGAAGGAAGAGGACCTACAAAATCAGTTCCCCAAAGGTCGAAAACTTCGCACTCGAGGAAATAATTTTGCAACATTTCATTTTTATTTGAGATATTTCCGGTCCGTTGGCAGCTATCGCACCGTCTCACAAACGATTGGGCATCTTTAAAAAGGCTAGGCCAATAAAAGCCTGCACTAAGTACTTTGTGAGCGGTCCGATTGGCTTGATAGTGCCCACCAGTCGGTCCTTCGTGTAAGTGTTTGAAAATATTTTGTCCTTGTTCGAAAGAAACACATCTCCTTACTACTTGGTCTGCACAAACTCGAAACAGATACGGGTCCTCCCAAAAATAATTCTTCAGGTCAGAGAAGAATTTCTTCTTTTGCTGATAGGAAAATTCTTTTGGGAGGACTCGAGCTACTAAGTAGTTGGCGAAGTTTGCAAACCAAGGAGAAGGAGTAGTGTTGATTGATAATAACTTCTCGTCGGGAAAATAATCATTAAAAGTTTGTTCATTTAAATCTTCAATAAATGGGTTATCTAATCGTGAAAGATGGTCCGCGGCCAAATTCTCAGCCCCCTTTTTATCTCGGATTTCCAAGTCGAACTCCTGGAGGAGTAAGACCCAGCGAAGTAAGCGTGGTTTGGCATCCAGTTTAGAAAGTAAATATTTGAGGGCCAAGTGGTCCGTAAAAACAATAATTTTTGAAAGCGTAATATAAGGTCAAAATTTGTCGAATGCAAAAATAACTGCTAATAATTCTTTCTCCGTTGTGGTATAGTTCACTTGCGCGGATGTAAGTGTTTTACTTGCGTAGAAAATAGGGTGGAAGTTTTTAGATATACGTTGTCCTAAAACGGCTCCCACCGCAAAGCTACTTGCATCGCACATGATTTCGAATGGAAGGTCCCAGATTGGAGCTATCATAATTGGCGCATTTATTAGCTTATTTTTGATTAATTGAAAAGCAGATAAGCATGTATCATCAAAAATAAATGGAGTGTCTTTTTCTAAAAGATGAGTGAGTGGTTTGGTAATTTTTGAAAAATCTTTTATAAATCGCCGGTAAAAACAGGCATGTCCTAGAAAGCTTCTTATGGCCTTAACGTTGGTTGGCGGTGGCAGTTTTTCGATCACTTCTATTTTTGCTTCATCGACCTCAATTCCTCTTGCTGATATCTTATGACCTAAAACCAATCCCTCCCGTACCATGAAATGACATTTTTCCCAGTTCAGGGCGAGATTGGTCTCCTCACACCGTTCTAACACTTTTTCTAAATTTTCTAAACAAAAATCGAAGGAATCACCAAACACGGAAAAGTCGTCCATAAATACCTCCATAATACTTTCTACGTACTTGTCGAAAATGGCCAACATACACCGTTGAAATGTTGCCGGCGCATTACATAAGCCAAACGACATTCTTCGATAGGCGAAGGTGCCGAAAGGACAAGTAAACGTCGTTTTCTCCTGGTCCTCGGGCGAGATGGGAATTTGGAAGTAGCCCGAGAGACCATCGAGAAAACAATAAAAGCTATGGCCGGATAATCGTTCTAAGATTTGATCGATGAATGGCAAGGGGAAATGGTCCTTGCGGGTGGCGTCGTTCAATTTGCGATAATCAATACACATACGCCACCCAGTCACCGTCCGTGTTGGGATTAAGTCATTATTATCATTTAACACTACCGTGATACCTCCCTTTTTAGGAACTACTTGAACGGGGCTTACCCATTTGCTATCTGAAATTGGATAGATAATTCCTGCGTCTAATAATTTCACGACCTCACCCTTTACTACTTCTTTCATGTTTGGGTTTAATCGGCGTTGAGGTTGAATAGAATTTTGTGAATTATCTTCCATTAGAATTTTGTGCATGCAGAAAGATGGACTTATGCCCTTAATATCAGAAATCTGCCAAGCAATTGCTTGGCGGTGTTTTTGTAAAACTTTTAGCAATTTGGCATTTTCAGATCCACTTAAATGGGCCGACACTATTACTGGTAACTTAGAGTCTTTTTCTAAAAATTCATATTTTAAATGATTGGGTAGTTCTTTAAGTTCTAAAGTGGGAGGTTCCTCGTATGAAGATTTGAAAGACTTTTCTTTTTCAAAAGTAATTTCTTCAAAAATTTTTGATTTAATTTGAAAATTTGAGGGGGCGGGAGCAATGGCCATTTTCATTTCTTGTAATATTTCAGTGGAGGTGTTTGAAGATGAACAAAAAGAAGAAGAACCATTTTCAGAAATACAAAAAGAAGGGTCTTCACTTAACACATCTAAGAAAAAACACGAATCGTCATTTTCTAGGGTATTTTTCATAGAGGGTGTTATGGAGAAGGTTACTTCATCATCTCCAACTCGGAGGAATAGCTTACCATTACTCACATCAATGATAGCACGGGAGGTGGCAAGGAAGGGGCGGCCAAGGATTAGGGGAATCTCGACATCCTCTTCAATGTCCAAAATGACAAAATCCACCGGGAAGATGAATTTGTCTACTTTTACGAGCACGTCCTCCACAATTCCCAGCGGATATTTTATCGTCCTATCTGCTAGTTGTATACTCATACGTGTGGGGCTAAGGGTGCCCACTCCTAACTTTTTAAACAAGGAGAATGGCATTAAGTTGATGCTTGCTCCTAAGTCGGCCAACGCGTTCTTTACAAATAGATCACCGAAGAGGCACGAGATAGAAAAACTACCCGGATCGTTAGCCTTTTTCGGTAATTTATTTGTTAGGACGGCGGAACACTCAGCATTTAAAGTTACGTGCGATAGATTTTCTAGCTTTTTCTTATTAGTTAGAAGATCCTTCAGGTACTTAACATACTTGGGCATTTGTTATATCGCTTCATGGAAGGGCAAATTGATGTGTATTTGCTTAAACATTTTCAGGAAGCGATGATATTGATCATCTAATTTTTCCTTGTTGAGTTGAGATGGATAAGGCGGGGCGGGGTTGTTTTTGAAAATATGAGGTGGAGTGATAAAATCTGTTTGAGTGAGTGGTGTTTTTAAAATAGGGGCGGATCTTGCCTCGGGCTCTTCGCTAACCGGACCGGATACTTGCTTTCCACTCCGAAGAGTTACAGCTTTCGCTTGCTCTTTCGGGTTGGGCTCGGTGTTAGCGGGAAGAGTCCCGGGTGGTCGCTCGGATATTATTTTGGCGAGCTGCCCGATTTGGTTTTCTAGATTTTTAACGGATCCGGCTAAGTTCCGGACGGTTGCTTTGTTCGTACTTATATATTTTGAAAACATCTCCTCCAAAGATGGAGGTTTTTGAAAGTTAACAGGGGGTGGAGGTGGTGTAAATTCATTTTGTAGAGGCGGGCGAGTTGTGTTTGCAGGATTACTCCAAGAAAAGTTCGGGAGATTACGCAGCGCAGCATTATAATTATTCGGTAACTGAAAACCAGGTGCATGAAAATTAGAAGCAGAATAATTATTATAAGCATTTCTATTGCCTACGAAATCAGCTTGTTCGGAGGTGGCTTTTGCGAATTCCCAAACCTGAGGTGCGGAAGGAGCATTCATTTCAGATATCTTTTTGCTAAGCATTTCCACTTGTAGTGACAGCTGGGAGACGTTATCCACTTCGTACATACCTGCAGGTTTGTTTGGGCGGGATCTTGGCACATTCCACTGATAGGTGTTCATGGCCATATCCTCAAATAGTTCAAGAGCGGCTTCCGGGGTTTTGTTATTTAAGGTACCACCGGAAGCGGCGTCTATCATTTGCTTAGTATGTTAATTTAGCCCGTTATAAAACGTCTGCACTTGTAACCATACAGGCAGAGCGTGATGAGGGCAACGTCTTAAGAATTCTTTATACCTTTCCCAGGTATCATATAGCGTTTCAGAATCTATTTGGCAAAAAGAAGAAATATCATTTCTAAGCTTAGCAGTTTTCGCAGGTGGAAAATACTTAGTTAGAAATTTTTCAGTTAACTGGGCCCAAGTGGTGATAGAACCTCTAGGTAGAGTTGACAACCACTGCTTAGCCTTTGTTCTTAAATAAAATGGGAAGAGTCTTAGCCTAATTGCATCATCCGTAACACCATTTATTTTGAAGGTGTCACAGATTTCAAGGAAGCTAGCAATATGTGCATTCGGATCTTCATCTTGTAATCCGTCGAACTGCACGTATTACTGCACCATGTGAATTATGCTTGGCTTTAGTTCGAAATTATTATTATTTATGGCAGGGCGGACTATACTAGTTTCCGTCCCTTCCAGGTTAGGCCTTGCATAATGGGACATAGTCCATTTAGGGGCCGCAACCATGTTGGGGACTTCATTTTGGTTAGGTTCGCCCATATTAACAACCGACTCCGAATCCTCAGCCAGTTCTTGGAATGTAGGATCTTGAACTTGCGATTTTCTCCGAAGAGTACGCTCAAGTTCTTGGTCCAAGTCTACAAGTTCTGACGGATTCGCTCGGGTCATAAACTAGAAAGAGAGAAGGGAAAATAAGATTGAGAAATTCGAAAAAGGTCTCTTTTTTTTTGAATTAATTTTGTTTTTCAAGAAAGAGGAGAGAAAAAAGAGGTGATAAAAGTAATAGATTCGTTCTTTCAAAATATCAACAAAATGCGAGTCCCCGGCAACGGCGCCAAAAACTTGATGATTAAAATTCCGCTTGCACGAAATAAAATCCGAACTAGCAATCCGAGAAGGCAAGTATACCTATCGAACTGTAGTATAGGAACACAAGTGTCGTATTAAAATCCGAGAACCGTTGATTACTTATACTCAAATGAATTACTATTATTTTATCTTAATAATTTTTTGGATGGTTTTGTCTGCTAAGTTGAAATAAAAGCTGGATAAAAGTACGGCTAAACGATGATTAAGAAATAGCACTCGATCTTGACTTACTTCGGCCTAAGTTGATCAAAATTCAAAAGCAAACTTAAAACTTAATAAAGTAAGGGCAGCTTGACCGTGGGGGTTCCTATAGTTTGAACATGCTTCTCTCGAAGATATGCCCAACTGAGTTTAGGAAAATCCGACCGAACTCTCGTCCCGTATTCGAATACCTAAAACTCGCTTTAAGTGGTGAACCCCGCTATTGGGTTTGACTCCAATCCAGGAGATTTACGTCATTCTCTCTCGAGAAATGTGTGTAACTCTCTTTACTCTTAAGTGCTCACTTCAGACTATCGGCCTCTCGGCTAGCCAAGAATGAAAGCAAAGGTGGGGATTATATATCGATAATATAGCTCCACTAAATTTTAATTAAGAGTAAATCTAAGGCCCAACACTTTAGAAAGTGAAAGAAGACTAAAGGATCATAACTTGATCAACTCATCCTCAGATCATCAAGATCGAGTACTATGAGGATTTAGTTACTCATGGTGGAGGGGTAGGAGAGAGAAATGATGAAGATTTTAAGAGAACAAAAACATACCATTTTTATTAAACAAAAGTTCAACTGAGATTACAATTGCATGGAAAGCCTACTAAGCATTAGTAATACACTACAAAAGGAAATTACAAAGGCATTACAACATTCATATGAAAACTAGAAAAGGAAATGCATTGAAATAAGAGAGAGAGAGAGAAAAAGAGAATAAAATGACATGAAAAACACTGAAAATAGAGTAGTAGCACTAGTTCTCTCTCCAAAAACTGAATGGGGAAAGCTTGGAGGTCATTTCAATTTATAGAATTTTTTCTGCCTCGGTCACACCCTCAGTCACGCCCGTGACTAGGGGCGTGACATTGTTTAATCAATTCTGCGGCTTGGATCAGGTTCGGCGCACGATTCTGACGCGATTTGATGGGTCACGCCCTAGGTCACGCCCGTGACTGAGGGCGTGACCATTTCGGTGGTTAGTCGGGTCATGGGCGCTGGCGGCGATCATGGGCGCTAGCGGCTGGCTGACGTGGCAGTCACGGGCGTAGCACGCCCGTGTAATAGTGGCGTGACCAATTCGGTGGTCAGCTGGTCGAATCTGAGCTGTTCACGGGCTGGTCACGGGCGTGGCTTGCGTGTCACGGGCGTGACTTGTGTGTTACGGCCGTGTACTTTGGGCGTGTCTGACCGGATCTTCTGAATTATGTTGGCAGCAGCTTAACTGGAAACAGCAACTTACACGCCCTAGGTCACGGGCGTGACCTAGGGCGTGACTTAAGAAATTTTGCATTTTTGACCTGAAAATTCAGAAAACTTAAGTTAGCACTAAAAATAGGAAAATGAACCAAAATTGCATTTAGGTAAACAACAATAAGCAAAAAGTAAGAGTAAATATCCTAAAAATAACCTAATTAAACTAACTAGATTTAGCATTATCAAAAGCTTTTTGAAAATATTGTTGCAACAATTCTTTAAGAGCGTTTTAAAACTTCTTTTACCTTGAGCTAGTTGCAACAACCAAAGAGGTGTTGCAACAAATTTTTTAGTGTTTTTAAAAGAGAGTTTTAAAAAGTGCTTTAGAGAGAAAGCTTTTGGGTTTATGTAATTATCCGGACTAAAATCAATAAAGGCAAGTGGACCTTATCGATAGTAGTATAGGATATTTCTTTTGAAATATCAAGGTCGTATTTTTCCAAGGTCGTATCGATTATTTCTACTTCTTAGGAACGCGCTATTATTTTATCGAAAAGAGTTTGAAATTGATTTTTATGATTTTATAGAAAAGTTAGTGACGAAAATGATAACTATCGCGGGCTTGGTGTGCGTTTAGCAAAAACCAAGAAAAGCGATGAAAAGAAAAAGAACGGAAATGTTAATTTAAAAAGTAGTTTTGCTTAGAATTTTTTAGGGTTTTATAAAACGATAATGATAACTACGGCGATAATAAGAGATTGAGCGGGTAGCGGAATTAAGCAAAAAGCGATTATATTAAAAACAAAAGACACACTAATTGAAAACGCACACTCTACAGAATTAAAATGAAAGCTGTAAATTGCAGAAATTAAAGAAATGCGATCCCTACCCAAATAGGTAGAGGGGAAATAAATGCGTGAGCAAGTCCTATCCAAATGGATAGGCGGGAAATAAATGCATGAGCAAGTCCTATCCAAACGGATAGGCGAGAAATAAATGCGTGAGCAAGTCCTATCCAAACGGATAGGCGGGAAATAAATGCGTGACGAAAATGGAAACTATTCGATTACAAAAAAGGCGCAAACTTTATACTCATACACACACCCACTCTACGTTAATGAAATCTAATTAAAATAAAACAAATCTAAACTCATACACTCACACACACAACAATAATGAAACTAAGTTAAAAAGAAAAGAAAATCTATTCTCATACACTCACACACACTTACAAAAAAAGCAAAAAGAAAGTAAAAACACCAAATCAAAACAAAACAAAAAAAAACTATTTAAACTCCTACACTCACACACACTAATATGAAATCATCTAAAAATTACAACAAAGCTAAAAATATGAAAATTACCCTCATACACACACACACCCAAATTAAAATGACAACTTAACAAAAATTACAAAATTACATAAAACTAAAAATAAAAAGAAAAAGAACAAAAAGAGAACACACACACTAAAACAAAGAGAGACAATAATTACAAAACAAGCTTAATTTATTTCCATCAAAAAAAGGGGTTACAAAACTAGAGAGAGAAAGTGCAAAATTACAAAAATTACAAAACACCAAAAATCAGCAAAATGGAACAAAACCTTAAGAGAAGCTCCCAAAATTTTGAACCCTTGCACTCAGCTGAATCTGGCTATTTATAGAAAATTTTTTTGGATTACACGCCCTCGGACACGGGCGTGTCTGAGGGCGTGACATGGCTTGGGGTGCGAATAGCCTGAACAGCTGGATCCAGGCAGGTATCTGGAAGGCTTGACCGGCGACTTGGAAGTACACGGGCGTGTTCCAGGGAACAAGGGCGTGTTCGATGTCGGCATTGTGCTGTCGGCTGTTGGGCGTGATGGGCGGCGTGTCCTTTGTTCTTCTGGAAGGAGTTGAGGGTCACGGGCGTGTCTGAAATGTCACGGCCGTGACTTTGATTTTTTGGATGAAATGCTTCAAGTGGCTGGAATCTGGGATGGATATCCAACACGGGCGTGACCATGGTACACGGCCTCGGTCACGGGCGTGACCGAGGGCGTGACTTGATGTTTGAGTTGGAAAAAGAACAGAGAAGAAAATGTTAGGGATTAGTGAACACGCCCTTGGACACGGGCGTGACCAAGGGCGTGACTTAAAAAAATTACAGAAACTTTACAAAATGAAAATAAAACTAAGTTAAAAACAAAAATAACAAAAACAAACATTTTATTCATTAATTTACATATATTATTAAGAAAATCTAATTAAAATTATACTAAAAATTATATAGAAAAATGCGTATATTTACTATTCATCAGAAGGGAAGTGCCACCATTGTGGTAAGGCAGGGCACTGGAGGAGGAACTGTCCCCAGTATCTAGAAGATCTGCAGAAGAAGAAGGGAAGTATGACTTCCACTTCAGGTATTTTCGTTATAGAAATAAACCTTTCTGCTCCTTCATCCTAGGTATTGGATACCGGATGTGGTTCTCACATTTGTATAAATGTGCAGGAACTGAGAAGGAGAAGAATGCTGGGTAAAGGGGAGGTAGACCTGCGCGTCGGGAATGGAGCAAGAGTTGCTGCCGTCGTCGTTGGTGTTTACTGTCTTTCTTTTCCCACAGTGCCTGTAATAGAACTTGATAATTGTTATTATGTTCCGGCCATAACTAGAAACATTATTTCTATTTCATGTTTGGACATGATTGGTTTTTCTTTCTTAATTAAGAACAATTGTTGTTCTATTTAAAAGAATGATGTTTGTTATGGCGTTGCCCAAATGTTTAATGGTTTATATGTTTTGAACTTAGACCATCCGATCTATAACATAGAAAATACTAAAAGACTAAAAACAAATGATTCGAATCCTACGTACCATTGGCATTGTCGTTTAGGCCATATAAACGAGAAACGCATATCCAAGCTCCATAAAGATGGACTACTGGACTCATTTGATTATGAATCTTTTGAGAGATGCGAGTCATGTTTGTTGGGCAAAATGACGAAAGCCCCTTTCACTAGTTGTAATGAGAGGGATAATGATCTCTTGGGTATAATACATAGTGATGTATGCGGGCCCATGATTTCTATGGCTAGAGGTGGGTTCTACTACTTCGTTACATTTACTGATGATTTCAGTAGATACGGATACATGTTTCTTATGAAGAACAAATCCGAGACCTTTGAAAAGTTCAAAGTGTTTAAAAATGAAGTAGAGAACCAACTGGGAAAAAGGATAAAAGCACTCCGATCTGATCGATGTGGCGAATATCTGAGTCATGAGTTTCGTGATCATCTGAAAGAGTGTGGTATTGTATCACAGCTCACTCCGCCCGGAACACCTCAACATAATGGTGTTTCTGAGAGGAGGAATCGTATCTTGTTAGACATGGTGCGATCGATGATGAGTCATGCAGATTTGCCCATTTCCTTTTGGGGTTTTGCTTTAGAGACTGCTGCTTTCACACTAAATCGAGTTCCAACGAAAACGGTTCTAAAGACACCATATGAGATATGGACTGGGAAGCATCCTAGTATGTCGTTCATCAAGATTTGGGGCTGTGAGGCATACGTGCGACGTCAAATGCCTGATAAGCTGGAACCCAAATTGGATAAATGTTATCTCGTGGGGTATCCTAGGGAAACCAAAGGATACTACTTCTACTTACCGTCTGAGGGCAAAGTGTTTGTCGCAAGGACAGGCATCATTTTGGAGAAAGAGTTCTTATCCAGAAAGACTGCAAAGGTAGAACTTGAAGAAGTTCAAGAGCCACAAACAATGAACGAACCAGAATTGGAACCTGAGCAAGGACTACAAGAAGTTGTAGCTGGAGAGCCTGCTCAAGAAACATAAGTCCTACGTAGATCTGGTAGACTAGGGTTTGAGCCTGAGAGATATGGATTTCTCATGACTCAAATAGGTAATGTGTTGCTTATGGATCATGATGATGAGCCTGCAACCTACCAAGAGGCTATGAATGGACCTGACTCCGAGAAGTGGCTTGAAGCCATGAAATCTGAAATGGACTCCATGTACGCAAACCAAGTTTGGACCTTGGTGGAACCACCTGAAGGGGTACGACCCATATGGTGCAAATGGGTCTTCAAGAAGAAGACCGACATGGATGGGAATGTACAGACATTCAAAGGCCGGCTGGTGGCTAAAGGTTTCAGGCAAATTCATGGTGTTGACTATGATGAAACTTTTTCCCCTGTAGCAATGGTCAAGTCCATCAGAATTCTACTTGCTATTGCTGCGTATTATGACTACGAGATCTGGCAAATGGACGTCAAAACGGCTTTCCTTAATGGAAACCTCCTTGAGGAAGTGTATATGACACAACCCGAGGGTTTTGTATCTCCAAGTGAAGTCACTAAAATATGCAAGTTGAATCGATCCATTTATGGATTGAAAAAAGCTTCTCGAAGTTGGAATCTGCGTTTTGATGAGAAAATCAAAGAGTTTGGTTTCATCGAGAATGAAGATGAGCCTTGTGTTTACCAGAAGATTAGTGGGAGCATTATTGTCTTCCTCATATTGTATGTAGATGACATACTACTGATCGGGAATGACATTTCGACCCTGCAAGTTATTAAGAACAACCTAGGGAAGTGCTTTTCTATGAAAGACTTGGGCGAAGCGACTTACACACTTGGTATTAAGATCTATAGAGATAGATCGAAGAAGTTGCTGGGTTTGACCCAAAGTACATACATTGAGAAGGTGTTGAAACGGTTCAACATGCTTGAGTCCAAGAAGGGATTCTTACCCATGTCTCATGGTGTGAGTCTCTCTAAGGACCAATGTCCAAAATCTTTGGAAGATAAGGACCGCATGAAGTTGATTCCATATGCTTCGGCAATTGGATCAATCATGTACGCAATGTTATGTACTCGACCCGATGTCTCATATGCTTTAAGCATGACTAGCAGGTATCAGTCTGATCTGGGTGATGGTCACTGGATCGTAGTCAAGAATATCCTAAAGTACTTGAGAAGGACTAAAGATACATTCTTGGTGTTTGGTGGAGAGGAAGAGCTCATTGTAAAGGGTTACACGGATGCAAGCTTGCAGACTGACAGAGATGACTCAAAGTCACAGTCAGGTTTTGTGTTTTGCCTTAATGGAGGAGCTGTAAGCTGGAAGAGTTCCAAGCAGGAGACAGTTGCAGATTCTACGACTGAGGCCGAGTATATCGCTGCAGCGAATGCGGCGAAGGAGGCTGTGTGGATTAGAAAATTCATCAACGAGCTTGATATAGTTCCTAGCATTGTTGATCCCGTAGTTCTCTACTGTGACAACAACGGTGCAATTGCACAAGCTAAGGAACCTAGATCTCATCAGCGCTCCAAGCACATACTTCGGCGCTTCCATCTAATTCGAGAGATTGTCAATCGAGGAGATGTGAGCATATGCAGAGTACCGACTGAAGAAAATATAGCGGATCCACTGACAAAGCCTCTTGCGCAAAAGAAGCATGATGGTCATGTTAGATCAATGTGTATTAGATACCTGAATGATTATCTTTAGTGGGAGCCTTGTGGATTGCATATTTATTGGTTGTTTGTTCATTGGATGAATTGTAATATGTACTATGTATTTCATTTTATATTTATGGCAAGTTCTTTTATTATGTAATTTATATCTATCTGATAAGATTAATTAGCATAATAAATGCCCTTAGAGTGTTTGCTTCCATAGGAATTCAAGTACGTGACTTGAATGTGAGAGCCTATGTTTATAAGGAGCTTCATTCTTAAATGGTCCCTGGTCGGAGTATCATCTTAGAAGTTAAGGGCGATGATGATACATTGAGACTAGCATGTGTGTTGACTGATGACCGGTTCTCATAGGTCATGATATTGTGATATCAAATCATCATATGGGTACTTGTTAGTGAACAAGTTGTACTGGACAGCCCCCCCGTGAGACTACTTTGTGGATTGTTATATGAACGTGTCACAAGTAGGTCTCAAGTGACAATGGTGTTTGTGGTCCTTTGACCTGAAGTCATAGCATTCATCAGGTGAGGAAGAGCATACTTTGATGCCATCTAAAGTCTTCTCTTGAGAAAGGTTGACGATAACGGTGGTTGTTGGGTATGTTACGAATCATTTGGATGTTTGTGTGTGAGAAGAAATGGGATTTGTTCTCCTGTATGACAGGAGTTACATTCATGGGCCCCTTGATGGAATGAGACTGAGAAATGCATGGCCATGCTTAGTTGAGTCAATATATGACATTGAGATCACCAATTTCAGACAGTCTATTCTAGATCAGGAAATTGGGATTGAACAATTATGAGGGTGACACGGTCCATGCCTCTAGTTCTATCGGGATGTAAAGGACAAAGGGACATGACAACACTGATACATTGGTCATGACAGGCTTGTTGAGTTATGAACTCTTATTGCTTGGGTAGCAATGATGTAATGCTAGATGCCGCTCATTGTTAGTGAGACTTTTGTTGATACTTTGTGATCAAGTGGGAGACTGTTGGAGTTTCTGAGGTGATCTCAAAGCAATCAATAGTTAGTCTTGCTACCAACGCAATATGAGCCTATAGGGTCACACATAAAAGCATTTGGGGAAATTGGAGAAAGGATTGTGTTGGCCTTACTCATATTGGATATGAGTGGAGAACCAATCCTGTGACTGCTTGGAATTAAGTTGAGAATGTCTCAACGGGAAATCGTTTAAAGGGTTTAAACGAATGGAGTTATACATGACAAATTCGGCTAAAGGGTTTAACCGAATTGTGTCAAATTCGGCTAATGTGATTAACCGAATTATGTTGATTTGACTAATGAAATTCGGCTAATATGATTAACCGAATTTATTACAGATTCGACTAAAGTGATTAGCTGAATCAGGTCAGTTCGACGAAAGGGTTTCGCCGAATTTATATAGCCGAATTCATATAGACGAATTCGTCGAAATGGTTTCGCCGAATTCGTTTATAGTGATTAGTCGAATTCAGTTATAGTGATTAGTTGAATTCGGTTATAGTAATTAGCCGAATTCGGTTAATTTGATTAGTCGAATTCGGCGAATGTCAGTCTGGACAGAAATTTTGATTTTCCCTCTGGTCTGTGGATAACTTTCCTATACCTTGCGTATATAAAGGCATGCGATTAGGTCTTCGATACAGACGATTTTAGATCGAGCCCCTTTTGCGAGAGAACAGAAAACGGAAGTGTTCCGATCAATCTCGTTCCGTCCGCCGATCGTCCTTCCGTCGCCGCTTGTCACCTCCGTCAGTCGCCGCCTCCCCTGGATCGGATCTAGCAGTCCGTGGGGACGTTGAGAGCATCCTTCTCCGACCTAGTTCTTGTACGACAAGAAGCTAGGGTTCTCCTTTGCTTGTGTGGACTTCTGTAGAGGGATCGATCTATTTTGATCCTTGAAGAATTCAAAGGCAGATTTCAGATTTCTCTTTGGAGCACCTTGGTTGAGTATTGACTCAATCCCGCGAAGGTATATTGTATTTGCTTTCTTATTCTCTTGAATCATGAAAACCGCAAGATCCGTTGATCTCTTTTTGGGTTGTTCTTGTTCATTTCCGCTGCGCATATTCGATATGTCTTCCCTTATGAAGGGGTATAGAAAACACAACAGTGTTTTGG
The DNA here is from genome assembly GCA_033032865.1 of Dactylorhiza incarnata. NCBI lineage: Eukaryota > Viridiplantae > Streptophyta > Magnoliopsida > Asparagales > Orchidaceae > Dactylorhiza > Dactylorhiza incarnata. Next base: position 8,288,964 of record JAWHQI010000068.1, read on the forward strand.
TCCTTTTATCACTTTTCTATGCTTGCATAAGGTTGCTCTTTCACTAATTAATGAAGTGTAGGGCTTCATCTAGTTCTTCGGAACTCCTGGTTGATTATGTTTGTCCCCAACATTTATTGTGTAACATTCCAAATCGCGTTAGGCCCCTTATGAGTGTTTTGTGTCACCGAGAGTTGACTCGGGCTCGGTAGAAGCCCTAGGACCCTGAGGTGGTCAGGTTTGAGTCACGGTCAACAAGGGTGGGTGTAGCGCTCCCACTCCCTTAAGTAAGAAATAAGGGAAAAACTTGTAGAAGAGAGCAAACGCCGGGCGGTAGTGATACCGCCGGCGGTAGCCTTCAAAACGATATGGGTACCTTGTCGTCGAGAAGGGGTTGGTTCTGTAAGACCCCCTTTTTCGCTACAAAATAGGGTCTTATGCAAAAAAAACCACCGCTTTGCGGTAACACCAAATCTCGGGAAAGTCGCCACTGCAAAACGCCAATCCTGCCGGCCATATCGATCATAATAGATGAAAAGAAAATTTAAACATATAAAAGCTCAAGTCCACATCACATGCTATATATAGATCATAATGATAGTCCACAAGATAATAACTGACACAATATACTAATAATAAGGAAAGGGCTCATGCCCAGTACATCATGTCCTCACTACAAGGCCACTCGCAGAAGCAATCTACTAGTAACCACTCACGGATCCTGAGGCTGGTGCTCCTGTGCTAGACTAGCCCATCTCCATCTGCACAAGCCGCTGGTGGTGCTGCATTTCCTTGGTCCCCTAAAATGATATGGTCCACGGACCGTTAGTTAAAAGACTAAGCTAATCCCCCACCCCTCCCCCGGTGGCTCCTAGGCACCGTTAGGCACCGTGCGGGAGGAATGAAGCGGAGGACAGTAAGGGGTATAAAATAAGGCAGATGGCATGTCTTAGCTACAAGAGTATCTATTACTACACATATGTATATATATCGAGCAGTAAGTAAAACATGGTAAGGAACATGTAAAGATCAGTAAGTAAAGATAAGTATACAATAGAAAAGTAACCATTGATTTATAGGAATGCTCATACAAACCTATAGACCAAAGGGTCTTTTAGTTGGGTCTATCGTATAAAAAGTCTCATGCCAATTTATACGATAGGGGTAGGGGTTATAATGCAATGCTTATGCCATGACATGCAGAGTTATGCAGTTTAATGCTATGTTCACACAAGTGCAACTTACACACTTTGACTCTATGCGCACATACCATTAGTTCCCCCTTTATGGAGCTAGCAAAACTCCCAGGATACCCCCGTAGTGGAAAACGGAAGTGGTGGGTTAGGCCTCGCCCACCTCTAGGTTGGTATCCACACTACCTACCTAGACCTATCGTACGACTCAACGCAATGAACACAACTGCGGAGCGCCTGCGTACTCTTGCTGGCTGGCCCACCAGACTTACATGGCTAAGTGGAAAACCACACTTGCCGAGTCAAAGCATCGATGTCGGTGCAAACGACCATCCATACTAAATACCCACCACCTTTATGCACATGCAATTATGATTACCATCTATCTCTGAGCATAAGCTCTCCGGGCTAACCCGCCCGTCACCATAACCTTCTGAGCCACCGGCTCGCTGGACTAACCCGTCTGTACCTACAACCACCGACCCTACTGCTCGTAAGACCAAACCAACCAACTACTCTTAACAAAGGGTGTGAGTGAGTGTATTATTAAGTTAATCTTGCATAACAAGTTATTCCAACGGTTGGGGTTAATCTTAGACTTCCCGAGGTCTACCCTGTGAGGGGCTCGCAGCGGTACTAGGAGCTATGATGGGATGACACCCCTAAGCTCCCTTTCCAAGGCACTTATTCTTATTGATGTTTATCCTTGAGCGTACCCCTCTTACCATTTCACTTGAATTAACCCTAAGTGTTTTATGACTCTCCAAGGGAAAGACAATCTTTCGTCAATCCTGAGCACAAACTTGCCCTTAACCACCGACACACTCAACACGTAGACTCCTATTGGTGACCACACATCTCTTCAACCAGAATAGGTACCCAAACTACCACTCATTCCTACCAAATGGTCTACAGGTTATCTTAACCCTACAGTTTTACTATACACAGACCAAATGAGTGATATGAGGTGCATGGGATGAGGCACTCCAAATAATCATCCAAATGACACAAGATTATTATTGAGGGTGTATTATGACATTATAACACCACCGCCAAAAATTCATAATTTCCCTACTTTATCTGTTATTTATTATAATTTCTCCAAAATCAGGGAACCTATGATTTTGAACACCAAGTATGGTTTTCTGATAAGCTATGGCCATGATAAAATTTGTGCAACTATATGTCATCAAAATAGCAGCCACATATGAATTTCATAATTTTCTCGAAAAGTTTTGACCTCCAAATAAAATATTGACTAATTTAGCAAAAATCAAGGGTTAACAAAGGAAGTACCAAAAATACTCATTTAAAAATTGCAGGAAATTTAGCAAGTGTCTGTAGTAATCAGAAAAAATCTATGCTAGGGCCTAGGGCACCTTGTGAAGAGAATCATGCATAAGTTCTTTCAAAATTTATATTTAAATTAACAGGTCATATACTTGCCCTAGAAAGTCCTCTGACCATGTTTCATGATTTTCCAGAGAGTGTTAAACCCATAATTAATTTTCATACAACTAGGGCAAATCATGGGGGTTGTGATTGAAGTACTATTTATATCACTTCAAAATTCTTAGCAAATTTATCAAAGAATAATATCAACAATATAAACCTACTAACAAAGTTTCATAGTCATCCTAGCATGTATGGACATGTAATTTCATTTTGAAAGAAGATGTCTGAAAGAACTTAGGGGTTTAGATTAAATTACATAGAGGGGGGGGGGGGGGTGAATAGGTTTTTTTTTCTTTTTAATCTTAGGGATGTTAGTAGCCTAATGAGCCTACATAAACAATTAAATCAAGCACAAACAATCATAGCCACAACACAAAAATTTATAGTGGTTCCCCAAGTGATGGGTAGTCCACTGTCCCCCTACACCCCTATAACTCCAATGTTAGATAAGGTCAAAGATACTCCTCCATGTTATCTTCTCAGCTTTTAGAGCTTACACCACAAGTTCCTCAGAACTTCTAAGATCACAGATGATCCTACCTCAGGACAAAAGTCCCTACAGCTCAGAGCTATCACCAGCTCCTACCTCAGGCACATCATCCCTACAACTCAGAGGAATCGACCGCCTACAACTCAGACCACCTCCTGGTCCTACTTTAGGCAACAACATGTTACACTCTTCTCAGAGCTGAATAGCTCTTACAAAATATAGTGATGATGGAATAATAACATCTACTATTGATTCGATGTAATAGTATATTTCAGCAGATGCTGATTGATGAGTCCCATTTATATACACATTTATGGACTCATCTGAGCCGTATTTCTAGTCGATGCACTACACTTTAGGCATGTTTTTGATTATATTTGTTATTCCTTGCTAGGTGCACTCTTAGGCCCGTTTCGGTGTGCATTTGCGCTCCTTGTTATTGGGGGTAAGCACATGGTGCTCTCCATCCCTTTCTCTATGTTTATCTAGTGCTGGAGGTGTTTCCCAGCTGTTTTATCTTGTGTACAGGTGGTCGGATCATCCAGTTTCCCCCAGAATTCATGATTGTGTGCAACGCACGGTCGTGCGTTTCCTTGACACACGGATGGTTGTGGTCGTGCATTCTTGTTGGGTTTTGTATCAAAAATAACCTTGATTTGTAGAAAGTCAACTTTGATCCAAGATTGAATTGTTTGTGTATTTGATATATTTTTCTAGTAGTGTTCTTGCAGGTTCACATTGCTAAGTGTAAACCAATGTCAGGTCACAATGGGTCAATAAGCACAGTCTCATGCAATGTAATTCTTCATTGTGTGAGGTATGGGGTTGACTCATGTGTGATCTCTCAATTGGGATACACTTTATGATCAAGACATTAAAGATTCAAAGCTTAGGTGTGCAGCATTGGTCTGAAGACAAAGGAAGAAAGTTTTCTAAGTAAATTTTTCGAGAAGTAAGGGTATTTTTCGAGAAGTCCTTCTATGCTCTCGAGAAGTCCTTGATTATTTTCGAGAAGGGTTGTTTCAGATGTCTCTCGAGAAAAAGTTGAATTTTCCGAGTAGTTATTTACATTTCTCGAGAATTCTTTGTGATCTCGAAAAGTCTTCTTAGTTTTCAAGAAAAGTTCTTTTCCCGTTGTTTTCGAGAAGTCTGTCTCAGCTCAGCTTTCGAGAAGAAGTCTTTTCTCTCTCGAGAAGTACTTTTGTTTTCGAGAAATCATTGGTTCTTTCGAAAAGCTTTCTCTCTAAAGGTTGTTCTCGAAATTGTTCTGAAGTTTTCGAGAAGTTTTCTTTGTTCTCGACTAGTCTTGTATCTTTCGAGAAGTCCTGTCATAATTCTTTGAATCTCTCTTCTAAAGCTGTTTTTCGAGAACTAGCCAGTTTCTCTCGAGAAGTCTTGGATCTCTCAAGAAGTCTGGTTCTATCTTTTCTCGTAAGCCCTGTTTTTCCGTTTTGACGTCAAGTCTTTTCCGTCAAATTGACGTGACGCCTTTCCTCGTTTTAAGGTTTAATCGTTAGGTCTTCATCTATATAATGATTGCTCCTTAAGAATGAGAGGTAATGAGAAACAGAAGATCATAGTTCGTTCATTTCTCTAAAACCCTAATCTGATCCAAGATCGTCGTCTAGTGCCGTGCATCGCCATCGTTGGAGTTCGATCGTGAGTTATCTGATTTCATCTCCAAGTGGAAGAAAAAGGTCGATCGATCATCGCCTCACACGTCCTGTTTTCATTGGATCGATCAAGACCTTAGAAGATCTGATTTGTGCCGATTCGATTCTTCTTCTTCAACATCAAGCCGAAGCCATTTCTGTCGCAAGAAGGAAGAAGATCATCATCAAATTTCTCAGATCTGATCGTGATTTGTTAAGTATTGTTTCAATCTAAATTTACATTTGATTGTAGGAGAGATTGTTCTCCGAGTTGTAGGAGAGGTATTCTCCGAGTTGTAAGAGAAGGTTATCTCTGAGTTTGTAGGAGTTTGATCTCCGAGTTGTAAGAGTTTTGACTCTGAGGATTGTAGGATCATTCTTGATTCGAGTTTTAGTGAAGTAGTCAAGTCTAGCTGTGGTGCTAGATTGGCGAGGCCGGCAAGTGGAGTACCCAAGAATGGGGAACCACTATAAATTTCTTGTGTCGTCTGTGGTTGTGATTTGCATTCTGTGCGTTCTTTATTTTCAAGATTTTCAATTCCGTAAAAGACGCAATTATCACCTATTCACCCCCCTCTAGGTGATTTTGGTTGGCAACTAGATATTACAATTGGTATCAGAGGTAGGTTGTTCGTATTTAGGTTAACACCTTGAACAAGATCTATCCATTCTAGTTACCTGCAAATCATGGAAAAGTGCAAGGAATCGTCTTCATTGAAATTGCCAATATGCACTAAGGCTAATTTTCCTATGTGGAAAGAAAGAGTCAGATTTTATATGGAAGCCGCAGACCCGAGAATCTTCCAAGTCGTGGAAGAAGGACCTCATGTGCCTATGACCGCTTCTACTATTGATCCAACCTTAAAAGTACCAAAGAAAATGATGGACTTAACAAAGGATGAGATTGCACTCGTTGCTTTGGACAAAAAGGCAAAGAACATAATTGCCAGTGCAGTGGATGATTCAATGTTGCAAAACTTATTTCACTGTAATTCTGCCAAAGAAATGTGGACGTCTTTAATAGTCCTTATGGAAGGTACTGAAGAAGTAAGAGATGATAGAAGATCTCTTTTGAATCAAGAGTACGAGGCTTTCAAGCAGAATAAAAAGGAGTGCATTGCCGATGCTTATGAAAGATTCTTCAAGATAGTAAACGACCTAAGGAATTATGGTCGGGAATTTACTAATGGTGAACTAAATGACAAATTCCTGCGATCCCTAACGAAAGACTGGGATAGCAAGATAGTTGCAATCCGAGAATTTGGGAAGTTACCAAATCTAGACCCTCAGAATCTGTTTGGGAAACTATTATCCCACGAGCTACAAATGAACATTCGGAAAACAGAAGAAGATGGGAATAGAGCTTCTAACAAGGAAAGAACCTTGGCTATGAAAGCCGAAAGCTCCAGAAAAACAGAGCTTTGTCTCCAGTTAGAACACAAGAATCTGATGATGAAAAAGAATCTGAAGCCGGCTCCTCCAGTTCTGAAATGTCTGATGGAGAGTTTTCTCTAATCTCTCATCAGTTTAAGAAATTGTTAAACAAAAGAAGACACATGAAGAATAAGTTTTCCTCTGACAATATACATTCTCGACGTGATGGTGATTATCACAAAAAGAGCTCTAACAATCATGACAGGTATAAATCTAAAACTGGTAAACATATTTCTTCTAATATAGTTTTCTATTGTTGCAATAAGCCAGGGCACATGATTGCTGAATGCCCTTATAAAAAGAAAGAGGGTGGAAGAAAAGAAGAAAGGAAATCCACCCACGGGAAAAGGAAGACTGAAAAGAGTCTAGTCGCTAAAAAGAATAAAACTTTAAGCGACAGTGACTCGGAGAAATCAAGTAGTGAAGAAGAAGCCTACTTCGGGCTAATGGCTATGACTGATGAAGAAGAAGAACCTCCATATACTGGGAAGGTAAATTCTCACACCGCCTTATCTGATTCTGATCAAGCTCCAGATGAGCAAAAGGATTATCTCTCAGATGATGATTCTGACCTCATGACCCAATACACTGAAATGCTTAAAAGTTTTGACAAATGCCGTAAGGTAGTCAAAATACAGGCCAAGGAGATCATGTCTCTAAGAGAAGTGGAATCCAATTTGAGAAAGGAAGTTGAACAACTTTCTTCCTTCAAAGAGGAAAACCAAGTCTTGAAAGACAAGATCAAAAGTTCAGATGAGCTCCTTGATCGGAGAGAGAACTCCATCAAAGTTTTGGAAGAACAGCTAGCCGCTGAGAAGAAGCTAGTTGAAAAGTTTTCACAACCGAAAACCATTCTTCCAATCATTGATAGATTCTCCGCTAAAGCAAGTGGAATAGGTCATGTGGCTGGACCTAGTGATTCTTCTAAGGGCATCCATGCCAAAAAGAATAATAAGGTTGCTATGAAAGCCACCGCCGAAGAGAAAGGGAAAGCCCATCAAGATCAAGTGACATTTAGGAAAGTTATCTTTCCTACAAATAATTATGATCTGGAAAGCTCCTATGGTCATTTGACAAGACCAGTTAACTTTGGATGTCATTGACTACAAGGGGTGGACTCGTCCTAGAAACTTTGGCGCATGTGTATTCAAAGCACCTTATGAAGAGATCAATCTGAAAGATTATGGTCCTTATGTTCATGGTCCAAGTGCTAAGAGAGCACCAATAGTAAAAACTGTTGCACCTAAGCCTAATGAGACATTCACACCTTGTGTATGTTGTACCCATGAAGCATCCTCTTCCAAGAGTAATGTTCCTGCCAAAGCTTTCATTCAAAAAGTAAAGCAGGAAAACACAAAACTAAGGTACAACCGATTTAACTGTTGGTGTTGCGGCAAAATAGGTCACTTTGCCGTAGATTGTTGGTTCAATTCTACATATTCCAAAAGACCACAAGTTAACAATGCAAGAAAGACCGCTCGAAATGTTAATGTTCCTCATGGTGCTCAACTAACAAGGGACCAAGGACCCAAAGTTGTTTGGGCTCCTAAGGCAAAATAATTTGTTTTTGCAGGTATGTCCAAAGGCCAACAATAATCCTATCTGGTATTTGGACAGTGGTTGTTCTCGGTATATGACCAGAACAAGAAGTCTTTTGCAAAATTACATTCCAATTGAAAACGGTCCAAAAGTTATATTTGGCGGATCTGATAGAGGGATAACAAAAGGCTATGGTATGATTTCTAACGGTAATGTATCCTTTTCAGATGTAGATTATGTGGAAGGATTAGAACATAATCTGATAAGCATAAGTCAACTTTGTGACAAAGGATACATAGTTGATTTTCGTAGAGATAAATGTTTGATAAAATCTAGAAACGATTTTATCAGGCACTCGTTGTAGAAATATGTTTTGTTTAAATTTTCTTTGTTTATCATCTTCTACACCAGTGTGTCTTTTAGCAAAAAATAGTGCATCTCTTGCTGACCAATGGCATAAGAGATTAGCACATATAAATTTCAAAACTATAAATAAATTATTTTCTCAAAACTTAGTACGTGATGCGCCAAATATTAAGTGCATTAAAGATAAACCTTGTCATGCTTGTGTAAAAGGCAAGCAAACAAGAGCTACCTTTAAGAGCATCTTAGGCAAAGATTCTACTAGGTGTTTATACCTACTTCATATGGACTTATTTGGTCCTTTGCAAGTTAGAAGTTTAGGAGGTAAGTCTTACACATTTGTTATTGTAGATGATTACTCACGTTTTGCATGGGTATTCTTTCTAAAACACAATTCAGATACGTTTGACATTTTCACCAAGTTTGTCAAGCAAATCCATAACGAATTTGAATGTTCGGTAGTCAAAATCAGAAGTGACCATGGAACAGAATTTGAATCTGGAGCTATGACAAATTTTTGTGAAAGACTAGGTATCTTTCATGAGTTTTCCTCTCCTCGAACTCCACAACAAAATGGGGTAGCTGAGAGAAGAAATAGAATACTCATTGAGGCTTGCAGAACGATGTTGAGTGACACTTCTCTACCCGAATATCTTTGGGCTGAAGCAGTCAACACTGCATGCCATGTGCAAAACAGAGCACTCATAAACAAAAACCATGAAAAGACTCCTTTTGAACTACTAAAAGGGAAGAGACCAACCATCTCTTATTTTAGAATCTTTGGTTGCAAATGCTTTGTACTTAAGAATGGAAAGCATTACAAAACCAAGTTTAGCGAAAAGAGTTTTGAAGGTATTTTTGTAGGCTATAGCAGCCATAGTAGAGTTTATAAAATATTTAATAAGAAAACCCTGGTTGTAGAAGAGTCTATTAATGTTGTATTTGATGAAATGAGCATGCTACCTAGCAGCTCTTCTAGTGCTTCTATGGAAGGTACAGGTTCAAAGACACAAGATATAAGATTGGATGAGCCAGTCAAAGTTGATGCTCAAACCTTCGTCAAGATCTCTTCCCCAATCACAAATGAAGAAGAAGATCATTTTGATGAAGAACCAGTACAAGTGGAGGAAGACATTCAAGTAGCAAATGATGCTCCAAATGTTCAAACTGATGCAAGGAACCTTGAGTTCAGACACATGAGAGATCATCCTATTGATCAAATCATAGGAGATCCTCAAGTCGGAATTAGAACAAGAAGAGGTACTACTAACGAAAATATGCATTTAAGTTTTCTTTCACAGGTTGAACCGAAGAAGTTTCAAGAAGCAAATGAAGACCCCCACTGGATAATTGCAATGGAAGAAGAATTAAATCAATTCAAGCGTTGCAAGGTGTGGACACTAGTTCCAAAACCAAAGGATAAAACTATTATTGGAACAAAGTGGGTTTACAGGAACAAGTTGGGTGAGAATGGAACGATAATAAAGAACAAAGCCAGACTTGTAGCAAAAGGTTATAGACAGGAAGAAGGGATCGACTTCGATCAAACTTATGCTCCGGTAGCAAGAATTGAAACAATCAGAATGTTCTTAGCCTATGCTGCATTCAAAGGTTTCACAGTATACCAAATGGACGTTAAGTCAGCCTTTCTGAATGGTAACATAAAAGAAGAAGTATACGTTGAACAACCTCCAGGTTTTGTAGATTCTGAACATCCTAATTATGTTTACTTACTACAAAAAGCTTTGTATGGGTTAAAACAAGCTCCTCGAGCTTGGTATGAGACGCTGTCTAATTTTCTTCTTGAGAACATGTTCACAAGAGGAAAGATAGATAAAACATTATTTCTTAGGGAAGTAAAAGGCAAGATTTTGCTAGTGCAAATCTATGTCGATGACATCATTTTTGGCTCTACGGACGACAATCTTTGCAAAAAGTTTTCAAAACTTATGCAAGGAAAGTTTGAAATGAGCAGTATGGGAGAGCTAAAATATTTCTTAGGACTTCAAGTGAAACAATCTGAAGATGGAATTTTCATCTCACAGACAAAATTCACCAAGGAGTTGATTAAGAAATTTGGATTAGAGTGTGCAACTTCTATGAGGACTCCAATGAGCTCAGCTATGTCTCTGGACAAGGATGTAAGGGAAACCTTTTGATGAAACCAAGTACAGAAGCATAATTGGCTCTCTGCTCTACCTTACTGCTAGTAGGCCTGACATAATGTTTTCTACATGTGTTTGTGCTAGATTTCAAGTGAACTCTAAGGAATCTCACTATACCGCTGCAAAGAGAATTTTGAGATATCTTAAAGGTACACAAAATCTTGGCTTATGGTACCCAAGAAGTAATGATAGCGAGCTAATTGGTTATTCAGATGCAGATTTTGCAGGAAGTAGAGACGACAGGAAAAGCACTTCCGGAACATGTCAATTTCTCGGAAGAAGGCTTATCTCCTGGAGCAGCAAGAAGCAAAATTGTGTTGCAATCTCAACAGCCGAATCAGAATATATTTCTGCAGGCAGTTGTTGCGCACAACTTCTTTGGATAAGAAATCAGCTTCAAGATTATAATTTGAAGATAAAGAATATTCCAATGTTTTGTGATTCCTCCAGTGCAATAGCTATAGCAAATAATCCAGTCTCACACAGTCGAACAAAGCATATCGAGTTAAGATATCATTTCATCCGAGAACATATGGAGAATGGGGATATCAACTTAAGCTATGTCCCTACGGATAAGCAAATTGCAGATATCTTCACGAAGCCACTGGATGAGACTAAGTTCTCTTTCTTCAAGACAGAACTTGGAATGATGAACATGGAATAATGGTCAAGCAAAGGAGAAGAGAAGAAGAGAAGAAAAATCTAAGAAGAAAAATCCAAGTCATCATTAAACTTCTCGAGAAATGAAGTTAATATCTCGAGAAATGACTTGCTTTTGGATGAAGATAAAAGTTTTTGGAAAATTGACATCATCTCTCGCAAAATGAATTCACACTTCTCGAGAAATGGGTTATCCCTCGAGAACTTTAATTATCTTTCGGAAGAAGATCGGCAATGTTCTGGAACTTCTCAAGAACTTTTACTATCTCTCGAGAAATGTCTTATACTTTTCAAAAATTCTAATTTACGAGAATATGAAATGCCAGGTACGCGAGTATTTCATTTTCTTATTATTAATATAAATGAGATAAATTGTCACATCAAACCAATCTATATATATAGACTATCGAAATGAATTAAAGATCACGCGAGGTCATTTCTTTTTCGAAAAGCGCCGACCGTTTGTCTTCTTTTCTCGCAAAGCCGATCATTAAGGTTTCCGATTTTCTCTCTTTCTGTCTCGCAAACTTTCAATCACTCTTGCCTTATGGCTCCTCAATCGAAGCCTAAGATCGGAGTTGGTAGTGAACTGGAGCGGGAAGGTCTTATCTCTCTATCAGATGAATTTCAAAATTTTTTCTACCTTCTAGACGCCGCTGGGTTATCGTTTGTTCTTGAACATCCATGCCGAGTTCTACTTAATGAGGTGGAAGAGTTCTTTATAAATATCAAAGTTCACAAGGAGAGAAAAAGGATGAAAACTGAAATCGGAAATTTCAAGATCAAGGTCAGTCCTAAATCTCTATCTAAATTCCTAAGATTGCCAATGGTATCTTCTGAGGACACATTAGTTGATGATGATTATAATAGAGCTTTGAGCTTTTGTGGATTAGATAAGTCAGTTAAAAGTGTAAGAAGACATCAGATGAATGATGTGGGTAAACTTTTAGTGGACACTATTTGGAAAGTTTTGTTGTGTAATACAGGAATTTTGGGCTATGTCTCAACAGACGTGTTCTGGTTAATGACAACTGTAATTTGTGGAAAGAAGTTTGACTGGGCAAATTTTCTCTTCAGTAAGATTAAAGACAGTATTTTATCTCCAAACTTTGCCAGAATTCTGTCTTTGTATCTAAATCAGCTTAATCATGAAGTCTTTGACATGTCGAAAGGTGCAATCATACACCATCTAAGGAAGTTAAATGTCACAACAATACTGAGATGGGATATCAGAATTACTAAGCCAACTGCAGATGCAGGTCTCCAGGGGGAGCCCATTTCTTCAGCTCAATCAGTTCCAGAGTATGAAGCTCCAGCTCCACCTCCAGCTCAGCAACACAGTTCAGTTCCAGATCCATCTCCATCTCCATCTCCAGCTCCATATGATACCATTCCCTCAGCAGAGCCAAGTCTCCCTCCTTCAACAAACACAGTTCTTTCTCCATCGGCTCAGGATCCATCAGAACAAGTTCCTTCAGATCAAGTTCCTTCCAAAACTCCATCCATCCCAGATACTCAAGTATTGTCAGATACTCATATGGAAGACACTTTTATTTCTCAAGAACAAGTTGATCATGTCTCACCTCCTCCAGCTATTAATGAAGATAGAGTTTTTCCACCATAGCAGATGTGGTAAGTGAAATTCTTAAGGGTGCTGATGATGTGATTAGCACTAGTGACCACATGGCTGGGTCAGGTGCTGATTATGATTTTAATATAGAAGTAGATGATGCTTCAGTGCATGGTTCATCTCCTCCCCCAGTACATATTGAGGGGGAGCAAGAGCCTTGTTTAGAAACAAACAAGGATGATCAGGACAAATCTGTTGATGAAGAAAATGAGAGAATCAACATATCTTCTGTCAAGCTCCAAAGTTCAGTCATTCTTGAAGATATCCCAGAAGAAGTTCTGCCAGCTCCTATTCCTCCTTCTCTTTATGATGAAAGTACAATTCTTGGTAAAGTTGAGTTAATGCTTCAAAGACAAAGTGCCAAAATAGATTACTCCTTCAAAGAAGTCCATGCAAGATTGTCTGATATTGAAAAGGAAATGGCCAAGGAGTTGAAAGAGTTCAAAACCAGTTCAGATCAAATGAAAGAAGTTGTTATTCAGGGAGGAAAGGCCATTGATCACACCATCAAAAGTGTTGCCACAGTTCTTGCAGAAGTGATTCAAGTCAGAAAAACCCAAGAGTACATGGTTTCAAAGGAAGAGGAAAATGCCTTTAAGATCATTGATGAGGTTGGACAGTTCAAGGATTCTATTCTCCAAACCCTATCTGTAGAAGTCAGAAAGGGGGAGGACAGTTTAACTGAGAAGATGACTGGGTTACTGGATCAAACTCTTTTTGATTTTCATAAACATTTAATTAATAGGTTTGAGCAGTTGTCCCAAGGTGTCCAAAAGCAGGTCAATGAGTTAAAAGATTTCACCTCTAATACTGCTGTTTGGCTCCACCATGAAATCTTTCCTGATTTGGGTATTGACCCTGCTCAACCTCCTCCTCATTTTGATCAAGTTCAATCTGATGCTCCTTTAATTCCTCAATTTTCTCCAAGGCCAGCAGAGCAGTTTGATGCTATTCCTTCAGTAGAAACTCACTCCTCCATGCATTATTCTAGGAAAAGGAAATATGGTGATGGACCTTCTGCAAGCAGATCTGTTCCTGGCTCCAGCTCAGCAGGTTCTGGTAAAGCTGTTGCAGATGAAGCAAAGGTTTATCCAGAAGTTTGGAGTTCAGTGTCAAAGATTATCATTCTTGACTCTCTCAAGCTTGTAGAAGAAGGAAATATGAAACCTTCTGATCTGTACAACACTTCTGAATGGAAAAAGTATGAGACAAGCCAAATCAAGAGAAGAATCCATTTCAAGAACTATGGGTACAACAATCCAACAGCTCCAGAAGCTCCTCCTAAGTATCATCCAAAGCCATATGTTTATTTTGAAAGGCAAGAAATGTTGAGAAAGCAAAAGACAGATATCTGAAGTCAAGTTTTCCTTGAAGATCTTTAAAACTTTATTTCTATATGCCTGTGTGAACATTAATTCATTAGACAATCGTAAATCTAAATATAGTTTTTGATTTTGATGTGAAAATCATGTTCTTATATTTAGATATTGTTGTTAATGTTCTTTCCAGTATATCTTTTTATATTTTTTTTTGTTACAATTCATCTTGGTAAATAGGGTTCTGACTTCTACAAATAGGGGGAGATTGTTGGGTTTTGTATCCATAATAACCTTGATTTGTAGAAAGTCAACTTTGAACCAAGATTGAATTGTTTGTGTATTTGATATATTTTTCTAGTAGTGTTCTTGCAGGTTCACATTGCTAAGTGTAAACCAATGTCAGGTCACAATGGGTCAATAAGCACAGTCTCATGCAATGTAATTCTTCATTGTGTGGGGTATGGGGTTGACTCATGTGTGATCTCTCAAGTGGGATACACTTTATGATCAAGACATTAAAGATTCAAAGCTTAGGTGTGCAGCATTGGTCTGAAGACAAAGGAAGAAAGTTTTCTAAGTAAATTTTTCGAGAAGTAAGGGTATTTTTCGAGAAGTCCTTCTATGCTCTCGAGAAGTCCTTGATTATTTTTGAGAAGGGTTGTTTCAGATGTCTCTCGAGAAAAAGTTGAATTTTTCGAGTAGTTATTTACATTTCTCGAGAATTCTTTGTGATCTCGAAAAGTCTTCTTAGTTTTCGAGAAAAGTTCTTTTCCAGTTGTTTTCGAGAAGTCTGTCTCAGCTTAGCTTTCGAGAAGTCTTTTCTCTCTCGAGAAGTACTTTTGTTTTCGAGAAATCATTGGTTCTTTCGAAAAGCTTTCTCTCTAAAGATTGTTCTCGAAATTGTTCTGAAGTTTTCGAGAAGTTTCCTTTGTTCTCGAGAAGTCTTGTATCTTTCGAGAAGTCCTGTCATAATTCTTTGAATCTCTCTTCTAAAGCTGTTTTTCGAGAACTAGCCAGTTTCTCTCGAGAAGTCTTGGATCTCTCGAGAAGTCTGGTTCTATCTTTTCTCGTAAGCCCTGTTTTTCCGTTTTGATGTCAAGTCTTTTCCGTCAAATTGACGTGACGTCTTTCCTCGTTTTAAGGTTTAATCGTTAGGTCTTCATCTATATAATGATTGCTCCTTAAGAATGAGAGGTAATGAGAAACAGAAGATCATAGTTCGTTCGTTTCTCTAAAACCCTAATCTGATCCAAGATCGTCGTCGAGTGCCGTGCATCGCCATCGTTGGAGTTCGATCGTGAGTCATCTGATTTCGTCTCCAAGTGGAAGAAAAAGGTTGATCGATCATCGCCTCACTCATCCTATTTTCATTGGATCGATCAAGACCTTAGAAGATCTGATTTGTGCCGATTCGATTCTTCTTCTTCAACATCAAGCCGAAGCCATTTCTGTCGCAAGAAGGAAGAAGATCATCATCAAATTTCTCAGATCTGATCGTGATTTGTTAAGTATTGTTGCAATCTAAATTTACATTTGATTGTAGGAGAGATTGTTCTCCGAGTTGTAGGAGAGGTATTCTCCGAGTTGTAAGAGAAGGTTATCTCTGAGTTTGTAGGAGTTTGATCTCCGAGTTGTAAGAGTTTTGACTCTGAGGATTGTAGGATCATTCTTGATTCGAGTTTTAGTGAAGTAGTCAAGTCTAGATGTGGTGCTAGATTGGCGAGGCCGGCAAGTGGAGTACCCAAGAACGGGGAACCACTATAAATTTCTTGTGTCGTCTGTGGTTGTGATTTGCATTCTATGCGTTCATTATTTTCAAGATTTTCAATTCCGCAAAAGAAGCAATTATCACCTATTCACCCCCCCCTCTAGGTGATTTTGGTTGGCAACTAGATATTACAGTTCTCATCTGGGCAGAAAATGGGAGATCTGAGTTTGGTCGTGCATTTTGATGCACGAGCGGAATTTCCCGTGCATGAGTCAAACGCACGGACGCCTGTTTCTTCCTGTTTTTTAGCTTTTCTGAATTTACCCGTGCGTTTTGACGCACAGGCGGATTTGCACGTGCGTGAGTAAATCGCACGGGCGGCGCAGCTTCTTCTTCACGCCAGTTTTTATCATTAATTATCGCACGGGAAGCGCACGATCGTGCGTTCGACAGCCTCCTTCGCCATTTTTGCCCTTTCCACCAGAGGAGACAAGAGGAGACCATTTCCAGCGATCTCCTTCGCCATTCCTCCATCCGGGAGCATTTGCAAGCATTCTACGCCACTAGTTCAAGCATTCTTCGCCGAGGAGACCATAGAAGCGCTGAAGATCGTTGGAGCGGTGACAGCCTCCTTCGAGTCCGCACACCATCTGAGGGCCGAGCCCGGAGAGAGCCCTACAACCTCTCACTCCGGCCGAGAACCCAAGACGCGGTGACATCTTCTATGCGGTCCTTTCTAAACTTTAATGCTTGTGCATTCTCTTTGTGTTGTTGTACGAACGCTTGTTAGGTTAATGTTATGGATCCTTGCTTGTGTTCATTTGCAATGATGATGTGGTGGTGAGAATAGCTTTCGTTGTTGTTGTGATAGCCTAGGTTGTTTGTGTGTGAAGCCATCTAGCAATTGCTAGTGGTGATGTTGGCGATGAGGTGAATACGACCCTCACAAAACCTCGCACTGTGGCCACTCCATCCGCTTACCGAAGTGCGGCATCTCGGCCGCTGCACTCACCCACACCTTGCGAAGCGGTGCTTTTCGACCCGCATTTCTCTTATTTCCACAATATCTTAGGAATCCAATCACAACCCCCTTTGTTATTACTTAGTAATCCTTTTAACTAATTTCCGGGCAGAGCGAATCATACTACCCAACTTGCGGTCCTTTGAGATCGACATTCAGGGAGTCCCTCCCTATTTTATTACTTGAGCGACCGGTGCACTGCCGTCGTATCACATTTCGTGCTTGCTAATTAGACTTGCTGAAATCACGCATCAAGTTTTTGGCGCCGTTGCCGGGGACTGCAAGCGTGTATGATTTGTTTTTCTTTGGAAATTCGTTTTAAGGTCTTTTTTTTTTATTTTCTTCTTTTATGTTGAAGAGTGTGTATGCATAGAAGAGATCCCGGTGAGTGCGCAGCATTTGACCCTAAAATAGAGCGTACCATGCGGGCGCGTCTCCGTGCTGCTGCCACCATGGATGTTAATGGAAATCAGGTTGATCTCGGAGTGGGAAATGCACCGGTCGTGGGTCAGGTAGCTGACGAGAATGAAGTGGCTAGGCCACGACCCAGGACCATGAGAGATTACACTACACCCACGGTTGGGAATGTGTACCCTGGATTTGGCCCGGCTATCACTAACAACAACTTTGAGATAAAGCCAGCCATCCTGAACATTATCCGCAACCAGGCCCAATTCTCTGGGTTAGCTAGTGAAGACCCCCATCTTCACTTGGTTAAATTCGCAGAAATTTGTGGGACATTTCGGTACGCAGGGCTGGCTGACGAGACGGTAAAGCTCAGGCTGTTCCCTTTCTCTCTACGTGACAAGGCAAAGGCGTGGCTCCACACGATACCACCTGGCACAGCTACCACTTTGGACGCTCTGCAAGAAAAATTTCTGGCAAAGTTCCATCCTGTCGACAAGGTCGTAAACTTGCAGAGGGAAATTGCAACCTTCCAACAACACGACCAGGAGGCTCTCGCAGAAGCTTGGGAGAGGTTCATGAACCTTCTCCGGAAATGTCCCCAGCATGAGCTGCAACCATGGACTATAGTAGAAAATTTTTACTTTGCTATTGAGCCTAACTACAGGGCCATGATCGATGCTGCTGCAGGTGGAACTCTGATGAACCACACCCCGGAAGACGCATTACGGATCATTCAAGACACTGCCATTCATAGCTCCTTTTGGACTGCTGGAAGAAACGCTCAAAGGAATGCTCGGGGACTCTTTGAGGTGAACACGTCTGGTGCACCCGCTGAAAGTACCATGCTACTAAAGAGGCCTACCCTCCCTTCTGCCCCAGTGATGATGATCTCATGTCAAGGTTGTGGAAGCCTGGGGCATCATACATATGAGTGCCCCACAGGTGAGCAACCTACCGATGTTTCTTTTGATGAAAGCGTCAATTATATTAATGAACAAAATCACGGAGCACCGTTTATAATAATTCCTATAACTCGGGCGTGAGGAGTCATCCAAACTTCTCTTGGAAACAAAATGTTCCAGGCCAACGATGGCAAGGAGGCTCACATCAATTCGATGCTCAAGCCTCCGGTAGCCAACCGCGTCCGCCTCAACCGAGTTATAATCAAGGTGCCCCGACTCCTAAGAAGAGCAACCTCGAAGAAATGATGGAGAGGTTTATGCAGGCCGCAAACTCGAATATGGTTAACCAAACCGCATCCATGCGAAGCTTGGAGACGCAATTGGGCCAATTGGATCAATTTTTAACCGAGCGTTCGCAAGGGACCCTTCCCAGCAACACATAAAAAATCCTATCAATCAAGGGAAGAGTCTTACCGACACAGAAGTGGTTAGCCCAAGTGAATTAGTAATCACTTGTTCTATTAATAATGTCAAAACTGCTGCCTTATGTGACTCCGGTTCATCCCGCAACCTCCTTGCATTGTAAGACGTTGCTAAATTGCAACTCGATATGAACTCGGACGATCGGAAGTCTGTGGTGCTTGCTAATGGGACCATTATTCAGTCGGAGGGAGAAGTGAAAAATGTTGAAGTCATGGTTGAGTGGACGGTAGTGGTCGCTGACTTCCAAGTATTGATACCCCAAGAGAATAAATCTATCCCCATCTTGGGAGTGCCATTCTTGAAAGTGAGCGGTGCCACTTTGGATTTCTCTGCAGGGAGTGTTATCATCCCTACTTGCCCCAAGATTGTGACCAAAACATTGTCTCGCTCTCCCCAAATTATTTCTGATGAATCTCTTAGTAATGCAGGAATAAGGGCTGAAATAGTATCGTTGGAGGAAGAAAAGGATGAGAAGCAGTCATGCGAAAAAGAAGAAGAAGCAGGCTTACGAAAGGAATGTGACCCGGAGAGGAAGGAGAGCCTCGTTTCTGAACCCGCCAAGCAAAACTTAACTCGGGACAATGTCCCATTTTTATTTAGCAAGAAATCATGTAATAAACCTCTTAAACAGTCTGTCTCTTGGGCTGACCAGTTGCCACTGCGGCAATGGAAGTGATGCCACCCACAACCAAGGTGGGAAAATCTGATGACTATCAACGCTGGCGCTCTCCAACCGTGGAGAAGTTTAAACAAGAAAGACGATTGCGTGGTGCATGCTCCACTACTTCCAGTGGCAAGATGGCAGAGGCTAGGGAAAAATTGGGTGACACCAATTTTGGCCCTAAAGCTTTCACCTCCAGCCTACAAGCCACTGGAGACGTGCACTACAAAAGTGCGTATAGCTGATGTTCTTCTTCTTGCTGTGATCTGTGTGTGTGTGAAACCTTTTTTTAAATTTTCTGCTTTATGAACAATGCTTAATACAGGTATTTTGTCCACCTTTAAGGACGTTAAACAATAGGGCTTCTTGGGAGACAACCCATGGGAACCACCCGGTTCCGCTTGCTTGCTTTAATTTCTATTTATGTTTTGTTTGTTTTTGCATTGGTACTAACAATGCAGGTATGACGACATTTTTGGCGGACCCATAAGTGCTAGCTCTCGCTTGGTGGATGCGGAAGGAGAAAAATTTAAAGAAGGAACTACCGCACTTCTGGCATGCTCTTTTATGAGCATAGGTCCTCTCTACCCCTATTTTCCCTATTCCTGAATTGTCTATTTTATTTCATTTTGATCAAGTCTGAGGGAGAGAGCGAGCTGTGCACATACACACACTTTGCATAGCATGTAAGAATGCGCTGAGTTAGGATTTATCATTTTGTTGCACACATTGCATACACTTGCACCTAGTTCACACGCACTTGATCACGCGTGCTTATTGGATATTGCTGCGAGGTTCCCCGCTCGTAAGAATTGGATTGTTAGTGTAGGAGTGAGGAGTAAAGAAAAATGTTGACTCGAGTAGTGCTCTAGTCAAATGCTACCGTTACGCCTAGAAATTCCATTAGAGTAGAATGAAATTCAAAGTTATAATTTAATTATTTCTGTTATAGTAGCTTCAATTTATTTTACTTTAGTGGTGAATCTGGTAAATTCAACGGTAGCATAAGGTCGAGTGTAGCTGGACTAGTAGTAGCTTATTACTAGGGTCAGAAGGAAGGACATCCTTTCTCAGTGGCTAGAACTTGCACTAGGCTACTCTTGAAACGATTGCATTGAAGTACTCATTATAAAATGTGATATAGGCCATTTCTTGATCCGTTTGCGCTTTTGAAATCCTTACCAACGTAATCACCTTTGCAAGCCCACTTGAGCCTACCTTTCCTCCTTGTTTAGCTCCACTAAAATTTCACCAAAGCCATACGGCCAAACCTATTTTCGCACCAACTTTTGAGCTGAAAGAAATTTATTTATCGATCGCATTTGGTGTTATCTCTGTGGTGTATGGCAGCCTTGAATTAGCTAAAGGAGCTGTTTTTATTGTGCCTTCATAAGTATTCTATCGAGAAGAGAAAAGAAAAGAAAAAAGAAAAAAAGGGTTGTTCAAAATGAATACTCTCTCGACAAATTCAAATTATATTTGGCTTAGCACGCACCTAGTGTTAAGTTGAAGTCTAGGGGTGTTGTGTAATTCTTGAAAATATTGTATTGGTGATTGCAATTCTCTTGAGTGCTCAGTTATGTTGAATGCGATTCCCATCGTCCTTCTACTTATCTAGCCTAAACTCAACCTAAGCCCAATCCTAACCCATAAGTCCTAATGATTTTAGATACGAGTCATCTCATGCAGTAGAGAGAGTGCGAACGTGCAAGCCTATGGACACCGACTTTGATGGATTTCTTAGGAGTTTGTCCCGAGCTTTGATTCGAGTAAAACTCTACTCATTAGTCATGCTATTTTCCCTTTTGCGCGACCGAAAGATTCATCGGGATTCAGTAAATTGCAAATCACTATTTTAGAAATAGTTAGATATAATCTTGAGTTTAATTCTGTTCTAATGTATTTCTATGCACGTGTGCATGCGACTTCGCATAGGTCTCTACATCTCAAACTCACTCTAACATCCAATTGTTCCGACAGGAGAGTTGAGTAGTTTGCCCGAGACGTGCAAATGGTTAATTCTGGGGGTGTGATGAGTACCGTTTATATACATATTTATGGACTCATCTGGGCAGTATTTATAGTCGATGCACTACACTTTAGGCATGTTTTTGATTATATTTGTTATTCCTTGCTAGGTGCACTCTTAGGCCCGTTTCAGTGTGCATTTGCGCTCCTTGTTATTGGGGGTAAGCACATGGTGCTCCCCATCCCTTTCTCTATGTTTATCTAGTGCTGGAGGTGTTTTCCCAGCTGTTTTATCTTGTGTACAGGTGGTCGGATCATCCAGTTTTCCCCTAGAATTCATGATTGTGTGCAACACACGGTCGTGCGTTTCCTTGACGCACGGACGGTTGTGGTCGTGTGTTCTCATCTGGGCAGAAAATGGGAGATCTGAGTTTGGTCGTGCGCTTTGACGCACGAGCGGAATTGCCCGTGCGTGAGTCAAACGCACGGACGCCTGTTTCTTCCTGTTTTTTAGCTTTTCTGAATTTACCCGTGCGTTTTGACGCACGGGCGGATTTGCTCGTGCGTGAGTAAATCGCACGGGTGGCGCAGCTTCGTCTTCATGCCAATTTTTATCATTAATTATCTCACGGACAGTGCACGATCGTGCGTTCGACCATGCGTGCCCAAAATTCTGCCAGTTTATTATAAAAGAGCAGGAAATGCCGCTACGAAGAAGCCGATTCCCCTCGCGGGAAAAGCGCAGGAACCCTGCCATTTTCGCCCTTTCCACCAGAGGAGACAAGAGGAGACCATTTCCAGCGATCTCCTTCACCATTCCTCCATCTGGGAGCATTTGCAAGCATTCTCCGCCACTAGTTCAAGCATTCTTCACCGAGGAGACCATAGAAGCGCTAAAAATCATTGGAGCGGTGACAGCCTCCTTCGAGTCCGCACACCATCTGAGGGCCGAGCCCGAAGAGAGCCCGACAACCTCTCACTCCGGCCGAGAACCCAAGACGTGGTGACATCTTCTATGTGGTCCTTTCTAAACTTTGATGCTTGTGCTTTCTCTTTGTGTTGTTGTACGAATGCTTGTTAGGTTAATGTTTTGGATCCTTGCTTGTGTTCATGTGCAATGATGATGTGGTGGTGAGAATAGCTTTCGTTGTTGTTGTGATAGCCTAGGTTGTTTGTGTGTGAAGCCATCTAGCAATTACTAGTGGTGATGTTGGCGATGAGGTGAATACGACCCTCACAAAACCTCGCACTGTGGCCACTCCATCCGCTTACCGAAGCACGGCATCGTGGCCGCTGCACTCACCCACACCTTGCGAAGCAGTGCTTTTCGACCCGCATTTCTCTTATTTCCGCAATAGCTTATGAATCTAATCACAACCCCCTTTGTTATTACTTAGTAATTCTTTTAACTAATTTCTGGGCAGAGCGAATCATACTACCCAACTTGCGGTCCTTTGAGATCGACATTCGGGGAGTCCCTCCCAATTTTATTACTTGAGCGACTGGTGCACTGCCGTCGTATCGCATTTTGTGCTTGCTAATTAGCCTTGCTGAAATCGCGCATCACTGATCTTGAGCTTTTCCTGGACTAGATGGTTCAGAGTAGCTCCACTGTCTTCTTCTTCAGAAGGAAGATAGAAGATTCCTGTCTTTCTCTTGGATGAAAGCTTTGTTTACTGAAAGAGAGAACCACTTGTGTTCAAGGCAAGAAGGCTGTTGCAGCTTCAGGAAGTTGCAGCCGACTTTATTTTTGCTTGAATCACTTTTCAATCGAGCAAGGAGAGCGATGTTGATGCCCTAGCTTTAGCTTATATAGTACTATACATCTTCAACGGCTATCTGCGCGACCTCCCTTGCCCATGCCGACAAAGGCAATACTTTATTACCTTTTTGCACCTTTATCCAATTCTGGGCGGCGCCAGTCAACGGGAAATATGTTTGATTCTGTCTCAGCAGATCCGCTGAGGCGGCTCCTTGTCTCAGCGGATTAACAGCTGAGACAGTCTTCTTCTCAGCGGTTAGCGTAAGCTTAGACAACTACTCCATTTCAGCGGTTCAGCTGAGACGGCTCCTCGTCTCAGCGAATTTGACCCTTCGTCTGAGCGATTCTGCTGAGATAAATCTTCATCTCTTAGGAGTTGATTTATCCTGATCTTAGGGCATGATTGGCCCTTTCTCTTTGAGTTTCCTAAGCCTGTATATCTTACAAAAATATGGCTTTATCAAATACATCATGTACTTAGTATTGTGAGTGATGCCTCTTCAAATCAAAGGAACATTCAGGGCAATATTCCCAACAATCTCCCACTATTTGAAAAAGGCATAACATTCTGAAAGTCCTCTGATATCAGTTGAAAGTAATCTCTGATATCAAAGGAAAGGGAGGTTAGATCTTAAAGTCACTCTAGAGGGGGGAGGGGTGAATAGAGTATTAAAAAGTTTTTCACTTATTTTTATAGCGGAGTTAAAATAGTGATATATATATATGTGTACTGAGTGAGTTATAAAAACAAACACAAAGAGATCACACGACATAGTACAGAAAAATAATCACAATCACAGAGGACACAAGGATTTATAGTAGTTCCCCAATAAACCTGGGTACATCTACTTGGTGCGCAAAACTATGCTTGCAAATGATAACGACAAGTGTACCATATCAAATGTAGTATAGTTATAAGAAACCAAAGTCGTATTAGACTTGGGGCGGTTGAGTACTCTTACTTCAAGAAAATCTCTATTATTCTATCAATTAAAACTTTGGAGTTGGTTTAGCAAAAAGGAAAATTAAAATAAGATTAAACGATAAAAAAGACTAACACTCGATCTTTGAATCACCTTGGAATAATAAAATAGGAGAAATAAGAAAATCTAAATCTCTTAGGAAAATTGCTTTGACCGTGGAGGTTCCCAAAATATGAGCACTACACCCAACTAAGATTAGGTTGATCAACCGAACTCTCGTTCTATAATTGAAACCCCTAAACTTGCTTTACGCGTTGAACCCCTCTATTGGATTTGACTCCAATCTGGGAGATTTATGTCATCCTCTCTCGAGGGTTGCATGCAACTCTCTTTATCTTTGAAGGATCGATTCGTCTTACGAGCTGGTTCGGCTAACTAAAGAACGAAAACAAGAACGAGAATTATATATCGAAAATATAATCTCATTTCATTAAAATCAAGGATAAATCGTAAGTATTTCCAAAAAGAGAAAAGACATCCTAAATTACTTTATGAATTATATTTATTCCTTGGATCTTCTCGACCGAGTGCTAATAGAAGTTTAGCTACGCATGGAGATTGAGGAATCAAAAGAAATAAAAGAATACATGAAGAAGGGAGAAGAAAATGAGAGAAATAAACTATTTTATTAATTGATGCAAAAGAAAGTTACAAACTAGGAATTGAAAGCTACAAACTATTTAATTGAAAACACAATTTGCATAAAGAAAAAGGAGCACAAGAACTACTAAAACATGAAAATAAAATATGAAAAGAAAGTTCTAATCCTAAAAATTCATCTCCAAAATTCCTCCCCAAACATCTGCTGGAGCTGGCTTTTTATAGCTGCAAAATTGAGGCTACACGCCCTTGGTCACGCCCGTGACCAAGGGGCGTGTAGGGGGTGTGATCGGTGCTGGCGGAGAGGGCGCGTTCTGGCTTCAATGCAGGCGTTTCTGATGCGTCACGCCCTAGGTCACGCCCGTGACCTAGGGAGTGTAATCTCTAAAAGTGCTGTTGGCGGGAAATCTTTGGCGAGAAGGCGCGCGGGCCGAGT
Organism: Dactylorhiza incarnata; assembly: GCA_033032865.1. Classification (NCBI taxonomy): domain Eukaryota; kingdom Viridiplantae; phylum Streptophyta; class Magnoliopsida; order Asparagales; family Orchidaceae; genus Dactylorhiza; species Dactylorhiza incarnata. Next base: position 8,313,775 of record JAWHQI010000068.1, read on the forward strand.
CACGCCCGTGACTGGATGTCACGCCCCCTGATCACGCTTGTGACCTGGGCATGTAACTTTAATTGACGTGGTAGACGTGCTGGCAGCTGGTGGTGGGGTCCCGGCCATGACTTGGATGTCACGCACTTGGTCACGCCCGTGACCTGGGGCGTGTACTTGGCGAAACTTCACGGAATGCTCCCGGGATGGCGGAATAGGGTATGGAACACGTCTAGACTGTCACGCCCCTTGGTCACGCCCGTGACCTTGGGCGTGTACTTGACATTTTTGCTCAAAGTGTCCAGAATGCCTAAAAAATATAAACTAAGCTTAAATTAGTGGCAAAAATAAAAAGGAATGAATTAGATAAGATAATACATATAATTTATATAAATTCATATTAAAACTATATTAAAATTATACTAAAAGATAAGTACAAGAAGTACTCATCACTACTCTTCTACCACCCTTGGTAGGATTCCACTAGGTTTTTGTTCAGGTGCCCTATCACCAATGAGTTTTTGATCAGGTGCCCAAACACCACTGAGCTTTTGATCAGGTGCTCAAACCAAACTACAGGTTTTTGTTCAGGTGCCCTGCCACCAAGGGGTTAACTTTTGAAGGGAGTTAGAACCATGTACATAATGGAATAAATAGTGTTATGAAGTTCTTCTCTGTCAATAATCTGAGAGAAGACTAGTGGAATGTGTTGATGTAAAGTTCCCTCTGTCTGATAGAAAATAGTTGACAGTTGAGGATGGAGCTTTCTCTTGAATATGAATATCTTCCTTGATAGCTGATGAATCTGAGAGACAAAGGTTTCTCAGATTATTGTTGCTCTTGAAGATTTTGAACTTGCAGTAGAATACTGAGAGAGTAATGTTGATGTTCTCAGAGGTTGAGAGAGCTGCTGCTTGAGGAAGATGAACTCTGTATTTTTCTTTATGTATATCTCTTTTTCCCGACTGCTTCTTCTTCCTCTCTTCCTGTATATCTCTCGACTGTATCTTTCTCTCTTCTTCTTTTTCTCTTGCTGTACCGCTGTTCTACTATAATACTTCTTCTTTTTCTTTTTCCTTATATAAATCTCTGACTGATTTGAAATTCAAATCTTTTAATTTAAGGAATAAAATATTCAGAAGATATATTCTTGGAACTGCAAATATGATACACTTTATTTCTTTTCCTTTTCCATGAAAGTGTCCTTTTACAAAATATGTCAACGGCTATTTTCTCGAAATAAGAGAATAATAAAAGGAAAGATATAATACTTGACTTATCTGTAAGGAATAGATCCGTTGCTGATAGATCTGAGTTCGGAGAATAGAATAAAATTGATCTGTCTGAAATCCGTCGAACTGAAATAAGAAATCGCCGATCTGAATATTGAGTTCGTCGATCTGAATGATTAAACAACTGAATCTAGCTGGAAGAATTGAATGCGTCGAGCTGAGATGATATTTTGATGAACGCAGAGACTTGGTAAGTTCATCGACCGCTGAGACTGGGCAAATTCGTCGACCGCTGAGACTGGGCAAATTCGTCGACCGCTGAGACTGGGCAAATTCGTCGACTGCTGAGACTGAGCAAATTCGTCAATCGATGAGACTGAGCAAATTTGTCGACCGCTAAGGCTGAGCAAATTCGTCGACCGTTGAGACTGCGCAAATTTGTCGACCGCTGAGACTGAGGAAATTCGTCGAACGAGAGCAAGACATTCGTCGAACGTAGAATGCATTTCGTCGAATGCAGAATCTTAACTTGTCCTTAAGTTCTAACAGCCTATAACCTTGACCCTTAGCCTATACATTGGGGTTCAACTTAGTCCTAGTCAACAGATAGTCATCCTAGCCCAAATCAGTAATAGGGTTGTTCCAACAATCTCCCCCTATTTTGGTTAGGACACTATTTGACAATATCAAATAATAAAAATAAACAACAAAACAATAGAGCTTATATATCTGACAGATTTTAAACATTTCAGCAAATATAAAATATGATACTCTGAGTTTTGAAATTTTACATTGAAACCAGAAATTATAAAAACAAATAATAAGAACCTTTTGACTTTCTCTGAAGGAGGCTTAAATGTGATTTGCCGTTCAAATTCTTGCTTTCTGAATTCTGAATTCCTTGCCTTCAGCTTTCTGAATTTGTTTATCTGAACTGAATCTGTCATATCACAAACTGTATTTTCTAGCTTTTGCTTTTGTTGATCTGAACTGTAGCAATAACTGAATTGCTTTGTTGAATCTGTCATATCAGAATTATTTCTGAATTTGCATCTGTATTTGTCATATCTCAAACTGAAATAAAAACTGCTGTGAGCTTCTTCAAATAACTGAAATCTATCATAAAAGGGCTTCTTCATCAACTGAATGATTTTTGCTTCTTCATACTACATCTCCCCTTGAAACTTGAGCTTCTACAAGAAGCATCTCCCCCTATAAAAAAGGAGAGCATCTCCCCCTAACAAAAAGGAGTTTCTTCAAAACATCTCCCCCTGTCAAAAGGAGCTTCTTCAAAACATCTCCGGTGGTTGTTCCACATAGACTTCTTCTTTTATGTCTCCATTCAGAAATGCACTCTTCACATCCATCTGATAGACTTTGAACTTCTTGAATGCAGCAAAGGCAAGAAAAATCCTTATATCTTCAAGTCTAGTAACAGGAGCAAAGGTTTGATCAAAATCAATTCCTTCTTCCTGAGAATATCCTTGGGCTACTAATCTTGCTTTATTTCTGATGATTATGCCTTGATCATCTAGCTTGTTCCTGAAGACCCATTTGGTGCCAATGACTGGATGGCCTTTTGGTCTTGGAACCAAATCCCAAACCTTATTCCTTTCAAATTGGTTGAGCTCCTCTTGCATTGCATGAATCCAGTTTGGATCTTGTTCTGCATCTTTTATGGTTTGAGGTTCAACTTGTGATAGGAAACAAGTATGCATCTGATTTTGGTGTAGTTGATGTCTTGTTTGAACACCTACCGAGATATCACCAATGACTTGAGATATTGGATGATCTCTAACTGTGATGTGGTCAACTGTTCGAGTGGGTTCAACAATGGTTTCCACTTGAGGGATATGTTCAGCTGTCACTTGATTTGAACTGTCAGCAAGATCTGGATTATCCTCTTCTTCATTGTCTTCAATTATTTCATTTGATGGAAGTAGTGATTCTTCATTCTGTAGATTTAGTCCATTTAGCTCTTCACATAGAGTTGGTACCTGTAAAAAATATTTTTGGTAGAGGTGGTGTTCCTCTCCTCATTTAACATATTAGATTCATCAAAGGATACATGCATGGACTCTTCTATCTTAAGAGTAGATTTGTTGTAAACTCTGTATGCTTTACTAGAAAGAGAATATCCAAGGAATATACCTTCAGCAGATTTTGCTTCAAATTTCCTGAGATACTTCTTATCATTGTTATGAACATAGCATTTATAGCCAAATATCTTAAAATAGTTAACCATAAGCTTTTTATTTTTGAGTAATTCATAGGAAGTTTTACCCTTAAGCTTATGTATCAGGCTTCTGTTCAACACATAATTTGCTGTGTTCACTGCCTCTGCCCAAAAAGAGCCAAAAAGAGAGTGGCAAGTGAGCATCAACAAGCAATGTAGTTGCTGATTCAATTAAGGTTCTATTTTTCCTTTCAGCTACCCTATTTTGTTGAGGAGTTCTAGGAGCAGAGAAACATTGCCTGATCCCTTCTTTTCTACAGAATTCTCTCATCAGAAGAGATTCAAACTCAATGCCATGATCACTTCTGATTAATGCAACTAGAGTAGAGTACTTAATCTTGATGGACCTGAGAAAGTCTGTCAGAACACTGAAAGTGTCAGACTTGTTCTTAAGAAAGAACACCCAAGTGAATCTTGAGAAGTCATCTACAATAACTAGGGAGTAATGCTTCCCTCCTAGACTTTGTATTGCAGTGGGTCCAAAAAGATCCAAATGCAGTAAATACAAAATCCTAGGTGAATCACTCTTGGATAATGATTTAAAACTACTTCTAGTTTGCTTACCTAATTGACAAGCCCTGCAGAGTCCTTCCTTCTTGTATGAACCAGAAGGCAGTCCTCTAACAAGATTGTCCTTAGAAATCTTAGATATAGTTCTAAGGTTAATGTGTCCAAGCCTTTTATGCCATAATTCATTTGTTTTACTTATAGAATTAAATAAGCAAATATCTGAATTGACAGACTTAAAATTGACTAAATAAATATTTCCATGTCTAATACCAGATAATACATTTATGTTTTTATTATTGGTAATAAGACATAAGGAATGGTTAAAAGTTACCTGATAACCTTCATCACATAACTGGCTTATGCTGATGAGGTTGTGCTTCAGACCCTTGACATAAGCTACCTCTTTGAAGGTGACTGCTCCAACTTTGATTTGTCCATAACCTTTGGTTTGCCCATAGTTGGAGTTTCCAAAGATCACTTTGGGTCTAAGCCTTGCTTGTAATTGCTTAAGTTGGCCTTGTTTCCTGTCATATGCTTTGAGCACCCACTATCCAAGTACCATTGTTCTTTTATTTTTGGATAGCCCTGTACCTGCAAAACATAAAACATTCTAGTTGTTCTTGACCCAGACTACCTTGGGTCCTTTTGTTTTTCCACAAAATTCTGAAATAAAAGACATCTCAGGCTGATCCTTATAACCTTGTGGATGATATCTCCTTGGAGGAATTATCCACTCAGTAAAAGGATTCTTAGTATGTGAAGTATAAAAATTCTTTAGATTTTCAGTATGTTTTCCATTCGACGAATTTGGATGAATTCGTCGATCGCCGCTCGACGAAGTGAAGTGCTTTCGTCGAGCGCCGTTCGAATAATAACTATATTGAAGGCTTGTCTTCAGAGTTCGTCGATCTCCGTTCGACGAAATGAATTGATTTCGTCGAGCTCAGATCGACGAATTCTGTTGAATTCCTTCATTTTTAACAGCCTTGCTTGAAATGTTTTTATCTATTTCTACCGCCTCTTTGCCCTTGGCAGAAATGAATTTTACTAGTGTACAAAGATTGTTTTTCTTAATCAGACGTGGCTCACTTGATGATGTACCCAAGCCCAGTTTGCCACTTAGTCTGGCAATCACTGTGCTTGTGATGTCCATCAGTTTGATACTTCTCCCATTTAGAGATTCTTCAAATTTCTTAGCTTCAGATAACTTGTTCTCAATGAGAACAATGTGTTCTCTGGAGGCAGTCAAATATTTCTTATGATTGACATTTTCTTTACTTAGTTGGTTCATTTCAACCAACTTGCCTCTGAGAGAGATTATCTCTTTCTCAGATTTAATTAAATCTAAACAAAGAGCTTTGAATTCAGCTTTGAATTCATTTGAAATGAAATCAAAGTTAGATATTACCTGATCACTGTCATTGTCTGATTTTGATTCTTCTGAATTACTTCCCGAGGCATTGATAGCCATCAAGCAGAAGTTTCTTTCATCTTCATCATCACTGGAGCTGGATGATGATGCATATTCTGACTCACTGCTTGAGTCATATATAGCCATCAAGCATTGGTCCTTCTCATTTGCATTTTCTTCATCTTCAGAAGAGCTGGATGAAGATTCTGATTCTGTTTCACTCCATGTTTCAGTTACAAAGCCTCTTCCTTTATGTTTGTGTTTGTGGGAGGAAGGCTTGCTGGAGTGCCGTTTCTCTTCTTTCTCTTTTCTCTTCTCCTTCTTTTGGTTCTCTGGACACTCAGGTAGAATGTGTCCAGGTTTCCTGCAGCCAAAACAAATTATTTCTTTAGAATTAGATTTGTTATACCTTGGTTTTTCTCTGGATCTTGAATCCTTCTTTTTGAAATCTTTTCTAGCCATCTTGTAGAATCTCTTGGCTAGAAGACTCATAAACTCCACTTCTCCTAGAGCTTTATCTTCCTCTTCAGTTGCTTGGAAAGCAATGCTCTTTTCCTTCTTGGATGTTGGTGAGGAAGTAGATTGTTCAGCTTCTCTGGACTTGATAAGTTGCTCCTAGGATTTGAGCTTGCCTAAGAAGGTCTCAGTGGAGATCTCATTGAGGCTTCTGGCTTCCTCGATTGGCCAGATCCTAGAGTCCCATGTGCCGGGGAAGCACATTAGGATCTTATCATTGAACTCAGTGATGGAGATCACTTTGTCTAAAGTCTTCAGCTCATTGATTATGAGGCTGAGTCTGTTGTACATATCAACTACTGTCTCATTTTCTCCTTTTTTAAAATTCTCATATTGAGAGATAAGGTGAGATCTTCTGTCTTTTCTTTCATCTGTAGATCCTTCAACCATGTTGTTGAGGGACATCCAGATTTCTCTGGCTGAAGTGCATTCCACAACCTTTTGAAAGATGTCATCACACATTGTCTGTGCCAATATGTTCATAGCTTTGGCATCAACACTTCTCTGCTTCTTTTGAGCTTCTGTCCACTCAGGAGGTGGAACAACATTATTTGTTGTTGTTGTTTCAGCACCTATTATTGTTGTAGGCGTAGGAGGTCCTGTCAAAATAACATTGAAAATATCTTCGTCAATAGAATTCATATACAATCTGATCCTTGCCTTCCATAGTGCAAACTTATTTAGGTTGCATATAGGAGATCTTGTGCTTGAGTATTCTTTGTTCCGTGCCATGGATTTTTAGAAAAAGAAATTCTAGAAGAAAATTAAGATCTAATTGATCTTTTGATTCAGGTGTTAGCCTGTAAAGAATCAACCAACCTCTGATACCAATTGAAAGTCCTCTGATATCAGTTGAAAGTAATCTCTGATATCAAAGGAAAGGGAGGTTAGATCTTAAAGTCTCTCTAGAGGGGCTGAGGGTGAATAGAGTATTAAAAATTTTTCACTTATATTTATAGCAGAGTTAAAATAGTGATATATATATGTGTACTGAGTGAGTTATAAAAATAAACACAAAGAGATCACACAGCACAGTACAGAAAAATAACCACAATCACAGAGAACACAAGGATTTATAGTAGTTCCCCAATAAACTTGGGTACATCTACTCTTCTACCACCCTTGGTAGGATTCCACTAGGTTTTTTTTCAGGTGCCCTATCACCAATGGGTTTTTGATCAGGTGCCCAAACACCACTGAGCTTTTGATTAGGTGCTCAAACCAAACAACAGGTTTTTGTTCAGGTGCCCTGCCACCAAGGGGATAACTTTTGAAGGGAGTTAGAACCATGTACATAATGGAATAAAGAGGGTTATGAAGTTCTTCTCTGTCAATAATCTGAGAGAAGACTTTGGAATGTGTTGATGTAAAGCTCCCCCTGTCTGATAGAAAATAGTTGACAGTTGAGGATGGAGCTTTCTCTTGAATATGAATATCTTCCTTGATAGCTGATGAATCTGAGAGACAAAGGTTTCTCAGATTATTGTTGCTCTTGAAGATTTTGAACTTGTAGCAGATAACTGAGAGAGTAATGTTGATGTTCTCAGAGATTGAGAGAGTTGCTGCTTGAGGAAGATGAACTCTGTATTTTTCTTTATGTATATCTCTTTTTCCCGACTGCTTCTTCTTCCTCTCTTCCTGTATATCTCTCGACTGTATCTTTCTCTCTTTTCTTTTCTTGCTGTACTACTGTTCTACTATAATACTTTTTTTTTTCCTTAAAGAAATCTCTGACTGATTTGAAATCCAAATCTTTTAATTTAAGGAATAAAATATTCAGAAGATATATTCTTGGAACTGCAAATCTGATACACTTTATTTCTTTTCCTTTACCATGAAAGTGTCCTTTTCCAAAATATGTCAACGGCTATTTTCTCGAAATAAGAGAATAATAAAAGGAAAGATATAATCTTTGACTTCTCTGGAAGGAATAGATCTATTGCTGATAGATCTGAGTTCGGAGAATAGAATAAAACTGATCTGTCTGAAATTCGTCGAACTGAAATAAGAAATCATCGATCTGAATATTGAGTTCATCGATCTGAATGATTAAACAACTGGATCTGGCTGGAAGAATTGTATGCGTCGAGCTGAGATGATATTTCATTGAACGCAGAGACTTGGCAAGTTCGTCGACCGCTAAGACTGGGCAAATTCGTCGACCGCTGAGACTGGGCAAATTCTTCGACCGCTGGGACTGAGCAAATTCATCGACCGCTGAGACTGAGCAAATTCATCGACCGCTAAGACTGAGAAAATTTGTCGACCACTGAGACTGAGAAAATTCGTCGGCCGCTGAGACTGAGCAAATTCGTCGAACGGGAGCAAGATGTTCGTCGAACGCAGAATGCATTTCGTCGAACGCAGAACCTTAACTTTTCCTTAAGTTCTAACAACCAATAACCTTGACCCTTAGACTATACATTGGGGGTCAACTTAGTCCTAGTCAACATATAGTGATCCTAGCCTAAATCAGTAATAGGGTTGTTCCAACGCATTCCCAATGCTAAGGTACATAGCCAACAAAGACTTATCATGCAAATGAACTATATGGCATTCATGATATCTTAACATCCAGAAGATAACATTGTTTAAGCATTCTATCAAAACTCATGGCAGATTATATGAAGCAGAAGTGCTGAAAAGAGACTATTAAGCTTTGACTAATTTAGCCCATTGCATTCACACTTAATTTCAACAGAATTTTCATTGTCATTTCTGTTTAAGAGTTAATACATTGATCTAGTTCCACTTTTATTAGCATAAGTAATTTATGTCTTCTTTTTCTCTTCTTAGCTAGGTGAGCATTTTGAGCTAGTTTGGCTTGCCCCTCAAATTCATACTCTTCTTTGCTGAAGATTGAGGGCAATCCTTGTACCCTGTAGCACTTGTAGAGCTAACTCTGAGTTGGTCTTAGCATTGGCCATCTCCCCCTTTCTGGTTTCTTCAACTATTTTTTCCTCTAGGGATTGGGAGGCAGCAGCTACAGAGCCTGAGAGAGTTTGGAAAGCATTTTCCAAGTCCCCCTTTAGGTCATCCTTCATCTTCTCTGACTCTCCAAGCATATTGGTGGCTTATTTCCAAACAAAGTCTTCAATGTGATTGGAGGCTTGTTCTATGACTTCATCTGTCTTGCTTACATACTTCTTATGTATCTCATGTCTTTCTCTATCATTTGGAGTTGTAGTTGTTGGACTCAACTCCTTGTCAACTGGAGCAAGAATTTGCTCCCCCTCAACCTGAGCAGGAACTTGCTCCACCTCAATGTGAGTACTATTATCTTTATTAGCTGATAACTGTTCTTGTTCCTTTTGAATAACCCTTTCTTGCTCCCCCTCACTTGGAGCATTAGTATTGTTCTTATTTGGTGATGTGTTGAGATTTTAATCAATCATTAAGCTATGTATATGGCTTAAGACTTAGGTGAACTTAATCCTAGTAATTGGATTTGATTGCTCTTATAATTGTAAGTGTAAATTAAACTTATGTCATAATGCTGAGTTCATCGAACTCAAAGCTGAGTTCGTCGAACTCAAAGCTGAGTTCGTCGAACTCAAAGCTGAGTTCGTCAAACTCAAAGCTGAGTTCGTCGAACTCAAAGCTGAGTTCGTCGAACTCAAACTGAGTTCATCGAACTCGAAGCTGAGTTCGTCGAACTCCAACTGAGTTCGTCGAACTCAAAGCTGAGTTCATCGAACTCAAATTGGAGTTTGTCGAACACTAACTGAGTTTATCTAAGACTACAACATAAGGCTGAGTTCGTCGAACTCAAACTGAGTTCATCGAACACTAACTGAGTTTATCTCAAAACTACAACATAAGGCTGAGTTCGTCGAACTCAAATTGAGTTCGTCGAACTCAAACTGAGTTCGTCGAACATTAACTGAGTTTATCTCAAAACTACAACATAAGGCTGAGTTCGTCAAACTCAAACTGAGTTCGTCGAACTCAAACTGAGTTCGTCTGAACTAGATCATACAGCTGAGTTTGTTGAACTCAAAGTCCATGTTCATTGAACTCAGGAAAGAGTTCGTCGAACCCAGATTTTTCCCAGCTGAGGCCTTTGTCTGCTTTAGTTTGTTTTGGAGGAGACTTATCCACTGAGAAAGTTTGGCTGCCTCAGCTGATCAACTGAGATGGGTCTCACCCTAAATTCAAAGTATTTAACATTTTAGGGAGGTTATCTACCCTATCATGTGGACTATGCCTACTATAAAGTTGATCAATTCGGATTTCAATTTATCATAACAGTACATATTATGAGAATTATACAGATGAGAACATAAGCAGTTTAACACTGGGTATAGATTCATAAGTGAACTCATTCTAAATTCAACATTTCTAAGTCAATTTTGAAAGAATTGAACTTGGCCTCATCCAGTGGCTTGGTGAAGATATCAACTACTTGATTGGCTGTGGGGACATATTCAAGTTTGATATCTTCACACTCTACATGCTCTCTAATAAAATGGTAGCTAATTTCTATGTGCTTGGCCCTGCTATTGGAGACAAGATTTTTGGCAATAGAAATAGCACTAGATGAGTCATACAACAGGGGAGATTGACTAACCTTGATGTTGTAATCCTTCAATTGATGTTGGATCCACAGAAGTTGAGCACAACAACTGCCTACAGCAATGTACTCTGACTCAGCTGTGGATATGGCCACACTAGTTTGCTTTTTGCTGCTCCAAGAGATCAACCTCCTTCCTAGGAATTGACAAGTGCCACTTGTGCTTTTCCTCTCTTCTTTTCACCCTGCAAAATCTGCATCTGAATAGCCTATCAGTTCAAAGTCATTGTTCCTAGGGTACAAAAGGCCAAGATTTAGGCTGCCCTTGAGGTATATCAAGATCCTCTTTACAGAGGTGTAGTGAGATTCCTTAGGACAAGCCTGATACCTAGCACAAACACATGTAGAATATTTAATGTATGGCCTACTTGCAGTCAAGTACAACAAGGATCCAATGATACACTTATACATGGATTCATCAAAGGCCTTCCCCTTTTCATCCTTGTCTAGTGATACATTAGATCCCATGGGTGTTCTCGTGGTGGAGGCTGACTCCATCCCAAATTTCTTGATGAGCTCCTTGGTGTACTTAGTCTGGGAAATGAAAATTCCATCATCAGACTGTTTCACTTGGAGCCCAAGGAAATATTTATGTTCACCCATACTGCTCATCTCAAACTCCCCCTGCATTAGATTGGCAAATCTCTTGCAGAGGTTGTCATTAGTAGACCCAAATATTATGTCATCAACATAGATTTGGACTAGGAGACACTTGCCCTTTGTCTTCCTAAGAAACAATGTGCTATCTATCTTTCCTCTCAAGAATTTGTTCTTGATTAGAAATCTAGACAAGGTCTCATACCAAGCTCTTGGAGCATGTTTGAGACCATAAAGGGCTTTCCTAAGGAAGTAAACATGAGATGTGAGAGTTGGATGAACAAAACCTGATGGTTGCTCTACATATACCTCCTCTTTCAGATTTCCATTTGGGAAAGCTGATTTGACATCCATCTGGTACAATTTGAAGCCTTTGTGGGATGCATAGGCAAGGAATAACCTTATGGCCTCCAACCTTGCAACTGGGGCAAAGGTTTGATCAAAGTCGATTCCCTCCTCTTGCCTATACCCCTTTGCAACAAGCCTTGACTTGTTCTTGATGATTGTCCCATTTCCATCCATCTTGTTTCTGAAGATCCATTTGGTGCCTATGATATTGTGCCCTTGTGGTCTTGGCACCAACTTCCATACTTTGCACCTCTTGAATTGTAATAGTTCTTCTTGCATTGCGTGAATCCAGAATGGATCCATGTTGGCCTCTTCAAACTTCTTGGGCTCTACCTGTGACAAAAAACTGAGGAACAAAGCCTCATTGTGAGCCCTGCTTCTAGTTGTTACCCCTTGTTGAACATCCTAATGATCTGCTCCAAGGGATTATGTCTGTCAACCCTTAGAGCAGGAGGCAATCTGGCAGCTCCTATTTGCTGTTCATTTACTGCATCCTGCCAAACTTCTTCAAAAGCAGTAGTTTCTTCATGCAGCTTAGGATCATCATCCTGTACAGCTTCTTCATGGTCAGTTCCAGTGAAAGTTGGAGGCTGACTTGTGCTTTGTCTGTCCTGAAGGCTCAATTCATGCAATTTCTCTGAAATTCCTTTTATTTTTCCTTGTTCAAAGCCTCCAAAGGTGACCTTTCTTCCTTTGGGTTCTGAAATGAAATCCTTAAGAACCTTCCTTTTTCCAGTCATATGCCTGGAACATCCACTGTCCAAGTGCCAAATCATGTTGGCACTTGAACTATCCTGCAACCACAAAATTAATAAGCCTTAGGACTCCAATAAGGATTGGGTCCTAGGAAACCGTTAGTCATTGGGTAGTTGTAATTAATGGTTGCCCCTCTAGGAGGAAAGCTACTCCTAGCACTTGGAGGACTTGAGTTGTGCCAACAATATATGGCAAAGTGACCCACTTTACCACAGCACCAACACTCATAAATGTTGTATCTCCTTTTCTGAACCTTCCTGGAAGGAGCAGAAGTCTTCCCAGGTTCAGAGAAGGAGACAGCCTTCTTCTTAGGCTTTGCAGCTGGAGGTGGTGTGGCAGCTGTTTGGGGCTTGTGCACATGAGAGGATTTATTCATGTTACCAACAGATTTCTGCTTTTCAGCTCTCATACTGTTGACAGCGTTAGAAATGTTCTGATGTGGATTTGCCCCACTACAGCAGCCAACATTCTTCTCAGCTGGGCCAGTCTTGGAGGAGCTGGCTTCCTTTTCCTTGAGTGTGGGTGCTGGGGTACAAAAAACAAATGGTCCAGGTTGGACCATCTGAATTTTCTCATGGGGAGCTTTCATTGTACTCAATCCAAGTCCATTTCTCCTTGCAATGCTTGATTCATTCAAATTGCAAGGAGCCTTTTCATTTTGCCCCTGACCATATATGATTGCTTGGTCATATTTGTTAGAGGGCTGCCACACCTTTTCAAAGGTAGATTTAATTCTAGCTGAAGCCTTGCCCTTTCTATCATTCCCATCCTTAGCTGCCTTATTATTGTGACCTAGTCCCCTCTTATCAGATTGGGAGGAGAAGTTCCCAATAATGGGTAGCACAATTTTGGGTTTGGAGAATTGTGCTACTCAATTCTGTTCCTTTAGAAGCTAATTGTTAAGCTTCCTGATATACACCCACATTTTCTTTTTCTCATCAAGAAGATTATCAATCACCTTCTGGAGCTCTATGGACTTCTGTCCATCTTGATGGAGGATGTCCATCTTGCATTATAGCTCAGCCTTAAGTGGCCTTAGCTCTTTGAGCACTTTGAGCTTGTTCTTTAACAAGCTTTTTCTTCCTGCTCAGGGTATGAATGAGGTCCCCATATCTGTCAATCAGATGATCAACATTTATGTTTGATCTTGATCCATCCTCACCTCCAGCCCTTGAGGATGAATCAGAATCTGGGCAGGTTTCATTCTTAGAATATGAATGGGATAGGTTGAGAACTAGTACCTCATCAACATCAGATATTCTACTTGAGGAGCCTTTAGATATGGCCATCAGACCATTGTACTCCTCTTCTTCATCCACCTCATCATCACTTTCAGAGTGTGATAGAGGGGCCCTGATTGCAATCCTTCCAGCAGCAGGTTCTTCAACATCAACCAACCTAATGAGGGCTTCTTCCTTTTCAAATTCTGATGAGCTGGAGTCTGATTCACTCTAGCTCCATTCCTTCTTAGATAGAAAGGATTTTTCTCCATTCTTGCCTCTTGGCTGATGAGCCTTCTTCTCATCCCTCTCTTTTCTATTGACTGGGCAGTCAATAATGACATGCCCTGGCTTGCTGCAATAATAGCAAACAACTTTATAGGAATTAAATTTAGAGTTAGAGCCATACCTGTCATTCCTGGAGTGATGCTTTGACTCCTTGTTGTGATATGAGGAGGAGGGCTTGTTCTTCCATTGCTTCCTCCTTAGCAGCTTTTTGAAGTGCCTTGTGAAGGCAACAATTTTCTCATCAGAAGAGGAGTAACCTGATGAGCTGGGTTTAGAAACTTCTGGTTCAACAGATTTTCTGGGAGGTGAGTGACCCTTCTCCTTCACTCTTCTTGAGCTTTCAGCCTTGAAGGCCAGAGATTTCTCCCTGGTATTACTCCTTGCATTCTGCTCTTCTTCCTTTCTGGCAGTCAGCTGCATCTCATAGGAGAGTAGCTTTCCATAGAGAGTGTGGGGAGGAGTTTCAGCCAACTTAGCCATTTCCCTTATGACACAGATTTTGTTGTCCCATTCTCTAGTAAGAGATCTCAGGAACTTGTCATTCAACTCATAATTGCTGAACACTCTCTGATAGGTTCTTAACTCATTGACTGTCCTAAAGAACCTTTCATAGCACACAACTATTCCCTCCATGTTCAGCTGCCTAAAGGCTTCATACCCCTGGTTAAGGAGTGACTTCCTGTCATCCCTAACTTCTTTAGTGCCCTCCATATAGACAATGAGGGTGTCCCACATCTCCTTGGCTGTTTGGCAATGGACAAGGTTCTAAAAGGTGGAACCATCAATAGCACTAACAATAATGTTTTGTGCCCTCTTGTCCATCCCAGCCAGGACAATCTCATCCTTGTTCAGTTCAGCATATGGCTTTGGCACTTTCACCACTGGGTAGTAGTGGTAGTCTTAGTGAAGGTAAATGGACCTTTCACTACTGTCACGAAAATCCTAGGGTCAGTTGCTTCCATAAACAGCCTGACCCTTTGCTTCCACATGCCAAAGGACTCTTTCCTACAAATTGGCAACTTCATTGAGCTCATTTCCTTTTGGTAGACAGCCATGGAAATAAACTTTTAATATAACCCTTGGGATCTTGCTTGGCTGTTAAGCCTTTTTAATCAACCTGGCTCTGATACCACTTGAAAGAACTTAGGGATTTAGATTAAATTACCTAGAGGGGGGGGGGTGAATAGTTTTTTTTTCTTTTTAATTTTAGGGTTGTTAGTAGCCTAATGAGCCTACACAAACAATTAAATCAAGCACAAACAATCACAGCCACTGTTAGAACCTAGTTAATTTGGATTAGGATCCCAACTCAAATAGGGGGAGATTGTTGGAACCTTAGTTTTGATTTGAGATAGGATCCACCTTTAGTATCCAAGTTTATATCATAACATATCTTATAACTTAGATTAAATATCCTATTAAGTTAAAAGGCTGAAAATAATATATATATAAATAATATACTAAGAAAAATATATATATAATAATAGGCTAAATAATATAAGAGAAAATAATATAAGTCAAACTGCGTTCGACGAACGTCGAACGACGCTCAGCATTCGTCGGACGGCGCCCGACGAACAGATTACTTTATAGCAGCGCTCGACAAATTATCAAGGAAGTTGCGGTCGACGAAATCCGAATAGCGGTCGACAAATTCCAAACAGAACAGCGGTCGACGAATTCCAACCAGAACAGCGATCGACGAAATCCAAAGATCTCAGCGGTCGACGAACAGCTCAGCAGTCTGCGTTTGACGAAATCCCAGCAGCGCTCGACGAAAGTCCTCTGCAGTTAATCAATGCTCAGAATATCATTTGGCGAGCTCAGCCCGACGAATGATGAGCTGAGGTCGACGAATTTCCGCAACATTTATTTTATATCATTTAGCTCGACTAAATATTATATATTTGCTGTCAGATTTATTAAAGCAATATTTTATTTATTTTATTTTATATATTGCTATATATATTGTTGATTTGACAATCCAGCCATTGCAGCATTAATTAATATAGCCGCTGCAGAAGCCAAAGACGGCAACTTATGTTCTCGAGAATCTGTGAAATAAAGGATATATTTATTATATTCCTTTCTGGTCGGCAAAAATTCAAACAGATAAATATACAACAGATAATATATATCAGAATATATATATATATATAGTTGTTATCTCTCGACAGAAGATAGAACAGAATATATTAACATTGCTGTACAGGAAAAGAAAGAAGAAGAGAAATACAGAGGAGCAAAAAGAAGAAGCAGATCATATATTATTATCTTCTTTTTGCTAACATATTTCTTGCAGATCATCTACAAGCTGAGACACCAAATCAACATCATTTGCTCAAGGAAGAAGAAGAAGAAAAGTATCACAACTTAGAGAAGGAGCTCCATTCATAAGGCTGTCATCTATTCTAAATCAGACAGGGGGAGCTTCCTTCATCATCATCATCAAGATCCAAACACAACTACCAATCAGGATCTTCATCAAGAGTCTTCTCAGCAAAAAGAGAAGAACAATAAATCTTTCCCTTTCTCCTTCCCCATCTTGTACAGGGTTAAAACTCCCTTCAAAAGTTTACCTGTTGGTGGCAAGACACCTGATCAAAAAATCTAGTTGGTTTATAAGCACCTGGTCAAAAGCTTATAGGTGAATTGGGCACCCGATCAAACCTCCATTGGTGTGTGGACACCCGAACAAAAACACCTTGGTGTGAGGGCACCTGATCAACAACCTCCAGTGGATTCCTACTAGTGGGTAGAAGAGTAGATGTACCCAGTTGAGTGTAACTACTATATATCTTGTGTCATCTGGTTGTGCTTTGGTTTGCTTTGTTTTATTTCTTATTTGTGCTGTGTATTTTATGCACTCTTACTGTTTGTAGTTATTACTCATACAACACACCTATATATATCAATTATTTTAAAACAAAGTTAAACAAGAGTTTTAATAATAAGAATAAGAACTAAAACTCTCCTTTCAGCCACAACAAAAAGAATTTTATAGTGGTTCCCCAAGTGATGGGTAGTCCACTGTCCCCCTACACCCCTCTAACTCCAATGTTAGATAGGGTCAAAGATACTCCTCCAAGTTATCTTCTTAGCTTTTAGAGCTTACACCACAAGTTCCGCAGAACTTCTCAGATCACAGATGATTCTACCTCAGGACAAAAGCCCCTACAGCTCAGAGCTATCACCAGCTCCTACCTCAGGCACAACAGCCCTACAACTCAGAGGAATCCACCTCCTACAACTCATACCACCTCCTAGTCCTACTTTAGGCAACAACCTATTACACTCTTCTCAGAGCTGAATAGCTCTTACAAAATAAAGTGATGATGGAATAATAACCTCTACTATTGATTCGATGTAATAATATATTTCAGCAGATGCTGATCTTGAGCTGTCCCTGGACTGGATGGTTCAGAGCAGCTCCACTGTCTTCTTCTTTAGGAGGAAGATAGAAGACTCCTATCTCTCTCTTGGATGAAAGCTTTGTTTACTGAAAGAGAGAACCACTTGTGTTCAAGGCAAGAAGGCTGTTGCAGCTTCAGGAAATTGCAGCCGGCTTTCTTTTTGCTTGAATCACTTTTCAATCGAGCAACGAGAGCGATGTTGATGCCCTAGCTTTAGCTTATATAGTACTATACATCTTCAATGACTATTTGCGCGACCTCCCTTGCCCATGCCGACAAAGACAATACTTTATTACCTTTTTGCACCTTTATCCACTTCTGGGCGGCGCCAGTCAATGCGAAATATGTTTGATCCTTATCTCAGCGGATTAACAGCTGAGAAAGTCTTCTTCTCAGCGATTGGTGCAAGCTGAGATAGCTACTCCATTTCAGCGGTTCAGCTGAGACGGCTCCTCATCTCAGCGGATTTGACCCTTCATCTCAGCGGTTCTGCTGAGACAAATCTTCATCTCTTAGGAGTTGATTTCTCCTGATCTTATGACATGATTGGCCCTTTTTCTTTGGGTAACCTAAGCCTGTATATCTTACAAAAATATGGCTTTATCAAATACATCATGTACTTAGTATTGTGAGTGATGCCTCTTCAAATCAAAGGAACATTGAGGGCAATATTCCCAACAATGTCCTAATTAAATAATAAGCAATTCAATGGGGACTAAAGTAACTTAAAAATTCTAGCAAAATTCCCCAAGGCTTATTTCCACCCCATGAAACTACCTACCAAGTTTCATGCCCTTCAATAAGTTCAATTTGCAACCTAGAGTTTGAACTAGGGTTCGAGGGCTCATCGACCCAAAACCCTTTGTGCGGAGGGGGGGGGGGGGGGGGGGGGGGGTCTTATGTGGTATTAAATCAGTGGCCAAGGTTTCATCAATTTTGGATGAGAGTTGACCACTCAACCCAACAAGTGCACTTTTGGCTTAATATCCCTTGGTTTGACCAATCTTGGGTTAGTTAAATACCCAACCAAATCAATCCCAAATGGGATGAAATTTTTACCAAAGTCATATCATGACCCTAAGGACCTCCTACCAAAATTTGGAAGGGTTTGGATGTTTCAAGACCCAAAAATGAATTCATACATGAATTATTAAATGTTTGCAAAAACCTTAGAACAAGGCCCTCCAAAAATTCTCATTTTGGGATATGTTATGTGTGTGGGTATATGTAGGATATGTTCCAAATTTTAGAACATTTAGATGGCTGGTTTAGTGGGGGCACACAATTCAAGCTCTAGTCAACCCTTTGTATAGGTTGCACCATTTTGAGTGTTGTGGTCAGGCCACTAGTCCAAATTTGATGAAACAAATTTTAGATTAAACTAGACCTCATGGCCTACAACTATTATGAAGACTACTTATTCTAAATCAGAGGTTAAGTATTTGTAATATTTAAAACCATACACTGCATATTATGTGACAGAAATCAAATAACATATTAAATCATTTCATTCAGGTCTGCGATTAACCGATCACACCAAATCGAATGGCTCTCAGTCATCGTCCCTAAGGAATGGACGGTCACCGACAGCCCGTCCATGGAGAATTTTGAACTTGATTTGCCGGCCACCCGCACCTCATCCCGGCCGGCAAATGCCCCCACCACCTTCGTCGAAGTGGTGGCCGACGATTGGCGGTGGTTTGTCAGCCGGTGGTGGCTAGAACTGGGTTTTCTAGTGGGGGAAAAAGGCTTGAAAACGAGACTTTTTGGGAGTTTGATTCGAGCCCCATTTGTCTCGAGTCAAGCCCCAATTTGACAGAGACCTAGCACTAGGCGAGGAGAAGAGGATCGGACATTTGATTGGTCATTATCCCTCGTGTTTCTCGGGTTGGCCATGAGAGGGAGAGTGCGCCTTGGAGCCATGCCGATTATGCACTTAAAGGGTTTGAATTCTTCAGGGGAGTGAGGGGTTTTCCTCCTTGGCATGCCCTGAGGGTGATAACAGCTCAATTGGGGCAAAGGGGGTGGTTATCCTGAAATGCCATTAATGGCCCTTAAGGGGAAATTTCAGTTTTGCTTGGGGGTGGTGAATAGGTCCATAATTTGGATGGGAGAAGGCTGGAAACTCCTCCTCTCCCCAAGAGGAGATGAATGGGGCCATTAATGGGGGAGATTGAAGGTTTCTTCTTCCTCACCATTAATCCCCCTTTCTCTCTCTTTCCATTGGGGGCATTCTCTCTCCTGGCCGAATTTCCTGAACTTGAATGGTCAATTCAGTAACCAACAACCCCATTAGCTAGTGGACCACTTCAATTGGGTCTAGCCCAAGTGGATTGGGCTTGATTAGGTCAAAATATGTCATTTTGACCTAAATTTTGGGTGGAGTTGACCATAGTCAATTTGACCATTTGGGTTGACCCCAATGGGTGGCTAGTGACCCATTAGCCTCCCCTAAGGGTTAAGGGGTCTAGGTAGGATTAATTTGGCAAGGTGGGGGCCAATTAACCCTTAATAGGCCACTTGACCAAAATAGGGCTATAATTGACTTTGGTCAAATTGGCCAAACTGGTGGCTGTTAAAATTTTTTGATTTGAATCGTTTAGGAGTGAGCAGGAGTTGCATCAACTGAGTTATAGCCAAACAACCACAATGCCACACAGCAACACAATAGTCTTTATTGAATCACAAAACTTCATTACATTTCGAGACATACATGGCGAGAAATGATTCATAAGAATCATGAAGGAGAGAAGAACAACGCACACCAAAACAAAACACAAATCTGGCGACCTGACAAAGCAAAGACCGCACAGACCGCTGCAGTCCAGAGACCGCCCAGCTTGTCCTGAGATCGCACGAACAGAATACAGGCAAGATGACTTACACTGCAAGACTGCCACCTCAGACTGCACGAACTGGAGCTTATTTAACTGAACAGAGAACAGAAGCTGTCGCCAGACCGCAACTCAGATCGCCTATCCACAGAAGGTTGCCTGATCGTTGAGCTCACTGTGAGCAGCACAAGAACAACATAAACCAGTCCGCAGACAAGCCGCTGCCGAACTGTTTATTCAAGCCACTGGGAAATCACCAAGGAAGGAGACCGCAACCTGTTGACCGCAAACCTGCGAACATAACAAACAGTCAACTCGCTTCCAAGTCCACCCAACCTCAAGGTTGAGACCGCACAAAACAACCCAGGCTCTAGTTCTTACAGTTATCGTTATGAATGACGGGCCCTGCACCCCTATTTATAGGCGAGAGGATGGATGTCGTCACCGCCGCAAGAGAGGTATAGTCACCACCCATCAGATTGCGAGCGGTCTCATAGAGCAGGTCGCGCGATCACACCACTTGGACAACATCCTGTCCAAGACCGCAAATCACCAGCAGACCGCGCACAAGCCGCGCGGACAAAGATCACTCCTTCCTTTGACCTCCTAGAGCAAACCAAGAACATCTGGCCGACTACAGACAAGTCCCCAGATCAACCTGCATAAGCCGCCCGGTCACAGCAGTTACTCAAGAACAGACCGTCCGGTCTTCTACAAAGACGATAGACCAACCAAGCAGATCAGACCGAGAAGAGACCGAAACATGCTAGAACAACCCGACCAATCATAGCAGGCCGCCAGAGCCAGACCGGTAGAACCAGACCGGCAGAGTACCAGCGCATAGACCGCGTGGTCCCTGTGGTCACCAATATAAAGACCGACAGCCAACTTCCACTTCACTTCAATAATTTCAACACCCCCCTTGAAGTGGGAAGTGGAAACTAACCCAAGTAAACTCCGCAACCGAGTAAACGGTCCCTTTGGCAGCGGCTTTGTGAAGATGTCTGCAACATTGTCCACACTTCGAACATGCTCGACCATAAGAGATCCTCCCAACACCTTCTCACGAATGAAATGGTGCTCAATCTCAATGTGCTTGGTCCTCGCGTGACAGACTGGATTATTAACCAGCTTGAGAGCACTCTCATTGTCCCCGCATAGCATAGTGGGACTTCGAACCTCATCATGAACGTCCTCCACCAACCTCCTGAGCCAAACGGCTTCCTGAGCTGCCAAGGCCGTAGCCTTGCATTCCGCTTGTGTGGTAGATACAGACACCGAGTCATGCTTTTTGCTGCACCAAGAAATAGCTGTGGGGCCCGCCATAAAGACATAACCAGACGCTGATCTCCGATCATCCACGTCTGCCCCATAATCAGCATCCATGTACCCATGCAACTCCAAGCTTGACCCTTTCCTATATAGGAGACCCAGATCAAAGGTCGACTTCACATACTTCAAAATTCCTTTTACCGCTAGAAGATGAGGCTTCCGTGGTTCCGCCATGTACCGACTCAGCTTGCCAACTGCATAAGCAATATCAGGCCTCGTGATCGTCAAGTAGATCAAGCTCCCAACCAGAGCTCGGAACACCAACGGTTCAGATAGAACTCTCCCCTCATCCTTCTGAAGTTTATGATGCTGTTCCAGAGGTATAGAGCTGCTCTTCACTTCCTCCATGATGAATCGTTGAACGATTCGCTCCGCATATCCAGCCTGAGAAATGAGCACTCCTCTCTCCCGCCTCTTGAGCTTATAGACCCACTTGCATGTCACAGGGGTAATGCCTTTGGGCCTGGGCACTAGAGACCAAGTCTCAATTTTCTTGAGAGCATCCATCTCCTCCTGCATAGCAATGTCCCACTGCTTCATGCCTTTAGCCTTCTCAAAGATCGAAGACTCCTGCTCATCCAAGGGACCAGTAAAAAACATGAGACAAAGCTCACCATGTTTCCTCCCGTGTATCGATGCGGTGGCTTGATAGTCCTCTTCGACCTCCTAAGAGGTTGCACCTGACTAACCAACTCCTCAGCTGCTTCTTCTGTGCTAGCTCCTCTTCCAGGCGATTTTGGAGCATCGCTCCCCCTGCTTCCAGATCCTGAAGCCTCCATCTCTGAGCTTGACACAGCTGGAGCTCCTGGTGAAACAGGCAACTCCACTTGAAGATTTTCCGCAGCCTTCCCTTTTTCATCAACCCTGCTCTCCGGTAGTTCAACTCCTGAACTCCCCTTGTAGGAAGTTACCTCATCGAACACCACATATCGAGATACCTCTGATCTCCGTGTTTCAGGATCCATGCATCTCCATCCATTCTTCCGCTCATCATATCCAACAAAGACTAGCTTCCTTGCTTTTGCATCTAGCTTTGTCCGAGGAGCATCAGGGATATGCACATAACAGATTGATCCAAACACCCGAAGGTGTGCAACACTTGGCTTCTCCTTGAACATCAGTTCATGAGGGGTCTTCATGTTGATAGGACTTAGAGGCATCCTGTTGATGACGAATGCCGCACAAGACATTCCCTCCGCCCAAAAGGACTTTGGGATACTCTTGGGATAAAGCTAGCATTTGCAGGTTTCCGTCAGATGACGAATCTTCTGCTCTGCAATGCCATTTCGCTGTGGAGTATGGGCACAAGTGAACTCTCTCCGGACGCCGTGCTTCCTGCAAAAACTTGAGAACTCACCAGAGGTGAACTCCCCACCATTGTCAGTTCTCAATGTTTTCACCCGCATGCCTAACCGACCTTCCACCAGCTCCTTGAACTCCATGAACTTCACAAAATCTTCCGACTTCTCTTTTAGAAAATACACCCAGACATATCTGGTGTAATCGTCGATCAACACCAACATATATCTGTTGCCTCCAAGGCTTGGGGTGGCAGTCGGTCCCATCAAATCACTGTGAATGCACTCCAACGACGCTTTGCATCTTGTTTGCGATTTATCAAATGGAAGTCGATGAGACTTACCAAACTGACATCCCGCACAAACATGACCGTCTCCATAGGAGGACAATCTAGGTAAGCCCTTGACAAGGCCCCTTACCGCCATAGCCTTCAATTTATCCATACCTACAAGCCCCAACCTTTCATGCTAGATAGTCGCGCTATCATTGGTCCTCATCTTGTCAACATAGGTACTTGTCGATAAAACGAACAAGTCCTTTATCTGCTTTCCAACATGAATTACATCTCCCTTTATTTCCGGTTGAGTTTTAAGAAACTTCACTTATGTTTTGCCAAACAGAACATGATAACCGACATCAACCACATTGGTCACAGAGAAGAGATTCTTCCTCATACCCGACACGTGATAAACACTCCTCAATGTGAGTGGACCCTTATCACTGCTCAGAGAGACAACACCTTCTTGTTCTACTGAATAAATAGAATTATCAGCCGTAATGATTGCATCGTTACTTGAGTAAGGCACCAAAGAAGAGAACTTTGATTCATCCCCGGTGAGGTGATGCCCACACCCTGAATCCATGATCCAATCGTCTTCGAAGTTGATGGCAGCCAAGGCCTTAACGAGCATCTCCGTCATATTGGCCACAAAGGCTCCTCCCCATCCAGCTTCATCAGACATTGGCTTCTCCTTCTCCGCTGCATGTCCCGGCTGAAGATTAACCCGACAATCCTTCTTGAAGTGGCCGGTCTTATTGCACCTGAAGCACCTTGGTCCCTCTCCCTTCTTCTTCCCATCAGACTTAGGAGCATAACCCCTATCCTGCTGACCTGAAGTAGAGGGGCAATCATAACCTGGCTTCTTCTTCTCCCACTTCTTCTTTTTCTTCCCAGAGAACAACACATCGCTATTTCCCACAGAGATAGAAGTCTCCACCATCTGTCTTGCCAAACTTTCCTGCGAAGCAAGTAAGTTTTCCAGCTCCAACAGAGATGGCTAATTTGCCCAACCCTGAACTGACGTCACAAAGGCAAGATACTCCTTCCGCAACCCGCGGATGATATGCCTCTTCAGTTTTGCCTCCGAGATGGGCTCATCAGGGTCCAATGCAGAAATCTCTGCTATGAGGTTCTTCATCTTGAGAAAGAAAGTAGAGATGGAAAAATCACCTTGAGAAGATTTCGCCAACTCATTTTCAAGAAACTGTAGCCGAGCTACATTCTTCTTATTGAACAGCCCGTCCAAAGACGTCCAAATCTCAGCAGCAGATTTACATCCAATGATGTGATCGAATAGCTCTGGTGAGATAGCCCTCTTTAGTGTGAACTCTACCTTTGTATTAGTCCTCCTCCAAAGTCTCACCTCTGCCATATTATCTCCTGCTAGATGAACTTCTTGTGTGTCTTCTCCTCCAACTATCTCTCATAGATCCTCGCCAAGCAAGTAACTCTCCATACACGACTTCCACTTCTTGAAGTTAGTCGATGTGAGGAGTTCAATACCAAGCCCTCTTGCGTATCCAGCTTCCATGGCAAACTAAATGTTTTCTTCTTCACAAAGACGATGGCAACTCAAGTTGATCACTGCTTATCCACTCCAACAACCTCCCTCTGATACCATGTTAAAATTTTTTGATTTGAATCGTTTAGGAGTAAGCAGGAGTTGCATCAACTGAGTTATAGCCAAACAACCACAATGCCACACAACAACACAATAGTCTTTATTGAATCACAAAACTTCATTACATTTCGAGACATACATGGAGAGACATGATTCATAAGAATCGCGAAGGAGAGAAGAGCAACGCACACCAAAACAAAACACAAATCTCGCGACTTGACAAAGCAGAGACCGCACAGACCGTTGCACTCCAGAGACCGCCCGACTTATCCTGAGATCACACGAATAGAATACAGGCAAGATGACCTGCACTGCAAGACTGCCACCTCAGACCGCACAAACTGGAGCTTATTGAACTGAACAGAGAAAAGAAGCTGTCGCCAGACCGCAACTCAGATCGCCTAACCACAGAAGGTCGCCTGATCGCTGAACTCACTGCGAACAACACAAGAACAACATAAACCAGTCCGTAGCCAAGCCGCTGTCGAACTGTTTATTCAAGCCACTGGGAAATCACCAAGGAAGGAGACTGTTGGGAAAATGATTTCTCTTAACCCCTAGAAATGAGTTAAAGAAAGAGTTTTATGAATGAATAACAAAGACAAAGTAAATATGCGTCGAATGGTATTCGACGCTACGTCGAAATAGAGTCGACGTCTTCTTCAGGATATGTCGAAGTAACTTTAGGAAGATTTCGACGTAGGTCCTGTCGACGCTACTCTGATTTCTAGTCGACGCATACAAAGAAGTCGACGCACCTTTGTCGACGCACATTCCTTATATCCCTCTCGACGTTGGGCTAAGATAAATTCGACGCTTACGTCGAATAGTAATCGACGCACGTCGATTTGTTTGACAGATTTGAATCTGCGCCAGATCTCTTTCCTTCTTTTCTGAAGATCTGATTTATATAGAATGATGTTAATATTTTATAGCCGTTCTGAATCATTCTTTCCTTCTATTTGATTCTTGGCTAAATTGATGAAATCTGTTTTGGATATTATTTGAAATCTAAATTGATATTTTCCATTTATGATTAAATCTGCTATGGAAATATTTCTCTCTACCTAAATCTCTGGCTGCTAATTGATTCCTCTCCTATAGTACTATCTTATTACACAGAGCTATAAAATAAAGAGCAAGTCGGCAGGAAAAAGCAGAAGAGTGATCCACCACACATTTTATGATATAGAGGAAAAGCTCCCAAAAGAAAAGAGAGATATTGAGAGAAAGCTCTGCAGCAACTTTCATCCATTTCTACTTCTGCTTCTGCTCACTGATCACTGCTGCAAAATCTGATTGCTCTCACTAAAAGAGAGAAAGGCTACAAATCTTCTTCTCTCTATAGAAGAAAGATTCAATTCTTAACTTGTGCTTCAAATCTTCTTGCTAGGAAGAAGATTCATTATTGGCTTTATTCCATTCTTTCCTTTTCATTCTTATTCACTATTGTAAAAGAGTTTTTAGAATCTCTCTTCAAAAAATTCAGTGTATTGGTTCTAAGAGTCTCCTTATCAAAAGACTCAGGGTGGTTCTAAGAGTCTCCTTATCAAAAGACTCAGTGCAAGTTAGTGAATTCCTACCAAGGGGGTAGAAGAGTGGACTACCCAAAGTTTGGGGAACCACTATATTTTCTTGTGTTGTGCTGTGGATTTTCTTTCTTACATTTGCTTTATTGTTTTAATTCTTGTTGGTGTGTGTGGGAAGCTCTAATCTGTGATCATACATATATATATATATTAACTTTGCACAAAATATTTCAAATCTCTATTCACCCCCCCTCTAGAGAAATCTAGTGAGGTTAACTGTGCACTTTCAATTGGTATCAGAGGCAGGTTGATCTAAAAAGGATAACTCCTTGATCAAAAAGATCCTACCCCATATATATATATTTTTCAAAACTATTTTTCACATGGCACAAATCAAAGATTATGCTTCCACCAGACCACCAATTTGCAACCTTGAAAAGTTTGCACTTTGGAAGACAAGAGTTAGAATTTATCTAAACTCTATTGATGATGAATTGTTTAATTCTATTTTGACAGGTCCCCCCAAGCCATTCAGGAAGGACTCAAGTGGAAAAGTGACTGAAACACTTGCTCCAAGAACTGAATGGACAGAGGATGAGAAGAAAGCCCAAGGACATGATGCCAAGGCTATGAACATTCTAGTCTCAACACTCTCAGATGAAATCTTTCAAAAGATTGCTGATTGTGAGTCAGCTAAGGAAGTATGGGAAGCTCTCACCAAAATGGTAGAAGGAAGTGCTGATGAAAAGAAAGACAAGAAGGCCCTATTAATCTCTCAATATGAAAACTTCCAAAAGAAAGAAAGTGAAAGTGTTGCTGACATGTACTCAAGATTCAGCCTCATAATTAATGAATTGAGGTCACTTGAAAAGGACATATCTCTCACTGAGATAAATGATAAATTGCTGACTTGTTTTCCCAGCACTTGGGATTCAAGAATCTGGCCAATTAAAGACTCCAGGAGTCAAGAAGAAATATCAACAGATGTTCTACTGGGTAAGCTGAAATCCTATGAACAGCTATTGAAAACCAGAGCTGAGAAAGAAAAGGCATCTCCACTCTCAAAAGAAAAGAGTATTGCATTGAAGGCTACTGAAGGTGGATCATCAACTAGTGATGATGAGCTGATCAGCTTGATGGCTAAAAAGTTCAAGAAATGGATCAAAACAGAAGAATCCAGAAGAAGAGAATCAAAAACCAGGTATAACAAAAAACCCTCTAAAGAGATTATCTGTTACACATGCAGGAAACCTGGACACATTGCTCCTGATTGTCCTAAGGAGAACAGCAGCAAGAAAGATCTGAAAAGTACAGATCCAAAGAAGAAGAAGAAAGGAAGAGGATTGATTGCTCAATCCTGGAGTGATTCAGAATCTGAAGAAAACACCTCATCAGATATTGATCAAGAAGATGTCAAGCAAGAAGAAACATGTCTGATGGCCACTGAGAAGCTTGAAGATACATCTATGGTAAATATACTAAATAGTATAGATTTCTCCTCCACTAATTTTGCACAAGTTTTCAAAGAATTCTGTTTAGATCTAATCAAATCTGAAAAAGGGGTAAAAGAATTAAGGATGGAGTTAAGAAAACTAAAGCAAGTAAACACATACCATAAAAATTATAAACTCAATCTAGAACTCTCAGAGGAAAACCTAAACAAAATCTATTTAGAAAATCTAACACTAAGGAAAGAGCTAGCAAAAGCTAAAGCCTTTGAGGATTCTCTAAATGGAAAAAATCAGAATATCAAAAATATCTCTGAAAATCTCACTAATAGATCTAATCAATTAAAACTGAAAGCTAATGAAGCATCTAAGTCTAAAGCACCCAGCAAATCTGTCTGGAAACACCCCATTCACTTCACCAGGGAAAATCATCTAGAAGAAGCAAGATCACAAGAAAGTCAAGAAACAACCACTCTTTTCAACAAACCTAATCCCATTATAAATAAAGGAATCTTAGGAAAGAATCCTAACAAGAATTTTGAATCTACGTCGAATTCATATCGACGCAATCAATCTGCGTCGAATCGTTATCAACGTACGTCGATTTTTAATCGACGCTTATACCAAAAGGCGTCGACTTCCTCTCCACGCACGTCGAATTCATATCGACGCAATCAATCTGACAAAAATGTCTCTCTGTTCAAAAAGTCTCCCTCCCTTTCCTTACACTATGAACACTATTTCTGTGACATCACCAAAACAGATTGGTATGATAGACCATTGCCCCAAAAGGAGGAAGGATATTCTGAAAAACCTACTTATTCCTTCATTAGTTCTGATTATAAGAAGGGACCCCAGCTGAGCAGGGTTCAAACTAATGTTTAAAATTTTTATGTGCAGATGTACCACATCTCCAGGCTTGTGTGGTACTTGGACAGTGGATGCTCCATGCACATGACAGGATGCAAAAACCTGCTAAACAACTTTGAGGACAGACTTGGACCATCAGTAACCTTTGGAGACTCTAGCTGTGGCCAAACCAAGGGATTTGGAGACTTCATTGAAGGGAAGGTCACCTTCAAGAATGTGGCAGTAGTCAAAGGACTAAAACATAATCTGATAAGTATAAGTCAGATATGTGATAATGGTAAGTATGAGGTAAAATTCACCATACTACTCTGCCATATTATTGATACCAAGACTGGTGCCACAGTACTTAAAGGAATTAGAAAAGGTAAAGTATATGTAGTAGACTTCAGTTCCTCTCCCACAGAAGTATGTTTATTCAATAATATTATTGATAAAAGTGAATTATGGCATAGGAGACTAGGTCATCTAAACTACAAAACAATTAGTAAACTAGCAAAAAATAACCTAGTGAGAGGCCTACCAAAGGGTAGATACTCTAAGGATTCTCCATGCAGACCTTGCCAACTAGGAAAACAAACCAAATCATCCTTCAAACCAATTGGTAAGGATGACTCTCCAAGGATCCTTCACTTGCTCCACATGGACCTCTTTGGTCCCATATCTACTCAAAGCTTGGGAGGAAAATCCTATACCCTAGTTATTGTAGATGACTACTCTAGATATAGTTGGGTATTCTTTCTAAAGGCCAAGTCTGAAACCCATCAGACTCTCTCAAAATTCATAAAACAAATTCAATCTGAATTCAACAGTCAGGTATCCATAATAAGAAGTGACCATGGAACTGAATTTGAAAATCAGGCTATGAGTAGTTTCTGTAATGAAATAGGAATCAAACAAAATTTCTCAGCACCTAGAACTCCTCAACAAAATGGAGTTGCTGAGAGGAAGAATAGAACTTTAATAGAATCAGGAAGGACCTTGCTTGCAGAATCAGGATTAACAAAAACCTTTTGGGCTGAAGCAGTCAATACTGCAAATTATGTTCTAAATAGAAGCCTCATTCATAAAACTAAGTTAAAAACTCCTTATGAACTCCTGAAGGGAAAAACACCTATTGTCAAATACTTTAAAATTTTTGGGTGTGCTTGCTTTATTCTAAATAATGGAAAAGATCATCTTGCAAAGTTTGACAAAAAGTCTGATGATGGAATATTTGTGGGATATGCATCATCCAGTAAAGCTTATAGGTGCTATAACAGGAGAACTCTGAAAATTGAAGAATCTATGCACATTGTGTTTGATGAAACTAACATGTTGATTAAGGGGGAGGATACTCCCACCAACTCTTTTTCACAGGAAAGCAAAAGCATAGAAATCCAGCATGAGCAACTAGCTCTAGAGAACAAAGAAAATGAAAGAGAATACCAGCTAAAGGAACCAAGTGAGGAATCTGAACAAGAACATGAAGAAAGTTCAGAGAGAAGCTTTCAAAACCAATCTCCACAAGAAAACTTGGTCCAGGAAGAACAGTTTGATAATGATCACATTGAGAATGAAGAAGAAGAACAACTAGCAGATCCCAGGAGAACAGGGATCAATTTGAGAGATCACCCAAAATCTCAAGTAATTGGAAATCTCAATACTGGAGTAAAAACAAGGCATCAAGTTTCAAATGGAGTAATGCTTCAATGCTTCTTATCACAAGTTGAACCAAAGAAGTTTGAAGAAGCAAACTGTGATCCTCATTGGATTTTGGCCATGCAAGAAGAGCTAGGCCAATTTGAGAGAAACAAAGTATGGAAGTTAGTAGAAAGACCCAGTAACTACCCAGTGATTGGCACAAAATGGGTATATAAAAACAAGCTAGATTCCACTGGAATAATTGTCAGGAACAAGGCAAGACTTGTGGCACAAGGATACAGACAAGAAGAAGGAATAGACTACAATCAAACCTTTGCTCCAGTAGCCAGATTGGAAGCAATTAGGCTCTTCCTTGCCTATGCAGCTTTTATGAAGATGAAGGTATATCAGATGGATGTCAAGAGTGCTTTTCTGAACGGTGACCTTCAAGAAAAGGTATATGTAGAGCAGCCACCAGGTTTTGTCAATCCTTCTTCTCCTACTTTTGTTTATAAGCTTAACAAAGCACTATATGGTCTTAAGCAAGCTCCCAGAGCTTGGTATGACACTCTCTCTAACTTTCTTTTAGAAAACTCTTTTGAAAGAGGAAAAGTAGACAAAACACTCTTCACTAGAACTCATAAAAACCAACTCCTTCTTGTTCAAATATATGTAGATGACATCATATTTAGCTCCACTCATCCTAAACTTTGTAAAAGATTTGCTGATCTAATGCAATCAAAATTTGAAATGAGTAGCATGGGTGAACTCTCCTACTTTCTAGGACTTCAAGTGAAACAAAGTAGTGAAGGAATCTTTATCTCACAATCAAAATATACTAAAGAACTAATCAAAAAATTTAGTATGGAGTCAGCCTCCACCATGAAAACACCCATGGCAACCAATGCCATTATAGAAAAAGATGATAAAGGAAAATCTGTGGATCAAAAGACTTATAGGGCAATCATAGGATCCCTTCTATATCTAACAGCCAGTAGACCTGATATAATGTTTGCCACTTGTATATGTGCTAGATTCCAAGTTGATCCAAAAGAATCCCATCTCACCTCTGTTAAAAGGATTCTTAGATACCTTAAGGGAACTCCTGAACTAGGGCTATGGTATTCAGCAGAAACCAACTTTGAGCTAACAGGTTTCTCAGATGCAGACTATGCAGGCTGTAGGGTTGATAGAAAAAGCACCTCTGGCACTTGCCAATTCCTAGGTGACAGGTTAATCTCATGGTTTAGTAAGAAACAAACCTCAGTCTCCACCTCAACAGCTGAAGCTGAATATATAGCTGCTGGGAGCTGTTGTTCACAGATCCTGTGGATGCAAAATCAGCTCCTTGATTACAAACTAGAAGTCAATAACTCTAAAATTTACTGTGATAGCTCCAGTGCTATATCCATAGCATCTAACCCAGTTCTTCATAGCAGAACCAAACATATAGAAATTAGACATCACTTTCTTAGAGACAATGTAGAAAAAGGTAAGATAACCTTAGAATATATACCTACAGACAGTCAAAGAGCAGATATCTTTACAAAACCTTTGGATGAAACCAAGCATAATTTCTTCCTCAACACCCTAGGAATGCTTGATGGAAGTCTGTAAAGCATGATTGCTGAGAAAATCTAAACAAATCAGAGCTTCTAAGAAAAACTTACTGGAGATGCGTCGAATCAAAGTCGACGCACCGTCGAGTTGATCTCGACGCTAATACTGACCTCCTTCAGTTACTGATACGTCGACTATCCATCGACGTACCGTCGAATTTTCATCGACGCATATCTCAACAAAGCTTGAAGATATCAAATCCATATCTATGCTTACGCTGACATCTAAATCGACGCAACATCGATTTCAGGTTACATTTAGAATCAAATCCCTACTTCCTTTTTCTGCCTATTGAATTCCTCGATTTATGTTTCCTTTCTCGACGCTTCATCTACTTTAAATAGCACCTCGTATTTCATAACGAATACATCTCTGAACCCGCCAAAAACTTCTTCGTCTACCTCTCTCTCTCTCTACAATGGCACCTACTCCTGTTCAAGCCGACCACGTCCAAGCAATACATGCTGCTCTGAAAAATCTCCTTAAAGACTTTCAGACTCGTCTACAAAGCTTCTCTGATGAATGTGCCAATATGATCGCCCACTGTGAAGCAAAGCTGGCCACTCTATCTGCATCTCTTCCTGAGCTGCATATCCTTCTTCGAGAAGTTTCTCTGTCGCCACAAAGGTTTACATCCTTCATACAGGATTTAAACCAGGGGGAGAGTTGCTCCAGAAACCCCTCTCACCAGGTTCCAGTCTTCTCAAATCATTCTGACTACACCTTTAACAAACACTTTGGTGAATCTTCCTCTTACAACACTGAAGGGGAGCATGCTGTGGATTCAGCATTCAGAATTGATATTCCTAGTATCCAGGGGGAGATTCCTGTAGAGAATCTGCCAGTAATCCAGGGGGAGGAAGAAGCAGCCATCTCTGATGATTGGAATGGGCAAATATGGATTGACACACCCTTATGCGAGGAAGAACTTCAGCATCATTCTCCTGGTTTCTCGGCCAGTTATATCAAGCTTAAGACTCCTTTGCTTGAGGATATCCCTACAAAAGAGTCTGGAGGAGACATTCATTCATCTACAGAAATCAACCTACCAAATATTTCTCTGCCCTCTATTACAGATCATCTAAGAACTCTTCTTGAAATAACTCCTTCTCCACCTAAAAAGAAATCTCCTCCTCTTCCTCCCTTACCTTCTTCTCTACCTCCTTTGCTACCTCTACCTCCTCAAGTAGCAAGACTCTCTAAACAAATAACTCCTAGGCAGAGTGCAGGAGGACAGATAAAAAGAAAAAGGGAAGTCACTCCTCACTGGCAAAATTTCTCTAAAGAAGAAAGGAAGGAGTATGCAAAAGAAAAGAAATATAGAAAGGCTATTGAAGAAATAAAAAGATTTGAGAAGGTACCCATTCCTTCTAATCCTATAAAGGACTATCATGATCCTGACATGGAAAAGAGACATGAAGAGATAAGAGAAAGAGAAGCATATGAATATGAAGCAGCTAGGAAAGAAGTGGAAGATAAAAGGAGGGCTTGGATGGAAAAGATCAACAAAGGAATGACTAAGGAACAAATCCTTGCTGAATCTTCTATCAAAATTCCAAATAAATTGTTTGATGTTGAAGCCTATCGAAAGAAGAATCCTCAAGCAGGGATTACTCTGAATAAAGGTCAAATGAACAAGAAAGGTATAGGATGTACAGAAGATACATACATACCCTACAAAAAGCCATCAAAACCTCCAAGGCTAGACAAATGGCTCAACTCTCCATGGAAAGGAAAAGGAAAAATGCATGAAGTCCCTGAGAAACAAGAACCTGAAAAGAAGAAACCCTATAGGCCAAAGGTTGACAACAAAGGACCTCCTGAGCCCAAACCTGCTCAAAAAGAATCTCACAATATTACTATTGAAATGATTGATGAAAAGGCAGCAATCATTATCAGCAAAGGCTACTCCTTAAATGACACCATCCCTGAGGGTGATAAGCTCTTGGCAAAATTGCATACCATCATCAGGAATGTCCAAGAAAGACCTGATAGAGCCAGGGGATACATTTTTGATGCTATTAATGATTTGTCTAGGAAACTTTATTCTGCCTTTGTCAACTTCATGTACAAAAAGAAGTTTCTAGTTTAAGACAAATACTTGTCATAAGCTCTCTTTATTAACCTTCTTTTCCAATCAATATATTTCTCATTTATGCAAATTATTGTGGTATGAGTTGATTTTATGCTAAGACAATTTCTCCTTAAAAAGGGTTAAGACAAATAGGGGGAGATTGTTGGGAAAATGATTTCTCTTAACCCCTAGAAATGAGTTAAAGAAAGAGTTTTATGAATGAATAACAAAGACAAAGTAAATATGCGTCGAATGGTATTCGACGCTACGTCGAAATAGAGTCGACGTCTTCTTCAGGATATGTCGAAGTAACTTTAGGAAGATTTCGACGTAGGTCCTGTCGACGCTACTCTGATTTCTAGTCGACGCATACAAAGAAGTCGACGCACCTTTGTCGACGCACATTCCTTATATCCCTCTCGACGTTGGGCTAAGATAAATTCGACGCTTACGTCGAATAGTAATCGACGCACGTCGATTTGTTTGACAGATTTGAATCTGCGCCAGATCTCTTTCCTTCTTTTCTGAAGATCTGATTTATATAGAATGATGTTAATATTTTATAGCCGTTCTGAATCATTCTTTCCTTCTATTTGATTCTTGGCTAAATTGATGAAATCTGTTTTGGATATTATTTGAAATCTAAATTGATATTTTCCATTTATGATTAAATCTGCTATGGAAATATTTCTCTCTACCTAAATCTCTGGCTGCTAATTGATTCCTCTCCTATAGTACTATCTTATTACACAGAGCTATAAAATAAAGAGCAAGTCGGCAGGAAAAAGCAGAAGAGTGATCCACCACACATTTTATGATATAGAGGAAAAGCTCCCAAAAGAAAAGAGAGATATTGAGAGAAAGCTCTGCAGCAACTTTCATCCATTTCTACTTCTGCTTCTGCTCACTGATCACTGCTGCAAAATCTGATTGCTCTCACTAAAAGAGAGAAAGGCTACAAATCTTCTTCTCTCTATAGAAGAAAGATTCAATTCTTAACTTGTGCTTCAAATCTTCTTGCTAGGAAGAAGATTCATTATTGGCTTTATTCCATTCTTTCCTTTTCATTCTTATTCACTATTGTAAAAGAGTTTTTAGAATCTCTCTTCAAAAAATTCAGTGTATTGGTTCTAAGAGTCTCCTTATCAAAAGACTCAGGGTGGTTCTAAGAGTCTCCTTATCAAAAGACTCAGTGCAAGTTAGTGAATTCCTACCAAGGGGGTAGAAGAGTGGACTACCCAAAGTTTGGGGAACCACTATATTTTCTTGTGTTGTGCTGTGGATTTTCTTTCTTACATTTGCTTTATTGTTTTAATTCTTGTTGGTGTGTGTGGGAAGCTCTAATCTGTGATCATACATATATATATATATTAACTTTGCACAAAATATTTCAAATCTCTATTCACCCCCCCTCTAGAGAAATCTAGTGAGGTTAACTGTGCACTTTCAGAGACCGCAACCTGCTGACCGCAAACCAGCGAACATAACAAACAGTCAACTCGCTTCCGAGACCGCCCGACCTCAAGGTTGAGACCGCACAAAACAACCCATGCTCTAGTTCTTACAGTTCTCATTATGAATGACGGGTCCTGCACCCCTATTTATAGGCGAGAGGATGGATGTCGTCACCGCCGCAAGAGAGGTACAGTCACCACCCATCAGATCATGAGCTGTCTCACAGAGCAGACCACGTGATCACACCACTAGGACAACATCCTATCCAAGACCGCAAATCAGCAGCAGACCGCGCACAAGCCGCGCGGACACAGATCACTCCTTCCTTTGACCGCCTAGAGCAAACCAAAAACATCTGGCCGACTATAGACAAGTCGCTAGATCAACCTGCATAAGCCGCCTGGTCATAGCGGTTACTCAAGAACAGACCGTCCGGTCTTCTACAAAGAAGATAGACCAACCAAGCAGATCAGACCGAGAAGAGACCGAAACATGCTAGAACAACCCGGCCAATCACAGCAGGCCGCCAGAGCCAGACTGGTAGAACCAGACCAGCAGAGTTCCAGCGCAGAGACCGCGTGGTCTCTGCGGTCACCAATATAAAGACCGCCGACCAACTTCCACTTCACTTCAATAATTTCAACAGTGTCCCCATGATGGGGCATTTTGGTCCATTGGGTCCCTAATATCCGTATAAGGGTAGGGGCAAGGTCAATTTGCCATGGTGGATGCCAACCTAATTGGGCTACTTTGACTAATTTAGGGTTAGGGTTGACTTTGGTCAACTTGGCCTCTTTGGTTGAACCCAATGGGTCCTTGGTGCTCTAAGGGAACCCTAGTGGGTTAGGGATGTTATGGTGGGGTCAAAGGGTCAAGGTGAGGCCCTAAAGTCCAACCCTAGGCTTGGTAACTAGAAATTGCTATTTGCAGACCACTATGGTTTTCCTCCTTGCCTAAGTTCACGTGGTCTTTTGTGCTTCCTAGGGTTTTGTCATGACCTTGTCATGACAAAACCATCTTAGGGGTCTTGTTGTGTAAGGTATTTACAAATCCCAATACATAAAAATAAAAATTTCGTCCCCGAAATTCAGGTTAGGACTGCGGGTTTTCTACCGTAAGTGATTAAATATAACATCCCAAAAAGTTAAATTATACCTGTCGCAAAGAGCTCTGGATACTTTTGCTGCATCAAGTCCAGTGGCTCCCAGGTGTGCTCCTCCTTTCCATGATTTCTCCACAGGACATTGACCAGCGGGACCTTCTTGCGTCGCAAGACTCGCATCTCAGTGTCGTCTATCCGGACCAGCTCCAGGTGAACCGATCGATCAGTAGCTACTGACCCCTCTGTAGTAGATATCTGCTGCTTTGGCCGTAGTAGATCCCTCATAAGAGAGGAGATGTAGAAGAAGTCGTGCAATCCTGCTAACTCCGGCGGTAGCTCCAGCCTGTAAGCCAAGGGGCCGATCCGCTCCAGGATCCTGTTGGACCCCATATATCTCGGACTGAGCTTCTTCCGCCCGCGTACCCGCGAGACTCCAAGCATCGGACGTATAATCAAGAATACCCGATCTCCCACCTGGAACTCTACCATACGATGTTGTGCATTGTAATACTTGGCCTGCCTGCTCTGGGACTCCAACATCATGTCTCGAATCAGCCGCTCCTGAGCCTCAGTGTCCTCCACGAACTCTAAGTCAAGTGCCTTGGGATTCGCATCCTGGAACCAAGACAATGGAGTCATGCATCTCCGTCCGTATAATGCCTC
The DNA here is from genome assembly GCA_033032865.1 of Dactylorhiza incarnata. Lineage (NCBI taxonomy): Eukaryota > Viridiplantae > Streptophyta > Magnoliopsida > Asparagales > Orchidaceae > Dactylorhiza > Dactylorhiza incarnata. Next base: position 8,350,601 of record JAWHQI010000068.1, read on the forward strand.
ATAGGTTGCCATATCTATGCTAGTATGGTGACTATTGTTGTATGAGAACTCGACTAACGACAATAGTCTTTCCCATGGCTCCCCGCGGTCCTGAATGCATCGGCGTAGAAGACCCTCTAAAGTATGGTTAGTATGCTCTGTTTGCCCGTCTGTCTGAGGATGGAATGCGGTGCTGAATGTCAATTGGGTGCCCAGGTAAGCCCGCACCACTCTCCATTCCCAAGATGTAAACTGTCCATCCCGATCCGACACGATCGTCCTAGGCACACAATGGTATCAGACAAACTGCTCCACAAACCTCTGTACTAGTTCACCGACCGGAGTGTCCTTCCTGTCTGGAATGAATCAGGCCACCTTCGTCAACCTGTTGACGATCACCCATATCAAATCATTCCCCGCATGTGATCGGGGAAGACTATGTATAAAATCCATCGCGATGTCGTCGAATTTCCACTCCGGCACCGGGAAAGCCTGCAATAGTCTGTTGGAACACGGTCTTCCGCATCTCCTAGGTTTGAGAATAACAAATCCTATGTGTATTTGATCTTGTGTGTTCAAGTGTGCAGGTTAACATAGTCCACGTGACTCAAGGAGTACTCATGTGTCTGCCCCCAAAATTGAGGCCAAAATTCAAACAAGCTCACTAGCGCCGGCGGTAGCGATAGCGCCCGGCGCCAGCATTGATTAGCTCGATTCCGGCAGCATTTTTAGAAGGAGCTAGCGCCCGGCGGTAGCTACTAGCGCTGGCGGTAGCATGGCGCACAAGAGGCATAGAGCAAATTGTTGCCACGGATGGGAGATTCGGTCGCGCAAGATCATTCCTAATCCGGGCTAGCGTCGGCGGTAGCGCTAGCGCCGGCGGTAGCGTGAAGGCTATAAATTGGATGCTTTGGCTCCGAATTCATCATCCTCCTCCAATCCCAAACTCCAGAGCTTCGTGCCACAGCAGAGAGAGGAAGATTCAGAGCGATACTCCCACAATTCCATAAAGCCTTAAGGAGATCCGTGGAGAAGATTTCAACACGCGTCATCATCGTGATGAAAGGCCGCATCGACTACGATCATACTCTACGGGCCTTCGTCCACTTCTCCAATAGATCCACTTAGAGGGAGTTTTTATATTATTGTCTTTTCATTTCATATCTTTTCTGTAAATGGTAGTGAAATCGCCTCGTGTTGGCGACTAGGTTTGGGGTAGGACTTAGGGATGAAATTTGACTCGTGTTGGCGACTAGATCTAGGTTAGGTCTAGGGGGTGCTCGAGGCCTTTCTGGGGATAGATCGGCTAGAGCGGCTTGAGGCCGTATCTGGGGAGAGATCGGCTAAAGCCAACCGGTTCGTGGGGATACGAGTCGGTATAGAAAACGAAAAAGAATTTTTATTAGTCGCCTCCGATTTCTAGCGTCATAGAAATCAAGTTTTGTAAAACATTATTTGATATTAATAAAGCATATCTCTTTATTATTGTTTTACTTGATGTCTCTTTATTAATCTTGCAATATTCCGAAGTTTTTCTAAATATAATCTAAAGTTTTTGAAAACCCTTATTCACTCCCCCTCTAAGGGCGCCGACCGATCCAACAAGTGGTATCAGAGCGAGGTTATTCCAATCGGCTTAACAACCAAGAATAATGACATCTCATGATCTCGCTTCTACTAGTGGGGGAGATTTTTGTGAAGAGGAAAAATCACTTTCACCACCTTTATTTGAAGGGACAAATTATAAAGGATGGAAAATCTTAATTGAAAAATTTATTAAAACTTTAGACATCGAAGTTTGGAATTTAGCAATAGCAAGACCCGCAAATGAATCAAATAAAAAAGAACTTCAATTAAATGCAAAAGCTAAACACTATTTGTTTTGCGGTCTATCAAATGAAATTTTCAAATTGATATATTGCTTTTCAAGTGCATATAAAGTATGACAATTTCTTGAAGAAATTTATGATTCTCCATCTACAGGTATGGAACAATCGCAAGAACCGGAGAATATGCAAGCGTGCACAAATCATCAAGAATGCCCTCCTCATGACGAATCAATGGAGCACACATCAAAGGAAAGAGATGAAGCAATCTTACTTTTGGAAGAGGAGTGCCAAGAAGAATACAAAGGAACATTATGTTCAAATCCTCCCTCATCCAAAAGCAATGTAAGGAAATCAAACTTCATCGCTTGTACTTCCATTTCTACTTTACAATTGCTATAAATTACAAAGCGCAAACTTAAGAAACTAAAAAATGCAAATTGCAAATTGCGCTTAGAAAATAAAAATTTAAAAGCAAAAGTTAAAGTAGTATCAAAATCTGATTTATCTAGCTTTACTCATGTCACTTCAATTGAAAATACAAAACCTTGTCTTGATTGCAATAATATTAAAGAAAAAATTAAGGAACTTGAAAAAGAAATTATTTTTATGAAAGAACAAAATGAAAAATTACATTTAGAAAATTCATCTTTGATAAATGATTGTGCTAAGTGTAAAGAATATAAAATTGAAATTAAAGAGATGGATGAAACATTTGATGAATATAGAAACAACTATCAAGATCATATTGATTCAATTGTTTTCATTCTTAAAAATAGCACAATCGCTTATAATAAAGCTAGACATAATTTAAGAATTAAAAATGATGAATTAAAATCAAAAATCAACTTACTTATGAAAATTGTAAATACAAATTCACAAAATCAAACAATATCCAAAAGCAAGATGAATACAAATATGAATATCTTACTTAAACCTAATATTGGGAATAAGAAACAAAAAGCTTTTGGAAATCATAAACCAAGTCTTGAATGGAGACCAAAAAGCAAAAATGAAAACTTAAATGCAAGGATCCATTCATCACATTCTTTTCCCAACTTAAATTCAAATGAAAACAAATTTCCATTATATAATAAATTCAAGAGTAAAAATTATGGAAATTTGAAAAACAAAAATTACATTTTTTCATGGTACGAATGGAAACTCATACTTAAGAATGACACATTAATGTCAAACGAAAGGGCCCATTCAAACATATCTCCCCAAAAGAAAACACGATGTATTTGGGTACCCAAAGGAACCGTCACTCCCGGTCCTCTTTGGATACCTAAATCTCTTATTCATTAGTATCCCATCATTTGCATGAAGTAGAAATCAATTAAAATGAAATACACAAATTTCTACTTCATGATGTGCTTTAATGTCTTTTCTATCTTTTTCTTTTTGTTTTCTTTTAAACTATCATGTCATGGTCATCCTATACAATATTGAAAATATGATTTTATCTCTTAAAAGCTTAATATGGTTTTATAAAACAAATTGATCAAAATTCAAAATCATATTTTGATGACCTATCTTTTATTATTATATTCATTGCTTCTAAATATCTTATATTATCCATATGAATCAAACTCTAAATTTGCTATAAGATATTTCAAATTAAATCCGGTTACTAGATTTTTAGCCTTCACCAACAAGTGGATAAAATTCTGAATTTGCTATGAGATATTTATCTAAATTAAAAAGAAAAACACATAAGACATATTGAAAGATTAATTGTCATAAATATTGATGCCATACGCACCACCATGATCTATTGATATCTTTTGCTAAAACTTTCTAAAATCATAATTCATATCAATAATCATCTATCACATTTTATATAATGACAATTGGTATTATAATTGCTTACTATGGTTGGTATATTATGTGTATATTGTGATTTATTTCTAGTTTAGACCTTTGAATCATTTTGATATTAAATCAAATAGAATTGTCACTCCATTCTAGGTCTCTAAGTTGAAACACAATCAAACTTTGGCAAAACATTAATCTCAAATTTATCATACTAACATTGACACCTAAAGAATATTTATATCTATGTTAGGTTTTATATGTCAGGGCATATCCAGGTTACTATTTGCGTGAACATTACTCCTATTTTTTTTAAACATGATATCTTGGGTTTTCATTTCCTATTTTTTTTAAGTTATAAGCACAAGCCTTTGAAATATCATAATAAAGATATAAGAAAATATGTCTCATGCGATGGTTAGGTAGTCTAGTCATATAAGAAAATCGCTAAACGTTTCATGCAATTTGCACTATCTAAACATCTCCGAAAAATCTAAAAATTCAGCATGAAACTACTAATGGGACACCTAATCAAGTTCAAGCATCAAAATTTTTAAAACCCTAAAAAATCACTTACTGTTTCCCGCGCTAGCGCTAGCGCCGGCGCTAGCGTCGAGGTTCATTTTTCTATAATTTTAAAATTTTGAAAAATCCCTTAAAATATATAAATCTATATTTTCTACTTAGTTTTGCACTTCCGTGTTTCTTTATTTTTTGAAAAATCAAATACAAAACTACAAAAACCAAATTACAAAAAATATGTTTTTTTTCTCGCTTGTGTTGTTTCCTTTATTTAAAGTTCATCTTTATGCAAAAATCAAATATAAAAATTACAAAAGCAAAAATTACAAAAATATGCTTTTATTTGTAAAAATCAACTACAAAAATATAAAACAAAACAAAAACAAGTACCAAAATTATTCTTCTGAACTTAACTTTTCTATGTATCTTGCGAAAGGGTGATTTGGGCTATCATCCCATCATATCACCTAGTACCGGGCGAACCTCTCACAAGGTAGCCCTCGGGAAGTCCAAGATCAATTTTATGAGTTCAAACTTTAAATAAAAATTACTCTTTAAAAATATCAAAAATATTGTATGAACTTCATTGAAAATCAAGCATGATTTAATCTATTATTTAGAACTTCTATAATGTTGCAATTTATCTTTTCAAACTACTTTGAACATTGCCTTCATCATGCTTTGATACATCTATTAATATGTGCATAATTTATATTGAAAAAGTTGTGTAAAATAATGCGTAGCATGCCTCTAAGTATAAGTAATGTTTTATGTTTGATAATGATCGCAATTCACTCACTTATTTTGGCATTGTCTACTTATGTGTTTAATCTAAGAATGTTTATGTATGTTTTGTAATAGTACAATGAATTAAAATTGCACAAGTATCTTACCTACACAACCTTTATTTGCACTTTTAAAAGTTAAGAAAAGTGGTTATCTTTTTCATAAATTATATTGGTTTGCAAAACAAGTGTATTCGGAGAACTTTGTACAAAACAAAATCATAAAATAAAGTACAAAGATAATTCCACCAAGCACTACTTGAACCTCCTGATAAGTCTTAATAAGCATTGTGAGGTTGAGCACCTTGGAAAGAATAATAAAGTATCTTGTGCAAACCATAACTTTCTTTCAAAATAAAAACCACTTATTCTTAAGTACACCGGATCACAATAAAAATCAATCTTGAAGAATAAAACTATGTGATCCCCCAAGCACTACTTTGCACCCTGATAAGTCTTGATGAGCATTGTGTGTGCAGAGCACCTTGGTTGTTGTACATTTTTCTTTGTGCAATGAAGTGAGTGGAAGTAAAAATATTTGTGTTTTATTGTGCTCTTTACTTTACATATTACTTGTATTTTTGATTAAAACATTTGTTTACTCTATTCAAAATACACTTTTATGCACATCATTATCTTCCATAACACTTCTTCTCATGAGTATTGGATCCTAATGCTAATTCTATACAATGAGTGAATCTTTTCGCCGTCGGCCCCTAGCGTGGACTACTACTCTTTATTTATGAAATGCACTAGATAACCTAGCATGCTTTCTACAATGTTTGGTATGTTTTGAAATTGTGAATTAAAGTAACATTGTAGTAATCTCTTTTTGATAAGATTATTTCATGCTTGGTTACTGTATTGTCAAAACAAAAATTTTAAATGCAAAATGATTTACAAAAACATCTTCTTTTTGAAATTGAACTCATATATCTTTTTATGAACCATCATTGATTACCATAAGATGTTTTTTGTACTTCTATATGTCTTCCGCATCATAACCATATAATTGTTTTACCTTGCACTTTAATACTTATTTAAAATCTTTCATCTTGTGAGCATCATCACTTGAATCTTCAAATTCCTTTCTTGCAACAAGTGGTAGACTTGCTTGGTAAACTTTATATTGGTTGAATTTTTTTTCTTATAACTCTGATCTATTTCTATTCTAAACACTCCTCCAACAAGTGAAATATTGCTTATAAAACATCTCTTTTTTAACTTAAACTCTTATTTAGTATTATGATGTTTCATTTTCGAAATCTTCCGCAATACTCAAACTCTGATTCATTCATGAATTTCAATATAGCTATGTGAGTTTTATTTCAAAAATTCAAATAAAAATATAAACCTATATGCTATGATATTTCCCATTTGATTTAAATGCTAAATGTTTCCAATAATTGTTATCCATGACTTCATTTCTCACCATAGCGGGGGCGTAGGGTTGTAGACATTAGATAACCTTATCTCTAGTCATGTCTTGTCCTTAACCGGGGAGGGTTCCAGTGGGGCCTTGCGAGGCACTGGGGGAAAAGAGTGCTAGGTTAAGTTTTTGTCTAGTGTTTGCATATGGGATTAACACCCCAACCTACGACATGTTTGCATCTCCTCATGCCCATCCGTCACTTAGTACGGGGCTAGGGTGTTGACATATTGTCTGGGTAGATTGGTTACTTGGAAATCATGATTTTTTTATGCTTAAAACTATTATTTAAAGGGAAAATCATTATTTTTTGCTAAACTCTGATTTATAAAAGGGGGAGAACTACAAACAAAAGGGATAAAATAAGTCATGACTCTGATCATTTTCAATGAAAGACAAGTCTAAAACTCCTTATCATTTACTTAAAAAGCTCGATCATGCCTTCTCTTTTATTTACACATTTTTAGTGCTTTGTTTCCCTACCCACTTTTGCTAATAACAAAGGGGGAGAACTAACATGATAAAATGCAAAAGGGGGAGAACTAACAATGATAAATGTAACCCGCCATCATAAACCCAACATGACAAATTCAGTTGATAGCATACATATTAAGGGAGCATTCACATAGGGGGAGCATATATTTAGGGGGAGCAATTCTAAATGCTAAAATCAATAATCATCTTAAAGTCATCACTCTCACACACACACAAGTATAGTCTCATCATGCTTATTTATTAATGCTTTGATTTATCATTAATGGATTTGTTATTATCAAAAGGGGGAGTTTGTTGGAACACGGTCTTCCGCATCTCCTAGGTTTGAGAATAACAAATCCTATTTGTATTTGATCTTGTGTGTTCAAGTGTGCAGGTTAACATAGTCCACATGACTCAAGGATTACTCATGATGTCTGCCCCCAAAATTGAGGCCAAAATTCGAACAAGCTCACTAGCGCCGGCGGTAGCGATAGCGCCCGGCGCTAGCATTGATTAGCTCGATTCCGGCGGCATTTTTAGAAGGAGCTAGCGCCCGGCGGTAGCTACTAGCGCTGGCGGTAGCATGGCACACAAGAGGCATAGAGCAAATTGTTGCCACGGATGGGAGATTCGGCCGCGCAAGATCATTCCTAATCCGGGCTAGCGCCGGCGGTAGCGTGAAGGCTATAAATTGGATGCTTTGGCTCCGAATTCATCATCCTCCTCCAATCCCAAACTCCAAAGCTTCGTGCCACAGCAGAGAGAGGAAGATTCAGAGCGATACTCCCACAATTCCATAAAGCCTTAATGAGATACGTGGAGAAGATTTCAACACGCGTCATCATCGTGATGAAAGGACGCATCGACTACGATCATACTCAGCGGGCCTTCGTCCACTTCTCCAAGAGATCCACATAGAGGGAGTTTTTATATTATTGTCTTTTCATTTCATATCTTTTCTGTAAACGGTAGTGAAATTGCCTCGTGTTGGCGACTAGGTCTGGGGTAGGACTTAGGGCTGAAATTCGCCTCGTGTTGGCGACTAGATCTAGGTTAGGTCTAGGGGGTGCTCGAGGCCTTTCTGGGGATAGATCGGCTAGAGCGGCTTGAGGCCGTATCTGGGGAGAGATCGGCTAAAGCCAACCGGTTCGTGGGGATACGAGTCGGTATAGAAAACGAAAAAGAATTTTTATTAGTCGCCTCCGATTTCTAGCGTCATAGAAATCAAGTTTTGTAAAACATTATTTGATATTAATAAAGCATATCTCTTTATTATTGTTTTACTTGATGTCTCTTTATTAATCTTGCAATATTCTGAAGTTTTTCTAAATATAATCTAAAGTTTTTGAAAACCCTTATTCACCCCCCCTCTAAGGGCGCCGACCGATCCAACATAGTCCAGTCGGGTTCTTACATTCCGCCTTCACGAGTTGGCAAGACTCGCAGTGGGTCACAAAATAAGTGATGTCCCTCTTCATGCCCGGCCAGTACATGGTCCTTTTCAAGTGTGTCGTCATCTTGGTGATAATCAGGTGCACCAAATACCTACTGCAGTGAGCCTCTGTCATAATGTCATCCCGAATCTGGCCCCTGCCGCTATATATACTCGGCCTCTACAACTCAGTAGGCTGTCCTTCAATGAGTAATCCCAGCTGTGCCTCCCTCCAAGGCCCTGAATATCGGCTCCAACATGGCATCCTACCTCTGCCCATCCCTGATGTGGTCTCGAATGTCATCTATGGTGCTCATCGTTGCCAAGTACTCCCCATAGAGCTCAAGGTCATCTGAGGATACCAAGGTGATATGCATGTCCTCAAGCATACTTACCAACTCCAAATCCATTAGCTGGGGATCTGCTCCTGATGTGGTAGCTCTCCGGCTCAACGCATCCGCTACCACATTCGCCATCCCTGGGTGGTAGTGCATCGTATACTTGTAGTCCGATAAGAACTCCACCCATCGTCTATGTCGTATGTTCAGCTCCTTCTACATGTCCACGTACTTCTGGTTCTTGTGATCTGAGAATATATCACAGTGAACACCATAGAGGTAGTTCCGCCAGATCTTCAGAGCGAATATAACCGCTCCCATCTCTAAGTCATGCACCGGGTAGTTCTGTTCATGATTCTTCAACTGATGGGAAGCATACACTCTCACATGCCCATTCTGCATCAGAACGACATCCATCCCCTGGTACGACTCATCAATATACACCTGGAATCCTTCCTTCCCCGATGGAAGGGCAAGGATGGGAGCCGATGTAAGCCGATCCTTCAGCTCCTGGAAGGCCACTTCACACTGCGGCGTCTAAACAAAAGAGGTATCCTTCTTTGTCAAGGATGTGAGCGGGAGGGCTATCTGAGAAAACCCCTGAACGAACTTCTGGTAATAACTGGCAAGTCCCAAGAAACTCCGCATGTAGGTGGCCGGTTTCAGCGGTGGCCAATCCCGTACTGCCTGGATCTTCGCTGGATCCACTGCTAGTCCAACTCTACTGATAATGTGACCCAGGAAGGCCACCTCCTTCAGCCAAAAGTGACACTTGCTGAACTTTGCGTAGAGGCTGTGCTCTCGGAGTTTCTCCAACATTAGTGCCAGATGTCATGCATGCTCCTCTTCTGTCCTCGAGTAGATGAGAATATCATCGTTGAACACGATGAAGAAGATGTCGAGATATGGCTCGAACCCTCGGTTCATCAGACTCATAAATGCCGACGGTGCATTTGTGAGCCCGAAGGGCATTACTGTGATCTCATACAATCCGTATCGGCTGCTGAAAGCTGCCTTTGGGAGGTCCTCCTCCTGAATCCGCAACTGATAATAGCCTGACCTCAAATCTAGCTTCGAGAAGAAATGGGCTCCCTCTAGCTGGTCAAATAGCTCATCGATCCTAGGCAGCAAATACATGTTCCAGACCATCAGCCAATTAAGTGCCCTATAATTGATGCACAATCTAAGCGTCCCATCCTCCTTCTTCACAAATAGAACCGGAGCTCCCCAAGGTGAGGAACTCGGTCTAACAAACCCTGCTTCCACCAGCTCCTGTTGCTGGCTCCGAAACTCCGCTAGCTCCTTCAGGGCCATACGATAAGGAGCTCTAGATACCAGCTTAGCCGCCTGCACTAGCTGGATCTGAAAATCCTTCTCGCGGTGCGGTGGCAGCCCTAGAAACTTCTTCAGGAATACATCAGCAAAATCCCACATGACCGGAATGCTTGACACAGAATTCTTGACCTCGGTCATCCTGAACAACACCTGATACACTTCGTCACCCTGTAGGTGGGCCTTGGCGGCCTGAATAGATGATAATAAAAGACGGAAGGTGGGTCTAATACCTTCGCCTACAACTTTCGAGTATTCATGCATTAGAACAATCCTCCTTGACGGGCAGTCAATCCTTGCATGGTTCCCGTGCAACCAATTCATGCCCAAGATCAGGTCGAAGTGTTTCATCTTCAAGAGCGTCGCCGACGCTTCGAACAGTTTTCCTCCAATCTCCACGTTCATATTGCACTTGGCACTTTGAAAGTGCACAGTTAACCTCACTAGAATTCTCTAGAGGGGGGGGGGGGGCGGTGAATAGAGATTAAAAATATTTTGTGCAAAGTTAATATATATACATATGTGTATAATCACAGATTAGAGCTTCCCACACACCAACAAGAATTAAGCAAGAAAATAATGTAAATGCAAGAAAATAAATCACAGCACAACACAAGAAAATATAGTGGTTCCCCAAACTTTGGGTAGTCCACTCTTCTACCCCTTGGTAGGAATTCACTATCTTGTACTGAGTCTTTTGATAAGGAGACTCTTAGAACCACCCTGAGTCTTTTGACAAGGAGACTCTTAGAACCAACTGAGTCTTTTGACAAGGAGACTCTTAGAACCAGTACACTGAATTTTTTGAAGAGAGATTCTAAAAACTCTTTTACAATGTTAGATGTAAGAAAGAAAGCAGGAAAGATATAAGGACAAGAATGAATCTTCTTCCTAGCAAGAAGATTGGAAGCACAAGAAGTGAATTGAATCTTTCTTCTATAGAGAGAAGAAGATTTGCAGACTTTCTCTCTTTGTGAGAGCTATCAGATTTTGCAGCAGTGTGATTTCAGAAGCAGAAGAAGAAGAAGTGATTGAATGTTGCTGCAGAGCTTTTTCTCAATTTCTCTCTTTTCTCTTGGGAGCTTTTCCTCTATTTCAAAATGTATGTGGTGGATCACTTAACTGTCATTTTCTGCCGACCTCCTCTTTATTTATAGCTCTGTGTATTCAAAATAATGCTATAGGAGGATAATTAATTAGCAGTCAGAAAAATAGAAAGATGAAAATGTTTCCATAATATTTATTTCTGTAGAAGGAAAGAACCAATTCAGATTTCAAATAATATCCAAATAAGTTAAATCAAATTAGCCAAGAATCAGATATAAGGAAAGAATGATTCAGAACGGCTATAAAATATTGACACTTATTCCATATAAATCAGATCTATTGAAAGAAGGAAAGAGATCTGGTGCATATTTAAATTCTGTCATGGAAATCGACGTGCGTCGATTATTATTCGACGCAAGCGTCGAGAGCATCCTTTCTGGACGTCGAGAGAAAAATAAGGAAGGTGCGCCGACTGAGGTGCGTCGATTTCATTAGATGCGTCGACTAGAAATCAGAGTGGCGTCGACTAGACTTACGTCAAAATCTTCCTAGAGTTACTTCGACTCAACCTGAAGGAAACGTCGAATACTATTCGACGCATATTTACTTAGCCTTGTTTTTTCATTCTTACAATTCATTTCTAGGGGTTAAGAGAAATCATTTTCCCAACAAGCTCCCCCTATTTGTCTTAACCCTATTTAGAGGGAAATTGTACTAGCATATAATTAACCCAGCACGACATTTGTAAAGATAAGAAATATATTGAGTAACCAAAAAGGAAAGAAGGAAAGAGATTAGGAAAAGAAAGCACATGTCAAGTATTTGTCTTTCACAAGAATTAAACTAGAAACTTCTTTTTGTACATGAAGTTGACAAAAGCAGAATAAAGTTTCCTAGATAAGTCATGAATAGCATCAAAAATGTATCCCCTGGCTCTATCAGGTCTTTCCTGAACATTCCTGATGATTGTATGCAGTTTTTCCAAGAGTTTATCACCATCAGGAATAGTGTCATTTATGGAGTAGCCTTTGCTGATGATGAATGCTGCCTTTTCATCAATCATCTCAATGGTAATGTTGTGAGATTCTTTTTGTGCAGGCTTGGGCTCAGGAGGTCCTTTGTTATCAACCTTTGGCCTAAACTTTGTTTTCTTCTCTGATTCCTGTTTCATAGGACTCTCAGTCATTTTTCCTTTCCCTTTCCAGGAATCTAACTTTGCAGGTCTTGATGGCTTTTTATAGGGAATGTATGTATCTTCTGTACATCCTATACCCTTCTTGTCCTTTTGACCCTTAGCCAGGATAATCCCTGCCTGAGGATTTTTCTTTTGATAAGCTTCAATATCAAACAACTTATTTGGAATTTTGATAGAAGATTCAGCAAGGATTTGTTCCTTAGTCATTCCCTTGTTAATCTTTTCCATCCAATCTTTCCTTTTATCTTCCACTTCTTTTCTAGCTGCTTCATATTCATACAGTTCTCTTTCTCTTATCTCTTCATGCCTCTTTTCCATGTCAGGATCATGGTACTCCTTGACAGGACTGTTAGGACAGATACTAGGCATCTTTTCAAATCTTTTTATTTGCTCACATGCTTTTCTATACTTCTTTTCTTTTGCAAACTCCTTCCTTTCTTCTTTAGAAAAATTTTGCTAGTGGGGAGTGACTTCCCTTTTTCTCTTTATCTGTCCTCCTGGACTTTGCCTAGATATGATCTGTTTAGGGAGTCTTGCTGCTTGTGGAGGTAGAGGTAGCAGAGGAGGTAGAGAAGAAGGAGGAGTTTTCTCTTTGGGTGGAGAGGGAGCTATTTTAAGAAGAGTTCTTAGATGTTCTGTAGTAGAGGGAGGAATGATTTCTGGTAGAGTGTTTTCTGTGAAGGGATGATTGTCTTCTGCAAGCTCTGTTGCAGGGATGTCCTCAAGCAGAGGTGTCTTTAGCTTGATGTAACTGGCAGAGAAGCCATGAGAATGATGCTGCTGTTCCTCATCACATGAGGGTGCATTAATCCATACCTGGCCATTCCAATCATCTGAGGTGGCTGCTTCTTCCTCCCCCTGGATTACTGGGTCCTTTACTACAGGAATCTCCCCCTGGTTATAAGGATCATCAGTTCTGAATGCTGAATCCACAGCATGCTCCCCTTCAGTGTTGTAAGAGGAGATTCACCAAAATGTTTGATGAAAGTGTAGTTAGAGTGATTTGAGAGGAGTGGAGCCTATAAAAGAGTTAGAGGGAATACTTAGTGTTGGAGAGAAGAGATTTAAACCTGAGCTTTTAGTTGAGATCAAAAACCTGGCAAGAGGGGTTTCTGGAGCAACTCTCCCCCTGGTTTATATCCTTTAGGAAGGATGTAAACCTTTGTGGTGATAGAGGTTCTTCTCGAATAAGGGTATGAAGCTCAGGAAAAGATGCAGATAGGGTGGCCAATTTGGCTTCACAGGTGGTGATCATATTGGCACATTCATTGGAGAAGTTTTGTAGACGTGTCTGGAAGTCGTTGAGGAGATTTTCTAGAGCATCGTTCATTGCTTTGATAAGGTCAGTTTGAACAGGAATAGGCGCCATTGATGCAGGAAGAGAGAGAGAGGTAGAAGACGCAGTTTTGGCAGGTCCAGAGAGGTATTTGTTATGAAATACGAAGTACTATTTAAAGGAGATGAAACGTCGAGAAAGGAAACAGAAATCAAGGTAATCCAATCGTCAAAAGAGGAAGTAAGGATTCAATTCTAATTTTGTCTTGAAGTCGACGTTACGTCGAATGAATGTCGACGTTTGCGTGGAGAGTGGCCAGCCTGGTGTTCAATCGACGTGTTCATAGTCTTGCGTCGATATGAACTCGACGCTACGTCGATAAAGGATCGACGTAGCATTATCTGGTGGAAGTCGGTGTCAACGTCGATTTTGTCTCGACGGAGCATCGATATGTATTCGACGTATCTTCAAGAGATTTTCTTAGATTGTCTGATTTCTGTAGAGTTCCCTATCAGTGGTGTTTACAAGCTTCCATCAAGCATTCCTAAGGTGTTTATGAAATAGTTATGCTTAGTTTCATCTAAGGGTTTTGTGAAGATGTCTGCTCTTTGATTGTCTGTGGAAATATATTCTAAAGTTATTTTACCCTTCTCAACATTGTCTCTAAGGAAGTGATGTCTAATCTCTATATGTTTGGTCCTACTATGAAGGACTGGGTTGGATGCTATGGATATAGCACTAGAGCTATCACAATATATCTTAGAGTTATGTATTTCCAATTTGTAGTCAAGTAGCTGATTTTGCATCCACAAGATTTGTGAACAACAGCTCCCAGCAGCTATGTATTCAGCTTCAGCTGTTGAGGTTAAGACTGAGGTTTATTTCTTACTAAACCATGAGATCAATCTGTCTCCTAGGAATTGGCAGGTACCAGATGTGCTTTTTCTATCAACCCTACAACCAGCATAATCTGCATCTGAGAAACCTATTAATTCAAAGTTAGTTTCTGCTGAGTACCATAGTCCTAGGTCAGGGGTTCCCTTTAGGTATCTAAGAATCCTTTTTACAGAGGTGAGATGGGATTCCTTTGGATCAACCTGAAATCTAGCACATATGCAAGTTGCAAACATGATGTCAGGTCTGCTAGCTGTTAGATATAGAAGGGATCCTATGATGGCCCTATAAGTCTTTTGATCTACTGATTTTCCTTTATCATCTTTTTCTATAATGGCATTGGTTGTCATGGGTGTTTTCATGGTAGATGCTGATTCCATACCAAACTTTTTGATTAGCTCTTTAGTATATTTTGATTGTGAGATAAAGATTCCTTCACTACTTTGTTTTACTTGTAGTCCTAGGAAGTAGGAGAGTTCACCCATACTACTCATCTCAAATTTAGATTGCATAAGATTAGCAAATCTTGTACATAGTTTAGGATGGGTTGAGCTAAAGATGATGTCATCTACATATATTTGAACAAGAAGGAGTTGGTTTTTATGGGTTCTAGTAAATAGTGTCTTGTCTACTTTTCCTCTTTCAAAGGAATTTTCTAAAAGAAAATTTGATAGAGTTTCATACCAAGCTCTAGGTGCTTGCTTAAGACCATATAATGCTTTGTTAAGTCTATAAACAAAGTTAGGAGAAGAAGGATTAACAAAACCTGGTGGTTGCTCCACATATACCTCTTCTTGCAGATCTCCATTTAGAAAAGCACTCTTGACATCCATTTGGTAGACTTTCATCTTCATGAAGGCTGCATACGCAAGAAAGAGCCTGATTGCCTCTAATCTGGCTACTGGAGCAAAGGTCTGGTTGTAGTCTATCCCTTCTTCTTGTCTATATCCTTGTGCTACAAGTCTTGCCTTGTTTCTCACAATTACTCCAGTGGAATCTAGTTTGTTCCTGTATACCCATTTTGTACCAATTACAGGGTAGTTTCTTGGTCTTTCAACTAGGTTCCATACTTTGTTTCTCTCAAATTGGCCTAGTTCTTCTTGCATGGCCATAATCCAGTGAGGATCACAATTTGCTTCCTCAAACTTCTTGTGATAGGAAGCATTGGAGCATCATCCCATTGGAGACTTGGTGTCTTGTTCTTACTCCTGCATTGGGATCTCCAATCACTTGAGCTTGTGGATGATCTTTCAAATTGATTCCTGTTCTGCCTGAATTTGTCAGTTGTACTTCATTCTCAATGGGATCATTGTTCAATTGTTCTTCCTGAACCATGTCCTCTTGTGGAGGAGGGTCTTGAGTGCTCTTTTCTGGGGTTTCTTGTTCAGACTCCTCACTTGGTTCCTCTAACTGGTTTTCCTTTCCATTTTCTGTGTTCTCTAGAGCTAGTTACTCAAGCTGGGTTTCTATGCTGTTGTTTTCCTGTGGAACAGAACTGGTGGGAATTTCCTCCCCCTTAAGCAGCATGTTAGTTTCATCAAATACAATGTGCATGGATTCTTCAATCTTAAGAGTTCTTCTATTGTAGCACCTATAGGCTTTGCTAGATGATGAATATCCTAGAAATATTCCATCATCAGACTTCTTGTCAAATTTGGCAAGATGATCTTTCCCATTGTTTAGAATAAAGCAAGTACATCCAAAATTTTTAAAATATTTAACAGTGGGTGTTTTATTTTTCAGGAGCTCATATGGAGTCTTTGATTTAGTTTTGTGTATGAGGCTTCTATTTAGAACATAGTTTGCAGTGTTGACTGCTTCAGCCCAAAAGGTTTTTGGTAATCCTGACTCTGCAAGCCGGGTTCTACCTGATTCTATTAAGGTTCTATTCTTCCTCTCAGCAACTCCATTTTGTTGGGGAGTTCTAGGTGCTGAGAAGCTTTGTTTAATACCTTCTTCCTCACAGAAACTACAAATCATCTGATTCTCAAATTCAGTCCCATGGTCACTTCTTATAATTGAAATATTTGTGTTGAACTCAGATTGAATCTGTCTTATGAATTTTGAGAGAATTTTATGGGTTTCAGATTTAACTCCTAGAAAGAATACCCAGTTAAACCTAGAATAATCATCAACAATGACCAAGGTATAGGATTTTCCACCTAAGCTTTGAGTGGATATGGGACCAAAGAGATCCATGTGTAGTAAGTATAAAGACCTGGGAGAGTCATCCTTACCAATGGGTTTGAAGGATGATTTGGTTTGCTTTCCTAGTTGGCAAGGTCTGCATGGAGAATCCTTAGAGTACCTACCCTTTGGTAAGCCTCTGACTAGGTTATTTTTAGCTAGTTTACTGATTGTTTTGTAGTTTAGATGACCTAGTCTCCTATGCCATAATTCATTTTTATCAATAATATTATTGAATAAGCAAACTTCTGTGGGTGAAGAGCTAAAGTCCACTACATATACTTTCCATTTTTTAATTCCATTTAGTACTGTAGCACCAGTCTTGATATCTATAATATGGCAGAATAGTGTAGTATATTTTACCTCATACTTACCATTCTCACATATCTGACTTATACTAATCAGATTGTGTTTTAGTCCTTTGACTACTGCCACATTCTTGAAGGTGACTTTCCCTTCTTTGAAATCTCCAAATCCCTTGGTTTGGCCACAGGTAGAGTCTCCAAAGGTTACTGATGGTCCAAGTCTATCCTCAAAGTTGATTAATAGGTTTTTGTAACCTGTCATGTGCATAGAGCATCCACTGTCCAAGTACCACACCATCCTGGAGATGTGATACATCTGCACATAAAAGTTTAAACATTGGTTTAGACCCTGCTGAGCTGGGGTCCCTCTCTTTTATTAGTAAGAGATTTAATAAAGGAATAAGTGGGTTTTTCAGGATATCCTTCCTTCTTATGGGGTACTGGCTTATCATACCAATCTTCTTGGATGATATCACAGAAATAATGTTCATAATAGAAGGACATGGATTGAGAGATCTGTTTGGAAACAGAAGATTTTCTGTCTGATTCATTGCGTCGATAGGGATTTGAAATATACTTATGGTTGCGTCGATATAAATTCGACGTAGGTTTCTGGTTGCGTCGATATGAAGTCGACGCTTTCTTCATTCTGAGTCTATTCTCAGTCGAAGTATGAGAGAGGTTGTGTTGAGTATAAGTCGACGCATTTTGGTGTAAGCGTCGATTAGAACTCGACGCACGTCGAATAGTATTCGACGCATGTTCAAATTCTTTGTGAGGATATTTTCCTAAGATTCCTTTATTTGTAATGGGATTTGGTTTACTAAAAACAGTGGTTATTTCTGGACTTACTTGTGATCTTACTCCTGTTAGATGATTTTCCCTAGTGGAGTGAATGGGATGTTTCCAGACAGGTTTGCTGGATGATTGAGATTTAGATGCTTCATTAGTATTCAGTTTTAGTTGTCTAAATCTATTAGAGAGATTTTCAGAAATATTCTTGAGCTTCTGGCCTCTTCCATTTAGAGAGTCCTCAAAGGCTTTAGCCTTTGCTAGCTCTTTTCTTAGTGTTAGATTGTCCGAGTAGATTTTGTTTAATTTCTCTTCTGAGAGTTCTAGATTGAGCTTATAATTTTTATGGTTTGTATTTACCTGTTTTAGATTTCCTAATTCAATTCTTAATCCTTTTAATTCTTTTTCAGATTTGATTATATCTAAACATAGTTCTTTGAAATTTTGTTTGAAATCAGTAGAGGAAAAATTATTAAGTATATTTACCATAGATGTAGCATCAAGCTTCTCAGTGGCCATCAGACATGTTTCCTTTTTCTTGACCTCTTCCTGATCATTATCTGATGAGGTGCTTCCTTCAGATTCTGAATCACTCCAGGTTTGAGCAATAAATCCTTTTTCTTTCTTTTTCTTCTTTAGATCTGTTCTTTTCAGATCTTTCTTGCGGTTGTTCTCCTTAGGACATTCAGGGGCAATGTGTCCTGGTTTCCTGCAAGTGTAACAGATAATCTCTTTATTAGGAGTTTTATTATACCTGGTTTTTGAGTCTCTTCCTCTGGATCCTTCTGTTTTGATCCACCTCTTGAACTTCCTAGCCAACAAGCTGATTAGCTCCTCTTCATCAGTAGATGATTCACCTTCAACATCCTTCAATGCAATACTCTTTTCTTTTGAGAGTGGAGATGCCTTTTCTTTCTCAGCTCTGGTTTTCAACAGTTGTTCATAGGATTTTAATTTACCCAAGAGAACATCTGTTGATATTTCTTTTAGACTTATGGAGTCTTTGATTGGCCAGATTCTTGAATCCCAAGAGCTGGGAAAGCAAGTCAGCAATTTATCATTTATCTCAGTGAGAGATATGTCCTTCTCAAGTTTTCTCAATTCATTGACTATGAGGCTGAATCTTGAATACATGTCAGCAACACTTTCACTTTCTTCCTTTTGGAAGTTTTCATATTGGGAGATCAGTAGTGCCTTTCTATCCTTTTTCTCATCAGCACTTCCCTCTACCATTTTGGTGAGAGCTTCCCATACTTCCTTAGCTGACTCACAATCAGCAATCTTTTGGAAAATTTCATCTGAGAGGGTTGAGACTAGGATATTCATAGCCTTGACATCATGTCCTTGGGCTTTCTTCTCATCTTCAGTCCATTCAGCTCTTGGAACAAGTGTTTCAGTCACTTTTCCACTTGAATCCTTCCTGAATGGCTTGGGGGGACCTGTCAAGATCACATTAAACAATTCATTATCAATAGAGTTTAAATAAATTCAAATTCTTGTTTTCCAAAGTGCAAACTTTTCCAGGTTGCAAATTGGTGGTCTGGTGGAAGCATAATCTTTGATTTGTGCCATATGATAAAATAGTTTTGAAAAAAAAATATATATATATATGAGAGGTAAGATCTTTTTGATCAAGGAGTTATCCTTTTTAGATCAACCTCCCTCTGATACCAATTGAAAGTGCACAGTTAACCTCAATAGAATTCTCTAGAGGGGGGGGGGGGGGGTGAATAGAGATTAAAAATATTTTGTGCAAAGTTAATATATATATATATATATATATATATATATATATATATATATGTGTATAATCACAGATTAGAGCTTCCCACACACCAACAAGAATTAAGCAAGAAAATAAAGTAAATGCAAGAAAATAAATCACAGCACAACACAAGAAAATATAGTGGTTCCCCAAACTTTGGGTAGTCCACTCTTCTACCCCCTTGGTAGGAATTCACTATCTTGTACTGAGTCTTTTGATAAGGAGACTCTTAGAACCACCCTGAGTCTTTTGACAAGGAGACTCTTAGAACCAACTGAGTCTTTTGACAAGGAGACTCTTAGAACCAGTACACTGAATTTTTTGAAGAGAGATTCTAAAAACTCTTTTACAATGTTAGATGTAAGAAAGAAAGCAGGAAAGATATAAGGACAAGAATGAATCTTCTTCCTAGCAAGAAGATTGGAAGCACAAGAAGTGAATTGAATCTTTCTTCTATAGAGAGAAGAAGATTTGCAGACTTTCTCTCTTTGTGAGAGCTATCAGATTTTGCAGCAGTGTGATTTCAGAAGCAGAAGAAGAAGAAGTGGTTGAATGTTGCTGCAGAGCTTTTTCTCAATTTCTCTCTTTTCTCTTGGGAGCTTTTCCTCTATTTCAAAATGTATGTGGTGGATCACTCATCTGTCATTTTCTGCCGACCTCCTCTTTATTTATAGCTCTGTGTATTCAAAATAATGCTATAGGAGGATAATTAATTAGCAGTCAGAAAAATAGAAAGATGAAAATGTTTCCATAATATTTATTTCTGTAGAAGGAAAGAACCAATTCAGATTTCAAATAATATCCAAATAAGTTAAATCAAATTAGCCAAGAATCAGATATAATGAAAGAATGATTCAGAACGGCTATAAAATATTGACACTTATTCCATATAAATCAGATCTATTGAAAGAAGGAAAGAGATCTGGTGCATATTTAAATTCTGTCATGGAAATCGACGTGCGTCGATTACTATTCGACGCAAGCGTCGAGAGCATCCTTTCTGGACGTCGAGAGAAAAATAAGGAAGGTGCGTCGACTGAGGTGCGTCGACTTCATTAGATGCGTCGACTAGAAATCAGAGTGGCGTCGACTAGACTTACGTCGAAATCTTCCTAGAGTTACTTCGACTCAACCTGAAGGAAACGTCGAATACTATTCGACGCATATTTACTTAGCCTTATTTTTTCATTCTTACAATTCATTTCTAGGGGTTAAGAGAAATCATTTTCCCAACACACTTGTTACTAACTCCGATCCGTCCGGGAGTCGCACCTTCCTATGGATGGCTGTGAAGTGTTGAATTTGATCCAGATCGGCCACAAATTCTTCTGAGATGAATCAGTGCGAGGCACCCGTATCGAATAAGGTATATGTAGGCTTGCCGCAGACGAGTACTATACTTGAGTGATTTTTGTTTGTGTTGTTCAATGCTAAGGTTTGGAAGGTACTATTAATTATAAGAAAAACACTAAAGTACCTGTGATGACCCTAGCCGGGTTCCAGGGCTGGGCTAGGTCCAAGGCATACATCTGGTGCCTGTTCTGCCTATGCTCACGAACCTATAATCCACGACCGAGTCCACGCCCTCGGCCCCCGAAATGTTGGGCCGGTGGGGCAGCCTGTAGTGCTGGTGGTGCATTCCTTTAAAGGCAGTTCCTATAGATATGGCCCGTCTGGTGGCACTGGTAGCACTCCGGGGGGGGGGGGGGGGGGGGGGGGAGGTGGCCCACTCTCTAGCCTCGGCACCTCACACATTTGTAGAGGCTGAGTATCCAACACTGCCGACCCCCTCTGCTCCCGCCTCTCCTCCTAGAGGGGTCGGTCCTCCGTTCTCCTTTCCCTAATATCTCAACCCCCTTGCTGGTCTCTCCTGCCACCCCGGCCCTGGTCCTCTGTCGGTCTCTTCCTTCCACGAACACCGTGCTGGTCTGCCTCCAACTTCTTTGCCATCTCCAAAATCTTGGCCATACTGCTGTCTGAAACAAAGAGAAGGGCCTGCCTCAGCTTAACACGGAGGCCCTTGTAGAACCTCTTTGCATATCCTGCTTCATCCAACTGATAGGAGCTTGCAAACCGAGCCATGTGGGTAAACTCCCAGTGGTACTCCAGAACGGTCATGCTCCCCTGCCTCAACTGCAAGAATCTGTCCTCCATCCTATCTCTCGCAGACTTTGGCATGAAATGCTCTAGCAGCGCTGCCTTGAAGTCATCCCAATAAATGTCTGTTAAATTGTTTGATTTGAATCGTTTAGGAATAAGCATGAGTTGCATCAACTGAGTTAAAGTCAAACAACCACAATGCCACACAGCAACACAAGAAACTTTATTGAAACATAAACTTCATTTACAGTGCGAGGTATACATGGCGAGACATGATTCATCAGAATCACGGAGACGAGAAGAACAAAACACACCAAAACAAAATCTGGCGGCTAGACAAGCTGAGACCACACAGATTGCTCGATCTACAGAAGACACCTGGCTTGACCTGAGATCGCACGAACAGAAACCAGACGGACTGCCAACACTACAAGACCGCACCTCACACCGCACGAACTGGAGCTTTATTGGAACGAAGAACTGAAGCTGTCGCCAGACCGCAACTCAGACCGCCTAACCGCTGAAGGTCGCCTGATCGCTGAGCTTACTGCGAACAGCACAAGAACGAACATAAACCAGTTTGCAGACTGAACGCTGCCGAACAGTTTATTCAAGCCGCTGGGAATCACCAAGGAAGAAGACCGCAACCTGCTGACCGCAAACAGTTCTCATTAGGAATGACGGGCCCTGCACCTCTATTTATAGGCGGGTAGGGATGTCGTCACCGCACATGAGAGATACAATAACCACCCGTCAGATCGCCAGCAGTCTCATAAGGAAGACCGTGCGACCACACTACTTGGACGATCATCCGACCAAGACGCAGATCAGCAGACAGGCCGCGCACAGGTCGCGCGAACACGAGACCGCGCACAAGCTGCGCGGTCACAAAGGTACTCCTTCCTTAGACCACCATGAGCAAACCAGTAACCATCTGGCCGACTTAGAATAAGTCGCCAGGTCGCCAAGCACAAACTGCCCGGACAGGCGGTTAAACATAGGAACAGACTGCCCGGTCTTCCAACAAAGAAGACAGGCCAACCAACATACCAACTCGGGAATAGACCGCAGCTACAAAGAACAAAACAGCAGAACTAGCAGACCGCCAGAACAGACTGGCAGAGCCAGACTGGCAGAATACAAGCACAGGCCGCGCGGTCTCAGCGATCTCCCAAAATCAGACCGCCCAGTCTCCTCCACTTCACTTCAAAATTTCAACACTCCCCCTTGAAGTGGGAAGTGGAGACTAGCCTGAGTAAACTCCGCAACCGTGTAAACGGTCCCTTCGCCAGCGGCTTTGTGAAGATGTCTGCGACATTGTCCGCACTCTGAACATGCTCGACCATAAGAGATCCTCCCAACACCTTTCCACGAATGAAATGGTGCTCAATCTCAATATGCTTGGTCCTCGCATGACAGACTGGATTGTTAACCAGCTTGAGAGCACTCTCATTGTCCACGTGTAGCATAGTGGGACCTCGAACCAAACGGCTTCCTGAGCTGCCAAGGCCGAAGCCTTGTATTCCGCTTATGTGGTAGATACGAACACCGAGTCCTGCTTTTTGCTGCACCAAGAGATAGCTGTGGGGCCCGTCATTAAGACTTAACCAGACGTTAATCTCCGATCATCCATGTCTCCCCCGTAGTCAGCATCCATGTATCCATGCAACTCCAAGCTTGACCCTCTCCTAAATAGGAGACCCAAATCAGAGGTCGACTTCACATATTTCAGAATCCCTTTTGCCGCCAGAAGATGAGGCTTCCGTGGCTCCGCCATGTACCGACTCACTTTGTCAACTGCATAAGCAATATCAGGCCTCGCGATGGTCAAGTAAATCAAGCTCCCAACCAGAGCTCGGAACACCAATGGATCAGATAGAACTCTTCCCTCATCCTTCCGAAGTTTATGATGATGTTCCATAGGTATAGAGCTGCTCTTCCCTTCTTCCATGCCAAATCGTTGAACGATCCGCTCCGCATATCCTTCCTGAGAAACGAGCACTCCGCTCTCTCGCCTCTGGACCTCGAGTCCAAGGAAATGGTGAAGCTCCCCCAGATCCTTCATCTCAAACCTGATAGGAAGCTCAGCTCTCAGCCTTGCTACCGCCTCCTTCGAATTCCTGGTGACAATCATGTCATCCACATACAGCAGCACAATAACCCGAAGCGCCCCCTCCTTCTTGACAAACAAGCTAGAATCAGAGTCTGAAGCAAAGAACCCGCAGAATAAGAGATACTCCGCGATCTTTCCATACCACGCCCGAGGCGCTTGCTTCAACCCATATAAGGCCTTCTTCAGTTTGCAGACGTAGTCCGGACGATCCTCCGAGATGAAGCCTGACAGCTGGATCATGAAGATATCCTTGTCAATCTCTCCGTATAAGAAAGCATTCTTAACATCAAGCTGCCAAATCTACCATCCACAAGATGCCGCCAAAGCAATAACAAATCGGACCGAAGTCATCTTTGCCACTGGACTAAACGTCTCATCATAATTTTCACCATACTGCTGTGAGAACCCGCGAGCTACAAGGCGAGCCTTGTATCGCTCGATCATGCCGTTAGCTTTCTTCTTGAGCTTGTAAACCCATTTGCATGTTACAGGGGTAATGCCCTTAGGCCTTGGCACTAGAGACCAAGTCTCATTCTTCTTGAGAGCATCCATCTCTTCTTGCATAGAAATATCCCACTGCTTCACGCTTTTGGCTTTCTCAAAGCTCGACGGTTCCCTTTCATCCAAGGGACCAGCGAAGAAACATGATACGAAGCTCACCATGTTTTCTCCTGTGTATCGATCTGGTGGCTTGATAGTCCTCTTCGACCTCCTAAGAGGTTGCACCTGACTAACCACCTCCTCAGCTGCTTCTTCTGTGCAAGCTCCTCTTCCAGATGAACTTGGAGCATCGCTCCCCCTGCTTCCAGAACCTGAAGCCACCATCTCAGAGCTTGACACAGCTGGAGCTCCTGGTGAAACAAGCAACTCCACTTGAAGACTTCCCGCAGCTTTCCCTGCTTCATCAACCCTGCTCTCCGGTAGTTCAAATCCTGAACTCCCCTTGTAGGAAGTCACTTCATCGAACACTACATCCCGAGATACCACTGATCCCTGTGTCTTAGGATCCATGCACCTCCATCCTTTCTTCCGCTCATCATATCCAACAAAGACTAGCTTCCTTGCTTTCGCATCTAGCTTTGTCCGAAGAGCATCAGGAATATACACATAACAGGTTGACCCGAACACCCGAATGTGAGCAACACTCGGTTTCTCCTTGAACATCAGTTAATGAGGGGTCTTCATGTTGATAGGACTTAGAGGCATCCTGTTGATGACGTAAGCCGCACAAGACATTCCCTCCGCCCCAAAGGACTTTGGGATACTCTTGGCATGAAGGCAGCATTTGCAGGTTTCCGTCAGATGATGTATCTTCCTCTCCGCAATGCCATTTTGCTGTGGAGTATGGGCACAAGTGAGCTCTCTCCGAACGCCGTGTTTCCTGCAAAAACTTGAGAACTCACCAGAGGTGAACTCCCCACCATTGTTAGTTCTCAATTTCTTCACCCGCATGCCTAAACGACCTTCCACCAACTCCTTGAACTCCACAAACTTGGCAAAGGCTTCCGACTTCTCTTTTAGAAAATACACCCAGACATATCTGGTGTAATCGTCCATCAACACCAACATATATCTATTGCCTCCAAGGCTTGGGGTGGCTGTCGGTCCCATCAAATCACCGTAGATGCACTCCAACGGCGCTTTGCATCTAGTTTGCGATTTATCAAATGGAAGTCGATGAGACTTACCAAACTGACATCCAGGACAAACATGACCGTCTCCATAAGAGGACAAGCTAGGCAAGCCCTTAACAAGGCCCCTTACCGCCATAGCCTTCAATTTGTCCATGCCAACATGCCCCAACCTTTCATGCCAGATAGTCGCGCTATCGTTGGTCTTCATCTTATCAACATAGATACTTGTCGATAACACGAACAAGTCCTTCACCCTCTTTCCAACATGGATAACATCTCCCCTTATCTCCGGTTGAGTTTTAAGAAACTTCCCTTCTGTTGGGCCAAACAGAACGTGATAACCATCATCGACCGCATTGGTCACAGAGAAGAGATTCTTCTTCATACTAGGCACGTGATAAACACTCCTCAAAGTGAGTGGACCCTTATCACTGCTCAGGGAGACAACACCTTCTTGTTCGACAGCATGAATAGAATTATCAGCCGTAATGATAGCATCGTTACCTGAGTAAGGCGCCAAAGAAGAGAACTTTGATTCATCCCCGGTGAGATGATGTCCACACCCTGAATCAACAATCCAATCCTCTTCTAAGTTGATGGCAGCCAAGGCCTTAACGGGCATCGCCGTATTATTAGCCGCAAAGGCTCCTCCGCATCCAGCTTCATCAGACTTTGACTTCTCCTTCTCTGCTAAATGTCCTGACTGAAGATTAACCCAACAATCTTTCTTGAAGTAGTCGGTCTTATTGCACATAAAGCACCTTGGTCCATCTCCCTTCTTCTTCCCATCAGACTTAGGAGCATAACCCCTATCCTGCTGACCTGAAGTAGAGGGTCCACCATAACCCGGCTTCTTTTCTCCCACTTCTTCTTCTTCTTCCCAGAGACCAACACAGCACTATCTCCCCCAGAGATAGAAGTCCCCGCCATCTGTCTTGCCAAACTTTCTTGCGAAGCAAGTAAGTTCTCCAGCTCCAACAGAGATGGTTGATTTGCCCAACCATGAATTGAAGTCACAAAGGCAAGATACTCCTTCCGCAACCCGCAGATGATATGCCTCTTCAGTTTTGCCTCCGAGATGGTCTCATCAGCGTCCAATGCAGAAATCTCTGCTGTGAGATTCTTCATCTTGAGAAAGAAGGTAGAAATAGAAAGATCGCCTTGAGAGGCCTTCGCCAACTCATTTTCAAGAAACTGTAGCCGAGCTACATTCTTCTTATTAAACAATCCGTCCAAAGACGTCCAAATTTCAGCAGCAGATTTACATCCAATGATGTGATCAAACAGCTCCGGTGAGATAGCCCTCTTGAGAGTGAACTCTGCCTTAGCATTCGTCCTCCTCCAAAGTCTCACCTCTGCCATATTATCTCCTGCTAGAAATACCTCATGCGTGTCTTCTCCTCTAACTATCTCCCATAGATCCTCGCCAAGTAAATAACTCTCCATACACGGCCTCCCTTTCTTATAGTTAGTTGATGTAAGGAGTTTAATACCAAGCCCTCTTGCGAATCCGCCTTCCATGGCAATCTATGTGGTCTCTTCTTCACAAAGACGATGGAAACTTAAGTTGATCATTGCTTATCCACTCCAACAACCTGGCTTTGATACTATGTTAATTTTTTTGATTTGAATCGTTTAGGAGTAAGCAGGAGTTGCATCAACTGAGTTAAGGCCAAACAACCACAATGCCACACAGCAACACAAAAAACTTTATTGAAACATAAACTTCATTTACAGTGCGAGGTATACATGGCGAGACATGATTCATCAGAATCACGGAGACGAGAAGAACAAAACACACCAAAACAAAATCTGGCGGCTAGACAAGCTGAGACCACACAGATTGCTCGATCTACAGAAGACACCTGGCTTGACCTGAGATCGCACGAACAGAAACCAGACGGACTGCCAACACTACAAGACCGCACCTCACACCGCACGAACTGGAGCTTTATTGGAACGAAGAACTGAAGCTGTCGCCAGACCGCAACTCAGACCGCCTAACCGCTGAAGGTCGCCTGATCGCTGAGCTTACTGCGAACAGCACAAGAACGAACATAAACCAGTTTGCAGACTGAACGCTGCCGAACAGTTTATTCAAGCCGCTGGGAATCACCAAGGAAGAAGACCGCAACCTGCTGACCGCAAACAGTTCTCATTAGGAATGACGGGCCCTGCACCTCTATTTATAGGCGGGTAGGGATGTCGTCACCGCACATGAGAGATACAATAACCACCCGTCAGATCGCCAGCGGTCTCATAAGGAAGACCGTGCGACCACACTACTTGGACGATCATCCGACCAAGACGCAGATCAGCAGACAGGCCGCGCACAGGTCGCGCGAACACGAGACCGCGCACAAGCTGCGCGGTCACAAAGGTACTCCTTCCTTAGACCACCATGAGCAAACCAGTAACCATCTGGCCGACTTAGAATAAGTCGCCAGGTCGCCAAGCACAAACTGCCCGGACAGGCGGTTAAACATAGGAACAGACTGCCCGGTCTTCCAACAAAGAAGACAGGCCAACCAACATACCAACTCGGGAATAGACCGCAGCTACAAAGAACAAAACAGCAGAACTAGCAGACCGCCAGAACAGACTGGCAGAGCCAGACTGGCAGAATACAAGCACAGGCCGCGCGGTCTCAGCGATCTCCCAAAATCAGACCGCCCAGTCTCCTCCACTTCACTTCAAAATTTCAACACTCCCCCTTGAAGTGGGAAGTGGAGACTAGCCTGAGTAAACTCCGCAACCGTGTAAACGGTCCCTTCGCCAGCGGCTTTGTGAAGATGTCTGCGACATTGTCCGCACTCTGAACATGCTCGACCATAAGAGATCCTCCCAACACCTTTCCACGAATGAAATGGTGCTCAATCTCAATATGCTTGGTCCTCGCGTGACAGACTGGATTGTTAACCAGCTTGAGAGCACTCTCATTGTCCACGTGTAGCATAGTGGGACCTCGAACCAAACGGCTTCCTGAGCTGCCAAGGCCGAAGCCTTGTATTCCGCTTATGTGGTAGATACGAACACCGAGTCCTGCTTTTTGCTGCACCAAGAGATAGCTGTGGGGCCCGTCATTAAGACTTAACCAGACGTTAATCTCCGATCATCCATGTCTCCCCCGTAGTCAGCATCCATGTATCCATGCAACTCCAAGCTTGACCCTCTCCTAAATAGGAGACCCAAATCAGAGGTCGACTTCACATATTTCAGAATCCCTTTTGCCGCCAGAAGATGAGGCTTCCGTGGCTCCGCCATGTACCGACTCACTTTGTCAACTGCATAAGCAATATCAGGCCTCGCGATGGTCAAGTAAATCAAGCTCCCAACCAGAGCTCGGAACACCAATGGATCAGATAGAACTCTTCCCTCATCCTTCCGAAGTTTATGATGATGTTCCATAGGTATAGAGCTGCTCTTCCCTTCTTCCATGCCAAATCGTTGAACGATCCGCTCCGCATATCCTTCCTGAGAAACGAGCACTCCGCTCTCTCGCCTCTGGACCTCGAGTCCAAGGAAATGGTGAAGCTCCCCCAGATCCTTCATCTCAAACCTGATAGGAAGCTCAGCTCTCAGCCTTGCTACCGCCTCCTTCGAATTCCTGGTGACAATCATGTCATCCACATACAGCAGCACAATAACCCGAAGCGCCCCCTCCTTCTTGACAAACAAGCTAGAATCAGAGTCTGAAGCAAAGAACCCGCAGAATAAGAGATACTCCGCGATCTTTCCATACCACGCCCGAGGCGCTTGCTTCAACCCATATAAGGCCTTCTTCAGTTTGCAGACGTAGTCCGGACGATCCTCCGAGATGAAGCCTGACAGCTGGATCATGAAGATATCCTTGTCAATCTCTCCGTATAAGAAAGCATTCTTAACATCAAGCTGCCAAATCTACCATCCACAAGATGCCGCCAAAGCAATAACAAATCGGACCGAAGTCATCTTTGCCACTGGACTAAACGTCTCATCATAATTTTCACCATACTGCTGTGAGAACCCGCGAGCTACAAGGCGAGCCTTGTATCGCTCGATCATGCCGTTAGCTTTCTTCTTGAGCTTGTAAACCCATTTGCATGTTACAGGGGTAATGCCCTTAGGCCTTGGCACTAGAGACCAAGTCTCATTCTTCTTGAGAGCATCCATCTCTTCTTGCATAGAAATATCCCACTGCTTCACGCTTTTGGCTTTCTCAAAGCTCGACGGTTCCCTTTCATCCAAGGGACCAGCGAAGAAACATGATACGAAGCTCACCATGTTTTCTCCTGTGTATCGATCTGTTGGCTTGATAGTCCTCTTCGACCTCCTAAGAGGTTGCACCTGACTAACCACCTCCTCAGCTGCTTCTTCTGTGCAAGCTCCTCTTCCAGATGAACTTGGAGCATCGCTCCCCCTGCTTCCAGAACCTGAAGCCACCATCTCAGAGCTTGACACAGCTGGAGCTCCTGGTGAAACAAGCAACTCCACTTGAAGACTTCCCGCAGCTTTCCCTGCTTCATCAACCCTGCTCTCCGGTAGTTCAAATCCTGAACTCCCCTTGTAGGAAGTCACTTCATCGAACACTACATCCCGAGATACCACTGATCCCTGTGTCTTAGGATCCATGCACCTCCATCCTTTCTTCCGCTCATCATATCCAACAAAGACTAGCTTCCTTGCTTTCGCATCTAGCTTTGTCCGAAGAGCATCAGGAATATACACATAACAGGTTGACCCGAACACCCGAATGTGAGCAACACTCGGTTTCTCCTTGAACATCAGTTAATGAGGGGTCTTCATGTTGATAGGACTTAGAGGCATCCTGTTGATGACGTAAGCCGCACAAGACATTCCCTCCGCCCCAAAGGACTTTGGGATACTCTTGGCATGAAGGCAGCATTTGCAGGTTTCCGTCAGATGATGTATCTTCCTCTCCGCAATGCCATTTTGCTGTGGAGTATGGGCACAAGTGAGCTCTCTCCGAACGCCGTGTTTCCTGCAAAAACTTGAGAACTCACCAGAGGTGAACTCCCCACCATTGTTAGTTCTCAATTTCTTCACCCGCATGCCTAAACGACCTTCCACCAACTCCTTGAACTCCACAAACTTGGCAAAGGCTTCCGACTTCTCTTTTAGAAAATACACCCAGACATATCTGGTGTAATCGTCCATCAACACCAACATATATCTATTGCCTCCAAGGCTTGGGGTGGCTGTCGGTCCCATCAAATCACCGTAGATGCACTCCAACGGCGCTTTGCATCTAGTTTGCGATTTATCAAATGGAAGTCGATGAGACTTACCAAACTGACATCCAGGACAAACATGACCGTCTCCATAAGAGGACAAGCTAGGCAAGCCCTTAACAAGGCCCCTTACCGCCATAGCCTTCAATTTGTCCATGCCAACATGCCCCAACCTTTCATGCCAGATAGTCGCGCTATCGTTGGTCTTCATCTTATCAACATAGATACTTGTCGATAACACGAACAAGTCCTTCACCCTCTTTCCAACATGGATAACATCTCCCCTTATCTCCGGTTGAGTTTTAAGAAACTTCCCTTCTGTTGGGCCAAACAGAACGTGATAACCATCATCGACCGCATTGGTCACAGAGAAGAGATTCTTCTTCATACCAGGCACGTGATAAACACTCCTCAAAGTGAGTGGACCCTTATCACTGCTCAGGGAGACAACACCTTCTTGTTCGACAGCATGAATAGAATTATCAGCCGTAATGATAGCATCGTTACCTGAGTAAGGCGCCAAAGAAGAGAACTTTGATTCATCCCCGGTGAGATGATGTCCACACCCTGAATCAACAATCCAATCCTCTTCTAAGTTGATGGCAGCCAAGGCCTTAACGGGCATCGCCGTATTATTAGCCGCAAAGGCTCCTCCGCATCCAGCTTCATCAGACTTTGACTTCTCCTTCTCTGCTAAATGTCCTGACTGAAGATTAACCCAACAATCTTTCTTGAAGTAGTCGGTCTTATTGCACATAAAGCACCTTGGTCCATCTCCCTTCTTCTTCCCATCAGACTTAGGAGCATAACCCCTATCCTGCTGACCTGAAGTAGAGGGTCCACCATAACCCGGCTTCTTTTCTCCCACTTCTTCTTCTTCTTCCCAGAGACCAACACAGCACTATCTCCCCCAGAGATAGAAGTCCCCGCCATCTGTCTTGCCAAACTTTCTTGCGAAGCAAGTAAGTTCTCCAGCTCCAACAGAGATGGTTGATTTGCCCAACCATGAATTGAAGTCACAAAGGCAAGATACTCCTTCCGCAACCCGCAGATGATATGCCTCTTCAGTTTTGCCTCCGAGATGGTCTCATCAGCGTCCAATGCAGAAATCTCTGCTGTGAGATTCTTCATCTTGAGAAAGAAGGTAGAAATAGAAAGATCGCCTTGAGAGGCCTTCGCCAACTCATTTTCAAGAAACTGTAGCCGAGCTACATTCTTCTTATTAAACAATCCGTCCAAAGACGTCCAAATTTCAGCAGCAGATTTACATCCAATGATGTGATCAAACAGCTCCGGTGAGATAGCCCTCTTGAGAGTGAACTCTGCCTTAGCATTCGTCCTCCTCCAAAGTCTCACCTCTGCCATATTATCTCCTGCTAGAAATACCTCATGCGTGTCTTCTCCTCTAACTATCTCCCATAGATCCTCGCCAAGTAAATAACTCTCCATACACGGCCTCCCTTTCTTATAGTTAGTTGATGTAAGGAGTTTAATACCAAGCCCTCTTGCGAATCCGCCTTCCATGGCAATCTATGTGGTCTCTTCTTCACAAAGACGATGGAAACTTAAGTTGATCATTGCTTATCCACTCCAACAACCTGGCTTTGATACTATGTTAATTTTTTTGATTTGAATCGTTTAGGAGTAAGCAGGAGTTGCATCAACTGAGTTAAGGCCAAACAACCACAATGCCACACAGCAACACAAAAAACTTTATTGAAACATAAACTTCATTTACAGTGCGAGGTATACATGGCGAGACATGATTCATCAGAATCACGGAGACGAGAAGAACAAAACACACCAAAACAAAATCTGGCGGCTAGACAAGCTGAGACCGCACAGACCGCACAGACCGCTCGATCTCCAGAAGACGCCCGGCTTGACCTAAGATCGCGTGAACAGAAACCAGACAGACTGCCAGCACTGCAAGACTGCACCTCAGACCGCACGAACTGGAGCTTTATTGGAACGAAGAACTGAAGCTGTCGCCAGACCGCAACTCAGACCGCCTAACCGCTGAAGGTCGCCTGATCGCTGAGCTCGCTGCGAACGACACAAGAACGAACATAAACCAGTTCGCAGACTGACCGCTGCCAAACTGTTTATTCAAGCCGCTGAGAATCACCAAAGAAGAAGACCGCAACATGCTGACGTCAAACAGTTCTCGTTAGGAATGATGGGCCCTGCACCTCTAATTATAGGCGGGTAGATGGATGTCGTCACCGCACAGGAGAGATACAATCACCACCCATCAGATCGCCAGTGGTCTCATAAGGAAGACCGCGTGACCACACTACTTGGACGATCATCCGACCAAGACGCAGATCAGCAGATAGGCCGCGCACAGGTCGCGCAAAAACGAGACCGCGCACAAGCAGCGCGGTCACAAAGGTACTCCTTCCTTAGACCACCAGGAGCAAACCAGGAACCATCTGGCCGACTTAGAACAAGTCACCAGATTGCCAAGCACAAACCTCCTGGACAAGCGGTCACACATAGGAACAGACCGCCCGGTCTTCCAACAAAGAAGACAGGCCAACCAGCACACCAACTCGGGAACAGACCGCAGCTACAAAGAACAAACCGGCAGAACCAGCAGACCGTCAGAACAGACCGGCAGAGCCAAACTGGCAGAATATAAGCATAGGCCACGCGGTCTCGGCGGTCTCCCAAAATCAGACCGCCCAGTCTCCTCCACTTCACTTCAAAATTTCAACAATGTCCGCAGACTCCAATATTGCATAGGTGGTGTCCAACAACGACTTTCACCATCTCTTCGCATTGGACTACAAACATGAGACCACTAACGGTATTTCCATCTCTACCGAGCATTGAATCCTTGTCAGCATCTCGTACATGATGTCCACCCACTCCTTAGTCCAAACCGCTGACTCTATCCCAAGATAGGATGGGGGAGAATGTAACATCCCCCAAACAGCTAGACCCCTAAGTTGGTTTTGTCATGACTAGGTCATGACAAAACCATAGGAAGAGCTCAAGACCTTGAGAGCTTAGGTGAGAAGGAGAAAACCCAAGTGGTCTGCAAATAGAAATTTTCAGTTATCAAGCCTAGGGTTGGAATTTAGGGCCGCATCTTGAACCTTGACCCTACCTATACCTTCCTAACCCTTAAGGGAAGTCAATGGAGCCCAAATCACCCTTTGGGGTCAACCCAATTGGTCAAAATTGACCAAAGTCAACTCGAGCTTAATTTAGGTCAAATTACCCCAATTTAACCTAATCTAGCCCAATCCATTTGGGCTAGGCCCAATTAAAGAGATCCACAATCTAGTGGGCCTGCTAATTTCTGAAATTACCTCTTAAAATCTGTATTTGGTGATTAGGAGAGAGAAAAGGGAAGTCTCCCCCAAATTGGAGAGAGAGACTGAGAGCATTCATGGAGATTAAATGCTACTGATCCTTCAATTCCTCCCCAATTGATGAGCATTCACCCCCCTTCAGTTACAATCGAATTTCTGGAATTTTCTATGGCCAAGGGGGCTGAATTAAAAGGAAATTTGACGTAACCGAAATCATGTTAATGGACATTAATGGATTTCAGGAATAAAGCCATCCCAAGCCCGAATTGAAACCCCCATTTCCTTCAGTACTCAGAGAGGAAGAGATCCCCCAACTTTCCAGTGAGAATCGTGCAGAGGAATCCTAGATCGGCATGGCACCGAAAGCCCCAGCACTGTCAATGGCGACTCGTCGGAATTCATGACACCAAGCCCCCACACAGGTCCGATCCTCTTCTCCTCCCTTGGTGCTAGATATTTTCTAAATTTGGGGCTTGAACCGTGCCCAATAGGGCTCGGATTGTGTTTCCGAAAAAGGCTCATTTTGAGCTATTTTTCCCTCCTCTAAAACCCGATCCGACCACCTCCGGCCGGCCAACCCCCCCCCCCCTATCGCCGGCCACCACCTCAACGGAGGTGGTGGTGGCATTGGCTGGCCGGAAAGAGGATCATGTGGCCAGGAAATCATCTCGCAAAGGAGCCCAGGTCGGGCTATCGCGCGCCGTCCATTCCTCGGGGACGATGATAGAGAGCCGTCAGATCTATTTATTAATGTTTACGTTTATATCATTTAATTCGTCGAACGAAATTGTGAGTTCATCGAACGGAGTCCTGGATTCGTCGAACGGAACTGGTTCGTCAATCGCGTTTTAGTCCTCATCGATCTGATAGTTGAGTTCGACGAACTGAATATGGAGTTCGTCGAACGGAATTCATTTCGTCGAGCGCAGTTTAGTACGTCGAACGCAGAATTATTCTATTTTCGTCGAGCGCAGGATTATTCGGCGTTCATCGAACGCAGATTTTAGTTTGTCAAACATAGATTTTAGCTCGTTGAACGCAGCTTATATACGAATTCGTCGAATGCAGTTCATAATTCGTCGAGCGCAGTTAATATTTCGTCGAACGCAGAGTCAGTATATAATTGAATGATTATATTGTTTTCTGTCACATAATAAGCAATGTTTCGTTTTAATTATTAAAAATACTAGATCACCTCTGATGAAAAGTGCCCAACACCATAGTTGTATCCCTAGGTGTGTACTTTAATTCAAAATTTGTTTCACCCCAATAGAAGCAATGTAGCTCCCTGTAGAGACAAAATGGTGGGACTGGTCCCTAGGGTTGGGCAGTCACTCTTTCCTTCATATCTTTTTATTAGTCGATGCTATGGCCTTGATATTTAAAACCAAGGCTAGTTAAATACACCCACACAACATGGAAAAAGATGGGATTTTTAGGAGAACATTTTTATAAGGTTTTTGTAATAATTTCATAAATCATATATTAATGAATTAGCGGGTCAAATGACCCCCAATGCCCTCCAAATTTTGGTGGGTTCTCCTTAGGGTTATGTTATGACACTGGTAAAAATCTCAGCCCAATTGGGACTGTTTTATTTTGGATTTTGGTTAGACTAAGTTGGGTCTAATTAGGTCAAAATTAGGGCAGGGTGTTTATCTTGGGATATTGTTGTCAAATCTCCTAACCATGAGGTGAAACCTTGGACACTGGTTTAGGATCACCTAAAACACCTCCATGAGTGATATGGGGTGGTGTGGAGGTGGTTATGCCCTAGGACACTAGTTTTAGCCCTAAGTGTACATGTAGGACCTTGTGAAGGACATGGGGTCAAATCTCCTTGAATGGTTATGAAACTTGGTGGATAAGTTCATAGGGGGTAAATAGGCCCTAGGTAATTTTATAAGAATTTTAGGAACAATTATTACCTTTGAAATAGGTCATAACCCTTTTAGGGAAATTCCTTATAAGAGAAATTTACATGCTTAAATGGCCTTGGATGATGATGAAACTTTGGTAGTGTCTTTGTTATCATGATATACACCTTTGGTATTTTTGTGTATTTAATTGAATGATTTAATCAGTACTTCATTCACAAGGCATTTATTTTGTCTTAGGCTTAAGCAAAATAATTGAGGGTCCAATACTCTTTGTTAAATTGTGAAAATTAGTGATAGGACATTTCAGAGCATTTGGAAACTCTGTGATTTTTTATATAATTTTTGGAGACATAAATCAGTAGGCTACTTCACAACTTATCTTATTTTAGGTTTTCTTAAAGTATTTATTTAAGTGAGAAAATGATTTCCATAAATCCTGAAACTTAGTCAGTAGACTTTTCTGATGAATTCAAGAGCTTGGTATTTTTCCCATAATTTTGGTGTAGATATTTTTGGTGATTCCTTCATAAATCTACAAGTTTGGATAGATGACAAATAATAAAAATAGAGGACAATTTCTTACTGTAAAAATATGATATGTTGTATTTGCTGTTATTTAGTCATCATAGATTTATCATAATTTTTGGAGAGCCATATCATAAGAATTCCTTATACTTCATGTTCATTTTCATACTTGGCAAATGTTTGGAGAAATTAAAATAAATACTAAATAATTAAGGAAAAATATGATTATCTGGATTTAGTCTTATAACAATTTGATAGACCCCCAGTAATTATCTTATGCCCAGAACCGCCTCTTTACGGTGACACCCTCGCACGGGAAGGTCGCCACTACAAAGCGCCGATTCTGCCGGCCAGATCGATCACAAAGAAGAAAAGAATACCTGAACAAATATAAATCCAAGTCTACAATCACATGCTATATATAAATATAAATATCCACATTATATTAACTAAATACAAAGATAACAATAATAAGAAGAAGGGCTCATGCCCAGTACATCATAACCTCACTACAAGATCACTCGCGGAAGCTAACTACTAATCACTCTCTGATCCTGTGACTGGTGCTCCTGTACTAGACTGGTCCGCCTCCGTCTGCACCGGCCTCTGGTGTTGCTGCGTCTCCTCGATCCCCTAAAATGATGTGGTCCACCGACCGTTAGTCAAAAAGACTAAGCCAATCCCCCACCCCTCCCCCGGTGACTCCTAGGCACCGAGCGGGAAGGATGAAGCGGTGGACAACAAGGGGGTATAATCAAAAAGCAGATGACGGGGCATAATCTATAGGAAGAGTTCTACCACTACCCAAGTATATATATACATAATCGAAGCAGTTAATAAAGCATAGTACTAAACTGCACTTGACGAAAACAGAATAATTCTGCGTTCGACGTACTAAACTGCGCTCGACGAAATGAATTCCGTTCGACGAACTCCATATTCAGTTCATCGAACTCAACTATCAGATCGACGAGGACTAAAACACGATCGACGAACCAGTTCCGTTCGACGAATCCAAGAATCCATTCGACGAACTCACAATTTCGTTCGATGAATTAAATGATATAAATGTAAACATTAATAAATAGATCTGACAGCTCTCTATCATCGGCCCCGAGGAATGGACGACGCGCGACAGCCCGACCTGGGCTCCTTTGCGAGATGATTTCCTGGCCACATGAACCTCTTTCCGGCCAGCCAATGCCACCACCACCTCTGTTGAGGTGGTGGCCGGCGATAGGGGGTGGTTGGCCGGCCGGAGGTGGTCGGATCGGGTTTTAGAGGAGGGAAAAATAGCTCAAAACGAGCCTTTTTCGGAAGCACAATCCGAGCCCTATTGGGCACGGTTCAAGCCCCAAATTAATAAAAGATCTAGCACCAAGGGAGGAGAAGAGGATCGGACCTGTGTGGGGGCTTGGTGTCGTGAATTCCGACGTGTCACCATTGACGGTGTTGGGGCTTTCGGTGCCATGCCGATCTAGGATTCCTCTGCACGATTCTCACTGGAAAGTTGGGGGATCTCTTCCTCTCTGAGCACTGAAGGAAATGGGGGTTTCAATTCGGGCTTGGGATGGCTTTATTCCTAAAAGCCATTAATGGCCATTAACAAGATTTCGGTTACGTCAAATTTCCTTTTAATTCTGCCCCCTTGGCCATAGAAAATTCCAGAAATTCGATTGTAACTGAAGGGGGAGGTGAATGATCATCAATTGGGGAGGGATTGAAGGATAAATAGCATTTAATCTCCATGAATGCTCTCTTTCTCTCTCTCCAATTTGGGGGAAACTTCCCTTTTCTCTCTCCTAATCACCAAATACAGATTTAAAAGGTAATTTCAGAAATTAGCAAGCCCACTAGATTGTGGATCTCTTTAATTGGGCCTAGCCCATATGGATTGGGTTGGATTAGGTTAAATTGGGGGTAATTTGACCTAAATTAAGCTCGAGTTGACTTTGGTCAATTTTGACCAATTGAGTTGACCCCAAAAGGGTGATTTGGGCTCCATTGACTTCCCTTAAGGGTTAGGAAGGTATAGGTAGGGTCAAGGTTCAAGGTGGGGCCCTAAAGTCCAACCCTAGGCTTGATAACTGAAAATTGCTATTTGCAGCTCAATTGGTGATGAGAAGTGAAAGTACTCCATAGTTAAGCGTGCTCGGGCTTGAGCAATTCTAGGATGTGTGACCTCCTGGGAAGTTTACGCGCTGCCGCTTAACTGGCTTAATTCTCATCAAAGGGGGACTGCGGACTCCAACAACTCACTGTGCCCTGTGGTGGGACAGAGAGGGGTTTGTTGGAACAACCCTATTTGTGATTTGGGCTAGGATCACTATATGTTAACTAAGGAAAAGTTGAACCCAATGTATAGTTTATGGGTCAAGAGTTTAGGAAGAAATTTAGCTGTTAGAACTAGAAATTTCATTAAGTCTCTGCGTTCGACGAATGGCTAGCCGCGTTCGATGAATGGCTATCGGCGTTCGACGAATGGCTATCGGCGTTCGACAAACGACAAGCTTTCTGCGTTCGACGAACAGACTTATTTCTCAGCGGTCGACGAATCCGTCTCAGCGGTCGAAGAATTTTGGCTAAGTGCAGCGCTCGATGTTTTTACTTCAGCTTAGCGCTCGTCGTTCAGCGCTCGACGATTTTATCCAGGCTCAGCGGTCGACGAATCTTTTCGTTCGGCGAACTTCAGTCTGCGTTCGACGAAAGTTCTCACAGCTCAACAAAATTAATTCTTCCAGTAATATCTATTTAAGGTCGACGAAGTAAATGTTGCGTTCGACGAAAATCTTGAGGTTGACGAATCTGAGATCGACGAATTTTATTCAGATCGAAGAAAATATTATTTAAGTGCAGATTAATTTCAGAATATTATATTTACTCATTCTCTGAACTCAGATCGACGAAGTCAACGACTCTTTCCAATCAAGTCAAGTAAGAAAATATATTTCCTTTATTTATTTAAGTTATAGCCGTTGATAATTCCAGCAGAAAAGGACAAATTATGAAAAATGAAAGATATTACGGCGTGCAGATGTACAGTTCCCAGAAATACGTTTTCAGAATAATATATCCCTTAATATAAGGGATCTGCATTTAATAGTTGTCAGATATTTGAAAAGGTAGAAGATATACAACAGATTATACTCAAGCTTACATGACAGATCAAATATAATAGAATACTTTACATATTTGCTGTACAGGAAATCAACAGAAAAGGAAGAGAGAGATTTACAGGAAGAATAGAAGAATAAAATAACAGATCTTCATCTTCTTCCTCGAGAGCATCATTCAGAGATTAGAACTTTCATCTTCTCCCTCCTTCTCGAGCAGCAGCAGTTTTCTGAGAACAAATTCAACACCTTCTCTCAGTCTTTTGCTGCAAACACAGATCTTCCACAGAGCAACTCTAATCTGAAGAAATACTTCTCTCAGATTAATTAGCTACAGGAGGATCAAGTTTTTCAAAGAGAAAGCTCCAGCAATTTCAACTGTCAAACAACTTCAATCAGACAGAGGAGTCTCTCTTCAACATCAAATCCACTAGAGTCTTCTCTATACATCTTGACAGAGAAGAACACCTTAACCCCTCTCTATCTCATTCTGTACAGGGTTAATACTCCCTTCAAAAGTGTAACTCACTGGTGGCAAGACACTTTATCAAAAAATCCTTGTGTGGTTTTTAAGCACCTTATCAAAAGCTTATCGGTGAATTGGGCACCTGATCAAACTCCCATTGGTGTGTGGACACCTTATCAAAAATCCCTTGGTGTGTGGGCACCTGATCAAAACTCCTAGTGGATTCCTACCAAGGGTGGTAGAAGAGTAGACATACCCAGATTTATTGGGGAACTACTATAGCTCCTTTTGTTCTCTGTGATTGCTTATTTCTTTGTGCTGTGCCGTGTGATTTTTTATTTTATTTTGTTTTTAGTTAATCACTCTGCTTACACATATATATAACACTAATTTTTATTCCGCAAATAAAAACTAAGGGAAAAAGTTTTAAACTCTATTCACCCCCCTCTAGGGTTAACTTAAGATCTAACCTCCACTTTTAATTGGTATCAGAGGGCTGTTGATCTTATTTACAGGCTAACATCTGGATCACAAAGATCAATTAGATCTTAAATTATTTTTAGAGTTTTTATTGTTTTTATTTTCTGTTAAAAACTCATGGCACAAAACAAGGAGTATTCGAGCACACGATCACCTATGTGCAATCTCAGTAAGTTTGCACTGTGGAAAGCAAGGATTAGGCTTTATATGAATTCAATTGATGAAGAAATCTTTAATGTAATTTTGACAGGGCCTCCAACACCTCCAACAGCAGCAAGTACTGGAACCACAACAGACAACACTGCTGTCCCACCTCCTGAATGGACTGAAGCTCAAAAAAAGCAAAGAAGTGTTGATGCAAAAGCCATGAATATTCTGGCTCAAACTATGTCTGATGACATCTTTCAGAAAGTGGTGGATTGCACCTCAGCTAGAGAGATATAGACCTCTCTCAACAACATGGTTGCAAGCTCTGCTGATGAAAGAAAGGACAGAAGATCACACTTGATCTCTCTGTATGAGAACTTCAAGAAGGGTGAAGAAGAATCAGTTGCAGATATGTACACTAGATTAAGTGTAATCACAAGTGAACTCGGAACATTGGATAAGGAAATCTCATTAACTGAGATCAATGTCAAAATCCTAATGTGCTTCCCCAGCACTTGGGACTCAAGAATCTGGCCTATCAAGGAAGCCAGAAGTCTTAATGAGATAACTATTGAGACACTGCT
The DNA here is from genome assembly GCA_033032865.1 of Dactylorhiza incarnata. NCBI lineage: Eukaryota > Viridiplantae > Streptophyta > Magnoliopsida > Asparagales > Orchidaceae > Dactylorhiza > Dactylorhiza incarnata. The sequence continues at coordinate 8,391,593 of JAWHQI010000068.1, forward strand.
AGGAAAGCTCAAATTCTATGAGCAACTTATCAAAACAAGGGAAGCTGAACAAGTCAGCACCTCCTCTTCAACAAAGAAGTACAGGAATATTGCCTTCAAAGCTACATAAGAAGAAGGAAAGACTCCTGACAATGAGGAGTTGATGAGTCTGTTTGCCAAAAGATTCAATAAGATAGCAAGAAAAGACTTCAGGAAAAAGTCATCCAAAAGCCATGAAAAGCCAAGGTATGACAAAAATAATTCTAAAGAAATTATTTGTTATGGTTGCAGGAAACCTGAACATATTGCACCAGACTGTCCAGAAAATCAGAAGAAAGAAAAGAAAAAGGACAAAGAAGAGAAAAGAACCTCCAACAAATCTTCCTCTCACAAACCCAAAAAGATGGGAAGAGGATTTGTAGCAGAATCTTGGAGTGAAACTGAATCAAATCAGTCATTCAGCTCTTCAGATGATGAAGAAGAAACAAAAGAAAATGACCAATGTCTGATGGCCATTTATGACTCAGACAGTGAGTCAGGCAATGCTTCTTCATCCAGTGATGATGAAGACTATGAAGAAGAGAAGAACTTTTGCATGATGGCAATCAATGCCTCAGCCAACAATTCTGATGAAGAGGAATCAGAATCAGAAGCAGAAACTGATGCAGATCAGGTAATATCTACCTTTGATTTTACTTCTGTTGAATTCAAAGCTGAATTCAAAGTCCTTTGCTCAGACTTAATTAAATCTGAGAAAGAAATAATCTCACTCAGACTTAAGCTAGCTGAAATGAATCAAATTAGTGAAAAAAATATAAATCTTAAGAAAGATTTGGCTACCTCTAGAGAACAAATTATTTTCATTGAGAATAAACTTTCTGAGGCTAAGGAATTTGAAGAATCCCTGAATGGGAGAAGTATCAAACTGATGGACATCACAAGAACAGTAAATGCTAGACTTAATAGCAAACTGGGCTTGGGTGCTCATCAAGTGAGCCACCTCTAATTAAGAAGAACATATTATCTACACCTATAAAATTCATCTCTCCTAAGAGCAAAGAGGTTGTAGATGAAAATAAAAACATTTCAAGTAAGACTGTCGAGAATAGCAGAATTCAGCAGAATTCGTCGAACGGAGCTCGACGCAATATACCCACTTCGTCAAACGGAGCTCGATGAACTCTGAAGTCAGATTTTCAGTATAGTCATTATATGAATGGGGCTCGACGATCTCAACCAAATTCATTGAATAGAAACTATACAGCAAATCTAAACAATTCCTATTCTTCACACTCTAAGAATTCTTTCACTGAATGGATTATACCTCCAAGGAGATATCATCCACAAGGTTACAAGGACCAACCTGAAATGTCCTTTATTTCAGATTTTTGTGGAAATACAAAAAGACCCAAGGTAATCTGGTCAGGAACAAATAGATTGTTTTCTCGTTTTTGCAGGTACATAGCTGTCCAAGAACAAATGAAAAATTGTATTTGGACAGTGGCTGTTCAAAACATATGATAGGGAACAAGGCAAATCTGAATAATTACAAGGCAAAGCTTGGACCAAAAGTTATATTTGGAGACTCCAACTGTGGACAGACGAAAGGCTATGGAAAAGTCAAGGTTGGAGAAGTCACTTTCAAAGAGGTAGCTTATGTAAAGGGACTGAAGCATAACCTTATCAACATAAGTCAATTATGTGATAAAGGGTATCAGGTAACCATTAATAAATTGAAATGCCTTATTAAATCTACTGATAATATTATTGTTTTATCAGGTATTAGGCAGGGTAATATATATTTAGTGAATTTCAATTCATCTACTTCAGAAGTTTGATTATTTACTGATTTAAGCAAACCTAGTGAACTTTGGCATAAAAGATTAGGACATGTAAACCTTATGACCATTGCAAAATTATCTAAGGACAATCTTGTTAGAGGTTTACCTTTAGGTTCATATAAGAAAGAAGGTCTTTGTAGGGCATGTCAACTAGGCAAGCAAACTAAAAATAGCTTTAAATCATTATCTAAAAGTGATTCACTGATGCACAAATCTCGCACACCGCTATAGGCGGTAGCTAGACTGCGGCACGAAACGGCAATGTAACGATCGTTCAAGTAATATAAAATGGGAATGAATGCCCAAGTATCGATCTCAAAGGAACACAGTAAGGTGGAGCTATCTATCGAGGAAGGACTTGAGATTGAAGTCCTTTAGTCGGATGGATGCGGAAACGGGGGTTTTGGATTGTGGAAAATAAAGAGAAAATACAATAACTACTCCTATGCAATGCCGCTATGCAATGCTTCGCCAGGCGGGATGAAAACTACGTAGGCCTTGAGCGCGCTACTTCGTAAGGGCAGATGGACGAGTAGGCAAACAGAATGAGGGTCGCAAGCACCTCTTCGATAAGCACGCCACTAGCAATTACTAGTGCGGCAAACGAACGCGACGATGGGATGGAGGATGGAATGGGGCGCACCTCAAATCACATAAACCACAAAAGCATTTCACAAAGACATGAAATATAGAAATACAAACAAGTTTATGTGCCACTTCATCATAATATTTAGATCTAACTACATACACATCAATAAGAGAATAACAAGGAAAGAAATCGACCGAATCCGAAGGCTCGTTGTAGATTCACGGTTGGAATCGCCGGGTTGTCAATCCGCGTCCAAGCTCAGTCCGCAACTATGTCCGGGGTAGAGAGAGCTGTCATGACTCTCCAATGAGCCCGTCTTCTTCGTCTCACGATCCGGTAAAGGTTGCAAACTTCCCCTTTCTTGATGGTAATGGTGGCTAAATCTTCCTTTGAAGCTATAGGATGAAGGAGGAGGCCGAGATGATCTCCGGGCTCAAGATTGGCGTGAAGAACAAGCCCGGAGCACCTCCTGAAGGTGGGCGGCGATGGACGACGAAAAGGGCGCAGAACTGGAGCTCTGGGAGCGGGAAAAATGATCGATCCAGAATCGGGCAAGACCTGCGGCTTAAATAAAAATTCTGTCAGAAAATGGTCACGCACGGTCGAACGCATGACCATGCGCAGACCGTGCGTTATTAAATGATAAAACTTGACTTGGGGAAGATGCTGCGCCGCCCGTGCAAATTGCTCACGCACGATCAACACCGCCCGTGCGTACAAACGCACGGGCAAAATCCGACGCTCTGAAATCAAGAATACACAGGTCGACCGTGCGTTTTACTCATGCACAGGCAAACCGCCCGTGCGTGAAAACACACGAGTAGACTCCGACGCTCCGTTTTCTGCCCAGACACAAACGCACGACCGCAACCGACCGTGCGTCAAGGAAACGCACGACCGTGCGATATGCACAAACATGAATTCTGGGGCCAACAGGACGATCAGGTCACCTGCATACGAAGCAACCCAGCTGGGAATACCTCCAGCACCCAATAAACACAGAAAATAGATTGGGGAGCACCAAGTGCTTTCCCCCAACAACAAAGCATGCAATTGCACACCAAAACGGCCTAAGAATGTACCTAACAGGGAATAAAAAATATGAATGTAAATATGTACGAAAACATGCCTAAAGTGTGGTGCAAAGACTATAAAATCGGCCCAGATGAGTCGATAAAAGTGTATATAATTGGGACTCATCACACCCCCAGACTTACCTGTTTGCGCGTCCCGAGCAAACAAATCCCTCAAGCGGATAAGAAAAACATAAGCTGACATAGAAATTGTAAAGCGGAGTACCATGCGAAGTCACATGCTCATGCGCGTAGAAATACAGTAGACAAAATTCCTAATTATACATATTAGTTTATACTTTTCTAGGGGCGTATCTATATGTTACATTTACTCAAAAAGTGAATCACGGTGAATCATAAGGTCATACATAGGAAGAAAGTAAACTGAACACTGAGGTGAGCATTGCCAAAGATCGGGGCTCGAGACAACCTCCATTGAAATCCATCAATGTCGGTGACCATAAGCTTGCCCGTTCGCACTCTCTCCACGACATAGGTTTGACTCAACTGCGTGAATCAATAGGACTTTAGGTTTTAGATGAGGCTTGGGTTTAGGTGAGGTATACAATGATAAAAACGACGGCTCAAGCACTAAACCCAAATGAGCTAGCACGAAAAACTATCCTCAAGCACCACAAAAAGATACGCGGGTACACCATACCCCCAGACTTGGACTTGACTACATGGGTGTGTGCACCGACTACTCCCAATCACAAATTTATAAAGATTTTCAATTAAGCACTGCTTCTTTTTCTTTTCTTTTTACTTCTTTTCTTTTTCTCATTTTTTCTTTTCTTTTCAACACATTTTCAGCAAGATAGCAATGAAGCGCATCCACATTTTCACAAAACATATCACCACATCAACACCCCAATCATGAAAATAATAAACAACTAAAGCTCAAATGTGGGTGTGCGACTAGGATTGGCTTTTAGGCTTTGGTGAGATAAAAGTGGGGCTGAATCAAAGAACGGGTAGGCACAACTGGGCTAACGAGGATAGAGCGATAGGAATGGGCACAAAAGCTCAACCGGGCCAAAATGATGGCCTATATCACATTCACGCGATTGACTAACCATATACCCATGCTTCAAGAGTCGCTTGGGGCATATTCTTAGCCACCGAGAAAGATAATCCTTTCTCCCGACTCAAGCAATACGAGTCTAGCGACCGTTTACACACATCCCTATGCTACCGTTTGATTCACACCGGATTCACCAATTTTTTTTGAGTAAAGTAAACAATATCCACACTAATAGAAAAATATAATCTAAAAGCATAAAAAGAAATTGAATCTACACGAATTTTTATGCGAGGCATGAGCACTCGACTAGGAGCACTACATGAGTCAACATCTTACTCCGCCTCATAATCTTAAGCACACAGAAGAGACAAATTCGACTCGCGACGTGCCAACAGCTAAGCGCACGCTCATGTGGGTGCTGTGGTGTGCAAAGAAAATGAACAATACTAAATAAATGAAATAGAAATACTTCTAGCATGCAATGCTATAGTGCACGTGAGTGGGCATACAGAACTACTCTCCCCCAGACTTAAACTAGACAATACACACAATATATATCTATGAAATTTAGAAAAGAGCTAGGGGAAGAGAGTACCCAATGCTCAGAAATGAGCATACCAGAAGATTGGCGTAGAAACCAAGAAAAAGCTGCAGCATCCGCCATACAGAAGAAGGACCTGCAGGGGTGAGCTCCGCAAAAACAAAAGAAAAAGACAAACTAAAATAAACTACTGCAAACCAAACATGATTAGAAGAAATAAAAATGCAGGAAAAGTAAGATAACTACTGGGGTTATTGTCCTCCCAGCACGACTTATTCAAATTTAAAGCAGTTCTAACTAATGGGTCTATGAAAAAGGAAATGCACAGGTAACTGTTCTAATATGCGTGTCGGTAGCGGGTACCGATACGGCGATAGAACAGTCACGCCTCTACCCGAATATAAATAATACCCGCTCGTCACAGGTAGAGGGAATAAAAATTAAGAAGAGGAGGAAGGCTGGTCCTCACTCGTCTCACCACAAAATAAATCCTTGCCCAACAAGGTATCATCTCCAGGGAGGCAGCAGGGGGAGAAGGCAATGAGTGGAGCTTCCTCTACGAGGGGGGATCAACCTCCTCACATAAGAGGATGCTCTCATCATTGACTTGAGCATAATGCTCCAAGTCCTCCTGAAGTACCTGTGAAGACTCAACCTGCACAAGCTCAGATGAAGAAGGGGGATCAAGAAATAAATAAGAAGAATTACTTAAATAAAAATCAAGCGGGGGAGTGGTCCAGGTCTCACTCCCATCAGGTTGGGGAAGTAAAATAATGTTGGCATTGTTAACAATGCAGCAAGACTCGGCAAGATCAACATCTACCTCGCCCAAGATTTGGACATCCTCCAACGGTGTTGAGGAAAAATCCTCTTCACACAAAAGGTTGTCCTCCTCCATAGGAGTAGGTATGATATGTAAATCTCTTGCCTCCTCATGCAAGGCATCATAAAAAATGTAGTCAGAGACGAATGTAGTAGTATGCACAACAGGGGGAGGAAGGGTGCTTGGGTAAAAGTCAAGCACTGATTCCTCACAAAGAATCAAATCTACGCTAGGAGATGGATGTACAGGGGAGATGGGCTCATTCATGTCAGTGCCCAGATCAGCCACACATCTGGTGACCGTGTCCACGCCATACCCTTCAAAAAGTGAAGGTGACACAGACACATAACCGGATGATGAAGGTGTGCTGCCGGAAGTAGGAGTCGGGACGATCTGGATACCCGGCTCGTCATCCTCGTCCAATTGGCGAAGATACTCGGCACAATCCTTCAAGGCGTGATCCGTGCTCCGACAAAACAAGCACTTCCTTGCGGGCTTCTTTGGCTCAGCGGGTGCTGAAGCCGAAAAGAAGTATGACGGTAAAGGCACAACATAATAGCCATAGGACTTCTGTGCAACATATGGAGTACCAGACGAAGTCGGTGCTCCATATGTTGGGGTAGGGGTGCTAGGGCCATTATCTCCCTTTGGACATCTATCACTAGCGTGAGAGATATCTCCACACCAACGGCAACGAATATTAAATGACGCCCACATAGTGTGAAGATAAAATGATTCAAAATAATGACAGTTGTACAAAATACTACACCTGACAATATTTACTAAAACAACCTAATATCAAACAAGAAAAACAGAAAATGAAGAAATAAAACAAAAATGATGCAATAAACAAATGGAAGGGCTTCTTTCTCAGATTCTCCCTCTCCAGAAAACTCACACGTCTGTGTTCCTCGGCAACGGCGCCAAGAACATGATGCACAAATCTCGCACACCGCTATAGGCGGTAGCTAGACTGCGGCACGAAACGACAGTGTACCGATCGTTCAAGTAATATAAAATGGGAATGAATTCCCAAGTATCGATCTCAAAGGAACACAGTAAGGTGGAGCTATCTATCGAGGAAGGACTTGAGATTGAAGTCCTTTAGTCGGATGGATGCGGAAACGGGGGTTTTGGATTGTGGAAAATAAAGAGAAAATACTATAACTACTCCTATGCAATGCCGCTATGCAATGCTTCGCCAGGCGGGATGAAAACTACGTAGGCCTTGAGCGCGCTACTTCGTAAGGGCGGATGGACGAGTAGGCAAACGGAATGAGGGTCGCAAGCACCTCTTCGACAAGCACGCCACTAGCAATTGCTAGTGCGGCAAACGAACGCGACGATGGGATGGAGGATGGAATGGGGCGCTCCTCAAATCACATAAACCACAAAAGCATTTCACAAAGACATGAAATATAGAAATTCAAACAAGTTTATGTGCTACTTCATCATAATATTTAGATCTAACTACATACACATCAATAAGAGAAGAACAAGGCAAGAAATTGACCGAATCCGAAGGCTCATTGTAGATTAACGGTTGGAATCGCCGGGTTGTCAATCTGCGTCCAAGCTCGGTCCGGAACTACGTCCGGGGTAGAGAGAGCTGTCACGACTCTCCAATGAGCCCGTCTTCTTCGTCTCACGATCCGGTAAAGGTTGCAAACTTCCCCTTGCTTGATGGTAATGGCGGCTAAATCTTCCTTTGAAGCTATAGGATGAAGGAGGAGGCCGGGATGATCTCCGGGCTCAAGATTGGCGTGAAGAACAAGCCCGGAGCACCTCCTGAAGGTGGGCGGCGATGGACGGCGAAAATGGCGCAGAACTGGAGCTCTGGGAGTGGGAAAAATGATCGATCCAGAATAGGGCAAGACCTGCAGCTTAAATAAAAATTCTGTCAGAAAATGGTCACGCACGGTCGAACGCACGACCGTGCGCATACCGTGCGTTATTAAATGATAAAACTTGACTTGGGGAAGACGCTGCGCCGCCCATGTGAATTGCTCACGCACGATCAACACCGCCCGTGCGTACAAACGCACGGGCAAAATTTGACGCTCTGAAATCAAGAATACACAGGTCGACCGTGCGTTTTACTCATGCACGGGCAAACCACCCGTGCGTGAAAACGCACTAGTAGACTCCGACGCTCCGTTTTTTGCCCAGACACAAACGCACGACCGCAACCGACCGTGCGTCAAGGAAACGCACGACCGTGTGATATGCACAGACATGAATTCTGGGGCAAACAGGACGATCAGGTCACCTGCATACGAAGCAACCCAGCTGGGAATACCTCCAGCACCCAATAAACATAGAAAATAGATTGGGGAGCACCAAGTGCTTGCCCCCAATAGCAATGCGTGCAATTGCACACCAAAACGACATAAGAATGCACATAACAGTGAATAACAAATATGAATGTAAATATGTACGAAAACATGCCTAAAGTGTGGTGCAAAGACTATAAAATCGGCCCAGATGAGTCCATAAAAGTGTATATAATTGGGACTCATCATTAACCTAGAATCTTATATTTGCTACATATGGACCTTTTTGGACCTATAGCAACAAAGAGTTTAGAGGGGAAGTCTTATACTCTAGTTATTGTAGATGACTTCTCTAGATTCACTTGGGTGTTCTTTTTGAGAGAAAGGTCAGATAACTTTAAAGTTCTTACAGACTTTCTTAAGAGCATACAGATTGAGTACTCTACTATAGTTGCATTGATCAGAAGTGATCATGGCACTGAGTTTGAGTCTCTTCTTATGCAAGAATTCTGTGAGATGGAAGGTATCAGACATTGCTTCTCAGCTCCTAGAACTCCTCAACAAAATGGTGTAGTTGAAAGGAAAAATAGAACTCTAATTGAATCAACAAGAACATTGCTTGCAGATGCTAAACTGCCCCTATCTTTTTTGGGCAGAGGCTGTTAGCATAGCAAATTATGTGCTGAATAGAAGTTTGATACACAAACATAAGGGAAAGACTAATTATGAATTACTTAAAGGGAAGAAACCTAAAGTTAACTATTTTAGAGCATTTGGCTGTAGATGTTTCATTCACAATAATGATAAGAAATACCTTAGGAAATTTGAACCAAAATCTGATGAAAGAATTTTCTTAGGTTATTCACTAATCAGCAAAGCATATAGGATTTATAATAAATCTACTCTTACGATAGAAGAATCTATGCATGTCTCTTTTGATGAAACAAATATATTTTACAAGGAGAAGATTTCTTCTACCATAGAAAATCTATAGGTACCTACATTATGTGAGCAGCTAGATCAATTAGCTCTACATAAAGAAGAATTTCCAAATTTTGAACAGCAGAATGCTGAAGAGAGTGAAGAAGAAAATCACCTAGATTTTGCTGAAAGTTCAGAACAGATAACAGCAGATCATTCTTCATAGGATATAACAGCTGAACAGATTCCCCAAGTGGAAATTATTGCTGAATCCACTCCACCTGTTGATCACATCACAGTTAGAGATTACCCAATATCTCAAATTATTAGTGATATTTCAGCAGGTGTGCAAACAAGGAATCAAGTAAATCAGAATATGATGCACACTTGTTTTCTCTCTCAGATTGAACCTCAATCTCTACAAGATGCAGAACAAGATCCCAACTGGATCATTGCTATGCAAGAGGAACTCAATCAGTTTGAGACAAACAAAGTATGGGATTTGGTTCCTAGACCAAAAGACCATCCAGTGGTTGGCACCAAATGGGTCTACAGGAATAAGCTATATGCAGATGGAAATATTGTGAGAAACAAAGCAAGACTAGTAGCTCAAGGATACTCACAAGAAGAAGGAATAGACTATGATCAGACTTTTGCACCAGTTGCAAGACTTGAAGCAATCAGAATTTTTCTTGCATTTGCTACATACAAGAAATTCAAGGTATATCAAATGGATGTAAAAAGTGCATTCCTGAATGGAGAAATCAAAGAAGAAGTCTATGTGGAACAACCACCAGGTTTTATCTCTCCAACTCAATCCTCTTTTGTATTTAAGCTTAAGAAAGCTCTTTATGGTCTCAAACAAGCTCCTAGAGCATGGTATGAGACTTTAACTAGTTTTCTTCTAGAGAATAAATTTTGTAGAGGCATAGTAGACAACATTATTTTTGAGGATACATAAAAATCAAACATTTCTAGTTCAAATATATGTAGATGATATCATATTTGGCTCCACTGATTCAAATTTGTGCAAAAGATTTTCTAATTTGATGCAATCTAAATTTGAAGTGAGTTGTATGGGTGAACTATCATACTTCCTTGGTCTTCAAGTGAAGCAAACCCCAAATGGAATCTTCATATCCCAATCTAAGTATGCTAAGGAATTAGTGAAAAGATTTGGTATGTTTGATTCTTCCACCATGAAAACACCCATGCCCTCTAATGCTGTTGTTGATAATGATGAATCAGGGAAACCTGTTGATTCAAAAGTATATAGAGCATTTGTTGGCTCTTTACTTTATTTAACAGCTAGTAGGCTTGATATAATGTTTGCTACATGTATTTGTGCTAGATTCCAAGTTAAACCCAAAGAATCTTATCTAATTTTACTAAAAAGGATTTTAAGATATATAAAGGGTTGCCCTAATCTAGGACTTTGATATCCAACAACATCTGAATTTGAATTAACTGGATTCTCAGATTCAGATTATGCTGGATGCAGAGTAGACAGGAAAAGCACATCAGGAACTTGCCAGTTTCTTGGTGATAGGCTTGTGTCTTGGTTTTGTAAGAAACAGACATCTGTGTCCACTTCAACAGCTGAAGCTGAATACATAGCTGCTGGCAGTTGCTGCTCACAAATATTGTGGATACAAAATCAGCTCCTAGACTATGATGTCAACTTAAATAATTCAATTATATTTTGTGACAATACTAGTGCAATATCTATAGCATAAAATCCAGTTCTCCATAGTAGGACTAAACACATAAAGATTAGGCAACACTTCCTTAGGGATAATGTGGATAAAAACAAAATCTGCCTACAGTTTATATCTACTGATTTGTAAAGAGCAGATATTTTCACCAAGCCCTTGGATGAAAAGAAACATATCTTCTTTATAAATCAGCTAGGAATGATAGATGGAGATTCAATCGGTTAAAAAATTAAATTTTCTACTTACCCATCTCTTCATTGAACTGAGCTCGACGAAATCAAGTTTTTCGTAGAACGGAGATCGACGAAGTCATCAAGTTCGTCGAACCAAGATCGACGAAAACTCATTTTTCGTCGAACCCAGTTTTTCTGAAGTTTTTTTTTATTTCAGCCTGTCATCATTATTCAAATTTTTTATTAGCTGAATATCTACAGAATTGCTTCTCTTTCCAGTTCCCTTTTGCACTTGATCTCTATTTTATTGTGCAGGAACAACAACAATATACAACTTGCATACCTCCCTACCTCCATCAATGTCCCTACTTCAAGGGGGCTAGCTTCAGGCCTTTCTTGAAACTAGGCAGGGGGAGAAGTTTTGCATGAACAAGCTCCATTTGATGCACTATTTTGCTCAGGTGGAGTTGTTCTATAATCTAGGCAAGAGAGAAAGCTGAAGAACCTCCATAACTCAGGAGGAGACACTCTCAGGGGGAGTTACTGTTTGAAGAAAAGCTTGATAAAGCTTACAGCAGCTTGCTGATTACAGTTTGCTGTTTTAGAAAAGTATTCTGTAATTTAGATGCAGATACAGCTCAGAAGAAGAACTTTTATAAAGCAAATTCAATATCAGTTATTGCTACAGCATTGCTAATCAAAATTATAAAGCTGATCAAAAGTATAAAGCAGTTTGCAGATTCAGATTTCAAAATTTATCTATATACAGTTTTCATAATGCTATCTTTGGATTTTAAAAGGAGTAGCAGATAACACATTCAGAAATCAGATAAAGATTCAATTCAGAATTCAGAACAGTACAGTTCAGTTCAGATCAGAATTCAGAACAACATAAATCAGACAAAATCAGAATTTCAGAATTCAGAAGCAGCAGAATTCAGAAAAATCAGGTTCTTATTGTATTTTCAGTTTTATTTTTATTGAAATGTATTTTCAGAACTCAGAGTACTTTTCATTTCATATCTGATAAAATATTAATAATATCAGATATATTCATACTCTATTGTTTTTGATGTTTTAGCATTTGTTTATTTTCAATTTTTGTCAAATAGTGTCCTAACCCAAATAAGGGGAGATTGTTGGAACAACCCTATTTGTGATTTGGGCTAGGATCACTATATGTTAACTAAGGACAAGTTGACCCCAATGTATAGTTTATGGGTCAAGAGTTTAGGAAGAAATTTGGCTGTTAGAACTAAAAATTTCATTAAGTCTCTGCGTTCGACGAATGGCTAGTTGCGTTCGACGAATGGCTATCGGTGTTCGACAAACGACAAGCTTTCTGCGTTCGACGAATAGACTTATTTCTCAGCGGTCGACAGATCCGTCTCAGCGGTCAAAGAATTTTGGCAAAGTGCATCGCTCGATGTTTTTACTTCAGCTCAGCGCTCGACGTTCAGCGCTCGACGATTTTATCCAGGCTCAGCGGTCGACGAATCTTTTCGTTCGACGAACTCCAGTCTGCGTTCGACGAAAGTTCTCACAGCTCAACAAAATTAATTCTTCCAGCAATATCTATTTGAGGTCGACGAAGTAAATGTTGCGTTCGACGAAAATCGTGAGGTCGACGAATCTGAGATAGACGAATTTTATTTAGATCAAAGAAAACATTATTTAAGTGCAGATTAATTTCAGAATATTATATTTACTCATTCTCTGAACTCAGATCGATGAAGGCAACGACTCTTTCCAATCAAATCAAGTAAGGAAATATATTTCCTTTATTTATTTAAGTTATAGCCGTTGTCAATTCCAGCAGAAAAGGACAAATTATGAAAAAGGAAAGATATTACGACGTGCAGCTGTACAGTTCCCAGAAATACGTTTTCAGAATAATATATCCCTTAATATAAGGGATCTGCATTTAATAGTTGTCAGATATTTGAAAAGGGAGAAGATATACAACAGATTATACTCAAGCTTACACGACAGATCAAATATAATAGAATACTTTACATATTTGATGTACAGGAAATCGACAGAAAAGGAAGAGAGAGATTTACAGGAAGAATAGAAGAATAAAATAACAGATCTTCATCTTCTTCCTCGAGAGCATCATTCAGAGATTAGAACTTTCATCTTCTTCCTCCTTCTCGAACAACATCAGTTTTCTGAGAACAAATTCAACACCTTCTCTCAGTCTTTTGCTGCAAACACAGATCTTCAACAGAGCAACTATAATCTGAAGAAATACTTCTCTAAGATTAAATAGCTACAGGAGGATCAAGTTTTTCAACTGTCAAACAACTTCAATCAGACAGAGGAGTCTTTCTTCAACATCAAATCCACTAGTGTCTTCTCTATACATCTTGACAGAGAAGAACACCTTAACCCCTCTCTATCTCATTCTGTACAGGGTTAATACTCCCTTCAAAAGTGTAACTCACTGGTGGCAAGACACCTTATCAAAAAATCCTTGTGTGGTTTTTAAGCACCTTATCAAAAGCTTATCGGTGAATTGGGCACCTGATCAAACTCCCATTGGTGTGTGGACACCTTATAAAAAATCCCTTGGTGTGAGGGCACCTGATAAAAACTCCTAGTGGATTCCTACCAAGGGTGGTAGAAGAGTAGACGTACCCAGATTTATTGGGGAACTACTATAGCTCCTTGTGTCCTCTGTGATTGCTTATTTCTTTGTGCTGTGCTGTGTGATTTTTTATTTTATTTTGTTTTTAGTTAATCACTCTGCTTACACAATTATATAACACTAATTTTTATTCTGCAAATAAAAACTAAGGGGTGCATGGTCTGAAGACCATCTGGTTAGGCTGAACCCTTCCGGTGCCAGGTGGGTCTCCTGTTGGCGGGCCTGGGCTGGGAGGGTGCTGGCGGTCCAGCTGGGTCCCGTGTTGGCGGGCCTGGATCGTTACAAAAAGTCCTATCCTCAAGGATTGCACTCCATAGTTAAGCGTGCTCGGGCTGGAGCAATTCTGGGATGGGTGACCTCCTGGGAAGTCCACGCGCTGCCGCTTAACTGGATCAATTCTCATCAAAGGGGGACTACGGTCTCCAACAACCCAATGTGCCCTGTGGTGGGACAGAGAGGGGTTGGGGTGCATGGTCTGCAGACCATCTGGTTAGGCTGAACCCTTCCGGTGCCAGCTGGGTCCCGTGTTGGCGGGCTTGGGCCGGGAGGGTGCTGGCGGTAACATACCTCAAACAACTAGACCCCTAAAGTGGTTTTGTCATGACTAGGTCATGAAAAAACCCTAGGAAGCTTGAAGAGACCACTTGGCTTTAGCCAAGAAGAAGGAAACCACAGTGGTCTGCAAATAGCAATTTCCAGTTAACAAGCATAGGGTTGAACTTAAGGGCCTCACCTTGACCCTTTGACCACAACATAGCATACCTAAACCTTTAGGGGTCCCCTTAGAGCACCAAGGACCCATTGGGGTCAACCAAAGAGGCCAAATTGACCAAAGTCAACCCTAACCCTAAATTGGTCAAAGTAGCCTAATTAGGGTTAATTGACCTCCACCTTGCCAAATTGACCCTACATAGACCTTCCTAACCCTTAAGAGAGACCAATAGGTCACTACCCACCCATTGGGGTCAACCCAAATGGTCAAATTGACCAAAGTCAACTCTAGCCCTATTTTGGTCAAACCAACACCTTTTGGATTAATTGGCACAATTGGGGCACCACCATGACTCAACCAACTTTGGGTGGTGTCAAGGGACTCAAGAAACACCACTTGGACCAGTCAACCCATCAGTTGACCAAGTCAACACCTCAAGTCAACACTTGGTCAACCTTCCCCAAAAAGAGGGGAAAAGGCTAACTCAAGCCCAATCCACTTGGGCTAGGCCTAATTGGAGTAGCCCATTAGCTTAGGAGGCTAATAATTACCAGGAGGTACCACTCAATTTCTGGAAATGATGAGTAGGAGAGAAAAAGTGCAATTTCCCCCTTAATGAAGAGAGAGAAAGAGGAAAAAAAGGAAGGAAAGTTAATGGTGGGAGGCCATGGGTCACTCCATTCATCTCCCCAAGCCCCTCCATTCATCTTACATGATGCTTGGGAGGAGTTTCCCCATAAATTCCAGCCAGCCACCATCAATGGAGGAGCCCAACCATCATGGCCGAAATCTATTCTCGTCAAATTCCCCCTATACAGCCCCCATTCTCAAATCTAACTCCACCATTAGCTTCAAAAGGTGGATGGCAGTCGAAATCATATATTGGATCGAAGGTTTTGGTGGAGAATGGAGAGATCGGGCAAGCTTGCCGGAGAAGGGAAAAGCCATTGCCGATCACCGCCGCCATCGTCGCCGGGCTCCAAGAAGGTCTGTTTCTCCTCCTCTTCTCTAGTGGATAGATCTACATTTATTGCTTGCAAGCTTTAAGACCAATTGGCCCTAGATCGTGTGAGCCAAAAACTCCATTTTTTGGAGCTTTTTCCTCTTGTCTAAACCCCCATTTTCGGCCACCACCGGCCGGCCAAGACCTCCCATCGCTGGCCACCACCTCAAGGAAGGTGGTGGTGGCATTGGTCGGCCGGGGAGGGGCGTGGGTGGCTGGGAAAACCACTTCCAAAACCGCCCAGGTCGGAGCAATCTCAGTCGTCGGCTGGAGGAGGAAGACAACCCGATGCCCTCCATTTCTTCTTTAAGATTCGTGCATCAGTTTTAATATTAATGCATTATTATTCCTATATTTATGTCCCTTTATTGACAGCAGTTATAATTAATTATTAAAAATACTTATGCCCCTCTACAGAAAACGTGGTCAACACCAAAGTTGTAGCCCTTGGAGTCTACTTTATTTTAAAATTGATTTCACCCCAAAAGGAGTTCTGTAGCTCCCTATAGGTCCATTTTGGTGGGGCTGGTCCCTAGTGTAGGACAACCACCATTTCTTGAATAACGTTTGATTGGGAAATGATATGGACTTGTGATTTGAAACATAGTCTACTTATACCTACACACACATCATATCGAAAGATGGGAATTTTAGGAGAACATGTTTCTAAGGTTTTTGTAATAATTTCATAAATAATATAATAATTAAGTATTGGGTCAAATGACCTCCAATGCCCTCTAAATTTTGGTGGGTACTTCTTAGGTTCATCACATGACCCTGGTAAAAAGTTCAGCCCAATTGGGACTGATTTAGTTTGGAAATTGGTTAACCTAAGTTGGGTTTAATTAGGTCAAAATTAGGGTATGGTGCTTACCTTGGGGTATGGTGTTCAAAACTCATCACCATGTAGTGAAACCTTGGTAACTGGTTTAGGATCACCTAAAGAATCCCCATGAGTGGTTTGGGGTGGTGTAGAGGTGGATAAGCCCTAGAATACTAGTTTTATTCCTAGGTGTGCATTTAGAACATTGTGAAGGCCATGTGGACAAAAGTCCCTGGCTGGTTATAAAACTTGGTGGATAGATTCATAGGGTGTAAATAGGCACTGAGTAGTTTTATAAGAATTTTAGGAGCCAATATTCCCTTTGATTTAGGACTTAACCCCTTTAGGGAAACTTCTTATAAGAAACATTTACATGCTTAAAAAGTCTTGGATGATAATGAAACTTTGGTGGTGCCCTTATAATCATGGTCTAGACTTCTGGTAATTTTTGTGAATTTTATTAAATGATTTAATCAGTACTTCCTTCACAAGGCACCTGTTTTGATTTAGACTTAAAAGAAATATTTGAGGGTCCAAAAATCATTGTTAGATTGTGCAAATTGGTGATAGGACATTTCGGATCATTAGGAAGGTCTGTAAATTTTTATAGAATTTTTGAAGAATTAAATCAGTAGGCTACTTCACAGTTCATTTAATTTGAGGTTTCCTTAAAGTATTTATTTTAGTGAGAAAATAATTTCCTTAAATCTTGAAATTTAGTCAGTAGCCTTTTCTGATGAATACAAGAGTTTGGTAATTTTCCCATAATTTTAGTATTGATCTCTTTGGTGGTTCCTTCATAAAACTACAACTTTGGATAGATGATAAATAATTAAATTAGAGGACAATTTCTTACTGTAAAAATATGAGGTACAATTTTTGATGTTATAACATCATGATAGACCTCCAGTAAATAGCTTGGGTCAGTTGGATGAGTATTTGGAGTACCTTTATTTGTGAGATTCATATAATTAGTTTGGTCTGCGTATAGTAAAACTGTGAAACTTAGGTTTTTAGTGACCTACTAGGTGGAAATGGTGTGCAGATGGTGAACATGGGTTGATTAGATAATTGTGAGTTCACCCAAGGAAGTGTATGTGAGGAAAGTGTCTTGGTGGGTTAAGAGTAAGGTTGTCCTGGGATTGACGAAAGATCGTCTTTCCCCTGGTGTGTCCTAAAGCACTTAGGTCTAACTCAAGTGAAACGGTAGAAGGGTTTTCTTAAGGGTAGATACCAATATCAGTAAGTGTCTTGAGAAAGGGAACTTTGGGGTGTCAACCCATTACAGTTCCTAGTACCGTAGCGAGACCCTTACAGGGTAACCCTCGGGAAGTCGAAGATTAACCAAAAGTCGTAGGAGTAAGAAGTTGATGTACAAGATTAACTTAACAATACACACACCCACACCCCATGGTTACGGGAGGTTAGTTGGTTTGGTTTTACGAGTGGTAGGCTCAGTGGTTGAAGCAGCAGACTAGTTAGTCCGGTGAGCTTGTGACTCAGTAGTGTTTGTTGGTACGGACGGGTTGGTCCGGCGAGCCGGTGGCTCGGAAGGTTTTTGATGACGGGTAGGTTAGCCCGGGGAATTTATGGCTCGGGATATAGTAGAACATGTTGCATGTGCATGAAGGTGGCGGGTCTCCGGTATTGGACGGTCGTTCACACCGACGTCAATACGTTGACTCGGCAAGTGTGGAATTTGCACTTAGCCTTGAAAGTCTGGTGGTCCAGCTAGTAAGAGTACGCAGATGCTCCACGGTTTTGCATTGAGGCGTACGATAGGTCTAGGTAGGGTAGTGTGAATACCAACCTAGAGGTGGGCGAGGCCCAACCCACCGCTTCCGTTTGCCACTACGGGAGTATCCTGGGAGTCTTGCTAGCTCCAAAAAGGGGGAACTAAAGGTCTATGCGCATAGAGTCGAAGTGTGTGAGTTGCACTTGTATGAACATAGCATAAACTGCATAACTCTGCATGTCATAGCATCAACATTGCCTTTCAACCCTTACCCCTATCGTATAAGTCGGTTATGGGACTTCTTATACGATAGGCCTTCCTAAACGACCCCTTGGTCTATAGGTTTGTGTGGGCATTCCTATAAATCAATGGTTAATTTTCTATTATATACATGTCTTTACTTACTGCAATTTACTTATTCTTTACCTGCTGTCCTCCGCTTCATCCTCCCACTCGGTGCCTAGGAGCCATTGGAGGTGGGGTGGGGAACATAAGGCTTAGTCTTTTTGACTAACGGTCGGTGGACCATATCATTTTAGGTGACCGAGGAGACGCAGCAGCACCAGAGGCTGGTGCAGACGGAGGTGGTCCAGTCTAGTACAGGAGCACAGGATTCAGAATCAGTGAGTGATTAGTAGTTAGCTTCCGCGAGTGATCTTGTAGCGAGGACATGATGTACAGGGCATGAGCCCTTCCTTCTTCTTTATTATTGTAACCCTTGTTATCTTTTTATTCAGTTATATCATGTGGACATTTTTATATTTTTCATGTTGATTCTGTGGACTTGTCTTTTTTAATGCACTTTTCTTTGTGATCGATTTGGCCGGCAGGATCGGCGTTTTGTAGTGGCGACCTTTCCGAGTGAAGGTGTCACCGCAAAGCGGCGGTTCTGGGCCTAAGACCCGGTGTTTGGAAAGAAAAAAAATGGGGTATTACAAGTGGTATCAGAGCAAACCTTGATCCGTAGAAAAGAAGTCCACAAACCCTGGGCTACCCCGCGCGAGTTAGTTTGAGGACAAACTAGCAGCGGAAGCAGTGGTGTGCCCATATGGGAACTCACATGGAAAAGTCCACTTTTAACTGATTCTTTTTAGCCAAAATCTCCTTACGAGTGCCAAGTTTTCTTTGTAGCCTGTGACAAGCCCTGCACCCAGCAGGGAATACCTCCGGCTGCAAAGATCTCTTTATATATTCCTTTAGTCAACGAGTTAGATTTAAACTCCACTAGGACACGTGACTTACCATGACAATTTATACCATGACCTAGTCAGAAATAGACCGTAGGTATAACTTTTGGTGAAGGTACGAGGATACCCAAAGAGGCTAGAGAAAGAGAGTTGACACATAAGCAGAATGGTATGAGACTCGTAGATTCACCCTCGTACCGGTGACAGGACTACATTAAGACAACCACCATGACAAACATTGAGGGTTAGATAAGAGTCCAAGTGCAGAAGAGACCCGTTTGGGATTGTCACATGTTGACCCTGATAAGGTTGTCGTAGAAGGTGTTGGGGAAATGATTTTTCTTAACCCCTAAAAATGAGTAGAATATAAATTCTAAGAATGAAAAATTAGTTTAAGTAAATATGCGTCGAATAGTATTCGACGCAACGTCGAAGTGTAGTCGACGTTCCTTTCAGAATGAGTCGAAGTAACTCCAAACAGAATTCGACGTAACCTATGTCGACGTAACTCTGATTTCTAGTCGATGTATCTAGTGAAGTCGACGCACCATAGTCGACGCACCTTCCATATTCTCCTCTCGACGTCCAGCCAGTCTGAAATCGACGCTCCGTCGAATAGTAATCGACGTACATCGATTTCTATGTCACATTCAAAAACACGCCAGATCTCTTTCCTTCTATCTGTAGATCTGAAATTTATGGAATGATATTATTCTTTTCTAGCCATTTTGAATCAGTCTTTCCTTCTAAATGATTCTTGGCTAAATTGATTAAGTTTATTGTGGATATTATTTGAAATCAGAATGATCTCTTTCCTTCTACAGAAATATTGATTATGAAATCTTTTCTCTCTTACTATTTCTCTGACTGCTAATTGATTATTCTCCTATAGTATTCTTTGAATAACCAGAGCTATAGATAAGAGGGAAATCGGCAGAGAAGTAAAAGAAGTGATCCACTCCATACATTTGAAATAGAGGAAAAGCTCCCAAGACAATAGTGAGAAAAGCTGAGAGAAGTGATAGTGTGCTGAAGCAAACAACAAGCCTTCTTCTTCTTCTCTCTCTGAAGCCATACTGCTGCAATCTCTGATAGCTCTCATTGAATGATAAAAAGGCCTACAATCTCCTTCTCACTATAGAAGAGAGATTTCATTCACTATTTCTTGTGCTTCTAATCTTCTTGCTAAGAAGAAGATTCTTTCTTGTTTCAATTACTTCTTCTACTTCTTCCTCTTATCTTCATTTCATTTTCAAACAGTGTAAAAGAGTTTTTAGAATCTCTCTTCAAAAAATTCAGTTGTACTGGTTCTAAGAGTCTCCTTATCAAAAGACTCAGGCTGGTTCTAAGAGTCTCCTTATCAAAAGACTCAGTAGAAGATAGTGAATTCCTACCAAGGGGGTAGAAGAGTGGACTACCCAAAGTTTGGGGAACCACTATATTTCTTTGTGTTGTGCTGTGATTTTCTTTTTGCTATTTTGCTTAATTCTTGTTGGTGTGTGGGAAGCTTAAATCTGTGATTATTACATATATATATATATATTTGTTAACTTTGCACAAAGTATCTTTAAATCTCTATTCACCCCCTTCTAGAGAATTCTAGTGTGGTTAACTGTGCACTTTCAATTGGTATCAGAGCCAGGTTGATCTAAAAAGGGTAACTCCTTGATCAAAAAGATCCTACCTCATATATATATATCTATAGATCTAAAAACTATTTTTCACATGGCACAAATCAAAGATTATGCTTTCACCAGACCACCAATGTGCAATCTTGAAAAGTTTGCAGTTTGGAAAACAAGAATTTGGATCTATATGAATTCTATTGATGAAGATTTGTTTAATGTTATTTTGACAGGTCCTCCAAAGCCCTATAGGAAGGACACAAGTGGTAAAGTGACACAAATACTTGTCCCAAGGGCTGAGTGGACAGATGATGAGAAAAAGGCAAAAACATGTGATGCAAAAGCTGTGAACATTCTTGTCTCAACCCTCTCAGATGAAATCTTTCAAAGGGTTGTTGACTGTGAATCAGCCAAAGAAATCTGGGAGGCTCTTACAAAGATGGTAGAAGGAAGTGCTGATGAAATGAAAGATAGGAAGACTCTATTGATCTCCCAATATGAGAACTTCCAAAAGAAGAATGAAGAAAGTATATCTGAGATGTATGACAGATTCAGTCTGATCATCAATCAATTAAGAAACTTGGATAGAGAGATCTCTCTCATAGAGATCAATGACAAAATATTAATGAGCCTCTGAAGTTCATGGGACTCAAGAATATGGGCAATAAGAGATACAAGAGGACAAAAGGAAATCTCAACAGATGCTCTCTTAGGAAAACTCAAATCCTATGAGCAACTACTGAAAACCAGAGAGGAGAAGGAAAGAAGGGAAAACACTCCAACCTACTCAAAAGATAGAAACATTGCATTAAAAGTAACAGAAGAGGAAACCACTGTTACTGAAGAAGAATTATTCAGTTTCCTGGCCAGAAGATTCAAGAAATGGGTCAGGAAAGATGGGTCTAGAAGGAGAGAGTCAAAACCAAGGTATGATAAGACTCCTACTAAAGAAATTGTTTGTTATTCCTGTAGGAAAATTGGACATATTTCTCCAGAATGTCCAGAGAATGCTGAGAAAAAGAAAGATCTCAAGAAAAAGGGGAAGAATAAAGAAAGAGGCTTCATTGTAGAAGTTTGGAGTGAAACAAACTCTGAAGACATCACTTCATCTGAAAGTGACAATGAAGAGTCTAAGCAAGAAGACCTATGCTTAATGGCTCTTGGAAGCACAGAAGAAGAGTGTGTTGCTGAATCATGGAGTGAAACAGGATCAGAAAGAAGCATCTCTTCAACAGCAAAAGCAAATAGCCTTAGTCTCATAGTGGAATCTGAGGATAAGGATGAGGTATGCATTTTTGATGAAATAGATTTTCTATGTGATGATTTTAAGAAAGATTTTGAAAGACTCTATTTAGATCAACTAAAAGTCAAACAATAAATTAAGGATCTAAAAGAACAAATTAATATGAGAAAAATAGAAGATACATGTTCAAAAAATTATGAACTAAGGTGTAAAATCTATAAAACAGAAAAGGAAATAAATTGTGCTAAAACAGAAAATCAACTCCTTAAGAATAAGGTATCCCAGACAAAAGCTTTTGAAGAATCTATAAAAGTCAGAAGCCAAACACTTAAAGAAATCACTGAAAAACAAATAATCAGTCATAAGAATCTGGGGCTAGGGGCTGATCCTTCCACTAGTTCAATACCATCTACCAAACCTGCTTGGATGAGCCCTGTTAAATTCACTAAACCGATCAAATCAACAAACTTAGAAGAAGACTCACAAAATACAGAAGACCTCACCTTCAAAGAGATAAACCACCTTAATGAATCATCATCATACAATTCAGAAGAAGACTCTCAAACTACCTCTGAGAAGCCAACTATGCCGAAAGAAACAAGTTATAAAGAAACAAAACTCCAATCAGAAAAAGGGAAAAGTAAAATCTCTGAAGATAAAATGTCGTCGACTTCATATCGATGCATGAAGGATAGTACGTCGAATTCTACTCGACGCAATCTCTTAGATGCGTCGACCTCAAATCGACGCATGAATAACATTACGTCGACTTACAATCGACGCAACTACTTCCATGCATCGATTCCAAATCAACCCAATCTAGAGAAAGCGCCGAATACATATCGACGCAACTCTCTACATACGTCGAATAAATATCGACGCATAAAACCTAAGAGCAACTTAAATACAGGACATAGCTATTCTTCAAAAACTTTCTACCTTAACCCCCATTCAGGACCCTTTCATCCTGATCAAAACTTCTATCCTAATCAAAACTCTTATCATAATTAAAATTTCTATCCTAATCAACAACTCTATCCTAATCACCATCTCTATCCCTCTATAAACTCAAATTTCCATAATCAAAACACAATTAGGTGTTATTTCTGTAATAAAATTGGCCACACTGCCAAACAATGTTGGCACAATCAATCCAACTGTTTATAAGAATATCCTATTTCAAAAGGAAAGCAAATTATTTTCTAAGAATAACTAAATGAATCTCCATCATGATTCCCTTATCAGGTGATGAACCTGTGGATCTCACCCCTGAGGAAATCAAAAATCTATTACTCATCATGAAGTTCTCCAAAGATAAACCAATCCACCTGAAGAAAATAGATTTTTTTGAGGAATATAGGCTATGGGCAGGCATAGTAGGAAAAGTTCTATTATGCAAGATCTCTGCCCATGATGCAGTGCCCAAGCAGCAATTGAACATCATGGGGGCACTTGTGCTGAAAAAGAAGGTTGACTGGGCCAACTGCTTACTAAAAATGATAGGCTACAAGTATTCTCACAAAGAAAATGCCTATATAAGGATCATGAGTCAGGTACTCCTTCATTCCTTCCCTGACCTATGTAGGTCAAAAGGAATTCCCATTCCTCCTGGAAAAAGGATGTCCATAGCCCTCTTCTCAAAATGGACCAGGCAAATCCCCAAGCCTGGCTCCATTCTGAAAGGACTCCCTCTCCTCCTAATTCTCCTGTGCATCCATCTTCTCCTCCTCCTCAACATACAGACATCTCTTCCCCACCAACATCATCCACACCTATAGCTTCTACTACATTGACACCTCCTATCTTACCTACACCTTCAAAACTACCAATTCAATCACCTGCTCAACCCTCCTCTATTCCTCCACCTCTTTCATCAAACACACCTCATCACAATGATACAGTCCTCTCTCCACCTTCATCACCTCCACCTACACCATTATCTCCTATTCCAACACACCTTGAACCATCTCCATCCACTACAACTCTCATCACCCAGTGTATCCAGTCAGCAGCCCAAAAATTTCAAGAAATGCTGGATGGACACTGCTCCCAACTTCACTCCTCCATCATGCACATGCAAACCCAAATAGATGGGGTCAATGCCTCTGTGCAAAGATTGAAGTCCTCTGTCTCTTCCTCTAAAGTGACCAAGTCTTTCTTAACCTCCTTGGCTAAGGAGGTCAAGAAGGGGGAGAAATTAGATGAAGAGCAGCTCTCAAGTCTCAAATCTCTCTCACACAAGTCCCTTCCTACTTCAAAATCTGGGAATGAATTAGTACCAGAGCTACATACTGAGGACTAGATAACAGATGTACTCTCTATAGAAAGAGAAGCTACACAACAAGTAGTTCTCTTTCAAGGGGAGGCTAGCAGAGCAGAGAGAGAAGTTGAAAAGGAAACTAATGCTGAAAAAGAAGCTGAAGCTCAGGGGGGAGCCAAATGAAGCTGGAGCTGGAGCTGAGAAAGAAAAGGAAGTTCCATCTCAGGGGGAGCAAACTGCTGTGACTCAGGGGGAGCTGAGTGAATCACCTGTTACTGAGAAGGAGCAACCCACTTCTCTAAAAACATTAGTATTCACTAGGAAAAGAAAAACTCCTCCTACCCCTCCTGAATGATGTGTTGAACAATGTTGACATACTCTTTTCTCCATGCTTAAATATTGTTTATGAAGTCTGTGTATATGATTCTATTTTCTTCTGATATTTCTTTTCTATATAAATGCCTTGCTGTGTTGATTAAAAGCTGGTACAATTTCTCCCTGAATAGGGTTAAGACAAATAGGGGGAGATTGTTGGGGAAATGATTTATCTTAACCCCTAAAAATGAGTAGAATATAAATTCTAAGAATGAAAAATTATTCTAAGTAAATATGCGTCGAATAGTATTCGACGCAACGTCGAAGTGTAGTCGACGTTCCTTTTAGAATGAGTCGAAGTAACTCCAAACAGAATTCGACGTAACCTATGTCGACGTAACTCTGATTTCTAGTCGATGTATCTAGTGAAGTTGACACACCTTCCATATTCTCCTCTCGACGTCCAGCCAGTCTGAAATCGACGCTTCCGTCGAATAGTAATCGACGTACGTCAATTTCTATGTCAAATTCAAAAACACGCCAGATCTCTTTCCTTCTATCTGTAGATCTGAAATTTATGGAATGATATTATTCTTTTCTAGCCGTTTTGAATCAGTCTTTCCTTCTAAATGATTCCTGGCTAAATTGATTAAGTTTATTGTGGATATTATTTGAAATCAGAATGATCTCTTTCCTTCTACAGAAATATTGATTATGGAATATTTTCTCTCTTACTATTTCTCTGACTGTTAATTGATTATTCTCCTATAGTATTCTTTGAATAACCAGAGCTATAAATAAGAGGGAAATCGGCAGAGAAGTAAAAGAAGTGATCCACTCCATACATTTGAAATAGAGGAAAAGCTCCCAAGAGAATAGTGAGAAAAGCTGAGAGAAGTGATAGTGTGCTGAAGCAAACAACAAGCCTTCTTCTTCTTCTCTCTCTGAAGCCATACTGCTGCAATCTCTGATAGCTCTCATTGAAAGAGAAAAAGGCCTACAATCTCCTTCTCACTATAGAAGAGAGATTTCATTCACTATTTCTTGTGCTTCTAATCTTCTTGCTAAGAAGAAGATTCTTTCTTGTTTCAATTACTTCTTCTACTTCTTCCTCTTATCTTCATTTCATTTTCAAACAGTGTAAAAGAGTTTTTAGAATCTCTCTTCAAAAAATTCAGTTGTACTGGTTCTAAGAGTCTCCTTATCAAAAGACTCAGGCTGGTTCTAAGAGTCTCCTTATCAAAAGACTCAGTACAAGATAGTGAATTCCTACCAAGGGGGTAGAAGAGTGGACTACCCAAAGTTTGAGGAACCACTATATTTCTTTGTGTTGTGCTATGATTTTCTTTTTGCTATTTTGCTTAATTCTTGTTGGTGTGTGGGAAGCTTAAATCTGTGATTATTACACATATATATATATATATTTGTTAACTTTGCACAAAGTATCATTAAAGCTCTATTCACCCCCCTCTAGAGAATTCAAGTGTGGTTAACTGTGCACTTTCAGAAGGTACCTTGAAGAGTCTAAAGTATGGAGTATACTGATAAGTAGTATTTTTATAACTTTTTAATAGAAAATTTTGTAAATATTTAATATGAATTTTCCTTTTTATGTCAATTTTAGGTTATAAGTAGTTCTTTTTGTAATTTTGATTCTAACTTAGCTTAATTTCAATATTTGCAGAATTTTGGGACAAATCGGGAAAAATAGCATGTCACGCCCTCAGTCACGCCCGTGACCAAGGGCGTGTAACCTGAAGATCAGTCTAGAATCGATGCCACGCTGTTTGAACCAGTCCACACCAAGTCACGCCCCAGGTCACGCCCGTGACCCAAAGTCACGCCCGTGACCGGGGGCGTGTAATCTTAGAATCTTCCACGTAGAGCCACCGTCGAGACGTGGAGCTGCAGTCGAGAAGTCAACTTGAGTCACGCCCGTGACCCACATGTCACGGCCGTGACTTGTCCGCGTGATCTCTGCTTCGCTGCCGCGCCAAATTCCAGCCCACGCCACATTTAATGCAGCCGTCCAAAGTCACGGTCGTGACCCGACATGTCACGCCCGTGACATGTCACTTTTTGCCGCGCCGTCCACAAAGCCCACGCCGCTGTCAGATCCGATGTGAATAGTGCAGTCACGCCCTTGGTCACGCCCGTGACCAAGGGCGTGTAATCTGAAAATTTTTCCTATAAATTCAGAGGTTCTCCTTGAGTCCAGGGTTCAGAATTTTGGAGTGGGGGAGGTGCTGCTGGAGCCAATCCTGAGTATTTTTCACTTTCATGTTCATGTTCATGTTTCTTTCCTTTCATGTTCTCTTCTTTTTCTCATGCAATGTACTATCTTTCTTTCAATGCAATAACCTAGTTTAAGTTTGTAACTTTATTTCTTCTAGCTTGCAATCTCCTTTCTTAAGGTTTGTAATAGTTTTCATTTATCAACATCATCATCATCATCAAGATCCAACTCAACTACCAATCAGGATCTTCAAGTGTCTTATTAAAAAGAGAAGAACAACATATCTTTTGTTTTCTTTTATTCCTCCCCATCTTGTAAAGGGTTATAACTCCCTTCAAAAGTTAACTCCCGGTGACAGGCCACCTTAGCAAAAACCTGCATCTTGGTTTTGAGAACCTGATCAAAAGCTCTATGGTGTGTGGAAACCTTATCAAAATCACCTTGGTGTGAGGTCACCTGATCAACAACCTCCAGTGGATTCCTACCAGTGGGTAGAAGAGTAGATGTACCCAAGTTTTGGGGAACAACTATATATCTTTTGTCATCTGGATGCTTGTTGGTTTGCTTGTTGTTTATTTCTTTATTTGTTGTGCTGTGATTTTTATGCACTCTTACTGTTTGATTTTATTACTCAGCAAACACTTATATATATATATATCATTTACTTTTGAAACAAAGTTAAATAAGATCTTTTAATACTTAAGAACTAACTCTCCTTTCAAAACGTGACATTAAACGCACAAGTAGTCAAATAAGATCAAAGAGAGTATTTACCTTATATACACTTGCACTGCACGGGAGTTATGACAACTCGGGATGAGGAGTAGTGACGATTGGTGTGGATTATAGGATATATTATATCCTATGGTGTTAATTGAGGACCCGGTTGGTAGGTCCTTGTATTTTTGGTAGCATCGATTAAACATGGGAATTACTTGGGTATTTAT
The DNA here is from genome assembly GCA_033032865.1 of Dactylorhiza incarnata. Taxonomy (NCBI): domain Eukaryota; kingdom Viridiplantae; phylum Streptophyta; class Magnoliopsida; order Asparagales; family Orchidaceae; genus Dactylorhiza; species Dactylorhiza incarnata. The sequence goes on from JAWHQI010000068.1 coordinate 8,419,281, forward strand.
AACTCTCACACGGTTGCATAATGATCCTTGATGGAGGATTTCTTGTGGCAGATCTACAGGCTCTCCAGTTGTCACACCGATGGGAGCTGGCAGATAGATCTTGGCCGGTTGGGCTGGGTTCTTTGTGCTTACTTCCAAAGACCCCTTCTGTGCCATTGACCGGTTGGACTGAGCTCTTGGTGTTTAATTCCCAAGACCCCTTCCGTGTCCAATACGTAGGTGCTCCGCTGTTGTGTTCTTAGCGTCGAGGCGTACATGAAGCCTAGGTCTGGTAGTGTGCATACCCACCTAGTAGTGGAGAGCCTGATCTACTGTCACCGTCAGGCCACGATGGTTGATGCCTGAGTGGTTAGCTACCCTTGAAAAGCGGGAAGTACAAGTTTATGTCGACATAGCAAATCAGAGTGTGTGAGTAAATCATGGGTAAGTCATTATACAGTCATCCATTGCATTGCATTGCACCACATAAAGATCCTCCTCAAATAAACTTGTGTGGGCACCTTTATATGATGAGTTACTTATTATTATTTTTAAAGACCCTTAACATATAAGCTTGTACGGGCATCCTTATAAATTATGTTTAATTCTGTTCTTTACCTACACTGCTCTTTTCATATGCTGTTACTGATAATACTGCTAGAATAAATGTGCTCTTATACTCTTGATATATCTGTTATGAATACCGTCTTCCTTGCCACCTACTATATTGTATATACTGATTATATTGCAGCGTTCTCATTCTTCCTTCCACTCAGGGCATAAGAGTCGCCGGGGGAGAGGATGTGAAGGCACTTAGTCTTTATGACTAACGATTGCTACGTCACTATTTTTAGGAGGAAACCTAGCGGCAGGTAGAGCAACAGCATACGACATAGGAGGACAGCCAGGCCAGGACGATAGGGCCTGAGACTACGATACCTTCCCTTCTGTCAGTGACCGATGTGAGTGAGAGCTTGAAATGTAGCCCTTGAGACAATTCTATAATCTGATATTTTCCAGGAGCTTTTGTAGCTACCTGTCTTACAAATGGTATAATCTTGCAACGATCCTAAGCTAAGGAAGTCCATTACCTCATGGTGCAACCCTGTGCTCCTCTTCAGTTTGAGGACAAACTGAATGAGCAGAAGCAGTGGTGTGCCCATGTGTGATTAACATTAAGTGTGTCCATTACCTTGCTTTAAGTAGCCAACCTAACCCAAAATTCTACCTTATGTGTAGGTTCTGGTACGTTCGAAACCAGCAGCTAGCATCCCCGTACCTCCAGAGCCTACTTATTTCCAGCAGTCTGAGCTGGGAAAGACCTTGACGGCTATCTTGGATGCCTTCAGGTCTCAGCAGACCCCGGTGCAGCAACAGGTGTAATGCCCCTGTTTTCTGGCATTTATTTAATCCTCTTGGTGACGTCATAATGAAGTAAGGGTGTTTGTTAGCGCGGAGTTGGCGGTGCATCGCCCTTAGTGCATTTTCACGTCCATTCAGTCAAGTCGGCCAAGTTCCAAAATTCTTGTCAAAATTGGAAAATCTCGCGTTAGGAAATTTAATTAATTAATTTTTGACGTGTCCGCCAAATTTTGTTTCTATCCTAGCAATATTTGAGTCTCAACGTTTTTTTCGAAGATTTGTGAATTTATTGTTCACCGTATGTACAACCTTGTATTCGCCGAGTAGGTTCTTGAGCCAAGAGGCATTTCAGAGTATCATTTCTCCGCGAGGTACCCCAGTTAGGGGGCTCGCCGAGACGAGCAGGGTGCTCGCCGAGACCCACGAGGTACCCCAGTTAGGGGGCTCGCCGAGACCAGCAGGGTGCTCGCCGAGATCCGCGAGGTACCCCAGTTAGGGGGCTCGCCGAGACCAGCAGGGTGCTCGCCGAGACCCGCGAGGTACCCTAGTTAGGGGGCTCGCCGAGAACAGCAGGGTGCTCGCCGAGACCCGCGAGGTACCCCAGTTAGGGGGCTCGCCGAGACCAGCAGGGTGCTCGCCGAGACCCGCGAGGTACCCCAGTTAGGGGGCTCGCCGAGACCAGCAGGGTGCACGCCAAGACCCGCGAGGTACACCAGTTAGGGGGCTCGCCGAGACCAGCAGGGTGCTCGCCGAGACCCGTGAGGTACCCCAGTTAGGGGGCTCGCCGAGACCAGCAGGGTGCTCGCCGAGACCCGCGAGGTACCCCAGTTAGGGGGCTCGCCGAGACCAGCAGGGTGCTCGCCGAGACCCGTGAGGCACCCCAGTTAGGGGGCTCGCCGAGACCAGCAGGGTGCTCGCCGAGACCCGCGAGGTACCCCAGTTAGGGGGCTCGCCGAGACCAGCAGGGTGCTCGCCGAGACCAGCAGGGTGCTCGCCGAGACCCGCGAGGTACCCCAGTTAGGGCGCTCGCCGAGACCAGCAGGGTGCTAGCCGAGACCCGCGAGGTACCCAATTAGGGGACTCGCCGAGACCAGTAGGGTGCTAGCCGAGACCCGCGAGGTACCCCAGTTAGGGGGCTCGCCGAGACCAGCAGGGTGCTCGCCGAGACCCGCGAGGTACCCCAGTTAGGGGGCTCGCTGAGACCAGCAGGGTGCTCGCCGAGACCCGCGAGGTACCCCAGTTAGGGGGCTCGCCGAGACCAGCAGGGTGCTCACCGAGACCCGCGAGGTACCCCAGTTAGGGGGCTCGCCGAGACCAGCCGGGTGCTCACCGAGACCCGAGAGGTACCCCAGTTAGGGGGCTCGCCGAGGCCAGCAGGGTGCTCGCCGAGACCCGCGATGTACCCCAGTTAGGGGGCTCGCCGAGACCAGTAGGGTGCTCGCCGAGACCCGCGAGGTACCCCCTCTCGCCCAGTTCCGGGGGGAGGGGTCGTTCTGCGTTTAGCGTTCCAGAACAATGGGATTTGGCTATCTGCAGCCCAATCCGAGGGTATTTTGGTAATTCCGCGGGCCAGTTTTTGGCTATTTGCTGCCCAAATCCAGAAATCCTATAAATAGGACCAAGGGGGCACCATTTGGAGGCAAGTTCATTCTAGGCTAGCTCTCTCTCTCTCTCTCTCCCCACTTTCTCTCTCTAGTGGGTGAGGAGAGCCTCCAGTGGTGCCCAAGCTTAGTAGTGGCTTGGGAGGGGAAGTTCCTAAGGGGCTTCCAGGTATGTGGCGGGACCTCCCCACTAAGCCCTTGGTCCAGTTCATAGTTCCTCAACCTTCAACCTAGAGCTCTCCCTTGGGGGAAGTAAGGGTTGGTCGCCCCTCGGCTTGCTGAGGGCCCCGAACTCCACAGAGACCGAGAAATCGGTTTCAACATTTATGGTGCGGTGAGCGTGGAGTGTGACCAACTCAAGAAAGTCTCAAGCTGAGCTCCATGGCTGGAGGTGGAGGATCCGACCCAGGTCACTCGCAGCCCCCGGTGGCTGGGGTGACGTTGGAGATGTTTGAAAATCTCAAGCGGGAGGTCATGCAGACCTTGCAGGTAGCTTTCGCCACGATAAGCGAAGGCAGGAGAGAAAGTGGTCCGGAGGCCTCACCTCAGCAGGTTGGCGAGAACACCCTCGGCCAACCATCCGGGAAGGAGGTGCCGGAATGGGGCGAGTGGGGAGGTCCTCGACCCCCACTTGTCGAGACCCAAGTGGGCGAGTGGGGAGGTCCTCGACCCCCACTCGCCGAGACCCAAGTGGGCGAGTGCGGAGGTCCTCGACCCCCACTCGCCGAGACCCAAGTGGGCGAGTGGGGAGGTCCTCGACCCCCCTCACCGAGACCCAAGTGGGCGAGTGGGGAGGTCCTCGACCCCCACTCACCGAGGCATAAGGGGGCGAGCAGGGAGGCGCCATGCCCCCACTCGCCCAGCCCCAAAAGGTGGGCGAGCGTGGGGAGTCCTTGTTGTGAGCAGATCCACTCAGCCTCGGTTCCAGAGGGGTTCAGGGGGGCGGAGACGTCCCACTACTCCGGCAAGGATGACCCCGTCATGCACCTACAGTGGTTTGAGGATATGGTCTCCATCAGGCCCATGACGGATGCTTTCAAGTGTCGACTCTTCGCGACAACTCTGAAGGAGAAGGCTAGAGATTGGTACCACCAGCTCCCTGCGGGATCCATCTATGCCTTTGAAGACTTGCGTTGAGGCTTCCTGCTACGCTTCTCGACGTCAAGGAAGAGGAAGAAAGTTGCCGAAGCACTTTTCAAGATCAAGCAAGAGCCACAGGAGTCGCTGGCTCACTATCTGGAACGGTTCAGGGAGGAGGTTCTCCTCGTCCAAGAAGTGCCCAGGTACACCCTCAAGCTCGACTTCACGGTGGGGCTGCGGGAGGGCTTATTCAAGATGGACCTCAAGAGAAGAGCTCCTTTGTCCTTTGAGGAGTTGATGGAAAGGGTGGCAGAAGAAGTTGAAAGTGAGGAGGCCAACCCGAAGTTCATAAGAAGGCTGGCCAAGCTGAGTGAGCCAGAGGCAAGGAAGCATGGGAGGAAGGTAGAGGCTCCCAAGAGGAAGTTCGACCAAGAGGAGGACGGCTTTCAGGAAGAGGGGGCCGACCTCCCGAGGTGGAGGCAGGGGCAGAAAACACCCCCTCCACCGCCCCAGCAAACCATGTCAATTGGACAAAGAAGAAGAAGGAACCGCGCGGGAGGAAGAGGGGGCATCCGAGTGGAGTTACCTTACTGTGACTTCCACGACGAGGAGGGTCACGCGACATCCGCCTGCCCCGAGTTCTTGGAGTTAAAGGAGGCGAGGTGTCCGAAGCCGCAGCGTCAACAACCAGAAGAGGTCGAGGAGGACCATGCCTGGGAGTAGAAGCCCGAGTCCCGGTCTCCGTGCTTAGTTTTTTCTTTGAGTCCATGTAGTAGGATGGAGTGTTTTCATACTTAGTTTTTCCTGCATATAACCGAATGACTAATGTAATAAAAGTTCTTTCCAAAATACTTTTCCCCTCGGATGGTTCCGCTGACCGGGCCCTCGCTAGCCGGCAGGACAGGTTGACCTCCCAGGGAGGGTAAGTGTTGTTCCCCTCGGATGGTTCCGCTAACCGGGCTCTCACTAGCCGGCGGGCCAGGTTGACCTCCCAGGGAGGGTAAGAGATGTTCCCCTCGGATGGTTCCACTGACCGGGCTCTCACTAGCTGGCAGGACAGGTTGACCTCCCAGGGAGGGTAAGCGATGTTCCCCTCGGATGGTTCCGCTGACCGGGCTCTCACCAGACGGCAGGACAAGTTGACCTCCCAGGGAGGAAATTGTTGTTCCCCTTGGGTGGTTCCGCTGACCGGGCTCTCACTAGCCGGCAGGCCAGGTTGACCTCCCAGGGAGGGTAAGAGATATTCCCCTCGGATGGTTCCGCTGACCGGGCTCTCACTAGCCGGCAGGCCAGGTTGAACTCCCAGGGAGGGTAAGAGAGGTTCCCCTCAGATGGTTCCGCTGACCGGGCTTTCACTACCCGGCAGGCCAGGTTGACCTCCCAGGGAGGGTAAGCGATGTTCCCCTCGGATGGTTCCGCTAACCGGGCTCTCACCAGACGGCAAGACAGGTTGACCTCCCAGGGAGGAAAGTGTTGTTCCCCTCGAATGGTTCCGCTGACCGGGCTCTCACTAGCCGGCAGGACAGGTTGACCTCCCAGGGAGGGTAAGCGATGTTCTCCTCAGATGGTTCCGCTGACCGGGCTCTCACCAGACGGCAGGGCAGGTTGACCTCCCAGGGAGGAAAGTGTTGTTCCCCTCGGGTGGTTCCGCTGACCGGGCTCTCACTAGCCGGCAGGCCAGGTTGACCTCCCAGTGAGGGTAAGAGATGTTCCCCTCAGATGGTTCCGCTGACCGGGCTCTCACTAGGCGGCAGGACAGGTTGACCTCCCAGGGAGGGTAAGAGATGTTCCCCTCGGATGGTTCCGCTGACCGGGCTCTCACTAGCCGGCAGGCCAGGTTGACCTCCCAGGGAGGGTAAGAGATGTTCCCATCGGATGGTTCCGCTGACCGGGCTCTCACTAGCCGACAGGCCAGGTTGACCTCCCAAGGAGGGTAAGAGATGTTCCCCTCGGATGGTTCCGCTGACCGGGCTCTCACTAGCCGGCAGGATAGTTTGACCTCCCAGGGAGGGTAAGTGATGTTCCCCTCAGATGGTTCCACTGACCGGGCTCTCACTAGCCGGTAGGCCAGGTTGACCTCCCAGGGAGGGTAAGAGATGTTACCCTCGAATGGTTCCGCTGACCGGGCTCTCACTAGCCGGCAGGCCAGGTTGACCTCCCAGGGAGGGTAAGAGATGTTCCCCTCGGATGGTTCCGCTGACCGGGCTCTCACTAGCCGGCAGGACAGGTTGACCTCCCAGGGAGGGTAAGCGATGTTCCCCTCGGATGGTTCCGCTGACCGGGCTCTCACTAGACGGCAGGACAAATTGACCTCCCAGGGAGGTAAGTGTTGTTACCCCTCGGATGGTTCCGCTGACCGGGCTCTCACTAGCCGGCATGTGCAGGTTGACCTCCCAGGGAGGCAATGTCCTTTTCCCCGAGATGGTCTCGCTAGCCGGCAGGGTTGGAGGAACTCTCGGGGAGGCTATATGTTTTTTCCGAGATAGCACTGTTAGCCGGATTCCCAGCGACACTCGTCGAATATGCAGGGTTGGACGTTTCTTTCCAAGCGTGTACCTCGCTCGAAAAGAGCGGGGATTGTGTACAACCCTGTATTCGCCGAGTAGGTTCTTGAGCCGAGAGGCATTTCAGAGTATCATTTCTCCGCGAGGTACCCAGTTAGGGGGCTCACCGAGACGAGCAGGGTGCTCGCCGAGACCCGCGAGGTACCCCAGTTAGGGGGCTCGCCGAGACCAGCAGGGTGCTCACCGAGACCCGCGAGGTACCCCAGTTAGGGGTCTCGCCGAGACCAGCAGGGTGCTCGCCGAGACCCGCGAGGTACCCCAGTTAGGGGGCTCGCCGAGACTAGCAGGGTGCTCGCCGAGACCCGCGAGGTACCCCAGTTAGGGGGCTCGCCGAGACCAGCAGGGTGCTCGCCGAGACCCGCGAGGTACCCCAGTTAGGGGGCTCGCCGAGACCAGCAGGTTGCTCGCCGAGACCCGCGAGGTACCCCAGTTAGGGGGCTCGCCGAGACCAGCAGGGTGCTCGCCGAGACCCGCGAGGTACCCCAGTTAGGGGGCTCTCCGAGACCAGCGAGGTACCCCAGTTTGGGGGCTCGCCGAGACCAGCAGGGTGCTCGCCGAGACCCGCGAGATACCCCAGTTAAGGGGCTCGCCGAGACCAGCAGGGTGCTCGCCGAGACCCGCGAGGTACCCCAGTTAGGGGGCTCGCCGAGACCAGCAGGGTGCTAGCCGAGACCCGCGAGGTACCCCAGTTAGGGGGCTCGCCGAGACCAGCAGGGTGCTAGCCGAGACCCGCGAGGTACCCCAGTTAGGGGGCTCGCCGAGACCAGCAGGGTGCTCGCCGAGACCCGCGAGGTACCCCAGTTAGGGGGCTCGCCCAGACCAGCAGGGTGCTCGCCGAGACCCGCGAGTTACCCCAGTTAGGGGGCTCGCCGAGACCAGCAGGGTGCTCGCCGAGACCCGCGAGGTACCCCAGTTAGGGGGCTCGCCGAGACCAGCAGTATGCTCGCCGAGACCCGCGAGGTACCCCCTCTCGCCCAGTTCCGGGGGGAGGGGTCGGTCTACGTTTAGCGTTCCAGAACAGCGAGATTTGGCTATCTGCAGCCCAATCCGAGGGTATTTTGGTAATTCCGCGGGCCAGTTTTTGGCTATTTGCAGCCCAAATCCAGAAATCCTATAAATAGGACCAAGGGGGCACCATTTGGAGGCAAGTTCATTCTAGGCTAGCTCTCTCTCTCTCTCTCCCCACTTTCTCTCTCTAGTGGGTGAGGAGAGCCTCCAGTGGTGCCCAAGCTTAGTAGTGGCTTGGGAGGGGAAGTTCCTAAGGGGCTTCTGGGTATGTGGCGGGACCTTCCCACTAAGCCCTTGGTCCAGTCCATAGTTCCTCAACCTTCAACCTAGAGCTCTCCCTTGGGGGAAGTAAGGGTTGGTCGCCCCTCGGCTTGCTGAGGGCCCCGAACTCCACAGAGACCGAGAAATCGGTTTCAACACCGTAAGCCTTAGAAAATTTTAACTCGAGAACGGCTAGTTGGATTTTGGTTTTGAATTCATTATTGAGTTCGTAGCGCCGACTTTCGTCATTGGCGCATTTTTCATTCGAATCGGTATGCTTTTAGCCGTTCGTAATAGTTGTTATTATAATAAATATACATATATATATAAAAATATATAATAATAAAATATATAGTTCTAATCTTATTCCCTTAAGAAAAAAAACCAACTCAGCTAATAATGTCTATAAAATAATATTTCTCTTCTTGGTAGTCTAACCCACTACCTTAAATTATGACTTAAATGGTCATTTTTCTTTCATCTTCTCCAAGATGTTATATCCCTTCTTCCAAGAATCCCCAAACCAGAGAGTTGAGAGAGGAGGATAGCTTTTCTCTGTGATCCTTCCGACCGCCATCTCGAAAGCCCCGATGCTCTTCTTCTTCGTCGGAGCTTAGCTTTGGAAAGCTTTTGGCGAGTTCTTCGTGTTCATGTGCTTCTTTCCGCACCTCCATTTGGAATCGGGAGAAATTAAGGCAAGTGGTGGTTTGTTTCCCCCTTAATCTCTGTTGATCCTCTTAAATTCATGTTTCCCTTTGTTTTCTTCATTTTTGTTTGCCAATTAACCCCCCTAAATTTAGCTATATATTTATATACTTTAGTGTCTAAAAAAACCTAATTTTGAGGTAACTTTCTTTATTCTTTTTGCTGACCTAAAGCCAAAGACCTATGTATTTGTTTTATAGCTAACAGCCCTTGTCTAAATTCTATCAACTTTTTTGTTTTATACTTGTGTCCTCATTCCCAACCTTTGTGTGGAGTTTATTTCTCCTGAAATGATCTAGATCTTGGTTCTGGAGTTTTGATTTGAGTTCTGGTTGAGCTACCGTCCGGCGCTAGCGCTACCTCCGGCGCTAGCATCCCTTTGATATCATCTCGTCAATATCGCCTCGTCTATATCGTCTCGTGGATATTGTCTTACTTTTCGATGATATTGTCTTCCTTTTTGACGATATTGTCTTCCTTTTTGATGACATAAACTCCAAGCCAATAAAGCTACAACTAGCGCTAGCTCTACCGCCAACTCTAGTGTCTCATCAATATCTCAACGTTGGTATCGTCTCGTTGACATTGTTGTATTTGTCTCAACGACATTGTCTCTGTCCTGATGACATTGTTGACTCCGTCTCGACGATAGTGTCTCCTTGCCGACGATATAATCCTTAAGCCGATAAAGCTACCGCCCGGCGCTAGCTCTAACGCCGACGCTTGCTTTCTATAGCCTATATTTCTTTGTAATTTGAAGACTGGGGTGTTTCACCTAATTTCTAGTCTGGCATGATGCCAGTAGGCTATTTAATTATTCTTTTAAAAGACTAATGATTATTTATGATGTGAGGGACTGTGAGCATTAGTGGAATGAACCACCGTCGCAGTGCCTTGTATTTGTGGATCATACACCCGGGCTCTGCGTGCTTTGGACTGATGGTTCGTGTTGGACTATGTGCCTCCGCCTTAGTACCTTGTTTTTGCCCGGCATTATTGATGACCTTTTTGAGCTGATCAGTCTCATCTATTTATTAATATTATTATTATAATAACTATTGTCTTTCTTTGCCAAATTTATGGCTATGAGAAAGATTTTTGTATCGCGCCCGATGTAAGGTTTCTCTTTGTTGTCTTTCTTGATCAGATATACATGTTATGTATATGTTTCTTTTGTTTTAGCTGCCTCTTGCGTATCCTCTTGCCGATGCGTTCTTTTCTTTTGAATGCCTCAGGCTCGGAGCAGTAGTAGTTAGAGAGCTTGGGCTGGTTACTACAGGCCGTGGTTGTTGCAGCAGGTGAGGTAGCTGCTGTGTTGTCTTGGTTAGACTTGTACTTTTTTTCTATGGGTTCGTGTCAGATTGTTGAAGCCCATAGTTTTGATGCGCGATTTCAGCAATGCTAATTAGCAAACACGAAATGCGATACGACGACAGTGCACCGGTCGCTCATGTAATAAAATAAGGAGGAACTCCCCGAATGTCGGTCTCAAAGGACCGCAAGTTGGGTAGTATTATTCGCTCTGCCCGGAAATTAGTTAAAAGGATTACTAAGTAATAACAAAGGGGGTTGTGATTGGATTACTAAGCTATTGCAGAAATAAGAGAAATGCGGGTCGAAAAGCACCGCTTTGCAAGGTGTGGGTGAGTGCAGCGGCCGCGATGCCGCGCTTCGGTAAGCCGATGGAGTGGCCACAGTGAGAGGTTTTGTGAGGGTCGTATTCACCTCTTCGCCAACATCACCACTAGCAATTGCTAGATGATTTCACACACAAACAACCTAGGCTATCACAACAACAATGAAAGCTATTCTCACCACCACATCATCATTGCACATGAACACAAGCAAGGATCCATAACATTAACCTAACAAGCGTTCGTACAACAACACAAAGAGAAAGCACAAGAATCAACGTTTAGAAAGGACCACATAGAATATATCACCGCGTCTTGGGTTCTCGGCCGGAGTGAGAGATTGTCGGGCTCTCTCCGGGCTCGGCCCACAGATGGTGTGCGAACTCGAAGGAGGCTGTCAACGCTCCAATGATCTTCAGCGCTTCTATGGTCTCCTCGGCGAAGAATGCTTGAACTAGTGGCGGAGAATGCTTGCAAATGCTCCTGGATGGAGGAATGGCGAAGGAGATCGCTGAAAATGGTCTCCTCTTGTCTCCTTTGGTGGAAAGGGAAAAAATGGCGGGATTCCTTGCTTTTCCCGCGAGGGGAATCGGGGGCCCTTTCTGGTAGCGGCATTTCCTGCTTTATATACTAAACAGGCAGAGTTTTGGTCACGCACGATCGAACGCATGATCGTGCACTGCCCATGCGATAATTAATGATAAAAACTGGCGTGAAGACGAAGCTGCGCCGCCCATGCGATTTACTCACGCACGGGCAAATCTGCTTTGCCCGTGCGTCAAAATGCACGGGTAAATTCAGAAAAAAAAAAACAGGAAGAAACAGGCGTCCGTGTGTTTGACTCACGCACGGGCAATTCCGCTCGTGCGTCAAAATGCACGACCAAACTCAGATCTCCAGTTTTCTGCCCAGATGAGAACGCACGACGACAACCGTCTGTGTGTCAAGGAAACACACGACCGTGCGTTGCACACAATCATGAATTCAGGGGAAAAACTTGATGATCCGACCACCTGTATACAGGATAAAACAGTTGGGAAAACACCTCCAGCACTAGATAAACAAAGAGAAAGGGATGGGGAGCACCATGTGCTTACCCCCAATAACAAAGAGCGCAAATGCACACCGAAACGGGCCTAAGAGTGCACCTAGCAAGGAATAATAAATATGATCAAAAAACATGCCTAAAGTGTAGTGCATCGACTAGAAATACTGCCCAGATGAGTCCAAAAATGTGTATATAAATGAGACTCATCACACCCCCAGACTTAACCATTTGCACGTCTCAGGCAAAGTACTCAGCTCTCCTGTCAGAACAATTGGATGTTAGAGTGTGTTTGAGAGGTAGAGATCTATGCGAAGTCGCATGCACACGTGCATAGAGATACATTAGAACATAATTAAACTCAAGATTATATCTAACTATTTCTAGAACAGTAATTTAAAATTTACTTTACTTGGATGGTGAATCACGGTGAATCTTTCGGTCGCGCAAAAGGGAAAATAGAGTGAATAATGAGTAGAGTTTTACTCGAATCAAAGCTCGGGACAAACTCCTAAGAAATCCATCAAAGTCGGTGTCCATAGGCTTGCACGTTCGCACTCTCTCTACTGCATGAGACGACTCGTATCTAAAATCAATAGGACTTATGGGTTAGGATTGGGCTTAGGTTGAGTTTATGCTAGATAACTAGAAGGACGATGGGAATCGCATTCAACATAAACTGAGCACTCAAGAGAATTACAAGCACCAATACAACATTTTCAAGAATTACACAACACCCCCAGACTTCAACTGGACACTAGGTGCGTGCTAAGCCTAATATAATTTGAATTTGGCGAGAGAGTATTCATTTTGAACAACTTTTTTTTCTTTCTTCTTTTCTTTTCTCTTCTCGACAGAATACTTTTGTAGGCACAATAAAAACAGCTCCTTTAGCTAATTCAAAGCTGCCGTACACCACAGAGATAACACCAAATGCGATCGATAAATAAATTTCTTTCAGCTCAAAAGTTGGTGCGAAAATAGGTTTGGCCGTATGGCTTTGGTGAAATTTTAGTGGAGCTAAACAAGGAGGAAAGGTAGGCTCAAGTGGGCTTGCAAAGGTGATTACGTTGGTAAGGATTTCAAAAGTACAAACGGATCAAGAAATGTCCTATATCACATTTTATAATGAGTACTTCAACGCAATCATTTCAAGAGTAGCCTAGTGCAAGTTCTAGCCACTGAGAAATGTTGTCCTTCCTTCCGACCCTAGTAATAAGCTACTACTAGTCCAGCTATGGACTACACTCGACCTTATGCTACCGTTGAATTCACCGGATTCACCACTAAAGTAAAATAAATTGCAGCAACTATAATAGAAATAATTAAATTATAACTTTGAATTTTATTCTACTCTAATTGAATTTCTAGGCGTGACGAGAGCATTTGACTAGAGCACTACTCGAGTCAACATTTTTCTCTACTCCTCACTCCTACACTAACAATCCAATTCTTACGAGCAGGGAACCTCGCAGCAATATCAAATAAGCGCGCGTGATCAAGTGCGCGTGAACTAGGTGCAAGTGTATGCAATGTGTGCAACAAAACGATAAATACTAACTCAGCACATTTTAACATGCCATGCAAAGTGTTGATACGTGCACAGCTCGCTCTCTCCCCCAGACTTGATCAAAACGAAATAAAATAGACAATTCAGGAATAGGAAAAATAGGGGTAGAGAGGACCTATGCTCATAAAAGATCATGCCAGAAGTGCGGTATAATCCTTCTTTAAAGATCTCCTCCTCTTCATCCAATTGCATTCACACTTGCGATGTTAGCACTAAAGCAAAAACAAACAAAACATAATAGAAATTAAAGCAAGCAAGCGGAACATGGTGGTTCCCATGGGTTGTCTCCCAAGAATCCCTTTTGTTTAACGTCCTTAAAGGTGGACCAAATACCTGTATTAAGCATTGTTCATAAAGCAGAAAATTTAGAGAAAAGTTTCACACACATAGATCACAGCAAGAAAAAGAACATCAGCTATACGCGCTTTTGTAGTGCACGTCTCCAGTGGCTTGTAGGCTGGAGGTGAAAGCTTTAGGGCCAAAATTGGTGTCACCCAATTTTTCCCTAGCCTCTGCCATCTTGCCACTGGAAGTAGTGGAGCGTGCACCACGCAATCGTCTTTCTTGTTTCAACTTCTCCATGGTTGGAGAGCATCAGCGTTGATAGTCGTCAGATTTTCCAAACTTGGTGGTGGGTGGCATCACTTCCGTTGCCGTAGTGGCAACTGGGTCAGCCCAAGAGACAGACTGTTTAAGAGGTTTATTACATGATTTCTTGCTAAATAAAAATGGTACATTGTCCCGAGTTAAGTTTTGCTTGGAGGGTTCAGAAACGAGGCTCTCCTTCCTCTCTGGGTCACATTCCTTTCGTAAGCCTGCTTCTTCTTCTTTTTTGCATGACTGCTTCTCATCCTTTTCTTCCTCCAACGAGACTATTTCAGCCCTGATTCCTGCATTGCTAAGAGATTCATCAAAAATAATATGGGGAGAGCTAGACAATGTTTCGGTCACAATCTTGGGGCAAGTAGGGATAATAACACTCCCTGCAGAGAAATCCAAAGTGGCACTGCTCTCATTCAAGAACGACACTCCCAAGATGGGGATAGATTTATTCTCTTGGGGTCCCAATACTTGAAAGTCAGCGACCACCACCGTCCCCTCGACCATGACTTCAACATTTTTCACTTCTCCCTCCGACTGAATAATGGTCCCATTAGCAAGCACCAAAGACTTCCGATCGTCCGTGTTCATTTCGAGTTGCAATTTAGCAATGTCTTGCAATGCAAGGAGGTTGCGGGATGAACCAGAGTAACATAAGGCAGCAATTTTGACATTATTAATAGAACAAGTGATTACTAATTCACTTGGGTTAACCACTTCCTTGTCGGTAAGACTCTTCCCTTGATTGATAGGATTTTTTCTGTGTTGCTGGGAAGGGTCCCTTGCGAACGATCGGTTAACAATTAAGCCAATTGGACCAATTGCGTCTCTAAGCTTCGCATGGATGCGGTTTGGTTAACCATATTCGAGTTTGCGGCCTGCATAAACCTCTCCATCATTTCTTCGAGATTGCTCTTCTTAGGAGTCGGGGCACCTTGATTATAACTCGGTTGAGGCGGCCGCAGTTGGCTACCGGAGGCTTGAGCATCTAATTGATGCGAGCCTCCTTGCCATTGTTGGCCAGGAATGTTTTGTTTCCAAGAGAAGTTTGGATGACTCCTCACGCCCGAGTTATAAGCATTATTAAACAGTGCTCCATGATTTTGATCATTAATATAATTGACGCTTTCACCAAAAGAAACTTCGGTAGGTTGCTCACCTGTGGGGCACTCATATGCATGATGCCCCGGGCTTCCACAACCTTGACATGAGATCATCATCACTGGGGCAGAAGGGAGGGTAGGCCTCTTTAGTAGCATGGTACTTTCAGCGGGAGCACCAGACGTGTTCACCTCAAAGAGTCCCCGAGCATTCCTTGGAGCGTTTCTTCCAGCAGTCCAAAAGGAGCTATGAATGGCAGTGTCTTGGACGATCCATAATGCATCTTCCGGGGTGTGGTTCATCAGAGTTCCACCTGCAACAGCATCAATCATGGCCCTGTAGTTAGGCTCAATAGCAAAGTAAAAATTTTCTACTATAGTCCATGGTTGCAGCTCATGCTGGGGACATTTCCGGAGAAGGTTCATGAACCTCTCCCAAGCTTCTCCGAGAGCCTCCTGATCGTGTTGTTGGAAGGTTGCAATTTCCCTCTGCAAGTTTACAACCTTGTCGACAGGATGGAACTTCGCCAGAAAGTTTTCTTATAGAGCGTCCCAAGTGGTAGCTGTGCCAGGTGGTATCGTGTGGAGCCACGCTTTTGCGTTGTCACGTAGAGAGAAAGGGAACAACCTGAGCTTTACCGTCTCGTTAGCCAGCCCTGCGTACCAAAATGTCCCGCAAATTTCTGCAAATTCAACCAAGTGAAGATGGGGGTCTTCACTGGCTAACCCAGAGAATTGGGCCTGGTTGCGGATCATGTTCAGGATGGCCGGCTTTATCTCAAAGTTGTTGTTGGTGATAGCCGGGCCGAATCTAGGGTACACACTCCCAACAGTGGGTGTAGTGTAATCTCTCATGGTCCTGGGTCGTGGCCTAGCCACTTCATTCTCATCAGCTACCTGACCCACGACTGGTGCATTTCCCACTCCGGGATCAACCTGATTTCCACTAACATCCATGGTGGCAGCAGCACGGAGACGCGCCCGCAGGGTACGCTCTATTTCAGGGTCAAATGCTGCGCACTCATCGGGATCTCTTCTATGCATACACACTCTTCAACACAAAAGAAGAAAAAAAATAAAAAATAAAAAGACCTTAAAACGAATTTCGAAAGAAAAACAAATCATACACACTTGCAGTCCCCGGCAACGGCGCCAAAAACTTGATGCGCGATTTCAGCAACGCTAATTAGCAAGCACGAAATGCGATACGATGGCAGTGCACCGGTCGATCAAGTAATAAAATAGGGAGGAACTCCCCGAATGTCGATCTCTAAGGACCGCAAGTTGGGTAGTATGATTCGCTCTGCCCAGAAATTAGTTAAAAGGATTACTAAGTTATAACAAAGGGGGTTGTGATTGGATTCCTAAGCTATTGCGGAAATAAGAGAAATGCGGGTCGAAAAGCACCACTTCGCAAGGTGTGGGTGAGTGCAGCGGCAGCGATGCCGCGCTTTGGTAAGCGGATGGAGTGGCCACAGTGCGAGGTCTTGTGAGGGTCGTATTCACCTCTTCGCCAACATCACCACTAGCAATTGCTAGATGGCTTCACACACAAACAACCTAGGCTATCACAACAACAATGAAAGCTATTCTCACCACCACATCATCATTGCACATGAACACAAGCAAGTATCCATAACATTAACCTAACAAGCATTCATACAACAACACAAAGAGAAAGCACAAGCATCAAAGTTTAGAAAGGACCACATAGAAGATGTAACCGCATCTTGGGTTCTCGGCCGGAGTGAGAGGATGTCGGGCTCTCTCTGGGCTCGGCCCTCAGATGGTGTGCGAACTCAAAGGAGGATGTCACCTCTCCAACGATCTTCAGCGCTTCTATGGTCTCCTCGGCGAAGAATGCTTGAACTAGTGGCGGAGAATGCTTGCAAATGCTCCCGGATTGAGGAATGGCGAAGGAGATCGCTGGAAATGGTCTCCTCTTGTCTCCTCGGGTGGAAAGGGCGAAAATGGCAGGATTCCTGGCTTTTCCCGCGAGGGGAATCGGGGGCACTATCTGGTAGCGGCATTTCCTGCTTTAAATACTAAACAGGCAGAGTTTTGGTCACGCACGGTCGAACGCACGATCGTGCGCTGCCCGTGCGATAATTAATGATACAAATTGGCGTGAAGACGAAGCTGCGCCGCCCGTGCGATTTACTCAGCACGGGCAAATCCGCCCGTGCGCCAAAACGCATGGGTAAATTCAGAAAAGTAAAAAATAGGAAGAAACAGGCGTCCGTGCGTTTGACTCACGCACGGGCAATTCCGCTCGTGCGTCAAAATGCATGACCAAACACAGATCTCCCATTTTCTGCCCAGATGAGAACGCACGACCACAACCGTCCGTGTGTCAAGGAAACAAACGACCGTGCCTTGCAAACAATCATGAATTCTGGGGAAAACTGGATGATCCGACCACCTGTATACAAGATAAAACAGCTGGGAAAACACCTCCAGCACTAGATAAACAAAGAGAAAGGGATGGGGAGCACCATGTGCTTACCCCCAATAACAAGGAGCGCAAATGCACACCGAAACGGACCTAAGAGCGCACATAGCAAGGAATAACAAATACGATCAAAAAACATGCCTAATGTGTAGTGCATCAACTAGAAATACGGCCCAGATGAGTCCAAAAATATGTATATAAATGGGACTCATCAAGTTTGTGTTAGACTACTTGCTGACTTTTCTGTTGATATTTGCTAGTCATTTATATGCTTGCTCTCTGGGAATGTTTTATGGTAGAATGCATATTAGATATTTTAAATATTAAAGCTGCATTCTAGTTTAGTCTCATATCATCTCTTTCAATTGAAAGTCATTCTATTTTAAGGTTTATAAAAACCCCTTTCTTTACTTACACTAAATTTTGAAACCCGCATACCTTTAGCATGCACTATTGGGTCCTCATGCTCATGTAGGATGAAAAGATATAATTTAAGTATTTTTCTGCTGCAGATATATATGTTTTCTTAATTGCGGACTAGACGATCCACTGAAATCGAGGGGTACGGTTTCTTAAGCTCTAAAATTAAATAAGGTTTTCAAGCATAAAATTTTTTTTTTTCTACCATCAATAAGAGGAGAGTTGGTTCTGCCTGAACGCCTGCAGTTGTCCCCTGCACAGCATGGCATCACGACACATATTTTTTCTTACTATGATTTTATGCAAATATTGAGGAAATGTGGGTTGTGACCATTGGCCCCGTGCTCAAACTGGTTAAGCACTTTCTGAATCCTCTCTCCTCCCACCTATCATGGGACGGAGTCGGCTGTCCACACAGAGGAATGGATAGACATTATACAGGAGTTATTGGCGGGGATTTGATGCCCTGCCAACATGGCAGTTACATTGGCAGTCTCATCCCTGGATTTGCATGCAAAGAGGTGGTGGAAGCCCCTTATGGACTCCACCTTTGAGGGACGTCATTACACTGACATAAGCTGGAGTGAGTTTTCTAGTGCGTTCCTGGAGCACATTATAACCGGGAGTTTCAACACCTTGCCAGACTCGCAGACTCCTATGACTTAGATGATCGTGTTTATGCAAAGAGGTTCTACAAAGGTCTGTAGGACCCCCTTAGGCAGGCTCTTCTATTCATTGCTGATTCGAGCTATGCACAAATCATAGAAATGGCAAAGAAATTTGAGGTGGACCACTTGGGGGTCCAGGATGGTGCTAAGAGACCTGCTGAGAGAGTGATGGAAGCGGGACCCATTTTTGGGAGGAGGCAGAGTGCCAGAGGCAGAGGAGGAAATCAGAGAGGAGGTGGTGGGCATTTCCGTCAGAATGTCTGCACAGATCAGCCGCCCCAACAGCTAGCATTACCACCACCTCAGTAGGTCCAGCCGTATCAACAACCAAGAGGGCCGTTCAGGGAGGGTTGTTTACATTGCTATCAGTCGGGCCACATTTGGCATTTTTGCCCTCAGTTGCAAGGGAATGATCCAAATCGCCCCATGGTTCCTCCAGCATCCCCTTCAGCACAGCTGGGCCGAGGGAGAGGGCGGGGCCAAGGACCTCACGGTAGAGGTCGAAGGCCGGAGTAGATGTATGCGCTGGATCTCGAGGAGCCCCGAAACCCTGAGGAGGTCATCAGAGGTACTTCAGTGTTTTCCTTATGATTCCTCAGTACCTTGCAAAAACCCTAGCATTAGTTTAACTTATGTCTTAAACAACAAAAAAAAATCACCCAGGTATAGTACTTGTCTGTGACAAACCCGCATACACCTTGTTCGATATGGGTGCCTCACACTCATTCATCTCAGAGAAGTTCGTAGATGACCTGGACCAAGTGCAGCATTTTGAAGGCATCTATAGGAAGGTACGACTTGTGGACGTGTCTGAGATAGTACCATGTGCCAAGTGCAACATGAATGCGGAGATTAGAGGAAAGCTATTAGAAGTACCGATGACGCTTTTGAAGATGACAGATTTTGACCTAATCCTGGGCATGAATTGGTTGCATTGGAACCATGCTAAGATCGACTCCCGACGAAGAAAATTGTAATGAGGCATGAAGATTCCGAAGTAGTTATCGAAGGTATTACCCTCACCTCCCATCCTTTATTATCTTCATCATCTATTCAGGCTGTCAAAGACCATGAGCAGGGAGACGAGGTTTATATAGTTAGCTTTGAGATGAAAGAGATAGAGATCAGCATTGCTGATGTACCGATGGTTCATAACTTTTTCGATGTTTTTCCAGACAAGCTCTCCGGACTACCCCAACATCGAGAGGTGGATTTCCGGATCCAACTAATACCGGGTGCTAAACCCATTTAACAGGCCCCATATAGGATGGCACCGAAGGAGCTTGCAGAGTTTCAGGCGCAACTTCAAGAGCTAGTAAATTTGGGCTTCGTTCGCCCCAGTTCATCACCTTGGGGAGCCCCAGTTCTATTCGTGAAGAAGAAGGACGGTTCGCTCCAACTGTGTATAGATTACCGAGAGCTCAACCGGTTGACGGTCCGGAACACTTATCCACTGCCCATGATTGACGAGCTCTTTGATCAGCTTGAAGGAGGGCACTGGTTTATAAAACTTGATTTGTGCTCGTGTTATTATTAGTTGCGGATCCAGGAGGAGGATATCCCGAAGACCGCTTTTAGTTCGAGGTATGGTCTGTATGAGTTTAATGTCATGCCGTTTGGGCTCACAAATGCCCCCTCTGCATTCATGATCCTACTAAATAGGGTGTTCGAGCCTTACCTTGATGCCTTTGTGATTGTGTTCATCGATGACATCTTGGTTTATTCGAAGTTGGAGGAGGAGCATGCGAAGCATTTGGTTTTGGTATTACCAAAGCTGAGGGAAAACCAGTTGTTCGCCAAGTTTAGTAAGTGTGAGTTCTGGCTCTGGGAGTTCGTTTTCCATGGCCATGTCATCAGTGGAGCAGGTTTAGCAGTGGACCCTGCCAAGGTACGAGCAGTAAGGGAATGACAACCTTTGAAGTCAGCAGTGGTTGTGCGCAGTTTCTTAGGGCTTGCTGGTTAATATCGCAAGTTTGTCGAGGGATTCTTGAAGATTGCTCTTCCCCTCACCACCTTGACTAAGAAGGATGTTCCTTTTGTATGGACACCCAAGTGCGAGTCCGCATTCCAGGAGCTAAAGGATCGCCTCACCTCAGCCCCGATCCTTGCCCTTCCATCTAGGAAGGAAGGATTCCAGATTTACACAGATGCCTCATTGATGCAGGGTTCACCCTCCAACACGTACGCTACAAATTAATTCACTTTCCTACCCGACGTATCACAATTACTAAGCACGTGAACGTAGAACGCAGCAAAACATAAATGGAATTTTATCAATTTTAATTCGCCTCGACGGATAGCCAACCCGCTAGAGATTGAATAGAGGCTATATGCCAATATTCGCTCAGTCTAAATGGACCCACCTGATCCGTTCGAGCTATGCGTTGTACCAAAAGAGATCCACCAAAAAATATCGATTCAGAAAATGGTAGATCTCTCCCAACAAGAATCGGGGCTCGCCAAACCCCTTCGAAAATGAAAAATAAAGGATGCAATGCAAAATTTCAATATGAAGAAAACCCACAAAAATCGGTGATTCAAAGATCACGCCACAGAATTCCACCACAAGAAAAATCAAGAAAAGAATTCACACGGGTGGTTTGTTCGTTACCCCGCTTGAGATAGGATTGGCCTCAAGCAAGCACTCGCCCGGACGTTCTTCTATGGATCCACCGGGAGCGCGTTGTTTGGAGAAGAATCCGTCTGCCATCTTCGCTTCACCGTAATCAAGATCCACCGAGTACCACCTAGATCCCTTGGCAGAATCCGTTGAGGATGGAAAGAGCCGTCCTAGAATAGGAAGGATAAAAGGTGGAGGAGAGAATACATGGTGGCGGGAGGGGCTAGAGGGGAGAAGAGAGGGGCCAGATTTCCTAGAGGAGGTGGGCGGCCGGCGGCTAGAAGGAGGAGGAGAGGGGGGCGGCCTCCTTGACCGAAATTGGGAAAGAGAGGGAAAGAGAGGGGGGCGGACCAAAGAGAGAGAGGGAGAGAATATGTGAGGGAGTTAGGGTTTTCAAGTTCTCTTCATCAAAATTAATTAAAAATATTACATCATGGCCTTTTATAGGCTTTGCCACAGTTTTGACTAAACGCAGTCCAAAAATTAAACATGACCAAAAATTAAAACATTAAAGTGACATAAAATATAATGAAGATAAAATTAATAATTATAATAAAACTATTATAATTATTAATTGTTTTGCTTGTGCCTCAGGCGGAGATTGTAATGGCGTGCATCAATGTCGTCGCGACGACGATGGCATAAATCCTTGGTCGGCATGTCGCCTTCATTCGTAAGCGCGTCATCCTCCGTAGGTGCACCGTTACCAACATCTTCACGTTGAGGGCCGTCATCGCCATCACTCATATCAGGGGATGGGTGCTGTACTGATGCAGCATAGGCATGTAATTTCTTGTGCTTCTAGGCAGCTAAAGAAGCACGAAGTGAACTACCCTATGAATGACCTGGAGCTGGGAGCAGTGGTCTTCGCATTGAAGATCTGGAGGCATTTTCTATATGGCATCCACTATGAGATATTTTCATATCATAAGAACCTCAAATATATACACACACAAAAGGATCTGAATCTGAGGCAGTGGTGGTGGATTGAGTTTTTGTGCGATTATGAGTATACACTGAACTATCACCCATGGAAGGCAAAATCAGTGGCCGATGCGTAAGTCGAAGGGAACCCACATCCATCTAAGACTCCCGATTGATGACCATGGAGTTGGCCAAGATGCTCGAGGAGATGCAGATTACGCTTGTATCTAGGGCCGATCAAGAGGCGTACGCTGAGTACGTGGCCACTATGAGCATCATTTGTGATATGCGTGATCGCATCCGAGCGAGCAAAGGAAGGATGCTGGCCTAGACCCTATATTTTGAGTGGTGGAGACTGGTTCTACAGAGGAGTACACAATGTAGGAGGACCTCATTCATTTCCACCACAGAGCATATATACCCGCAGAAGGAGGAATCCATGAAGATATACTGAGAGAGGCTCATTGCATCAAGTATTCAGTGCATCCCAGGATCGTTAAAATGTATACTGATCTGTGGAGGATGATGTTTTGGCCGAGAATGAAGAGTGATGCACTCATTTCATCACACATTGTGAGGCATGCCATAATGTGAAGGCAGAGCGTAAGAGCCCCAGTGGTTTGTTACAGTCATTGCCTATTCCTGAGTGGAAGTTTGAAGATATCTCCATGAATTTTGTACATGGTCTGCCTCGCTCCTACTCTGGGAGTGACTTAGTATGGGTGATTGTAGATCGATTGACGAAGGTCGCCAGGTTTATTCCAATCTGGAAAGATACATATGTCGATGTTTTGGTGCGCCTCTTTGTGGAGCAGTTTTTACGATATCATGGGGTGCCCAAAACTATCATTTCAGATCGAGATGGTCATTTTACCTCCAGGAAGTGGAGGGCAGTACATGTTGGAGTGTCCGAGGTGATCTCAAAGCAATCAAGCAGTTAGTCTTACTGCCAACGCAATATGAGCCTATAGGGTCGCACATAAAGGCGTTTGGAGAAGTTGGAGAAAGTATTGGGTTGGCCTTACTCATATTGGATATGAGTGGAGGACTAATCCTATAACTGTTCAGAATTAAATTGAGAATGTCTCAACGAGAAGTAAGTACTCTTGATGAATTGTCGAAATGGTTTTGATGAATTCTACAGGACTTAGCGAAATCGTCGACAGTGTTTCGACGAATGGATTTATACTAGACAAAATCATTGAAAGTGTTTCAACGAGATGTGTCAATTCGTCAAAAGTTTTTAGATGAGTTCGTCGAAATTGATTGGATGAATAAGATACAAATTCGCTGAAAAAAAGTGTTTCGACGAAATTGTATCGACGAAATTGTATCGACGAAATTGATAAGGCATTGGGGTTCTCCTTCACTTGTGTGGATCTATATAGAGGGGCCGATCCATTTCGGTGCATGAAACTCAAATTTTGTCTATCAGATTTCTTCTTGGAGCATCTTGGTTGAGTATTGACTCAATACCCTTCAGGTATTGTAATGTGTTGCTTTCCTGATTTCATGATTCATGAAATCGCAAGATCCGTAACTCTTTTGGGTTGTTCTTGTTGTTGTTTCTTCCACTATGCATATACGATATGCTGTCTACATATGATGTATAGAAAACCCAACTGTGGTATCAGAGCCAGGTTTGCGGTCAAGTGCGTGTAAATCAGGAAATATTGAAGCGTCTAAATTCCCAGATTTCTTCTTGGAACATCATTTTGAAGTGTTTTTGTGTGCTTTCTGGTGGCGAGACCACTGCCAGGGGCGCCGCCCCTTGGACCCTGTTAGGGGCGATACCCCTAAGACCCCGCCAGGGGCGCGACCCCTTGGAACCCTACCAGGAGTGCCTGTGATTATGTTGCGATTTTCATGTTTCAGAGATTGTTTCTCCTTTGCAGTAACTGTCCCTCGAAATGGTTTATGAAACCAAATGTCTTGGATTTTGATTCTGACATTGAGAGACGAGCTTGTCTATTGCATAAGTGATGTTGTTGTTCCTGTGTTCAATGCATATAAATCTGGAGATTTTGAAGTGTTCAAGTGTTCAAATTTAGCCCCTCTAATCAAAAGTATTGATAATTTTATTTTGTGCACATATGAGATGCATTTGGTTTGTGAATGTTGTAATTTTATTTTGTGAATGTGCATTTTGATTAAATGTTAATCATGATTAAAAGTTAATCGCTCAATATAAAATCCCTTATCCAATATTAAATATACAGATGTCTTCTGATGGATGACACTCTTCCTGCCTCGATCGTTGAAGTGTGGGCTTGCCAAAGTAAGGTGCATTATTCAATCTTGGTAAGGGTGCGAGCAGATAATTATGATATCACACAATCGACATACGGTCCAACTTAACTAGGTGACCTCAAAGGTTGAGTGCCTAGGGGCATAAGGTTGACATGCACCATATGATGGATGCAAATAAAGAGTTATTCACCAACCATACAAGAGTTGCATAGTGATGCAATTGACAAATGTTGTCTACCTAAATAACCGCATTATGAGAGGAACGCCAAAGCGGACTCGTTGTGTTGGTGAAATATGAATTTTTTCCACTAAGAGAGTAGCTCGCATAAACTCTCCGAATCGAAATTAAGGGTTGTCGATTTGATTAAAATAGTTGGAGCTTTTAATAAAAGTCCTTATTAAATAAAATGTATTTTGAAATATAGTACTAAAAACTATTTTGCAAAATTTCTTGTAGAATATCCATGGCAAGTGGATCTAACTCCACCTTGTCCCTAAAAGCTATCCTTGAGAAGGACAAGCTCAACGAGACGAACTTCCTTGAATGGTACAGAAACCTGAGAATTGTTCTCAGGCAAGGGCGCAAGCTCTATGTCTTGGAAGGGGAAGCCCCTACAGAGCCGACCGGGAATGCTCTGCGAGCAGACAGAGATGCTTACAAGAAGTATCAGGATGATACCTTGGATGTGGAATGCCTCATGCTTGCTACCATGTTCTCTGAGTTTCAGAAGCAACATGAGAGCATGTGTGGTTATGAGATAATCGAGCACCTCAAGAAATTATTCGAGGGGCAAGCTCGGCTAGAGAGGTTTGACATATCCAAGGCATTATTTTAGTGCAAGATGGGAGCTCGAGACTCAGTAGGGACTCACGTACTCAAGATGATTGGGTATATAGAGAACCTTGAAAGACTGGGTTTTCCCTTGGGCCAAGAGTTGACCACAGATCTGATTATGCAATCATTGCCGGACAGTTATGAGCAGTTTGCCTTGAACTATAACATGATAGACAAGACACTGCCCGAGCTCCTGGGCATGTTGAGAACTCCCAAAAATAATATAAAGAAGGTTAAGCCTGCTAGCCCCATACTAATGGTGTAAAAAGGCAAGGGCAAGGCTAAGGGATTGAAGAAGACAAAGATAGGATCTAAGTCTCATCTTGATCTTAAATCTTCTGCATTGAAAAAGAAAGGTCTGGCGAAGGAAGGAAAGTGACACCACTGCGGTAAGGCAGGGCATTGGAGGCGGAACTGTCCCCTCTATATTGAGGATCTACAAAAGAAAAATGGAAGTGTTGTAACATCCCGTTTGTTTGTCTCTGCTGCTCCCGCTTGATGAACGTCGAAGGGGCAACCATTCGTCGATCGACAAATTTGCCGCCATTCAACAAACGTCGAAGGGGCATCCATTCGTCGATCGATGAAATTGCCGCCGTTCGACGAACATCGAAGGGGAAGTCGATCGTCGCTCGACGAAGCTGTAGCCATTCGGCGATCGATGAAATTGTCGCCATTCGACGAATGTCGAAGGGGCAGTCGATCATCGGTCGACGAATCTGTAGCCGTTCGGTGATCGACGAAATTGCCTTCATTCGATGAACGTCGAAGGGGTAGTCGATCGTCGGTCGACAAATTTGTTGCCATTCGTTCGACGAAAGAGCCGTCCCGTTCGACGAAAGTGCGGGTCCTGTGTGGGGTTTCTGCTGCCTTCCAGTAAATGCTTAATTTCATGGGGAGTTGTTGTCGTAAATGCTTGTCAAATCAAATCCCACTATCTCTTTCCTTTAAGCCATTAGCCTCATTCTTCAGCAAAAAGGGTCCGAGCCATTATTTTCTCTTGCTCATTTCTTCTTCTTCTTCTTCATCTCCTTCCCCCACCTAAAGGGTTTTATCCAAGGAGATTTGAAGGAGCAAAGCTTGGATAAGGATTTGAGCTTGGCCAACTGCCGCCATGCCGCGGAGGAGACAACCGCGATCGTCGGCTGAAAATCAGGTGACTTCCGACCACTTTCCCCTGGTGCTAGATCTCTAGATAAAACTAGGAGAGACATCGAACTCAAAAGAGCTCGGTTTGGTGAGTTTTTGGAGATTCGCAGGAAGAGGCCACGCTAGGATTTTCGCTTTAGGGCGTCGTTCGCCGCAAAAATGCCTTCGAATAACTCCTCTCTTCGATGCGAGGGCAAATGAGTTGATTTCGTGAAAATCGGCGGCCTCCTGAGGGAGTATTGGAGGAATTAAGATTCGTGGAAAGGGGTAGATTCTGCTGGAGGAAGAAAAAGTACAGCAGCTGTTAGATGCACATTAAGATTTATGCAGATTATTATCTGCAGACCATACATGGCCTGTTTCTAGACATGCAACTGAGTTCATGCCTAATTTTAGGCATGTTCCAACTGGATCCAGGCCTTGGGCTCAACATAAAAGTTGTAGCCCTCGAAAAGACCTTTCCGAATTGTGTTGCACATTTTATGGAGAACCCTGTAGATCCCTACATGACAAATAGAAAATCCTGAGTTTAGGCAATTTATAGGATAAGTGCTGGACAGATTCTGTCCAGGTTTCTACAGCAGGGTTCAAACCCACTTCTAGCCAAGATGTGACTGGATCTGGGCTGAGTGCTCAACATAAAAGTTGTAGCC
Source organism: Dactylorhiza incarnata (assembly GCA_033032865.1). Classification (NCBI taxonomy): domain Eukaryota; kingdom Viridiplantae; phylum Streptophyta; class Magnoliopsida; order Asparagales; family Orchidaceae; genus Dactylorhiza; species Dactylorhiza incarnata. The sequence continues at coordinate 8,445,761 of JAWHQI010000068.1, forward strand.
CTCGGAAAGAGATTTTCAAAATGGGGTGGCATGTCATTGGTGGTGTAGTGTAACTCCCAGAAATCTAGTTTCGGTAAACAATGATACGCGCGTAAAATTTATAATGATGTTTGGAGTTCTCTCAAATTACTTATCGGATGTTCGTAAAATTTGGTGGACATGTGCCTAATGGTATTAAGACCACCCCCGGTCAGAATTATGAATGTTGGATTTATATTTATGGTAATTTTGTTAGTCTCTTCCTATAAATTTGTTGTGTTGCAAATAACATTGGTAAATATAGACAAGGCTTGAAATTGGGGAAATATTCAAGGTAATGATTATGAGATAACACAGGGGATTTCATAGGGAGTCGGGTTGTGCATGGGAAGCACATGGGTTGCATGGCTTACACCTGGTGGTGTATGGATCCTGGTTGGAGGATTGCTTGTGGTGGGTCTACAGGCTTGCTAGTCGTGACATCGACAAAAGCCGGCAGTAGGACTCTAGACCGATTGGGTTGGACTCTTGGGCTTTCCTACCCAAGTCCCCTTCTGTGTCCTTGAAGACTTAGCATGTTGCGAGTAGAACACAGGGTCTCCGCTGTGTATTCTTAGCGTCGAGGCGTACAGAGGCCTAGGAATGGTGGTGTTCATACCCTCCTAGTAGTGGAGGAGCTCGTTCCACTTTCTCCGTCTGGCCACGACGTGAGATGCCTGAGCGGTTAGCTACCCCTCAAAAAGCGAGAACTAAAGGTCTATGTCGCCATAGCAAATATGCATGGGTGATTCATCATATCATAATCATTGCATTGCATTCATCCTTCTTAATCATTGCATTGCATCGCATTGGATCCTCATCATATAAACTTGTATGAGCACCTTTATATGATGAGTTACCATCATGTTCAGATCCTTAACTTATAAGCTTGTATGGGCATCCTTATAAGTTAAGTTCAATTCGGTTCTGTGATACTCTGCTCATGCTTTCTTGTTACTAGTACTTGCATATATAACCATTGTTATTTATGTACCTGTTAGTTAGAGTTATTGCAAGTACTTGGGTACTTATACAACTGTCATATATGAACAACCATTCCTGTCACCTACTTGTATATTATTGCTTATATTGCAGCTTTTCTTCCTTTCCTACCACCCGGTGCCTTGGAGTCGCCGTGGAGCGGATGTGAAGCACTTAGTCTTTATGACTAACTGTTGCTACGTCCCACTTTTTCGGAGCGCACCCTGGAGCAGCAGCGCATGACGCTGGAGGAGATTATCCAGGCCAGGACGACAGAGCCGGAGGCAACATCTACCCTCACTACCGTCGGTGACATATGTGAGCACAGTTTGAGATGTAGCCCTTGAGGCATTTCATTTGTCACTCTGATATAGTACAGGAGCTTCCTGTCTCGTAGTTTTTGTGACCCTTGCTTATGTGGATCTAATTATGGCTTCTTGCTTTTACATTATTGATGGGTTGGCACTGTTCAGTTGGTTCGGCCGGCAGGGTAGGCGTCTTGTGGGGGAGGCTAGCTCGTGTGCTGGCACCTCCGCAAGGCGGCTGTCCTGGGCATAAGACTCCCCTCGGCCGTGTTTTGTGTTCCGGGAGGGGGGGGGGGGGGTCTTACTAGTGTGACTTCCACTTCAGGTATTTATGTTATTGAGATAAACCTTTTTGCTCCTTCATCTTGGTATTGGATACCGGATGCGGTTCTCACGTTTGTACAAATGTGCAGGAACTGAGAAGGAGAAAAATGCTGGGTAAAGGGGAGGTAGACCCGCGCGTCGGAAATGGAGCAAGAGTTATTGTCATTGCCGTTGGTGTCTATTGTCTATCTTTGCCCACTGGGTTTGTAATAGAACTAGATAATTGCTATTTTGATCCATCCATAACTAGAAACTTTATATCCATTTCATGTCTTGACATGAAAGGTTTTTCGTTTATAATTGAGAACAATTGTTGTTCGATTTGTATGAATGATGTTTGTTTTGGTGTAGCCCAATTGTTTAATGGTTTATATGTTTTGAACTTAGACCATCCGATCTATAATGTAGAAAATACTAAAAGACTAAAAGCAAATGACTCGAATCCTACATACCTTTGGCAATGTCGTTTAGGCCATATAAATAAGAAATGCATATCCAAGCTCCATAAAGATGGACTACTTGACTCATTTGATTATGAATCATTTGAGAGATGTGAGTCATGTTTATTAGGCAAGATGACGAAAGCTCCTTTCATTAGTTGTAGTGAGAGGGATGATGATCTCTTGGGTATAATACATAGTGATATATGCAGACCCATGAGTTTTATGGCTAGAGGTGGGTTCTACAACTTCGTTACATTTACTGATGATTTCAGTAGATACGGATACGAGTTTCTTATGAATAACAAATCTGAAACCTTTGAAAAGTTCAATGTGTTTAAGAATGAAGTAGAGAACCAACTGGGAAAAGGATAAAAGCACTCTGATCTGATCGAGGTGGCGAATATCTGAGTCATGAGTTTCGTGATCATCTGAAAGAGTGTGGTATTATATCACAGCTCACTCCGCCCGGAACAACTCAACATAATGGCGTGTCTGAGAGGAGGAATCGTACTTTGTTGGACAAGGTGCGATCGATGATGAGTCATGCAGATCTACCCATTTCTGTTTGGGGTTTTGCTCTAGAGACTGCTGCTTTCACACTAAATCGAGTTCCAATGAAAACAGTTCAAAAGACACCATATGAGATATGGACTAGGAAGCGTCCTAATATGTCGTTCATTAAGATTTGGGGCTGTGAGGAATACGAATGACATCAAATGCCTGATAAGCTGGAACCCAAATTGGATAAATGTTATCTAGTCGGGTATCCTAGGGTGACTAAAGGGTACTACTTCTACCTGCCGTCTGAGGGCAAAGTGTTTGCCGCATGGACTGGTGTCTTTTTGGAGAAAGAGTTCTTATCCAGAAAGACTACAAAGGTAGAACTTGAAGAAGTTCAAGAGCTACAAATAATGAATGAACCAGAATTGGATCCTGAGCAAGGGCTACAAGAAGTTGTAGCTAGAGAACCTGCTCAAGAAACACAAGTCCTACATAGATCTGGTAGACCAAGGTTTGAGCCTGAGAGATATGGATTTCTCCTGTCTCAAATAGGTAATATGTTGCTTATGGATCATGATGATGAGCCTGCAACCTACCATGAGGCTATGAATGGACCTGACTCCGAGAAGTGTCATGAGGCCATGAAATCTGAAATGGACTCCATGTATGCAAACCAATTTTGGATCTTGGTGGAACCACCTGAAGGGGACAACCCATAGGGTGCAAGTGAGTCTTTAAGAAGAAGACCGACATGGATGGGAATATACTGACATTCAAAGGCCGACTGGTGGCTAAAGGTTTCAGGAAAATTCATGGTATTGACTATGATGAGACCTTTTCCCCTGTGGCCATGGTCAAGTCCATCAGAATTCTACTTGCTATTGCTGCGTATTATGACTATGAGATCTCGCAAATGGAAGTCAAAATGGCTTTCCTTAATGGAAACCTCCTTGAGGAAGTATATATGACACAACCCGAGGGTTTTGTATCTCCAAGTGAAGCCACTAAAATATGCAAGTTGAATCGATCCATTTATGGATTGAAACAAGCTTCTCGAAGTTGGAATCTTCATTTTGATGAGAAAATCAATTAGTTTGGTTTCATCAAGAACGAGGATGAGCCTTGTGTTTACAAGAGGATTAGTGGGAGCATTGTTGTCTTCCTGATATTGTATGTAGATGACATACTATTAATCGGGAATGATATTTCGACCCTACAAGTTATTAAGAATAACCTAGGGAACTGCTTTTCTATGAAAAACTTGGGCAAAGCGACTTACATACTTGGTATTAAGATCTATAGAGATAGATCGAAGAAGTTGTTGGGTTTGAACCAAAGTACATACATTGAGAAGGTGTTGAAGCGGTTCAGCATGCTTGAGTCCAAGAAGGGATTCTTACTCATGTCGCATGGTGTGTATCTTTCTAAGGACCAGTGTCCTAAATCTTTGGAAGATAAGGACTGCATGAAGTTGATTCCATATGCTTCAACAATTGGATCAATCATGTATGAAGTATTGTGTACTCGACCAGATGTCTCATATGCTTTGAGCATGATGAGCAGGTATCAGTCTGATACTGGTGATGGTCACTGGATTGCTGTCAAGAATATCCTAAAGTACTTGAGAAGGACTAAGGATTTGTTCTTGGTGTACGGTGGAGAGGAAGAGCTCGTTGTAAATGGTTACATATATGCTAGCTTCCACACTGATAGGGATGATTTAAAGTCCCAATCAGGTTTTGTATTTTTCCTTAATGGAGGAGCTGTAAGCTGGAAGAGTTCCAAGCAAGAGACAGTTGCCGATTCTATGATTGAGGCCGAGTACATCGCTGCTGCAAATGCGGCGAAGGAGGCTGTGTGGATTAGGAAATTCATTAGTGAGCTTGGTGTAGTTCCTAGCATTGTTGGTCCTGTAGTTCTCTACTGTGACAACAATGGTGCAATAGCCCAAGCTAAGGAACCTAGATCTCATTAGCGCTCCAAGCACATACTTCAGCGGTTCCATCTTATTCGAGAGATTGTCGATAGAGGAGATGTGAACATTTATAGAGTACCGACTGAAGAAAACATAGCGGATCCATTGACAAAGCCTCTTACGCAAAAGAAACATGATGGTCATGTTAGATCCATGGGTATTAGATACCTGAATGACCATCTTTAGTGGGTGCCTTGTGGATTGTATGTTTGTTGGTTGTTTATTCATTTGATGATTTGTAATATATACTATGTTTTTCCTTCTACATTTATCTCAAGTTCTTATTGTTATGTCAATTATTTCTATTTGATAGATTAATTAGCATAATAAATGCCCTTTTAATGTTTGCTTCCATGGGAATTCAAGTACGTGACTTGAATGTGAGGGCCTATGTATAACAAGGAGCTTCATTCTTAAATGGTCCCTAGTCGGAGTATCATCATAGAAGTTGAAGGGCAATGATGGTACATTAAGACTGGCATGTGCGTTGACTGATGACCGGTTCCCCCAGGTCATGATATTGTGATATCGAGTCATCACATGGGTACTTGTTAGTGAACAAGTTGTACCAGACAGACCCACCTTGAGGATACATTGTGGATTGTTATATGAACGTGTCACAAGTAGGTCTCAAATGACAATGGTCTTTGTAGTTCTTTGACCTGAAGTCACATCATTCATTAATTGAGGAAGAGCGTACTTTGATGCCATCTAAATTCTTCCTTGAGAAAGGTTGATGATAAGGGTGGTTATTGGGTTTGTTACAATTCATTTGGGTGTTTGTGTGTGGACAGATATGGGATTTGTCCTCCTTTATGACAGTAGTTACATCCATGGGCCCCTTGATGGAATAAGACCGAGAAATGCATGACCATGCTGGGTTGAGCCAATATATGATATTGAGCTTACCACTCTCTTAAGGTCTATTCTAGATCAGGAAACTAGGATTGAACAATTATGAGGGTAACACGGTCCATGCCTCTAGTTCTATCCTGATGTAAGGGACAAAAGGACCTGACAGCACTGGTACATTGGTCAAGACAGGCTTACTGAGTTATGAACTCTTATTGCTTAGGTAGCAATGATGTATTGCTAGATGCCGCCCATTGTTTGTGAGACTTTTGTTGATACTTTGTGATCAAGTGGGAGACTGTTGGAGTATCCGAGGAGATCTCAAAGCAATCAAGCAATTAGTCTTACTACAAACACAATATGAGCCTATAGGGTCGCACAAAAAAGCGTTTGGAGAAGTTGGAGAAAGGATTGTGTTGGCCTTACTCATATTGGATATGAGTGGAGGGCCAATCCTATGACTGTTTGGAATTAAATTGAGAATGTCTCAACGGGAAATAAGTACAATTGATGAATCGTCGAAATGGTTTTGACGAATTCAATAGGACTTAGTGAAATCATCGAAAGTGTTTCGACGAATGGATTTATACTAGACAAAATCGTTGAAAGTGTTTCAACGAGATGTGTCAATTCGTCGAAAGTGTTTAGACGAGTTCGTCGAAATTATTTCGATGAATACGATACAAATTCGCTGAAAGTGTTTTGACAAAATTGTATCGACGAAATCGACAAGGCATTGGGGTTCTCCTTCACTTGTGTGGATCTCTATAGAGGGGCTGATCTATTTTGGTGCTTGGAACTCTAAGTTCATCTACCAGATTTCTTCTTGGAGCATCTTGGTTGAGTATTGACTCAATTCCCTTCAGGTATTGCAATGTATTGCTTTCCTTATTTTTTGATTCATGAAATCGCAAGATCTGTAACTCTTTTGGGTTGTTCTTGTTGTTGTTTCTTCCGCTGCACATATACGATATATTGTCTACATATGATGTATAGAAAACCCAACAGTGGTATCAGAGCCAGGTTTGCGGTCAAGTGTGTGTAAATCAGGAAATTATGAAGCGATCTAAATTCCCAGATTTCTTCTTGGAACATCATTTTTGATGTGTTTTTGTGTGGTTTTTGGTGGCGAGACCACCGCCAAGGGCGCTGCCCCTTGGACCCCGTTAGCCCAAAACTCAAATTTTGGCGATGAAATTATTTTTTTGTGTATTGGATTTGTAACATCCCAATTCGCGCTAGGCCCCTCATGAGTGTTTTGTATCACCGGGAGTTGACTCGGGCTCGGTAGAAGCTCTATGATGAGTAATAAAATACATGTATTTGTAGTATAGTTTTTAGTATACATTTAAGTAATATTGTAAATACTTTATGTAAATTAATGAATAAATTGCTTGTTTTATGATGTGTTATTTCGGCACTGCTAATTAGCAGGCACGAAATGCGATACGACGGCAGTGCACCGGTCGTTGTCAAGTAATAAAATTGGGAGGAACTCCCCGAATATCGATCTCTCAAGGACCGCAAGTTGGGTAGTACGATTTGCTCTCGCAGGAAATCAGTTCAAAGGATAAAATAGTAACGATGGGGGTTTTGATTTGGTTTCCTATGTTATTGCAGAATGAAGAAAGATGCGGGTCTAAACTTTGCTTCGCACGGCAAGATGGGTGCAACGGCCGCGATGCCATGCTTCGGAAGGCGCGTGGGCAGAATATCACTATGACGGTTGAGGGTCGCATGCACCTCTTCTCAAAACATCACCGCTAGCTTTTGCTAGCGGCTTCAACCACAGCGTAACACAGAAAATAGCAAGAAACAAAGGGGCTATTCATGCCACCACAATAACATTGCATATGAAAACAAGCAGTAATCCATAAGATCTACTTAACACGCATTCATAAAGCAACTGCAAACGAGTTCAAGCAACAAAAGTTAGAGAGGACCACAACGAAGAAATCACGTCTTGGGTTCACGGCCGGAATGAGAGGTTGTCGGGCTCTCTCCGGACTCGGCCCTCAGATGGTGAGCTTGGCTCGAAGGAGGCTGTCACCGCTCCTACGATCTTCAGCGCTTCCTTGGTCTCCTTGGCGCGGAATGCTTGACCTAATGGTGGATGAAGCTTCCTAATGATCCTCGATAGAAGGATGGAGGTGGAAAGTCACCGGAAATGGCCTTGATGGTGGAGGAAATGAAGGAGAAGCCTTCACCCCTCAAGAACAGCGGGAAGGAAGAGTTTTCCCGCCCTCAGAATTGCTCCAGCTCGTGCCCTGGTCGTCCTCTTTCTCTGCCTCGATTCCTGCAGCTTTTATAGGAAAAGGCTGAAAATTGGTCACGCACGGTCGAACGCACGATCGTGCGCAGACCGTGCGATATTAACGGAAGAAATAAGGCTTGGAGAAGACGCTACGCCGCCCGTGCGATTTGTTCACGCACGACCAACGCCGCCCGTGCGTTAAGACGCACGAGTAAACTCCGAAGCTCCGTTTTCTACCCCAGACACAAATGCACGACCACACAGACCGTGCGTCAAGGAAAACGCACGATCGTGCGATATGCACAGAAATTACTTATGGGAGAACAGGGCAATCAGGTCACCTGCAAACAAGATATACTAGCTGGGAATACACATCCAGCGCAGAAATACATACAAGAAGGGAAGGGGAGCACAATGTGCTTACCCCCAAAAACAAGGAATGCAATTGCACACCGAAACGGGCTTAAAAGTGCACCTAGCATGGAATAGTACATATGAATGGAAATGTGCCTAAAATGTGATGCAAACACTAGAATAACAACCCAAATGAGTCCAAGAATATATATATAAATGGGACTCATCATTTTATTATTTTCCTTAGTTTTTTTTTGTTTTTCAGCATTTGGCATTTTTTTGTTAAGTCATGCCCTGAGTCACGCCCGTGACCAAGGGCTTGTAAGCTTAAAATGCCAATTTCCATCTCGATCGACATCTCGTCCCTTCGATCGGCTTTCGGTCCCGTCGATCGGCTTGCTGTCCCATCGATATACATGGTCATGCTCGTGTTCACTACGATCAACTTCACCTCCCATCGATCGGCATCCCGTCCCATCGATCGTCTTCCCGTCCCGTCGATCGGCACCTGCTCCCATCGTTTATTGCAAAGTCATGCCCGTGACCCATCAAATCCTTCCAGAAGCCAGCGTATACGCCAGCCATCACACCCTAGTTGAACCAGATGTGTGCCGCCCAAGATCAAGCCCGTGACACCTCAAGTCACGGCCGTGTGCAGCCATTTTCCCGGTCAAAAGCTTCTAGAAGGATGCCGAGCCTAACCAACCAGCATGCACAGAAGTCACGCCCTCGGTCACGCCCATGACAGAGGGCATGTAAAAATATTTTTTTTCCTAAAATAGAGGGGCCCGGCTGAAGCAACTCAATCCAAATTTTGAAAGTGTTTATGTTTTTTAAAATTGTTTTGAGTGAATGTGAGTTCCTTTGTGCTTTTAAGTTTGATTTCTTTTTGTAATTTTCAATTTCATAGCTTAGTTGTAATGCTTATTTTGGAAATAAAATGTTGTTTTTTCTCATTTGGATTTTCATTTCAATTTTATGTAATTGTGTGTGTGTGTGTGTGTATGAGGATAGATTTTACTTTCTTTTAATTTAGCTTTTAATTACAAGTAGAGAGTGTGTGTGTATGAGATTAATCTTATTGCTTTCATAACTTATATTTATCGCTTTCATAATTTAGATTTAAAGCTTTCAAAAAATAGTTTATCGTTTTCTTTAACGCTTTATTTATCGCTTTCTTTTAATTCAGTCTTTTTATTACAAGTAGAGTGCGTGTGTGTATGAGATAGTAATTTCCTTTTTTGTAACTTAGCTTTATTTCAAGTTTTATTACCACCCCCATCCCGGATGAGAGGCTAAGAACTTTTTAGTGCTTGATTAAGATGGTTGGGACGGATACTATTTCTACTTTTATATAATTCTTTTAATTTCTCTTTGTTAAACGCTTATTCGCTTAAATTATTAACATGTCTTTTATATTTACTTATTCCGTCTCCATTTCGATGAGTGGCTAATTTCCTTTAGCGCACGATGTCGAAGATCATTGGGGCAAATAAATGGTTTTCTAAAAAATTAAAACTTCTCCTTTCTAAAAATTAATTAACCAGCTTAAGGTTTACCCGAGAAAAACATCGAGTGAGGCCATATAGTTGATGTATAGTTCTCATTTCTGTTTCCATACACTAGTTAGCCGAGAGGCTCATGCGTATGGATTGACCACTCACGGGTAAAGAGAAATGCGCTCTACCCTCGAGGGAGGATGAGGTAAGTCTCCCGAATTAGGAATAAATACCTAATAGAGGGGTTCACAACATAAAGCGAGTATTAAGAAGATTCGATTAAAGAATGAGAGTTTGGTCGAATATTCTTCATCTCAGGTGGGCGTACTCTCGAGAGAGGTGCGTTCATACTTATGGAACCTCCACGACCAAGCCGTTTTACTGTTTTGAAAAGTCATATCTTTTACTTTTAAAAAAGACTATTTTCGTCTTAAGGTAATTCGACATCGGGCGCTATCTTCATCATCATTTAGAACTCTAGTTATACGCATATTATCGTTCTTTATAAAACCAACTCAAAATATAACTCTGATAAAATAATAGTCCGTTCCTTATAGGTAGAAGTAATCAACAGGATCCGCGGAAATATACGACCTTAATATTTTCTAACCCAAAATATCCTGTACTACGCGCGATAAGGTATACTTGCCTTTATCATTTGATTAGTTTGGATATAAATTATACAAAAGCTTTTCAAAACCAAAACTTGCAAAACTCTCCTTTGCTATTTAAAAATCAATAGAATTCAGCGTCATAGCCGGGGCGTAATCGTCAATACTTTGAAAGAAGAAAAGACCATTACTTCTATCTTTCGATAGGATATCAATTAGTTTCTCGAAGTAGGAGTACCTGTGAAACTCCTCGAAAACACCCGCCTCATTCTAATCTCATCACATAAAGGTTGTGCAAACCAAAAGAAAACCCAAATTAACTCATCAAGTTTTTGGCGTCGTTGCAGGGGATCATTGTCGTTATTTTGAAAAAGAAATAACTATTAATTTCATTATATATATATTTACAAAAAAAAACATAGAAAGAAAAAAATAGAAAAAGCCAAAACAAAAAAAAATATTTTTTATTATTAGTATATGACCCGAGGATACCCCTCAGACGACTCAAACATTCCTTTTGACCCTGAAATCGAGCGCACCATTCATGAGCGCCTCTAATTTCGTGATCAAAACTTACTCGAGTTTCCCAAAGAGTCCACGGAGATACTTACACTGAAGTTATGACCGATCAAATTCCAGATGCGGCCCCGCCTCGGACCATGGCATATTATGCCAGCCCAAATTTGGAGGATACCAGATCGAGTATTACACGCCCAACAGTGGCTAATAATAATTTTGAAATAAAATCTAGCATCATTCAAATGGTACAACAGTCAGTCCAATTTGATGATTTGCCCGACGAGGATCCGAATTTACATTTTTCAAACTTTTTGGAAATTAGCGATACTTTCAAGATTAATGGTGTTACCGATGACGCTATTCGTCTACGCTTATTTCCATTTTCACTGCGGACAAAGGCCAAGGCGTGGTTAAGTTCTCTCCCTAGAGGATCCATAACTACATGGGCCCAATTGACGGAGAAATTTCAAACAAAGTATTTTCACCCATCTAAAACCGCTAAACTACGCGCATATATCGCCTCTTTCATTCAATACGATTCCAAGTCTCTCTATGAGACTTGGGAGCATTTTAAAGATTTCTTGCGTATATGTCCTCATCACGCGCTGCTGTCCTGGCTGCAGGTCCAGACGTTCTATAATGGTTTAAATTTCTCAATGCGACATATGATCGATGCACCCACCAGGGGAACATAACAACAAAACCCCGGAGGCCACTCAGCTCTGTTCGAAGAAATGACCATGAACGGCTATCAATATAATGCGCCTAGATCGCGCTCTAATAAACCAACTGGGATATATGAAGTGGATGCCACTTCTTACTTAGCCTCTCAAGTCAAAAGGTTAAGTAAGTAAGTGGCAGAGATGACTACTTCCTCCTCCGCTCCTGCTTGGCCTCCAATTAATAATAATAATTATGTCGAAGAAACTATAGATTACTTAGGCAACCCCGCTCGGCCCACCTTCAACCCTAATAATAATCCGTATAAGAATAATTACAATTTGGGTTGGAGGAACCACCCAAACTTCTCCTGGAGCAATCCTAACAATGCTCAGAGGCCCCCAAATGTGAATCCGCAAGGATTTCCATAAGAATTTCCACCCGGATTCCAGCCTCCTCCTCCAAAACCTTCTCCGCTCGAAGACATTTTTGCTAAATACATTGTGTACACCGAGTCAAATATTTGGAATATTACCGGGTCGATTAAAAACTTGGAAAATCAAGTTGGGCAGCCTGCAAAGATGGTCTCCGAGCGGCCGTATGGAGCTCTACCAGGGAACACGGAGCCGAACACCAGAGAAACTGCCAATGCCATAAAACTTCGTAGAGGCAAGGAGGTAACCTCCCCAAAATGGGTTGAGCCTAAGGTACCTATTTCGACACCGACCCCTACACCCTCTTCTTCGATAGATAATTCATCGAGTATTCCGACTGTGCCAAACATTTTTAGCACATCTCTTCCTTATCCCTCGAAAATAAACAATGAGCGAAAAGACGAGCAATATACAAAATTCTTAAAATTTTTTAAACGAATTCAAATAGACGTTCCTTTCTGCGAGGCACTCTCCCAAATGCCGAAATACACGAAATTTCTTAAAGAGTTGTTTTCTAATAAAAAGTGACTCGAAGATGTTTTGCGTGTTTCCCTTAATGCGGACTGCTCGGCTGTTCTCCTTAACAAATTGCCACCAAAACTGAACGACCCGAGACATTTCTCCATCCCATGCCTCTTCAGCAATATGCTAATAAAGTACGCTCTCGCGAACTTGGGCGCCAGCATCAATTTGATGCCTTTTTCTCTTTTCGACAAAATCGATCTAAGCATTCCAAACCCAAAAAAAATGAGTATTCAACTCATGGATAACTCGATAAAGTACCCAATAGGGGTAGTGGAGGATGTTCTGGTCCAGGTAGACATGTTTATCTTCCCGGTAGACTTCATCATCCTCGACATAGAGAAGGATGCTGAGGTGCCTATCATCTCCAGTCGCCCCTTCCTCGCCAACTTCCGTGCGCTAATTGATGTCAGTAATGATCTACTCCTCCTTCAGGTTGGAGATGATGAAGTTACTCTGCGCATTAATCCCTCATTGCATCACTCCCTATCAAACGATGATCCATGTTCATTAGTTTAGTCAAGCTACGCGACGGTAAACAAAGCGCTTGTGGGAGGCACCCCATATTTATCTAATATTTTATTATGCTTTGTTCTTTTTACATGTTTTTGTAGGGTTTCTTTTGGCCCCGCCAACTTTAATTCAGGGAAGCCTTTTTTTACTCCCTTTTTATTTTTGTAGATACTGTATTTTCATTCTCCCTTCTTCATACTTAAATTACAACATTGAGGATAATGTTGGGTTTTAAGTATGAGTGTGTTTTTCCCCGTTTCAAATAAATTAAAAAAAAAATTATCTAAAAAAACAAAAACAAAAATACGCTTATAAATATAGGTTTTTTTTAATTTATGTAAATATGCGTTTTTATACTTTATGTAAATATACGTTCTTTTTACTTTATATAAATATACGCTTGTTTATATTTACAAAAATAAAATAAAATACATGTTTGTTTCTACTTTTTTGTCTATATAGTATATTGAGTAGTACCAAAATAAAACAAAACATAAAAAAACCCCTACTTTACTTTTATTCTTAAAGCATTTAGTTTCGAGAATATCTATTTGTGGCTTTTCATAATCGCTAGTTTTACTATTTGTTTGTTTATCTAAGATCGATAGATTTAAACGTTCGGAGTTAAGTTTTAAAAAATATCTTGTGTTTCTAATTTAAATAGAGGCTTTGTTTACAAGCACTACTTCTACTAGCTAAAATAGAGGCCTATGTATTATGTTGGCAAAAACAACTTTAGACCACAATTATCCCTACTTTATGTCTTTAGGAATCTAGGAATATTCAAATTACTAAGGTTACTCTCAAAACTTTATTTATTATTCAAGAATTTCTCTTGAAAACCCCCTGTATGCACTAATTTAGCTTGGCAAAAAAAAAATAGAAGAAGAAAAAGATCTTATGTCAATGGGAATAAGAATTCATTCCGTAAACATAGGCACCCAATAAAATTATAAAAGATCTTATGTCAATGGGAATAAGATTTCGTTCCATAAACCTAAGCATTTGGTTAATAAATACAAAAGAAAAAAAAAGTTTTCCCACATAAACCAATGCGAGCTCAACAAAATAGAAAAACAACTAAAAAGGAGGGGTGAGAGGATAAAATCAATCACCCCTAATTCAAGTACTCTTCTTTTTGTCATAGTTTTCTGCTCCATTTTCCCTTAGCCAATTTATCATATCTAGTTTTAATTCAAAAAATCATTTGAGATCATAATTAGTAACTTGTATTTTTCCTTCACATTTCTTTAAATAAAGGTTCTTATAATTTTGATCTAATCTTGTTTACTAATGATTGCAATTTTGCTTGCTATTTGGTTAATTAAGAAGACTTTTGGCTAAGAAATTTCTTTATACTTAAATCATTTGCATAATTTAGGACTTAACTCTTATTAATCCGAATTTTTATTTTCCAGTCTCTTATGATTAAATAAAACGATAGCAAAAAAAATTAGAACTTATGTTAATCCCATATGGATCTCTCTTACTTTACCTCTAGAATAGCAAAAGCTTATGTATGGGGGTATTTGGTGAGTAATAAAATACACGTATTTGTAGAATAGTTTTTAGTATAAATTTAAGTAATATTTTAAATATTTTATGTAAATTAATGAATAAATTGTTTGTTTTATTATTTTCCTTACTAACTTAGTTTTTTTTTCGGTTTTTTGGCATTTGGCATTTTTTTGTTAAGTCACGCCCGTGACCAAGGGTGTGTAAGCTTAAAATGCCAATTTACAGCTCGATAGACATCCCGTCACGTCGATCGACTTGCGGTCCCGTCGATCGGCTTGCTGTCCCGTCGATATACATGGTCATGCCCGTGTTCACTTCCTGCCCCGTCGATCGGCACCTGCTCCCATCGATTTTTGCAAAGTCACGCCCGTGACCAAGGCCGTGACCCATCAAATCCTTCGAAAAGCCAGCGTACACACCAGCCGTCATGCCCCAGTTGAACCAGATGTGTGCCGCCCAAGGTCACGTCCGTGACACCTTAAGTCACGGCCGTGTGTAGCCATTTTCCTGGTCAAAAGCTTCCAGAAGGCGGTCGAGCCTATCCATCTAGCACGCGCAGAAGTCACACCCTCGGTCACGCCCGTGATCGAGGGCGTGTAAAAATATTTTTTTTCCTAAAATAGAGGGGCTCGGCTGAAGCAATTCCATCTAGATTTTGAGAGTGTTTTAGTGTTTTTTTAAATTGTTTTGAGCGAATGTGAGTTCCTTGTTGGATCGGTCGGCGCCCTTAGAGGGGGGTGAATAAGGGTTTTCAAAAACTTTAGATTATATTTATTAAACTTTGAATGATTGCAAGATTAAAGACATGAAATAAGTTAAGTAAAACAAAAAGAGAGACAAGCTTTATTAATGATAAATAAGTTTTACAAAACTTGATCTCGATGACGCTAGAGATCGGAGGCGAATAATAAAAAAGATCTTTTTGTTTTCTATCCCGACTCGCTTCCCCATGAACCGGTGGCCCTAGCCTTATCCACCCCAGATTCGGCCTCAAGCCGCTCTAGCCAATCCTTCCCCGGATGTGGCCTCGAGCACCCTCTAGAACTAGCCTAGATCTAGTCGCCAACATGAGGCGAATTTCATCCCTAAGTCTACCCCAGACCTAGTAGCCAACACGAGGCGATTTCACTACCATTTACAATGAAGAAAGAGAAATAAAATAATAAAACCTCCCTTAAGATGAACTTCTGAAGTCGGGGACGAAGATCCGCTGTAGAATCAGCGTTTGTCGAAGCGGACTTCGTTTGGATTCGGCGTGATGGAATTCTCCTTCAGAAATTGGCAGAGCTTCGCTGGGACCTCAAATTTCGGCTAAGACAAGCCTCTGGAATTCTAGTACTCTCTCTCTGAGGTGTATGCAATGGGTGTTCGAAAACAAGAGGAGATGGGGTCCTTTTATAGCCCAAGCGCTACCGCCGGCGCTAGCCCTGATTAGGAAAGATTTTGCGCGGCAGGATCTCTCATCCGCGGCAATATTTTACTCTATGCCTTTTGTGCGCCATGCTACCGCCAGTGCTAGTAGCTACCGCCGGGCGCTAGCTCTTTCTAAAAACAATGCAGGAATCGCGCTAATCATCGCTAGCGCTGGGCGCTATCGCTACCGCCGGCGCTAGTGAGCCTTTTCGAATTTTGGCCTCAATTTTGGGGGCAGTCATCATGAGTACTCCTTGAGTCATATGGACTATGTTAACCTGCACACTTGAACAGACAAGATCAAATACACATAGGATTTGTTATTCTCAAACCTAGGAGATGCGAAAGACCATGTTCCAACAAACTCCCCCTTTTGATAATAACAAATCCATTAATGATAAATCAAAGGATTAATAGATAAGCATGATGCGACTATACTTGTGTGTGTGTGAGAGTGATGACTTTAGGATAATTATTGATTTTAGCATTTAGAATTGCTCCCCCTAAATACATGCTCCCCCTAAGTGAGTGCTTCCCTAATATGTAAGCTATGATCTGAATTTGTCATGTTGGGTTTATGATAGCGGGTTATAGTTATCATGTTAGTTCTCCCCCTTTGTTATTAGCAAAAGTGGGTAGGGAAACAAAGCACCAAAGAATTTGTAAATAGAAGAGAAGGCATGATCGAGCTTTTTAAGTAAATGATAAGGAGTTATAGAATTGTTTTTCATTGAAATAGATCAGAGTTATGAGCATTACAAAATTTTCAGAGTTTGTAGCATAAAAGATTTTTATGTTTGAAGTAACCAATAAAAAGTGTTCCAAGTAAATCTATCACGTAATGAAAGATAGGTATTCTGAAGAATAAGTGATGATGCAAAGAGTACAAGATATTAAGTAAGCATGGAAAGCGCAAGGTAAAACACTTATATGGTTAAGATGCGGAAGACTTATAGTAATACAAAAACATCAAATAGTAATGATACTCCAAAAAAATATGAGTTAAAGATCACAAAAGATGATGTTTTTGTAAATCATTTTGCAGTTAGATCTTTAAATTTAATAATAATCAAGCATGAAATAATGTTTATCAAAAAAGAGATTACCACAATGTTACTTTAATTCATAATTTCAAAAACATACAAAACATTGTAGAACACATGCTAGGTTATCTAGTGCATTTCATAAATAAAAAGTAATATAGAATTAGCATTAGGATCCAATACTCATGAGAAGAAGTGTTATGGAAGATAATGATGTGCACAAAAGTGTATGTTTGAGTAATGTAGACAAATGTTTTAATCAAAAATACAAGATATATATAAAGTACGAGCACAATAAAACACAAATAAGATTACTTCCACACACTTTAATGCACAATAAAAAGTTCAACTACCAAGGTGCTCTACACACACAATGCTCATCAAGACTTATCAGGGTGCAAAGTAGTGCTTGGGGGATCACATATTGAAATTTAAGATTGAAACTAGTGATCCGGTGTACTTAAGAGTAAGTGGTTTTTCTTATTTTTGAAAGAAGGATTTGATTTGCACAAGACACTTTACTATTCTTTCCAAGGTGCTCAACCTCACAATGCTTATTAAGACTTATCAGGAGGTTCAAGTAGTGCTTGGTGGAGTTATCTTTGTCATTTATTTTATAATTTTGTTTTGTACAAAGTTCTCCGAATACACTTGTTTTGCAAATCAATAGATTTTATGAAAAAACATAACCACTTTTCTTAATTTTTAAGAGTTCAAAATAGGGAGTGTAGGTAAGATACTTGTGCAATTTTAATCCATTGTACTAAAACAAAACATACACAAGCATTCTTTAGATTAAACACATATGTAGACAATGCCAAAAAAGTGAGTGAATAAATATCATTATCAAACATAAAACATTTCTCATACTTAGAGGCATGCTAAGCTTGATCCTACACAACTTTTAAACTATAATTGATGCACATTGGAATAGATATATTAAAGCATGAAGAAAGACAATGTCCAAAGTAGTTTGAAAAGATAAATTGCAACATTGTAGAATTTCTAAATAGTAGATTAAATCATGCTTCATTTTTCACAAAAAATCATAGAGTTTTTTTGATAGTTTTAAAGTTTTATATTTTTGTATTTGATTTTAGCAAATAAAAGCATATTTTTGTAATTTTGGTTTTTGGAGTTTTGTATTTGATTTTTCAAAAAATAAAGAAACACAGAGGTGCAAAACTAAGCAGAAAATATAGATTTATATATTTTAATGGATTTTTAGAAAATTAAAAAATACAGAAAAATGAACATGGACGCTAGCGCCTGCGGTAGCGCTAGCGCGGGAGACAGTAAGTGATTTTTGAATAATTTGAAAATTTTGATTGTTGATTGTTGATTAGGTGTCCCAATAGTAGTTTCATGCTGAAAGTGCAGATTTTTAGGAGATGTTTTTGATGGTTAAAAGTGAAGAAGCTTGTATTTGTGAGCATGTTTTAACTTGTAAGATCTAGCACACCTAACTCAAGTCGTAATAAACGAAATCGTGCATCGGGAAGAGGTTTAGTGAATATGTCAGCGAGTTGAGAGTCTGTCCCAATGAAGCTTACTTTTACATTTTCTTTCTTAATGTGATCCCTAATGAAATGATGACGAACGTCGATGTGTTTGGATCTAGAATGGTGTGCTGGATTATATGTGAGGTCTATTGCACTTTTGTTGTCACATTTAAGATCTATGTTTTTGAGATGAAATCCAAAGTCCTCTAGTGTTTGGTTCATCCATAACGCTTGTGCACAACAACTACCAAGTGCGATAAATTCGGCCTCCGTGGTGGAGAGTGCAACCGAAGATTGTTTTCTACTAGACCATGCAACTAAAGAGGGCCCTAAGAAGTGACACGTACCGCTAGTGCTTTTTCTATCTAGTGAGCACCCGGCGTAGTCTGAATCGGAATAGCCGTGGAGTGTGAAAGAGTCATTATGTGGGTACCATAATCCTAGTTTAGATGACCCTATTAGATAACGAAAAATACGTTTTACCGCTTTTAAATGAGATTCTTTTGGATCGGCTTGAATGCGAGCACATAAACATACGACAAACATTATATCTGGTCTAGATGCACATAAATAAAGAAGAGAACCTATCATTCCTCTATATAGCGTTTGATCAATAGAAATTCCAGATTCATCTTTTCCTAGTTTTAAAGAAGCACTCATAGGAGTAGAAGCTTGTTTAAGATTTTCAAATCCAAATCGTTTAAGCATATCGTGAACATATTTTGATTGACACAGAAAAATACCATCAGTTCTTTGTGAAATTTGAAAACAAAGAAAATATGATAGTTCTCCTACAAGACTCATTTCAAATTCATTTTTCATTATTTAGACTACTTCATTACACAACTCTTCATTAGTGGCTCCAAAAATGATGTCGTCAACATATATTTGTAGAATAATTAATTCGTTATTTTTATGCTTAATGAAGAGTGTGTTGTCTCCACTTACCAT
This sequence comes from Dactylorhiza incarnata, assembly GCA_033032865.1. Lineage (NCBI taxonomy): Eukaryota > Viridiplantae > Streptophyta > Magnoliopsida > Asparagales > Orchidaceae > Dactylorhiza > Dactylorhiza incarnata. The sequence goes on from JAWHQI010000068.1 coordinate 8,464,953, forward strand.
AACATAACCGTGCTCTAACAAAAACGATGTAAGACGATCATACCAGGCACGGGGTGCTTGTTTTAAACCATAAAGCGGTTTTCTAATTTGTAAACATGATTTGGAAATCTTTCATTTATGAAACCGGGGGGTTGTTCTACATAAACTTCTTCTTTAATAAACCCGTTTAAAAAGGCACTTTTAACATCCATTTGAAATAATTTTATTCTTTTAAAACTCGCAAACGCCAAAAATATTCGTATAGATTCTAAGCGAGCTACGAGTGCAAAAGTTTCTTCAAAATCTACACCCTCTATTTGTGAATAGCCTTGAGCAACTAAGCGTGCTTTATTTCTCACAATCCTAGATTCACCATCTAGCTTATTTTTAAAAATCCATTTTACGCTAATAATTGGATGATTAGATGGTCTTTCTACTAAATTCCAAACTTTATTTCTTTCAAATTGTCCTAACTCTTCATTCATTGCCAAAAATTCGTCATTTAAAGCGGTGGAAACGTTTTTAGGTTCAATTTCAGACACAAAGAAAATATTTGAAAATGTTTCATGAAGAGAGGACCGAGTTCTTACCCCAGTAGAAGGTTCCCCAATGACTAGCTCCTTTGGATGATTTTTGGAGAAGTTTAGAATGCTTGGAGGTACATATTCATCTTCTTTTGACTTCTCCTCCTCTTCTTTGGACGGTTCTTCTTCGTCGTGCTCCAAGGATGGCAAAGGTTCATCATCGGTACCTGTAGGGAGCTTCTCCACTGTACCAACTCCCATGATCCTTCCTTTACCGTTATCGCCAAACGTCACTATTCCTCCTTTCTTCTTTTCTAGGCTGAGGAATTTTGCTTTATTGCCGGTCATGTGTTTGGAGCAGCCTGAGTCCAAATACAACACGTCTTCTGTTTCCTTAGCCTTCCTGCAAATCTAGAAAGAGGATGAGAGTAAAGACCCAGATACCCAAGATGTACCACCCATAGAGTAAGTGGATTTCTTAGGTGCCCAGATTTGTTTTAATGATCGTTGATTTATTATATTCCTGCAAGAGCCAGACGTGTGTCCAAATTTAAGACAATTAGCACACGAAATAAAGGGGGTTGAGACCCTTTTCTGAGTTCCCACGTTTCCCTTGCTGGATGATGTTTGTACATTAGAAAAGCTAGAAGAATTTTTAACTTTAGAGCTACCGCCGGCGTTAGTATCTAGCATCGGGCGGTAGTGTTCACTTTTATATCCGAGTCCAATTTTTCCAGACCCAAAGCATTGATTACCCAGAAGCATATCCAGGGATTTTTGACCATTCCCGAATTTGGTTATGGCTAAATTGAGATTTTGATTTTGTTTTTTAAGAGATGTATTTTCTTGAACAATCATAACACATTTGTTTTCAAATCCTTTTTTGTTCTTTTCAATTTGTAATAAAGAAGTTTTCAATTTTCTCTCTAAGTCCCCTTTTTCTTTTGCAATGATTTTGTTTTGTGAAAGGGCATTAGAGAGAGAAACTTCAAGTTCTTTTATCATAAATAAAGAGTGCTCACATTCTTGACATGAAACTTTTCATTATTCAAGAGAGACTAATTTATTTGTGAGCTTACGATTTTATTTTATAATAGATTCATTTTCATGATTTAATAACACTAATTTATCATAAAGTTCTTCAAAGGTAGGAGGAGATACCTCAGTGTCGCTAAGAACACTGGTGTCGTCATCGTCGCTTTTGGCCATTAAGCACAAGTTTGCTTCCTCCTCGCTACTTGACTCAGAGCCGTTTGACTCTTCAGAGGAAGAGTCATCCCAAGTGGCGGCCTTCAGCACTTTCTTCTTTTCTTTTGCTTTCTTTTGTTCTTTCCGTTCCTTTTGGTATTTTGGGCACTGGCCCCGAATGTGCCTGGTTTTTCTGCAGTGATAGCATTCGGGAGGCGGCCTTTCTTCTTCGTCATCGCTTCCTTTTTCTTTCTTTGATGAAGAGGAGGATCCCTTTCGTCGAGTATCTTTTTGGAAGAATTTTCGGAATGTGTTCCTTCTCTCTGGATTTCTGATGAACTTCTTGAAATTCTTCACTAGGAGTCCTTCTTCATCATCATCGTCCTCTTCGATGCACTCCTTTTTTGATGTCAGCGCCAATGCCTTTTTCTTCGGCTCCTTGTTGTATTCGTCATGTTGAATTTTTAGTTCTACCTCATGGGTTTTGAGATTCCCAATGAGATTCTCGATCTGGAGCGTTCTTAAGTTGTGCGACTCCGAGATGGCTGTCACCTTCGGATTGAACCTTGGAGGTAAGGAACGAAGAATTTTCCTCACCAAGTCCCCGTCGGAGTAGGTCTTTCCAAGCGCCTTTGATGCGTTGACAATCTTTGTGATGCGAGTGTACATTAAGTTGATGTCCTCTTCCGTGTCCAACCTGAATTTTTCGTATTCAGATTCTAGATGAAACAGCTTGGCATCTTTCACCTGCGATGTACCTTCGTGAGTAACTTCCAATTGATTCCAAATATCATAAGCAGTTGTGCATGCAGAAATTCTATTAAACTCAGTCCTATTTAAAGCGCAATATAAAGCGTTCATTGCTTTATCATTATTTTACACCTTAGTTTATCGTTGTCATCCCATTTATCTTTAGGTTTTGCTAATGTCGCCTGTCCTACTATAGTTGTAGGTGGAGAGTACCGTACTTCTACCATGTTCCATACTTCTACATCCATGGTCATAAGAAAACACATCATTCGATTTTTCCAGTAGTTAAAATCTGACCCAGTAAAGAGAGGTGGTCGACTAACCCCTTGACCCTCAGGAAAAGCGCGATCATGAGATGCCATTGTTCCCGGTTGTTAAGCTGATTGGAACAAAACTGCTCTGATACCACTTGTTGGATCGGTCGGCGCCCTTAGAGGGGGGGGGGGGGTGAATAAGGGTTTTAAAAAACTGTAGATTATATTTATTAAACTTTGAATGATTGCAAGATTAAAGACATGAAATAAGTTAAGTAAAACAAAAAGAGAGACAAGCTTTATTAATGATAAATAAGTTTTACAAAACTTGATCTCGATGATGCTTGAGATCGGAGGCGAATAATAAAAAAGCTCTTTTTGTTTTCTATCCCGACTCGCTTCCCCACGAACCGGTGGCCCTAGCCTTATCCACCCCGGATTCGGCCTCAAGCCGCTCTAGCCAATCCTTCCCCGGATGTGGCCTCGAGCACCCCCTAGAACTAGCCTAGATCTAGTCGCCAACACGAAGCGAATTTCAGCCCTAAGTCTACCCCAGACCTAGTCGCCAACACAAGGCGATTTCACTACCGTTTACAATGAAGAAAGAGAAATAAAATAACAAAACCTCCCTTAAGATGAACTTCTGAAGTCGGGGACGAAGATCCGCTGTAGAATCAGCGTTTGTCGAAGCGGACTTCGTTTGGATTCGGCGTGATGGAATTCTCCTTCAGAAATTGGCAGAGCTTCGCTGGGACCTCAAATTTCGGCTAAGACAAGCCTCTGGAATTCTAGTACTCTCTCTCTGAGATGTAGGCAATGGGTGTTCGAAAACAAGAGGAGAGGGGGTCCTTTTATAGCCCAAGCGCTACCGCCGGCGCTAGCCCAGATTAGGAAAGATTTTGCGTGGCAGGATCTCTCATCCGCGGCAACATTTTGCTCTATGCCTTTTGTGCGCCATGCTACCGCCAGCGCTAGTAGCTACCGCCGGGCGCTAGCTTTTTCTAAAAACACTGTCGGAATCGCGCTAATCATCGCTAGCGTCGGGCGCTATCGCTACCGCCGGCGCTAGTGAGCCTTTTCGATTTTTGAACTCAATTTTGGGGGCAGTCATCATGAGTACTCCTTGAGTCATATGGACTATGTTAACCTGCACACTTGAACACACAAGGTCAAATACACATAGGATTTGTTATTCTCAAACCTCGGAGATGCGGAAGACCATGTTCCAACATTCCTTTGTGCTTTTAAGTTTGATTTCTTTTTGTAATTTTCACTTTCATAGCTTAGTTGTAATGCTTATTTTGGAAATAAAATGTTGTTTTTCTCATTTGGATCATCATTTCAATTTTATGTAAGTGTGTGTGTGTGTGTTTGAGAATAGATTTTACTTTCTTTTAATTTAGGTTTTAATAATAAGTAGAGAGTGTGTGTGTGTATGAGATTAATCTTATTGCTTTCATAACTTAGATTTATCGCTTTCATAATTTAGATTTAAAGCTTTCATAAAATAGTTTATCGCTTTCTTTAACGCTTTATTTATCGCTTTCTTTTAACGCTTTCTTTTAATTCAGTCTTTTTATTACAAGTAGAGTGCATGTGTGTATGAGATAGTACTTTCCTTTTTTGTAACTTAGCTTTATTTCAAGTCTTATTACCACCCCCATCCCGGATGAGAGGCTAAGAACTTTTTAGTGCTTGATTAAGATGGTTGGGAGGGATACTATTTCTGCTTTTATATATGTCTTTTAATTTCTCTTTGTTAATTGCTTATCCTCTTAAATTATTAACATGTCTTTTCTATTTACTTATGCCGTCTCCATTCCGATGAGTGGCTAATTTTCTTTAGCGCACGATTTCGAAGAGCATTGGGACAAATAAATGGTTTTCTAAAAATTAAAACATCTCTTTTCTAAAAATTAATTAACGAGCTTAAGGTTTACCCTAGAAAAACATTGAGTGAGGCCATATAGTTGATGTATGGTTCTCATTTTTGTTTCCTTACACTAGTTAGCTTAGAGGCTCATGCGTATGGATTGATCGCTTACGGGTAAAGAGAAGTGCGCTCTACCCTCGAGAGAGGATGAGGTAAGTCTTCCGAATTAGGAATAAAAACCTAATAGAGGGGTTCACAACATAAAGCGAGTATTAAGAAGATTTGATTAAAGAACTAGAGTTCGGTCAAATATTCTTAATCTCAGGTGGGCGTACTCTCGAGAGAGGTGCGTTCATACTTATGGAACCTCCACGACCAAACCGTTTTAATGTTTTGAAAAGTCGTAACTTTTACTTTTAAAAAAGGCTATTTTTGACTTAAGGTAATTCGACATCGGGCGCTATCTTCATCATCGTTTAGAACTCTAGTTATACACATATTATCGTTCTTTATAAAACCAACTCAAAATATTACTCCGATAAAATATTAGTTCCTTCCTTATAAGTAGAACTAATCAACAGTATCCACGGAAATATACGACCTCGATATTTTCTAACCCAAAATATCCTGTACTACATGCGATAGGGTATACTTGCCTTTATTATATGATTAGTTTGCATATAACTTAAACAAAAGCTTTTCAAAACCAAAACTTGCAAAAATCTCCATTTCTATTTAAAAAAGCAATAGATTTCGGCGTCATAGCCGGGGCATACTCGTCAATACTTCTAAAGAAGGAAAGTCCATTACTTTTATCTTTCGATAGGATATAGTTAGTTTCTCGAAGCAAGAGTACTTGCGAAGCTCCTCAAAAACATCCGCCTAATTCTAATTTCATCACATAAAGGTTGTGCAAACCAATAGAAAACCCAAATTAACTCATCACTCTAGGAACCTGAGGTGGTTAGATTTGAGTCAAGGTCAACAAGGGTAGGTGTAGCATGTTGGATTTGTAAGCGCCCTTAGAGGGTGGTGGGTGTGAATAAAGGTTTTACAACTTTTAATATATTTTGATATACTTGAAATAATAAGAGATTACATTAGAGAGAAATCAAGTAAGACAATTGAAATCAAATAGAGACATGATTTTATTAAAATGAAATTATGGATTACAAAACTTGATTTCTTATAATGCTAGAAATTGATGGTGAAGAAATAAAATGTCTTTTCATTTTCTATCCCAACTTGTATCCCCACAAACCGGTGGCTTTAGCCTATCCCCCCTCAGATACGGCCTCAAGACACTCTAGCCAATGCTCCCCTGGATAAACCTTGAGCACCCTCTAGATCTACACCCTAGACCTAGTCGCCAACACGAGGCAAATTCCTCCCTAAGTCCTACCCAGACCTAGTCGCCAACACGAGGCCAATTGATTACAAAAGAAAATAACAACAATATTAAAAAATCCCTCTATGTGGTTCTCTGAAGAAGTAGATGAAGACACGCAGAGTATGATCATTTTCGATGCGGTCTTTCATCACGATGATGAAGCATATTGAAATCTTCTCCACGCATCTCCTTAAGCCTTCATGGATTTGTGGGAGTATCTCTCTAAACCTTCCTCTATATGATGTGGCACGAAGCTCTGGAATTTAGAAGTGGGAAGGGATGAAAAATACGGAGCCAAGGATCCCTTTTTATAGCCTTGGAGCTAGCGCATGCACTAGAGCTACCGCTAGCGCTATCCCGGAATAGGAAACATCCTCCGCGTGCGTATCTTCATTCCGAGGAAACCTTTCTAAAATTCCACGCTACCTCCAGCGCTATCCGCTATCGCCTGGCACTATCGCCTTCTATACTTACCGCCTGAACTTGCCTAATCAGAGCTAGCACCCGCGCTAGGTGCTACCGCCGGTGCTAGTGGACATGTTGGAATTCTAGCTTCAAATTTGGGGGTAACCTTCTTAAGCTATCCTTGAGTCATATGGACTTGTTTCCTGCACACTTAAACACACAAGATCAAATGCACAGAGGATTTGATATTCTCAAACCTAGGAGATGCGGAAGACCATGTTCCAACAAACTCCCCCTTTGGATAATAACAAATCTATTAATGATAAATCAGAGCATAAATATATAAGCATGATGAAACCTACTTGTGTGAGTGTGGGAGTGATGACTTAGGATAATTATTGTTTTTAGTATTTAGAATTGCTCCCCCTAAAAACATGATCCCCCTATGTGAATGCTCCCCTTATATGTAAGTTATCATCTTAATCATTAATCATATTAGTTTTACAATTTGATAGCTATTATAATTTATCATGTTAGTTCTCCCTCTTTTGTTATTAAGAAAAGTGGGTAAGGATTCAAGAGACATAAAAAGAGAAATTTTGATAAAAGGATAAGGCATGATCGAGCTTTTAGAGGAAACAAAATGATAAGGAGTTTTTAGTATAAGAATTTTCATAGAGATAAATCAGAGTTTTTAGCATAAAAATGATATGCGTGTTAGAATAACCAATATAGATTTTACCAAGTAAGTCTACCACTTGTTGAATGAAAGGAATTTTAAAATTTAAGTGATGATAAACACAAAAGAAAATACTTTAAGTAAGCATGAAAGCGCATGGTAAAAAGTATATGGTGATGATGCGGAAGACTTATAGAAATACAAGAAACATCTTTTTTGTAATCATGATAATTCATAAGAAGTGATATGAGTTAAATTCCAAAAAGGAAGATGTTTTTGTAAATCATTATTCATTTAAATTCTTTAAATTTGACAATAAAGTAACCAAGCATGAAATAAAGATATCAAAAAGAAACTACTACAATGTTATTATAATTCACAAATTCAAAACATACCAAACATTGTAGAGAGCATGCTAGGTTATCTAGTGCATTGTATATATAAAGAGAGTATAGAATTAACATTATGATGCAATACTCATGAGAAGAAGTGTTATGGAAGATAATGATGTGCATATAAGTGTATTTTGAAGAGAGCAAACAAATTATTTAATCAAAAATACAAGACATATGTAGAGCAAAGTGCATAATAAAATATAAATAATATTACTTCCACACACTTCAATTTACAAAGAAATAATGTTCATGCATAAAAATAGGTATGCCTTAGATAAAAGATACCCTGACTATATGTCTACACCCTAGCCCCGTACTAAGTGATGGATGGGCATGAGGAGCTTCACACATGCCGTAGATTGGGGTGTTACTCCCATATGCATACACTAGAGAACTCTCAACCTAGCACTCTTTCCCCCCAGTGCCTCGCAAGGCCCCATTGGAACCCTCACCGGTTAAGGACAAGACATGACTTAGAGATAAGGTCTCTAATGCATCCAATCCTACGCCTCCGCTATTGTGAGACATACAATATTGGTATATGATCATGGGCATATAAAGCGATTAAGTTTAAGAATGATTTATACAGAAAAGAGTTTATTTGAATTTTTAGAATGATAATATAAAACCTCATAGTTATCATGAGTTTTAAGTTCCAAATTTTCTATTTCTATATCTTGACATATGATAACTAACATTGCATTAGCACGATTATATTCATTCAGATACAATGTTAGTATGATAATACATTCTTTCTTTTATGATTTATGTTTAATCATGAATTATGAATATTTATATTTTTCTAAGAAAATAATTATAGTTTTCTTTTTCGATTATTGCAAGAGTACGCATGAGTCTATAATTAATTTGATCTTTGCTAGACTTTAGTTGGACTTATCAATTTAAAGTGTATCTTGGACTTCCCGAGGCCTACCCTATGAATGGTTCGCACTGGTACTAGGAGATGTAATGGAGTGACATCCCAAATCTCCCTTTCTCAAGATATTTAAGTATTATTGGTTGCTACCCATACTTAATATTTAAAATTTATAGACTCAAAATTTTTGAAAGAGAAAAAATGGAGTTCATGATTTTATTAATTTAGATAAATATCTCGTAACAAATTTAGAATTAGATTTATATGAGTAATATAAGATATTTATAGGCAATAAATTTAAGAAAGATAGATAGGTCACTAAAATAAAATATGACTTTGAATTTTGATCAATTTGATTTATAAACTCATTAAGCATTAAGAGGTAAGATCATATTTCCAATAATATATAAGATGACCATGGACTAATAGCTTAAAAAATAAGAAAAAGAAAAAGAAAAATAAAAAGACATTAAAGCATATCATGAAGTAGAAATTTGTATATTTCATTTTGAAAAGATTCTACTTCATGCATTTGATGATACCTAACGAATAAGAGTTTTAGGTATCCAAAGGGGACCAAGTGTGGTGGCTCCTTTAGGTATCCAAGTATTACGTGTTGGCTTGTGGGGAGATAGTGATGAATGGGTCCTTTTATGTGAAGTCAATGTTTCATTTTTAACTTTGGGTCTCCATTCAAACCGTGGTATAATGTTATTCTTATGCATTAAATTTCCATTGTAATTATCTTTATCTTGAGGATTATGATTGTAATGATTATTGAAAGTATCGCTCATAGAAAATTTGTGTAATTTTAATTTTAAGTTGGGAGAAACATGATTTTGTAAATAATGATGATTTGGATTTGGATTTATATAAACATTGTGTTTTTTTACTCCCATTATTAGGCTTAGTCAAGATATTCATATTTATATTCAACTTGCTTGTAGATATTGCTTGATATTGTGAATTGGTGTGTTGAGAATTTTTATTCATAATTTTTATAAGCAAGTTGATTTTTGATTTTAATTCATCATTTTTGATCATAAGATCATGTCTAGCTTTATTATAAGCAATTGCGCTAGTTTTAAGACTGGAAACAATAGAGTCAATATGAGTTTGATAATTATTTCTAAATTCTTCAAATGTTTCATCCATCTCATTAATTTCAATTTTATAACTTTTTCACATAACACAATCCGTTTTCAAAGTTGAATTTTCTAGGCAAATTTTCATTAAGTTCTTTTACAAAAAGAAGTTCCTTGTATTTTTCTTTTAAATCATTAAATTCTATACAAGGTGTAATGTTTTCAATTAAAGAGACATGAGTTAGATAAATTAGAATTTGATTCTACATTAATTTTGGCGTTTAAATCATTATTTTCTCAGAGCAATTTGGAATTAACATTTTTAATTTCTTAATTTTGCACTTTGTAATTTGTAGCAATTGTAAAGTAGAAATAGAATTGCAAACAATAAAGGAATTTGATTTCCTTACAGTGCTTTTGATGCGGTGAGATGTGAGCATAAAGATACTTTCTTATCTACATCTTTTTGGCATTCCTCTTTCAAAGAAAAAGTTTCTTATTCTCTCCCACTTGATGTGCACTCCATTGATTTATCATGAGAGGGGCTTTCTTGACCATTTATGCAGGTTTGTGTGTTCTCCACTTCTTGCATTTGTTCTGTACCTATGGATGGAGAATAACACATTTACTTTGTATGCACTAGAAAAACAATATATCAATTTGAAAATTTCTTGAGATAAAGCACAAAAGATACTATTCAAAGCCTTTGCATTTAGGTGGCGTTCTTTTTTATTTGTTTCATCCGTTGGTCTTATTATTGCTATATTCCATGTTTCGATATCTAAAGTTTTATTAAATTTTTCCATTAAAAATTTCCACCCTTTATAATTTTCTCCCTTCGAATAAAGGTAGTGCAAGAGATTTTTCTTCTTCATAAAAATTTCCCCCACTAATAGAAGCGAGATCATGACGCCATTATTCTTGGTTGTTAGAATGTTTGGAATAAACCCGGCTCTGATACCACATATTGGATCTATAGGCGTCCTTAGAGGGGGGGGGGGGTGAATAAGGGTTTTAAAACTTTTAATATATTTTGATATACTTGAAATAATAAGAGATTACAATAGAGAGAAATCAAGTAAAACAATTGAAATCAAATAGTGACATGATTTTATTAAAATGAAATTAAGGATTACAAAACTTGATTTCTTATAACGCTAGAAATCGAAGGCGAAGAATTAAAATGTCTTTTTGTTTTCTATCCCAACTCGTATCCCCACGAACTGGTGGCTTTAGACTAGTCTCCCCCGGATAAGGCCTCAAGCCGCTCTAGCCAATCCTCCCCGGATATGGCCATGAGCACCCCCAAGATCTACACCTTAGACCTAGTCGCCAAAACGAGGCAAATTCCTCCCTAAGTCCTACCCAGACCTAGTCGCCAACACGAGGCGAATTGATTACAAAAGAAAATAACAACAATATTAAAAATTCCCTCTATGTGGATCTCTGAAGATGTAGACAAAGACGCGCAGAGTATGATCAAAGTCGATGCAGTCTTTTGTCATGATGATGAAGCATGTTGAAATCTTCTCCACAGATCTCTTTAAGCCTTCATGGATTTATGGGAGAATCTCTCTAAACCTTCCCTATATGATGTGGCACCAAGCTCTGTAATTTAGGAGTAGGAAGGGATGAATAATATGGAGCCAAGGGGTCCTTTTTATAGCCATGGAGCTAGCGCCTGCGCTAGAGCTACCGCCGGCGCTATCCCGGATTAGGAAACATCCTCCGTGTGCGTATCTTCATTTCGATGAAACCTTTCTAAAATTCCGTGCTATCGCCAGCGCTATCCGCTATCTCCTGGCACTATCGCCTTAAATACTTGCCGCCTGAACTTGCCTAATTAGAGCTAGCGCCCGCGCTAGGTGCTACCGCCGACGCTATGTGGACATGTTGGAATTCTGGCTTCAAATTTGGGGGCAACCTTGTTATGCTATCCCTGAGTCATATGGACTTGTTTCCTGCGCACTAAAACACAAGATCAAATACACATAGGATTTGTTTTTCTCAAACCTAGGAGATGCGGGAGACCATCTTCCAACATAGTGCTCCCACTCCATAAAGGTAAGAAGTAAAGGAAAAAACTTGTAGAAGAGAGCTAGCGCCGGGCGGTAGTGATAACGCCGACGGTAGCCTTCAAAATGATATTGGTACCTTGTCATCGAGAAGGGTATCTTGTCATCGAAAAATGGGTTGGTTCCTCGATGATATCGTCTATACGCTACTGCCGGCGGTAGTGATATCGCCGACGGTAGCTTTCAAAATGATGTGTGGCCTCACAAAATGATATGGGTACCTTATTGTCGAGAAGGGTATCTTGTCATCGAGAATGGTATCTTGTCATCGAAAAAGGGGTTGGTTCCTTGATGATATCGTCGATGCGCTAGCGCTGACGGTAGTGATACTGCCGGCGGTAGCTTTCAAAATGATTAGTGGCCTCACATAATGATATGGGTACCTTGTCGTCGAGAAGGGTATCTTGTCATTGAAAAGGGGTTGTTTCTCGAAGATATCGTTGATACGCAAGCACTGGAGGTAGTGATAAGCCCGACGGTAGCCTTCAGAAAAGATGTTTATGGCGGTGATACCTTATCCTTGATTATTTCAAGGCTGGGATGTGGCTTAGGTCAATAAGATGCTGACACATGGATGAATTGTCAAATCCAAAGCTTGGGAAGTGTTTTCCCATTAATTCTAGTCAAATCAGCCTCTATTTTCTCTCTACTCCCTTAGTTCTGAACAACATCCCTCATCCAAGGGCTGATCAGTTTTCTTCCTCTTCCCCACACTCAAGCATTGGGACCACCTGCTTTCCTAAAGGAGATCAAGTTTGGAAGGAGGACTTGGATCTTGGCTGTAACGGCCCAGCCCCGACCACCACACTGAGGGCTGGCAACCCGGCTCACAAGGCCGGTCCATCTCCACCCAGTGGGCCGGCTAACCGACCGTTAGACGCTTGGCCCCATTGTCCAGGACGCCCGGGCTGCAGCCCGCTTAGCAACACCCCAACCAATCCCTGTAGCCTGTTTCTCAGCTACAGTAGGGTGTTGATGGCGGGTCTCGATCCCCCGCCACCCTTGATAAGAACCTCTTCAAACAGGTCTCATCACCAACTGAGCTGCTCAGTTGGTGATGAGACCTGTTTGAAGAGGTTCTTATCAAGGGTGGCGGGGGATCGAGACCCGCCATCAACACCCTACTGTAGCTGAGAAACAGGCTACAGGGATTGGTTGGGGTGTTGCTAAGCGGGCTGCAGCCCGGGCGTCCTGGACAATGGGGCCAGGCGTCTAACGGTCGGTTAGCCGGCCCACTGGGTGGAGATGGACCGGCCTTGTGAGCCGGGTTGCCAGCCCTCAGTGTGGTGGTCGGGGCTGGGCCGTTACAGCCAAGATCCAATTCCTCCTTCCAAACTTGATCTCCTTTAGGAAAGCAGGTGGTCCCAATGCTTGAGTGTGGGGAAGAGGAAGAAAACTGATCAGCCCTTGGATGAGGGATGTTGTTCAGAACTAAGGGAGTAGAGAGAAAATAGAGGCTGATTTGACTAGAATTAATGGGAAAACACTTCCCAAGCTTTGGATTTGACAATTCATCCATGTGTCAGCATCTTATTGACCTAAGCCACATCCCAGCCTTGAAATAATCAAGGATAAGGTATCACCGCCATAAACATCTTTTCTGAAGGCTACCGTCGGGCTTATCACTACCTCCAGTGCTTGCGTATCAACGATATCTTCGAGAAACAACCCCTTTTCAATGACAAGATACCCTTCTCGACGACAAGGTACCCATATCATTATGTGAGGCCACTAATCATTTTGAAAGCTACCGCCGGCAGTATCACTACCGTCAGCGCTAGCGCATCGACGATATCATCAAGGAACCAACCCCTTTTTCGATGACAAGATACCATTCTCGATGATAAGATACCCTTCTCGACAATAAGGTACCCATATCATTTTGTGAGGCCACACATCATTTTGAAAGCTACCGTCGGCGATATCACTACCGCCGGCAGTAGCGTATAGACGATATCATCGAGGAACCAACCCATTTTTCGATGACAAGATACCCTTCTCGATGACAAGGTACCAATATCATTTTGAAGGCTACCGTCGGCGTTATCACTACCGCCCGGCGCTAGCTCTCTTCTACAAGTTTTTTCCTTTACTTCTTACCTTTATGGAGTGGGAGCACTATGTTGGAAGATGGTCTCCCGCATCTCCTAGGTTTGAGAAAAACAAATCCTATGTGTATTTGATCTTGTGTTTTAGTGCGCAGGAAACAAGTCCATATGACTCAGGGATAGCATAACAAGGTTGCCCCCAAATTTGAAGCCAGAATTCCAACATGTCCACATAGCGTCGGCGGTAGCACCTAGCGCGGGCGCTAGCTCTAATTAGGCAAGTTCAGGCGGCAAGTATTTAAGGCGATAGTGCCAGGAGATAGCGGATAGCGCTGGCGATAGCACGGAATTTTAGAAAGGTTTCATCGAAATGAAGATACGCACACGGAGGATGTTTCCTAATCCGGGATAGCGCCGGCGGTAGCTCTAGCGCAGGCGCTAGCTCCATGGCTATAAAAAGGACCCCTTGGCTCCATATTATTCATCCCTTCCTACTCCTAAATTACAGAGCTTGGTGCCACATCATATAGGGAAGGTTTAGAGAGATTCTCCCATAAATCCATGAAGGCTTAAAGAGATCTGTGGAGAAGATTTCAACATGCTTCATCATCATGACAAAAGACTGCATCGACTTTGATCATACTCTGCGCGTCTTTGTCTACATCTTCAGAGATCCACATAGAGGGAATTTTTAATATTGTTGTTATTTTCTTTTGTAATCAATTCGCCTCGTGTTGGCGACTAGGTCTGGTAGGACTTAGGGAGGAATTTGCCTCGTTTTGGCGACTAGGTCTAAGGTGTAGATCTTGGGGGTGCTCATGGCCATATCCGGGGAGGATTGGCTAGAGCGGCTTGAGGCCTTATCCGGGGGAGACTAGTCTAAAGCCACCAGTTCGTGGGGATACGAGTTGGGATAGAAAACAAAAAGACATTTTAATTCTCCGCCTTCGATTTCTAGCGTTATAAGAAATCAAGTTTTGTAATCCTTAATTTCATTTTAATAAAATCATGTCACTATTTGATTTCAATTGTTTTACTTGATTTCTCTCTATTGTAATCTCTTATTATTTCAAGTATATCAAAATATATTAAAAGTTTTAAAACCCTTATTCACCCCCCCCCCCCCCCCCTCTAAGGACGCCTATAGATCCAACATGTGGTATCAGAGCCGGGTTTATTCCAAACATTCTAACAACCAAGAATAATGGCGTCATGATCTCGCTTCTATTAGTGGGGGAAATTTTTATGAAGAAGAAAAATCTCTTGCACTACCTTTATTCGAAGGGAGAAAATTATAAAGGGTGGAAATTTTTAATGGAAAAATTTAATAAAACTTTAGATATCGAAACATGGAATATAGCAATAATAAGACCAACGGATGAAACAAATAAAAAAGAACGCCACCTAAATGCAAAGGCTTTGAATAGTATCTTTTGTGCTTTATCTCAAGAAATTTTCAAATTGATATATTGTTTTTCTAGTGCATACAAAGTAAATGTGTTATTCTCCATCCATAGGTACAGAACAAATGCAAGAAGTGGAGAACACACAAACCTGCATAAATGGTCAAGAAAGCCCCTCTCATGATAAATCAATGGAGTGCACATCAAGTGGGAGAGAATAAGAAACTTTTTCTTTGAAAGAGGAATGCCAAAAAGATGTAGATAAGAAAGTATCTTTATGCTCACATCTCACCGCATCAAAAGCACTATAAGGAAATCAAATTCCTTTATTGTTTGCAATTCTATTTCTACTTTACAATTGCTACAAATTACAAAGTGCAAAATTAAGAAATTAAAAATGTTAATTCCAAATTGCTCTGAGAAAATAATGATTTAAACGCCAAAATTAATGTAGAATCAAATTCTAATTTATCTAACTCATGTCTCTTTAATTGAAAACATTACACCTTGTATAGAATTTAATGATTTAAAAGAAAAATACAAGGAACTTCTTTTTGTAAAAGAACTTAATGAAAATTTGCCTAGAAAATTCAACTTTGAAAACGGATTGTGTTATGTGAAAAAGTTATAAAATTGAAATTAATGAGATGGATGAAACATTTGAAGAATTTAGAAATAATTATCAAACTCATATTGACTCTATTGTTTCCAGTCTTAAAACTAGCGCAATTGCTTATAATAAAGCTAGACATGATCTTATGATCAAAAATGATGAATTAAAATCAAAAATCAACTTGCTTATAAAAATTATGAATAAAAATTCTCAACACACCAATTCACAATATCAAGCAATATCTACAAGCAAGTTGAATATAAATATGAATATCTTGACTAAGCCTAATAATGGGAGTAAAAAAACACAATGTTTATATAAATCCAAATCCAAATCATCATTATTTACAAAATCATGTTTCTCCCAACTTAAAATTAAAATTACACAAATTTTCTATGAGCGATACTTTCAATAATCATTACAATCATAATCCTCAAGATAAAGATAATTACAATGGAAATTTAATGCATAAGAATAACATTATACCACGGTTTGAATGGAGACCCAAAGTTAAAAATGAAACATTGACTTCACATAAAAGGACCCATTCATCACTATCTCCCCACAAGCCAACACGTAATACTTGGATACCTAAAGGAGCCACCACACTTGGTCCCCTTTGGATACCTAAAACTCTTATTCGTTAGGTATCATCAAATGCATGAAGTAGAATCTTTTCAAAATGAAATATACAAATTTCTACTTCATGATATGCTTTAATGTCTTTTTATTTTTCTTTTTGTTTTTCTTATTTTTTAAGCTATTAGTCCATGGTCATCTTATATATTATTGGAAATATGATCTTACCTCTTAATGCACTTTTTTGTAACGGCCCAGCCCCGACCACCACACTGAGGGCTGGCAACCCGGCTCACAAGGCCGGTCCATCTCCACCCAGTGGGCCGGCTAACCGACCGTTAGACGCCTGGCCCCATTGTCCAGGACGCCCGGGCTGCAGCCCGCTTAGCAACACCCCAACCAATCCCTGTAGCCTGTTTCTCAGCTACAGTAGGGTGTTGATGGCGGGTCTCGATCCCCCGCCACCCTTGATAAGAACCTCTTCAAACAGGTCTCATCACCAACTGAGCTGCAGCTCAGTTGGTGATGAGACCTGTTTGAAGAGGTTCTTATCAAGGGTGGCGGGGGATCGAGACCCGCCATCAACACCCTACTGTAGCTGAGAAACAGGCTACAGGGATTGGTTGGGGTGTTGCTAAGCGGGCTGCAGCCCGGGCGTCCTGGACAATGGGGCCAGGCGTCTAACGGTCGGTTAGCCGGCCCACTGGGTGGAGATGGACCGGCCTTGTGAGCCGGGTTGCCAGCCCTCAGTGTGGTGGTCGGGGCTGGGCCGTTACATTGGCCGACCACCATCATGCCGCAAAGAAGACAAACCCGCTCCATGGACGGAAATCAGGTGACTTCTGCCCCCTCTCCCTTGGTGCTAGATCTTTAGATCTAATTTAGGAGAGATGTTTACTCAAAAGAGCTTGACTTGGTGAGTTCAATTGAGTTTTCTAGGAAGAGACTACGCTAGAACTTCTATTATAGGGTGTCGTTCGCCGAGAAAATATCTTCAATTAAGTCCTCTCTTCAATACGAAATTGTAGGAACTGATTTCGTAAGGAATGGTGTCCTATTGAGGGAGTATTGGAAGAGAGAAGGTGAAATAATATATTAGTGTGCTGGATGAAGAAGATGAACTGATGTTGTTCATCTATCTTAAGATCCGTGATCCTTATAATATTTAGACAAAAATCTTTTTCTGCACACGACAGACTTCAAGCCTATTTTTATGCATGATCCGATCACATTCAGGTCTTGCGCTCAACACGAAAGTTGTAGCCGTCGGAAAGACCGTTCTAATGAGTGGTTGTGCATTTTTATAGGAGTTTTGTAGCTCCGACAAACTAAAATAAAAAATGATTGTACATAATTTAATCCGGTGTATGTACATGACAGCTTGCTATCTAGATTTATTCTGCTGGGTTCAAACCCTATATTAGATAGGTTAGGCTTAGATCTGGACCTTGGGCTAAAAAAAGTTGTATCCCTTGACGATACCTTTTCGGAATGGGGTGACACATTATTTTTGGTGGTCTGTAACTCCCATAAATCCTGTTTTAGTAAACATTAATGAATATGTATAGAGTTTTTAAGGTTTTACCGATTTCTCTCAAAATATTTATCGGATGCTTGTGAAATTTGTTAGAGATGTGCCTGATGATATTGTGATCACCCATGTTTAGTTTCATAATTTTTGGATACATATTTACCATGAAATTGCTTATCGTTTCATATAAAAGTAGAGCACCATAAATAAGTATTGCGTAATACAATGAGATCAAAATTTGGTGGGAATGATTCAGGCTCTAATTATAACTTATGGTAGAAGTTTCAGCGGATTTGGCTTTGAATTGGGACCTTAATTAAATGTGTTATTATAATTTATTAAGTTGAATTGAAATGTTAAGGTGCTCAATTGGACAAGGATTTTGGAAACGTGACATTAAATGCACAAGTAGTCCAATAGGATCAAAGATAGTATTTCCCTTATATACACATGCACTGTACGGGAGTTATGACAACTCAGGATGAGGAGCAGTGATGGATGGTTTGGATTATTGGATATATTATATCCTATAGTGTTCGTTAAGGACCCGGTTGGTAATTCCTTGTATGTTAGGTAGCATCGATTGAACATGCGAGTTACTTGGGTGTTTATATCTCTCACACAGTTGCATAATGATCCTTGATGGAGGATTGCTTGTGGTAGATCTATTGGCTCGCCAGTCGTGACACCGACGGGAGCTGGAAGATAGATATTGACCGGTTGGGCTGGGTTCTTTGTGCTTACTTCCAAAGACCCCTTCCGTGCCATTAACCGGTTGGGCTGTACTCTTGGTGTTTACTTCCCAAGACTCCTTCTGTGTTCAGTACGCAGGTGCTCCGATGTTGTGTTCCTAGCATCGAGGCATATGTGAGGCCTAGGTCTAGTAGTGTGCATACCCACCTAGTATTGGAGGGCCTGATCTACTATCTCCATCTGACCACGACGGGTGATGCCTGAGTGGTTAGCTACACTCAAAAAATGGGAAGTACTAGTCTATGTCGACTTAGCAAATTAGAGTGCGTGAGTAAATCATGGGTGAGTCATCATACATTCATCCATTGCATTGCATCGCATGAAGATCCTCATCAAATAAACATGTATGGGCACCTTTATAAGATTTGTTACTTATTATTATTAACGACCCTTAACTTATAAGATTGTATGGGCATCCTTATAAGTTAAGTTTAATTCGGTTCTTTACCTACACTGCTCTTTTCATACTCTGTTACTGACTATACTGCTAGAATAAATGTGCTCTTATACTATTGATATACTAGTTATGATTACCGCCTTCCTTGACACCTGCTGTATTGTATATACTGTTTATATTGCAGTGTTCTCTTTCTTCCTTCCGCTCTGGGCCTAAGAGTCATCGGGGGAGAGGATGTGAAACCACTTAGTCTTTATGACTAACCATTGCTACATCATTATTTTTAGGTGCACACCCAGCGGTAGGTAGAGCAGCAGCATACGACGCAAGAGGACAGCCAGGCCAGAGAGACAGGGCCTGAGACTACGATACCTTCCCTTCCGTAAGTGACCGATGTGAGTGAGAGCTTGAGATGTAGCCCTTGAGGCAATTCTATACTATGATATTTTGCAGGAGCTTTTGTAGCTACCTGTCATTTAATATAATTTGTTGGGACACTTTTACTTTTGTGAATCTATGGCTTCTGTTGTTTTCTATTATTGATGGGTTGACAAGTTGATATTGGTTTAGCCGGCAGGATAGACCTCTTGGGGTACAGGTTAGTCCATGTGTTGACGCTACCACAAGGTGGTTGTTCTGTGCATAGGAATCCCCTTGTCCGTGTTTTGTGTTCCGGGAAGGGGGTCTTACCTATTGCATTTAGAAATTCGGTAGTTGTACGGATTTAGGCAGTTTGTGTGAAGCCTACTCGTGGTCGTTAGCCCGGATTGGTGATGTTTGATTGCGACGTGCGTTTAGGTTAAGCCAATAATGCAAGCTGAAAAATGACCCCGTGAAATATGTCATCGTATTGCAGGACTTGGGTTTTAGCTATCTTTCGGAGAGCCTAACGGAAGCCCCATGCTTGGGTTGTGGTTGAATGCAAACCTTCACCACTAGTTTTGAAGTGGAGTGGTCTTGTACTTCCTTCATTAGTTATGTTTGCGAATCATATGTCCTCTTGGAAGTATTTGGTGCGTAGCTTATCTTTTGCGTGACATTTGTATATGTTGAACCCTAATGGGCCGAGGCGAAGCCGTACCCGTGCCGTGCAATAGATCACGATGACTAGAGCATGGGCAAAGCTGAACCGAACCCATTTCCATGCAGATCGGTGAGAGGTCCCAACCTCTTGTATACCGTGTGATCATGGGAGAGGCCATGGAAGGAGTTCAACTAGATTGGCCAAAAGCTCTTTTCACACCTAAGGTTGTATTACTTAGGGTGGTTTTTGTTATGAATTGATGTTATGTTAGCCTCAAGCTTTTGCTTAGGCAGTTGTGGGGATCCTCCGAGTGAACCCAACCAACATCACGTGCATACCTAGGTTCTCTTTACTTTGATGCTCAACCTAGAAGATTGATTGTGCTTGGAACTTCACCCTGTGTAAAGTAGCTGCACTTTCTTTATATGATTACATGTTGCATGTATGGCTTACTTGTTGGTTAGCGGTGCCCTGGCCCTAAACCGGCTAGAATGGCTGGGGGTGGGATCATTGTATGGTTTGTGGTTAGCTCATAGTTGACCCTCGTTTACATGTTATTTGTGGATGGTGCAGGTGCTGGTGAGCCGAGCAGAAAGTAGCAGGTTGAAGCCACTTGATGTGTTGTCCCTTGAACGCCAGCCTTTATTTTACTATTTTCCCTGAATTGTCGGCTTGCGTTCCGATGCTTATTGTTATGCTATGTACAGTGTTAAATGTAAGGCCTTAAGGTCATAACTTAAGTTGATACATTCGTGAGATGGTGGACATTCTGAAAGTAAAATATATCGACAGCTTCCGCTTACGTTTTGTTATACTCTGGTGTAGTTCTTTTCTGTTTATCATCTTTTAACGTTTAGCTAGTCTATTCGATATGGCGTGGGGTCCCGACCGGAACTATTATTATATTATTTGTACTGGTAGGGTGTAACAATTTGGTATCGACTTTAGGAGTTGATCTATAGTTAGCGAATTCGAGGCCGAATTCCTTTTCAAGGGGTGGTGCGCACGTGATGTGCGTTCAACTATAACGATAAAAACTAATATGAATGTCCACTTAGGAATAAAAATATGCTTGTTTGCGGAACCTGAGTGTTCCTTGATAGGTTATTGTTATGTTTTTGGTCACTAAATTATGTGTTATGCGATTATCAGTGGCTAGGAGTGGTGCGGGGTAGTCCCAACCCCGTAACACTGCTGAAAGTAGTGCGTCCGCTGGGGAGCCATCGACCACTCCTTCTGCTGAAATAATCAGATTAGTCGCTGATGCAGTCATCGCAATGATCAATAATCAGCCAGGGCATGTTACACAGCCTACTACTCCTTCTCCTGATGTGGTCCTGGTGCCTGCTGCTGTAGTTGAGCCAAGAGCAGAACCTATAGTGAAGCCCAGGGTGGAACATAGATTTGAGCAGGTAGCTGTGGGACGAGCTCATGACCAGCAATTGAAGAACATTCTAAGCTTCCACCCTCCAACCTTCTCGGGGACTGAATCCCCAACAGAGGCAGAGGATTGGCTGTCAAGAGTAAAGAGAACTCTAAGGGCGACAATAACTGAGGAAGCGTTGATCATAAACTTAGCCACTTTCCTTCTGAATGGAGAGGCAGTTCTTTGGTGGGAAGAACTTGAACATCACAACTTCGTTGGTAGAGAGATTACTGATGTCTCGATGACAGAGTTTTCAGAACTGTTCCTCTATATGTTTATCCCTTCTGCCCAGCGCATTGCATTGCAAAATAAGTTTTTGCGGTTATCTCAAGGTGATCGTTCGGTAGATGACTACATGCATGAGTTCACCAAATTGAGTCCTTATGTGGGAGCTTTGGTGGAAGATGAGGAGACAAAGACGAATAAGTTCTACGAAGGACTTCGTGATGAGTTGAGACTTCTTTTAGTTGGCCCAATGACTTTTGGATTTCATGTTCTGGTGCAAACTGATAGATCTCTGGAGTTGGATATGCTGAGGGTGCAGTGCGCGAAAGTACTCAATGCAAAGAAGCCAAAATTTCACGCGCTGACCTCTCAATCAAAGCCTGAGTTCAGAAAGAACAAGAGGAAGTATAGGTTCGCGGAACCAGCTCCCTCTAACGTATTGGGAGCAACTAATGCACATGGCCCCATAACGTGTTTCACTTGCGGAAAGGTGGGACATAAAGCCTGAGTTTCAATGGAAAGAAGCCAGAATTTCACACGCTGACCTCTCAGTCAAAGCCTGAATTCAGAAAGAATAAGAGGAAGTCTATGTTCGCGGAACCAACTCCCTCTAACGTATTGGGAGAAACTAATGCACGGGGCCCCATAACGCATTTCATTTGCGGAAAGGTGGGACATAAAGCCCGAGTTTGTCGAAGTGGTCCCCCGAAGACAGAAATCCGAGCAGTGGACTATGCTTGTACGGCGAGATTAACTTACATGGAGAAAGGCAAAGCCGCGGAGTCTTCTGCTTCCCAGTATCCTCCGACCCAGTCGAGAGTCTACTCGCTTGGCCAACAGGAAGCCATCCGAAAAAATGATGTTGTCACAAGTATGAATTATAATTTTGCTTTTACAGCTTGACGTGATATATACTTCATGTGCGAATATACGTTTGTTTACGTGTGCAATTAGGATTTGTCCTAATTTTAACTATCAGACAAGAGCTCTTTTTGATACTGGAGCATCACACTCCTTCCTATCTAAGGACTTTGTGGTGCGAATCAGAGTACCGTATACCCTAGTAAAGGATATATTCGAGGTAGTGTTGCCCAATGGGTCTCATATGAGCGCGGATAGGTTGAGTCGTGTAAAGGTGCGGATAGGTAAATAAGATTTCATCTTGGAAGCGTCATTATTACCACATGCAGAATTTGACGTAATCTTTGGCATGGACTAGCTCTCTAAGCAGCGAGCATGCATAGACTGCAATCAGAAGGATATTACTCTGGGATAGAACACCGATGTTGAGACCATATTTGCTGGAATGTGAGGAGCAAGCAAGAAGCTGATGTCTTCTCTCTAAGTGGTTAAGGCGGTGAGAAAAGGCGTGGAGTTATTCTTCACATTGTTGAAGGCTTGACAGCCTAAACCCAGTTTAAGTGATGTCCTAGTAGTATCAGAGTATGCTGACGTGTTTCGAAATGAACTCCCTATGGCTCTCCCTCATCGAGAGATCTTCTGTATTGAGTTGATGTCGTAAGACCCTCTTTTTTTGCATTCGTTCCAGGGTCTTACCGCCCAAAACCGCCATCTTGCGGTGGCACCAACTAATGGTATGGTCGCCACCACAATACGCCGATTCTGCCGGCTAGTCAACATCATCCAGGCCAACCACATATCACAGTAATAGAATCGTTAAATGAAGCAAGTGCATAGAATCACATTATATATATTATAATACAAATGTCCACTATGAGAAAGTACTAAAATGAATAAGGGGATGATGCCCAAAACATCAGCATCCTCACTACAAAAGTCACTCGTCTCTGTTGCTGCTACTGCAACAACGGGTAGTGGCTGCATTGCTTCATCCCGTCCTCCTATCCTGGTCTCCTGCTGCTCCAGCATAACGACTCCTAAAATGATATGGACCATTGGCCGTTAATAAAAAGACTAAGCCAAATTGCCCATCCCCTCCCCCGGTGACTCCTAAGGACCGGGCGGGAGGAGTGAAAAGGGATGGACATCAAAGCAGATATAACAAGCAGGTGACATGGTGCCTATCTAACAGTAAGTATGTTATGCTAGCCTATTGTCGGGCGCTACAAAAACCGTGGCTAAGGAAGGGTGTGGTAAGGGTCTAACCTATATCCATACTATAGCTAGTATACTTCTAAATTTATGAGATATAAATAAACTACTTAACTACACAGCTTATCATTCTAGCACAAAATGCAAAGTAAGCAGACAGCTTAGAGTATAGTATCTAACATAGAAAGGTAAAGTAAACAACTACCTATCATCACAGAAAAGTAACCTTAACTTATAAGAATGGCCATACAAACCTATAAGTTAAGAGTTCATTTTGGAAGACCCATCGTATAAACTATCCCATACCAATTTATACGATGAGGGTATGTGATGTATGCAAATGAGGTATGCGTTATGAATGCAATGCAATTAGTTATTGATCCACCCACATGCAACTCTCAAACACGACTATGTACGTACAAACCTATTTAGTTAGTTCCCTCAGTTCGAGTGTGTCAACTCTACTACCCGTTGAGGTAAATAGGGGAAGTGGATCGGGCATATCCACTTCGAGGCTCTTTTCAATATCTCTCGGCCTAGACCTTATGTACGCCCCTAAGAACACACAGGGTATCCACGTACTATCTGGTAAGCACCACCTGTATCCCGCTTTTCGAGTCTCCGCTCAGCAGACTATCCAGTCCTCATTAGATAACACCGAGCCTACCATTCGCACGACTAACCCAGTCCTTCCTTATATAATACCCTTACTTGATTTCTTCACTTCACTTGTACCCACACACTCCTACTACTTCTTCACCTTAAACTAGGGCATATCTTAATCATTCCCCGACTCCACCAATAAGTGATATCTCTAAGGTGACCTACCAAACTAGGGCTTGCTATACATCCATAAGGGCTTGGTGTTGGTGGGTTTGAGTGTGGGGCCCATAGTGTGGCTAAAATTACAAAAAAGGTAAAATTGGAAGTCTAGGGTTTTTACGGAGGAAAATAATTCATAATACTCCAATAAATTATCCTAGAGTGTATTTTGACCTAGGTGACCTAATACCAGAGAATGGTAATTTTCCCATGCATGCAAGTCACCAACCTTGTGTACATACACACAGGTGACTATTTTAGTAAATAATCAAAATTAAGGGATAATTTTCCCAACTAATTTCATATCCCCCCAAAAATGGATCATACAGTGATTCCACATGCATGCATGTAATTTCATGTGAATGTGAGGTGTGGAGGCTAAAATATAGCATAGACCCCAAATGTTGACCTAGGCCATTTTTACTATATGCACCCTAAGACTTGCATATGGAATTCCCATGCATGCTCTTGACAAAATGGTCTGAAATTATTACCAGAGGTTTATGAGGACCTATGGAAGCTCCCACAAAAATTTGGGAGGAATAAGAGTTCATTATAATACCTTATTACACCATACATGCATTATTTAATTTCTACAAAAACATAGGAAAAATGTTTTCCAAAAATTCCCAAATTTGGGATGAGGTTGTGTTTAGGAAGGACTCCTGCATGCCTAATATTTCACCTCATTTGGATGAGCCAAATGATGGGGGCACTCAAAATAGCGTCTAGGGTCCAAAAAGGACACCCCACGCTAAAATGAGTGCACAAGAAGCTAAATTGATCCAAATGACATGAAATTAGTGGCGAATTAAAGTTAAGACCAAGGCCTATAACTTTAATGTTTGTCACCTCTTTTGATTACTAACCTTAGGTTCCTATCAAAATTTAAGAATGGGACTGGAATAATATGGCAGAAATGATATATAATGTAATATAATATAAAAACACTATTCATCTTCTTCCCCACCCAAAGCCTAAAACCGAAAATCCTGTAGCAACTTCTTCCATGGATTCCGGCCACCACACTTGATTTCCGACCAAACCCCCAATGGGGAAGCTTCACATGAGTGGGGGCTTTCGATTGGTGGTGACCTCTCGGTCGTAGGTGGCCAGAGCTGCTCCCCCAAAACCTCCATTTTTGGCCAACAAAGCTTGGAATTCAACTATGGTATCTCCCTCATTCCTCAACAAAATTCAAAAAGAAAAGAACCGAGATCTAACACTAGGGGAGAGGTGTAAGAATCCTTGCCTAAATTTGATCTTTGACCTTTGTTCCTTAGGTTGCCATGGCCGAACATCCAAGATCCATGCCTTGCTCGATCTCCTCCAACTCAGCCCAAATCCTTCAATCTCCTTGGGGCGTTTTCTCCTTGGAGAGTTCTGAAGGTGATAGAGTAGTCGAATGGGGGGGGGGGGGGGGATGGCTTTTAACCATGCCACCATTAATGTAAATTTCGGCCTTCCCCTTTCTCCCTTCATGGCAGCCACTTGGTAGCGCCTCCCTCCTCAAAACTGATGGGAATTACTCCCCCAACTTTGAGGAAGGCTTGGGAAGATGAATTGAGTGCCAAGTGGCACTCAATCCACTCCTTCCTCTCCTTGTCCCCAAGGCCATAAATAGGGTTAATAACCCTAATTTTTGCCTCCAAATTTTGAATTTCTGAAGTATATCAGATGGCATGGACTTATGGGATCGCCATTTGGACTTTAGGTTGGGCTAATCCAATCTAATTTGAGCTTTGGGCTCAATTGAGCTAAAGGGGCCAAATTAGGGTTTATGGACTTTGGGTTATCTCTAGGCCAACCAAGGCAATGTGGCTAACTCATATTGAGGGTATTGGGTCCATGAACACATTGTAGGGTGAATTTGAGCTTGGTGAATTGGATTTGGGTCCATTTGACCTAATTGGGCCAAATTGGGCTAAGTGGGCCCAATAGTAATTTTGGCCCAAACCATGGACTTGAATTGACCCAATAAGTTATTTATGACCCATTGGCCTCTTTAAAGGGATTTAGAAGACTTAGGTGAGGTCACTTTGACAATATAAGGGTTAATTGACACTTAATAAGGTGGTTTAACCAAATTACGGTTTGGTTGACTTTGGTCAATTTGACCCATGAGGTTGACCCCAATGGGACCTTAGTGGCCTAATGGACTCCCTAAGTGGTTAGGGATGTCATGGTGTGGTCAACTTGTCATTTTGGGACCCTTTTAGCTAACCCTGGGTTATATTGCTAGAAATGGCTATTAGCACCCCAAGGTGGGTATTCGTAAATTTGACCACTTGATTGGCCCTAAGGGGCCTTAGTGACCCAAGGGATTCCCTAAAAGGTTTAAGGGGCCCTGGTGAGGTCAACTTATCACTCAGAGGTCTACTAGGAAAACCCTAGGTGGGTGTCCAAAAGTGGTTATTTGCAAACAAAGGGGTTATTCACCCAGTCACTTAGGTTCCTAGAGTTGATTTTGGCTAACATAGCCCATTGTCATGACACTTGTCATGACAAAATGATCCAAGGGGTCTTGTAGTTTCTGGGATGTTACAAATCCCAATATATAAGGAAATAATTTTGTCCTCGAAATTAAGATTGGGCCTACGGGGGTTTCACTTAAAGTGAATGAGAGTAAAGCTTTAAACAAAGTAAATTGTACCTGACGCAAAAAGTTTTGAGTATCGTGCTGCATTAAATTCAGAGCCTCCAAAGTGAGCTCCATACTATTCGAGATCCAGATTATCACCAGAAAATCTCTTCCTTTCAATCATCTTGTTAAATGTCGATCACTTGCGCAAATCTCACATTCACATAGTACGTGTAGAGGGGCTTCCTCTATTTCAGCTCCAAGACCTCATAAATCCTTACTCCTAGGAGATTACAAGGGTGATGATTCCACATTCATGAGGGATCTACTTTATATCATCAACAAAACTCATAACTCTCCAAACCAGATTGATCATAACATTTCAGCTTGATTTAATATAAACCTTAGGAGAGTATTCTCCAACCATTACAACTCCTTAGATTTGTGACATTTTCGAGGTCCCCGAGTGCACTGAAAGTCTACTATAATGGGTCTCTGTATACAACTTAATTATGTTTGGTTTTCTATAATGACACATTAGACGTGCGCAGCGGAAATAAACAAACAATAACAACCCAAAAGAGTTTCAGACTATCCCCCTTATAGGACACCTAATCGTTTCCCATTTTATACTCAAGGCATAAAACCATGTTATCTGCAGACTAGAAATCTAATTGGAGTAAGTGTATTGTCGATACAATTTGATGCAACATCGAGTACAATAATTGTGTCGAGACAATCTCGACGCAACGTCAAGTACAATGCGTCGAGACAATCTCGACATAGCATTGAATATAATCTGTCTGTCAAGAAAATTTGACGCAATGCAAAGTCCAAGACCTGCATCGAGACAATCTCGACGTAACATTGAGAACAACACTTCGAGACATGCTCGACGCAGTATCGAGTACAAGGCTTGCGTCGATACAATCTTTATGCAACATAGAATACACCACGTCGATACAATCTCGACGCAGCGTCAAGTACAATTCGATGCAACTCCAATCAGCAACAGGATTGGTCCTCCACTCATATCCAATATGAGTATGACCAACACAATCCTTCATCCAACTTCTCCAACGCTTTTATGTGCGACCCTATAGGCTCATATTGCGTTGGCAGTAAGACTAACTGGTTGATTTCTTTGAGATCACCTTGGGAATACCAATAGTCTCCCTCTTGATCACAAAGTATCAACAAAAGCCTCACAAACAATGAGCGGCATCTAGCAATACATGATTGCTACCCAAGCAATAAGAGTTCATAACTCAATAAGCCTGTTCTGACTAATGTTTTAGTGTTGTCATGTCCCTTTGTCCATTACATCCGGATAGAACTAGAGGTATGGACTGTGTCACCCTCATAATTGTTCAATCCTAGTTTCCTGATCTAGAATAGACTGTCTGAAATTGGTGAGCTCAATATCCCATACTGACTCAACCAAGCATGGCCATTCATTTCTCAGTCTCATTCCATCAAGGGGCCCATGGATGTAACTCCTGTCATATAGGAGGACAAATCCCACTGTTATCATCAAAATTCTTCAAGGAAGACTTTTGATGGCATCAAAGTATGCTCTTCCTCACTTGATGAATGTGTGACTTCGGGTCAAAGAACCACAAACACCAATGCCAAATGAGACCTACTTGTGACACATTCATATAACAATCCACAAAGTAATCTCATGGTGGGTCTGTCCAGTACAACTTGTTCCCTAACAAGTACCCATGTGATGACTTGATATTGCAATATCATGACATGTGAGAACCGGTCATCAGTCAATGCACATGCTAGTCTAATTATACCATCACTGCCCTTAGCTTCTTTTATGATACACACACTAGGGACTATTTAAGAATGATGCTTCTAATAAACATATGCCCTCACATTCAAGTCACGCACTTGAATTCCTATGGAAGCAAACATTCTAAGGGCATTTATAATGTTAATTATTCTATCCTATTGAAACAGTTGACATAATAAAAGAACTTGCCATAAAAGTAAAATGAAATATGAAATACTCTATTCATCACATGAATAACAACCGACATAAATATAATCCACAAGACTCCCACTAGAGACGATCATTCAGGTATCTAATACCCATTGATCTAGTATGACCATCATTCTTTCTCTGTGCAAGAGGTTTCGTTAGTGGATCCGCAATATTCTCTTCAGTCGGTACTCTGCATATGCTCACATCTCCTCGATCGACAATCTCTCGAATAAGATGGAACCGCCGAAGTATGTTCTTGGAGCGCTGATGAGATCTAGGTTCCTTAGCTTGGGCAATTGCACAATTGTTGTCACAGTAGAGAACTACGGGATCAACAATGCTAGGAACTACATCTAGCTCGCCGATGAATTTCCTAATCCATACAGCCTCCTTCGCCACATTTTGCTGCATCGATATACTCGGCTTCTATCGTAGAATCAGCAACTGTCTCTTGATTGGAACTCTTCCAGCTTACAGCTCCTCCATTCAGGCAAAATACAAAACCTGATTGAGACTTTGAGTAGTCCCTATCAGTTTGGAAGCTAGCATTTGTGTAACCCTTTACGACGAGTTCTTCCTCTCCACCAAATACCAAGAATACATCCTTAGTCCTTCTCAAGTACTTTAGGACACTCTTGACGGTTGTCTAATGACTATCATCGGGATCAGACTGATATCTTCTTATCATGCTTAAAGCATAGGAGACTTCGGGTCGAGTACATAACATTGCATACATGATTGATCCAATTGCCGAGGCATATGGAATCAACTTCATGTGATCCTTATCTTCCAAAGATTTAGGACACTTATCCTTAGAGAAATTCACACCATAAGACATAGGTAAGTATCCTTTCTTGGACTTAAGCATGTTGAACCGTTTCAGCACCTTATCAATGTATGTACTTTGGGTCAAACCCAGCAAATTCTTCGATCTCTATAGATCTTAATACCAAGTATATAAGTTGCTTTGCCCAAGTCTTTCATAGAAAAGCAGTTCCCTAGGTTGTTCTTAACAACTTGCAGGGTGGGAATGTCATTCCCGATCAACAGTATGTCATCTACATACAATATCAAGAAGAAAACTAGGCTCCTACTAATTCTCTTGTAAACACAAGACTCATCTTCATTTTTGATGAAACCAAACTCTTTGATTTTCTCATCAAAACGGAGAATCCAACTTCTAGAAGCTTGTTTCAATCCATAAATGTATCGATTCAACTTGCATATTTTAGTGGCTTTATTTGGAGATTCAAAACCCTCGGGTTGTGTCATATACACTTCCTCAAGTAGGTTTCCATTTAGGAAAGCCGTTTTGACATCTATTTGCCAGATCTCGTAGTTATAATACACAGCAATAACAAGCAGAATTCTGATGGACGTAACCATAGCGATAGGGGAAAAGGTCTCAACATAGTCAACACTATGAAGTTGCTAGAAACCTTTAGCAACTAATCGCCCTTGGAATGTCTGTACATTCCCATCCATGTCGGTCTTCTTCTTGAAGACCCACTTGCACCCTATGGGTTGTACCCCTTCAGGTGGTTCCACCAAGGTCCAAACATGGTTTTCATACATGGAGTCCATTTCAGATCTCATGGCGTCAAGCCACTTCTCGGTGTCCGGGTCATTGATAGCCTCTTGGTAGGTTGCAGGCTCATCCTCATGATCCATTGGCAACACATTACCTATTTGAGGCACGAGAAATCCATATCTCTCAGGCTCAAATCTTGGTCTAACAGATCTACGTAGGACCTATGTTTCTTGAGCAGGCTCTCCAGCTACAACAACTTGTAGTCCTTGCTCAGGTTCCAATTCAGGTTCGTTTTCAATTTGTGGTTCTTGAACTTCTTCAAGTTCTACCTCTGTAGTCTTTCTGGATAAGACCTATTTCTCCAAAAAGATGCCAGTCCTTGCCACAAACACTTCGCCCTCAGACGGTAGTTAGAAGTAGTATCCTTTGGTATCCCTAGGATACCCCACTAGATAACATTTATCCGATTTGGGTTCCAGCTTGTCAGACATTTGATGTCGTACATATGCCTCACAGCCCCAAATTTTAATGAAATACATACTAGGACGCTTCCCAGTCCATATCTCATATGGTGTCTTTAGAACCGTTTTCATTGGATCACGATTTAAAGTGAAATCAGCAGTCTCTGGAGCAAATCCCCAAAAGGAAACTGGTAAATCTGCATGACTCATCATTGATCGCTCCATGTCTAACAAGATACGATTCTTCCTCTTAGAAACACCATTATGTTGTTGTGTCCTGGGTGGAGCGAGTTTTGATACAATACCACACTCACTCAGATGATCTTAAAACTCATGACTGAGTTATTCGCCACCTCGATCAAATCGAAGTGCCTTAACCCTTTTTCCCAGTTGGTTCTCTACTTCATTCTTAAACTCTTTGAACTTTTCAAAGGTTTCAGATTTACACTTTATAAGATATTCATATCCATATCTACTAAAATCATCAGTAAAAGTAACGAAGTATAGTGCCCACCTCTAGCCATAGAACTCATGGGTCCGCACACATCACTATGTATGATACCCAAAAGATCATCAGCCCTCTCACTACAACTAGTGAAAGGGGCTTTTGTCATCTTGCCTAATAAACATAACTCACATCTCTCAAACGATTCATAATTAAATGAGTCCAATAGTCCATCTTTATGGAGCTTGGATATGCGTTTCTCATTTATATGGCCTAGACGACAATGCCAGAGATAAGTTGGATTCGAGTCATTAGTTTTTAGTCGTTTGGTATTTTCTATGTTATAGATTGGATGATTTATGTTCAAAATATACAAACCGTTAAACATCTGAGCAACGCCATACCAAACATCATTCTTATAAATAGAAAAACAATTGTTCTTAATAATAAAAGAAAAACCATTCATGTCCAAACATGAAATTTAAATGATGTTTCTAGTTATAACAGGAATGAAATAACAATTATCAAGTTCTAAAATAAGCCCAATGGGCAAGGAAAGACGGTATAATCCTACGGCAATGACAACAACTTTTTCTCCATTTCCAAGGCGCAGGTCCACCTCTCCTTTACCCAACAGTTTTCTCCTTGTCAGTTCCTGCACATTCGTACAAATGTGAGAAACACATCCAGTATCCAATACCCAATATGAAGGAGCAGACATGATAATTTCTATTACAAAAATACCTGAGGTGGAAGTCACACTTCCCTTCTTCTTCAGATCCTCGATGTAGAGGGGACAGTTCCTCCTCCAATGCCTTGCCTTACCGCAGTGGTGGCAATTTCCTTCTTTAGCTAATCCCTTCTTTTTCAGTGTAGAAGGCTTGGGATCAAGGCAAGACTTAGGTCCCAGCTTAGTCTTCCTGAATCCATTGGCCTTGCCCTTGCTTTTATGCACCATCAATATGGTTGTAGTAGGCTTGGTCTTCTTCATGGTGTTCTTGGCAGTTCTTAACATGCATAGGAGCTCTGACAGTGTCTTATCTATCTCATTCATGTTGTAGTTCAAGACAAACTACTCGTAACTATCCGACAATGATTGCAGGATCAGATCAGGAGCCAGCTCTTGGCTTAAAGGAATCCCCAGTCTTTGAAGGTTATCAATGTCCCTAATCATTTTGAGTACATGAGTTCCCACTTGGTCTCTAACTCCCATTTTACACTAAAATAAAGCCTTAGTGATGTGATGCGCGATTTCAGCAAGGCTAATTAGCAAGCATAAAATGAGATACGACGGCAGTGCACCGGTCACTCAAGTAATAAAATAGGGAGGGACTCCCTGAATGTCGATCTCAAAGGACCGCAAGTTGGGTAGTATGATTCGCTCTGCCCAGAAATTAGTTAAAAGGATTACTAAGTAATAACAAAGGGGGTTGTGATTGGATTCCTAAGCTATTGCGGAAATAAGAGAAATGCGGGTTGAAAAGCACCACTTTGCAAGGTGTGGGTGAGTGCAGCGGCCGCGATGCCGCGCTTCGGTAAGCGGATGGAGTGGCCACAGTGCGAGGTTTTGTGAGGGTCGTATTCACCTCATCGCCAACATCACCACTAGCAATTGCTAGATGGCTTCACACACAAACAACCTAGGCTATCACAACAACAACGAAAGCTATTCTCACCACCACATCATCATTTCACATGAACACAAGAAAGGATCCATAACATTAACCTAACAAGCGTTCGTACAACAACACAAAGAGAAAGCACAAGCATCAAAGTTTAGAAAGGACCACATAGAAGATGTCACCGCGTCTTGGGTTCTCCGCCGGAGTGAGAGGTTGTCACCGCTCCAACGATCTTCAGCGCTTCAATGGTCTCCTCGACGAAGAATGCTTGAACTAGTGGCGGAGAATGCTTGCAAATGCTCCCGGATGGAGGAATGGCGAAGGAGATCGCTGGAAATGGTCTCCTCTTGTCTCCTCTGGTGGAAAGGGCGAAAATGGCGGGGTTCCTGCGCTTTTCCCGCGAGGGGAATCGGCCTTTTTTCATAGCGGCATTTCCTGCGCTTTTATAATAAACTGGCAGAATTTTGGGCACGCACGGTCGAACACACGATCATGCGCTGCCCGTGCGATAATTAATGATAAAAACTGGCGTGAAGACGAAGTTGTGCCGCCCGTGCGATTTACTCACGCACGGGCAAATCCGCCCATGCGTCAAAATGCACCGGTAAATTCAGAAAAGCTAAAAAATAGGAAGAAACAGGCGTCCGTGCGTTTGACTCAGGCACAGGCAATTCCGCTCGTGCGTCAAAATGCACGACCAAACTCAGATCTCCCATTTTCTGCCCAGATGAGAACGCACGACCGCAACCGTCCGTGCGTCAAGGAAACGCACGACCGTGCGTTGCACACAATCATGAATTCTGGGGGAAAACTGGATGATCCGACCACCTGTACACAAGATAACACAGCTTGGAAAACACCTCCAGCACTAGATAAACATAGAGAAAGGGATGGGGAGCACCATGTGCTTACCCCCAATAACAAGGAGCATAAATGCACACCGAAATGGGACTAAGAGTGCACCTAGCAAGGAATAACAAATATAATTAAAAACATGCCTAAAGTGTAGTGCATCGACTAGAAATACGGCCCAGATGAGTCCATAAATGTGTATATAAATGGGACTCATCACACCCCCAGACTTAACCATTTGCACGTGGGCAAACTACTCAGCTCTCCTGTCGAAACAATTGGATGTTAGAGTGAGTTTGAGCGGTAGAGACCTATGCGAAGTTGCATGCACATGTGCATAGAAATACATTAGAACAGAATTAAACTCAAGATTATATCTAACTATTTCTAGAACAGTAATTTGCAATTTACATTACTTGGATGGTGAATCCCGGTGAATCTTTCAGTCGCGCAAAAGGGAAAATAGCGTGACTAATGAGTAGAGTTTTACTCGAATCAAAGCTCGGGACAAACTCCTAAGAAATCCATCAAAGTCGGTGTCCATAGGCTTGCACGTTTGCACTCTCTCTACTGCATGAGACGACTCGTATCTAAAATCAATTGGACTTATGGGTTAGGATTGGGCTTAGGTTGAGTTTAGGTTAGATAAGTAGAAGGACGATGGGAATCACATTCAACATAACTGAGCACTCAAGAAAATTGCAATCACCAATACAACATTTTCAAGAATTACACAACACCCCCAGACTTCAACTGAACACTAGGTGCGTCCTAAGCCAAATATAATTTGAATTTGTCGAGAGAGTATTCATTTTGAACAACCCTTTTTTTTTTCTTTTCTCTTCTCGACAGAATACTTATGTAGGCACAATAAAAACAGCTCCTTTAGCTAATTCAAGGCTGCCATACACCACAGAGATAACACCAAATGCGATCGATAAATAAATTTCTTTCAGCTCAAAAGTTGGTGCGAAAATAGGTTTGGCCGTATGGCTTTGGTGAAATTTTAGTGGAGCTAAACAAGGAGGAAAGGTAGGCTCAAGTGGGCTTGCAAAGGTGATTACGTTGGTAAGGATTTCAAAAGCACAAACAGATCAAGAAATGGCCTATATCACATTTTATAATGAGTACTTCAACGCAATCGTTTCAAGAGTAGCCTAGTGCAAGTTCTAGCCACCGAGAAAGGTTGTCCTTCCATCTGACCCTAGTAATAAGCTACTACTAGTCCAGCTACTCTTGACCTTATGCTACCGTTGAATTTACCGGAATCACCACTAAAGTAAAATAAATTGCAGCTACTATAACAGAAATAATTAAATTATAACTTTGAATTTCATTCTACTCTAATTGAATTTCTAGGCGTAACGGGAGCATTTGACTAGAGCACTACTCGAGTCAACATTTTTCTCTACTCCTCACTCCTAAACTAACAATCCAATTCTTACGAGCGGGGAACCTCGCAGCAATATCCAATAAGCGCGCGTGATCAAGTGCGCGTGAACTAGGTGCAAGTGTATGCAATGTGTACAACAAAATGATAAATCCTAACTCAGCACATTCTAACATGCTATGCAAAGTGTGTGTACGTGCACAACTCGCTCTCTCCCCCGGACTTGATCAAAATGAAATAAAATAGACAATTCAGGAATAGGGAAAATAGGGGTAGAGAGGACCTATGCTCATAAAAGAGCATGCTAGAAGTGCGGTAGTTCCTTCTTTAAATTTTTCTCCTTCCGCATCCACCAAGCGAGAGCTAGCACTAATGGGTCCGCCAAAAATGTCGCCATACCTGCATTGTTAGCACCAAATCAAAAACAAACAAAACATAAATAGAAATTAAATCAAGCAAGCGGAATCGGGTGGTTCCCATGGTTTGTCTCCCAAGAAGCCCTTTTGTTTAACGTCCTTAAAGGTGGACGAAATACCTGTATTATGCATTGTTCATAAAGCAGAAAATAAAAAAAAAGTTTCACACACACAGATCACAGCAAGAAGAAGAACATCAGCTATACGCACTTTTGTAGTGCACGTCTCCAGTGGCTTGTAGGCTGGAGGTGAAAGCTTTAGGGCCAAAATTGGTGTCACCCAATTTTTCCCTAGCCTCTGCCATCTTGCCACTGGAAGTAGTGGAGAGTGCACCACGCAATCGTCTTTCTTGTTTCAACTTCTCCACGGTTGGAGAGCGCCAGCGTTGATAGTCATCAGATTTTTCCACCTTGGTGGTGGGTGGCATCACTTCCGTTACCGCAGTGGCAATTGGGTCAGCCCAAGAGACAGACTATTTAAGAGGTTTATTACACGATTTCTTGCTAAATAAAAATGGGACATTGTCCCGAGTTAAGTTTTGCTTGGCGGGTTCAGAAACGAGGCTCTCCTTCCTCTCCGGGTCACATTCCTTTCGTAAGCCTTCTTCTTCTTCTTTTTTGCATGACTTCTTCTCATCCTTTTCTTCCTCCAACGATATTATTTCAGCCCTGATTCCTGCATTACTAAGAGATTCAACAGAAATAATTTGGGGAGAGCGAGACAATGTTTCAGTCACAATCTTGGGGTAAGTAGGGATGATAACACTCCCTGCAGAGAAATCCAAAGTGGCACCGCTCACTTTCAAGAACGAAACTCCCAAGATGGGGATAGATTTATTCTCTTGGGGTCCCAATACTTGGAAGTCAGCGACCACCACCGTCCCCTCGACCATGACTTCAACATTTTTCACTTCTCCCTCCGACTGAGTAATGGTCCCATTAGCAAGCACCAAAGACTTCCGATCATCCGTGTTCATATTGAGTTGCAATTTTGCAACGTCTTGCAATGCAAGGAGGTTGCGGGATGAACCGGAGTCACATAAGGCAGCAGTTTTGACATTATTAATAGAACAAGTGATTACTAATTCACTTGGGTTAACCACTTCCGTGTCGGTAAGACTCTTCCCTTGATTGATAGGATTTTTTTCTGTGTTGCTGGGAAGGGTCCCTTGCAAATGCTCGATTAACAATTGAGACAATTGGCGCAATTGCGTCTCCAAGCTTCGCATGGACGCGGTTTGGTTAACCATATTCGAGTTTGCAGCCTGCATAAACCTCTCCATCATTACTTCGAGGTTGCTCTTCTTAGGAGTCGGGGCACCTTGATTATAACTCGGTTGAGGCGGCCGCGGTTGGCTACCGGAGGCTTGAGCATCAAATTGATGCGAGCCTCTTTGCCATCGTTGGCCTGGAACGTTTTGTTTCCAAGAGAATTTTGGATGACTCCTCACGCCCGAGTTATAGGCATTATTAAACGGTGCTCCATGATTTTGATCATTAATATAATTGACGCTTTCATCAAAAGAAACTTTGGTAGGTTGCTCACCTGTGGGGAACTCATATGCATGATGCCCCGGGTTTCCACAACCTTGACATGAGATCATCATCACTGGGGCAGAAGGGAGGGTAGGCCTGTTTAGTAGCATGGTACTTTCAGCGGGTGCACCAGACGTGTTCACCTCAAAGAGTCCCCGAGCATTCCTTGGAGCGTTTCTTCCAGCAGTCCAAAAGTAGCTATGAATGACAGTGTCTTGAACGATCCATAATGCGTCTTCCGGGGTGTGGTTCATCAGAGTTCCACCTGCAGCAGCATCGATCATGACCTTGTAGTTAGGCTCAATAGCAAAGTAAAATTTTTCTACTATAGTCCATGGTTGCAGCTCATGCTGGGGACATTTCCGGAGAAGGTTCATGAACCTCTCCCAAGCTTCTGCGAGAGCCTCCTGATCGTGTTGTTGAAAGGATGCAATTTCCCTCCGCAAGTTTACGACCTTGTCGACAGGATGGAACTTCGCCAGAAATTTTTCTTGCAGAGCATCCCAAGTGGTAGCTGTGCCAGGTGGTATCGTGTAGATCCACGCCTTTGCCTTTTCCCGTAGAGAGAAAGGGAACAACCTGAGCTTTACCGTCTCGTCATCCAGCCCTCTGTACCGAAATGTACCGCAAATTTCTGCGAATTCAACCAAGTGAAGATGGGGGTCTTCACTGGCTAACCCAGAGAATTGGGCCTGGTTGCGGATCATGTTCATGATGGCCGGCTTTATCTCAAAGTTGTTGTTGGTGATAGTCGGGCCGAATCCAGGGTACACACTCCCAACAATGGGTGTAGTGTAATCTCTCATGGTCCTGGGTTGTGGCCTAGCCACTTCATTTTTGTCATCTACCTGACCCACGACCGGTGCATTTCCCACTCCGGGATCAACCTGATTTACATTAACATCCATGGTGGCAGCAGCACGGAGACGCGCCCGCAGGGTACGCTCTATTTCAGGGTCAAATGCTACGCACTCACCGGGATCTCTTCTATGCATACACACTCTTCAACACAAAAGAAGAAAATAAAAAAAAAGACCTTAAAATGAATTTCCAAAGAAAAACAAATCATACACGCTTGTAGTCCCCGACAACGGTGCCAAAAACATGATGCGCGATTTCAGCAAAACTAATTAGCAAGCATGAAATGCGATACGACAACAGTGCACCAGTCGCTTAAGTAATAAAATAGGGAGGGACTCCCCGAATGTCGATCTCAAAGGACCGCAAGTTGGGTAGTATGATTCGCTCTGCCCTGAAATTAGTTAAAAGGATTACTAAGTAATAACAAAGGGGGTTGTGATTGGAATCCTAAGCTATTGCAGAAATAAGAGAAATGCGGTCGAAAAGCACCGCTTTGCAAGGTGTGGGTGAGTGCAGCGGCCGCGATGCCGCGCTTTGGTAAGCGGATGGAATGGCCATAGTGCGATGTTTTGTGAGGGTCGTATTCACCTCATCGCTAACATCACCACTAGCAATTGCTAGATGGCTTCACACACAAACAACCTAGGCTATCACAACTACAACGAAAGCTATTCTCACTACCACATCCTCATTGCACATGAACACAAGCAAGGATCCATAACATTAACCTAACAAGCGTTTGTACAACAACACAAAGAGAAAGCACAAGCATCAAAGTTTAGAAAGGACCACATAGAAGATGTCACCGCGTCTTGGGTTCTCGGCCGGAGTGAGAGGTTGTCGGGCTCTCTCCGGGCTCGGCCCTCAGATGGTGTGCGGACTCGAAGGAGGCTGTCACCGCTCCAACGATCTTCAGCGCTTCTATGGTCTCCTCGGCAAAGAATGCTTGAACTAGTGGCGGAGAATGCTTGCAAATGCTCCCAGATGGAGGAGTCGCGAAGGAGATCGCTGGAAATGGTCTCCTCTTGTCTCCTCTGGTGGAAAGGGCGAAAATGGCAGGGTTCCTGCGCTTTTCCCGCGAGGGGAATCGACCTTTTTTCATAGTGGCATTTCCTGCACTTTAATAATAAACTGGCAGAATTTTGGGCAGGCACGGTCGAACACACGATCGTGCGCTGCCCGTGCGATAATTAATGATAAAAACTGGCGTGAAGACGAAGCTGTGCCGCCCGTGCGATTTACTCACACACGGGCAAATCCGCCCGTGCGTCAAAATGCACGGGTAAATTCAGAAAAGCTAAAAAACAGGAAGAAACAGGCGTCCGTGCGTTTGACTCACGCACGAGCAATTCCGCTCGTGCATCAAAACGCACGACCAAACTCAAATCTCCCATTTTCTTCCAGATGAGAATGCACGACCGCAACCGTCCGTGCGTCAAGGAAACGCATGACCGTGCGTTGCACACAATCATGAATTCTGGGGGAAAACTGGATGATCCGACCACCTGTACACAAGATAAAATAGCTGGGAAAACACCTCCAGCACTAGATAAACATGGAGAAAGGGATGGGGAGCACCATGTGCTTACCCCCAATAATAAGGAGCGCAAATGCATACCGAAATGGGCCTAAGAGTGTGTTGGAGTTACCATTGTGATCTAGAAGTGGTTAAACATGTAATGTCACTGCCAACGCGATATGAGCCTGCAGGGTCGCACATAAGAGCATGTGGAGAAGATGGAAGATTGACTGTGTTGGTAAAGGTTACCAATCACCATATAGAATGGGGGGGGGGGAAGTCCAGCAATTGTTGCAGTCTGAATTCGTCGGATATGACTTGTCGGATTCGTCGGAGTTCGTCGGATATGATTCGTCGGATTCGTCGGATTCGTCGGATCATTCTGTAGAATCTCGACGAATTATCACAGAGACCCTTCACTCGACAAATGTTGCCGTTTGATTGGATTTGTCGGAATTCGTCGGATTGTCCCGTGTAAACCCGACGAATTATCACAGAGACTCTAAAGTCGGCAAGTGTTGCCGTCTGAAACGATTCATCGGATTCGTCAGATTCTTCCGTGGAATCCCGACGAATTGTTGCAGAGTCCCTAACCTAGGCAAATGTTTCCGTCTGATTCGATTCATCGGATTGTTCCGTGAAATCCCGACGAATTATTACAGAAAACTGTTTCTGTATGGACTGCGGATAGCGATTTGTTTTAGGTCTTTTATACTTCGGGTATAAATAGACGGTTCGACGGTTCTTCTCAGATCAACGATTCTTACGCGAAGAAGAAGAGACGAGACGGAAGAAGTTCCGCCTCACGAACCCTAGCCGACGGAAGTGTTCCGCTGTCTCGATCGCTTCCGCAGATCTCCTCTCCGACGATCGTCGTCGTGTGTGTTCTTCCTGGAGCGAACCTAGCAGTTCGTGGAAGTACAAGGTGCAGTCGTTCTTCTCCCTTGTTTTGTGGATCTCTGTAGAGTCGCGGACATCATTCCGTGAAGACTCTCGCATAGCCTGCGACAAGACTCTTCTTCTTGGAGCATCTAGGTTGGATTTGATCCAATCCCGCCAAGGTAATTTTTTGCATAGCATTTTGATTAACTTCTTGATTCAATATTCATGGTCGATCCGAATCTTTTGGGTTGTTTCTCTTCATTTCCGCTGAGCCTACATTTGATGTATGGTTCTAGAAAAACCCAACAGTCTGATCCCGTGTTGATAAGGATGCTTATAAGAAGTATACCGATGATGCCTTAAACGTCAAGTGCCTTATGCTTTCCACCATGAACTCTGAGCTTCAGAAGCAACACGAGAACATGGGGTGCAAGGAGATTGACGAGCACCTAAAGAAAATGTTTCAAGGGAAAGCTCGTCAAGAGAGGTTCGATGTCACAAAGGCATTATTTCAGTGCAAAATGGGAACTCGAGACTCGGTTGGTACTCACGTACTCAAGATGATTGGGTATATAGAGAACCTGGAGAGACTGGGTTTTCCTCTGGGTCAAGAGTTGGCCACGGATCTTATCCTGCAATCGTTGCCGGATAGTTATGAGCAGTTCGTCTTGAACTACAACATGAATAAAATAGACAAGACACTGCCCGAGCTCCTAGGCATGTTGCAAACTGCCGAGATAAACATGAAGAAGGCCAAGCCTGCTAGTCCCATATTGATGGTACATAAAGGCAAGGGTAAGGCCAAGGGCTTCAAGAAGACGAAGGTGGGACCTAAGTCACATCTTGAGCCCAAATCTTCTGCGCTGAAAAAGAAGAGCACCGTGAAGGAAGGGAAATGCCACCACTGTGGCAAGGCTGGTCATTGGAGGAGGAATTGTCCTTCGTACATTGAGGGTCTGCAGAAAATGAAGGGAGGTATGACTTCCGCTTCGAATATTTACGTTATAGAGATAAACCTTTATGCTCCTTCATCTTGGGTATTGGATACCGGATGTGGTTCTCACATTTGTACAAATGTGCAGGACTCTGTTACACATGGTACGGTCGATGATGAGTCATGCAGACTTGCCTATTTTCTTTTGGGGTTTTGCTGTAGAGACTGCTGCAATAACATTGAATCGCGCTCTGACGAAAACGGTTCTAAAGAAACCATATGAGATATGGACTGGGAAGCGTCCTAGCATGTCATTCATTAAAATTTGGGGCTGTGAGGCATACGTACGACGTCAAATGCCTGACAAGCTGGAACCAAAATCAGATAAGTGTTATCTGGTGGGATATCCTAAGGAAACGAAAGGATATTACTTTTACCTACCGTCTGAGGGCAAAGTGTTTGTCGCAAGGACGGGTGTCTTCTTGGAGAAAGAGTTCTTATCAAGAAAGACACAAAAGGTAGAACTTGAAGAAGTTCAAGAACCACAAGTAGTGAATGAACCAGAATTGGATTCTGAGCCAGGACTACAAGATGTTGTAGCTAGAGAACCTGCTCAAGAGACACAAGTCCTACGTAGATCTGGTAGACCAAGATTTGAGCTTGAGAGATATGGATTTCTCGTGTCTCAAATAGGTAATGTGTTGCTTATGGATCATGATGATGAACCAGCGACATACCAAGAGGCTATGAATGGACCGGACACCGACAAATGGCTTGAGGCAATGAAATCCGAAATGGACTCTATGTATACAAACCAAGTTTGGAACTTGGTGGAACCACCTGAAGGGGTACGACCCATAGGGTGCAAGTGGGTCTTCAAGAAGAAGACCGACATGGTTGGGAATATACAGACATTCAAAGGGAGACTGGTGGCTAAGGGTTTCAAGCAAATTCATGGTGTTTACTATGATGAGACCTTTTACCCTGTTGCCATGGTAAAGTCCATTAGGATATTGCTTGCTATTGCTGCATATTATGACTACGAGATCTGGCAGATGGATGTCAAAACGGGTATTCTAAATGGAAACCTCCTTGAGGAAGTGTACATGACACAACCCGAGGGTTTTGTATCCCCAAATGAAGCCACTAAAATATGCAAGCTGAATAGGTCCATCTATGGATTAAAACAGGCCTCTAGAAGTTGGAATCTTCGTTTTCATGTGAAGATCAAAGAGTTTGGTTTTGTCAAGAATGAAGATGAACCGTGTGCTTACAAGCGAATCAGTGGGGGCGTTGTTGTCTTCCTGATATTGTATGTAGATGACATACTGCTGATCGGGAATGACATGCCTACCCTGAAAGTTGTTAAGAACAACCTAGGGAACTGCTTTTCTATGAAGGACTTGGGTGAAGCAACTTACATACTCGGTATTAAGATCTATAGAGATAGATCGAAGAAGTTGCTGGGTTTGACCCAGAGTACGTACATTGAGAAGGTGTTGAAGCGGTTCAACATGCTTGAGTCCAAGAATGGATTTTTGCCCATGTCTCATGGTGTGAATCTCTCTAAGGACTAGTGTCCAAAATCTTGTGAAGATAAGGACCGCATGAAGTTGATTCCATATGCTTCGGCAATTGGGTCAATCATGTATGCAATGTTATGTACTCGACCCAATGTCTCTTTTTCTTTGAGCATGACTAGCAGGTATCAGTCTGATCCCGGTGAATGTCACTGGATAGCCGTAAAGAATATCCTGAAGTACTTGAGAAGGACTAAGGATGTATTCTTGGTGTATGGTGGAGAGGAAGAGCTCGTTGTAAGTGGTTACATGGATGCCAGCTTCCAAACTGATAGGGATGATTCGAAGTCTCAGTCAGGGTTTGTGTTTTGCCTGAATGGAGGAGCTGTGAGCTGGAAGAGTTCCAAGCAAGAGACAGTTGCTGATTCTACAACTGAGGCCGAGTATATCGCTGCGGCAAACTCAGCGAAGGAGGCTGTATGGATTAGGAAATTCATCGGCGAGCTAGATGTAGTTCCTAGCATTGTTGGTCCCGTAGTTCTCTACTGTGATAACAATGGTGCAATTGCACAATCTAAGGAACCTAGATCCCATCAGCGCTCCAAGCACATACCTCGGCGGTTCCATCTTATTCGTGAGATTGTCGAACGAGGAGATGTGAACATTTGCAGAGTGCCGACTGAGGAGAATATTGCAGATCCACTGACAAAGCCTCTCGCACAGAGAAAGCATGATGGTCATACTAGATCAATGGGTATACGATACCTGAGTGATCAACTCTAGTGGGAGTCTTGTGGATTGCATGTAAAATAAATATTCTGTTGGCTATTTATTATTTATTCATATGATGAATTGTGTACCAATTATTTCCTTTTACAATTAATGACAAGTTCTTTTATTACGATATACTGTTTCTATATGATAGAATAAAATTCGTGATAAATACCCTTAGAATGTTCGCTTCCATAGGACATCAAGTACGTGACTTGAATGTGAGAGCCTATGATTTCGAAGCTTCATTCTTAAAAGGTCCCTGGTCGAGGTATCATCGTAGAAGCTAAGGGTGATGATGATACATTAAGACTAGCATGTGTGTTGACTGATGACCGGTTCTCACAGGTCATGATATTGTGATATCAAGTCATCACGTGGGTACTTGTTAGTGAACAAGTTGTACTGGACAGACCCAACCTGAGACTACTTTGTGGATTGTTACTTAAAAGTGTCACAAGTAGGTCTCATTTGACAATGGTGTTGTGGTCCTTTGACCTGAAGTCACAGCATTCATCGAGTGAGGAAGAGCGTGCTTTGATGTCATCTAAAGTCTTCCTTGAAGAAGGTTGATGATAAGGGTGGTCGTTGGGTACGTTACGAATCATTTGGGTGTTTGGGTGTGAGCAGATATGGGACTTGTCCTCCTATATAACAGGAGTTGCATCCGTGGGCCCCTTTATGGAATTGGACTGAGAAATGCATGGCCATGCTTGGTTGAGTCAATATGTGATATTGAGCTCACCATTCTCTGGAAGTCCATTCTAGATCAAGGAACTTGGATTGAGCTATAAAGAGGGTGACACGGTCCATGCCTCTAGTTCTTTCCGGATGTAAGGGACAAAGGGACAAAGACAACGCTGGAACATTGGTCATAAAGGCTTATGAGTTATGAACTCTTATTGCTTGGGGAGCAATGATGCATTGCTAGATGCCGCTCATTGTTTGTGAGGTTTTTGTTTGATACTTTCAAGATCAAGTGGGAGACTGTTGGAGTTACCATTGTGATCTAGAAGTGGTCAAACATGTAATGTCACTGCCAACGCGATATGAGCCTGCAGGGTCGCACATAAGAGCATGTGGAGAAGATGGAAGATTGACTGTGTTGGTAAAGGTTACCAATCACCTTATAGAATGGGGGGGGGGGGGGGGAAGTCCAGCAATTGTTGCTGTCTGAATTCGTCGGATATGACTTGTCGGATTCGTCGAAATTCGTCGGATATGATTCGTCGGATTCGTCGGATCATTCCGTGGAATCTCGACGAATTGTCACAG
Source organism: Dactylorhiza incarnata (assembly GCA_033032865.1). Classification (NCBI taxonomy): domain Eukaryota; kingdom Viridiplantae; phylum Streptophyta; class Magnoliopsida; order Asparagales; family Orchidaceae; genus Dactylorhiza; species Dactylorhiza incarnata. The sequence goes on from JAWHQI010000068.1 coordinate 8,509,912, forward strand.
AGACCCTTCACTCGGCAAATGTTGCCGTTTGATTGGATTCGTCGGAATTCGTCGGATTGTCCCGTGTAAACCCGACGAATTATCACAGAGACTCTAAAGTCGGCAAGTGTTGCCGTCTGAAATGATTCATCGGATTTGTCAGATTCTTCCGTGGAATCCCGATGAATTGTTACAGAGTCCCTAACCTAGGCAAATGTTGCCGTCTGATTCGATTCGTCGGATTCGTCGGATTGTTCCGTGAAATCCCGACGAATTATTACAGAAAACTGTTTCTGTATGGACTGCGGATAGCGATTTGTTTTAGGTCTTTTATACTTCGGGTATAAATAGACGGTTCGATGGTTCTTCTCAGATCGACGATTCTTATGCGAAGAAGAAGAGACGAGACGGAAGAAGTTCCGCCTCACGAACCCTAGCCGACGGAAGTGTTCCGCCGTCTTGATCGCTTCCGCAGATCTCCTCTCCGGCGATCGTCGTCGTGTGTGTTCTTCCTGGAGCGAACCTAGCAGTTCGTGGAAGTACAAGGTGCAGTCGTTCTTCTCCCTTGTTCGTGTGGATCTCTGTAGAGTCGCGGACATCATTCCGTGAAGACTCTCGCATAGCCTGCGACAAGACTCTTCTTCTTGGAGCATCTAGGTTGGATTTGATCCAATCCCGCCAAGGTAATTTTTTGCCTAGCATTTTGATTAACTTCTTGATTCAATATTCATGGTCGATCCGAATCTTTTGGGTTGTTTCTCTTCATTTCCGCTGCGCCTACATTTGATGTATGGTTCTAGAAAAACCCAACAGAGTGCACCTAGCAAGGAATAACAAAAATAATCAAAAACATGACTAAAGTGTAGTGCATCGACTAGAAATACGGCCCAGATGAGTCCATAAATATGTATATAAATGGGACTCATCATGATGTTGAACCTCTCTTGTCGAGCCTGCCCTTGGAACATTTTCTTCAGGTGCTCGATAATCTCAAAGCCACACATGGTCTCATGTTGCTTCTGAAGCTCAGAGTTCATGGTAGCGAGCATTAGGCATTTTACATCTAGGGATTCATCTTGATACTTCTTATAAGCATCTTTGTCGGCACGAGACGTATTCCCGATCGGCACTGGGGGGGGGGGGGGCATCCTCTTCCAAGATATAGAGCTTACGCTCTTGCCTGAGAACAATTCTTAGGTTTCTATACCAGTCAAGGAAGTTTGTCCCATTGAGCTTTTCCTTCTCAAGGATAGCTCTCAGGGACAAGGTGGAGTGAGATCCACTTGCCATGGAAGTTCTACAAAATTATGCCAAATTAATTTTAGTATTATATTTCAAAATATATTTCTTTTAATAAGGACTTTTATTAAATACTCCCACTATTTTATTCAAATTTGTAACCCTTAATATCAATTCATAGAGGTTAAGCGAGCTACTCTCTTAGTGGACAAGATCCGTATTTCACCAACACAATGTGTCCTCTTTGGCATTCCTCTCATAATGCGGTTATTTAGGTAGACAACACTTGCCAATTGCATCATTTATGCAACTCTTGTATGGTTGGTGAATAACTCATTATTCACATCCGTCATATGGTGCATGCCAACCCTATGCCTCTAGGCACTCAACCTTTGAGGTCACCTAGTTAAGTTGGACTCGATGTCGACAGTGGGATATCAAAATTATCCGATCACACCCTTACCAAGATAGATTGATGCACCTTGCTTTGGCAAGCCCACACTTCCTAGATCGAGGCAGGAAGAGTGTCATCCATCAGAAGGCATCCATACACTTAATATTTAATAAGGGATTTTATTATAATTAATTAACAATTAATCAATGTGCACATAAACAAAATTACAACATTCACAAACCAAATACATCCCAGATGTGCACAAAAATAAAATTATCAACACTTTGATAAAAGGGGCTAAATCTGAACATTTAGAACACTTCTAAACCTCCAGATTTACATGCATTGGCCACAGGAAAAAACAACTCCACTTATACAGTAGACAAGCTCGTCTCTCAATGTCAGATTCAAAATCTGAGACACTTGGTTTCACAAACTAATTCAAGGGACGGTTACTGCAAAGGAGAAACGATTTCTGAAACATGAAAATCGCAACGCAATCACATGCATTCTTGGCTGGGTTCTAAACCTCTGATTTACACGCACTGGATCGCTAACCTGGCTCTGATACCACTGTTGGGTTTTCTATAACGACACATTAGACGTGCGCAGCGGAAAGAAACAAACAAGAACAACCCAAAAGAGTTTCGGACCTTGCGATTTCATGAATCAAGAAATAAATAATGCAACACATTGCTATATACCTGAGAGGGATTGAGATGATACTCAACCAAGATGCTCCAAGTGCTGATCCCAAAAATGAACTCTGAGTTCCAAGCACTAAAATGGCTCAGCACCTCTATAGGAATGCACACAGTGAAGAAGAACCCCACAACTTTTGTCCAACAGGAGATGGGATGGAGGAAGAATGCTCTCTGCGTCTCCCACGAACTGCTAGATCCGACGACAGGGAGCAGCGACGACGATCTCGAAGAATGTTGAGACCTATGCGGAACACTTCCGCATCAGCCATGATGGTTTTTACGGAAAAGGATTATCCCCCTTACAGGAAACCTAATAATTTCCCATTTTATACTCAAGGCATAAAACCACGTTATCTGCAGATCAGAAATCTAATTGGAGTAAATATGTATTGTTGATAATATTCGACGCAATGTCGAGTACAAGAATTGCGTCGAGATAATATTGACGCAACATCAAGTATAATGCGTCGAGACAATCTTGACGCAGCGTCGAATATAATTTGTCAGTCAAGACAATTCAACGCAACATAAAGTCCAAGACTTGCGTCGAGACAATCTCCACGTAACGTTGAGAACAACACGTCAAGACACTCTCCATGCAGTGTTGAGTACAAGACTTGTGTCGAGATAATCTCGACGCAATGTCGAATACACCACGTCGAGACAATATCGACGCAGCGTCGAGTACAATTCGACGAAACTCGAATCAGCAACAGGATTGGTTCTCCACTCATATCCAATATGAGTATGACCAACACAATCCTTCGTCCAACTTCTCCAACACTTTTATGTGCGACCCTATAAGCACATATTGCATTGGCAGTAAGACTAACTGGTTGATTTCTTTGAGATCACCTTGGGAATACCAACAAATTACCCCCAATAATGAATAGTCTACCAAGGAAATGAAATCCAACTTGTGACCCAAAGGGTTCTCTCAGTGCACCCGGTATAGGTACAATCTTCGTACTTTCAAACATATCCCATTTCTGACCTAATTGGTACAATCAAGTTCATGAGTATTGTTGATGCAAAAATTACCTTCTCCGCGGCTCGTGCTTCGAAAATGAGAATGGGACTATGGATTGCCAGCTACTCGGTCCTTGGCTGTGAAAAATGTTCTTGCAAAAGAAAAGGTTAGTGAATAAAAAGAGGTTTGGAAGAGACCGAAATTAAGTGAGATAGAGCGAGCTAAAAATTGAGACTGCTTTGCTCTAGCAATCGCCCTCTTTTTCTCTTTACCCCTCCTCCTAAAAGTCCTTTTCTTAGGGAGCCCTACCTCCTATTTATTGACGTGTGGGCTGCCCAGACGGATAGATTTTGAAAATATGGGCTGCCCAGAATTTATGAGAAATTAGACAGAGGTGAGAGGGTTACCTGTTATGCGAAGAAGTGAAATCAGACCGTGCGAGCTTAGGATTGATTGTCGAACCAGAATGACAAGATTCATAAGACGATCTTGTTAGCCAGGCCGCACAATCTAATTAAATCAGTCTCATATGTTAGACCGTGCGGTCTCCTTAAGACAACTTGAAGCCGCGATCTTCCGGGCGAACATAATCCCCGCACATTTTCAAGTTTCGAGGTGCTTCGAAATTGTTAACACCAGGCCAAGGAGATCGCGAAAGTTTGGAATATTTTAATCTTTTTCTTCAGGCTATAAATAGACCCGGGGGAAAACACGGTTGAGACACCTGATACTGAGACAGCGCGATACCTCGACCAGTTCCCTGATTTTGAAGATGGAGATGGAGGAGAGGAGAAGAAAAAAGAAGGGGAAGAAGAAGAAGAAGTAGAAGAAGAAAAAGAAGAAGGAGAAGAAAAGGAAGAGGAAAGAAAGAAAAAGAATAAGAAGAGAGGAAGAGAAGAGAAGAAAACCAAGGGAAGTTGGTCTGAGAAAAGGAGGAGAAAAAAGAGAAAAGGTGATCCTTAGAAGGTTGATGCAGCCTCAAAGGAGACCGAAACGGTCTTGGGTACCGTCTTGAAGAAAAATGATGGAGAGAGAGAAGGAAGACAAGAAAAAGGGGAGGAAGACCGACTTACCTTTGAAGCTCAGATGCTTAAGGAAAAAGAAAGTCTTGCTGCCAAAAAACCTTTACCTTTTGAGGATGATACTCTAGCGATGAGACAGGCCAAAGACCGCGCGACCGCTATTTTTTCAATCCGGGCTGGTAAGCCTTTCTTGACCGCTCCACTTGATATTTCTCTACCAATCTACATTAGGCTACAATCTCCAGCTCGGCGACGTGAGCTCATTCTTATTGAGACGGACGATATTCTCCTTAGCTCTTCAGAGCAAAAACGACGAAGAAAAGAAGGGGATCGGTCGCAAAAAAGACAGTTAGAAAAGATAGATCTTGAACGCCGAAAGCATCTCCTTTGTCTGATTTTAGATCCTGCACCTGCGGTCTCCGAGGTCGCTCGAGATGATTTTTCTATCCATCCTGTTTCCATTTCTCCAAGTATGGGTATTATGCTTGTTAAACTTCCTCTTTGGGTTTGTAGTTGATTGAAAACCTCTTTCTGGATGCAGGAGAAGAGATGGAGGCACAAAACCTACTGGAAAAGAGTGGGTTGATCACTCCTCAGACCGATCTACATCCCCCTCCACTACTTGCATCTCCCCTTATGCAGGTGATTCAAGATTTCCAGGCTCGGGAAAAAGATCTTGAGAAAAAGTTGCGAGAAAAAGATGAGGTATTGCTAGCTGAAGAAGACATCATTAAAACACTTCGTGCGACCTTGGTTAAAAATGAGCAAAAATTAAATGAGCAGCGGAGATCGCTCGAACAGCGAGAAAAAGATGGTAAGAAAAAGCTGGAGGAGGAGGTAATCGATCTTCGGAGAAGGCTCCGTGAATCTAAGGAGGAAACAATTTTCTTTAGAGGAAAAGCTGATGCTCTTCATACTGCATTTTCTCAATTACGAACAGGTTTTCCTGCTCCTCTGCTCGCAGGATCGTCCAACGCTGCTCCTGATGATCGTGCGGATCAGGAAGAAGTCATCAATTGGGAAGAGCTGAAGCGAGATGCTGGCAATCTTCAACGATATGCTGTTGATGCTAACACGGGTATTTGTATGACGCTTACATCGGTTAATAAGCTTCAGAACAGGGTAGCTTTCCTCGGAAAGAAAAAGGATCTTCCAAAATAGTTTTTACCTATTTTATGGTTCGTATATTTGAGGGACTTGATCAGATTACTGTGATGTGTATTTATGTTGTGGATTTGGCCAGTTTTTAATATATCTCATGACTCTTATAAATTTTTCTTATAGTTATGAGAAAATATATTGAGATCGCTTGGTCTGAAACTTCATAATGTAGCATTTTTTGCTTGTCTTATGCGGTCTGAATTTGCGGTCTTAATGGGTCAGGATTTTTGTAATGATTATAACTTGATTGCCTTCGTGACTATAAATATTCGGTTCGTGGCCTTATTAAATACGCTCTCCTGGAACATTATACCTAAGCGGTCTAGATTTTCTTTGAAGAAAGTTGTCCGCGCGAGCTGGTGCTTGTAAAATTTTTCTTGAGATCGAGCAACGCCCTTGCCGCCTTTCTCAAGTCGAGTATTTTGATTTTCTGAGGGATTATCCTATGAGCTCGCAGATAGTGATTCGCCTTCCCTCCGCAGGTGAGCGTATTAATTTGTGCGGAGATAATGAGATCGCAATTCCTATTGACCACTTTTCCATGGTTTCCGTTTTCCTCTGCCGTGGGAAATGAAACAAATTTTCAGATATTACGGTCTTGTACCTGGGCAGCTCCCTCCAAACTCTATTGCATTAATTTTTACCTACATAAGCTATTTGCAATTGGTCAACGTTAGATTCACTCTGGATCTATTTAAATCTATTTTCACCCTGAAGATTTTGAAGGAGGGCTCGAGAAAGGAAGATTTCAAGGGCCTATTATATTTTACTTGCAGCGGTCTAAAGGTCATTAATCTCCCTAACAAGGTCGCGAATTGGGCGAAGAGGTATTTGATTTTCCAGGGGAGGTTAGGCGGTCTCCGGACATGGCCAAAACTTCGAGATGAATCGGTCTTCCGAAAACCGAAAAGTCTGTCTGCTATTGAAAAGCAGATAAAAGATATGCTTAAAGAAAAAAGGGCTGATTTAGATCATTACCTGGTTCTTTGGGCTGAGGTTTCTTCCATCAGACGAAAGGATAGTGAGTTCGGGCGATCTTTATGCTTTGACCGTTTATCATGAGTTTTTGAACTTACTTGAATTTTTTTCTAGTAGAGATCTTGCAAGTTCCTTCTTCTTTACCTTATGCTCCAGTCGGCGAGCTTACTCAGAGGGAAAAAAGATTGAAGAAAAATCGAGACCGATACTTTCTCAGAATGCTGGCCATTCAGATTACTCCGATAAATCGTTCGGTTTATATGGTTATAGGAAATCCATGACTGATCTTCAAGGGAGACCACTCATGAAATGGGATCCAATAAGAAAACATGTGGGGGTTTCCACGTCACTCCCGAACTGGGGCGGTGAGCTTTCTCGCAATGCTGGAGCGGTCTCAGCTGCTTTATATGGCGAAGAAAATTTCAAGGAAGTTTATAGTTGGGAAGATACCCTTATCCCAGATATGTGTTCGCAGACCGGTCTTAGGCATCAGGTCTTCTCTCATCACATGGGCAGGCTGCTTCAGAGATATATGTCAAAGAATAAGGCAATTAAGGCTCAGCTGGAGGTAATTTAAGATCGCGCGATCTGATTTCTTTATTCTCGTTTGCTTTGTTTTGGGTGATATTGACCTATGATCTTTTCTTTTGTAGAAAACAAAGAAAGAGATGTATGACGAAAATAATCCTGCTTATCGGAAAGTGATACTAGAAGAAATATATGAAGCAGTTGAAATGACTATTTCTATGTTGCGAGATAATGGTGTTCAGATTCCTGAGGATACCAGTTTCTTATCTTTATTTCCTGAGGCCACTGTTCTTCAGGCAGAAAAAAAGGATATAGTAGAAGAAGAAGAAATGTTTGATGAAGGAAAAGGGGTGGAGGAGAAGGAAAGAGAAAAACTGCTTGATGTGGAAGGAGGGGAAGAGAGAGATGAAGGAGAGGAGGTACTGGATGGGGGAAAAGAGGTAGAGGGAGAAGGAAGAGAAGAAGGCAAGGATGAACCTGGAGAAAAATATGAAGGGGGAAAGATAATTCTCTGGAAGACCGGGCGGTCACGCATGTTGTATCTGATGACCTCGACTTTGATGGTCTGGAAGATTTCTTTAATGCTGATTTCAGCAAGCCATTGATTAGAGGCAAAGATGAGTAGAGTGGGAGTTAATTCGATCCAGATGAAGAGCTAAGTTCGGCGGCAAAATCTGATATTGGCTCTTTGGGAGAATTCTCTAGTTCGAGCGAACTCAGTGCTGACTCTGATTCATCTGAAGATGAAGACCCACCTGTTGGTGCCAAAAATGGTACCAACTCCACGATCGCTCAAACTGAAGGATGGGGGGTAAGACTGTTGAATGGCTGGTTACTTTGAGCTGAAGGAAAGGCTATTTTATTAATATAAAGCTTGAGTTACAACTGAGGTTACAATTGAAAAGTATGAAAGAAAGGTGTAAGATTTGAAGAAAAGAGCTAGCAAGGAGGTCTCCTGAAGTGAGACCGGAAGGTCCCCGCGGTCTCAAAAACTGAGATCGCTCAAGCCACTGGCAGGAACTGGAACTCTCCAAAAGATCCTCCAACTGGTACCCCTACCCCTCTATTTATAGACGCAGGGGCCTGCCCGAACGGGCAGATCTGGAAGTAACGGGCTGCCCGGAACTGTTGAGATCATTGAAGATGAATCTGTCGAGATCGTTGGAAGTCAAGACGATCACGCTTCTCCTAGTGGAAGTGTTTTTGTCGGCGAGGAAACGAGCTCAGCAGCGGCCTCGGATTCTGGATCGAGGGAGACTGATAGTGAAAGTGAGTCCTCGGAGAGTTCAACTTCTTCATCAGAGGAGCGGTCTCCGCGGAAAAAGAAACAGAAGAACTAGACTTACCCTTTCCCAACAAATGATGTAATTGTCTCACTTCAGGAGACCTCCTTGCTAGCTCTTTTCTTCAAATCTTACACCTTTCTTTCATACTTTTCTATTGTAACCTCAGCTGTAACTCAAGCTTTATATCAATAAAATAGCCTTTCCTTCAGCTCAAAGTAACCAGCCATTCAACAGTCTTACCCCCCATCCTTTAGTTTGAGCGATCGTGGAGTTTGTACCATTTTTGGCACCAACAGAAAACATGCGACCTTCAGATCTTGAGTAGTTGGTGAAACAGCGGTTGCGAGGAATTCGACCTGAAATACACCAAAACTTCAAACGGTCATAACTTTTGATCCGGGTGTCGGAATTCAGAAATTCAAAGCCTGGAGGTCGCCCCTTGGTGACCTCCCCCGAGGGGAGATCGCCCAGCCCTGGGCGATCTCAGCCCGGAGGTCGCCCCTTGGCGACCTCCCCCGAGGGGAGATCGCCCAGCCCTGGGCGATCTCAGCCCGGAGGTCGCCTCTTGGCGACCTCCCCCGAGGGGAGATCGCCCAGCCCTGGCCGATCTCAGCTCGAGGGTCGCCCCTTGGCGACCTCCCCCGTGGGAAGATCGTAAAGAGAGGAGATCGCCCCTTGGGCGATCTCGCCTCGTGAGGTCGCCCTTAGGCTGATTCTGTTGTGCTGTTTAGGTGATGCAGGTCCAAACGATCTCAGCGGTCTCAGCTGACGATCTCAGCAGGTCCAGACGATCTCGGCGGTCTCAGACGATCTCAGCAATCTCAGTAGCAGTCTCAGGCGATCTCAGCAGTTCCGGGCAGCCCGTTACTTCCAGATCTGCCCGTTCGGGCAGGCCCCTGCGTCTATAAATAGAGGGGTAGGGGTACCAGTTGGAGGATCTTTTGGAGAGTTCCAGTTCCTGCCAGTGGCTTGAGCGATCTCAGTTTTTGAGACCGCGGGGACCTTCCGGTCTCACTTCAGGAGACCTCCTTGCTAGCTCTTTTCTTCAAATCTTACACCTTTCTTTCATACTTTTCTATTGTAACCTCAGCTGTAACTCAAGCTTTATATCAATAAAATAGCCTTTCCTTCAGCTCAAAGTAACCAGCCATTCAACAGTCTTACCCCCCATCCTTCAGTTTGAGCGATCGTGGAGTTGGTACCATTTTTGGCACCAACACCACCCTCCAAGAAAAAGAACATGTAGGAAAAAAATTTTGTTTCTTTAATGTGTTCGGCTGCTGATATGGCGGGTTAAATTCTAGTTCGTTTTATCTGTAATGAAAACTTTTAAATAAAGAAATAGTAAAATAGAATAGCATTTTCTCCTTGCATACCTTTATCTGATTGCAGCATCTATCTTTGTATATTTTCTTTTCCGACCTTCTGCTATTTCATAAAAGATGGTAATAATTTTGCAAGTTATCTTTTCAATGATTAGTCGAACTCGAATTATTATCAAGCGGTCTTAATACTGTTTCAATCATTTTTATCGAAGAGCTTTACCGAATACCGAGTAAGATGTAGCGATCTTCGTACTGCATATCGCACTTTGACTCCATATTCTTAGATTACAACTATTCTGGATACCGGGGCCTGGAGAGATCTGAGACTTTTTTGAGATGCTTCTGAATTATGTCAAGATTCTTCTGGAGTGGTCTGAATCTAGAGATCGCTCGACCTTGTTTTGAGAAAGAAGCCATAGTTTAAAACAATGACCTCCTGTAATTTTATTTAAAGTTATGGTGCTTTCGGTAAATGACCCTGGGGGTTGAGAAGATAACATAGGGTAAGAAATATATGAAGTGACTTTTTGGCCAAGGTTAAGGAGAGTGCCATATCTATATTGTCTTTTAATGGTTATTTTTAAGAATGGACAACCAAATAGTATTCGAGTGTAGCAGGCTGTGATGGCCTGTTGCCACTATCTGAAGGCACGACATAGGTTGCATTCACTAAGACCTCCCTTGATGCTGTGGTGTGCTCACATATCGTCCAAGATCATGGATATCATATAGAACCCTCTCAAATGAGATTGGTGAGCTACTGCTGCACGGAAGCGAAATCTCCCCACAATCTGTGGTCAATGTAGGTGTTATGCTCAATGTCAATCCATGGGGGTTCATGTATGATCTGACGATATCTGCTTTGGCATGTCTTTAAGTTTATTTGGTTTGATTCATTTCGATCCCATATAAAAATATCCATGGAAAAACTAGGAAAGTCAATAACTTTCGTCTAGTAACTGTTGAGATGAATACATTGCTAAGAGAGGTAGAAAGAGAATAATGAGAAGCTTGTTTTAAGAGAAAAATCGTTTCAAATCATCTCCACTCCAGGTATTTGCAATCTCATTTCCATCATAAGTGCTGAGGCGATAAGCCCCATTTTTCAATACTTCTTTTATGATATAAGGACCTGCCCAATTTGGGTTTAATTTTCCGACTGAGCTGGATCTAGCTGCTGCATCTATCTTCTTTAAAACCAGGTCTCCAGTAGTGAATTCTTTGATTCTTATATTTTTATCGAAATATCTCGCCATTCTTCTTTTTATCTCTTCTTGCCTTATTATAGCTTCGTCTCTTAATTCTTCAATTAAGTCGAGGCTATGTTTGAGATCTTCATTATTATCTCCTATCTAGGTATCCTTGTTTTGCTGAGCCAATAAGACCCTGGGACTTTTTACCTCAAGCTCGATTGGAATTAAAGCTTCCGAACCATGAGATAATTTGAAGGGGGTTTCACCAGTTGCACTTGTTGGGGTAGTTCTAAGAGTCCAGAGAACTGCCGGGAGTTGTTCTGCCCAATTGCCCCTGATATTTTCTACTTTTTTCTTGAGAAGATTTAGAATACATTTATTAGCCGCTTCTACCTGCCTATTGCTCCTTGGATGATGGACTGATGCAAATCGAAGCTCAATTCCTATTTCCTCACAATAGTTAATCATTTCTGAATTGTTAAACTGAGGCCCGATGTCTGTTATTATGGCCATGGGAATCCCATGCCTACAGATAATTTCTCCCCAGATAAAATTTTTTACTATCTGGGTAGTTGTTTTATCTAAAGCTTTTGCTTCAATCTATTTGCTGAAGTAATCTATCATAACCAGAATAAAATGCCTTTGTCCACTTGCAGTGGGAAAAGTGTTGGAACATGTTTTCCGAACTCCTTGGTTTGCTAATAACAAATCTTGGGTGTGTTTGATCCTATTTTCTCTATGGTGTGCATGTATAATAGGTATGCAAATATGCTAATTATTGTTTGGAGCTCAGAATGAATAGTCCAGAAAAATCTCTGTCGTCTGCGACAGCTAGATATCGGAATCCGACATCCCACGTCTCAGCAGTTTCCACACGTTCTGCAAGTTCCATGCACTGTCAGAATTCCGGCATCGATGTCGTCGACGACAGCTCCACGTCTCAGTGAAAACCGTCATGTCGCGCAAACACTTCATTCGCATGGGAAACGTGTCAGCTGGAGGAGATAACGTCAGCGGACGACAACTAGATGTAGTCGACGACATCAAGAATTTATATATTGACTCATTTTTCATGGAGGAGAAGTTACACACTATTCTGGAGTACCAATTCCCGAGTGCTTTTTTTCAGAGAGCTCCAGAACTCTAAGAACTCCCATTTTGGCAAGAATATTCAAGAGCGAAGAAGAGACGGTCCGTGCTCAGTATCTCAGGCAATCTTTGCAAGGATTCGACGTCGTCTTCAGAGCTTCATATTTAGGGAGTTTCATTTCTTAATCTCTATTTTGTAATTTATTTTATCATCTTGTAATCCGTAGGGGAAATCACCGCCTTGTGCGTGGCATCTAAGTCCATGTGTGGCATAGGGGAAATCGCCGCCTTGTGCGTGGCGTCTAAGTCCGTGTGTGGCTTAGGGGAAATCGCCGCCTTGTGCGTGGCGTCTAAGTCCATGTGTGGCTTAGGAGGAAATCGCCGCCTTGCGCGTGGCGTCTAGGTCCTTGTGAGGCTTAGGAGTAAATCGCCGCCTTGTGCGCAGCGTCTAGATCGTGGAGAGATCTAGGTGGAGGCTTGTAGCAAGATGTAGGAAGAGATTCGCTAATAGCCGGTCGGTCCTTGGTTGAAGGACCGGTAAATTGAAAAGAATTTTATTTTTATCATAGCCTTGATTTTAAGCTTTATTAAGATCGACAATCCTTTGCATTCATCACTTGTGGAAATAAAATTTGATTTCCAATTTCTTATGATTTCCTAAGTGCTTATTTGGGTTGTCTAAAAATCTACTTGTTTATCCGTTAAAATTATCATAATATATTAGAAAAATTTCAATGTAAATTTTAGCCCTTATTCACCCCCCTCTAAGGGCGTCGCAAGATCGAACACTTGGTATCAGAGCAGGTTGCTCCAAAATGGTTTAACCACCGAGAGTAATGACGCATAACGATCACGCATTTGTAGAGGGCCAAGGGATTAGTCGACCACCTTTATTCACGGGCATGGACTATAACTATTGGAAAACTCGTATGCGTTGTTTTCTAATTGCACTAGATATCAAAGTCTGGAACATGGTAGAGATGAGTTATACTCCACCGACATTAGTCCTTGGAAATGTAACAATAGATAAGCCTAAGGATAAATGGGATGATAATGATAAGTTAAAATGTAAGAATAAAGCAAAAGCAATGAACGCTCTATTTTGTGCGTTAGACGGAACTGAGTTTAATAGAGTATGTGCATGTGAAACTGCGTTTGATATTTGGAATTTATTAGAAGTTACTCATGAAGGTACCTCGCAGGAGAAGGACTTCAAACTATTCCAACTCGAGTCAGAATTTGAAAAATTCAGAATGGAGGTTGATGAAGACATCGATACAATGTACACCAGATTTACAAAGATCGTCAACAATTCCAAAGTCCTTGGAAAGAGTTTTTCAAATGGAGATTTAGTTAGAAAAATCTTAAGATCACTTCCCCCGAAGTTCAATCCGAAGGTGACCGCCATCTCGGAATCTCATGATCTTAAGACTCTTCAACTAGAGGGTTTAATCGGAAACCTGAAGACACATGAAGTGGAACTGAAAATACAACAATAAGAGTACAGTGTGGAGCCAAGAAAGAAGGCATTGGCACTAAAGTCTAAGAAAGAAGTTGAGAGTGAAACTGATGGAGATGAGGAAGAATATGAAGAAAGTTTGTTTGTAAGAAAATTTAAAAAGTTTATGAGAAATCTGCAAAGGAGGAACACTTTTAAGAAGTACTTTAACAAGAAGGATTTTTCTTATAAGAAGGGAAAAGGAAAGAGTGAAACTGAGGAAGATGATGAGCATCCACCATCAGAATGTTATCATTGTAAGAAAATTGGACATATAAGGAGCAAGTGCCCAAAATTTCTGAAAGAGCAAAAAGAGAAAAGGCAAAATAAGAGACACAAAAAGAAAGTTCTAAAGGCGGAAACATGGGACGACACATCATCGGAAGGAGAAAATGATTCAAGTTCTGAAAGTCATGAAGAAGCAAATATGTGCTTAATGGGAAAGAGCAACGCATCATCCGAGAATGATTGCAGTGTCCAGAGCGGCACTGAGGTAACTCCCCCAACTTATGATGAGCGTTATGATGAATTTCTCCGTACTTGTAATTTTTTCCAAAAAAGTCTTAAAGATGTTGATAGTCTAAAATCTGAAAATAAAATTCTTTCAAAAGAAAACAGAAAACTAACAAATGAATTGAAAGTTCTTGGGAAGGAGAAGACTGCTTGTCAAGAGTGTGATCGCTCTTTGATAAGAATTAAAGAATTAGAACTAGAACTTTCTAAATCCAAATCCAAAGTAGATTTTCTTATCAAAGAAAAGAGGGATTTAGTAGGATCTTTGAAATCTTCTTATTCACAATTGGATAATAGCAAGAAAGGATTTTCAAATCGGTGTGTTATGTTAGTCAAAGAAAACACCGCTTTGAAAACTCAAGTCCATGATTTAAACTTGGCTATAAATAAGTTTGGAGTTGGCCGGAAATCACTGAATATGATATTAGCCAACCAATGCCATGGAACTGCTAAGTTTGGACTTGGTTACGTTGCTGGAGGCTCTCGGAAAACGATAGCCACTATCGCCGCCGCCGACAGTGAAAATTCCAGTAAATGGAAAGTTAATAATGAAAATAAGTATAATACTACTGCTGCAACATCCTCTTCCAGTAATAGTCCACAGAAAACCTTGACAAGAGTATCATCTCTCTTTGTTGCATGTGCTAAATGTAATAGATTTGGTCACATCGCGGACTCTTGCAGGAAGAAGGGATCATGTAAGATTAAGCAAGTCTGGGTGCCTAAGGCGTCCACCTATACTATGGGAGGAACTACTTGGGTAACCAGATCTTTACTCCATCATCTTGTTAGGTATGCTGGCAGGCTAAGGATAAAGAAGATGTGTGGTATTTGGACACTGGTTGTTCAAAGCACATGACGAGCAATAAATCAAAGTTCCTTAGCCTGGAGATGAAGAAAGGAGGAGTTGTAACATTTGGCGACAATGGAAAATGAAGGATCATGGGAGTTGGTGAAGTTGGTAACGATTCTTTCAAAATCTCTAATGTTTTATTTGTAAAAGGTTTGAAACACAATTTAATATCTATTAGTCAATTATGTGATAGAGGCTTGAATGTTTTATTTGAGTCATCGTCAAACCATTGCAAAATAATAGATTCAAAAACTCATGAAGTTATTTTTACCGCACCAAGAATTCATAATGTTTATATGATTATCTTCCATGAACTTTCTCATTCATCACTTAAATGTTTTATTTCAAAGAATGATGAGTTAGAATTATGGCATAGGCGACTAGGACATTCTAGTACTAAAGTTGTAGTTAAACTTTCTGAAAACAAATTGATTAAGGGTTTACCCCTATTAGATGGAAAGCTTTCTTCATTGTGCTCGCCATGTCAAAAAGGAAAATTTACAAAATCATCTTTTAAAAGCAAAAATATTATGTCTACTTCTAGGCCTTTGCAATTAATTCACATGGATTTGTTTGGTCCAATTTCAACTCAAATTCTAGGAGGTAGAAAATATACTAGTCTTAATTGATAACTATTCTCGTTTTTGTTGGACAATTTTCTAGTATCCAAATTTGATGCGTATATTGAATTCACTAAGCTATGCACTCGCATTCAAAATGAATTAGATTTACAAATTAAATGTATATGATCAGATCATGGTGGTGAACTTGATAATGAAAAATTTATTTCATATTGTACTAAAGTTGGGATAAAGCATGAATTTTCCGTTCCTCGTACACCACAGCAAAATGGTGTAGTGGAAAGGAAAAATAGAACACTTCATGAACTAGCACGCACTATGTTATCTGAATTTAAACTACCAAAATATTTTTGGGCCGAAGCTGTTAGTACTGCATGTTATGTTATAAATCGTGTCATGCTACATCCTATGTTGAAACTTACTCCATTTGAATTATATTTTCAAAAGAAACCTAATATATCATATTTCAAAGTATTTGGGTGTAAATGTTTTATTTTAAATACAAAAGATACTTTAGGTAAATTTGATGAAAAATATGACGAAGGTATTTTCATTGGTTATTCTTCAACTAGTAAGGCTTATAGAGTTTATAATAAACAGACTAAAATAGTTGAAGAAACAATTCATGTTAAATTTGATGAACTTGTTCCATGTGTAGTGGAGAATAAATCTGCAGGCGGTGGTGAAGAACTTCTGTTGAAAAGAAATGATGATGAAGAAGACATACTTGAAAATGAAAAAGAAGAAAAAGAGGAAGAAGTATAAGAAGAAGTTGAGGAATTTGTGCCACCAAGCGAACTTAGATTCACTACTGATCATCCACAAGACTTGGTCATTGGAGAACCTACAAGAGGGGTAAGTACATGTGCTTCTCTACATGATTTATTTTCAAACCTTTGTTTTATTTCCAACATAGAACCAAAAGATGTTTCAACTACTTTAAATGATGAATCTTGGTTTTTAGCTATGACAGAAAAACTTAATCAATTTGAGAGAAATAAGGTTTGGAAGCTTCTAGAAAGACCTAGTGATCATCCTGTTGTAGGAGTAAAATGGATTTTCAAAAATAAATTAGATAGTGAATCTCGGATTACTAGAAATAAAGCTAGGCTTGTAGCAAAAGGTTATGCTCAAATTGAAGGAATAGATTTTGATGAAACCTTTGCACCTGTAGCACGTCTTGAAGCAGTTAGGATTTTCATTGCATTTGCTAGTTATAAACGATTTAAGTTATTACAAATGGATATTAAAACTGCATTTTTAAATGGGTACATTAAGGAAGAGTTTTATGTCGAACAACCACCTGACTTTATTAATGATAAATATCCTAATCATGTTTATAAGTTATATTAAGTTCTTTATGGTTTGAAACAAGCACCCCGAGAATGGTATGAAAGATTGATGCTCTATTTATTAAAGAATGATTTTAAAATGGGTAGTGCTGATTGTACACTCTTCATTAAGTATGTAAATGATGATATAATTGTTTTGCAAATTTATGTTGATGACATTATCTTTGGATCAACTAATGAAGAGTTATGTAATGATGTTGTTAAAGTGATGAAACATGAATTTGAAATGAGCATGGTAGGAGAACTTACTTATTTTCTCGGTTTTCAAATTGCACAAAAACATGATGGATTTTTATTAATCAATCTAAATACATTCATGATATGTTAAAGAGATTTGGTTTTGACAATCTTAAACAAGTTAATACTCCTATGAGTGTTTCATTAAAATTGCGAAAGGATGAAAGTGAAATTTCTATAGATCAAACTTTATATAGAGGGATGATTGGATCATTATTATATTTTACCGCTTCAAGACCTGACATTATGTTTGCTGTATGTTTATGTGCTAGATTTCAGGCTAATCCAAAAGAATCAAATTTAAAAGTGGTTAAATGTATTTTTCGTTATCTAATTGGTACTTCTAAACTAGGTTTATGGTATCCACAGAGTGACAACTTTATTTTGCATGGCTATTCTTATTTTGATTATGCTGGTTGTTCATTTGATCGCAAAAGCACTAGTGGCACTTTTCATTTTTAGGCCCTTCACTCATTTCTTGGTCGAGTAGGAAACAAAATTCTGTTGCCCTCTCCACCACCGGGGCCGAGTATATTGCACTTGGTAGCTGTTGTGCACAAGCTCTTTGGATGAAACAAACTTTAGAAGACTATAGCATTAATCATCAAATAATAGAATTATGGTGTGACAACAAAAGTGTTATTGACTTAACAAACAACACAGTACATCATTCTAGGTCTAAACACATTGATGTTCGCCATCATTTTATACGAGATCACATCAAACAAAATCACATTAAAATTTCATTTATAGTCACTGATTCACAACTTGCCGATATATTCATAAAACCACTTCCTGATTCCCGTTTTTCAATGCTAAGAATAGAATTGGGAATCCTAGACATATCAAATTAAATATCAAAATTAAATTCCAACAAAAACAAAAACAAAAACAAAAAATTATTTCAAACATGCTAACTCCACACCATGTAATTAAAACATCATTAAAATTCATCAAATTCACACTACCTGAAAGTTTCATACAAAAACTAACTGAATATACCTTCTCCATAAAAGTTACAACACAGAAAACTGAAAGAAAAATTACAACTTCACTGTCGTCCACGACATCTAGCTGTCGCCGACGACATCTACCAGAACATCAATATCTGTAGAAAACACTCAAAAATCCCCGCTCTCAGCACCACTACTCTCTTCCTGATCCCCTATGGAGCTCTGACCAGCATCTCTTCCATGTCGCATTCGTCTCATCGACTGCCGCAGTGGCTCTGCTTTTGACTCTTCCCATTCAGCGGCCTCAGCAGGTGTAGGCTTCAGCTTTAACCCCTTCACCAGAAATTTCATAAATTTCTGCATCTTGCCCATCTTCTTCTTCATATCCTTCTTGTGTTCCTCTAACGACCTCCTATGCTCCTCAAGTGAGTCACGTAACTCATCCACAGCTTCACATACAGATTGTAACACCCTGCCAGTACGAATAATATAACAGTAGGTCCGGCCGGGACCCCACGCCATACTAACCACACTAGCTAGGAGTTAAAAGGTGATAAACAGAAAGAACCTACAACAGAGTATACTAAACACTAGCGGAAGCAAAAAGTTTTAACATTTCCATTAGAATTGTCCACTATCATAGGAATGAAACCAAGAAAGAGAGTTATGGCCTTAAGGCCTTACATTTAGCAAATGTACCAAAAACTCCAAAACATACATCGGAACGCAGGCCGGCACTACATAAGAAAGTTAAAAAGGAGGCTGGCCTTCAAGGGCCAACTCAGCAAAAGGGGCTACCGCCGGCTATTTCCCGCTAGGCTCACCTGCACCTGCATAAGAACATTCCACCAAGCGGTGGCAAACAAGGTAACGGTCAGCACAGCTGACCAAATTATAACGACCCCACCCCTTTCCCGGGGTGGCGGAGATTCTACCCTGCAAGCAAGCCATACTAGCACAAGTACTAAAATAAAGAAAGTGCAACTACACAAGGTGAGGTTTCAAGCACATTCAATCTTCTAGGTTGAGCATCAAAAAGGAGGGAACCTAGGTATGCACATGATGTTGGTTGGGTTCACCCGAAGGTTCCCCGCAACCGCCTAAACAACCGCATGAGGCTAACAACATCAATTCCACAAACACTCCACCATAAGGGCCATCGCCTTATGTGGGAAAAAGAGCTTTTGGTCGGTCTAGGTAAACCACCTTCCACGACCTCTCCCATGATCACACGGCTACATGAGGTAGGGACCTCTTACCGATCTGCATGGAAACGGGTTCGGTTTAGCTTTGCCCGTGCTCTAATCGTCGCGATCTGTCGCACGACGCGGGTTACGGCTTCGCCTCGGCCCGTAAGGGTTTAGCACCTTCAAGTGCTACACAACTATAAGCTACGCACCTAATCCCTTCACAAGGATCTAGGCTTCACAAATACTCAAAAAGGGGAGGTATAATACGCTCCGCATCAATTTCGCAGTGAAGGTTTGCCTTCATCCAATCTCAAACCATGGGGCTTTCGTTAGGATCTTCACAAGACGCCTACACTTAAATCCCGCACTACTATAGATGATTTCACGAAGTCATTCTCCGGCACGCATTCTAGGCTTAACCTAAATGCAACGTCGCAATCCAAGCATCACCGATTCGGGCTCACGGCGACGAATAGGCTTCACACAAAATGCCTAAATCCGCACGACTACCGGATTTTCTACATGCAATATGCCGGGGACGGACACAATCGACCCGGAGTTCTGGAGAACTTGAGGGAATCCTACACTTCACCCATTTGGTGAAAGGGATCCCTCATGCAAGCATAGAGAAACGAAAGAGAGGACAAAAGACAAGTCCAAACAACGGGAGAAGAAATCGTTACCCTAGGAGCGTTCTTTTTCGCCATGGATCCGAGATTCTAGACGGAGGGAAAAGACCGCACCGGCCTGCACTCTCCAGATCTGGAAACGGTTCGCGAAATGGAGCTCCGGAGCTCCGTCAATGGCGGAATCTCCCTTCTTCTTCCTTGGCTCCTCCTTCTTTCTCTAGTGTTTGGAGAGAGAATGACTTAGAGAATATGAGGTTTAACCCCCTCTCATCAGCCCTAAAGGTCTCCCGCAACTAACCCTAGCCGTTGGATCAAATCCCAAAAGATTTGGACGGTCCGATCTTCTTCTCCGCTCAAAATCGCGGAACAGAATAAACAGGGCGCACGATCGCTGGCGCACGATCACTGGTCGTGCGCGAAGAGGGAAATGGTCGTGCGCACTGTCCGAGACAGAACTCGATTCTCTACTGAATTAACGCACGATCGCTGGCGCACGGTCACTGGTCGTGCGCAAAGAGGACAATGGTCGTGCGCATACGCCGAGACAGAACTCCGATTCTTTGCGGGTTACGCACGATCATTGGCGCACGCTCACTGGTCGTGCGCTAAGAGGACAATGGTCGTGCGCATTGACCTGATCTGGAATCTTGAGCCTATCCCGAGCGCAACACCACCATTCCGCCTACCTCGCTGAACCACGATCTTTGGGGTGTTACAACTCCACCCCCCTTAAAAGAATTTCGTCCTGAAATTTCGAAAACAGTAATAGCAGGAAATTACAGTTTTTAAAGAAAATTTACCTGAGGGAAATAGCTCGGGGTACTCCGCAAGCATCGCTTGCTCTCTCTCCCAAGTTAGCTCCTCTCGGCCGCAATCATCCCACCGGACCTTTACCATCCGAATGGACTTGTTCCGCAACTGCTTTACCTCGGTATCCTCGATGCGTAAGGGTTTGACTTTCATCGACAACCCACTATACACCGACACTTTGCCGACCGCAACGATAAGAGTAGGCTCTTGCACTGCCTTCCTCAGAACTGAAATGTGAAACACGTCGTGCAGACCGCTCAGCTCTGCAGATAGTGCTAGCCGATAAGCCGCATCACCAACACGTTCCACAATCTCAAACGGTCCTAAGTACCTTGGACTGAGCTTTTTCAAGCGTCGGATCCTTGATACCCCTTTGAACGGTTTGATCTTCAAGTAAACCCGGTCGCCGACGGCGAACTCTAGGTTCCTATGCTTGGCATTGTAATACTTTGCTTGCCTGTCCTGGGCAATCAATAGCCTTTCCCGAATAGTTCGGATCGTCGAAGTTGCTTCCTCAACATCCTTTCGCTTTAATAGCTTAGTATCGCCCGTTTCTGCCCAAGACAACGGCGTACGACACTTCTTACCATAGAGGGCCTCGAAAGGAGCCATCTTTATACTGGCTTGGTAGCTATTATTGTAGGCGAATTCGATCATATAGAGATGATCTTCCCACTTCTTTCCAAAATCTAGAGCGCACATTCAGAGCATATCCTCCATAGTCCTGTTGGTCCTCTCGGTCTGTCCGTCCGTTTGCGGGTGGAAGGCCGTGCTGAATTTCAATTTAGTGCCCAACAGTTCATGGATAAGCCTCCAATCTTTCGATGTGAAACGCCCGTCACGATCGCTGACGATGCTACGAGGGACACCGTGCAACCGCACAATACTATCGACATAGAGCTTCGCTAGCTTTTCTACAGAATCATCCTTCCGGTTCGGAATAAAATGCGATACTTTTGTCAGTCTGTCCACGATCACCCAGATGGCGTCATTTCCATGCTGCGATCTCGGCAATCCGTGCACGAAATCCATCGAAATATCATCAAACTTCCATTCAGGAATCGGCAAGGACTTCAAAAATCCACCGGGACGTTGACATTCCACCTTCACCAACGCGCAAGTATTGCACTTGGCCACGTAGAGGGCAATGTCCTTCTTCATACCCGGCCACCAGAAAAGTTTCTTCATGTCCATGTACATTTTCGTGCTCTTCACGCCATACAAATAATGTCTCCAAAGCTTAAGAGCAAATACCACGGCCGCTAGCTCCAAATCATGGACCGGGTAATTCCTCTCATGAACCTTCAACTGCCGGGAGCCGTAGGCAATTACCTTACCGAACTGCACTAGGACACAACCCAAACCACTCCCCGAGGCGTCGCTATAGATTTCGTAGCCTTCCGTACCACATGGCGAGCATAGAATGGGCGCCGTGGTCAGACGGCTCTTCAGTTCTTCAAAAGCTCGTGCGCACTCGGGCGACCAAACGAACTTATGATCTTTCCTAGTCAATTTAGTGAGAGGAAGTGCAATCCTCGAGAAGTTTTCCACAAAGCGCCTATAATAGCCGGCAAGTCCTAAGAAACTTCGGACTTCCGCTACGTTTTTCAACAAAGGCCAGGCTCGGATCGCTTCTATCTTCAACGGATCAACCGCAATTCCATCTCCACTAACGACGTGACCAAGGAATGCTACTGACGGTAGCCAAAACTCGCACTTGGAGAACTTGGCATATAGCTGACTCTTCCTCAAGGTGCTCAGAACGGCGTGCAGATGCCCTACATGCTCCTCTTCCGATTGAGAGTATACCAAAATGTCGTCGATAAAGACGATCACAAATTGATCCAAATACTCACGGAACGTCCTGTTCATTAAGTCCATGAATACCGACGGTGCATTGGACAGACCGAACGGCATCACCGTGAACTCATAGTGCCCAAAGCGGGTACTGAACGCTGTTTTTGGAATGTCACATTCCCTTATTCGCAGTTGGTAATAGCCGGACCTTAGGTCCAGTTTGGAGTATACCGTCGACCCAACCAGCTGGTCGAAGAGATCATCGATTCTTGGAATCGGATATCGGTTCTTCTCGGTCAACTTGTTTAGCTCTCGATAATCGATACATAGACGCAAGCTCCCGTCCTTCTTTTTCACAAAGAGGACCGGTGCACTCCAAGGCGAAGAACTTGGACGTACGTAGCCTTGCTCTAGCAGCTCTTGCAATTGAACCTTCAGCTCTGCCAATTCCTTTGGCGCTATCCGGTACGGTGAGCGGGCCACAGGTTTGGCACCTGGCACCAACTCGATACAGAAATCGATCTCTCGCTGAGGCGGAGCCCCAGGGAGTTCGTTAGGAAACACGTCGGCGTACTCCACTACAACTGGGACATCACATAACCTGGGCTTTGGCTCCGAAGCCTCCAACAAGGTGAAGAACAACTCGGCGCCTTTTCTCACCGCCTTAACCACTTGGAGAGCAGACATCAGCGTCTTGCTCGCTCCTCGCATACCGGCAAACGTGGTTTCTCCATCGGCGTTCCTTCCCAGAGTGATCTCCTTAGAATTGCAATCTATGCATGCACACTGCTCCGAGAGCCAGTCCATGCCGAAGATCACATCGAATTCAGCTAACGGCAACAACGATGCTTCCAAATCGAAATCTTGATTTCCGATCCGCACCTTCACACGACTCTTCCTATCCGCAGACATGCGAGATCCATTGGGTAGCACTACTTCTAATCTATCCTCTACGAAGGTAGATGGCACTCCGATTCGCACCACGAAGTCCTCAGACAGAAAAGAGTGCGATGCACCCGTATCAAATAGAGCTCTTGCCGGATAGTTGAGAATTAGGACAAAGCCTAATTGCACACAAAAAAAGAAACATACAGTTGCACAACGGTATAATCACAAATAGCTATGTAAAAGCTAATTTTTAAATTTATACCTGTGACAACATCAGCTTGTCGTATGGCTTCTTGCTGGCCAAGCGAGTAGACTCTCGGCTGAGTCGGAGTAATGTGCTGAGAAGCCGAAGACTCCGCAGCTTTACCCTTTTCCGCAGCTCGAGCATAGTCCAAAGCTCGATTCTCTATCTTCGGGGGACCACTTCGACACACTGCGGCCTTGTGTCCCACCTTCCCGTAGGTGAAACACGTGATAGGGCTCCGCACTGCCGTTGCTCCCGAAACATTTGAGCGGGTTTGCTCCGCCGGTTTGAACTTCCTTTTGTTCTTTCTGAATTCTGACTTAGACTGAGAGACCGACACATGAAACTCAGGTTTCTTAGCCACAGCTTTTGCTTGTACCCTCTTCATGTCCAACTCTAGGGATCTGACAGTTTGGACCATCACCTGGAAACCTAACGTCATTGGGCCTGCAAGGAGCAGCCTCAACTCGTCCCGAAGACCTTCATAGAACTTGTTCGTCTTTGTCTCTTCGTCTTCCATCATAGGCCCCGCATAACGACCCAGTTTAGTGAACTCGTGCAAGTACTCATCCACTGAGCTGTCGCCTTGAGTTAACTTCAAAAACTGGTTCTGCAACGCAATGCGTTGGGCAGAAGGAATATACCTTTGAAGAAAAGACTTTGAGAACTCCGCTATCGTGATCTCGGTAATCTCCCTGCCTCCGAACTTGTGCACTTCCTGTTCAGCCCACCAACGTTCTGCCTCTCCGTTAAGGAGGAAGGTGGCTAAAGTGACCATCATAACTTCTTCTGTTGCTGTCGCCCTTAGAATTTTCCTAACCGTTGACAGCCAGTCCTCCGCCTCCGTTGGGGATCCGGTCCCCGAGAAAGTTGGAGGATGGAAGCTTAGAAAGTGTTGCAGCTGTTGATCACGTGCTCGCGCAACACCTACACGCTCTACCGGACGCTCCACCCTTTGCACCGCCGCATGTTCCACTGCAGGTTCGATCACCGGGGCCGCATCTGTATTAGGCATAGCAGACTGTGCAAGCCTTTGCGGTTGAGCATTGATCATCGCGAAGACAGCTTTTGCGATTAACCTGATCATCTCAGCAGGAGGAGTGGTCGCTGGCACTTCAGCCGACCCACTACTTTCAGCGGTGTTACGGGGTTGAGACGGCCCCGCAGCACTTCTAGTCGCCTATAATCGTGTAAGACACAATTTAGTGACAGAAAACATAGCAAACAACAATCATGGAACGCTCAGGTTCCGCAAACAAGTATGTTTTCCCATTCCTAAGTGGACATTCTTATTAGTTTTTGTCGTTTTAGGTGAATGCACATCCCGTGCACACCACCCCTTAAACGGAATTCGTCCCGAATTCGCTAAACTACGGATCGACGCCTTAAGTCCGATACCAAATTGTAACACCCTGCCAGTACGAATAATATAACAGTAGGTCCGGCCGGGACCCCACGCCATACTAACCACACTAGCTAGGAGTTAAAAGGTGATAAACAGAAAGAACCTACAACAGAGTATACTAAACACTAGCGGAAGCAAAAAGATTTAACATTTCCATTAGAATTGTCCACTATCATAGGAATGAAACCAAGAAAGAGAGTTATGGCCTTAAGGCCTTACATTTAGCAAATGTACCAAAAACTCCAAAACATACATCGGCACGCAGGCCGGCACTACATGAGAAAGTTAAAAAGGAGGCTGGCCTTCAAGGGCCAACTCAGCAAAAGGGGCTACCGCCCGCTATTTCCCGCTAGGCTCACCTGCACCTGCATAAGAACATTCCACCAAGCGGTGGCAAACAAGGTAACGGTCAGCACAGCTGACCAAATTATAACGACCCCACCCCTTTCCCGGGGTGGCGGAGATTCTACCCTGCAAGCAAGCCATACTAGCACAAGTACTAAAATAAAGAAAGTGCAACTACACAAGGTGATGTTTCAAGCACATTCAATTTTCTAGGTTGAGCATCAAAAAGGAGGGAACCTAGGTATGCACATGATGTTGGTTGGGTTCACCCGAAGGTTCCCCGCAACCGCCTAAACAACCGCATGAGGCTAACAACATCAATTCCACAAACACTCCACCATAAGGGCCATCGCCTTACGTGGGAAAAAGAGCTTTTGGTCGGTCTAGGTAAACCACCTTCCACGACCTCTCCCATGATCACACGGCTACATGAGGTAGGGACCTCTTACCGATCTGCATGGAAACGGGTTCGGTTTAGCTTTGCCCGTGCTCTAATCGTCGCGATCTGTCGCACGACGCGGGTACGGCTTCGCCTCGGCCCGTAAGGGTTTAGCACCTTCAAGTGCTACACAACTATAAGCTACGCACCTAATCCCTTCACAAGGATCTAGGCTTCATAAATACTCAAAAAGGGGAGGTATAATACGCTCCGCATCAATTTCGCGGTGAAGGTTTGCCTTCATCCAATCTCAAAGCATGGGGCTTTCGTTAGGATCTTCACAAGACGCCTACACTTAAATCCCGCACTACTATAGATGATTTCACGGAGTCATTCTCCGGCACGCATTCTAGGCTTAACCTAAATGCAACGTCGCAATCCAAGCATCACCGATTCGGGCTCACGACCACGAATAGGCTTCACACAAAATGTCTAAATCCGCACGACTACTGGATTTTCTACATGCAATATGCCGGGGACGGACACAATCGACCCGGAGTTCCGTAGAACTTGAGGGAATCCTACACTTCACCCATTTGGTGAAAGGGATCCCTCATGCAAGCATAGAGAAACAAAAGAGAGGACAAAAGACAAGTCCAAACAACGGGAGAAGAAATTGTTACCCTAGGAGCGTTCTTTTTCACCATGGATCCGAGATTCTAGACGGAGGGAAAAGACCGCACCGGGCTGCACTCTCCAGATCTGGAAACGGTTCGCGAAACGGAGCTCCGGAGCTCCGTCAATGGCGGAATCTCCCTTCTTCTTCCTTGGCTCCTCCTTCTTTCTCTAGGGTTTGGAGAGAGAATGACTTAGAGAATATGAGGTTTAACCCCCTCTCATCAGCCCTAAAGGTCTCCCGCAACTAACCCTAGCCGTTGGATCAAATCCCAAAAGATTTGGACGGTCCGATCTTCTTCTCCGCTCAAAATCGCGGAACAGAATAAACAGGGCACACGATCGCTGGCGCACGATCACTGGTCGTGCGCGAAGAGGGAAATGGTCGTGCGCACTGTCCGAGACAGAACTCGATTCTCTACTGAATTAACGCACGATCGCTGGCGCACGGTCACTGGTCGTGCGCAAAGAGGACAATGGTCGTGCGCATACGCCGAGACAGAACTCCGATTCTTTGCGCGTTACGCACGATCATTGGCGCACGCTCACTGGTCATGCGCTAAGAGGACAATGGTCGTGCGCATTGACCTGATCTGGAATCTTGAGCCTATCCCGAGCGCAACACCACCATTCCGCCTACCTCGCTGAACCACAATCTTTGGGGTGTTACACAGATCCTCCATGTGAGATTCGTGGATTTCTCATCTCTACCGATGGCTCACGCTGAGATCGACTAGGTCGCATAGTATCGGTATTGAAAATACCGGGAATACAATCACTCAAATAAAACTCTTGGTCTATCCAAGAATGTTTCTTATATAATATGCGTTAGATGATTGCTCCCATCGACAAGCTATGGACTTTCTTCCAAGTCAGACTCTTCAATCTAAATGTATAATGCATAATGGATAACAGTAGATCTGCAACATCAAATGACTCTCTTTCTAATATTAAATACATCACAAAACTAAGATGTGCCGTAATACTCCTCGAGTCACCGGCTTTGTACATGACCGTATTCCTTAGGATTTCTTGCACAACCTGTGCATCAGGTGTGAGCGTCGTTTCAGTTGTGATTAAATTCCTCATTGAATTTCCATGCAATACCACATTGAGGAGCGTCCAATCTCGTTCTTTTATATAGTTTTCTACAATGTCAATCACCTGGTCACTCTCAATCAGTCCAAATTCGTTTCTCAAATCTATGTGGGTAATTTCCACATATTGTCCTTGGATTTTTGACCTTACACCACCATTTAAATAAGTATAATTTGGATCTTCCAAGTGATTGTACAACTCTCGAATTAGCACTGATGAGAACATGTCTGTAATTATGACGGAAAGTATACCTGCCTCGGCGAGTAGATCATATATGTGTTCGTGTCTTGGAAGGTCAAACTCCACCACCTTAGCTACTCCAATAAGTGACTTTTCAATGCCCGGATAACTTTGGTATGACGAATGGGAGTCACCAGAAGTACTTCTCCGTGCTCTAGAACTTGATGTCATCTCTTTACCCGACCAACCTTCATATCTCAAAAAAAAAAAGATTTTTAAACCGACAATAAGATGTACCGTCTCATTCCTCCAGATCTAAAAAAAAATTTGTTCTTTTCGTTGTCGTTGACGAAAGCTAGATGTCATTTAGCGACATCATCAAAACTTCAAACAGATGAAATCTAGAATTTTCTAACTATACTTTGTATCATGAAATCTAGTATTTTCATAGATCTACACATATATCTCAGATCTCTTCTCAAAACTTCACAAACACAAAATGACCTACTTAAACTAAGTTTTTATTCAAAAATTATTACCAAAATTTATCACAAACCCATACATTCTCTTAGATCTAGGACTTCCTTTCTAAAACTTCACAAAAATGAAAAGGAATCCTCAAATCAAGTTTCAATTTCAAAAATATCAACAAAAATTAACAAAAAACCATAAACTTACCTCAATCCTTGGATTTTCGGCGACTTCCTACATTAGCTCTCGCGCAAACCCTACAGGAAATGCCTCCCAGATCCATTTTTTCTCGGATTCACGATCTTTTATCATTTTTTTTGATGTCGTCGACGACACCTTGATGTCGTTTTCCGACATCCACAAATGGGAGTCAAAATTCTTTTGACAATTTTTTTTATGAACATTGTTTAAGAAACATCAATTTAAAAGTTCGCACATCCAATTTTTTTTCTTTTTCTATTAAACAAATTAAACCAAAATATGATCTTTATTGTTAATATCAAGCATGAATGAATTCTATTATTTAGAATTATTTACAATGTTACAATTTATTTCTTCAAATTACTATGAACATTGTTTTGTTTATCATGCTTTGATATATCCATTTAAAGTGCATAAATTGTATTGACAAATATGTGTAGAACCAAGCTTAGCATGCCTCTAAGTATGAGTAAATGTATTATGCTTGATAATGATACCTTTAATGATACCTTTCACTCACTTATTTTGGTAATCAACAAGTGTGTTTAAATCTAAAAATGCTTGTTTGTGTTTTGTATTTGTACAATAAATTAACACTTGCATAAGTTTATTACCTCCACTACATTTGAATTGCACTTATGATATTTCGAAAAGTGGTTAAGTTTCAAAAATTATGGGTTTGCAAACAAGTGTATTCGGAGAATGTTGTCGCACAAATGTGAAAAAAAAATTATATATGTAGACAACTATAACTCCACCAAGCACTACTTGAACCTCCTGATAAGTCTTCATAAGCATTGTGAGGTTGAGCACCTTGGAAAGAATAGTAAAGTGTCTTGTGCAAACCTTCGTTTTTACACCATTTTTCTCTAACAATATGTGCATTAAAGTGTGTAAACGAAAATATACTTGTGTTTTATTGTGCACTTTACTCTACACATGTCTTGTATTTTGTGATTTAAATCCATTGTTAACATTGCTCAAAATACACTTATGTGCACATCATTATCTTTCATAACACTTCTTCTCATGAGTATTGGATCCTAATGCTATCTCTATACCACTCTTTATATAAGAAATACACTAGATAACCTATCACGATCTCTACAATGTTTTTGGTATCTCTTACACTTCAAATTCAGTAGCATTGTAGTATATTCTCTTTCTGATATATTTATATCATGCTTGATAAATTTATGAACACTTATGAGATTTGACAAAGGTTACAACATCTTTACAATTTGAACTCAAACTCATATTTATACTTACGATTTTCATACTTACAATCCAATGTTTCTGATAATCTTCCGCTAGCCTAAATCTCGTATTAATTTCATGTGAAATCTCTAGACTACTATGTTTAAACTCTTAAACATTACCTATATTATAAAAGGTCAATCATGGTTCCTCACTCCTAAAGATTGCATCATTATTTCCCTAACCCTAATTTCTTTTAATAATACCAAAAGGGGGAGAATTATTCTTGTAAGAAAGAAAGAAATCATTCCTAAACACATTAATTTAGGGGGAGTACATACTTAGGGGGAGAATATATATAAGGAGTTGAACATTCTAAACACATTAATTTCTTATCCTATGTAGGGGGAATACACACTTAGGGGGAGAATACATATATGGGAACTTCATCCGAATAACGTCATCGCACAACCAATTATTTAGTCTTGCTTATCTTATATCACTTAATAGGACACTCTGATTTCTTTCAAAGTGGATTTGTTATTATCAAAAGGGGGAGATTATTGGAACATGATTTCCGAACTCCTTGGTTTGCTAATATCAAATCCCAGGTGTGTTTGATCCTATTTTCTCTATGGTGTGCAGGTATAATAGGTATGCAACTATGCTAATTATTGTTTGGAGCTCAGAATGAATAGTCTAGAAAAATCACTGTCGTCTGCGACAGCTAGATATCGGAATCTGACATCCCACGTCTCAGCGGTTTCCACACGTTCTGCAAGTTCCATGCACTATCGAAATTCTGACACGATGTCGTCGACGATAGCTCCATGTCTCAGCGGAAACCGTCACGTCGTGCGCATACTTCGTTTGCATGGGACACGTGTCAGCTGGAGGAGATAACATCGGCGGACGACAACTAAATTTAGTCGACGACATCAAGAATTTATATATTGACTCATTTTTCATGGAGGAAAAGTTACACACTATTTTGGAGTACCAATTCCCGAGTGCTTTTCATCAGAGATCTTCAGAACTCTAAGAACTCCCATTTTGGCAAGAACGTTCAAGAGCGAAGAAGAGACGGTCCGTGCGCAGTATCTCAGGCAATCTTTGCAAGGATTCGACATCGTCTTCAGAGCTTCATATTTAGTGAGTTTCATTTCTTAATCTCTATTTTGTAATTTATTTTATCATCTCGTAATCCGTAGGAGAAATCACCGCCTTATGCATGGCGTCTAAGTCCGTGTGTGGCTTAGGGGAAATTGCCGCCTTGTGCGTGGCGTCTAAGTCCGTGTGTGGCTTAGGGGAAATCGCCGCCTTGTGCGTGGCGTCTAAGACCGTGTGTGGCTTAAGAGGAAATCGCCACCTTGCGGGTGGCGTCTAGGTCCTTGTGAGGCTTAGGAGTAAATCACCGCATTGTGTGCAGCATATAGATCGTGGAGAGATCTAGGGGGAGGCTAGTAGCAAGATCTAAGAAGAGATTCGCTAATAGCCGACCGGTCCTTGGTTTAAGGACCAGTAAATTGAAAAGAATTTTATTTTTATCATAGCCTTGATTTTAAGCTTTATTAAGATCGACAATCCTTTGTATTCATCACTTGTGGAAATAAAATTTGATTTCCAATTTATTATGATTTTCTAAGTGCTTATTTGGGTTGTCTACAAATCTACTTGTTTATCCGTTAAAATTATCATAATATATTAGAAAAATTTCAAAGTAAATTTTATCCCTTATTCACCCCCCCTCTAAGGGCACCGCAAGATCCAACAAAAATGTCCTAGAAGATCCATTCCCCATACTGCGAACGGCCATGGAGTCATGATGGACTTCAAATGCTGAGCAGGCTGATGCTGGAGCGGAGCAAATTTCTGACATTGAATGCATGATGAGTCCCATTTATATACACATATTTGGACTCATCTGGGCTTATTTTCACGCACATGCACTTCATTTTATGCACATTATTGCTTATATTTCACTTGAACACATTTCTTCACGAAGTGCTCATTTTGGCCCATTATGGTGTGCAATTGCGCACTATTCTGCTGGGGGTAAGCACATGATGCTCCCCATGTCTTTATTTTGTTGTTATTATATATTTCTGTGTGCTGGTGGTATGTTCCCCAGCTGGTTGGTTTATATTGCAGGTGGGCAGATCTTCATTCTATAGGAATTGTAACCTGGAGAAATCGCATGGTCGTGCGATTCCTTGACACACGATTTCATCAAATGTGTGATTCCTACAATCCTTATAAATGGTGATCTGCCCCGGCTCGTGCGTTTTGTTCATGCACGGTCAGTTTTGATTGTGCGTGAGCAAAATCGCACGAGTTTCCCTCTTTTTTCTAAGAATTTATGTCATTTTGCAAATTTCCAGATCGCACGATAGTGCGTTTATCCTTCACGCACGATCTGGTTGATCGTGCGTGTTCATTTACGGCCCAAAACAACATTCTGAATTTGTTCGTGCGTTTTTACGCACGGTCGTGCGTTTGGTCGTGCATGAACAAATTCTGCAATCTGTTCTATTTAAACTGCGATTTTTAGGTTTTGAAAGGCCGATTCTGTTCCGCGATTTCTTCCGCCAGAAGGGGCGACAACTCCGTTTTCTTTCCTTATTCCTCCACCTTTTGGCCAAGGCCACCTCACATCATCCAAGCGCTTCAAGGAGAGGATTCTAAACTCATCTTCATCGCCAAGCTAGGAGATATTTGCAGCGGACGTGGCCGGATTGTAGTTTACCGGAGAAGACGGGTCCATTGGGAGGAGGCCGGGAGGAAGCTCCGGCTCAAGATTGGCGTGAAGAACAAGCCCGGGGCACCTCCCGATGGTGGGCGGCGATGGAGGGGTGAAATCGGGCGGAACGGAGCAGGAAACGGCGGACTCGGGCGGAAGAAAATCGAAGATCCCGACCTAATTCGCGAGCAGGTCAATTTATAGGCGCTGGAATAAACAGTACGCACGGTCATTGGCGCACGACCTGTGGTCGTGCGCACTAGAATCCTGTGATCGTGCGCCTGCCTGGACGGAGCCTGCAAGGTAAGAAAATTATAAAATACAATGTTCGCACGACCAGTGGCGCACGACCAGTGGTCGTGCGCGCTATCGTAAGTGGTCGTGCGATAAGGAAGTGATAGCTGGGACCGAGCTAGGACGCGGATTGATAACCCGACGATTCCTACCAAGAATCTACAGCAAGCCTCCGGATTCGGTCGTATCTCTTGCATTTTTCTCTTCTTAGGTTATTGTTGCTTGCAGTGTAATTTTATATTTTATGATGATGTTTGTACTATGCACTTGCTTTAATTTGTATTTCATTGTTTAACAATGATATCATTTATGTATGAGTGCTTGAGGTGAGCTATTGTGGTGATTATGGTGTGAGAGATTTGGGTTTGCTACACTAGCAATTGCTAGGTGTGAGCTTTGTGACGAGGTGCTTGCGACCCTCATTCCGCCGGTGTGACCCACTCCATCCGTAAGCCTACTCTTCCATCCGCCAAGCGAATCGGTGCATAGCGACCCGTGTAGTAATCCATCCGCCCGGTGAAGCAGTGCGATCAAGGACTGCATAGGAGTAGTTGTAATATTTTCTCTTTATTTCCACAAACCAAATCACCCCATTTCGCTCCCATCCAACCTAAAGGACTTCGATCTCAAGTCCTTCCTCGAACGTTAACTCCACCTTATTGTGTTCCTTGAGAGATTCGATACTTGGGGATTCACTCCCACAATTTATATTACTTGAACGATCGGTACACTGCCGTTTCGTGTCGTAGTCTTGCTACCGCCTATAGCAGTGTGCTAAGATTTGCGCATCAAGTTTTTGGCGCCGTTGCCGGGGAACACAGTCGTGTGAGTTTTTTGGAGAGGGAGAATCTGAGATTTAAGCCCTTCCATTTGTGTATTGCATTCTTTTGTTTTATTTCTTCTTATTCTATTTTCCTGTTTTTATTAGGTTGTTTAGTAAATTTTTGTAGGGTGTACTATTTTGCACAATAGTGTTTTCCATTTGAATCTTGTTATCTTCACATTATGTGGGCTTCTTTTAATATTCATTACCGCTTTTGTGGAGATATATTGCAAGCTAGTGATAGATGTCCAAAGGGAGATAATAGCCCTAGTACTCAAGGCCCAGCATATGGAGCACCGACTTTATATGGTACTCCATATGGTGCGTGTAAGTCCTATGGCTATTCTTCTGAGCCTTTACCGTCGCACTTCTTTTCGGCTTCAGCACCTGCTGTGCCAAAGAAGCCCGCAAGACAGTGCTTGTTTTGTCAGAGCATGGATCATGCTTTGAAGGATTGTGCTGCATTCCATCGCCAATTAGACGAGGATGATGAGTCGGATATTCGGATCGTCCCGACTCCTACTTCTGGCAGCATACCTTCAACATCTGGTTATGTGTCCGTGTCACCTTCAAGTTTTGAAGGGAATGATGTGGACACAGTCACTATATGTGTGGCTGATCTAGACTTTGCCATTGCAGAGCCCATCTCCCCTGTACATATATCACCATGCATATATTCGATTCTTTGTGAGGAATCAATACTTGATTCTTTTTTAAGCCCTATCCCTCCCCCTATTGTGCATTCTATTACATTTATTTCTGATAACATTGTTGAAGATGCGTCGCAAGGGGAGGCTGACGATCTTTGTGTTGCGCCTATTCTTATGGAGGAGTACAACCTTCTAGGTGAAGAGGATTTTTCCTCAACACCGGTGGAGGAAGTGCAAATCCTGGAGAAGGCCACCATTGATCACACCAAACCTTGCGGCATTGTCAACAATGCCGACATTATTTTACTCTCCCAACCTGATGGGAGTGAGACCGGGACCACTCCCCCGCTTGATTTTTATTTAAGTCATTATTCTTGTTTGTTTCTTGATCCCCCTTCTTCATCTGAGCCTGTGCAGGTTGAGTCGTCACCGGTACCCCAGGAGGACTTGGAGCATGATGCTCAAGTCAATGAGGAGCGTAACCTCATATGTGAGGAGGTTGACCCCTCCTCCATAGTGGAAACCCCACTCATTACCTTTTCCTCCTGCCACCTCCATGAAGACGACACCTTGCTAGGCAAGGATAGTTTTGGTGAGATGAGTGAGGATTCCTCCTCTTCTTACTTTTTATTCCCTCTACCTGTGACGAGCGGGTATTATTTATATTCGGGTAGAGGCATGACTGTTCTCTCGTCGTATCGGTACCTGCTACCGACACGCATATTAGAACAGTTTCTTGTGCACTTTTCTTTTCATAGACCCATTACCTAGAACTGTTTTCAATTTGAATAAGTCGTGCTGGGATGACATTAACCCCAATAGTTATCTTACCTTTTCCTGTATTTTTATTTTCATCTAGTTTAGTTTAGTTAGTTGTATTTCATTTTGCTTTGTACATTTTCTTTTGATTTTGCGGAGCTCACCCCTGCAGGTCCTTCTTCTAGCTGGCGGATGATGCAACTTTTCTTGGTTTACACGCCAATCTTCTGGTATGCTCACTTATGAGCATTGGGTACTCTCTTTCCCTAGACTTCATTTTGAATTTCATGGTCTTATCTTATGTTTGATTGCTTAGATTAAGTCTGGGGAGAGCTGCTTTTTATTACCCATTGTGCACGCACATGTTGCATTGCATACTAGAAGTAACTTTATCGCATTTATTTAGTATTGTTCATCATTTCCGCACACCACATCGCCCACTTGAGCGTGTACTCATCTGTATGCATGCTTTGAGTTGAATTTAATTCTTCTGCATATTTGGGAAAGGCTAGGTGATGGCTTTGGACTATGTAGCGGAGTAAAATGTTGACTCAAGTAGTGCTCCTAGTCGAGTGCTCGGTTGCATAGAAATTTGTGTAGATTAGACTTCTTTTTATACTTATGGTTTTATATTTTTCTATTAGTGTAAATGTTGTTTACTCTACTCAATTGGTGAACGCGGTGCGAATCAAACTGTAGCATAGGGATGTGTGTAAACGATCGTTAGACTCGTATTGCTTGAGTCGGGAGAAAGGAGAATCTTTCTCGGTGGCTAGAACTTGCCCCAAGCGATTCTTGAAACATTGACATAGGATAGTTCTAGTGCGTGAGAGTGACGTAGGCCGTATTCTGGCCTGGTTGAGCCTTTGTGCCATTCCTGATATCGTCTACCCTTGCTAGCCCCTTTGTGCCTACCACATTCTTTTGGTTCAGCTCCACTATTGTTCACCAAAGCCTAAGCTCCAATCCTAGTCGCACACCCAGATGCAAGCACGTTGTCTAAATTTTAAATTGGTTGTGTTGATTGTGGAAATACAATGTGAAAGTATGGATGTGCATCTTTGAAAATTTGCTGAAATCACTGAAGAAAGAAAAAGAAAAAAAAATATATAAGAAAAAGATTTGAAAAAAAAAAGAAAAGAAAAATGAAAGAGTTTAATTGAAAATCTTTGTGAGATATATTTTGGGAGTAGGCGGTGCACACACACATGTTTTCAAGTTCAAGTCTGGGGGTGTGGTGCACCCGCGCGTATTGTGGATGCTTGGATAGTGCTTTGCACTTGCTCATTTGGGTTTAGGTGTGCTCAGCCTTCGTATTTATCTTTGTTTACCTCACCGTAACCTAAGCCCCATTTCTAACCTAAAGTCCTACCGACTCACGCTATGAACCAATCTAGTGTCGTGGAGAGAATGTGACCGGGCGAGCCTATGGTCACCGACACCGATGGATTTCGGTGGAGTTTGTCCGGCACCCCAATCTTGAGCAATGCTCATCTCAGCGCTTAGTTTACTTTTTCCGTATGCGTGACCGGATGATTCACCATAGTTCACCATTTTGAGTGGTTGTAATATGCTTTTACTCATTTAGAAATCTATAAACTGTTTGTGTATAATGAGAAATCTTCTCTATTATATTTCTTATGCACGTGAGCATGCGACTTCGCATGGTACTCTGTATTGTAATTCTAAGCCATCTACTTTTCTTTCCCCGCCTGCTTAGGATTTGTTTGCTCGGGACGCGCAAACAGGTAAGTCTGGGGGTGTGATGAGTCCCATTTATATACACATATTTGGACTCATCTGGGCTTATTTTCACGCACATGCACTTCACTTTCTGCACATTATTGCTTATATTTCACTTGAACACATTTCTTAACGAAGTGCTCATTTTGGCCCATTATGGTGTGCAATTGCGCACTATTCTGCTGGGGGTAAGCACATGATGCTCCCCATGTCTTTATTTTGTTGTTATTATATATTTCTGTGTGCTGGTGGTATGTTCCCCAGCTTGTTGTTTATATTGCAGGTGGGCAGATCTTCATTCTATGGGAATTATAACCTGGAGAAATCGCACGGTCGTGCGATTCCTTGAAGCATGATTTCATTGACTGTGCGATTCCTACAGTCCTTATAAATGGTGATCTGCCCCGGCTCGTGTGTTTTGTTCATGCACGGTCAGTTTTGATCGTGCGTGAGCAAAATCGCACGAGTTTCCCTCATTTTTCTAAGAATTTATGTCATTTTGCAAATCTCCAGATCGCACGGTCGTGCATTTATCCTTCACGCATGATCTGGTCGATCGTGCGCGTTCATTTACGGCCCAAAACAGCATTCTGAATTTGGTCGTGCGTTTGTAAGCACGGTCGTGCATTTGGTCGTGCATGAACAAATTCTGCAATCTGTTCTATTTAAACTGCGGTTTTTAGGTTTTGAAAGGCCGATTCTGTTCCGCGATTTCTTTCGCCGGAAGGGACGACAGCTCCATTTTCTTCCCTTCTTCCTCCACCTTTTGCCCAAGGCCACCTCACATCATCCAAGCGCTTCAAGGAGAGGATTCTACACTCATCTTCATCGCCAAGCTAGGAGATATTCGCAGCGGACGTGGCCGGATTGTAGTTTACCGGAGAAGACGGGTCCATTGGGAGGAAGTGGCAGCCTTCCTCTACCCCGGATGATAGCTGGGACCGAGCTAGGATGTGGATTGACAACCTGACGATTCCTATCGGGAATCTACAGCAAGCCTCCAGATTCGGTCGTATCTCTTGCATTTTTCTCTTCTTAGGTTTTTGTTGCTTGCAGTGTAATTGTTGGAGTTACCATTGTGATCTAGAAGTGGTCAAACATGTAATTTCACTGCCAACACGATATGAGCATGCAGGGTCGCACATAAGATCATGTGGAGAAGTTGGAAGATTGACTGTGTTGGTAAAGGTTACCAATCACCATATAGAATCGGGGAGGTAAAACAAATGTTGCTGTCGGGATTCGTCGGAATTCATCGGATATGATTCGTCGAAATTCGTCGGATATGATTCGTCGGAATTTGTCGGATTTTATTCGTCAGAATTCGTCGAATATGATTCGTCGGAATTCGTCGAATTGTTCCGTGGAAACTCGACGAATGCTGATTCGTGAAATCCCGACGAATTGTTACAGAAACCCCAATTTTCTGTATAGACTGCGGATAGCGATTCTTCTAGGTCTGTTTATGCTTCGGGTATAAATAGAACCTGTTTTAAGGGTTCTTCTTGCTTATGCGAACAAAAGGCTCGGCCGACGGAAGATTTCCTCCCGAACCCAGACGGAAGAGTTCCGCCGCCCCGTTCGCCTCCGCAGACCTCCCTTCCGGCGATCGTCGCCGCGATTGCTCTTCCTGGAACGAATCTAGCAGTTCGTGGAAGCGCAAGGTGCAGTCTTCTTCTCCCGGCTCGTGTGGATCTCTGTAGGGTCGTGGACATTATTCCGTGAAACTCTCTTGCCGACAGAACTCAACTCGTGGAGCATCTAGGTTGGATTTGATCCAACTCCACTAAGGTAATTTATGCCTAGTATTTTTATTAGCTTCTTGATTCAATGTCCATGGCCCGATCCAAACTCTTTTGGGTTGTTCTCTTTATTTCCGCTGTGCCTGCATATGATGTATGGTTGTAGAAAACCCAACAGTGGTATCAGAGCCAGGTTACTGTCATGAATGTTATTTCAGAAGTTAGGTTATTCCAGTACGTGCAAATTTAGGTATTATGAAGCGTTCTAAATGTCAAGATTTCTTCCTGGAACATCAAAAGTTGATGATATTTCCGCTGCCCCTTGGACCCCGTTAGGGGCTCTGCCCCTAAGACCCCGCCAGGGGTGCGGCCCCTTGGAACCCCGCCAGGAACGTCTGGGATTTTGTGGTAATTTCTAATTGTTAGAAATTGTTGTCTCCTTAGCAGTAACCGTCCCTCAAGTGGTTAATGAACCCTTGTATTGTTTTGGATTTTGAATCAAACAATGAGAGACGAGCTTGTCTACTATTTTAAGTCGAGTTGTATTTGCCTTTGTCCAATGCATGTATATCTGAAGATTTGGAAGAGATCTAAATGTCCAGATTTAGCCCTTTCGCCTATCAAAGGTTGATAGTCTTATGTTGTGCACATAAGGGATGCATGTGGATTTTTTAGAAAGCTTGTTTTTCTGTGGATGTGCACATTGATCAAGTGTTATTCATGGTTAAGTGTTAACCTATTATTAAAAATCCCTTCATCAAATATTAAGTGTTCGGATGCCTTCCGAAGGATGACACTCTTCCTGCCTCGATCGATGAAGTGTGGGATTGCCAAAGCAAGGTGCATTAATCTATCTTGGTAAGGGTGCGAGCGGATAATTGTTATATCCCACTATCGACATCGGGTGTAACTTAACTAGGTGACCTCAAAGGTTGAGTGCCTAGAGGCATAGGGTTGGCATGCACCATATGATGGATGCGAATAAGGAGTTATTCACCAACCATACAAGAGTTGCATGAGGATGCATTGGCAAGCGTTGCCTACCTAAATAACTGCATAGTGAGAGAAAAGCCAAAGCTGACTCATTGTGTTGGTGAAATACGGGTCTTGTCCACTAAGAGAGTAGCTCGCATGGACTCTCTGAATTGATAGTGAGGGCTATCAATTTGAATAAAATAGTGGGAGTATTTAATTGAAGTCCAAATTAAAATAAATTGTATTTTGAAATTTTGGTATTGATTAAATTCTGCATGAATTCTTGTAGAATTCCATGGCAAGTGGTTCACATTCCACCTTGTCCCTGAGAGCTATCCTTGAGAAGGACAAGCTAAGTGGGACGAACTACATGGACTGGTATAGAAACCTGAGAATTGTTCTC
Source organism: Dactylorhiza incarnata (assembly GCA_033032865.1). Classification (NCBI taxonomy): domain Eukaryota; kingdom Viridiplantae; phylum Streptophyta; class Magnoliopsida; order Asparagales; family Orchidaceae; genus Dactylorhiza; species Dactylorhiza incarnata. Next base: position 8,549,405 of record JAWHQI010000068.1, read on the forward strand.
AGGCAAGAGCGAAAGCTCTACGTCTTGGAAGAAGAAGCCCCCGAGGTGCCGACCAGGAACTCGTCCCGTGTTGATAAGGATGCTTATAAGAAGTATACCGATGATGCCTTAAACGTCAAGTGCCTTATGCTTGCCACCATGAACTCTGAGCTTCAGAAGCAACACGAGAACATGGGGTGCAAGGAGATTGACGAGCACCTAAAGAAAATGTTTCAAGGGAAAGCTCGTCAAGAGAGGTTCGATGTCACAAAGGCATTATTTCAGTGCAAAATGGGAACTCGAGACTCGGTTGGTACTCATGTACTCAAGATGATTGGGTATATAGAGAACCTGGAGAGACTGGGTTTTCCTCTGGGTCAAGAGTTGGCCACGGATCTTATCCTGCAATCGTTGCCGGATAGTTATGAGCAGTTCGTCTTGAACTACAACATGAATAAAATAGATAAGACACTGCCCGAGCTCCTAGGCATGTTGCAAACTGCCGAGATAAACATGAAGAAGGCCAAGCCTGCTAGTCCCATATTGATGGTACATAAAGGCAAGGGTAAGGCCAAGGGCTTCAAGAAGACGAAGGTGGGACCTAAGTCACATCTTGAGCCCAAATCTTCTGCGCTAAAAAAGAAGAGCACCGTGAAGGAAGGGAAATGCCACCACTGTGGCAAGGCTGGTCATTGGAGGAGGAATTGTCCTTCGTACATTGAGGGTCTGCAGAAAATGAAGGGAGGTATGACTTCCGCTTCGAATATTTACGTTATAGAGATAAACCTTTATGCTCCTTCATCTTGGGTATTGGATACCGGATGTGGTTCTCACATTTGTACAAATGTGCAGGAACTGGGAAGGAGGAGATTGCTGAGTAAAGGAGAGGTGGACCTGCGCGTCGGCAATGGAGCAAGAGTTGCTGCTGTAGCCGTAGGGGTTTACCGTCTTTCTTTGCCCAGTGGGCTTGTAATAGAACTTAATAATTGTTATTTTGTTCCGACCATAACTAGAAACATTATATCCATTTCATGCTTAGACATGATTGTATTTTCTTTTATAATTAAGAACAATTGTTGTTCTATATTTAAGAATGATGTTTGTTATGCTGTAGCTCAATTGTTTAATGGTCTTTATGTTTTGAACCTGGACCATCTGATCTATAATGTAGATAATAATAAAAGACTAAGAACAAATGACTCAAATCCTACATATCTCTGGCATTGTCGTTTGGGCCATATAAACGAGAAGCGCATATCCAAGCTCCATAGAGATGGACTATTGGACTCATTTGATTATGAATCATTTGAGCGATGCGAGTCTTGTTTATTAGGCAAGATGACTAAAGCCCCTTTCACTGTTATACTGAGAGGGCTGAGGATCTTTTGGGTATAGTACATAGTGATGTATGCGGACCCATGAGTTCTATGGCTAGAGGTGGGTATTTCTACTTCGTTATATTTACTGATGATTTCAGTAGATACAGATACATGTATCTTATGAAGTGCAAATCTGAAACTTTTGAAAAGTTCAAAGAGTTTAAGAATGAAGTGGAGAACCAATTGGGTAAAAAGGTTAAAGCACTCCGATCTGATCGAGGTGGCGAATACCTGAGTCACGAGTTCCGTGATCATCTAAAAGAGTGTGGTATTGTATCACAGCTCACTCCACCTAGGACACCGCAGCATAATGGTGTGTCTGAGAGGAGAAATCGTACTCTGTTAGACATGGTACGGTCGATGATGAGTCATGCAGACTTGCCTATTTCCTTTTGGGGTTTTGCTGTAGAGACTGCTGCAATAACATTGAATCGCGCTCCGACGAAAACGGTTCTAAAGAAACCATATGAGATATGGACTGGGAAGCGTCCTAGCATGTCATTCATTAAAATTTGGGGCTGTGAGGCATACGTACGACGTCAAATGCCTGACAAGCTGGAACCCAAATCAGATAAGTGTTATCTGGTGGGATATCCTAAGGAAACGAAAGGATATTACTTTTACCTACCGTCTGAGGGCAAAGTGTTTGTCGCAAGGACGGGTGTCTTCTTGGAGAAAGAGTTCTTATCAAGAAAGACGCAAAAGGTAGAACTTGAAGAAGTTCAAGAACCACAAGTAGTGAATGAACCAGAATTGGATTCTGAGCCAGGACTACAAGATGTTGTAGCTAGAGAACCTGCTCAAGAGACACAAGTCCTACGTAGATCTGGTAGACCAAGATTTGAGCCTGAGAGATATGGATTTCTCGTGTCTCAAATAGGTAATGTGTTGCTTATGGATCATGATGATGAACCAGCGACATACCAAGAGGCTATGAATGGACAAGACACCGACAAATGGCTTGAGGCTATGAAATCCGAAATGGACTCTATGTATACAAACCAAGTTTGGAACTTGGTGGAACCACCTGAAGGGGTACGACCCATAGGGTGCAAGTGGGTCTTCAAGAAGAAGACCGACATGGTTGGGAATGTACAGACATTCAAAGGGAGACTGGTGGCTAAGGGTTTCAAGCAAATTCATGGTGTTTACTATGATGAGACCTTTTCCCCTATTGCCATGGTAAAGTCCATTAGGATATTGCTTGCTATTGCTGCATATTATGACTACGAGATCTGGCAGATGGATGTCAAAACGGGTATTCTAAATGAAAACCTCCTTGAGGAAGTGTACATGACACAACCCGAGGGTTTTGTATCCCCAAATGAAGCCACTAAAATATGCAAGCTGAATAGGTCCATCTATGGATTAAAACAGGCCTCTAGAAGTTGGAATCTTCGTTTTCATGTGAAGATCAAAGAGTTTGGTTTTGTCAAGAATGAAGATGAACCGTGTGTTTACAAGCGAATCAGTGGGAGCGTTGTTGTCTTCCTGATATTGTATGTAGATGACATACTGCTGATCGGGAATGACATGCCTACCCTGAAAGTTGTTAAGAACAACCTAGGGAACTGCTTTTCTATGAAGGACTTGGGTGAAGCAACTTACATACTCGGTATTAAGATCTATAGAGATAGATCGAAGAAGTTGCTGGGTTTGACCCAGAGTACGTACATTGAGAAGGTGTTGAAGCGGTTCAACATGCTTGAGTCCAAGAATGGATTTTTGCCCATGTCTCATGGTGTGAATCTCTCTAAGGACTAGTGTCCAAAATCTTGTGAAGATAAGGACCGCATGAAGTTGATTCCATATGCTTCGGCAATTGGGTCAATCATGTATGCAATGTTATGTACTCGACCCAATGTCTCTTTTTCTTTGAGCATGACTAGCAGGTATCAGTCTGATCCTGGTGAATGTCACTGGATAGCCGTAAAGAATATCCTGAAGTACTTGAGAAGGGCTAAGGATGTATTCTTGGTGTATGGTGGAGAGGAAGAGCTCGTTGTAAGTGGTTACACGGATGCCAGCTTCCAAACTAATAGGGATGATTTGAAGTCTCAGTCAGGGTTTGTGTTTTGCCTGAATGGAGGAGCTGTGAGCTGGAAGAGTTCCAAGCAAGAGACAGTTGCTGATTCTACAACTGAGGCCGAGTATATCGCTGCGGCAAATGCAGCGAAGGAGTCTGTATGGATTAGGAAATTCATCGGCGAGCTAGATGTAGTTCCTAGCATTGTTGGTCCCATAGTTCTCTACTGTGATAACAATGGTGCAATTGCACAATCTAAGGAACCTAGATCCCATCAGCGCTCCAAGCACATACTTCGGTGGTTCCATCTTATTCGTGAGATTGTCGAACGAGGAGATATGAACATTTGAAGAGTGCCGACTGAGGAGAATATTGCAGATCCACTGACAAAGCCTCTCGCGCAGAGAAAGCATGATGGTCATACTAGATCAATGGGTATACGATACCTGAGTGATCAACTCTAGTGGGAGTCTTGTGGGTTGCATGTAAAACATATATTCTGTTGGCTGTTTATTATTTATTCATGTGATGAATTGTGTACCAATTATTTCTTTTTGCAATTAATGGCAAGGTATTTTATTATGATATACTGTTTCTATATGATAGAATAAAATTCGTGATAAATACCTTTAGAATGTTCGCTTCCATAGGACATCAAGTACGTGACTTGAATGTGAGAGCTTATGATTTTGAAGCTTCATTCTTAAAATGTCCCTGGTCGAGGTATCATCGTAGATGCTAAGGGTGATGATGATACATTAAGACTAGCATGTGTGTTGACTGATGACCGGTTCTCACAGGTCATGATATTGTGATATCAAGTCATCACGTGGGTACTTGTTAGTGAACAAGTTTTACTGGACAGACCCAATCTGAGACTACTTTGTGGATTGTTACTTAAATGTGTCACAAGTAGGTCTCATTTGACTATGGTGTTGTGGTCCTTTGACCTGAAGTCACAACATTCATCGAGTGAGGAAGAGAGTGCTTTGATGTCATCTAAAGTCTTCCTTGAAGAAGGTTGATGATAAGGGTGGTCGTTGGGTACGTTACGAATCATTTGGGTGTTTGGGTGTGAGCAGATATGGGATTTGTCCTCCTATATAACAGGAGTTGCATCCATGGGCCCCTTGATGGAATTGGACTGAGAAATGCATGGCCATGCTTGGTTGAGTCAATATGTGATATTGAGCTCACCATTCTCTGGAAGTCCGTTCTAGATCGAGAAACTTGGATTGAGCTATTATGAGGGTGACACGGTCCATGCCTCTAATTCTTTCCGGATGTAAGGGACAAAGGGACAAAGACAACGCTGGAACATTGGTCATAAAGGCTTATGATTTATGAACTCTTATTGCTTGGGGAGCAATGATGCATTGCTAGATGCCGCTCATTGTTTGTGAGGTTTTTGTTTGATACTTTCAAGATCAAGTGGGAGACTGTTGGAGTTACCATTGTGATCTAGAAGTGGTCAAACATGTAATCTCACTGCCAACGCGATATGAGCATGCAGGGTCGCACATAAGAGCATGTGGAGAAGTTGGAAGATTGACTGTGTCGGTAAAGGTTACCAATCACCATATGGAATCGGGGAGGTAAAGCAAATGTTGCTGTCGGGATTCGTTGGAATTCGTCGGATATGATTCGTCGGAATTCGTCGGATATGATTCGTCGGAATTCGTCGAATTGTTCCGTGGAAACTCGACGAATGCTGATTCGTGAAATCCCGACGAATTGTTACAGAAACCCCAATTTTCTGTATGGACTGCGGATAGCGATTCTTCTAGGTCTGTTTATGCTTCGGGTATAAATAGAACCTGTTTTAAGGGTTCTTCTTGCTTATGCGAACAAAAGGCTCGGCCGACGGAAGAGTTCCTCCCGAACCCTAGACGGAAGAGTTCCGCCGCCCGTTCGCCTCCGCAGACCACCCTTCCGGCGATCGTCGCCGAGATTGCTCTTCCTGGAACGAATCTAGCAGTTCATGGAAGCGCAAGGTGCAGTCTTCTTCTCCCGGCTCGTGTGGATCTCTGTAGAGTCGCGGACATTATTCCGTGAAACTCTCTTACCGTCAGAACTCAACTCGTGGAGCATCTAGGTTGGATTTGATCCAACTCCACTAAGGTAATTTATGCCTAGTATTTTTATTAGCTTCTTGATTCAATGTCCATGGCCCGATCCAAACTCTTTTGGGTTGTTCTCTTTATTTCCGCTGCGCCTGCATATGATGTATGGTTGTAGAAAACTCAACAGTAATTTTCTATTTTATGATGATGTTTGTACTCTGCACTTGCTTTAATTTGTATTTCATTGTTAAGCAATGATATCATTTGTGTATGAGTGCTTGAGGTGAGCTCTTGTGGTGATTATGGTGTGAGCGATTTGGGTTTGCTACACTAGCAATTGCTAGGTGTGAGCTTTGTGATGAGGTGCTTGCGACCCTCATTCCGCCGGTGTGACCCACTCCATCCATAAGCCTACTCTTCCATCCGCCAAGCGAATCGGTGCATAGCGGCCCGTGTAGTAATCCATCCGCCCGGTGAAGCAGTGCGCTCAAGGCCTGCATAGGAGTAGTTGTAATATTTTCTCTTTATTTTCACAAACCAAATCACCCCCTTTCGCTCCCATCCAGCCTAAAGGACTTCGATCTCAAGTCCTTCCTCGAACGTTAACTCCACCTTACTGTGTTCCTTGAGAGATTCGATACTTGGGGATTCACTCCCATAAGTTATATTACTTGAACGATCGGTACACTGCCGTTTCGTGCCGCAGTCTTGCTACCGCCTATAGCGGTGTGCTAAGATTTGCGCATCAATGCACTTCTTAGCATAGTTAGCTCCATCTTTCCTTAGCTTGGGCCAAAAATATCCCTGCCTCAAAATCCTTTTTCTAGAGTCTGTGCTCCTTAATGACTACCACACTCACATGAGTGTATTTCTCTGAGAACAATCGAAACTTCTTCTTCTGAGATGCACCTAGATAAAGGAGCTAAAAAAGTTTTTCGATATAAGATACCTGAGATCAGATAATAGTAAGCCGCTTTTAATCTGAACCTTTTTTATCTTTTACACTAGTGTGGAATTCTCCTGATGAAAGATATAGCATAAAGGGATCCATCCAGGAACTTTTATGATCGATCTGCATTACTGACTCTTCCTCAATTGCTGGATGGAAGAGATCTGATGTGGTCCTCCTGATGATAACCCGAATTTAACTAAGTGATCTGCATCTGAATTTTCTGATCGAGGGATATGTTGGATAGTGAAACTCTTGAACTTACCGATCTCTTGCTTTACCATCTTCTGATATTTCTTCAAGACTGGTTCTCTAGTTTCATAGGTGCTGTTTACTTGAGACGCCATAACTAATGAATCTGTTTTGACCTCGATATCTTCGATACCTAATTCTTTGGCGAAACGAAGTCCTGCTGAGAGGGCTTCATATTCTGCCTGGTTATTGGTGACTGAAAAATGAAATTTCAAAGCTTGATTTATTCTAACTCCATTCGGGTTAACTAAGATTACCCCTGCTCCTGAAGAATTTTTTCCTGAAGCCCCATCGACTTAAATTATCCAAGGTATAGGTTTTCCGATATCATCCTCAGATTCATTATTCGTTGTATCAATTAAAAAATCAGCTAATACCTGTGCTTTTACGGCTGTTCGAGGAACATACGAGATATTGAATTTACTTAACTCGATAGCCCATTTAGCCAACCTGCCTGAGTGTTCTGGCTTTTCTAGCACATTCTTCAGGGGTAGATCTATTACTACTTGAATTGAATGGGCTTGAAAATAAGGTCTGAGCTTCCTAGCTGAAATGATAAGTGCTAAAGCAAGTTTTTCTAATATCGGATACCTGGTTTCTACATTTTTCAGGATTCTATTGACGTAGTAAACTGGAAATTGTTTCTTCTTTTCTTCCCTCACAAAAACTGAGCTAATTGCATCGGCTCCAACACCTAAATACAAAAATAAATTTTCTCCCTGACGGGGGCTTTGGAGGAGAGGGATCAATGTTAGTTATTTCTTCAGCTGGGTGAATGCTGAATCACATTCTTCTGTCCACTCAAACTTGGAGGCTTTCGTGAGAATTCTGAAGAAGGGAACACTTTTATCTCCTGATCGAGATATAAATCGGGTTAACCCTACCATTCTACCTCCCAACTGCTGAACCTCTTTTGGCGACCTTGGCGGTGCCATTTCAATAATTGCCTTAAACTTATCTGGATTAGGTTCAAGGCCATCTGGAGTCAAAAGATGTCCTTAGAACTTACCCTTGTTAGCGCCAAAAACACATTTAAACGGGTTTAGCCTCATATTGAACACTCGAAGTGTTGAGAAGGTTTCTTCAAGGTCTTCTAGGTGAACTGAAAACTGTTTACTTTTGATAAGAAGGTCATCCACATTTACTTCGAGATTTCTGCCTTTCTGTTTCTTGAATACGAAATCCATCATTCTCTGATAGGTTGCTCCTGCATTCTTTAAACCAAAAGGTATTACTTTATAACAAAAACATCCATTGTTTGTTATAAAAGAGGTGTGAGGAATATCTGGTGTATGCATTCTGATCTGATGATAACCCGAGAATGCATCTAGGAAGCTCATGTAGTGAAATCCAACTACTGAATCAACCAGAGAATCTATGCGGGGTAAAGGATAACAATCTTTTGGGCAGGCTTTATTGAGCTTGGTGAAGTCTACACACATTCTCCACTTGCCGCCGGGCTTTTTTACCATAACTATGTTTGAGACCCAGTCAGGGTATTGTACTTCCTGGATGAAACCAGCTTTGAGAAGCTTTTGGACTTCTTCTCCAATTGGTTTGGCTAGAGTTTCTGCTACTGCTCGTTTCTTCTGCTGAACCGGTTTAAAAGTTGGATCTATGTTTAAATGCTGACAGGCTATATCAGGATCCATTCCTGGCATGTCATTTGCAGACCAAGCGAATATATCTAGATTTCTGAATAAGCAAGTTGTTAACTCTTCTTTTTCGATTTCGGAAAGTTCGGCACTAATTGAGAGAGTTTTGTTCTCATCTCCTTTTATTGGAATAAGCTGGATACTTTGGGCCGGTTCTAATTGAGTTCCCTCAGCTTTATTTTTATCTTTAACTTCATGATCTTCTAAGATGAATTCTTCTGAAATTTCCATTTCTGACCTGAGTGTATCAGAGAGTAGGTAACCAGCGTTTTTTAGAACAAATGATAAGACAAGAAATAATTGACTTGGAATCAATCTAAGCTAAATGTGGTAATGATAGATAAAAAGGGATGAAGGCAAAGACGTAGTTTATTGACGCATATTTACTTACAAACTTTAGTTCCGAAAGTGCTAAAGGGGGTTTATTGGTTGAGAATAAAAGAGAATTACTGTTGGTTAACAAACAAACTCAAAATTAAGAACTGCGATCCCCTTATTCGGAACACAATGGCACCGGCACTTTCTCTTTGACTCCCAACTGAGGTCCTATGTCAATGAAGCTAACTGTCCTGACATAGCATTCTCGGGCTAGCTTAGGATCACTCCTAACCCTGAACTGCTTTCCCTGGGCAGAGAATTTTAGTGCGAGGTGAAAAGTTGAAACTATTGCCCTATACTGATTAAGGATAGGTCTGCCAAAAATGGTGTAGTAGCTGCTAGGTGCATCTACTAAAATGAACTCAGATTGTTTGATGATCCTCCCATCATCACGATTAGTGAAACTCTTCCTTCGACCTCCTTTTCTTTCCTGAGAAGCCATAAAGAGGGCCTTCAGTAGGAAGCATCTGTTTCCCACTTTTCAGAGCTTCGAAGGTAGGTTTGAACAATAAGTTCACAGAACTCCCAGTATCCACTAGAACCCTCTCGACTGTGAAGTTCTCTATCACAGCCTTGATGACAAGTGCATCGTTAAATGAATTCCCATTGTGTGGAAGATCTTACTTGCTGAAGATGACCACTTCTGGGGTTGGAGCGGAGGAAGAGGCAACAGAGACTTCATCCCTGAAGATTCTTGCTATGCTAGACTTTTTGGAAGATTCAAGTCCAGCACCTCCATGGATGCAAAAGAGCAGACCGTTTTACCCTTCATTTTCTGCCTCCACACATTCACAACCGATATGGAGACTTCCAAAAAGACCGGCATCTTCTACCTCCTGGCACTCCCAACCGACCTCAGCAACGGTTTTCGCCTTCTTCGACTGATCTTCAACTTTTTTGTTGATTAGATCTTGGAGTTTCCCTTCCTTGAGGAGTTTTTCAATCAAGAATCTGAGCGCCATACAATTTTTAGTCTGGTGCCCTCTCTCTTTATGAAACTTGCAATAGAGGTTTTGATTTCATAATTTGATGTCGGTCTTCATGGGGGCTGGTCTTTTGTAGAAGGGTTGTCTTTCAATAATTTCCAAAATCTCTGAAATTGGAAGAGGTAGATCTGCAAAACATTCTTGCGAATTGTTAAAAAGTTGTCTAGGTTGATTAGTGGGAAGGGGTAGGAGGGGAAGACAGGCTAACGACTGAGCCTGGGCTGGTTGCTACCATTGGGTGAGTTGTTGATGGTTGTTGCTCGGGCGATGATGACGAAAATTCCTTCCTCGGGAGACATGAGGTTGATACTCTTGGCGGGTTGTCTTTTGATGTTGTTGAGGGTTCGAAGAAGAAGAAGAGTTGTTTCCACCCTGGTAAGCCATACTGGAAAGGTACGAGATGTATTTTGGGTTGCATATTTCACCTTCAATAAACCTATTCATAGTTGAAATTAATTCTTGGTAAGAATTCAGCTCCTTGGTGGTGACTTTAAACTTCAAAGGGCCTTCTCGTAAGGCATTAATGAATGCGTCTTGATGGAGGACGGGGCCAACATCACGGATACTTAAGATTTCTTCTTGAAATTGAGTGACGAAATGAGCTATTGTCTTAGTTTCTCCTTGTTTGATTTTGAAAAGAGCTGCGGGTCCACTCTTCCGCTTTCTCGAGGTGGCGAATCATAAGAGAAATTATCTCCTTAGATCCGCAAAGTTGGCAACAGTCCTGGCAGGGAGGTTAAAGAACCATTCTCTAGCCTCGCCTCCGAGAGAGGTTACAAACAACTTACACCGAAGAGCCTCAGACAAGGTCCTCATCGAAACTGCAGCTTCGAAAGCCTGCAGATGAGAGATTGGATCGTCCCTTCCGGTGTATACTGGAAGCCTGGGCTCTCTGAAAACCTATCAGAACAGGTTCCCACCTAACTTGTTCTTGTTCTACGAACGGAGATGGTTCTTCCAGTAAGTCGACAGAGCAAGGAGCGACATTTTCCTTAAAATTCAAGTCCTGGGCAGGACTTCCCCGGGCAGCGGCCTGAAAAAATTCCTGCCGAGCAGAAAGCTCGACTCCTTGCGATCGCAGGGGCGCGACAGGTTCAAGAACTGTGCGGTCAAAAACCTGTCCGCAAGTTGGTTGAATGACTGCAGGTGTTGCGGCCTCAACAGCTTGAGGAGCCAATCACTGAGAGATTAGCTCGAGAGTTTTCCCCATCGCTTCCATCTGCTGGGCGGTCTGGAGCTGTACTCGAGCAAACTCTTGATGAGTTTGCTCGAGGGCTCGCTCAAAACATATTTCCAAATCATCTGAGGTCGCGCGACCTGCATCGGTCTGGTTTCTCAACTCTCGGTCTGACATATTTAGACCGCTATACTTCACCGGCAAATCCAAATCAGAAGGTCGCGTGTTTTGTTCTGTTGATGCAAAAATTGCCTTCTCCGCGACTCGTGCTTCGAAAACGGGAATGGGACTATGGATTGCCAGCTACTCGGTCCTTGGCTGTGAAAAATGTTCTTGCAAAAGAAATGGTTAGTGACTAAAAAGAGGTTTGGAACTGACCGAAATTAAGTGAGATAGAGCGAGCTGAAAATTGAGACCGCTTTGCTCCAGCAATCGCCCACTTTTTCTCTTTACCCCTCCTCCCAAAAGTCCTTTTCTTAGGTAGCCCTACCCCCTATTTATAAATGTAAGGGCTGCCTAGATGGGTAGATTTTGAAAATACGGGCTGCCCGAAATTTATGAGAAGTTAGACAGAGGTGAGAGGGTTACCTGTTATTCGATGAAGTGAAATCAGATTGTGCGAGCTTAGGATTGATTGTCGAACCAGAATGACGAGATTCATAAGACGATCTTGTTAGCCAGGCCACGCGGTCTAATTAAATCGGTCTCATATGTTAGACCGTGCGGTCTCCTTAAGACAACTTGAAGCCGCGATCTTCCGGGTGAACAAGTATAGTAGTTCATGGACTCGTCCTCAATTATTCCTCGAACTTGTGAATTTATCTGATTATTAATCAGAATATAATTATGGTCGACACTGTTATTTTAGCAAATGATAAGTGTTTGCCTGTCTTCGTGGAAGATCGCTATTTTGGTCTAATTCACTATTTTGTGTCATTCATTCTCTCAATATGTTTGTCAATCCAATTACCCTATGACAGTTCTTAATTCTTGCTGGGGTGAAATGCTCCTTACGTGGTGTGTTATCACTTTCATTTACACCAAATGTCGAGAGTTTCTTATCCACTAAAGTCTAGACTTGTCTTTCAATTTATGCTTTGTAACTTTGATTCCATTATGTTCAATACACTATCATCAATATGTCGTTTCAGATCAAAATTAGTTCAGCTTCAAGTACCCAGAAAATGGTTATCACATATATGGGGTTTCATTCTCGAGGCCATCAAAGTCATATACCAGTAATCATAGCTGTAACTGAGATCTCCTAAGTTTAGAATAAATATTACATTGTCTGTGAGCATGATGCAGGACCTCGGGGCCCCGACCGCACCCCGTGGCATCACACTAGCTAGCGGACCATGGCCAAGCATGCCTGCCAGAAGGACTGCAGTCCAGGCACCCCAACCCATCTCCACGTCTGTTCTCAGCGCGGCGGGTTGTTGAGGCTGGGGTTGTTAGGAGAGGCTCTTATCAAGGAGGTCTAGGGATAAGGCATGTAGGTCAGTTGGTGATAAGGCCTGTTAGGAGAGATTATTATCAAGTAGGTCTGGGGATCGAGCCCCAGCCTCAACAACCCGCCGCACTGAGAATTTGCGTGGAGACGGTTTGGGGTGCCTGGACTGTAGTCCATCTGGAAAGCGTGCTTGGCCATGGTCCGCTAGCTGGTGTGAAGCCACGGTGTGCGGTCGGGGCCCCGACGTCCTGCATCAGAGCCATTATATTACCAAGGTCATAACACGGTAGAAATTTCATCGTTCAGAATTGCCAGACCTTACCTCTTGACTTCTACTCAATCAAGTTCCATAATCACCTCATGTGTTCCTAATGTCTCAAAAGGTCAAAGATTTAATTTAATATCACCGGTAGTCATTTTATTTTCAAAGGCGGTGGTTCCATGTCTCTACACCTCGCCTGGTATCCTAAGTAAATCATTCATCTATAGGACATGAGAACCTATATTAAGTCCTACTCCCATCTAATCGAAATCCCATTTACGATGATCCTTATTGGGAAAAATACAACCACTGCTTTCATTGTATTATCTATTTTAGTTCACGAAGGATCCTGAGTCTCTCAATGGCTTGTCTTGACCTCCTAATTTCAAAGGCAGGAGGAAAAATCCCAACCAACATTCAAGTTTCTTATCAAGGTATTAGTTCACGACCCTCCTTATTTACCCTTGATGTATTTTAGAAGCTTTTTGTGGTGCACTCATCTAGTTTTCCCCTTGATTAAGCTGCAGAATGGGGTATGCTAGGTTAGGAAGGCTTCCAAAATGGCTGTCAGGGTCTTTGCCCAGCTCTAACTGCTGAACTGGGGTGGTAGTCAGTGGTAGTGGGACCGCAGTCTGTGGGTTAATACACCATGATTTTGAAAGGTTGGCCAAAATCTCATTATCGACTAGACAATTCATGTGATTTTTTTCCTTATGGGCACACCATTGCTTACGCTGCTAGTTTGTCTGCAAACTAAGCTCAAACGGGGCATCCTAGGGTTTATGGACTTCTTTACTTTGGATTGTAAGTAGGCTTAGCTGATACAAGTTTGTAAGACCCTCTTTTTTGTATTCATTCCTGGGTTTTACCGCCTAGAACCGCCGTCTTGCGGTGGCATCAACTAACGAGAAGGTCTCCACCACAATACGCTAATTATGCCGGCTAGTCAATATCATCCAGGCCAAACACATATCACAGTAATATAAGCGTTAAATGAAACAAGTCCACAAAATTATTTTATATATATCATAATACAAATGCCCATAATGAGAAAGCATTAAAATGAATAAGGGGCTTATTGCCAGTACATCAACATCCTCACTACAAAAAGTCACTCGTCTCTGTAGCTGCTGCTGCAGCAATGGGTAGTGGCTGCATTACTTCATCCTGTCCTCCTGTTCTGGTTTCCTGAATGGGGTCCTGCTGCTCTGGCACAATGACATCTAAAATGATATGGTCCACTGACCGTTAGTCAAAATATTAATCCAAATTCCCCATCCCCTCCCCCGGTGACTCCTAAAGACCAGGCGGGAGGAGTGAAAAGGGATGGACATCAAAGCAGATGTAACAAGCAGGTGACATGGTGCCTATCTAACAGTAAGGTATGCTATCCTATAGTAGGGCTCTACAAAAATTGTGGCTAAGGAAGGGTGTGTTGGATCTTGCGGCGCTCTAAGAGGGGGGGGGGGGGGGGTGAATAAAGGCTAATATTTACTTTGAATATTTTCGAAAATATTAAGATAATTTTGCAATGATAAACAAGTAGATTTTTACACAACCTAAATAATCACATAGAAAATCATGAGGAAATTGGGAATCAAATTTTATTGGCAAAATTATGATATCAGTCCCTAAACTTTGCTCCTTTTTTGGAAATCAGTCCCATAACTATTTTTGTAAGGAAATCACCCCCCATTTTTTCTAAAATAAGTGAAATCAGTCCCTCTTTCTACTTTCCGTTAAATGGATTAACGGACGGTTAAATCTCTGAATTTATTTTAAAAGTAACACACTACTGTGCCATCAATATTAAAATAATCAGATAAATTTATAAAAAAACATATTTTAACAGCGGATTCCAGTTCTGTTATTAATTTGAGGGCTATATAGTGGGAATAAGTAGATCGAAAAATAGTTTATTCCCTTCTTTATTATCAAGTGATTTCTGATCTCATCTCACCATCAATATATTTTCACAAATTTCTCCATACAAAAATTATTGGATCTTTCAGCATCCAATAAGGAGGAGCTTTTGGCGCCCAGATCTTTGTCTTCCGACGTCGTCGTCCTCCTGGGGTCTTAGAAACCTTGCCATCAAATTAATAACAGAATTGGAATCTGCTGTTAAAATATGTTTTTTATAAATTTATTTGAATATTTTAATATTGATTGCACAATAGTGTGTTACTTTTAAAATAAATTCAGTGATTTAACGATATCAGTTATTGCATTTAAGGGAAAGTAGAAAGAGGGACTGATTTCACCTATTTTATAAAATATGGGGATTGCTTTCTTTCAAAAAATAGTTATGGGACTGATTTCCAAAAAAAGAGCAAAGTTTAGGGACCGATATCATAATTTTGCCAAGTTTATTTTCACAAGTGATGAATACAAAGAATTATTGATATTAGTAAAGCTTAAAATCAAGGCTATGATAAAAATAAACTTCTTTTCAATTTACCGGTCCTTCAACCATGGACCGGCCGGCTATAGCGTATCTCTTCCTAAATCTTGCTACTAGCCTCCTTATAGATTTCTCCACGTTCTAGACACTGCACACAAGGCCGCAATTTACTCCTAATCAACACAAGGACCTAGATGCCATGCGCAAGGCGGCGATTTCCCCCTAAGCCACACACGAACTTAGATGCCACACACAAGGCGGCGATCTCCTCCTTCGATTACAAAATGATAAGATAAATTAAAAATTGAAATTAAGATATGAAACTCTCTAAATATGAAGCTCTGAAGATGGCGTTGAATCCTTGCAAAGATTGCCTGAGATGCTGCGCACGGACCATCTCTTCTTCGCTCTTGAATGTTTTTGCCAAAATCAGAGTTCTCGAAGTTCTGGAGCTCTCTCGGTGAAATGCACTCCGGAATTGGTACTCTAGATTGGTGTATCATCTATTCTCCATAGAAATCGAGCCAATATATATTTCTGATGTCGTTGACGACATCTAGCTGTCATCTGCCGACGTTATCTCCTCCAGCTGCCACGTGTCCTATGAGAACGAAGTTTTTGCGCGACGTGACGGTTTTGGTTGAAACGTGGGCTGTCGGATTCTGATATCAATTTCAGAATTCCGGTAGTGGACGAAACTTGCAGATCATGTGGAAACCGCTGAGCTATCATTGATGAATCTAGCTGTCGCTGACGATATTAATTTGGTCTCGACTATTCATTCTGAGCTCCAAACAACAATTAGCATAGTTGCATAGTTATTATACCTGCACATCATAGATAAAATAGGATCAAACATGTAACATCCCCCAAACAACTAGACCCCCAAGTTGGTTTTGTCATGACTAGGTCATGACAAAACCATAGGAAGAGATTAAGACCATGTGAGCTTGGCTGAGAGGAAGAAAACCCAAGTGGTCTACAGATAGCAGTTTTCAGATACCTAGCCTAGAGTTGGGCTTTAGGACCTCACCTTGAAACTTGACCCCACCATAGTATCCCTAACCCATTAGGTGTCCCCTTGGAGCACCAGGGACCCATTGGGGTCAACCAAAGAGGCCAAATTGACCAAAGTCAACCATAACCCTAAATTGGTCAAACTAACTCAATTAGGGCCAATTGGCCCCCACCATGCCAAATTGACCCTGTCCCTACCCTCATATGGACACTAGGGACCTAATGGACCAAAAAGCCCCATCATGGGACCTCCAATCTGGCCAATTTTACCAAAGTCAAATCTAGCCCTAATTTGGTCAAAAGTGTCGTATTAAGGGGCAATTCACCCTCACCTTGACAAATTGGCTGCACCTAAACCTTCCTAACCCATAAGAGAGTCCAATGGGTCACTATCCACCCATTGAGGTCAACCCTAGTGGTCAATTTGACCAAAGTCAACCTTAGCCTAAGTTTAGGTCAAAATGACCTACTTTACCCAAATTGAACCCAATCCACTTGAGCTAGACCCAATTGATGTGGTCCACCAGCTCATGGGGATTGAATGCTGCTGAGTTGGCCATCAAATTTGAAGAGAGTCAGCCAGGAGAGAGAGCCCAATTTGGAAGAGAGAGAAAGAGAGGGGAGTTATTGGGGAGGAAGAAGAAACACCCAATCTGAGCAATTGATAGCTCCTTTCCTCTCCCCTTGGGGAGAGGAGAAGTTTTCAGCTTCTTCCCGACCTAATTGATGGCCAATTCATCCCCCCAAGTATAACGGAAATCCTAGTAATGGCCATTAATGGCTTTCAAGAATAAAGCCACCCCAAGCTCGAATTGAAACCCCCATTACGTTCAGTGATCAGAGAGGAAGAGAACCCCCAACTTTCTAGTGAGAATCATGCAGAGGAGGCCTATATAAGCATGGCACCAAAAGCTCCACCACCGGCAATGGTGACATGTCGGAATACGCATCACCAAGCCCCAACATAAGTTCGATCCGCTTCCTCTCCTCTAGTGCTAGATCCTCTGATGATTTGGGGCTTGATCCGAGCTCAATTGGGCTCGGATTGTTCTTCCGAAAGGGCTTGTTTTGAGCCCTCTTTCCCCTCCCCGAAACCCTACTCCGACCACCACTGGCCAGCAAGGGACCACCTATCGTTCCACCACCTCAACGGAGGTGGTGGTGGCACTTGCCGGCCGGGGAGAGGTTAGGGTGGCCGGGAAATCATCCCGCAAAAGTGCCCAGGATGGGCTGTCGCACGCCGCCCATTGATTGGGGAAGATGAATGATAGCCGTTGGATCTGCCGCAATCTGCTATCCGGAGTATTGATTAGTTATGTTATATAAACATTTCATTTTTGTCACACAGTTTGCAGTATTTTCTTTTAATTATTAAAAATACTTGACTACCTCTGATGAAAAAGTGCCCAACATAAACTTTGTAGCCCATGGTGTGTAGATTAAAATAAAATTTGTTTCAGGCCAATAGGAACACTTTAGCCCCCTGTAGAGCTATTTTGGTAGGACTGGTCCCTAGGGTAGGGCATTCACAATTCTTTGAATAACTTTTGATTGGGTCATGGGATTGACTTGAAAATTTAAACCTAGGCTACTTGTATCAACCCCCGCATCATATCCAAAGATAGGATTTTTAGGATAATATGTTTCTAAGGTTTTTGTAATAATTTCATAATTCAAATGTTAATTAATTAATGGGTCTAATGACCCCTAATCCTCTTCAAACTTTGGTGGGTGCTCCGTAGGGTTATTATATGACCTTGGTAAACATTTCAGCCCAATTGAGACTGATGTATTTGGGAAATTGGTTAACCCAAGTTGGGTCAAATTAGGTCAAAATTAGGGTATGTTGTTCATCTTGGGGTATTGTGGTCAAAACTCATCACCATGATGTGAAACCTTGGCCACTAGTTTAGGATCACCTAAAACACCCCCATGAGTGATTTGGGGTGGTGTGGAGGTGGATATGCCCTAGGACCCTAGCTTTATACCTAGGGGTGCATATAGAACCTTGTGAAGGTCATGTGGTCAAAAGTCTTAGAATGGCCATAGGACTTAGTAGATATGTTCATGGGGTGTAATAATGCCCTAAGGAATTTTGAGAGAATTTTAGGAGTATTTATTCTCCCTAAATTAGATTATAACCCCTTTAGGGCTTTTTCTTGTAATGGTAATTTACATGCTCAAATGGCCTTGGATGATGGTGAAACCTTGGTAGTGCCTTTAATATCACATGAAAGGCCTCTGGTAATTTTTGTGTAATTAATAAATTGATTTAACTAACAGATTCACATGACACCTATTTTACCTTAACCTTAAGAAATATAATTGAGGGTCCAATACTCTCTGGAAAAATGTTCAACTTGGTGAAAGAACATTTTAGGGCACTAGGAAGCTCTGTAAATTTTATATAATTTTTAGAGATTGTTATCAGTAGGCTACTTCACAACATGTTCATATTATGATTTATTTGGAATATTTATTTAGGTGAGAAAATGATTTTCCATAAATTGTGAAACTCAGTCAGCAAGCCTTTATGAACATATTGGAGATCTAGTATTTCTTTCATAATTTTTGGAATTATTTAACAACAGGTTCCTTCACAATTTTCTCTAGACAGGGTTTCTTTGGAATATTCATTTATGTAATTAATTTGCCTTCATAAATTCTGAAACTTGTCCAGTAGACTTTTCTGACTAATATGAAGGTCTAGTAATTTTTCCATAATTTTTGGATAAGTAATTTTGATGGTTCCTTCATTAACCTCCAACTTTGGATAGATGCTAAATATTATAATTAGAGGACAATTCCTGATTGTAAAATTGTGACATTCTATACTTATTGTTATTTTGGCATGATAGATTTACCTTAATTTTATGGGAGTCATATCATAAAAATACCTTACACTTCATGTTCATATTCAGGCTTGGTAAATATTGGAGAAATTAAAATAAATGCTAAAATGTTAAGGAAAAATATAAATCTTTGGATTTAGTCTTATGATGCCATGATAGTCCTCCAGTAAAAATCTTGTGCCATGTGGATGAATATTTGGAGTACTTCTACTTATTAGCTTCATATAGTTAGTTTGGTCTGCATATAGTAAAAATGGGAAACTTGGGTATTTGGGGCCTACCAAGTGGAAGTGGCATGTAGTTGGTGTACATGGTCATGATGAAGAGGATGAGGTCATCAAAAAGGAGTTTAGGAGATAAGAGTGCTAGGTGAGCTAAGGGTAAGGTCGTCCTTGGGATTGACGAAAGATCGTCTTTCCCCTAGCGTGTCATAAACCACCTAGGGTTAATACAAGTGAAATGGTAAGAGGCTTAGGCATATGGGTAGATACCCATAACATTAAATTCGTTGAGAAAGGGAGCCTTGGGGTGTCATCCCAGTATATTTCCTAGTGCCGTAGCGAGCCCCTTACAGGGTAATCCTCGGGAAGTCCAAGGTTAACCATAAATTGTAGGGCTAAGTTATTATACAAGATTAACTAAGTAATATACTCACCCACACTCCATTGTCACGGGTGCTTTAGTCGGTTTGGTCTTACGAGCGGTTGGCTCGGTGGTTGTAACAATAGAATTATTAGTCTGGTGAGTTATGACTCAACCATGTTTGTTGTACCGGATGGGTTAGCCCGGGGAGATTATGGCTCAGAGATAGATGTAAACATGGTTGCATGTGCATAAGGTGGTGGGTCCTTAGTGTTGATGGTCGTTGCACCGACATTAATACTTGGGCTCGGCAAGTGTGGATAACCCTTTACCAAGACAAGCCTGGTGGTCTAACCAGCAAGAGTACGCAAGAGCTCCGTTGTTGTGTTCTTAGCGTTGAGGCGTACATTAGGTCTAGGTTAGGTAGTGCCAATACCAACCTAGAGGTGGGAGAGGCCCAACCCACCACTTTTGTTTGCCACTACAGAAGTATCCTGGGAGTTTTGCTAGCTCCAAAAAGGGGGAACTAAAGTTCTGTGCGCATAGAGTCCTAGTGTGTGAGTTGCACTTGTGTGAACATAACATTTAACTGCTTACCTTGCATGTCATAGCATCAACATTGCATTTCAACCCCTACCCCTAGAGTATAAGTTGGTTATGGGACTTCTTATACGATAGGCCTTGCTAAACGACCCCTTGGTCTATAGGTTTGTGTGGGCATTCCTATAAATCAACGGTTACTTTTCTTTACTTACCTATATATATTTGCTCTACTTGTTTACTTTACTTATTCTTACTCTACTTACTGCTTCAGTTATGATATATATTGCGTAGTGGTAGATATTACCTATAGATTCTATCCCCATCACCTGCTATTGTTTACACCCCTTGTTGTCCTCCGCTTCATTCCTCCCGCTCGGTGCCTAGGAGTCACCGAGGGAGGGGTGGTGGATTGGCTTAGTCTTTTGACTAACGGTCGGTGGACCTTATCATTTTAGGAGACCGAGGAGATGTTGCAGCACCAGAGGCCGGTGTAGATGGAGATGGGGTAGTCTAGCACGGGAGCACCATTGGCAGGATCCGTGAACATCGTTTAGCTTTAGTATTTTATGCTTCCATGAGAGAAAATGTAGTGTGGAATTTATGTACAGGGCATGAGCCCTTCACTTTTATCGTACCTTTCTATTCAAACATTTGATGTGGACATCTGATGGCGCAAATCTCACACACCGCTATAGGCGGTAGCTTGACTGCGACACGAAACGGCAGTGTACCGATCGTTCAAGTAATAAATGTTGGGAATAAATCCCCGAGTGTCGGTCTCTTGAGGAACACAATAAGGTGGAGTTTACTATTGAGGCAGGACTTGAGATCGAAGTCCTTAAATCGGATGGATTGCGGGGGAGTTGGGTTGGCTTTTGGAAAACAAAATAAAAGCTAACAACTACTCCTATGCAATGCCGCTATGCAAAGCTTCGCTTGGCGGGATGGAAACTAGGCAGGCCTTGAGCGCGCTGCGTCGCAAGGGCGGATGGACGAGAAGGCTAATGGAATCGAACTATGCAGGCCTTGAGCGCGCTGCTTCGATAGGTGAATGGATTACGGGCCGCGATGCCACGCTTCGGTAGGCGAATGGGCGAGTAGGCTAGTGGAATCAGGGTCGCAAGCACCTCTTCGACAAGCACGCCACTAGCAATTGCTAGTGCGGCACCGGACACGATGGTGTGATGGAGGATGGAATGGGGCGCACCTCAAGCAACTCAAATAACAAGCATTTCACAAATACAAGAAATATATGGAAATACAAATTAGTTCAAGTGCAACTTCATCAAAATATACAAGATCTAACTATTACAACAATCAATAAAAGGAGAACAAGGCAAGAAATCGACCGAATCCGAAGGCTCGTTGAAGATTCACGGTTGGAATCGCCGGGTTGTCAATCCGCGTCCAAGCTCGGTCCGCAACTACGTCCGGGGTAGAGAGAGCTGTCACGACTCTCCAATGGACCCGTCTTCTTCGTCTCACGATCCGGTGGAGGTTGCCAACTTCCTCTTGCTTGATGGTAATGGCGGCTAGGTCTTCCTTTGGAGCTCTTGGATGAAGGAGGAGGCCGAGAGGAGACTCCGGCTCAAGATTGGCGTGAAGAGCAAGCCCGGAGCACCTCTATATGGTGGGCGACGGTGGAGGGGCGAAACTGGGCGGAATCGGGCGGAAAACGGCGGAAGAAATCGGGATGATGACCTAAAATCGCGAGCAGGGAATTTATAGGCGCTGGAATTAAACAGTGCGCACGGTCAGTGGCGCACGACCAGTGGTCGTGCGCACTAGAATCCTGTGATCGTGCGCTCTGCCTGGACAGAACCTGCAAAGACAGAAATTACAAAATAACATGTTCGCACGACCAGTGGCGCACGACCGATGGTCGTGTGCACTAGCGTCAGTGGTCGTGCGCAATAGATGAAACAGAACTTAAAAATTAATGGTCAGTGCGCACGAGCAGTGGCGCACGACCGGTGGTCGTGCGCGCTGGAGTTGATGATCGTGCGCATTACACCAAACAGAACTTATGAAAAAAGCGTTAAGTGCACACGATCAGTGGCGCACGACCAGTGGTCGTGCACAATAGAACCAGTGATCGTGCGCAGTGTTCCTGTGCAGAATTGCACCGGAAACACCTGCACGACTCCTGTTCTAGCGTACAACCACCAATCCGGCCACTAAAAGTGGCACCGAACAATGCATGAAAATTACTAATGAAAATCAACATGAAATCACACCAAAATGGGCCAAAAGGTGCACCTAGCATGGATTAACAAATATGAACTAAAACAGGGCTAAAGTGCAGTGAAATGACTAACTAAACGGCCCAGATGAGTCCATAAAAGTGTATATGATCAGGACTCATCACACCCCCAGACTTAACTGTTTGCGCGTCCCGAGCAAACGAATTCTAAGCGAACAGGGAAAGAAAAGTAGATGGCTTAACATTACAATGCAGAGTACCATGCGAAGTCGCATGCTCATGTGCATAAGAAAATTAGTAGAAAAGACTACTGATTATACAAACAGTTTATAAATTTCTAAAAGAGTAAAAGCATATTACAACTACTCAAAATGGTGAACAACGGTGAATCAGTCGGTCATGCATACGGAGAAAGTAAACTAAGCGCTGAGACGAGCATTGCTCAAGATCGGGGTACGGGACAAACTCCACTGAAATCCATCAGTGTCGGTGACCATAAGCTTGCCCGGTCACATTCTCTCCACGGCACTGGTTTGACTCAATTGCGTGAATCAATAGGACTTTAGGTTTTAATTGGGGCTTGGGTTTAGGTGAGGATAAACAAAGATAAAAACGACGTCTCAAGCACTAAACCCAAATGAGCTAATGCAGGAAACTATCCTCATTCGCCACACAAACACGCGGGTACACAACACCCCCAGACTTGGACTTAACAACATGGGTGCGTGCACCGCCTACTCCCAAACATACATCGATACATAAAGATTTTCAATTAAACTTTTCATTCTTTTTTTTTTTTTTTTTCAAATCTTTTTCTTCTTTTCTTTTTCTTTCTTTAATAATTTCAGCAAATTTTTAAAGATGCTCATCCACATTTTCACAATATACTACCACCATCAACACCACCAACTCATGAAAATAATCAACAGCTAAAGCTCGGATTTGGGTGTGCGACTAGGATTTGAGTTTTTGGGCTTTGGTGAAATAAAAGTGGGGCTGAATCAAAGAACGGGTAGGCACAACTGGGCTAGTGAGGATATAGCGGTAGGACTAGGCACAAAAGCTCAACCGGGCCAAAATGATGGCCTATATCACGTTCACGCAATTGACTAACCGTATACCCATGCTTCAAGAATCGCTTGGGGCAAGTTCTAGCCACCGAGAAAGATTCTCCTTTCTCCCGACTCAAGCAATACGAATCTAGCGATCGTTTACACACATCCCTATGCTACCGTTTGATTCACACCGGATTCACCATTTGAGTAGAGTAAACAACATTTACACTAATAGAAAGATATAAAACCATAAGCATAAAAAGAAGTCTAATCTACACAAATTTCTATGCAACCGAGCACTCGACTAGGAGCACTACGGGAGTCAACATTTTACTCTGCTACATAGTCCTAAGCCATCACCTAGACTTTCCCAAATAAGCAGAAGAATTAAATTCACAACAGAGCGAGCAAATAGATGAGTACGCGCTCAAGTGGGTGCTGTGGTGTGCAATGAAAATGAACAAAACATTTTAAATGAAATCTTCTAGTATGCAGTGCAATAGTGCACGTGAGCGGGTAAACAAAACTTCTCTCCCCCAGACTTAAACTAAACGATCCACAAAACATATGATATGAAAATCAGAAAAGAGCTAGGGGAAGAGAGTACCCAATGCTCAGCAAGTGAGCATACCAGAAGATTGGCGAGTAAGCTGAAATGAGCGCAGCATCCGCCATCCAGAATAAGATACCTGCAGGGATCAGCTCCGCAAAAACAAAAGAAACAGAAAAAGATAAACTACAATAAACTATAGCTAACTAAACAGGATGGATTAAAATAAAATGCATGAAAAGTAATATAACTACTGGGGTTATTGTCATCCCAGCACGACTTATTCAAAATCTTAACGATTCTAGCTAATGGGCCTATGGAAGGAGAAGTGGACAGGTAACTGGCCTAATATGCGTGTCGGTAGCGGGTACCGATACGGAGATAGAACAGTCACGCCTCTACCTGAATAAAGATAAAACCTGCCCATCACAGGTAAAGGGAAAAGGAAGTAAGAAGAGGAGGAGGCCTGGTCCTCACTCAACTTACCAAAACTATCCTTGCCCAGCAAGGTATCGTCTGCAGCAGGTCCGCAGGAGGAGAAGGCAATGAGTGGAGCTTCCTCTACGGAGGGGGAATAAACCTCCTCACATGAGAGGATGCTCTCATCATTGACTTGAGCAAAACGCTCCAAGTCCTCCTGAAGTACCTGTGAAGATTCAACCTGCACAGACTCAGATGAAGGAAGGGGATCAAGAAATAAAGAAGACGAAGAACATAAATAAACATCAATCGAGGGAGTGGTCCCGATCTCACTCCCATCAGGTTGGGGAAGTAAAATAATGTTAGCATTGTCATCAATGCTGCAAGAGTCGGCGGGATCAACGGTGGCCAGGCTAAGGATTTGGACTTCCTCCACCGGTGTTGAGGAAAACTCCTCTTCACCTAGAAGGTTGTCCTCCTCCATAGGAATAGGCACAACACTAAGATCAACAACCTCATCCTGCGACACATCATCGACAATGTCGTCAGAAACGAATGTAGAATGCACAATAGGGGAAAGAATCGAATCCACTAGAAGTGGTGGAGGCACATGGAGAATTGGCTCAGCAATGTCGGTGCATAGATCAGCCGCACATCCGGTGACCGTATCCATGCCATACCCTTCAAAATGTGAAGGTGACAAAGACACATAGCCGGATGTTGAAGGTGTGCCGCCAGAGCTAGGAGTTGGGACGATCCGAATATCCGGCTCGTCATCCTCATCCAATTGGCGATGAAAAGCAGCACAATCCTTCAGGGCGTGATCTGTGCTCCGACAAAACTGGCACTGCCTAGCAGGCTTCTTTGGCACAGCGGGAGCTGGAGCCGAAAAGAAGTATGACGGTAATGGCTCAGCAGAGTAGCCATAAGACTTACGCGCACCATATGGAGTATCAGACGGAGTCGATGCTCTATATGCTGGGCGAGAGGAATTATGCCTACTATTCTCCGTAGGGCATTCAACACTAGAGTGGGAAGTAGCTCCACACCAACGGCAACGGAAATTAAGATGTGCCCACATAGTGTGAAGATAATACGATTCAAAATAAAAGTGCTATTGTGCAAAATACTACACCTAACAAAAATTACTAAAGCAACCTAATATAAACAGGAAAATGGAGTAAAAAGAAATAAAACAAAGAAATGCGATTTACAAATGGAAGGGCTTCTCTATCAGGTTCTCCCTCTCCAGAAAACTCACACGACTGTGTTCCCCGGCAACGGCGCCAAAAACTTGATGGCGCAAATCTCACACACCGCTATAGGCGGTAGCTTGACTGCGACACGAAACGGCAGTGTACCGATCGTTCAAGTAATAAATGTTGGGAATAAATCCCCGAGTGTCGGTCTCTTGAGGAACACAATAAGGTGGAGTTTACTATTGAGGCAGGACTTGAGATCGAAGTCCTTAAATCGGATGGATTGCGGGGGAGTTGGGTTGGCTTTTGGAAAACAAAATAAAAGCTAACAACTACTCCTATGCAATGCCGCTATGCAAAGCTTCGCTTGGCGGGATGGAAACTAGGCAGGCCTTGAGCGCGCTGCGTCGCAAGGGCGGATGGACGAGAAGGCTAATGGAATCGAACTATGCAGGCCTTGAGCGCGCTGCTTCGATAGGTGAATGGATTACGGGCCGCGATGCCACGCTTCGGTAGGCGAATGGGCGAGTAGGCTAGTGGAATCAGGGTCGCAAGCACCTCTTCGACAAGCACGCCACTAGCAATTGCTAGTGCGGCACCGGACACGATGGTGTGATGGAGGATGGAATGGGGCGCACCTCAAGCAACTCAAATAACAAGCATTTCACAAATACAAGAAATATATGGAAATACAAATTAGTTCAAGTGCAACTTCATCAAAATATACAAGATCTAACTATTACAACAATCAATAAAAGGAGAACAAGGCAAGAAATCGACCGAATCCGAAGGCTCGTTGAAGATTCACGGTTGGAATCGCCGGGTTGTCAATCCGCGTCCAAGCTCGGTCCGCAACTACGTCCGGGGTAGAGAGAGCTGTCACGACTCTCCAATGGACCCGTCTTCTTCGTCTCACGATCCGGTGGAGGTTGCCAATTTCCTCTTGCTTGATGGTAATGGCGGCTAGGTCTTCCTTTGGAGCTCTTGGATGAAGGAGGAGGCCGAGAGGAGACTCCGGCTCAAGATTGGCGTGAAGAGCAAGCCCGGAGCACCTCTATATGGTGGGCGACGGTGGAGGGGCGAAACTGGGCGGAATCGGGCGGAAAACGGCGGAAGAAATCGGGATGATGACCTAAAATCGCGAGCAGGGAATTTATAGGCGCTGGAATTAAACAGTGCGCACGGTCAGTGGCGCACGACCAGTGGTCGTGCGCACTAGAATCCTGTGATCGTGCGCTCTGCCTGGACAGAACCTGCAAAGACAGAAATTACAAAATAACATGTTCGCACGACCAGTGGCGCACGACCGATGGTCGTGCGCACTAGCGTCAGTGGTCGTGCGCAATAGATGAAACAGAACTTAAAAATTAATGGTCAGTGCGCACGAGCAGTGGCGCACGACCGGTGGTCGTGCGCGCTGGAGTTGATGATCGTGCGCATTACACCAAACAGAACTTATGAAAAAAGCGTTAAGTGCACACGATCAGTGGCGCACGACCAGTGGTCGTGCGCAATAGAACCAGTGATCGTGCGCAGTGTTCCTATGCAGAATTGCACCGGAAACACCTGCACGACTCCTGTTCTAGCGTACAACCACCAATCCGGCCACTAAAAGTGGCACCGAACAATGCATGAAAATTACTAATGAAAATCAACATGAAATCACACCAAAATGGGCCAAAAGGTGCACCTAGCATGGATTAACAAATATGAACTAAAACAGGGCTAAAGTGCAGTGAAATGACTAACTAAACGGCCCAGATGAGTCCATAAAAGTGTATATGATCAGGACTCATCAACATCTCTTTATGATGATTTTACTTTTATGTGATATGGACTCGGCTTATATAAGTCTGCTTAAGCTTTACTTTATTGTGATCGATAAGGCTGGCATGATCGGCATTTTGTAGTGGCGACCTTCCCGAGTACGGGTGTCACCGCAAAGCGGAGGTTCAAGGCATAAGACCTGGGTTTTGTAAAAAAAAGGGAGTCTTACAAAGTGGTATCAAAGCAAACCTCGATCCGGAGAAAAGAAAAGAAGTCCACAAACCCTGGGCCACCCCGCATGAGCTTAGTTTGAGGAAAAACTAGCAGCGGAAGCAATGGTGTGCCCATAAAGGAAATCACATGAAAAGTCCACTTCTAACTAAATATTCTTTAGCTAAGTCCCTTACAAGCGTAATTTTCTTGTATAGCCCGCGACGAACCCTACACCGCAGCATGGAGTTCCACCGACTCCAAACAATGTTCCACCACCACCGGCTCCTACTCCCCTCCAGCAGACAGAGAAGGGAAAAACACTGAAAACCTTATTGGAGACATTCAGGGCACAGCAGGCACTGTCTCCTTAGCAAAACCCTGGGGCCAACTGGTTGAGTGTCTTCCAAGTTCTCTCCCCCCAATCATACCTCGGGACGGAGGCAGTTGTGAGGACTGAGGAGTGGGTGGACATCAAGGAGGAGATGCTGACAGGGATTCAGTGCCCGACAGATAAGGAGGTGCCAGTAGTGGTCTCATGTTTGGAGTCCCATGCAAAGAGATGGTGGGAGAGGTTCTTGGACACATCTATTGATCATAATAAAGCATAAAATCAAGGCTATGATAAAAATAAACTTCTTTTCAAATTACCGGTCCTTCAACCAAGGACCGACCGACTATATCATATCTCTTCCTAGATCTTGCTACTAGCCTACCCTAGATCTCCCCACAATCTAGACGCTGCACACAGGGCGGCGATTAACTCGTAAGACACACAAGGACCTAGACGCCATGCACAAGATAGTGATTTCCTCCTAAGCCACACACAAACTTAGACGCCATGCACAAGGCGGCGATCTCCTCCTTTGATTACAAAATGATAAGATAAATTACACAATAGAAATTAAGATATGAAGCTCCCTAAATATGAAGCTCTGAAGATGGCGTTGAATCCTTGCAAAGATTACCTGAGATGCTGTGCACGGATCGTCTCTTCTTCGCTCTTGAACATTTTTGCCAAAATGGGTGTTCTCGGAGTTCTGGAGCTCTCTGGATGAAATGCACTCGAGAATTTGTACTCCAGATTGGTGTATCATCTTTTCTCCAAGAAATTGAGCCAATATATATTTTCTAATGTCGTCGACGACATCTAGCTGTTGTCCACCGACGTTATCTCCTCCAGCAGCCACGTGTCCTATAAGAACGAAGTTTTTGCGCGACGTGACGGTTGTGGTTGAAATGTGGGCTGTCGGATTCCGATATAGATGTCAGAATTTCAACAGTGGATGAAACTTGCAGATCGTGTGGAAACTGCTGAGCTATCATTGACGACATCTAGCTGTCGCTGACGATATTTATTTGTTCTCGCCTATTCATTCTGAGCTGCAAACAATAATTAACATAGTCACATACCTATTAAACCTGCACATCAAAGATAAAATAGGATCAAACACACCCGAGATTTGTTATTAGCAAACCAAGGAGGTCGGAATGCATGCTCCAACAGGGTGTGGCAAGGGTCTGACCTGTAGCCCTACTATAGCTAGTATACTGCCAAAGTTACGGGATATAAATAAACTACTTAACTACACAGCTTATCATTCGAGCACAGAATGCAAAGTAAGCAGACAACTAAGAGTATAGTATCTAACATAGAAAGGTAAAGTAAATAGCTACCTATCATCACAAAAAAGTAACCTTAACTTATAAGAATGCACATACAAATCTATAAGTTAAGGGGTCATTTTGCTAGACCCATCGTATAAACTATCCCATACTAATTTATATGTTGGGGGTATGTGATGTATGCAAATGAGGTTTGTGTTATGAATGCAATGCAATGCAATTAGTTATTGATCCACCCACAGGCAACTCACACATACAACTCTGTACGTACATACCTGTTTAGTTAGTTCCCTCTGCTCGAGTGTGTCAACTTAGGTACCCCGTTGAGGCAAACATGGGCAGTGGATCGGGCATATTGACTTCTAGGCTCCTTTCAATATCTCCTGTCCTAGACCTTATGTACGCCCCTAAGAACACACAGGGTATCCGTGTACTATCTGGTAAGCACCACCTCTATCCAACTTTTTGAGTCTTCGCTCACCGGACCATCCAGTCCTCCTTAGATAACACTGAGCCTACCACTCGCAGGACTAACCTAGTCCTCCCTTATGTATACCGAGCCTACCGCTCGCAAAACTAAACCCATACTTCCTTATATAATATCGATGCCTACCGCTCGTATGACTTAACCCATCCTTGTACCAATCTATCCCATTTTTGGGACTAGGATTATCTTGTCAAGTTCTCTTACGTAAACTACTCTTGTCTATTGTTTAGTTGAAATGAAATTAGGAGTTTAAGGTTACCGTGGACTTCCCGAGTAGTACCCTGTGAGGGGCTCACAGCTGTACTAGGAAGTGTGATGGTCTGACATCCAAAACTTTGTTCATCCCAAGGCACTTAATCTTATTGGTATCTACTCCTTTCTACATAATCCCCTTTTTCTTTCCAGTTACTATAAAAGTCCTACGGGTATTACACTTAGAACTTAAGATTAGGGGAGTTCCTTTGAACCCTAACACCTATATGACTTATGATCGAGTGCTAACTCACTTGTCATCAGACACTAACCTCATATACCCTCCATTTCCTAGGTACTTCACACTCACTTGATTCCTTCACTTCACTTGGACCCACACACTGCTACTACTTCTTCACCTTAAACTAAGGCTTACCTAAATCTTTCCCTGACTCCACCCATAAGTTATATCCCTAAGGTTGCCTACCATACTAGGGCTTGTTATACATCCATAAGGGCTTGGTGTTGGTGGGTTTGAGTGTGGGGCCCATAGTGAGGTCAATTTTCTTCCTTCACTCTTTGGTTATCCGCAAACCACTACAAAACTCAATAGAATTCCTGAGGCCCACAAGTGACACCTAAACTCCCTCATAACCAAATGGTCTAATGTAGACTTGCTGTTATTCTATAAGTCCTAAGGTGTCCTTTTCTGAATTTGGTTCATGTATCAATTAGGGGCCTACTTAGTTAACATTGCATATTAAGGAATGAATTTCCATTATTGAACATAAAGTGTGGTTTGCTGAATTTAATTTGACCTAAGCATCTAACCAGAGGTTCCACATATCAATTTAAGGATAAATCTAGAAGTTCACATTTTTCCAAAATTAATTCCCAATTAAAAACATTTTTCTAAAATAAGGGCCTAATGTGCATTTCCATAGGAGACATATGATCACCCTATCCAATGGATCCAAAAAATTTATGAGGGCTGGACAATTAATAATAATGATCAAAAACAAAAATTCATAATTTTCCATGATTATTTATCCATTCAAATTAATTTCCCAAAAATTGGCATAAATCACACTAATATGGTTGAAAATTATCAAAGACCATTAATTAAATTCTAAAAAATTCTCAGAGGTATGATAACATAATTCAAGTATAAATCCAGAGATTCAAAACTTTTTCATCATAAAATATTCCAGAATAATAAAATACTCAAATGGTGAATAATTCACTTTGAGAAGGATCTACTAAAATAATTAATCCAAAAATTCAGAGAAAATTCATAGATACAAATTTGCACCTAAAACTCTTATAAACAGAAAACCATAATTTTCTATAAAAATTTTCTATTATTTTCATCGTAATACAAAAAGGGTAAAATTGGAAGTCTAGGGTTCTTACGTAAGAAAATAATCCCTAATACCCCAATAAATTATCCTAGGATGTATTTTGACCTAGGTGACCTAATACCAGAGAATGGTAATTTTCCCTTGCATGCAAGTCACCAACCATGTGTACACACATACGTGACTATTTTAATAAATAATCAAAATTAAGGGATAATATTCCCAAATAATTTTATATCCCCAAAAAATGGATCATTCTATGATTCCACATACATGCATGTATTTTCATGTGCATGTGAGGTGGGGAGGCTGAAATATTTCCTAGACCCCAAATGTTCACCTAGGCCATTTTTACTATATGAACCCCAAGACATGCATATGGAATTCCCATACATGCTCTAGACCAAATGGTCCGAAATTTTCACCAGAGGTTTATGACGACCTATGGAAGCTCCCACAAAAATTTGGAAGGCACATGAGTTCATTAGAACACATAAACATACCGTGCATGCATTATTTAATTTCTACCAAAACTTAGGAAAAATGTTTTCCAAAAATTCCCAAATTTTGGAAGTGGGTGTGTTTGAGAAGGACTCCTGCATGCCTAAAATTTCACCTCATTTGGATGAGCCAACTGATGGGGGCACTCAAAATAGTGCCTAGGGTCCAAAAAGGACACCCTACACTAAAATGAGTGCACATGAAACTAAATTGATCCAAATGACACGAAATTAATGGAAAATTAAAGTTAAGACCAAGGCCTATAACTTTCATGTTTGTCATTTCCTTTGATTCTTAACATATGGTTCCTAAAAAAATTTAAGAATGGGACTGAAATAATAATTCAGAAATGATATATAATGTAATATAATATAAAAACACTATTCATCTTCTTCCCCATCCAAAGCCCATAACCAAAAATCCTGTAGCAACTTCATCCATGGATTTCGGCAACCACACTTAATTTCCGGCCAAACCCCCAATGGGAAAGCTTCTCATGAGTGAGGGATTTTGATTGGTGGTGACCTCTCGGCCGGAGCTGCTTCCCCAAAACCTCTGAAAGTGCACAGTTTGCCTATGAGAATTCTCTACTGGGGAAGGGTGAATAGAGATTTAAAAATTTTACCCTAACTGTGCATACAATTAATACAATACTAAGTATTATGCACTGAACAAAACCAACACAGAATAAATAAGTGCTATAAATATAAAGTAGAAAGAAACAGTAAGCTATAAGTGGGACAACACAAAAAATCACAGAAAAGACACAATGATTTTTATAGAGGTTCCCCAATATATGGGTAGTCCTTTCTTCTACCTCCCAGGTAGGATTGCACAACCTGTACCTAAGTCTTTTGATAAGGAGACTCTTAGAACCAAAGATCTTTTGATAAGGAGATCTTGAACCACTGAGTCTTTTGGTAAGGAGACTCTTAGAACCAAAGATCTTTTGATAAGGAGATCTTGAACCATGATGCGTGAATCTAGCACACCGCTATAAGCGGTAGCAAGACTGTGGCACGAAACGACAGTGTACCAATCGTTCAATTAATATTAAATGGGTGTACGTCCCCAAGTATCGATCTCAAAGGAACACAGTAAGGTGGAGTTATCTATCGAGGAAGGACTTGAGATCAAAGTCCTTTAGGTCGGAAGGATTGCAGAAAGCTTGGATTGGTTTGTGGAAAATAAAATAAAACAACTAACTCAACTACTACTATGCAGGCCGCTATGCGCTGCTTCACTGGGCGGATGGAAACTATGCAGGCCGCTATGCACTGCCACGCTAGGCGGATGGAGTGATTAGCACCAGCTGAATGAGGGTCGCAAGTACCTCGTCAACAAGCATGCCATTAGCAATTGCTAGTACGACACACGATCATGATTGGTAAATGGATGGTGGAATGACGACGCTCCTCACTTGCATAGACCACAGAGATAACTTCACATAAACATGAAATATACTTAATAACATAACAAGGTTTAGCACACATTATTCATACACACAAATGATAAAGGTAAATAATACTACAATATGAAGGGGCGTGATTACAACCAAAGGGCGGAGACTCATCGGAGGTTCACGACCAGAATCTAGGGTTGTCAATCATTGTCTGAGCTCGGGCTCCAACTGCCGTCCGGGGTATAGAGAGGAGTTGTCACTTCCTTCTAGTTGACCCATTTTCTTCGTCAATCATCTTCGATTTTGACCCCGCCGGAGAACATCATATATACAACAAGAAATCCCTCAAAATGGAGCTTTGGAGGTACACCAACAATGGAGGAGGCCAAGAGGATGCCCCGACTATAGATTTGCAAGAGAATGTCAGTTGGAGCACCTCTCGAAGTTGGGCGATGGAGCGACGAAAATGGCGGGCTGGTGCGGAAGAAACGTTGCTCCCAAAAAAAATGATCCCCCTTCGGTCGACTGAACCTGTGTACTTAAATAGAAGTGGTAAATTAAGAAACGCACGATCAAAACGCACGACCGTGCATTTGGATCGTGCGATTGAAAGAGACAAATAGAACCTAGAGCTACATCAAGGTCGTGCATTTTTGTTCACGCACGAGTGGAATGCGCGTGCGCGACCAAAAATGCACAGAGTAGGACATGCCGCTATTTTTCCAGCTACAAGAAGGTCGTGTGATTTCCTTCACGCACAATTGGATTCAATAGTGCGTTAAGGAAAATGAACGATGAACATCATCATAAGCATCTCTGAGTAAATCACACGATCACTTTGATCATGGGTCAACAATAATAGCACGGTCATGCGATTTACCCAGACTGCAATGCTCAGCTCATGGGCATAATTCACATACACACAAGCAAAACAAAAGCTCCAACCACACAGGAAACAAGACTAACATCCACAATAACATCAAGACAAGCATGGGGAACCCCCAAAGACATATCCCCAGCATAGAATGCGGAATTGTACACCCCAGTGGACGATAGCAGTGCAGTAAGTATACAATCCTAACAAAGATAAATATAAGTGATTTACCACTAAAAGTGTAGCGCACGAGTGAGAAAACAAGACCAGATGAGTCTAAAAATCACTATATAAATGAGACTCATCAAACCACTGAATCCTTTGGAAGTGGGATTCTAAAAACTCTATACAGGTGAAGGAGATAGTAAGAAGAAATTGAGGGGGAGAAGGAGAGAATTCTGTTCTAAGATTTCTTCAGAAGCTTTGTTGATGTTTCTGTCTTTCTTTCACTGGATCTGAAATTATAAGCCCTTGCTTATGATAGTGATGATTAGCAAGGGTTGTTTTGCTTGATCCTTTTTCTCTCATCACTTGTTGTAGTTTTACTGTTGTATGATGTTGAAGAAGAAGCAACAGTATGTCTTCCTGTGTAGAGAGAGTATTTATTTATCTCTGTCTTTTAGGGTTTGAGAGGGAAGAAGATGAAGACCCTATTCGACAGGCATGATGAATGTAATTGCTGTGTTCTTGTTTTCTTCTGCTCTTTTTGCATACTTATTGTGTATGAGTGGGTTTTCAAAAACCTTTCTTTTTTTGGCTTGTCCTGAAAAGGAATTCCTCTCAGCCACCTAATTTCCTTTCTTCTTTTGGTCTCGACCCGTCCATTCATTTTGAATAGCTTCCAAAAGTGATTTGATGTGTCCTGGAAGGCTTCATTCTATTCTTACAACAAATGAGATGTTCGAGAACTGTATCTAGCCTGGTGGTCCTGCTGAAAAGATCCCAAAAGGATAGCTGAAAAAGCTTCCTCTTTCTGACAATATTCGACGTTGCATCGACTTCATCAATCTTCATGCCGACGCACCTCCGAGTTCTTATCGATGTAGCTTTGAATTTCTTGTTAGCTTTGGCTGAACTCAGATGTCAACGTTACGTCGATTCCATATCGACGTACCCGTTGAGTTGAGGCCTTGGACTTGATATCTCAAGTTTTGCATCGAATTGTAGTCGACGTTGTGTTGACTTGTTAGATGGCTTCAACAAGCTCATCCTTCTGCGCCGATTCCCTTTTGACGTTCCGTCGACTTGACTTATACTTCGACAGGCTGACTATTCTACTTCGACTTTAACTCAGAGTTGCGTCGATATCAAGTCGGAGTTGCGTCGACTTATACTCGACGCAAGTCTTATCTTAACTTGTTTTGTGATTGCTTTGACTAGTTCTTGACTCTCTAAGGTGAGTGTGACATCCTAAGACATCTAATAACAAGATTACCCTTACTATATAATATGGGTAATATACCCTAAGAGGTAAAATCTTTTATTGTTAATTTGTTAAGTTAAATCAAAAGGGTGTTTTCCCAACAATCTCTGCTATTTATCTTAACAAATTTTACAGTTTGTTTAAAGTGATTTTTCACATACTTTGACATAATCATGAATACAAAAAAAACATTCTTAGAAAATATGATATGGTAGAACAGAATCACATGCCATTTCATACATTGTTAAGAAATTATCTTGTTCACCACAACTGTTTGCTTTTAGAAAGTATTGTATTGATAGAATACCTAAGCTTCAATGCTCCTTCTCAGTAGTTTTCCTTTTTATTGAGAAAACATATGGAGTTGCCTTTCTTGGGGAAAATGATAGTGGTTCATTCTCTTCTTCAGAATTCCTCTCCGCTTCTTTATTGGTTTCATCATCTTTCGGAAGCTCCCCCAGAGATTAAGAATTCTTCTCAGCATCCTGAGCAGCTTCCTTAGCAATTGTTGCAACCTCATCTAAAAGTAGATCATCTTTAAGGAGCTCCCCCTGAGTTGAGGTAAGCTTTCCCTGATTTACTGCAGGCAAAGCTTCAGCATTTTGTACTGGATTATCTTGGGGACTTGTATGAGGCTCCCCATGGACATTTGCATATGTACTTACTGTTTGAAATACAGTAAGTTTATCAGGATTTTCCACATCCTTATCCTTCACCTGGCTATTCTTTTCTAGAACTGACCTTTCCTCCTCCTAAATGTCCCCCCCCCCCCCCCTTCTTAACCTTGCTGAGAAGAGAGGTTAAGAACTCTTTAGTGGCCATGGAGGAGGACACAAATTCCTTGAGAGCCATGTGGAACTCTCTTGAATCAAGTATCTCACTTTCCATCTGAGAGTACTTTTTATTAAACCTTCTGGCTTGAGTGGCCATTAGGTCAGCAAAGGTGCTGGAATCCAGCCCTACTGCCATTGCAATTTCTTGTTCAATATCAATTGGGGGTGTAGAATGAGAGGTAGAGGTAGGTGGAGGTGGAGGTGTGAGGTTCTCATTTAGATTAGGAGGATCTTGGTAGGCAGGGGAAAGGGATTGATAGGTTTCTAGAGAGATATGGTATTGTGGTGGTGGTGGAGGAGCAGACTGATTGTCTGGGAGTAGGTTGGATGGTTTTTGCTGAGTCTAGAGAGGGATTTTAGGTGCAGGATCTGTGGCAGGGATAGATGGACTGGTGCGGTTAAAATGGGTTGGTTCTGCATCTGGAACAACATCTTGTTTACTTGTTGGATTGTCCTGAGGAGGAGAACTATCCCTTGGGGGCTCTGGTACACTTGGCTCTGTATTTTGTGGAGGTGGAGAAGGAGGGGGTGAAGTTGGTGCTTGACCAGGCTTCAAAATCTGCCTGGTCCATTTTGAATTGATGCCTATGTTTGTTCTTTTCCCTGGAGGAATATGCACTCCTTTGGAGTTGCAGACTGGCGGATAATGATATAGAAAGACTTCGCTCATCACTCTCATATATGCATTCTCCTTATGAGAGTATTTCTGAGCAATCAGCTTAAGTAGGCACATCCCCCATTTTATTCTCTTGTTGAGGACTAGAAAGCCCATAATCTGCAGCTGTTGCTTAGGAATATTATCATGTGATGGGATTTTACATAACAGTACCTTCCCCACAATATATGTCAAGAATCTATAATCTTCAGAGCCATCATTCTTCATCAAATTTATTGCCTTCTCTTTGCTGATTTTCATAATTTGTAATGCCCTGCTGGTTTCTTCTGCTGAAAGTTCATCAAAATCACTATCAGATGGTAGATCATATGTTTGAGTTAACATCTCCTCTGTAATGTTGATGGCAGTTTCATATATTCTTCCATTTATGGAACCATCATCTCCTTTGTGAAAACTCTCCTTTAACTCTGTCAATTCAATGCCCAAAACATTACACCTTATATATATAAGTTTTGTTATCCCAACGGTTTGAAACAAGCCGAGGATGGCTTTGAAACTTTCTGCAGAAGTTAAAGGAGTCAACATCCACATCAAACCCGGAGTTGAACTTAGGAGGTGCCATAGAAACTGTAGTACCTACAAAATGAACATGAGAGAGAGAAAGAGAGAGATAAGGACAGGAGCATGAGAGAACTGGAGAAGGGGAGAGCATGAGAGCAAAGATAAGAAAATTTGAAAGCGTAATGAATTCGACGCCGATCTTTCTTAAAAGAACATGATGCGTGCGCTTGTCATGTCGACGTTGTGTCGATTACAACTCGACACATCTTTGAATTTGATGAGAAACTATTAATGCGACGTATCCGTCGATATGAAATCGATGTTGCGTCGAATGCTATTCGAATTCTCTGATTTTGACAGTTCTCGAAGCTAGCGTTGAATAGAATTAGATGGTACATTGAATTCTATTCAACGCAACTCTGAATGAATAATTCAATTTTCTAAGAAAGTTCTTGTTGTTTTTCCCAGTAATGTTTTTATTGAAAATAGTATGTATACTGTCATTTTCATGAGCTAAAAAGATGATATGAATATTCAAAGTAGAAATCACTCCCTGTTGGATTTGCATCTTTATTAGACCATAGTTCTTCCTTCCCCTTTAATTATCTCCTAGGAGGAATCCTACTTATTCCTGCACAAATAGCTTAAACATTAGAAGGAACCCAGGTTACCTTGGGCCCTTTGCTTTTACCATTATAAGGTTCTATGAATGAATAGAATGGTCTTTCATTGTACCCTTTAGGATGGCAGATGATTGGTTTCCCAAGCCTATGCTCATTATCTTAGTACTGAAAATGTGCATAGAATGAATCTACATATAATAAATCTGCATAATGTTTAATAACTCTTCTTTTGATTTTACCTTTTTGATTAGAATTTATAGGTTTGTCTGGATTACTTTCCTTAAGAAGTTTTTGTTTACTATTAGGATTTGCAATCTGAAATGTAGTAATTTTTTCAGTCATTATTTCTCTCCTCTTTAGAGGCTACACTATACTCATTTATCTGATAGTCACTAGGTCTAACAAATCTAACTGGATTTTTATAGGCGGGTCTACTGGGGACTTCTTTGCTAGTGGATGGCTCTCCTCCTTGTCCTAGATGCTTAAATCTCATGTTGAGATTTTGTGTGATGTCTTTGAGTTTTTGACTCCTCCCATTGAGTGAGACTTCAAAAGCTTTTTTTCTTTGTGAGTACTTCCTATAGTTTTAGATTTTCAGCATTTATTTCATCTATTTGTTTTCTTAACTCTCCTACCTCACTCCTGAGTTGATTATCATAGTGATGATTTTCATCTATCCTTTTAATTTTCAGTTCCCTTAACTTTTTCCTAAGTATTTTTATTTGATTTTCTGCTTCTAATTGATCTTGGCAGAATTCATTAAAACAAGTTTAAAATACATTTGAAGAGAAATCAATATTATCAAAATATGGTATCTGACCTTCTTCATTATTTGAGGAGGCCTCCAAAGCCATCAGACAGACTTCTTCAGCAGTACTTTCTTGTTCACTTCTAGATGAGGATCATGTCTCAGATTCTGAGACACACCAGGTTTCAGTTAGGAAACTTCTTCCATTCTTCTGTCCCTTCCTATCCTCAGAACTCTCTTCAGCTATACTGATCATTGTGTCCCATAATTCTTTTGCAGACTGGCATTCAGCCACTTCCTGAAGTATATTATCTGATAGACTGGATAATAGTTTATTCAGAGCCTTAACATCATAGGCTTCTACATTCTTTTCAGCCTGTGTACACTCATTCCTTAGGACAACATTTAGTGTTGAGGATCCACTGGTATCTTGTCTGACTAGAGCTAGAGGACCTGAAATTATAACATCAAAGATGTCTTCATCAATAGAGTTCATGTAAATCTTCATTCTGGCCTTCTAGAGTGTAAACCTTTTTAGGTTACACACTGGTGGGCTTGTTGTTTGGAAATGTGCCCTGCAATGTTCCTGATTTAAAGAAGCACTCAACTCAATGATAAAAGCATTGTGTATTTAATGCCATATATAGTTCATGCTTGCAGGGACCAGGCAATATGTCCAGTACTTCACTAACTTGCCTAAGTACAATATCGTCGAATAAGACTGAACATATCGTCGACAAGTGTATGCATATCATTGAAATGATATGCAAACCAAAGTAGAGTGATCATATCGGGTATCGTCGAGACAACATGTGTATGATAATATCGTTGTGACATCAACACTACATCACCTCACAACGATATCAAAAAGCCGAGATGAAGAAAAAGACTCAAGCACAAACACAAGGCAGAATGTCGACGATATCATCGTAAAGAAGCGATGTCGTCGATAAGGCTATGCAAGATATATATCGTCGAAAAGAAGCCTTGTCATTGAAAAGGCTAAGTAAGACTGATGTCAATGATATCGTCGTAAATAAGGACAGTCGTAGAGAAGACTAGTGAAGATCAAACAAAGATGGGCAATTGCTAAAGAATGGTCTGTCGACATGATATCGATTATATCGTCGATAAGTTAAGGTGGTCACAACGATATCAAGCAATCAAGAAGATTACATCGACATCTGACTTCATGTCGTCTTATGTGCAAGTGCAGAAGGGATGTCCCGTGTCATCGATATATCTCTATCTGAAGAAAAGGGAAGGAGATTTGAAGATTTGCCCTAGTTCAAGACAACGATAAGTCCTGTCGTCAATATATTGTCCATGTCGTCATAACCATGGAAATATCGTCGAGACAGATTCATAAGTTTCCAGATGCGTTGTCAGCATTTAATGCCGCCGCCTGATTTTCCAATCAACATGTGCTCTTAAGGTGTGGGAATCTATCAGTAAGGGACATCATAGGTGACCGTTAAGCGGATCCTCTATCCTATAAAAGGGAATAGTGGATTCCCTAATCAAAAGTGTGTGTATGGTGAAAAAGAGGAGAACGAAGGAACGAAATAGAATCCCGCCGAGCAATACAACAGTAAAAGTTGTGGAGAAGAATCAAGATTAAGAAGAGGAGAACAAAAACGCTCATCCAGTGTTCTCCAAGTTGCAGTCAAGCTAAATCGACTGATAAGATTCATTCAAATCAAGAAGTCAGTCAAAATCAGGCAAAAGGAGAAGGTTTGAAGAAGATCTAAGCTATTAACGCTCACAACTGAAGTATCTTCTTCAAGACAAGAAGCCGATCTCCACCAGGCAGAATAACGAACTTGTATATCTTTATTTGTAAGGCTTGTTGGCCAAATCTGTAAGATCTATTTTCAGATCTAAGTGTCAAGCTTGAGGGCTTGAGATCTGTGAGGCTTGAGTGCTAGGGCAGAGGACTTGCGGGTCCAAACCTATCGAGCTTGCGGGCTTGGGTGCAGTGAAGGGGCTTACAGTCCTATGCTGTAGGGACTTGCGGGTCCAAACATGCCGAGCTTGCGGGCTCAGGTGTTGTGAAGGGGCTTGCGGGCCTAGGCTACAGGGACTTTCGGGTCCAAGAGGTAAGACTTGCGAGTCTGTGCTATGTAGGGCTTGAGGGCCTGCGTGTTGAGCTTGTGGGCTCGGGTGTGTAGTGAAGGGGCTTGCGGGCCTAGGCTACAGGGACTTATGGGTCCGAGTTGTAAGGCTTACGGGCCTGAGACATTGGCAAAGTTTGCTGAGCCTAGCACACTGCTAGGTAGGCACAGAGGGACAGAGGACTACTCAAGACACCAGGTCTTGAGAAACTTCTATAAATTCTTGTGTGTTTTTTGTGTAGTGCTTTTAATCTTTAGGTCTATTAACCAGAAATCAAGAACACCAAAAGGGGAATAAAATAATTTAAAATACCTATTCACCCCACCTCTAGGTGATAAGTCAACACCCAATAACTACCAAGTGGTATCATAGCGAGGTTGTTCAAAGAAAAGCTTAACAGGTTGAACAGATCTGCCAGTGGGTGTCCATTCAACATAGCTAGGAATCAAGAATAGCTATTTGTTCTAGGGAGAACTTTGACCTAATGAAAGTAAGAGCTAGAATTTTAATGGAGGCTATGGATCCCAAGATGTTTCAAATTGTTCAAGAAGGGCCATATGTCCCCAGGACAGTGCCCAAGAAAATTACCGAGGATGAGATCATCTTAGTCAACTTGGACAAGGAAGCCAAAAATATTGTAGCTAGTGCAGTAGACATTTCTATATTCCATCAACTTGCTCACTGCATAACAACAAAAGAAATGTGGGACTCTTTAACAGTCCTTATGGAAGGATCAAAAGAAGGAAATGCAGAATCAGTATTGCCTTCCAAGAATCAGAAGGAAGAAAGAAGCAAGGAATTTGAGGAGAAATCCAATATATTGACTGATAGTGACTCAACCTGTTCAGAATCAAAAGAGAATGTTGATTTTGGACTGACTACATTATCTGAGTCAGAGGAGGAAATTCAGGATGAAGTCTCTCCTGAACAGGTATACATAAGAGCTCCTCTATCTATCTCAGACTCAGAATCTGAGACAAGCTCATCAGGAAATGATGACATGTCCAAGCCATATGATGCCCTTCTAGAAGATCTCAAAAAGATCAAGAAGCTGAAAAGATCTCAATCCTTCAAGCTAGAAATTCTGATCTCTCAGAGAAAGCTGAAAAGCTAACTCTAGAGAATGCAGAGTTTTGTCAACTCAAAAAGGACTTCAAGGCAAGCTCCAACCTTGATCTGATAAGCAAATTTGGGAAAACTCTGAAGGCATTGATTGACAGTAAGGAGCTGTGTTGCTATCTAACCATAGAGGTTGTACTTCTAAAGAAGGATAGAGATCAGCCTAGTACCCTGAAATCTAAGAATAATAATGTCAGAAGGGTGGAGGATAAATCCCTCACTACAAGGAAGCCTATAGCAAGCTCCTCCAAACCCAAGAACATGCCAAAAACCTCTAGGGTACCTCATGAAAGGATGATCACAAGGAGGCATAAAGTTACTGGATCTAGAGAAGAAATAATTAAAGAAGACTGACTCCAGAGGGAAAGCCACTCACAATCAGTACAGACCAGTCTCCGTCAAATATCCTTCTGTTCACACACAAAGGACTCATGCTCACACAGTCAGCCAGAAGAGAAGATACAATAAGTTTGAATGTTGTTACTGTGGAAAGACTGGGCACTTTGCAATTGATTGTTGGTACAATCCAACGACTCCAAGGGTAACAAATGATAAACTTGCAAATAACTTTGTTCATTATCACTATGCATATCCTGGAGCAGTTAGATCCAGTATGCACTTTAAAGCTAACAATATCCTAGGACCCAAAGCTACTTGGGTACCTAGGCTTGTAATCTCATTTGTGCAGGTAGTCCAAGAGACCACCAGAAGCAAATCAGGGCCTTGGACAAGTTGGCTGTTCTGGCTCATTGGCTGGAACAACAAAATTAGTTCATTAACAATTTTAGTGCAGAGGTGGTGCCAAAAGTTGTCTCCCAAGAAGGGCCGAAAGTTGCCCCAGGTTGACAAGTTTAAGAAATCTCTATCGTCGATACAATAATTTGTTACGACGACATAGTAGATGTTGCGACGATAAATGGATCAAGCTGGAAGGATGTGTATCCAAGAACCATTTTGACGACAATCAGAAGTATCGTCAAAATAGAGTCCAGTTGTTTAACATGACACTAGATCGATCCATCGGAGCCGTCTGATCATTTTCACCGACACAGTCAAAGGTACGCGTTCCTTCACCTACTTACACTATAAATAGAGTGAATGCTCGAGCATAAAAATCACGTTATCATTTTCCCTAAGCTATTCCTTTGACAAAACACTGCTTCATCTCCGACGCGCTGCCTCCTCTCTTGCTCTGAATCGATGGCTCCTAAATGAGGAAGTAACCTCCGGTTGTGAACTCCAGCGCGAGGGTTTCAACTCATGCTCTAAAGAAATCAGGTCAGTTCCTGGGCTCCTGGAATCCACCGGCCTAGAGTATCTGTTGAGCGAGCCCTCAGTTCTTCTTCACCGAGAACTGACGAAGTTCTTCGCTGAAGCCCGACTCAACCATTCAGAATCTCAGATAAAATCCATTGTAGCCGGTAAGAAGGTCAAAATATCTGCCAAGAGTCTCAAGAAAATGCTCCATCTACCGAGAATTGAAGGGTTGAAGAAGAAGAGCTGACAGCGGAGGATGTCTCCGCTATTTATACCTGGTGTGGCCACACTGGGAAGACTTATGGGTCGATCAAGAGAAATGAGTTCAATTAGAAAGGGAAACTACTGGCAGACATCATGGGGAAGGTGCTACTATGCAAACCTGGTTCGCATGACCGAATCTCGAAGGAGATGTTCGATGTCATGGCCTAGATAATTCAGTCCAAAAACACTGACTGGAGTGGGCTTCTCTTTCAGAGAATGAAGAGTACCCTGAAGACACCATCTTACGGAAGAATACTATCTTTGTTCCTCCTGAATATCCTCAGTGAAGTTCTTCATAGAAGGATGGGAGTGCCCTTGCACTACTCCAAAAGGCTTGACGCCAGGATGCTTGACAGATGGGATAGGTCTATCCCTAAACAAACATCTGATGCCCCATCCGCTCCAAAGAAGCAAAAGAAACAAGCAGTCCCAGTAGATCTCTCCAAAAAAGAAGATTCATCAAGCAGTTCTGATGGCAGACCCTCACCCCTACACAACCCTGCTCCATCCGAGGGTGAGACATCTACACGAGGAGATGCTCCCGCATCAATTCCTGAACCTGCTCCCAAAGAGGTTATTGAAGAAGGTAGCAACCCCGACTTGGGGAGTGTTCCTGTTGAGGGGGAGTCCCTACTTGGGAACTCAGCCCAAGATGATGAGATGATTGATGGGGAACTCCCGACAGGAAGCTCAGCCTAAGGAAATGCTCAAGTTGAGGGGGAGACCCAGCTGGGGCACTTTGCCCTAGAAAATAAAGGAAATATGCCCGATCCACTGGAAGATGGAAATGTTCCCGAGCCACCAGAAGACACTGCCCCCTCAGCTTGCCATGAATTGACAATAGCAAGTAAAATAGTAATTATATGTCCAAGTGAGAC
The DNA here is from genome assembly GCA_033032865.1 of Dactylorhiza incarnata. Lineage (NCBI taxonomy): Eukaryota > Viridiplantae > Streptophyta > Magnoliopsida > Asparagales > Orchidaceae > Dactylorhiza > Dactylorhiza incarnata. The sequence goes on from JAWHQI010000068.1 coordinate 8,593,643, forward strand.
AGTGCCAAAAGTTTTCAAGGAGAAGGCCTAAGTGATAGTCCATCTCAGTGAGGAATTGTCTGAAAGTACTCCTTATGTAGCTCCACAGAAAGAAGGAGATCAAGAAAAGAATCTGCTGAGACATCTTTGGCTCAGGCAGGCTCCCTCTATCACATGGTATCGGGTCTACTGACTGGTGAGCGAAAACAATTGGAAATATTCATTGAAAAGACTATGGATGTCCTAAGGAATGAGATGAAAGCGGAGATCAAGACAGTGAAGAGGGACATTCTCCATCTCAACACCCAGTGTGCCCACTTCTACACTCTAGCAGCTCCGTCAATAGAAAAGATGGGTGAGGAAGTCAACAAGGTGGGACATCAAACCCCTAAGATCCTGACAAATCAAGTAACATTCACAGACAATGTGGACTATGCTTTTGAGCAGATAGAAACATGTGCTACCAATAATAGGAATCAAATTTTGAAAAGGGTCAATGAGAATGCTCATACATTAGATGCCCATCTACTCGAAGTAAGGAACAATCTGGATGTAACTGAATAGCACCTGCATGAACAGTTGATTCTGGTCAGAGAAGGTGTTGAAGAATGGGTAATTGAACAAGTCCTAATGGGGGAGAATAAAATAATAAATGATGGATCCCATCAAGCCATGTGGATAGCAAATCAAGTGAAGCAGACAATGCAGTTGCTGACCCATCTATAAGAACTGACTCAGCCGAGTATGGCGTTGAACTTGGAGAATCAGCAACCTCTAGGAAGAGGAAGAAACTCCAGAGCAACAATTATAGTCAAAAGAGGCTGAGGGAGGTCGAGCTGGATCCACAATCAGGAAGGTGGAGTCCAAATTCAAGAGAAATAATCACAGAGTTATGGATACAATTTGGATACCACCAAGAGGGCCATCAAAGAGTATACCAGTCGGTTGAGTGGGAGAAGAATCAAAATATATTAAAATTTGAGGAAAAATCACAAACCAGTGTTCCCTTATGGTCCTCCACCTCTCCCAAGAAGATTCCAAAGCCCATCAACTACTATCAGAGGCAAAGGAAGAAAGACAAAGGTGCAAGCAACAGCAGACCTTGAGGAGCGTCGAATCAAGTTAAAAATTAAAATGGGGCAAATGATGTTGACTCTTATTCAAGAACATTTAATCTATTTTTGTGATTGCTGCTTAATGTGAAGAACATTTAATCTATTTTTGTGATTGCTGCTTAATGTGATTATATTGTCTTATTGTTAAATCCTTATGTATGTGGCATTTATCATTGAGGTGAGTTAGGACTTCTTCAAATAGGGGGAGATTGTTGGGAAATGTGCCCTGCAATGTTCCTGATTTAAAGAAGCACTCAGCTCAATGATAAAAGCATTGTGTATTTAATGCCATATCTAGTTCATGTTTGCAGAGATCAGGCAATATGTCTAGTACTTCAATAACCTGCCCACCTACAATATCGTCGAAAAAGACTGGACATATCGTCGACAAGTGTATGCATGTCATTGAAATGATATGCAGAGAAAGCAGAGTGATCATATCGGTTATCGTCGAGAAAACATGTGTATGATAATATCGTTGGGACATCAACACTACATCACCTCACAATGATATCAGAAAGGAGAGATGAAGAAAAAGACTCAAGCACAAAGACAAGGCAGAATGTCGATGACATCGTCATAAAGAAGCGGCATCGTTGATAAGGCTATGCAAGATATATATCTTCGTAAAGAAGCATTGTCATTGAAAAGGCTAAGTAAGACTTATGTCAATTATATCATCATAAAGAAGGACTGTCGTCGAGAAGACTAGGGAAGATCGAACAAAGACGGGCAGTTGCTGAAGAATGGTCTGTTGATATGATACCGATTATATCATCGACAAGATAAGATGGTCACAACGATATCAAGCAATCAAGAAGATTACGTCAACATCAGTTAGATGACTTCATGTCGTCTTAAGTGCAAGTGCAGAAGGGATGTCCCATGTCGTCGATATATCTCTATCTGAAGAAAAGGGAAGGAGATTTGAAGATCTGTCCTAGTTCAAGACAACGACAAGTCCTGTCGTCGAGATATTATCCATGTCATCGTAACCATGGAAATATCGTCGAGACAGATTCAAAAGTTTCCAGACGCGTTGACAGCATTTAATGCCGCCGCCTGATTATCCAATCGGCGCGTGCTCTTAAGGTATGTGCATCTATCAGTAAAGGACATCATAGGTGACTATTAAGCGGGTCCTCCATCCTTTAAAAGGGAATAATGGATGCCCTAATCAAAAGTGTGTGTGTGGTGAAAAAGAGGAGAACGAAGGAACGAAAAAGAATCCCGTCGATCAATACAACAGTAAAAGCTACAGAGAATAATCGAGATTAAGAAGAGGAGAACAAAAACGCCCATCTAGTGTTCACCAAGTTGCAGTCAAGCTACATCGACTGATAAGATTCATTCAAATCAAGAAGCCAGTCAACATCATGCAAAAGAAGAAGGTTTGAAGAAGATCTGTGCTATCAACGCTCACAACTGAAGTATCTTCTTCAAGACAAGAAGCTGATCTCCACTAGGCAGAAGAACAAACTTGTCTATCTTTATTTGTAAGGACTGCGGGCCAAATCTATAAGATCTGTTTTCAGATCTAAGTGTCAAGCTTGAGGGCTTGAGATCTGTGAGGCTTGAGGGCAAGGGAAGAGGACTTGCGGGTCCAAACGTGTCGAGTTTGCGTGCTCGGGTGCAGTGAAGGGGCTTGTGGGCCTAGGCTACAAGGACTTGCGTGTCCAAACGTGTCGTGCTTGCGGGCTCGGGTGCAAAGAAGGGACTTGTGGATCCAAGAGGCAAGACTTGCGAGTCTGTGTTGTGTAGGGCTTGAGGGCCTGAGTGTCGAGCTTGCGGGCTCGGGTGCAGTGAAGGGGCTTGCAGGCCTAGGCTGTAGGGACTTGCGGGCACGAGTTGTAAGGCTTGTGGTCCTGAGACATTGGCGGAGTTTGTCGAGCCTAGAACACTGCTAGGTAGGCACATAGGACTACTCAAGATACCCAGTCTTGAGGAACCTCTATAAATTCTTGTTGGTTTTCTGTGCAGTACTTTTAATCTTTAGATCTATTAACCAGAAATCAAGAACACCAAAAAGGGGAATAAAATAATTTGAAATACCAATTCACCCCCCTCTAGGTGATAAGTCAACACCAAATAACTAACACTTGTTGAAGCATATTCCGTAGAACTCATTTTCTTTAAAAATAGTATTATTTAATTTTAAAATCAATAAATGAGAGTATGAGATATTTTGATCAAGGTGTTAACCTTTTAGTGATCAACCTAGCTCTGATACCAATTATAAGAGCACAGTGTGGCTCTAAGAATTATCTAGAGGGGGGGGGGGTGAATAGAGATTTAAATATTTTTACCCTAACTGTGCATACAATAAAAACAATACAAAGTATTATGCACTGAACAAAATCAACACAGAATAAATAAGTGCTATAAATATAAAGTAGAAAGAAAATAGTAAGCTATAAGTGGAACAACACATAAAATCACAACAAAGAGACACAAATTTTTATAGAGGTTCCCCAATATGTGGGTAGTCCTCTCTTCTACCGCCCTAGTAGGATTGAACAACCTGTGCCTGAGTCTTTTGATAAGGAGACTCTTAGAACCAAAAATCTTTTGATAAGGAGATCTTGATCCACTGCGTCTTTTGGTAAAGAGACTCTTAGAACCAAAGATCTTTTGATAAGTAGATCTTGAACAACTGAATCTAATGGAAGAGGGATTCTTAAAACTCTATACATGTGAAGGAGATAGTAAGAAGTAAGTGAGAGGGAGAAGGAGAGAATTCTGTTCTCAGAATTCTTCAGAAGCTTTGTTGATGCTTCTGTCTTTCTTTTACTGGATCTGAAATGATAAACCCTTGCTTATGATAGTGATGATTTGCAAGGGTTGTTTTGCTTGATCCTTTTTCTCTCAACACTTGTTGTAGTTCTACTGCTGTATGATATCGAAGAAGAAGCAGCAGTATTTCTTCCTGTGCAGAGAGAGTATTTATGTATCTCTGTCTTTTAGGGTTTGAGAGGGAAGAAGATGAAGACCCTATTCGATAGGCAGGACGAATGTAACTACTGTGTTCTTGTTTTCTTCTCCTCCTTTTGCTAACTTATTGTGTATGAGTGGGTTTTCAAAAACTTTTCTTCTTTTGGCTCGTCCTGAAAAGGAATTCCTCTCAACCACCTAATTTCCTTTCTTCTTTTGTTCTCGACCCGATCATTCATTTTGAATAGCTTCCAAAAGTGATTTGCTGTGTACTGGAAGGATTCATTCTATTCTTGGCAACAAACGAGCCGTTGGAGAACTGTATCTAGCCTGTTGGTCCTTCTGAAAAGGTCCCAAAAGGATAGTTGAAAAAGCTTCCTCTTTCTGACTATATTCGACGTTGCGTTGAGTTCATCAATCTTCATGTTGACTCACCTCTGAGTTCTTATCGACGTAGCTTTAAATTTCTTCTTAGCTTTGGCTGAACTCAAATGTCGACGTTACGTTGATTCCATATCGACGTACCCGTCGAGTTGAGGCCTTGGACTTGATCTCTTAACTTCTGCGTCAAATTGTAGTTGATGTTGCGTCGACTTGTTAGATGGCTTCGAAAAGCTCTTCATTCTGCGTCAATTCCCTTTCGATGATTCGTCGACTTGAATTTTACTTCGACATGCTAACTATTCTTCTTCGACTTTAACTCAGAGTTGCGTCAATACCATGTCGGAGTTGCGTCGACTAGTATTCGAAGCAAGTCTTATCTTAACTTATTTTGTGGTCGCTTTGAGTAGTCCTTGACACTCTAAGGTGAGTGTGACATCCTAAGACATCTAATAACTAGATTACCCTTACTATATAATGTGGGAAATAAACTCTAAGAGGTAATATCACTTATAGTTAATTTGTTAAGTTAAATCAAAAGGTGTTTTTCCCAACAACCTCCATTTTCGGCCAAAAAAGCTTGGAAATCAACTATGTTATCTACCTCATTTCTCAACTAAATTCAAAAAAAAAAGATCCGAGATCTAGAACTATGGGAGAGGAGAAGAAATCCATGCAAAAATTTGAGCTTTGAGGATTATTCCTTAGGTTGCCAAGGCCGACCATCCAAGCTCCAAGCCTTGCCCGATCTCCTCGAACTCAACCCAAATCCTTCAATCTCCTTGGGGCTTTTTCTCCTTGGAGAGTTCTGAAGGTGATGGAGTTGTCGAATGGGGGAGGGGAAGGCTTTTATCCATGCCACCATTAATATAAATTTCGGCCTCCCATTTTTTCCTTCATGGAATCCACTTGGCAGCCCCTCCCTCCTGAAAATAGATGGGAATTACTCCACCAACTCAAAGGATGGCTTGGGAAGATGAATTGAGTGCCAAGTGGCACTCAATCCACTCCTTCCTATCCTTTTACCCATGGCCATAATTAGGGTTAATAACCCTAATTTTTTCCTCCAAAATTTGAAATTCTGAATTATATCAGATGGCATAGACTTATGGGCTCACCATTTGGGCTTTAGGTTGGGCTAATCCAATCTAAATTGATCTTTGGGCGCAATTGACCTAAAGGGGAAAAAATTAAGGTTTATGGACTTTGGGTTGTCCCTAGGTCAACCAAGGCAATGTGGCTAACTCCCATTGAGGGTATTGGGTCCATGAACACATTGTTGGGTGAATTTGAGCTTGGTGAAGTCTATTTGGGTTCATTTGACCTAATAGGGCCAATTGGGCTGAGTGGTCCCATTGGTAATTTTGGTTCAAACCATGGACTTGACTTGACCCAATGAGTTATTTATGACCCATTGGCCTCTCTAATGGGATTTAAAAGACTTAGGTAAGGTCACTTTGACAATATTGGGGTTTATTGACACTTAATAGGGTGGTTTGACCAAATTACGGTTGGGTTGTCTTTGGCCAATTGACCCATGGGGTTGACCCCAATGGGACCTCAGCGACCTAATGGACTCCCTAAGAGGTTAGTGATGTCATGGTGTGGTCAACTTGTCATTTTGGGACCTTTTTAGCTATCGATGGGTTAGATTGCCAGAAATGGCTATTAGCACCCCAAGGTGGGTTTTGGTCAATTTGACCACTTGAGTTGGCCTTAAGGGGCCTTAGCGACCCCATGGATTCCCTAAAGGGTTTATGGGGTACTGGTGAGGTCAACCTATCACTCAGAGGTCTACTAGGCAAACCCAAGATGGGCGGTCATAAGTGGCTATTTGCAAACCAAGGATTTAATCACCCAGTCACTTAGGTTCCTAAATTTGATTTTGGCTAACCTAGCCCATTGTCATGACACTTGTCCTGATAAAATGATCCTAGGGGTCTAGTAGTTTCTGGGATGTTACAAATCCCAATACATAAGGAAACGATTTCGTCCCCGAAATTAAGATTGGGCCTACGGTGTTTTCACTTAAAGTGAATGAGCGTAAATCTTTAAATGAAGTAAATTGTAACTGACGCAAAAGGTTCTGGGTATCTTTGCTGCATTAAGTTCAGAGGCTCCCAAGTGAGATCCTTACTATTCGGGATACGAATTATCACCCGAGAATCTCTACATCTTAATCATTTTGTTAAATGCTGATCACATGCGCAAATCTCACCTTCCCATAATACTTGTAGAGGGGCTTCCTCTATTTCATCTCCAAGACCTCTTAAATCCTTATTCCTGGGAGTTTACAAGGGTGATGATTCCACATTCATGAGGGAGCTACTCTATATCGTCAACAAAACTCATAACTCTCATAAATAGTTTGATCATAATATTTCAGACTCGATTTAATATAACCTTTAGGAGAGTATTATCCAACCATTCCAACACCTTAGATCTGTGACATTTTCGAGGTCCCCGAGTGCACTGAATATCTACTATAATGTGTCTCTATCTGAGACTGAATTATCCCTAATAATGAATAATCTAGCAAGGAAATGAAATCCAACTTGCGACCCAAAGGGTTCTCTCAAAGCACTCCATATAGTTACTATCATCGTACCTTCACACATATCCCATTTCTGACCTAATTGGTACAATCAAATTCTTGAGTATAATAGTTCATGTACTCATCCACAATTATTCCTTGAACTTGTGAATTTATCTGACTATTAATCATCATATAATTATGGGGTCGACACTATTATTTTAGCAAATGAAAATGTTGGCCCGTCTTCAGGGATTATAACATCGTTATGGAATATTAACCCCTCTTGTTTTTTTCCAGACATCAATGTCCACATATCGTTATGGAAATTTTTAATCATGATACTAGAATCCAACATTCGATCACTTATTGAAATTGGAGGCTAATTCAAGGACATTCCATTTTAATTTTTGTGTTTGGGGTTATATTGGCCATCTATTCCAAGAATTGCACTTTGTATTTATAGGTGACATCAATAATTCATTCCCCAATTGATCATTCAGCACGGACTTGATAATTTTCAAGAATCTAAAAGGGGTGTGCCACAAATCCACCCTCATTAGAATTTGACCTTGTTCCAGACATTCTTCTTGGTTCAAGAGTGTGTAAATTGCCAATAGTAGCCAATTCTCTCAGAACTATGAATTATTTGAAGACAATTTTAACGGCCATATAGTCCACTTTTGATATTGTGTAGGTAATACTTGAGTATAGAGTTCAGATTCCTTACACTTATAATATTAATTACTTAATTCTATGTCTTCCGGGGGTCATTATATTTTTGAGCTTATGACACAACTTATCAATGTTTTGAAATTCCCAAAACATCGCTTCGTGATTCTAATTCAATTCAAAATCATGTTCTACCACCATGCCCCTTCTATCGTCATGACACTATTCCGATATAATTCACTATTTCGTGTCATTCACTCTCTCAATATATTTGTCAATCCAATTACCCTATGACAGTTCTTAATTCTTGCTGGGGGCAAAAATGCTCCTTACGTGGTGTGTTATCTCTTTCATTTACACCAACTGTCGAGGGTTTCTTAACAACTAAAGTCTAGACTTGTCTTTCAAGTTATGCTTTGTAACATTGATTCCATTATTTTCAATACACCTTCATCAATATGTCATTTTAGATAAAAATAAGTTCAGCACTTCTAGTATCCATAAAATGGTTATCACATATATGGGGTTTCATTTTTGAGATCATCAAAGTCATATCCCAGTAATCATAATTGTATTTGAGATCTCTTATGTTTAGAATAAATGTGATTGTCTGCGAGCCATTATATTGCCGAGGTCATGACACGGTAGAAATTTCATCGTTCAGAATTCCCAGACCTTTCCTCTTGAATTCCACTCAATCAAGTTCCATAATCACCTCATGTGTTCCTAATGTCTCAAAAGGTCATAGATTTAATCAAAATATCACCAGTAGTAATTTTATTTTCAAAGGCGGTGGTTACATGACTCTACACCTCGCATGGTATCCTAAGTAAACCATTCATCTATAGGACATGAGAACCTATATTAAGTCCTACTCCCATCTAATCGAAATACCATTTACGACGATCCTTATTGGGAAAAACACAACCACTGCTTTCATTGTGTTATCTATTTTAGTTACACGAAGGATCCTGAGTCTCTCAATGGCTTGTGTTGACCTCCTAATTTCAAAGGTAGGAGGATAAAGATCGGCCAACATTAAAGTTTCTTATCAATTAATTAGTTCACGACCCTCCTTATTTACCCTTGATGTATTTCAGAAGCTATATATATAGTGATCATTGAGCTGATATTTCCATTCTGCTCCGTTTGAGACTCATAATGATGGTATAATGGGGAAAAATGTGAAGGTATTACGTTCCTAAGACCTTCACGTTTATGATTAGTTTGTCCCAATACATAAAGAAATAATGAGCGCCCTTGTAATCTTGTGCTGAGTTTCTTCCGTCCAAGGGAATAGATTTTAAGTAATATGCGCACAGTGTTTAGGGAATAGGTCCTTGATTTAGAATTCTACTAACTAAGTGGTGATTAAAATTCCGCTTGCACGAAATGAAATCCGAACTAGCAATCCGAGAAGGCAAGTATACCTATCGAACTCTAGTATAGGAACACAAGTGTCGTATTAAAATCTGAGAACCGTTGATTACTTATACTCAAACGAATTACTATTATTTTATCTTAATAATTTTTTGGAAGGTTTTGTCTGCTAAGTTGAAATAAAAGCTGGATAAAAGTACGGCTAAACGATGATTAAGAAATAGCACTCGATCTTGACTTACTTCGGCTTAAGTTGATCAAAATTCAAAAGCAAACTTAAAACTTAATAAAGTAAGGGTAGCTTAACCATGGGGGTTCCTATAGTTTGAACATGCTTCTCTCAAAGATATGCCCAACTGAGTTTAGGAAAATCCGACCGAACTCTCGTCCCGTATTCGAATACCTAAAACTCGCTTTAAGTGGTGAACCCCGCTATTGGGTTTGACTCCAATCCAGGAGATTTACATCATTCTCTCTCGAGAAATGTGTGTAACTCTATTTACTCTTAAGTGCTCACTTCAGACTATCGGCCTCTCGGCTAGCCAAGAATGAAAGCAAAGGTGGGGATTATATATCGATAGTATAGCTCCACTAAATTTTAATTAAGAGTAAATCTAAGGCCCAACACTTTAGAAAGTGAAAGAAGACTAAAGGATCATAACTTGATCAACTCATCCTCAGATCATCAAGATCGAGTACTATGAGGATTTAGTTACTCATGGTGGAGGGGTAGGAGAGAGAAATGATGAAGATTTTAAGAGAACAAAAACATACAATTTTTATTAAACAAAAGTTCAACTGAGATTACATTTGCATGGAAAGCCTACTAAGCATTAGTAATACACTATAAAAGGAAATTACAAAGGCATTACAACATTCATATGAAAACTAGAAAAGGAAATGCATTGAAATGAGAGAGAGAAAGAGAATAAAATGACATGAAAATTACTGAAAATAGAGTAGTAGCACTAGTTCTCTCTCCAAAAACTGAATTGGGAAAGCTTGGAGGTCATTTCAATTTATAGAAATTTTTCTGCCTCGGTCACGCCCTCAGTCATGCCCGTGACTAGGGCGTGACATTGTTTAATCAATTCTGCGGCTTGGATCAGGTTCGGCGCACGATTCTGATGCGATTTGATGGGTCACTCCCTAGGTCACGCCCGTGACTGAGGGCGTGACCATTTTGGTGGTTAGCTCGGGTCATGGGCGCTGGCGGCGATCATGGGCGCTAGCGGCTAGCTGACGTGGCAGTCACGGGCGTTACTGGAAGCACGCCCGTGTAACAGTGGCGTGACCAATTCGGTGGTCAGCTGGTCGAATCTGAGCTGTTCACGGGCTGGTCACGGGCGTGGCTTGCGTGTCACGGGCGTGACTTGTGTGTCACGGCCGTGTACTTTGGGCGTGTCTGACCAGATCTTCTGAATTATGTTGGCAGCAGCTTAACTGGAAACAGCAACTTACACGCCCTAGGTCACGGGAGTGACCTAGGGCGTGACTTAGGAAATTTTGCATTTTTGACCTGAAAATTTAGAAAACTTAAGTTAGCACTAAAAATAGGAAAATGAACCAAAATTGCATTTAGGTAAACAACAATAAGCAAAAAGTAAGAGTAAATAACCTAAAAAATAACCTAATTAAACTAACTAGATTTAGCATTATCAAATTCCCCCAAGCTTACACTTTGCTTGTCCCCAAGCAAAGAAATATGCTTTAGCTAATAAAATAAAATGACTAATCAAAAAGATTTAATTATGCTAAACACGAGTACCTTGCGAAATTCCAAGTAGGGAGAATAGTGAAAAGGAAACCTAAAATAAGTACTTTATTTAAGCTTAATTTTTATACCCTTTACTAACAAAAATTAATCATCCAAAATTTTAACTAAAAAGTTTTAAAATAAAATTGAGCAAAGTAACAAGTGAGATAGTGCATTGAATTGTTACTAAACCCTAAGAGACAAATTATAATTATATCATTCTAAGAATAAGGATCTAAATTCATACCCAAGACTTAACTATTCTACTTTTCTTCTTTACTTAGCTAAAGCAAATTTAGGAGCATGAATCCAGAGGACTTTATTAGGACCGAAATGTTTGGTTTAGGCATATGATTTGGAATGGGAATCGAAGATAAAAGTGATTGCTATAATCACACTAAACAATAAACATGAGTTTTATAAAATTTCCGATATGAATGATAAGAGGCAATCCTTCATTATAAGCATATAGCATATTTTCTTTCTTTCTCTTTCATAGCCATTTTTTTTTTGAATTTTTGGCAAAGATAACTAATACAAATATGCTTAAAATATCTCCTTTTTGAGCAAATTCTTTTCTTTGAAGCTCTCCATGCAATAAACCAATCACACTCTTTTAGAAATTTAAATAAAACTCAAAGTGTTAGTGTGATTCAAATAGGTTTGGAAATTTTGGCTTTGGTGAAAAATTTGATAAGTGGAGGTGACAATAAAACATGGGAAAAGGCTCAAAAGAGGCTAACAACGGGTTTCTTTTTAAGGGTTGGCATGAAGGCTCAAACTTAAAACAAAAATGGCCTAAATCATTTTCATTGCTCTCTAAATTTATTTAAAGCATGAGTTTTGAAGGATTTCAAAAAGTAAGCCCTAGATATTAAATAAAGACTAATGAACTTATCCTGAAAATAAGAATAATAAGCGTCTAGGATTATTCACATTTACTACACAAATCAAAAGTTAACCCTGCAAAATATATCTAAAAATGAAGAGGAAAATAGTGGATGAAGAATTTTTTACGAAAGTAAAGAAGATAAAAGATAAAACGATAAGGAAAGTACAAGATTTTAGAAAAAACTTTTCAGATTAACATGCTACCAAGAATTAGAACACTACATGAGTCAACAATTTACTTGTGAAACATAATTAAAAGTAGGATTAGAAATTTTGAAATTAACTAAGGCTATATAAAATATTTTGGGAAAAACAAAACATAAAGCAAGGGGTACTATTGATTTTACCAAAATCTAATTTAGACTACTAAAACAAAACAAAAGAAGACATTCTCCCCCAAGCTTACGATAGACATTGTCCTCAATGGAAAAGGAGAGTGAAGGAAGGGGTAACTAAGAAAAGAAATTAAAACTGAAAAACTGAAACAGGCACTTCCCTGGATTTATGGGCTTGAAAGGATTTGTGATGCCGCTCCCCCTTGTTGGCGCTTTGAATCTTCATGAAATATTATCTTGATTTTTTCTTGAAACCAGCAATGTTGAAGCAGGCGATCGCCGAAGTAGAGAGTATCGGAGCCGCCCAGGGCCAAAGAAAAATTAAAACAACAAATTTTAAAACCTTGGGTTGCCTCCCAAGAGCGCCCTCTGTTTAATGTCGTTTGAGCTCGACTAAAAGAATATAGTTCAAAAGTTAATCCAAATTATTACAGTCCAGACAAAAGAAGTTTTTCACTGTCCATGTCAACATTGTCACCAAAAAAATAAAGTTTTAGACGATGCCCATTAACCTTGAAATCACCCTTATCTGGGTGTGATATCAAAACAGTTCCATACGGATAAGCTTCCTTTACATTAAAAGGACCTGACCATCTAGATTTTAATTTTCCAGGAAATAAACGTAGACGAGAATTATAAAGTAATACTTGGTCGCCTGGTTTAAGTGTTTTTGGGTGCCTTAAATTTTTATCGTGAAAGCATTTCGTTCGTTCCTTATATAATTTATTATTTTCATACGCATTGGAGCGCCACTCATCGAGTTCGTTGAGTTGGAATTTTCGAAGATCGGCGGTGGAGTGGGGATCAAAATTTAAAAATTTAAGGGCCCGGAAAGCGCGATGTTCTAATTCGACCGATAAATGGCACGATTTCCCATATACTAACCGATATGGTGTACAACCGATGGCGGTCTTGTACGCTGTTCGGTAAGCCCATAGAGCATCGTCTAATTTATGTGACCAGTCCTTACGTGAGGTGGAAACAGTTTTTTCTAAAATACGTTTGATTTCTCTATTCACTACCTCGACCTAGCCGTTAGTTTGGGGGTGGTAAGCAGTTGAAAGCTTATGTGTAACGCCATATTTTAAAAGTGTTTTTGCAAATTATGCGTTACAAAAGTGCGAACCCCTGTCGCTAACGATGGCCCTAGGAGTACCGAATCGAGAAAATAATTTTTTTAAGAAAATAATAACGACTCGGGAGTCATTGGTAGGAAGAGCTTGGGCCTCTGCCCATCGAGACACGTAGTCTACCGCAACTAAAATGTATTTATTACCATGGCTAGAAGGAAGAGGACCTACAAAATCAATTCCCCAAAGGTCGAAAACTTCGCACTCGAGGAAATAATTTTGCAACATTTCATTTTTATTTGAGATATTTCCGGTCCGTTGGCAGCTATCGCACCGTCTCACAAAAAATTGGGCATCTTTAAAAAGGCTAGGCCAATAAAAGCCTGCACTAAGTACTTTGTGAGCGGTCAGATTGGCTTGATAGTGCCCACCAGTCGGTACTTCGTGTAAGTGTTTGAAAATATTTTGTCCTTCTTCGAAAGAAACACATCTCCTTACTACTTGGTCTGCACAAACTCGAAACAGATACGGGTCCTCCCAAAAATAATCCTTCAGGTCAGAGAAGAATTTCTTCTTTTGCTGATAGGAAAATTCTTTTGGGAGGACTCGAGCTACTAAGTAGTTGGCGAAGTTTGCAAACCAAGGAGAAGGAGTAGTGTTGATTGATAATAACTTCTCGTCGGAAAAATAATCATTAAAAGTTTGTTCATTTAAATCTTCAATAAATGGGTTATCTAATCGTGAAAGATGGTCCGCGGCCAAATTCTCAGCCCCCTTTTTATCTCGGATTTCCAAGTCAAACTCCTGGAGGAGTAAGACCCAGCGAAGTAAGCGTGGTTTGGCATCCGATTTAGAAAGTAAATATTTGAGGGCCGAGTGGTCCGTAAAAACAATAATTTTTGAAAGCATAATATAAGGTCGAAATTTGTCGAATGCAAAAATAACTGCTAATAATTCTTTCTCCGTTGTGGTATAGTTCGCTTGCGTGGATGTAAGTGTTTTACTTGCGTAGAAAATAGGGTGGAAGTTTTTAGATATACGTTGTCCTAAAACGGCTCCCACCGCAAAGCTACTTGCATCGCATATGATTTCGAATGGAAGGTCCCATATTGGAGCTATCATAATTGGCGCATTTGTTAGCTTATTTTTGATTAATTGAAAAGCAGATTAGCATGTATCATCAAAAATAAATGGAGTGTCTTTTTCTAAAAGATGAGTGAGTGGTTTGGTAATTTTTGAAAAATCTTTTATAAACCGCCGGTAAAAACCGGCATGTCCTAGAAAGCTTCTTATGGCCTTAACGTTGGTTGGCGGTGGCAGTTTTTCGATCACTTCTATTTTTGCTTCATCGACCTCAATTCCTCTTGCTGATATCTTATGACCTAAAACCAATCCCTCCCGTACCATGAAATGACATTTTTCCCAGTTCAGGGCGAGATTGGTCTCCTCACACCGTTCTAACACTTTTTCTAAATTTTCTAAACAAAAATCGAAGGAATCACCAAACACGGAAAAGTTGTCCATAAATACCTCCATAATACTTTCTACGTACTTGTCGAAAATGGCCAACATACACCGTTGAAATGTTGCCGGCGCATTACATAAGCCAAACGGCATTCTTCGATAGGCGAAGGTGCCGAAAGGACAAGTAAACGTCGTTTTCTCCTGGTCCTCGGGCGAGATGGGAATTTGGAAGTAGCCCGAGAGACCATCGAGAAAACAATAAAAGCTATGGCCGGATAATCGTTCTAAGATTTGATCGATGAATGGCAAGGGGAAATGGTCCTTGCGGGTGGCGTCGTTCAATTTGCGATAATCAATACACATACGCCACCCAGTCACCGTCTGTGTTGGGATTAAGTCATTATTATCATTTAACACTACCGTGATACCTCCCTTTTTAGGAACTACTTGAATGGGGCTTACCCATTTGCTATCTGAAATTGGATAGATAATTCCTGCGTCTAATAATTTCACGACCTCACCCTTTACAACTTCTTTCATGTTTGGGTTTAATCGGCGTTGAGGTTGAATAGAATTTTGTGAATTATCTTCCATTAGAATTTTGTGCATGCAGAAAGATGGACTTATGCCCTTAATATCAGAAATCTGCCAAGCAATTGCTTGGCGGTGTTTTTGTAAAACTTTTAGCAATTTGGCATTTTCAGATCCACTTAAATGGGCCGACACTATTACTGGTAACTTAGAGTCTTTTTCTAAAAATTCATATTTTAAATGATTGGGTAGTTCTTTAAGTTCTAAAGTGGGAGGTTCCTCGTATGAAGATTTGAAAGACTTTTCTTTTTCAAAAGTAATTTCTTGAAAAAATTTTGATTTAATTGGAAAATTTGAGGGGGAGGGAGCAATGGCCATTTTCATTTCTTGTAATATTTTAGTGGAGGTGTTTGAAGATGAACAAAAAGAAGAAGAACCATTTTCAGAAATACAAAAAGAAGGGTCTTCACTTAACACATCTAAGAAAAAACACGAATCGTCATTTTCTAGGTATTTTTCATAGAGGGTGTTATGGAGAAGGTTACTTCATCATCTCCAACTCGGAGGAATAGCTTACCATTACTCACATCAATGATAGCACGAGAGGTGGCAAGGAAGGGGCGGCCAAGGATTAGGGGAACCTCAACATCCTCTTCAATGTCCAAAATGACAAAATCCACCGGGAAGATGAATTTGTCTACTTTTACGAGCACGTCCTCCACAATTCCCAGCGGATATTTTATCGTCCTATCTGCTAGTTGTATACTCATACGTGTGGGGCTAAAGGTGCCCACTCCTAACTTCTTAAACAAGGAGAATGGCATTAAGTTGATGCTTGCTCCTAAGTCGGCCAACGCGTTCTTTACAAATAGATCACCAAAGAGGCACGGGATAGAAAAACTACCCGGATCGTTAGCCTTTTTCGGTAATTTATTTGTTAGGACTGCGGAACACTCAGCATTTAAAGTTACGTGCGATAGATTTTCTAGCTTTTTCTTATTAGTTAGAAGATCCTTCAGGTACTTAGCGTACTTGGGCATTTGTGATATCGCTTCATGGAAGGGCAAATTGATGTGTATTTGCTTAAACATTTCCAGGAAATGATGATATTGATCATCTAATTTTTCCTTGTTGAGTTGAGATGGATAAGGCGGGGCGGGGTTGTTTTTGAAAATATGAGGTGGAGTTATAAAATCTGTTTGAGTGAGTGGTGTTTTTAAAATAGGGGCGGATCTTGCCTCGGGATCTTCGCTAACCGGACCGGATACTTGCTTCCCACTCCGAAGAGTTACAGCTTTCGCTTGCTCTTTCGAGTTGGGCTCGGTGTTAGCGGGAAGAGTCCCGGGCGGTCGCTCGGATATTATTTTGGCGAGCTGCCCGATTTGGTTTTCTAGATTTTTAACGGATCCGGCTAAGTTCCGGACGGTTGCTTCGTTCGTACTTATATATTTTGAAAACATCTCCTCCAAAGATGGAGGTTTTTGAAAGTTAACAGGGGGTGGAGGTGGTGTAAATTCATTTTGTAGAGGCGGGCGAGTTGTGTTTGCAGGATTACTCCAAGAAAAGTTCGGGTGATTACGCAGCGCAGGATTATAATTATTCGGTAATTGAAAACCAGGTGCATGAAAATTAGAAGCAGAATAATTATTATAAGCATTTCTATTGCCTACGTAATCAGCTTGTTCGGAGGTGGCTTTTGCGAATTCCCAAACCTGAGGTGCGGAAGGAGCATTCATTTCAGATATCTTTTTGCTAAGCATTTCCACTTGTAGTGCCAGCTGGGAGACGTTATCCACTTCGTACATACCTGCAGGTTTGTTTGGGCGGGATCTTGGCACATTCCACTGATAGGTGTTCATGGCCATATCCTCAAATAGTTCAAGAGTGGCTTCCGGGGTTTTTTTTATTTAAGGTACCACCGGAAGCGGCGTCTATCATTTGCTTAGTATGTTGATTTAGCCCGTTATAAAACGTCTGCACTTGTAACCATACAGGCAGAGCGTGATGAGGGCAACGTCTTAAGAATTCTTTATACCTTTCCCAGGTATCATATAGCATTTCAGAATCTATTTGGCAAAAAGAAGAAATATCATTTCTAAGCTTAGCAGTTTTCGCAGGTGGAAAATACTTAGTTAGAAATTTTTCAGTTAACTGGGCCCAAGTGGTGATAGAACCTCTAGGTAGAGTTGACAACCACTGCTTAGACTTTGTTCTTAAAGAAAATGGGAAGAGTCTTAGCCTAATTGCATCATCCGTAACACCATTTATTTTGAAGGTGTCACAGATTTCAAGGAAGCTAGCAATATGTGCATTCAGATCTTCATCTTGTAATCAGTCGAACTGCACGTATTGCTGCACCATGTGAATTATGCTTGGCTTTAGTTCGAAATTATTATTATTTATGGCAGGGCGGACTATACTAGTTTCCGTCCCTTCCAGGTTAGGCCTTGCATAATGGGACATAGTCCATTCAGGGGCCGCAACCATGTTGGGGACTTCATTTTGGTTAGGTTCGCCCATATTAACAACCGACTGCGAATCCTCAGCCAGTTCTTGGAATGTAGGATCTTGAACTTGCGATTTTCTCTGAAGAGTACGCTCAAGTTCTTGGTCCAAGTCTACAAGTTCTGACGGATTCGCTCGGGTCATAAACTAGAAAGAGAGAAGGGAAAATAAGATTGAGAAATTCGAAAAAGGTCTCTCTCTTTTTTTTTGAATTAATTTTGTTTTTCAAGAAAGAGGAGAGAAAAAAGAGGTGATAAAAGTAATAGATTCGTTCTTTCAAAATGTCAACAAAATGCGAGTCCCCGGCAACGGCGCCAAAAACTTGGTGATTAAAATTCTGCTTGCACGAAATGAAATCCGAACTAGCAATCCGAGAAGGCAAGTATACCCATCGAACTGTAGTATAAGAACACAAGTGTCGTATTAAAATCCGAGAACCGTTGATTACTTATACTCAAACGAATTACTATTATTTTATCTTAATAATTTTTTGGAAGGTTTTGTCTGCTAAGTTGAAATAAAAGCTGGATAAAAGTACAGCTAAACGATGATTAAGAAATAGCACTCGATCTTGACTTACTTCGGCTTAAGTTGATCAAAATTCAAAAGCAAACTTAAAACTTAATAAAGTAAGGGTAGCTTGACCGTGGGGGTCCTATAGTTTGAACATGCTTCTCTCGAAGATATGCCCAACTGAGTTTAGGAAAATCCGACCGAACTCTCGTCCCGTATTCGAATACCTAAAACTCGCTTTAAGTGGTGAACCCCGCTATTGGGTTTGACTCCAATCCAGGAGATTGACGTCATTCTCTCTCGAGAAATGTGTGTAACTCTCTTTACTCTTAAGTGCTCACTTCAGACAATCGGCCTCTCGGCTAGCCAAGAATGAAAGCAAAGGTGGGGATTATATATCGATAGTATAGCTCCACTAAATTTTAATTAAGAGTAAATCTAAGGCCCAACACTTTAGAAAGTGAAAGAAGACTAAAGGATCATAACTTGATCAACTCATCCTCAGATCATCAAGATCGAGTACTATGAGGATTTAGTTACTCATGGTGGAGGGGTAGGAGAGAGAAATGATGAAGATTTTAAGAGAACAAAAACATACAATTTTTATTAAACAAAAGTTCAACTGAGATTACATTTGCATGGAAAGCCTACTAAGCATTAGTAATACACTATAAAAGGAAATTACAAAGGCATTACAACATTCATATGAAAACTAGAAAAGGAAATGCATTGAAATAAGAGAGAGAAAGGGAATAAAATGACATGAAAATTACTGAAAATAGAGTAGTAGCACTAGTTCTCTCTCCAAAAACTGAATTGGGAAAGCTTGGAGGTCATTTCAATTTATAGAAATTTTTCTGCCTCGGTCACGCCCTCAGTCACGCCCGTGACTAGGGGCGTGACATTGTTTAATCAATTCTGCGGCTTGGATCAGGTTCGGCGCACGATTTTGACGCGATTTGATGGGTCACGCCCTAGGTCACGCCCGTGACTGAGGGCGTGACCATTTCGGTGGTTAGCTCGGGTCATGGGCGCTGGCGGCGATCATGGGCGCTGGCGGCTGGCTGACGTGGCAGTCACGGGCGTGACTGGAAGCACGCCCGTGTAACAGTGGCGTGACCAATTCGGTGGTCAGCTGGTCGAATCTGAGCTGTTCACGGGCTGGTCACGGGCGTGGCTTGCGTGTCACGGGCGTGACTTGTGTGTCACGGCCGTGTACTTTGGGCGTGTCTGACCAGATCTTCTGAATTATGTTGGCAGCAGCTTAACTGGAAACAGCAACTTACACGCCCTAGGTCACGGGCGTGACCTAGGGCGTGACTTAGGAAATTTTGCATTTTTGACCTGAAAATTTAGAAAACTTAAGTTAGCACTAAAAATAGGAAAATGAACCAAAATTGCATTTAGGTAAACAACAATAAGCAAAAAGTAAGAGTAAATAACCTAAAAAATAACCTAATTAAACTAACTAGATTTAGCATTATCACTAAGTTCTTACAACCAAGTGATTTTAAGGTAGTCTCTGGACCTAGTGATTTAAAACAACATACATGAAAGTGGAGGTTTAGTTCTTAATTATCTCATTAAAAGATCTTGTTTAAGTTTTTCTTTTAAAGTAATGATATATGTATATATATATGCTGAGTGAGGAATAAAATCAAGCACTAACAATGCATAAGAAAAATCACAGCACATCAGTAATAAAAGTAAAGTAGAAACAAGCAAAGTCAGATGACATAGAATATATAGTAGTTCCCCTCAATTGGGTACATCTACTCTTCTACCCACTGGTAGGAATCCACTAGGAGGTTGTTGATAAGGTGCCCTCACACCAAGGGGTTTTTGAAAAGGTGTCCACACACCAAGTGAGCTGTTGATAAGGTGCTCTAACCAAGATGCAGGTTTTTGCTAAGGTGCCCTGTCACCGGGAGTTAACTTTTGAAGGGAGTTATAACCCTGTACAAGATGGGGTAAGGAAGTAATATAAAAACAGAAAATATATAGTTCTTCTCTATATAAGAAGACTCTTGAAGATCCAAATGTGGTGTTGAATAGATCTGATGTTGAAGTGCTCCCCCTGTCTGATATGTAACATCCCGTGCGCGCTAGACCCCTATGATGAAATTATAGTTTACATTTTGATTGGGGTACATTTATGTTGCTGGGAGACTTATAAATATACCAGTGCATTGAGGTTGTGCACATTGGTGTGCGGATAGCAGAAATTTATGAGCAGAGATCTGGATGGATAAAATATATATAAGTAAATATATATGTATGATATTCTGTGAATTTCATTAGTGATTTGGATAGAAACTTATGACAGGAAAATATAGCAAACTAGCAGGTAGAAAATGAGAGCTGGTTCGGCCAACTTAAATACGTTCGACGAAATTCCCTAATTTCGTCGAACTCAGAACTCTGCAGCCGCCGCTCGACGAAATACTACCGCAATGGTGTTCGATGAACAATATCCTTCTGCCGCTCGACGAAATATCTTGCATAGCAGCCGCTAGACTAAAATATTGCATGTAGCCGATCTCCTCTGTTCTCCTTTCCTTCTCTAAAATTCACAGAAAAAGCAGTTGGAAGTCGTGGCTGTTCAAGGATTTCTTGTTTGTGGCTTTGGTTGATCTGGAGCTTTGACGGCTTGGGGATTTTGCCGAAGCAGGACCTCGGTTTTACCCTAAATCGTTGTGAGCTTCTTGTTTCCTTCTTCTTCTCTTAACTTTTGTGTGCTGATGTTGGCTCCTTGGGAGGAAAAGTATATGCTGAATGTGATGTGTTGGGGGTTTCGGTTGGTTTTGAGTTGGCTGAAGGAGAGATCTGCTGCTTCAGTTTGTTCACTGTTTGGTTTTAGGGAGAAGTACTTCTCAACTGTTATCCTTCCTCTTATCAGTTTTTTTTGGTGTTGATTAACTTTTAGCAGTTCTAGTTTCTTGCATTGAACTGATTGCTACTCCTATTACTGCTGCTGTCTTTAGGTGATGTTTATGGTTTGGAGAGAGGATTGTTTTTGTTGTTTTACTGTTGCAGTCCAGTTAACTGTTATACTCATTTTGTTGGTCGGCTGCTTCTTTTTGGTTTTATTTTGGGGTGAATCGTGTTGCTGTGGTTACTCTTTGCTTTGTTCCCTGTTTAGCTGGGTGTTTTCTGTTTGAAATCAGAGGGGTGAATTATGATTAAGCTGTAATGTTTTCAAAGGGAGGATTTCTTCTTGTGAGGGCCGTCTGCTATCTTCTTGTATACGTTGGCTGAATATCTACAACCCATAATGCTGTCGTGCTGCTGTAGTATGCTGTCCCTTTACAGTGTCCCTGTTATGATTGTTCCTATTTTTCTAGGTGGTCTTGTTGGCCGACTACTGAACCTGTTTTATTGGTCTTGTTGTTAGAAAGAGAGGGGAAACCTTGGGGAAATAAAAGTGAACTGTTTTGTACCTGAAAACAGCATTTACACTATACTGTTATGGCTGTTTTGAGTGGCCTACTAATTGTTGTATTCCTCTTTTTTGTAGTTTGGGGTAATGCTGACTGATTACATGTTTGATATTTTTGTGGATTATGACCCTTTAATCAGTCTTGGCCAACTGCCGCCATGCCGCAGGGAGACAACCGCGAACGTCAGCCAGAAATCAGGTGACTTCCTCCCCTCTCCCTTGGTGCTAGTCTCTTAGATCACAATTGGAGAGATGAAGGCTCAAGAGAGCTTCTCGTGTGAGCTTTAATGGAGTTTCCTTAGGAAGACCAAGCCAGAACCTCAAAATTAGGGCATCGTTCGCCCTCGAGGTACTAGGGATCATTTATTCTCTTCAAAGGAAGAGATGGGATTTGATTTGGGGCAAACCCATGGTCGTTGTGAGAGAGTGAGGGGAATGATATTTGGGGATTTTAAAAAGTGGGTGAAATGATCTTCATGTTGGGGAAGATGATGGATCATGCTCTATCAAATAGGTTTGTCTTTTATTCTATATTTTGTAACAAGGTTGAATATAACCCCTTGGAATAGAAGTCCAGGTATATGTAGATACACGAATTGTTTAGAAGGACTTGGTTTAGAAGTCCGGGTATATGTAAATACACGGATTGTTTAGAAGGACTTGGTTTAGGAGTCCGGGTGTACGTAGGTACACGGATTGTTTAGAAGGACTTGGTTTAGAAGTCCTGGTGTACGTAGACACACGGTTTGTTTAGAAGGACTTGGTTTAGAAGTCCTGGTGTACAGAGATACACGGATTGTTTAGAAGGACTTGGTTTAGAAGTCCTGGTGTACGTAGATACACAGATTGTTTAGAAGGACTTGGATTAGAAGTCCTGGTTTACGTAGATACACAGATTATTTAGAAGGACTTGGGTTAGAAGTCCTGGTGTATGTTGATACATGGATTCAAATGGACCCCGCTGTGGAGGAATACTTATGGCGGGTCTACGTGCTTGCTAGTCGTGACACCGACAGAAGCCGACAGTAGACTCTAGACCGGTTGGGTTGGACTCTTGGTGCTCACCTACCCAAGTCCCCTTCTGTGTCCTTGGAGGCTCCGCTGTGTGTTCTTAGCGTCGAGCAGTACGCAGGGTCTCCGCTGTGTGTTCTTAGCGTCGAGGCGTACAGAGGCCTAGGATTGGTAGTGTTCATACCCTCCTAGTAAAGGAGGAGCTCGTTCCACTGTCTCCGTCTGGCCACGACGGGAGATGCCTGAGCGGTTAGCTACCACTCAAAAAGAGAGAACTAAAGGTCTATGTCGACATAGCAATATTGCATGGGTGAGTCTTCATATCATAATCATTGCATTGCATTCATTCTGCATAATCATAGCATTGCATCGCATCGGGTCCATCATATAAATTAGTATGGGCTCTTTTATATGATGGGTCCCAAATTGGAAACCTTAACTTATAAGTTTGTATGGGCATTCATATAAGTTAAGGTGCGATATGAACTGCTTATGCTTCCTGATACTAGTACTTGCTTATTGATACTCTGCTTATGCTTCCTGCTACTAGTACTTGCCTATTGATACTCTGCTTATGCTTTCTGTTACTAGTACTTGCTTATTTATGTACCTATTAGTTAGAGTTATTGCAAGTACTTGGGTACTTATATAATCGTCATGTATTTACAACCATTCCTGTCACCTGCTTTGTATATTATTGCTTATATTGCAGCTTTTCTTCCTTCCCTTCCGCCCGGTGCCTTGGAGTCGTCGGGGGAGCGGATGTGAAGCCACTTAGTCAGGTGTGCTACATCCCTCTTTTTAGGTGTGTTCCTTAGAGCAGCAGTGCACGGTGCTGGAGGAGGCCAGACAGGTCAGGTGTGCAGGGTTGATGACTTTGGTACTTTGGTTGCCGTTTGTGGCAGATGTGAGCACGGGTTGAGTTGTAGCCCTTGGGGCATTTAGTTTTATACTCTGATGTTTTACAGGAGCTTGTGTAGCTTTTTGCCTTTATTTGTACTGTCCTGGACATATTTACTTATTGTTAACCTATGGCTTTAATGCTTTCTTTTATTGATGGGTTGGCGTTGTTCAGTTGGTTTGGCCGGCAGGATAGGCATCTTGTGGGGTATGCTAGCTCGTGTGCTGGTGCTTCCGCAAGGCGGCTGTCCTGGGCATAAGACTCCCCTCGGCCGTGTTTTGTGTTCCGGGAGGGGGGTCTTACAAATGGTATCAGCTTGCAATGATCCTGAGATAAAGAAGTCCATTAAACCACTAGGCCACCCCTGCTAGCTAAATTAGTTTGAGGACAAACTGATGTAGCGGAAGCGGTGGTGTGCCCATGTGTGATTCACATTAAGTATGTCCACTTTTTCCTATAGAAAGTGCCAACCTAAGCCAAACTCGTACCCTTACGTATAGATGCTGGCTCATTCCGAGACAGTAATTGGTATTACCATTCCAACAATTAGAGTTGGTCTGGCATAGGATTATGCCAACCTAACTAGGATACCATTTTGGTCGACTTAGCAGGATATGTCGTGACATACCCTAACCTTATACCGATCTCGGGGATTATGTGGCCAAGCAATAAGTGACCACAAATGATTAAGGGAAGAGTTTAACGTGAGTATAGATGCTAGACACTCACACCCTGAGATTTCTATCTCAGATATGGAGTAATATTATCACCTTACCCAAAATAGTAGGGCAATCTCAATGAGATTGGTGCCTGCAGTCTATTATCAGCTTAGTAAGAGACCACCAAGCGTGTCTTTTATTCTGTATGTAGATACCTCTCACTTCTATTTATGTAGAAGGTTTCATATGAAGAAGATATGATAAGAATTTGGATCCAGAGAAGGCTCATTTTGGGACGAATGTGTTATATTGGTGGTAGAAGAAACTCAATCGAAGAGATACGGGGGCTTATCTCTTCATTTATTGGGCTAGTTATGTACCGTCTTGGGTTCCTTGAGGATTTAAAATCGCTATAATTTTTGACATTGGAGGTGGAGACCCTTGAAGAGTTAATTCACTTTAAGCAAAGCAGACTGCTAATGCCATATTTGGGCTGATAGGAATTTTATTAGCAGAATAAGAGAGGAAAGCATTTTGAAGATGATAATTTTCTCTATATTATTCTAAAATTGTGTGGATAAGTAACGAGGAGAGTAGTAAATTTACACTTTGGGATATGCAGCGATGTTGTGATAACATTATAACTGGGGAGTAATGAAATTTGGTGCATGCTCTCATTACAATGAAATGCAGCTTGATCGTCGCCGTAAAATTTGAATTTCTACATTTTTAATACAAAAGAGAGACGATCTTGCGGGTGCAATAACTGTTTGGGTATTTGAGGTTTGACCCAAGGATATGATGTCGTGAATTTTATGGTTGATCACCCGTTTGACTTTGAGGCTATCAGCTATATATAAGATGTTAATCAGGAAATCTCATTCTCCTATTAGTGGTTGTTTGGGTTTGCTCCAGGAAATTTATTTCATGGAAATCTTTTTATAGTGGCTGTTATATTGGGTGTTTGGAATTTCCTCACAAAAAAAAATCTCATAATTTTGGATGGTGTTGACTGTTGGTGGTGGTTGATTTACCCTCCAAGAATTTCATTTCTATAATCATGCTCGGGAGGGGTGGCTGCTTTCTTTGTTCTTTTCCTTTGGGGAATGAGGGGCTGGTGGCCGCTTGGTTTATGTTAGAGCTCTACTGGTCATGTCTTCTAATGCTAGCAGACTATTAAATTCTTGGTTCGGCCTTGAAAGTTCTGTCCTATCTTGGGCTAATTCGGGAAGGCTAAAATCTAGATAGCTTTATTCCTGGGTATAATTGTATGGCTCAACCTTGGATAGTTCTATTTCTGATTATATAATCTGAGTTGGGGCTACCTTGTATTTGTTCTAATTGGTGCTGTTGTTGAATATGTTCTAATTGGGGTTGCTGTTTGCTTATGTTAGGGGCTTCCATGGTTGGGTGAATCCTTCAATCCCTCTTTTATATGCTAGCTGCTATATGTTTGGGGTAACTCCAGGAATTTGTTGTCCAGGAAATTTCATTCATTATAAATTTCATCAAATTTTGGCTGCTAACTGCTGCTGCAATTGTATTCCTTTTCCCTTCCTCTTTCCTGTTAGTGTGCTGTTGGGAGACTTGAGCTAAGGCTTTTAGTGTGGGTAATGTTGACTGAATATATGATGGATAGTCATGTGGATCTTAACCCCCTAGCTTCAACTTAAATTTTGGGGATGAATCTGTCTCTTCGTTTATTGGATTTGTAACATCCCCGTGCGCGCTAGACCCCTATGATGAAAATATAGTTTACATTTTGATTGGGGTACATTTATGTTGCTGGGAGACTTATAAATATACCAGTGCATTGAGGGTGTGCACATTGGTGTGCGGATAGCAGAAATTTATGAGCAGAGATCTGGATGGATAAAATATATATAAGTACATATATATGTATGATATTCTGTGAATTTCATTAGTGATTTGGATAGAAACTTATGACAGGAAAATATAGCAAACTAGCAGGTAGAAAATGAGAGCTGGTTCGGCCAACTTAATTACGTTCGACGAAATTCCCTAATTTTGTCGAACTCAGAACTCTGCAGCCGCCGCTCGATGAAATACTACTGCAATGGCGTTCGACGAACATCATCCTTCAGCCGCTCGACGAAATATCTTGCATAGCAGCCGCTCGACTAAAATATTGCATGTAGCTGATCTCCTCTATTCTCCTTTCCTTCTCTAAAATTCACAGAAAAAGCAGTTGGAAGTCGTGGCTGTTCAAGGATTTCTTGTTTGTGGCTTTGGTTGATCTGGAGCTTTGACGGCTTGGGGATTTTGCCGAAGCAGGACCTCGGTTTTACCCTAAATCGCTATGAGCTTCTTGTTTCCTTCTTCTTCTCTTAACTTTTATGTGTTGATGTTGGCTCCTTGGGAGGAAAAGTATATGCTGTATGTGATGTGTTGGGGGTTTCAGTTGGTTTTGAGTTGGCTGAAGGAGAGATCTGCTGCTTCAGTTTGGTCACTGTTTTGTTTTAGGGAGAAGTACTTCTCAGCTGTTATCCTTCCTCTTATCAGTTTTTTTTAGTGTTTATTAACTGTTAGCAGTTCTAGTTTCCTGCCTTGAACTGATTGCTACTCCTATTGCTGCTGGTGTCTTTAGGTGATGTTTATGGTTTGGAGAGGGGATTGTTTTTGTTGATTTACTGTTAAAGTCCAGTTAACTGTTATACTCATTTTGTTGGGCGGCTGCATCTTATTGGTTTTATTTTGGGGTTAATTGTGTTGCTGTGGTTACTCTTCGCTTTGTTTCCTATTTAGCTGGGTGTTTTCTGTTTGAAATCAGAGGGGTGAATTATTATTAAGCTGTAATGTTTTCAAAGGGAGGATTTCTTCTTGTGAGGGCGGCTGCTATCTTCTGGTATACGTTGGCTGAATATCTACAACCCATAATGATGTCGTGCTGCTGTAGTATGTTGTCCCTTTACTCTTTCCCTGCTATGATTGTTCCTATTTTTCTGGGTGGTCTTGTTGGACTACTACTGAACCTGTTTTATTGGTTTTGTTGTTAGAAAGAGAGGGGAAACCTTGGGGAAATAAAAGTGAACTGTTTTGTACCTGAAAACAGCATTTACACTATACTGTTATGGCTGTTTTGAGTGGCCTACTAATTGTTGTATTCCTCTTTTTTTAGTTTGGGTAATGCTGACTGATTACATGTTTGATATTTTTGTGGATTAGGACCCTTTAATCAGTCTTGGCCAACTGCCGCCATGCCGCAAAGGAGACAACCGCGAACGTCAGCCGAAAATCAGGTGACTTCCTCCCCTCTCCCTTGGTGCTAGTCTCTTAGATCACAATAGGAGAGATGAAGGCTCAAGAGAGCTTCTCGTGTGAGCTTTAATGGAGTTTCCTTAGGAAGACCAAGCCGGAACCTCAAAATTAGGGCATCGTTCGCCGCGAGGTTCTAGGGATCATTTCTTCTCTTCAAAGGAAGAGAAGGGATTTGATTTGGAGCAAACCCATGGTCGTTGTGGGAGAGTGAGGGGAATGATATTTGGGGATTTTAAAAAGGGGGTGAAATGATCTTTATGTTGGGGAAGATGATGGATCATGATCTGTTAAATAGGTTTGTCTTTTATTCTATATTATGTTATAAGGTTGAATATAGCCCCTTGGATTAGAAGTCCAGGTATATGTAGATACACGGATTGTTTAGAAGGACTTGGTTTAGAAGTCCGGGTATATGTAGATACACGGATTGTTTAGAAGGACTTGGTTTAGGAGTCCGGGTGTACATAGGTACACGGATTGTTTAGAAGGACTTGGTTTAGAAGTCCTGGTGTACGTAGACGCACGGTTTATTTATAAGGACTTGGTTTAGAAGTCCTGGTGTACGGAGATACACGGATTGTTTAGAATGACTTGGTTTAGAAGTCCTAGTGTACGTAGATACACGGATTGTTTAGAAGGACTTGGATTAGATGTCCTGGTGTATGTAGATACACAGATTGTTTAGAAGGACTTGGGTTAGAAGTCCTGGTGTATGTTGATACACGGATTCAAATGGACCCCGCTGGGGAGGAATACTTGTGGCAGGTCTACGGGCTTGCTAGTCGTGACACTGACAGAAGCCGACAGTAGACTCTAGACCGGTTGGGTTGGACTCTTGGTGCTCACCTACCCAAGTCCCCTTCCGTGTCCTTGGAGGCTCCGCTGTGTGTTCTTAGCATCGAGCAGTACGCAGGGTCTCCGCTGTGTGTTCTTAGCGTCGAGGCGTACAGAGGCCTAGGAATGGTAGTGTTCATACCATCCTAGTAGTGGAGGAGCTCATTCCACTGTCTCCGTCTGGCCACGACGGGAGATGCCTGAGCGGTTAGCTACCACTCAAAAAGCGAGAACTAAAGGTCTATGTCGACATAGCAACATTGCATGAGTGAGTCTTCATATCATAATCATTACATTGCATTTATTCTGCATAATCATAGCATTGCATCGCATCGGGTCCATCATATAAATTAGTATGGGCTCTTTTATATGATGGGTCCCAAATTGGAAACCTTAACTTATAAGTTTGTATGGGCATTCATATATGTTAAGGTATGATATGAACTGCTTATGCTTCCTGTTACTAGTACTTGCTTATTGATACTCTGCTTATGCTTCCTGCTACTAGTACTTGCTTATTGATACTCTGCTTATGCTTTCTGTTACTAGTATTTGCTTATTTATTTACCTGTTAGTTAGAGTTATTGCAAGTACTTGGGTACTTATACAATCGCCATGTATTTACAATCATTCCTGTCACCTGCTTTGTATATTATTGCTTATATTGCAGCTTTTCTTCCTTCCCTTCCGCCCGGTGCCTTGGAGTCGCCGGGGGAGCGGATGTGAAACCACTTAGTCTTTATGACTAACGGTTGCTACGTCCCTCTTTTTAGGAGTGTTCCTTAGAGCAGCAGTGCACGGTGCTGGAGGAGGCCAGACAGGTCAGGTGTGCAGGGTTGGTGACTTTGGTACATTGGTTGCCGTTTGTGGCAGATGTGAGCACAGGTTGAGTTGTAGCCCTTGGGGCATTTAGTTTTATACTCTAATGTTTTGCAGGAGCTTGTGTAGCTTTCTACCTTTCTTTGTACTGTCCTGGACATATTTACTTATTGTGAACCTATGGCTTTAATGCTTTCTTTTATTGATGGGTTGGCGTTGTTCAGTTGGTTTGGCCGGCAGGATAGGCGTCTTGTGGGGGATGCTAGCTCGTATGCTGGCGCTTCCACAAGGCGACTGTCCTGGGCATAAGACTCCCCTCGGCCCTGTCGTGCGTTCCGGGAGGGGGGTCTTACAGATATGGTTTGATGACAGTTATGGAGGCCTCTTCTTTTAACCACTTCTTCCTTCTTTTGCAGTGATGATCCTGAGCAAGTAGTTGTGATTTGTGTCTCAGGTTGTTTTTAATCTGCAGGAAGATGTTAGCAAATGAAGGACAATTGATTTTCACTTTATTTCTGTCGTGTATCCTCTCTGTTGCTTTCTCTGTAACTGTCTTTTTATAATCTGAGAACCTTTACTCTTAATTTGAATTCTTCTCTTGGGAAGAAGGAAAGAGCTGGCGTCTCCATCAATGCTTTGACTCCTCGAGAAGATAACCTTCCGTTTCTTTTTTTTTATTAAAGCTAGTTTGCAACGTCTAATAGTATTGATTGATCTGCAACGGCTAAGAGGAATAGTCAAAAGACAGTGAAAAAGATATTAAAATAATTCAGAAATAAATTCGTCGATCCCATTTTTGACATTTGTCGGGCTGAGCTCACCGTCTGATGTACTGAGCGATTGTCTCTATCTTGGAATTCGTAGACCGCTGAAATGGCTTGATTGAGTTTGTTGAGCGCTGTTCAGAGAATGCCTGGCCGCTGAGATTATTCTAACTGAATTCGTCGAGCGCAGTTCGCCATTTGTCGAGCACTGTTCTGATGAAGATTTGTCGAGCGCTGTCTGGCTATTTGTCGAGCGCCTTTCGACTTTCGTCGAATACAGAGAACTTGTATTATTTTCTTATGTATATTCTCCGATTCGATCACATCATATTTAATTTATGTTTCCTTAGTTTTCTTAGATGAATTATTAACAAAAGGGATGGATCCTAACTCAAATCAAAAGCTAAGGTTCCAACAATCTCCCCCTATTTGAGTTGGGATCCTAAATCAAATTAAAACTAGTGGCCTGGTGGTCTCCCCCTATTTGGTTTAGGATGCCGACAGTTTTAATTTTTAGGTTCTCCTTTTCTCTCTCACTTGGTTTCTCTGAATTTCTCATTTTCTCTCTCACTTGAGCTTTAATGATTTTTGTTCTTAAATTATTTGAGCAACTCTGCATTCCTAGACTTGATTTCTAAGGATCTGAATTAAAATTTTCAATTGCAGCAACCTTTAATGGATTTTAAGGAATGAAAAACTTTGTCTGATACCTTCCTTCTTAAAGAATCCCCTTATCAGAAGAGACTCACACTCAGTTCTTCTGATTATTTCTAATCAATGCAACTACAGTAGAATGCTCAACATAATTTGGAGAAGGTCTGTAAGAATTTGAAGTATATCTGATAATGTTTTCAAAAGAATTTTAATTATAATTTGAGTGAGATTATTAAACATTTCCTTATAATTAAGTATATTGGCCTTTTTTACTTCATTAAAGTACAAAAAAAAAATCTTTGATAATTAATTTCTTTTTCTTTAGAAATTTGTTCAAACTTTTTGGCCTGCATTTTGAGATTTCTCCCATTGGTTGTGCTTGCCATAGAAAATTTGTTTTTAAGAAAAACAGTTTGTTCTCCTGATGATTTCAAATTTTCTTGAAGTTTATTATTCTCAGGAGTTAGAAAATTTATTTTTGTTAACTCTTTTAAAATTTTATTTTCATATTTTATTAAGTCTGTAAATGTTAATTTAAGGTCAGACTTGAAAGTATTAGAGGTAAAGTTGGAAGTTGGATTTACCTCATTTACCTTTTTCTAATTTAGCTTCTGTATCTGGGATTTGATGTGAGCCATATATGGCCATCATGCAGAAAGCTCTAGCTCTGAGTTCATCTTCTTCTTCTTCTTCTTCACTTAGGTTTGTTGATGGTTCTGCATCATAAATACAGTTAGTTAAAGAAGTAGAAGAGGGTTCATTTACCATCCTAGAGAGGGAGTTCCAGATTCCTCTTGCAGAAGTGCAGTCTTCAACTCTTTGAAGCATGTCTTTTGACACTGATTGAGTTAAGATCTGCATAGCTTTTTCATCTGCATCTGTTGAGTGGTCTGAAGATGGGGAAGGTTCTGTAGATGGGGAAGGCCCTTTATGTTTATCAGTCTTCCCATCATCAGCACCAGCTTTGAATTTTTTTGGCTTCATTTTGCAAACATGGGCAATGACTTCAGTTTCTCTGTTGGTAGTCTTCTTTGAAGAAGATATATCAGCACCAACATAAACAGGCCCTTTCATTGCTCCCGAGGGGGACATGAGACTCGTGGAACTAGGTAATGCAGGTGTAGCTGCCTTTGATGATATGAGGGGAGGTCCTGTCAAAATAGATTTGTAAATTTCTTCATCTATAACATTCATATATAATTTAATTCTAACTTGCCATAATGAGATATTATCGAAATTAAATATGGGTGGATCTGAGAATAGAAAGGTTTCTTGTGCCATTTTGAAAACCCTAAGAACTAAAAGTGATCTTTGTGATTTCAGGTGTTAGCCTGTGTGAAAAACCAACCTCCTCTGATACCAATTGAAAGTGGAGGTTTAGTTCCTAATTATCTTATTAAAAGATCTTGTTTAAGTTTTTCTTTTAAAGTAATGATATATGTATATATGTATGCTGAGTGAGGAATAAAATCAAGCACTAACAGTGCATAAGAAAAATCACAGCACAGCAGTAATACAAGTAAAGTAGAAACAAGCAAAGTCAGATGACACAGAATATATAGTAGTTCCCCTCAACTGGGTACATCTACTCTTCTACCCACTGGTAGGAATCCACTAGGAGGTTGTTGATAAGGTGCCCTCACACCAAGGGGTTTTTGATAAGGTGTCCACACAGCAAGTGAGCTGTTGATAAGGTGCTCTAACCAAGATGCAAGTTTTTGCTAAGGTGCCCTGTCACCGGGAGTTAACTTTTGAAGGGAGTTATAACCCTGTACAGGATGGGGTAAGGAAGTAAAATAAAAACAGAAATTATATTGTTCTTCTCTGTATAAGAAGACTCTTGAAGATCCAAATGTGGTGTTGAATAGATCTGATGTTGAAGTGCTCCCCCTGTCTGATATGGTTTGATGACAGTTGTGGAGGCCTCTTCTTTTAACCACTTCTTCCTTCTTTTGCAATGATGATCCTAAGCAAGTAGTTGTGATTTGTGTCTCAGGATGTTTTTAATCTGCAGGAAGATGTTAGCAAGTGAAGAACAATTGATTTTCACTTTATTTCTGTCGTGTATCCTCTCTGTTGCTTTCTCTGTAACTGTCTTTTTATAATCTGAGAACCTTTACTCTTAATTTGAATTCTTCTCTTGGGAAGAAGGAAAGCGCTGGGGTATCCATCAATGCTTTGACTCCTCGAGAAGATAACCTGCCATTTTTTATTAAAGCTAGTTTGCAACGGCTAATAGTATTGATTGATCTGCAACGGCAAAGAGGAATAGTCAAAAGACAGTGAAAAAGATATTAAAATAATTCAGAAAGAAATTCGTCGATCCCAGCTTTGACATTTGTCGGGCTGAGCTCGCCGTCTGATGTACTGAGCGATTGTCTCTATATTGGAATTCGTAGACCGCTGAAATGGCTGGATTGAGTTTGTCGAGCGCCGTTCAGAGAATGCCTGGCCGCTGAGATTATTCTAACTAAATTCGTCGAGCGCAGTTCGCCATTTGTCGAGCGCTGTTCTGATGAAGATTTGTCAAGCGCTGTCTGGCTATTTGTCGAGCGCCTTTCTACATTCGTCGAATGCAGAGAACTTGTATTATTTTCTTATGTATATTCTCCGATTCGATCGCATCATATTTAATTTATGTTTCCTTAGTTTTCTTAGATGAATTATTAACAAAAG
This sequence comes from Dactylorhiza incarnata, assembly GCA_033032865.1. NCBI lineage: Eukaryota > Viridiplantae > Streptophyta > Magnoliopsida > Asparagales > Orchidaceae > Dactylorhiza > Dactylorhiza incarnata. Next base: position 8,626,735 of record JAWHQI010000068.1, read on the forward strand.
GGATGGATCCTAACTCAAATCAAAAGCTAAGGTTCCAACATTACATATGGGGTTTACTAAGGTCTAATAATTACTAACAGTCAATTTAGATATTGACTAAGTTGAATTTGCCGAGGCATACGCGCGGTTCCTCGGTCTTTGCTACAGACTGCGCCCCATAACTGATAGGCGGGGAGAGGCCTCAAAAGGCACTCGTCTAGTTTGCCCCTTGATTCAGCTGCAGAATGGGGTATGCTGGGCTAGAAAGGATTCCAATATGGCTGTAAGGGTCATCACCCAAATCTAACTGCTGAACTGGGGTGGCAGTTAGTGGTAGTGAGACCACAGTCCGTGGTTTAATACACCATGATTTTGAAAGGTTGGCCTAAATCTCATTATCGACTGGACAATTCATGTGATTTTCCCTTATGGGCACACCATTGCTTCCACTGCTAGTTTGTCCGCAAACTATGCTCGAGCGGGGCATGCTAGGGTTTGTGGACTTCTTTACTTAGGAACATAAGTCGGCTTAGCTGATACTAGTTTGTAAGACCCTGTTTTTTTGTATTCATTCCCGGGTCTTACCGCCTAGAACCGTCGTCTTGCGGTGGCACCAAATAACGAGATGGTCGCCACCACAATACGTCAATTTTGCCGGCTAGTCAACATCATCTATGCCAACCACATATCACAGTAATAGAAGCATTAAATGAAACATGTCCATAAAATCACATTATATATATCGTAATACAAATATCCACAATGAGAAAGTACTAAAATTAATAATGGGCTTATGCCTAGTGCATTAACATTCTCACTACAAAAAGTCACTCGTCTCTATATATGTTGCTGCAACAATGGGTAGTGGCTGCATTGATTCATCCTAACTTCATGTCCTGGTCTCCTTAATGGGGTCTTGCTGCTCCGGCACAACGACTCCTAAAATTTTATGGTCCACTAACCGTTAGCCAAAAGACTAAGCCAAATTCCCCATCCCCTCCCCCGGTGACTCCTAGGGACTGGGTGGGAGGAGTGAAAAGGGATGGACATCAAAGCAGATGTAACAAGCAAGTGACATGGTGCATATCTAACAGTAAGTAAGGTATGCTAGCCTATAGTAGGGCACTATAAAAACCGTGGCTAAGGAAGGGTGCGGTAAGGGTCTGACCTGTAGCCCCACAATAGCTAGTATACTGCCAAAGTAATTGGATATAAATAAACTACTTAACTACACAACTTATCATTCTAGCACAGAATGCAAAGTAAGCAGACATCTAAGAGTACAGTATCTAACACAGAAAGGTAAAGTAAACAACTACCTATCATCACATAAAAGTAACCTTAACCTATAAGAATGCACATACAAACCTATAAGTTAAGGGGATGTTTTTAAGACCCATCGTATAAACTATCCCATACTAATTTATACGATATGGGGTATGTGATGTATGCAAATGAGGTATGTGTTATGAATGCAGTGCAATGCAATTAATTATTGATCCACCCACATGCAACTCACACACACAACTCTGTACATACAGACCTATTCAATTAGTTCCCTCTATTCAAATGTATCAACTCAGGTACCCCATTGAGGCAAATAGGGGCAGTGGATCGGGCATGTCTACTTCTAGGCTCCTTTCAATATCTCACGGACTAGACCTTATGTACGCCCCTAAGAACACACAGGGTATCCACGTACTATCTAGTAAGCACCACCTCTATCTCTCTTTTCGAGTCTCCGCTCACCGGACTATCTATTCCTCCTTAGATAACACCGAGCCCACCGCTCACAGGACTAACCCAGTCCTTCCTTATATAATATTGAGCCTACCGCTCACAGGACTTAACCCGTACTTCCTTATATAATACCGATGCCTATCGCTCGCAGGGTTTAACCCGTCCTTGTACCGATCTGTCCCATATTTGGGATGAGGATAATCTTGTCATGTTCTCTTACTTAAACTACTCTTGTCTATTTTTTAGTTGAACTTAAGAGTTCAGGGTTAACCTTGGACTTCCTGAGGACTACCCTGTGAGGGGCTCGCAACGGTACAAGGAAGTGTGATGGGCTGACATCCCAAACTTCCTTCTTCCCAAGGCACATAATCTTATTGGTATCTACCCCTTTTTGCCTAATCCCCTTTTTCTTTCCAGTTACTATAAAGCCCTATGGGTATTACACTTAGTACTTAAGAGTAGGGGAGTTTTTTTGAACCCCAACACCTCCATGACTTGTGACCGAGTGCTAACTCAGTCGTCATCAGATACTAACCTCATGTACCCTCCATCACCTAGGAACTTCACACTCTCTTGATTCCTTCACTTTAAACACTCATACTACTTCTTCACCTTAAACTAGGGCTTACCTTAATCATTCCCCGACTCTACCCATACATGATGTCCCTAAGGTGTCCTATCATACTAGGGCTTGTTATACATCCATAAGGGCTTGGTGTTGGTGGGCTTGAGTGTGGGGCCCATAGTGGGATCAAATTTCTTCCTTCACCCTTTGGTTATCCGCAAACTACTACAAAAATAAGTAGAATTCTTGAGGCCCACAAGTGACACCTAAACTTCCTCATATCCAAATGGTCTAATATAGACTTGTTGATATCCTATAAGTACTAAGGTGTCCTTTTCTGAATTTGGTTCATGTATCCATTAGGGGGCTACTTAGTTAACATTGTAAATTAAGGAATGAATTTTAAATGTTGAACATAAAGTGTGGTTTGCTGAATTTCAATTGACCTAAGCATCTAACCAGAGGTTTCACATGTCAATTTAAGGATAAATCCATAAGTTCACATTTTTCCAAAATTAATTCCCAATTAAAAACATTTATCTAAAATAAGGGCCTAATGTACATTTCCATAGTGGCCCAATGATCACCCTATCCAATGGATCCAAAAAATTTATGAGGGCTCAACAATTACTAATAATGGAAAAAATTCACATTTTTCTAGGATTATTTAGCCATTCAAATTAATTTCCCAAAATTGGCATAAATCACACTAATATGGTTGAAAATTATCAAAGATGAGTAATTAAAATCTCAAAAATTCTCAGAGGTATGATAACATAATTCAAGTATAAATCTAGAGATTTAAAACTTTTTCATCATAAAATATTCCAGGATAATTAAATACTCAAATGGTGAATAATTCACTTTGAGAAGGCTACTATAAAAAATAATCCAAAAATTCAGAGAAAATTCAAAGATACAAATTTCCACCTAAAACTCTTATAAACAGAAAACCATACTTTTCTAGCATGGTTTTCTATTTATTTTAATCAAAATGCAAAAGAGGTAAAATTGGAAGTTCATGGTTTTTACGTAGGAAAATAATTCCTAATACTCCAATAAACTATCCTAGGGTGTATTTCGACCTAGGTGACCTAATACCAGAGAATGGTAATTTTCCCATGCATGCAAGTCACCAACCTTGTGTACATACACATATGTGACTATTTGATTAAATAATTAAAATTAAGGGATAATATTCCCAAATTATTTCATATCCCCTAAAAAAATGGATCATACTGTGATTCCACATGCATGCATGTATTTTCATATGCATATGAGGTGGGGAGGCTGGAATATAGCCTAGACACCAAATGTTGACCTATGCCATTTTTACTATATGCACCCCAAGACATGCATATTGAATTTCCATGCATGATTTAGAACAAATGGTATGAACTTTTTACTAGAGGTTTATGATGACCTAAGGAAGCTGCCACAATTATTTTTGTGTGTGTGTGCATGTGTGTGTGTGGGGGGGGGGCATAAGAGTTCATTAGAACAACTAATCACACCATGCATGCATTATTTAATTTCTACAAAAACGTATGAAAAATGTTTTGCAAAAATTTCCAAATTTGGGAAGGGGATATGTTTGGGAAGGATTCCTGCATACCTAAAATTTCTCCTCATTTGGATGAGCCAAATGATGGGGGAACTCAAAATAGTGTCTGAGGTCCAAAAAGGACACTCTACACTAAAATGAGTGCCCAGGAAGCTACAGTGATCCAAAAAACATGAAATCAGTGGCAAAATTAAAGTTAAGACTGTTGGAACATGGTCTTCCGCATCTCCTAGGTTTGAGAATAACAAATCCTATGTGTATTTGATCTTGTGTGTTCAAGTGTGCAGGTTTACTAGGTCCACATGACTCAAGGAGTACACATGATGACTGCCCCCAAAATTGAGGCCAAAATTTGAAGAGGCTCACTAGCGCCGGCGGTAGCAACTAGCGCCGGGCGCTAGCGTTGATGAGTGCGTTTCCGAGAGCTGTTATGGAAGGCGTTAACGCCTGGCGGTAGCGGATAATGCCGGCGGTATCGGTGAACACGGATGGAATGAAAGCCTCGTTGCCGCGGATTAGAGATCCTGCCGCGCAAGAAGTTTCTTAATCATGGATAGCGCCGGCGGTAGCTACTAGCGCTGGCGGTAGCATGGAGCACAAGAGGCATGGAGCAATAGGTTGCCGCGGATGGAAGATTCTGCCGCGCAAATTGTTTCTTAATCTGGGATAGCACCGGCGGTAGCGCTAGCGCCGGCGGTAGCGCTTGGGCTATAAAAGGGCCCCCTCTCCTCTTGTTTTCAAACACCAATTGCATACACCTCAGAGAGAGAGTACTAGAATTCCAGAGGCCTAACTTGGCCGAAATTTGAGGTCCCGGCGAAGCTCTGCCAACTTCTGAAGGAGGATTCCATCACGCCGAAGCCAAACGAAGTCCGCTTCGACAAACGCTGATTCTACAGCGGATCTTCGCCTCCATATTCAGAAGTTCATCTTAAGGGAAGTTTTTATTATTTTATTTGTCTTTCTTTGTAAACGGTAGTGAAATCGCCTCGTGTTGGCGACTAGGTCTGGGGTAGGACTTAGGGCTGAAAATCGCCTCGTGTTGGCGACTAGATCTAGGTTAGGTCTGGGGGGTGCTTGAGGCCACATCCGGGGAAGGATTGGCTAGAGCGGCTTGAGGCCGAATCCGGGAAGGAGGAGGCTAGGGCCACCGGTTCGTGGGGAAGCGAGTCGGGATAGAAAATGAAAAGAGCTTTCATTATTCGCCTCCGATCTCTAGCGACATTGAGATCAAGTTTTGTAATACTGATTTAATATCAATAAAGCTTGTCTCTCTTTTTGTTTTACTTGTCTTCTTATTGCAATATTCCAAAGTTTTCTAAATAAAATATAAAGTTTTTGAAAACCCTTATTCACCCACCCCCCCCCCCCCCCCCTCTAAGGGCACCGACCGATCCAACAAGTGGTATCAGAGCGGTTTTGTTCCAATCGGCTTAACAACCGGGAACAATGGCGTCTCATGATCTCGCTTTTCCTGAGGGTCAAGGGGTTAGTCGACCACCTCTCTTTACTGGGTCTGATTTTAACTACTGGAAAAATCGAATGATGTGTTTTCTTATGACTATGGATGTAGAAATATGGAACGTGGTAGAAGTTCGGTACTCTCCTCCTACAACTTTAGTGGGAGAAGCGACATTATCAAAACCTAAGGATAAATGGGACGACAACGATAAACTAAGGTGTAAAAATAATGCTAAAGCAATGAATGCCTTATATTGCGCTTTAAATAGAACTGAGTTTAATAGAATTTCTGCATGCACTACTGCTTATGATATTTGGAATCAATTAGTAGTAACTCACGAAGGTACATCGCAGGTGAAAGATGCAAAGCTGTTTCAACTGGAATCTGAATACGAGAAATTCGGGATGGACACGGAAGAGGACATCAACTCCATGTACACTCGCTTCACAAAGATTGTCAACGCATCAAAGGCACTTGGAAAGACCTACTCCGACGGGGACTTGGTGAGGAAAATTCTTCGTTCCTTACCCCCAAGGTTCAATCTGAAGGTGACATCCATCTCGGAGTCGCACAAATTAAGAACGCTCCAGATCGAGAACCTCATTGGGAATCTCAAAACCCATGAGGTAGAACTGCAAATTCAACATGAAGAATACAACAAAGAGCCGAAGAAAAAGGCGTTGGCACTAACATCAAAGAAGGAGTGCACCGAAGAGGACGATGATGATGAAGAAGGACTCCTGGTGAAGAACTTCAAAAAGTTCATCAGGAATCCAGAAAGAAGGAACACATTCAGAAAATTCTTCCAAAAGAACACTCGATGAAAGGGATCTTCCTCTTCATCGAGGAAAGAAAAAGGAAGCGATGACGATGAAGAAAGGCCGCCTCCAGAATGCTATCACTGCAGAAAAACCGGGCACATTCGGAGCCAGTGCCCAAAATACCAAAAGGAACGAAAAGAACAAAAGAAAACAAAAGAAAAGAAGAAAGTGTTGAAGGCCGCCACTTGGGATGACTCTTCCTCTGAAGAGTCAAACGAATCTGAGTCAAGTAGCGAGGAGGAAGCAAACTTGTGCTTGATGGCCAAAAGCGACGATGACGACACCAGTATTCTTAGCGACACTGAGGTATCTCCTCCTACTTTTGAAGAACTTTATGATAAATTTGTTTTACTAAATCTTGAAAATGAATCTATTATAAAAGAAAATCATAAGCTCACAAAAAAAATAGTTTCTCTTGAAAAAAGAAAAGTCTCATGTCAAGAATGTGAGCAATCCTTATTTAAGTTAAAAGAACTTGAAGTATCTCTCTCTAATGCCCTCTCACAAAACAAAATTATTGCAAAAGAGAAGGGGGACTTATAGAGAAGATTGAAAGCTTCTATATTACAAATTGAAAAGAACAAAAAAGGATTTGAAAACAAATGTGTTATGATTGTTCAAGAAAAAACATCTCTTAAAAAACAAAATCAAAATCTCAATTTAGCCATAACCAAATTCGGGATTGGTCAAAAATCCCTGGATATGCTTCTGGGTAATCAATGCTTTGGGTCTGGAAAAATTGGACTCGGATATAAAAGTGAACACTACCGCCCGGCGCTAGCTACTAACGCCGGCGGTAGCTCTAAAGTTAAATTTTTTTCTGGTCTTTCTAATGTACAAACATCATCCAGCAAGAGCAACATAGAAACACAGAAAAGGGTCTCAACCCCCTTTATTTCGTGTGCTAATTGTCTTAAATTTGGACACACGTCTGGCTCTTGCAGGAATATAATAAATCAACGATCATTAAAACAAATCTGGGTACCTAAGAAATCCACTTACTCTATGGGTGGTACCTCTTGGGTATCTGGGTCTTTACTCTCATCCTCTTTCTAGATTTGCAGGAAGGCTAAGGAAACAGAAGACGTGTGGTATTTAGACTCAGGCCGCTCCAAACACATGATGGGCAATAAAGCAAAATTCCTTAGCTTAGAAAAGAAGAAAGGAGGAATAGTGACATTTGGCGATAACAGTAAAGGAAGGATCATGGGAATTGGTACAGTGGGTAACGCATCTTTTCTTATATCAAATGTGCTTTATGTGAAAGGATTAAAACATTACCTAATATCTATAAGTCAACTTTGTGATAAAGGTTTAGACGTACTTTTTGAATCTTCCACTAACCTTTGCAAGATTGTTAATCCTAAAACAAAAGATGTGTTATTAACTGCACCTAGAATTCATAATGTTTACATAGTTTCATTTCATGATCTTTCTAAATCTTCTATAAAATGTTTTATAACGAAAAATGATGAATTAGAATTATGGCATAGACGCTTAGGCCACGCTAGTACAAAGCTCATCTTAAAACTAGCAAAAAGAGAATTGATTAGAGGATTGCCTAAGTTAAATGGAAATTTATCTTCATTATGCCCTCCATGCCAAAAAGGCAAATTTACTAAGTCTTCTTTTAAAAGCAAAAATGAAATTTCTACATCAAAACCTCTGCAATTAATTCATATGGATCTTTTTGGTCCTGTTAACACTGCAAGTCTTGGTGGTAGATTATACACTTATGTTCTCATAGATGACTATTCTAGATATTGTTGGACTTTATTTCTCTCCTCCAAATCTGATGCGTTTTGCGAATTTTCAAAATTATGTACTCGCATTCAAAAGGAATTAGATTTAAATATAAAATGCATTCGCTCAGATCATGGAGGTGAATTTCAAAATGAAAATTTTAAATCTTTTTGTGACATGTTAGGTATTAAGCATGAGTTCTCTGCTCCACGCACACCTCAACACAACGGTATTGTAGAACGGAAAAATAGGACAATACAAGAACTTGCACGCACAATGCTATCTGAATATAAATTACCTAAGTATTTTTGGGCAGAAGCTATGAGCACTGCATGCTTTGTAATGAATAGAGTTATGCTTCACCCATCATTAACTCTCACACCATATGAACTCCACTATCAAAAGAAACCTAACGTATCATATTTTAGAGTATTTGGATGTAAATGCTTCATTCTTAATACAAAAGATTCTTTAGGAAAATTTGACGAAAAATGCGATGAAGGAATATTTCTTGGTTATTCTTCAACTAGTAAAGCATATAGAATATTTAATAAAAGATCAAGCAAGGTTGAAGAGTCAATTAATGTCAGATTTGATGAGTTTGTTCCATGTGCAGAAAAGCTCCCTACAGGTACCGATGATGAACCTTTGCCATCCTTGGAGCACGACGAAGAAGAACCGTCCAAAGAAGAGGAGGAGAAGCCAAAAGAAGATGAATATGTACCTCCAAGCATTCTAAACTTCTCCAAAAATCATCCAAAGGAGCTAGTCATTGGTGAACCTTCTACTGGGGTAAGTACTCGGTCCTCTCTTCATGAAACATTTTCAAATATTTGCTTTGTGTCTGAAATTGAACCTAAAAACGTTTCCACCGCTTTAAATGACGAATTTTGGTTTTTGGCAATGAATGAAGAGTTAGGACAATTTGAAAGAAATAAAGTTTGGAATTTAGTAGAAAGACCATCTAATCATCCAATTATTGGCGTAAAATGGATTTTTAAAAATAAGCTAGATGGTGAATCTAGGATTGTAAGAAATAATGCACGTTTGGTTGCTCAAGGCTATTCACAAATCGAGGGGGTAGATTTTGAAGAAACTTTTGCACCCGTAGCTCGCTTAGAATCTATACGAATATTTTTGGCATTTGCGAGTTTTAAAAGAATAAAATTATTTCAAATGGATGTTAAAAGTGCTTTTTTAAACGGGTTCATTAAAGAAGAAGTTTATGTAGAACAACCCCCTGGTTTCATAAATGAAAGATTTCCAAATCATGTTTACAAATTAGAAAAAGCGCTTTATGGTTTAAATCAAGCGCCTCGTGCCTGGTATGATTGTCTTACATCATTTTTGTTAGAGCACGGTTATGTTATGGGAAGTGCAGACAACACACTCTTCATTAAGCGTAAAAATAACGAATTAATTATTCTACAAATATATGTTGATGACATCATTTTTGGAGCCACTAATGAAGAGTTATGTAATGAAGTAGTCTTAATAATGAAAAATGAATTTGAAATGAGTCTTGTAGGAGAACTATCATATTTTCTTGGTTTTCAAATTTCACAAAGAACTGATGGTATTTTTATTTGTCAATCAAAATATGTTCACGATATGCTTAAACGATTTGGATTTGAAAATCTTAAACAAGCCTCTACTCCTATGAGTGCTTCCTTAAAACTAGGAAAAGATGAATCTGGAATTTCTATTGATCAAACACTATATAGAGGAATGATAGGTTCTCTTCTTTATTTAAGTGCATCTAGACCAGATATTATGTTTGCCGTATGTTTATGTGCTCGCTTTCAAGCCGATCCAAAAGAATCTCATTTAAAAGCGGTAAAACATATTTTTCGTAATCTAATTGGGTCATCTAAATTAGGATTATGGTACCCACATAATGACTCTTTCACACTCCATGGCTATTTCGATTCGGACTACGCTGGGTGTTCACTAGATAGAAAAAGCACTAGCGGTACGTGTCATTTTTTAGGACCCTCTTTAGTTGCCTGGTCTAGTAGAAAACAATCTTCGGTTGCACTCTCCACCACGGAGGCCGAATATATCGCACTTGGTAGTTGTTGTGCACAAGCATTATGGATGAGCCAAACACTAGAGGACTTTGGATTTCATCTCAAAAACATAGATCTTAAATGTGACAACAAAAGTGCAATAGACCTCACATATAATCCTGTACACCATTCTAGATCCAAACACATCGACGTTCGTCATCATTTCATTAGGGATCACATTAAAAAAGAAAATGTAAAAGTAAGCTTCATTGGGACAGACTCTCAACTCGCTGACATATTCACTAAACCTCTTCCCGATGCACGATTTCGTTTATTACGACTTGAATTAGGTGTCCTAGATCTTTCAAGTTAAAACATGCTCACAAATACAATTTTCTTCATTTTTCACCATCCAAAACATTTCCAAAAATGCTGCAAATTCAGCATAGAACTACTATTGGGACACCTAATCAACTTCCAACATCAAAATTTTCAAAACCCTAAAAAATCACTTACTGTTTCCCGCGCTAGCGCTAGCGCCGGTGCTAGCGTCGAGTTTTGAATTTCTGTGTTTTTAAAATTTCTAAAAATTCCTAAAAATATTTTGATCTATATGTACTATTTAGTTTTTGCACATCTGTTTTTCTTTTCTTTTTGAAAAATCAAATACAAAAATAGAAAAACAAATTACAAAAAAAAAAATGTTTTTCCTTTGTTTGCTTTTGTTGTTTCCTTTGTTTAAAGTTCATCTTTTTACAAAAATAAAAAAAAAATTACAAAAGCAAAAATTACAAAAATCTGCTTTTATTTGCTAAAACCAAATACAAAAATATAAAACTTTAAAACTATCAAAAAAAACTCTATGATTTTTTCTTGTAAAATCAAGCATGATTTAATCTACTATTTAGAAATTCTACAATGTTACAATTTTTCTCTTCAAACTACTTTGGACATTGTCTTTCTTCATGCTTTGATATATCTATTCAAATGTGCATCAATTATAGTTTAAAAGTTGTGTAGGATCAAGCTTAGCATGTCTCTAAGTATGAGAAATTCTTTATGGTTGATAATGATATTTATTCACTCACCTTTTTTTTGGCATTGTCTACATATGCATTTAATCTAAGAATGCTTGTGTATGTTTTGTATTAGTACAAATAAATTAAAATTGCACAAGTATCTTACCTACACTCCTTCTTTTGCACTCTTAAACATTAAGAAAAGTGGTTATATTTTTTCTCATAAAATCTATTGATTTGCAAAACAAGTGTATTCGGAGAACTTTGTACAAAACAAAATTATAAAATAAATGACAAAGATAACTCCACCAAGCACTACTTGAACCTCCTGATAAGTCTTAATGAGCATTGTGAGGTTTAGCACCTTGGAAAGAATAATAAAGTGTCTTATGCAAATCAACTCTTTCTTTCAAAAATAAGAAAAACCACTTTCTCTTAAGTACACCGGATCACAAGTCTCAAAATTCAAAATAAAATATGTGATCCCCCAAGCACTACTTTGCACCCTGATAAGTCTTGATGAGCATTGTGTGTCCAAAGCACCTTGGTAGTTGTACATTTTTTTGTGCATTAAAGTGTGTGGAAGTAATCTTATTTGTGTTTTATTGTGCTTCTTACTTTACATATTACTTGTATTTTTTGATTAATACATTTGTTTACTCTCCTCAAATTTACACTTATGAGCACATCATTATCTTCCATAACACTTCTTCTCATGAGTATTGGATCCTAATGCTAATTCTATATTACTTTTTCTTTCTGAAATGCACTAGATAACCTAGCATGTGTTCTACAATGTTTTTGTATGTTTTTGAACTTAAGAATTAAAGTAACATTGTGGTCATATCTTTTTGATAAACATTATTTCATGCTTGGTTATTCTAAAATTTAAAACTGCACAATGATTTCCAAAAACATCATTTTGTGTGATCTTTACCTCATATTTTTTGGATTATCATTACTATTTGCTATAAGTCTTCCGCATCTTAACCATATAAGTGTTTTTTACCTTGCGCTTTCATGCTTATTTCATATCTTGTATTATTTGCATCATCACTTATTCTTAAAAATTCCTATCTTTCATTAAGTGATAGATTTCCTTGGAAACACTTTTTATTGGTTACTTCAAACATAAAAATCTTTTATGCTAAAAACTCTGAAATTTTGTAATAACTCTGATTTATTTCAATAAAAGACAATTCTAACTCTCCTTATCATTTACCTAAAAGCTCGATCATGCCTTATCTTTTACTTACAATTTTGTAGTGCTTTATCTCCCTACCCACTTTTGCTAATAACAAAGGGGGAGAACTAACATGATAAAATGCAAAAGGGGGAGAACTAACATGATAAATATATAATCTGCTATCAAAATGCAAACCCAACATGATTGATTAAGTTGATAGCATATATATTACGGGAGCATTCACTTAGGGGGAGCATGTATTTAGGGGGAGCAAGTCTAACATGCTAGAATCAATTATTATCCTAAGTCATCACTCTCACACACACACAAGTATAGTTTCATCATGCTAATCTATTAATGCTTTGATTTATCATTAATGGATTTGTTATTTTCAAAAGGGGGAGTTTGTTGGAACATGGTCTTCCGCATTTCCTAGGTTTGAGAATAACAAATCCTATGTGTATTTGATCTTGTGTGTTCATGTGTGCAGGTTTACTAGGTCCACATGACTCAAGGAGTACACATGATGACTGCCCCCAAAACTGAGGCCAAAATTCGAAGAGGCTCACTAGCGCCGGCGGTAGCAACTAGCGCCGGGCGCTAGCGTTGATGAGCACGTTTCCGGGAGCTGTTATGGAAGGCGCTAACGCCTGGCGGTAGTGGATAACGCCGGCAGTATCGGTGAACACAGAAGGAATGAAAGCCTCGTTGCCGCGGATTAGAGATCCTGCCGCTCAAGAAGTTTCTTAATCAGGGATAGCGCCGGCGGTAGCTACTAGCGCTGGCGGTAGCATGGAGCACAAGAGGCATGGAGCAATAGGTTGCCGCGGATGGATGATTCTGCCGCGCAAATTATTTCTTAATCCGGGCTAGCGCCGGCGGTAGCGCTAGCGCCGACGGTAGCGCTTGGGCTATAAAAGGACCCCCTCTCCTCTTCTTTTCAAACACCAATTTCATACACCTCAGAGAGAGAGTACTAGAATTCCAGAGGCCTATGTTGGCCGAAATTTGAGTTCCCGGCGAGGCTCTGCCACCTTCTGAAGGAGGATTCCATCACGCCGAAGCCAAACGAAGTCCGCTTCGACAAACGCTGATTCTACAGCGGATCTTCGCCTCCATATTCAGAAGTTCATCTTAAGGGAAGTTTTTATTATTTTATTTGTCTTTCTTTGTAAACGGTAGTGAAATCGCCTCGTGTTGGCGACTAGGTCTGGGGTAGGACTTAGGGCTGAAAATCGCCTCGTGTTGGCGACTAGATCTAGGTTAGGTCTAGGGGGTGCTTGAGGCCACATCCAGGGAAGGATTGGCTAGAGCGGCTTGAGGCCGAATCCGGGAAGGAGGAGGCTAGGGCCACCGGTTCGTGGGGAAGCGAGTCGGGATAGAAAACGAAAAGAGCTTTTATTATTCGCCTCCGATCTCTAGCGACATTGAGATCAAGTTTTGTAATACTGATTTAATATCAATAAAGCTTGTCTCTCTTTTTGTTTTACTTGTCTTCTTATTGCAATATTCCAAAGTTTTCTAAATTAAATATAAAGTTTTTGAAAACCCTTATTCACCCCCCCCCCCCCTCTAAGGGCGCCCACCGATCCAACAAAGACCAAGGCCTAAAATTTCATGTTTGTCACCTCTTTTGATTATGGACCTATGGGGCCTAAATTTTTTAAGAATGGGACGGAAATAATAAGGCAAAATGATATATGAATTAATGTAAAATAAAAACACCATTCATCTTCTTCTTCCCCACCCAAAGCCTAAAACTAAATATCCTGTGGCAACTTCAGCCATGGATTCTGACCACCACACTTGATCTCCGGCCACCACAATTGATCTCCAGCCAAACCCCCAATGGGGAAGCTTCACATGAGTGGGGGCTTTCAATTGGTGGTGACCTCTCGGTCGGAGGTGGCCAGAGCTGCTCCCCCAAAACCTCCATTTTCGGCCAACAAAGCTTGGAAATCAACTATGTTATCTCCCTCTCTTCTTAATGAAATTCAAAAAGAAAAAAAATTGTGATCTAGCACTTGGGGAGAGGAGAAGGAATCCATGCCTAAATTTGAGCTTTGAGCCTTGTTCCTTAGGTTTCCATGGCCGACCATCCAAATTCCATGCCTTGCCCGATCTCCTCCAACTAAGCCTGAATCCTTCAATCTCCTTGGGCCTTTTTCTCCTTGGAGAGTTCTAAAGGTGATAGAGTTGTCGAATGGGGGATGGAAAGGCTTTTACACATCCCACCATTAATGTAAATTTCGGTCTCCCCCTTCCTCTCCTTGTCCCCAAGGCCATAATTAGGGTTAATAACCCTAATTTTTGCCTCCAAAATTTGAATTTTTGAATTATATCAGATGGCATGGACTTATGGGCTCGCCATTTGGGCTTTAGGTTGGGCTAATCCAATCTAATTTGAGCTTTGGGATTAATTGACCTAAAGGGGACAAATTAGAGGTTATGGACTTTGGGTTGTCCCTAGGCCAACCAAGGCAATGTGACAAACTCACATAGATGGTATTGGGTCCAAGAACACATTGTAGGGTGAATTTGAGTTTAGTGAAGTTGATTTGGGTCCATTACGTTGGCTATGTGTGTCACATACCTTTGTTTGAGCATAACAAATCCCATATTATATTTGATCTTGCTTGTCGTGTGTTTATAGTGTGCAGGAACTATAGGTGCAATACTCCACAGGTAAAAAGCAGCTTGGAATCAAATTCTCTGAATGGAGCACTACCGCCAGCGCTAGCCGATACTGCAGGCGTTAGCGCTACCACAGGCGCTAGCACTATCACCTGACGCTAGCTCCAGCTCGTGCCACAATGCCACGTCGCGACAGTTTTGTAACTGACTCTACACAACCGCTATCGTAGGCGCTAAGAGACACCACAGAAGCTAACTCCAAGCTCTATTTATTGAAACTTTCTCTCTCATTTTGGTAACCTCATCCCAGAGAGAATTCCTGTGCCAAATTTCAAGAGCTGTTACTCTACCGAAAAGTCATCTCCCATTCAAAGCTAAAGAAGACTTCTGGAGAAGGAAGCCATCACGGTGCATCCGAAGAACGATCATTTCCACCTCGCTTATGCTACAACGATCCTTCACCGCCAACTTAAGAAAATATCATAGAGGGAGTTTTTCATTTGTGTTATTTCATTATTTTGAACATTTGTAGTTAAATCGCCTTGTGTTGGCGACTAGGTCCTTGCGCGGCTTAGGGGAAATTTGCCACGTGTGTTGGCAACTAGGTCTATGTGATTAGATCTAGGGAGTGCTCGAGGCTATATCTGGGGTAGGATTGGTTAGAGCCGCTTGAGGCCATATCCAGGGAAGGATAGGCTAAATCCAACCGGTTCGTTGGGATACGAGTCGGTATAGAAAAGGAAAAAGTATTTATATTTGTACGCCTCCGATTTCTAGCGATATTGAAATCAAATTTATGTAAACACATTTTTTATATAATACAATCATGTCTCTGGTTGTGTTTACTTGATTTCTTTCATTTGGCGTTAATTCCGATATTGCAAATTATTTTCAGCTAAATTGTTATTTCACTCCCATTTATTTTTAAACAATTTAGTAAATTTCTTAAACGTATAAAAGAATTTTTATTCCCTTATTCACCCCCCTCCAAGGGCACCTATCGATCCAACAAGTGGTATCAGAGGGCAGGTTATTCCAAATTGGTTTAAAACCATGAATATTGCCGTCTTATGATCTCGCTTTTTCCGAGAGTCAGGGAATTAGTAGACCTCCACTATTTACTGGGTCAGATTATAATTATTGGAAAAATAGGATGAGATGTTTTCTTATGACCCTAGATATTGAGGTGTGGAATATGGTAGAAGAGGAATACTCTCCTCCTACATTTGTAGTTAGAGAGGTAACATTAGAAAAACCTTAGGATAAATGGGATGAAAGGGATAAACTTAAATGCAAAAATAACGCCAAGGCCATGAATGCTATATTTTGTGCGTTAGATAGAAATGAATTTAATAGAAATTCCACATGTACTACTGCATATGATATTTGGAATAATTTGGAAATTACTCATGAAGGTACACCGTAAGTTAAAGATTCAAAACTTTTCCAACTGGAGTCAGAATATGAAAAGTTCTGGATGGATGAAAGCGAAGATATTGATGCGATGTACACGCGCTTCACAAAGATCGTCAATGCCTCCAAAGCTCTTTGAAAAACCTTCTCCAATGGCAACATGATCCGAAAGATTCTTCGATCCCTTCCTCCAAAATTCAATCCAAAGATGACGGCTATCTCAGAGTCGCATAATCCAAGAATGCTCCCAGTTGAGAGACTTATTGGAAATATCAAATCCCATGAGGTAGAACTCAAGATCCAATACGATGAATACAATAAGGAGCCAAAGAAGAAGGCATTGGCACTAAAATCAAAGAAGGAGTGCCACGAGGATGAGGATGAAGATTAAGAAAGTCTCTTGGTAAAGAACTTCTGAAAGTTCATGAGAAATCAGGAAAGGAGAAATACCTTCCGGAAATATTTCCAAAAGGATGGAAGATGGAGAGGGTCATCTTTAAAGAAGGAAGGAGAGTGACGATGAAGAAGAATGACCTCCTCCAGAATGTTATCATTGCAGGAAGACCGGGCATATCCGGAGCCAGTGCCCAAAGTTTTTGAAGGAGAAAAAGGAAAAGCGGCACAAAGGGAAGGAAAAGAGGAAGGTGCTAAAAGCTAAAACATGGGATGACTCCTCCTGCTCCAAAGAATCAAGCGGGTCTTCATCAACTGAAGAGGAGGAAGCAAACATGTGCCTCATGGGACATGGAAACGACGCCGACGATACCAGTGTTCTAAGCGACACTGAGGTAACTCCTCCCACTTATGATGAAATATTTAATGAATTTCTTGAAACTTGCAAAGCTTTTGATAAAAATATGAAAGATAGTATTTTATTGAACCGTGAAAATGAATCTCTAATTAAAGAAAATCAAAAGTGTTGAAGCCAAGCGGTCTCTCCATGGCGGTCTCAAGTCTGCGGTCTCCGCGGTCTCAAACTCTGTCGAACTGTGGTCTGGTATCCGCGGTCTCAGCAATCTCCGATCAGCGGTCATCCACTTCATTTCAGACATGCCAGTCCGCTTCTAGTGAAGTTCAGCGGTCTCCCAGCAGCTGACCTCCATGTCTCCTCAAATGTACTAGTTCGCTTCTTGGGATGATAAGCGATCTGGTAGCCTCGATCTCCTCTTTATGGGGGAGTGTTCGCCAGCACGGTTTTGCGGTCATCTTGCTCACCACCAACAGAATTGTCTACTGGCAGTCTCCTCTTTAACACGACCTACTTCCTATTGTGTGACCGCTAGTCTCCTCTCCAGACCGGCGAGGTCGCTGCGGTCTGGTTCTTCGTGACCGCCTGACCGCCCAGTTTCTTATTGTATAGTGTTCTTTATTTAGTCCCACACTGTGTATTCGTATTTATCTCTGTCCCTCCTGGTCTATATTAAGGAGGCAATACTTTTGTAATAGTTAGTTTTTTGGAAATAAAAATTCTGTTATTTTCAAATTCTCACATGGTATCAAAGCGAGGTTCGGTCCTTTTGTTGTGAGCTCCTCCTCGGCCGGTCTCCCATTCTCCAGACTGCACGATCTCCTTCTCTTTCAGTCTCTGTCCATGAGACCGCGCGATCTGCCCCTTTTTCCTCCTGCTTCTGTATCAAGGGTACCCCGTCTATGAGTGTCCCTGTCTCCACTCCTGTGGTTGTTTCTACCTCAACTTCTACCACAGTTTCAGGCAACCTTGGCACCGCCTCCAAGATCACTGGCCTGAATTATCCTGATTGGAGTGTCTCCTTCACCTTCCTCTTACGGTCTCAACGCAAATGCCACCACCTCACCTACGATCCTCCTCCCAAAGGGTCTGCCACCTTTGAAGATTGTGATGCTAGCGATGCTCTGGTTCGCACCTGGCTAGCTAACATCCTCTCTGATGAGTTTCTTCCTATCATCCGTCATGATGAGACCGTCAAAGCTGCTTGGAACCATCTAACTGCGCTTTACTCCAAAGGTGCCAAAACCTCCCGCATCTACACCTTATATGCTGACCTCTTTGCCTGCCCAATCATGAATCCCACCACCGCATACCAAGAGGTTTAGGCAATTGGGGCTGATCTTCTTCAGCATCTCCCATTCTCTGTTGACCTCGCGGAGCAGCAAAAACACTTCCAAGATCTCCTGATTGTGTGTTACCTTCTCCGTCTTCCTGACACCTATGATATGATCCGACAACAAATTCTTGGGGAAGCCGAGTCTCCTACTATTGATGCCACCGATGCTCGTGTCTCCACGATTACCTCTCTTCTCCAACGACCATTGTTGTCTCCTCCTCCTCCTCCAGAAAGCTTTGCTCACCTGGCTGATTGTGGCCACATAGGTGGCCGTGGTGGATCTCTTGGTGTCCGAGGACCTCCCCGGTATATCTATTCTCACTGTGGTCGGAAGGGTCACATCATTGATCGCTGCTATCTCAAACATCCTCACCCTCGCCCGCTGGCTGCTGCTACACCACCGCCCGCCTCCGTTGCTACCTCCTCAGGTAGTGTGCACTTAGTTACTGAAGGTAAGTGGCTTATTGATTCCGGCGCAACCAGTCATATGACAGGAAACCCTAAACATTTCTCAAAGTAACTAGAGCACAAGAATTCTCCTCCGGTCCTGACAACTGATGGTTCTCCCTCAAATGTGTGTGGGACTAGGGTAGTTCAAGTCACTCCGACTATCTCTCTGGAGAACACTCTTTATATGCCTACTTTTCCTTGCAACTTACTCTTTGTCAAGGCTCTCTCTCAACAATTACAATGCTCTATTATGTTTACTCCGACTAATTGTTATTTTCAGGATCTTCACACGAAGGAGACAGTTGCTACTTGGACTGAGAGTGGAGGCCTCTACTTCCTTGACGCTCTTGCTGCTCATTCTTCTTCCACAACTCCTGATTCTCTCCAAAAGTGGCACCTCCGTCTTGGTCACCCACCACCTCGGCTGCTCCATCAACTTCTACCGCACCTCTCCACAGATACCTCTCCTCTTAACTGTGAAGCCTGTCAATTGGGAAAGCATCATCGAGCTTCCTATCCTGCCAAGCATGGTCGTAGCACCACCAGTCCCTTTGATCTTGTTCACTCTGACGTCTGGGGTCCTTATCCTACCAAAAACGTTGGTGGGAGTAGTTTGTATTTTGTAACTTTCATTGATGACTTTTCTAGATGTACATGGGTGTATCTTTTAAAAGATCGCTCAGAACTTTTTTCTGTTTTTTCAACCTTCTATAATGAAATTTACACTCAGTTTGGAGTGTTTATCAAAGCTATTCGCACTAATAATGCTAAAGAATATGTTTCTTATCAGTTTTCTGATTTTTGCATGAATCATGGTCTTGTACATCAAACTAGTTGTCCTTACACCTCTCAACGAAATGGAATAGCTGAACGTAAGAATCGTCATCTCCTCGACATGGCTCGCACCTTACTCTTCCAGATGAATATGCCTAAAACCAACTGGGGTCATGCTATCCTCATCTCCTGCTATCTTATTAACCGCATTTCCTCCACCATCCTTCAAGGCTCCACACAATTTTCTCTCCTATACCCAACCTCAAAACCTTTCTCCCTACCTCCCAAAGTCTTTGGTTGTACTGCATTTGTCCATACTCCTTCACCAGGCCGGGACAAACTATCACCTAGGGCAGTTAAGTGTATCTTTGTTGGTTACTCTCCAACTCAGAAAGGTTACAGGTGCTATGATCCTCTTCTTCTCAATCAATGTGTCTCAGCTGATGTCACCTTCTTTGAGACTGTTCCATATTTCTTTAAATCCTCCAAATCTCTGACTCCTGAACCTCAACCTTCACCACCTCTCATTTCTGCCCCACCACCTCCACCAACCTATACTATAACTCCACTACCCACCTAACCTCCTCTTTCTCTTCCGTTACCTCCACCACCTACAGAGTCTCCTACCACCTATCCTCCTACTCCGGGGTCTCTTCTCCCAGCTCTTGGGCCAGCTCTCTCTTCGTCGGATGTGGAATCTCCTGCAAATATAGACACCACAGATGATCTACCTATTGCTCTTCAAAAGGGAGTTCGCTCTTGTACGCAACACTCTATTCATGATGTTGTGACCTATGCTCAACTCACTCCTTCTGCTAGGGCTTTTGCTATTGCTATTTCATATACGGTCTCTCCAGCTAATTATTAGGAAGCTCTTGCTATACCTCAGTGGAAGGCTGCCATGGATGAAGAAATCTCCACCCTTCAAGAACATGGCACTTGGACACTTGTTCCTCCTCCTCTTGGAATAGATGTTGTTGGGTGTAGATGGGTCTTTATGATCAAATACCATGTCAATGGATCTACCGACCGCTACAAAGCTCGCTTAGTCGCCAAATGATTTACTCAGACATATGGAGTTGACTTCTTTGAAACTTTCTCACCTGTTGCTCGTCTTACCACCATCCAAGTTCTCTTCTTTGTAGCCACCAATAAAGGTTGGAAACTTTCTCAATTAGACGTCAAGAATGCCTTCCTCTATGGTGACCTTCAAGAGGTTATTTTCATGGAGCAACCTCCAGGGTATGTTGCTCCGGGGGAGACTCGTGTATGTAAGCTAAAGAAGGCTATCTATGGTCTCAAACAAAGTCCTCGCGCATGGTTTGAAAAGTTTAATGAAGTAATCAAGATCATTGGCTTCATCCGCAGCTCTACAGATCACTCTCTCTTCATACGCAAGACTCCTTATGGAATGGTGGTTCTGGCTGTCTATGTTGATGACATCCTTCTCACTGGTAATGATATTGAAGGTGTCAACCTTACAAAGAAACATCTTCTTCAACACTTTGTGACCAAAGATATTGGAACTCCCATGTACTTTCTGGGGATTGAGGTCTCAAGGAAACATAACTCCATTGTTCTCTCACAATGTAAGTATGCTATTGACATTCTGAAGGAAACAAGTCTTCTTGGTGCTAAACCTACTAAGTATCCAATGGCAGTACTAGACGACAAACTCTGGAATGACAACTCCCCTCCTCTGCCTGATAGCACTAGATATCGTCGTCTTGTAGGCAAGATCATCTACCTAACTGTAACATGACCTGACATCTGCTATGCGGTTGGAAAGGTTAGCCAATTCATGCAAGCTCCAAGTGAATGTCATCTTCAAGATGCTCTAAAAATATTGGAATACATTAAGGGGTCCCTATGGAAGGGACTTCTATTCCAAAGAAACAATCATCTCAACATAGAAGCCTATTCAGATGCTAGCTACGTTGATGATAAAGGAGATAGGAAGTCCACATCTGGGTTTTGTACCTTCGTGGGAGGAAATCTGGTGAGCTGGAAGAGCAAGAAATAAGCAGTGGTATCTAGATCAAGTGCGGAGGCCAGGTATAGAAGCATGGCCCAAACTACATATAAATTAAAGTGGTTACGAACTCTCCTACTAGACTTAGGAGAAGTTTACAACCATCCCTTACCAATGTTCTGTGTCAACAGAGCTGCAATATATATATATATCTCAAAATCTAGTCTTTCATGAGAGAACCAAACACATTGAAGTGGACTGTCTTTCATCAGGGAAGAAATCTTAAGGAAATAAATCTGTACTCCCTTCGTGACTTCAGACAAAGAGCTGGATGATATCTTCACCAAACACATATCCTCATCCTTCACCGAGGTGTGTAACAAGCTAGGCATGATTGATATATATGCTCCAGCTTGCGGGGGAGTGTTGAAACCAAGCGGTCTCTCCTTGGCGGTGTCAAGTCCACCGTCTCCGTGGTCTCAAACTCTGTCGAACAGCGGTATGGTATCTGAGGTCTCAGCGATCTCCGATCAACGGTCATCCACTTCATCTCAAACATAAGATCATCCACAAGAATTTGTTATTGGAGAACCATCAAGTGGGGTACGTACACGTTCTAGTTTACATGAAAGTTTTTCAAATTTATGTTTTGTCTCTAATATAGAACCAAAAGATGTTGCCACCGCTTTAAATGATGAATCTTGGTTTTTAGCTATGAATGAAGAATTTAACCAATTTGAAAGAAATAATATTTGGACTCTTGTTGATAGACCTAGTGATCATCCAGTGGTAGGAGTCAAATGGGTTTTCAAAAATAAATTAGATAGTGACTCTAGGGTCACTAGAAACAAAGCTACGCTTGTAGCGAAAGGATATAATCAAATTGAAGGGGTAGATTTTGATGAAACATTTGCACCCGTAGCACGATTGGAAGCAGTTAGAATTTTTGTTGCATTTGCTAGTCATAAAAGATTCAAATTGTTGCAAATGGATATTAAAACTGCATTTTTAAATGGGTTGATTAAAGAATAAGTTTATGTTGAACAACCCCCAGGATTTATAAATGAAAAATTTCCTAATCGCGTATATAGATTGCTAAAAGCTTTGTATGGTTTAAAACAAGCACCACGAGCATGGTATGATAGATTGACTTTATATTTATTACAAAATGGTTTTAAAATGGGTGGTGTTGATTGTACACTCTTCATTAAGCAAGTTGATGATAATTTAATTGTTTTACAAATTTATGCTGATGATATTAGTTTTGGAGCCACTAATGAAGAGTTGTGTAATTATGTTTTAAAAATGATGGAAAGTGAATTTGCGATGAGTATGGTAGGAGAATTAAAATATTTCTTAGGATTTCAAATTGTTCAAAAACATGATGGAGTTTTTATTAACGAATCAAAATATATTCATGATGTTTTAAAATGATTTGGATTTGAAAATCTCAAACAAGAAAATACTCCTATGAGTGTATCTTTAAAATTAGGAAAAGATGAAAATCGAATATCTATAGTTCAAACTTTATATAGAGGCATGATAGGTTCACTTTTATATTTGACAGCATCTAGACCAGATATTTTGTTTTCAGTTTGTTTATGTGCTAGATTTCAAGCTAATCCCAAAGAATCTCATTTAAAAGCGGTTAAAAGAATCTTTAGATATTTAATTGGCACATATAAACTTGGTTTGTGGTATCCACACAGTGATGATTTTACTTTATTTGGTTATTCTGATTCCGATTATGCCGGTTGTTCACTAGATAGGAAAAGCACTAGTGGCACTTGTCATTTTTTAGGCCCTTCACTTATCTCTTGGTCGAGTAGGAAACAGAATTCTGTTGCCCTCTCAACCACCGAGGCCGAATATATCGCACTTGGTAGTTATTGTGCACAAGCTCTTTGGATGAAACAAACATTAGAAGATTTTAATATTAAACAACAAACTATTGAATTATGGTGTGATAATAAAAGTGCAATTGATTTAACATACAACCCGGTCCATCATTCAACGTCTAAACACATTGATGTGAGACATCATTTTTGTTAAAGATCATATTAAAAATAACCACATTAAAATTTCATTTATAGGCACGGATAGTCAACTAGCGGATATATTCACTAAACCATTACCGAATTCCCATTTTTCTATGCTTAGGCTAGAATTGTGAATCCTAGACATTTCACAATGATTATATCACTACTTATAACCTATAAAATTAAAAACATTACAATATCTATACATTTTAAAAAGAAAAACTAAATCTTAAACGATCAAAATATAGACGTTCACCAACATAAATCATGTCCAAATATTAAAAATTATTACAGAACTTTAATAAAAGAGTACTTAAAATGTCTCATAAAAGAAGTTCACAAAATTATGGAGAGATCTGGGATGGGAAGCTATCGGATGGCGATAGTAGGATATCGGATGGCGTTAGCTCCCAAAAGTCATTTTCAATCCGAATCCTCCTCATTTCGACTGCCTGCTCCACTGCTTTCTAGAAGATCATAAACTGGTCTCCTTACCACTGCCTTCTTACGTCGAGCCTGACTAACTGATTAGCGACGCGGCTCCTCCTCCATAGGCACTTCCCATTCACCAGTTTCAGCAGGCGTAGGTTTTAATTTTAGTCCCTTAACAAGGAACTTCTGCATCCGTGTCCGATCCTTCTTCACCTCCACTTTGTGTTCCTCAAAAGACTTTCTATGCTCTTGAAAATCATCAATGTGTCTATCCAACTTTGTTTCAAAAGAGTTGAGTATCTTCCGCATAGACCCTCCACGTGAAATAGGAGGCTCTCTCATCTCCGTAGTAGGCGGCTTCCGTTGATTTTTCTTACACTTTATACCCGCCGTTTGATATATATCCGGGACACAATCTCCAACATAAAAGTCTTGATCTATCCATGCATATTTCTTGAATAGAATACGCTGGATAATCGCACCCAAAGGGAGGGAATGTGCCTTTTTCCACTCAGGATTTTTGAGGCGGAATGTATAGCAAATCATAGACAAAAGAAGATCGGCCACATCAAATAAGATCGGTCACAAGACTAAGTTGAGCCGTAATTCTATGAGTATCACCGGACTTCAACATAATCGTGTGTCTTAGTATGTCTTGAACAAGACGAGCATCGTCTGACAATGTCGTCATAGTGGTTATAAGGTTCTTTGTAGAATTTCCATGCAAAGACATGTTCATTAAGGTCCAATCTCTCTCTAGTCTATAGTTCTCAACTATGTCCAAAACATTCCTACTTTCCACTATTCCAAATTCACTCCTTAAATCAAAGGGAGTGATCTCCACATATTGGCCTTGGATTTTCGATCTAACTCCTCCATTCAAATTAGTATATGTAGGGTCCTCAAGATGATTATAAAACTCTCGTACTAAAAATGAGGAGAACAAGTCTTGAATAATGACAGAAATTATACCTGCCTCGGCAAGCATAAAATACACACGTTCATGACGCGGGAGATAAAATTCCACAAATTTAGAAATTCCAATTTGGGCTTTCTCTATGCCGGATAACTTTGGTAGGAAGAATGATCATCTCCTGAATCACTCCTTCGGGATCTCCAACTGGATGCCATATATATCTGTATATGAAATAAGAAATTTTTAGAAACTGGAACTGTTGGATATCCGATACGCTTCTGTCAGATATCCAATAGCTAAAAATCATACTTCTGAAAATTCATCTCACAAACATTCTTACTATCACAAATTCACACAAAAATCAAAACTTTGGTGAAAAACACTATTCATCATCTTCTTCCTATAAAAAAATTCAAAGTTCTAATTTTTATTCTCTATATAACATCACAAGATCTAAACCCTCTTTTGAACATTAAGATCTAAAATGTCTAGATTTCCTAAAACTTCTACATTTTTTCTTCACAAAAACTCAATGAAAACCAAGAGGAATATCAAAATCACAAAAACTTTGAAAAATTTTAAACAAAACTTGAAAAATCAAAGTTCCTCACCATAGATCTAAAGTTTCTCGGCGACCTGGAGCTCTAAATCTCGAAAAATTTCCTAAAAGTGAAGTGAGGCGTCGGTGGAAAGACGAAACGATTCTTTTTACCTTTTTAGAGGTGTCGAATGGCGACATCTAGCTGTCGGATATCCGACAGCTCCCAAAAATAAACTTCTATTCTTCTCTAGCTTTTTCATTCCCTGTTTCTATTAATGTTCATATGAGAATTTTTTAATCTTGCATAAATTATTCTTCATGTGTTATTTTTCATAAAAATAGCTTAACACATGATTATGATGTTCAATCTTAAGTTATCATTATAATGACACTTTCATATAGGAATTAAGAATTGTTTTCACCTGCCTCTAAGTATAAGAAATCTTTTATCTATGACAATTACTTACTTTGCAAATACATGCAAATAAAATTTATTTTATACATACATCACGATTGATCGAACATAACAAAATACATTTCATAAATGCTACCTTCAACTTTGCTACTTTGCACATATTCAAATTATACCATTTCTTGCATGCAAGTGAATTCGGAGATCCTTTACATACATAAATATTCAAAAAAAAAAAACAAATGCAAATGCAAAACATATATTTTGCCAAAAAATTTGAAAGAAATAAATTTAAAAAGTTGAAAAGGATCATCCACCAAGCACTACTTAGCCTCCTGATAAGTCTTAATGAGCATTGTGAGGTTAAGCACCTTGGAAAGAATTGTAAAGTGTCTTGCTATGCAAAACCAAAATGGTCCTTTTATGTATACTTGCAAAGTTTCTATAAGTTCATAAGTTTGGCTTCATGTATATTTATGTTATGTTTAACAATTCCATGATCATGTATATTTTAAATATACGCATATGTATTCTTTCTCAAAGTATCACTACTACACTTCATTGTTATTTATAAAATTTCTTCTTATGAGAATTAGACCTAAACGATTCAACATTCTATCTGCTACTGTGTCTTTCTCTGATAATTGAACTTGAATCTCATAAGGGTTAAGTATATTTGCTTTATGTATATTGATAACAGATAACTAGAATGTATGGCCTCATCTCTAAGGTTTCCTATCTCGATATCATATCACTTACAAAGCTTCTGCTAGTGTACTCCAACTTTCCCTATATTCTTTCTTATTTTCTACCATATCTCTATGATACTCCTTCCTCGTCTCTATTCATTACTTTTGATAATATCAAAGGGGGAGAAGATAATAAGAAATCACTTAAATCACTTAAAATACTTAATTACTACACGGAGCATACATATAGGGGGAGTTTATATGTCGGGGGAGAATATTTTTAGAAGGAGCTAATATTAAGGGGGAGATCATGGAGATCATATGTTCACACTTGTAGACACATGATATACTTTTCAATATCTCTATAGGATTTATTTGATTTTCTTTTATAAGGATTTGTTATTATCAAAAGGGGGAGATTGTTGGAGCATGCGTTCCGCACTCGTCCGATTTGAGAATAACAAATCCGAAATGTATTTGATCCTATTTTTGATTAATGGTGTGCAGATAACAGGTGCAAGAATAACATGTTTGCAATTGGAGCAAAATACCAATTTTCCAGAAATAAGAGCTATCGGATTTCCGACAGCAGTACCGGATTTCCGACAGCGCACGATTTCTTCCGTTCTCCAATCTCTACTCAACGTTTTAGAGCTATCAGATTTCCGACAGCAGTAATGGATTTCCGATAGTGCACGATATTCCCGTAACTCTACGACGTGCAGTAGTTACGCAAGCTAACGGATATCCGATAGTGTTATCGGATATCCGACAGCCCACGTCTCAACCACGACTCAATCGCGATCGCCACTCTCCGCAAAAATGCCGAATACATGGGACACGTGGCACCTCTGGAGCTATCGGATTTTTGCGATAGCTAGCTAACGGATGGCGTTATCTATCTTTTATAAAAAAGAGCTCAGGACTTCATTTATTTCATGCTTTCAGACCTCCAAGCTTTCTTCCTGAGTGTTATCGTCCAGAGAGCTCCAGAGAACGAAAATCCCCATCCTTGAAGAAGAAAAGAAAGAGCGAAGTCAAAGATTGTACACGCGTTCCAAGGAGATTTTCTCAAGGATTCTTCGCTGCTTTGTTCCAGAAATTTTAAAGGGGGTTTTTATTTTGTATTTCATTTACATTTACATTCATCTTGTAATCGTTGGAGAAATCGTCGTCTTGCGTGCGATGTCCAAGCCCTTGCGTGGCTTGGTTGGAAAATCACCTCCTTGTGTGTGGCGTCCAAGTCCTTGTGCGGCTTGGTTGGGAAAGTGTAGTCTTGTGCACTACGTCTAGATCTTGAGTAGATCTAGAGGATAGGCTTGGGCTTGGTCTAGGGAGAGACAAGTGATAGCCTTCCGATCCTTGGGAGAAGGATTGGTAAACTCAAATTGTTAAAAGTTTATTATCATATTTGTGCCTTGATCTTAAGCATTGTTAAGATCATTTTTATTGTATGTGAATTTCATGATTAAAAAATTATGACTTTTTCTTTAATTGCAAATTTGGTTGCTTAATCTTTAACTTAGAAATTTGTGTTTGAATTAATTTAAAAATTACATTGGTTTGAAATTTTTTATAAGTAATTTTTAGAAAAAAAAATTTGTTTAAAAATTCTTAAGTTAAAAATTATAATTTAAACACACCCTTATTCACCCCCCCCCCCCCCCCTCTAAGGGCGTCACACGATCCAGCAGAAAGAACGATGGGAGAAGGAGAAGGCGCAGCAAGACCAGGTGTCTGCGCTAACCGCCCGACTTGATAGGGGAAAGAAGGAAATCCACAAGCTCGAGGAGGACTGTGCTTACTATAGAGAGAAGTATCTTCATCTGACAAGGGAGGTCGGCGGAAGCTGGAGTCCCCTTAATACGGTTGATGAAGGTCGGCGCGGATCACACCGCCCGGCAGTTGGGATGAGCTCAACTCTTCCAGCGGTTGGGATGATCCACCCTATTGCTAATGTAAATGAGGCCGCAGCGGCCTTGCCTTCTCTCGTGATCCCGGTAGCACGAGTTGAGCGGGATGCCGCGCGGCTTCATAGCATGATCAATCACCTTAATCATAGTATTAATCAGATGCAAGGGACTGTTCTTCAGATCGGCGACAATGTTGCGCGACTTCACAGAGAGGATGCGTCGAGTGATGCCCGCTAGTGATGAGGAGTTTTAAGACAATCATTTGTAATATTTTATTCGGTCCTTCGGACAACTTAACTGCTTGAGCTTAATTTCATGACATTCGGTTTTCCTTGCAGACCGTGTGATCTGTCTATTTGAATGCGTTTATTTTCTTCCTTTGTATATTGATTGATGCCTGTAAATTGTCTTGCAAGCCGAGCGACTTGTTGCTGCTGTTCTTTAAACCGCTTTCTTGGATTTTACTTCCTGTGGTTTACTGCTAATGAACTAGCTTTCTGTATGAAAATTTGTCCGCGCGGGTTGATTAGGCTAGCCGCGATTTGACCATTGCTAAATGCAGATCACTCGCTCTTATAAGTAGCGCCTTTCCGAAGACCTTTTCAGCAGAATCTCAAAATGGGAGTGAAGCGTCAGCCGAAGCGACCTGCAAAGATGTCCGCTACCCGATCTAAAGCCTCCTTAGCATTCCATTCAGCAGACCATGAGGAATGCCGACTAACTAAAGCAGAGTTGGATGAGTTCGTGGAGAAGCACATGGTAGGGAGTCCGTTATTCGCGCGGCTTCCCCTTCGCAATGAGCGAATAAATTCCTCTGCACCAAACCAGATCGCTATCCCAATCGATCACTTCGATTCCGGCTTCAAAATTCCGATATCCCTTCAACTCACCATGGTCTTTGACCAATACGGGGTTGTTCCCGGTCAAATTTCCCCCAACTCGATGGCCGGCATATGCAGCTTCATTGCTTATTTGTGGTATGAGAGAGTCAGCTTCTCGATGGACCTCTTTAGAAGAATCTTCTCGGTGCGGGCTATCCCGGATTCAGAGTCGAATGTGTTCAAAGGCCACTTGTATTTCGGTTGCAGGGGTATGAAATTGGTTAACCTTGCGAACAAGGTTACTGCCTGGTCAGAAAGGTATCTGATATTCGAAGGCCGCCTCAGCCTGCTAAACCCCAACCCGCAGGTTCGGCCAGAGGAGGCCTTTCAACAGGTCGCCGTCAGCGAGGTCGAGATGAAGAACTGCAAACTTCTTGAGAACGAATGACTTAATGTAAGCCACTACATTCCGATGCTTGCTGAGCTGGAGGATGTCCGGCCTAAGGACAGTAATTTTCCTTCAAACCGCTTCCTGTTTTGATTTTGACCGCGCGGCCTCCTGTTCTGATACTTCGACTTCTTTTTTCCAGCCGAGGCTATCGTTCCCAAGAACAAGCCGGTCATTCCGGCCGGCTTTGTTCTGACTCAGAGGGAAAAAGGCAGAGGAGAAACAAGCCGCCGGTGTCTGACGGCGAGGATTCGGCCTCCTCCGGCGACTTCTCCACTCTTCAATCTTTCAGCAAAGTGAAAGAATTGAAACGCCGCATGGTACTGTCTTGGCACCCGGACGACGATGGTGTCTAGGTATCTACTGCTCTCCCCCACTGGATCAATGAAAAATCCGTCTGACACGCAGAGGCCGCTGGCATTGCCATGTATGGCCGGCGGAACTTCAGATGGTTAAGGAGGATTCCTGAAGAGGAGCTCGCCCGGCAGGTCGTGCGAGTTGGTGCTGAAAGCTTCATTACCAACCATTTCATGGGCATGACCTTCAAAAGGTTAATCAGAGCCAACGATCATTTAGAGAAGAAGGTCACTATATTGGAAAAGGAAGTCGAGCGACTGAAGGAGGCAGAGTTGGTAAGTTATCACCTTGTTAGCCGGCTTTCTTATTTACTAGACCGTGCAGTCTTACCTTTATTTCTTTTTGCAGAAAAAGTATGATGAGACCGACCCGGTATATCAGGAAGAACTTTTCCCCCACCTAGTTGAGGGGATTGAGGGAGCTTTCGACCGGCGGAGGGAGCTCGGCGGGTTGGCGACCGGCTTTGAGAACTTCACTTTCTCGGACGCCTATCCGATCTTACAAAAGAAGCTAGAAAAGCTTAGGCGGAAAGCAAAAGGAAAGAATAAGGTCGAGGGGACCAGTTCGGAAAAGAGTGATGATGAGGGCGATGGAGCTGAAGAGCCCGCTGCGGCTAAGGAGGGAGAGAGCGGCTCGGACTCTGAGTCCAGTGGTTCCGAAGTAGAAGTTGATCGCAACTCGGGCGAACTGAGCGGCTCATCTTCATCGGGCAGCGAGGGCTATTCTCCCAATGTTTCGATCGGCGGAAGCGAACACTCGAGCACCCCTGCATCGAAAAGGCTAAAGCCGGACGAGCAATAGTTGTATTTTATTTTTTATTTTTGAATAGCCGACGGCTTGGTTTTGTTAACCGGTCGGTTATTAAACAATGTAAAGATATATTTTGCTAATGAAATGGAAAGTTTTTACCTGTCTAGTTGTTCACCTTCTATGACTTACTTGTGCTTGCGATCTCTTTCTGTTTTGGATAATTAACTTTCTTTTAATCAAGTCGTGCGACTTAACAATAAACCAGTCGGTTCAGGTACTGAACCTTCAGAATTCCAATTAGATAGCCATTCAAACGCTGTAAATCATGTTCGGACGGCCTGTTTCTTCGATCTCGACTTAGCAAATGCCATATAACCCGAAAGAGTATTAACCATTCATATCTTGATAATAATTCGACGCGATTATAATATATAGTCGGGCGGGTAGAAATTCAAACTCTGTAAGTTCTTAATATGAATACCCCGAGTCAACCGAATGCCGCTTTAAATCG
Source organism: Dactylorhiza incarnata (assembly GCA_033032865.1). Classification (NCBI taxonomy): domain Eukaryota; kingdom Viridiplantae; phylum Streptophyta; class Magnoliopsida; order Asparagales; family Orchidaceae; genus Dactylorhiza; species Dactylorhiza incarnata. The sequence continues at coordinate 8,657,979 of JAWHQI010000068.1, forward strand.
CTGCGTTGATTATATCCTGATCGCAAACTGTGCGAATTGAATGCATCTCATGTCTCCGTATATGTGAATTCAAGCCGTGCAATTACTTCCCAGCTTTGCATAATTACTTCGCAAGATAGAAAATACCAGGTCAAAAGAAAACAACCAACAGGTCGTGCGGTTAGTATTTAACTCGAGAGACTTTATAATTTCAGATTGCTGTAAATTCCATTACTGAATTTAAGCTTTTAACTAATAAACCTGTGTGGTCTGCATATAGCTCAGGCGGTTAATGACTTTATAATGATTTCCATCTCGCAAGAATCATAACTGCTTTCTTGTAAAAATCTCATTTCTACCCGAACAGATAGAAATAGCACCCATGAGGATGATAGATTATAAATCAGATGATAAGACCGAACGGTCGGAGTTATGCTTAATACCCTGATAGTTCTTATGGCCTTTTACGATATCCTGCTTATTTTAAACCGCCCGGTTTAATAACCAGGCTGCCCGATATCTTTGGTACCTGCTTATTTCAAACCGCCCGGTTTAAGCATCAAACCGACCAGCCAGCGATGTACTTATAGAAATCCTGTTTTCTCCCAAATGGTCTAGATTTACCATATAAGATGAACTAATTCCCTGTAATGTAACTAGAAATAGCTACAGATTCAGATGACCAAGTGGGCAGGTGGGCCTAGGCGGCGAACATTGCTTTCCTCAAGTGGTCATAAGAGCTGTAGAAGAAAAAAGATAAGTACAGACCCAGATGACCAAGTGGGCCTAGGCGGCGAACATTGCTTTCCTCAAGTGGTCATAAGGGCTGTAAGCGACTCAACTGCTCTCTTGCCTAGGGTTATAAGATGAGTTGATCAATTGGGCAGGTGGGCCTAGGCGGCGAACATTGCTTTCCTCAGAGAGACCAACTCAGTTGTGGGTCCCTCTTAGGCTTCGCTTGAGAGTACCTAGGAGTATTTGATGGTCACAGACCAAGATGATCAGTTGGGCAGGTGTGGTTATGCCGCGGGGGCTATACCGACATTGCATTCCTCAGAAAGATCATCAAAGTTGTAATTATATCCCTCTCGGGGCATGATAGAGCTAACATTCACCTAGACTTCCCTTGATGCAGGGGTGTGTCAAATATCAGCCGAGATCCAAGATTCTGAAGACCACCGCACGCGAATTGGCAAGCTACCACTACACGTGTGCGAAAACTCCCCGCTACGCATGATCTTCGTGATTTTACACTAAGGACTACAATCAGAGGGGGTTCGAGCAGAACTTGGCGATGTCTCCGTGGTTCAGTGAGGAGGATATATATACAAAAAAGTGCAAAAAGAACCATCAAACATGGAGATGTGTCAGTACGGGGCTTCTTATTGAATATCCAAAAAATGGAAGAACAATGAAGAAGACATTTTAAGGATAAAAGCGTTTAAGGTCGTCACCGCTCCAGGTGCGTGACATGTCCTCCCCTTCGCTTGTCTGGAGGCGATAAGCCCCGCTCTTCAGTACTTCTTTGATACTGAAAGGCCCTGCCCAGTTGGGATTCAGCTTTCCGACGTTGCTTCTTCTGGCTGCTGCATCAACTTTCTTCAGCACAACATCTCCAACTGCAAAATGTTTTACCCTGACATTCTTGTCAAAGTACTTGGACATTCTCCTTTTTACTTCCTCTTGTCTGATTGTTGCCTCATCTTGAAGCTCTTCGATCAGATCCAGACTGTATTTGATGGCTTAGTCATTATGCTCTATCCACGCTTCTTCGCCCTCCTTTGCATACACCACCCTGGGGGTAAACACTTCAAACTCTATAGGAATAACCGCCTCTGAACCATGTGTTAGCTTGAAAGGTGTTTTCCTATAGCTGAGGATGGAGTCGTACGAAGAGTCCAGAGGATAGAAGGAAGTTGCTCTGCCCAATTTCCCTTTTGATTTAACACCCTTTTCATCAGAAGATATTGGATTTGTTTATTAGCTGCTTCTACTTGACCATTGGTTCTGGGATGATGCACTGAGGAGAACCGAAGATCAATTCCAATCTGGTCACAGAAATTTATCATTTCAGAATTGATGAATTGTGGTCCATTGTCTGTAACAATCGCCAGCGGGATTCCGTGCCGACAAACTATCTCTCCCCAGATGAAGTTTCTGATGACTTGTGTTGTAGTTTTTGCCAACTCCTTTGCTTCAATCCACTTGCTGAAATAGTCGATCATCACAATGATAAAGCGACGCTGGCCACTAGCCATTAGGAAGGGTCCGATAAGATCCATCCCCCAAACTGCGAAGGGCCATGGTGCAGTTATTGACCTGAGTGATTGAGCGGGCAGATGTTGAAGAGGAGCAAACTTTTGACACTGAACACATCGCTTGGCAAATGCTTCGGCATCTTTCCTCATGGTTGGCCAGAAATACCCCTACCTCAAGATTCTTTTCTCTAAAGTCTTTCCACCTGAATGGCTGCCACATTCCCCAGAATGAACTTCCTGAAGTATGGTCGGAACTTCTTCCTCTGAAACACAGCGTGCCGAGGGAGAAATCAATGTTTTCCTGTATAAGATTCCCTCTATCAGATAATAATATGCCGCCTTTCTTTTGAATTTTCTTTTGTCTTTAATGGATCGATGAAACTCTCCTTTCGATAGATATAGTTCATAAGGGTCCTTCCAAGAAGGATGCTGATCGATTTGCATGAGTTCACCCTCCTCTGTTGCCGGATGAAAAAGTTCAGAGGTCACTCCCCCTGATGGAAGGCCGAACTTTGACAACTCATCTGCTTCCTCGTTCTGCATCCTGGGAATATGTTCGATGATAAATGATTTGAATTTCCCAATCTCCTCCTTTGCTAACAGTAGATATTTCCTCAGCATTGGCTCTCTCGTTTCATAATTCCCCAAAACTTGAGAAGCCATTACCAATGAATCGGTTTTAACATGTACATGTTCAATGCCCAGCTCTTTTGCAAGCCTTAGACCAACAAGAAGTGCCTCATATTCTGCCTGGTTATTCGTGACTGGAAAGAAGAACTTGATAGCCTGCTCTAGTTTAATGCCATTTGGGCTAATTAAAACTACTCCGGCTCCCACAGAGTTCTTGCCAGAAGCCCCATCCACGTATACAACCCAAGTGAAAAGGGATTTCACTGCTTGTTCTGGGCTGGATTCTGCTGTATCAACCAAGAAATCTGCCAAGACCTGCGCTTTGATCGCCGTTCTGGGAGTGTAAGATATTTTGAACTCGCTCAATTCAATAGCCCACTTGGCCAATCTCCCTGAATGATCTGGTTTTTTGAGAATGTTCCTCAAAGGATGATCTGTAATTACTTGGATTGGATGAGCTTGAAAGTAAGGACGGAGTCTTTGTGATGACATGACCAAAGCCAAGGCTAGCTTTTCCAGGATTGAATATCTCGTTTCTGCATCCTTGAGGATATGACTGACATAATATATTGGGAACTTCTTCTTCTTTTCCTTCCGGACGAGGACAGAACTCACTGCGTCTGGACCCACTCCCAAATATAAGAATAACACTTCCCCTTCACGGGGGCTTTGAAGTAGTTGAGTTGAAGTTAACTGTATTTGAGAGGACCCAGCGCAACCAACTCGACCAAAAGACCAGTCTCTTGGTGAAGGCGCAACTTAATCTTTATATCAACGGAAAGGTGCTACGGGTCAAGTGAAGGAACGCTGGACCCAACAATCCCCCCCCCCCCCAGCGTCCAGCATGACCCGCAAGATCATAGGTGCTCCACATGGCCCGCAATCTCATAGGTGGCTTGACACATGGCTCCGGCCGCCTGACCCGCCAGGACCCACACAGGTAGAGAGAATTTCAGGAATTATCAGCGCCCTCCCCCCCCCCCCAACCCCCGGTCTCGAACCCACAACTTCCTCTGATACCAATTGAGAGGACCTAGCGCAACCAACTCGACCAAAAGACCGGTCTCTTGGTGAAGGCGCAACTTAATCTTTATATAAACGGAAAGGCGCTACGGGTCAAGTGAAGGAACGCTAGACCCAACAATATTTTTAACTGTTCAAAGGCTTTGCTGCATTCTTCGTTCCATTCAAATTTCGATCCTCCCCATAGTATTTTGGAGAATGGAGCACTTTTATCTCCCAATTTGGAGATAAACCTGCTCAGGCCCGCCAACCTTCCTCCAAGTTGCTGGACCTCCTTGGTATTACGAGGTGGAACCATATCAAGGATGGTCTTCACCTTATCTGGGTTTGGTGCAAGGACATCAGGAGTGAAGAGATGCCCAAGAAACTTCCCCTTGTTTGCTCCAAACACACATTTCAATGGGTTCAATTTTAGTTTGAACCTCTGTAGAGTAGCGAACGTCTCTACGAGGTCTTTCAAATGTATTGAGAATGTTTTACTTTTCAGGAGGAGATCGTCAATGTATACTTCAAGATTCCTGCCTTTTTATTTTTAAAAACTGTATCCATCATTCTCTGGTATGTCGCACCCGCATTTTTAAGTCCGAAGGGCATTACAAGATAACAGTAGCACCCATCGTTTGTGATGAAAGAAGTATGCGAGATATCGTGTTTGTGCATTTTGATTTGGTGGTACCCCAAAAATGCGTCGAGAAATCTCATAAAATTATACCCAACCACGGAATCTACTAAAACATCTACACACATGCGTCTTTGGGCCACGCTTTATTGAGTTTAGTAAAATCCACACACATACGCCATTTTCCACCGGATTTTTTAACCATTACAACATTCGACCTCCACGTGGGATATTGAATTTCAGAAATAAAGCCCGCTTTCAGGAGTTTGGCAACCTCCTCTCTGATGGGCACCGCCAGCTTGGTTGCCACTTCCCTCTTCTTTTGCTGGACTGGCTTGAACTCAGGAGATGTGTTCAGGTGATGGCAAGCCACGTCCGGATCTACACCCGGCATATCCTCCGCTGACCAGGCGAAGATATCTAGGTTCTCCAGAAGACAGGAGATCAACTCCGCTTTCTCCTCCTCCAGCAGCTCTGCATTGATGATCAGCTTCTTGCCTTCCCCCTCTGAAATGGGGACTTCATGGGTCACTTGGGCAGGTTCCAAGTGAGCACCTTCTCGATCTTTCCTTTCCTCTGCATCTTTTGAAGATTCAGCATTTTCCAGCACTTCAGTAGTGGCCTCGAGAAGTGGAACGTCGGTGATCATATTGACAGTTCACACGTAACACTCCCGAGCCACCTTTGGGTTGCTTCTGGTTCGATACTGCCTTCCTTCGGCAGCAAACTTAAGAGCAAGATGAAAATTGGATACTACTGCCTTGTAGGGATTAAGAATTGGCCTTCCGAAGATGGCGCAGTAGTAACTTGGGGCGTCCACCACCACAAAGTTGATCAGCTTTATCACTCCCCCCAGAGAAACTAGGAGCTTCACAGAACCTTCTACTTCTTTCTTCTCCCCAAAAAAGCCATAGAGGGGCCCATCGGTGGAAATCAAAGGCTTCCCAGTCTTCAGGGATTCAAATGTTGGACGGAAAAGGAGGTTAACGGAACTGCCCATGTCAATCAGGATCTCGTGAACTGTATAATTCTCAATGACGGCTTTGATGACCACGTCATCGTAAGAGGGATTGGCATTTGGAGGAAGGTCACTTGAACAAAGGTGATGACTGTGCATTCAGGGGGAGAAGTTGTGGTTGCTGCCGCTTCTTGTTTCAGAACTCTTGCAATGCTTGATTTGCGAGACGATTCAGCTCCAGCCCCTCCATGAATGCAATAAATGTCCCCCAGGGAGCCCACATCATTGACCTCAATGCATTCAGTCGAAGGGTGAATCTCTCCATAGCATCCAGCGTCTTCAATGTCGGCGCATTCCCAAGTTACCTCTACTGCTTCTTTCTTCTTCTCGGTGGCTGGATCAACGGTTGTTTCTTTCCGGATTAGGCCTCGGAGTTTTCCCTCTCCCAGGAGCCTTTCTATCAACAAGCGGAGGGCCCGGCAATCTTCGGTCAGATTCCCTCCCTCCTTGTGATATTCACAGTATAGATTCGGATTTTGATTACGAACATCCGATTTCAGAGGAGCAGGCCTTTTGAAATCTGGCCTTTTCTGGAGGATTTGGACGACCTCGTCCATAGTAACATTTAGAGGAGTGAATGACTCTTGCGAGTCATCATACTGGGTGGATGGAATGACTGGAGGTGGCTACGCTGTATATGGTGGTAGGTATACCGACATTATTTGTGGAAGAGGAACGGATGGAGCGGATGTGATGGCCAACGGCGGTTTCTGATCCTGAAACCATTTATGGTCGATGAAGGGTTGCTTGTTTTTGTAATTTCTTCCCCTCTGGGAACGTGGCTCAAAGTGGGGTTGGTTTGATGGTAGATGATGGAAGGATGGATTAAACTGCTCCTTGTCGCTCACTAGCTTCGCGACGTAGCCAGGGTTACTCTTTTCTCCTCTGATGAACATGTTTGCCAAACTTATCATTTCCTGATAAGTTCTTGGCTCCTTTATGTTTGCTTCGAATTTCGGGGGGCCCTCCCTCAAGCCATGAATAAGGGATACCCTGTACAACTCCGGATCCACGTTCTGGACTTCCATAATTTCCTTCTGGAAGCGGTCCACGAAACGGGCCCACGTTTCGTCTTCTCGCTGCCTTATATCAAAAAGGGCCGCCGGGCCACTCTTCCTCTTTCTTGAAGTACAGAATCTCAGCAGAAATTCCCTGCGCAGCTCAGCAAAACAACTGATCAGCCTGGGGTGCAACCCGTAAAACCACTCTGTTGGGAAAATGATTTCTCTTAACCCCTGAAAATGAGTTGAATATGAATTCTAAGAAAGAAAAACAAGGTTAAGTAAATATGCGTCGAATTGTATTCGACGCAGCGTCGAAATATAGTCGACGTTTCCTTCAGATTGAGTCGAAGTAACTCTAGGAAGATTTCGACGTATGTGTTGTCGACGCTACTCTGATTTCTAGTCGACACTTATGGAGAAGTCGACGCACCTTCCTTATTCTCCTCTCGACGTCCAGCCAGGATGAATTCGACGCTTACGTCGAATAGGAATCGACGCACGTCGATTTATATGACAGATTTAAATATGCGTCAGATCTCTTTCCTTCTTTCAGTAGATCTGATATGTATGGAATAAGTATCAATATTTTATAGCCGTTCTGAATCATTCTTTCCTTATATCTGATTCTTGGCTAATTTGATTAAACTTATTTGGACATTATTTGAAATCAGAATTGGTTCTTTCCTTCTACAGAAATAAATATTATGGAAACATTTTCATCATTCTATTTCTTTGACTGCTAATTGATTATCCTCCTATAGTATTATGTTGAATTAACAGAGCTATAAATAAAGAGGAGGTCGGCAGAAAAAGTCAGTTGAGTGATCTACCACACACATTTGAAATAGAGGAAAAGCTCCCAAGAGAAAAGAGAGAAATTGAGAAAAAGCTCTGCAGCAACATTCAAGCACTTCTTCTTCTTCTTCTTCTGAAGTCATACTGCTGCAAAATCTGATAGCTCTCACAAAAGGAGAAAGGCTGCAAATCTTCTTCTCTCTATAGAAGAAAGATTCAATTCACTTCTTGTGCTTCCAATCTTCTTGCTAGGAAGAAGATTCTTTCTTGTTTTTATTTCTTCTCCTTTCTTTCTTTCTCACTTAAACATTGTAAAAGAGTTTTTAGAATCTCTCTTCAAAAAATTCAGTGTACTGGTTCTAAGAGTCTCCTTGTCAAAAGACTCAGTTGGTTCTAAGAGTCTCCTTGTCAAAAGACTCAGGGTGGTTCTAAGAGTCTCCTTATCAAAAGAATCAGTGCAAGATAGTGAATTCCTACCAAGGGGGTAGAAGAGTGGACTACCCAAAGTTTGGGGAACCACTATATTTTCTTATGCTGTGCTGTGATTTATTTTCTTGCATTTACTTTATTTTCTTGCTTAATTCTTGTTGGTGTGTGGGAAGCTCTAATTTGTGATCATACACATATATATATTAACTTTGCACAAAATAATTTTTAAATCTCTATTCACCCCCCCCCCCCCCCTCTAGAGAATTCTATTGAGGTTAATTGTGCACTTTCAATTGGTATCAGAGGGAGGTTGATCTAAAAAGGATAACTCCTTGATCAAAAAGATCCTACCTCTCATATATATATATTTTTCAAAACTATTTTATCATATGGCACAAATCAAAGATTATGCTTCCACCAGACCACCAATTTGCAACCTGGAAAAGTTTGCACTTTGGAAAACAAGAATTAGAATTTATTTAAACTCTATTGATGATGAATTGTTTAATGTGATCTTGACAGGCCCCCCCAAGCCATTCAGGAAGGATTCAAGTGGAAAAGTGACTGAAACACTTGTTCCAAGAGCTGAATGGACAGAAGATGAGAAGAAAGCCCAAGGACATGATGCTAAGGCTATGAATATCCTAGTCTCAACCCTCTCAGATGAAATTTTCCAAAAGATTGCTGATTGTGAGTCAGCTAAGGAAGTATGGGAAGCTCTCACCAAAATGGTAGAGGGAAGTGCTGATGAGAAAAAGGATAGAAAGGCACTACTGATCTCCCAATATGAAAACTTCTAAAAGAAAGAAAGTGAAAGTGTTGCTGACATGTATTCAAGATTCAGCCTCATAGTCACTGAATTGAGAACACTTGAGAAGGACTATGTCTCTCACTGAGATAAATGATAAATTGCTGACTTGCTTTCATAGCTCTTGGGACTCAAGAATCTGGCCAATCAAAGACTACAGAAGTCAAAAAGAAATATCAACAGATGTTCTGTTGGGTAAATTAAAATCCTATGAACAACTGTTGAAAACCAGAGCTGAGAAAGAAAAGGCCTCTCCACTCTCAAAAGAAAAGAGTATTGCATTGAAAGCTGTTGAAGGTGAACCATCTACTAGTGATGAGGAACTAATCAGCTTCCTGGCTAGGAAGTTCAAGAGGTGGATCAAAACAGAAGGATCCAGAGGAAGAGATTCAAAAACCAGGTATAATAAAACACCTACTAAAGAGATTATCTGTTACTCTTGCAGGAAACCTGGACATATTGCACCTGAATGTCCTATGGAGAACAGCACTAAGAAAGATCTGAAAAGAACAGATCTAAAGAAGAAAAAGAAAGAAAGAGGATTCATTGCTCAATCTTGGAGTGATTCAGAATCTGAAGGAAGTACCTCATCAGACAATGATCAGGAAGAGGTCAAGCAAGAGGAAACCTGTCTGATGGCCACTGAGAAGCTTGATGATACATCTATGGTAAATATACTTGATGATATAGATTTCTCTTCTACTGATTTCAAACAAGATTTCAAAGAATTCTGTTTAGATCTAATCAAATCTGAAAAAGAAGTAAAAGAATTAAGAATTGAATTAAGAAATCTCAAACATGTGAATACACACTATGAAAACTATAAGCTCAATCAAGAGCTCTCAAAGAAGGAGTTAGACAAAATCCATTCAGAAAATCTAACACTAAGGAAAGAGCTGGCAAAGGCTAAAGCCTTTGAGGACTCTCTTAATGGAAGAGGTAAGAAGCTCAAGAACATCTCTGAGAATCTCACTGATAGATTTAGACAACTAAAGCTGAATACTAATGAAGCATCTAAATCACAAACATTCAGCAAACCTGTCTGGAAGCATCCCATTCAATTCACTAGGGAGAATTATCTAGCAGGAATTAGATCACAAGTAGGTCCAGAAACAACCACTGTTTTTAATAAACCTAATCCCATTACAGATAAAGGAATCTTAGGAAAGTATCCTCACAAAAATTTTGAACATACGTCGAATTATTATCCACGTGCGTCGATTTCTAATCGACGCATACACCAAATCGCGTCGACCTCCACTCAACGTAATCTCTCACATGCTTCGACTAAAAGTAGACTCAGAATGAAGGAAGCATCGACCTCATATCGACGCAACCAGAAACCTACGTCGAATTCATATCGACGCAACCATAAGTCTACGTCGAAACCCTATCGACGCAATAAATCAGACAGAAAATTTTCTATTTCCAAACAGGTCCCTCAATCCATGTCCTTCTATTATGAACACTATTTCTGTGATATCATCCAAGAAAATTGGTATGATAAGCCAGTACCCCATAAGGAGGAAGGATATCCTGAAAAACCCACTTATTCTTTTATTAAATCTTTTACTAATGAGAGAAAGGGTCCCCAGCTCAGCAGGGTCTAAACTAATGTTTAAATTTTTATGTGCAGATGTATCACATCTCCAGGATGGTGTGGTACTTGGACAGTGGATGCTCCATGCACATGACAGGTTGCAAAAACCTATTAATCAACTTTGAGGATAGACTTGGACCATCAGTAACCTTTGGAGACTCTAGCTGTGGCCAAACCAAGGGATTTGGAGATTTCAAAGAAGGGAAAGTCACCTTCAAGAATGTGGCAGTAGTCAAAGGACTAAAACACAATCTGATAAGTATAAGTCAGATATGTGAGAATGGTAAGTATGAGGTAAAATTCACTACACTATTCTGCCATATTATAGATATCAAGACTGGTGCTACAGTACTAAATGGAATTAGAAAAGGGAGAGTATATGTAGTGGTCTTTAGCTCTTCACCCACAGAAGTTTGCTTATTCAACAATATTATTGATAAAAATGAATTATGGCATAGGAGACTAGGTCATCTAAACTACAAAACAATCAGTAAACTAGCTAAGAATAACCTAGTCAGAGGCTTACCAAAGGGTAGGTACTCTAAGGATTCTCCATGCAGACCTTGCCAACTAGGGAAGCAAACCAAATCATCCTTCAAACCCATTGGTAAGGATGACTCTCCCAGGTCTTTATACTTACTACACATGGATCTCTTTGGTCCCATATCCACTCAAAGCTTAGGTGGAAAATCCTATACCTTGGTCATTGTTGATGATTATTCTAGGTTTAGCTGGGTATTCTTTCTAGGAGTTAAATTTGAAACCCATAAAATTCTCTCAAAATTCATAAGACAGATTCAATCTGAGTTCAATACAAATGTTTCAATTATAAGAAGTGACCATGGGACTGAATTTGAGAATCAGATGATTTGTAGTTTCTGTGAGGAAGAAGGTATTAAACAAAGCTTCTCAGCACCTAGAACTCCCCAACAAAATGGAGTTGCTGAGAGGAAGAATAGAACCTTAATAGAATCAGGTAGAACCCTGCTTGCAGAGTCAGGATTACCAAAAACCTTTTGGGCTGAAGCAGTCAACACTGCAAACTATGTTCTAAATAGAAGCCTCATACACAAAACTAAATCAAAGACTCCATATGAGCTCCTGAAAAATAAAACACCCACTGTTAAATATTTTAAAATTTTTGGATGTGCTTACTTTATTCTAAACAATGGGAAAGATCATCTTGCCAAATTTGACAAGAAGTCTGATGATGGAATATTTCTGGGATATTCATCATCCAGCAAAGCCTATATGTGCTACAATAGAAGAACTCTTAAGATTGAAGAATCCATGCACATTGTATTTGATGAATCTAACATGCTGCATAAGGGGGAGGAAAGTCCCACCAGTTCTGTTCCACAGGAAAACAACAGCATAGAAACCCAGCTTGAGCAACTAGCTCTAGAGAACACAGAAAATGGAAAGGAAAACCAATTAGAGGAACCAAGTGAGGAGTCTGAACAAGAAACCTCAGAAAAGTGCACTCAAGACCCTCTTCCACAAGAGGACATGGTCCAGGAAGAACAATTGAACAATGATCCCATTGAGAATGAAGTTGAAGAACAACTGACAAATTCAGGCAGAACAGGAATTAATTTGAAAGATCATCCACAAGCTCAAGTGATTGGAGATCCCAATGCAGGAGTAAGAACAAGACACCAAGTCTCCAATGGGATAATGCTCCAATGCTTCCTTTCACAAGTTGAACCAAAGAAGTTTGAGGAAGCAAATTGTGATCCTCACTGGATTATGGCCATGCAAGAAGAACTAGGCCAATTTGAGAGAAACAAAGTATGGAACCTAGTTGAAAGACCAAGAAACTACCCTGTAATTGGTAAAAAATGGGTATACAGGAACAAACTAGATTCCACTGGAATAATTGTGAGAAACAAGGCAAGACTTGTAGCACAAGGATATAGACAAGAAGAAGGGATAGACTACAATCAGACCTTTGCTCCAGTAGCCAGATTAGAGGCAATCAGGCTCTTTCTTGCCTATGCAGCCTTCATGAAGATGAAAGTCTACCAAATGGATGTTTAGAGTGCCTTTTTAAATGGAGATCTGCAAGAAGAGGTATATGTGGAGCAACCACCATGTTTTGTTAATCCCTTTTCCCCTAACTTTGTTTATAGACTTAACAAAGCATTATATTGTCTTAAGCAAGCACCTAGAGCTTGGTATGAAACTCTCTCAAATTTTCTTTTAGAAAATTCCTTTGAAAGAGGAAAAGTAGACAAGACACTCTTTACTAGAACACATAAAAACCAACTCCTCCTTGTTCAAATATATGTAGATGACATTATCTTTAGCTCAACCCATCCTAAACTATGTAAAAGATTTGCTAATCTTATGCAATCTAAATTTGAGATGAGTAGTATGGGTGAACTCTCCTACTTCCTAGGGCTACAAGTAAAACAAAGTAGTGAAGGAATCTTTATCTCACAAACAAAATATACCAAAGAACTAATCAAAAAGTTTGGTATGGAATCAGCATCTACCATGAAAACACCCATGGCAACCAATGTCATCATAGAAAAAGATGATAAAGGAAAATCAGTAGATCAAAAGACTTATAGGGCCATCATAGGATCCCTTCTATATCTAACAGCAAGCAGACCTGTTATCATGTTTGCCACTTGCATATGTGCTAGATTTTAGGTTGAACCAAAGGAATCCCATCTCACCTCTGTAAAAAGGATTCTTAGATACCTAAAGGGAACCCCTGAACTAGGACTATGGTACTCAGCAGAAACCAACTTTGAATTAATAGGTTTCTCAGATGTAGATTATGCTGGATGTAGGGTTGATAGAAAAAGCACATCTGGTACCTGCCAATTTCTAGGTGACAGATTGATCTCATGGTTTAGTAAGAAACAAACCTCAGTCTCAACTTCAACAGCTGAAGCTGAATACATAGCTGCTGGGAGCTGTTGTTCACAAATCCTGTGGATGCAAAATCAACTACTTGATTACAAATTGGAAATACACAACTCTAAGATCTATTGTGATAGCTCTAGTGCTATATCCATAACATCCAACCCAGTCCTTCATAGTAGGACCAAACATATAGAAATCAGACATCACTTCCTTAGAGACAATGTTGAGAAGGGTAAAATAACCTTAGAATATATTCCCACAGACAATCAAAGAGCAGACATCTTCACAAAACCTTTAGATGAAACTAAGCATAACTATTTCATAAACACCTTGGGGATGCTTGATGGAAGCTTGTAAACCTCATTGTTAGGGAAATCTAAAGACATCAGAATATCTAAGAAAGTTTCCTGGAGATGCGTTGAATACATATTGACGTACCGTCGAGAAGATCTCGACGCTGGTTCTGATTTCTTTCAGATAAAGTTACGTCGATCCACTATCAACGTACCGTCGACTTCTTATCGACGCAAGTCTATGACCACATCGACAAATCCTTAGACTAACAAAACCTTCACGGAACGCCGACTACATATCGACGCATACGTTGACATCAATTCGACGTAACGTCGACTTCTGGTTAAAATTGGAATCAAATCCTTACTTCCTTTTCTTTTACGACTAGATTACCTTGATTTTTGTTTCCTTTCTCGACGTTTCATCTTCTTTAAATAGTACTTCTTATTTCATAACAAATACCTCTCTGGACCCGCCAAAACTGCGTCTTCTACCTCTCTCTCTTCCTGCATCAATGGCGCCTACTCATGTTCAAACTGACCTTATCAAAGCAATGAACGATGCTCTGGAAAATCTTCTCAATGACTTCCAGACACGATTAACTAACTTCTCCAATGAATGTTCCAATATGATCACCTCCTGTGAAGCCAAATTGGCCACCCTGTCTGCCTCTCTTCCCGGGCTTCATCTTCGTCTTCAAGAGGAACCTCTGTCGCCACAAAGGTTTACATCCTTCCTGAAAGATATAAACCAGGGGGAGAGTTGCTCCGGAAACCCCTCTTGCCAGGTTTTTGATCTCAACTAAATGCTCAGGTTTAAATCTCTTCTCTCGAACACTAAGTATTCTCTCTAACTCTCTTATAGGCTCCACTTCTCTTAAATCACTCTGACTACACTTTCATCAAACATTTTGGTGAATCCTCCTCTTACAACACTGAAGGGGAGCATGCTGTGGATTCAACATTCAGAATTGATGATCCTTATAACCAGGGGGAGATTCCTGTAGTAAAGGACCCAGTAATCCAGGGGGAGGAAGAAGCAGCCACCTCTGATGATTGGAATGGGCAAATATGGATTGATGCACCCTTATGTGAGGAAGAACTTCAACATCACTCTTTTGGCTTCTCTGCCAGTTACATCAAGCTGAAGACACCTCTACTTGAGGACATCCCTACAAAAGAGTCTGGAGGAGACATTCATCCCTCAGCAGAGATCGCCCTACCAGAAATCACTCCGCCCTCTATTGCAGAACATCTAAGAACTCTTCTTGAAATAACTCCCTCTCCACCCAAAGAGAAAACTCCTTAACTTCCTCCTCTACCTTCTTCTCTACCTCCTATTCTACCTCTACCTCCACAAGAAGCAAGACTCCCTAAACAGATCATACCTAGGCAAAGTCCAGGAGGACAGATAAAGAGAAAAAGGGAAGTCACTCCCCACTGGCAAAATTTTTCTAAAGAAGAAAGGAAGGAGTTTGCAAAAGAAAAGAAGTATAGAAAAGCATGTGAGCAAATAAAAATATTTGAAAAGATGCCTAGTATCTGTCCTAACAGTCCTGTCAAGGAGTACCATGATCCCTACATGGAAAAGAGGCATGAAGAGATAAGAGAAAGAGAAGTGTATGAATATGAAGCAGCTAGGAAAGAAGTGGAAGATAAAAGGAGGGCCTGGATGGAGAAGATTAACAAGGGCATGACTAAGGAACAAATTCTTGCTGAATCTTCTATCAGAATTCCAAATAAGTTGTTTGATATTGAAGCTTATCAAAAGAAAAATCCTCAGGCAGGGATTATCCTAGATAAGGGTCAAAAGGACAAGAAGGGTATAGGGTGTACAGAAGAAACCTACATTCCCTATAAGAAGCCTACAAGGCCTGCAAAGCTAGACAAATGGCTTAACTCACCATGGAAAGGGAAAGGAAAAGGAAAAGGAAAGATGTATGAAGTTCCTGAGAAACAGGAACCAGAAAAGAAGAAACTCTATAGGCCAAAGGTTGATAACAAAGGACCTCCTGAGCCCAAGCCTGCACAAAAAGAATCTCACAACATTACCATTGAGCTGATAGATGAAAAGGCAGCAATCATCATCAGCAAAGGGTACTCCATAAATGACACTATTCCTGATGGTGATAAACTCTTGGAAAAACTGCATACAATCATCAGGAATGTCCAGGAAAGACCTGATAGAGCCAGGGGATACATTTTTGATGCCATTAATGACTTATCTAGGAAACTTTATTCTGCTTTTGTCAACTTCATGTACAAAAAGAAGTTTCTAGTTTAATTCTTGTGAAAGACAAATACTTGTCATGTGCTTTCTTTTCCTAATTCTTTCCTTCTACTCAATATATTTCTTATCTATACAAATATTATGCTGTGTTAATTATATGCTAATAAAATTTCTCTCTAAGAAGGGTTAAGACAAATAGGGGGAGATTGTTGGGAAAATGATTTCTCTCAACCCCTGAAAATGAGTTGAATATGAATTCTAATAAAGAAAAATAAGGTTAAGTAAATATGCGTCGAATAGTATTCGACGCAACGTCGAAATATAGTCGACATTTCCTTCAGATTGAGTCGAAGTAACTCTAGGAAGATTTCGACATAAGTGTTGTCGACGCTACTCTGATTTCTAGTCGACGCATATGGAGAAGTCGACGCACCTTAGTCGACGCACCTTCCTTATTCTCCTCTCTACGTCCAGCCAGGATGAATTCGACGCTTACGTCGAATAGGAATCGACGCACGTCGATTTATATGACAGATTTAAATATGCGTCAGATCTCTTTCCTTCTTTCAGTAGATCTGATTTGTATGGAATAAGTATCAATATTTTATAGCCGTTTTGAATCATTCTTTCCTTATATCTGATTCTTGGCTAATTTGATTAAACTTATTTGGACATTATTTGAAATCAGAATTGGTTCTTTCCTTCTACAGAAATAAATATTATGGAAACATTTTCATCTTTCTATTTCTCTGACTGCTAATTGATTATCCTCCTATAGTATTATGTTGAATTAACAGAGCTATAAATAAAGAGGAGGTCGGCAGAAAAAGTCAGTTGAGTGATCTACCACACACATTTGAAATAGAGGAAAAGCTCCCAAGAGAAAAGAGAGAAATTGAGAAAAAGCTCTGCAGCAACATTCAAGCACTTCTTCTTCTTCTGCTTCTGAAGTCATACTGCTGCAAAATCTGATAGCTCTCACAAAGAGAGAAAGGCTGCAAATCTTCTTCTCTCTATAGAAGAAAGATTCAATTCACTTCTTGTGCTTCCAATCTTCTTGCTAGGAAGAAGATTTTTTCTTGTTTTTATTTCTTCTCCTTTCTTTCTTTCTCACTTAAACATTGTAAAAGAGTTTTTAGAATCTCTCTTCAAAAAATTCAGTGTACTGGTTCTAAGAGTCTCCTTGTCAAAAGACTCAGTTGGTTCTAAGAGTCTCCTTGTCAAAAGACTCAGGGTGGTTCTAAGAGTCTCCTTATCAAAAGACTCAGTGCAAGATAGTGAATTCCTACCAAGGGGGTAGAAGAGTGGACTACCCAAAGTTTGGGGAACCACTATATTTTCTTGTGTTGTGCTGTGATTTATTTTCTTGCATTTACTTTATTTTCTTGCTTAATTCTTGTTGGTGTGTGGGAAGCTCTAATCTGTGATCATACACATATATATATTAACTTTGCACAAAATAATTTTTAAATCTCTATTCACCCCCCCTCTAGAGAATTCTAGTGAGGTTAATTGTGCACTTTCACACTCCCTTGCTTGTCCTTCGAAGGATGTTACAAGGAGTTTGCACTTAATTGCATCCGAGAGGGTCCTCAGAGCAATGGCCGACTCGAAGGCCAGAAGATGGACGGTTGGATCAGTTTCCCCATTATACACCAGCCGACGCGGCTCCCGAAAATTGTTTGGGGCTGGCTCCCCTCGGACTTCATCCACGAAGGGAGAATTGTCTTCAATATCTTCATACAGCGGAGGAGCAGAATAACATGCTGCCTGAGCTGCGGCTACTCGCGGATAGGCTGCCCGGTAGGAGGAACGAGCAGCGGTTTCTGGAGGGTAGGATGGATGAGCAGCGACCTCAGGCAGGTAGGAAAGATGGGCCGCGCCTTCTTGCAGATAGGAAAGGCGGGCAGCATGAGAAGCCGCCACCTGGAAATCAAGGACTCGGGCCGGCATGCTGTGCGCGGCTTCTTGGTAAAAGTTTTGCCTGGCCGCAAAACCTTCTTGCAGTGGCTGGAAGTTGGCGACTTGTGGTAGCAGGTAAGGAGGAGGTGGAGGAGGGACCGGAGTTACCGCCTGGTTAACCGTGGTTTGTTGTGGAACTAAATACTCGGTTAATAGTGCTGAAGTCTAACTGATGGCGTCCAAACGCTGATCAGCCGCATTTTTGAGCCCGCTCGGCTTCTCTTCTTGATTGATCCAAGGCTTCCCACAAGGAGTCTTCACTATGGTCGGAGCGGTCTCCAAGATGGAACTGGCGGTCTGACATTGTGGCAAGGATTTCACCGACAATTAGCAATCTGAAGGTCGCGTGTTTCTGTTGAGTCCGAAATCGCACCTCCGAAGAAAACCAGAGGCTGGGGGCTGTCAGTTACTTTTTGGTTGGAGAGAGTTAGACCGTTAGCAGCGGTCGAGGCCAGACTTCACCCGTCACGGCGAATGCCTCTCCTGTGACAGGCTTTCCTTTGATTGAAATAAAGAGATTACAGTGGGCTGACAGACTTACATCGTTTTTGTTAAAGCACAGTTATGTTATGGGAAGTGCCGACAACACACTCTTCATTAAGCATAATAATAACGATCTAATTATTTTACAAATATATGTTGATGATATCATTTTTGGAGCCACTAATGAAGAGTTGTGTAATGAAGTAGTCTTAGTAATGAAAAATGAATTTGAAATGAGTCTTGGTTACCCAGGAGACCACATCCGAGTGGCCTCTCTCACAGACCAGGCGGTCTGAGAATGCAAGTCGCCTGGTTCGGATTAAACAGGGTCTATCAACACCATTCAACACAAACTGAGCGGTCTGATAGTATTCAGATCACCTCCAAGGATTGAAGATTACCAAGGCTCAAGTCCAGAAGGCAAGCCGCGGTCTCAAGTCGGATACCGCACAGGGTGCGCCATGAAGACTTCCAAGGCTCAAGTCCAGAAGGGAAGTCGCGGTCTCAAGTCGGAGACTGCACGGGGTGCTCTATCTAGTGGATGGAATATTTGGCAGCTCGATGTGAAGAATGCTTTCTTATACGGAGAGATTGACAAGGATATCTTCATGATCCAGCCGCCGGGCTTCATCTCGGAGGATTGTCTGGACTACGTCTGCAAACTGAAGAAGGCCCTGTATGGGTTGAAGTAAGTGCCTCGGGCGTGGTATGGAAAGATCGCAGAGTATCTTCTATTCTGCGGGTTCTTTGCTTCAGACTATGATTCTAGCTTGTTCATCAAGAAGGAGGGGGCGCTTCTGGTTATTGTTCTGCTGTATGTGGATGACATGATTGTCACCGGGAACTCAAAGGAGGCAGTAGCGAGGCTGAGAGCTGAGCTTGATATCAAGTTTGAGATGAAGGATCTGGGTGAGCTTCACCATTTCCTTGGACTGGAGGTCCAGAGGCGGGAGAGCGGAGTGCTCATTTCTCATGCTGTCTATACGGAGCGGATCGTTCAACGATTCAGCATGGAGGAAGTGAAGAGCAGCTCTATACCTCTGGAACAACATCATAAACTTCAGAAGGATGAGGGAAGAGTTCTATCTGATCCGTTGGTGTTCCGAGCTCTGGTTGGGAGTTTGATTTACTTGACCATCACGAGGCCAGATATCGTTTATGCAGTTGGCAAAGTGAGTCGGTACATGGCGGAACCATGGAAGCCTCATCTTCTAGCGGCGAAAGGAATTTTGAAGTATGTGAAGTCGACCTCTAATTTAGGTCACCTATATAGGAGAGGGTCAAGCTTGGAGCTACTTGGATACATGGATGCTGACTACGGGGGAGACGTGGATGATCGGAGATCAACGTCTGGTTTTGTCTTTATGACAGGCCCCACAACTATTTCTTGGTGCAGCAAAAAGCAGGACTCGATGTCCGTATCTACCACAGAAGCGGAATACAAGGCTTCGGCCTTGGCAGCTCAGGAAGCCATTTGGCTCAGGAGGTTGGTGGAGGACGTTCATGAGGAGGTTCGAGGTCCCACTATGCTACGCGGGGACAATGAGAGTGCTCTCAAGCTAGTTAATAATCTAGTCTATCACGCGAGGACAAAGCATGTTGAGATTGAGCACCATTTCATTCGTGAAAAGGTGTTGGGAGGATCTCTTATGGTCGAGCATGTTCAGAGTGCAGACAATGTTGCAGACATCTTCATAAAGCCGCTGGCGAAGGGACCGTTTACTCGATTGTGGAGTTTACTCGGGCTAGTTTCCACTTCCCACTTCAAGGGGGGGGGGGGGGGGGGGTGTTGAAATTATTGAAGTGGAGTGGAAGGTGGCCGGCGGTCTGAATTTTGGAGACCGCGGAGACCGCGCGACCTGTGTTGTTATTCTGTCGGTCTGGCTCTGCCGGGTTGATTCTGGTGATCTGCGGGTTGGCCGGTTTGTTCCTAGTTATTGCGGTCTCTCTCCGAGTTGTTCTGCTTGGTTTGTCTATCTTCTTTGTAGAAGACTGGTCGGTCTGTTCTTATGTATCCGCCTGATCGGGCGGCTTGTGGTGGTCGATCAAGCGACTTATCTGAAGTCGGCCAGATGTTCTTGGTTTGCTCCTGGTGATCTAAGGAAGGAGCGTTCTTGTTCCCACGCGGCTTGTGCGCGGTCTTGTGTTCGCGCGGCTTGTGCGCGATCTGCCTGCTGATCTGCGGTCTTGGACGGAAGGTTGTCCAAGTGGTCTGATCATGTGGTCTACTTTGTGAGACCGCTGGCGATCTGACGGGTGTTGATTGTATCTCTTCTGTGCGGTGACGACATCCATCTACCCGCCTATAAATAGGGGTGCATGGCCCGTCATTCATAACTAGAACTGTAAGAACTAGAGCCTGGGTTAATTCGTGCGGTCTCAACTTTGAGGTCGGGCGGTCTCGGAAGCGAGTTGACTGTTTGTTGTGTTCGCAGGTTTGCGGTCAGCAGGTTGCGGTCTCCTTCCTTGGTGATTCCCATTGGCTTGAATAAACAATTCGGCAGCGGTCTGTCTGCGAACTGGTTTATGGTGTTCTTGTGCTGTTCGCATCGAGCTCAGCGATCAGGCAACCTTCAGCGGTTAGGCGATCTGAGTTGCGGTCTGGCAACAACTTCTGTTCTTTGTTCAATTCAATAAGCTCAAGTTCGTGTAGTCTGAGGTGGCGGTCTTGCAGTGCAGGCAGTCTGTCTGTTTTCTGTTGGCGCGGTTACAGGTTAAGTCAGGCGATCTCTGGAGTTGTGCGGTCTCTGCCTTGTCAAGCCGCCAGTTTTACTTTTTGGTGTTTTGTTATTCTCTCCTTCGTGATTCTTATGAATCATGTCTCGCCATGTATACCTCGCACTATAATCAAGTATTGTGATTCAATAAAGTTTTGTGTTGCTATGTGGCATATTGTGGGTGTTTGGCTATAACTCAGTTGATGCAACTCCTGCTTACTCCTAAACGATTCAAATAAAAAATTTTAACAGTTGTTGCATTGATCAGAAGTGATCATGGCACTGAGTTTGAGTCTCTTCTGATGAGAGAATTTTGTGGAAAAGAAGAGATCAGGCAAAGTTTCTCTGCTCTTAGAACTCCTCAACAAAATGGGGTAGCTGAAAGGAAAAATAGAACCCTTATTGAATCAGCAACTACATTGCTTGCTGATGCTCACTTGCCACTCTCTTTTTGGGCAGAGACAGTGAACACAGCTAATTATGTGTTGAACAGAAGCTTAATACATAAACTTAAGGGAAAGACTCCCTATGAATTACTTAAGAATAAAAGGCCTAAGGTCAACTATTATAAGATATTTGGATGTAAATGTTATGTGCACAACAATGATAAGAAGTATCTCAGGAAGTTTGAAGCAAAAGCTGCTGAAGGCATTTTCCTTGGATATTCTCTTTCTAGTAAGGCATACCGAGTTTACAACAAACCTACTCTTAAGATAGAAGAGTCCATGCATGTATCTTTTGATGAGACTAACATGTTAAATGAGGAGGGGAATACCACCTCTACCAAAAATATTTTGCAGGTACCAGCTCTATGTGAAGAGATCAATGGACTAGATCTACAAAAAGAAGAATCACTACTTCCATCAACTCAAAATCTTGAAGACAGTGAAGAAGAAGATAATCCAGATCTTGCTGACAGTTCAAATCAGATGACAACTGAACAAATTCCCCAAGTGGATATCATTGCTGAAACAACTCCAACTGTTGACCACATCACAGTTAGAGATTATCCAATATCCCAAATCATTGGTGGTATTTTAGCAGGTGTTCAAACAAGGCATCAACTACACCAAAATCAGATGCACACTTGTTTCCTATCACAAGTTGAACCTCAAACCATAAAAGTTGCAGAACAAGATCCAAACTGGATTCTTGCAATGCAAGCGAAGCTCAACCAATTTGAAAGGAACAAGGTATGTGATTTGGTTCCAAGACCAAAAGGCCATCCAGTTATTGGCACCAAATGGGTCTTCAGGAACAAGCTTGATGATCAAGGCAACATAATCAGAAACAAAGCAAGATTGGTAGCTCAAGGATATTCACAGGAAGAAGGAATTGACTATGATCAGACATTTGCTCCTGTTGCAAGACTTGAAGCTATAAGGATCTTTATGGCCTTTGCTGCATTCAAGAAATTCAAGGTATATCAGATGGATGTGAAGAGTGCATTTCTTAATGGAGACATCAAAGAAGAAGTCTATGTGGAATAACCACCAGGTTCATCTCTCCAACTTACTCTTCTTATGTATTTAAGCTTAATAAAGCTCTCTATGGTCTCAAACAAGCTCCCAGAGCATTGTATGAGACCTTAGCTAGTTTTCTTTTAGAGAACAATTTTTGTAGAGGCATAGTAGATAAAACCTTATTTTTCAGGATACATAAAAATCAAACTCTACTAGTTCAAATATATGTAGATGATATTATCTTTGGCTCTACTGATTCAAATTTATGCAAAAGATTTTCTAATCTAATGCAATCAAAATTTGAATTGAGTAGTATGGGTGAACTATCATACTTCCATGGTCTTCAAGTGAAGCAAACTCCAAATGGCATATTCATATCACAATCCAAGTATGCTAAGGAATTAGTGAAAAGGTTTGGAATGTCTGATGCTTCCACCATGAAAACACCCATGCCCTCAAATGCTGTTGTTGATGCTGATGAATTAGGGAAACCTGTTGATCAGAAAGTATATAGAGCAATTGTTGGCTCTTTACTTTATTTAACAGCAAGTAGGCCTGATATAATGTTTGCTACCTGTATTTGTGTTAGGTTCCATGTTAACCCCAAAGAATCTCACCTAATTTTATTAATACGAATTTTGAGATATATAAAGAGTTGCCCTAATCTAGGACTTTGGTATCCAACAACATCAGAATTTGAATTAACTGGATTATCAGATTCTGATTATGCTGGATGCAGAGTAGACAGGAAAAGCACATCAGGAACTTGCCAGTTCCTTGGTGATAGGCTTGTGTCTTGGTTTTGTAAGAAACAAACATCTGTGTCTACATCAACAACTGAAGCTGAATACATAGCTGCAGGCAGTTGCTGCTCACAGATATTGTGGATACAAAATCAGCTCCTAGACTATGGTGTCAACTTAAATAATTCAATTATATTTTGTGACAATACTAGTGCAATATCTATAGCACAAAATCTAGTTATCCATAGTAGGACTAAACACATAGAAATTAGGCACCACTTTATCAGAGATAATGTGGATAAAAAAATTGCCTACAATTCATTTCTACTGATTTGCAAAGAGCTGACATTTTCACCAAGCCCTTGGATGAAAAGAAACACATTTTCTCTATAAATCAGCTAGAAATGATAGATGGAGATTCAATCTGATAAAAAATTACGTTTTCTACTTTCCCATCTCTTCACCTGACTGAGATTAACGAAATCTAGTTTTTCGTCGAACGGAGATCGACGAAGTCATCAAGTTCGTCGAACCCAGTTTTGATGAAGCTTTTATTTCTGACCTGTCATCATAATCAAATCTTTTTTGTTTTAACTGAATGCCTACAGAAATTGCTTCTCTTTCCAGTTCCTTTGCACTTGATCTCTATTTTATTTTGTAGGAACAGTAGCAATATAAAGATTGCATCCTTCCCTACCTCCTAAAAAGTCCCTTCTTCTAGGGGCCTAGCTCCGGGTCTTCATGAAACTAGGCAGGGGGAGATGTATTGAAGAAGCTCCTTGTTGTCAGGGGGAGATACTTTCCTTTTTGACAGGGGGAGTTATTTGTTTTCTGAAGATGCTCAAGCTTCAAGAGGAAATGCTGATGAAGAAGCATGCTTTAAGTTCTATGAAGAGTTCCTTATGATGCAGTTTTTGCTCAAGGGGAGATATTCTATGAACTAGGCAAGGGGAGAAAGCTGAAGAAGCTCCAGTCTCAGGGGGAGATGCTCTCAGGCTAACATATTTTATGAAAGGGGGAAATGATGCATGAAGAAGCTACATATGTTGCAAATTTCAGATGCAATGTTTGCTCCAGCTTAATGCAAATTCAGATAAATTTTTCATGTTCAAATTCAGATTCAGATACAACTTTTGATATAGAAGAAGCAACAGATTCAAAGACGATTCAGATAATCAGTTTTTGACTACAGCTCAGATATCAAAATTCAGAAATGTCAGTTCAGACAATATCAGAATTCAGAATTCAGAAAGCAGAATTCAGAGAAAATCAAAGGTTCTGATTGTGTGTTTTTATTAGTTTTATTTTCAATGTAATGTTTCAGAACTCAGAGTATTATTTATTTTATATCTGATGAAATATTTAAAATATATCAGATATATATATATATGTTCTGTTGTTCTGTTGTTGTTTTGTTTGTTTTAATTTTTGTCAAATAGTGTCCTAACCCAAATAGGGGGAGATTGTTGGAACAACCCTATTACTGATTTGGGCTAGGATCACTATCTGTTGACTAGGATAAAGTTGACCCCAATGTATAGTCAATGGGTCAAGGTTTTAGGCTGTTAGAACTCAAGAAATCATTCAGGTTCTGCGTTCGACGAACTCAAT
Organism: Dactylorhiza incarnata; assembly: GCA_033032865.1. Lineage (NCBI taxonomy): Eukaryota > Viridiplantae > Streptophyta > Magnoliopsida > Asparagales > Orchidaceae > Dactylorhiza > Dactylorhiza incarnata. The sequence goes on from JAWHQI010000068.1 coordinate 8,682,521, forward strand.
ACTGCGTTCGACGAACGGCTTGCTCTCTGCGTTCGACGAACGGCTTACATTCTGTGTTCGACGAACGGCTTGCTTCTCAGCGGTCGACGAAATTATCCCGTCTCAGCGGTCGACGAAATCATTCTGTCTCAGCGGTCGACGAAATTTGCTCAGTTCAGTGGTCAATGATTTTATTCAGCGGCTCAGCGGTCGATGAATCCTTCCGTTCAATGAACTCAGTCTGCGTTCGACGAATATCTTCAGATCGACGAACACAGCTCTGAGATCGACGAAAATCTTGAGATCTACGAAAATTTCTCTACAACAGATTTATTTCAGAAGATTATATTATTCATTCTCAGAACTCAGATCGTCTACAGCAACGGATCTTTTCCAAATAAGACAAGATTTATTTACTTCCTTATTATATTCCTTCCCGAGATTATAGCCATTTGGCGGAAAAGGATATCACTAATTAAGAAGGAAAAGGAATTAAAGTCTTGCGTGCAGTTCCAAGGAAATATTAAATGCAGATTATTTTATTCCTTATTCTGCTGATTCGAATTTCAAATCAGAGACATATTATAAAAAGAAAAAGGAAGAAGATCATTATTATAGCATAGCAAAATAGAAAAGAAGAATAGCCGATAGAGAAGAACACGATTCTTCAGAAAGTTACAAGAAGAAAAACAAAAAACAAAAAGTTTATACAGATCATCTTCTTCTTCTTCCTCAAGCAGCTCCTACTCATTCTCACTGAGAACATCATCAACACCATCTCTCAGTCTCTGCTGCTAGATCAGATCTTCAAAAGAGCAACAAAAATCTGAAGAACTTATTCTTCCAGAATAATTAGCTACAGGAAGATCTATTTTCAAGTGAAAGCTCCAGCCATCTACTGTCAACAATTTTATATCAGATAGAGGAGCTTTACATCATCAAATCCACTAGAGTCTTCTCTCAGCATATTGACAGAGAAGAACTTCATAACCCATTCTTATCCCCTCTTGTACAGGGTTATAACTCCCTTCAAAAGTTAACTCATTGGTGGCAGGGCACCTGATCAAAAACCTGTAGTTTGGTTTGAGCACCTCATCAAAAGCTCACTTGGTGTGTGGATACCTGAACAAAAACCCCTTGGGGATAGCACCTGATCAAAAACCTAGTGGATCCTACCATATGTGGTAGAAAAGTAGACGTACCAAGGTTTATTGGTGAACTGCTATAAAAATCCTTGTGTCGTCTGTGTGCTTGTCTATTTTTTGTGTGCTGTGTTGTGCTGATTTGTTTTCTTTATTTAGTTTTTATAAATCACTCTGCTATACACATATGTATAACACTATTTTAATTCCGCAATTAAATTAAGTGAAAAAGTTTTTAATACTCTATTCACCTCCCCTCTAGAGTAAATCTAAGATCTAACTTCACTTTCAAGAACCCTCGAGAAACAAGGCGAGCCTTGTACCGCTCGATACTACCATCCGCCTTCTTCTTCAGTTTGAACACCCACTTGCAAGTTACAGGAGTTATGTTATCAACCTTGGGAACAAGATCCCAGGTTTCGTTCTTCCTGAGGGCAGCCATCTCCTCATCCATGGCATATTCCCACTCCTTGACTCCAGTGGCTTCCTCAAATCTTGAAGTCTCTCACTCGTCCAAAGGGCCAGCAAAGAAACATGAAACAAAGCTCACCATGTTTCCTCCTGTATAACGAGCTCGTGGAATTATAGTCCTCTTTGACCTTCTCATGGTCGGTACTCGACTAACCACTTCCGCTGTTTCTTCAGAATCAACTCTGTTCTCAGGCGTACTTGGAGCATTTCTCTCCCTGCTTCCAGAACCTGAAGTATCTGCCTCAGAGATTGACGCAACTGGATCCCCTGGTGAAACAGACAAATCCTCCTGAAGACCTTCTGCGGCTTCCCTTTACCTTTCAACCTTGCTATCTAATAGTTCTTTATCAGAACTCCTCTGGTATGAGGTTAGCTCATCAAATACCACATCGCGAGATACCACAAACCTCCGTGTCTGGGGATCCATGCACTTCCAGCTCTTCTTTCGGTCATCATACCCAACAAACACTAGTTTCCTCGTCTTCACGTCTAGTTTTGTTCTAAGGGCATCAGTAATGTGCACATAGCAAGTTGAACCAAACACTCGTAAGTGTCCCACACCAGGCTTCTCCTTAAACATCAGCTCATGTGGAGTCTTCATGTTGATTAGACTAAGAGGCATCCGATTGATGACAGAAGCAGCACAAGACATACCCTCCGCCCAGAAGGACATTGGAATATTCTTGGCATGAAGCCAGCACTTCACGGTCTCTGTCAAATGACGGATTTTCCGCTCAGTAACCCTGTTCTATTATGGAGTATGCGCACAAGAGAGCTCTCTCTCCAGATGTCGTGCTTCTTGCAAAAACTAAAGAACTCACCTGAGGTGAACTCACCTCCATTGTCAGTTCTCAGTTTTTTAATCCGCAATCTAAGACAACCCTCCACAAGCTCCTTGAACTCCACAAACTTCCCGAATCCTTCTGACTTCTCCTTCATAAAATACACCCAGGTATATCTAGTGTAATCATCAATCAAAACCAGCATATACCTGTTGCCTCCAAGACTAGCAGTGTTGGTCCGGCAAAAAAGATCATCGTGAATCAACTCCAACGGCTTCTTGCACCTGCTCTGTGATTTGTAAAATGGATGTCGATGAGACTTGCCATACTGACTCCACGCACAGACATGACCTTCTCCCATGGATGATAAAGTAGGCAAGCCTTTCACAAGGCCTTTTTCCGCCATAGTCTTCAGCTTTGCCATGCCAACATGCCCTAGCCTTTCTTGCAAGATAGCCTCGCTATCATTTGTCCGCATCTTATCAACATAGGAACTTGTTGATAAAACAAACAAGTCCTTTACTCTTCTTCCAAAATGAACAATGTCAGCTTGCACCGATGACACATTCTTAAGAAACCTCACTTTTGTTGGACCAAACAGAACGTGATATCCGACATCTACAATGTTAGTCACTGAGAAGAAATTTTTCTTCATACCCGGCACGTGATAAACACTATGTAACTTGAGTGGACCATTATCACTGCCTAAAGAAACCACCCCCTCTTGCTTGACTACATGAATAGAATCATCAGCGGTAATAATAGCATCATTACCTGAATAGGGTTGTGCATAAGAAAGCTTTGACCCATCTCCGGTGAGGTGATGACCACAGCCTGAGTTAACAATCCAGTCCTCCTTGTAGTTGATAGAAGAAAGAACATCAACGGCCGCCGCCGTCAGATTTGCTGTAAAGGCACCCTCTCCTCCCCATTCAACTTCCTCATTCCTGGATCCATCTTCCTTCTTGCCAGCAGCATGCCCTTCCTGAAGATTCAATCGGCAATCCTTCTTAAAATGACCAAGCTGGTTACACTTGAAGCACCGAAGTCCTTCCTTCTTCTTTCCATCAGACTTGGGAGCATGGCTCCTCTCCTGCTGACCTGAAGTAGAAGAACCATCGCTTCCAGATGACTTTTTCTTCTTATCCCACTTCTTCTTCTTCCCAGAGAAGAGCACCTCATTATCTCCCCCGGAGATAGACATCCCAGCCATCTTCTTTGCCAAGCTTTCCTGCGAAGCAAGCAAATTCTCCAGCTCAAGCAACGACGGCTGATTGGCCCAGCCTTGGACAGAAGTGACAAAGGCCACATATTCTCTCCACAATCTGCGAATAATGTGCCTCTTCAGCTTTGCCTCAGAAATGGGCTCATCCGAATCCAATGCAGAAATCTCTGCACAGAGGTTCTTCATCTTTAAGAAGAAAGTAGAAACAGAAAGATCACCTTGAGTGGCTTTTGCCAACTCATTTTCCAAGAACTGTAGCCGCGCTACATTCTTCTTATTGAATAGCCTGTCGAGATAAGTCCAAATCTCAGCAGCAGATCGACATCCAATGATGTGACCAAATCTCAGCAGCAGTCCAAAACTCAGCTTTCACATTTGTTTTCTTCCAAACTTTCACAAGCTCAGCATTTCCTTCAACATGGGTAACTGCTTGTCTCGCATCTCCTCCGACAACCTCCCAGAGATCCTCACCAAGAAGATAGCTTTCCATACAAGAGTTCCACTTTTTAAAGTTAGTCTGTGTAAGAAGCTCAATACCAAGACCTCTTGCAATTCCACCTTCCATTGCAGTACTACTGATTTACTTGTGCTCCAGAAATCTAAGCAAGATAACTATGGCTGATTCACTGCTCAAACCTCTGTCCCTCTGATACCATGTGAACATTTCTCGTTTTGATAATTAGCGGAAAAATGGGAACTAGGTCGCAGGAACGCTCTCAACCCAACTGAGCTCAATAAACCAAAAACAAAGAAGGAACACGAGGACTATTATTCAAAACTCTTCTTTACAATTTGAGGTACACATGGCGAGACATGCTTCACCAATACAATCGAAGATGTATAACAACAAAATAAACAGAAACCGCCCAAGCCGCCCGACTAGCAAGCTGCCCGACCTAACAAGGCTGTCCGCGCAAACCGCCAAGTTGCCAAACCACAATAAAACACGCGGACAACCCATTATTCCAATGCTGAAAAATGTCCGCCCGAGCAAGGCCGCCTGACCGCAGTCACTTAGCTGCTCCTAACCGTGAACACTGCTCCTGACTAGCTGAACAGAAAATAGACCGGCAAGACAAGCCGCCTAACCGCACAGTCTGACTTTATTGAAAGCAAGAACACAAGCCGAAGAGAAAAGCTGCCGCAAACTGCGACCACCTGCTGTTACCCGCCGCTGACTGCCACCGGCTTAACCGCTGTAAGCTTATCTGAACAAGTCAGAACCACACACAAGCCGTGCAACCTGCGAACACAACAAAGTCAATTCTCAACCCGAGCGACTAGAAAAGTCTAACCGTACAAAAGACTTGCGAGCTCTCGCTTACTGTTCACTGTATTTGATCTGAGGAAGAGGTCATATTTATAGGCGCGAGGTGGAGTGTGGTAACCGCCCATAGAGATCAGATAAGCGCCTCAACTCAGCAGCGGGTAGAAAACAAACCATGTGGCTTAAAGACAAGCCGCACAGGTCTAGCAGAGCACCAGGACTTGAAGCAGAGCAAGTCCAAGAACGAGCCGGACTGGTAGACCGCCAGCCCGTTGCTTGTAGGCAACCCGCGTGGTCTCAAGACAGACCACCGGACCTTCTGCTGATGTAGGCCACCAGTTTTGCGGCGGTCGCACACGACTTTGAACAAGGACTCTCGCCGCTCCACTCTACCCAAATATAAAATAAACGCAGCCTTCGAATATGCTTATTATTAAGTTAACGCAGCATACGGGTAGCAACCGTTAGAGTATGAATATAGGCTATAGGCCTATATCCACACAAGCTAAATGGAATAATATTGATTCCGGACGAGCGCTTATGAATAGTAAATATACGCATTTTTCTATATAATTTTTAGTATAATTTTAATTAGATTTCTAAATAATATATGTAAATTAATGAATAAAATGTTTGTTTTTGTTATTTTTGTTTTTAACTTAGTTTTATTTTCATTTTGTAAAGTTTCTGTAATTTTGATAAGTCACGCCCTAGGTCACGCCCGTGTCCAAGGGCGTGTTCACTAATCTCTAACATTTTCTTCTCTGTTCTTTTTCCACCTCAAACATCAAGTCACGCCCTCGGTCACGCCCTTGACCGAGGCCGTGTACCATGGTCACGCCCGTGTTGGATATCCATCCCAGATTCCAGCCACTTGAAGCATTTCATCCCAAAAATCAAAGTCACGGCCGTGACATTTCAGACACGCCTGTGACCCTCAATTCCTTCCAGAAGAACAAAGGACACGCCGCCCGTCACGCCCAGCAGCCGACAGCACACTACCGACATCGAACACGCCCGTGTTCCCTAGAACATGCCTGTGTACTTCCAAGTCGCCGGTCAAGCCTTCCAGATGCCTGCCTGGATCCAGCTGTTCTGGCTATTCGCACCCCAAGCCGTGTCACGCCCTCAGACACGCCCGTGTCCGAGGGCATGTAATTCCAAAATTTTTCCTATAAATAGCCAGATTCAGCTGAGTCTAAGGGTTCAGAATTTTGAGACCTTTTCTTAAGATTGTGGACCAATTTTTGCTGTTTTCATGTTTTAGCTCTCTTTTTTGCATTTTCTCTCTCATGTTTTGTAACCCTTTTTATGATGAAAATGAAATAAAATTTGCTTGTTTTTTGTAACTCTCTCTTTGTTCTTGTGAAAGTGTGTGTGTGTTCTCTTTTTGTTTTTTTCCATTTAATTTAGATTTTGTTATTTCAATTTGTTTTGTCCATTTTAATTTGGGTGTGTGTGTATGAGTGTAGTCTTCTTGTTTTTAGTTTTGTTGTAATTTTTAGATGATTTCATATTAGTGTGTGTGAGTGTAGGAGGTTAATTAGTTTTTTTGTTTTGTTTTGTTTTCATTTGTTCTTTTTACTTTCTTTTTGTTTTTTTTGTAAGTGTGTGTGTGTGTATGAGAGTAAGATGTTGTTATTTTTATTTTCATTTTGTTATTAGTGTGTGTGAGTGTATGAGAATAGATTTTCTTTTCTTTTTAACTTAGTTTCATTATTGTTGTGTGTGTGAGTGTATGAGTTTAGATTTGTTTTATTTTAATTAGATTTCATTAACGTAGAGTAGGTGTGTGTATGAGTATAAAGTTTGCGCCTTTTTTATAATCGAATAGTTTCCATTTCCTTCACGCATTTATTTCCCGCCTATCCATTTGGATAGGACTTGCTCACGCATTTATTTCCCGCCTATCCGTTTGGATAGGACTTGCTCACGCATTTATTTCCCGCCTATCCGTTTGGATAGGACTTGCTCACGCATTTATTTCCCGCCTATCCGTTTGGATAGGACTTGCTCACGCATTTATTTCCCCTCTACCCAATTGGGTAGGGATCGCATTTCTTCAATTTCTGCAATTTACAGCTTTCATTTTAATTCCGTAGAGTGCGTGAGTTTTCAATTAGTGCGTCTTTTATTTTTTTATATATTTGCTTTTTGCTTAATTCCGCTACCCGCTCAATCGCTTATTATCGCCGTAGTTATCATTATCGTTTTATAAAACCCTAAAAAATTCTAAGCAAAACTACTTTTTAAATTAACGTTTTCGTTCTTTTTCTTTTCATCGCTTTTCTTGGTTTTTGCTAAACGCACACCAAGCCCGCGATAGTTATCATTTTCGTCACTAGCTTTTCTATAAAATCATAAAAATCAATTTCAAACTCTTTTCGATAAAATAATAGCGCGTTCCTAAGAAGTAGAAATAATCGATACGACCTTGGAAAAATACGACCTTGATATTTCAAAAGAAATATCCTATACTACTATCGATAAGGTCCACTTGCCTTTATTGATTTTAGTCTGGATAATTACATAAACACAAAAGCTTTCTCTCTAAAGCACTTTTTAAAACTCTCTTTTAAAAAAACACTAAAAAATTTGTTGCAACACCTCTTTGGTTGTTGCACCTAGCTCAAGGTAAAAGAAGTTTTAAAACGCTCTTAAAGAATTGTTGCAACTACTCAAAAAATTGTTGCAACAATATTTTCAAAAAGCTTTCAATTTTAATTTCAACATAAAGCCCTTTTTCAATCTTTTCATTTAGCCTTCAAAGGACGCGGCCGAGGAGTAATCCTCGATATTTCGAAAGAGAAAGAGTCCGTTACTTCTATCCTTCGATAGGATAACGGGTAATTCCTCAAAGTAGAATTACTCGCGGGACTCTTCAAAAACGTCCGCCCAAGGTTGAATCGAAAAGAAAGAAAGAGCTTTCTTCTCTTTCTTCTCTCTTTCAAAGAGAGAGCAATCACAAACTAGCAATCACAAACAAAAAAAAAAACGTATCAAGTTTTTGGCGCCGTTGCCGGGGACTATAACCCGGGTTGGAGGAGCCATGTTTTTGGCGCCGTTGCCGGGGACTTGTGTCGTTATTTTGAAATAGGAAACGCTATTAATTTTATCTTATATTTCATCTCTTTTTCTATCTAAAAAACCAAAAACTAAAAAATTATACTATCTAAGTAAAGAAAAATAAAAAAAAAATATATACATATATTTTTCAATTTTCCTTTTTTTACGTATATTTTCGAATATAGCTACATATATTTTCATATAAAAGCCCCACAAAAATCAAACCCAAAAAACATATATTTATATATTTTACTTAAGTAAAGCAAAACCCAAAAAAAAATATATTATTCTCTTTTACTTATTTTCCTTTCTTTTTCATCTTTGTAAAAATATTTCTAAAAGAAAAACATCAAAAAAAATCTATAAAAGAAAAAAAAACTCTTCAAAAAAAATTAATTAAAGAATAGTGTATGATTCGAGGAGAATCTTCGGATAATCCGACTATACCTTTTGATCCTGAAATCGAGCGCACGCTTCACGAGCGCCGCCGATCTCATAATCAAAATCTATAAATAGATCCCGAAGAATCCGTCGGCGATATACATATAGGCGTGATGGGCGATCCTAATCTAAATGCGGCCCCACAGCGGACCATGGCCTATTATGCTAGGCCAAATTTAGAGGATACAGGATCGAGCGTTACCCGCCCCGTGGTAGCTAATAATAATTTCGAAATCAAATCCAGTATAATTCAAATGGTACAACAGTCGATTCAGTTCGACGGTTTGCCAGATGAGGACCCAAACCAACACCTTAATAATTTTTTAGAAATTTGCGACACCTTCAAGATTAATGGCGTCAACGATGATGCCATTCGCTTGCGCTTATTTCCCTTTTCCCTGCGGACAAAGGCGAAATCGTGGTTGACTTCTCTTCCGAGAGGGTCCATAACCACGTGGGCCGAATTGACGGAGAATTTTCTAACTAAATATTTTCCTCCGTCAAAAAACGCTGAATTACGCACCGATATCGCATCCTTCATTCAATTCGATTCTGAGTCTCTCTACGAGACTTGGGAACGTTTTAAAGAATATTTGCGTAGGTGTCCTCATCACGCGCTACCAACTTGGCTTCAGGTACAAACATTCTATAACGGCTTGAATTTTTCAACGAGACAGATGATCGACGCAGCTGCCGGGGGAACGTTAAACAACAAAACCCCGGAGGCCGCTCAAGCTCTGATCGAAGAAATGGCCATGAACGCGTACCAATGGAACGTGCCAAGGTCGCGTCCTCCTAAACCGGCTGGTATTTTCGAAGTGGATGCCACTACTCACTTAGCCTCGCAGGTAGAGCGGCTAAGTAAGCAAGTGGCGGAGATGACTGCTTCCTCCTCCACTCCCGCTTGGGCTAATAATCCTAATAATAATAATAATAATAATTTTAATAATCCAAATAATAATAATAATAATTTTAATAATCTTAATAATAATAATCTTAATAATAATATTAATAATAACAATAATTTAAGCGAGGAATCGGTGGATTACGTGGGCAATCAAGTGCGCGCGCCCTTCAACCCATATAGTAATAACTATAACCCGGGTTGGAGGAGCCACCCGAACTTCTCCTGGAGTAACCCTAATAATGCGCAACGCCCTCCACCTGCGATCCCGCAAGAATTTCCGCATGGATATCCCCAAGGATTTCAGCAGGGTTTTGCGCCTCCTCCTCCAAAACCTTCTCCGCTCGAGGAGATTTTTGCAAAATACATGGCTTCCAACGACGCAAATATCCGGAATATAACCGGATCGCTAAAAAATTTAGAAATGCAGGTTGGCCAGCTTGCAAAAATGGTCTCCGAGCGGCCACTTGGAGCACTACCTGGGAACTCTGAGCAGAACCCGCGTGAAAATGCCCACGCCATTACCTTACGCAGCGGCAAGGAGGTCGACTCCCCATTGCGGGTTGAGCATCAGGTAACTGTTTCGCCTCCGACCCCTGCACCCTCGTCTTTTATTTTAGTAGATACGGAAAAAATATTAGCGTCGGGCATCTCGAGCCCGCAAATTCCGTACCCCGCAAAATTTAATAAAGAGAAGGAGGACGAACATTACAAAAAGTTTTTACAAATATTTAAACAAATTCAAATTAACGTCCCCTTCTGCGAGGCACTCTCTCAGATGCCGAAATATGCGAAATACCTTAAGGAGCTCCTTTCTAATAAAAAGAAGCTCGAGGGTATTTCGCGTGTCTCCTTAAATGCGGAATGCTCGGCGGTCCTACTTAATAAATTGCCGCCAAAACTAAACGACCCGGGAAGGTTTTCCATCCCGTGCCTATTCGGCAATTTATTAATAAAGTACGCCCTAGCGGACCTGGGAGCGAGCATCAATTTGATGCCCTTCTCCCTCTTTAAAAAACTAGATTTGGGTGTTCCCACCCCAACAAAAATGAGCATCCAACTCGCGGATCGCTCGATAAAATATCCTATCGGGGTAGTGGAGGACGTTCTGGTCAAGGTTGACAAGTTTATCTTTCCGGTAGACTTCGTCATCCTCGACATCGAGGAGGACGCCGAGGTACCAATTATCCTCGGTCGCCCTTTCCTCGCGACCTCCCGAGCATTAATTGATGTGAGTAACGGACGCCTCCTCCTTCGAGTAGGGGACGACGAAGTTACCCATCTTATTAACCCCTCGATGCGAAACTCTTTATCGAACGATGATTCCTGCTTTCACTTAGAATCCGCATTCGAGGATGAGTGTTCTTCGCTTGCAGAATTACTCGCTTTAACTTTAGACGATCCGGATTTGGCGGACCTCGCCCCTTTGGACGAGCTACCGCCAGATTCGTCTTTCGAATCTTTTAATTCTAAAAGTTTAAAAATAACAACTTCTTACGAAGAACCCCCGGTCTTGGAGCTTAAGCCACTCCCCGACCATTTAAAATACGCTTTTCTCGCCGCGGACTTAAAACTCCCGGTTATTATTTCGTCTTCTTTATCTGATTCGGAAACCTCCGAATTAGTTAAAGTTTTGTCCACGCATCGCCATGCAATTGCATGGCAGATTTCCGATATTAGGGGGATAAATCCCTCTTTTTGCACTCACAAAATCTTCTTAGAAGATAATTCCCGCAAAACCATCCAGCCTTAGCGGCGACTAAACCCAAATATGCGGGAGGTCGTTAAGGCTGAAGTAATAAAATTAATGGATGCGGGGATTATCTACCCTATATCCGACAGCACGTGGGTTAGTCCCATTCATGTCGTGCCTAAAAAGGGCGGTATAACGGTAGTGGCAAATCAATATAACGAATTAATTCCAACTCGTACTGTTACGGGTTGGAGGGTGTGCATCGATTACCGAAAATTAAATGATGCCACCCGCAAAGACCACTTTCCGTTACCGTTTATCGATCAAATTTTGGAGCGACTATCGGGTCATCCTTATTATTGTTTTCTCGATGGTCTATCGGGATTTTTACAAATTCCTATCTCCCCCGAAGACCAGGAGAAAACAACCTTTACGTGCCCCTTCGGTACCTTCGCATACCGAAGGATGCCATTCAGCCTCTGCAACGCGCCAGCTACATTTCAACGATGTATGATGGCGATCTTTGGAGAGCTCGTAGAGGATATTATGGAAGTCTTTATGGATGACTTCTCGGTTTTTGGAAGCTCCTTCCAAAACTACCTCCAAAATTTAGATCGAGTCCTCCAACGATGCGAAGACACGAACCTGGTTTTAAACTGGGAAAAGTGTAATTTTATGGTTCGAGAAGGCTTAGTGCTCGGGCACAAAATTTCTGAAAGAGGGATGGAGGTCGACAAGGCCAAGGTCGAAATAATTGAAAAACTCCCCGCGCCCTTAAATATAAAATCAATTCGTAGTTTTCCTGGCCACGCGGGTTTCTATAGGCGGTTTATTCAAAACTTTTCCAAAATAACAAAACCGCTAACCCACCTCCTGGAGAAGGAATCTCCATTTATTTTTGATAACGCGTGCGTAGAGGCATTCAATGCAATAAAAAATAAACTTATCCATTCTCCCATTCTGGTGGCGCCCAATTGGACCCTTCCGTTTGAGATTATGTGCGACGCGAGTGATATAGCGGTAGGGGCCGTATTAGGCCAACGCGTTAATAAATATTTTCATCCTATCTACTACGCGTCCCGCACGCTCACGGCCGCACAGGATAATTACACGACAACGGAAAAGGAACTCCTTGCCGTCGTCTTCGCCATAGATAAGTTTAGGCCCTACGTCACGCTTTCAAAAATTATAGTATTTACCGACCACTCCGCCCTAAAATATTTATTAGAAAAAATGGACGCTAAGCCCCGCCTTCTTCGATGGATCCTCCTATTACAAGAATTTGATTTAGAGATCCGCGATAAGAAGGGGGCCGAAAATTTAGCGGCCGACCACCTTTCTCGTTTAGAACACCCAATCGCAGAAGCGCTCTTCGAACCGGAAATCGATGATCGATTTCCCGAGGAGCGTCTTTTAGCTTTAAATAATTTAAAAAATTCTCCCTCGCCTTGGTTCGCAGACTACGCCAACTATTTAGTTGCGCGGGTGCTCCCGAAAGACTTTTCAAAACAGCAAAAGAAGAAATTCTTTTCTGATTTGAAAAATTACTTTTGGGAGGACCCTTTCTTATTTCGCGTCTGCGCGGACCAAGTCGTGCGGAGATGCGTTTCGAGCGAGGAGGGTGCGCAAATTTTGCGGCACTGCCACGAAGGGCCGGCCGGGGGGCATTATCAAGCCAACCGGACCGCGCCGACGGCGTTGGAGGCGGGCTTTTATTGGCCCGCTCTCTTCAAAGACGCTCACACTTTTGTGAGCGCATGCGATAGCTGTCAACGGTCGGGTAACATCTCTCGTCGCGACGAGATGCCCCAAAATTTTTATTTAGAATGCGAGATTTTCGATTTATGGGGGATAGATTTCGTAGGCCCCCTACCTCCTTCATATAATAATCACTACATTTTAGTGGCGGTCGACTACGTATCTAGGTGGGCGGAAGCGCAAGCTCTCCCCACCAACGATGCGAGAGTCGTCGTCAACTTTCTTCAAAAATTATTTTCTCGCTTCGGTACGCCCCGTGCGATAGTTAGTGATAGGGGTACGCACTTTTGCAACGCCCAGTTTGCAAAAATATTAACCAAATATGGCGTCACGCATAAGCTCACCACCGCCTATCACCCCCAAACGAGCGGCCAAGTGGAGGTAGTAAATCGGGAAATCAAACGCATATTAGAAAAAACTGTTTCAACTAATAGGAAGGATTGGGCACTTAAATTAGACGACGCGCTGTGGGCATATCGTACGGCGTACAAGACCGCAATCGGTTGTACGCCTTATCGATTAGTCTACGGCAAGGCGTGCCATTTGCCCGTAGAATTAGAGCACCGCACTTTTTGGGCGTTAAAACTCTTAAATCTCGATCATAATTTAACCGCCGAAAACTGGAAATTCCAGTTAAACGAACTCGATGAATGGCGTGCGAACGCTTACGAGAGTAATAAATTTTATAAGGAACGCTCTAAATTTTACCACGACCGAAAAATTAAATTTCCAAAATCATTTGCGTCGGGCGATCTCGTCCTCCTATATAATTCACGTCTTCGTCTTTTTCCGGGGAAACTAAAATCCCGTTGGTCCGGCCCCTTTCAAGTGAAAGAGGTTTGGTCATACGGGACCGTCCTTATCACCCACCCGGAAAAAGGCGACTTAAAAGTTAACGGTCACCGACTAAAACTCTACCACGCGGGGGATCAACTGCGAGGGAAGTTAAATTCCATACCCCTCCCCCACCTCTAAAAAGATCGTACCCCGCCAACGCGTCAAGCTACGAGACGGTAAACAAAGCGCTCGTGGGAGGCACCCCCATATTTATCCAATTACGCTCTTTTATTGTTCTTATTTAATTTCAAAAATAAAACCAAAAAAATAAAAAATAAAAAAAATAAAAACTTAAACAAAAATAATAATAATAAATAATAATAAATAATAATAATAATAATAAATAAAAAAACAAAATGAAAAAAATAATAATAATAAAATTAATAATTATGCATATTTTAAATTATCATTCTTTTTCAAAAAAGAAACATAAAACAAAATATAATAATGCAAAAACTTTAAAACAAAAATCAAAAAGAATTTTGGGAATTTTAAGATAAGACAATAGGAAGTTTCTCAAAGTAGGATTACTCGACAGACCCGAGAGGGGATTTTTGTCGATATTTCGAAACGAGAAAACCCTGTTGCTTTTACCTTTTTATTTCTCTTCTTTCTTCCTTGGTTTTTATCTTAAAGCCTTTTCTTTATTTTACCTTATTTTATCTTTCTTAAAATTTAGATATATTTTAAAACATGCATATTTTAAAATTAAAACCAAAACAACAAAAAAATACATATAATATAAATAATAACATAAAAAGATGATAAAAATTTATTTTTGTCATACCAAAAATTATATGTTTTTTTTACTTCTTTTATACGTATTGTATTCGTGTTTTGTACATTTCGAAAAACTAAAACAAACCCAAAAAAAAAACAATTTTGTATATATTCGTGGAGTTCCTTTTTTTTTGTAACTATCCTTGTTTTTTTTTTCTATTTTGTAATTAAAATCTTCATCCTTTTTTTTGTAAATATTTTCGTTCCTCACACTTACCTTCAACATTGAGGACAATGTTGGTTTTAAGTATGGGGGCGTGTTTTCCCTCTTTTTTGTAATTATTTTTGCCCCTCCTTTAATAGAAAAAAATCCAAAAAAATCTTTAATTAACTTAGAAAAAAATTAAAAAACACACAAAAACAAAAAATGCGATCAATGTTTTATGTTCATGTCTTTATTTGTATATAAATAAACCTTATTTTTAATATCAAAATCCAAAAAAAAATGATGAAAAACTTATCAAAAATCCAAAAATAAAATAAAACCCCTACTTAGCTTTTTGTTATTTCCAAGGCTAGGTTAGTTTTATCTTTAAGCTTTTTTCATTATTTATGATTTGCTAAAACAATTTTATTTATTTCATAGTTTGAAAAATTTAAATCGAGGAATTTTCAGTAGTAAAGAAAATCTTGCGATCTTAATTTAATTTGAGAACAGAATTTTTAGCACTACCTCGGGTTTACCCTAAATAGATTCCTTTTTGTATTATATTGGCAAACCATCTTTAGATTCAATTATTCTAACTCTAAACTTGTGAAACTTTAGGAATGTTTTAATCTACTAAACTTGCTCTCAAAAATCTTTTTATTAATCTAGAATTTCTCTTGAAACTCCCCTTATAAACACCCCTTAGCTTGGCATAAAAATAATAAAAGTAGGAGTTTTAAAAGAAATCCTGTGTCAATGGGAATAAAGAGATTCCGTAAACACAGGCACCCAATATTGTTAAAAGAAATCCCGTGTCAATGGGAATAAAAAATTTAATAATTCCGTAAACACGGGCATTGGGTTAAGTTTAGAAATGATTTCAATTCTCCCGCGTAAACCAACGCTGGTAATCAAAGCAAAGGCCACCAAAAAGGTGGGGTGAGAGGATAAAATCCGTCACCCCTAAATCCAAGCACTCTTCTTTTTGCCAAGGCTACCTTTTTTCCCCTACCCCTTAGCCAATAAAATTGTACCTAGATTTTAATTTAAAAAAGTTTGAGAGAGCATAATTAGTAGGCTTTATTTATTCTTAAAAACTTTCTTAAAAAAGGTTAAAGTTTTATATAATTCTATTCTAATTAAAAGGTACCAAAGACTGCAATAATCGACGCTATTTAGCTAACTTTAGAAGTCTCGCTAAAAATTTTTCGCTCCTTTTAAATTACTTTCATAGTTTTGGACTTACCTCTTTAAATACCCTAAATTTATTTCGATCTTACTTTTGATTTAATAAAAACTTTAGTAAATTAGAAATTTTATAAAACGTCTTATAGGTATCCCTTACTTTTTCTCTGGAATAGCAAAAGCTTAAGTATGGGGGTGTTTGATGAATAGTAAATATACGCATTTTCTATATAATTTTTAGTATAATTTTAATTAGATTTCTAAATAATATATGTAAATTAATGAATAAAATGTTTGTTTTTGTTATTTTTGTTTTTAACTTAGTTTTATTTTCATTTTGTAAAGTTTCTGTAATTTTGTTAAGTCACGCCCTAGGTCACGCCCGTGTCCAAGGGCGTGTTCACTAATCCCTAACATTTTCTTCTCTGTTCTTTTTCCACCTCAAACATCAAGTCACGCCCTCGGTCACGCCCGTGACCGAGGCCGTGTACCATGGTCACGCCCGTGTTGGATATCCATCCCAGATTCCATCCACTTGAAGCATTTCATCCAAAAAATCAAAGTCACGGCCGTGACATTTCAGACACGCCCGTGACCCTCAATTCCTTCCAGAAGAACAAAGGACACGCCGCCCGTCACGCCCAGCAGCCGACAGCACACTGCCGACATCGAACACGCCCGTGTTTCCTGGAACACGCCCGTGTACTTCCAAGTCGCCGGTCAAGCCTTCCAGATGCCTGCCTGGATCCAGCTGTTCTGGCTATTCGCACCCCAAGCCGTGTCACGCCCTCAGACATGCCCGTGTCCGAGGGCGTGTAATTCCAAAAATTTTCCTATAAATAGCCAGATTCAGCTGAGTCTAAGGGTTCAGAATTTTGAGACCTTTTCTTAAGATTGTGGACCAATTTTTGCTGTTTTCATGTTTTAGCTCTCTTTTTTGCATTTTCTCTCTCATGTTTTGTAACCCTTTTTATGATGAAAATGAAATAAAATTTGCTTGTTTTTTGTAACTCTCTCTTTGTTCTTGTGAAAGTGTGTGTGTGTTCTCTTTTTGTTTTTTTCCTTTTAATTTAGATTTTGTTATTTCAATTAGTTTTGTCCATTTTAATTTGGGTGTGTGTGTGTATGAGTGTAGTCTTCTTGTTTTTAGTTTTGTTGTAATTTTTAGATGATTTCATATTAGTGTGTGTGAGTGTAGGAGGTTAATTAGTTTTTTTGTTTTGTTTTGTTTTCATTTGTTCTTTTTACTTTCTTTTTGTTTTTCTTGTAAGTGTGTGTGTGTGTATGAGAGTAAAATGTTGTTATTTTTATTTTCATTTTGTTATTATTGTGTGTGAGTGTATGAGAATAGATTTTCTTTTCTTTTTAACTTAGTTTCATTATTGTTGTGTGTGTGAGTGTATGAGTTTAGATTTGTTTTATTTTAATTAGATTTCATTAACGTAGAGTGGGTGTGTGTATGAGTATAAAGTTTGCGCCTTTTTTATAATCGAATAGTTTCCATTTCCGTCACGCATATATTTCCCGCCTATCCGTTTGGATAGGACTTGCTCACGCATTTATTTCCCGCCTATCCGTTTGGATAGGACTTGCTCACGCATTTATTTCCCGCCTATCCGTTTGGATAGGACTTGCTCACGCATTTATTTCCCCTCTACCCATTTGGGTAGGGATCGCATTTCTTCAATTTCTGCAATTTACAGCTTTCATTTTAATTCCGTAGAGTGCGTGAGTTTTCAATTAGTGCGTCTTTTATTTTTTTTTATATTTGCTTTTTGCTTAATTCCGCTACCCGCTCAATCGCTTATTATCGCCGTAGTTATCATTATCGTTTTATAAAACCCTAAAAAATTCTAAGCAAAACTACTTTTTAAATTAACATTTTCGTTCTTTTTCTTTTCATCACTTTTCTTGGTTTTATCTAAACGCACACCAAGCCCGCGATAGTTATCATTTTCGTCACTAGCTTTTCTATAAAATCATAAAAATCAATTTCAAACTCTTTTCGATAAAATAATAGCGCGTTCCTAAGAAGTAGAAATAATCGATACGACCTTGGAAAAATACGACCTTGATATTTCAAAAGAAATATCCTATACTACTATCGATAAGGTCCACTTGCCTTTATTGATTTTAGTCCGGATAATTACATAAACCCAAAAGCTTTCTCTCTAAAGCACTTTTTAAAACTCTCTTTTAAAAAACACTAAAAAATTTGTTGCAACACCTCTTTGGTTGTTGCAACTAGCTCAAGGTAAAAGAAGTTTTAAAACGCTCTTAAAGAATTGTTGCAACTACTCAAAAAATTGTTGCAACAATATTTTCAAAAATCTTTCAAATTTAATTTCAACATAAAGCCCTTTTTCACTCTTTTCATTTAGCCTTCAAAGGACGCGGCCGAGGAGTAATCCTCGATATTTCGAAAGAGAAAGAGTCCGTTACTTCTATCCTTCGATAGGATAACGGGTAATTCCTCAAAGTAGAATTACTCGTGGGACTCTTCGAAAACGTCCGCCCAAGGTTGAATCGAAAAGAAAGAAAGAGCTTTCTTCTCTTTCTTCTCTCTTTCAAAGAGAGAGCAATCACAAACTAAAAAAACTTATCAAGCGCGGTGCTGTACCAAAGAAAGATCCACCAAAATAAATCGATTCGGAAAGGGTGGATGTTTCCCCAACAAGAACAAAGCAAGGTTCACCAATCCTTTTTCGTATGTTTTCAGAAATACCCGAGATCATACAAATCCACAAGAAAATAACAACAAAAAATTCGTTACTTCCAAAGTCACGCCAAAACTCAACCACCAAAAGAAAATATCTAAGAAAAGAGAACTCTTGGGTAGGATGTTTCGTTACCCACTCGGAGTTTGTAGATCCGAGATGTTGGATCCACAACAAAAGATCGCTCCCTCCACTAGCCCACTGGTGATAAGCCAAGAAGATGTACACGTCTGCCTTCGTCGAGTTGCTCCCGAGAGAGTTTTCCCAATCCTTGGTGGCACCGTGGATTCTCCTCTAGGTGCTGGTCGAAACTTGAAGGTAGGTGGAATAGGGTTCGTGAGAAGTATAATGGAGAGAGAGGGTGGTGGAGAGGGAGGAGAGAAGATGGGAGGAGGAGAGATGGTGGTCGGCGGCTTGGAGAAGGGGAAGGAGGGTTCTGGCCGAACCTTTAGAGAAGGAGAAGAGGGGGGGGGGGGCAACACTTTAGAGGGGGGAGAAGTTTAGGGTTTCAATATTCATTCAATAACTAAGTTTAACATCAAGTCTTGGCCTTATATATGGCCAAGCACACACCAAAGGCTATATGCAGCCCAACATAAACTAAAAACAGCAATGGTCGGCTAAACGCAGACCAACATAAGTAAATGTAGCAAAGACTGGCTAAACGCAGGCCAGATTAATTGTCTAAAATAAAATAACATACAGAAATGAAATAGTAATTTAAATAAAGTTCTTCATGTGCAGAGGGCGAAGGTTGTAACGTTGCCCATCAAGATCGTCGCGGCGTCGCAAATCCTTTGATGGTGGTGGTGGATCATCATCAACTGCATCTTCATCATGACGTGGGCCGTCGTCCCCATCAACCCTCCCCCGCTCGAAAGGACTCATCACCGATGAGGGTGTGTGCAGGTACCGACATAGGAGATCTTTGTCCAAAAGGGCCACCTCCGAAGCAGAGAGCCAAGAATCATCAGAGGCGGGGCGGTCGCGCCATCGGATCAAGAACCGTCACGTGTCACCATGCGGAGAGGGAAGCACCTCATCCCGTATAATCCTGTCATGCAAAAAAACAGTCTTGTGGAAACTTAGAAAAGCGTTAGTCGACGAAGAAGGAAATGTAGCAAGTTCATTAGGCGACATACCCCTAATAGCAGCTGATGGAGAGAACGATCCAGAAAAAACCTCACCCCCAAACCCAGTAGAATTGGTAGTGGA
This sequence comes from Dactylorhiza incarnata, assembly GCA_033032865.1. NCBI lineage: Eukaryota > Viridiplantae > Streptophyta > Magnoliopsida > Asparagales > Orchidaceae > Dactylorhiza > Dactylorhiza incarnata. Next base: position 8,702,131 of record JAWHQI010000068.1, read on the forward strand.
CAAAAACGGGGAGACAGATAATTCTAGTGGTGGTGAGATATAAGGCGTTAAATCAGAAACATTGAAAATATGGGATATGCCCCAATCAGTGGGTAATACCAAGAGATAAGAATTCTCTCCTAATTTCTTTAAAATACGAAAAGGACCGACTCTCCTATTTGCCAGTTTCTTTATGGTTACCGTCGGAAACCGTTCGGGGGAGAGACACACCATAACAAAATTGCCAATATTAAAATGGATTTCCCTTCTATGTACGTCGGCGTTAGCTTGATAAGAGGCATATTGTTTTGCTAACATTTGATTTATGTGTTTATGTAGGGTGTGAACATGCGAGGCGAAATCTTGTGCAAATTGACTAGATTTATAAGATGGCAGTAACGGGACTAAGTCAAGAGGCACGTGTGCCTTGTAGCCGTGCATAATTTCATTGGGTGAGAGTCCGATGGACCTATTTTTGGAGTTATTGTAGGCCAATTGTGCATGTGGGAGGATGAGATCCCAAGTGCCCTTGTGATCCCCCACAATACAACGAAGTAAACTACCCAAACTCCTATTAACTACCTCCGTTTGGCCATCCATTTGTGGATGGTAAGCCGAGGAAAATAAGAGCTTGGTGCCCATGATCTTCCATAAAGTTTTCCAAAAATAACTCGTTTATTTCACGTCCCTATCAGTGACAATAGTTTTAGGGACACCCTTATTCCCTACGACCTCTTTAAAAAATAATTTAGCGACATGAGACGCATCATCGGTTTTGTGACAAGCAATGAAGTAGGCCATCTTCGAGAACCGGTCAACGACCACCATAACGGAGTCGTGACGTCTAAACGTGACGGGAAGGCCTAGGACAAAGTCCATGCTAACATCTTCCCATGGAATGGAAGGAATCGGGAGGGGGTATATAGACCCGCATTCGTCTTATTCCCTTTTCCTAATTGACACGCTCTACAACTTCCAACCACCTTGTGTACTGTAGACTTGAGACCGGGCCAATAAATTTTTTCCTTCACTAAGGTAATGGTTTTATCGCGCCCAAAGTGGCCGCCGAGACCGCCACTATTCAATTCCCATACTATAAAGTGGCGAAGGGAAGAACGAGGGATGCATAGCTTAGCGTGCTTAAATAAATATCCATGACAGAGATAGTACGCAGAAATGGTCGTGGGTGACTCGCCCTGGGTGGACAAATAGATTTCTTTAAAATCCAGACAATGAACATACTCGTCCTTAATACGTTCGAAACCTACGACCTTAACCTCTATTATGATCAATGAAAGAGAGACGTGGCTAAGAGCATCCGCTACCCGGTTGAGATTGCCCTTCAGATGTTTAATGTTAAAGGAGTACTCCTGCAGGAAGGAGACCCATTTCGCGTGGCGGAGGCTGATTTTACCTTGAGAGTTGACGGACCGTAACGCCTCGTGATCGGAAAGTATAACAACTCCTTAGGAAGGAGGTAGTGCCGCCAATGTTGGAGACACCAAATAATGGCATAAAATTCACGATCGAAGTTGGAGTAGTTGAGCTTAGGTCCCGCAAGCTTCTCACTAAAGTAGCCAACCGGATGCCCCTCTTGACTTAAGATGCCTCCAATACCAATCCCGGGTGCGTCACAAGACAACTCAAAGACCTTATTAAAATACGGTAATCGCAAGAGGGGTGCTTCTGACATATGGGCCTTAATTGTGTGGAACGCTTTGGTGGCGGATTTGGACCACACAAAGTCACCTTTCTTCATGCACTCCGTGATGTGAGCCATGATGCTACTAAAATTGCGTATGACCCTGCGGTAGAAGGTGGCTAAACCATGGAAACTTCTAACTTCCCTAATATTGGTGGGTTCCTGCCAATCCACTATGGCCTGGACCTTCTTAGGATCTACGTGTATGCCCTCCGAACTAACAATGTATCCTAGGAACTCCACCGACGATACATAGAACGTGCACTTCTTAATATTGACAAACAACTTCTACATTCGGAGCGTCTCCAAAATAATCTTCAAGTGCCTCTCATGATCGGAAGTCATGGTGCTAAAGACGAGTATATCATCAAAATAGACAACGATGAACTTCCCCATATACGGTTGAAATACGTGAGTAATCATTCGAGAAAACGTACTTGAGGCATTGGAGAGCCCGAACGGCATTACTAGCCACTCATAAAGTCCTTCCTTCGACTTAAACGCTGTCTTCTACTCATCCCCTTCCCTAATCCGTATTTGGTGGTAGCCACTCCTAAGATCCAATTTCGAAAAGATTGTGGCCCCGGCTAACATGTCCAACAGATCGTCCAAACGCTGGATGGGGAAACGGTATTTAATAGTGATTTTATTAATGGCCCTACTGTTCACACACATTCTCCATGACCCGTCTTTCTTGGGTGCTAGCAAGGCGGGTACGGCGCATGGGCTTTTACTATGACGAAAAAAATCCTTTTTGCAATAATTCAGTAATTTGGGTTTGCAACTCCGCGTGGGCGGATGGATTCAATCGATAGTTCGGTAGGTTGGGTAGGGAGGAACCCAGAATGAGATCTATGGTATGTTGGATATCCCGCAACGGGGGTAATGTTGCGGGCAACTCTTCCGGATACACATCCTTATATTCTTCTAAAATATCACGCAATGCCGGCGGTAGACTCTCGAATGATGGCTCGTCTCCCTTGACTTGTAGACAAACTAACGCATAAAGGATACCCTCTATGAAGGAGTGACGCTCGAGCTCTTTCTTACAAATTAAAGTTAACGTTTTCTTCTCCGCGGGCACAATTGTGTCCGAAGAGGCGATCGAGGGATCCTTAGGGGGAGTGGGCATCAAGGTAGCGGTCTTGCCGTTAAACTTGAATTCATAGGTGTTTGCACGGCCAAAGTGAGTCACATCTTAATGAAAGAGCCACAGACGCCCCAATAATACGTGACAAACGTCCATAGGGATAACGTCGCACGAAACCTTATCTACGTATCCCTTAATAGTTAGCAGCACTAGACATCGCTCAGACACCCCAATTGAAGTTTTGTTGACCCAAGCAATCTTATATGGTTGGGGTGTGGTTCCGTGCTTAATTTCATTCGAGTGACCGCATTTTCAGAAATTACGTTCATACAACTCCCGCTATCAATAATCAGTTTACACCATTTATCACTGCTTTTAAAATTCAGAGAAAATATGCTCGTCCTATTATACTCGTCCAATACTCGCGGGGTAGCTAAGATGCAACGCATCACCATCATGTAAGATTCATTTTCCATATCACTAGGCTCGCCTTCAGACTCATCCGCGGCCTCATAAACAATTTCAGCGGGTTCGGAGGGAGAGCCCATAAGTGCTAAGGGCTTCGTTTTGGTGGGGCACTCACTAGCATAGTGCCCTTGTATCCTGCAAGTGAAACACGTGGCGTTAGTCTTACTAATCCTCCCTATCGTAACTCTCTCACCGGTGGGTCTCCGGACGTTCCTAGCGGTAATGACTACAGAATTCGAATCAGTCGACCAAAACTTTCCTTTGTCCCGCATGGAGAATGAAGGTGGGGGTCCCAAAAGGGACTTTGCTTTCTGGAATGCCCGTCCCTTGGACTTGTGGGCATTGTGCTTTTCTATATCCAAGGCGGCATTGAATGTCATGTTAAGGTCCGTATGACCATAACGCAGGAGTTTGCCTTGGATGTCCGGGTTGAGTCCCTTGCGAAAACGGGATAACGTAACCTCAGGAATTTCATGGACGTCACACCGTACCATCAAGTCCTGAAGGAGTCACATGTACTCCGCTACCGATTTGCTCCCCTGACGATGGGTGGCTAACTCGTCGAACATTTGAGTTCGGTGATATGCCGGGACATATTGGTCAGTCAGAAGTGCTTTCATGGCAGTCCACCCAATTGGGGGTGCTCTATTTACGGTACCGAGACGCCTCTCTTCGTTCAGCCAAAATGTTTTGGCCCTACCTAGAAGCTTCATCCTAGCAACCCGAACCTTCTCAACGTTGATCAGGTTGTGCCACTCAAAATAGCACTCGATCTCCATGATCCAGTCTAAAAATACTTGGGGCTCACCCATACCATCGTATGATGGTGCATCTATCTTAACGGCCCTAGTGACGTCGAACTCATATGGAGATCGAGGCGCTTGCTCATCGTCCTGATCACGGGGAGGGTTTTGTGTCTCATTTCGCTGGTTGGCAGCAGGATTACGAGGCGCCGCTTGATTTATGGCCAGCCCTTGTATTAATTGAGTGAGGGCATCGAACCTCTCGTTAAACTCTTCCCGAAGCTCCGCGATCGTCGCCGGAGCGTGCTCAACCTCATGGTCGTCTGCCATGTGTGAAGTGGATGGGGAATACTCCGTACCACGCCTAGTGCGTATACACGGAAGAACAAGCGATTTTCTTTAGTAAATTAGCTTTACGCGCTTAACTACTAGGCGAATGAAAATACCCTTTCAGACTTTTGTGCTTAAAAAAATAAGGAGAATTTTTAGAATATTTTTTTGTAATTATCTGCAGATTTAATTCTTGCGACAATACGGTGAGGGACAGCTATTGGCAGACCAGGGAACGGTGCTGACACGGACAAAATTATAACGCCTCCTATTTTCAGGCCAACCTAACGTGGACGAATCGAAAAAGTTTCTGTATTAATGTTGCTGGAAATAAGTGCAGGAAGCTACCGGAAAATTTTCAGATTTTTTTGACAAGTTTTAAAATTCCTAGATTTTTACTACACGCAGACCAATCTGAAAATTTCAGATTTAGACCGTGCTAACGAACGCACCGATTAGAGGGCGGATAGCCTAAAGATCTGAGAGTAAGGATGGTGTCGAGATAGAACTCAACACAACCTAGCTCTGATACCAAATTTGATGTAGGCCACCGGTTTTGCGGCGGTCGCACACGACTTCGAACAAGGACTCTCGCCGCTCCACTCTACCCAAATATAAAATAAACGCAGCCCTCGAATATGCTTATTATTAAGTTAACGCAGCGTACGGGTAGCAACCGTTAGAGTATGAATATAGGCTATAGGCCTATATTCACACAAGCTAAATGGAATAATATTGATTCCGGACGAGCGCGGTGTTGTACCAAAGAAAGATCCACCAAAATAAATTGATTCGGAAAGGGTGGATGTTTCCCCAACAAGATCAAATCAAGGTTCACCAATCATTTTTCGTACGTTTTTATAAATACCCAAGATCATACAAATCCACAAGAAAATAACCACGAAAAATTCGTTACTTCCAAAGTCACGCCAAAACTAAACCACCAAAAGAAAATATCTAAGAAAAGAGAACTCTTGGGTAGGATGTTTCGTTACCCACTCAGAGTTTGTAGATCCGAGTTGTTGGATCCACAACAAAAGATCGCTCCCTCCACTAGCCCACCAGTGATGAGCCAAGAAGATGTACACGTCCGGCTTCGTCGAGTCGCGCCCGAGAGAGTTTTCCCAATCCTTGGTGGCGCCGTGGATTCTCCTCTAGGTGCTGGTCGAAACTTGAAGGTAGGTGGAATAGGGTTCGTGAGCAGTATAATGGAGAGAGAGGGTGGTGGAGAGGGAGGAGAGAAGATGGGAGGAGGAGATATGGTGGCCGGCGGCTTGGAGAAGTGGAAGGAGGGTTCTGGCCGAACCTTTAGAGAAGGAGAAGAGGGGGGGGGGGGGGGGGGGCACTTTAGAGGGAGGAGAAGTTTAGGGTTTCAATATTTATTCAATAACTAAGTTTTACATCAAGTCTTGGCCTTATATATGGCCAAGCACACACCAAAGGCTATATGCAGCCCAACATAAACTAAAAACAGCAATGGTCGGCTAAACGCAGACCAACATAAGTAAATGTAGCAAAGACTGGCTAAACGCAGGCCAGATTAAATGTCTAAAATAAAATAACATAAAGAAATGAAATAGTAATTTAAATAAAGTTCTTCATGTGCCGAGGGCGAAGGTTGTAACGTTGCCCGACAAGATCATCGCGGCGTCGCAAATCCTTGGATGGTGGTGGTGGATCATCATCAACTGCATCTTCATCATGATGTGGGCCGTCGTCCCCGTCATCTGCTGGTAGATAACCCGCGCGGTCTCAAGACAGACCGCCAGACCTCCACTTCACTTCAATATTTTCAACATCACATGGCTCCTTTTCATGAGATTTTGTCACAGCAGTCCTGACTTTTGGTACTTTCTTAGCTGCTAATCCATGTACAAATGAACCATAGTCCTTGAGGACTATTTCTTCGTAAGGTTCCTTGAAAGCAGTCGATCTAAGGCTTCGGGGATGGCTCCATCCCTGGTTACTCTTACTTGACTCAACATGAGTTGGTCTCGTAAAGTGACCGTACATGGATTCAAAATCATATGTGTTTGTAGGAAATACTACCTTTTTAAATGAGGGTTGATTTTGATTAGCCTTGACCTTGCCCTTAACGACACTTCTATTGGCATCCTTACTTATCTCAGCCACATGACCAAGACCGCTACCCTTAGTAGGAATAGAAATTATCGATGATTGGAAGAATAGTTTTTGGCTTTGAGAAGCTTTTTACTAGTTTCTTTTCCACCAATAGCTTCTTTTCTAGCTCATCTATAAATTTCTCCTTCAGGGTTATTAACTCAGTGGAGCTTTTTAATTCATCCTTCAAAAGTTGGACTTCATCATTGAAAGGAGTCAATCATTCAATTTCCTCTTTTAGTTCAGATTCTGACGTCTTGAGTGATTCAATCTGCTTTGATTGAAATCTGACAACCATGCGACATTTGTCAAATCCCTTCAAAAGGGCATTATACTGAGTCATTCACTCTGAATCCTCCTCTGAAGAATATCCTTCATTTGCATTGGATTCAGTTTTAGATGTAGAAAGAGGAGTATGAACATTTAAGTCCCCCTCATTTGGGGTGTTGTAGACGTCTTCATCTGATTGTAGACGTCTTCATTTAAGTCCCCCTCATTTGCATTGGCTTCCTCATCCGAGGTTCACTCATCTGAGTCACTGTCGCTAAGAGTTTTTGGCTTCTTTGCGATGAAGCTCTTCTTAGTTTTCTTCTTGCCCTTGAAGGATCACTTTTTTTCTTTCTTTGATCATTCTTTCTTCTTGTATGGGCACTCCGCAATTACATGCCCTGGCTTATTGCAACAGTAGCAAATAATGTCAGAAGAAATTTGTTTGTTCGGTTTAGAATGATACCTGTCACTTTTGTTTCTATTCTTGTAATGATCATCATCACATCTATGTCTTCGGTGATCGGAGGAAGAAGACTGATTCTTTCTTTGCCTTCTTTTATTTAGCAATCTTTTGAATTGCTTCGAGAGGAGAGAGATTTCTCCATCAGACTTATCTGAGCTTGAAGGGCAAGCTTCATATTTTTTATCTTCATCTGATGGTGGTCTCCTCATAGGTGACACAGCTTGGAATTTTCTCGAACTCTCTGCCTTGAGAGAAACTGACTTCTCTCTTCCTAAAGTCTTGCTCCCTTCTTCTTCAGCTCTTCTTATGCTTAGCATAAGCTCATGTGATAAGAGCTTCTTGAACAATATTTGTGGCTCCATAGTAGCCAGCTTTCCAAATTCTCTGATTGTGATTGCCTTGGTATTCCATTCTTTCGTCAAAGATCTCAAGACCTTATCACTTAGCTCACCAACAATAAATTCTCGGTCATAGTTTCTTAGACCGTTTACTATCTTGAAGAATTTTTCATAAGTGTCAGAATTGGAGTCTCTCGGATCTTGCTTAAAAGCTTCATATTCTTGATTGAACAAAGATCTTCGGTCATCCCTCACTTCATTCGTACCTTCCATCAAAACAACTAGAGAATCCAACATATCCTTGGCAGACTTGCAGTGAATAAGGTTTTGCAACATTGAATCGTCCACTGCACCGGCAATGATGTTCTTTGCCTTCTTGTCCAAGGCGACGAGAGCAATCTCATCTTTGGTCAACTCCAGCATCTTCTTGGCAATTTGGATATTTGAATTTATTAACGAAGGTTTCATCAGAACATGGGGACCTTCTTCAACGATCTGAAAGATTCTTGGATCTGCGGCTTCCATATAGAATCTTACTCTTTCATTCCACATTGGATAGTTCTCCTTGGTGCAAACGGGAAACTTCTCAATGGAATCCTTGTTTCTTTCCATTCCAGACATACTGGCTCATGCAACTAGATTTAGAGATCTTGTTCAAGGTGTTAACCTTTAGCGAACAACCTAGCTCTGATACCAATTGAAAGTATCTAGTCTCAACCTAAATCACATAGAGGGGGGTGAATCAGTGGATTCTATGGCTTTAAGCGGAATTAAAAATATAAACAACAATGTACACAGAAAAATGAGCACAGCACAACACAAGGGTTTTTTAGTGGATCCTCGATGTGGGTAGTCCACTTTCCCGCATCTCTTATCTAGCACTCCAAGGCTAGATTCAGCTACTTCACCAATCTCAGATTTGTCAAAATCTTACAACTCAGAGTCTCAACTCCTACAACTCGGAGCAAACTACTCCTACAGAAACTCGGAGAACAAACTTCTCCTACAACTCGATCCCTAAACAAGGATCTACGAAATAACTCGGAGGCAAACCTCCTACAAGAGTATATCAAGGTGTTCTTACAAAACAAATGAGATTGACAAGCAATCTAACTTAGAAACTCTAGGCAGAGTTCTTTTCTTCAGATCTGAAAGGGAGATATCTTCTTCCTTGAGAGAGTCCTTCAGTCGGTTGAGAGCAGAGGAAGAAGAAATTTGTAGACATTGAAAAACTAGATCTGAACCTTAAGAGTCGATAGATTCAAGATGTTGAATGAGAGAATCTGATTTAGTTGATCCTGTCGACTCTAACAGTTGAAGAAGAATTGCAAAATATTTCTTGTCGGCAGTGAGAAAGTCGTGCGAGAACGAGAGAAATGGCCGGCAGAAAATACGAGAGATTGAAGTGCTGATTCACTATTAGAGATTAAGGTTTTTTGAAATAACCCTTAGGTACTTATATAAATCTTCTCCATTGGCTATGAACGCAAATTAGGGAAAACCTTCCACGTGTACTGTACATGGAGGAAACCCTAAAGGAAAGCCGTCTGCAATTTTGAAATAGAACAGCGCTGAACCAATTCATCGGATAACGGAAATTACGCGACGAATTTGTCTTCGACGAAATCTCCTTCGACGAAAACTTCTTCGACGAAAATACTTAAGGACTTTAGGTTTAGACGGGAAGAAGTACAATTTAGATTTCACGAGTAGAATAACATTACCCGGCGAAAGATATTTATCATTCGACGAAAATCATTGTTACTCGACGAAAACACTTAGAGATAAATTTTATTCCAAATCTTAAGAACTGCAGCATCTTCCTCTTAACTTCTCCTTTGTTTTTGAATAAGAAGTACACCCCAATAGAGAAATTTCACATGAGTCAACACCTTGGTCTATACAAAAGGAATTACATTGCATAGGCCTATGTTTTATGACTCATTGAAACCTGACATTGGTTTGTACTTAGCCATTTAGAATCTGCAAACACATGACAAAAATGCTATATCAAATACAATATCAATTCACTTTAGTTTAAGGTATACTTCTTCAAATCAAGGTTATTGTGGTTACAATACCCAACAATCTCACCCTATTTGAAGAAGTCAGAACCCTATCTACTAAGATGAATTGCACAAAATAATAATAATCACAAGCAACAATAAATAGCAAAGTGAAAGAGATAGCAATAAACATTTAGATATAAAAGGGTTTAAGAGTTTGACACGCAATCACAACACATTGCTTAAGGCATCTTAGCCTTATCCATCCATCACTGATACCAATTGAAAGTATCTAGTCGCAACCTAAATCACCTAGAGGGGGGTGAATAGGTGGATTTTATGGCTTCAAGCGGAATTAAAAAGTTAAACAACAAAGCACACAGAAAAATGAGCATTGCACAACACAATGATTTTATAGTGGTTACCCGATGTGGGTAGTCCACTTTCCCGCCTCGCCTATCTAGCACTCCAAGGCTAGATTCAGCTACTTCACAAATCTCAAATTTTTCCAAATCTTACAACTCGGAGTCTCAACTCCTACAACTCGAATCAAACCACTCCTACAGAAACTAGGAGAACAAACTTCTCCTACAACTCGATCGCTAAACAAGGATCTACAAAATAACTCGGAGGCAAACCTCCTACAAGAGTATATCAAGGTGTTTTTACAAAACAAATGAGATTGACAAGCAATCTAACTTAGAAACTCTAGGGAGAGTTCTTTTCTTCAGATCTGAAAGGGAGATATCTTCTTCCTTGAGAGAGTCCTTCAGTCGGTTGAGAGCAGAGGAAGAAGAAATCTATAGACTTTGAAAAACTAGATATGAACCTTGAGAGTGGACAGATTCAAGATGTTGAATGAGAGAATCTGATTTAGTTGATCTTGTTGACTCTAGCTGTTGAAGAAGATTCACAAAATATTTCTGGTCGGCAGCAAGAAAGTCGTGTGAGAACGAGATAGATGGTCGACAGAAAATACAAGAGATTAAAGTTCTGATTCACGATTAGCGATTAGGGTTTTTCGAAATAACCCTTAGGTACTTATAGAAATCTTCTCCAACGACTATGAATGCAAATTAGGGAAAACCTTCCACGTGTATTATACATGGTAAAAACCCTAAAGGAAAGCCATCTGTGATTTTGAAATAGAAACAACATTGAACCAATTCGTCGGATAAAGGAAATTACGCGACGAATTTGTCTTTGACGAAATCTCCTTCCACGAAAACTTCTTCGAGGAAAATACTTAGAGACTTAAGGTTTAGACGGGAAGAAGTACAATTTAGATTTCACGAGTAGAATAACATTACCCGACGAAATATATTTATCATTCGACGAAAATCATTGTTACTCGATGAAAACACATAGAGATAAATTTTCTTCAAAATCTTAAGAACATCAGCATCTTCCTCTTAACTTCTCCTTTGAGTTTGAATATTCACATGAGTCGACACCTTGGTTTGTACAATGAGGAATTACATTGCATAGGCCTATGTTTTATGACTCATTGAAACCTGACATTGGTTTGTACTTAGCCATTTAGAATCTTCAAACACATGACTAAAAAGCTATATCAAATACAATATCAATTCACTTTAGTTTAAGGGATACTTCTTCAAATCATGGTTATTGTGGGTACAATTCTGTAACACCCTCCCTGTTACATAGCATATAGCAGTATGTCCGGCCGGGACCCTACACCATAGGAAATGAATAGAAGAGCGTGTTACTTAATTAACATTAAATAGTTAATAACATAACCATCTCAGCACACAGAGTCACACAACGGAAGCATTTAATTTCAATTAAAACCAGTTTATACAATGTACACAATAGCCACTAAGAATGAAATACATTACAAGCTCTTTACAAGGTTTGTTTACATAATAGAGGTGGCTTCCAAACATTGGCGCGTAGGCCGGCCACACATGAAAATAGTAAACAAAAGCTTTGGTCTTCGAGGGCCAGTACAGCAGAGCAGCAGCGGCTTCAGCCCGCTATTTCCTGCTAGCCTCGCCAGGGACTGTACAAACAAATCCACCAAGCGGTGGGAAAACAAGTAACTGGTAAGCTTTAGCTGACCCAGATTTATAATGACCCCACCCAATGCTTGGGGCGGCGGTGCTCCTTCCCTGCAAGCAGTTACAGCAGTATATATATATCACAGGTGCGTCTAAGCACCGCATAAAAGCATTCATCACAAGGTGACATCAGGTTACATGCTTTGTGCACTCTCCACATGACATCGATAAGTCCTTTTTCAACTTGGATTATACACTATGAGCTGCGACCGTCAAGGCTAGCACTACCTTACAGTTTCTATTCCAAAATTCCCTCAGTGAACCCGGAGGAGCGACCTCATCACTGACTGGCTTGTTGGATCTTGTGGCGCCCTTTGAGGGGGGGGGGGGTGAATAAGGCCCTTTTTAATTTAAGAGTTTTTACTTAAGAATTTTTAAAACAAATTTTGCTTTTCTAAAAATCACTTATAAAATTTTTGCAAACTATGAAATTTTTTAAATTAGATCAAACACAAATTTCTAAGTTAAAGATTAAGCAACCAAATTTCCAATTAATGAAAAGGCATAGTTTATTTAATCATGAAATTCACATACAAATGATCTTAACAATACTTAAGATCAAGGCACAAATAAGATAATAAACTTTTGACAATTTTTGTTTACCAATCCTTCTCCCAAGGATCGGAAGGCTATCACTTGTCTCTCCCTAGACCAAGCCAAAGCCTATCCTCTAGATCTTCCCAAGATCTATACGTAGCACACAAGGCCACGATTTCCAACCAAGCCACACAAGGACTTGGACGCTGCGCACAAGGATGCGATTTTCCCCTAAGCCACGCAAGGACTTAGACGTCACGCACAAGGAGACGATTTCCCTACCAATACAAAGTGAAATGTATATAAATGAAAATACAAAATGAAATGAAGCACTCCCTAGAAATTTAGATCTCTAAAAGGAAGGTTGAAGCCTCGAGATGATCGTTGATGTAGAAGCGCGTCCGATCTCGTCTTCAATCTCAAACCTTCTAAGCAAAAATGGGAGTTGATGAGGTTCTGGAGCTCTCTGGTTCGTATGCACTCAGGAAAGGACTTGGAATTCTCAAAGCTTGGAATGCATGAACAAAACGAACCACTTTATAGATTTTCACTGTCGCCTGGGCGACATCGCTGTCAGAATTCCGACAGCGCCAAACTCCCGTTCGTCGTGCTGTCGTGCGAGCTGTTGCTGTAACTTTTGGCCTGTCGCCTGGGCGACATAGCTGTCGGAATTCCGACAGCGCCAAACTGCTGCTCGTCGTGCTACCATGCGGGTTGTTGCTGTAACTTCTATCCTGTCGCCTGGGCGACAGTAGATGTCAGAAAATTCCGACATCGAAATTCTCCATACAGTCAAATTGAGCTCCAATCAAAATTGTGAACATCTCATACCTGTTACCTGTACACCATCAATAAAATTACAATCAAATACAAACAGGATTTTGTTATTATCAAACCGGAAGAGTGCGAAACGCATGCTCCAACAATCTCCCCCTTTTGATAATAACAAATCCTTATAAAAAGAAATCATGTCTATTTAGGTTGTTGTTTTTAACATATGGTGTGTGCACAAAAATAACATGATATATTCCTCTTAAATGTAAACTCCCCCTATAGGAATGCTCCCCCTAAATGAATGCTCCCCCTAAATCTTCCACCTAAATTGAAATGATGTATTGTTTAGGGGGAAGATTTAGGTGGAATTGTTCTTTGATTTCTTGAATATACTTATAATTCTCCCCCTTTTGGTATTAGCAAAAGTCAATTTGAAATGAATGAGTAGTTCTTAAAGGAAGAGATAGGATGTAGAAAATAAGAGTAGGCGGAAGAACTTGTGTTGAAAATGATTGAAAGTCTTGAAATAATAGTAATATGCCATAATATTGAATAAACTCATGAAGAGATGGTATAGCCATATGATGTAGTAGAATAAAAGAAAATAACTTAAACATGATTAATGTCATTTTAAAGTATCATAGAAAGACACAATTGTGTATAGAAATTTGGAATCTTTTTGGTCCAATTCTCATGAGATGAAGGTTTATATAACATAATGATGTGTACAAGTGTTGCTTTGATCAATCATATGAAATATTTTAATTTACATGATCATTGGAATTGAAAACATAATATAAGCATATAAAAACAACTTTGACCTTGAAGATATAGCACAATAAGAATAGAATACCATTTTTTCTTTTGCACAAGACACTTTACAATTCTTTCCAAGGTGCTCAACCTCACAATGCTTATTAAGACTTATCAGGAGGGTAAGTAGTGCTTGGTGGAGTATCCTTGTCCTCAATTTAAACTTTATGTTGATCACATAGTTTGTGATATCTTAACTTTGTAGGTTGTATAAATATTTATTTTTAATTGACCAAGGATCTCCGAATTCACTTGAATCGCAAAAGATGGTGTATATTTGGTTGTGCTAACAAATCTAGGTTGAAAGTAGTATTTATGAAATGCTATTGTATTATGTTAAAGCAAACAAGATTCATGTATATATTAAATAGAAAGACATATGTATGGATCAAAAGAAGTGAATGTGATAGCTCATTATTATATATAAACAATTTCTCATACTTAGAGGCATGCGAAAACAATTTCCAATAGTCTAAACCACTTAGCGGAAGTGTCAATACTATGATAGAGCGAAAATGAGAGCATAAATCATGTAAATAGCCATTTTTAAAAAGTAGAAAGCACATGGTTTGGCATCAATTCATGAGTTGTGGCATTAATAATGACATATAACTAGTGTAGAGTATCATATAGACCAAAATTGAAGATTAATCAAATTTGGGAGCTGTCGGAATTTTCCGACACACACTGTCGCCTGGGCGGCAGTGAACTTACCCAGATTTCATTTTCTGTTTACTGAACTTAATCTTATGTTTATTTCTACTGTTTTTCTGGAACAATTTGTATGAATTTTTAATGATGTGAGAATTTTTGTTAAGTCATTCAAATTCTATGTTTTGATTTAAAATGATGTTTTTCAATTGTTCTTTATCTTATTAAACTTGATTTGTCATATAGGATATGCTTAGTTTGAAATATCTAGGATTCCTAATTCAAGCCTTAGCATTGAAAACCAGGAATCCGGCAATGGTTTTGTGAATATATCGGCTAGTTGATTATCCATTCCTATGAAGGAAATTCTAATCTGATTATTTTTAATGTGGTCTCTTATAAAATGATGCCTAACGTCAATATGTTTAGACCTAGAGTGATGAACCGGGTTGTAAGTTAAATCAACTGCACTTTTGTTATCGCACCATAGCTCTATAGTTTGTTGTTTAATGTTAAAGTCTTATAATGTTTGTTTCATCCAAAGAGCTTGTGCACAACAACTACCAAGTGCGATGTATTCGGCCTCGGTGGTTGAGAGGGCAACAGAGTTATGTTTCCTACTCGACCATGAAATGAGTGAAGGGCCTAAAAAGTGACAAGTGCCACTAGTGCTTTTCCTATCTAGTGAACAACCGGCATAATCAGAATCAGAATAGCCAAAAAGAGTAAAAGCATTGCTATGAGGATACCACAAACCAAGTTTAGATGTGCCAATTAAATATCTAAAAATTCTTTTTACCGCTTTTAAATGTGATTCTTTGGGATCGGCTTGAAATCTAGCACATAAACAAACTGAAAACATAATATCTGGTCTAGAAGCGGTTAAGTATAAAAGTGAACCTATCATGCCTCTATATAAAGTTTGATCTATGGATATTCCACTTTCATCTTTTCCTAATTTTAAAGAGACACTCATAGGAGTACTAGCTTGTTTAAGATTTTCAAATCCAAATCTTTTCAAAACATCATGTATATATTTTGATTGGTTTATAAAAATTCTATCATGTTTTTGAATAATTTGAAATCCTAAGAAATATTTTAGTTCTCCTACCATGCTCATCTCAAATTCACTTTCCATCATTTTTAACAAAATAATTACATAACTCTTCATTAGTGGCTCCAAAAATAATATCATCAACATAAATTTGTAAAACAATTAAATCATCATCAACTTGCTTAATGAAGAGTGTACAATCAACACCACCCATTTTAAAACCATTTTGTAATAAATATAAGGTCAATCTATCATACCATGCTCGTGGTGCTTGTTTTAAACCATACAAAGCTTTTAGTAATCTATACACGCGATTAGGAAATTTTTCATTTATACATCCTGGGGGTTGTTCAACATAAACTTCTTCTTTAATCAACCCGTTTAAAAATGCAGTTTTAATATCCATTTGCAGTAATTTAAATCTTTTATGACTAGCAAATTCAACAAAAATCTAACTGCTTCCAATCGTGCAACGGGTGCAAAAGTTTCATCAAAATCTACCCCTTCAATTTGATTGTATCCTTTCGCTACAAGCCTAGCTTTGTTTCTAGTGATCCTAGAGTCACTATCTAATTTATTTTTAAAAACCCATTTGACTCCTACCACAGGAAGATCACTGGGTCTATCTACAAGAATCCAAACTTTATTTCTTTCAAATTGATTAAGTTCTTCATTCATAGCTAGAAACCAAGATTCATCATTTAAAGTGGTGGCAACATCTTTTTGTTCTATATTTGAAAAACTTTCATGTAAACTAGAATGTGTACGTACCCCACTTAATGGTTCTCCAATAACAAATTCTTGCGGATGATCTTTTGAGAACCTTAGCTCGGTTGGAGGTACATATCCTTGTTCTTCTTCTTCTTCACCATCCTTTTCGTCTTATTTCTCTACTTTTTCTTCATCATCATCATCATTTTTCCTCAGATTTTGTTCCACATCTTCTTCATTTTTCTCATTACCTACAACTTTAGTATTTTCTACACAAGAAATGTTTTCATCAAATTTTACATGAATAGTTTCTTCAACCACTTTAGTACGTTTATTATAAACTCTATAGGCCATGCTAGTTGAAGAATAACCAATGAAAATTTCTTCATCACATTTTTCATCAAATTTACCTAAGTTATCTTTTGTATTCAAAATAATGCATTTACAACCAAAAACTTTAAAGTAAGATACATTTGGTTTTCTTTGAAAATAAATTTCATAAGGAGTTAATTGTAATGTAGGACGAATCATGACACGATTAATAATATAGCATGCAGTACTAACCGCTTCGGCCCAAAAATATTTTGGCAATTTAATTCACAAGGCATAGTACGTCCTAATTCTTGAAGTGTTTTATTTTTCCTCTCCACTACACCATTTTGCTGTGGTGTGCGAGGAGCGGAAAATTCATGTTTTATCCCAAATTCATTACAATATGAAATAAATTTTTCATTATCAAACTCTCCTCCATGATCTGATCTAATGCATTTTACTTTTAAATCAAGTTCATTTTGAATACGTGAAATTAGTTTTACAAATTCATCAAAAGCATCAGATTTTGAATTTAAAAACAATGTCCAACAAAATCTAGAATAATCATCAATAATAACAAACCAAAATTTTCTACCTCCTAGACTTTGTGTAGTAATTAGACCAAACAAGTCCATATGTAATAATTGTAGAGGTCTAGTAGTAGAAATAACATTTTTGCTTTTAAAAGATGATTTTGTAAACTTTCCTTTTTGGCATGGTGGACATAATGAAGAAAGCTTTCCATTCAAGTTTGGTAAACTTAATATTATTTTATTTTTAGAAAGCTTTACTATGCGTTTAGCACTAGAATGTCCTAGTCTCTTATGCCATAATTCAAGTTCGTCATTATTTGAAATAAAACATTTAAGTGTAGAATGAGATAAATCATGAAAAGTGATTGTATAGACATTGTTTATTCTTGGTGCAGTAAGCACGATTTCGTTTGTTTTAGAATCAATAATTTTGCAAATGTTTGAGCTAGAGTCAAATAAAACATTTAGATTTTTATCACATAGCTGACTAATAGAAATTAAATTATGTTTCAAACCTTTAACATATAAAACATTTGAAATTTTAAATTCTTCGTTACCTACTACTCCAATTCCTTTGACTTTACCCTTGCCATTATCTCCAAATGTCACTGTTTCACCTTTCTTCATCTCCAGGCTAAGGAACTTTGAATTATCGCCCGTCATGTGTTTTGAACATCCAGAGTCCAAATACCACACGTCTTCCTTGTTCCTAGCCTGCACGCACACCTAAAAAGATGATGAGAGTAAAGATCTGGTTACCCAAGTGGTCGATCCCATGGTATAGGTGGACGCCTTAGGTACCCAGATTTGTTTAACGTGAACTTTTCCTTTCTTCCAACATGAGTCCGAGATGTGACCAAATCGATGACATTTGGCACATGCAATGAATGGTGAGGAACCATTTTTCAATGGTTTCTCTGGACTCTTGCTGGAGGAAACATCTTTATGTGTGGACTTAGAAAAATTTTCATTTTGAAAAATAGGTTTTCTGAACTTGGAGCTGTCGCTGGTTCCGACATCAGCTGTCGGAAATTTCTGACAGCTTCTAGAGCTTCTAGAAACATATACTAGCCCAAATTTTGCTGTCCCATGGCATTGGTTGGCTAAAATCATATCCAGAGATTTTTTTCCAACACCAAATTTTCCAATTGCCATGTTCAACTCATTTACTTTGGCCTTTAAAATTGAATTTTCATTTACTATCATGCCACATCTATTTGCAACATTTTTCTTATAATTCTCTAATTGAGAATGAGAGGTTTTAACAACTTTTTCTAAGTCCTTTTTCTCTTTTAGAAGTTGATCAATTTTTTGATCGGACTTAGAAATAGTGTTTTCAAGTTCTTTTATCCTTGTCGAAGAGTGATCACACTCTTGACAAATTACCTTCTCTTTCTCAATAGTTTTCAACTCATTTGATAATTTTTTGTTCACTTTTAAAAGATCATTATTTTCAGACTTTAAAAAATCAATTTCCTTTAGGCTTTTATCCAAAAATTTGCATGTTTTCATAAATTCAGAGTATAAATCATCAAAAGATGAAGGCGTTACCTCAGTGTCGCTTTGGACACTACTAACGTCATCAGATGTCATGTTGCCTTTTGTCATCAAGCATACATTAGCCTCCTCTTCCTCCAGTGTTGAGGAATCACTTTCTTCACCAGACGAAGAATCATCCCAAGTCTCTGCCTTTAACACTTTCTTCTTGTAACTTTTATCGTGCCTCTTTGCGTTTTGCTCTTTCAAATACTTTGGGCACTTGCTTCTAATATGACCAATCTTCTTGCAATGGTAGCACTCCGGTAGCGGACGCTCCTCTTCATTCTCCATTTTTCCTTTGCCTTTTTGGTAGACAAAATCGTTCTTTTTGAAAAATCTTTTAAATGAATTTCTCCTCTCCGGATTTCTCATGAACTTCTTAAAGTTCCTCACAAATAGTCCTTCCTCATCTTCCTCACTTTCTTCAGATTCAGTCTCAACTTCCCTTCTTGATTTCAACGCCAAGCTCTTCTTTTTGGGCTCCAAATTGTACTCTTGGCTTTGAATCTTCAACTCCACTTCATGGGTTTTTAGATTCCCAATGAGGCTCTCCAATTGTAGGGTCTTAAGATCATGTGACTCAGAAATTGCAGTCACTATAGGATTGAACTTCGGGGGAACTGATCTTAAGATTTTCCTTACTAAATCTCCATTGGAGAAAACCTTACCCAGCACCTTTGAATCGTTCACGATTTTAGTGAATCGTGTGTACATTGTATCAATTTCTTCATCCACCTCCATTTTGAATCTTTCGAACTCTGACTCCAGTTGAAATAGCTTTGAATCCTTTACCTGTGAAGTACCTTCATGAGTAATTTCTATAAGATTCCAAATTTTATATGCAGTATCACAAGCACAAACTCTATTAAATTCAGTGCGATCTTGTGCGCAAAATAAAGCATTCATGGCTTTTGCATTATTCTTGCATTTTAATTTATCATTGTCATCCCACTTGTCTTTGGATTTATCCATAGTTACATTTCCTACAACAATTGTGGGGGAAGTATAACTCGTCTCGACCATATTCCAAACTTCCATGTCTAGAGCTATTAGAAAACACCGCATTCGGGTTTTCCAATAGTTATAATTTGTGCCCGTAAAAAGTGGTGGCCTACTAATTCCTTGTCCCTCAACGAACGGGTGATCGTTGTGCGCCATTACTCCCGGTGGTAAAACCGATTTGGAGTAACCTCCCTCTGATACCACGTGTTGGATCTTATGGCGCCCTTAGAGGGGGGGGGGGGGGGGGGTGAATAAGGGCATTTTAAATTTAAGAGTTTTTACATAAGAATTTTTAAAACAAATTTTGCTTTTCTAAAAATCACTTATAAAAATTTTTCAAACTATGAAATTTTTTAAATTAGATCAAACACAAATTTCTAAGTTAAAGATTAAGCAACCAAATTTGCAATTAATGAAAAGGCATAATTTTTTTTAATCATGAAATTCACTTACAATAAAAATGATCTTAACAATGCTTAAGATCAAGGCACAAATAAGATAATAAACTTTTGACAATTTTTGTTTACCAATCCTTCTCCCAAGGATCGGAAGGCTATCACATGTCTCTCCCTATAACAAGCCCAAGCCTATCCTCTAGATCTTCCCAAGATCTAGACGTAGCACACAAGGCCACGATTTCCTACCAAGCCACGCAAGGACTTGGACGCTCCGCACAAGGAAGCGATTTTCCCCTAAGCCACGCAAGGACTTAGACGTCACGCACAATGAGACGATTTCCCTCCCAATACAAAGTGAAATGTATATAAATGAAAATACAAAATGAAATGAAGAACTCCCTAGAAATTCAGATCTCTTAAAGGAAGGTTGAAGCCTCGAGATGATCGTTGATGTAGAAGCGCGTCCGATCTCGTCTTCAATCTCAAACCTTCTAAGCACAAATGGGAGTTGATGAGGTTCTGGAGCTCTCTGGTTCGTATGCACTCAGGAAAGGACTTGGAATTCTCAAAGTTTGGAATGCACGAACAAAATGAACCACATTATAGATTTTCACTATCGCCTGGGCGACATCGCTGTCGGAATTCCGACTGCGCCAAACTGTCGTTCGTCGTGCTGTCGTGCGAGCTGTTGCTGTAACTTTTGTCCTGTCGCCTAGGCGACATCGCTGTCAGAATTCCGACAGCACCAAACTGTTGCTCATCGTGCTACCGTGCGGGTTGTTGCTGTAACTTTTATCCTGTCGCCTGGGCGACAGTAGATGTCAGAAAATTCCGACATCGAAATTTTCCATACAGTCAAATTGAGCTCCAATCAAAATTGTGAACATCTCATACCTGTTACCTGTACACCATCAATAAAAGTAGAATCAAATACAAACGTGATTTTGTTATTATCAAACCGGAAGAGTGCGAAACGCATGCTCCAACATGGCTATGGAATGGGTTCGGTTCTGCTTGTGCCCGTGCTCATAAATGACAGTATTCAACAATGCCTGACATGGGTTTGGCTTTCCCTTGTGCCCGTCTAACTGTAACCACACAGGGTCACACAATCTGCTCACCTGGAGCTACCGCCGGCTTTAATTCTAACGCCCGGCATTAGTAACAGAACCCAGTTCTGCTCACTTTCCTCGGGTAATTTCTTGGAAACACCTCCAGATCAATTTGATGCACAACACAGTACAAGAACCCAAAATTCAACATATACACAGAGTCTTCTCCGGCACGCTACAAGCAGTAAACATCACCATTGATGATTACTTGGGCTTCTTCTTTTTGTTTTATAAATAAAAGATAACCTTTATATTAAGAGTTTAGAATTGGTGGATATTTTCGAAGAGTCTCGCAAGTACTCCTACTTTGAGAAATTAACCGTTATCCTATCGAAGGATAGAAGTAATGATCTTTTTCTTCTTTCGGAATATTGACAATTACGCTTCGGCTACAATGCCGAATTCTATTGAATTGAATAGTAGAAAAGGAGAGTTTTGCACTAAATGAGTTTGAAGAGCTGTGTTTGAATTTTTAGTCCAAATTAATCATTTGATAAAGGCAAGTATACCTTATCGCAAGTAATACAGGATATTTTTAGAAAATATCGGGATCGTATATTTCCGCGGGTCGTGTTGATTATGCTACTTCGAGGGACGAACTATTATTTTATCGGAATAATATTTTTAGTTGATTTAACTAGAGTTCTAAATGATAAAATGCGAAAGATGATTTAAGCGATTTACTAGAGTTCTAAGTGATGAGAAATATAGCGCGCGACGTCGAATTACCTTGAGACGAAAATAGATTTTTCGTAGAATTAAAAGTGATGACTTTTCAAAATATTAAGATGACTTGGCCGTGGAGGTTCCATAATTATGAACGCTCCTCTCTCGAGGGTACGCCCACCTGAGATTATGAATATTCGACCGAACTCTCGTTCTACAATCGAATGTTCTTAATACTCGCTTTATGTTGCGAACCCCGCTATTGGGTTTTTATTTCCAATTCGGGAGAGTTACCTCGTCCTCTCTCGAGGGTAGAGCGCACTTCTCTTTACCCGTGAGTGATCAGTCCGTACACACGAGCCTCTCGGCTAACTAGGTACGAAAACGGAAATGAAAACCACACATCGATTATGTGGCTCCACTCAACGTGATTCTCGGGTAAACCTTAAGCGTTAATTATTTTAGAAAGAGATGTTTTAATTTTTATAGAAAAACTATTTTTGTTTCCCAATGCTCTTCGACGTCGTACGCTAAAGGAAATTAGCCACTCATCGGAATGGAGACGGCATTATCGGTTGAAAAATACATGTTTGATAATTAAAGCGGATATAAGCGGATAAAAAGGAAATAAAAAGACTTATATAAAAACAGTAATAATATCCGTCCCAACCACCTTAAACAAGTGCTAAAAAGTTCTTAGCCTCTTATTTAAGAAGGGGGTGGTATAGAAATGAAAAGACTTATAAAGGTGCAGAAATAATATCCGTCCCAACCACCTTAAACAAGTGCTAAAAAGTTCTTAGCCTCTTATTTAAGAAGGGGGTGGTATAGAAATGAAAAGACTTATAAAGGTGCAGAAATAATATCCGTCCCAACCGACTTAAATAAGTGCTAAAGTAAATTAGCCTCTTATTTGAGAAGGGGGTGGTATATAGCAGTTATATAAAGACTGAAATAAAAACTAAGCTACAAAAAAGGAAAATACTATCTCATACACGCACATACTCTAAAAGAAACTGAAAAAGAAAGCGTTTAAAATGAAAGCGATAAAATAAGGCGAAAAAGAAAACGATAAAACTATTTTATGAAAGCCTGTAAATCTAAGCTATGAAAACAGTAAACCTAGATTATGAAAGCAATAAAACTAACTATAAAAGCAATAAAACTAAATTATGAAAGCAATAAAGCTAAACTCATACACGCACACACACTAACATTAATAAAAAGAAGATGATCCAAATGAGAAAAACATCATTTTATTCCTGAAATCAGCATTACAACTAGACTAGGAAGACGAAAAAAAAACTACAAACGAACTTAAACTGAAATGCAGAAGAGAAGCTCACAATCACTCAAAAGAACTCACAATACAACAAAAACCACTCAAAATTTGGATGAAAATTACTTCAGCCGAGCCCCTCTATTTATAGGGAAAATTTGAGTTTTACACGCCCTAGGTCACGGGCGTGACTTGAATGTCACGGCCGTGACTTAGGGCGTGACATTTGCTCGGCTGTATTCGCCGCCTTCTGGAAGGTCTGGCCGTCAAACATGGCTGCACACGGGCGTGACTTGGTATGTCACGGGCGTGACTTGGTGAGTCACGGGCGTGACTATGGGTGGCTGATGTCGGCAGCATGGTGCGGCTTCGAGACGTGACGCGCTGGCGGCTCACGGGCGTGACTCTGCTGGAACACGGGCGTGACTTGTAGAGTCACGGGCGTGACTTGATCAACTCTTCGAGATTTCACCTGAAAACGGCTGCCAGCTGGAAATTTGGCTTTTAAAATTACACGCCCTTGGTCACGGGCGTGACCTCGAGCGTGACTTGAGCGATTTGTCGGGATTTGATCTGAATTGAGCCGTCCCGTTGATATTTGATCTTTAAAATTACACGCCCTTGGTCACGGGCGTGTCTGAGGGCGTGACCTGTGAAAATTTTGCAAAAAATTGCAAAATCAAAAATAAAACTAAGTTAGAAACCAGAAATAATAAAGAAGCAATTTATTCATTAATTTACATAGAAAATTCACAATATTAATTAAAACTATACTAATACTTATACCAAAAATACATATATTTTATTACTTATCAAATACCCCCATACTTAAGCTTTTGCTATTCCAGGGCAAAAGTAAGAGAGATCTATACGGGATTAACATAAGTTCTAATTTTTGGCTATCGTTTTATTTTAATCATAAGAGACTGAAAAATAAAAATTCGGAGTAATAAGAGTTAAGTCCTAAATTATGCAAATGATTTAAGTAGAAGAAATGTCCTGGCCAAAAGACTTCTTAATTAACCAAATAGCAAACAAAATTGCAATCATTAGTAAACGAGATTAGATCGAAATTATAATAACCTTTGTTTAAAGAAACATAAAGGAAAAATATAAGTTACTAATTATGCTCTCAAATGATTTTTTGAATTAAAACTAGAAACAATAATTTGGTTAAGGGAAAAGGGGGTAAAAAGCCTTGGCAAATAGAAGAGTACTTAGATTAGGGGTGATGAATTGTATCATCTTACCCCTCTTATAAAGTTTCCTTTGACTCCCATCGTTGGTGTACGAGGGACGAGGGAAAATTGACCTTTTTAATTAACCCAATGCCTGTGTTTACGGAATTTGCAATTCCCATTGACATAGGATTTCTTTTAACAAATATTGGGTGCCTATGTTTACGGAATTTTTGTATTCCCATTGACATAAGATCTTTTTTTTTTCTTCTTTTTGTGTTTTTGCCATGCTAAATTGGTGTATACAAGGGGTTTTCAAGAGAAATTCTAGAATAATAAAAAAAAGTTTTGAGAGCAACCTTAGTAAGTTGAATATTCCTAGATTCCTGAAGACATAAAGTAGGGATAATTGCAGTCTAAAGTTGTTTTGCTAACATAATACACATGTCTCTATTTTAGCTAGTAGAAGTAGTGCTTGATAACAAAGCCTCTATTTAAATTAAAAACACAAGATATTCTTTAAAACTTAACCCTGAACGTTTAAATTTATCGATCTTAGATAAACAAACAAATAGTAAAACTAGCGATTATGAAAATCCACAAACATATACTCTCGAAACTAAATGCTTTAAGAATAAAAGTAAAGTAGGGTTTATTATTTTTGGAGTTTTTTCTTTTATTTTTTTTTTTTATTTTTTTTGTTGTTTTTTTTTTTTTTTTGTTTTTTTTTTTTTTTTTCAACTACAAAAAATACATATTATTTTTTTTTTTTTTTTTTTTTTTTTTGAAAACGGGAAATACACCCCCATACGTAAAACCCAACATTGTCCCCAATGTTGTAATGTAAGTATGAAGAAGAGAAAATAACAATGCAATATATACAAAAGGAAAAAGGAAGCAAAAAGGCTTCCCTGAAGTAAAGCTGGCGGGGTCGGAAGAAACCCTGCAAAAATAGAGAAAAAGCATAATAAAAATATTAGATAAATATGGGGTGCCTCCCACGAGCGCTTTGTTTACCGTCGCGTAGCTTGACGCATTTGGCGTGGTGAGATTATAAATTGGGGAGGGTTAAAGATTCTGTGTGTCCGTCCACCGGATCGCCCGCAAGATATAATTTTAAACGGTGGTCGTTGACTTTAAAATCGCCTTTTTCGGGGTGAGAGATAAGAACGGTCCCATACGGCCAAACCTCTTTGACTGAAAAGGGGCCGGACCAGCGGGATTTGAGCTTACCCGGAAAAAGACGAAGACGTGAATTATAAAGAAGGACAAGATCGCCCGGCGCGAAAGTTTTTGGAAATTTAATTTTTCGATCGTGGTAGAACTTAGAACGCTCCTTATAAAATTTATTACTCTCATAAGCGTTCGCACGCCATTCATCGAGTTCATTGAGTTGGAATTTCCTATTCTCGGAGGCTAAGTTCGAATCGAGATTTAAAAATTTTAAGGCCCAAAAAGTGCGGTGTTCTAATTCTACCGGTAAATGGCACGCTTTGCCGTAGACTAATCGATAGGGCGTACAACCGATAGCGGTCTTGTATGCCGTACGATACGCCCATAACGCGTCGTCGAGTTTTGAGGACCAATCCTTCCTATTTAAAGAGACGGTTTTTTCCAGAATGCGTTTTATCTCGCGATTTACTACCTCTACTTGGCCGCTCGTTTGGGGGTGATAGGTGGTGGCGAGCTTATGCGTGACGCCGTATTTAGATAATATTTTTGAAAACTGGGCATTGCAGAAGTGCGTGCCCCTATCACTTACTATTGCACGGGGCGTGCCAAAGCGAGAAAATAATTTTTTTAGAAAATGGACGACGACTCGCGCATCATTGGTGGGCAGAGCTTGCGCTTCCGCCCACCTAGATACATAGTCGACCGCCACTAAGATGTAGCGATTATTAAAAGAAGGAGGTAGGGGGTCTACAAAGTCTATGCCCCACAAATCGAAAATTTCGCATTCTAAATAAAAATTTTGGGGCATCTCGTCACGACGGGAGATGTTACCCGACCGCTGGCAGCTATCGCATATACTCACAAAAGTGTGAGCATCCTTAAAGAGAGTGGGCCAATAAAAGCCTGACTCTAACGCTTTCCGCGCGGTCCGGTTGGCTTGATAATGCCCTCCAGCCGGCCCCTCATGGCAGTGTCGCAATATTTGCGCACCCTCCTCGCTGGAAACACATCTTCGTATCACTTGGTCTGCGCAGACTCGAAAGAGGAAGGGGTCCTCCCAAAAGTAGTTTTTTAAGTCAGAGAAGAATTTCTTCTTCTGCTGAGTCGAAAAATCTTTTGGAAGGACCCGCGCGACTAAATAGTTCGCGTAATCTGCGAACCAAGGGGTAGAAGAAGTTTTGGTATTATTTATGATTAAAAGGCGCTCCTCAGGAAATCGATCGTCTATTTCGGGTTCGACGAGCGCTTCTGCGACGGGGTGTTCTAAACGTGAGAGGTGGTCGCCTGCTAAATTTTCAGCCCCCTTCTTATCCCGGATCTCTAAGTCAAATTCCTGTAAAAGGAGGATCCATCGAAGTAAGCGAGGCTTAGCATCAACTTTGGCCAAAAGATATTTCAAGGCGGAGTGATCAGTGAAAACGATTACATGTGAAAGGGTTACGTAGGGTCGGAATTTATCAAAAGCAAAGATGACGGCGAGAAGTTCCTTTTCCGTTGTGGTGTAGTTAGCCTGTGCGGCATTGAGTGTGCGAGAAGCGTAATATATTGGATGAAAATATTTATTTACGCGTTGGCCTAAGACAGCTCCTACTGCGATATCGCTCGCGTCGCACATAATCTCAAACGGAAGAGACCAATCTGGCGCCACCAGAATTGGAGAATTGATAAGTTGCTTTTTAATAAAATTAAACGCCTCTACGCAGGCCGTGTCAAAAATGAATGGGGAATCTTTTTCCAGGAGGTGAGTTAGCGGTTTGGTTATTTTTGAAAAATCTTGAATGAACCGCCGATAAAAACCTGCGTGGCCAAGAAAACTTCTAATTGATTTGACGTTCGAAGGAACAGGAAGTTGTTCAATTATAGCGACTTTGGCCTTATCGACCTCCATCCCCTTGGAAGAAATTTTATGGCCGAGGACTAAACCCTCTCGGACCATGAAGTTGCATTTCTCCCAGTTCAAGACTAAGTTCGTCTCCTCGCACCGTTGGAGGACTCTATCTAAATTTTTTAAACAATTTTTAAAAGAGTTTCCAAAGACGGAGAAGTCATCCATGAAGACTTCCATTATGTCTTCTACTAGCTCGCCAAATATTGCCAGCATACATCTTTGGAATGTAGCTGGCGCGTTACAGAGGCCAAACGGCATCCTCCGATATGCGAAGGTGCCGAAAGGGCAAGTAAAAGTCGTTTTTTCTTGGCCCTCGGGTGAAATAGGGATTTGGAAAAATCCCGAGAGACCATCAAGGAAGCAATAAAAAGGGTGACCGGAGAGACGCTCTAAGATTTGATCAATAAACGGTAACGGAAAGTGGTCTTTTCTGGTGGCATCGTTTAGTTTTCTGTAGTCGATGCACACCCTCCAACCCGTAACAGTACGAGTTGGGATTAATTTGTTATTCGTGTTTGCCACGACCGTTATACCGCCCTTTTTCGGGACGACTTGTACGGGGCTTACCCACGTACTGTCGGAAATAGGATAGATAATCCCCGCATCAAGGAGTTTAATAATTTCAGTCTTAACGACTTCCCGCATGTTCGGGTTAAGTCGTCGTTGAGGCTGAATTGTTTTGCGGGGGTTTTCTTCGAGAAAAATTTTGTGGGAGCAGAATGAGGGGTTAATTCCCCTGATATCGGAAATTTGCCATGCAATTGCACGGCGATGTTTAGATAAAACTTCAACCAATTCGGATGTTTCTGAATCAGTTAAAGTAGAAGATATTATAACCGGAAGCTTTAAGTTCGCGGCTAGAAAAGCATATTTTAGATGGTCGGGGAGTTGCTTAAGCTCCAAGACCGGAGGTTCTTCGTAGGAAGTGGAGATTTTTAAATCTTTCGAGTCGAAAGGCTCGAAAGGCGAATCTGGCGGTAATTCTTCTAAAGGAGGTTGATTCGCCAGATCCGAATCGTCTATCATTAAGGATAGCAATTCTGAAAGAGAAGAACACTCGTCCACAAACGCGGATTCCAAATTGAAACAGGAATCATCATTCGATAGTGAGTTCCGCATGGAGGGGTTGATATGTAAAGTAACTTCGTCGTCTCCAACTCGAAGGAGGAGGCGACCGTTACTGACATCGATTAACGCACGGGAGGTTGCGAGAAAGGGGCGACCGAGGATGATGGGTACCTCGACGTCCTCCTCTATGTCCAGGATGACAAAGTTTATCGGGAAGATAAACTTGTCAACCATGACCAGAACATCTTCCGCTACCCCGATTGGGTACTTTACCGAGCGATCCGCGAGTTGGATGCTCATTTTTGTCGGACTCGGGACGCCTAAATTGAGTTTTTTGAAAAGAGAAAAAGGCATCAAATTGATGCTGGCGCCTAAGTCTGCAAGAGCGTACTTTATTAACATATTGCCAAAGAGACACGGGATGGAGAACCGTCCCGGGTCGTTTAGTTTTGGCGGCAATTTGTTAAGGAGAACAGCCGAACATTCCGCATTAAGGGAAACACGCGAAACATCCTCGAGTCGCTTTTTATTAGAAAGCAACTCTTTAAGATATTTCGCATATTTCGGCATTTGGGAGAGTGCCTCGCAGAAGGGGACGTTTATTTGAATTTGTTTTAAAATACGCAAAAATTTTTGATAATTTTCGTCCTCCTTCTCGTTATTAATTTTAGACGGGTAAGGAATTCGAGGACTCGAAACATTTGGCACAACCGGAGAAGCTGGAGCAATTAGAATCGAAGAAGAGGGTGGAGGGGTCGGAGGCGAAATGCATACCTTAGGCTCAACCCGCAATGGGGAGACGACCTCCTTGCCGCTTCGAAGGGTTATAGCGTTGGCATTTTCCCTTGGGTTTGGCTCTGTATTCCCTGGTAAAGCTCCGTATGGCCGCTCGGAGACCATCTTTGCAAGTTGTCCAACCTGGTTTTCCAAGATTTTAATCGATCCGGTAAGATTCCGGATATTTGAATCGTTGGACGCGATGTATTTAGACAAAATATCTTCGAGCGGCGAAGGTTTTGGAGGAGGAGGCTGGAATCCCTGCGGAAATCCTTGCGGAAATCCCTGAGGATTCATATTTGGGGGCCTCTGAGCATTGTTAGGATTGCTCCAGGAGAAATTAGGGTGGCTCCTCCAACCTGGATTATAAGTATTACTATACGGGTTGTTATTAGGGTTGAAGGGGGGCCTAACCGGATTACCGAGGTAATCCACCGATTCTTCGATTACGTTATTATTATTATTATTATTATTCCAAGCGGGAGTGGAGGAGGAAACAGTCATCTCCGCCACCTGCTTACTTAGCCGCTCTACCTGTGAGGCTAAGAAAGTAGTGGCGTCCACTTCAAAAAGACCAGCCGGTTTAGTAGGACGCGACCTTGGCACGTTCCATTGGTACGCATTCATGGCCATTTCGTCGATCAGAGCTTGAGCGGTCTCTGGGGTTTTGTTGTTTAACGTTCCCCCGGAAGCCGCATCAATCATCTGCCGTGTAGAAAAATTTAAACCATTATAAAACGTTTGGACCTGTAGCCAAGTTGGTAGCGCGTGATGAGGACACCTACGCAAATATTCCTTAAAACGCTCCCAAGTCTCATAAAGAGACTCGGAATCGAATTGCACAAAGGATGTGATATCCGTGCGTAGTTTTGCGGTTTTTGACGGAGGAAAATACTTAGTTAAGAAAAATTCCGTCAATTGGGCCCACGTGGTTATGGACCCTCTCGGAAGAGAAGTCAACCATGATTTGGCCTTTGACCGTAGCGAAAATGGAAATAAGCGTAAACGAATGGCGTCATCAGTGACGCCATTAATTTTAAAGGTGTCGCATATTTCTAAAAAGTTTGAAAGGTGCTGATTTGGGTCCTCATCTGGCAAACCGTCGAACTGAATCGACTGTTGTACCATTTGAATTATGCTGGATTTTATTTCAAAATTATTATTATTAACTGTCGGGCGAGTAATACTGGATCCTGTATCTTCCAAATTCGGCCGGGCATAATATGCCATGGTCCGGGCCGGGGCCGCATTTGGAATTGGATCGCCCATATTTACAGTATCTCTGATTGACTCTTCGGGGGTTTCGAGTAAGTTTTGATCACGAGATCGGATGCGCTCACGAAGAGTGCGCTCGATTTCGGGGTCAAAAGGAATAGTCGAATCGTCCGAGGAGTTTCCTCGGGTCATAAACTAAAAAACAATATTTTTGGATTTTCTGTTTTATTATTATTATATATATATATATATATTTTTTTTTTTTATATAAGTTTTTATATTTATATAATTTTTTTTTTTATTAGTTTTGTAACCTCTTTTTTTTTGTGCCTTTTTTTTTTGTAATATATAGATAAGGAATAAAATTAATAGCAGTTCCTACTTTCAAATAACAACACAAAGGTCCCCGGCAACGGCGCCAAAAACTTGATGATTACTTGGGCTTCTTCTTTTTGTTTTATAAATAAAAGATAACCTTTATATTAAGAGTTTAGAATTGGCGGATATTTTGAAGAGTCTCGCAAGTACTCCTACTTTGAGAAATTAACCGTTATCCTATCGAAGGATAGAAGTAACGATCTTTTTCTTCTTTCGGAATATTGACAATTACGCTTCGGCTACAATGCCGAATTCTATTGAATTGAATAGTAGAAAAGGAGAGTTTTGCACTAAATGAGTTTGAAGAGCTGTGTTTGAATTTTTAGTCCAAATTAATCATTTGATAAAGGCAAGTATACCTTATCGCAAGTAATACAGGATATTTTTAGAAAATATCGGGATCGTATATTTCCGCGGGTCGTGTTGATTATGCTACTTCGAGGGACGAACTATTATTTTATCGGAATAATATTTTTAGTTGATTTAACTAGAGTTCTAAATGATAAAATGCGAAAGATGATTTAAGCGATTTACTAGAGTTCTAAGTGATGAGAAATATAGCGCGCGACGTCGAATTACCTTGAGACGAAAATAGATTTTTCGTAGAATTAAAAGTGATGACTTTTCAAAATATTAAGATGACTTGGCCGTGGAGGTTCCATAATTATGAACGCTCCTCTCTCGAGGGTACGCCCACCTGAGATTATGAATATTCGACCGAACTCTCGTTCTACAATCGAATGTTCTTAATACTCGCTTTATGTTGCGAACCCCGCTATTGGGTTTTTATTTCCAATTCGGGAGAGTTACCTCGTCCTCTCTCGAGGGTAGAGCGCACTTCTCTTTACCCGTGAGTGATCAGTCCGTACACACGAGCCTCTCGGCTAACTAGGTACGAAAACGGAAATGAAAACCACACATCGATTATGTGGCTCCACTCAACGTGATTCTCGGGTAAACCTTAAGCGTTAATTATTTTAGAAAGAGATGTTTTAATTTTTATAGAAAAACTATTTTTGTGTCCCAATGCTCTTCGACGTCGTGCGCTAAAGGAAATTAGCCACTCATCGGAATGGAGACGGCATTATCGGTTGAAAAATACATGTTTGATAATTAAAGCGGATATAAGCGGATAAAAAGGAAATAAAAAGACTTATATAAAAACAGTAATAATATCCGTCCCAACCACCTTAAACAAGTGCTAAAAAGTTCTTAGCCTCTTATTTAAGAAGGGGGTGGTATAGAAATGAAAAGACTTATAAAGGTGCAGAAATAATATCCGTCCCAACCACCTTAAACAAGTGCTAAAAAGTTCTTAGCCTCTTATTTAAGAAGGGGGTGGTATAGAAATGAAAAGACTTATAAAGGTGCAGAAATAATATCCGTCCCAACCGACTTAAATAAGTGCTAAAGTAAATTAGCCTCTTATTTGAGAAGGGGGTGGTATATAGCAGTTATATAAAGACTGAAATAAAAACTAAGCTACAAAAAAGGAAAATACTATCTCATACACGCACATACTCTAAAAGAAACTGAAAAAGAAAGCGTTTAAAATGAAAGCGATAAAATAAGGCGAAAAAGAAAACGATAAAACTATTTTATGAAAGCCTGTAAATCTAAGCTATGAAAACAGTAAACCTAGATTATGAAAGCAATAAAACTAACTATAAAAGCAATAAAACTAAATTATGAAAGCAATAAAGCTAAACTCATACACGCACACACACTAACATTAATAAAAAGAAGATGATCCAAATGAGAAAAACATCATTTTATTCCTGAAATCAGCATTACAACTAGACTAGGAAGACGAAAAAAAACTACAAACGAACTTAAACTGAAATGCAGAAGAGAAGCTCACAATCACTCAAAAGAACTCACAATACAACAAAAACCACTCAAAATTTGGATGAAAATTACTTCAGCCGAGCCCCTCTATTTATAGGGAAAATTTGAGTTTTACACGCCCTAGGTCACGGGCGTGACTTGAATGTCACGGCCGTGACTTAGGGCGTGACATTTGCTCAGCTGTATTCGCCGCCTTCTGGAAGGTCTGGCCGTCAAACATGGCTGCACACGGGCGTGACTTGGTATGTCACGGGCGTGACTTGGTGAGTCACGGGCGTGACTATGGGTGGCTGATGTCGGCAGCATGGTGCGGCTTCGAGACGTGACGCGCTGGCGGCTCACGGGCGTGACTCTGCTGGAACACGGGCGTGACTTGTAGAGTCACGGGCGTGACTTGATCAACTCTTCGAGATTTCACCTGAAAACGGCTGCCAGCTGGAAATTTGGCTTTTAAAATTACACGCCCTTGGTCACGGGCGTGACCTCGGGCGTGACTTGAGCGATTTGTCGGGATTTGATCTGAATTGAGCCGTCCCGTTGATATTTGATCTTTAAAATTACACGCCCTTGGTCACGGGCGTGTCTGAGGGCGTGACCTGTGAAAATTTTGCAAAAAATTGCAAAATCAAAAATAAAACTAAGTTAGAAACCAGAAATAATAAAGAAGCAATTTATTCATTAATTTACATAGAAAATTCACAATATTAATTAAAACTATACTAATACTTATACCAAAAATACATATATTTTATTACTTATCAACCATTCCGGACCACCCTGTCCAGATGGGCTTCACACAGCATGCATATGTCCGTACTACCATTCCGAACTCTATTTGCAAATTTTGTGGGGATAAAATCGACCCAACGGAAGAACACATCTACTAATTAGTAGAAATATTCCTAAGCATGCAAATCAAAGGACGCACATGTCCAAAGATGAAGGGAGGAGAATCATTACCCTCGGCTCTCATTTCGGTGCCATAGATCTGAGAGGAACTCGGCTGGACTATTTTGAAACAGCTTCCTCCCCACTGGATCGGCGATGGCAAACACGCATGCAATCTCCCCACGGATTTGTTCTCAACACAAGCAAAAGGCTAGCCCAAAGAGACCTCCTTCCTTCTGATCTGCTTTTGGAACGAGCTTGGAATCAGAAATTAGAAGGGAAACTGAATTTGGCTGCCTTTTATAATTTCTTAGCACTTAAGGCGGTGGCTGTTCTTATCCACAACCGCTTATGAAATTCGATGGCGTTCGACAATCTAATTGAAGTTGCGTTCGATGAACTCGTCGAAACTGCGTTCGACGAACAGCTTTGAAGCTGCGTTCGACAAATAGCCTAAAGCTGCATTCGACGAACTCGTCAAAGCTGCGTTCGACGAACAACTTTGAAGCTGCGTTCGACGAATAACCTGAAGCTGCGTTCAAAGAACTCGTCGAAGCTGCGTTCGACGAACAGCTTTGAAGCTGCATTTGACAAATGGCTCGACGGCACGTTCGTCGAACGGCCTGAAGCTGCGTTCGATGAACTCGTCGAAGATGCGTTCGACGAACAGCTTTGAAGCTGCGTTCGACGAATGGCTCGATGGCACGTTCGTCGAATGGCGTTCGACGAACGTCCTTGCGTTCGACGAATGGCCTTGAGTTCGTCGAACGGACATTCGACGAACAGCCGAGAACTGGAATTTCTTTTTTCGGAGAACTGGCATCTCCTACCTCTCGAGAAATGGCATTTCCTGCCTTTTTATTTCTCGAGAAATGGCATTCCCTGCCATTGACTTCTCGAGAAATTGCACTGGATTTGAGGTGTTACAAATCTCCCCTCTAAGAAATTTTGTCCCGAAATTTTAACAGTGCAAAGAAACATAAAGATACAAAACATAACTTGTACCTCAACAGAACAATTCGGGGAACTCATCACGCATGGTTTGCTCATGCTCCCATGAAAGCTCCTCACGACCGCAATTGTTCCAGAGTACTTTGACCATTCAGATCATTTTATTCCACAATTGCCTGACATCAGTGTCTTCGATGCAAATAGGCGAGACCGACGTCTTTAGCTCATCATCGACCGACACCTGATTCTTTACTAGGACCTGGTTAGGCTCTGGTACAGCTTTCCGCAGCACACAGATGTGAAACACATCATGCAGCCCGCTCAACTCTATCGAAAGAGCAAGCTGATAGGCAGCTTCGCCAACACGCTCCAGTATCTCAAACGGTCCAAGGTACCTCGGACTCAGCTTTTTCAAGCGCCGAATCTGGGATACACCCTTGAAAGGTTAGAACTTTAGGTAAACCCAGTCACCCATGGCGAACTCGACGTTTCTGTGCTTGGCATTGTAGTATTTTGCCTGCCTATCTTGTGCAATCAACAATCTCTCCCGAATTGTTTGAATACCCGAATTTGAATCTTCGACTTTCTTCCACTTAAATAGCTTCGTCTCACCTGTCTCCGCCCAAGCTAAGGGAGTGCGGCAAGCTCTACCATAGAGGGCCTCGAAGGGCGCCATCTTTATACTTGCCTGATAGTTGTTATTATAAGCGAACTCGATCATGAAAAGATAATCTTCCCACTTCTTACCGAAATCCAGGACGCACATACGGAGCATGTCCTCCAGAGTTTTGTTCGTACGTTCAGTCTGTCCATCCGTTTGAGGGTGGAAGGCAGTACTAAACTTCAACTTTGTACCCAACAACTGGTGGATTAGCCTCCAATCTTTCAAAATAAAGCGTCCATCTCGGTCACTGACGATGCTACGGTGCACACCGTGCAATCGTACAATGCTATCAACATAAAGATTTACTAACTTATCTACTGAATCATCCCGCCGGTTCGAAATAAAGTGGGCTACCTTCGTCAAGCGATCCACAATCACCCAAATAGCATCATTTCCCCTCTGCGATCTCGGCAAACCGTGCACGAAATCCAAAGAAACATCATCAAATTTCCATTCCGGTACTGGCAACGACTTCAGAAACCCACCAGGTTTCTGACATTCCGCCTTCACAAGTGCGCAAGTTTTGCATATTGCCACTTACAGGGCGATGTCTTTCTTCAGAGCTGGCCACCAAAATAGCCTTTTCATGTCTTGGTACATCTTTGCTCTGCCTGGGTGAATTGAGTATTTTGTAAAATGGGCTTCGTACATCAATTCCTCCCGCAACTTACCCACATTTGGGAAGCACAACCGACCGTCTTTCCACATCAGACCATCATCTAACACAAACTCTGCAGCAGTCCCAACTTCATACTCCGCCAAATAGCGCTGCATGCTCGAATCAAGCTCCAGGGCCTGTCGTATTCTGTCTGCGAGGTCATATTGCACCTCCGTCCAGTTCAAGGACGCATTTGCTCTAGAACTCCTCTCCACACAGGAGATCTCTAAAGCTTCTAAGTCACTGATTAGATGCGAGATATGCATCTGAACCCAGTTGGCCTGCGCAGAAGCCCTCTGGCTCAAAGCATCTGCGACAACATTTCCCTTCCCGGGAGTATAGTGTATTTCAAAAGTGTAGTCCCCCAGGAACTCCATCCACCATCGCTGTCGCATATTGAGTTCTTTCTGATTTAGCAAATATTTTAGGCTCTTATGGTCCGTAAAGATATCCACCTTCACGCCATATAAGTAGCGTCGCCATAATTTCAGAGCGAAGATCACGGCCGCCAACTCCAAGTCGTGGACCGGGTAATTCCGCTCTTACACTTTCAACTAGCGAGAGCCATAAACTATCACTTGACCATGCTGAAGAAGTATGCAGCCTAAGCCGCTCCCTGATGCATCACTGTAAATTTCACAGCGTTCTGCACCACATGGTAAACACAAGATCGGTGTCGTGGTCAAACAACTCTTTAATTTTTCAAAAGCTCATGCACACGCTGGTGACCAAACAAACTTCTGATCCTTCCATGTCAAGGTTGTGAGAGGAAGAGCAAGCCGCGAAAAGTTTTCCACGAAGCACCGATAGTAGCCGGCAAGTCCAAGGAAACTCCTGACTTCTGCTACTGTCGTCAAAATGGGCCACTCTTGGAGAACAACTATCTTTGCTGGATCCACTGCGATAACCTCACCACTAACCACATGACCAAGGAATGCTACTGAACCTAGCAAAAACTCGCACGAGGAGAACTTGGCATACAACTGACTCCGTCGCAGGGTCTCCAAAACTACGCGCAAATGACTCGCGTGTTCTTCTTCTGACTGAGAGTACACCAAGATATCGTCGATGAAGACGATGACAAATCGATCCAGGTACTCTCGAAAGGTCCTATTCATCAGATCCATAAATACGGACGGTGCATTCATCAATCCAAACGGCATCACTGTAAACTCATAGTGCCCGTAGCGGGTACTGAATGCCGTCATGGGGATATCACTATCCCGAATCCGCAACTGATAGTAACCAGACATAAGATCCAGCTTTGAATACACCGACGAACCCACTAGCTGATGAAATAAGTCATCGATTCGAGGAATCGGATACTTGTTCTTCTCGGCCAGCTTGTTCAATTCACGGTAGTCGATACAGAGACGTAGGCTTCCATCCTTCTTCTTCACAAAGAGGACTGTAGCACCCCAAGGTGATGTACTTGGGCGTATATAGCCTTGCTCTAGCAACTCCTGTAATTGAACATTTAACTCTGCCATCTCCTTTGGCGCAACACGGTACGGAGAGCGTGACACAGGCTTGGCACCTGGCACCAGCTCTATAGTGAAGTCTATCTCTCACTGAGGTGGATCCCCAGGAAGATCTTTAGGAAACACATCAGGATACTCTGAGATAACAGGAACGTCACTCAGACTGGGCTGAGGCTTTGCAGCCCCCACTAGTACAACACATAATTCTGCGCCTTGCTGAACTGCCTTGACTTCTTGGACAGCAGACATCAACGTCTTGCTCGATCCACGCAATCCGACAAACGTAGTCGTACGTTCAAAATTCCTCCCCAGTGTGACCTCCTTAGAAGTGTAATCAATGTAGGCCTGCTGCGCCGACAGCCAATCCATACCAAAGATCACATCGAACTCCGAAAGTGGCAATATCAGTGCTTCCAAATCGAAATCTTGACTTCCTATTCGTACCTTTACAACATAGCCTCGATCCGCATGCATCGAGCAGCCATTGGGTAGCATCACATCTAATCGCTCCTTTCTAAATGACGAAGGCACCCCAAGCTGTCGTATGAAGGCCTCCGATAGAAAAGAATACGAAGCTCCCGTATCAAACAACGCTCTTGCCGGAGAGTTAAATATTAGGACAAAGCCTAATACACACAAGGTTACAAGCAATGCACAAAGTATGAAGTATAAAATGCAACAAAAGCTGTATACTAGCGCATACTTGTCACCACATCGCTTTGTTTTATGGCCTCCTGCTGGCCAAGATTGTACACTCTAGGTTGGGCTGGAGTAGCATGGGATGCGGTTGACTCTGTTGCCTTCCCTTTCTCTGCCACGTAAGCCGCAGCCGCTTTCTTGCCTCCACGACAGTCTCTGGACATATGAACCGGCTTACCACAGTTAAATAGATGAGTGGGCCTCGCCCAGTCGTCACACCCGAAGACGCAGATTGAGCTGACCCAGAAGGTCGCACTCTGTTCC
Source organism: Dactylorhiza incarnata (assembly GCA_033032865.1). NCBI lineage: Eukaryota > Viridiplantae > Streptophyta > Magnoliopsida > Asparagales > Orchidaceae > Dactylorhiza > Dactylorhiza incarnata. The sequence continues at coordinate 8,740,233 of JAWHQI010000068.1, forward strand.
TCCACCTGCCTCGCCCAGACTTCGTAGAGCTCGACGCTTTGAACTCTGGCTTTACCACTGCTAACTCCTTCCTGCTCTGGGACCGTTTTATATCCTTTTCTAAGGAATGAGTCGTAATGACCAGAGTCATAATCTCCTGTGTCATTGCCCCCGACAGAAGGAACCGCAACTCTTCTTGCAGACCTTCATAAAACCGATTAGTCTTCTGAGCTTCATCGGCAAAGGTCGCTCCTGCGTATCGCCCCAACTGGGTAAACTCATGCAGGTAATCATCAATCATACGATCACCTTGAGTTAGGTGGTTGAACTGATTCTCCATCTCAATTTGCTGAGCAGGTGGGAGATACCGCGCCAAGAACAATCTCGAAAACTCATCAAACGAGGTGTCCGCCTGCTGCCTTCCTTCTAGGTGATGCAACTCTATCTCATCCCAGCACAATTGTGCCTCCCCATCAAGTAGGAAGGTTGCCAAAGTAACTTTCTGCCCTTCCTCCGTATCAGTGGCCTTCAAGGTCTTGCGCACCCTCGATAGCCAATCCTCAGCTTGCGTCGGGGTTCCTGCCCCGTGAACGTAGGAGGATGGAAACTCAGAAAGTACTACAGCTGTTGGTCCGGAGCTCTTCATGCCCTCACTGACACTGGTCTTTCAACCGCAGGTTCAGCTTCCACAACCGGCACTAGAGCCACTGCAGGAGTAGGAGGTTGTCCAGGGATATGCCTGTTGGAGCCTATGTTCTGCATCTCTTGGTTTGAGAATAACAAATACCGTGTTGTATTTGATCTTGTATTTTGTGTGTTTATAGTATGCAGGTTGTACAGGAACTATAGCTACACATCCCTTTGAATAGTTTGCTGATTGGAAAGGACTCTCTGGAAAGATAGCTAACGCCCGCGTTAGTAGTTAACGCCCAGCATTAGCAAACCGCTGTGAAGAAACCGCTGAGAAGAAACCACTGAGAAGATACCACTGAGAAGGAAAACCGCTGAGATGCAAACTGCGTTGGACGAACTGGAAGCTGCGTTCGACGAACGAGGAGCTCCGTTCGACGAATTTCCTGCGCTCGACGAACTTGCGCTCGACAAGCTGCGTTCGACAAATGAGGAGCTCCGTTCGATGAATTTCCTGCGCTCGATGAATTTGCACTAGTCAAGCTGCGTTCGACGAATAATGAGCTCCGTTTGACGAACTAAGCCTGCGCTCGACGACATTGCGCCCGACAACTGCGTTCGATGAACTTGAAGCTCCGTTCGACGAAATCGATTCCGTTCGACGAAAGTTGGTTCTGTCACGATCCTTGGCGGTTTGCACGATACTGACGGTTGCGGTTTTTTCCGTTCGACGAAGGGTGCGTTCGACGAAGGAGAGTTCGACGAAATTAGTTCTATTCGACGAAAATTTGTTTTGTCACGGTCTCGTCTTTTTGCACAACTTCTGCAACTGCCAGACACTATGCTTAACGCCGGCGTTAACCCTAACGCCAGGTGTTAGCTCCCGTGTCTATATAAAATACCTGAGTTCGGTGTTCAACAAAGTTTTCCTGAAGCCTTCACTCCAATCTTTTGAGAGAGCATTTCATCCCCGAATTCAGAGAACTCCCAACACCACCATTGAGGAACAAGAGTGAGAAGGAAATTTTGCAACGGTCAATTTGAAGAAGGACGCTCATTTCAACTCCGATGATGATCAAAGCGTGTCTTCAACATCTCCTTCAGCACTCTTCAATATAGGGAGTCTTTTATTCTAATTTGTATCTTTATCTTTTCATTTATTTGTAACCGTAGTGAAATCGCTGCCTTGCATGTGGTGACTAGGTCCTTGTGCGTCTTAGGGGGAAATTCGCCGCCTTGTGCGTGGCGACTAGGTCAAGGGTAGATCTAGGGGGTGGCTAGAGGCCTTATCTGGGGATAGATAGGCTATAGCCAACCGGTCCTTGGGAGAAGGACGGGTGAAGGAACAAAAAAAGATCTTCAACTTGTCGCCTCAATTTCAAGCGTTATTGAAATATTATCCTTGTAATCATTTTGTGATATATAAAATTCCTTTTTCAGTATATCTATTTTTATGGATTTATATTTCATTTGAAATTGTGCAAGTAAAATCACTTTGTTTATTTCTGCCAAAATATTTTTCTGGAGGGATAATGCCAGACGTTAACTAGTCAACGCCAGGCGTTAGCATCAGTGCTAAAAAGTTTTCTGTTTCTTTAAAACCTGCCAGTTTATCTTTAAAACAGTAAACCCCTTATTCACCCCCCTCCCCTCTAAGGGCGCCATCAGATCCAACACTTGGTATCAGAGCAAGGTTATTCCAAAATGGTCTCACAACCGGGAATAATGGCGCATCATGATCATGCCTTTTTGGAGGGTCAAGGGATAAGTAGACCTCCACTATTTACTGGAACTGATTATAATTATTGGAAAACTAGAATGCGTTGTTTTTTAACTACTTTAGATAATGACGTTTGGGATATGGTAGAACAAAGTTATTCTCCACCAACATTTGTTGTTGGAGAAGTCACTATGGAAAAACCTAAAGATAGATGGGATGACAATGATAAGTTGAGATATAAGAATAACGCTAAAGCAATGAATGCGTTATTTTATGCTTTGGATAGAACGGAATTTAATAGAACTTGTGCTTGCGAAACAACTTATGATATTTGGAATCTTTTAGAAATTACTCATGAAGGCACTTCGCAGGTGAAGGATTCAAAGCTCTTCCAACTTGAATCCGAGTATGAGAAATTCAGGATGGAGACGGATGAAAACGTGGATTCTATGTACACAAGGTTCACCAAAATCATCAACGACTCAAAAGTGCTTGGAAAGGTGTTCTCCAACGGCGACTTGGTGAGAAAAATTCTAAGGTCTCTCCCTCCAAAGTTCAATCCAAAGGTGACAGCTATCTCAGAGTCGCACGACTTGAAAAAGCTCCAACTTGAGAGCCTTATTGGGAACCTCAAGACCCATGAGGTTGAACTCAAAATTCAACAACAAGAGTACAACTTGGAGCCAAAGAAGAAGAGCTTGGCCTTAAAGTCATAGAAGGAGTCAAATGAAGATGATGATGAAGAGGACGAGGAGAGCCTTTATGTGAAAAAGTTCAAAAGGTTCATGAAGAATCCGGAAAGGAGAAACACCTTCCGAAAATATTTCATCAAAAAGGGATCTTCATCAAAGAAAGAGAAAGGAAGCGACGAGGACGATGATGAACGACCACCACCGGAGTTCTACCATTGTAGAAAGACCGGACATATTCGGAGCAAGTGCCCAAAATATCTGAAAGAGCATAATGAAAAAGGGCACAAGGGAAATGAGAAGAAGAAAGTCCTAAAAGCGGCTACATGGGATGACTCCTCCTCTGAGGTTTCAAGAGGCTCATCCACTAGTGATGAAGAAGAGGCAAACATGTGCCTAATGGGAAAGAGTAACAAGATATCTGAAGATGAATGCAGTGTCCAAAGCGACACTGAGGTATGTTGGCAGGCTAAGGACCAAAAGGACGTGTGGTATTTGGACTCGGGATGCTCCAAACACATGACGGGAAACAAAGCAAAGTTCCTTAGCCTTGAGATGAAGAAAGGAGGGATGGTGACATTTGGTGACAATGGTAAAGGAAGGATCATGGGCATCGGTACAGTGGGTAACGATTCTTTCTCAATTTGAAATGTTCTATATGTAGATGGTTTAAAACATAATCTAATATCAATTAGTCAATTGTGTGATAAAGGTTTAAATGTATTATTTGAATCATCTACAAATCTTTGTAAAATTATAAATTCTAAAGCAAATGATGTCGTACTCACCGCACCTAGGATGCATAATGTTTATATGATTACTTTTAATGATCTTTCAAATTCTTCTTTAAAATGTTTTATTTCTAAAAATGAAGAATTAGAACTTTGGCATAGCCGCCTTGGTCATTCTAGCACCAAGCTTATTTTGAAATTATCAAAAGATAAATTAATTAAGAGATTACCTATGCTTAATGGAAATTTATCTTCTCTTTGTACGCCTTGCCAAAAAGGAAAATTTTCAAAAAATTCTTTTAAGAGCAAAAATGTAATTTCTACCACTAGACCTCTTCAATTAATTTATATGGATTTATTTGGACCGGTTAGCACTTCTAGTCTAGGAGGTAGAAAATATACGTTTGTAATAATTGATGATTTTTCTAGATTTTGTTGGACATTATTTCTATCTTCCAAATCCGATGCATTCCTTGAATTTACTAAACTATGCATTCGTATTCAAAATGAACTTGATTTATAGATTAAATGCATACGTTCGGATCATGGTGGAGAATTTGAAAATGATAGATTTTCTTCTTTTTGTGATGATTTAGGAATTAAACATGAATTTTCCGCTCCTCGCACCCCACAACAAAATGGTGTAGTGGAGAGGAAAAATAGAACCCTTTAAGAGCTGGCACGCACTATGCTTTGTGAATATGGGTTGCCTAAATCATTTTGGGCCGAAGCGATTCATACTTCATGTTATATCATTAATCGTGTCATGCTTCGCCCTATTTTAAAATTGACACCTTATGAGCTTTACTGTAAAAGAAAACCTAATGTATCTTATTTTCATGTGTTTGGGGGTAAATGTTTCATTTTAAACACTAAAGATACACTTGGAAAATTTGATGAAAAATGCGATGAGGGAATTTTCATTGGTTACTCTTCAACTAGCAAGGCTTATAGAATATATAATAAAAGAACTAAAGTAGTTGAAGAGTCTATACATGTAAGATTTGATGAGTTTGTTCCTTGTGTAGATTCTAATCATACAGGAAATGAAGACGAACCTATTTCCCCTTTGGAGCATGAGAATGATGAATCATTTGGAGAAAAAGGAGAAGAAAAAGAAGAACAAGAGGAGAAAGAAAATGAGATAATTGAATATGTTCCTCCAAGTGTGTTGCAGTTCACTAAGGATCATCCAAAGGAGCTTGTGATAGGACAACCATCAAAAGGGGTAAGTACTCGTTCTTCTTTACATAAGTCTTTTTCAAACCTTTGTTTTATATCCGAAATAGAACCAAAAAATGTTTCAACCGCTTTTAATGATGAGTTTTGGTTTATAGCTATGAATGATGAATTAAATCAATTTGAACGTAACAAGGTTTGGAATTTAGTAGAGAGGCCATCTAATTATCCGGTTATAGGAGTCAAATGGATTTTCAAAAATAAATTAGATGGTGACTCTAGGATAACAAGGAATAAAGCAAGACTTGTTGCACAAGGTTATTCACAAATCAAAGGGGGTAGACTTTTGTTGGGTATTGTATCCACAATCACCTGGATTTGAAGGTGTCCCCTAGTGAACTAAATTGAATTGAGTATGTATTTGATGATTTCTCTTTAGATGTATTGTGACAGGTCATAATGCTAAGTGCACACCAAAGTCAAGTTGCAATGGATCACCAAACACAGTTCTAGACAATGTAATCTCTCATTGTGTAGAACAAAGTGTTGGTTCATGTGTAATCTCTCTTTTGGGGTGCACTTCCTATTCTCACAACTTAAGGCTTTCAAGGATGAGGAGTGGAGCAGGTTTTCAGATGAAAAGGAATTTTTGCTAAGTCAATTCGTCGAGATGTCACGTGAAGTCCCGATGACTCCCGACGAATCCAGACAGAAGCCAGTTTTCCTGTCTGAAGAAGAAATTTCTGTGGCTAAGTCCATTCGTCGGATGTTCACGTGAACTTCCGACGAATATCGACGAATGCTGACAGAAGTCAAAAAGGCAGCTTTGTGAAGGAATTTGTGCGGCTAAGTCAATTCGTCGAAAGTTCTCGAGAACTCCCGACGAATCCCGGCGAATGAAAATAGAGATGGTTTTCAAACCTTTGAACTGCCTTATTAATGGCTAAGTCATTTCGTCGAGTGTTCACGTGAAGTCTCGACGAATGACGGACAGACGGATTTCAAAAATTATGTTTCGTTTTTGAAAATTAGGGTTGGCCGCCATGTACAGTACACGTGTCGATCATTTCTTGTCTGTCGCCCAAGCCGTTGGAGGTTTCCCTTTAAATACTCCTTTATTTTTAGGGCAAACACGAATGTTAAAAGAGGAGATAATATTCTAGCCGTCTTCATCATCTTTTGCTGAACAAGTTTCTAAGATCTAACTTCTGCGCCGCTCAAGATTCGTTCTCCATTGCTGCTAAAGATTTCTCAGATAAGAAGGCTTTTGATCTTGTTTCCGCTCTCTCTATTGAAGATTGTTTCAAATAAATCAAAGGGCCTAATCAGATCAGGTTTGCCGAGTTTCTTCTCTTCTAAATCTTTGAAGTTCCAAGCTTTCAATCTAAAGGAAGAAGAAGACTCAGTCTTTCAAAATCTAAAGTTAATCTCTGTTGAGATTTAGAAGAAGTATTGTATTTCAATCTCTATTTGATTTCTGTAGGAGTTTTTACTCTGAGTCATTTTGTAGGAGTTGTTCACTCCGAGTTGTAGGAGTTTATCTCCGAGTGTTTTTGTAGGAGAGGTTGTTCTCCGAGCTTGTAGGAGCCGTAGTCTCCGAGTGTAGGATTTGTTGATAAATTCGAGTTTTGGTGAAGTTGTCGACGCTAGGCCGAAGTGCTAGATAGGCAGAGAGGGAGAGAGGAGTACCCACCTTGGGGAACCTCTATAAATCTTGTGTCTCTGTGCTGTGATTTTCTTTTGTTGTGTGTGCTAAATTTTTATTCCGCAATCGCGCTAGAGATCACCTATTTACCCCCCCCCCCTTTAGGTGATTTAGGTAGACAACTAGTTCTTTCAATTGGTATCAGAGCTAGGTTATCTGCAAGAGGTTAACACCTAGATTAAAGATCCCTCTTCGTTGTCAAGATCTCTCTCTATGGACAGAGGCATGGAAAGATTTTCCTCCAAGCTCCCAGTTTGAACTAAGGAAAATTTCCCCATGTGGAAGGAAAGAGTTATCTTCTACATGGAAGCAAATGATCCCCGTATCTCCCAGATAGTTAAGGAAGGTCCCGTCATTCCTACAGTTGCTTCTACCATTGATCCCAGCAAAAAGGTACCAAAGAAACTAATGGATATGACAAAGGATGAAATTTCACTTGTCACTCTAGATAAGAAAGCAAAGCACATCATAAGAGGTGCAGTTGATGATTCTATGCTACAAAATCTGATTCACTGCAAGTCTGCAAAAGAAATGTGGGATTCTATTGTGGTTTTTATGGAAGGTACTGAAGAAGTTCGAGATGACAGGAAGTCTTTGCTGAACCAAGAATACGAAGCCTTCAAGCAATAAGGCAAAGACACAATTTTTGACACCTACGAGAAATTCTTCAAGATTGTGAATGGTCTGAGAAATTATGGTAGAGAATTCACCATGGGTGAACTAAACGATAAATTACTTAGATCCCTGTCTAAGGAATGGGACCCCAAGGTGATAGCTATCAGAGAATATGGTAAGTTGGCTACTACGGAGCCACAGATTCTGTATGGGAAGCTGCTCTCCCATGAGCTGAAGTTGAACATCAGGAAGTCAGAAGAGGAAAGCAGTAGGAGCTCTGGCAAGGAGAAGCCCATTGCTCTACATGCTGAAAGCTCCCGGAGAAGCAGGGCTCTGTCTCCTGTGAGGGATGAATCTTCTGAAGATAAAGCTGAAAGAAGTTCTGCAAATTCAGAACTATCTGAAGGAGAATTCTACCTCCTCTCCAAGCAATTCAAAAAGTTGCTTAACAAGAGGAGACAAATGAGAAAAGGCTTATCTTCCTCAAGAGATCACAGGAGATCACACCGTGACAGAAACGACAGGTATGGTTCTAAACCGAACAAACATGATTATACTGAACCCGTTTGTTATTGTTGTAAAAAGCCAGGGCACATGATAGTTGATTGCCCACAAAAGAAGAAGGACTCTTCAAGAAAAGAAGAAAAGAAGTCCTTCAAAGGAAAGAAGAAAGAGGAGAAGAGTTTTGTTGCCAAGAAGTCCAAGACTCTGAGTGATAGTGACTCAAATGAGTCTAACTCAGACGAAGAGGCATTCTTTGGACTAATGGCCATGTCAGATGATGACAAAGATGTTGTTCCTTTCACCGGTCAGGTATTATCTTCTACTCCTCTTTCATGTTCAGAAACGACATCTGATGCAAATGAAAGCTACTATTTGGAAGGGGATTTTGAGTTGACTGCTAAGTATGAGGAAATGTTGAAGGGTTTTAATAAGTGTCGAAAGCTTGTTAAAACTCAAACAAAGGAGATTCAATCCCTATAGGATCAAGAATCAAACATGAGAAAGGAGATTGAAGAATCTAACCTACTCAGGGATGAAATCTTGTCCTTGAAGATTGATCTCTCCGAGGCCACTTCAGCAGGCATTCAAAAGAGTGAAATTATCAATGATTTGACGAAACAGCTTGAGGCTGAAAAGAAGATCACTATGAACTTCTCCAAGCCCAAGATAGTTCTGCCTATCATAGACACTTTCACTGCTGGTTCTGGTAGTAGTGGTTTGGGCCATGTTGCTAAAAAGAGTCTAAGTAAGTCAGCCAAAAGAAGAGCCGCTAAAGCCAAGGGTAAAGGCCCACAGTGTGCTCCAAATTTCAAGAGGTGATTTTTCCAACGAACACCTATGATTTTGAGAGCATGTATGGTCACTTCAGCAGACCAACTCATATTGAGCCTGCCAAGGTGAACTCAGTGTGGACCAGACCCAGAAACTTTGGATCTAGCTCCCTCAAGGCTCCTTATGAAGAAGTACAATTGAAGCATCATGGACCATTCGTTCATGGATCAAATGCTAATAAAGCACCACAGGTCAAGCCTACTGTGCCTAAGAATTGTATATGTTGCACCAACGAGGCTTCTACCTCCAAGGTTGCTCCTCCTGCAAAGCCACCCGTTCTAAAGGCTCAGCAGAACACAAAGAGGGGATACAATAGATTTGAATGCTGGTGTTGTGGCAAAATTGGTCATTTTGTCATAGATTGTTGGTTCAATCATACTGTGCCTAGAACTCTATGAGTTAACAGTGCAAGACCGACCACTTGCAAAGTTAATGTTCCAAGTGGTGTTCCACTAACAAGGAACCAAGGGCCCAAAAATGTTTGGGTTCCTAAGGGGTATTGATCATGTGTGCAGGAATGTCCAAAGGCCAACGAAATTCCCATCTGGTATTTGGACAGTGGTTGCTCTCGGCACATGACCGGGAGTAGAAGATTACTTCAGGATTATGTTCCAGTTGAGAACGGGCCTAAAGTAAAGTTTGGCGGATCTGAACGAGGTATTATTATTGGTTATAGCTCAATAACCAACGGCTCAGTCGTTTTCACACGCGTAGCTAATGTGAAAGGATTGAAATACAATCTGATTAGCATAAGCCAACTATGTGACAAAGGATATACCGTTGAGTTCTTTAGAGATAGATGCCTGATAAAGATGTCCGTGTCTGCGGAAACTATTTTAACAGGCTCTAGGAGTAGTGGTATTTACTGTTTAGATTTTATATGTTTACAGTCTTCTACCCCAGTGTGTTTTGTTGCCAAAGATAGTGCATCTCTCTGTGACCAATGGCACAAGAGATTAGCACATATTAATTTCAAAACTATATCTATGTTATTTTCTCACAACTTGGTAAGGGATGCCCCCAAAGTTAAATGCATTAAAGAAAGCCCTTGCCATGCGTGCCAAATGGGTTAGCAAACAAAGGCTAGCTTTAAGAGCATAATTGGCAATAATTCTACCAGATGTCTTCATCTGCTGCATATGGATTTGTTTGGTCCAATGTCAGTTAGAAGCTTAGGTGGGAAAGCTTACACCTTGGTTATTGTTGATGATTATTCCCGATTTGCATGGGTGATCTTTCTAAAACTTATGTTAGAAACCTTCGGCATATTCACTAATTTTGTCAAGCTTATTCAGAATGAACTTGACTGTTCAGTGGTCAAAATCAGAAGTGACCATGGAACAGAATTTCAGTCTGGGGCCATGACAAAGTTTTGTGAAAGTCAAGGTATCTCCCATGAGTTTTCCTCTCCTCGTACTCCACAACAAAATGGAATAGCCGAGAGAAAGAATAGAACCCTCATAGAAGCCGGCAGGTCCATGTTGAGTGATTCTGCTCTTCCAGAATATTTCTGGGCAGAAGCTATCAACACAGCTTGCCATGTGCAAAACAGAGCACTCATCAATAAGAACCATCGTGAGACCCTATATGAGATTCTAAAGGGCAGAAAACCAAAGATTTCATATTTTAGAATTTTTTGCCGTAAATGCTATGTACTTAACAATGGGAAGCATCCTACAACCAAGTTTAGTGAAAAATGTTTTGAAGGTATTTTCGTAGGATATAGTAGCCATAGTAAGGCATATAGGATTTTCAATAGGAAAACTCTGGTGGTAGAGGAAACAGTACATGTTATATTTGATGAGACGAGCCTGCTGCATAGCAAATCGTCTAGTGTGTTCATTGAAGATGCAGGTGAAAAGCTAAAAGAACTCTATATGCAAGATGGAGTAAAAACCACAGATGATGCTCCAAAGTTAGCAGAAGAGATCTCGGATCACTCAGAAGATGAACAAGAAGTTCATGAAGAAGAAGATACTCCAGAGGTGGCTGAACCTCAAGTTGCTCCTGAAAATGCAAATAACTTGGGAGTCAGATTTTCAAGAGATCATCCAGCTGATCAGATCATCGGAGACCCTTTAAGCAGAGTTCTAACGAGAAGAGGTACAACTAACGAAGTTTTACATTTAAGTTTTCTTTCACAGATTGAGCCGAAGAAGTTTGAAGAAGCAAACACCGATCCATCCTGGATCCTTGCTATGCAAGAGGAGCTCAACCAATTCAAGAGATGTAAAGTTTGGGAATTAGTACCAAGACCCAAAGGACAAAATGTAATTAGAACTAAATGGGTCTACCGGAACAAGCTTGATGAAAAGGGCATCATTACAAAGAACAAAGCAAGACTGGTTGCACAAGGATACAGGCAAGAAGAAGGAATTGACTTTGATCAGACTTTTGCACCAGTAGCAAGACTTGAAGCCATCAGATTATTTTTGGCTTATGCTGCATATAAGGTCTTTAAGGTTTTCCAGATGGATGTGAAGTCAGCCTTCCTGAACGAAGACCTTTAACAGGAAGTATATGTAGCTCAGCCTCCAGGTTTTGTATATTCTAACTTTCCTGATCATGTATATTATTTAGATAAGGCTTTGTATGGTCTCAAACAGGCACCCCGAGCCTGGTATGAGACATTGTCTAGGTTCCTTCTTAAGAACAAATTCACAAGAGGAACAATAGATAAGACATTGTTTCTTAGGGAAGTAAAAGGCAAGATATTGCTAGTGCAAATCTATGTCGATGATATTATATTTGGTTCTACGGATGACAAACTCTGCAAAAAGTTTTCCAACTTGATGCAAGGTAAGTTTGAAATGAGCAGCATGGGAGAGCTGAAATATTTCTTAGGACTCCAGGTGCACCAATCTGAAGATTGAATTTTCATCTCTCAGACGAAGTTCACCAAAGAGCTCCTTAAGAAATTTGGAATGGAGAGTGCAACCTCTATGAGGACTCCAATGGGCTCAAGTATGTCTCTGGAAAAAGGATGGGAAAGGGAAACCTTTTGATGAAACCAAGTACAGAAGCATAATTGGGTGCTTGCTCTACCTTACTGCCAGTAGGCCCGATATAATGTTCTCAACATGTGTTTGTGCCAGGTATCAGGTGAACTGTAAGGAATCTCATTATGTCGCTGCAAAGAGGATTTTGAGATACCTTAAGGGTACACCAAATCTCGGCTTATGGTACCCGAGAAGCAATGATTTTGAACTAATTGGTTTTTCAGATGCTGATTTTGCAGGTAGCAAAGATGATAGAAAGAGTACTTCAGGAACTTGCCAATTCTTGGGAAAAAGGCTTGTGTCATGGAGTAGCAAGAAGCAAAATTGTGTGGCAATATCAACTGCTGAATCAGAGTATATCTCTGCCAACAGTTGCTGTGCATAACTTTTGTGGATAAAGAATCAGCTTGAGGACTATAACTTAAAGCTCGCAGAAATCCCCATGTTCTGTGACTCCTCAAGTGCTATTGCCATAGCAAATAATTCAGTCTCTCACAGCAGAATGTAGCACATCGAGCTTCGCTACCACTTCATCCGGGAACATGTTGAGAGTAAGGATATTAATTTGTTGTATGTTAATACTGACAAACAAATTGCAGATATTTTTACGAAGCCTCTGGACGAGACCAAGTTCAATTTCTTCAAAATGGAACTTGGAATGCTCAACAAGGAATCATGAGGTCAAGACTGTTGGAATTTTATGAAATTGCACGGGATTTCACGGGATATCTCAGAAAATTTTATGAAATTTCACGGGCTTTCACGAGTATTCTCATAAGATTAGTGCTCATTCTCTAGAGGATTTCACGGGATTTCACGGGTCAAGACCTATATCTTCTCGGTCACATTTCTTTTATTAAATATGATTTATTGGATCCAATAATGGCTGGGAATACACGTCCAGCATCATAAAAACAAAGAAGAAGAGAAGGGCAGCACCATGTGCTTACCCCCAACAACAAGGAGCACAATTGCACACCGGAATGGGCTAAAAAGTGCACCCAGCATGGAATAGTACATATGAATGAAAACGTGCCTAAAATCTGGTGCAAAGACTAGAATACCAGCCCAAATGAGTCCAAAAATATATATATAAATGGGACTCATCACCTCCCCCAGGAGATTGGTGATCCTTGACCAAGAGCTGCTCTTGCTCCTCATCCTCTCTTATTTCCTTAGAAGCAAAATCAACAATTAGGTCCTCGAGGGGAGAGTGAACTGATTCCCCCCCCCCCCCCCCTCAGCCTCTACAACAACTTCCTTCTCTACATGGACATTCTCAAGCTCTAGGAATTCACCAGATGTGGATCCTTTCTCACCAGAAATCTGAATATTTGGAACTTCATCTGCCACAGCATTCTCATCAGGAACATCCTTCTGAACTTCAAGCATTAGAGTGTAGGTAGTAGGTGGGACTTGGAGCTGAACTTCAGAAGGATTTTGCTGAGCTTCAGAGTCTTGTACATGAATATTCTCAACCTCAACAATTGCATCAGAGTTCTGAGCAGTATCATGGGGGTGTGGAAGGGGGCGGGGGGGGGGGGGGGGGGGGGTGGAGACTGAATTTTTGGCTCATTTTCAAACTCTTATTCTTCATCATCATCCTTCCTTGCACTAGGCCTTGGGATTCTTCTCTCTCACCTATTGAAAATTGAAGAATCTATCTTCTTGAGATGATATATGGGCATGCTAGAGGACATATCAAACTTGTTCCTATCAAACTGATTCAAGTATAAAGTGAGAATTCTCCCAAAGTTTGGTGCCATTAGACTTGGTTTTATTATGTCAAACAAAACCATTCCCCAATTTATCTTCTTTCTGCAGATTACTGCTGTCAAAATCATGAACATGTCGCTTGATACATTGTAATATCCCTCTCCCGCACCAGAGAGTTCCCGGATCTTATGCCCAGAACCTCCGCCTTACGGTGACACTAACACACGAGTTAGTCGTCTCCGTAAGACTCCGATCCTGCCGGCAAAAATGATTAACCAGGCCAACATAAGATAAGAAGAAAACTAAGTGAACAAGTCCACAATCACACACACACACACACACATATGTAAAATAATATAAGTCCAATAATGAGTACAATAATTTGAAAGAAAGTAAGGGATTATGCCCGGTACATGTCTAAAATAAAACTAAACACTCTCTCTCACTCTACATATATGCGGAAGCTAACAACTCTCAACAACCTGTCGTCGTGCGATAGTAGTAGTGCGTGACAACTGCTCCTCAGGTCTTGTCATCACTTGCCACTGGTAGGGCTGCTAATCCATCTCCTCGTACACCTGGTGTTACGGTCACAACTGACTGTTAATCATAAATGTTGGTAATATTGCCCTCAATGTTCCCTTGATTTGAAGAGGCATCACTCACAATGCTAAGGACATATTGTATCTGATACATTCTATTTTATCTTAAGAAATACAGGTTCAGGTGACTCAAGAGAAAGGGCCAATCATGCCCTTAGAGGAGGAGAAATCAACTCCTAAGAGATGAAGATTTGTCTCAGCAGAACCATTGAGAAGAAGGGTTGAAACCGCTGAGACGAGCTCACTGTCTCAGCGGATCCGCTGAGACGGGAAAGGAGCTGCAGATAGAAGAGATCTGGCGTGTTCGTCGAACTCAGAAGGCATTTCATCGAACGCAGAGACAGATAGAAGCAAGCACTGAGATTTGGCGTGTTCGTCGAACTCAGAAGGCAGTTCGTCGAACGCAGAGACGAGACAAAAGAAACAGCTGAGACTTGGCGTGTTCATCGAACGCAGAACACAGTTCGTCGAACTCAGAGTATGTTAAGTTCATCGAACATAGAGTATGGCAAGTTCTTCGAACACAAAGCTTTGCGTGTTCGTCGAACACAGAGTGGAGCAAGTTTGTCGAACCTAGTATGGCGAGTTCGTCGAACATAGATTGCGAGTTCTGCCCGTGGTGCCAGTTGCAGAAAGACAGTGTGGGGTCCACCAGTCTCTCCCATACTTGTCAGAAGGTCGGCTAAAAGCCGTTGAAGATCAGAGATGTATAAAAGAAGAAATTAGGGCACTTATGAATCCTCTCGGTTGCGTGCCAAAAAGAAATCAACTATTCCATTGACGACCGAAGCTCTCGTTTCTCTCCTCCTGCTCACTAAACAAGGAAGAAGAAACTGAGAGAGAAAGTTAGCTCCTTTACAAGAAGGAGCAAGGTGATTTTCCATCCTTCATCTGATGAGGAAGATCAGATAGTAACTGCCATCAACATCTCCAGCTACAAGGAAGCACAAGCTGTGCAGGAACTACAGGAGACTTCCTTCAACTGCTGTCTGCTGTAGTAAGTTTTAAACTCACTTTTCTGTAGGGCAACTTGCCTGAGTTTGTCAGACCATTTGGTCTGAGATTGTAGGAACCTTTGGGTTCTGAGTTGTAGGCTGTATAGCCTGAGTTGTAGGGCTGAAGGCCTGAGTTTGTAGGATCTGTTGATCTGAGTTGTAGGGCTTTATTGCCTGAGATGTAGGAGGAGGATTCCTCTGAGGTAGGACCTGGAAGGGGTCTGAGTCGTAGGATCAGTGAATGATCTGAGGTAGGGATGTTTAGCCTGAGGTAGGGTTTGGAAAATCCTGAGAGATCCTGAGGGATATGTGTTGTAAGCTCTTGGAGCTGAGATTGGAGGAGTTGGCCCCATCTAACATACTGTTAGAAGGGTGAAGGGGGAAAGTGGACTACCCATAGACACACTGTCTTGGGGAACCACTATAGATGCTCGTGTGCTTTCTGGGTGTTTGATCATTTGCTTGCTCTAAACCAGAAAACAGATAGACTAATTAAAAGAAAATAAAAGAAACCTATTCACCCCCCTCTAGGTGATTTAGACTACAACCTTTATAAACTTACAAGTGGTATCAGAGGGAGGTTGGTCAAGAAAGACTTAACAGTCTGACCAGGTCCTACATATGTATTGTTTATTCTGAATCAAATGGTTTCAAGTGGAGTTCAGAAGGAAATGGGTTCAATGAAGCTCCCTGTACAACCCCGATATTCGCCAGGAAAGGGGGATGGGGCGTTTAGAGAGGTCAACATTGTGAAGAAAGTAGTGAGGGGGACAAGCTAGAGAAATCCTCGCAAGAGTCGGGCGAGTGAGACAAGCCCCCGCCGACTGTTCGTTGGTAGGCTAGCGAGATGGGTACTCGCCGTGCATACGCGAGAAGGCTGGCGAGCCAACCGCTCGCGAGCCGCTTACAGCAGTTTTCTGGGTTCGACGAAAGGAGTTCAACAAAATCAAGCACGCTCGATGAAATCCGCTCTGCGTTCGATGAACTCGCTTCTCAGTTCGACGAATGTCAAGTTCCGCCATATAAGCTTATCTCAGCGGTTGGGCCGGGAGGGTTTACCATCTCGGTGGCCCAGTCTTGTCCCAGCGGATCCACTGGGAAAGGCAGTCATCTCGGGGGGACCAGGGTGAGCTCGCAGGAAGGCGTACGAGACCAGGTCTCAGTGGATGTCGCCAGAAGGGTCCCAAACGAGGTCTTAGCGATGCGCTCGCCAGGGGGGATGTCGCGGAAGAGATCCGCAAGGAGGCAGCGAGAGTTCTCGCAAGTAATGCTCTTGCAAACCCCTTGCCCGTGGGTTGATAGGGAAGGATTACCTTTTTACCCTCGGTGGTCTGCCATTAGCCTCCCCAAATAGCGGAGTTCGGCGGTTAGCAGACCAATTTTGGGGTGCGGATAGTAAATTCAAAAGACAGAATCCCGCTATTTGTAGGCCAGTTTAGAAAATCTATAAATAAGACCCAAATGGTACCTTTGGAGAGGACTCCTCTTTTTTAGAGCGTCTCTCTCCTCAGGCTTTCCTTGGTTGGCCTTTTCAGAGCTCTCCAAGGTGCCCGGGTTTCAACATTGGCTTGGGAAGGGAAGCGCTCTAAAGATCTTCCGGGTGTGTGGTGGGTCCTCCTTGCTGAGTCAAAGGGTCCGTGTCTAGTTCCGAGGCTTCAGTCTGTCCCTTCAAGAGATTAGTAAGTTCCAGCTGCCCCCAACTAGTTGGGGGCCCCGAACTCCACAGAGACCATTTACTGATTTCAACATTTTTGGTGCGGTGAGCGTGGAGTGCAGCTGGTTCAAGAAAATCTCGAGGAGAAAACATGACAGGAGAGGACGAACAGGAGGCGAGACCTAGAGGATCGCCACCCTCAGGAGCACCAGCAACGGTGGAGATGCTGGCAGACCTTAGGCGAGATCTTCTTGGAGCTTTTCAGAGCGTTCTCATCACGATGCTCGGCGGTCTCGCGACCTCAGCGACCCAGGTGGCTCCTCCGCCGGGGGTGGGCGAGAATGCCCCGGCTCCGTGAGCCGGAAGGGAGGCAGCGACCCAAGGTGCGGGACGAGACCTCTCCGGGCGAGAACTTTCCCCAGCCCGGAGAGAGCGAGCGAGGTCCCGGTGAGGGTCGCCCAAGTGGAAGGGGTCCCGGCCAGTGGGGCCCCGACGAGCGGTCCTTTGGCGAGCCCGAGGTCGGCAGGAGCAGGGTTGCCAGGGGAGCTCGCAGGGAGAGTGGAGCAGGTCCATAGTGTGAGTGGGGGGGGGGGGGGGCTTTTTGCGAGTTGGTGCTCTCGGCACCACTCCCCAAAGGGTTCAGGGAGCCGGCCATGACGCTGTATACCGGGAAGGATGACCCCGTTCAACACTTGCAATGGTTCGAGGATATGGTTTCAATCAGACCTATGTCGGACGCCTTCAAGTGCCAACTTTTTGCTACCACCTTGAAGGAGAAGGCAAGGGACTGGTTCCACCAGCTGCCCTCGGGGTCGATTTATGCCTTCGAGGACTTGCGCCGAGGTTTTCTCTTGCGCTTCTCTACCTCAAAGAAAAGGAAGAAGGATCCTGTGTCACTCTTTACCATCTAGCAGAAGTCCGGAGAATCGTTAGCTCAGTATTTGGAGCAGTTCAGGGAGGAGGTCCTCCTCGTCCAGGAGGTGCCAGGGTACACCCTCCAGCTTGCCTTCACTTTGGAGATGTGGGAGGGTTTCTTCAAGATGGATCTCAAGAGAAGGGTTCCCCTGTCTTATGAGGAGTTGATGGAGAGAGCTGCGGAGGAAGTCGATGGGGAGGAGACAAACCCCGAGTTCACGAAGAGGTTAGCATGGCTGAGTGAGCCAGAAGGCAGGAAGGTAGAGCTGAGAAGAAGAGAAGAAGCGAGGGCCCCAGAGTTGGGGTGGAGGCAGCAAGGAGGGGGAATGCGGGATCCAGGAAGGGGGTTCCCTTATGGAGGTGGTAACTACCACGGAGGGCAGTGGAGGCCGCATCAGTTGGGGTGGAGGCAAGGTCCTAGACCACCTCCTCCCCCACGTCAGCAAGCAATGGAGATAGGAGGAGGGAGAAGAGGAAGACGAAGGGGAAGGAGCCGGAGGGGTTGGACCCCAAAGAAGGAACAAAGGAGTAGGAGGTGAGGAGAGGGGGGTGGAGCTGTCGTACTGTGATTTCCACCAGGAGGAAGGTCACATGACAGTCACCTGCCCGGAGTTCTTAGAAGCAAGGAATACAAGGGTCCCAACACCGCAGCAGCAACAGCGATCAGTGAGGATAGAGGAGATTCCACCCCAAGAGGATGAAGATGAGAGGTGCGAAGACCGGGCCAATTTGGGGTCCCGAGGGGGGCTCGGGGTGATCCATGGGGGGGGGGGGGGGGGGGGGGGGGGGTAGGGATTGAGGCAACCCGGAAGGCGAGCCTCCATACTATCTATCGTCGTAACGTGGCTTCGACATCCTTGGCCCCGCTCCCGACGGAGAAGATCTCATTCACCCAGAAGGATATGCCAGGTTATGAAGACATGTTCTGCGATGCGCTGGTCATTCAAATGGCGATCGAAAACTTCACTGTTTCCCAAATCCTTGTGGACAATGGGAGCTCGGTCAATGTCATCTTTAAGAAGGCATTCAACGGGATGGGGGTGGAGGCGCGGAGGGTGTTGGCCTCGGACGGTCCGTTGTTCGGATTCTCCGGGGAGAGGAAGGAGGTATAAGGAGGAGTAGGACTCCATGTGGTTTTGGGAGGGCAGTCCAGGAACTGCCGCTTCGTGATTGTGGATGCCCCTAGCAGCTACAGTGCCATCTTCGGATGGCCTCTTATCAGTGCATTCCGGTGTGTCCCTTTAACGTTCCACCAGTGCCTTAAATTCAATGATGGAGGAGTCCATGTCCGGATCAGGGAAGACCCCAAGGTGGCGAGGCAGTGCTATGTGACTGCCGTCAACACCATCTCTTGGATGGAAGAAGCGGAGGAGTGGGATAAGGTGATGGAAGACGTGGCCGAGGCCGAGAAGGAAGAGAAGTTGGAAGGAAGGGTGGGAGAAGGAGTAGTTCATGCCCAGAAAGGGGTCGCTGAGGGGCCCAGGGCGGAGGAAGGGAAAGAGGGAGAGAGAGAAGAGGAGGCCTCGGGAGGAGGGGCGGAAGAACTGATGGTGGTGGGAGAGGAAGAGATGGGGGAGGGAGCCCAAGCGCTCGCCTGTGGCGGAGAGAAGGACAATGCCTGGGGAGAACAATCCAGGTTGGAGGCAGTGGAGGAAGTAGTCGAGGTTGAAGTCACCACCAAGGCCGGAACAATCGAGAAGATAAAGATCAGTGGGGAGCTCAGCCCCGAGGACCGGAGGAAGTTCTTGGATTGCGTCCAAGACAATGTGGATGTCTTTGCATGGAGTGTTGTAGAGATGCCGGGGATCGATGCGGATGTGGCGTGCCATCGCCTCAACCTCAATCCCGGCACTCGCCCCATTCGCCAGAAGAAGAGATCCATCACGGACAAGCTGGAGATCCTTATCCGGGAGGAGGTGAGCAAGCTCATCAATGCCGGTTTTGTATCGGAGATCCAGTATCCAGGTTGGGTCTTCAATGTGGTGATGGTAAAGAAGGGGGATGGTAAGTGGCGTATGTGTGTTGATTTCTCTTTGCTTAATAAATCTTGGCCCAAGGATTGCTACACCCTGCCTAGAATCGACGCGCTGGTTGACTCAGCCGTTGGTTTCTCTGTGATGTCTTTTTTAGATGCTTTTTCAGGTTATCACCAAATTCGAATGCACCCCCCCCCCCCCCCCCCCCCCCGACATCAAGGATGTATCCTTCATCATCGGGGATGGGTGCTATTGTTATAAAATGATGTCGTTCGGTTCGAAGAACGCAGGGCCAACATACCAACGAATGATGGACAAAGTGTTTCGCGAGAAGAAGGGCCAGAACTTGGAGGTCTATGTGGATGACCTGATGATCAAAAGTCGGGACCTTGAATCTCACCTCAGGGATCTCGAAGAAACCTTTGGGACTTTGAGAAAGTTCAAAATGAAGCTTAACCCCTTGAAGTGCGTCTTCGGGGTGATCCGAGGGAAATTCTTAGGTCACTTACTCACCCCACTCGGTGTCGAGCCTAATCCAGACAAAGTAAGGGCGATCCTCGAATTGGGGTCTCCAAGGAATGCGAAGGAGGTTCAACGTCTAACTGGGAAGCTAGCCGGGTTAAGTAGGTTCCTTTACAAGGCGGGAGAAAAATGTTCTTCTTTTTCAGGGTGCTGAGGGGCAACCAAAAATTCGAGTGGACCCCCGAGTGCGAGAAAGCTTTTCAAACACTAAAGGAACAAATTACCCAGGCCCCGCTACTGCAAGGGCCGAGGCAAGGGGAGGACCTATACCTGTACTTAGGGGTAGGGTCGGAAGCGGTCAGCTCGGTGCTGGTCCGGGAAGAAGGGAAGAAACAAATCCCCATCTACTATGTTAACAGGGTATTGAGGAAGGCCGAGCTCAGGTATCCTCTCCTGGAAAAGTTAGCATTTGCATTGGTGGTGTCGGCGAGAAGGCTCCGGCCCTACTTCCAAGCACATTCAATCAGAGTAGTGACCGACAATCCCCTTCGCGGCATTATGGAGGGGGTGGAGCATTCCGGAAGATGGGCTAAGTGGTCAGTGGAGTTGAGCGAGTTCAATATCTCCTACGTGCCCAAGGTATCCATAAAGGCGCAAGCAGTGGCAGATTTCATGGCTGACTATGTGACCGAATTGGAAGAATCCGATTTGCCCCACCAGTGGCCTGGAAAATGTTGGTTGATGGCGCGTCAGGAAAGCACACCTTCGGGGGAGGGGTGGTATTGGTGAGTCCGCAAGGCACCAGGATAGAGCAGGTGATCAACATTCACTTCCCTCTCACCAACAACCAGGCTGAGTATGAGGCCGTGATAGCAGGCCTCCGCTTAGCTCGGGAATTGGGAGTGCAGGACTTGGAGGTCTCGACGGACACCATGGTAGTGGCCAGCCATATCAAGGGAGAGTTCGAGGTCAAGGAGCCCACTCTCCAGTGGTACCTAGAGAAGGTCAAGGGGGTAGTCGGGCAATTTCGCACGTTTTCCAACAAGCACGTCCCAAGATAGGAGAACACCCGGGCAGACCTCCTGGCCAAGTTCGGCCCCCCAGCAGGGGGGACAGTGCCGGAACTCTTCTGGCCTTCGATCGAGGAGGGAGAGCTGATGGATGTGGATCGGCGGGTGTTGTAGATGGACCCCATCATCACTTACTTGACGACAGGGAGGTTCCCCGAGGAAGGGGTAGACAAACGGCGACTCAGGTACAAATCAACATATTACTCCTTGCATGCAGGGGCGCTATACCGTAAGACTCTCTTGGGACTTCTAGCTCGTTGTGTCTCGGAGGAGGAAACCCCGAAGGTCCTGGAAGAGATTCACTCCGGGGAGTGCGACAGTCATTCGGGAGGCAGGACCCTGGAGGGAAGAGTACTAAAGCAAGGCTACTTCTGGCCAACCCTCAGCAGAGACGCGGAGGGATTCTCTAAGAGGTGCTCCAAGTTCGAGCTCTACGCCCCCCTCCAGCTCCTTCCAGCTTAAAGGCTCCGGACCATCACGACCCCGCTGGCCCTTTGCGATATGGGGGTTGGACCTGGTGGGACCTTTCCCCCAGGCAAGCGGCCAAAGGAAGTTCCTACTAGTGATGATAGATTATTTCTCCAAATGGATCGAGGTGAAGGCGCTCGCTAAGGTAACATTCCAAGTAGTGAGAAACTTTGTTTGGGGTGAAATAATTTACAGGCAAGGACTCCCTCTATCCATAGTCACAGACAACGGGCCGCAATTTGCCAGCGAGGAGTTTGTTAGCTTCTGCACCCAGCTAGGCATCGACCTTCGGTTCGCATCAGTCCATCACCCCAGGAGTAATGGGCAGGTGGAAGCGGCGAACAAGATCATCGTCAACCTACTCAAGAATAAAGTGGAGAATCTCAGGAGGAATTGGGTGGAACAGCAACCTTCGGTCCTCTGGGCCATGAGAACTACTCCAAACACGGCCACATGAGAGAATCCCTTCAGGCTGTCTCATGGTTCTGAGTCCGTCCTCCCGATAGAATTTGAGGTATAAACCCCAATGGGTGGTCGCCGCGGGCGAAGGTGATGAAGAATGGATAATGGAAAACGACGCGGAACAAAGGTTGTCCCTGGACCTGGTAGAAGAGCTTCGAGACCTCGCTACTGTTCAGCAGGAGGAAATCAAAAGGAGAATGGCTCGGTACTTTGACAAGCACATCCAAGTAAAGCACTTCCATAAAGGAGACCTGGTCTTGAAGAAGGTCGATGCGGCCGGGAGAGCGGCCGCGGTGGGTAAGCTTACTCCCAATTGGGAGGGGCCATACATTGTAAGTGAAGTACTCAAGTCGGGGGGGGGGGGGTACCACCTCCGGGATGTGGAAGGGGTACCCGTAGACCGAGCCAGAAGTGGGGATGACTTGAAGCGATTCTATCCTTAAACAGTTTTATCATTTCACCTAATATATGTCTCATTTTTCGTACATTGTTCATAGTTATCTAGTGAGGTTGATAAGTTTTTATGCTGGATTGCCCCGGATGATTCCGCTGCCGGGTTCTCGCTAGCCGGTGGGTCAGGTTGATCTCGCAGAGAGGCTGGCAAGGTTGACAAGTTCTTATGCTGGATTGCCCCGGATGATTCCGCTGCCGGGCTCTCGCTAGCCGGTGGGTAAGGTTGATCTCGTGGAGAGGCTGGCAAGGTTGTTAAGTTTTTATGCTGGATTGCCCTGGATGATTCCGCTGCCGGGCTCTCGCTAGCCGGTGGGTCTAGTTGATCTCGCGGAGAGGCTGGCAAGTTTGATAAGTTCTTATGCTGGATCGCCCTGGATGATTCCGCTGCCGGGTTCTCGCTAGCCGGTGGGTCAGGTTGATCTCGCGGAGAGGCTGGCAAGGTTGATAAGTTCTTATGCTGGATTGCCCCGGATGATTCCACTGCCGGGCTCTCGGTAGCCGGTGGGTCAGGTTGATCTCGCGGAGAGGCTGGCAAGGTTGATAAGTTTTTATGCTGGATTGCCCGGATTGATTCCGCTGCCGGGCTCTCGCTAGCCGGTGGGTCAGGTTGATCTCGCGGAGAGGCTGGCAAGGTTGATAAGTTTTTATGCTGGATTGCCCCGGACGATTCCACTGCTGAGCTCTCTCTAGCCAGTGGGTCAGGTTGATCTCGCGGAGAGGCTGATAAAGGTTGATAAGTTCTTATGCTGGATTGCCTCGGATGATTCCGCTGCCGGGCACTCGCTAGCCGGTGGGTCTGGTTGATCTCGCGGAGAGGCTGGCAAGGTTGATAAGTTCTTATGCTTGATTGCGCCGGCTGATTCCGCTGCCGGGCTCTCGCTAGCCGGTGGGTCAGGTTGATCTCGCGGAGGGGCTGGCAAGGTTGATAAGTTTTTTATGCCGGCAGGAAGGCGGGTCCTCAGCTGTCAAACCTTTAGTACTCTCGGCGGTTAGTGCTCGATAGATGAGTATTCGCGGAATCAAGCATGGCGAGAGAGCCTGCAAGGGGTGTCACTCGCAAAGGCGAAAGAGGGTTCAGGAACAGGATCACCCCTCGCGAGTTCGGAATGAGAGCAAATAATAAGAAGCGAGAGCTGTCGAAAAGGGGGTTCCAAACCGGAGCGATCCAATTACGTGGTGTGCGAGAACGAATATCGCGAGAACGCTTAGGAGTAAGCGAGGTTAATACGCGAGAACATGATGTAAGTATAAAGAAGACAGGCAAAAAGAACAAGCACAGTACAATGATAAAAAATTGCATTTATACACAGGTCAGTTACAAGGTGCGACGATCTCGCCAGCCAAAAATTTGAGAAAAGGAAAATAAAAATTAAAATACAAGGTTTCAAGAGTTGCTCGCAGATTCTCCCTCGATGTCACTACTCTTAATCGGTGAGAGCGGGATAAAAAGCTCGGGGACGATGTCCTCAAGGGTCAGGCCAGCCGCATCGGCGGACAGCAGGCCAGCCCCCTTCATCGATTGGAAGATGTAGCGCGCCGACTGGGTGGATTCCTCGCGGACCTCCACATTTCGAGCTCGCCTCTCTTCCTTCAGGAGGCGAGGAGAGGGAGGGACGCACGCGCAGGCCAGCTCGTGGTTGTGGGCCTTTAGCCTAGCGATCTCGCCCTCCAACTTGAGGATGCGGGCCTCAGACCTCGCGGTAGTCTCGGCGTCCTACATAAAGAAAAGAAAAATTTTAGAAAAGAAAAATTTTAGAAAAGAAAAGCATAGGAGGGAAAGCAATGGCGAGATCCATGTGTACAACCCCGATATTCGCCAGACAAGGAGGCGCGGTTTGCGAAATCAATACTATGAAGAATGCAATGAGGCAGACAAAAGTCCTCAGAGGAGGGGTGGGCGAGAAAGGCCCTCGCCAACTGCTCGCTGATAGGAGAGCGAGACTAGTACTGGCCGTGTACCCGCGAGAAGGGTTGGCGAGATGGAACCTCGCGGGAAGCTTAAGGTGGTTTTTTGGGTTCGGCGAAGGGCGTTCTACGAACTCCCCTGCGCTCGACGAACTCCCCTGCGTTCGACGAACTCTCCCGCGTTCGTCGAGCTCATCCGTGATCGAGATCTGGCAAGCCAGCACCCCGCGGGCCGCTGGCAGCAGTGTTCTGAGTTCAACGAAGCGTGTTCTGCGGTCGACGAAGTCACGTTCAACAAATTGATCTGCGTTCGGAGAAGTTCCTTGTGTTCGACAAAAGGTGTTCTGTGCCCGACGAAGTTAAGAGGCGGTCTCGCAGGAAGGCTCGCGAGACGGGACCTCTGCGGATACCGCCAAAGGAGCCCAGCGATGTCTTCGCAGCGTAATTGCCGAGGAGAGGCATCGCAAGCAGGACTCGCGAGAAGGCCCGCGAGAGCTTCAATAGTGGTGTTCTCACAGATTCCTTGCCCATAGGCTGATAGGGCAAAATTACCCTGCTACCCTCGGTGGTCCGCCTTTAGCCTCTCCAAACAGCGGAGTTTGGCTGTTAGCAGACCCATTTGGGGTGCGGATAGTAAAATCAAAAGGCGGAATCCTGCTATTCGCAGGCTAGATCAGAAAAACCTATAAATAAGACCTAAAGGGCACCTTTGGAGGAGACTTCACTTCAGCTTCTCTGTCCTCAGGCTTTCCTTGGCTAGCATTTCCAGAGCTCTCTAAGGTGCCCGAGTCCCAGCTTTGGCTTAGGAGGGGAAGCGCTCAACGATCTTCCAGGTTAGTGGAGGGACCTCCTCGCTGTGACTAAGGTCTTAGTCCTTTTCCTAGTCTTCGGTTTACCTTCTCCGAGGGATCAGTAAGGGCTAGCTGCCCCTCATTTTGATGAGGGCCCCGAGCTTCACAAGAGGCCGAGAAATCAGTTTCAACATTTTGGTGTGGTGAGCGTGGAGCGTGTCTGGTCCAAGAAAGTTCCAAGGAGCGGATATGGCAGGAGGCGAGGATCAAGGCGAGGAGTTCAGCGAGTCACCGCAGGTGGTGACGCCGAGGATGTTCGCAGATTTCAGGAGGGAGGTGCTCGACACCTTCAGACTCACTATCGCGGCGCTGCGAAGCGAGTTTGCTACCCCAGCGCCTCAGGTGACCCCTCACACAACAGCGGTTGGCGAGAATGCCCCGGGGGGAAGGGTCGGGAAGGAAATCATCGGAGGTTCAGTGCAAGACCTAGAAGGATGAGTGCTGTTTTCCAGCCCGGCAGGCTCTGTGCCGGCGAGCTCTGTGCCGATGAGCTCTGTTCCGGCGAGCGAGGCGCAGGCGAGCGGGTGCCCGGAGGATACATCGACTGTGGGGGTGGTTCAGGTGAGCGCCGCTTTCGCAAGCGCGGTCCCGCGAGCCCAAGTCAGGCGAGAGAGCTCGGGGGGCATATGGAGCGAGAAAGGGTGGCAGGAGGGGGAAGCCCCTTTTGCAAGTTGGTGCTTTCTGCACCTGTCCCGGTAGGGTTCGGAGAGTGGGACAGGGTGTACTACAACGGCAGGGATGATCCTGTCCAGCACCTCCAGTCTTTCAAGGACTCGATCTCTATCAGGCCGATGTCGGATGCTTTCAAGTGTCGGCTATTCGCCGTCACCCATAAAGAGAAGGCCTGTGACTGGTTCCATCAACTCCCTAAAGGATCGATCTACGCCTTCGAGGATTTGCGCCGGAGCTTCTTGTTGCGATTCTCAACTTCAAAGAAGAGGAAGAGGGATGCTGAGTCTATCTTCAAAGTGAAGCAGGAGCCAAAGGAGTCATTGGCTCGCTACGTGGACCGGTTCCAGGGGAGGGTGCTGCTCACTCAGGAGATGCCTGGGTTTGCACTTCAGCTCGCCTTCATGGTCGGGCTGAGGGAAAGTTTCTTCAAAATGGCTCTGAAGAGGAAGGTCTCCGTCTCCTTCTTAGGAGCTGATGGAGAGGGTGGCGGAGGAGGTCGAGAGTGATGAGTCCAACTCGGAGCTCAACAAGAGGCTAGCAAAGCTCAGTGAGCCGGAGGTCAGGAAGCAGGAAGTAAGGAGAAGGGAAGAGCCCAGGGCCCCGGAGGGGGAGTGGAGGCAGCATGGCGGAGGAATGCAAGGTCAGGGAAGGGGTTACGGCCCAGGAAGGGTTAACTTCTGTGGAGGTCAAGGAAGACCCCACCAATTGGGATGGAGGCAGTGTCCGAGGCAGATGCCTCCCCCACCTCAGCAAGCCATGGCGATCAGACGGGGAAGAGGAGGAAGAGGAAGAAGAGAAGAGGCTCGAGAAGAAGCAGGAGCAGGGAGAAGGAGGAGGAATAGGATAGCGGAGGGCGAGACAGGGGACGTGACGTTGCCGTACTGTGACTTCCACGATGAGGAAGGTCACGCGACGGCCACTTGCCTAGAGTTCCTGGAAACAAAAAGGGGCCGAGTGCCCGCGCCGAGACAACAGCAACCGGTGAGAATCGAGGAGTTCGAACCTCGAGAGGATGAGGAGGAAAGGTGTGAAGACAGAGCTGATGTGGGGAGTAGCTGAGGGATCGGGGTGATCTATGGGGGGGGGGGAGGGGGGGGGGGGGGGGGGGGTAGGGGTGGAGGCAACCCGCAAGGCTAGCCTCCATACCATCTATCGGTGGAGCGTGGCCTCAACATCCACTGCTCCATCCCCAGGGGAGAAAATTACTTTCTCCCAGAAGGACATGCCAGGTCATGAAGACCCATTCTGCGATGCGCTGGTCATCCAGACCGCCATCGAGAACTTCACCATCTCGCGGATTCTAGTCGATAATGGGAGTTCGGTCAACGTCGTCTTCAAGAAGGCGTTTGACGAGATGAAGGTAGAGGCCAGGAGAGTGTTGGCCTCGGATGGTCCCCTGTTTGGTTTTTCGGGAGAAAGGAAGGAGGTAGAGGGTGGAGTGGGGCTCCATGTGACCCTCGGAGGGCAGTCCCGGAACTGCCACTTCGTGATAGTAGATGCCCCAAGCAGCTACAACGCCATCTTCGGATGGCCTCTCATCAGCGCGTTCTGATGCATCCCTTCCACCTTCCACCAATGTCTAAAGTTCAACGTGGGTGGAATCCAGGTCCGGGTCCGGGGAGACCCCAAGGTGGCGAGACAGTGCTACGTGATGGCTATCAACACCATCACCTGGATGGGAGAAGCAGAGGAGTGGGATAAAGTGATGGAGGAGGCGGCCGAAGCTGGAGGTGAGGAGGGAGTAGAGGAATGGATGGAGGAAGAGGAAGTTCATTCCCAGGAAGGGGTCGCTAAGAGGCCTGGGGCGGAGAGAGGAGAAGAAGAGGAGAAAGAAGAGGGTGCCCGGGGAGGAGGGGCGGAGGAGTTGATGATGGTAGGGGATGTTTGGAACAGTGCCCTGCAATGTTCTTGATTTGAAGAAGTGCTCAGCTCAATGATAAATGCAAGTTGTATTTGACATACCATCTAGTTCATGCTTGCAGGAATCGACAATATGTCATGTACTTTAGTCATTTTACCAAGTACTATACCGTCAAGAAGAACAGGTGATATCGTCGGCAATGCGTGCTTGTCGTCGTAATGACGGGCAGAGAGAAGCAAAGTATTCGTCGACCGCTGAGACGTAGCGAGATCGTCGAATAAAGGATGGAAAGTTCGTCGATTGCAGGATGTTGTTTGTCGAACGCAGAGATGACACAGGACATCGTCGTGTGGAACTCATGTCGTCGAGAGAACATATGTGTTGAATCCAAAATTGTCCCCACACCCCCGACGCTCAATCCCAGAGGAAAGAGAGGGGGTAGTGGTCGAGCAGCTGGTTACTTGAGTCGCAAATGAAGAGCTGAGTGAGAGAGAAGAAGATAGGGACGCTAGCTTGCGGCTAGGCCAGACTTCGTCCGCCGCGGAAAATGCCACTCCTGCGACGGGCTTTCCCTTTATTTAATAATCTGTATTACAGCTTGTTGTGTTTAGTACATGGAAACAGAATGATACAAGAGAGTTGCGAGTAAGAAAAGAGTAAGCCGCACGGGCTGTTTGCCGAGGCCGCCCAGATAGGTCGCTGAGGTCACCCAGACAGGTAGCCCGTATAGGTCGCTGAGGTCACCTGGATAAGTTGCTGAGGTCGCCCGGATAGGTAGCCCGGATAGGTCGCTGAGGTTGCCTGGACAGGTTGCCCGGACAGGTCGCTGAGGTCTCCTCGACTGGTCGCCCGGATAGGTCGCTGAGGTCGCCTAGACTGGTAGCCCAGAAAGGTCGCTGAGGTCTCCTGGACAGGTCGCCCGGACAGGTCGCTGAGGTCGCCTGGATAGGTCGCCCGGACAGGTCGCTGAGGTCGCCTAGACTGGTGACCCAGACAGGTCGCTGATAGGAGCGGTCTGGTTGTTTCTAGCCGCCAGTTCTTCCCCCAACTTGCCTCTCCATTGTTCATGGTCAAGGGTCCTATTTATAGGCTCTGGGTCGATGTCGTCACCTCCGGTGAGACGGTGACTGGAGCTCTACCCGTGCGGTGTGAAGGAGGAGGCCGCCTACTCGCACGGTATGAAGGAGGAGGCCGCCTACCCGCGCGGTCTGAAGGAGGAGGCCGCCTACCTGCGCGGTCTGAAGAAGGAGGCCGCCTACCCGCGCGGTCTGAAGGAGGAGGCCGCGTACCCGCGCGGTCTGAAGTAGGAGGCCGCCTACCCGCGCGGTTTGAAGGAGGAGGCCGCCTACCCGCGCAGTTTGAAGGAGGAGGCCGCCTACCCGTGCGGTTTGAAGGAGGAGCCCGCCTACCCGCGCGGTCTGAAGAAGGAGGTCACCTACCCACGCGATCTGAAGGAGGAGGCCGCCTACCCGCGCGGTCTAAAGGAGGAGGCCGCCTACCCGCGCGGTCTGAAGGAGGAGGCCGCCTACCCGCGCTGTCTGAAGGAGGAGTCCGCCTACCCGCGTGGTCTGAAGGAGGAGTCCGCCTACCCGCGCGGTCTGAAGGAGGAGGCCGTCTACCCACGCGGTCTGAAGGAGGAGGCCGCCAACCCGCGCGGTCTGAAGGAGGAGGCCGCCTAAACGCGCTGTCTGAAGGAGGAGGCCGCCTACCCGTGCGGTCTGAAGGAGGATGCCGCCTACTCACGCGGTCTGAAGTGGGAGGCCGCCTACTCGCGCGGTCTGAAGGGGAAACGCAGAAAAAACCTCCTCGGAGAGGATCGCCGATTTCTGGGTAAACATAATCCCCGCATTTTTTCAAGTTCCATATAGAACTTCGAAAAAGTAGGACTTACCCACGAAAATTGTGATCCGCCTCTCACAAATTGCTAGAAAAAGAGAAGGAGAGAGACCAAGTACCTGATGCCTTTCCAAAAAAGAACTTGCGAATACTTACTCTACGAGGGAGAAGGGTTAAGGCACTTATAAAAAGGAAAAGAGTCTTGCAAGTACCTGATCATGCCTTGCCAATAGATGCTAACCTCCGCAAGGCAAAAGTTAGAGCATGCAGAAAGATATAGGAACAAGCGAGTACCTGAAGAAAACTCGCGATCACCTGCTAATATTTGCAAAAGAGAAAATAAAGCAGGTATAAAAGAATATAACGCGAGTACCTGAAGAAAACTCGCGATCACCTACTAATCTCTGCAAAAGAGAAATTAAAGCACGTATAAAAGAATATAACGCGAGCACCTGAAGAAAACTTGCGATCACCTGCTATTCTCTGCAAAAGAGAAATTAAAGCAGGTATAAAAGAATATAACGCGAGTACCTGAAGAAAACTCGCGATCACCTGCTAATCTCTGCAAAAGAGAAATTAAAGCAGGTATACAAGAATATAACGCGAGTACCTGAAGAAAACTCGCGATCACCTGCTAATCTCTGCAAAAGAGAAATTAAAGCAGGTATAAAAGAATATAACGCGAGTACCTGAAGAAAACTCACGATCACCTGCTAATCTCTGCAAAAGAGAAATTAAAGCAGGTATACAAAAATATAATGCGAGTACCTGAAGAAAACTCGCGATCACCTGCTAGTTTCTGCAAAAGAGAACTCAAAACAGGTATAAAAGAATATAACGTGAGTACCCGAAGAAAACTCGCGATCACCTGTTAGTTTCTACAAAATAGAACTCAAAGCAGGTATTAAAGAATATAACGCGAGTGCCTGAAGAAAACTCGCGATCACCTGCTAGTTTCTGCAAAAGAGAACTCAAAGCAGGTATATAAAATATAACGCGAGTACCTGAAAAGAACTCGCGATTACCTGCTAATTTTTGCAAAAGAGAGCTCAAAGCAGGTATATAAGATATAACGCGAGTACCTGAGGAAAACTCGCAACCACCTATTCATCTTTTCATATAAACATCTATAGAAAAGAAGTTTTTGGATGTCTCGATACAATATGGTGATATTCACCTCATTTGTAAGCAAGAAGCTAGCATAGCATCTGTATCATATGCAAAAGAAGCAGTAATGCTCAATTGGAGCAACCACTATAATGTGGATATAAAGATGAAACTGTAATGGGGCGACCATCAAAAGATGGGTTCAATTGCTTTTAAAGATTTGGGCGACCATCGAAAGATGGGTTTGATTGCCTTTAAAGATTTTGGCGACCATCAAGGAGATGGGTTTGATTGCCTTTTTAGATTTTGGCGACCATCAAGGAGATGGGTTTGATTGCCTTTAAAGATTTTGGCGACCATCAAGGAGTTGGGTTTGATTGCCTTTAAAGATTTTGGCGACCATCAAGGAGATGGGTTTGATTGCCTTTAAAGATTTTGGCGACCATCAAGGAGATGGGTTTGATTGCCACAACATTCACAACCATATTCAACCACGTACGCATTTGAAGGAAAGAACTAATGCAAACATAACTGAAAGAGCTTTAGCCTTAAGACAAACCTTTTTGCCAATGAAAATAGATCTAACATCGAGTGAATGACCAATATTGCTAGAAAAGACTTTGCAATCATATTTTTAAGCAACATATTCCCTCAGTTTGCTTTCTTTTAGTAACTTCTCTACAAGCTTATGTAGAGCACGACACTTTCTGTATCATGACCCACACACATGTGGTATTGACAAAACAAGTCCTTGTGACAATTCCTATGATCAGGTCGCATGAGAGA
Organism: Dactylorhiza incarnata; assembly: GCA_033032865.1. Taxonomy (NCBI): domain Eukaryota; kingdom Viridiplantae; phylum Streptophyta; class Magnoliopsida; order Asparagales; family Orchidaceae; genus Dactylorhiza; species Dactylorhiza incarnata. The sequence continues at coordinate 8,771,606 of JAWHQI010000068.1, forward strand.
AGGTCTCGTAAAACCAGGTTCTTGCTGGATAATGTGAAGAACTTCTTTCATTGAGATAGTTAAACTTGTAAACCTTCCTCGGAACTTATCTTGCTTATTTGGGCGAGGGGAATTGCATGACTTGTAATCATAAGCCTGAGTTGAGATATGAGGGTTGACAAGACATAGCTCTGATTGATTTAGCTGCAGGATACTTGGAGAAGAAGATAGACGCTCATAATCATGGCATATTTCACGTATAGATGATAAGTTGGGACCTTGTTCATATTCCAACAAATAGCCACTGCCATTGATAGGAAGATGATCATCAAAGGAATAATCCTTCTGTTGTTGTTGCGACTTCTGAACTAAAGAAGCAAAATAATTAGGGTTTGTATCCTCACCCTTAATGAACTGATTTGCTATTTCAATAAGATGAGCATAAGATTCTGGCTCATTCATGGTGACTTCGAACATAAGAGGACCTTCTCAGAGACCATTAATTAAGGCATGTTTAAAGAGACTTTGATCAGCATTAACAACATCAAGGATTTCTTTTTGAAAGCGATCGATGAAGTGAGCTGTGGATTCGTTATCCATTTGCTTGATCTTAAAAAGAGCCGGTAGACCTCTCTTACGCTTCCTTAAAGTACTGAACCTTGAGTAAAATTCTCTTCGAAGATCCCCGAAGCAATTGATCGATTGAGGTGGTAAATGATAGAACCAATCCAGAACTAGATCATCAAAAGTCATGATGAGAAGTTTACACTTGATACCATCTGATAGAGTTCTTAGTGAAGTAGCCTCCTTAAAGACTTGCAGATGAAAAACCGGATCACTCATTCCAGAATAGACTGGTAGATGAGGCTCTTTGAAATCATTTGGAACTACTTCCCAATGAATTTTATATGATAATGGGGAAGGTTCTTGTTCTTCTCCTGCAGGAACTATTAGTCTATCAAGTAGGTAAGGGGGATCACCCATACTAACCTTATGTGACTCATGATAGGGAACGGAGAGTTCTACTACTTCAGGTTGTAACAAATGTTCTAGATGATTGCTAGAAGGCTTGTCATTAATAGCTGCTGAAGTATTGAGTTGAGAATCTACTTGTCTTTCGAGGTGGGCAATCTCTGCTAATAGGGAGTTGATGTCGCTACCTTGGAAAGGAACTTCAAGATGATTGGAAGGATGCTCGAGGCCTTCTGACGGATGATCCATGAAAACAGGAATTGCCGAAAGAGAAAAACCGAAATAACTTTCAAACAGAGCTGAATTTCTGAAATCTAAGCGCTAAAAAGTGCCTTAATGGGGAACCCGGTTCAATTTTTGGATAGCTCAGCTCGAGCCGGTCTCAACAGGCTTTGAATTTCTGAATTCCAACACCCGGATCAAAAGTTATGGCCGTTTTAAAATTGAATGTATTTTAGGCCAAATCTCGTGTCTTCATCGCAACTGATGTTCATCAACCACTCGCTATCTGAAGGTCACGTGTTTCTGTTGAATCCAAAATTGTCACCACACCCCCGACGCTCAATCCCAGAGGAAAGAGAGGGGGTAGTGGTCGAGCAGCTGGTTATTTGAGTCGTAAATGAAGAGCTGAGTGAGAGAGAAGAAGAGAGGGCCGCTAGCTTGAGGCGAGGCCAGACTTCGCCCGCCGCGGCAAATGCCACTCCTGCGATGGGCTTTCCCTTTATTTAATAATCTGTATTACAGCTTGTTGTGTTTAGTACATGGAAACAGAATGATACAAGAGCGTTGCGAGTAAGAAAAGAGTAAGTTGTGTGGGCTGTTTGCCGAGGCTGCCCGGACAGGTCGCTGAGGTCGCCCGGACAGGTAGCCCAGACAGGTCGCTGAGGTCGCCTGGACAGGTCGCCCGGACAGGTCACTGAGGTTTCCCGGACAGGTAGCCAGGACAGGTCACTGAGGTCGCCTGGACAGGTCGCCCAGATAGGTCGCTGAGGTCGCCTAGACTGGCCGCCCGGATAGGTCGCTGAGGTCGCCTAGACTGGTAGCCCGGATAGGTCGCTGAGGTCGCCTGGACAGGTCGCCCGGACAGGTCTCTGAGGTCACCTTGATAGGTCGCCCTGACAGGTCGCTGAGGTCGCCTAGACTGGTTGCCCAGACAGGTCGCTGATAGGAGCAGTCTGGTTGTTTCTAGCCGCCTGTTCTGCCCCCAACTTACCTCTCCATTGTTCATGGTCGAGGGTCCTATTTATAGTCTCTGGGTCGATGTCGTCACCTCCGGTGAGATGGTGACTGGAGTTCTACCCGAGCGGTCTGAAGGAGGAGGACGCCTACCCGTGCGGTCTGAAGGAGGAGGTCGCCTACCCGCGCGGTCTGAAGGAGGAGGCCGCCTACCCGCGCGGTCTGAAGGAAGAGGTCGCCTACCCGCGCGGTCTGAAGGAGGAGGCCGCCTACCCGCGCGGTCTGAAGGAGGAGGCCGCCTACCCGCGCGGTCTGAAGGAGAAGTCCGCCTACCTGCGCGGTCTAAAGGAGGAGGCTGCCTACCCGCGCGGTATGATGGAGGAGGCCGCCTACCCGCGCGGTCTGAAGGAGGAGGACGCCTACACGCGCGGTCTGAAGGAGGAGGCTGCCTACCCGCGCGGTCTGAAGGAGGAGGCCCCCTAACCGCGCGGTCTGAAGGAGGAGGCCGCCTACCCGCGCGGTCTGAAGGAGGAGGCAGCCTACCCACGCGGTCTGAAGGAGGAGGCCGCCTAGCCGCGCGGTCTGAAGGAGGAGGCCTCCTACCCACGCGGTCTGAAGGAGGAGGCCGCCTACCCGCGCGGTCTGAAGGAGGAGGCCGCCTACTCGCACGGTCTGAAGGGGGAGGTCGCCTACTCACGCGATCTGAAGGGGAAACGCAGAAAAAACCTCCTCGGAGAGGATCGCCGATTTCTGGGTAAACAATATGATTACGACGACACAATGCAAGAAGGAAGCTCACGACGACACTGTCAAAGAAAGAAGATCGTCGTATATACCGAATCGCCAGGATATCTTTTATCGTCGAGATACCACCATCTGAGGCAGAAGGAAGATCGCGACGACAAAGTCAGAAACAGCTTGCCGTCGCAATCATGCAAATATCTTCAAGACAGAATTCAAATCTTGCGGACATGATGTCATCAATTAATGCCGCCGCCTGATCGTCCAATTAGCGCGTGCTCTTATGGAATGGGCGTCTGACATTAAAGTACAACAGATGTTACCGTTATGCGGCTCATCTGTCCTTTAAAAGGGAACAGTGTTGCCCTAGAAAAGGGGGCTTGCTGTGCATGAAAAAAAATGTGAAAAAAGAATCCCGCGGCTCTTCAATACAACAGTATTTTTCAGCGGACAAGAAAGAGAACAAGATTCAAGGGTTCTCATAAGAATCAGTCATCTCCATTGACTGAGAAGTCGCCGTTCAACATTAGGCTAAAGTAAAAGATTGAAGAAGGAGCTGAGCCATAAAGATCAAATCTAAAGCATCCTCTTCAACCGTAAGAAGCCGATCTCCATTAGGCTAAGAAGCCGTTCTCCATCAGGCTAAGTTGTCGATCAACATCTGGCAGAAGAAATAGTTTTCTTTACTGTATTCTCTTGTAAGGCTTGCGGGCCGAACCATCTAGCTTGAGGGCTGGAGAGCTGTGAGGCTTGAGGGACAGGGCAGTGCTCTTGCGGGTGCGTCTTGTCGAGCTTGCGGGATCGGGGGCAGTAGGGGCTTGAGGGCTTAGGCTGTTGGGACTTGCGGGTCCTTGTTGTAGGGCTTGAGGGCCTGAGTGTCGAGCTTGCGAGCTCGGGGGCAGTAGGGGCTTGCGGGCCTAGGCTATTGGGACTTGCGGGTCCGAGGTGTAAGGCTTGAGGGCCTGAAGTTTTTGGCGGCGTTTGCCGAGCCCAGCACACTGCAGGGTAGGCGCAGAGAGAGAGAGGACTACTCAAGACACCCGGTCTTGAGGAACCTCTATAGATCGTTGTGTGCTTTCTGTGGTTTATTCATTATTTCTTAGATCTATTAACCAGAAAGTACGAAAAACCTAAAGGGGGATATTATAAATAGAAAAACCCATTCACCCCCCTCTAGGTGATTAAGTAGACACCCTAATAAACAACAAGTGGTATCAGAGGGATGTTGTTCAAAGAAAAGCTTAACAGCTTGAACAGATCTGCCAACGGGTGTCTAAGCATCACTAGTATGGAGTCAAGAATAGCTATCTGCTCCAGAGAGAACTTTGCCATTTGGAAAGTCAGAGCAAGAATATTCATGGAGGCGATGGATCCAAGAATGTTTTTGATTGTTCAAAGTGGTCCCTCTATGACAATGTTAAAAGATGAAACTCCTCTTGCCAGCTTGGACAAAGAAGCTAGAAGCATTCTAGCTGGTGCAGTAGATCTGGCAACACATCAGAAGCTGAGTCGTTGCTCAACAGCAAAATACATGTGGGACTTCTTAGAAGTTCTCATGGAAGGGTCAGAGGAAGATTTTGAAGAAGAGACCTCTCATGAAGAGGTATGCATCAGAGCATCACTGACTACTTCAGACAGTGAATCAGAAGATGATGAATGCTCTGGAGAAAAGAGAGGATAAGAGCACCCCTGTCCCCTACAGACTGTGAATCTGTGTATGAAGAGGTTCATGGACTGATGGCACTATCAGATGAAGAAGATCATGATGAATTGCATCATGTTTAGGTATGCACCACTCACACATCTTTACTACCTGCTTCATTTAAGAAAACCAAGAGTGCTTCAGAGAATTATTTATCTTCTGAAGATGATGCAGAAGACTGCTCATCATGCAACAATAAGAACCATGCTGATCTATTAGAACAGTTTGGTGATCTCTTGGAAGCTCTGAGGAAAAGCAAGATGCTTGTTAAGAAACAAGCTAGGGAGCTAGAATCACTCAAGCCTTATAGGGTTGAGTTAGATGAGGGAACTGGGTATGTCCTATTGTAAGGACACCAATCCAAATGAGCTCAAGAAAATCATAGACAAACTTTATGCTGAGAGAAGCCAAAGGGAAGAACTTATCAAGAAACTTGAGAGTGATCTTCTTAAGGAAAGAAGCTTGGTAGCTCAACTCTCTAAGCCCAAAACTATCCTGCCCATCTTTGACACCTTCTCATCCCATAAAAATAGGAGGGGTTAGGTTACAGGGAAGGGGCAACAGATGCTGGGAATGGAGAAAGGGGCAAAACTAAAGCAAAGCCTCACACCACCTTTCAGAAGGTAGTGCTTCCCTCAAATAGGCATGATCAGGACAGTGTCCATGGTCACTGGATGAATGGAAGCTCCACTAGTCATGAAAATGCTCCTGACTATGGAAAGAGAAAGGGCATGGGGATGAGTGCATTAAAGGCTCCCCATGAGGAAATTCAAATGGCCCATCATGGACAATTTGTATTTGGTGTCCCATCCCCCACTCTCAAGGATAAAGGAGCAACATTTTCTCAATCCCTTCCAGATAAGAAGCAGACTAATAGCCCCAGTATGATCAATTCTCACTTGAACATATCTGACGCCATCAACACCCTGTCAGCTACCAAGCTGACATATGTTGCTGACAAATAGATAAAATCAAGAAGAAACAATGATACTAGAGCAGCTAGTCAGCTCTTGGCTAAGAAAGATAGGAAGAATGCTGCTGCCTTCTCTACTGAACAGACTTCAAAAATTGTTCAGAAAAGAAGGTACAACATCCATGAATGTTGGTGCTGTGGCAAAGTGGGACACTTTGACATCGACTGTTGGCACAACCCTAGTGTGCTTAATGCAAAGGAGAGACCTCCTGGACTGGCTGCAGTGAGTAGAGGGATTCCCTATAATGCTAACAAGAACCTAGGGCCCAAGTCACCTAGGGTTCCTAAGGGATATTAAATCTGTTTTGCAGGATAGTCCAATTATCCAATCAAAAGTAAACAAGGCTAATGGACAATGAGTTCTCCAGGCTCAACTCTGGACTAAGAAAAACTCACCACATACTAAGGTGCACTAATCTAGGGGGAGCTGGAAGTAAAGATAAGTGGACATTCCATCGAAGGGGAGCAACTGGCTCAAGGAGACTTAGAGGCCAAGGTGAAGGTAACCATGTTAATGTTTATCCCATAAACACATCTTCATCTAATATTGTAAAGGTAATCTTTCAAAAACCATATCGTTGGAATGGTCATTAGTATCGTCGAAAGACCTACATTACGACGATACCCAATCGTCAGCGGACTCTTAATTAGGTCTAAGATTAATCAATACAGCTAAACAAGAGTTAGTCAGACATTTAACGAATGACACTTCAACTTCCAACTCGGAGACTATAAATAAGGTCAAATGTCTTAATGTTAAAACGCTCTCTACATTAGCCCTAAAAAGCCGTCGTGTTCCCCACGCCATCTAAGAGTGAACGAGTCGATTGAACTGAAATCCTCTGGAATCAAAAATATGGCGCCAAAGAAGGAAGATCTTCTATTCGAAGGATGTGAAGTGGTGAGGAATGGATTCTCAGAAGGCTCAGAAGAAATCCAGGGCACCATTAAGCTGCTCGAGACCATCGGCCTGGAATACGCCCTCTCTGAGCCCACAGTAATATTAAGAAGAGAAGTGCTGGAGTTCTACTCGAATGCCAAGGGTGGCTCAAAGGGAACATCTGTGAAGAGCGTAATCAATGGGATAAGTGTCAAGGTAAACCCTAAAAGATTGAACACGGCTCTTCGGATGCCGGTCTTTGCCAATGGGGAGGAAGATGAAAAGATCACCCAGGAAGACCTTGGCAAGGCTCTGGCATGGTGCGGACACTCCAGCAAGACCTATGGATCTCTAGAAAGGAAGAGCTTCAATCAGCAAGGAAAGCTGATGGCGGACATAGTGGGAAAGGCCCTCCTCTGCAAGGTAGGGTCGCATGATAGAATATCCAAGCCCATGTTCGAAATAATGGCAAGGATAATTCTGTGTAAGAAGACCAATTGGGGTCAGCAAATTTTTAAGAGGATCCAAGAAAGCTTTCAGGCCCCGAATCTTGGAAGATTTCTATCACTTTATCTTCTGCTTTCCTACCCTGAAAGCTTCAACAAAAAGTATGGAGTCAAAATACATCACATGAAAAGAATGGACATCAAAATCCTTGCAAGATGGGAGAAAACTCTGACTAAGCCTCCCACGAAGACAGAAACGGCGGAAGATGGAAAGAGGAAGGGAGAAAGCTCATCTGAAGAGATTAAGTCAGGGAACAGCTCTCCTCCATCTGGCTCAGAGGCAGCTGCAGAAACAGGGAATGTCGCTCTCCATACCTCTGATCTAAGTCAAGGATTCAGGATATCTGCAGGCACAAATCCAAGAAGTGCTGAAACTGAGGGGGAGAAAACCAATGAGATCCCTGCTCAAGTAGAAATAGTGATCCAAAAGATCATATGGGATAAGGATGCTGAACATTCTGAGTCTGCAATGCAAGAGGACAATCAAGAAATCCCTGCTGATGGAACTAGCAGTGATCAGCAAGGTCCTGAAAAGGTGAGTATGCCAAGCCACTCACCAATAGGAAAATCTCTATCTCCAATACTGGAAGGGGATGAAGAAGAGGATCAAGAGGGATCATCTACAGAGAATAGACAACAAGATCCCTCCCTTCTATCTCAAATAAAGATGCTCCTGGAAGAGCAAAGGACAAAACTAGAAAGACATGTCACCTCTGCCATCAATGATCTAAGAAAGGAACTGTCTACTGAAACAGCAAACCTAAGAAATGATGTGAAAAGCCTAAAATATTACAATACCCGCTCTCACAAAGCTCTAATTCACCTAGGGATCAATCAGACATCGATTATCGGCAGCATAGAAAAGGCCTATGTTGCATCAACCAAGAGAATGGCTTAACACAAAGCTGACATCAAAGAAAGTCTAGATCAACAAAATAAAGATTTAGATAGTCATCTGCTGGAAACCAAGAATTACTTGGAAGCTGGAAATCACATGCTCAAAAACAAGATATTAGCCTCCAAAGAGAACCTCCAAAAGGGATATCTGAAGAAATCATCAAGGGGGAGAGATCAATGATAAAGGCCAGCAATGATCATGCCATCTGGACCTCGAATACTATTAGGGAAGCAGTGAATATTCCTTCCCTATATTATGACGAGCCTACCGTAGGTCCCTGTACAGATATGGAGAAAGAAATAATTGAGTCTGAAGAAATTAGAAAGAGAAAGTACAGGGAAGAGATGGAGAAAAAGGAGCAGGAAGTCGGTACCAAGAAAGCAAAGAGAGCTGCTGATACGAATGCACCAGATATATATGGTTAAATATAGAAAAGTCAAAACTCTTCTGAACATTTGGCACTAATTATAAATGAAGAAATATTTGTCAAAATTCTGTGTTTACTTAATTTTGCTGAAATGTCATCATAACGTGCTTATCTGCTTAAATGTTAATATCAGTTATGACAATGGCACTTATCATTGAGTGGGTTATGACTTCTTCAAATAAGGGGAGATTGTTGGGAACAGTGCCCTGCAATGTTCCTGATTTGAAGAAGTGCTCAGCTCAATGATAAATGCAAGTTGTATTTGACATACCATCTAGTTCATGCTTGCAGGAATCGACAATATGTCATGTACTTTAGTCATTTTACCAAGTACTATATCGTCGAGAAGAACAGGTGATATCGTCGGCAATGCGTGCTTTTCGTCGTAATGACGGGCAGAGAGAAGCAAAGTATTCGTCGACCGCTGAGACGTGGCGAGATCGTCGAATGAAGGATGGCAAGTTCGTCGAACGCAGAGATGACACAGGACATTGTCCTGTGGAACTCATGTCGTCGAGAGAACATATGATTACGACGACACAATGCAAGAAGGAAGCTCACGATGACACTGTCAAAGAAAGAAGATCGTCGTATATACCGAATCACCAGGATATCTTGTATCGTCGAGATACCACCATCTGAGGCAGAAGGAAGATCGCGGCGACAAAGTCAGAAACAGCTTGCCGTCGTAATGATGCAAATATCTTCAAGACATAATTCAAATTTTGCGGACGTGATGTTAACAATTAATGCCGCCGCCTGATTGTCCAATCAGCGCGTGCTCTTATGGAGTGGGCGTCTGACATTAAAGGACAATATATGTTACCGTTATGCGGCTCATCTGTCCTTTAAAAGGGAACAGTGTTGCCCTAGAAAAGGGGGCTTGCTGTGCAAGAAAAAAAATGTGAAAAAGAATCCCGCCGCTCTTCAATAGAACATTATTTTTCAGCGGAGAAGAAAGAGAACAAGATTCAAGAGTTCTCAAAAGAATCAGTCATCTCCATTGACTGAGAAGTCGCCATTCAACATCAGGTTAAAGTAGAAGATTGAAGAAGGAGCTGAGCCGTAAAGATCAAATCTAAAGCATCCTCTTCAACCATAAGAAGCCGATCTCCATCAGGCTAAGAAGTCATTCTCCATCAGGCTAAGTTGCCGATCAACATCTGGCAGAAGAAGCAGTTTTCTTTACTGTATTCTCTTGTAAGGCTTGCGGGCCGAACCATCTAGCTTTAGGGCTGGAGAGCTATGAGGCTTGAGGGCCAGGGCAGTGCACTTGCGGGTGCGTCTTGTCGAGCTTGCGGGCTCGGGGGCAGTAGGGGCTTGAGGGCTTAGGCTGTTGGGACTTGCGGGTCCATGTTGTAGGGCTTGAGGGCCTGAGTGTCGAGCTTCCGAGCTCGGGGGCAGTATGGGCTTGCGGGCCTAGGATGTTGGGACTTGCGGGTCCGAGGTGTAAGGCTTGAGGGCCTGAAGTTTTTGGCGGCGTTTGCCGAGCCAAGCACACTGCTGGGTAGGTGCAGAGGGAGAGAGGACTACTCAAGACACCCGGTCTTGATGAACCTCTATAGATCGTTATGTGCTTTCTGTGGTTTATTCTTTATTTCTTAGATCTATTAACCAGAAAGTAAGAAAAACCTAAAGGGGGATATTATAAAAAGAAAAACCTATTCACCCCCCCCCCCCCCCTCTAGGTGATTAAGTAGACACCCCAATAAACAACATGTGAGGGAGAGACGGAGTAAGGAGCCCAAGCGCTCGCTTGCGGCGGAGAGAAGGAAAGTTTTTGGGGAGAGCAATCTAGGCTGGAGGCCGTGGATGAGGTCATAGAGCTTGAGGTCACCACTCGTCTCAGGGTGGTGGAGAAGGTCCGAGTCAGCAGAGAGCTCAGTTCGGAGGAGCAGGCTGAGATCCTAGCCTGCGTTCAGAAGAATGTGGATGTCTTCGCTTGGAGCACCGTGGAGATGCCCGGTATCGAGGCGGATGTGGCTTGCCACCACCTCAACCTCGACCCCAGCACCCGCCCCATCTGTCAAAAGAGGAGAGCCATAGCAGACAAGCTGGAAGGACCCATCCGAGAGGAGGTGGGTAAGCTCCTGCAGGCAGGTTTTGTATCAGAGATCCAGTATCCAGTCTGGGTCTCCAACGTGGCCATGGTGAAGAAAGGAGGAGGTAAATGGAGAATGTGTATCGATTTTTCACTACTTAATAAATCATCCCTGAAAGATTGCTACCCCCTGCCTAGAATCGACGCGCTGGTTGACTCAGCCGTCAGTTTCCCTGTAATTTCTTTCTTAGAGTCTTTTTCAGGTTATCATCAGATCCGCATGCACCCCCCGGACTTTAAGGATGTTTCCTTCATCACGGGGGATGGATGTTACAATTATAAGATGATGCCCTTCGGGCTCAAGAACGCAGGAGCCACGTACCAAAGAATGATGGATAGGATCTTCTGAGATCAAAAGGGGAGAAACCTGGAGGTCTACATCGATGATCTCAAGGTAAAGAGTTGGGACCTTGAGGCCCACCTCCGAGACCTTGAAGAGACCTTCAAGACTTTGCGGAAGTATAAGATGAAGCTCAACCCCTTGAAATGTGTCTTCGGGGCTAGCCGAGGGAAATTCCTAGGTCACCTGCTCACCCCAGCGGGGGTGGAGCCAAACCCAGACAAGGTTAAGGCAATAATGGAGTTGGGATTGCCCAGAAATTCGAAGGAGGTTCAAAGCCTCATTGGAAAGCTGGTCGGACTCAGTAGGTTCCTCTCCAAGGTGGGAGACAAGTGTGCACCCTTTTTCAAGGTGTTAAGGGGAAACAAAAAAATTGAATGGACCCCGGAGTGCGAGGGAGCCTTTTAGGCTCTGAAAGAGCAACTCACCCAAACTCCCCTACTCCAAGAGCCGAGACCGGGAGATGACCTATCCCTATACCTGGGGGTAGGCTCGGAAGAAGTAAGTTCAATATTGGTCTGGGAGGAGGGGAGAAGGCAATTCCCGATCTACTAGGTCAGCCGAGTGCTGAGGAAGGCGGAGCTCCGGTACCCGATTCTGGAAAAGTTGGCCTTTGCGTTGGTAGTGGCGGCCTGGAGGCTACGGCCTTACTTTCAGGCACATTCCATCAAGGTAGTGACTGATCACCCACTTCGCAAAGTCATGGAAGGGGTGGAGCAATCGGGAAGGTTGGCAAAATGGTCCGTGGAGCTGAGTGAGTTCAATGTTACGTTCGTACCCAGGACATCGATCAAGGCCCAAGCAGTGGCAGACTTCATGGCTGACTATGCAACCGAAGTGGGGGAGCATGAATCCCCCCCAGTGGCATGGAATATGTCAGTGGATGGCGCTTCAGGAAAGCACTCCTATGGAGGGGGAATCATCCTGGTGAGCCCCTAAGGGACAAAGATCGCACAAGCTTTGAACATCCACTTCCCGATTACCAACAACCAAGCAGAGTACGAGGCGGTGATAGCTGGCCTACGGTTAGCTCAGTGATATTGATTTTGCGGTTTTGAAATTTAGTGAAGATTTGAGATTTTCTCCAAAACTATATCCGATAAAGGCAAGTGTACCTTATCGTCTATAGTATAGGATATTTAGGAATATCAAGGTCGTATTCCACGGGGCGCGTTGATTACTTCTACTTCGAGGAAAATCGCCATTATCTTATCGATGAAAGTTTGATTGGTTTGTTTTTTCTTAAGTAAAATTAAAACTAATTGCAAGCTAAATGAAAGGATTAAACGTTGCATGAAAAGAAAGAGAAATTGACATTGCAAAAAAAAGATATAACTAAGGAGAGAAAGATTGACATTGCATGAAAAGGAAGAAATTACTTAAGGAGAAAGCGAACATGAAAGAGAAAACTAATTTTATTGAAAATCAAAGAACTATTACAAACCTTAATTTAAGAGTGCAAGGCTAAGGAAAGTAAAGATTACAAACTTGAGAAAACTAGTGCATGAAAACTACATTCAAAACATTGCATGAATTTGAAAGGGAAGAGAACATGAAAGCCTTAAGAAACATGAACATCAACTTGAAAAACTCACTCTCAGCTCTAACAGCACCTCCACATCTCCAAATTTCTGAACCCTGGACTCAAGGAGAGCCTCTGAATTTATAGGAAAAAATTTCAGATTACACGCCCTCGGTCACGGGCGTGACCTAGGGCGTGACTGCACTATTCACATCGGATCCGACAGCGGCGTGGCGTTCTGGACGGCGCGGCGAAAAGTGACATGTCACAGGCGTGACATGTCGGGTCACGGCCGTGACTTTGGACGGCTGCATTAAATGCGGTGTGGGCTGGAATTCGGCGTGGCGGCGAAGCAGAGATCACGTGAGAAAGTCGCGGCGTGACTCAAGTTGACTTCTCGACTGCAGCTCCACGTCTCGACGGCGGCTCTACGTGGAAGATTCTAAGATTACACGCCCCCGGTCACGGGCGTGACTTTGGGTCACGGGCGTGACCTGGGGCGTGATGATGAGTCCTGATCATATACACTTTTATGGACTCATCTGGGCCATCTATTTAGTCTTTTCACTGCACTTTAGCCCTGTTTTAGCTCATATTGGTCATTCTATGCTAGGTGCACTTATAGGCCCTATTTGGTGTAAATTCGTATCTTTCTTCGTTATTAGTTTTCTTGTGCTGATTAAGTTCCACTTTCAGTGGCGAGATTGGTGTCGTATGCTGGAACGGGAGTCGTGCAGGTAGTACCGGTACAATTATGTACAGGAACACTGCGCACGATCACTGGTTCTATTGCGCACGACCACTGGTCGTGCGCCGCTGATCGTGTGCGCTTAACCTTATTTTTCTGAGTTCTGTTTCGAGCAGTGCGCACGACGATCTATGATAATGCGCACGACCACCGGTCGTGCGCCACTGTTCGTGCGCACTTATCATCAATTTTATGAGTTCTGTTTCGGCTAGTGCGCACGACCACCTACGATAGTGCGCACGACCGTCGGTCATGCGCCACTGGTTGTGCGAACATGTAATTTTATAATTTCTGCCTTTGCAGGTTCCGTCCAGGCAGAGCGCACGGTCACCGAATTCTAGTGCGCACGACCACTGGTCGTGCGCCAACGACCGTGCGCACTGTTTATTCCAGCGCCTATAAAACGACCTGCTCGCGAATTAGGTCGGGGATCCGCATTTTTTCGCCGTTTCTTGCGCAGTTCTGCCCATTTTCGCCCCTCCATCGTTGCCCACCATCTAGAGGTGCTCCGGGCTTGTTCTTCACGCCAATCTTGAGCCGGAGTTTCCTCTCGGCCTCCTCTTTCATCCAAGAGCTCCAAAGGAAGACCTAGCCGCCATTACCATCAAGCAAGAGGAAGTTTGCAACCTCTATCGGATCGTGACACGAAGAAGACGGGTCCATTGGGAGGTGTGACAGCCCTTCTCTACAACGAGACTTCGGATTCGGTTGATTTCGTGCCTTATTCTTCTCTTATTGATGTGTATATGTTTTAGATCTCATTATTGTGATGAAGTGGCACTTAAACTAGTTGTATTTCTATTTATTTCATGTCTATGTGAAATATTTGTTGTTTGAGTTGCTTGAGGTGCGCCCCATTCCATCCTCCATCCCGCAGTCACGTTCATGTGCCGCACTAGCAATTGCTAGTGGCGTGCTTGTCGAAGAGGTGCTTACTACCCTCACTCTGCTAGCTTACTCGTCCATCCGCCTACCGAAGCGTGGCATCGCAGCCCGCATTCCATCTCGCCTAACGAAGCAGTGCGCTCAAGGCCTGCACTGTTCGATTCCGCTTGCCTACTCGTCCATCCGCCCTTTCGACACAGCGCGCTCAAGGCCTGCCTAGTCTCCATCCCGCCAAGCGAAGCATTGCATAGCGGCATTGCATAGGAGTAGTTGATAGCTTTTATTTTATTTTCCAAAAGCCAACCCAACTCCCCCGCATTCCATCCGATTTAAGGACTTCAATCTCAAGTCCTTCCTCGAAACCTAACTCCACCTTACTGTGTTCCTAAAGAGACCGACACTCGGGGATTTTCCCCATTATTATTACTTGCGCGACCGGTGCACTTGCCGAATCATCGCAACAAGTTTTTGGCGCCGTTGCCGGGGAACACAGTCATGTGAGTTTTCATGAGAGGGAGAGCTGAGAGAGAGAAGTTTCTTCCAGTGTTTATAGCCGCCTTTTTATTTTTGTTTGCTTTTTAAATTTATATTGTTTGTTATTATTTCTTCTCTCCTATTTTAAAGTTTTAAGCAAGTTTAATCCAAGGAGTTTTATTAGTTTGTGTAGATTTCCTTGCAAAGAATTTCAGCCTCTTTATATCTGCTTTTATTATTGAAAATGTCTTCATGGGATATTTCTCCTGGCACTTACGACATGATGGACTATTATTTAGACCAAATGAATGAATTAAATGCTAGGCAGTGTAGGAACGTTGTTTGCTTGTTGTGTCGAGGAGAGGGTCATGAATTGAAGGACTGTCCTAGTCTTTTCAATCCTGACCGCCGCTCCTCCACTCATGACAACATTGTCCCTATCACTCATTCTTTACCCATGGAGGCAATTGTGCCCTCTACCCCCGAGCTTGTCTCATGCATGGACTCCTCACTCCCTGTGTATGGCTTCACTCCCAGTGATGAAGATCACTCATCTGTTGGGCAACAAGGAGAGGAATGGGAGCTCTTAGATGCACCTGAGCATGATGAGGAAAGTATTCTTTCCATCGGGGAGGCTTTAGCAGATCTTTTTGCGGAGGAACCAAATCTTTGTGTTCCTCCAGTTTCTTTGCAAGATTTTTCTACCCACATTTTATATGATCCTATCGAAGTGAAGGAGTGGGGTGATGCCTCTGACTCGGAGGGTGCACCTCGGTGGGTTGAGGAGGATACTCTTTCTGATGAGGAGGTTTGCACTTCCTCATGGGACGAGGAGGTCCAACTCACCACCGAGGCCCTTGAGTTCTTGGGTTCACCTCGCCATGATACTTACGATGATGATAGCGATCTATCCTTGGATCCTGCCGGGAGTGAGACCGGGACCACTCCCCCAATTGATGTTTATTTATGTTCTTCGTCTTCTTTATTTCTTGATCCCCTTCCTTCATCTGAGTCTATGCAGGTTGAATCTTCACAGGTACTTCAGGAGGACTTGTAGCTTTGTGCTCAAGTCAATGATGAGTGTGTCCTTTTATGCGAGGAGGTTGATTCCTCCTCCATTAAGGAAGCCTCATTCGTTGCCTTCTCCTTCTGCGGACCTGCTGTGGACGATACCTTGCTGGGCAAGGATAGTTTTGGTGAGATGAGTGAGGACTAGGTCTCCTCCACTTCTTACTTTCTTTTCCCTCTACCTGTGATGGGTAGGTTTTATTTATATTCGGGTAGAGGCATGACTGCCTTATCTCCGTATAGGTACCCGCTACCGAAACGGATAATGGAGCAGTTACCTATGCATTTTCTTTTTCATAGGCCCATTAGCTAGAACCGTTTTAATTTAGAATAAGTCGTGCTGGGATGACAATAACCCCGGTAGTTATCTTCTTTTCTGCATTTTTATTTCTTCTAATCATGTTTAGTTATTAGTACTTTCTTTTCAGTTTTCTTTTGTCTTTGTTTTTGCGGAGCTGACCCCTGCAGGTACTTATTCTGGATGGCGGATGCTGCAGCTCATTTTAGCTTACACGCCAATCTTCTGGTATGCTCACTTGCTGAGCATTGGGTACTCTCTTCCCCTAGCCTTTGCTGATTTTCATGTCATATATTATGCAGATTGTTTAGTTTAAGTCTGGGGGAGAGTAGTTTTGTTTACCCGCTCACGTGCACTATTGCACTGCATGCTAGAAGATTTCATTTAAATTGTTGTTCATTTTCATTGCACACCACATCACCCACTTGAGCGCGTACTCATCTGTTTGCTTGCTCTGTTGCGAATTTAATTCTTCTGCTTATTTGGGAAAGTCTAGGTGATGGCTTAGGACTATGTAGCAGAGTAAAATGTTGACTCTAGTAGTGCTCCTAGTCGAGTGCTCGGTTGCATAGAAATTTGTGTAGATTAGACTTCTCTTTATACTTATGGTTTTATATTTTTTTTTCTATTAGTGTAAATGTTGTTTACTCTACTCAAATGGTGAATCCGGTGGAATCAAACGGTAGCATAGGGATGTGTGTAAACGATCGCTAGATTCGTATTGCTTGAGTCGGGAGAAAGGAGAATCTTTCTCGGTGGCTAGAACTTGCCCCAAGCGATTCTTGAAGCATGGGTATACGGTTAGTCAATTGCGTGAATGTGATATAGGCCATCATCTTGGCCCGGTTGAGCCTTTGTGCCATTCCTATCATCATTTCCTCGCTAGCCCAGTTGTGCCTACCCCATTCTTTTGGTTCAGCCCCACTATTGTTCACCAAAGCCTAAACTCCAATCCTTGTCGCACACCGAAAAAGCAAGCATTTTGTTTAAATTTCAAATTGGTGGTGTTGATTGTGGTAGTACATTGTGAAAATGTGGTTGTGCATCTTTGAAAAGTTGCTGAAATTGTTAAAGAAAGAAAAAGAAAAGAAGAAAAAGATTTGAAAAGAAAAAGAAGAATGAAAAGTTTAATTGAAAAAAATCTGTTTGAGATTTATATTTGGGAGTAGGCGGTGCACACACCCATGCGTCTAAGTCTAAGTCTGGGGGTGTGGTGCATCCGCGTGTTTTGTGGCCAATTGGATAATGTTATGCATTTGCTCATTTGGGTTTAGTATTTGAACCATCGTCTTTATCATTGTATACCTCACCTAAACCCAAGCCCCATTTAAAACCTAAAGTCCTATTGATTCACGCATTTGAGTCAAACCAGTGTCGTGGAGAGAATGTGACCGGGAAAGCTTATGGTCACCGACACTGATGGATTTCAGTGGAGTTTTTCCCGCATCCCGATCTTGAGCAATGCTCGTCTCAGCGTTTAGTTTACTTTCTCCGTATGCATGACCGAATGATTCACCGTTGTTCACCATTTTGAGTAGTTGTAATATGCTTTTACTCTTTTAGAAATATATAAACTGTTTTTATAATCAGAAATCTTTTCTACTATTTTTCTTATGCACGTGAGCATGCGACTTCGCATGGTACTCTGTAGTGTAATCATTAAGCCATCTACTATTCTTTCCTAGTTCGCTTAGAATTTGTTTGCTCGGGACGCGCAAACAGTTAAGTCTGGGGGTGTGATGAGTCCTGATCATATACACTTTTATGGACTCATCTGGGCCATCTATTTAGTCTTTTCACTGCACTTTAGCCCTGTTTTAGCTCATATTGGTCATTCTATGCTAGGTGCACTTATAGGCCCTATTTGGTGTAAATTTGTTTCTTTCTTCGTTATTAGTTTTCTTGTGCTGATTAAGTTCCACTTTCAGTGGCGAGACTGGTGTCGTATGCTGGAACAGGAGTCGTGCAGGTATTCCCGGTACAATTCTGTATAGGAACACTGCGCACGATCACTGGTTCTATTGCGCACGACCACTGGTCGTGCGCCGCTGATCGTGTGCGCTTAACCTTATTTTTCTAAGTTCTGTTTCGAGCAGTGCGCAAGACCATCTACGATAGTGCGCACGACCACCGGTCGTGCGCCACTGTTCGTACGCACTTATCATCAATTTTATGAGTTCTGTTTCGGCTAGTGCGCACGACCACCTACGATAGTGCGCACGACCACCGGTCGTGCGCCACTGGTCATGCGAACATGTTATTTTATAATTTCTGCCTTTGCAGGTTCCGTCCAGGCAGAGCGCACGATCACCGAATTCTAGTGTGCATGACCACTGGTCGTGCGCCAACGACCGTGCGCACTGTTTATTCCAGCGCCTATAAAACGACCTGCTCGCGAATTAGGTCGGAGATCCGCATTTTTCCGCCGTTTCTTGCGCAGTTCTGCCCAGTTTCGCCCCTCCATCGTCGCCCACCATCTAGAGGTGCTCCGGGCTTGTTCTTCACGCCAATCTTGAGCCGGAGTTTCCTCTCGGCCTCCTCCTTCATCTAAGAGCTCCAAAGGAAGACCTAGCCGCCATTGCCATCAAGCAAGAGGAAGTTTGCAACCTCTACCGGATCGTGACACGAAGAAGACGGGTCCATTGGGAGGTGTGACAGCCCTTCTCTACCCCGGACGTAGTTGCGGACCGATCTTGGACGCGGATTGACAACCCGGCGATTCCAACCGTGAATCTACAACGAGACTTCGGATTCGGTCGATTTCTTGCCTTATTCTTCTCTTATTGATGTGTATATGTTTTAGATCTCATTATTGTGATGAAGTGGCACTTAAACTAGTTGTATTTCTATTTATTTCATGTCTATGTGAAATATTTGTTGTTTGAGTTGCTTGAGGTGCGCCCCATTCCATCCTCCATCCCGCCGTCACGTTCGTGTGCCGCACTAGCAATTGCTAGTGGCGTGCTTGTCGAAGAGGTGCTTACGACCCTCACTCCGCTAGCCTACTCGTCCATCCGCCTACCGAAGCGTGACATCGCAGCCCGCATTCCATCCCGCCTAACAAAGCAGTGCGCTCAAGGCCTGCATTGTTCGATTCCGCTTGCCTACTCGTCTATCCGCCCTTTCGACGCAGCGCGCTCAAGGCCTGCCTAGTCTCCATCCCGCCAAGCAAAGCATTGCATAGCGGCATTGCATAGGAGTAGTTGATAGCTTTTATTTTATTTTCCAAAAGCCAACCCAACTCCCCCGCATTCCATCCGATTTAAGGACTTCAATCTCAAGTCCTTCCTCGAAACCTAACTCCACCTTACTGTGTTCCTCAAGAGACCGACACTCGGGGATTTTCCCCATTATTATTACTTGCGCGACCGGTGCACTTACCGAATCATCGCAACACGTGACTTGGTGTGGACTGGTTCAAACAGCGTGGCATCGATTCTGGACTGATCTTCAGGTTACACGCCCTTGGTCACGGGCGTGGCCAAGGGCGTGACATGCCATTTTTCCCGATTTGCCCCAAAATTCTGCAAATATTGAAATTAAGCTAAGTTAGAATCAAAATTACAAAAAAGAACTACTTATAACCTAAAATTGACATAAAAGGGAAAATTCACATTAAATATTTACAAAATTTTCTATTAAAAAGTTATAAAAATACTACTGATCAAATGCCCCCATACTTGAGGTTTTGCTATTCCAGAGCAAAAGTGTGAGACATAATTTATAAGACATCCTTAAAAATTTTTAATTTAAAACTAAAATTTCATTTAACCAAAAGTTAAGTTAAGAGTAAATTCAAGGGGGAGTTAAGTCCTAAATTATGATGATGATTTGAAAAGAGGGAAAAATGTTTAGGCAAGAACTTCTCAAGAAAATTAAGTAGTTTGACAAAATTGTAGAAATTATAAAACTAAATTAAATTAAAATTATAAGAACTCTATCTTAAAAGAATCTTAAGGAAAAGTAAATTACTAAATATTGCTCTCTCCATAATTTTCAACTAAAACTAGAACAATGATAATTGGCTAAGGGGGATTTCATAAAATTTGGCATAAGAAGAGAAATTTTTGAATGGAGGAAATGGAATTTATCATGAAATTTCCTTTTTTTTTTCTCTTCTAATAAAAACCCAAAATGTATATGGTTTAGGAGTAATGAATTTTATCCTCTTACTCCATGCCATATAATCTTTTCAAATATTTTGGGTGCATATGTTTTAGGGAATAATGAATTTTATCCTCTTATTTCCATGACATATGATCTTTTAAACTTCATTTTTTTATGCCACAAAGGGGGTAAGGAAGGGAAAAGAAAATCTAGCAAGCTTTAAATTATATTGAGAGCAAATTCTAGTAACATTAAATTTCCTAAGATCTAAAAAGTTAGAAGAAAATATAATTGAAATCTAAAGAGGTTTAGGAAATTCACTACAAAATGAAGCCATTTAAAAATAAATCAATTTAAAATCATAAGATGATTCTTAAATCAAGATTACCTCAAATTTAAAATTAAGAAACTATGATAAGCAAAATTTTAGCCAATTAAAAACTTAAACATGCTTATAAACATTCTCAACTAGATTTCTAAGAAATCACAAAAACAACAAGAAGGAGGGATATAAGATTTGTTGATATTATCTTTTTTTGAATTTTTGATATTATCTTTTTTTTTTTTGAATTTTTCTCATTAAAAACTATTTACAAAGAAAGGAAACTAGCCTTAAAACTTAACAATTTTTGTTAAGTCTTGGACTTCCCAAGGGCTACCCGGTGAAGGGTTCGCAAGGTACTAGGAGGTGTGATGGGATGAAATCCCAAACGTCCCTTTCCAAGATTTAAATTTTCGATTTTCTATAATTTTTTTTTGTTTTTGGATTTTACAAGTGCTTAAATAAAGGAAAACATAGAAACAAAATTAAAATTTTCTTTTTGTTGTTTTTTTTTTCTTTTCATTTTTTTTATGAAAATTTTCTTTTTAAAACTATTTACAAATATTTACAAAGGGCTATTTACACCCCCATAATTAAAGTTAAACTTTGTCCCCAATGTTTAAAAATAAGTATGAAGTAAGAAAAGGTAAAAAGAAATGCAAAAATGAAAGAAGAGAAGGAAAATGGGCTTCCCTGATTATTTTTTGAAGATTTTGTGGGGAAGCCGCGATTACCTGCAAAAGTTGTTAAAGAAGAAAAGAAAAGACAAGAGAAAATAACAAAAGATAACTTTTGGGTGCCTCCCAAAAGCGCTTTGTTTAAGGTCGCTTAGCTTGACCCACTTGCCGATCATATTATAGGTTGAAATACAATCGAATCACTCTTTTCATTAGTTAACTCTCCCAGAAGATATAATTTAAGGCGGTGGCCGTTTATTTATAAGGTACCTTTTTCTGGGTGGGAAATTAAAATTGTCCCATAAGGCCAAACCTCTTTAACAAGAAAGGGTCCGGACCATCGGGATTTTAGTTTTCCCGGAAAAAGGCGAAGGCGGGAATTATAAAGGAGGACGAGATCGCCCGGCGAAAAAGTTTTTGGAAATTTTATATGCTTATCGTGATAAAACTTCGTTCGCTCCTTATATAATTTATTGCTCTCATACGCATTCGCTTGCCACTCATCTAATTCGTTCATTTGGAATTTTCTTTGTTCTCCCGCTAGAGTGGAATCGAGGTTTCAAAATTTAAGCGCCCAAAATGCGCGGTGTTCTAATTCGACCGGAAGGTGGCAAGCCTTGCCATAAACCATTCGATACGGTGTACAATCGATAGCGGTCTTGTACGCCGTTCGATAGGCCCATAGTGCGTCATCGAGCTTTATTGCCCAATCCTTCCGATTGATAGAAACTGTTTTTTCTAAAATCCGTTTTAATTCTCGATTAACAACTTCGACTTGGCCGCTCGTTTGTGGGTGATATGCGGTGGATAATTTGTGAGTGACACCATATTTCGCTAAAATTTTTGTAAATTGAGTATTGCAAAAATGGGTGCCCCGATCACTCACAATAGCGCGCGGCGTGCCAAACCGAGAAAATAATTTTTTTAAGAAATTAACGACAACTCGCGCATCATTGGTGGGGAGAGCTTGCGCTTCCGCCCACCTTGATACGTAGTCGACCGCCACTAGAATATATTTATTTGAAAAAGATGGAGGGAGAGGACCAACAAAATCGATACCCCAAAGGTCAAAAATTTCGCATTCTAAGAAAATGTTTTGGGGTATCTCATCCCGGCGAAAGATGTTCCCCGACCGCTGGCAGCTGTCGCAAGTACTCACAGGGGTGTGAGCATCTTTGAAGAGCGAGTGCCAATAAAAGCCCACCTCCAGCTCCTTCCTCGCGGTTCGGTTTGAATGATAATGACCTCCGGTGGGTCCCTCATGACAATGACGTAAAATTTTAAGGCCTTCCTCACTCGAGACACATCGTCTTACTACCTGGTCTACGCATACACGGAATAAAAAGGGGTCCTCCCAAAAGTAATTCTTTAAATCAGAAAAGAATTTCTTCTTTTGCTGACTCGAGAATTCTTTTGGCAGGACCCGGGCTACCAAATAGTTAGCCAGATCTGCAAACCAGGGGGTAGACGATGAATTAATATTTTCGAGAGCAAGGAGGTGCTGTTCGGGAAATTTATCATTAATGTCAGATTCTATTAATACGTCCGAGGCGGGGTTTTCTAAACGGGAGAGATGATCGGCCGCCAAGTTTTTGGCTCCCCTTTTGTCCCGGATCTCTAAGTCAAACTCCTGCAAGAGGAGGATCCATCGCAAAAGACGAGGCTTGGCGTTCGATTTGCTTAAAAGATATCTAAGTGCGGAGTGATCCGTGAAGACGATGACTTTCGAGAGGGTGATATACGACCTAAACTTATCGAAGGCGAAAACGATTGCTAGAAGTTCCTTCTCGGTCGTGGTGTAATTTGCTTGTGCCGACGTGAGTGTTTTGCTCGCATAATAGATCGGGTGGAAATATTTACTCACCCATTGGCCTAAAACGGCACCAACCGCAATATCACTCGCGTCGCACATGATCTCAAAAGGGAGCGACCAATCTGGGGCAACTAGAATCGGGGAGTTTATAAGTTTCTCTTTGATAAGTTGAAAAGCTAAATGACATTCATCGCTAAAAAGAAAAGATGAATCTTTCTCGAGAAGTTGGGTTAACGGCTTTGTAATTTTTGAAAAATTTTGTATAAAGCGCCGATAGAACCTCGCGTGGCCTAGGAAACTCCTAATAGCTTTTACGTTTGTGGGAGGGAGGAGTTTTTCAATTAGTTCAATCTTGGCCCTATCGACCTCGATCCCCTTGCCCGAAATTTTATGGCCAAGGACTAGTCCTTCCTTGACCATAAAATGGCATTTTTCCCAATTAAGCGCTAAATTCGTTTCCTCACATCGCTGCAACACGCGCTCGAGATTTTAGTAAACAGTTTTCAAATGAACTCCCGTACACGGAAAAATCATCCATAAATACTTCCATCACCTCCTCCACTAACTCGTCAAAAATTGCCAGCATACATCTTTGGAATGTAGCTGGCGCGTTACAAAGACCGAATGGCATCCTTCGATAAGCGAAGGTGCCAATGGGACAAGTGAAAGTGGTTTTCTCTTGGTCGTCGGGCGAAATCGGAATTTGGAAGTATCCCGACAAAGCATCGAGAAAACAGTAGTAGGAGTGACCCGAAAGGCGTTCTAAAATTTGGTCGATAAATGGTAGAGGGAAGTGATCCTTACGGGTGGCATCATTTAATTTCCGATAGTCGATGCACATCCGCCAACCCGTAACAGTACGGGTTGGGATCAATTCGTTATTTTCGTTCACAACTACCGTTACACCACCTTTCTTTGGCACGACTTGTACTGGGCTAACCCAAGTACTGTCCGATATCGGGTAGATGATTCCCGCGTCCAGAAGTTTTATAACTTCGGTCTTAACGACTTCTTTCATGTTAGGGTTTAGCCGTCGTTGAGGCTGGACTGAATTTCGGGAATTATCTTCGAGAAATATTTTATGAGTGCAGAAAGATGGGTTTATACCTTAATGTCCGATAATTGCCACGCAATTGCGTGGCGGTGCTTTCTTAAGACTATAGTCAACTCAGAAATTTCTGAGTTGCTAAGATCGGATGAAATGATGACGGGTAGCTTAGACTCTTTTTCCAAAAACAAGTATTTAAGGTGAGGGGGGAGTTGTTTCAACTCCAATACGGGTGGTTCTTCATAAGAAGTCTTGATTTTTAATTTTTCTAAAAAAAATGGTTCGGGTGGTGTGGGGTGAGAAACTTCTTCTTCATCACAAAAGAGCTCTACGGGCTCGGAATCACTACTCGCCGATGAAACTAACTCGAGGGATGAATCGAACTCACAACACTCTTCTAAGTAAAAACATGAATCGTCATTTTCTAGCGTGTTCCGCATCGAGGAATTTATGCCGAAAGTAACTTCATCGTCTCCAACCCGTAGGAGTATCTTTCTGTTACTTACGTCGATAATAGCGCGGGAGGTGGCAAGGAAGGGGCGTCCGAGTATGAGGGGTACTTCGGCATCCTCTTCGATGTCAAGAATGACAAAATCCACCGGGAAGATGAATTTGTCAACCTTGACGAGCACGTCCTCCACTATTCCTATCGGATATTTTAAAGAACGATCCGCTAATTGGATACTCATTCGAGTGGGCCTTGGATTTCCTAGACCTAGCTTTTTGAACAAAGAAAACGGCATAAGGTTGATGCTTGCTCCAAGATCCGCTAAGGCGTGTTTTACTAATGAATTGCCAAATAGACATGGGATGAAAAACCGTCCCGGGTCATTTGCATTTTTCGGCAGTTTGTTGAGTACAACCGCAGAGCATTCTGCGTTTAAAGAAATATGTGAAATATCTTCTAACTTTTTCTTATTGGAGAGAAACTCCTTAAGATATTTCGCATATTTAGGCATTTGTGAGATAGCCTCGCAGAAAGGTACATTAATATGGATTTGTTTTAAAACATCTAAAAACTTTTTATAATTTTTTTCGGCGCTTTCTTTTTTAAATTTCGATGGATACGGAATATTAGAAGTAGGAGCACGCAGATTTAAAATAGAAGTGTGCAGAGCTATCGTAGCGGGCAAATTCGAAGATGAATTAAAAGTAGGAGGAGGAGGAGAGGAAATTACCTTGGGTTCATCCTGTTTTTGAACCACCTCCTTCCCGCTTCGGAGTGTAATCGCGTGCGCGCTCTCCTTTGGATTTTGCTCGGTGTTCCCCGGTAGTGCTCCTTGTTGACGCTCAGAAATCATCTTTGCGAGTTGGCCCACTTGATTCTCTAAATTTTTGATCGATCTGGTAAGGTTCCGGATGTTCGTTTCATTTGTAGCAACATATTTTGCAAAAACCTCTTCAATCGGAGAGAGTTTTTGCTGTTGCGGTGGAAAACCGGTGGATTATTATTTTGAGAAATCAAATTTGGAGGCGGAGTTAAGTTAAGAAGTTGATTAGGGGGAGGTTGATTTAAATTCATAGGACGCTGAGCATTTCCTTGGTTGCTCCATGAGAAATTCAGATGATTCCTATAACCCGCATTGTATGTGTTGTTATACGGAGCGGTGTTGGGGTTATAGGAAGGCCGAGGCGGATTTCCCATGTAGTCAACATGTTCTTCAATTAAAACGTTATTAGCCCAAGGAGGAGTGGCGGAGGAAGCAGACATCTCCGCCACTTGCTTTGTTAAGCGCTCAACTTTTAAAGCCAAATTTGCGTTTGCGTCTATTTCAAAAATTCCGGCCGGCTTATTAGGCCGCGCTCGGGGCATGTTCCATTGATAGCATTTGTGGTCATCTCTTCGAAAAGCTCATGAGCGGCGATCGGGGTTTTATTATTTAATGTCCCCCCGGCGGCCGCATCAATCATTAGCCTCGTTTGGAGATTTAAGCCATTATAAAATATTTGCACTGGTTGGTGGTGAGGGCATCGACGCAAAAGCTCCTTGAAGCGCTCCCATGTGTCATAGAGAGTCTCCGAGTCGATTTGCATGAATGAAGCAATATTCGTGCGCAATTTAGCGGTCTTTGAAGGCGGGAAATATTTATTAAGAAATTTTTCCGCCATTTCGGCCCATGTAGTGATGGATCCCCTAGGTAGGGAGCTCAGCCACTGCTTGGCCTTAGACCGCAAAGAAAAAGGAAAAAGACATAGTCGAATGGCGTCATCGGTGACGCCATTGATCTTAAAAGTGTCGCAAATTTCAAGAAAGTAAGAGATATGTGAATTTGGATCCTCGTCCGGTTGACCATCAAAGGTCACCGATTGTTGCACCATTTGTATGATGCTGGACTTGATCTCAAAATTATTGTTCGCCTCCGTGGGGCGAACAATACTCGATTGTGTGCCTTCCAAATTCGGCCGCGCATAATTGGACATGGTCCGTTGCGCGTCCTCATTAGGATTTGGCTCGTTAAGATTAGGAGGATTAAGATTATGATCCATATTTGCTGCGTTAGTGTCCCCGATCGACTCTTCAGATTCTACTTGATTTCCCTGATCACGAGAACGGCCGTGCCTCAAGAGGGTTTGCTCGATCTCCGGATCAAAAGGAAGAATCGAAGTGCTACCTCGGGTCATACACAAAAAAGAGAAGAAGGGAAGAGGAAAAACTGAAATAAAATTTTTCTTTTCTTTTTGAAATTTAGAAAAAGGAAAATAAAATAAAAAGAAACATGATAAATATATTATATCTATCCTCTTTTCAAAATATCTACGCAAAATCCCCGGCAACGGCGCCAAAAACTTGATATTGATTTTGCGGTTTTGATATTTAGTGAAGATTTGAGATTTTCTCCAAAACTATATCCGATAAAGGCAAGTGTACCTCCCCATCTCCAAATTTCTGAACCCTGGACTCAAGGAGAGCCTCTGAATTTATAGGAAAAAATTTCAGATTACACGCCCTCGGTCACGGGCGTGACCTAAGGCGTGACTGCACTATTCACATCGGATCCGACAGCAGCGTGGCGTTCTGGACGGCGCGGCGAAAAGTGACATGTCACGGGCGTGACATGTCGGGTCACGGCCGTGACTTTGGACGGCTGCATTAAATGCGGCGTGGGCTGGAATTCGCCACGGCGGCGAAGCAGAGATCACGCAGGAAAGTCACGGCAGTGACATGTGGGTCACGGGCGTGACTCAAGTTGACTTCTCGACTGCAGCTCCACGTCTCGACGGCGGCTCTACGTGGAAGATTCTAAGATTACACGCCCCCGGTCACGGGCGTGACTTTGGGTCACGGGCGTGACCTGGGGCGTGACTTGGTGTGGACTGGTTCAAACAGCGTGGCATCGATTCTGGACTGATCTTCAGGTTACACGCCCTTGGTCACGGGCATGACTGAGGACATGACATGCCATTTTTCCGGATTTGTCCCAAAATTCTGCAAATATTGAAATTAAGCTAAGTTAGAATCAAAATTACAAAAAGAACTACTTATAACCTAAAATTGACATAAAAAGGAAAATTCACATTAAATATTTACAAAATTTTCTATTAAAAAGTTATAAAAATACTACTTATCACTCAGGAACTGGGAGTGCAAGATGTGGAGGTCTCGACGGACTCCATGGTGGTAGCGTGCCAAGTTAGGGGAGAGTTTGAGGCAAAGGACCCGACCCTCCTTCGGTACTTGGAGAAGGTCAAGGGGGTCATCGGGCAATTCCGCACTTTCTACGTCAAGCACGTGCCAAGAGAAGACAACTCCCCCGCGGACCTCTTAGCCAAGTTCGGTCCCCGAGCACGGGGAACGGTTTGAGAACTCTTCCGACCCACCATCGAGGAAGGGGAGCTGATGGAGATAGATCAGTCGGCCTCGTGGATGGATCATTTCCTCACCTTCCTATAATCGGGAAAGTTCCATGATGAAGACATAGACAGACGACGCTTCAGGTATAAGTCAGCTTATTATTCCTTACATGCAGAAGGGCTATAGATGAGTAAGAACTTGATGCGCAAAACTATATCCGCAAACGACAACGACAAGTGTACCATGTCGAATGTAGTATAGGTTATTAAAACAAGGTTGTATAAGACTCGGGGCGGTTGAGTACTCTTACTTCGGAAAATCTCTATTATTTTATCGAATAAAAATTGTGGTTGATTGGTTGCGAGAAAGAGAAATAGCTTATTTAAAATGATGAGTTAAAGGTTACTACTCAACCTTGAATCACCTTGGGAAAATAAAATATAAAAGATAAACTTCTAAATCTCTTAAGAAAATACTTGACCGTGGAGGTTCCCGATTTATGAGCACACCTCTCTCGAGGATACGCTCAATTGAGTTTAGTTGATCAAACGAACTTTCTTTTTAGAATCGAAATTTAAAACTCGCATTATCCTAGTGATCCCCGCTATTGGATTTGACTCCAATCTGGAAGAATTATGTCATCCTCGTTTGAGGAGTGCATTCAACTCTTTTTATTCTTGAAATGATGGATTGGAAATCAAAACTTCTCGATTATAGATTACGAAAACAATGATGAGAGTTATAAATCGATGATATAATCTCAATCCAATAAAAGTTCAAGAATAAATCTAAAGTATTCTAAGGAAGAGAAAGAGAAGCTAGAATTTAGATCAAGAATTATATTTCCCTTGGATCATCTCGGCCGAGTACTAATAGAATTTAGCTACTCATAGAGATGGAGGAAACAATAAAATGAAAGAAGTACATAATGAAGGTTGAGAGTAAAAATAAGAGAAAAGTACTATTTTATTGATTAGCAAAGGAAATTACAACTAGAAAATTGAAGGTACAAGCTTGGGAAATAAAAGTGCAAGAAGGAAATGACATACAAGATTAAAACTAGTGCAAGAAAATAAGCTAGAACTCCAAAACTTCGTCCCTGAACAGTCGGAGAAGGTCCCCTTAAATAGCTGAAATTTTGGTGTTACACGCCCTTGGTCACGCCCGTGACCAAGGGGCGTGTAAGGGGCGTGATCGGTGCTGTCGGAGAGGGCGCGGCCTGGGTTCAATGCAGGAATTTCGGACGCGTCATGCCTTAGGGTCACGCCCGTGACCTGGGGCGTGTAATCTTTATAACTTGCTGCTGGCGGGAAGCTTCGGCGGGAAATTGGCGCGTGAAGAGTCACGCCCGTGTACTTGATGTCACGCCCGTGACCTGGATGTCACGCCTCAAATGTCACGCCCGTGACCGTGGGGCATGTAAATTTAATTGACGTGGCAACTAGCTCTGGGTGCTTGTGGCGGGTCGCGGCAGTGATATTGGGTCACGCCCTTGGTCACGCCCGTGACCTGGGGCGTGTACTTGGCGAATTCTTTACGGAACGTGTCCGGGGTGGCGGAAACCTGTCTGGAACACTTCGTAGGTTACACGCCCATGGTCACGCCCGTGACCTCGGGGCGTGTAATTTAACTTTTTGCTCGAAACAGCCCAGAAAACCTGAAAACACAAAATAAACTTAAGTTAGCTTATGAAATAAACAATGGAAGGATTTATATGATAAAGTTCCTATAAATAACATAATTTTATATTAAAACATAATAAACCTAGACTAAAAGATGAGTAAATAAATTACTCATCAAACACCCCCATACTTGCTCATTGCTCGTCCCGAGCAAACCAGTCTTCATAAGGGTAGGACATATTAATGCTAGAAAGAAATATGAAAGCTAGAGAGTAAAATGCGAAGTTCTATGCTGACATGCGTAGATGCTTTAGTAAAAAGACGTTCTTGGCATAAATACTAATTTATGAAATATTCAAACTGCATTATAATTATTTATTATCACTTTTAAAATGAGTCGACGGTCAAATCAAAAAGTCATGTAAAGGGAGAAGATAGCGTGATTGCTGAGATTTAAATTACTAGACTTGATCGCTCGGGGTGGCCTCCAAAGAAATCCATCAATGTCGACGGCCATAGGCTTGCCCGTTTGCACTTTCTCCACTACACTTCGAACTAAATCAACTCAATGGATCCTTAGGACTTAAAAAGGGTATATTTTAAGGCTTGGGTTTAAGGGTGAGGTAAGCAATGATAAACATGAAGGCTCATTGCACAAAATTTTTGAGCTAAAAGAAAATGATGACTACCGCAAAATTGAAGATTTACCCCCATACTCATATTGTTTCTAAGGGGAAACACTCTCATTCATTTTTTTTATATCACGAATCTTCATAATTGGGATCATTCCAGGTATGCATGTGCATACCTAGGCCACATATCATTATGAGATTATTGCATCTTGATATAACCTTCATTTCTTTTGAATTGATACCCATAATTTTTTCTTCATTCAATCATACCCAAATAACTTTTTTTCAAAAATTTAGCTCAAAATTTCAAATGTTCATTTGGGTTTTGGGCTTTTTAGCTTTGGTGCCGAAATGATGAGGGTGGTTCAAATAAAGGTGTAAGGCTCAAATTTGTGTGAACAATGGTAGTAAATCTAGGTTGGGTGCAAAGGCTCAAACTATCCAAAGAAAGGCCTAAATCACTTCCATAAGGTTAATTTGTCTAAAGTGCACATGTTTCGAAAATAGCTTGGGGTAAGTTCTAGACATCGAGAAAGGACACCCTTCTGTTTAAATTGAGTAATAGTTTTCTAACAATCTTCTACACACTCACCTAAACTACTTTTGGATAAGACCAGATTCGAATTAAAAGTAAAATAAATTATTACTGCGCAAATTAATAAAACATAATTTTAGATCTATGCCAAGAATTTAATTTTACACCAACACTACTCAAAGACATGCATATGACTAGGGGCACTACATGAGTCAACAATTTTACTCAAAAGTTTCAAAAAACTATTCTAGCACAAAATTATTTTTTAGTCTATATGAAAAACAGTCTACTTAGAACTTACAATTTAACAAGTGGGCGTTTTGACGAATAAAAAGATCATTTCCTAATAGATTTTTTTTAGTTCTTGGACTTCCCAAGATCTACCCGGTGAAGGGTTTGCAAGGTACTAGAGGCTATGATGGGAATTCAAGCTTAAAGCGTCCTTTCCAAGAAATTTAATTTCAATTTTTTTAAATTTTTTTTGGTTTTCAAGTAAAACTACAAAGAAAGCTATGCT
Organism: Dactylorhiza incarnata; assembly: GCA_033032865.1. NCBI lineage: Eukaryota > Viridiplantae > Streptophyta > Magnoliopsida > Asparagales > Orchidaceae > Dactylorhiza > Dactylorhiza incarnata. Next base: position 8,802,362 of record JAWHQI010000068.1, read on the forward strand.
ACACCCCCATACTTAAAATTAAACATTGTCCCCAATGTTTAAATCTAAGTATGAAAGATAAAACTAAAAATAATGACAATAAAGAAAAATCAAGATAAATTACTAAGGTGTAAAGAGGGCTTCCCTGGATGGTAGTCCGGGTTGCCGGTCAAACACTTGCAGAGTTAAATTAGAAAAACAAACAAGAAAAGAAAGACAAAAATAAAGAGGTTAACATTGGGTTGCCTCCCAAGAGTGCTTTGTTTACCGTCACGTAGCTTGACAAAGTGGCATTTTCTTAAATATTCGTTAAGTGCATTGTTTCGATATTTCCGGTTGATGGGTCGCCGGGGTGGTATAATTTCAAACATTGTCCGTTAACCTTAAAAGATCATTTTTCCGGGTGCTCTATAAGCACGGTCCCGTATGGCCAAACTTCTTTTACTCTGAATGGACCGGACCATCGGGTTTTTAATTTCCCCGGAAAAAGCCTAAGTCTAGAATTAAAAAGTAGGAAAAAATCTCCCGGTGAAAAAGCTTTTGGATGTTTAATTTTTTTATCATGATAGAATTTAGTTCGCTCCTTATAAAATTTATTATTTTCATAGGCATTCGCGCGCCATTCGTCTAGTTCATTAAGTTGTAGTTTTCTTTGTTCGAAGGCTAAATCTAAATTCAAATTTAAAAATTTTAGTGCCCAAAAAGCGCGATGTTCTAATTCTATCGGCAAATGACAAGCTTTACCATAGACTAACCGGTACGGCGTACATCCAATGGCGGTTTTGTACGCTGTCCGATAGGCCCAGAGTGTGTCGTCTATTTTAAAGCCCAATCTTTTTTATTAACGGACACGGTTTTTTCTAAAATTCTTTTAATTTCACGATTCACTACCTCCACTTGGCCATTTGCTTGTGGGTGGTAGGCGGTGGATAGCTTGTATGTAACTCCATATTTTGCTAAAATTTTAGCAAGTTGGTTGTTACAGAAATGTGTGCCCCGATCACTAATTAGTGCTCGGGGTGTGTCAAATCGTGAAAATAATTTTTTTAAAAATTGTACGATGACTCTCGCGTCGTTGGTGTGAAAAGCTTGTGCTTCTGCCCACCTAGACATGTAATCGACCGCAACAAGAATATATTTATTATTACAGGAAGAGGGTAAAGGACCTACGAAATCAATTCCCCACAAATCAAAAATTTTGCATTCTAGAAAAATGTTTTGGGGCATTTCGTCCTGGTTAGAAATGTTACCTGACCGTTGGCACCGATCGCAATTTCTCACAAAATTGTGAGCGTCTTTGAATAAGGAGGGCCAATAGAAGCCCGCCTCTAGCACCTTCCTTGCGGTGCGGTTCGCTTGATAGTGACGACCGGTTGGTCCTTCGTGGCAGTGCCGCAAAATTTGGACGCCTTCCTTTCTCTCAATGCACCTTCTTACCACTTGGTCCGCGCAGACACGAAATAAAAAGGGGTCCTCCCAAAAATAAATTTTCAAGTCCGAAAAGAATTTCTTCTTTTGCTGACTTGAAAAATCTTTTGGTAGGACCCGGCCCACCAAATAGTTGGCCAGATCCGCGTACCAAGGGGTGGAAGAAGTCGTTACCTTTACGATGGCGAGGAGGCGCTCTTTAGGGAATTTGTCGTCAATTTCGGCCTCCACTAGCGCACCTACCGTCGGATTCTCCAACCGTGAGAGGTGGTCGGCCGCAACATTCTCCGCTCCCCTTTTGTCTTGTATCTCCAAATCAAATTCTTGTAGTAGGAGGATCCACCTTTGCAGTCGAGGCTTTGCATCTCCTTTTTGTAGTAAATACCGGAGAGCGGAGTGATCTGTAAAAACAATAACTTTTGAAAGCGTTAAGTATGATCGAAGTTTATCAAACGCAAAAATTATTGCCAAAAATTCCTTTTCCGTTGTTGTATAATTCGCTTGTGCGGATGTTAGCGTTTTGCTTGCGTAATAAATTGGGTGAAAATGTTTATTCACCCGTTGGCCTAAAACTGCGCCTACAGCAAAATTGCTCGCATCGCACATGATTTCAAATGGAAGGGACCAATTTGGTGCGATTTAAATAGGAGAATTGATAAGCTCATTTTTAATTTTATTAAATGCTTTTAAACATTCCTCATCAAAATTAAACGCTGATTCTTTTTCTAAAAGATGAGTTAGCCGCTTTGTAATTTTTGAAAAATCTTTAATAAATCGCCTATAAAAGCCCGCATGTCTAAGAAAACTTCTAATAGATTTTATATTAGTAGGAGGGGGAAGTTTTTCTATGACATCGATCTTGGCCCTATCCACCTCGATCCCATTATTTGAGATTTTATGCCCAAGGACTAATCCCTCATGGACCATAAAGTGGCACTTCTCCCAGTTGAGTGCCAAATTCGTGTCTTCGCAGCGTTGAAGAACACGATCAATATTATTTAAATAATTTTTAAATGAATCGCCAAAAATAGAAAAATCGTCCATGAAAATTTGCATGACGTCTTCTACAAGTTCATTAAATATTGCCAACATACATCGTTGACATGTAGCCGGCGCGTTGCAAAGACCAAACGGCATTCTTCGATATGTGAAGGTGCCGAACGGACAAGTGAAGGTGATTTTCTGTTGGTCTTCGACCGCAATTGGAATTTGAAAATATCCCGAAAGACCATCGAGAAAACAGTAGTGTGAGTGACCGGATAAGCGTTCTAAGATTTGGTCAATAAAGGGTAACGGAAAGTGATCCTTGCGGGTATCATCATTTAATTTTCTGTAATCGATGCATACTCGCCAACCCGTAACAGTACGGGTCGTGATCAACTCATTATTTTCATTTTAGATTACCGTTATTCCGCCCTTTTTAGGCACGACTTGCACTGGGCTAACCCAAGTGCTATCAGAAATTGGGTAAATAATTCCCGCATCTAATAATTTTATTATTTCGGCCTTAAAGACGTCCTTCATATTTGGATTTAGCCGCCGTTGAGGCTGAATAGTACTGCGAGAATTATTTTTTAAATTAATTTTGTGCGTGCAAAATGAGGGGTTAATCCCCTTGATGTCAGAAATTTGCCATGCAATTGCATGGTGTTGTTTATTTAATATTCTAGTTAATTCAGAAATTTCCGAATCGTCAAGCGCGGAGGATATAATCATAGGCAATTTTGAATCTTTTTCTAAAAATATATATTTTAAATGTTCCGGCAATTGTTTTAATTCCAAACTCGGTGGCTCCTCGTAAGATGTTTTTATTTTAGAAATATTTAGTTTTACTTCTTCAAATTATATGGCCGAGTTATTTCTTTTAGACAAAATAAATTTTCAATTTCTGGATTTTCAAATAACGGTGAAATTAATTCAGAAAATGACGTTATTTCCTCTTCAAAATTTGATTCTAAAGTAAAGCAAGAGTCGTCATTAGAAAAAGAATTTCTCATAGAGTTGTTAATACTAAAAGTTACTTCTTCATCCCCAACTCGTAGGAGAAGTTTGCCATTACTAACATCAATAATTGCCCGAGAGGTGGCGAGGAAAGGACCTCCGAGAATAATGGGGACTTCGGCGTCTTCCTCAATGTCTGGGATGATAAAATCTACCGGGAAGATAAATTTGTCAACCTTGACAAGCACATCCTCAATGACCCCTATCGGGTATTTAATTGATCTGTCCGCTAGTTGGATGCTTATATTGGACGGGCTTGGGGTGCCCAAACAAAGCTTTTTAAATAAAGAAAAAGGCATCAAATTTATGCTAGCGCCCAAATCTGCCAAGGCATGTTTTATTAAGAAATTACCGAACAAGCACGGGATGGAAAACCGTCCCGGATCGTTTAATTTTTGCGGCAATTTATTTAGAACTATCGCCGAACATTCTGTGTTGCGAGAAACACGCGAAATATCTTCAAGTTTCTTTTTATTTGATAATAAATCCTTGAGATATTTTGCGTATTTAGGCATTTGAGAGAGTGCCTCGCAAAATGGTACGTTGATTTGTATTTGTTTTAAAATATTTATAAATTTTTTATACTGCTCCTCGTTGCGCTCATTTTGTAATTTAGAAGGATACTGAGTAGAAGACGTTTGAATAATGCGCGGAGCTAAATCAGAAGAATTTAAATGCGGAGTTGGAGTTGAAATGTTTACCTCAGGCTCGACCAAATTTGAACTTTTTACCTCCTTTCCGTTGCGGAGGGTTATAGCGTTGGCGCTCTCCCGTGGATTTGGCTCAGTATTACCCGGTAGAGCTCCCTGCTGGCGTTCAGAGAACATCTTGGCGAGTTGTCCAATCTGATTTTCTAGACTTTTAATAGATCCGGAAAGGTTCCGGATATTGGCATCAGTAGAGGCGACATATTTGGTGAAGACCTCTTCAAGTGAAGGGACCTTTGGTGGTTGTGGTGGAGCGAATCCGGGAGGATTCGCTTGTGGGGGGCGTTGAGCATTATTGGGGTTACTCCATGAAAAATTCGGGTGGTTCCTTAAACCCGGATTATAACTATTAGGAAGATTATTATTTGGGTTATAAGGAGGACGATAGGAGTTCCCCATATTATCAACTTGCTCTTGATTAAAATTATTATTATAATTATAATAATAATTATTATTATAGTTATTAGCCCTGTTAGTGGCGGAGGAAGCAGACATCTCCGCCAATTGCTTAGTAAGCCATTCTACTTGGTGTGCTAAATTCGGGGTGGCCTCGACTTCAAAGAGTCTGGTCGGTTTGTTAGGACGTGACCGTGGCGCATTCCACTGATAAGCATTCATGGCCATCTCCTCAAAAAGCTCTTGAGCGGCATCTAGGGTTTTGTTATTTAGAGTTCCCCCAGCTGCCGCATCAATCATTTGCCTCGTTTGGAGATTCAAACCATTGTAGAATGTCTGAACTTGTTGCCATAAAGGAAGGGCATGGTGAGGACATCTCCGCAATAATTCCTTGAAGCGCTCCCATGTGTCATAGAGAGACTTCGAGTATATTTGCGTAAATGAGAGAATGTCCGTACGTAATTTAGCAGACTTCGCCGGAGGAAAATATTTAGTTAAAAATTTCTCCGTCATCTCGGCCCACGTAGTGATGGAACCTTTAGGAAGAGATCCCAACCACTTCTTGGCCTTAGTCCGCAAAGAGAATGGAAATAAATGCAAACGAATGACGTCATCGGTGACGCCATTGATTTTAAACGTATCGCAAATTTCCAACAAATTTAATAAATGTAAATTTGGATCTTCATCTGGTAAGCCGTCAAAGATGACTGTTTGCTATACCATCTGAATGATACTCGTTTTGATTTCAAAATTATTATTCTCCACCGCCGGGCGAATAATGCTAGATTGTGTTCCCTCCAAATTTGGCCTCGCATAATAAGACATAGTCCGTAGCGGGGCCTCATTATGGTCGGGGTTATCCATTAAGCCTTTGTTAGTTTCTCCGATTGGCTCTTCTTGAATTATTGGTAGATCACTAAATCGGAGACGACGCCGCAAGGTGCACTCGATTTCCCGATCAAAACAAAATTCAAGATTAACTGAAGAGTCTCCTCGGGTTATAAACCAAAAATAAAAGAGGGAAAGATGCGAAAAAGATAAAGAAAATCAAATAATTTTTAGATAAATATTTTTATTATATTTTTTTTTATAACAAATTTTTTTTATATAAATATAAATATATATATTTTTTGAAGATTTTTATTTATTTATTTATTTTAGGTGAATTATAATTAGTCCTGGACTTCCCAAGATCTACCCGATGAAGGGCTTGCAAGGTACTAGAGGCTGTGATGGGAATTCAAGCCCAAAGCGTCCTTTCTAGGAATTTAGTTACACCTTAGTAGAAACACGAAAAAAAAAAGATAAAATTAATAGATATTTCGCTTTTCGAAATATCAACCGAAGTCCCCGGCAACGGCGCCAAAAACTTGATGCGCAAAACTATATCCGCAAACGACAACGGCAAGTGTACCGTGTCGAATGTAGTATAGGTTATTAAAACAAGGTCATATTGGACTCGGGGCGGTTGAGTACTCTTACTTCGGAAAATCTCTATTATTTTATCGAATAAAAATTGTGGTTGATTGGTTGCGAGAAAGAGAAATAGCTTATTTAAAATGATGAGTTAAAGGTTAGTACTCAACCTTGAATCACCTTGGGAAAATAAAATATAAAAAGAACAACTTCTAAATCTCTTAAAAAAATACTTGACCGTGGAGGTTCCCGATTTATGAGCACACCTCTCTCGAGGATACGCTCAACTGAGTTTAGTTGATCAAACGAACTTTCGTTCTAGAATCGAAATCTAAAACTTGCCTTATCGTAGTGAACCCCGCTATTGGATTTGAGTCCAATCCGGAAGAATTATGTCATCCTCGCTTGAGAAGTGCATTCAACTCTTTTTATTCTTGAAATGATCGATTCGAAATCAAAACCTCTCGATTATAGATTACGAAAACAAAGGTGAGAGTTATATATCGATGATATAATCTCAATCCAATAAATGTTCAAGAATAAATCTAAAGTATTCTAAGGAAGAGAAAGAGAAGCTAGAATTTAGATCAAGAATTATATTTCCCTTGGATCATCTCGGCCGAGTACTAACAGAATTTAGCTACTCATAGAGATGGAGGAAACAATAAAATGAAAGAAGTACATAATGAAGGTTGAGAGTAAAAATAAGAGAAAAGTACTATTTTATTGATTAGCAAAAGAAATTACAACTAGAAAATTGAAGGTACAAGCTTGGGAAATAAAAGTGCAAGAAGGAAATGACATACAAGATTAAAACTAGTGCAAGAAAATAAGCTAGAACTCCAAAACTTCGTCCCTGAACATCTGGAGAAGGTCCCCTTAAATAGCTGAAATTTTGGTGTTACACGCCCTTGGTCACGCCCGTGACTAAGGGGCGTGTAAGGGGCATGATCGGTGCTGGCGGAGAGGGCGCGGCCTGGGATCAATGCAGGCGTTTCGGACGCATCACGCCCTAGGGTCACGCCCGTGACCTGGGGCGTGTAATCTTTAAAACTTGCTGCTGGCGGGAAGCTTCAGCTGGAAATTGGTGCGGGAAGAGTCACGCCCGTGTACTTGATGTCACGCCCGTGACCTGGATGTCACGCCCATGGTTGGATGTCACGCCCATGACCGTGGGGCGTGTAATTTTAATTGACGTGGCAGATGGCTCTGGGTGCTTATGGCGGGTCGCGGCCGTGTTATTGGGTCACGCCCTTGGTCACGCCCGTGACCTGGGGCGTGTACTTGGTGAATTCTTTACGGAATGACTCCGGGGTCGCGGAAACCTGTCTGGAACACTTTATAGGTTACACGCCCATGGTCCTGCCTGTGACCTGGTGGCGTGTAATTTAACTTTTTGCTTGAAACAGCCCAGAAAACCTGAAAACACAAAATAAACTTAAGTTAGCTTATGAAATAAACAATGGAAGGATTTATATGATAAAGTTCCTATAAATAACATAATTTTATATTAAAACATAATAAACCTAGACTAAAAGATGAGTAAATAAATTACTCATCAGCTATATAGGAAAACTCTCTCGGCACTCCTGGCCCGTTGTGTTTTCGAAGAGGAGGTTCCGAGAGTCCTAGAAGAAATTCACTCCGGGGAGTGTGGCAGTCACTCCGGGAGTCGAACTCTGGAGGGGAGGGTGTTTAGACAAGGCTACTTCTGGCCTAACCTCAGCAAAGATGCAGCGGAGTTTGCAAGGAAATGTATAAACTGCCAGCTCTATGCTCCACTCCAACTCCTCCCAGCTCAGAGGCTCCGGACCATCACAGCTCCCTGTCTTTTTGCCATATGGGGGTTGGACCTAGTTGGCACTTTCCCTCAAGCTAGTGGCCAGAGGAGGTTCTTACTAGTCATGATCGACTACTTCTCCAAATGGGTAGAAGCGAAGGCGATGGCCAAGGTAACATCTCAAGTTGTAAGGAATTTTGTGTGGGGAGAAATAATTTGCAGACACAGCCTCCCTCTGGCTATAGTGACAGACAATGTGCCACAATTTGCTAGTGAAGAATTTGTTAACTTATGCACCCAACTTGGCATCGACCTCAGGTTCGCATCGGTTCACCATCCGAGAAGTAATGTCCCGGTGGTGGGGGCGAACAAGGTAATCGTTAATCTACTGAAGAAAAAGGTGGAGAACCTCCCGGGGAACTGGGTGCAGCAGCTACCGTCTGTCCTTTGGGCCCTGAGGACTACTCCGAACACCGCCACCGGAGAGACTCCATTCACGCTTTCTCATGGGTCCGAGGCCGTCCTTCGCATAGAGTTCGAGGTAAGGACCCCCAGTGTAATCGCTGCAGGCGAGGGTGATGAAGAGTGGCTAGTGGCTAACAATGCGAAACAAAGGCTATCCTTGGACCTGGTGGAGGAACTCCGGGACCTGGCCACCGTCAGGCAGGAGGAAGTCAAGCGACGAATGGCCCGGTATTTCGACAAGCACATCCGAATAAAACACTTCCATAAAGGAGATCTGGTCCTGAAGAAGGTCGACGCGGCCGGAAGAGGAGATGCGGTGGGAAAACTTAACCCCAATTGGGAGGGTCCATACATTATAAGCGAAGTGCTCAAGTCAGGGGGGGGGGTATCACCTCCAAGATGTGGAAGGGGTACCTCTCAACCGAGCCAGAAGTAGAGATGATTTGAAACGATTCTACCCTTGAAAGTTTTTGCTATGTTATCAGTTGAATATCTTACTTCTTCATATGATAAGTTGTAACTGCTAGGTGAGGGTAACAAAGGAGATAAGTATTGGTGCTGGAATGGCCCAGATCGATTCCGCTCCCGGGCTCTCACTAGACGGGGGGTTTCAGGTTGATCTATGGAGAGGCTGGCATGGTGAAAAGGATTGGTGCTAGAATGCCCCAGATCGATTCCGCTCCCGGGCTCTTATTAGACGGGGGGTTTCAGGTTGATCTCTGGAGAGGTTGGCAAGGTGATAAGTATTGGTGCTGGAATGCCCCAGATCGATTCCGCTCCCGGAATCTCATTAGACGGGGGGTTTCAGGTTGATCTCTGGAGAGGCTGGCAGGTTGATAAGTTTTGGTGCTGGAATGCCCCAGATCGATTCCGCTCCTGGGCTCTCACTAGACGGGGGGTTTCAGGTTGATCTCTGGAGAGGCTGGCATGGTGAAAAGGATTGGTGCTGGAATGCCCCAGATCGATTCCGCTCCCGGGCTCTCATTAGACGGGGGGTTTCTGGTTGATCTCAGGAAAGGCTGGCAGGGTGATAAGTATTGGTGCTGGAATGCCCCAGATCGATTCCGCTCTCAGGCTCTCACTAGACGGGGGGTTTCAGGTTGATCTCTGGAGAGGCTGGCAGGGTGAAAAGGATTGGTGCTGGAATGCCCCAGATCGATTCTTCTCCCGGGCTCTCATTAGACGGGGGGTTTCAGGTTGATCTCTGGAGAGGCTGGCAGGGTGATAAGTATTGGTGTTGGAATGCCCCAGATCGATTCTGCTCCCGGGCTCTAACTAGATGGGGGGTTTCAGGTTGATCTTTGGAGAGGCTGGCAAGGTGATGATTTTCTCATAAAGGCAGGTTGGAAAGACTCAGGTTGGCAAGTCCTCTGTACTGACCAGTGCCTTCTCGCTCGTCTCGCAAAAGGATCTCGCACCACAATAAAGGGGCCAGTGAGGTCCTCGCAGGGAGATCTCCTAGGGGAGGCATCGCAAGCAGGACCCGCGAGAAGCCCTGCAAGAACCCCAAAGGTGGAAGAGGAGTCCTCGCCGGGAGAGAGCATACTGTGCGAGGCACTAAGGAGAGGGTAGCCCTAAAACACCTAGTCCCAAGGCATGAGAAAAAGCGAGACCAATTGAAAGCGGAGTCTACGCCCGAACTATCGAAGTACGTGAGAATCGTCTTGGCGAGAACGATAAAAATACGCAGGAACATGAGGTAAGCATATGAAAATAACAAGACATAAAAGACAAGTACAATGAACAAGGCAAAAACTGTATTTACATTTCGCAGTTAGATCACAATTTACGGCGATCTCGCCAGCCAAAAGTTAAACACCAAAAAAAGGAGCAATGATGACTTTCAGGAATAGCTCGCAGACTTCTCCTTGTCATCGCCGCACTCCACTGGCGGGAGAGGAATGAAGAGCTCCAGGACGATGTCTTCCAGAGTCATGTCGCCCGCGTCGGCGGATAGGAGGCCGACCGCCTTCATCGTCTGGAAGATATAGCGAGCCAACTCGGTGGACTCCTCGTGGATTTCCTCATCCCGCGCTCGCCGCTCTTCCTTCAGGCGGCGAGTGGAAGGGGGAACGGCGGCATGGGATAGATCGCAATTAAGAGCTTTCAACCCGGCCACCTCGCCCTCTAGGCCCAGGATGCGAGCGTTAGTTCTTTTGGTAGCTGCGGTGTCCTATAAGCAAAAGACAAGTTCAGAAAGCGAAAGGGTTGAAAGAGATAAGTGGTGAGGTCTGGGTAACTCACCACACCGCTCGTTGTGGCGAGCAACATCTCCTTCAGCTGCGCATTCTCGGCGAGGAGCACCTGATAATCCCTCGTGAGTTCCACGTTCTGTTGCTCTAGTAGTAGGCACCGCTTTCCCGTCATATGGACCCAGCATCCTCGCGCCCGTAAAGGGAGAAGGAGAAGTCATAGGCATGGACGCTGACGGTCGGCTTCTCCACCCAGGAAGGAAGGATGGTGTAGACTTCAGCTTTGTTAACCTCCGGTTTCCAATACACCAGGGGCTCGCCGGTCTCATCCCTGCGTCTCTGGCCAAGCCCAAAGTTCCAGTGGTTAACTGGAATGGGCGGGTCAGAGGTCTTCGCGGCCTCCTCGCTCTCCTCATCGACCCCCCTCTCCTCAGAGAGGATGGTCAGGTCGATCTCGCCAGGGGCAGCTTCGCAGTGCCCCTTTCCCTTAGAGTGGGCGAGCGAGCCTTGGCTCTTCTTGCCTCTATTCTTGGGCAGGGACTTTGAGGCTGGTCCCCGGCTGCTGGAAGCCTCTGACCTCTTGCGAGAAGATATCTCAGCCGGGGTGGTGGTATCACGGCAAGCCTCCGCTCCCATGGTCGCGAGAGCGTGGGTGGAGGGAGACTTCCGTTTGCTTGCGTAAGGGGGGTTGAGTGGTAGATCTCGCTCACCTGAAAAAGTGAGGGTTATACATCTAGCGTGGAAAACGTTGAAACCATGGAAGTTAGTGGGCGAGATCATTACCTTCCTCAACGAGCACTGGAGGTAGCGAGTCGAGGTTTCGGCGAATATACACAACCTCGAAGTTCTTCTTGCAGAAGAACTGGTATAAGGCGGCGGCGTGGCCGCCGAGAGTAGGAGGACGGTAAGTGGTCTCGCTGTACTGAATAGGGGAGAAAGGGATGTTGCCAAAGCTCCCCTTGACGAAGAGGAACTTCTGAGCCCAGTAGTTAAGTTTGTTGACGGTCTCGTCGACCTTGGGACCCGAGCCCAGAAAGTAGGCGGTCCCATCTTTGTACGCACGAAAAGAGAACAGCTTCCGGAAAACCGGAAGGCTGAACTCGATGCGCTCCTAGCGCATATAGCAGGCAAAGGCGATGATGACCGCCATCGCGTTGGGGGTCAGTTGACCCGGTATTACACTATAGTGTTTTAACACCTGGCGAGCAAGATGGCGAGACCGTCGGTTAAGCGAGGAAGAATCCATTCTCATTTAAGGAAAGGAAAGCGAGCTTAGTAGTTACCTGGCGAACTTCCGGCCAAAGAGGTAGCCTCAGACCCACCGCGAAATGGGCTATGGGGATCGCGAGTTCATCAGGCAGGGGGACATTTATTGCGTCATCTTTGGTAGGTTGGCGAGCGGTAAACTCCGGCGGGATGAAATCAGTGACGGCAGTGAGATATTCCTCCTCCGTCAAGTTCGCCTGGCAGAAGGAGTGGTCGGTAAAGGCCCATGCACACTTCAATCTGCCCTCAGCCTCGCTTTGGTCGCCGACCATCTTGAGGACCTGCGAGGAAGAGAATAGCGCAAGAAAGAGGGAGAAAGGCGAGATCTCCGGAGTAGTAGAAGAAGAAGGCGGATGGTGAAAGCGGTGGTTGGCACAGTTATGACTACCTTTTTATAGCAGAAGTGAAAAGGTGGGAAGAAGCCCAAGCGCCGCTGAGTGCGGTTAGCAAAACCATCATGTCAGAATCGTGGGAGAGAACTATCTGCGAGGTTAGTATAAGAAAATTCTTTGCAAAGGGTAGCATGAGCAAACAGAATAGCGAAGAGAAATCATCGCGAGACAGTTTTAGCGAGAGCAGAAGGGATCGTTGCGAGAATAGCATAACAAAGAAAGTGCGAATATATAAATCGCGAGCGAAAGCTAATAAAAGACTATCAATAATTACTTCTAAACGGGAACTCACAAATATAAGTTGCAAGTAATTAGGAGATTGTTCAAAGTAGCAGCGAGCGTTAACAAACAATAAAAGTTTGCAGAAACGTCGGGTTCAGCGAGGATCGTGGGGTAACCACTTCCATCTGCCGCCACCCCGCGACCCGGACCTCGGCGGAACCCTGGAATTATAGTAATCCTGGGCCGCACGGCCCTCTCGATCCATCAGGAAGGCATAATCCCTCATCCTCACGATGTGCACCTCCGGCGACGTGGCCATCTCGTCTTGGGCGCGAGGCACCGCGGCTCAGAGTCTCGCGCACTCCTCCATCATTACAGCTTGCCTATCCTCAGCGACCTCTCTATCCCGTCTCGCTTGAAGATTAAGGTCCATCAGCATCCTACCATGTTTTCGAAGCAACTCCGCGGTTCATCGCTTCATCGTCTCAGGATCTCGCGGGTCCCCTAAGAAGTCTTCCACCTTGTCTGGGAGGGGGGATACCTCGTCGTCTCCAAACTCTGAATCGGTAGGGCGGATTTTCAGAACACTCTGCAAAATATTACGGAAAGGTTAGATAGCGCGCTTAGGTTCGCGCATGACATTGGGACGTCGGAATGCATACCCAGAGGGGGCGAGAACTCTCAGGGCGGCCCTGGAAGATGTTACCATAGTGAGGGTAGAGGGATTCACCTAAGCCAGGAGGGTAGGCTGTGTTGTTGATTGGGGGAATTTTGGCAGTCGAGAGCCTCCAACGCCCTCGCTCCTCAGGAGATCGAACCTTGGCATGTCCACCGTTTTGTCAGGGAAGGACAGAAATGGAAGCCATGAATCACCGCGAGCCGGGGTCTTCCGGGGCGACACTGTGAAAAATAGGGGATAAGAGGTCGATAGTCAATGAAGGGAGAGTCAGTAAGCAAGATTAAGGGCGAACTTTCGGCGTTTTTGCCAGCGAGATGTGTGTCTGCTGGCGGACTTCGGCGAGACCCACCTCCAAGCTCGCCAACGTCCTTGTTCGGCAAAATCTCCTGCGAGTTGGCATGAATCACAAAGGCAAATTTATTGGCTTAGCTAGAGGAATAACTCATACCTTCTCGGGAGGATGATTATCAGGGGAAGAATCCAGCAACACGGAGTCGTCCCTGGTTCGGCAGGCCGCTTTTGCCTTTTTAGTCTTCGGCGACTGAGCGGGAGGCGGCCGATTCATCCAAGCGGGGACCCTGGTCGTGGAAGGTAGCCCACCAACTCTCACAGCATTCAAGCGGGCCTCAGCTTATTCGGAAAGCGACATCTCCTGGCAGCTACAGTGCGGGAGAAAAAGGAAAAAAGGAGAGAGAGTGACGGCGCACGTCACTGAGGCTCAGGATGATATTTATAGCCCCCAGGGTGGGCCCTACCAAAGATTCCCGACAGATCATAAAGAGGCTGGCAAATACCAGGGGTTGGATGTTTCTTCGCGAGCCTGAATAGCCTCGCGAAGAGCGGGGATTGTGTACAACCCCGATATTCGCCAAACAAGGAGGCGCGGTTTGCGAAATCAATACTATGAAGAAAGCAATGAGGCAGACAAAAGTCCTCGGAGGAGGGGCGGGTGAGAAAGGCACTCGCCAACTGCTTGCTGATAAGAGAGCGAGACTAGTACTGGCCGTGTACCCGCGAGAAGGGTTGGCGAGATGGAACCTCGCGGGCAGCTTAAGGTGGTTTTCTGGGTTCGGCGAAGGGCGTTCGACGAACTCCCCTGCGCTCGACGAACTCCCCTGCGTTCGACGATCTCTCCCGCATTCGTCGAGCTCATCTGTGATCGAGATCTGGTGAGCTAGCACCTCGCGGCCACTGGCAGCAATGTTCTGAGTTCAACGAAGCATGTTCTGCGGTCGACGAAGTAAAGTTCAACGAATTGATCTGCGTTCGGAGAAGTGCCTTGTGTTCGACAAAAGGTGTTCTGTGCTCGACGAAGTCAAGAGGCAGTCTCGCAGGAAGGCTCGCGAGACCGGACCTCGGCGGATACCACCAAAGTAGCCTAGTGAGGTCTTCGCAGCGCAATCGCCGAGGAGAGGCATCACGAGCAGGACTCGCGAGAAGGCCCGCGAGGGCTTCAATAGTGGTGTTCTCACAGATTCCTTGCCCATAAGCTGATAGGGAAAAATTACCCTACTACCCTCGGTGGTCTGCCTTTAGCCTCTCCAAACAGCGAAGTTTGGCTGTTAGCAGACCCATTTGGGGTGCGGATAGTAAAATCAAAAGGCGGAATTCTTCTATTCGCAGGCCAGATCAGAAAACCTATATATAAGACCTAAAGGGCACCTTTGGAGGAGACTTCACTTCAGCTTCTCTCTCCTCAGGCTTTCCTTGGCTAGCATTTCCAGAGCTCTCCAAGGTGCCCGAGTCCCAACTTTGGCTTGGGAGGGGAAGCGCTCAACGATCTTTCGGGTTAGTGGAGGGACCTCCTTGCTGTGACTAAGGTCTTAGTATTTTTCCTAGTCTTCTGTCTACCTTCTCCGAGGAATCAGTACGGGCTAGCTGCCCCTCATTTCGGTGAGGGCCCCGAGCTTCACAAGAGACCGAGAAATCAGTTTCAACACCAGGGGACTCACCACACCACCTTCGGCGGCGAGTAGCTTCTCCTTGAGTTGCGCGTTTTCAGCGGAGAGCCCCTGATAGGCTTTTGCGAGCTCCACATTTTGGCACTCCAGCTGCAGGCATCACCTTCCCGTCATATGGGCAAGCTCCAAGGACCGCAGCTGAGACCTCGTGCTCTCATAGGCGAGAGTACTCGCGGTCTCATCCTTATAGGCCCCGACATCCTCGCGCCCTCGAAGGAGAAGTCGAAGGCGTGGCCGCTGACAGTCGACTTCTCTACCCATGAGGGGAGGATGGTGGAGATGTCGACTTTGTTAACCTCCGGCATCCAACACACCAGGAGCTCGCCGGATTCATCTTTACGCTTCTGGTCGAGGCCGAAGTTCCAGTGGTTGACTGGAATGGGCGGGTCGGAGGTCCGGATGGCCTCCTCGCTCTGCTCATCAACCTCCCCCTCAAAAAGGATGGTGAGGTCGATCTCGCCGAGGGGAACCTCGACATGTTCCTTTCCCTTCGCATAGGGGAGCGGGCCCCGGCTCTTCTTGGTCTTCTTCTTTGGCAGAGACTTGGGGGTGGATCCCAGATGCTGGAGGCCCCGGCCTCTTGCGAGAGGACGGCGGAGGCGGGGTGGTGGTCTCGCGGTAAGCCTCCGCTCCCATGGTAGCAAGGGAGAGAGTGGAGGAAGTCTTTTTGCTGCTCGAATAAGGGGGGGGGGGGGGGGTTGTTGGGAAGATCTCGCTCCCCTGGAATGAAGAAAGTTAAGTTACGGTAAAAATTTGAAAGGGTGCAGGTTAGCGGGCAGGACTATTACCTTCCCCGGGGAGAACGGGAAGCAGCAAGTCGAGGTTCTGGCGAAGATGGATCACCTCGAAGTTATTCTTACAGAAGAACTAGTACAAAGAGGCATCATGGCCACCGAGAGTTGGTGGCCGATAAGTGGTCGCGCCGTGCTGAATTGGCGAGAAGGGGACGTTGCCAAAGTTCCCCTTCACGAAGAGGAACTTTTGGGCCCAGCAGTGGGCCTTGTTCACAGTCTCGACGACCTTTGGACCCGAGCCCATGAAGTAGGCGGTGCCGTCCTTGTAAGCTCAGAAGGAGAACTGTTTCCGGAAGACCGGAAGGATGAACTCGATGCGCTCCTCACGCATATAGCTAGCAAAGGCTACGATCACCGCTATGGCGTTGGGGGTGAGCTGGCCTGGAATGACGTCGTAGTGCTTGAACACCTGGAGAGCAATAGAAAGAGAGGTCAGCACACGATGAGCGAGATTTATTCAACAAGAGAAAAGGGTAAGCGAGAGTAATCGGTACCTGGCGAACTTTGGGCCATAGGGGCAGGCGCAGGCCCACCACAAAATGGGCAGTCGGGATGGCTAGCTCGTTGGCAAGGAGGGAGTTGATCGCTTCGTCCTCGCGAGGGCGACGAGCTGAGAATGCGGGGGGTACGTAGTCGGCGACCGCAGTGAGGTACTCTTCCTCGGTCAGTGTCACAACTCGCATTTTCCCAAGTATATAATACATATTATCATAGCAAGGGGATAATACGCGTAATGATGCCCCACCTGCAGTAGACGACTACAGACGCTCAGGCAAACACTCCTTACGATAAATTTATAAAAGACATATATATGTTTGGAGTAAAAAGGAGAATTTTTCATTTTCTTAGCTTAAGACCGCGTCCCTCGGTCCGGTGGATCATCTAGTCCACAAGTAGAAAACTATATATATATATATACGCAGCGGAAAATCAGTTCATTTTAGCCTACATAAGCATGAAGATCTACATCTAAGAATTTATATGCATAAATCTACGTTTAGTATAGTAAGAAAGGAATTTCTACGACCTTCAAAGTATGTGATACTTATTTAAAACCACGATTTGCAAAAATGACATTTTTATATCAATAAAGTAACTAATGCATCCTAGCATAAAGCTTCCTAGAGAGCAAGTAGGTAAACAACCCAAAAGTAACAACAAAGCAACAAACAAGTAATCTAAACATAAAAGCCATATGGGCGTCAACAACTGACACGAACCCGCAGGAAAGAAGGAAAAACAACTAAAGCTCTGCCCCTTACCTAGATGAGAGGAAGGGCCTCGACAGGAGACCTGAACAACGCTGCGCTAACCCCCGCGGCAGCTAAAGACCTGAACCTGTGACATTCATAAGAAAAGAATGTCTCAGCCTAATGGGTGCAAGAAAACCAAGATTAACAACAATCAGGAATAAAAGAGTGCAGAAAGTAGAACTAAGCAGGTAAGCATGAATAATCTTACAACAACCTGAGCCAGCTCAAACGAGTGCACTCAGTAAGAGGAAAAGAAAAGCCTGCACCAGAAGATAATAGCCAAAGCAATCAAAGCCAACCACGTGTCCGCAATTGCGGCTCAGAGGTGGTGGTTATATATATAATATCATAATACACATAAATAAGCACTTGAGACTGATCAGCTCGAGGGAAGAGCGTCCCCAAAAAGAAGGCACTGCGACGGTGGTATCTTCCACAAACGCCCGCAGCCCAAAAAAACAAACAGGAGTGTTGTGGCGGCGACTCCAATCGACTCAAACCAACAACCCAAAAGAGGCGCTGTGGGGGTGAGTTTTAGCTCACACGCTCAACAGACTCACACATAGCACCAGAAGTAGGGGTGCATAATCATATATAAGTATATGTATCTATATATAAGTATATAAATAAACCTCAGTGTTGAAACCGATTTCTCGGTCTCGAGTGGAGCTCGGGGCCCTCACCGAGATGAGGGGCAGCTAGCCCTTACCGGTCCCTCGGGAGAGGTAAGGTTGACGACTCGAGCAAAGAACGAAGACCCTAGTCTCAGCGAGGAGGTCCCTCCACTAACCCGGAAGATCGTTGAGCGCTTCCCCTCCCAAGCCAAAGCTAAGACTCGGGCACCTTGGAGAGCTAGAGAGCCCAAACCAAAGCGACCTAGGGAGAGAAGAGCTCAGATAAAGAACCGTCTCTTCCAAGGTGCCCTTTGAGGTCTATTTATAGATTTCAGTTTTGTGGTCTGTCAATAGCCAAATCCCGCTGTCCAATCTTACTATCCGCACCCCGGATTGGTCTGCTAGCAGCCAAACTCCGCTGTTTAGAGAGGCTAGGTGCAGACCACCGGGGGCCTCTTGGTAAAAATCCCTTCCTGGACCTCTACGGGGCGAGCCAGCCCGATTCGCGACCTCCCTCGCGAGTGGAGCTCGCGAGCCTCTGGGTCGGTGAACTCCAGAGGTATTATCAACTCTCACTCGAGGCGGGCTCGCCTAGCGGACCCCTTCCTCGGATGGTTGGGCTCGCTCCTAGCGACCCGGCCAAGCCGACTGCCCTCGCGAGCGGAGCTCGCGAACCCCCGGGTCGGCGAACCCCAGGATGGCTAACTGCACCCCAAGAGGTTCCGGGCTCGCCTGGCGAGCTTCCTCCTTAACCGGTCGGGCTCGCGTACACTGCCCTCGCGAGCCTCCGGGTCGGCGAACCCCAGGATGGCTATCCGCACCCCAAAATGGCTAACTGTACCCCAAGAGGTTCCGGGCTCGCCTGGCGAGCTTCCTCCTTAACCGGTCGGGCTCGCATACACTGCCCTCGCGAGCCTCTGGGTCGGCGAACCCCAGGATGGCTATCCGCACCCCAAAATGGCTAACTGTACCCCAAAATGGCTAACTGTACCCCAAGAGGTTCCGGGCTCGCCTGGCGAGCTTCCTCCTTAACCGGTCGGGCTCGCATACACTGCCCTCGCGAGCCTCTGGGTCGGCGAACCCCAGGATGGCTATCCGCACCCCGAAATGGCTAACTGTACCCCAAAATGGCCTTCCTCGCGAGTGGAGCTCGCGAGCCTGCGCCACCTCGGCGAGCATCAAGGAAGCTGGTTAACTCCCCTCCGCTGGGCTCGCTCGCCTGCGCAGTCTCTTGCTCTTCCTTGACCTACCTCGCCGGAGATCAGGGTTCGCCCCTCTGGGCTCGCCTCCTTGAGCGCGAGTGGCGAACATCGGGGTTGTACACAATCCCCGCTCTTCGCGAGGTTGTTCTAAGCTCGCGAAGATACATCCAACCCCTGATGTTCGCTGATTCTGTTGACGTGGCGGGAATCTTTCCGGTGGGCCCCATGCCTGAAACTATAAATACCGTCCACCGCGGCTAGTGATCGAGCCTTTCCTTCCCCTTCCTCCTCGCCGAAATCCTTCTTCCTTTTGGATGTCTTCCAAGCAGAGCGCGTTGGAACGGCTGAAGGCTTCCAGGGAGATGGCGAAAGCTCGGGCCGCCGAGCACAACGCCTGGATATTCAACCCTGCCGCCTCTTCTTCCCCCCAGACTAAGAAAGCTAAGTCGGTTAGGAGGTCGCCGGAGGAGGACGCGACATCGCCACTTGACTCGTCCCCTCCGCCGAATACCGAGCTTGCACAACAGGTATCTTTTGCCTAAAGCCTTTCCATCGACTCCTTGCTCATTCTCTTCCTTTTCGCAGAATTTTCCACCCGAGGACCGCATGGCGAGCCTCGCGCTGACAACTTCCCATGCTTCGTCCCCCGCGAAGCTGGGATCGCTAGATGCTGGGGTCGGGACCTCGTCCCAACAAGCGCCTCTCTCGCAACCTCGTAAGTCGCTCGCCTCCTCCATTATTCCTGCATAAGTCCAGGCGGTATCTACGCGTTTGTGGTCCATGTAGGTACCCCATCGCCGAGCCCCAAGGAGAAAGGCTCTACACCGGCGAACTCGCCGGTCCCGCCTAAGGTTAGCGTGGTGACCCCTGGCTTCGGTCTGATGGGGAAGCGAAGTCCAGGCGGCTCGCTTCTCGACGGTGTCAAAGTCGCGGAGAGAGTGGTATACCCTCCTGGTCTGGGGAAACCCCACGTCTCGGGATTCCACGAAAACTTCCGGGGTCGGCCGGAGTCCTCGTGCAAGCCCCATCGCGAGTCCCCCTCCTCGCCAGGTTGGCATGTTTTCGCGAGCTCCCATCTCTTGCTTGCCTTCAGATCCTACTAACTCTCTCCGCTGAAATCCCAGGGGCCACCCCTGAGTCAGAGCACGGGAGGATGGAGATGTCACCGCCGCCTTCGCCCAGCCAGATTGAAGATTTCTTGGGTGACCCTGGCGACCCCGTGCGGATGAAAAGTCGGGTGTCCGAGGTGCTTCAGAAGCACGGCATGATGTTACGCGAGTTGGAAGAGCGGTATGACGCGGATCGGGCTGCCTTTGACGAGAGATTCGCCGTGTTGGAGGACGCGAATGCGCGCTTGATCGCCGAGGCGGAGCCGGTGCCTCGCGCCGATGTTACCTCACCCGGCGTATACATCTCGCGGGGCGAGGATCAAGCGCACCTGATCCTGCGCGAGTTTAAAGCGCTTCGCGACTACCATTATCCGAGAGTGCCGCCGCGTGCGGGGAAGCGAGGCCGGGGTCGCTGGAAGTGGCTTCCTTACCCCTGAGACCGCCGCGGGTTGAATGCTACCATCCCGCTGTTTTTGCTTCTTTTATGACGTCTGTATGAACAATATTTGGTGTGGTAATACTCGCGAGTCTATCGTGACTCGCCTTTTATCGTTTTTCTTTTATTATTCTATTTGTTTCGGCGGTGTGCCTGTGGTTTGTTTAGTCCGTTCGCTGTGTTTGATACGTTCGCCCTCGTGGAGCGTTTGTGTTTTTATGCAACGCTAGGCATAGACCCTTTTTCCTCGCAGGCTGGCCGTGGCGAGCTTGGGTTCGCAGGACTACTGTACTATCGGGTAGGATTTTACTTTGTTTCCGTTATCCGCACTCCTGACGCTTCGATTCCCGTGCCCATCAGAGCCCTCTATAAATAGTTTGGATTCAATCTTCTACCCGTCGCATTTATTTCTACCGTCTTCCCGCGCCTACGCTCATCTCCGTTCTCGCAAGATCGCGTTCGCGTTCGCTGCTCGTAGGCTGTCTTTTCCTGACTCGATGCGGACGAATCAGCAAGTGGGAGCGGATGGCGAGAGCGAGGGGCGGTCCAAATGCGCCTCAGCGTTTCAAGCCCACGAGTTCTACTGCGCGAACATCACAGCCGAGGAGTATAAGCTCGCGGTGGACCGCTATCTCCCGGAGGGTTACTCGGCTCGCTGTCCAAGCGAGAACTCCACCTTGAATGAGACCGAGGCTGACGAGCTCGCGATCCCCATCGCGCATTTTGAGAATGGGTTGCGACTCCCTCTGTGGCCTGAAATCCGTCAGGTATTTCGCCTGACCTTCTCGCTGCCTCGTGTTCGCTATCGCAACTTTCTCATCGTTCTTTGTAGGTGTTGCGATATTATGGGGTGTTGCCGAGCCAGTTGACCCCAAATGCGATCGCGGACATTGTCGCGTTCGCCTGTTATCTGCGGGAAGAGAGGATCGAGTTCAGCCTCCTCGTCTTCCGCAAAGTATTTTCTTTCCGCGCCTTCCGAGATGGGACTACCTATTTCGCGAGCCAGCACGTCACCGTCTGCGAGACGGTGAACAAGAGCCACTATTGGACCCAGAAGTTCCTCCTAGTGAAAGGACCCTTCGGCAACCTCCACTTCACCCCCATCCAGCGGGATGACGCCACTTACCGCCCTCCGAGCTCGCTGGGCGGCGCCGACGCCAAACTCCTCCAATACCTCTCCGGCAAGAACTTCGAAGTCGCCTATCTGCGGCGCAGCGTCGATTCGTTACTCTCCGTTCCTCAAGGGGAAGGTAGGGTTCGCTCGCGCCTCACTTTCTTTTCCCTTTCTTCATCGTATAACGCTTACTTTACAGGTGAGCGCGAGGTCCCCGTCAATCCCCCACACGCGCAGGGCATCACCCTCACAGTGGATACTCTCGCGACCGCGGCGGCAGAGGCTTGCCGCGACCTTCCCGCCGTCGGGTCCGGCAAGAAGCGGCCCCCTTCTGCGAGTCAGCCGAGTTCGCGATCCTCCAAGAAGCTGAAAGGAAAGACCTCCGCTGTTAAGGATAGGAGCGCAGTCGTCTACCTGAGCGAGACCGACGGCTCGCCTCCTTCCCCTGCGGAAAAGCTTGACCCCCCGGTGAACCAGGGTGCTGGGAGTTCCTCCGTGACCCCTCAACCCAAAGGTCACAGGAACTTTGGTCTAGGCGAGAAAGTCTCCGACCTCCTTGGCGAGCCCCTGCTCGCCTGGGATCCCAATGCCAACCGAATTTCCTGCTCCACCCTTCACCCTTCCTGGGTGGAGCTCGGTAAGGCCGGGGAGGAGGCGTTCTCCATCTCCTTCGGCTTATATGGCCGCGAGGACGCCGCCGCCTACAAAGAGATGGGGCCCAGACAGTTGGTCTATGAAGAAATGCGAGCCCAATTCCGCTCGATGGAGCTCGCACATATGGCGGGGCGTCGATATCTGCAGGCGGACAGGGACATCCGCGCGTACAGGGAAGAGCTAAAGAAGGCTCGCGAGGAAATCAAGGGCCTCAAGGAGAAAGAAGAAGCGACGGAAACCCTTCTCGCCGGCATGCAGGGCAAGATGGTACGCGACCCCCGGGTTTCTTTTCTTTGCTGTTTACGATCTCTGGCCTTCCCCTAACCCGCATGATGCTCAGGATGCCGACGTGGCCACCAAGCTCCTCGCTCGCAACGGCGAGCTGGAGTTGGAGAATATCATGTTGAAGGCTCGAGTGGATGAGCTGGTTCGCGGCGTGCTACCTCCCTCTCCTGGGCGAGTCGGCTCTCAACAGAGGGCTGCCGAAAGTGAGGAGCAGAGGCGGCGGGATGCACAGGAGGTCGCCAACCTTGTTTTCACTACCCTTAAGGATGCAAGCCTGCTAGCCGAGGACGCGATGGAGTTCACAGCGGAAGACGTCTGTCCGGACCTCTTCGCCATGGCGCCCTGGTTGGGGACTCGCAAAGACGGCGAGGGCCCTCTAGGATGAATTCTTTTCTTCTTTCCCCCTTTTCGCAAATGTATATCATTTTTGGGCTGGCGAGATTGCTGCCGAACATATAGTTATAACTTTTTGTTAACCTTTATGATCATGCTTGTGTTTATTTCTTCTCGTGGATTTCTTTTCCAACCTCATAACTAATCGTCACGTGGTGGTGCTCCCGGAGAGTTCGCGAGCGCGCGCGCCTGGGCTCGCCTCGCCGAGGTTTTCTTTTCAATGGGTCTCGCGAGCCCGGGTTATCACCGCCCGCGAGCACTGCCCGGCGAGCCTAACTTTGGTGAGTATGGATAGTCATCCCGTGAGCTGAGATTCCCTGACTAGTATTCCAACCTGTTATCTTAGTCCTTGATCCTTATTGCTAGCCTTGCCAGCCTCTCCAGAGATCAACCAGAACCCCCCGTCTAGGTGAAAGCCCGGGAGCGGAATCGATCTGGGGCATTCCAGCACCAACATATCCAACCTTGCCAGCCTCTCCAGAGATCAACCAGAACCCCCCGTCTAGGTGAAAGCCCGGGAGCGGAATCGATCTGGGGCATTCCAGCACCGACATATCCAACCTTGCCAGCCTCTCCAGAGATCAACCAGAACCCCCCGTCTAGGTGAAAGCCTGGGAGCGGAATCGATCTGGGGCATTCCAGCACCAACATATCCAACCTTGCCAGCCTCTCCAGAGATCAACCAGAACCCCCCGTCTAGGTGAAAGCCCGGGAGCGGAATCGATCTGGGGCATTCCAGCACCAACATATCCAACCTTGCCAGCCTCTCCAGAGATCAACCAGAACCCCCCGTCTAGGTGAAAGCCCGGGAGCGGAATCGATCTGGGGCATTCCAGCACCAACATATCCAACCTTGCTAGCCTCTCCAGAGATCAACCAGAACCCCCCGTCTAGGTGAAAGCCCGGGAGCGGAATCGATCTGGGGCATTCCAGCACCAACATATCCAACCTTGCCAGCCTCTCCAGAGATCAACCAGAACCCCCCGTCTAGGTGAAAGCCCGGGAGCGGAATCGATCTGGGGCATTCCAGCACCAACATATCCAACCTTGCCAGCCTCTCCAGAGATCAACCAGAACCCCCCGTCTAGGTGAAAGCCCGGGAGCGGAATCGATCTGGGGCATTCCAGCACCAACATATCCAACCTTGGCACAGCAGCAGTCAGAAACACAACAAACGAAAGTAAGATATTGATTGAATGACATAATAAAGTTTTTAAGGGTAGAATCGTTTCAAATCATCCCCACTTCGAGCTCGGTCAAGGGGTATCCCTTCCACATCCCGGAGGTGATACCCCCCCGACTTGAGCACCTCGCTTACGATATATGGGCCTTCCCAGTTGGGGTTAAGCTTACCCACTGTGGCCCCTCTGCCGGCCGCATCGACCTTCTTCAGGACTAGGTCCCCCTTCTGAAAGTGTTTGACCCGGATATGTTTGTCAAAATATCGAGCCATCCGCCTCTTGACCTCTTCCTGCCTGATGGTGGCCAAGTCTCGGAGTTCTTCCACCAGGTCCAGGGATAGCCTCTGCTCGGCACTGTTACCCTCTAGCCACTCTTCATCCCCCTCGCATGCAGCGGTCGCCCGGGGGGTCTTCACCTCGAACTCTATGGGGAGAACGGCCTCGGACCCGTGGGAGAGCTTGAATGGAGTCTCCCCGGTGGCGGTGTTCGGAGTAGTCCTCATGGCCCAGAGGACGGAGGGTAGTTGTTCCACCCAACTTCCTCGTATGTTTTCCACTTTCTTTTTTAGCAGGTTGACGATTATCTTATTTGCCGCGTCCACTTGCCCATTGCTCCTCGGGTGGTGGACTGAGGCAAACCTGAGGTCGATGCCGAGCTGAGTGCAAAAGCCGACGAACTCTTCACTCGCGAACTGTGGCCCATTGTCCGTCACTATGGCTAGAGGGAGTCCATGTCTGCAGATTATTTCCCCCCACACAAAATTCCTTACAACCTGAGAGGTCACCTTGGCTAGCGCCTTCGCCTCTACCCACTTGGAGAAGTAGTCGATCATGACTAGCAGGAACTTCCTCTGACCGCTGGCTTGGGGAAAGGGGCCGACCAGGTCTAACCCCCATATGGCGAAAGGCCAGGGAGCCGTGATGGAACGGAGCCTCTGAGCGGGGAGGAGCTGGAGCGGAGCATAGAGTTGGCACTTCTGACACTTTCTTGTGAACTCTGCTGCATCCTTGCTGAGAGTGGGCCAGAAGTAGCCTTGTCTCAACACCCTCCCTTCCAGGGTCCGACTCCCGGAGTGACTGCCGCACTCCCCGGAGTGAATTTCTTCCAGGACCCTCGGGACCTCTTCCTCGGAGACACAACGAGCCAGAAGTCCTGAGAGAGTCTTTCTATATAGCCCCCCCTGCATGCAAAGAGTAATAGGCGGACTTATACCTGAAGCGCCTCTTGTCCACATCCTCTCCAGGGAACTGTCCGGAGGATAGGAAGGTGATGAATGGATCCGTCCACGAGGCCTGCTGATCCACTTCCATCGACTCTCCCTCCTCGATGGAGGGCCGGAAGAGTTCCGAAGTCGTTCCCCCCGCTCGAGGACCGAACTTGGCTAGGAGGTCCGCCTGGGTGCTCTCCTCCCTCGGCACGTGTTTGATTGAGAAGGTGCGGAACTGCCCGATGACTCCCTTAACCTTCTCCAGGTATAGCAGGAGGGTTGGATCCTTTGCTTCGAACTCGCCTTTGATCTGGCATGCCACCACCATGGAGTCTGTGGAGACCTCCACGTCCTGCACACCCAGTTCCCGGGCCAGCCGAAGGCCCGCTATCACTGCTTCGTACTCCGCCTGGTTGTTGGTAATTGGAAAATGGATGTTTAAGGCTTGCTCAATCCGAGTCCCCTGAGGACTCACTAGGACTATTCCCCCCCCCCGAAGGAGTGTTTTCCCGACGCTCCGTCCACCAACATCTTCCATGCTTCCGGGGAAGGTGGCTCGTGCTCCTCCACTTCGGCCGCGTAGTCGGCCATGAAGTCTGCCACTGCTTGAGCCCTGATGGATGTCCTGGGTACGAATGTGATATTGAACTCGCTTAATTCCACGGACCACTTTGCCAACCTTCCTGAGTGTTCCACCCCTTCCATGATTTTGCGGAGCGGATGGTCGGTCACCACTTTAATTGAATGGGCTTGAAAGTAAGGCCGGAGCCTCCGGGCCGATACCACCAAGGCGAAGGCTAACTTTTCTAGGATTGGGTATCGGAGTTCCGCCTTCTTCAGCACTCGACTAACATAGTAGATTGGGAACTGTTTCTTCCCCTCCTCTCGGATTAGCATGGAACTTACTGCCTCGGATCCTACCCCTAGGTATAGAGATAGGTCCTCTCCTGGTCTCGGTCCCTGGAGTAGAGGGGTTTGAGTGAGCTGTTCTTTCAGGGCTTGGAAGGCCCTCTCGCACTCCGGGGTCCATTCGAACTTCTTGTTTCCCCGCAGTACTTTGAAAAAAGGTGCACATTTTTCTCCCGCCTTGGAGAGGAATCTACTGAGCCCAGCCAATTTCCCTGTGAGGCTCTGGACCTCCTTCGGGTTCCTCGGCGACTCTAACTCCATCACCGCTTTAACTTTGTCCGGGTTGGGCTCTACTCCCGTGGGGGTGAGCAAATGGCCCAGGAACTTCCCTCGGCTTGCCCCGAAGACACACTTCAAGGGATTGAGCTTCATCTTGTACCGCCGCAGGGTCCCGAATGTCTCTTCGAGGTCTCGGAGGTGGGTCCCGAGGTCTCGGCTCTTAACCATGAGGTCGTCGACATAGACCTCTAAATTTCTTCCTTTCTGTTCGCGGAAGACCCTATCCATCATCCTTTGGTATGTTGCCCCTGCGTTCTTGAGCCCGAAGGGCATCATCTTATAGCAATAACATCCATCCCCCGTGATGAAGGAAACGTCCTTAATGTCCGGGGGATGCATGCGGATTTGATGGTAACCTGAAAAAGCATCTAAGAAGGACATTACAGTAAAACCGACGGCTGAGTCAACCAGCACGTCGATTCTGGGCAAGGGGTAGCAATCTTTCGGGCATGCTTTATTAAGAAGTGAAAAATCGATACACATACGCCACTTACCTCCACCCTTCTTTACCATAACGACGTTGGAGACCCAGCCTGGATACTGGATCTCCGATACAAATCCGGCCTGCAGGAGTTTGCCCACCTCCTCGCGGATGGGCCCTTCTAGCTTGTCTGCGACGGCTCTCCTCTTCTGGTGGATGGGACGGGCACCGGGGTCGAGGTTGAGGCGATGGCACGCCACATCTGCATCGATCCCGGGCATTTTGGCGGCGCTCCAAGCGAAGACGTCCACGTTCTGTTCCACGCAAGCTAGAATCTCCGCTTGATCTCCTGGGCTGAGTCCTCCGCTGACCCGGACTTTTTCCACCACCCCCAGCCGGGTGACGACCTCGAGCTCCACGACCTCGTCCACGGTCTCCAACCGGGACTGCTCCCCCCAAGCCTTCTCTTCCTCGGCACAAGCGGGAGCTTGAGTCTCTTCCTTGACTTCCTTCCCTACCACCATCAGCTCCTCCGTCCTTCTCTCTTGGGCCTTCTTCTCTTCTCCCTTTCTCCCCGCCCGGGGTACCTCAGCTACCCCTTCCTGGACATGAACTTCACCTCCCTTCTTCTCTTCAGCCACCTCCAGACCTCCGGCTTCGGCTACCTCCTCCACCACCTTATCCCACTCCTCGGCTTCTCCCATCCAGGAGATGGTGTTGACAGCCGTCACGTAGCACTGTCTTGCTACCTTGGGATCCCCCCTGACCCGCACCTGGACCCCTCCGTCGTTGAATTTGAGGCACTGATGAAAAGTGGAGGGGACGCAACGGAACGCGCTGATGAGTGGCCGTCCGAAGATGGCGCTGTAACTGCTCGGGGCGTCCACTATGACAAAGCGACAGTTCCGAGACTGCCCACCCAGGGTCACATGGAGCCCTACCCCTCCTTCTACTTCCTTCCTCTCTCCCGAAAATCCGAACAGAGGGCCATCCGAGGCCAACACCCTTCTGGGCTCCACCTCCATCTTGTCGAATGCCTTCTTGAAGATGACATTGACCGAACTCCCATTGTCCACTAGGATCCGGAGACGGTGAAGTTCTCGATCGCCGTCTGGATGACCAGCGCGTCGCAGAACGGGTCTTCGTAGCTCGGCATGTCCTTTTGGGTGAAAATAATTTTCTCGGTCGGGGGTGGAGCGGTGGATGTTGACGCCACGCTCCGGCGGTAGATGGTATGGAGACTAGCCTTGCGGGTCGCCTCCACCCCTACCCCCCCATGGATCACTCCGATCCCTCCTCTGTTCCCCAGATCTGCTCTGTCCTCACATCTTTCATCCTCCTCCCGAGGTTCCACCTCCACGATCCTTAACGGCTGCTGCGGTGGTGGTGCGGGTGCTCGGCCCCTCTTTACCTCCAGGAACTCCGGACAGGTGTCCGTGGAGTGGCCTTCCACATCGTGGAAGATGCAATAGGGCACCGCCGCTTCCCTTGCCCCGGTCTCTGCTATCCTGTTCCTTCTTCTCCTAGCGGCCGCCGCCTCCGCTTCTCCTCTTCCCCTTCCTCTTCCCCGGCCAATTGCCATGGCCTGTTGAGGTGGGGGAGGCAACTGCATCGGGCCTTGCCTCCACCCCAACTGGGGGGGTCTCCATTGCCCCTCGAAACGGTTACCCCTTCCTGGGCCATAACCCCTTCCTTGCCCCTGCACTCCTCCACCCTGCGGCCTCCATCCCACCTCCGGGGCCCGGGGTTCTTCTCTTCTTCTGACCTCTTGCTGCCTCACCTCCGGCTCACCGAGCTTGGCCAGCCTCTTGGTGAGCTCTGGGTTGGCTTCTTCGCTTGCTACTTCCTCCGCCACCCTCTCCATCAGCTCCTCATAGGAGACGGGGGCCTTTCTTTTCAATGCCATCTTGAAGAAGCTTTCCTTCAACCCGACCGTGAAGGCGAGTTGAAGTGCAAATCCGGGCACCTCCTGAGTGAGCTGCACTTCCTCCTGGAACCGATCCGCGTACTGAGCCAACGTCTCCCTGGACTCTTGCTTCACCGCGAAGAGGGAATCAGCGTCCTTCTTCCTCCTCTTTGAAGTTGAAAATCTCAACAAGAAACTACGGCGCAGGTCCTCGAACGCGTAGATGGAGCCTGCCGGAAGCGAGTGAAACCAGTCCCTGGCCTTCTCCTTGAGAGTGACGGCGAAGAGCCGACACTTGAAGGCATCGGACATCGGCCTGATGGAGACCGAGTCCTCGAAAGACTGCAGATGCTGAACTGGGTCATCTCTGCCATTGTAGTACACTCTATCCCATTCTCCGAATCCCGCCGGAACGGGCGCAGACAACACTAATTCGTAGAAGGGGCTTCCCCCTCCTACCATCTTCTCTCGCTCGGCTCGCGGACCCAGCTCGCTCGCCAAGCTTGGGATCGCATTCGCGAGGGCGACGCTCGCCTGAACCACCCCGGCTGTCGTCGCGTTTTCCTGGCGTGCGCTCGCCTGTGTCGTGCTCGCTGGGGCAGAGCTCGTCGGCACCGAATTCGCCGGCGCGGAGCTCGCTAACACCGGGCTCGCCGGACTGGCGAACAACACTCGCCCTTCCCTGTCATGTCCTGGTTCAATGGCAACTTCTTTTCCAGCCCTTCCTCCTGGTGCCCTCTCGCCGACTGTTGTTGGGGGAGTGGTCGCCTGAGGTGCCGGGGTCGCGAATTCACTCCGCAGAGCCGTGACCGTGAACCCCAAGGTGTCGAGCACCTCCTTCCTGAAGTCCGCGAACATCCTAGCCATGGCCTCCTGAGGGGTCTCGCCGAACTCCTCGCCCTGCTCTTCATCTCCAGCCATAACTCTTCTCTGGGACTTTCTTGAACCAGCCGCGCTCCACGCTCACCACACCAAAATGTTGAAACCGATTTCTCGGTCTCGAGTGGAGCTCGGGGCCCTCACCGAGATGAGGGGCAGCTAGCCCTTACCGGTCCCTCGGGAGAGGTAAGGTTGACGACTCGAGCAAAGAACGAAGACCCTAGTCTCAGCGAGGAGGTCCCTCCACTAACCCGGAAGATCATTGAGCGCTTCCCCTCCCAAGCCAAAGCTAAGACTCGGGCACCTTGGAGAGCTAGAGAGCCCAAACCAAAGCGACCTAGGGAGAGAAGAGCTCAGATAAAGAACCGTCTCTTCCAAGGTGCCCTTTGAGGTCTATTTATAGATTTCAGTTTTGTGGTCTGTCAATAGCCAAATCCCGCTGTCCAATCTTACTATCCGCACCCCGGATTGGTCTGCTAGCAGCCAAACTCCGCTGTTTAGAGAGGCTAGGTGCAGACCACCGGGGGCCTCTTGGTAAAAATCCCTTCCTGGACCTCTACGGGGCGAGACAGCCCGCTTCGCGACCTCCCTCGCGAGTGGAGCTCGCGAGCCTCTGGGTCGGTGAACTCCAGAGGTATTATCAACTCTCACTCGAGGCGGGCTCGCCTAGCGGACCCCTTCCTCGGATGGTTGGGCTCGCTCCTAGCGACCCGGCCAAGCCGACTGCCCTCGCGAGCGGAGCTCGCGAACCCCCGGGTCGGCGAACCCCAGGATGGCTAACTGCACCCCAAGAGGTTCCGGGCTCGCCTGGCGAGCTTCCTCCTTAACCGGTCGGGCTCGCGTACACTGCCCTCGCGAGCCTCCGGGTCGGCGAACCCCAGGATGGCTATCCGCACCCCAAAATGGCTAACTGTACCCCAAGAGGTTCCGGGCTCGCCTGGCGAGCTTCCTCCTTAACCGGTCGGGCTCGCATACACTGCCCTCGCGAGCCTCTGGGTCGGCGAACCCCAGGATGGCTATCCGCACCCCAAAATGGCTAACTGTACCCCAAAATGGCTAACTGTACCCCAAGAGGTTCCGGGCTCGCCTGGCGAGCTTCCTCCTTAACCGGTCGGGCTCGCATACACTGCCCTCGCGAGCCTCTGGGTCGGCGAACCCCAGGATGGCTATCCGCACCCCGAAATGGCTAACTGTACCCCAAAATGGCCTTCCTCGCGAGTGGAGCTCGCGAGCCTGCGCCACCTCGGCGAGCTTCAAGGAAGCTGGTTAACTCCCCTCCGCTGGGCTCGCTCTCCTGCGCAGTCTCTTGCTCTTCCTTGACCTACCTCGCCGGAGATCAGGGTTCGCCCCTCTGGGCTCGCCTCCTTGAGCGCGAGTGGAGAACATCGGGGTTGTACACTCAGTGCAGGCCACCTGAGAACACCAAGAACATTAGACAATGAAGATCATAGAGATCAAGAACCACTCACCAAAACTTTCCCGGATAACTAGACAACATAGCATACTAAGCTCGTAAATCCAACAGAACAAACAGAGGAGTGCCAGACAGGGAAAATAGGATGACAAATGGTTTTTATCCACAACCCAAGACGAGAGGATTAGTAAGCATTGGATTCAGCAGTTAATCAATAGATTAATACTTAACATACCACAAGGTCGATGATTTTAGCAAGACGACACCATGCAAGGCTTGGTGTCGGAACGAGACGAAGGTGAACTCATCACGAAGGCCAACCACCAGAACAATACTCAACGGTTCACCCAAAACCACTGTGGTGAGGTCCCCTACGTCCACCCACACTCCAGTCAAAATCATATCCCTCAAAACTTGTTAGCAGCATGCGTAGTTTGATGCTCGAGGAGGGTTTTATGCTTAACACAGGAGGATGAACTTTAACATTCGCAATAAGTATAAGCTATTTAACAACCTTCGATAACCTCCGCATATATATACATATTTATATATATATACAAGCGCTATATAATAGTATTTAATACTTTCCTTTACTATGAATACAAAGCTGTCGGCCCCCGGAATAGAGGGAGACCCAAGGCCGAAGTCTCATCTACGAACCCTTTAAGACAACAATTGCTAGCCTCGCAAAATCATCGAGATCTAGCAAGAGAAATTCCCAGGAAATTTAGCATCTAATTTTTCTCCAAACCGCCAGGAAATTAGAATACGAAATTTCCAGGGAATTTTAGCCCGTCGTTATATCAAACCTAGCCAACAAAAGGAAAAGTGTAGGATTTGGAAATTTGCCGAGCAAGACCTCTTATGCTTAACTAAATAAATAAGCCCAAGATTTAGCCAATAACATATAGACCAAGGAGGATCCCAGTATAAAACGAATAACTGGTAGGCTCAACCTACCCCAGAAGAATGGAATCTCTAGCATATAGCCCAAAAAATTTAACTTAGCATATACTCGAGTAAATGCCTAGCCCTTAAATAAAAAATATTCACGAACCGGGAAAATTTACTTAAGTATATACTAATGAAATTTCCTAGGGAATAGATGCAGGGTTTCACATAGCAAGAGTTCATTATCATTCCAAGGGAATTCTCTAAAACTTCCAACATAACCAACATAGTTGCTAACTATGAAATTAAGGAAAAATCAGTACTGTCAATCATGAGGCCAAGGGAGGAAAAAGGAACAAATACCAAGTAGCTGCCATAGCTAACCAAAGGTACCAGCTGCCGACCTAATCCCAGGGAATCAAATACAACAATAGCTGCTGGGATTGCATCGAGGAGGAGATTTCATCAGGAAACCCCAAAAAGAAACTCACCGAGCCACATAACTAGCATATAGGAGAGGGCCACAATAAAAGAATTCATCCATAGCAGCTATCACATAAGAGAGGGCCAAAACAAGGGATACGCCTTTAGCAGCTAACACATAAGAGAGCCAAATAAAAAAAATGATTACCCCAACGTGAGCAGATATCAAATTAGAAACTTCGAGCAATAGAGGAAGCAGCGCCCCCTCTCTTTATCAAGTCTAAAGGAAGTAAGGAAGTTAAGAGGGAAGAAGGGGAAGTGTTTCCTTGCCTCGGACAACCGAGCCCTGCCGAATCGCGACGAGCGAGGAAGAAGCCGCCCGACTCCACAGCCCCGACAACGAAGATATCCCCGGTGACCACGATCCTCACACCTCCGCCGGCTCCGGCGATGCTTGGCACCGACGATCGCAACGCCGGACCCTAGCTCGCCACTCCCTCTCTCTCGAAGAACATTCCAGGTTTGCACGGGAAAAGAAGAGGGGAAGAAATGAAAAAAAAAAAAAATAAGGCTGCTGCTGCTCTTGACATTCCACTGCACAAGTATAAGTCTATATGCACTCATATAAAAAATCTTGCACCAATACTTATATATATATATGTATGTAAGTATATAAGTTATTATTATATTTTTTTTCTTGTGTACATATATACATATATATATATATATAATTATGCATGTCAACAAAAGGAAGGAAAGAAAAAGAACTTCATATATATATACACTTATATATATGTTGCAATTAGGAATCGATCTAGAGTTACTCGCCGGACGACGATGAAACGGTAACGCCCTCTCGCCTTGACGCCTCGACTTAAATATTTAGTTTTTAAAATTAATTATTACAAATTTCGTGCTCGATTAAAGTAATTATAAGAAAAACCCGGGGCGTTACAGCCACCCCCTAACAAAACGTTTCGGCTCGAAACTTGCAACAACAATACCAAACAAGGAAAAGCACAGAAGACGGAAACTTACCGGGGAAAATTAGCTGCAAAGGTGAGGATAGGACTCCTTCATCGCTGACTCTAGGTCCCAGGTCGCACCCCGAACATCCTGATTACCCCAGAGGACCTTCACCATAGGGATGGACTTCCTTCGTAACACCCGATTCTGCCTTTCCAAAATGCGAACAGGCTGCTCCATAAATGACAGATTGGGCAGCAGCACTGGCACGGAATCCATAACAAGGCGATCGCTGCGGACGTACTTCCGCAACTGGCTCACATGGAAAACGTCGTCCACACCGGGAAAAGAGGCAGGTAACAACAACCTGTAAGCAGAAGCCCCGATGCGTTCGACGATCTCAAATGGGCCTACATACCTGGGGTCCAGCTTATGGCTCTTCCCAAACCTTTTAACACCTACCATCGGGGACACCTTCAGGAACACTAAGCCCCCCACCGCAAATTCCAAATCACTCCTACGTCGGTTGGCGTACTTCTCATAATGCACCTGAGCTACAGGGAGCTTCTCACGGATCTATGTCACAGCAACGCTCATCTCTTCCAAAGACTCAGGACCCAAAATTGGCTTCTCGCCCACCTCTGCCCAAAACAGGGGAGTCCGACAACAAACCGATTTCCTACTTAGGGCATCCGCCACAACATTCGCCTTATCTGGCTGATACAGGATCTCCACATTATAATCTGCCACCTACTCCATCCACCGACGATGGCGCAAATTCAATTCTCTCTGAGAAAACACGTAAATGAAACCTTTATGATCCGAGTAGATCTTGTACGACACCCCGCACAAAAGATGCCTCCACAGGCTTTGGGCATATATCACCGCAGCGAACTCCAAAACATGCGTAGGGTAGTTGCTTTCATGAACTTTTAGCTGCCTCGACCCATACGCAATGGCCTTGCCCTCTTGCATGAGGATGTACCCAAGGCCTACTCTCGAAGCATCGACATAAACCTGAAACTCTACTCCCTCAACAGGGAGAGCCAAAACCGGGGCGGAGCACAACCTCCTCTTTAACTCCTGAAAGGCCTCATCGCACTGCTCGCTCCAATCGAAAGTCGCTCCCTTCCGCGTCAACCTAGTCAGAGGTGCGGAAATACCTGAGAAACCTTCCACAAACCTCCGATAATAGCCTGCTAATCCCAAGAAACTTCGGATCTCCTTAGGCGACGCCGGTTTCTTCCAACCCAACACAACAGCGACCTTTACTGGGTCCACATAGATGCCAGCCTTGCTAACCACGTGACCCAAAAAGGAGACTCGCGAAAGCCAGAACTCGCATTAGCTCAGCTTGGCATACAACTTGTATAGACCAAACACAAAAGTCGAGCATGCTCCACTTCACTCGAAGAATAAACCAGCACATTATCAATAAAAACCACGACAAACTGGTCCAGATATTCTCGAAATACCCTGCAATTGATCAAGCAAACCAACAATCTGAGGAAACCGATACCGGTTCTTGATGGTCACCTTGTTCAGCTCTCGATAAACGATACACAATCTCACCGAACTATCTTTCTTCTTTACGGACAAGACGGAAGCACTTCAGGGCGAAGAACTAGGCCAGATAAGGCCACACTGCAACCACTCACCTAACTGAGTGCGCAACTCTTCCAGCTCACACGGGGCCAAAGGGTACGCTGCCCTAGCAATGGGACGGGCACCCCGCTCAAGGTCAGAAACAAACTCCTCAACTCACACAGGCAGAAAACCAGGGATACTAACGACGAAGACATCAGCGAACTCTCGCACCACAGGAAAAAAAATCTTCGATACCCGGCGAACTGCTACCCGTTTCTAACATAGAAACAAGGTAAGCAAAACAACCAGAAACTAAAGGCTCCAAGCATACACCGCGGAAATAATCGGGGAAAACCTAGCGCGGAACGCCAAACACGCTCGAGGGTTGACCGATGTCCAGCTTAAAATCCAAACGCTTTTCCTTGCGTTGGATAACAGCATCAAACCTGGACCACCCGCCCAAACCCAAAATCACAACGAAAACTCCAGGTCTAGCACCTTTAGATTAGCAAAAGCTAGGAATCCACATAAGAGGGTAGGACAACCCTAGATACCCTAATTCGACACCACGGAGCCACCAGAGGGGAACTTAACATTAAACGGATCGCCAATCGAAACGAGGGTCAACTATGACGCTCTATAAAAGTCCTAGCCACGAACGAGTGGGTAGCACCAGAATCAAGAAGGACGCGCGCCTACCGATTCTTTACCTTAAATTCTCCTATAAAATTGGATACACAACTAATTGAGCGAAAACAATATAGTACAAATGCTGAAAGCTAAGAGTTAGATTAGAATCTAACCTGAAATCACCTGTGGGGAAAAACTGCTCAACAATCGATAACCTAACGATGACCGCCTGCGAAGCTCTATAGCCAAAACATCGAGTAAAACCCTAAATAAAAAAGAAGGCACGCTCAACATCCTCTACCTTAACTCGCACAAAATTGAGATAACAAAAATCCAAATACACATTCGCAAGCCAACAAATAAACTAGGTCAAAACCTTAACCTGAAAACACCTGGGCAGAAAAACTGTGCTTGTTTCACAACAATTTGCCTCAACAACGCCTCGATACTCCCACGCAACTCCTTAGTCACCGCCTCACTAAGCGCACCTAAGGGTTCCCCCTCTAACCGGAGAGCCGACTCCGATGCACGATGCTCTGGAGTCATCGACTGCAATTACGAACGAAAACCTCAATACACCTAGCTTAAGACGCAACAGCTAGGAACCAGAATTTCCTAACTCGGTACAGATCAGAAAAAAGTAGATACTTGCTCTTTCTGTTACCTTGCTCTGGGAATTTATGAAATGATGTTATGCTAAACTTAGGATGATATACCATCATCTTGCCAACTTATGTGCATATAATATAAATGCATGAATGCCAACTTTTATTTCAAATCATGTGTGTACGAGCATCATCATGTATGTCTTTAGCTTGGCACGTGTGCTAATGCTATGTTATGATGTATATGCAGTACTATGCAATCTAAAAAGGCCTTAATGCATGCTATGAGCGGCATACACATGCGATCTTATGCATCCCATACTACATATTATCGCATGTAACGAAAAAGAAAACGAGCTAATGGACACGCATGCGACCTAAGTTATGCATCTCATACTACATAACAGTCGTATGTTGTCACCTATGAGGATCCATATACAAAGACATATTATGCATCCCATACTACATAATATGCCCCGTATACTTCTTAACATGCTATGAGTGTAGTGTTCATGCTTCAGCCAAGACATACGGATGACCCCTTGGTGTGTGTATGCAATGAATAACGATTCTCACTAGACGGTTAACCGGGCCTACCAGACCATTCCCAGCAACCCGGCTAACCACCCTCTGATACCAACTGTCACAACCCGCATTTTCCCAAGTATATAATACATATTATCAGAGAAAGGGGAAAATACGCATCATGATGCCACGCCTGCAGGAGACGACTACAGACGCTCAGGCAAACACTCCTTACGATAAATTTATAAAAGACATATATATGTTTGGATTAAAAAGGAGAATTTTTCATTTTTTTAGCTTAAGACCGCATCCCTCGGTCCGGTGGATCATCTAGTCCACAAGTAGAAAACTATATATATATACGCAGCGGAAAATCGGTTCATTTTAGCCTACATAAGCATGAAGATCAATATCCGAGAATTTATATGCATAAATCTATGTTTAGTATAGTAAGAAAGGAATTTCTACGACCTTCAAAGTATGTGATATTTATTTAAAACCATGATATGCAAAAATGACATTTTTATATCAATAAAGTAACTAATGCATCCTAGCATAAAGCTTCCTAGAGAGCAAGTAGGTAAACAACCCAAAAGTAACAGCAAAGCAACAAGCAAGTAATCTAAACATAAAAGCCATACGGGCGCCATCAACTGACACGAACCCGCAGGAAAGAAGGAAAAACAACTAAAGCTCTGCCCCTTACCTAGATGAGAGGAAGGGCCTCGACAGGAGACCTGAACAACGCTACGCTAACCCCCGCGGTAGCTAAAGACCTGAACCTGTGACATTCATAAGAAAAGAATGTCTCAGCCTAATGGGTGCAAGAAAACCAAGATTAACAGCAATCAGGAATAAAAGAGTGCAGAAAGGAGAACTAAGCAGGTAAGCATGAATAATCTTACAACAACCTGAGCCAGCTCAAATGAGTGCACTCGGTATGAGGAAAAGATAAGCCTATACTAGAAGGTAATTGCCAAAGCAATCAAAGCCAACCACGTGTCCGCCATTGCGGCTCAAAGGTGGTGGTTATATATATAATATCATAATACACATAAATAAGCCTGTAAATTTACAAGCACTTGAGACTGATCAACTCGAGGGAAGAGCTCCCCCAAAAGAAGGCACTGCGATGGTGGTATCTTCCACAAACGCCCGCAGCCCAAAAAAATCAAACAGGAGTGCTGCGGCGGTGACTCCAATCCACTCAAACCAACAACCCAAAAGAGGCGCTGTGGCGGTGACTTTTAGCTCACACGCTCAACAGACTCACACATAGCACCAGAAGCAGGGGTGCATAATCATATATAGGTATATGTATCTATATATAAGTATATAAATAAACCTCAGTGCAGGCCACCAGAGAACACCCAGAACATTAGACAATGAAGATCATAGAGATCAAGAACCACTCACCAAAACTACCCCGAATAACTAGAAAACATAACATACTTAGCTCGTAAATCCAATAGAACAAACAGAGGAGTGCCAGACAGGGAAAACAGGATGACAAATGGTTTTTATCCACAACCCAAGACGAGAGGATTAGTAAGCACTGGATTCGGCAGTTAATCAATAGATCAATACTTAACCTACCACAAGGTCGAATATTTTAGCAAGACGACACCATACAAAGCTTGGTGTCGGAATGAGATGAAGGTGAACTCATCACGAAGGCCAACCACCAGAACAATACTCAACGGTTCAACCAAAACCACTGTGGTGAGGGCCCCTACGTCCACCCACACTCCAGTCAAAATCATATCCAACAAAACTTGTTAGCAGCATGCGTGGTTTGACGCTCGAGGAGGGTCTTATGCTTAACACAGGAGGATGAACTTTAACATTCGCAATATGTATAAGCTATTTAACAGCCTTCGATAACCTCCGCATATATATACATATATATATATATATATACAAGCGCTATATAATAGTATTTAAAACTTTCCTTTACTATGAATACAAAGCTGCTGGCCCCCGGAACAGAAGGAGACCCAAGGACGAAGTCTCATC
Source organism: Dactylorhiza incarnata (assembly GCA_033032865.1). NCBI lineage: Eukaryota > Viridiplantae > Streptophyta > Magnoliopsida > Asparagales > Orchidaceae > Dactylorhiza > Dactylorhiza incarnata. The sequence continues at coordinate 8,840,940 of JAWHQI010000068.1, forward strand.
CACGAACCCTTTAAGACAACAATTGCTAGCCTCGCAGAATCATCGAGATCTAGCAAGAGAAATTCCAAGGAAATTTAGCATCTAATTTTTCCCCAAACCGCCAGGAAATTAGAATAAAAAATTTCCAGGGAATTTTAGCCCGTCGTTATATCAAACCTAGCCAACAAAAGGAAAAGTACAGGATTTGGAAATTTGCCAAGCAAGACCGCTTATGCTTAACTAAATAAATAAGCCCATGATTTAGCCAATAACATATATGTAACAACCCGCCCTGACCACCACACCAACTAGCCTATAGCACATCACTGGTGGGCCGACTAAACGCGGTTGGACAAGGACTGCAGTCCGGTGCACCCCACCCATGGCTGAGCCTGTTTCTCAGCTACAGTGGGATGTTGATGGCGGGTCTCGATCCCCGCCACCCTTGATAAGGCACCTTCAACAGTCCTCATCACCAACTGAGCAAATTTATGACTGACCAAGATTCATAATTTTCTAACAGGTAATTTCTCCAGAAATAAATAATTATTCAAATCATAATCATTCAACTTATGAATGAACCCTCAAATTTACTAGTCCAAAAATTCAAGGAAATTTTACAGAGGTTCAGAACTAGATTTCAAATGTCCTTCCAGAGTTTCAAAATTTTCCAACTATTTTTCCTTATTAAAATTTCAATAATTCAGAGATGTGACAAGTCATGATTTTTGATATTAATCAATAAAATACACTCTAAAAATTTCTACAAAATTTTCAGAGTTTTCAAATGATATTTCAAGTGGTTTCTCATAGTCTCACAATTTTCCAAAAGATTTTAACCACAAACATTTCACATTTACATAAAGGAGACATATTTTAATTTAATCAATTAATTAGGATTTTAACTCCCAAAAATCCTAATTGTTACTGAGGTGATGTATTATGTCATAACAAGGATGTGACCAAAATACCAGAGTCTGATATCAATCCAGGTGTGCTAAGTTCATAAAATACCTTTTTTGTCTATATGTGCACCATAATACATATCGTGCAAGGACATGCAAGTGAAAAAAAACCTAACATGCAGTGATCCAATTGCACTCAAATTTTGACCAAGGCCAACTGATTACCTAATAAGCATGCCACCAAAATTTGGGGTCATTTTGAGTTGTCTAACTCTTAAATCACATTAATTTGATAAATCAAATAATGAAAAAAAATATAGAAAAATATTCTCCTAAAAATCTAATTTTTGGGCACAATGTAGTGCTAGGGCACATGCATGTATGGCCCAAATTTAAGCCCCATTATATTTACCATCTAAGAGATATTTAGAATCTAATATATGGCCTACACTAGGACCAGTCCCACCAAAAATGGTGCTGAGGGAGGTACAGTGCTCCAAATTGATTGAACTCAATTTTTGAAAATACTAGAGATCTAGAGCTACACATTTAATATTGGACACATTTTCTTATTCCACATCTAAGTATTTCCTAAAATTAATTTAAAAATAGGCAAGATTTCCCAAATAAAGGTTATTTAATTAATTTGGGGCTGAATTTAGCAGATCTTCCCAGATCCAACGGCAATGGGGTCGTTGAAAGATATGGGTTGTCAATAATACACCTAGGGGGGGTGATTAGGTGTTTTCAATTTTAATTGCTACTTCAAAAATCTAGCTAGCACAACACAGAAACAATACAGAAAACACATATGATTTATAGTGGTTCCCTTCAAGACAATGTGTCAAGAGGTACTCCACTGTCCCTCCCACCTATCTAGCAATGTGCTAGACTAGGCAACTTCTCCAACTCTGATCTCTTCTCTATAATCAGATCTTACAACTCAGGTTCACACTGAACCCTACAATACTCAGACTTTACAAGTCTTACAATAACTCAGATCTTCACCAAGATCTTGCCAAACTAAGACTTTACAAGTCTTACAATAATTCAGATCTTCACCAAGATCCTACCAAACTCGGGCTCACAAAGAACCCTACCAAGTTCAGGCTCACACAGAACCCTACCAACACTCAAATCTATTACAAGATTTTACCAACTCAGGATCACAAAGAACCCTACCAAACAAGAAGGATGTTGTTCTGTTGCAAAAGAGAAGGCTTCAAGATATAAGATTTGAATAGCAGGTCTTCTACTTCTTCCTGCAGCTCTAAGTCCAGAGATCTTTGAATCTCTGTACTATTCTTAAGAAACTTCTTCAGAGAAATATCAGATGGAATTTGCAATCAGGGAAGAAGATTCTTTCTTTCTTTCTCTTTGATCTTCACAGTACAACAGTGAAGTATTATGGTTCAGTACTTTCCTCTCTTTCTTTCTTAAATGCTTGTATGTGTGAAAATATGAATAAGAGAGGATCACTGTGTCTTCCTTTTTTTGTGTATTCACTGTCTTGTGAAATCGACAAATTTTCTCTTTAATATTCTTCTGCAATTTTGCAGAAAGGCCCTCTTGATAATGCCTTTCTTAATTAATTAGTGCATTAAGGAATATAGACTAAAACGACAAAATAAACCTCCATAAATGCTCTCTCCTTTTTGAAACTTGCAAGCCTTTGGGAATATATAATATTCTTCTTAAGTGCTGTGTCAACGACAATATTCTACAGAAGATACATCATTAATTATTCCTTGATTGATGCGCAAGATGAGCGGCGTGAACATTCTCTACATTTCAATTTCTGAGAAAATCGATGTAATAAATGCACCTCAGCATCTGTCAGGACAATAAATTTCTTCTAACCGATATCATCTTGATCATCTCAATGATGTGTAATATTCTCGACGATATCGTCGACATACTTCTTTCTTCAAGACTTTACTAGATATCTCAACGATATTGCTTCTTCTAGACGATATCGTCGAGATGTTTCTTTTTATATGACTTACTTATTCTTCAAGTTCATAATCTTTCTTCAAGACGATACCGTCTTGATCATCTAGACGATATAAAGTTTTCAAGCCAATGTTGTCTACATGATCCTTTCTTCAGAACTTAATGAGTTATCTCAACAATATGTCTTCAATATTCAAGACTATATATCTTCTTCAAGATGATATCGTCGAGACATCTGAACTTAGCTTTCTCAATGATAAGCTTTCATCAAGACGATATCGTCGAGACTGTCTCGACGATATGATTCCTTTCTCAATGATTTATCTACTGAGTCTTTAGATGATATTTTACTTAGTGAATTTTCTTTACTTTTATAGTCTTGATACCAGTGATGTAGATTTGAAGCATTTCAATGATATGTGCATCATCTCAACGATATGTCCAGTCCTGCTTGACGATTTTGGACTTAGAGAATTACTGGACATATGATTTATCCTCTGTAGTCATGAATAAAATATGCCATCAAATACATTGTGCATTTATCATTGATTTGAGCACTTCTTCAAATCAAGAACATGGTTGGGCACTATTCCCAACAATCTCCCCCTATTTGAAGAAGTCATAACTCACATCAATGATAAATGTCAATTGATAAATAGAATCAAAATTTGAAGATATTCAGCAAATGTAACATGATTCATCTATCAACATTATATAAATAGAGATAATGTCTTAAAACAAAATATTTTATAGTCATTTGCCCAAGTCATTTTCAGACAAAACACATTCATTGATCTTAAGGCCCTGCTGCTGCTGCTTCCCTTTCCTTTTCTCCTCTGCCTTTCATAGAAGCTGATTGGTTTTGGAATATTCTTTGGAGAAGGAGTGTGACCATGGGGGAATGCTAGCTTATGATTTCTCCTTTTCTCCTTTTGATTTAGATGAAGATTCTAATCAGCAGAATAGTAAACTCTTTCTGACCCATCTTGATGGTATCCAAAGTCCATCCAAGCTTCTGAGATCAGGGTCCTAGAGTTAGGACTTAACTTGCCTGACTGTGGTTCCTATTCAATTTCCCTTAGCATTTTCTTCCTGAACCTTTTTCTCTGAACCCTTTTCCTTTTTCTTGAATGGGCAGATTCTCCAACTTCATTACCATATACTTCTAAGTCAGTGCTCTTAGATTGTTCTGCTCATTCATAAACTGAGGGAGGCTTCTGTAAAGCTTGCTTGACTTGATTTACAGTCCGCATGGATTGATTTGAGCCCACATTTATCATTGCCTTCTCCCCCTTTAGGACTTCTTCAACAATGTGATCATCAACGGCTACTTGTACCAAATTTATCCACTCATGTAGGTGTTGTTCAACCTCATCCAAGTTATTTATTACTTCTAGCAGATGTTCATATATAGTCTGAGTATTTTCATTTTCTCTGTTTTGAATTTGATCTCTGTCTTGATTCATGAAACCTACTACCTATCGAAATGCACGCTCCATATTTCCTAAAATGTTTGGCTGATTTTGCATGATTTCATGGGTTTGGTGCCCAACTCTATTGATCTCCTCACCGACATGCTCCATGGTTGGGGCTTCTAGGTGAAGGAAATGAGTGTGCTGAGTGTTCAGATGATGCATGTCATCTCTCACACTCTGCAACTCAGCCTTCATCTCTTCCCTAAAGCCATCAACTATCTACAGAATGAATTGTTCCATCTTCTCCCTTTGAAAGTTCAGCAATGCTGAGATCATGCGGAATAGGGAGCCTGATTGTGTAGTAGATGGTCCAGCAATATCCACTTCTGGAGCAGCATTTTCCTCTGGAGAATTTTCAGGAGCACTTTCTTGAGCCAGAAGATCAGGAGAGTCTACCTGTATCTGCTCTTCTTCTTCCACCAGCACTTGCTTGCCTTTGATTAGAACTATGTCAAGCCCAGTTTGGGGATCAGTACTTCCAACCTTTTCTGGCACATTTCCTTCAGCATCCTTCTTTGGAGCATCCTTCTCCTGGACTATTTTTTCAGCTGCAGGTCCTTCAGCTTGACCCTCCAGGGTAGAGCACCCCAGATGGGACTCCCACTTAACCCTCTCAGTATCTTGGGCTGAGAACCCATGTGGGGACTCCCCCTCAACTCTCTCAGTGTTTTGGGCTGAGATTCTAACCAGGAACTCCCCCTCAACTGGATCACTTGCCAGAATACGGCTTCTTCTTTCCTCAGCATCCTTGGAAAGATTTGGATTTGGAATTGATGGGGCCTCTTCTTCTGAACTGCTTGATGACCCTTCCTCCTATGAGTTATCAACTGCTACAGCTTTCTTTTTCTTTCCTTTTATTGCTTCTTGGGCATCCTTAGGGGTTTTGGAGATAACTCTCTCCCATCTATCCAACATTTTTGAATCCAACCTCTTAGAATAATGTTGAGGTGCTCCCATTTTTCTTTTAAACACTTCCCAAGGGAATTCAAAAGGAAGATATATTAGATTCTTCCAAATGAAGGGGTCTTCAAGGTGCTCTTAATCCTTTGGAACAGAAACTTCCTCCAGTCTGTCTTCTTTGAGATAATGATCCTGCACATGACCTCAAACCTTTCCTTGGAAATTCCATCATGGGAACAAGGCTTGCACAGTAGCACTTTCCCTACAATGTCAACTAAAAGTTTTCCCTTCTGGTTGAATTCAGACCTTTTAATAGACCCATTGGTCTTGTCACTGTGCCACACCAGACATATCCTGCAGAGAGGTCTTCAGCAGTTAGATCTTCCTCTTCAATCTCCTTCTCCAGACTTGGCATTCTCAAGGCTTTTCCTAAGCTCTTGGCAGACATCTTGATCTTCTTTCTGGCCACTACTGACTTTAGAATGGTCCATGAATGATTAACTTTTGCTCCTTGAAAGAATTCTAGGAGCTCCATGTTCAGGAGAACACAGGGTTCACAGAGTAGATATTCTAGTCCTGCCGACTCCGGCAATCCAATTACTGACCTAATTTTGTCAGCGCAGGAGTCATATCCTCCTCTTAGAAGCTCACAACCGGAGATGTTTGAGGATTATTCCTTCTTGGGTGCCAATGAAATGGAATGTCGAGAATGAGCGATTGTCGAAGACGGAACGGGAGTTTGTTCCGGAAATGACTTAGGGCAAATGAAAGTGTATTTTTTTGTCTTAAGCATTCATTCTATTTATAGTAGAGGTATATGAAGAGGCACGTACCTTTTCGTCTTGATTAGTAGATTAAAAGACCATCAGATGGCTCTGATTAAAGATCCAATATTGCATTGAGTATTTGGGTTGTATTTCGACGATGTGCATTTTTGCCGGTGTCATCGATAGTGTTGTCGAGATTACTTCAACCTAGTATTCAAAAACACTTTAACTTTGTTGTCGAGACTCCACTAATATCGTCGAGACTTAGATTTTGTCGTCGAGATTTTTTGTTCTGTATCGCAGAGAATTCATCTATGTTGTTGAGATACCCATCTAATACTTGTCTAACTTGAGAAGATTATCAACACTTCTGAAAAGATTCTTGGAGACAGTGCGACTTTGATTTCCTCCATCAAGTCTCTTATATAGAAATACCAATTTGATATTCACTTGATAGACTTGGAATTCTCTATGAACTACATAAACTACGAATATTTAGTTTGATTAACAACTCCTCATAATTTTGCTCTTGAGGATGATGCCTGACTTGTCTAAGAGTAGCTTGCAGTCTTCTGAGAATAACTTTCATCTTTTCTATAGGATTTAGCTTTGTCTTCAATGAATAGCTCTAGTATTTTCCATGATGTATGTGCATCCACCAATGGACTATACTAGTCATTATATGTAAGGCATAACCTTTGGTCATGCACATTTTGTTTGAATCCCCAAGTATAACTAATGGACTATTTTCACTAGGTTGAATTTTCTTAAATACCTATTTACTCCAGTAATCTGTCTGGAGCAACCACTGTCCAAATACCAAATGAGAGACTAGTTGACATTTGGACATACCCGCAAGAAAGAATACTTACCCATAGGTACCCAATGGAATATAGCTGACTTAACTGAAATATCACACCTCTGAGTGGTCTACATTTTTCTTGCACTAGGCACTGTAGGGTTGAACCAGTAGTCCAAGGCAAAATGACTAATTTTTTCACAACACCAACACTCATACCTGTTGTATCTTCTCTTATGCCTCACCATCTGGAAATATTAGTGGGCAGGAGTGAAGATAGCTGACCTAACCGGCCTTGGTGAACCTCACAATTGTGAGTATGTAGTTGAGCTGGTCTCACCACTTTTTGGTTCACCACCTTGGGAACAGACTTGGTGGGGACTACCTTTACCTTACTTTTGAGTGTTGATGTTGAAGATCCATGGACATGAGGACCTAGATTCTTCATTTGAGTCTCTTCAAGGGGTGCTTTAAAAGCTCTCAGCCCAAAGCCTGCTCTTCTATGTGTATTAGAGGGTTTACTGCTTCTTGTAGAGCAGGCATTGGCCAGATGTCCAGATGCAGATTCCTGGTCAAAGAAATTTGATGCCAGTAGCTTCTTCTTGAAATAAGATTGGGCTTCAGAGGCCTTACCCTTGACTGTCTCCTTGTCAAATCCTACACCACCTCTGAATGGTGTAGAGAATCTGTCAATGATGGGAAGGACAATCTTGGGCTTTGATAAGCTAACAACAATTTTCTTCTCAGCCAATAGCATTTCTTCAAGGTCCGTGATAACCTTGTTCTTTTGACCCAACTCAGCATTTTTGAGCTTTGTGTCATCCTTGAGTTTGTCCATTTCTTTGCTCATAGCAGTCAGCTTTTCAGCTCTCTCTTGGAGCTCAGATTGGGCAGATTTCATGGATGTTAACTCCTTAGATTGAGCTCTAAGAAGCTTCTTACACCTTTTCAAAGCAATCCACAAGGGTTCATTATGCTGCACTAGTTCAGATTCAACCTCATGCGGGGATCTTGAGTGTATACTGTTGCTAGCAGATTAAAACTTACTATCATGCACAAAATCTATCATTGATTCAAAATCAGAGATAGACATGGGAGATCTAATAAATACCTTCCCAGGAGAGGTGTTGTCATCCTGGATTTCTTCAGTTATGGACATGAGGCCAATCAGAGCTTCCTCCTCAGTTTCTGATAAATCAGAATTAGAATCACTAAGTGTTCTGATTTTCTTAGCAATGAATCCTTTCTCATAATTCTTTTTGTCCCTTAGACTTCTTCTATCATCATCCTTCTTTGATTTTCTCTTCTTGGAGGTGCAGACGGCAATCGTGTGACATGTCTTCTTGCAGTGATAATAAACTAAGTTAGTCAAATCAAATTCACTGAGGTTATAGTTATACCTTTCCTCCTTTGAGGATTTGGGTTTATTATGTTGACCAGATCTTCTGGAGCTTGAGGAGGATGTCCTATGGATGTCTCTTCTTCTTCCACGTGTACAACCCCATGTTTGCCTGAGGAGATAAGGCCCGAAGATTAGTAATTTGGGCTAGAAGAGGTCATCTCGCCACTAAGGAGTCGCGAGAGCTAGGGGGTACGGGCCGAGGGGAGATCACAGGAGGGAATGCGAGACCTGGCCTCGACGGTTGTCGCCAGAAGGAGGGCGAGCGGGGCCTTCGTAGAGTGCTCGCCTAAGAGGGGTTTCGTGAGTGGAGTTCTTGTAGGCCACTTGCCTGTAGGCTAAGGAAGTGAAATTACCCCTCTGCTCCTGGTGGCCTGCAGTTAGCCCCTCCAAACAGCGGAGTTTGGCTGTTAGCAGGCCAAATTGGGGTGCATTTAGTAAAACCAAAAGGCGGAACTCCGCTATTAGCAGACCACAAACAAAACACTATAAATATACCTTGAAGGGCACCTTGGGAGAGGATTCCGATCTCAGACTCTGAGCTTCTTCCTCCTTAGGTTACTTTAGTTTAGCTCTCCAGCTCTCCAAGGTGCCCAATCTCAGCTTTGGCTTGGGAGGGGAAGCGCTCAACGATCTTTCGGGTTTGTGGTGGCACCTCCTCACTGCGAATAAGATCTAAGTCTAGTTCTGAATCTCCAGTCCACTCCTTCCGAGGGATCAGTAAGGGCTAGCTGCCCCTCAACTTGTTGAGGACCCGAGCTTGACAAGAGACCAAGAAATTGGTTTCAACATTTTGGTGCGGTGAGCGTTGTGTAGCTGGTCCATGAAAGTTCCAAGGAAGGGACATGGCAGGAGATGAAGAACAAGGTGAGGAGTTTTGCGGGTCACCCCCAATGGTGACGCCAAGGATGTTCTCAGACATCAGGAGGGAAGTCCTCGACACCTTCGGGTTTGCCGTCGCAGTGTTGCGAAGTGAGTTCGCTACCCCGGCTGCTCAGGCATTCCCTCCTCCAGCAGCAGCTGGCGAGATTGCCCCGGGAGGAAGGACTGGAAAGGAAGTGGCCGGGGGGTCAGTGCAAGACATGGAGGGGCGAGTGCTGTTTGCCATCCCGTCGAATGAGGTTCTGGCGAGCGCGGTGCCGGTAAGCTCGGTGCCGGCGAGATCGGTGCCGGTGAGCACGGGGCAGGAGAGCATGGTTTTGGCGAGCACGGCACCCGTAAGTACGGTTCCGACGAGTGTGGCACTTGCGAGCATGTTTCCTGTGATCTCGAGTCTGGCGAGGGAACTCGGGGGGGGGAGAGTGGAGTAGGAAAAGGTGGCAGGTGGGGGAGCCCCTTTAGCCAGTTGGTGCTTTCCGCACCCGTCCTGGAAGGGTTCAGGGAATGGGACAGGGTCTACTACCATGGCAGGGACGACCCTGTCCAGCACCTGCAGTCATTCGAGGACTCGGTTTCTATCAGGCCAATGTCGGATGCCTTTAAGTGTCGGCTCTTCGCCGTCAACCTGAAAGAGAAGGCCAGGGACTGGTTCCATCAACTCCCTACGGGGTCGATCTACGCATTTGAAGACTTGCGTCGAAGCTTCTTGTTGCGATTCTCGACTTCGAAGAAGAGGAAGAATGATGCTGAGTCCCTCTTCAAGGTCAAGCAGGAGCCCAGGGAGTCATTGGCTCACTATGCGGATCGATTTCAGGAGGGGGTATTGCTTACCCAAGAGATGCCTGGGTTTGCCCTCCAGCTCGACTTCATGGTTGGGCTGAGGGAAAGTTTCTTCAAGATGGGATTGAAGATGAAGTCCCCCATCTCCTACGAGGAGTTAGTGGAGAGGGTGGTGGAGGAGATCGAAGGGGAGGAGGCCAATCCGGAGCTCACCAGGAGGCTAGCAAAGATCAGTGAGCCGGAGGTCAGGCAGTAGGAGGTGCGGAGAAGAGAAAAGCCCAGGGCCCCAGAGGGGGATGGAGGCAGCTGGGCGTAGGAATGCAAGGTCAAGGGAGAGGTTACGCCATGGGTGAGGGTAATTTCCATGGGGGTCAGGGAAGACCCCATCAGTTGGGATGGAGGCAGGGTCCGAGGTAGATGCCTCCCCTGCCTCAGCACGCGATGGTAATAGGAAGAGGAAGAGGAGTAAGAGCAAGGGGTGGAGCAGGGGAAGCAGCTCGAAGGAGGAATAGGGGGGGTGGAAGTCGAGAGGGGGGAGGTGGCGTTGCCATATTGTTACTTCTATGACGAGGAAGGCCACGCGATGGCCACCTGCCCGGAGTTGTTGGAGACGAAGAGGGCCAGAGCGCCAGCGCAGCGGCAACAACAACATGTAAGGATTGAGGAGGTCCTGCCTTGGGAGGATGAGGAGGAAAGGTGCGAGGATAGGGTCGATTTGGGGACCCGAGGAGGGATTAGAGTGATCCACGGGGGTGTAGAGGTTGAGGCAACCCGCAAGGCGAGCCTCCATACCATCTACCTCCAGAGCGTGGCTTCGACATCCACAGCACCACCCCCGGCAGAAAAAGTTAATTTCTCTCAGAGGGACATGCCGAGTCACGAAGACCCTTTCTGTTCTGCGCTGGTCATCCAGACCGCCATTGAGAACTTCACGGTGTCCCGAATTCTCGTGGACAACGGAAGCTCCATCAACGTCATCTTCAAAAAGGCATTCGATGAGATGAAGGTAGATACCAGGAGGGTGTTGGCCTCGTATGGCCCATTGTTCGGGTTCTCCGGGGAGAGGAAGGAGGTAGAAGGGGGAATGGGGATCCACGTGGTCCTAGGGGGGCAGTCTCGGATTTGCCGCTTTGTCATAGTAGACGCCCCCAGCAGCTATAGTGCCATCTTCGAACGATCGCTTATCAGTGCTTTCCGTTGCGTCCCCTCCACCTTCCACCAATGTCTCAAGTTCAACTCGGGTGGAGTTCAGGTTCAGGTAAGAGGGGACCCAAAGGTAGCAAGGCAGTGCTACGTGACGGCCGTGAACACCATCTCCCAGATGGCCGAAGCAGAGGAATGGGATCGGGAGATGGGGGAGCCAACGAGTCTCAGAGAGGAAGAAGAGGAGGAAAGAAGGGGAGAAGGAAAGGCCCAGGTGGGAGAGGCATAGGATCAGATGGAGGAAGGAGAGGAGGAGAAGGAAGAGGAAGGGGGTCAGGTCTAGGAAAGAAGGGCGGAAGAACTGATGGCGATCGGAGAAGAAGGAAGGGAGGAGGAGGCCGAAATGTTCGCCAGCAGTAATGGGAAGGAAGGCGATTGGGGAGAGCAATCTCGGCTAGAGGCCATGAAGGAGGTTGTGGAGCTCGAAGTCACCACTCGGGCTGGTGTGGTGGAGAAGGTCCGAATCAGCAGAGAGCTCGGCCTGGAGGAGCAGGAGAAAATCCTAGCCTGTGTGCAGAAGAACGTGGACGTCTTCGCTTGGAGCGCGGCGGAGATGCCCGGGATTGATGCGGACGTGGCATACCACTGTCTCAACCTCAACCCTGGCTCTCGAGCCATTCGCCAAAAGAAAAGAGCCACTGTTGACAAGCTGGAAGGCCCCATCAGGGAGGAGGTGGGCAAGCTCCTCCGAGCAGGTTTTGTATCAGAGATCCAGTACCCAGGCTGGGTCTCCAATGTAGTTATGGTAAAAAAGGGGGAGGTAAGTGGCGCATGTGTGTTGATTTCTCACTACTTAATAAATCATGCCCCAAGGATTGCTACCCCTTGCCTAGAATCAACGCGCTGGTTGATTCAGCCGTCGGTTTCTCTATAATGTCTTTTTAGATGCATTTTCAGGTTATCATCAAATCCGCATGCACCCCCCCCCCCCCCAATGTCAAGGACGTCTCCTTCATCACGGGGGATGGGTGTTATTGTTATAAGATGATGTCCTTTGGGCTCAAGAATGCAGGGGACACATACCAACGAATGATGGACAGGGTCTTCCGAGAGCAGAAGGGAAGAAATCTGGAGATCTATGTTGACGATCTCATGATAAAGATCCAAGACCTCGAGTCCCACCTTTAAGACCTCGATGAGACCACTGGGACCTTGCAGAAGTATACGATGAAGCTCAACCACCTGAAGTGTGTCTTTGGGGCTAGTCGGGGAAAGTTCCTAGGTCACTTGCTCACCCCAGCAGGGGTAGAGCCTAACCCAGATAAAGTTAAAGCAATCATGGAGTTGGGGTCGCCAAGAAATTTGAAGGAGGTTCAGAGCCTCACGGGAAAATAGGCTGGGCTCAGTTGGTTCCTCTCTAAGGCAGGCGAGAAGTGTGCACCTTTCCACAAGGTGATAAGGGGAAACAAAAAATTTGAATGGACCTCAGAGTGTGAGGAAGATTTCCAAGCTTTGAAAGAGCAACTCACTCAGACTCCTCTACTCCAGGGGCCAAGGCAAGGAGAAAATCTATCCCTATACTTGGTGGTTGGATCCGAGGCAGTAAGTTCGGTATTGGTCCTGGAAGAAGGGAGAAGGCAGTTTCCAATCTACTACGTCAGCCGAGTGCTGAGGAAGGCGGAGCTCCGATACCCCATTTTAGAAAAGTTGGCCTTCGCATTGGTGGTATCGGTCCGGAAGCTTCGGCCTTATTTCCAAGCGCATTCTATCAAAGTGGTGACCGACCACCCGCTTCTCAAATTCATGGAAGGGGTGGAGCACTCGGGGAGGCTGGCAAAATGGTCCGTGGAGATGAGTGAGTTTGACATCGTGTTTGTGCCTAGGATGTTGATCAAGGCACAAGCAGTGGCAGACTTCATGGAGGACTACGCAACCAAAGTGGGGGAGCATAAACCACCTCTCCCGATGGCATGGAAGATGCTGGTGGATGGTGCGTCAGGAAAACACTCCTATGGAGGAGGAATCATCCTGATAAGCCCCCAAGGGACTAAGATCGAGCAAGCCTTAAGCATCATTTTTCCAATTACCAACAACCAGGCCGAGTATGAGGTAGTGATAGCGGGTTTGTGGCTGGCCCGGGAGATGGGAATACAAGATGTGGAGGTCTCAATGGACTCCATGGTGGTGGCATGCCAGGTCAGGTGGGAATTCGAGGCACATGAGCCGACCCTCCAGCGCTACCTGGAGAAGGTCAAGGGGGTCATCAGGCAATTTCACACTTTCTCCATCAAGCATATGCCACAGGAGGAGAGCACCCCGACGGACCTCCTAGCCAAGTTTGGCCCTCGAGCTGGGGGGACAGTATCGGAACTCTTCTGACCTTCCATCGAGGAAGGGGAGCTGATGGAGGTAGATCACCGAGCATCATGGATGGATCCCTTCATCGCCTTCCTGACATCGGGGAAGTTCCCCGAAGGGGACGTGGATAAATGACGCTTCAGGTATAAGTCGGCTTATTATTCCATGCATGCAGTAGGACTATACAGGAAAACACTCTCGGGGCTCCTGGCCCGTTGTGTATCAGAAGAGGAGGTCCCGAGAGTTCTTGAAGAAATCCACTCAGGGGAATGTGGCAGTAACTCCGGGAGCCAAACCTTGGAAGGTAGAGTGTTGAGGCAAGGCTACTTTTGGCCAACCCTCAGCAAGGATGCAGTGGAGTTCACAAGAAAATGTTCATAGTGTCAGTTGTTTGCTCCTCTCCAGCTCTTCCAGCTCAGAGACTCTGAACCATCACAGTTCCCTGGCCCTTTTCTATATGGAGTTTGGACCTGGTAGGCCCATTCCCGCAAGCTAGTGTCCAAAGGAAGTTTCTATTTGTGATGATTGATTACTTCTCCAAGTGGATAGAAGTAAAGGCGCTGGCCAAGGTAACGTCCCAAGTGGTAAGAAATTTTGTGTGGGGTGAGATAATTTGCAGGCACGGGCTCCCACTGGCCATAGTTACGGACAATGGGCCACAATTTGACAGTGAAGAGTTTGTCAGCTTCTGCACCCAACTCGGCATAGACCTCAGGCTTGCGTTAGTCCACCACTTGAGGAGTAATTGTCAGGTGGAGGCAACGAACAAGATAATTGTCAACCTACTCAAGATGAAAGTGGAGAATCTCAGGGGCAATTGGGTAGAGGAGCTGCCCTCGGTCCTTTGGGCGTTGAGGACTACTCCAAATATTGCCACCCGGGAGACTCCATTCAAACTCTCTCACTGGTCCGAGGCTGTCCTCCCGATAGAGTTCGATGTGAAAATCCCCAGGGTGGTCTCCGCGGGCGAATGGGATGAAGAATGGCAAGCGGAAAACGGTGCAGAACAATGGCTATCCTTGGACCTAGTAGAAGAGATCCGAGACCTCGCTACGGTTCGGTAGGATGAAGTCAAGAGGCGAATGGCCAGGTACTTTGATCAACGTATCAGAGTAAAACAGTTTGAGAGAGGGGACTTGGTCCTGAAGAAGGTAGATGCGGCAGGGAAAGGAGCCGCTATAGGTAAGCTTGAGCCCAACTGGGAGGGGCCTTACCTTAAGCGAGGTGCTCAAGTCTGGAGGGTACCACCTCCAAGATGTGGAAGGGGTGCCTCTCAGCTGAGCTAGAAGTGGAGATGATTTGAAGCGATTCTATCCTTAAAAATCTTGTAACTGATTGGTTGTATGTTTCATTATTCATGCATATATTTTGAAGTTGTTTTTGAGTGGGAATCTGCAAGTGTATTGGTGTTGGAATGCCCCAGATCGATTCCGCTGTCGGGCTCTCATAGATGGTGGGTCAGGTTGATCTCTGGAGAGGCTGGCAAGTGGAAAGTTCTTTGGTGCTGGAGTGCCACAGATCGATTCTGCTGCCGGGATCTCATAGACGGTGGGTCAGGTTGATCTCTAGAGTGGCTGGCAAGTGGCAAGTTCTTTGGTGCTGGAGTGCCACAGATCGATTCCGCTGCCGGGATATCATAGACGGTGGGTCAAGTTGATCTCTGGAGAGGCTGGCAAGTAGCAAGTTCTTTGGTGCTGGAGTGCCCCAGATTGATTCTGCTGTCGGGATCTCATAGACCGTGGGTCAGGTTGATCTCTGGAGAGGCTGGCTAGTGGCAAGTTCTTTGGTGCTGGAATGCCCCGAATCGATTCCACTACCGGGCTCTCATAGACGGTGGGTCAGCTTGATCTCTGGAGAGGCTGGCAAGTGGCAAGTTCGTTGGTGCTGGAGTGCCCCAGATCGATTCCGCTGCCAGGCTCTCATAGATGGTGGGTCAGGTTGATCTCTAGAAAGACTGGCAAGTGGCAAGTTCTTTTGTGCTGGAGTGCCCCAGATCGATTCTGCTGTCGGGCTCTCATAGACGGTGGGTCAGGTTGATCTCTAGAGGGGCTGGCAAGTGGCAAGTTCTTTGGTGCTGGAATGCCCCAGATCGATTCCGCTACCGGGCCCTCATAGACGTTGGGTAGGTTGATCACTGGAGAGGCTGGCAAGTGGCAAGTTCTTTGGTGCTGGAGTGCCTCAGATCGATTCCGCTGCCGGGCTCTCTTAGACAGTGGGTCAGGTTGATCTCTGGAGAGGCTAGCAAGTGGCAAGTTCTTTGGTGCTGGAGTGCCCCAGAACGATTCCGCTGCCATGCTCTCATAGACGGTGGGTCAGGTTGATCTCTGGAGAGGCTGGCAAGTGGCAAGTTCTTTGGTGCTGGAATGCCCCAGATCGATTCCGCTGCCGGTCTCTCAAAGACGGTGGGTCAGGTTGATCTCTGTAGAGGCTGGAAAGTGGCAAGTTCTTTGGTTGTGGAGTGCCCCAGATCGATTCCGCTGCCGGGATCTCATAGACGGTGGGTCAGGTTGATCTCTGGAGAGGCTGGCAAGTGGCAAGTTCTTTGGTGCTGGAATGCCCAAAATCGATTCCGCTGCTGGGCTCTCATAGATGGTGGGTCAGGTTGATCTCTGGAGAGGCTGGCAGGTGGCATGTTCTTTGGTGCTGGAGTGCCCCAGATCGATTCCGCTGTCGAGCTCTCATAGACGGTGGGTCAGGTTGATCTCTAGAAAGGCTGGCAAGTGGCAAGTTCTTTGGTGCCGGAATTCCCCCGAACCGATTCCGCTGCTGGGTTCTCATAGACGGTGGGTCAGGTTGATCTCTGGAGAGGCTGGCAAGTGGCAAGTTCTTTGGTGTTGGAATGCCCCAGATCGATTCCGCTGTTGGGATCTCATAGACGGTGGGTCAGGTTGGTCTCTGGAGAGGCTGGCAGGGTTACCAGAAAAGGGTCATCTCGCTCGGCGAGAAGGAATGACCTCGCGCGGTGAGGAAAGGAGGAGTTCGTCCCAAGTAATATGGGTATGAGGAAACATCGCCGGCCCGGGGTCCTCGCAAAATGTGGAAGGGGAAAACCCCAGACGGGCAGGCCAAGCGCTCCCTAGCATAAAAAAGGGGCGTAGGTAGGATCACACGAGTCCCCGAAAGCAGTACGAAGGGCATGGTAGAAGTTCTCGCTCGTCGAAGTCAAAGGGGTGAGGGCTCACCCCAAACCCCGAAATCCGCGACCCTAAGATAGGCAAAAAGGGACGGGAACTAATATGGTGAGCGCGGTCTAAGCCGAAGCTGGGCGATTACGTGGTAGGCGAGCGCGAGCACGGTGAATGAAATGGCAAAAAAGTAGTAATATTAGTGCGAGGAAACATCATCATACATAGAAAGCGAGAATACAATAAACAAGTGGGCAAAAATTGTCATTTCCATTTCGATAAAGTCGGTTACATATGTTGCGGCGACCCCGCCAGGCAAAAATACAAAATGTAAAAATATAAGTTTTTCTATAGTTCGCTGGTGGGCGGCTCGTCCTTGCTGTCCAATGGTGGCGGGGCTGGCGTGAACAACTCTGGGACCACATCCTTGATCGTCAGGTCGGCCGCCTCAGCAGATAGCAGGTCGGCTCCCTGCATGGCTCGAAAGATGTACCGCGTACGGTGATGGAGGCCTCGCGGCATTCTTCATCCCTGGCTCGCTGGTCGTTCCTCAGACGGCGAGGAGACGGAGGGGGGGGGGGGGGGGGGGGGACGGCGGCACCGATCAGCTCCTGGTTTTAAGTTTTCAACCCGACGACCTCATTATCCAGGCTGGAGATGCGAGCGCGGAGATCATGGGAGGTCTCGACATCCTGTAAAAAAAAGAGAGTAGGTAAGCCAGGGGATGTTTGTCAGAAGAGGATGGAAGTGAGAGTGCAAAGAGTTACCACTCCATCCTGGTGGCCAGAGAGAGGCTCGTCGGAGGCTAGCAACCTCTCCTTAAGGCTCATGATCTCGGCGGCAGAAATTTTATAGGCGACAACGAGCTCCTCGTTGTGGCGCTCCAGCTAAAGACATCGCCGACCCGTCATATGGGAGATCTCCAGGGAACGGAGCTGGGCTCACGTGCTTTCATACGCCAAGGTCCTCGCGGTCTCGGCCTTGTAAACTGAGGCATCATCGCGGCTGTAAAGCCCGAAGGAGAGCGAGAACGCCCGTCCGTTCATCGTCGCCTGCTCCACCCAAGAGGGAAGGAGGGTGGAGATGGATGCCTTGTTAACCTCAGAGTTCCAGTACAGCAGGTACTCGCCTGCCTCGTCCTTGTCCCTTTGGCAGAGACCAAAGTTCCAATTGTTTATCTGTACTGGCATGGAGGAGGTCCTGGCGACCTCTTCGATCGGCTCACTGGCCTCCCTTTGCGCAGGAAGGTCAGTCAGTGAGATCTCATTCGGGGAGGCCTCGACGTGCCCCTTTCCCTTCTCATAGGGGAGAGGGTTCTTCTTGTCCTTCTTCTTCTTCTGCGGGGGCTGCGAGGAGGGATCCTGGCAGCCCAAAGACTCAGCCCTCTTCCTAGTAGGCGGGGAAGTAGGGCAGGGAGTCTCGTGTCAGGCATCCACTCCCATTTTGGCGAGAGCGATGGCCCGGAGTGGCTGGCCGGTTGCTCGCGTAAGGAGGATGGACGGGGATGTCTCGCTCACCTGCAATGATTTCATGATTAGAAGTATTCGGCGAAAGACTTAAGAAAAAAATAAGCGAGCGAGCGAGATACATAGCCTCCCCAGGGAGCACCAGTGGCAACGAGTCGAGGTTTCGACGGAGATGGACCACCTCGAAGTTCTTTTTGTTGAAGAACTGGAACAGGGCGGCATCATGGCCGCCGAGAGGCGGGGGGGGGGGGGGGGGGGGGTGGGTAGGTGCTCTCGCCGTGTTGGATTGGCGCGAAGGGAACGTTGCCGAAGTTCACTTTGACGAAGTGGAACTTCTGCGCCCAGTAGTGTCTCTTGATGACGGTCTCAGCGACCTTGAGCCCCCAGGCCACGAAGTAGGCGGTGCCATACTTATAGGCCCTGAAGGAGAACAGCTTCTGGAAGACCGATAAGCTGAACTCGATGCGTTCTTCTCGCATATAGCACGCGAACGCAACGATGATTGCCATGGCATTGGGGGTCAGCTGACCCAGCATTACGCCGAAGTGTTTGAGCACCCGCCACCCGGCGAGCGAAATGACGAGATGTAAAAGAAGCGAGCGAGAGTTTAAATTGTGATAAGATTTGAAGGTAAGCGAGACCAGTAAGTACCCGGCAAACCTCCGACCACAGAGGCAGGCGCAGGCCGACCCCAAAGTGGGTGGTAGGGAAGGCGAGCTCGTCTTGCATAGGGACATTGATCACATCGTCCTCGCTAGGGCAGCGGGCAAAGAACCCCGGCGGTACGAAGTCGGCGACGGCAGCGATGTATTCTGCCATAGTCAGGTTGCTGTTGAAGAAGGTATGGTCGGTAAAGGACCAGGCGCACTTCAGCCGGCCCTCCGCCTCGCTAGCGTCACCAACCATTGTTGAAATCTGCGAGAAAAAGAGAAGAAGGCGCGATAGAGAGAACGTGAGATCTCGCGGGCAGAGGAAGAAGAAGGGCTGGGGTTAAATGTGGTAGGTAGGTTCAGCGCAGAAACCAATTTATAGGAAATAAAAAGCGCGGGAAAGAAGTCGAAGCGACGGGGGGTGCGGTTAGGCAAAGACCTGTGTTTGGTTGCATGCGAGAGCATAAAGAAACCCCAGATATGTTAGCTAGCGAGACCCACCTGCGAGGTTAGTATAAACGATATTTCTCTGCGAAAATAACTAGAAAGAAAGCGAATGTAAGAGATGGAATAGGCATCACTAGCCATTATCGCACAGACAAATAATAAGTATGCGAGAGCTACAGCAGTGGGCGAGAAATAGTTAACAAAAAAGAAAAATTGCGAAATTGTCCAACGAGATTAAACATAATGTTAGGTATCGTGGGGGATCTCGCCGGGTAGAGGAGTGCGAGCGAGGACTAGTAGTGTATCTATTTCCACCTACCACGACCTCGCACTCCTGACCGCGGCGGAATCCTAGGGTAGTGATACGCGTTGTCGGCGCGCGCCTCGCATTGAATTAAGCGAGCATAATCATCCACTCGCGTGAGATGCGTCCCTGGGGAGGTGGCAGTCTAGCCAATATCTTGCGGAATCTCGGCGCGGAGCCACACGCACTCATCCAGCAAGGCGGCGTGCCACTCCTCGGCAATTTCCCTATCCCTCTTCGCTTGAAGGTGAAGATCCTGCAGCATTCGTCCTAGTTTCTGAAACTATTCTGAGGTTTGCTTCTTCATGGCCTCAGGATCCCGCGGGTCGCCCAGGAAATCATCCATTTGCTCCGGCAAGGGGAGGGGCGACATCTCTTCCTCCCCAAAGTCAGAGTCGGAGGGGAGAGTCTCGAAATTACCTGTGAACAAATCTAAGCATCGATAGCCATTAGCGAGACTTTCCCTTAATAGCATGGAGAGCGACGTCTCAACAGGTGCAGCAAAATAATTACCAGCAGGCGGGCGAGAAGTAGTAGGTCGGTCCTGAAAGAGAGTTGTTAAGGGGAGCGAGACGGACTTCCCATGACCACCGCGTCGCATCACGTCGTCGGCAAGGGCAGTCGGGGCCAGTCGCGAGCCACCAAAACCCTCCCCCCATAGGAGATTGAATCCCAGGGTGTTAAGGGTTGTGTCGGGAGGTACCGGGGTCTGAGGTCGCGAGATTTGATGACCTGGAGTCGCACGGGGGGAGGCTGTAAGAAGTAAAATGAGAAATATCCGACAAAAAGTTATTCTGGGCATGTGAGAGTGAGACACTCACCAGCAGCTTTTCCGTTAACAAGATTAGTCCTCGCCGGAGGATCAAGGCGAGGCTAGGTTAAGTCTTCTCCCGCATCCTGATCGGTAGTGTGCAAGTCCTGCAGTCAGACGAGGTTTAGAGAAACCAAATGAATAGTTAAGCGAGAAGGATAGTCATTTAGCTTTTAGTGGGCCAATCGTCAGGAGAGGAATCCAGCAGTACGACCCTGTCCCCCTAGGGGTATGCGGATCGGTTTCGCATTTTTCATCATGGATGCAGGAGTGGTCTGGCGAGTCATCCAGGAGGCAGCGTTGGCCATAGTTGAGAGCTCGCCCGCCTTGGACGCTCTCAGGTGAGCCTGTAGTTCTTCGAAAAGAGGCATTCTCCTGCAGATACAATGTAAAGGGGTGGAATAAGAGAGGATAATGGCGTGCATCACCCCAGCTTGAGAGTATTTATAGCGGTGGGGTGGGGCCCACAAAAAAGATTCCCGACATATCAGCAGTCACCGGTGAACATCCAGGGTTGGATGAGTCTTTGCAAGCTTAGAGTAACTTCACAAAGAGTAGGGATTGTGTACAACTCCGTGTTTCCTGAGGAGGTATGGCCTGAAGATTAGTAATTTGGGCTGGAAGAGGTCATCTCGCCACTAAGGAGTCGCGAGAGCTAGGGGGTATGGGCCGAGGGGAGCTCGCAGGAGAGAATGCGAGACCTGGCCTCAGCGGTTGTCGCCAGAAGGAGGGCGAGTGGGGCCTTCGCAGAGTGCTCTCCTAAAAGGGGTTTCGCGAGTGGAGTTCTCGCAGGCCACTTGCCCGTAGGCTAAGCAGGTGAAATTACCCCTCTGCCCCTGGTGGACTGCAGTTAGCCCCTCCAAACAGCAGAGTTTGGCTGTTAGCAGACCAAATTGGGGTGCATTTAGTAAAACAATGAGGTGGAACTCTGCTATTAGCAGACCACGAACAAAAAACTATAAATAGACCTTGAAGGGCACCTTGGGAGAGGATTCCGATCTCAGACTCTGAGCTTCTTCCTCCCTAGGTTACTTTGGTTTAGCTCTCCATCTCTCCAAGGTGCCCAGTCTCAGCTTTGGCTTGGGAGGGGAAGCGCTCAACGATCTTCCGAGTTTGTGGTGGGACCTCCTCACTATGACTAAGGTCTAAGTCTAGTTCCGAATCTCCGGTCCGCTCCTTCCGAGGGATCAGTAAGGGCTAGCTGCCCCTCAACTTGTTGAGGGCCCGAGCTTCACAAGAGACCAAGAAATTGGTTTCAACACCAGGCATCAGCCTTTTGAGCAGCTTAGAGAAGAGTACTGGTTCTTTATCAGTGTCATCAGATTCTGTTGTGCTTGCATCAAAAGCTTCATTGTCTTCAGAGATATTCTGAATTATTTGAGTCTTGTCCTTGGTACTTCTCAAGCTTTCAGCCTTAAGAGCCATGGGCCTTTCTCTGGTGTTCCCCCTTGAGTTTTCTTCTTCAGTTCCCTCTATGTAGACCACCAAGGAATCCCACATTTCTTTTGCTGTTTTGCAATGAATTATGTTCTGAAATGCAGAATCATCAATTGCATTTTCAAGTATGTGTTTTGCTCTCTTATCCCTAGTTACCAAGTTTACTTCATCCTTGGTAAACTGAGACAAACTTTTAGGGACTGAAGGAGTTGTTGGAGTCATTGAGACAGTCATGGGAACATAAGGACCCTCTTCAACAACCATTGATATTTTGGGATCTGAAGCTTCCATGAACAACCTGACTCCTTGCTTCTAGATGACAAAGTTCTCTTTGGTGCAGATGGACAGCTTCATTGATCTCATCTCTTTATGATGCTCACCATCCATTGAATGATCACAACCCAATAAACCTGTAGATCTTGTTCTAAGTTGTTAAGCCTTTGAACTCAACCTAGCTTTGATACCAATTGAAAGATATGGGTTGTTAATAATACACCTAGGGGGAGGGGTTATTAGGTGTTTTCAATGATAATTGCTACTTCAAAAATCTAGCTAGCACATCACAGAAACAACATAGAAAACACACAGGATTTATAGTGGTTCCCTTCAAGACAATGTGTCAAGAGGTACTCCACTATCCCTCCCACCTATCTAGTAGTGTGATAGACTAGACAACTTCTCCAACTCAGATCTCTTCTCAATAATCAGATCTTACAGCTTAGGTTCACACATAACCCTACCAAGCTCAGACTTTACAAGTCTTACAATAACTCAGAACTTCACCAAGATCCTACCAAACAAAGACTCTACAAGTCTTACAATAACTTAGATCTTCAACAAGATCCTACCAAACTCAGGCTCACAAAGAACCCTGCAAGGCTTAGGCTCACACAGAACCTTACCAACACTAAGATCTATTACAAGATCTTACCAGCTCAGGCTCACAAAGAACCCTACCAAACAAGAAGGATGTTGTTATGTTGTAGAAGAGAAGGATTCAATATATAAGATTTGAATAGCATGACTTCTTCTTCTTCTTGCAACTGTAAGTCCAGAGATCTTTGAATCTCTGTACTGTTCTTAAGAAACTTCTTCAGAGAAATATCTAATGGACTTTGCAATCAGGGAAGAAGATTCTTTCTTTCTCTTTGATCTTCACAGTACAACAGCGAAGTCTTCTTTTTCAGTACTTGATAGTTTATAGGTATGTAGTCTAATTCACTTGAAGGGGGGGTGTATATAGGTCTCTTTGAGTTTTACTTAATTATTTCTAGCAGTTAAGGAATAGTAAATAAAAGCTCAAGCACACACAGTTGGTTATAGTGGTTCCCCAAGACAGTGTGTCTATGGGTAGTCCACTTTCCCTCTAAACCTTTCTAATAGAGTGTTAGACTAGGCAAACTCCACCAATCTCAGCTCCTAGAGCTTACGACACAGGACCCTCTAGATCTCTCAGGATTGCTCCAAGCCCTACCTCAAGCCTAACTGTCCTACTAACTCAGAGTGCTCCCACTCCTACAACTCAGAGATCTCCTTTATCTCCTACCTCATGCCTATCAAAAAGCCCTACTTCTCAGGCAAAATGCCTTTAACTCAGGCTCAACAGCCCTACCAAACTCAGGCAATGTGCCTTACAGCTCAGGTTCAGCAACCATACAAACTCAGGCAATGTGCCTTACAGCTCCGGTTCAGAAACCCTACAAACTTAGGAAATGTGCCTTTCAAGTTCTAAACTACACAGTTCCTACAATGAGTAAATGTTTAGCTTACAACAGTTGACAGCAGTAGTATAATGTCTTCTGTTGTTCATGCACAGCTGGTGCTACTTTGAAGCTGGGCTGAATGAAATCTTCAGTCCTTGATTCTTTTTTATCCTTCTCTTTAGTAGAGGAGTAAAGATCTTCTTGCTCTTCTGGATAGAAGAGCTATCTTCTCTCCTTATTTCTTCTAGCTGGTTTAGTTAGCAGATGGAGAGAAAGCTTGAAAGTCGTCAATGGAACAGTGATAATGGCTCTCTTCTTTTCAGCACCACAACATGCCCTTCTGAAAGTGCCCTAGGTTGTTCTTTTATACTTCATTTATCTTCAATGACTCATAGAAAGGGCCTTGAACTTTGGAAGAGAATAGAAAACTTTATCTTTCCTTTACAGCTGATTGCGCCAAAAGCACGTCCCGCTAGTGTCGTCTTCCTGATTTGAATTTGTCTCAGCAGTTGGGCTGAGACAGTCTTTCATCTCAGCGGTTTAGCTATCTTGGTCTCAGCGGATCTGCTGAGACATATAGTCTTCTCAGCGGATTTTGTCTATTTGTAGCTCAGCTGAGGCAGACCTCTTCTTAGCGGCTCCTTGCCTCGTCTCAGCGGTTCCACTGAGACAGTGAGTTCTTCTCAGCGATTTTGACAACAAACCACTGTCCTTATTCCAGTGCTTGGAATATCTTAACCCTACATATTCCTGAAGCAAAATAGGGTTTATCAAATACAATATGTACTTAGCATTGTGGGTGATGCCTCTTCAAATCAAGGGAACATTGAGGGCAATATTCCCAACAATCTCCCCCTATTGGAAGAAGGCAGAACATTCCCAATGCTAAGATACATAACCAACAAAAACTTAAAATGTAAATGTATTACATAGCAACATGATATCATATAAATGTTGACATTCATTTGGCATCAAAAAAATGTCATGATAGTTTATTTTCATGACAACATAACAACATTGTTTATCAAAACAATAACATTGTTAATTAATTATGTCTAGGCATCAAAGAATATATAAAGCAATAATACTAAATAATATTAAGCTTTGACTAAGATTAGACTATAACACAAACCAATTGATTCAACAAAACTTTCATTTTCATTCATGTCATGATGTTGAAGCATAGTTCAAATTACAGTTAGATTTCCTGAAAAACTAAATACATTAATTTAAGGTTTTCTCATCTTTGAAGATGTTGAGCATTCAACATTGTCAGCAACAACTTCTTTCCCCTTTGTAGTGGCCTCCTTGTCTTTAGCAGTAGTAGCATCCTTGGTTTCAGCAGCAGCATCCTTGGCTTCTGCAACAACATCCTTATCAGCAGTGTCCTTTTCAACATTTGCTGCTTCTATCTCAGGTAGCTTCTTTTTATTTTTCTTGCCTCTTGAAGTACATGTATGGCTTTGGAATGTACCTAGAAGGCATCCTTCTTGGGTTGTGCTTTTTCACAAGATTTTCCTTGAAGATTCTCTCCCTTCTTGTGTTCCTTTCCAGGTGCTTTATCCACTCTTCAGCTGGATAGATTCTATCAATATCCTTGCACCCTTGACCATGTCTTAGCTAGGCATTCATAATGATACTCTTGGATTCTTCACTCCAGTATTCATAATTTGGGTCTATGCCCTGCTCATCCTTTTGCTTAGCCATATATTCTTTAGCTAGCATTATTTGTTCTCTTTTTCTTCTCTTTGGCAATAAACATTCTGAGCAATTTTGGCCTGCCCCTCAAAGTCAAAATCTTCTTTCCTGTAATTATCCAGCATGGGCAGATTGAGGGCAACCATGGTTCCTTGTAGAACTTGGAGAGCCAATTCTGAAATGGTCTCAGCATTGGCCACCTCCCCCTTTCAAACTTCTTCAATTATATTAGCTTCTAGGGTCTGGAAGACAGCAGCTACAGAACCTGAGATGGTCAGGAAAGCATCTTCCAAATCAGATTTCATCTCATCCTTCATTTTCTCTGCCTCACTAATCATTGTGGTGACAGTATTCCAGACATACTCTTCTATATGATTGGAGGCTTTTTTATAACCTCATCGGTTTTGCTTACATAGTTCTTTACACAGGACATATCTTGATCAGACATTTGGAGTTGTTTGTCCATTGACCCTAGGATTGTACTCTAAGCACCACCGACTTTTCTTCCATGTCAAACCATTTAGTCATTGTTTATTAAGGAAGGCAGTTTCTTCCTTAATTTCTTTCACTTAAGTCATGATTTCTTCCTTTAAAGACAAGATTGAGCTGTCAATGTAATTCTTTATTGAAAGCATATGATTTTCAATTACTGTATTGATGGAGCTGAGCAGCTTTTCATAGGATATTGCTGATGTGGAGGGGACATCAACTACTATATTGAACTCCTCCACATCCTGAGCAGGGATTTGCTCCCCCTCAGCTAGATCACTAGGCTGAGCAGCAACCTGATAGTCTGCAGCTCTTTTCCTTTCCTCTTCAGCAATTCTTTCTTGCTCCCCCTCACTTGGAGCATTATCATTTTCCTTATCAGGAGTAGTCCTCTGCTTCTCACCGTCAGATGATGGATCACCATTGTCTTGATTATCTCCCATGTAGTTTGCTGGTTCAGCAGGAATTTGTTTAATTCTTTGCTCTAGATTGAAAATAAATAAGTCCATCTCACCTTGAAGATCAACACGAGCATTGCCTTCATCATCCCCATTGTCTTCCGAGGAGGAGTGTATGATCTGCACACATTTATCAGCAGTGGCAGGATTGGAGGAATCATAAGTAGTGTGATCTTATTCATGTCCTTCTGACATGACCTTAATAACAGCAACAACAACATCTTCATTCTTTTGATGCTCTTTCTCAGCAGCATCCTCTTTTTACCTACCATGCTCTTTCTTAGCAGCATGGTCTACATGACCTTAAGTGTCATGTTCTCCTTCTTGATCCTTTGGAGTACAGCTGGCTGGTTCCTGATTGTCCACAGCTGGGACATTGCCTTTTGCCTCTAACTCAGTATCAAAGCAGTCCATCCTTGCTTTCTTCAGCCCTTTTACCAAGGCCTTCTTTTCTCCTTGGGCTCTAATGGTTGTCTCATTGGGAGGACCCTTGAGAATATGTCCAGGGTCTTTATGTCCATTCTTTTCAAGTAAAGGAGGTTTATTCCTTTTGATTTGTCAAACATGTTTGGATAGGTTTTTAAGAGGTAGAGGGAGAGAATTCTGTCTTGGTTGGGGGCCTGCAGACATTCCCTTATCCTTTGAAAGATCACCTCAACCCAAGGTGTCTTCATCTTCAGAATAACTCTTGACATCAACTCAAACATGTGTTTGGATATGGTGTCTTGTGATCCTAGCTTACACAATATTTCTTTTCCAACTATATCAGAGAGCAGTTTGCCTCTCTGATTGAAGAACTTTCTCTTGAGTGAGCCAATCTTGGCATCACTATATTCACACCATTGGATTGCTTGGTCTTTGTCTTTTTCAGAAATTGCTTCTTCCTCTTCTTCACTGCAAGAGGTCAGCTGAATGCCTTCTCTATTTTCCAAAGGGAGTTTTTTTATCTTTATACTCCCTATCTTGCTTTTGATTGAAGAGTTGGATGAGGACATCTTGGCACTGAAGAAGAATTCTAGAACTTTAGTTCTGAGAATTACAGTTGGCTCAAATAACACACAATCCAGTCCTTGATCAGAAAGAAGTTGAATCACTTCTCTTATCTCTGCAGGAGCATGTTGAAATCCATTTCTAACTATCTCATATCCTTCATGCAGATCTTTTGCCATTTTTGGCGCCATTTCTTCTGAAGGATAGGTCGTTGAGATGGGAGGTAGAATGGTTCGTCTCATTGGCTAGGTTAATGGAAAGTGTAATAAATTAATCAACATTTTGATATTTATAGGGGCTTGATTTAGGTTTAGATTTTCCCTAAGTGTATATGTTGATTAGACTTAATCAAATTGATTGATTTTACATTGCTGACGTGTCAATTAGGACATGATTTAATTTAGCCAGCCCGTCACAGCGAAACCGCTGAGATGGAGGTGTTATCCGCTGGGACAAAGTATTGCCAACCGCTGAGACAGATCTAGTTGTCTCAGCAGATTAGCTAAGACCTTCTCAGCTATCTCAGCAGTTCAGCTGAAACCTTCTCAGCTGTTTCAGCTGATTTCACTGCCTATCAGTGAATTATATTATTAGGCATTTTCCAAGACCTAAACATGCTACCGATCATGTAGATAACAACTTTTCCTATCAAAGCATAGTAAACATGTTTACATGTTTCACTAAATAAAGCTAAGAGTAACAAAATGAGCAAGGTAGATAATTTATATTTTTAAGATCTATTCAAAATTTAACATGCCAAGCTCAATTTTAAAAGAATTAAACTTTGCCTCATCCAATGGCTTTGTAAAGATGTCAGCAATGTTTTTGTCAGTGGGGACAAATTCAAGGCAAACATCTTTACTTGTTACATGCTCTCTAATGAAATGATACCTTATCTCTATATGCTTAGTCCTGGCATGTGAGACAGGATTCTTAGCTATAGAGATAACACTGGATGAGTCACAATATAGGGGAGAATTACTTACCTTGAGGTTATAATCCTCTAACTGATGTTGTATCCATAATAGTTGTGCATAACAACTTCCTAAAGCAATATACTCAGATTCAGCTGTGGATATTGCCACATTGGTATGCTTCTTGCTGCTCCATAATATCAACCTTCTTTCTAGGAATTGACAAGTTCCACTTGTGCTTTTCCTATATTCATTACAACCTGCAAAGTCTGCATCTAAAAAGCCAATTAGTTCAAAATCATTGTTCCTAGGGTACCAAAGGCCAAGATGTTGGCTTCCCTTAAGGTATCACAAAATCCTCTTTGCAGTTGAGTAATGAGATTCCTTAGGGCATGATTGGTACCTAGCACAAACACATATAACATACATAATGTCTGGTCTACTGACAGTTAGATACAATAGGGACCCAATTATGCACCTATACATGGATTCATTAAAGTGCTTACCCTTTTCATCCTTGTCCAGAGAAGTGTTGGACCCCATGGGAGTTTTCATGTTGGAAGCTGATCCATCCTAAACTTCTTAATAAGCTCCATTGTGTACTTGGTCTAAGAGATGAAAATCCCCCATCAAACTGTTTCACTTGGAGACATAAGAAGTACTTGATCTCTCCCATACTGCTCATCTCAAACTCCCCCTGCATAAGGTTGGCAAACCTTTTGCAAAGGTGGTCATCTGTAGACCCAAAGATTATGTCATCAACAAAAATTTGGGCTAGAACACACTTGCCCATTGTTTCCCTAAGAAACAATATGTTATCTATCTTTCCCCTAAAGAACATATTCTTGATGAGAAAGCTAGACAATGTCTCATACCAAGCCCTAGGGGATTGCTTTAGACCATATAGAGCTTTCCTAAGCAAATAAACATGAGAGAAGAGGGTAGGGTGAACAAAACCTGAGGGCTTCTCCACATATACCTCTTCCTTTAGATTGACATTCAGGAATGCTGATTTGACATCCATCTGGTACACTTTGAACCTCTTGTGGGTAGCATAGACAAGGAATAGCCTTTTTTATTCTAGCCTTGCAACTAGGGCAAAGGTTTGAACAAATTCAATACCTTCTTCTTGCCTGTACCCCTTGGCCACTAGTCTGGCTTTGTTCTTGATGATGGTGCCATTCTCATCAAGCTTGTTCCTGTAGATCCATTTGGTGCCAATGATATTGTGTCCTTGAGGTTTTGGCACCAATTTCCACACCTTGCACCTTTTGAACTGAAGCAGCTCTTCTTGCATTGCTTGAATCCAGAAGGTGTCTTCATTTGCTTCTTCAAATTTCTTGGGTTCCATTTGTGATAGAAAGTTCAAGAATAGGGCTTCATTGTGAGCCCTGATTCGGGTAACTACTCCTTGGTTAACATCTCCAATTATTTGGTTTATTGGATGATCCCATAGGTGCCTGTTTGCTGCAGGCAACCTGTCAACTATCAGCAACTCTTCTTCTGGAGCAGCAGCATCTTCAGCAGCTTGCTGGTCTTCAACTTTAGTGATTTACACCTCTGAATTGACCTTGCTTATGTTGGGTATGTCTTGGAGAGAAATATCTTGCATTTGCTGTTGATTACCTATCAAAACAGGAGAGCTGGACCAGCTCTTATAGAGCAGGCTGGTGTCATCAAAAACTACATGCATAGACTCTTCTATAATATGTGTTTTCTTGTTGAATACTCTATAGGCCTTGCTATGTGAGCTATATCCAACAAGAACCCATACATTGCATTTTTCAGTAAACTTAGTTAATTGAGATTTTCAATTATTTAAAATGTGGCATTTGCAACCAAAGATTCTAAAGTATGAAATAGTTGGTTGTCTGTATTTCAGAATCTCATATGGGGTTATTCCTAGGGCCTTATTGATAGATGCTCTATTGAGAACATAACATGCAGTATTGACTGCCTCAGCCCAGAAGTATTCTGGGAATGAGGAGTCACTAAGCAATGTTCTCCCAGCCTCTATTCAGGTCCTATTCCTCCTCTCAACCACACCATTTTGCTGTGGAGTCCTTGGGGAGGAGAATTCTTGGGTGATACCAAATTATTGACAAAACCTTGTCATTGCCCCAGATTGAAATTCAGTACCATGGTCAGTTCTGGTTTTGACCACAATGCACTGTATTTCATTCTGGATTGCCATAACATGGTTTATAAAGACATCTAAAGTATCAGATTTCTTCTTAAGGAAGAATACCCTTGTATACTTTGAGTGATCATCAACAATCACCAAAGTATACAACTTCCCACCTATGCTCTGAATTGGCAATAGACCAAACAAGTCCCTGTGCAATAGATAAAGACATCTTTCAGTTTCTTCGGAGCCAATGTTTTTAAAGGTAGCCCTTGTTTGCTTGACCATTTGGCATGCATGACATGGACCACTTTTAACACATTTCAAATTAGGACTATTTCTAACTAGGTTCTTAGAAAATAGTATATACATTGTCTTGTATTTAATGTGGGCAAGTCTCTTGTGCCATTGAACACAAAGAGACTCACTCTCATTAGCCATAAGACACACAGGAGATAAAGATGAATTGCATATTAAATCTAAGCAATAAACATTCCCACTCCTAGTGCCTGAGAGAATGATCTCTATGTCATGTGACTTTTTGAAGTTAGTCTGCGTAAGGCGCTCCTACAAATCCTTGCCAAGAAGATTGCTCTCCATGCAAGACTTCCACTTCTTGAAGTTAGTTTGCATAAGGAGCTCAATACCAAGACCTCTAGCATATCCTCCTTCCATTTCTATCCCACTGTTTGCTAACCACTTGAGAAACCCGAGAGAAGTATCAGCAATTTCTGCTCAGTAACCTCAGCAACCTGCCTCTGATACCATGTTGAAAAAATTGAGGTCCATAGGTGAAGTAAAAATGCGGAACACACTTCACAAAACCTTTCACAAGTGTAACACAACAATGACAATGAGAAAAACGAATAGTGTTATGACATTAAC
The DNA here is from genome assembly GCA_033032865.1 of Dactylorhiza incarnata. NCBI lineage: Eukaryota > Viridiplantae > Streptophyta > Magnoliopsida > Asparagales > Orchidaceae > Dactylorhiza > Dactylorhiza incarnata. The sequence continues at coordinate 8,871,779 of JAWHQI010000068.1, forward strand.
TATTTCTTTACAATGCGAGGTATACATGGCGAGACATGATTCATAAGAATCACGGAGTAGAGAAGCACACAACACAAAGGTAAAACAAGCTGCAGCGACCTGACACCCTGAGACCGCCAGACCGCGCGAACAGACAAGCCAGACGGAAGCCGATGAGACCGCGCGAACAGAATACAAGCCGCACCTGCCAGACCGCAATCACAGACCGCCAACTTGCTGCTTTATTCCACTGCTGAAAACAAACAGTTCGCACTTCTTGATCGCCCAGATCGCACGGTCTTGATCAAAGAAGAACCCGCGAACTCTGAACAGAGAAACTGCTACTTGCGACAGACCGCAACTCAAGACCGCCTGGCCACTTAAGACCGCCTGATCAACTAAGTCCGCTGCACAAACCGCGAACACCTAAACACAGTCCGCCCAGACTGGTTTATTCAAAGCTGGAAGAAGGAGACAAGCTGATCGCGAGCTGCTAGCCGCTAACCTGCGAACACAAAAACCGGTCAGACTAAATCTCAAACCGCACGACCTCAAACTGAGACCGGCACAATCAAGCCAACTTTGGTTCTTAAAGTTCTCCTTATTTATGACGGGCCTTACACCCCTATTTATAGGCGAGTAGACGAATGTCATCACCGCACAAACTGGGATACAATAACCGCCCATCAGATCGCGAGCGGTCTCACAAAGCAGACCGCCCGAGCTTAGCATAGATCACAGCTCCCTTATAAAACCTTGCAGTTATAACCAAACCGCCCGGTCATTGTGGTCTCAATAAGAAGACCGCCCGGTCTTCTTCCAAAGAAGATAGACCAAGAACATCTGGCCGACTTAGGACAAGTCGCCAGACCAACCCGCGCAAGCCGCCCGGACAGAAAACAGTCTCCCAGACCAGACCGCCTCAAACAAACTGCTGAGACTGAACCGACCATAGAACCAGCGCAGACCGCGTGGTCTCTGCGGTCTCCAACCTGCAGACAACCCAGCTCAAATCCACTTCCACTTCAAAAATATAACAGTTCTTCCACTGCTTCCTCCTCATCATCTTCTTGAAATGCCTTGAGAAGGCAACAAAATCCTCATCAGAAGAGCTGCTATCTGATGAGATGGGCTCAGAATTTTCAGAGCCAACAACCCTCCTTGAAGGTGTAGGCATCCTTGCCTTTCTCTTCTTGGATCCCTCAGCCTTGAAGGCCACAGTCCTCTCCCTTGCATGAGGCCTGAATGATGTATCCTCCTCCTTCCTAGCAGATAGCTGCATCTCATAGGAGAGCAACTTTCCAAATAGAGTGTGGGGAGCAGTCTCACCCAACTTTGCCACTTACCTTATGGCACAGATCTTGGTATCCCAGTCTCTAGTTAGAGATCTTAGGAATTTGTCATTTAGCTCATAATAAGTGAAGGTCCTCTCATAGGTCCTTAGCCAATCACTATCCTGAAAAATCTTTCATAGCAATCAGCTATGCATTCCAGGCTTTGTTGCTTGAAGGCTTCATACTCTTGATTAAGGAGGGATTTCCTATCATCCCTCACTTCTTCAGTCCCTTCCATGTACACTATTAGTGTCTCCCACATGTCCTTGGCAGTCTCATAGTGTACCAAGTTTTGGAAGGTGGAATCATCAATTGAATTAACTATAATATTTTGAGCTCTTTTGTCCATTGTTGCCAGTGTAATCTCATCGCTTGTTATTTCAGTATATGACTTGGCTACCTAGTAGGATAAATAGTGGAGGGCTTTGTGACAACAAAGGGACCCTCCTAGACAGTGATAAAAATCCTAGGGTTTGATGCTTCCATGAAAAGCCTAACCCTTTGCTTCCAAATGCCAAATGGTTCCTTTTTGCATATTGGCAGCTTCTGTAAAATCCCTCAACAACTAGACCCCCTAAGTTGGTTTTGTCACGACTAGGTCATGACAAACCATAGGAAGAGCTTAAGACCACGTGAGTTTGGATGAGAAGGAGAAACCCCAGTGGTCTGCATATAGCAGTTTTCAGATACCTAGCCTAAGGTTGGACTTTAGGGCTTTTCCTTGAACCTTGACTCCACCATAGTATCCTTAACCCATTAGGGGTCTCCTTGGAGCACTAGGGACCCATTGCGGTCAATCAAAGAGGCCAATTTGGCTAAAGTCAACCTTAACCCTAAATTGGTCAAACTAACTCAATTAGGGTCAATTGGCCTCCACCATGCCAAATTGACCTTGCCCCTACAATTATAGGGATATTAGGAACCTAATGGACCAAAAATCCCCATCATGGGACCTCTAAATTGGCCAATTTATCAAAAGTCAACCTTAACCTAAATTTGGGTCAAATTGACATAATTTACCAAAATTAAACCCAATCCATTTGGGCTGGACCCAATTGAGGTGGTACACCACCTAATGAGGATTGAAAGTTGCTGAGTTGGCCATTCAATTTGAAGGATTTCAGCCAGGAGAGAGAAAGCTCCATTTCCCCCAAAAATGGCGGAGAGAGGAAGAGGAGGAGAATGGAATTTATGGCCAAAAACCCAATTTATGACACCATTATTCTCCCCTTGAGGAGAGGAGAAGTTTTCAACCCATTTTCCGGCCTAATTGATGACCAATTCATTTCCTCCCATAAGAAACTGAAAATTACCATTAATGGTGATTACGACAATTAATGCCAAGTCTCTTCCCCTCCCCCTATTTGTCTCCTTAAGGCCTTCAGAGAATGAAAAGGAGTGAAACCCCCCTCTTCTCTGATGAAATCGAGCACCAGAAGCTAGGATCGACATGGCGCCGAAAGCTCCCCCTCCGACCATGGTGACTCGCCGGAACACACGCCACCAAGCCCCCACACAGGTCCGATCCGCCTCCTCTCCCTTAGTGCTAGATCTTTTCATAATCTGGGGCATGAACTGAGCTCAATTGGGCTCGGATCGTGCTTCCGAAAGGGCTCGGTTTGAGCTCTCTTTCCCCTCTTCAAAACCCGATTCTGACCCCCTATGGCCAGCCAACCACCCGCTATCGCCGACCACCACCTCAATGGAGGTGGTGGTGGCATTGGCTGGCCGGGAAGCGGCACAAGTGGCCGTGAAATCATCCCGCAAGAAGCCCAGGATGGGCTATCGCGCGCCGTCCATCCAACGGGGATGATGACTATGAGCCATCAGATTTGTCATGATCAGCTATTCGTATTTAAATGATTATGTTATATACTTATTTCATTAATTCGTCGAACGGAGTAGAAGAAATTTGAAATCGTCGAAATGATTTTTGAGTTCGTCGAACTGAACCCAGAATTAATTCGTCGAACGGAATTAATTCAGCAAACTGAATCCGGAGTAAATGATTAGGTTAGAATAGATTTTTGTCGAACGCACTGAAGCATGGTGTTCGTCTAACGCAGAACAGATTTTGTCGAACGCAGATTGGATTTCGTCGAACACAGAGACTTGTATTTTATAATAGTTATTTTCTTATTACTGGCTGTAGTTAGAAATAATTATAGAAAATACTTAGGGCCCTCTACAGAAAAAGTGGTCAGCACCAAAGTTGTAGCCATTGGAGTCTAGTTTATTTTAAAATTATTTTCACCCCAAAAGGAGTTTTGTACCTCCCTATAGGTCCATTTTGGTGGGACTGGTCCCTAGTGTAGGACAACCACCATATCTTGAATAACTTTTGATTGGTTTATGGGAATGACTTGAAAATTAAAACATAGGCTATTTACACCTATTCACACATCATACCCAAAGATGGGAATTTTAGGACAAGCTTTTTCTAAGGTTTTTGTAATAATTTCATAAATTAAATATTAATTAATTATTGTGTCAAAAGACCTCCAATGCCCTCCAAATTTGGGTGGGTACTTCTTAGGGTTATCACATGACCCTGGTAAAAATCGCAGCCCAATTGGGACTGATTTGGTTGGGTAATTTGTCAACCCAAGTTAGGTCAAATTGGGTCAAAGTTAGGGCATGTTGTTTATCTTGGGGTATGGTGGTTAGAACTCATCACCATGAGTTGAAGGCTTGGCCACTGGTTTAGGATCACTTAGAACACCTTCATGAGTAAGATGGGGTGGTGTAGAGGTGAATATGCCCTTGGACCCTAGTTTTACCCCTTGGGGGCATATAGAGCTTTGTAAAGGACATGTGGTCAAAATCTATAGAATGGCCATGAAATTTAGGAGATATGTTCATGGGATGTATATATGCCCTAGGGAATTTTGAGAGAATTTTAGGAGAATTTATTCCCCCTAAATTAGGCCATAAACCATTTAGGGAAATTTCTTATAAGAGACATTTACATGCTCAAATGGTCTTAGATGATGATGAAACCTTGGTAGTGCCTTTGTAATCATATTATAGACCTCTGGTATTTTTTGTGAAATTTATTAGATGATTTAACCAGTACATCATTTACAAGGCACTTATTTTGTCTCAATCTTAAGAAATATAATGAAGGGTCCAAAACTCTATGGAAAAATGTGCAACTTGGTGATAGGACATTTCAGAGCACTAGGAAGCTCTGTGAATTTTTATGGAATTTTTATGAGTAGGCTACTTCACAACATGTGCAAATTAGGAATTATTTGGATTAATTATTTCAGTAAGGAAATGGTTCCCATAAATTGTGAAACTCTGTAATTAAGCTTTTCTGGACATAATAGAGGACTGGTAATTTTTCTATAATTTTGGCATAAGTATTCTTGGTAGTCCTTCATAAATCTTCAAGGTTGGATAGATGTTAAATATTAAAAATAGAGGACATTTCCTTATTGTAAAATTGTGATATTCATTATTTACTGTTATTTGGGCATGTTAGATTTATCATAATTTTATGAGTCATATCATAAGAATCCCTTACACTTCATGCTCATATTCATACTTGGCAAATATTGGAGAAATGATAATAAATGCAAATAATTAAGAAAAAATATGAATCTCTGGATTTAGTTCTAAAACATCATGATAGACCTCCAAAAATATCTTGAGTCAGTTGGATGAATATTTGGAGAACCTATACCTATTAGCTTCATATAGTTAGTTTGGTCTGCGTATAGTAAAAATGTGATACTTGGATATTTAGGGGCCTACCAAGTGGAAGTGGCATGTAGTTGGTGTACATGGTCAGGTTGAAGGGATTGAAGGTCACCAAAAGGAGTTTAGGTGATGAGGGTGTGCTGGCGAGCTAAGAGTTAGGGTCGTTGTTGAGCAAAACTATGCTTGCAAACGACAACGACAAGTGTACCGTGTCGGCTGTAGTATAGGCTTATATAAAAACCAAGGTCGTATAAAAATCCGGGCGAGTTGATTACTCTTACTCAAGACGATCTCTATTATTCCATGAAAAGTACTTTGATTTGGTTGCAATAAGAAATATAACTTAACTTGCAGATTATAACTGAAGAAAAGAGAGGTGGACAAAATAAAAGAAAGGATGAAAAAAAACAACAGCAGCTATTATGGATTCAAGAAAAAAGAAGATTACAACTATTAAAAGAAAACATTACAAGTGCAGGAAGAAAACTGGAATACGCGAATAAAAACTCTGGAATGAAAGCAGGAAGATGGAGGCTTTGACTCCAATCCCCCGGTCTCCTTTTTTTCATCAGGGGTAGCTGCCTTTAAATAGCTGAATAATAATATGGTAAAGGGCCTGATTGAAGCAGAAGCAATTGCTGGCGTGAAGCATTGGCGGAAAGCTTTGGCGTAAGTATGGTAATAGGCGTGATTGAAGCAGCAGTAATTGCTGGCGGGAAGCTTTGGCGGAGGCATACATGGATTGCTGACGTGGCAGAGCTTGGGCAGATTACTGTACGGTGGCTGTGGCGCAATTGAAGGCGGTGCTTTTAATATTTTGTCGAACGCAGTACGTCAACCTCACGCGCGTTCGTCTAACGGAGGCAGCCAGACTGGAATTCGTCGAGCGCAGTTTGCCAGACGAGAATTCGTTAAGCGCCGTTCGCCATACGGGAATTCATCGAGCGCCGTTCGCCAGACGGGAATTCGTCGAGCGCCGTTCGCCAGACGGGAATTCATCGAGCGCCGTTCGCCAAATTCGTTGAACGAACAAAATTTCCAGAAAATCTGAAAATATAAGAACAGCCTACGTTAGACTATAGAATAGAAAAGATTATTACTTTAAATGAGAAAAACGTAGAAGCTATATAATTTCGTAACAATAATACATTAAACTTATACTAAAAAAATGAGTAAATAAATTACTCATCAAACACCCCCATACTTACTCGTTTGCTAGTCCCGAGCAAACAACTTTTCATAGGAGTAGAAAACTTTAAATACTAGAAAAGAAATTTGAACTCAAGGAATAAAAAGGCGAAGTCTTACGCCTACGTGTAGAGATCTATTCAGCATAATGATCAGCTTATAATTTTCAGTTATGCGAATTAACAAATTGCTTTTACTTTTAAATTGAAAGTTCGGCAAATTCTCGAATGCTATTCAGGGAGCGGGTAGCGTGTTTTCTAAGATCAATATTACCCAAAATTGAGTTTCAGGATAGCATCCCAAGAAATCCATCAATGACGATGTCCATAGGCTTGCCCGGTCGCACTCTCTCCACTACACAAGTATAATGTTATAGCTTAAAGATCAAAAGGGCTTTCATTAGGAGTGAAACTTGGCTTAGGTATATGATTTGGATTTGGAAATCAAAAAGATAGAATATGACGGCCAAGGTGAGAGTTACCCAAAATTATCAAAAATTTAAACCTCGCATAAGAGTTGTTATGAAGCAAAACTCTCATATTTTTCAAAATGAGGCCATGAATACTTTTTTATATATATTTTATTTCACAGTTGGCCAATAATTTTTCATATATATTTTTTTATATCCCCTTTTTTCTTTTCATAATAGCTCTGAATAAGAAGTTGTAATTTCCTTATTTTCACAATTGAACCCATTGCAGAATTTTAATAAATCTCAATTATTTAGTGTGATCATGGGCTGGATGTTTTGGCTTTGGCGAAAAATGAAAGGTGGAGGTAGCAAAGGAAATAAGGTAAGGCCCAAAGTGTTTAAACAATGAAAAATTTAAAAAGGTGGGCAAACAGGCACAAACGATCAAAAGGTGGCCTAAATCACTTCTAAAAACTATGACAAACCTATGTAAATGCTTCGAGAATCGCTAGAGGCAAGTTCTAGACATCGAGAAAGGACACCCTTCCGTTCAAAAATGTGTAATATTTCTCTAGTAAGCTTCTACATACTCACTTGAATTTATTCACAGATTCTACCGGTTTCAAGGTAAAAGTAAAACAAGAATTGTTTTTTTGCAGTTAGAAAAACATAAATCTAATTTTATGCTGAATAGTTAATTTGACATAGAATTCTACAAACGCGTGCGTTTAACTAGGAACACTGCATGAGTCAACAATTTTATTCCAAAATTCAAAATCTAATGAAGTATAAAAATTCCCTACTACACTAAACAAAAGCAAATTTACTAAGGATTTTGCAAATGAGTAAGTATAAAAATTCAACAAAAGATATTTATATAAATTTTTTTCTTCTTGGACTTCCCAAGATCTACCCGGTGAAGGGTTTGCAAGGTACTAGAGGCTATGATGGGAATTCAAGCCCAAAGTGTCTTTTCTAAGAAATTTTATTTTTATTAGAAAGAAAATATATATATATATATATTTTATTTTTTTCAAATAAATAGAAATTCAAAGAAAGCAATGCTACACCCCCATACTTAAAATTAAACATTGTCCCTAATGTTTAAAACTAAGTATGAAGAACACTTGAAAGAAAAGAAACTTTAAGAAAAATACATAAAATTTAAGATAAGCAAGAAGTGCCTCCCAAGAGCGCTTTCTTTTTCCCATCTTTAATCTAGACGGTTAGTGTTAGGAAAAAGGAAAATAAAAAGAGAAGTGGACTTGCAACTCCCCTAATTCACGCATAGGTGAATGTGTCGGCGTCAGTTTCACGGCTACTCCTCCGTTTAACATGTGATTCCTTCGTTTGTCTTTGATTTTGAATTTCCAAATCCAAATCACCTATACATACCTGAGGTGATATGAATTCATACAGATGAGCGGCATATGGATCGTCGATTATTTGGGGTAGCAATGACTCATCTTCAACCTGAAAATTGTTAGTGTATAAAGAATCACAAATAAATGATTCAGGTAATTTTTCGCAAGGAGGTGGCGCTCGCGAAAATATAAAATTAAGCTCTGGTTGTTCCTTTTCTAAAATAAAATTTTCATTAGAGAAATCTAGTGTATTACCAAGCAGGATAAAATTTTCAGACACAAAATTTACATGAATTTTCGGTTGAATTAAAATAGAAGAGATTTGCGAAAATTTATGATAAAGAAAAGAAGATCCGGGTGAAGTAGGGGAAGAAACTTGTTCTTCTTCTATTTCATCCGGGGTGCCCAAAACATTAAGAATTTCTTGGTAAGAGAATTTTTCTTCATATTTGGGAAAAGAAACTATGGGAGTACATGAGCAATCATGTTCCTCCATAACTAAATTTTCCAAAGACGAGGAAAAAACATTAGAAGAAAGAAAATTCTCATCTAAATTCTGGGGTGGAGTATCAAATTGAAAAAGCGGAAATTCCCCAAAATTTGAGTACGAAAATTGCGGCGTAAAAGAAGATGAACAAGAATTCGGATCGAAAGATTTATCTCCATCGCTCCGAGAGCTATCCGGGTGACCTTGCCACCAAGAATAATCTACTTCGGGGCTAGAACACAAATTATTAGAGGCCGAAAAATTATTCTCGTGAAAATTGGAAAAATTATTTTCCTCTAAATTTGGGGGGGGGGGGGAGTATCTATTTGATTATGCGGAATTTTCCACAAATTAGAGAACGAAAACTGCGGTGTATAAGAAGAAAAACAAAAAATTGTGTCTAAAGATTTATCTTCGTCGCTCCGAGAATTATCATGGTGAGCTTGCCACCAATAATAATCAACTTCGGAGCTAGAAGAACAATTATTAAATGCGAAAATTTTGTTCTCATTAAAATTAGAAAAATTATTTTCATCAAAGTTTAAAAAATTATTTTCATTAAAAGATGAAAAATTATGATCGTAATTATTATCAAAATTATTTACATAATATTGAGGATAATTATTTTCATAATAATTATTTTGAGCATATGAATGTAAATAACATTCCTCACTTTGATGAGGCGCATTACAATAATAACAGCAATTTTGGCATTTTTGTGCCGCTTCCAAAAGATATACTTGGCTTTGAAGCTCGACAACTTTTACGGCTAATTCAAGTGATTGCATAATAACAAATAAAAAGGCAACAACCTTTACTCAAATGAATGAAATTTCAAAAATATATTTTTATATAATTTTTTTCAAAAAGCGGGTTAAATAAGTCCCGGACTTCCCAAGATCTACCCGGTGAAGGGTTTGCAAGGTACTAGAGGCTATGATGGGAATTCAAGCCCAAAGCGTCCTTTCCAAGAATTAAGATTACGCTTTTTAAGTTTTTATTTAAATTTTAAAGAGAACGGGGAAAAGAAAGAGAACGATAAAATCAATAGATATTCTTTTTCGAAATATTAACTCAGATCCCCGGCAACGACGCCAAAAACTTGATGAGCAAAACTATGCTTGCAAACGATAACGACAAGTGTACCGTGTCGGATGTAGTATAGGCTTATATAAAAACAAAGGTCGTATAAAATCTGGGCGTGTTGATTACTCTTACTCAAGACGATCTCTATTGTTCCATCAAAAGTACTTTGATTTGGTTGCAATAAGAAATATAACTTAACTTGCAGATTATAACTGAAGAAAAGAGAGGTGGACAAAATAGAAGAAAGGATGAAAAAAAAACAACAACAACTATTATTGATTCAAGAAAAAAGAAGATTACAACTATTAAAAGAAAACATTACAAGTGTAGGAAGAAAACTAGAATACGCGAATAAAAACTATAGAATGAAAGCAGGAAGATGGAGGCTTCGACTCCAATCCCCCGGTCTCCTTTTTTTCATCAGGGGTAGCTGTCTTTAAATAGCTGAATAATAATATGGTAAAGGGCGTGATTGAAGCAGCAGTAATTGCTGGCGGAAAGCTTTGGCGTAAGTATGGTAATAGGCGTGATTGAAGCAGCAATAATTGTTGGCGGGAAGCTTTGGCGGAGGCGTACATGGATTGCTGACGTGGAAGAGCTTGGGCGGATTGTTGTACCGTGGCTGTGGCACAATTGAAGGCGGTGCTTTTTGTTTGACATGTGTGTCACATCCCTTTGTTTGAGAATAACAAATCCCATATTGAATTTGATATTGCTTGTAGTGTGTTTATAGTGTGCAGGAACTATAGGTGCAATACTCCACAGGTAGAAGGCAGCATGAAATCAAACTTTCTGAATGGAGCACTACCGCCAGCCTCTAGAGGTTAACGCAGGCGCTAGCGCAACCACCAGCGCTAGCGCTAACGACACGCGCTAGCTCAAGATCATCTCAGCGGTTCCATCTCAGCGGTTCCATAACGCTACTGCCAGCTCTAGCGATACCGCAGGTGCTAGCTCAAGATCATGCACAGCGCCACGCTGCCGACGGTTTCGCAACCGCTCCACACGAACGCTGCCGCAGGCGCTATCAGCTACCACAGGCGCTAGCTCCAAGATTTATAAAATGATGTGTTCTCTTTCGTTTTGGGCGAGAACTTCCAGAGAGGTTGCTTGTGCCACAATTCCAGTGCTGTTATGCTGCCGAAGATGGATCTCCCACAAAAAGCTTAAAGGAGAATTCTGGAGGAGGACAACGTCATGCTACATCCGAAGGACGATCGCTTCAACCTCGCTTATACTACAGCGATCCTTCATCCTCAACTCCAGAGATCTCATATAGGGAGTTTTATTATTGTTTTCATTATTTCCATTCCAACTTTTTGTAACCGTTTAGATAATTCGCCTTGTGTTGGCGACTAGGTCTGGGTAGGACTTAGGGGGAAATTCGCCTTGTGTTGGCGACTAGTTCTAGGTGATTAGATCTAGGGGGGGCTCGAGGCCATATCTGGGGAAGGATTGGCTAGAGCGGCTTGAGGCCTTATTCGGCAAGGATAGGCTAAAGCCAACCGGTTCGTGGGGATAGGAGTCGGTATAGAAAAGAAAAAATGATTTACATATTTGTCGCCTCCGATTTCAAGCGATATTGAAATCAATTTGTGTAAACACCTTTTCATATAATATAATCATGTCTCTATTTGTTTTTACTTGATTTCTCTCATTTGGCGCAATCGCTATTATATTGTGTTATAAGTGTCCAATTCTAAATCTAAATTGTTTATTTCAATCTCTTTCATCATAAAACAATTTAGTACTCATTTCTAAAATTTCAAATCATTATTTTTCTATTCATTTAGCTAAATTATTATTTTACCTTCACATATTATAAAACAATTTAGTAATTATCTTAAAATTATAAAAAGAATTTTTATTCCCTTATTCACCCCCCACTAAGGGCGCCGTAAGATCAACAAGTGGTATCAGAGGTAGGTTATTCCAAATTGGTTTAACAACCGGGAATAATGGCGTCTCATGATCTCGCTTCTACTAGTAGGGGAAATTTTCTTATAAATGAAAAATCTTTAGCACCACCTTTATTTGAAGGTAAAAATTATATTGGGTGGAAATTTCTTATGAAAAAATTTCTTAAATCTTTGTATATTGAAGTATGGAATATTACAATTAAAATGTCCCCAAGTATTCTTAATAAAAATGAAATGTTTTAAATGCCAAATCAATGAATAGTCTATATTGTGCATTAGATAAAAATATTTTCAAATTTATTTATACATTTCCTACTGCTTATGAAGTTTGGAAATTTCTTGAGAATTCTTATAGTCTTCCTTCCATAGATGATGAACAAGAGGAATTCCTTATGGATCCAAGAGAAGAAATCGACAAGGACTCATTCTTGGAGGAAGATAAATCTAAGAAAGAAATCGACGAGGAATTCCTTATGGATCCAAGAGAAAAAATCGATGAGGACTCATGCTTGAAGGAAGAAGAATACAACGTCACAATGTTGGACTCATTTGATGACCAAACATCAAGCAAAAGAGAATATGGAAATTATAGCAAGGTAAGAAAATCTAAATCTTCTCTTTTTGTAACAAATTCTATTTCTACATTTCGTGTGCTTAAATTTGCTAAACGTAAAATTTCAAAGTTGAAACATGCTAATTCCAAATTACGTTTAGAAAATAAAACTTTAAAAGCAAACGCTAAAGTAGAATCTAATATTGATGTGTTAAATTCTGTTTCATGCTCTTTAGTTAATATTCCTTTTCCTTGTTTAGATTGCAATTTATTAAAAGAAAAATTCAAGGAACTTGAAAAAGGGCTCTTAGTTTCTAATGAATATAATGAAAAATTGATAGTTGAAAATGATGCTTTAACTTGTAAGTTAATACAATTAAAATATTTTGTTGAAAAATTTCAAATGTCATCTAATGAATTTCATCATAAGATTTTGAATAACAAGGATAAATTAAATTACAAAATCATTTCTAAAAAGGACCATTTTCACACATTAAATCAAAAGGAGTTTAGTTTCAAAAAGAATTATGATCCTCACAAAATTTTTAAGAGTCATTATTATAAGTCTCAATACATTTTCAATCATGACTCAAATTTAAAAACTCCTTTTCATGAAAATCAAACTATAAAATATTATCCTTCATATTATAAGACTATGTCTATAAGAAAGAGTGGAAATGAAAATTATCAAAATAAGAATCAATTATTTACAACATTTTGTAACCCACTCTTTCAACAACCACTTCTTAAGAAAGACAATCACTCTTATAAACTTTCAAAGAATCTTTATAATAAAATTCATTATGATTAGCAACATCAGTCTATTTTGAAAAATAATTTGAATAAACATAAATCCCAAATGAATTATTCTTCAAATAAATATAATCATATACAGATGTCACATAATCATAATATGAATTTAAATGATAAACAACCAATGTATGAATGGAGACCCATAAAGAAAAATGATGTATCATCTTTAATTGAAAATGCCCATTCATCATTATCTTCTAAAAAACCACCACGATGTATTTGGGTACCCAAAGGAATTATCCCACTTGGTCCCCTTTGGATACCTAAATCTTTCATTCATTAGTATCCAATCATTTGCATGAAGTAGAAACCATTAAAAATGAAATATCAATACTCTACTTCATGATATGCTAATTGTCACTTTTCTTTTGTTTATTTTTTTTTTGAACAAACATGCTATGATCACTTTATATATCATGTAATATGACTTTCATATATTAAGCTAATGTTTATCAAATCAAATTTGAATTAAAATTGAACATTAAGTCATATATTTTTTTCAAAGTGATCTATCTCTCATCTTTGATTGTTCTTTATCCTTTTAAATCCTTTACCCTTAATTGTCTTGAATTATCATTAGAAATTGAATATTGAAATTATTATCAACACTATTGAAACTATTTTAACGATTGAATTTAAATGGTTTATTAAAGGGCTTAAACTAAAAATTAAAATGCGCAACATTTTTGATTCTTTTCTATTTTTGTTGGCTGCATATGATAGCCCTTATAATGAAGAATATTATCTAAAAAATTGAAAACAAAAATTCATCTAAACGCATGTTTAATCTTTCAAAAATGCGAGTTTACGATCAAAACTTCAAACATCCATATCTTTTGATCCGCTCGCCTGATTTTCACGTTTAATATATTTTCGGAAAGAGCACAAAAATCTCCATCCAATGGCAAACTAGGCTTGCTCATTTGAGTTCTTTTGGTGCTGTCAACTTGCCCAATTTCAACTCTGTTTTAAAAGCTATCTTAGTTTGCTTGATTTGGAAATTTCTGTATTTATGGATTTTTCATCACATACTATCCTTAGTATAATTATTTCATATATTAATTTAGATATTATGTGTGTGATGTGTGTCACCAATGTTTGCATGTAATTTAGACCTTAGAATCATCTTACATCATTAAGATCAAATCAAAAGATTAATCATTTCATTCTAGGTCTAAAGAAAATTAATTTGAAAACTTCTCATATTACATGCAACATTATCTCCATTAATCCTATGTAATAACATTGCATTCAAACTCATCATTCTAGCATCACTTCTTGGTCTATGCTTATATATTTATGCTAGGTATAACATGTACAATGTTATTTAAATTTGATGATAACTATGTGATTTGAAATTATAATAGAATACTAAAGTTCCAACAAACACATAGGTTATGGATTAATCATTAGAATATATGTGAATATTGTATCATAAATCATATCTTATCATGCAAAACCAAAGATCAATATATTCAATTATTGAATGAAATTTTATTTCAAAACTTTATATATATGATCTTTGTCTTTTATATGATTGGATGATCATCATTTTTTCTAGACTTACAAATCAAACATGTTCTTTCAAAAGAAAATAACCAAATCACATTGTCATAAGTCTAGAAGAATTAGAATTTACATACATCATGATGATCTAAGATATATTCTATGCAAAATTGTCTATAATCATAAATCATAATTCATGTTCTATCAAGAAATATCTCAAATCGATAATAGGAATTATGAATCTTATGATAAAAATTATGAATAATGTTTTCTTTACAATATTTGATGTATTGATTTGCATGGCTAGTGATTGCATGTATCTCTCATATTTGTAGACTCTAGAATCAACTTTGTAATGAAAGTATAAATCAAACTAAATCATCACTCCATTCTAGATCTATAATTTGAAACTCTATTTTGGAATACATGCAATATTGATATAAATCCTATGACATGACATTAAACCTAAAACTCATCATACTAGCATTGTCACTTATTGAATATTAGTAATTGTGCTAGTTATCACATATCGTCATCTCATAAAAGTAGAAAAACTATGCGGCTTTATAACTCATCACATTAAAAATACCCATAGTTTATATACCAACCCTTAGATTTAAAAGCATAGTTTGTCCAAAAGATTATTTCACCTATGACTTCATATCTCACAATAGCGGGGGCGTAAGGTTGTATACATTAGAGACCTAACCTCTAAGTCATGTCTTGTCCTTAACCGGGTAGGGTTCCAGTAGGGCCTTGCGAGGCACTGGGGGGAAAGAGTGCTAGGTTGAGCGTTCACTAGTGTGTGCATATGGGATTAACACCCCAACCTACGGCATGTGTGCAGCTCCTCATGCCCATCCGTCACTTAGTATGGGGCTAGGGTGTAGACATTTGGTCGGGGTAGTCTTTAATCTTAGGACATACTTATATTACTAATTGCATGATCATTTTATTTACTTATCACTTAAATCATGCATATTTTGGGTTGTTTAATAAAAAATGTCCTCTTGTGTCTTCATAACTTATCTTTTCATAATTAAATGGTTTTGTAAAACACAAGAATTTGAAAAAGCCAAAGTTTCATGCAAATTTGATCCACCTAGAGATCTCCAAAAATTCTGAAATTTCAGCATGGAACTACTCTAAGGACACTTAATCAAAATCAAAAATAAAATTTAAAATTCTCAAAAAATCACGTAATGTTTGCCGTGCTATCACTAGCGTCGGCGCTAGCGTGGGTGTGTGAATTTTCTGTTTTTTAAAATTTCTAAAAATCAACAAAAATATGTTAGTTTATTTGTGCAAATTTATTTTTGTGTTTCTGTCTATTTTATTTTTGTTTTATTTGAATTATGAAAAATCACCTACAAAAATTCAAAATTCAAAAAATACAAAAATATGTTTGTGTGATTTTTCTATTTTTATTAAAAAAAATTTCAAAACAAAAAAACTGTATGATCTTTATTGCCAATATCAAGCATGTATGAATTCTATTATTTAGAAGTATTTACATTGTTAAAACTTATTCCTTCAAATTACTATGAACATTGTTTTGCTTATCATGCTTTGATATATCTATTTAAAGTGCATCAATTGTATTGAAAAATGTGTAGAATCAAACTTAGCATGCCTCTAAGTATGAGTAAATATTTTATGATTGATAATGATACATTTCACTCACTTATTTTGGTAATCAACATGTGTGTCTAAATCTAAAAATGCTTGCTTATGTATTGTATTTGTACAATGAATTAAAACTTGCATAAGTTTATTGCCTACACTACATTTGAATTGCACTTATGAACTTTAGAAAAGTTGTTAAGTTAAAAATTTTGGTTTGCAAAACAAGTGTATTCGGAGAATGTTGTCTCACAAATATGAACAAAAAATTATATATGTAGACAAATATAACTCCACCAAGCACTACTTGAATCTCCTGATAAGTCTTCATAAGCATTGTGAGGTTGAGCACCTTGGAAAGAATAGTAAAGTGTCTTGTGCAAACTTTGATTATTACACCACTTTGTTAAAAATTATGTGCATTAAAAGTGTGTGAAAGTAATTTACTTGTGTTTTATTGTGCACTTTACTTTACATATGTCTTGTATTTTGATGATTTAAATCCATTGTTAACATTGCCCAAAATACACTTATGTGCACATCATTATCTTTCATAACACTTCTTCTCATGAGTATTGGATTCTAATGCTTTATTTATACTACTCTTTATATAAGAAATGCACTAGATAACCTAGCATGATCTCTACAATGTTTTGGTATTTCTTGAATTTAAAATTAAGTAACATTGTAGTGTAATCTCTCTTTGATATGTTCATTTCATGCTTGGTATCTTTATGAAAAACTTTGAGATTTCAAAAGGTTAAAACATCTTTCAATTTTGAACTAAAACTCATATTTTTACTTATGCTTTTCATGCTTACAAAAAGATGTCTCTTATAATCTTCCGCTATGCTAAAACTCTTATCTATTTATTTGAAATCTCTTCAATACTATACTTAAATTCTTTATCTTTGTCTATATTACAAAAGCTCGATCATGCTTTATCTTTATAAAATGCCTCCTTACTACCCTCACCCCACCTTCTTTTGATAATACCAAAAGGGGGAGATTAATTGAAGAAATCTATATAGGAGAAATATATAAGATTAAGGGGAGAATGTAATATATCAATTAGGTTGAGTAACACATAATTGCATTTATGTAGGGGGAGCATTAAGATAGGGGGAGTATGCACATTATCATGCATATCATAGTTGCACTTTTATCTTGCTTATCTTATCTATAAACACTATTGTTGATTTCTTGCTTAGAGGATTTGTTATTATCAAAAGGGGGAGATTATTGGACATGTGTGTCACATCCCTTTGTTTGAGAATAACAAATCCCATATTGTATTTGATATTGCTTGTAGTGTGTTTATAGTGTGCAGGAACTATAGGTGCAATACTCCACATGTAGAAGGCAGCATGAAATCAAACATTCTGAATGGAGCACTACCGCCAGCGCTAGAGGTTAACACAGGCGCTAGCGCTACCGCCAGCGCTAGCTCTAACGCCATGCGCTAGCTCAAGATCATCTCAGCGGTTCCGTCTCAGCGATTCCGTCTCAGCGGTTCCATAACGCTACCGCCAGCGCTAGCGATATCGCAGGCGCTAGCTCAATATCGTGCACAGTGCCACGTCGCCGACGGTTTCACAACCGCTCCACACAAACGCTACCGCAGGCGCTATCAGCTACCGCAGGCGTTAGCTTGAAGATTTATAAAACGATGTGTTCTCTCTCATTTTGGGCGAGAACTTCCAGAGAGGTTGCTTGTGCCACAATTCCAGTGCAGTTTTGCTGCCGAAGATGGGTCTCCCACAAAGTCAGTTATGGGACTTCTTATATGGTAGGCCTTGCTAAACGACCCCTTGGTCTATAGGTTTGTGTGTGCATTCCTATAAATCAATGGTTACTTTCTATTATATACATGTCTTTACTTACTGCACTTTACTTATCTACCTTCACTTACTATGCTCTTTTACTGCTTAAATTATATATATATATATACATGTGTAGTGTAGACATTCCCTGTACTCCTGTCACCTGCTATTGTTATACCCCTTGTTGTCCTCCGCTTCATCCTTCCCGCACGGTGCCTAGGAGTCACCGGGGGAGCGGTTGGGGATTGGCTTAGTCTTTTGACTAATGGTCGATGGACCTTATCATTTTAGGAGATCATGGAGACGGAGCAGCACCAGAGGCCGGTGCAGATGGAGGCGGGCCAGTCTAGTACAGGAGCACCAGATTCAGGATCAGTGAGTGATTGGTAGTTAGCTTCCGCGAGTGACCTTGTAGAGAGGATATGATGTACAGGGCATGAGCCCTTTATTATTGTCATCTTTTTATTTCAGTTACTCTCTGTGGACATTTACCATTTATGGTTTTATATATCTCCTGTGATGTGGACTTGAGCTTTTCTATATGTTCAATTATACTTTTCTTCTTCTGTGTTCGATATGGCCGGCAGGATCGACATTTTGTAGTGGCGACCTTCCCGAGTGAGGGTGTCACCGCAAAGCGGCGGTTCTGGGCATAAGACATGGTTTTTTTAAGGAAAAAAAGGGTCTTACAAAGTGGTATTATAGCAAACCTCGATCCGAAGAAAAGAAGCCCACAAACCCTGGGCCACCCCGCGCGAGTTTAGTTTGAGGACAAACTAAGTAGCGGAAGCAATGGTGTGCCCATATGGGAAATCACTTGGAAAAGTCCACTTTTAACTGAATCTTTTGGCAAGTTTTCTTTTGTAGCCTGCGGCAAACCCTGCCCCCAGCAGGGAATATCTCTGGCTACAAAGATTTCTTTAGATAGTCCTTTAGTCAACGAGTTAGATGTAAACTCCACTAGGACACGTGACTTACCATGACAATTTATACCATGCATGCATTAGTCTGAAATAGACCATATGTATAACTTTGGTGAAGGTACGTGGATACCCCAAAGAGTCTAGAGAAAGAGAGATTGACACATAAATAGAATGGTAGGGGACTCGTAGATCTCAACCCTCGTACCGGTGACATGATTACATTCAGACAACCACCACGACAAACACTGAGGGTCGGATAAGAATTGAAGTTCAGAAGGGACCCGTTTGGGATTGGGTGACATATTGACCCTGATAAGGTTGTCGTAGAAGGTACCTAGAAGAGTCTAAGGTGTGGAGTATAACAATGAGCCTCAAGATAGAACCCCAAGTCTAAGGTTGTGTGCCCTAAGAATTGTTTGCATACTTGAGACGAATATAACTTGGTGATATTGAAGATACTCAGCCCAAAATAGATAGCGGCTTATCTTTTGTTTATTGGGGCTTATCTTTTGTTTATTGGGAAAATTAATGACTGACTTGGGTTTCCCTTATATTTAATTTAGAAAGTGCTGCGTCGTGAACATAATGATTTTGAAGTTGATCATATTCGACGTTACTCGGGCAAGGATGAGAAAGTGTAAAAGTAGGTCTGGAATAATGATCTTAAGTATTACCAGGACAATGGATAAACATCATTGATCAAACAACAACTTGACCTTAGTTGAATCATTAGAAATGTAAAGACGCCAAGTTTAATCACTTAAGGATGTCGATGTCCTATTCTAGAAGTTGAGGACGAAAATTAGTTCTTACAAGTTATAGTTATATCCGAAAGTTCTTATGGTTTGGGGCATTCCGAAGTGATCAATTTATGATTTGTAAAAAAATCACGCCTTGTCATGGTAGAAAATTTTAACTACAATAATAACCCTTATACCATGGGAGCTATTGTAACGCCCCAAAATTTCCTTGTAGTCTTCTAAGTGGGGATACAAAATTGATAATGTCTTAAATATGAAATTATCGTTGCTTAGTGTAAATGCGTGAGGGAGTTACGGTTTCGGAAGCGTCGACGTCCGACGAATTTTATAAGTTAGATATTTATATATATACATATGTATGTACAGTAGATTTCAACATATATACATATAAATAGGCATATATATACAACATAAATATTTAAATAGGCATATATACAGCATATATATATAAATAGCCATATATACATATACAACATTTATATATAAATAGGCATATATATGTACAGCATATATATATACATATTGTTTTAAGTGCATTAGCTGTATACCATGTTTATTGGCCGTACGGGAAGCTTAGGTTGATTTCTCCTTCCCGATATAACTTCAGCCTCACCTCTTCTCCCAAGGGCTAGCCATCCTCCTGCTTTCATTTTCCTTTTTTTCCTTCTCTCGCGAGTTCCAGTCGAGAGGAAGAGGGGGTCCGCAGGCGAGGGTTTTCATCGGGGGTCTTTTCCCGGTGGCGGAGGTGTTTGCAGCTCTCGTCGGTGCGGGGGATCGGAGAGCTCTCGTCGAGCTTTCCTTAGAGTAGGAGGTGCTGCGGCCTTGGATCTTGGTTAAGGCAAGAAAACTCTTCCCTTCCCTCCCCTCCATCTTTTTTTTTCTGGACTCTTTTCTTGATTAGTAGTATCCTGGATTTTCAAGGGGCTGAATTCCTAATTTGGTTGACAAAGGTTTTGGATCGTTGAGTACTTGATCCTCCAGTTTTTGTTAGCAAAATTTGGGGCCGTTGGTGGTAATTCCTCTGGGATGTTTGCAAAGTTTTTCTATAATAATGTTTTGGCAGTTTTCCCTCTCTTGGGTAGCAAATTTTTTTTTGGGTCACTATTGGGGGCTGCTATACTTTGTCTTAGTTTGGATTTACAAACCATCTATTGGGGGCTGCTGTTTTATACTCTAAATAGAGGGGGATGCTGCTGTATTTATTTAGAGGGGCTGCCTTGTCCAGATTGTTGCTGTTTTATACTCTAAATTGAGGGTGCTGCTGTTATTTAATTACTTGGGGCTGCTTCCTATATATAAATCTCTGATGGGGGGCTGTTTCTTATATATATCCCTAATGGGGGGGGGCTGTTTCTTATATATATCTTTAATTACTTGGGGCTGCTTCCTATATATATAATTTTTTTATGAGGGGGCTGTTATACCCGACCCCAGACTGCTCTATGCTCAATCATGGACCTTTCGGAATTATGCTATGGCTGCTTTATAGGGGTAGTGGGGCTGCTGTTATAATTGTGAGGGCTGCCTTATATCTTTGCGATGGGGGTTGTTAATATAATCGTTTAGATAGGGGACTGCTGCTATGATTTTCTATTGGGGCTGCTCTACCAGTTTTTTTTTCTACTTGCTAATTGAGGGCTCCCTTACCTATGTTCTGATTTTTGGAGGGGGATGCTGAAATATAATTTAACATGGGGTGCTCCTATGCTTTTGTTTGGTGGCTGTTTCCTATTTTTGTTCATTGGGCTGCCTGGTTTATACTCTGTTAGGGGATGTTTCTCAAGTGTGGTTGATGGGGGCTGCTGGTTATATATTCTCTAATTGGGGCTGCTGTAATTATGATCCTACCTATTAGGTTTATGTGTGGTGTTCCTTTTGGTTGTTGGCAAGGTTCCCTATAGCTTCTTTGTGGCTGTCTCCTCCCTGATTTAGCATGACAGTTATTGTCCTACTTTGTTTTCCCTTGGTTCTAGTCGGCAGCTGGTATACTCATTGAATGTTATTAAATAACGTCATACTTAAGGTGCAAGTGTTAAGGTTCGTTCCCTTATAGTAAATATAAACCCCTCCTCGAGCTTCAAACTAAGCATGATGCTGATGAGTTTATGTTGGGCACTAGTTTCAGACTGGAGAATGGGTGGACGTATGGGTCCCCACCGCGGTTCTTTTAGCTTGTCATGCAGCAGATTGGTATGGCTTCCTTTTAGATGCCCCGGTTTAGGGTTGCTCTTGTGGCTTGTGCTTTATCCGAGGAAAATTATTTAATTCGAGCCTTACCTATAGCTAACCAGCATATCTATCATTTTATAGTTTCCCTCCTTTCTTCTTCCTGGTCTGCCTAACCTGTTGATTATAGGTTAGTGGCTGTTGTGTTTCCCTTTTTGGGTCTTGATTGGTGTTCTGGGTTCTTGATTCCTGCTGTCAACCCCTTTGAATCTGGATAGCTGCTATACCTATTTAGTTATGCTACCAGGTAGTCTGATAAGACTTCCCTAGGTTTAGAGAAGTTTGCTCGCCCTAAGATCGTGCAACCATTTCTTTTTATGAAATTCCCCATCGACTTTAAAATGAAGTCTTCTAGTCAACTTTGATATAAGTCTTCCTCATTGACTTGATATAAGTCTTTTCCCATCGGCTCTTGTTGAGACTCCCGTCAATTTCATCGCTTATTCTGAATTGTCTCCTCATATATCTATATGTTCTTCCGCCGGGAGTTCCCGGGTATCTTAAGTGTTGTTATCAAACCTTTTAAGTCCCTTTGGCTGAGACTTTAGATTAGCTATGCTCTATTCTTGAGTTGCCCTATATTTGGCTAGTGTTCATTGTGGTGTCTTGTTGTGCCTTATTCATCGTAATGTTACGAGAAGTTCGTTGGGAGTCAAGTTTGGACTCACCAAGTGATTTCTTTGGAACTTTGAGTGTTGTTCTGGTGTTTGGCCTTTGTGTTAATTTTACCTTCGTCTTGTTCCGACACCAAGCCTTGCATGGTGTCGTCTTTCAGAAATCTTCGACCTTGTTGTAAGTTGAATGTTGATATATTAATTAATTGCTGAACATGGTGCTTACTGATCCTCTCATCTTGAGTTGTGGTTACAACTACCTGAAATCCTGTTTTCCCGTCTAGCACTCCTCTGTTTGCTATGTTGGATTTATGAGCTAAGTATGCTATAGTGTCTAATTCTCCGGGATAGTTTTGGTGGGTGGTTCTTGATCTCTATGACCTTCGTTGTTTAGATGTTCTATGTATTCTCTGGTAAACTGCACCATGCTATAGTTATATACTTATATGTATATCCATACACTTATGTATATGATTATGCACCATGTTTTGGCTTTTTGGGTGGCAGTCGACCACCCTGTTTTGGCTTTTGGGTGGCAGTGGACCACCCTGTTTTGGCTGTTTGGGTGGCAGTGGACCACCCTGTTTTGGCTCTTTGGGTGGCAGTGGACCACCCTGTTTTGGCTTTTTGGGTGGCAGTGGACCACCCTGTTTTCTTTTGAGCTGATCAGTCTCAAGTTCTTAAGCACATATGCTTATATATGTGTATTATGATAGTATATGTATGACCATCACCTCTGGGCCGCAAAGGCGGACATGTGGTGGGCTTTGATTGTGTTGACTATTACCTTCTGGTGCAGGCTATTTCTTCTTACCGAGTGCACTCGTTTGAGCTAGCTCGAGTTGTTGTAAGATTGTTGAGGTTTATGTGCTTAGTTTCCTTTCTGCACTCTTTTACTTCTGATGCTGCTAATCTTGGTTTTCTTGCACCCTTTTGGGCTGAGGCATTCTTTTCTTATGAATGTCTCAGGTTCAGGTCTTTAGCTGCCGCAGGTGTTAGAGCAGCGTCGTTCAGGTCTCCTATCGAGGCCCTTCCCCTCTTTTAGGTAAGAGGCAGTTTCACTTTTGTTGTTTTACTTCTTTCCCGCGGGTTCGTGTCAGTTGTTGGCGCCCGTTGGGCTTTTATCTTTAGATTACTTGCTAGTAGTATTGTTGTTACTTTTGGGTTGTTTACCTACTTGCTCTCTGGGAAGCTTTATGCTAGGATGCATTAGTTACTTTATTGATATAAAAATGTCATCCTTGCATATCATGATTTTTAATAAATGTCACATATTTTGAAAATCGTAGAAAATCCTTTCTTACTATACTAAACATAGATATGTGCATATAAATTCTAGGATGTTTATTTTCACGCTCATGTAGGATAAAAACAAACCTATTTTCCGCTACGTATGTATAGTTCTCTTCTTGTGGACTAGATGATCCACCGGACCGAGGGACGCGGACTTAAGCTAAAATGAAAAATCTCTTTTTAATCCAAACACATATGTTTTTTTTGTAAAATTATCGTAAGGAGTGTTGCCTGAGCGTCTGTAGACGTCTCCTGCAGGCGTAGCATCATGACGCGTATTTTCCCCTTGCTCTGATAATATGTATTATATTCTTGGGAAAATGCGGGTTGTGACAGTTGGTATCAGAGGGATGTTAGCCGGGTTACTGGGAATTGTGTGGTTGGCCCGGTTAACCGCCTGGTGAGAATCGTCATTCATTGCATACACACACCGAAGGGTCATCAGTATATCTTGGCTGAAGCATGAACACTACACTCATATCATGATAAGAAGTATACGGGGCATATTATGTAGTATGGGATGCATAATATGTGTTTGTATATGGATCCTCATAGGTGACAACATACGACTGTTATGTAGTATGGGATGCATAACGTAGGTCGCATGCGTGTCCATTAGATTTTCTTTTTCGTTGCATGCGATAATATGTAGTATGGGATGCATAAGATCGCATGTGTACGCCGCTCATAGCATGCATTAAGGCCTTTTTAGATTGCATAGCACTGCATATACATCATAACATAGCATTAGCACACGTGCTAAGTTAAAGACATACATGATGACGCTCGTACACACATGATTTGAAATAAAATTTGGCATTCATGCATTTATATTATATGCACATAAGTTGATAGGATGATTGTATATCATCCTAAGTTAAGCATAACGTCATTTCATGAATTCCGAGAGGAAGGTAACAGCAAGAGCAAGTATCTACACTTTTATGATCTGTATCGAGTTAGGAAATTCTAGTTCCTAGCTGTTGTGTCTTAAGCTAAGGTGTAGTGAGGTGTTTGTTCTTAATTGAAGTCGATGACTCTAGAGCGTAGTGTGTCGTAGTCGGCTCCCCAGTTAGAGGGCGAGTCTTCGGGTGCGCGTAAGGTAAAGCATTTGGTCCATTAGTTGGACATCGGTCTTTCCTTGAGTGCGTTGGCTTTTCGCGCTAGGTTTTTCCTCCATTTCTTTTCGCGGCGTGTCCTCGTAACCTTTTAGTTCCCGGTGGGTTTGCTTACCTCGTTTATATTCTAGAAACCATTATCAGTTTGCCGTGTATCGAGGTTTTTCCTGTGGCGCGGGAGTTCCCTAATGTCTTCCCAGTTAATCCCCCTGGTTTTTCTGCCTGTGAGAGTTGAGGAGTTTTTTTCTGACCTTGAGTCGGGTACCCATCCTATTGCTAAGGCACCGTACCCTTTGGCCCCGCGTGTGTTGGGAGAGTTGCGCACTCAGTTAGATGAGTGGTTGCAGTGTGGCTTTTTCCGGGCATAGTTCCTTGCCCTGTAGTGCTCTCGTCTTGTTCGTAAAGAAGAAAGTTAGAGATTGGATGTCGATTATCGAGAACTGATCAAGGTGACCATCAAGAGCTGATAGTTGTTGCCTCAGATTGATGTTTTGCTTGATCAGTTGCGTGGTAGTTCGGTGTTTTCAAAAGTTGTTCTTCGTTTAGGCTTCCTTTAGTTGGGGATCCGCGAGTCAGATGTTCCGCGATCTGCTTTCTGTTCTCGGCTTGGACATTTCGAGTTCTTGGTAATGTCCTTTTCCTTATGGGTAATCTTATCCGCATCTGTTTTCCTAGCCCTCTTCGGTTAGCATTTCTGTCTAGCGAGTGAGGGCTTACCTCTCCCTTTGCTCTTTTCATTCACTGTTTTCTAAGTTTTGGTTCTAAGTTTTGGTTCTAAGTTTTGGTTCTAAGTTTCGGTACGAAACTTCCTTCTTGGTGGGGTGATTGTAGCGCCCCAGGTTTTCTCTTATAATTAATCTAAGCGGGTATGTGAGGGATGATAGTGGTAAAATGTTTGGTTTTATTGTTACGGCAAAGTTTCGGGGCGAAACTTTTTGTTAGGGAGGGTGGTTGTAACGCCCCAGAATTTCCTTGTAGTCTTCTAAGTGGGGATACGAAATTGATAATGTCTTAAATATGAAATTATCGTTGCGTAGTTTAAATGCGTAAGGGCGTTACAGTTTTGGAAGCGTCGTCGTCCGACTAATTTGATAAGTTAGATATTTATATATATACATATGTATGTACAATAGATTTCAACATATATACAACATAAATATTTAAATAGGCATATACACAGCATATATATATAAATAGGCATATAAGCATATACAGCATTTATATATAAATAGGCATATATATGTACAGCATATATATATACATATTGTTTTAAGTGGCATTAGCTGTATGCCATGTTTATTGGCCGTACGGGAAGCTTAGGTTGATTTCTCCTTCCTGATATAACTTCAGCCTCACCTCTTCTCCCAAGGGCTAGCCATCCTCCTACTTTCATTTTCCTTTTTTTTCCTTCTCTCGCGAGTTCCAGTCGAGAGGAAGAGGGGGTCCGCAGGCGAGGGTTTTCATCGGGGGTCTTTTCCCGGTGGCGGAGGTGTTCGGAGCTCTCGCCGGTGCGGGGGATCGGAGAGCTCTCGTCGAGCTTTCCTCAGAGTAGGAGGTGTTGCGTCCTTGGATCTTGGTTAAGGCAAGAAAACTCTTCCCTTCCCTCCCCTCCATCTTTTTTTTTCTGGACTCTTTTCTTGATTAGTAGTATCCTGGATTTTCAAGGGGCTGAATTCCTAATTTGGTTGACAAAGGTTTTGGATCGTTAAGTACTTGATCCTCCAGTTTTTGTTAGCAAAATTTGGGGCCGTTGGTGGTAATTCCTCTGGGATGTTTGCAAAGTTTTTCTATAATATTGTTATGGCAGTTTTCCCTCTCTTGGGTAGCAAAAATTTTTTTTGGGTCACTATTGGGGGCTGCTATACTTTGTCTTAGTTTGGATTTACAAACCATCTATTGGGGGCTGCTGTTTTATACTCTAAATAGAGGGGGCTGCTGCTGTATTTATTTAGAGGGGTTGCCTTGTCCAGATAGCTGCTGTTTTATACTCTAAATTGAGGGTGCTGCTGTTATTTAATTACTTGGGGCTGCTTCCTATATCTATATCTCTAATGGCGGGCTGTTTCTTATATATATCCCTAATGGGGGGGCTGTTTCTTATATATATCGTTAATTACTTGGGGCTGCTTCCTATATATATAATTTTTTTATGAGGGAGCTGTTATACCCGACCCCAGACTGCTCTATGCTCAATCATGGACCTATCGGAATTATGCTATGGCTGCTTTATAGGGGTTTAGTGGGGCTGCTATTATAATTGTGAGGGCTGCCTTATATCTTTGCAATGGGGGTTGTTAATATAATCGTTTAGATAGGGGGCTGCTGCTATGATTTTCTATTGGGGCTGCTCTACCCTTTTTTTCTACTTGCTAATTGGGGGTTGCCTTACCTATGTTCTGATTTGTGGAGGGGGAAGCTGAAATATAATTTAACATGGGGTGCTCCTATGCTTTTGCTTGGTGGCTGTTTCCTATTTTTGTTCATTGGGTTGCCTGGTTTATACTGTGTTAGGGGGATGTTTCTCATGTGTGGTTGATGGGGGCTGCTGGTTATATATCCTCTAATTGGGGCTGCTGTAATTATGATCCTACCTATTAGGTTTATGTGTGGTGTTCCTCTTGGTTGTTGGCAAGGTTCCCTATAGCTTCTTTGTGGCTGTCTCCTCCCTGATTTAGCATGACAGCTATTGTCCTACTTTGTTTTCCCTTGGTTCTAGTCGGTAGCTGGTATACTCATTGAATGTTATTAAATAGTGTCATACTTAAGGTGCAAGTGTTAAGGTTCGTTCCCTTATAGTAAATATAAACCCCTCCTCGAGCTTCAAACTAAGCATGATGCTGATGAGTTTATTTTGGGCACTTGTTTCAGACTGGAGAACGGGAGGACGTATGGGTCCCCACCGCGGTTCTTTTAGCTTGTCATGCAGTAGCTTGGTATGGCTTCCTTTTAGATGCCCCGATTTAGGGTTGCTCTTGTGGCTTATGCTTTATCCGCGGGAAATTATTTAATTCGAGCCTTACCTATAACTAACCAGCATATCTATCATTTTATAGTTTCCCTCCTTTCTTCTTCCTGGTCTGCCTAACCTGTTGATTATAGGTTAGTGGCTGTTGTGTTTCCCTTTTTGGGTCTTGATTGGTGTTCTGGGTTCTTGATTCCTGCTGTCATCCCCTTGGAATCTGGATAGCTTCTATACCTATTTAGTTATGCTACCAGGTTGTCTGATAAGACTTCCCTAGGTTTAGAGAAGTTTGCTCGCCCTAAGATCGTGCAACTATTTCTTTTTATGAAATTCCCCGTCGACTTTAAAATGAAGTATTATAGTCAACTTTGATATAAGTCTTCCTCGTTGACTTGATATATGTCTTTTCCCGTCGGCTCTTGTTGAGTCTCCCATCGATTTCATCGCTTATTCTGAATTGTATCCTCATATATCTATATGTTCTTCCGCCGGGAGTTCCCGGGTATCTTAAGTGTTGTTATCAAACCTTTTAAGTCCCTTTGGCTGAGACTTTAGATAAGTTATGCTCTATTCTTACATTGCCCTGTATTTGGTTAGTGTTCATTGTGGTGTCTTGTCATGCCTTATTCATCGTACTGTTACGAGAAGTTCGTTGGGAGTCATGTTTGGACTCACCAAGTGATTTCTTTGGACCTTTGAGTGTTGTTCTGGTGTTTGGCCTTTGTGTTAAGTTTACCTTCGTCTTGTTCCGACACCAAGCCTTGCATGGTGTCGTCTTTCAGAAATCTTCGACCTTGTTGTAAGTTGAATGTTGATATATTAATTAATTGCTGAACATGGTGCTTACTGATCCTCTCATCTTGAGTTGTGGTTACAACTACCTGAAATCCTGTTTTCCCGTCTAGCACTCCTCTGTTTGCTATGTTGGATTTATGAGCTAAGTATGCTATAGTGTCTAATTCTCCGGGATAGTTTTGGTGGGTGGTTCTTGATCTCTATGACCTTCGTTGTTTAGATGTTCTATGTATTCTCTGGTAAACTGCACCATGCTATAGTTATATACTTATATGTATATCCATACACTTATGTATATGATTATGCACCATGTTTTGGCTTTTTGGGTGGCAGTCGACCACCCTGTTTTGGCTTTTGGGTGGCAGTGGACCACCCTGTTTTGGCTGTTTGGGTGGCAGTGGA
Source organism: Dactylorhiza incarnata (assembly GCA_033032865.1). NCBI lineage: Eukaryota > Viridiplantae > Streptophyta > Magnoliopsida > Asparagales > Orchidaceae > Dactylorhiza > Dactylorhiza incarnata. The sequence continues at coordinate 8,900,665 of JAWHQI010000068.1, forward strand.
CCACCCTGTTTTGGCTCTTTGGGTGGCAGTGGACCACCCTGTTTTGGCTTTTTGGGTGGCAGTGGACCACCCTGTTTTCTTTTGAGCTGATCAGTCTCAAGTTCTTAAGCACATATGCTTATATATGTGTATTATGATAGTATATGTATGACCATCACCTCTGGGCCGCAAAGGCGGACACGTGGTGGGCTTTGATTGTGTTGACTATTACCTTCTGGTGCAGGCTATTTCTTCTTACCGAGTGCACTCGTTTGAGCTGGCTCGAGTTGTTGTAAGATTGTTGATGTTTATCTGCTTAGTTTCCTTTCTCCACTCTTTTACTTCTGATGCTGCTAATCTTAGTTTTCTTGCACCCTTTTGGGCTGAGGCATTCTTTTCTTATGAATGTCTCAGGTTCAGTTCTTTAGCTGCCGCAGGTGTTAGAGCAGCGTTGTTCAGGTCTCCTTTCGAGGCCCTTCCCCTCTTCTAGGTAAGAGGAAGTTTCTCTTTTGTTGTTTTCCTTCTTTCTCGCGGGTTCGTGTCAGTTGTTGGCGCCCGTAGGGCTTTTATCTTTAGATTACTTGCTAGTAGTATTGCTGTTACTTTTGGGTTGTTTACCTACTTGCTCTCTGGGAAGCTTTATGCTAGGATGCATTAGTTACCTTATTGATATAAAAATGTCATCCTTGCATTTCATTATTTTTAATAAATGTCACATATTTTGAAAATCGTAGAAAATCCTTTCTTACTATACTAAACATAGATATGTGCATATAAATTCTAGGATGTTTATTTTCACGCTCATGTAGGATAAAAACAAACCTATTTTCCGCTACGTATGTATAGTTCTCTTCTTGTGGACTAGATGATCCACCGGACCGAGGGACGCGGTCTTAAGCTAAAATGAAAAATCTCTTTTTAATCCAAACACATATGTTTTTTATAAATTATTGTAAGGAGTGTTGCTTGAGCGTCTGTAGTCGTCTCCTGCAGGCGTGGCATCATGACGCGTATTTTCCCTTGATCTGATAATATTTATTATATTCTTGGGAAAATGCGGGTTGTGACAGCTATGGCGATGAATAACCCGAGATCTTAGGCGATTACTTATTGGAATTAAAATATAGTGTTTGAGTTTACTATGATAAGAACGATCTAAGTTTATTTTACTTTGGATCATCCGAAAGTGATCAAGACTTGCATATGTGGAAGTGATAGGATTTTGGTGAAATAAATGTGTTGATATTTCTGTGATGAAATTGACTTGTGAAAAATCTTAAGATTTCAAAAGATTTTACCTGTATACCTTATGAATCAAACTCCACATAGAAAGTGATCGGGAGTCATCTTATAAACATTGATACTAGTGTTGTTTGTTTAACATATGTTCATAAGATTCACAAGTGCACCCCATAAATTTTGAGGATAATTGGGACGCTTGACGATCTGATCAGTTCCATCAATGGTAAGAACTTGATAAGTTGTTGAGTTGAGTTATTTGAGTACTCGGACGCACGTGAAGAAATAAGAATCAGAACGTGTAAAGAAAACCTTTTAGAGGCGTTGTCTACCCTTACAAACAATAACTTTAGTACCCGAAGAAATGGTGTTTTCCGGACCATGTAGTTTCCCGAAATAAAGAAAGACGTCATAAGTTTTGTGATGCACGGTGAAGGATACGTGCAAAAGTCTTTGGAGAACTACCACAGTCATGGTCTGGGTTAGAGTGGAAGTTTGAGGACATAATTATGAATTTCATACACAGGTTACCACATCACCACTACGAGCACAAGTTCGTTTGGAACATCGAGGATAAACTGCCAAGGTAGCTATGGTCACCCCGGGCTGGAAGGACGCTCCCGTTGGTGTTTGGTGTGATTTGTTGAGCAGTTTGTCCATTATCGTAGTGTGATCAGGACGATCATGTCAAATCAGGATGGACGATGTACGTCCAAGAAGTGAAGATCAGTCCAGGCTTATCTGGGCTCTTGGTTGACGTCAGCACAACTTTCCACCCTCAGAGGGACGGAGGCGCAGGACTCCACTATCTTGGATCCAGGATGAGGATCCCAAGGCACTCGGCTCGGAATTTATGGAGGACCAGAGCTGCCAGGTCAGGTATTACGTTGCGCGGTATCGTCAAGTAGAGTTCCAGGTTGAAAACCGGGTGTTCCGGAAGATATGTCCGATGCAGAGAGTCTTGCGGGTTCGTAGGCGGAAGAAACTCAGTCTGAGATAGATAGGCTCTATAGGATCCTGGAGTGGATCACCCGTTGGCTTATAGACTGGAGTTTCCACCGGAGTTAGCAGGATTGCACGACGTCTTCCATGTCTCCTCCTTTAGGAGAGCTCTACTACGACCGAAGCAACGATTTTTTTTTACTATAGATGGCCCGGTATCCTCCGATCGAGTGATTCACCTGAGAGCCACAAGAACTTGTGTGGCAGAGATAGTCGGTACTCTTCGAGTCAGAAATAACTTCAATTCTTAGGGGATGTTACGTTCATTCACTCTCGGTGAAAACCCCGTGAGCCTAGCCTGAATTTCGAGGACGAAATTATTTTTTTGTTTATTGGGATTTGTAACATCCCCCAAACAACTAGACCCCATAAGTTGCTTTTGTCATGACTAGGTCATGACAAAACCATAGGAAGAGCTTAAGACCATGTGAGTTTGGATGAGAAGGAGAAACCCAGGTGGTCTGCATATAGCAGTTTTCAGATACCTAGCCTAAGGTTGGTCTTTAGGGACTTTTCTTGAACCTTGACTCCACCATAGTATCCTTAACCCATTAGGTGTCTCCTAGGAGCACTGGGGACCCATTGGGGTCAATCAAAGAGGCCAATTTGGCTAAAGTCAACCTTAACCCTAAATTGGTCAAACTAACTCAATTAGGGTCAATTGGCCTACACCATGCCAAATTGACCTTGCCCCAACCCTTATAGGGATATTAGGAACCTAATGGACCAAAAGCCCCATCATGGGACCTCTAAATTGGCCAATTTATCAAAAGTCAACCTTATCCTAAATTTTGGTCAAAATGACCTAATTTACCCAAATTAAACCCAATCCATTTGGGCTGGACCCAATTGAGGTGGTCCACCACCTAATGGGGATTGAATGCTGCTGAGTTGACCATTCAATTTGAAGGATTTCGGCCAGGAGAGAGGAAGCTCCATTTCCCACAAAAATGGCGGAGAGAGGAAGAGGAGGAGAATGGCATTTATGGCCAAATAAACCCAATTTATGGCACCATTCATCTCCCCTTGAGGAGAGGAGAAGTTTTCAGCCCTTTTCCGGCCTAATTGATGACCAATTCATTTCCTCCCATAAGAAACCAAAAATCACCATTAATGGTGATTATGACAATTAATGTCAAGGCTCTTCCCCTCCCCCTATTGATCTCCTTAACACTTTCAGAGGACGAAAAGGAGTGACCCCTCCCCCCCCCCCCCCCCCCCCCCCTCTTCTCTGATGAAATCGAGCACTAGAAGCTAGGATCGACATGGCGCCGAAAGCTCCCCCTCTGGCCATGGTGACTCACCGGAACACGTGCCACTAAGCCCCTACACAGGTCCGATCCGCCTCCTCTCCCTTAGTGCTAGATCTTTTCATAATTTGGGGCTTGATCCGAGCTTAATTGGGCTCGGATCGTGCTTCCGAAAGGGCTCAGTTTGAGCTCTCTTTCCCCTCCTCAAAACCTGATTCCGACCACCTCCGGCCAGCCAACCACCCACTATCGCCAGCCACCACCTCAACAGAGGTGGTGGTGGCATTGGCTGGCCAGGAAGCGGCACAGGTGGCCAGGAAATCATCCCGCAAGAAGCCCAAGATGGGCTATCGCGCACCGTCCATCCAACAGGGACGATGACTATGAGCTGTCATATTTGCCGTGATCAGCTATTCGTATTTAAATGATTATGTTATATACTTATTTCATTAATTCGTCGAACGGAGTAGAAGAAATTTGAGTTTGTGGAACTGATTTTTGAGTTCGTCGAACTGAACCCGGAATTAATTCGTCGAACAGAATTAATTCAGCAAACTGAATCCGGAGTAAATGATTAGGTTAGAATAGATTTTCATCGAACGCACTGAAGCTCGGCGTTCGTCGAACGTGTTGGGAACAGTGCCAAGCAATGTTCCTGATTTGAAGAAGTGCTCAGGTCAATGATAATTGCAAGCTGTATTTAATGCTCCATCTAGTTCATGCATGCAGAGATCGACAAATGTCAAGCACTTTAACTATTCCTGAAAGTACTATATATATCGTCAAGAAGAATAAGATTCGTCGAACTCAGAAGGAAGATCGACGACCGCTGAGATTTGGCGTGTTCGTCGAACGCAGAATGGAGATCGTCGAACTCAGACGGAAGATCGACGACCGCTGAGAATTGGAGTGTTCGTCAAACGCAGAAGCAAGATCGTCGAACTCAGAAGGAAGATCGACGACCGCTGAGAATTGGCGTGTTCGTCGAACGCAGAAGCAATATCATCAAACTCAGAAGGAATATCGTCGACCGCTGAGACTCGGCAAGATCGTCGAACGCAAAGAAGACGCGATATAGTCGACTTCACCAAAGTGGCCTTGTCATTGAGAAAGAACAAACATCGTCGTGAAGAAGACTTATCACTGAAAAGGCTAAGTATGACTGATGGCGTCGAACATCGTCGTAAAGAAGGCATGTCGTCGAGAAATCAAGGTGATTACGATGACACAGTCAAAAATAGTGTATCATCGTATATACAGAAGAGCAAGAATATCTCGTATCATCGAGATACCAGTACGAGAGGCAGAAGTAAGAAGACTTGAAGGTCTACTAAAGCCCAAGGCACGGACAAAGTCTTGTCGTCGAGATATTGTCCATATCATCGAGATACTGTCGGTATGAGCTTGAAGATGGAAATATCGTCGAGACAGAATTCAAATGTTGCAGATGGGCTGTCAGCATTTAATGTCGCCGCCTGATTGTCCAATCAGTGCATACTCTTACAGAATGGGAATCTGACATTAAAGGACATCACATATTACTGTTATGCGGCTAATCTGTCCTATAAAAGGGATCAGTGATGCCCTAGAAAACTTCTTCGAATGAGAGAATAAGTACGAAAAAGAATCCCGCCGTTACACTTCAATAGAACAGTATTCTCGGCGGAAAAGAAGAAGATCAAGTAGAGAGCAAGCATCATGTGCTCACTGCAGAATCAGTCATCATCATCAACTGATAAGTTGCCGATCAACATCAGGCAAAAGAAGTGAAGGCTGAAGAAGATCCAGTGCTGAATCTCCAGATCAAGAAGAATCTTCTTCAACCTACATAATCCAATCTTCATCAGGCTAAAGTCGCCAATCACCATCAGGCAAAAGTAACAGTTTTTCTTACTGTAATCTTTGTAAAGTCTTGCGGGCCTATTTGTCCAGCTTGAGGGTTGGAAACCTGTGAGGCTTGAGGGCGAGGGCAGAGGCTAGACTTGCGGGTCTGGCTAGGTAAGGCTTGCGGGCCTGTTTGTCAAGCTTGAGGGCTTAAGACCTGTGAGGTTTGAGGGCCAGGACAAAGGCTAGACTTGCGGGTCTGGCTAGGTAGGGCTTGAGGGCCTGGGTGTCGAGCTTGCGGGCTCGGGGGCAGTAGGGGCTTGCGGGCCTAGGCTGTTGGGACTTGCGGGTCCATGTTGTAAGGATTGAGGGCCTGAAGATTTGGTGCCATTTGCCAAGCCTAGCACACTGCTGGGTAGGTGCAGAGGGACATAGGACTACTCAAGACACCCGGTCTTGAGGAACCTCTATAGATCGTTGTTTGTTTTCTGCGTTATGTTTTCTATTTTATAGATCTATTAACCAGAAATCAAGAACACCAAAAAGGGGAAAATATAATTTGTAAAACCTATTCACCCCCCCCCCCTCTAGGTGATAAAGTTGACACCCAATAAACAACAAGTGGTATGAAAGCGAGGTTGTTCAAAGAAAAGCTTAACAGCTTGAACAGATCTGCCATTGGGTGTCTAAGTATCATAGCTATGGAGTCAGGAATAGCTATATGTTCCAGGGAGAACTTTTCCATTTGGAAAGTTAGAGTAAGAATATTCATGGAAGCAATGGATCCTAGAATGTTTCAAATTGTTCAAGAAGGATCTTATGTTCCTAAGACAGTGACCAAGAAAATGACTGAAGATGAGATCATCCTAGTCAACTTAGACAAGAAGGCCCAGGGAATTTTAGCTAATGCAATTGATACTCCAATACTCCAGAAACTGATCCCCTGCACCACAACTAAGGAGATGTGGGACTCTCTAACAAGCCTTATGGAAGGATCAGAAGAAGAAGGAAGAAAAGCAGCTAAGAAGAAAGTCAAAACATTGAGTGACAGTGACTCAAGGTTTTCAGACTCAGAAGAGAAGACTCAGTTTGGATTGACTGTCCTATCTGAGTCAGAGGAAGAAGTCCAGGATGAAGTCTCAACTGAACAAGTATGCATAAGAGCTCCTCTATCTACCTCAGACTCAGATTCAGAGACGAGCACATATGGTAATGATGACTGGTCCAAGTCATATAATGATCTCCTAGAAGATGTCAAGATGCTGTGCAAGGAGCAGGATGCAAAAATCTCCTCCCTTCAAGCAAGAAATCTTGATCACTCAGAGAAAGCAGAAAGGCTAACTCTAGAGAATGTAGAGTTTTGTCAACTCAAAAAGGACTTCAAGGCAAGCTCCAACCTCGACTTGATAAACAAATTTGGGAAAACTCTGAAGGCATTGATTGAGAGAAAGAAGCTGTGCTGCTCAGTAACCAGAGAAGTAGCTCTTCTGAAGAAGGACAAATTTCAGCCCAAAGTCCTGAAATCTAAGAATGACAACACCAGAAGGATGGAGAGTAAACTCCCCTTTGTAGTAAAGCCTGTGACAAGCTCCTCCAAACCAGAGACTTCTCCTCCTCTGGTAAATGGTTGCTGCTACACTCAGAGAAGGGAGCAGAGATGCTTCAAGGAAGACAGATCAGGCACTGTGAGAAGATGGCTAGCTTGAGGAAGGTAATCTCACCCTCCAACAAGAATGCTGGGCAATCCAACCTTGGGTATTTCAAGATTGGAAGCTCCACAAGGGGAACAAAGAACATGCCAAAAACCACAACGGCACCTCAGGAAGTTATGAGGAGGCAAGAATTTGCTGAGCCCTTAAAGAAGACTGACTCCAGATGGAAAATAGTGAATGATGACAACAAACATCACATCTACCATCAGCACAGTTCACCTTCTTTGCTTCATTCATTTGTTCACACACAAAGAACTCCTGCTCATACAGTCAATCAGAAAAGAAGATATAACAGGTATGAATGCTGGTGTTGTAGAAAGACAGGGCACTTTGCAATTAATTGTTGGTACAATCCAACTGCTCCAAGGGTAACAAATGCTAAACTGGCAAATAATCTTTTTCATAATCACAATGTATATACTAGGGTAGTTATACCCAGTATGCCCGTAAAAGCTAACCATTTCCTAGGACCCAAATTCACTTGGGTTCCTAAGGGCGTGTAATCATTTTCTGCAAGTAGTCCAAGTGCCCACCAGAAGCAAATCTGGGCCCTTGACAAGGTGGCTGTTCTGACCCACTGTCAGAACAACAAAGTTTATTTACCAACAAAACTAATGCAGGTATCTTACTAAAAGAAGGCTAAAAGCTGGATAGGTTTGGCGCTAAAGGATAACTCCCAAGCAGAGCGAAAGAGTGTCCTAGGCAGACATGTAAGGAAGAATTGACTCGTCAATACAATATATTGTTACGACGACACAATAGACGTGACGATGACAAAGATTCTAGCTGGGAGGATATGAATCCAAGGAGCATTTCGACAACAATAACCACGTCGGCAAAATATAATCGAGCTAGTTTTATCCGGATTGAATGGGTCCATCAGAGCCGTCTGATCGGGTTTTTAAGGTACGCGCCTCTTCATCTACCGACACTATAAATAGAGTGAATGCTCGAAAATAAAAATTACGCTATCATTTGCCCTAAGCCACTCTGTTAAAAAACCCTCGCCTCCTTTGTCGTTCTGCTTTCTCTCTCACTCCGAATCAATGGCTCCCAAGAAAGAAGAAGTGATCTCAGGTTGTGAACTTCAGCAAGGAGGCTTCAATGCCTTCTCCGACGAAATCAGATCAGTAATAGGATTGATGGAGGCATCAGGACTAGAGTATGTCCTATGTGAACCCTCGGTTCTTCTCCACCAGGAATTGGGGGAGTTCTTTGCCAAAACAAAACTCGACCACACTGAAACTCGGATAAGATCCATGGTGGGAGGCAAGAAGGTCAAGATATCCGCAAAGAGCCTTGGAAAAGCACTGCATCTGTCAAGCATCCAAGGGGAAGAGGAAGAAGAAGAGCTGACCTCTGAGGAAATGTCCGCAAGCTACACATGGTACGGACACACCGGGAAGACCTACGGGTCTATCAAGAGAGCTGAATTCAATCAGAAGGGGAAGGTGCTGGACAACATTGTTGGCAAAGTGTTATTGTGCAAGCCTGGTTCCCACGACCGCATATCCAAAGACATGTTTGCTGTCATGGCTAGAATAATCCACTCTAAGAAAACCAATTGGAGTGAAATCCTCTTCCTGAGAGTGAAGAACACCCTGAAGTCCCCCTCGTATGGAAGAATAATTTCCCTTTTTCTTCTAAACATCCAGGGTGAATTATTGCATAAAAGAATGGTAGTACCTCTTCATCACTCCAAGAAATTGGAAGCTAAGATTCTGGATCGATGGGATAGGTCCATCCCCAAACCATCCTCTAATGACCAGCCTGCTCCTAAGAAATAGAAGAAACCAGCAACCCAAATAAACCCCTCCAAAGAAGAAGAGTCATCAAGCAGCTCTGATGACATTGAACCATCCCACTCCATCCGGAGGAGAAACATCCACCAAAGAAAATGCTCCTGTATCAATCCATGAACCTGCTCCCACAGAGGTTATAGAAAATGCTGGAAACCCAACTTGGGGATTGTTCCTGTTGAGGGGGAGTCCCAACTAGGAAGCTCAGCCCAAGATGCAGAGATGTTTGATGGAGAGCTCTCAGCTGGAGGCTCACATCAGGAGAATGCACAGGTTGAGGGGGAGACTCAACTGGGGTACTCTGCTCTAGATGATCAAGGAAATGAGCCAACATCAGACATCACTCTCTCAGACTGCCGAGAGCTAACTGTAGCAAGCAAAGTAGTGCTCATAGCTCCAAGTGAGCCCCTGCCAGAAGGTTCTAAGGGGAAACCCAAGGTCACAGTGCACATTAGTGAAGAGTCTTATGAAGATGTCAGTGAAGCAGATCTATAGGGAGAAGGAGATCAAGAAGGACAAACTGCTGAGCCATCTTTGACTCAGGCAGGATCTCTCTTCCACATGCTATCAGCCCTACTGTCTGCTCAGCGAAAAGATCTTGAACAATTCATAGTAAAAACTGTGGATAGTCTATGAAAAGAGATGAAGGGGAAAATTCAGAAAGTAAAGAGCGACATACACAACCTCAACACCCAAGGCGCTCATTTCTATACTATGGCATCTCCCACGATCGATAAAATGAGTGAGGAAGTTAATAAAGTGGGACATCAAACCCACAAAATCCTGAAAGAGCAAGGCAAATTCTCAGATAATGTGTACTATGGTCTTAAGCAGATCGAGACAGATGCTGAAAATAACCGAAATCAAATTCTGAATAAAGTTAATGAGAACGCTCATACTTTAGATTCACATCTGCTGGAGTTAAACAACAATCTGGATGCAACTGAACAATCCCTGCATAACAAGCTGAATCAAGTTAGAGAAGGACTCGAGGAAAGGGCATTTGAACAAGCCCTAAAGGGGGAGAATGAAATTATCAATGCCATTTCACATCAGGCGATGTGGATAACAAACCAAATAAAGCAGTCGTTGCAACAACCCCCATCAGTCTATGATGCTGCCAATCCTTCTGAAAGCACTGACTCTGCTGAGTATGGGATAGAATTTGGTGAATCAGCCACTTCCAGAAAAAGGAAGAGAATTCAAATCAACCGGTACAGGCAAAAGAGACTGAAGGAAATTCTGCTGGATCTACAATCCGAAAGGTGGAGTCCAGAATCAAGAGAAATAATAACAGAATCGTGGATCCAATTTGGATACCCTCAAGAGGATTATCAGAAAGTATACCAATCAGTTGAATGGAAGAAGCATCTGAAGCAGCTGGAAAGGAGGAAGAACCACAAGCTAGCATTCCCACAAGGTCCTCCTCCTTCTCCTAAGAGAATTCCCCTGCCCATCAACTACCTTCAGAGGCAAAGGCAGAAAAACAAAGGAGCAAGCAGTAGCAGATGCTGATGGGGCAACAAATTATAATCTTAATTTGTTTTGATGGGACAAATGAATGTTAATGTTTATTATTGAACATTTAATCTATTTATATGCTTGAAGAACATCTCATTTCTTTATATGATTGCTGCTTTAAGTATGATGTTACTATTTGAAATTATATATCTTTTCATGTGTGGCATTTATCATTGAGGTAAGTTAGGGCTTCTTCAAATAGGGGGAGATTGTTGGGAACAGTGCCAAGCAATATTCCTGATTTGAAGAAGTGCTCAGGTCAATGATAAGTGCAAGCTGTATTTAATGCTCCATCTAGTTCATGCTTGCAGAAATTGACATATGTCAAGTACTTTAACTATTCCAAAAAGTACTATATATATCGTCAAGAAGAACAACATTCGTCTAAATCAGAAGGAAGATCGACGGCCGCTGAGATTTGGCGTGTTCGTCGAACGCAGAATGGAGATCGTCTAACTCAGAAGGAAGATCGACGACCGCTGAGAATTGGCGTGTTCGTCGAACGCAGAAGCAAGATCGTCGAACTCAGAAGGAAGATCGACGACCGCTGAGAATTTGCGTGTTCGTCGAATGCAGAAGCAAGATCGTCGAACTCAGAAGGAAGATCATCGAACGCTGAGACTTGGCAAGATCGTCGAACGCAGAGAAGACGCGATATCATCGACTTCACCAAAGTGGCCTTGTCGTCGAGAAAGAACAAACATCATCGTGAAGAAGCCTTGTTACTGAAAAGGCTAAGTATGACTGATGGCGTCGAACATCGTCGTAAATAAGGCATGTCGTCGAGAAATCAAGGAGATTACGACGACAAAGTCAAAGATAGCGTATCATCGTATATACAGAAGAGCAAGAATATCTCGTATCGTCGAGATACCAATATGAGAGGCAGAAGTAAGAAGACTTGAAGGTCTACTAAAGCCCAAGGCATCGACAAAGTCCTGTCGTCGAGATATTTTCCATATCATCGAGATACTGTCGGTATGAGCTTGAAGATGGAAATATCGTCGAGACAGAATTCAAACATTGCAGACACGCTGTCAGCATTTAATGCCGCCGCCTGATTGTCCAATCAGCGCGTACTCTTATAGAATGGGCGTCTGACATTAAAGGACATCACATATTACCGTTATGCGGTTAATCTGTCCTATAAAAGGGATCAGTGATGCCCTAGAAAACTTCTTCGAATAAGAGAAAAAGTACGAAAAAGAATCCCGCCGCTACACTTCAATTGAATAGTATTCTCGGCAGAAAAGAAGAAGATCAAGTAGAGAGCAAGTATCAAGTGCTCACTGAAGAATCAGTCATCATCATCGACTGATAAGTTGCCGATCAACATCAGTCAAAAGAAGTGAAGGCTGAAGAAGATTAAGTGCTGAATCTCCAAATAAAGAAGAATCTTCTTTAACTTAAAGAAGCCAATCGTCATAATGCTAAAGTCGTCAATCACCATCAGGCAAAAGTAACAGTTTTTCTTACTGTAATCTTTGTAAAGGCTTGCGGGCCTATTTGTCCAGCTTGAGGGTTGGAGACCTGTGAGGCTTGAGGGCCAGGGCAGAGGCTAGACTTGCAGGTCTGGCTAGGTAAGGCTTGTGGGCCTGTTTGTCAAGCTTGAGGGCTTGAGACCTGTGATGCTTGAGGGCCAGGGCAGAAGCTAGACTTGTGGGTCTGGCTAGGTAGGGCTTGAGGGCCTGAGTGTCAAGCTTGCAGGCTCGGGGGAAGTAGGGGCTTGCGGGCCTAGGCTGTTGGGACTTGCGGGTCCGCGTTGTAAGGTTTGAGGGCCTGAAGATTTGGTGGCGTTTGCCGAGCCGAGCACACTGCTGGGTAGGCGCAGAGGGACAGAGGACTACTCAAGACACCCGGTCTTGAGGAACCTCTATAGATCATTGTGTGTTTTCTGCGTTGTGCTTTCTATTTTATAGATCTATTAACCAGAAATCAAGAACACCAAAAAGGGGATAATATAATTTGTGAAACCTATTCACCCCCCTCCCTCTAGTTGATAAAGTTGACACCTAATAAACAGCAGAATGCAGAATTGATTTTCATCGAACGCAGATGGATTTCGTCGAACGCACTGAAGCACGACGTTCGTCGAATGCAGAACAGATTTCGTCGAACGCAGATTGGATTTCATCGAACGCAGAGACTTGTATTTTATAATAGTTATTTTCTTATTACTGGCTGTAGTTAGAAATAATTATAGAAAATACTTAGGGCCCTCTACAGAAAAAGTGGTCAACACCAAAGTTGTATCCCTTGGAGTCTAGTTTATTTTAAAATTATTTTCACCCCAAAAGGAGTTCTGTTGCTCCCTATAGCTCCATTTTTGTAGGACTGGTCCCTAGTGTAGGACAACCACCATATCTTGAATAACTTTTGATTGAATTATGGGATTGACTTGAAAATTGAAACATAGGCTATTTACACCTACCCACAAATCATACCCAAAGATGGGAATTTTAGGAGAACCTTTTCTAAGGTTTTTGTAATAATTTCATAAATTAAATATTAATTAATTATTGGAACAAAAGACCACCAATGCCCTCCAAATTTGGTTGGGTACTTCTTAGGGTTATCACATGACCCTGGTAAAAATCTCAGCCCAATTGGACTGATTTGGTTGGGTAATTTGTCAACCCAAGTTAGGTCAAATTGGGTCAAAGTTAGGGCATGTTGTTTATCTTGGGGTATGGTGGTCAGAACTCATCACCATGAGTTGAAGCCTTGGTCACTGGTTTAGGATCACTTAGAACACCTTCATGTGTACGTTGGGCTGGTGTAGAGGTGGATATGCCCTAGGACCCTAGTTTTACCCCTTGGGGGCATATAGAGCTTTGTGAAGGACATGTGGTAAAAAGCTATAGAATGGCCATAAAATTTAGGAGATATGTTCATGGGATGTATATATGCCCTATGGAATTTTGAGAGAATTTTAGGAGAATTTATTCCCCCTAAATTAGGTCATAAACCCTTTAGGGAAATTTCTTATAAGAGACATTTATATGCACAAATGTTCTTAGATGATGATGAAACCTTGGTAGTGCCTTTGTAATCATATTATAAAAATCTGGTATTTTTTGTGGAATTTATTAAATGATTTAACCAGTACTTCATTAATAAGGCACTTATTTTGTCTCAATCTAAAGAAATATAATTAAGGGTCCAAAACTCTCTGTAAAAATGTGCAACTTGGTGATAGGACATTTCAGAGCACTGGGAAGCTCTGTGAATTTTTATGGAATTTTTGGAAGTTTTTATCAATAGGCTACTTCACAACATGTGCAAATTAGGAATTATTTGGATTAATTATTTCAGTGAGGAAATGGTTCTTATAAATTGTGAAACTCTGTAATTTAACTTTTCTAGACATAATAGAGGACTGGTAATTTTTCTATAATTTTTCCATAAGTATTCTTGGTAGTTCCTTCATAATTCTTCAAGGTTGGATAGATGTTAAATATTAAAAATAGAGGACATTTCCTTACTATAAAATTGTGATATTCATTATTTACTATTATTTGGGCATGTTAGATTTATCATAATTTTATGAGAGTCATATCATAAGAATCCCTTACACTTCATGCTCATATTCATACATGGCAAATATTGGAGAAATGATAATAAATGCAAATAATTAAGAAAAAATATGAATCTCTGGATTTAGTTCTAAGACATCATGATAGACCTCCAGTAAATATCTTGAGTCAGTTGGATGAATATTTGGAGTACCTCTACTTATTAGCTTCATATAGTTAGTTTGGTCTGCGTATAGTAAAATGTGAAACTTGGATATTTAGGGGCCTACCAAGTGGAAGTGGCATGTAGTTGGTGTACATGGTCAGGTTGAAGGGATTGAAGGTCACCAAAAGGAGTTTAGGTGATGAGGGTGTGCTGATGCGCAAATCTCGCACACCGCTATAGGCGATAGCTAGACTGCGGCACGAAACGACAGTGTACCGATCGTTCAAGTAATATAAAATGTGGGAGTGAATCCCCAAGTATCGATCTCGAAAGAACACAGTAAGGTGGAGTTTACTATCGAGGAAGGACTTGAGATTGAAGTCCTTAAGTCGGATGGGTTGCGGAAAAGGTGGTTTTGGTTGGTGGAAATAAAGAGAAAATAGTACAACTACTCCTATGCAATGCCGCTATGCAATGCTTCGCTTGGAGGGATGGAGACTAGGCAGGACTTGAGTGTGCTGATTCGAAAGGGCGGATGGACGAGTAGTCTTTCGGAATGAGGGTCGCAAGCACCTCGTCGACAAGCACGTCACTAGCAATTGCTAGTGTGGCACACGAACGTGACGGCGGAATGGAAAATGGATGGTGGCGCACCTCATACACACATATAAACGAAAAGATACATTCACATAGACATGAAATAACTTTATAAAACAAGGTCTATAGTGCTCATCATCAAATAATAAAGGATCTAACTATTACAACACAAAATACAAAGAAAGAGAAAGTAAGGAATCGACCGAATCCGAAGTCTTATTGAGGGTTCACGGTTGGAATCGCTGGGTTGTCAATCCGCATCCAAGCTCGGTCCTCGACTGCGTCCGGGGTAGAGAATGTTGTCACTACCCTCCAATGGCCCGTCTTCTTCGTGTCACGATTCAGCACACAACCTAGCTTCCTTCTCTTTGAAATATGGTGGATGAAGAGCTGGATCCTTCTCCTTGAAGCTTAAGGATGATGGAGGAGGCCTAGGGCCAAGCCCTGATGGAGTGGTGGAAGGGGTACGGAGCTGGAACTCCTTTTGCGGCGGAAAAAGCGGAACAAAGTTCAATCCCCCGACTAGGGCAGAGAACTGCGCTTTTGTAGAAAAGAGTTAGAAAAATGGTCGCGCTTCGTCGAACGCACGACCGTGCATAGACCATGCGATATTAATTATAAAGACAGCACAGGAAGACGACCTGGACCGCCCGTGCGATTTACTCACGCACGGGAAGATCCGCCCATGCGTCAAAACGCTCGGGTAAATTCAGAAAAGGGAAAAAACAAGGCCAAACAGGGAGAGCGTGCGATTCCTTCACGCCCGAGCACTGTCCGTGCGCAGAGACGCACGATTAACGATAGATCATCAGTTTCCTCCTCAGCAAAGGGCGCACGACCGCAACCGACCGTGCGCCAACATAATGCACGACCGTGCGATATACACAGACATGAACTTAGGCTGAAACTGATGAAATGTCCACCTGCATTAACCACAACTAAGCTGGGAATACCCTTCCAGCACAAGAAATATAGCACAAAAAGACTGAGGAGCACGCTGTGCTTACCCTCAACACTAAAACAAGCAAACACACACTACTACGGGCCTATAAGTGCACTTAGCAAGGAATAACAATTATGAACTAAAACATGCCTAAAGTGAAGTGCAAAGATTAGAAATACGGCCCAGATGAGCCCATATATGTATATATAAATGGGACTCATCATGTGCTGGCGAGCTAAGAGTTAGGGTCATGCTTGGGGTTGATGAAAGATCGTCTTTCCGTTACCGTGTCATAAACCACCTAGGGTTAATCCAAGTGTAATAATAAGGAGGGTGTTCTTATGGGTAGATACCAACAACACTAAGTGTCTTGAGAAAGGGAGCTTTGGGGTTTTATCCCATTATGGTTCCTAGTACCGTAGCGAGCCCCTCACAGGGTAATCCTCGAGAAGTCCATGATTAACAATAAATTGTAGGGATAATTTGATGTACAAGATTAACTTAATAATACGCACACCCACACCCCGTAAATACGAGAGGTTAGTTGGTTTGGTTGTACGAGCGGTAGGCTCGGTGGTTGAAGCAGCAGACTAGTTAGTCCGGTGAGCTTGTGACACAGTAATGTTTGTTGGTACGGACGGGTTGGTTTGGCGAGCCAATGGCTCGGAAGGATATAGTGACGGGCGGGCTAGCCCGGGGAATTTATGGCTCGGGATATAGTAGAACATGTTTGCATGTGCATGAAGGTGGTGGGTCTTCAGTATTGGACGGTCGTTCACACCGACGTCAATACATTGACTCGGCATGTGTGGAATTTGCACTTAGCCATAAAAATCTGGTGGTCCAGCCAGTAAGAGTACGCAGATGCTCCGCGGTTTTGCGTTGATGCGTACGATAGGTCTAGGTTAGGTAGTGTGAATACCAACCTAGAGGTAGGCGAGGCCCAACCCACCACTTTCGTTTGCCACTACGGGAGTATCCTGGGAGTTTTGCTAGCTCCAAAAAGGGGGAACTAAAGTTCTGTGCGCATAGAGTCGAAGTGTGTGAGTTGCACTTGTATGAACATAACATTTAACTGCATACTTGCTTGTCATAGCATCAACATTTCATTTCAACCCCTACCCCTATCGTATAAGTCAGTTATGGGACTTCTTATATGATAGGCCTTGCTAAATGACCCCTTGGTCTATAGGTTTGTGTGGGCATTCCTATAAATCAATGGTTACTTTCTGTTATATACATGTCTTTACTTACTGCACTTTACTTATTTACCTGCTCTTACTATGCTCTTTTACTGCTTAAATTATATATATATACATGTGTAGTGTACACATTCCCTATACCCTTATCACCTGCTATTGTTATACCCCTTGTTGTCCTCTGCTTCATCCTTCCCGCACGGTGCCTAGGAGCCACCGGGGGAGCGGTGGGGGATTGGCTTAGTCTTTTTGACTAATATTCGGTGGAACTTATCATTTAAGGAGACCATGG
Organism: Dactylorhiza incarnata; assembly: GCA_033032865.1. NCBI lineage: Eukaryota > Viridiplantae > Streptophyta > Magnoliopsida > Asparagales > Orchidaceae > Dactylorhiza > Dactylorhiza incarnata. Next base: position 8,917,703 of record JAWHQI010000068.1, read on the forward strand.
AGACGGAGCAGCACTAGAGGCCGGTGCAGATGGAGGCGAGCCAGTCTATTACAGGATCAACAGATTCAGGATCAGTGAGTGATTGGTAGCTAGCTTCCGCGAGTGACCTTGTAGTGAGGATATGATGTACAGGGCATGAGCCCTTTATTATTGTTATCTTTTTATTTCAGTTACTCTCTGTGGACATTTACCATTTATGGTTTTATATATTTCCTGTGATATGGACTTGAGCTTTTCTATATGTTCAAATATACTTTTCTTCTTCTGTGATCGATATGGCCGGCAGGATCGGCATTTTATAGTGGCGAACTTCCCAAGTGAGTGTGTCACTGCAAAGCGGCGGTTCTGGGCATAAGAGCCGGGTTTTTGAAAGAAAAAAAAAGGGGCCTTACATCTTCAATGACCCCATTTCCTTCTGAACTCCATTGGTAGCCATTGGATTCAGATTTTACTACACCAATGTAGGATGTGGTCAGACTGTTAAGTCCTTTTTGACCAACCTCCCTCTGATACTACTTGATAGTTTATTGATATGCAGTCTAATTCACCTAGAATGTGGGGGGGGGGGGGGGGGGGGGGGGGTGAATAGGTCTCTTTCAGTTTGACTTAATTATTTCTAGCAGTTAAGGAATAGTAAATAAAAGCTCAAGCACACACAAAAAACAGACAGTTGTTTATAGTGGTTCCCCAAGACAGTGTGTCTATGGGTAGTCCACTTTCCCTCTACACCTTTCTAACAGAGTGTTAGACAAGGCAAACTCCACCAATCTCAGCTCCTAGAGCTTACAACACAGACCCCTCATGATCTTTCAGGCTTGCTCCAAGCCCTACATTAGGCCTAAATGCCCTTCTAACTCAGAGTGCTCCCACTCCTACAACTCAGAGATCTCCTTTATCTCCTACCTCAGGGCTATCAAGAAGCCCTACTTCTCAGGCAAAATGCCTTACAACTCAGGCTCAACAACCCTACCAAACTCAGGCAATGTGCCATGCAGCTCAGGTTCAGCAACCCTACAAACTCAGGCAATGTGCCTTACAAGCTCAGAACTACACAGTTCCTACAATCAGTAAATATTTAGCTTACAACAGTTGACAGCAGTAGTATAATGTCTTCTATTGTTCCTGCACAGCTGGTGCTACTTTGACGCTGGGCTGAATGAAATCTTCAGTTCTTGCTTCTTTCCGATCCTTCTTTTTAGTAGAGGAGTAAAGATCTTCTTGCTCTTCTGGATAGAAGAGCTATCTTCTCTCCTTGTTTCTTCTAGCTGGTTTAGTTAGCAGATAGAGAGAAAGCTGGAAAGCCGCCAATGGAACAGTGATAATGGCTCTCTTCTTTTCAGCACCACAACAGGCCTTTTTGAAAGTGCCCTAGGTTATTCTTTTATACTTCATTTATCTTCAACGACTCTTAGAAAGGGAACTAACACTTTGGAAGAGGATAGAAAAATTTATCTTCCCTTTACATCTGTTTGTCCAAAAGCACGTCCCTCCAGTGTCGTCTTCCTGATTTGAATCTATCTCAGTGGTTGGGCTGAGACAGTCTTTCATCTCCGCAGTTTTGCTGTCTTGGTCTCAGCGGATCCACTGAGACAGATAGTCTTCTCATCAGATTTTGTCTATCTGCAGCTCAGCTGAGATAGACTTCTTCTCAGCGGCTCCTTGCCTCGTCCAGCGGTTCCGCTGAGACAGTGAGTTCTTCTCAGCGGGTTTGACAGCAAACCACTGACCTTATTCCAATTCTTGGAATATCTTAACCCTGCATATTCCTAATGCAAAATAGGGTTTATCAAATACAATACGTACTTAGCATTGTGTGTGATGCCTCTTCAAATCATGGGAACATTGAGGGCAATATTCTCAATAGTACTTTCCTCTCTTTCTTTCTTAAATGCTTGTATGTGAGAAAATATAAATGAGAGAGGATCATTGTGTTTTCCATTTTTAATGTGTATTCATTGTCTTGTGAAATCATCAGTTTTTTCTCTTTTATATTCTTCTGCAATTTTGCATAAAGGCCCCCTTGATAATGACTTCCATAATTAATTAGGCCATTAAAGAATATAGACTGAAATGACAGAATAAACTGCCATAAATGCGCTCTCCTTTTTGAAACTTGCAAGCCTTTGGAAATATATAATATTCTTCTTAAATGCTGTGTCAACGTATTTATTTTGCAGAAGATATATCATTAATTATTCCTTGATTGATGCACAAGATGAGAGGGGTGCACATTCCCTGCATTTCAATTTCTGAGAAAATTGTCGCAATAAATGCACCTCAGCATCTGCCACGACGATAAATTTCTTCTAACCGATATCGTCTTGATCATCTCAACGATGTGTAATATTCTCGTCGATATCGTCGACATACTTCTTTCTTAAAGACTTTACTAGATATCTTAACGATATTGCTTCTTCTAGACGATATCATAGGGATGTTTCTTTTTATATGACTTAGACATATTCTTCAAGTTGATAATCTTTCTTCAAGATGATATCGTCTTGATCTTCTAGATGATATAAAGTCCTCAAGCCGATGTTATCTACATGATCCTTTCTCAATAACTTAATGAGTTATCTCGACGATATGTCTTCAATCCTCTAGACTATACATCTTCTTCAAGAAGATATCATCGAGACATCTGAACACAGCTTTCTCAATGATAAGCATTCTTCAAGACGATATCGTCAAGACTGTTTCAACGATATGATTCCTTTCTGAATGATTTATCTGCTGAGTCTTGAGACGTTATTTTTCTTAGTCAATTTTCATTACTTTTATAGTCTTGATACTAGTCATGTAGATTTGATGCATTTCAACGATATGTGTATCATCTCAATGATATGTCCAGTCCTTCTTGACGATTTTGGACTTAGAGAATTACTGGACAAATGATTTATCCTCTGCAGTCTTGAATAAAATATGCCATCAAATACATAGTGCATTTATCATTGATCTGAGCACTTCTTCAAATCAGGAACATGGCTGGGCACTGTTCCCAATAATCGCCTCCCTCCTTGAGCCAATGACTCAGATTGCTCCCTCATGGAGCTTCTTTGGAGCCCGATCCCATCCAGTTGAAGTTGTCTCCAGCCAAACGGCAGACGTCACCACCTCCAGCCTGGGATTGTCCATCGACTGCTGGTGGAATGGCGGTCGGAGGTGGACTATTGGTGAAATGGGGGCGGTTTCGTTTGACCTCAAGATCTCGATATTGACATTGACGATTTCGTCAATTCACATCCAAAATCAAAAGGGAAAGAAGTGAGATCTAGCACAATGGGAGGGGAGGGGAAACCGGACCTAAATAGGGCTTGAGGGCGGCTATATTCTTAGGATGCCATTTTCAAATCTTGATTTGAGCTCCTTGCCGATCTCCTCCAACATAGCCAGTCTCCTTCAATAGAACTGGGGTTTTCTTCCTCTCGTCCATTTGAAGCTAATTTGATCCTCAGTGGGTGTTGGGGAGGGCTTAAGCAAGGCTTGCAATTAATGGCATTTTCAGCAATATTGCCACCTCCCATTCCAGCCACTGGTTGGGCTCTTTACTGGCAAGAGAATTGCTGGGAGTTGATCCCTGATCTCAGAGAAGGTTTGGGGAAAAGGAATTGAGGCCAAATATTGGCTCTTCCATGCAATGCCATTAATGTGGTCGGCCAACTCTATTCCCCATTGATTCTCTCCCTCTATTTAGCTGCCACCTCACCCAAAACTGCTGGGAAATAATGGGGAGGCTGTGAGCATGCCAAGGAAAGGGAGATTAGGTGCCAATTGGCAACTACTCCATATATTCCTCCTTTTAATCCTCCAAAGTGGCGAAATTCCCAATTTTCACTCCATGAAATTCCTCCATTCAATTTCAGAGGGGCTTAGGGGGTCATTTGTCTCATGGGCTAGCTGGGTGGGCTTTAGATTAGGCCCTAACCAAAATGGATTTAATTAGAAGGTTCTTAATCTAATAATTAGGGCTCACTTTGACCAAGGTTGACTTTGTGGTTGACTTGGTCAATTTTTTTGGATTACTAGACCAATGTGTTGTTCTTGAGTCCCTTGATACTACCCAATGTTGATTGGGTCGTGGTGATGCCCTAATTTGGCCAATTTAGCCAATTGGCGCGATTTTGACCAAAATTGGGGGAAAGTTGACTTTAGTCAAATTGGACCAATTGATGACCACTTGATGTGTCTTTTGGGTCCATTGGGTCCCCTATGATGTTATAAGAATAGGGGTGAGGTCAATTTCAAGTTTTGGGGGTCAATTGGACCTATTTGTGAAGGATTGACCTATGTTGACCTAAAGAGTACTTTTGTCAATTTGGACCAATTGGTGAGCACTTGATGGGGATTTTGAGTCCATTTCACCCCAATTAGGGGTTTTAATATAGTGGTGGGGTCAATTTGATCATATGAAGCCTAATTGACCCAATTTGAGTTGAATTGGCATATGTTAACCTATTTTGACCTATAGTTGATTTTTTCAAATTGGCCAAAATTAGTGAACCTATGATGGGGCTTTTGGGTCACTTGGGTCTCTCTTAGGGTTAGAGACCTATTGGTAAGTTCAATTTGAGTTGGAGTCAAATTTGAAGTAAAATGGCCTAGGTTGACTTGTGCACTTTTGGGGTGCTTATATCAATTTTCCTAAGTTCAAGTTGACCTACGGTCATACCATGACCTCTACTCACAACACCAACCCTAACCCTAACCCAAGGGGGTCTACAAGGAATAGGGATGTTACAAATCCCATTAAACAAAAAAATTTATTTTGGCCCCCAAGTTCAAGTTCGGGTCTACGGGGTTTCACGCTCAATGAAAATGGAGACTTTTCAGAGAGGTTTAAATTGTACTTGAGGCGCAGAGTCCTGGGTATTGTTGTTGCATGGGATCCGCCGGTTCCCATGTGTGCTCCTCTCATCCATGATTGGACTAGAATACCTCGACCAAAGGAACCTTCTCCTTCCGCAGGACTCAAACGGCTGTTTCATCGATACAAATTGGTTCCATACGGATTGTATGATCAGATTCTATCAGGCTTGTCGCGGTAGCGACCTATTTCTCTGGCTGAAGGAGAGTTCTACTAAGCGAGGAGATGTGAAAAACATCTCGCAATCCCGCCAATTCCGGCGGTAACTCCAGTCTATAAGCCTAGGGGCCGATCCATTCCAGGATCCTATAAGGCCGCATGTATCTCGGACTAAACTTCTTTTGTCTCCATACCCGTGAGACTCCGTGTGCCAATCGTATTTTCAAAAGCACTTTGTCTCCTTCCTGGAATTCTACCCTTCGATGCTGCGTATCGTAATATTTAGCCTAGCCGCTTTGCGCTTCCGACATCCAATCCCGTATCAGTCATATTTTGGCATCCGTGTCCTCTATAAATCTAGACCCCAGTGCCTTTGGGTCTTCATCACTAATACACGAAAGTGGGGTCCTACACTTCCTCCCGTATATGGTCTCATTGGGAGATCTCATTAAACCCACTAGTTTTCATGTAATTTCATCATGTATTCTTTTGACAATAAAAAAATTATGTTCCCCCCATAGTCACGAGTCTTCCTAATGGTGATTATGTTGTCTTTTAAAAATATGTGTTCCGGTCCTTGATGTTATTCGGTTGGAGGACCATACAAAATGTATACATCTTCGATATATTGTCCGCCAATTTCAAATTCTCTAGGGTTATTTCACTTTTAATGTCATGTTATATCCATTTTAATCATAATTGTTCAAACATTGTGAATATCACTACCTGTCTTCTAGTATAAAGTTATGCAATTAATCCACCTTATGATGTCACCTTATTTTATTCTACAAGTTCCCAATATAATGAAGGATTCAAATTGAAAGGGCTTGACTTTTGATTGAGTAAACCATATATGAAACACCTTCTAATGCCCTGAAATGCAGAAATCCCCACTATAATTCTAACTTGCGGGGACCTGGTTCCAATCCATATATCACATGACGTGATTTGTTTGTCCCAAGCAACTAGCTTGACAACCCTATGTTTCTAACAATTCGACTAAATTCAGATACTTGTTCGCCCGACGATATTGCACTGTTTGCCCCGACCATACCACAAATCATGTCTCTGAATTGAGGAGACAATCCTATGGTACCACACCTCGCATGGGATTATTTAAATTTGTTCGTCTCTTAAGATCACGAGGACCTATTGCTCGTTCCATTCATATCCATCCCATATCCGACTTAAACTTGCACTGAGTTCATCTTTCATGTCGATTCTCTCTTGCACTCTTCATGAGTTTATTAATCAATCATTAACCGACAATAACATTACTAATCCTATGTTACAACAATTGAGTTAAGATGGTAGAGCGTCTAGGAGCATACTTGTTGAGGCAATAATCAGCACACCACCTTAATTGTATGTAAAACTCTTTCTATAACCAATGTCACCTCGAATTTAGGTCTTTTAAAAGTAAATTTCTCAATTTCCTTGTGGACTTGCAAGTGATTCTCACCATGTCTTGTATTAAGGAAGGCACGATCGCCACTTAGGTTGCATACTAAGTAGCAATCCACTACATTATGCTCAGAATTTGAGAATTCTCTCGAAGTCTTATATTATCTTCCTTGATCTCAAGAGTCGCATGCAAATATATCTAAGCGACCTGATCTATATCTTCGAAGACTTTATTTACTATTTTCTTCATTTACTTATCCGCATAATCCTTAGAGCAATAAGGGGTGAATGATCATTCTTGAAAGGCTCTTTACTCTTATTCTGATTGTGAATCTATATCAGTCACGTCATATCATTAATAATTCACATTTCCTAAAATGAAGGAATTCTTCAAGGGTCTCGACTTCTAGGGAGGGTTGATCATCAAGTGGATTATGCATACTTCGAATTCTCCACTTCAGCCGAGTAATGTTTGAACACTTTAAGATCGCTTATATTTGTGTTGTACATTTCCAAAAATAAGGTCTAGGAAACCCAAGTTGGTACCGAAGTAGTCCATTAAACAAAAGATTAGCCCCCATACAGTTTGGGCTAAGTTTCTTGATATCATTATGATATATTCGTCCTAGATACACACTCAATTCTTAGGACATACAACTCAAGACTAGGAGTTCCATCCTGATACCTATTGATATTATACGCTCTTTGGGACCTCAAGGTTACCAACTACCTCAGCCTTCTCAAGGTTAATATATGGGCAACCCAAAAATGGGCCTTTTTCTAAACTCAAATCCCTATCCGACCTCTGGCATTTGTCACGATGATTGTCTTGATGTAACCTAGTTGTTGGTTTGGAGATTAAGTTTACGAGTCTCTTACTATTCCACTAATGGTTTTCATGCACCAAGTCTCTTGAGGTGGTCCTATCCATTGGGTAGGAAGTGATATTATCACTAGATAGGAGAATTAGGGACTTCTGAGTTTAAGCTTTAAGAAGCTATTTCCCTTTTGACTCTTCCCTTAGTCACTTTGGGTATCATCATGCATTAATCAGTCTATACCCGAGGTCGATTTTGGATTAGTATACTGTATGAAATCGTCTAGGTGCGTCAAACTAAAATGATGTCCTAGTTGGGTTGGCCTAACTCATTGATTAATGGACTATTTTGTATGATTTTTATACATGGGCACACCACTGCTTTCGCTGTTAGTTTGTCCTCAAACTAACTCGAGCGGGGTGTCCCAGTGTTTTATGGACTTCTTTCTTGTTGGATCCTTTGTTCAAGTGATACCAGTTGTAAGATCCCTCTCCCGCACCGGAGAGTTCCCAGATCTTATGCCTAGAACCGCTGACTTATAGTGACACTAACACACGAGTTAGTCGTCTCCGCAAGACACCGATCCTGCCAGCAAGAATGATCAACCAGACCAACATGGGATACGATGAAAATTGAGTGAACAAGTCCACAATCACACACACAAATATATATATATATATATATATATATATATATATATATATATATTTATCAAAAATAATACAAGTCCAACAATGAGTACAATAATCTGAAAGAGAGTAAGGGCTTATGCCCAGTACATGTCCAAAATAAAACTAAACACACTCTCTCACTCTACATATGTAACACCTTCCCTGCAATGACTATATAATATAGGTCTGGATGGGACCCACAACATATAATCACCACAGCTTTAGTATTAAAAAGTGATATAGATGCTACCCAACTCAAAAATCAGAACAAACACAGCGACAACATATTAAAAAGACATTGAAGTTATCCACATCTACATAGAAGTATCACGACCTTAAGGCCTTACAAAACAAATGCTCAAGTCATCAACCATAACACATAAAATAACCAAAAGATTATAGCATTCTTATGCTTCCTCGACATGCAAGCCGAAACAAAGTAAAGATAGCATAAACAAACATGAAAACATGAGGGGGTACACTTCATGAGGATTAGGCCTGTTTGGCCGGCGAACAGGTTGCAGCCTGCGATCCTTGTCCAACATCCAAAACACAAAGAGCGGTATAATGAGGGTCAGCTTTCGCTGACCAACAATTGTGTAACCACACCCGTCCTCCCGGTCGTCCTAGCAGATCCCGGGGAACTACATCACCCTGCAAGTCATCACTTTGTATGCAAATGTAATAAACAATACTAACATAAAACAACATGTATGAGTGTCACAAGCATCATCCACGTTTCTATGTTGAGCAATTAAAGTAAGGAGCTAACAATGCAGCATGTATGCAAACTTGGGTTTCACCCAAGGCACCCTAAGGCGTGTATGCTTCTAACATAACATCACATAATATCATTTCACAACAAATGAAGGGTACTCCTCATTTCCCCAGGGGCGTGCAAGCCCAAAGCCCAGAACTCCACTGAGACCTCACCCCGTACATGACTCAAAATGACATCAGGCACATCAACATACATGTTCTCACCACAAACACCAAGCCAAAAACTAAGAAGTCCACTGAGACCTTACCTCTTACATTGCTCACAGTGCCATCGGGCGCATTAGCATAAATGTTCTCGAAAGTTAGCGTAAAAAGGGGACTCGTCTTTCTAGGACACTCTCCACACATGAATCCCAGCATTCACGGGCTAGCCAGCCGACCAGAAAGATGAAACCATGCCTTCACATACAAGCGGCATCACAATCCATTCACCAAGCACAATATTTCCCTTTCCGAACAAACGTTCATTCTCACATGAAACAATAAAGGGGGCATCAGAATGACGTTTTTGTCGCAATCAGATTTTTAGCAAAAATCCCTAAAGTGCACGTTATGCAACATCGCCGAATCGTATAACCGGTCGCAATTTTAGCTTCACCCATAATGCCTAATCCGCTAACGGAGCGGATCTCTAATGCAAAATTAATGTCGGGGATAGACTCAATCAACCCGATGGTTCTTCTTGAACCAAGGCAACCCCTCTCATTTGAGAGATCCGGTGACAAAAATTTTAGAAAAAGAGAAGGCAAAATAAAAGATGTCATGCACGCATCCTAAAACTAGGATGAGAGATGTCATTACCCTAAGAGTTTTCTTCCTCAGCATGGATTGGTCGAAAGGCACAGATAGAAATGAGTGCCTTTGAGTCCTCTCCATGGATCTGGTTTCGGATCGATGAACGTAGCTCCGATGCTCCAACAATGGCGGATCTTTTCCTTCTTCTTCCTCCAAACTCTTCCTCTCACCTTAGCCCCCAAAATCACAAAGGACTTGATAAAAAGAGAAGAGAACTCCTCTGCCCTATTTAGGACTTCCGGACACAATTATCTGAGTCTTTGGATCAAGATCTAAGAAGATAAGACGACCAGAAAATGATGCTTACGGATCTGCTTCCGTAGATTACCGCACGACGATAGCGTTTCAATGAATCCTCTCGACAAAAACGTCCCGACGAAACCGTCGAGACAGCAAGCCTTCTTGACAGGACGGTAATGCGCGAATCTCACACACCGCTATAGGCGGTGGCTAGACTGCGGCACGAAACGGCAGTGTACCGATCGTTCAAGTAATATAAAATGGGAATGAATCCCCAAGTATCGATCTCAAAGGAACACAGTAAGGTGGAGTTAGGTTTCGAGGAAGGACTTGAGATTGAAGTCCTTAAATCGGATGGAATGCGGGGGAGTTGGATTGGCTTTTGGAAAATAAAATAAAAGCTATCAACTACTCCTATGCAATGCCGCTATGCAATGCTTCGCTTGGCGGGATGGAGACTAGGCAGGCCTTGAGCGCGCTGCGTCGAAAGGTCGGATGGACGAGTAGGCAAGCGGAATCGAACTGTGAAGGCCTTGAGCGCACTGCTTCGTTAGGCGGGATGGAATATGGGCCGCGATGCCACGCTTCGGTAGGCGGATGGACGAGTAGGCTAGCGGAGTGAGGGTCGCAAGCACCTCTTCGACAAGCACGCCACTAACAATTGCTAGTGCGGCACACGAACGTGACGGCGGAATGGAAATGGACGGCGGCGCACCTCAAGCAACTCAAATAGATAAATTACACAAACACATAGACATGAAATATATATGTAAATATAACTAATTCAAGTGCCACTTCATCATAATAATGAGATCTAAAACATATACACATCAATAAGAGAAGAATAAGGCAAGAAATCGACCGAATCCGAAGTCTCGTTGTAGATTCACGGTTGGAATCGCCGGGTTGTCAATCCGCGTCCAAGCTCAGTCCGCAACTACGTCCGGGGTAGAGAGAGCTGTCACGACTCTCCAATGGACCCGTCTTCTTCGTGTCACGATCCGGTAGAGGTTGCAAACTTCCTCTTGCTCGATGGAGATGGCGGCTAGATCTCTCTTTGAAGCTCTTGGATGAAGGAGGAGGCCAAGAGGAAACTCCGACACAAGTTTGGCGTGAAGAGCAAGCCCGGAGCACCTCCATATGGTGGGCGACGGTGGAGGGGCGAATCTGAACGGAACCAGGCGGAAAACGGCGGAAGAAAATTGGGGCTTGACCTAAAATCGCGAGCAGGTCATTTTATAGGCGCTGGAATAAACAGTGCGCACGGTCATTGGCGCACGACCAGTGGTCATGCGCACTAGAATTCGGTGATCGTGCGCTCTGCCTGGACGGAACCTGCAAATACAGAAATTATGAAATAACATGTTCGCATGACCAGTGGCGCACGACCGGTGGTCGTGCGTACTATCGTAGGTGGTCATGCGCACTGGTTGAAACAGAACTCATAAAATTACTGTTAAGTGCGCACGAATAGTGGCGCACGACCGGTGGTCGTGCGCACTGGAGTTGATGGTCGTGCGCACTACAGCAAACAGAACTCGGAAATTACATTGTAAGTGTGCACGAGCAGTGGCGCACGACCGGTGGTCGTGCGCACTGGCATTGATGGTCGTGCGCACTGCACCAAACAGAACTCATGAAAAAGGTGTTAAGTGCACACGATCAGTGGCGCACGACCAGTGGTCGTGCGCAATAGAACCGGCCATCGTGCGCAGTGTTCCTGTGCAGAATTACACCGGGAACACTCGCACGACTCCTATTCCAGCGTACAACACCAGTCTAGCCACTGAAAGTGGGACTTAACATCGCAAGAAAACTAATAACAAAGAAAGATACGAAATTACACCAAATAGGGCCTATAAGTGCACCTAGCATAGAATGACCAATATGAGCTAAAACAGGGCTAAAGTGCCGTGAAAAGACTAAATAGATGGCCCAGATGAGTCCATAAAAGTGTATATAATCGGGACTCATCAGACGGCTACCGCCAGCGGTAGCACCTACCGCCCGGCGCTAGCTTCTAGCTACAGAAATCCTACTATAAGCCTTGGGCATTCCAACCTCTGCACTCAGCGAAACTTGGGGTGTTACAAGTCCAACCCCCTTACAAGAATATCATCCTCGAAATTTAAAACTTTAAAACGTTAAAAAAACAATAGCCTTAACACACATACCTGACATAAACAGTTCCGGAAAGTCATCCCGCATTGTTTGCTCATGCTCCCACGAGAACTCATCTCGTCCGCAATTATTCAAATGCACCTTCACCATCTTGACCTCTTTATTCCGCAACCGTTGGACTTCTGAATCTTCCATGCAAACTAGACGAACTATCATCCTCAGATCTTTGGCTACTTGAACTGTCGTAGACCCCACAACATCTTCTGGCTCCACCAGCGCTTTCCTCAACACCAAAACATGCAAAACATAATGTAATCCATGTAGCTCGGCGGACAATGCCAACCGATAGGCCACTTCGCATATGCGCTCCGTAACCTCGAACAAACCCAAATACCTCGCACTCAACTTCTTGAGTCGCTGAATTCGTGAAACGCATTTGAACAGCTTGATCTTCAAGTAGACCATGTCGCCCACTGTAAACTCCACATTTCTATAGCGCGCGTTACAAAACTTTGCCTGCTGATCCCGATCATTCTTCATGCACTTTTGGGTCATTCACAGCAACACACAAGCGTCGACCACCACTTCATTTCCTACAAGCTTAGTGTCTCCAGCCTCTATCCAAGACATCGGTGTTTGACATCGCCTTCCATACAAAGCCTCATATGGCGCCATCTTGATACTGGACTGGAAACTATTGTTATAGGCTAACTCCACCATAAAAATGGGTCTTCCCAACTCTCACCAAAATCGAGAGCGCACATCCTAAACATGTCCTCCAACGTAGGATTCGCTCTCTCCGTTTGAACATCGGTCTACGGATGGAACGCGATACTAAACCTGAGCTTCGTGCCCAAACTTCTCCACACTAACCTCCAGTCCTTGGATGTGAAACGCCCACCGCGATCACTAACAATGCTCTTTGGAATCCCGTGTAACCGCAGAATATTTCGAATATAAAGCTACACGAGCTTATCCACACTATCGTCTTTCCGATTTAGAATGAAGTTGGCTAACTTGGTCAGGCGATCCCCAATCACCCAAATTGCATTGTTACCTTGCCGCGACCAAGGTAAACCATGCACAAAATCTATGGAGATGTCGTCAAATTTCCACTCGGGGATAGGAATAGGTTTCAAGAATCCACCCGTCCTTTGGCACTCGACCTTCACTAAAGTACAGGTCTGACATCAACTTACGTACAAAGCTACGTCTCGTTTCATCCCAGGCCACCAAAAGGATTTCTTCAAATCCAAGTACATCTGTGTACTTCCTAGATGAATGGAGTACTTCGTGAAGTGAGCCTCAAACATCAACTCCTCACAGAGCTTGCCAAAACACGGAACACATATCCTTCTGTTTCTCTTTAAAAGTCCACTGACCATCTCCAAAGCACTGCCTTCGCTCTGCTGAGCTTCCAACAGCAATCGCTGACACTCTTCATCTACACGGGCTACCTCTTGGATTCGATCTGCTAAATCACAATGCATCTCAATCCAGTTCAGCCGAGATGCACTGGACTCACCTCTAGCCACACATACAATGTCAAGAGACTCGAACTCTCGCACCAAACGCTCATCATGCTCTTCAATCCAATTTCCTTTCCTAGAATACTTTCTACTCAAGGCGTCATCCACCACGTTGGCCTTGCCTGGTGTATATTGAATTGCTACATTGTAGTCCCCAAGGAACTCGACCCACCTATGCTGCCTCATATTAAGATTCTTCTGATCCAGGAGATACCTCAGGCTTTTGTGGTCCGTGAAGATTTCCACCTTGGCACCATACATGTAGTGTCACCACAATTTCAACACAAAAATCACCACAACCAACTCCAAGTTGTGGACGAGGTAATTTCTCTTGTGAGGCTTTAGCTGGCTTGACCCATAAGCTTTCACACTACCATGCTGCACTAGCACGCAACCCAAACCGCAACCTAACACGTCGCTGAAAATCTGAAACCTTTCAGTCCCACTAGGAAGACTTAGGATTGGAGCGGACATCAACCTTTACTTCAAGGTCACAAATTCACGGGCACACTCCGACGTCCACACAAACTTCTGGTCCTTTAGGGTAAAAGAGTGAGGGCAAAGCCATCCACAAAAAGTTCTCAACGAACCTTCAGTAATAATCGGCTAGTCCAAGGAAACTCCGGTCTTCCGCCACAGTTCTCAGTACTTGCCAATCCCTAATGGCTTCAATCTTCGCCGGATCGACTGCCACCCCATCTCCACTGATCACGTGACCCAAGGATGCCACCTTCCCGATCCAAAACTCGCACTTTGAGAACTTAGCATAAAGCTAGTTCTACCTCATAGTCTACAACACCAATCTCAAGTGAGACTCGTGTTCCGCCTTTGACTTTGAATACACTAAGATATCGTCGATGAACACTACCACGAACAAATCTAGGTATTGCCGAAACAATCTGTTCATTAAATCCATGAACATTGACGGCGTGTTCGTCAAACCAAATGACATTACCGAGAACTCAAAATGACCATATATCATCCCAAAAGCTTTCTTGGGAATATCCTCTTCTCGAATCCTCAACTGATAGTAACACGACTTTAAATCCAACTTGGAGTACACTGCCGACCCCACCAGCTGATCGAACAAATCATCGATTCACGAAATCAGATACTTATTCTTGATGGTCAACTTATTCAACTCACGGTAGTGTATGCACAACCACATACTACCATCCTTTTTCTTTACAAATAACACCGGCGCACTCCACGGTGAAGAGCTGGGCCTAATGTACACCTGCTCGAGCAGCTCTTGCAACTGCACCTTTAGCTCGGCCAGTTCCTTCGATGCCATCCTAAATGGAGGATGCGACACCGGCCTTGCACCTGGAACCAAATCTATAGAAAAATCAATTTCACGCTGAGGACGTGCTCCCGGCAGCTCCTCAGGAACACATCCTCGAATTCTTCCACCACTAGCACTTCTCGGATTGCCAACTTTGTGGAGTGAGTCCCCAACAATGCTATAAATGCCTCACCTCTTTGATTGACCACTCACACCATTTGCACATCAGAAATCAGGGAGCAAGCCACTCCGCCTAGGCCCTCGAACATGACCTCCGCTCTGCCTTCACTCCTTAGGGTCACCTCCTTCAACAGGTAGACAATACTAGCTCATTGCTTTGCAAGCCAGTCCATCCCTAGGATAATGTCAAATTCGGCTATTGGTTGTTTACTGCTAGCAACTCAAAGTCACACTCGCAAATTCTCAAAACAATGCGTCCTTTCCTTCCGGTGGACATGAAAGACCCATTCGGCATGCGCATGCTAAGCTCCACCTCCGCCTCGACAGTCTCAACACTGATTCTCCAGATAAAGAATTCCGCAAGAAAAGAATGCGATTCTCCCGTGTCGAACAACACTCCGGAGGGATAACCAGAAACTAACACGAAACCTAACACGCGCATAACAAAATACAAAAGGTCGCAAAAAGTTTAAGCTACCTAATGAAAAATCTAAACTTTTCATACCTGTCACCACATCGGGTTGAGGAATCACTTCCTGCTGCCCGAGGCTGTATGCTCTAGGCTGCACTGGAGGGAAATGTGAAGCACTGGACTCCGCCGCTTTCCCTTTCTCCCCAACACTAGGGACGGAATGCACTAACTGCTCTTGCCTCTGCTCTAGCTCAGCATTACACTCGGGACAGATCTAAGCTATGTTGCCCACATTGCCACACTTATTACACGTCAGGGTCCCTTGGGACAAAACTCTCCAGAAGCTGCACCACTTCTCTCACAATTCCTAAAAGGACGGGGCTTTCTCTTCCATCGACTTCCCCCAGACTTCTCCTGAGACTGAGAAGGATTACCTTCACCTTGCTTTGCCGCAAAGCCCTTATGATGCTGGGTTCGCTCCATATCGCTCTACAACGTTCGAGCAGCTTAGACTAGCTTATTGAATCCCGCATTCTTCAAGGCTATTAGGGGTTTCCTTAAATTTTCTCTCAAACTTTGATATAAGAGATTATCCCTCTTCTCATCATCTGCCATGGCCTTACAAAAAAATACTCAAGTCATCAACCATGGCACATAAAATAACCAAAAGATAATAACATTCATATGCTACCTCGGCATGCAAGTCGGAATAAAGTAAAGATAGAATAAACACACAGGAAAACAGGAGGGGGTACACTTCATGAGGCTTAGGGCTTTTTGGCCGGCGAACAGGTTTTAGCCTGCGATCCTTATCCTGCATCCAAAATACAAAGAGCAGTATAACGAGGGTCAGCTTTGGCTGACCAACAACGGTGTAACAACACCCCTCCTCCCAGCTGTCCTAGCGGACCACGGGGAACTACATCACCATACATGTTCTCGCCACAAACACCAAGCCAAAATCCAAGAACTCCACTGAGACATCACCTCTTACATGGCTCACAATGCCATCGGGCGCATCAACATACATGTTCTCCACCATTAGCTCAAAAAGGGGACTCGTCTTGCCGGGACACTCTCCACATATGAATCCCAACATTGATGGGCTAGCCAGCTGACTATAAAGATGAAGCCACACCTTTACATATAAGCGGCATCACAAGCCATTCACCACGCAAAATATTTCTCTTTCCGAACCAACGTTCATTCTCACACGAAACAATAGTGGGGGCATCACAATGTTGTTTTCCCCGCAATCAGATTTCTAGCAAATATCCATATAGTGCACGTTAAGAAACATCACCTAATCAGACAACCGGTAGTGATTACGGCTTCACCAACAATGCCTAAAACGCTAACGGAGCGGATTTATAATGCAAAAATAATATCGGGGATGGACTCAATCAACCTGATGGTTCTTCTTGAAGCAAGGCGACCCAAACCCCTCTCATTTGAGAGATCCGGTGCCACAAATTTTAGAAAAAGAAAAGGAAAAATAAAAGATGCCATGCACGCATCCTAAAATATGGAGGATAGATGTCCTTACCCTAAGAGTTCTCCTCCTCGCCATGGATCGGTCGAATGGAATGGATAGAAATGAACGCCTTTGAGTCCTCTCCGTGGATCTGGTTTCTGATCGATGAACGGAGCTCCGATGCTCCAACAATGTCGGATCTTGCCCTTCTTCTCCCTCCAAACTCTTCCTCTCACCTTAGCCCCTAAAATCACAAAGGACTTGATAAAAAGAGAGAACTCCTCTGCCCTATTTAAGTCTTTCAGACGCACTTATCTGAGCCTTTGGATCAAGATCTAAGAAGATCGGATGTCCAGAAAACACTGCTTACGGATCTGCTCCCATAAGTTACCGCGCGGCGGTAGCATTTTAACGAATCCTCTCAACAAAAAAGTCTCGATGGAACCATTGAGATAATTAGCCTTCTCAATGGGACGGCTACCGCCAACGGTAGCACCTACCGCCCGGTGCTAGCTTCCAGCTATAGAAATTTTGCTCTTAGCCTTGGGCATTCCAACCTCCGCACTCAGCAAAACTTGGGTGTTATAACATATATGCGGAAGCAACAACTCTCATCAACATGTCGTCGTGTGATAGTAGCAATACACGACAACTGCTCCTTAGGTCTTCCCATCATGTGCCGCTGGTTGGGCTGCTGCTCTGGCTCCTTGTACACCTGGTGTTACTGTCACAACCGACCGTTAGTCATAAAGACTAAGCCAGTTTTGTCCTCTCCTCCCCCCACGACTCCTAGGCATTATGCGGGAGGACAAAGCGGATGACAACAAGGGGGTAAAATTAAGCAGGTGACATGGAATTAGCTATCAAGCAAGTACATATGTAAAGAACTATAGAAATAGATCTATACTAGCAATTCTATATATATCTCAAGCAGTGTAAGAGAAAAGGTAAGAGAAGCTACAAAAGTAACCTTAATGTATATTAATGAACATACAAACTTATAAGTTAAGGGATTTGACACTAAGGTAAACTCATCGTATAAAAGAGCCCATACTAATTTATACGATGAGGTCTTGTTTATGAAATGATTCTATGTTATGTTGTGCAATGCAATGAAACAACTCACACACTCGACTCTGTACGTACAGACCTTTTGTTAGTTCCCTCTGTTCGAGTGTGTCAACTCAGGTACCCAGTTGAGGCAAACAGAGTAGTGGATCAGGCATGTCCACTTCTAGGCTTATGTCACACATCTCCCAGCCTAGACCTTTTGTACACCCCTAAGATTACAGAGGGTATCCACGTACAATCTAGTAAGCACCACCTCTATCCCTCTTTTCGAGTATCTACTCAGGTACACCCCATTGAGGCAAACAGGGGCAGTGGACCCATTGAAGCAAACATGGGCAGTGGATCAGGTCCTCCACTCCTAGACTAGTATGACACATCCCAGCCGAGACCTTACATATGTCTAACCACTAAAGTCGTGTTGCATAAATTTAAGATATTATCCACGTATACTCTGATAAGGCCAGTGTACCAGTCATTTTATTGTATATTTAGAAAATCAAGTGTCGTATTATTTCTGTGCTTGTTGAGTACTTCTACTCACAAAGAAGAGCTATTATTTTATCGATCAAAAAGTCAGGTACGATTCAAAAAGCGTTTAGGAGAAATTCAACTGAGAAGAAAGATTATGATTAATAGATTAGCACTTGATCTAGAATCTCTTTGGAATAAAATAGAATTTTACAAAAGATTAATCCGCAAACTCTTATTGAAATAACTTTGACCTTTGAGGTTCCCAAAACATGATAGCACCTCTCTCGAGGAATACTACCAACTAACCTTAGGTTTATTGATTAAGACCCCTTGGCCAGTTGAAACCCCTAAGCTTCCTTTATATGGTGAACCCCACTATTGGATTTGACTCCAATCCGGAAGTTTTATGTCATCCTCTCTCGAGGAGTGCATGCAACTCCTTTTATCTTTGAGTGTTCTCCTCGTACTCACGGATCTCTCAATCAACTAGAATACGGATCTTAGATTGAAAATCATATACCGGACATATGAAATCAAAATGAAGTAAATCAAAGATAAATCGATGATATTCAAAAATAGAGCTTGCTAATTAGAAAATTTCAAATCATATTTTATTTCATTCCAAAGTTCATCATTACCAAGTGCTAATGGAAATTTAGCTACTCATCATAATATTAGGAATACAAGTAGAAGATGCATAAGACATGATAAAATAAGCTACAAAACTTGAATTGAAATTGCAATAATAAAAAACTTACAACTTGTAAATAAACTAGCTAGAACATCAAAACAGTAAACTAAAGCTGAAAATAAACTCCAAAATTGGCCTCCACAGCTTCTAAACTTGCCAGCAATTTAAAGTTGAAAATGGTGCAAAGACATGCTCCTAGGTCACGCACATGACCTAGGGTGTGTAAGATGTGGAAACACCATCTTGAATACCCCGAAATGTTGGGAGAAGAACATCAAGAATTCATAAATCAGTTGGTCACGCTCCCAGGTCACACCCGTGACCTAGGGCGTGTCACGGCTTGATCTGTAACGACGGGAAATGTTTGCTGAAGTAAATCCTAAAATATTATTTAGGGAGCGTGTAGCGTGTTTACTAAGATCAATATTACACAAAATTGAATTTCAAAGTAGCCTCCAAAGAAATCCATTAATGACGATGGCCATAGGCTTGCCCTTTCATACTCTCGCCACATCACTGGATTAACTCATAAGTATGAATCAATAGGACTTAATTAGGTTAAAACTGTGGGATTAGGTTTCTTATGGTGAGGAAAAACAAAGATAAACACGACGGCTAGGCACACCTAAACCTAAAGTGGGCTCGCACGAAATAATTTAAGCAGAGATGACATTGTAAGAACATAACCAATTCCCAATCTTTTTTTCATCTTTTTTCTATCTTATTTTATTTTTTTCATCATTCATTTCAATTTTAATAAAAGAAAATAAAATACCCACCAGAAAAAAACACTCACAACAATTTTTTCAAATAATTATTTTTGAGCCCGGACATAGGTGTGTGATTAGGTTTCTTTTTGGGCCTTGGTGAAGAGCTTGGTGGAGCTGAAACAAAAAGTAAGGAAAAAGGCTAAATGTGGCTTAACAAAGATAGAACGTTAGTTGCGGGCGCAAAAGCTCAAACAGACCAATGAAATGCCTATATCATATTCGTGCTAATGAATTTAACTTATGCAAATGTCTTGAAAGTCGCTAGAGAGCAAGTTCTAGACATAGAGAAATGATACCCTTCCATGCAAATTTTGTAATAATTTTCTAGTAAGCTTCTACATACTCACATAAATTATGTTTAGATTCTACCAAATTCAAGGTAAAAGTAAAACAAAAATTATTTTCACGCAGTTAGAAAAACATAAATCTAATTGTATGTCGAATAGTTAATTCGACATAAAATCCTAATACATGTGCGCTTAACTAGGAACATTGCACAAGTCAACAATTTTACTCCAAAATTCAAAATTTAATGATGCATATAAATAAAAAATCCTTACAACACTATGCAAAAGTAAATCTACTAAGGATTTTATATATGAGTAAATATAGAAATACTGATTCCCATAAAAATTCATCCTAATTTGTTATTATTTCTTAGACTTCCCGAGGTATATCCTGTGAAGGGTTCTCACCGGTACTAGGAGGTAAGATGAGATGACATCCTAGACGTCCCTTTCTAAGAAATTATGGTTCAAATTTTCTAACTAATAAACTATCTTTTTGTGCCTTTTTTTGTTTTTTAATTATTTCTGGGTCTTGCTTTACAATAAAACCGGTGTGAAATACCATCACCCCTACTGAAAAGAAAATAGTGCCCCTAAGGTTTTAAAACTAAGAGTAAATAGAGAAGAAACATCCCTGAGGGGAGGCCACATCCGCACCAAGTAGTCCTAACAAAGCAAAACACATGATTTTTTTTGTTTCATTTTTGTAAAATAAAAAGAAAAGACATGAAAGCACGAAAAATAAACATACATGGAAGCAAGAAAAATAATGAGACAGATATAGAGATGAAAGGACAAAAAGGAGGCCTAATCCTCATCATTGTCATCCTTGCTTGGCGGATAGTGATCCAGCATGACTCCAAACTCCCGCAAAATGTGATCCATAGAAGAATCCTGCCGCTGCTCAAGTGCGGTAAATTGACTATCAAAATGTTCAAACCGAGCATCAATACGGGTCTCCATCTGCTCCAACTGAGTGCGTAGAGACCCAAACTGACGATCCCAATAAGTCGAAGGACCAGATGCCGGGGAAGAATACTGCGGTGGTGGGGGTGGAGAACTAGCGGCAGCATGGATGTCAATATTGAGATCAAAGTCTTCACCACCCACCGCCGGTGGCCTACCTCAAACTCACCATCGTGTTGCTGCGCCAAGCCAAGAGCTTGAAGATTCTGAAACTAGAAGTAAATCGGCGTCTGAACGGAGTGCATCAGTGGAAAAGTATCCCATACCCCCTAGCCGCTTGGTGAGATATGTGATGAAGTTCCCACCGTGGACAACTCCCAATCTCACATTTTTGGCCTGATGTCGAAAGAAGATAATGAGCAACTGGTCGAGGTTATGTGGTACCTGATGGTACATACTATATAGACATAGTAGGCCTCGCTTGGTAACCACACCATGGCTGACGTCTCGGCCGGTGAGGGTAATGGTAAGGAGGTTGTGGAGAATACAAAAGGCAGGAGAGATTAGGTGGCTACTATTGGAACATGGTCTTCCGCATCTCCTAGGTTTGAGAATAACAAATCCTATGTGTATTTGATCTTGTGTGTTTAAGTGTGCAGGAAAACAAGTCCACATGACTCAAGGATAACATAAGAAAGTTGCTCCAAAATTTGAAGCCAAAATTCCAACATGCCCGCTAGCACAGGCGCTAGCGCTAGCTCTGATTGAAAAAAATCTTGGAAACAGTTATCGAAGGTGTTAGTGATGTAGGCCCGACCAAATCGATCCTACACGGACGACGAAACCACCAAACTCGTTATGTTCTACGCCCTCTTTACCACACGCTAACAAAACACAGCAGCCACAAATTATTTTATTTATCTTTCGCGCTAACGTACGGTTAGCCACACCGCATTTGGTTCGGATAATGGCTATAGGCCAAAATCCGCTCCGGCTAAAAGGAATAATATTGATTCCGATGAGCTTGGATTTGTACCAAAACAGATCCACCAAAGAAAAGCACGATTCGAAAGTGGTAGGATCTATCCCAACTAGAAAAAGAGCGAGGGTCGCCAATCCTCTCGAGAGTTATCGGAAAACCAAAATGAAAACCACAGATCTATTATAAAAATTACCGCGATAATTAAAGCTTCAAAAATACACGCAAAAATCGTCCACCACAAGACTATCAAAGAAAGGAAGATCTCTTGAGTAGTAATTTTCGTTACCCCTCTCGGAAAAGTAGATCCAAGATGTTGGATCCACAAGAAATGATCGCCTTCCGTCGAGATCTCAAGGAAGCGCACCAAAGATGAAGAACACGTCCGTCTTCCCCGCTTCACGTCGTAGAAGATCACCAAAACCTTTCCTTCTTGCACGAGAATTTTGGAGCCGTGGATGAAAGGAGAAATAAAGAGATGAAAGGTGGTGGAGGAATAATGTGGCGGAGAGAATATGGAGGAAGGAAGAAGAGAGAGGGGGCAGCCGAACCTTAGAAGCAAGGGGAAACCCTCAAGGGGGCGGCATCAATGAGGGAGGAAGAGGGAGAAAGAAGTTTAGGTTTGGGGGCGGGGGGGGGGGGGGGGGGGGGGGGGGGGGAATTATAACTTTCAATTTCATCAAAATTGAATAACATAGGTAGAGTTTTTGGCCTTATATAAGGCGTACATCCAAAAGTTTAATAGCAGCCCCTAACAGTGGCTAAACGCACACCACAAATTAAAAATGACAGAAATAAAATAATATAAATGCAAACCACATAAATAGATAATTGCAGACCATAAACTAGCAAAATAAACTAAATTAAATTCTTGTGGCGTGGTCGAAGATTGTAGTCGTGACCGCTACGGCGCCGCAAGTCTTTGGCCGGCGGTTCAACATCATCATCTTCCACCACTATCCCATGATCACCAAGTGCGCCATGGACATCATCTTCATCACCAAGTTGTCCGTCGTGGAGGCCATCGCCATCAATCCTCCCCCGCTCAAAAGGGCTCATCACCGATGAGTGTGCGGGTAAGTAACTGCGTAGGAGATCCACCTCCGAGGCGGAGAGCCAAGAGTCGTCTGAAGCAGGGCGACCTCGCCACCGGATCAAAAACCTGTGAAAGTCACCGTCGGGAGTGTAAAACACTGCATCCTGCAAAATCCTGTCAGGCAAGAAATCGGTCCGGGGGAACCTAGGAAAGGCGTTAGGCAGAGAAGAGAAACATGTTTTATCACCAGTAGGCAACATACCTCCCGTAGAATCTGAAGGAGAGAGCGATCCAGAAACAATCTCACCCCCACCCCATTTGAATATGTAGTGGAAATATTAAACGGAGAGACAAACAGTTCAGGTGGTGGAGCAACATAAAGCAATAAATCCGAAACGTTAAAAATAGGGAAATTCCCCAATCAGCGAGTAACTTCAATAGATTTGCATTTTCGCCTAGCTTCTTTAAAACCCGAAAAGGACTGGCTCTCCTATTCGCCAATTTTTTTACGGTGCCCAACGACATCCGTTCATGGATTAGATGAACCATTACCAAATCACCAATATTCAAGGGGACTGCTCGCTTATGTAAGTTAGCATTCGATTGATAAATAGAATATTGCTTAGCTAACGTCTCGCTAATGTGCTTATGGAGAGTGTGAACATGCGAGGCGAAGTCCTCTGCAAATTGACTGGATTTTAATGATGGCGGTAGCGGAACCAAGTCAAGAGGCACGGGCTCCTTATATCCATGTACGATCTCATTTGGTGATAATCCGGTGGACCTATTCTTAGAATTATTATAAGCTAGTTGAGCATGAGAAAGAATAAGGTCCCACGTACCCTTATGATCACCCACGAGGCAACGAAGTAAACCACCCAAGCTTCGGTTAACTACTTCTGTTTGCCCATCCGTTTGGGGATGATAGGCCGACAAAAACATAAGTCTAGTTCCCAAAAGCTTCCAAAGTGTTTTCCTGAAATATCTACTAAATTTAACGTCCATATCAGTCACTATCCTTTTGGGGACGCCCCAATGAGCCACGACCTCCTTGAAATACAATTTAGCAACATGTGATGCATCGTTGGTGTTATTGCATGCGATAAAGTAGGCCATTTTGGAAAATCGATCCACTGCGACCAGAATGGAATCGTGTCGCCTAAATGTTAGGGGTAGGACCAATATGAAGTCCATGCTAACGTCCTCCCATGGGACAGACGTAATCGGCAGTGGTGTGTACAGTCCCGCATTGGTCTTGTTACCTTTCGCTAATTGACATACACGGTAACTCCCAATGATTTTATTGACCATTGGTTTGAGGCCTGGCCAAAAGAATTTGTCCTCGACTAGTGTGATAGTTTTATCCCGACCGAAATGTCCACCTAACCCTCCACTATGTAACTCCCATATAATGAAATGGCGTAGCGAGGAACGGGGAATACATAATTGCGTATTCTTAAATAGATAACCGTCACGGATGTAGTATGCATAGATAGTAGAAGGGGAATTGTCCTGAGCGGCTAAATATATATCCTTAAAATCCGGGCATTGAACATATTCATCCTTAATTCTCTCAAATCCTATGACCGTTACTTCCATTGCAGATAATAATAGTGTGGCACGACTAAGAGCGTCCGCCACACGATTTAATGTACCCTTAAGGTTCTTGATAATGAATGTGTACTCCTGAAGGTACGAGACCCATTTGGCGTGCCGAGGGCTGATTTTACTTTGGGAGTTTACAAATTTTAGCGCCTCATGATCAGATAAGATTACAAATTCTTTTGATATAAGATAATGTCGCCAATGTTGAAGACAACGTATGACGGTATAGAACTCACGAACATAATTGGAGTAATTTAATTTTGGGCCCACAAGCTTCTCACTAAAGTAACCTATCGGATGTCCCTCTTGACTTAAAACTCCTCCAATTCCTATCCCAGATGCGTCACATGATAATTCAAACACCTTGCTAAAATCCAGCAACCGTAGTAGTGGGGATTCCGACATCTGTTCCTTAATAATTTGAAATGCAGTAGTGGCCGCTTTAGTCCACTTAAAATCACCCTTCTTCATGCATTCAATGATTGGTGACATGATACTAGTAAAATTGCGAATAAACCTTCGCTAAAATGTGGCCAATCCATGAAAACTTCTAACCTCTAGGATATTTTTTTGGTTTCGGCCATTCTCGAATAACTTGGACCTTTTTAGGGTCAACATGAATACCTTCGGAACTCACTATGTATCCTAGAAACTCTACGGAAGTCACACCAAATGAGCATTTTTTAAGATTAATAAATAAAATTTCTTGGCGCAATGTTGTAAGGATTGTCCTTAAATGTTCTTCATGGTCCATCGGCGAGAGGCAAAATACTAAGATGTCATCGAAATAGACCACTACAAATTTACCCATATATGGTTTAAATATTTGTGTCATCAACCGCGAGAAAGTACTCGGTCCGTTGGTGAGCCCCTATCCAAGCACCATCCACTCATAGAGCCCATCCTTAGACTTAAATTGCATTTTCCATTTGTCTCCCTCCCGTATCTGTATTTGGTGGTAACCAATTTTAAGATCCAACTTTGAGAAGATGGTGGCTCCATATAACATATCTAATAAATCGTTCGAACGTGGGATGGGAAACCTATATTTAAGAGTAATTTTATTTATGGCTCGGTAATCTACACACTATCTCCAAGACGTATCTTTTTTTGGGACCAAAAGTGCAGGGACGGCACATGGACTCTTACTATGGCGGATATATCCCTTTGCTAATTAATCTGAAATTAAAGTTTGTAATTCATTATGTGCGGCGGGATTGAGCCGATAATGGGGGAGATTAGGCAATGATGAGCCCGGGATGAAATCAATCTCGTGTTGGATTTCCCTCATGGGTGGCAACTTAGATGGTAAGTCCACCGGGTAGACGTCCTTATACTCTTCCAAAAGTGTTCGCAGAGATAACGGTAGGTTCTCTAAAGATGGTGAATCATCCTTAGCTTGTAGACATACTAAAGCATAGATGACACCATTCAAGAAGGTTTGACGCTCTAGTTCCTTCCTACTTATCAAGCCTATTATTTTCTTTTCCGCAGGCACAATTGTGTCTTTGGAGGCAATCGACAGATCCTTAGGCGATGTGGGTTTCAAGATAATGATCTTACCATTAAACTTAAACTCTTATGTGTTGGCTCATCTGAAGTGGGTCACGGCATAATCATAAAGCCACGGTCGTCCTAGTAGTACATGACAAACATCCATGGGGATGACGTCGCACCACACCTTGTCGATATAGCTCACCGTAAGCGACACGAGACAACATTTAGAGACTGCAATAGACGTTTTGTTTACCCACACTATTTTATACGGATGGGGGTGCAGTTCAGTGACTAAATGCATACGAGTGATAGCGTTCTCCGAAATGACATTCATGCTACTACCGCTATCTATTATTAATTTACACCACTTCTCACCGCTTTTAAAATTCAAAGAAAAGATATTCGTCCGATTATACTCATC
Organism: Dactylorhiza incarnata; assembly: GCA_033032865.1. Classification (NCBI taxonomy): domain Eukaryota; kingdom Viridiplantae; phylum Streptophyta; class Magnoliopsida; order Asparagales; family Orchidaceae; genus Dactylorhiza; species Dactylorhiza incarnata. The sequence continues at coordinate 8,944,169 of JAWHQI010000068.1, forward strand.
CGACGCATGCGGTGTGGCCAAGATACACCTCATAACCATCATATAAGATTCATCTTAAATATCACTCGGATCGGCATCAGATTCATTGTCGGCCTCATAGACGATCTCGGTGGGTTCAGACGTGGAGTCTAATAGTGCTAGTGGTTTACTCTTAGTGGGGCACTCACTAGAGTAATGCCCTTGGATCCCGCAAGAATAACACGTGGCATTAGTCTTATTAATCCATCCTACCGGAACTCTCTAACCAGTGGGATTCCTAATGTTCCTAGCGGTAATGACTACAGAATGTGAATCAGTCGATTGAAACCTTCCTTTGTCCCTCATGGAGGATGAAGGTGGGGCTCTTAAAAGAGACTTTCCTTTCTGGAATGCTCGTCCCTTGGACTTGTAAGCGTTGTGCTTCTTTATGTCTAAAGCAACATTGAATGTCGTGTTAAGGTCCGTATGACAATAACGCAAGAGCTTGCCATGGATCTTTGGGTTGAGTCCCTTACGAAAACGAGATAGTGTAACTTCGGGCATTTCCCGGACGTCACACTGCACCATCACATCTTTAAGGAGTCCCATATACTCCGCTACCGATTTGCTCCCCTGACGATGGGTGGCTAACTCATCGAATATTTGGGTTCGGTGATACGCAGGGACATATTGGTCAGACAGGAGTGCTTTCATGGCAGCCCACCCAATTGGGGGTGCTACATTTACGGTACCTAGACGCCTCTCTTCGTTCAACCAGAATGTTTTGGCCCTACCCAGAAGCATCATTCGTGCAACCCACACCTTCTCACCATCAGTCAGATTTTTCCACTCAAAATAACACTCGATCTCCATAATCCAGTCAAAAAAATACTTGGGGTTCACCCATACCATCGTATGACGGTGGATCAATTTTCACGGCTCTAGTTACATCGAACTCATAAGGAGCTCGAGGCGCTTGCTCATCATCCTGATTACGTGGATGGTTTGGTCTCCCATCATGTTGGTTGGCAACGGGATTACGAGGCGCTGCTTGATTTAATGCTAACCCTTGTATTAATAGTGTGAGTGCATCGAACTTAGCGTTAAACTCGTCCCGAAGCTCCGCAATTGTTGTCGGAGCGTGCTCGTCCTCATGGTCGTCTGCCATGGTGGAAGTGGTTGGGAGATACTCCGTGCCAAGACTAGTGCTCATGAACAGGACAAGGGATTTTTTTATTGTATTTTCTGCAGAATCTTTTTTTATTTTTTTACTAAATGCAGACCAGAATTTTAGATCAGGGTAAAAATTTTATGAGAGATAATTTTATTCCCACCTATTAACTAAGGTAAGTGTTGGAACAACCCTATTTCTGATTTGGGCTAGGATCACTATCTGTTGACTAAGGACAAAGTTGACCCCAATGTATAGTTTATGGGTCAAGAGTTTAGGCTGTTAGAACTAGAGATTTCATTCAGATTCTGTGTTCGACGAACTCCATACTGCGCTCGACAAACGGCTATCTGCGTTTGACGAACGACAAGCTCTCTGCATTCGACGAACGGCGTGTTCTCTGCGTCCGATGAATGGCTATCTGCGTTCGACGAATGGTGCTCTGCGGTCGACGAAAGATATTCATTCTGCGCTCAGCCCAAATCTCAGCGGTCGACGATCCCGTCTCAGCGGTCAAAGAATTTCTCTAAGTGCAGCGCTCGACTAAATTATATTCAGCGGTTGACGAACAGATTGGTTCAGCGGTCGACGCTTTTGCTCCAGCTCAGCGGTCGACGCTTTTGCTCAAGCTCAGCGGTTGACGCTTTTTCTCCAGCTCAGTGGTCGACGCTTTTGCTCAAGCTCAGCGGTCGACGATTTTATCCAGGCTCAATGGTCGACAAATACTTCCGTTCGACGAACTCAAGTCTGCGTTCGACAAACACCTTCAGATCGACTAAAGTTCTCACATATCAACAAAATTAATTATTCCAGCAAGATTCATTTGAGGCCGACGAAGTAAATTTTGTGTTCGACGAAATTCTTGAGGTCGGCGAATCTGCGTTCGACGAATTTTACACAGATCGAAGAATTCTTATTTAAAGTTCAGAAATTTCAGAAGGATTATATTCATTTCATTCTCCGAACTCAGATCGACTACAGCAACGGTTCTTTCTATCAGATCAAGTAAGGAAAATATATTTCCTTTATTTATTCCAAGATTATAGCCGTTGACATTCCTCGGAAAATGACATTTCATGGAAAAGGAAAGAGATTTACGGTGCAGCAGATTTATGTTTTCAAAATAGCTTTTCAGATATATTTATTCCTTAATATAAGGGATTTGCAATTAATGTCTGTCAGAGATTTTCAAAAGAAAAGGAAAGAAGATATAGCAGATTATTCTACACAGCAGCTTTTCACGACAGAATCAATACAGAAGAAAACATTTTTGCTGTATAGAGAAAAAGGAAAAAAAGGAGACAGGAAGAACAGAAGAACAAAATCACATAGATCTTCATCTTCTTCCTCCGCCAGCAGCTCTTACATACTGAGAACGTCATCAACACCTCTCTCAGTCATCAGCTGCAAGTACATATCTCCAAAGAGCAACAAAAAATCTGAGAAGCATTCTTGTCTTTCAGATTTACCAGCTACAGGAAGATCATTTCTTCCAAGAAAAGCTCCAGCCAATCTGCAGTCAAACAACTTCATATCAGACAGAGGAAGCTTTTCAACATACATCCACTAGAGTCTTCTCTCAGCATCTTGACAGAGAAGAACATCTAAACCCCTCTCCATCCCATCATGTACAGGGATAAAACTCCCTTCAAAAGTTTACCTCTTGGTGGCAAGACACCTTATCAAAAAATCCTGCTTGGTTTTTGGGCACCTTATCAAAAGCTCATTGGTGTGAGGGCACATGATCAAAAATCCTAGTGGATTCCTACCGAGGGTGGTAGAAGAGTAGACGTACCCAAGTTTAGTAGGGAACTACTATAGATCCTTGTGTCTTATGTATTTGTTTTACTTTTCTATGTTTGTGCTGTGTGCCTTCTTTGTGTTTGTTTTTATTGCTCACTCTCTATACACATATACATATCACTATTTTTAATTCCGCAATAAAACTAAGGGAAAAAGTTTTAAACTCTATTCACCCCCCCCCCCCCCTCTAGAGTTAATTTAAGATCTAACCTCCACTTTCAATTGGTATCAGAGGGAGGTCGATTACTTCAATTTCTTGCAAATGATACTCAATTGAACACTTTCAATTGGTATCAAAGCATATCAATTGGACTTTCAGTTGGTATTAGAGGAAGTTGATTCTTTACAGGCTAACACCTGAATCACAAAGATCAATTAGATCTTAAATTATTTTAGAGTTTTTATTTTATTTATTTTTCTGTTAAAACTCATGGCACAAAACAAAGAGTATTCGAGCACAAGACCTCCTATGTGCAATCTCAATAAGTTTGCACTATGGAAAGCAAGGATTAGGTTGTACATGAACTCAATTGATGAAGAAATATTTAATGTTATTTTAACACAGCCTCCAACACCTACAGCAGCAACTAGTGCTGAAACCACAACTACCAACAATGTTGTCCCACCTCCTGAATGGACAGAAGCACAGAAAAAGCAAAGGAGTGCTGATGCAAAAGCCATGAACATTCTGGCTCAAACAATGTCTGATGACATTTTTCAGAGAGTGTCGAATGCACCTCAGCAAGAGAAATATGGATTTCTCTCAACAATATGGTTGAGGGATCTGCTGATGAAAGGAAGGACAGAAGGTCCCATCTCATTTCTCAATATGAGAATTTTAAGAAAGGAGAATATGAAAGTGTGGATGATATGTACAATAGGCTCAGCCTCATAATAAATGAGATGAAGACCTTGGATAAAGTGATCTCTATCACTGAGATCAATGACAAGATCTTAACGTGCTTCCCCAGCACATGGGATTCTAGGATCTGGCCAATCAAGGAAGCCAGAAGCCTCAATGAGATTACTACTGAAACATTGTTGGGCGAGCTCAAATCCTATGAGCAGCTCATCAAGTCCAGAGAAGCTGAATAGTCCACTTCATCTCCAACAACAAAGAAGGAAAGGAACATAGCTTTTAAAGCAGCTGAAGAAGAAGAAAAATCTCCAAGAGATGAGGAGTTCATGAGCCTACTTGCCCAAAGATTCTACAAGATGGCAAGAAAAGATTTCAGGAGAAAGTCATCCAGGAGCTATGAAAAACCAAGGTATGACAAAGCTCCATCTAAAGAAGTTATATGTTTTGGTTGCAGGAAACCAGGACACTTTGCACCTGACTGTCCAGAGAATCAAAACAAGAAGGAAAAGAGAAAAGAAAAAGAAGAAAGAGGACACTCCAGCAAGTCTTCCTCCCACAAGCACAGAAAGAAGGGAAGAGGATTTGTAGCACAAACTTGGAGTGACACTAAATTAGAATAGTCATCCAGTTCTTCAGATGATGAAGAAGAAAAAAAAGAAAATGACCAATGCTTGATGGCCATTTATGACTCAGGCAGTTAGTCAGGAAATGCATCATCATCCTGTGATGATGAAGATAATGAAGAAGAGAAGAACTTCTACATGATGGCAATCAATGCCTCAGCCAACAATTCTGATGAAGAAGAATCAGAAGCAGAAGATGATGCAGATCAGGTAATATCTAACTTTGATTTTACTTTAGTTGAATTCAAAGATGAATTTAAGGTTCTTTGCTTAGACTTAATTAAATCTGAGAAAGAAATAATCTCACTCAGACATAAGCTAGCTGAAATGAATAATTTAAGTGAAGAGAATGTAAATCTTAAGAAAGATTTGGCTACCTCTAGGGAACATATTATTCTCATTGAGAGCAAGTTGTCTGAAGCCAAGAAGTTTGAAGAATCCCTCAATGGGAGAAGCATCAAACTGATGAACATTACAAGCACAATAAATGCTAGACTTAATAGCAAACTAGGCTTGGGTGCTTCATCAAGTGAGCCACATCTAATTAAGAAGAACATACTCTCTACACCCATAAAAATCATCTCTGCTAAGAGCAAAGAGGTTGTAGATGAAAATAAAAACATTTCAAGTAAGACTGTCGAGAATAGCAGAATTCAGCAGAATTCGTCGAATGGAGCTCGACGAAATGTATCCACTTCGTCGAACGGAGCTCGGCAAACTCTGAAGACAGATTTTCAATATAGTCATTATATGAACGGCGCTCGATGAAATCTCAGTCATTCATAGAATGGCGCTCGATGAACTCAGCCCAGTTCGTCGAACTGAAACTATACAGCAAATCCGAACAATTCTTATTCTTCACATTCTAAGAATCCTTTCACTGAATGGATAATACCTCCAAGGAGATATCATCCACAAGGTTATAAGGTCCAACCTGAAATGTCTTTTATTTTAGATTTTTGTGGAAATACAAAAAGACCCAAGGTAGTCTGGGTCAAGAACAAATAAATTATTTTTCTGTTTTTGCAGGTACACAACTGTCCAAGAATAAATGAGAAATGGTATTTGGATAGTGGCTGCTCAAAGCATATGACAGGAAACACGGCCAACCTGAACAACTACAAGGCAAAGCTTGGACCAAAAGTTATATTTGGAAACTCCAACTGTGGACAAACAAAAGGCTATGGAAAAGTCAAGGTTGGAGAAGTCACCTTCAAAGAGGTAGCTTATGTCAAGGGACTGAAGCACAACCTCATCAGCATAAGTCAATTATGTGATAAAGGGTATCAGGTAACATTCAATAAATTTAAATGCCTTATTAAATCTTTTGATAATATTATTGTTTTATCAGGTATTAGGCAAGTTAATACGTATTTAGTAAATTTCAATTCATCTAAATCAGAAATTTGTTTATTTAATGAATTATGCAAACCTGGTGAACTTTGGCATAAGAGATTAGGACATGTAAACCTTAGGACCATTGCTAAATTATCTAAGGACAATCTTGTTAGAGGTTTACCATCAGTTTCATACAAGAAAGAAGGTCTTTGTAGGGCCTGTCAACTAGGCAAGCAAACTAAAAATAGTTTTAAATCATTATCTAAAAGTGATTCACCTAGAATCTTATATTTGCTATATATGAACCTTTTTGGACCTATTGAAACAAAGAGTTTAGGGGGGAAGTCTTACACTCTAGTTATTGTAGATGACTTCTCTAGATTCACTTGGGTATTCTTTTTGAGAGAAAAGTCAGATAACTTTAAAGTTCTTACAGACTTTCTTAAGAGCATACAGATTGAGTACTCTACTCATATTGCATTGATCAGAAGTGATCATGACACTGAGTTTGATTCTCTTCTCATGCAAGAATTCTGTGAGAAGGAAGGTATCAGACATTGCTTCTCAGCTCCTAGAACTCCTCAACAAAATGGGGTAGTTGAAAGGAAAAATAGAACTCTAATTGAATCAGCAAGAACATTACTTGAAGATGCTAATTTGCCCCTATCTTTTTGGGCAGAGGCTATTAGCACAACAAACTATGTGTTTAATAGAAGTTTGATACACAAACTTAAGGGCAAGACTCCTTATGAGTTACTTAAAGGGAAGAAACCTAAAGTTAATTATTTTAGAACATTTGGCTGTAAATGTTTTGTTCACAATAATGATAAAAAATACCTTAAGAAATTTGAACCAAAATCTGATGAAGGAATTTTCTTAGACTATTTTTTAGTCAGCAAGGCATATAGGATTTATAACAAATCTTCTCTTAAAGTAGAAGAATCTATGCATGTTTCCTTTTATGAAACTAACATGTTTTACAAGGAGAAGAATTCTTCTACCATAGAAAATTTGCAAGTACCTACACTATGTGAGCAACTAGATCAATTAACTCTATAGAAAGAAGGATTTCCAAATCCTGTATAGCAGGAAAGTGAAGAAAGTGAAGAAGAAAATCATCCAGATTTTGCTGACAGTTCAAATCAGATAACAGCAGAACATCTTCCACAGGATATAACAGCTGAACAAATTCCCCAAGTGGAAATCATTGATGAACCCACTCCAACTGTTGATCACATCACAGTTAGAGATCATCCAATATCTCAAATTATTGGTGATATTTCAGCAGGTGTGCAAACAAGGCATCAAGTAAATCAGAATATGATGCATACATGTTTTCTCTCTCAGATTGAACCTCAATCCCTACAAGATGCAGAACAAGATCCCAACTAGATCATTGCTATGCAAGAGGAGCTCAATCAGTTTGAGACAAACAAAGTTTGGGAATTGGTTCCTAGACCAAAGAATCATCCAGTCATTGGAACTAAGTGGGTCTACAGGAATAAACTAGATGCAGATGGCAACATTGTGAGAAACAAAGCTAGACTAGTAGCTCAAGGATACTCACAGGAAGAAGGAATATACTATGATCAAACTTTTGCACCAGTTGCAAGGTTAGAAGCAATCAGAATCTTTCTTGCATTTGCAGCATACAAGAAATTCAAGGTTTATCAAATGGATGTAAAGAGTGCATTCTTGAATGGAGAAATCAAAGAAGAAGTCTATGTGGAACAACCACCAGGTTTCATCTCTCCAACTCACTCTTCTTTTGTATTTAAGCTTAAGAAAGCTCTCTATGGTCTTAAACAAGCTCCCAGAGCATGGTATGAGACCTTAGCTAGTTTTCTTTTAGAGAATAAATTCTGTAGAGGCAAAGTAGATAAAACTTTATTTTTCAGGATACATAAAAATCAAACTCTACTAGTTCAAATATATGTAGATGACATTATCTTTGGCTCTACTGATTCAAACTTATGCAAAAGATTTTCTAATCAAATGCAATCTAAATTTGAAATGAGTTGTATGGGTGAATTATCATGCTTCCTTGGTCTTCAAGTGAATCAAACTCCAAATGGAATCTTCATATCCCAATCTAAGTATGCTAAGGAATTAGTGATAAGATTTGGTATGTCTGATTCTTCCACCATGAAAATACCCATGCCCTCTAATGTTATTGTTGATACTGATGAATCAGGGAAACCTGTTGATCAGAAAGTATATAGTGCAATTGTTGGCTCATTACTTTATTTAACAGCAAGTAGGCCAGATATAATGTTTGATACTTGTATTTGTGCTAGATTCCAAGTTAACCCCAAAGAATCTCACCTAATTTTATTAAAAAGAATTTTGAGATATATAAAGGGTTGCCCTAATCTAGGACTTTGGTATCCAACAGCATCCGAATTTGAATTAACTGGACTCTCAGATTCAGATTATGCTGGATGCAGAGTAGACAGGAAAAGCACATCAGGAACTTGTCAGTTTCTTGGTGATAGGCTTGTGTCTTGGTTTTGTAAGAAAAAAACATTTGTGTCTACATCAATAGCTGAAGCTGAATATATAGCTGCAGGCAGTTGCTGCTCACAGATATTGTGGATATAAAATCAGCTCCTAGACTATGGTGTCAACTTAAATAATTCAATTATATGTTGTGATAATACTAGTGCAATATCTATAGCAAAAAATCTAGTTCTCCATAGTAGGACTAAACACATAGAGATTAGGCACCACTTCCTTAGGGATAATGTGGATAAAAACAAAATCTACCTACAATTCATCTCTACTGATTTGCAAAGAGCTGACATTTTCACCAAGCCCTTGGATGAAAAGAAACATATATTCTTTATAAATCAGCTAGGTATGATAAATGGAGACTCAATCTGTTTAAAAAAATTAAGTTTTCTACTTACCCATCTCTTCATTGAACTGAGCTCGACGAAATCAAGTTTTTCGTCGAACGGAGATCGACGAAGTCATCAAGTTCGTCGAACCGAGATCGACGAAAACTCATTTTTCGTCGAACCCAGTTTTCTGAAGCTTCTTTTTATTTCAGCCTGTCATCATTAATCAAATTTTTTTTAGCTGAATGCCTACAGAATTGTTTCTCTTTCTAGTTCCCTTTCACTTGATCTCTATTTTATTGTGCAGGAACACTATCAATGATAATCTTGCATCCTTCCCTACCTCCATCAAATGTCCCTTCTTCAAGAGGCCTAGCGTCATGCCTTCCTGAAACTAAGCAGGGGGAGAAGTTTTTATGAACAAGATCCATTTGATGCAGTGTTTGCTCAGGGAGAGTTATTCTATAAACAAGGCAAAAGGAGAAAGATGAAGAACCTCCAGTCTCAGGGGGAGACACTCTAAGGGGGAGATGCCTTCAGAAATGGCAAGATGACAAGCAAAGCTAATCAAAATTATAAAGCTGTTCAGATTAGAAAGCAGATTGTAGTATTAGAAAGCAGATTCAGAATACAATTTTGGATTAGTTGAAAGAAGCAGCAGATAACATATTTAGAATATAAAGATTCAGTTCAAATCAAATTCAGAAAGCTGATTTACATAGCAGATATAGTTCAGTTACAGATCAAAATTTAGAACAATACAGTTCAGACAATTTCAGAATTCAGAAAGAAAGAATTCAGAGAAAATCAAAGGTTCTGATTGTATTTCTATCAGTTTTATTTTCATTGAAATGTTTCAAAACTCAGAGTACTATTCATTTTATATCTGATAAAATATTTAAGATATATCAGATATATTCATGTTCTGTTGTTTTTGCAGTATTAGTGTTTGTTTATTTTCAATTTGTGTCAAATAGTGTCCTAACCCAAATAGGGGGAGATTGTTGGAACAACCCTATTTCTGATTTGGGCTAGGATCACTATCTGTTGACTAAGGACAAAGTTGACCCCAATGTATAGTTTATGGGTCACGAGTTTAGGCTGTTAGAACTAGAGATTTCATTCAGATTCTGCGTTCGATGAAATCCATACTGCGTTCGACGAACGACTATCTGCGTTCGACGAACGGCAAGCTCTCTGCGTTCGATGAATGGCATGTTCTCTGCGTTCGACGAACGGCTATCTGCGTTCGATGAACGGTGCTCTGTGGTCGATAAAAGATGTTCATTCTGCGCTCGACCAACAGCTTAATACTTCAGAGATCGACGAATTTATCCAGGCTCAGCGGTCGACGAATCCTTCCCTTCGACGAACTCAAGTCTCCGTTCGACGAATCTTCAATAGAGGCTCAGAACGACGAATCAAATGATCAGGTCGACGAACGTGAAGCTGAGCTCGACGAAATATCTGCAGTATTATTTTATATCATTCTCAGCTCGACTAATATGCTGTCAGAGTTATTAAAGCAATATTTATTATTTCTATTTATATATTTCTATATATATTGCTGCCTTAACAATATAGCCGTTGCGGTATTAATTAATAGAGCCGTTGCAGCAAAGCTAAAGACGACAACTTATGTTCTCGAGGATCTGGGAAATGAAAGAGATATTATTTCTATCCTTTCCTGTCGGCAAGAAATCAAATCAGCCTAAAGCTCTCCAGAATATATACAAAGAAAAGAGCAGAAGAAGAACAGCAGATAATATAGAACAGCTAGCAGGCAAAACAGGAAGAAGAGAAAAAGAAGAACAACAACAAAAAGAAGAAGCAGATCAAAATATATTATATCTTCTTTTTTCTAAACTCTTTCTTGCAGATCATCTATATCCTGAGACACCAAATCAATATCAATTGCTCAGGATCAAAACTGTAGAAGAGGAAGAAGAAAAGAGTATTTGCAATCTAGAGAAGGAGCTCCATCCACAAGCTGTCATCAATCTAAATCAGACAGGGGGAGCTTTCTTCAACATCATCATCATCAAGATCCAACTCAACTACCAATCAGGATCTTCAAGTGTCTTCTTAGAAAGAGAAGAACAACATATCTTTTATTTTCTTTTATTCCTCTCCATCTTGTAAAGGGTTATAACTCCCTTCAAAAGTTAACTCCTGGTGTCAGGCCACCTTAGCAAAAACCTGCATCTTGGTTTTGAGCACCTGGTCAAAAGCTCTATGGTGTGTGGACACCTTATCAAAATCACCTTGGTGTGAGGGCACCTTATCAACAACCTCTTAGTGGATTCCTACCAGTGGGTAGAAGAGTAGATGTACCCAGATTTTGGGGAACTACTATATATCTTGTGTCATCTGGATGTTTGCTTGTTTGCTTTGTTTTATTTCTTATTTCTTGCTGTGATTACTTATGCACTCTTACTGTTTGTGTTTATTACTCATACAACACTCACATAGCTCATATATTTATTTTAAAGTAAACAAAAACAAGAGCCTTAATATTTAAGAACTAAAACTCCTTTCAATTGGTATCAAAGCATATCAATTGGACTTTTAGTAAGTAAATTTTTTTTCTTACAGACAATAATAAGTAGAATTTCCAGAAATATTTTTAGAATTTCGCTAAAAAAATGGAAATTTTAGACCGCTATTCGCAGACCGGAGAAATTTTATTTTTAAATTTTGAGTGCCAAATCGTGTGAAAATTATGAGTGTCGTCGTTCTACGAAATTTCTAAGGAATTCGTCAATTTAGAAATTGGCACGAACCAGGCTCTGATACCAAATTGATGTTGGCCCGACCAAATCGATCCTACACGGACGACGAAACCACGACTCTCATTACGTTCTATGCCCTCTTTACCACACGCTAATGAAACGCAGCAGCCACAAATTATTTTATTAATCTTTCGCGCTAACGTACGGGTAGCGACACCACACTTGATTTGGAGAATGGCTATAGGCCAAAATCCGCTCCGGCTAAAAGAAATAATATTGATTCCGACGAGCTTGGAGTAGTACCAAAACAGATCCACCAAAGAAAAGCACGATTCGAAAGTGGTAGGATCTATCCCAACTAGAAAAAGAGCGAGGGTTGCCAATCCTCTCGAGAGTTATTGGAAAACCAAAACGAAAACCACAAATCTATTATAAAAATTACCGCGATAATTAAATCTTCGAAACTCCACGCAAAAATCATCCACCACAAGACTATCAAAGAAAGGAAGATCTCTTGAGTAGTAATTTTCGTTGCCCCTCTCAAAAGAGTAGATCCGAGATGTTGGATCCACAAGAAATGATCGCCTTCCGTCGAGATCTCCGGGAAGCGCACCAAAGATGAAGAACACATCTGTCTTCCCCGCTTCACGCCGTAGAAGATCACCAAAACCTTTCCTTCTTGCACGAGAATTTTGGAGCCGTGGATGAAAGGAGAAATAGAGAGATGAAAGGTGGTGGAGGAATTGTGTGGCAGAGAGAATATGGACGATGGAAGAAGAGAGAGAGGGGGGGTGGCGAACCTTAGAAGCAAGGGGAAACCATCAAGGGGGCGGCGACAATGAGAGAGGAAGAGGGAGAGAGAAGTTTAGGTTTTTTTTTGGGGGGGGGGGAATTATAGCTTTTAATTTCATCAAAATCTAATAACATAGGTAGAGTTTTTGGCCTTATATAAGGCGTACATCCAAAAGTTTAATAGCAGCCCCTAAAAGTTGCTAAACGCACACCATCAATTCAAAATGACAGAAATAAAATAATTTAAATGCAAACCACATAAATAGATAATTGCAGACCATAAACTAGCAAAATAAACTAAATTAAATTCTTGTTGCGTGGGCAAAGATTATAGTCGTGACCGCTACGGCGCCGCAAGTCTTTGGCCGGCGGTTCAACATCATCATCTTCCGCCACTATCCCATGATCACCAAGTGCGCCATGGATGTCATCTTCATCACCAAGTTGGCCGTCGTGGAGGCCGTCGCCATTAGTTAGCGCCCGGCGATAACAACTAACACAGGCGGTAGCAGCTGGCATAGGAGGTAGCGCAAAGCACAAAAGGAAGGCATCCGACTTGCTTAAAATGAAGGATTCTCACGCGGAGAATATTGCCTAATCTGGGATAGCGCCGACGGTAGCGATAGCGTAGGCGCTAGCTCCAAGGCTATAAAAAGGACCCCTTGGATCCGTCTTCTTCATCCTCTTGAGATCCTAAATCCAGAGCTTCGTGCCACAACATAGAGAGGAAGGTTCTGAGAGAAACTCCCACAAATCCATGTAGGCTTAAGGAGATCCGTGGAGAAGATTTCAACACGCGTTATCGTCGTGATGAAAGACCGCATTGACTACGAGCATACTCTGCGGGTCTTCGTATACTTCTCCAAGAGATCCATATAGGGAGTTTTTATATTGTTGTTGTTATTTCATTTATCCATCTCTTTTAAATCGTGTAGTCAATTCGCCTCGTGTTGGCGACTAGGTCTGGGTAGGACTTAGGGCAGAAATTCGCCTCGTGTTGGCGATTAGGTCTAGGGTGTAGGTCTACGGGATGCTCGAGGCCATATACGGGGAAGGGTTGGCTAGAGCGGCTTGAGGTCGTATCCGGGGAAGGATCGACTAAAGCCAACCGGTTCGTGGGGATACGAGTCGGTATAGAAAACAAAAAGAGTTTTTCATATTGCGCTTTGATTTCTAGCGTCATTAAAATCAAATTTTGTAATCAATTTTATTAACAATAATCATGTCTCTCTTTGTGTAATAAAATTGATTTGATCTTCATTTCTGTAAATTGTTTACTATCCTCTCCTTCATTATAAAACAATTTAGATCTTTATTCAAAATCACTATTTTGATCTCTTATCATAAGCAAATATTTCAAAATATAAGAAAAAGTTTTAAGACCCTTATTCACCCCCCTCTAAGGGCGCCTACCGATCCAACAAGTGGTATCAGAGCGGTTTTATTCCAATCGGCTTAACAACCGGGAATAATGGCATCTCATGATCTCGCTTCTACTAGTGGGGTAAATTTTTATGAAGAAGAAAAATCTCTTAAACCACTTTTATTTGAAGGCTGAAATTATAAAGGATGGAAAATAGTAATGGAAAATTTTCTTAAAGCATTAGATGAAAAAGTTTAGAATATTACTATTAAAAAGCCACCTAGCGTATTTAATAAAAACGAAATGGTTTTAAACGTAAAATCTATGAATAGTCTATTTTATGCGTTAGATCAAAATATTTCCAAACTCATTCATACTTTTCTTACTGCATACAAGATGTGGAATTTTCTTGAGATAACTTATGATTCTCCATCTACAGGTATAAAACAAACGCAAGAAATGGAGAACATAAAAGCTTGCACAGGTGTTCAAGAAATCTCCTCACATGATGAATCCATAGAATGCACATCTAGCATAAGGGAAGATGAAAACTCATCCATGGAAGAGGAATGCAATAATGATGAAAAAGGAACTTCATGTTCAAACCAGACCTCATCCACAAGCGCTGTAAGGAAATCAAAATCCCTTATCATTTGTAATTCAATTTCTACGCAACAATTGCTACAAATTACTAAACGTAAGATTAAGAAATTAAAAAGGGCTTATGCAAAACTATGTTTAGAAAATAAAACTTTGAAGGCAAATGTGAATATAGAATCAAAAAATGATGTGTTTGAATCTCCATCATGCTCTTTAATTGAAATTTCAAAGCCTTGTTTTGATTGTTATACTATTAAAGAAAAATTCAAGTAATTCAAGGATTTTGAAAAAGAACTTTTAATTTCAAAAGAGCATAATGAAAAATTAGTAAATGATAATATTTTATTTAATAAACTAGAATCATTAAAACTATTTGTGCAAAATTTTACAAGTAATAAAAAATCTTTAATTTCTAGTTTATCATCTAACATGTGTAAGACTTCTACTAGTATTATAAAATCTATTAAACATGCACATAGTTGAATATTTAATCATAAAAGCATAATGAACTCTAACCCTCATTATATATCTCCCAAATTAAATTCATATGTGGACAAATTTCCTATGAAAAATAATTTCAAAAGTCTTTATTATTCTAAGCCTAATTTTAATGAATATGGAAATTTGATGCATAATATTAAATCAAAATATGAATGGAGACCTAAAATAAAAAAAATGAAACATTAACTCCACTTGAAAGGATTCATTCATTTTTGTCTCCTCAAAAATTATCACGCTATATTTGGGTGCCCAAAGGAACCATTACACTTGGTTCCCTTTGGATACCCAAATCTCTTATCTACTAGTATCATTCATTTGCATGAGGTAGAAATAAATCAAAATGAATTACAAAATACTCTACTTCATGATATGTCTAATGTTCCATTTTATTTTTTTGTTCTCTTTTTAACCCATCATGTCTTGGTCATCTAATATAATATTTGAAATTTGACTTTGTCCCCTAAAACCTAAATGAAGTTTACAAATCAATGTAAATCAAAAGTAAAAGTCATGTTTTCATTTATAAATGACCAATCTATTACTATTAAAATCATTGCCTATAAGCACTTTAGCCTTCATCAACAAATTTGGAGAATTAACATGTAACAATGTGTGGACAACTTCTCACGAACTCTTTAAAACACACGAATCATAATTTGGGTTTTGACCTCATGAGTTAAAATTTAACTTCCGCAAATTTTTGCATTTTCTTCAAAAAATTTCACTGTATTAGATAGGTCTTATATTGCTCAGTCATAATTAAGTGAAATCGGAAATAAAATCTAAGAAAATTCAGGCCAAATACTCATAATACGCACTCTCTGTGAGCTAACGCAAGCGCTAAGACCTACCGCCGATGTAAGCTCGAGTGTCAAATATTTGGTGTTTTTTAAATTTTGAAAATTTACTAAAAATATGTTATTTTATATGTACTACCTATTTTTATCTTTATGTGATTGTGTGTTTTTTGAAAAATCAAATACAAAATTCCAAAATACAAAAATACAAAAAATATGTCTTTGCTTATTTCTTTAAGGTTTTATTAAAATAATAAAGATTTCTATGTTTCATTCCTTTCGCGAAAATGACAAGCATGTTCTTTTAGACTTGGCTAAAAATGTTTAATTTAAAATCTCAAGTTTTCTAAACATTATTTTGGCTTGTCATGCTTAGAATTTAATCTTGTTATGAGCAATGAAAAATTCTATAGTGAATTTTGTTGGATTGCATTTGTATGCCTCTACGTATGAGTAATGTGTTATGTTTGATAATGATCTCTTTACACTCACACTTTTTGGTAGACTACATGTGCCCATAATTCTTAATCCTACATGATTGTGTTGTGTAGTAGCTTACAATATTAAGATGTCTATCTCTATTACCTACACATTATTCAAAACTTTGTTGCACATATAGAAGTGAAATTACAAAATTATAAGTGTTCGCAAAAAACAAGTGAATTCGGAGAACTTTGTCTTGCTCAAAAAATTCAATAATAAAATGACAAAGATAACTCCACCAAGCACTACTTGAATCTCCTGGTAAGTCTTCATATGCATTGTGAGGTTGAGCACCTTGGAAAGAATTGTAAAGTGTCTTGTGCAAACTAATTTTAATACACTTTTATTATGTACATCGGATCACAAAAAAAAACTCTTATTGAAAATAAAATATGTGATCCCCCAAGCACTACTTCGCTCCGTGATAAGTCTTAATGAGCATTGTGTGGGAGAAGCACCTTGGTAGTTGTACTTTTTGTGCTTTTTATCAATTCTAGAATTAATGTGTAGAAGTAGTTAAAAAGATTACATGTTTAATAATGTTTCTGCTTCACTATATAAGTCTCGTGTTTTGGATTATATCACTTGTATACTTTTATCAAAACACTTTTTTAAACACATCATTATCTCTCATAAAGCTTCTACTCATGAGAATTGGACTCTAATGCTTCTTTACATAAATTCTCTAGAAATCTTTAGTAAAAGCACTAGATTGCAATGCGTGATCTCTACAATGTTTATCCTAACTTGAAATGCAAATTAATAACATTATAATCACTATCTTCTGTAATAAGTGCAATCATGCTTGCCTTAGTTATTTTTAAATAGAACTCCTTAACTATTGTCATGAAAATCTTATTGAAAATCTTACTTGCTAACAAAAATATTCCTTCAAAATATTATCTTTAACTTGGATATTTATATAAGATTAGTTTTATCCAAATAACATCATTTTTATGGCATAACATCTTCTCTTTTTTAATTTAACTACTATTTCCTTCTTATGAATCATCATGATTACAAAAAGATGTTTCTTGTATTTTTATAAGTCTTCCGCATCATCACCATATATTTTCTACCTTGCGCTTTCATGCTTATTTAATGTCTTTTCATGTGTGTGCATCGTCACTTGAATCTTAAAATTCCTTTCCTTCAACAAGTGGCAGACATGCTTGGTAAACTTTATATTGGTTGCTCTAAACATGAAAATATTGTAATGCTAAAACTCTGATTCATTAATGGATTTCAAATTAGCTATGTGACCTTTTCTTTCAAAATTCATATAAAAATATAAACCCATAGGCTATGAACTCATCATTAGATTCAAACGCTAAATGTTTCCAATTTTTATTATCCCATGATACATATCTCACCATAGCGGGGGCGTAGGGTTGTAGACATTAGATTACCTAACCTCTAAGTCATGTCTTGTCCTTAACCGGGGAGGGTTCCAGTGGGGCCTTGTGAGGCACTGGGGGGAAAGAGTGCTGGGTTGAGTTTTTCTAGTGTTTGCATATGAGAATAACAACCCAACCTACGACATGTATGCAGCTCCTCATGCTCATCCGTCACTTAGTACGGGGCTAGGGTGTAGACATATTGTTTGGGTAGATTAGTTACTTGGAAATCATTACATTCTTATGCTTAAAACTCTTATATAAAAAGGAAAAACAAACATGATAATATTGATTACTTGGCAAATGTTATATTGTTCATCTTTAAGCTAAAAACTCTGATTTATTTCTATGAAAATTATTCTAAAACTCCCTATCATTTTCCTTCTCTCTCAAAGCTCGATCATGCTTTTATATTATTATCAAAACTTTTCTGTGTTTTGCTTACTTACCCACTTTTGCTAATAATAAAAGGGGGAGAACTAACATGATAAATATTCACCTAATAAATATTCACCGCTATCAAAATGGAAAATTAACATGATTAATTAAGATGATAACTTACATATTAGGGGAGCATTCACTTAGGGGGAGCATGTATTTAGGGGGAGCAATTCTAAATACTAAAATTGATAATTATCCGAAGTCATCACTCTCTCACACACACAAGTAGGTTTCATCATGCTTATATATGAATGCTCAGATTTATCATTAATGGATTTGTTATTATCAAAAGGGGGACTTTGTTGGAACATGGTCTTCCGCATCTCCTAGGTTTGAGAATAATAAATCCTATGTGTATTTGATCTTATGTGTTTATGTGTGCAGGAAAATAAGTCCATATGACTCAAGGATAACATAAGAAAGTTGCGCCAAAATTTGAAGCCAAAATTCCAACATGCCCGCTAGCACCGGTGCTAGCGCTAGGTCTTATTGAGAAAATCTCGGAAACAGTTATGGAAGGTGCTTGCGCCAGGCAATAGTAGCTAACGCAGGTGGTAGAAGCTAGCGCAGGCGGTATCTACTAGCACCGGCGGTAGCGCAAAGCACAAGAGGAAGGCGGTCGCCTTGCTTAAAATGAAGGATTCTCACACTGAGAATATTGCCTAATCTGGGATAGCGACGGCGGTAGCGATAGCGCAGGCGCTAGCTCCAAGGCTATAAAAAGGACCCCTTGGATCCGTCTTCTTCATCCTCTTGAGATCCTAAATGCTAGAGCTTCGTGCCACAACACAGAGAGGAAGGTTCAGAGAGATACTCCCACAAATCCATGAAAACTTCAGGAGATCCATGGAGAAGATTTCAACATGCGTCATCGTCGTGACGAAAGACCGCATTGACTATGAGCATACTTTTTGGGTCTTCGTCTACTTCTCCAAGAGATCCATATAGGGAGTTTATATATTATTGTTGTTATTTCATTTATCCATCTCTTTTAAATCGTGTAGTAAATTCGCCTCGTGTTGGCGACTAGGTCTGGGTAAGACTTAGGGCAGAAATTTGCCTCATGTTGGCGACTAGGTCTAGGGTGTAGGTCTAGGGGGTGCTCGAGATCATATCTGGGGAAGGGTTGGCTAGAGATGCTTGAGGCCTTATCTGAGGAAGGATCCGCTAAAGCCAACTAGTTCGTGGGGATACGAGTCGGTGTAGAAAACAAAAATAGTCTTTCATATTTCACTTTGATTTCTAGCATCATTGAAATCAAATTTTGTAATCAATTTTATTAATAATAATCATGTCTCTCTTTGTGTAATAAAATTGATTTGATCTTCATTTCTCTAAATTGTTTACTATCCTCTCCTTCATTATAAACAATTTAGATCTTTATTCAAAATCACTATTTTGATCTCTTATCATAAGAAAATATTTCAAAATATAAGAAAAAGTTTTAAAACCCTTATTCACCCCCCTCTAAGGGAGCCTACCGATCCAACAACTACCTTTGGATTTTTGGGGGTGTAAGGAGAGATATCGTTGCTATTTTCCAACCAAAATTGGAGGAGGTTGAAGTCGGCGGTGAAATCAATACGTAGATCGGCATAGGCGGCTGAAAGGGTAAATTCCTCGTCGCAAAAACCCATAATGACTTTGAGTTGTCGGATTGAAAGTTGATACAAAACACCGCCCAGTCGAAAGGCGATGACATCTACAATTTCCAACCTACCAGAACTCAAAAGAGGCCAAGAACACAACAGTGAGTTTGAGGAAAGCGGCCTCGGAGATGGAGAATAGGGCATTCCATCCAGGGGTGGATAGAAATTCCCTCAACAAATCCACTGCACCAAAGGCTGTAAGGATTCTGAAATCCAAGATCCGGAAGACGCCAAAGGGTTTGGAGCCCAACCATTTGCTCCGTTCATGTTGGTTGGGGTTCTCGAAGAAGAGCATAGCCTCTACCACGACGGGATCCACGGGGTGCTCAAATAAGGAAGCGGTGGAGCGAGAATGATGGCGAGGCATTGTAAATTTTTTTCAGCACAAAATGAGAAAGAAAATAGAGAAGAGAAAGAAGGAGTGGTGTGGGGGAAAAGAGGGAGAGTGACTCCTTTAAATAGAAAAAAAATAGGCCAAGCCCCCTGGTCACGCCCGTGACTAGGGGGCGTGTAACGAAAGATGGGGTGAGGCTACGCCACTCGGGAATCAATATGTGGGGAAAAACAAGGAACATACCCCAGAGTCACACCTGTGACTCTGGGTCATGTAACTGAAAGAATCAGAGGCATTGACTGAGTAGTTCTCTCAGTTTCTTAGGTTATGGACACGGGTCACGCTTAAGTGTCACGCCCGTGACTCTTGGGCGTGTAACTGCAAGCCACACGGCGTGGCTTGCAATCATCACAGTCAGATGGTGGGATGTGGACAGAGGTATTCCATCTCGGTCATGCCCGTGACAAATGGTATGTCGCACTCATGACAAAGGAGGAAGACGGAGCCACTTCTGCAACAAAAAACACTCGGAATGGTTATCAAGGCTGGCCACGCCGGCCAGTCACGCCCGTGACCCTCAGGTCAGGCCCGTGACTTTGGGTCGTGTAAAAAAAACTTTTTTTCCTTTTTCCCTTTTAGTTAATATTTTTTTCTTTTTTTGCTGATAAATAAAGAAAAAAAATACCGACTTTGAAAGTTTGACCCAAGTTCCATTTTTTTGCAGTCTTCTAAAACCGTCCAACCGTCACCTATCAGATTACCTGCAAAAACACAAATAATAATAATAATAATAATAATAATAATTTTAGTATTAATTAAAATAAATGGGGTGCCTCCCAATAGCGCTTTGTTTATGGTCGCTGAGCTCGACCAAAGTGGCACCTGCTTTAGGTGTTAGGAAGGAGAATTTCCTCCCGGTGCTCATGAATATTATCATCAGAGAAATTTAATTTCAACCGGTGCCAATTCACTTTAAATTCTCCTTTATCTGTCCCGTAGGACCAAACCACTTTGACAACAAAGGGGCCAGACCAATGAGACTTATGTTTTCCTGAAAAAAGACGTAAACACAAGTTATAGAGGAGAACTTGGTCTCCTGGTCGAAAAATCTTAGGCTGCCTAAGTTTCTTATCATGATAAAATTTAGTGCGCTCCTTATACAATTTATTACTTTCATAGGCAAAGGAGCGCCACTCATCGAGCTCGTTAAGTTGGAACTTGCAGAGCTCGGAGAATGTACTTTTATCAAGATTAAGAAATTTTAGCGCACAAAAGGCGCGATGCTCAAGCTTGACCGATAAATGACATGCTTTCCCATAGACAAATTGATACGGAGTGCAACAGATAGCGGTCTTGTACGCGGTCCGATATGCCCATAAAGCATCATCGAGTTTAATCGACCAATCTTTTCTATTGGTAGAAACCGTTTTTTCTAAAATTCATTTTAATTCACGATTCACCATTTTTACTTGACCACTTGTTTGAGGGTGATAGGGGGTGGCCATCCTATGTGTAATGCCATATTTCGATAAAACTTTAGTAAATTGGGTGTTACAAAAATGAGTTCCCCTATCGCTAACTATCGCCCGCGAGGCTCCAAATCGAGGAAAGAGCTTTTTGAGAAATTGAGTCACAACGATGGCATCATTGGTGGGATGGGCTTGCGCCTCCCACACCTAGACATGTAGTCGACCGCTACCAAAATATAACAATTTTCAAAAGAAACTGGTAGCGGGCTGACAAAGTCGATACCCCATAAATCAAAAACCTTAATTTCTAAAAATGATTTTAAAGGCATTTCATCAAGGCGGGAGATATTACCTGAGCGTTGACATTGTTTACAATGGCTTACATGTGCATGAGGATTTTTGAAGATGCTTGGCCAATAGAAGCCTACTTCAAGTACCTTCCGCACTGTCTGATTCGCTTAATAATGCCCACCGATGGGTCCCTCATGGCAATGCTTTAAAATTTGAGCACCCTCCTCATGAGATACACACCACCGCACCACTTGATCCGCACAAACTCGAAAAAGAAACGAATCCTCCCAAAAATAATTTTTCAAATCGGAGAAGAATTTCTTCTTTTCTTGATAAGGAAAATCTTTTGGGATAAATCTCGCAACAAGATAGTTTGCGAAATCAGTGAACCAAGGGGTGGGGAGAGCTATTACCTTATGAATAACGAGGAGGCTCTCCTTGGCAAAAGTATCATTAATTTCCTCCTTTAGGAGCTCCTTCGAATTTTGATTCTCCAACTGAGAAAGATGATCCGCCGCCAAATTTTCTGCTCCCTTTTCGTCCCGGATCTCCAAATCAAATTCTTGTAGGAGTAAGATCCACCTAATTATCCTTGGCTTGACATCAATATTTGTTAGAAAATAATGTAAAGTCGAGTTATTAGTAAAAATAATTACTTTAAATAAAGTAAGATAGGAATGAAATTTATCAAAAGCAAAAATCACAGTTAAAAGCTCCTTCTCGGTTGTTGTGTAATTTTCTTGTGCGTCGGTAAGTGTCTTGCTCTCATAATATATAGGATGAATTTTTTTATGGATGCGTTGTCCTAAGACTGCACCAATGGCAAAACTACTAGCGTCAGACATTATCTCAAAAGGAAGATTTCAATTGGGAGCTATCATAATGGGTGC
Organism: Dactylorhiza incarnata; assembly: GCA_033032865.1. Lineage (NCBI taxonomy): Eukaryota > Viridiplantae > Streptophyta > Magnoliopsida > Asparagales > Orchidaceae > Dactylorhiza > Dactylorhiza incarnata. The sequence goes on from JAWHQI010000068.1 coordinate 8,966,500, forward strand.
GTGTATTAATTTTTCTTTTATAATAGAAAAAAGAATGCAAACAATTTTCATCAAAAATAAATGGCGCATCTTTTTCTAATAAGTGAATGAGAGGCTTGGTTATTTTAGAGAAATCTTTTATAAAATGGCGATAGAAACCGGCATGCCCAAGAAAACTACGTACAACCCTAACATTTGAAGGGGGAGGTAATTTTTCTATAGTTTCAATTTTAGCTTTATCTCACTCTATGCCCTTACTAGATATTTTAAGGCCTAAAACCAAACCTTCCCGAACCATAAAATGGCACTTCTCCAAATTTAACACTAAATTTGTGTCCTCGCATCTTTGGAGAATGCGGGAAAGGTTAGTCAAACACAAATCAAATGAATCTCCAAAAACAGAGAAATCCTCCATAAAAACATCCATAATATCCTCCACTAGTTCGTCAAAAATTGCTAGCATACACCTATGGAATGTAGCCGGCGCATTGTGTAACCTAAATGGCATCCTATGATAGGCGAATGTGGCAAACGAACAACTGAAGGTTGTTTTCTCTTGATCTTCGGGCGCAATTGGGATTTGGAAATATCCCAAGAGACCGTAAAGAAAACAATAAAATAAGTGCCCAGATAGTCGTTCAATGATTTGATCGATGTACGACAAAGGAAAATGATCCTTACAGGTCGCATCATTTAATTTGTGATAGTCAATACAAACCTGCCATCTTGTAATGGTTGTAGTAGGGATTAACTAATTTTTATCATTTGGAACTACCATTAATTCTCCTCTCATTGGCACCACTTCGACCGGACTGACCCAAGAGCAATCCAAAATTGGATAGATGATGCCCGCATCTAATAATTTTATTCTTAACCACCTCCTTCATATTAAGAATTAGGCGACGTTGAGGTTGAATAGATTTACACGAATTTTCTTCTAATAAAATCTTATGCGTACAAAAGGAAGGATTAATCCCTTTTAAATCCGTAATCTTGCACTCAATTGCGCGATGATGAAGTCTTAAAACATTTAATAATTTAAATTTTTCTTCATCGGACAGAAATGCCGACACAATTATGGGCAGCTAAACATCCTCCGCTAGAAATAAATATTCTAAAGATCAGGCAGTTGTTTTAATTCTAGCACAGGAGGTTCTTCATAAGAAGTTTTTAATCAATCACTACCCAATTCTAAAATTTCAAAAATTGGTGCGCGAGAGATCATGTCGTCAACAATATCCTGAGAAATAAGATCCAGAGTTTCAAATTCTTCATCATGAAAAGAAAATGACAAAATGTGTTCAGAAAATAAAACAGAGTCCACATCAGGTGAAGCCTAAAAAAACAAGAGTCTTCATTAAAGAGCATATTCTTCATAGAAGAAATGATAGTAAAGGTAACTTCTTCATCTCTGACTCTAAGGAGAAGTTTACCGTTACTAACATCAATTACAATGCATGAGGTGGCAAGGAAAGGGAGACCAAGAATGAGTGGTACCTCGACGTCCTCTTCAATGTCAAGGATGACAAAATCTACTAGAAAGACAAATTTATAACCCTTGACAAGCACATCCTCGATAATACCCTTAGGGTATTTTATGGAACAATCCGCCAATTGGATGCTCATTCTTGTGGGAATACGCTCTCCTAAACCCATTTTTTGGAAAAGAGAATAAGACATCAAATTTATTGAGGCGTCTAGATCGGCCAACACATGTTTTACTAAGAAATCTCCAAATAAACATGGAATTGAGAAACTACCCTGTTCGGTTAATTTCATAGGCAATTTATTAAGTTGAACTACCGAGCTTTTCACGTTCAATTGAATGGTAGAAATATCCTCATGATTCTTTTTATTAGAAAAAAGATCCTTGAGGTATTTTGTATACTTCAGCATTTGAGCGATGGCTTCGCAAAACGGTATATTAATATTAATTTGTTTAAACATTTCTAAGAATTTACCGTAATGCTCATCCATTCGATCTTTCATTAATTTAGACGGATAGGGAAGAGGTGGTTGAAATTCCTTAATTTTAATTTGCATTGGAACTTGAGGAGGAGGAGGAGAAGATAGAAAAATTGGTACCTACGGTTCAACCAATTTTGAAGGAGTAGTTAACTCCTTCCCGCTCCGTATCATTGATAGTTTATTTAGGATATATTCTAAGTCACCTAGAGGGGGGGTGAATAGGTTTCTTTTGTTTTAGGCTTAGTCTTTTCTAAATTTAGGTTAATAAAATATCAAGCACAGAAAACACAAAGAGATTTATAGAGGTTCCTCAAGACAGGGTGCCATGAGTAGTCCTCTTTCCCCCTTCACCTTTCTAACAATGAGTTAGATAAGGACATTTTCTCCAAACTCAGCTCCAAGAGCCTACAATGCAGATCCCACAGGATCTCTCAGATTTACCCAAACCCTACCTCAGGCACAATAGCTTTACCTTAGGCACAATAGCCCTACCTCATATCACACAATGATCCTACTCTCAAGCTGACCTCTCAGCTCTACAGCTCAGGCCAATCAGCCTTACACACTCAGGCAATAAAGCCCTACAGTCTCAGAACCCACAAGCTCCTAAAGATGATATAATAAAGGATTACAAATAGAAGGAAGAAGAGGTTAAGCCTTGGTCTTCTTCTTCTTAACAGTTGCTATTGCAGACTTGAACCAGGGAGGAGAAGTGCTGCTCCAACTTGATTCTTCTTTATCATCCCTTCAGATGATGGGCTGGATCAACTTGCTCTTTCTTGAGATGAATCAAGATAAGCAATCTCTTCTCTCCTTGCATCCTTGTGTAATCAATTCTTGGCTGCCGACAATGAAATAGTAAAGTTCTTCTTTATTGTGTGCAGGAGAGTAAGATCAAAAGCAAAAGTTGTTTGCTAAACCCTAACTTATTCTTTTTATACTCCACTGATCTTCAACAGCTCTTAGTTGTCCTTTTGACAGGTATGGGAGTGATTGGTGGACCCCAAGAAGCCTTTCTGCAGCTTGCGCCAAAAGAACAACCCGCCAGATCACTTTTGAATCTGTCTCAGCGGTTGGGCTGAGATAGCCAGCCATCTCAGCAGTTGCTTCTGTCCCATCCCAGTAGATCTGCTGAGACAGACAGTTGTCTCAGCGGTTTTCTTCTATCTACAACTCAGCTGGCCCATTCACCTTCTCAGCGGTTCAGCTGAGACTGAGAGCTTGTCTCAGGAGTTTTGACATTAAACCAACTGATCATTCATTACACCTTGGTATACCCTAGTCCTGCATTGCCATGAGATAGAAATAGTGTTTATCAAATGCAACTTGTACTTAGCAATGAGTGTGATGCCTCTTCAAATCATGGGAACATTGAAGGTCATTTTCCCAACAATCTCCCCCTATTTGAAGAAGGCAGAACACCCTCAAATGCTAGACTACATTACTCATAAATTCTTGATATGTGTCATTGCTATAATGAGTTCAACATATCATGCTTAGTGCATCAGTCATTTTAAAATAGATGGTTGTTATGAGAGTAGTTATACCATAGAGTTTAATCAATCCATCAGTAAGATTTGATAAACATAACAATACAACATAGATTATATTTTCCAATAAAAACAGGGTAAGGTTTAGTTATAACTCAGATTTAGCTAAGATACAAGCTGATTACATTAACAGACCATCAATTGCAATCCAGATAGAATAATAAATCAAAGTTCGGTTTGCATTCATATATTCATAAACTATTTTAGACAAAGTATGATTAAGTTTGCATCCACATAGTCATAAGTCATTATAGTTCAATATCATTTATATACATAAACTGTTTCTACATTCATTCAAAGCTTTCTTTTCTTATAAGAAGAACATTCAGGAGAATCAACAGCTGCTTCTTTCCCTTTGACTGAAGCATCATCCATGTCATCAGCAACAATGTTATCTTGACCTGGAAGCTTCTTCTTTTCAGCATTGACAGCCTTGATATCATCAATTCTTTTCTTGTTCTCTTGCCTTTGGAAATAAATAAATGGCTTAGTAATATATCTAGGAGGCATTCTCTTAGGATTTTCTTTCCTTACCAGATTGTCTTTAAACACTTTTTCTCTTTTTGAATTTCGCACAAGGTACTTTATCCATTCTTCAGATGGATAGAGCATATCAATATCCTTGCAGACCAGACCATGTCTTATCCAGGTATTCAGAATTATATCCTTGGAGTCATCACTCCAATGCTCATAGTCAGGGTCCCTATCCCGCACCTCCCTTTGCTTGGCCATGAATTCTTCATCCAGCAGTGCACTCTCCCTTTCCCTCCTCTTTTTCAAACTCTTATCTTGAGCAATTGCCTCTTGATGAGGGAAATCCCAGTCTTCTGCCCTATTGACATCTAATATAGGAAGATTTAGAGCTATCCTTGTACCTTGGATAACTTTCAGAGTAAGGTCAAAATTTATGATATCATTTGTGTCCTCCCCCTTTCTGGCTTCTTCATATATCTTTTGATGGAGGTCTTGCTTGGCTGTTGTTATTGTGCCAGAGAGGGTTTGGAACACATTCTCTAGATCAGCTTGAAGCACACCTGTTAACTTTCCTACTTCTTCATTCAAGTGGGAAGAGGTGGCTCTTTTAGCAATTGATTGGGAGACAGTTGCAATTTCTGCTCTCAGCTCTTCCTTGTACCTGTCAGCTTCTTCATTTAACTGCATAGCAGTTTTATAGACATACTCTTGAAGATGATTGGTTGACTTCTCTATCACCTCATCTGTTTGACTTACATAATTCTTTACATATCTTATGTCCTGTTCAGACAGCTTGAGGTGATTGTCCATAGATCTTAGAATGGTATTCTGAGAAATTACTAATTTTTCAGCAAGGTCAAACCATTTGGTCATTTGTTTTTTGAGTATTTCAGTGTTCTCCTTTATTTCCTTGACCTCAGACATGACTTCAGCCTTCACATTCCTGATGGACTGATCAACATATTCCCTGACTAATGTGACTGATTGATCTATATGTGACAACATGGAAGTGAGATGGGACTGAAGCAGCAGGTTGATGGCTTTGAGAAGATTCTCATTGGGAGAGATAAAAGAAGAGGCTTGCTGAATGTTGATCATGGAGGCTGGGGACCTAGGTGAGCTTGGAGGGTTGATGAGGTTGAGCACTGGGATGACTGGGGGTTCAGGTAAGACAGCAGCTGGGGCATCATCCATCTCATCTTTAGTATCAGCTCCATCATGATGATCACCCAGATTGTCATCACCATCATTATCATGTTCCTCCCCCTCAGAGAGACCATCCTTTCCTGTTAAGTCCAGGAATGTTGAGGCAATTAGTTGGAGTTTGATTGAACTTCCTAGAGATACTTATGATAAGAGTGTAATATTTACCTATAACTTCATCTTTCTCTGTAGGTAGCTCTTTCTGCACCTCCCCCTCAGATAGATCAACTTGAATGGATGAGTCCTGGAATTCTAGAACAAGAATTGTGGAGTTAGATTTTATAAGTTTGTAATGTTTAGGCTGGGTTTTGAGGACTTACCAATAACATGATCTTTTATTGTTGATGGCTCTTGTGTCTCCTCTTCCTCAGATGGGGCATCAGATGAACCTTGTGTAGGGAAAGACCAAAGGGCTGGTTCATTATCAGAATTAAGTCTAATTATTTCTTCAAGATTGAAAATAAATCTGTCAATCTAACCTTGTACATCTTGAGGTGATGGCTTTTTGTCTTCATCAACATCATTGATGTTGGTGATGACTAGGGAGGCTTGATCTTGTTGTTGCTCCTGAACTTCTTAGGATATGATTTGATTAGGTACATGGACAGGATTCAACCCATGTTGGGAGATTGCAAACATTCCTTCACCCTTTGAAAAATCACTACTCTCCAAGAGGTTTGGTTTTTCAGAATTATCCTAGTCATGAGGTCAAACATGTACTGGGATATAGTATCATGTGAACCAGGTTTGCAAAGGATAGCTTTTCCCACAATGTCTGATAACAGTTTGCCCTTTTGGTTGAAGAACTTTCTTTTTAATTAACCAGTCTTGGTATCATTGTACTCTGTCCATTTCAATGCTTTCTGCTTATCTTTCTCAGAGATTTCTTCTTTCTCACTTGATCTGCAGGAAGGAAGATGAAAGGCTTTCTCAATCTTGGCAGGGGTGATTTTTATCCTTTCTTCTCCTATTTTTGATTTGATGGAGGACTTGGAGGAGGATAATTTGGCATTCTTAAACCATTCCAGAACTTCAGTTCTGAGAATGGTGCTTGGTTCAGAGAGAAGGAATTCCAGTCCTTGGTCTTCAAGCAGTTGTATCACTCCCTTGATTTCTTCAGTAGCATGTGCAAAGCCATTCCTTACAATCTCATATCCTTCAAGAAGATCTTTAGAGATTTTGGGAGCCATTGCTATTGTAGACGAATGCGCTAGGACGGAAGAGAAGGTGATTCGTCTCGGCGGCTGGAAGAGAAGGGTCGTGTGCCTTTCACTAAGCAGATTGGCTATTTATATGGCTTAAGACCTAGGTAAAATTAAACCTAGTAATTAGATTTAATTGCTCTTATAATTGTAAGGGGTAATGGGTCAACTGGGGTTGCACTTAGACAATTTCTAATGAATCCAACCCGTCTCAGCGGAACCGCTGGGACGGTGACCTATCCGTTGGGACAGAACACTATCAGCCGCTGAGACAGATTTAGCCATCTTAGCGGTTCAGCTGAGAGTTTTCCCAGCTGTCTCAGCGGCTCAGCTGAAACAGGATGTTCTGTTTAAGCTGATCTTACAACTTTAAAATCATGTGAGATATGATTATTTAAAGGCCTAACCATGTCACTATTGGAGTTGTTGTGATTATACATTAAGGTACAACAAAACATGCATAATATCATTTATGATTGAAAGAGAGAAGTATTTTACACTATTCTACATTCCTAGTTCAATTTTGAAGGCATTAAACTTTGCCTCGTACAAAGGCTTTGTAAAGATATCAGCCACTTGATTGTCAGTGGAGACAAATTCAAGGCAGATATCTTGACATTCAATATGTTCTCTTATAAAATGATATATTATCTCTATATGCTTAGTCCTGATGTGAGAGACAGGATTCTTAGCAATAGAGATAGCACTGGATGAGTCACAATAAAGAGGAGAGTAACTTACCTTGAGATTGTATCCTCTAATTGATGTTGAATCCACAAAAATTGTGCACAACAACTTCCTGCAGCAATGTATTCAGACTCAGCAGTGGATATTGCCACACTTGTCTACTTTTTGCTGCTCCATGATATAAACCTTCTTCCAAGGAATTGACAAGTCCCACTTGTGCATTTCCTATCTTCTTTGTGGCCTGCAAAATCTACATCTGAAAATCCTGTTAGTTCAAAATCATTGTTCTTATGGTACCAAAGGCCAAGTTGTAGGTTGTCCTTAAGGTATGTCAAAATTCTCTTTGCAGCTGAATAGTTAGATTCTTTAGGACATGTCTGGTACCTAGCACACACACATGTAGCTTACATAATATCTGGTCTACTAGCAGTTAAATATAATAGGGATCCAATGATGCACCTGTACATAGATTCATCAAAGGCCTTGTCCTTTTCACCCTTGTCCAGGGAAGTGTTGGACCCCAAGGGAGTTTTCATGGTGGAAGATGATTCCATACCATACTTCTTGATAAGCTCCCTAGTGTACTTGGTCTGAGAAATGAATATACTTCCATCAAATTGTTTCACTTGGAGGCCTAAAAAGTACTTGAGCTCTCCCATACTGCTCATCTCAAACTCCCCCTACATCAGGTTGGCAAACCTTTTGCAGAGGTTGTCATCAGTAGATCCAAATATTATGTCATCAACATATATTTGGACTAGAAGACACTTTCCCCTTGTTTCCTTAAGAAACAATGTACTACTTATCTTTCCCCTCAAGAACTTGCTCTTGATGAGAAAGCTAGACAATATTTCATACCAAGCCCCGTGGGCTTGCTTTAAACCATAAAGAGCATTCCTAAGTAAATATACTTGATTAGTGAGGGTTGGATGCACAAAACCTGATGGTTGTTCAACATATACCTCTTCCTTCAAGTCACCACTAAGGAAGGCTGACTTGACATCCATTTGATACACTTTGAACCCCTTGTGGGCAGCATAGGCAAGAAATAGCCTAATTGCTTCTAACCTTGCAACTGGGGCAAAGGTTTGATCAAAGTCTATCCCTTCTTCCTGTCTATATCGCTTGGCAACCAACCTTGCCTTATTCTTTATGATTGTGCCATTTTCATCAAACTTGTTCCTGTAAATCTATTTGGTGCCAATGATATTGTGTCCTTGAGGTTTTGGCACCAACTTCCATACCTTGCATCTCTTGAATTGTAGTAGTTCTTCTTGCATAGCTTGAATCCAAAAGGTGTCTTGGTTGGCTTCTTCAAACTTCTTGGGCTCCATTTGTGATAGGAAGCTCAAGAATAGGGCCTCATTATGAGCCCTACTTCTGGTTAATACACCTTGATTCTGATCTCCAATTATCTGTTCTCTTGGATGATCCCTTAGATGTCTTACAGTTGTAGGCAGTCTATCCTCATCTTGTTGTGCTGTTTTTGCTGGTTCAGCAGTGTCTTCATCAGCATGGACTTCTTCCTCTTCATGGATGGCAACATCAGAATATGCTTTGCTACTGCTGGGTGTGTCTTGTATAGACATCCTTTCCAAGTCCTTTTCATTTCCTATCAAGACAGAAGAACTAAACCAGCCCTTATATATTAGGCTGGTCTCATCAAATACTACATGCATAGACTCCTCTACAATATGAGTTTTCATGTTAAACACTCTATAAGCTCTACTATGTGAGCTATAGCCCACAATAACCCCCAAATTGCATTTCTCTGCAAACTTTGTTAATTAAGATTTTCTTAAAATGTAGCATTTGGAGCCAAAGATTATAAAGTATGAAATTATAGGTTGTTTGCCTTTCAGAATCTCATAGAGCGTTATTCCATGAACCTTATTGATGGAAGCTCTATTGAGAACATAACATGCACTATTGACTGCCTCTGCCCAGAAGTATTCTGGGAGTGAGGAGTCACTAAGCAGTGTTCTCCCAGCTTCTATCAAGGTCCTATTCCTCCTCTCAGCCACACCATATTATTGTGGATTCCTTGGGGAGGAGAATTCTTCGGTGATACCATATTCTTGACAAAACCTTGTCATAGCTTCAGATTGAAACTCGGTGCCATGGTCAGTCCTATTTCTGACCACAACACATTGCAAGTCATTCTGGATAGCTTTGACATGAGTTATAAAGATATTTAAAGTATCAGACTTCTTCTTTAGGAAGAATACCAATATATATATTTTAGTGATCATCAACAATCACCAAAGTATACATCTTTCCACCTAGGCTCTGAATTGGCAAAGGACAAAACAAGTCCATATGCAAGAGATAAATACATCTTTCAGTGTCTTTGGAGCCAATACTTTTAAAGGTGGCCCTTGTTTTCTTACCCATTTGGAAAACATGATAGGGACCACTTTTAATACATTTTAAATTGGGACTATTCCTAACAAGGTTTTTTGAGAATAGTCTATACATTGTCTTATAGTTAATATGAGCAAGTCTCTTGTGCTATTGAACACAAAGAGACTCATTCTCATTAGCAACAAGACAAACAGATGTAACAGAATTACTGCAAATAAAGTCGAAGCAATAAACTTTCCCTCTCCTAGTGCCTGAGAGAATGGTCTCTAAGTCATTAGACTTTTTGATCAAGCACTTGTCATTGTGGAATTCAATGACATAGACTAGATCACACAGTTGACTTATGCTTACTAGGTTGTGTTGTAACCCTTCAACATAAGCCACCCTTGTGATTGATACTATGCCATTGGAGATCATACCATATCCTTTGGTGATTCCTTTTTCAGATACCCCAAAGATATCTTTGGGTCCATTCTTCACAGCCTTGTAGTCCTGTAGAAGATTTCTTATTCCTGTCATGTGCCTTGAGCACCCACTGTCCAAGTACCAAATTTGGTTGAGGCTGGTACTTGAACTATCCTGCAAGAAGGAGTTTAGTTACCCTTAGGAACCCAAACATCTTTGGGTCCTAGGTCCTTGTTAGCATGATGAAATGACTTCACACTAGATGCACCCATTGCAGGAAGGCTCATCTTTGTACATGGCACATTAGGATTGTGCCAACAGTCTATGGCAAAGTGTCCCACTATACCACAGCAGCAACATTCATGAACGTTGAATCTCCTCTTCTAACCATTTCCTAAAGGGAGTGCAACACTGTGCATGTGCTCAGGAGGAGAGACAACAACATTTCTCATATTTCTTTCAGCAAGGATTTGGCTGAAAGTCAATCTATGGACAGTCTTGGTGGTCTTTGTTTTAATGACATCAACTTGCTTTGGCTTTTGAGCAAGGCAAGATTTGATGGCATTAGACACTGAAAAACAAGACTTGTCTACCGAATTGATAGCAGTCATGTTCTTAGCTGCTTTAAATTTGGAAGAGCTTGCTTCCTGATATAGATTTTTCGTGTTTTGAAATTAAGTGAAGGTTTGAAGATTTTCTCCAAAACTATATCTGATTAAAGCAAGTGTACCTCATCGTCTATAGTATAGGATATTTAGGAATATCAAGGTCGTATTTCACGGGGACTGTTGATTACTTCTACTTCGAGGAAAATTACCATTATCTTATCGAACGATTTTTTGGAGGTTGTTTTACTTAACTAAAAAAAGACAAATTGCAAGCTAAATGAAAAGATTAAACATTGCATGAAAGGAAAGAAAAATTACCATTGCATGAAAGAGAAATTGCTAAAGAGAAAGAGAACATGAAAGAGGGCAAACTTAAATTTATTAAAAACCAAAACTATTACAAACCTTAATTAAAGAGTACAAAGCAAGGGGAAATTAAGATTACAAGCGTAAGAAAAACTAGTACATGAAAGTTACGTTAAAACATTGCATGAAAGGAAAAGAGAGAACATGAAAGCTTAAGAAAAACATGAACATGAACTAGAAAACTCACTAACAGCTCTAGCAGCACCTCTCCATCTCCAAAAATCTGAAATTTCAACTCAAGGGAGAGCCTCTGAATTTATAGGCAAAAATTTCAAGTTACATGCCCTCTGTCACGGGCGTGACCTAGGGCGTGTAAACATTGCTGACATTGGATCTGACAGTGGCTTGGACTTTGCGTGACGGCGGGAGAAATTCGGACATTACACGCCCGTGTAACTTGGGTCACGGGCGTGACTTTGGATGACTTCATTAAATGCAGCATGGGTTGGCTTGCGGCTCGGCGGCGTGCAGGGATCACGCGGGAAAGTCACGGGCGTGACATTTTGGGTCACGGGCGTGTACTTGGGCGGCTTCAGTTAATGCAGCGTGGGCTAGAATTCGGCGCGACAGAGTGCGTTCGTCAAACTCAGCTCCAATTTCGTCGAACGCAGGGGCAGAGAGCTTTCGTCGAACACAGCTCCAATTTCGTCGAACGCAGGGGCATAGAACTTTCGTCGAACGAAGCTCCAATTTCGTCGAACGCAGGGGCAGAGAGTTTTCGTCGAACACTGCTCCAATTTCGTCGAACACAGCTATTCCAGAGCAAATACACATAAATACTACTCATCAAATACCCCCATACTTGAGGTTTTGTTATTCCAGAGCAAAAGTGTGAGACCTAATTTATAAGACATTCTTAAAATTTTTAATTTTAAATTAAAATTTCATTTAAACCAAAAGTTAAGTTAAGAGTAATTTCAAGGAGGAGTTAAGTCTTAAATTATGATGATGATTTGAAAAGAGGGGAAAATGTTTAGGCAAGGACTTCTCAAGAAAATTAATTGGTTTAACAATATTGTAGAAATTATAAAACGAGATTAAATTAAAATTATAAGAACTCTATCTTAAAAGAAACTTAAGGAAAAGTAACTTACTAAATATTGCTCTCTCCATAATCTTAAACTAAATCTAGAACAATGATAATTGGCTAAGGGGGATTTCATAAAATTTGGCAAAAGAAGAGAATATTTTGAATGGAGGTAATCGAATTTATCCTCATCATGAATATATATTTTTTCTCTTCTAATAAAAAGCCAAAATGTATATGTTTAGGAGTAATGAATTTTATCCTCTTACTCCATGCCATATAATCTTGTAAATGATTTTGGGTGCATATGTTTAGGGAATAATGAATTTTATCCTCTTATTCCCATGACATATGATCTTTTAAACTTAATTTTTTTATGCCAACAAAGGGGGTAGGGAAGGAAATTAAATCTAGCTAGCTTTAAATTATATTGAGATCAAATTCTAGTAAAATTAAATTTCCTAAGATCTAAAAAGTTAGAAGAAAATATAATTGAAATCTAAAGAGGTTTAGCAAATTCACTACAAAATGAAGCCATTTAGAACTAAAAAGAGAAGTCATGCTAAAAAAATTCTCTAATCAAGTTAAAATCATAAGATGATTCTTAAAGCAAAATTACCTCAAATTTAAAATTAACAAACTATGATAAGCAAAATTTTAGCTAATTAAAAACATAAACATGCTTATAAACATCCTCAACTAGATTTCTAAGAACTCACAAAAAAAAACAAATAGGAGAGGTATAAGCTTTTTATATTTTTTGGTATTTTAAGTTTTTCATATTTTTGAATTTTGATATTATCTTTTTTTTGGGGATTTTTTATATTATCTTTTTTTTTTGGATTTTTGATAAGAAATAAACAATAAAAATATATACTAAAAAGCTTAAATTTTTTTGTTAATTCTTGGACTTCCCGAGGTATACCCCGTGAAGGGTTCTCACGGTACTAGGAGGTGCGATGGAGTGAGTTCCCAAACGTCCCTTTCCAAGATTTAATTTTTTCAATTTTCTAAAATTTTTTGAGTTTTTGGGTTTTACAAGTGCTTAAAAAGAAGAAAACATAAGAAAATATATATATACTTTTTTTTTAAAATTTTCTAATTTAAAAAGAACTATTTACAAAGAACTATTTACACCCTCATACTTAAAGTTAAACATTGTCCCCAATGTTTAAAACTAAGTATGAAGTAAAAGTAAATAAAGTGCAAGACAAAATGAAAATAATAGAAACGAAGGAGAGGTTAAGAGGGCTTCCCTGGTTATGAAGATGCGGGGAAGCAGCAGTTTCCTACAAAACATGTTAAAATAAAAAAGAACTACAATAAAAAGATAACTTTGGGGTGCCTCCCAAAAGCGCTTTGTTTAAGGTCGCGTAGCTTGACCTCCAAAACTATATCCGATTAAAGCAAGTGTACCTCATCGTCTATAGTATAGGATATTTATGAATATCAAGGTCATATTCCACGGGGTGCGTTGATTACTTCTACTTCAAGGAAAATCACCATTATCTTATCGAACGATTTTTTGGAGGTTGTTTTACTTAACTAAAAAAAAGACAAATTGCAAGCTAATTGAAAAGATTAAACATTGCATGAAAGGAAAGAAAAATTACCATTGCATGAAAGAGAAATTGCTAAAGAGAAAGAGAACATGAAAGAGGGCAAACTTAAATTTATTGAAAACCAAAACTATTACAAACCTTAATTAAAGAGTACAAAGCAAGGGAAATTAAGATTACAAGCTTAAGAAAAACTAGTACATGAAAGTTACGTTAAAACATTGCATGAAAGGAAAAGAGAGAACATGAAAGCTTAAGAAAAACATGAACATGAACTAGAAAACTGACTAACAGCTCTAGCAGCACCTCCCCATCTCCAAACTTCTGAACTTTCAACTCAAGGGAGAGCATCTGAATTTATAGGCAAAAATTTCAAGTTACACGCCCTCGGTCACGGGTGTGACCTAGGGCGTGTAAACATTGCTGACATTGGATCTGACAGTGGCGTGTACTTTGCGTGACGGCGGGAGAAATTCGGACATTACACGCCCGTGTAACTTGGGTCACGGGCATGACTTTGGACGGCTTCATTAAATGCAGCATGGGCTGGCTTGCGGCTCGGCGGCGTGCAGGGATCACGCGGGAAAGTCACGGGCGTGACATTTCAGGTCACGGGCGTATACCTGGGCGGTTTCAATTAATGGTGTGTGGGCTAGAATTCGGTGCGGCAGAGCGCGTTCGTCGAACTCCGCTCCAATTTTGTCGAACGCAGGGGCAGAGAGCTTTCGTCGAACGCAGCTCCAATTTCATCGAACGCAGGGGCAGAGAGCTTTCGTCGAACGCAGCTCCAATTTCATTGAACGCAGGGGAAAGGAGTTTTCGTCAAACACAGCTCCAATTTCGTTGAACGCAACTACAATTTCATCGAACGCAGATCTTTAGGTTACACGCCCTTGGTCACGGGCGTGACTGAGGGCGTGACTTGTGATTTTCTCCAATTTTCCCAAAATTCTGCAAAAATAAAAGTAAAACTACATTTAGAACAGAAATTATAAAAGAAGTGATTTTAAACTAAAATATAAATAATATTTAAAAAATTATATTAAAACTAACCTAAATACTATAATTAAAATACACATAAATACTACTCATCACTTCCTTATTCTTGAATGGAGGGGCTAAAGTACCAAATACAAAAGGTCCAGGTTGGGCCATTTGAATTTCCTCATGGGGAGCCTTCATAGCACTCAATCCCATGCCCATTCTTCCACTATAGGAAGGAGTGTTTTCCTTCATATAGGTACTTCCATTCTTCCAGTGACCATACATGCTTTCTTGGTCATACCTGTTGGATGGAAGTAATACCTTTTGAACGGTGGTTTGAGGCTTAGCCTTACCCCTGCTCTTTTCTCCTCTCCCTTCTCCTACTTCCATTTCATTGAATCCTAGTCTTCTCCTATTGTATTGAGAAGAAAAGGAATCAATAATAGGGTGCAAAGATTTTGGTTTGGAGAATTGAGCCACAAGGCTTCTTTCTTTTACAAGCTTCTCCTCAAGGTCCTTGATGACCTTGTTCTTTAGGGATATGGTGCTTAAATGCACAATTGTTATTCCCTTTAAGTGGCTTATCTGTCTACCCATCTGAGCCACCAAGGTGTTTGACTCAGTGCACGCATTTTCAGCCATCTTAAGGGAAGCAATTTCCTTGGCTTGCCTCTTGGCCAGCTTCTTGCTCTTTTTCAGAGCTACCATGAGAGCACCATATCTGTCAATCAGTTGATTGACATCTTCCTCAGATTCTGAGTCACTTTTACCATGTGATGAATGTGCCTCAGATTTTGGGCATGCATCATGATTAGAACATGAAGTGGGATGAGTTAATACCTTCTCATTGTCAGAATTATTCTGACTGTCTTCCTCATCAGTGAAGGCCATAAGACCTAACTGATCTTTATAGTCTTCATCCTCCTCTATGTCGCCCTGACTCCAACCTTGGCAGTAGGATAATCTTCATCATCTTCTGCTGCAAATAGCCCTATGTAGGCTTCTTCTTCATTCTCTAAATCTGAAGTTGAGGATTTAGATTCACTCCAGCTTCTTCCTTTCTTTGCTAGGAAGTATTTTTCCACCTCCTATCCTTCTGGTGATGAGGCTTCTTCTCACCTCTTTCTTTCCTTTTGACTGGGCATTCAGCAATGACATGTCCAGGCTTGCTGCAGCAATAGCAAATAATGTTATTTGAAACATATTTACTAGATTTAGAATCATTCCTGTCACCCTTTGGGTGCTGTCTTTCAGATTTCCTATGATCTTTCTTGGAGTGTGATGAGGAGGAGGAATTGTTCTTCCATTGATTCCTCCTCCTCATCTTCTTGAACTGCCTTTAAAAGACAGCAAACTCTTCATCAGAAGAAGAGCTTTCTAAGGTGCTTATTTCAGATTTTTCAAATTCAACACTCCTCCTTGGAGGAGACACCATAATGCCTTTGCTTTTCTTGGAGCTGTCTGCCTTGAGAGCCACAGAATTCTCCCTTGCATGAGCCCTTATTGAGGTGTCCTCTTCCTTTCTTGCAGACAACTGCATTTCATAAGAGAGTAGCTTTCCAAACAATGTATGAGTAGGGGTCTCACAAAGCCTAGCCACATCCCTGATAGCACAGATTTTTGTGTCCCAATCCCTTGTTAGAGATCTAAGGAACTTATCATTTAGCTCATAATCAATGAACACTCTCTCATAGGTTCTTAGCTCATTTACCATCCTATTGAACCTTTCATAGCACATGGAAATGCTCTCCTGGCTCAGCTTCCCGAAGGCTTCATATTCTTGATTGAGGAGTGACTTTCTATCATCCCTCACCTCAGCTATTCTTTCCATACATATTACTAATGTGTCCCACATTTCCTTGGCAATTGTGCAGTGAACCAAGTTCTGAAATGTAGAGTCATCAATAGCATTGACAATTATGTTTTGTGCCCTTTTATCAATAGTGAACAGTGCAAGTTCATCCTTGGTTAAGTCATTAAATGTCTTGGGCACTCTTCTTGTTAGATCTATGGTGGAGCCAGTTTGAAAGGTGAAAGGCCCTTGCTTTACAATTATGTAGATCCTTGGATTAGATGCTTCCATAAATAATCTAAACCTTTGCTTCCATATGCCAAAGTTTTATTTGTTGCATATGGGCAACTTCATGGATCCCATCTCCTTCTTCAATCCAGAGGAAGGCATTAGATTGATAAGACTATTCCTTTATAGGATCTGGTCAGACAATTATGTCCTTCTTGACCAACCTACCTCTGATACCACTTGATAGTTTATTTAGGATATAATCTAAGTCACCTAGAGGGGGGGGGGGTGAATAGGTTTCTTTTGTTTTAGGCTTAGTGTTTTATGAATTTAGGTTAGTAAAATATCAAGCACAGAAAACACAAAGAGATTTATTGAGGTTCATCAAGACAAGGTGCCTTGAGTAGTCCTCTTTCCCCCTTCACCTTTCTAACAATGAGTTAGATAAGGCCAACTTCTCCAAACTCAGCTCCAAGAGCCTACATCACATATCCCATAGGATCTCTCAGGTTTTCCCAAACCCTACATCAGGCACAACAACCCTATCTCAGGCACAACAGCCCTTCCTCAGATCACATAATGATCCTACTCTCAAGCTAACCTCTCAGCTCTACAGCTCAGGCCAATCAGCCTTACACACTCAGGCAATAAAGCCCTACAGTCTCAGAACCCACAAGCTCCTATAGATAATATAATAAAGGATTACAAATAGAAGGAAGAAGAGGTCAAGCCTTGGTCTTCTTCTTCTTAACAGCTGTTGTTGCACAATTGAACCAGGGTGGAGAAGTGCTGCTCCAACTTGATTCTTCTTGATTAGCCCTTCAGACGATGGACTGGATCAACTTGATCTTTCTTGAGATGAATCAAGATAAGTAATCTCTTCTCTCCTTGCAGCCTTGTGCAATCAGTTCTTGGTTGACGACAATGAAACAGGAAAGTTCTTCTTTCTTGTGTGCTGGAGAGTAAGATCAAAAGCAAAAGTTGTTTGCTCAACCCTAACTTATTCTTTTTATACTCCACTGATATTCAACGGCTCTTAGCTGTCCTTCTAACATGTATGAGATTGATTTGTGGACCCCAAGAAGCCTTTCTGTAGCTTGCGCTAAAAGCAGAACCCGCCAGATCACTTTTAAATCTGTCTCAGCGGTTGGGCTGAGATAGCCAACCGTCTTAGCGGTTGCTTTTTTCCTGTCCCAGCGGATCCGCTGAGACAGACAGTTGTCTTAGCGGTTTTCTTCTATCTGCAGCTCAGCTAGCCCAGACACCTTCTCAGCGGCTCCTAGCCTTGTCTCAGCGGTTCAGCTGAGACTGAGAGCTTGTCACAGCAGTTTTGACAGTAAACCAATTGATCATTCATCTCACCTTGGTATGCCCTAGTCCTGCATTGCCATGAGATAGAAATAGGGTTTATCAAATACAACTTGTACTTAGCATTGAGTGTGAGGCCTCTTCAAATCAAGGGAACATTGAGGGTCATTTTCCCAACAAGCAAGACAGCCTTTGCTTTCTCCATTGGGTTGGGCTCTGTACTGCCGGGTAGTGCTCCCTATTGACGATCGAAGTGCATGTTTGCAATTTTCCCAATCTGATTCTCCAAATTGTGAATAAATCCGGTAAGATTTCGGATAATTGCGTCATTACTTGCCATATATTTGGTGAAAACTACCTCAAGAGAGGGAGATTTTGGAGCTGGTGGTGGAGGGAAACCAGGTGGAATTGTATTAGGCGGATGTGTCATATTTCCTAGATTACTCGAAGAGAAATTTGGGTGGTTCCTAAAACACGGGTGGTACGTGTTACCATAATTAGTGTTACCCAGATTAAAGGTTGGATGATTCAGATTACCCATGTAATCAATATGTTCGGCTATGGTGGAGGGAGATCCCCAAGTAGGTGTAGAAGGGGAAGCAATCATCTCTTCTATTTTTGTACTTAAGAGTTCAACTTGGACAGATAATTTTGAAACTATATCAACTTCATATATCCCGGCCAGTTTATTTGGGCGAGACCGAGGTGTACTCCATTGATACATATTCATGGCCATACCTTCTATAAGATCCTACACAGCCGCCCATATTTTGTTATTTAAGTACCACTGACGGCGGCGTCAATCATTTGATGAGTCTGGAGATTGAGGCAATTATAGAAAGTTTGTATTTGCAACCAATCAGGGATTGCATGATAGGGGCATCGACGCAATAATTCCTTAAAACGCTATCAAGTATCATAAAGTGTTTCAGATTCAACTTGGGAGTACGAAGTGATATCCTTACGCAATTGGGCCGACTTAGTAGCCAGAAAATATTTCATTAGAAATTGTTCCATCATTTGGGCCCATGTGGTGATGAATCCCCTCAGAAGAGAATTCAGCCACTGCTTGGCCTTAGTGAGTAAGGTGAAAGGAAAAAGCCAAAGCCATATTGCGTCATCGAAAACCCCATTAATTTTGAAAGTATCGCATATTTCTAGAAAACTAAAAATATGCGCGTTGGATCCTCATCTTGTAGCCCATCAAATTATACATATTGTTGTACCATTTGAATGATGCTTGGCTTCAACTCAAAATTATTGTTCACAATAGTGGGGTGAACAATACTAGATTGGGTATCTTTTAGATTAGGCCGGGCATAATAAGACATAGTCCGTTGCGCGGCCGCATCCGTATTCGGATCACCCATATTAGAAGAAGAAGAAGATGAAGAAGAAGAAGAAGAGAAAGAAGATGAAGAGGAATTCGGAAAAGAAGTGTCGCCTACGGATTCCTCAATCAGATCTTGAGAATTTGGTCTTTGGAATCGCAAGCGTCGCCGAATGGTTTGTTCGATTTCCAGATCCAATTCAAGAAGACCTGACGGATTCCTCCGGGTCATACACCAAAAAGAAAAAATGTTGGAATTAAGGAGAAAGTAGGAAAAATATAAAAATATAAATATAAATAATTTTTTTGTTTTTTAATTAAAGATTTAATTAGTCTTAGATTTCCCGAGGTCTACTCGGTGAAAGGTTCACATCGGTACTAGGAGATAAGATGGGATAATAGCCCAACTCTCCCTTTCTAAGAATTTAATTTCACCCTAAAAAGAAAAAAACTGATAAAATTAATAGAACTAAGCTTTTAAAATATCAACAACTACTCCCCGGCAAAGGCGCCAAAAACATGACCACTAAAGTCGTGTTGCGTAAATTTAAGATATTATCCACGTATAATTCATTAAGGCAAGTGTAACTATCATTTTATAGTATAGGATTTAGAAAATCAAGGGTCTTATTATTTCCGGGCTTGTTGAGTACTTCTACTCACAAAGAAGAGCTATAGTTTTATCGATCGAAAAGTCGGGTATGTTTCGAAAAGAGTTTAGGAGAAATTCAACTAAGAAGAAAGATTATGATTAAAAGATTAGTAATTGATCTAGAATCCCTTTGGAATAAGATAGAATTTTACAAAAGATTAATCCGCAAACTCTTATTGAAATAACTTCGACCATGGAGGTTCCCAAAATATGATTGCACCTCTCTCGAGGAATACTACCAACTATCCTTAGATTGATCGATTAAGCGGTGAACCCCACTATTGGATTTGACTCCAATCCTGAAGATTTATGTCATCCTCTCTCGAGGAGTGCATGCAACTATTTTTATCTTTGAGTGGTCTCCTCATACGCACGCATCTCTCGATCAACTAGAATACGGTTCTTAGATTGAAAATCATATACCGGACATATGAAATTAAAACTAAGTAAATCAAAGATAAATCGAAGATATTCAAAAATAGAGCTTGCTAATTAGAAAATTTCAAAACATATTTTATTTCATTCCAAAGTTCATCATTACCAAGTGCTAAAGGAAATTTTGCTACTCATTATAATATTAGGAATACAAGTAGAAGATGAAGACGACATGATAAAATAAGCTACAAAACTTGAATTGAAATTGCAATAATAAAAAAAACATACAACTTGTAAATAAACTAGCTAGAACATCAATATAGTAAACTAAAGCTGAAAATAAACTCCAAATTCAACATCCCTAGCTTCTGAATATGCCAACTGTAACATCCCCCAAACAACTAGTCCCCCAAGTTGGTTTTTTCATGACTAGGTCATGACAAAGCCATAGGAAGAGCTTATGACCATGTGAACTTAGGTAAGAAGGAGAAAACCAAAGTGGTCACTTAATAGCAATTTTCAGATACCATGCCTAGGGTTGGACGTTAGGGCCTCACCTTGACATTTTGACCCCATCATAACATCCCTAGCCCAATAGGGGTCCTTGGATCACAAAGGGCCTATTGGGGTCAACCAAAGAGGTCAAATTGACCAAAGACAAGCCTAACCCTAAATTGGTCAAAGTAGCTTAATTAGGGTCAATTGGCCTCCACCATGCCAAATTGACCTTATCCCTACCCTTATAAGGATATTAGAGACTCAATGGACCAAAAGTCCCCATCACGGGGCCTCCAATTTAGCCAATTTTCCAAAGTCAACCCTAGCCCTAATTTGGTCAAAAGTGCCCTACTAAGCGTCAATTTACCCTCACCTTACAAAATTGACACTACCTAGACCTTACTAACCCTTAAGGGTGTCCAATGGGTCACTACCCACCCATTTTGGTCAACCCAAATGGTCAATTTGACCAAAGTCAACTTTATCCTAAATTTAGGTCAAAATGACCTATTTTGCTCAAATTGATCCCAATCCACTTGGGCTAGACCCAATTGAGGTGGTCCACCACCTAATGGGGGTTGGATGCTACAGAATTGGCCATTCAATATCAAGGAATTCGGCTAGGAGAGAGAAAGCTCCATTTCCCCCAGAAATGGTGGAGAGAGAGAGGAGAATATTGGCATTCATGGCCAATTAAGCCCCCAATTGATGGGGATTCATCTCCCCTGGCAGTTACAAAAGGATTGGGAGCTTTCTCAGCCCACAAGGGGCTGAATTCAGAGAGAATTGGGAGTAGCTGAGAACCACCATTGATGTTGTTAATGGCCATTGATACCATGTGTCCACCCCTCCTCCAATTGACCCCTTTAACAACTTCAGGAGTCAGAGAGGAATGAAACCCCCCTCTTCCCCGAAGAAATCGAGCACCAGAAGCCTAGATCGACATGGTGACAAAAGCACCACATCCGACAATGGAGACTCGCCGAAATACGTGACACTAGGCCATGAATCAGGTCCGATCCGCTTCCCCTCTCCTAGTGCTAGATCTCTGTAGAATTAGGGCTTGATTCGAGCCAAATCAGGCTCGAATCAAGCCACCGAAAGGGATCATTTCGAGCCCTCTTTATCCTGCCAAATCTCCTCATTTCGGCCACCTCCGGCCGACCAACCACCCCTAATCGCCGGCCACCACCTCAACATAGGTGGTGGTGGCATTGGTCTGCTGGGGCAGCGCTCAGGTGCCATGAAAACGAGGAGGAAGGAGGCCCAGGATGGGTTAATCCCATTACTTGGATGGAGGTTGAAGATGACCAGGAGCCACACGATCTGCGCCAAGATTCGTTCTGATATCAAATGAATATGGTATATTAATATTTGTATTTATGTCACCTTACATGCAATACCTTGTTTTAATTATTAAAAATACTAGAGCCCTTCAGATGAAAAAGTGCCAAACATCAAAGTTGTAGCCTTTGGTGTGTAGCATAATTGAAAAAAAAATTCAGCCCAATAGGGGCACTGTAGCCCACTGTAGAGCCATTTTGGTAGGACAGGACCCTAGGCTAGGGCAATCAGTAATTTTTGAATAACTATTGGTTGGGTTATGGGATTGACTTGAAAATTGAAACCTAGGCTATTTGTACCAACCCCCCTAACATATCAAAATATGGAAATTTTAGGAGAACATTTTTCTAAGGTTTTGGTAATAATTTAATAATACATATATTATTTAATTATAGGGTCTAATGACCTCCAATCCCCTCCAAATTTTGGTGGGTGCTCTTTAGGGTTATTATATGACCCTATTAAAAAGTTCAGCCCAATTGGAACTGATTTGGTTGGGTAATTGATTAACCCAAGTTTGGTCAAATTAGGTCAAACTAGGTTAAAAGTGCACATGTTGGAATTAGGTGGTCAAACCTTATCCAAGTGGTGTGAAACTTTGGTTACTGATTTAGGATCACTTAATACACCCTTGAGTAATTTGGGGAGATGTGGGGTGGATATGCCCTAGGACCCTAGTTTTAATCTTAGGGTTGCACTTTAAGCCTTGTGAAGGACATATGGGCATATGTACTTGGATGGTCATGAAACTTGGTAGATAAGTTCATGGGGGTGAAAATATTCCCTAGGAAATTTTAAGAGAATTTTAGGACCTATTATTCTCTCTGAATTGGGTTATAATCATTTTTGGGAACCTCCTTATGAGTGAAATTTATATGCTCAAATAATCTTGGATGGTAATGAAAATTTGGTGGTACTGTAATAGATCTCTGGTAATTTTTGGGTGATTATTGAATTAATTTATTTAGCACTTCATTCACAAGCCTTCTATTTGGTCTTAAGAATGTAATAAATAATTAAAGGCCAAATAACCTCTGGAAAATTATGAAACTTGGTGGTATGACATTTTAGGACTATAGAAAGCTTTTTGAATTTTTGTATAATTTTTGGAATTATTTAACAGTAGGTTCATTCACAATTTTCCCTAGAAAGGGTTTACTTAGAATAATTATTTATGTGATTAATTTGCCTTGATAAATTCTGAAATTTGGCCAGTAGACTTTTCTGTTTGATATGAAGGTCTGGAAATTTTCTCATAATTTTTAGATAAGTATTTTTGGTGGTTCCTTCCTTAAGTCTAATTTGGGATAATTGTTCAATATTATAATTAGAGGCCACCCCCTTACAACAAAGTTTTGATATTATGTATTTACTATTATTTTGACTTCATAGATTTTCCATAATTTTGTGGAGGCCATATCATAAGAGGATTTTATATTTCATGTTCAATTTCATACTGGGTCAATGTTGAGGAAAATTATAATAAATGCCAGTTAATTATGGAAAAATATGATCCTCTGGATTTATACTTAGAATATCATGATAGACACCCAGTAATAATCTTGGGCCAGTTGGATGAATATTTGGGGTACCTCCCCTTATGCAACTCATATAACTCATTTCATCTACGTATAGTGAAACTGTAAATCTTGAGTAATTGATGGATCATTAGGTGGGAATGAAAGGTAGATGGTGTACCTAGTCTATTATAGAAGATGTGTGGTCACCATTGGAAGTCTATATGTCGGGTGTACCCGAAAAGCTAAGGGGTAAGGTTGTGTCCGGGACCGACGAAAGATCGTATTTCCCTTTAGAAGGTCTTAAAATATGTAGGGTAATCCAAGTGTAATGATAATGAGGGTATACTTGTAGGTAGTCACTAATAACATTAAGTGCCTTGGAAAGGGAGCTTTGGGGTGTCATCACATTATAGCTCCTAGTACCGTAGTGAGCCCCTTATAGGGTAGTCCTCGGGAAGTCCATGGTTAACCCAAAGATGTAGGAATAAATGGCGATGTAAGATTAACTTAATAAAACAAACACCCACACCCCGTGATTACGGGAGGTTAGTTTGTTTGGTCTTACGAGCGGTAGGCTCGGTGGTTGTGGCAGCAGACTAATTAGTCTTGTGAACTTATGACTCAGTAGTGCTTATTGGTACGGACAGTTTAGTCCGGGAGCCTTTGGCTCGGAAGGTTATGATGATGGGCAGGTTAGACCAGGGAGCCTTGAGGCTCGGGATATAGTAGGACATAATGTATGTGCATAAGGTGGTGTGTCTTTAGTGTTGACGATCGTCGCACCAACGTTGATAATTTGGCTCGGTAAGTGTGGTTAACACTTTACAAAGAAAAGTCTGGTGGACTAGCCAGTAAGAGTACGCAGGAGCTCCGTTGTTGTGTTCTTAGCGTTGAGGTGTACGATAGGTCTAGGTTAGGTAGTGCAGCTACCAACCTAGTGGTGGGAGAGGCCCAACCCACCACTTCCGTTTGCCACTACGGAAGTATCCTGGGAGTTTTGCTAGCTCCAAAAAGGGGGAACTAAAGGTCTGTGCGTATATAGTCATATTGTGTGAGTTGCACTTGTATGAACATAACTTTAAACCACATACTTTGCATGACATAGCATAACCTTGCATTTCAACCCTTACCCCTATCGTATAAATTGATTATGGGACTTTTTATACGATAGGCCCTGGTAAATGACCTCTTGGTCTATAGGTTTGTGTGAGCATTCCTATAAATTAAGGTTACATTTCTTTACTACTGCTTTACTTATTACCACTGCTTACTGGCAACTGTTTTACTTACTATTGCTTTAGTCATTGTACTATATAATGCTTACCAATAAACCCTTCCGTAGTTAGACTCACAGTCACCTGCTCTTGATTTTACCCCTTGTTGTCCTCCGCTTCATTCCTCCCGCTCGATGCCTAGGAGTCACCAGGAGAGTGGTGGGGGAATCGGCTTAGTCTTTTTGACTAACGATCGATGGACCTTATCATTTTAGGGGACCGAGGAGACGTTGCAGCACCAGAGGCCGGTGTAGATGGAGGCGGGACAATCTAGCACGGGAGCACCGATGACAGGATCCGTGAGTGTCTTTTAGCTTTGGCAGTTATGCTTCCGCGAGTGAAATCTGTAATGTGGAAATTGATGTACAGGGCATGAGCCCTTATTTATTTCCATACCTTTCATTCAGTTATCTTATGTGGACATCCCTTTTGATGATTTTATATCTATGTGATGTGGACTTGAACTACCTTAAGTTTGTTTAAGCTTTACTTCTTTTGTGATCGATATGGCCGGCAGAATCGGCATTTTGTAGTGGCGACCTTCCCGAGTGATGGTGCCACCGCAAAGAGGAGGTTCTGGGCATAAGACCCAGGTTTTTGAAAGAAAAACAAGGGGTCCTACACCAACAACTTATAGTTGAAAAGGCTGCAAAGACACGCCCCTGGGTCACGCCCTTGACATAGGGCGTGTAAGATGTGAAAACGTTGTCTTGAATACCTGTGAATGATGGGAGGAGAACCGCCAAAATTTATAAATTGATTTATCACGCCCCCAAGTCACGCCCGTGACCTAGGGCGTGTCACGACTTGACCTATAAATGGCCGGAAACGTCAGCTGAAGTAAATTTGGCAGTTTCTAAACTGGTCGCACCCCTTGTACACGCCCATGACTAAGATTGTGTATGCTAAAATGTCATATTGGCAGTAGCTGACTCCATCAATGCACACCCCTGAACTGAAGGTCACGCCCCCTGGTCACGCCCGTGACCCGGGGCGTGTAAATTTAATTTGGCGCGGCTCCACATTCTGACACTGAAATATGGCATGACCTGTGTCATTGGTCACGCCCCCTTGTCACGCTCTTGACTAGGGGCGTGCACTTGAGAATTTTCCCAAACATACTCAAAATTCCTCCTAATTAATACAATGTGCTCCAAAATTATATCTGCAGCCCAGATTTGCCTAAAAACGAAAAATAGGTAAATTAGAGAATTTATTATAAAAATTTAGACAAAAATTGATTGATTATTAAATTAAAAATAAATAAAAACAAAGAGAAAATTAGAGTTATCAACACCCCTAAGAACACACAGTGTATCCACGTACTATCTGGTAAGATCGCCTCTTAATTGTATTTCTCGAGCCTCCAGCTCACCGGACTATCTGATCCTCCTTATATAACACCGAGCCTACCGCTTGCCGGACTATCCAGTCCTCCTTATATAATATCGAGCCTACCGCTCGCAGGACTTAACCCGTCCTTCTTTATGTAATACCGAGTCTACCGCTCGCAGGACTTAACCTATCCTTCCTTATGTAATACCGAGCATACCGCTCGCAGGACTTAACCTGTGAAAATTTCCGTAGATCTAGGAGTGAGCAGGAATAGTATAACTCAAAGTTCAAGCCAACAACTAGAAGCACATGAAGCAAACATAATCTTTATTGATCAAGCAAAATTCTTCATTACAGGGCGAGGTATACATGGCGAGACATGATTTCGCCAGTACACAAAAATAGAAGAGAAAAACAAGCTGAAAGGAAAACCAGCGGTCTGCCAAACGAGACCGCCTGACAGCTCGACCTGACACTCTGCTAGGCTAGAGAACAAGACCGCTCGAACTGCCTGCCTGCGACTTGAACAACACTAACTGAGAACCCCGCGATCTGCCACTGATCCTCCCGAACTCCAGCAACCCGCACTGCAAGCCGCGAGACCGCCCGAACACCTTCATAAGAGGAGATGACCGCTGCTGCCTGCACAATCTGTAGAAGCTGCACAAGACAAGTTCGATCAGCTAACCGGCCGGTCACAAAAAAGAGACTGCAAGAAAGAAACGCGAGCTCAACTTACACTTGGTGCTAAATTTTTGCTGCTACAGTGGCTCCTATTTATTGGCGTGAGACCTGATCCAGTCACCACCCTATGAGATAGGGTCACCACCATTGATCGCGCGACCAGACCGGTCAATCCGCGCGATCAGCAAAAGATCAATCTGCGATGTGCGCTCGTCGACTTAGACACAAGCCTCGCGATCATGACAACTCGCCTGGTCATGACGCTCACCACCTATGTTCGCCACCCGACCTCCTCTAGAGACCGCGAACACACCAGGGTGACTAGGGCAACAGCCCGCCAAGTCGACCAAACACCTGTGACCGCATATACAAGCAGATCGCCGAAGGACCAGCTATGCGAACAAAAATCGGAGACCGCACGACTAAGATTACCTTAGTCCGTGCGCACCAACAAGAAACCGAACAGCCACCAGACAGGACTGACCCCACAATGCGGTCACAAGCACCAGACCGCGTGGCCTCACCTCGGCACCCTTGAATGGAAGAACGGCGGTCACGCCGAATAGCCCATGGCTAGACAAGAGAGGTCAGACTGCCAGAGGAGACCGCAAGACCGTGCGGTCAGACCAGACCGCGCGGTCTCCCCCCAGACCGCCAACTCCACAAACTTCCACTTCAATATTTTCAACACTCCCCCTTGAAGTCGGAAGTTGAAAACAGTCCAAGTAAGCTCATTAGCCGAGTAAACGCCCCCTTCGCCAGCACCTTTGTGAAAATGTCAGAAATGTTGTCCTGACTCCGAACATGCTCGACCAAAAGAGACCCCTCCAGCACCTTCTCACGAATGAAGTGATGCTAGATCTCGATATGCTTGGTCCTCGCATGATAAACTGGATTAATAACCAGTTTGAGAGCACTCTCATTGTCACCGTGGAGCAGAGTCGGACCCCGAACCTCCTTATGGACGTATCCTACCAACCTCCTAAGCCAGATGGATTCTTGAGCTGCCAAGGCCGAAGCCTTGTATTCCGCTTCCGTGGTTGAGACAGACACGGAATCCTGCTTCTTGCTGCACCATGATATAGCCGTGGGGCCCTCCATGAAGACGTATCCAAACGTCGACTTCCGATCATCCGAATCTCCCCCGTAATCAGCATCCATGTACCCATGCACCTTGAAGCCCGCATCCCTCCTGTAAAGGAGACCCATATCCGAAGTCCCCTTGACATACTGAAATATATACTTGGCCGCTAGTAGATGAGGCATCTGTGGTTCCGCCATATAACAGCTCACCCTGCCAACTGCATACGCAATATCCAGCCTGGTAATCGTCAGATAGATCAAGCTCCCAACCAGAGCCCGGAACACCAGCGGATCTTCCTGAATCCTCCCCTCATCCTTGTGAAGTTTCATGGCCTTCTCTAGAGGTGTGGAAATGCACTTCCCTTCCTTCATGCCAAACCGCTCCACGATTCGCTCTGCATATCCAGCCTGGGACACCAACACTCCAATTTCGTTCCTCTGCACTTCGAGTCCAAGGAAATGGTGAAGCTCACCCAAGTCCTTATTCTCGAATCTGATAGATAGCTCTGCCCAAAGCTTTGCTACCTCCTCCTTTGAATTCCCCGTCACGATCATATCGTCGACGTAGAGCAGCACGATGACTTGAAGCTCCCCGCTCTTCTTGACGAACAAGCTTGAGTCTGAGTCTGAAGCACCAAACCCACAGAATAGGAGATATTTGTTGGGATCATTGTCCACAATGTCTTAGATTTGGAGAAGTCCATTCTTAAGTCAAAGATATATCTCAGAATGTATTTGATATACTCTCTAGAATCAATGTGCAGGAGATCAGGTCAGGCAAAGTGCTCAAGGAATTCATCCAAGTTCACAAGCGTCGAGACAACATACATCGATCGATGCTTGTGACCCAGAAGCGTTGACTTATGTCTAATGCTCAAATAGACAAGGTCGTCGCTGAGGTTATGAGACCAAGTTTGGAAGCATCGAGCCAAGTTATATCACTCGGCGCCATGGAAAGAAAAGTGTCGACCAAAGTTCAATTATCTCTACGCCAACCAGAAGTGTCGAGATATGAAGGCATAGTTAAGAAGTGTCGAGCCCCTATACGTTGCTCGACCCCTACAGATAAAAAACGTCGACTAACTGATGATTGCTCAACGCCTAAGAAGGAGGAGTCGAGAGCTTCTGTCTAAGAAGTATGTGTCGAGTATCTACATATCGCTCAACGCCTAATGGAAAAAGCGGCGACAGCGATGCTCAGTGCTCAACGCCTCTTCTACAGATACTCTGAGCTGAGAAATTTCTTCTACAACCAGCTGAGCCTTTATTTCTTTTGAGGACGTTGAAGACCGTTGAAGACTTTGCGTCATGCTGACGTAGAGGAGCGTAACAGATGTTGCAGATGGCGGGCTATAAATAGAAGGCATGACCTATGGGTTAATAAGTTTGATTGCTCCTATATTTCGAAAGCCATTATCGTCTCCATCACTTTGAGGGAAAATTTGAGAAAGAATCTGAAGAAGTCGTCTTCTCTTTCAGAACTGATCTAACTTGAAGATTACTTTCAGCAATCTGGTGCTGATACATCTTTCTGAAAGAAGAGGATTAAGAAGGAAGAATCTGTCTTCCTAAGAAGAAGAACACTCATCACAGCCTGCCGAATCAAGAAGATCATTTGTTGCTGCTGTTCTATTGTAGACTTCTGTCTGATCATTCAGGCAGATCAAGAAGACTCAACAATCTGAAGAATCTGAGTCTAAGTATTGTTATTTTCTTTATCAATCCCTGTAGGATCTAAGTTGTCAGATCTGAGTGTAGGATCTGTCAAGGATCTGAGTTGTAAGATCTAGTGTGATCTGAGTTGTAGGATTCAGGAGTGAATCTGAGCTGTAAGCCTAATTATAAAGGCTGAGGTAGGATCTGTGAGATTTGAGTTTGTAAGATCTGCTGAGATCTGAGAGAGTAAGATCTGTGATATCTGAGTCTGTAAGATCTGTTGTGATTTGAGCTGTAAGACCTGTTTGTGGTCTGAGATCTGGAGGAGATATAAACCCTATCTGGCACACTGCTAGAAGGGTGAAGGGGGAAAGTGGATTACCCAAGATAAGGGGAACCACTATAAAAATCTGTGTGTCTTTTCTGTGTGTGTTCTTATTCTTGAAAGCTCTGATCAGTTTTATTTTGGTTATAATCAAGAACTGCAATAGTTTTTAAATAACCTATTCACCCCCCCCCCCCCCCCCCCTCTAGGTGATTAGCTACCCTTAATTAAAGTCTTTCAAGTGGTATCAGAGGTAGGTTATTCAAGAAAAGGTTTAACAGCCTAAACAAGATCCTCTAAGGGTAGATTTCTTAAGTCGTGATGGCTAATACAGAAGGAAACAAAGAATTCACATCTATGAAGCTACCAATTTGCAGAAAAGAAAACTTTGGGATTTGGAAAGAAAGGGTCAGACTTTTCATGGAAGCCTCTGATCCTAGGATATACATAACTGTTCTAGAGGGACCTTTTGTTCCTATGAAGGTTTCTTTTACAGATGGAAGTATCAAGACTCCTAAAACTTATTCTGAGATGACCAAAGATGAAGTGATTCTGGCCTCCATGGATAAGAGAGCTCAGAACATCATTGTTAGTGCTATTGAGGATTCAACCTTCCAAAACTTAGTTCATTGCAAAACTGCCAAAGAAATGTGGGAATCTCTCATTGTCTATATGGAAGGGACTGAAGAAGTCAGAGATGACAGGAAGTCTCTTCTAAATCAGCAATATGAAGCTTTCAGACAAGACAAGAAAGATTCAATAGCAGTTTGCTATGAAAAATTCTTCAAAATTGTAAATGGTCTAAGAACTTATGGAAGAACTTTCACAGATTATGAGTTGAATGATAAATTCTTAAGATCACTGAATAAAGAAGGGGATATCAAGATCTGTGCAATCAGTGAAATGGGAAATCTGGGAAATATTCAGCCACAGAATTTATATGGGAAACTTTTGTCCCATGAACTTCAACTGAATACCAGAAAAGCTGAGGAAGGACACAGCAGGGAAACTCCAATTGCTCTGAAAGCAGAAAGTTCCAATAAAAGCAAAGAAAGAATGTCATTATCCCCCAGGATACCATCTGAATCAGAAGAATCAAAGACTAGTAATTCTAATTTTGAAATATCAGATGGTGAACTGGCACTCTTCACCAAACAGCTAAAAAGAATGTTGAGAAGATAACAACACTGGAAAACTAGACCTTCTCAGTCATCCAGATCTAAGAAGCACTCAAATTCTTCAGAGGGATTCAAACAAGACTCCAAGAAGGACAGGTATAACTCTAAACAAAATAAATCTAATTAGAAGAAATTGTGTGTTTTGGTTGCAGGAAATCAGGACACATGATTGTTGATTGTCCTTCAAAGAGAAAGAACAACAAGAAATCTGATGAAAGGAGGCACAAATCTGACAAGAGACATGAGAAAAGTCTAATAGCCAAGAAAGGCAAAGTCACTCTTAGTGACTGTGAATCTCAATCATCAGACTCAGATAGTGAGGAGGCACTCATAGCTCTGATGGCTGCCAATGAAAGTGAAGACATTCTAAATCATAGATCTATGATAAGAGCCCCATTATCAAGGTCTAATAGTGAAGAGGATGAAGAAGAAAATGCAGGACTCATGGCATTGAGTCATCAAGAAGATCAGGAGACAACTACTGATATAAAGGCACTTGATAAAACTCCTTTATCTGATTGTGATTCTGCACCTGAAATAGATTCATTCTCTTCTAATGAAAATGACTCACAATCTAACTTTCATGAAGATGAAATTATTGAAAAATATCAATTACTTCTCAAAGCACTTAAAAAGAGCAAAAGGCATAATAAAAGGTTACACAAAGAAATATCTGAATTAAAGCAAACTAATTTCCAAAACTCTGAGGCAGCTGAGAGGCTAAATCAGGCTAGCAAAGAACTTAGCAAACTAAAAGTCATGTCTATTATTCACATACAGACTTTATGCAATAAGGAGAAGTTAATAAAAGAACTTAAAGCAAAATTCCTAGCAGAAAGGAAGCTTGTAGCAAAGTTCTTAAAACCACAAACTATTCTTCCAATAATAGACACATTTTCTGCACAATATAGATCTGGCATAGGATATGATAGGAATGCAGATAATAACCCTAAAAGTAATGATAAGGCACCTATGCAACCTATAAAATTTAACAAAGCCATGCCTATCACAAATAAGCATGATCAAAAAGGTGTGCATAAGTATTATAAGGGTGAGTGTTCTAATAGCAAAGATAATTCAATTCAACCAAGTAACAATAATACCAAATCACTATGCAGAGAAAAAGTATTAACTCATCATGACTCCTTTGTATTTAAGCAAACACAAAATCCAAAAGAAAGGAACTAAGACCTGAAATGAAAACTACTGCTGTCAAGAAAACAGAACTAGTAAAAGTTAATAAAACAACTTACATAGCTCCTTTGAATAAGGCAATTAAGCAAAATATGAGTCAATATAAAGAAGTGAGAAGACCTCCAAGGAGATATAACAGATATGAATGCTGGTGTTGTGGAAGGGTTGGATATTTTGCTCTTGACTGTTGGTTCAATCCAACTGTTCCAAGATTCAACTCTGGGAGACCAGTACTCAGACCCATGGCAACTCTCACAGCACCAAGGATTATTCAACAAATAAATGTTCTAGCTCATGCTAACAAGGTTCTAGGACCCAACTTGGTGTGGGCTCCTAAGAAAAGGTAGTTTCTTTTTGTAGGGTTGTCCAAAGACCAATCAACTTCCTATCTGGTACTTGGACAGTGGGTGCTCTATGCACATGATAGGAACAAAAAGTCTGCTGAATGATTACACTCCTGTGAAGAATGGACCAAAGGTTATCTTTGGAGGGTCTGAAAAAGGTAAAACTAAAGGTTATGGTAAAATCACAAATGGAATTGTCACCATCACCAAAGTTGCTCATGTTGATGGATTGCAACACAATCTCATCAGCATAAGTCAATTGTGTGATATTGGGTATGACATTTCATTCCACAAGGATGAGTGCCTGATTAAGAAAGAGAATGAGATAATTCTCTCAGGCACTAGGAGTGGCAACATATACAGCCTAAACTTTATATGTTCTGATCAAGCTAATTCCATATGCTTAGTAGCAGAACATAAAGTTTCTAGTAGTGTTCAATGGCATAAAAGGTTAGCCCACATAAACTATAAGACTATAAATAAGTGTAAGAGGAGTATTAGTTCTCATTTATTAAAAGTCTTATTTAACTTTGTTTCAAATTAAGTGATATATATAAATATATATATGAGTGCTGATTGAGAAAGTAAAAAACAAGCACATAACCAGATGACACAAGATATATAGTAGTTCCCCAAAACCTGGGTACATCTACTCTTCTACCCACTGGTAGGAATCCACTAGGAGGTTGTTGATAAGGTGCCCTCTCACCAAGGTGATTTTGATAAGGTGTCCACACACCAAGGTGATTTTGATAAGGTGTCCACACACCAATGGGAGTTTTGATCAGGTGCCCAATTCACCTATAAGCTTTTGATAAGGTGCTTATAAACCAAGCTGCAGGTTTTTGCTAAGGTGCCCTGTCACCGGGAGTAAACTTTTGAAGGGAGTTTTAACCCTTTACAAGATGGGAAGGAGAGAGGGAAAAGATATATGTTCTTCTCTTTTTGCTGAGAAGACACTTGAAAATCCTGATTGGATGTTGAGGTGGATCTTGATGAAGATGGTGAAGAGAGATCCCCCTGTCTGATTTAATTGTGGAGGCTCCTTTTCGAGGTTCCAAATCCTCTATTTCAAATGTATGGAGTGGATCACCTCTCATTGTTCTCTGTCGACCTTCTCCTTATTTATAGCTCTGTGTATTAAGATAACACGATAGGAGAGAAATTAATTAATAGACAGAGTATTAGAAAGAGAGAAATATTTCCATAACTATTATATCTATAGAAGGAAAGAATTCATTTTGATTTCAAATAATATCCATAATCAACTTAATCAATTTAGCCAAGAATCAATTAGAGGGAAAAAATGATTCATAACGGCTATAAAAGAATAATATTATTCCATATAAATCAGATCTATAGAAAGAAGGAAAGAGATCTGGTGTTATTTGAATTTAACATAGTAATCGACGTACGTCGATTACAATTCGACGTAAGCGTCGAATTCATCCTGGCTGGACGTCGAGAGGATAATAAGGAAGGTGCGTCGACTAAGGTGCGTCGACTAGAAGTCAGAGCTACGTCGACATAGGATACGTCAAATTCTTATTAAAGTTACTTTGACTCATTCTAAAAGAAACATCGACAACACTTCGACGTTGCGTCGAATACTATTCGACGCATATTTACTTAACCTTGATTTTTCTTTCTTATAATTTATATTCAACTCATTTTGGGGGTTAAGACAAATCATTTTCCCAATAATCTCCCCCTATTTGTCTTAACCCTATTCAGAGAAAAATTGAATCAGCATTTAATCAACACATCAAAGCATATTTTATCGAAAGAGATATATTAGGAAATCAGAAAAATCATTTTCAGAGAATAAGGGGAGAATAGAGAACTAAGTGATCTTTGTGATTTCAGGTGTTAGCCTGTGTGAAAAATCAACCTACCTCTGATACCAATTGTAAGAGGAGTATTAGTTCTCATTTATTAAAAGTCTTATTTAACTTTGTTTCAAATTAAGTGATATATATAAATATATATATGAGTGCTGATTGAGAAAGTAAAAAACAAGCACATAACCAGAAGACACAAGATATATAGTAGTTCCCCAAAACTTGGGTACATCTACTCTTCTACCTACTGGTAGTAATCCACTAGGAGGTTGTTGATAAGGTGCCCTCTCACCAAGGTGATTTTGATAAGGTGTCCACACACCAAGGTGATTTTGATAAGGTGTCCACACACCAATGGGAGTTTTGATCAGGTGCCCAATTCACCTATAAGCTTTTGATAAGGTGCTTATAAACCAAGCTGCAGGTTTTTGCTAAGGTGCCCTGTCACCGGGAGTAAACTTTTGAAGGGAGTTTTAACCCTTTACATGATGGGAAGGAGAGAGTGAAAAGATATATTGTTCTTCTCTTTTTGCTGAGAAGACACTTGAAAATCCTGATTGGATGTTGAGTTGGATCTTGATGAAGATGGTGAAGAGAGCTCCCCCTGTCTGATTTAATTGTGGAGGCTCCTTTTCTAGGTTCCAAATCCTCTATTTCAAATAAATGGAGTGGATCACCTCTCATTGTTCTCTGTCGACCTTCTCCTTATTTATAGCTTTGTGTATTAAGATAACACTATAGGAGAGAAATCAATTAGTAGACAGAGTATTAGAAAGAGAGAAATATTTCCATAACTATTATATCTATAGAAGGAAAGA
This sequence comes from Dactylorhiza incarnata, assembly GCA_033032865.1. Taxonomy (NCBI): domain Eukaryota; kingdom Viridiplantae; phylum Streptophyta; class Magnoliopsida; order Asparagales; family Orchidaceae; genus Dactylorhiza; species Dactylorhiza incarnata. The sequence continues at coordinate 9,001,655 of JAWHQI010000068.1, forward strand.
ATTCATTTTGATTTCAAATAATATCCATAATCAACTTAATCAATTTAGCCAAGAATCAATTAGAGGGAAAGAATGATTCATAACGGTTATAAAAGAATAATATTATTCCATATAAATCAGATCTATAGAAAGAAGGAAAGAGATCTGGTGTTATTTGAATTTAACATAGTAATCGATGTACGTCGATTACAATTCGACGTAAGCGTCGAATTCATCCTGGCTGGACGTCGAGAGGAGAATAAGGAAGGTGCGTCGACTAGAAGTCAGAGCTACGTCTACATAGGATACTTTGAATTCTTATTAAAGTTACTTCGACTCATTCTAAAAAAATGTCGACAACACTTCGACGTTGCGTCGAATACTATTCGACGCATATTTACTTAACCTCGATTTTTCTTTCTTTGAATTCATATTCAACTCATTTTGGGGGTTAAGATAAATCATTTTCCCAACAATAAGCTTATCTCAAAAGACCTAGTGAGAGCTGGGCCTAAGTGGAAATGTGTGCAGGAGGGTCCATGTCATGCTTGTCAAATGGGTAAGCAGACCAAGTCTTCCTTCAAATCAATAGGTGAGAAGGATTCCATTAGATGTCTATACTTACTTCACATGGATCTATTTGGACCAATGTCAATCCATAGCTTAGGAGGAAGGTCATACACCCTTGTAATTGTTGATGTTTATTCCATATTCACATGGGTATTCTTCCTTAAACATAAGTCAGACACTTTAGAAATATTTACCAGTTTTGTTAGGCAAATCACCAATGAAATAGGAAATCCTGTAGCCAAAATTAGAAGTGATCATGAGACTGAATTTCAGTCAGGTGCAATGACCAAATTTTGTGAAAATCAAGGCATTTCTCAAGAGTTCTCATCTCCTAGAACTCCCCAACAAAATGGGGTTGCTGAGAGAAGAAATAGAACCCTTATTTACGCTAGCAGGAGTTTGCTAAGTGATTCTTCTCTTCCTGACTTTTTCTGGGCTGAAGCTGTAAACACAGCTTGCCATGTGCAAAATAGAGCTCTTATCAACAAAAGACTGGATAAGACCCCATATGAGTTGTTGAAAGTTAGAAAACCCACTTTAGCCTATTTCAAAATATTTGGTAGTAAATGCTTTGTATTAAATAATGGAAAGCACCATCTCACTAAATTTGCTGAAAAAGCACATGAGGCAATTTTTGTTGGGTATAGCTCTCAAAGTAGAGCCTATAGAATTTTCAACAAAAAGTCAAATAGGATAGAAGAATCTATACATGTTGTATTTGATGAAACCAGCCTTATTTATAAGGATCTGGGAAGTTTATCAAGTTGTGCTGGTTCTACACAGAAATTGAAGGAGATGAATATCAATGAACAACACAATGAGGAGAATGAAGAAACTAATGAGACTGTAATTGTAACTAGAGAGGATGAACCTCAAGCAGAAGACAATTATGAAGAACCTACTGCTGTTGAAGAACCACCACATCCAGAACCACTAGAAGAACCTACTCAAACAGATGCACCAGAATCTCAAAGGGAAAATGAAAGGTGGAGGAATGCAACCAAACATCTGAAGGATCATCCCAAGGAATAGATCATAGGAAATCCAAACGATGGTGTGCAAACTAGAAGAGGAAACACAATACATGAGGCCTTGCATCACATCTTTCTATACAAAATAGAGCCTAAGAAGTTTGATGAAGCCAATAAGGACACTTCATGGATATTAGCTATGCAAGAAGAGCTAAATCAATTTGAAAGGTGCAAAGTCTGGATATTGGTTCCAAGACCTAAGAAACACAAAGTCATAGGGACCAAATGGGTATTTAGGAATAAGCTGAAAGCAAGGTTGGTTGCCCAAGGATATAGACAGGAGGAAGGCATAGATTTTGATCAAGTATTTGCTCCTGTGTCAAGATTGGAGGCAATCAGACTATTCCTAGCATTTGCAGCACACACTGGATTCATAGTTTATCAAATGGATGTAAAGTCAGCATTCCTTAAAGGAACAATATTGGAGGAAGTATATGTTGAACAACCCCCATGTTTTATTTACTCTACTCATCCAAATCATGTTTATCTTTTATTAAAAGCATTGTATGGTCTGAAACAGGCACCTAGAGCCTGGTATGAGACATTATCTAGATTTCTTATTGAGAACAAATTCTCAAGAGGAAAGATAGACAAGACATTGTTTCTTAGGATAGTTAAAGGTCACATTATTCTAGTACAAATATATGTAGATGATATAATTTTTGGCTCAACTAATAATAACCTTTGCAAAAGGTTTGCAAACCTTATGCAAGGGAAATTTGAAATGAGCAGCATGAGTGAGCTTAAATACTTCTTAGGACTCCAAGTGAAACAGTCTGAGGAAGGAATTTTCATTTCTCAGACCAAGTACACAAAAGAGATTATCAAGAAGTTTGGAATGGAAAATTCCTCTGTCATGAAGACACCAATGGCAGCAAATATGTCACTGGACAAGGATGACAAAGGGAAACCTATTGATGAAACCTTGTACAGAGGCATCATTGGCTCATTGCTCTACCTAATTGCTAGCAGACCAGATATTATGTTCTCAACATGTGTGTGTGCTAGATATCAAGTGAACCCTAAAGAATCTCACTATACTGATGTCAAAAGAATCCTGAGATATCTGAAGGGCACTCTTAATCTTGGCCTTTGGTATACTAGAAGCAATGACTTTGAACTAATTGGTTTTTCAGATGTTGATTTTGCAGGATGCAAGGAGGACAGAAAAAGTACATCAAGAACATGTCAATTTCTTGGCAAAAGACTAATATCTTGGAGTAGCAGGAAGCAAACCAGTGTGGCTATTTATACAGCAGAATCTGAGTACATCTCAGCTGGAAACTGATGTGCTCAGCTACTATGGATTCAACACCAACTTCAAGACTACAAAGTTCAGCTAATAAATCTCCTCTATATTGTGATTCAACTAGTGCTATTGCTATAGCTAATAATCCTGTATCACATTGCAGAACTAAGCATATAGAAATTAGATATCATTTCATTAGAGAACATGTAGAAAATGGAGATATCACAATTGAATATGTCTCCACTGAAAAACAGGTTGTTGATATATTTAATAAACCCTTGGATGAAACAAAATTCAATAACTTTAAAATTGAATTAGGAATGTTAAAAATGGATTAAAGGTGGTTTGAAATAAATAAATGAAAATAATGATTGAGTCCTAAAAGGTGAGTGGAGAAGTTATCAGGCGTCGAGAGAAAGGATACCTGGCGTCGAGAGAAGATACCTGGCGTCGAGAAGATACCTGGCATCGACCGAAGAAAAATTGGCGTCGAGCTATCTCAACGCTTGAGCGAACATAGCTAGGCCGTCTCGACAGGGTAAATTTGAACCATTTGATCAATCTTGTCAAACAAGTTAGGCGCGCGGCTATTCATCTTCTTGAATTAGAAATTCTATAAATAGGGAAGACACTTCGATAGTACATGTGCCCTAGATCTCTCAGTTCGAAATTGTCTGCCCTAGAACATTTCTCCATCAATTTTGTCACTCTTCGATCATTAAACACAATGCCTCCCAAGAGCAGTGATTACCTTTATGAAGGAAGCGAGCTTGTACGCAATGGATTCCAATCTGCTCCAGTAGAGATCAAATCAACCATCGAGTTAATCTACAAAGCAGGACTACAGTTCGTGTTATCTGAATCGACTCTTATCTGGAAACGAGAGGTCTTAGAACTTTACTCCAATGAAGTAATAGATTCAGTCAATTCGAAGCTTAAGACCTCTGTAAAAGGTAAGAAAATTAAGATCACCCCTTCAAGACTCGCTAAGGCACTAGAACTGCCGAGATTAAAAAGTAATGAAGAAGAAGAAGAAGTGAGCTCTAAACAGATCAAATTAGCACAAATCTGGTGCGGAATTGAAACATCACGTGAAATCACTGGAAGTATTCTTAGGAAAGGAATGAATTCAAAAGGAAAATTGCTAACAGATGTGATAGGAAAGGGCCTGTTGTGCAAGACTGGATCTCATGATAAACTTTCCAGGAAAATGTTTATTTTACTAACCAGGATCATTTATTCTTTAAGAACAGATTGGGGGAGGGTGGTGTTTGACAGAATAATTGAATGTATCCAAGTACCCAACATGGGTAGAATATTATCTCTATATTTAGTAAAAGTCATTCCATACTCTTTGAATAACAAACTTGGATCCAAGATAAACCACATGAAGAAAATGGATATTAGAATGATAGAGAGATGGGAAAGATTTTTATCAAATCCTCCACCAGCAGATCTTTCTCCCAAGCAGAAGCAAGCTAAGAAGCAAAAGAAGAAGAAGGTTTCTTCAACCTCATCAAGCTCATCCTCTTCCAAAGGAAGATCTAGATCCTCTCCAATTCATGATCCTAACCTCACATCATCTGAAGAAGAAGGAAACAAACCTAGAGATAGTACTCCTGACACACCAAAAGGTACTGATCCTCTACTCGAAGAGGTTGACAAGTTCTATAAAGAAAATGATGAAAATGAGAAAGGAGAAGAAGAGAGAGAAAGTCATCATGGATCCCCTGCTAGAGTTGAAGGGATTTTTCAAATTGAGGGGGAGGCTCAGGTTGAGATTCCTACTAAGGATAATTCTGAAATGAGCATAGCAGCAGTTGAGGGGGAGGCTCAGGATGAGATCCCTGCTCAAGTCAAAATTGATCTGATCAATGCAGAGATTGAGGGAGAGCCTCAAAATGAAATTCCAGCTCAAGACAATGCACCATTTGAGGGGGAGTCTCAGGCTGAGATCCCTGCTAAAGTGAATTCTGTAGTTGATGCTATGGATGTGGAAGGAGAGCCTGAAGCAACAAAGAAACATGTTGAGAAGGAAATCAAGATAGAATCCTCTAGCTCTCATATGAGCCAGAGAAATGATTCTTTCATCAGAGAAGAGAGCAGTAGAGGTAATGGAGTGGAAAAGGAAATCAATGTGGATCTAAGTGGTATACTACCTCAACTGGAAGTGTTGCTTAATAATCAAAGAAGATTATTAGAACAATATATTGAAGATAATAATACAAAAATGAAAAATGAGGTAGATTTCCAGATGAAATTGGTTAGATTTGAAGTCAATCATCAGATGACTGCTTTGAGAACTGAAATGGTAAAGTTTTTCAAAAGAGTTGGTGCTTCAGTAGATTATACAGCTAAACAACTTAATGCAATCAAAGAGACATCAAAGGTTCTTAAAGAGTCACAGGCAGGAATTACAAAGACCGTAGATGATATTCAAACAAATCAAGGAATTCTAAGTAATAACATGCAAGTTTTATATAAGGAACAGGTTGCACAGGTTCTTACAGGTACAAATAAGACTGAAGCTAGACTGCAACAGCAGAATACTGATATTTTGGCTAAAATAGATGAGAGCTCTACAATTCTGAAAGGTCAAGCAAAGTTAAATGCAGATACCATAGATGACCATCTCCTTAGAGTAAAGAAAACCATTAAAAGTGGAATTCATCATTTGGAGGGTCAAGTCAGGTTTCAGAAGAATGTTATACGAGATCATATAGTTGAAGAAGTCCTAAAGGGGGAGAGGTTAATGATTCAAGCTAGCTCTGAGCATGCTGTGTGGACCTCAAACTCTATAAGAGAAATTTTAGGATATCCTCCCATTGATTATGAGAATGATCTAGTTTCTGAGACCAGGCCAGCTTCTCTTACACAAGTCCAAAAGCAAATTGCTAAAATGTATAGTCCTGAGGATAAAAGCAAAAGAGAGAACTTTACTAGTGAGCAAGTAGAATCTAGTAAAAGAAAGTTCAGAGAAGAGGTTCAATCAAGGGTTGACTTTGAACATTGGTCTCCATCTTCAAGAGAAATGATTCTGACAGCATGGGAAGCTGTAAAAGGTAATCCAGATGAAAGAGGAAAATGGTATTCTGAAGTAGAATGGTTGAAGCATAGGGATCAAGAGGAACTGAAGATAAAATTCAAGGCTAACAAATTGGCTGGGAAGGTATAGGCAGGTGATAAGGAGCCAATCAGATATTTTCCAAAGCCATTTGGCTATTTCAAGAGAAGAAAAGAAGTTGCTGAAGCCCTCTCCAAAAGAGGAATAGAATTCAAGGATCCTGAACAGCTTTAGGATTTTAATCTTTACTAAGTATTTTCAGAAAAATGTAATTGATATATCTTTGAACAATCTTGATGAGTTCCCAGTGCTAACTATTTTTCATGCTCATATATATATATATGCCTGTGATGTGATTCTTTTTCTCTTCATGACATGTATTATTCTGAATTGCTTGTGTTTTTGTGCTTATATGAGAAATCATATTTGAAATAATTTCTGTGGATAGAATGTTTTGGTAATCCAATTTTATAAGGAATTATACTACTGATTTTGATTACCTGTATAGAAATTAAAAAACATTGATTATCTTTGAAAAGAGGGATATATCATTGACTGAGATTATGACTTCTTCAAATAGGGGGAGATTGTTGGGATCATTGTCCACAATGTCTTAGATTTGGAGAAGTCCATTCTTAAGTCAAAGATATATCTCAGAATGTATTTGATATACTCTCTAGAATCAATGTGCAGGAGATCAGGTCAGGCAAAGTGCTCAAGGAATTCATCCAAGTTCACAAGCGTCGAGACAGTATACATCTCTCGATGCCTGTGACCCAGAAGCGTTGACTTATGTCTACTGCTCAAATAGACAAGGTCGTCGCTGAGGTTATGAGACCAAGTTTGGAAGCGTCGAGCCAAGTTATATCACTCGACGCCGTGGAAAGAAAAGTGTCGACCAAAGTTTAGTTAGCTCTACGCCAACCAGAAGTGTCGAGATATGAAGGCATAGTTAAGAAGCGTCGAGCCCCTGTACATTGCTCATCCTCTACAGATAAAAAGCGTCGACTAACTGATGATTGCTCAACACCTAAGAAGGAGGAGTCGAGAGCTTCTGTATAAGAAGTATGTGTCGAGTATCTACATATCGCTCAACAGAGATGCTCAGTGCTCAACGCCTCTTCTACAGATACTCTAAGCTGAGAAATTTCTTCTACAGCCAGTCGAGCCTTTGTTTCTTTTGAAGACGTTGAAGACGTTGCGTCATGCGGACGTGGAGGAGCGTAACAGATGTTGCAGATGGCGGGCTATAAATAGAAGGCATGACCTATGGGTTAATAAGTTTGATTGCTCCTATCTTTCGAAAGCCATTATCGTCTCCATCACTTTGAGGGAAAATTTGAGAAAGAATCTGAAGAAGTCGTCTTCTCTTTCAGAACTGATCTAACTTGAAGATTACTTTCAGCAATCGGGTGCTGATACATCTTTCTGAAAGAAGAGGATTAAGAAGGAAGAATCTGTCTTCCTAAGAAGAAGAACAGTCATCACAGCCTGCCGAATCAAGAAGATCATTTGTTGTTGTTGTTCTATTGAAGATTTCTGTCTGATCATTCAGGCAGATCAAGAAGACTCAATAATCTGAAGAATCTGAGTCTAAGTATTGTTATTTTCTTTATCAATCCCTGTAAGATCTGAGTTGTCAGATATGAGTGTAGGATCTGTCAAGGATCTGAGTTGTAAGATCTAGTGTGATCTGAGTTGTAGGATTCAGGAGTGAATCTGAGCTGTAAGCCTAATTATAAAGGCTGAGGTAGGATCTGTGAGATCTGCTGAGATTTGAGAGAGTAAGATCTGTGAGATTTGAGTCTGTAAGATCTGCTGTGATCTGAGCTGTAAGGCCTGTTTGTGGTCTGAGATCTGGAGGAGATATAAACCCTATCTGGCACACTGCTAGAAGGGTGAAGGGGGAAAGTGGATTACCCAAGATAAGGGGAACCACTATAAAAATCTGTGTGTCTTTTCTGTGTGTGTTCTTATTCTTGAAAGCTCTGATCAGTTTTATTTTGGTTATAATCAAGAACTGCAATAGTTTTTAAATAACCTATTCACCCCCCCCCCCCCCTCTAGGTGATTAGCTACCCTTAATTAATGTCTTTCAAGTGGTATCAGAGGTAGGTTATTCAAGAAAAGGTTTAACAGCCTAAACAAGATCCTCTAAGGGTAGATTTCTTAAGTCGTGATGGCTAATACAGAAGGAAACAAAGAATTCACATCTATGAAGCTACCAATTTGCAGAAAAGAAAACTTTGGGATTTGGAAAGAAAGGGTCAGACTTTTCATGGAAGCCTCTGATCCTAGGATATACATAACTGTTCTAGAGGGACCTTTTGTTCCTATGAAGGTTTCTTTTACAGATGGAAGTATCAAGACTCCTAAAACTTATTCTGAGATGACCAAAGATGAAGTGATTCTGGCCTCCATGGATAAGAGAGCTCAGAACATCATTGTTAGTGCTATTGAGGATTCAACCTTCCAAAACATAGTTCATTGCAAAACTGCCAAAGAAATGTGGGAATCTCTCATTGTCTATATGGAAGGGACTGAAGAAGTCAGAGATGACAGGAAGTCTCTTCTAAATCAGCAATATGAAGCTTTCAGACAAGACAAGAAAGATTCAATAGCAGTTTGCTATGAAAAATTCTTCAAAATTGTAAATGGTCTAAGAACTTATGGAAGAACTTTCACAGATTATGAGTTGAATGATAAATTCTTAAGATCACTGAATAAAGAAGGGGATATCAAGATCTGTGCAATCAGTGAAATGGGAAATCTGGGAAATATTCAGCCACAGAATTTATATGGGAAACTTTTGTCCCATGAACTTCATCTGAATACCAGAAAAGCTGAGGAAGGACACAGCAGGGAAAATCCAATTGCTCTGAAAGCAGAAAGTTCCAATAAAAGCAAAGAAAGAATGTCATTATCCCCCAGGATACCATCTGAATCAGAAGAATCAAAGACTAGTAATTCTAATTTTGAAATATCAGATGGTGAACTGGCACTCTTCACCAAACAGCTAAAAAGAAGGAGATATAAACCCTATCTGGCACACTGCTAGAAGGGAGAAGGGGGAAAGTGGATTACCCAAGATAAGGGGAACCACTATAAAAATCTGTGTGTCTTTTCTGTGTGTGTTCTTATTCTTGAAAGCTCTGATCAGTTTTATTTTGGTTATAATCAAGAACTGCAATAGTTTTTAAATAACCTATTCACCCCCCCCCCCTCTAGGTAATTAGCTACCCTTAATTAAAGTCTTTCAATATTCTGCAATCTTTCCATACCACGCCCTCGGCGCTTGCTTCAACCCATACAGGGCCTTCTTCAACTTGCAGACATAGTCAGGAAAATCTTGAGACACGAAGCCTTGCGGCTGGACCATGAAGATGTCCTTGTCAATCTCGCCGTACAAGAACGCATTCTTTACGTCGAGCTGCCAAATCTCCCACCCCCAACATGCCGCCAAGGCAATCACAACCCGAACTGAAGTCATTTTTGCCACCGGGCTAAATGTCTCTTCATAGTCTTCATCGTATTGCTACGAGAATCCCCGAGCCACAAGGCGAGACTTGTATCACTCGATACTGTCATCTGCCTTATTCTTGAGCTTATAGACCCACTTGCATGTCACAGGGGTGATACCCTTGGGCTTGGGCACCAGAGACCAAGTCTCATTTTTCTCAAGAGCACTCATCTATTCCTGCATAGCTGAATCCCACTGTTCCACGCCTTTGGCCTTTTCAAAGCTCGACGGCTCCCTCTCATCCATGGGACCATCAAAGAAACACGAGACAAAGCTCACCATGTTTCCTCCTATATAGCGATCAGGGGCAATGATCGTTCGGTTCGATCTCCTCAGCTCCTTCCCCTGACTCGCAATATCCTCAACTGCTTCTTCCCTAGCTCCCCTTCCAGACGTACTCGGAGCATCGCTCCCCCTGCTTCCTGATCCAGAAGCCTCCGCCTCAGAACTAGATATTGATGGGACACCTGGTGACACAGGCAGCTCCACCTGAAGATTTTCCACAGCTTTTTCCGTCCCTCCACCCTGCTTTCTGGTAGCTCAACACCAGAACTTCTCTTGTAAGACGTCACCTCGTCAAACACAATGTAGCGAGATACAACAAATCTCCGCGTCTCCGGGTCCATGCACTTCCATCCCTTCTTCTGATCATCATATCCCACGAAGACCAGCTTCCTTGCTTTCGCATCTAGCTTCGTCTGAAGCGCATCTGGAACGTGCACATAGCAGGTGGAACCAAACACCCGAAGGTGTTCCACACTTGGCTTTTCTTTGAACATCATCTCATGCGGGGTCAACATGTTGATGGGACTAAGAGGCATCCTGTTGATGACGTAGGCAGCACAAGACATTCCCTCCGCCCAGAAGGTCCTTGGGATACTCTTGGCATGCAGCCAACACTTGCAGGTCTCCGTCAGATGACGGATCTTCCACTCTGCAACTCTATTTTGTTGTGGAGTATGTGCACAAGTAAGCTCCCTTCGGATGCCCGCCTTCCTGCAAAAACTAGAGAACTCACCAGAGGTGAACTCCCCCCCTGTTGTCAGTCCTTAGCTTCTTAACCCGCAGGCCAAGCCGACCCTCCACAAGCTCCTTGAACTCTACAAAATTGGCAAACGCTTCCGCCTTCTCCTTCAAGAAATATACCCAGACATATCTGGTGTAGTCATCGATCAACACCAACATATATCTGTTGCCTTCGAGGCTTGGGGTAGCAGTCGGTCCCAATAAGTCACCGTGGATGCCCTCCAACGGCACACTACTCCTTGTCTGCAACTTGTCAAACGGTAGTCGATGAGACTTGCCGAACTGACATCCTGCGCAAATATGACCATCTCCGTAGGAAGATAGACTAGGCAGGCCCTTGACCAGGACTTTCACCGCCATAGCCTTCATCTTGTCCATCCTTACATGCCCCAACCTCTCGTGCCATATGACGGCACTATCATTGGTCCTTATCTTGTCAACATAAGAACTTGTCGATAAGACGAACAAGTCTTTTGTCCTTGTCCCCATATGAATGACCTCCGCCTTTACCGCTTCAACATTTCGTAGAAACTTCACTTCTGTTGGGCTGAACAGAATGTGATACCCAGCGTCAACAGCGTTGGTCACAGAGAAGAGGTTTTTCCTCATTCCGGGAACATGATAGACACTCTTCAACGTTAGTGGTCCTCTATCACTGCCCAAGGAAACAACCCCCACCTTCTCGACACTATGCACGGTGTTATCAGCAGTTATTATGGCATCGTTACCTGAGTAAGGCTGCGCTGAAGTAAGGTTCGACTCGTCGTCGGTATGATGATGACCACACCCCAAGTCCACGTTCCAGTCCTCCTGGTAATTGATAGGAGACGAAGCCCCGACAGAAGCTGAGAAGGCTCCTCCCCATCCTCCATCATTCTGCCTGGCCTCAGCTTCCTCCTTTCCTGCAGTAGCATGCCCCGGCTGAAGATTCACCCGACAATCCTTCCTCATGTGGACAAGCTTCCCGCATCTGAAGCACTTGGGTCCTTCCCCCTTCTTCTTCCCTTCAGCCTTAGGAGGATAACCCATATCCTGCTGTCTAGAAGTTGAACGCCCATTGCCTCCAGCAGTCTTCTTCATATCCCACTTCTTCTTCTTTCCTGTGAAGAGAACCTCGCCATCTCCCCCATACACGGACACCCCCGCCATCTGCCTTGCCAGACTTTCCTGCGACGCAAGCAGATTTTCCATCTCCAGCAGAGACGGCTGATTTGCCCAACCCTGCATCGACGTCACAAAGGCCACATATTCCTTCCGCAAGCTACGGATGATGCGCCTCTTCAGCTTTGCCTCAGAAATTGGCTCATCAGGATTCAGTGCTGAAATCTCAGCGCACAGATTCTTCATCTTCAGGAAGAACGTAGAAATAGAAAGATCACCCTGAGCTGACCTAGCCAGCTCATTCTCCAAGAATTGAAGTCTAGCCACATTCTTCTTGTTAAACAGCCCAACCAGGGCTCTCCACATCTCAACAGCTAATCCACACCCCAAGATGTGATCAAACAGGTCAGGTGATATTGCCCTTTTCAGAGCGACCTCTGCCTTGCCATTAATCCGCCTCCAATTTCTCACCTCATGACCATTGTCCCCAATTAGGATAACTTCCTCCGTGCTCTCTCCTCCAACCACCTCCAGAGGTCCTCACCCAGAGATAACTCTGCATACACGACTTCCACTTCTTAAAGTTAGTCGAGTTGAGCATCTCAATTCCAAGACCTCTTGCTTCAATGGCTCTACCACTGGTTCCTTCTTCACAAAGGCGATGACAACTATGAGTTATTCACTGCTCTATCCACTCCAACCTTCCTCTGATACCATGTGAAAATTTCCGTAGATCTAGGAGTGAGCAGGAATAGTATAACTCAAAGTTCAAGCCAACAACCAGAAGCACTTGAAGCAAACACAATCTTTATTGATGCTAGCAAAAAACTTCATTACAGGGCGATGTATACATGGCGGGACATGATTTCGCCAGTACACAAAAAACAGAAGAGAAAAACAAGCTGAAAGGATAACCAGCGGTCTGCCAACCGAGACCGCCTGACCGCTCGACCTGATAGTCCGCTCAGCTAGAGAACAAGACCGCTCAAACTGCCTGCCTGCGACTTGAACAGCACCAATTGAGAACCCCGCGACCTGCCACTAATCCTCCCGAACTCCAGCAACCCGCACTGCAAGCCGCGAGACCTCCCAAACACCTTCATAAGAGGAGATGACCGCTGCTGCCCGCACAATCCGCAGAAGCTGCACAAGACAAGTTCGATCAGCTAACCAGCCGGTCACAAAAATGAGACCGCAAGAAAGAAACGCGAGCTCAGCTTACACTTGGTGCTATATTTTTGCTGCTACAGTGGCTCCTATTTATAGGCGTGAGACCTGATCCAGTCACCACCCTATGAGATAGGGTCACCACCCTTGATCGCGCGACCAGATCGGTCAACCCGCGCGATCAACAAAAGATCAATCTGGGCCGTGAGATCGCCGACTTAGACAGAAGCCGCACGATCATGACAGCTCGCCCGGTCATGACGCTCACCACCTGTGTTCGCCACCCGACCTCCTCCAGAGACCGGGAACACACCAGGCCGACTGGGGTAACAGCCCGCCAAGTCGACCAAACACCTGTGACCGCATATACCAGCAGATCGCCAAAGGACCAGCTATGTTAACACAAACCGAAGACTGCGCGACTAAGATTACCTTAGTCCGTGCACACCAACAAGAAACCGGACAGCCACCAGACTGGAATGCCCCCACCACGCGGTCACAAGCACCAGACCGCGCGACCTCACCTCGGCACCCTTGAACGGAAGAACGGAGGTCACGCCGAATATCCCGCAGCTAGACCAGAGAGGTCGGACCGCCAGAGGAGACCGCAAGATCGTGCGGTCAGACCAGACCACGCGGTCTCCCCCCAGACCGCCAACTCCATAAACTTCCACTTCAACATTTTCAACACTCCCCCTTGAAGTGGGAAGTTGAAACAGTCCAAATAAGCTCCTTAGCCGAGTAAATGCCCCCTTTGCCAACGCCTTTTTGAAAATGTCAACAATGTTGTCCTGACTCCGAATATGCTCGACCGAAAGAGACACCTCCAGCACCTTCTCACGAATGAAGTGATGATCGATCTTGATATGATTGGTCCTCGCGTGACAAACTGGATTAGAAACCAGTTTGAGAGCACTCTCATTATCGCCGCGGAGCAGAGTCGGACCCCGAACCTCCTTATGGATGTCTCCTACCAACCTCCTAAGCCAGATGGCTTCTTGAGCTGCCAAGGACGAAGCCTTGTATTCTGCTTCTGTGGTTGAGACAGACACGGAATCCTGCTTCTTGTTGCACCATGATATAGCCGGGGGGCCCGCCATGAAGATGTATCCAGACGTCGACTTCTGATCATCCGAATCTCCCCCGTAATCAGCATCCATGTACCCATGCACCTCTAAGCCTGCAGCCCTCCTGTAAAGGAGACCCATATCCGAATTCTCCTTGACATACTTCAATATATTCTTGTCCTCTAGTAGATGAGGCATTTGTGGTTTCGCCATATAACGGCTCACCCTGCCAACTGCATACGCAATATCCGGCCTGGTAATCGTCAGATAGATCAAGCTCCCAACCAGAGCCCGGAACACCAGCGGGTCTTCCAGAATCCTCCCCTCATCCTTGCGAAGTTTCATGGCCTTCTCCAGAGGTGTGTAAATGCACTTCCCTTCCTTCATGTCGTACCGCTCCACGATTTTCTCTGCATATCCAGCCTGGGACACCATCACTCCAATTTCCTTCCTTTTCACTTCGAGTCCAAGGAAATGGTGAAGCTCACCTAAGTCCTTCATCTCGAATCTGATAGATAGCTCTGCCCAAGGCTTTGCTACCTCCTCCTTCAAATTCCCCGTCACTATCATATCGTCGACATAGAGCAACACGATGACTTGAAGCTCCCCGCTCTTCTTGACGAACAAGCTTGTGTCTGAGTCTGAAGCACCAAACCCACAGAATAGGAGATATTCTGCAATCTTTCCATACCACTCCCTCTGCGCTTGCTTCAACCCATACAGGGCCTTCTTCAACTTGCAGACATAGTCAGGAAAATCTTGAGACACGAAGCCTGGCGGCTGGACCATGAAGATATCCTTGTCAATCTCACCGTAAAAGAACGCATTCTTAACGTCAAGCTGCCAAATCTCCCACCCCCAACATGCCGCCAAGGCAATCACAACCCGTACTGAAGTCATTTTTGACACCGGACTGAATGTCTCTTCATAGTCTTCACCGTATTAGTGCGAGAATCCCCGAGCCACAAGGCGAGCCTTGTATCGCTCGATACTGCCGTCTGCCTTCTTCTTGAGCTTATAGACCCACTTGCATGTCACAGGGGTGATACCCTTGGGCTTGGCCACCAGAGACCAAGTCTCATTCTTCTCAAGAGCACTCATATCTTCCTACATACCTGAATCCCACTGTTCCATGCCTTTGGCCTTTTCAAAGCTCGACGCCTCCCTCTCATCCAAGGGACCAGCTGATGCGTGTTCGACAAGTGCACCGGTCGCTGTCAAGTAATAAAATTGGGAATAGCTTCCCCGAATATCATCTCTCAAGGAATGCAGGTTCTGGTGAACGGAATGAGTGGTGAGTCGATTGTTACGACGAGTAAAAGAAAGTTAAAACAAGGGCATTGTGATTGGTGTCCTAAGTTACTACACAGAAATGAGATGCGGGTCAAAACTCCACTTCGCAAGGCGGGATGGATGCAACGGCCGCGATGCCATGCTTCAGAAGGCGCGTGGATGGAAAGTAACTGTGACGATTGAGGGTCGCACACACTTCTTCGCAAAGTGGGGGTGAGTGCAGCGGCCGCGATGCCGCGCTTCGGTAAGCGGGTGAAATGGCCACAGTGCGGGGTTTTGTGAGGGTCGTATTCACCTCTTCGCCAAAGTCACCACTAGCAATTGCTAGATGGCTAGCTGGAATGTGTGTGTGGAAGTGGAGCGGGGGCGGAGCGCATCACAGCAAAGCATCAAGCGAAAGATAAAACAAGAGTATATTTCATTCATAGACAAATAGAAATCACACTAGTTCAATACGAAAGTTAAGCATACATTTCCAAAAGAGAGAGGGTAGAGGAAACCACGAGATGAGAAGCCTCGCCGTAGATCTTGGTCGGAATGGGGGGTTGTCAAGACTCCTCCGAGCTCAGTCCTTGGTTGCTTCCGGGGTTCAGAGGTTGTCACTACCTCCAACCATCATCCGTCTTCTTCTCAGAGCTGGGTCTCTTCCCCTTGACCCAAAAGGACATGCCGCAACTTGAAATGCTTGCTGTAGATGGTGGGGAAAGATTCTGGAACCCTTGGTGGAGCTTAGGATCGATGGAAGAAGCTTTCCCAAGGAAGGGGATGGATGGATGGAGCTTTGAGAGGGAAAACGGCAGAGCTTGCGGAAGAATTCGCGCCCAAAACAGTGCTGAATGACCTAAGATTGCGGACTGCGTATTTATAGAAAACAAGGCGCACGAGTATTGGCGCACGACCAATGGTAGTGCGCACTGGAAGTTGGTGGTCGTGCGCGCTGTGCTAGAAAACCTGCAAGCCAAAACTGCAGAAAAATATAAAGCGCACGACCGAACGCACGACCGTGCGTAACAATGCACGACCAAATTCAGAAAGCAACTTTGGGCTGCAAATGAAAGCGCACGGTCGGCGGTGCACGATCTGTGATCGTGCGCATTAGAACCAGTGATCGTGCGCAGTGTTCCTGTACAGATTTGTACCGGGAACACCTGCACGACCCCTATTCCATCATAACACTAATCAAAACCACTGAAAGTGGCACAAAACACAGCATGAAAGAAAGTAAAGAAGATAAACAAGAAAATACACCAAGAATGGGCCTAGAAGTGCACTTAGCGTGGAATAATAGACGGTTATTAAATATGAACGAAAACATGTATAAAGTGTAGTGCATAGACTAGATAATCGGCCTAGATGAGTCCTAAAATATGTATATAATGGAAACTCATCACACCCCCAAACTTACCTGTTTGCGCGTCCCGAGCAAACTACTCTCGGCGGACTGGAAAAACAAGGGTTAGAAAGGTGATTGTGTCTAGGAGTAATATGCGAAATCAAGTAATCATGTTCATAAAACTCTCATAGAAGAAATTTCTATTATGCAAAGTAATTTACAAATATCTAAAATAGTAAATTAGAGATTAGTTTACTCAAAAGCTGAACTAAGTATGATCTGCCAGTCACGTGTAGGGAGAATATAAGGATGCGCTCAGACGAGTATTTCGAAAAATACGGGATACGGAACTAACTCCACCAAAATCCATCGGTGTCGGGAGCCATAAGCTCGCACTTTCGCACTCTCTCCACAGCATCAAGTAAAACTACACACAAGTCAATAGGGCTTTCGGGTAAATATGAGGCTTAGGTTACGGTAGGATATACAATGATAAACTCGGAGGCTAACACACCTAACGCAGTTGAGCAATACAAATTGTAAACCCGGGCAACCAATAAAGCTGATGTGTTCATCGCCAACACCCAATATAAAGTAGTTCTTATCAAACAATTCAGGATTTCTGAATTAGAATATAAAGCTCAAATTTTTTTTTTGGAGCGCTAATCTTTTCAATTTTTAGCTCACAAATACTTTTTCATTTTTTTTCTTCTCCCTTTTTTTCAACTCAAGCAATATAAATATGTATCCATACATAACAGCACAGCACAATAATCAGTTATACTAAAAAGCTCGAAACACGTGCGCAAACAGGTTTGGTAATCTTGGCTTAAGCGAGAGCGGTGGAGCTAAATAGAAAAGGTGGGATAGGCACAAAATTGGTTAGCAAGGGTGAATTTCTGGTTTTGGCTCAAAGCTCAAACGGTCCAAAGAATGGCCTACATCATGATAATGCGTTAGAACTACCCGGTACCTATGTTTCAAGAATCGCTAGGGGCGAGTTCTTAGCCACCGAGAAAGACAACTCTTTCTCCCGACTCGAGAAATACGAATCTAGCGTTCGATACCAACTCACTTACACTACCGGTAGATAGACACAGGTTCATGCTTTGAGTAAAGTACAACTCTAATTACTAAATTAGATAATAATAAAGCTACAACGCATGAAAATAGAAATAACTTATACACAAAATTCTATGCAAAACATGAGTATTCGATTAGAACACTACTGGAGTCAACATCGTACTCCAAACCACAATTCCTAGCTAACACAATTGACTTCCCGGCTCCATTCCAAAAGGAAATTTGGCACGGTAGCACTCGCAAGTAAGTGCGTGCATAGTGGGTGCAGCGTGTGCGTGCCACATAAAAATTGATAAACTGAAAGCTAAAATAATAACACTACCAGAATACGTGCGTGCGTGCACGTGCATGGTTCCCACTCTCCCCCAGACTTACATGAAAGCATGATCTAAAATATGATTCTTTAAACATTAAACTAAGGAGAAAAGGGAGAGTGTACCCCATGCTCAGAAGTGAGCATACCAGATGAATTGGCGTTTTGTCCTGAATGCGGTTGTTCCGGCTTGCTCCAAGAAATACGGACCTGCGATTAAAGAATTCCCCAGGCACAACAAAAATATAATAAAGAAAATAAAGAAGAACGAAAAAGCAGAACCAAGCGGTCCCAAATGGGTTGTCTCCCAAGAGCCCTTGTGTTTAATGTCCTTAAAGTGGACTAAATACCTGTATTAAAGCATAGTTCATAAAGTCCAGGAATAAGCAAAAGCTAATAAATCCTAATTACTATTACATGCTCAAAACAAATCAGCTATAAGCTGATTTGAAGTAGTAACAAATGATGAAAGAAAAAGGTCCGGGGACCTGGTGGTAGGGGTGGAAATTAATTAGGATGCTCAGCCTCCAACCCCAAATCTCCTCCTTTTTCGCTCTCTTCTTCTCCTCCAGTATTATGTCTTCAAAGAAGAACCGCTTGCCCCCTTGTAACCAATCCTCAAGGGGGAGCACCAACGATGATGAGGAAACAAGATGTTCCTTCACTGTACCTTCCTCACCCCGCCAGGCTTTCGGCTCCTCCATGCAAAAGGTCTGATCAACCGGAGGAGGGGCATCTTGCATTCTTGTACATAAAGAAAGGGGGTCAGGAAATAAATTGGAAGAAAAACTAAAAGAAATCTCATCTGAGGGGATAATCCCGGCTTCATCCCCCATAGGGTGCGGCAAAGACAAACTGATGATATCATCGAAGATTTCACTAGACTCAACAGCGCACGCAATGGCCTCCTCTATAACTTGGACTTCCTCGCACTGGACCGGAACGGTTGCTTCAGCACAATCGAGACTGTCCTCCTCCATGAGAGTGGGCACGACACCGCGCAGGTCTGCAACATCCTGCAAATTGACCTCAATGACAATATCAGAAATAGATGTAGATTTGTGTGTAGTGGGAGAAGTCGTGCCACTTGAGAGTCCGAGCTCACTCTCCACACAAGGGCACAAAGCCACGCAAAGTGGTATGTGAACCGAAGAGGTTTGGGGGGTCGCATCAAAAATGGGGTCATGAGGGACACTGATGCACGTGTCGATTCCAGAGCCTTCAAAAGTGAAGGTGGAAGTGACACGTAACCAGAGGAAGGAACTGTGTTCGCCGAATTTGAGGATGGGACGATCCAGATATCCGGCTCATCATCATCCGCCAATTGGCGAAGATAATCCACACAGTCCTTCAAGGCGTGCTCTCTACTTTTGCAAAATAAACACTGCTTTACCGGCTTTGCCGGCACCCAAGGTGCGGTAGCCGCGTAATAGTGCGACATCGGAGGCGCAGTAGAGGAGCCAAAAGATTTATGGGACCCGTACATTTTCTGAACAACACCATACTCATTGGGACACCTATCACTAGCGTGGGATGTGTCCCCACACCAACGACATCGGATATTCAAATGTGCCCACATGATATAGAAGAAGAAAATAACATGAAAAGGAGTAAATTAAGAAGAATAAAAGACCCAATTGAAAACAATCGATTCACAAACACGAAATGATCACGCCTGCATTCCCCGGCAATGGCGCCAAAAACTTGATGCGTGTTCGGCAAGTGCACCGGTCGCTGTCAAGTAATAAAATTGGGAATAGATTCCCCGAATATCATCTCTCAAGGAATGCAGGTTCTGGTGAACAGAATACGTGGTGAGTCGATTGTTACGACGAGTAAAAGAAAGTAAAAACAAGGGCGTTGTGATTGGTGTCCTAAGTTACTACACAGAAATGAGATGCGGGTCAAAACTCTGCTTCGCAAGGCAGGATGGATGTAACAGCCGCGATGCCGTGCTTTGGAAGGCGCGTGGATGGAAAGTAACTGTGACGATTGAGGGTCGCACACACCTCTTCGCAAAGTGGGGGTGAGTGCAGCGGTCGCGATGCCGCGCTTCGGTAAGCAGGTGAAATGGCCACAGTGCGGGGTTTTGTGAGGGTCGTATTCACCTCTTCGCCAAAGTCACCACTAGCAATTGCTAGATGGCTAGCTGGAATGTGTGTGTGGAAGTAGAGCGGGGGCGGAGCGCATCACATCAAAGCATCAAGCGAAAGATAAAACAAGAGTTTATTTCATTCATAGACAAATAGAAATCACACTAGTTCAATACAAAAGTTAAGCATACATTTCCAAAAGAGAGAGGGTAGAGGAAACCACGAGATGAGAAGCCTCGCCGTAGATCTTGGTCAGAATGGGGGGTTGTCAAGCCTCCTCCGAACTCAGTCCTTGGTTGCTTCCGGGGTTCAGAGGCTGTCACTACCTCCAACCATCATCCATCTTCTTCTCAGAGCTGGGTCTCTTCCCCTTGACCCAAAAGGAGATGCCGCAACTTGAAATGCTTGCTGTAGATGGCGGGGAAAGCATCCGGAACCCTTGGTGGAGCTTAGGATCGATGGAAGAAGCTTTCCCAAGGAAGGGGATGGATGGATGGAGCTTGGAGAGGGAAAACGGCGGAGCTTGCGGATGAATTCGTGCCCAAAACAGTGCTCAATGACCTAAGATCGCGGACTGCGTATTTATAGAAAACAAGGCGCACGAGCATTGGCGCACGACCAGTGGTCGTGCGCACTGGAAGTTGGTGGTCGTGCGTGCTGTGCTAGAAAACCTGCAAGCCAAAACTGCAGAAAAATATAAAGCGCACGACCGAATGCACGACCGTGCGTAACAACGCACGACCAAATTCAGAAAGCAACTTTGGGCTGCAAATGAAAGCGCACGGTCGGCGGCGCATGATCAGTGATCGTGCGCATTAGAACTAGTGATCGTGCGCAGTGTTCCTGTACAGATTTGTACCGGGAACAACTGCACGACCCCTGTTCCAGCATAACACTAATCAAAACCACTAAAAGTGGCATAAAACACAGCATGAAAGAAAGTAAAGAAGATAAACAAGAAAATACACCAAGAACGGGCCTAGAAGTGCACTTAGCGTGGAATAATAGACGGTTATTAAATATGAATGAAAACATGTATAAAGTGTAATTCATAGACTAGATAATCGGCCTAGATTAGTCCTAAAATATATATATAATGGAGACTCATCACCAGAAAAGAAACACGAGACAAACCTCACCATGTTTCCTCCTGTATAGCGATCAGGGGCAATGATTGTTCGCTTTGATCTCCTCAGCTCCTTCCCCTGACTCGCAATATCCTCAGCTGCCTCTTCCCAAGCTCCCCTTCCAGACGTACTCGGAGCATCGCTTCCCCTGCTTCCTGATCCAGATGCCTCCGCCTCAGAACTAGATATTGATGGGCCACCTGGTGACACAAGCAGCTTGACCTGAAGATTTTCCACAGCTTTTTCCGGCTCCTCCACCCTACTTTCTGGTAGCTCAACACCAAAACTTCCCTTGTAAGATGTCACCTCGTCAAACACGAAGTCGCGAGATACAATAAATCTCCACATCTCCGGGTCCATGCACTTCCAGCCCTTCTTACGATCATCATATCCCACGAAGACCAGCTTCCTTGCTTTCGCATCTAGCTTCGTCCGAAGCGCATCTGGAACGTGCACATAGCAGGTGGAACCGAACACCCGAAGGTGTCCCACACTTGGCTTTTCTTTGAACATCATCTCATGCGGGGTCAACATGTTGATGGGACTAAGAGGCATCCTGTTGATGACGTAGGCAGCACAAGACATTCCCTCCACCCAGAAGGACCTTGAGATACTCTTGGCATGCAGCCAACACTTGCAGGTCTCCGTAAGATGATGGATCTTCTGCTCTGCAACTCCGTTTTGTTGTGGAGTATGTGCACAAGTATGCTCCCTCCGGATGCCCGCCTTCCTGCAAAAACTAGAGAACTCACCAGAGGTGAACTCCCCCCCATTGTCGGTCCTCATCTTCTTAACCCGCAGGCCAAGCCGACCCTCCACAAGCTCCTTGAACTCCATGAACTTGGCAAACGATTCTTCTTTCTCCTTCAAGAAATATACCCAGACATATCTGATGTAGTCATCGATCAACACCAGCATATATCTGCTGCCTTCGAGGCTTGGGGTAGCAGTCGGTCCCATTAAGTCACCGTGGATGCACTCCAATGGCACACTAGTCCTTGTCTGCGACTTGTCAAACTGTAGTCTATGAGACTTGCCGAACTGACATCCTGTGCAAATAAGACCATCTCTATAGGAAGATAGACTAGGCAGTCCCTTGACCAGACCTTTCACCGCCATAGCCTTCAGCTTGTCCATCCCTACATGCCACAACCTCTCGTGCAATATGACGACACTATCATTGGTCCTCATCTTGTCAACATAAAAACTTGTCGATATGACGAACAAGTCTTTTGTCCTTCTCCCCACATGAACGACCTCCGCCTTTACCGCTTCAACATTTCGTAGAAACTTCACTTCTGTTGGGCCGAACAGAACATGATACCCAGCGTCAACAGTGTTGGTCACGGAGAAGAGGTTTTTCGTCATTCCGGGAACATGATAGACACTCTTCAACGTTAGTGGCCCTCTATCACTACCCAAGGAAACAACCCCCACCTTCTCGACACTATGCAGGGTGTTATCAGCAGTAATTGTGGCATCGTTACTTGAGTAAGGCTGCGCTGAAGTAAGCTTCGACTCGTCCCCGGTGAGATGATGAACACACCCCGAGTCCACGATCCAGTCCTCCTGATAGTTGATAGGAGCCGTAGCTCCAACAGAAGCTGAGAAGGATCCTCACCATCCTCCATCTTTCTGCCTGGCCTCAGCTTCCTCCTTTCCTGCAGTAGCATGCCCCGGCTGAAGATTCACCCGGCAATCCTTCCTTATGTGCCAAGCTTCTCACTTCTGAGGCACTTGGGTCCTTCCCCCTTCTTCTTCCCTTCAGCCTTAGGAGGATAAACCTTATCCTACTGTCCAGAAGTTGAAGGCCCATTACCTCCAGCAGTCTTCTTCTTATCCCACTTCTTCTTCTTTCCTGTGAAGAGAACCTCGCCATCTCCCCCAGACACGGACACCCCCACCATCTGCCTTGCCAGACTCTCCTGCGACGCAAGCAGATTTTCCAGCTCCGGCAGAGACGGCTGATTTGCCCAACCCTGCATCGACATCACAAAGGCCACATATTCCTTCCGCAAGCCACGGATGATGTGACTCTTCAACTTCGCCTCAAAAATTGGCTCATCAGGAGTGCTGAAATCTCAGCGCACAGGTTCTTCATCTTCAGGAAGAACGTAGAAATAGAAAGATCACCCTGAGCTGACCTAGCCAGCTCATTCTCCAGGAATTGAAGTCTAGCCACATTCTTCTTGTTAAACAGCCCATCCAGGGCTCTCCAGATCTCAGCAGCTGATCCACATCCCAAGATGTGATCAAATAGGTTATGTGGTGTTGCCCTTTTCAGAGCGAACTCTGCCTTGGCATTAATCCACCTCTAATTTCTCACCTCAAGATCATTGTCCCCAATCAGGATAACTTCCTCCGGGCTCTCTCCTCCAACCACCTCCCAGAGGTCCTCACCCAGAAGATAACTCTGCATACATGACTTCCACTTCTTAAAGTTAGTCGAGTTGAGCATCTCAATTCCAAGAACTCTTGCTTCCATGGCTCTACCACTGGTTCCTTCTTCACAAAGGCGATGGCAACTATGAGTTATTCACTGCTCTATCCACTCCAACCTTCCTCTGATACCATGCAAAAATTTCCGTAGATCTAGGATTGAGCAGGAAGAGTATAACTCAAAGGTCAAGCCAACAACCAGAAGCACATGAAGCAAACACAATCTTTATTGATCAAGCAAAATTCTTCATTACAGGGCGAGGTATACATGGCGAGACATGATTTCGCCAGTACACAAAAATAGAAGAGAAAAACAAGCTGAAAGGAAAACTAGCAGTCTGCCAACCGAGACCGCCTGACCGCTCGACCTGATAGTCTGCTCGGCTAGAGAACAAGACCGCTCAAACTGCATGCCTGGGACTTGAACAGCACCAACTGAGAACCCCACGATCTGCCACTGATCCTCCCGAACTCCAGCAACCCACACTGCAAGCCGCGAGATCGCCCGAACACCTTTATAAGAGGAGATGATCGTTGCTGCCCGCATAATCCGCAGAAGCTGCACAAGAAAAGTTCGATTAGCTAACCAGCCGGTCACAAAAAAGAGACCGCAAGAAAGAAACGCGAGCTCAGCTTACACTTGGTGCTATATTTTTGCTGCTACAGTGGCTCCTATTTATAGGCGTGAGACCTGATCCAGTCACCACCCTATGACATAGGGTCACCACCCTTGATCGCGCGACCAGACCGGTCAACTCGCGCAATTATCAAAAGATCAATCTGCGTCGTGAGCTCGCCGACTTAGACAGAAGCCGCGCGATCATGACAACTCGCCCGGTCATGATGCTCACCACTTGTGTTCACCACCCGACCTCCTCCACAGACTGCGAACACACCAGGCCGACTAGGTAAATAGCCCGCCATGTCCACCAAACACCTGTTACCGCATATACCAGCAGTTCGCCGAAGGACCATCTATGCAAACACAAACCAGAGACCATACGACTAAGATTACCTTAGTTCGCGCGCACTAACAAGAAACTGGACAGCCACCAGACCGGACTGCCACCAGACCGGACTGCCCCCACCACGCAGTCACAAGCACCAGACCCCGCGGCCTCACCTCGGCACCCTTGAACGGAAGAACGGCGGTCACACCGAATAGCCCGCGGCTAGACCAGAGAGGTCAGACCGCTAGCGGAGACCGCAAGACCGTGCGGTCAGACCAGACCACGCGGTCTCCCCCACACCGCCAACTCCACAAACTTCCACTTCAACATTTTCAACATAACCCGTCCTTCATTATGTAATACCGAGCCTACCGCTCACAAGACTTAACCCATCCTTCCTTATATAATATCGAGCCTACCGCTCATAGGACTTAACCCATCCTTCCTTATATGATACCGAGCCAACCGCTAGCAGGACTTAACCCATCCATTTTTATACCAATCTGTCCCATATTTTGGACATGGATTATTTTATTGGGTAATATGCATTCAATGTTTCTATATTTGAAGAAGGAACACAAGTACAGTTAAGCCAAATTGTCTTTGATGATATGTTTAAGTTTATGTTGTGACAGATGCATCAAAGCTACATTACTAGTATCAAGACTATAAAAGTAATGAAAATTCACTAAGTAAAATATCGTCTCAAGACTCAGCAGATAAATCATTGAGAAAGGAAACATATCGTTGAGACAGTCTCGATGATATCATCTGAAGAAAGTTTATCGCTGAGAAAGATAAGTTCAGATATCTCAACGATATCATCTTGAAGAAGATATATCGTCTTGAAGATTGAATACATATCATTGAAATAACTCATTAAGTCCTGAAGAAAGGATCATGTAGAAAACATCGGCTTGCAGACTTTATACCATCTAGAAGATCAAGACGATATCATCTTGAAGAAATATTATCAACTTGAAGAATAAGTCTAAGTCATATAAAAAGAAACATTTCGATGATATCATCTAGAAGAAGCAATATCATTGAGATATCAAGTAAAGTCTTGAAGAAAGAAGTATGTCGACGATATCATCGTGAAGATTACATATTGTTGGTAGGGTTCTCTGTGAGCCTGAGTTGTAAGATCTGCTTATTGAGGAGAGATCTGAGAAGTTGGAGAAGTTTCCTAGTCTATCTCATTGCTAGATAGGTGGGAGGGATAGTAGACTACCTCAAGACACATTGTCTTGTAGGGAACCACTATAAATCCCGTTTGTTTTATGTGTTGCTTCTATGATGTGCTAGCTAGATTTTAAAGTAGAAATTAACTTTGAAAAAACCTAATCACCCCCCTCTAGGTGTAGTTTAATCAAACCCATATATTTTAATTGGTATCAGAGCGAGGTTGAGTTCAAAGGCTTAACAGCATAGAACAAGATCTACAAGTTTAGTAGGTTGTGAGAAAACAATGGCTGGTGAGCATCGTAAGGAAATAAGCTCAATGAAGCTGCCCATCTGCACCAAAGTGAACTTTGGTATCTGGAAGCAGAGAATCATGTTTTATATGGAAGCTTCAGACCCTAGAGTCTATTTGGAAGTTGAAGAGGGACCCTATGTTCCCATGAATATCCTTATGGACCCAACAACAACTCCTACACCTAAAACCCTATCCCAATTCACCAAGGATAAAGTAGCCTTGGTCACCATGGATAAAAGGCCTAAGAACATCATTATAAATCCAATTGATGATTCAACATTATAGAATGTGATTCATTGAAAAACATCAAAGGAAATGTGGGATTCCTTGGTTGTATACATGGAAGGAACAAAAGAGGTCAGGGATGATAGAAAATCCCATCTGAATCAGGAGTATGAATCCTTCAGGCAAGACAAGAAGGATGACATAACTGCTTGCTATGAAAAGTTTTTCAGGATTGTTAATGGGCTAAGAACCTATGAAAGAGAGTTCGTCAATTATGAGCTAAATGAGAAGTTCCTGAGATCTTTGAATAAAGAATGGGAAATGAAGCTGTGTGCCATCAGGGAAGTTGGCAATCTGGGAGCAATGGAGCCTCGACACCTATATGGCAAGCTTCTATCATATGAGATGCAACTAAATACTAGAAAAGTTGAAGAGGAAAGCTCCAAGGCTCACAATAGAGAAAATGTAGTTGCTTTTAAAGCTGAAGCTTCCAGAAAGCACATGATAGTGGAGCCTATCTATGTATTAGAGGAAGAGACCTCAAGCAACTCCAGCTCGAAACTCTCTGTTGAAGATTTCTCACTGTTCACCAAGCAGTTTAAGAAACTACTGAGAAACAAAAAAAGAGGGAAAAGAAGAAATGAAGCTTCACCTTCTAGTTCCAGGAGAGAAGACAAGTCTGGGAGGAAACACAGATCAGGAAGGTATGACTCCAAATCTAGACAACATATTTCTTCTAACATTGTTTATTACAGCTGCAAAAAGCCTGGAAATGTCATTGTTAAATGTCCATTCAAGAGACAAGAGAAGAGTGAAGAAAGAAAGCACTCAAAGAGCAGGAAGTCAGAGAAAAGCCTTGTGGCAAAGAAAATGAGAACACTTAGTGACAGTGACACTGAATGCTCCTCATCAGAATCAGATAGCCATATAGCAGCTATGGCCTGCTTAGATGAAGAATGTTGTGATGAAATTCATCACAACCAGGTAATTCATAAAGCCTCTCCTACCATATCTGACAAAGATTCAAATACCAGCTCCTCTTCAACATTATGAGAAGATGACACTGATAATATTGAGAAATTTGGTGTCTTGCTTGATGATCTTAAGAAAGCTAAAGCTCTCTCTAAAGCACAAGCAATAGAGATCATCTCCTTGAGGGACAAGAGAGATGAACTGCTTGAGAAAGTAACTGAGCTAGCTCAAGATAAGACCAAATTATCAATTTCTCCACTGAGCACTAACACTTTGACTGAAGTTATTAAGCATAAGAATATTAGAATCAAATAGCTAGAGGATAAGCTCTTAGAGGAAAGGAGAATTGTGGCTAGTTATTCGAAGCCATAAACTATTCTTCCTTTGATAGATGGCTTTTCACAAACAAATAAGAAAGGTTTGGGCTACTCTCAAAGTGAAAACAGTGGGAAATCTGCTCAAGGAAAGACAGACTTTAGAAAAGTGATCATACCCACAAATTTATATGATCACAGTAGCATCTATGGATGCAAAAAGTGCATGGAGACATAAAGTGGTCTTATGCTTCCTTCCACTTGGCTCAGCAAAAGACAAACTTTCCTAGTGAAGAGTGCACTATATGCATCCCAAAATAATCCTCCTATGAAGGCTTTCAGAAACACTCATGTTGGGGGAAAGTTCCTTAGTTTCCAAAAACGGAGGGTTAGCTGCCAGGCAACAACTTAACCCAATCAGACCAAGCTCCATAAGAAAATTCTAGATACAATAGATTTGAATATTGGTGTAAGATCCCTCTCCCGCACCAGGAGAGTTCCTGGATCTTATGCCCAGAACCTCCGCCTTACGGAGGTGCTAGCACACAAGTTAGCCACCTCCTCAAGACGCCGATCCTGCCGGCAAGAACGATCAACCAAGCTAACAAGAGATAAGAAGAAAAACTAGTACACAAGTCCACAATCACACGCATTTGTATATATATATATATCCAAAAGTAAATTGTCCATCATTAGTACCATAAAAGAAAGAGTAAAAGGGGCTTATGCCCAGTACATAACCAAGGTAGAACAAAATCTCACTCTCTCACTCTACATCTATGCGGAAGCTAACAACTCTCAATTCTTCAAACACCTGTCCTGTAGTAGAAGTATTGCATGGCTTCGGCTCCTCAGCTCCTGCCATCATGTCTTGGCTGGTCGTGTCGGTGCTCCAGCTCCTCGAACATCTACGGTCATAACCGACTGTTAGTCATAAAGACTAAGCCAATTTTGTCCCCGCCTCCCCCCGCGACTCCTAGGCACCGTGCGGGAGGAAGAAGCGGAGGACAACAAAGTGGAGTAATCAAGAAGGTAGCAGGTGACAAACATTCTACGCTAACAAGAGTATATCCATATAAATTCTATGCTAGCAGTATGATCAAGTAAACAGTATTAAGTGCAGTAAAGTAATATCGCATCAGTAAAAGAAGTAAGCATAGAGAAGCAGTGCGATGCAAGTAAAGTAATTTAAAAGTAACCATTGATTTATAGGGATGCCCATACAAACCTATAGACCAAGGGGTCGTTTAGCAGGGCCTATCGTATAAAAAGTCTCATACCAATTTATACGATAGGGGTAGGGGTTGAAATGCAATGTTCATGCTATGACATGCAAGGTATGTTATTATGCTATGTTCATACAAGTGCAACTCACTCACTACGACTCTATGCGCATAGACCTTTAGTTTCCCCTTTTTGGAGCTAGCAAGACTCCCAGGATACTCCCGTAGTGGAAAACGGAAGCGGTGGGTTGGGCCTCGCCCACATCTAGGTTGGTATTCACACTACCTAACCTAGACCTATCGTATGCCTCAACACAAAACCACGGAGCGTCTGCGTACTCTTGCTGACTGGACCGCCAGACTTTCATGGCAAAGTGTAATTACCACACTTACCGAGTCAACGTATTGACGTCGGTGTGAACGACCATCCAAAACCGAAAACCCACCACCTTCGTGCACATGCAACATGCTCTACCATCTATCTCCGAGCCATAAGCTCCCCGGGCTAACCTGCCCGTCATTAATAACATTCCGAGCCACCGGCTCACCGGACCAACCCGTCCGTACCAACAAACACTACTGAGTCACAAGCTCACCTGACTTATCAATCTGCTCTTACAAACACGGAGCTTACTGCTCGTAGCACCAACCGACTAAGCTCCCGTAACCACGGGGTGTGGGTGAGTGTATTATTAAATTATTCTTGTATAACATCTTATCCCTATGGTTTACGGTTAATCTTGGACTCCCCGAGGATTACCCTGTAAGGGGCTCGCTACGGTACTAGGAACTACAATGGGATGACACCCCAATGTTCCCTTTCTCAAGACACTTAGTATTATTGGTATCTACCCATAAGATTACCCTCTTATTATTCCACTTAAATTAAACCTCAGCGCTTTATGACCCTCTAAGGGGAAGGACGATCTTTCGTCAATCCCGAGCACAGCTTTACCAATAGTTCACTAAGCACTCTCATCATCTAAACTCCTATTTAGACTACTCTTGTTTAGTTCTTATTATACTTGGAAGTTTAGGGTGGATCCTGGACTTCCCGAGGGCTACCCGGTGAAAGGTTCGCAAGGTACTAGGGTATGTGATGGATGATGCCCAACCCCTTTCCAGGACAATTAATATTCTTGGTGACTACCCTGACCCAACATTCTACCTTCTTATTATTCTTTATAACTTAAGTGTTTTCACGCCTTATGTTTTATCCCGCTCCTAAGCAATCGTTCTTTTGGACTCAACTCTAATAGCTCTTAGTCCTCTAAGTGGTCTAAACTCATCTCTTGTTATAAATCAATTCTCACTGATTTCTTTTGTGATTCTATTGACCTAATAATCATAATGAGTTTTTACTATCCGCAGACCACGATATATAAGTGACTTAGATCCCTATGATGGAACCTTAGTCAAATTACTTCCAAATGACTTCTAATTTTTATCATAGGCATGAATAGTGGATAAAATAAGGGATGATCAAAATAAAAGCATATTTCATATAATTTTGACCTCTATAAAAATTCAGTAATTACTAATCTGAATCTAAAATGTGAAGGAGGTATCATGCTAGTGAATTCAAACTTGTTAAATTTCCTTCCAGAGATGAAATGTGACATGATAACAAGATTTCCAATATTTCATATCTTTCCAGCAATTAAATAACCAAGATCCCTAATTATCAATGAAAGAATGGAAAAATAATATTACACATCAAGTACAAGGTTTTGACTTCCTAAAATTCTGGAATTGACATAAAAACACTAATTCCAGAAGATCACATTTTTCCAATCATTTTAAACCCACAATTTCTATTTATCTTTAAAGGAGAGACAAAATGGCTTTACACTACAAGTACTGAAATTAGACTTCCTAAAATTCTGGAAAATTACAGTAGCTTCATATTCACATAAAAAACTAATTCCAGAAGGTCACATTTTTCAAATCATTTTAAACCCACAATTTCTATTTATCTTTAAAGGAGAGACAAAATGGCTTTACACTACAAGTACTGAAATTAGACTTCCTAAAATTCTGGAAAATTACAGTAGCTTCATATTCACATAAAAAACTAATTCCAGAAGGTCACATTTTTCAAATCATTTTAAACCCACAATTTCTATTTATCTTTAAAGGAGAGACAAAATGGCTTTACACTACAAGTACTGAAATTATACTTCCTAAAATTCTGGCAAAATTACACTAGCTTCGTATTGACATAAAAACACTAATTCCAGAAGATCACATTTTTCCAATCTTTTTAAACCCAGAATTTTTATTTATCTTTAAAGGAGAGACAAAATGGCTTTACACTACAAGTACAGAAATTAGACTTCCTAAAATTCTGGAAAAATTACAGTAGCTTCTAATTGAAATAAAAACACTAATTCCAGAAGATCACATTTTTCCAATCAGTTTAAACCCACAATTCCTATTCATCTTTAAAGGAGAGACAAAATGGCTTTACACTACAAGTACTGAAATTAGACTTCCTACAATTCTAGAAATATTACAGTAGCTTCATATTGACATAAAAACACTAATTCCAGAAGGTCACATTTTTCCAATCATTTTAAACCCACAATTTCTATTTATCTTTAAAGGAGAGACAAAATGACTTTACACTACAAGTACTGAAATTAGACTTCCTAAAATTCTGGAAAAATTACAGTAGCTGCCTATGAACATAAAAACACTAATCCCAGAAGATCACATTTTTCCAATCATTTTAAACACACAATTTCTATTTATCTTTAAAGGAGAGACAAAATGGCTTTACACTACAAGTACTGAAATTAGACTTCCTAAAATTCTGGAAAATTACAGTAGCTTCATATTGACATAAAAAACTAATTCCAGAAGTTCACATTTTTCCAATCTTTTTAAACCCACAATTTCTATTTATCTTTAAAGGAGAGACAAAATGGCTTTACACTACAAGTACTGAAATTATACTTCCTAAAATTCTGGCAAAATTACAGTAGCTTTGTATTAACATAAAAACACTAATTCCAGAAGATCACATTTTTCCAATCTTTTTAAACCCAGAATTTTTATTTATCTTTAAAGGAGAGACAAAATGGCTTTACACTACAAGTACTGAAATTAGACTTCCTAAAATTCTGGAAAAATTACAGTAGCTTCTAATTGAAATAGAAACACTAATTCCAGAAGATCACATTTTTCCAATCATTTTAAACCCACAATTCCTATTCATCTTTAAAGGAGAGACAAAATGGCTTTACACTACAAGTACTGAAATTAGACTTCCTACAATTCTCGAAATATTACAGTAGCTTCATATTGACATAAAAACACTAATTCGAGAAGGTCACATTTTTCCAATCATTTTAAATCCACAATTTCTATTTATCTTTAAAGGA
Source organism: Dactylorhiza incarnata (assembly GCA_033032865.1). Lineage (NCBI taxonomy): Eukaryota > Viridiplantae > Streptophyta > Magnoliopsida > Asparagales > Orchidaceae > Dactylorhiza > Dactylorhiza incarnata. The sequence goes on from JAWHQI010000068.1 coordinate 9,033,660, forward strand.
GAGACAAAATGACTTTACACTACAAGTACTGAAATTAGACTTCCTAAAATTCTGGAAAAATTACAGTAGCTGCCTATAAACATAAAAACACTAATCCCAGAAGAACACATTTTTCCAATCTTTTTCAACCCACAATTTCTATTTATCTTTAAAGGAGAGACAAAATGGCTTTACACTACAAGTACTGAAATTAGACTTCCTAAAATTTTGGAAAAATTACAGTAGCTTCAGATTGACATAGAAAGACTAATTCTAGAAGATCACATTTTTCCAATCAATTTAAACCCACAATTTCTATTCATCTTTAAAGGGGTGCAAATAGGGATTTACACAACAACTACCATTAATATGTCTCTATAAATTCTGAGAAAATTATCCTAGTATAATAATCATCTAGAAACACCAAATCCAAAGTTTCATAATTTACCAGAGAGTATTTATCCATAATTACTATTTATTACAAATGGTGTGCCAATAAGGGTTTACACTACAACTACCATTAATATGTCTCTATAAATTCTGAGAAAATTATCCTAGTACAATAATCATCTAGAAACACCAAATCCAAAGTTTCATAATTTACCAGAGAGTATTTATCCATAATTGCTATTTATTACAAATGGTGTGCCAATAAGGGGTTATATAACAAGTACTATATAATGACCTAAAATTCATCTAAAAATTATGGTAAAATTTACAGAGCTATAGGATCACCAAGGAAACCTACTAGAATAATTTCATAATTCTCCAAGTGCATATGAGACCTAAATGTCATATTTGAATAAATTTGACCTAACCAAATAAATCAAATTAAGAGAAATAAATGAGGTCCAAAAATTCCAACAAAATTCCTAAATGTGCTTCTCCAGTCAAAGATCCATTTCCCAGAGTTTTGGATTTATCTCTAAGTTTTTGATTCAAATTATTTCATTAATTTAAAAGTGTGACAATTTTCATTTAATTAAAAACTTTAGGAAAATAACTTTCAAAAATCATGAAACTTATGTCAATGATGTATATCCTCATGACAAACACTAACCCCAAAGTTTCAGAGGCACGCAAGGTAAATCCCACCTTCAATTCCATCAAAAAGCTCAAAAGCCCAATTGACTATTAGCACCCCAATTTTCCTCTTAAGACCCAAACTTCATTTTGAAGTTCAGAGAAATATACTCATGCACATGTGATGAAATTTTAACCAGTGATCAAGATATATATAAATATCTTACCACCCAAATTTGGGGGTGTTTGGAGTTACACAACTCCATAAATACCAATTATTTACTATTGCTAATAACTGAAATATCTCAATGAATATACCTCCATAAATTCTCAAATTTTAACCCTAGTTGTATCATCATACCATGCATGCATGGTAAAACTTCAAGGGATTTGGTTAAGCCATTTAAAAGTTATAGCATTTTTAATTTCTGCCCTACACAAGGAGCAGTCCTAGGAAAATGAGTGCCCTGGTGTCCACAGTCCACCAAATCAGTTGATTCAAGTGGAAAATGAAAGTAGACACATAGGGCTACAAAAGTTATACCTGCCACTTTTTGCAAATATGGCCTCTAAGACCTTCAAATTTTGCATGCAAAACCCTGCATGTTTGAAGGCAGAATTGCCTTGGTCTGCCAATAAAAATCAAGGAGACGAAATCAACGGCAGTGATTTCGTCTCCTTCCTCTAGCCGACGGCCCAGAAGGAAAGGGGACTGATCCCGGACAACTACTACCCTCCCCGGCCATCTGCCGCCGCCACCACCTCTGTTGAGGGGTTGGCCGTCGATTGGCGGTGGAATGGTGGCCGGAGGTGGGGTTTTTCGGCGATCCCTGGAGGAAGCCCAATCAGAGCTCGGGAGGGAAAAATTCCATGGCTGCCGGGTCAATTGAGCCTGACTACCCTTGCTAAGACCCTAGATGACTAGCACAGAGGGAGAGGGGGAGAAATCGTGCCTGATTTTGTGCTTGGAGATGCGTGTTGTGGTGGTGCGGCATGGTGGCGGCAAGCTCCAGCGATCCTCCCCGATTCCTTGATTCTCCACGGTTTGCTTCACTCCAGGACACTAGCTCCACTCCTCTCAACGTTCTGAAGCTATTGGAAGGGTCTAAAATGGCTGATATGGGCTGTACATATGGTTTTGAGCTGGTGATTTTCGGCCTCCTCCTTGGATGCTCCTCCCAGCCACCAAGTGGCACCATTTCAGCCCAAATTCGGCTGAGGAGTTATGGAGGAGGTCAGATTTGGTCTTGGGCAGAGGAGAGGAGGGCCATATGGCAAGCTCTCCTCAAAATCCTCTTTGTCATTAATGGAGGAGGGGAAAAATTCCACTTTTGCCCCCATGCATGCCTTTGCATGTTGGAAATAGGGGGCAAGGCTGGTCATTGACTCTTGGGCCTCAGAATGGGCTTTGGGTGAGGGCCTTAATCCATTGGAATTTGGATTAATTCCAAATAAGCCCAATTTAGGCAAAATTGACCCTATGTTAACTTTTGAGTTGACTTGGTCAATTGGGTGTGTTGACTGGTCCAATGTGATGGTTTTGGATCTATTGACACCACCCAAGGTTGGTTGAGTCATTGTGAGGACCTAGGTGAGCTAATTTGACCAATAAGTGTGATTTTGACCAAAATTGGGGGAATGTTGACTTTGGTCAATTTGGCCAAATTGAAGACTCCATGATGGGGCTTTTGAGTCAATTAGGTCCCCCCATGATGTTCTAAGACTAGGGGTGAAATCAATTTCATGCTTTGGGGTTCAATTGAACTTATTGGGGAGGATTTGACCTATGTTGACCCAAGTTTGACTTTGGTCAATTGGGTCAATTGGTGACCCCATGATGGGGCTTTTGGGTCTATTGCATTACTTGGAGTGTTTATCATCTAATGGTGGAGTTAATTTGCTAGTGTGAGTTCATGTTGAGCTAGTTTGACCTAGGTTGACTTGAGTCTTATAGTAGACCACAAGTGAGTTCACCTAACCCTAGGTATCCTAAGGCTGCAATCTAGCTCAAACTCACCACACTCACCACTTGTCTCACCCTAAATTGGAGTTAGGGGGTCTAGTAGGAAATGGGATGTTACAATTCCCAATAAACCAAAGAATAATTTCGTCCTCGAAATTTAAGTTCGGGACCACGGGGTTCCAGGCTCATGAAGATGAGAAGTCTCAAGGTTATCACAAGACTATCTTATAATTGTTATATTATCTTATAATCAATATCTCAACCTATCCATTCTTCAAATATATTCCAAGGTTGCACTTGTGAAGTCAGTACGATGTCTTCTCAGTAATTAATTCCAACAATATTCCAAGATCTTCCTATTGATATAAAAGAAAGGTCTATATACAAAATTCTATAACAATCCATCAACAATAATTCATCGTATGAATTCTTCCAATTATGCGTTCAAATTCTACTTCGTGAAGGAAGTATCAAAATGTGTAACCATAAATTCCATCAAAATTTTCAGAAGTTCATATTGTTATCAAAAGTTCATGCACAAGTTTACATAACTATTCTGTATAAATAATTCACGATCCGAGTTTCCTAAGTTATAACCTCAAACACTACATTGTGAAGGAAGTACCATATATATGGATATAAATTCCAGGAAAATTACCTGAGGTGTATAATATTATCCCAAAGTTATGTCCAGATTTCTAGAATATTCCTAGTATCAATTATTCCAGGTATGAATATTCTAAGTTATAACTCCAAATATCCAGTCCACGCAGCTTTAAGTTCATTAGCTTACTTGATTGTGGGATGAAGCAAAACGGGATAATTGAATAATTAATGATTAATGAACTATATTTTCATCAAAAGTCCCACAAAGAATCTATAAAGTAAAATCTCACCCTGTTAAGCGAGTGCCATAACTTATGTCTTTTCATAATGTTTTGACCTAAAAAAAATGCTCTTTTAAGGTCTGTGTGATAATTTATATAAACTCCAATTCTCATTAGTTTTCATTTAATTTCATCGTATATGCTCTTGACATTAAAACTCTGTTCCCCATTGTTTCAAATAATCTTAATGGTGATTATGTTGATTTTTAACATATGTGATCCGGTCCTTGATGCTATCCGGGCGAAGAATCATACATGATGTACATGCCTTAGATATATTGTTCGTCAATTTCAAATTCTTTGGGTTATTATACCCTTGATATCATGTCACAACAATTTAATCTTGGTCGTTCAACATCCTGATGTCCTTATCTGTCTTTTAGTATGAAGTCTGCAATGACTCTACTTAATTCAATCTACAAGTTTCCAATATAATGAACTTTTCACATTAAAAGGTTTGGCTTTGTTGAGTAAGCCAAATGTGTGTCGCCTTCGAATGCCCTAAAATGCAAAAGTCCGTGCTATAACTCTAACTTGCAGGGGCCTGGTTACAATCCACATAGCTCATAAGGTGGTTTGTTTGTCCCAAGAAGCTAGCTTGACCCTCCTAGGATTCTAACCATTTGACAAAATTTAGGTATTTGGTCATCCAACGATATTTGCACTGTTTCCCCAAATATAACCGAATCATCGTCTCCGAATTGGGGTGGTAAATCTAAGGCACTGCACTTCGCATGAGGTTAATTACATTTGTTTACTTCTTAAGATCACGAGAGCCTGTTGTTCATTCCATTCTTATCTAGTCCATATCCAACTCAAACCTGCGCTAAGTCCGTAATTCATGTCGGTTCTCTCTTGCGCTTTTCAAGAGTTTATTAGTCAAATCTTTAATCGATGTTAAGTTCATTAATCGTGTGTTACGACAATTGAGTTGAGATGGTAGAGGGTCTATGAATATACTGTTGAGGCAATAATTATCACACCACCTTAACTGAGTGCAAAACTCTTTCTACAATCAGTGTTGCCTCGGTCTTAGGTCTTTTAAAAGTAATTTCACAATTCTCTTGAGGATTTGCAAGTGATTTATAGCATGACTTGTGCTAGGGAAGGCACAATCAGTCCTTAGGTTGCGTACTAAGTAGCTATCTATGACATCATGCTCGAATTTGGAGATTCTCTCATGTCTTATACTATTTTCCTTGTTCTCAAGAGTCGCATGCAAGGATGTATCTAGGCGACCTGATCTAAAACTTCAAAGACTTCATTTACTATTTTCTTTGTTTACTTGTCTGCATAACCTTAGAGCGTTAAGGGAGGCGAATAACCATTCTTGAAAGGCTCTATGTTCTTATTCTGATTGTGTATTCCTAACAGCCTCGTCATAATATAAATAATTCATATTTCTTAGGACGAAGGAATTCTTCAAGGGTCTCGACCTTTAGGAAGGGTTGGTCATGAGACATACTTCAAAATCTCTTCTTAAGTCGAGTAAAGTTTGAATACTTCAAGATTGCTTATGTTTTTGACGAACATTTCCAAAAAAAATAAGGTCTAGGAAACTCGAGTTGGTATCAAACTAGCCCCAATAAACAAAAGGGATTAGCCCCCATACATTTCGGGCTAAGTTCCTGATATCATTATGATCTATTGTCCTAGGTATTCACTCACTCCTTAGGGCATACAACTCTAGACCTGGAGTTCCATCCTGAGGCATATTGACATTTCACATACTTTAGGCCATCAAGGTTACTAATTATCACAACCTTTTCAAGATTAATCTATGGGCAAACCACAAATGGGCCTTTTCTGAACTCAAATCCTTATCCGACCTCCGGTGTTTGTCACGATGATCATTTCGGTGTAACCCAGTTGTTTGTTTGAAGATTAAGTTTACGATTCTCCTACTGTCCACTAATGGTGTTCGTGCACAGAATCTCTTGAGGCGGTCCTTCTCATTGGGTAGGGAGTGATGATATCACTTGATATTAGAATTAAGGACGTCGGAGTTTTAAGCTTTAGGTAACTATTTTCTCAATAGACTCTTTCTTTAGTCACTTTGGGGGTCATAACACCTTAATCCGTCTATGCCTGAGGTTGGTTTGGATTAGTGTACGCTATAAAATCATCTTGGTGTGTCAAACTAGAAAGATGTCCTAGTTGGGTTGGCCTAACTCATTGATTAATGGACTATTTTGTGTGATTTTTACACATGGGCACACCACTGCTTCCGCTGCTAGTTTATCCTCAAACTAACTCGAGCGGGGGTGTCCCAGGGTTTGTGGACTTCTTTCTCGTTGGATCGTTGTGCTCTGATACCAGTTGTAAGATCCCTCTCCCGCACCAGGAGAGTTCCTGGATCTTATGCCCAGAACCGCCGCCTTACGGAGGTGTTAGCACACAAGTTAGCCACCTCCGCAAGACGCCGATCCTGCCGGCAAGAACGATCAAACATGCCAACAAGAGATAAGAAGAAAAACTAGTACACAAGTCCACAATCACACGAATCTGTATATATATATCCAAAAGTAAACTGTCCATCATGAGTACCATAAAAGAAAGAGTAAAAGGGGCTTATGCCCAATACATAACCAAGGTAGAACAAAATCTCGCTCTCTCACTCTACATCTATACGGAAGCTAACAACTCTCAATTCTTCAAACACCTGTCTTGTAGTAGAAGTATTGCATGGCTTCTGCTCCTCAGCTCCTGCCATCATGTCTTGGCTGGTCGTGTTGGTGCTCCAGCTCCTCGAACACCTACGGTCACAACCGACCGTTAGTCATAAAGACTAAGCCGATTTTGTCCCTGCCTCCCTCCGCGACTCCTAGGCACCGTGCGGGAGGAAGAAGCGGAGGAAAACAAAGTGGAGTAATCAAGAAGGTAGCAGGTGACAAACATTCTACGCTAACAAGAGTATATCCATATAAATTCTATGCTAGCAGTATGAGCAAGTAAACAGTATTAAGTGCAGTAGAGTAATATCGCAGCAGTAAAAGAAGTAAGCATAGAGAAGCAGTGCGACGCAAGTAAAGTAATTTAAAAGTAACCATTGATTTATAGGGATGCCCATACAAACCTATAGACCAAGGGGTCGTTTAGCAGGGCCTATCGTATAAAAAGTCCCATACCAATTTATACGATAGGGGTAGGGGTTGAAATGCAATGTTCATGCTATGACATGCAAGGTATGTTGTTATGCTATGTTCATACAAGTGCAACTCACTCACTACGACTCTATGCGCATAGACCTTTAGTTCCCCCTTTTTGGAGCTAGCAAGACTCCCAGGATACTCCCGTAGTAGCAAACGGAAGCTGTGGGTTGGGCCTCGCCCACCGCTAGGTTGGTATTCACACTACCTAACCTAGACCTATCGTACGCCTCAACACAAAACCGCAGAGCGTCTGCTTACTCTTGCTGACTGGACCGCCAGACTTTCATGGCTAAGTGTAATTACCATACTTGCCGAGTCAACGTATTGACGTCGGTGTGAACGACCATCCAATACCGAAGACCCACCACCTTCGTGCACATGCAACATGCTCTACCATCTATCTCCGATCCATAAGCTCCCCGGGCTAACCTGCCCGTCATTAATAACCTTCCGAGCCACCGGCTCACCGGACCAACCCGTCCGTACCAACAAACACTACTGAGTCACAAGCTCACCTGACTTATCAATCCGCTCTCACAAACACGGAGCTTACTGCTCGTAGCACCAACCAACTAAGCTCCCGTAACCACGGGGTGTGGGTGAGTGTATTATTAAATTATTCTTGTATAACATCTTATCCCTACGGTTTGCGATTAATCTTGGACTCCCCGAGGAATACCCTGTAAGGGGCTCGCTACGGTACTAGGAACTACAATGGGATGACACCCCAAAGTTCCCTTTCTCAAGACACTTAGTATTATTGGTATCTACCCATAAGATTACCCTCTTATTATTCCACTTAAATTAAACCTCAGCGCTTTATGACCCTCTAAGGGGAAGGACGATCTTTCGTCAATCCCGAGCACAGCTTTACCCATAGTTCACTAAGCACTCTCATCGTCTAAACTCCTATTTAGACTACTCTTGTTTAGTTCTTATTATACTTGGAAGTTTAGGGTGGATCCTGGACTTCCCGAGGGCTACCCGGTGAAAGGTTCGCAAGGTACTAAGGTATGTGATGGGATGATGCCCAACCCCTTTCCAGGACAATTAATATTCTTGGTGACTACCCTGACCCAACATTCCACCTTCTCATTATTCTTTATAACTTAAGTGTTTTCACGCCTTATGTTTCATCCCGCTCCTAAGCAATCGCTCTTTTGGACTCAACTCTAATAGCTCTTAGTCCTCTAAGTGGTCTAAACTCATCTCTTGTTATAAATCAATTCTCACTGATTTCTTTTGTGATTCTATTGACCTAATCATCATAATGAGTTTTTACTATCCGCAGACCACGATATATAAGTGACTTAGATCACTATGATGGAACCTTAGTCAAATTACTTCCAAATGACTTCTAATTTTTATCATAGGTATGAATAGCGGATAAAATAAGGGATGATCAAAATCCAAGCATATTTCATATAATTTTGACCTCTATAAAAATTCATTAATTACTAATCTGAATCTAAAATGTGAAGGAGGTATCATGCTAGTGAATTCAAAATTGTTAAATTTCCTTCCAGAGATGAAATGTGACATGATAACAAGATTTCCAATATTTCATATCTTTCCAGCAATTAAATAACCAAGATCTCTAATTATCAATGAATGAATGGAAAAATAATATTACACATCAAGTACAAGGTTTTGACTTCCTAAAATCCTGGAATTGACATAAAAACACTAATTCCAGAAGATCACATTTTTCCAATCATTTTAAAACCACAATTTCTATTTATCTTTAAAGGAGAGACAAAAAGGCTTTACACTACAAGTACTGAAATTAGACTTCCTAAAATTCTGGAAAAATTACAGTAGCTTCATATTGACATAAAAACACTAATTCCAGGTCACATTTTTCCAATCATTTTAAACCCACAATTTCTATTTATCTTTAAAGGAGAGACAAAATGGCTTTACACTACAAGTACTGAAATTAGACTTCCTAAAATTTTAGAAAAATTACAGTAGCTTCATATTGACATAAAAACACTAATTCCAGAAGATCACATTTTCCAATCTTTTTAAACCCACAATTTCTATTTATCTTTAAAGGAGAGACAAAATGGCTTTACACTACAAGTACTGAAATTAGACATCCTAAAATTCTGGAAAAATTACAGTAGCTTCAAATTGACATAACAACACTAATTCCAGAAGATCACATTTTTCCAATCATTTTAAACCCACAATTTCTATTCATCTTTAAAGGAGAGACAAAATGGCTTTACACTACAAGTACTGATATTAGGCTTCCTAAAATTCTGGAAAACTTATAGTAGCTTCATATTGACATAAAAACACTAATTCCAGAAGGTCACATTTTTTCAATTATTGTAAACCCACAATTTCTATTTATCTTTAAAGGAGAGACAAAATGGCTTTACACTACAAGTACTGAAATTAAACTTCCTAAAATTCTGGAAAAATCACAGTAGCTTCATATTGACATAAAAACACTAATTCCAGAAGATCACATTTTTCCAATCTTTTTAAACCCACAATTTCTATTTATTTTTAAAGGAGAGACAAAATGGCTTTACACTACAAGTACTGAAATTAGACTTCCTAAAATTCTGGAAAAATTACAGTAGCTTCAAATAGACATAAGAACACTAATTCCAGAAGATCACATTTTTCCAATCATTTTAAACCCACAATTTCTATTCATATTTAAAGGGGTGCAAATAGGGATTTACACAACAACTACCATTAATATGTCTCTATAAATTCTGAGAAAATTATCCTAGTATAATAATCATCTAAAAACACCAAATCCAAAGTTTCATAATTTACCAGAGAGTATTTATCCATAATTGCTATTTATTACAAATGGTGTGCCAATAAGGGTTTACACTACAACTACCATTAATATGCCACTATAAATTATGAGAAACTTATCCTAGTACAATAATCATCTAGAAACACCAAATCCAAAGTTTCATAATTTACCAGAGAGTATTTATCCATAATTGCTATTTATTATAAATGGTGTGCCAATAAGGGGTTATATAACAAGTACTATATAATGACCTAAAATTCATCTAAAAATTATGGTAAAATTTATAGAGCTATAAGATCACCAAGGAAACCTACTATAATAATTTCATAATTCTCCAAGTGCATATGAGACCTAAATGTCATATTTGAATAAATTTGTCCTAACCAAATAAATCAAATTCAGAGAAATAAATGAGGTCCAAAAATTCCAACAAAATTCCTAAATGTGCTTTTCCAGTCAAAGATCCCTTTCCCAGAGTTTTGGAGCTTTTCCAGTCAAAGATCCCTTTCCCAGAGTTTTGGATTTATCTCTAAGTTTTTGATTCAAATTATTTCATTAATTTAAAAATGTGACAATTTTCATTTAATTAAAAACTTTAGTAAAATAACTTCCAAAAATCATGAAACTTATGTCAATGATGTATATCCTCATAACATACACTAACCCCAAAGTTTCAGAGGCATGCAAGGTGATTCCCACCTTCAATTCCATCAAAAAGCTCAAAAGCCCAATTGACTATTAGCACCCCAATTTTCCTCTTAAGACCCAAACTTCATTTTGAAGTTCAGAGAAATATACTCATGCACATGTGATGAAATTTTAACCAGTGATCAAGATATATATAAATAGCTTACCACCCAAATTTGGGCGTGTTTGGAGTTACAGAACTCCATAAATACCAATTATTTACTATTGCTAATAACTGAAATATCTCTATGAATATAGCTACATAAATTCTCAAATTTTAACCCTAGGTGTATCATCATACCATGCATGCATGGTATAAATTTCAAGGGATTTGGTTAAGCCATTTAAAAGTTATAGCATTTTTAATTTCTACCCTACACAAGGAGCAGTTCTAGGAAAATGAGTGCCCTGGTATCCACATTGCACCAAATCATTTGATTCAAGTGGCAAATGAAAGTAGACACATAGGGCTACAAAAGTTATCTCTGCCACCTTTTGCAAATACGGCCTCTAAGGCCTTCAATGTTTGCATGCAAAACCATTCATGTTTGAAGGCAGAATTGCCTTGGTCTGCCAATAGAGATCAAGGAGACGAAATCAACGGCTGTGATTTCGTCTCCTTCCTCTAGTCGACGGCCCAGAAGGAAAGGGGCCTGATCCCGGCCAACCACTACCCTCCCTGGCCATCTGCTTCCGCCACCACCTCCATTGAGGGTTTGGTCGTCGATTGGCGGTGGAATGGTGGCCGGAGGTGGGGTTTTCCGGCGATCCCTGGAGGAAGCCCAATCGGAGCTTGGGAGGGAAAAATCCCATGGATGTCGGCTCAATTGAGCCCGACTGCCCTTGCTAAGACCCTAGATGACTAGCACAGAGGGAGAGGGGGATAAATCGTGCCTGATTTCGTGCTTGGAGATGCGTGTTGTGGTGGTGCGGCATGGTGGCGGCAAGCTCCGGCGATCCTCCCCGATTCCTTGATTATCCATGGTTTGCTTCACTCCAGGACACAAGCTCCACTCCTCTCAATGTTCTGAAGCTATTGGAAGGGTCTAAAATGGCTGATATGGGCTGTACATATGGTTTTGAGCTGGTGATTTTCGGTCACCTCCTTGGATGCTCCTCCCAGCCACCAAGTGGCACCATTTCAGCCCAAATTCGGCAGACGAGTTATGGAGGAGGTCAGATTTGGTCTTGAGCAGAGGAGAGGAGGGCCATATGGCAAGCTCTCCTCAAAATCCTCTTTGTCCTTAATGGAGGAGTGGAAAAATTCCACTTTTGCCCCCATGCATGCCTTTGCATGTTGGAAATAGGGGGCAAGGCTGGTCATTGACTTTTGGGCCTCAGAATGGGCTTTGGGTGAGGGCCTTAATCCATTGGAATTTGGATTAATTCCAAATAAGCCCAATTTAGGCAAAATTGACCCTATGTTGACTTTTGGGTTGACTTGGTCAATTGGGTGTGTTGACTGGTCCAATGTGATGGTTTTGGATATATTGACACCACCCAAGGTTGGTGGAGTCATGGTGAGGACCTAGGTGAGCTAATTTGACCAATAAGTGTGATTTTGACCAAAATTGGGGGAATGTTGACTTTGGTCAATTTGGCCAAATTGAAGACTCCATGATGGGGCTTTTGAGTCAACTAGGTCCCCCATGATGTTCTAATACTAGGGGTGAAATCAATTTCATGCTTTGTGGTTCTATTGAACTTATTGTGGAGGATTTGACCTATGTTGACCCAAGTTTGACTTTGGTCAAATTGGGTCAATTGTTGACCCCATGATGGGGCTTTTGGGTCTATTGCATTCCTTGGAGTATTTAACATCTAATGGTGGAGTCAATTTGCAAGTGTGAATTCATGTTGATCTAGTTTGACCTAGGTTGGCTTGAGTCTTATAGCAGACCACAAGTTAGTTCACCTAACCCTAGGTATCCTAAGGCTGCAATCTAGCTCAAACTCACCACACTCACCACTTGTCTCACCCTAAATTGGAGTTAGGGGGTCTAGTAGTTAATGGGATGTTACAATTGGTGCTGTAGTAAAGTAGGGTATTTTGCCTTAGACTGTTGTTTTAATTTAACTGTCTAGAATTCTCCCCACATGAGAATTTATAATAAAACAGTTATTCTTTCATTTAGTTCCCTTCCTAGCAAGCACCTAGGACCCAAGAAAGCATGTGTTCCTAAGGAAGTGTGGTTATCTTACAGGTATGTCCAAAATCCACCAAGACTCCTGTGTGGTATTTGGACAGTGGGTGTTCCAGGCACATGACTAGAACTAGAAGCCTCTTGAAGGAGTTTACACCTATAGAAGATGGACCCGAAGTCAAATTTGGAGGATCTGATAGAGGTGTAGTCAAAGGCTATGGTAAGAATACTAATGGTAGTATCACTATCACACGGGTAGCTTATGTTGAAGGGTTACAACATAACCTCATTAGCATAAGTCAACTATGTGACTTTGGATATACTATTGCTTTCCACAAGGATGAGTGCCTGATCAAGGAGTCTCATAATTCTAAATCTATTTTAACTGGCACTAGGAGTGACATCATTTATTGCTTGAATTTCATTTTCATTAGAAAGAATGAACCTGTATTTCTTGTGGCAAATGATGGAGTGTCTGTTTGTGTAAAGTGACACAAGAGACTAGCCATATTAATTACAAGTCTCTTAAGAATTAATGATAGAAAATTTGGTAAGGGATGCTCCTAAGTTGAATTGTATAGAAATGAATCCTTGTCATCCATGCCAAATGGGCAAGCAAACAAGAACCTCATTCAAAAACATACAGGAAAAACAATCAACTAGGTGCTTATACCTCCTGCACATGGATTTATTTGGTCCTATGGCAGTGCACAACTTATGAGGAATGGATTATACACTAGTTATTGTTGATGATCACTCTAAGTTTGCCTGGGTGTTAGTCTGATACCCTAAGTACATTCAAAAATTTTGTCAAATAAATTCAGAATGAAATAATCAGTTTTGTGGTCAAAATCAGAAGTGACTATGGAACTGAATTTCAGTATGTGTCAATGACTAAATTTTGTGAAGAAGAAGGTATACTACAAGAGTTTTCTTCTCCCAAAACTCCCCAGCAGAATGGGGTGGTTGAGAGGAAAAATAGAAAACTTATTGAATCTAGTAGGACCATTTTAAGTGACTCCTCATTTCCAGAATATTTTTGGGCTGATGCAGTCAATACTACATGTCATGTACAAAATAGAGCACTCATCAATAAGAACCATAATAAGACTCCTTATGAGCTGATTAAGGGTAAGAAGCCAACACTAGCTTGCTTCAAAATCTTTGAAAGTAAATGTTATGTGCTGAAAAATAATAAGTATTACATTACCAAGTTTTCTGCAAAGATCTATGAAGGTATCTTTGTAGGATATAGCAAAACTAGTAAAGACTACAGAGTCTTCAATAAGAATGCTCTTACAATTGAGGAATCTGTACATATTGTTTTTAATGAGAGCAACATGCTGCATAGTCCTTTTTCTAGTTCATCAAGTGCAGGAATTGAAGTAAGATTAGAGACCCTCAAAATCAGAGAAGAAAAAACAATTGAGAAGAATGAGCCTTCCACACTGGAATCTATTACAGAAATAGTAGAAGAGACTATTGAAGAACCAATTCTCCAAAATGAAAATCATGAAGCAGGAGCTGAAGAAGTTACTGAAATAGAAGAACCATCAAGAGTGATGCCTACAACTGTGAGACATCTTAGAAGTCATCCAACAAATCAGATAATTGGTGAGCTTAATCGTGGAGTTAGAACTAGAAGAAATGCTCTAAGTGAGAACTTGCACCTCAATTTTCTATCACAACTGGAGCCAAAGAAATTTGATGAGGCCAACCAAGATCTATTCTGGATTATGTCCATGCAAGAAGAGCTCAATCAATTCAAGAGATGCAAAGTTTGGAAGCTCGTTCTAAAGCCACAAGGGCATAATGTCATTGGAATAAAGCGGGTCTACAGAAAAAAATGGATGAAGCTGGAGTGATTCTGAAGAATAAAGCATGATTGGTGGCCCAAGACTACAGACAAGAGGGAAGTATATACTTTGATCAGACATTTTCTCCTATAGCTAGACTAGATGTAACACCCTCCCTATTACATAGCATATAGCAGTAGGTCCGGCCGGGACCCCACGCCATATGAAACGAACAGAAGAACGCGTTACTAGATTAGTATTAAACAATTAATAACTTAACCATCGCAGCACAAAGAGTCACACAACGGAAGCATTTTATTTCAAATAAAACCAGTGTATACATTGTCCACATTAGCTACTAGGAATGAAATACATTACAAGTTCGTTACAAGGTTGTTTACATAATAAAGGTGGCTTCCAAACATCGACACGCAGGCTGACCACAAATGAAAAAGAGTAAACAAAAGATTTGGCATTTGAGGGCCAGAACAGCACATCAGCTGGGGATTCAGCCCGCTATTTCCCGCTAGTCTCGCCAGGACCTGTATAAACAAATCCACCAAGCGGTGGAAAAACAAGTAACCAGTCAGCTTTAGCTGACCCAGATTTATAACGACCCCACCCCATGCTCGGGGTGGCGGTGCTCCTTCCCTGCAGGCACGCAATAGCAGTACATGTATCACAGGTGCGTCTAAGCACCGCATAGAAGCATTCATTTTCATTGAGAGTGATGCATTAATCGACAAGTACTTTTTCAACTCGGATTTAGGCTTACACGCATTGTGCACTCTCAGCACGACATCGACAAGTACTTTTTCAACTTGGATGTACACTATGAGCTGCGACCGTCAAGGCTAGCACTACCTTACGGTTTCTATCCCACAATTCCCTAGGTGAACACAGAGGAGCGACCTCATCACCAACTGGCTATGGGACAGGTTGGGTTCAGCTTTTGCCCGTGCTCATAAATGTCAGTATTCAACTATGCCTGACACGGGTCCAGCTTCCCCTTGTGCCCGTTAAACTATAACCTCACAGGGTTACACAATCTGCTCACCTGGAGCTACCGCCGGCGTTAGCTCTAACGCTCGGCGTTAGTAACAGAACCCTGTTCTGCTCACTATTCTTGGGTACCTTCTGGGAAACACCTCCATATCAATTTGCTGTACAACACAGTACAAGAACCCGAAACTCAACATATACACGGAGTCTTCTCCGGCACACTTGGTGCGAGGATTCGGCAAGTGCACCGGTCGCGCAAGTAATAATAATGGGGAAAATCCCCGAGTGTCGGTCTCTTGAGGAACACAGTAAGGTGGAGTTAACGTTAGAGGAAGGACTTGAGATCGAAGTCCTTGAGTCGGATGGAATGCGGAAACGGGGTGATTTGGCTTTTGGAAAATAAAAGAAAACAACTATAACTACTCCTATGCAATGCCGCTATGCAGTGCTTCGCTTGGCGAGATGGATGACTACGTAGGCCTTGAACACGCTACTTCGTAAGGGCGGATGGACGAGTAGGCAAACGGATCGAACTATGCAGGCCTTGAGCGCGCTGCTTCGTTAGGCGGGATGGAATACACGGGCCGCTATGCCACGCTTCGGTAGGCGGATGGGCGAGTAGGCTAACGGAATGAGGGTCGCAAGCACCTCTTCGACAAGCACGCCACTAGCAATTGCTAGTGCGGCACCGGACGTGACGGCGGGATGGAGGATGGAATGGGGCGCACCTCAAGCACACAAATAAACAAAAAGGGTATTTCACATAGACATGAAATAACTTTAAATAGCAAGGTCTATAGTGTTCTTCATCAAAATACAAAAGATCTAACTATTACAACAATCAATAAGAGGAGAACAAGGCAAGAAATCGACCTAATCCGAAGGCTCGTTGGAGATTCACGGTTGGAATCACCGGGTTGTCAATCCGCGTCCAAGCTCGGTCCGCAACTACGTCCGGGGTAGAGAGAGCTGTCACGACTCTCCAATGAACCCGTCTTCTTCGTCTCACGATCCGGTAGAGGTTGCAAACTTCCCCTTGCTTGACGGCAATGGCGGCTAGGTCTTCCTTTGGAGCTCTTGGATGAAGGAGGAGGCCGAGAGGAAACTCCGGCTCAAGATTGGCGTGAAGAACAAGCCCGGAGCACCTCTAGATGGTGGGTGGCGGTGGAGGGGCGAAATCGGAGCCCTGGAGCGAGAAAACGGCGGAATAAAATCGGGATCCCGACCTAATTCGCGAGCAGGTCGTTTTATAGGCGCTAGAATTAAACAGTGCGCACGGTCATTGGCGCACGACCAGTGGTCGTGCGCACTAGAATTTGGTGATCGTGCGCTCTGCCTGGACGGAACTTGCAAAGGCAGAAATTATAAAATAACATGTTCGCACGACCAGTGGCGCACGACCGGTGGTCGTGCGCACTATCGTCGGTGGTCGTGCGCACTAGCCGAAACAGAACTCATAAAATTGATGATAAGTGCGCACGAACAGTGGCGCACGACCGGTGGTCGTGCGCATTATCGTAGATGGTCGTGCGCACTGCTCGAAACAGAACTCAGAAAAATAAGGTTAAGCGCACACGATCAGCGGCGCACGACCAGTGGTCGTGCGCAATAGAACTAGTGATCGTGCGCAGTGTTCCTGTACAGAATTGTACCGGGAATACCTGCACGACTCCTGTTCCAGCATACGACACCAGTCTAGCCACTGAAAGTGGAACTTAATCAGCACAAGAAAACTAATAACGAAGAAAGATACGAATTTACACCAAATAGGGCCTATAAGTGCACCTAGCATAGAATGACCAATATGAGCTAAAACAGGGCTAAGGTGCAGTGAAAAGACTAAATAGATGGCCCAGATGAGTCCATAAAAGTGTATATAATCAGGACTCATCACACCCCCAGACTTAACTGTTTGCGCGTCCCGAGCAAACAAATTCTAAGCGAACTAGGAAAGAACAGTAGATGGCTTAATGATTACACTACAGAGTACCATGCGAAGTCGCATGCTCACGTGCATAAGAAAAATAGTAGAAAAGATTTCTGATTATAAAAACAGTTTATATATTTCTAAAAGAGTAAAAGCATATTACAACAACTCAAAATGGTGAACAACGGTGAATCATTCGGTCATGCATACGGAGAAAGTAAACTAAACGCTGAGACGAGCATTGCTCAAGATCGGGATGCGGGAAAAACTCCACTGAAATCCATCAGTGTCGGTGACCATAAGCTTGCCCGGTCACATTCTCTCCACGGCACTGGTTTGTCTCAAATGCGTGAATCAATAGGACTTTAGGTTTTAAATGGGGCTTGGGTTTAGGTGAGGTATACAATGATAAAGACGATGGTTCAAATACTAAACCCAAAGGAGCAAATGCATAACATTATCCAAGTGGCCACAAAACACGCGGATGCACCACACCCCCAGACTTAGACTTAGACGCATGGGTGTGTGCACCGCCTACTCCCAAATATAAATCTCAAACAGATTTATTTTCAATTAAACGTTTCATTCTTCTTTTTCTTTTCAAATCTTTTTCTTCTTTTCTTTTTCTTTCTTTAACAATTTCAGCAAATTTTCAAAGATGCACAACCACATTTTCACAATGTACTACCACAATCAACACCACCAATTTGAAATTTAAACAAAATGCTTGCATTTTGGGTGTGCGACTAGGATTGGAGTTTAGGCTTTGGTGAACAATAGTGGGGCTGAACCAAAAGAATGGGGTAGGCACAACTGGGCTAGCGAGGAAATGATGATAGGAATGGAACAAAGGCTCAACCGGGCCAAGATGATGGCCTATATCACATTCACGCAATTGACTAACCGTATACCCATGCTTCAAGAATCGCTTGGGGCAAGTTCTAGCCACCGAGAAAGATTCTCCTTTCTCCCGACTCAAGCAATACGAATCTAGCGATCGTTTACACACATCCCTATGCTACCGTTTGATTCCACCGGATTCACCATTTGAGTAGAGTAAACAACATTTACACTAATAGAAAAAAAAACCATAAGTATAAAGAGAAGTCTAATCTACACAAATTTCTATGCAACCGAGCACTCGACTAGGAGCACTACTAGAGTCAACATTTTACTCTGCTACATAGTCCTAAGCCATCACCTAGACTTTCCCAAATAAACAGAAGAATTAAATTCGCAACAGAGCAAGCAAACAGATGAGTATGCGCTCAAGTGGGTGATGTGGTGTGCAATGAAAATGAACAACAATTTAAATGAAATCTTCTAGCATGCAGTGCAATAGTGCACGTGAGCGGGTAAACAAAACTACTCTCCCCCAGACTTAAACTAAACAATCCGCATAATATATGACATGAAAATCAGCAAAGGCTAGGGGAAGAGAGTACCCAATGCTCAGTAAGTGAGCATACCAGAAGATTGGCGTGTAAGCTAAAATGAGCTGCAGCATCCGCCATCCAGAATAAGTACCTGCAGAGGTCAGCTCCGCAAAAACAAAGACAAAAGAAAACTGAAAAGAAAGTACTACTAACTAAACATGATTAGAAGAAAAAAAAAATTGCAGAAAAGAAAGATAACTACTGGGGTTATTGTCATCCCAGCACGACTTATTCTAAATTAAAACGGTTCTAGCTAATAGGCCTATGAAAAAGAAAATGCACAGGTAACTGCTCCCTTATCCGTTTCGGTAGCTGGTACCGATACGGAGATAAGGCAGTCACCCCTCTACCTAAATAATAATACCTGCTCCTCACAGGTAGAGGGAAAAGAAAGTAAGAAGAGGAGGAGGCCTGGTCCTCACTCATCTCACCAAAACTATCCTTGCCCAGCAAGGTATCGCCCACAGCAGGTCCCCAGGAGGAGAAGGCAACGAGTGGATCTTCCTCTACGGAGGGGGGATCAACCTCCTCACATGAGAGGATGCTCTCATCATTTACTTGAGCATCATGCTCCAAGTCCTCCTGATGTACCTGTGAAGACTCAACCTGCACAGGCTCAGATGAAGAAGGGGGGTCAGGAAATAAAAGAGAAGAATGACATAAATAATCAAAAATCGGGGGAGTGGTCCCGGTCTCACTCCCATTAGGTTGGGGAAGTAAAATAATGTTTGCATTGTCATCAATGCTACAAGATTCGGCAGGATCAACGGTGGCCAAGCTTAGGATTTGGACTTCCTCCACCGGTGCTGAGGAAAATTCCTCTTCACCTAGAAGGTTGTCCTCCTCCATAAGAGTAGGCACAATACTAAGATCAACCGCCTCCTCTTGCGACACATCATCAACAATGTCGTCAGGGACGAGTGTAGTATGCACAACAGTGAGAGGAATAGTGCTCGGATAAAAGTCGAGCACTGATTCCTCACAAAGAATCGAATCCACTAGAGGTGGTGGATGCACTGGGAGAATGGGCTCAGCAATGTCGGTGCCCAGATCAGCCACACATCCGGTGACCGTATCCATGCCATACCCTTCAAGATGTGAAGGTGACAAAGACACATAACCGGATGTTCAAGGTGTGCCGCCAGAGTTAGGAGTTGGGACGATCCGGATGTCCGGCTCGTCATCCTCGTTCAATTGGCGAAAATACTCGGCACAGTCCTTCAAGACATGATCAGTGCTCTGACAAAACCGGCACTGCCTAGCAGGCTTCTTTGGCACAGCGGGTGCTGAAGCCGAAAAGAAGTATGACGGTAAAGGCTCAGCAGAGTAGCCATAAGACTTACGCGCACCATATGGAGTACCAGACGAAGTCGGTGCTCCATATGCTGGGCTATAAGAATTATGCCTACTATTCTCCGTAGGGCATTCATCACTAGAGTGGGAAGTAGCTCCACACCAATGGCAACGGAAATTAAGATGTGCCCACATAGTGC
This sequence comes from Dactylorhiza incarnata, assembly GCA_033032865.1. Lineage (NCBI taxonomy): Eukaryota > Viridiplantae > Streptophyta > Magnoliopsida > Asparagales > Orchidaceae > Dactylorhiza > Dactylorhiza incarnata. The sequence goes on from JAWHQI010000068.1 coordinate 9,053,934, forward strand.
GAAGATAAAACGATTCAAAAAGAAGAACACTATTGTGCGAAATACTACACCTAACAAAAATTTACTAAAGCAACCTACTATAAAACAAGAAAATGGAATAAAGAGAACAGAAATAAAATAAAAGATGCGATAACCAAATGGAAGGGCTTCTCTCTCAGATTCTCCCTCTCCAGAAAACTCACACGACTGTGTTCCCCGGCAACGGCGCCAAAAACTTGGTGCGAGGATTCGACAAGTGCACCGGTCGCGCAAGTAATAATAATGGGGAAAATCCCCGAGTGTCGGTCTCTTGAGGAACACAGTAAGGTGGAGTTAACGTTCGAGGAAGGACTTGAGATCGAAGTCCTTGAGTCGGATGGAATGCGGAAACGGGGTGATTTGGCTTTTGGAAAATAAAAGAAAACAACTATAACTACTCCTATGCAATGCCGCTATGCAGTGCTTCGCTTGGCGGGATGGATGACTACGTAGGCCTTGAACACGCTACTTCGTAAGGGCGGATGGACGAGTAGGCAAACGGATCGAACTATGCAGGCCTTGAGCGCGCTGCTTCGTTAGGCCGGATGGAATACACGGGCCGCTATGCCACGCTTCGGTAGGCGGATGGGCGAGTAGGCTAACGGAATGAGGGTCGCAAGCACCTCTTCGACAAGCACGCCACTAGCAATTGCTAGTGCGGCACCGGACGTGACGGCGGGATGGAGGATGGAATGGGGCGCACCTCAAGCACACAAATAAACAAAAAGGGTATTTCACATAGACATGAAATAACTTTAAATAGCAAGGTCTATAGTGTTCTTCATCAAAATACAAAAGATCTAACTATTACAACAATCAATCAGAGGAGAACAAGGCAAGAAATCGACCGAATCCGAAGGCTCGTTGGAGATTCACGGTTGGAATCGCCGGGTTGTCAATCCGCGTCCAAGCTCGGTCCGCAACTACGTCCGGGGTAGAGAGAGCTGTCACGACTCTCCAATGAACCCGTCTTCTTCGTCTCACGATCCGGTAGAGGTTGCAAACTTCCCCTTGCTTGACGGCAATGGATGCTAGGTCTTCCTTTGGAGCTCTTGGATGAAGGAGGAGGCCGAGAGGAAACTCCGGCTCAAGATTGGCGTGAAGAACAAGCCCGGAGCACCTCTAGATGGTGGGCGGCGGTGGAGGGGCGAAATCGGAGCCCTGGAGCGAGAAAATGGCGGAATAAAATCGGGATCCCGACCTAATTCGCGAGCAGGTCGTTTTATAGGCGCTGGAATTAAACAGTGCGCACGGTCATTGGCGCACGACCAGTGGTCGTGCGCACTAGAATTCGGTGATCGTGCGCTCTGCCTGGACGGAACCTGCAAAGGCAGAAATTATAAAATAACATGTTCGCACGACCAGTGGCGCACGACCGGTGGTCGTGCGCACTATCGTCGGTGGTCGTGCGCACTAGCCGAAACAGAACTCAAAAAATTGATGATAAGTGCGCACGAAAAATGGCGCATGACCGGTGCTCGTGTGCATTATCGTAGATGGTCGTGCGCACTGCTCGAAACAGAACTCAGAAAAATAAGGTTAAGCGCACACGATCAGCGGCGCACGACCAGTGGTCGTGCGCAATAGAACTAGTGATCGTGCGCAGTGTTCCTGTACAGAATTGTACCGGGAATACCTGCACGACTCCTGTTCCAGCATACGACACCAGTCTAGCCACTGAAAGTGGAACTTAATCAGCACAAGAAAACTAATAACGAAGAAAGATACGAATTTACACCAAATAGGGCCTATAAGTGCACCTAGCATAGAATGACCAATATGATCTAAAACAGGGCTAAGGTGCAGTGAAAAGACTAAATAGATGGCCCAGATGAGTCCATACAAGTGTATATGATCAGGACTCATCAACACTACAAGCAGTAAACATCACCAATCCAGACCAACCTGTCCAGATGGGCTTCACACAGCATGCCTATGCCCGTACTTCAATTCCGGACTCTATATGCAATTTCGACGGGGATAACATCGACCCATCGGCAGAAATCTATCCACTTGCTAGTGGAAATCTGCCTACTACTATGCAAATCAAAGGACGAACGTGTCCAAGGATTAGGGAGGAGAATCGTTACCATCGGTGCTCGTTTCGGTGCGATAGATCCAAGAGGAACTCGGCTAGATTCTTTTGAAACAACTTCCTCGACGATGGCCAACACGCAAGCAATCTCCCCCACGGATTTGCTCTTAACACAAGCAAAAAAATTAGCCCCAAAAGACCTCCTTCCTTCAGAAATCCCACGGTCTCTGCCTTTGGAACGAGCTTGGAATCAGAAAATGAGAAGGGAAACTGAATTTGGCTGCCTTTTATATTTTCCTAGCTAACACCGGCGTTAGCACTTAACACCGGGCCCCTAAGGTGGTGGCTGAGTTTATCCACAGCCGCTTAAAGCCTGACGGCGTTCGACGAACGGCCTGGAGTTCGTCGAACAGCGTTCGACGAACACTCTGCAGCCTGCATTCGACGAACGACTTAATTTTCATCGAACGGAGTGTTCGGCACTCTGCCCGACATTCGTCGATCGGCCTCGCGCTCGACGAACTACCTCGCGCTCGACGAACTGCCGGATGTTCGTCGAACGGCTCGTTCGACGAACGACACGTTTGATGAACTGTCTCGACGTCTCGATGCTAAGACTTAGGCTAACGCCTGGCGTTAGCGTTAACGCCTGCCGCTAGCTCTCAGTGTTATCTATCCGCTGGGAAAATCTAGAGTGCTACAAACATTTCTCGAGAATAACATATTTTTCGGAAAGTGCGTTACCGCCGGTGCTAGCACTAGTGCCTGGCGCTAGCTCCTTAGCTTAAGTACACTTCTACTTTCTTTGCACTCAGAATATGGGGTCTTACAATTCTTCCCCTCTTAAAAGAATTTCGTCCCGAAATTTTTACAGTGCAAATAACAACTAGATACAAAAAAATAACTTGTACCTTATCGGAACAATTCGAGGAACTCGTCACGCATGGTTTTCTCACGCTCCCATGAAAGCTCCTCACGACCGCAATTGTTCTAGTGGACCTTGACCATCTTGATCAGTTTATTCCGCAACTGCTTAACATCAGTGTCTTTGATGCATATAGGCGTAACTTTCGCCTTTAGCCCCTCATCGATTGGCACTTGATTCGTCACAAGCACTTGGTTAGGCTCTGGCACATCCTTCCTCAGTACAGATATGTGAAACACATCATGTAAGCCGCTCAACTCTGTCGAAAGAGCGAGCCGATAGGCAGCTTCGCCAACACGCTCTAGAATCTCAAACGGTCCAAGGTACCTCGGACTCAGCTTTTTCAAGCGCCGAATCCGGGACACACCCTTGAAAGGTTTGATCATTAGGTAAACCCAGTCGCCCACAGCGTTCTCAATGTTTCTGTGCTTGGCATTGTAGTATTTCGCCTGCCTATCTTGTGAAATCAACAATCTCTCCCGGATTGTTTGAATAGTTGAATTTGCATCTTCGACTTCCTTCCGCTTAAACAGCTTCGTCTCACCTGTCTCTGCACAAGCTAAGGGAGTGCGGCAAGCTCTACCATAGAGGGCCTCGAAGGGCACCATCTTTATACTTGCCTGATAGCTGTTATTATAAGCGAATTCGATCATGAAAAGATGATCTTCCCACTTCATACCGAAATCCAGGACGCACATATGGAGCATGTCCTCCAGAGTTCTGTTCGTACGTTCAGTCAGTCCATCCGTTTGAGGGTGGAAGGCAGTACTAAACTTCAACTTTGTACCCAACAACTGGTGGATTAGCCTCCAATCTTTCGAAGTAAAGCGCCCATCTCGGTCACTGACGATGCTATGGGGCACACCGTGCAATCGTAAAATGCTATCAACCTATATCTTTGACAACCTTTCAACTGAATCGTCCCTCCGGTTTGGAATAAAGTGGGCTACCTTCATCAAGCGATCTACGATCACCCATACGACATCATTCCCACTCTGAGATCTCAGCAAACCGTGCATGAAATCCATAGAAATATCGTCAAATTTCCATTCCGGTACTGGCAACGACTTCAGGAAACCTCCAGGTTTCTGACATTCTGCCTTCACAAGTGCGCAAGTTTTGCATTTTGCCACGTATAAGGCGATGTCTTTCTTCAGACCTGGCCACCAAAATAGCTTTTTCATGTCTTGGTACATCTTTATGCTCCCTGGGTGAATTGAGTACTTTGTAAAGTGCGCTTCGTACATCAATCTTCTCGCATCTTACCCACATTTGGGACGCACAACCGACCGTCTTTCCACATCAGACCGTCGTCTAACACAAACTCTGCAGCAGTCCCAACTTCAGACTCCGCCAAATAGTGCTGCATGCTCTAATCAAGGTCCAGGGCCTATCGTATTCTGTCTGCGAGGTAGTATTGCACCTCCGTCTAGTTCAAGAACGCACTTGCGCTAGAACTCTTCTCCACACAGGAGATCTCCAAGGCTTCCAAGTCACTGATCAGATGTGGATCATACATCTGAATCCAATTGGCCTGCGCAGAAGCCCTCCGGCTCAAAGCATCTGTGATGATTTTGCCTTTCCCGGGAGTATAGTGTATTTCGAAAGTGTAGTCCCCCAGGAACTCCATCCACCTTCGCTGTCGCATATTAAGCTCTTTCTGATTTAGCAGATATTTTAGGCTCTTATGGTCCGTAAAGATGTCAAACTTCACGCCATACAAGTAGTGTCGCCATAATTTCAGAGCGAAGATCACGACCACCAACTCCAAGTCATGGACCGGGTAATTCCGCTCATGCACTTTCAACTGGCGAGAGCCATAATCTATCACTTGACCATGCTGAAGAAGCACGCAGCCTAAGCCGCTCCTTGACGCATCGCTGTAAATTTCATAGCCTTCTGCACCACATGGCAAACACAAGATTGGTGCCGTGGTCAGACGACTCTTTAATTCTTCAAAAGCTCGTGCACACGCTGGTGACCAAACAAACTTCTTATCCTTCCTTGTCAAGGTTGTGAGAGGAAGAGTAATCCGCGAAAAGTTTTCCACGAAGCGCCGATAGTAGCCGGCAAGTCCAAGGAAACTCCTGACTTCCGCTACTGTCGTCAAAATGGGCCACTGCTGGATAGAAACTATCTTTGTTGGATCCAATGCGATACCTACACCACTAACCACATGACCAAGGAATGCTACTGAAGCTAGCCTAAACTCGCACTTGGAGAATTTGGCATACAACTGACTCCATCGCAGGGTCTCCAAAACTGTGCGCAAATGAATCGCGTGTTCTTCTTCAGACTGAGATTACACCAAGATATTAGCGAGGAAGACGATGACAAATCGATCTAGACTCTCGAAAGGTCATATTCATCAGGTCCATAAATACTGACGGCACATTCATCAATCCAAACGGCATAACAGTAAACTCATAGTGCCCGTAGAGGGTACTAAATGCCATCTTGGGGATGTCGCATTCCCGAATCCGCAACTGATAGTAGCCAGACTTAAGATCCAGCTTTGAATACACCGACGAACCCACTAGCTGATCAAATAAGTCATCAATTTGAGGAATCAGAGACTTGTTCTTCTCGGTCAGCTTGTTCAATTCAGGTAGTCGATACAGAGACGAAGGCTTCCGTCCTTCTTCTTCACAAAGAGGACCGGAGCACCCCAAGGCAATGTACTTGGGCGTATATAGCCTTGCTCTAGCAGCTCCTGTAATTGAACTTTTAACTCTGCCATCTCCTTTGGCACAATATGGTACGGAGAGCGTGACACAGGCTTGGCACCTGGCACCAGCTCTATAGTGAAGTCTATCTCTCGCTGAGGCGGCGCCCTAGGAAGATCTTTAGGAAACACATCAGGATACTCTGAAATAACAGGAATGTCACTCAGACTGGGCTGAGGCTTTGCAGCCTCCACTAGCACAACACATAAGTCCGCGCCTTGCCGAACAACCTTGACTACTTGGATAGCAGACATCAACGTCTTGCTCGATCCACGCAAACCGGCAAACGTAGTCGCACGTTCGGTATTCCGCCCCAGTGTGACCTCCTTAAGTGAAATCAATGTAGGCCTGCTGTGCTGACAGCCAGTCCATACCAAAGATCAAATCGAACTCCGAAAGTGGCAGTATCAGTGCTTCCAAATCGAAATCATGACTTCCTATTCGTACCTTTACAACACAGCCTCGATCCGCACTCATCAAGCAGCCATTGGGTAGCAACACATCTAATTGTTCCTTTCTAAAGGACGAAGGTACTCCAAGTTGTTGTATGAAGGCCTCCGATAGAAAGGAATGTGAAGCTCCCGTATCAAACAACGCTCTCGCCGGAGAGTTAAATATTAGGACAAAGCCTAATACACAAACGGTTACAAGCAATGCACAAGGTATGAAGTATAAAATGCAATAAAAGCTGTATACTAGTGCATACCTGTCACCACATCGCTTTGTTTTATGGCCTCCTGCTGGCCAAGATTGTACACTCTAGGTTGGGCTGGAGCAGCATGGGATGCAGTTGACTCTGCCGCCTTCCCTTTCTCTGGCGCGTAAGCCACAACCGCCTTCATGCCTCCACGACAATCTCGGGCGATATGACCCGGCTTACCACAGTTATAACATATGAGTGGGCCTCGCCCAGTCGTCATGCCCGAAGCCGCAGATTGAGCTGACCCAGAAGGTCGCGCTTTGTTCCTCCACTTGCCTCTCCCAGACTTCGCAGAGCTCGGTACTTTGAACTCTGGCTTTACCAATGCTATCTCCTTCCTGCACTGGGACTGCTTCATATCCTTTTCTAAGGAACGAGCCGTATAAACCAGGGTCATAAACCCCTGTGTCATTGCCCCCGACAGAAGGAACCGCAACTCTTCTCGCAGACCTTTATAGAAGCGATTGGTCTTCCGAGCTTCGTCGGCAAAGGTTGCTCCTGCGTATCGCCCCAACCGAGTAAACTCATGCAGGTAATCATCGATCAAACGATCGCCTTAAGTTAGATTGTTGAACTGGTTCTCCATCTCGATTTCCTGAGCAGGTGGGAGATATCGCGCCAAGAAGAACAATCTCGAAAACTCGTCAAATGAGATGTCCACTAGCTGCCTTCCTCCTAGGTGATGCAGCTCTATCTCATCCCACCACAACTGCGCCTCCCCATCAAGTAGGAAGGTTACCAAAGTAACCTTCTGGCCTTCCTCCGTATCAGTGGCCTTCACGGTCTTGCGCACCTTTGATAGCCAATCCTCAGCTTGCGTCGGGGTTCCTGCCCCCGTGAACGTAGGAGGATGGAAACTCAGAAAGTACTGCAATTGTTGATCCGGAGCTCTTCGTACCCTCACCGGCACTGGCTTTCAACCGCAGGTTCAGCTGCCACAACCGGCACTGGAGCCACTACAGGAGTAGGAGGCTGTCCAGGGACATGCCCTCCAGGTTGTGCAGTGAACATAGCAAACACTGCTTCCGCTATCATCCTTACTGTCTCAGCAGAAGGAGGAGTTGGCACCTCAGCTGGTGCACTGCTCGCAAACAAACGCGGGGGTCGAGACAGCCCCGCTCCACTCCCAGCCGCCTATACATGTGCACAAAACACAATTAGCGACTAAAAGATAGCATGGATCAATAAAGGAACACAGAAGTTCCATCTCAATGCTGCATACATACATGTAATTCATTCCTAAAGTGGACAATTACTGGTTATTTACATGAGTTATCGGCGACGCACACACGTGCTCACAACCCCTAAAAAGAATTCGACCACGAATTCAGACGGAAAGGGATCGAGACCCGTAGCTGATACCAATTTGTAACACCCTCCCTGTTACATAGCATATAGCAGTAGGTCCGGCCGGGACCCCACGCCATATGAAACGAATAGAAGAACACGTTACTAGATTATTATTAAACAGTTAATAACTTAACCATCTCAGCACAAAGAGTCACACAACGGAAGCATTTTATTTCAAATAAAACCAGTGTATACATTGTCCACATTAGCTACTAGGAATGAAATACATTACAAGTTCGTTACAAGGTTGTTTAAATAATAACGGTGGCTTCCAAACATCGGCACGCAGGCCGACTGCACATAAAAACAGTAAACAAAAGCTTTGGCCTTCGAGGGCCAGTACAGCACAGCAGCTGGGACTTCAGCCCGCTATTTCCCGATAGTCTCGCCAGGACCTGTACAAACTATCCACCAAGCGGTGGGAAAATAAGTAATCGGTCACCAGATTTATAACCACCCCACCCCATGCTCGGGGTGGCAGTGCTCCTTCCCTGCAGGCACGCAATAGCAGTACATGTATCACAGGTGCGTCTAAGCATCGCCTAGAAGCATTCATTTTCATTGAGAGTGATGCATTAATCGACAATTACTTTTTCAACTCGGATTTAGGGTTACACGCATTGTGCACTCTCGGCACGACATCGACAAGTACTTTTTCAACTTGGATGTACACTATGAGCTGCGACCGTCAAGGCTAGCACTACCTTACGGTTTCTATCCCACAATTCCCTAGGTGAACACGGAGGAGCGACCTCATCACCAACTGGCTATGGGACGGGTTCGGTTCAGCTTTTGCCGGCGCTCATAAATGTCAGTATTCAACTATGCCTGACAGGGGTCCAGCTTCCCCTTGTGCCCGTTAAACCATAACCTCATAGGGTTACACAATCTGCTCACCTGGAGCTACCGCCGGCGTTAGCTCTAATGCCCGGCATTAGTAACAGAACCCAGTTCTGCTCACTTTTCTCGGGTACCTTCTGGGAAACACCTCCAGATCAATTTGCTGTACAACATAGTACAAGAACCCGAAACTCAACACATACACAGAGTCTTCTACGACACGCTACAAGCAGTAAACATCACCAATCCGGACCAAACTGTACAGATGGGCTTCACACAGCATGCCAATGCCCGTACTTCAATTCCGGACTCTATATGCAATTTCTACGGGGATAACATCGACCCGTCGGCATAAATCTATCCACTTGCTAGTGGAAATCTACCTACTACTATGCAAATCAAAGGATGAATGTGTCCAAGGATTAGGGAGGAGAATCGTTACCCTCGGCGCTCGTTTCGGTGCCATAGATCCAAGAGGAACTCGACTGGATTCTTTTGAAACAGCTTCCTCGACGATGGCCAACACGCAAGCAATCTCCCCCGCGGATTTGCTCTTAACACAAGCAAAATACTACCCCAAAAAGACCTCCTTCCTTCAGAAATCCCACGGTCTCTGCCTTTGGAACGAGCTTGGAATCAGAAAATGAGAAGGGAAACTGAATTTGGCTGCCTTTTATATTTTCCTAGCTAACGCCGGCATTAACACTTAACGTCGGGTGTTAGCCCCTAAGGCTTTGGCTGAGTTTATCCACAGCCGCTTAAAGCCCGACGACGTTCGACAATCGGCATTCGACGAACGGCCTGGAGTCCGTCAATCGGCGTTCGGAGAACACTCTGCATCCTGCGTTCGACGAACAGCTTAATGTTTGTCGAACGGCGTGTTCGGCACTCTGCCCGACGTTCGTCGATCGGCCTCGCATTCGACGAACGGCCTCGCGCTCGACGAACTGCCTGATGTTCATCGAACGGCTCGTTCGACGAATGGCATGTTCGACGAACGGTCTCGACGTCTCGATGTCTCGATGCTAAGACTTAGGCTAATGCCTGACATTAGCGTTAATGCCTGGTGTTAGATCTCAGTGTTATCTATCCGCTGGGAAAATCTGGAGTGCTACAAACATTTCTCAAGAATAACATATTTCTCGGAAAGTGCGTTACCGCCGGTGCTAGCACTAGCGCCTGGCGCTAGCTCCTTAGCTTCAGTACACTTCTACTTTCTTTGCACTCAGAATATGGGGTCTTACACTAGAGGAAATTTGACTCTTCCTAGCTTATGCTGCATACAAGGGATTCAAAGTCTATCAGATGGATGTTAAATCAGCATTTTTAAATGTAGATTTGAAAGAAGAAGTCTATGTTGCTCAACCACCAGGTATTTTCTCTCCTACCTTTCCTGACCATGTTTTTCTTCTAAAGAAAGCCTTCTAAGGCTTGAATCAAGCTCCAAGGGCTTGGTATGAGACACTGTCTACCTTTCTCCTTGTAAACAAGTTCTCAATGGGGAAAATAGATAAGACTCTTTTCTTGAGAGTGTTGAAGGGCCAAATCTTATTGGTTTAAATATATGTTGATGACATCATATTTGGATCAACAGATGGGAGGATTTGCAAGAAGTTAGCTAAACTCATGCAAAGTAAGTTTGATATGAGCAGTATGGGAGAGCTCATGTTTTTCTTAGGTCACCAAGTAAAGCAATCTGAGGAAGAAATTTTCATTTCTCAGACCAAATTTACTCTGGACATCATAAAGAAATTTGGAATGGAGAACTCTACACATATGAGAATTCATATGTGCACAAATATATCTCTAGACAAGGATGAAAATGGGAAACCCAATAATGAGTCCATGTATAGAAGCATAATTGGCTAATTGCACTACATTACTGCTAGTAGGCCAGACATCATGTTTGCCACGTGTCTATGTAAGGTATCAAGTTAACCCCAAAGAATCTCATTACTCAGCTGTGAAAAGAATTTTGAGATATCTGAAGGATACTCCAAATCTAGGGCTCTGGTATCCTATGTCAGATGACTTTGAGTTGTGTGGATATTCTGATGCAGACTTTGCTGGGTGCAAAGAGGACAGGAAAAGTACTTCAGGAACATGTCAGTTCTTGGGGAGAAGGCTTGTGTCCTGGAGTAGCAAAAAGCAAAATAGCATTGCTATCTCCACAGATGAGTCAGAATATATTTTTGCCGGTAGTTGTGTACAACTTCTTTGGATTCAACACCAATTAGAGGATTACAATCTGCAGATAATGAGAACACCTCTCTTTTGTGATTCCTCAAGTGCCATTTCAATTGCTAAGTATCCCGTGGCACATATTAGAACAAAGTATATTGAAATTAGATATCATTATATTAGGGAGCATGTAGAAAAGGAGGACATCTGTCTCAAGTATGTCAATACAGAAAGGCAATTCTAAATTGAATTGGGGATGTTAAGTTCTTAATATGGTCATGTTGAATTCCTTATATCCTTTATCAAAAGATGTGAAATATTTTGATAATGGGCTGGATCTCATACAAGGTCCACCCTAAAGTAGTCTAACAACTTTAGTTTTGAAGACAGGAAAACCAGAAAGCTTGAATAAGGCATACCTGAAAGTCGTCTAGAGGAAAACTGCTTACACAAAGAATATCATCTTGATGGTCAAGACAACATTGATGGAGTCTCGATGACAAAGTTGAAATGATTTCGATGACAAGGATAAATTAGTCTCAACGACACTCTCGACTATAGAACTCAATCAGGCCGACAAAATGACTTCACCGGACATGTCAGCGTCATTATTGCGCCGCTATTCTGGGATTCTCAAAACGATACGGGAGGATTTAAAAAGATACGCGCCTCATTGCCTTCCCAATGCATAATTATATATATTAGACATTGTGTAAGTATAGAAATTACGCATGCACACAAAAACCTATAATCCATCTTTCATCTTCTTCCATCTTACGACTCTGCTAAAGAAATGGTGCCGAAAAAGACTGAAGAGAAAATTCCATCTGGTGGAGAACTTTTGAAGGATGGTTTTGAAATGACTGAATTGGATTTGGATATGGTAATCACCCTTCTGTATGCTTCTCAGTTAGAGTACATCCTAACTGAGTTAACCCATCTCTACAACTTTGTTGTCTCTGCATTTTTTGAGAACGCCGAGTTCAGTAAATCTGAAAGATCTATTCACATTATTATGTAACATCCTGTTTCGCGCTAGACCCCTCGGAGACGTTTTGACTACCCGGTTTTGGGCTTTCCAGTGCGTGCTTGAGTTTGGATTAATTGGGGGAATGGAATGACATGAAAATATAATAAAATCAGGAAAATAATGAAGTTTGCAGCGTTCGACGAAATTTCTGTCGTTCGTCGATCGCAGAATTAGCCGCAGGTCGACAAAAATATTTCTGTTGTCGCCATTCGACGAAATGCTCAGCATTCGTCGATCTCAGAGTTTGCCGCCGCTAGTTAGTATTGTTGTCCAGCGCTCGACGAAATTGATTTAGCATGCGTTCGATGAAATTGATTTAGCATGCGTTCGACGAAATATTGCTGCAGCTGCGATCGAAGAAGTTTGCCTGTCGAACGACGTTTGACGAAATATCGTCGAACGGCGTTCGACGAAATATATCTATTCAGCAGTCGACGAAATATCTTGTAAGCGCCGTTCGACGAATTATCTTGGAAGTGTCGTTCGACTAAAGCGTTGCAGTGTCGTTCGACGAACGTCAAACGAAGTTGAAGCGTTCGACAAATTTACTGTTCCCGTTCGACGAATCTGGGCATTTTTCTTCCCGTCGCCCGATAAAGCCTGAATGCTTATATTTTAGGCTAGACGTGGAATTATAAGTCAATAGATGGCTGGCACAAGTCTTGGAACTTGGAGATTGCATTAAATGCCCATTAATGTTCTCTCTCTATCTCTCTTCATTCTCCATTAAGCCAAAATTGCAGAACACATAAAGGGCGGATCTCCTAATCAAAGAACTATTCATCTTCTTCTTCTCCTTCTTCTTTTTCCTCATCTTCTTCTTCATCCCTTAAGGGGTTTATTTAGGGTTATTGAAGGAGCAATCTTGGAGAGGAATTTGGAGCTTGGCCGACCACCGCCATGCTTCCATTAAGATGATCTCCAACCGTGGTCATAAAATAAGGTGACTTCCGCCCCCTCTCCCTTGGTGCTAGCGTCTTAGATCACAATAGGAGAGATGAAGGCTCAAGAGAGCTTCTCGTGTGAGCTTTAATGGGGTTTCCTTAGGAAGACCAAGTCGGAACCTCAAATTTAGGGCACCGTTCGCCGCGAGGTTCTTGGAATCATTTCATCTCTTCAAGAGGTGGAGATGGGATTTGATTTGGTGCAAACCTATGGTCATTGAGGGAGAGTGAGGGGAATGATTATTTAGGGATATTTTAAAGTTGAAATGACCTAACTCATGTTTGGGGAAGATGATGAATAATACTCTGTTAAATAGGTTTTTCTTTTATTGTATAATATGTAATAAAGTTGATAATAGCTCCTGGCTAAGGACAGTTTTAATTTACAACATTTCACTTGGTAAATAGGGGGTGAAACTGTGCGCAGCTGGGTCAAGACAATTTTTAGGCTTGATTCCACTGGAATTAGACTTCGGGCTCAACATGAAAGTTGTAGCCCTCGGAAAGAGCTTTCCGACGATAGGTTAACCGTTTTCTAAAGTGACCTGTGCTCCCTAAAAGCCCATTCGAGTGGACTGTCCAAAAAGCTGGGAGGTGGTCAATGCATGTTGTTTTGCTGCCCAGATTTCTGCAGTTGACTTCAGAGCAGATTTTTGGGAGGACCCACTTGGATCTGGGTTTAGGACTCAACATTAATGTTGTATCCCTTGATGTTAGCTTTCCAAATTGTGGTGGATCATAATTTTTGGACAACTATAGCACCCAGAAATCCAGTTTTAGTAAACTGTGTCATAACACTTCCGATCTCAGTATTTTGTGGATTTCTCTTATTATATTGGTTGGATGCTCATGAAAATTGGTGGAGACATAGGTGATAACAATATGTACATCCCTTTTGAAATTCATAATTTATGATTAAGTAGTATTAAAGTTATTGTCGTGTTATTTCATAACTTGAAGGGGATATAAATGCTGAATGTGAAGCCTGTTTGGGCCAGAATTTTGTATGAATCATGTATATGCTAGCATTGGCTTGTGATAATGATTTCAGATTTATTTCTGTTAAGATGACCCCTTGAATGAACCTTCAATTGTAGATGTATGTGGAATCGTAAAAAGGACATGTATGAATTAATGTTCATATCGCTTGATAATCTAATGGATGGTGTAGTATGGTGATAACCTCTCCATAAGGTTGATAGATTTAATCGTGTTGAAACACGTTGTGATTTGTGCGTAAGACGATTGAATATTGGTGATATGTTCGGGCTTACATATTTTGTAAAATATGAATATGGCACAGTACGCACAAGTAGTCCTACAGGATCTAGTAAGGTAATTTCCATGTGATGCACACGCTACTGCTTAGAGTCGTGATAACCCGGTATGAGTAGCATTGATGGCTTGGTGTGGATCATAAGATATTGTTATATCTTGTGGTGAAATGTTAAGGGCCTGGTTGTTGGGGGCCTTGGATGCTAGTTAGCATCAGTTGACTTGTATGGTGTGAAAAGGAGAAGACACCTTCGGCGAGTCTTTGGGTACATGATAACACGGGTTTATAGTTGGAGGTGTGATGACACTGGTTGGAGGATACTTGTGGTTGGGGGATTACTTGTGGCGGGTCTACGGGCTTGCTAGTCGTGACACCAACAGAAGCCGGCAGTTAGACTCTAGACCGATTGGGTTGGACTCTTGGTTCTCACCTACCCAAGTCCCCTTCTGTGTCCTTGATGGCTCCGCTGTGTGTTCTTAGCGTCGAGCAGTACGCATGGTCTCCGCTGTGTGTTCTTAGCATTGAGGCGTACATAGGCCTAGGTCTGGTAGTGTTCATACCCACCTAGTTGTGGAGGAGCCCGGTCCACAGTCTCCGTCTGGCCACGACGCGAGGTGCCTGAGTGGTTAGCTACCCTCGAAAAGTGGGAACTACAGGTCTATGTCGACATAGAAAAATTCATGGGTGAGTTCATCATATCATAATCATTGCATTGCATTCACCCTGCATAATTATAGCATTGCACTGCATCAAGTCCATCATATAAATTAGTATGGGCTCTTTTATATGATGGGTCCCAAATTGGAAACCTTAACTTATAAGTTTGTATGGGCATTCATATAAGTTAAGGTACGATATGAACTGCTAACTCCTTTCTTGTTACTACTACTTGCTTACATTCTGCCATTGCCTTATTACTTGTTAAATGTGCTTATTATACCTGTTACTAGTACTTGCATTTATAACCATTGCTACTTATATACTTATGAACAACTTAGTTAGTGCCCTTGCAATTACTTGGGTACTTAAACAACCGACATATATAAATAACCATTCCTGTCACTTGCTTGTATATATTATTGCTTATATTGTAGTTTTTCTTCCTTTCCTTCCACCCGGTGCCTTGGAGTCGCCGGGGGAGCGGATGTGAAGCCACTTAGTATTTATGACTAACGGTTGCTACGTACATCTTTTTAGGAGTGTACCTTAGAGCAGCCGTGCACGATGCTGAAGGAGGATAGTCAGGTCAGGGTGACAGGGCCAGAGACCATGATACCTTGGCTACCATCAGTGACAGAGGCGAGTGAGTGTTTTAAGATGTATCCCCTGGGGCATTTAGCTTGATACTATGATGATTTGCAGGAGCTTATGTAGCTTTCTGTCTTTCTTGTACTTACTGTGTTGACATTATTACTTATTGTGAATCTATGGCTTTTAATGCTTTCTTTTATTGATGGGTTGGCGCTGTTTAGTTGGTTTGGCCGGCAGGATAGGCGTCTTGTGGGGGAGGCTAGCTTGTGTGCTGGCGCTTCCGCAAGGCGGCTGTCCTGGGCATAAGACTCCTCTCGACCGTGTTTTGTGTTCCGTGAGGGGGGTCTTACAAATGGTATCAGCTTGCAACGATCCTGAGATAAAGAAGTCCATTAACCCACTAGGCCACGCCTGCTAGCTAAATCAGTTTGAGGACAAACTGATGTAGCGGAAACGGTGGTGTGCCCATGTGTGATTCACATTAAGTATGTCCTCTTTTTCCTATAGAAAGTGCCAACCTAAGCCAAACTCGTACCCTTACATACAAATGCGGGCTCACTCCGAGACAGTAATTGGTATTCCCATTCCAACCATTAGAGTTGGTTTGGCATAAGATTGATGCCAACCTAACTAAGATACCATTTTTGGTCGACTTAGCAGGATATGTCGTGACATACCCTAACCTTATACTGATCTTGGGGATGATTGGACCAAGCAATAAGTGACCTTGATTGACTAAGGGAAGAGTTTAACATGAGTGTAGATGCTAGAGACTCACACCCTGAGATTTCTATCTTAGATATGGAGTAATATTATCACCTTACCCAAAATATTAGGGCAATCTCAATGAGATTGGTGCCTGAAATCTATCATCAGCTTAGTAAGAGGCTACCAAGCATGTCTTTTATACTGTATGTGAATACCTCTCACTTCTATTTATGTAGAAGGTTTCATATGGAGAAGTTACGATAAGAATTCGGATACAGAGAAGATTCATTTTGGGACGAATGTGTTATATTGGTGGTAGAAGAAACTCAGTCGAAGAGATATGGGGGCTTATCTCTTCGTTTATTGGGCTAGTTATGTACCGTCTTGGATCCCTTGAGGAGTCGGAATCTTTGTAATTTTTGACATTGGAAGTTTTGATCCTTGAGAGTTAATTCACCTTAAGCAAAGCAGACTACTAAGGCCATGTTTGGGTTGATAGGAATTTTATTAGCGGAATAAGAGAGGAAAAGCATTTTTGAAGATGATCATTTTCTTTATATTGTTCTAAGATTATGTGGATAAGTAACGAGGAGAGTAGTAAATCTACACTTTGGGGATATGCAGCTATGTTGTAATAACCTTATAGCTGGGAAGTTAATGAAATTTTGTGCATGCATTACGGGTATGATAATACACTACCCTGAGTTTGGAAATTCTAGGTGAACATTCCCATAGTGTTGTAATTACTTGACATTGGGAAATTAATAAGAGTTAGGCGGTGGAGTCAACAAGATTAATACGACTTGATTGATGTTCTAAAATTCTAAAAGGTTTTATAAAATAAACATGCATGCCATGGATGATCATTGGCAGGAATGGTAGGGTGCTTGTAATGGATTTGATTTAGTTTATCACATTGTGAAGTATGCCCTACTTTTGGTAGTTTGCATATCTCGTGTCGAAGGGAAATAATACCGAGCTGTGCACCTTGGTTCATGTTAAGTTCAAACATATATAAATGTACTGGGTAATTGGATGTTATTTGCACATGCTCTCATTACAATGAGATGCAGCTTGGTCGTCATCGTAAAATTTAAATTTATACATCACGACTGATATATAAGTGCGTCGATACGGGGATCTATAGGGTAAGAACTCTAAGTCGAGGAAGATATGCCACTAAGGTTGTGCTCATATGTGAGATGAATGCACCATATGGGCGGTGGAAGAAATTTAGTCTGAAAATGTACGGGGGCTTGTCCCTTCGTTTATTGGTCTATTTACGAACCGACTTTGTTTTCCCCTTAGATCCTGTTTATTTAAATAGTACTTGAACGATGATAATTGGATTCGTGATAACCTCTCAATACGGGTGAGAGCGTCAAGGGTGTTGAGACACGTTGTGAATTGAACACGTGAATTGAATATTGAGGATAAGTTGAATTTACTTATTTAAGAAGATATGAATATGTCTCTATACGTACAGGTAGGTGCATGTGTAATTGTATTGCCTCGACAAGGCAGTCCTCTAAAGGCTCTGTACCGAAACCCAACCATTGGATAAGGTTTATGTTCACAGTTTAGGAGTCCTTTAAATCACAAGATAAAAGTAGCACAAATTTTTGAATCCGGAGCAAATCTAAGTAGAACCGGGAGTAGACAAAAGTAACAATTGACTCGAGGTCATGTGTTATTAGAAGGGAATGATGTGATTATAACCCATGCGAGGTGTAGAGTCATGGATTCACCTTACTTTGAGGCCGTCCCCGTTTAGCGCAAATTATTTTTGGATGCACAGAAGTGATGATATTGAAAGCGCTACACGTTATTTGTATAACAATGCTTGGGGTTGGAGGAATCAATTCATTTTTGCAAATCTAAAGCACATGACTTCTTTGGTGGAGGATTCTAAATTTTATCTGGGGGCACGAGTAGTAACCTTATGTGTATTGGGGTCACCGATCATAAGGTGTTTAGATCAAAGGTGCAATGAAAGTTGGCTTATTAAAGTAAGGAAACACTTCTCCTTCCCCCTCTTCCTCTTTCTCTCCCTTCCATTTGGGTTACATTTTAGGAAATTTCTTTTCCCATTAGTGGCTGTTGGGCTTGTTGCTCCAGAAAATTTGTTATTTTGGAACTTCCTTGTTTGTTAGCAATTATTTTTTCTCTTATTTTAGCAGCTGTTTATGCTAGCTGTTGGGGGTTAAACTTCAGAAATTTTGTTTATAACACCTTACTAATTCTCGAAAATCTCTTCCTTGATTTGTGTTAGCAGTTACTTGGTATTTCCATGGTTTCATGACAAGCAGCTATCTTGGCTTCCCTTGATTTATATGCTATAATTTCTGTCCAGAATATGTGCCCTGCTCTGCCCATTTTTTTCTTCCAGGATTATATATTCGCATCCGTCCCATTTCCTTCCAGATTATAAGCTTCACATTGCCTACATTTTTTAGTATTTGGAATTTATTTGGAAATTCAGTGCTAGTGGCTGCTTAGGTTCTCCTTCCAGGTTTGATAAATTTATTTTTGACTCATGCTAACAGTTATTGATTTAATGGGGAGTTTGGTGATTTCCTTGGTTTCATGCTAGCAGCTATTTGATTTCCTTGGTTTGGTTGGCAGCTGGTATAACCCTTGGCTTATTGTGGCAGCTATTTGTTTCTTTTTGTTCCCCTTGGATTTGATTGGCAGCTAGTATGTCCCTTGGGTTAGGATAATAACTGCTTAGAAATTCTTGTTCTCGGCTAGCTGCTACTTGGTATATTTCCTTGGCTACATGATTGGCAGTTAATTGATTTTCCTTCCATAGTCTCATATCTAGCAACCATGTTGATTATGCTGGGAGTTATAGAGAATTTCCCTAGTTTCATGCTAAAATAAATTTCCTGATTTATGAAATTCTGGATTATTATGCTAGGAAATTTTTGGAGTATATGCTAAAGTGTACGCCAATGACTTTTGTGATCTAAACTTAAACCCCCTAGCCTCAACTTAAATTTCGGGGTCGAAATTGTTTCTTCGTTTATTGGATTTGTAACATCCCGTTTTGCTCTAGACCCCTCGGAGATGTTTTGACTACCCGGTTTTGGGCTTTTCAGTGCGTGCTCGAATTTGGATTAATTGGGGGAATGGAATGACAGGAAAATATAATAAAATTAGGAAAATAATGAAGTGTGCAGCGTTCGACGAAATTTCTGCCGTTCGTCGATCGCAAAATTAGCCGCAGGTTGACGAAATTATTGTTGTTGCTGCCGTTCGAAGAAATGCTCAGCATTCGTCGATCTCAGAGTTTGCCGCCGTTAGTTAGTATTGCTGTCCTGCGCTCGACAAAATTGTTTTAGCCTGCGTTCAACGAAATTGATTTAGCCTGCGTTCGACAAAATATTGCTGCAGCTGTGATCGAAGAATTTTGCCTGTCGAACGGCGTTCGACGAAATATCGTCGAATGACGTTCGACGAAATATATCTATTCAGCGTTCGACGAAATATCTTGTAAGCGCCGTTAGACGAATTATCTTGGAAGTGCCGTTCGACGAAAGCGTTGCAGTGTCGTTCGACGAACGTCGAACAAAGTTGAATCGTTCAACGAATTTACTGTTCCCGTTCGACGAATCTGGGCATTTTTCTTCCCGTCGCCTGATAAAGCCTGAATGCTTATATTTTAGGCTAGAAGTGGAATTTAAAGTCAATAGATGGCTGGCACAAGTCTTGGAACTTGGAGATTATATTAAATGCTTATTAATGTTCTCTCTCTCTCTCTTCATTCTCCATTAAGCCTAAATTGCAGAACACATAAGGGTGGATCTCCTAATCAGAGAACTATTCATCTTCTTCTTCTCCTTCTTCTTTTTCCTCATCTTCTTCTTCATCCCTTAAGGGGTTTATTTAGGGTTATTGAAGGAGCAAGCTTGGAGAGGAATTTGGAGCTTGGCCGACCACC
Source organism: Dactylorhiza incarnata (assembly GCA_033032865.1). Taxonomy (NCBI): domain Eukaryota; kingdom Viridiplantae; phylum Streptophyta; class Magnoliopsida; order Asparagales; family Orchidaceae; genus Dactylorhiza; species Dactylorhiza incarnata. Next base: position 9,073,861 of record JAWHQI010000068.1, read on the forward strand.
GCCATGCTTCCATCAAGATGAGCTCCAACCGTGGTCATAAAATAAGGTGACTTCCGCCCCCTCTCCCTTGGTGCTAGCGTCTTAGATCACAATAGGAGAGATGAAGGCTCAAGAGAGCTTCTCGTGTGAGCTTTAATGGGGTTTCCTTAGGAAGACCAAGTCGGAACCTCAAATTTAGGGCACCGTTCGCCGCGAGGTTCTTGGAATCATTTCTTCTCTTCAAGAGGAAGAGATGGGATTTGATTTGGTGCAAACCCATGGTCATTGAGGGGAATGATTATTTAGGGATTTTTAAAGTTGAAATGACCTAACTCATGTTTGGGGAAGATGATGAATAATACTCTGTTAAATAGGTTTTTCTTTTATTGTATAATATGTAATAAAGTTGATAATAGCTCCTGGCTAAGGACTGTTTTAATTTACAACATTTCACTCTGTAAATAGGTGGTGAAACTGTGCACAGCTGGGGTCAAGACAATGTTTAGGCTTGATCCCACTAGAATTAGACCTCGGGCTCAACATGAAAGTTGTAGCCCTCGGAAAGAGCTTTCCGACGATAGGTTACCCATTTTCTGAAGTGACCTGTAGCTCCCTAAAAGCCCAGTCGAGTGGACTGTCCAGAAAGCTGGGAGGTGGTCAATGCATGCTGTTTTGCTGCCCAGATTTCTGCAGTTGACTTCAGAGCAGATTTTTTGTAGGACCCACTTGGATCTGGGTTTAGGACTCAACATGAATGTTGTATCCCTTGATGTTAGCTTTCCAAATTTGGGTGTATCATAATTTTTGGACAATTGTAGCACCCAGAAATCCAGTTTTAGTAAACTGTGTCATAACACTTCCGATATCAGTATTTTGTAGATTTCTCTTATTATATTGGTTGGATGCTCATGAAAATTGGTGGAGACATAGGTGATAACAATATGTACATCCCTGTTGAAATTCATAATTTATGATTAAGTAGTATTAATGTCATTGCCGTGTTATTTCATAACTTGAAGGGGATATAAATGCTGAATGTGAAGTCTGTTTGGGCCGGAATTTTGTATGAATCATGTATATGCTAGCATTGGCTTGTTATAATGATTTCAGATTTATTTCTGTTAAGATGACCCCTTGAATGAACCTTCAATTGTAGATGTATGTGGAATCATAAAAAGGACATGTACGAATTAATGTTCATATCACTTGATAATCTATTGGATGGTGTAGTATGGTGATAACCTCTACATAAGGTTGATAGATTTCATCGTGTTGAAACAAGTTGTGATTTGTACATAAGACGATTGAATATTGGTGATATGTTCGGGCTTACATATTTAGTAAAATATGAATATGGCACAGTACGCACAAGTAGTCCTACAGGATCTACTAAGGTAATTTCCATGTGATGCACACGCTACTGCTTAGAGTCGTGACAACCCGGTATGAGTAGCATTGATGGCTTGGTGTGGATTATAAGATATTGTTATATCTTGTGGTGAAATGTTAAGGTCCCGATTGTTGGGCGCCTTGGATGCTAGTTAGCATCAGTTGACTTGTATGATGTGAAAAGGAGAAGACTCCTTCGACGAGTCTTTGGGTACTTGATAGCACGGGTTATGCATGGAATTACATGAATGTGCAAGGTTTAAACTTGGAGGTGTGATGACACTGGTTGGAGGATACTTGTGGTTGGGGGATTATTTGTGGAGGGTCTACGAGCTTTCTAGTCATGACACCGACAGAAGCCGGCAGTTAGACTCTATATCGGTTGGGTTGGACTCTTGGTGCTCACCTACCCAAGTCCCCATTCCGTGTCCTTGATGGCTCCGCTGTGTGTTCTTAGCGTCGAGCAGTACGCAGGGTCTCCGCTTTGTGTTCTTAGCATTGAGGCATACATAGGACTAGGTCTGGTAGTGTTCATACCCACCTAGTTGTGGAGGAGCCCGGTCCACAGTCTCCATCTGGCCACGATGCGAGGTGCCTGAGTGGTTAGCTACCCTCGAAAAGTGGGAACTATAGGTCTATGTCGACATAGCAAAATGCATGGGTGAGTTCATCATATCATAATCATTGCATTGCATTCATCCTGCATAATCATAGCATTGCACCGCATCAGGTCCATCATATAAATTAGTATGGGCTCTTTTATATGATGGGTCCCAAATTGGAAACCTTAACTTATAAGTTTGTATGGTCATTCATATAAGTTAAGGTACGATATGAACTGCTTACTCCTTTCTTGTTACTACTACTTGCTTACATTCTGCAATTGCCTTATTACTTGTTAGATGTGCTTATTATACCTGTTACTAGTACTTGCATTTATAACCATTGCTACTTATATACTTATGAACAGCTTAGTTAGTGCCATTGCAAGTACTTGGGTACTTAAACAACCGACATATATGAACAACCATTCCTGTCACTTGCTTGTATATATTATTGCTCATATTGCAGCTTTTCTTCCTTTCCTTCCACCCGGTGTCTTGGAGTCGTCGGGGGAGCGGATGTGAAGCCACTTAGGCTTCGTTTGGGGCGGCCTTTTGCCGCCCCATTTGGGGGCAAATGGAGCTGGTAGGCGGGAAAACAAATGAAGCCGCGTCTGCGTTTGTCGCGTCTGGACCCGCACCATGGAGGAAAAGGCGGGCTGCCGCTCCGTCTCCAACCTCCGCTCCTCCCCTCCAGTTCCAATGCTGCCGTTCCATCCGCCGGGTAGAGACGCCACCGCCGCGCCAAACGAAGCCTTAGTCTGTATGACTAACGGTTGCTACGTCCCTCTTTTTAGGAGTGTACCTTAGAGCAGCAGTGCACGGTGCTGGAGGAGGATAGTCAGGTCAGGGTGACAGGGCTAGAGACCATGATACCTTGGCTACCATCAGCGACAGAGGCGAGTGAGTGTTTTGAGATGTAGCGCCTGGGGCATTTAGCTTGATACTCTGATGATTTGTAGGAGCTTGTGTAGCTTTCTGTCTTTCTTGTACTTACTATTTGGACATTATTACTTATTGTGAATCTATGGCTTTTAATGCTTTCTTTTATTGATGGGTTGGAGCTGTTTAGTTAATTTGGCCGACAAGATAGGCGTCTTGTGGGGGAGACTAGCTCGTGTGCTGGCGCTTCCGCAAGGCGGCTGTCCTGGGCATAAGACTCCCCTCGGCCGTGTTTTGTGTTCCGAGAGGGGGGTCTTACAATTATGTCTGGAAAACATATTAAAATAACTGTAGTAAGTTAATCCCAAGCACTACAACTCATTGACTTTAATAAGGATGATGAAGAAGAAGAGGTCACTGAGGCAGATATCACTGAAGGGCTGAGATGGTGTGGTTTTGAAAACAAACCTTATGGAAGCTTACAGAGAATGCATATAAACAGACAAGAAAAATTACTCACAGAAATTATTGGGAAAGTGTTGCTGTGTAAAACATGCTCATATGATCGAGTATCCAAAGGGATGTTTGAAGTAATGGTTAGAGTGATCATGAACAAGAGGATTGGCTGGGGGAACATTGTGTTTGAAAAGATTAAAGAACACATAAGATCTCCAAACCTTGGCAGAATCTTATCTCTGTATCTCAAAAATTACATCCCTCATCACCTCGAAGATTCAGAATCTACCCCTCTCCACTATCTCAAAAAGATATATGTAAAGACAGTAAGTAGGTGGGAGAAGAAGTTCACCAAGAAAGAAGTAGATGGGTCCTCACTTCAAAGTGCTAAAGTTTGAAAACCCCATGCCCCAGTCCCTGTAGCTGCTCAGGAACACCTGACTTTTATTGAGGGGGAGCTTCTGAGAGAAGATACAACTGTGATTGACATTGCTCCATCACCACAAGAGGAGGTGAATACAGAACATGTACTGATACCTAAGAAGCTATTTTGAATGTGGAATTTTAAAAATCTGAGAAAAGTCCAAGTGGTGGACATACAGTTATTGGAGAATTAGAAGAGTCTGACAGATCACTGAATGAATTTCTCAATGATGACATGCATCTAAATTCAAAAGAAGAAGAATATGGGCACCCCTCTGAAATCCCTGCAACAATGGAGGGGGAGTCTACTGGTCAAATCACAGTGCAACCTTCACCTCTAAGGATAGAAGATGAACAACATCCTCCAACCAACACAACTTCCACAGTCCCATAACCTAAATTTCTGTCCCAAATGGAAGATCTACTAAATAGACAAAGTGAACATTTTGAAGCATATATACATAATGCTGTTACAAGTAGCAAGAATGAACTATCTGCCAGGATAGATGTATTGCAAGAAGACATCCAACATCTCAATTATCAAAATACAAATGTGTATCACAATGCTGCCAATGTTGTGGCTAATACAGGAACTGAAATAGCCAATATCAATCAAGCTACTTATCTAATTGGACATCCACTGAACATTGTGCTTGATAGACTTTCTACTATAAGGGAAAATCAGCAGGTCATCATACAAAATCAAGATGTGGCTTTTAATGACTTTGAAGATGCAATCAATACTTTACTTCAAAGAATATCATCTTCTGCTCAAGTCTCTCAAGAGCTAGTGGACAATGTTGGTGAAACCTTAATTAATCAATTTCAAGTCACCCAAGATCAACTCTCAAATTCTTTCAATCAATATATTAGAAAATCTCATGACACTCTTATGGATCCCGTTGGCCATCTGAATAATTTCTATCCAGACACATTCAGGCCTCCCAGATAGCTGTTTCTAAAGATATATTTTTAGAAGCCAGAAAGGGGGAGATAATGTTAAGCATTCATGCCATGTGACTAGCCAATGAAGTAAGATTCTCTATGGAACATGAGCTTATTGACTATGGGATTGCCTATCAACATCCCATTTTAGAAGGCTGTCTCCCTGAAGGACCGTCCCATAGTACAATGCCAAAAGTTCTTCCAGAGAAATATAAAAGCCTGACAGCTATCAAGGATACTTTGTTGATGAGCTTGTCAGTGGGAGTGGGCAGGTTAGGAAAAGCAAAAGACATCCTGTTGATTTTGAATAGCAAGAAGCTAAAAGGAAGAGAATGGAGGAAGTAAAGAAAAAATCAAAATTTTGAAGAATAGAGCCCTTGCTCAAGGGATATCATCTTAAATACTTGGACTCTATATCAGCAGGGAAAGCATGACATGGGTAAATTCTACAGCTCAGAAGTATTACACAAATATGAGATGAGTGAAGCTGGCAAAAGGGATTATTGGAACAAAGTTAAAATGGGAGATACTTCAGTGCCTGCTCGTGCTCCTCTCAGATATCATCCTAAGCCTTATAACTATTTTGAAAGGCAAAACTAGAAGTTGGCTGAAGCTGAGCAATCCAAGAAAGCTGGACCATCTGGGAAAGGAAAAGTTGTTCAGGAGGATTGAAGAAGAAGGATTCTATAAATCCCCTGCACATTTCTATGTTGTACATTTTTTATCTAATATATTGTTAATGCATGGCACTATAGTTAATCAATATATGCAGTGATAAATGCTTGATTGATTGTTACTGATTATATTTGTTAGTCAGGCCTATCTATACTTGTAAGTTCTGGCTTCTTCAAATAGGGGGAGATTGTTGGGTATTATTGCTTCAATGTTTCTAGATTTGAAGAAGGAACACAAGTACATATAAGCCAAGTTGTCTTTGATGATATGCTTATGTTTATGTTGTGACAGATGCATCAAAGCTATATCACTAATATCAAGACTACAAAAGTAATAAACATTCACTAAGTAAAATATCGTATCAAGACTCAGGAGATAAAACATTGAGAAAGGAAACATATTGTCGAGACAGTCTCGACGATATTGTCTGAAGAAAGTTTATCGTTGAGAAAGCTAAGTTCAGATATCTCAACGATATCGACTTGAAGAAGATATATCATCTTGAAGATTGAAGACATATCATCGAGATAACTCATTAAGTCCTGAAGAAAGAATCATGTAGACAAAATCGGCTTGACTTTATACCATCTAGAAGATCAAGACGATGTCATCTTGAAGAAATATTATCAACTTGAAGAATAAGTCTAAGTCATATAAAAAGAAACATCTCGATGATATCGTCTAGAAGAAGTAATATCGTTGAGATATCAAGTATTGTCTTGAAGAAAGAAGTATGTCGATGATATCGTTGTGAAGATTACATATCGTTGAGATGATCAAGACGATATCGGCTAGAAGAAATCTATCGTCGTAACAGATGTTGAGGTGCATTTAATGCGCCGATTTTCTCAGAAATTGAAATGCAGGGAATGTGCACGCCGCTCATCTTGTGCATTAATCAAGGAGTAATAAATGATATATTCTCTACAGAATATAGCCGTTGAACAGTATTTAATGAACAATAGTAATACTTCTATATTCTGCAAGTTCCAAGAACAATAATACATTTATGATAAAATATTATGCTAATTCTGTAAATATTTTCAAACTGGCAAATTGATTATGGAATAATCAGTAAGGGCTTTTATGCAAAATTGTAGAGGAGTATAAAAGAGATACTTTTTCGATTACAGGACCACTTGTTTTTCAGTATTCTCTCTCACGATTATTCTCAGACATACTAACAGAAAATAGAGAAAAGAATTAACAAGAAGAATACTTCATTGCTGGGCTGCGAAGGTCAAGAGAAGATTCTATAGAAAGGTTCAGTGATTCACAAGATCACTGGGCTTACAATTTGCAAGAAGAAGAAGAAGTCTAATCAGTCAAAGCTTTTATCTTGAAGCATTCTCTTCTAAAACAACAAACTCATCTGTATTATTCAGTAGGGTTCTTTGTGATCCTGAGTTTGTAGGATCTTATAACAGATTTGAGTTGGTAGGGTTCTTTATGAGCCTGAGTCCTGTAGGGTTCATTGTGAGCCTGAGTTTGGTAGGATTTTAGTGATGATCTGAGTTGTTGTAGGACTTGTAAAGTCTGAGATATTGGCAGGGTTATTTGTGAGCCTGAGTTGTAATATCTGCTTATTGAGAAGAGATATGAGAAGTTGGAGAAGTTGCATAGTCTAGCTCATTGCTAGATAGGTGGGAGGGACAGTGGACTACCTCTAGACGCATTTTCTTGTAGGGAACCACAATAAATCCGTTGTGTTTTCTGTGTTGCTTCTGTGCTGTGCTAGCTAGATTTTAAAGTAGCAAATAACTTTGAAAACACCTAATCACGCCCCCTCTAGGTGTAGTTTAATCAAACCTATATCTTTTATATCTTATCAAGTTCTCCTACTTAAACTACTTTTGTCTATTATTTAGTTGAACTTAAAAGTTTTAGGGTTAACCTTAGACTTCTAGCGGGCTACCCGGTGAAGGGCTTACAGGAGCACTAGGAGGTATGATGGGGTGACATCCCAAACCTCCCTTTCTCAAGATATTTAATATTATTGGTGGCTACCCCTACCTCCACAATCTCTCTGATTACCTTAGAGCCCTAAGGTGGGTTATACTTACTTAGGAGTGGGGAGTTCTTTGAACCTCAACACCATTATGACTTATGACCGGGTGTTAACTCACTCATCATCACATTCTAACCTTAAGTTCCCTTCTTCACCTAGGAACTACATACATATTTAAATTCTCAGCTTTGCTTGGATCCGCACTCCTATTCCTTCATCACCCTTAAGCCAGGGTTAATCAAAGTCACTTCCCTACATCACCATTAAGTATTAACCCTAAGATAGTATATCCTACTAAGGTTGGGTTACTTCCACATAAGAACTTAATACTTATGGGTTGAGTGTGGGACCCTTAATGAGGTCTAATCTTTTTTCACACTTTGGGTATCCGCAAACTACTATCCACCTAAGTATGACGTTAAGGCCCACATGAGACACCTATACGATCTTCATATTCAATAACCTAAAATGCTTTCCTGAAGTTTCACATGTCCTAAGGCGCTAGATACTTGTGATGAACTACATTCCATAAACGAGGGCCTACTTATTTTGTAACATCCCAATTCGAGCTAGACCCCTCGAGTGACATGAGTCACTTAGAGATGCTTAGGCTAAGCAGGAGTCTTGAGATCCTAGTGGTGTCGTGGGTGTAACCCTAACCCTTTAGATCTAAGAAGAAAATGGCCAAGGATGGGTAACAGAGAGCTAGCGCCGGTGGTAGGTCTAGCTACCGCCAGCGGTAGCTCTAGCTAGCGTAGACAGTAGCGGCTAAATCAGAACCCGTGACTCTTTCCATGGTGGGTGGCCTAATTACCTAAATGTAAGTCAAAGTTGGAATTTATAAGCCACTAAACTCCTGACACAAACTTTGGAAGTTGGAATTACATTAAATGGTCATAAATGTTATCTCTCTCTCTCTCTCTCTCTCTTCATTCTCTCTTAAGCAAAGGGGCCGAAATACCTTGATCAGATGACTATTCATCATCTTCTTCTTCTCCTTCTTCTTTTGCTTCATCTTCTTCTTCATCCCTTAAGGGGGTTAATTTAGGGTTCTTGAAAGAGCAAGGTTGGAGAAATATTGGAGCTTGGCCGACCACCACCATGCAGCCATGAAGATGAGCTCCAACCATGGACGAAAAATAAGGTGACTTCCGACCCCTCTCCCTTGGTGCTAGATCATAAAGATGATTAGGAGAGGTGTTAAGTTCAAAAGAGCTTGGCCTGTGAGATATTGGAGCTTCTGAAGAAAAGACCAAACCGGATCTTTCATCTTAGGTCACTGTTTGCCGTGAAAGTTCCTTCAATCACTTCTTCTCTCCAAAAGGAAGAGATAGGATTTGATTTCGTGAAAATCCATGGTCATATGAGGGAGTATTGGGGAGAGAAGTTATAATGCCCTAATTTCATAATTGGGGAAGATGATGAATAGTATAGGTAAAAAGGGGCGAAATTAGAACTTTGGTAGCAATTATTGACAAAGATCATATTGGTTATACACACATGAATAGAGGTGAAGTTCCAACAATTAGGAAAAGAGAGAAATTGTATGTGTTTCGGAGCTGGGCTGCCAGGGAAGATGTTTGGAAAGTAAATGGCAAAGGATCTGCTTTCTGTTAGCTAGTGCCCGGCGGTAGCACTACCACCAGCGCTAGCATGTCGATGGGCCGACGGGAAGGGGAAACTGTAACATCGCAACTTTGAAAAAGGGGTCTAGCCAGTTTAGTTGAACCCTTGGAGGAACCTAGGCCGGGTCATAGGGAAACCACGACCCGACCTTCACCACATAGTGGTGGCCATTTAGAGAAATGACTATTTTGGGTAGCATCGTGCTTCGCCACAATGTCAAAGTTGTTTATGGAGCATACGTGCTCCTAATCGACTTCCGTCAGTTGCGTTAGACTCGTACGGTTGATACGAGTGCAACGGAATTCGTTTCGTTCCAATCCGAGGTCATTTGGTGAAAGTGACCATTTTGAGTACTATAGCGCGTCACGACGACGCAGTTTTAGAAAATAAATCATACGTGCTCCGAATCGACTTCCGTTGGTTGCGTTAGACTCGTATGGTCGATACGAGTGCAACAGAATTTGTTTCGTTCCAATCCGAGGTCATTTGGTGAAAGTTACTGTTTTGAGTACCGTAGCGCGGCACGACGACACAGTTTTAGAACATAGGCATATGTGCTTCGAATCGACTTCTGTCGGTTGCGTTATACTCGTATTTTCGATACGAGTGCAACAGAATTCATTTCGTTCCAATCAGAGGTCATTTGGTGAAAGTGAATATTTTGAGTATCGTAGCGCGTCACGATGACACAGTTTTAGAATATGGAGCATACGTGCTCCGAAACGACTTCCGTCAGTTATGTTAAACGCGTATAGGTGATGCGAGTGCAACAGAACTCGTTTCGTTTTGATCCGAGGTCATATGTAGAATATGACTATTTTGAGTATCGTAGCGCGTCACGACGACGCAGTTTTAGAATATGGAGCATACGTGATCCGAATCGACTTCCGTCGGTTGCATTAGACTCGTATGGTCGATACGAGTGCAACAGAATTCGTTTCGTTGCAATCTGAGGCCGTTTCGAGAAAACAACTATTTTGAGTAATATCGAGCGTCACAACAACGCCATTTTCAAATGTTGAGCTAGCGTGCTTCGAATTGTATTATGTCAGTTGCTTTGGAATCGTATGGACGATATGAGTGCAATAGAATTCGTTTCGCTCAATTCCGACGTCGTTTGGTCAATTAAATAAAAATATTACTCGTAAAATTATACGAAACCTCGAGATACTTAAACGCTGAATTTCAACTCTGCCACACTCATTGATGACCCGACACTCGACGACGCAGACTCATGTTGACTTTGACCTGCACATGGGGGACCCACTAAGGGTTTACTTGGTCAAACCGTCTCCCAAAAGAGGAATTTTCTTAATTACAAACCACACCCATGGGTATTCACCTCAAGGCAAGTCTTGCAAGCCTTCAGCCATGTGGCTAGCCCAACCCCCAACCCCCAACCAGACCTAGGCTAACCCAAAGCTCCCCTCCCCTTGGCTAAAGCAAAGATAGTGGATTTGGATATTTTTAAACCCCACCCCTAACCATAAGTTCCCTTAACTCCTAAGCCCAACCAGCCAAGTCTACTCTCCCCTCTAGATGACTGCTAGCTGCCCTTGCTTGCTAGGATGAACCCAAGCCTTCTCCTCCATGAGGGATTAGTCCCACACCATGAAAAAGAAGAGGGGAGACTCCTCCAACCCTTATATATGGACCCCCTCCCTCTAGAGCAAGGTACTCCTCTCCCCAAGCTCATTCGAGCCCAAGCCTTGCAAGGTACTCCTCTCGCTGGAAAATGCGAGCCGAGCCTCCACTACCCTCCACCACCTTCCATGGCGGATCTCGCCGCGAGCTACCGGAGGCATCCAAACTAGGTGGATCCTTCTCCTCTCCTTCCTCTGCACGTTTCGGACGCATTGCATTCGAACTCCGGCGGCCGGAGCGTCGCTGCCGCCTCCCCCCTCTCCTCCGTCCGAATCGGGAAGATAAATAGTTCCGGCGGTGGCCGACGACGGAAGGCCATCGGACCACCGCCGGAGGGAGCGCCCGCCCCCTAGGTGTTGGTCGGGGGCGGAGCCATGGATGGCCGGCGGTGGGAGAGGCCCGTAATGGGGGTGGTGGTGCGTACAGGTTCTGTAAAAAAAAATTGATAAATTTTTTTTATAAGAGTTTATAATAATATTTATTATAATGTTTGATTTTTCTGGGGCTTATAAAAAGACAAAATGCAAAAACTTTGAACATGAAAGTTGCTTATTTTGGCAAGAGGGACATACTGTAAAAATTTCATAATTTTTGGAGGAGGCTAAGTATTTTTAGAAATTAAAATACTGTGATATTTTGGGTTTTTGAATTATCAGAGTGCCATAATATTGATGGAAAATTCTGATAAAATTTGGGAAGTTTCCTAACACTGATTTACACCCACTAGAATTATTTAAGCATTTTTGGAAGAGATTTACTATTCTTAGAATGATAAAACCTCTGTTTTTAATTATTTAAGAAATAGCCACTCTACCAAAATCCCTCCAAAAATTATGAGAGGCTTTGGGGGTTGGATCACAACATCTGAAAAAGTTTAGTTAATTTTTAAAGTACTCTTGCTATATTTGGGAATTTATTTGGCGGTTATAAGAGCCTAAATAAATTAGCAAAGACCATTTATACCTCAAAAAGCCTTACAAATTTTATGATAAGTCTTTAAAGATGTCATCAGCCTAGGATGAAAGTGGGATGATATTCAAATGTGGGCTGATATTCTAATGATCTTAAAATGGAGTAATAACTCAACGAACTGCGACTAGAATAATGCTCGGACATTGGGAATCGCCTCTTCTGAGGTTTTATGAAACTCATAATATCGTTCCTCAGTCCGCTTAAGCCATACTTAAAGGTTGCAATAAAAACCCAAGGTCGGACAATAACAAACGGCCGAATTTTGAAGAAGCTCCTATGAACGGAGATAGAACAGAACATTCCTCCTAAGAACGGAGACGAAACTGAAGCCTCCTGATTATGGAGTGATTGGACTACTAACCTGTTTATTTGTTTATTTCCTCCAGTCCCGTACTGGTCTTGCATTTACTGCTTTCAGTTAGTACTATCAATTACTCCAGTCCCGCACTGGTCCTGCATTTACTGCATTCAGTTAGTACTTTCTTTTACTCCAGTGTCGTACTGGTCCCGCTCCTTTCAATTTCAGTACCTTCTGTTTAGTTTCTTTTCAGTTTTACTCCAGTCTCGTACTGGTCCAGTTCAGTTACTGCACTTTATTTCAGTATTTCAGTTATTGTACTGTATTTCAGATTTTCCTATAAATTTATAGTTGACGTGAAGAGGTGGCATACCTTCAGAGTCAACTCTAAATAGTGCCGAACTGGTCGCCGCTTGTAGAGCAGAGCGGACAGATCGATGTTTTGGCTTTTCCTTCTTTATTTCCTATAAAGTTAGAGTTGACGTGAAGACATGTCATACCTTCAGAGTCAACTCTAAATAGTGCAGAACTGGCCGCCGCTTGTAGAGCAGAGCAGACAGATCGATGTTTTGGCTTTTCCTTCTTTATTGCCTATAAATATAGAGTTGATGTGAAGAAGTGGCATACCTTCAGAGTCAACTCTAAATAGTGCCAAACTGGCCGTCGCTTATAGAGCAGAGCGGAAAGATCGATGTTTTGGCTTTTCCTTCTTTGTTGCCTATAAATTTAGAGTTGACGTGAAGATGTGACATACCTTCAGAGTCAACTCTAAATAGTGCCGAACTGGCTGCCGCTTGTAGAGCAGAGCAGACAGATCGATGTTTTGGCTTTTCCTTCTTTATTGCCTATAAATTTAGAGTTGACGTGAAGACGTGGCATACCTTCAGAGTTAACTCTAAATAGTGCCGAACTGGCCACCGCTTGTAGAGCAGAGCGGGCAGATCGATGTTTTGGCTTTTCCTTCTTTATTGACTATAAATTTAGAGTTGACGTGATGACATGGCATACCTTCAGAGTCAACTCTAAATAGTGTCGAACTGGCCGCCGATTGTAGAGTAGAGCAGACAGATCGATGTTTTGTCTTTTCCTTCTTTATTGCCTATAAAGTTAGAGTTGACGTGAAGACTTGGCATACCTTCAGAGTCAACTCTAAATAGTGCCGAACTGGCCGCCGCTTGTAGTGCAGAGCAGACAGATCGATGTTTTGGCTTTTCCTTCTTTATTGCGTATAAATTTAGTGTTGACGTGAAGATGTGGCATACCTTCAGAGTCAACTCTAAATAGTGCTGAACTGGCCTCCGCTTGTAGAGCTGAGCGGACTGATCAATGTTTTGGGTTTTCCTTCTTTGTTGCCTATAAATTTAGAGTTGACGTGAAGACGTGGCATACCTTCAGAGTCAACACTAAATAGTGCCGAACTGGCAGCCGCTTGTAGAGGAGAGCGGACAGACCGATGTTTTGGCTTTTTCTTCTTTATTGCCTATAAATTTAGAGTTGACGTGATGACGTGGCATACCTTCAGAGTCACCTCTAAATAGTGTCGAACAGGCTGCCGCTTGTAGAGCAGAGCGGACAGATCGATGTTTTGGGCTTTTCCTTCTTTATTGCTTATAAAGTTAGAGTTGACGTGATGATGTGGCATACCTTCAGAGTCAACTCTAAATAGTGCCGAACTGGCCGCCGCTTGTAGAGTAGAGCGGACAGATCGATGTTTTGTATTTTCCTTCTTTATTGCCTATAAATTTAGAGTTGACGTGAAGACGTGACATACCTTCAGAGTCAACTCTAAATAGTGCCGAACTGGCCGCCGCTTGTAGAGCAGCGTGGTCGAATCAATGTTTTGAAGTTTATTCTTGAATTGACAGTAATAAATATTCCTATGGGAATATATTGTGCCTTCCAGAAATGTTCCTACGGGAATAAATTTTGCCTTCGAGAAGTAATTCCTACGGGAATGAAATGTTGTCTTCGAGAAGTAATTCCTACGGGAATGAAATATTGCCTTCAAGAAGTAATTCCTACGGGAATGAAATGCTGCCTTCGATAAGTGGTTCCTACGGGAATGAAATATTGCCTTCGAGAAATATTCCTACGGGAATATATTATGCCTTAGAGAAATATTCCTTCGAGAATATATTGTGCCTTCCAGAAATATTCCTTCGGGAATATATTGTGCCTTCGAGAAATATTCCTACGGGAATATATCGTGCCTTCGAGAAATATTCCTACGGGAATATATTGTGCCTTCGAGAAATATTCCTACAGGAATTAAATGTGCCTTCGGAAAATGTGCCTTGGGAGGATGTCGGATGGCCGTTGAGTTTTACTCTAAGGCAACCCGCACGATGGACGGTCTGGGAGGGCAAACCGTGCGAAACTAATAGAAATACGTGGGTCTGAGACCGTATGCAGGATGATACGGAGTATGTCGGCGATGGTCATGGGAAGACTGCATCGGACCAATAAGAGTCCAGATATCCCCTCCCTTATAAATGTTATATTATGTTTGTTTGTTAGTAGGGGTTGGATACTGTTCGTGGTTCTAATAACTTGTCTTTAGCACAGGTGACAGGTGCTGATGAGAGACAGCACCCATGTGTGGATGAATCCACGGAGCAGGCTACGTCAGGTACAAGTTGTTAAGCCGCATCCCTTTTGTTGTGCCCACCTCACGACATCTATATATTGGCAATGAATTCTTGATGGACAGGATTTAATGCGGCGAAGGTATGGAAATTATCCATACAAGTCTTGAGTTTAAGGTTTCTGTGATAGTTAATCTTCCGCTATAATACTACGTCTTCCGCTAAGTGCTATAAAGTGCACTCTTTGATGATGTCTTCCGCTAGAATACTGCTTCCCTACTCTGTTGATGTGTAGTGACTTTCGCTTAACACCACCCCTAGGCGTGACAATGGAGTGTTCAAGAAAGGGGGTTGGAGAAGCTAGTACCTCCACCCTTCGGGATCGCTTCGGCGTCATGCTAAAAGGGTGGTGTGCGATAAGATCCCCCAGTCGGACCGCCGATTTGGGAGGGGGGGGGGGGGGGGGGGGGGTCTTATAAATGGATCAGAGCGTAACCGATCTTTCGACCAATAGTGTTCACAGAAACAATTCTTTCTCCACCGATCATTATTGTGTGGTTCGGGACGAACCACTGCAGCGGAAGCGGTGGTGGAACTTAAAGATAAAAGTTGACAACAAACTTGGCATATATATGTGGATCAATACTTACATGCCATTACCACATCTGATCTCAACTGATGATTTACCTTGTCCCCATAAAACACTTTCATTAAACCCTGCAAATGACCACTTCAAATTTTGAACCCCGGGTTTAAGCCTCTTTATTTTATTGGGATTAAATTCTCGTTTTCAAAATTCCATTCGAGGTAAACTAATCGTATGGAATTTTATGTGCAATGTAAGGATTCTATTACTAATTTCAATCCCAGGTTTAAGCCTCTTTGTTTTATTGGGAATAAAATTCTCATATTCAAAATTTCATTTGAGGTGAGCTAATCAAATGAAATTTCGTGTGTATATGGAGAATTGCTCTGACGATTGCAAATATGAAGTATGCTTTGACTTGATATAACGTTTATCAATTTGACGATCTGTTTAAAATAGAGATGTGCAATCACAGAAGAACTATGAGGTATGTTCAATCTAACGCAACATCTATCAGTACGAGTTGTTTTATTTCTTTTACTGTAAATTGCTTGCGGTGGAAAAGTGGCGGGTCGGTCATGCCCGTAGACCGTACGTACCAGTGCGGGAGAGTTGATGAATCTAGGCGACAGGGAGATGTGCACCCCGGGAGCTTGGTTGTATCTTATATGCCCCGCTGGATCCCTCCATTGGTTGGCCAAATTCAATTATTGTTGGACGTCTCCTACGACCGAGAGTACATGGGGTTGTACGTTAGGGCCTGGGTAGTGCAGTACATTCACACCCAGAAGTGGCAGGACCGACCACTGTCACCGACAGCCACATCGGTGAGGCCCGCAGGGTTCGCTACCCTGCTGAAAGAAAAGCGGTCAAGTTATGGAAACATCAGGTGCAAACTGGTAAAATAATTGTATGTGATTACAGTGGAGGGTCGGTCATGCCCGTAGACCATACTTACCGGTGCGGGAGGGTTGACGACTCTATGCGACACGGAGATGTGCACCCCAGGAGCTCGGTTGTATCTTATGTGCCCCGCTGGGTCCCTCCGCTGGTTGGCCAAATTCAGTTATTGCCGGACGTCTCCTACGTCCGAGAGTACACGGAGTTGTACATTGGGACCTGGGTAGTGCGGTACGTCCACACCCAGAAGTGGCAGGACCGGCCACTGTCACCGACGGCCACATCGGTGAGGCCCGCGGGGGTCGCGACCCTGCTGGAAGAAAAGCGGTCAGACTATATCAACGTAGGGAGTTGTGATGAGTCATGAGTACTCGTCGTGCATGGCTTGCATATGCATCATTTGCATCATAACATACATATTTACATGTACCATTAACATATAACCTTTGTATGGGAGTTGGTTATATGTTCATGGATTTACCCTGCTTACTTACATTTATGTATATCTGTTCCACTAACATATAACCTTCGTATGGGAGTTGGTTATATGTTCATGGATTTTTCACTGCTTATGTGCAATTTTTACATGTACCATCAACATATAACCTTCGTATGGGAGTTGGTTATATGTTCATGGGTTTACACTGCTTACTTGCACTTCTTGTTATCCGTACTATTAACATATAACCTTCGTATGAGAGTTGGTCATATGTTCATGGATTTACCCTGCTTACATACATTTCTGTTTATCTGTACCATTAACATATAACCTTCGTATGGGAGTTGGTTATATGTTCATGGATTTATACCGCTTACTTGCATTGCTTTTTATCTATTCCACTAACACATAACCTCAGTAAGGGAGTTAGTTATATGTTTATGGGTTTTTGCTATGTGCCTCTAGGACACAACTCATAAATTTTGTGTTTCAGATATGCAAGCCTTGGAGGTATTCGACTATGCTAGAATTACTTACTCGATATAATTATCTAAGCTGGTAATTCATTTAGCAAACCATTTGGCGCACGAAATGTTCCTTCGAACAATATATATCAGAATTACGGTAGAATGGACATAGCTATGGTAAAACTACCTTTGTTCCACTTAAGCTGCTTATTATGTTGCACGATAGAAGCAATCAATACAACTCGATTAGGTAAAACCAAACCTGTATACCATTAAATTTTTGGATCGTTCGATGCCTATAATGGTCTATAGTAGGTCCCGTTTTGAATCTCCATGACCCACTCGTATTTTCAGGGACGAAAATCTTCTTTGTGTTATTGGTTTGTAACATCCCAACTTTGAAAAAGGGGTCTAGCCGGTTCAGTTGAACCCTTGGAGGAACCTAGGCCGGATCATAGGGAAACCACGACCCAACCTTCACCACATAGTGGTGGTCATTTAGAGAAATGACTATTTTGGGTAGCATCGTGCTTCGCCACAACGTCAAAGTTGTTTATGGAGCATACGTGCTCCGAATCGACTTCCGTCAGTTGAGTTAGACTCGTACGGTTGAAACGAGTGCAACCGAATTCGTTTCGTTCCAATCCGAGGTCATTTGGTGAAAGTGACCGTTTTCAGTACCGTAGCGTGTCACGACGATGCAGTTTTAGAACATAGAGCATACGTGCTCCGAATCGACTTCCATCGGTTGCGTTAGACTTGTATGGTCGATACGAGTGCAACATAATTCATTTTGTTCCAATCCGAGGTCATTTGGTGAAAGTGACCATTTTGAGTACCGTAGCGCGTCATGACGACACAGTTTTAGAACATAGAGCATACGTGCTCCGAATCGACTTCTGTCGATTGCATTAGACTCGTATGGTTGATATGAGTGCAACGGAATTCGTTTCGTTCCAATCCGAGGTCATTTGGTGAAAGTGACTATTTTGAGTATCGTTGCGCGTCAAGACGACGCAGTTTTAGAATATAGAGCATACGTGCTCCGAATCGACTTCCGTCGGTTGTATTAGACTCGTAAGGTCGATACAAGTGCAACAAAATTCGTTTCGTTCCAATCCGAGGTCATTTGGTGAAAGTGACCGTTTTGAGTACCGTAGCGCGTCACGACGACGCAGTTTTAGAACATAGAGCATACGTGCTTCAAATCAACATCTGTCGGTTGCGTTATATTCGTATGGTCGATACGAGTGCAACGGAATTCGTTTCGTTCCAATCAGAGGTCATTTGGTGAATGTGACTATTTTGAGTATCGTAGCGCGTCACGATGACACCTTTTTAGAATATGGAGCATACGTGCTCTGAATCGACTTCCGTCAGTTACATTAAACTCGTATAGGTGATGCGAGTGCAATGGAACTCGTTTCGTTTCGATCCGAGGTCATATGTAGAATATGACTATTTTGAGTATCGTAGCGCGTCACGACGACGCAGTTTTAGAATATGGAGCATACGTGTTCTGAATCGACTTCTGTCGGTTGCATTAGACTCGTATGGTCGATACGAATGCAACTGAACTCGTTTCGTTGCAATCCAAGGCCGTTTCGAGAAAACAACTATTTTGAGTATTATCGAGCGTTGCAACAACGCCATTTTCAAATGTTGAGCTAGCGTGCTCCGAATTGAATTATGTCAGTTGCGTTGGACTCGTATGGACGATATGAGTGCAATAGAATTCGTTTCGCTCAATTCCGATGTCGTTTGGTCAATTAAATAAAATATTACTCGTAAAATTATACGAAATCTCGAGATACGTAAACGATGAATTTCAACTCTACCACATTCATTGATGACCCGACACTCGACGATGCGGACTCATGTTGACTTTGACCCGCACATGGGGGACCCACTAATGGTTTACTTGGTCAAACCGTCTCCCAAAAGAGGAATTTTCTTAATTACAAACCACACACATGGGCATTCACCTCAAGGCAAGTCTTGCAAGCCTTCAGCCATGTGGGTAGCCCAACCCCTAACCCCCAACCAGACCTAGGCTAACCCAAAGCTCCCCTCCCCTTGCCTAAAGCCAAGATAGTGGATTTGGATATTTTTAAACCCCACCCCTAACCATGAGTTCCCTTAACTCCTGAGCCCAACCAGCCAAGTGTACTCTCCCCTCTAGATGACTGCCAGCTGCCCTAGCTTGCTAGGATGAACCCAAGCCTTCTCCTCCATGAGGGATTAGTCCCACACCATGAAAAAGTAGAGGGGAAACTCCTCCAGCCCCAATAAATGGACCCCCGTATCCAGAGCAAGGTACTCCTCTCCCCCAGCTCAGTCGAGCCCAAGCCAACCCCTGCCGGAGCTCCGACTACCTGGAAAACGCGAGCCAAGCCTCCACTACCCTCCACCACCTTCCATGGCGGATCTCGCCGCGAACTACCGGAGGCCTCCAAACTAGGTGGATCCTTCTCCTCTCCTTCCTCCTCACGTTTCAGATGCATTGCATGCGAACTCCAGCGGCCGGAGCGCCGCCGCCGCCTCCCCCCTCTCCTCCATCCGAATCGGGAAGATAAACAGTTACGGTGGTGGCCGGCGGCGGAAGGCCACCGGACCACCGTCGGAGGGAGCGCCCGCCCCCTAGGAGTCGGTCGGGGCGGATCCATGGCCAGCCGGCGGCCGGCCCGCGGCGGGAGAGGCCCGTAATGGGGGCGGCGGTGCGTACAGGTTCTGTCAAAAAAAGTTGATAATTTTTTTTATAAGAGTTTACAATAATATATATTATAATGTTTGATTTTTCTGGGGCTTATAGAAAGACTAAATGCAAAAAATTTGAACATGAAAGTTGCTTATTTTGGCAAGAGGGACATACTGTAAAAATTTCATAATTTTTGGAGGAGGCTAAGTATTTTAGAAATTAAAATACTGTGATATTTTGGGTTTTTGAATTATCAGAGTGCCTTAATAGTGATGGAAAATTCTGATAAAATTTGGGAAGTTTCCTAACACTGATTTACACTTACTAGAATTATTTAAGCATTTTTAGAAGAGATTTACTATTTTTAGAATGAAAAAACCTATGTTTTTAATTATTTAAGAAATAGCCACTCTACCAAAATCCCTCCAAAAATTATGAGAGGCTTTGGGGCTTGGATCACACCATCTGAAAAAGTTTGGTTAATTTTTAAAGTACTCTTGCTATATTTGGGAATTTATTTGGCGGTTATAAGAGCCTAAATAAATTAGCAAAGACCATTTATACCTCAAAAAGCCTTGCAAATTTTATGATAACTCTTTAAAGATGTCATCAGCCTAGGATAAAAGTGGGATGATATTCAGATGTGGGCTGCTATTCTAATGATCTTAAAATGGAATAATAACTCAACGAGCTGCGACTAGAATAATGCTCGGACATTGGGAATCGCCTCTTCTGAGGTTTTAAGAAACTCATAATATCGTTCCTCATTCCGCTTAAGCCATGCTTAAAGGTTGCAATAAAAACCCAAGGTCGGACAATAACAAAAGGCCAAATTTGGAAGAAGCTCCTATGAACGGAGATAGAACAGAACTTTCCTCCTAAGAACGGAGATGGAACTGAAGCCTCCTGATTATGGAATGATTGGACTACTAACCTGTTTATTTGTTTATTTCCTCCAGTCTCGTACTGGTCCTGCATTTACTGCTTTCAGTTAGTACTTTCAATTGCTCTAGTCCCGCACTGGTCCTGCATTTACTGCTTTCAGTTAGTACTTTCTTTTACTCCAGTCTCGTACTGGTCCCGCTCCTTTCAATTTCAGTACCTTCTGTTTGGTTTCTTTTCTGTTTTACTCCAGTCTTGTACTGGTCCAGTTCAGTTACTGCACTTTATTTCAGTATTTCAGTTACTATACTGTATTTCAGATTTGCCTTTAAATGTAGAGTTGACGTGAAGATGTGGCATACCTTCAGAGTCAACTCTAAATAGTGTCGAACTGGCTGCCGCTTGTAGAGGAGAGCGGACAGATCGATGTTTTAGCTTTTCCTTCTTGATTGCCTATAAAGTTAGAGTTGACGTGAAGACTTGGCATACCTTCAGAGTCAACTCAAAATAGTGCCGAACTGGCCGCCGCTTGTAGAGCAGAGCAGAAAGATCGATGTTTTGGCTTTTCCTTCTTTATTGCCTATAAATTTAGAGTTGACGTGAAGATGTGGCATACCTTCAGAGTCAACTCCAAATAGTGCCGAACTGGCCGCCGCTTATAGAGCAGAGCGGACAGATCGATTTTTTTGGCTTTTCCTTCTTTGCTGCCTATAAATTTAGAGTTGACGTGAATACGTGGCATACCTTCAGAGTCAACTCTAAATAGTGCCGAACTGGCCGCCGCATGTAGAGCTGAGCGGACAGATCGATGTTTTGGCTTTTCCTTCTCTATTGCCTATAAATTTATAGTTGACGTGAAGACATGGCATACCATCAGAGTCAACTCTAAATAGTGTCGAACTGGCCGCCGCTTGTAGAGCAGAGCGGAAAGATCGATGTTTTGGCTTTTCCTTTTTTATTGCCTATAAATTTAGAGTTGACGTGATGATGTGGCATACCTTCAGAGTCAACTCTAAATAGTGCCGAACTAGCCGCCGCTTGTAGAGTAGAGCGGACAGATCGATGTTTTGGCTTTTCCTTCTTTATTGCCTATAAAGTTAGAGTTGATGTGAAGACATGGCATACCTTCAGAGTCAACTCTAAATAGTGCCGAAGTGGCCACCGCTTGTAGAGTAGAGTAGACAGATCGATGTTTTTGGCTTCTCCTTCTTTATTGCCTATAAATTTAGATTTGACGTGAAGATGTGGCATACCTTCAGAGTCAACACTAAATAGTGTCGAACTGGCCGCCGCTTGTAGAGCAGAGCGGACAGATTGATGTTTTGGATTTTCCTTCTTTGTTGCCTATAAATTTAGAGTTGACGTGAAGACGCGGCATACCTTCAGAGTCAACTCTAAATAGTGCCGAACTGGCTGCCGCTTGTAGAGCAGAGCGGACAGATCGATGTTTTGGCTTTTCCTTCTTTATTGCCTATAAATTTAGAGTTGACGTGATGATGTGGCATACCTTCAAAGTCAACTCTAAATAGTGCCGAATTGGCCGCCGCTTGTAGAGCAGAGCAGACAGATCGATGTTTTGGGCTTTTCCTTATTTATTGCCTATAAAGTTAGAGTTGACGTGATGATGTGGCATACCTTCAGAGTCAACTCTAAATAGTGCCGAACTGGCCGCCGCTTGTAGAGCAGAGCGGACAGATCGATGTTTTGGCTTTTCCTTCTTTATTGCCTATAAATTTAGAGTTGACGTGAAGACGTGGCATACCTTCAGAGTCAACTCTAAATAGTGCCGAACTGGCCACTGCTTGTAGAGCAGCGCGGTCGAATCAATGTTTTGAAGTTTATTCTTGTATTGACAGTAATAAATATTCCTACGGGAATATATTGTGCCTTCCAGAAATATTCCTACGGGAATAAATTTTGCCTTCGAGAAGTAATTCCTACGAGAATGAAATGTTGTCTACGAGAAGTAATTCCTACGGGAATGAAATGTTGCCTTCCAGAAGTAATTCCTACGGGAATGAAATGCTGCCTTCCAGAAGTAGTTCCTTCGGGAATGAAATGTTGCCTTCGAGAAATATTCCTACGGGAATATATTGTGCCTTAGAGAAATATTTATTCGGGAATATATTGTGCCTTCCAGAAATATTCCTACGGGAATATATTGTGCCTTCGAGAAATATTCCTACGGGAATATATCGTGCCTTCGAGAAATATTCCTACGGGAATATATTGTGCCTTCGAGAAATATTCCTACGGGAATTAAATGTGCCTTCGGAAAATGTACCTTGGGAGGATGTCGGATGGCCGATGAGTTTTACTCTAAGGAAACACGCACGACGGACAGTCTGGGAGGGCAACCCGTGCAAAACTAATAGAACTGCGTGGGTCTGAGACCGTATGCAGGATGATGCAGAGTACATAGGCGGTGGTCGTGGGAAGACTACCTCGGCCCAATAAGAGTCCAGATATCCCCTCCCTTATAAATGTTATATTATGTTTGTTTGTTAGTAGGTGCTGGATTCTATTCGTGGTTCTAATAACTTGTCTTTAGCAAAGGTGACAGGTGCTAATGAGAGACAACACCCATGTGTGGATGAAGCCACAGAGCAGGCTACGTCAGGTACAAGTTGTTAAGCGCATCCCTTTTGTTGTGCCCCACCTCATGACATCTATATATTGGCAATAAATCCTTGATGTACATGATTTAATGCGGCGGAGGTATGGAAATTATCCATACAGGTCTTGAGTTTAAGGTTTCTGTGATAGTTAATCTTCCGCTATAATACAACGTCTTCCTCTAAGTGCTATAAAGTGCACTCTTTGATGATGTCTTCCGCTAGAATACTGCTTCCCTACTCTGTTGATGTGTAGTGACTTTCGCTTAACACCACCCCTAGGCGTGAAAATAGAGTGTTCAAGGAAGGGGGTTGGAGAAGCTAGTACCTCCACCCTTCAGGATCGCTTCGACGTCATGCTAAAAGGGTGGTGTGCGATAAGATCCCCCGGTCGGACCGCCGATTTGGGAGGGGGGGTCTTACAGTAACTTCCCGTCGACTCTTTAGACCCTTGGGATGGTGAGTTGATAGAAGCACTAGCGCACGGCAGTAGTGCTACCGCCGGCGCCAGCGAGTCGACTTGTCGACGGGAAGGGAGAACTTTCCATTGTCACTTAATGTCGACGGGAAGAGATGGTGGTAGGATCACTAGGGGCCGGCTGTAGCGCTACCGCCGACGCTAATGTGTCGAAATGACGACGGAGAAATACTATGTGAAAATCAACGGGAAGGGGTTAGCTTCCCGCCGACATCGACGGGAAGGGGTAACATCCCGTCGAAACTTATGTCCACAGAAAGAGTGTGATATAATCACTAGCGCCCAACGGTAGTGCTAACACCGGTGCTAGCGATTCGAAGGTACGACGAGAAGAGATAACTTCCCGTCGACCCCTAAGATCGACGGGAAGGAGTATGGATAGAAATAGCTAGCGTCCGACGGTAACCTTACCACTGGCGCTAGCAAGTTGATGGGCCGACTGGAAGGGATAACTTCCCATCAACATCCAATGTCGATGGGAAGATGCGTTGACTGGATCACTAGCACCTGGCTATAGCGCTAGCGCCGGCGCTAGTAGACAGAGAACTTTTGGTTCTCCTACTTTGGTGTGGTAGGAGTCCCTGAATCTCCATGTCAATTTGGTGAGGTGTAGGTGAATTTTATGATCTTGAAATGGGGCATTTCGATGCACGATTGAATGAAGAATTTAGAGGACTCGTTTACCTAAATGCTCCCATCGGTTGATAATCTATCAGATGATTAGGCTTGTGATTGCAATATGTACACTCTTGTCGTATTTCAAAATCTTGGATAAGTAGTAATAGAGATATTGTCGTGCCATTTGATAACTTGAAGGAGATATACATGCCGAACGTGAAGGCCGATTGGGCCGAGATGTTATATGAATCATGTACATGCTAGTGTGGGCCTGTGATAATTATTCTAGATTTATTCGGTTGAGATGTCTCATTAAATCAATCTTCAATTGTTAGTTTATGTGGAATCGTAAAAAGCGCATTTACAAATTAATGTTCGCATCACGTAAAAATCTATTGGATGGTTTAGATTAGTCATAACCCTTCAATAAGGTTGATACCTTTGATCATGTTAAAGCAGGTTGTGATCGGTGCATGAGGGTTGATTATTGGTGTTATGTGCGAGCTTACTAAATTGGTAGAATATGAATATGACACCGTGACCACAAGTAGTCCTGGGGGATCGGGTAGAGTAATTTCCATGTTTTTCCCTCGCCACTGCACGAGAGATATGATAATTCAGTATGTGTAGAATTGATGGCTTGATACGGGTTATAAGATATGGTTATATCTTATGTTGATACGTTGGGAGGCCCGGTTGTTGGGGGCCTTGGATGCTAGTTAGCATCGGTTGAACTGACATGATATGAAAAGTGAGAACACTCCTTCAGTGAGTCCTTGGGTGCTTGATAGCCATGGTAATTACATGAATGTGCATGGTTTACATATGGTGGTGTAATGATCCTGGATGGAGGATTACTTGTGGAGGGTCTATGGGCTTGCTAGTCGTGACACTGACAGAAGCCGACAGTTAGACTCTAGACCAGCTGGGCTGTGTTCTCGGTGTACACTTCCCAAGACCCCTTATGTGTTATGAAGACTCAGCATGATGCGAGCAGTACGCAGGAACTGTGTTGTGTGTTCTTAGTGTTGAGGCCTACATAGGCCTAGGTCTAGTAGTGTTCATACCCACCTAGTTGTGGAGGAGCCGTTCCACTGTTTCCATCTGGCCACGACCTGAGGTGCCTGAGTGGTTAGCTACCCTCGAAAAGCGAGAACTACAGGTCTATGTCGACATAGAAAAAATGCATGGGTGAGATCATCATGTCATAATCATTGCATTGCATTCATCCTTTCATGTTCATAGCATTTAACCACATCAGATCCATCATATAAATTTGTATGGGCTCTTTTCTATGATGGGTCCCAAATAGGAAACCTTAACTTATAAGTTTGTATGGGTATTCATATAAGTTAAGGTAAGTTGAAACTGCTTATTTTTGTGCTGTCACATTACTTGCTTATACTCTGTCATTAACATATTACTTGTTAGTTGTACTTCTTATACATTGATACAAGGCTGAGATTATGTCTTTCCCTGTCACCAATTTTTGTTACTACTGACTCTCTTGCAACTACTCTTCATTCCCTTCCGCATGGTGCCTTGGAGTCGCCGAGGGAGAGGATGTGAAGCCACTTAGTCTTTATGACTAACGGTTGTTACACCCCCATTTTTAAGAGCACACTCAGGTGGAGCAGCAGCGTTCGACACAGGAGGACAACCAGGCTAGGATGATAGGGCTGGTGACAACGATACCTTAGTTACCGTCAGCGGCAGATGTGAGCGAGTGGTTAGAATGTAGCCTTAGGGCAAGTTTATACTCTGATTATTAGCCGGAGCTTGTGTAGCTTCCTGTCACTTGTATTGTATGGACATTATTACTTAATTGTGAATCAATGGCTTATAATGTTTTCTATTATTGATGGGTTGGCATGATGATATGTGAGAATAGCCGGCAGGATAGGCGTGTTGTGGAGGGGGCTAGCCCGTGTGCTGACACTTTTGCATGGCGGCTGTCCTGGGCAAAGGACTCTCCTCGGCCGTTTCTTGTGTTCCAGGAGGGGGTCTTACATATTTATCCTTGCATATTAACTATGTGGTAAATTTCTACCAAAGGTCAAACATACTTAATTAAGGATAAATCCAGTGTTTGGTAATTTATCTAACTAATTTCCTGCCGAAAATTCTTTTATGAGAAATATAGGGCATATGGGACATTTACAAAGGAACCCTATGCTATATTGATCCAAATGTTTCAAGAAAATTACCAGGGCCTAAGATTAACCAAAAATAGCCATAAACTGAATTTTCCATTTTTACAGACCATAAAATCCTTACAATATATTTTCTCAAAGATTGACATAAATTACAATATTACTGGAAGTAAATCTTTAACAATAATTCCTCAAAAATTTCCAGACATATAAAATCACCAACTAAACATTTTTCCAGAGTATCTTAATTTTCTAGCCAATATTTACTCCAAAATTAAATAAATTCCTAAAAACTGAATATTATAAATATTAAAGGAAGTACCAAAATTATTCATCCAAAATTTATAAGAAAATTTACAGATGCTTATAATAATCCAAAATTATGACTGGCCAAGATTCATAATTTTCTAACAAGTAATTTCTTCGGAAATAAATAATTATTAAAATCATAATAATTCAACTTATGAATGAACCCTCATATTTAGTAGTTCAAAAATTCAAGGAAAATTTACAGAGGTTCAAAACTTGATTTCAAATGTCCATCCACAGTTTCAAAATTTTCCAACTCTTTTTACTTATTAAACTTTCAATAAATCAGAAATGTGACAAGTCATTGTTGGAACATGGTCTTCCACATCTCCTAGGTTTGAGAATAACAAATCCTATGTGTATTTAATCTTGTGTGTTTAAGTGTGCAGGAAATCAAAGTCCACATGACTCATGGATGGTTGCCCCCAATTTTGAGCCAGTAATTCCAAGTCTCCCACTAGCGCTGGCGGTAGCACTTAGCGCCTGGCGCTAGCGATGATAGCGCAATTCCGGGAGCACATATGGAAGGAGATAACGCCTGGCGGTAGCCGATAGCGCAGGCGGTAGCGACGCACACAGTTGGCAAGGAGGAATTGTTTCCTCGGATTGAAGATTCTGCTGCGCAGAATGTGTCCTTATATGGGATAGCGCTGGCGGTAGCCGATAGCGCTGGCGGTAGCGCGGAACACAAGAGGAATCTCAACAGAGTTGCCACAGATTAAAGATTCTCGCGCGCAAAATATTACTTAATATGGGATAGCGCCGGCGGTAGCACTAGCGCAGGCGTTAGCATTGAGACTATAAAAAGGACCCATTGGCTCCGTCTTCCTTACACTTCCACAACCCTAAACTCCAGAGCTTCGTGCCACAACATATAGAGGAAGGTTCATAGAGATACTCCCACCAAAAGCTTAGAGAGAATTTCTGAAGGAGGACTTCTTCACGCTTCATCCGACCGGCGACCGCTTCAACAATGCTTATACTACAACGGTCCAACATCTCCAACTTCAGAAGTTCTTAGAGGGAGTTTTTATTATTGATGTTTTTATATTCACATCTTTATTCTTGTAATCGTTAGTGAATTCGCCTCGTGTTGGCGACTAGGTCTGGATAGGACTTAGGGCAAAAATTCGCCTCGTGTTGGCGACTAGGTCTCGGGTATAGGTCTAGGGGGTGCTCGAGGCCATATCCGGGGAAGGGTTGGCTAGAGCGACTTGAGGCCGTATCCGGAGAAGGATCGGCTAAAGCCAACCGGTTCGTGGGGATACGAGTTGTATAGAAAACAAAAAGAGTCTTTCCATTATCTTTGATTTCTAGCTTCGATAAGAGATCAAGTTTTGTAATCATGCTTCTCAAGTTAATAAAATCATGTCTTTACTTTTACTTCACTTGATTTGTCTTGATCTTCTCTAGTTTAATAATCAAAGCTTTTTCAAAGTTATTCAAAATATATTATAAGTTTTTAAAACCCTTATTCACCCCCACCCCTCTAAGGGCGCCTACCGATCCAACAAGTGGTATCAGAGCTAGGTTATTCCAAATCGGCTTAACAACTGGGAATAATGGCGTCTCATGATCTCGCTTCTACTAGTGGGGTAAATTTTTATGAAGAAGAAAAATCTCATAAACCACCGTTATTTGAAGGAAGAAATTATAAAGGATGGAAAATAGTAATGGAAAATTTTCTTAAACGTTTAGATGAAAAAGTTTGGAATATTACTATAAAAAAACCACCTAGCATATTAAATAAGAACGAAATGGTTTTAAATGCAAAATCTATGAATAGCCTATTTTGTGCGTTAGATCATAATATTTCCAAACTCATTTATACTTTTCCTACTGCATACGAGATGTGGAATTTTCTTGAAATAACTTATGATTCTCCTTTTGCAGGTATGGAACAATTACAAGAACCGGAGAATATGCAAGCCTGCACAGGTATTCAAGAAAGCTCCACACATGACGGATCCATGAAGTGCACATCAAATGGAAAAGAAGAAGTACTATCTTCGGAAGAGGAGTGCCAAAAAGATTTAAAAGAAACCATATGTTCAAATCATGCCTCTCCCGAAAGCAATGTAAGGAAATCAAATCCCATCTTTTGTACTTCTATTTCTACTTTACAATTGCTACAAATTACAAAGCGCAAACTTAAGAAATTAAAAAAGGCAAATTGCAAATTGCGCTTAGAAAATAAAAATTTAAAGGCAAAAATTAATGAACAATCAAATTCAAATTTATCTAGTTCTATCCATGGTTCCTTAGTTGAAAACACTACACCTTGTATGGAATTTGATGACTTAAAAGAAAAATGCAAGGAACTTGAAATGGAACTTCTTTTTATAAAAGAACAAAATAAAAAATTATGTTTAGAAAATTCATCTTTGGAAAATGATTGTGCTAAGTGTAAAGAATATAAAATTGAAATTAAAGAGATGGATGAAACATTTGATGAATATAGAAACAATTATCAAGATCATATAGATTCAATTGTTTCAACTCTTAAAAATAGCACAATCGCTTATAATAAAGCTAGACATAATTTAAAGATTAAAAACGATGAATTAAAATAAAAAATCAACTTGCTTATGAAAATTGTAAATACAAATTCACAATATCAAACTATATCCAAAAACAAGTTGAATATGAATATGAACATCTTGCCTAAGTTTAAAAATGGGAGTAAGGAACATGAAGGATTTGTAAATCAAAATCAAAATCAAAATCACATTAATTTACGAAATCATGTTTCTCCCAACCTAAAATTAACTGCAAACAAATTTCCTTCAAATTATAAATTCAAAAACCTTTTTGATACAAATGTTCAAGTAAATGATTATGGAAATTTGAAAACTAAAAATCATGTTAAACCAAGATTTGAATGGAGACCCAAAGTTAAAGATGAAAGACAAACTCCACTCAAAAGGGCTCATTCACCGCCATCTCCTCAAAAGAAAACACGATGTATTTGGGTACCCAAAGGAACCGTCACACATGGTCCCCTTTGGATACCTAAAACTCGTATTCATTAGGTATCATCAATTGCATGAAGTAGAATCCTTTCAAAATGAAATATACAAAGTTCTACTTCATGATAAGCTTTCATGTCTTGTAAGTTTTCTTGTTTTCTTATTTCTTTTGATCTATCATGACATAGTCATCCTATACAGTATTAAAAATTTGATTTTATCTCTTAAAAGCTCAATATGTTTATAAAATTAAATTGATCAAAATTCAAAATCATATTTTATTTTGATGACCTATCTTTTATTCTTATATTCATTGCCTCTAAATATCTTATATTATCCATATGAATCAAACTCTAAATTTGCTATAAGATATTTCAAATTAAATCCAGTTATTAGGCTATTAAGAGTTTTAGCCTTCACCAACAAGTGGTTTAGTGAAATAACATGATCTAAAAGAAAATTCAAGATCTAAATAAAAGCTCAACTTTCAATATGGTTGTCATTGTTCACAACAAAAAATTATATTGTGTTCACTCCTTGATGTCAAACATGATCTAAACCGTCACTATTGTTCACTATCAAAAATCACATATATATTCAAAATTCTTAATTAAAGGAAAATCACTAAAATGTATTGAAAGAATTTATCTTCATAATGAATATTGAATTCACAAACACCACTAAGATCTATTGACGACCTTTGCTAAAATTCACTAACATCATAAGTCATATCAAAATTCTGCTAAAAATAATTATTTCTATCACATTTATGTGAATTATAATTGATATATTAACTGATGACATTTGATATTATAATGGTTGGTGTGTATTGTGATTTATTTCTAGTTTAGACCTTTGAATCATCTTGATATCAAATCAAATAAAATCGTCACTCCATTCTAGGTCTATAAGTTGAAACACTATCAAACCTTGGTATAACATTAATCTCAAACTTATCAAACCAACATTGTCGCCAAAAGAATATTTGTGTCTATGTTAGGCTTTTTATGTTTACCAAGATATACAGGCTGTGTATTCTCATCTAGGGCTTATCTATGATATTCTTATGCATGAACATTATCTTTAATCACTAAAATCATGCATATTTGATTTGTTCATTCATGTCCAATCATGATTACATTTCCTATCATTTTCAAACTACATTGGTAAATATAAGCCTTAAAAATATTAAAATGGAGATATAATGAAATATATCACTTGCAAAGTTTATTTGGAAAAATCATATACAAAATCGGTAATGTTTCATGCAATTTGGAGTATCTAGACATCTCCTAAAATTCTGAAATTTCTGCATGAAACTACTATTTGGACACTTAATCAAGATCAATGATTACAAATTTCAAAATCATCAAAAATCGTGTACTGTTTCCCGCGCTAGCGCTAACATCGGCGCTAGTGCACCTATGTGTTTTTCTGTATTTTTAAAATTTTGAAAAATCCCTAAAAATATATTAATCTATGTGTACTATTCATTTCTGCATTTTTGCTTTTATTACATTTTTGAAAAATCAAATACAAAAATACAAAAACCAAATTACAAAAAAAAGGGTATATGTTTTGCCTTTGTGTCATTTGTTTGAATCCTATTTCTAAAAGCAAAAATCAAATACAAAAATATAAAACAAAAAATTATCAAAAATTGTTATTTTTGAACTTAACATTTTACTTGTATCTTGCGAAAGGGTGATTTGGGCTATCATCCCATCATATCACCTAGTACCGGGAGAACCTCTCGCAAGGTAGTCCTCGGGAAGTCCAAGATCAATCTTATGAGTTCAAACTTTAAATAAAAATTATTCTTCAAAAATATCAAAAATACTGTAAGGACATCATTGAGAAAATCAAGGTTGATTTAATCTATTATTTAGAACTTCTACAATGTTGCAATTTATCTTTTCAAACTACTTTGAACATTGCTTTCATCATGCTTTGAGATATCTATTAATATGTGCATCAATTATTGTGAAAGTTGTGTATAACTATGTGTAGCATGCCTCTAAGTATGAGTAAATGTTTTATGTTTGATAATGATCACTATTCACTCACTTATTTTGGCATTGTCTACTTATGTGTTTAATCTAAGAATGCTTGTGTATGTTTTGTAATAGTACAATGAATTAAAATTGCACAAGTATCTTACCTACACTACTTTTATTTGCACTTTTTAAACTTAAGAAAAGTGGTTATCTTTCTTATAAATTATATTGGTTTGCAAAACAAGTGTATTCGGAGAACTTTGTACAAAACAAAATCATAAAATAAAGTGACAAAGATAACTCCACCAAGTACTACTTAAACCTCCTGATAAGTCTTAATAAGCATTGTGAGGTTGAGCACCTTGGAAAGAATAGTAAAGTATCTTGTGCAAACCATAACTTTCTTTCAAAATAAACACCACTTATTCTTAAGTACACTGGATCACAATCAAAAAACAATATTGAAGAATAAAATTATTTGATCCCCCAAGCACTACTTTGCACCCTGATAAGTCTTAATGAGCATTGTGTGTGCAAAGCACCTTGGTAGTTGTACATTTTTTTGTGCATTGAAGTTTGTGGAAGTAAAATTATTTGTGTTTTATTGTGCTCTTTACTTTACATATTACTTGTATTTTTGATTAAAACATTTGTTTACTCTATTCAAAATACACTTTTGTGCACATCATTATCTTCCATAACACTTCTTCTCATGAGTATTGGATCCTAATGCAAATTCTATACTACTCTTTATTTATGAAATGCACTAGATAACCTAGCATGCAATATACAATGTTTGGTATGATTTGAAATTATGAATTAAAATATCATTGTAGTAATCTTCTTTTTATAACATTATTTCATGCTTGGTTACATTATTGAAGATTTTAATTGAACAATGATTTACAAAAACATCCTCTTTATGAAATTTAACTCATATATGGAACATCATTACAATAAGATGTTTCTTGTATTTCTATAAGTCTTCCGCATCTTCACCATATATTTCTACCTTGCGCTCTCATGCTTATATCAAAGTCTTAAATACCAAAATTCCTTTCTTTCAACAAATGGTAGACTTGCTTGGTAGATTTTATATTGGTTACTGTAAACATGAATATTTTCTTTTTTGCTAAAAACTCTGATTTATTTCTATGAAAATATTGTAATTCTGATTTATGAATGGATTTCAAAATAGCTATGTGAGTGTTTTCATAAATTCAAATAAAAATATTAATCCATAGGCTATGTCATTAGATTTAAAAAACTTAAATATTTCCAAAAATTATTATCCATGACTTCATTTCTCACCATAGCGGGGGCGTAGGGTTGTAGACATTAGATAACCTTTATCTCTAGTCATGTCTTGTCCTTAACTGGGGAGGGTTCCAGTGGGGCCTTGCGAGGCACTAGGGGGAAAGAGTGCTAGGTTAAGTTGTGTCTAGTGTTTGCATATGGGACTAACACCCCAACCTACGGCATGTATTCAGCTCCTCATGCCCATCCGTCACTTAGTACGGGGCTAGGGTGTAGACATATTGTCTGGGTAGTTTAGTTACTTGGAAATCATTACATTTTGTTTATGCTACAAACTCTGATGTATGAAAATTTTGAACTCTGATCTATTAAAATGAAAAGTAATTCTAAAAGTCCTTCTCATTTCCTTCTCTATAAGCTCGATCATGCTTTTATCTTATTATCAATTTTTAAGTGGTGTCTCCTTACCCGCTTTTGCTAATAACAAAAGGGGGAGAACTAACATGATAAATATTAATCTACTATCAAACAATAATGCTTAATTAAGATGATAGCTTACGTATTAGGAGAGCATTCACTTAGGGGGAGCATGTATTTAGGGGGAGCAGTTCTAAATGCTAAAATCAATAATTATCCTAAGTCATCACTCTCAGACACACACAAATATAGTTTCATCATGCTTATTTATTAATGCTCTGATTTATCATTAATGGATTTGTTATTATCAAAAGGGGGAGTTTGTTGGAACATGGTCTTCCGCATCTCCTAGGTTTGAGAATAACAAATCCTATGTGTATTTGATCTTGTGT
The DNA here is from genome assembly GCA_033032865.1 of Dactylorhiza incarnata. Taxonomy (NCBI): domain Eukaryota; kingdom Viridiplantae; phylum Streptophyta; class Magnoliopsida; order Asparagales; family Orchidaceae; genus Dactylorhiza; species Dactylorhiza incarnata. Next base: position 9,107,522 of record JAWHQI010000068.1, read on the forward strand.
GTTTAAGTGTGCAGGAAATCAAAGTCCACATGACTCATGGATGGTGGCCCCCAATTTTGAGCCAGCAATTCCAAGTCTCCCACTAGCACTGGCGGTAGCACTTAGCGCCTGGCGCTAGCGATGATAGCGCAATTCCAGGAGCACATATGGAAGTAGATAACGCCTGGCGGTAGCCGATAGCGCAGGCGGTAGTGACGCACACAGTTGGCAAGGAGGAATTGTTTCCTCGGATTGAAGATTCTGCCGCGCAGAATGTGTCCTAATATGGGATAGCGCTGGTAGTAGCCGATAGCACTGGAGGTAGCATGGAACACAAGAGGAATCTCAGCAGAGTTGCCACGGATTAAAGATTCTCGCGCGCAAAATATTACTTAATATGGGATAGCGTCGGCGGTAGCACTAGCGCAGGCGCTAGCGTTGAGACTATAAAAAGGACCCATTGGCTCCGTCTTCCTTACACTTACACAACCCTAAACTCCAGAGCTTCGTGCCACAACATATAGAGTAAGGTCCAGAGAGATACTCCCACCAAAAGATTAGAGAGAATTTTTGAAGGAGGACTTCTTCACGCTTCATCCGACCGGCGACCGCTTCAACAACGCTTATACTACAGCGGTCCAACGTCTCCAACTTCAGAAGTTCTTAGAGGGAGTTTTTATTATTGATGTTTTTATATTCACATCTTTATTCTTGTAATCGTTAGTGAATTCGCCTCGTGTTGGCGACTAGGTCTGGATAGGACTTAGGGCAGAAATTCGCCTCGTGTTGGCGACTAGGTCTTGGGTGTAGGTCTAGGGGGTGCTCGAGGCCATATCCGGGGAAGGGTTGGCTAGAGCAGCTTGAGGCCGTATCCGGGGAAGGATCGGCTAAAGCCAACCGGTTCGTGGGGATACAAGTCGGTATAGAAAACAAAAAGAGTCTTTCAATTAGCTTTGATTTCTAGCTTCGATAAGAGATCAAGTTTTGTAATCATGCTTCTCAAGTTAATAAAATCATGTCTTTACTTTTACTTTACTTGATTTGTCTTGATCTTCTTTAGTTTAATAATCAAAGCTTTTTCAAAGTTATTCAAAATATATTATAAGTTTTTAAAACCCTTATTCACCCCCCCTCTAAGGGCGCCTACCGATCCAACAATCATGATTTTTGATATCAATCAAGGAAATAACCTCTAAAAATTTCTACAAAAATTTTTAGAGATTCCAAGTGATTTCTCAGAGTCTCACAATTTTCCAAAAGATTTTAACAACAAACATTTCACATTTAAATAAAGGAGATGTATTTTTATTTAATCAATTAATTAGGATTTTAACTCCCAAAAAACCTAATTTTCACTGAGGTTATTTATTATGTCATAACAAGGATGTGACCAAAATACCAAAGGCTGAGATCAAGCCAGGTGTGCTAAGTTCACAAAATACCCTTTTTGTCTATATGCACACCATAATTCATATCCAGCAAGAACATGCAAGTGAAAAAAACCCCAACATGCACTGATCCAATTACACTCAAATTTTGACCAAGACCAACTGATGACCTAATAAGCATGCCACCCAATTTTGGTGTCATTTTGAGTTGTTCAACTCTTTTAATCACATTAATTTGATAAATCAAATAATGAACAAAACTATAAAAAAATATTCTCCTAAAAAACTGATTTTTGGGTACAAGGTAGTCCTAGGGAACATGCATGTCATAAATTTCAGCCCATTAGAGTTATCATCTAAGAGATATTTAGAATCTAATATCTGGCCTACACTAGGACCATTCCCACCAAAAATGGTGCTGAGGGATCTACAGTTCACTCAATTTCTGAAAATACTAGAGACCTAGAGCTACACATTTCATATTGGATTCATTTTCTTATTCTGCCTCAATATTTCCTAAAATTAATTTAAGAAGAGGCAAGATTTCCCATATAAAGGTTATTTAATTAATTTAGGGCTACGTTTAGCAGATGTTCCCAGATCCAATGACACTGGGGTCGTCTACCTCCTTGAGCCAAGGGCTCTGATTGCTCCCTCTTGGAGCTTCTTTGGAGCCCAATCCTGGCCGATTGAAGCTTTCTCCGGCCAAACGGCTGACGTCACCACCTCCGGCTTGGGATTGTCCATCGATTGCCGGAGGAATGGCTGCCGGAGGTGGCCTATTAGCGAAATGGGGGAGGGTTTAGTTTGAGCTCAAGAGCTCAAAATCGACATTCACAATTTCGTCAATTCTCATCCAAAATCAAAAAGGGAAAGAAATGAGATCTAGCACAAGGGGAGGAGAGGAGAAACCAGACCTTGATAAAGCTTGAGGGTGGCTATTCTCTTGGGATGCCATTTCTAAATCTTGATTTGAGCTCCTTTCCAATCTCCTCCAACACAGCCTATCTCCGTGAATAGAACTAGGGCTTTTCATCCTCTCATCCATTTGAAGCTAATATGATCCTTAGTGGGTGTTGGGGAGGTCTTAAACAAGGCTTTCCATGAATGGTGTTTTTGTCATTGTTACCACCTCCCATTCTAGCCACTGGTTGAGCTCCTTGCTGGCACCAGAATTGTAGGGAATTGATCCCTGAGCTCAGAGAAGGTCTAGGGAAGCTAGGGGAATTGAGGCCAAATGTTGGCTCTTCCATGCAATGACATTAATGTGGCCGACCAACTCTATTCCACATTGATTCTCTCCCTCTATTCTGCTTCCACCTCACCCAAAACTGCTGGAGAAATAATGGGGAGGCTGTGATCATGCCAAGGAAAGGGGGATTGGGTGCCAAGTGGCAACTACTCCATATATTCCTCCCTATTATCCTTCAAAGTTGTGAAATTCGCAATTTTCCCTCCATGAATTTCCTCCATTCAATTTCAGAGGGACTTAGGGGGTCATTTGGCTCATGGGCTGGCTGTTTGGGCTTTGGATTAGGCCCTAGCCTAATTGGATTTAATTAGAAGGCCAATAATCTAATAATTAGAGCTCACATTGACCAAGGTTGACTTTAGGGTTTACTTGGTCAATTTGATGGGTTGACTGGTCCAATGTGTTGGTCTTGAGTCCCTTGATACTACCCAATGTTTATTGGGTCATGGTGATGCCCTAATTGGGCTAGTTCAGCCAATTGGTGTGATTTTGACCAAAATTGGGGGAAAGTTGATAAAATTGGACCAATTGATGACCTATTGATGGGGATTTTTGGTCCATTTGGTCCCCTATGATGTTATAAGAATATACGTGAGGTCAATTTTAGGTTTTGGGGGGTCAATTGGACCTATTGGTGAAGGATTGACCTATGTTGACATAAAGGGTACTTTGGTCAATTTGAGCCAATTGGTGAGCACTTTAAGGGGCTTTTGAGTCCATTGCACCCCAATTAGGGTTTGTAATATAGTGGTGGGGTCAATTTGATCATATGAAGCCTAATTGACCTAATTTGAGTTGAATTAGCATATGTTAACCTATTTTGACCTATAGTTGATTTGGTCAACTTGGGCAAAATTGGTGACCCTATGATGGGGCTTTTGGGTCACTTGGGTCTCTCTTAGGGTTAGGGACCTATTGGTAAGTTAAATTTGAGTTAGTGAGTCCAATTTGAAGTAAATTGGTCTAGGTTGACTTGTGCACTTTGGGGTGCTTATAACAATTTTCCTAAGCTTAAGTTGACCTAGGGTCATACCCTGACCTCTACTCACAACTCCAACCCTCATCCTAACCCAAAGGGGTCTAGAAGGAATATGGATGTTACATACATAATCATGAGAACCAGTCTTGCGCAATAAAAACTTCCAATGATATCAGTTAATAATTTTCCTTCTTCATTCATTGCTTTCCGTCGATTTGAAGTGGAGCCTTTTGCTAAGTCACAGAAAGATACAGCCATGTTGTAATCTCTACCTTCCAAAACATTTTCTTCATCAATCACAGGTAGGCGCAGAAATTTGTTGAGGAGACTAGCTTCAATCGAACCACTGTGTTCTTGACATGACTCTTTATCATAGAGCCTTTACGACGAAGTTGTGCAAAACTTCCCTATCCAGAACTCAACTTTGTTTCTCAAAGAGAAATGATAGGACGACAACTTCTAGCATGATGATGATGTTCCTGAATTCATCTGAAGCGCTTGTAAATCCTGTTCTAACGAGTTCCCCACCTACCTGCAGATTTTCAGAGCTTCGACGCGCCATTGAGATCGAGAAGATGAATTGACAGGTGAGGAAGTAGTTCACCGACTGGACTTTTGTAACGTCTCAATGAAATGGCGTGATTTTTTGTGAAGCCCTTATTATATTTATATATTATTAATATTTTGAAGAAATAGAGGTGTGTATCTTTTTGGAGAAATGACTCTTAGAATCTAATATAATAATTAGAAAAGATTTCTGTCTGACAGAAATTTTTGGAAATGATTCGGAAGGCTTGGATAATTCGTCAAAAATATATGAGAGGATTCAACGAATTCGTCGAGTATTCACAAGAAATTGGCTGATCACTCAACGAATTTAACTTAGCCAAAATTGGAAACAAGATATTATACATTTTGAAATATCTAGAGTAGACACGACGAATTGATCAAGTGCTCACGTGAGATGTCGATGAATGAGACGAGTATTCACGTGAGTACTCGACAAATTTTACTTAGAACAGTTCATTCAATCCAGAATCCAGCAAACAACTGTTGGAGCATGGTCTTCCGCGTCTCCTAGGTTTGAGAATAACAAAACCTATGTGTATTTGATCTTGTGTGTTTAAGTGTGCAGGATAACAAAGTCCACATGACTCAAGGATTACATAAGAAGGTTGCCCCCAAAGTTGAGCCATCAAATCCAAATCTTCCACTAGCACTGGCGGTAGCACTAGCGCAGGCGCTAACTATCGTTCAACGAACTGTTAGCGGCTAAGTCTATTCATCGAATGTTCTCGTGAACTCCCGACGAATATCGACGAACGCAGACAGAAGTCAAAAAGGCAGACTTGTGAAGGAAATTGTGCGGCTAAGTCAATTCGTCGAATGTTCTCGAGAATTCCCGACGAATTCCGACGACTGAAAACAGAAGATAGTACTCCCACTAGCGCTGGCGGTAGCACTTAGCGCCTGGCGCTAGCGATGATAGCGCAATTCCGGGAGCATATATGGAAGGAGATAACGCCTGGCGGTAGCCGATAGCGTAGGCGGTAGCGACGCACACAGAAGGCAAGGGAGAATTGTTTCCTCAGATTGAAGATTCTGCCGCGCAAAACATGTCCTAATTTGGGATAGCGCCGACGGTAGCTGATAGTGCCAGTGATAGCGCAAAGCAATAGAGGAAGGCGGCCGGCTTGCATAAAATGAAGGATTCTCACGCAGAGAATATTTCCTAAACTGGGATAGCGCCGGCAGTAGCGATAGCGCAGGCGCTAGCTCCAAGGCTATAAAATGGACCCCTTGGATCCATCTTCTCAAGCCTTTTGAGATCCAAAATTCTAGAGCTTCGTGCCACAACATAGAGAGGAAGTTTCAGAGAGATACTCCCACAAATCCATAAAGGCTTAAGGAGATCCGTGGAGAAGATTTCAACACGCGTCATCATCGTGACAAAAGACCGCATCGACTACGATCCTACTTTGCGTCTTTGTCTACTTCTCCAAGAGATCCACATTGAGGGAGTTTTATATTATTGTCTTTTCATTTCATATCTTTTCTTGTAAACGGTTAGTGAATTCGCCTCGTGTTGGCGACTAGGTCTGGGTAGGACTTAGGTCAGAAATTCGCCTCGTGTTAGCGACTAGGTCTCAGGTGTAGGTGTAGGGGGTGCTCGAGGCCATATCCAGGGAAGGGTTGGCTAGAGCGGCTTGAGGCCGTATCCGGGGAAGGATCGGCTAAAGCTAATCGGTTCGTGGGGATACGAGTCGGTATAGAAAACAAAAAGAGTTTTATTATTCGCCTTCGATTTCTAGCGTCATAGAAATCTAGTTTTGTAATCATTTTTATTAATAGTAAATCATTTCTCATTTGGTGTAATAAAAATGATTTATTCTTCATTTCTCTAAATTGTTTATTATCCTCTCTTTCATTATAAAACAATTTAGATCATTATTCAAAATCACTATTTTGATCCCTTATTATTTCAAGTATTACAAAATATATTATAAGTTTTTAAAAACCTTATTCACCCCCCCTCTAAGGGCGCCTACCGATCCAACAAGTGGTATCAGATCCAGGTTATTCCAATCGGCTTAACAACCAGGAATAATGGCGTCTCATGATCTCGCTTCTATTAGTGGGGTAAATTTTTATGAAGAAGAAAAATCTCCTAAACCACCTTTATTCGAAGGGAAAAATTATAAAGGGTGGAAATTATTAATGGAAAAATTTATTAAAAGCTTAGATATCAATGCATGGGATATAGCAATAGTTAGACCAGCGAACGAATCAAATAAACAAGAGTGTCACCTAAATGCAAAAGCTATGCATTATATTTTTTGTGCTTTATCTCAAGATATTTTCAAACTAATATATTGTTTTTCTAGTGCATACAAAGTATGGAAATTTCTTGAAGAAATGTATGATTCTCCTTCTACAAGTATGGAACAATCGCAAGAACCGGAGAATATGCAAGCTTTCACAAGTCTTCAAGAATACTCCTCTCATGACGAACCAATGGAGCACACATCAAATGGAAAAGAAGAAGTACTGTCTTCGGAAGAGGAGTGCCAAAAAGATGTCAAAGAAACGATATGTTCAAATCGTGTCTCTCCCGAAAGCAATGTAAGGAAATCAAATTCCATCTTTTGTACTTCTATCTCTTCATTACAATTGCTTCAAACTACAAAGCGCAAAATTAAGAAATTAAAAAATGCTAATAAACATTTCCGCTTAGAAAATAAAAATTTAAAGGCAAAAATTAATGAAGAATCAAATTCTTATTTATCTAATTCTACACATGGCTCCTTAGTTGAAAACACCACAACTTGTGTAGAATATAATGAATTAAAAGAAAAGCACAAGAAACTTGAAAAGGATTTTATTTTAGTAAAAAAACAAAATGAAAAAATTATGTTTAGAAAATTCATCTTTGATAAATGATTGTGCTAAGTGCAAAGACTATAAAATTGAAATTAAAGAGATGGATGAAACATTTGATGAATATAGAAATAACTATCAAGATCATATAGATTCAATTGTTTCAACTCTTAAAAATAGCACAATCGCTTATAATAAAGCTAGACATAATTTAAAGATTAAGAATGATGTATTAAAATCAAAAATCAACTTGCTTATGAAAATTGTAAATATAAATTCACAATATCAAACTATATCTAAAAACAAGTTGAATATGAATATGAACATCTTACCTAAGTTTAAAAATGGGAGTAAGGAACATAAAGGATTTGTAAATCAAAATCAAAATCACCATAATTTACAAAATCATGTTTCTCCCAACCTAAAATTAAATGCAAACAAATTTCCTTCAAATTATAAATTCAAAAACCTTTTTAATCCAAATGTTCAAGTAAATGATTATGGAAATTTAAAAACTAAAAATAATGTTAAACCAAGATTTGAATGGAGACCCAAAGTTAAAGATGAAACACAAACTCCACTCAAAAGGGCTCATTCACTTCCATCTCCTCAAAAGCAAACACGATGTATTTGGGTACCCAAAGGAACCGTCACACCCGGTCCTCTTTGGATACCTAAATCTTTCATTCATTAGTATCCAATTATTTGCATGAAGTAGAAATTAACTAAAAATAAAATATCAATTATCTACTTTATGATATGCTTAATTTCCTTTTTTGTTGTTTGTTTTTAGTTTTGTTGAACCATCATGATATGATCACTTTATATGACTTGTGATATGACTCTCTCATATTAAACCAAAATTCATAAATAAATTAAATTGAATAAAATTGAATAATAGTCATGTCATTTTTCAAGTGTTCTACTTATCCTTTTTATTTCTATCCTTCTAAATCCATTTCCTAAAAGTCTTATAAAATTTGAAAAACTAAATTTGTTATATGATATTATTAAGACTAAATGAGATAAGTGTCAAAATGGATTTAAATGGTGTATTTTAGGGGTATTAGGCTAAATTTATAAAATGCGCAAGTTTTGCTTAGGTAGTTAATATATTTGCGTCATTTTCAATTACCCCAAGTATGTTTAATCATAATCATGTTTAAATCGGAATTGAAAAATTGCATGAATATTATTTCACTTATTTATGATTATTTCACTCATGCATATGTTGTGCAAAACTCAATAATTAAGATTTAATAAATATGAAACCCTAATGAAGATGAAACTCATGTACTAATTTTAACTTCCGCAAGTTTTTGAGATTTCTTCTCATCTCATCACTTCATTTGACAGGCCTTACATTGCAAAAACACAATTAAAAAAAATTGGAAGCCAAATCAAAGAAAATCTAGGCCATATGATTAAAATAAGCACTCTCTGTGAGCTAACGCAGGCGCTAGGACCTAACGCCGGCGCTAGCTCGAGTCTCCGATTTTCTGAAATTTTAAAATTCTGAAAAATCAATAAAAATATATTATTTTATATGTACTACTCATTTTTTGCAATTCTGCCTGTACCTATTTTTTTTTTGAAAAATTAAAATACAAAATTACAAAAGCCAAATTACAAAAAATATTTTGTTTTGTCTTTGGATATTTGTTTAAACTTTATTTCTATATGCAAAAATCAAATACAAAAATATAAAACAAAAACAAGTATAAAAAATTATTATTTTGAACTTAACTCTTCTATTTACATATATCTTGCGAAAGGGTGATTTGGGCTATCATCCCATCACATCACCTAGTACCCGGGTGAACCTCTCACAAGGTAGTCCTCGGGAAGTCCAAGATCAATCTTATGAGTTCAAACGTTAAATTATCAAAAATAATGTAGGGACATCATTGAAAAAATCAAGCATGACTTAATCTATTATTTAGAACTTCTATAATATTGCAATTTATCTTTTCAAACTACTTTGAACATTACTTTCATCATGCTTTGATATATCTATTAATATGTGCATCAATTATAGTGACAGTTGTGTAGAACTATGCGTAGCATGCCTCTAAGTATGAGTAAATATTTTATGTTTGATAATGATCACTATTCACTCACTTATTTTGGCATTGTCTACTTATGTGTTTAATCTAAGAATGCTTGTGTATGTTTTGTAATAGTACAATGAATTATAATTGCACAAGTATCTTACCTACACTACTTTATTTGCACTTTTTAAAGTTAAGAAAAGTGGTTATCTTTCTTATAAATTATATTGGTTTGCAAAACAAGTGTATTCGGAGAACTTTGTACAAAACAACAATCATAAAATAAAGTGACAAAGATAACTCCACCAAGCACTACTTGAACCTCCTAATAAGTCTTAATAAGCATTGTGAGGTTGAGCACCTTCTAAAGAATAGTAAAGTATCTTGTGCAAACCATAACTTTCTTTCAAAATAAAAACCACTTATTCTTAAGTACACCGGATCACAATAAAAAAAATCAATATTAAAGAATAAAATTATGTGATCCTCCAAGCACTACTTTGCACCCTGATAAGTCTTAATGAGCATTGTGTGTGCAAAGCACCTTGGTAGTTGTACATTTTTTTGTGCATTGAAGTGAGTGGAAGTAAAATTATTAGTGTTTTATTGTGCTCTTTACTTTACATATTACTTGTATTTTTTATTAAAACATTTGTTTACTCTATTCAAAATACACTTTTGTGCACATCATTATCTTCCATAACACTTCTTCTCATGAGTATTGGATCCTAATGCTAATTCTATACTACTCCTTACTTATGAAATGCACTAGATAACCTAACATGCTTTCTACAATGTTTGGTATGTTTTGAAATTGCGAATTAACATAACATTGTAGTAATCTCTTTTTGATAACATGATTTCATGCTTGGTTCCTTTATTGTCAAACTTAAAGATTTTAATTGAAAAATGATTTACAAAAACATCTTCTTTTTTGAAATTTAACTCATATATCTTTTTATGGATCATCATTGATTAAAATAAGATGTTTCTTGTATTTCTATAAGTCTTCCGCATCATCACCATATAATTGTTTTACCTTGCACTTTCATGCTTATTTAAAGCCTTTCATTTTGTATGCATCATCACTTGAATCTTCAAATTCCTTTCTTGCAACAAATGGTAGACTTGCTTGGTAAACTTTATATTGGTTGCTTTTAACATGGATTTCTTTTAAAAAAACTCTGATTTATTAATGGATTTCAAAATAGCTATGAGAGTGGTTTTCATAAATTCAAATAAAAATATAACTCCATAGGCTATGTCATTAGATCTAAAACGCTTTTATGTTTCCAATAATTATTATCCATGACTTTATTTCTCACCATAGCGGGGGCGTAGGATTGTAGACATTAGATAACCTTTATCTCTAGTCATGTCTTGTCCTTAACCGGGGAGGGTTCCAGTGGGGCCTTGCAAGGAACTGGGGGGAAAGAGTGCTAGGTTGAGTTGTGTCTAGTGTTTGCATATGGGACTAACACCCCAACCTACGGCATGTATGCAGCTCCTCATGCCCATCCGTCACTTAGTACGGGGCTAGGGTGTAGACATATTGTCTGGGTAGTTTAGTTACATGGAAATCATTACATTTGTTTATGCTACAAACTCTAATTTATGAAATTGTTGTAATACTCAAAATTCTGATCTATTTCAATAAAAAGTATTTTAAAACTCCTTATCATTTCCTTCTCTACAAGCTCGATCATGCTCTTATCTAATTATCAACTTTTAAGTGGTGTCTCCTTACCCGCTTTTGCTAATAACAAAAGGGGGAGAACTAACATGATAAATATTAATCTACTATCAAACTATAATGCTTAATTAAGATGATAGCTTACATATTAGGAGAGCATTCACTTAGGGGGAGCATGTATTTTGGGGGAGAAATTCTAAATGCTAAAATCGTTCATTATCCTAAGTCATCACTCTCACACACACACAAGTATGTTTCTTCATGCTTATATATATTAATGCTCTGATTTATTATTAATGGTTTTATTATTATCAAAAGGGGGAGTTTGTTGGAACATGGTCTTCCGCATCTCCAAGGTTTGAGAATAACAAAACCTATGTGTATTTGATCTTGTGTGTTTAAGTGTGTAGGATAACAAAGTCCACATGACTCAAGGATTACATAAGAAGGTTGCCCCCAAAGTTGAGCCATCAAATCCAAATCTTCCACTAGCGCTGGCGGTAGCACTAGCGGCTAAGTCTATTCATCGAATGTTCTCGTGAACTCCTGACGAATATCGACGAACGCAGACAGAAGTAAAAAAGGCAGACTTGTGAAGGAAATTATGCGGCTAAGTCAATTCGTCGAATGTTCTCGAGAACTCCGGACGAATTCCAACGAATGAAAACAGAAGACAGTACTCCCACTAGCACTGGCAGTAGCACTTAGCGCCTGCCGCTAGCGATGATAGCGCAATTCTAGGAGCACATATGGAAGGAGATAACGCCTAGCGGTAGCCGATAACGCAGGCGATAGCGACGCACACAGAAGGCAAGGGAGAATTATTTCCTCAGATTGAAGATTCTGCCGCGCAAAACATGTCCTAATTTGGGATAGTGCCGACGGTAGCTGATAGCGCCGGCGATAGCGCAAAGCAATAGAGGAAGGCGGCCGGCTTGCTTAAAATGAAGGATTCTCACGCAGAGAATATTTCCTAAACTGGGATAGCGCCGGCGGTAGCGATAGAGCAGGCGCTAGCTCCAAGGCTATAAAAAGGAACCCTTGGATCCGTCTTCTCAAGCCTTTTGAGATCCAGAATTCCAGAGCTTCGTGCCACAACATAGAGAGGAAGTTTCAGAGAGATACTCCCACAAATCCATAAAGGCTTAAGGAGATCCGTGGAGAAGATTTAAACACGCGTCATCATCGTGACGAAAGACCGCATCGACTACGATCATACTCTGCGTCTTCGTCTACTTCTCCAAGAGATCCACATCGAGGGAGTTTTATATTATTGTCTTTTCATTTCATATCTTTTCTTGTAAACGGTTAGTGAATTCGCCTCGTGTTGGCGACTAGGTCTGGGTAGGACTTAGGGCAGAAATTCGCCTCGTGTTGGCGACTAGGTCTCGGGTGTAGGTATAGGGGGTGCTCGAGGCCATATCCAGGGAAGGGTTGGCTAGAGCGGCTTGAAGCCGTATCCGGGGAAGGATCGGCTAAAGCCAACTGGTTCGTGGGGATACGAGTCGGTATCGAAAACAAAAAGAGTTGTATTATTCGCCTTCGATTTGTAGCGTCATAGAAATCTAGTTTTGTAATCATTTTTATTAATAGTAAATCATGTCTCTTTTGGTGTAATAAAAATGATTTGTTCTTCATTTCTCTAAATTGTTTATTATCCTCTCTTTCATTATAAAACAATTTAGATCATTATTCAAAATCACTATTTTGATCCCTTATTATTTCAAGTATTACAAAATATATTATAAGTTTTTAAAACCCTTATTCACCCCCCCCCCCCCCCCCTCTAAGGGCGCCTACCGATCCAACAATAGCTTCTACTTGATTTTCCCCTTGCACTTGGAAATGAGGTACACCCCAATAAAGAGATTTACACATGAATCAACACTTTGGCCTACACAATGAAGAATTACATTACATAGTCCTTTGTTTCATGACCCATTGTAATCTGACATTGGTTTGTACTTAGCAATTAAAGTCTTGCAACAACATAACTAAAATTTTGTATCAAATAGAAATTCAATTCATCTTAGTTCAAGGGTGATTTCTTCAAATCAAGGCTATTGTGGATACATGTACAATACCTAACAAAGACATTATATTTTAGTTGTATTTAATGTTTAGTTGAATGAATGAAGATGATCTTGGTATATTTATCCTTGTCGATGACTTACAGTCCTTACCTAAACTGTAGATATGATGTCCCTTCATTTAAGTACCAAGCACAAAGACTTTTGAATGTTTTTTGAAATAATTCAAAGGTCATCTTACAGGAAGCTAAACTGCTTCAATTGTTTGCAATTGCAGACTTAAATCAAATTATACCACTATTAGGAACATTGTTAAGATTTTACTCTATTAAGAGGAGTGCTTTCCTACTTGGCAAGACCTGCATGAAAATTACTATTAATAAAGTCGCATTGATGCTGGAAATTCCTAACAGTTGCTTAGAATTTAATTTTAGTAGGAGGCCACTGGCAAATTATGGGCAAAAGGACATCATGGCTGAGTTATTGCTGCTAGCAACAACAGATTGGTCGGAGAAGGTCTAGTCGTGATGTGTTGACATACTTGTAAAATATGTCTTGCGCAAATTTTTATTTCCTTTGAAGATTTTTAAAATCCCAAATTGTCTTCAAAACTTGTATGGAATCGAAGAGTTTAGAAAATATAATTGGCTGAAGGCGGTGCACAAGTTCTCGCACTTTTAATTCTGACAAATTTGTCGAAATGCATCAAAGAACAAAAATAAAAAGAGTTTATGATATTTAAAGGATTGTTTTATTCTTAATATGGTATGTGAGAATAACATGTTTTATTTAGAGGTTTGTAGAGTCTAATTTTAAAGAAGAGAAGTCGTCAGATGAGGAGGAGTACAAAGAGGTGGAAGAGTTAAGAATGGAGGAGAAGAAAATGGAAATGTCCTATAAGAGAAAGTGGAAGAAAATATAGAAGAAGAGAGAGGAAAGGGAAATGATGGAGAAGAGGATGAAGAAGAAGAAGGCTAAGAAGGAGGGTGTGTAGGAGGGAGAAAAGAAAGATAACAAATATAGTAGAAAGGATCAGGGTGATGGCAAACTATTGGGTAAGGGAGCTGCAGATTTAAGTATGGAGTCTCGACTTTAGGACTTTACATCCGAGGAGGTTAAGAAGCTAAATATCTAGGAATTGACAGTAGAGGATGTGGAGAAGTTGAACTTATGAAAATTAATTGCCAAGGAGGTGCAAAAGCTGAAGTTTTATTGCGATAGTAGAATTAATGCTTTAAGTTCTAATATTTTTGAATGCCTCCATAACACTCTGTCGTCAACAAGAGGAGGCTATCCATTCAAACTACCATCAATAAAGGAGGAGCCTAATGTTTCTAATGCATTCACACCTTCATCATCAACAACTATACATGATCCATCAAAATTTGAAATCTCATCAACTCTAGTTATTGCCCTTACGGCTGAGGAATTAGATGTTGGTAGATGTTTTGTTAAACGGATTAAACTTCGGCATGATAGGAGAAAGAATTTCATATTATGTGGAAATGCAGTGGAGGTTGAGTTCGCAGGGAGATAAATGATAACTAAAAGGCAGCAAAATTTAATGGACCACATTCTGTCACTCCACCTGGAAAGGTATAATTCATTTTTGTATTTTGTTTCATTTTGTAATTAAGTATATCTTGCTCTACTACTCACACTATTATAATACTGGGTGTTGTATACTATTTTTATTATTGCAGCACTAGCAAGGTAATCGAGCATGGAAATATTATAACATACCGCTCGACCATAAATGATCTTCTAAATAATGGGTGGCTGAGCGATATACAATTGGAAAATTATAGTGTTGTATTAAGCAAGAAAAAATCATGAATCCTAGAAAGGTTAGACACTTCTTATACGTTTCCCCCAACCATGAAGTAAGTACATGTATCCCAATCCTTTTGTAATAGTACATTATTTATTTTATTTATTTCTATGTGATGAAAAGATCAATATTTCTACTTTGGATATTTTGAAAAGAAGCTCCTTGTCTACCAAGGTTTTGATTAGTCACTTCACAGTAAATTCGGTGAAGTATATTAATTTAATATTAATGCAGGTCCATCTTAATAATCGTCGTGGTTTGCTAGCTTGGAATATTAAAGATGAAATTTAGCAATTCTATGACTCTCTGCCATGTGGAGCACATTTGAGTCCACTAGAGAGTGGTAATATATGCAAGACAATCTATTTGAGGATGTAATTTATAATTAATAGTGATTCTTTTTGGCTGATTGCTTATCTTTATGAGGATGCAAGCTGCATTTTGCCGAAAGAAGTGTTGTTCTGGACAATAATTCCTATCAAAAATGTGCCAACACAATCTAACAGTGACGACCGCAGTGTCTTCGTGTTGAAGTATATGAGGAGTATAGTTGCCACTTCCAAAGTGAAGTGGAAAAAACACAAAAAGTGGCAGACTCAAATGCCAAATTTTGGGAAGAAATTGACATTGAATTCTTCCAGACTTTTCTAAATATTCCTCCATTACAATAGTTATTTACTAACAATATTATATTTTGTTGACGATATTGTTGGCTACATATATTTTTTGGACTTGATGGTGGACACATTTGATTTGGAATTCACTAATCCGACAATGCTTTTGTTGGTCCTATCTTTCCATTATTTTTTTGTTAGCTGTCACCTACAAATGAACTTTGATTGAATATTTTTTTTATTTTGTTGCTTAACTTGGATGAACATTGGTGGACACATTTGGTTTCGTATTACGATAAAGGAAAATTAATTCTTTTCCATTATAAATCTTGCACAGTTCATAATGTTTTTGCTGCAGATATTTTTTTTCACTGGTCCAATAAGCTTGCCCAGCAATGAAGCTACTGGTACTCTTTGTGCTCTACCAGTATCGAATTTATTACATCATTTTAAATATATTTTTGATAGCTTGTGATGGGTTGTGGGTGTGGAGGTTCTGTAGAAAATCCTGATATTGCTATAAAATTGAAGGTGGTTAATTATTTTTGATGCAAGTGGTTAATTATTTGATAACTGCCAATTTTTGTTCCAGCAGATTTGTAAATACTGTTGTATTTGAAAAAAATATGATGATATTGCCAATTTTTGTTGGAGAGGAAAGTGAATATACTGTGTTTGGGTCTTCTTTAATGTAATGTAAATATTGATGGAAAATGCCGAGATTGCACATATACCATTAAAACTAATTGCATTACTTCTACAGTCAAGAATGAAACTCACATTAGAAATTGAGCATATAAAACTTCAATACAAAACCAAATGACACAACCTCTTATAACTGTTAATGACATCTTTTCCAGCATATATAACTGAATAATTGGAACAATTAAAAATATTTCACTATCTCCTTAAGAAGTTAAAACCAACATGTACATAAAGAGGATTTAAGCATCGACCAAAACATACATTACAATTCACCATTTGAAAACATCTGGAATACATGGAAAATCTAAACGCACATTTATTGAGAAGTCATCATTTATGAAGAAATCATCATTAAAATCAACAGAAGTTGGAGAGTATTGATTTTGAATCTTTCTCGTAGGAAGAAAGGTCCATGAAGTTTTGCTCCTTTGGTTGTGCTAACACGTCAATTATAACCGGGCCTTTTCCTTTGGCACCGCGTGTCCTCTCTGTTACATATAAAAATCTTTAATTAGCATAAAAAATGAAATAGTAACAAAAATGGAATGACATGTAATCATTACTTATCTTTTTGGTGGAAGACTCCTAATAATTCTTCGGATTAGCATTTGATGCCCCTTTAGGTCGCATTGATGGTGGATCCTTTACAACAGTTTTGTATTTGTATTTGTTGTAAGGTATTCCCTTCTTAATCTTCTCATGGTAGTACACCATTTCATCTACACTTTTACCAACATCGTTCATCATGTTCACAAGATACTCCTTCGCTAATTGGCAATTTTCAATTCGATGGCATAAGTCATAAGTGTAACAAATAATATGGTTTCTGTAAATTAGATTGGAATCATGATCATTCGAGGATGTGGACAGGGAAAGATATATTCCCTTCTTAGCCTACAAAGTAAATCTCTTACGAATGTAAATTGTTAGAATATATTTCATATTCAGAATATTATACGTCCGTAAAATATATTTGCATAACAGCCCCTTTGTTTGAGAACCCATACAAGAGCACTCTGCATCACAACTCTTTGTATCCACTGTCACAATCCATTGCTCTTCGACATCTATTCCATAGCAAAGTCTTATGTTATATACAAGCTAATCTTTGGCATACCTAGCCTCCTATCCAACCATCAAACCGACTGCACCATCCATAAATGCTTGCTCAAAAAATGAATAGATTTTTCTTGTATACCCCTTGTGTTAGAACCGAGAACTCGATTCACGGAGTTCAGACCCCAAAAAGGGTGCTTCTCACCCTTACTTCTAACGAGCGAGAACTCACGACCAGGCACTTGGAACCGAGGGCACTCACAAAGCAACCTTATCCCAAAAATAGACCCCTGAGTAGCAGCGAGGATGTCCCACCACAAATCCAAAAGATCTAAGGATCTTCCCCTCCCAAACCAAGAATGAGCTTGGAACCTTAGAAAACTAGGGAGTAGGAAAGAAGAAGTTCTCTCTAAAAACCAGAATTTTGGATTCTTCTCTAGGGTGCATATGAGGGTCTATTTATAGGATTCTGAATATGGTATGTGGATAACGGCCTTTGGCTTTCAATTTCTCCTATTCATAGGCAAAAATGGTATGCGGATAGAAAAAACCCACTGTTCGAAATTACTAGAGGTAGACCATAAAAAATACTTGGCGAGTGCTCCCCCTTGATGCACTCGCCTAGGAAGCCGAATTAACTTAGAGAGCTGGGAACTCACACTCACTCTCCCTTACTTCCAGGAGATAAATAATCACACCACGATGCATGGTTCTTGCCTCCTTTCCTAGGATCGGCGAGCCCTTATGAGTCATGAGACTCGCCCCTCAGTCCAAGCACCCGTGCGAATATGATGAGTACTTTTTGTACTCATCTTTTAGTATAAGTAATATATTTGTAATATGTAATTATATAGTTTTATGTTTTCTTATATGATTTATTATCTTTTCAATTTTATAAACTAACTTAACCTTTTTCTTTGTATTTCGGGATTTTCCAGACACATTGGACCAAAACATCCAGTACACGCCCAAGGTTATGGGCGTGACCATGGGAGTGTAACCTGCGCGGTGTTCCAGACTTGTTTCCGCCACCACGGGGGCGTTCCGTGAAGAATTCGCCAAGTACATGACCCAGGTCACGGGCGTGACCAAGGGCGTTCCCCAATGTCACGGCCCCGAACCGCTGAGATCGACGAACTGCGCCTGGCTGCTGCGTTTGACGAAAATGCTGCGTTTGACGAAAACACTGGGATCGACGAAATGGCTGCTGTGTTCGACGAAAATGCTGCATTCGACGAACATGCTGAGATCGACGAAAATGCTGCGTTCGACAAACACGCTGAGATCGACGAATGTTCAACCGCACGCCTTCCCGCCGAAGATTCCCGCCAGAAGCCAGATTTTAAGGTTACACGCCCTAAGTCACGGGCATGACTTAGGGCGTGACGGGCAAGTTTCTCCTACATTAAAGCCAGCCGTCTTCCTTTCCGCACTGAGAAGATCTCGTGCCTTACACGCCCTTGGTCACGGGCGTGACCAAGGGCGTGTAACCCATAATTTTTAGCTATAAAAAGGCAGCTCCTCCAGATTATCAAGACACCTTGTATTGGAGTCCAAGCCTCCATTTTCTTGCTTTATTTCCGTATTTTCAAGTATTCCATCTTTACTTTTTCTTGCACTTGTAAGTTCTCTTTCAATAGTTGTAATTCCCTTTCTTGAATTAATAAAATTTGTTGTTTTTATTCATCCATTCTTCTATTTTGTCCACCTCTCTTTTCATTAGTTATAATCTTCAAGTTGTGTTACTTTTCTTATTGCTACCAAATCAAAGTACTTTTGATAGAACAATAGAGATCGTCTTGAGTAAGAGTAATCAACACGCCCGGATTTTTATACGACCTTGGTTTTTATAAGCCTATACTACATCCGACACGGTACACTTGTCGTTGTCGTTTGCAAGCATAGTTTTGCTCATCAGGTTTTTGGCGCTGTTGCCGGGGATCTGAGTTGATATTTCAAAAGAGAATATCTATTGATTTTATGATTTCCTTTCTTCTCTTATTATTATTATTTTTTTCATTTCTTCAAGGTGCAACTAAATTCCTGGAAAGGATGCTTTGGGCTTGAATTCCCATCATAGCCTCTAGTACCTTACGAGCCCTTCACCGTGTTGACCTTGGGAAGTCCAGGACTAATTTTAATTCACCTAAATTAAAAAAAATTAAAAAAAATCTTCATAAATTTTTTTTTATATATATATAAAAAAAATTAGTAAAAAAAAATATTTATTTATCTGAAATTTTATTTTATTTATCCACATCTTTTCCTCTTTTCTTTTTTGTTTATGCCCCGAGGAAACTCTTCAGTCAATCTTGAATTTTATTTTGATCCAGAAATCGAGGGCACCTTGTAGCGTCGTCTCCGATTTAGTGATCTACCAATAATTCAGGAAGAGTCAATCGGAGAGACTAACGAAGGCTTAATGAATAATCTCGACCATAATGAGGCCCCGCTACGGACTATGTCCTATTATGCGAGGCCAAATTGGGAGGGAACACAATTTAGCATTATTCGCCCGGCGGTGGCGAATAATAACTTTGAAATTAAAACGAGCATCATTCAAATGGTACAGCAAACCGTCATATTTGATGGCTTACCAGATGAAGATCCTAATTTGCATTTATTAAATTTTTTAGAAATTTGCGACACGTTCAAAATAAATGGCGTCACCGATGACGGCATTCATTTGTGTTTATTTCCCTTCTCTTTGCGGACTAAGGCCAAGCAATGGTTGGGATCTCTTCCAAGAGGTTCCATCACTACATGGGCCGAAATGACGGAGAAATTTTTAACGAAATATTTTCCTCCGGCAAAGTCCGCTAAACTACGTACGGACATTCTCTCTTTTACACAAATAGACTTGGAGTCTCTCTACGACACATGGGAGCGCTTCAAGGAATTATTGCGGAGATGTCCTCATCATGCCCTTCCTTTGTGGCAAAAAATTCAAACTTTCTACATTGGTTTGAATTTCCAAACAAGGCAAATGATTGATGCGGCAGTAGGGGAACTCTTAATAACAAAACCCCCGAGGCCGCCCAAGAGCTTTTTGAAGAGATGGTCATGAACGCATATCAGTGGAATGCTCCACGGACGCGCCCTAACAAGCCCTTTGGACTTTATGAAGTCGATGAAGCCACTAATTTAGCGTTACAGGTAGAAAGATTAACTAAGCAAGTGGCGGAGATGTCTGCTTTCTCTGCCACAAATTGGGCTAATAATAATAATAATTTTAATAATTTGAATAATAATTTCATTCATGAGCAAGTTGATTATATGGGGAACTCTTATCACTCTCCTTATAACCCGAATAATAATCATCCATTTAATAGTAGTTATTATCTGGGTTTAAGGAATCACCCAAACTTTTCATGGAGCAACCCCAAAAATGCTCAACGACCACCACAAGTGAATCCTCCCGGATTCGCTCCTCCACCACCACCACCACAAAAGCCCTCTCCGCTTGAAGAGGTCTTCACTAAGTACATTGCCTCCAATGAGTCCAATATCTGGAATCTCGCCGGATCGGTCAAAAATTTAGAAAATCAAATTGGACAGCTCGCAAAAATGTTCTCTGAACGCCAGCAAGGAGCACTTCCGGGCAACACTGAGCCCAATCCGCGGGAGAGCGCCAACGCAATCACCCTCCGTAGAGGAAAAGAGGTAACTTCTTCAAATTTGGTCGAGCCCGAGGTAAACGTTTCATCTTCTCCCCCACAAGTTTTTTCTTCACCTACTTTACCGTCTGCTACTTTAGCTCCGCGCTTTATTAAAAATCCTTCTATTCCTTATCCTTTGAAATTTAAAGATGAGCGCAATGAAGAGCAATATAAAAAATTTATTGAAATTTTAAAACAAATCCAAATAAATGTACCATTCTGCGAAGCAATTGGTCTAATGCCAAAGTACGATAAATATCTAAAGGAGTTACTTTCAAATAAAAAGAAACTCGAATTTTTTTTGCGTATTTCTTTAAACGCAGAGTGTTCAGCGGCTTTATTAAATAAATTACCACAAAATTAAACGACCTGGGACAGTTCTCCATCCCGTGTATGTTTGGTAATTTATCAATCAAGCATGCCTTGGCCGATCTAGGAGCTAGCATAAATTTAATGCCTTTTGCGTTATTTAAAAAACTTGGTTTGAGCAACCCAAGCCCAACGAACATAAGCATCCAACTAGCGGATCGGTCAGTTAAATACCCAATAGGGGTCATTGAAGATGTGCTAGTGAAGGTTGATAAGTTTAACTTTCCGGTAGACTTTGTCATCCTCGATATTGAAGAAGACAACGAAGTACCACTAATACTTGGCCGACCTTTCCTAGCCACCGCTCGAGCTATAATAGATGTAAGTAACGGAAAACTTCTCCTGCGAGTTGGCGAGGAGGAAGTTATTTTTAATGTTAATCAATCAATGAGAAATGCACTTACTAACTATGATTCTTGTTTTATTTTAGAATCAAATTTTGAAGAAAAATTATCAACTTTTGTGGAAATAATTTCCCCTTTTTATGAAAATCCGAAGTTACAAACTTTAAAATGTCTTGAAGAAACGACCCGACAGGCAAATTTTGAACAAACAAATTTAAATATTTTTAAAATCAAAATATCTTATGAAGAGCCACCGAGTCTAGAATTAATACAACTATCAGATCATCTAAAATATGTATTTTTAGAAGAAAATTCAAAATTACCCGTGATTATTTCTTCTACGCTTAATGATTCAGAAATTTCCGAATTAATTAAAATTTTAAATAACCACCGTCACGCAATTGCGTGGCAAATCTCTGATATAAAGGGTATAAATCCCTCATTCTGCACAGATAAAATAAATCTTGAAAATAATTCCCGCGACACTATTCAGCATCAACGACGCCTTAACCCCAATATGAAGGACGTCGTTAAGGCCAAAATTATAAAATTATTAGACGCGAGGATTATTTACCCAATTTTTTATAGCACTTGGGTTAGCCCGGTGTAAGTCTTGCCTAAGAAGGGTGGAATTACAGTAGTTGAAAACAAAAATAACGAGTTGATTCCAACCCGTACTATTACGGGTTGGCGGGTATGCATCGATTATAGGAAATTAAATGATGCTACCCGCAAAGATCATTTTCCGTTGCCCTTCATTGACCAAATTTTAGAACGCTTATCCGGTCACTCGCACTATTGTTTTCTTGATGGTCTTTCGGGATATTTTCAAATCCCAATCGCACCCGAAGACCAAGAAAAAACCACCTTCACTTGCCCCTTCGGCGCCTTCGCCTATCAGAGGATGCCGTTTTTTACGACATGCTGGTTTCTATAGACGATTCATTAAAGATTTTTCAAAAATTACAAAACCATTAACGCATCTTTTAGAAAAAGAAACCACGTTTATCTTTGATGAAGAATGTTCTAAGGCGTTCAAAAAAAATTAAAAATGAACTCATAAAATCTCCTATTATAATTTCGCCAGATTGGTCTTTTTCATTCGAAATCATGTGCGATGCAAGCGATTTTGTCGTAGGTGCGGTCTTGGGCCAAAGGTTGAATAAATACTTTCACCCAATTTATTACGCAAGCAAAATGCTTACATCCGCCCAAGCTAATTATACAACGACGGAAAAAGAACTCCTAGCGATTGTTTTCGCCTTTGATGAATTTTGTTCGTACATAACGCTATCAAAAATTATTGTTTTTATAGATCACTCCACACTCCGGTACTTGCTAGATAAAGGGGATGCCAAGCCCCGACTATTGAGATGGATCCAACTCTTGCAAGAATTCTATTTGGAGATCCGAGACAAGAAAGGAGCGGAGAACTTGGCGGCCGACCACCTCTCAAGATTGGAGAACCCGGCAGCAGGAGCACTAGTGGAGGCTGAGATAGATGATAAATTCCCGGAAGAGCGTCTCCTCGCCATCGAAAAGGTAACGACTTCTTCCACCCCTTGGTACGTGGATTTGGCCAACTATTTAGTGGCCCGGGTCGTACCAAAAGATTTTTCAAGTCATCAAAAGAAGAAATTCTTTTCAGACTTGAAAAATTATTTTTGGGAGGACCCCTTTTTATATCGTGTCTGCGCGGACCAAGTGGTAAGAAGGTGCATTTCGGGCAAAGAAGGCGTCCAAATTTTGCGGCACTGCCATGAAGGACCAACCGATGTTCACTATCAAGCAAACCAGACCGCAAGGAAGGTGCTAGAGGCGGGCTTCTACTGGCCCACCTTATTTAAAGATGCTCACACCATTGTGAGTAAATGCGATAGCTGTCAACGGTCAGGTAATATTTCAAACCGGGACAAAATGCCCCAAAATATATTTTTAGAATGCAAAATTTTTGATTTATGGGGAATTGATTTCGTAGGTTCTTTACCTTCCTCCTTCAATAATAAATATATCCTTGTTGTAGTCAATTACGTGTCAAGGTGGGCGGAAGCACAAGCTTTTCCCACCAATGACGCGAGAGTCATCGTACATTTTTAAAAAAAATTATTTTCACGATTTGGCACACCCCAAGCACTAATTAGTGATAGGGGCACACACTTTTGTAACAACCAGCTTGCTAAAATTTTAGCAAAGTATGGAGTTACACACAAAATTTCTACTGCCTATCACCCACAAGCGAATGGACAAGTAGAGGTAGTAAATCATGAATTAAAAAGAATTTTAGAAAAAACTGTGTCCACTAATAGGAAGGATTGGTCGTTAAAATTAGACGACGCACTATGGGATTATCGGACAGCATACAAAACCGCCATCGTATGTACACCGTACCGATTAGTCTATGGAAAAGCGTGTCATTTACCAGTGGAATTAGAGAACCGCGCATTCTGGGAGCTTAAATTTTTAAATCTAGATTTAAACTTAGCCTTCGATCAACGAATGTTTCAAATTAATGAATTAGACGAATGGCGCGCAAACGCCTATGAAAATAATAAATTTTACAAGGAGCGCACTAAGTTTTACCATGATAAAAAAATAAAATTCCCAAAAGTTTTTTCACCGGGAGACTTAGTCCTTCTATATAATTCTAGATTAAAACTTTTTCCGGGCAAATTAAAATCTCGAAGGTCCGGCCCTTTTGTTGTAATAGAGGTTTGGCCATATGGGACCGTGCTAATAGAACACCCAGATCAAGGCCCTTTGAAAGTTAACGGGCACTGTTTTAAATTATATCATTCCGGCGACCCAGCGCCCGGCAAAATTGAAACACTTAACCTCACCAACCTTTAGAATGTCACTTAGTCAAGCTACGCGGCGGTAAACAATGCGATTTCGTGAGGCAACCCAACGTTTTTTTGTTTTCTTTGTTTTGTTTAACTTACTTCTGCAGGTTTTATTTCCTGTCCGGCAACCTCGTCTACCGATCAGGGAAGCCCTCTTCATCCTTTAGTCACTTATTTGAGTTTTTTTTTTCATTTTCCTATTTGTTTCTTAAAAAAAAGTGTAACTCTTGTTTTTATCTTCTTACTTAGTTTTAAATATTGGGGACAATGTTTAATTTTAAGTATGGGGGTGTAGCATTGCTTTCTTTATTTTTCTATTTATTTGAAAAAAATATAATATATATATATATATATATATATATATATATTTAATTTAATAAAAATAAAATTTCTTGGAAAGGACGCTTTGGGCTTGAATTCCCATCATAGCCTCTAGTACCTTGCGAGCCCTTCACCGGGTTGACCTTGGGAAGTCCAAGAAGAAAAAGATAAAATAATAATAAAATAATTTTTTTTTTGAATTCTTATACCTACTCATATGCAAAATCCTTAGTATATTTGCTTTTGTATAGTGCCGTAGGGAAGTTTTTATAATTCATTAGATTTTTGAATTTTGGAATAAAATTGTTAACTCATGTAGTGTTCCTAGTTAAGCGCACGCATTAGTAGAATTCTATGACAAATTAACTATTCAGCATAGAATTGGATTTATGATTTTCTAACTGCGAGAAAACATTTTTGTTTTACTCTTACCTTGAATCCGGTAGAATTTGAGAATAATTCAAGTGAGTATGTAGAAGCTTACTAGAGAAATATTACACATTTTGAACACAAGGGTATTCTTTCTCGATGGCTTGAACTTGCCTCTAGCGATTCTCGAAGCATTTGCATAGGTTTCTCATAGTTTTTAGATGTGATTTAGGCCATCTTTTGATCGTTCGTGCCTGTTTTCCCACCTTTAAAAATATTAATTGTGTAAACACTTTGGGCCTTTCCTTATTTCCTTTGCTACCTCTACCTTTCATTTTCACCAAAGCCAAAACATCCAGCCCATGATCACACTAAATATTTGAGATTTATTAAAATTTTGCAATGGGTTCTATTGTGAAAATAAGGAAGTTGCAACTTCTTATTTGGAGCTATAACAAAAATGTGAAAAAATATTTTGTTGGCCAATTGTGAAAAATAAAGAAAAATTATTCATGACCTTATATTTGAAAAATAAGAGAGTTTTTGTATGTTTTGCTTCATGACAACTCTTATGCGAGGCTTGAATTTTGATAATTTTACTCTCACCTAGGTTTAGTGTGATCCTTAGCCGTCATATTTTATCTCTTTGATTTCCAATTCCAAATCATATACCTAAGCCAAGTTTCACTCCTAATGAAAGACCTTTTGATCTTTAAGCTATGAAATTATACTTGTGTAGTGGAGTGAGTGTGACCGGGCAAGCCTAAGGCCATCATCATTGATGGATTTCTTTGGAGGCTATCCCGAAACTCGATTTTGGGTAATATTGATCTTAGAAAACACGCTACCCGCTCCCTGAATAGCAGTCGAGAATTTAGCAAACTTTCAACTTAAAAGTAAAAGCAATATGTTAAATCGCATTTTTGAAAATTATAAGCTAATCGGTATGCTGAATAGGTCTTTCAACTAGGATCTCTACACGTCGGCGTAAGACTTCGCATTTTATTCCTTGAGTTCAAATTTCTTTTTCTAGTATTTAAATTTTTCTACTCCTATAAAAAGTTGTTTGCTCGGGAGTAGCAAACGAGTAAGTATGGGGGTGTTTGATGAGTACTTTTTATACTCATCTTTTTGTATAAGTTTAATATATTTGTAATATGAAATTATATAGTTTTTATGTTTTTCTTATTTAATTTATTATCTTTTCAATTTTATAAACTAACTTAAGCTTTTTCTTTATATTTCAGGCTTTTCTGGACACATTGGACCAAAACTTCAAGTACACGACCAAGGTCACGGGCGTGACCATTGGCTTGTAACCTGCGCGGTGTTCCAGACCTATTTCCGCCACCACGGGGACATTCCGTGAAGAATTCGCCAAGTACACGCCCCAGGTCACGGGCGTGACCAAGGGCATGCCCCAATGTCACGGCCCCGAACCACTGAGATCGATGAACTGCGCTTGGCTGCTGTGTTCGACGAAAATCCTGCGTTCGATGAAAACACTGAGATCGACGAAATGGCTGCTGCATTCGACGAAAATGCTGCGTTCGACGAACACGCTGAGATCGACGAAAATGCTGCGTTCGACGAACACGCTGAGATCGACGAATGTTCAACCACGCGCCTTCCCGCCGAAGATTCCCACCAGAAGCCAGATTTTAAGGTTATACGCCCGAGGTCACGGGCGTGACTTAGGGCGTGACGCGCAAATTTCTCCTACATTAAAGCCATCCGGCATCCTTTCCGCACTGAGAAGATCGCGCGCCTAACACGCCCTTGGTCACGGGCGTGACAGAGGGTGTGTAACCCAGAATTTTTAGCTATAAAAAGGCAGCTCCTCCAGATTATCAAGACACCTTGTATTGGAGTCCAAGCCTCCATTTTCTTGCTTTATTTCCGTATTTTCAAGTATTCCAGCTTTATTTTTTCTTGCACTTGTAAGTTCTCTTTCAATAACTGTAATTCCTTTTCTTGAATTAATAAAATTTGTTGTTTTTATTCGTCCATTCTTCTATTTTGTCCACCTCTCTTTTCATTAGTTATAATCTTCAAGTTGTGTTACTTTTCTTATTGCTACCAAATCAAAGTACTTTTGATAGAACAATAGAGATCGTCTTGAGTAAGAGTAATCAATACGCCCGGATTTTTATACGACCTTGGTTTTTATAAGCCTATACTACATCCTACACGGTACATTTGCCGTTGTCGTTTGCAAGCATAGTTTTGCTCATCAGAATGCTGTATTTTGCAGGGCATTACACTCACTCCAACTCAGGTGCAGTCAACGACACCCGTGGGTCGACTCGCCAAATACAGGGTTGTATACAATCCCCACTCTTTGCGAGCTCACCATGGGCTCGGAAAGACCGTCCAACCCCATTTTTGGCGAGCATGAGCTCGCACGAAGAATCTTTTCGGTGGCCCCCACCAACATGCTATAAATTGCCAGGGATGGAACCATACCCTTTCCCCAGAGTTTCCTTTTCTCCTCTTCTTTCGGCATGTTGGTAACCTTTCATTCGTCTCCATCCATGGCCTCTTCTACAGACCTTTTTTCCCTCCTCTCCGCCTAAAGGGAGAAATCCCATGGAGGCGCGGCTAAGCAGATGGATCTGGTCAGGGAGCACTCGCCCCGCTCCAAAAAAAACATGGTGGGCGAGCAGGTACCAAAAAACATCACCCCGAGCAAACCGAGGCAACAGTTCCCTCGCTCGAAACCCAAATTCCGTCCCCACTCGGTGGGGGTCAAGATGATGCCAATCAAGTTTTACCCCTTTCTTTTTGGTGACCCTCTTCCAGCGTCGGAAAAATAAATTGGGGAGGTTTATTACTTTGCACCTCGCAACCGAGAGGAACTCCCCTAATCCTATGACCGCCGAGCGGGACAAGGCGAATGTCCCCATGGATCTGGGCACTCACCCCCAGATCCTTAGTACATATTTCTTGAACCTTTGAGTTGCGATTGACTTACCATAGATACTTAACCCTCTGATTCTCGCAGTCCCCCCTCATTCAGTTGCTCCTGAGGTCCACTTGCTGGTGCCTCCCCAGACGATGCATTCACCAAGGAAGTCGTTGTCCTCAAGTCCTCCCGCGGAACAGGCTGTTAACATCCTTGCTCTGGCGGCGACAGACCCTCCCATAACTGACCTCCCAACTTGCTTCCCCGTGCTGGTTCCCTTAGGGCCGTGGCTGGCAAGCCTCTAATATATGTCTCTTGCACTGCTTTTGGTGGGAGGCATGCCCCCTTTACAGGACAGAGGGACTCTGACCACTCACCCCATTAGGAATATTGCCCTCAATGTTCCCTTGATTTGAAAAGGCATCACACTCAATGCTAAGTACATATTGTATTTGATAAACCCTATTTATATCATGTATATGCAGGGTTAGGTTATTCCAAACAATGGAATAGTTCTGTGGTTTTACTCTCAAAACTGCTGAGACGCAGTCAAACCGCTGAGGAGTTTACCTCAGTTGAGCTACATTTTACAGAAACCGCTGAGAAGACTAATTATCTCAGCGGATCCGCTTAGAAGAAGACAAATTCAACCCAACCGCTGAGACGGATTAATATTTGAATAAATCACTGGCGGGATCTACTTTTGGCGCAAGTGGCTGTAAAGCAAGATAAAGTTTTATATTTCTCTCCATACTATGTCAGGCCCTCTTTAGAGCCGTTGAAGATTGGAGGGTGTATGAAATAAAAGGTTAGGGCCTTATGGAAGGTGTGGAACATAATCCAAAAAGCAAACTACTGTGCCATTGATGGCTTCCACAGATATCTCTCAGCCTGCTTCTTGAAGCTACAAGCAAGCATCAGGGATAAGATAGCTCCGCCAGATTCAATCCAGAAGAGCAAGAAGATCATTCTTCCTCAACTGAAGAAGAAGATCAGATAGAAGCAAGGACTGAAGCTTCTGCTATTCAGCCCTGCTTCAAGACAGCACATGCTGTGCATCAACAACAGAAGACCAGCACTGAAAGATTTATCTTTACAAGTCCTCTATTGTAAGCAAACGTTATAACCTATGTAACAACATTTGTATTTTGAGTGTGTAGGGCCTTGTGCCTTAGTTTGTAGGGCTGTTGAGCCTGAGTGTGTAGAGATATTGAGCCTGAGCTTGTAGAGTTGTACTCCAATATTTAGGTGTAGGATCTCTGATGAGATCTTAGGTAGGGCTTCTTGATAGGCCTGAGGTAGGAAATCAGGTGGATTTCTGAGTAATAAGTGTTGGAGCACTCTGAGTTGGTAGGGCTGTTGTGCCTGAGGTAGGGCAGTTGGGCCTGAGATATAGTTTGGAGCAAACCTGAGAGATCCAGAGGGATCTGTGTTGTAAGCTCTTAGACCTGAGTTTGAAGGAGGTTGCCTTGTCTAACACAATGTTAGAAAGGTGTAGAGGGAAACTGGACTACCCATTTACACACTGTCTTGGGGAACCACTATAAACACTTGTGTGCCTTCTGTGGTTTGCATTTGTTTTACTTAATCACCAACAACTGCTAGTTGTAGATAAGAAAATTCAAAGAATCCTATTCACCCCCTCTAGGTGAATTAGACTACTACCAAATAAACTATCAAGTGGTATTAGAGATAGGTTGTTCAATAATGACTTAACAGTTTGACCAGATCCTACAAAGAGTAGTCAAGTCTGAATCCAATGGCTGCCACTGGAGGTCAGAAGGAGATGGGATGTATAAAGTTGCTCATATGCAGCGAGGAGACGTTTGGCATATGGAAGCAAAGGGTAAGGGTGTTCATGGAAGCCTCAGACCCTAGGATATATATAACAGTCATGGAGGGAACTTTTATCTTCACAAAGCCATCCACTATAGATCCAACTAGGCAAGTGGCCAAGTAATATGCTGAAATGACTATGGATGAAATTACACTTGCCACCAAGGACAAGAGTGCTCAAAACATAATAGTCAATGCAATTGATGATTCCACATTCCAGAACTTGGTTCACTATGAGACTGCCAAGGATATATGGGATACATTAATTGTGTATATGGAAGGCACTGATGAAGTGAGAGATGATATGAAATCCCTCCTCAACCAAGAATATGAATCCTTCAGGCAACACAGCTTGGAAAGCATAGCTAACTGCTATGAAAGGTTCTTTAGAGTGGTGAATGAGCTGAGGACCATTGGAAGAGTCTTCAACCATTATGAGCTGAATGATAATTTCCTGAGATCTCTAACTAGAGACTAGGATACAAAGATATGTTCCATCAGAGAAGTGGCAAAGCTAGGTGAGACTCCTCCCCATACATTGTTTGGAAAGCTGCTCTCCTATGAGATGCAGCTATCTGCAAGGAAGGAGGAGGACACATCCACCAGGACTCATTCAAGGGGGAGAGCTGTGTCTCTCGAAGCAGAAAGCTCTAAGAAGAGCATGGAAAGAATGCCTTCTCCACCAAGAAGAGCTGCTGACTCAAAAAAATCTGAGCCCAACACATCAGACAGCAACTCATCAGATGAGGAGTTTGCTGCCTTCTCAAGGCACTTCAAGAAGTTGATGAGGAGGAAGCAATGGAAGAACAAAACTTCCTCCTCCTCACATTCCAAGAAAGAACATATCAGATAAGAAAGGCAGCACCCCAAGGGTGTCAAGTATGACCCTAAACATGTTAAACATATTTCAAATAATGTTATTTGTATTACTGCAGCAAGCTTGGACATGTCATAGCTGACTGTCCAGTCAAGAGAAAGGAAAGAGGTGATAAGAAGCCTCATCACCAGAAGGGAAGGAAAGGTGAAAAATCCTTTCTTGCAAAGAAGGAGAAGAGCTGCAGTGAATCTGAGTCTTCATCCTCAGATTCTAAAGAAGAAGAGGAAGCCTACGTAGGGCTGTTTGTAGCCAAGGAGGATGAATACTATCTTGCTTCTAAGGTTGGCATAAGGGCCCCTCTGACACAATCAGATAGAGACAATGAGTAGGATGAAGATGAAGATAAATGTTATGTCTTAATGACCATGTCTGATGATGAAGAATGTCAGGATAATCCTGATAAAGTATCAACTCCTCTCATCCCCTCTTCTAAATATGAGTTAGTACTAGATTCTAAATCATGTTCATCTAATGATGAGAGTGGTTCAAAATCTGAAGTGGATGTCAATCAATTGATTGACAAGTATGGTGCTATTTTGGAAGCTCTAAAAAAGAGCAAGAAGCAAGCCAAGAGGCTAGCTTTAGAGATTGCTTCCCCTCAGCAGACAAATCATGATTGCACTGAGTCATCTACCCAGGTGGCTCAGATGAGTAGAGAAATAAGCCAGCAGAAGGGAATATAATATTCCAATTATGCACCACTAGCCAAAAGAACAAGGTCATTAAGGACCTTGAGGAGAAGCTTCTCAAAGAGAAGAGCTTGGTGGCTCAATTCTCCAAACCGAAATCCATACTTCCCATTATTGACACCTTCTCCTCCCAAACTGATAGGAGAGGGCTAGGTTTCAATAAGATGATAGTAGGTGCTGAGAATGGAGGAAAGGGCCAGGCTAAAGCTAAGCCCCATACCACCTTTCAAAAGGTGTTGCTTCCCTCCAACAGGTATGACCAGGACAACATGTGTGGTCACTGGAATAATGGAGGTTCCTATAAGAAGGAAAATACTCCTTACTATAGTAGAAGAAAGGTAATGGGGATGAGTGCTTTGAAAGATCCCCATGAAGAAATTCAAATGGCCCAATCTAGACCATTTGTATTTGGTACTTCAGCCTCTTCATTCAAGGATAAGGAAGCTGGTTCTTCCAAATCCCTCTTAGCAAAATGCATGGTTGTTGTCAAGCCTATAGTCAAGTCTAACAGCTCAGTATCTAATGCCATCAAGTCTTGCTTAGCTGCAAAGCTAAGTCAAGCTGATGTCATTCAGATAAAGTATGCTAAGACTAACTATAGACATTCAACCAGCCAGGTTATTGCTAACATGAATGGGAAAAATGCTGTTGCCTTCTTCACTGAACACAATCATTCTGATTCTCCTTCCACTCAAAGAGTATTCCGAAAATAAGGTACAACATCCATGAATGTTGGTGCTGTGGTAAAGTGGGACACTTTGCCATAGATTGTTGGCACAACACTAGTGTGCCTAATGCAAAGAGGAGCTTTCCTGCAAAGGTTGCAGTGAGTGGAAGAGTGGCTGTTTAGGCTAACAGGAACCTAGGACCAAAAACAATTGGACTCCTAAGGGAAAATGAATTGAATTTTGTAGGATAGTTCATGTACCAGCCTAAGGGAAATATGGTACATGGACAGTGGGTGCTCAAGTCACATGACAGGAACAAGGAGCCTTCTACATGATTACACTCCTATGAAGAATGGACCAAAAGTTATCTTTGGAGGTTCTGAAAAAGGAGTCACAAAAGGATATGGTATGATCACAAATTGCATAGTCTCAATAACAACAGTAGCTTATGTTGAAGTGTTGCAACATAACCTTGTAAGCATAAGTCATCTATGTTGGGCCATATCATTGAATTCCACAATGACAAGTGCTTGATCAAAAAGTCAATTGACTTAGAGATCATTCTCTCAGGCACTAGGAGTGGGAATGTTTATTTCTTAGATTTTATTTGCAATAATTCTTTATTTCTTGTATGTCTTGTAGCCTATGAAAGTGTTCTCTTTATGTTCAATGGAACAAGAGACTTGCCCACATTAACTACAAGACAGTGTATAGACTATTTTATAAAAACCTTGTTAGGAATAGTACAAAGTTGAAATGTATTTAAAGTGGTCTTTGTCATGCATGCCAGATCAGCAAGCAAACTAGGGTCACCTTTAAAAGTATTGGCTCTAAAGACACTAAAAGGTGCCTATATCTATTGCATATGGACTTGTTTGATCTTTTACCCATTTAGAGCATAGGTGGGAAGTTGTATATATTAGTGAATGTTGATGATCACTCAAAATATACATGGGTATTCTTCCTTATGCAGAAATCTGATACTTTAGATATCTTCATAAACTATGTCAACACAATCCATAATGAACTACAATGTCCTGTGGTCAGAACTAGAACAGACCATGGCATAAAATTTCAATCTTGGGCCATGACAAAATTTTGTCAAGAATTTGGTATCAACCAAGAGTTTTCCACCCCTAGGACTTCACAACAAAATGGTGTGGCTGAGAGGAGGAATAGGACCTTGATAGAAGCTGGGAGTGTTGGGTTTTTCTAGAACCACACATCAAATGTAGGCGCAGCGGAAATGAAGAGAAACAACCCAAAAGATTCATATCGGGCCATGAACATTGATTCAAGAAGTTAATAAAATGCTAGGTTTGATATTACCTTGGCGGGATTGGATCAAATCCAACCTAGATGCTCCAAGAAGAAGATTGCCTTCGTCGGCTTTGCAAGAGTTCTCACGTAGAATAATGTCTACGTCTCTACAGCAGTCCATACGAGCCGGGAGAAGAAGACTACACCTTGCGCTTCCACGGATTGCTAGATCCGCTCCAGGAAGAACAACACCGGCGACAATCGTCGGAGAGGAAGTCGGCGGAGGCGATTCAGACGAAACTCCTTCCGTCTAGGGTTCGAGCGGAACTCCTTCCGTCGGCTTCTATTTCATAAGTTATGAGAACCCTAAAAGAAGTCCTATTTATACCCAAAGGATAAACAGCTTCTAGAAGAATCGCTATCCGCAGACCACACAGCAAAATAGGGGCTTCTGTTACAATTCGTCGGGATTCCACGGAACAACATTCATCGAGTCTTCACGGGACAATCCGACGAATTCCGACGAATCACATCAGATGGCAACATTTGTCGAGTTAATGCTCTTTGTGACAATTCGTCGAGATTCCACGGAACAATCCGACGAATCCCGACGAATCCGACGAATCATGTCAGACGACAACATTTGCCGAGTTAAGGATCTCTGTAACAATTCGTCGAGATTCCACGGAACAATCCGACGAATCCCGACGAATCCGACGAATTCTATCTGTGTAAACCCGACGAATTCAGACAGCAACATTTGCTGGACTTCCCCCATTCTATATGGTGATTGGTAACCTTTACCAACATAGTCAATCTTCCAACTTCTCCACATGCTCTTATGTGCGACTCTGCAGGCTCATATCGCGTTGGCAGTGACACTACATGTTTGACCACTTCTAGATCACAATGGTAACTCCAACAGTCTCCCACTTGATCTTGAAAGTATCAAACAATCACCTCACAAACAATGAGCGGCATCTAGCAATGCATCATTGCTCCCCAAGCAATAAGAGTTCATAACTCATAAGCCTTTATGACCAATGTTCCAGCGTTGTCTTTGTCCCTTTGTCCCTTACATCCAGAAAGAACTAGAGGCATGGACCGTGTCACCCTCATAATAGCTCAATCCAAGTTTCTTGATCTAGAACGGACTTCCAGAGAATGGTGAGATCAATATCACATATTGACTCTACCAAGCATGGCCATGCATTTCTCACTCCAATTCCACCAAGGGGCCCATGGATGCAACTCCTATTATATAAGAGGACAAATCCCATATCTGCTCACACCCAAACACCCAAATGATTCGTAACGTACCCAACGACCACCCTTATCATCAACCTTCTTCAAGGAAGACTTTAGATGACATCAAAGCACGCTCTTCCTCACTCGATGAATGCTGTGACTTCAGGTCAAAGGACCACAACACCATTGTCAAATGAGACCTACTTGTGACACTTTTAAGTAACAATCCATAAAGTAGTCTCAGGTTGGGTCTGTCCAGTATAACTTGTTCACTAACAAGTACCTACGTGATGACTTGATATCACAATATCATGACCTGTGAGAACCGGTCATCAGTCAACACACATGCTAGTCTTAATGTATCATCATCACCCTTAGCTTCTACGATGATACCTCGACCAGGGACCTTTTAAGAATGAAGCTTCAAAATCATAGGCTCTCACATTCAAGTCACGTACTTGATGTCCTATGGAAGCGAACATTCTAAGGGTATTTATCACGAATTTTATTCTATCATATAGAAACAGTATATCGTAATAAAAGAACTTGCCATTAATTATAAAAGGAAATAATTGGTACACAATTCATCATATGAATAATAAACAGCCAACAGAATATATATATTTTACATGCAACCCACAAGACTCCCACTAGAGATGATCACTCAGGTATCGTATACCCATTGATCTAGTATGACCATCATTCTTTCTCTGCGCGAGAGGCTTTGTCAGTGGATTTGCAATATTCTCCTCAGTCGGCACTCTGCAAATGTTCACATCTCCTCGTTCGACAATCTCACAAATAAGATGGAACCGCCGAAGTATGTGCTTGGAGCGCTGATGGGATCTAGGTTCCTTAGATTGTGCAATTGCACCATTGTTATCACAGTAGAGAACTACGAGACCAACAATGCTAGGAACTACATATTGCTCGCTGATGAATTTCCTAATCCATACAGCCTCCTTCGCTGCATTTGCCGCAGCGATATACTCGGCCTCAGTTGTAGAATCAGCAACTGTCTCTTGCTTGGAAATCTTCCAGCTCACAACTCCTCCATTCAAGCAAAACACAAACCCTGACTGAGACTTCGAATCATCCCTATCAGTTTGGAAGCTGGCATCCGTGTAACCACTTACAACGAGCTCTTCCTCTCCACCATATACCAAGAATACATCCTTAGTCCTTCTCAAGTACTTCAGGATATTCTGTACGGCTATCTAGTGACATTCACCAGGATCAGACTGATACCTGCTAGTCATGCTCAAAGCAAAAGAGACATCGGGTCGAGTACATAACATTGCATACATGATTGACCCAATTGTCAAAGCATATGGAATCAACTTCATGCGGTCCTTATCTTCGCAAGATTTTGGACACTGGTCCTTAGAGAGATTTACACCATGAGACATGGGCAAAAATCCTTTCTTGGACTCAAGCATGTTGAACCGCTTCAACACCTTCTCAATGTACGTACTCTGGGTCAAACCCAGCAACTTCTTCGATCTATCTCTATAGATCTTAATACCGAGTATGTAAGTCGCTTCACCCAAGTCCTTCATAGAAAAGCAGTTCCCTAGGTTGTTCTTAACAACTTTCAGGGTAGGTATGTCATTCCCGATCAACAGTTTGTCATCTACATACAATATCAGGAAGACAACAATGCTCCCACTGATTCGCTTGTAAACACACGGTTCATCTTCATTCTTGACAAAACCAAAGTCTTTAATCTTCTCATCAAAACGAAGATTCCAACTTCTAGAGGCTTGTTTCAATCCATAGATGGACCTATTCAGCTTGCATATTTTAGTGGCTTCACTTGGGGATACAAAACCCTCAGGTTGTGTCATGTACACTTCCTCAAGGAGGTTTCCATTTAGGAAAGCCATTTTGACATCCATCTGCCAGATCTCGTAGTCATAATACGCAGCAATAGCAAGCAATATCCTAATGGACTTTACCATGGCAACAGGGGAAAAGGTCTCATCATAGTCAACACCATGAATTTGCTTGAAACCTTTAGCCACCAGTCGCCCTTT
Organism: Dactylorhiza incarnata; assembly: GCA_033032865.1. Classification (NCBI taxonomy): domain Eukaryota; kingdom Viridiplantae; phylum Streptophyta; class Magnoliopsida; order Asparagales; family Orchidaceae; genus Dactylorhiza; species Dactylorhiza incarnata. The sequence continues at coordinate 9,143,899 of JAWHQI010000068.1, forward strand.
GAATGTCTGTACATTCCCATCCATGTCGGTCTTCTTCTTGAAGACCCACTTGCACCCTATGGGTCGTACCCCTTCAGGTGGTTCCACCAAGTTCCAAACTTGGTTTGTATACATGGAGTCCATTTCGGATTTCATAGCCTCAAGCCATTTGTCGGAGTCCGGTCCATTCATAGCCTCTTGGTAGGTCGCTGGTTCATCATCATGATCCATAAGCAACACATTACCTATTTGAGACACGAGAAATCCATATCTCTCAGGCTCAAATCTTGGTCTACCAGATCTACGTAGGACTTGTGTCTCTTGAGCAGGTTCTAAAGCTACAACATCTTGTAGTCCTAGCTCAGAATCTAACTCTGGTTCATTCACTACTTGTGGTTCTTGAACTTCTTCAAGTTCTACCTTTTGCGTCTTTCTTGACAAGAACTCTTTCTCCAAGAAGACACCCGTCCTTGCGACAAACACTTTGCCCTCAGACGGTAGGTAAAAGTAATATCCTTTCGTTTCCTTAGGATATGCCACCAGATAACACTTATCTGATTTGGGTTCCAGCTTGTCAGGCATTTGACGTCGTACGTATGTCTCACAGCCCCAAATTTTAATGAATGACATACTAGGACGCTTCCCAGTCCATATCTCATATGGTGTCTTTAGAACCGTTTTCGTTGGAGTGCGATTCAGTGTTATTGCAGCAGTCTCTAAAGCAAAACCCCAAAAGGAAACAGGCAAGTCTGCATGACTCATCATCGACCGTACCATGTCTAACAAAGTACGATTTCTCCTCTCAGACACACCATTGTGCTGCGGTGTCCTAGGTGGAGTGAGCTGTGATACAATACAACACTCTTTCAGATGATCACGGAACTCATGACTCAGGTATTCGCCACCTCGATCAGATCGGAGTGCTTTAACCTTTTTACCCAATTGGTTCTCCACTTCATTCTTAAACTCTTTGAACTTTTCAAAAGTTTCGGATTTGCACTTCATAAGATACACGTATCTGTATCTACTGAAATCATCAGTAAATGTAACGAAGTAGAAATACCCCCCTCTAGCCATAGAACTCATGGGTCCGCATACATCACTATGTACAACACCCAAGAGATCCTCAGCCCTCTCATTATAACCAGTGAAAGGGGCTTTAGTCATCTTGCCTAACAAACAAGACTCGCATCGCTCAAATGATTCATAATCAAATGAGTCCAATAGTCCATCTTTATGGAGCTTGGATATGCGCTTCTCGTTTATATGGCCCAAACGACAATGCCAGAGATATGTAGGATTTGAGTCATTTGTTCTTAGTCTTTTATTATTATCTACATTATAGATCGGATGGTCCAGGTTCAAAACATAAAGACCATTAAACAATTGAGTCACAGCATAACAAACATCATTCTTAAATATAGAACAACAATTGTTCTTAATTATAAAAGAAAATCCAATCATGTCTAAGCATGAAATGGATATAATGTTTCTAGTTATAGCCGGAACATAATAACAATTATTAAGTTCTATTACAAGCCCACTGGGCAAAGAAAGACGGTAAACCCCTACGGCTACAGCAGCAACTCTTGCTCCATTGCCGACGCGCAGGTCCACCTCTCCTTTACTCAGCAATCTCCTCCTTCCCAGTTCCTGCACATTTGTACAAATGTGAAAACCACATCCGGTATCCAATACCCAAGATGAAGGAGCAGAAAGTTTATCTCTATAACGTAAATATTCGAAGCGGAAGTCATACCTCCCTTCATTTTCTGCAGACCGTCAATGTACGAAGGACAATTCCTCCTCCAATGACCAGCCTTGCCACAGTGGTGGCATTTCCCTTCCTTTACGGTGCTCTTCCTTTTCAGCGCAGAAGATTTGGGCTCAAGATGTGACTTAGGTCCCACCTTCGTCTTCTTGAAGCCCTTGGCCTTACCCTTGCCTTTATGTACCATCAATATGGGACTAGCAGGCTTGGCCTTCTTCATGTTTATCTCGGCAGTTCGCAACATGCCTAGGAGCTCGGGCAGTGTCTTGTCTATTTCATTCATGTTGTAGTTCAAGACAAACTGCTCATAACTATCCGGCAACGATTGCAGGATAAGATCTGTGGCCAACTCTTGACCCAGAGGAAAACCCAGTCTCTCCAAGTTCTCTATATACCCAATCATCTTGAGTACGTGAGTACAAACTGAGTCTCGAGCTCCCATTTTGCACTAAAATAATGCCTTCGTGACATCGAACCTCTCTTGACGAGCTTGCCCTTGAAACATTTTCTTTAGGTGCTCGTCAATCTCCTTGCACCCCATGTTCTCGTGTTGCTTCTGAAGCTCAGAGTTCATGGTGGCAAGCATAAGGCACTCGACGTCTAAGGCGTCATCGGTATACTTCTTATAAGCATCCTTATCAACACGGGACGAGTTCCCGGTCGGCACCTCGGGGGCTTCATCTTCTAAGACGTAGAGCTTTCGCTCTTGCCTGAGAACAATTCTCAGGTTCCTATACCAGTCCATATAGTTCGTCCCACTAAGCTTGTCCTTCTCAAGGATAGCTCTCAGGGACAAGGTGGAATGTGAACCACTTGCCATGGAATTCTACAAGAATTCATGCAGAATTTAATCAGTACCTTAATTTCAAAATACAATTTATTTTAATTTGGACTTCAATTAAATACTCCCACTATTTTATTCAAATTGATAGCCGTCACTATCAATTCGGAGAGTCCATGCGAGCTACTCTCTTAATGGACAAGATCCGTATTTCACCGACACCACGAGTCCGCTTTGGCGTTCCTCTCATAATGCAGTTATTTAGGTAGGCAACGCTTGCCAATTGCATCCTCATGCAACTCTTGTATGGCTGGTGAATAACTCCTTATTCGCATCCATCATATGGTGCATGCCAACCCTATGCCTCTAGGCACTCAACCTTTGAGGTCACCTAGTTAAGTTAGACCCGATGTCGACAGTGGGATATCACACTTATCCGCTCGCACCCTTACCAAGATAGATTAATGCACCTTGCTTTGGCAAGCCCACACTTCATCGATCGAGGCAGGAAGAGTGTCATCCATCGGAAGACATCCGAACACTTAATATTTTATGAAGGGATTTTAATTTTTTAATAATAAGTTAACATTTAACCATGATCAACATTTGATCAAGTGCACATCAACAGAAAAAACAAGCTTTCTAAATTCCACATGCATCCCTTATGTGCACAACATAAGACTATCAACCTTTGATAGACTAAAGGGCTAAATCTGGACATTTAGAACTCTTCCAAATCTTCAGATTTACATGCATTGGACAAAGGCAAAGACAACTCGACTTAAAGCAGTAGACAAGCTCGTCTCTCATTGTTGGATTCAAAATCCAAAACAATACAAGGGTTCATTAACCACTTGAGGGACGGTTACTGCTAAGGAGACAACAATTTCTAACAATTAGAAATAACTACGAAATCCCAGACGTTTCTGGCGGGGTTCCAAGGGGCCGCGCCCCTGGCGGGGTCTTAGGGGCAGAGCCCCTAACGGGGTCCAAGGGGCAGAGCCCCTGGCGGTGGTCTCGCTAACATGAATGGGAAAAATGCTGCTGCCTTCTTCACTGAACACAATCATTCTGATTCTCCTTCCACCTCAAAGAGTATTCCGAAAATAAGGTACAACATCCATGAATGTTGGTGCTGTGGTAAAGTGGGACACTTTGCCATAGATTGTTGGCACAACACTAGTGTGCTTAATGCAAAGAGGAGCTTTCCTGCAAAGGTTGCAGTGAGTGGAAGAGTGGCTGTTTATGCTAACAGGAACCTAGGACCAAAAACAATTGGACTCCTAAGGGAAAATGAATTGAATTTTGTAGGATAGTTCATGTACCAGCCTAAGGGAAATATGGTACATGGACAGTGGGTGCTCAAGTCACATGACAGGAACAAGGAGCTTTCTACATGATTACACTCCTATGAAGAATGGACCAAAAGTTATCTTTGGACGTTCTGAAAAAGGAGTCACAAAAGAATATGCTATGATCACAAATTGCATAGTCTCAATAACAACAGTAACTTATGTTGAAGTGTTGCAACATAACCTTGTAAGCATAAGTCATCTATGTGACTTGGGCCATATCATTGAATTCCACAATGACAAGTGCTTGATCAAAAAGTCAATTGACTTAGAGATCATTCTCTCAGGCACTAGGAGTGGGAATGTTTATTTCTTAGATTTTATTTGCAATAATTCTTTATTTCTTGTATGTCTTGTAGCCTATGAAAGTGTTCTCTTTGTGTTCAATGGAACAAGAGACTTGCCTACATTAACTACAAGACAGTGTATAGACTATTTGATAAAAACCTTGTTAGGAATAGTACAAAGTTTAAATGTATTTAAAGTGGTCTCTGTCATGCATGCCAGATCAGCAAGCAAACTAGGGTCACCTTTAAAAGTATTGGCTCTAAAGACACTGAAAGGTGCCTATATCTATTGCATATGGACTTGTTTGGTCTTTTGCCCATTTAGAGCATAGGTGGGAAGTTGTATATATTAGTGAATGTTGATGATCACTCAAAATATACATGGGTATTCTTCCTTATGCAGAAATCTGAAACTTTAGATATCTTCATAAACTATGTCAACACAATCCATAATGAACTACAATGTCCTGTGGTCAGAACTAGAACAGACCATGGCATAAAATTTCAATCTAGGGCCATGACAAAATTTTGTCAAGAATTTGGTATCAACCAAGAGTTTTCCACCCCTAGGACTTCACAACAAAATGGTGTGGCTGAGAGGAGGAATAGGACCTTGATAGAAGCTAGGAGTGTTGGGTTTTTCTAGAACCACACATCAAATGTAGGCGCAGCGGAAATGAATTGAAACAACCCAAAGGATTCGGATCGGGCCATGAACATTGATTCAAGAAGTTAATAAAATGCTAGGTTTGAAATTACCTTGGCGGGATTGGATCAAATCCAACCTAGATGCTCCAAGAAGAAGATTGCCTTTGTCGGCATTGCAAGAGTTCTCACGTAGCATAATGTCTACGTCTCTACAGCAGTCCACACGAGCCGGGAGAAGAAGACTACACCTTGCGCTTCCACGGATTGCTAGATCCGCTTCAGGAAGAACAACACCGGCGACAATCGTCGGAGAGGAAGTCGGCGGAGGCGATTCAGACGAAACTCCTTCCATCTAGGGTTCGAGCGGAACTCCTTCCGTCGGCTTCTATTTCGTAAGTTATGAGAACCCTAAAAGAAGTCCTATTTATACCCAAAGGATAAACAGCTTCTAGAAGAATCGCGATCCGCAGACCACACAGCAAAATAGGGGCTTCTGTTACAATTCGTCGGGATTCCACGGAACAGCATTCGTCGAGTCTTCACGGGACAATCCGACGAATTCCGACGAATCACATCAGATGGCAACATTTGCCGAGTTAATGCTCTCTGTGACAATTCGTCGAGATTCCACGGAACAATCCGACGAATCCCGACGAATCCGACGAATCATGTCAGACGGCAACATTTGCTGAGTTAAGGATCTCTGTAACAATTCGTCGAGATTCCACGGAACAATCCGACAAATCCCGACGAATTCGATGAATTCTATCCGTGTAAACCCGACGAATTCAGACAGCAACATTTGCTGGACTTCCCCCATTCTATATGGTGATTGGTAACCTTTACCAACATAGTCAATCTTCCAACTTCTCCACATGCTCTTATGTGCGACCCTGCAGGCTCATATCGCGTTGGCAGTGACACTACATGTTTGACCACTTCTAGATCATAATGGTAACTCCAACAGGGAGAACATTTCTTAGTGACTCCTCACTTCCAGAATACTTCTGGGCTGAGGCTGTCAATACTGCTTGTTATGTTCTCAATAGAGCTTCCATCATTAAGGTCGTTGGAATAACCCCCAATGAGATTCTGAAAGGCAAACAACCAACAATTTAATACTTTAGAATCTTTGGTTGCAAATGCTATATTTTAATAATGGAAAATCTCAATTAACAAAGTTTGCTAAAAATGCAATGTTGGGGTTCTTGTTGGATATACCTCACATAGTAGAGCCTATAGAGTATTCATCAAGAAGACTCATGTTGTAGAAGAGTCTATGCATGTTGACATTGATGAGACCAACCTACTTTATAAGGGCTGGTCCAGTTCTTCTGTTTTGACAGGTAATGAACAGAAGATGAAAGAAATGTCTATCCAAGTCATAGCCATCACCAGTAGAGTCTATTCAGATGTTGCTGTTCCAAAAGATGAAGATCAGCAGGCTGCTGAAGAACCTGCTGCTCCAGTAGAAGAGTTGCGGATTGCTGACAGATTGCCTGCAACAACCAGGCATCTAAGGGATCATCTAAGGAACCAGATAATTAGAGATGAGAACCAAGGGGTGATCACTAGAAGAAGGGCTCACAATGAAGCTCTATTCTTGATCTTTCTATCATAGATTGAGCCCAAGAAGTTTGAAGAGGCAAATCAAGATACCTTATGGATTCAAGCAATGTAAGAAGAGCTGCTTTAATTCAAAAGGTTTAAGGTTTGGAAGTTGGTGCCAAACGGATCTACAGAAACAAGCTAGATAAGAATGACATCATCATCAAGAATGAGGCTAGATTGGTAGCCAAGGGATACATGCAAGAATAAGGTATTGAATTTGATCAAACCTTTGCCTCAGTTGCATGGTTAGAAGCAATAAGGTTATTTCTTGCATATGCTGCTTACAAGGGGTTCAAAGTATACCAGATGGAAGTCAAGTCAGCCTTCCTAAATGGAGAATTGAAAGAAGCGGTTTATGTTCAACATCCATCAGGTTTTGTACAACCAACCCTTACCTCCCATGTATATTTTCTTAGGAAAGCATTATATAGTCTAAAGCAAGCCCCTAGGGCTTGGTATGAGACCCTGTCTAGCTTTCTCATCAAGAATAAGTTCTTAAGGGGAAAGATAGATAGTACACTATTTCTTAGGGAAATAAAGGGAGGCGTCTCCTAGTCCAAATTTATGTTGATAACATATTATTTGGGTCTACTGATGTCAACCTTTGCAAAAGGTTTGCAAACCTTATGCAGGGGGAATTTAAGATGAGAAGTATGGGAGAGCTCAAGTACTTTTAGGCCTCCAAGTGAAACAGTCTGATGAGAGAATATTCATCTTTCAGACCAAGTACACTAGGGAACTTATCTAGATGTTTGGGATGAAATCTGCTTCCACCATGAAAAGTCCCTTGGGGTCAAATATTTCCCTGGACACGGATGAGAAGGAAAAAACCCTTTGATGAATCCATGTACAAGTGTATTATTGGATCCCTGTTGTATCTGACTGCTAGTAGACCAGTCATTATGTATGCTACATGTGTTTGTGCTAGGTACGAAACATGCCTACAGGAATCTCACTACTCAGTTGCAAAGAGGATTTTGAGATACCTTAAGGGCAGCCAACATCTTGGCCTTTGGTACCCTAAGAACAATGATTTTGAACTGACTGGTTTTTTAGATGCAGATTTTGCAGGATGTAAAGAAGACCGGAAAAGTACATGTGGAACTTGTCAATTCCAAGGAAGGAGGTTGATCTCTTGGAGTAGCAAGAAGCAGACTAGTGTGGCAATATCCACAGATGAGTCTGAGTACATTGCTGCAGGGAGTTATTGTGCATAGTTACTATGGATACAGCACCAGCTAGAGGACTACAACCTCAAGGTAAATAATTCTCCACTATTTTGTGACTCATCCAGTGCTATTTCTATTGCTAAGAATCATGTCTCTAATAACAGGACTAAGCATATAGAAATAAGGTATCATTTTATTAGACAACATGTAGAAAGTAAAGATATCTCTCTTGAACATGTCCCCACTGACAATCAAGTTGCAGATATATTTGAAAAGCCATTGGATGAGGCCAAATTCAATGTTTTCAAAATTGAGTTAGGAATGTTGAACTTAGAATAGGCTTCAACAATTCATTTTGTCTATCATGTTTATTATATTAATTCCTAAGCTTTGCTAGAAAATAATAATGCTTCAAAAATATTAGTGACATTATTAGGGGGAAAGATAATTCAATTCAAAAAGGTTCACTGGTAGGCAGTGTGTTCAACTGAGAAAGTCTATGCTGAACTGTTGAAACATCTAAGTCGTCTTAGCGGCTACCGCTGAGACAACTAAGACATCTCAGTGGTTAGGTTAACCTTGTCCTAGCAGTCATGCTTTCCGCCTTAGCAGATCCTCTGAGACAGGATTGCTTAATTAAAAATAAATAAATAAAGTCTAGTCAACATCAATAATTAATAATACGTTGTAAAACAACTTTAAATAGTGCTAGGTTGGTTAAAAATCATTTTACACATTCTAAACCCTACCCAATCGTCGAGACGACCTTTCCTTTCCCGTCGACTCAGCGATTCATTTTTCTTCAACAATGGCACCTAAAAGTTCAAAGGATCTTCTGGAAGGATATGAGATCATAAGACATGGATTTCAATATGCTAAATTTGAGATTACAGAAGTGATTCAACTTCTGGATGAACAAGGATTAGAATACCTACTGTCAGAACCATCAGTGATTCTCAGAACTGAAGTCTGGAATTCTATAGTAATGCAAAACTATCTTCTTCCACATCTTCCTTAAAGTCCAAGATTTGAAGCCTGAAGATCAAGATATCTCTAAGCAAGATGGAGAAAGCATTTCAACTGCAATCCGGCTGTAATGATGAGGAAGACAGTGTGTCTAAAAAAGACAAAGAAAATGCCCCCAAATAGTATGAGTACAGTGATGCCAAAACTAGCTCACTGAAGAGGAGATATTTCAATCAGAGAGGGAAGCTACTATCAGATATAGTAGACAAGGCATTACCGTGCAAGCAAGGGTCACATGATACAATCTAAAAGCACATGTTTGAGTTGATGACAAGAGTGTTCTTGAAGAAAAAGACCTCATGGGCTGCAGTAATTTTCCAAAGGATAAAAGAATGTCTGCAGGCTCCCAACCTAGGTAGAATTCTTTCTCTATACCTTCTGAACTCCTACCCTGAAGATTTTGATGGGTCAAAAGGATCCAACCTTCATTATCTTAAAAGAATGGATATAAAGACTTTGGATAGGTTCTCAAGGGTGCTCCCAATGAGTCAGCCCTCTGAGGTAAAGGATAAGAAAAAGATTTTAGATAAAGGACTAAAGAAGGCCAGAATAGTGTGTTCTAATTCCAATTCAGATGCTGCAGAAATTTCTCTGCTGATGATGATCAAGGACCTCCCAGCAGTCTAGACAAAGTTGTTCATGAAGAGCATGACATTGAAGAACATAAGGATCATGCTCTTGCTGAAGAGCATGAGAAGAATGAGGATCATGCTGCTGTTGAAGAGCATGAGAGAGATGTGGAGGTTGCTGCTGCTAAAGAAAAGTCTGATGGAAATGAAGGATATCATACTAAAAGTGATGCTCCTAATCCTCAAGATGCTGATAACAATACACCAAATGTGCATGCTAAGTCTGTAAGGCATGATGAGGAAGAATCAGACTTGCAAAGTAAGATTAACAATATCATTTTTAATCTTGAAAGAAGACTTAATCTAATCCCTAATGAACCAACATATTACTGGGGGGATGATCTAGAAGGATGGATGCTCCATCTGAGGGGGAGGAGCAAGAGAACTTATGAGGTGATGAAAATATTAACTTTGATAAATGATAAAGAGATTAGTGAAGATGGAATTGCTTCTGATCACACTGTTCAATAGGCAAAGGTTGCTGAGAAGAATGATCAAGCTGAGGGGAAGCATATCCCTGCTCTGACTAAGGGGGAGAATGTCCTTGCTCTTGCTAAGGGGGAGCATGAAGTGCATGCAAAGGAGACATCCACTCTACAGGAGTGTGATAATCAAGCCCCACAAGAGAAAATCATACCCATTGTGGTAGCTGAAGTACATCCCTTCACATCTGCAGTATCAAATGAACTTATCCTAAGTTCAATAAGTACAATTATTGAAGGTCATATGACTTCAATAAAGGATTATATTAACAGGTCTGTCTCTTTAGTGAAGAATGAAGTAATTACAGAAATTCAAGTAGTTAAGGAAGAAACTTCTTACCTTAATAGGCAAATGACCAAGTGGTTTGATCTGCCTGAAAAGTCAGTTGTAGCTCAAAATACAATACTGAGATCAATGGACAAGCAACTGCAACTCTCTGAGCAAGACATGAGTTATGTAAAGAACTATGTGAGCAAGACTGATGAGGTCATAGAGAAGGTCTCAAACCATATTGAAGAATATGTGTGGTCAACTGCAACTACAATGATTGGAGAGGCAGAAGAGATAAAAGATGAACTTAAATCAGACCTAGAGAATGCCTTCCAAACCCTATCTGAGTCAGTTGATGCTGCTTCACAAAGCTTAGAACAAAAAGTAATTTATGAAGCTGGAAAGGGGGAGGAGACCAATACTGAGACTAATTCTGAATTGGCCCTCAAGGTTCTGCAAGAAACAAGGATACCACTGAACCTGCCTCTGCTAGATAATCTAAGAAAAGAAGATTTTGATTTTGAGGCTCAAGCCAAGGTTGCTCAAGATGCTCAACTTGCAGCAATGAGGAAAAGAGAAGGTGTCATGCTAGTAGAAGAATTCATGGCAAAGAATAGAGAAGAGCAGGCCAAGGACCCTGATTATGAGCATTGGAGTAGTGATGACTCCAAGGGTATCATTCTGAATGCATGGCTGCATCATGGAAAAATCTGCAAAGATATTTACAGAATATATCCCGCAGAGGAATGGATAAGGCACCTTGAGAGGAACTCAAAGAGGGAAAGGGTCTTCAAAGAGAATATTGTGAGGAAGAACAACCCAAAGAGATGCCTTCAAGATATATTCCAAAGCCATATCTATATTTCAATAGGCAAGAGAATAAGAGAAAATAAGCTGAGATGAAAGATGCTGTTCCAAAGTAGAAGCCTGATGCTGGAGGTGCATAATGCTCAAGTTCAGCAAAGAAAAGAAAACCATTATCTAATGTATTTAGTTTTCAGTTAAATCAAATGAAACTGAAAGATGTATTGGCATTCCGTCATTAATGAAATTGATAATTATGTTAAAATGATATCTTGTGGTAATAGGCCAATGTTAGTCAAGCTTAACATTGTTCAATATTAAAGCTTACTATATATTATGGTGCCTATATGCAGTTAACAATGTTATTGCTATGTTGTCATGACTATTACTCTTAATTTGTCATGATATTTTCTATGATGCCAATATTCAGTTAACAATTATTTGTTATGTTATCATGACTGTTATTTCATATGTTGTCTTGATATATTTTTGTGGCTATGTATCTTAGCATTGGTGTATGTTCTGCCATGTACAAATAAGTAGAGATTGTTGGGACTATTGCCCTCAATGTTCCCTTGATTTGAAGAGGCATCACACTCAATGCTAAGTACATATTATATTTGATAAACCCTATTTTACATCATGTATATGCAGGGTTAGGTTATTCCAAACAATAGAATAGTTCTGTGGTTTTACTGTCAAAACCGTTGAGATGCAGTCAGAGCCGCTGAGAAGGAGTCTGCCTTAGCTGAGCTGTATTTAGACAGAAACCGCTGAGAAGACAAACTGTCTCAGCGGATCCATTGAGAAAAAGACAGATTCAACCCAACCGCTAAGTTAGATTCATATTTCAATAAAGCACTGGTGGGATCTGCTTTTGGCACAAGTGGATGTAAAGCAAGATAAAGTTTTCTATTCCTCTCCATACTGTGCTAGGGACCTCTTTAGATCCATTGAAGATTGGAGGGTGTATAAAAGAAAAGGTTATGGCATTATAGAAGGTGTGGAACATAATCCAAAAAGGAAACTACTGTGCCATTGACGGCTTCCACAAATATCTCTCAGCTTGCTTCCTGAATCTACATGCAAGCATCTGAGATAAGATTGCTCCTCCAGATTCAATCCAGAAGAGCAAGAAGATCATTCTTCCTTAACTGAAGAAGAAGATCATATAGAAGCAAGGACTAAAGCTTCTGCTATCTAGCCCTGCTTCAAGACAGCACCTGATATGCATCAACAATATAAGACTAGCACTGAAAGATTTATCTTTACAAGTCCTCTGTTGTAAGAAAACATTATAAACTATATAAGAACATTAGTGTTCTGAGTGTGTAGGGCCTTGTGCCTGAGTTTGTAGGGTTGTTGAGCCTGAGATTGTAGGGCTGTTTTGTAACATCCCCCAAACAACTAGACCCCTAGAGTGGTTTTGTCATGACTAGGTCATGAAAAAACGCTAGGAAGCTTGAAGAGACCACTTGGCCTTAGGCTTGAAGGGGAAGAGCACCTTGGTCTGCAAATTGCAATTTCTAGTTACCAAGCTTAGGGTTGGAATTTAGGGACTAACCTTGACCCCACCATGGAACACCTAACCCCTTTGGGGGGTCCCTTAGAGCACTAAGGACCCATTGGGGTCAACCAAAGTGGTCAAGTTGACCAAAGTCAACCTTAACCTTAATGTGGTCGAAGTAGCCTAATTAGTGTCAATTGGCCTACACCATGCCAAATTGACCTTTCCCCAACCCTTATAAGGATATTAGGGACCCAATGGACTAAAACCCCCCATCATGGGGCCACCAATTTGGCCAATTTGACCTAAGGCATCTCTAGCCCATTGTTGGTCAAATTGCACAATTGGGGGTCAATTGGCCTCCACCTTGCCAAATTGACACTACCTAGACCTTACTAACCCTTATGGGAGGCTAATGGGTCACTAGCCACCAATTGGGGGCAACCCAAATGGTCAAATTGACCAAAGTCAACTCCACACTAAATTTAGGTCAAAATGACCTATTTTGACCTAATCAAGCCCAATCCACTTGGGCTAGACCCAATTGGAGTGGACCAATAGCTTCATGGGATTGATATCTACTCAAGGGGGCATACAATTTCTGGAAATGATGAGTAGGAGAGATAAAGTGCAATTTCCCCAATTTTGAAGAGAGAGAAAGAAGAGAGAGAAGGCGATTAATGGCCATGGGAGGCCAAGGGCTTCCCCTCTTCATCTCCAATGGCTTTGTACTTCCCCCTCATCAGTTTTGAGGAGTTTAATAGCCATGTCCGACCACCCATGTGCCTGATTTAATGGGATTTCTGTTTTGGCCAAAAAATCATAATTGCCATTAATTGTGAAATTGGAGGTTTCACCTCTCCCCCTTCCACAAGTGGCTCTTTAAAAAGCTTCACAAGGCTGTGAGGACGAGTTTCCCCCACTCACATGAAGATTTCGAGCAACTTGGTGTAGAGGTTGCAATGGCTCCAAAGCTTAGGATCGGCCATGGAGGACTACCCAATCGGCAAGGCTTCAAGGCTCGACATAGGTCTGGTTCTTCTCTTCTTCTCCAGTGGATTATATTACATCCACTGCTTGCAAGGCATAAGGCCAATTGTCCCTAGATCATGTTAGCCGAAAACTCCATTTTTGGAGGTTTTTCTTCTTGCCTAAACCGCATGTTCCGGCCACTACCGGCCGGCCGAGACCTCGTACCGCTGGCCACCACCACAAGGAATGTGGTGGTGGCATTGGCCGGCCGGGGAGGGATGTGGGTAGCCGGGAAAACCAAGGTAGAAAGGCTACAGGTCGGGGCAATCTCCACCGTCGGCTGGAGGAGTAAGATGAAGGGATGCCTTCGGTTTTGCTTTAAGATATGTGCACAGATCTTGTGTTAATATAATTGATATTTATATTTTTTGTCCCTTTACTAAATGTTGTTAGAAATAAATATAGAAAAAACTTAGGGACCTATACAGGAAAAGTGGTCAACACCAGACCTTTAGCCCCTGAAGTCTACTTTAATTTAAAATTGGTGTCATCCAATTTGGGTCAGTGGTCTGACCACAACACTCAAAATGGTGCAACATATACAAAGGGTTGACCAGAGCTTGATCTATATGCCCCCATCAATCCAGCCATCCAAATGACTTGAAAATTAGATCATAGTCTAATTATACCCTCACCCTGAACATAACCAAAAATGAGAATTTCTGGAGGATATTTTTCTAAGGTTTTTGCAAACATATAATAATCCATGTAATAATTAATTATAGGGTCTAATGACCACCAAACCCTTCCAAGTTTTGGTGGTGGCCCTAAGAGTAATGATATGTCTATGGTAAAAATTTCATCCCATTTGGAATTGATTTGGTTTGGTATTTAACTAACCCAAGATTGGTCAAACTAAGGGTTAAAAGGTCAAAAGTGCACTTGTTGTATTAAGTGGTCAAATCTCACCAAAATGTCATGAAACCTTGGCCACTAAGTTAATATCACATAAAACACCGCCACCAATGATTTGGGGTTATTTGGGATGGATATGCCCTAGAACCCTAGTTCTAACCCTAGGGTTGCACTTTGAGGCTTGTGAAGGACATAGGGTCATATGTTTTTAAATGGTCATGGAACTTGGTAGATAAGTTCATATAGTGTAAATATGCCCCAGGTAATTTTATGAGAATTTTAGGAACAATTTGCCCCCTCTGAATTAGGTTATAACCAATTAGGGCACTTTTTTATTAGAGGAATCTACATGCTCATTTTACCTTGAATATTGATTAAAGTTTGGTAGTGCTCATATAATCATGATATAAATATCTTTTTGTGTAATTTTTGAATAAATTAATTTAGTACTTCATTCACAAGTCAACTATTTTGCCTTAAGATTATGATAAATAAATAAGGGCCAAATCGTCTTTGGAAAATTGTGAAACTTAGTGATATGACATTTTAGGCATTAGAAAGCTCTCTGAATTTTTGTATAATTTTTGGAAGTATTTATCATTAGGTTAGTTCACAATACATTCTAGTTGGGATTTCCTTGAAGTATTTATTCATGTGACAAAATGATTTTGAAAAATTATTAAACTCAGCCAGTAAACTTTTCTGATCATTATAGAGGTCTGGTAAATTTACCATAATTTTTGAATAAGTATTTTTGGTGGTTCCTTCATTATCCACCAATTTTGGAGGATTATTCAATAATATAATTAGAGGCCATTAACATACTGTAAAATTATGATATTCTGTATTTGCTATTATTTTGATATCATAGATTTTCCATAAATTTGTGTAGTCCATATCATAAGAAGATCTTACACTTCATGTTCAATTTCATACTTGGCCAATTTTAGAGAAATTAGAGTAAATGCCAAATAAATAAGGAAAATTATGACCTTCTGGATTTAGTCTTATAATATCATGATTGACTTCCAGTAATAATCTTATGTCATTCAGATGATTATTTGGAGTACCTCCTCTCATGTAACTCATGAAGTCCATTTGGTATGCATATAGTAAAATTGTAAGACTTGGGTAAACTAGTCTGGTTGAGAAGATGTTAGGTCACCATTAGGAGTCTATATGTTGAGTATACCCGATAAGTTAAGGGATAAGGTTGTGTTTAGGGTTGAGGAAAGACCTTCTTTCCCTTAGAGAGTCATAAAATGCTTAGGGCTAGTCCAAGAGTAATGATAAGATGGGTATCCTTGTGAGTAGTTACCAACAACATTAAGTGCTTTGGAAAGGGAGCTTTGGGGTGTCACCCCATCATAGCTCCTAGTGCTGCTGCGAGCCCCTCACAGCGTAGTCCTCTGGAAGTCCATGATTAACCCTAAACTACAAGAATAAATTATTGTACAAGATTAACTTACCAATACAATCACCCATACCCTGTTATTATGGGTAGTTTGTTGGTTTGGTTTTATGAGCGGTATGCTTGGTGGTTATAGGCATGGACGGGTTGATCCGGCGGGCCGGTGGCTCGGAAGGTTGTTATGACGGGCGGGTTAGCCCGGTGAGCTTATGGCTCGGATATGGATGGTAAACATGTTTGCATGTGCATAAAGGTGGTGGGTCTTTGGTATTGGACAATCGTTCATACCGACGTCAATACGTTGACTTGGCAAGTGTGGAATTTGCACTTAGCCATGAAAGTCTGGTGGTCCAGCCAGTAAGAGTAAGCAGGCACTCCGCGGTTTTGTGTTGAGGCGTACGATAGTTCTAGGTTAGGTAGCGTGAATACCAACCAAGAGGTGGGTGAGACCTAGCCCACTGCTTCTGTTTGCCACTACGGGAGTATCCTGGGAGTCTTGCTAGCTCTAAATAGGGTGAACTAAAGGTCTGTGCGCATAGAGTTGAAGTGTGTGAGTTGCACTTGTGTGAACATAGCTTAAAATGCATAACTCTGCATGTCATGGTATAAGCATTGCATTTCAACCCCTACCCTATCGTATAAATTGGTTATGGGACTTTTATACGATAGGCCTTACTAAACAACCCCTTGGTCTATAGGTTTGTATGGGCATTCCTATAAATAAATGGTTACTAGTATATTATATAATTGTCTTTACATACTCACCTTACTTGTTCTTTACCCAATTTTATTTACAGCTTCGATTATTTATATACACATGTGTAGTAGTAGACATTTCATGTAGACTAGATCTGACATCATCTATTTTGTTTTATACCCCTTGCTGTCCTCCGCTTCATCCTTCCTGCTCGGTGCCTAGGAGCCATTGGGGGAGGGTTGAGGAATATAAGTCTTAGTCTTTTTGACTAACGGTCGGTGGACCATATCATTTGAGGGGATCGAGGAGACACAGCAGCACCAAAGGTCGATGCAGGTGGAGGCGGGCCAGTCTAGTACAGGAGCCCAGTTCCAGGATCAGTGAGTGATTAGTAGTTTGCTTCCACGAGTGACCTTGTAGTGATGACATGATGTACAGGGCATGAGCCCTTTATTATTGTTATCTTTTTATTTAGTTATTATATGTGGACACTTACCATTTATTGTTCTATATAACATGTGATTTGTGGACTTGTCTTAATTTGTACTTCTCTTTTCTGTGATCGATATTGCCGACAGAATCAACTCTTTGTAGTGGCGACCTTCCCATGTGTTGGTGTCACTGCAAAGCGGTGGTTCTGGGCATAAGACCCGGTTTTGTAGCAAAAAATGGGGTCTTACAAACTGTTATCAGAGGAAACCTTGATCCGAAGAAAAGAAGTCCACAAACCCTGGGCCACCCCGTGCGAGTTTAGTTTGAGGACAAACTAAGCATCGAAAGCAATGGTGTGCCTATATGGTGAAATCACATGAAAAAGTCCACTTTTAACTGAATCGGTTGACATGTTTTCTTTTGTAGCCTGCGGCGAACCCTGCCACCAGCAGGGAATACCTCCGGCTGCAAAGATTTCTTTAGATAGTCCTTTAGTCAATGAGTTAGACTCAACCCCACTAGGACACATGACTCACCCTGATAATTTATACCATGCCCTAGTCTGAAATAGACCGTAGGTACAAATTTGATTATGGTACGAGGATACCCCAAAGAGGTTAGAGGAGGAGTTTAGTGCAGGAACGACCGCCTAGGCCATAAACTCTGATGTCACTACTTCACATACCAAGGATTATCCAAACTGATAGGACTGCCTTAGGGAGATTGACACATGAGTAGTATGGGACTCATAGACTCAACCCTCGTATCAATGACATGTTTACATTGAGACAACCACCAAGACAAGCACGGAGGGTCGGATAAGAATTCAAGTTCAGAGGAGACCCGTTAGGGATTGGGCCACATGCTGACCCTGATAAGGTTGTCGTAGAGGGTACCTGGAAGAGTCTAAGGTGTGGAGTATACCAATGAGCCGCAAGATAGAACCGCAAGTCTAAGGTTGTGTGACCTAAGAATTGTTTGCATACTTGGGACGAATATAACATGGTGATATCGAAGATACTTAACCCAAAATAGATAGTGGCTTATCTTTTGTTTATTGGAGCTTACCATTTGTTTATTGGAAAAATGGGTTACTGACTTGGGTTTCCCTTAGACCTAATTTAGAAAGTGTTGCGTCGTGAACATGGTGTTTTTTAAGTGGATCATAGCTGATGTTACCTGGTGATGCGCAAATCTTAGCACACCGCTATAGGCGGTAGCAAGACTGCGGCACGAAACGGCAGTGTACCGATCGTTCAAGTAATATAAAATGTGGGAGTGAATTCCCAAGTATCGATCTCGAAGGAACACAGTAAGGTGGAGTTTATTATTGAGGAAGGACTTTAGATTGAATTCCTTAAGTCGGATGGGTTGCGGAAACGGGGTGATTTGGCTTTTGGAAAATAAAAGAAAACACTACAACTACTCCTATGCAATGCTGCTATGCAATGCTTTGCTTGGCGGGATGGAGACTACGTAGGCCTTGAGCGCGCTACTTCGAAAGGGCGGATGGACGAGTAGGCAAACGGAATGAGGGTCGCAAGCACCTCTTCGAAAAGCACGCCACTAGCAATTGCTAGTGCGGCACACGAACGTGACGGTAGGATGGAGGATGGAATGGGGCGCACCTCATACACACATATAAACAAAAAGATACATTCACATAGACATTAAATAACTTTATAAAGGAAGGTCTATAGTGTTCATCATCTAAATACAAAGGATCTAACAATTACAACACAAAATTCAAAGAAGGGGAAAGTAAGGAATCGACCGAATCCGAAGTTTTGTTGAGGGTTCACGGTTGGAATTGCTGGGTTGTCAATCCGCATCCAAGCTCGGTCCTCAACTGCGTCCGGGGTAGAGAAGGCTGTCACTACCCTCCAATGGCTTGTCTTCTTCATGTCACAATTCAGCCACACAACCAAGCTTCCTTCTTTTTGGATGATGGTGGATGAAGAGCTATATCCTTCTGATGAGTCTGGTTTATACAGTGATTTCCGGCCTCATTTGGGTTTGTTTTAGTGTCATTGCCATTCAATTGCTGTTCATATACGCTTATATTGATAGCATGGCGTTTCTGCGCCTTTTGTGCAATCCTTTCCCCTGTGTGGCATGTTTTTCCAATATATCACTGTGTGCCTATGTTATGGATCCGGTGGTGTGCACGGATCAGGGTTATTTGTACTTTTCCTACAGGTCCTGGGATCGTGTGCACGTTCGGGATGGTGCGGGACAATTTTTGGCCTAAAAAGCCTCTGATCGTGCGCATTCTTTCGCGTACGACCAGGCGCACGGCCATTGGTCGTGCGATAATTCCCATCCCAGATCGAGATCGGCGCGAAGGTATGCGCACGATCACAGGCATTTCTTCGCGCACGACCATTGGTCGTGCGCCCCTGACCGTCAGTTGTTTTCTATCTTTTTTCTTTGCTACAGGTTGACTGCGCACGATCACAGGCATTCCTTCGCGCACGACCATTGGTCGTGCGCCACTGACCGTGCGCAGTACTTATTCTGCTCCCTATTTAAGCCGCTGTTCCGCGAAATTAGGTATTCCAGCCGGTGTTGGGGAGCGATTAGGCCGCCGTCTTGGGCGATTTTCATCCCATATTCATCCTCCTCCATTCCAATCATCCGGGAGACTCCTCCGGCGATCAAGAGTTGTTTCTCTACCATCGGGGAGCCCTTCCGGCCGACAGCAAAGCTTTCCTAGCGAGTGTTCTTCAAGTTGTTGCAGAGAAAGTGGAGATCACCGGAGAAAGTGACAGATCTCCGACACCGGAAGAACCCTTCGACCGAGATCGGAAGCGGATTGACAACCCGCTATTCCGGCCGTGACCGACGGTTCTCCTTCTTGAGTGGTTTTCTCTTAACTTATCTTGTTATAACTAGTTGAATATTTATGTAATGAACTTGAATGATTTGTTTGTCTATGAATGAATTATTTGGTGTTTACATAATCTCCTTTGTATTGCTTTGTGTTGCGTTCGCTTACACTCACTCCACTCCATGCACTCCCATCCATTCACATTTGCGTTGGGTTAGCCACGGCTACGGAGATTTGCAAAGAGGTGTGTGCGACCCTCAATCGTCACAGTTACTTTCCATCCACGCGCCTTCCGAAGCACGGCATCGCGGCCGTTGCATCCATCCCGCCTTGCGAAGCGGAGTTTTGACCCGCATCTCATTTCTGTGTAGTAATTTAGGAAACCAAAATCAAAGCCCTTACTTTTCTTTTAATTTACTCTTGTAATTATTCGCTCAATCTGAAGAGTCAAACTAACCACGCGCATTCCTTGAGAGACGATATTCGGGGACATACTCCCAACTTTATTACTTGTGCGACCGGTGCACTTGCCGAGCACGCATCAAGTTTTTGGCGCCATTGCCGGGGAATGTAGGCGTAGTTTGATTTTGGTGTTTGAGTTAATAGTTACAGGAGTTATTGTTTTTTTTGTTTATTTCTATTGTTTTCGGGTTGTGTGAATGCAGGAGCGATGTCATAATCTTTATTGCCTCTGTCACGACATGATGAGGATACAGCCTATTTGGAGGAGAAATTCTTCAAATTTGCTCATATTATAATTCAAGGCCTTGAAACGCGACAAGAGTGTATTGATAGATTGACTATGCAGGTTGAGACTTTGGTGTCTCTTGCCTCGGCCGTGTTGAAAGAACCTCCTCATGATGTGATAGTGGTACAATCAGAACCTGCAGGGAGTGAAATCGGGATCACTTCCTCGACTAATGATTTTTTATGTTCTTCATCTACTTTGTTTCTTGACCCTCTTTCATTGGTTATAACTCAACAGGAAGAGTTAGCATTGGTCATCCAGGTGGAATCTGATCATCTCTCACGGGAGGATGTCACTCGTGACACCTCTTCCTCTTGCTTTGCTCCTACGGATGTTGAGTCTACTCTCGCTCCATCTCTTCCTGTTATTTCTAACATCGTTTCATTTATTCCCCCGCAGAATTTGGAAGCTGCTAACCAATTTTTGGGCAGTCATATGATGCATTCCTGGCAGGATAAGCATGTCGCAGTGGCAGACGATATTGCTCTATCCACTCCAATGTCACCACATGTGCTTCCCCTAAAGGACTGGCTGCAAGGGGGAAAATGATTTTTCATTGAAGAAATACTCTTGGAAGAGAGAAAGAGAGCAAGAAAGGAGGAGACTTGGGGATGGAGGCTAAACCTCTTACTTCGTTGCCATCAGTTGTGGGTCTCCGGACCTTTTTCTTCTATCTGCAGTTACTATTTTAAATCAACGTATAGTTGATTTCTCCATGTGGTTGTGTAATAATACTGCGTAGACTTGGATGATCTCCTCTCTTTAATTTTGCGTGAACAATTCTATAATCTGCTAATACAGGTATTTGGTCCACCTTAAGGACGGTAAACAAAAGGGCTATTGGGAGACAACCCATTTGGGACCATTTGGTTCCGTTCTTTCTTGTTATCTTTTTTTTTGCTATATTTTTGTGTGCTTGGGATCCCTTTAATCGCAGGTCCGCATTTATTGGAGCACGGCGGGATCACCGCCTTCTGAACAAAACGCCATATCTTCTGGTATGCTCATTTCTGAGCATGGGGTAATCTCTCATCCTAGCCTTCTTAAGCTTATGCCGCTATCAAACATGCTTTTTGCTTAGTGTAAGTCTGGGGGAGTGAGAGTTATTGTTACCTCGTGCACATGCACAGTGCACAGCATACTAGGATTTACAATGTGTTATATTGTAGCATTGCTCATCTCATGGCACACCACGACAACCACGTGAGCGCACTTAACTGTAGGCGCGCGATGAGTCTAACTCGTCTCGGTTGTGTGAATGGGAAATCACGGTGCTGGGTTAGGATTGCGAGACGAAGTACTTTGTTGACTCGTGGAGTGCTCTAGTCACTTATTCATGTCTCGCATAGAAATCAGTGTAGATTAAACTTTTCTTTATGCTTTTACTTTTACGTTTTATTCTGATAGCGTAATTTTAGTTTATTCTACTCAAAAGTGTTGAATTCGGTGCGAATCATTCGGTAGTGTAGGGATGTGTGTAGAGGGGTGCTAGGCTCATATTGCTCGAGTCGGGAGGAAGAATCATCTTTCTCGGTGGCTAAGAACTTGCCCCATACGACTCTCGAAGCATGGGTATGAGTTAATTCAGTGCGTGAGCGTGACGTAGGCCATCATGTTGGCCAGTTTGAGCTTTGTATTCCGATCCTAACATCTTATCCTTGCTATCCCCTTGTGCCTACCCGATCTCGTTGGTTCAGCTCCACCTTCGATTCACCAAAGCCAAAATGACTATCCTAATCGCACACCAAATTCTGAGCTCAAGCAATATATGCATAAAAATTAGGTGTTGATGCAGTGTATATTTGTGATTGTGGTGGAAATGCGTTATTGAAGATATAGCTGTTTTGTATCTAATTGTGCAAAAAATGTGAAATTTTAAAAAAATGAAAAAAAAATGAAATGAAATGAAAAAATTGAAAAAAATGTACAAAGAGATACATTTGGGAATACGTGGTGTACACAATTTTATTATTGCTGGGATAGTGTTTCTTTTGCAAGCTCATTTGGGTTATGTGTGCTCAGCCCCCGCATTTATCATTGTTTACCGCACCGTAGCCTAAGCCTAAATCATAACCTAAAGTCCTACTGATTTGCGCATCGAATCGTACGAATGTCGTGGAGAGAGTGCGAACGGGTGAGCGTATGGTCATCGACACTGATGGATTTCAGTGGAGATTGTTCCGAACTCCGGTGTTGAGTAATGTTCGCCTCAGCAGCCTTTCTACTTTCTTCCTACGCATGACCGAGTGATTCCCTATGATTCAACTTTTGAGTAGAAATAATATATAGTTATGCTGTTAGAATTATGTAAACTAATTTGCATAACTAAAAATTCTTTTTACTAGATTTCTATGCCCATGCGTATGAGACTTCGCATATTACCCCGTCCTTGTAATTTCTAACCCAGCTATGTTTTTTCTCGCTCCACCGGATTTGTTTGCTCGGGACGCGCAAACAGGTAAGTCTGGGGGTGTGATGAGTCTGGTTTATACAGTGATTTCCGGCCTCATTTGGGTTTGTTTTAGTGTCATTGCACTTCAATTGCTGTTCATATACGCTTATATTGATAGCATGGCGTTTCTGTGCCTTTTGTGCAATCCTTTCCCCTTTGTGGCATGTTTTTCCTATATATCACTGTGTGCCTATGTTATGGATCCGGTGGTGTGCACGGATCAGGGTTATTTGTACTTTTCCTGCAGGTCCTGGGATCGTGTGCACGTTCGGGATGGTGCGGGGCAATTTTTGGCCTAAAAACCTCTGATCGTGCGCATTCCTTCGCGCACGACCAGGCGCACGGCCATTGGTCGTGCGATAATTCCCATCCCAGATCGAGATCAGCGCGAAGGTATGCGCACGATCACAGGCATTTCTTCGCACACGACCATTGGTCGTGCGCCCCTGACCGTGCGTTGTTTTCTATCTTTTTTCTTTGCTACAGGTTGACTGCGCACGATCACAGGCATTCCTTCGCGCATGACCATTGGTCGTGCGCCACTGACCGTGCGCAGTACTTATTCTGCTCCCTATTTAAGCCGCTGTTCCGCGAAATTAGGTATTCCAGCCGGTGTTGGGGCGCAATTAGGCCGCCGTCTTGGGAGATTTTCATCCCATCTTTATCCCCCTCCATTCCAATCATCCGGGAGACTCCTCCGGCGATCAAGAGTTGTTTCTCTACCATCGGGGAGCCCTTCCGGCCGACAGCAAAGCTTTCCTAGCGAGTGTTCTTCAAGTTGTTGCGGAGAAAGTGGAGATCACCGGAGAAAGTGACAGATCTCCGGCACCGGAAGCACCCTTCGACCGAGATCGGAAGCAGATTGACAACCCGCTATTCCGGCCGTGACCGACGGTTCTCCTTCTTGAGTGGTTTTCTCTAAACTTATCTTGTTATAACTAGTTGAATATTTATGTAATGAACTTGAATGATTTGTTTGTCTATGAATGAATTATTTGGTGTTTACATAATCTCCTTTGTATTGCTTTGTGTTACGTTTGCTTACACTCACTCCACTCCATGCACTCCCATCCATTCACATTTGCGTTGGGTTAGCCACGGCTACGAAGATTTGCGAAGATGTGTGTGCGACCCTCAATCGTCACAGTTACTTTCCGTCCACGCGCCTTACGAAGCACGGCATCGCGACCGTTGCATCCATCCCGCCTTGCGAAGCGGAGTTTTGACCCGCATCTCATTTCTGTGTAGTAATTTAGGAAACCAAAATCAAAGCCCTTACTTTTCTTTTAATTTACTCTTGTAATTATTCGCTCAATCTGAAGAGTCAAACTAACCACGCGCATTCCTTGAGAGACGATATGCGGGGACATACTCCCAACTTTATTACCTGTGAGACCGGTGCACTTGCCGAGCACGCGTTACCTTCTCCTTGGAGCTTGAGGATGATGGAGGAGGCCAAGGGCCAAGCCCTCATGGAAAAGTGGAGGTGTACGGAGCTGGAACTCCTTTTGCGGTGGAAAAAGCAGAAAAAATGTACGATCCCTTCGTACTAGGGCGAACTGCGCTTTTATAGAAAAGGATTAGAAAAATGGTCACGCATAGTCGAATGCACGACCGTGCGTAGATCGTGCGATATTAATAATAATGAACAGCGCAGGAAGAAGACCTGGAGTGCCCGTGCGATTTACTCACGCACGGGCAAATCCGCCCGTGCGTCAAAACGCACGGGTAAATATAGAATAGCTAAAAATAAGGCTAAACAGGTTGATCGTGCGATTCCTTCACGCACGGGCACTGCCCGTGCGCAGAGACGCACGATCAACGACAGATCATCAATTTCCTCCTCAGCAAAGGGCGCACGACCACAACCGACCGTGCGCCAACATAACGCACGACCGTGCAATATGCACAGAAATGAACTCAGGATAAAATTGATGAAACGTCCATCTGCATTAGCCACAACAAAGCTGGGAATACCCTTCCAGCACAGGAAATAAAGCAAAAAGAGAATGAGGAGCACGTTGTGCTTACCCCAAACACTAACACATGCAAATGCACACCACAACGGGCCTAAAAGTGCAATTAGCAGGGAATAACAAATATGAATAAAAACATGCCTAAGTGTAGTGCAAAGACTAGAAATACGGCCTAGATGAGCCCATAAATTTATATATAAATGGGACTCATCACACCCCCAGACTTACCTGTTTGCGCGTCCCAAGCAAACAAATCAAGCACTGATTCCCATGCAAATAAAAATTGTAGTTGGCGTAGAGAATTGCAAAGAAAGAGTAAGATGCGAAGTATCATACCCATGCAAATAAAAATTCTGTAAAAGAAGATTTTAACTATACTAACTAATTTACAATAGTATAAATGCGTAAATTGAGATTTATTTGTACTCAGATGGTGAATCATGAAGAATTTATGCGATCGTGCCCGGTGTGAAAGTAAACAAACCACTCGGGAGGGTGTTGCTAAAGACCAGAATTCGGGAATAACTCCGCTGAAATCCATCGACGAAGAGAACCATAAGCTTGCCCGATTACACTCTCTCCACAGCGCTAATGAACTCACTAGGCGAATCAATAGGGCTTTAGGTATACACGAGGCTTAGGTTACGGTTTGGAATACAAAGATAAACATGATGGCTAAACGCAACCCAAAAGAGCTCACAAACGTGCTAAATCATAGCAGCCACAATAACACACGTGTAACAAACCCCCAGACTTGACTTTGAAACCTGGTGTGCACACGACCTACAACAATCAATAACAATAAATGCTTCCATTAAAGCCCTATGGATAAATATACATATTTTTTCTTTTTCTTTTTCTTTTCTTTTTATCCCCAAATCAATTAGCACAATTCTCAGCACATAGACATTTTTTTAAACTTCCACATCAACACTGAAGTTTTGCATCACCGCACTGCATTGGAAAATTACAATTCATAAATGCTTTTAGCTTAATTTTTGGTTGCGACAATATGATTAGCTTTTAGGCTTTGGTGAAGTATGGTGGAGCTGAACCAAAAGATCGGGTAGGCACAAAATAGGCTAGCTATGGTTAGTGCATAGGAAAGGTAGAACAAAGCTCAAGCTTGCCAAAAAGATGGCCTACGTCACGCTCAACTTGCAAATCGTTCGCACCCATGCTTCGAGAGTCGCTTGGGGCAAGTTCTTAGCCCTCGAGAAAGGTAATCCTTCCTCCCGACTCGAGCAACACACAACTAGCGCTCGCTTACACACAACACCGTGCTACCGCAAATTTCGGTCACATTCACCAAATGAGTAAAATAAATCAAAGACTACGCAAGAATACTAATTGTAAATTAGCCGCATAGAGAAAATCTAATTTCACTCACATTTCTATGGAAGCATGCGGATGCGACTAGAGCACTATAAGAGTCAACATCGCACTCCGATTTGCAATTCCTAAGCTAACATCCTATTTCACATTCCAACCAAAATAAGCATGAATGGAAACACACATACAAGTGAGTGCGCTCTCAAGTGGGTGCTTTGTGTGCAGACAAAATGAACAAAATAATCTAGATAAGAACTTCTAGCATGCTAAATAAATGTGCACGTGATTGGGTACACAAAAAGGTCTCCCCCAGACTTAAACTATGCATTAAGATATTCTAAAACAGAGTTAGGGGAAGAGGGTACCCAATGCTCAGCAAGTAAGCATGCCGGAAGCCTGTAGTGAAGCCTTACGAAGAATCACAACCACCGCCTGCACAAATAGAAAATACCTGCAAGGGGGGTGAGCTCCGCAAAAACAACTAAAATAAAACACAACAACTAATTTTTACAGGCGATAAAATAAAAGACAGGAAAAAGTAAGATAACTACTGGGGTTATTGTCATCCCAGCATGACTTATTCAGAAAGGCAAGGGTCTCAGCTAATGGGACTATGGAAAGAGAAGTGGACAGGCAACTGTTCTAATTCCCGTGTCGGTAGCGGGTACCAATACGGTGATAGAACCACTACTCCTCTACCTAAATAATAATACCTGCTAGACACAGGTAGAGGAGAGACAAAGAAAGAGGTGGAGGGAGAGTCCTCCACTCTACTTTCACCAAAATAAATTTTCTTGCCTAGTAAGGTGTCATCTTCAGGGAGGTAGCAGGAGGGGAATACAGTACATGGCATATCCTCTGTGGATGGGGAATTAACCTCCTCACACAAGAAGATGTGCGCAGCACTGAATGGTGCAATTTGCACCACCTCCTGCATAACCTGTGAAGGCTCAACCTGCATAGGCTCGTAAAGGGAAGGAGGATCAAGAAATAAAAGGGAAGAATGACATAAACAATCAAAAATTGGGGGAGTGGTCCCGGTCTCACTCCCATTAGATTGGGGAAGTAAAATAATGTCGGCATTGTTGACAATGTCACAAGGTTCGGTGGGATCAATGGTGACCTTCCCCAGGAGTTGGACTTCCTCCACCGGTGCTGAGGAAAAATCCTCTTCACCTAGAAGGTTGTCCTCCTCCATAGGAATAGGCACAACACAAAGATCGCCTGCCTCCTCTTGCGACGTATCTTCAATAATGTTATCAGAAATAAATGTAATAGAATGCACAATAGGGGGAGGAATAGGGCTTGGAAAAAAATCAAGCACTGATTCCTCACAAAGAATCGAATCTATGCATGGTGATATATGTAAAAGCTAGATGGGCTCAGTCGTGTCAGAGCCTGGATCAGCCACACATCTAGTGACTGTGTCCACATCATACCCTTCAAAGCTTGAAGGTGAAATGGGCACATAACCAGATGTTGAAGGTGTGCTGCCAAAACTAGGAGTCAGGACGATCCGGATATCCGGCTCGTCATCCTCGTCCAATTGGCTAAGGAATGCAGCACAATCCTTCAAGGCATGATCCATGCTCTGACAAAACAAGCACTGCCTTGCGGGCTTCTTTGGCACAGTAGGAGATGAAGCTGAAAAGAAGTGTGAAGGTAAAGGCTCAGCAGAATAGCCATAGGACTTACGCGCACCATATAGAGTACCAGACGAATTCGGTGCTCCATATACTGGGCCTTGAGTGCTAGGGCAATTATCTCCCTTTGGACATCTATCACTAGCATGAGAGATATCTCCACACAAACGACAACGAATATTAAATGAAGCCCACATTGTGTGAAGATAACAAGATTCAAAAGAAAAAACACTATTGTGCAAAATGCTACACCCAACAATAATTTACTAAGCAACCTAAGATAAAACGGGAAAAAGGGATAACAAGAAATAAAATAAAGAAAGGAAGCAATTTACAAATGGAAGGGCTTTTCTCTCAGATTCTCCCTCTCCAGAAAACTCACACGTCTGTGTTCCCCGGCAACGGCGCCAAAAACTTGATGCGCAAATCTTAGCACACCGCTATAGGTGGTAGCAAGACTGCGACATGAAACGACAGTGTACCGATCATTCAAGTAATATAAAATGTGGGAGTGAATCCCCAAGTATCAATCTCGAAGGAACAAAGTAAGGTGGAGTTAATTATTGAGGAAGGACTTGAGATTGAAGTCCTTAAGTCGGATGGGTTGCGGAAACGGGGTGATTTGGCTTTTGGAAAATAAAAGAAAACACTACAACTACTCCTATGCAATGCTTCTATTCAATGCTTTGCTTGGCGGGATGGAGACTACGTAGGCCTTGAGCGCGCTACTTCGAAAGGGAGGATGGACGAGTAGGCAAACGGAATGAGGGTCGCAAGCACCTCTTCGACAAGCACGCAACTAGCAATTGCTAGTGCGGCACAGAACGTGACGGTGGGATGGAGGATGGAATGGGGCGCACCTCATACACACATATAAACAAAAAGATACATTCACATAGACATGAACTAACTTTATAAAGCAGGTCTATATTGTTCATCATCTAAATACAAAGGATCTAACAATTACAACACAAAATACAAAGAAGGGGAAAGTAAGGAATCCACCGAATCCTAAGTTTTGTTGAGGTCTCACAGTTGGCATCGTTGGGTTGTCAATCCGCATCCAAGCTCGGTCCTCAACTGCGTCCGGGGTAGAGAAGGCTGTCACTACCCTCCAATGGCTCGTCTTCTTCGTGTCACGATTCAGCCGCACAACCAAGCTTCCTTCTTTTTGGATGATGGTGGATGAAGAGCTAGATCCTTCTCCTGGAGCTTGAGGATGATGGAGGAGGCCTAGGGGCAAGCCCTCATGGAAAAGTGGAGGTGTACAGAGCTGGAACTCCTTTTGCGGCGGAAAAAATGTACGATCCATTCGTACTAGGGCGAACTGCGCTTTTATAGAAAAGGATTAGAAAAATGGTCACGCACGGTCGAACGCACGACCGTGCGTAGACTGTGTGATATTAATAATAAAGAACAGCGTAGGAAGACGACCTGGAGTGCCCGTGCGATTTACTCACGCACGGGCAAATCCGCCCGTGCGTCAAAACGCATGGGTAAATTCAGAAAAGCTAAAAACAAGGCTAAACAGGTTGATCGTGCGATTTCTTCACGCACGGGCACTGCCCGTGCGCAGAGACGCACGATCAACGACAGATCATCAATTTCCTCCTCAGCAAAGGGCGCACGACCACAACTGACCGTGCGCCAACATAACTCACGTCCGTGCGATATGCACTGAAATGAACTAAAGATAAAATTGATGAAACGTCCACCTGCATTAGCCACAACAAAGCTGGGAATACCCTTCCAGCACAGGAAATAAAGCAAAAAGAGAATGAGGAGCACACTGTGCTTACCCCCAACACTAACATAAGAAAATGCACACCACAACTTGCCTAAAAGTGCAATTAGCCGGGAATAAAAAATATGAATAAAAGCATGCCTAAGTGTAGTGCAAAGTCTAGAAATACGGCCCAGATGAGCCCATAAATGTATATATAAATGGGACTCATCACATGGGCGAAGATGGAATGCTGAGAAAGAACATTTGGAATGGTGACCTGTAGTATTACCAGGATAATGGATAAACATCATTGATCGAACAACAACTTGACCATAGTTGAATCGTTGGAAATGTAAAGTTGCCAGGATTAATCACTTTGGGATGTCTATGTCATATTCTAGAAGTTGAGGACGAAAATTAGATCTTACAAGTTGTTAGTTATTGGGTGTCTACTTATCACCTGGGTGGGGGGGGGGGGGGGTGAATAGGTGTTTCAAATTATCTTAATTCCCTCTTTAGGTGTTCTTGTTTTTTGGCTAATAGATTTAGGGTTTGGTAGAGCATAACACAGAAAGCACGCAAAGACTTATAGAGGTTCCTCAAGACAGGGTGACTTGTGTAGTCCTCTTTCCCTCTACGCCTACCTAGCAGTATGCTAAGCTCGACAAACTCCGCCAATGACTCCGGACCGCAAGCCTTACAACTCGGACCCGCAAGTCCCTACAACCTAGACCCGCAAGCCCCTTCACTGCACCCGAGCCCGCAATCTCGACACTCAGGCCCTCAAGGCCTTCACAACACAGACCCGCAAGTCTTGCTTGCAGCCTATGACCACAAGCCCCTTCACTGAACCCGAGCCTGCAAGCTCGCCACTCAGGCCCTCAATCCCTACACAGCATAGACCCGCAAGTCTTGCCTGCAGCCTAGGCCCGCAAGCCCCTTCACTACACCTGAGCCCGCAAGCTTGACATGTTTGGACCCGTAAGTCACTCTGCCCTGGCCCTCAAGCCTCACAGATCTCAATCCCTCAAGCTTGACACTCGGATCTGAAAATAGATCCCACAACTTTGTCCCGCAAGCCTTACAAAGATTGATTTACAATATTAAACTTCTGCCTGATGGAGATAGGCTTCTTTACTTGAAGAAGATGCTTTTGATGTGAACCTTGACAGTGCAAATATTCTTCAAGCTTCTTGCTCTGCCGTATGTTGACTGGCTATCTTCCTTGAATAATTCCTAACAGTCGATGAGACTTGACTGCAACGTGAAGAACACAGAATGATCGTTTTGTTCTTCCCTTCTTTCTTTCTTCACCGCCGCTTGTACTATTGTATTGCTAGGCCGAATTCTTTTTTGTTCCTTTCTTCTCTCTCTCTTTTCTAGGGCATCACTATTCCCTTTTACAGGAAGGACGAGCTGCTTAACAGTCACATATGATGTCCTTTACTAATAGATGCCCATCCCTCAAGAGCATGCACAGATTGGACAATCAGGCGGCGACATTAAATGCTGACAACGCGTCCTGCTACTTTTGAATCTATCTCGACGATATTTCCATTATTATGACGATATGGACAATATCTCGATGACATGGCTTGTCGATGTCTTGAACTGGTTTCTTCTTCAATTCTTCATCAGATAGTGATATCTCGACGATACGGGACATCACTTATGCACTCATGCTTAAGATGACATGAAGTCATCTAACTGATGTCGGTGAGAACTCCTTGTCTGCTAGATATCGATGTGACCACATTATCTTGTCGACGACATAATTGATAGCATGTCGACAGACTGTACTTCAGTAACTGTCTGTCTTCATATGACCTTCTTTAGTCTTCTCGACGTCACGCCTTCTTTACGACGATGTCTGTTCTTCCTTAGCCTTATCAACATCAAGGCTTCTTGTCGACGATATCTTCGACATCTTTGAGTCTTCTTCTTCATCTCAACTTTCTGATATCATCGTGTAGACGTCACAATGATATCACCATTTTGCCTTGCTCTGCATGTTGTTGACGATATGCTTGATCCTTTTCGAAGACATTAGACACAATCATTCTTCTTTGCTTTGCCCATCATTTCAACGATGTGCCTATACTTATCGATGATATGTCCAACCATTTTTGATGATATTATACTTAGGGAGGTTATTGAAGACCTGGACATATTGTCTTATCTCTGCAAGCATGAACTAGATATGACATTAGATACAATTTGTACTTATCATTGAGCTGAGCACTTCTTCAAATCAGGACACTGCTGGGCACTGTTCCCAACAATCTCCACCTATTTGAATAAGTCATAACCCACTCAATGATAAAGTACATCATAAGCAAATAAGCATATAATGATGACATTGCAGCTATGTTTGAGTGAACACGGAATTTGACAAATATTACTTCATTTATAAATAATTCCTATTGTTTTTAAAGGATTTTGACATTTCTACATTTAGCCCCCTAAAGATTTAGGCATCTATATCTCTGGTGCTCTCATAACAGCTTCACCCTTTTTCTTTCTTGGCACTGGCTTCCTGCTCCTTTTCAGCTTGTCTGATGAAGCATTCAAACAGTTTGGGATGATACTTGAGAGGTTCAGGAGCATCAG
This sequence comes from Dactylorhiza incarnata, assembly GCA_033032865.1. Taxonomy (NCBI): domain Eukaryota; kingdom Viridiplantae; phylum Streptophyta; class Magnoliopsida; order Asparagales; family Orchidaceae; genus Dactylorhiza; species Dactylorhiza incarnata. Next base: position 9,175,960 of record JAWHQI010000068.1, read on the forward strand.
TTTGGATTCTACCTGCTTGCTTGTCCATTCTGTGACTCCTTCTCGATTCTTCTTGATCTTCATATTCAGCCCATTCTTGAGGACTGTATATATTGTATCGTTCACCTTTATTAGCTTTCACTTGCTCCCATGCTTTTAGAAAGATGGATCTGGATTTATTACTCCATCTTTCATAGTCATCCTTTTTCTCCATTTCCTCCCTATACTTTCTCTTCCTCTTTTTTAATTCTTCATCCTCTAGTACTTCCTTCACTTTACCCTTATCAGTGGAAGTATCAGGAATGTCTGCATGTTGCTCTTCAGCAGGGTACTCTTCTGCAGGCTGGTCAAAATGTAGAGGAGGGAGATTCATTGCTTCCCTGATGGTATTTGTGGTCCAGATGGCATGCTCACCACTGGCCTTTTCTATGTTGCTGATAATCAATGTCAGATTGAACCCTAAATTAGATAGACACTTGTAAGTAAGTGCTGTCTCTTTGGCAGTATACTCATGTAGATTCTTCACATCATTTCTCAGGCTCTCAGTTTCAGAAGATAGTTCCCTTTTTAGTTCATTGACCGCAGAGTTAACATAACTTTCAATTTTTAATCGTTGCCCTTCCAGGAGCATCTTTATCTGAAACAATAGTGAGAACTCCACTGGCCTATTCCTTGGAGGTGAACTAGCTTGTCCTGGTTCCTCTTCTTTATTCCCCTCAACCATTGGAGATGGAGATTTTCTGATGGGTGACTGGTTTGGCTCTTTTTCCTTTTCAGGACTTGGCAGATCTCTGCTTGTCTCATTAGCAGAATTCTCTAGCTTCTCTTCTTGGGGATATTTACTTGGGTCCTCTTGGTCTACTGATCCATGATGGACAACATCCTCAGCCCCAATGATCTTATTGATTACTTCTTCCACTTGAGCAGGGAGTTCACCATTTTTCTCCCCCTCAGTCTCAGCATCCTCTTGCTCAGTTCCTACTATTGCCATTGTTTCAGATCCCAGACTTATGGCAGAGGTCTGGAGGGAGAAATTTCTTTTCTCTATAGGCACTTCAGAGTCAGACGAGTCTGAGCTGTTGCCTAATTCACTTTCTTCAGATGATCTTTCTCCCTTCCTCTTCACATCCTCTGCAGTTTCTTGGGAGACTTAGTCAGAGTTTTCTCCCATCTTTCCAGTATCCTGAGGTCCATCCTTCTCATGTGATGGATTTTTACGCCATACTTCTTGTTGAAGCTTTCAGGGTAGGATATCGGTAGATATAGTGATAGTATTCTTCCCAAATTTGGAACTTGAAAGCTGTCTTGAATCCTCTTGTCAATAATCTGACCCCAGTAAGTCTTCTTACTTAGGATTATCCTTGCCATTATCTCGAACATGGACTTGGATATCCTGTCATGCGACCCTACCTTGCAGAGGAGGGCTTTTCCTACAATATCACCCATGAGTTTCACTTGTTGATTGAAATTCTTTCTTTTCAGAGACCCATAGGTCTTGCTGGAGTGACCACACCATTCCAGAGCCCTATGAAGGTCTTCCTGGGTGACCTTTTCATCTTCCTCCCCCTTGGCGAAGGTCGCCAGCTGAAGAACCCTGGCCAACATCTTTGGATTCACCATGACCTTTATCCCATTGATCAAGCTTTTCACAGATGTACCTTTTGAGCCACCCTTGGCATTCGAGTAGAACTCCAGCACTTCCCTTTTTAATATTACTGTTGACTCTGAGAGAGCGAACTCCAGGCCATCGGTGTCTAATAGTTTAATGGCACTCTGAATCTCTTCTGGCACTTCTGAGAAACCACCCCTCACTACTTCGCTTCCTTTATAGAGAAATCCTTCCTTCTTTGGTGCCATTTCTTACTTGATCAGGGAGGATTCTAGTTTAGTCGACTCGTTCACTCTTCGAAGGCGTAGAGAGCACGACGTCTTTTTAGGGCTAATGTAGAAAGTGTTTTAACCTTAAGACATCTGACCTTATTTATAGTTTCTGAGTTGGAAGATGAAGTGTCATTTGTTAAATGTCTGATTAACTCGAGTTAGGCTGTTATGAGTGGTTAACCTCAGGTCTGTTTAAGAGTTCATTGATAATTAGGGATCATCATGACACAAATTCGATGTCGAGGAATCATTCCGACGATACCAATCATCATTTTGACGATATAGTTTTGCCTTCAAAATGATATTGTTCTTTTTCACTCTTTTGTATGATCAGTGCAATGCTTTAGCAGTGCCATACATATGTGCTCCTTGAGTGACAACTTTTGCTTACTCAAGTAAAAATTAACTTTAACAAAATGATAAAAATGAGGTTATGTATTGAACATCAATATAGTTACCTTCACCTTAGCTTTTATATCTTATTGAGCTAGTAGCTCCCCCTTGATGTGATGTTTCTCTTATCTATATTTTTAGCTCCCCCTTGACCAGTTCATCTTGGCATGTGGTGAGGTTTTCCTTAGTCCAGAGTTAAGCCTCGATCACTTATTGTCCATTATCCTGGTTTGCTTTTGATTGGCTAAATGGACTTCCCTGCAAGACAGATTTAATATCCCTTAGGAACCCAAGGTGACTTGGGTCCTAGGTTCTTGTTAGCATAATTAGGAATTCTTCTACTCACCTCAGCCTTTCCAGGAGGTCTCTCCTTTACACTAGGCACACTAGGGTTGTGCCAACAGTCAATGGCAAAGTGTCCCACTTTACCACAACACCAACCTTCATGGATGTTGTACCTTCTTTTCTGAACAATTTTTGAGGTGGGTGGAGAATCACAATGCTTATGTTCAGTAGAGAACGCAACAACATTCTTCTTATCTCTCTCAGCCAAGGGCTGACTAGCTGCTCTAGTATAGCTATTTCTTCTTGACTTTATCTGTTGGTCAGCAACAAATGTCAACTTGGTTGCTGACATGGTGTTGATGGCATCAGATATGATCAAGTGAGAGTTGATTATACTAGTGCTACTAGCCTACTTCTTATCTGGAAGAGATTGAGAAGGTGTTGCTCCTTTACCTTTGAAGGTGGGGGCTGAGGAACCAAACACAAATGTTCCATGATGGGCCATTTGGATTTCCTCATGGGGAGCCTTCAATGCACTCATCCCCATGCCCTTTCTCCTCCCATAGTTAAGAGCATTTCCCAAGCTACTGGAGTTTCCATTCATCCAGTGACCATGGACACTGTCCTGGTCATATTCGTTAGAGGGAAGCACTACATTCTGAAAGGTTGTATGAGGCTTAACTTTAGTTTTGCCCTTTTTTTTCATTCCCAACATCTATTGCCCCTTCATTGAAACCCAATCCCCTCCTATTTCCATAGGAGGAGAAGGTGCCTATGATGGTCAGTATAGTTTTGGGCATAGAGAATTGAGCCACTAAGCTTCTTTCCTTAAGAAGATCATTCTCAAGTTTCCTAATGAGTTCTTCCCTTTGGTTTCTTTCATCCTGAAGCTTTCCAATGATCTTCTTGAGCTTACAGGAATTGGTGCCCCCATTGTGGGACATACCCATTTCCTCACTCATTTTAGCCTTAATGGGTCTGAGTGATTCTAGCTCCTTAGCTTGCTTCTTAACAAGCATCTTGCTCATTATCAGAGCAGCCAAGAGATCACCAAACTGATCTATTAGATCAGCATGGTTCTTATCTTTGCATGATGAGCAGCCTTCTTCATCATTTTCAGAAGATGAGCAATCATCTGATGCACTCGTGGTCTTCTGAATTGAAGCAGTGGGTAAAGGTGTGTGAGTGATGCATACCTCATCATAATGTGATTCATCATGATTTTCTTCATCTGATAGAGCCATCAACCCATAGACCTCCTCATCCTCAAAGTCACAGTCTGTGAGAGTCAAGGGTGCTCTTATTCTTCTTCTGACCACTGAGCATTCTTCATCTTCAGATTCAGTGTCTGAGATAATCAGGGGTGCTCTGATCCCTGTACTTCTTTCTTCTTTGATATGAGAAGAACTCAAGCTGCTTTCACTTAAGGATCTGAACTTCCTGATGTCAGATCCTTTATCATTCTCCATAGAGTTAGGATATGATAATTAGTAGATTTGATACACCCAAGAGCAGATCTGTTCAAGTTGTTAAGCTTTTCTTCGAACAACCTCGCATTGATACCACTTGCTAGTTATTGGGTGTCTACTTATCACCTAGAGAGGGGGGGGGGGGGGGTGAATAGGTGTTTCCAATTATTTTACTTCCCTCTATAGGTGTTCTTGTTTTCTGGATAATAGATTTAGTGTTTGGAAGAGCATAACACAAAAAGCACACAAAGACTTATAGAGGTTCCTCAAGATAGGGTGTCTTGAGTAGTCCTCTTTCCCTCTGCGCCTACCTAGCAGTGTGCTATGCTCAGCAAACTCCGCCAATGTCTCCGGCCCGCAAGCCTTACAACTCGGACCCGCAAGTCCCTATATCCTAGGCCCGCAAGCACCTTCACTGCACCCGATCCCGCAAGCTCGACACTCAGGCCCTCAAGCCCTTCACAACACAGACCCGCAAGTCTTGCCCACAGCCTAGGTCCGCGAGCCCCTTCACTGCACCCGAGCCTGCAAGCTCGACACATTTAGACCCGCAAGCCCCTCTGCCCTAGCCCTCAAGCCTTGTAGATATCAAGCCCTCAAGCTTGACACTCAGATCTGAAAATAGATCCCACAACTTTGGCCCGCAAGTCATACAAAGATTGATTTACAATATTAAACTTCTGCCTGATGGAGATTGGCTTCTTTACTTGAAGAAGATGCTTTTGATGTGAACCTTGACAGTGCAAATATTCTTCAAGCTTCTTGCTCTGCCGGATGTTGACTGGCTATCTTCCTTGAACAATTATTAATAGTCGATGAGACTTGAATGCAACTTGAAGAACACAGATTGAGCGTTTTGTTCTTCCCTTCTTTCTTTTTTCACCGCCGCTTGTACTGTAGTATTGCTAGGCGTTATTCTTTTTCGTTCCTTTCTTCTCTCTCTCTTTTCTAGGGCATCACTGTTCCATTTTATAGGACGGACGAGCCACTTAATTATCACATATGATGTCTTTATTGATAGACGCGCATCCCTCAAGAGCATGCGCTAATTGGACAATCAGGCACCGGCATTAAATGCTGACAGCGCATCCGACTAATTTTGAATCTGTCTCGATGATATTTCCATTGTTAGGACGATATGGATAATATCTCGACGACAGGTCTTGTCGATGTCTTCAACTGGTTTCTTCTTCAATTCTTCATCAGATTGTGATATCTCGACGATACAAGACATCACTTCTGCACTCATGCTTAAAACGACATGAAGTCATCTAACTGATGTCGGTGAGAACTCCTTGTCTGCTTGATATTGTTGTGACCACATTATCTTTTCGACGACATAATTGATATCATGTCTACAAACTATACTTCAGCAACTGCCTGTCTTCATATGACCTTCTTTAGTCTTCTCGACTTCACGCCTTCTTTACGATGATGTCTATTCTTCCTTAGACTTATCGACGTCAAGGCTTCTTGTCGACGATATCGTAGACATCTTTGAGTCTTCTTCTTCATCTCGACTTTCTGATATCGTCGTGTAGACGTCACAATGATATCACCATTTTGCCTTGCTCTGCATGTTGTTGACGATATTCTTGATCCTTTTCGACGACATCAGACACAATCATTCTTCTTTTCTTTGCCCATCATTTCAACGATGTGACTATACTTGTCGACGATATGTCCAGCCTTTTTCGACGATATTATACTTAGGCAGGTTATTGAAGTACTGGACATATTGTCTTAACTCTCCAAGCATGAACTAGATATGACATTAGATTCAATTTGTACTTATCATTGAGCTGAGCACTTCTTCAAATCAGGAACACTGCTGGGCACTGTTCCCAACACAAGTTATAGTAATTACTGAAAGTTCTTGTGGTTTGGGGCATTCGGAAGTGATCAACTTTTGATTTGTTTAAAAAAATCACACCCTATCATGATAGAAAATTTTAACTGCAACGATAATCCTCAAACCTTGGAAGCTATGATGATGAATAACCGGAGATCTTAAACCATAAATTATTGGATTTAGAATATAAAATTTACTGTTACTATGGTAAGAACGATCTAACCCTAATCTTACCTTAGACCATATGAAAGTGACCAAGATTAATATATGGTAAGTGATAGGAATTTGGAGACATAAAAGTGATGATATTTCCTTGATGAAATGGAATTGTAAAAAATCTTAGGGTTTCAAAAGATTTTACCCGTATACCTTATGAATCAAATTCCACATCAAAAATGATTAGGAGTCATCTTACAAACATGGATACTAACAATGATTGGTTAACATATACTCATAAGAGTTCACGAGTGCACCCCCTTAAATTTTGAGGATTGGGAGTCATCTTACAAACATTGATACTAATAATGACTGGTTAGCATATACTCATAAAAGTTTACGAGTACACCCCCTTAAAATTTGGAGGATAATTGAAACATAGCTTGATCAGTTCCATCCATGTTAAAAATAGGATAAGTTGTAGAGTTGAAATGATTAATTACCCGGACGAATGGGAAGGAATAAGAATCTGAACATGTAGAGAAACTTTATAGAGGTGTTGCCTACCCATACAAACAAGAGCTTTAGTCATCGAAAAATGGTGTATTCCGGAGTTGTATGTCCTCGGAATAATGAAAGACGTCATAGGTTTTGTGATGCACGATGAAGGCCAAGTGCAAAAGTCTTTGTAGGACAACCACATTCACTGCCCAGGTTGGAGTGGAAGCTCGAGGATATAATTATGGATTTCATACACAGGTTACCACATCACCACTTCAGGCATAAGTTCTTTTAGAACATCAAGGATAGATTGACCAAGGTAGTTAGGGTCACCCCGGGCCAGAAGGATGCTCCCGTTGGTGTTTGATGGGATTTGTTGAGCATTTTGTCCGTTATTAAGGTGTGACCAGGACGATCATGTCAGATTGGGATGGATGGTTTATGTCCAAGATGTGAAGATCACTCCAGGCTTATCTAGGCTCCTGGATGACGTTCAACACAGCTTTCCACCCTCAGAGGGACAGAGGCGCAAAATTCCACCATCATTGATCCAGAATGAGGATTTAAAGACACTCGACTCTGAATTTGTGAAGGACACAGATGCCCAGGTGCGACTGATTCGAGTTAGGATGCTGGAAGCCCAGAACAGACAGGACAAGTATTACGATGCGTTACATCGTGCAATAGAGTTCTAGGTTGGAGACCAGGTGTTCTTGAAGATACATCTGATGCATGGAGTCTCGCTGGTACGCGGGCGAAAGAAGCTCAGTCTAAGATAAATGGGGCTCTACAGGGTCCTGGAGTGGATCGGCCCGTTTGCTATAGACTGGAGCTACCGCCGGAGGTAGCGGGTTTGCATGATGTCTTCTATGTCTCCTCCTTTAGTAGAGCTCTACTACGGCTGGAGCAGCATATATCTATTACAGATGGCCCGGTAACTTCTGACCGATCAGTTCTCGTGGAGCCGGTCAGGATAGACGATACGACAGTACGAGTCATGCGGCGCAAGATGGTTTTGTAGCTAAAATTCATGTGGTAAAATCATGGACAGGAGAAGCTTATCAGGGATCCACTAGAACTGATGTATCCTAGATAGTCGGTGCTCTTCGAGTCAGGAATAACTTCAATTCTTAGGGGATGCTACGTTCAGTCACTCTCGGTGAAAATCCCGCAAGCCTAGCCTGAATTTTGGGGACGAAATTGTTTTTTTTTTGTTTATTGGGATTTGTAACATCCACCAAACAATTAGACCCCAAGAGTGGTTTTGTCATGACTAGGTTATGACAAAACCCTAGGAAGCTTGAAGAGACCACTTGGCCTTAGTCTTGAAGGGGAAGAGCACCTTGGTCTGCAAATATCAATTTCCAGTCACAAAGCTTAGGGTTGGAATTTAAGGACTCACCTTGACCTCACCATGGCACACCTAACCCCTATGGAGGGTCCCTTAGAGCACTAAGGTCCCATTGGGGTCAACCAAAGTGGTCAAGTTGACCAAAGTCAACCCTAATCTTAAAGTGGTCAAAGTAGCCTAATTAGGGTCAATTGTCCTCCACCATGCCAAATTGACCTTGCCCCTACCTTTTTAAGGATATTTTGGACCTAATGGACAAACAACCCCAAACATGGGGCCACGAATTTGGCCAATTTGACCTAAGTCAACTATAGCCCTATTTTGGTCAAATTGCCCTATTGTGGGACAATTGGCCTCCACCTTGCCAAATTGAACCTAACTAGACCTTCCTAACCCTTAGGGGAGACCAATGGGTCACTAGCCACACATTGGGGCCAACCCAAATGGTCAAATTGACCAAAGTCAACCCCACCCTAAATTTAGGTAAAAATGACCTATTTTGACCTAATCAAGCCCAATCCACTTGGGCTAGACCCAATTTGAAAGTGCACAGTTAACCTCACTAGAATTTTCTCTCTATTAGTGAGAGCTATCAGAGTTTGCAGCAGAATGGCTTCAGAAGCAGGAGAAGATGGAAGCTTGATGGTTGCTGCAGGATTATTTCTCAATTCTCTCTCTTTTTCACTTGGGAGCTTTTCCTCTTTTTCAATATGTAAATGGTGGATCAGTAATTGTTGTTCTCTGTCGACCTTCTCCTTATTTATAGCTCTGTGTATTAAGATAACACTATAGGAGAGAAATCAATTAGTAGACAGAGTATTAGAAAGAGAGAAATATTTCCATAACAATTATATCTATTGAAGGAAAGAATTCATTCTGATTTCAAATAATGTCAATAATGGATTTAATCAAATTATCCAAGAATTTATTAGAGGAAAAGAATGATTCAGAACAGCTATAAAGAATAAATTGATTCCATAAATCAGATCTATAAAAGAAGGAAAGAGATCTGGCGATTTTTGAATTAAACATAGAAATCGACGTGCGTCGATTACTATTCGACGTAAGCGTTGAGTTCCTCCTGGATGGACGTCGAGAGGAGAATAAGGAAGGTGCGTCGACTGAGGTGCGTCGACTTCACTAGATGCGTCGACTAGAAGTCAAAGCTACGTCGACATAGGATACGTCGAATTCTTCTTAAAGTTACTTCGACTCATTCTGAAAGGAATGCTGACACCACTTCGACGTTGCGTCGAATACTATTCGACGCATGTTTACTTAACCTTGATGTTTCTTTCTTAGAATTCATATTCAACTCATTTTCAGGGGTTAAGAGAAATCATTTTCCCAACAATCTCCCCCTATTTGTCTTAACCCTATTTAAAGAGAAATTGTATCAGCATATTGATCAATCACAGCAAAGCATTTAAGCAAGTAGAAGAAAAATTAGAAAAGGAAATCTTATAAACAAACTTCATGTTCAGATCAATCAGTATTATACCATAAATATATCAGTCATTATTTTTAAGACATTTCAGGAGGGGTAGGAGGAGTCTTCCTTTTTCTAGTGAATACAACTGTTTTAAGAGAGGGGGGATGCTCCTTCTCAGCACCAGGTAGTTCACTCAGCTCCCCCTGAGTTACATCAGTTTGTTCCCCCTAGGTTGGAACTTCCTTGGTCGCTTCTACTTCTGCCTCTTCAGTTTCTTTTTCAGTTCCAGCTTCAGTCGTAGCAGTACCTGGCCCCTGAGCTCCTATTTCACCTATCACAATATCTAGCTCCCCCTGAGTTTCAGCTTCTTTATTTTTCTCACCATCTGCCACATCTTCCTTTTCAACTTCATTTTCTGCTCTGCTTACCTCCCCTTGTAACAGTACCACTAGATTTGCAGCTTCTCTTGCTATATTGAGTACCTCTATTATTTGTTCTTCAGAATGTAGCTCAGGTACTATCTCATTTCCAATTGTCTTGAGCAGTGCAAGACTATCAGTTTTTGAGGTAGGAGGTGACTTGTGGGAGAGAGATTTAGGAGTGGAGGGCTTCTCTTCATATAGCTTCTCCCCCTTCTTGACCTTCTTTGCCAAGTAGGTTAAGAAAGACCTGGTTACTTTAGAGGAAGAGAGAGAGGTCTTTAGACTGTGCACAGAGGCACTGACCCCATCTATTTGGGTGTGCATGTGTAGGATATAGGAATGAACCTGGGAGCAGTGCTCATCCAGCATTGCTTGGAATGTTTGAGCTGCTGATGCAATGCACTAAGTGAGGAGAGCTTCAGTGGATGCAGATGGTTCATGTTGTGGTTGGTGATGAGGAGAGAGTGGTGGAGGTGGTGATGAAGCTGGAGAGAAGTTAGTTGATACATGAGGTATGGGTGATAAAGGAGGTGGAGAGGATGAGAAAGTATGAGGAGGAAGAGATGGAGAAACTACTGTTTGAGCAGGTGTTTGAGAAGATGTAGGTAGAGGAGGGGTTGTGAGAGTGGTAGAGACTAGTGGAGTAGATGATGGTGGTAGAGAAAGATTGTCTCTTTGAGGAGGAGGAGGAGATGGATGAACAGGAGAGTTAGGAGGAGATGGAGTCTTTTCCGAAATGGAACCAAGCTTAGGGATTTGCCTGGTTCATTTGGAGAATAGAGCTATTGACATCCTTTTCCCTGGAGGAATAGGAATTCCTTTTGACCTACATAGGTCAGGGAAGGAGTGGAAGAGAACTTGACTCATAATCCTCATATATGCATTTTCTTTGTGTGAGTATTTAGAGCTTATCATCTTGAGCAAGCACGTGGCCCAGTCCACCTTCTTCTTCAGCACCAAGGCCCCCATGATATTCAGTTGCTGCTTGGGCACTGCATCATGGGCTGAGGTCTTGCATAGCAGGCTTTTTCCTACTATATCTGCTAGCAATCTGTACTCCTCAAAAAAGTCTATTTTCTTTAGATGGATTGGTCTATCTTTTGAAAACTTCATGGTGGTTAGCAGATGCTTGATTTCATCAGGTGTGAGGTCTATAGAATAATCACCTAATAAGGGAGTGATGAAGACTTATTTAGTTATTCTTTAGAAGCTGATTTTCTTTCCCTATTTTCTTTGAACAAAGATAATATTAGGGTGTACCTGATGGAAGATCAACGGTTGTCCTAATGTGTTCTGCAGATATTGAGACAGGTGTCTCATGGATTGTTCCTTGGATTTCTCCTTGTTCAGATATCTGAACATGAGTCATCAGCTCTCTGAGCTCTGTTTCCAGGAGCTTGCATCTTGAGGAGATGAGCTTATCTAGTCCAACTTCAGTGAAAAGAGCAATGATGCTCTTGTAGTTTTCTGCGGCGGCTTGGAAATATTCAAGGTCAATGTCGAAACCAGAGTTGGTCTTGGGAGCCATTTTAGGTCAGTGAGAGAGAGAGAGAGGAAGAAATTGACTGGACTGAGGAGCAAGAAGGATGAAGGATGCAGAGTAGTGAAGGTTTCTAACTGAAGAGTCTTTTTAAGTCAGGTGAAACGTCGAAATGCGACACTATTCGAGGCTTATTCGGTACTTCAGTGGATGTGACCGAAATTATTTTAGTATTGCCGCTCGTTTTCATAAAATCGACGTTACGTCGAGTGGAATTCGACGTAAGCATCGATACAGCCCGCGTTAAGATGTTAGGGTTTCGTATCAACGTATGCGTCGATTGGAATCGACGCATGCGTCGATTTCACTTATTGAGTTGAGTCATCGACGGTGCGTCGATTAGAAGTCGACGTGACTTTTAATTTTCCCACAAAAAAAAATCTAGGTGTTTATTTCTTTTTATCTCTTCCTAATCCTAGAGGTTTCTAAGTTAGTCTTGGACTAATTTTCACAGATAGTTTGATTGATTGTGCCAACATTGTTTGGAAAGGTGGCCAGTTTTGTTACATATGTAGCACTTGATTATCTTAGTATTGTGAGAATTTGAGTTTAGAGAGGGATAGAAGTGTTGATTAGGATAGAAAGTTTGATTTAGATGGGAATTTTGGTTCGGATAGAAAGTTTGGTTAGGATAGAGGTGTTGATTAGGATAGAAATCATGATTAGGATGAATGGGTCCTGAATAGGGGTTATGATGGAAGGTTTTTGGAGGATAGGCATTTAAGTTGCTCTGAGTTTTTATGCGTCGATATCTATTCGACGTATGTTGATAGTTGCGTTGATTTATATTCGACGCTTTCTCCAAATAGCGTTGATCTGGTATCGATGCATGAACAAAGTTGCATCGATTTGATGTCGACGTACTTTTATTCAAGCGTCGAGTTGAGGTCGAGGCATCTGAGAGATTGCGTCGAGTAGAATTCGACGCACTATCATTCATATGTCGATATGAAGTCGACGCAACTGTATCTTTATAAATTTTCTTTTTCCCTTTTTCTGATTTGGCTCTTTTATGTATTGTTTCTTTTGGCTTAGTTGCTTCTTCAGATAAAGTTTGAGAGTTATCAGCTGAATAATATGATGTTTCATCAAATTGTTTTATTTCCTTGAGGGAGTCTTCTTCCTTATTTAGTGAGTCTTTTTCTTGGTTTGATTTGATAGGTTTGGTGAATTTTACAGGGATCATCCAAGCAGGTTTGTTGGATGGAATTTGGCTGGTTGACGGATCAGCCCCTAGACCAAGATTTTTATGTCTCCTTGTTTGTTGTTCAGTGATTTCCTTGAGAGTTTGGCTTCTCATTTTTATTGATTCTTAAAAAGCTTTTGCCTGGGATACCTTATCCTTAATGAGCTGGTTTTCTATTCTAGCCCTTTCTACCTCCTTTTCTATGATGTTAGCCCTTAATTCATAATTTTTAGAGCATTTAACTTCTCTATTTCTTTGGTTTTTAGCCATATTAATTTGTTCTTTTAGATCCTTAATTTCTTGTTTAGCTTTTAGTTGATCTAGACACATTCCCATAAAATCATTTCTGAAATTATCACTTTGAAAATCTATTTAATCCAAAATGCTTACCTCATCCTTATCCTCAGAATCCTCTATGAGAATAAGGCTATTTTCTCTTTCATCTTCAGAAGATATGCTTTCTTCTGATCCTGTCTCACTCCATGATTTGGCACCATCATCTTTCTTTGAGCCTTCAAGTGCCATTAAGCATAGGTCTTCTTGCTCAGGCTCTTCATTGTCACTCTTAGAAGAGGAGCTGTCCTCAGAGTCTGTTTCACTCCAGGCTTCTACAATAAAGCCTCTTTCTTTCTTCTTCCCCTTTTTCTTGGGATCTTTCTTTTTCAGATCTTTCTTTGTCTCACCATTTTCTGGACATTCTGGAACAATATGTCCATATTTCCTGCAAGAATAACAAATAATTTCTTTAGTAGGAGTTTTGTCATACCTTGGTTTTGTCTCTCTCCTTCTTGATCCATCTGTCCTGACCCATTTCTTGAATTTTCTGGCCAGAAAACTAAATAGTTCTTCTTCAGTGACAGAGCTTCCTTCTTCTGTTGCTTTTAATGCTATGTTCCTGTCTTTTGAAGAAGTTGGGGTGTTTTCTCTTCTCTTCTTCTCTTCTATGGTTTTCAGCAGTTGCTCATAGGATCTGAGTTTTCCTAAGAGAGCATCTGTTGAAATTTCCCTTTGTCCTCTTGTGTCTCTTATTGCCCATATCCTTGAGTCCCATGAACTTGGGAGACTCATCAGCAATTTGTCATTGATCTCTGTGAGAGAGATTTCTCTATCCAAGTCCCTTAGTTGATTGATGATCAGACTGAATCTGTCATACATCTCAGAGATGCTTTCTTCATTCTTCTTTTGGAAGTTCTCATATTGAGAGATTAATAGAGCCTTCCTATCTTTCCTTTCATCAGCAATTCCTTCTACCATCTTTATGAGAGCCTCCCAAATTTCTTTGGCTGATTCACAATCAACAACCCTTTGAAAGATTTCATCAGAGAGGGTTGAGACCAGAATATTTACAGCTTTTGCATCACATGTTCCTACCTTCTTCTCTTCAACTGTCCACTCAGCCTTTGGGACAAGTGTTTGAGTCACTTCACCACTTGAGTCTTTTCTATAAGGCTTGGGAGGACCTGTCAAGAAAACATTAAATAATTCTTCATCAATAGAATTCATATAAATCCTAATTCTTGTTTTCCAAACTGCAAACTTTTCAAGATTGCACATTGGTGGTCTGGTGGAAGCATAATCTTTGATTTGTGCCATGTGAAAAATAATTTTTAGAAATATATATATATAAAAATAAGAGGTAGGATCTTTTTGATCAAGGAGTTAACCTTTTTAGATCAACCTCCCTCTGATACCAATTGAAAGTGCACAGTTAACCTCACTAGAATTCTCTAGATGGGGGGTGAATAGAGATTAAAAATATTTTGTGCAATTATATATATATATATGTGTAGTGATCACAGATTAAGGCTTCCCACACACCAACAAGAATTAAGCAAGTAAAGAAAGTAAATGCAAGAAAAGAAATCACAGCACAACACAAGGAAATATAGTGGTTCCCCAAACTTTGGGTAGTCCACTCTTCTACCCCCTTTGGTAGGAATTCACTATCTTGCACTGAGTCTTTTGATAAGGAGACTCTTAGAACCACCCCGAGTCTTTTGATAAGGAGACTCTTAGAACCAACTGAGTCTTTTGAAAAGGAGACTCTTAGAACCAGTACAATTGAATTTTTTGAAGAGAGATTCTAAAAACTCTTTTACAGTATTTGAGAGTGAAATGAATGTAAAGAAGAAAGAGAAGTAATATAAAGACAAGAAGGAATCTTCTTTCTAGCAAGAAGATTGGAAGCACAAGAAGTAGTGAATGAAATCTCTTCTATAGTGAGAAGGAGATTTGTAGCTTTTCTCTCTTTTAGTGAGAGCTATCAAAGTTTGCAGCAGAATGGCTTCAGAAGCAGGAGAAGATGGAAGCTTGATGGTTGCTGCAGGATTATTTCTCAATTCTCTCTCTTTTTAACTTGGGATTTTTTCCTCTTTTTCAATATGTATATGGTGGATCACTTATTGTTGTTCTCTGTCGACCTTCTCCTTATTTATAGCTCTGTGTATTAAGATAACACTATATGAGATAAATCAATTAGTAGACAGAGTATTAGAAAGAGAGTAATATTTCCATAACTATTATATCTATAGAAGGAAAGAATTCATTCTGATTTCAAATAATGTCCATAATGGATTTAATCAAATTAGCCAAGAATCTATTAGAGGAAAAGAATGATTTAGAACAGCTATAAAGAATAAATTGATTCCATATAAATCAGATCTATAAAAGAAGGAAAGAGATCTGGCGATTTTTGAATTAAACATAGAAATCGACGTGCGTCGATTACTATTCGACGTAAGCGTCGAGTTCGTCCTGGCTGGACGTCGAGCGGAGAATAAGGAAGGTGCGTCGACTGAGGTGCGTCGACTTCACTAGATGCATCGACTAGAAGTCAGAGCTACGTCGACATAGGATACGTCGAATTCTTCTTAAAGTTACTTCGGCTCATTCTGAAAGGAACGTTGACACCACTTCGACGTTGCGCCGAATACTATTCGACGCATATTTACTTAACCTTGATGTTTCTTTCTTAGAATTCATATTCAACTCACTTTTCAGGGGTTAAGAGAAATCATTTGCCCAACACAATTGGAGTGGCCCAATAACTTCAGGGGCCTGATATCTACTCAAGGGGCCATACGATTTATGTAAGTGATGAGTAGGAGAGATAAAGTGCAATTTCCCCAATTTTGAAGAGAGAGAAAGAAGAAAGAGAAGGCCATTAATGGCCATGGGAGGCCAAGGGCCTTCCCTCTTCATCTCCAATGGCTTTGTACTTCCCCCTCATCAGTTTTGAGGAGTTTAATAGCCATGGCCGGCCACCCAAGTGGCTGATTTAATGGGATTTCAGTTTTGGCCAAAAATTCTTAATTGCCATTAATGGTGAAATTGGAGGTTTGACCTCTCCCCCTTCCACAAGTGGCTCTGTAAAAAGCTTCACAATGCTGTGAGGATGAGTTTTCCCCACTCACCTGAAGATTTCGAGCAACTTGGTGTAGAGGTTTTAACGGCTCCAAAGCTTAGTTTCGACAATGGAGGACCACCCAATCGCCAAGGCTTCAAGGCTCCACAAAGGTCTGGTTCTTCTCCTCTTCTCCAGTGGATAGATCCACATCTACTGCTTGCAAGTTTTAAGGCCAATTGGCCCTAGATCATGTTGGCTGAAAACTCCATTTTTGGGTGGTTTTCTTATTGCCTACACCGCCGATTCCAGCCATCACCGGCCTGCCGAGACCTCCTATCGCCGGCCACCACCTCATGGAAGGTTGTGGTGGCAATGGCCGGCTGGGGAGGGGCGTGGGTGGCTAGGAAAACCAAGGTAGAAAGGCTATAGGTCGGGGCAATCTCCACCATTGGCTAGAGGAGGAAGATGAAGGGATGCATTCAATTTTGCTTTAAGATCTGTGTACAGATCTTGTGTTACTATAATTGACATTTATATTTTTTGTCCCTTTACTGGCTGTTGTTAGAAAGACATATAGAAACTACTTGGGTCCCTCTACAGGAAAAGTGGTCAACACCAAACTTGTAGCCCCTGAAGTCTACTTTAATTTATAATTATTTTCATCCAATTTGGGTCAGTGGTCTGACCACAGCACTCAAAGTAGTGCAACATAAATAAAGGGTTGACTAGAGCTTGATCTATGTGCCCCCATCAATCCAACCATCCAAATGACTTGAAAATTGGAACATAGGCTAATTATATCCACACCCTGAACGAGAATTTTTGGAGGGCATTTTTCTAAGGTTTTTGCATACATTTAATAATCCATTTAATAATTAATTATAGGGTCTAATGACCTCCAAACCCTTCCAAATTTTGGTGGGTGGTCCTAAGAGTAATGATATGTCTATGGTAAAAATTTCATCCCAATTGGGATTGATTTGGTATGGTATTTAATTAACCCAAGATTGACTAAACTCGGGGTTAAAAGGTTAAAAGTGCACTTGTTGTATTAAGTGGTGAAATCTCACCAAATTGTTATGAATCCATGGCAATTGACTTAATATCACATAAAACACCTCCACCAATGATTTGGGGTGATTTGGGATGGATATGCCCTAGAACCCTAGTTCTAACCATAGGGTTGCACATTGAGCCTTGTGAAGGACATAGGGTCATATGTGCTTGAATGGTCATGGAACTTGGTAGATAAGTTCATAGGGTGTAAATATGCCCTAGGTAATTTTATGAGAATTTTTGGAACACTTTGCCCCCTCTGAATTAGGTTATAACCAATTAGGGAACTTTCATATAAGAGGAATCTACATTCTCATTTTACCTTAAATATTGATGAAAGTTTGGTAGTGCTCATATAATCATGTTATAAATCTCTGGTAATTTTTGTGTAATTTTTGAATTGATTGATTTAGTACTTCATTCACAAGTCAACTATTTTGCCTTAAGATTATGATAAATAAATAAGGGCCAAAGATACTCTTGAAAATTGTGAAACTTGGTGATAGGACATTTTAGGGCATTATAAAGCTCTGTGAATTTTTGTATAATTTTTGGAAGTATTTATCAGTAGGTTACTTCACAATACGTTCTAGTTGGGATTTCCTTGAAGTATTTATTCATGTGACAAAATGATTTTGAAAAATTATGAAACTCAGTCAGTAAACTTTTCTGATCATTATAGAGGCCTGATAAATTTACGATAATTTTTGGATAAGTATTTTTGGTGGTTCCTTCATTAGCCACCAATTTTGGAGGATTGTTCAATAATATAATTAGAGGCCATTACCTTACTGTAAAATTATGATATTCTGTATTTGCTGTTATTTTGATATCATAGATTTTCCACAAATTTGTGTAGGCCATATCATACGAAGATCTTACACTTCATGTTCAATTTCATACTTACCAATTTTGGAGAAATTAGAGTAAATGCCAAATAAATAATGAAAATTATGACCTTTTGGATTTAGTCTTATAATATCATGATAGACTTCCAGTAATAATCTTAGGTCATGCAGATGATTATTTGGAGTACCTCCTCTCATGTAACTCATGAAGTCCATTTGGTCTGCATATAGTAAAATCATAAAATTGTCATGGTCAGTCCTAGTCCTGACCACAGTACATTGTAAGTCATTCTGAATTGCCTTGACATGGTTTATAAAAACATTTAATGTATCTGATTTCTTAAGGAAGAAAACCCATGTATATTTTGAGTGATCATCAACAATCATCAAAGTACAAACTTTCCACCTAGGCTTTGAATTGGCAAAGGGCCAAACAAGTCCATGTGCAATATATATAGACATCTTTCAGTATCTTTGGAGCCAATACATTTAAAGGGGCCCTTGTTTGCTTATCCTTTTGGCAAGCATGACATGGACTACTTTTAATACATTTCAAGTTTGGACTATTCCTAACATGGTTTTTAGAGAATAATATATACATTATCTGGTAGTTAATGTGGGAAAGTCTCTTGTGCCATTAAACACAAAAAGACTCACTTTTATTAGCCACAAGTCATATTGATGATAGATAATTATTGCAGATAAAATATAAACAGTAAACATTCCCACTCATAGTGCCTGAGAGAATGGTCTCTAAGTCATTAGACTTTTTGATCAAGCACTTGTCATTGTGGAATTCAATGACATAGCCTAAGTCACATAGTTGACTTATGCTTACAAGGTTATGTTGTAACCCTTCAACATAAGCTACCCTTGTGATTGAAACTATGCCATTAGAGATCATACCATATCCTTTGGTGATTCCCTTTTCAGATCCACCAAAGATGACTTTAGGTCCATTCTTCGCAGTTGTGTAGTCCTGTAGAAGACTTCTGGTACCTATCATGTGCCTTGAGCACCCACTGTCCAAGTACCATATTTGTTTAAGACTGGTACTTTAACTAACCTGAAAGTAGGAATTTAGTTACCCATAGGAGACCAAATGATTTTGGGTCCTAGGTCCTTGTTAGCATGATAGAATGATCTCACACCTGCTGCACCCTTTGTAGGAAGGCTCTTCTTTGCACTTGGCACATTGGGATTGTGCCAACAGTCTATGGCAAAGTGTCCCACCTTACCACAACACCAACATTCATGAATGTTGTATCTCCTTTTCTGAACATGTATTGTGGAAAGAGCATCAATATGCTTGTGTTCAGGAGGGGAGAAAGCAACAGTTTTCTTGTTTCTTTCAGCAAGGATTTGGCTGAATGTTAATCTGTGAATAGTCTTAGCAGCCTTTGCCTTAATGGCATCAGCTTGCTTTGGCTTGAGATCAAGGCAAGATTGGATAGCATCAGACACTAAGCAGCAAGACTTGTTTACAGATTTGATAGCAGTCATGTTCTTAGCTGGAATGAACTTGGAAGAACTGGCTTCATTACTCTTGAATGATGGAGCTGAAGTACCAAATACAAATGGTCCAGGTTGGGCCATTTGAATTTTCTCATGGGGAGCCTTCATACCACTCAAGCCCATGACCTTTCTTCCACTGTGGGAAGGACTATTTTCCTACCTATAGGAGCTTCCATTCTTCCAGTGACCATACATGTTGTCATGGTCATACCTGTTAGAGGGAAGTAATACATTTTGAAAGGTGGTTTGAGTCTTAACCTTAACCTCGCTCTTTTCTCCACTCCCTTCTCCTACTTCCATTTTATTGAACCCTAGTCCTCTTCTATTGGTTTGAGATGAAAAAGGTGTCAATAATGGGAAACATAGATTTGGGCTTGGAGAATTGAGCCACTAGGCTCTTTTCTTTGAGAAGCATCACCTCAAGGTCCTTGATGACCATGTTCTTTAGGGAGATGGTGCTCAATTGAGCAATTGTTATCCCCTTTAGATGGCATAATTCTCTACACATTTGAGCCACCATGGAGGGTGACTCAGCGCACTCGTTCTCAGCCAACTTAAGGGAAGCAATTTCTTGGTCTTGCCTCTTGGCCAACTTCTTGCTCTTTTTCAGAGCTTCCAAGAGTGCACCATATTTGTCAATTAATTGATTGTCATCTTCCTCAGAATCTGAATCACTTTCACCAATTGATGAAGGTGCTTCAGATTCTGGGTTTGTCTCTTAATCAGAAGAAGAGATGGAATGAATTAGTACATGTTAATTGTCAGAATTGTTCTGACTTGCTTACTCATCAGTGATGGCCATAAGGCCTAGCTGATCTTGTCCTCTTCATCCTCCTCAATATCACTGTCTGAGTGTGATAGAGGGGCCCTGATTCCAATCTAGGAAGCAGGAAGATCTTCATTCTCTTCTGCTGCAAATAGCCCAATGTAGGCTTCCTCTTCATCATCTGAATCTGAAGTAGAGGATTCAGATTCACTCCAGCTCTTCTCTTTCTTTGCTAGGAAGGATTTTTCACCCATCCTTTCCTTTTGGTGATGATGTACTTATCACCCTTCTCCATCCTCTTGACTGGACAGTCAGCAATGACATGTCCAGGCTTGCTGCAGTAATAACATATGATATTATTTGAAACATGTTTACCAGGTTTAGATTCATACCTGCTACCCTTAGTGTGTTGCCTTTCAAATCTGCTGTGGTCCTTCTTGGAGTGTGAGGAGGAGGAGGTCTTGTTCTTCCACTGATTCCTCCTCATCATCTTCTTGAACTGCCTTGAGAAGGCAGCAAACTCCTCATCAGATTAGGAGTTATCTGAAGTCTGCTCTCAGACTTATCAAATTCAGCACTCCTTCTTGGAGGAGACACCATCCTGGCCATGCTCTTCTTGGAGCTGTCAGATTTGAGAGAAACAACTCTCTCCCTTGCATGAGCCCTTGTGGAAGTGTCCTCTTCCTTCCTTGCAGACAACTACATCTCATAAGAGAG
Organism: Dactylorhiza incarnata; assembly: GCA_033032865.1. NCBI lineage: Eukaryota > Viridiplantae > Streptophyta > Magnoliopsida > Asparagales > Orchidaceae > Dactylorhiza > Dactylorhiza incarnata. The sequence goes on from JAWHQI010000068.1 coordinate 9,196,655, forward strand.
CAGCTTCCCAAACAGTGTATGGGTGGGAGTTTCACCGAGCTTTGCCACTTCCCTGATGGCACATATCTTTGTGTCCCAGTCTCTAGTTAAAGATCTTAGGAACTTGTCGTTAAGTTTATAGTCACTAAATGTCCTTTCATAGGTTCTTAGTTCATTGACTATCCTAAAGAACCTTCCATAGCAGATGGAAATGCTTTCCTGGCTCAGCTGCCTGAAAGCTTCATATTCTTGATTGAGGAGAGATTTTCTATCATCCCTCACCTCAGTTGTCCCTTCCATATACACCACTAGTGTATCCCACATTTCCTTAACTGTTGTGCAGTGTACTAAGTTCTGAAAGGTGGAGTCATCAATTGCATTAACAATAATGTTTTGGGCTCTTTTGTCCATTGTGAATAATGCAAGTTCATCCTTGGTCAAGTCATTAAAAGCCTTGGCCACTCTCCTATTTGGATCTATGGTGGAGGCAGTTTGAAAAGTGAAAGGGACATGCTTTATAGTGATGTAGATCCTTGGGTCTGATGCTTCCATAAACAATCTAACCCTTTTGCTTCCATATGCCAAAGTTTTCTTTGTTGCATATGGGCAACTTCATAGACCCCATCTCCTTCTGCAATCTAGTGGAGGCCATTGGATTCAGTTATGACTACTCCTTTATAGGATCTGGTCAGACAGTTATGTCCTTCTTGACCAACCTCCCTCTAATACCACTTGTTAGTTTATAAGAATGTAGTCTTAATCTCCTATAGAGGGGGTGAATAGTTCTCTTTTAGTTTAAGGCTTAGCCTAGCTGTTTTCTGAGTTAGTATTAGTAATAAATCAAGCACACAAAACACACACAAGCATTTATAGAGGTTCCTCAAGATAGGGTGTCTTGAGTAGTCCTCTTTCCCCCTTCACCTTTCTAACAATGAGTAAGACAAGGGCAACACCTCCAATCTCAGCTCCAAGAGCTTATAACACAGATCCCTCAGGATCTTTCAGATTTTCCAAAACCCTACCTCAGGCTCAATAACCCTACCTCAGGCACAGCTGCCCTACAATCTCAGACCTATGAAGAAGTCCTACCTTAGATCTCCACAGAGATCCTACACTCAAGTTGAACTCTCAGCTCTACACTTAGGCCAAACAACCCTACTCCCTCAAGCAAGATGCCCTACAAACTCAGAACAAGTATTGTTCCTATAGAAGGTAATAAATGTTGCTTACAATCAGAAGATAAAATATTAACTCTTTCAAGACTGGATCTTCTGTTGCTGTCTTGAAGCAGGGAAGAAAACATCAGCTTCAATCCTGCATCTTTTTGATCCTTATCTTCAGTAGATGAGAAAGGATCAACTTGTTCTTCTTCAATCACACAGGAAGAACAATCTTTCTCTCCTTTTCTGCTTCAGGAAGCAGGTCGAGAGAGCTTGTTGACAGCTGACAATGTAACAGTAGTTGTGTGTTCTTTTTGCCAAAAAGCTTCTTCTTAAAGAGCCCTAAGTTATTCTTTTGTACTTATCCAATCTTCAATGACTAGCAGATGGCCCCTGATATAGCATGAAGGCGATTGGAGTACCATAACTTGCTTTTCTGCAGCTTGCGCCAAAAGCAAAACCCGCCAGCACATTTGAATCTGTCTCAGCGGTTGGGCTAAGATAGCTTCCAGTCTCAACGACTACTTCTGTCCCGTCCCAGCGGATCTGCTGAGACAGACAGTTGTCTCAAAAGTTTTCCTCCATTTGCAGCTTAGTTGGCCCAGACACTTACTCAGCGGCTCCTAACCTTGTCTCAATGTTTCAGCTGAGACTAAGAACTTGTCTCAGCGGCTTAGGCAGTAAACCACTGAACTTAGTCCCCACCTTGGAATAACCTAACCATGCATACTCATGAGATGAAATAGGGTTTATCAAATACAACTTGTACTTAGCAATGAGTGTGAGGCTTCTTCAAATCAAGGGAACATTGAGAGTAATATTCCCAACAAAGGGTAATGAGAGTCATGGTGATGTTATATTGACATATTGAATGTAATTTGTGCAATCATAGGTCTAGGTGACCTAGTTTGGTTAAGTGTAGATTAGGTACTTTCACTTAGTCAACTAGGCCTCTATGGTCATTGTGGTTAAAACTAACCTTAATTCATGACTCTTGTCATAACAAAAATTCTCTTTGGGGGGTATAGTTTTGCTAGGATGTAACAAATCCCAATACATAAAGAAAAAAAAATTTGTCCCAGAAATTGAGTTTGGGCCTACGGGATTTTTACTTATGGAAAATGGAAGTAAAATATTCAGGAGGGTTATGATATACCCGATGCAAAGAGTCCCGGGTAATGTTGTTGCATGAGTTTCATGGGCTCCCATGTATGCTTGATATAGAAATTTAGGGTTTTAGTTAAGCGAAGGGGTTAAAGATGTTTTCCAAAACTATATCCGATAAAGGCAAGTGTACCTTTTCGTCTATTGTATAGGATATTTAGAAATACCATGGTCGTATTCCACGGGGCGCGTTGATTACTTCTACTTTGAGGAAAATCACTATTATCTTATCTTGTAAATTTTTGAGGTTTTGTTTTACTAAGCTAAAAGAGAAAATTTGCAACTAAAAGTAAGGCTTAAATGAAGGTAAAAAGATTAGTGCTCAATCTAAAATCACCTTAGAGTGAGAATAATCAAGTGAAAGAAAAATAAATATAATTTTGTATTAATTAAACTACTTGACCATGTAGGTTCCCAAAGCTTGAACATTCCTCTCTCGAGGTTAATGCCCAACTAAGTTTAGGAAAAATCAACTGAACTCTCGTTCTATAATCGATTACCCAAAACATGCTTTACGTTGTGAACCCCACTATTGGATTTGACTCTAATCCATGAGATTTTCATCATCCTCTCTCGATGGGTGCTTGCAACTCTCTTTACCCTTGAGTGATCAATTCATACTTTGAGCCTCTCGGCTAGATAAGTATGAAAACCTAAGCGAAAACCATACATCGAAAATATGGCCTCACTAGTTAAAATTCAAGGGTAATTCAAGTGTTAAAAAAATGGAAAAAGAGAGCTTAGAAAATCATAACTTGATTATCTCATCCTCAGATCATTTCGATCGAGCACTAATGAGAATTAGTTAATCATGGTGGAGCGGGAAAAGAGAGTAAGATAAAATTGCATGAAGAAAAGCTAAAAAGAGAAAGAGAAGTGAAGAAAACAAAACTAATTTTTATTGAAATTAAAAAAAAACTATTACAAGCCTTAACCAAGATTACAATGCTAGAAAATGTAAGGATTACAAGCTTAGGAAACTATTGCATTACAAGAAAACTAGAACATTGCATGAAAGGAAGAAAAAGAGAGAACATTTAAGGGAAAAACAAGAAAAACTCACTAACAGCTCTAGCAGTAGCTTCCACTCTCCAAATTTCTGAACCCTGGACTCAAGGAGAGCTCTGAAATTTGTAAGCAAAATTTTCAAAGTACATGCCCTCGGTCACGGGCATGACCAAGGGCGTGTAAGCACTGTTCACATCGGATCTGACAGCGACGTGGGGCTTGCCTGACGGTGCGGCGGAAAAGTGCATGTCACAGCCATGACATGTGGGTCACGAGCATGACCTTGAACGACTTCATTTAATGCGGCATGGGCTTGATTGCGATGCGGCGGTGTGCATGTATCATGCTGGAAAGTCACGTCTGTGACATCTGGGTCACGGGCGTGACTTATGTTGACTTCTCGCTGGCATCTCCACTTCTCGACGGCAGCTTGCTGGGAAGATTCTAAGTTTACATGCCCACAGTCATAGGCATGACTTGTTGGATCTGTAGGCGCCATTAGAGGGGGGGGGGGTGAATAAGGGAATAAAAATTCTTTTTGTTATTTTAAGGAAATTACTAAATTGTTTGGGAATAAATAAGATCAAAATAACAATTTAGCAAAAAGTAATTTGCAATAATAAAATTTATGCCAAATGAAAGAAATCAAATAAACACAAATAGAGACATGATTGTATCATATAAAAAAGTGTTTATATAAATTTGATTTCAATATCGCTAGAAATTGGAGGCGTACAAATGTAAATATCTTTTCCTTTTGTATACCGACTTGTATCCCTACAAACTGGTTTGCTTTAGCCTATCCTTCCCCGGATATGGCCTTAAGCCGTTCTAGCCAATCCTACCCCAGATATGGCCTCGAGCACCCCCTACATCTAATATCCTAGACCTAGTCGCCAACTCACTCGGTGAATTACCCCCTAAGCCGCACAAGGTCCTAGTCGCCAACACAAAGTGATTTTACTACAAAATTCACAATAATGAAATAAAGTAAATAACAAGAACTCCCTCTATGAGACTTCTGAAGATGAGGATGAAGGGTCGTTGTAGTATAAGCGAGGTTTAAGTGATCGTTCTTTGGATGCAGCGTGACAGCTTCCTTCTCCAGAAATCTTCTTTGGCTTTGAGTGGGAGATGAACATTCGGCAGAGTAACAACTCTTGACTTTTGGCACAAGTAATCTCTCTGAAATCTCTGAGCAAAACGAGAGAGAAGACATCAATTTATAGACTTTATCGCTAGCGCCTGCGGTAGCATTCGTGTGGAGGGGGTTACGAAACCGTCGGCGGCGTGGCGTTATGGCACGAACTCGAGCTAGCGCCAGGAGGTAGCACTAGTGCCTGCGGTAGCGCTAGCACCAGGCGGTATCCCTAGTGCTGGCGGTAGCTCTCCTTCAGAGAATTTGATTTGAAGTTGTTGGCTAGCAGTGGAGTATTGCACCTATAGTTCCTGCACACTATAAACACACGACAAGCAAGATTAAATACAATATGAGATTTGTTATTTTCAAATAAAGGGATGTGACACACATGTCCAACAATCTCCCCATTTTGATAATAATAAATTCTCTTAGAATGAACTCAACAAAGGTGTTTATAGAATATGATAAGCTAGATAATAGTGCAACTATAATATTTGAAAGCATGAGAAATGTGTGTACTCCCCCTATCTTAATGCCCCCCCGTACATAAATGCAATTTATGTTTTACTCCCCCTAAATGATAGATTACATGAATTCGTCCCCTTAATCTTATAGATTTCTCCTCGAGATTTCTTCAATTAATCTCCCCCTTTTGGTATTATCAAAAGAAGGTGGGTTAAGGGTAGTAAGGAGGCATTCTTTATAAATGAGAATTCATGATCGAGCTATATGAAATGATAAAGAATTTAAGCATAGAATATATAAGAGATTTCAAATAAAAAGATAAGAGTTGTAAGCAGGCAGAAGATTATAAGAAACATCTTTTTGTGAGCATGAAAATCAAAAGTATAAATAAGAGTTTAAGTTCAAAATGTAAAGATGTTTTAACCTTTTTTGAAATCTCAAAGTTTTACATAAAGTTACCAAGCATGAAATGAACATACCAAAAAGAGAATATACTACAATGTTACTTAATTTTAAATTCAAGAGATCCAAAACATTGTAAAGACCATGCTAGGTTATCTAGTGCAATTCTTATATAAAGAGTAGTATAGATAAAGCATTAGAATCCAATACTCATGAGAAGAAGTGTTGTGAAGGATAATGATCTGCACATAAGTGTATTTTGAGTAATGTTAACAATTGATTTAAATCACAAAATACAAGACATGTGTAGAGTAAAGTGCACAATAAAACACAAGTATATTTACTTTCACACACTTTAATGCATATTTTTTTAGAAAAAGTGGTGTAATAACCAAGGTTTGCACAAGACACTTTACTATTATTTCCAAGTAGTACTTGGTGGAGTTATATTTGTCTATTTTTGTTCACTTTTGTGAGACAACATTCTCCGAATAGACTTGTTTTGCAAACCACAATTTTTTAACTTAACCACTTTTCATAATTTCTTAAGTACAGTTCAAATGTAGTGTATGTAATAAACTTATGCAAGGTTTATTTCAATGTACAATTACAATACACAAGCAAGCATTTTTAGATTTAAACACACATGTAGATTACCAAAATAAGTGAGTGAAAAAGTATCATTTTCAATCACAAAACATTTACTCATACTTAGAGGCATGCTAAGCTTGGTTCTACACATATTTTTCAATACAATTGATGCACTTAATTAGATATATCAAAGCATGATAAACAAAACAATGTCCATAGTAATATGAAGAAACAAGTTTTAACATTGTAGATAATTCTAAATAATAGAATTCATACATGCTTGATATTAGCAATAAAGATCATACAGTTTTTTTTTGTTTTGAAAATTTTTAATGAAAGAAAAATAGAAAACCACAAAAAACTTATTTTTGAATTTTGATGTTTTATAGTTGAATTTTCATAATATAAATAAAAAAAATAACAAATGTCAAAAACAAAAAAACAAAGTAGTACAAATAAACTAACATATTTTTATTGATTTTTAGAAAATTTGAAAAAATAGAAAAATCAAACACCCACGCTAGCGCCGGCGCTAGTGCTAGCGTGGAAAACAGTAGATGATTTTTTGAGAAATTTAAATTTTCATTTTTTGATCTTGATTAAATGTCCTTAGAGTAGTTTCATGCAGAAATTTCAGAATTTTTGGAGATCTCTAGGTGGATCAAATTTGCATGAAACTTTGGCTTTTTCAAATAATTGTGTTTTTCATAATCACTTAAGCACAAATAGATAAATTATGCAAATACAAGAGGATATTTTTGAACAACCCAAAATATGCATGATTTAAGTGATAAGTAAATAAAATGTTCATGCAGAGAGTAATATATGTATGTCCTAAGATTAAAAAACTACCTAGACTAAATGTCTACACCCTAGCCCCGTATTAAGTGACAGATGGGCATGAGGAGATGAACACATGCCGTAGGTTGGGTTGTTAATCCCATATGCACACACTAGAGAACGTTCAACCTAGTACTCTTTCCCCCTAGTGCCTCGCAAGACCCCACTAGAACCCTCCCCGGTTAAGGACAAGACATGACTTAGAGGTTAGGTCTCTAATATATACAACCCTACACCCCCGCTATTATGAGATATGAAGTCATAGGGTGAATAATCTTTGGACAACCTATGCTCTTTAACTATGGGTTGATTGATAAACTATGGTTTTTGTTTAATGTGAAGAATTATAGAAAAATATAAAACAACATAGTTTTTTTACTTTTATGAGATAACGATATGAGATAACTAACATAATTACTAATATTCAATAAGTGATAATACTAGTATGATGAGATTTGTGTTTAATGTCACATCATAAGATTAACATTAATATTGCATGTACTCCAAAATAGAGTTTCAAATTATAGATCTAGAATAAAGTGATAATTTAGTTTGATTTATTCTTATTATTACAAAGTTGATTCTAGAGTTTACATATATGTGAGATACATGCAATCAATAGCAAAGCATATCATTACACCAAATAATGTAAAGAAAACATTATTCATATTTTTAAGATTCATAATTCCTAGGTGATAGACATTATTGTTTTGAGATATTTCTTGATAGAACATGAATTATAATTTATGATTATAGAGAAATTTTCTATAGAATATATGTTAGATCATCATGGTGTATGTGAATTCTATTCCTTCTAGGCTTATGATAATATGATTTGCAGATTTTCTTCTGAATAATCAAGTTCAAATTGTAAGTCTAGAAAATGATGATCATGCAATCATATCAAAGACAAAGATCACATATATATAGATTTGAAATAAAATTGCATTCAATAATTGAATTTATTGATCTTTGGTTTGGCAAGATAATATATGATTCATAATACAATATTCATATATAGTCTAATGATTAATCCATAAACTATGTGTTTGTTGGAATTTTAGTATTCGATTATAATTTCAAATTACATAGTTATCATAAAATTTGAATAACATTGTAGATGTTATAACTAGCATATAAATTTAAGCATAAACTAAGAATTGATGCTAGGATTATGAGTTTGAATGCAATGTTATTATATGGAGATAATGTTGCATGTAATATGAGAAGATTTCAAATTAATTTTCTTTAGACCTAGAATGAAATGATTAAACTTTTGCTTTGAACTTAATGATACAAGATGATCCTAAGGTCTAAATACATGCAAACAATGGTGACACACATTACACACATAATACCTAAATCAATATATGAAACAATTATACAAAGGATAGCTTGTGATGAAGAATCCATAGACACAGAAATTGCCAAAACAAGAAAACTGAAATTACTTTTAAATGGTGTTGAATTTAGGCAATTTGACAACACCAAACAAACTCGAACGGGCAAGCCTGGTTGACCGTTGGATGGAGATTTCTGTGCTCTTTCCGAAAACATATTAAATGCAAAAATCGGACGAGCGGATCAAAATATATGGCTCTTTGAAGTCTTGATCGAAAACTCGCATTTTTAAACATGCGTTTTGTGAATTTTTGTTTTTGATTTTACTTGATAATATTCTTCATTATAAGGGCTATCATATGCAGTAAACAAAATAGAAAATACTCAAAATGTTGCGCATTTTAATTGATAGTCTAAGCCCTTTAATAAACCATTTAAATCTAATAATAATTTCATTAGTCTTGATAATGATTTCCATATTCAATTTATAATGATAATTCAAGACATTTATGGATAAAGGATTTAGAAGGATAAAAACTAAAAGATGAGAGATAGGTCACTTTTAAAAACATATGATATTTTATTCAATTTGATTTATAAGTTATAAAGCTTTTAAATGATAAAGTCATATTTTAAATATTTATAAGGTAGCGAAGGCATGTTAGCTTAAGTAAAAATAAAAAAGAAAAACAAATAAAAAAGAAATTAAGCATATAATGAAGTAGAGTAATGATATTTCATTTTTAATTGTTTCTACTTCATGCAAATGATTGGATACTAATGAATGAGAGATTTTGGTATCCAAAGGGGACCAAGTGGGATGGTTCCTTTGGTACCCAAATACATCGTGTTGGCTTTTGGGGAGACAAGGATGAATGGGCCCTTTCAATTAAAATTGATGTGTCATTTTTCTTTAAGGGTTTCCATTCATACCTTGGTTGTTTATCACTCACATCCATATAATGATTATGTGACATCTTTATATGATTATTGTTGAATCCAAAATTGTCCCCACGTCCTCGACGCTCAATCCCGGAGGAAAGAGAGGGGGTAGTGGTCGAGCAGCTGATTCTTGAGTCGCAAAAGAAGAGCTGAATGAGAGAGAAGAAGAGAGGGCCGCTAGCTTGCGGCGAGGCCAGACTTCGCCCGCCGCGGCAAATGCCACTCCTGCGACGGGCTTTCCCTTTATTTAATAATCTGTATTACAGCTTGTTGTGCTTAGTACATGGAAACAAGAGAAAATACAAGAGAGTTGCGGGTAAGAAAAGAGTAAGCCGCGCGGGTTGTTTGCCTAGGTCGCCCGGACTAGTTGCCGAGGCCGCCCAGCCTGTTCGCAGAGGTCGCCCGGACAGGTCGCCCGGACAGGTTGCCCGGCCTATTCGCAGAGATCGTCCGGACAGGTCGCAGCTTGGTGCGGTCTGACTGTTTTTAGCCGCCGGTTTTGTCCCCCCACTTGCCTGTCCACTGTTCATGGTCGAGGGTCCAATTTATAGGCTCTGGGTCGATGTCGTCACCTCCAGTGAGCCGGTGACTGATCTCTACCTGCGCGGTCTACACAAAGGAGACCGCCACCTTAGGCGGACTGAAGGAGGAGGCCGCCCGGCTTGGGCGGTCTGAAGAAGGAGGCCGCCCAGTTTGGGCGGTCTGAAGAAGGAGGCCACCCGGCTTGGGCGGTGTGAAGAAGGAGGTCGCCCGGCTTGGGCGGTCTGAAGAAGGAGGCCGCCCGGCTTGGGCGGTCTAAAGAAGGAGGCCGCCCGGTTTGGGTGGTTTGAAGGGAGAGGCCGCCCCCTGGGCGGTTTGAAAGGAGAGGCCGCCCCACCTGGGCGGTTTGAAGTGAGAGGCCGCCCGCTTTAGGCGGTCTGAAGGAGGAGGCCGCCCGCTTTTGGCAGTCTGAATGAGGAGGCAACCCGCTTTGGGCGGTCTGAAGGAGGAGGAGGCCCGCTTTGGGCGGTCTGAAGGAGGAGGTGGCCCGCCATCGGCGGTCTGAAGGAGGAGGTCGCCCGCCTTCGGCGGTCTGAAGGAGGAGGCCGCCCGCTTTCGGCGGTCTGAAGGAGGAGGCCGCCCGCTTTGGGTGTGAAAAAAGCCTTTGCGGGAGGTCTGATCCTTCCCAGGCGCGCAATCTATAAAAATGTAGCGAAAAAAGGCCTCCCAGGGGGGATCTCCGATTTCTGGGTCAACATAATCCCCGCACTTTTTCAAATTTCCAAGAAACTTCGAAAAAGTAGGTATTGACCAACAAAAATCGTGATCCGCTACTGGTAAACTATCAATAGAGTGGAAATGACAAAGAGGGAACGAGTACCTGATGCCTCTCCACAAAGGAACTAGTGAACGCCTATTCTTTCTCCTGTGAGGGAGGAAAGTCATAGCAAATATAAATCACAATTCACATGTACCTGAAGGGAACTTGCGAACATCGGCTCATTTTGTCCTCTGAGGTAGACTAGTAATCATCTACTAGTCTCTGAGGAGAACTCGATAAGTAAAGAAAGAACGTAGCGTGAGTACCTGAAGAGAACTCATGAATACCTGCTAACCTCTGCAAAAGAGAACTTAAAGCAGGTATAAGAGAAACTATAACGTGAGTACCTGAAGAGAACTCGCGAATACCTGCTAACCTCTGCAAAAGAGAACTCAAAGCAGGTATAAGTGAAACTATAACGCGAGTACCTGAAGAGAACTCGCGAATGCCTGATAACCTCTGCAAAAGAGAACTCAAAGCAGGTATGAGTGAAACCATAATGCGAGTACCTGAAGAGAACTCGCGAATACCTGCTAACCTCTGCAAAAGAGAACTCAAAACAGGTGTAAAGTAAAATACAACACGAGTACCTGAAGAGAACTCGCGAACACCTACTAATCTCTGCAAAAGAGAACTCAAAACAGGTATAAAATATAACGCGAGTACCTGAAGAGACCTCGCGAATACCTGCTAATCTCAGCAAAAGAGAACTCAAAGAAGGTATAAAACATAACGCGAGTACCTGAAGAGGACTCGCGAACACTGGCTAATCTCTGCAAGAGAGAACTTAAAAACATAACGCAAGTACCTGAAGAGAACTCGCGAACACCTGCTAATCTCTGCAAAAGAGAACTCAAAGCAGGTATAAAACATAACGCGAGTACCTGAAGAGACCTCGCGAACACCTGCTAATCTCTGCAAAAGAGAATTCAAAACAGGTATAAAACATAACGCGAGTACCTGAAGAGAACTCGGGAACACCTGCTAATCTCTGCAAAAGAGAACTCAAAGCAGGCATAAAACATTACGCGAGTACCTGAAGAGAACTCGCGAACACCTGCTAACCTCTGCAAAAGAGAACTCAAAGCAGGTATAAAACATAACGCGAGTACCTGAAGAGAACTCGCGAACACCTGCTAATCTCTGCAAAAGAGAACTCAAAGCAGGTATACAATATAACGCGAGTACCTGAAGAGAACTCGCGGACACCTACTAACCTCTACAAAAGAGAACACAAAGCATGTATAAAACATAACGTGAGTACCTGAAGAGAACTCGCGAACACCTGCTAATCTCTGCAAAAGAGAACTCAAAGCAGGTATACAATATAACGCGAGTACCTGAAGAGAACTCGCGAACACTTGCTAATCTCTGCAAAAGAAAATTCAAAGCAGGTATAAAACATAACGCGAGTACCTAAAGGGAACTCGCGAACACCTCCTAATCTCTACAAAAGAGAACTCAAAGCAGGTATAAAACATAACGCGAGTTCCTGAAGAGAACTCGCGAACACCTGCTAACCTCTGCAAAAGAGAACTCAAAGCATGTATAAAACATAATGGGAGTACCTGAAGAGAACTCGCGAACACCTGCTAATCTCTGCAAAAGAGAACTCAAAGTAGGTACACAATATAACGCGAGTACGTGAAGAGAACTCGCGAACACCTGCTAACCTCTGCAAAAGAGAACTCAAGGCAGGTATAAAACATAACGCGAGTACCTGAAGAGAACTTGCGAACACCTGCTAATATCTGCAAAAGAGAACTCAAAGCAGGTGTAAAACATAACGTGAGTACCTGAAGCTCGCGAACACCTGCTAATCTCTGCAAAAGAGAACTCAAAGCAGGTATAAAACATAACGCGAGTACCTGAAGAGAACTCGCGAACACCTGCTAATCTCTGCAAAAGAGAACTCAAAGCAGGTATAAAACATAACGCGAGTACCTAAAGAGACCTCGCGAACACCTGCTAATCTCTGCAAAAGAGAATTCAGAGCAGGTATAAAACATAACGCGAGTACCTAAAGAGAACTCGCGAACACCAGCTAATCTCTGAAAAATAGAACACAAAGCAGGTAAAAAACATAACGCGAGTACCTGAAGAGAACTCACGAACACCTGCTAATTTCTGCAAAAGAGAACTCAAAGCAGGTATACAATATAACGCGATTACCTGAAGAGAACTCATGAACACCTGCTAACCTCTGTAAAAGAGAACTCAAAGCAGGTATAAAACATAACGCGAGTACCTGAAGAGAACTCGTGAACACATGCTAATCTCTGCAAAAGAGAACTCAAAGCAGGTATAAAACATAACGCGAGTATCTGAAGAGAACTCGCGAACACCTGCTAACCTCTGCAAAAGAGAACTCAAAGAAGGTATAAAACATAAGGCGAGTACCTGAAGAGAACACGCGAACACCTGCTAATCTCTGCAAAAGAGAACTCAAAGCAGGTATACAATATAACGCGAGTACCTGAAGAGAACTCGCGAACACCTGCTAATCTCTGCAAAAGAGAATTCAAAGCAGGTATAAAACATAACGCGAGTACCTGAAGAGAACTCGCGAACACCTGCTAATCTCTGCAAAAGAGAACTCAAAGCAGGTATAAAACATAACGCGAGTACCTGAAGAGAACTCGCGAACACCTGCTAATCTCTGCAAAAGAGAACTCAAAGCAGGTATAAAACATAACGCGAGTACCTGAAGAGACCTCGCGAACACCTGCTAATCTCTGCAAAAGAGAATTCAAAGCAGGTATAAAACATAACGCGAGTACCTGAAGAGAACTCGCGAACACCTGCTAATATCTTCAAAAGAGAACTCAAAGCAGGTATAAAACATAACGCGAGTACCTGAAAAGAACTCGCGAACACCTGCTAACCTATACAAAGGAGAACTCAAAGCAGGTAAAAAACATAACGCGAGTACCTGAAACTTGCGAACACCTGCTAATCACTGCAAAAGAGAACTCAAAGCAGGTATAAACATAATGCGAGTACCTGAAGAGAACTCGCGAACACCTGCTAATCTCTGCAAAAGAGAACTCAAAGCAGGTATAAAACATAACGCGAGTACCTGAAGAGACCTCGCGAACACCTGCTAATCTCTGCAAAAGAGAATTCAAAGCAGGTATAAAACATAACGCGAGTACCTGAAGAGAACTCGCGAACACCTGCTAATCTCTGCAAAAGAGAATTCAAAGCAGGTATAAAACATAACGCGAGTACCTGAAGAGAACTCGCGAACACCTGCTAATCTCTGCAAAAGAGAACTCAAAGCAGGTATACAATATAACGCGAGTACCTGAAGAGAACTCGCGAACACCTGCTAACTTCTGCAAAAGAGAACTCAAAGCAGGTATAAAACTTAACGCGAGTACCTGAAGAGAACTCGCGAACACCTGCTAATCTCTGCAAAAGAGAACTCAAAGCAGGTATAAAACATAACGCGAGTACCTGAAGAGACCTCGTGAATACCTGCTAATCTCTGCAAAATAGAACTCAAAGCAGGTATACAATATAACGCGACTATTAGAGTGAAAGCCTTGACTCGATTATCTCTAGTCGGAAATATTGCCTTGTGGCTTCCTGTAATGGCCTGCTTTCCATCTTTAAAGCCAGATACATTTTACCCACTTGGCTAGCATATTATGCAGCCATTTTTCATAACCTGTAGTACTCTTTCAAACCGACCAGCTTGATAGATAAAACCGCCTGGTCTAAAAGTTTTTCAACTTTTAAATGACCAAGTGAGCCAATATTTGTACCTGTTAGATACTACTTTCTCCAAATGATCGAGGATCATAAGTGAGATAATTTTCCTGTAAAGAAAAAGGAATGGCTACAGACTCAGATGACCAAGTGGGTAGGTGGGCCTAGGCGGCGAACATTGCTTTCCTCAAGTGGTCATAAGAGCTGTAGAAATAAAGAAAAAGTAAGTACAGACCCAGATGACCAAGTGGGCAGGTGGGCCTAGGCGGCTAACATTGCTTTCCTCAAGTGGTCATAAGGGCTGTAAATGACTCAACTGCTCTCTTGCTTAGGGCTACAAGCCGAGTTGATCAATTGTGAAGGTGTGGTTATGCCGCGGGGGCTATACCGACATTGCTTTCCTCAGAGGGATCAATCCAGTTGTGGGTCCCACTTATGCATCGCTTGAGAGTACCTAGGAGTATTCGATGGTCACGGACTAAGATGATCAGTTGGGCAGGTGTGGTTATGGCGCAAGGGCTATACCGAGATTGCTTTCCTCAGAAAGATCATCAAAGCTGTAACTATATCCCTCTCTGGGAATGATAGAGCTAACATTCACCTGGACCTCCCTTGATGCAGAGGTGTGTCAGATATCAGCCGGGATCCAAGATTCTGAAGACCACCGCAAGGGAATTGGCAAGCTACCACTACACATGTGCGAAAACTCCCCGCTACACATGATCTTCATGGTTTTACGCTAATGACTACAATCTGAGGGGGTTCGAGCAGAACTTGGCGATGTCTCTATGGTTCAGTGAGTTCGATAATAAGTAAAAAGGAATATACAAGTCACAAGGAAGGGTGTCAGTACTGTATCCACTTCATTCGATATCAAAATGCAAACAAATGAGAGCATTATCATTAAGGACAGAACCGTTTTGAGATCATCGCTGCTCCAAGTATGAGAGATGTCTTCACCATCACTAGTCTGATATTAGCTTCATCTTGAACTGAAGTTCTTAGTGAAGTAGCCGCCTCAAATGCTTGTAGATGAAAAACTAGATCACTTATCCCAGAATAGACTGGTAGCCTTGGTTCAGCTCGGAAGTACCACTTCACAAATTTTATTTAATAATGGGAAGGATCTCGGTATTGTCCTGCAAGAAAAGTTAGCCCATCAACTTGATATCGAGAATTACTCATACACACCTTATATAACTCATGGT
The DNA here is from genome assembly GCA_033032865.1 of Dactylorhiza incarnata. Taxonomy (NCBI): domain Eukaryota; kingdom Viridiplantae; phylum Streptophyta; class Magnoliopsida; order Asparagales; family Orchidaceae; genus Dactylorhiza; species Dactylorhiza incarnata. The sequence continues at coordinate 9,211,910 of JAWHQI010000068.1, forward strand.
GAGGAATAGAAAGCTCTTCTGCTTCAAGTTGGGCCAAATGTTCTATATGATTGCTAAAAAGTTTGTCATTAGTAGTTGTTGCAGTATGAAGTTGAGAATCCACTTGTCCTTTGAGCGGAATGTTCTCCGCTAATAGGTGATGGATGTCGTTATTTTGCACATGCATTTCTGGATGATCGGAGGGATGCCCGAGGCCCTTGGATGGATTATCCGTGAAAATAGGAAATGAAGAAAGAGAAAAACTGAAATAACTTTCAAACGGAGCCGAATTTCTGAAATCTGAGGGCTGTTAAATTTTTGGATAGATCAGCTTGATACGGTCGCGTTGGGCTTTGAATTTCTGAATTCCGACACCCGGATCAAAATTATGGCTGTTGGTGCCAAAAATGGTACCTCCAAAATTCACACTAAAGGGGACAGGAGAAAACTGCGAAGTGCAGGTTACTAAGACAGAAGATGCTGGAAAAAAGAGAAGGCGATCGTAAAATGGCGATCACGAAAAAATGAGACCGCTTACACAGGTTGTAAGCTGGAGCCTCGGAGCCAAAAGTCCTTTTCCTGGTACCCCTACCCCTCTATTTATAGACGAGGGTGCTGCCCAAATGGGCAGAACTGAAAAACTACGGGCTGCCCGGGATACAGGAGAGCCGGGGCAGTGAAATGGGGTGCGAATAGTAAAAACAGGAAAAAAGCCCAGACCGCTCGGACTGGCGGTCTCGAACAACTTCAGCTGTTTGGAACATAGGAAAACTGATCAGGCTGAAGGCTGGCGATCTGCGCGATCACTGATTCTGAAGACCGCTGAGACCACCTTTTTGCATCGTAAAGACTAGATCGCGGGCTTTCCGGGCAAACATAATCCCCGCACATTTTTAAGTTACGCTGGAACTTCGAAAATGTAAACTTTGACCGCCGAGACCGCGACTGTCATAAATGTGGCTTGAGCTATAAATACCACCCCAGATTTTCAGATTCCACACCATTGTGAGATCCTGATCCTTGAGCGGTCGCTGTTTACTGAGATCGTGAAAGAATTTTTCCTTTGAGATGGATGCTTTGGACTTGATGAAAATATCAGCGCAATCTCGAAAATCGCCAGGATCCGCGTCGAAAACAAAGAAAATTATTTCGAAGAAGACCGTCAATTCTAGCAAAGAAAAATCGATCAAGAGTTCAAAGAAAAAAGATGATCCTGCTTCCAAGGTCCTTGTTGATTTAACGATCGCAGAAGCTGCTGCTAAGATGACTTCGGAAATGGTCAATCAACCTGCCGATTGTTCTGGAGAGACCGCTTCTGTGGAGTCGATCAGGGCTGCTATGTTGCAGGTGAAGGCTTCAGCTGAGAATCTTAGAGGTCAGATCGCTGATAAAGAAAAAGCCGCTAGAGACTTAAAAAGAAAAGAAGCTAGTTCTCCTGATCGGATCGCTAAGAGGGTGAAAACTGGACAAATTATGACCGCCGGCGACATCGATCTTCAGACTTATCTTTCTGGAGATAACCCTGTTGAGAATCTTTCAAGCGTAAGCAATCATACTTCAAATTTTATACATACTTCAAAATTGACTTTTATTAATTTTTTCCTTGATTATTTCAGTCAACAGATCCTTTTGAGGTTGAACGACTTAGAGTGATCGCCGAGGAAGAAGCTGCTGAAGAAAAAAGAAAAGAAGAAGAGAGAAAGAAGAGAGAAGAGGAAGAAGAGAGGAGAAAGGAAGAAGAAAGAAAGAAGAAAGAAGAGGAAGAAGAGAGGAAAAAGGAGGAGGAAAGAAAAGTAAAAGAGGATGAGATTGCCAGGCTTGCGGCGATCACTGAGAATTTAAAGAAGAGAGAAGAAGAGAAAAGAAAGCAGGAGGAGATCGCCAAAGCAGAGTGGGAGAGAAAAGAAAAAGAAAAGATTTCTATGGCCGTGGAGAAAGAAAGGAAAGAAAAAGAGGAAGTTCTAGCTGCTGAGAAGGATAAGGAGAAAAAGAAGAGGAAGAAAGAAAAGAAAAAGAAGATCGCTGGAGAGGCGGTCTCGGTCAAAAAAGGAAAAAATGAGACCGCTGCGTCTAATGATCACGGCGATGCTTTGTTAGAAGCGGAAAAAGAGCTGGATGCGGAGGCAGCAGACCGCGCAGCTGCGTTAGACTTTATTAAGGCTGGTAAGGCGAAGATGATCGCGAGACCGATTGATTCACTTCCCAAACTTGCTTTCCGTCCTGCGTCTCCTGGAAAGCGACCTGAGATTGTCATTATCGAAACTGATGACATTCTTATTAGTAATGCTGAATTAAAAAGAAGAAGAAAAGAAGGCGAGCGGTCGCGAAAAAGACAATTAGAAAAAATTAATTTAGAATGCCTAAGAGTATCTGACCGCCTTTTGTTGACCGCCAATGCTGCGGTCTCAAAAGATGCTGAAAAGAACTTACTTGACTGCGGTCTTTCTACACTGTCAAGTATTTCACACGAAAACCTTACTTTCTATTTGATAATAAATGCTGATTACTTTTGACCGTTTTCTCTCCTGATTGCAGATGAAATTGTGAGCTCAGCTTCTGAAGAAGGTGAGATACCAAAAAAGGTTTCAATTCCTCTAGAGTTCGCCGATCTCCTTAAGCCGATGCTTGACGACATGAGGGTCATGCGAGATCGCGAGAGGATGCTAGAAGACCGCCTCCGAATCCAGACCGCGAATTTTGAAGCTAAGGAGAAGCAAATTCTTTCAAGCTTTGAAGTCAAAGAAAAGCAGGTTCGAGGCGAGTTTGAAGAAAAGCTTCGAAAAGCCGAAAAGGACGCCGATTATTATAGAGGGAAGGCCGCGACACTTGCTGCGGAGATCGCCAATCTCCGGGGCGGGCCTCAAATGTCGATGAAAGCGGGCACTTCCAGCGGTCTCGCGGAAAAGAGATCGGCGGAAATCGTGGTAATCCCTATGGAGCAAGTAGACCGCGAAATGTCTTAAATCCATAGGGCTGCCATGGTTGCCAATCACAGCCTAGCTTCTGCCTGGACTGCGGTCAACGAGATGCAGGATGTGGCGGCATTCGTTGGAAGGAGAAAGGATCCAAGGCGATGAGACCGCAACCCTTCTTTCTTTTATTTAGCGATCTCTTTAAAAACCCTGTTTAGTTAATTTCTGGTCTGTAAGATATTTTTTGGTTTTGCTTTATGGTATTTAGTATTGTGGTACTCATTTTACGATCTCTAGCTTTCATAAATGCGATCTTTTTTAATAGTATTTTTATTGTGGATCATGTGTATTGCGATCTGCATGCGAGCTATTTGGTGACACCCTAAAAAACTAAGGATTATGTGATCTATCTGAGGACAATTTTATGCGTATTAGTTATCTTCGAGTCTAAATAGCTTTTGGCGGTCTGATCAATCTGCAGGGCGATCTCAAGGAGTACAATCATTGCATAATCATCTCCTTCCTTCTATAAATAGCTTCTCTTCTGGATTATTATTTTATTCTTCTTGAGTATTCTTTAATTTACTGACTCCTGCGATCTCATAAAATGGTGTCCGCGCGCTCCAAAGCTGCTGAGGTCTTCTTGAACTCCGATCACAAATATGGTCAAATCTCGGAGACAGAGTACTCTTCCTTTATTGAAAAATATGAGATCGATGATGAGATTACGATCAGAATTCCATTCGAAGATGAAGGCTTGAACTCTGGGGATGAAGATAAATATGTCATCCCGATTGATCACTTCGCTTATGGTCTTCAAATTCCCATCCCTTGGGAAATGTTGGAAGTGATGAATTATTACGGTCTCGTTCTCGCCCAGATTCCGCCGAACTCGATCGGTCTGATGAGCGTCTTTATCAATTACTTGAGATCGGTGAAGTTAAAATTCACAATGTCAATCTTCCGAGGTACATTTTCTGTAAAGGTTTTAAAAGAGGGTCTGAACAAGGAAGAGTTCAAAGGATTGCTGTATCTCAGTGGTAATGGAATACAAGTTTTAAATCTTCCAAATAAAATCCCTCTCTGGACCGAGAGGTATCTAATCTTTGAAGGCGATCTCGGCGGTCTCGCCAGCCGTCCTTCTTCGCGAGCAGAGAAAATATTTAGAAAAGAAAAATTTGTTTCGGAGGAAGAACTTGCAGTTTTGGAATGGCTGGCGGGGAAACGATTCGACCTGAATCATTACCTGGCGATCTGGCCCGATGTTGCTGCGGTCTTACCGGAAGAAAGTAAGCTATAACAAATTTTTTTTCTTTTCTTCGGCCTCTCTAGTAGAATTTGGAAATTTCTTACCTGTTTTCTTCTTACAGCCAGGTTCGCGATTCCAAAAGTCAGCCCGGTGACGCCAAGTGGGGAAGTTCTTACCCAGCGCGAAAAACGTCTGAAGCAAGATCGTCAAAGGAAAGCGAAAGAGATCGCCGAGGAGGGCGATCTGGAGGAGGGACCATTTCCCTTATTGGGTTTTGGAAAGAAAGTAAAGGACATTAAAGGAAAATCTCTACTGAGATGGGGCGAGACCGGAAAGTCTCTGAAAGTGTCAACCGATCTTCCTTTTTGGGGAGGGAGGTTTTCGAATCATGCTTTCGCGGTCACTTCTGCCCTTTATGGAAAAAAGAATGCTAATGAAGCACTGAGGATCAGGACTGACGATCTCCCTGATGTATGCGCTCAGGTGACCGCCCGAAGCACGGTTCTGAACCACCACATGGGGCGATCTCTTCGCGCATCCTTGCAGCATGCGGAGCGTCTGCAAGATCGTTTTGATGTAAGTATTCAAAAGAAATGCAACTTTTAAATACTTACCTTGACCGCTTCGATCTGATATATTGCCTTTTACAGAATTTCAAGAAGTCCGCATATGATATCCATAATCCCGACTATCTCAGATCCCTATATACTCATGTCAGGGATGCCTCGAACAAAACAATTGCTATTCTTCATGAAAAGGATGGCCTTACTGCTGATTTCCGGGATACGACGTTTGCCGATCTCTTCCCTGAGATCGCTGAAATGATCGAGGAGGCAGAAAAGAAAAAAGTTAAAGGAACGAAAACTGCCGAGACTATTGAAGATGAATCCGTCGAGATCGTTGAAAGTCAAGACGATCACGCTTCCCCTAGTGGAAGTGTTTTTCTTGGCGAGGAAATAAGCTCAGCAGCGGACTCAGATTCTGGTTCGAGGGAGACTGATAGTGAGAGTGAGTCCTCGGAGAGTTCAACTTCTTCTTCAGAGGAGCGATCTCCGCGAAAGAAGAAACAGAAGAACTAGACTTACCTTTTCCAAACAAACGATGTAATTGCCGGTTAATGACCGCGCCCGATATTGTAATTTTTGAGATAAATGGAAAGTTATTTTTGTTCGTGAATGATTCTTTTCTGTATTTGTTTTTGCTATATTATTCATGCAAATCGATCACAACTTCTATTATATGCGATCATAGCATAATAAATTTAGCATTCGATCTCAATGCTCTAGGTTTCGGTGTTTCTAATTTATGGCTATTAGAAATTCGACAAATCCAACTGTATAAAAAGAATAATTCTGCGATCTTCAAATAATCGGACAATCTATAAAGAGATGAATCTCTATGAATATCATTGCGGCGATCTAAACAATATTCAGTCCGCCATTTCGAGGGAAAGACCCAACCATCAAGCGATAGGGATTGAAGGATCATGAGCATTCTCACGTAATTTTTGAATAAGAACAATTTAGATCGCGATCCCAATATGATCAGTCCGATCGTTATCAAGACAATTTAAGAGATTCCTGAATAACGATTCCAATCTTTTATGAAAAAAGCCTTGCCTGACGATCGCTTCTGCCCAATCCTGGAGAAAATATAGCTGATGACTATAAGCAACTCGACTTCTTCCAATAACAATCATTTCTAAAAACCAAGCCTCTTTAGAAAAAATCTCGCCTAGCGATCATGAAAAAACTGATACCGGCGATCACTTTTATTCGGATCCTGGAGAATATCAAGCCATGAATCATGAACAATGTCGATCACCCTTTGAAGAGAGGAAAGTATGCGGTCTTCGTAAGATCTGACCGCCCGATCTCAATATTATGAAATAATTGAGGTTATAGAAAAAGAGAATTTCAAAAAAGTTTGCAGGGTTGGTGTGGTTATGCCGATGAGGCTATACCGACATTTTTTCTCTGGAGAATTATTGAATTTGCTGCAAATTTGTCAATCTAAGGTTTAGGTGACGGTTATAGATGTTCCTGACCGCCCCTTTTCCTAACCACGCTTCAACGAGTATTCGAGAGTTACAAATCAAAATGATCGGTAGGGCAGGTGTGGTCATGCCGCGGAGGCTATACCGACATTGCTTTCCCTGAAAGATCATTAAGATTTTAACAATGTCCTTTTCAATGCATGCCAGAGCTGAGCCAGCCACCTAGACCTCCTTAAAACGCTGAGGCGTGCCAGATGTCAGCAAAGACCCGGTATCCCAAACTTCCACCGCTTGAGCTTGGCGAGCTACTGCTACACAGATTCGAAATCTCCCCGACATCTGTGGTCCTGGCAGAATTACACGTCGAGCTAACAAGTCGAGGGGGAAGATAGTAGGATCCGGCGATATCTCACTTGACAGGTTTTTGGCTTTTCAGAGATCAATTTATTTTTAAGATTCATCATCCATCACTTGTATTGCAAATGCTTTGGTAATACCTACGTGATGTTTAAGAAAGAAAAGAGTGAGGAACAAGAAATGAGTGAATTAGATGCGAACATTTAAGAGAAGAAAAGCTTGAGATCATCTCCGCTCCAGGAATGAGGCAACTCTTCTCCTTCATAAGTTTGGAGATGGTAAGCACCATTTTTAAGCACATTCTTTACCACGAACGGCCCTGCCCAATTTGGATTAAGCTTTCCAACTGAACCAGCTCTTGCTGCTGTATCTACCTTCTTTAAGACTAGATCTCCAACAGCGAATTCTTTGGTTCTTACATTTTTATTGAATAACCTCGCCATTCTTCTTTTTACCTCTTCCTGTCTGATGATTGCAGTATCTCTCAATTCCTCAATTAAATCAAGGCTGCATTTTAATTCTTCATCATTTCCTTCCATCCACTCGATTTGATTTTGTTGTGCCAATAATACTCTTGGGCTTTTTACTTCAAATTCTACCGGAATAAGGGCTTCGGAACCGTGTGATAATTTGAACGAAGTTTCTCCAGTAGCAGAATTCGGAATTGTTCTCAAGGCCCATAAGACGGAAGGTAGTTGTTCTGCCCAGTTGCCCCTAACGTTTTCCACCTTCTTTTTCAAGAGATTTATGATGAGTTTGTTGGCGGCCTCTACCTGCCCATTGCTTCTAGGATGATGCACGGAAGCAAAATGAAGCTTAATGCCAATTTGCTTGCAGAAACTAATAAGAGTTGAATTGTTGAATTGAGAACCATTATCCGTGATGATTGCCATTGGAATTCCGTGTTGACATACTATCTCTCCCCATATAAAGTTTTTCACGGCTTGAGTGGTAATTTTGGCCAATGCTTTTGCCTCTATCCATTTGCTAAAATAGTCAATCATGACTATGATATATCGCCGCTGCCCACTTGCCATAGGAAAAGGCCCAATCAAATCCATTCCCCAAACTGCAAACGGCCACGGAGTCGCTATTGACTTGAGTTGTTGAGCCGGCTGATTTTGAAGAGGAGCAAACTTTTGGCACTTCACACATTTCTTAGCAAATTTTTCCGCATCCTTCCTCATCTGGGGCCAAAAGTAGCCCTGCCTCAGAATTCTTTTCTCCAAAGTTCTAGCTCCAGAGTGACTTCCACATTCTCCAGAATGAACTTCTTGGAGGACCGCTGGAATCTCTTTTTCCGAAACGCATCGCGCTAATGGTGAAAGGAACGTTCTTCTATAAAGTATTCCTGCAACAAGATAATAGTTAGCTGCTTTCCGCTTAAACCTTTTTCTATCTTTTATTGTTGAATGGAAATCTCCAGTTGAAAGATATTGAACAAATGGATCCATCCAAGACGAATGCTGATCAATTTCCATAACCTCTCCTTCTTCAATTGCTGGGCGGAACAATTCCGAAGTTGTTCCTCCCGAGGGAAGTCCAAACTTTGCCAACTCATCTGCTTCCATATTCTCACCTCTGGGAATATGTTCAATAGCAAAACTTTTGAATTTCCCTACCTCGATTTTTACCAGAGTCAGATACCGCTTTAAAATATTGTCTCTTGTTTCGAAAGCTCCGCTTACTTGAGAAGCCATCACTAAAGAATCTGTGAAGACTTTGACATCATCAATCCCTAGCTCTCTAGCAAACTTAAGACCGGCTAGCAAAGCTTCATACTCTGCCTGATTATTTGTTACTCGAAAGTAGAATTTCAGGGCCTGATCCAATCTTACTCCGTTTGGGTTGATTAAGACAATTCCTGCTCCGGAAGAGTTTTTTCCTGAGGCTCCATCAACGAAAATTTTCCAGGCAAGGGGTACTCCGACCTCTTTCTGAGACCCAGCTTCTTTGGCATCCACCATGAAATCTGCTAGGACTTGGGCTTTGATTGCCACCTTTGGAACGTAGGATATATCAAACTCACTAAGCTCTATTGCCCACTTTGCCAACCTCCCTGAATGTTCTGGTTTTTCCAAGACACTTTTCAATGGAAGGTCAGTGACGACTATAATTGTATGAGCTTGAAAGTACGGTCTTAATCTTCTTGCTGAAATTACGAGCATTAAAGCTAACTTCTCTAGGATCGGGTAGCGGGTCTCTGCATTCTTCAGAATTCGGCTTACATAGTAAACTGGAAATTGTTTCTTTTTCTCTTCTCAGACCAAAATAGAGCTTATAGCATCGGTGCCAACTCCCAAATAGAGGAAAAGATCTTCCCATTCTCGCGGGCTTTGGAGCAGAGGAATTGACGTTAACTGCTTTTTAAGCTGACTGAAAGCATCATCACACTCTTGAGTCCATTCAAACTTGGTCCCTCCCCGGAGGGTCTTAAAGAAAGGTGCACTTTTATCCCCTGACCGGGAGATGAATCGACTCAAGCCTGCCATTCTCCCTCCCAACTGTTGAACTTCTTTTGGGGTTTTGGGAGGTGGCATTTCCAAAATAGCTTTTACCTTATCTGGATTTGGTTCTAACCCTTCTGGAGTGAGGAGATGACCCAAAAATTTACCTCTGTTTGCTCCAAAAACACACTTTAATGGATTCAACCTCATATTGAAGGTTCGTAGGGTTGCAAAAGTTTCCGAGAGATCTTTGAGATGAGAGGAGAAGGATTTGCTTTTCACCAAGAGGTCATCGACATACACCTCAAGGTTTCTTGCCTTCTGACTTTTGAAAACTGTATCCATCATTTTTCGGTAAGTTGCTCCAGCATTTTTCAACCCAAAAGGCATCACGAGATAACAGAAGCAACCATCATTTGTGATAAACGAAGTGTGCGGTATATCCGGTTTATGCATCCTGATTTGGTGATAACCTGAAAAAGCATCTAAAAAACTCATAAAAGAATAACCTACCGCAGAATCCACTAAAGAATCTATCTGAGGCAAGGGATAACAATCCTTGGGGCAAGCTTTCTTGAGTTTGGTAAAATCGACACACATCCTCCACTTTCCACCTGGCTTTGTTACCATTACAACGTTTGACACCCACTCAGTATATTGGATCGGCTGGATGAACTTCGCCCTCAGGAGCTTCTCTACTTCCTCACGGATAGGCTGAGCCAAAGTGGTTGCAACAGTTCTCTTCTTCTGCTGGATTGGGATGACGTTTGGGCTGATGTTGAGATGATGGCAAGCAACATCCGGATCCACTCCGGGCATGTCGTCTGCCGACCAAGCGAAGATATCTAAATTTTGCAGAAGACAAGAGATGAGCTGACTCTTGTCTGTCTCAGATAATTCAGCGTTGATGGAGAGGCTCTTGCTCTTATCTTCCTCGTGATCTGAATAGCTTGAGTTGCTTGGGCAGGTTCCAAGCGAACTCCATCTCTCACATCCTCCACTTCTTCTGCAACCTGAGCTTGTTCGGGAACTTCAATGGATTCAGTCATCATAACTTCCTGAGGTGGAGAAGACACGATCGTGTTGACCGTCTTTACATAACACTCTCTAGCTTTTCTGGGGTCGCTCCTGATTCGATGTTGTTTGCCATTCAAGGCGAACTTCACCGCTTGATGATAAGTGGAGACAATGGCTTGATACCCGTTCAGAAAGGGTCTCCCGAAAATTGCGTTGTAGCTACTGGGAGCATCAACGACTATAAATTTGACCAGCCTCACTATTCCTCCAAGAATCACGGAGAGGGTGACGAGCCCTTCAACTTCTTTCTTTTCTCCTGAAAAACCATAAAGGGGGCCTTCAGTTGATTGGAGGGTTTTACCTGTCTTTAACGCCTCAAAGGCAGGCTTGAAAAGCACATTGACTGAGCTCCCTGTATCTATTAGAATTTTTTCCACCGTATAATTTTCGATTACAGCTTTGATGACGACTGCATCATCAAAGGGATTCGCGGTCTGAGGAAGATCTTCATCTCCAAAAGTGACCGTTCCTCGAGCCGGAGCCGAAGAGGTAGCAGCGACCTCTGACTGGTAAACCCTCTTCAGACTTGCCTTTCTCGAGGACTCCGGCCCTGCACCCCCATGGATGCAGAATAGGTTGCCCAAGGCACCCTCATCATTAGCGTCCACGCATTCGCTGGGAAAACCGATGTTGCCCAGATGGCCAACATCATCTACTTCTTCGCACTCCCAGTGAACTTCTGCTACCTCCTTGGCCTTGGAGGTTGAAGCTTTGGCAGAGTCATTCTTTTGAATGAGATCGCGGAGCTTTCCCTCCTTTAATAGTTTCTCTAAAAATAGGCGGAGAGCTCTACAATCCTCTGTCAAATGACCCCTATCTCTATGATATTCACAGTAGAGAGTAGGGTTTCTGGTTTTCGGGTCCGAATTCAGCGGAGCTGGCCTCTTAAAAAAGGGCTGCTTCTGAAGGATTTGAAGCACTTCATTCATAGAAACACCAAAGTCTGTGAAGGACTCTTGGGATTCATTGTAAAGTGAAGGAATGGGTAGAAGAGGAGGTTGAGCGTACTGGATCTGGTGGATGGGGGTGACTTGCGGAGCAGGAGTAACGGGAGTTTGAAGAAATGAATTTTGAGGTGGGAAAGATTGATTACCTCGGTTGAAGCGGATGTTTCGGTAATTCTTACCTCTCGGGGCCGGAGGTGGAAGCTCTTGCCGAGGTTTTGAGGAAGATGCCGCTGGATAGAACCCTGCAGAGCCTTTCTGAGTGGCTCTGTTGGTCAGATTGCTAACATAGGTGGGGTTGTTGATCTCCCCTTCTATGTAGCGATTGGCAATGCTGATCAGCTCCTGATAGGAGCTAGGCTCCTTGGTTGTAACTTTGAACTTCAGAGGACCCTCCTACAGCCCGCTGATCAAAGCTACCATATAGAGCTCGGGATCCATGTCTCTGACTCCCAAGATCTCCTTCTGAAAGCGATCAACGAAATGCGCTGCAGTCTCGTTGTCCCCTTGCTTAATTTTGAAGAGGGTCGCAGGACCACTCTTCCTTTTCTTTGCGGTGGCGAACCTCAGGAGGAGCTCTTGCCTCAAGGCGGCAAAGCTTGAGATAGATTGACAAGGCAGCTTATAGAACCATTCCATGGCTGACCCATCGAAGGAGGTAACCATCAGCTTGCACCTCACTCCATCTGAAATGGTCCTGAGGGCAACGGCAGATTCAAAGGCCTGGAGATGACACATTGGGTCGGTCTCTCCTATATACACAGGAAGACGGGGCTCTCTGAATCCATGGGGAATTGGATCCCGACGAATCTCATCAGTAAAGGGGGATGGCTCCCCAAAAATAGAAGGTCCTGGAGGAAGAAAAGGAGCTGGAGGATCTTGAGGGTAAGCAAACCCTTCTTCAAAATTCAAGGTCTGAGCCGGAGGCCCCTGTGCTGCGGCTCGGAAAGGATTATGACGGGCGGTGAACTCCTCATGCTGAGATCGCTGAGGAGCTGCGGGCTGGAAAACGGGATGATCACTAGGGTGACTGCTTGCCATGCGGTCAGGGGTAGCGATCTGAGAGGATTGAGGAAGGATCTTCTGGGAGATCGCGGCCAGAACCTGGTTCATGGCCTAGATCTGCTTTGCGGACTCCTGCTGAGTCCGGACGACTTCCTGCCGATCTCGAGCGGCCTCTTGCTGAGACCGCGCGATCTCTTGCTGAACAGCGGCAGCATCTTGCCTAGCTCGGGCGGCCTCGCGGAGAGCCTGCTCAACGCGAAGCTCAAAACGGCGTTCCATCGCTTCTAACGGATTGTGATCGGAAGGGGGAACACTGGGAGACCGCAAAGGACGACCTCTGCGGCGATCAGCCATCTTGAAAGTCTGAGCTTCGCCTAACACTTCGAATCTGAAGGTGGCGTGTTCGTTCTGTTGGTGCCAAAAATGGTACCTCCAAAATTCACACTAAAGGGGACAGGAGAAAACTGCGAAGTGCAGGTTACTAAGACAGAAGATGCTGGAAAAAAGAGAAGGCGATCGTAAAATGGCGATCACGAAAAAATGAGACCGCTTACACAGGTTGTAAGCTGGAGCCTCGGAGCCAAAAGTCCTTTTCCTGGTACCCCTACCCCTCTATTTATAGACGAGGTTGCTGCCCAAACGGGCAGAACTGAAAAACTACGGGCTGCCCGGGATACAAGAGAGCCGGGGCAGTGAAATGGGGTGCGAATAGTAAAAACAGGAAAAAAGCCCAGACCGCTCGGACTGGCGGTCTCGAACAACTTCAGCTGTTTGGAACATAGGAAAACTGATCAGGCTGAAGGCTGGCGATCTGCGCGATCACTGATTCTGAAGACCGCTGAGACCACCTTTTTGCATCGTAAAGACTAGATCGCGGGCTTTCCGGGCAAACAATGGACGTTTTAAGATTGAGTGTATTTTAGGCCAAATCTCGCATCTTCATCACAACTGTTGTTCATCAGCCACTCGCAATCTGAAGGTCATGTGTTTCTGTTGAATACAAAATTGTCCCCACGTCCTCGACGCTCAATCCCAGCGGAAAGAGAGGGGGTAGTGGTCGAGCAGCTGGTTACTTGAGTCGCAAATTAAGAGCTGAGTGAGAGAGAAGAAGAGAGGGCCGCTAGCTTGCGGTGAGGCCAGACTTAGCCCGCCACGGCAAATGCCACTCCTACGATGGGCTTTCCCTTTATTTAATAATATGTATTATAGCTTGTTGTGCTTAGTACATGGAAACAAGAGAAAATACAAGAGAGTTGCGGGTAAGAAGAGAGTAAGCCACGCGGGCTGTTTGCCGAGGTCGCCCGGACTAGTCGCCGAGGCCGCCTGGCTTGTTCGCAGAGGTCGCCCGGACAGGTTGCCCGGATAGGTCGCCCGGACAGGTCGCCCAGCCTGTTCGCAGAGGTCGCCCGGACAGGTCGCCCAGCCTGTTCGCAGAGGTCGCCCGGACAGGTCGCAGCTTGGTGCGGTCTGACTGTTTCAAGCCGCCGGTTTTGTCCCCCCACTTGTCTGTCCACTGTTCATGGTCGAGGGTCCTATTTATAGGCTCTTGGTCGATGTCGTCACCTCCGGTGAGCCAGTGACTGGATCTCTACCTGCGCGGTATAAACAAAGGAGACCGCCACCTTAGGCGGACTTAAGGAGGAGGCCGCCCGGCTTGGGCGGTCTGAAGAAGGAGGCCGCCCGGTTTGGGCGGTCTAAAGAAGGAGGCCGCCCGGCTTGGGCGGTCTGAAGAAGGAGGCTGCCCGGCTTGGGCAGTCTGAAGAAGTAGGCCACCCGGCTTGGGCGGTCTGAAGAAGGAGGCCGCCCAGTTTGGGCGGTTTGAAGGGAGAGGCCGCCCCTGGGCAGTTTGAAAGGAGAGGCCGCCCCACCTGGGCGGTTTGAAGGGAGAGGCTGCACCACCTGGGCGGTTTGAAGGGAGAGGCCGCCCACTTTGGGCAGTCTGAAGGAGGAGGCCGCTCGCTTTCGGCGGTCTGAACAAGGAGGCCGCCCGCTTTGGGTGGTTTGAAGGAGAAGGCCGCCCGCTTTGGGCGGTCTGAAGGAGGAGGTCGCCCGCCTTCGGCGGTCTGAAGGAGGAGACCGCCCGCCTTCGGTGGTCTGAAGGAGGAGGTCGCCTGCTTTCGGCAGTCTGAAGGAGGAGGCCGCCCGCTTTGGGTGTGAAAAAAGCCTTTGCGGGAGGTCTGATCCTTCCCGGGCGCGTAATCTGTAAAAATGTAGCGAAAAAGGTCTCCCAGGGTGGATCTCCGATTTCTGGGTCAACAATTATAGTTGTTTGAAAAATAATTCATTTGGGATTTATGTTTATTCAAATTATTTTTCAAAATAAATTGATGTTGATAATCATAATGAATTTTAAAGTTTGATTTTCATGAAAATGAGTTTCTAAATTTGAGTCATGATTGAAAATATATTGAGACATATAATAGTGACTCCTAAGAATTTTGTAAGGATCATAAATCCTTTTGAAAATAAACTCCTTTTAAGTTGACTTGTGAAAATGGTCCCTTTTAGAAATGATTTTGTAAGTTAATTTATCTTTGTTATTCAAAATCTTATGATGAAAGTCATTACTAGAAATTATAACTTTTTCAACAAAAGTTTTTAATTACTTTAATTTATAAGTTAAAGCATCATTTTCAATTATCAAATTTTCATTATGCTCTTTAGAAGCTAAGAGCCCTTTTTCAATATCCTTGAATTTTTCTTTTAATAGATTGCAATTAAAACAAGACTTTGAAATTTTATTAAAAGAGGATGAAAGATAATTTGGAACATCAATATGAGATTCTACTTTAGCATTTGCTTATGATTTATTTTCTAAACGTAATTTGGAATTAGCAATTTTCAACTTTAAAATTTTACGTTTAACATTTCACGAATGCGAAAAGTAGAAATAGAACTTGTTATAAAAAGAGAAGATTTTGATTTTCTTACCTTGCTATGGGATGAGGAAAGATTTGAACCAAAGGTTACTTTGACATCTTCTTTGCATTCCTCTTCCATAGTTGAGTTTCCGTCTTTTCTTTTGCTTGATGTTTTGCCATCATTTGAGTCCAGTATTGTGACATTGCATTCTTCTCTGTTAGTTAAATTTTCCTCCAAGCATAAGTACTCATCCGTTTCCTCTCTTGGATCCATAAGGAATTGCACTTGTTCATCATCTGTTGAAGGAAGACTATAAGAATTCTCAAGAAATTTCCAAACTTCATAAGCAGTAGGAAGTGTATAAATAAGTTTGAAAATATTTTGATCTAGTGCACAATATAGACTATTCATTGTTGGCATTTAACATTTCATTCTTATTTAAAATACTTGGGGGCATTTTAATTGTAATATTCCAAACTTCAATATCCAATGATTTAAGAAATTTTTTCCATAAGAGTTTTCCACCCATTATAATTTTCACCAATAAATAATGGTGGACATAAGGATTTTTCATTTTCATAAAAACTTCCCCTTCTAGTGGATGCGAGATCATGAAGCACCATTATTCTCGGTTGTGAAACTGTATTAGAATAACCTTGCTCTTATACCACTTGTTGGATCGATAGGCGCCCTTAGAGGGGGGGGGGGGTGAATAAGGGAATAAAAATTCTTTTTGTTATTTTAAGGAAATTACTAAATTGTTTAGGAATAAATAAGATCAAAATAACATTTTAGCAAAAAGTAATTTGAAATAAAAAAATTTACGCCAAATTAAAGAAATCAAATAAACAGAAATAGAGACATGATTGTATTATATAAAAAAGTGTTTACATAAATTTGATTTCAATATCGCTAGAAATCGGAGGCGTACAAATGTAAATATCTTTTCCTTTTGTATACCGACTTGTATCCCTACAAACTGGTTGGCTTTAGCCTATCCTTCCTCGGATATGGCCTCAAGACGCTCTAGCCAGTCCTACCCCGGATATGGCCTCGAGCACCCCCTAGATCTAATCTCCTAGACCTAGTCACCAACTCACTCGGCGAATTACCCCCTAAGCCGCGCAAGGACCTAGTCGTCAACACAAAGCGATTTTACTATAAAAATTCACAATAATGAAATAAAGTAAATAACAAGAACTCCCTCTATGAGACTTCTGAAGATGAGTATGAAGGATCGCTGTAGCATAAGCGAGGTTGAAGTGATCGTTCTTTGGATGCAGCGTGACAGCTTCCTTCTCCAGAAATCTTCTTTTGCTTTGAGTGGGAGATGAACTTTCGATAGAGTAACAGCTCCTGATTTTTGGCACAAGTAATCTCTCTGAAATCTTTGACCAAAATGAGAGAGAAGACATCAATTTATAGACTTTGTCGTTAGCGCCTGCAGTAGCTCCTAACGCCTGCGGTAGCGTTCGTGTGGAGGCGGTTACGAAACCGTCAGCGGCGTGGCGTTAAGGAACGAACTTGAGCTAGCGCCAGGCGGTAGCACTAGCGCGAGAGGTAGCGCTAGGGCCAGGTAGTATCCCTAGTGCTGGCGGTAGCTCTCCTTCATAGAATTTGATTTGAAGTTGTTGGCTACCAGTGGAGTATTGCACCTATAGTTCCTACACACTATAAACACACGACAAGCAAGATTAAATACAATATGATATTTGTTATTTTTAAACAAAGGGATATGACACACATGTCCAACAATCTCCCCCTTTTGATAATAACAAATCCTCTTAGAATGAAATCAACAAAGGTGTTTATAGAATATGATAAGCGAGATAAAAGTGCAACTATAATATTTGAAAGCATGAGAAATGTGTATACTCCCCCTATCTTAATGCTCCCCCTACATAAATACAATTTATGTTTTACTCCCCCTAAATGATAGATTACATGAATTAGCCTCCCCTTAATCTTCTAGATTTCTCCTCGAGATTTCTTCAATCAATCTCCCCTTTTTGGTATTATCAAAAGAAGGTGGGGTATGGGTAGTAAGGAGGCATTCTATATAAATGAGAATTCATGATCGAGCTATATAAAATGATAAAGAATTTAAGCATACAATATATAAGAGATTTCAAATAAAAAGATAAGAGTTGTAAGCAGACAGAAGATTATAAGAAACATCTTTTTGTGAGCATGAAAATCATAAGTATAAATAAGAGTTTAAGTTCAAAATGTGAAGATGTATTAACCTTTTTTGAAATCTCAAAGTTTTACATAAAGTTACCAAACATGAAATGAACATACCAAAGAGAGAATATACTACAATGTTACTTAATTTTAAGTTCAAGAGATACCAAAACATTGTAGAGACCATGTTAGGTTATCTAGTACATTTTACTACAAAAATTCACAATAATGAAATAAAGTAAATAACAAGAACTCCCTCTATGAGACTTCTGAAGATGAGGATGAAGGATCGATGTAGCATAAGTGTGGTTGAAGCGATCGTTCATCGGATGCAGCGTGACAGCTTCCTTCTCCAAAAATATTCTTTGGCTTTGAGTGGGAGATGAACTTTCAGTAGAGTAACAACTCTTGTTTTTTGGCACAAGTAATCTCTCTGGAATCTCTGTCCAAAACGAGAGAGAAGACATCAATTTATAGACTTTGTCGCTAACGCCTGCGGTAGCTCCTAACGCCTGCGGTAGCATTCGTGTGTAGGCGGTTACAAAACCGTCGGCGTCGTGTCATTATGGTATGAACTCGATCTAGCACTAGGCGGTAGCGCTAGCGCTAGTGCTAGGCGGCATCTCTAGCGCTGGCGGTAGCTCTCCTTCAGAGAATTTGATTTGAAGTTGTTGGCTACCAGTGGAGTATTGCACCTATAGTTCCTGCACACTATAAACACACGACAAGCAAGATCAAATACAATATGGGATTTGTTATTTTCAAACAAAGGGATGTGACACACATGTCTAACAAGACTTTGGGTCGCGGGCGTGACCGAGGGCAAGACTTGTTGTGTACTAGCTCAATCAGCACGACATTGATTCTGGACTGATCTTCAGGTTACACGCCCTTGGTCACGGGCGTGACCGAGGGCGTGACTTGGAAATTTCTCCAATTTGTCCCAAAATTCTGCAAAAATTGAAATTAAGCTAAGTTAGAATCAAAATTACAAAAGAACTACTTATTACCTAAAATTGACATGAAAAAGAAAAATTCATATTAAATAATTACAAAAATTTCTATTAAAAAGTTACATAAATACTATTTATTAAATACGCCCATACTTGAGATTTTGCTATTCCAGAGCAAAAGTATGAGACATAATTTATAGGACATCCATAAATTTTTTAATTGTAAACTAAAATTTCATTTCACCAAAAGTTAGGTTAAAAATAAGTTCTATGAGGAATTAAGTCCTAAGTTATGATAATGATTTGAAAAGAGAGGAAGTGTTTAGGTAAGGACTTCTCGAGATAACTAACTAGCAAACAAAATTGTAGAAATTATAAAACTAAATTAGATTAAAATTATATGAAATCTATCTTAAAAGAATCTTAAGGAAAAGCAACTTATTAAATATTCCTCTCTCCATAATTTAACTAAATCTAGATCGATGATAATTGGCTAAGGGGGATTTCACAAAATTTGGCATATGAAGTGATGTTTGAAACTCAAAATTTAATTTCTAATTTATATATGTTTAGGAGTAATGAATTTTATCCTCTTACTCCATGTCATATAATCTTTTATAATTCACTTCTAATAAGAACCCAAAATGTATATGTTTAGGAGTAATGAATTTTATCCTCTTACTCCATGCCATATAATCTTTTAAATGATTTTGGGTGCATATGTTTATGGAATAATGAATTGTATCCTCTTATTCCCATGACATATGATCTTTTAAAACACTTTTTTTATACCATCAAAAGGGGTGAGTAGGAAAGATTTGTAGCTCATAAATTAAATTATGTTGAGAGCAAATTCTAGTAAATTTAAATTTCCTAAGATCTAACAAGATAAAAGAAAATATAATAGAAATCTAAAGAGGTTTAGCAAATTTACTACAAAATAAGCTACTTAAAATAAAAAGAGAAGTCATGCAAAAGAAAATTCTCAAATCAAGCTCAAACCATAAAATGATTCTTAGAATAAAATTACCTAAAATTTAGATTTAACAAACAATGATAAACAAAAATTTAGCCAATTAAAAACAAAAAAATGCATATAAATATTCTCAATTAAATTTCTAAGAAATCACAAAAACAACACGTAGGGGTTTAATAATTTTTTTTTGTTTTTGTTTTATGTTTTTCATTTTTTTTTTTGGGAATTTTTGATATTATCTTTTTTTGGATTTTTGATAATAAAAGAAAGGAAATTAGTTTTAAACCTAATAACATTTTTTTTGTTAACTCTTGGATATCCCGAGGTATACCCCATGAAGGGTTCTCAACGGTACTAGGAGGTGAGATGGGATGATAGCCCAAACATCCCTTTCCAAGATTTAAATTTTTGATTTTCTAATTTTTTTTGACATTATGGGTTTTACAAGTGCTTAAATAAAAGAAAATCATGATTTTTTTTCAAGATTTTCATAATTAAGAACTACATTTTTAAAAGCTATTTACACCCCCATACTTAAAGTTAAACATTGTTCCCAATGTTTAAAACTATGTATGAAGTAAAAAAAAGAAGAAAAAAATTTAATAATGTGCAAGATAAAACAAAAAAAATACAAGATAAAAGAGAAGAAAGAAGAAGGACAAAGGGCTTCCCTGATTTTGAGGATGCGGGGGGAAGCGGCGGTTACCTACAAAACATGTTAAAGAAGAAACAAAAGCAAGAGAAAACATTAAAAATATAACTTTGGGGCGTCTCCCAAAAGCGCTTTGTTTAAGGTCGCGTAGCTTGACCTAATTGGCGCTCACTATATTGGTGGAAGAATTTTTGAATCACTCTTTTCGTTCGACAGATCTCCTGGAAGATATAACTTAAGATGATGCCCGTTAACTTTTAAGTAACCTTTTTTCGGGTGGGAAATTAGGATTGTCCCATAGGACCAAACCTCTTTAACAATAACGGGTCCGGACCATCGAGATTTTAGCTTTCCCTGAAAAAGGAGAAGACGAGAAATATAAAGGAGGACGAGATCGCCCGACAAAAAAGTTTTAGGAAGTTGTATATGCTTATCGTGATAAAACTTTGTTCGCTCCTCATGTAATTGGTTACATTCGTACGCATTCGCGCGCCACTCATCTAATTCATTTATTTGAAATTTCCTTTGCTCGGCTGCTAACGTAGAATCGAGATATAGAAATTTAAGCGCCCAAAATGCGCGGTGTTCTAGTTCGACCGCAAGGTGGCAAGCCTTGCCATAAACCATTCAATACAGTGTACAACTGATAGCAGTCTTGTACGTCGTTCAATAGGCCCATAGCGCATCATCGAGCTTAAGCGCCCAATCCTTCCCATTAATAGAAATAGTTTTTTTCTAAAATCCGCCTTAATTCTCGATTTACGACTTCGACTTGGCTGCTCGTTTGTGGGTGATAAGTAGTGGACAGTTTGTGCGTGACACCATATTTTGCTAAAATTTTTGTGAATTGGCTATTGCAAAAATGGGTGCCTTGATCACTAACTATAGCGCGCGGCGTGCCAAATCGAGAAAATAATTTTTTTATGAAGTTAACGATGACTCATGCATCAATGGTGGGGAGAGCTTGCGCTTCCGCCCACCTTGACACGTAGTCAACCGCAACGAGAATGTATAACTTTGAAAAAGAGGGAGGGAGAAGACCAACGAAATCAATACCCCAAAGATCAAAAATTTTGCATTCTAAGAAAATATTTTGGGGCATCTCATCCCGGCGGGAGATGTTCCCTGACCGCTGGCACAAGGGTGTGAGTATCTTTGAAGAGCATGGGCCAATAAAAGCCCGCTCTAGCGCCTTCCTCGCGGTTCGGTTGGGTTCGCTTGATAATGAGGTTGGTACCTCGTGACAATGTCGTAAAATTTTAAGACTTTCCTCACTCGAGACGCATCTTCTCACTACCTGGTATGCACAAACACGGAATAAAAAGGGGTCCTCCCAAAAATAATTCTTTAAATCAAAAAAGAATTTCTTCTTTTGTTGACTCGAGAATTCTTTTGGTAGGACCCGGGCTACTAGATAGTTAGCCAAATCCGCAAACCAGGGGGTGGAAGATGAATTTATATTTTTGAGAGCAAGGAGGCGCTCTTTAGGAAATTTATCATTAATGTCGGCTTCTATTAATGCTTTCGAGGTGGGGTTTTCTAAACGGGAAAGATGATCGGCCGCCCTGTTTTCGGCTCCCCTTTTGTCCCGGATCTCTAAATCAAACTCCTGCAAGAGGAGGATCCATCGC
Source organism: Dactylorhiza incarnata (assembly GCA_033032865.1). Classification (NCBI taxonomy): domain Eukaryota; kingdom Viridiplantae; phylum Streptophyta; class Magnoliopsida; order Asparagales; family Orchidaceae; genus Dactylorhiza; species Dactylorhiza incarnata. The sequence goes on from JAWHQI010000068.1 coordinate 9,233,134, forward strand.
AAAAGATGGGGCTTAGCATCCGATTTACTTAAAAGATACCTAAGCACAGAGTGATCTATGAAGACAATAACTTTTGAGAGAGTGATATACAACCTAAACTTATCAAAAGAAAAAACTATCTCTAGAAGCTCTTTCTCGGTAGTGGTGTAGTTCGCTTGTGCCGACGTGAGTGTCTTTCTCGCATAATAAATCAGGTGGAAATACTTACTCACATGTTGGCCTAATACGACACCTGCCGCAATATCACTCACGTCACACATAATTTCAAAGGGTAGCGACCAATTTGGGGCGACTAAAATCTGAGAATTTATAAGCTTTTCTTTGATAAGTTTAAAGGTTGTTAGTTATTGGGTGTCGACTTATCACCTAGAGGGGGGGGGGGGGGGGGGTGAATAGGTATTTTAAATTATTTTTGTTCCCCATTTTGGTGTTCTTGATTTTTGGTTAATAGATCTATAGATTAGAATAGTACAACACAGAAAGCACGCAAGAACTTATAGAGGTTCCTCAAGACAGGGTGTATTGAGTAGTCCTCTTTCCCTCTGCGCCTACCTAGCAGTGTGCTAGGCTCGACAAACTCTGCCAATGTCTCCGCCCCGCAAGCCTTACAACTTGGACCCACAAGTCCCTATATCCTAGGCCTGCAAGCCTCTTCAATGCACCCAAGCCCGCAGGCTCGACAGTTAGGCCCTCAAACCCTACACAGCACAGACCCACAAGTCTTGCCTACAGCCTAGGCCCACAAGCTCCTTCACTGCACCCGAGCCCGCAAGCTCGACACTCAGGCCCTCAAGCCATACACAGCACAGACCCGCAAGTCTTGCCTGCATCCTAGGCCCGCAAGCCGCTTCTCCGCACCCAAGCCCGCAAGCTCGACACATTTGGACCCGCAATTCCTCTGCCCTAGCCCTCAAGCTTTGATGATCTCATGCCCTCAAGGTTGACACTTAGATCTGAGAACAGATCTTACAAGTTCTAGGCCCGCAAGCCTTACAAGATATTTCAGTAAAGAAAACTGTTTCTTCTGCCTGATTGAGATTGGCTTCTTGACTTGAAGGAGATGCTTCTGATTTACAATCTGAATGATGCAAATCTTCTTCAAGCTTTCTAGCTTTGCCGGATGTTGACTTGCTACTTTTCTTGAGAGAAACTTATCAGTCGAGGTGGCTTGACTGCAACTTGAAGAACACGGAATGATCATTTTTTTCGTTTCTCCCTTCTTCTTCACCGCTGTTTGTACTATCGTATTGCTAGGCGGGATACTTTTTCTATTGTTTCTCTCTCTTTTTCCAGGGCATCACTGTTCCCTTTTATAGGACGGATGTCCCGCATAACGGTCACAAATAATGTCCTTTACTGTCAGACGCCCATCCCTCGAGAGCATGCGCTGATTGGACAATCAGGCGGCGGAATTAGATGCTGACAGCACGTCTGGCTACTTTTGAATTTGTCTCGATGATATTTCCATTGTTACGACGACATGGATAATATCTCGACGACAGGACTTTGTCGATGCCTTGAACTAGTCTCTTCTTCAATTCTTCATCAGATAGTGATATCTCGACGATATTGGACATCACTTCTCCATTTTAGCTTGAGACGACACAAAATCATCAAACTGATATCGGCGAGAACTCCTTGTCTGATGTTGCTTAGACCACCGTATCTTGTTGACGACATGAATAATATCATGTCGACAGACTATACTTCAGCAACTGCTTGTCTTCAAATGACCTTCTTCAGTCTTCTCGATGTCACGCCTTCTTAACGACGATGGCAATCACCATCAGTCTCACTTAGCCTTTCCGACAACAAGGCTTCTTGTCGACGATATTGTCGACATCTTTGAGTCTTCTTCTTTATCTCGACATTCTGATATCATCGTGTAGATGTCACAACGATATCACCATTTTGCCTTGATCTGCATATTCTTAATGATATGCCAGCTGTTTTTGATGATACATCTGATGTTGTCGACGATACGGCTGCTGTTGTCGATGACATGCTTGAGCCTTTTCGATGACATCAGGCACAGCCATTCTTCTTTGTTTTACTCATCATTTCAACGATGTGCCTATTCTTCTCGACGATATGTCCAGCCTTTTTTGACGATGTTATACTTAGGCAGGTTATTGAAGTACTGGACATATTGTCTCATCTCTGCAAGCATGAACTAGATATGACATTAAATACAACTTGCACTTATCATTGAGCTGAGCACTTCTTCAAATCAGGAACACTGATGGGCACTGTTCCCAACAAACGTCAAGTGACATTCATCGTTAAAATGGAAAGAAGACTTTTTCTCGAGGAGATGGGTTAACGGCTTCGTGATTTTGGAAAAATTTTGTATAAAGCGCCGATAAAACCCTGCGTGTCCTAGGAAACTTCTAAGGTCTTTTACATTCGTTGGAGGGGGGAGTTTTTCGATTACTTCGATCTTGGCCCAATCGACCTCGATCCCTTTGCCCGATATTTTATGGTGAAGGACAAATCCTTCTTTGACCATAAAATGATATTTCTCCCAATTGTGAGCTAAATTTGTTTCCTCACAACGTTGTAGCACGCGCTCGAGATTTTTTAAACAATTTTTGAAAGAGTTTTCGAAAATGGAAAAGTCGTCCATGAAAACTTCCATCACTTCCTCTACTAACTCATCGAATATCGCCAGCATACATCTTTGGAGTGTAGACGGTGCGTTAAAAAGACCAAATGTCATCCTTTGATAAGCAAAGGTGCCAAAGGGACAAGTGAATGTTGTTTTCTCTTGGTCGTCGGGCGAAATAGGGATTTGAAAATATCCTAACAAACCATCGAGAAAATAATAGTAGGAGTGATCTAAAAGGCGCTCTAAGATTTGATCGATAAAAGGTGACGACAAGTGATCCTTATGGGTGGCATCGTTTAGTTTTCGATAATCAATGAACATCCGTCAACACGTAACGGTACGGGTTGGGATCAATTCATTGTTTTCATTTGCTACTACTGTTGCGCCGCCTTTTTTCGACACGACTTGTACCGGGCTAACCCAAGTCTAAAAGTTTGATAACTTCGGCCTTAATGACTTCTTTCATATTCGGATTTAGCCGTCGTTGAGGCTGGACCGTGTTGCGGGAATTATCTTCGAGGAATATTTTGTGAGTGCAAAAGGAAGGGTTTATACCCTTGATATCCGATATTTGCCACACAATTGCGTGGCGGTGCTTGCTTAAGACTATAGTCAATTCAGAAATTTCTGAATAAGTTTGGAAGAAACGATAACGGGTAGCTTAGACTCTTTTTCTAAAAATAGATATTTTAGGTGAGGAGGGAGTTGTTTCAATTCTAAAACGGGTGGCTCTTCATAAGAAGTTTTGATTATTAATTTTTCTAAAAATAATGGTTCGTGTGGTGTGGAGCGAGAGACATCTTCTTCTAAACAAAAGAGCTCGGCGAGCTCGGAATCATGACTCGATGTGGAGACTAACTCGGGAAGTGAATAAAATTTGTTCTCAAAACATTCTTCTAAATAGAAGCATGAATCGTCATTCTCTAAGGTGTTTTGCATCGAGGGATTTACACTAAAAGTAACTTCATCGTCTCCAACCCGAAGGATGAGCTTTCTGTTACTTACGTCAATAATTGCGCGCGAGGTGGCGAGGAAGGGGAGGCCTAGTATGAGGGGTACTTCGGCATCCTCTTAAATGTCAAGAATGACAAACTCCACCAGGAAAATGAACTTGTCAACCTTAACGAACACATCCACCACTATCCCTATCAGATAATTTAATGAACGATCGGCGAGTTGAATACTCATTCGAGTGGGGCTAGGATTTCCTAGACCTAACTTTTTGAATAAAGGAAAAGGCATGAGGTTGATGCTTGCTCCAAGATTCGCTAAGGCGTGTTTTACTAATGAATTGTCAAATAGACATGGGATGGAGAACCGTCCCGAGTCATTTGCTTTTTGAGGCAATTTGTTGAGTACAACCGCGATGCATTCCGTGTTTAAGAAAATATGTACAATATATTCTAATTTCTTCTTATTTGAGAGCAACTCCTTAAGATATTTCGCATACTTCGGCATTTGAGAGAAAGCCTCGTAGAAGGGTACATTAATATGAATTTGTTTTAAAATCTCCCAAAAAAATTTGTAATTTTTATCGGCGCACTCGCTCCTAAGCGTAGAAGGATACGGGATATTAGAACTAGAAGCGTGCAGTGCTAGCGTAGCGGGCAAATCCGAAGATAAAATAAGAGTAGGAGGAGGAGAAGAAGTTACCATGGGTTCATCCTGTTTTGAAACCACCTCCTTCCCACTTCGGAGTGTAGTCAAGTTTGTTCTCTCCCTTGGATTTTGCTCTATATTTCCTGGTAGTGCTCCTTGCTGACGCTCGGAGAACATCTTTATGAGCTGGCCCAGTTGATTCTCTAAATTTTTGATCGATCTGATAAGGTTCTGGATGTTCGTTTCATTTGTAGCAAAATATTTTGCAAAGACCTATTCAAGCGGAGAGAGCTTTTGCTGTTGCGGTTGAAAATCGGGCAGATTAAAAAATTTGGAGGGGGAGATAAGTTAAGAAGTTGATTAGGAGGTTGATTCAAATTTAAAGGACACTGAGCATTTCCTTGGTTGCTCCACGAGAAATTCGGATGGTTCCTATAACCCGCATTGTAAGTGTTGTTGTATGGAGCGGAGTTCTGGTTATAGGAAGGCCAAGGCGGATTTCCCATGTAGTTAACCTGCTCTTCAATTAAAACATTATTAGCCCAAGGGGGAGTAGCAGAGGAAGTAGACATCTCCGCCAATTGCTTTGTTATGCCCTCAACTTGTAAAGCTAAATTTGCATTTGTGTCTATTTCAAAAATACCGGCTGGCTTGTTAGGCCGCGCTTGGGGCATGTTCCATTGGTATGCATTCATGGCCATCTCTTCGAAAAGCTCTTGAGTAGAGTCTGAGGTTTTGTTATTTAACGTTCCCCCGGCTTCCACATCAATCATTTGCCTCATTTGGAGATTTAAAACATTATAAAAGATTTGCACTTATTTCCAAGTGGCAAATGCGTGGTGAGGGCATCTACGCAAAACATCCTTGAAGCTCTCCCATATATCATAGAAAGTCTCCGAGTTGATTTGCAGAAACGACGCACTATCCATGCGCAATTTAGCGGTCTTTGCAGACGGGAAATATTTAGTGAGAAATTTTCCGCCATTTCGTCCCATGTAGTGATGGACCCCCTAGGTAGGGAACCCAGCCACTACTTGGCCTTGGACCACAAAGAAAAAGGAAAAAGATGCAATCGAATGGCGTCATCGATGATGCCATTGATTTTTAATGTATCGCAAATTTAAAGAAAAATAAGAAATATGCGAGTTTGGATCAATACTCGACTGTGTGCCTTCCAAATTTGGCCGCTTATAATAGGACATGGTCTGTTGTGCGACCTCATTAGGATTGGGCGCGTTAGGATTAGGAGGATTGAGATTAGGATCCATATTTGCTGTGTTTGTTTCCCCGGTTGACTCTTCGAATAGTAAGTGTATTTCCTGATCACGAGAATGGCGGCGCCGTGAAAGGGTTCGCTCGATTTCTAGATCAAAAGGAATATTCAAAGAGCTACCTCGGGTCATACACTAAAAAGGAAAAAGGGAAAGAAGAAATAGAAAAAGAGGAAAGAGAGAATAATAATACGAAAAATAAAGAAAGAGGAAAACATGATTAATATAAATATTTTTTTTCATTTAAACGGATTAAGTTAGTCTTGGATTTCTCGAGGTATACCCTGTGAGGGGTTCTCACCTGTACTTGGAGGCGCGATGGGATGATAGCCCAAACGTCCCTTTCCAAGATTTAAATTACACCTTTAAGAAAAAAATTTTTATTAAAAAAAAGAAAATAAAAAGAAACAAAATGATAAAATTAATAGCTATCCTCTTTTCATAATATCTGTGCAAGTCCCCGGCAACGGCGCCAAAAACTTGATATAGAAATTTAGGGTTTTAGTTAAGCGAAGGGGTTAAAGATGTTTTCCAAAACTATATCCGATAAAGGCAAGTGTACCTTATCCTCTATAGTATAGGATATTTAGAAATACCAAGGTCATATTCCACGGGGCGCGTTGGTTACTTCTACTTCAAGGAAAATCACTATTATCTTATCTATTAAATTTTTATGGTTTTGTTTTACTTAGCTAAAAGAGAAAATTTCCAACTAAAAGTAAGGCTTAAACGAAGGTAAAAAGATTAGTTGCTGTGGACTAGCTCAATCAGCGCAGCATCAATTCTGGATTGATCTTTAGGTTACTGATGAGTACTTTTTGTACTCATCTTTTAGTATAATTTTGTTGTAATTTTAATATGAATTTATATCAATTATTTGTTTTATAGTATAATAATCATTCCTTTTTTATTTCTGCCACTAATTTAAGTTTAGTTTATGTTTTGCAGGTTTTCTGGGCACTTTGAGTAAAATTGTCAAGTACACGCCCAAGGTCACGGGCGTGACCAAGGGGCGTGACAACCTAGATGTGTTCTAGACCCGATGCCGCCCCCCCGGGAGCATTCCGTGAAAATTCGCAAAGTACATGCCCCAGGTCACGGGCGTGACCTAGGGCGTGACACAGTGTCATGGTCGGGACCCGCCACCAGCATCCCGAGCACGCCTCCACATCATTTAAAGTTACACGCCCCTGGTCACGGGCGTGACCAGGGGGCGTGACATCAAGTCACGGGCGTGACTCGCCCCGCACTTCTTCCCGCCAGCAGCACTATTTCAAGATTACACGCCCCAGGTCACGGGCGTGACCTCAGGCGTGACACGGCCGAAACGCGCGCAATTACTCCAGAAGGTGCCCTCTCCGCTGCTGCTGCTATCACGCCCCTTACACGCCCCTTGGTCACGGGCGTGACCAAGGGCGTTTAACATCAAATTTCTGCCTATTTAAAGGGAGCGTCTCCAGATCTTCAAGGACCATTTTTTTAGGACTTAGACTTTTCATTTCAGGTCGTTATTTTCATATTTTAGTTGTTCTTGTACTCCTTTTCTTCTTGCAATTGGTACGTTCAATTAAAATAGTTTGTAATTTTCAATTTCTAGCTTGTAACTTTCTTAGCAATTTAATAAAATAGTTCTTTTCTTCTCTCATTTCCTCTCTCTTTTGTGATGTGCTCTTTTGTTTATTTTTATTCCCCAATCTCCATGAGTAGCTAAAATATTATTAGTACTCGGCCGAGATGATCCAAGGAATGATATAAGTCATGAAATAATCTATAGTTGTTATTTCTCTTTTCAAAAATGCTTAAGATTTACCCTTGATTTTAAGATAACGAGATTATATTTTCGATATATAATTCTTGTACTTGTTTTCGTTATTTAGTTAGCCGAGAGGCTCGTGAGACGAATCGATCACTCAAGGATAAAAAAGAGTAGAATGCAATCCTCAAGAGAGGACGACGTTACCCTTCCGGATTGGAGTAAAAGCCAATAGCGGGATTCACTTCGATAAGGCGAGTTTTAGGGGTTTCGATTCTAGAACGAGAGTTCGATTGATCAACCTAAACTCAGTTGAGCGCATCCTCGAGAGAGGTGCGTTCATAATTCGGGAATCTCCATAGTCAAAGCTATTTTATTAAGAGAATGCGCTTCTATTTCTTTGATCTTATTTTTATCTCCAAGGTGATTCAAAGATCGAGTGCTAATCGTTCTTTTAATTCTTATTTTAATTTTCCATGTGCAAAACCAACCCTCAAGTTTTATATGATAAGATAATAGAGATTTTCTTGAAGTAATAGTACTCAACCGACCCGAGTCTAATACGACCTTGGTTTCTTACAACCTATACTACATTTGATATGGTACACTTGTCATTGTCATTTGCAAGCATAGTTTTACGCATCAAGTTTTTGGCGCCGTTGCCGGGGACACGGTTGATATTTCGAAAAAAGCAATATTTATTAATTTTATCATTCTCTTTCTTCTCCCCCCTTCTCTTTAAATTTTTTTAAAATTTTTTTTTTAAAAAGCGTAATCTAAATTCTCGGAAAGGACGCTTTGGGCTTGAATTCCCATCATAGCCTCTAGTACCTTGCAAACCCTTCACCGGGTAGATCTTGGGAAGTCCGGGACTAATTTAACCCGCTTTTTGAAAAAAAAAATATAATAAAAATATTTTTAAAATTCCAATTATTTAAGTGAAAGTTGTTTCCTTTTTATTATGAAATTAGTAGAAGCGGTCGTTAAAATTACTGTGCTTCGAAACCAAATTGAACTTTTACAAGCCGCTCGAAGGCACCAGTTTAGTTGTTATTATTGTGGTGCGCCTCATCAAAGTGAGGAATGTTATTTACATTCATATTCTCAGAATAATTATTATGGAAATAATTATCCTCAATATCATGCAAATAATTTTGATAATAATTATTACCATAATTTTTCATCTTTTAATGAAAATAATTTTTCAAACTTTGATGAAAATAATTTTTCTAATTTTAATGAAAATAATTTTTCGGCGTTTAATAATTGTTCTTCTAGCTCTGAAGTAAATTATTCCTCGTGGCAAGCTCACCCAGATAGTTCTCAGAGCAATGAAGATAGATCTTTAGATCCGAATTTTTGTTTCTCTTCTTGTACACCGCAGTCTTCGTTCTCTAATTTGGGGGAAATTTCGCAGATCCAAATAGATACTTCCCCACAAAATTTAGAGGAAAATATTATTTCGTCTAGCGCTTTTTCTAATTTTCATGAGAATAACTTTTCAGCTTCTAATAATTTTTCTTCTAGCCCCGAAGTAGATTACTCTTGGTGGCAAGGTCACCCGGATAGTTTTAGGGGCGATGAAGATAAATCTTTAGATCCGAATTCTTTTTCTTCTTCTTTTGTGCCGCAATTTTCTTTCTCTAATTTTGGGGAATGTCCGTTTTCTCAATTTGATACTCCACCCCAGAATTTAGATGAAAATTTTATTTCTCCTAAAGCTTTTTTACTTGTCCTTGGAAAATTTAGTTATGGAGGAACATGATTGTTTATGTACTCCCATAATTTCTTTTTTCAAAGATGAAAAAAAATTCTCTTACCAAGAAATTCTTAATGTTTTGGGAACCCCAGATGAACTAGAAGAAGAACAAGTTTCTTCCCCCACTTCACCTGGATCTTCTTTTCTTTATCATGAATTTTCGCAAATCTCTTCTATTCTAATTCAATCGGAAATTCATGAAATTTTAGTGTCCGAAAATCTTATTCCGCTTGGTAGTGCACTAGATTCTTCCAATGAAAATTTTATTTTAGAAAAGGAACATCCGGAGCTTAATTTTATATTTTGGCAAGCGCCTCCTCCTTGCGAAAAACTATCTGAATCGTTTATTTGTGATTCTTTATACACTAACAATTTTCAGGTTTAATATAAGTCGTTGCTATCCCAAATAATCGATGATCCATATGCCACTCATCTGTATGAATTCAACTCACCTCAGGTATGTATAGGTGATTTGGATTTGCAAATTAAAAATCAAAGACAAACGAAGAATCACATGTTAAGCGGAGGAGTCGCCGGGCAACGGATGACGGCATACTCACCTCGGCATGAATTAAGGGAGTTGCCAGTATATTTTAAATTAATATGTCCGTTTAGCTAACACTAACCGTCTAGCTTAAGGACGGGAAAAAGAAAGCGCTCTTGGGAGGCACCCCTTGCTTATCTTTAATTTAATGTATTTTTCTTTTAAAAAAATTTATTTTTCAAGTGCTCTTCATACTTAGTTTTAAACATTGGGGACAATGTTTAATTTTAAGTATGGGGGTGTTGCTTTGCATTCCCTGTATTTTTATTTTGATAAAGAAAAAGAATTTAAAAATACTTTAAAAATCTAATTTCTTGGAAAGGGCGCTTTGGGCTTGAACTCCCATCACAGCTCCTAGTACCTTGCGAACCCTTCACCAGGTAGCCCTCGGGAAGTCCAAGAAATAATATCATATAAAAAATAAAAATAATACATACGCCTAGCCTTGTTGTTTTTATTCTTCTAGAAATTTAGTTTGAGGTTTGATTATAAGTATTCTTACATTTTTGATTTAGCTAATATTTCGTTTTATCAGAATTTGTTAAATTTAAATTTGAAGCAATTTGGTTTTAATAAATATTTTATGTTTTTAATTTGATTAGAGAATCTATTTAGCACTACTTCTCCTTTTAATTTTAAATAGCTTCACTTTGTGGTAAATTGACTAAACATCTCTAGATTTTTTATTATATTCGCTATTAACTTTAAGATCTTAGGAAATTTTATTCCACTAAAAAGTTGCTCTCAAAATAGTTTAATTTATAAACTAGAAGTATTTCTTTACCCTTGTTAAACATATGTATTTTTTCTTTTTCCCCTATTGTTAGATCATATGTCATGGGAATAAGGAGACGTTAGTTTTTTATTCTCTAGTAAACATATACAACCTAAAAATAAAAATGAAGAGAGAAAAAATGTGTATATGTCGTGGAAATGACAGGATAATAGTCTATCATTCTCTGGTATTACATATACTAAAAAAAGGGGGTTGAGAGGATAAAATTCATCACCCCAATCAAAAACCTCTTCATATCCTTTGTCTTCATTTTGCCATTCCGTTTAAACCCCAATCCCTAGCCAATTTCATTGATTCTAGTCCTAAACTAAATTATTAAGAGAGCAGTATTTTGGTAGGTGTCTTTTCCTTAAGCCTCTTTTATGTTAGAGTGTCTATAATTTCAATCTAATTTTGTTTGAAAATTTCTATAATTTTGATTACTAAATAGTTATCTTGAGAAGTAGTTAGCTAAACAAATTTATCTTCTTAAATTATCAACATAACTTATGACTTAATTCTTGAATTATTAAAATTTATTTTTGACTTACTCTTGGTTTAACGAAATTTTATTTAATTAGAAATAATACCGATGTCTTGTAATTCTTTCCTCATTTTTTTGCTCTGGAATAGCAAAAGCTCAAGTATGGGGGTGTTTGATGAGTACTTTTTGTACTCATCTTTTAGTATAATTTTGTTGTAATTTTAATATGAATTTATATCAATTATTTGTTTTATCGTATAATAATCATTCCTTTTTTTATTTCTGCCACTAATTTAAGTTTAGTTTATGTTTTGCAGGTTTTCTGGGCACTTTGAGTAAAATTGTCAAGTACACGCCCAAGGTCACGGGCGTGACCAAGGGGCGTGACAGCCTAGATGTGTTCCACACCCGATGCTGCCCCCCGGGAGCATTCCGTGAAAATTCGCCAAGTACACGCCCTAGGTCACGGGCGTGACACAGTGTCACGGCCGGGACCTACCACCAGCATCCCGAGCACGCCTCCACGTCATTTAAAGTTACACGCCCCTGGTCACGGGCGTGACCAGGGGGCGTGAAATCATGTCACGGGCGTGACTCGCCCCGCACTTCTTCCCGCCAGAGTTTCCCGCCAGCAGCACTATTTCAAGATTACACGCCCCAGGTCACGGGCGTGACCTAGGGCGTGACACGGCCAAAACGCTCACAATTACTCCAGAAGGCGCCCTCTCTACTGCTGCTGCTATCACGCCCCTTACACGCCCTTTGGTCACGGGCGTGACCAAGGGCGTGTAACATCAAATTTCTGCCTATATAAAGGGAGCGTCTCCAGATCTTCAAGGACCATTTTTTTAGGACTTAGACTTTTCATTTCATGTCGTTATTTTCATATTTTAGTTGTTCTTGTACTCCTTTTCTTCTTGCAATTGGTACGTTCAATTAAAATAGTTTGTAATTTTCAATTCCTAGCTTGTAACTTTCTTAGCAATTTAATAAAATAGTTCTTTTCTTCTCTCATTTCCTCTCTTTTTTATGATGTGCTCTTTTGTTTATTTTTAATCCTCAATCTCCATAAGTAGCTAAAATATTATTAGTACTCGGCCGAGATGATCCAAGGAATGATATAAGTCATGAAATATTCTATAGTTGCTATTTCTCTTTTCGAAAATGCTTAAGATTTACCCTTGATTTTAAGATAACGAGATTATATTTTCGATATATAATTCTTGTTCTTGTTTTCGTTCTTTAGTTAGCCGAGATGCTCGTGAGACGAATCGATCACTCAAGGATAAAAAAGAGTAGAATGCAATCCTCAAGAGAGGACGACGTTACCCTTCCGGATTGGAGTAAAAGCCAATAGCGGGATTCACTTCGATAAGGCGAGTTTTAGGGGTTTCGATTTAGAACGAGAGTTCGATTGATCAACCTAAACTCAGTTGAGCGCATCCTCGAGAGAGGTGCATTCATAATTCGGGAATCTCCACGGTCAAAGCTATTTTATTAAGAGAATGCACTTCTATTTCTTTTATCTTATTTTTATCTCCAAGGTGATTCAAAGATCGAGTGCTAATCGTTCTTTTAATTCTTATTTTAATTTTCCATATGCAAAACCAACCCTCAAGTTTTATTTGATAAGATAATAGAGATTTTCTTGAAGTAAGAGTACTCAACCGCCCCGAGTCTAATACGACCTTGGTTTCTTACAACCTATACTACATTTGATACGGTACACTTGCCGTTGTCGCTAGCAAGCATAGTTTTACGCATCAGTTACACGCCCTTGGTCACGGGCGTGACTTGGAAATTTCTCTAATTTGTCCAAAAATTCTTCAAAAATTGAAATTACGCTAAGTTAAAATCAAAATTACAAAAGAACTACTTTTACCTAAAATTGACATGACAAAGAAAAATTCATATTAAATAATTACAAAAATTTCTATTAAAAAGTTATATAAATACTACTTAAATGCTCCTCCTTCCCATGATTCAACCATAGGACCATTACCAACGGGACCTTCTTCCGTCGTAGAACTCAAACGTCTGTGTCATCGATCCGGATCAGCTCTAAGTGGACTGAACAAATGGATGTTACCGGGCCTGATGTAGTAGTAATTTGCTGATCTGAACGAAGAAGAGCCCTCCTGAATGAAGAGACATGAAACACATCATATAGGTTTGCCAGCTTCGGGGGTAGCTCCAGTCAGTAATCTAGGTGGCCGATCCACTCCAGGATCCTATTGGCCTCCATATATCTAGGACTAAGCTTCTTCTGTCTCCGCACCCGCGAGACTCCATGCACCAGACATATCTTTAGAAAAACTATTTTTCCCACCTGTAACTCCACCTTACGATGTCACGCATCGTGATACATGGCATGTCTGCTCAGGGCCTCCAGCATTCGCTCGGGTATCAATCGTATCTGAGCATCTATATACTCCACATACTCCAATCCTAGCGCCTTCAAATCCTCATCCTTGACCAAAGATAGCGGAGTCCACCATCTTTATCTGTATAAATCTTAATAAGGATCCAAGCCGATGTTGGACTGATGACTATTTTTGTAGGAGAAATCGATTAGCGACAACAATCTATCCCAAGGATCCTCACTGTCCAGGACGCAAAGTTGTAGCAAATCCTCCATCATCCTGATGGTACGCTCTGTCCGGCCATCACTCTGAGGATGGAAAGTGGTACTGAAAGTCAATCGAGATCCCATGTAATCCTGGACCGCTCTCCACTCCATAGATTTGAACTAGCCATCTCGACCTGACATGATCGACCTGGGCACTCCATGATATCGTATAAGCTACTCCACAAATAGCCGCACCATTATAATGACCGGAGAATCCTTCCTGACCAGAATGAATCTGATGACCTTCACCAGCTTATCCACGATCACCCAAACTGAGTCATGCCCAGAGCGGGAGCGAGGCAACACGTGCACAAATTCCATGGATATGTCCTCAAACCTCCACTTCGGCACCGATAATGGCTGTAATAATCCTCCTAGGCTCTTGGCCTCAACCTACCCCGCTGGCAGGTCTCATAGTGCATCATAAAATCGACAATCTACTTCTTCATGTCGAGTTTGTACATCGTCCTCTTCAAATCAGCAATCATCTTCGAGATCCTAAGATGCACTGAATACCTACTGCAATGTGCCTCTGTCATGATGTCCTCTCGGATCCGATCTCATGTTGGTATATAGTGCAACACCCCAATTTTCATACTGCTGTGAAGGAAAGAATTCTGTGGTGGAAGCTAGCGCCCAGTGGTAGTACTACCGCTAGCGGTAGCTGTATCGTCGAGATGATATCAACAGGAGGAGCACTGTATAGTCGAGATGATATCGACGGGGCATCGAGATGCTAACACCGGGTCATAACCTCTACCACTGACCGGTAGCTTTATCGATGGGAGGTTTAACTATATCGTAGAGAAGCATAGCTGGGTCGTCGAGTGTATATTGTCGAGAGAATATCGATGAGATGCTAGCGCCGAGTGGTAGAACTACCTCTGATGGTAGGTTTTCACGTTGATATGAGTCCTAGATCCGTCAAAAGAATGATAAGGTGTGTTGGAGGTTAAGTCCAAATTCTAGCGCGGCGCGGTAGCGCTATCGCCGGGCGGTAACTGATGCGCGTCGGCAAGTGCACCGGTCGCTGTCAAGTAATAATTGTGGAGAATAAATTCCCCGGATGTCGGTCTCTTGAGGAATGCAGGATGGGTGATCGAATCGCGCAGTGAATATTGTTACACAAGCATTTCACAAACACAAAGAGGGGTTTTTGGTTGGTTTTCCTAATTTTAACAACAATAAAAGAGATGCGGGTCGAGAACACCGCTTCGCAACGTGAGGTGGATGCAACGGCCGTGATGCCGTGCTTCGTGAGGTGAATGAAGTGGACTCAGGCGCGAGAGAGTGGGGGTCGCAAACACCTCTTCACGACCGTCGTTAGCTCTTGCCAACACGGAGCAAACACCTTGCGTGCGTGTGTGTGAGTGAGTGCGCTTGAACATGGTGAATCACAACCAACCCATGAATAAGAACACAGAAACATTCATTCTCATCAAGTAAATATCACAATATTCATTTAGTAAAAGATTCAAAGGGGTACAATCAAGGAAAGAGGAAGGAGATAACCGGTGGTGAAGACTAGCGGTCGTTCACGGCCGGAATGGTAGGTTGTCGGGCTACCTCCGGACTCGGGAGGACGATGCTTCCGGCGTAGAGGGCTGTCACAATCTCCCTACGTGCTCCGTCGTCTTCGACTCAAGGTCTCTTCTTCTTCTCACCGGGCGGAAAGCGAAAATGATTGCTTGGAGGCTTGCGGATGATGGAGAACGCTCACGGACGATGAAGGATGTCTAGGAATGGACCGAGGAAGCTTCCCCTTGCGTAGGAGATGAAGTAGGGGCGATCCAAGGGGGCGGTCGGCGGCGTACGGAACAGAAATCCCGCTCCCGGAATGAATCATCGCCCTAAAATCGCAACAGGCGCTTAAATAGGCGCTGGATTAAACACTGCGCACGATCATTGGCGCACGACCAGTGGTCGTGCGCACTGGAATCCTGCGATCGTGCGCACTGCCTGGACAGAACCTGCACGAGATGAAATCATAAAATAAAATGTTCGCACGACCAGTGGCGCACGACCATTGGTCGTGCGCACTAGCGTCGGTGGTCGTGCGCAATAGGTGAGACAGAACTCATAAAATTACTATTAAGTGAACATAAAATTACTATTAAGTGGCCATCCCCCAACCAAATAAGATGAAACTCTAGTCACCCCTTTGATATCACATAAAACACCCCCACATATAATTTGAGAAGTTTTTTGGGGTGGAATACAAAGAAAACCTAGTTCAACCCTTAGGGTTGCACATTGGGGTTAATGAAGGGTATGGGGTCATATCTCCATGGATGGGCTTGAAACTTTGTACATAGTTTCATTGGGTGAATAAACAACCTCGATAATTTTGGTGGATTTTTTAGAGTTACTATCACCCACTGAATATTCAATATTTAATTTGGTAACTTTCATTTCAAATGCAAAATATATGATCACATGTTTTAGGAAAGTTAAGAAACTTCGACAGTGAACTTTTCATGATGTAATGAGTCTCTGGAAATTTTATTATAATTTTTGGATAAGGTAATTGGGTAGTTCTTGCACAATGGCCAAAAGTTAGTTTTCATGATTTAAATTATTTATGCAGTCATATGATTTTAGAAAAAAGTGAACTTTGTTTAGAGAGCCTCTAGGATGAGTATAATGCTCTGGAAATTTTATTGTAATTATTGGATTATGATCTATAAAGCTACCTTCACAAATTCACTATATTCAGTTCTCTTGAAATATTTTCTTACGTGACCAAAATAATTTGTGAAAAATATGTACTTGTCCAAAAAACCTTTTAGGTCATCATGATGCACTACAAATTTTGTTACAATTATTACATAAGACTATATAGTGGTTCCTTCACAAATTGATTTAAGTTCAGTTCCTATTTAATATTAAATTATGTGGCAAAATGGAATTAGAAAAATATAAATTTGACCAGTAGGCTTCTCTGGTCAATATGGAGCTCGGATAATTTTATTATAATTTTTGGATGGATATTTACGGTACTTTGTCATTCATTTGTTAAAAGTAGCATTTCTGAGTTATTTAAAATATATGAGTTTATGATCTTGTAAATAGCCGATCTCTTTTGAAGGAATTTTTAGTCTTATTAGAACCCCTGGAAATTTATTCATGTCATTTGGGTAAGAGGAAGTTGAAGTTCCTTTACAAATTTGAGTTATGTCATAATTAATCATATAATGATTTCCAAGGAAATAATTAGGGAGAAAAATATAAATTACTGATTTTCTTCAATGTAGACCATAACCCATCTCTTGATGTGTAGTTCATCATATGAAAACTTTGGATTCATGTAGGACCTTTACAAATGTCAATCTTTCCCCTTATGATTGAAGTGGTGTGCGGATAACCAAAAAAGACTTTGGTGGTTTTGGGGTCTTTCCATGAGTCCAAGGGTAGGATTCTGCTGTGGAAGGTTATGTAGGTCAACTCTATGGTAGAAGGGGCAAAAGTTCCTTCTAGACCTCCCTTGGTGGTGGGTGTGAGAGGTATACTCTTAGGTGGAGTGTTGGTGTTCAAGAGAACATTAATGCTACCAGTGAGTCTTAATCCACTATAGGACTCTAGAGTAACATAAGAGAGTGGTTTTGGGTAGTTACCATTAAAATTAAGTGTCTTGTTGGGTATTGTAGCCACAATTGCCCAGATTTGAAGAAGTCCCCTTTAAACTAAGATGAATTGAATCTGTATTTGATAAGGTATTCTAGCTGTGTTATTGTAGGATCTGAAATTCTAAGTACAAACCAATGTAGGTTTCATTAAGTCATAAACAAGGGCCTATGCAATGTAATCCCTCATTGTGTAAAGACCAAGGTGTTGACTCATGTGAAATCTCTCTATTGGGATGTACTTCATATGCAAAATGCTAAAAAAAGGGAAGAAGGAGTTGTTGCTATTTATTTGGATGGATGAAATGTTTGCCCAAGTCAATTCGTTGAGTACACTCGAGAAGACTCGATTAATTCGTCGATACATCTCGAGTGGACTAGATGAATTCGTTGAGATCACTCAAAAGGTCTCAGTTAAATTGTTAACACCTTTCATCGAGTGGTCAGTGACCTCTCGTGAACACTCGACAAATTCATCGAGTGCTCTCGAGTAGTCAGTGGAAGTTCCCGCCAGTATAATTTTCAGCAAAGTAAAATTCATCCAATGGAATTCGTCGAGTCTTTAAGATGAATTTGTTGAAACATTAATTGAAATTGGTCGAGTGATCAAATCATTTCACGAGTGCATTCGATGATTTGCCTTATATGTTTTTTGTTTTCAAATTTCAAACGGCTTATATTTAGGGCTTCTTCCATGTACAGTACAGGTGGATCTTTACCCTTAAATCTCATTTTTATACATTAGATAAGAATCATATAAATTGTTAAGGTTTATTCATTATTAAACCCTAATCAAAAATAGAGAAGAAAAATCGCAAAATCATATTTCACGTCTGTCGGCTTTCTTCTTTCTCGCAAAGATCAATTTTTGTGGCCGACAAATATTTTCTCAAGATTCTTCTCCAAGATCAGAGTCGACCAGATCTCTTCTTTCAGATTCTCTCAAGATCATTGAAGATCAGTCGACTCCAAAGATTTTAGATCTATATTTCAAAAGAAAAAGTTTTACTCGTCCTTCCTCTTTCAAGATCAAAGCCTTCACTCAAGCAAGGAAGAAGAAGATTATTTTTAGATCTAAAGAAAGATCTCCTAGAGATCTAAGAAGATTGTTTTACATATTTTTGTAGGAAGTGTTTACTTCCGTGTTTGTAGGTCCTAGTTTATAGGATCGAGTGTAGGAGAAATTGTTCTCCGAGGTTTTAAGAGTTGTATACACTAAGATGTAAGATTTGTTTAAATCTGAGTTTAGTTAAGTAGCCTAGTCTAGCCGGGAGTGCTAGATAGGTGAGGCGGGAAAGTTGATGTACCCATTTCGGGGAACCGCTATAAATCCTTGTGTTTGTGTGTGTGCTCTTTGTTTCTTTGCGCTTTTGTTTTCAAGTTATTAATTCCTCTTAAAGCCATAGAATTCACCTATTCACCCCCCTCTAGGTGATTTAGGTAGCAACTAGATACTTTCAATTGGTATCAGAGGCAGGTTTTTCGTTAAGAGGTTAACACCTTGAACAAAGTCCTCTATTTAGTTGATTAAAGACACCATGTCTGGAATGGACAGAAACAAGGATTCTGCCATAAAGTTGTCGGTATGCACTAAAGAGAACTTTCCGTTGTGGAAGTAAAGAGTAAGATTCTACATGGAATTCGTTGACCTGAGAATATTTTAGATTGTTGAAGAAGGTCCACATATTCCAATGACAGCATCTACCATAAATCCAAATGTGCAAGTTCCTAAAAAGATGTTGGATCTGACAAAGGATGAGATTGTTATTGCCACCTAGGACAAGAAGGCAAAGAACATCATTTCCAGTGCAGTGGATGACTCTATGTTCCAAAATCATTTTCACTGCAATTCTGCCAATGAGATGTGGGATTCTCTTGTTGTTTTGATGGAAGGTACAGAAGAAGTCAGAGATGATCGTAGATCTCTGCTGAATCAAGAGTATGATGCCTTCAAGCATGACACAAGAGATAGCATATCTGACACTTATGATAAGTTATTCAAAATCGTCAATGGTATAAGAAATTATGACCGGGAATTCAATGTTGGAGAATTAATAGACAAGTTCTTGAGATCCCTGACGAAAGAATGGGATACCAAGGCATTTGCCATAAGGGAGTTTGGTAAGTTGGCTACGATGGAGCCTCAGTTTTTTTTTATGCTTCTTTCCCAAGAACTGAAGCTCCGCATTAAGAAAGCTGAGAAAGAGGGCAGTAAGACTTCTGGAAGGAAGATGTTTATAGAACTGAAGGCCGAAGGTGTAAGGAAAGGTAAAATCGTGTCACCAATAAGGACACAATCTTCAGACGAAGATGACGAGTCAGTGGCTTTCCCCTCAAGCTCAGATATGTCTGATGGAGAGTTCTCCTTGCTCTCCAAGAAATTCAAGAGATTACTCAACAAATGGAAGCAAAGGAGAAATCAATCCTCCTCATCCGATCATAGAATATCAAGACGTGATGGTGAACATCATAAGAAAGGATACAACAATGACAGGTATAAATCCAAACCGACTAAACATATTTCAACTGATATTATTTGTTTTTGTTGCAATAAGCCATGGGATATGATCGTTGAATGCTCGTACATGAAGAAAGAAGGAACAAGAAAGGATGAAAAGAAATCCTTCAAAAATAAGAAGAATGTGGAAAAGAGCTTCTTGGCTAAGAAGTCCAAGTCTCCGAGCGACATCGACTTAGATGAGTCAAACTCAGATGAGGAATCCTACTTTGGGCTCCTGGCTCAAACTAACGAGGAAAACTACGACACCCCTTATGAGGGGAAGGTAAACTCTCACACTCTTCTTTTTGAGTCTGAGACGTGTTCCAATATGGATGAGGGTTATTACTCCGAGGATGACTCAGATCTACTAGTTCAGTGTAGATCCTTATTGAAGGGGTTTGACAAATGTGCAAGGTAGTCTAATCTGAGGAAAGAAATTGAACAATTAATTCCTTTTAGAGATGAAGTCCAACTCTTGAAATACGAACTAAAAAGCTCTACTGAACTGGTAAAGTTGAAGGAGAAATCTATAAATGAGTTGGAAAGAAAGTTAGTGGTTTAAGGGAAGCTAGTAGAAAGCTTTTCCAAACCAAAGACCATCCTTCCACTTATTGATGATTTTTTTAGCTCCTGTGAAGGGTAGCAATATCGGTCATGAGACCGAGAAAAGTAAGGTTGCTAAGAGAAGAGTCGTTAAGGGTAAGGAAAAGGCTGATCAAAGTCAACCTTCCTTCAAGAAGGTGGTTTTTCCGACAAACACCTATGACTTTGAAACCTCTTATGGTCACTTTACGAGACCAACTCACGTTCAGTCAAATAAATGTAACCAAGGATGGAGCCATCCCTGAAACTTCGGAATGATTGCTCTCAAATCTCCTTACCTAGAGATAGTCCTCAAGGACTATAGTTCATTCGTGCATGTACCATAAGCTAAGAAAGCACCAAAAGTCAAAACTGTTGCTACAAAGCCACTTGTGATGGAGCCATGTGTATGTTGCAATCACGAGGCTTCTACTTCGATGTTTGTAGATCCTGCTCGACCCCCCATTCAAAAAGATAAGCAGGAGAAGAAAAGAAGGTACAACAGATTTGAATGTTGGTGTTGTGGCAAAGTTGGTCACTTCGTCATAGATTGTTGGTTTAATCCTATGAACTTCAAGAGTCCTCGAGTTAATAATGCAAGATTGACCACTCGCAATATTAACATTCCTAGTGGCAGTCATCTAATAAGAAGCTGAGGACCCAAATCTTTTAGGGTTGCTAAGGGCAATTGATTATTGATTATAGGTATGTCCAAAGGCCAACAACACACCTATCTGGTATTTGGACAATGGATGTTTGCGGCACATGACCGGAACAAGAAGCCTATTGCAAAATTACACCCCAGTTAAGGATGGTCCAAAGGTTATCTTTGGTGGATCTGATCGGGGAATTACAAAAGACTACGGTATGATTACCAACGGTATAATCTCTTTCACAGACATAACTTATGTTAAGGGATTACAACATAGTCTTATTAGCATAAGTCAATTATGTGACAAAGGCTATATGGTTGAGTTCTACAAGGACAAGTGCTTGATAAAGTCGTCTGATAATTCAGAAACTATTTTAACAGGCACTCGAAGTAGAAATATTTTATGCTTAAATTTTTTTGTTTACACACTTCTACAATAGTATGCTTTCTAGAAAAAGATAGTGCATCTCTTTATGATCAATGGCACAAGAGACTAGCACATATTAATTTCATAACTATAAGAATGTTATTTTCTCACAACTTAGTGTATGATGCACTTGATGTTAAGTGCATTAAAGAGACACCTTGTCATGCATGCCAAATGAGTTGGCAAACTCGGGCTACCTTTAAAAGTATTATTGGCAAAGATTCTACCAGATGTTTATATCTGCTCCATATGGACTTATTTGGTCTCATGCCAGTTCAGAGTTTAGGAGGTAAAGCTTATACTTTGGTTATTGTTGATGACTACTCACGTTTTGCTTGGGTATTCTTTCTGAAACACAAGTCAGACACCTTTAACTCTTTCACTAACTTTGTTAGGCAGATCCAAAATAAACTCAACTACTCCGTAATCAAAATCAGAAGTGACCACAGAATAGAATCAAGTCTTGGGCTATGACAGTTTTGTGAAAGCTTATGTATCTTTCATGAGTTTTCATCTCCTCGTACTCCATATTAAAATGGAGTTATCGAGAGAAAGAATAGAACACTCATAGTGGCAAGAAGAAACATGATGAATGATTCTTCTCTTCCAGAATATTTTTGGGCAGAAGCCATCAACACTGTTTGTCACTTGCAAAACAGAGCACTAATCAACAATAATCATCGTAAGACACCTTATGAACTTCTAAAGGGCAGGAAACCAACTGTCTTATTTTAGAATTTTTGGCAGTAAATACTTCGTACTTCACAACAGGAAGTATTACAAAACTAAGTTTAGTGAAAAATGTTTTGAAGGTATTTTTGTAGGCTTTATTAGCCAAAGTAAGGCATATAGGATTTTTAATAAGAAAATACTGGTTGTAGAAGAATCTATAAACACTGTATTTAATGAGATGGGCATGCCTCACAGCAGCTCTTCTAGTGTTTTTGTTGAAGATGCTGGTGCAGGTATGAAACTGAAAGGGCTCAGCTTAGAAGAAGTCCCCAAAGAAGATGCTTCAAGGACAGTTTCAGTGAGTATTCCAACTACAACAGATGAAGAAGAACATCAATAGATAGAAGATGTACTTGAATTAGAAGATCCTGGTATTAGAGAAAAGACAAGGAATCTGGTGATCAGGCATCAGAGAGATCACCCAGTAAATCAAATCATCGAAAATACCAGTGTCGGAATAAGGACAAGATGAGGTACAACTAATGAAGTTTTGCACTTGAGTTTTCTTACGCAGATTGAGCCAAAGAAATTTTATGAGGCAAAAGAGTATGCCTCATGGATTATTGCAATGCAAGAGGAGCTCAATCAATTCAAAAGATGCAAAGTTTGGAAGCTGGTACCAAGGCCCAATGGTCAGAACGTTATCAGGACGAAATGCGTTTTTCAGAAACAAGCTGGATGAAAATGGTGTGATCATCAAGAACAAGGACAGACTTGTTGCCCAAGGATACCGACAAGAAGAAGGGATTGACTTTGATCAAACTTATGCTCCATTGGCAAGACTCAAATCTATCAGGTTGTTTCTAGCATATGCAGCTCACAAGGGATTCAAGGTTTATCAAATGGACGTGAAGTCAGCCTTCCTTAATGGTAATTTAAAGGAAGAAGTATACGTAGAACAACACCCAGGTTTTGTTGATTCCACCCTCCCTGATTATGTTTATTTCTTACGCAAAGATTTATATGGTCTATTACAAGCACCCTAAGCTTGGTATGAGACCCTATCTAGCTTTCTTCTTGAGAACAAATTCACAAGAGGAGAGATAGACAATGTTGGAACATCGTCTTCCGCATCTCCTAGGTTTGAGAATAACAAATCCTATGTGTATTTGATCTTGTATGTCTAAGTGTGCAGGAAATAATGTGACATGACTCAAGGATAACATAAGAAGTTTGCCCCCAAGTTTGAAGCCAGAATTCTAACATGTCCACTAGCGCCAACGGTAGCACCTATCATAGGCGCTAGATCTGATTAGGCAAGTTCAGAAGGCAGGTATAGAAGGTGATATCCCCAGGCGGTAGTGGAAAGTGCAGGCGATAGCACGGAGCACAAGAAGATTTTTGGAAAGGTTTCCTTGGAATGAAGATACGCACATGGAGAATGTTTCCTAATCTGGGATAGCGTCGGTGGTAGTGCTAGCGCAGGCGCTAGCTCCAAGGCTATAAAAAGGACCCCTTGGCTCCGTCTCTTTCATCCTCTCCCACTCCTAAATTCTAGAGCTTCGTGCCACATCATATAGAGGAATGTATAGAGAGATACTCCCACAAATCCACTAAGGCTTAAGGAGGTTCGTGGAGAAGATTTCAACATGCATCGTCATCGTGATGAAAGACCGCATCGACTATGATCATACTCTGTGGGTCTTCGTCTACTTCTTCAAGAGATCCACATAGGGAGTTTTTATATTGTTGTTGTTTAATTTCTTTACTCTTCCGCACTCGCATAGTAAATTTGCCTCGTATTGGCGACTAGGTCTAGGTAGGACTTAGGGTAAAAATTTGCCTCATGTTGGCAACTAGGTCTAAGGTGTAGATCTAGGGGATGCTCGAGGCCATATCTTGGGAAGGATTGGCTAGAGCGGCTTGAGGTCATATCCGGGGAGGATAGGCTAAAGCCACCGGTTGTGGGGATACGAGTCGGGATAGATTACAAAAAAAAGTCTTTTTACTATTCGCCTTCAATTTTTAGCGTTATAAGAAGTCAAGTTTTGTAATCTTATTTTTCATATTAATAAAATCATGTCTCTATTTTATTTCACTTAATTTGTTTTGGTTTTGCACTATTTCGATATCTTATTATTTCAAGGAATACAAAATATATTAAAAGTTTTAAAACCCTTTTTCACACCCCCCCCTCATAGGGCGCCTACAGATCCAACAAGTGGCAATAGAGGGGTTTTATTCCAAAAGGTCTAACAACTAGGAATAATGGCGTCTCATGATCTCGCTTCTATTAGTGGGGGAAATTTTTATGAATAAGAAAAATCTCTTGCACCACTTTTATTCGAAGGGAGAAATTATAAAGAGTGGAAATTATTAATGGAAAAATTTATTAAAACTTTAGATATCAAAGCATGAAATATAGCAATAATAAGACCAGCGGATGAAATAAATAAAAAAGAACGCCACCTAAATGCAAAGGCTTTGAATTGTATCTTTTGTGTTTTATCTCAAGAAATTTTCAAATTAATATATTGTTTTTCCATTGCATACAAAGTATGGAATTTTCTTGAAGAAATGTATGATTTTTCTCTCACAGGTATGGAACAAATGCAAGAAGTGGAGAACGTACAAGCTTGCACAAATGGTCAAGAAAGCTCCTCTCATGATGGATCAATGGAGTTCACATCAAGTGGAAAAGAAGATTCCTATCTTTGGAAGAGGAATGCCAAAAAGATGTAGATAACAAAGGAACTATTTGCTCACATCTCACCGCATCCAAAAGCACTATAAGGAAATCAAATTCCATTATTTTTTGCAATTCTATTTCTACTTTACAATTGCTACAAATTACAAAGCGCAAAATTATGAAATTAAAAAATGGTAATTGCAAATTGCGCTTAAAAA
The DNA here is from genome assembly GCA_033032865.1 of Dactylorhiza incarnata. NCBI lineage: Eukaryota > Viridiplantae > Streptophyta > Magnoliopsida > Asparagales > Orchidaceae > Dactylorhiza > Dactylorhiza incarnata. Next base: position 9,257,919 of record JAWHQI010000068.1, read on the forward strand.
ATAAAGATTTAAAGGCAAAAATTAATGTAGAATCAAATTCTAATTTATCTAGTTCTACAGATGTCTCATTAATTGAAAATATTACACCTTGTATAGAATTTAATGATTTAAAAGAAAAATACAAGGAACTTGAAAAGGAACTTCTTTTTGTAAAAGAACATAATGAAAAATTGTCTTTAGAAAATTCAACTTTGAAAAGTGATTGTGCTAAATGCCAAAGTTATAAAATTGAAATCAAGGAGATGGATGAAACATTTGAGGAATTTAGAAATAACTATCAAACTCATATTGACTCTATTGTTTCCACTCTTAAAAATAGCACAATTGCTTATAATAAAGCAAGACATAATCTCAAAGTTAAGAATTATGAATTAGAAAATAAAGTTAACTTGCTTAAAGAAATTATGAAGAAAATTTCACATCACATAAATTCAAAATATCAAGCAAAATCCAAAGGCAAGTTAACTATGAATTTTCATAATTTATTCAAGCAAAACATAGGAAATGAAAAACAACAAAAGCTTGTAAATGAAATTCCAAAACTCTGTCATCAATATCATTTACAACATAATTGTTCTCCCAACATAAAATTAAATGCTAACAAATTTCCTTTAAATAATAAATTCAAAAATCATTTTTATCCAAATATTCAAGTAAAAGACAATGGAAATTTAAAGCATAATTATAACATTAAACTTAAGTATGAGTGGAGACCAAAAATTAAAGATGAAATAATAACTCCACTTGAAAGGGTTCATTCATACTCATCTCCCCAAAAATTATCTCGTTATATTTGGGTTCCCAAAGGAACCACCACACTTGGTCCCCTTTGGATACCTAAAACACTTATTTGTTAGGTATCATCAAATGCATGAAGTAGAATGTTTTCAAAATGAAATATACAAATTTCTACTTCATGATATGCTTCAATCTCTTTTTGTATTCTTATTGTTTTTAAGCTATCATGTCATGGTCATCCTATACATTATTAGAAATATGATTTTATCTCTTAAAGCTTAATAAGTTTATAAATAAAATCGATCAAAATTCAAAGTCATATTTTATTTTGATGACCTATCTATCTTTCTTAAATTCATTACCTATAAATATCTTATATTATCCATATAAATCAAATTCTAAATTTGTTATGAGATATTTATCTAAAATAATAAAATCATGAACTTCATTTTTTCTCTTTCGAAAAATTTGAGTCTGTAAATTTTAAAAATTAAGTATGGGTAGCAACCAATAATACTTAAATATCTTAAGACAGGGAGATTTGGGATATCACCCCATCACATCTCCTAGTACCGGTGTGAACCCTTCACAGGGTAGACCTTGGGAAGTCCAAGATCCACTTTAAATTGCTAAGTCCAACTAAAGTCTAGCAAAGAACAAATTAATTATAGACTCATGCGTACTCTTGCAATAATCGAAAAAGAAAAACTATCATTATCTTGCATTTTTGAAATATATATATATATATATATATTCATAATTCGTTATTGAAAATAAAATCACAAAAGTCATATTGATCGAATATATTATCATTCTAAAAATTCAAATAAGCTCATAATTTAAACCTAATCATTTTATATGTCCACGATCATATACCAATATTATATGTCTCACAATAGCGGGGGCATAATATTGGATGCATTAGAGACCTAACCTCTAAGTCATGACTTGTCCTTAACCGGGGAGGGTTCCAGTGGGGCCTTGCGAGGCACTGGGAGGGGGGGAGTGCTAGGTTGAGCGTTCTCTAGTGTATACATATGGGAGTAACACCCCCAACCTACGACATGTGTGCAGCTCCTCATGCCCATCCGTCACTAAGTATGGGGCTAGGCTGTAGACATATAGTTCGGGTATTTTTACCTAGGGCATACCTATTTTATTCTTTGCATGAACATCATTTCACATTATAATCAATTAAATAACGCTTATTTGGCTCATTCGAACATGATATCTTGTGTTTACATTTCATATTTTTTCAGCTTACATTATTTAGATAAACACAAGCCTTAGAAAAATTATAATGAAGATATAAGAAAATATATCTCATGCAATGTTTAGTCATATAAGAAAACGCTAACCTTTCATGCAATTTTGCACTATCTAGACATCTCCAAAAATTCTGAAATTCCAGCATTCTTGGGACACTTAATCAAGATCAATAATTAGAATTTTCAAAATCTTAAAAAATATTGTACTGTTTGCTGCGCTAGCATCGTCGCTAGCTCGTGTGTCCAATTTTTTGTGTTTTTTAGATTTTGAAAAATCAATAAAACTATGTGCTCTTATATGTACTACCTATTTTTATCTTTATGACATTGTGTGATGATTAAAAAATAAAATACAAAATTTAACAATGCAAAAAATATGTCTTTGCTTTTTTTTATTCTCAAGGTTTTATTAAAATAACTAAGATTTCAATGTTTCATTACTTTGGCAAAAATGACAAGCATGTTCTTTTAGATTTGGCTAAATTTTTTTAATGTAAAATCTCAAGTTTTCTAAATATTGTTTTGGCTTGTCATGCTTAGATTTTAATCTTGTTATGTGCAATAAAAAATTCTATAGTGAATTAGGTAGGATTGCGTTTGTATGCCTCTAAGTATGAGTAATGTGTTATGTTTTAAAATGATCTCATTACACTCACACTTTTGGCAGACTACATGTGCATATAATTCTTAACCCTACATGATTGTGTAGTGTAGTAGCTTACAATATTAAGATATCTATCTCTATTACCTACACATTATCCAAAACTTTGTTGCACATATGGAAGTGAAATTACAAAATTATAAGTGTTTCCAAAAACAAGTGAATTCGGAGAACTTTGTCTTGCTAAAAAAATCAATAATAAAATGACAAAGATAACTCCACCAAGCACTACTTGAATCTCCTGATAAGTCTTCATAAGCATTAAGAGGTTGAGAACCTTGGAAAGAATTGTAAAGTGTCTTGTGCAAACTACTTTAATACACTTTTATTATGTACACCGGATCACAAATAAAACTCTTATTGAAAATAAAATATGTAATCCCCCAAGCACTACTTCGCTCCATGATAAGTCTTAATGAGCATTGTGTGGGTGAAGCAGCTTGGTTATTGTACTTTTTTGTGCTTTGTATCAAATCTAGAATTGATGTGTATAAGTAGTTAACAAGATTGCATTCTTAATAATGTTTCTACTTCACTATATAAGTCATGCGTTTTGGATTTTATCACTTGTATACTTTTATCAAAACACTTTTTATACACATCATTATCTCTCATAAAGCTTATACTCATGAGAATCGGACTTAAATGCTTCATTATATAAATTCTCTAGAAAGCTTTAGTAAAAACACTAGATTGCAATGCATGATCTCTACAAAGTTTTCATAACTTGAAATGCAAATTAATAATATTGTAGTTTCTATCTTCTAGAATATGTGCAATCATGCATGCCTTAGTAGTTTTTGAAAATAGAACTTGCCTATTGTCATGAAAACTTTATTGAAAATCTTACTTGCTTAAAAAAATTATTTCTTATAAATATTATCTTAAACTTAGATGATTATATAAGAGTGGTTTTATCCAAATAACATCACTCTTACTGCATAACATCTCTTATTTCTATTATGATCCTTGAACTTAAAAAAAATGTTTTCTTTCGATAAACAATTTTATAGCCTTTCCGTTTATGCTATAACCCTTAAAATTTTGAACTTTAAAAACATCTTCTTATGTTTGGACTTAAACTCATATTTACCCTTATGATTTTTATGCTTACAAAAAGATGTTTCTTGTATTTCTATAAGACTTCAGCATTATTACCATATAATTTTTTACCTTGCACTTTCATGCTTATTTAAAGTCTTTTCCTTTGTGTGTATCATCACTTGAATCTCAAAATTCCTTTCCTTCAACAAGTGGTAGACATGCTTGGTAAAATCTATATTGGTTGTTCTAACATGCATATCATTTTTTATGCTAAAAACTCTGATTTACTTCTATGAAAATTTTTATGCTAAAACCTCGTTATCATTTCATTTCCTCTATAAGCTCGATCATGCCTTATCTTTTACACACACAAAAAAATTCTTTTTATGTTTATTGCTTCCTTAGCCCACTGTTGCTGATAACAAAAGGGGGAGAGCTAACATGATAAATAAAAACCACTATCAAATAGGAAAGAACTAACATGATTAAGTCTTAAGTAGATAGCTTACATATAAGGGGAGCATTCATATAGGAGGAGCATGTATTTAGGGGGAGCCATTCTAAATACCAAAATCGACTATTATCCTATGTCATCACTCACACACACACACAAGTAGGTATCATCATGCTTTATGTATTAATGCTCTGATTTATCATTAATGGATTTGTTATTATCAAAAGGGGGAGTTTGTTGGAACATGGTCTTCCGCGTCTCCTAGGTTTGAGATTAACAAATCTTGTGTATTTGATCTAGTGTGTTTAAGTGTGTAGGGAACAATGCCACATGACTCAAGGATAACATAAGAAGGTTTCCCCCAAGTTTGAAGCCAGAATTCCAACATCTCCACTAGCGCCGACAGTAGCACGTAGCGCAGGCGCTAGCTCTGATTAGGAAATTTATGAAGGCAAGTATAGAAGATGATAGCGCCAGGTGGTAGTAGATAGCGCAGGCGGTAGCGTAGAGAACAAGAGGATTTTTGGAAAGGTTTCCTTCGAATGAAGATACACACGTGGAGAATGTTTCCTAATTCGGGATAGCGTCGGTAGTAGTGCTAGCATAGGTGCTAGCTCCAAGGCTATAAGAAGGACCTCTTCGCTCCGTCTTTTTCACCCTCTCTAACTCCTAAATTCCAGACCTTCGTTCCACATCATATAGATGAAGGTTTAGAGAGATACTCCCACAAATCGATGAAGGCTTAAGGAGATCCGTGGAGAAGATTTCAACATTCTTCATCATCATGATGAAAGACCGCACCGACTATGATCATACTCTATGGGTCTTTGTCTACTTCTTCAATAGATCCACAAAGGGAGTTTTTATATTGTTGTTGTTTAATTACATTACTATTTCGCACTCACATAGTAAATTCGCCTCGTGTTGGCGACTAGGTCTGGGTAGGTCTCAGGGCAGAAATTCACCTCGTGTTGGCGATTAGGTCTAGGGTGTAGATCTAGGGGGTGCTCGAAGCTATATCAGGGGAAGGATTGGCTAGAATGGCTTAAGGCCGTATCTGGGGAGGATAAGCTAAAGCCACAGGTTCATGGGGATACGAGTCGGGATAGAAATCGAAAAACGTCTTTTTATTATTCGCCTTCGATTTTTAGCATTATAAGAAGCCAAGTTTTGTAATCTTATATTTCATATTAATAAAATCATGTCTCTATTTTATTTCACATAATTTGTTTTTGTTTTGCACTATTTCGATCTCTTATTATTTCAAGGAATACAAAATATATTAAGAGTTTTAAAACCCTTATTCACCCCCCCCCCTCCCCTCTAAGGGCGTCTACAGATCCAACATACAAGACAATATTTTTTATGGAAGTAGAAGGTAAGATTTTGCTAGTGCAAATCTATGTTGATGATATTATCTTTAGATCAACGGATGATCACCTTTGCAAAAAGTTTTCTAACATGATGCAAGGGAAATTTGAAATGAGTAGTATGGGTGAGCTGAAGTATTTCTTAGGACTTCATGTGAAACAATCTGAAGATGGAATTTTCATCTCTCAGACAAAGTTCACCAAAGAGTTAATTAAGAAATTTGGAATGGAGAATGTAACCTCAACGAGGACTCCATTGGGTTCAACTATGACTTCAGACAAAGATGAGAAATGGAAAACATTTAATGAAACCAAGTATAGAAGCATAATTGGATCCTTGCTCTACCTTATTGCCAGTAGACCGGACATAATTTTTTCAACATCTGTTTGTGATAGATTTCAGGTGAACTCTAAGGAATCTCATTATGTCGCTGCAAAGAAGATATTGAGATACCTTAAAGGCACAACGAATCTTGGTTTATGGTACCCAAGAAGTAATGAATTCGAGCTAACTGGCATTCTAGATGCTAATTTTGTAGGTAGCAGGGATGATAGAAAAAGAACTTCCGATACTTCTCAATTCCTTGGAAGGAGGCTTATTTCTTGGAGTTGCAAGAAGCAGAATTGTGTAGCAATTTCAACTGCTGAGTCAGAGTATATCTCTACACGCAGTTGTTGTGCACAACTTCTATGGATCAAGAATCAATTAGAAGATTACAACCTGAAGTTGAAGGAGATTACAACCTGATGTGGAAGGAGATTCCTATGTTCTGTGACTGATCAAGCACTATAGCAATTGCTAATAATCTAGTCTCTCACAGCCGGACAAAGCATATAGAGATACGTTATCACTTCATCTGTGAGCATGTGGAGAACAAGGACATCAACCTCCGTTATGTACCGATGGATAGGAAAGTTGCAGATATTTTCATGAAGCCACTAGATGAGGCGAAGTTCAACTATTTCTAATTGGAACTTGGTTTGTTGAACAAAGATTCTTGAAGAAAAGTCAATGAAATCAGTCAAAAATAAAAAAATCTACTCTTTTAAAGACCTTAAGGAAATTTCGCGAGTAAATTCGATGAGTTCGTCGAGTCTTCATGAATGGTTTCGACAAAAGTTTATTTCGTTGAGTCATTTCGACGAATTGGAGAAATTACTTGAGTCATTTTGACGAATCTTCAAGTCATTTTGACGAATGCCTCTCTCACAGGATTTCAACCAAAATTTCTCTAATTATTAGATCTGAAGAGTCATTCTACTTTAAAGGTACGCGCCTATTTCTTTACTCAAAATATTAATAGTATATAAATATTATATGGGTTCACGAGTTCACACACGCCATTCATCGAGACTTTCTGAAACCTTATGACGATTCATCTTCTCCCTCTTTCGACGATTCTCCATCTTTAACTATTCGACAACTCGTCTTTAGATTTCCATGGATCACAAAAGCTCTGGGAACTTGCAGACAAGGGGAGAGCTTGTTAGGATAGGTTTCAGCATTGCATCTAATGATTTCAGAAATGTCATCTTGTTGTTGGAAGTAGCAGGTTTGTCTTTTGTGCTAGAGCATCCTTGCAGAGTTTTAGACAGAGATGTTTTAGATTTCTTCCATAATGCTCATCTTCGACGACAAGAGAAGTCTATCAAAAGCCGAATTCGGGATACAGTGGTTAGAATGAAGTCTTCCTTACTTACAAAGTACTTGCAGCTACCGTTAGTTTCTGAAGAAGATCTGCTAGATGAAAAGGATTTCAGAAGAAACTTATCATTCTGTGGTTTTGCCTAAGAATTCCACCTCCATTTGTCGAAAACTTATGAATGGTGAAGGAAATTTGCTTTCAAATATTATAGGAAAAGTCTTATTATGCAAAGATGGCTCTCATGATTATCTTTCCAGTGATATGTTCAAGCTTCTGACAGCTGTAGTGTGCAGAAAAAGATTAGATATGGGTTTGATAGTGTTTGAAAAGATCAAAGCTACCTTGTCTTCTCGAAATGTTGGAAGGATCATCACTCTCTACTTGAGTCAGGTTGACAGAAATCAATTCAACATCTCTTCAGGAATAGCAGTTAATCACCTAATGAAGATAGATTCTTCTCTCTTTAGAAGATGGGAAAGGAAGATTTCTAGGCCTGGTGTAGAGAAATTTGAGTTGTATGTTGAAGAATATTTGGAGGATGAGCCTGCAGTCCCTACCTCACCTCCACCTGTTTCTCCCAAATCTCAAATTGCAACATTTAGGGGGAGAGCTCTAAAGCTCTAGAATCATTTGTTCAAAAAGAGCCTTCTACAGCTCAGTCCCCTCTTCCCCTTATTCCATCTCCTCAAGTTGATGTTGAAGATCAAAATCTACCTGCTGATTTCGGAAGTCATGAGGAAGAGCAGGTGGACCGCTCTAGTTTGCAAAGTAAGATTGATCAGATCATCTTCAATGTAGATAAGAGAATCAGTCTTATCCCTGGACACTCTCTAGAAAAGAGTGTTGATCCTTCTGAGGGAGAGCTAGAGAAGTTTTCTGATAATGTTGATGATGAGAATGGTGATGACGGTGATAATGATGATTATAATGATGGTGGTGATGGCCATGAGAATTAAACAGTTTAAGTTAGTTGTGTTGTTGAGAAGATAGTTCCTAGTGCTCACCAGTCTGGTGAAGAAGAAGAAGTGGTTAAGGAGAAAGAATCGACACCTGGTGGTGTTCTTATTGATGTTTTTGTTCCTCCTGTTGATGAGATCTCTCCTGCAGTGTCTGAGGGGGAGAATCAGAAAAAAGATCAAGCCCAAGTAACAGAGATTTTGCCTGATGAGGAAGAAGGAGTGGATGTGTAATCTTCACCTCTTGCTCAAGAAAATGTTTTGCTTCACAGTGTGCCTTCTGTAGGGGGAGTTAAGTCAGATGAGATTCTTTTTCATGATGAAAGTTTTGGAGTTCCTACTCCTCAAAATGCTCCTACTTCTCAGTCTAACCCCTCTCTTCTTAAGTCTATTGAAGCATTGTTGATGACTCAAAAAGAGCATTTTGAGTTCTCTTTGAAGCAAGTGTTTGACATGATCAAAGAGGTTGAAGCTGATCTGAATAATGACCTAGCTGAGGTCCAGCATAATCTGTCTACCATGAAAAAGGAGCTAGATACTTATTTTCTAAGGGTGTTGAGGCTGTGAGCTTCACTAATGAAGGTCTAAAGTACGTTTATGCTAACTCCAAGGATCTTCTAGATGGTCAAGGCAGAATATTTTAGCAAGGAGAAAGCAGCAGGGATTTTATTGTTGATGAGTTGACAAGTTTCAAAGAGGAAATTTTCCAAACCCTGAATGTAGAAATCAGAAAGGGGGAGGAGAATGTCTTAAGTCAACTGCATGTTCCAAGCAGTGAGGTTGAAAGAAGATTTCATGAAGCCAATGTCAACAATCATCAAAGCTTTCAGTGGCTTCATGCAAAGTTGTCAGGAAGAGTAAAAGAGCAGTATCCTTATCAAAAAATTTTAGAAAATCCTCCAGAAGCTAATCAGTATGATCCTTTTCAGATGTATGAACCTCCTATGCAATATACTAAATTATGGTCTAATCCAAAAGATGGTGAGGAACCCTCAAAGCCCCCTGCTAAGAAAAGAAAGTATAGGGAAGGTTCTTTTGCAATAAGATCGGATCCCTCAATCAGAAGTAATGCAGGTATTGTATTCAGAGAAGTATCAGAACACAAAAGAGAATATTTTGAAGTGCGGAGTCCAACATCTAAAGGAATAATCTTGGACAACTTCAAGTTAATTGACATCTCTAATGAGCTACCTCAGAATCACTATAGTTAAGAAGAGATAAACAAGCATAAGGCATCTCAGTTGAAAAGGAAAATTCATTTCAGAACTTATGGCTTTAACAACCCTCAAGCACCTGCTCCACCTCCAAGATATTATCCAAGCCCAAAGGCCTACATGACAGACAATTTGAAAAGAGCCAGAAATGCAAAGGAATGAAAAAATGATCTTTGATGAATGTTGTGTGAACCATGTCTTACCCTTATAAACATTTATATATATTAATGTTTTCTTGGTTCAATTCATATTTCTATTTTCATTATTTATCATTCTCAATATCTGTGATTTTATTTATTATCTGCGCAATTTACCTTAGTATATAGGGTTCTGACTTCTTCAAATAGGTTGAGGTTGTTGGGTATTGTAGGTGATAAGTAGTTTTTTATATAACTTTTTAATAGAAAAATTTGTAAATATTTAATATGTATTTTTCTTTTTCATGTCAATTTTAGGTAATAAGTAATTATTTTGTAATTTTGTTTCTAACGTAGAAAAATTTCAATTTTTGCAGAATTTTGGGAAAATTTGGAGAAAATCACAAGTCACGCCCTCAGTCACGCCCGTGACCAAGATCATGTGACCTACAGAGTCGCGTTCAATGAAACTGGAGCTGAGTTCGATGAACGCTCTCTGCCCCTGCATTTGACAAAACCCGAGATGAGTTCGACGAACGCTCTCGGCCCCTGTGTTCGATGAAACCTGAGCTGAGTTCGACGAACGCGCTCTACCCCTACGTTCGACGAAACCCAAGATGAGTTCCACGAACCCGCTCTGCCCCTGAGTTCAACGAACGCGCTCTGCCCCTGCATTCGACGAAAACAGAGCTAAGTTCGACGAAACTGGAGCTGAGTTCGATGAAAGCTCTCTGCCCAGGCGTTCGACGAAAACACAGCTGCATTCAATGAAATCTCTCTGCCGTCGAGACGAGGAGAAGTCGTCAAGAAGTTGACCCAAATCATGCCCGTGACCCATAGGTCACGCCCGTGACTTTCGCGCGTGATCCCTGCTTTTTGCCACGCCCCGCGCGTGATCCCTGCTTTCTGCCACGTCAAATTCTAGTCCATACTGTATTGATTGAAGCCGCCCAATTACACGCCCGTGACCAAAGTTACACGGGCGTGTAAAGTCCTTTTTCACCGCACCGTCACGCAAGACCCATGTCGATGTCGCATCCATGTAGAACAAGTATTACACACCCTAGGTCACGCCCGTGACCGAGGGCGTGTAACCTGAAAAACTTTACTATAAATTCAGAGGCTCCACTCCAGCATATCTCTCCTCTCCTCCGACCCCATGCCCATTTGGGCTCTTCTTGTACAAATTTTTCTTATTTCCATTTTTATGTTTAGTTTTTAATTAATGCAATTTTCTTTGTTTAATTTATTGTAATTTCATTTCATGCAAGTTAGCCTAGTTTTAATTCAATGCAATGTAACTTAGTTTAATTTCATGTATCTCTCTTTTTATGTAATGAAATTTTAAGCTTCCTTTAATTTTTGCAAAATCTCTTTCTTCCTCTTAATTTAGTCTTGTTTTCTTTATTTTATTTTTGTTCGCTTTTTAGTTAGTTTTAATTACCTCTCTCTAATTTATTTTCCGATAAGATAATAGTTAGCTTTTCAAAGTACAAGTACTCGATAGCCCCGAGTTTAATATGACCTTGATATTTTCTATAAAATATCTTATACTATACGCGATAAGGTATACTTGCCTTTTCGAATGAGTAGTTTGGATATATAATTACAAAAACTTGCAAAACTTTTTCCTTTTCTTTTTACATATATAGAGAATTCGGTGCTGCCGACGCAGCGTAATTTTCGTCGATATTCTGAAAAAAGGAAAGACCATTACTTCTATTCATCGAAGTAGGATAATGGTTAGTTTCTCAACGTAGGAGTACTCGCGAGACACCTCGAACGCGCCCGTCGAATTCTAATCGCATCGCAGAAAGGTTTTTGCAAAGCTTAATTTTTTATCATCAAGTTTTTGGCGCCGTTGCCGGGGATTATTTTTGTCGATATTTTGAAAAGAGAAAGCGCTATTACTTTTATCAAAAATTCAAAAAACAAAATTTAATTAGTAACCTTTATGTTTTATTTCTTTTGATTTTGTGTTTTGTTTTATGGTTTTTAAAAATAATTTTGCAGGTGATCATGGTCTAATCGTGGTAGTCGTCCGTCTCCAAATCAGGGACGTGCTTCTTTCTCCCCTCCTTTTTTTTCATAATATTGTGCTATTATTTTATTTTCCTTCTCCATACTTAGCTTTCAACATTGGCGACAATGTTGAATTTTAAGTATGAGGGTGTATTTTCCTTTCTTTTAAATTATAAAATCGTAGAAAATTTCCAAAAAAATTTAAATAAAACCCAAAATTCCAAAAATATTTTGTTTGTACATAGTTATTCTCATTTTGTACATAGTGTATTTCCTATTTTGTTGTCTTTTACAAAAAGAAAAATTAGCATTTTTTAAAAAAAAATTAGAAAACCCAAAATATTCAAAATAAATTAGAAAATCAAAAATTAATACCTTGGAAAGGGATGTTTGGGACCTCACCCCATCTCACCTCCTAGTACCATTGAGAACCCTTCACGGGGTATACCTCAGGAATCCAAGAATTAACAAAAAAATTTTAGGCTTTTTAGTTTATGTTTATCATGTTTATTGTTTACTTAATATCAAAAATCCAAAAAAAAAAGATAATATCAAAAATCCAAAGAAAAAAGATGATATTTAAAAAGTTCAAAAAATTTTTAATATTAAAAACATAGAAAAATATAATAAGCCCTTACTCTGGTTTTTGTTATTTCCAAACAATTTTTGAGTTTATTTATAAGCATTTATATTTTATTTGTGTTTTTAATTGCTAATCATTTATTCTATCATGGTTTGCTAAATCTAATTTTTGTTTAAGTGATTCAGTGTTAAGAAATATTTTATGATTTTAATTTAATTAGAGATATTTCTTTAGCACTTCTTCTCTTTTATTTTAAATAGTTACAATTTTGTAGTAATTTTGCTTAAACACCTTTAGATTTTAATTATTTCTACCTCAAGCTTTTAGAATCCTATGAAAGTTTAAATTACTAAAATTTGCTCTCAAAATAATTTAATTTATAAGCTAGAAATCTTTTCTCTACCCTACCCCTTTGATGGCATAAAAAATGAATTTTAAAAGATCATATGTCATGGGAATAAGAGGATAAAATTCATTATTCCCTAAACATATGCACCCAAAATAATTTAAAGGATTATATGGCATGGAGTAAGAGGATAAAATTCATTACTCCTAAACATATACATTTTGGGTTTTTATTAGAAGAGAAGTTTATCATTTACAAATTAAAAAAAAAATCAATTTGGTGAAAAGGATAAAATCCATCACCTTCATTCAAAGATCTCTTCTTATGCCAAATTTTATGAACTCCCCCCTAAACCAATATCTTTGATCTAGATTTAAATTATGTTATGGAGAGAGCAATATTTAATAGGTTACTTTTTGCTTTAGCTTTTTTCAAAGTAATGGTTTTTATAATTTTAAATCTAATTTAGTTTACTTATTACTCAATCTTGTTTAATAGTTATTATTTTTTAGAACTCTTGGCTAAATATTTTTCTCTTATTATTCTAATTTCATAATTTAGGACTTAATTCGTCAATCCATAAAATTTCTTTTTAGCATACTTATGATTCAATAAATTTTTAGTCTTAATTAAAAATCTTTTTAAATGTCTTATAAATATTTCTCACACTTTTGCTCTGGAATAGCAAAAGCTTAAGTATGGGGGTATTTGATAAGTAGTTTTTTATATAACTTTTTAATAGAAAATTTTGTAAATATTTAATATATATTTTTCTTTTTCATGTCAATTTTAGGTCCTAAGTAATTATTTTGTAATTTTGTTTCTAACGTGGCTTAATTTCAATTTTTGCAAAATTTTTGGAAAAATTGAAGAAAATCACAAGTCACGCCCGTGACCAAGGGCATGTGACCTACAGAGCTGCATTTGACGAAACTGGAGCTAAGTTTGACGAACGTTCTCTGCCCCTGCGTTCGACGAAACTCGAGCTGAGTTCGGCGAACGCTCTCTGCCCCTGCGTTCGACGAAACCCGAGATGAGTTCGACGAACGCGCTCTTCCCCTGCGTTCGGTGAAACCCAAGCTGAGTTCGACGAACGCCCTCTGCCCCTAAGTTTGACGAACGCGCTCTGCCCCTGCGTTCGATGAAAATAGAGCTGAGTTCGACGAAACTGGAGCTGAGTTCGACGAAAGCTCTCTGCCCATGTGGTCAATGAAAACACAGCTGCGTTCAATGAAATCTCTCTGCCGTCAAGTTGAGGAGCAGCCGTCGAGAAGTTGACCCAAATCACGCCTGTGACCCATAGGTCACGCCAGTGACTTTCGCGCATGATCCCTGCTTTCTGCCGTGCCGAATTCAAGCCCACGCTGCATTGATTGAAGTCGCCCAAGTACACGCCCGTGACCAAAGTTACACGGGCATTTAATGTCCCTTTTTGCTGCACCGTCACGCAAGACCCACGCCGATGTCGTAGCCATGCAGAACAAGTATTACATGACCTAGGTCACGCCCATGACCGAGGGCGTGTAACCTGGAAAATTTTCCTATAAATTCAGAGGCTCCACTCTAGCATATCTCTCCTCTCTTCCGGCCCCCTGCTCATTTGGGCTCTTCTTGTACATATTTTTCTTATTTCCATGTTTATGTTTAGTTTTTAATTAATGCAATTTTCTTTGTTTAATTTCTTGTAATTTCATTTCATGCAAGTTAGCCTAGTTTTAATTCAACGCAATGTAACTTAGTTTAATTTCATGTATCTCTCTTTTTATGTAATGAAAATTTAAGCTTCCATTATTTTTTGCAAAATCTCTTTCTTCCTCTTAATTTAGTCTTGTATCTTTATTTTATTTTTGTTCACTTTTTAGTTAGTTTTAATTACCTCTCTCTAATTTATTTTCCTATAAGATAATAGTTAGCTTTTTTGAATTACAAGTACTCGACAGCCCCGAGTTTAATACGACCTTGATATTTTCTATAAAATATCCTATACTATACGCGATAAGGTATACTTGCCTTTTCGAATGAGTAGTTTGGATATTTAATTACAAAAACTTGCAAAACTTTCTCCTTTTCTTCTTACATATATAGAGAATTCGGCGCCGCTGCCGCGACGTAATTTTCGTCGATTTTCCGAAAAAAGGAAAGAGCATTACTTCTATTCATCGAAGTAGGATAATGGTTAGTTTCTCAAAGTAGGAGTACTCGCGAGACGCCTCGAACGCGCCCGTCGAATTCTAATCGCATCGCAGAAAGGTTTTTGCAATGCATAATTTTTTATCATCAGTAGCCACAATAGCCCCGATTTGAAGAAGTCCCACTTAAACTAAGATGAATTGAATCATTATTTGATATGTTATTCTAGCTGTGTTATTGCGGGATCTTAAATTCAAAGTGCAAAACAATGCCAGGTTTCGATGAGTCATAAACACAGGCCTATGTAATGTAATATCTCATTGTGTAGACCAAGGTGTTGACTCGTTTGAAATCTCTCTATTGGGATGTACTTCATATGCAAAGTGCTGAAAAATGGGAAGAAGGAGTTGTTGCGATTTTTCTAGATAGAAGAAAAGTTTGACCAAGTCAATTCGTCGAGTACACTCGAGAAGACTCGATTCATTCGTCGAGACATCTCGAGTGGACTAGACAAATTCGTCGAGATCACTAGAAAGGTATCAGTTAAATTCTTAACTCCTTTTGTCGAGTAATCAGTGACCTCTCGTGAACACTCGATGAATTCGTTGAGAGCTCTCGAGTAGTCAGTGGAAGTTCCTGCCTGTATAATTTTCATCTGAGTAAAATTCATCATGTGGAATTCGTCGAGTCTTTAAGACGAATTCATTGAAATGTTAAGTGAAATTCGTCGAGTGATCAAATCATTTCACAAGTGCATTCGACGAATTGCCTTATATGTTTTTTTCGTTTTCAAATTTCAGAGGGCTTGTATATAGGGCTTCTTCCATGTACAGTACACGTGGAGTTTAACCCTTAAATCTCATTTCTAGTCGTTAGAGAAGAATCATATAAATAGTTAAGAGTTATTCTTTATTAAACCCTAATCAAAAACAGAGTAGAAAAATCGCAAAATATTCTTTCACATCTGTCGGCTCTCTTCTTTCTCGGAAAGATCAATTTCGTGGCCGACAAAAATTTTCTCAAGATTCATCTCCAAGATTATAGTCGATCAGATCTCTTCATTCAGATTCTCTCAAGATCAGTCGACTCCAAAGATTTCAGATCTAGATTTCACAAGATAAAGTTTTTCTCTTCCTTCTTCTTTCAAGATCAAAGCCTTCACTCAAGCAAGGAAGAAGAAGATTATTTTCAGATATGAAGAAAGATATCCTAGAGATCTAAGAAGATTGCTTTCAATCTATTGTATCTTGTAATAACCTTTTACATATTTATGTAGGAAGTGTTTACTTCTGAGTTTGTAGATCCTAGTTTAGAGGATCGGGTGTATGAGAAATTGTTCTCCGAGTTTGTAAGAGTTGTATACCCCTAAAGCAAGCACAAATGTCACGCCCTAAGTCACGGTCGTGACACACAAGACACGCCCGTGACCTAGGGCATGTAAAAATAAAATTTTTCCTATAAATAGAGGGGCTCGACTGAAGGAAATTTCATCCAAATTCTGAGTATTTGTAATGTTTTTCTGAGTTCTTTCGAGTGATTGTGAGTTTTTGTTTATGCAATTAATTTTATGTTCATTTGTAATTTTCGCCTTTTTAGTCTAGTTGTAATGCTTATTTTAGAAATAAAATGTTGTTTTCTCATTTGGATCATCTTCTTTTTTAATTTATGTTAGTGTGTGTGTGTATGAGAATAGTTTATTGCTTTCATAACTAAGCTTATTGCTTTCATAATTTAGGTTAAAAGCTTTCATAAAAATAGTTTATCGCTTTCTTTATCGCTTTTGTATAAACGCTTTCTTTCGATTTAGTATTTTTATTTCAAGTAGAGTTCGTGTGTATATGAGATAGTGTTTTTTCTTTTTTGTAACTTAGCTTTAAATCAAGCGTTTATATAACTTTTTATACCACCCCCATCTTGAATAAGAGGCTAATTTCCTTTAGCACTTGTTTAAGACAGTTGGGATGAATATTATTTCTGCACCATTATAAGTATTTCATTTCTATACCACCGCCATCCTAGATTAAAGGCTAAGAACTTTTTAGCGCTTGTTTAAGACGGTTGGGACGGATACTATTACTGCTTTTATATAAGTCTTTTTATTTCCCTTTTTATCCGCTTAAATCCGCTTAAATTATTAAACATGTATTTTCTTAATTATGTCGTCTCCATTCCGATGAGTGGCTAATTTCTTTTAGCGCACGATGTCGAAGAGCATTGGGACCCAAAAATATTTTTTCTAAAAATAAAACATCTCTTTCTAAAATAATTAATGAACTTAAGGTTTACCCGAGAATAACGTTGAGTGGAGCCATATAATCGATGTGTACTTTTCATTTCCGTCTCCATACACTAGTTAGCCGAGAGGCTCGTGCGTACGGACTGATCGTTCATGGGTAAAGAGAAGTGCGCTCTACCCTCGAGAGAGGATAAGGTAAGTCTCCTGAATTGGATGTAAAAACCAAATAGCGGGGTTCACAACATAAAGCAAGTATTAAGAAGATTCGATTATAGAACGAGAGTTCGGTCGAATATTCATAATCTCAGGTTGGGCGTACCCTCGAAAGAGGAGCGTTCATAATTATGGAACCTCCACGACCAAGCCATTTTAATGTTTTGAAAAGTCATCACATTTACTTCTAAATAAATACTATTTTCGTCTCAAGGTAATTCGACATCGGGCGCTATTTATTATCATCGTTCAGAACTCTAGTTATACGCTTTTTATTATCATTTAGAACTCTAGTTATACGCTTACTATCGTTTGCTTTTAAAAACCCACACTAAAAACTTATTCCGATAAAATAATAGTTCGTTCCTCAAAGTAGTATAATCAACACGATCCGCGGAATTATACGACCTCGATATTTTCTAAAACAAAATATCATGTATTACTCACGATAACGTATACTTGCCTTTATTATATGATTAATTTGGATTAAAATTTAAACAAACACTTTTCAAATCCGAAACTTGCAAAACTCTCCTCTGCTATTTTAAAAATCAATAGAATTCGGCGTTGTAGCCGAGGCGTAATTGTCAATACTCCGAAAGAAGAAAAAGACTGTTACTTCTATCCTTCGATAGGATAACGGTTAATTTCTCAAAGTAGGAGTACTTGCGAGACTCTTCGAAAACATCCGTCTAATTCTAATCTCGTTATATAAAGGTTGCGCAAACCAAACCAAAAAGAAGAAAAATCTGAATTAAATCATCAATGGGACATTAAATACAACTTGCACTAATCATTGAGCTGAGCACTTCTTCAAATCAGGAACATTGTTGGGCACTGTTCCCAACACCATGCATATCCATGTAATTCCCATGCACACCCGTGCTATCAAGCACCCAAGGACTCACTGAAGGAGTCTTCTTACTTTTCACATCATACCAGTCGACCGATGCTAACTAGCATCCAGGGCTACCAACAATCGGGCCTCCCAACATTTCACCATAAGATATAACCATATCTTATAACCCGCATCAAGCCATCAATTCCACCCATACTGAGTTATCATAACTCTAGTGGAGTGGCGTGCGCAAAACATGGAAATTACTCTACCAGATCCTCTAGGACTACTCGTGGTCACGGTGTCATATTCATATTCTACTAATTAAGAAAGCCTGCACATATCACCAAAATTCAACCTTCATGCATAGATCACAACGTGTTTTCACACCATCAAAGGTATCGACCTTATTGAAGGGTTATCACTAATCTAAACCATCCAATCTATTTTCACGCGATATGAACATTAATTCGTACATGTGATTTTTACGATCACACATAAACTAACAATTCAAGATTTATTTAGGGAGACATTTCAACAGAATAAATTTGGAATTATTATCACAGGCCAACACTAGCGTGTACATGATTCATACAACATCTTGGCCCAATCGGCCTTCACGTTCAGCATTTATATCTCCAAATTATCAGATGAAACATCAATATCTCTATTACTACTTATCCAATATTATGAAATCCGACAGGAGTGTACAAATTGTTATCACAAGCCTAATCATCTGATAGATTATCTACCGATGGGAGCATTTAGGTTAACAATTCTTCTAAATTCTTCATTCCATCGTGCATAAAAAAGCCCCATTTCAAGATCATAAAATTCATCTACACCTCCCCCAGTTGACATGGAAATCCAGGGACTCCTACCACACCAAAGGAGGAGAACCAAAAGTTCTCTGTCTACCAGCATCGACGGTAGCGCTAAGACTGGGCTCTAGTGATCCAGTCGACACACCTTCCCGTCGATGTCGAAGGGAAGCTAACCCTTCCCATCGATGTCTTCCACTCTTCCCATCGATTTTTACATAGCCTTTACCCGTCGATGTTTTGACATGCTAGCGCCAGTGGTAAGACTACCGTTGGGCGCAAGTGTTTCTGTTGGAACATGGTCTTCCGCATCTCCTAGGTTTGAGAATAACAAATCCTATGTGTATTTGATCTTGTGTGTTTAAATGTGCAGGAAATCAAAGTCCACATGACTCAAGGATAGTTGTCCCCAAAATTGAGGCCAGAATTCCCACATGGCCACTAGCGCCGGCGGTAGCGATAGCGCCCGACGCTAGCGATGATTAGCGTGATTCCGGTAGTGTTTTTAGGAGGAGCTAGCGCCCGGCGGTAGCTACTAGCGCTGGCGGTAGCATGGTGCACAAGAGGCATAGTGCAAAATGTTGCCGCGGATTGAAGATCCTGCCGCGCAAAATGTTACTTAATCAGGGATAGCGTCGGCGGAAGCTGTAGCGCCGGCGGTAGCGCTGAGGCTATAAATTGGACACTTTGGCTCCGTCTTTATCATCCTCTAGAGATCCCAAATTCCAGAGCCTCGTGCCACAGCATAGAGAGGAGAGTTCGGAGAGATACTCCCACAAATCCATAAAGCCTTAAGGAGATCCGTGGAGAAGATTTCAACACGCGTCATCATCATAATGAAAGAACGCATCTACTAAGATCATACTCTGCATCTTCGTCTACTTCTCCAAGAGATCCACATAGAGGGAGTTTTTATATTATTGTCTTTTCATTTCATATCTTTTCTGTAATCGTTTAGTGAAATTCGTCTCGTGTTGGCGACTAGGTCTGGGTAGGACTTAGGGCTGAAATTCGCCTCGTGTTGGCGACTAGGTCTCGGGTGTAGGTCTAGGGG
This sequence comes from Dactylorhiza incarnata, assembly GCA_033032865.1. Lineage (NCBI taxonomy): Eukaryota > Viridiplantae > Streptophyta > Magnoliopsida > Asparagales > Orchidaceae > Dactylorhiza > Dactylorhiza incarnata. Next base: position 9,277,650 of record JAWHQI010000068.1, read on the forward strand.
GTGCTCGAGGCCATATCCGGGGAAGGGTTGGCTAGAGCGGCTTGAGGCCGTATCCGGGGAAGGATCAGCTAAAGCCAACCGGTTCGTGGGGATACGAGTCGGTATAGTAAACAAAAAGAGTCTTTCTAAATCGCCTCCGATCTCTAGCGCCATTGAGATCAAGTTTTGTAAAACTTATTTAATATCAATAAAGCTTGTCTCCTTTTTGTTTTACTTGACTTCTTGTTTTAATATTGCAATATTCCAAAGTTTTTCTAAATAAAATCTAAAGTTTTTAAAACCCTTATTCACCCCCCTCTAAGGGCGCCGACCGATCCAACAAGTGGTATCAGAGCGAGGTTATTCCAAATCGGCTTAACAACCGGGAATAATGGCGTCTCATGATCTCGCTTCTACTAGTGGGGTAAATCTTTATGAAAAAGAAAAATCTCCTAAACCACCTTTATTCGAAGGGAAAAATTCTAAAGGGTGGAAATTATTAATGGAAAAATTTATTAAAAGCTTAGATATCAATGCATGGGATATAGCAATAGTTAGACCAGCGGATGAATTAAATAAAAAAGAATGTCAACTAAATGCAAAGGCCAAACATTATTTATTTTGTGCTCTATCAAATGAAATTTTCAAATTAATATATTGCTTTTCTAGTGCATACAAAGTTTGGCAATTTCTTGAAGAAATGTATGATTTTCCTTTCGCAGGTATAGATCAAACACAGGAGGAGAAGAACATACAAGCATCCACTACTATTCAAGAAGATCTCTCTCGTTGCAAAGCCATGGAAATCATGGAAACTAACTTGGAAAAAGAGAGCAATACATCAAAAGAAAAAGAAGATGAAAATTCATCTATGATGGAGGAAGGCGCAAAAGATAACGAAGGAACTTCATGCACAGATTTTGCCTCTACCAAAAGCGTTGTAAGAAAGTCAAAATCTTCTTCTTGTGTGATAACTTCCATTTCTAGTTTCAATATACTAAAAACTACTAAACGTAAGATCAAGAAATTGAAAATTACTAATAAAAAGTTACGTTTAGAAAATAAGAGATTAAAAACTAATGTTAATTTAGAATCTAATTGTGATGTGGTTTCACCATCTTGTCCTTTACTTGAAAATACTAAACCTTGTTTTGATTGTGATAATTTTAAGGAAAAACTTAAGGAACTTGAAAAAGAAATTATTTGTATAAAAGAACATAATGAAAAATTATCTTTAGAAAATTCATCTTTAAAAGGTGATTGTGCTACAAGCAAAAGTTATAAAATTGAAATTGAAGTGATGGATGAAACATTTAAGGAATACAAAAATGAATATCAAAACCATATTGATTCAATTGTTTCTACTCTTAAAAATAGCACAATTGTGTATAACAAAGCTAGACATAACTTGAAACTTAAGAACAATGAATTAGAAACTAAAATTATCTTGCTTAAGGAAATCTTAAAGAAAAATTCTCAATATCAAACAAACTCTAAAAGCAAGTTAAATATGATATCTCAAAATATGAATAAACCAAACAATGGGAATAAAAACATCAAAAGATTGTAAATGAAATTCCAAAACACTATCATCATCATCATTTACATTATCAATCTTCTCCCAACGAAAAATTAAACGTTCACAAATTTCCTATGAAAAATACCTTCAATAATCATTACAATCATAATCATCAATATAAAGATTATCATAATGGAAATTTGACATATAAGAATAACATTAAACCAAAGTATGAATGGAGACCCATTCTTAAGAATAACACACTAATGTCAAAAGAAAGGGTCCACTCATCACTATCTCCCCAAAAGCAAACACGATTTATTTGGGTACCCAAAGGAACCGTCACACCCGGTCCTCTTTGGATACCTAAATCTCTCATTCATTAGTATCCCATCATTTGCATGAAGTAGAAATCAACTAAAAATGAAATATCACTTCTCTACTTCATGATATGCTTAAACTTTTGTTTTGTTTAAACTAACATGATATGATCACTCTATATATCTTGTGATATGACTTTCATAAAACATAATTCATAAATGAATCAATAAAAGTGAATTAAAGTCATATCATTATGTTTAGTGATCTACTTATCCTTTTTATTTTTACCTTCTAAATCCATTACCTTTTAAATGTCTTGAATTATGAAATTATTGCCAAGACTAATGATAATTCTTTAATGGATTTAATTGGTCTATTAAAGGTCTTAGGCTAAAGATTAAAATGCGAAATGTGTTGATCTTGTTTTGTTGATTATGTTAGCCCTTATAATGAAGAAAAATATTTTTCACAAAATGCATGATTAATCCGCATCCAAACTCATCATCCTAGCATCACTTTTTGGTTTATGCTTGTGTATCTATGTTAGGTACAACATTTATGATGTTATGTGATTTGAAATCATAATAGAATACTAAAATTCCATCAAACACATTGTTTATGGATTAATCATTAGAACATATATCATTTTGCTTATTCAAACATGATATCTTGTGCTTACATTTCCTATCAGTTTCAATTTACAATATATTGATAAATATGAGTCTTAGAAAAATGAAAAAGAAAATATAAGAAAATATACATCATGCGTTGACAAGTCATACACTAAATCGCTAATGCTTCATGCAATTTGCACTATCTAAACATCTCCTAAAAATCTGATATTTCAGCATGGAACTGCTATTGGGACACTTAATCAAAATCAATTATTAAAATATTCAAAATCACCAAAAATCATTCACTGTTTCCCGCGCTAGTGCTACCGCGGGCGCTAGTGTCCATGTTCAATTTTCTGTGATTTTAAAATTTTGAAAATTTTTTAAAAATATTTTAATCTATATTTTCTACTTAGTTTTACACTTCTATTTTTCTTTATTTTTTGAAAAAATCAAATATAAAACTACAAAAACCAAATTACAAAAAAATATGTTTTTTCCTGTTTTTGTTTTTGTTGTTTAAAAGTCTATTTTTATGCAAAAATCAAATACAAAATACAAAAGAAAAAATTACAAAAATATGCTTGTATTTGCTAAAATTAAAATACAAAAATATAAAACACTAAAACTATCAAAAATACTGTATGGACTTTCCTGTGATAATCAAGCATGATTTAGTCTATTATTTAGAAATTCTACAATGTTGCAATTTATCTTTTCAAACTATGTTGAACATTGTTTTCATCATGCTTTGATATATCTATTAATATGTGCATCAATTATATTTTAAAGGTTGTGTAGAACTACGCTTAGCATGCCTCTAAGTATGAGTAAATGTTTTATGTTTGATAATGATATTTATTAACTCACCCTTTTTGGCATTGTCTACATATGTGTTTATTCTAAGAATACTTGTGTATGTTTTGTATTAGTACAATGGATTAAAATTGCACAAGTATCTTACTTACACTCCTTATTTTGCACTCTTAAAAATTAAGAAAAGTGGTTATGTTTTTCATAAATTCTATTGATTTGCAAAACAAGTGTATTCAGAGAACTTTGTACAAAACAAAATTATAAAATAAATGACAAAGATAACTCCACCAAGCACTACTTGAACCTCCTGATAAGTCTTAATAAGCATTGTGAGGTTGAGCACCTTGGAAAGAATAGTAAAGTGTCTTGTGCAAATCAAATCTTTCTTTCAAAAATAAGAAAAACCACTTACTCTTTAGTACACCGGATCACTAGTCTCAAAATTCAAAATAAAATATGTGATCCCCCAAGCACTACTTTGCACCCTGATAAGTCTTAATGAACATTGTGTGTGCAGAGCGCCTTGGTAGTTGTACTTTTTATTGTGCATTAAAGTGTGTGGAAGTAATCTTATTTGTGTTTTATTGTGCTCATACTTTACATATATCTTGTATTTTTGATTAAAACATTTGTTTACATTACTCAAAAATACACTTATGTGCACATCATTATCTTCCATAACACTTCTTCTCATGAGTATTGGATCCTAATGCTAATTCTATATTACCTTTTATTTATGAAATGCACTAGATAACCTAGCATGAGTTTCTATAATGTTTGGTATGATTTGAAATTGTGAATTGAAATAACATTATAGTAATCTCTTTGTGATAATATTATTTCATGCTTGGTTATTTTTGTCAACCATAAAAGATTTTCATTGAAACATGATTTACATAAACATCTTCTTTTTGAAATTAAATTCATACATCTTTTTATGGATTATTCTTGATTACAATAAGATGTTTCAGTTATTTCTACAAGTCTTCTGCATCATCACCTTATAACTTTTACCTTGCACTTTCATGCTTATATCAAGTCTTAAATCTCAATTTTTTTTCTTAAAAACAAGTGGTAGACTTGCGTGATAGAATTTATATTGGTTGTTCTAACACGCATATCATTTTTATAGTAACAAACTCTGATTTATTTCAATATAAACGTGTATGCTAAACGCTCTTCCAACAAGTGAAACATTGCTAAAAGGATGTTGTTTCTTTCTTACAAAATGCTTCAACTCTTATCTTTATAAAGTTAGTTTTGAAACTCAAAAACATCTCCTTTTTAACTTAAACTCTTAATTAGTATTATGGTGTTTCTTTTTCAAAATCTTCCGCAATACTCAAACTCTGATACATTCATGAATTTCAATATAGCTAAGTAAGTTTTATTTCAAAAAATTCAATTATGATTCTTCCCATTAGATTTAAAAGCTTCATGTTTCAAAAAACTATTATCCGTGACTTCATATCTCACCATAGCGGGGGCGTAGGGTTGTAGACATTAGATAAACTTATCTTTAGTCATGTCTTGTCCTTAACCGGGGAGGGTTCCAGTGGGGCCTTGCGAGGCACTGGGGGGAAAGAGTGCTAGGTTGAGTTTTGTCTAGTGTTTGCATATGGGACTAACACCCCAACCTACGGCATGTTTGCAGCTCCTCATGCCCATCCGTCACTTAGTAAGGGGCTAGGGTGTAGATATATTGTCTGGGTAGATTGGTTATTTGGAAATCCTTATTTTTATGCTTAAAACTTTTATATAAAGGGAAAATCATTACTTTTTTATGCTAAAAACTCTTATTTCCTTCTATGAAAAATTTTGTAATGCTTATAACTCTGATCTATTTAAATGAAAAACAATTCTAAAACTCCTTATCATTTACTTAAAAAGCTCGATCATGCCTTCTCTTTTATTTACACATTTTTAGTGTTTTGTTTCCCTACCCACTTTCGCTAATAACAAACGGGGAAAACTAACATGATAAATATAACCCGCTATCAAAAACCTAACATGACAAATTAAGATGATAACTTACATATTAGGGGAGCATTCACTTAGGGGGAGCAATTCTAAATGCTAAAATCAAGAATTATCCTAAGTCATCACTCTCACACACACACAAGTATAGTTTCATCATGCTTATCTATTAATGCTTTGATTTATCATTAATGGATTTGTTATTATCAAAAGGGGGAGTTTGTTAGAACATGGTCTTCCGCATCTCCTAGGTTTGAGAATAACAAATCCTATGTGTATTTGATCTTGTGTGTTTAAGTGTGCAGGAAATCAAATTCCACATGACTCAAGGATAGTTGTCCCCAAAATTGAGGCCAGAATTCCAACATGGCCACTAGCGCCGGCAGTAGCGATAGCGCCCGGCGCTAGCGATGATTAGCGCGATTCCTACAGTGTTTTTAGAAGGTGCTAGCGCCCGGCGGTAGCTACTAGCGCTGGCGGTAGCATGGCGCACAAGAGGCATAGTGCAAAATATTGCCGCGGATTGAAGATCCTGCCGCGCAAAATGTTACTTAATCAGGGATAGCGCCGGCGGTAGCGGTAGCGCCGGCGGTAGCGCTGAGGCTATAAATTTGACACTTTGGCTCCTTCTTTATCATCCTCTAGAGATCCCAAATTCCAGAGCCTCGTGCCACAGCATAGAGAGGAGAGTTCGGAGAGATACTCCCACAAATCCATAACTCCTTAAGGAGGTCCGTGGAGAAGATTTCAACACGAATCATCATCATAATGAAAGAACGCATCTACTAAGATCATACTCTGCATCTTCGTCTACTTCTCCAAGAGATCCACATAGAGGGAGTTTTTATATTATTGTCTTTTCATTTCATATCTTTTCTGTAATCGTTTAGTGAAATTCGTCTCGTGTTGGCGACTAGGTCTGGGTAGGACTTAGGGCTGAAATTCGCCTCGTGTTGGCGACTAGGTCTCGGGTGTAGGTCTAGGGGGTGCTCGAGGCCATATCCGGGGAAGGGTTGGCTAGAGCAGCTTGAGGCCGTATCCGGGGAAGGATCAGCTAAAGCCAACCGGTTCGTGGGGATACGAGTCGGTATAGTAAACAAAAAGAGTCTTTCTAAATCGCCTCCGATCTCTAGCGCCATTGAGATCAAGTTTTGTAGAACTTATTTAATATCAATAAAGCTTGTCTCCTTTTTGTTTTACTTGACTTCTTGTTTTAATATTGCAATATTCCAAAGTTTTTCTAAATAAAATCTAAAGTTTTTAAAACCCTAATTCACCCCCCCCCCCTCTAATGGCGCCCACCGATCCAACAGTTTCCACTTCCATTCCTTCCCGCCGATCTTAAGTGTCGACGGGAGTTCTTCCTTCCCGTCGACAAGTCAACTCGCTAGCATCGGCAGTAGCACTACCGTCGGGCGCTAGTGCTTCTATCAACTCACCTTCCCGTAAATCTATAGAGTCAATGGGAAGTTACGCCTTCCCGTCGGCCCATCGACATGGTAGCGTCGGCAGCAGGGCTACCTCCGGGCGCTAGTATTTCTACCAGCACTCCTTCCCGTCGATCTTAAGTGTCGACGTGAAGTTAACCTTTCCCATCATTTCGTCGACTTGCTAGTGCCAGCGGTAGCACTACCGCCGGGCGCTAGTGATTCTATCAACTCACCTTTCTGTGGACATTAAGTGTCGATGGGAAGCTACCCCTTCCCATCGATGTCGGCGGGAAGCTACACTTCCCGTCGATTTTCTCATAGGCTTTCCCCGTTGACATTTCGACATGCTAGCGCCGGCAGTAGGGCTACCGCCGAGCACTAGTGATCCTACCATCATCTCTTCCCGTCGACATTAAGTGTCGATGGGAAGTGATGCCTTCCCGTCAGCAAGTTGACATGTTAGCGCCAACGGTAGATCTACCGTCGGGAGCTAGCTTAACAGAACAGATCCTCTGTAATTCCTTTCCAAACTTCTGCCAGGAAACACCTGCCATTTCTCTCTTTTCCTAATGGTTGGGCCTTCACCTATTCATGTGTGTATAACCAATATACTCTAAGTCAATAACTGTTACCAAAGTTCTAACTTAGCCCCCTTTTACCTATGCTATTCATCATCTTCCTCAATTAAGAAATTAGGGCATTACACCTTCTCTCCTCCAATACTCCCTCAAATGACCATGGATACTCACGAATTTAAATCCTATCCCTTCCTTTTGGAGAGAAGAAATGATTGAGGGAACTTTCGCAGCAATCGGTGCCCTAAGATGAAAGATCTGGTTTGGTCTTTTCCTAAGAATCTCCATTTGCCCACAAGCCAAGTTCTTTTGAGCTCAACACCTCTCCTAATCATCTCTATAATCTAGCACAAAGGGAGAGGGGGTCGGAAGTCACCATATATTTCCAGCCATGGAAGGAGCTCGTCTTCATTGTTGTATGGTGGTGGATGGCCAATCTCCAATCTTTCTCAAACCTTGCTCTTTCAAGAACCCTAAATTAACCCCCTTAAGGTATAAGGAAGAGATGGAAGAAAAAGAAGAAGAAGAATGTGGAAGAAGATGAATAGTTCGTCTGATTAAGGATTCAACCCCTTCATGCTTATGAGAGAATGAGGAGAGAGAGAGAGATTTAATTAATAAGCATTTAATGAAATTCCCACTTCCAAGGCTTGTGCCAGCTGTTTAATGGACACACACTCCACTACAACCTCTATTTTATGCCATCTAATCCACCCAACATGGGAAAAGACACGGGTGCTGACTCGGTCGCTACCGCTGGCGCTAACTCCTTGCTACCAAATCCTTGTCCATTTGCTTCTTTGATCCAAAGGGTGAGGGTTACACCCATTCCTGGAGGTCAGGGCACACCTATGGCACCACTAGGATCTCAAGACTCCTGCCTAGCCCAAGCATCTCCAAGATACTCATGTCACTTGAGGGTCTAGCTCAAATTGGGATGTTACAAATCCAATAAACGAAGAAACAATTTCATCCCCGAAATTTAAGTTGAGGCTACGGGGATTGAAGGTCGGGCTATGTAAATCCAATTCAGAGTACATTTGACGAGGTTATTAGTTTAGTATATCCTTACACCCACTTAACCCTTGTGTGTGACCCTACTTATCCGCATTGCATCGCGCATCACCCCAAATTTCCCCCAAGTGCACCCTTATAATTCTCCACAAATGTCGTAATCAAAATTACGTACTAGAAAACACTTCAACGTCTCTCATCGTGATGAAGAACATCGTTGTTTCGTACAGGTAGGGACTTGTAACTCTACTCATCATGGTCAAATTTGTGTCTCCCTCAAATATGCATGAGTAGTTGGTCGATATATTCATTTGCCATTCATACACGCACATGCGGTTCTCATGTCCAAGTCGTGCTAATAAGCACTCAAGGACTTCCATCGAGTCCTTACTAAATTCTTATTTATTTTTATTTTTATTTTAGTACACCTGGTGCTATTTAGCACCCAAGGACCTACCACTCAGGTCCTTACCATATACCACAGGATATCACCATATCCTTCCAATTACATCCAACTGACACTGCTACCAATAGCGAGTTGTCAAAACTCTAACGTGGTGAAATGAATACGTCATGGAATCACTCTCTATGATCCCTTCGAACTTTGTATCTGGCTCACAATTTGATATTTAGCAATTTGACCTTTGGCAGTTCCCTCTGTTCGAGTGTGTCACTCAGGTACCCAGTTGTGGCAAATAGGGCAGTGGATCGGGCTTGTCCACTCCTAGGCCAATATGACACCTCCCATCCTAGACCTTACGTACGCCCCTAAGAACACGCAAGGTATCCTCGTACTACTTGATACAGCAATGCCTTTAAGTGAAACACCAAGCTCTTGGCTTGGAGGACTCGACCAGTTCTTCTTATATAACATAGAACCTACCTTTTGCAGGACAGTCCCAGTCCTCCCAATATGATCTCGAGCCTACCGCTCGTAGGACTAACTCAGTCCCTCCTTATTCTGATGTTATTAACCATGTGCACATCAAATTTATTCCACACTACAAGGTGGATATTTATATCATCCCACAAGTTACACTGATTTGATAATTTCAACATACAAATTTCTGTTATTCGCACCTCAAGTATGTGCGATCTCTTCTCGGATCAAGCACTGAAGTGAATACCATTGTGAACTCCATTTTCCAAACTCCACAATGTCTTAATCGCTAACCAAGCATAATCATCATCATCTTTAACACAACAGCTCCAAATAATATTTAGGGAAAACCCAAGTCGGTACATGACTAGTCCAATAAACGAAGCGATAAGCTCGCGTACATTTGGTCTATGTTTCTTCCACCACCCATGTGATACATTCATCTCGTGTTTGGGCACATACCATAGGGGCATATATCCCTCAACTTAGGGTTATTACCCTATAAATCCATGTACCAACATACTTGTATATTAGCCGTGATGTTGAAAATCTGATTTTTCGGCGGCAACCATGTTGCATCCCATAGTGAAGAGAGTATGTACAAATAACATCCAATCAATCGGCACCTTTTATGTGTGTTGGGACTTGACATGAACCAAGGTACAAGGTTCGAGATGATTTCCCTTCAACACGGGTTATGCGGACACCGAAGGTAAGGCATAATTCCCAATATGATAAACCAATCCAATCAATTCCACGTGCCATACCATCTCCGCCAATGATAGTTCAAGACATGTCTATTTAAATAACAATCCTTAATATCATACATTGTAGCACTAGCAATATCAACATGCCCGAGTTATGTATAGACTTCTCATTCGTGATGAGAGTTCTCATTGTATAAGTAGTGACCCGTAAATTTTTTCCAGCATGATCAAATTCTCGATCTCCACCAAGTACGCATACGTAGTCCATCAACATCATCCTTTCCAAAAGAAGTTAACATGCTATTATTTAAGGTAAAATCTTCTGCAAACCTAAGATTTGCCATGAGTCGATCTCTCCATGAGGGAGATCTCATTAACCCTTAACATTTATCATGAAAAATTAAAAAAAAAATATTCATGTTTCCAACCACTATTGTAGGCTCATGGCGAGGTGAATCCATGACTCTACACCTCGCATAGGTCATAATCACCTCATTCTTTTCTAAGAACACGAGGCCCAAGTCAGGTGTTACTTTTATCTAACCCAGGTCTTACTTATACTTGCACCGAATTCAGAAATTTTTGCCATTTTCTCTTGCAATATAGATCATTTCATTTAAAGTCTCTTCAAGCGTGAACATAAACATTATCCAACAGTTGGGTTACGATACAGAGCCTCTAGAAAACTGCCTCATCGAGATAATACTGTTACACATACTCCTACTTGCATAGGTATTCTTCCCAAACTGTAAGGTCATCCCAAAATTTAACCCTTTGAAAGTAATTTGCTCACCCTCTTCGTGCATTTACAACTGCACCTTACAGAAGGGTGATCGTCATGCATTAAGACGTCATGACTACTACTACGTATGTTTAGAATTTGTTTATGGCGAATACTCTTAATAATTTCCACGTCAATAAAAAAATCAACTGTGGAATAGGAGATCATGTACTCAACTTTTCCGATGATGATCAAGTCGCATCCAATCATCCTAAGAGCGTAGAGAAACAATTCTCATCCTTGAAATGTTCTATTCTCTAAATCAGAAAGCAAAATCTTCTCTTGATCAACACTTTCTGTTAGCGGTCCCCCTTGCTCAGGGTGAACGACTTGTTCAAGGGTTACGACCTTCTAGTGTTGAAAAAATTGTGAAGATTTTTCAACCCCCTGATAACTCCCAGTCGGTAGGTCACTAGCCCAATAAATGAAGAGATCAGCCCCCCCCCCCACCCACCCCCCCGGGTTTCTGGGTTGAGTCTCTTCGACCACCAACAAGGTACATTCGTCCTATATCTACACACCATTGTGAGGGCATAACATCATTGACTCAGAGTTTTATCCTTCACTTAATCCCACTTAGGTCCTTAGGGTTACTATTTACGACGCCCTTTTTAAGGTCAACAAGTGACCAAATAAAAAATAGGCCTATTCCGGATTCAAATTCTTATTCGACCTCAGGTATTTGTCATAGTGATTGCATTAATACAACAAAATGGGAAGTGTCAAGTTATCAGCAACACGGTTAGGCTTACGAGTCTCTCACTACTTCAATAATAGTTTTCGGGCAACAACTTTTCCTCCAGATAACCTATTAGTCTGTGTAAGAGGTGGTAATATCTCTCAATAAGTCGAGTTGTGTGTTATAGTGTAAGACTTGAACATCTACTCTCACACTAAACTCTACCCACAATCACTTTGTGTGTCCTTACATCTCAACCCAATCCATACCTGAGGTCAACTTTTGCTTAGGGTACACCACAAAATGTCTTGGTCAATTAGAATAAGGTGGTTTCCTAGTTAGGTTGGCACTAGTTCAAAGGATTAGCAGACATACTTAATGTGAATCCCACATGGGCACACCACCGCTTCCACTACATTAGTTTGTCCTCAAACTGATCTAGCTACCAGGGGTGGCCTAGTGGTTTAATGGACTCCTTTTATCTCAGGATCATTGCAAGCTGATACCATTTGTAAGACCCCCTCCCAGAACACAAGACACAGCCGAGAGGAGTCATATACCCAGGACAGTCGCCTTGCGGAAGTGTGATGCGCAAATCTTGGCACACCGCTATAGGCGGTAGCAAGACTACGGCACGAAACGGTAGTGTATCGATCGTTCAAGTAATATAAATTGGGAATGAATCCCCAAGTATCGATCTCAAAGGAACACGGTAAGGTGGAGCTATCTATCGAGGAAGGACTTGAGATTGAAGTCCTGTAAGTCAGATGGATGCGGAAACGGGGGTTTTGGATTGTGGAAAATAAAGAGAAAATACTACAACTACTCCTATGCAATGCCGCTATGCAATGCTTCGCTTGGCGGGATGGAGACTAGGCAGGCCTTGAGCGCACTGCGTCGCAAGGGAGGATGGACGAGTAAGCAAGCGAAATCGAACTGTGCAGGCGTTGAGTGCGCTGCTTTGTTAGGCGAATGGATTACACGGGCCGCTATGCCACGCTTCGCTAGGAGGATGGACGAGTAGGCAAGCGGATGGAATGGTTCGCACCGGCGGAGTCGGAATGGATTACACGGGCCGCTATGCCATGCTTCGCTAGGCGGATGGAAGAGTAGGCATACGGATGAGGGTCGCAAGCACCTCGTCGAGAAGCACGCCACTAGCAATTGCTAGTGCGACACAAGAACGTGACGGTGGGATGGAGGATGGAATGGGGCGCTCCTCAAATCACATAAACCACAAACATAACCACAAAACCATGGAAAATTACACTAAGAATATTTAGGGTTTATGGACATCATTCATATAGAAACATACTACCACACACATCAAATAGAATCAGCAAAAATAACAAGGAGGAGGTAAGATTACAACCGAAGCACGAAGACTCGTCGGAGATTCACGGCCAGAATCTAGGGTTGTCAATCCTCGTCCAGGCTCGGTCTTCAACTGTCGTCCGGGGTAGAAGAGGGCTGTCACTACCTCCCAATGGACCCGTCTTCTTCGTCAATAGCCTTCAGCCGCGATCTTGCCGGAGAACTCCAAGGATATAGTGCAAAATCAGTTGAAATGGAGCTTGGAATCTTCTGAATGATGGAGGAGGCCGAGAGGATGCTTCGGCTCAAGATTGGCGTGAAGAATAAGCCCGGAGCACCTCCCGGAGGTGGGCGGCGATGGAGCAGCTAAAAGGGCGCGGAACTGGCATCTGGAAGTGGGAAAACTGGATCGTCCGACCTAATTTTGCAGGGTGTATATTTATAGAAAACAGGGCGCACGATCAGTGGCGCACGACCAGTGGTCGTGCGCACTGGAAGTTGGTGATCGTGCGCACTGTGCCCGAAAACCTGCAAGACAAAACTGCAGAAAATAATAAAGCGCACGATCGAACGCACGACCAAATTCAGAAAGTAACTTTGGGATGCAAATGAATGCGCACGATCAGAGGCGCACGATCAGTGGTCGTGTGCAGTATAACCAGTGATCGTGCGCAGTGTTCCTGTACAGATTTGTACCGGGAACACCTGCACGACCCCTGCTCCAGCATAAACATTAATCAAAACCACTGAAAGTGGCCCAAACACAGCACAAGAATGATAAGCCTGAAAATACACAAAAACGGGCCTAGAAGTGCACATAGCATGGAATATCAAATATGAACAAAAACATGCCTAAAGTGTAGCGCATAGACTAGAAAAACGGCCCAGATGAGTCCATAAATGTGTATATAATTGGGACTCATCACACCCCCAGACTTACCTGTTTGCGCGTCCCGAGCAAACCATCTCTTACGCGGACAAGAAAAACATAAGCTGACATAGAAATTGTAAAGCGGAGTACCATGCGAAGTCGCATGCTTATATGCGTAGTAATGCAGTAGACAAAATTCCTAATTATACATATTAGTTTATACTTTTCTAGGGGCGTATTTATATATTACATTTACTCAAAAAGTGAATCACGGTGAATCATAAGGTCGTACATAGGAAGAAAGTAAACTGAACGCTGAGGTGAGCATTGTCAAAGATCGAGGCTCGAGGCAACCTCCATTGAAATCCATCAATGTTGGTGACCATAAGCTTGCCCGTTCGCACTGCCTCCACGGAACAGGTTTGACTCAAATGCGTGAATCAATAGGATTTAGGTTTAAGATGAGGCTTGGGTTTAGGTGAGGTATACAATGATAAAAACGACGGCTCAAGCACAAAACCCAAATGAGCTTTTAAAACAACTCCTCGCACACCAACATCGAATGCAAGTGCACCACACCCCCAAACATAGATTTTTGCAACATGGGTGTGTGCACCGCCTACTCTTATTCATAAATTTACACAAATTTTTAATTAAGCCCATCTTCTTCTTTTTCTTTTTCTTTTCTCTCTTCTTTTTCTCATTTTTTTTATTTTCTTTTTCTTTTCTCTTTTTTTTCAGCAAATGATCAATGAAGCACATCCACATTTTAACAAAATAAAACACCACATCAACGCCCCAATCATGAAAATAACAAACAACTAAAGCTCAATTTTTGGGAGTGCGACTAGGATTGCCTTTTAGGCTTTGGTGAGATAAAAGTGGAGCTGAATCAAGAAACGGGTAGGCACAACTGGGCTAACGAGGATAAGATGATAGGAATGGAACAAAGGCTCAACCGGGCCAAAATGATGGCCTATATCACATTCACGCAATTGACTAACCATATACCCATGCTTCAAAAGTCACTTGGGGCAAGTTCTTAGCCACCGAGAAAGATAATCCTTTCTCCCGACTCGGGCAATACAAGGCTAACGAAATCTACACACATTCCTATGATACCGTTTGATTCAAACCGAATTCACCAATTTTTGAGTAAAGTAAACAATATCTACGCAAATAGAAAGATATAAACTAAAAGCATAAAAAGAAATTGAATCTACACAAATTTCTATGCGAGACATGAGCACTTGACTAGGAGCACTCCTGGAGTCAACATTTTACTCCGCCTCATAATCCTAAGCCAGCACAATGATTTTTCAAATCACACGAAGAGACAAATTTGACTCACTACATGCTAACGGATAAGTGCGCGCTCATGTGGGTGTTGTGGTGTGCAATGAGCAATACTAAATAAATGAAATAGAAATACTTCTAGCATGCAGTGCAATAGTGCACGTGAGCGGGCACACAAAATTGCTCTCCCCCGGACATAAACTAGACAATACACACAATGTATAGTTATGAAATTTAGAAAAGAACTAGGGGAAGAGAGTACCCAATGCTCAGCAAATGAGCATACCAGAAGACCCTAGAAATCCAAGATAAAGCTGCAACATTCCTAACCAGAAAAAGAACCTGCATAGGTGAGCTCCGCAAAAACAAAAGAAAATATACAAACTAAAATAATGTAAAACTAACTAAACAAACTAGATAAACTAACATTGCAAGAAAGGTAAGATAACTACTGGGGTTATTGTCCTCCCAGCACGACTTATTTAAAAACAAAACAGTTCTAGCTAATGGGCGTATGAAAAAGGAAATGAACAGGTAACTGTTCTAATATGCGTATCGGT
This sequence comes from Dactylorhiza incarnata, assembly GCA_033032865.1. Classification (NCBI taxonomy): domain Eukaryota; kingdom Viridiplantae; phylum Streptophyta; class Magnoliopsida; order Asparagales; family Orchidaceae; genus Dactylorhiza; species Dactylorhiza incarnata. Next base: position 9,292,983 of record JAWHQI010000068.1, read on the forward strand.
AGCGGGTACCGAGACGGCGACATAACAGTATCTCCCTGATGAGTCCCGATTATATACACATATATGGACTCATCTAGGCCGTTTATCTAGTCATTCCACTGCACTTTAGCCTTGTTTTAGCTTATATTTGTTATCACTTGCTATGTGCACTTCTAGGCCCATTTTGGTGTGTTTTCATGTTTATCTTCATTAGTAGTTTTCATGCACTGTTAGGTGCCACTTTCAGTAGCTGGATTAGTGGTTGTACGCTAGAACAGGAGTCGTGCAGGTGCTTCCGGTGCAATTCTGCACAGGAACACTGCGCACGATCACTGGTTCTATTGCGCACGACCACTGGTCGTGCGCCACTGATCGTGTGCACTTAACACTTTTTCATGAGTTCTGTTTGGTGCAGTGCGCACGACCATCTACGATAGTGCGCACGACCACCGGTCGTGCGCCACTGTTCGTGCGCACTTATCATCAATTTCGTGAGTTCTGTTTGAACCAGTGCGCACGACCACCTACGATAGTGCGCACGACCACCGGTCGTGCGCCACTGGTCGTGCGAACATGTTATTTTATAATTTCTGTCTTCGCAGGTTCCGTCCAGGCAGAGCGCACGATCACAGGATTCTAGTGCGCACGACCACTGGTCGTGCGCCACTGACCGTGCGCACTGTTTAATTCCAGCGCCTATAAAATCCGCTGCTCGCGATTTTAGGGGATCGCCCCGCCCGACTCCGCCGTTTTCTGCTCTCGTTCGCCCAGTTTCGCCTCTTCATCGCCGCCCACCTTAGGGAGGATCTCCGGGCAAGCTTTCAACGCCAAATCTTCGCCGGAGTTTCCTCTCGGCCTCCTCCTTCATCCAAGAGCTCCAAAGGAAGACCTAGCCGCTATCTCCATCGAGCAAGAGGAAGTTTGCAACCTCTACCGGATCGTGACACGAAGAAGACGGGTCCATTGGAGAGTCGTGACAGCTCTCTCTACCCCGGACGTAGTTGCGGACCGAGCTTGGACGCGGATTGACAACCCGGCGATTCCAACAGTGAATCTTCAACGAGCCTTCGGATTCGGTCAATTTCTTGCCTTATTCTTCTCTTATTGATGTATTTGTAGCTAGATCTAACATTATGATGAAGTGTGTTTTGATTATTAGCATTTATACTTGATTATCTATGTGATTTGGGTATTCTTGCTTATTATTTTGAGGTGTGTCGTGGTGTGGTTTGTTGTTGTGTTGTGCCGCACTAGCAATTGCTAGTGGCGTGCTTGTCGAAGAGGTGCTTGCGACCCTCAATCCGTAAGCCTACTCGCCCATCCGCTTACCGAAGCGTGGCATTGCGGCCCGTATTCCATTCGCCTAACGAAGCAGCGCGCTCAAGGCCTGCATAGTTCGATCCGCTAGCCTTCTCGTCCACCCGCCTACCGAAGCGTGGCATAGCGGCCAGTGTATTCCATCCCGCCTAACGAAGCAGCGCGCTTAAGGCCTGCATAGTTCGATCCGCTAGCCTTCTCGTCCACCCGCCTACCGAAGCGTGGCATCGCGGCCCGTATTCCATCCCGCCTAACGAAGCAGTGCGCTCAAGGCCTGCACAGTTCGATTCCGCTTGCCTTCTCGTCCATCCGCCCTTGCGACGCAGCGCGATCAAGGCATGCATAGTCTCCATCCCGCCAAGCGAAGCTTTGCATAGCGGCATTGCATAGGAGTAGTTGATAGCTTTTATTTTATTTTCCAAAAGCCAACCCAACTCCCCCGCATTCCATCCGACGTTTAGGACTTCAATCTCAAGTCCTCCTCGAACGTTAACTCCACCTTACTGTGTTCCTCAAGAGATCGATACTTGGGGATTCATTCCCATTTTATATTACTTGAACGATCGGTACACTGCCGTTTCGTGTCGCAGTCGAGCTACCGCCTATAGCGGTGTGTGAGATTTGCGCCATCAAGTTTTTGGCGTCATTGCCGGGGAACACGGTCGTGTGAGTTTTTCTTGAGAGGTAGACGAGAGATTGTAGTTCTTTTTCGCTTGTATATCCATTTTTCAACTTTGTTTTTGTCTTTAAAAAAAAAAAAAAAAAATTTTAGCCTCTTAATTTTCTTTGCTCTGTTGTTTTCTCTAGTTTTTAACTTTTCTAAAGCAGGATTTTCAGATTTATCTTGTGTGTGTAGCATTATTTTGCAAAGAATCTTTATTTTCTGTTATCCACATACTTCTGTGATGTATTCTGAAGCCGAGTGTCATCTTTCTGACACTTTGCGTCGATACATCGACGCCATGACTGCTTTAAACGCTGAGCATTGTATTAGGTGTTTGTTATGTCAAGGTATAGGCCATGTGTTGAAGGATTGCCCTCGTCTGTGCGATCCTTCCCCCTCTGAGGACGTGTACGTAGCATCCCCCCGTTTACGGGAGACTACTGCGGACAGGCCCACCAGAGTGTTGCCTGGCCCCTATACTGACATTGCACATCTTGCTCGATCTTTGCCCTTGGAGATTACCGAGGAATCTCTCGCCGCGTACTGCTCTTTCATGGGTCCCTCAATCCCCTCTTATGAGCTTCCCTTGAGTGACGATGTGCACTCATTCGATGGTCAACAGGGACAGGATTGGGAACTCATGGATGCACCAGTATGGTGTGCAGATTCTGGTTCTTCCTGCGGGGAGGCGTCTGTGGATATTTTCGCGGAGGCGACTGCTCATTTACTTTCTGATCATGAGAGCAGTCCGGTTCCTCCGCATTCCTTGCAAAATTCATCTACTCCAATCTTTAGTGAGTCGGCTGATGATGTCGTGCGGGTGGCTGATTCAGCGCCTGAGGTTGCGCCAAAGTGGGACGAGGATTTCATTCTCTCCGATGGGGAGTTTGATACCTTTGAACACGATGACGCGCCGCGGTGGGATGAGGAGGATTCTCTTTCCGAAGAGGAGGTATTTACCTTCTTATTGGATGGGGACATCCGGCTCACCACCAAGGACCCCGAGCTCTTGGGTTCTCCTCGTTACGACTCATATGATACTGACAGTGATCTATGTTTGGATCCTGCTGGGAGTGAGACCGGGACCACTCCCCCGATTTTTGATTATTTATGTCATTCTTCTCTTTTATTTCCTGACCCCCCTTCTTCATCTGAGCCTGTGCAGGGTGAGTCTTCACAGGTACATCAGGAGGACTTGGAGCATGATGCTCAAGTCAATGATGAGTGTATCCTCACATGTGAGGAGGTTGACCCCTCCTCCATAGAGGAAGCTCCACTCATTGCCTTTTCCTCCTGCTGCCTCCCTGTTGACGATACCTTGCTAGGCAAGGATGTGTTTTGTGAGATGAGTGAGGACCAGGCCTCCTCCTCTTCTTACATTCTCTACCCTCTACCTGTGAGGAGCAGGTATCTATATTTAGGTAGAGGGGTGACTGCTCTGTCTCCGTATCGGTACCCGCTACCGATGCGCATATTAGAACAGTTACCTGTGCACTTTTCTTTTCATAGGCCTATAAGCTAGAACTGTACAAAATCTGAATAAGTCGTGCTGGGATGACAATAACCCCAGTAGTTATCTTACTTTTCATGCATTTTATTTTATTCAATCCTGTTTAGTTAGCTGTAGTATTGTAGTTTATCTTTTTCCTTTTCTTTTGTTTTTGCGGAGCTGACCCCTGCAGGTATCTTTTTCTGGATGGCGGATGCTGCAGTTTTGTCTTAGCTTACACGCCAATCTTCTGGTGTGCTCATTTCTGAGCACTGGGTACTCTCTTTCCCTAGCCTTTTCTGATTTTCATGTCATATATTTTGTGGATTGTTTAGTTTAAGTCTGGGGGAGAGTAGTTTTGTTTACCCGCTCACGTGCACTATTGCACTGCATACTAGAAGATTTCTTTTAAAATGTTTTGTTTATTTTCATTGCACACCACAGCACCCACTTGAGCGCGTACTCGTCTGTATGCGTGCTCTGTAGTGAATTTAATTCTTTTGCTTATTTGGGAAAATCTAGGTGATGGCTTAGGATTAGGTAGCAGAGTAAAATGTTGACTCTAGTAGTGCTCCTAGTCGAGTGCTCGGTTGCATAAAAATTTGTGTAGATTAGACTTCTCTTTATATTATGGTTTTATATTTTTCTTATTAGTGTAAATGTTGTTTACTCTACTCAAATGGTGAATTCGGTGGAATCAAACGGTAGCATAGGGATGTGTGTAAACGATCGCTAGATTCGTATTGCTTGAGTCGGGAGAAAGGAGAATCTTTCTCGGTGGCTAGAACTTGCCCCAAGCGATTCTTGAAGCATGGGTATACGGTTAGTCAATTGTGTGAATGTGATATAGGCCATCATTTTGGCCCGGTTGAGCCTTTGTGCCTATCCCTACCGCTATATCCTCGCTAGCCCAGTTGTGCCTACCCGTTCTTTGATTCAGCCCCACTTTTATTTCACCAAAGCCCAAAAGCCAATCCTAGTCGCACACCCAAATCTGAGCTTTAGCTGTTTATTATTTTCATGAGTTGGGTTGTTGGTGTTGTGATACTTTTGTGAAAATGTGGATGTGCATCTTTGATAAATTTGCTGAAAATGTTTTGAAAAGAAAAGAAAAGAAAATGAGAAAAAGAAGAGAAGTGAAAAGAAAAGAAAAAGATGAGATTTAATGAAAAATCTGTGTAAAAAATATATGTTTGGGAGTAGGCGGTGCACACACCCATGTTGTTAAGTCCAAGTCTGGGGGTGTGATGTACCCGCGAGTTTGTGTGGTGAGCGAGAATAATTTCTGCATGAGCTTATTTGGGTTTAGTGCTCGAGCCGTCGTTTTTATCTTTGTTTATCCTCACCTAAACCCAAGCCCCATTTTAAAACCTAAAGTCCTATTGATTCACGCATTTGAGTCAAACCAGTGCCGTGGAGAGAATGTGACCGGGCAAGCTTATGGTCACCGACACTGATGGATTTCAGTGGAGTTTTTCCCGCATCCCGATCTTGGGCAATGCTCGTCTCAGCGTTTAGCTTACTTTCTCCGTATGCATGACCGAACGATTCACCGCTGTTCACCATTTTGAGTAGTTGTAATATGCTTTTACTCTTTTAGAAATATATAGACTGTTTATATAATCAGAAATCTTCTCTACTATTTTTCTTATGCACATGAGCATGCGACTTCGCATGGTACTCTGTATTGTAGTTTTAAGCCATCTACTTTTCTTTCCCAGTTCGCCTAGAATTTGTTTGCTCGGGACGCGCAAACAGGTAAGTCTAGGGGTGTGATGAGTCCCGATTATATACACATATATGGACTCATCTAGGCCGTTTATCTAGTCATTCCACTGCACTTTAGCCTTGTTTTAGCTTATATTTGTTATCACTTGCTATGTGCACTTCTAGGCCCATTTTGGTGTGTTTTCATGTTTATCTTCATTAGTAGTTTTCATGCACTGTTAGGTGCCACTTTCAGTAGCTGGATTAGTGGTTGTACGCTAGAACAGGAGTCGTGCAGGTGCTTCCGGTGCAATTCTGCACAGGAACACTGCGCACGATCACTGGTTCTATTGCGCACGACCACTGGTCGTGCGCCACTAATCGTGTGCACTTAACACTTTTTCATGAGTTCTGTTTGGTGCAGTGCGCACGACCATCTACGATAGTGCGCACGACCACCGGTCGTGCGCCACTGTTCGTGCGCACTTATCATCAATTTCGTGAGTTCTGTTTGAACCAGTGCGCACGACCACCTACGATAGTGCGCACGACCACCGGTCGTGCGCCACTGGTCGTGCGAACATGTTATTTTATAATTTCTGTCTTCGCAGGTTCCGTCCAGGCAGAGCGCACGATCACAGGATTCTAGTGCGCACGACCACTGGTCGTGCGCCACTGACCGTGCGCACTGTTTAATTCCAGCGCCTATAAAATCCGCTGCTCGCAATTTTAGGGGATCGCCCCGCCCGACTCCGCCGTTTTCTACTCCCGTTCGCCCAGTTTCGCCTCTTCATCGCCGCCCACCTTAGGGAGGATCTCCGGGCAAGCTTTCAACGCCAAATCTTCGCCGGAGTTTCCTCTCGGCCTCCTCCTTCATCCAAGAGCTCCAAAGGAAGACCTAGTCGCTATCTCCATCGAGCAAGAGGAAGTTTGCAACCTCTACCGGATCGTGACACGAAGAAGACGGGTCCATTGGAGAGTCGTGACAGCTCTCTCTACCCCGGACGTAGTTGCGGACCGAGCTTGGACGCGGATTGACAACCCGGCGATTCCAACCGTGAATCTTCAACGAGCTTTCGGATTCGGTCGATTTCTTGCCTTATTCTTCTCTTATTGATGTATTTGTAGCTAGATCTAACATTATGATGAAGTGTGTTTTGATTATTAGCATTTATACTTGATTATCTATGTGATTTGGGTATTCTTGCTTATTATTTTGAGGTGTGCCGTGGTGTGGTTTGTTGTTGTGTTGTGCCGCACTAGCAATTGCTAGTGGCGTGCTTGTCGAAGAGGTGCTTGCGACCCTCAATCCGTAAGCCTACTCGCCCATCCGCTTACCGAAGCGTGGCATTGCGGCCCGTATTCCATTCGCCTAACGAAGCAGCGCGCTCAAGGCCTGCATAGTTCGATCCGCTAGCCTTCTCGTCCACCCGCCTACCGAAGCGTGGCATAGCGGCCAGTGTATTCCATCCCGCCTAACGAAGCAGCGCGCTCAAGGCCTGCATAGTTCGATCCGCTAGCCTTTTCGTCCACCCGCCTACCGAAGCGTGGCATCGCGGCCCGTATTCCATCCCGCCTAACGAAGCAGTGCGCTCAAGGCCTGCACAGTTCGATTCCGCTTGCCTTCTCGTCCATCCGCCCTTGCGACGCAGCGCGCTCAAGGCCTGCATAGTCTCCATCCCGCCAAGCGAAGCTTTGCATAGCGGCATTGCATAGGAGTAGTTGATAGCTTTTATTTTATTTTCCAAAAGCCAACCCAACTCCCCCGCATTCCATCCGACGTTTAGGACTTCAATCTCAAGTCCTCCTCGAACGTTAACTCCACCTTACTGTGTTCCTCAAGAGATCGATACTTGGGGATTCATTCCCATTTTATATTACTTGAACGATCGGTACACTGCCGTTTCGTGTCGCAGTCGAGCTACCGCCTATAGCGGTGTGTGAGATTTGCGCCATCAAGTTTTTGGCGTCGTTGCCGGGGAACACGGTCGTGTGAGTTTTTCTTGAGAGGTAGACGAGAGATTGTAGTTCTTTTTCGCTTGTATATCCATTTTTCAACTTTGTTTTTGTCTTTAAAAAAAAAAAAAAAATTTTTAGCCTCTTAATTTTCTTTGCTCTGTTGTTTTCTCTAGTTTTTAACTTTTCTAAAGCAGGATTTTCAGATTTATCTTATGTGTGTAGTATTATTTTGCAAAGAATCTTTATTTTCTGTTATCCACATACTTCTGTGATGTATTCTGAAGCCGAGTGTCATCTTTCTGACACTTTGCGTCGATACATCGACGCCATGACTGCTTTAAACGCTGAGCATTGTATTAGGTGTTTGTTATGTCAAGGTATAGGCCATGTGTTGAAGGATTGCCCTCGTCTGTGCGATCCTTCCCCCTCTGAGGACGTGTACGTAGCATCCCACCGTTTACGGGAGACTACTGCGGACAGGCCCACCAGAGTGTTGCCTGGCCCCTATACTGACATTACACATCTTGCTCGATCTTTGCCCTTGGAGATTACCGAGGAATCTCTCGCCGCGTACTGCTCTTTCATGGGTCCCTCAATCCCCTCTTATGAGCTTCCCTTGAGTGACGATGTGCACTCATTCGATGGTCAACAGGGACAGGATTGGGAACTCATGGATGCACCAGTATGGTGTGCAGATTCTGGTTCTTCCTGCGGGGAGGCGTCTGTGGATATTTTCGCGGAGGCGACTGCTCATTTACTTTCTGATCATGAGAGCAGTCCGGTTCCTCCGCATTCCTTGCAAAATTCATCTACTCCAATCTTTAGTGAGTCGGCTGATGATGTCGTGCGGGTGGCTGATTCAGCGCCTGAGGTTGCGCCAAAGTGGGACGAGGATTTCATTCTCTCCGATGGGGAGTTTGATACCTTTGAACACGATGACGCGCCGCGGTGGGATGAGGAGGATTCTCTTTCCGAAGAGGAGGTATTTACCTTCTTATTGGATGGGGACATCCGGCTCACCACCAAGGACCCCGAGCTCTTGGGTTCTCCTCATTACGACTCATATGATACTGACAGTGATCTATGTTTGGATCCTGCTGGGAGTGAGACCGGGACCACTCCCCCGATTTTTGATTATTTATGTCATTCTTCTCTTTTATTTCCTGACCCCCCTTCTTCATCTGAGCCTGTGCAGGGTGAGTCTTCACAGGTACATCAGGAGGACTTGGAGCATGATGCTCAAGTCAATGATGAGTGTATCCTCACATGTGAGGAGGTTGACCCCTCCTCCATAGAGGAAGCTCCACTCATTGCCTTTTCCTCCTGCTGCCTCCCTGTTGACGATACCTTGCTAGGCAAGGATGTGTTTTGTGAGATGAGTGAGGACCAGGCCTCCTCCTCTTCTTACATTCTCTACCCTCTACCTGTGAGGAGCAGGTATCTATATTTAGGTAGAGGGGTGACTGCTCTGTCTCCGTATCGGTACCCGCTACCGATGCGCATATTAGAACAGTTACCTGTGCACTTTTCTTTTCATAGGCCTATAAGCTAGAACTGTACAAAATCTGAATAAGTCGTGCTGGGATGACAATAACCCCAGTAGTTATCTTACTTTTCATGCATTTTATTTTATTCAATCCTGTTTAGTTAGCTGTAGTATTGTAGTTTATCTTTTTCCTTTTCTTTTGTTTTTGCGGAGCTGACCCCTGCAGGTATCTTTTTCTGGATGGCGGATGCTGCAGTTTTGTCTTAGCTTACACGCCAATCTTCTGGTGTGCTCATTTCTGAGCACTGGGTACTCTCTTTCCCTAGCCTTTTCTGATTTTCATGTCATATATTTTGTGGATTGTTTAGTTTAAGTCTGGGGGAGAGTAGTTTTGTTTACCCGCTCACGTGCACTATTGCACTGCATACTAGAAGATTTCTTTTAAAATGTTTTGTTTATTTTCATTGCACACCACAGCACCCACTTGAGCGCGTACTCGTCTGTATGCGTGCTCTGTAGTGAATTTAATTCTTTTGCTTATTTGGGAAAATCTAGGTGATGGCTTAGGATTAGGTAGCAGAGTAAAATGTTGACTCTAGTAGTGCTCCTAGTCGAGTGCTCGGTTGCATAAAAATTTGTGTAGATTAGACTTCTCTTTATATTATGGTTTTATATTTTTCTTATTAGTGTAAATGTTGTTTACTCTACTCAAATGGTGAATTCGGTGAAATCAAACGGTAGCATAGGGATGTGTGTAAACGATCGCTAGATTCGTATTGCTTGAGTCGGGAGAAAGGAGAATCTTTCTCGGTGGCTAGAACTTGCCCCAAGCGATTCTTGAAGCATGGGTATACGGTTAGTCAATTGTGTGAATGTGATATAGGCCATCATTTTGGCCCGGTTGAGCCTTTGTGCCTATCCCTACCGCTATATCCTCGCTAGCCCAGTTGTGCCTACCCGTTCTTTGATTCAGCCCCACTTTTATTTCACCAAAGCCCAAAAGCCAATCCTAGTCGCACACCCAAATCTGAGCTTTAGCTGTTTATTATTTTCATGAGTTGGGTTGTTGGTGTTGTGATACTTTTGTGAAAATGTGGATGTGCATCTTTGATAAATTTGCTGAAAATGTTTTGAAAAGAAAAGAAAAGAAAATGAGAAAAAGAAGAGAAGTGAAAAGAAAAGAAAAAGATGAGATTTAATGAAAAATCTGTGTAAAAAATATATGTTTGGGAGTAGGCGGTGCACACACCCATGTTGTTAAGTCCAAGTCTGGGGGTGTGATGTACCCGCGAGTTTGTGTGGTGAGCGAGAATAATTTTTGCATGAGCTTATTTGGGTTTAGTGCTCGAGCCGTCGTTTTTATCTTTGTTTATCCTCACCTAAACCCAAGCCCCATTTTAAAACCTAAAGTCCTATTGATTCACGCATTTGAGTCAAACCAGTGCCGTGGAGAGAATGTGACCGGGCAAGCTTATGGTCACCGACACTGATGGATTTCAGTGGAGTTTTTCCCGCATCCCGATCTTGGGCAATGCTCGTCTCAGCGTTTAGCTTACTTTCTCCGTATGCATGACCGAACGATTCACCGCTGTTCACCATTTTGAGTAGTTGTAATATGCTTTTACTCTTTTAGAAATATATAGACTGTTTATATAATCAGAAATCTTCTCTACTATTTTTCTTATGCACATGAGCATGCGACTTCGCATGGTACTCTGTATTGTAGTTTTAAGCCATCTACTTTTCTTTCCCAGTTCGCCTAGAATTTGTTTGCTCGGGACGCGCAAACAGGTAAGTCTGGGGGTGTGATGAGTCCTGATTATATACACATATATGGACTCATCTAGGCCGTTTATCTTGTCATTCCACTGCACTTTAGCCTTGTTTTAGCTTATATTTGTTATCACTTGATATGTGCACTTCTAGGCCCATTTTGGTGTGTTTTCATGTTTATCTTCATTAGTAGTTTTCATGCACTGTTAGGTGCCACTTTCAGTAGCTGGATTAGTGGTTGTACGCTAGAACAGGAGTCGTGCAGGTGCTTCCGGTGCAATTCTGCACAGGAACACTGCGCACGATCACTGGTTCTATTGCGCACGACCACTGGTCGTGCGCCACTGATCGTGTGCACTTAACACTTTTTCATGAGTTCTGTTTGGTGCAGTGCGCACGACCATCTACGATAGTGCGCACGACCACCGGTCGTGCGCCACTGTTCGTGCGCACTTATCATCAATTTCGTGAGTTCTGTTTGAACCAGTGCGCACGACCACCTACGATAGTGCGCACGACCACCGGTCGTGCGCCACTGGTCGTGCGAACATGTTATTTTATAATTTCTGTCTTCGCAGGTTCCGTCCAGGCAGAGCGCACGATCACAGGATTCTAGTGCGCACGACCACTGGTCGTGCGCCACTGACCGTGCGCACTGTTTAATTCCAGCGCCTATAAAATCCGCTGCTCGCGATTTTAGGGGATCGCCCCGCCCGACTCCGCCGTTTTCTGCTCCCGTTCGCCCAGTTTCGCCTCTTCATCGCCGCCCACCTTAGGGAGGATCTCCGGGCAAGCTTTCAACGCCAAATCTTCGCCGGAGTTTCCTCTCGGCCTCCTCCTTCATCCAAGAGCTCCAAAGGAAGACTGATAAGTAGGATTTATGCGTATTTTTATTATAATATTTAGGTTAAGTTTAATATAATTTTGTAAATATTATTTAGATTTTAGTTAAAAATCACTTCTTTTGTAATTTTAGTTCTAAATATAATTGTATTTTTGTTTTGCAGATTTTTCTGGAAATTTTGGTCAAAATTCATAGTACACGCCCTAGGTCACACCCGTGACCAAGGGCGTGTAATCTTAATATATTCCCAGAACAGCTGCCGTGCGATCAGAGCCAAAATCCACAAGTCACGCCCTCGGTCACGCCCGTGACCCGAAGTCACGCCCGTGACCAAGGGCGTGTAACTTTAAAGATCACATCAAACTTTCCACGTGGACCTGTCAGCCACCGAATCCAATGTTGACCCAAGTCACGCCCGTGACCCAAAGTCACGCCCGTGACTTTCACGCGTGATCCCTGCTGTCTGCCGCGCCGAATTCAAGCCCATGCTGCATTGATTGAAGTCGTCCTGAGTCACGCCCGTGACCCAAATGTCACGCCCGTGACCCAAATGTCACGCCCGTGACATGTCTAATTTTCTCCCGCCGTCACGCAATCACCCACGCCGCTGTCCCCGCTGCAGAACAAATATTACACGCCCTAGGTCACGCCCGTGACCGAGGGCGTGTAGCCTGAATTTTTCTCCTATAAATTCAGGAGCTCATTTCCAGCAATTCCGGCTCCCTCCCCCCTGCCCATTTGGGCTGTTCTTGTACAATTTTCCTTATTTTTCATGTTTTAGTTAGTTTTTACTTAATGCAATTTCCTTTCTTAAGCTTAGTTTAATTTCTTGTAATTTTATTTCATGCAAGTAGTTAGCTTTAATTTCATGCAATGTAATGTAGGTTTTATTTCATGTAATCTCTTTCTTTTATGGCAATGAAAATTTAAGCTTTCTTTTCTTTTCGCAAGCTCTCTTTCTCTCTCTTTCTTGTTTTAATTTTTTTCCTTTAGCAATTATTTTGTAGTCTTGATTTTTAGCAAGCTTTGAATCAAAATCATCTCTTTCCTTATTATCGTATCTTCTCTCCTTCGATTTATTCTCGAAATATAACGATATCGGTTTCATATTCCGGTTATGAATTTCGGTATTTGTTTTCGTATTCTAGCTAGCCGAGAGGACGTGCGTACGAATCGATCACTCGAGAATAAAAAGAGTTGCACGCACCCCTCGAGAGAGGATGACGTAAATCTTCTGGATAGGAGTCAAATCCTATAGTGGGATTCACATCGTAAAGCAAGTCTTAGGTAATCAATTATAGGACGAGAGTCCGGTTGATTTTTCCTAAGCTTAGTTGGGCATTAACCTCGAGAGAGGCATGTTCGAGCATCGGGAATCCCCACGGTCAAGGTTTAGAGTTGAATGATAGTATTTTATCTTATTATTTCATTTCAAAGTTTTGTTTTAAATCAAGTTTTGTTTTCTTCATTTTATTTTGGTTCTCTTTTTAATTAGCTTTTCTTTCCTTTCCAAATTATTTTCTTCGATAAAATAATAGTCCGCTTTCTCGAAGTAGAAGTACTCGACAAACCCGAGTTTAATACGACCTTGGTATTTTTATAAAATATCCTATATTATATACGATAAGGTACGCTTGCCTTCATCGAATATAGTTTTGGAAAATATCATCAATCTTCTTCGCATTATCTTAAATCATAAACCCACCAGAAGAAGATTTAATTTTTCTTATCAAGTTTTTGGCGCCGTTGCCGGGGATTTTTTGTCGATATTTTGAAAAAAGAAAGCACTATTACTTTTATCAAAAATTACAAAAAATTTTAATAAGTAACTTTTATGTTTTATTTGATCTTATGTTTTGTCCTATGATTTTGAAAGAAAATTTTTGCAGGTAATCGTGATGGTCGTCCGTCTCCAAATCAGGGCCGTACTTCTTTTCCTTTCCTTGTTCTTTTTCTTTCATAATCATGCTCTTTTATTTTTCTATTTTGTTATTCTCCATACTTAGCTTTCAACATTGGGGACAATGTTGAACTTTAAGTATGGGGGTGTATTTCCCTTTCCTTTAAATTATAAAATCGTAGAAAATTTCCAAAAAAAAGAAAAAATCACAAAATTCCAAAAATATTTGTGTACATAGTTTTGTAAATAGTTTATTTTCCTTTTTAATGTCTTTTAGAAAAGAAAAATTAGTTTTTTTCAAAAAAAAAAAAAATTAGAAAACTCAAAAATATTCAAAAAATTAGATAATCAAAAATTTAAATTCTCGGAAAGGACGCTTTGGGCTTGAATTCCCATCATAGCCTCTAGTACCTTGCGAGCCCTTCACCGGGTAGACCTTGGGAAGTCCAAGAATTAACAAAAAAATTAGGTTTATTAGTTTATGTTTAGTTTTTTTTTAGTATTTATTTCTTATCCTAAAATTCCAAAAAAAAAAAAAAGATAATATCAAAAATTTCAAAAAAAAAAAATTAATTAAAATAACTTAGAAAAATCCCAAAAATATAATAAGCCCTTACTTTGGTTTTTGTCATTTCCAAAACCATTTTGAGTTTATTTATAAGCGTTTATCTTTTTTTGGTTTGCTAATCATTTATTCTATCATGGTTTGCTAAATCTAGTTTTTGTTTAAGTGATTTAGTGTTAAGAAATATTTTATGATTTTAATTTGATTAGAGATATTTCTTTAGCACTTCTTCTCTTTTATTTTAAATAGTTACAAATTTTTAGTAATCTTGCTTAAAACACCTTTAGATTTTATTTATTTCTACCTCAAGCTTTTTAAATCTTAGGAAAGTTTAAATTACTAAAATTTGCTCTCAAAATAAATTAATTTATAAACTAGAAATCTTTTCTCCACCCTACCCCCTTTGATGGCATAAAAAAAAAATGTATTAAAAGATCATATGTCATGGGAATAAGAGGATAAAATTCATTATTCCCTAAACATATGCACCCAAAATCATTTAAAAGATTATATGGCATGGAGTAAGAGGATAAAATTCATTACTCCTAAACATATACATTTTGGGTTTTTATTAGAAGAGAAAAAAAAAAAGAGAAAGAAAAAAAAAAAAAAAGGAAATTTCATGGTAAATTCCATTTCCTCCATTCAAAAGTTTCTCTTCTTATGCCAAATTTTATGAAATCTCCCCCAACCCAATATCTTTGATCTAGATTTAAATTATGTTATGGAGAGAGCAATACTTAGTAAGTTACATTTTTCCTTTAGCTTTTTCAAAGTTATGGTTTTTATAAATTTTAAATCTAATTTTGTTTACTTATTACTCAATTTTGTTAACTAGTTAATATTTTTGAGAATTCTTGGCTAAATATTTTTCTCTTATCATTCTAATTTCATAATTTAGGACCTAATTCGTCAATCCTTAAATTTTCTTTTTAGCTTACTTATGATTCAATAAATTTTTAGGCTAAATTAAAAATTTTATTAAATGTCTTATAAATATTTCTCATACTTTTGCTCTGGAATAGCAAAAGCTTAAGTATGGGGGTATTTGATAAGTAGGATTTATGCGTATTTTTATTATAATATTTAGGTTAAGTTTAATATAATTTTGTAAATATTATTTAGATTTTAGTTAAAAATCACTTCTTTTGTAATTTTAGTTCTAAATATAATTGTATTTTTGTTTTGTAGATTTTTCTGGAAATTTTGGTCAAAATTCATAGTACACGCCCTAGGTCACACCCGTGACCAAGGGCGTGTAATCTTAATATATTCCCAGAACAGCTGCCGTGCGATCAGAGCCAAAATCCACAAGTCACGCCCTCGGTCACGCCCGTGACCCGAAGTCACGCCCGTGACCAAGGGCGTGTAACTTTAAAGATCACATCAAACTTTCCACGTGGACCTGTCAGCCACCGAATCCAATGTTGACCCAAGTCACGCCCGTGACCCAAAGTCACGCCCGTGACTTTCACGCGTGATCCCTGCTGTCTGCCGCGCCGAATTCAAGCCCATGCTGCATTGATTGAAGTCGTCCTGAGTCACGCCCGTGACCCAAATGTCACGCCCGTGACCCAAATGTCACGCCCGTGACATGTCTAATTTTCTCCCGCCGTCACGCAATCACCCACGCCGCTGTCCCCGCTGCAGAACAAATATTACACGCCCTAGGTCACGCCCGTGACCGAGGGCGTGTAGCCTGAATTTTTCTCCTATAAATTCAGGAGCTCATTTCCAGCAATTCCGGCTCCCTCCCCCCTGCCCATTTGGGCTGTTCTTGTACAGTTTTCCTTATTTTTCATGTTTTAGTTAGTTTTTACTTAATGCAATTTCCTTTCTTAAGCTTAGTTTAATTTCTTGTAATTTTATTTCATGCAAGTAGTTAGCTTTAATTTCATGCAATGTAATGTAGGTTTTATTTCATGTAATCTCTTTCTTTTATGGCAATGAAAATTTAAGCTTTCTTTTCTTTTCGCAAGCTCTCTTTCTCTCTCTTTCTTGTTTTAATTTTTTTCCTTTAGCAATTATTTTGTAGTCTTGATTTTTAGCAAGCTTTGAATCAAAATCATCTCTTTCCTTATTATCGTATCTTCTCTCCTTCGATTTATTCTCGAAATATAACGATATCGGTTTCATATTCCGGTTATGAATTTCGGTATTTGTTTTCGTATTCTAGCTAGCCGAGAGGACGTGCGTACGAATCGATCACTCGAGAATAAAAAGAGTTGCACGCACCCCTCGAGAGAGGATGACGTAAATCTTCTGGATAGGAGTCAAATCCTATAGTGGGATTCACATCGTAAAGCAAGTCTTAGGTAATCAATTATAGGACGAGAGTCCGGTTGATTTTTCCTAAGCTTAGTTGGGCATTAACCTCGAGAGAGGCATGTTCGAGCATCGGGAATCCCCACGGTCAAGGTTTAGAGTTGAATGATAGTATTTTATCTTATTATTTCATTTCAAAGTTTTGTTTTAAATCAAGTTTTGTTTTCTTCATTTTATTTTGGTTCTCTTTTTAATTAGTTTTTCTTTCCTTTCCAAATTATTTTCTTCGATAAAATAATAGTCCGCTTTCTCGAAGTAGAAGTACTCGACAAACCCGAGTTTAATACGACCTTGGTATTTTTATAAAATATCCTATATTATATACGATAAGGTACGCTTGCCTTCATCGAATATAGTTTTGGAAAATATCATCAATCTTCTTCGCATTATCTTAAATCATAAACCCACCAGAAGAAGATTTAATTTTTCTTATCAAGTTTTTGGCGCCGTTGCCGGGGATTTTTTGTCGATATTTTGAAAAAAGAAAGCACTATTACTTTTATCAAAAATTACAAAAAATTTTAATAAGTAACTTTTATGTTTTATTTGATCTTATGTTTTGTCCTATGATTTTGAAAGAAAATTTTTGCAGGTAATCGTGATGGTCGTCCGTCTCCAAATCAGGGCCGTACTTCTTTTCCTTTCCTTGTTCTTTTTCTTTCATAATCATGCTCTTTTATTTTTCTATTTTGTTATTCTCCATACTTAGCTTTCAACATTGGGGACAATGTTGAACTTTAAGTATGGGGGTGTATTTCCCTTTCCTTTAAATTATAAAATCGTAGAAAATTTCCAAAAAAAAGAAAAAATCACAAAATTCCAAAAATATTTGTGTACATAGTTTTGTAAATAGTTTATTTTCCTTTTTAATGTCTTTTAGAAAAGAAAAATTAGTTTTTTTCAAAAAAAAAAAATTAGAAAACTCAAAAATATTCAAAAAATTAGATAATCAAAAATTTAAATTCTCGGAAAGGACGCTTTGGGCTTGAATTCCCATCATAGCCTCTAGTACCTTGCGAGCCCTTCACCGGGTAGACCTTGGGAAGTCCAAGAATTAACAAAAAAATTAGGTTTATTAGTTTATGTTTAGTTTTTTTTTAGTATTTATTTCTTATCCTAAAATTCCAAAAAAAAAAAAAAAAAGATAATATCAAAAATTTCAAAAAAAAAAAATTAATTAAAATAACTTAGAAAAATCCCAAAAATATAATAAGCCCTTACTTTGGTTTTTGTCATTTCCAAAACCATTTTGAGTTTATTTATAAGCGTTTATCTTTTTTTGGTTTGCTAATCATTTATTCTATCATGGTTTGCTAAATCTAGTTTTTGTTTAAGTGATTTAGTGTTAAGAAATATTTTATGATTTTAATTTGATTAGAGATATTTCTTTAGCACTTCTTCTCTTTTATTTTAAATAGTTACAAATTTTTAGTAATCTTGCTTAAAACACCTTTAGATTTTATTTATTTCTACCTCAAGCTTTTTAAATCTTAGGAAAGTTTAAATTACTAAAATTTGCTCTCAAAATAAATTAATTTATAAACTAGAAATCTTTTCTCCACCCTACCCCCTTTGATGGCATAAAAAAAAATGTATTAAAAGATCATATGTCATGGGAATAAGAGGATAAAATTCATTATTCCCTAAACATATGCACCCAAAATCATTTAAAAGATTATATGGCATGGAGTAAGAGGATAAAATTCATTACTCCTAAACATATACATTTTGGGTTTTTATTAGAAGAGAAAAAAAAAAAAGAGAAAGAAAAAAAAAAAAAAGGAAATTTCATGGTAAATTCCATTTCCTCCATTCAAAAGTTTCTCTTCTTATGCCAAATTTTATGAAATCTCCCCCAACCCAATATCTTTGATCTAGATTTAAATTATGTTATGGAGAGAGCAATACTTAGTAAGTTACATTTTTCCTTTAGCTTTTTCAAAGTTATGGTTTTTATAAATTTTAAATCTAATTTTGTTTACTTATTACTCAATTTTGTTAACTAGTTAATATTTTTGAGAATTCTTGGCTAAATATTTTTCTCTTATCATTCTAATTTCATAATTTAGGACCTAATTCGTCAATCCTTAAATTTTCTTTTTAGCTTACTTATGATTCAATAAATTTTTAGGCTAAATTAAAAATTTTATTAAATGTCTTATAAATATTTCTCATACTTTTGCTCTGGAATAGCAAAAGCTTAAGTATGGGGGTATTTGATAAGTAGGATTTATGCGTATTTTTATTATAATATTTAGGTTAAGTTTAATATAATTTTGTAAATATTATTTAGATTTTAGTTAAAAATCACTTCTTTTGTAATTTTAGTTCTAAATATAATTGTATTTTTGTTTTGCAGATTTTTCTGGAAATTTTGGTCAAAATTCATAGTACACGCCCTAGGTCACACCCGTGACCAAGGGCGTGTAATCTTAATATATTCCCAGAACAGCTGCCGTGCGATCAGAGCCAAAATCCACAAGTCACGCCCTCGGTCACGCCCGTGACCCGAAGTCACGCCCGTGACCAAGGGCGTGTAACTTTAAAGATCACATCAAACTTTCCACGTGGACCTGTCAGCCACCGAATCCAATGTTGACCCAAGTCACGCCCGTGACCCAAAGTCACGCCCGTGACTTTCACGCGTGATCCCTGCTGTCTGCCGCGCCGAATTCAAGCCCATGCTGCATTGATTGAAGTCGTCCTGAGTCACGCCCGTGACCCAAATGTCACGCCCGTGACCCAAATGTCACGCCCGTGACATGTCTAATTTTCTCCCGCCGTCACGCAATCACCCACGCCGCTGTCCCCGCTGCAGAACAAATATTACACGCCCTAGGTCACGCCCGTGACCGAGGGCGTGTAGCCTGAATTTTTCTCCTATAAATTCAGGAGCTCATTTCCAGCAATTTCGGCTCCCTCCCCCCTGCCCATTTGGGCTGTTCTTGTACAGTTTTCCTTATTTTTCATGTTTTAGTTAGTTTTTACTTAATGCAATTTCCTTTCTTAAGCTTAGTTTAATTTCTTGTAATTTTATTTCATGCAAGTAGTTAGCTTTAATTTCATGCAATGTAATGTAGGTTTTATTTCATGTAATCTCTTTCTTTTATGGCAATGAAAATTTAAGCTTTCTTTTCTTTTCGCAAGCTCTCTTTCTCTCTCTTTCTTGTTTTAATTTTTTTCCTTTAGCAATTATTTTGTAGTCTTGATTTTTAGCAAGCTTTGAATCAAAATCATCTCTTTCCTTATTATCGTATCTTCTCTCCTTCGATTTATTCTCGAAATATAACGATATCGGTTTCATATTCCGGTTATGAATTTCGGTATTTGTTTTCGTATTCTAGCTAGCCGAGAGGACGTGCGTACGAATCGATCACTCGAGAATAAAAAGAGTTGCACGCACCCCTCGAGAGAGGATGACGTAAATCTTCTGGATAGGAGTCAAATCCTATAGTGGGATTCACATCGTAAAGCAAGTCTTAGGTAATCAATTATAGGACGAGAGTCCGGTTGATTTTTCCTAAGCTTAGTTGGGCATTAACCTCGAGAGAGGCATGTTCGAGCATCGGGAATCCCCACGGTCAAGGTTTAGAGTTGAATGATAGTATTTTATCTTATTATTTCATTTCAAAGTTTTGTTTTAAATCAAGTTTTGTTTTCTTCATTTTATTTTGGTTCTCTTTTTAATTAGCTTTTCTTTCCTTTCCAAATTATTTTCTTCGATAAAATAATAGTCCGCTTTCTCGAAGTAGAAGTACTCGACAAACCCGAGTTTAATACGACCTTGGTATTTTTATAAAATATCCTATATTATATACGATAAGGTACGCTTGCCTTCATCGAATATAGTTTTGGAAAATATCATCAATCTTCTTCGCATTATCTTAAATCATAAACCCACCAGAAGAAGATTTAATTTTTCTTATCAAAGACCTAGCCGCTATCTCCATCGAGCAAGAGGAAGTTTGCAACCTCTACCGGATCGTGACACGAAGAAGACGGGTCCATTGGAGAGTCGTGACAGCTCTCTCTACCCCGGACGTAGTTGCGGACCGAGCTTGGACGCGGATTGACAACCCGGCGATTCCAACCGTGAATCTTCAACGAGCCTTCGGATTCGGTCGATTTCTTGCCTTATTCTTCTCTTATTGATGTATTTGTAGCTAGATCTAACATTATGATGAAGTGTGTTTTGATTATTAGCATTTATACTTGATTATCTATGTGATTTGGGTATTCTTGCTTATTATTTTGAGGTGTGTCGTGGTGTGGTTTGTTGTTGTGTTGTGCCGCACTAGCAATTGCTAGTGGCGTGCTTGTCGAAGAGGTGCTTGCGACCCTCAATCCGTAAGCCTACTCGCCCATCCGCTTACCGAAGCGTGGCATTGCGGCCCGTATTCCATTCGCCTAACGAAGCAGCGCGCTCAAGGCCTGCATAGTTCGATCCGCTAGCCTTCTCGTCCACCCGCCTACCGAAGCGTGGCATAGCGGCCCGTGTATTCCATCCCGCCTAATGAAGCAGCGCGCTCAAGGCCTGCATAGTTTGATCCGCTAGCCTTCTCGTCCACCCGCCTACCGAAGCGTGGCATCGCGGCCCGTATTCCATCCCGCCTAACGAAGCAGTGCGCTCAAGGCCTGCACAGTTCGATTCCGCTTGCCTTCTCGTCCATCCGCCCTTGCGACGCAGCGCGCTCAAGGCCTGCATAGTCTCCATCCCGCCAAGCGAAGCTTTGCATAGCGGCATTGCATAGGAGTAGTTGATAGCTTTTATTTTATTTTCCAAAAGCCAACCCAACTCCCCCGCATTCCATCCGACGTTTAGGACTTCAATCTCAAGTCCTCCTCGAACGTTAACTCCACCTTACTGTGTTCCTCAAGAGATCGATACTTGGGGATTCATTCCCATTTTATATTACTTGAACGATCGGTACACTGCCGTTTCGTGTCGCAGTCGAGCTACCGCCTATAGCGGTGTGTGAGATTTGCGCCATCACTCCCCTACCTAAATAATAATACCTGCTTAACACAGGTAGAGGAAATAGGATGTAATAAGAGGAGGAAGGTTGGTCCTCACTCGTCTCACCACAAAATAAATCCTTGCTCAGCAAGGCGTCGTATTCAGGGAGGCGGCAGGAGGAGGAGGCAATAAATGAGGCTTCCTCTATGGAGGGGGAATCAACCTCCTCACATAAGAGGATGCTCTCATCATTGGCTTGGGCATCAAGCTCCAAGTCCTCCTGGGTACCTATGAAGAATCAACCTGCACAGGCTCAGACACTGAAGAAGGGAGGTCCTGAAATAAAAGAGAAGAAAAACTTAAATAATCATAAATCGGGGGAGTGGTCCCGGTCACACTCCCAGCAGGATCCAAGGATATATCACTGTCGGTATCATATGAGTCATAGCGAGGGGGATCCGGGAGCTCAAGGTCCTCAGTGGTGAGGTAGACCTCCTCGTCCAATAAGGAAGTGCAAACCTCCTCATCAGGAAAGGAATCCTCCTCATCCCACCTCGGTGCATCATCGTGTTCCAAGAAGTCACACTCCCCATTGGAGAGAATAACATCCTCGTCCCACCTTGACGCAACCTCAGGCTCCGAATGATCCTCCTGCACAACATCATCAACCAACTCACAAAGAATAGGGGTAGAAAATTCTTGCAAAGAAGGCGGAGGAATAACAGTAATAACATCATCATAGAAAATATAAACAGGTTCCTCCGGGGGTGAATCCAAAAGAGGAGATGGAAGCAAAGGGAGAGGAATCTCCACCACGTCATCACACTGAGCAGTCGAAAGTCTGATGGGAATATCCGCAGAAGTCCCCCATAGATAAGGTGGTACTGCAAACTCATCATCAGAATCAGAAGGGGCAACCAAATGAGAGGTGGATGGAATGACACGAATATCCGGTTCGTCATCCATCTCCATCTGGCACTGGAATTTTGCACAGTCTTTTAATGCATGCTCGGTGCTATGACAACACAAACATAATTTTCTATTCATCGTCAGTCCTTGCGGGGCTGGTGACGAAAACAAAAATGATCTAAGTGGAAAAGAAGAGTAACCATAAGACTTGGGTACAGTGTATGAAGAGTCGTAGGAAGACGATGCTCCATGCACTGAACCACGAGAGTTATGCTTACCATCTTCAGTGGGGCATTCATCACTATAATGCCTAGCATCCCCACACCATTTGCAACGTATATTCAGATGAGCAAACATGGTGCAAAGGACGATTTCCCCAAACAGAAATATTCTAAGCAAGAATTGACTAAACACAAACAATAAAATTGAAAACCTGCTTTTGAAAAATTGCAAATAAAGATTAGAAACAAAGAAATTAAAAGATTCTACTTATATAAAAAAATTACATAAAATGGTATAAACAAAGGGAAAAGGGCTTCTATCTTACAGCTCTCCCTATCCAGAAAACTCACACAACTGTGTTCCCCGGCAACGGCGCCAAAAACTTGATGCGCAAATCTTAGCACACCGCTATAGGCGGTAGCAAGACTGCGGCACGAAATGGCAGTGTACCGATCGTTCAAGTAATATAAAATGGGAATGAATCCCCAAGTATCGATCTCAAAGGAACACGGTAAGGTGGAAATATCTATCGAGGAAGGACTTGAGATTGAAGTCCTTTAAGTCTGATGGATGAGGAAACAGGGGTTTTGGATTGTGGAAAATAAAGAGAAAATACTACAACTACTCCTATGCAATGCCGCTATGTAATGCTTCGCTTGGTGGGATGGAGACTAGGCAGGCCTTGAGCGCACTGCGTCGCAAGGGCGGATGGACGAGTAGGCAAGCGAAATCGAACTGTGCAGGCCTTGAGCGCGCTGCTTCGTTAGGCGAATGAATTACACGGGCCGCTATGCCACGCTTCACTAGGAGGATGGACGAGTAGGCAAGCGGATGGAATGGTTCGCACCGGCGGAGTCAGAATGGATTACACGGGCCGCTATGCCATGCTTCGCTAGGCGGATGGAAGAGTAGGCATACGGATGAGGGTCGCAAGCACCTCATCGACAAGCACGCCACTAGCAATTGCTAGTGCGGCACACGAACGTGATGGTGGGATGGAGGATGGAATGGGGCGCTCCTCAAATCACGTAAACCACAACCATAACCACAAAACCATGGAAAATTACACTAATAATATTTAGGGTTTATGGACATCATTCATATAGAAACATACAACCACACACATCAAATAGAATCAGCAAAACTAACAAGGAGGAGGTAAGATTACAACCGAAGCACGAAGACTCGTCGGAGATTCATGGCCGAATCTAGGGTTGTCAATCCTCGTCCTGGCTCGGTCTTCAACTGTCGTCCGGGGTAGAAGAGGGATGTCACTACCTTCCAATGGACCCGTCTTCTTCGTCAATAGCCTTTAGCCACGATCTTGCCGGATAACTCCAAGGATATAGTGCAAAATTCGTTGAAATGGAGCTTGGAAGCTTCTGAATGATGGAGGAGGCCGAGAGGATGCCCCGGCTCAAGATTGGCGTGAAGAATAAGCCCAGAGCACCTCCTGGAGGTGGGCGGCGATGGAGCAACTAAAAGGGCGCGGAATTTGCGTCTGGAAGCGGGAAAACTGGATCGTCCGACCTAATTTCGCGGGCTGTATTTTTATAGAAAATAGGGCGCACGATCAGTGGCGCACGATCAGTGGCGCACGACCAGTAGTCGTGCGCACTGGAAGTTGGTGATCATGCGCACTGTGCTCAAAAACCTGCAAGACAAAACTGCAGAAAATAATAAAGCGCATGATCGAACGCACGACCGTGCGTAACAACGCACGGCCAAATTCAGAAAGCAACTTTGGGCTGCAAATGAATGCGCACGATTAGAGGCGCACGATCAGTGGTCATGCGCAGTATAACCAGTGATCGTGCACAGTGTTCCTATACAGATTTGTACCGGGAACACCTGCACGACCCCTGCTCCAGCATAAACATTAATCAAAACCACTGAAAGTGGCACAAAACACAACACAAGAATGATAAGCATGAAATTACACAAAAACGGGCCTAGAAGTGCACATAGCTTGGAATATCAAATATGAACGAAAACATGCCTAAAGTGTAGTGCATAGACTAGAAAAACGGCCCAGATGAGTCCATAAATGTCTATATAATTGGGACTTATCAAAGTGCCAGCACACGGGCTAGCCCCTCCACAAGACGCCTATCCTACCAGCTATTCTCACATATCATCATGCCAACCCATCAATAATAGAAAACATTATAAGCCATTGATTCACAATAAAGTAATAATGTCCATACAATACAAGCTACAAAAGCCTGCTAATCATCAGAGTATAAACTTTCCCTAAGGCTACATTCTAACAACTCACTCACATATGTCGCTGACGGTAGCTAAGGTATCATTGTCACCAGCCCTATCATCCTGGCCTGGCTGTCATCCTGTGTCAAATGCTGCTGCTCCACCTGAGTGTGTTCCTAAAAATGGGGGTGTAACAACCGTTAGTCATAAATACTAAGTGGCTTCACATCCTCTCCCCCAACGACTCCAAGGCACTGGGCGGAAGGGAATTAAGAGTAGCTGCAAAGAGTAAGTAGTAGCAAAAATAGGTGACAGGGAAAGACATAATCTCAGCCTTGTATCAATGTATAAGAAGTACTACTAACAAGTAATATGCCAATGATAGAGTATAAGCAAGTAATGTGACAGTACAGAAATAAGAAGTTTCAATGTACCTTAACTTATATGAATGCCCATAAAAAATTACAAGTTAAGGTTTCCAATTTGGGACCCATCATATAAAAGAGCCCATACTAATTTATGTGATGGATCTGATACGGTGTAATGCTATGAACATGAAAGGATGAATGCAATGCAATGATTATGATATGATGAACTCACCCATGCATTTTTGTTATGTCAACAAAGACCTGTAGTTCCCTCTTTTCGAGGATAGCTAACCACTCAGATACCTCACGTCGTGGCCAGACGGAGACATTGAAATGGGCTCCTCCACAACTAGGTGGGTATGAACACTACTAGACCTATGTCTATGTATGTTTCAACGTTAAGAACACACAACGGAGCTCTTGCGTACTGCTCACATCATGCTAAGTCTTCATAACACGGAAGGGGTCTTGGGAAGTGCACACCAAGAACACAGCCCAAGCAGTCTACAGTCTAACTGCCAGCTTCTATCCGTGTCACGACTAGCAAGCCCGTAGACCCGCCATAAGTAATCCCCGAACCAGGATCATTACACCACCATGTGTAAACCATGCACATCCATGTAATTCCCATGCACACCGGTGCTATCAATCACCCAAGGACTCACTGATGGAGTCTTCTTACTTTTCACATCATACCATTCGAACGATGCTAACTAGCATCCATGGACCCCAACAATCGGGCCTCCCAACATTTCACCATAAGATATAACCATATCTTATAACCCGCATCAAGCCATCAATTACACCCATACTGAGTTATCATAACTCTGGTGTAGTGGCGTGCGCAAAACATGGAAATTACTCTACCAGATCCTCCAGGACTACTCATGGTACAGTGTCATATTCATATTCTACTAATTAAGTAAGCCCGCACATTTCACCAATATTCAACCTTCATGCACAGATCACAACGTGCTTTCACACTATCAAAGGTATCGACCTTATTGAAGGGTTATCACTAATCTATGCCATCCAATTGATTTTCACGGGATATGAACATTAATTCGTACATGTGCTTTTTACGATCCCACATAAACTAAGAATTCAGGATTTATTTAGGGAGACATTTCTACAGAAGAAATCTGGAATTATTATCACAGGACCACACTAGCATGTACATGATTTAAACAACATCTCGGCCCAAACGGCCTTCACATTCAGCATTTATATCTCCTTCAAGTTATCAAATGTAACGGAAATAACTCTATTACTACTTATCCAAGATTATGAAATCTGACAGGAGTGTACATATTTTTTATGACAAGCCAAATCATCTGATAGATTATCAACCGATGGGAGCATTTAGGTTAACGAGTCCTTTAAATTCTTCATTCAATCGTGCATCAAAATGCCCCATTTCAAGATCATAAAATTCATCTACACCTCCCCCAGTTGACATGGAAATCCAGGGTCTCCTACCACACCAAAAGAGGAGAAACAAAATTTCTCTATCTACTAGCGCCGCCGGTAGCACTAACGTCGGGTGCTAGTGATCCAGTCGACACACCTTCCCGTAGATGTTGACGGGAAGCTAACCCTTCATGTTGATGTCTTCCACTCTTCCCGTCGATTTATACATAGACTTTACCCGTCAATGTTTCGACATGCTAGCGTCGGCGGTAAGGCTACCGCCGGGTGCTAGTGTTTCCACTTCTGTTCCTTCCAGTCAATCTTAAGTGTCGACGGTAGTTCTTCCTTCCCGTCGACAAGTCGACTCACTAGTGTCGGCGTAGCACTACTGTCGGGCGCTAGTGCTTCTATCAACTCACCTTCCCATCGATCTAAAGAGTCGACGGTAAGTTACCCCTTCCTGTCGGCCCATCGACATGCTAGCGCCGACGGTAGGGATACCACCGGGCGCTAGTATTTCTACCAGCACTCCTTCCCATCGATCTTAAGTGTCGACGGGTAGTTAACCTTTCCTGTCGTTCCGTCAACTCGCTAGCGCCGGCGGTAGCACTACTGCCGAGCTCTAGTAATTCTATCAACTCACCTTTCCGTGGACATTATGTGTAGACGGTAAGCTACCCCTTCTCGTCGATGTCGGCGGGAAGCTTCCCTTCCCGTCGATTTTCACATCGCTTTCCCCGTCGACATTTCGACACGCTAGCGTCGGCGGTAGGGCTACCGTTGGGCGCTAGTGATCCTACCAGCATCTCTTCCCGTTGACATTAAGTGTCAACGGGAAGTGATGCCTTCCAGCCAGCAAGTTGACATGCTAGCGTCGGCGGTAGATCTACCGTCAGGTGCTAGCTTAACATAGCAGATCCTCTATAATTCCTTTCCAAACTTCTTCCCTGGCAGCCCAGCTCCAAAACACCTGCCATTTCTCTCTTTTCCTAATTGTTGGGCCTTCACCTCTATTCATGTGTGTATAACCAATATACTCTAAGTCAATAATTATTACCAAAGTTCTAACTTAGCCCCTTTTTACCTATACTATTCATCATCTTCCCCAATTAAGAAATTAGGGCATAACACCTTCTCTCCTCCAATACTCCCTCATATGACCATGGATTCTCACGAAATAAAATCCTATCCCTTCCTTTTGGAGAGAAGAAATGATTGAGGGAACTTTCGCAGCAATCGATGCCATAAGATGAAAGATCCGGTTTGGTCTTTTCCTAAGAATCTCCATTAGCTCACAAGCCAAGCTCTTTTGTGCTCAACACCTCTCATAATCATCTTATGATCTAGCACCAAGGGAGAGGAGTCGGATGTCACCTTATTTTTCAGCCATGGTTGGAGCTCGTCTTCATGGCAGTAGTGTGGTGGTCGGCCAAGCTCCAATCTTTCTCCAACCTTTCTCTTTCAAGAACCCTAAATTAACCCCCTTAAGGTGTGAGGAAGAGGAGGAAGAAGAAGAAGAATGAGGAAGAAGATGAATAGTTCATCTGATTAAGGATTCAGTCCCTTCATGCTTAAGAGAGAATGAGGAGAGAGAGATTTCATTAATAAGTTTAATGAAATTCCCATTTCCAAGGCTTGTGCCAGCTGTTTAATGGACACCCACTCCACTACAACCTCTCTTTTATGCCATATAAGCCACCCACCATGGGAAAAGTCACAGGTGCTGACTCAGCGGCTACCGTTGGCGCTCCTTGCTACCAAATCCTTGGACATTTGCTTCTTAGATCCAAAGGGTGAGGGTTACACCCATTCCTGGAGGTCAGGGCACACATATGGCACCACTAGGATCTCAAGACTCCTGCCTAGCCCAAGCATCTCCAAGTGACTCATGTCACTCGAGGGGTCTAGCTTGAATTGGGATGTTATACCTCATGTGCTTCCCAAGTACATAGGACTCTAGAATCTGGGCTATTAGAGATTCTAGATGCCTCAGAGAGATCACAACAGATGCTCTACTAGCAAAGCTCAAATCCTATGAGCTTCTACTGAAGAGCAGGGCTGAGTCAGAAGCCCAGGAATGAATATGAAATCTTAAAGAAAGGACTCTTGCAGTAAAGACTGCTGAAGCAGAGTCCTCCACCAATAAAGAAGAAATGTTCAGCCTCTTGCCCAAAAGATTCAAGAGGTGGGCCAGGACAGAGGTCTCCAGAAGAAAAGAATAGAGTTCAAGCAATCTAAGGTATGATAAAACTCCTAAACAGGAGATTATTTGTTTTTCATGCAGAAAACCGGGACACTTTTCCACTGAGTGTCAAGAGGAAGAAAAGAATAAGAACATCAAACAGTGAAAAGAGCACAAGAAGAAATCCTTCAGGAGGAAGGATAAGAAAGGAGGGAAAGGTTTCATAGCTGAAACCTGGAGTTATTCAGACTCTGAATCAAGCTCCTCCTCATCTGATGATGATGAAGATGGTGGACTAGAAGAAGCCTGCCTAATGGCTTTGGAAGACTCCTCTGCTGAGAATGAGGTAACAGTCTTTGATAACTTTGATTTCTCATTAAGAGATTTTAAGAATTGTTTTAAAGAATTCTGTCAAGATTTTATTAACAACCAAAAGGAACTTAAAACAATCAGATCAGAACTAGAAGAACTTAAGAGAGATAATCAGTACTCAGTTAACTATGATCTGAGAAATAAGTTAAATGAAAAAGAAAAAGAATTATACATATTAGATAATGAAAATTCAGACTTAAAGAAAGAAATTACAAAAGCAAAAGCCTTTGAGGACTCCCTCAATGGAATGAGTCAAAAGATTAAAGATATCTCACAAAATATCCCCAAGAGATTTGATCATCTTGATCAGGAATCACAACTATCCACTAGCACTCAAATCCCTAGAAAACATGCTTGGGAAAATCTTGTAGCATCATTTAGGTCTAGACCTAATAATATTTTAGAATTAAGTGAAGATCATAATGATAACAACCCTAATAAATTCACCAAATTAAATAGGGCAAACATTAGTGATCAACCAGGGATCTTAGGAAAACACCCTCTAGAAGAATCAAATAAATATAAAAAAAACCCTAAGAAAAAGAGTCATATGTAGAATAGAACTCGACGCAATTTTATGAATGCGTCGAATGCAACTCGACGGGGTTTAGCATATGCGCCGACATCATTTCAAAGCTACTATGTGGGTGCATCTCAACGCAACCAATACTATGCTTTGAATGACTATCGAAGGGACTGTGCAGGCACGTCAAATTACATTCGACGCAACTCTAAAGATGCGTCGATTTCTTCTCAACGCAAGTTTCCTGCACAAAGTTACCAAACATCTAAACCTCTTCTTACCCATATTCCTAGATGTTTTTGTTGCTCTAAACTAGGACATATTCCCAAACATTGCTGGCATAATAATGCAGCACTTCTTCACTTAATTGGTTATACTGAAAGACCTGCCAACTCTTTCATTACTCCATATGATGATAGAAGAAAGAGACCCCAGCATGTGAGGGTCTATACTAATGGTTGACTTCATGTGCAGAAGGGAGACTGTCCAACAATAAACCAGCAGTGGTATCTGGACAGTGGATGCTCCATGCATATGACTAGAGCAAAAGAACTGTTGGAGAATTTCAAGGCCAAGGAAGGGCCTAACGTACCCTTTGGGAATTCCCACTCTGGTCAAACCAAAGGATATGGTTTGCTCAGGATTGGAGAAGTCTCCTTCTCTAAGGTAGCTTATGTTGATGGACTTTAACATAATCTGATTAACATTAGCCAGTTGTGTGATGGGGAATACAAAGTTGTATTTACCAAGTCCTTGTGTCATATAGTTAGCTCTATAACTGACCAAGTAGTATTAACGCCCCTTAGGAAGGGTAAGGTACATGTTGTAGACTTTGAGTACACAAAGTCAGAGATCTGCTTATTCAACTCCCAGTTAGAAAACAGTGAGTTGTGGCATAGGAGACTTAGTCACCTTAATCTTAAGACAATTGCGAAACTCTCCAAGCTCAACCAAGTGAGGGGCTTACCAACTGGTAAGTTTAATAAAGATCATCCTTGTAGAGCCTGCCAACTAGGGAAGCAAATCAAAGCATCATTCAAACCAATTGGTAAGAATGATTCACCCAGAATCCTATTCCTGTTGCACTTGGACCTTTTTGGTCCTATCTCCACTCAAAGCTTAGCAGGTAAGGTTTACACATTAGTCATTGTTGATTACTTTTTTAGGTTCAGCTGGGTGTTCTTTCTAAAAGATAAGTCTGACACCTTCAAGATCCTCTCAAGATTCATTAGACAGATTCAATCTGAATTCAACAACCAGGTTGCTGTGATCAGAAGTGATCAAGGCACTGAGTTTGAAAATCAGTTAATGTGTAGATTCTATGAGGATGAAAGGATAAGACAAAGCTTTTAAGCTCCTAGAATCCCCTCCCCCCCCCCCCCCAAGAAAATGGGGTGGCGGAAAGGAAAAATACAACCCTAATTGAATCAGGAAGGACATTATTGGCTGAATCCAACTTACCTAAGTCCTTTTGGGATGAGGCAGTAAATACTACCAACTATGTTCTGAATAGGAGTCTCATTCACAAGACTAAGTTAAAGACCCCCTATGAGTTATTGAAGGGAAAGGCATCTATAGTCACTTACTTTAGGATTTTTGGGTGTACTTGCTTTATCCTAAACAATGGGAAAAGTCATCTTGCCAAACTTTACAAGAAGGCTGATGATGGAATATTCTTGGGATATTCTTCATCAAGCAAGAACTATAGGTGATATAATAAGAGCTCTCTCAAAATTAAGGAGTCTGTGCATGTTGTTTTTGATGAAACTAACATGGTTTATAAGGGGAAGGGAACTTCCACCAGCACTATTTTGCAGGAAGAAGATCAGCTTGCAGAACAAGTTGAAAGGCTAACCATAATGGGCCATTCATCAGTGTGTCAAGATAAGGGAAAACAGAAGATTGACACTGACTCTGATGAATATCCTGCAGTAGGTGAAGAGGAAATCACAGCACCCGAGCTGCCAACAATAGAGATCATTCCAGTAAATAAGGATGAAGCTCCCACTATCACTGAGCAAGTGATTCCTCATGAAGAAGAGAATCTCCTAGATCACTCAACTGTTGGAACATGGTCTTCCGCATCTCCTAGGTTTGAGAATAACAAATCCTATGTGTATTTGATCTTGTGTGTTTAAGTGTGCAGGATAACAAAGTCCACATGACTCAAGGATTACATAAAAAGGTTGCCCCCAAAGTTGAGCCATCAAATCCAAAACTCCTACTAGCGCCGGCGGTAGTCCTAGCACAGGCGCTAGCTTTCACTCGATGAACTGTAAGCGGCGCTCGACGAAACTCGCATCACTGCGTTCGACGAAAATTCCCTCGACGAACTGTTAGCTGCGTTCGACAAAATTTCGATCGACGAAAAGAATGCTTAAGCGAAAATTCCGTGAGTACTAATAGAAGGAGATAGCGCCTGGCGGTATCTGATAGCGCAGGCGATAGCGTGGAGCATAGTAGGCAAGAGAGAAATGTTTCCTCGGATTGAAGATTCTGCCGCGCAGAATATTTCCTAAAATGGGATAGCGCCGGCGGTACCACTAGCGCAGGCGCTAGCGCTGAGGCTATAAAAAGGACCCCTCTTCTCTCGTTTGAGACAGACATTAGAGAGAGAGAGATTGAGTGCTAGAATTCCAGAGGCTACCTTGGCCGAAAGTTGATGTCCTACCAAAGTTCTGCAAACTTCTGATGGAGAATCTCATCACGCCATATCCAAACGAAGTCCGCTTCTACAACGCTTATTCTATAGCGGATCTTCGTCTCCAACTTCAGAAGTTCATCAAGAGGGAGTTTTTAATTATTTTCATTTCTTATTTCTTGTAAACGGTTAGTGAAATCGCCTCGTGTTGGCGACTAGGTCTGGGTAGGACTTAGGGCAGAAATTCGCCTCGTGTTGGTGACTAGATCTAGGCTAGGTCTAGGGGGTGCTCGAGGCCATATCCGGGGAAGGGTTGGCTAGAGCGGCTTGAGGCCGAATCTGGGAGGATAGGCTAGGGCCACCGGTTCGTGGGAATGCGAGTCGGGATAGAAAACAAAAAGAGTCTACTATTCATCGCCACCTATTTCTAGCGTTATAGAAGTCAACTTTTGTAACACCTTATTTTATATTAATAAAGCATGTCTCTACTTTATTTCAATTGTTTTACTTGACTTCTTATTGTCTTAATCTCGCATTATTACAAAGCTTTTCATAATATAATATAAGTTTTTGAAAACCCTTATTCACCCCCCCTCTAAGGGCGCATACCGATCCAACAAGTGGTATCAGAGGGGTTATATTCCAATCGGCTTAACAACCGGGAATAATGGCGTCTCATGATCTTGTTTTTCTGGAGGGTCAAGGGGTTAGTCAACCACCTCTCTTTACTGGGTCAGATTTTAACTACTGGAAAAATCGAATGATGTGTTTTCATATGACCATGGATGCAGAAGTATGGAACATGGTAGAAGTTCGGTACTCTCCTCCTACAACTATAGTGGGAGAGGCGACATTGCTAAAACCTAAAGATAAATGGGACGATAACGATAAACTAAGGTGTAAAAATAATGCTAAAGCAATGAACGCTTTATATTGCGCCTTAAATATGACTGAGTTTAATAGAATTTCTGCATGCATAACTGCATATGATATTTGGAATCAATTGGAAGTTACTCATGAAGGTACATCGAAGGTGATAGATGCAAAGCTATTCCAACTGGAATCTGAATATGAAAAATTCAGGATGGATATCGAAGAGGACATTAACTCGATGTACACTCGCTTCACTAAGATCGTCAACGCTTCAAAGGCACTTGGAATGACCTACTCAGACGGGGACTTGGTGAGAAAAATTCTTCGTTCCTTACCTCCAAGGTTCAATCCAAAGGTGACAGCCATCTCGGAGTCGCACAACTTAAGAACGCTCCAGATCGAGAACCTTATTGGGAATCTCAAAACCGATGAGGTAGAACACCAGATTCAACACGATGAATACAACAAAGAGCCAAAGAAGAAGGCGCTAGCACTAAAATCAAAGAAGGAGAGCATCGAAGATGATGATGATGATGATGAAGAAGGTCTCCTGGTGAAGAACTTCAGAAAGTTCATCAGGAATCCGGAAAGAAGGAACACATTCCAAAAATACTTCCAAAAGGATACTCGACGAAAGGGATCTTCCTCTTCATCAAGGAAAGAAAAAGGAAGCGAAGATGAAGAAGAAAGACCACAACCGGAGTGCTACCACTGCAGAAAGACCGGGCACATTCGGAGCCAGTGTTCGAAGTATCAAAAGGAGCAAAAAGAACAATACAAAGCAAAAGAGAAAAAGAAAGTACTGAAAGCCGCAACTTGGGATGATTCTTCCTCTGAAGAGTCAAGCGAGTCTGAATCAAGCAGCAAGGCGGAAGCAAACTTATGCTTAATGGCAAAAAGCAACGATGATGCCACCAGTGTTCTTAGCGACACTGAGGTAACTCCTCCTACTTTCGAAGAACTCTATGATGAATTTGTTCTAACTTGCAAATCCTATGATCAAAGTTTAAAAGATAATATTATATTAAATCGTGAAAATGAATCTATTATCAAAGAAAATCACAAACTCGAAAAAAAATTGATTTCCCATGAAAAGAGAAAGGTTTCATGTCAAGAGTGTGAGCACTCTTTATTTAAGACAAAAGAACTTGAAGTTTCTCTTTCTAAGGTCCTCTCACAAAACAAAGCCATTGCAAAAGAAAAGGGGAACTTAGAGAGAAAACTAAGAACCTCTCTTATACAAATTGAAAATAACAAAAAGGGATTTGAAAATAAATGTGTTATGATTGTACAAGAAAATACATTTCTTAAAAAACAAAATCATGACCTCAATATAGCAATAAAAAAATCCGGGATTGGTCAAAAATCCCTGGATATGATTCTAGGAAACCAATGTTATGGTTCTGGAAAGTTTGGGGTCGGATATAAAAGTGAACCCTACCGCCCGGCGCTAGCCACTAACGCCGGCGGTAGCGCAACTGTCAAAAAATCTTTTATTTTTTCTAATGTTCAAACATCATCCAGCAAGAGCAATGTAGAAACTCATAAAAGGGTCTCAACCCCCTTTATTTCATGTGCTAATTGTCTTAAGTTTGGACACACGTCTAACTCTTGCAGGAATATAAAACAACGATCGTTAAAACAAATCTGGGTACCTAAGAAATCCACTTACTCTATGGGTGGTACCTCTTGGGTATCTGGATCTTTACTCTCATCTGCTCTCTAGATTTGCAGGAAGGCTAAGGAAACAGAGGACGTGTGGTACTTGGACTCAGGTTGCTCCAAGCACATGATGGGCAACAAAGCAAAATTCCTTAGCCTAGAAAAGAAGAAAGGAGGGATCGTAGCGTTTGGTGATAATGGTAAAGGAAGGATCATGGGAGTAGGTACAGTGGGTAACGAATCCTTTCTTATCTCAAATATTCTTTTTGTAAAAGGATTAAAACATAACTTAATATCTATAAGTCAACTGTGTGATAAAGGATTAGACGTATTATTCGAATCATCCACTAATCTTTGCAAAATAGTTAATCCTAAAACAAAAGATGTGTTACTAACTGCACCTAGAATTCACAATGTTTACATAGTTTCGTTTCATGATCTTTCCAAATCATCTATGAAATGCTTTATAACCAAAAATGATGAATTAGAACTATGGCATAGACGTTTAGGTCACGCTAGTACAAAGCTCATTTTAAAACTAGCAAAATGGGAATTGATTAGAGGATTGACTAAGTTGAATGGAAATTTATCTTCGCTATGTTCTCCATGCCAAAAAGGAAAATTTACAAAATCATCTTTTAAAAGCAAAAACGAAATTTCTACTTCAAAATCATTGCAATTAATTCATATGGATCTCTTTGGTCCTGTTAACACCGCAAGTCTTGGTGGTAGAATATACACTTTAGTTCTAATTGATGATTTCTCAAGATATTGCTGGACCTTATTTCTCTCTTCCAAATCTGATGCATTTTGCAAATTATCAAAATTATGTACTCGTATTCAAAATGAACTAGATTTAAAAATAAAATGCATTCGCTCAGATCATGGAGGTGAATTTGAAAATGAAAATTTTAAATCCTTTTGTGAAATGTTAGGTATTAAGCATGAGTTCTCCGCTCCACGCAAACCTCAACAAAACGGTGTTGTTGAACGGAAAAATAGGACAATCCAAGAACTAGCATGCACCATGTTCTCTGAATATAAATTACCTAAGTCTTTTTGGGCCAAAGCCGTAAGCACATCATGCTATGTAATGAATAGAGTCATGCTTCGCCCATCTCTAAATCTCACACCGTATGAACTATATTATCAAAAGAAACCTAACGTATCATATTTTAAAGTATTTGGATGTAAATGTTTTATTCTTAATACAAAAGATTCTTTAGGAAAATTTGATGAGAAATGTGATGAAGGAATATTTCTTGGATACTCTTCAACCAGTAAAGCCTATAGAATATTTAACAAAAGTTCGAGTAAGGTTGAAGAGTCTATTAATGTTAAATTTGATGAGTTTATTCCATGTGCAGAGAAGCTTCCTATAGGTACAAATGATGAACCTTTGCCATCTTTGGAGCATGACGAAGAGGAACCTTCCAAAGAAGAGGAGGAGAAGTCCAAGGAAGATGAATATGTACCTCCAAGCATTTTGAACTTCTCCAAAAATCATCCAAAAGAGCTAGTCATTAGGGAACCTTCTACTGAGGTAAGAACTCGATCCTCTCTTCATGAATCATTTTCAAATATTTGCTTGTTTCCGAAATTGAACCTAAAAATGTTTCCACCGCTTTAAATGATGAATTTTGCTTTTTGGCTATGAATGAAGAGTTAGGCCAATTTGAAAGAAATAAAGTTTGGAATCTAGTAGATATACCATCTAATCATCCGATTATCGGCATAAAATGGATCTTTAAAAATAAATTAGATGGTGAATCTAGGATTATAAGAAATAAAGCACGCTTAGTTGCTCAAGGTTATTCTCAAATCGAGGGGGTAGATTTTGAAGAAACTTTTGCACTCGTTGCTCGCTTAGAATCTATACGAATATTTTTGGCATTTGCGAGTTTTAAAAGAATAAAATTATTTCAAATGGATGTCAAAAGTGCTTTTTTAAACGGTTTATAAAAGAAGAAGTTTATGTAGAACAACCCCCCGGTTTCATAAATGAAAAATTTCCTAATCATGTTTACAAATTAGAAAAAGCGCTTTATGGTTTAAAATAAGCGCCCAGTGCATGGAATGATCGACTTACATCATTTTTGTTAAAGCACGGTTATGTTATGGGAAGTGCCGACAACACACTCTTCATTAAGCATAATAATAATGATCTAATTATCTTACAAATATATGTTGATGATATCATTTTTGGAGCCACTAATGAAGAGTTGTGTAATGAAGTAGTCTTAGTAATGAAAAATGAATTTGAAATGAGTCTTGTAGGAGAACTATCATATTTTTTTGGTTTTCAAATCTCACAATGAATTGATGGTATCTTTATTTACCAAACAAAATATGTTCACGATATGCTTAAATGATTTGGATTTGAAAATCTTAAACAAGCTTCTACTCCTATGAGTGCTTCTTTAAAACTAGGAAAAGATGAATCCGGAATTTCCATTGATCAAACATTATATAGAGGAATGATAGGATCTCTTCTTTACTTAAGTGCATCTAGACCAGATATAATGTTTGCCGCATGTTTATGTGCTCGCTTTCAAGCCAATCCAAAAAAATCTCATTTAAAAGCGGTAAAACATATTTTTCGTTATCTATTAGGGTCATCTAAATTAGGATTATGGTACCCAGACAATGATTCATTCACACTCCACGGCTATTCCGATTTGGACTACGCCGGTTGTTCACTAGATCGAAAAATCACTAGCGGTACTTGTCACTTTCTAGGACCTTCTTTAGTAGCTTGGTCTAGTAGGAAACAATCTTCAGTTGCACTCTCTACCACGGAGGCCGAATATATCGCACTTGGTAGTTGTTGTGCACAAGCATTATGGATGAGCCAAACACTAGAGGATTTTGGATTTCATCTCAAAAACATTGATCTTAAATGTGACAACAAAAGCGCAATTGACCTCACATAAAATCCCGTACACCACTCTAGATCCAAACACATCGATGTTCGTCATCATTTCATTAGGGATCACATTATGAAAGAGCATGCAAAAGTAAGTTTCATTGGCACGGACTCTCAACTCGCTGACATATTTACTAAACCTCTTCCCAATGCAAGATTTCGATTATTACGACTTGAGTTAGGTGTTCTAGATCTTTTGAGTTAAAACACATTCACAAACACAATTTTTGTAAATTTTAACCATCTAAAACATATCCTAAAAATCTGAAATTTCAGCATGAAACTACTATTGGGACACTTAATCAAGATCAACAATTAAAATTTTCAAAATCCAGAAAAATCGTGTACTATTTCCCACACTAGCGCTAACGCCGGCGCTAGCGTACTTATTCGTTTTTCTGTATTTTAAAATTCTGAAAATTTCTTAAAAATATATTAATCTATTTGTACTATTTATTTCTGCACTTCCGCTTTTATTTCATTTTTAAAAATCAAATACAAAAGCCAAATTACAAAAAATATGTTTTGCCCCTTTTTGTTTAAAGTCTATTTTTATGCAAAAATCAAATACAAAAATACAAAAGACAAATTACAAAAAATATGTTTTGCCTTTTTGTCATTTGTTTAAAGTCTATTTTTTATGCAAAAATCAAATACAAAAATATAAAACATTAAAACTATAAAAAAAACTGTATGGATTTTTCCTGTAAAAATCAAGCATGATTTAATCTATTATTTAGAACTTCTATAATGTTGCAATTTATCTTTTCAAACTACTTTGAACATTGTTTTTATCATGCTTTGATATATCTAGTAATATGTGCATCAATTGTCTTATAAAAGTTGTGTAGAACTAAGCTGAGCATGCATCTAATTATGAGTAAATGTTTTATGTTTAATAATGATCTTTATTCACCCACTCATTTTGGCATTGTCTACATATGTGTTTAATCTAAAAAATGCTTGCGTACGCTGTGTAGTAGTACAATGAATTAAAATTGCACAAGTATCTTACCTACACTCCTTTATTTGCACTTTTAAAAGTTAAGAAAAGTGGTTATGTTTTTCATAAATTATATTGGTTTGCAAAATAAGTGTATTCGGAGAACTTTGTACAAAACAAAAATCATAAAATAAAGTGACAAAGAAAACTCCACCAAGCACTACTTGAACCTCCTGATAAGTCTTAATAAGCGTTGTGAGGTTGAGCACCTTGGAAAGAATAGTAAAGTATCTTGTGCAAATCAAATCTTTCTTTCAAAATAAAAAACCACTTACTCTTAAGTACACCGGATCACGAGTCTCAACATTAAAAATAAAATATGTGATACCCCAAGCACTACTTTGCACTGTGATAAGTCTTAATGAGCATTGTGTGTGCAAAGCACCTTGGTAGTTGTACATTTTTGTTTGTGCATTAAAGTGTGTGGAAGTGAAATTATTTGTGTTTTATTGTGCTCTTACTTTACATATTTCTTGTATTTTTGATTAAAACATTTGTTTACTCTACTCAAAAATACACTTATGTGCACATCATTATCTTCCATAACACTTCTTCTCATGAGTATTGGATCCTAATGAAAATTCTATACTACTCTTTATTTATGAAATGCACTTGATAACCTAGCATGCTTTCTACAATGTTTAGTATGTTTTGAAATTGTGAATTAACATAACATTGTAGTACTCTCCTTTGGTAACATTATTTCATGCTTGGTTACTTTATTATTGAATTTAAAGATTTTACTTGAACAACGATTTACAAAACATCTTCTTTATGAAATTTAACTCATATATCTTTTATGAATCATCATGTCTTACAATAGATGTTTGCTTGTATTTTTTCTTAGTCTTCCGCAACTTTACAGTTACCATGTATTTGCTTATGCTACAAACTCTAATTTATGAAAATATTGTGATACTCAAACTCTGATCTATTTCAATGAAAAGTATTCTTAAACTCCTTATCATTCTCTCTAAAAAGCTCGATCATGCCTTTATCCTATTAACAACTTTTAAGTGGTGTCTCCTTACCCACTTTTGCTAATTACAAAAGGAGGAGAACTAACATGATAAATATAATCTGCTATCAAAATATAAAACTAACGTGCTTAATTAAGATGATAGCCTACATATTAGGGGAGCATTCACTTAAGGTGAGCATGTATTTAGGGGGAGCAATTCTAAATGCTAAAATCGATAATTATCCTAAGTCATCACTCTCACACACATACAAGTAAGTTTCATCATGCTTATATATTAATGCTCTGATTTATCATTAATGGATTTGTTATTATCAAAAGGGGGAGTTTGTTGGAACATGGTCTTCCGCATCTCCTAGGTTTGAGATTAACAAATCCTATGTGTATTTGATCTTGTGTGTTTAAGTGTGCATGATAACAAAGTCCACATGATCCAAGGATTACATAAGAAGGTTTCCCCCAATGTTGAGCCATCAAATACAAAACTCCTACTAGCGCCGGCGGAAGTCCTACTGCAGGCACTAGCTTTCACTCGACAAACTGTAAGCGGCGCTCGACAAAACTCTCATCACTGCGTTCGATGAAAATTCGCTCGACGAACTGTTAGCTGCGTTCGACGAAATTTTGATCGACGAAAAGAATGCTTAAGCGAAAATTTTGGGAGTACTTATAGAAGGAGATTGCGCCTGGCGGTATCCGATAGCGCAGGCGATAGCGTGGAGCACAGTTGGCAAGAGAGAAATGTTTCCTCAGATTGAAGATTCTGCCGCACAGAATATGTCCTAAAATGGGATAGCGTCGGCAGTACCACTAGCGCAGGCGCTAGCGCTGAGGCTATAAAAAGGACCCCTCTTCTCTCGTTTTAGAGAGACATTAGAGAGAGAGATTGAGTGTTAGAATTCCAGAGGCTACCATGGCCGAAAGTTGATGTCCTACCAAGTTCTGCAAACTTCTGAAGGAGAATCTCATCACGCCGGATCCAAACAAAGTACGCTTCTACAATGCTTATTCTACAACGGATCATCATCTCCAACTTCATAAGTTCATCAAGAGGGTGTTTTTAATTATTTTCATTTCTTATTTCTTGTAAACGGTTAGTGAAATTGCCTCGTGTATGCGACTAGGTCTGGGTAGGACTTAGGGTGGAAATTCGCCTCGTGTTGGCGACTAGATCTAGGCTAGGTCTAATGGGTGCTCGAGGCCATATCCGGGGAAGGGTTGTCTAGAGCAGCTTGAGGCCAAATCCGGGGAGGGTAGGCTAGGGCCACCGGTTCGTGGGGAAGCAAGTCGGGATAGAAAACAAAAAGAGTCTACTATTCATCGCCACCGATTTCTAGCGTTATAGAAGTCAACTTTTGTAACACCTTAATTGATATTAATAAAGCATGTCTCTACTTTATTTCAATTGTTTTACTTGACTTCTTATTGTCTTAATATCGCATTATTACAATGCTTTTCATAATATAATATAAATTTTTGAAAACCCTTATTCACCCCTCCCC
Source organism: Dactylorhiza incarnata (assembly GCA_033032865.1). Lineage (NCBI taxonomy): Eukaryota > Viridiplantae > Streptophyta > Magnoliopsida > Asparagales > Orchidaceae > Dactylorhiza > Dactylorhiza incarnata. Next base: position 9,333,728 of record JAWHQI010000068.1, read on the forward strand.
CCTCTAAGGGCGCCTACCGATCCAACATCAACAAGATCCAGGATGACTCTGAAAGATTATCCTCCAAAACAAGTTATAGGAGACTTGATAGTGGGAGTCAATACAAGGAGACAGCTTACAAATGAAACAATGATACAATGCTTTCTCTCTCACCATGAACCCAAGAAGTTTGAAGAAGCAGACAGTGATCCTCACTGGATATCTACTATGCAAGAAGAACTGACTCAGTTTGAGAGTAACAAGATTTGGACATTATTTGAAAGACCAAAGAATTACCCAGTCATTAGCACCAAATGGGTATTCAAGAACAATATGGACTCAACAGGAGCCATAATCGGAAACAATGCCAGACTTGTGGCGCAAGGATACAGGCAAGTGGAGGGGATTAACTTTAACCAGACATTTGCTACAGTAGCAAGGCTAGAGACCATCAGAATGTTTCTGGCATATGCTTCCCACATGAAGATCAAAGTCTACCAGATGGATGTAAAGAGTGCATTCCTCAATGGAACTCTTCAAGAAGAAGTGTATGTGGAGCAGCCACCAGATTTTGTCAATCCAACTTTTCCCTCTTTTGTGTATCTAGATAAAGCACTATATAGTCTCAAGCAAGCTCCAAGAGCTTGGTATGAAACCCTATTCACTTTTCTTCTGGAACACTCTTTTGAAAGAGGGAAAGTGGATAAAGCACTTTTCACCAGACCACATAAGAATCAGCTATTACTAGTCCAAATATATGTAGATGACATTATATTTGGGTCAACAGATCAATCTCTCTGCAAATGGTTTGCTTACCTAATGCATTCATGATTTGAAATGAGTAGCATGGGGGAATTATCTTATTTCCTGGCTCTTCAAGTAAGTTAAAATGCATAAGGCATTTTCATATCCCAATCCAAGTATACTAGAGAACACATCAAGATGATTGGGATGGAGAATGACTCTGTTATGAAAACCCCCATGACAACTAATGTTGTTTTGGATAGAGATGAAAAGGGTAAGTCTTTTGATCAGAAGACTTACAAAGCAGCCATTGGCTCTCTTCTCTACTTAATAGCTAGCAAACCTGATATAATGTTTGCTACCTATATATGTGCTAGGTTTCAGGTTGACCCAAAGGAATCACACATGAGTTCTTTAAAAAGAATACTCAGGTATCTAAAGAGAACACCTAAACTTGACTTGTGGTATCCAGCTGAATTTGGATTTGAATTAATTGGCTATTCAGATGCAGATTATGCTGGATGCAGGCTGGATAGAAAAAGCACTTCAGGAACATGTCAGTTCATGGGTGCTAGACTGATTTCATGGTTTAGCAAGAAGAAAACCACAGTCTCCACTTCGACAGTTGAAGTTGAGTACATAACTGTAGGAAGCTGCTGCTCACAAATATTGTGGATGCAAAATCAGTTGTTGGATTACAATTTTTCCCTTGACAATTCCACAATATATTCTGACAGCTCAAGTGCTATTTCAATAGCTTCCAATCATGTTCTTCACAGCAGAACTAAGCATATAGAGATAAGGCACAACTTTCTCAGGGATAATATAGAGAAAGGTAAGATCAACCTTCAATACATATCTACTAACACTCAAAGGGCTGACATCTTCACTAAGCCACTTGATGAAAGTTAGCACAAGTTCTTCATCAATGCATTGGGGATGCTTGATGGAGCATTGTAGGTCCACTTATTATGTATAATGATCTATTTTCAATAGAAAGTTATTGCTGGGAAAAACAGTAAAAATATTGACAAAAAAACATACATATTTATTCAGAGCTGCGTCGAATTCAAATCGATGTACCGTCGACTTTTACATGACGTCAGCTTCGAGAGCATCATGGGTCAGCTCAGTCAAAAAACACTCGACGTAACGTCGAATACATATTGATGCTTACGTCGACATCATAATTGATGATTATATTTTGAAGCCACGTCAACTTCATCTTGACGAACTGTTGACTTTACAAAACGCGCGCCCCAGACATATTTTTGGCACATTGAGTTCAACTTTCATTTTGACGTTGCTTTGAATATAACCCTAAGTTGAGATGATTCATCTACTCAAAGCAACATGGACATTTGATTCAATTGTGCTTTTCGAATCTCTCTCCCTTTTGCTCCCCCCTCTTTCTGTTCTTCATTTCTCTCTCTGTTTCATGGAGGTACTCGCGGTACAGCAATGGTGTCTCCTTAAGACTTCTCAAAGGATTACTTTCGCAAGCTCTGAGCCCAACACAAATGGTTGCATGACCTTATGTCTGAAATCAAGGCTCTTGATGAATAGATCAGATCATCGGCTGTGCCTACCAATGTCATTACATCTCTCATCGGAGATATAAAGTTGGGGGAGAAGTGTATCAGCAGGCAGCCTCTTCAAGACTCAGTATACATAACAATAATTACTATCTCCTTTGTCTCTGAAGGGGAGTCAACCATCACATCTAAGATGCAGCTTGGAGATTCAACAACTCAGGGGGAGCCAACCCTTCCAAGGATCATGCCTTCATCTCAGGGGGAGTCCTCAATTCAGGGGGAGATTCCCCTAATCTCAGATGATCAGGTCTACTTAAAGACTCTGCAGGAGTTCCATGAGGACACTGAAACATCCATTCCTAATCCACTTTCATTCAGGGTGTCTTCTGAAGAATCTACAACAACACCACCTACAGCCTAGCTCTCATCTGCAACCCAGTTCTCACCTCCATTTTCTCCAGTTCTAGCACCTAAGCCAATCCTCCCAACACCTATCTTCACAGGAAGATGCTCATACAGGGAGAGAGGTCGAGGAAGAAATTTCAGAAAAAGTCATATACATATCTAGGAAAGGTATACAAAAGAGCAAAGGAAGGACTTCAAAAAGGACAAGTCTTATTACAAAAAACATGAGAAGGTGGAAATTTCAGAGAATACAATGAAAACATACAGTGATCCAAATCTCTACAAAACTTTGGATGAGATTGGATAAAGTGAGAGATATGAATATGAATCAGCCCAAAAAGAGACTGAAGAAAAGAGAAGAAGGTTCATTGATATTTTGCAGAGGGGAAAAGAGATAGTTGAACAAGAAGAATTGGTAAAAGCAATTCCAATCAAAACCACCATGTTTGATCCCACAGATTACACTACAAAGAACCCTCAAGCCAAAATGTTAGAGGGAGTTGGGCAACTTCACAGATAGGACATTGGATGCAATCCAGAGGATGCAGTGTAGCCTTCCCTGAGGAGAAAGAAGGGAGAACAGATGCCTGCAAAGAAGAAAAAGATTATGTTCAAGACTGGTTCAACCTCTGGTAAACTACACTCAACCTTTGTGGTGCCAAATCCAGATGAAGACTCTGAGTAAGAGGAGTTAGACTTGGATGTCATAACCTGTTAACAACTAAAGTTTTTAATCTGGGTTTCAATTTAAATGATGTTCACCCTGAAACAAAAATTGATCTGGAAAACTTATTCAAGGGCCATGAATGAATACAGAAGAATGCAGAGAAAGCTACTCCTGCAAACTTCAAATTTGTGGAAAGAAAATTCAGAAAGGTCTATGAGGCCTTTTCTACATTTCTTAAAGGAAGGAAGTAGACTTTCCTTGGGTAAACTCTGATAAACACCTATTGATATTAGTCAGATGCTTTTTTGTTAACCAACCCATCTAGTTATTTATTTTGTGTTTATGATGTCTTGTATGTAATTCTGTCTATATACAAGATTGTGTAAAATCACTTTAATCAAGATTGTAAAATATGTTAAGATAAATAGGGGGAGATTGTTGGGAAAAACTCTTTAGATTTAACTTAACAAATTATCTAAAAGTGATTTTAACTCTTAGGTTTTAATTACCCATTGTATAGCGAGGGTAATTTGGTATTTAGATGTCTTAGGATATCACACACACCTTGGGGTGTCAAGACCAGAACAAGACAAGCATAAATTGGGTTGAGTTAACAATTGCATCGAATAGTACTCGACGCAACTTCGACTTCATGTCGACGTAACTTAGACTAGAAGTCCAAGCAACTCAGCCTCTCTGTCAAAGTAGATAAAGTTGATGCTATGTCGAAAGGATATCGACGTAGATAAAGGAGCGTATCAAAGCTATCTTAGAAGTCGACGCTGCTTTGACTTCAACTCAATGCAGAATGAAGAAATCTGTCGAAGCCATCTGAAGTCGATGCAACGTCAACTATAATCTGATGTAGATAATGAAGTTCAAAATGAAGCATTCAACTCGATGGATACGTCGATAAGAACTCAGAGCTGCGTCGACATCAGAGTTCAATCAGATCTTGAAGGAATTCGAATCTACTCGTACAAGAACCCAAAGGTGCATCGATAAGAGAGAAAGAGAAGTCGACGCAACGTCGAATATAGTCTGAAAAGGAAACCTTTTCAACTGTCATTTTGGAACTCTTTCTCAAGGCCCATAGTACTAAAAACCGTTCTACAACGACTCATTTATTGCCTAGAATAGAAAGGAGCAATAAAGAAGACAACAAAAGCTTTCTTGGAAAGGATGAATACAGCTGGAGCAAGGGTCGTGAACAAATGAGGAAAGGAAGAGAAAGTGTTCAGGCCAATACCTTTTCAGCACACTCTAAAAGAGGAAAGGAATTCAAATTAAATGATGGACAATAAATAAGAATATTAGAGAGAAGAAAAGTAGAGAATTCATCACTAACTTGGGCATTCTGTCGATTAGGGCTTCCTCCTTCTTCTTCTTCCTCCTGGAACTTTAAAAGATAGAAAAACAAGAACTGCTCTCTCTCAGATCACAGAAAAACAAAAGGCTGCTCCTCATCAATATTATACAGTAGCAAGATTTCAATAGAAGAAAGTAAAAATGATCTGAAGATTATAACCCTTGCAAAACATCACTATATAAAGCAAGGGTTCATCATTTGCAGATCTAGAAAAGAGAAAGATTGAAGCAGAAGGCTTCATCAGAATTTTGAGAGCAGAATTCTGCTCTTTACCTCTTCCTTCTCCCTTCTCCTTTTCCTCAACTGTAAATGAGTCTTAAGAATCCCTCTTCCAAAGGATTCAGTGGTTCAAGATCTCCTTATCAAAAGATCTGTGGTTCAAGATCTCCTTATCAAAAGATCTGTGGTTTAAGATCTCCTTATCAAAAGATCTGTGGTTCAAGATCTCCTTGTCGTTAGATCTTTGGTTCAGAGTCCCCTTATCAAAAGACTCAGGCACAGGTGTGCTTTCCTACCAGGTGGTAGAAGAGGGGAGTACCCACATTTTGGGGAACCTCCATTAAAAAACTGTGTGTCTGTGCTGTCCCACTTTCTTTTTCAGCATTCATTTACAACAATCTTTATATTATTTTGTTAGTGCAAAAATTGCACCTCCACATCTTACACTTGAGAATCGGAGAAGAAACTTTGGACTGCTGGTTACTAGGGTCATAGAGTGTTGAACAAGGTGTCGATGAGCGATAAGAAGAGATCATCGCTCTGATAATTCCTAGCTACGAGAAAGACCTTACCAAGAAAAGGTTAGTGATTAGAAGAGGCTTGAAACAGACCATATTAGAAGGAAGCAGGCGATCTAAAAATTGAGACCATTTGGCTCCTTTGTTAGCTCCTCCCCCTCTCCAAAAGTCCTTTTCTGGGGACACCTACCCCCTATTTATAGACAAGGAGGCTGCCCAAATGGGTAGCTTTTGAAATCACGGGCTGCCCGGGATCCAGGAGAAGTTATGCAAGGAGAAAGGGGTTACCTATCATACCTTTATCGTGATAGATGGATTAATCTAGATCGTGTGAGCTCGGGGGTAGCTGATGACCTGAACTAATGAGGTCACCAGACGGTTATATCAATGAGGTCGAGCGACCATCCAGATAAGAATCGGTCTCCCAGATGAGACTGCACAAACTCTTCTGTTGGTTGACATGGTGATCTTTCGGGCGAACAAAATCCCCGCACATTTCCAAGTTCCAAGGTGCTTCGAAAATGTTGACTTCAGACCACGGAGATCGCGAAGGTCCTGAATATTTAAATCTTTCTTTTCAAACTATAAATAGACCTGGGGGTTCTTTTATTTGCATTCATATTGGATTCTTGAGATAAAAAATTTGCCAAGCGGTCTAAGAACTGAGCTCGTTGTAACTCGTCAATCGTGGGTTTACTGAAGAGTGTGGCGGCTGAGAAGGGGATCATCCCTCCTTTGACTTTAAAGAAACCGCTACCTCACAAATGAAATGTGATTACATCTCCTTCAAAGAATGCTCCTGGAAGTGTGCCGACTAGAGCTCTCCCTCCACCCACCTCAAGCTTTATGGACCTTCCCGATTCATCTTTGGCGGCTACTAATACCGATCGATCTGAATCTCTGACTCATGCTCCTAAAAAGGAGCTGAAGACTTTGTATCAGACTGCTGGGATGTCTTCTAAGGAGATCTTGAAAGGCCTCAAAGAAAAGGCATCGTTAGCTATAAAGATGAGACAGCAAATCAATGATCAGGGGGCTGAGTTAAAAAAGGATAAAATGAAGCTTCTTGATAAGACCCTTGCAGTCAAGCCTGTCGATATTCGATTTCCTGGTGGACCTCTCGAGATCGCTCCTCTACAGGTAGCTGTGATCTCAAAGCATTCTCTTGATGTTCTTTGCTAACATTTCTTTTCCCTTTTTTGTAGTCCTTTAACCCCTTTGAGAACGAGCGATCTAGAGCTTTACTTGATCTAGGAAGCTATACACTAGCTGCTCCTATCATCGTTAAGACTGAAAACCAACTGGATCGAGCTGCTCTGGAGAAGCAGAGGATGGAGCTGATAGATATACAGTTTAGGTCTTCTTTAGACGCTAAGATGCAATGGCAAAGGGAAGAAAAGGAGCAGAAGAGAAAAGAGGATGAAGAAAAGATGGAGGAGTAGAAAAAGAAAAAGGAAGAAGAGGAAAAGGAAAGGGATTTAGAGATCGACCCTGAAAAGAAGCTCGATGCTTCTGGAGGGGAAAACATAGCATATAAAGGTACAATCATAATAACGGATGCTGAGATCGCCCGGTCGCATAGTTAGATCCCCGAGCTAGAGGGCAAAGATGGAGAGGAGAAAGGAAAAGAAGAAGAGGAGAAAGAGGAGAGGAAAAAAGAAATGAAAAGTAAAAAAGAGGAGAAGAGAGGAAAAGAAATCCAAGGGGGTGGATCCGAAGAAAGGAAAGGAAAGAAAAGAAAGGATGACCATGAGAAGGTCAGTGCGATCTCAATAGAGACCGAGACGATTTTCGATTCTACTCAGGGGGAAACGAAGGAGAAGAAGAAGAAGACCGCGAAGAGGGAGAAAAAAGGGAGGGGGAAACGAGGAAGAGACAGAAGGGCAGCCTGACTTGGAAGTTCAGTTGCACAAGGAAAATATATTCTTTCTAATAAATTATTTCTGACCTCTGAGGAGGATATCAACATAACGAGGCAGGCAGCAGACTGTGCGATTGCCATCTCTGTGATCCGGGTTGGTAAGCTTTGCTTGACCGCTCCACTTGATATTTCTCTGTCTATCTATATTAGGACACAATCTCCAATTCGGCGACGTGAGATCGTTCTTATTGAGACCGACGACATTCTTCTTAGCTCTAAAGAGATGAAACGACGGAGAAAAGAAGGAGATCAGTCACAAAAAAGACAGTTAGAAAAGATTGACCTTGAACGTCGAAGACGTCCTAGTCGTCTGATTTTAGACTATGCATCTGCGGTCTTTGAAACCGCTCGGGATCACTTTCCTGTCTGCCCTATTTCTATTTCTCCAAGTATGGATGTTATGTTTGTTACTCTTTTCTTTTTTACCATTGCTGATTGAACTTCTTTCCTGACCATATGGGAAGATGAGGAGGCACAAAGGTTGTTGGAAGAAACTAGGTTGGCAACCCCTCAGACCGATCTACCTCCTCCTCCAGTACTTGCATCTCCTTTTATGCAGGTGGTTCATGATTTCCAGGTCTGGGAGAGAGAGCTTGAGAGAAGGTTGCTAGAGAAAGATGAGGCACTGTTAGCTGCTAAGATCAAGTAGGACGATGTTGTTAAAATACTTCGGGCGACCTTAGTTCAAAATGAGCAAAAATTAAACGACCAAAGGAAGTCACTCGAACAGCGAGAAATAGATGTTAGGAAGAAGTTGGAAGAGGAGATGATCAATCTCCGAAGAAGACTTCATGAATCCAAGGACGAGATGATTTTCTTCAAGGGAAAAGCCGATGCTTTATATACTGCATTTTCTCAGCTAAGGATAGGCTTTTCTGCTCCTTTGCTTGCGGGATCGTCAAACGCTACTCCTGATGATCGCGCGAACAAGGATGAAAACATTCCATGGGAAGAGCTGAAGCGAGATGCCGGTGATCTCCAGTGATATGTTGTTGATGTTAACACGGGCATTTGCATGACACTCACGGCGGTCAACAAGCTTCAAAACAGGGTGGCCTTCTTAGGGATGAAAAAAGATCCTCCAAAATAGTTTATAAATTTTATTTAACTGTGGCTTGTATAATGAACTCAGAAATTCAATTGAAAGATTTGAGACCTATCATTAGGGTATATATTTATGTTGTAGTTCGTTTTATTTCATGTTTTCATCTTCTTCTTCGTTCTATCTTTATCTCCCCGAAAGTCTGTTCTGAGATTGCTCGGTCTGACTTTTTTATTTATGTAATTTATCTGCTGCGATAATAGTTCTGAATTTTTAGAATTCTTATCCGAGCTCGCACAAACTTAATCAGTGATCTCTAGTTTAAGATTTTGCAATGATTATACCTTGATTGCTTCTGAAATTATAAATATCCGGTTGGTGGCCTTATTAAATACGTTCTTCTGAAAATTTTCACTCAAGCGGTCTAAATTTCTTCGAAGGATGGTGTCCGCGTGAGCTGGTGCCTGCAAAATTTTTCTTGAGTCTAAGCAGGGGCCTTTCCGACTCTCTCAAGCTGAGTTTCTTGATTTTCTGAGAGACTACCCCATGAGTTCGCAAATAATGATTCGCCTACCCGCCACAGGCGTGTTGGATCGATTGCCACCCTTAGAGGGGAGGGGTGAATAAGGGAATAAAATTCTTTATAAATTTTTAGACAATTTACTAAATTGTTTAGAGTAAATTAAAACGAAATAACAATTAACTTAAAGGAAGAAACAATTGTAATTTGCAATTTCATAACTTATGCCAAATGATAGAAATCAAGTTAACACAAAAAGAGATACGATTATATTATATAAAAAAGGTGTTTACATAAATTTGATTTCAATATCGCTAGAAATCGGAGGCGTACAATGTAAAACAATTTTTCCTTCTCTATACAGACTTGTATCCCCAAAAACCGGTTGGCTTTAGCCTTTCCTTCCCCGGATATGGCCTCAAGCCGCTCTAGCCAATCCTTCCCCGGATTTGGCCTCGAGCACCCCTAGATCTAATCTCCTAGAACTAGTCGCCAACTCACGCGGCGAATTACCCCCTAAGCCGCGCAAGGACCTAGTCGCCAACACAAGGCGAATTATCTATATGGTTATAAAATGGAATGAAATGTAAAAAATGATAACAACTATAAAAACTCCCTATATGAGATCTTCTGAAGTTGATCGATGTAGAATGAGCGTGGTCGAAGCGATCATCCTTCGGATGTAGCGTGACGTAGTCCTCCTCCAGAATTCTCCTTAAGCTTTTAGTGGGAGATCCACCTTCGGTAGCATAACAATAATGGAGTTTTGGCACAAATATTCTCTCTGGAAGCTTTCTCAGATCTCTGGAATGAAGGCTTCAAAAATCATCTCTGAGCAAAATGAAATCAGGTCTTTAAATAGAAACTAGAGCTAATGTGTGGCGTTAAGGGTTAACGCCAGCGTTAGTGAACGTGTACGAAAGTTGCTGAGATCGTGCATAGCATCGGGAGCGTGGCAGAACTAAATTTCGTCGAACGAAACTAATTTCATCGAACACTCCTTCGTCGAACTGAATCCCATTTCATCAACCGCAACCGTCAGGATCGTGGCAGAAACCAATTTCGTCGAACGAAACTTATTTCGTCGATCGCGCGTTCATCGAGCGGAATCAAAGTTCGTCGAACGCAGGTTCGTCAACCAAAATTTCGTCGAGCGCAGGTTCAGTTCATCGAACGAAAACTCCTTTTGTCGAACGCCTTCAGAGTTCGTCGAACGCACTTTCCTTTCGTCGGACGCAGTTTCCTTCAGATTTCGTCGAACGCAGGTTCCTTCAGGTTTCGTCGAGCGCCTTCAGATTTTGTCGAACGCAGGTTCCTTCAGGTTTCGTCGAGCGCCTTCAGATTTCATCGAACGCAGTTTCCTTCAGATTTCATCGAATGCCTTCACATTTCGGCGAATGCCATCTCAGCGGTTTCCTTCTCATCGGTTGTTAACGCTGGGCGTTAACAACTAATGCGAGCGTTAGCACACTTTCCATAGAGTCGTCTCCAATCTGTTTTCTACCTATGGAGTATTGCACCTATAGTTCCTGCACACTCTAAACACATGATAAGCAAGATCAAATACAATTTGGGATTTGTTATTCTCAAACAAAGGGATGTGACACACATGTCCAACAATCTCCCCCTTTTGATAATAACAAATCCTCTTAGCAAGAAATCATTAAAGGTGATTATAGAATATGATAAGCGAGATAATAGTGCAACTATAGCATTTGATATGCATAATAATGTGCATACTCCCCCTATCTTAATGCTCCACTACATAAATGCAATTTATGTTTTACTCCCCCTAAATGATTGATTACATGAATTAGTATCCCCGTATTCTTCTATATTTCTCCAATATAGATTTCTACAATTAATCTCCCCCTTTTGGTATTATCAAAAGAAGGTAGGGTGAGGGTAGTAAGGAGGCATTTCTTATAAATGATAAAGCATGATCGAGCTTTTGTAATATAGATAATGATAAAGATTTTAAGTATAATATATATATATGAGATTTCAAATAAAAAGATAAGAGTTGTAAGCAAGCCGATGATTATAAGAAACATCTTTTAGTAAGCATGAAAAGCATAAGTAATAATATGAGTTTTAAGTTCAAAATGTAAAGATGTTTTAACTTTTTGAAATCTCATAGTTTTACATAAAATACCAAGCATGAAAATGAACATATCAAAAAAAATATACTACATTGTTACTTAATTTTAAGTTCAATAGATACCAAAACATTGTAGAGAGCATGCTAGGCTATCTAGTGCATTTATTATATAAAGAGTAGTATAGATAAAGCATTAGAATCCAATACTCATGAGAAGAAGTGTTATGAAAGATAATGATGTGCACATAAGTGTATTTTGGGCAATGGTAACAATTGTTTTAAATCACAAAATACAAGGCATATGTAAAGTAAAGTGCACAATAAAACACAAGTAAATTAACTTTCACACACTTTAATGCACACTATTTTATAAAAAGTGGTGTATTAATCAAGGGTTGCACAAGACACTTTACTATTCTTTCCAAGGTGCTCAACCTCACAATGCTTATAAAGACTTATTAGGAGATTCAAGTAGTGTTTGGTGGAGTTATATTTGTCTACATATATAAATTTTTTGTTCACATTTGTGCGACAACATTCTCCGAATACACTTGTTTTGCAAACCCACAATTTTTGAAACTTAACCACTTTTCAAAATTTCATAAGTGCAATTCAAATGTAGTGTAGGTAATAAACTTATGCAAGTTTTAATTATTGTACAAATACAATACACAAACACGCATTTTTAGATTTAAACACACATGTTGATTGCCAAAATAAGTGAGTGAAAGGTATCACTATCAATCATAATACATTTACTCATACTTAGAGGCATGCTGAGCTTGGTTCTACACATATTTTTCAATACAATTGATTCACTTTAAATAGATATATAAAAGCATTGTAAACAAAACAATGTTCATAATAATTTGAAGGAATAAATGTTAACATTGTAGATAATTCTAAATAATAGAATTCATTCATGCTTGATATTAACAATAAAGAACATACAGTTTTTTTGTTGTTTTGAAATTTTTTAATGAAATAAAAATAGAAAAATCACAAAAGTATATTTTTGTATTTTTGAATTTTGAATTTTTGTAGCTGATTATCTAAAATATAAATTAAAACAAAGATAATAAATGTCAGAAAATCAAAAAACAAATTTCATATTTTAAGTATTTTTAGAAATTTTAAAAATCAGAAAATTTCAACACCCACGCTAACGCCGACGTTAGGGCTAACGCTGGAAACAGTACATGATTTTTTGAGAATTTTAAAAATCTGATTTTTGATATTTATTAAGTGTCATTAGAGTAGTCTTACGCAGAAATTTTGTAATTTTTGGAGATGTCTTGATTGCTCAAATTGCATAAAACATTAGCATTTTACAAGTTATTCACCCTAAGAAGTCTAAGACTCCTAATTCCAACCTTAACATTTGAAACCTTGCATCGGGAAGAGGTTTAGTAAATATATCAGCAAGTTGAGAGTCCGTGCCAATGAAACTTATCCTAACATTTTCCTTTTTAATGTGATCCCTTATGAAATGATGACGCACATCTATATGTTTGGATCTAGAGTGGTGTACCGGATTATTTGTGAGATCAATGGCACTTTTGTTGTCACATTTTAATTCTATAAGTTTTAGATGAAAACCAAAGTCCTCTAAAGTTTGGCTCATCCATAGAGCTTGTGCACAACAACTCCCTAATGCAATGTATTCAGCTTCCATGGTGGAGAGTGCAACCGAATTTTGTTTCCTACTAGACCATGCAACTAATGAAGGTCCTAGAAAATGACAAGTACCACTAGTGCTTTTTCTATCAAGTGAAAGCGTAGTCCGAATCGGAGTAGCCGTGAAGTGTAAATGAATTATTGTGCGGGTACCATAATCCTAATCTAGATGACCCAATAAGATATCTAAAAATTCGTTTTACCGCTCTTAAATGAGATTCTTTTGGATTGGCTTGAAATCGAGCACATAAGCATACGACAAACATAATATTGGGTAGAAATTCCCAATTCATCTTTTCCTAATTTAAGTGATGCACTCATTAGTGTAGAAGCATGTTTGAGGTTTTCAAATCCAAGACGCTTAAGCATATCATAGACATATTTGGTTTGATATATAAATATACCATCATTTCTTTGTGATATTTGAAAACCAAGAAAATAAGAAAGTTCTCCTACTAGACTCATTTCAAATTCATTTTTCATCACTTTAATAACTTCTTTACACAACTCTTCATTAGTAGATCCAAAGATTATATCATCAATATATATTTGCAAAATAATTAAATCATCATTATAATGTTTAATGAAGAGAGTATTATCGGCACTTCCCATAATAAAATCTTGCTTTAATAAAAATGATGTAAGTCTTTCATACCATGCACGGGGCGCTTGTTTTAAACCATAAAGCACTTTTTCTAGTTTATAAACATGATTGGGAAATTTTTCATTAATAATACCGGGGGGTTGTTCAACATAAACTTCTTCTTTTATGAACCCATTGAGAAAAGCACTTTTTACATCCATTTGAAATAGTTTTACTCTTTTAAAGCTTGCAAATGCTAGAAAAATTCTAATGGATTCCAACCTAGCAACGGGTGCAATAGTCTCATCGAAATCTATCCCCTCGATTTGTGAATATCCTTGTGCTACTAAGCGTGCTTTATTCCTAGTGATTATAGACTCACCATCTAATTTATTTTTAGAAATCCATTTTACACCTACAACCGGGTGATTAGATGGTCTTTCTACTAATTTCCAAACATTACGTCGCTCAAATTGTTCTAACTCTTCATTCATAGCCAAAAACCAAAATTCATCATTTAAAGCGGTAGAAACGGTTTTTGGTTCAATTTTGGAAACAAAATAGATATTTGAATATGATTCATGAAGAGAAGAGCGAGTTCTTACCCCGATGGATGGTTCACCTATTATTAATTCTTGTGGATGATCCTTTGTGAATTTCAAGGCACTTGGAGGTACATATTCATCTTCCTTGGCCTCCTCTTCTTCTTTTTTGGAAGATTCCTCATCACCATGCTCCAAAGGTTGTAAGAGATCATCCTCGTTACCTGCGGAAAGTTTTTCTACAAAAGGAACAAACTCATCAAATTTTACATTTATTGACTCTTCAACTCTACTAGTTCTTTTATTAAAAATTCTATAAGCTTTACTAATTGAAGAGTACCCAAGAAAAGTTCCTTCATCACAATTTTCATCAAACTTTCCCAAGCTATCTTTTGTATTCAAAATTAAACATTTACAGCCAATAACTTTGAAATAAGATACATTAGACTTCTTTTGAAAATAGAGTTCATATGGTGTGAGATTAAGAGATGGGCGAAGCATGATTCTATTCATAACATAACATGATGTATTTACGGCTTCGTCCCAAAAGGACTTAGGTAATTTATATTCACATAACATAGTGCGTGCTAGTTCTTGAAGTGTCCTATTCTTTCTTTCTACAACACCATTTTGTTGTGGTGTGCGTGGTGCAGAGAACTCATGTTTAATGCCTAACATATCACAAAAGGATGTAAATTTTTCATTTTCAAATTCTCCTCCATGATCCGAGCGAATGCATTTAATTTTAAATCACTTTCATTTTGAATTCGAGTACATAATTTTGCAAACTCACAAAACGCATCTGATTTGGAAGAGAGAAATAATGTCCAACAATATCTTGAAAAATCATCTATTAAAACATATGTATATAATCTACCACCAAGACTTGCAGTGCTAACGGGACCAAAAAGATCCATATGAATTATTTGCAAGGGTCTTGTAGTAGAAATGAAATTTTTAATTTTGAAAGAGGATCTAGAGAATTTACCTTTTTGACATGGTGAACAAAGTGAAGGTAAAGTTCCATTTAACCTAGGCAATCCTCTAATTAAATTACTTTTGGCAAGTTTTACAATGAGCTTTGTGCTAGCATGCCCTAGTATTCTATGCCAAAGATCTAATTCATCATTTTTAGTGATAAAACATTTTATAGATGATTTAGAAAGATCATGAAAAGAAACTAGATAAACATTATGTATTCTTGGTGCATTTAGTAAAATATCTTTTGTAGTATGATTAGATATTTTGCATAGATTAGTGGAAGATTCAAATAACACATCTAATCCTTTATCAAATAATTGGCTAATAGAAATTAAATTGTGTTTTAATCCTTTCACATAAAGAACATTAGATATAGTAAAGGATTTTTACCAACTGTACCAATTCCCATTATCCTTCCTTTTCCGTTATCAACAAACATCACGATCCCTCCTTTCTTCTTTTCTAGGCTAAGGATCTTTGCATTATTGCCCGTCATGTGCTTGGAGCATCCTGAATCCAAGTACCACACATCTTCATTGTCCTTAGCCTACCTGCACATCTAGAAAGAAGATGAGAGTAAAGATCCGGATACCCAAGTGGAACAACTCATAGAATAAGTGGAAGCCTTAGGTACCCAAATTTGTTTTAAAGTATTTTGTTTTATTTTCCTGCAAGAACTAGATGTGTGACCTAACCTATAACAGTTTGCACACAGAATAAAGGGGGTTGAGACCCTTTTCTGGAATTTTTTCTTGCTGGATGAAATTGGATTTATAGAAGAAAAACATTTTGAAAAAGAAAATTCAGGCTTCTTGTATGAGGTGCTAACGCCGGCTTTAATGGCTAGCGCCGGGCTGTAGCCCTCTCCTCGATATCCGAGCCCAAATTTTCCAGAACCATGGCACTGGATCCCTAAAATCATTTCCAGTGATTTTTGGCCTATTCCAAATTTTTTAATGGCCATGGTGAGATCATGAACTTGTGCTTTAAGTGAAGAATTTTCTTTCACAAACATGACACACCTATTTTCAAAACATTTTGTATTATTTTTGATTTGCAAAAGTGAGGCTTCTAATTTCCTTTCTAATTCCCCCTTCTCTTTTGTAAGAGTTTTGGCATGAGAGAGGGCTTTAGAAAGTGACTCTTCAATATCTTTTGCCAATTTAGTGGAGTGATCACACTCTTGGCAAGAAACCTTTCTCTTTTCTAAAATAATTAATTTTTTGGAAAGCTTTTGATTTTCTTTAATAAGAGATTCATTTTCACGATTCAATAAAATACTCATATTTTTATCAAAAGCTTTGCAAGTTTCAAGGAATTCATTAAAGTGTTCATCATAAGTCGGAGGAGTTACCTCAGTGTCGCTAAGAACACTAGTGTCGTCACCGTCATTTCCATGTCCCATGATGCACATGTTTACTTCCTCATCTTCGCTTGATGATGACCCACTTGATTCTTCGGAGGAGGAGGAGGAGTCTTCCCATGTTCTAGCTTTTAGCACCTTCCTCTTCTCCTTCCCTTTGTGCCTCTTTCCTTCTTCTCCTTCATGAACTTTGGGCACTGGCTCTGAATGTGCCCGATCTTCCTACAGTGAAAGCATTCCGGTGGAGGACTCTCTTCTTCATCGTCGCTCTACTTTTCCTTCTTTGAGGATGACCCTTTCCATCTTGCATCCTTTTGGATAAATTTCTGGAAAGTGTTTCTCCTTTCCGTATTTCGCATGAACTTTTGGATGTTCTTCACCAAAAGGCTTTCTTCATCTTCATCCTCATCCTCTTGGCACTCCTTTTTTATTTTAGTGGCAACGCCTTCTTCTTTGGCTCCTTGTTGTATTCATCATATTAGATTTTGAGTTCTACCTCATGGGTTTTGAGATTCCCAATGAGGCTCTCAACTTGGAGTGTTCTTAGATTGTGCGATTCTGAAATGGCTGTCACCTTCGGGTTGAATTTTGGTGGAAGGGAACGAAGAATCTTTCGTACCATGTCACAGTTGGAGAAGGTCTTTCAAAGAACTTTGGAGGCATTGACGATCTTGGTGAAGCGCGTGTACATGGCATCAAAATCTTCACTTTCATCCATCCAGAATTTTTCATATTCTGACTCAAGTTGGAAAAGCTTTGAATCTTTAACCTGCGATGTACCGTCATGAGTAACTTCCAAATGATTCCAAATTTCATATGCAGTAGTACATGCAGAAATTCTATTAAATTCATTTCTATCTAACGCACAAAATAAAGCATTCATGGCCTTGACATTATTTTTGCATTTTGGCTTATCCCTATCATCCCATTTATCTTTTGGTTTATCTAAAGTTATCTCTCCAACTTCAATTGTAGGAGGAGAGTATTCCTCTTTTACCATATTCCATACCTCAATATCTAGGTTCATAAGAAAACATATCATCCTATTTTTCCAGTAATTATAATATGACCTGGTAAATAGTGGAGGTCTACTAATTCACTGACCCTCAGAAAAAGCGAGATCATAAGACGCCATTATTCCTGGTTTTTAAATCGTTTGGAATAACCTCGCTCTGATGCCACTTGTTGGATCGATTGGCGCCCTTAGAGGGGGGGGGGGTGAATAAGGGAATAAAATTCTTTATAAATTTTTAGACAATTTACTAAATTGTTTAGAGTAAATTAAAACGAAATAACAATTTAACTTAAAGGAAGAAACAAATGTAATTTGCAATTTTATAACTTATGCCAAATAATAGAAATCAAGTAAACACAAAAAGAGATATGATTATATTATATAAAAAAGGTGTTTACATAAATTTGATTTCAATATCGCTAGAAATCGGAGGCGTACAAAGTAAAACAATTTTTCCTTTTCTATACCGACTTGTATCCCCACAAACCGGTTGGCTTTAGCCTATCCTTCCCCGGATATGGCCTCAAGCCGCTATAGCCAATCCTTCTCAGGATATGGCCTCGAGCACCCCCTAGATCTAATCTCCTAGACCTAGTCGCCAACTCACGCGGTGAATTACCCCCTAAGCCGCGCAAGGACCTAGTCGCCAACACAAGGCAAATTATCTATACGGTTACAAAATGGAATGAAATGTAAATAATGATAACAATTATAAAAACACCTTATATGAGATCTTCTGAAGTTGATCGTTGTACTATGAGCGTGGTCGAAGCGATCGTACTTCGGATGTAGTGTGACATAGTCCTCCTCCAGAATACTCCTTAAGCTTTTAGTGGGAGATCCATCTTCGGCAGCATAACAATAATGGAGTTTTGGCACAAGTATTATCTCTGGAAGCTCTCTCAGATCTCCGGAATGAAGGCTTCGAAAATCATCTCTGAGCAAAACAAAATCAGGTCTTTAAATAGAAACTGGAGCTAACGCGTGGCGTTAAGGGTTAACGCCAGCGTTAGTGAACGTGTACGGCAGTTGCTGAGATCGTGCATAGCGTCGGGAGCGTGGCAGAACCAAATTTCATCGAATGAAACTAATTTCGTCGAACTCGCCTTCGTTGAATGGAATCCCATTTCGTCAACCGCAACCGTCAGGATCGTGGAAGAAACCAATTTCGTCGAACAAAACTTATTTCGTCGAACGCGCGTTTGTCGAACGAAATCAAAGTTCGTCGAACGCAGGTTCGTCAAGCGAAATTTCATCAAGCGCAGGTTCAGTTCATCGAACGGAAACTCCTTTCGTCTAACATCTTCAGAGTTCGTCGAACGCACTTTCCTTTTATCAGACGAAGTTTCTTTCAGATTTCGTCGAACGCGGTTTCCTTCAGGTTTCGTCGAGCGGCTTCAGATTTTGTCGAACGCAGGTTCCTTCAGGTTTCATCATGTAAGACCCCATTTTTTCTTTCTTTCAAACACCCGGGTCTTAGGCCCAGAACCGCCGCTTTGCGGTGACAACTTCACTCGGAAAGGTCGCCACTACAAAATGCCGA
This sequence comes from Dactylorhiza incarnata, assembly GCA_033032865.1. Taxonomy (NCBI): domain Eukaryota; kingdom Viridiplantae; phylum Streptophyta; class Magnoliopsida; order Asparagales; family Orchidaceae; genus Dactylorhiza; species Dactylorhiza incarnata. Next base: position 9,352,452 of record JAWHQI010000068.1, read on the forward strand.
TCCTGCCGGCCAAATTGATCACAAAGAAAAGCGCATTAAAGAAGACAAGTCCACAAAATCAACATTAAATATAAATGTCCACATGATATAACTGAATAAAAGAAAACAAGGGTTACAATAATAAAGGGCTCATGCCCTGTACATCAAAACTTCACTACAAGATCACTCGCGGAAGCTAACTACTAAACACTCACAGATCCTGAAAATGGAGCTCTTGTACCACACTAGCCCGCCTCCATCTGCACCGGCCTCAGATGTTGTTGCGTCTCCTCGATCCCCTAAAATGATATGGTCCACCGACCGTTATTCAAAAAGAATAAGCCTTATGTTCCCCACCCCACCCCCAATGGATCCTAGGCACCGTGCGGGAGGATGAAGCGGAGGACAGCAAGGGGTATAACAAAGAGCAGGTGACAGTGGATAATCTACAGGAAGAGTTCTACCGCTATTCAAGTGTGTATATACATAATTGAAGCAGACAAAGAGCATAGAAAGAGCAGGTAAAGAGTAAGTAATGTGCAGTAAGTAAAGACAATAGTAATTGAAAAGTAACCATTGATTTATAGGAATGCCCATACAAACCTATAGACCAAGGGGTCTTTTAGCAAGGCCTATCGTATAATAAGTCCCATAACCGACTTATATGATAGGGGTAGGGGTTGAAATGCAATATTATGCAATGACAGGCAAGGTATGCAGATATGCTATGTTCATACAAGTGCAACTAACCCACTTCGACTCTATGCGCATAGACCTTTAGTTCCCCCATTTTGGAGCTAGCTAGACTCCCAGGATACTCCCGTAGTGGAAAACGGAAGCGGTGGATTAGGCCTCGCCCACCTCAAGGTTGGTATTCACACTACCCTACCTAGACCTATCGTACGCCTCAACGCAAAACCGCAGAGCATCTGCGTACTCTTACTGGCTGGACCACCAGACTTTCAAGGCTAAGTGCAAATTGCACACTTGTCGAGTCAACGTATTGACGTCGGTGTGAATGACCGTCCAATACCGGAGACCCACCACCTTCATGCACATGCAACATGTTTTACTATATCCTGAGCCATAAATTTCCCGACCTAACCTGCCCGTCATCATAACCTTCTGAGCCACCGGCTCCCCGGACCAACCCGTCCGCACAACAACATTACTGAGTCACAAGCTCACTAGACTAACTAGTCTGCTGCTACAACCACCGAGCCTACCGCTCATACAACCAAACCAACTAACCTCCCGTAACTATGGGGTGTGGGTGTGTGCGTTATTACGTTCATCTTGTACATCAACTTATCCCTACAATTTATGGTTAATCATGGACTTCCCGAGGATTACACTGTAAGGGGCTCGCTACGGTACTTCGAACTATGATGGGATGACACCCCAAAGTTCCCTATCTCAAGACACTCAGTGTTGTTGGTATCTACCCGTAAGGATACCCTCCTCGTCATTACTCTTGGATTAGCCCTAAGTGACTTATGACTTTCCAAGACGATCTTTCGTCAACCCCGAGTGCAACTTACCTCTAACTCACCAAGCACACCTTTATCATCTATAATCCTTCTTGTTGACCATCATACCTTCTCAACTAAACTTGGTAAACCACTTACCTCCCATTCCCTCCTAAGGATCCACTTGATTCTCAAATTTCACAGTTTTACTATACGCAGACCAAATCAGTTATATGACGCTCACAACAAGAGGTACTCCAACTATTCATCCAACTGACCCAAGCTATTTACTGGAGGTCTATAATGATGTTATAAGACTAATTACAGAGAATCATATTTTTCCCTAATTAATTAATATTTATTTTAATTTCTCCAAACATCTGCCATGTATGAAAATGAACATGAAGTGTAAGTAAATCTTACGATATGGCTCTCCAAAAATTATGATAAATCTATGGTGACTAAATAACATCAGAAACAACATATCATATTTTTACAGTAAAAAATTCTCCTCTACTTTAATTATTTATCATCTTTCCAAAATCATAGTTTTATGAAGGAACCACCAAAAAGATCAACACTAAAATTATGGGAAAATTACCAAGCTTTTGTATTCATCAGAAAAGGCTACTGACTAAGTTTCAGGATTTAAGGAAATTATTTTCTCACTAAATTAAATACTTCAAGAAAACCTCAAATTAAATAAATTATGAAGTAGCCTACTGATTTAAGTCTTCAAAAATTCTATTAAAATTCACAGAGCTTCCTAATGTTTTGAAAGGTCCTATCACCAATTTGAACAATTTAACAATGAGTTTTGGACCCTCAAATATTTTTCCTAAGTTTAAATCAAAACAAGTGCCTTGTGAAAGAAGTACTGATTAAATCATTTAATAAAATTCACAAAAATTACCAGAGGTCCAAGACATGATTATAAGGGCACAACCAGAGTTTCATCATCATCCAAGACTTTTTATGCATGAAAATGCTTCTTATAAGAAGTTTCCCTAAAGGGGTTATGTCCTAATTCAAAGGGAATATTGGCTCCTAAAATTCTTATAAAATTACCCAGTGCCTATTTACACTCTATGAATCTATCCACCAAGTTTCATAACCATCAAGGGAATTTTGACCACATGGCCTTCACAAGGTCCTAAATGCACACATAGGAATAGAACTAGGGTTCTAGGGCTTAACCACCTCCACACCACCCCATATCACTCATGGAGGTGTCTTAGGTGATTTTAAACCAGTTACCAAGGTTTCACTTCATGGTGATGAGTTTTGACCACCATACCCCAAGGTAAACACCATACCCTAACTTTGACCCTATTTGTCCTAACATGGGTTTACACCACCCCATATCACTCATGGAGGTGTCTTAGGTGATATGATGTGTGTGTAGGTATAATTAGACAATGTTTCAAATCTCAAGTCCATATCATTTCCCAATCAAAAGTTATTCAAGAAATGGTGGTTGTCCAACACTAGGGACCAGCCCCACCAAAATGGACCTAGAGGGACCTACATAACTCCTTTTGGGGTGAAATCAATTTTAAAATAAAGTAGACTTTAAGGGATACAACTTTGGTGTTGACCACTTTTTTTGTAAAGGGCCCTAAGTATTTTTAATAATTAAATCTAAGTACAACAAAATATATGACAGAAATCATATAAACAATTAATTATATAACTGTTTCTGCGTTCGACGAAAATTAAACTGAGCTCGACGAAAGCAGAGCAAACTGCGTTCGCCGAAAGTTAATTCGTTGGACTAATATACTTAATAACAGCGCTCGACTAACTTAACGCAGAACTGCGTTCGATGAAACCTTACAAAATCTGCGTTCGACGAAAGCCGAACAACTCTGCGTTCGACGAAATCTGAACAAAGCTGCGTTCGACTAATTTTATTCCAGATAAACGAATTAAATGATATAACGTAAACAGTATATTATTTAATATAAGATCTTGTACAAATCTTGTAGCACCTTTGGACGGTATCAGACCATCTTCTTCCTCTAGTCAACAGCTGGGATCAACCGCGCCTGGGCTGCCTTCCTCCTTGTTTTCCCGGCCACCTAAGCGCCGTCCTGGCCAACCAATGCCACCACAATCTTCGTCGAGGTGGTGGCTGGCGATTAACGGTGGTTGGCCGGCCGGAAGTGGCCGGAACAGGGATTTAGGTCGGGATTTAAGCTCCAACAATGGAGCTCTCGGCCTACCAGATTGGGGCCAATTGGTCCCCAATCCTTGCGGCCAACTCGATAAGATCTATCCATTGAGATAGAGGAGAAGAACCAGACCCCTAGTAGGGCTTGATGGTGGTTTTCTTCCCGGATTTGCCATGGCCGACCACCCTACTCGAGCTCCTCGCCGATCTCCCAATTCTCCACCAAATGCGACGATCTAAGACTCGATTTCAACTGACATCCCTCTTCTGAAGGTGATGGAAGGGTCAATTTGAGGAGGCAAAGGCTTAATGGTGGAGTGCCATTAATGGCCATTTCGGTTTCACTTGAAACCTTTTGAATCCTCCACCAGATGGCATGGGAAAGGTTGTAAAACATCTTAGAATTTGATGGGGAGATTAATGGAGGGTGTGGGGAGATGAATGGGGGTCAATTTGCCTTGAATGCCATGAATTCACCTTGAATGGCCACTTTCTCTCTCTTCAAATTGGGGGAAACTCCCAAATTCTCTCTCATGGCCGACTCTCTCCAAATTGAATGGCCACCTCAGCAACATTCAATCCCCATTAGGTGGTGGACCACCTTAATTGGGTCTAGCCCAAGTGGATTGGGTCCAATTTGGGCAAATTAGATCATTTTGACCTAAATTAGGGCAAGGGTAAATTGGTCAAATTGCAAGTCCCATGATGGGGCTTTTTGGTCCATTAGGCTTCTAGTACCCATATAAGGGTAGTGGCAGGTTCAATTTGGCATGGTGGGGGCCAATTGACCTTAGTTGACTTAGTTTGACCAATTTTAGAATTAGGGTTGACTTTGGTCTAATTGGCCTCTTAGGTTGACCCCAATGGGTCACTGGTGCTTCAAGGAGACCTCTAATGGTTTTGGGATGATATTGTGGGGTCAAGGTTCAAGGTGGGGCACTAAAGTCCAACCCTATACTTGTTAACTGGAAATTACTATTTGCAGACCACATGGGTTTTCTCCTTCTCACCTATGTTCACAAGGCCTTGAGCTCTTCCTATGGTTTTGTCATGACCTAGTCATGACAAAACCAACTTAGGGGTCTAGATGTTTGGGGGATGTTACAAATCCCAATAAACAAAAAGAATAATTTCGTCCTCGAAATTCAGGTTAGGCTTGCGGGGTTTTCACCGAGAGTGACTGAACGTAACATCCCCTAAGAATTGAAACTATTCTTGGCTCGAAGAGCATCGACTATCTCTGCCACACTAGCTCTAGTGGCTCCCAGGTGTGCTCCTCCTGTCCATATATTTACAACATGATTTTTACTTACGGAATCTTCTTGCGTCGCAAGACTTGCACTGACGTATCGTCTATCCTGACCGGGGTGACCTAGCTACCTTGGTCAATCTATCCTCGATCTTCCACTCAAACCTGGGCAAATTCTTATGCCTCTAAAGATTTCTTCACACATTCAATTTCTTACTCCTTTAGGTGCGTCCGAGTAATCACTCATCTCTACTCTACAACTTTTCCAGTTCTTCCTACTAATAGAACTAATCAAATCGTCTAGCGTCCCAACCATCCTTAAATTTTAATGGGGGCACTTGTGAGCCTTTATGAGTAAATGTTAACCAACCACAATTAGTATCCATGTTGGTAAGATGACTCCCAATCTTTTTCTATGTGCAGTTTGATTCATAAGGTATACGGGTAAAATTTTTTGAAACCCTAAGATTTTTCACAAGTCAAGTTCATCAAGAGAATATCTTCATGTTTATTTCACCAAAATCTTATCACTTCCACATATGCTAGTCTTGATCACTTTCGGATGATCCTAAGTAAGATAAACCTAGATTGTTCTAATCATAGTAAACTCAAACACTATATTCTAATTCAAAATAGTCATCGTCTAAGATCTTTGGTTATTCATCATCATAGCTCCCAAGGTATAAGGCTATTATTGTAATTAAGATTCTCTACCATGATAAGGTGTGATTTTTAACAACCCATATGTTAATCACTTCCGAATGCCCTAAACCTCAAGAACTGTCAGATACAACTACAACTTGTAAGACCTAGTTTCCGTCCTCAAGTTCTATACTAGGACATTGACATCCTTAAGTGATTAATCCTGGCGACTTTACATTTCCAATGATTCAACTAGGGTCAAGCTGTTGTTCTATCTACGATGACTATCCATTGCCTTAGTAATACTATGGATCATTATTCTGAACATATTGTTACACCACCTCATCTTTGTCCAAGTAACATTAAATAAGATCGACTTCAAAATCATCATATTCCCGACATAGCACTTGCTAAATTAGATCTAAGGGACACCCAAGTCAGTAACTAATTTGCCCAATAAACAAAAGGTAAGCCCCAATAAACAAAAGATAAGCCCCAATAAACAAAAGATAAGCCACTATCTATTTTTGGCTAAGTATCTTGAATATCACCAAGTTATATTCGTCCCAAGTTTGCGAACAATTCTTAGGGCACACGACCTTAGACTTGGGGTTCGATCTTGAGGCTCATTGGTATACTCCATTCTTTAGACTATTCTAGGTCCCCTTTACGACAACCTTATCAGGGTCAACTTGTGTCCCAATCCCAAACGGGTCTCTTCTGAACTTGAATTCTTATCTGAACCTCAGTGTTTAGTGTGATGGTTGTCTCAATGTAATCATGTCACCGGTACGAGGGTTGAGTCTACGAGTCCCACACTATTCTGCTTATGTGTCAATCTCTCTTTCTCTAACCTCTTTGGGGTATCCTCGTACCTTCACCAAAGTTATACCTATAGTCTGTTTCAGACTAGGGCTTGCATGGTATAAATTATCATGGTAAGTCACGTGTCCTAGTGGAGTTTAAATCTAACTCGTTATCTAAGGGACTATTTAATGAGATCTTTGCAGCCAGAGGTATTCCCTGCAAGGGGGCAAGCTTCACCACAGGCTACAAAAGAAAACTTGACACTCGTAGGGGAAAACTGACCAAGAAGATTCAGTTAAAAGTGGACCTTTTTTCAATGTGATTCCCATATGGGCACACCACTGCTTCCGCTGCTTGTTTGTCCTCAAACTAAGCTCGCGCGGGGGTGGCCCAGGGTTTGTGGACTTCTTTTCTTCGGATCGAGGTTTGCTCTGATACCACTTGTAAGACCCCCTTTTTTTCTTTCAAACACCCGGGTCTTAGGCCCAGAACCGCCGCTTTGCGGTGACACCTTCACTCGGAAAGGTTGCCACTACAAAACGCCGATCCTGCCGGCCAAATCGATCACAAAGAAAAGCGCATTAAAGAAGACAAGTCCACAGAATCAACATTAAATATAAATGTCCACATGATTTAACTGAATACAAGAAAACAAGGGTTACAATAATAAAGGGCTCATGCCCTGTACATCAAAACCTCACTACAAGATAACTCGCAGAAGCTAACTACTAAACACTCACAGATCCTGAAACTGGAGCTCCTGTACCAAACTAGCCCGCCTCCATCTACACCGGCCTCTGATGTTGTTGCGTCTCCTCGATCCCCTAAAATGATATGGTCCAGCGACCGTTAGTGAAAAAGACTAAGCCTTATGTTCCCCACCCCACCCCCAATGGCTCCTAGGCACCGTGCGGGAGGATGAAGCGGAGGACAGCAAGGGGTATAACAAAGAGCAGGTGTTATTGGATAATCTACAGGAAGAGTTCTACCGCTACTCAAGTGTATATATACATAATTGAAGCAGACAAAAAGCATAGAAAGAGCAGGTAAAGAGTAAGTAATGTGCAGTAAGTATAGACAATAGTAATAGAAAAGTAACCATTGATTTATAGGAATGCCCATACGAACCTGTAGACCAAGGGGTCGTTTAGCAAGGCCTATCGTATAAGAAGTCCCATAACTGACTTATATGATAGGGGTAGGGGTTGTAATGCAATGTTTATGCTATAACAGGGAAGGTAAGCAGTTATGCTATGTTCATACAAGTGCAACTCACCCACTTCGACTCTATGCGCATAGACCTTTAGTTCCCCCTTTTTGGAGCTAGCTAGACTCCCATGATACTCCCGTAGTGGCAAACGGAAGAGGTGTGTTGGTCCTCTCCCACCTCTAGGTTGGTATTCACTTTAACTATCGTACACCTCAAGGCAAAACCGCGGAGCATCTGCGTACTCTTACTGGCTGGACCACCAGACTTTCAAGGCTAAGTGCAAATTCCACACTTGCCGAGTCAACGTATTAACATCGGTGTGAACGACCGTCCAATACCGGAGACCCACCACCTTCATGCACATGCAACATGTTCTACTATATCCTGAGCCATAAATTTCCCGGGCTAACCTGCCCGTCATCATAACCTTCCGAGCCACCGGCTCGCTGGACCAACCCGTCCGCACCAACAACATTACTGAGTCACAAGCTCACTAGACTAACTAGTATGCTGCTACAACCAACGAGCCTACCGCTCGTACAACCAAACCAACTTACCTCCCATAACTACGGGGTGTGGGTGTGGGCGTTATTAAGATCATCTTGTACATCAACTTATCCCTACAATTTATGGTTAATCTTGGACTTCCCGAGGATTACCCTGTAAGGGGCTCGCTACGATACTAGGAACTATGATGGGATGACACCCCAAAGTTCCCTTTATCAAGACACTTAGTGTTGTTGGTATCTACCCATAAGGATACCCTCCTCGTCATTACTCTTAGATTAACCCTAAGTGACTTATGACTTTCCAAGATGATCTTTCGTCGACCCCGAGTGCAACTTACCTCTAACTCACCAAGAAAACCATTACCATCTATAATCCTTCTTGTTGAACATCATACCTTCTCAACTAAACTAGGTAAACCACTTACCTCTCATTCCCTCCTAAGGATCCACTAGATTCTCAAATTTCACAGTTTTACTATACGCAGACCAAATGAGTTATATGACGCTCACAACTAGAGGTACTTCAACTATTCATCCAACTGACCCAAGCTATTTACTGGAGGTCTATCATGATGTTTTAAGACTAATTCCAGGGAATCATATTTTCCCTAATTAATTAATATTTATTTTAATTTCTCCAAACATCTGCCGTGCATGAAAATGAACATGATGTGTAAGTAAATCCTATGATATGGCTCTCGAAAAATTATGATAAATCTATGGTGACTAAATAACATCAGAAACAGCATATCATATTTTTACAGTAAGAAATTCTCCTCAAATTTAATTATTTATCATCTATCCAAAATCATAGTTTTATGAAGGAACCACCAAAAAGATCAACACTAAAATTATGGGAAAATTACCAAGCTCTTGTATTCACCAGAAAAGGCTACTGACTAAGTTTCAGGATTTAAGGAAATCATTTTCTTACTAAATTAAATACTTCAAGAAAACCTCAAATTAAATGAATTATGAAGTAGCCTACTGATTTATGTCTTCAAAAATTCTATAAAAATTCACAGAGCTTCCTAATGTTTTGAAAGGTCCTATCACCAATTTGCACAATTTAACAACGAGTTTTGGACCCTCAAATATTTTTCCTAAGTTTAAATCAAAGCAAGTGCCTTGTGAAAGAAGTACTGATTAAATCATTTAATAAAATTCACAAAAATTACCAGAGGTCTAAAACATGATTATAAGGGCACAACCAGAGTTTCATCATCATCCAAGACTTTTTATGCATGAAAATGATTCGTATAAGAAGTTTCCCTAAAGTGGTTATGTCTTAATTCAAAGGGAATATTGGCTCCTAAAATTCTTATAAAATTACCCAGTGCCTATTTACACTCTATGAATCTATCCACCAAGTTTCATAACCATCAAGGGAATTTTGACCACATGGCCTTCACAAGGTCCTAAATGCACACCTAGGAATAGAACTAGGGTTCTAGGGCTTAACCACCTCCACACCACCCCATATCACTCATGGAGGTGTCTTAGGTGATTTTAAACCAGTTACCAAGGTTTCACTTCATGGTGATGAGTTTTGAGCACCATACCCCAAGGTAAACACCATACCCTAACTTTGACCCTATTTGTCCTAACTTGGGTTTACAAAATACTCAAACAAAACAGTCCCAATTGGGCTGATAATTTTACAAAGGTCATACAGTAACCCTAAGGAGGACCCACCAAAAGTTGGAGGGCATTGGAGGTCATTTGACCCACTAATTAATTATTAGATGACTTATGAAATTATTTCAAAAACCTTAGAAAAGGTTCTCCAAAAAATCCCAACTTTTGATATGATGTGTGTGTAGGTATAATTAGACTATGTTTCAAATCTCAAGTCCATATCATTTCCCAATCAAAAGTTATTCAAGAAATGGTGGTTTTCCAACACTTGGGACCAGCCCCACCAAAATGGACCTACAGGGACCTACATAACTCCTTTTGGGGTGAAATCAATTTTAAAATAAAGTAGACCCTAAGGGATACAACTTTGGTGTTGAACACTTTTTCTGTAGAGGGCCTTAAGTATTTTTAATAATTAAATCTAAGTACAGCAAAATATATGACAGAAATCATATAAACAATTAATTATATAACTGTTTCTGCGTTCGACGAAATTTAAACTGAGCTCGACGAAAGCAGAGCAAACTGCGTTCGCCGAAAGTTAATTCGTTGGACTAATATACTTAATAACAGCGCTTGACTAACATAACGCAGAACTGCGTTCGATGAAACCTTACAAAAGCTGCGTTCGACGAAAGCCGAACAACTCTGCGTTCGACGAAATCTGAACAAAGCTGCGTTCGACTAATTGGATTCCAGATCAATGAATTAAATGATATAACGTAAACAGTATACTATTTAATATAAGATCTTGTACAAATCTTGTAGCACCTTTGGACGGTATCAGGCCGTCTTCTTCCTCCAGTCAACAGCTGGGATCAACCGCGCTTGGGCTGCCTTCCTCCTTATTTTCCCGGCCACCTAAGCGCCGCCCTGGCCAACCAATGCCACCACCATCTTCGTCGAGGTGGTGGCCGGCGATTAACGGTGGTTGGCCGGCCGGAGGTGGCCGGAACAGGGATTTAGGTCGTGATTTAAGCTCCAACAATGGAGCTCTCGGCCTACCAGATTGGGGCCAATTGGGCCCCAATCCTCGCGGCCAACTCGATAAGATCTATCCATTGAGAGAGAGGAGAAGAACCAGACCTCTAGTAGGGCTTGATGGTGGTTTTCTTCCTGGATTTGCCATGGCCGACCACCCTACTCGAGCTCCTAGCCGATCTCCCAATTCTCCACCAAATGCGACGATCTAAGACTCGATTTAAACTAACATCCCTCTTCTGAAGGTGATGGAAGGGTCCATTTGAGGAGGCAAAGGTTTAATGGTGGAGTGCCATTAATGGTCATTTCGGTTTCACTTGAAACCTCTTGAATCCTCCACCGGATGGCATGGGAAAGGTTGTAAAGCATCTTAGAATTCAATGGGGAGATGAATGGAGGGTGTGGGGAGATGAATGGGGGTCAATTTGCCTTGAATGCCATGAATTCACCTTGAATGGCTACTTTCTCTCTCTTCAAATTGGGGGAAACTCCCAATTTATCTCTCCTGGCCAACTCTCTCCAAATTGAATGGCCACCTCAGCAGCTTTCAATCCCCATTAGGTGGTGGACCACCTTAATTGGGTCTAGCCCAAGTGGATTGGGTCCAATTTGGACAAATTAGATCATTTTGGCCTAAATTAGGGAAAGGGTAAATTGGTCAAATTGCAAGTCCCATGATGGGGCTTTTTGGTCCATTAGGCTTCTAGTACCCATATAAGGGTAGGGGCAGGTTCAATCTGGCATGGTGGTGGCCAATTGACCTTAGTTGACTTAGTTTGACCAATTTTAGAATTAGGGTTGACTTTGGTCTAATTGGCCTCTTAGGTTGACCCTAATGGGTCACTGGTGCTTCAAGGAGGCCTCTAATGGGTTTGGGATGATATTGTGGGGTCAAGGTTCAAGGTGGGGCCCTAAAGTCCAACCCTATACTTGTTAACTAGAAATTACTAGTTGCAGACCACATGGGTTTTCTCCTTCTCCCCTATGTTCACAAGGCCTTGAGCTCTTCCTATGGTTTTGTCATGACCTGGTCATGACAAAACCAACTTAGGGGTCTAGCTGTTTGGGGGATGTTACAAATCCAAATAAATAAAAAGAATAATTTCGTCGTCGAAATTCAGGTTAGGCTTGCGGGGTTTTCACCGAGAGTGACAAAGAAAAGCGCATTAAAGAAGACAAGTCCACAGAATCAACATTAAATATAAATGTCCACATGATATAACTGAATAAAAGAAAACAAGGGTTACAATAATAAAGGGCTCATGCCCTGTACGTTAAAACCTCACTACAAGATCACTCGCGGAAGCTAACTACTAAACACTCACAGATCCTGAAACTGGAGCTCCTGTACCAAACTAGCCCGCCTCCATCTACACCAGCCTCTGATGTTGTTGCGTCTCCTCGATCCCCTAAAATGATATGGTCCACCGACCATTAGTCAAAAAGACTAAGCCTTATGTTCCCCACCCCACCCCCAATGGCTCTTAGGCACCGTGCGGGAGGATGAAGCGGAGGACAGCAAGGGGTATAACAAAGAGCAGGTGACAGTGGATAATCTACAAGAAGAGTTCTACCGCTACTCAAGTGTATATATACATAATTGAAGCAGACAAAGAGCATAGAAAGAGCAGGTAAAGAGTAAGTAATGTGCAGTAAGTAAAGACAATAGTAATAGAAAAGTAACCATTGATTTATAGGAATGCCCATACAAACCTGTAGACCAAGGGGTCGTTTAGCAAGGCCTATCGTAGAAGAAGTCCCATAACCGACTTATACAATAGGGGTAGGGGTTGTAATGTAATTTTTATGCTATAACAGGCAAGGTATGCAGTTATGCTATGTTCATACAAGTGCAACTCACCCACTTCGACTCTATGCGCATAGACCTTTAGTTCCCCCTTTTTGGAGCTAGCTAGACTCCCAGGATACTCCCGTAGTGGCTAACGGAAGCGGTGGGTTGGGCCTCTCCCACCTCTAGGTTGGTATTCACTATACCTATCGTACGCCTCAACGCAAAACCGTGGAGCATCTGCGTACTCTTACAGGCTGGACCACCAGACTTTCAAGGCTAAGTGCAAATTCCACACTTGCCGAGTCAACGTATTGACATCGGTGTGAACGACCGTCCAATACCGTAGACCCACCACCTTCATGCACATGCAACATGTTCTACTATATCCTGAGCCATAAATTCCCCGGGCTAACCTGCCCGTCATCATAACCTTCCGAGCCACCGGCTCGCTGGACCAACCCGTCCGCACCAACAACATTACTGAATCACAAGCTCACTAGACTAACTAGTCTGCTGCTACAACCACCGAGCCTACCGCTCGTACAACCAAACCAACTAACCTCCCATAACTACGGGGTGTGGGTGTGCGTGTTATTAAGTTCATCTTGTACATCAACTTATCTCTACAATTTATGGTTAATCTTGGACTTCCCGAGGATTACCCTGTAAGGGCTCGCTACGGTACTAGGAACTATGATGGGATTACACCCCAAAGTTCCCTTTCTCAAGACACTTAGTGATGTTGGTATCTACCCGTAAGGATACCCTCCTCGTCATTACTCTTGGATTAACCCTAAGTGACTTATGACTTTCCAAGACGATCTTTCGTCGACCCCGAGTGCAACTTACCTCTAACTCACCAAGCACACCTTTACCATCTATAATCCTTCTTGTTGACCATCATACCTTATCAACTAAACTAGGTAAAGCACTTACCTCCCATTCCCTCCTAAGGATCCACTTGATTCTCAAATTTCACAGTTTTACTATACGCAGACCAAATGAATTATGTGACGCTCACAACTAGAGGTACTCCAACTATTCATCCAACTGACCCAAGCTATTTACTGGAGGTCTATCATGATGTTATAAGACCGATTCCAGAGAATCATATTTTTCCCTAATTAATTAATATTTATTTTAATTTCTCCAAACATCTGCCGTGTATGAAAATGAACATGAAGTGTAAGTAAATCCTATGATATGGCTCTCAAAAAATTATGATAAATCTATGGTGACTAAATAACATCAGAAACAGCATATCATATTTTTACAGTAAGAAATTCTCCTCTAATTTAATTATTTATCATATATCCAAAATCATAGTTTTATGAAGGAACCACCAAAAAGATCAACACTAAAATTATGGGAAAATTACCAAGCTCTTGTATTCACCAGAAAAGGCTACTGACTTAGTTTCAGGAATTAAGGAAATCATTTTCTTACTAAATTAAATACTTCAAGAAAACATCAAATTAAATGAATTATGAAGTAGCCTACTGATTTATGTCTTCAAAAATTTTATAAAAATTCACAGAGCTTTCTAATGTTTTGAAAGGTCCTATCACCAATTTGCACAATTTAACAATGAGTTTTGGACCCTCAAATATTTTTCCTAAGTTTAAATCAAAACAAGTGCCTTGTGAAAGAAGTACTGATTAAATCATTTAATAAAATTCACAAAAATTACCAGAGGTCTAAATCATGATTATAAGGGCACAACCAGAGTTTCATCATCATCCAAAACTTTTTATGCATGAAAATGCTTCTTATAAGAAGTTTCCCTAAAGGGGTTATGTCTTAATTCAAAGGGAATATTGGCTCCTAAAATTCTTATAAAATTATCCAGTGCCTATTTACACTCTATGAATCTATCCACCAAGTTTCATAACCATCAAGGGAATTTTGACCACATGGCCTTCACAAGGTCCTAAATGCACACCTAGGAATAGAACTAGGGTTCTAGGGCTTAACCACCTCCACACCACCCCATATCACTCATGGAGGTGTCTTAGGTGATTTTAAACCAGTTACCAAGGTTTCACTTCATGGTGATGAGTTTTGACCACCATACCCCAAGGTAAACACCATACCCTAACTTTGACCCTATTTGTCCTAACATGGGTTTACAAAATACTCAAACAAAACAGTCCCAATTGGGCTGATAATTTTACAAAGGTCATACAGTAACCCTAAGAAGCACCCACCAAAAGTTGGAGGGCATTGGAGGTCATTTGACCTACTAATTAATTATTAGATGATTTATGAAATTATTTCAAGAACCTTAGAAAAAGGTTCTCTTAAAAATCCCAACTTTTGATATGATGTGTGTGTAGGTATAATTAGACTATGTTTCAAATCTAAAGTCCATATCATTTCCCAATCAAAAGTTATTCAAGAAATGGTGGTTGTCCAAAACTAGGGACCAGCCCCACCAAAATGGACCTACAGGGACCTACAGAACTCCTTTTGGGGTGAAATCAATTTTAAAATAAAGTAGACCCTAAGGGATACAACTTTGGTGTTGACCACTTTTTCTGTAGAGGGCCCTAAGTATTTTTAATAAATAAATCTAAGTACAGCAAAATATATGACAGAAATCATATAAACAATTAATTATATAACTGTTTCTGCGTTCGACGAAATTTAAACTGAGCTCGACGAAAGCAGAGCAAACTGCGTTCGCCGAAAGTTAATTCGTTGGACTAATATACTTAATAACAGCGCTTGACTAACTTAACGCAGAACTGCGTTCGACGAAACCTTACAAAAGCTGCATTCGACGAAAGCCGAACAACTCTGCATTCGACGAAATCTGAACAAAGCTGCGTTCGACTAATTGGATTCCAGATCAACGAATTAAATGATATAACGTAAACAGTATACTATTTAATATAAGATCTTGTACAAATCTTGTAGCACCTTTGGACGGTATCAGGCCGTCTTCTTCCTCTAGTCAACAGCTGGGATCAACCGCGCCTGGGCTGCCTTCCTCCTTGTATTCCCGGCCACCTAAGCGCCGCCCTGGCCAACCAATGCCACCACCATCTTCATCGAGGTGGTGGCCGGCGATTAACGGTGGTTGGCCGGCCGGAGGTGGCCGGAACAGGGATTTAGGTCGGGATTTAAGCTCCAACAACGGAGCTCTCGGCCTACCAGATTGGGGCCAATTGGTCCCCAATCCTTGCGGCCAACTCGATAAGATCTATCCATTGAGAGAGAGGAGAAGAACCAGACCTCTAGTAGGGCTTGATGGTGGTTTTCTTCCCGGATTTGCCATGGCCGACCACCCTACTCGAGCTCCTCGCCGATCTCCCAATTCTCCAACAAATGCGACAATCTAAGACTCGATTTCAACTGACATCCCTCTTCTGAAGGTGATGGAAGGGTCAATTTGAGGAGGCAAAGGCTTAATGGTGGAGTTCCATTAATGGCCATTTCGGTTTCACTTGAAACCTCTTGAATCCTCCACCGGATGGCATGGGAAAGGTTGTAAAATATCTTAGAATTCAATGGGGAGATGAATGGAGGGTGTGGGGAGATGAATGGGGATCAATTTGCCTTGAATGCCATGAATTCACCTTGAATGGCCACTTTCTCTCTCTTCAATTTGGGGGAAACTCCCAATTTCTCTCTCCTGGTCGACTCTCTCCAAATTGAATGGCCACCTTAGCAGCATTCAATCCCCATTAGGTGGTGGACCACCTTAATTGGGTCTAGCCCAAGTGGATTGGGTCCAATTTGGGCAAATTAGATCATTTTGACCTAAATTAAGGCAAGTGTAAATTGGTCAAATTGCAAGTCCCATGATGGGGATTTTTGGTCCATTAGGCTTCTAGTACCCATATAAGGGTAGGGGCAGGGTCAATTTGGCATGGTGGGGGCCAATTGACCTTAGTTGAGTTAGTTTGACCAATTTTAGTATTAGGGTTGACTTTGCTCTAATTGGCCTCTTAGGTTGACCCCAATGGGTCACTGGTGCTTCAAGGATACCTCTAATGGGTTAGGGATGATATTGTGGGGTCAAGGTTCAAGGTGGGGCCCTAAAGTCCAACCCTATACTTGTTAACTAGAAATTGCTATTTGCAGACCACTTGGGTTTTCTCCTTCTCGCTTATGTTCACAATGAAAGTGGAGGTCAGATCTTAAGTTACTCTAGAGGGGGGTGAATAGAGTATTAAAACTTTTTGTTTAGTTTTATAGCGGAATTTAAAAATACTGAGTAAATATATATGTAATCAGTGAGAGTGAAAGATAAAGACAAGAGTAATAACAAGCACACAGCACAAGCACACAGAAAATAAACAAGCACAGAAGACACAAGGAGCTATAGTAGTTCCCCAGTAAATCTGGGTATGTCTACTCTTCTACCACCCTTGGTAGGAATCCACTAGGAGGGTTGATAAGGTGCCCAGGCACCAAGGGGTTTTTGATAAGGTGTCCACACACCAATAAGCTTTTGATAAGGTGCTTAAAACCACACATGGATTTTTTGATAAGGTGTCTTGCCACCACTGGGTAAACTTTTTAAGGGAGTATTAACCCTGTACAGGATGAGATAAAAGGTATAGAGTGTTCTTCTCTGTTAATGATCTGAGAGAAGACAAAAGGTGTTAAAGCTGAAAGCTCCCCCTGTCTGTTGAGAGTTGATGACAACTTTGAGGATAGAGCTTTCACAAACAGAAGTCTTTGTAGCTGATTATCTGGAAGAGGTTAATCTTCAGATTGTTGTTGCTCTTGAAAGTTTTTGTTTTACAGCAGATCTGAGAGATTGAATCTTGTTCTCAGAATAAAGAGGATGCTTCTTTGCTGAGGAAGAATGCTTCAGAAAAATATATTTTTCTTCTTCTTCTTAAACTGCTTATGTTCTATCTTTCTCAGAAAGAATACTTGATGTCTATTTCTTTTTCGATAGCTTGCCATATTTCAAATTCAAATCCTTTTGTCTATTTAAGGAATTTATTTTTCTGACTTAAATCCTTCTTGGAACTAGGTAGCCACCCAAAGACGACTTTGGCAGGTCCTTTCAATTCCTTTTGCCGAGAAAGATGCCTTGGCATTAAATGTCAACAACTATTCTTCTTCTTCGAATAGAGGGAATATACGGATATACTAAATAAGAAAGATATCCTTACTTGGCTGCCTGAATACGTCCAAGGAGAAATAAATATATCCGTTATTAGCTGATTTGTGTTCAGAGAACTGACATACACTGAGAATATAAGTCTGAACATCAGAAGGCAATTTGTCGAGCACTGGCTAGAATTCGTTGACCGCTGCAAGTCATTTGTCGACCACTAGCTTAGAATTTGTCGACCGCTGCTAGTCATTTGTCGAGCGCTGGCTTAGAATTTGTCGATCGTTGCTAGTCATTTGTCGAGCGCTGGCTTAGAATTTGTCGACCGCTGCTAGTCATTTGTCGAGCACTGGCTTAGAATTTGTCGACCGCTGCTAGTCATTTGTCGAGCGCTGGCTTAGAATTTGTCGACCGCTAAAACTGTGAGTTTCTTCAGTCTACTGGAAGAAATTTGTCGAACGAATCTGGTCATTCATTGAACACCACTCGTCATGTGTTGAGCTTGAATTTTCCTAAGTTCTGCTAATCTAATCAGCCTAAAACTTGACCCTAAGGCTATACATTGGGGTCAATACAGATCCTAATCAACATATAGTGATCCTATCCCAAATCAGTAATAAGGTTGTTCCAACAATCTCCCCCTATTTGGGTTAGGATACTATTTGACAAATAATTGAATAAATACAGCAGAAAGTATAATCAACAGAGCAACAATGAAATGAAATATATCTGATAGATTAAAATAGATCGTCAGATAGGAAAAAAATGCTCTGAGCTTAGAAACTTTACATTCATAACCAAGCAATTTATTTAAGACTTTTTGTCCTGAGAAGGTGGCTTGAATATGATTTTCCTGTTAGGGTCTTCTGATTTCTTTTTGCTGATAAACAAATCTTGAGCTCCAATGATTTTCTGTTCTTTGACATGAGGGATAAATGCTTCTGGGTGCATATCAATATATTCCTCAGCATTGAATGCTTTAACTGTTTTGTATTTTTCAAGTTCTTTTCTTCTGTATTCTGACATGCTTGAGAAACTTGAGAAGTCTTTGCCTTCTGCTTTAGCCTTTTTAATCTGTGCATATGCAATTGTTTCTCTCAGTCTTGCCATCTGACAGATTTTCTCTTCTTCTGGATCTCGAAAGTAATAAATATCTTTTGAATCATTTTTGTCTTGAATGACCTTTTGAGGTACTTTATCTCTGTGAAGAGATCCATCAGAAATGTGAAGTTTGTATTCTGAAGATATTTGAGAAGAAGAAAAGGTTTAACTTTCTTGAAAGATAGGTGCTGATTTCTTAGAGGAAGGAGCACTGGCTGATCTAGAGGCTTAAGAACCACTAGAACTACCAGGTCTCCCTGAATGTTGAGAGCTTGGCTTCTGAGAGGAAGATGATACACCTGCTGATCCTGCTACAGCACCTGCTGGAGGAGGAGGAGGAGGATTGTGCTTGACTGGTTTGTCAGGGATGTAGCTAGTCTTCTTGAATTTCTTCCTCCTTTTGTTCTCATTTCTGGAGAGCTTCATCCAGTGAGGAGTTTTCTCATCAAGAGGAACATTACACAAAATGTACAGAGGAATGTCATTATTTGGATTTGGGGGCTTGGGAGCAGCCTTTGACTTAGCTGTTCTTTTCTTTCTTTTCTTTGAAAGTGTATCATCAGAATCATTGTTGTCATCATCATCATCAGAGTCAGAAGATGAGATTGGCTTATTGTATAAATCATCAATTCTCTTGATTGCTTCACGAGCCTTTAATCTTTCTTCTTCAGCTTTGTCAAACTCTGCATCTGCTTCTTTCCAGATTTCATCAAAGCTTGGCATTGGTTCTTCATTCCATACAGGATTTGGAGGTGAAGAAGTAATTTGTGAGGCTGTTGTACCATCAAGGAATTCTGCAAGATCATCTTCATATTCTGCAGAGTGATCCTTTATTTGAATGTCTTGAACAGTGGATGAAGGAATAGAGGAGATGTATTTTTGTATGATATCAGAATGAGTCTTCTGAGGAAGGCAAATCAGAGCCTTTGATAGATCCTCTATGTATACCTTTGGTGATACCCTTGAAGTATATGTGACATCAAATTTTGATAATAAACTATATAGATCACAGGATGGATGAATGCATGTACTATTTATTTCTTCTATAACTTGTGTATCTGATATTATACATGAATCAATTATATCTGTATCAGAAACTGTAATTTCTGTATCTTCTGGAGTTTCTTCTATTTCTGGAGCTTCTTCATAGGACATCTCCCCCTCGCTAGCTTCAGGGCAGCCTGAATCTAGGCCCCTAGAAGAAGGGACAGCAGTAGAGGAAGGAAGAGAAGCTATCTTAGCAGATAGAGCAGAAATTGCCTGAAGAACTGGAGAAAATTTTGCATCCAGGAGCTGGCTTATTTTAGGAAGGATATGATCAAAAACCTGATCAGCAATGGAGGAGAGGTTGAGGGATGGATAATCTGGTGGATGACTAGAGGATGGTTGTGAAGTGGATGGAGATGATATTGGAGGAATGATATTGCTGATGTTGGTGGTATGTGTGGGAATGTCTAGATGGATTGGACTAGGAGAATGAATGGGTGAATGATATTCATTATGTATTGGAGAGGGAGGTGTGGTAGGTAGTGGTTCTGAAGATAGTGGTGGAGGTGGAACATCATTGATGTGGGCAGTTGAGAGTGGAATATCATTGATGGGTGATATTGTAGTTGAAGGAGGGGATGAAGAATGAGAATGTGCAGGAGATTGTTGAGCAGGTGGAGAGAGGATATGAGAGGAAGGAGGAACTGAGGAAGGAGCTTCTAGAAGGGTAGAGGGAGTGACTTGATCAGTCCTTGTGTCCTCAGAAGTTTTCCTTTTTCTAGAGGCATCAGCTCCTGTATTCTTCTTGGGAATTACTCTATCCCATTTAGCAAAGAGTGCTGAGGTCAGCCTCTTGCTGGCATTTAATGTCACTTTTGGTGACACCAGAAGCTCTGGATGCCTTTCCTGCAAAAAGATCCCTATAACTCTTCCAAAGCATACATTATCTTTAGAGTTTTTCTTTTTAATCAGGTCAAAAAAAATTGATCCCCAGTTGACTTTCTTCTTCTCCATTAAGGCCACCATTAACAGAAATTGGTGCCTACTGATATAGTCATGCCCAGAAGTCTTGCTCAGCAAGACTTTTCCAACAATATCCGCTAAGAACTTGTAGTCCTGAGACAGGTTCTTTTTCAGAAGGTGGCTAGGGTTTCCAGTCAAATGGCCCATTTTGACTAAAGCTTCATCAAATTCATTTGAGCTTATGTCTAATTCATCTTCACCATTTTCAAAACCAAAGATTTCAGAAAGGATGATGGGAGAGAGAGAGACATGATGACCTGAGATTGTTCCCGACAAGCTTTCATCGACTGGTTTTCCAGTGTAAACCCATTCTTTTATCTCTACAACAGCTATCTTCTGCCTGGTGCTTAGAAGCTTCCTTAGATGTTGTTCATCCAGCGTTTGAAGAATATCCTTGAAGATTTGGTCTGACTGTGCAAACGAGTCCATGTCAATGTCGAAACCTGCGTCAAACTTCATTAGGTGCAGAGAGGCTTGAGGAATCGCCATTGTTCCTGCAAAGAATGTTGAAGATTAAGTGCAGAGGGGAACTGGAGGGAAAGATGATTTCTGTAGGCGCAAAGCTTAGAATAAGATAAAATAAGGCTTATATAGAAGGGTCGAAGAATGAGGGCGCATTCGTAAACCACTGTTCGACAAAACCTAATAAATTAGAAGTCAAAAAGGCTTTATTTCTTTGTCTGAAAGCGTTCGACGAGAACATCTTTTTCGTCGACTGTCGTTCGACAAATGAAATTGCCTTAACTGACTCTGCGTTTCAGAAGTTTCAGAGACCACCGTTCGACAAATGATTCAAATTTGTCGTTCTTCTTCTGACGAATTTGTGAGATAAATAGAAATACTTAATTTTTAGCAGATTGAATCTCCATCTACCATTCCTAGTTGATTTATAAAGAAGATGTGCTTCTTTTCATCCAGGGGCTTGGTGAAAATATCAGCTCTTTGCAAATCAGTAGAAATGAATTGTAGGCAAATTTTGTTTTTATCCACATTGTCCCTGAGGAAGTGGTGCCTAATTTCTATGTGTTTAGTCCTACTATGGAGAACTGGATTTTGTGCTATAGATATTGCACTAGTGTTGTCACAAAATATAACTGAATTATTTAAGTTGACACCATAGTCTAGGAGCTGATTTTGTATCCACAATATATGTGAGCAGCATCTGCCAGCAGCTAAGTATTCAGCTTCAGCTGTTGATGTAGACACATATGTTTGTTTCTTACAAAACCAAGACACAAGCCTATCACCAAGAAACTGACAAGTTCCTGATGTGCTTTTCCTATCTACCCTGCATCCAGCATAATCTGAGTCTGAGAATCCAGTTAATTCAAATTCAGATTCTGTTGGATACCAAAGTCCTAGATTAGGGCAACCCTTTAGATATCTTAAAATTCTTTGTAGACAAGTAAGATAAGATTCTTTGGGATTAACTTGAAACCTAGCACAAATGCATGTAGCAAACATTATGTCTGGCCTACTGGCTGTTAAATAGAGTAGAGAGCCAACAATTGCCCTATACAGTTTCTGATCAACAGGTTTCCCTGATTCATCAGTATTAATAACAGCATTAGAGGCCATGGGTGTTTTCATAGTAGAAGAATCAGACATTCCAAATCTTTCACTAATTCCTTAGCATACTTAGATTGAGAGATGAAGATTCCTGATGGGGTTTTCTTCACTTGAAGACCAAGGAAGTATGATAATTCACCTATACTACTCATTTCAAATCTTGAATTGCATTAGATTGGAAAAGCTTTTGCACAAATTTGAATCAGTGGATCCAAAGATAATGTCATCTACATATATTTGAACTAGTAGAGTTTGACTTTTATGTACTTTGCAAAATAATGTTTTGTCTACCATGCCTCTACAGAAATTGTTTTCCAAGAGAAAGTTAGCTAAAGTCTCATACCATGCTCTGGGAGCTTGTTTGATGCCATAGAGAGCTTTATTAAGTTTAAATACATAGGAGGAATGAGTTGGAGAGATGAAACCTGGTGGTTGTTCCACATAGACTTCTTCTTTGATGTCTCCATTGAGAAAAGCACTTTTCACATCCATTTGATATACCTTAACCTTCTTGAATGCAACAAAGGCCAAGAAAATCCGTATAGCTTCAAGCCTTGCAACGAGGGCAAATGTCTGATCATAATCTATGCCTTCTTCCTGTGAATATCCTTGAGCTACCAATCTTGCTTTATTTCTCACAATATTTCCTTGATCATCAAGCTTGTTCCTAAAGACCCACTTGGTGCCAATAACTGGATGGCCTTTTGGTCTTGGAACCAAATCCCAAACCTTGTTTCTTTCAAACTGGTTGAGTTCCTCTTGCATTGCAAGGATCCAATTTGGATCTTGTTCTGCATCTTTTATGGTTTGAGGTTCAACTTGTGATAGAAAGCAAGTATGCATCTGATTTTGGTGTAGTTGATGCCTTGTTTGAACACCTGTTGTGATATCACCAATCACTTGTGAAATTGGAAGATCTCTGACTGTGATGTGGTTAGTAGTTGGAGTTGGTTCAGCAGTAGTATCCTCATTGGGAATTTATTCAGCTATTACATCATGTGGAGGATGTTCTGCTGTTGCTTGATTCAGGTAATCAACAAGATCTGGATGATCTTCTTCTTCACTATCTTCAAGAGTTTGAGGTGATGGATGCAGTGAATCTCTTGTCTGTAGATTTAACCCTTTAAGCTCTTCACATAGAGCTGGTACCTGCAAAGTGTTCTTGGTAGAAGAGCTCTTCTCCTTGTAAAACATGTTAGTTTCATCAACGGAAACATGCATAGACTCTTCTATTTTAAGAGAGGATTTGTTAAATACCCTATATGGTTTGCTAACTATTGAATATCCCAAGAAGATTCTTTCTTCAGATTTTGGTTTAAATTTTCTAAAATATTTCTTATCATTGTTATTAACAAAACATCTACATCCAAAAGTTCTAAAATAATCAACTTTGGGTTTCTTCCCTTTAAGCAATTCATAGGGAGTTTTACCCTTAAGTTTGTGTATCAAACTTCTATTCAGAACATAATTTGCTGTGCTGACAGCCTCAGCCAAAAAGGATAGGGGCAAGTTAGCATCTGCAAGCAATGTTCTTGCTGATTCAATTAGAGTTCTATTCTTCCTTTCAACTACCCCATTTTGTTGAGGAGTTCTAGGAGCTGAGAAGCAATGCCTGATACCTTCCATCTCACAGAATTCTTGCATGAGAAGAGACTCAAACTCAGTGCCATGATCATTTCAGATCAATGCAACTACAGTAAAGTACTCAATCTGTATGCTCTTAAGAAAGTCTGTAAGGACTTTAAAGTTATCTGACTTTTCTCTCAAAAAGAACAACCAAGTGAATCTAGAGAAGTCATCCACAATAACTAGAGTGTAAGACTTCCCCCCTAAGCTCTTTATTGCAATAGGTCCAAAGAGGTCCATATGTAGCAATTATAAGATTCTAGGTGAATCACTTTTAGATAATGATTTAAAGCTGTTTTTGGTTTGCTTACCTAATTGACATGCCCTACAAAGACCTTCTTTCTTATATGATCCTGATGGTAAGCCTCTAACAAGATTATCCTTAGTTAATTTAGCAATGGTCCTGAGGTTTACATGTCCTAATCTTTTATGCCATAATTCATTAGATTTGCTTAACTCATTAAATAAAAAATTTCTGAATTAGATGAGTTGAAATTTACTAAATATATATTTCCTTGTCTAATTCCTGATAGAATAATAACATTATCAGAAGATTTAATGATGCATTCTGATTTATTAAATGTTACCTGATAACCTTCATCACATAACTGACTTATGCTGATGAGGTTGTGCTTTAGACCCTTGACATAGGTTACTTCCTTGAATGTAATTGTTCCAATTTTAATTTGACCATAGCCTTTGGTTAGTCCACAGTTGGAATCTCCAAAGATCACCTTGGGTCCAAGTTTTGCCTTGTAGTTGTTCAGGTTGGCCTTGTTCCCTGTCATATGCTTTGAGCATCCACTGTCCAAGTACCATTTTTGATTTAATCTTGGATAGCTGTGTACCTGCAAATACAAAAACATAAACTAGTTGTTTTTGACACAGACTACCTTGGGTCCTTTTATGTTACCACAAAATTCAGAGATAAATGTCATTTCAGGCTGATTCTTATAGCCTTGTGGATGATATCTCCTTGGAGGTATAGTCCACTTAGTAAAGGGATTTTTAGTATATTTAGGATTAGAATTCTTAGAGTTTTCTGTATAGTGCTTGTTCGAGGAATTTGAATAAATTCGTCGACTACTGTTCATTTTATAACTATACTGAAAATCTGTTCTCAGTTTTCGTCGAGCCTCGTTCGATAGATTTGAATCCTTTTGTCGAGCGTCGTTCGACGAATTCTTCTGAATTCTTTTATCCTTAACAAACTTGCCTGAAATGTCTTTATTTCTTTCTGCAGCCTCTTTGCTTTTAGCAGAAATGAATTTTATGGTTGTGGAGAGGATGTTTCTCTCAATCAGAGATGGCTCACTTGATGAAGCACCCAAACCCAGTTTGCTATTATTAAATCTAGCATTGACAGTGCTTGTGATGTCCATCAGTTTGATACTTCTCCCATTGAGGGATTCTTCAAACACTTTGGCTTCAGATAACTTATTCTCAAGAGTAGTGATGTGTTCTCTGAAGGCAGCCAAATCTTTCTTAAGATTTACATTCTCTTCACTTATATTGTTCATTTCAACTAACTAAGTTCTGAGAGAGATTATTTCTTTCTCAGATTTTATTAAGTCTTGGCAAAGAATTTTGAAATCAGCTTTGAATTCAATAGAAGTGAAATCAAAGTTAGATAATACCTGATCAATATCATCTTCTGTTTCTGATTCTGATTTCTCTTCATCAGAATTGTTGGTTGAGGCATTGATTGCCATCATGCAAAAACTTTTTTCTTTTTCATCATCACTGGAGCTGGATGATGATGCTTATTGTGACTCATTGTCTGAGTCATAAATAGTCATTAAGCATTGGATGTTTTCTTTTGTTTCTTCTTCATCAGAAGAACAAGATGAAGATTCTGATTCAGATTCTGTTTCACTCCAGGATGTTGATACAAATCCTCTTCCCTTCTTTTTGTGAGAGTGGGAGGGAGATTTGTTGGAGCCCTTCTTTTCTTCCTTTTCTTTTCTTCTTTCCTTCTTGTCCTTCTTGTGTTGAATCTCTGGACATTCAGGAGCAATGTGTCCTGGTTTCCTGCAGCCAAAACATATAATTTCATTAGAGTGATTTTTATCATACCTTGGTTTGTCATGACTTCTGGATAGCTGTTTTCGGATGTCTTTCTTAGCCATCTTGTAGAATCTTTTGGCTAACAGACTCATAAACTCCTCTTTGTCAGGAGCTTTTCCTTTATCTTCTGCAGCCTTGAAGGCTATGCTTCTTTCCTTTTTGGGTGCTGGGGATGAAGTAGATTCTTCAGCTTCCCTAGTTTTGATGAGCTGCTCATAAGACTTGAGCTTGCCCAA
Source organism: Dactylorhiza incarnata (assembly GCA_033032865.1). Classification (NCBI taxonomy): domain Eukaryota; kingdom Viridiplantae; phylum Streptophyta; class Magnoliopsida; order Asparagales; family Orchidaceae; genus Dactylorhiza; species Dactylorhiza incarnata. The sequence continues at coordinate 9,378,587 of JAWHQI010000068.1, forward strand.
CAGAGCTTCAGTGGTGATCTCATTGAGACTTCTGGCTTCTTTGATTGGCCAGATTCTGGAGTCCCATGTGCTGGGGAAGCACATAAGAATTTTGTCATTAATCTCTGTGAGTGAGATCACTTTGTCCAGAGACTTTAGCTCATTTATTATGAGGCTGAGCCAATTGTACAGATCAGCAACATTTTCTGATTTTCCCTTCTTGAAGTTCTCATATTGAGAGATCAGGTGAGATCTTCTATCTTTTCTCTCATCTGCTGAGCCTGCCACCATGTTGTTGAGAGATTCCCAAATTTCTTTTGCTGAGGTGCACTCAACAACCTTCTGGAATATGTCATCTGACATAGTTAGGGCCAGAATGTTCATGGCCTTTGCATCTGCATTTCTCTGCTTCTTCTGAGCTTCAGTCCACGCAGGAGGTGGAACAGCAGTGTTGTCTATTGTTGCTGCAGTACTAGTTGATGTTGTAGGTGCTGGAGGCCCTGTAAGAATAACATTAAAAATCTCCTCATCAAGGGAGTTCATGTAAAGCCTAAGCCTTGCTTTCCATAGTGCAAACTTATTGAGATTGCACATAGGAGGTCTTGTGCTGGAATACTCCTTGTTTTGTGCCATGAGTTTTAGATAAGATAAAATTCTAGAGAAGGAAACTCTTAGAAAAATTAAGATCTGGTTGATCTTTGTGATTCAGGTGTTAGCCTGTAAAGAATCAACACCCCTCTGATACCAATTGAAAGTGGAGGTCAGATCTTAAGTTACTCTAAAGGGGGGGTGAATAGAGTATTAAAACTTTTAGTTTAGTTTTATAGCGGAATTTAAAAATACTGAGTAAATATATATGTAATCAGTGAGAGTGAAAGATAAAGACATGAGTAATAACAAGAACACTGCACAAGCACACAGAAAATAAACAAGCACAGAATACACAAGGAGCTATAGTAGTTCCCCAATAAATCTGGGTACGTATACTCTTCTACCACCATTGGTAGGAATCCACTAGGAGGGTTGATAAGGTGCCCAGATACCAAGGGGTTTTTGATAAGGTGTCCACACACCAATAAGCTTTTGATAAGGTGCTTAAAACCACATAAGGATTTTTTGATAAGGTGTCTTGCCACCACTAGGTAAACTTTTTAAGGGAGTATTAACCCTGTACAGGATGAGATAAAAGGTATAGAGTGTTTTTCTCTGTCAATGATCTGAGAGAATACAAAAGGTGTTGAAGCTGAAAGCTCCCCCTGTCTGTTGAGAGTTGATGACAGCTTTGAGGACAGAGCTTTCACAAACAGAAGTCTTTGTAGTTGATTATCTGGAAGAGGTTAATCTTCAGATTGTTGTTGTTCTTGAAATAATTTGTTTTACAGCAGATCTGAGAGATTGAATCTTATTCTCAGAATAAAGAGGATGCTTCTTTGCTGAGGAAGAATGCTTCAGAAAAATATATTTTTCTTCTTCTTCTTAAACTGCTTCTGTTCTATCTTTCTCAAAAAGAATAATTGATGTCCATTTCTTTTTCGATAGCTTGTCATATTTCAAATTCAAATCCTTTTGTCTATTTAAGGAATATATTTTTCTGACTTAAATCCTTCTTGGAACTAGGTAGCCACCCAAAGACGACTTTGGCAGGTCCTTTCAATTCCTTTTGCCGAGAAAGATGCCTTGGCATTAAATGTCAACGGCTATTCTTCTTCTTCGAATAGAGGGAATATAAGGATATAATAAATAAGAAAGATATCCTTACTTGGCTGCCTGAATACGTCCAAGGAGAAATAAATATATCCGTTATTAGCTGATTTGTGTTCAGAGAACTGACATCCACTGAGAATATAAGTCTGAACATCAGAAGGAAATTTGTCGAGCGCTGGCTAGAATTCGTTGACTGCTGCTAGTCATTTGTCGACCGCTGGCTTAGAATTTGTCGACCGCTGCTAGTCATTTGTCGAGCGCTGGCTTAGAATTTGTCGACCGCTGCTAGTAATTTGTCGAGCGCTGGCTTAGAATTTGTCGACCGCTGCTACTCATTTGTCGAGCGCTGGCTTAGAATTTGTCGACCGCTGCTAGTCATTTGTCGAGCGCTGGCTTAGAATTTGTCGACCGCTGAAACTGTGAGTTTCTTTAGTCTGCTGGAAGCAATTTGTCAAATGAATCTGGTCATTCGTTGAACACCACTCGTCATGTGTTGAGCTTTAATTTCCCTAAGTTCTGCTAATCTAATCAGCCTAAAGCTTGACCCTAAGGCTATACATTGGGGTCAATACAGATCCTAATCAACATATAGTGATCCTAGCCCAAATCAGTAATCGGGTTGTTCCAACACACAATGCCTTGAGCTCTTCCAATGGTTTTGTCATGACCTAGTCATGACAAAACCAACTTAGGGTTCTAGCTGTTTGGGGGATGTTACACATCGAGCGCGTTCAGATTTCGTCGAACGCAGTTTCCTTCAGATTTCGTCAAACGCCTTCACATTTCGTCGAATGCCATCTCAGTGGTTTCCTTCTCAACGGTTGTTAACGCTGGGCGTTAACAACTAACGCGAACGTTAGCAAACTTTCCAGAGAGTCGTCTCCAATCTGTTTTCTACCTGTGGAGTATTGCACCTATGGTTCCTGCACACTCTAAACACACGACAAGCAAGATCAAATACAATTTGGGATTTTTTATTCTCAAACAAAGGGATGTGACACACATGTCCAACAAGGTGAACGTCTCAACTTCTGCGGGGTGAATGAGATCGCAGTACCTATTGACCATTTTTATCATGGCTTTTGCTTTCCTCTGCCATGGGAGATGAGGAAAATCTTCAGATTTTACGGTCTCGTGACCGGATAGCTTCCTCTTAATTCTATTGCGCTGATTTTTTACTTATATATATTATTTGTGATCGGCCAGAGTTAGGTTCACCCTTGATTTATTCAGGTCTCTCTTCACCCTGAAAATCCTGAAGGAAGGTTCGAGAAAATAAGACTTCAAAGGCCTGCTGTATTTTACCTGCAGTTGTCTGAAGGTGCTAAATCTTCCCAATAAGGTCCCGAATTGGGCGGAGAGATATCTGATCTTCCAAGGGAGGTTAGGCAATCTTCAAACTTTCCCCATGCTACGAGATGAATCGGTCTTTCGAAAACCAAAGTGTTGGGATTATTGTCCACAATGTCTTAGATTTGGAGAAGTCAATTCTTAAGTCAAAGATATATCTCAGAATGTATTTGATATACTCTCTAGAATCAATGTGCAGGAGATCAGGTCAGGCAAAGTTCTCAAGGAATTTATCCAAGTTCACAAGCGTCGAAACATCATACATCGCTCGACGCCTGTGACCCAGAAGCGTTGACTCATGTATACTTCTCAAAAAGACAAGGTCGCCGCTGGAGTTATGAGACCAAGTTTGGAAGCGTCGAGTCAAGTTATATCCCTCGACGCCGTGGAAAGAGAAGTGTCGACCAAACTTCAGTTAGCTCTACGCCAACAAGAGGAGTCTAGATATGAAGGCATAGTTAAGAAGCGTCGAGCCCCTGTATATTGCTCGACTCTTACAGATAAAAAGCGTCGACTAACTAATGATTGCTCAACGCCTAAGAAGGAGGAGTCGAGTGCTTCAGTCTAAGAAGTATGTGTCGAGTATCTACATATCGCTCAACGCCTAATGGTAAAAGCATCGACAGAGATGCTCAGTGCTCAACGCCTCTTCTACAGATACTCTGTGCTGAGAAATTTCTTCTACAGCTAGCTGAGCCTTTTTTTCTTCTGAAGTCATTAAAGACCGTTGAATACTTAGCATCGTGCTGACCTGGAGGAGCGTAACAGATGTTGCAGATGGCGGGCTATAAATAGAAGGCATGACCTATGGGTTAATAAGTTGATCACTCCTATCTTTCGAAAGCCATTATCGTCTCCATCACTTTGAGGGAAAATCTGAGAAAGAATCTGAAGAAGTCGTCTTCTCTTTCAGAACCGATCTAACTTGAAGATTTCTTTCAGCAATCTGGTGCTGATACATCTTTCTGAAAGAAGAGGATTAAGAAGGAAGAATCTGTCTTCCTGGGAAGAAGAACAGTCATCAAAACCTGTCGAATCAAGAAGATCATTTGCTGCTGCTGTTCTATTGAAGATTTCTGTCTGATCATTCAGGCAGATCAAGAAGACTCAACAATCTGAAGAATCTGAGTCTAAGTATTGTTATTTTCTTTATCAATCCCTGTATGATCTGAGTTGTCAGATCTGAGTGTAGGATATGTCAAGGATCTGAGTTGTAAGATCAAGTGTGATCTGAGTTGTAGGATTTAGGGGTGAATCTGAGCTGTAAGCCTAATTATAAAGGCTGTGGTAGGATCTGTGAGATCTGAGTTTGTAAGATCTGCTGAGACCTGAGAGAGTAAGATCTGTGAGATCTGAGTCTGTAAGATCTGTTGTGATCTGAGCTGTAAGACCTGTTTGTGGTCCGAGATCTGGAGGAGATATAAACCCTATCTGGCACACTGCTAAAAGGGAGAAGGGGGAAAGTGGATTACCCAAGATAAGGGGAACCACTATAAAATTCTGTGTGTGTTCTTATTCTTGAAAGCTCTGATCAGTTTTATTTTGGTTATAATCAAGAACTGAAATAGTTTTTTAAATAACCTATTCACCCCCCCCCCCCCTCTAGGTGATTAGCTACCCTTAATTAAAGTCTTTCAAGTGGTATCAAAGGTAGGTTGTTCAAGAAAAGGTTTAACAGCCTGAACAAGATCTTCTAAGGGTAGATTTCTGAAGTCGTGATGGCTAATACAGAAGGAAACAAACAATTCACATCTATGAAGCTACCAATTTGCAGAAAAGAAAACTTTGGGATTTGGAAGGAAAGGGTCAGACTTTTCATGGAAGCCTCTGATCCTAGGATATACATAACTGTTCTAGAGGGACCTTTTGTTCCTATGAAAGTTTCATTTACAGATGGAAGTATCAAGACTCCTAAAACTTATTCAGAGATGACCAAAGATGAAGTGATTCTGGCCTCCATGGATAAGAGAGCTCAGAACATCATTGTTAGTGCTATTGATGATTCAACTTTACAAAACTTAGTCCATTGCAAAACTACCAAAGAAATGTGGGAATCTCTCATTGTCTATATGGAAGGGACTGAAGAAGTCAGAGATGACAGGAAGTCTCTTCTAAATCAACAATATGAAGCTTTCAGACAAGACAAGAAAGATTCAATAGCAGTCTGCTATGAAAAATTCTTCAAAATTGTAAATGGTCTAAAAACTTATGGAAGAACTTTCACAGATTATGAGCTGAATGATAAATTCTTAAGATCACTGAACAAAGAATGGGATATCAAGATCTGTGCAATCAGGGAAATGGGAAATCTGGGAAATATTCAGGCACAGAATTTATATGGGAAACTCTTGTCCCATGAACTTCATCTGAATACCAGAAAAGCTGAGGAAGAATGTCATTATCCCCCAGGATACCATCTGAATCAGAAGAATCAGAAACCAGTAATTCTGATTCTGAAATATCAGATGGTGAATTGGCACTTTTCACCAAACAACTAAAAAGGATGTTGAGAAGAAAACAACACTGCAAAACTAGACCCTCTCAGTCATCCAGATCTAAGAAGCACTCAAATTCTTCAGAGGGACTCAAACAAGACTCCAAGAAGGACATGTATAACTCTAAACACAATAAATTCAATTCAGAAGAAATTGTGTGTTTTGGTTGCAGGAAATCAGGACACATGATTGCTGATTGTCCTTCAAAGAGAAAAAATAACAAGAAATCTGATGAAAGGAGGCACAAATCTGACAAGAGACATGAGAAGAGTCTAATAGCCAAGAAGGGCAAAGTCAGTCTTAGTGACAGTGAATCTCAATCATCAGACTCAGATAGTGAGGAGACACTCATAGCTCTGATGGCTGCCAATAAAAGTGAAGACATTCTAAATCATAGACCTATGATAAGAGCCCTATTATCAAGGTCTGATAGTGAAGAGGATGAAGAAGAAAATGCAGGACTCATGGCACTGAGTGATCAAGAAGATCAGGAGACAACTACTGATATAAAGGTACTTGATAAAACTCCTTTATCTGATTCTGATTCTGAACCTGAAATAGATTCATTCTCTTCTAATGAAAATGACTCACAATCTAACTTTCATGAAGATGAAATTATTGAGAAATATCAATTACTTCTTAAAGCAGATAAAAAGAGCAAAAGACATAATAAAAGATAACAAAAAGAAATATCTGATTTAAAGCAAACTAATTCCCAAAACTCTGAGGCAGCTGAGAGGCTAAATCAGAGTAGCAAAGAACTTAGCAAACTAAAAGTCATGTCTATTATTCACATACAGACTTTATGCACTAAGGAGAAGTTAATAAAAGAACTTGAAGCAAAACTCCTAGCAGAATGGAAGCTTGTAGCAAAGTTCTCAAAACCACAAACTATCCTTCCCATAATAGACACATTTTATGCACAATACAGATGTGGCATAAGATATGATAGGAAGGCAGATAATAACCCTAAAAGTAATGACAAGGCACCTATGCAACCAATAAAATTCAACAAAGCCATGCCTATCACAAATAAGCATGATCAAAAAGGTGTGCATAAGTTTTATAAGGGTGAGTGTTCTTATAGCAAAGATGAGTCAATTCAACCAAGTAACCATGATGCCAAATCACTATGCAAAGAAAAAGTATTAACTCATCATGACTTCTCTGTATCTAAAGCAAACACTAAATTCAAAAGAGAGAAACTAAGATGTGAAGTGAAAACCACTGCTGTCAAGAAAACAGAACCAGTAAAAGTTACTAAAACAACTTACATAGCTCCTTTAAATTAGGCAATTAAGCAAAATATGAGCCAACATAAAGAAGTAAGAAGACCTCCAAGGTGATATAACAAATATGAATGCTGGTGCTGTGGAAGGGTTGGACATTTTGCTCTTGACTGTTGGTTCAATCCAACAGTTCCAAGATTCAACTCTGGGAGACCAGTACTCAGACCTATGGCAACTCTCACACCACCAAGGATTATTCAACAACTAAATGTTCCAGCTCATACTAACAAGGTTCTAGGACCCAACTTGGTGTGGGCTCCTAAGAAAAGGTAATTTCTTTTTGCAGGGTTGTCCAAAGACCAATCAACTTCCTATCTGGTACTTGGACAGTGGGTGCTCTATGCACATGACAGGAACAAAAAGTCTACTGAATGATTACACTCCTGTGAAGAATGGACCAAAGGTTATCTTTGGAGTGTCTGAAAAAGGTTAAACTAAAGGTTATGGTAAAATCACAAATGGAATTGTCACCATCACCAAAGTTGCTCATGTTGATGGATTGCAACACAATCTCATCAGCATAAGTCAATTGTGTGATATTGGGTATGACATTTCATTCCACAAGGATGAGTGCCTGATTAAGAAAGAGAATGAGATAATTCTCTCAGGCACTAGGAGTGGCAATATTTACTGCCTAAACTTTATATGTTCTGATCAAGCTAATTCCATATGCTTAGTAGCAGAGAATAAAGTTTCTAGTAGTGTTCAATGACATAAAAGGTTAGCCCACATAAACTTTAAGACTATAAATTAGCTTATCTCAAAAGACCTAGTGAGAGCTGGGCCTAAGTGGAAATGTGTGCAGGAGGGTCCATGCCATGCTTGTCAAATGGGTAAGCAGACGAAGTCTTCCTTCAAAACAATAGGTGAGAAGGATTCCATTAGATGTCTATACCTACTTCACATGGATCTATTTGGACCAATGTCAATCCATAGCTTAGGAGGAAACTCATACACCATTGTAATTGTTGATGATTATTCCAGATTCACATGGGTATTCTTCCTTAAACATAAGTCAGACACTTTAGAAATATTTATCAGTTTTGTTAGGCAAATCACCAATGAAATAGGAAATCCTGTAGCCAAAATTAGAAGTGATCATGGGACTGAATTTCAGTCAGGTGCAATGACCAAATTTTGTGAAAATCAAGGCATTTCTCAAGAGTTCTCATCTCCTAGAACTCCCCAACAAAATGGGGTTGCTGAGAGAAGAAATAGAACCCTTATTGAAGCTAGCAGGAGTATGCTAAGTGATTCTGAGTTTTCTTGGGCTGAAGCTGTAAACACAGCATGCCATGTGCAGAATAGGGCTCTTATCAACAAAAGATTGGATAAGACCCCATATGAGTTGTTGAAATGTAGAAAACCCACTTTAGCCTATTTCAAAATATTTGGTAGTAAATGCTTTATATTAAATAATGGAAAGCACCATCTCACTAAATTTGCTGAAAAAGCACATGAGGCAATTTTTGTTGGGTATAGCTCTCAAAGTAGAGCCTATAGAATTTTCAACAAAAAGTCAAATAGGATAGAAGAATCTATACATGTTGTATTTGATGAAACCAGCCTTATTTATAAGGATCTGGGAAGTTTATCAAGTTGTGCAGGTTCTACACAGAAATTGAAGGAGATTAATATCAATGAACAACACAATGAGGAGAATGAAGAAATTAATGAGACTGTAATTGTAACTAGAGAGGATGAACCTCAAGCAGAAGACAATTATGAAGAACCTACTACTGTTGAAGAACCACCACATCCAGAACCTCTAGAAGAACCTACTCAAACAGATTCACCAGAATCTCAAAGGGAAAATGAAAGGTCGAGGAATGCAACCAAACATCTGAAGGATCATCCCAAAGAATAGATCATAGGAAATCCAAATGATGGTGTGCAAACTAGAAGAGGAAACTCAATACATGAGGCCTTGCATCACAGCTTTCTATCCAAAATAGAGCCTAAGAAGTTTGATGAAGCCAATAAGGACACTTCATGGATATTAGCTATGCAAGAAGAGCTAAACCAATTTGAAAGGTGCAAAGTCTGGATATTGGTTCCAAGACCAAAGAAACACAAAGTCATAGGGACCAAATGGGTATTTAGGAATAAGCTGGATGAAAATGGTGTGATTATCAAAAACAAAGCAAGGTTGGTTGCCCAAGGATATAGACAGGAGGAAGGCATAGATTTTGATCAAGTGTTTGCTCCTGTGGCAAGATTGGAGGCAATCACATTATTCCTGACATTTGCAGCACACACTGGATTCATAGTTTATCAAATGGATGTAAAGTCAACATTCCTTAATGGAACAATATTGGAGGAAGTATATGTTGAACAACCCCCAGGTTTTATTGACTCAACTCATCCAAATCATGTCTATCTATTATTAAAAGCATTGTATGGTCTGAAACAGGCACCTAGAGCCTGGTATGAGACATTATTTAGATTTCTTATTGAGAATAAATTCTCAAGAGGAAAGATAGATAAGACATTGTTTCTTAGGATAGTTAAAAGTCACATTATTCTAGTACAAATATATGTAGATGATATAATCTTTGGCTCAACTGATAATAACCTTTGCAAAAGGTTTGCAAACCTTATGCAAGGGAAATTTGAAATGAGCAGCATGGGTGAGCTTAAATACTTCTTAGGACTCCAAGTGAAATAGTCTGAGGAAGGAATTTTCATTTCTCAGACCAAGTACACAAAAGAGATTATCAAGAAGTTTGGAATGCAAAATTCCTCTGTCATGAAGACATCAATGGCAACAAATATGTCACTAGACAAGGATGACAAAGGGAAACCTATTGATGAAACCTTGTACAGAGGCATCATTGGCTCATTGCTCTACCTAACTGCTAGCAGGACAGACATTATGTTCTCAACATGTGTGTGTGCTTGATATCAAGTGAACCCTAAAGAATCTCACTATACTGCTGTCAAAAGAATCCTGAGATATCTGAAGGGCACTCTTAATCTTGGCCTTTGGTATCCTAGAAGCAATGACTTTGAACTAATTGGTTTTTCAGATGCTGATTTTGCAGGATGCAAGGAGGACAGAAAAAGTACATCAGGAACATGTCAGTTTCTTGACAAAAGACTAATATCTTGGAGTAGCAGGAAGCAGACCAGTGTGGCTATCTCTATAGCAGAATCTGAGTACATCTCAGCTGGAAACTGCTGTGCTCAGCCACTATGGATTCAACACCAACTCCAAGACTACAAAGTTCAGCTAAGTAAATCTCCTCTATATTGTGATTCAACTAGTGCTATTGTTATAGCTAATAATCCTGTATCACATAGCAGAACTAAGCACATAGAAATTAGATATCATTTCATTAGAGAACATGTAGAAAATGGAGATATCACAATTGAATATGTCCCCACTGAAAAACAAGTTGCTGATATATTTACTAAACCCTTGGATGAAACAAAATTTTATAACTTTAAAATTGAATTAGGAAAGCTAAAAATGGATTAAAGGTGTTTTGAAATAAATGAATAAAAATAATGATTGAGTCCTAAAAGGTGAGTGGAGAAGTTATCAGGCGTCGAGAGAAGTTTCCTGGCATCAAGAAAGGATACCTGGCATCGAGAGAAGATACCTGGCGTCGAGAAGATACCTGGCGTCGACCGAAGAAAAATGGTGTCGAGCTATCTCAACGCTTGAGCGAACATAGCTAGGTCGTCTCGACAGGGTAAATTTGAACCATTTCATCAAACTTGTCAAACAAGTTCGGCGCGCGGCTATTCATCTTCTTGTATTAGAAATTCTATAAATAGGGAAGACACTTCGTTAGTACATATGCCCTAGATCTCTAAGTTCGAAATTATTTGCCCTAGAAAATTTCTCCATCAATTCTTTCTCTTTTCGATCATCAACCACAATGCCTCCCAAGAGCAGTGATTACCTTTATGAAGGAAGCGAGCTTGTTCGCAATGGATTTCAATCAGCTCCAGTAGAAATCAAATCAACCATCGAGTTAATCTACAAAGCAGGACTAGAGTTCGTGCTATCTGAATCGACTCTTATCTGGAAACGAGAGGTCTTAGAACTTTACTCCAATATAGTAATAGACTCAGTCAATTCGAAGCTTAAGACCTCTGTAAATGGTAAGAAGATTAAGATCACTCCTTCAAGACTCGCTAAGGCACTAGAACTGCCGAGATTAAAAAGCAATGAAGAAGAAGAAGAAGTGAGCTCTGAACAGATTAAATTAGCACAAATCTGGTGCGGAATTGAAACATCACGTGAAATCACTGGAAGTGTTCTTAGGAAAGGAATGAATTCAAAAGGAAAATTACTAACAGATGTGATAGGAAAGGGCATGTTGTGCAAGACTGGATCTCATGATAAAATTTCCAGGAAAATGTTTATTCTACTAACCAGGATCATTTATTCTTTAAGAACAGATTGGGGGAGGGTGGTGTTTGACAGAATAATTGAATGTATCCAAGTACCAAACATGGGTAAAATATTATCTCTATATTTAGTAAAAGTCATTCCAGACTCTTTGAATAACAAACTTGGATCCAAGATAAACCACATGAAGAAAATGGATATTAGAATGATAGAGAGATGGGAAAGAGTTTTGTCAAACCTTCCACCAGCAGATCTTTCTCCCAAGTAGAAGAAAGCTAAGAAGCAAAAGAAGAAGAAGGTTTCTTCAAGCTCATCAAGCTCATCCTCTTCCAAAGGAAAATCTAGATCCTCTCCAATTCATGATCCTAACCTCACAACATCTGAAGAAGAAGAAGGAAACAAACCTAGGGATAGTACTCCTGACACACCAAAAGGTACTGATCCACTACTGGAAGAGGTTGACAAGTTCTATAAAGAAAAGGATGAAAATGAGAAAGGAGAAGAAGAGAGAGGAAGTGATCATGGATCCCCGGCTAGAGTTGAAGGGATTTTTCAAATTGAGAGGGAGGCTCAGGAAGAGATTTCTGCTCAGGATAATTCTGAAATGAGCAAAGCAGCAGTTGAGGGGGAGGCTCAGGATGAGATCCCTGCTCAAGACAAAATTGATCTGATCAATACAGAGATTGAGGGGAGCCTTAAGATCAAATTCCAGCTCAAGACAATGCACCATTTGAGGGGGAGTCTCAGGCTGAGATCCCTGCTAAAGTGAATTCTGTAGTTGATGCTATGGATGTGGAAGGAGAGCCTGAAGCAACAAAGAAACATGTTGAGAAGGTAGTCAAGATAGAATCCTCTAGCTCTCATATGAGCCAGAGAAACGATTCTTTCATCAGAGAAGAGAGCAGTAGAGGTAATGGAATGGAAAAGGAAATCAATATGGATCTCAGTGCTATACTCCCTCAGTTGGGGGTGTTGCTTAATAATCAAAGAAGATTATTAGAACAATATATTGAAGATAATAACACAAAAATGAAAAATGAGGTAGATTTCCAGATGAAATTGGTTAGATTTGAAGTCAATCATCAGATGACTGCTTTGAGGAATGAAATGGTAAAGTTTTTCAAAAGAGCTGGTGCTTCAGTAGATTATACAGCTGAACAACTTGATGCAATCAAAGAGACATCAAAGGTTCTTAAAGAGTCACAAGCAGTAATTACAAAGACAGTAGATGATGTTCAAACAAATCAAGGAATTCTAAGTGACAACATGCAAGTTTTATATAAAGAATAGGTTGCACAAGTCCTTACAGGTACAACTAAGATTGAAGCTAGACTGCAACAGCAGGATACTGCTATTTTGGCTAAAATTGATGAGAGCTCTACAATTCTAAAAAATCAAGCAAAGTTGAATGCAGATACCATGAATGGCCATCTCCTTAGGGTAAAGAAAACCATTGAAAGTGGAATTCATCATTTGGAGGGTCAAGTCAGGTTTCAGAAGAATGTTATAAGAGATCATATAGTTGAAGAAGTCCTAAAGGGGGAGAGGTCAATGATTCAAGCCAGCTCTGAGCATGCTGTGTGGACCTTAAATTCGATAAGAGAAATTTTAGGATATCCTCCCATAGATTATGAGAATGATCAAGTTTCTGAGACCAGGCCAGCTTCTCTTACACAAGTCCAAAAGCAAATTGCTAAAATGTATAGTCCTGAGGATAAAACCAAAAGAGAGAACTTTACTAGTGAGCAAGTAGAATCTAGTAAAAGAAAGTTCAGAGAAGAGGTTCAATCAAGGGTTGACTTTGAACATTGGTCTCCATCTTCACGAGAAATGATTCTGACAGCATGGGAAGCTGTGAAAGGTAATCCAGGTGAAAGAGAAAAATGGTATTCTGAAGCTGAATGGTTGAAGCATAGGGATCAAGAGGAACTGAAGATAAAATTCAAGGCTGACAAATTGGCTGGGAAGGTACAGGTAGGTGATAAGGAGCCAATCAGATATTTTCCAAAGCCATTTGGCTATTTCAAGAGAAGAAAAGAAGTTGCTGAAGCCCTTTCCAAAAGAGCCAAAAGAGGAATAGAGTTCAAGGAACCTGAACAGCTTTAGGATTTTAATCTTTACTAAGTATTTTCAGAGAAATGTAATTGATATATTTTTGAACAATCTGGTGCTGATACATCTTTCTGAAAGAAGAGGATTAAGAAGGAAGAATCTGTCTTCCTGGGAAGAAGAACAGTCATCAAAACCTGTCGAATCAAGAAGATCATTTGCTGCTGCTGTTCTATTGAAGATTTCTGTTTGATCATTCAGGCAGATCAAGAAGACTCAACAATCTGAAGAATCTGAGTCTAAGTATTGTTATTTTCCTTATTAATCCCTGTAGGATCAGAGTTGTCAGATATGAGTGTAGGATCTGTCAAGGATCTGAGTTGTAAGATCAAGTGTGATCTGAGTTGTAGGATTCAGGGGTGAATCTGAGCTATAAGCCTAATTATAAAGGCGGAGGTAGGATCTGTGAGATCTGAGTTTGTAAGATCTGCTGAGATCTGAGAGAGTAAGATCTGTGAGATCTGAGTCTGTAAGATCTGTTGTGATCTGAGCTGTAAGACCTGTTTGTGGTCCGAGATCTGGAGGAGATATATACCCTATCTGGCACACTGCTAGAAGGGAGAAGGGGGAAAGTGGATTACCCAAGATAAGGGGAACCACTATAAAATTCTGTGTATCTTTTCTGTGTGTGTTCTTATTCTTGAAACCTCTGATCAGTTTTATTTTGGTTATAATCAAGAACTGCAATAGTTTTTTAAATAACCTATTCACCCCCCCCCCCCCCCCTCTAGGTGATTAGCTACCCTTATTAAAGTCTTTCACAAAGGCCCTCTCTGAAGTTGAAAAGCAGATAAAGGAAATGCCCAAGGATAACAGGACCGATCTGGATCATTACCTTGGGCTTTGGACTCAAGTCTCCGCCATCAAACGGAAAGACAGTGAGTTCCTGCGATCTCTATGTCCTGACCGCTTATTACAAAAATTTTGACCAAAATAAAAAAAAAATCTCACGGCGATCTTGCAAATACCCCTCACTTTACCTTATGCCCAGAGGGTGAGCATACCCAGAGGGAGAGGAGGCTGAAGAAAGATCAGGATCGATATCACTCCCAGACCGATGGCCCTTCGGGCTATTCTGATACACCCTTTGATTTATATGAATATAGAAGTTCCATGACGGACACTCAAGGGAGTCTGCTCATGAAATGGGAAAAGGGAAACGTGTGGGGGTTTCCACATGTCTTCCAAACTGGGGCAGTGAGATTTCCCATCATGCCGGCACGGTCTCGGCTGCTTTGTATGGCGATCAAAACTTCAAGGAAGCTTATAGCTGGGAAGACAGCCTTATACTGGACATGTGTTTGCAGACTGGCCTCAGCAATCAAGTTTTTTGCCATCACATGGGAAGGTTACTGCGGAGGTATATGCAGGAGAATAAGGCTATCAAGGCCGAAGTGGAGGTATGTTAGATTGCGGGGTTTGAACTTTTCCTCATTATTTCGTTTAGTTCGGGTGATCTGACCTGTAATTTTCTTTGCAGAAAACAAGGAATGAAATGTATGATGAAAACAATCCAGCTTACCAAAAAGTGATGCTGAAAGAAATAAATGAAGCGGTTGAAATGACCATCTCAAAATTGTGAGATGATGGTGCTCAGATTCTAGAGAGTGCCAGCTTCTCATCATTATTTCCTGAAGCTGCTGCTCTTCAGGTGGATAGGGAAGAAAGGATAGAAAAGGAAGAAATTTTTGATGAGGATGGAGAGGCAGGGGAAAAGGATGGAGAAAAAGGCAGAGATGAGCCTGGAGTTGAGCATGGCAGAGAGGAGGAGAGGAGGCATGACGATCTTGGAGAAGATCAAGCGATCATGCACACCGGTTTTGATTCCACTGATTTTGATAATCTGGATGATTTCCTTAACGTTGATTTCAGTTTACCAATAGATGGGGGTGAAGATGAGCCGAATGGAAGCCAGTTTGATCCAAATGAAGAGCTGAGCTCGGCAGCAAGGTCAGACGTGGGCTCCCAGGGTAAATTCTCTGGCTCGAGCGAATCTAGCGATGATTCTAGCTCGTCTGAGGATGAAGACCTTCCCTCCAAGAAGAAGAAAAAGTAGAAGGATATATTTTCTTTCCTTGATGTGCTTGACTTTTGATGCAGTGGTCAGGTTTTTTGACCGATCTACTTGTAATCACATTTTGTTATGAAATAGTAAAAAAAAAGAAATTTTTAAACACCTTTGTTTGTTCGCAGCATCTGGTTTTATGTTATTTTATGTAAGACTGAACAATCTCATAAGCCTTTTGTGTAATGACTGAACGAACTGGAAACGAAATCGAGCGATCTTAAAATTAATTTAGTTTCTCAGTTCGCTTGCTTCATACGCCTAATCTATCTTTTATTCAGGCGTTCTGAATCTTGCTCCAGAGCCTGCTGACCTCATATTCATAGCGAAAAATACTGAATTTATAGTTAGATATAACGATGTTTAATATGAGACCACTCCTGCTCTATGTAGAATCATAAAAATCTGTGTTTGGTGACATCGATAATTACCACAATCTTTTAAGATTGTAATTCAGTGAGCCTGACACTGTCATATATAAAAAAGACTTGGAAAATTTTTCATTATACCAAAATTTCACGAAACAGTAGCTCGAGAACGGAGATCGCTCGGATTTCAAAAAGACAACTTAGGTGATGGCTTAACGAATTTCGAGGCTGCCCCTGTCTAATGCAGAAATTCTTGGGATCGCTCGATTTCAGAGAAGAAAAAAGGGACACATCATGAGATATCTAACTCTGGTAGATGTGTGCTAAAAAAGCGACCATATAATTTTTCCCCAGAGAGATCATAAAAGTTGTGTGACCTCCGAGAAACAACCCTAAAGGTCGTGAGGATAAGAGAGAGAGAAGAGGAAATGACTTTACAGTCATATATGGAAGAACAGATGAGATGATCTAGGCACGATCATAAGATGAGAAACAGACGAAGTAACCCTTTCGGTCAGGGTTCGGGGGGGGGGGGGGGGGGGGGGGGTGAATATAATGGTCTATAATTCTCAAGGAAATGGAAACTTCCTTTCCTTACATAGCTATTAGTCTGAGAGCAAGACTACTCCTATTTCAGATAGAATTCATCTCAAAAAGAAGCAACCAAGTAGTATTCGAGTGCAACAGGCTATGATGACCTGATGCCACTATCTGAAGGCACGACATAGGTGGCATTCACCAAGACCTCCCTTGGAAGTGGTGTGCTCACATATCGTCCAAGATCCGGGATATCACTTAGAGCTCTCTCAAATGAGATTGGTGAGCTACTGCTACACGGAAGCAAAATCTCCCCACTATCTGTGGTCAATGTAGGTGTTTCGCTCAGCGTCAATTCATGGGGGTTCATGTGCAATCCGGTGATATCTGCCTTGGTGCGACTTAAGTTTGCATCCTATTTTCTCCTCAGGGCTCCCTCTTAAAACACATAGGAAGATAGTGTTAGTAATTTATATTGAATAAATGTTCCGTAGAGATGAATACACTTATTGAAAAGATGAGAAGCTTGTTAAGAATAAAAGCGCTTCAAGTCATCTCCACTCCAGGTATTGGCGATCTCCTTTCCATCATAAGTATTGAGGCAATAAGGCCCATTTTTCAGTGCTTATTTTATGATATAAGGACCTGCCCAATTTGGGTTTAATTTTCCCACTGAGTCGGATCTAGCTGCTGCATCGACCTTCCTTAAGACCAAATCTCCAGTAATGAATTCTTTGACCCTTCTATTTTTGTCGAAATATCTTGTCATTCTTCTTTTTATCTCTTCTTGCCTTATTACGGCTTCATCTCTTAGTTCTTCAATTAGATCAAGACTATGTTTGAGATCTTCATTATTATCTTCTATCCAGGTATCTTTATCTTGTTGAGCTAGTAAGACCCTGAGACTTTTTACCTCAAACTCGACTGGAATCAGAGCTTTAGAACCATGAGATAATTTAAAGTGAGTCTCACCAGTTGCATTTGTTGGAGTAGTTCTAAGAGTCCAAAGAACTGTCGGGAGCTGCTTTGCCCAATTACCTCTGATATTTTCTACCTTCTTCTTGAGGAGATTCAGGATACATTTATTAGCTGCTTCCACCTGCCCATTACTTCTAGGATGATGAACTGACGCGAATCGACGCTCGATTCCCATTCCATCACATAAGTTGATCATTTCTGAATTATTAAATTGAGGCCCATTTTCTGTTATTATCGCCATAGGAATCCCATGCCTGCAGATAATTTCTCCCCAGATAAAACTTTTTAATATCTGAGTAGTCGTTTTAGCTAAAGCTTTTGCCTCAATCCATTTGCTAAAGTGGTCTATCGTAACAAGAATAAAACATCTTTGTCCACTTGCGGTGGGAAAGGGCCCATGTAGATCCATTCCCCATACAGTAAACGGCCATGGAGTCATAATGGACTTTAACTGCTGAGCGGGTTGATGCAGAAGCGGAGCAAACTTCTGACATTGAATACACTTCTTAGCATAATCAGCGGCATCTTTCCTCATCTTGGGCCAAAAATATCCCTGCCTCAGAATTCTCTTTTCCAGGGTTCTTGCACCAGAATGACTGCCACACTCACCTGAATGTATTTCTCAGAGAACAACTGGAACTTCTTCTTCTGAAATACTTCTGGATAAAGGGGCTAAAAAAGTTTTCCGATATAAGATACCTGAAATTTGATAATAATAGGTTGCCTTTAGTCTGAACCTTTTCTTATCTTTGATATTAGTGTGAAATTCCCCTAATGAGAGATATAAGATAAAAGGATCCATCCAAGAAGATTTACGATCGATCTGCATCACTGAATCTCCCTCAATCGTTGGATGAAATAGATCTGAAGTGGTTCCACCCGATAATAACCCAAATTTAGCTAGCTGATCAGCGTCTGAATTTTCTGATCTCGGGATATGCTGAATAATAAAACTCTTGAACTTCCCAATCTCTTGCTTCACCATCTTCTGATATCTCTTCAAGACTGGTTCCTTGGTTTCATAGGTGTTGTTTACCTGAGACGCCATAACTAATTAATCTGTTTTTACCTCAATATCCTAAATACCCAATTCCCTGGCGAAACGAAGTCCTGCCAAGAGAGGCTCGTCTTCTTCCTGGTTGTTGGTGACCGGAAAATGAAACCTCGAAGCTTGATTTAATCTCGTCCCATTTGGATTTATCAGGACTACTCCTGCACCTGAAGAACTTTTCCCTGAAGCTCCATCGACATACATTATCCAGGGAAGAGGCCTTTTGATATCATTCTCAGATTCGTTGCCTGCTGTATCAATTAAGAAGTCCGCTAATACGTGCGCTTTAATTGCTATTCGAGGAGCATACGAGATGCTGAATTCACTCAACTCGATAGCCGATTTAGCCAATCTCCTTGAATGCTCTGGTTTTTCTAGCATGCCCTTTAGAGGTAAATCTGTGACTACTTGAATAGAATGAGCTTGAAAATAAGGTTTGAGTTTTCTAGCTGAAATGATAAGGGCTAAAGCAAGCTTTTCTAATATTGGATATCTGGTTTCTGCATCCTTCAGGATCCTACTGTGTAACACCCCAAAAATCGTAGTTCAGCGAGGTAGGCAGAGTGGTAGTGCTGCGCTCGGAGTAGGCTGAAATTTCAATGTCCAAAGCAGTGCGCACGACCATTTCTCCTCTTCGCGCACGACCACTGGTCGTGAGACAGTGATCGTGCGCTCTTGTCAAGGAAAAGAGAGCCATCGGGATGCTCACTGTCCAAAGTAGTGCGCACGACCATTTCTCCTCTTCGCGCACGACCGATGGTCGTGCGCCAGTGATCGTGCGCCCTGTTTATTCTGCTCCGTAAAGAAGAGAGGAGAAGACGATCGGACCGATCAAAAATATTAGAAATCGATCCAACGGCTGAGAGGGTTTGCTAGAGGGTTTTAGGGCTTTGGAGAGGGGTTATTCCCTCATAATTTCTAGGCCTTTCTCTCTCCTAAGCTTAAGAAAGAAGAAGGGGCAAGGAGGAAGAAGAAGGAGATACCACCATTGACGGAGCTCCGGAGCTCCGATTCGCGAGAAGTTTCCAGATCTGGAAAGTGCAGCCCGGTGCGGTTCTTTACCGCCGATTAGAATCTCGGATCTATGGTGGGGAAGAGAGCTCCAAGGGTAACGATTCTTTCTCTCGGTCATAGGAAGTGTTCTTTGTCCTCTCTTTCTCTTTCTATGCTTGCGTGAGGACTCCCTTTCACCAATGGGTGAAGTGTAGGATTTCCTCTAGTTCTTCGGAACTCCGGGTCGATTGTGTCCGTCCCTGGCATATTGCATTTAGAAATCCGGTAGTCGTGCGGATTTAGGCATTATGTGTGAAGCCTATTCGTGGCCGTGAGCCCGAATCGGTGATGCTTGATTTGCGACGTTGCATTTAGGTTAGGCCTAGAATGTGTGCCGGATAATGACTCTGTGAGATCATCTATAGTATTGCGGGACTTGAGATTAGGCATCGTGTGAAGATCCTAACGAAAGCCCCTTGCTTGGAGAGTGGTGGAATGCAAACCTTCACCACGAAATTGAAGTGAGTCGTTGTATACCTCCTTCGTTGGTTGTTCTAGTGAAGCCTAGGTCCACTTGGTTGGTTTAGGTGCATAACTTATCGTGATTGGGAACACCCGTCGGTGTTTCCTTGCGAACGGGCCGAGGTAAAGCTACAGCAGCATCGTTGTTGTTAACGCGATGATTTGAGCAACGGGCACAAGCTTGTACCGAACCCGCACCATGCGTATCAGCGAGAGGGGGAAACCTCGGGACGCCGTGTGATCATGGGATAGACCTGTTTGGGAGGGTTCCTCCAATAGGTAAATGCTTAAGCGTTACTAAGCTCTTTAGCTTAGTTGGTTATGTGGGGTCGTGAGAACCCACGGTCATGGTTTAGGATTGATGTTATGATTAGCCTCATGCGTTGCTTAGGCGATTGTGGGGAACCTTCAGGTGGACCCAACCAACATCATGTGCATTCCCAAGATCAACTCTATTTGTTGCTACACCTAGAAGATTGATTGTGCTTGAAACCTCACCTTGTGTAGTTTGCACCTTCCTTTTAGTACTACTTGCTGCTAGTACGACTTATTTGTAGGGAAGAAGCTCCGCCACCCCGAGAAAGGGGTCGGGTCGTTATTATTTGGTCAGTTGTGCTGACCGATGCTTTGTTTGCCACCACTTGGTGGATTCTTCTGATGCAGGTGCAGGTGAGCCTAGCGGGAAATAGCGGGCGGTGGCCCTTTTTGCTGCGTTGGCCCTCAAAGGCCAGCCTCTTTTCTGCTTTTCATGTATTGCCGGCCTGCGTGCCGAAGTATGTTTTGGAATGTAAGGCCTTAAGGCCGTAACTCTACACTTTATTGTTTCTTTCCTGTGATAGTGGACTATTCCAAAAGAAATGTTAAATCTTTATGCTTCCGCTTATGTTTAGTATACTCTGGTGTAGTTCTTTTCTGTATATCTCATTTTAACTCCTAGCTAGTGTGGTTAGTATAGCGTGGGGTCCCGGCCGAACATACTGTTATATTATTTGTACTGGCATGATGTTACAATTTGGTATCGGACTTAGGGCGTCGATCCGTACTTTAGCGAATTCGGGACGAATTCCTTTTAAGGGGTGGTGTGCACGGGATGTGCATTCACCTAAAACCAAAAACTAATAAGAATGTCCACTTAGGAATGGAAAAACATACTTGTTTGCGGAACCTGAGCGTTCCATGATTGTTGTTTGCTATGTTTTCGGTCACTAACTTGTGTATTGCACGATTATAGGTGACTAGGAGTGTTGCGGGGCAGTCTCGACCCCATAACACCGCTGAAAGTAGTGCGTCGGCTGAGGTGCCAATGACCACTCCTCCTACTGAGATGATCAGGTTAATCGCAGAAGCTGTCTTTGCGATGATCAATGCTCAACCGAAAAAGCTTGCACAACCTGCTACGCCTATTACAGAAGCGGCCCCGGTGGTCAAACCTGCAGTGGAACCTGCAGTGGAACCGAGGATGGAGACCCCTGTGCTAGTGGCTGCAGTGGAACCTGCGGTGGTGCCAAGGGTGGAGCATCGTGTAGAGCGCGTATCTGTTGCGCGAACGCGTGATCAACAAATGCAGCACTTTCTAGTCTTCCACCCTCCAACTTTCTCGGGGACCGGATGCCCAACGGAGGCGGAGGATTGGCTGTCAACGGTTAGAAAAACTCTAAAGGTGACAGCAACAGAAGAAGCTATGATGGTCACCCTAGCCACCTTTCTCCTTTACGGAGAAGCAGAGCTTTGGTGGGCCGAGCAGGAAGCGCATAAGTTTGAAGGTAAAGATATTACCAAGATCATTTTGGCGGAGTTCTCAAAGTCGTTTCTTCAGAGATATATTCCCTCTGCCCAACGCATTGCATTGCAGAACCAGCTCTTGAAGTTAACTCAAGGCGATAGCTCGGTGGATTAGTACTTGCACGAGTTCACTAGATTGGGCCGCTATGCGGGGTTTTTGGTGGAAGATGAGGAAATAAAGACGAACAAGTTTTATGAAGGTCTTCGGGATGAGTTGAGGCTGCTCCGTGTAGGCCCAATGACGTTTGGCTTCCATATGATGGTGCAAAGCGCCAGATCTCTGGAGTTGGACATGAAGAGAGTACAAGCAAAGGGCGTGGCAAAGAAATCTGAATTTCATGCGCCGACCTCTCACTCCAAATCTGAGTTCAGGAGGAACAAAAGGAAGTTCAAGTCTGCGGAACCAACTCGCTCAAATGTGTCGGGAGATATGACTGCACATGGTCCAATTACATGTTTCACTTGCGGAAAGGTGGGACACAAAGCAAACGTGTGTCGCAGTGGTCCCCTGAGGCCAGAGAACCGAGCGATGGACTATGCTCGTGCTGCGGGTCATGCGGAAAAGGGCAAAGCTGCGGAGTCTGCTGCTTCCCAGCACATTCCGACCCAGCCGAGAGTTTACTCGCTTGGCCAGCAAGAAGCCATACGACAAACTGATGTCGTCACAGGTATGAATTAAATGATAGCTTTTACATAGCTATTTGTGATTGATACTGTTGTGCGACTTTATGTTTGATTTATGTGCAATTAGGTTTCGTCCTAATTTTCAACTATCCGGCGAGAGCTCTATTTGATACAGGAGCATCGCACTCTTTTCTGTCTATGGGCTTCGTGGTGCGAATTGTAGTGCCATCAACCTTAGCAAAAGATAAATTGGAGGTAGTGCTACCTAACGGGTCTCGCATGAGAGCGGATAGGAAGAGCTGTGTGAAGGTGCGGATCGGAAATCAGGATTTCGACTTGGAAGCGTCGTTATAACCGTTAGCTGAATTTGATGTGATCTTCGGCATGGACTGGCTCTCGGAGAAGCGAGCATGCATAGATTGCAATTTAAAGGAGATCACTCTGGGAAAGAACACCGAAGACAAAACCACGTTCGCAGGTATGCGAGGAGCAAGCAAGACACTGATGTCTGCTCTCCAGGTGGTTAAGGCGGTGGGAAAGGGCGCGGAATTGTTCTTCACTCTGTTGGAGGCTTCAGAGCTAAAGCCCAGGTTATGCGATGTCCCAGTTGTAGCGGAGTACGCCGATGTGTTTCCTAACGAACTCCCTGGGGCTCCGCCTCAGCGGGAGATTGATTTCTGTATTGAGCTGGTGCCAGGTGCCAAACCTGTGGCCCGCTCACCGTACCGGATAGCGCCAAAGGAATTGGCAGAGCTGAAGGTTCAATTGCAAGAGCTGCTAGAGCAAGGCTACATACGTCCAAGTTCATCGCCTTGGAGTGCACCGGTCCTCTTTGTGAAAAAGAAGGACGGGAGCTTGCGTCTATGTATCGACTATCGAGAGCTGAATAAGTTGACGGAGAAGAACCGATACCTGATTCCAAGAATCAACGATTTATTCGACCAACTGGTTGGGTCGACGGTATAATCTAAGCTAGACTTAAGGTTCGGCTATTACCAACTGCATATAAGGGAATGTAACATTCCAAAGATAGCGTTCAGTACCCGCTTTGGGCACTATGAGTTCACCGTTATGTCGTTCGGTCTATCTAATGCACCGTCGGTATTTATGGACTTAATGAATAGAACGTTCCGAGAGTATTTGGATCAATTTTTGATCGCCTTCATCGACGACATTTTGGTATACTCTCAGTCGGAGGAGGAGCATGCAGAGCATCTGCACGCAGTTTTGAGCACCCTGAGGAGGAGACAATTATATGCCAAGTTTTCCAAGTGCGAGTTTTGGCTATCGTCAGTAGCATTCCTGGGCCATGTTGCTAGTGGGGATGGAATTGTGGTTGATCCGTCGAAAATAGAAGCGATCCGAGAGTGGCCTGTGTTGAAAAACGTAGCAGAAGTCCAAAGTTTCTTAGGACTTGTCGGCTATTATAGGCGCTTTGTGGAGAACTTCTCGAGGGTCGCACTCCCTCTCACTAAATGACTAGGAAAGATCACAAGTTCGACTGGTCGCCCGAGTGCGCTCGAGCTTTTGAAGAACTGAAGAGTCGTCTGACCACGGCGCCCATTCTATGCTCGCCATGTGGTACGGAGGGCTACGAAATTTATAGTGACGCCTCGGGGAGTGGTTTGGGTTGCGTCCTAGTGCAGTTCGGAAAGGTAATTGCCTACGGCTCCCGACAATTGAAGGTTCATGAATGGAACTACCCGGTCCAAGATTTGGAGCTAGCGGCCGTGGTTTTCGCCCTCAAGCTTTGGAGGCATTACTTGTATGGCGTGAAGATCGATATCTTTACTGACCACAAGAGCCTCAAGTACCTGCTAGATCAAAGGGAGTTGAATATGCGTCAGAGGAGGTGGATGGAATTCCTTGGGGACTACAACTTCGACATCAAATATGCTCCTGGTAAGGGAAATGTAGTTGCGAACGCGCTGAGTCATCGGGCTCCTTCTCAAGCAAATTGGATTTTGATGCACGATGAGCGTCTAATCCGCGAGCTAGAAGTTATGGAGATCATTTGCGTCGATAAAAGAGCGTCTCCTTCAGCATGTTTGAACTGGATGGAGATTCAATACGACCTCACCGACCGAGTTCGACAAGCATTGGAGCTGGATGAGACCATGAAACGCTATAAAGCAGAGACCGTTGATGGGTCAAACGCTGATTTCTATTTCGAAGATGCCCTTATGTGGAAGAATGGCAGATTGTGCGTCCCAAATGTTGGTACATTACGGGTGGTGTTGATGTACGAGGCTCATCATACCAAGTACTCCATCCACCCTGGGAGCACGAAAATGTACATGGATATGAAGAAACTCTTCTGGTGGTCGGGTATGAAGAAAGACATTGCCCTCTACGTGGCCAAGTGTCATTCTTGCGTTGGTGAAGGTGGAATGTCAACATATCGGTGGGGTTCTGAAGTCAATGCCGATTCCGGAATGGAAGTTCGATGATATTTCGATGGATTTCATGCACGGATTGCCGAGATCGCAACATGGAAACGACGCCATCTGGGTGATCGTGGACCGATTGACGAAGGTATCACACTTTGTTCCGAACCGGAAGGATGATTCTGTGGAGAAGCTGGCAAAGTTGTATGTCGATAACATCGTACGGTTGCACGGGATTCCCCGTAGCATCGTCAGTGATCGCGATGGGCGGTTCACATCAAATGATTGGAGGCTGATTCATCAATTATTGGGTACCAAGCTAAAGTTTAGCACAGCCTTCCACCCGCAAATGGATGGACAGACCGAAAGGACCAATAGGACGAAGGAGGACATGCTGAGGATTTGCGCCCTAGACTTCGGAAAGAGATGGGAGGACCATCTCTATATGATTGAGTTTGCTTACAACAACAGCTACCAAGCAAGTATAAAGATGGACCCTTTCAAGGCTCTTTATGTTAGGAAATGTCGCACACCGTTATCTTGGGCTGAAACGGGCGACACTAAGTTGTTGAAATGCAAGGATGTGGAGGAGGTAAATACATCGATTCGGGCTATTCGGGAGCGGTTGCTCATTGCCCAAGATCGGCAGGCAAAATACTACAATGCAAATCATCGGAATGTCGAGTTCGCCGTTGGCGACTGGGTTTATCTCAAGATCAAACCGTTCAAAGGAGTATCGACGATACGACGCTTGAAAAAGCTAAGTCTGAGGTACTTAGGACCGTTCGAGATCTTGGAGCGCATTGGTGAAGCTGCCTACCGGCTTGCTCTATCTTCAGAGCTGAGCGGGTTGCATGATGTATTCCACATCTCTGTGTTGCGGAAGGCTGTAAAGGAGCCATATCTTGTTGCTGCGGTCAGCGAAGTATCGGTAGATGGTGGGCTAGCGACGAAAGTCAAACCCATTTGCATTGAAGACACTGAAGTGAATCAGTTGCGGAACAAGTCCATTCGGATGGTGAAAGTCCGTTGGAATAATTGCGGGCGAGAGGAACTCTCTTGGGAAAGGGAGCAGTCGATGCTTGCGGAGTATCCCGAGCTATTTCTCTCAGGTATTTATAACTGTATTTTCTGCTAATACTATTTTCAAAATTTCAGGACGAAATTCTTTTAAGGGAGGTGGAGTTGTAACACCCCAAAAATCATAGTTCAGCGAGGTAGGCGGAGTGGTAGTGCTGCGCTCGGAGTAGGCTGAAATTTCACTATCCAAAGCAGTGCGCACGACCATTTCTCCTCTTCGTGCACGACCACTGGTCGTGAGCCAGTGATCGTGCGCTCTTGTCAAGGCAAAGAGAGCCGTCGGGATGCTCACTGTCCAAAGCAGTGCGCACGACCATTTCTCCTCTTTGCGCACGACTGCTGGTCGTGCGCCAGTGATTGTGCGCCCTGTTTATTCTGCTCCGTAAAGAAGAGCGGAGAAGACGATCCGACCGATCAAAAAAATTGGAAATCGATCCAACGGCTGAGAGGGTTTGCTGGAGGGTTTTAGGGATTTGGAGAGGGGTTATTCCCTCATAATTTCTAGGCCTTGCTCTCTCCTAAGCTTGAGAAAGAAGAAGGGGCAAGGAGGAAGAAGAAGGAGATTCCTCCATTGACGGAGCTCCGAAGCTCCGATTCGCGAGACGTTTCCAGATATGGAAAGTGCAGCCCGGTGCGGTTCTTTCCCTCCGATTGGAATCTCGGATCTATGGCGGGGAAGAGAGCTCCAAGGGTTACGATTCTTTCTCCCGGTCATAGGACGTGTTCTTTGTCCTCTCTTTCTCTTTCTATGCTTGCATGAGGACTCCCTTTCACCAAATGGGTGAAGTGTAGGATTTCCTCTAGTTCTTCGGAACTCCGGGTCGATTGTGTCCGTCCCCGGCATATTGCATTTAGAAATCCGGTAGTCGTGCAGATTTAGGCATTGTGTGTGAAGCCTATTCGTGGCCGTGAGCCTGAATCGGTGATGCTTGATTTGCGACGTTGCATTTAGGTTAGGCCTAGAATGCGTGCCGGAGAATGACTCCGTGAGATCATCTATAGTATTGCGGGACTTGAGATTAGGCGTCGTGTGAAGATCCTAACGAAAGCCCCTTGATTGGAGAGTGGTGGAATGCAAACCTTCACCACGAAATTGAAGTGAGTCATTGTATACCTCCTTCGTTGGTTGCTCTAGTGAAGCCTAGGTCCACTTGGTTGGTTTAGGTGCGTAACTTATCGTGATTAGGAACACCCGTCGATGTTTCCTTGCGAACGGGCAGAGGTAAAGCTACACCCGCATCGTTGTTGTTAGCGCGATGATTTGAGCAACGGGCACAAGCTTGTACCGAACCTGCACCATGCGTATCGGCGAGAGGGGGAAACCTGGGGATGCCGTGTGATCATGGGATAGACCTGTTTGGGAGGGTTCCTCCAATAGGTAAATGCTCAAGCGTTACTAAGCTCTTTATCTTAGCTGGTTACGTGGGATCGTGAGAACCCACGGTCGTGGTTTTGGATTGATGTTATGATTAGCCTCATGCATTGCTTAGGCGGTTGTGGGGAACCTTCGGGTGGACCCAAACAACATCATGTGCATTCCCAGGATTAACTCTATTTGTTGTTACACCTAGAAGATTGATTGTGCTTGAAACCTCACCTTGTGTAGTTTGCACCTTCCTTTTAGTACTACTTGCTGCTAGTACGACTTGTTTGCAGGGAAGAAGCTCCGCCACCCCGATAAAGGGGTGGGGTCGTTATAATTTGGGCAGCTGTGCTGGCCGTTGTTTGTTTGCCACCTCTTGGTGGATTCTTCTGATGCAGGTGTAGGTGAGCCTAGCGGGAAATAGCGAGCGGTGGCCCTTTTTGCTGCGTTGGCCCTCGAAGGCTAGCCTCTTTTATGCTTTTCATGTATTGCCGGCCTGCGTGCCGAAGTATGTTTAGGGAGTTTTGTACGTTTTTGAATGTAAGGCCTTAAGGCCGTAACTCTACACTTTATTGTTGCTTTCCTGTGATAGTGGACTATTCTAAAAGAAATGTTAAATCTTTATGCTTCCGCTTATGTTTAGTATACTATGGTGTAGTTCTTTTTTGTATATCTCCTTTTAACGCCTAGCTAGTGTGGTTAGTATAGCGTGGGGTCCCAGCCGGACCTACTGTTATATTATTTGTACTGGCAGGTTGTTACATTGACATAATAAACTGGAAATTGTTTCTTCTTTTCTTCTCTGACTAAAACTGAGCTAACCGCATCAGCTCCTACACCTAAATAATGAAATAAGTCTTTACCCTCTCGAGGGCTCTAGAGAAGAGGAGTTGAACTTAACTGTTTCTTTAGTTGGTCAAATGTTGAATCACACTCCTTGGTCCATTCGAATTTGAAAGCTTTCCCGAGAATCCTGAAGAAGGGAGCACTTTTATCTCCTGATCGAGATATAAATTGGCTCAACCCTGCCATTCTTCCTCCCAGCTGCTGAACTTCCTTTGGAGACCTCAGAGGTACCATCTCTAGGATTCCCTTCACCTTATCTGGATTGGGCTCAAGACCATCTGGGGTCAGGAGATGACCTAAGAATTTACCCTTGCTAGCTCCAAATACACACTTCAATGGACTCAACTTCATATTGAATACTCGGAGTGTCGAGAAAGTTTCTTCAAGGTCTCTTAAGTGAGTTGAAAATTGCTTACTCTTCATAAGCATAACATCTACATATACTTCAAGATTTCTACTTTTCTGCTTCTTGAATACAACATCCATCATCCTTTGATAGGTTGCACCTGCATTCTTCATACCAAAAGGCATTACCTTATAACAAAAACACCCATCGTTTGTTATAAAAGAGGTATGAGGAATATCTGGTTTATGCATTCTGATTTGATGGTAGCCTGAGAAGGCATCTAGGAAGCTCATATAAGGAAATCCGACCGCTGAATCAACCAAAGAATCTATCTGGGGCAAGGGATAACAAACTTTTGGACAAGCCTTATTAAGTTTAGTGAAATCCACACACATTCTCCACTTACCACCGGGCTTTTTCACCATGACCACATTTGAGACCCAATCAAAATATTGAACTTCCTGAATAAATTTAGCCTTGAGAAGTTTTAGAACTTCTTCTCTCATAGGTTCAGCCAAGGTAACGACAACTGTTCATTTCTTCTGAACAACTGGTTTGAAGGCTGGATCTGTGTTCAAGTGATGGCAAAGTATATTAGGATCCATTCCTGGCATGTCATTTGCCGACCAGGCGAACACGTCTAGATTTATAAATAAGCAAGTTATTAATTCCTATTTTCAATTTCGGAAAGTTCTGCGTTAATTAAAAGCATTTTGCAGGCATCTCCTTTTATCAGAATAGCCTGAATACCTTGGGCAGATTCTCAGTGAGTTCCCTCAGCTGTACTTTTAATCTCAACCTCCTGATCTTCTAAAATGGATTCTCTTGAGGTTTCCATTTTTGACCTGAGCGTGTTAAAGATGATAAGCAAAAGAGAACGGCAAAGTGATTTAAGAAGGGCAATTTAATAAGGTATAAGACCATAAATCCGTTTGAATTTAATGAAATAAAAGTAGCCGAAAAAAGATGAAGAAAATGCACATTTTATTGAAAGAAGATTCAATTACAAACAAAGGCCTTTGAAGAGGCTTTAGGGGAGCAGAATAGCTAAAAAACAAAAGGACAATTATTAGCTAAAAATGAACTCAAACTCAAATACTAGGATCCCTCATTCAGAACTCAGAGGTATCAGCACTTCATCTTTGACTCCCAACTGAGAACCTATGTCGACAATACTAACAGTCTTGACATAGCATTCCCGAGCCAGCCTAGGGTCACTCCTAACCCTAAACTGCTTCCCTTAGGTAGAGAATTTGAGGGCAAGATGAAATGTAGAGACTACAGCTCAATATTGGTTGAGGATGGGTCTACCAAAAATTGCGTAGTAGTTGCTAGGAGCGTCTACTACTATGAGATTGGCCTGCTTGATGATCCTCCCCATCATCACAGTTAGAGGAATTCTCCCTTTGACTTCTTTCTTTTCTCCTGAGAAGCCGTAAAGGGGTCCTTCGGTGTAAAGCATTTTTTCCCGGTCTTTAGGGCTTTGAAGGTAGGTTTGAACAATAAATTTACCGAGCTTCCGGTATCCACTAAAATCCTTTGACTGTGAAATTTTCTATCACGGCCTTAATGACAAGGGCATCAATAAGAGGGTTCCCATGGGGTGGAAGATCTTCCTTGCTGAAGACAACCACCTCGTGAACAGGGGCCGAGGAATAGGCAACAGAGACTTCATCCCTGAAGACTCTGGCCATACTGGACTTCTTGGAAGACTTGAGTCCAGCGCCTCCATGGATGCAAAAAGAGCAAACCATTTTCCCCCTCATTATCTGCCTCCACGCACTCATAGTCGATGTGGAGACTGCCAAAGAGGCTGGCATCCTCCACCTCCTCGCACTCCCAACCAACTTCAATGACGTTCTTTGCCTTCTTTGAATGATCTTCAACTTTCTTATTGATCAGGTCTTTGAGTTTGCCTTCTTTGAGGAGCTTCTCAATCAGGAACCTAAGTGCTCTGCAGTTTTTAGTCTGATACCCCCTCTCTTTATGGAATTCGCAATAAAGACTTTGATTTCTGAATTTAACATCGGATTTCATCGGAGCTGGCCTCTTGAAGAAGGGTTGTCTTTCGATAATTTCCAAAATCTCTGAAATAGGAAGGGGCAGATCTGCAAAACACTCTTGATAATTGTTGAAGGGCTGCTTAGGTTGGTTAGTAGGAAGAGGTAGGAGAGGAGGACAAGCTAATGGTTGAGCCTGAGCAGGCTGCTGCCACTGAGTGAGTTGTTGATGGTTGATGACTGGGCGATGGTGAAGAAAATTTCTACCTCTAGGGCATGAGGCTGATATTCTTGGCGAGCTAGCTTCTGATGATGTTGAGCGGCTAAAGAAGAGGAGTTGTTACTCCCCTGATAAGCCATGTTGGAGAGGTATGAGACATACTCTAGGTTGCATAGCTCACCCTCAATAAACCTGTTCACAATTAAGATTTGTTCTTGGTAAGATCGAGGCTTCTTGGTGGTGACTTTTAGTTTCAGAGGGCCTTCTCGGAGGGCATTGATGAATGCAACTTGGGGGAGGATGGGGCCAACATCATGGATACTCAGAATTTCTTCCTTGAAACGAGCGACGAAGTGAGCTATCGTCTCACTTTCACCTTGTCTGTTTCCTGGAGGTGGTGATCCTCAAGAGAAACTCTCTCCTCATGTCTGCAAA
Organism: Dactylorhiza incarnata; assembly: GCA_033032865.1. Classification (NCBI taxonomy): domain Eukaryota; kingdom Viridiplantae; phylum Streptophyta; class Magnoliopsida; order Asparagales; family Orchidaceae; genus Dactylorhiza; species Dactylorhiza incarnata. The sequence goes on from JAWHQI010000068.1 coordinate 9,409,473, forward strand.
ACTGGTAACAGACCTGGCAGGGAGACAAAAGAACCACTCCCTGGATTCACCTCCAAGGGAGGTCACAAACAATTTATAGTGGAGAGTCTCAGACAGGGTCCTCATCGATACTGCAGCTTCGAATGCATGCAGGTGAGAGACCGGATCATCTCTTTTAGTATACACTGGAAGTCGGGGCTCTCGGAAGCCCGTGGGAACATGATCCCACCTAACTTGATCCACGAACGGGGAGGGCTCCTCCCACAAGTGGCAGGAAGAGGATTAATGCCTTCTTGAAAACTCAGAGCTCAGACAGGGCTTCCCCAGGCAGCGGCCTGGTAAAGCTAATGTCGAGCAGCGAACTCGACCCCCTGGGACCGCAAAGGTGTCGCAGGCTCGAGGATGGCACGGTAAAAAATCAGACCACAGGCAGGATGGACAGTTGCTGGTGTAATGACCTCAATCGCTGGAGGGGCTAACCGCTGGGAAATTACTTCTAGAGCTTTTCACATTGCTTCCATCTGATGGGCGGTCTCGCACTGCGCTCGAGCGAACTCTTGACGATTTGCTTGAGTGCTCGCTCGAAGCGCGCTTCTAGATCTGTAGAGGTCGCGCGACCTGCATCTGAATGACCACCACCGAACTGACTCCGCAACTCTCGATATGACATCTTAGACCGCCGCACTTCACCAACAAATCCAATTCTGAAGGTCGTGTGTTTGTTTTGTTGGTGCAAAAATTGCACCTCCACGTCTTACACTTGAGAATCGGAAAAGAAACTTTGGACTACTGCTTACTAGGTCGGAGAGTGTTGAACACGGTGTTGATGAGCGACAAGAAGAGATCGCCGCTCTGATAATTCCTAGCTGCAAGAAAGACCTTACCAAGAAAAGGTTAGTGATTAGAAGAGGCTTGAATCAGACCAGATCAGAAGGAAGCAGGTGATCTAAAAATTGAGACCACTTGGCTCCTTAGTTAGCTCCTCCCCCTCTCCAAAAGCCCTTTTCTGGGGACCCATACCCCCTATTTATAGACAAGGAGGCTGCCCAAACGGGTAGCTTTTTAAATCACGGGCTACCCGGGATCCAGGAGAAGTTATGCAAGGAGAAAGGGGTTACCTGTTATATCTTTATCGTGATAGATGGAGAAATCCAGATCGTGTGAGCTCGGGGGTAGCTGACGACCTAAACTGATGAGGTCACCAGACGGTTATATCAATGAGGTCAAGCGACCAGCCAGATAAGAATCGTTCCCCCAGATGAGACCGAGCAAACTCTTTTATTGGTTGACATGGCAATCTTCCGGGAGAACATATTTATTCTTCCTGTGGTTTTGGTTTGAGTGCATAACTCCTTATTAAGTTTATTGTCTGCACAGTTAAGATAGAATATTATTTTAATCTCTATTCACCCCCTCTAGAGGATTCACAGAAGCACACTGTGCACTTTCATAGTTATTTTCTATTTATCATCTTTTAACGCATAGCTAGTGTGTTCATTATGGTGTGGGGTCCCGACCGAACCTATTGATATATTGTTTGTACTGGCAGGGTGTTCCAATTTGGTATCGTACTTTATGAGTTGATCTATAGTTAGCAAATTCCAGGTTGGATTCCTTTATATGGGGTGGTGTGCACGTGATGTGTGTTCGTCTAAAATGATAAAACTAATAAGAATTTCCAATTAGGAATGAAAAACATGCTTGTTTGCGGAACCTGAGCGTTCCACTATTGCTATTTGGTAATGTTTTCGATCACTAAATTATGTGTTACACGATTATAGGTGAATAGGGTTGGAGCGAGGCAGACCAAACCTCGTAACACCATGGAGAGTTGTGTGTCTGTTAATGCACGTGCAACCCCTCCTTCTACTTAAATGATTCGAGTGATCGCAGAAGTGGTCCTGGTGGCACTAAATGCCCAACCAAGAAGGCTAGTATAGCCTCCCATTCTTAGTATGGCACCGACTCCGATAGTGGCAGTTGATCCAGAAGCTAAACCGCAATTGCATTGTCAGCTGTTGAAGCACTTTCTGAGCCTAAACCCTCCATCCTTCTCAGGGACCGAATTCCCAATGGGAGCTGAGGAGTGGTTGTCTGAAATAATGAAGAGTTTAACATCAATAGTTGTAACTAGAGGTATGTTGGCAACCTTGGCCACCTTCCTAAATAGTCGGGAGGCAAGACATTGGTGGGATGACGAGGTGGTGCACAAGTATGGCGGGAGACTACTTGCTAAAATCTCTTGTGAAAATTTCCATGAGTCATTCCTGTTAAATTTTTTGATTTGAATCGTTTAGGAGTAAGCAGGAGTTGCATCAACTGAGTTATAGCCAAACAACCACAATGCCACACAACAACACAATAGTCTTTATTGAATCACAAAACTTCATTACAGTTCGAGGTATACATGGCGAGACATGATTCATAAAAATCACGAAGGAGAGAAGAACAAAACACACCAAAAACACAAATCTAGCGACCTGACAAGCAGAGACCGCATAGACAACTGCACTCCAGAGACCGCCCGGCTTGTCCTGAGACCGCACAAACAGAATACAGGCAAGATGACCTACACTACAAGACCGCCACCTCAGACCGCACGAACTAGAGCTTATTGAATTGAACAGAGAACAGAAGCTGTTGCCAGACTGCAACTCAGACCTCCTATCCACAGAAGGTCGCCTGATCGACGAGCTCGCTGCAAACATCACAAGAACTGTTTATTAAAGCCAGTGGGAAATCATCAAGGAAGGAGACCACAACCTGCTGACTGCAAACCTGCGAACACAACAAACAGTCAACTCACTTCCGAGACCGCCGGACCTCAAAGTTGAGACCGCACAAAACAACCCAGGCTCTAGTTCTTACAGTTCTCATTATGAATGACGGGCTCTGCACCCCTATTTTTAGGCGAGAAGATGGATGTCGTCACCGTAGCAAGAGAGGTAAAGTCACCAACCATCAAATCACGAGCGGTCTCACAAAGCAGACAGCGCGATCACACCACTTGGACAACATCCAGTCCAAGACCACAAATCAGCAGCAGACCGCCCACAAGCCGCAAGGACACAAATCACTCCTTCCTTAGACCGCCAAAAGCAAACCAAGAACATCTAGCTGACTTCAGACAAGTCCCTAGATCAACCTGCATAAGCCGCCCGGTCACAGCGGTTACACAAGAACAGACCGCCCGGTCTTCTTACAAGGAAGATAGACAAGCCAAGCAGAGCAGACCAAAAAGAGACTGGAACATCACAAGAACAGACCGGCCAACACAGCAGACTGCCAGAGCCAGACTGCCAGAGCACCAGCACAGACACCGTGCGGTCTTTGCGGTCACCAATAAACAGACCGTCGATAACCTTCCACTTCACTTCAATAATTTCAACACTCCCCCTTGAAGTGGGAAGGGGAAACTAGCCCAAGCAAACTCCGCAACCGAGTAAACGGTCCTTTCGCAAGCGGCTTTGTGAAGATGTCTGCAACATTGTCCACACTTCGAACATGCTCGACCATAAGAGATCCTCCCAACACCTTCTCACGAATGAAATGGTGCTCAATCTCAATGTGCTTTGTCCTCGCGTGACAGACTGGATTATTAACCAGCTTGAGAGCACTCTCATTGTCCCCGCGTAGCATAGTGGGACCTCGAACCTCCTCATGAACGTCCTCCACTAACCTCCTGAGCCAAACGGCTTCCTGAGCTGCCAAGGCCGAAGCCTTGTATTCCGCTTCTGTGGTAGATACAGACACCGAGTCCTGCTTTTTGCTGCACCAAGAAATAGCTGTGGGGCCCGCTATGAAGACATAACCAGACGTTGATCTCTGATCATCCACGTCTCCCCCATTATCAGCATCCATGTAACTATGCAACTCCAAGTTTGACCCTCTCCTATATAGCAGACCCACATCCGAGGTCGACTTCACATACTTCAAAATTCCTTTTGCCGCCAGAAGATGAGGCTTTTGTGGTTCTGCCATGTACTGACTCTCCTTGCCAACTGCATAAGCAATATCAGGCCTCGTGATCATCAAGTAGATCAAGCTCAAGACTAGAGCTCGGAACACCAACGGTTCAGATAGAACTGTCCCCTCATCCTTCCGAAGTTTATGATCTATTCCAGAGGTATAGAGCTGCTCTTCCCTTCCTCCATGCCGAATCGTTGAACGATCTGCTCCGCATATCCATCCAAAGAAATGAGCACTCCGCTCTCCCGCCTCTGCACCTCGAGTACAAGAAAATGGTGAAGCTCACCCAGATCCTTCATCTCAAATCTGATAGCAAGCTCGGCTCTCAGCCTTGCTACTGCATCCTTCGAGTTCCCGGTGACAATCATGTCATCCACATACAGCAGAACAATCAATCGAAGCACCCCCTCCTTCTTGACGAACAAGCTGGAGTCAGAGTCTGAAGCAAAGAATCCGTAGAATAGAAGATACTCTGCGATCTTTCCATACCACGCCCGAGGCACTTGCTTCAACCCATACAAGGCTTTCTTCAGCTTGCAGACATAGTCCGGACAATCCTCCGAGATGAAGCCCGGCGTTTGGATCATGAAGATATCCTTGTCAATCTCGCCGTATAGTAAGGAATTCTTCACGTCGAGCTGCCAAATCTCCCAATCACACGATGCCGCCAAAGCAATAACATATCAAACCGAAGTCATCTTTGCCACTGGACTGAATGTCTCATCATAATCCTCTTCGTACTGCTGTGAGAACCCGCGAGCCACAAGGCAAGCCTTGTATCGCTCGATCGTGCCGTCAGCTTTCTTCTTGAGCTTATAGACCCACTTTCATGTCATAGGGGTAATGCCCTTAGGCCTGGGCACTAGCGACCAAGTCTCATTCTTCTTGAGAGCATCCATCTCCTCCTGCATAGCAATGTCCCACTGCTTCATGCCTTTGGCCTTCTCAAAGCTCGACGGCTCTCGCTCATCCAAGGGACCAGCAAAGAAACATGAGACAAAGCTCACCATGTTTCCTCCTGTGTATCGATCCGGTGGCTTGATAGTCCTCTTCGACCTCCTAAGAGTTTGCACTTGACTAACCACCTCCTCAGCTGCTTCTTTTGTGTTAGCTCCTCTTTCAGGCGAACTTGGAGCATCGCTCCCCCTGCTTCCAGAACCTGAAGCCTCCATCCTTGAGCTTGACACAGCTGGAGCTCCTGGTGAAATAGGCAACTCCACTTGAAGATTTTCCGCAGCCTTCCCTTTTTCATCAACCCTGCTCTCCAGTAGTTCAACTTCTGAACTCCACTTGTAGGAAGTCACCTCATCGAACACCACATCCCGAGATAGCACTGATCTCCATGTCTCAAGATCCATGCATCTCCATCCCTTCTTCCTCTCATCATATCCAACGAAGACTAGCTTTCTTGCTTTCGCATCTAGCTTTGTCCGAAGAGCATCAGGGATATGCACAAAATAGGTTGATCCGAACACCCGAAGGTGTGCAACACTTGGCTTCTCCTTGAACATCAGTTCATGAGGGGTCTTCATGTTGATAGGACTTAGAGGCATCATGTTGATGACGTTTGCCGGACAAGACATTCCCTCCGCCCAAAATGACTTTGGGATACTCTTGGCATGAAGCCAGCATTTGCAGGTTTCCATCAGATGACAGATCTTCCTCTCTGCAATGCCATTTTGCTGTGGAGTATGGGCACAAGTGAGCTCTCGCCGGATGTCGTGCTTCCTGCAAAAACTTGAGAACTCACCAAATGTGAACTCCCCACCATTGTCAGTTCTCAATTTTATCACCCGCAGGCCTAACCGACCTTCCACCAGCTCCTTGAATTCCATGAACTTCGCAAAAGGTTCTGATTTGTCTTTCAGAAAATACACCCAGACATATCTGGTGTAACCGTCGATCAACACCAACATATATATGTTGCCTCCAAGGCTTGGGGTGGCAGTCGATCCCATCAAATCACCGTGAATACACTCCAATGGTGCTTTGCATCTTCTTTGTGATTTATCAAATGGAAGTCGATGAGACTTACCAAACTGACATCCCGCACAAACATGACAACCTCTATAGGAGGACAAGCTAGGCAAGCCCTTGACAAGGCCCCTTACCGTCATAGCCTTCAATTTGTCCATGCCTACATGCCCCAACCTTTCATGCCAGATAGCCGCGCTATCATTGGTCTTCATCTTATCAACATAGGTAATTATCGACAGAACAAATAAGTCCTTTACCCGCTTTCCAACATGAATTACATCTCCCTTTATCTCCGGTTGAGTTTTAAGAAACTTCACTTATGTTGGGCCAAACAGAACATGATAACCAGCATCGACCGCATTGGTCACAGAGAAGAGATTCTTCCTCATACCCGACACGTGATAAACACTCCTCAATGTGAGTGGACCCTTATCACTTCTCAGAGAGACAAGACCTTCTTGTTCTACTTAATGAACAAAATTATTAGCTGTAATGATTGCATCTTTACCTGAGTAAGGTGCCAAAGAAGAGAACTTTGATTCATCCCCGGTGAGGTGATGCCCACACCCTGAATCCACGATCCAATCCTCTTTGAAGTTGATGGCAGCCAAGGCCTTAACGGGCATTACCGTCATATTGTCCGCAAAGGCTCCTCCCCATCCAGCTTCATCAGAATTTGGCTTCTCCTTCTCCGCTGCATGTCCCGGCTGAAGATTAACCAGGCAATCCTTCTTGAAGTGATCGGTCTTATTGCACCTGAAGCACCTTGGTCCCTCTCCCTTCATCTTCCCATCAGACTTAGGAGCATAACCCCTATCCTGCTGACCTAAAGTAGAAGGTCCATCATAACCTGGCTTCTTCTTCTCCCACTTCTTCTTTTTCTTCCCAGAGAACAACACATCGTTATCTCCCCCAGAGATAGAAGTCCTCGCCATCTATCTTGCCAAACTTTCCTGCGAAGCAAGTATATTTTCCATCTCCAACAGAGATGGTTGATTTGCCCAACCCTGAACTGACGTCACAATGGCAAGATACTCCTTTCGCAACCCGCGAATGATATGCCTCTTCAGTTTTTCCTCCGAGATGGGCTCATCAGGGTCCAATGCAGAAATTTCTGCTGTGAGGTTCTTCATCTTGAGAAAGAAAGTAGAGATTGAATGATCACCTTGAGAGGCCTTCGCCAACTCATTTTCAAGAAACTGTAACCGAGCTACATTATTCTTATTGAACAGCACGTCCAAAGATGTCCAAATCTCAGCAGCAGATTTACATCCAGTGATGTGATCGAATAGCTCTGGTGAGATAGCCCTCTTGAGTGTGAACTCTGCCTTTGCATTAGTCCTCCTCCAAAGTCTCACCTCTGCCATATTATCTCCTGCCAGATGAACTTCTTGTGTGTCTTCTCCTCCAACTGTCTCCCATAGATCCTCGCCAAGTAAGTAACTCTCCATACACGACATCCACTTTTTGAAGTTAGTCGATGTGAGGAGTTCAATACCAAGCCCCCTTGCGTATCCAGCTTCTATGGAATACTATGTGGTTTCTTCTTCACAAAGACGATGGCAACTCAAGTTGATCACTACTTATCCACTCCAACAACTTAGCTCTGATACCATGTTAAAATTTTTTATTTGAATCGTTTAGGAGTAAACAGGAGTTGCATCAACTGAGTGTTGAAATTATTGAAGTGGAGTGGAAGGTGGCCGGCGGTCTGAAATTTGGTGACCGCAGTGACCTCGCGGTCTCTATTCTGGTGTTCTGCCGGTCTGGCTCTGCCGGTCTGTCTCTGGCGGTCTGGTGTGACCGGCTGGTGTGTTCTTGTTTGCTGCGGTCTGTTTCCAGGTTGTTCTACATGGTTGGTTTATCTTCTCTGAAGAAGACTGGGTGGTCTATTCTTGACCGGGAGGCTTATGGTGGGCGATCTGGCGACTTGTCTGGAGTCGGCCAGATGTTTCTTATTTGCTGTTGGCGATCTAAGGAAGGAGTGTTCTTGTGTTCGTGTGGCTTGTGCGCGGTCTGCTGCTGATCTGCTGTCCTGGACAGTGTGTTGTCCAAGTGATGTGATCGCGCGGTCTGTTCTGTGAGACCACTGGCGATATGGCGGGTGGTGACAGTATCTCTTTTGTGGCGGTGACGACATCCGTCTTGTCGCCTATAAATAGGGGTGAATGGCCCATCATTCATAACGAGAACTGTAAGAACTAGAGCCTGGGTTATTTCGTGCGGTCTCAACTTTGAGGTCGGGCGGTCTCGGAAGCGAGTTGACTGTTTGTTGTGTTTGCAGGTTTGCGGTCAGCAGGTTGCGGTATCCTTGCTTGGTGATTTCCCAGCGGCTTGAATAAACAGTTCGACAGCGGCTTGTCTGCGAACTGGTTTATGATTGTTCTTGTGCTGTTCGCAGCGAACTCAGCGATCAGGCGACCTTCAGCGGTTAGGCGATCTGAGTTGCGGTCTGGCGACAGTATCTATTCTTTGTTCAATAAGCTCCAGTTCGTGCGGTCTGAGGTGGTGTCTTGTTGTGCGGTCTGAGGTGGTGGTCTGAAGTCATCTTGGCTATTTTCTGTTCGTGCGGTCTCAAGTCAAGCCGGGCGATCTCTGGAGTTCAGCAGTCTGTGCGGTCTCTTCTTGTCAAGCCGCCAGATTTTTTTTTTGTATGTTTTTGTTCTTCTCTCCTCCGTGATTCTTATGAATCATTTCTCGCCATGAATACCTCACACTGTAATCAAGTTTTGTGTTGCTGTGTGGCATATTGTGGTTGTTTGGCTATAACTCAGTTGATGCAACTCCTGCATACTCCTAAATGATTCAAATCAAAAATTTTAACATGGTATCAGAGAGAGGTTGTTGGAGTGGATAAGCAGTGATCAACTTGAGTGTCCATCGTCTTTGTGAAGAAGAGACCACATAGTTTTCCATGGAAGCTGGATACGCAAGAGGGCTTGGTATTGAACTCCTCACATCGACTAACTATAAGAAATGGAGGTCGTGTATGGAGAGTTACTTACTTGACGAGGATCTATGGGAAATAGTTGGAGGAGAAGACACACAAGAAGTGTTTCTAGAAGGAGATAATATGGTAGAGGTGAGACTTTGGAGGAGGACTAATGCAAAGGCAGAGTTCACACTCAAGAGGGCTATCTCACCAGAGCTATTCGATCACATCATTGGATGTAAATCTGCTGCTGAGATTTGGACATCTTTGGATGGGCTGTTCAATAAGAAAAATATAGCTCGGCTACAGTTTCTTGAAAATGAGTTGGCGAAGGCCTCTCAAGGTGATCTTTCTATTTCTACCTTCTTTCTCAAAATGAAGATCCTCACAGCAGAGATTTCTGCATTGGACCCAGATGAGCCCATCTCGGAGGCAAAACTGAAGAGGCATATCATCCGCAGATTACGAAAGGAGTATCTTGCCTTTGTGACATCAGTTCAGGGTTGGGCAAATCAACCATCTCTGTTGGAGCTGGAGAACTTACTTGCTTCGCAGGAAAGTTTGGCAAGATAGATGGCGGGGACTTCTATCTCTGGGGGAGATAGTGATGTCTTGTTCTCTGGGAAGAAGAAGAAGAAGTGGGAGAATAAGAAGCCAGGTCAGGATGGACCCTCTACTTCAGGTCAGCAGGATAGACGTTACGCTTCTAAGTCTGATGGGAAGAAGAAGGGAGAGGGACTAAGGTGCTTCAGGTGCAATAAGACCGGCCACTTCTGTTGGAACATGGTCTTCCGCATCTCCTAGGTTTGAGAATAACAAATCCTATGTGTATTTGATCTTGTGTGTTTAAGTGTGCAGGAAAATAAGTCCACATGACTCAAGGATAACATAAGAAAGTTGCGCCAAAATTTGAAGCCAAAATTCCAACATGCCCGCTAGCACCGGCGCTAGCGCTACCGCGGACTTGAGAAAATCTTGGAAACAATTTTAGAAGGTGCTAGCGCCAGGCTATAGCAGCTAACGCAGGCAATAGCAGCTAGCGCAGGCGGTATCTACTAGCGCTTGCGGTAGCGCGGAGCACAAGAGGAATGGCGAAATTGTTTCCCCGGATTAAAGATTCTCGCGCGCAAAATATTTCTTAATATGGGATAGCGCCGACAGTAGCACTAGCACAGGCGCTAGCGCTAAGTATATAAAAAGGACATCTTGGCTCCAACTTCCTAAGCCTCGGGAGATCCAGAATTCCAGAGCTTCGTGCCAAAGCATAGAGAGGAAGGTTCAGAGAGATACTCGCACAAATCCATAAAGACTAAAAGAGATCCGTGGAGAAGATTTCAACACGCGTCATCATCATGATGAAAGACCGCATCGACTACGATCATACTCTGCGCCTTCGTCTACTTCTCCAAGAGATCCACATAGAGGGAGTTTTTATATTATTGTCTTTTCATTTCATATTCTTCTTGTAAACGGTTAGTGAATTCGCCTCGTGTTGGCGACTAGGTCTGGGTAGGACTTAGGGCTGAAATTCGCCTCGTGTTGGCGACTAGGTCTCGGGAGTAGGTCTAGGGGGTGCTCGAGGCCATATCCAGGGAAGGCTTGGCTAGAGCGGCTTGAGGCCGTATCTGGGGAAGGATCGGCTAAAGCCAACCGGTTTGTGGGGATACTAGTCGGTATAGAAAACAAAAAGAGTCTTTCTATTAGCTTTGATTTCTAGCTTCGACAAGAGATCATGTTTTGTAATCATGCTTCTCAAGTTAATAAAATCATGTCTTTACTTTTAATTCACTTGATTTGTCTTGATCTTCTCTAGTTTAATAATCATAGCTTTTTCAAAGTTATTAAAAATATATTATAAGTTTTTTTTTAAACCCTTATTCACCCCCTCTCTAAGGGCGCCTACCGATCCAACAAGTGGTATCAGAGATAGGTTATTCCAAATCGTCTTAACAACCGGGAATAATGGCGTCTCATGATCTCGCCTCTACTAGTGGGGTAAATTTTTATGAAGAAGAAAAATCTCTTAAACCACCGTTATTTGAAGGAAGAAATTATAAAGGATGGAAAATAGTAATGGCAAATTTTCTTAAACGGTTAGATGAAAAAGTTTGGAATATTACTATCAAAAAACCACCTAGCGTATTAAATAAGAATGAAATGGTTTTAAATGCAAAATCTATGAATAGTCTATTTTGTGCGTTAGATCATAATATTTCCAAACTCATTTATACTTTCCTACTGCATACGAGATGTGGAATTTTCTTGAAATAACTTATGATTCTCCTTCTGCAGGTATGGAACAATTACAAGAACCGGAGAATATGCGAGCCTGCACAGGTATTCAAGAAAGCTCCACACATGACGGATCCATGAAGTGCACATCAAATGGAAAAGTAGAAGTACTGTCTTCGGAAGAGGAGTGCCAAAAAGATTTAAAAGAAACCATATGTTCAAATCATGCCTCTCCCGAAAGCAATGTAAAGAAATCAAATCCCATCTTTTGTACTTCTATTTCTACTTTACAATTGCTACAAATTACAAAGCGCAAACTTAAGAAATTAAAAAATACAAATTGCAAATTGCGCTTAGAAAATAAAATTTTAAAGGCAAAAATTAATGAACAATCAAATTCAAATTTATCTAGTTCTATCCATGATTCCTTAGTTGAAAACACTACACCTTGTATGGAATTTGATGACTTAAAAGAAAAATGCAAGGAACTTGAAAAGGAATTTCTTTTTATAAAAGAACAAATTAAAAAATTATGTTTAGAAAATTCATCTTTGGAAAATGATTGTGCTAAGTGTAAAGAATATAAAATTGAAATTAAAGAGATGGATGAAACATTTGATGAATATAGAAACAATTATCAAGATCATATAGATTCAATTGTTTCAACCCTTAAAAATAGCACAATCGCTTATAATAAAGCTAGACATAATTTAAAGATTAAAAATGATGAATTAAAATCAAAAATCAACTTGCTTATGAAAATTATAAATACAAATTCACAATATCAAACTATATCCAAAAACAAGTTGAATATGAAAATGAACATCTTACCTAAGTTTACAAAAGGGAGTAAGGAACATAAAGGATTTGTAAATCAAAATCAAAATCACCATAATTTACAAAATCAGGTTTCTCCCAACCTAAAATTAAATGCAAACAAATTTCCTTCAAATTATAACTACAAAAACCTTTTTGATCAAAATATTCAAGTAAATCATTATGAAAATTTGAAAACTAAAAATAATGTTAAACCAAGATTTGAATGGAGACCCAAAGCAAAAAATGAAACATTAACTTCACATGAAAGGACCCATTCATCACTAACTACCCACAAACCTACACGTTATATTTGGGTACCCAAAGGAAGCACCACACTTGGTCCCCTTTGGATACCTTAATCTCTTATTCATTAGTATCCAATCATTTGCATGAAGTAGAAATCAAATCAAAATAAAATATTAATTCTCTACTTCATGATTTGCTTAATTTCCTTTTTTGTTTTTTATTTTTATTTTTGTTGAACCATCATGATATGATCACTTTATATAACTTGTGATATGACTCTCACATATTAAACCAAAATTCATAAACAAATCAAATCGAATAAAGTTGAATAAAAAGTCATATCATCTCTCAAGTGATCTACTTATCTTTTTTTATTTCTATCCTTCTAAATCCATTTCCTAAAAGTCTTATAAATTTTGAAAAACTAAATTTGTTATATGATATTATCAAGACTAAATAAGTGTCAAATGGATTTAAAAGGTGTATTTTAGGGGTATTAGTCTAAATTTATAAAATGCGCAAGTTTTGCTTAGGTAGTTAATATATTTGCGTCATTTTCAATTACCCCAAGTATGTTTGATCATAATCATGTTTAAATCGAAATTGAAAAATTGCATGAATATTACTTCACTTATTTATGTTCATTTCACTCATGCATATGTTGTGCAAAACTCAATAATTAAGGTATAATAAATATGAAACTCTAATGAAGATGAAACTCATGTACTAATTTTAATTTCCGCAACTTTTTGCGATTTCTTCTCGTCTCATCACTTCATTAGACAGACCTTACATTGCAAAAACATAATTAAGAAAAATCAGAAGCAAAATCGAAGAAAATCTAGGCTTTACGATCAAAATAAGCACTCTCTGTGAGCTAACGACGGCGCTAAGACCTAACGCCGACGCTAGCCCAAGTCTCTGATTTTCTATAATTTTAAACTTCTCATAAATCAACAAAAATATATGTATTTGTTTAATATTCAAAAACCAAAGAGATAATTTACAAAACTCTTCAAAATAAACATATTTTCTCATATTCACTATTCACCTTACAACGTTTCTATCTAATAATTTGAAAAGGTTGAATATGAATTTTCTTTAAAAATTCCTCATATACACTATCATGAATAATTATTTATGAGTTCTTAATCACTATGAATTAATATTAATGATCATATATAATAGTCAAGCAAAGTCACATAATCTTCTAAGTCAAACATCAAATATAACTACAAAATATTTTACTCCTTCGAAACATATAGTCTGTGATCATGATTACTATATGAATCTATTATGTTTTGCATAGACCATAGAATCAACTCTATATCCATATGAATAAATAAATTAGAATCATCACTTTATTCTATGTCTAAAACTTGAATCTCTGTTGTTACATACATGCAACATTGTATCAACAAACCTTGGTATAACATTAATCTCAAACTTATCATACTAACATTGTCGACTAAAGAATATTTATGTCTATGTTAGGCTTTATATGTTTACCAAGACATACAGGCTGGGTATTCTCATCTAGGGCGTATTCAAGGTATTCCTGTGCATGAACATTATGGTTAATCACTAAAATCATGCATATTTGACTTGTTCATTAATGTCATCTCATGCAAAGTGTAGGTGGTAAGGTCATATACAAAATCGCTAATGTTTCATGAAATTTGCACTATCTAGACATTTCCTAAAAATCTAAAATTTCAGCATGAAACTACTATTATGACACTTAATCAAGGTCAACAATTAAAAATTTCAAAATCATCAAAAATCGGGGACTGTTTCCCGTGCTAGCGCTAACGCCGGCGCTAGTGCACCTATGTGTTTTTCTGTATTTTTAAAATTCTGAAAAATCCCTAAAAATATATTAATCTATGTGTACTATTCATTTCTGCACTTTTGCTTTTATTACATTTTTGAAAAATCAAATACAAAAATACAAAAGCCAAATTACAAAAAATATGTTTTGCCTTTTTTGGTTTTTGTTATTTGCTTAAAGTTTATTTTTGAAAAATCAAATACAAAAATACAAAAGCTAAAATTAAAAAAAATATATGTTTTGTTTAAAGTCTATTATTTTATGCAAAAATCAAATACAAAAATTACAAAATCCAAATTACAAAAAATATGTCTTGCTTTTTGTGTGAAGTTTATTTTTTTTTTTAAATAAAATCTAATACAAAAATAGAAAACACTAAAACTATCAAAAAAACTGTATGGATTATCCTATGAGAATCAAGCATGATTTAATCTATTCCTTAGAACATCTATAATGTTGTAATTTATCTTTTCAAACTCTTTGAACATTGTTTTCATCATGCTTTGTTATATCTATTAATATGTGCATCAAGTATCTTTTAAAAAGTTGTGTAGAACTAAGCTTAGCATACCTCTAAGTATGAGTAAATGTCTTATGTTTGATAATGATCATTATTCACTCACTTATTTTGGCATTGTCTACATTTGTGTTTAATCTAAGAATGCTTGTGTATGTTTTGTATTAGTACAATGAATTAAAATTGCACAAGTATCTTACCTACACTCCTTTATTTGCACTTTTAAAAGTTAAGAAAAGTAGTTATGGTTTCATAAATTCTATTGGTTTGCAAAACAAGTGTATTCGGAGAACTTTGTACAAAACAAAAATCATAAAATAAAGTGACAAAGATAACTCCACCAAGCACTACATGAACCTCCTGATAAGTCTTAATAAGCGTTGTGAGGTTGAGCACCTTGGAAAGAATAGTAAAGTATCTTGTGCAAACCATAACTTTCTTTCAAAATAAAAACCACTTATTCTTAAGTACATCAGATCACAATAAAAATCAATTTTGAAGAATAAAATTATGTGATCCCCCAAGCACTACTTTGCACCCTGATAAGTCTTAGTGAGCATTGTGTGTACAAAGCACCTTGGTAGTTGTACATTTTTTTTGTGCATTGAAGTTTGTGGAAGTAAAATTATTTGTCTTTTATTGTGCTCTTACTTTACATATTGCTTGTATTTTTTATGAAGTTGGCGGTAGCAGCTAGCGCAGGCGGTATCTACTAGCGCTGGCGGTAGCGCGGAGCACAAGAGGAATGGCAAAATTGTTTCCCCGGATTAAAGATTCTCGCGCGCAAAATATTACTTAATATGGGATAGCGTCGGCGGTAGCACTAGCGCTAAGTCTATAAAAAGGACATCTTGGATCCAACTTCCTAAGCCTCTAGAGATCCAGAATTCTAGAGCTTCGCGCCACAACATAGAGAGGAAGGTTCAGAGAGATACTCCCACAAATCCATAAAGACTAAAGGAGATCCGTGGAGAAGATTTCAACACGCGTCATCATCGTGACGAAAGACCGCATCGACTACGATCATACTCTGCATCTTAGTCCACTTCTCCAAGAGATCCACATAGAGGGAGTTTTTATATTATTGTCTTTTCATTTCATATTCTTCTTGTAAACGGTTAGTGAATTCGCCTCATGTTGGCGACTAGGTATGGGTAGGACTTACGACTGAAATTCGCCTCGTGTTGGTGACTAGGTCTCGGGAGTAGGTCTAGGGGGTGCTCGAGGCCATATCCACAGAAGGGTTGGCTAGAGAGGGTTGAGGCCGTATCCAGGGAAGGATCGGCTAAAGCCAACCGGTTCGTGGGGATACGAGTCGGTATAGAAAACAAAAAGAGTCTTTCTATTAGCTTTGATTTCTCGCTTCGATAAGAGATCATGTTTTGTAATCATGCTTCTCAAGTTAATAAAATCATGTGTTTACTTTTACTTCACTTGATTTGTCTTGATCTTCTCTAGTTTAATAATCAAAGCTTTTTCAAAGTTATTAAAAATATATTATAAGTTTTTTTAAACCCTTATTCACCCCCCCCCCCCCCCCCCCTCTAAGGGCGCCTACCGATCCAACAACTTCAAGAAGGATTGTCGGGTTAATCTTCAGTCGGGACATGCAGCGGAGAAGGAGAAGCCAAAGTCTGATGAAGCTGGATGGGGAGGAGCCTTTGCGGCCAATATGACGGCGATGCCCGTTATGGCCTTGGCTGCCATCAACTTTGAAGAGGATTGGATCGTGGATTCAGGGTGTGGGCATCACCTCACTGGGGATGAATCAAAGTTCTCTTCATTGACACCTTACTCAGGTAACGATGCTATCATTACGGCTGATAATTCTATTCATGCACTAGAACAAGAAGGTGTTGTCTCTCTGAGCAGTGATAAGGGTCCACTCACATTGAGGAGTGTTTATCACGTGCCTGGTATGAAGAAGAATCTCTTCTCTGTGACCAATGCGGTCGATGACGGTTATCACGTTCTGTTTGGCCCAACAGAAGTGAAGTTTCCTAAAACTCAACCGGAGATAAAGGGAGATGTTATTCATGTTGGAAAGCGGGTGAAGGACTTGTTCGTTTTATCGACAAGTACCTATGTTGACAAGATGAAGACCAATGATAGTGCGGCTATCTCGCATGAAAGGTTGGGGCATGTAGGCATGGACAAATTGAAGGCTATGGCGGTAAGAGGCCTTGTCAAGGGCTTGCCTAGCATGTCCTCCTATGGAGAAGGGACATGTTTGTGAGGGATGTCAGTTTGGTAAGTCTCATCGACTTCCATTTGATAAATCACAAACAAGATGCAAAGCACCGTTGGAGTGCATTCATGGTGATTTGATGGGACCGACTACCACCCCAAGCCTTGGAGGCAACAGATATATGTTGGTGTTGATTGACGATTACACCAGATCTGTTTGGGTGTAGTTTCTGAAAGAGAAGTCGGAAGCCTTTGCAAAGTTCGTGGAGTTCAAGGAGCTGGTGGAAGGTCGGTTAGGCCTGCGGGTGAAAAAATTGAGAACTGACAATGGTGGGGAGTTCACCTCTGGTGAGTTCTCAAGTTTTTGCAGGAAGCACGGCGTTTGGAGAGAGCTTGCTTGTGCCCATACTCCACAGCAAAATGGCGTTGCAGAGCGGAAGATCCTTCATCTGACGGAAACCTGTAAATGCTGGCTTCATGCCAACAGGTATCCCAAAGTCCTTTTGGGCGGAGGGAATGTCTTGTGCGGCATACGTCATCAACAGGATGCCTTTAAGTCCTATCAACATGAAGACCCCTCATGAACTGATGTTCAAGGAGAAGCCAAGTGTTGCATACCTTTGGGTGTTCGGGTCAACCTGTTATGTGCATATACCTGATGCTCTTCGGACAAAGCTAGTCTTTATTGGGTATGATGAGCGGAAGAAAGGATGGAGATGCATGGATCCTGAGACACGAAGATCAGAGGTATCTCAGGATGTGGTGTTTGATGAGGTGACTTCCTACAAGGGGAGTTCAAGAGTTGAACTACCGGAGAGCAGGGTTGATGAAGAAGGAAAAGCTGCGGGAAATCTTCAAGTGGAGTTGCCTGTTTCACCAGGAGCTCCAGCTGTGTCAAGCTCTGAGATGGAGGGTTCAGGTTCTGGAAGCAGGGGGAGCGATGCTCCAAGTTCGTTTGTAGGAGGAGCTAGCACAGAAGAAGCAGCTGAGGAGGTGGTTAGTCAGGAGCAACCTCTTAGGAGGTCGAAGAGGACTATCAAGCCACCGGATCGATACACAGGAGGAAACATGTTGAGCTTTGTCTCATGTTTCATTGTTGGTCCCTTGGATAAGAGGGAGCCATCGAGCTTTGGGAAGGCTAAAGGCGTGAAGGAGTGGGACATTGCTATGCAAGAGGAGATGGATGCTCTCAAGAAGAATGAGACTTGGTCTCTAGTGCCCAGGACCAAGGGCATTACCCCTGTGACATGCAAATGGGTTTATAAACTCAAGAAGAAAGCTGATGGTACGATCGAGCAATACAAGGCTCGCCTTGTGGCTCATGGGTTCTACCAATAGTATGGAGAAGATTATGATGAGACGTTCAGTCTAGTGGCAAAGATGACCTCGGTTCGATTCGTTATTGCTTTGGCGGCATCCAGTGGATTGGAGATTTGGCAGCTCGACGTGAAGAATGCTTTTCTATACGGAGAGATTGAGAAGGATATCTTCATTATCCAACCGCCAGGCTTCATCTCAGAGGATTGTACGGACTACGTCTGCAAACTGAAGAAGGCCCTGTATGGGTTGAAGCAAGCGCCTCGGACGTGGTATGGAAAGATCGCTGAGTATCTACTATCCTGCGGGTTCTTTGCTTCAGACTCTGATTCTAGCTTGTTCGTCAAGAAGGAGGGGGCACTTCGGGTTATTGTTCTGCTGTATGTGGATGACATGATTGTCACCGGGAACTCGAAGGAGGCAGTAGCGAGGCTGAGAGCCGAGCTTGCTATCAGGTTTGAGATGAAGGATCTGGGTGAGCTTCACCATTTCCTTGGACTCGAGGTTAAGAGGCGGGAGAGCGGAGTGCTTATTTCTCAAGCTGGATATGCGGAGCGGATCGTTCAACGATTCGGCATGGAGGATGGGAAGAGCAGCTCTATACCTCTAGAACAGCATCATAAACTTCGGAAGGATGAGGGAGATTTCTATCTGATCCGTTGGTGTTCCGAGCTCTGGTTGGGAGTTTGATTTACTTGACCATCACGAGGCTAGATATTGCTTATGCAGTTGGCAAAGTGAGTCGGTACATGGCGGTTCCACGGAAGCCTCATCTTCTAGCGGGGAAAGGAATTTTGAAGTATGTGAAGTCGACCTCTGATTTGGGTCTCCTATATAAGAGAGGGTCAAGCTTAGAGTTGCTTGGATACATATATGCTGACTACGGGGGAGATGTGGATGATCGGAGATCAACGCCTAGTTTTGTCTTTATGACTGGCCCCACAGCTATTTCTTGGTGCAGCAAAAAGCAGGACTCGGTGTCCGTATCTACCACAAAAGCGGAATACAAGGCTTCGACCTTGGCAGCTCAGGAAGTCGTTTGGCTTAGGAGGTTTGTGGAGGATGTTCATGAGGAGGTTCGAGGTCCCACTATGCTACACGGCAATGAGAGTGCTCTCAAGATGGTTAACAATCCAGTTTGTCACGCGAGGACCAAACATATTGAGATTGAGCACCATTTCATTCGTGAGAAGGTGTTGGGAGGATCTCTTATTGTCGAGCATGTTCGAAGTGCGGACAATGTTGCAGACATCTTCATAAAGTCGCTAGCGAAGGGACCGTTTACTCGGCTGCAGAGTTTACTCGGGCTAGTTTCCACTTCCCACTTCAAGGGGGAGTGTTGAAATTATTGAAGTGGAGTGGAAGGTGGCCGACGGTCTGAAATTTGGTGACTGCAGTGACCGCGTGGTCTCTATTCTGTTGCTCTGCCGGTCTGGCTCGGGCGGTCTGGTGTGACAGGCCGGTTTGATCTTGTTTGTTGCGGTCTGTTTCCAGGTTGTTCTACTTAGTTGGTTTATCTTCTCTGAAGAAGACCGGGCGGTCTGTTCTTGACCGGGCGGCTTATGTTGGGCGATCTGGCGACTTGTCTGGAGTCAGCCAGATGTTCCTTATTTGTTGTTGGCGATCTAAGGAAGGAGTGTTCTTGTGTTTGCTCGGTCTGCTGCTGATCTGCAGTCTTGGACAGGGTGTTGTCCAAGTGATGTGATCGCGCGGTCTGTTCTGTGAGACTGCTGGCGATCTGGCGGGTGGTGACTGTATCTCTTTTGTGGAGGTGAGGAAATCTATCTTGTCGCCTATAAATAGGGGTGCATGGCCCGTCATTCATAACGAGAACTGTAAGAATTATAGCCTGGGTTATTTCATGCGGTCTCAACTTTGGGGTCGGGCGGTCTCGAAAGCGAGTTGACTATTTGTTGTGTTCGCAGGTTTACGGTCAGCAGGTTGCGGTCTCCTTCCTTGGTGATTTCCCAGCGGCTTGAATAAACAGTTTGGCAGTGGTTTGTCTGCGACCTGGTTTATGATTGTTCTTGTGCTGTTCGCAGTGAACTCAACGATCAGGCTTCCATCAGCGGTTAGGCGATCTGAGTTGCGGTCTGGCGACAACATCTGTTCTTTGTTCAATATGCTCCAGTTCGTGCGGTCTGAGGTGGCGTCTTGCATTGCAGTCTGAGGTCGCGGTCTGAAGTAATCTTGGCTATTTTCTGTTCGTACTATCTCAGGTCAAGCTAGGCGATCTCTGGAGTTCAGCGGTCTGTGCGGTCTCTGCTTGTCAAGCCGCCAGATTTGTTTTTGGTGTGTTTTTGTTCTTCTCTCCTCCGTGATTCTTATGAATCATGTCTCGCCATGTATACCTCGCACTGTAATCAAGTATTGTGTTTCAATAAAGCTTTGTGTTGCTGTGTGGCATATTGTGGTTGTTTGGCTGTAACTCAGTTGATGCAACTCCTGCTTACTCCTAAATGATTCAAATCAAAAATTTAACACTGAGTTATTGCCAAACAACCACAATGCCACACAGCAACACAATAGTCTTTATTGAATCACAAAACTTCATTACAGTGCGAGGTATACATGGCGAGACATGATTCATAAGAATCACGAAGGAGAGAAGAACAAAACACACCAAAAACACAAATCTGGCGACCTGACAAGCAGAGACCGCACATACCGCTACACTCTAGAGACTGCCTGGCTTGTCCTGAGACCGCACAAACAGAATACAGGCAAGATGAACTGCACTGCAAGACCGCCACCTCAGACCGCACGAACTGGAGCTTATTGAATTGAACAGAGAACAGAAGCTGTCGCCAGACCGCAACTCAGACCGCCTAACCATAGAAGGTCGCCTGATCGACGAGCTCACTACGAATAGCACAAGAACAACATAAACCAATTCGCAGACAAGCCGCTGCCAAACTATTTATTCAAGCCACTGGAATTCACCAAGGAAGGAGACCGCAACCTGCTGACTGCAAACCTGCGAACACAACAAATAGTCAATTCGCTTCCGAGACCGCCCAACCTCAAAGTTGAGACCGCACAAAACAACCCACGCTCTAGTTCTTACAGTTCTCGTTATGAAAGATGGGCCCTGGACCCCTATTTATTGGCGAGAAGATGGACGTCGTCACCGCCGCAAGAGAGGTACAGTCACCACTCATCAGATCGCGAGCGGTCTCACAAACCAGACCGCGCGATCACGCCACTTGGACAACATCCAGTCCAAGATCGCAAATCAGCAGCAGACCTCGCACAAGCCACACGGACACAGATTACTCCTTCCTTAGACCGCCATGAGCAAACCTAGAACATCTGGCCGACTTCAGACATGTCCCCAGATCAACCTGCATAAGCCGCCCGGTCACAGAGGTTACACAAGAACAGACTGCCCGGTCTTCTTACAAGGAAGATAGACTAGCCAAGCAGAGCAGACCGAGAAGAGACCGGAACATCACAAGAACAGACCGGCCAACGCAGCAGACCGCCAGAGCCAGACTGGCAGAGCACCAGCATAGGGACCGCGCGGTCTCTGCGGTCACCAATAAACAGACTGTCGGCCACCTTCCACTTCACTTCAATAATTTCAACAATTCCTTCTAAGCTGCATACCCACAGCAGAGTATTTTGCACTGCCAAACAAGTGTTTACACCTGGAGCAGGGAGAGCACTCAGTGGATGAGTACCTGAATGAGTTCATCAGTATAGGTTGTTATGAGAGGTCTATGTGGGAAAATGAGGAGACCAGGATCAATATGTTCTACAACAGTCTGTAAGATGACTTAAAGTTATTGCTTGTGAGTCCGATGTTACTTGGCTTCCACGACTTAGTGAACGTGGCTAGATCTTTGGAAATGGACTTGCAAGAGCGGATTCAATGCAATGAAGTCAGAGTTTCATGCGTCGACCTCTCAATCAAAGCATGAGTTCAGAAAAAACAAGAGGAAGTTTATGTTTGCGGAACCAGCTCTCTCTAATGTATCAGGAGCAACTACTACAAGGGGTCCCGTAATGTGTTTCACTTGCAGAAAGATGGGACACAAAGCCCGAGTGTGCCAAAATGGTCCCCCGAAGGTAGAAAACCTAGAAGTGGACTATGCTTTTGTGGTGGGTTCAACTTATGCGGAGAAAGGCAAAGTTGCAGAGTCTTCTATTTTCCAGTATCCTCCGACCCAGTCGAGAGTCTACTCACTTGGCCAATAGAAAGACATCCGACAAAATGACCTCGTCATAGGTATAAATTATAATTTAGCGTTTGCAGCTTGACGTGATTTATAATTCATGTGCGACTTTACGTTTGTTTGCGTGTGCAAAATTAGCCTTTGTCCTAATAATTAACTAGCTCTTATGATTCGGGAGCATCACACTCCATCATGTGTAAGGACATCGTGGTGTGAATCGAAGAGTCGTCTACCTTGGTAAAGGATAGATTAGAGTTAGTACAACCCAATGGGTCTCGAATGAGTGCAGATTGGTTGAGTCGTGTAAAGGTGCGGATTGGCGCGGGTGTCAAACTTGTGTCATGCTCATCATACCGACTAGCGCCAAAGGAATTGGCAGAACTAAATGTTCAGTTACAAAAACTACTAGAGAAAGGCTATGTATGTCCATGTTCATCCCCTTGGAGTGCACCAGTCCTCTTTGTGAAAAAGTTGGATGGGAGCTTGCGTCTATGCATCGATTATCGAGAGCTGAATAAGCTGACCGAGAAGAACCATTACCCAATTCTGAGAATCGATGACTTGTTCGACCAACTGGTTGGGTCGACGGTGTATTCTAAACTAAACTTAAGGTTCGGTGACTATCAGCTGAGAATAAGGGAATATGATATTCCAAAGATGACATTCAGTACGTGCTTCGGGCACTACGAGTCCACAATCATGTTGTTCGGCCTCTCAAATGCACCGTCGCTATTCATGGACTTGATGAATAGAATGTTCCGAGAGTACTTGGACTAGTTTTTGATTGTCTTCATCGATGATATGTTGGTATACTCTCAATCTAAAGTGGAGCATGCAGAGTATCTGCACACAGTTTTGAGCACCTTAAGGAGGAATCATCTATATGGCAAGTTCTCTAAGTGCGAGTTTTGTCTATCATCATTGTCGTTCCTTGGTCATGTTATTAGTGGTGAGGGAATATCAGCCAATCCTTCGAAGATAGTGGCATTCCGAGAGTGTCCTGTGCTGAAAAATGTGGCGGAAGTGCGAAGTTTCTTAGGACTTATCGGATACTATTGGCGCTTCATGGAGAACTTTTTTAGGATTGCACTTCCTCTCATTAAGTTAACTAGGAAGGATCAGAAGTTCATTTGGATGCCTAAGTCTGCACGAGCTTTTGAGAAGATAAAGAGCCATCTGACCATGACACCCATCTTATGCTCGCCAAGTGGTACGGAAGGCTACGAGATATATTGCGACGCCTCAGGGAGCGGCTTGGGTTCTGTCCTAGTGTAGTTTTGAAATGTGATTGCTTATGGCTCCCATCAGATAATGGTACGTGATAGGAACTACCCGGTCCATGACTTGGAGTTAGCGGCCGTGGTATTTGCTCTAAAGCTAGGGTGGCATTACCTTTATGGCGTAAAGATTGACATCTTTACAGACCACAAAAGCCTAAAGTACCTGCTAAATTAAAAGGAGTTAAATATGCGACAGAGAAGGTGGATGGAGTTCCTTGGGCACTACACCTTCGATATTCATTACACACCCGTGAAGGGAAACATTATTGCAGAGGCATTGAGTCGACGGGCTCCCGCACAGGCAAATTGGATTTTGATGCATGATGAGCGTCTGATCCGTGATCTAGAATCCTTGGAGATCTATTGCATCTACTTCAGCATGCTCGAACTGGAAAGAGGTTCAATACGACCTTATCGACCGAGTTAGACAAGCTTTGGAGCTAGATGAAAGCATAAGCGTTATAAAGCGGAGACTGTGGATGGGTCTAATGCTGAATTCTCTTTCGACGATGGTCTTTTGTGGAAAGATGCTAGATTGTGCTTCCCAAAAGTTGCCAATTTAAGGGATGAATTGATGTACGAGGCTAACTTTACCAAGTACTCGATTCACCGGGGGAGCACAAAGATGTACATGGATATGTAGAAACTCTTTTGGTGGCTGGGTATGAAGAAAGACATTGCTCTCTACGTAGCCAAGTGACATACTTGCGTGTTGGTGAAGGCTGAATGTCAAAGACCTAGTGGGTTTCTGAAGTCCTTGTCAATTATGGAGTGGAAATTTGACGATATTTCGATGGATTTTGTGCACGGATTTTTGAGGTAGCAGCATGGAAACGACGCCATTTGGGTGTTCGTAGATCGTTTGACAAAAGTATCGCACTTCATTTCGAACAGGAAAGTTGATTCCGTAGAAAAGCAAGAAAAGCTATACATTGATAATATTGTACGATTGCACAGAGTTCCCGTAGCATCGTGAGTGATCTGGATGGGCGTTTCACATCAAATGACTAGAAGCTGATTCACTAACTATTGGGTACCAAGCTAAAGATTAGCATGGCCTTCCACCCGCAAACAAATTTACATACAGAGAGGACCAATAGGACGATGGAAGACATGATCTGGATGTGCGCTTTATATTTCAGAGAGAGATGGGAGGACCACGAAGTGGTTGAAGCTACGAAGAAATCATTAAAATGGCAACCATCAAGGCACTTTATAGTAGAAAGTGTCATGCGCCTTTGGCTTGGGCAGAAAAGAGCGACACGAAGTTGTTGAAGCGCAAGGATGTGGAAGAAGCAAATACATTGATACGGAGCTAAGCGGTCTACACGATTTATTTCACATTTCAGTGTTGAGAAAGGCTGTGAAAGAGCCTAAATGTATTGTTGCGGTTGTTGAAGTACCGATTGATGGTGGGCTAGTGATGAAAGTCAACCCCATACTCATCGAAGACACCGAAGTGAGACAGTTACAGAACAAATCCATCTGAATGGAAAAGGTCTATTGGGACAATTGCGGTAGAGAGGAACTCTCTTGGGAAAGAGAGCAAACCCTGCATGCGGAGTGTTGGATCGTGTGACACCCTTAGAGGGGGGGGGGGCTGAATAAGGGTGTGTTTAAAATATAATTTTTACTTAATAATTTTTTAAACAGATTTTACTTTTCTAAAAAATTACTTATAAACAATTTCAAAACAATGTAATTTTTGTTTTAAACCAAACACAAATTTCTAAGTTAAAGATTAAGCAACCAAATTTGCAATTAATGAAAGAAGCATAATTATATTAATCATGAAATTTACATACAATAAAATGATCTTACCAATGCTTAAGATCAATGCACAAATATGATAATATAAATTTCACTAATTTTGATTTTACCAATCCTTCTCCCAAGGATCCGAAGGCTATCACTTGTCTCTCCCTAGATCAAGCCCAAGCCTACCCTCTAGATCTTCCCAAGATCTAGACGTAGCACACAAGACCACGATTTCCTACCAAGCCACGCAAGGACTTGGATGCTCCGCACAAGGAAGCGATTTTCCCCTAAGCCGCACAAGGACTTAGACGCCCCACGCAAGACGATGATTTCTCTACCAATACAAAGTTGAATGTAAATGAATGAAAATACAAAGTCAAGTGAAGAACTCCCTAGAAAATCAGATCTCTGAAAGGAGGATTGAAGCCTCGAGATGATCGTTGATGTAGAAATGCGTCCGATCTCGTCTTCAATCTCAATCCTTCTAGCACACATGGGAGTTGAGGGAGTTCTGGAGCTTTCTGGTTCGAATGCACTCTGGAAGAAGGTCTGGAAATCTCAAGAACTAAATTCCACGAAGTTTTGAGCTCTTTTAATAAAAAGGAGCTGTCGCCGTCCGATAGCTACTGTCGCCGGAATCCGATATCTCCAGAGGCTGCCACGTGTCCCACTAAAATGAAGTTTCTGCGTGGTGTTGAGGTCGTGGTTGAGACGTGGGTTGTCGGATATCCGATAGCACTGTCGGATATCCGTTAGCTAAGGTAACTGCTGCACGTCCTGGCGTTATTGGAAGATTGTGGGCTGTCGCCATCCGTTAGCGATATCGGAAATCCGATAGATCTTAACCATTGCGCAGAGATCAAATAAACACGCTGTCGGAAATCTGATAGGGCTGTCGGAAATCCGATAGCTCAAATTTCTGGAAAATGTCATTTTGCTCCGATTGAAAACATGTTATTCTTGCACCTGTTATCTGCACACCATTAATTAAAAATAGGATCAAATACATTCGGGATTTGTTATTCTCAAACCGGACGAGTGCAGAACGCATGCTCCAACAATCTCCCCCTTTTGATAATAATAAATCCTTATAAAAAGAAATCGAATAAATCCTATATAGATAGTGACAAGTACATTATGTGTGTACAAGTGTGAACTTATGATCTTCATGTTCTCCCCCTTAATATTAGCTCCTTCTAAATTATTCTCCCCCGACGTATAAACTCCCCCTACATGAATGCTCACTTAATTAATTAAGTGTTTTTAGTGATTTAAGTGATTTCTCTTATTATCTTCTCCCCCTTTGATATTATCAAAAGTAATGAATATAGGGAATAGAGACGAGGAAAGAGTATTAAGGAGATATGGTAAAAAATGAAAAAGAATTGAAGGAATAGTTTAAGTACACTAGCGGAAGCTTTGAAAGTGGTATGATGTTGAGACAGGTAATCATAGAGATGAGGCTAAGCATTCTAGTAATGTGTTATAATGTATAGAAGCAAATACACTTAACCATGATGAGATTCAAATGTCAATTATCAGAGAAAGACACATGAGAATATAGAATATTGAATCGTTTCGGTCCAATTCTCATAAGAAGAAATTTTATAAATAACAATGATGTGTAGTAGTGATACTTTGAGAATGAATACATATGAATTTATTTAAAATATACATAACCATGGAATTGGTAAACATAACATAAATATACATAAAGCCCATACTTTTGAACCAGAAACTTTGCAAATATACATAAAAGGACCATTTTGTTTTTGCAAGACACTTTACAATTCTTTCCAAGGTGCTTAACCTCACAATGCTCATTAAGATTTATCAGGAGGCTAAGTAGTGCTTGGTGGAGTATCCTTTTCAAAAAATTTTATGTCTTTCAACATTTTTGGCAAAATGAATGTTTTGCATTTGAATTTTCCTCCTTTTTTTTGTTTTGAGGATTCATAGATGTGAAGGATCTCCGAATTCACTTGCATGCCATAAATGGTAAAATTTGAATAAGTGCAAAGTATCAAAGGTGAAGGTGACATTTATGAAATGTATTTTGTTATGTTCGATCAATCATGATGTATGTATAAAATAAATTTCATTAACATGTATTACCAAAGTAAGTGTTTGTGATTGCTCATTGTCATAGATAAAAGATTTCTTATACTTAGAGGCATGCGAAAACAATTCGTAATTACTAGATGAATGTGTCATCACAATGATAAGTTAAGATTGAACATCATAATCATGTGGTAATCTTTTGGTTTGAATAATAACATAAGAAGAATCCTTTATGCATTATACCAAAATTCTCAGAAAATTATACAGAATAAAATTTTTTATTATTATTTTTGAGAGCTGTCGGATTTCCGATAGCTAGCAGTCGCCATCCGATAGCTCAGAAAGGATAAAAAGACGTGTTTCATCTTTTGACCGACACTTCATTTCAATTTGAGGAGAAATTTTGAGATCTAGAGCTCCAGGTGCCGGAAAACTTCAGATCTAAGGTGAGATTTGTTGTTTTTTCAAGTTTTGGTTAAAATTTGTCCAATAGTTTTGTGATTCTCATATTCCTCTCGATTTTCATGGAGTTTTTTGAAGATAAAAAGTAGAAGGTTTAGTAGATCTATATATTGTAGATCTTGGGTTGTATAAGAGATGTAGATCTTGTTTTTTGTAGGCGAAATTAGAAATTTTTGTTATTTTATGTTTTGAAACATGAGTTTCCTTTCTTTCTTGTTGTTTTTGTGTAGATCTAGAAGTTCATAGTTATCAGATTTAGGAAAAAGATGATGATCAAAAAAAATTTGAAGTGTTATAGGAAGAAGATGATGAATAGTGTTTTGCACTAAAGTTTTGATTTTTCAAAAATATTAGAGATGTTGAAGAATTTTTGCTGTGTGAAAATTTTTTAGATTTGGGATAGGAAGATTTTTGTGAAATTAAAATATTCGGAAGCAAAAAAATTTTTTATTTTAGCTATCGGATATCCGATAGGTTGTATCGAAAATCCGACAGTGCCAGAATATTTCTTTGTTTTTTTTTTTTAAAAATTTCCTTATTTCTTATGCAGATATGTCTTCTAGTTGGAGATCGAGAAGGGGTGAGTCAGAAGATGCGCATTCCTCTTATCAAAGTTTCCCGGGCATAGAAAAGGCCCAAATTGGAGTTTCAAAGGTTGTAGAATTCGATCTCCCAAGACATGAACGAGTATATTATATGCTTGCAGAGGCAGGTAAACTTTCTGTTATTATCCAAGATATTTTCTCCTCATTTTTAGTCCGAGAATTTTATAATCATCTGGAGGATCCTGCATATACCGATTTGAATGGAGGAGTGAGATCCAAAATTCAAGGGCAATATGTGGAGATCACTCCATTTGATTTAAGAAGTGAGTTTGGTCTAATGGAAAGTGAGCATATCTTGGATATAGTGGAAAACTATAGACTTGAGAGAGATTGGACGTTAATGAACATGTCTTTGCATGGAAATTCCACCAAAAACCTCATATCCACTATGACGACATTGACAGACGATGCTCATCTTGTACAAGATATACTAAGGCACACGATTATGTTGAAGTCCGGTGATACGCATAGTATTACGGCTCAACTTAGTCTTGTGACTTATTTTATAGTGGAGAAGGAGTTATTTGATGTGGCCGATCTTCTGTTATCTATGATTCGTTATACATATCGCCTCAAAAATCCGGAGTGGAAAAAGGCACACACTCTCCCTTTGGGTGCAATTATCCAGCGTATCCTATACAAGAAATACCCTTGGATAGATCAAAATTTTATCTTGGAGATTGTTGCCCGGAGATATATCAAACGACAGCCATGGGTAAGAAAAATCCACGGAGGCCACCTACTGTGGAAATGAGAGAGCCTCCTATTGCAGGTGGGGGGTCAATGCAGGAGGCACTCAACATATTCCAAACAAAGTTGGATAAACATATAGACGACTTCCAAGAGCATAGAAGGTCATTTGAAGAACATAAGGTGGAGGTGAAAAAGGATCGGACGCGGATGCAGAAATTTATGAAGTTCCTTGTTAAGGGACTTAAATTAAAGCCTACTCCTGCTGAACCTGCGGAATGGGAAATGCCTACAGAGGAGGAGCCTCGTCGTCAATCGGTCAGTCATGGTCGACGGAGGAAGACAGTAGTAAGGAGATCAGATTTTGATATTCCTGAAAGTAGTGGAGCAGGTAGTCAGAATGAGGAGTCGGATTGAAACAGAGTTCTGGGGGATATCGCCATCCGACAGCTCACTGTCTCCATCCGACAGCTACCCAGCCCAGATCTCTTCCTAATTTTGTGAACTTCTATTTTGAGACCTTTTAAGTACCCTTTTATTAAAATTCTGTAATAATTTTTAAGATTTGAACATGATTGATGTGGTGAATGTTTATGTTAACATTTAGTTTTTCTTTTTAAAATGTAAGGCTATTGTGATGTTTTCAATTTTGTATAGGTGTTAAGTAGTGATATAATCATTGTGAAATGTCTAGGATTCCCAATTCTAGCCTAAGCATAGAAAAACGGGAATCCGGTAACGGTTTAGTGAATATATCCGCTTGTTGATTTTCCGTGCCTATAAAGTTGATTTTTATATTACCCTTCTTAATATGATCCCTTATAAAATGATGTCGGACATCTATATGATTAGATCTAGAGTGTAATACGGGATTATTGGTTAGACCTATAGCACTTTTATTATCACACTTTAATTCTACATTACTTTGTTGCATGCAAAAATCATCTAATGTTTGTGACATCCAAAGAGCTTGGGCACAAAAACTACCTAGTGCAATATATTCGGCCTCGGTAGTAGAGAGGGCAACAGAATTCTATTTCCTACTCGACCATGCAATAAGTGACGGACCGATAAAATGACAAGTGCCACTAGTGCTTTTCTTATCTAAAGAACATCCCGCATAATCAGAATCCGAAAAACCATGTAAAATAAAGGAATCATTATGAGGATACCATAATCCTAATTTAGATGTTCCTGTAAGATATCTAAAGATGCATTTCACCGCTTTTAAATATGACTCTTTAGGATTAGCCTGAAATCTAGCACATAAACAAATGGCAAACATAATGTCAGGTCTAGAGGCCGTTAAATACAATAAAGATCCTATCATACTTCTATAAAGGGTTTACTCAATTGAAACACCACTTTCATCTTTTCCTAATTTTAGTGAAGTACTCATAGGAGTGTTTGCATGCTTAAGATTTTCAAATCCAAATCTTTTTAACATATCATGAATATATTTGGATTGACATATAAAGATACAATCATGTTTTTGTGTAATTTGAAAACCTAGAAAATATGAAAGTTCTCCTACCATGCTCATTTCAAATTCATTTTTCATAATTTGAACTATTTCATTACACAACTCTTCATTAGTGGCTCCAAAAATAATATCATAAACATAAATTTGCAAAATAACTAAATCATGATCAATTTGCTTAATGAAGAGTGTAGAATCGGCACTTCCTATTTTATAATCATGCTTTAACAAATATTGAGTTAATCGATCATACCAAGCACGAGGCGCTTGTTTTAATCCATAAAGCGCTTTATCTAATTATAAACATAATTTGGATATTTCTCATTTATAAAACCAGGGGATTGTTCTACATAAATCTCTTCTTTTATATACCCGTTTAAAAATGCGGATTTGACATCCATTTGATATAATTTAAATCTTTTAAAACAAGCAAATGCAAGAAATATCCTAACCGCTTCTAATCTTGCTACGGGTGCAAAAGTTTCATCAAAATCAACCCCTTCAATTTGTGCATAACCTTTTGCAACTAATCTGGCTTTATTTCTAACAATTCTAGATTCACTATTTAGTTTTTTTTTTAAAATCCACTTAACTCCAACGACAGGATGATTTTTGGGTCGTTCTACAAGATTCCAAACCTTATTACGTTCAAATTGATTAAGTTCTTCATTCATAGCTAAAAACCAAAATTCATCATTTAAAGCGGTGGAAACATCTTTTGGTTCTATTTCAGAGACAAAACAAAGGTTTGAAAATAAAACATGTAACGATGAACGAGTACTAACCCCTTTTTGCGGATCTCCAATGATAAGCTCCTTTGGATGATCCCTTGAAAATCTCAATTCACTTGGAGGCACATATTCTTCTCTTTCTTCTCCTTCTCTATCTTCTTCTCTTTCTCCTTCTCTCTCTTCTTATTTTTCTTCTTCATTTTCTCCAATTTCTTCATCATCATTCTCCACCGAAGGAAGGGGTTCATCTTCTTTTCCTGTGATTTTCTTTTCTACACATGAAACAAACTCATCAAACCTAACATGAATAGATTCTTCAACTATTTTTGTTCTTTTATTAAAAATTCTATAAGCTTTACTAGTTGAAGAATAGCCAATAAAAATACCTTCATCACATTTTTCATCAAATTTTCCTAAGGAATCTTTAGAATTCAAAATAAAACATTTACACCCAAAAACTTTGAAATAAGAAACATTTGGTTTTTTACTAAAAATTAATTCATAAGGAGTTAATTTTAAATTAGGGCGAAGCATTACTCTATTAATTACATAACATGCCGTACTAACCGCTTCAGCCCAAAAAGATTTTGGTAATTTAAACTCAGATAGCATCGTACGGGCTAACTCTTGAAGAGTTCTATTTTTCCTCTCCACTACACCATTTTGCTGTGGTGTGCATGGAGCAGAAAATTTGTGTTTAATTCCTAACTCCGTACAAAAAGAAATAAACTTTTCATTTTCAAATTCTCCTCCAAGATCCGATCGTATGCGTTTAATTTTTAACTCAAATTCATTTTGAATACGCAAACATAATTTTGAAAATTCTGAAAATGCATCCGATTTGGAGGTTAGAAATAAAGTCCAACAAAAACGAGAATAATCATCGATTAATACAAATGTATATTTTCTACCTCCTAATCTAGAAATTCCAATTTGCCCAAATAAATCCATATGTATTAATTGAAGTGGCCTAGTGGTAGAAATAATATTTTTACTTTTAAAGGATGATTTTGAAAATTTTCCTTTTTGGCAAGGCACACATAGTGAAGAAGATAAATTTCCATTTAACAATGGTAAACCTTTAATTAATTTATCTTTTGAAAGTTTTGTAATTAACTTGGCACTAGTATGTCCAAGTCGCCTATGCCATAATTCTAGTTCATCATTTTTTGATAAAAAACATTTTAAAGTAGAATTTGAAAAATCATGAAATTTAATCATATATACATTATGACATCTAAGTGCGGTAAAAACAATTTCATTTGTTTTAGAATTAATAATTTTGCACAAATTTGTAGAAGATTCAAATAAAACATTTAAACCCTTATCACATAATTGACTAATAGAAATCAAATTATGCTTTAATCCTTCTACAAATAGAACATTTGAAATTGAAAAATTTTCGTTACCCACAACTCCGATGTCGATGATTTTTCCTTTTCCATCATCTCCGAATGTAACAACTCCTCCTTTCTTCATCTCCAGGCTAAGGAACATCTCTTTATTGCCCATCATGTGCTTTGAACAACCCGAGTCCAAGTACCACTCGTCTTCTTTGTCCTTAGCCTGCCAACACACCTAGAAAGAAGAGGTGAGTAAAGATCTGGTTACCCAAGTGATTCCACCCATAGTATAGGTAGAAGCCTTAGGCACCCAGATTTGTTTAATTTTACTTTTTCCTTTCCTCCAGCAAGAGTCCGTAGTGTGACCAAATCTATTGCATTTGGCACATGTAATGTATTGAGATGAGTATAACTTTTCTGGACTTTTATTGGATGAGGATGCAGTATTAGACAATTTATTAACTTCAGAATTTGTAAAAATAGATTTTCTGGACTTTTCACTGTCGCAAGCAACAGTGGTTGTCGCCGGGCGATAGCTTCCTGACGTGTATCCGAGTCCAAACCTTCCAGATCCATGGCGTTGGTATCCTAAGATCATATCCAGTGATCTTCGGCCCATTCCAAATTTTTTCATGGTTAGTGTTAAGTCATGAATCTGGTTTCTCATTTCTGTATTCTCGGATACTAGATTTACGCATCTACGTTCAAAAGATTTCTTTCCCTCATGGACTTTGGAAGTTGAAGATTTCAGATCTCTCTCTAAAATCTCATTCTTTTTAGTAAGAATTTTTATTGTAGAATGAGATTTGGAAAGAGATTCTTCAAGTTCTTTAATTCTTCCCAAAAAGTGATCACACTCTTGGCAAGAAATATCACTTTTTCCAATAGTCTTAATTTCATTTAACAATTTTTTATTTTCTTTAAGCAAATTTTCATTTTCAGATTTAAGAAGATCATTATCTTTTAAACTCTTTTCAAAAAATTTGCAAGTCTTTAAAAATTCAGAAAATAATTCATCGTAGGTTGGAGGAGTTACCTCAGTGTCACTTTGGACACTGCATTCGTCATCAGATATGATGCTCTTTCCCATTAAGCACATGTTGGCCTCCTCTTTTTTACTTGAACTTGAACTGCTTGCATCGTCAGAAGTAGTATCATCCCAAGTTTCGGCCATCAACACCTTCTTCGACCCTTTGTGCTTCTTTTCTTTAAGTTCTTTTAAGTACTTTGGACACTTGCTTCGGATGTGTCCTAACTTCTTGCAGTGATAGCACTCCGGTGGTGGTCTCTCTTCCTCCTCATCACCTTCCTTTCCTTTTTTCTTCCTAAACATCTCCTTCTTAAAATACTTCTTAAACGAATTCCTCCTCTCTGGATTTTTCATAAATTTTCTAAATTTTCTAACAAATAAACTTTCCTCATCTTCTTCTTCCTCCTCAGAATCACTAGTTTCTTCCTTCTTAGATCTTAGAGCCAATCCCTTCTTCCTTGGCTCCATATACTCTTGTTGTTGAATTTTCAATTCAACTTCATGAGTTTTCAAGTTCCCAATGAGGCTCTCCAATTGTAAGATCTTAAGATCATGTGACTCGGAAATTGCAGTCACTTTAGGATTGAACTTCGGGGGAAGTGATCTTAAGAATTTCCTTACTAAGTCTCCATTTGAGAACACCTTTCCTAGCACCTTTGAGTCGTTCACGATTTTTGTGAATCGTGTGTACATCATATCAATCTCTTATCTACCTCCATTTTGAACCTTTCAAATTCAGACTCCAGTTTAAATAGCTTTGAATCCTTTACCCGCGAAGTACCTTCATGAGTGATTTCTAACAGATTCCAAAATTCAAATGCAGTATTACAAGCACAAACTCTATTAAATTCAGTGCGATCTAGTGCGCAATAATAAAGCATTCATGGCCTTTGCATTGTTCTTACATTTTAATTTATCATTGTCATCCCACTTGTCTTTGGGCTTATCCATAGTTACATCTCCTACAACAAATGTTGGAGAAGTGTAACTAGATTCTACCATATTCAAGACTTCTATATCTAGCACAATTAGAAAACAATGCATACGTGTTTTCCAATAATTATAGTCTGTGCCCGTGAATAAAGGTGGTCTACTTATGCCTTGCCCCTCAACGAATGCATGATCGTTGTGCGCCATTACTCCTGGTGGTAAAACCGTTTTGGAGTAACCTAGCTCTGA
The DNA here is from genome assembly GCA_033032865.1 of Dactylorhiza incarnata. Lineage (NCBI taxonomy): Eukaryota > Viridiplantae > Streptophyta > Magnoliopsida > Asparagales > Orchidaceae > Dactylorhiza > Dactylorhiza incarnata. The sequence continues at coordinate 9,444,276 of JAWHQI010000068.1, forward strand.
TACCACTTGTTGGATCGTGTGACACCCTTAGAGGGGGGGGGGGGGTGAATAAGGGTGTGTTTAAAATATAATTTTTACTTAATAATTTTTTAAACAGATTTTACTTTTCTAAAAAATTACTTAAAAACAATTTCAAAACAATGTAATTTTTGTTTTAAACCAAACACAAATTTCTTAGTTAAAGATTAAGCAACCAAATTTGCAATTAATGAAAGAAGCATAATTATATTAATCATGAAATTTACATACAATAAAATGATCTTAACAATGCTTAAGATCAATGCACAAATATGATAATATAAATTTCACTAATTTTGATTTTACCAATCCTTCTCCCAAGGATCAGAAGGCTATCACTTGTCTCTCCCTAGATCAAGCCCAAGCATACCCTCTAGATCTTCCCAAGATCTAGACGTAGCACACAAGGCCACGATTTCCTACCAAGCCACGCAAGGACTTGGACGCTCCGCACAAGGAAGCGATTTTCCCCTAAGCCGCGCAAGGACTTAGACGTCACACGCAAGACGACGATTTCTCTACCAATACAAAGTTAAATGTAAATGAATGAAAATACAAAGTCAAGTGAAGAACTCCCTAGAAAATCAGATCTCTGAAAGGAGGGTTGAAGCCTCGAGATGATCGTTGATGTAGAAACGCTTCCGATCTCATCTTCAATCTCAATCCTTCTAGCACACATGGGAGTTGATGGAGTTCTGGAGCTTTCTGGTTCGAATGCACTCTGTAAGAAGGTCTGGAAATCTCAAGAACTAAATTCCCTTAAGTTTTGAGCTCTTTTAATTAAAAGGAGTTGTCGCCGTCCGATAGCTACTGTCGCCGGAATCCGATATCTCCAGAGGCTGCCACGTGTCCCACTAAAACGAAGTTTCTGCGTGGTGTTGAGGTCGTGGTTGAGACGTGGGCTGTCGGATATTCGATAGCACTGTCGGATATCCGTTAGCTAAGGTAACTGTTGCATGTCCTGGCGTTATTGGAAGATCGTGGGCTGTCGCCATCCGTTAGCGATTTCGGAAATCCGATAGCTCTTAACCGTTGCGCAGAGATCAAATAAACACGCTGTCGGAAATCCGATAGGGCTATCGGAAATCCGATAGCTCAAATTTCTGGAAAATGTCATTTTGCTCCGATTGAAAACATGTTATTCTTGCACCTGTTATCTGTACACCATTAATCAAAAATAGGATCAAATACATTCGGGATTTGTTATTCTCAAACTGGACGAGTGCAGAACGCATGCTCCAACACGGAGTACCGCTAGTTATTCCTCTCAGGTATAATTTAATTTTGTACATTACTGTTTTCATAATTTTGGGATGAAATTCTTTTAGGAGAGGTGGAGTTGTAATACCACAGTTTTCACAGTACTGTGAAGGCAAGAATTCTGTGCTAGAAGCTAGCACCCAACGGTAGTTCTACCGCTGGCGGTAGCTTTATCGTGGAGATGATATAGATGGGACAAGCACTATATCATTGAGACGATATCGACGGGGCGTCGAGATGCTTAAGCCGGGCGGTAGGCTCTACCGCTTGGCGGTAGCTTTATCGACGGGAGGTTTAACAATATCATTGGGAAGCTTAGCTGGGTCGTCGAGTGTATATCGTTGAGAGAATATGGATGAGATGCTAGCGTTGGGCGGTAGCACTACCGTTAGTGGTAGTTCTTCATGTTGATATGACTCCCAGTTCCGTCGAGAGAACGAGACCATGTGCTGGAGGTTAAGTCCAAACGCTAGCGCGGTGCGGTAACGCTACCACCGGGCGGTAACCTACGGGACAGATCTGAGAAATAGAGATCTTGGCGGTCAAATCTTAAGGGTTTTTATCCAATAGTTGGGAGATGTTCCGAAAGGTTATAGGGCTTGACCAGAGGAAGTTCTATACTCATTATTTCAAGTCCTTTCTCTTTCCAAGCTTGAAAAAGAGGGAGATCCAAGGAGGAAGAAGGAGACTATTTCAGCCATTGATGGAGCTCTGAAGCTCCAAATCGCGAGTCATTTCTAGATACATAGAGAGCAGCCCAGTGCAGTTCTTTCCATCTGATTAACATCTCGATTCATGGCGCCAAAGAGAGCGGCAAGGGTAACGATCCTTCCTCCCAGTTTTAGGATGTGTTTTGGTCCTCTCATTCTTTTTCTATGCTTGCATAAGTGAAAGTGCACATTTTAACATTTGAGTGTTCTCTAGAGGGGGTGAATAGATATTTAAAAATTTTATCCAAAATATGCACACACAATATAACTTATAACAATTATGCAATCAGAAAAACCAGCACAGAATAAATTTAAACACAGAGTGCAGAAATAATGAAAGTAGACATCACAGAAAATCACAGCATAAGACAAAAGCTATAGTGGTTCCCCAAACTTTGGGTATATCCACTCTTCAAATACCTTAGTAGGAATACACTAAACAGTGCATGAGTCTTTTGAGAAGGAGACTCTTAGAACCACTGAATCGTTTGCTAAGGAGACTCTTAGAACCAACTACTGAGTCCTTTGATAAGGAGACTCATAGAACCAATCTAGATCTTTTGATAAGGAGATCTTGAACCACTGAATCCTTTGGAGAGGGATTCTCAAAACTCTTTACACAAATTGTAGAAAGTCAACGGAGGAGAAGACGAAGAAGAAGATGTTGTAGATTCTTCTGTTGATGTTCTTCAGTATCTGTTTTGAATGATCCTTTGCTTAAGGTAGAGAAGAATGCAAGGGTTGTAAGATTGTGATCCTGATTATCTCTTTGTACTCTTGATGGTCTCCTGCTGTAAATGTAGAAGAAGAACAAGCAGAGCCTTTGTATATTCCTGTATAGAGATGTTCTTCTTTGTTTTTCTTTCTGAGTGAGAGAGCTTCAACAAGTAGAAGACTGAATGATTCAATTATTATTGTTCTCTTTCTTCATCTATATCATTATTCTTTGTCGAATAGCATTTTAATTTGATTCCTCTTATGTTCTGCCCTTAGAAGGAATATCCATTGGACAATAAGTATTTCTTTCTATTTCTGTCTCCCGACCCGTCAATCTTGAATAACTTCCAAGAATGTCTTTGTTGTGTCTCTGGAGTACTCCATTCCATTCTTGGCAATAAACGAGTAGTTAGAAATCATATTATAGCCTTGGATACCTTCTGGAAAAGCATCAGAAAAGACAGCAGGAAACATTCTATTATTGTCTGTATTTGACGTAGCGTCGAATTCATGTTACTTCTAATCGATGCAACTCTAAGTTCTTATAGAAGCAGCTTCAAAATCCTTCTTAGCTCTTACAATAATCAGATGTCGACGTTGCGTCGAATACTTATCAACATATCCATCGAGTTGAAGACTTAGACTTTGAACTCCATCTTCTGCATCGAAATCAAATTGAACTTGCATCGACTTCTGATATTGCTTGGATAGGTGTTATCTTCTGCGTCGAGAACATTTCGATGTTGTGTCTACTTCACTTATACTTCGATTTCAGTCTTTCTTCTACATGTATTTGAAGTTGCTTTGACTTTTAGTCGAAGTTGCATCGACTTCTATTTAACGCAAATTTAACTCAACTGAATTTTGTGCTTATTTTGGACAGGTCTCGACACTCTAGTGTGAATGTGATATCTTAGAACATCTAATTATCAAATTACCCTCACTATACAACATGGGTAATACATCCTAAATTATGAAATCAGTTTAAGATAATTTGTAAGATAAATCAAAGGGTGTTTTTCCCAACAATCTCCCCCTATTTATCTTAACAAATTTTACAAATAATTTTTGTAATTTCAAACATGCAGTTGAATAAAAACAAGGTACATACAAATATATCATAGACATATAATGACATCATTGCATAGAAGTATAGATCAACATGATAAGCTTCCAAATGATCAGATTGCCTTCCATAATTATGTAACTTCAAATATATTTACTGAGAAGTTAATATAGAAATTGTTCACATGTATTGTTCTATTCCTTTGGAGGAGTTTTCCTCTTCCTTGAGAAAAATTGTTGTGTTACTTTTCTTGGTGCAAACGCCAGAGGCTCATCTTCCTGTTCAGCAGTCCTGTCGGTTTCTTGATGAATATTATCTTCTTTGGGAGGCTCCACCTGAGTTTGTGCATCCTTTTCAGCAATCTGGGCAGCCACCTTAGCAATTTTTGAAACTTCATTCAAGAGCTTATCAACTTCTAAGTGCTCCCCCTGGGTTGAAGCAAGCATCTCCCCCTGAGTTAAAGACTAGGTGCATCCAAGAGTCTCTTATTCCTTCTCCTGTCCACCCACATTTTCTTGGACAAGTAGCTCCTCCTCATGCATATTCTCCCTCTTCTAAACCTAAATGACAAGTGAGGTTACAAAATATTTGGTCACCAATAAGGAGGACACAAAAGTTTTGAGTGTCAGGAGTGTCTCTTTTGATTCTTGAAGCTCAGACTCCATCTGAGAATACTTTCTATTGAATTTTCTGGAATGACTTACCAGCAAATCAGTAAATGTCCTAGTGGCTAGCCCCAATACTTTCGATATTATTTGATCAGCATCAAATGGAGGAGAGATAGAGGTAGAAGGTGTGTCAACTGGGGGTGTGGATATGATAACTAGAGGAGGTGATAAGAGATAAGTTTTTCCAAGGGATCATGATGGATGACTGTGAGGTTTTCTTCAAAAGAGGTGATTTGTGATTGTTGTGGTAGGGGAGCAGAATGAATTTCAGGGGGATTTTCAATAGTAGTGGTGATGGAGGGTTGTTGTTATTGTGGGGTGTGAATCTGTGATGCAGGCTTTGATGGTGTAGCAGGTATACTTGACTAGAAGTCTTGAGCTGGAGTTTCATATGTGTTATCTGGTATGACATTCTCAAAATCTTGAGAAGCTAGTTTCAGAGGTGGAGATGGAGGAGGAGAGGTTTGAGCTTTACTAGGCTTCAGAATCTACCTGGTCTATTTGGAGATGATTCCAATATTAATTATCTTTCTAGGAGGGATAGGTACTCTTTTGGACTTGCACACCATTGGATAATGGTGGTACAGCACCTGGATCATAATTCTCATATTGGCATTTTCTTTATGTGAATACTTGTGGCCAATCAGTTTCAGGAGGCATCTACCCCAATTTATTTTCTTTTGAGGACTAGACACCCATGATCTGTAGCAGCTTGGGGATGGCATCATGTGATGATATCTTGCATAATAGCACCTTTCCCACTATATCTGCTAGAAATCTATATTCCTCAGCCACATCATTCTTCTTCAGATTGATGGTCTTTTCCTTGTTGAACTTCATAATTTATAGTGGCTTACTTGTCTCTTCACTTGTCAGCTCATCAAAATCATCACCTGCGGGTAGATCACAGGTGTGACATAATGTCTCTTCTGTAAAGCTGATATCATTTCCAGAAATACTCCCATAGAGTGATCCATCATCTCCAAAGTGAATGTTATCTTTAAACTATGTCAATTTGACATCATAGATTTTACACCTAATCAAAATCGACTTTGTAAAACTAGCATATTGAAATAGGTCGAGAATGTCCTTGAAGTTGTAAGAAGCCGCATTGAATGAGTCGATATCCACGTAGAATTAAGAATTAATCTTGGTTGGAGCCATTAAACCTGTAGTACCTGCATAAGTGAAAACAAGAAGGAGAGAAAGAGAGCAAGAGAGCATGAGAACTAGTGAGCAAGAAGGCACAAGAGTAAGAGAGAGAGCATTCGAAAGCATAATAAATTCTACGTCTAAGTTGCTTAAAAGAGGACGATTCGTTACAACTTAGGATTTATTCGAACCAACATCGAAAAGGATTGATATTCATCGCGCCAAAACATGTCGAAACAGCTTCTAGAAGCAAGACTGTGTGCACTTGACATGTCTACATTGCATCAATTTATAATCAACGTGGCTTCAAATTTGTACAACAACTACTAAGTCGACGCATGCATTGATATGAATTTTGACACTGCCTCAATATGTATTTGAATAATCCACTTCAGGTGGCTTTCAATGTTGGTGACGAGCAGAACTCGATGGTGCGTTGAAATTTATTCGACGCAACTCTGAATATACAGTTGTAATTCTTTATAAATTTCTAATGTTTTTCCTTGCAATAGTGTTTATTGAAATTAGTATTTATAAGAGTATATGTGTGTAATTAGGATGTAACATCAAGAGTTGTTACAGAAAGATTCACTCCCTTTGAATATTTGCAGTTCTTTATTGAAAATTGAGTTCTTTCTTCCCCTTCATCATCTCTGAGGAAAGAACCCTAAATTTTCCTGCACAAGTAACTTAAACATTAGAAGGTACCCTGGTTAACATAGGCCCTTTGCTTTTACGATTATAAAGTGATATGAAAGAATAGAATGGTCTTTCATGATATCCTTTTGTATGGCAGAGGATGAGTTTATTGGATCTAGGTTTATTACCTTGGTGTTAGAAATGTGTAGAATGTATCTAAATACAATAAATCTGCTGAATGTCTAATGATTCTACTTTTAATTTAACATTTTCATTGAAATTTATTGGTTTCTCTGAATTGTTTTTCTATAGAGGTCTCTTCTCACTATTAGAATTTACTTTATTAATACTGTTGGAACAACCCTATTACTGATTTGGGCTAGGACCACTATCTGTTGACTAGGACTAAGTTGACCCACAATGTATAGTCTAAGGGTCAAGGTTATAGGCTGTTAGAACTTAAGGAAAAGAATAAGTTTCTGTGTTCGACGAACTCCATACTGCATTCGACGAACTCCATCCTGCATTTGACGAACTGCATGCTCCAGCTCGACGAACTTGGCCAGTCTCAGCGGTCGACGAATTTGTCCAGTCTCAGCGGTCGACAAATTTGCCTAGTCTCAGCGGTCGACGAATTTGCCCAGTCTCAGCGGTCGACGAATTTGCCAAGTCTCAGCATTCGACGAACTCAATATTCAGATCGATGAATTCTTATTTCAGTTCGATGAATTTCAGACCGATCAGTTTTATTCTATTCTCCAAACTCAGATCATCAGCAATGGATCTATTCCTATCAGATAAGTCAGGATTTAATCCTTTCCTTTTATTATCCTCTTATTTCAAGAAAATAGACATTGACATATTTTGGAAAAGGACACTTTCATGTAAAAGGAAAAGAGTTAAAGTTTATTTGCTGAATCAGATTTGCAGTTCCAAGAATATCTCTTTCGAATATTTTATTCCTTAAATTAAAAGATTTGAATTTCAAATCAGTCAGAGATTTCTTTAAGGAAAAAGAAAAAGAAGAAGTATTATAATATAACAGCAGTACAGCAAGATAGGAAGAAGTGTGGAAAAAAAGAAAACTAAGAACAGCAGGAAGAAACTGTCGGGAAAAGATATACAGGAAGAAAAAGAAAAAGCTTTTCAGTGTTCATCTTCCTCAAGCAGCAGCTCTCTCAATCTCTGAGAACATCAACATTATTCTCTCAGTATTCTGCTGTAAGTTCAAATCATCAAGAGCAACAATAATCTGAGAAACCTTTGTCTCTCAGATTCATCAGTTATCAAGGAATATATTCATATTCAAGAGAAAGCTCCATCCTCAATTGTTAACTATTTTCTATCAGACAGGGGGAGCTTTACATCAACAAATTCCACTAGTCTTCTCTCAGATTATTAACAGAGAAGAACTTCATAACCCTCTTTATTCCATTCTGTACAGGGTTTTAACTCCCTTCAAAAGTAAACCCCTTGGTGGCAGGGCACCTGATCAAAAACCTGTGGTTGGTTTGAGCACCTGATCAAAAGATCATTGGTGTTTGGACACCTGATAAAAAATCCATTGGTGATAGGGCACCTGATCAAAAACCTAGTGGACTCCTACCAAGGGTGGTACAAGAGTAGATGTACCCAGGTTTATTGTGGAACTACTATAAATCCTTGTGTCCTCTGTGTTTGTGTGATTTTCTGTGCCGTGCTTTGTTTTTATTTTGTTTTTATAACACACTCTGTTATACACATATAAATATCACTATTTTAATTCCGCTATAAAAATATGTGAAAAACTTTTTAATACTCTATTCACCCCCCTCTAGAGTGACTTTAAGATCTAACCTCACTTTCAATTGGTATCAGAGGTTACTTTCAATTGGTATGAAAGGTTGGTTGATTCTTTACATGCTAACACCTGAATCAAAAGATCAATTAGATCATAATTTTCTTCTAGAGTTTCTTTTGCTAAAAATCCATGGCACAGAACAAAGAATACTCAAGCACAAAACTTCCTATGTGCAATCTAAATAAGTTTGCACAATGGAAGGCAAGGATCAGGTTATATATGAATTCTATTGACAAAGATATTTTTAATGTGATTTTGACAGGACCCCCTACTCCTACAGCAACAACAACAAATAATGTTGTTCCACCTCCTGAGTGGACAGAAGCTCAAAAGAAGCAAATAAGTGCAGATGCCAAAGCAATGAACATATTGGAACAAACAATGTCAGATAGCATTTTTCAAAAGATTGTGGAATGCACCTCAGCAAGGGAAATCTGGATGTCCCTCAACAACATGGTTGAAGGTTTTGCAGAAGAGTCAGAGTCTTCATCCAGCTCTTCTGAAGATGAAGAGAATGCAAATGACCAAGATCAATGCTTGATGGCGATTTAATTCAAATGATTTTAAAAATGTTTTTAAAACTCTTTGTTTGGATTTAATAAAATCTGAGAAGGAAATAATTTCCCTCAGAGGAAAGTTGGCTGAAATGAACCAACTAATTGAAGAAAATGTCAATCTTAAGAAAGATTTGGCTGCCTCCAGAGAACGCATTGTTCTCATTGAGAACAAGTTGTCTGAAGCTAAGAAATTTTAAGAATCCCTCAATGGGAGAAGTATCAAACTGATGGACATCACAAGCACAGTGAATGCCAGACTAAGTGGCAAACTGGGATTGGGGGCATCATCAAGTGAGCCACATCTGATTAAGAAAAATATTCTTTCTACACCAGTAAAATACATTTTTGTCAAGGGCAAAGAGGAAGTAGAAATAGATAAAAACATTTCAAGCAAGGCTGTTAAGAATAAAGGAATTCAGCAGAATTCGTCGAACGGTGCTCGACGAAATCAATTCATTTCGTCGAACGGAGATCGATGAACTCTGAAGACAGACCTTCAGTATAGTTATTATTCGAACGACGCTCGACAAAAGCACTTCACTACGTCGAACGGCGATCGACGAATTCATCCAAATTCGTCGAACGGAAAATATACTGAAAATCTAAAGAATTATTATTCTTCACATACTAAAAATCCTTTTACTGAGTGGATAATTCCTCCAAGGAGATATCATACATAAGGCTACAAGGATCAGCCTGAGATGTCTTTCATTTCAAAATTTTTTGGAAAAGCAAAATGACCCAAGGTAGTCTGGGTCAAGAACAACTAGAATGTTTTCTATTTTGCAGGTACAGGGCAATCCAAAAATAAAAGAATGGTATTTGGATAGTGGTTGCTCAAAGCACATGACAGGAAACAAGGCCAACTTAAGCCACTACAAGGCAAGGCTTGGACCCAAAGTGATCTTTGGAGACTCCAACTGTGGACATACCAAAGGTTACGGACAAATCAAAGTTGGAGCAGTCACCTTCAAAGAGGTAGCTTATGTCAAGGGTTTGAAGCACAACCTCATCAGCATAAGCCAGTTATATGATGAAGGTTATCAGGTAACTTTTAACCATTCCTTATGTCTTATTACCAATAATAAAAATATTAATGTGTTATCTGGTATTAGATATAGAAATATTTATTTAGTAAATTTTGACTCTACCAATTCAGATATTTGCTTATTTAATTCTATAAGTAAAACCAATGAATTATGGCATAAATGTCTTGGACACATTAACCTTAGAACTATATCTAAGCTTTCTAAGGACAATCTTGTTAGAGGACTGCCTTCTAGTTCATTTAAGAAGGAAGGACTCTACAGGGCTTGTCTAGGAGGGAAGCATTACTCTCTAGTTATTGTAGATGACTTCTCAAGATTCACTTGGTTGTTCTATCTTAGGAATAAGTCTGACACCTTCAGTGTTCTGACAGACATTCTCAGGTCCATCAAGATTGAGTACTCTAATCTAGTTGCATTGATCAGAAGTTATCAAGGCACTGAATTTGAATATCTTCTGATGAGAGAATTCTGTGGAAAAGAAGGGATCAGGCAATGTTTCTCTGCTCCTAGAACTCCTCAACAAAATGGGGTAGCTGAAAGGAAAAATATAACCTTAATTGAATCAGCAACTACATTTCTTGCCGATGCTCACTTGCCAATCTCTTTTTGGGCAGAGGCAGTGAACATAGCAAATTATGTGTTGAACAGAAGCCTGATACATAAGCTTAAGGGTAAAACTCCCTATGAATTACTCAAGAATAAAAAGCATAAGGTTAACTTTTTTAAGATATTTGGCTGTAAATGTTATGTGCACAACAATGATAAGAAGTATCTCAGGAAATTTGAAGCAAAATCTGCTGAAGGTATATTCCTTGGATATTCTCTTTCCAATAAAGCATATAGAGTTTACAACAAATCTACTCTTAAGATTGAAGAGTCCATGCATGTATCCTTGATAAATCTAATATGTTAAATGAGGAGAGGAACACCACCTCTACCAAAAATACTTTGCAGGTTCCAGCTCTATGTGAACAAATCAATGGACTAAATCTACAAAATGAAGAGTCTCTACTTCCATCAAATGAAATTATTGAAGACAGTGAAGAAGAGGATAATCCAGAAGATCTTGCTGACAATTCAAATCAAGTAACAGTTGAACAAATCCCTCAAGTGGAAACCATTGCTGAACCCACTCCAACTGTTGACCACATCACAATTAGAGATCATCCAATATCCCAAATTGTTGGAACAACCCTATTACTAATTTGGGATAGGATCACTATCTGTTGACTAGGACTAAGTTGACCTCATTGCATAGTCTAAGGGTCAAGCTTTTGGGATGTTAGAACTTAAGGAAAAGTTAAGTTTCTGCGTTCGACGAAATGTATTATGCGTTCGACGAACTGCATTCTGCGTTCGACGAATTTGCTCAGTCTCAGTGGTCAACGAATTTGCCCAGTCTCTGCGTTTGACAAAATATCATTCAGATCGACTAATTCAATTCTTCCAACCAGATTAAGTTGTTTATCATTCAGGTCGACGAACACAGCATTCTGTTCGACGAATTCAGTTTTCAGGTCGACGAAATTTCTCCTCAGTTCATTATTTCAGACAGATCAATTTTATTCTATTCTCCGAACTCAGATCTATATGCAACAGATCTATTCCTTCCTGATAAGTCAAGGATTATATCTTTCCTTTTATTATTCTCTTATTTCGAGAATATAGCCGTTGACATATAGCGGAAAAGGACACTTTCATGGAAAAGGAAAAGAAATAAAGCGTATTAGATTTGCAGTTCCAAGGACATATCTTCTGAATATTTTATTCTTTTAATTAAAAAGATTTTAATTTCAAATTTGTCGGAAATTTCTTTAAGGGAAATAAAAGTAATATCATTATAACAGCAGTACAAGTAGACAAGAAAAATAACAGCAAGAGAGGAGGAAGAAGGAGTCGGGAAAGAGAGAAATACAGAAAGCCAAAAAGCTTTCAAATCTTTAACATCCTTAAGAAGCGGCACCTCTCAATCTCTGAGAACAAAAACATAGATCTTATCTCAGATTTCTGCTACAAGTTTTAAATCGTTAAGAGCAACAAAAATCTGAGAAACTTTGTCTCTCAGATTCATAAGCTATCAAGGAAGATCTACATTCAAGAGAAAGCTCCATCCTCAACTGTCAACTTTTTCTATCAGACAGGGGAGCTTTACATCAACACATTCCACTAGTCTTCTCTTAGATTATTGACAGAGAAGAACTTCTAAACCCGCTTTATCCTATCTTGTACAGGGTTATAACTCCCTTCAAAAGTTAACCCCTTGGTGGCAGGGCACCTGAACAAAAACCTGTTGTTTTGTTTGAGCACCTGATCAAAAGCTCGTTGGTGTTTGGACACCTGATCAAAAATCCATTGGTGATAGGGCACCTGAACAAAAACCTAGTGGAATCCTACCAAGGGTGGTAGAAGAGTAGATGTACCCAGGTTGATTGGGGAACTACTATAAAATCCTTGTGTCCTCTGTGATTGTGGTTATTTTTCTATACTGTGTTGTGTGATCTCTTTGAGTTTGTTCTTATAACTCACTCAGTACACATATATATATCACTATTTTAACTCTGTTATAAAAATAAGTGAAAATTTTTTTAATACTTTATTCACACCCCCCCCCCCCCCCCTCTAGAGTGACTTTAAGATCTAACCTCCCTTTCCTTTGATATCAGAGATTACTTTCAACTGATATCAGAGGCCTTTCAATTGGTATCAGAGGTTGGTTGATTCTTTACAGGCTAACACCTGAATCAAAAGATCAGTTAGATCTTAAATTTTGTCTAGAGTTTTATTTTTCTAAAAATCCATGGCACAGAACAAAGAATACTCAAGCACAAGACCTCATTTGTGCAATCTAAATAAGTTTGCACTATGGAAGGCAAGGATCAGATTGTACATGAATTTTATTGATGAAGATATTTTCAATATTATTTTGACAAGAACTCCTACTCCTACAGCAACAGCAAGTGCTGAAACAACAACAACAACAACAAATAATGTTGTTCCACCTCTTGAGTGGACAGAAGCTCAAAAGAAGCAGAGAAGTGCTGATGCCAAAGCTATGAACATATTTGCACAGACAATGTCTGATGACATCTTTCAAAATATTGTGGAATGCACTTTAGCCATAGAAATCTGGATGTCCCTCAACAACATGGTTGAAGGATCTGCAGATAAAAGAAAAGACAGAAGATCTCACCTTATCTCTCAAATATGAGAATTTCAAAAAGGGAGAAAATGAGACAGTAGCTGATATGTACAACAGGCTCAGCCTTATAATCAATGAGCTGAAGACTTTGGACAAAGTGATCTCCATCACTGAGGTCAAGGATAAGATCCTAATGTGCTTCCCCAACACATGGGACTCTAGGATCTTGCCAATCAAGGAAGCCAGAAGCCTTAATGAGATCTCCACTAAGACCTTGTTAGGCAAGCTTAAATCCTATGAGCAGCTTATCAAGTCTAGAGAAGTTGAACAATCTACTTCCTCACCAACATCCAAGAAGGAAAAGAGCATTGCTTTCCAAGCAATTGAAGAGAAAGATAAAGCTCCAGGAGAAGTGGAGTTTATGAGCTTACTTGCCAAAAGGTTCTACAGGATGGCTAGAAAAGACTTCAGAAAGAAGGATTCAAGATCCTGAGAAAAGCGAAGGTATGACAAATCTAATTCTAAAGAAATAATTAGTTTTGGCTGCAGGAAGCCTGGACACATTATACCTGAGTGTCTAGAGAACCAAAAGAAGGAGAAGAGAAAAGAGAAAGAAGAGAAAAGGCACTCCAGCAAGTCTTTCTCCCACTAACACAAGCATAAGGGAAGAGGGTTTGTAGCTGAAACATGGAGTGAAACAGAATCAGAATCTTCATCCAGCTCATCTGAAGATGATGAAAATGCAAATGAGAAGGACCAATGCTTGATGGCTATATATGAATCAAGTATTGAGTTAGAATATGCATCATCATCCAGCTCCATTGATGATGAAGAAGAAAGAAACTTCTGCATGATGGCTATCAATGCCTCAGGAAGCAACTCAGATGAATCAGAATCTGAAGCTGACAGTGATCAGGTAATATCTAATTTTTATTTCAATTCAAATGAATTCAAAGATGAATTCAGAACTCTTTGTATGGATTTAATCAAATCAGAGAAAGAGATAATCTCTCTCAGAAATCAGTTGGCTGAAATGAACCAACTAAGTGAAGAAAATGTCAATCTTAAGAAAGATTTGGCTGTCTCCAAAGAACACATTGTTCTCATTGAGAACAAGTTATCTGAAGCTAAGAAGTTTGAAGAATCCCACAATGGGAGAAGTATCAAACTGATGGACATCACAAGCACAGTGAATGCCAGACTTAGTGGCAAACTGGCTTGGGTGCATCATCAAGTGAGCCACATCTGATTAAGAAAAACATTCTTTCTACACCAGTAAAATTCATTTCTGCCAAGGTCAAAGAGGTAGTAGAAATAGACGAAAACATTTCAAGCAAGGCTGTTAAGAATAAAGGAATTCAGGAGAATTCGTCGAACGGAGCTCGATGAAATCAATTCATTTCGTCGAATGGAGATCGATGAACTCTGAAGCCAGACCTTCAGTATAGTTATTATTCAAACGGAGCTCGACGAAAGAACTTCACTTCGTCGAACGGCGATCGACGAACACACCAGAATTCGTCGAACAGAAAACATACTGAAAATCTAAAGAATCATTACTCTTCACATACTAAGAATCCTTTCATTGAGTGGATAATTACTCCAAGGAGATATCATCCACAAGGTTATAAGGATCAACCTGAGATGTCTTTCATTTCAAAATTTTGTGGAAAAACAAAAGGACCCAAGGTAGTCTGGGTCAAAAACAACTAGAATGTTTTCTATCTTGCAGGTACAGGGCTATCCAAAAATAAAAGAATAATGGTATTTGGATAGTGGGTGCTCAAAGCATATGACAGGAAACAAGGCCAACTTAAGCAATTACAAGCAAGGCTTGGACCCAAAGTGATCTTTGGAAACTCCAACTATGGGCAAACCAAAGGTTATGGACAAATCAAAGTTGGAGCAGTCACCTTCAAAGAGGTAGCATATGTCAAGGGTCTGAAGCACAACCTCATCAGCATAAGCCAGTTATGTGATGAAGGTTATCAAGTAACTTTTAACCATTCCTTATGTCTTATTACCAATAATTAAAACATAAATGTATTATCTGGTATTAGACATGGAAATATTTATTTAGTCAATTTTAAGTCTGTCCATTCAGATATTTGCTTATTTAATTCTATAAGTAAAACAAATGAATTATGGCATAAAAGGCTTGGACACATTAACCTTAGAACTATATCTAAACTTTGTAAGGACAACCTTGTTAGAGGACTGCCTTCTGGTTCATACAAGAAGGAAGGACTCTACAGGGCTTGTCAATTAGGTAAGCAGACTAGAAGTTGTTTTAAATTTTTATCCACGAGTGATTCACCTAGGATTTTGTACTTACTGCATTTGGATCTCTTTGGACCCACATCAATACAAAGTCTAGGAGGGAAGCATTACTCTCTAGTTATTGTAGATGACTTCTCAAGATTCACTTGGGTGTTCTTTCTTAGGAACAAGTGATGCGCTATTTCGGCAATGCAAATTATCAAGCGCGAAATGCGATACGACGGCAGTGCACCGGTAGCTCAAGTAATAAAATAGGGAGGAACTCCCTGAATATCGTTCTCTAAGGACTGCAAGTTGGGTAGTACGATTTGCTCAAACCAGGAAATCAGTTAAAAGGATTAATAAGAAACAAAGGGGGGTTGTGATTTGGGTTCCTAAGCTATTGCAGAATGAAAAGAAATGCGGGTCGAAAAGCACCGCTTCGCAACGTGTGGGTGAGTGCAGCGGCCGCGATGCCGCGCTTCAGTAAGCGAGTGGAGTGGCCACAGTGCAGGGTTCGTGAGGGTCGTACTCACCTCTTCGCAAACATCACCACTAGCAATCGCTAAGTGGCTTCACACACAAGCAACCTAGGCTATCAGAACAACAAACAAGGGCTATTCTTGCTACCGCATCAACATTGGACATGAACATAAGTAATAATACTTAAGATTAACTTACCAAGCATTCATACAACACATAAACAAGTACAAGCATCAAGGGTTAGAGAGGACCATAAAGAAGATGTCACCGCGTCTTGGGTTCACGGTCGGAATAAGAGGTTGTCGGGCTCTCTCCGGGCTCGGCCCTCAGATGGCGTGCTATCGCGAAGGAGGCTGTCACCGCTCCAACGATCTTCAGCGCTTCTATGGTCTCCTCGGCGAGGAAGCTTGCAAACGATCTCGGATGGAAGGATGATGAAGGAGATCGCCGGAGATGGTCTCCTCATGCCTCCTACAGTGGAAAGGGTGAAAATGGCGGGATTCCCAGCCTTTCCCGCTAGGGGGATCGAGCTCTGTCCCGTCACACCAATGGTAGCAACATTTCCTGCTTAAATACTAAACATGCAAAAAAATGGTCACGCACGGTCGAACGCACGACCGTGCGCAGACCGTGCGTTAATTAATGATAAAAACTGGCGTGAAGACGAAGCTGCGCCGCCCGTGCGATTTACTCACGCACAGGAAAATCCGTCCGTGCGTCAAAACGCATGGGCAAATTCATATACGACATAAAACAGCAGAAACAGGAGACCGTGCGTTTTACTCATGCACGGGCGATTCTGAACGTGCATCAAAACGCACGAGTAAACTCGAATCGCCAGTTTTCTGCCCAGATGAGAGCGCACGACCGCAGCAGACCGTGCGTCAAGGAAGATGCACGACCGTGCGTTTCACACAGTTATGAAATCTGGGAGAAAACTGGATACAAGACAATCCGGCCACCTGCACACAAGAAAAACAAGCTGGGAATACACCTCCAGCACCCGATAAACATAGAGAAATGAAGGGGGGCACCATGTGCTTACCCCCAATAACAAGGAGCGCAATTGCACACCGAAACGGGCCTAATAGTGCACCTAGCAGGGAATAGTGAATATGAATGAAAACGTACCTAAAGTGATGTGCAAAGACTAGATAATCGGCCAGATGAGTCCATAAATATATATATATGGGACTCATCACACCCCCAGACTTAACCATTTGCACGTCTCGGGAAAACTACTCAGCCCTCCTGTCGGAACAATTGGATGTTAGCGTGAGTGTGAGCGGTAGAGGCCAATGCGAAGTCATATGCGCACATGCATAGAAATACATTAGAACAGAATTAAACTCAAGATTATATCTAACTATTTCTAGAACAGTGGTTTGAAATTCATTTGACTTGGATGGTGAATCCTTGTGAATCTTTCGGTAGCGCAAAAGGGAAAATAGTGTGACTAATGAGTAGAGTATTACTTGAATCGAAGCTCGGGACAAACTCCTAAGAAATCCATCAAAGTTAGTGTCCATAGGCTTGCACGTTCGCACTCTCTCTCTACTGCATGACATGACTCGTATCTAAAATCAATATGACTTATGGGTTAGAATTGGGCTTAGGTTGAGTATAGGCTAGGTAAGTAGAAGGACGATGGGAATCGCATTCAACACAACCTGAGCACTCAAGAGAATTACAATCACCAATACAAAATTTTCAAGAATTACACAACACCCCCAGACTTCAGCTGAACACTAGGTGCGTGCTAAGCCAAAAATAAATTGAATTTGCCGAGAGAATATTATTTTTGCACCACTTTTTTTTTTCTTTTCTTTTCTTTCTTTTCATTTCTTTTCTCTCATTGACAAAATGACATTTCTAAGTACAATAAAATGGCTCCTTTAGCTAATTCAAAACTGCCATACACAACAAAGATGACACCAAATGCGATCGAAAAAGAAATTCTTTCAGCTCAAAGGTTGGTGTGAAAATAGGTTCGGTCGTATGGCTTTGATTAAATTTTAGTGGAGCTAAACAAGGAGGAAGGGTAGGCTCAAGTGGGCTTGCAACGATGACTATGTAGGTAAGGATTTCAAAAGCACAACCGGATCAATAAATGGCCTATATCACATTTTATGACGAGTACTTCAACGCAATCGTTTTGAGAGTCGCCTAGTGCAGTTCTAGCCACCGAGAAAGGTTGTCCTTCCTTCCGAACCTAGTAATAAGAAACTACTAGTCTAGCTACACTCGACCTTATGCTACGGTTGGATTCACCGGATTCACCACCAAAGTAAAATAAATTGCAGCAACTACAATAGAAATAATTAAATTATAACTCTGAATTTAATTCTACTCTAATTGAATTTCTAGGCGTGACGGGAGCACTTGACTAGAGCACTACTCGAGTCAACTTTTTCTCTACTCCTCACTCATACGCTAATAATCCAATTCTTACGAGCGGGGAATCTCGCAGCGATACCCAATAAGTACGCGTGATCAAGTGCACTTGAACTAGGTGCAAGTGTATGCAATATGTGCAACAAAATACAAATCCTAACTCATCACATTCTAACATGCCATGCAAAGTGTGTGCACGTGCACCGATCACTCTCTCCCCCAGACTTGATCAAAACTAACTAAAATAATTGATTCAGAAATAAGTAAGAGAGGGGAGAGTTGACCTATGCTCATAGAAGAGCATGCCAGAAGTGCGGTAGTTCCAACATTAATATTTTTCATACTTTCCTCATCCTCCACAAGAGAGCATCCGCCTACAATGTTAGCAAAACAGAAATAATAGTGCATAAAAGGAATTAAAAAGCAGACGGAACCGGGTGGTTCCCATGGGTTGTCTCCCAAGAAGCCCTTTTGTTTAACGTCCTTAGGTGGACCAAATACCTGTATTAAAGTTCGATAGCAGCAGTTAAAGAGATTGTTCCAAACTAAAATAAGAACGACCAACACAGCAAAGAGACAAAATAGAGCACAAAATCAGACTGAAAAAGCAGCACAATCACAACCCCGAGACCCCATCACGCATCAGCTGTATGCTGATTTGTGGTGGTTCTCCCCAGCTACGCGAGATGGGAGAGAGGTGAAGGCTTTAGGGCCCAAGGAGGATGTCTCCCTCTTTCCCCTAACCTCTTCCTTCTCACGCCGGAGGGCCACAGAGCGTGCTTCACGCAGCAATTTTTCTTGCCTTAGCTTCTCCACAGTTGTAGAACGCCAACGTTGATAACTGGCAGAATTTCCCGCCTTGGTGGTGGGTGGCTTCACTTCCGTTGCCGCCGTGGCAACCGGATCAGCCCAATGGACCTGCTTAAAATGTTTACATTTGTTACTTTGACTTGGGCAAATTTTCATAAGGCGCTTTATTCCGCCTTCTCCCTCGTCATTCAATATTCTGGTCGCAGTGCTGTCTCTTGCCTCCTTCCCCTCTTTCGTCACCACTTGCAACTTTTCTTCTTTCTTTGCTCCTTCTGGCGATTCTGTTCTTTTCTCGACTTCTGCATCACTGGATGGTTTCTCAGTAAAAACAAGGGGGGAGTGGATTACTGCTTTTGATACAATCTTGGGGCAAGTGGAAGGCGTCACCTTACAGGGTAAGACAACACACCCCTTAGAAAAGTCTAAGGTGGCACCGCTCTCTTTTAAGAATGGTACTCCCAAGATGGGAATGGATTGATTCAGACTTGGTCCCAAGACTTGGAAGTCGGCAACTACCACCGTCCCTTCAATTGTAACTTCCACATTCCTGACCTCTCCCTCAGCCTTAACTATAGTACCATTAGCAAGCACTAGTGACTTCCGTTCATCCGTATCCATTTTAAGTTGCAGTTTAGCAACATCCTGCAAAGCGAGTATTTTGCGAGATGAACCGGAGTCACATAGGGCTGCTATTTCAGTATTATTAATGGAGCATGAGACTACCAATTCACTTAGTTCACATACTCCCGCGTCGGAGAGACTCTTCCCTTGGTTAATTGGATTTTTTTCGGTATTACTGGGAAGGGTCCCTTGCGCACACTCGGTTAGCAATTGAGCCAGTTGGCCCACTTGCATCTCCAAGTTATGCATGGACGTGGTTTGGTTCCACATATTAGTGTTGGCGACTTCCATAAACCTTTCCATCAACTCTTGCAGATTACTTTTCTTAGGGACTGGGGCACCTTGATTATAACCCGGCTGAGGCGGCCTTGGTTGACTTCCGGACGCTTGAGCATCGTATTGATGCTGGCCCAGTTGCCATCATTGGCGTGCAGTATTTTGGTTCCATGAAAAATTGGGGTGATTTCTCACACCCAGATTATAAGCATTTCCATAGGGTGCCCCCTAGCTTGATTTCCAACAAAATTTACAGATTCATTTAAACAAAGCTGAGAGAATTCACCTGATGGCTCGCTACCTGGGCACTCGTATGAGTGGTGACCACCGCCTCCATATCCATCACATGTAATGTTAGACGCAGGCGCAACAGAGGGAGGTAGTTAATCCACCACGAATAGTCCCCGTGCGCTTTTAGGCGCATTTATCCCCGCAGTCCAGAATGTGCTGTGGGATGCGGTGTCTTGCAAAATTCTGAGAGCTTCCTCGGGCGTGTGGTTCATCAGGGTTCCTCCTGCAGCAGCGTCAATCATCGCCTGATGATTGGGCTCGATGGCGAAGTAGAAGGTCTCCACGATGTTCCACGATC
This sequence comes from Dactylorhiza incarnata, assembly GCA_033032865.1. NCBI lineage: Eukaryota > Viridiplantae > Streptophyta > Magnoliopsida > Asparagales > Orchidaceae > Dactylorhiza > Dactylorhiza incarnata. Next base: position 9,464,523 of record JAWHQI010000068.1, read on the forward strand.
GGAGCTCGTGATTTGGGCATTTGCGCAGGAGGTCACCAAGACGCTCCCAAGCGTCTGCGAGGGTTTCCTGCTCAGCTTGTTGGAAGGTGGCGATCTCACGCCGAAGGCTCACAATCTTGTCCACCGGGTGGAATTTGGCGAGGAATTTGGACGCGAGCACATCCCAAGTAGTAGTAGTTCCTGGAGGGATAGAATGGAGCCATACCTTTGCTTTGTCACGCAATGAGAATGGAAATAGTCTCAACTTAACTGTTTCGTCAGTGATTCCAACATACCGGAAGGTACCGCAAATGTCGGCGAACTCTGCCAAGTGAAGATGTGGGTCTTCACTGGACATACCAGAGAACTGTGCATTGTTACGGATGATGTTCAGGATGGCGGGCTTGATTTCGAACTGGTTGTTCATGATGTTAGGCCCAAATTCTGGATACACACTCCCAGCTGTAGGAGTGGTGTAATCTCTAATGGTCCTAGGTCTCGGCCTGACCACTTTATTCTCGTCAGCTACCTGACCCACGACTGGTACATTTCCCACTCTAGGTTCAGCCGAAATTCCATTAACATCCATGGTGGCAGCAGCACGGAGACGCGCCCGCAGGGTACGCTCTATTTCAGGGTCAAATGATGCGCACTCACCGGGATCTCTTCTATGCATACACCTTCTTGAACACAAAAAAAAAAATAAAAAAAAAGTCCTTAAAACGAATTTCCAAGAAGAACAAATCATACACGCATGTAGTCCCCGGCAACGGCGCCAAAAACTTGATGCGCTATTTCGGCAATGCTAATTAGCAAGCGCAAAATGCAATATGACGGCAGTGCATCAGTCGCTCAAGTAATAAAATAGGGAGGAACTCCCCGAATATCATTCTCTAAGGACCGCAAGTTGGGTAGTACGATTTGCTCAAACCAGGAAATCAGTTAAAAGCATTAATAAGAAACAAAGGGGGTTGTGATTTGGGTTCCTAAGCTATTGCAGAATGAAAAGAAATGCGGGTCGAAAAGCACCGCTTCGCAACGTGTGGGTGAGTGCAGCGGCCGTGATGCCGCGCTTCGGTAAGAGGGTGGAGTGGCCACAGTGCGGGGTTTGTGAGGGTCGTACTCACCTCTTCGCAAACATCACCACTAGCAATCGCTAAGTGGCTTCACACACAAGCAACCTAGGCTATCACAACAACAAACAAGGGCTATTCTTGCCACCGCATCAACATTGGACATGAACACAAGTAAAAATCCTTATGATTAACTTAACAAGCATTCATACAACGCATAAACAAGTACAAGCATCAAGGGTTAGAGAGGACCACAAAGAAGATGTCACCGCGTCTTGGGTTCACGGCCGGAATAAGAGGTTGTCGAGCTCTCTCCGGGCTCGGCCCTCAGATGGCGTGCTAACTCGAAGGAGGCTGTCACCGCTCCAACGATCTTCAGCGCTTCTATGGTCTCCTCGGCGAGGAATGCTTGAGCTAGCGGCGGCGGAAGCTTGCAAACACTCTCGGATGGAAGGATGATGAAGGAGATCGCCGGAGATGGTCTCCTCTTGCCTCCTACAGTGGAAAGGGTGAAAATGGCGGGATTCCTAGCCTTTCCCGCTAGGGGGTCGAGCTCTGTCCCGGCACACCAATGGCAGCAACATTTCCTGCATAAATACTAAACAGGCAGAAAAATTATCATGCACGGTCGAACACACGACCGTGCGCAGACCGTGCGTTAATTAATGATAAAAACTGGCGTGAAGACGAAGCTGCGCTGCCCGTGCTATTTACTCACGCACGGGAAAATCTGTCTGTGCGTCAAAACGCACGGGCAAATTCAGATACGACATAAAACAACAGAAACAGGAGACCGTGTGTTTTACTCACGCACGGGCGATTCCGACCGTGCATCAAAACGCACGAGTAAACTCGGATCGCCAGTTTTTTGCCCAGATGAGAGCGCACGACCGCAGCAGACCGTGCGCCAAGGAAAACGCACGACTGTGCATTACACACAGTTATGAAATCTGGGAGAAAACTGGATACAAGACAATCCGGCAACCTGCACACAAGAAAAATAAGCCGGGAATACACCTCCAGCACCAGATAAACATAGAGAAATGGAAGGGGAGCACCATGTGCTTACCCCCAATAACAAGGAGCGCAATTGCACACTGAAACAGGCATAATAGTGCACCAAGCTGGGAATAGTGAATATGAATGAAAACATGCCTAAAGTTTGGTGCAAAGACTAGATAATCGGCCCAGATGAGTCAATAAATATATATATAAATGGGACTCATCAACAAGTCTGACACCCTCAGTGTTCTGACAGGCTTTCTCAGGTTCATCAAGATTGAGTACTCTACTCTAGTTGTATTAATCAGAAGTGATCATGGCACTGAGTTTGAATCTCTTTTGATGAGAGAATTCTACGGAAAAGAAGGGATTAGGCAATTTTTCTCTGCTCCTAGAACTCCTCAACAAAATGGTGTAGCTGAAAGGAAAAATAGAACCATATTTGAATCAGCAACTACATTGCTTGCTGATGCTCACTTGCCACTCTCTTTTTAGGCAGAGGCAGTGAACACGGCAAATTATGTGTTGAACAGAAGCCTGATACATAAGCTTAAGGGTAAAACTCCTTATGAATTACTCAAGAATAAAAAGCTTAAGGTTAACTATTTTAAGATATTTGGCTGTAAATGCTATGTGCATAACAATGATAAGAAGTATCTCAGGAAAATTGAAGCAAAATCTGCTGAAGGTATATTACTTGGATATTATCTTTCTATTAAAGCATAGAGTTTATAACAAATCATCTCTTAAGATAGAAGAGTCCATGCATGTATCTATTGATGAAACTAACATGTTAAATGAGGATAGGAATACCACCTCTACCAAAGTTATTTTGCAGGTACCAGCTCTTTGTGAAGAGCTAAATGGACTAAATCTACAGAATGAAGAATCACTACTTCCATCAAATGAAATAATTGAAGATAGTGAAGAAGAGGATAATCCAGATCTTGCTAGCAATTCAAATCAAATGACAGCTGATCAAATTCCTCAAGTGGAAACTATTGCCGAACCAACTCCAACTGTTGATCACATCATAGTTAGAGATCATCCAATATCTCAAATCATTGGAGATATTTCAGGAGGTGTTCAAACAAAGCATCAAGTACACCAAAATCAGATGCACACTTGTTTCCTATCACAAGTTGAACCTCAAACCATAAAAGATGCAGAACAAGATCCAAACTGGATTCTTGCAATGCAAGAGGAGCTCAGCCAATTTGAAAGGAACAAGGTTTGGGATTTGGTTCCAAGACCAAAAAGTCATCCAGTCATTGGCACCAAGTGGGTCTTCATGAACAAGCTAGATGATCAAGGCATAATCATCAGGAATAAAGCAAGATTAGTAGCCCAAGGATATTCTCAGGAAGAAGGAATTGATTTTGATCAAACCTTAGCTCCTGTTGCTAGACTTGAAGCAATAAGGGTATTCCTTTCCTTTGCTGCATTCAAGAAATTTAAAGTCTATCAGATGGATGTGAAGAGTGCTTTTCTGAATTGATACATAAAAGAAGAAGTCTATGTGCAACAATCACCAGGTTTCATCTCTCCAACTCACTCTTCTTATGTATTTAAGCTTAATAAAGCTCTCTATGGTCTCAAGCAAGCTCCCAGAGCATGATATGAGACCTTAGCTAATTTTCTTATGGAGAACAATTTCTGTCGAGGCATTGTTGATAAAACCTTATTTTTCAGGATACATACAAACAAATCATTACTAGTTCAAATTTATGTAGATGATATTATTTTTGGCTCTACAGATTCAAATCTATGCAAAAGGTTTTCTGACCTAATGCAATCTAAATTTGAAATGAGTTAGTATGGGTGAGTTATCTTACTTCCTTGGTCTTCAAGTGAAGCAAACTCCAAATGGATATTCATATCACAATCCAAGTATACTAAGGAATTAGTGAAAAGATTTGGTATGTCTGATGCTTCCACCATGAAAACACCAATGCCCTCCAATGTTGTTGTTGACAATGATGAATCAGGGAAACTTGTTGATCAGAAAGTATATAGAGCAATTGTTGGCTCACTACTTTACTTAACAGCTAGTAGACCTGACATAATGTTTGCTACATGTATTTGTGCTAGGTTCCAAGTTAACCCCAAAGAATCTCACCTAATTTTACTAAAAAGAATTTTGAGATATATAAAGGGTTGTCTAAATGTAGGACTCTGGTATCCAACTGCATTAGAATTTGAATTAACTGGATTCTCAAATTTTGATTATGCTGGATGCAGAGTAGAAAGGAAAAACACATCAGGAACTTGTCAGTTTCTTGGTGATAGGCTTGTGTATTGGTTTTGTAAGAAACAAACATCTGTGTCTACATCAACAGCTGAAGCAGAATATATTGATGCTGGCAGTTGCTGCTCACAAATACTGTGGATACAAAATCAACATCTAGATTATGTATCAACTTAAATAATTCAATTATATTTTGTGACAACACTAGTGCAATATCTATAGCACAAAATCCAGTACTCCATAGTAGGACAAAATACATAGAAATTAAGATCCACATTATCAGAGATAATGTGGATAAAATTAAAATTTGCCTACAATTCATTTCTACTGATTTGCAAAGGGCTGAAATTTTCACCAAACCCTTGGATGAAAAGAAACATATCTTCTTTATAAATCAGCTAGGAATGATAGATGCAGATTCAATCAATTGAAAATAAATAAATTTTCTTCTTATCCCATCTTTTCATCAATTTGAGATCGATGAAATCTAGTCGTTCGTCGAACGGAGATCGACAAAGTCATCTAGATCGTCGAACTGAGATTGATGAAAAATTATTTTTCGTCGAACGCAATTTTGATGAAGCCTATTTCTGATCATTCCTTATAATCAAATCTTTTATTTCATTTTGACTGTATGCCTAAAAAATTGCTTCTCTTTCCAGTTCCTTTGCACTTGATCTATATTTTTTTTTGCAGAAACAATGGCAATATTTCTTCAAAATAATTGCATCCTTCCCTACCTCTTATTCAACTGTCCCTTCTTCTAGGGGCCTATCTCCAGGTCTTCCTGAAACTAGGCAGGGGGAGATGTTTTGAAGAAGCTCCTTTTGACAGAGGGAGATGTTTTGAAGAAACTCCTTTTTGTTAGGGGGAGATGCTCTCCTTTTTTGATAGGGGGAGATGCTTTTTATAGAAGCTCAAGTTTCAAGGGGAGATGCTGTATGAAGAAGCAAAAATCATTCAGTTGATGAAGAATCCCCTTTATGATAGGTTTCAGTTATTTGAAGAAGCTCACAGCAATTCCAGTTTGAAGATCCAGATATTTCAGTTTGAGATATGACAAATACATATGCAAATTCAGAAATAATAGAAATATGATAGATTCAGTTCAGATAAACAAATTTAAAAAGCTTGAGGCAAGGAATGCAGAATTCAGAAAGCAAGAATTTGAAAGGCAAATCACATTCAAGCCTTCTTTAGAGAAAGTTAAAAGGTTCTGATTATTTGTCTTGTTTTTTTTTTTTGTTTTTCAATGTAAGATTTTAAAACTCAGAGTATCATATTTTATATCTGCTGAAATGTTTAAAATCTGTTAGATATATATGCTCTGTTGTTTTGCTGTTTATTTTATTATTCAATTTTTTCAAATAGTGTCCTAACCCAAATAGGGGAGATTGTTGGAACAACCCTATTACTGATTTGGGCTAGGATCACTATCTGTTGACTAGGACTAAGTTGACCCCATTGTATAGTCTAAGGGTCAAGGATTTGTGCTGTTAGAACTTAAGGAAAAGTTAAGTTTCTGCGATCGATGAAATGTATTCTATGTTCGACGAACTGCATTCTGCGTTCGACAAATTTGCTCAGTCTCAGCGGTCGACGAATTTGCCCAGTCTCTGCGTTCGACAAAATATCATTCAGATCGACTAATTCAATTCTTCCAGCCAGATTTAGTTGTTTATCATTCAGGTCGACGAACTCAGCATTCTGTTTGACGAATTCAGTTTTCAGGTCGACAAAATTTCTCCTCAATTCATTATTTCAGACAGATCAATTTTATTCTATTCTCCGAACTCAGATCTATCTGCAACGGATCTATTCCTTCCAGATAAGTCAAGGATTATATCTTTCCTTTTATTATTCTCTTATTTCGAGAATATAGCCGTTGACATATAGTGGAAAAGGACACTTTCATGGAAAAGGAAGAGAAATAAAGCATATCATATTTACAGTTCCAAGGATATATCTTCTGAATATTTTATTCTTTAAATTAAAAAGATTTGAATTTCAAATCTTTCGGAGATTTCTTTAAGGGAAAAAAAGTAATATCATTATAACAGCAGTGCAGGTAGACAAGAAAAATAACAGCAAGAGAGGAGGAAGAAGGAGTCGGGAAAGAGAGAAATACAGAAAGCCAAAAAGCTTTCAAATCTTTATCTTCCTCAAGCAGCAGCACCTCTCAATCTCTGAGAACAAAAACACAGATCTTATCTTAGATTTTTGCTGCAAGTTTTAAATCTTCAAGTGCAACAAAAATCAGAGAAATTTTGTCTCTCAGATTCATCAGCTATCAAGGAAGATCTAGATTCAAGAGAAAGCTCCATCCTTAACTATCAATTGTTTTCTATCAGACAGGGGGAGCTTTACATCAACACATTCCACTAGTCTTCTCTCAGATTATTGACAGAGAAAAACATCTAAACCCTCTTTATCCCATCTTGTACAGGGTTATAACTCCCTTCAAAAGTTAACCCCTTGGTTGCAGGGCACCTGAACAAAAACTTGTAGTTTGGTTTGAGCACCTGATCAAAAGCTCATTGGTGTTTGGACACCTGATTAAAAATCCATTGGTGATAGGGCACCTGAACAAAAACCTAGTGGAATCCTACCAAGGGAGGTAGAAGAGTAGATGTACCCAGGTTGATTGGGGAACTACTATAAAATCCTTGTGTCCTCTGTGATTGTGGTTATTTTTCTGTACTGTGCTGTATGATCTCTTTGTGTTTGTTTTTATAACTCACTCAGTACATATATATATATATATATATATATATATATATATATCACTATTTTAACTCCGCTATAAAAATAAGTGAAAAACATTTTAATACTCTATTCACCCCCCCCCCCCCCCCCCCTCTAGAGTGACTCTAAGATCTAACCTCCCTTTCCTTTGAAATCAAAGATTACTTTCAACTAATATCAGAGGCCTTTCACAAATCATTGGAGATATTTCAACAGGTGTTCAAACAAGGCATCAACTACACCAAAATCAGATGCACACTTGTTTCCTATCACAAGTTGAACCTCAAGCCATAAAAGATGCAGAACAAGATCCAAACTAGATTCTTGCAATGCATGAGTAGCTCAACCAATTTGAAAGGAACAAGGTTTGGGATTTGGTCCCAAGACCAAAAGGCCATCCAGTCATTCGCACCAAGTGGGTCTTCAGGAACAAGCTAGAGGATCAAGGAATAATCATCAGAAATAAAGCAAGATTGGTACCCCAAGGATATTCTCAGGAAGAAAGAATTGATTTTGATCAAACATTTACTCATGTTGCTAGACTTGAAGCTATATGGATATTCCTTGCTTTTGCTGCCTTCAAGAAGTTCAAAGTCTATCAGATGGATGTGAAGAGTGCATTCTTGAATAGAGACATCAAAAAAGAAGTCTATGCGGAACAACCACCAGGTTTCATCTCTCCGACTCACTCTTCTTATGTATTTAAGCATAATAAAGCTCTTTATGGTCTCAAGCAAGCTCCCAGAGCATGGTATGAGACCTTCGCTAATTTTTTTTTGGAGAACAAATTTTGTAGAGGCATTGTTGATAAAACCTTATTTTTCAGGATACATACAAATAAATCATTACTAGTTCAAATTTATGTAGATGATATTATTTTTGGCTCTACTGATTCAAATCTATCCAAAAGGTTTTCTAACCTAATGCAATCTAAATTTGAAATGAGTATGAAAGTCCAATTGATATGCTTTGAGACCAATTGAAAGTGAGTTTTAGTTCTTAATATCTTAAAGTTCATGTTTAAGTTTATTTCAAAATAATGTTATATATAAATATAGGTGCTGTGTGAGTAATAACAACAAACACTAAGAGTGCATAATAATCACAGCAAGAAATACAACATAAAACAAACAAGCAAACCAGATGACACAAGATATATAGTAGTTCCCCAATCAACCTGGGTACATCTACTTTTCCACCCATTGGTAGGAATCCACTAGGAGGTTGTTGATCAGGTGCCCTCACACCAAGGTGTTTTTTTTTCAGGTGTCCACACACTATAGAGCTTTTGATCAGGTGCTCAAAACCAAGATGCAGGTTTTTGCTAAGGTGCCCTGTCACCGAGAATTTTTTGAAGGGAGTTATAACCCTTTACAAGATGGGAAGGAATAAAGAAAACAGAAAATGGTTATAGTGTTCTTCTCTTTCTAAGAAGACTCTTGATGATGATGTTGAAGAGAGCTCCCCCTGTCTGATTTAGATTGATGACAGGTTATGGATGGAGCTTCTTCTCTTGATTCAAATACTCTTCTTCTTCTTCTTGCAGTTTAGATCCCTGAGCAAATAGTATTGATTGGTGTCTCAGGTTGTATATGATCTGCAAGAAAGAGTTTAGCAAAAAGAAGATAATATAAATTAGATCTGCTTCTTCTTTTTGCTCCTCTGCTTTTCACTTTTCCTGTAGCTTTCTATTTCGCCGCTTGCTGTTCTATCTCATGTTCTTCTCTCTGTATATTTAATCTGGAGAGCAGTTCGGCTGCTTTGAATTCTTGCCGACAGAAGAGGAAGGAAATAATATCTCTTTTATCCCAGATCCTCGAGAACATAACTTGCCATCTTTAGCTTGCTGCAATGGCTATATCATTTAATGTTGCTGCCAACGGCTATTTCAAACAAAGTAAAGACAACAATATATATATATAGAAATAATAAATATTGCTTTATAAAATCTGACAGCATATATATACTATTTTAGTCGAACTGAGAATGATATAAAAATAATGCTGCAGATATTTCGTCGAGCTCAGCTTCACGTTCGTCGACCTCATCATTTGATTCGTCATTCTGAGCCTCTGTTGAAGATTCGTCGACCGCAGACTTGAGTTCGTCGAACGGAAGGATTCGTCGACCGCTAAGCCTGGATAATTTCGTCGACCGCTGAAGTATTGAGCTATTCGTCGAACGCTGGCTTGAGTTCATTGAACACAACTTTTCGTCGACCGCTGAGATGGCTGGATCGTCGACCGCTGAATATTGAGCTGTTTGTCAAAAGCAGACTTGAGTTCGTCGAACCCACCTTATATTTAGTCGGGCGCTGCACATAGACAAATTCTTCCACCGCTGAGATGGGTTCGTCGACCGCTGAGATTTGAGTTGTTCGTCGACCGCTGAACCGCTGAGATGGGATCGTCCAATGCTGAACTGCTGGATTTCATCGAGCACAGAATGAATACCATTCATCAAGCGCAGAGCGCCTTTTGTCGAACGCAGGTAGTCGTTCATCGAACGCAGAGAACATATGCAATTTTTATCTTTCTCTTATTTTTCAGCCTATTAATTATGTATATTTTTTAGCCTATTAATTATGTATATTTTTTAGCCTTCTTTCTTAATGGGATTTGATCTAAGTTATACAATGTGTTATGATAGAAACTTAGACATTAAAGGTGGATCCTAACTCAAATCAAAACTAAGGTTCCAACAATCTCCCCCTATTTGAGTTGGGAACCTAATCCAAATTAAGACTAGGTTCTAACAATCTTCCCCTATTTGGTTTAGGATACCTAAGCATAAAAGTCTTGAATAACTTAAGGCTTGAGGGACAGAGATTATTTCTAAATTTCTTTTTAAAACCAAGCAATTTCTGATTCCTAGATTTTGATTTAAATAGGATTTTAATGATGCGAATTGCTAGCTGTTTATTGGATTCTAAGAATTTTAAAAACATAAAGACATTGCCTGATAGCTTCTTTCTATAGAATCCCCTTAATCAGAAGAGACTCGCACTTAGTGCTTTGATCATTTCTGATCTATGCAATCTGAGTAGAATGCTCAACTTGATTTTAGGAGAAAATCTGGAAGAATGTGAAGTTATCTGACTTGTTTTTAAGATAGAAAATTCAATGAATCATATAACTGCTGTTTAATTATAAATGTTTTAAAATAGGTAAAAACAAATGCTTTATCATTAGATGTATTGGCCTTTTTATTTCATTAAAATATAAGTTAAGCTGATTTCTAGATTTTGTTTTAACATAAACAAATTCAGTAATTTCTACAGAGTTTTTTATTTATTTTTCCTTAAAACTTTGTTCAAATTTATCTACTTTAATAACTTATTTTTTAAATAGATAATGTGTTCTTCTGATGATTTTAATTCTTCTTTAATTTTATCAAAAATTAATTTGTTTAAAGTTGGCTCTTTTCTGATTCTATTTCCTGAATTTATTAATGCTGTACATGGTGATTTGAAAACAGATGTAACTGGATCAGAGGTAAAATTAGGAATTGTAGTTACCTCAGTTACCTTTTCTGATTCAGATTCAGCATCTGATATATGATATGAGCTTGAGCCATATATGGCCATCATGCAAAAATTTCTTGCTTTTTGTTCTTCTTTTTCTTCTTCTTCACTTAGAGTAGATGATGGTTCTGCATCAAAAGTATAGTTAGTGGAAGAAGTAAAAAAGGATTCATTTACCATCATTGGAGGGAGTTCCAGATGGCCCTTGCTGAAGTACAATCAGCCACTCTTTGAAGAATGTCTTTTGACATTGATTTAGCCAATATGTTCATGGCCTTGGCATCAACACAGATCAGCTTTTCTTGATCATCTGTTGAGGAAATTGAAGATGGAAGTCCTATCAAAATGGAATTGTAAATTTCTTCATCTATGGCATTCATATATAGTTTAATTCTAGCTTGCCATAAAGTAAATCTATCCAAATTACAAATTGGTGGATAAGAAAATGAAAAATCTGCTTGAGCCATTAAATTTTAGAAAAACCCTTTTAAAAAAAATTTAAGAACTAAGTGATCTTTGTGATTTCATGTGTTAGCCTGTGTGTAAAATCAACCTGCTTTGATACCAATTGAAAGTCCAATTGATATGCTTTGATACCAATTGAAAGTGAGTTTTAGTTCTTAATATCTAAAAGCTCTTGTTTAAGTTTATTTCAAAATAATGTTATATATTAATATAGGTGCTGTGTGTGTTATAACAACAAACACTAAGAGTGCATAATAATCACAGCAAGAAATAAAACATAAAACAAACAAGCAAACCAAATGACACATGATATATAGTAGTTCCCCAATCAACCTGGGTACATCTACTCTTCTACCCACTAGTAGGAATCCACTAGGAGGTTTTTGATCAGGTGCCCTCACAAAGGTGTTTTTTTTCAGGTGTTCACACACCATAGAGCTTTTGATCAGGTGCTCAAAACCAAGATGCAGGTTTTTGCTAAGGTGCCCTGTCACCGGGAGTTAACTTTTGAAGGGAGTTATAACCCTTTACAAGATGGGAAGGAATAAAGAAAACAGAAAATGGTTATAGTGTTCTTCTCTTTCTAAGAAGACTCTTGATGATGATGTTGAAGAGAGCTCTCCCTGTCTGATTTAGATTGATGACAGGTTATGGATGGAGCTTCTTCTCTTGATTCAAATACTCTTCTTCTTCTTCTTGCAGTTTAGATCCCTGAGCAAATAGTATTGATTGGTGTCTCAGGTTGTATATGATCTGCAAGAAAGAGTTTAGCAAAAAGAAGATAATATAAATTAGATCTGCTTCTTCTTTTTGCTCCTCTGCTTTTCACTTTTCCTGTAGCTTTCTATTTTGCCGCTTGCTGTTCTATCTCATGTTCTTCTCTCTGTATATTTAATCTGGAGAGCAGTTCGACTGCTTTGAATTCTTGCCGACAGAAGAGGAAGGAAATAATATCTCTTTTATTTCCCAGATCCTCGAGAATATAACTTGCCGTCTTTAGCTTGCTGCAATGGCTATATCATTTAATGCTGCTGCCAACGGCTATTTCAAACAAAGTAAAGACAAAAATATATATATATAGAAATAATAAATATTGCTTTATAAAATCTGACAGCATATATATAATATTTTAGTCGAACTGAGAATGATATAAAAATAATGTTGCAGATATTTCGTCGAGCTCAGCTTCACGTTTGTCGACCTCATCATTTGATTCGCCATTCTGAGCCTCTATTGAAGATTCGTCGACCGCATACTTGAGTTCGTCGAACGGAAGGATTCGTCGACCGCTAAGCCTGGATAATTTCGTCGACCGCTGAAGTATTGAGCTATTCGTCGAACGCTGACTTGAGTTCATTGAACGCAACTTTTCATCGATCGCTGAGACGGCTGGATCGTTGACCGCTGAATATTGAGTTGTTTGTCAAAAGTAGACTTGAGTTCGTCGAACCCAGCTTATATTTAGTTGGGCGTTGCACATAGACAAATTCTTCGACCGCTGAGACGGGTTCGTCGACCGCTGAGATTTGAGTTGTTCGTCGACCGCTGAACCGTTGAGATGGGATCGTCGAACGCTGAACCGCTGGATTTCATCGAGCACAGAATGAAAACCATTCATCAAGCGCAGAGCGCCTTTCGTTGAACGCAGGTAGTCGTTCGTCGAACGCAGAGAACATATGCAATTTTTATCTTTCTCTTATTTTTCAGCCTATTAATTATGTCTATTTTGCAGCCTTCTTTCTTAATGGGATTTGATCTAAGTTATACAATGCGTTATGATAGAAACATAAACATTAAAGGTGGATCCTAACTCAAATCAAAACTAAGGTTGCAACAATCTCCCCCTATTTGAGTTGGGATCCTAATCCAAATTAAGACTATGTTCTAACAATCTCCCCCTATTTGGTTTAGGATACCTAAGCATAAAAAGTTTTTAATAACTTAAGGTTTAAGGGACAGAGATTATTTCTAAATTTCTTTTTAAAACCAAGCAATTTCTGATTCCTAGATTTTGATTTAAATATGATTTTAATGATGTAAATTGCTAGCTGTTTATTGGATTCTAAGAATTTTAAAAACATAAAGACAGTGCATGATAACTTCTTTCTATAGAATCCCCTTAATCAGAAGAGACTCGCACTTAGTGCTTTGATCATTTCTGATCTATGCAATCTGAGTAGAATGCTCAACTTGATTTTAGGAGAAAATCTGGAAGAATGTGAAGTTATCTAACTTGTTTTTAAGATAGAAAATTCAATGAATCATATAACTTATGTTTAATTATAAATGTTTTAAAATAGGTTAAAACAAATGCTTTATCATTAGATGTATTGGCCTTTTTATTTCATTAAAATATAAGTTAAGCTGATTTCTAGATTTTGTTTTGACATAAACAAATTCAGTAATTTCTACAGAGTTTTTTATTTCTTTTTCCTTAAAATTTTGTTCAAATTTATCAGCTTTAATTAACTTATTTTTTAAATAGATAATGTGTTCTTCTGATGATTTTAAATCTTCTTTAATTTTATCAGAAATTAATTTGTTTATAGTTGGCTCTTTACTGATTCTATTTTCAGAATTTATTAAAGCTGTACATGGTGATTTGAAAACAGATGTAACTGGATCAAGGGTAAAATTAGGAATTGTAGTTACTTCAGTTACCTTTTCTGATTCAGATTCAGCATCCGATATATAATATGAGCTTGAGCCATATATGGCCATCATGCAGAAATCTCCTGCTTTTGTTCTTCTTTTTCTTCTTCTTTACTTAGAGTAGATGATGGTTCTGCATCAAAAGTATAGTTAGTGGAAGAAGTAAAAAAGGATTCATTTACAATCATTGAGAGGGAGTTCCAGATGACCCTTGCTGAAGTGCAATCAGCCACTCTTTGAAGAATGTCTTTTGACATTGATTTAGCCAATATGTTCATGGCCTTGGCATCAGCACTGATCAGCTTTTATTGATCATCTATTGAGGAAATTGAAGATGGAAGTCCTGTCAAAATGGAATTGTAAATTTCTTCATCTATGGCATTCATATATAGTTGAATTCTAGCTTGCCATAAAGTAAATCTATCCAAATTACAAATTGGTGGATAAGAAACTGAAAAATCTGCTTGAGCCATTAACTTTTAGAAAAACCTTTTTTTTTTTTTAAATTTAAGAACTAAGTGATTGTTGGGGAAATGATTTATGTTAACCCCTAGAATTAAGAAGAATATAAATTCTAAGTATGAAAAATTAGGCTAAGTAAATATGCGTCGAATAGTATTCGACGCAACGTCGAAATATAGTCGACGTTTCTCTCAGAATGAGTCGAAGTAACTCTTAGAAGAATTCGACGTAATCATAGTCGACGTACCTCTGACTTCTAGTCGACGCATTTGATAAAGTCGACGCACATTTGTCGACGCACCTTCCTTATTCTCCTCTCGACGTTCAGCCAGGATGAAATCGACGTTTACGTCGAATAGTAATCGACGCACATCGATATCTATAAGTAAATCAAAAACACGCCAGATCTATTTCCTTCTTTCTGTAGATCTGATTTTTATGGAATAATATAATTCTTTTATAGCCGTTCTGAATCAGCCTTTCCTTCTATTTGATTCTTGGCTAATTTGATTAAAACTATTATGGATATTATTTGAAATTAGAATGAATTCATTTCCTTCTACAGAAATATTAATTATGGAAACTATTATCTCTTTCTATTTATGTGTCTGCTAATTGATTATTCCCTCTTAGCAATATATTTTAAACAGAGCTATAAATAAGAAGGAGGTCGGCAGAGATTAATAAGAAGTGATCCACCATATACATTTGAAAAAGAGGAAGAGCTCCCAAGTGAAGTGTGAGAAAGTTGAGAAAAGAGATAGTGTGCTGCAGCAAAAGAAAAAGCCTTCATCTTCTCCTTCTTCTGAAGCAATTCTGCTGCAAATTCTGAAAGCTCTCACAAAAGAGAGAAAAGCTTACAAATCTCCTTCTCACTATAGAAGAGAGATCATATTCACTATACTTGTGCTTCTAATCTTCTTGTTAGGAAGAAGATTCCTTCTTATATATATTGTCTTCTATTCTCCTACTTGTTCTACTTCTTCTTCTCTTTCTTATTTCACTTTTAAATTGTGTAAAAGAGTTTTTAGAATCTCTCTTCAAAAAATTCAATTGTAGTGGTTCTAAGAGTCTCCTTGCCAAAAGACTCAGTTTGGTTCCAAGAGTCTCCTTATCAAAAGACTCAGTCTGGTTCAAAGAGTCTCCTTATCAAAAGACTCAGTGCAAGTTAGTGAATTCCTACCAAGGGGGTAGAAGAGTGGACTACCCAAAGTTTGGGGAACCACTATATTTCCTTGTGTTGTGCTGTGATTTTCTTGTTGTCATTTTTCTTCTTTACTTGCTTAATTCTTGTTGGTGTGTGGGAAGCCTAAATCTGTGATTATTACACATATTTATATATATAGTAGCACAAAGTATTTTTAAATCTCTATTCACCCCCCCCCCCCCTCTAGAGAATTCTAGTGAGGTTAACTGTGCACTTTCAGTGATCTTTGTGATTTCAGGTGTTAGCCTGTGTGTAAAATCAACCTGCTTTGATACCAATTGAAAGTCTAATTGATATGCTTTGATACCAATTGAAAGTGAGTTTTAGTTCTTAATATCTTAAAGCTCTTATTTAAGTTTATTTCAAAGTAATGTTATATATAAATATAGGTGCTGTGTGAGTAATAACAACAAACACTAAGAGTGCATAATAATCACAGCAAGAAATAAACATAAAACAAACAAGCAAACCAGATGACACAAGATATATAGTAGTTCCCCAATTAACCTGGGTACATCTAATCTTCTACCCACTGGAAGGAATCCACTAGGAGGTCGTTGATCAGGTGCCCCCACTCCAAGGTCTTTTTGTTTAGGTGTCCACACACCATAGAGCTTTTGATCAGGTGCTCAAAACCAAGATGCAGGTTTTTGCTAAGGTGCCCTGTCATCGGGATTTAACTTTTGAAGGGAGTTATAACCCTTTACAAGATGGGAAGAAATAAAGAAAACAGAAAATGGTTATAGTGTTCTTCTCTTTCTAAGAAGACTCTTGATGATGATGTTGAAGAGTGCTCCCCCTATCTGATTTAGATATATGACAGCTTGTGGATGGAGATTCTTCTCTTGATTAAAATACTATTCTTCTTCTTCTTGCAGTTTAGATCCCTGAGCAAATAGTATTGATTGGTGTCTCAGGTTGCATATGATCTGCAAGAAAGAATTTAGCAAAAAGAAGATATAATAAATTATATCTGCTTCTTCTTTTTGCTCCTCTGCTTTTCTCTTTTCCTGTAGCTTTTTATTTTGCCGCTTGCTGTTCTATCTCCTGTTCTTCTCTCTGTATATTTAATCTGGAGAGCAGTTCGGCTGCTTTGAATTTTTGTCGATAGAAGAGGAAGGAAATAATATCTCTTTTATTTCCCAGATCCTCGAGAACAAAACTTGTCGTCTTTAGCTTGCTGCAACGGCTATATCATTTAATGTTGCTGCCAACGGCTATTTCAAACAAAGGAAAGGCAGCAATATATATATAGAAATAATAAATATTGCTTTATAAAATCTGACAGCATATATATAATATTTTAGTCGAACTGAGAATGATATAAAAATAATACTGCAGATATTTCGTCGAGCTCAGCTTCACGTTCGTCGACCTCTTCATTTGATTCGTCGTTCTGAGCCTCTGTTGAAGATTCATCGAAAGAAGACTTAAGTTCGTCAAACAGAAGGATTCGTCGACCGCTGAGACTGGATAATTTCGTCGACCGCTGAAGTTGAAGGCAGACTTGAGTTCATCGAATGAAACTTTTCGTCGACCGCTGAGACGGGCTGGATCGTCGACCGCTGAATATTGAGTTGTTCGTCGAACGCAGACTTGAGTTCGTTGAACGCAACTTATATTTAGTCGAGCGCTACACATAGTCAAATTCTTCGACCGCTGAGACAGGTTCGTCGACCGCTGAGATTTGAGTTGTTCGTCGACCGCTGAACCGCTGAGACGGCATCGTCGAACGCTGAACCACTGGATTTTGTCGAGCGCATAGTGAATACCATTCGTCGAGCGCAGAGCGCCGTTCGTCAAACGCAGGTAGCCGTTCCTCGAATACAGAGAACATATATAATTTTTATCTTTCTCTTATTTTTCAGCCTATTAATTATGTCTATTTTTCAGCCTTCTTTCTTAATGGGATTTGATCTAAGTTATACAATGTGTTATGATAGAAACTTAGACATTAAAGGTGGATCCTAACTCAAATCAAAACTAAGGTCCCAACAGAGTAGTATGGGTGAGTTATCTTACTTCCTTGGTCTTCAAGTGAAGCAAACTCCAAATGGCATATTCATATCACAATCCAAGTATGCTAAGGAATTAGTGAAAAGATTTGGTATGTCTGATGCTTCCACCATGAAAACACCCATGCCCTCCAATGATGTTGTTGATACTGATGAATCAGGGAAACCTGTTGATCAGAAAGAATATAGAGCAATTGTTGGCTCACTACTTTACTTAGAAGCTAGTAGACCTGACATAATGTTTGCTACATGTATTTGTGCTAGGTTCCAAGTTAACCCCAAAGAATCTCACCTAATTTTACAAAAAAGAATTTTGAGATATATAAAGGGTTGTCCAAATCTAGGACTCTGGTATCCAACACCTTCAGAATTTGAATTAACTGGATTCTCAAATTCTTATTATGCTGGATGCAGAGTAGACAGGAAAAGCACATCAGGAACTTGCCAGTTTCTTGGTGATAGGCTTGTGTCTTGGTTTTGTAAGAAACAGACATCTGTGTCCACATCAACAGCTGAAGCAAAATATATTATTGCTGGCAGTTGGTGCTCACAAATACTGTGGATACAAAATCAATTTCTAGACTATGGTATCAACTTAAATAATTCAATTATATTTTGTGACAACACTAGTGCAATATCTATAGCACAAAATCCAGTACTCCATAGTAGGACTAAACACATAGAAATTAGGAACCACTTATCAGAGATAATGTGGATAAAAATAAAATTTGCCTACAATTCATTTCTACTGATTTGCAAAGGGATGATATTTTCACCAAACCCTTGGATGAAAAGAAACATATCTTCTTTATAAATCAGCTAGGAATGAAAGATGGAGTTTCAATCATTTGAAAAAAATTAAATTTTCTACTTATCCGATCATTTCATCGAACTGAGATCGACAAAATCTAGTCGAACGGAGATCGACGAAGTCATCTAGATCGTCGAACTGAGATTGACGAAAATTTATTTTTTGTCGAACGCAATTTTGATGAAGCCTATGTTTCTGATCTTTCCTTATAATCAAATCTTTGATTTCATTTTAACTATTTGCCTACAGAATTGCTTCTCTTTCCAGTTCCTTTGCACTTGATCTCTATTTTTTGGAAGGAACAGTGGCAATATTTCTTCAAAATAATTGCATCCTTCCCTACCTCCTATTCAACTGTCCTTTCTTCTAGGGGCCTAGCTCCAGGTCTTTCTGAAACTAGGCAGGGGGAGATGTTTTGAAGAAGCTCCTTTTGACAGGGGGAGATGTTTTGAAGAAACTCCATTTTGTTAGGGGGAGATGCTCGCCGTTTTGATAGGGGGAGATGCATTTTGTAGAAGCTCAAGTTTCAAGGGGAGATGCTGTATGAAGAAGCAAATATCATTCAGTTGATGAAGAAGCCCCTGTATGATAGATTTGAGTTATTTGAAGAAGCTCACAGAAGTTTTTATTTCAGTTTGAAGATTCAGATATGACAAATACAGATGCAGATTCAGAAATAATTTAGATAAGACAGATTCAATAAAGCAATTCAGTTATTGCTACAGTTCAGATCAGCAAAAGCAAAAGCTGAAAATTGCAGTTTAAGATATGACAGATTCAGTTCAGATAATCAAATTCAGAAAGCTGAAGGCAAGAAATTCAGAATTCAGAAAGCAAGAATTTGAAAGGCAAATCACATTCAAGCCTCCTTTAGAGAATGACCAAAGGTTCTGATTATTTGTTTTTATTATTTCTGGTTTCAATATAAAATTTCAAAACTCAGGGTATCATATTTTATATCTGCTGAAATGTTTAAAATTTATCAGATATATATGCTCTGTTATTTTGTTGTTTTTTTTTATTATTTGATTTTGTCAAATAGTGTCCAAACCCAAATTGGGGGAGATTGTTGGAACAACCCTATTACAGATTTGGGCTAGGATCACTATCTGTTGACTAGGACAAAGTTGACCCCAATGTATAGTCTAAAGGTCAAGGTTATAGCCTATTAGAACTTAAGGAAAAGAATAAGTTTCTGCGTTCGATGAACTCCATACTTCGTTCGACGAACTCCATCCTGCGTTCGATGAACTGCCTTCTCCAGCTCGACGAACTTGGCCAGTCTCAGCGGTCGACGAATTTGTCCAGTCTCAGCGATCGACGAATTTGCCCAGCCTCAGCGGTCGACGAATTTGCCCAGTCTTAGCGGTCGACGAATTTGCCATGTCTCAACGTTCGATGAACTCAATATTCAGATCGATGAATTCTTATTTTAGTTCGACGAATTTCAGACAGATCAATTTTATTATATTCTCCGAACTCAGATCATCAGCAATGGATCTATTCCTATCAGATAAGTCAGGATTTAATCCTTTCCTATTATTATTCTCTTATTTCGAGAACATAGTCGTTGACATATTTTGGAAAAGGACGCTTTCATGGAAAAGGAAAAGAGTTAAAGTTTATTTGCTGAATCAGATTTGCAGTTCCAAGAATATCTCTTCTAAATATTTTATTCCTTCAATTAAAATATTTGAATTTCAAATCAGTCAGAGATTTCTATAAGGAAAAAGAGAAAGAAGAAGTATTATAATATAACAGTAGTACAACAAGATAGGAAGAAGTGTGAAGAAAAGAAAAGGAAGAACAGGAGGAAGAAACAGTCGGGAAAAGATATACAGCAAGAAAAAGAAAAAGCTTTTCAGTGTTCATCTTCCTCAAGAAGCAGCTCTCTCAATCTCTGAGAACATCAACATTATTCTCTTAGTATTCTACTGCAAGTTCAAATCTTCAAGAGCAGCAATAATCTGATAATCATTTGTCTCTCAGATTCATCAACTATCAAGGAAGATATTCATATTCAAGAGAAAGCTCCATCCTTAACTGTCAACTATTTTCTATCAGACAGTGGGAGCTTTACATCAACACATTCCACTAGTCTTCTCTCGGATTATTGACAGAGAAGAACTGCATAACCCTCTTTATTCCATTCTGTACAGGGTTCTAACTCCCTTCAAAAGTTAACCCCTTGGTGGCAGGGCACCTGATCAAGAACCTATAGTTGGTTTGAGCACCTGATCTAAAGCTCATTGGTGTTTGGACACCTGGTCAAAAATCCATTGGTGATAGGGCACCTGATCAAAAACCTAGTGGAATCTTACCAAGGGTGGTAGAAGAGTAGATGTACCCAGGTTTATTGGGGAACTACTATAAATCCTTGTGTCCTCTGTGTTTGTGTGATTTTCTGTGATGTGTTGTGCTTTGTTTTTATTTTGTTTTTATAACTCACTCTGTTATACACATATAAATATCATTATTTTAATTCCGCTATAAAAATAAGTGAAAAACTTTTTAATACTCTATTCACCCCCCCCCCCCCCCCCCCCCCGGCTAGAGTGACTTTAAGATCTAACCTCACTTTCAAATACAGTGAGTTTTTAGGTTTATTGTTATCTAGAGTTTCAATTAATGGTCTGGTTCAAGTTATTTGAAAGTCACTAGGTCTAACAAAAGTGACTGGATTTTTCCAGGCAGGTCTACATTGGACTTCTGTGCTAGTGGATGGATCTGCTCCTAGACCAAGATATTTTAATCGCATGGAGAAATTTTGTGTAGTATCTTTGAGATTTTGCCTCCTCCCATTGAGTGTGTCTTCAAAGGCTTTTGCCTTTGTAAGCTCTTCTTTTAAAGCTAAATTTTCATTAGTTAGTTCAGTTAGTTCTAATTCCTTTTTACTAATTTGATTTCTCAAATCATAATTTATAGAATGCAAATCATCATTTTTAAAGTCTTCTAACTCTTCCCTAATTATTTTTATTTCTTTTTGAACCATAAGGTAATCAATACAAAATTCCTTAAAGCAATTTTTAAATTCTTCTGAATTAAATTCAAAGTCATCAAAGAGACTTACCTGATCTCATTCATCATCTAAGGAGAACTCCAATTCCATCACGCAGGAAGCTTCAACAGTAGTTTCTTCATCACTCTCTGATGAGGAGCTTGAGTCGGATTCTGTGTCACACCAAGTTTCAGTAATGAAACCCTTTCCCTTCTTTTTCTCCTTATTCTTGAAGAACTTCTTCTTACGCTTCTTGTTATTGCTTCTCCTATCCCTTTGCTCTTTAGGACACTCAGGAGCTATGTGCGTTAGTTTTCTACAGGGAAAGCAGATTACTTCCTGCTTTGGATTCTTATCAAACCTGGGCATCCTTGAGTTCCACTCCTTTGTTCTTGAGTCTTCTATTTTGACCCGTTTTCTAAACTTTTTGGCAAAGAGACTGAACATCTCTTCTTTAGGAGTGGAAGACTCTCCTTCAGTTGCCTTCAGAGCAATACTCCTTTGGTTGGGAGTAGAGACTGTCTCCTTGGCCTCTGTCTCAGCCCTTCTTTAGTAGTTGCTCATAAAATTTGAGCTTTCCAAGCAAAGCATCAGTGGTGATCTCTCTATGGAATCTGAACTCTCTGATGGCCCAGATCCTTAAGTCTCATGAGCTTGGGAAGCATATGAGAAGCTTATCATTGATTTCTGTCAGATAAATCTCCTTATCCAGATTTTTTTAGCTCATTAATGATGAGGCTGAACCTATCATACATCTCAGCCACATTCTCTTCAGTTTTCTATTGAAAGTTCTCATATTGGGATATGAGAAGGGACTTTTTGTCCTTTCTTTCATCAGAACTTCCTTCTACCAGTCTGGTCCGAGATTCCCAAATCTCTTTTGCTGAGTTGCAGTAAGGCACTTTTTGGAATATGTCATTAAACATTATTGATACCAGAATATTCATGGCTTTGGCATACATTTCATTGCCTTTTTTTAGCATCTATCCATTCAGCTCTAGGGACAGCTTCTTATAAACCCACTGGCATCCTTTCTGACTGGTTCTGGGGGACTTGAAATAATGACATAAAAATTTATTCATCAATAGAGTTCATGTATAAATTTATTCTGGCCTTCTAGAGTGTAAACTTATTAAGATTACACACTGGTGGTCTTGTTGATACATAGACCTTAGAACTCATTTTTTTGAAAATTGTTTTCAAATATTGAAATATGTGAGAGGAGATCTTTTGATCAAGGTGTTAGCCTTTTTTTAATCAACTTAGCTATGATACCAATTGAAAGTGCACAGTGTAACCTCTGAGTATTCTCTAGAGGGGGTGAATAGAGATTTAAAAATTTTACCCTA
This sequence comes from Dactylorhiza incarnata, assembly GCA_033032865.1. NCBI lineage: Eukaryota > Viridiplantae > Streptophyta > Magnoliopsida > Asparagales > Orchidaceae > Dactylorhiza > Dactylorhiza incarnata. The sequence goes on from JAWHQI010000068.1 coordinate 9,487,052, forward strand.
AATATACAAACACAATATAACTTATAACAACTATGCGATCAGAAAAACTAGCACAAAATTGTTGGAACATGGTCTTCCGCATCTCCGAGATTTGAGAATAACAAATCCTATGTGTATTTAATCTTGTGTGTTTAAGTGTGCAGGAAACAAAGTTCATATGACTCAAGGATTACATAAGAAAGTTGCCCCCAAATTTGAGCCAACAAATCCAACGTGCCCACTAGCGCCGGAGGTAGCACCTAGCGCCCGACGCTAGCAGTGATTAGCGCAATTCCGGAGCACATATAGAAGGAGCTAGTGCCTGGCGGTAGTGGATAACATAGGCTGTAGCGCGGAGCACAGAAGTCAAGAGAGAAATGTTTCCTCGGATTGAAGATTTCCCATCGCAGAATATGTCCTAATCCGGGATAGCACCGGCGGTAGCGCTAGCGGAGGCGCTAGCGCTGAGGATATAAAATGGACCCCTTGGATCCTTCTTCTTCATCCTCTTGAGATCCTAAATTCCAGAGCTTCGTGCCACACCATAGAGAGGAAGGTTCAGAGAGATACTCCCACAAATCCATGAAGGCTTAAGGAGATCTGTGGAGAAGATTTCAACATGCATCATCATCATGAAAGACCGCATCGACTACGATCATACTCTGCGGGTCTTGGTCTACTTCTCCAAGAGATCCATATAGGGAGTTTTTATATTGTTGTTGTTATTTTATTTATCCACCTCTTTTGAATCGTGTAGTAAATTTGCCTCGTGTTGGCGACTAGGTCTGGGTAGGACTTAGGGTAGAAATTCACCTCGTGTTGGCGACAAGGTCTAAGGTGTAGGTCTAAAGGGTGCTCGAGGCCATATCTGGGGAAGGGTTGGCTAGAGCGGCTTTAGGCCGTATCCGGGGAACGATTGGCTAAAGCCAACCGGTTTATGGGGATACGAGTCGGTATAGAAAACAAAAAGAGTCTTTCATATTTCGCTTTGATTTCTACCGTCATTGAAATTGAATTTTGTAATCAATTTTATTAATAATAATCATGTATACTTTGTGTACTAAAATTGATTTGATATTCATTTCTCTAAATTGTTTACTATCCTCTCTTTCATTATAAAATAATTTAGATCTTTTTTCAAAATCACTATTTTGATCTTTTATCATAAGCAAGTATTTCAAAATATAATATAAGTTTGTAAAACCCTTATTCACCCCCCCCCCCTAAGGGATCCTTGATGAGTCCTGATCATATACACATATTTGGACTCATCTAGGCCGGTTTTCTAGTCGTTTCACTGCACTTTAGCCCTGTTTCAGCTCATATTTTTCTATCTATGCTAGGTGCACTTCTTGGCCTAATTTGGTGTGTTTTATGCTTATTCCCTTTTGATAGCCTTATCATTTTGTTGAGTGCCACTTTCAGTGTCCTTATTAGCATTTCTGTAGAAATAGGAGTCGTGCAGGTGTTCCTGGTAAAATTCTGTACAGGAACACTGCGCACGATCACTGGTTCAATTGCGCACGACCACTAGTCGTGCGCCGCTGATCGTGTGCACTTAACCCTTTTTTCTGAGTTCTGTCTCGGACAGTGCGCACGACCACCTGCGATAGTGCGCACGACCACCATTCGTGTGCACTTAACATCAATTTCATGAGTTCTGTTTCGACCAGTGCGCACGACCACCTGCGATAGTGCGCACGACCACCGGTCGTGCGCCACTGTTCGTGCGCACTTAACATCAATTTCATGAGTTCTGTTTCGACCAGTGCGCACGACCACCTACGATAGTGCGCACAACCACCGGTCGTGCGCCTCTGGTCGTGCGAACATGGTATTTTATAAATTTCATACTTTGTAGGCTCGACCCAGGCAGGCGCACGATCACAGAACTCCAGCGCGCACGACCACTGGTCGTGCGCCAATGACCGTGCGCACTGTTTATTCCAGTGCCTATAAATTGTCCTGCTCGCGATTTAGGTCGGGGATCCCGCATTTTTTGCTATCCAGTCCGCCGTTTTTGCCCCTTCCGCCGGTTCTCCGCCCCCCTAGGCCTCCTCCATCATCCTTGAGCTCCAAGGAGAGGTTTCTAGCCCAAAGATCGCCAACGTCGAGCAAGGAGATCGTGTATCGGAGTAGATTTGATCGTGACACGAAGAAGATGAGCCATTGGGAGGAAGTGACAGCCCTCCTCTACCTCGGACGCAGTTGAAGACCGAGCTTGGATGCGGATTGACAACCCAGCGATTCCAACCGTGAATCTTCGGCATGGCTTCGGATGTGGTCGACTCCTTTACCCTCTTTTCCTTCTTTATGTTGATGATTCTTTAAGTTAGACTCTTCTATATTTTGATGATATACACAATGAATCTTGTTATGTAATGTCTATTTCATTTATTTGAGATTATACTATTCATATGTGTTTATGAGGTGCGCCCCCATCTAATTTCCATTTCGCTTTCATGTTCGTGTGTCGCACTAGCAATTGCTAGTGGCGTGCTTATCGACGAGGTGCTTGCGACCCTCATCTGTATGCCTACTCGTCCATCTGCCTACCGAAGCGTGGCATCGCGGCTCGTATTCCATTCGCCTAACGAAGCAGCGCGCTCAAGGCCTGCATAGTTCAATTCCGCTAGCCTACTCGTCCATCCGCCCAACGAAGTAGTTCGCTCAAGGCCTACGTGGTCTTCCATCCTGCTGAGCGAAGCTTTGCATAGCGGCATTGCATAGGAGTAGTTGTAATATTTTATTTTATTATTCACAAACCAAATCCCTTTTGTCCGCACTCCACATATCGCTGGACTTCGATCTCAAGTCCTTCCTCGAACATTAACTCCACCTTCCTGTGTTCCTTGAGAGATTCGATACTCGGGGATTACTCCTCATTTTATATTACTTGAACGATCGGTACACTGCCGTTTCGTGTCGCAGTCTTACTACCGCCTATAGCGGTGTGCTAAGATTTGCGCCATCAAGTTTTTGGCGCCGTTGCCGGGGAACTACAGTCTTGTGAGTTTTCTGGAGAGGAAGAACCTGAGAGAGATGCCCTTCCATTTGTAAATTGCATTCCTTTGTTTTATTTCCTCGTATTTTGTTTCCTGTTTTATATTAGGTTGCTTTAGTAATTATTGTTCGGTGTGGTATTTCGCACAATAGTGCCTCTCTTTTTTTGAATCGTTTTATCTTCGCACTATGTGGGCACATCTTAATATCCGTTGCCGTTGGTGTAGAGATACTTCCCACTCTAGTGATGAATGCCCTACGGAGAATAGTAGGCATGATTCTTATAGCCCAACATATGGAGCACCGACTTCGTCTGGTACTCCATATGGTGCGCGTAAGTCTTATGGCTACTCTGCTGAGCCTTTACCGTCATACTTCTTTTCAGCTTCAGCTCCAGCTGTACCAAAGAAGCCCGCAAGGCAGTGCCGGTTTTGTCGGAGCACTGATAATGTCTTGAAGGACTGTGCCAAGTATCTTCGCCAATTGGACGAGGATGACGAGCCGGATATCCGGATCATCCCAACTCCTAACTCTGGCGACACACCTTCAACATCCGGTTATGTGTCTTTGTCACCTTCACATCTTGAAGGGTATGGTATGGACACGGACACCGGATGTGTGGCTGATCTATGCACCGACATTGCTGAGCCTATTCTCCATGTACATCCACCACCTCTAGTGGATTCGATTCTTTGTGAGGAGTTGGTGCTCGACTTTTACCGAAGCACTATTCTTCCCCCTATTGTGCATACTACATTCGTCTCTGACGACATTATCGATGATGTGTCACAAGAGGAGGCTGTTGATCTGAGTGTTGTTCCTACTCCTATGGAGGAGGACAACCTTCTATGTGAAGAGGAGTTTACCTCAACACCGGTGGAGGAAGTCCAAATCCTAAGCCTGGCCACCGTTGATCCCGCTGAACCTTGTAGCATTGATGACAATGCAAACATTATTTCACTTCCCCAACCTGATGGGAGTGAGACCGGGATCACTCCCCCGTTTGATTTTTATTTAAGTCATTCTTCTTCTTTATTTCTTGATCCCACTTCTTTATCTGAACCTGTGCAGGTCGAGTCTTTACAGGTACTTCAGGAGGGCTTGGAGCACGATGCTCAAGTCAATGATGCTAGCATCCTCTCATGTGAGGAGGCTGATTCCCCCTCCGTAGAGGAAGCTCCACTCATTGCCATTTCCACCTGCCACCTCCCTGTTGACGACACCTTGCTAGGCAAGGATGTGTTTGGTGAGTTGAGTGAGGATATCTCCTCCTCTTCTTACTTTCTGTTTCCTCTACCTGCGTTATGTAGAAATTATCATTTGGGTAGAGGAGTAACTGTTTTATCACTGTATCGGTACCTGTTACTGACACGCGTATTAGAACAGTTACCTGTTCATTTCCTTTTTCATACGCCCATTAGCTAGAACCTTTAGTTTTTGAATAAGTCGTGCTGGGATGACATTAACCCCAGCAGTTATCTTTCTTTTTCCTGAATTTTTATTTTTCTTCAAGCTTAGTTAAGTTGTTCATAAGGTTGTGATTGTCTCGCTGCATGCGCTGAACCCTATTTGTATGCATACTGCACGGTGGATTGGGTTTTCACTACAAATTTGGCTTCCTGAAAATTCCCTTTGCGCACGACCATTGATCGTGCGCATTACTTATCGCGCACGACCACTAGTCGTGCGATCGGCCCAGATTATTATAAAACCCGATTCGCCCGAGCTATCTGCGCACATTTTAGGTTTCTGCTTTCGGGGTTCGTTCGCTGCTGTTCGTGCGCCGCTCCACTTGGTATCCTGCTGATCGTGCGTGCCGCCTCTCCTCCGGTGAGTTCCGTGGCATCCTCCCCTTTCTTATCCGCCAATTGCTACCATGAATGCGGGAGATCATCACTCCACCAAGACCTACCGTCGCTCAGGTCGGGCCTCTGCATCGCCGGCCCAGATCTTTGCATGTATGGGTAAATTCTCAAAGGCTGTGCACACCCGGCGCTACAACTCGCTAAAGGATAAGCCGTTTCTCTCTCAGAGATTGGTAGATTGGAATGAGCTTAGCTCAATCGGAGACAATGGAGTTTTGAGGGAGGCCATCCTCCTCCGCTACTCGTTCGATCACTGGAGTAAGGTGTTTGAGTGCGATGATCTTGGCTACAAAGAGCTCACCTTAGAGTTCCTTTCGACGTTCGAGTGGGAGGTGATGCCCTCCGGTTGCCGGCCGCCAACATGCTCTTTCCGAATTATGGGGAGTGTCGTCATGTTGTCTTTGTCGGAGCTCGATGTACACGCAGGCTTCTACACTGAAGCGGAGGCTGCTGCGATTGATTTTCAGAATATGGATGTCTCCTTCCCTGACGGCGTCACCCCGCGTGCCGCGTGGTGTGCTCTCACGGGATGGGACGAAGAGTATGTGGCCAAGAAAAGTAAATCCACCTGGATCGTCGCGCCTGCTCTCCGATTCTTGCAACATGTCCTTAGTCATTCTCTTGTCGCCCGAGCACTCAGTCAGAACCTCGTGGGGTGGCAAGATTTGATCTCCCTATATAGTATGGAATTCCGGCAGCCCATGCATCTGGGCTACATGCTTGCTTTCTTCTTCCATCACGAGGCCACCTACGGTCTCACTGGTGCCATTGGTGGTGCCTATTTTATCACACGCATTGCAAAGGGATTGGGGGTTTGGAGTCAGCTGCCTCTGATGGTGCAGGTGACTGCGCCCTCCTTCATCACCAGGGCCACCATGGTGAGCTTTCATCTACTTCGGGTCGTGGGGAAGAAGAGTAGCAGGAGTTTTGTGGTCGTGATGTCGGGTGATGCGCCTAGGGAGAGGCGTGATGATGAGGAGCATGGAGAGCCGGCTGAGCCACCGACTACTCACCGTGAGATAGCTCTCCCGCAGCCGCGGCGTCAGTCATTCAAGCAGGAGCGGAGACCCAAGGAGGAGGGCAGTTCTTCACGAGGACAGGAGATTCCAAACGTCAACCAGCGTCTCGCCGATTTGGAAGCAAATCAGTATTGGTTGACAGACTTTGTCTACCAACAAGCTTTGAGGGGAGGGCTGCATGTACCTCCACCTCCTGCTCGTTTTGAGTCTTCATCCAGGCGTCCTCCATCTCCTGTTATTATTCATGACACTGATAGCAACGAGGAGTGATTTTTAGTCATGTGTGCGAGTCAATCACAGCCCTGTCGTGTTTTTCTTGTTTTTATTAACTATCTTGTTATTTGACTAAGCATCTCTTAGTATGTTTTGTATTATTATTAACATTAGTTTTGTGAATGCTCTTCTGGGCATCATTTTGGAACTTCATCTATATTATGTTCTCTTGTCTTTTTGGTGTTGTGCTTACTTTACTCGCAGGAGCAGTGATTTTTCGGGCAGGGAACCTGGTGATTTTCAGAATTTCACGCCAATTCTTCCGGTATGCTCACTTCTGAGCATGTGGTACACTCTTCCTTTTCTCATTAGTTGAATGTTTATAGGATCATTTTTTAGATTATGCTTTCACGTAAGTCTGGGGGAGAGTGAGAACCATGCACGTGCACGCACGCACGCATTCCGATAGTATTATTATTTTAGCTTTTAGTTTATTTCAGTTTATAAGTTTTTCATATGCACTGCACACCACTACACCCACTTGAGCGCGTGCTTAGCTGTGTGTGTGCCGCGAGTTAAACTCATTTATTGAGCAAGATTCGGGCAAATCATCGTGCTGACTTAGGATTGTGAAACGGAGTAAAATGTTGACTCCTGCAGTGTCCTAGTCGAGTGCTCTCATTTCATGTAGAAATTTGAGTAGATTTAATTTTTCTGTATGCTTATAGTTTTATATTTTTCTATTTGCGTCAATACTGTTTATTCTACTCAAAATGGTGAATTCGGTGTGAATCAAACGGTAGTTTAGGGATGTGTGTAGCCGGGCATTAGGTTTGCATTGCTCGAGTCGGGAGGACGGATAGTCTTTTTCGTTGGCTAAGAACTTGCCCCAAGCTATTCTCGAAGCATGGGTATAGGTTAGTTCAGTGCACGAACGTGATGTAGGCCTTCATTTTGGCCCGGTTGAGCTTTGTACCAATCCTAATGTCTTACCCTCGTTAGCCCCGTTGTGCCTACCCCTTCTTTTGATTCAGCTCCACCATTATTTCACCAAAGCCTCATAGTCGATCCTAGTCGCGCACCCAAGTCGAGCTTTAGTATTTTATATATTCATTCAGGGTGTTGATGTGGTGGATATTTTTGTGAAAATGTGGATGTGCTTCAATGTTTAATCTGCTGATTTTGTTGTGAAAAGAAAAAAAAATAGAAAAGAGAAAAAGAAAATTGAAAAAAAAAAGGATAAGGAAGGAAAAAGTTTAATTGAAAATAATTGTTGATTTGTATTTGGGAGTGGGCAGTGCACACACCCATTATTAAAAAGTTAAGTCTGGGGGTGTGGTGTACTCGCATATATTTGGGTTAGCGGATAGATTATTATTTTTGTTTATGCTAGCTCATTTGGGTTTGGTGCGTAGCCTCCATGTTTATCCGTGTTTACCTCACTGAAACCCAAGCCCCATATTCACCTAAAGTCCTACTGATTCGTGAGTGAGCCAAACCAGTGCCGTGGAGAGAGTGCGAACAGGCAAGCCTATGGTCACCGACATTGGTTGATTCCTTTGGAGGTTGTCCTGAGCCCCGATCTTTGGCAATGCTCACCTTTGCGATTAGTTTATTTTCTCCCTACGCGTGACCGGATGATTCGCCGTGATTCTATTTTTGAGTAGTAATAAATTTTTGATACGCATTTGAGAAACGTACACACTATTATGCATACTTAGAAATTTCCTCTGTTATTTTTTTATGCGTACGAGCACGCGACTTCGCATGGTACTCGGTGTCGCAATTTCTCTGTTAGCTAGTTGTTTTTCCCCGCCTGCTTAGATTTTGTTTGCTCGGGACGTGCAAACAGGTAAGTCTGGGGGTGTGATGAGTCCTAATCATATACACATATTTGGACTCATCTAGGCCGGTTTTCTAGTCGTTTCACTGCACTTTAGCCCTGTTTCAGCTCATATTTTTCTTTCTATGCTAGGTGCACTTCTTGGCCTAATTTGGTGTGTTTTATGCTTATTCCCTTTTGATAGCCTTATCATTTTGTTGAGTGCCACTTTCAGTGGCCTGATTAGCATTTCTGTAGAAACAGGAGTCGTGCAGGTGTTCCTGGTAAAATTCTGTACAGGAACACTGCGCACGATCACTGGTTCAATTGCGCACGACCACTGGTCGTGCGCCGCTGATCATGTGCACTTAACCCTTTTTTCTGAGTTCTGTCTCGGACAGTGCGCACGACCATCGGTTGTGCGCCACTGTTCGTGCGCACTTAACATCAATTTCATGAGTTCTGTTTCGACCAGTGCGCACGACCACCTGCGATAGTGCGCACGACTACCGGTCGTGCGCCACTGTTCTTGCGCACTTAACATCAATTTCATGAGTTATGTTTCGACCAGTGCGCACAACCACCTACGATAGTGCGCACGACCACCGGTCGTGCGCCTCTGGTCGTGCGAACATGGTATTTTATAAATTTCTTACTTTGCAGGCTCCACCCAGGCAGGCGCACGATCACAGAACTCCAGCGCGCACGACCACTGGTCGTGCGCCAATGACCGTGCGCACTGTTTATTCCAGCGCCTATAAATTGTCCTGCTCGCGATTTTGGTCGGGGATCCCGCATTTTTTGCTATCCAGTCCGCCGTTTTCACCCCTTCCGCCGGTTCTCCGCCCCCCTAGGCCTCCTCCATCATCCTTGAGCTCCAAGGAGAGGTTTCTAGCCCAAAGATCGCCAACGTCGAGCAAGGAGATCGTGTATCGGAGTAGATTTGATCGTGACACGAAGAAGACGAGCCATTGGGAGGAAGTGACAGCCCTCCTCTACCTCGGACGCAGTTGAAGACCGAGCTTGGATGCGGATTGACAACCCAGCGATTCCAACCGTGAATCTTCGGCAAGGCTTCGGATGTGGTCGACTCCTTTACCCTCTTTTCCTTCTTTATGTTGATGATTGTTTAAGTTAGACTCTTCTATATTTTGATGATATACACGATGAATCTTGTTATGTAATGTCTATTTCATTTATTTGAGATTATACTATTCCTATGTGTTTATGAGGTGCGCCCCCATCTAATTTCCATTCCGCTTTCGTGCTCGTGTACCGCACTAGCAATTGCTAGTGGCGTGCTTGTCGATGAGGTGCTTGCGACCCTCATCCGTATGCCTACTCGTCCATCCGCCTACCGAAGCGTGGCATCGCGGCCCGTATTCCATTCGCCTAACGAAGCAGTGCGCTCAAGGCCTGCATAGTTCAATTCCGCTAGCCTACTCGTCCATCCGCCCAACGAAGTAGTGCGCTCAAGGCCTACGTGGTCTTCCATCCCACCGAGCGAAGCTTTGCATAGCGGCATTGCATAGGAGTAGTTGTAATATTTTATTTTATTATTCACAAACCAAATCCCTTTCGTCCGCACTCCACCTATCGCTGGACTTCTATCTCAAGTCCTTCCTCGAACGTTAACTCCACCTTACTGTGTTCCTTGAGAGATTCGATACTCGGGGATTACTCCTCATTTTATATTACTTGAACGATCGGTACACTGCCGTTTCGTGCCGCAGTCTTACTACCGCCTATAGCGGTGTGCTAAGATTTGCGCCATCAATCATACCAATCCAACAAGTGGTATTTGAGCGGTTTTATTCCAATCGGCTTAACAACTAGGAATAATGGCGTCTCATGATCTCGCTTCTATTAGTGGGGTAAATTTTTATGAAGAAGAAAAATCTCTTAAACCACCATTATTCGAAGGGAGAAATTATAAAGTGTGGAAATTTTTAATGGAAAAGTTTATTAAAAATTTAGATATCAATGCATGGGATATATCAATGGTTAGACCAGCAGATGAATCAAATAAGCAGGAATGTCATCTAAATGCAAATGCTTTAAATAGTATTTTCTGTGCTTTATCTCACGAAATTTCAAAATTAATATATTGTTTTTCTAGTGCATACAAAGTATGGAAATTTCTTGAAGAAATGTATGATTCTCCATCTACAGGTACAGAATAAATGCAAGAAGTGGAGAACATACAAGATTGCTCAAATGATCAAGAAAGCTCCTCTCATGATGGATCAATGGAGTGCACATCAAATGGAAAAGAAGAAATTCCATCTTTGGAAGAGGAATGCCAAATAGATGAAGATAACAAAGAAAATCTGTGCTCAAATCTCATAGCATCTAAAAGCACTATAAGGAAATCAAATCCTCTTATTGTTTGTAATTCTATTTCTACTTTACAATTGATACAAATTACAAAGCGCAAAATTAAGAAATTGAAAAATGCAAATGGCAAATTGCGCTTAGAAAATAAAAGTTTAAAAGCAAAAGTTAAAGTGGAATCAAATGCTAATTCATCTAGTTTACCCATGTCTCTTTGAATGAAACTATTACACCTTGTTTAGAACTTAATAATTTAAAAGAAAAATACAAGGGACTTGAAAAGGAACTTCTTATTGTAAAAGAACACAATGAAAAATTGTCTTTAGAAAAATCAACTTTGAAAAATGATTGTGCATTTGTACAAGTTATAAAATTGAAATTAAAGAGATGGATGAAACATTTGAAGAATTTAGAAATAACTATCAAAATCATATTGACTCTATTATTTCCACTCTTAAAAATAGCACAATAGCTTATAATAAAGCTAGGCATAATCTAAAAATCAAGAATGATGAATTAAAATCAAAAATCAACTTGCTTATGAAAATTATAAATACAAATTCACAATATCAAACTACATCTAAAAACAAGTTGAATATGAATATGAATATCTTAAATAAGCCTAATAAAGGGAGTAAGAAACACAAAGTATTTGTAAATCAAAATAAAAATCACCATTATTTACAAAATCATGTTTCTCCTAACTTACAAATAAATTTACACAAATTTCCTATAAACAATACTTTCAATCATAATCTTCAAAATAAAAATAATCACAATGGAAATTTGATGCATAAGAATAACATTAAACCTAAGTATGAATGGAGACCCAAAATTAAAGATGAAATGTTAACTCCACTTGAAAGGGTTCTTTCATTCTCATCTCCCCAAAAGTCATCTCGTTATATTGGGTACCCAATGGAACCAGCTCACTTGGTCCCCTTTGGATACCTAAATCTCTTATTCATTAGGTATCACCAAATGCATGAAGTAGAATATTTTCAAAAATGAAATATACAAATTTTCTACTTCATGATATGCTTTAATGTCTTTTTTCTTATTCTTTTTGCTTTCTTATTTTTTAAGCTATCATGTTATGGTCATCTTATATATTATTGGAAATATGATATTATCTCTTAAAACTTAATGAGTTTATAAATCAAATTGATCAAAATTCAAAATCATATTTTATTTTGATGACCTCTCTCTTTCTTATATTCATTGCCTATATATATCATATAGTATTCATATAAATTGAACTATAAATTTGCTATAAGATATATTAATTAAATCAAGATTTGGCTATTAAGCTCTATAACCCACATCAACCAAATTAGAGAAATAACATGATTTAAAAGAAAGATCAAGATCTAAAAGAAAGCTCAATTATCAATATGTTTTATTTGAATTATATGATGACAATTGATATTATAATTACATATCATGGTTGGTGTATTATGTATGTATTGTGATTTATGTCAAGTTTAGACCTTAGAATCATCTTGATATCAATAAGATCAAATCAAATAGAATCTTCACTTCATTCTAGGTCTATAAGTTGAAACACTATCAAACTTTGGCATAACATTAATCTCAAATTTATCATACTAACATTGTCACCTAAAGAATATTAATATCTATGTTAGGTTTTATATGTTATTATCTAGGGCATATCCATGTTACTCTTTGCAAAAACATCCTCTTGTACTTATCAAGAAAATCATGTATATCTATTTTGTTCAATCATATCTTCTTTGTTTGCATATCCTATAATATTAATCTTAAATGGATGTGCAAAACTCAAGAATTAAGGTTTAATGAATATGGAGCTTTAATGAATATGAAACCCATGTTCTAAAATTTTAACTTCCGCAACTCTTTGTGATTTCTTCTCGTCTCTTCACTTCATTAGACAGACCTTACATTGCACAAACATAATTAAGCAAAATCGGAAGTGAAATCGAAGAAAATCTAGGCTATATGATTACAATAAGCACTCTCTGTGAGCTAACGCGGGCGCTAGGACCTAATGACGGCGCTAGCTCAAGTATCCGATTTTCTGTAATTTTAAAATTCTGAAACATCACTAAAAATATATTATTTTATAAGTACTACTCATTTTTGCATCAATGCCGATAATTGATTTTTGAAAAATTAAAATACAAAATTACAAAAGCAAAATTACAAAAAATATTTTTTTCTTAATTCCTTTCTTTGGTTATTTGTTTGATTTCTATTTCTATATGCAAAAATCAAATACAAAAATACAAAACAAAAACAAGTATGAACAAGTATTTTTTGAACTTACATTTTCTATTTACATGTATCTTGCGAAAGGGAGATTCGGGCTATCATCCCATCACATCTCCTAGTACCGGGCGAACCCCTCACAGGGTAGTCCTTTGGAAGTCCAAAATAAATCTTATGAGTTCAAATCAAAATTATTCTTCAAAATATCAAAAATACTGTATGGACTTCATTGAAAATCAAGCATGATTTAACCCATCATTTAGACCTTCTACAATGTTACAATTCTTTCCTTCAAACTACGTTAAACATTGTTTTTATCATGCTTTAATATATTTACTCATTTGTGCATAAAATTGTATTGTAAAAGTTGTGTAGAACTAAGCTAAGCATGCCTCTAAGTATGAGTAAATGTTTTATGGTTGATAATGATACTCATTCACTCACTTATTTTGGCAAAGTTTATATATGCTTTTAATCTAAGAATGCTTGCTTATGTATTTTAAATGTACAATGAATTAAAATTTGCATTAGTATTTTATCTACACTACATTTACTTGCACTCTTAAAAATTAAGAAAAGTTGTTGTTGATGAGTCCAGTTTATATAATGATTTTCGGGCTCATCTGGGTTGTTTTTCGTTCCTCTGCACTTCATTTACTGCTCATTTAGGCTTATATTGATAGCAACTCATATTCTCAACTATAGTGCATTCCTTACCCTCTTCGTGGTGTGATTTCGTTATATTACTTTATGTCTATTCTGTGGATTATGTGGTGTGCACGGATCAGTGGTCTAGTTTGTTTTCATGCAGGTACAAGGGTCGTGTGAACGCTTGGAATGGATTGGGGGCGAATTTTGGCCTAAAAAGCCACTGATCGTGCGTTTTCCTTAGCACACGATCAGGCACATGGCCACTGGTCGTGCGTTAATTCCTCTTAACTGACCGAGCAGTTCGCACGATCATAGGACCTCTTTGCGCACGACCACTGGTCGTGCGCCACTGACCTTGCGTTACTTCCCTGTCTTCTCTTCTGCTGCAGGTTGACTGCGCATGATCACAAGCATTCCTTTGCGCACGACCACTGTTCGTGCGCCTCTGATCGTGCACAGTGTTTATTCTGCTCCGTATTTAAAGACTGGCTCCGCGATCTTAGGGCATTCCAGCAAGTGTTGGGGCGCGATTAGGCCGCCGTCTTGGGCGATTTTCATCCCATCTTAATCCCCCTCCATTCCAATCATCCGGGAGACTCCTCCGGCGATCAAGAGTTGTTTCTCTACCATCGGGGAGCCCTTCCGGCTGATAGAAAAGCTTTCCTAGCGAGTGTTCTTCAAGTTGTTGCAGAGAAAGTGGAGATAACCGGAGAAAGTGACAGATCTCTGGCACCGGAAGCACCCTTTGACCGAGATCGGAAGCGGATTGACAACCCGCTATTCCGGCCGTGACCGACGGTTCTCCTTTTTGAGTGGTTTTCTCTTAACTTATCTTGTTATAACTAGTTGAATATTTATGTAATGAACTTGAATGATTTGTTTGTCTATGAATGAATTATTTGGTGTTTACATAATCTCCTTTGTATTGCTTTGTGTTGCGTTCGCTTACACTCACTCCACTCCATGCACTCCCATCCATTCACAGTTGCGTTGGGTTAGCCACGGCTACGGAGATTTGTGAAGAGGTGTGTGCGACCCTCAATCGTCATAGTTACTTTCCGTCCACGCGCCTTTCGAAGCACGGCATCGCGGCCGTTGCATCCATCCCGCCTTGCAAAGCAGAGTTTTGACCCGCATCTCATTTCTGTGTAGTAATTTAGGAAACCAAAATCAAAGCCCTTACTTTTCTTTTAATTTACTCTTATAATTATTCGCTCAATCCGAAGAGTCAAACTAACCACGCGCATTCCTTGAGAGATGATATTCGGGGACGTACTCCCAACTTTATTACTTGTGCGACCGGTGCACTTGCCGAGCACGCATCAAGTTTTTGGCGCCGTTGCCGGGGAATGCATGCGTAGTTTGATTTTGGCGTTTGAGTTAATAGTTACAGGAGTTGTTGTTTTTTTGTTTATTTCTATTATTTTCGGGTTGTGTGAATGCAGGAGCGATGTCATATTCTTTATTGCCTCTGCAACAACATGATGAGGATACAACCTATTTGGAGGAGAAATTCTTCAAATTTGCTCAAATTATAATTCAAGGCCTTGAAATGCAGCAAGAGTATATTCATAGATTGACTATGCAGGTTGAGACTTTGGTGTCTCTTGCCTCGGCCGTGTTGAAAGAACCTCCTCATGATGTGATAGTGGTACAATCAAAACCTGCAGGGAGTGAAACCGGGATCACTCCCTCGACTAATGATTTTTTATGTTCTGCATCTACTTTGTTTCCTGACCCTCTTTCTTTGGTTATAACTCAACAGGAAGAGTTAGCGTTGGTCATCCAGGTGGAATTTGATCATCTCTCACGGGAGGATGTCACTTGTGACACTTCTTCCTCCTGCTTTGCTCCTACGGATGTTGAGTCTACTCTCGCTTCATCTCTTCGTGTTATTTCTAACATCGTTTCATTTATGCCCCCGCAGAATTTGGAAGTTGCTGACCCATTTTTGGGCAGTCGGATGATGCATTCCTGGCAGGATAAGCATGTCGCAGTGGCAGACGATATTGCTCTATCCACTCCAGTGTCACTTCATGTGCTTCCCCTAAAGGACTGGCTGCAAGGGGGAAAGCAATTTTTCATTGAAGAAATACTCTTGGAAGAGAGAAAGAAAGCAAGAAAGGAGGAGACTTGGGGATGGAGGCTAAACCTCTTACATCGTTGCCATCAGTTGTGGGTCTCCAGACCTTTTTCTTCTATCTGCAGTTACTATTTTAAATCAACGTATAGTTGATTCCTCCATATGGTTGTGTAATAATAATTAGGATCTTTTGACTTTTGCAAGTTTGTGGACTTTATAAACTGCTTTAATACAGGTATTTGGTCCACCTTTAAGGACGTTAAACAAAAGGGCTCTTTTGGAGACAACCCATTGGGACCGCTGGGTTCCGCTTTTTCGTTCTTCTTTATTTTCTTTATTATATTTTTGTTGTGCCTGGGGAATTCCTTAATCGCAGGTCCATACTTCTTGGAGCAAGGCGGAACAACCGCATTCAGGACAAAACGCCAATTCTTCTGGTATGCTCACTTCTGAGCATGGGGTACACTCTCCCTTTTCTCCTTAGTTTAATGTTTAAAGAATCATATTTTTAGATCATGCTTTCATGTAAGTTTGGGGGAGAGTGAGAACCATGCATGTGCACGCACGCACGCATTCCGGTAGTGTTATTATTTTAGCTTTCAGTTTATTTCAGTTTATTTCAGTTTATCAAATTTTAAGTGGCACGCACACGCTACACCCACTATGCACGCACTTACTTGCGAGTGCTACCGTGCCAAGTTTCCTTTTGGAATGGAGTCAGGAAGTCAATTGTTTTAGCTAGGAATTGTGGTTTGGAGTACGATGTTGACTCCAGTAGTGCTCTAATCGAATACTCATGTTTTGCATAGGATTTTGTGTAGAAGTTATTTCTATTTTCATGCGTTGTAGCTTTATTCTTATCTAATCTAGTAATTAGAGTTTTAGTTTACTCAAAGCATGAACCTGTGCCGATCTACCGGTAGTGTAGGTGAGTTGGTATCGAATGCTAGATTCGTATTTCTCGAGTCGGGAGAAAGAGTTATCTTTCTCGGTGGCTAAGAACTCGCCCCTAGCGATTCTCGAAACATAAGCACCGGGTAGTTCTAACGCATTAGCATGATGTAGGCCATTCTTTGGACCATTTGAGCTTTGAGCCAAAACCAGAAATTCACCCTTGCTAACCAATTTTGTGCCTATCCTGCCTTTTCTATTTAGCTCCACCGCTCTCGCTTAAGCCAAGTTTACCAAACCTGTATGCGCACGTGTTTCGAGCTTTAGAGTATAACTGATTATTGTGCGGTGCTGTTATGTATGGGTACATATTTGGATTGCTTAAGTTGAAAAAAAAGGAGAGAAGAAAAGAAAAAAGTATTTGTGAGCTGAAAAGTGAAAAGATTAGGTGTTTCAAAAAGAAAAAAATCTGAGCTCTATATTCTAATTCAAAAATTCTGAATTGTTTGATAGGATTTACTTTATATTGGGTGTTGGCGATGAACACATCAACTTTATTTGTTGGTGGGGTTTACAAATTGTATTGCTCAATTGTGTTAGGTGCGCTAGCCTCCGAGTTTATCATTGTATATCCTACCGCAACCTAAGCCACATATTT
This sequence comes from Dactylorhiza incarnata, assembly GCA_033032865.1. Lineage (NCBI taxonomy): Eukaryota > Viridiplantae > Streptophyta > Magnoliopsida > Asparagales > Orchidaceae > Dactylorhiza > Dactylorhiza incarnata. The sequence continues at coordinate 9,503,820 of JAWHQI010000068.1, forward strand.
ACCCGAAAGCCCTATTGACTTGTTTGTAGTTTTACCTAATGTTGTGGAGAGAGTGCGAAAGTGCGAGCTTATGGCTCCCGACACCGATGGATTTCGGTGGAGTTAGTTCTGTATCCCGTATCTTTCGAAATACTCGTCTGAGCGCATCTCTACATTCTCCCTACACGTGACTGACAGATCACACTTGGTTCAGCTTTTGAGTAAACTAATCTCTTATTTACTATTTTAGATATTTGTAAATTACTTTGCATAGTAGAAATATTTTTTACGAGAGTTTTATGAACATGATTATTTGATTTCGCATATTACTCCTAGCCACAATCACCTTTCTAACCCTTGTTTTTCCCGTCCGCCGAGAGTAGTTTGCTCGGGACGCGCAAACAGGTAAGTCTGAGGGTGTGATGAGTCCAGTTTATATACTAATTTTTGGGCTTATCTGGGTTGTTTTTCGTTCCTTTGCACTTCATTTACTGCTCATTTAGGCTTATATTGATAGCAGCTCATATTCTCAACTATAGTGCATTCCTTACCCTCTTCGTGGCGTGATTTCGTTATATTACTTTATGTCTATTCTATGGATTATGTGGTGTGCACGGATCAGTGGTCTAGTTTGTTTTCATGCAGGTACAAGGGTCGTGTGAACGCTCGGAATGGATTGGGCGTAAACTTTGGCCTAAATAGCCACAGATCGTGCATTTTCCTTAGCACACGATCAGGCACACGGCCACTGGTCGTGCGTTAATTCCCCTTAACTGACCAAGCAGTTCGCACGATCATAGGACCTCTTTGCGCACGACCACTAGTCGTGCGCCACTGACCGTGCGTTAATTCCCTGTCTTCTCTTCTGCTGCAGGTTGACTGCGCACGATCACAAGCATTCCTTTGCGCACGACCACTGGTCGTGCGCCTCTGATCGTGCACAGTGTTTATTCTGCTCCGTATTTAAAGACCGGCTCCGCGATCTTAGGGCATTCCAGCTAATGTTGGGGCGCGATTAGGCCGCCATCTTGGGCGATTTTCATCCCATCTTCATCCCCCTCCATTCCAATCATCCGGGAGACTCCTCCGGCGATCAAGTGTTGTTTCTCTACCATCGGGGAGCCCTTCCGGCTGACAGCAAAGCTTTCCTAGCGAGTGTTCTTCAAGTTGTTGCGGAGAAAGTGGAGATCACCGGAGAAAGTGACAGATCTCTGGCACCGGAAGCACCCTTCGACCGAGATCGGAAGCGGATTGACAACCCGCTATTCCGGCCGTGACCGACGGTTCTCCTTCTTGAGTGGTTTTCTCTTAACTTATCTTGTTATAACTAGTTGAATATTTAAGTAATGAACTTGAATGATTTGTTTGTCTATGAATGAATAATTTGGTGTTTACATAATCTCCTTTGTATTGCTTTGTGTTGCGTTCGCTTACACTCACTCCACTCCATGCATTCCCATCCATTTACAGTTGCGTTGGGTTAGCCACGGCTACGGAGATTTGCGAAGAGGTGTGTGCGACCCTCAATCATCACAGTTACTTTCCGTCCACGCGCCATTCGAAGCACGGCATCGCGGCCGTTGCATCCATCCCGCCTTGCGAAGCGGAGTTTTGACCCGCATCTCATTTCTCTGTAGTAATTTAGGAAACCAAAATCAAAGCCCTTACTTTTCTTTTAATTTACTCTTATAATTATTCGCTCAATCCGAAGAGTCAAACTAACCACGCGCATTCCTTGAGAGACGATATTCGGTGACGTACTCCCAACTTTATTACTTGTGCGACCGGTGCACTTGTCGAGCACGCATCAGTTGTACTTTCATAATTCAATTGGTTTGCAAAGCAAGTGTAATCAGAGAACTTTGTACAAAAAAATCATGAAATAAATTGACAAAGATAACTCCACCAAGCACTACTTGAACCTCCTGATAAGTCTTAATAACTGTTGTGAGGTTGAGCACCTTGGAAAGATTAGTAAAGTGTCTTGTGCAAACCCTCATTTTTACACCACTTATTCTTTAGTACACCGGATCACAAAAAATATATATTGAAAAAATAAAGTGTGTGATCCCCTAAGCACTACTTTGCACCCTAATAAATCTTAATGAGCATTGCGTGTGCAAAGCACCTTGGTAGTTGTACATTTTCTTCGTGCATTAATATATGTGGAAGTAAAATTATTTGTGTTTTATTATGCACTTTACTCTACATTTGTCTTGTATTTTTGATTAAATCATTTGTTTACTCTATTCAAAATACACTTATGTGCACATCATTATCTTCCATAATACTTCTTCTCATGAGTATTGGATCCTAATGATAAAATTCTATATTCTCATGAGTTTTGAATTTGTGAATTAATATAACATTGTAGTAATCTCTTTTTGAAAACATTATTTCATGCTTATTTACTTTATTGTCAAACTTAAAGATTTTAAATGCAAATTGATTTACAAAAAACATCTTCATTTTTGGAATTTAACTCATATATCTTCTTATGAATCATCATGTTTATAAATAGATGTTTTCTTGTATTTTTATAAGTCTTCCGCATCATAACCATATAATTGTTTTTACCTTGCACTTTCATGCTTATTTAAATTCATTTCTTGTGTGTGCATCGTCACTTGAATCTTAAAATTTCTTTCTTTCAACAAGTGGCAGACTTGCTTGGTAAACTTTATATTGGTTGCAATAAACATGAAAATATTGAAACTCTGATTTATTTCAAATTAGCTATGTGACCTTTTCTTTAAAAATTCCAATAAAAATATAAACCCATAGGCTACGAACTCATCATTAGATTTAAAATGCTTAAATGTTTCCAATTATTATTATCCCATGATTACATATCTCACAATAGCGGGGGCGTAGGGTTGTAGACATTAGATTACCTAACCTCTAAGTCATGTCTTGCCCTTAACCGGGGAGGGTTCTAGTGGGGCCTTGCGAGGCACTGGGGGAAGAGTGATGTGTTGAGTTTTTCTAGTGTTTGCATATGAGACTAACACCCCAACCTATGGCATGTATGCAGCTCCTCATGCCCATCCGTCACTTAGTACGGGGCTAGGGTGTAGAAATATTGTTTGGGTTGATTGGTTATTTGGAAATCATTACCTTTTTATGCTTAAAACTCTTATATAAAGGGCAGAACTAACATGATAATATTACTTGGCAAATGTTTTATTGTTCATCTTTAAGCTAAAAACTCTGATCTATTTCAATAAAAATTATTCTAAAGCTCCTTATCATTTCCTTCACTCTCAAAGCTCGATCATGCCTTTATCTTATTATCAAAAATTTATGTGTGTTGCTTCCTTACCCTCTTTTGCTAATAACAAAAGGGGAAGAAATAACATGATAAATATAATCTCCTATCAAAATGGAAAACTAACATGATTAATTAAGATTATATCTTACATATTAGGGGAGCATTCACTTAGGGCGAGCATGTATTTAGGGGGAGCAATTCTAAATGCTAAAGTCAATAATTATCCTTAATCATCACTCTCACACACACACAAGTTTCATCATGCTTATATAGTAATGCTCTGATTTATCATTAATGGATTTGTTATTATCAAAAGGGGGGAGTTTATTGTAACATGGTCTTCCGCATCTCCTAGGTTTGAGAATATCAAATCCAATGTGTATTTGATCTTGTGTGTTTAAGTGTGCAGGAAACAAAGTCTATATGACTCAAGGATTACAAAAGAAGGTTTCCCCCAAATTTGAGCCAACAAATCCAACATGCCCACTAGAGTTGGCGGTAGCACCTAGCGCCCGGCACTGGAAATGATTAGCGCAATTCCGGAGCACATATAGAAGGAGCTAGCACCTGGCGATAGCGGATTGCGCAGGCGGTAGTGCGGAGAACAGAAGGCAAGAGAGAAATGTTTCCTCAGATTGAAGATTTCCCCACGCAGAATATGTCCTAATCCAGGATAGCTTCGGTGGTAGCGCTTGCGCAGGCGCTAGCACTGAGGCTATAAAATGGACCCCTTGGATCCGTCTTCTTCATCCTCTTGAGATCCTAAATTCCAGAGCTTCTTGCCACACCATAAAGAGGAAGGTTCAGAGAGATACTCCCACAAATCCATAAAGGCTTAAGGAGATCTGTGGAGAAGATTTCAACATGCGTCATCATCATGAAAGACCGCATCGACTACAATCATACTCTGCGGGTCTTTGTCTACTTCTCCATGAGATCCATATAGGGAGTTTTTATATTGTTGTTGTTATTTTATTTATCCACCTCTTTTGAATCGTGTAGTAAATTCTCCTCGTGTTGGCGACTAGGTCTGGGTAGGACTTAGGGCAGAAATTCGCCTCGTGTTGGCGACTAGGTCTAGGGTGTAGGTATAGGGGGTGCTTGAGGGCATATTCGGGGGAGGGTTGGCTAGAGCGGCTTGAGGCCGTATCCGGGGAAGGATCGTCTAAAGCCAAACGGTTCGTGGTGATACGAGTCGGTATATAAAACAAAAAGAGTCGTTCATATTTCGCTTTGATTTCTAGCGTCATTGAATTCGAATTTTGTAATCAATTTTATTAATAATAATCATGTCTATCTTTGTGTACTAAAATTGATTTGATCTTCATTTCTCTAATTGTTTACTATCCTCTCCTTCATTATAAAACAATTTAGATCTTTATTCGAAATCACTATTTTTATCTCTTATCATAAGCTAGTATTTCAAAATATAATATAAGTTTTTAAAAGCCCGATTCACCCCCCCCCCCCCCCCTCTAAGGCGCCTACCGATCCAACAAAAATAAATTTAAACAAAGAGTGAAGGAATAATGAAAGGAGACAGAACAGAAAATCACAGCACAAGACAAAAGCTATAGTAGTTTCCTAAACTTTGTGTATATTCACACTTCTACCACCATTGTAGGAATACACTAAATAGTGCCTGAGTCTTTTGATTAGGAGACTCCTAGAACCACTGAGTCTTTCGCTAAGGAGACTCTTAGAACCAACTACTAAGTCTTTTGATAAGGAGACTTTTAGAATGAATCTAGATCTTTTGATAAGTACATCTTGAACCACTGAATCCTTTGGAGATGGATTCTCAAGACTCTTTACACAAGTTGTAGAAAGTGACAGGAGGAAAAGAAGAAAGAGAAAATGTTGTAGATTCTTCTGTTGATGTTCTTCAGGATCTATTTTGAATGAACTCTTGCTTACGGTAGAGAAGAATGCAAGGGTTGTGATATTATGATTCTGATTATCTCTCTGTACTCTTGATAGCTTCCTACTATAAATATAGAAGACGAAGAAGCAAAGCATTTGTATATTCCTGTACAGAGATGTTGTTCTTTGTTTTCTTTCTAAGAGAGAGAGAGAGAGCTTCAGCAAGCAGAAGACTAAATTATTCAATTGTTATTGTTCTCTTCATTCATCTGTATCTTTATTCTTTGTCGAATAGTATTTGAATTTGTTTCCTCTTCTGTTATGTCCTTAGAAGGAATATCCATTGGACAATAAGTATTTCTTTCTATTTCTATCTCCTGACCCGTCAATCTAATTTGAATAACTTCCAAGAATGACTTTGTTGTCTCTCTGGAGTACTCCATTCCATTCTTGTCCATAAATGAGCCGTTAGAAATCAGACTATAGCCTTGAATACTTTCTGGAAAAGCATCAGAAATGACAGTAGAAAACATTTTATTTCTTTCTGTATTTGACGTAGCATCGAATTCATCTTACTTCTAATCGACGCACCCCAGAGTTCTTATAGAAGCAGCTTCAAAATCCTTCTTTGCTCTAACTAAACTCAGATGTCAACGTTGCTTCCAATACTTATCGACGTATCCATCTAGTTGAAGACTTGGACTTTTAACTCCATCTTCTGCATTGAAATAAAATTGAAGTTGCATCGATTTCTGTTATTTCTTGGACAGTTGTTGTCTTCTCCGTCGAGTACATTTTGACATTGTGTCGACTTCACTTACACATTTACTTCAGTATGAGTTACTTCTACTTGTATTCAAAGTTGCTTTGACTTTCAGTCGAAGTTGCGTCAACTTTATTCGACACAAGCTTAACTCAACTGAATTTTGTGTTTGTTTAGGACAGGTCTTGACACTCTGGTGTGAGTGTGATATTCTAGGACATCTAATTACCAAATTACCCTCACTATACAACATGGGTAATACATCCTAGATTATGATAACACTGTAAAATAATTTGTAAGATAAATCAAAGGGTGTTTTTTCTAATAATAAGGTTGTCTCTTCACTAATTAGTGAAATATAAGACTTCCTATATTTCTTCGGAACTCCGGATCGATTGTGTCCGTCACCAGAATTTATTGCATGTAGAAATTTGGTATTCGTACAGAGATAGGCATTTTGTGTGAAGCCTACCCGTGGATGTTAGCTTGGATCGGTGATGCTTGATTTTGACGTGCATTTAGGTTAATCCTAGAATGCGTGTTGGAGAATGACTCCATAAAATGTGTCATCTTATTATGGGACTTGAGTTTTAGGTGTCTTTCAGAGAGCCTAACGGAAGCCCCATGCTTGTGTGTGGTTGAACGCAAACATTCACCACAAATTCTTATTGGAGAGGTCATGTACCACCTTCGTTGATTGTGATAGTGAAGCCTAAGTCCACTTGTATGGATTAGGTATGTAGCTTAAAGTTTTTATACTCTGTTGTAGTTCTTTTCGGTTTATCATCTTTTAACGTCGAGCTAGTGTTTTCAATATGGCATCCGGTTTCGGTCTGACCTATTATGAAAGTGCACAGTGTGCCTCTGAGTATTCTCTAGAGGGCGATGAATAGAGTTTTAAAAATTTTATACCCTAGTTATGTACACACAATAAAACTACTAAATACAATGCAATCACCAATACCAAGCAGAATATAGTAAGCACAGAAAATATGAAACAGAAAAACAGTAAACTGGACAGCACAGAAAATCAATGCAGAAGATAGAATTTTTATAGTGGTTCCCCAAAATGTGGGTAGTCCACTCTTCTAACTCCCCGGTAGGATTGCACTAACATCCCTGAGTCTTTTGATAAGGAGACTCTCAGAACCACCGAGTCTTTTGATAAGGAGACTCTTAGAACCACAGTGTCATTTGATAAGGAGACTCTTAAAACCACTGAGTCTTTTGATAAGGAGACTCTTAGAACCACTGAATAATTTGGAAGAGGGATTCTTAAAACTCTTTTACAGTTGGAGATGGAGAACATTAGAAGAAATAGAAGAAGAAGAAGAGAATAGGATTCTTCAGTTGAATCCTTCAGCAGCTATCTCAATGGTTATTGTTACTTCTATATATTTCAGGATCTGAATATGATGATCCCTTGCTTAAGATAGTGATGATTGCAAATGATATAAGCTTTGATCCTGATCTTCTCTGCACTTTTGTTGACTTGCTGTTATATGATGTAGAAGATGAAGCAGTAGTCTTGTTGTGATCTTTTCCTGTGCAGAGCAGTTGTTCTTTAGTTCTGTCTTAGGGTTGGAGGAGGAATAAGAAGAAGCACTAGTCGACAGAATAATGAATCAGTTGCATATTCTTTCATCCTCAGCATACTTATTCTCTATGATTGGAGTTTGAATTTCTTTCTTCTTCTGGACTGTCCTTAGAAGGAATGTCCATTGGACAATAAAGGTTTACTTCTATTTTTGTTCCCTCCCGCGCCACTTCCCGTTGAAAGCTTCCCGTCAGGCGCTGTTTAAAGATTACACGCCCTAGGTCACGGGCATGGCCTAGGGCATGATGCACATGTAATGCCAGCATTGAAGCCAGAAGGCGTCTATCCCGCACCAGCTTTGATCATGCCAAGTACACGCCCTTGGTCACGGGTGTGACCGAGGGTGTGTAACCTCATTTTGCACTCTATTTAAAGCCAGCTCCACCAGAACTGAGGGGATGAATTTTGGAGGCTCAAGACTTTTTTTCTTACTTTGTTTTCATGTTTTAAGCATTTCTTGTATTTCTCTTTCTAGTGCAGTTGTAAGTTTAAATTCATGTACTTTTCTTTTGTAATTGTATCTTTCATTTCAATAGTTTGCAATTTAAATTCATTAGTTTATAATTCCTTTTGAAAAACTTAATAAAAATTAATTATTATTCTTCTTAATCTCTTCTTCATTTCATCATGAATTCTTTCATTTTCGTCGATTCCTCCATCTCCATGAGTAACTAAATTTCTATTTGTACCCGGTCGAGATGATCCAAGGAATAATAAACCTCATGAAATAAATTTAGATTCCCTTTTTTCTCTTCTTAGAATACTTAAGATTTATCCTTGATTTTAACAATATGAGATCATATTATCGATATATGATTCTCGTTCTTGTTTTAGTTCTTTAGTTAGCCAAACTAGCTCATAAGGCGAATCGATCATTCAAGGATAAAGAGAGTTGCATGCAACCCTCGAGAGAGGATGGCACAAATCTCCCAGATTGGAGTCAAATGCAATAGAGGGGTTCACCTCGGTAAAGCGAGTTTTAGGGGTTTTGATTCTAGAGCTAAAGATTGATTGATCAATCTAAACTCAGCTGGGCTTATCCTCGACCCAAGGTGCACTTAGAATTTGGGAACCTCCACGGTCTAAGCATTTCTTTGAAAGAGAATTAGAGTCTTATTTTATTTTGGTTATTTTTGTTCTAAGTTGATTCAAGACCAAGTGTTAATCGTCCTTATTAATGTTTTAATCGCTATTCTAATTCTCCGTATTTTCTTTAGAAACAAAACAACTCCAAGCTTTGTTTATAAAATAATAGAGATTTTCTTGAAGTAATAGTACTCTACCACCCCGAGTCTAATACGACCTTGGTTTTTCATAAACATATACAACCTTCAGTATTGTACACTTGCCTTTGTCATTTGCGGATATAGTTTTGCGCATCAAGTTTTTGGCGCCGTTGACGGGGAACATGAGTTGATATTTCGAAAAAAGAAATATCTATTAATTTTATCGTTCTCTTTCTTCTCACCTTTCTCTTAAAAATTTTAAAAATCTTAAAAGGCGAAATTTAAATTCCCGGAAAGGGAGATTTGGGATTGTCATCCCATCGCATCTCCTAGTACCGTGCGAACCATTCACAGGGTTGACCTCGGGAAGTCCGGGACTAATTTAACCCGCTCTTTGAATATATATATATATATATATATATATATATATATATATATATATATATATATATAATTTTACTTTTAATATTATAATAATTTTAATATTATAATAATAAAAAAAGATTTTCGCCTTTTTATTATAATAATTTTCATTTTATATAAAAAAATTATAATAATTTTAATTTTTTTTCTTCGCCTTTTTATTCTTTTCGCCTTTTTTTCTCTTTTTCTTTTCTTTTAGTTTGACCCGAGGAAACTCTTCAATTAATCTTGAATTGTGTTTTGATCTGGAAATCAAGCACACCTTGCGGCAATGTCTCTGATTTAGTGATCCATCAATAATTCGTGAAGAGTCAATCGGAGAACCTAACGAGGGTATAATATAAGATCCCCACCATAACGAGGCCCCGTTACGCACCATGTCCTATTATGCGAGGTCAAATTGGGAGGGAACACAATCTAGTATTATTCGCCCGGCGGAGGTGAATAATAATTTTGAAATTAAAATGAGTATCATTCAAATGGTACATCAAACCGTCATATTTGATGGCTTACCAGATGAAGATCCTAAGTTACATTTCTTAATTTTTTGGAAATTTGCGACGCTTTCAAAAAAAATGGCGTCACTGATGACGCCATTCATTTTCATTTATTTTCTTTCTCTTTGTGGACTAAGGCCAAGCAATGGATGAGGTCTCTTCCTATAGGTTCCATCACTACATGGGCCGAGATGACCGAGAAAATTTTAACGAAATATTTTCCTCTGGCGAAGTCCGCTAAATTACGTACGGTAATTCTCTCATTTATGCAAATAGACTCAGAGTCTCTCTACGACACATGGGAGCGCTTCAAGTAACTCTTGTGGAGATGTCCTCATCATGCCCTTCATGTGTGGCAACAACTTCAAACATTCTACAATGGTTTGAATCTCCAAACGAGGCAGATGATTGATGCGGCCGTGGGGGACCCTTAATAACAAAACCCCTGAGGCAACTTAAGAGATTTTCGAGGAGATGGCCATGAATGCTTATCCATGGAATGCACCACAGTCTCCCCCTAACAAGCCGATCAGACACTTTGAAGTCGAGGTCACCCCGAATTTAGCACTTCAAGTAGAAATGCTCACAAAGCAAGTGACGGAGATGTCTGCTTCCTCTGCAACTTATTGGGCTAATAATAATAATAATTTTAATAATAATAAAAATTTTATTCAAGAGCATGTAGATTATATGGGGAACTCATATCGTCCTCCTTATAACCCGAATAATAATCTTCCGTTTAATAATAGTTATAATACGGATTTAAGGAACCACCCAAATTTTTCATGGAGCAACCCCAATAATGCTCAGCGTCCACCACAAGTGAATCTTCCCGAATTCGCTCCACCACCACCACACAAGCTCCCTTCATTTGAAGAGGCCTTCACTAAATACGTTGCCTCTAATGATTCCAATATCTGGAACCTTAACGGATCTATTAGAAGCTTAGAAAATCAGATTGGACAGCTCGCCAAGATGTTCTCCGAACGCCAGCAAGGATCTCTACCAGGCAATACTGAGCCCAATCCACGGGAGAGTGCCAATATTATAAACCTCCATAGCAGAAAGGAGGTAACTTCCCCAATTTTGTTCGAGCCCGAGGTAAACGTTTCATCCTCTCTTCCACAAGTTAATTCTACTTTAGCTCCATGCTTTAGTAAAAATCCTTCTCTCCCTTATCCTTCAAAATTTAATGATAAGCGCAATGAGAAGCAATACAAAAGATTTATTGAAATTTTAAAACAAATCCAAATAAATGTGTCTTTCTGTAAAGCGGTCACCCAAATGCCCAAATACGCCAAATATCTAAAGGATTTACTTTCAAATAAAAAAAACTTGTAAATTTTTTGCGTGTATATCTAAACGCAGAATGCTCGGCAGTTTTGTTTAATAAATTACCACAAAAATTAAACGACCCAAAACGGTTCTCCATCCCGTTCTTGTTCGGTAATTTATTAATAAAACACGCTTTGGCAGATTTGGGCGTTAGTATTAATCCGATGTCGTTTTCTTTGTTTAAAAAGCTTGGTATAGGCAATCCAAGCCCAATAAAAATTAGCATCCAACTAGCAGATCGATTGATAAAATACCTGATCGGGGTTATTGAGGATGTGCTTATTAAGGTTGACAAATTTATCTTCCTGGTAGATTTTGTCATCCTAGACATTAAGGAAGACGCCGAAGTACCTATTATACTTAGATGTCATTTTCTCGCCACCTCTCGGGAAGTTATTGATGTTAGTAACAGAAAACTACTCCTACGAGTTGGGGATGAAGAAGTTATTTTTAGTATAAACAACTCTATGAAAAAATCTTTTTCTAACGACGATTCCTGTTTTACATTAGAAACAAAATTTGAAGGGGAATCGTCGCCTTTGTCCGAATTAATCTCACCAATTTTTGAAGATCCAGAATTTGTTACTGAGGAAATAGCTCGGTCTTTAAAATTCAAACAGATAAATTTTATTAATGACAAATTTAAAACATCTTATGACGAACTACCGAGCCTTGAATTAAAGCAACTCTCGGATCATTTAAAATATATATTTTTGGAAAAAGTTTCAAAATTTCCCGATATCATATCCTCCGCGCTTAATGATTCGAAAATTTCCGATTTAATTAAAACTTTAAATAATCACCTCCATGCAATTGCATGACAAATTTCAGATATCAAGGGAATAAATCCCTCATTTTGTACGCATAAAATAAATTTAGAAAATAATTCTCGCGACACTATTCAGCCTCAACGGCGCCTTAATCCCAATTTGAAGGACATTGCAAGGCCGAAATTATTAAATTATTAGACGTGGGGATTATTTACCCAATTTCTGATAGCACATGGGTTAGTCCGGTGCAAGTCGTGCCTAAAAAGGGCGGAATAACGGTAGTCACTAATGAAAATAATGAGTTGATTCCAACCCGTACTGTTACTGGTTAGCGACAATGCATCGATTATATAAAATTAAATTATGTTACCCGTAAGGATCACTTTATGTTGCCCTTCATTAACCAAATCTTAGAACGCTTATCCGGTCACTCACACTATTATTTTTTGATGGTCTTTCGGGATACTTTCAAATCCCAATTGCCCCCGAAGACCAATAGAAAACTACTTTCATCTGCCCTTTCGGCACCTACGCATATCGAAGAATTTTGTTTGGTCTTTGCAATGCGCGGGCTACATTTCAAAGATGTATGTTGGCAATTTTTAATGAATTAGTAGAGGACGTCATGGAAGTTTTCATGGATGATTTTTTAGTCTTTGGCGATTCCTATACTAATTGCCTAAACAATCTTGATCGTGTTCTACAATGCTGTGAAGAGATGAATTTTGTACTCAACTGGGAGAAGTGCCACTTTATGGTCCAAGAGGGATTAGTCCTCGGACATAAAGTCTCGAGTAAGGGGATCGAGGTCGATAGGGCCAAGATCAAAGTCATAGAAAAACTTCCTCCTCCAACCAATATTAAATCTATTAGAAGTTTTCTAGGACACGCGGGCTTCTATAGGCAGTTCATTCGTGATCTTTCAAAAATAACAAAACCACTAACGCATTTACTAGAAAAAGAATCCGCGTTTATTTTTGATGAAAATTGTTTAAAGCCGTTTAATTAAATTTAAAATGAACTTATCAATTTGCCTATTCTACTTGTGCCAGATTGGTCTCTTCCGTTCGAAGTCATGTGCAATGCAAGTGATTTTGCTTTAGGTGCGGTTTTGCGACAACAGGTGAATAAATATTTTCACCCAATTTATTATGCAAGCAAAACGATTACATCCGCCAAAGCTAATTATACAACAATGGAAAAAGAACTTTTCGCAATTGTTTTTGCATTTAATAAATTTCGTTCATATATAATGCTATCTAAATTATTGTTTTGCACACCACTCCGCCCTCTGGTACTTGCTAGATAATGGGGACGCCAAGCCCCGACTACTGAGATAGATTCTCCTCCTGCAAGAATTCGATTTGGAGATCCGAGACAAGAAAGGAGCAGAGAATTTGGCGGCCATCCACCTCTCATGATTGGAGAACCCAATGGCAGCAGAACTACTAGAGGCCAAAATTGATGATAAATTCCCTGAAGAATGCCTCCTCGCATCGAAAAGGTAATGACTTCTTCGACCCCTTGGTACGCGGATCTTGCCAATTATTTAGTGGCACGGGTCCTCCCAAAGAATTTTTCAAGTCAACAAAAGAAGAAATTCTTTTCGAACTTGAAAATTTACTTTTGGGAAGATCCCTTTTTATTTAATGTCTGCGCGGACCAAGTGGTAAGAAGGTGTATTTCAGGAGAGTAAGGCATCCAAATATTGCGGCACTGCCATGAAGGACCAACCGATGGTCATTATCAAGCAAACCAGATAGCAAGAAAGGTGCTAGGGGCGGGCTTTTATTGGCTCACCCTATTCAAAGATGCTCACAATTTTGTGAGTAATTGTGATCGGTGCCAACGGTCAGGTAACATTTCCAACCGGGATGAAATGCCCCAAAACATTATTGTAGAATGTGAAATTTTTGATTTATGGGGAATATATTTCATAGGTCAGCTACCTTCCTCCTTTAATAATAAATTCACTCTTATTATAGCCGATTATGTGTCGAGGTGGGCGGAAGCACAAGCCCTTCCCACCAACGACGCGAGAGTCGTCGTAAATTTAAAAAAAAAATATTTTCATGATTTGTCTTACCACATGCATTAATTAGTGATAGGGGCACGCACTTTTGTAACAACCAACTTGCTAAAATTTTAGCAAGGTATGCCATTACACACAAGCTTTCAACCGCCTATCACCCACAAGCAAATGGCCAAGTGGAGGTAGTGAACCGAGAGCTAAAAAGAATTTTAGAAATAATAATGTCGGCTAATAGAAAGGGTTGGTAGCTAAAATTAGACGGCGCTTTATGGGCTTATCAGATGGCATTCAAAACTGCCATCGGATGTACGCCGTACAGATTAGTCTTTCGAAAAGCGTGCCATTTACCGGTAGAATTGGAACATCGCGCATTTTGGGCACTTAAAATTTTAAATTTAGATTTAAACTTAGCCTCTAAACAAAGAAAATTTCAATTGAACGAATTAGATGAATGGCGTGCAAACGACTACAAAAATAATAAATTTTATAAAGAGCATACTAAGTTTTATCATGACAAAAAAATTAAAAACCCAAATTCTTTTTCGTCGGGAGATCTAGTCCTCTTTAATTCTAGACTTAGGCTTTTTTTGGGCAAATTAAAATCCTGATGGTGCTGACCCTTTTTAGTAAAAGAGTTTTGGCCATATGGGACCATTCTAATAGAGCACCTAAAAAATGGCTCATTTAAGGTTAACGGACATAGGTTAAAATTGTACCACCTCGGCTACCCTACGTCCGGAAACATTAAAATGCTTAAAATTTATAATCTTTAAAACAATCATCACTTAGGCAAGCTATGCAACGATAAACAAAGCGTTCTTGGGAGGCACCCCAAACGTTATCCTTTTTTCTTGCTTTTGCAGGGTTTTATTTTGCAGGGTTTTATTCCGGCAACCCAATCTACCAACCAGGGAAGCCCTCTTATCCCCTCCTCTCATCGCTATTTTGACTTTCTAAATTCATTTGCAGCATTTTTTATTATCTTGAAGATACTTCATACTTAGTTTCAAACATTGGTGACAATGTTTAACTTTAAGTATGGGGGTGTAGTGTAACTTTCTAGACTTTCTTTTCCCAATTTTTTTTTAAATATATATATATAAATCTTAAAAATCTAATTTCTTGGAAAGCGAGGTTTGGACTTGTCATCCCATCGCACCTCCTAGTGCCTTGTGAACCCTTCACCGGGTGGACCTTGGGAAGTCTAAGAATAAAAAATTTATCTCCCCCTTACTTTGTGTTTTTATTATCCACTAGAAATCTAGTTTGAGAAGTAAATATAAGCATGTTACATTTTTAATCTAGCTAATATTTTGTTTTATCAAAATTTGTTAAACTTAAATTTGAAGTCATTTAGTTTTAAGAAACACCTTATGTTTTTAATTAAATTAGAGATCGTATTTAGCACTACTTCTCTTTTTAATTTTAAATGGCTCCACTTTGTAGTAAATTGGCAAAACAACCTTGGATTGTTATTATTTTCTCTACTAACTTTCAAGATCTTAGGAAACTTCTTTCCACTAAAAAGTTGCTCTCAAAATAGTTTAATTGAAAAACTAGAATTATCTCTTTACCCACCACCCCTTGTTGGCAAATAAAAAAAATATAGAAATAAAAGATCATATGTCATGGGAATAAGAGGAAAAAATTCATTATCCCCTAAACATATGCACCCAAAATCACTTAAAAGATTATATGTCACGAAGTAAGAGGATAAAATTCATTACTTCTAAACATATACATTTTGGGTTTTTTGATTGAAGAGAACTTTTAAAAAGATTATATGGCATGGAAAATAAGAGGATAAAATTCATTATTTTCCTAAACATATACAAATTCTTATTCAAATAAGGTGGAGGATAAAATTCATCACCTCTATTTTAGTATCTCTTCCTTTTGCCAGTTTGATTAAAACCCATCCTTAGCCAATTTCATTGGTTCTAGTTCTAAATTAGATTATTAAGAGAGCAATACTTTGGTAGGTATATTTTCCTTAAGCTTCATTTTGTTAGAGTTTCTATAATTTCAATCTAATTTGTATGAGAATTTCTCCAATTTTGTTTGCTAAATTGTTATCTTGAGAAGTCTTTTAGCTAAGCATGTCTCTGTTTTAAAAGTAACACCATAATTTGAGACTTAATTATTTAATTACTAGAATTTATCTTTGACTTACTATTGATTTAACAAATTTTTAGTTAGTTAAATATAATATCAATGTCTTGTAGATTATCTCTCATTATTTTGCTCTAGAATAGCAAAAGCTCAAGTATGGGGGTGTTTGATGAGTAGTTTATTTACTCATCTTTTAGTATAATTTTATTATTATTTTAATATCAATTTATAGAATTTATATGAATTACCCTAGAAAAATCATTTCTTTTCATATTTATGTATTAACTTAAGTTTATTTTATATTTTCAGATTTCCTGAGCATTTTGAGCAATAATTGCAAGTACACGCCCAAGGTCACGGGCGTGACCAAGGGTGTGACAGCCTAAGATGTGTTCTAGACCTTCTGTCGCCACCCCGGGCTCATTCAGTGAAGATTCGCCAAGTACACGCCCCAGGTCACGGGCGTGACCAAGGGTGTGACCTAGAGTCACGACCGCGACCTGCCTCATACAGCCAGATCAGCATGCCATGTCATTTAAAATTACATGCCCTAGTCATGAGCATGATCGGGGGCGTGACATCCAGTACACGGGCATGATCCCTCCCACGCCACTTCCCGCCAAAAGCTTCCCGCCAGGCGCTGTTTAAAGATTACACTACCTAGGTCACGGGTGAGACCTAGGGCATGACGCACACGTAACGCACGCATTGAAGACAGAAGGTGTCTATCCCCCACCATCTTTGATCACGCCATGTATACGCCCTTGGTCACGTGCGGGACTGAGGGCGTGTAACCTCATTTTGCAGTCTATTTAAAGTCAGCGCCACCAGAACTGAGGGGATGAATTTTGGAGGCTCAAATCTTTTTTTCTTGCTTTGTTTTCATGTTTTAAGCATTTCTTATATTTCTCTTTCTAGTGCAATTGTAAGTTTCAATTTGTGTACTTTTCTTTTGTAATTGTAGCTTTCATTTCAATAGTTTGCAATTTAAATTCCTTTTGAAAAACATAATAAAAATTAGTTGTTATTCTTCTTAATCTCTTCTTCATTTCATCATGAATTCTTTCATTTTTGTACGTTCCTCCATCACCATGAGTAGCTAAATTTCTATTAGTACTCGGTCGAAATGATCCAAGGAATAATAAACCTCATGAATTAAATTTAGATTCTCTTTTTTCTCTTCTTAGAATAATTACGATTTATCATTGATTTTAACATAATGAGATCATATTATCAATATATGATTCTCGTTCTTGTTTTTGATCTTTGGTCAGCCGAACCAGCTCGTAAGGCGAATCGATCATTCAAGTATAAAGATAGTTGCATGCAACCCTCGAGAGAGGATGACATAAATCTCCCTGATTGGATTCAAATCTAATAGATGAGTTCACCTCAGTAAAGCGAGTTTTAGGGGTTTTGATTCTAGAGCGAATGTTTAATCAATCTAAACTCAGTTGGGCGTATCCTAGACCCAAGGTGCGCTCAGAATTTGGGAACCTCCATAGTCTAAGCATTTCTTTGAAAGAGAATTAGAGTCTTATTTTATTCTTGTTATTTTTGTTCTAAGGTGATTCAAGACCGAGTGCTAATCGTCCTTATTATTGTTTTAATCATTATTCTAATTCTCTGTATTTTCTTTAGAAACAAACCAACTCCAAGCTTTGTTGATAAAATAATATAGATTTTCTTGAAGTAAAAGTACTCAACCAGCCCGAGTGTAATGCGACCTTGGTTTTTCATAAACCTATACTACTTTTGATACGGTACACTTGCCGTTGTCATTTGCGGATATAGTTTTGCATATCAAATGTATTTGTTGTATTTCTGAAATACTCCATTCCATTCTTGGCAATAAATGAGTCATTAAAGATCATAATTTAGCCTTGCAGATCATCTGGAAAGGCACCAGAGAGGACAGCAGAAAACCTTCTACTTCTATCTATATTCGACGTTGCGTCGACTTCATCTTTCATCATATCGACCCACCTCTGAGTTCTTAAAGAAGTAGCTTCGAATTCCTTCTTATCTCTAGCTGAACAGAGATGTCAATGTTACGTCGAGTACTTATCGATGTATCCATCGAGTTGAAAACTTGGACTTGAACTTTATCTTCTGCGTCGAATTGAAGTTGATGTTGCATCGACTTCTAGGATTGCTTCGACAAGCTCTTCCTTCTGCGTCGAGTTCCTTTCGACATTGCGTCGACTTGACTTGATACTTCGATAGGAAGATTGAGTTACTTTGACTTTCAGTCAGAGTTACGTCGACATCTAGTCGAAGTTGTGTTGACTTCTATTCGACACAAGTTTTAACTCAACTGAATTTGTGCTTCTCTTAGGCCTGGTCTTGACACACTAAGTGAATGTGATATCCTAGTACATCTAACGACCATTTTACCCTTTCTATACAATGTGGGTAATTCAACCTAATAGATGAAATCACTTTAAGATAATTTGTTAGATAAATTAAAAGGGTTTTTCCCAACAATCTCCTCATATTTATCTTAACAAATTTTACAATTTGATTAAGTGATTTCAAACATACTTTGACATAAAATTAAATACAAACACATATATACAGATCACTAATGACATTATAAGCACATAAACACTATGATAAGCTTTAATTAAATCATATTGATCTTCATAATCATGATAATTGTATCCACCAGATGATATAACATAATTTTTTCACCTATACAGTACTATACTTCTTCTGGAGCTTTCCTCTTCCTTGAGAACACTTGTGGGATTAGACTTCTTGGTGCAAACTTCAGTGGCTCGTCATCTATTTTAGTAGCCTTTACAACATCTTGATGAGTATCATTTTCTTTGGGAGGCTCCCCTTGAGATTGTGTATCTTGTTCAACAGTCAGAGCAGTCTCCTTGGCAATCTTTGCAACCTCATTCAAGAGCAGATCATCTTCTAGGGGCTCCCCCTGAGTTGAAGCAATCATCTCCTCCTAGTTTACTGCAGAAGGCTCCCCTTGGACTTTTCCTGTTTGAAAGACAGTGAGTTTGTTTGGATCATGAACATCGGCAGCTTGGGTATTAACTGTAATCTCTTCTTGTGCACTCTTTTCCTTCTCTTGACCACTCACATTTCCTTGATTAAGCCTCTCCTCCTGCTGGATCTTCTCCCCCTTCTGAACCTTACTTATAAGGGAGGTCAAGAATTCTTTAGTTATCATGGAGGAGGATATAGTTGATTTTAGTGTCAGGAGGGACTCTTTTGATTTTTGCAACTCTGTCTCCATCTTGGAGTACTTCTTATTGAACTTTCTGGCTTGACTGGCCAACAAGTCAGCAAATATGCTAGTAACCAGTCATACTGCTTTTGAAATTACTTGCTCAATATCAAAGGAAGGAGTAGGATGTGTGGTAGAGACAAGAGGTGTAGTAAGAGTAGGTGAGGATATGATACCTGGAGGAATTGTTGTGGAATCCTCATTGAAGTCTGGAAGTTCTTGATGGATAGAGGAGTGTGATTGATTGTCTTCTAAAGTGATGAGATATTGTGGTAGGGGAGTAAGCTGGTGTTCTGTAGTGTTTTCAGCAGTGATGATGGTGGATGGTTGTTGCTGTGGTTAGAGAGGAATCTGAGGTGTAGCTTCTGGGGATGGAGTGGATGGAATGGACTGGTTGAACTAAGATGGATCAGTATCTGGAGTAATGTTTTGTTGGGCTACTGGAGTGTCCTATGCTGGATTGTTATCTTTTTGAGGATCTGGAAGAGTTATCTCTGTATCCTGTGGAGTTGGATAAGGAGGAGGTGAAGGTGCAGCTTGACCAGGCTTTAGGATCTGCCTGGTCCACTTGGAGAAGATTCCAATATTTATTCTCTTCACAGGTGGAATTGACACTCCTTTTGATTTGCATACCATAAGTTACTGATGGAGCAGCACCTGATTCATCATTCTCATGTATGCATTTCCTTTATGTGCATATTTATGATCTATTATTTTCAGGAGGCACCTCCCCCAATTAATGTTTTTGTTGAGGACAAGACATCCCATTATCTGGAGCTGCTGCTTGGGAATGGTATCATGGGCTAAAATTTTGCATAGGAGCCCCTTCCCTACTATATCAGCCAGGAATTTGTATTCTTCATCTAGATTAATCTTCTTCTAATTGATGGCCTTCTCTTTCCAAAATTGCATGATTTCTAAAGCCTTCCTAGTCTCTTCCCCTGTCAGTTCATCTGGATCACTGTCAACTGTAAGATCAAACGTTTGACTAAACAATTCCTCTGTTATATTTATATCAGTCCTAGAGATTCTCCCATTGAGGGATCCATCATCTCCTATGTGAAGATTGTCTTTGAACTCTGTCAGTTCAACATCAAGGATCTGGCAGCTTGTAGAAATCAGCTTTGTCAAGTTGGCAGAATGAAATAAGCCGAGAATGGCTTTGAAGTTATCAAAAGATGCATTAAAGGAGTCCGCATCAAAGTCGAAGCCAGAGTTGATCTTTAGAGGAGCCATTGAATCATATATAAAGTACCTGAAAGAGAAGAGAGAGAGAAAGAGAGAGAAGAATACAAGAGAGATGGAGAAAAAGAAGGCACGAGAGCAAGAGAGAGAGAATTCGAAAGCGTAATGAATTTGATGCCTATGTTGCTTAAAAGAAGACGATTTGTCGCAACTTAGGGTGTTATTCGAAGCACCGTCAAGAAAGATTAATAGTCAGCGCGCCAAAATGTGTAGATGAGCTTCTATAAGTGAAATTACGCACGCTTGTCATGTCGATGTTGTGTCGATTATGACTCGACGCACCTTCAAATTTGATGAGCAACTATTAAGTCAACGTATGCGTCGATATGAAATCGATGCTGCATCGAATGCTATTTAAATTATCTGATTCAGACGGCTCTCAATGCTGACGTCGAGTAGAATTAGTCGTTACGTCGAATTCTATTCGACGCAACTCTGAATACACAGTTCAATTTTCTTAGAAAGTTCTTGTTGTTTTTCCCAGCCATGTTTGTTATTGAAAATAGTATTTATACTATTATTTTCATGAACTATAAACTAAACAAAGGATTTTAGAGTAGAGATTACTCCTTTTGCATGTAGTTCATTATTGACCATCTACTTCTTTCTTTTCCATTCACTTTCTCTAAAAAAAGAACTATAAGTTTCCTGCATATGTAGGTCAAACATTAGAGGGTACCCAGGTTACCTTGGGCCCTTTGCTTCTACCATTATAAGGTTCTATGAAAAAATAGAAGGGTCTTTTATGATATCCTTTTGGATGGTAGAGAATGAGTTTATCAAATCTAGGTTTATTATATTTGTACTTGTAATGTGTATAGAATGTATCAAAATATAATAAATCTGTAGAGTCCCTAACAATTTTCTCTTTTATAACACCCATTTTTTAGATTCATTGGATTTTATGATTGATTTCCCTTAGAGATCTTTTCTCACTATTAGAGTTTGCTTTATTAAATACAATGATTTTATCAAGATTATTATTATCCTGATCCTCAAATGTTGCACTCCTCTCACTTGTTTGATAGTCACTAGGTCTAATAAATCTAACTAGATTTTTCTAGGTTGGTCTACTAGAGTCTTCTGTGCTAGTGGATGGCTCTGTTCCTAAACCTAGGTGTCTAAATCTCATAGAGAGATTTTGTGTAATAGCTTTGAGCTTTTGACTCCTCCCATTGAGTGAATCATCAAAGTCCTTTGCCTTTGTTAACACTTCCTTTAATTTTAAATTTTCATTTCTTTTGTCAATTTGTTCTGATTCCTTATTATGAATCTCATCTATTAAATCCTGATTTCTCAGATATAAATCATCTTTCTTAAGGTTCTCTAGTTCTACCCTAAATATTTTTATTTCTTTTTGTACATCTAGATGATCATTACAGAATTCTTTAAAGCACGTTTTAAATTCATCAGAACCAAAATCAAAATTATCAAATAGTGATAAATGTTCTTCTTTATCATCTAAGGATATCCCTAACGCCATCAGGTAGGCAGCTTTAACAGCTTCTTCATCACTTTCTGATGAAGAGGAGCTTAACTCTTCTTCAGAGTCACTCAAGCTTTCAGCAATGAAACCTTTACCTTTTTTCTTATCTTTCTTCTTGAAAGACTTCTTTTTCCACTCCTCTTTATTGCTTCCCAGCACCTGTCCAATCAGCACCTGTCCAATCATTACTTAGAACAGCTTCTGATGTGGCAGATCCACTGTCATCTTGTCTGACTGGAGCTGGGGGGCCTGAAATGATAACATCAAAGATGTATTCATCAATGGAGTTCGTATAGAGCTTTATTCTGGCCTTCCAGAGTGTAAACTTATTCAAGTTACACACTAGTAGTCTTGTTGATGCATAGTCCTTAGAACTATTTTTTTCTTTATAAAATAGTTTTAGTTAATTTTAAATAAAGAAATAAGAGTGAGGAGATTTTTTATCAAGGTGTTAACCTTTTAATGATCAACCTAGCTCTGATACCAATTAAAAGTGCACAGTTTGCCTCTGAGTATTCTCTAGAGGGGTGAATAGAGATTTAAAACTTTTATACCCTAGTTATGCACACACACTAAAACCACTAAGTACTATGCAATCACCAATACCAAAACTGAATAAAGTAAGCACAGAAAATATGAACCAGAAAAATAATAAACTGGACAACATAGAAAATCCATGCAGAAGACACATCATTTGTATAGTGGTTCCCCTAAATATGGGTAGTCCACTCTTCTACCTCCCTGGTAGGATTGCACTAACATTGTCTGAGTCTTTTGATAAGGAGACTCTCAGAACCACTGAGTCTTTTGATAAGGAGACTCTTAGAACCACTGAGTCTTTTGATAAGGAGACTCTTAGAACCACTGAGTCTTTTGATAAGGAGACTCTTAGAACCACGGAATCCTTTGAAAGAGGGATTCTTATAACTCTTTCATTGTTGGAGATGGAGAACAGTAGAAGAAAAAGAAGAAGAAGAGAATATGATTCTTCAGTTGAATACTTTAGCAGCTATCTCTATGGATGTTGTTGCTTCTATATATTTCAGGATCTGAATATGATAATCCCTTGCTTAAGATAGTGATGATTGCAAGGGATATAAGCTTTGATCCTGATCCTCTCTGCACTTTTGTTGACTTGCTGCTATATGATATAGAAGATGAAGCAGCAGTCTTATTGTGATCTTTTCCTGTGCAGAGCAGTTGTTCTTCAGTTCTGTCTTAGGGTTGGAGGAAGAAGAAGAAACACTGGTCGACAGAATAATGAATCAGTTGTGTATTCTTTCTTCCTCAGCATACTTATTCTCTATGATTGGAGTTTGAATTTCTTTCTTCTTTTGGACTGTCCTTAGAAGGAATGTCCATTGGACAATAAAGGCTTCCTTCTATTTTTGTTCCTGACCCATCCATCTGATTTGAATAACTTCCAAGATTGTCTTTGTTGTATCTCTGAAATACTCCATTCCATTCTTGGCAATAAATGAGCTATTAAAGAACATATTTCAGCCTTCCAGATCATCTGGAAAAGCACCTGAAAGGTCACAGAAAACCTTCTACTTCTGTGTATATTTGACGTCGAGTTGACTTCATATTTCGTCATATCGATGCACCTCTGAGTTCTTATAGAAGTAGCTTCAAAATCCTTCTTAGCTCTGGCTAAACTCAGATGTCGACATTGTGTCGAGTACTTATCGACGTATCTGTCGAGTTGAAGACTTGGACTTAAACTTTATCTTCTGCGTCGAATTGCAGCCAAAGTTGCGTCGATTTCTAAGATGGCTTCGACAGGCTCTTCCTTCTGCGTCAAGTTCCTTTTGACGTTGCGTCGACTTGACTTGATACTTCGACAGGCAGATTGAGTTACTTTGACTTTCAGTCAGAGTTATGTCGACATCTAGTCGAAGTTGCATTTACTTCTATTCGATGCAAGTTTTAACTCAATTGAATTTGTGTTTCTCTTAGGCCTGGTCTTGACAAACTAAGTGAATGTGACATCCTAGGACATCTAATGACCATTTTGCCCTTTCTATACAATATGGTAATTCAACCTAACTGATGAAATCACTTTAAAATAATTTGTTAGATAAATCAAAAGGGTTTTTCCCAACATATTGTAATATTGTTTGTACTGGAAGGGTGTTACATATAGAAACGACCTCTGAAGTGTACAAGATCACCCCTCATTGAAGGGTGTTACATATAGATACTCCTCGTAGATTTTGGTATCAGATATGGACACCAGTGTGATCTGCATGTCCTCCATCATCCGAACCAACTCCATGGACATCAACTAGGGCTCTGAATCAGACGTACTAGCTCTCTTACTGAGTGCATCCACCAATGTATTCGCTTTCTCGGGGTGATAGTGCACAATGTATTGATAATCACAAAGGAACTCTACCCACTGTCACTGCCTGAGATTCAGGTCCTTTTGCGTATCCACGTACTTCAAATTTTTATGATCCGAGGAAATCTCGTAAAGCACGCCATATAGGTAGTGCATTCATACTTCCACCCATTCCCCATTTCTAACCTAGTCGGTACATCATCAAGTCTACGAGTATAATAGTTATTTCACTCAATCTCGATTATTCCTTGAATTTAAAATCTCACCTGATTAACAATCAGTATATATATATATAAGGTTGACACTCTTATTTGTAAGTATCTAACAAATAAAAATATAGACTCATCTTTAGAGATCATAATATGTTTATGGAACATTAATTCCTCTAATTTCATGACATCGTCGTCCACATATCGTTTGTGGCAAAGTTTTAATCATGATTCTAGGATCCACAAAATGACCACCAATTGAAATTGAGGCTAATTCAATGATATTCAATCATAATTTTGTGTTCTGGGTTATATGGGTCATCCTTTCCAAGGTTCTTAAGAATTTTTATTCATGAATCCTCCAATCATAACGTTATTATATTTATAGTTGACATCAATAAATCATTTACCAGTTAATCATTTAATAATGGACTTGATTTATAAGGTAAAAATTATTCTAGAACCCAACTGATTTGTCACAAGCCCAACCTTTATTAGGATTTGACTTTTGTTCCAAACATTTATCCCATTTCAAAATGTGTACATTGGCAATCGTTGTCAATTCCCAAAAAAATTACGAATCCTTATGATGACAATTTTAATGGTCATATGATTCAATTTCGAGATTATCTGTGTAATGTTCAAGTACTCATACATAGAATTCGAATTTCTTACACTTAGAATATTAACCACTTAATTCTATGTCTTCTGTGGT
This sequence comes from Dactylorhiza incarnata, assembly GCA_033032865.1. Classification (NCBI taxonomy): domain Eukaryota; kingdom Viridiplantae; phylum Streptophyta; class Magnoliopsida; order Asparagales; family Orchidaceae; genus Dactylorhiza; species Dactylorhiza incarnata. Next base: position 9,528,934 of record JAWHQI010000068.1, read on the forward strand.
TCATTATATTTCCAAGGTCATTAAATAACTAAAAGAGCGATGTTAAACGCAGGTCAGTTTTGGCTATATGCAGACCACCTTTTTTTTTTTAAAGACCGATGTTAAACGCAGACTGATTTTAGCTATGTGCAAGCCACAATTTTTTAAAAAAAGATATCATTTTTACTTTTAAAACTTCAGGAAAAATGATTCAAGTAATTTAATACTTCATGTATTATGAGTTTTTTCCTTCCTTGCAACCATGTCGCCAAGGAGTTTACTCGTTTCTCCTAGTCTGAGGTGTTTTTAAATTACAATTGGCCTAAAGCTATTCATGGGTATTTGCTACGGCGATGGCGACGGCGGCGATGGTGACGATCGCGATGTCGTCGGCGATGGAGGCGATGGCGGCAATGGAGGCGATGGTGGCTATGGCGGTGATGGCAGCCATGGAGGCCATTGCGGCGATGGCAGCTATGGAGGCGATGGTTATACTTCGGGTAGTTACGTCGCTAGTGGGGGTTCTTAGGATAATCACACCCCCCATGGATGGGGTGCAGTTAGCACCTTTAGGGATACTCCATCAATAGCTCTCCCAAATTTACTGACGAAACAGTGACATTCAACGTAACCTCGCACGCATGATATTTTACTTACTTATTTTATGAATGCAATTTTGCTTGGTGATTTATTAAGGAAAATATTAATTTGATTTTTGATTATGGTATGTAAATATGAATTTTGGCATGCATGAATAATTTTTTGGCCTGCATATATCTGCGGCCTGCATATAGCCAAAACTGGCCTGCATTTAACATCACTCTAACAAAAATTATCATTGATCCATGTTTCCCGAGTCTTCGCCTCCTAACTTCTAACTCAATTCGAAATCAAATTCTGCAATCACACCCTCTTATTTGTCATCACACTATCCCGGTCTAATTCACTAATTCGTGTCATTTACTCTCTCATGATTTTTGTCAATCCAATTACCTTATGATGTTTCTTGTTACTCATTAGGGAAAACAAGACAGCTTGTTACGCGACGTGTTATCTTTTTTGTTTACACAAAATATCGAGAGTCTCTCAATAGCTTATGTCAACCTCCTAATTTTCAAAAGTAGGATGGATAAAGCTCGGCCAACATTCAAGTTTATATCAAAATATTAGTTCATGATTCTTGTTATTTACCCTCGATGTATTCCAGAAGCAATATGTGTAATGATCATTGAGTTGATCTTTCCTTTTAGGTATGTTTTAAGACTCATAATGATGTTCTAATGGTGAAAAGATGTGAGGGCATTAAGTTTTTAAGACCTCCATGTTAATGTATGGTTTTCCCAATACATAAAGAAATAATGCATGCCCTAATAATCTTGGGATGAGTTTCTTTCACCCAAGGATATAGATATTCTATGTATGTGCACAGTCCTTAGGGGCATAGGTCCTCGACTTAGAATTCTACTAACTAAGTTCTTGCATCAGTGTTTTCAAGATAGCCTCTGGACCTCTTGATTTAATATGAGTTGAACGTGGGGTTTATTAGAGGCTAGTAATTGTTAACAATTGATTTATAACTAAACAATTGAAATTACTGAGATACCTGCAATATCCTCCTCTGGGTTCCTCGGTTGAGCTGGGTCCAAAGAGAAGACCTGATTGTGAGCAGGCCTGTGATTTATACAATGAAATCTTTGGTCACGACCTTGTATTTGACCAAGACCTCAGGCTGGCTGTACAGGTGGAGGTGGATGGAGTTTTCTCCATCTCTGGAGGCAATAAGCCCATATGTGTCTTGGCTGCCAACATCGATAGTAGACCTCTTGAGGGTGTGATCTCTCTTCCTGCCTAATGTTTGGATGATAATGTCTTTTGCCTCTTTGATTCCCTATCGCTCTGCCACTCTTGCGGTGGTCTCTTCTCCTACTCCCTTCACCATGGGGTGGTCTGGCTCTAGCTTTTTCATAATCTCGATGATGTTGTCGAGATTACAGTTGGCTGTGAGGATTAAGTTGGGTTATGAAGGCATCTATTATAGTTGTCCATGTCTGAGGGACAAAATTCATCGGGGGCTACACAAGGGAAGATAAGGTTTTATTGATAGGTTGGCCTAATCTCATCATTAGTGGACAATTTCGTGAGATTTCCTATATGGGCACACCATTGCTTTCGCCGCTTGTTTGTTCGCAATGTAAGCTGGAGCAAGGTTGCCCAAGGTTAGTGGACTTCTTCTACATGGATCGAAAGTCAGCTTAGTTGATACCAGTTTGTAAGACCCCCTTTTTTGCTTTTGTTTTTCGGGTCTTACACTAAGAACCACCGTCTTGCGGCGACACCAACTCACGGGCTGGTCGCCACTACAAGACGCTGATGCTGTCGATTCAAACATCCAGGCCAACCATGATTCACAGAGTAATTAAAGGAATTAATGACAAAGTCTACAAAATTACCACATTACATATAAATAATCAAAAGAAAGAGTCAACAAATGAGATGAATATAGTACAAATAAATGATATGGCTTAATCCCGATACATCAACTCCTCACTGCAAGTCACTCGCAGAAGTAAAACTAAAACTCAACACTCACTACGATGGTTGTTACTGTAAGTACTAGCCAGGGATGGATCACCTCATCATACGTGTCCCTCCTGGTTTGTTGGTCCTGCTACTCCTATTTGTTATGCCACATCCGTCCATTAGTCAAAAAGACTAAGCGGATTCCTCATCCCCTACCTCAGTGACACCCAGGCACCGGACAGGAGGATAGATAAAGAAAGGACATCAAAGCAGTATGTAATCAAGCAGGTGACGGTGGTCCTAGGTAGAAGGTAGAAGGTACAAGTATGTAAAGTAAAGATACAAGGGCCTACTTTAACCGTTCTACTATAATATACATGTATGTAAATAAAGGCAACAGTAAGTAATGAGAGAAAGCAACTAACTACTAGCACAAAAATAACTTAACTTATATAAATGCCCATACAAATATATAAGTTAAGAGTCATTCTAACATAAGAAACTCATCGTATAAAATAGTCCATACTTGTTTAAAAGATGAGGGTCTTGTTGTATGCAATGATGTGTATGTTATGCGGTGCAATGACTATGAAATGACATCATACTCATGCAACTCACACACTCGGCTATGTACGTAGATACCTTTCAGTTCCAACTTTTTGAAGGTAGCTAACCTCTCGGGCATCCCCGTCGTGGTCAAACAGTGGCAGAGGAGTGGACGTCTCCTCACCTCAGTGAGTATAACACACTACCAGACCTAGGCCCTAATGTACGGCACCAATCCTTGGTACTCATGAGCTCCTGAGTACTCCTACTGGATCCATTGAAATCAGGCCTTTTACAAGGCTAAGGGTGGGGTTATTAAGGAATGTGTCCCATCGGATGCGCAGTAAAACAACATGGCCCTCTAAACACCTACCATTTATCGAGTCATCATACTTCCATCGGTGTGTCGACTGGGTTAGTTCCAACAACATTCTATGCACGTACACAAATGTATCATCTCTATCATCTGAGCCTCCAGCTCATGGGGCTAACCAGCCACTACTACATATTCACCGAGTCTATTACTCGCAGGATCAACCCATCCTTCATGAACACCAAGTTTATAGCTCCAATTACTGACTTGTCTTTATCTCTATGTGTTACCATTCACCATAAATTTGTGTGTGCAAATCCCATATTTAATCAAATCTTTTTCTAGGTTTTAGTTATACTCAGCAGTTTATGGTAAATCTTGGACTTCCCGAGGTCTTCCCTGTGAAGGGCTCGCAGTGGTACTAGGAGGTATGTTCGGCTAACACCCCAAACCTCCCTTTCTCAAGATATTTACATTTATTGGTGGCTACCCATTTTAAAGGACCCGCTTCCTCTCTAGTTGCTTTGTAATCTTAGGTGGATTAAAAGTGCGTTGATTTTCTTGAATTCCAACACAACCCTTTCTTAGTGACTGAATACATCTCTACCCGTCATCACTTATCACTCACTAAGGTTCCCAATCAAATATTCATTACACTTCATCTTTGCTGGTAATCATATAACTTCATAATTCCCTTAATAGGTGCTTTACTAAACACACCCCAAATCATACTTAAGTATTGACCACAGGGTAAGATGCTCCACATTTCAATCCCTTATTTTCCATAGTTGATCCAAGGGTATTGGGTCCTTGTACGTTGTCTAATGGTGTCTAAATCACTAAAGACACTTTTGGCTATTCGCAGACCAACTTAGATTCTAAGTATAATATAAGACCCTCATGAAGCATCTATGTAATCCTTATGTACAAATGACCTATAATTAATTCCATAGGTTCTATATGAGATATGATGTCATTTCATTCTGATTTGACCATTTCTGATTATAAGACCTAATTATTTACAATTACATAATTTATAGGTGATTTCTAAATTACACATGAAATATAATTTTTCTGATGTCTAAATAATCCACAAAACTTTCTAAAGATTTGCTAAGGTCTAAAATGTACTTGTACAGAGATTGACAATTTTCCATTTTCATTTAGTCACAATAAATAATATTACATTAATTAGGACTTTTTCAACATTTACAAAGGATCTATGTGATTTCATCATCTAAAAATTAAAGCAAAATTTCCAAAGTATATATTTGATCAAAAATGTGTTGTAATTGATTTTCATAATTTTCTAGATAGATTTATTCATGTAAATTAAATTTGATAAAAATATCAATAAACCACAAATGTACTAAAACAAAATAATTTCATCATCAATAAATTCTCAAAAATTCTCCAGAGGTTCTATATGTTCGAACATGTGCTCTAACAAAGATTTGTATTTTTCTAACGCTAATTTCTACCAATAATAAACAATTCTCCAAAATAACAAATTTCAACATTAGAAGAACTAGTGAATATCATCAACCAATAATTATGATAATTTTTTCAAAGGTTCATATTGGTCTAAAATGTATGATGACTTATTTTAACATTTTAAAAAAAATCATTTTGTCACATAAATATCACTTATTTCAAAAAGGTGACAAATCAAATAAACGATATTCAGAGGGGAATAACAACTTCCAAACTTCTAATAAAATTTCCTAAGGTGTACTTTGGCCTATGTAGGCCTGCAAGTTGAGTTGAGCCAGCTTGAGAGCTCGATGAGCCAGCTCGAAAAAAACTTAACTCGAGTTCGAGCATGTGGAGCTCGAGCCTGCTTTCAAGCCAAGCTCGAGAATAATTAACCTTGTTCACGAGCTGACGAGCTTTTTTCATTTAATAATATATTATATTATTATTAGTAACTAATATTTTAAAACAATCTAATATTATAACATATTAAAAATGTATTATATTTGTTTGTGAGGCCGTGAGACCGTGACTCCAGCATCCGTGTTTATTGGATTTCATTTTATTTCTTGTGTTCTCACCAGTCACCTCCCTCGACTGCTCAAGTCTCCATCGGCGCTAATTTAGGGTCCATTCGGATCGCGGGTTTTGGTTTTGAATAATTAGAATTCAGTAAAAATCAAAACCAGCAGGTTTTGGTTTTCTTGAATTCCAATTATGTTGTTTGGCTGCAGGAAGGTTTTGAGCTGCAGGAATTGGAATTGGACAATTTTGTTGTTCGGATGTAGGATAGAATTCATCCGCAGGAATTGAATGAATCTTAAAAAACTATTCATCCACATGAATTGAAACAAATTTCCCATGATTATCTGTAGTACAACCCATACATTACTTTTGAGATAATTTTTGTATGCAACTGAAAATAGAATTGATAAATATTTTTTATTATTGATACAGATGATTATTGATACACCTGGTTATGTATACAACTGAAAATGGCATGGTATTTTTACTTAACAGGAAAATTCTATGACTATTGAAACTGAAGAAGAATGAATCATGCAGGGATGTGTATACATTGCATGTAAGAACAGTAAAAAAAATTAAAAAAAATCACCTCTGGCTTTTAATACAGAGTATTTGATCATCATCCATCTGTGAATATAAAAAGTGTTAAAATAACTATTCATATGAAGCTTTGAAGAAGAACAAAAACTTTATTCAGAAAACAGATACTGATGAAATCATAGAAAAGAGAAAAAATTGCAACAATAGGAAAAGTAGCGGATCTGAATCTCTCGGAAGACATAAAGTGGGGAAGAAGGGGATTAGTTTAAGAACCTCTTTACAGGGGAAGACCTCAGAGAATCCTTGCTTGGTTTTCGCTGGGAGAAGTAGGAGGAGGAGGAGGAGGTGCAAGATTAGCAGCGAGGAGGAAGATGGAGAGGAACATGGAGAGGAACATGGAGAGTAAGATGTAGAGGAAGAAGAGAACACAAGGAACTTATAACTGGTAGGAAGCTCAAACGAGATTGGCGCGGCGAGAGGAAGGAGGCGATCTCGCCACAGTCGTTGCAGCGGCTTGCGGTCCAAAACCTATAGATTTAGGTAAGAAATGGGGAAAGCTTAAAATGAAAACATAGGTTTTAACCAATTCCAATTCCGCCCTCAAAACCCTCCAACCGAACAAGGGTTTTGTTTAGTTTAAACCCAAAACCAAAACCTGTGGTCCAATTCCGTCTCTCTATGCCTCCTCGCTGGTCCTCGCCTCCTCGCAACCTCGCTGCTCCTTGCCTCCTCGCTTTGTGCCTCCTCTTAGCTCTGTGCCTCCTCGTAACTCTGTACCTCCTCGCAACTCTGTGCCTCCTCGCTGCTCCTTGCCTCCGTCGCTCATCCTTACCGCCATCTTTCTCCTCTGGTGGTCGTCTTTCTCCTTTGTCGGTCGTCCTCAAATTTGTAAGCTTTCTTTTTGTATTATTTTTTCTTCCTCATCTTTTCGATCCTTTTTTTTTTGGGGGGGGGGGGGGGGGGTTGATCTGCAGATGTCGGAACTATATTCATAGAATTGAAGTCAAGAAGAATAAACACTTATTTTTTAATTTATCAGGTGATAAAATGAGAGATATACTTTATATTTAGGTGAGAAAAGTGTTGAAATGTAATCAAGACATCAGCATTAATAACCTTGATCATCTGCAAAGCAATCCAGAAGAATATTAAGCCACCGAAAGCTACTTCCCAGGAAATACCTGACTCCATCCCAAACTCTCTTGAAGAAAGCTATTTAGTGATCCTCTGTCATTGTTAATTTGCAAGTTGTATTTTATCCTTTCTGTCCTTTTCTCATCGTGTAGCTTTATAAATAGAGCTACAGTTGTAAGGGTCTGTAAGGGTTTTTGCTTTTTATTTTCATTTAGTTCAGCAAGCTCCAAGGTTGATGTAGTGTTGAAATTTTCCTTTTCAGTGATCTATATATGCTCAGTAGTACCGCCTACTTTTTCCATTTATTTTGTACTCTATTTTTCTACAAAAAGGGTGTCAGCCTATTTCATTCTGCTGGCACATAATTTAGATTTTGATTTTTCCTTCATTTATTATGCAATATATCATCATCATAAGGCTAAAGTGTTAGCAGACTGAGGGAGTTCAGTACATGCAATATATTTTAGATTAATGAAGAGTATTTTAGCTCTTAACCATATTTTAGTTTTTAACTATATTGACTTCCTAAACCAGGAAGATGAAGAGTATTTTAATTTTTAACAATTAGCTACACATGAAATTTGAATGTACAACTTGACAAATGAAATCCATGGAAGCTCTTTCAATCGTCTGAGTACTCCAAAAAAACACATGCAACCCAGGAAGATGTCGGTTGGGCTCCACTCTATCTTCCAAATTATTCCATGCTCAAAACAATAAAAATTCATAATATTTTAAGCCTCTAATAGCTTATTTTGTAATAGTTGGGCTCCACTCTATCTTCAGTTCTATTACTTTACTATTCCGTGCCCAATTATTTTGGAAAATTTTCTTTTTTCTTCTCCTAAAGGAAGAAATTTCCCAAGTCATTTCATGAATTATTTTTACAGTTTATCTAGCCTCCATTTCCAAGACATATGTGATGTTTTGTGCTCAGTTGCTCGCTGCTTGTGTTCAATTCTAAATTAATTTTGTGCTTCTGAATTGTAAGGTAGACCTTAATGAACTTCTGTGCTGAGGGAAATTTAATGTTTCATTCATTAACTATACTTGCTTGTAGATATAATAGCTAATTGTTGATTTTTTTATTTTAGATATGGACTCTGTAGGAGATTCTACTAGTTCGATTATGCAGAGTCACGAGGAAGTTGTTCAAAGAGTAATTGGTGATATGGATTCACTTGCAGATGAAGTGGGAAACAAAAGTAGTGCGGATACTCTTGCAACAAGTTCAAAAATAAAGGAGGGCAGTGAAGATGTACTACAAAAGGCTAAAAGACAAAAGAAATCATCCATTTGGTCTGAATTTACAGAAGATAAGGATAAATATGGCTTAATAAGGATTTCTTGTAATCACTGCAACAAAAACTTTGCCAAATCAATAACCACTCCAACAACTCAGTTTCATAGACATCTTCAAAATTGTGCTGCACATCATACATCAAAGGCCGATAAGGAGAGATCAACTCAAACTCAAACACAATTAGGCTTTGTATCATCTATAGTGGATCCATCTTCTTTTCCTGCGTTATATGGTGGAAAAGTTGATATGGAAATCATGAACGAGATGGTTGCTAACTGGATAATGATGCATGAGCACCCATTCTCTATTGTAGAGGAAGAGGGATTCAATTTGATGTAAAGGCATGAAATACCAGAGTGGAAAAGCATTTCAAGGGCAACAACGACAAATTATTGTGTGAACTTATATGAGATGGAGAAAAAGAAGTTGAAAGTGTTATTGAAAATGTGACTAAAATAAGCCTCACTACGGATTGTTGGAAATCAAAAAATCAAAGGATCAAGTATATGGTAATCATTGGATTGATCAAAACTGGCAGTTACAAAAACGTGTGCTCAACTATGCTCACATTCCACCCCCTCATCAAGGTCTTGAGATTGCAGATGTTATATGGCGGTGCTTAAAAGATTGGGTAATAGAGAGTACGATTCAAACAATTTCATTAGATAAAGCATCAGCTAATGATGCAGCTATAGAGACGAAAATTATTATATGATTGAGAAGGATCAAATTAGAGGTGAAAGAAATATTGATGTTTTGGAATGGTGGAGGGTCCATGCTCTAAAGTAGAATATTTTATCGACATTGGCCAGGGATATTTTAGCAATTCCCATTACATCAGTTGCTTTTGAGGCTACCTTTAGTGTTGCTAGTAGAGTTATTGATAAATATCGTGCTTCATTAAAGATGGGCACAGTTCAAGTTCTGATGTTTGGAGGGGATTGGTAGAGAAAATGTTTTGGGATTAAAAAGAAGACTAAGGTAAACTAATCAACTATAATATTTTGTCTGTAAAAAAATATCTCTAATTATGATTTTTAAAACTTATGTCTTGTATTGCAAAGCGAGAAGAAAGCAGTGCAAGTATTACTTCCAGTTGACAATGCCTCTTTGAAAGGATAATTAAACTACGATTCTATGAATGGTCCTTCCATTCTTATCTACTCTGTTGCGAATTGTGATCGTATTTTTATACTGTTTTGAAACTTTTGTTAGCATCATGAAGATCAACTTATTTATGCACTATTTTGCTTAGATTAGCTTTTGTTCTATAAGGGTAAATTGAACTTATTTATGCACTGTGTGGAGGGAATTGGCTTTATCAAGGTAATTATTTAAGTATGTATGATGTGTACCTTGCCTGTACTTAAAATTTACATGTCCACTGTAAATGGGTGAAACTGTATGCCAAATTGCCAATAATGAGGAAAAATTACCAGTATTCTTTACTGGGAATAGCTATCTATACCTTAAGCTACCATTTTTTGTTTGTGCATGAATTTAAAATAAAAAATTCTTTACTGGAATAACTTGCTAATGATGTCAACTTATACGTATTTTGTATTAAACTATATAGTCCGATGATTATTTTCTATTTCTAAATTCATATAATTTGTTTATGGTTTGTATAGTCCATATAATTTGGATTCATGACTATATCATTTGGATGATTGGATCTGTTTCAGTTTTGATAAACCTCATATTACTGTGTTTTCTAATCGAGCTTCTGGTTGCTGAATAATTTGTTAAAAAGTTTATACTGGTATGGGGTGGGGATTGCTGTATGGGACATGCATTATGCATATTTATAATAATATAATGTATTTGATCTCGTATTATTTATGAAAATTGAAAAAGTTGAAACATTCCATATGAATGATTTTTTTGCAAAAACTTGAACTTGAGTCGAACTCGTCGAGCTCGAGTTGAGCTCGAGTCGAGCTCGTCTAGCTTGGCAAGCTCACTGAGCTCGAGTCGAGCTAGGACCTCGTTAGACGAGCTCGAGCCATTTAAAATAAGCTCGTCGAGCTCGAGCTTGAGCCAGCTCTTTTTGATGAGATCGACTCGAGCTTGACTCATTTGCAGGCCTAAGCCTATGTAACCATATTCCAGAGTTTGAGATTTTTCCTAAGAAATTTGGTCACAAAATTCCACCAATTTAAATATGTAGCCTATTTAAATTACATATAAAACTGTAGGAAAATTTCACCCAAAATTTTCCAAATTCTCAGAGATGATACATAATCGTATTACTTGCATGCCCCAAATTGCATGGCATTCATCAATGGAATATTGAAAAATTCATAAAAACATGAAATTGTGGTACATGCACACCATGCCCTAACATTTACCAAACTTGCATGTGAGATATCTCATCATGCACAATTCCAAGTGGTCCAAAATTTTATCCAGGTACCTTTCTTGACCAATACCATCCATAAAATATTTGAGTGGGTTTGAGGTCTCTTGATAGATCTATCACATGCATGCACTATTAAATTATTTTTAAAACTATAGAAATATTTTCTCCAAAAATCCAATTTTTGGACAGCATGTGAATCCCATAATATTACATGGATGGTAAACATTTCAGCTCATTTGGATGAGTCAAACGATGGGGGCAAACAGATTTATGTCTAAGGCTCAAATTGTACACCCTACACTAAAACAGGTGTTCAGTGAGTTACAGTGCACCAAATGTCATGGATCCAATTTTCATGTGTAGCTAAGACATAGATCTACATTTTTCATTTATAATGTGTAGCAAAGACATAGACTTTTCTTAGTTTAGGCTCTAAGTTACTTAAATAATTATTTGAATCTACTACATAAATGTGTAACATAAATATTAAATCATTTCATTTATAATCTAAGGTCTGTAGATATCATACAGGCCCAGATCCAACGGCCAAAACTTCAGACCAAATTATTGGCTAACTTCCAGACCAAATTATATGCCACCTGGGCACCTTCAAAGTCGGACACAACCAGCTCCACCTCCGTCGAGGTGGGGCCTATTGAATGGTGCTGAATTGCCGACCGGAGGTGGCCGGAGGAAGGATTGGTACATGGGAAAAGTCGGCGAGAAGACAAGCCAATTTCAAGCTTTATTTGAGCTCGTTTTGGCTCGAATCAAATCCCTAATTATCTAGATTTATACACTAAGGAGGGGGGAAGGAAACCTGCCTGAGATTAAGCCCTTTGCCTGAGATTTACTCGGATCACCTTTGTAGCGCCCTTGCTTTTGATAATTATTTTAAATGTCTTTAATTTTGGCGTGAGGGATTTACTATTTTGGGTGTGTCGTCATTCGGAGTTCACGTAAATAAATCTCAGGCAATATGGATATAAAATGATTAGTGCATATACTTTTATCTTGGTCCTATAAGTGAGTATATAAAATATATAAAATTATTTGGTGCTTGGGAAAATGGCTATAAAATGTTGTATGTATGTACAGATGATAAGTAGTTTTATATAACTTTTTAGTCAAAATTTTAGTAATTATTTAATATGAATTTTTCTCTTTCATGTCAATTTTAGGTTATAAATAGCTCTTTTATAAAATTTGATTCTAATTTAGCTTATGTTTATTTTTGCAGAATTTTGGGACAAAATTGGGAAAATTTGTATTACACGCCCCCAGTCACGCCCGTGACCAGGGGCTTGTAACCTGAATACCAGTCCAGAATTGATGCCGCGCAGTTTGAGCTTGCCACAGCAAGTCATGCCCCTAGTCATGCTCGTGACCTAATGGTCACGCCCGTGACTTGGGGCGTGTAAACATTGGATCCTGCCAGCGGAGCTGCCGTAGAGAAGTGGAGATGCCGTCAAGAAATCAACACAAGTCACGCTCGTGACCCAAATGTTATGGCCGTGACTTTCCCGCGTGATCCCTGCTCGTCGCCGCATCGCAATCATGCCCACACTGCATTTAATGAAGCCGCTAGATTACATGCCCGTGATCCACATTACCTGGGCATGTAAAGTCCTTTTTCGACGCGTCGTCACGCAAGACCCACGCCAATGTCGGAGCAGAGATGAACAGTGCTTACACACACCCCCAGTCACGCCCGTGACTGGGGACGTGTAACTTGGAATTTTTTTCTTATAAATTCCAGAGCTCTCCTTAAGTCCATGGTTTAGAAATTTGGAGAGGGGAGGTGGTTCTAGAGCTGTTATTGACCTTTTTCATGCTTTTGTTCATGTCTTTTCATTTCATGTTTTCTCTCTTTTCATGTCAAGTAATGTTATTATTTTTTTCCTTGCAATAGCCTAGATTAAGCTTGTAATCTTTTCATTTCTAATATTGTAACCCTCTTTAAGGCTTATAATATTTTTTATTTCAATAAATTTTAGTTTGCTCTCTTTCATTCTCTCTTTCTAATTTAGTTAATTTCTCCTTAATGCACTTTAATTTTTCTCTCTTTTTCCCCTCCACCATGATTTACTAATTCTCATTAGTGCTTGATTGAAATGATCTGAGGATGAGATAATTAAGATATGATTTTCTAGCTCTCTTTTTCTGTTTTTGTAATTACTTGATTTATCCTTTATTTTTAATTAGTGAAACCATATTGTCGATATATGGTTTTTGCTTATGTTTTCATACATAGCTAGCAGAGAGGCTCAAAGCATGAATCGATCACTCAAGGGTAAAGAGAGTTGCATGCAACCCTCGAGAGAGGATGACGTAAATCTCCTGGATTGGAGTTAAATCCATTAGAGGGGTTCATAACGTAAAGAAAGTTTTAGGTAATCGATTATAGAACGAGAGTTCGGTTGATTTTTCCTAAACTTAGTTAGGCATTTCCCTCGAGAGAGGCATGTTCGAGCTTCGGGAACCTCCACGGTCAAGTAGTTTACTTAAATGGAATTAGAATTATTTTCTGCCTTCTCTTAATTATTCTCACTCCAAGGTGACTTTAGATTTAGCACTAATCCTTTTTACCATCATTTAAACCTTCTTTAGTTTGCAATTTATCTCTTTTAGCAAAATAAAACAAATCCCTAAAAAAGATTAGATAAGATAATAGTGACCTCCTCGAAGTAGAAGTAATCAACGCGCCCCGAGGAATACAACCTTGGTATTTTCAAAATATCCTATACTATAGACGATAAGGTACACTTGCCTTTATCTAATATAGTTTTGGACAACATCATCAATCTCTTCGCTTTTTCATTTCTAAATCTCTAAGCGGCTAAGCGATCAATTTTCATGTCAAGTTTTTGGCGCCGTTGCCGAGGATTTTTGGCGCCGTTACTAGGGACTTTGCGTAGATATTTATAAAAGAGGGTAGCTATTAATTTTATCATGTTTCTTTTTATATTATTTTACTTTTTCTAAATTCAGGAAAAAAAAAATCTTAAAGGTGTAATCTAAAATCTTGGAAAGGGACATTTGGGTTATCATCCCATCTTATCTCCTAGTAACGTTGAGAAGCCTTCACGGGGTATACCTCAGGAAGTCCAAGACAAACTTAATCCGCCTAAAAGAAAAAAAATATAATAATCAAGTTTTCCTCTTTCTTTCTTCTTATTTTTATTATTCTCTCTTTTCACTTTTTCTCTTTCTTTTTTCTCTTTCTTCCTTTATAGTGTATGACCCGAGGTAGTGCTTCGAATATTCCTTTTGATCCAGAGATCGAGCAAACCCTTTTGCGGCGCCATCGTTCTCGTGATCAGGATATACATTTAGAATTCAAAGAGTCAATCGCGGACACTAACACAACAAATATGAATCTAAATCTTAATCTTCCTAATCCTAAGCTCCAAATCCTAACGAGGCTCAGCAAAGGACCATGTCTTATTATGTGCGGCGGAATATGGAAGGCACACGGTCAAGTATTGTTCGGCCTGCGGTGGCGAACAATAACTTTGAGATCATGTCCAACATCATACAAATGGTGCTGCAATCAGTGACCTTCGATGGTCAGCCGGACGAAGATCAAAACTGTCATATTTCTAATTTTCTCAAAATCTGCGACATGATTAAAATCAATGGCATCACCTCTGATGACGCCATTCAATTATGTCTTTTCCCTTTTTCTTTGCGATCTAAGGACAAGCAGTGGTTGGGCTCACTTCCTAGGGAGTCCATCACTACATGGGCCGATATGGCAGAAAAATTTCTCACTAAATATTTCCCGCCTGCAAAGAACGCCAAAATGTGAAGGGATATTGCATCATTTATGCAAATCGACTCGGAGACTCTCTATGATACATGGGAGCGCTTCAAGGATCTTTTGCGTAGATTCCCTCACCACGCACTTCCCACTTGGCAACAAGTGCAAATCTTTTATAATGGCTTGAATTTCCAAACTAGGCAAATGAATGATGCGGTCGCCGAGGATATATTAAATAGAAAGACCCTGGAGCCTGCTTAAGAGCTTTTTGAAGAAATGGCCATGAATGCTTATCAATGGAATTTGCCCCGAGCACAGCCTAATAAGCGAGCCGGTATTTTTGAAATATACGCTACTTCTAATTTAGCTTTACAGGTTGAGCGCTTAACAAAGCAAGTGGCAGAGATGTCTGCTTCCTCCGCCACTCCTCGTTGAGCTAATAATGTTTTAATCGAAGAGCAGGTTGGCTACATGGGAAATCCTCCTCGGCCTTCCTATAACCCAAACTCCGCTCCGTACAACAACACCTACAATGTGGGTTATCGAAACCATCCAAATTTCTCATGGAGCAACCAAGGAAATGCTCAGCGTTCTGTGAATCTCAATCAACCCCCCCCCCCCCAATCAACTTCTTAACTTAACTCCCCCTCCAAACTTTAATCCAGTCGGTTTTCCACCGCAACAGCAAAAGCCCTCTCCATTTGAAGAGGTCTTTGCAAAATATGTTGCTACAAATGAATCGAACATCCGGAACCTTACCGGATTGATCAAAAATTTAGAAAATAAAGTGGGGTAGATAGCAAAAATGTTCTCCAAGTGTCAGCAAGGAGATCTACCAGGAAATACAGAGCAAAATCCAAGGGAAAGCGTGAATGTGATAACTCACTGCAGTGGAAAGGAGGTGGCTTAAAACAGAACGAACCCAAGGTAACTACTTCTCCTCCTCCTACTCATATTTTATCTTCAAATTTTCCCGCTACGCTAGCTCCACACGCTTCTAGTTCAAATATTATGTATCCATCTAAGCTTAGGAGCGAGTGCACCGAGAAAAATTACAAAAAGTTTTTAGAAATTTTAAAACAAATTCATATTAATGTACCCTTCTGCGAGGCTATCTCTCAAATGCCGAAGTATGCAAAATATCTTAAGGATTTGCTCTCCAATAAGAAGATATTTCGCATATTTCCATAAACGCAGAATGCTCCGCAGTTATACTTAACAAATTTCCCCAAAAAGCAAATGACCCGGGACGGTTCTCCATCCCATAGCTGATCTTAAAGCAAGTATAAATATCATGCCTTTTTCATTATTCAAAAAGTTAGGTCTAGGAAATCCTAGGCCCACCTGAATGAGTATTCAACTCGCAGATCGTTCATAAAAGTATCTGGTAGGGATAATGGAGGATGTGCCCGTTAAGGTTGACAAGTTCAACTTCCCGGTGGACTTTGTCATTCTTGATATCGAAGAGGATGCCGAAGTGTTGGATCTTACGGTTCCCTTAGAGGGGGGTGAAGAAGGGTTTTATGGAATTTAGATCTTAATTAAATTTATCAAAATTTGGGACTGAAGTTTCAGAATTTTTTATAGAAAAAATATATTTTAATATCTCAGATAAGGGAAACAGGACTTTTTCCTTAATGTTGCTAACGCATGGCGTTAGGTGTTAACGCTGGGCGTTAGCTCTTCAGAAAATTAATTTGCTAGAATTATGTCAATGAGATTTTACTAATGAAAACATTAATGAAAAACAATTCCAGAAAATCAGAGATAATTAAAACATGATTATTGTATTTCAAAGATAATTAAACAAATGTTAATTTTAATACATTAATGGAATAGAAATTAAAACATTCTTGAAGAGGAAATAAAATCAATTGAATAGAACATTAAAGGACATGATTTTATTTCATAATAAATTGAATACACAAATGTTTAATTTCTATAACGCTAGAAATCAGAGGCGTACAAAGTAAAACAATTTTTCCTTTTCTATACCGACTTGTATCCCCACAAACTGGTTGGCTTTAGCTTATCCTTCCCCGGATATGGCCTCAAGCCACTCTAGCCAATCCTTCCCCAGATATGGCCTCAAGCACCCCTAGATCTAATCACCTAGACCTAGTCGCCAACATAAGGCGAATTCCTCCCTAAGTCCTACCCAGACCTAGTTGCCAACACAAGGTGAATTCACCCACAGAATCCTTCCCGGAATCCGACGTTCTTCCCGAATGATTTCTCCACACAAATTACAAAGAGAATAAAAAAAAGATTACAAGATAAGCAAAGAGAAACTCCCCAAGAAATTCTGAAGGTGAAGATGAAGTCGATGTAGATGTTGGCATTCTTGAAACGATCATCCTTTGTATAGGATATGCGTTGTAGACCATCTCCTTCAAAATTCTCTTTAGATCTTCATGTTAGCCCAAGGGAGATCTCTTAATTGCTGTACACGAACCTCTCTCCAAAGAATCAGAATTCTGGAATAATCACCATATAGAATGAGAGGGGCTGTACTTTAAAAAGCCATGGGAGCTAACACGTGGCGTTAAGGATTAACGCCGACGTTAGTGAACATGCAAACCGTCGGGATCGTGTAAATCGCCGGGATCATGGCAAAACCAAATTTTGTTGAACGAAACTAATTTCGTGAAACGCGCCTTTGTCGAACGCTCCAATTTGTTGAGCGCAAGTAAGTTCATCGAGCGCAATGAGTCGAGCGCAATTTCATCGAGCGCAGGCAATTTCATCGAACGAAACTCCAAATTTGTCGAATGCAGGTTGTCGGGCATAATTTCATCGAGCGCAAGCTAATTTCGTCGAACGGAACTCCAAGTTCGTCGAACGCAGCTTGTCGAGCACAATTTCGTTGAGCACAGGGAATTTCGTCGAACGAACTCCAAGTTCGTCGAACGCAGATTCGTCAACATCAACTCGACGACATTCCTCCTCTTGTTAACGTTGGGCGTTAACTACTAACGCGGGTGTTAGCTCTCTTTTGTCGACCGCAGATCGACGGATTTGTTCTCGACGGAATTCCTTCTCAGCGGATTACTTCTCAACGGAAGTTAACGCGGGGCGTTAACAACTAACGTGGGGCGTTAGCTCTCTTTCGAGAGAGTCATCTCCATTCAGTATACTATTCATAGGGATGTGTAGCTATAGTTCCTGTACAACCTACATACTATAAACACACAAAATACAAGATCAAATACAACACGGTATTTGTTATTCTCAAACCAAGAGATGCAGAATATAGGCTCCAACAATCTCCCCCTTTTGATAATAACAAATACCTGTATGAGAAATTAGTGAGATAAAGACCATTTGTGTTTATAGATAAGTGAGGTAATAATATATACATGAATAACAGGTTAAAAGCATGATAGAATTGAAAGCTATAATGCATACTCTTTCTATATGAAGTCCTCACCGTACATTAGTCTTCACTTAAAATTTACTCCCCCTAAATATCTATTTTAATAGATTTCTCAATTTCCTCTCCACCTTTGTTATTAACAAAAGTGGGTAGGGATGAGTGTATATCATTTAAGATAGATAAGGAACCACTTATTGAAGGATTGTCATGATCGAGCAAATGATAGTGTATGCACCTCCTATATGATTACTCCCCCTACAAATATACTCCTTTTTTATAGTTTAATATTATTATAAAGCACTCCCCCTAAAAATTAGATTTATGCAATTTAATCTCCCCTTTTGGTAGTATCAAAAGCGGGTTTAGGAGTGAGTATGTAATAAGAATTAATATGTTCTATGTCAAGATGAAAATAGGATGCAATCAAAAGCTTGTTAAATACTACTTGTTGAGAAAAATATAAGCAAGATGTAACATATAGTAGTAAGCAACTTAGCAAACATGATAAAGTAAGCATTCTATTTTAAGATACCACTTGTTGAAACCACGGTGTTAAAAATAATAGACATGAATGAGCATAAGTGGTAAACTTAGTGGAAGAATATAATAAGCACTCTTAAACATAAACACCATTTTTAGAAGATAAAATTATATAAAGGATAATGTGTTTTAAATTTGAAAAGTTGATAGTTGAGTTAAAAATTGATGTTATTCCATTAAGAAAATATTGCAAGCATGATTTCATAATATCAAGAAAAGATACACAAACTACAATGTAATAAAATTTTCATTTCAAGTAAACATAAACATTGTAGCGATCATGCTTGTTATCTAGTGCATTTACTTAAGTTTGTAGAGATTTTAGTAGATGAGCATTAGGATCCAATTCTCATGAGTAGAAGTTTTATGAAAGATAATGATGTGTACAAACTAGTGTTTTGATAAAGTATACAAGTGTATCAATCAAAAAACACATGACATATATAATGAAATAACACAACATTAAAATACACAAATACTATTACTTCCACAATATTTCAATGCACATAAATAAAGAGTACAACTACCAAGGTGCTCTGCACACACAATGCTTATTAAAACTTATCAGGGTGCAATGTAGTGCTTGGGGGATCACTTTTTTACTTTTTAGCTTTATTTTCATTTTTTTTGTTATCCGGTGTACTAAGAGAAGAGATGTATAAATGTTTGCTACAAGACACTTTACAATTCTTTAGCCAAGGTTCTCAACCTCACAGTGCTCATTAAGACTTATCAGGAGGGTGAGTAGTGCTTGGTGGAGTTTTCCTTGTCATTGATTATTTGTTTTTTAGTTTAGTGACTAAGGACTCTGAATTCACTTGTTTTGCAAACATAGGATTTCTTAAACCACATTTCTCTAAAGAATAAGTGCATGAAAGACAATGAATTGTAATAACCAATTCAATGTTGTGTAGATAATCTATTTATGCATTTTAATCATTTATGTTATTACACTACACAATCATGCAAGTATAAGATTGTAAACATATGTAGATTATCAAAAATAAGTGAGTGATTAAATCATTATCAAACATAATACATTACTCATACTTAGAGGCATGCTAAGCATTTCTACACATGTATATCTACAATCAATTTCATTGCACATAACAAGATAATTTTCAAGGCATGGCAAATACAAAACAATGTTTTTTAAGAAACTTGAAAGTTAAATTAAACATTGTATTTAATCTTTAATTGATATAATTAATCATCCTTGACAATGGCAATGAATAACAATCAGTTTTTCTTATAAATTTTTAATAATTTTTTATAAAAGCACAAGACAATAAACACACATAATTAAAGAAAAAATTATTTTTGTTCTTTGCAATTGTTTTGTAATTTTGTATTTGATTTTTTTTATATATTCTCTAGAAAACATAGAAGTCTTTAACAGCCCTTTCAGTAAATGATATTCTATGCCAGAGAAATAAACCCAAAATAATGCATGAGAAAATACATATTTTTTGAAAAGAAATTAAATTTTGTTTTAAAGGAAATAAAAAGATAGAAATCTTTTTACAAACAGAGAAATAAAAACACAGACAAAATATTAAAATAATACCAGAAATTATTCAACACAAAAAAAATATTTTGGAGCAAAGGATCTAACGCCAGGCATTAACTTCTTAACGCCAAAACAGAACTGCATTTCTTGATTTTTTTGAAAAATATTTTTCAAAATTCATTTGTATTATAAAGAGGCCTTCATTCAGTTGAAATTTTAGAGTATATTGATTAGACTTGAAGGCTCTTTTAGCATGTTTTTGATGATTTTTAAAGTACTTGTGTTTTATAAAATCATTAAAGCTCAAAATAATAAAATATGCAAACACAAGATGCAATGTTAGAACAAAAACAAATATGCATGATTTTAGTATAAAGAGTAAGATAATATTCATGCAATGAATATAATATGAGTATATCTAAGATCAAGATACCTTAACAAAATGACTACACTCTAGCCCCGTACTAAGTGACGGATGGGCATGAGGAGTTGCACACATGCTGTAGGTTAGGGTGTTAATCCCTATGCACACACTAGAGAACGCTCAACCTAGCACTCTTTCCCCCCAGTGCCTCGTAAGGCCCCACTAGAACCCTCCCCGCTTAAGGACGACATGACTTAGAGGTTAGGTCTCTAATGCACACAATCCTACGCCCTCGCTATTATGAGAAACATGTCATAGGTTTAATCATTATGGACATACTAAGC
This sequence comes from Dactylorhiza incarnata, assembly GCA_033032865.1. NCBI lineage: Eukaryota > Viridiplantae > Streptophyta > Magnoliopsida > Asparagales > Orchidaceae > Dactylorhiza > Dactylorhiza incarnata. Next base: position 9,549,529 of record JAWHQI010000068.1, read on the forward strand.
GTGTAAGCTTTAAATATATTAACTATGGTATAATTGCATGATTAGTTTTGGATTTACACTTATATCGAAGATTGTTGATTTTAAATCCATTTAGAAAATTTTTATTCATGTAAATAACTACAAAGGAAATTATGATTTTCATATTCTAGTAATATAATTTACTTTAGCATTGCAAGATATATAACTAGCATGGACATTGAATTCTACCAATGGTAAGTGATGATGCTACTATGATGAATTACGACAACAAGGTGCAAAGCTAAGTAAAATTGGACAAATATATAATTGAGTTGCATGTATTCAAACATAGAGTTTTGAATTTTCATAGACCTAGAATGAAGTGACAATTCTATTTGATTTCATCATGTATATATCAAGTTAATTCATAGGTCTAAACATAATGAGATACATGCAAATAATAGAGATGCACATCACACACACAAAACAAGATATGAAACTATAATACCAATTGCAATCATATATTTCATAATTTCTAAGGTTAATAGAAACAATTGATTTACGATAGTTCTTGATAGATCTTGAATTATGATATATGATTATAGTAAATTTTAGCATAGGATATTAATAGATCATGGTGGTGATTGTGAAACCATATTCATCATTTTTGTAAAATTTTCAATTATGATTTTTCATTATAGGGGCTATCATATGCAACAAAGAAAATAGGCAAATATGCAATTAGTTGCGCATTTAACATTTTAGCCTAAGACCCCTAAAAGTCCATTTAAATCCAATTTTGAAAGTAAATTCATTAGTCTTGATAATATCATTTAGCAAATTTAGCATTCAATTTATAATGATATTAAAAGACATTTATAGGCAGTGGATTTTAAAATGAGTAAAACATATAAAAATGATAGATAGATCACATAAAAAAATTTATGACTTTATGTTCAATTTAATTCAATTTGATTTGCTAAACATTAGGCTTAAAATGAAAATCATATCTCATGATATATAAAGTGATCATAGTGTGTTGGCTCAAAAATAAAAAATAAACAAAAGAAAAAAACAATTAAGCATATCATGAAGTAGAGTAATGATATTTCATTTTTAATCTATTTCTACTTCATGCAATATAATGATTTCTATTGAATGAGAGATTTAGGTATCAAAAGGGGACCAAGTGTGATGGTTCCTTTGGGTACCCAAATACATCGTGTTGGCTTTTGGAGAGATAGTGATGAATGGGCCTTTACAAGTGGAGTTAGTGTTTCATTTTTAATTTTGGGCCTCCATTCATACTTTGGTTGTTTATCTCTTAAATTCATATTATGATTATTTGACATCTTTTTGGAATGATAGTTGTTTGAAAAATAATTCATTTGGGATTTATGTTTATTCAAATTATTTTTCAAAATACATTGATGTTGATAATAATAATGAATTTTATTATATTGATTCTTTGATATTTTATAAGAATGATGGTCTTTCTTAAGAATTGAATGTTGAAAGAGTGGGTTACAATATGTTGTAGATGATTGGTTCTTATTTTGATGATTTTCATTTCCACTCTTTCTTGTAGACATACTCTTATAATATGAAGTTAAGCTTTTAGACTTTTGATAATTTGATAAACTAGAAATAAAAGATGTTTTATTATATGAAAAGTTTTGAATAAACATTTTTAATGATTCTAGTTTATCCTTTAAATTATCATTTTCTTTTATCAACTTTTCATTATGCTCTTTTGAATTTAAAAGACCCCTTTTTAAAACCTTGAGTTCTTCTTTAAATAGATTGCAATCTAAACAAGGAGTAGGAATTTTAACTAAAGAGCATGAAAGTGAATTTAATACATCAATATTTGATTCTACTTTATCGTTTGCTTTTAAAGATTTATTTTCTAAACGTAATTTGGAATTAGTAATTTTAAACTTTAAAATTTTACGTTTAGCAATTTTTAGCATACGAGATGTAGAAATAGAATTTGTTACAAAAAGAGAATTTTTTGATTTTCTTACATTGTTATGGGATGAGACAAGATTTGAACCAAGGGTTCCTTTGACATCTTCTTCGCATTCCTCTTCCATAGTTGAATTTTCGTCTTCTCTTTTGCTTGATGTGTGGCCAACAAATGAGTCCAATATTGTGACGTTCAATTCTTCTTCCTCCAAACATAAGTCCTAATCAGTTTCTTCTCTTGGGTCCATAATGAATTGCTCTTGTTCATCATCTGTGGAAGGAAGACTATAAGAATTCTCAAGAAATTTCCAAACTTCATAAGCAGTAGGAAATGTATAAATAAGTTTGAAAATATTTTGATCTAATGCACAATATAGATTATTCATTGATTTGGCATTTAAAAACATTTCATTTTTATTAAGAATACTTGGGGGCATTTTAATTGTAATATTCCAAACTTCAATATCCAAGAATTTAAGAAATTTTTCCATAAGAGTTTTCCACCCATTATAATTTTCACCCATAAATAATGGTGGACATAATGATTTTTCATTTTCATAAAAATTATCCCCTCTAGAAGATACGAGATCATGAAGCGCCATTATTCCCGATTGTGAAGCCGTATTGGAATAACCTACCTCTGATACCACGTGTTGGATCTTATGGTTCCCTTAGAGGGGGGTGAATAAGGGTTTTATGGAATTTAGATCTTAATTAAATTTATCAGAGTTTGGGACTGAAGTTTCAGAATATTTTATAGAAAAATATATTTTAATATCTCAGATAAGGGAAACAAAACTTTTTCCTTACTGTTGCTAACGCCTGGCATTAGGTGTTAATGCTGGGCGTTATCTCTTCATAAAATTAATCTACTAGAATTATGTCAATGAGATTTTACTAATGAAAACATTAATGAAACACAATTCCAGAAAATCAGAGAAAATTAAAAAAGATTATTGTATTTCAAAGATAATTAAACAAATGTTAATTTTAATACTTTAATGGAATAGAAATTAAAACATTCTTGAAGAGGAAATAAAATCAATTGAATTGAACATTAAAATACATGATTTTATTTCATAGAAATTTGAATACATAAATGTTTAATTTCTATAACGCTAGAAATCGGAGGCGTACAAAGTAAAATAATTTTTCTTTTTCTAACCGACTTGTATCCCCACAAACCAGTTGGCTTTAGCCTATCCTTCCCTGGATATGGCCTCAAGCCGCTCTAGCCAATCCTTTCCCGGATATGGCCTCGAGCACCCCTAGATCTAATCACCTACACCTAGTCGCCAACACAAGGCGAATTCCTCCATAAGTCCTTCCCAGACCTAGTCGCCAACACAAGGCGAATTTACACACGGAATCCTTCCCGGAATCCAACGTTCTTCTCGAACGATTTCTCCACACAAATTACAAAGAGAATAAAATAAGAGATTACAAGATAAGCAAAGAGAAACTACCCAAGAAATTTTGAAGGTGAAGATGAAGTGGATATAGATGATGGCGTTCTTGAAACGATCATCCTTCATATATGATATGCGTTGTAGACCTTCTCCTTCAAAATCCTCTTTAAATCTTCATGTTAGCCCAAGGGAGATCTCTTAATTGTTGTACATGAACCTCTCTCCAAAGTATCAGAATTCTGGAATCATCACCATATAGAATGAGAGGGGCTATACTTTAAATAGCCATGGGAGCTAACGCGTGGCGTTAAGGATTAACGCCGGCGTTAGTGAACGTGCAAACCATCGGGATCGTGCAAACCGCCGGGATCGTTGCAAAACTAAATTTCGTCGAACAAAACTAATTTCGTTGAACGCTCCTTCGTCGAACGCTCCAATTCGTCGAGCGCAGGTCAGTTCATCGAACGCAATGAGTCGAGCGCAATTTCATCGAGCGCAGGAAATTTCGTCGAACGGAACTCCAAGTTCGTCAAATGCAGGTTGTCGGGAGCAATTTCGTCGAACGCAGGCTAATTTCGTTGAACGGAACTCCAAGTTCATTGAACACAGCTTGTCGAGCGCAATTTTGTCGAGCGTAGGGAATTTCGTCGAACGAAACTCCAAGTTCGCCGAACGCAGATTCATCGACCTCAACTCGATGACATTCCTCCTCTTGTTAACGATGGGTGTTAACTACTAACGCGGGCGTTGGCTCTCTTTCGTCGACCACAGCTCAACGAAATTTGTTCTCGACGGCATTCCTTCTCAGCGGATTACTTCTCAATGGAAGTTAACGCGGGGCATTAACAACTAACGCGGGGCGTTAGCTCTCTTTCCAGAGAGTCATCTCCATTTAGTAAACTATTCATAGGGATGTGTAGCTATAGTTCCTGTACAACCTGCATAATATAAATGCACACAATACAAGATCAAATACAACACGGTATTTGTTATTCTCAAACCAAGATATGCGGAATATAGGCTCCAACAAAGTGTAACGGGGTGCGGATAGGCGCCACGTGGAAAAATAGAAAGTAAATATATTAATAGTAGCTGTGTATAGGATGTTAACGGTCCCTTTCTAAACCTCATGTATAAATATGTCATTAGTCTGTAATAAACATTATTATGATTGTAATGAAACTCTCTCTCTTTCTTTATCTCTTCCCACTCCCGTCTCTCTCTCTCTCTCTCTCTCTCTCTCTCTCCTTCCCTTTCATCTCTCACCTTATAGCTGCCCCTCTCTCCGGCAGCCTTCCCACTATCTTCTCCTCTTCCGGCAACCTCGTAACGGCACTCGACCCTTTACATTTGAGCTCATTAAGGTTGACAAGTTCATCTTCCTGGTGGACTTTGTCATTCTTGATATCGAAGAGGATGCCGATGTACCCCTCATACTCGGCCGCCCCTTCCTTGCCACCTCCTACGCGATTATTGATGTAAGTAATGGAAAGCTCCTCCTACGGGTTGGAGATGATGAAGTTAATTTTAGTATAAATCCCTTGATGTGAAACACCTTAGAGAATGACGATTCGTGTTTCTACTTAGAAGAGTGTTTTGAAAATGAGTTTTATCCACTTCCTGAGTTAGTCTCCACATCGAGTAACGATTCTGAGCTCGCCGAGCTCTTTTGTCCAGAAGAAGCCTCTTGCTCCACACCACCTGAGCTATTAGAAAAATTAAAAATTAAAACTTCATATGAAGAGCCACCCATTTTGGAGTTAAAACAACTCCCCCCTCACCTCAAATATCTGTTTTTAGAAAAATATTCTAAGCTACCCGTTATTGTAACATCCAAACTGAGCGATTCAGAAATTTTTGAATAGACTTTAGTCCTAAGCAATCACCGTCACGCAATTGCGTGGCAAATTTTGGATATCAAGGGTATTAACCCTTCCTTCTGCACGCACAAAATCTTCCTCAAAGATAATTCCCGCAACACACTCCATCCTCAATGATGGCAAACTCGAATATGAAAGAAGTCGTTAAGGCTGAAGTTATCAAACTTTTAGACGCGGGATTCATCTACCCGATCTCGGATAGTACTTGGGTTTAGCCCAGTACAAGTCGTGCCTAAGAAAGGTGACGTAACGGTTGTAGAAAATAAAAATAATGAATTGATCTCAACCCATACCATTACGGGTTGGCGGATGTGCATTGATTATCGAAAACTAAATGATGCCACCCGTTAGGATCACTTGTCGTTACCTTTTATCGATTGAATCCAAGAACGCCTATCAGGTCAATCCTACTACTGTTTTCTCGATGGTTTGTCGGGATATTTTCAAATCACTATTTCGCCCGACGACCAAGAGAAAACAACATTCACTTGTCCCTTTAGCACCTTCGCTTATCGAAGGATGCCATTTTGTCTTTGTAATGTGACGGCTACATTCCAAAGATGTATGCTGGCAATATTCGACGAGTTAGTAGAGGAAGTGATGGAAGTTTTCATGGACGGCTTCTCCGTCTTCAGAAACTCTTTTGAAAATTGTTTAAAAAATCTCGAGCGCGTGCTATAACGTTGTGAGGAAACAAATCTAGCTCTCAATTGGGAGAAATGTCATTTTATGGTCAAAGATGGATTAGTCCTTGGTCATAAAATTTCATGAAAAGGGATCGAGGTCGATAGGGCCAAGATCGAAGTGATCGAAAAACTTCCCCCTCCAACGAATGTAAAAGCAATTAGAAGTTTCCTAGGCCACGCTGGGTTCTATCAGCGTTTCATTCAAAAAATTTCATAAATCATGAAGTCGTTAACCCATCTTCTTGAAAAAGAATCTCCTTTCCTTTTTGATGACGAATGTCATTTGGCCTTTAAACATATAAAAGACAAGCTTATAAACTCTCTGATTCGAGTCGCTCTGGATTGGTCGCTCCCCTTTGAAATTATGTACGACGCGAGTGATATTACGGTAGGCGCTGTATTAGGCCAACGGGTGAGTAAGTATTTCCACCTGATTTATTTTGCGAGCAAAACACTCACGTGGGCACAAGCAAATTACACCACTACCGAGAAGGAGCTTCTAGCGATCGTTTTTGCTTTTGATAAGTTTAGGTTGTACATCACTCTCTCCAAAGTCGTTTTCATATATCACTCTGCTCTTAGATATCATGTAAGTAAATCGAATGCCAAGCCCCATCTTTTGCGATGGATCCTCCTCTTGCAGGAATTTAATTTAGAGATCCGGGACAAAAGGGGAGCCGAAAACTTGGCAGCCGACCATATTTCCGCTCTAGAAAATCCTGCTACGGAAGTGTTAATAGAAGTCGATATTAATGATAAAATCCTTGAAGAGTGCCTCCTTTCTCTCGAAAATATAATGACATCTTCCACCCCCTAGTTCACAAATTTGGCTAACTATTTAGTAGCATGGGTCCTGCCAATAGAATTCTCGAGTCAGCAAAAGAAGAAATACTTTTCTGATTTACAGAATTACTTTTGGGAGGACCCCTTTCTATTCTGTGTCTGCGCGGATCAGGTAGTGAGAAGATGCGTCTCGAGTAAGGAAGGACAAAAAATTTTATGGCATTGTCACGAAGGACCAACTGGTGGTCATTATGAAGCTAACCGAACCGCGAGGAAGGTGCTGGAGGTAGACTTTTATTAGATCGCGCTCTTCAAAGATGCTCATACCCTTGTGAGTACTTGCAACAGCTGCAAGCAGTCGGGGACCATCTCCCGCCGGGATGAGATGCCCCAAAATATTTTCTTAGAATGCAAGATTTTTGACCTTTGGGGTATCGATTTCGTTGGTCCTCTCTCTCCCTCTTATTCAAATAAGTATAATCTAGTTGCGGTCGACTACGTGTCGAGGTGGGAGGAAGCGCAAGCTCTCCCCACTAACGATGAGAGAGTCGTCATAAATTTCTTAAAAAAATATTCTCTCGATTTGGCATGCCACGCGCTATAGTTAGTGATCGGAGCACCCATTTTTGCAATACCAAATTCACAAATATTTTAGCAAAATATGGTGTCACGCACAAACTATCCACTGCATATCACCCAAAAATAAGCGGCCAAGTCGAAGTCGTGAATCAAGAATTAAAGCTGATATTAGAAAAAACTATTTCTATTAAATGGAAGGATTGCGCATTTAAGCTCGATGACGCGTTATCGGCCTATTGAACGGCATACAAGACCGCTATCAGTTGTACACCGTATCGATTGGTTTATGGCAAGGCTTGCCACCTTCTAGTCGAATTAGAGCACCTTGTGTTTTGGGCGCTTAAATTATTAAATCTCGATTCTTCGTTAGCGGCCGAACAACAGAAATTTCAAATGAACGAATTAGATGAGTGGAGATCAAATGCGTACGAGAGCAACAAATTATACAGGGAGCGAACAAAGCTTTACCATGATAAACATATAAAATTTCCAAAAACTTTTTCGTCGGGCGATCTCTTCCTCCTTTATAATTCTCGTCTTCGCCTTTTTCCGGGAAAGCTAAAATCTCGATGGTCTGGACCCTTTATCGTTAAAGAGGTTTGGTCCTATGGGACAATTCTAATTTCCCACCCGGAAAAAGGTTCCTTCAAAGTAAATGGTCACCGTCTTAAGTTGTATCTTCCAGGGGATCTAGCTAACGAGAAGAGTGAATCAATATTCCTTCCACAAATAACGTGAACACCAATTGGGTCAAGCTACGCGACCTTAAACAAAGCGCTTTTGGGAGGCACCCCAAAGTTATCTTTTTGTTGTTTCCCCTTTTCTTCTAACATGATTTTGTAGAAAACCATCGCTTCACCCGCAACTTCAAAATCAGGGAAGCCCTTCTTCCTTCTTATTTTATTTTGCATTCCTTTTTGCTTTGTCTTGCACTTTATTTGCTTTTTCTTTTTCGTTCACTTCATACTTAGTTTTAAACATTGGAGATAATGTTTAACTTTAAGTATAGGGGTGTAAATAGCTCTTAGTTTTTAAATTTGAAAATTTTTCAAAAAACAAATATTTTCTTATGTCTTCTTTTATCCAAGCACTTTCAAAACCCAAAATTCAAAAAAAAAATTGAAAATTGAAAATTTAAATCTTGGAAAAGGACGTATGGGCTATCATCCCATCTCACCTCCGAGTACCGTTGAGAACCCTTCATGGGGTATACCTCTGGAAGTCCAAGATTTAACAAAAAAAAAATAGGTTTAAAACTAGTTTCCTTTCTTTTATTATCAAAAATTCCAAAAAAAAAATATGAAAAACTTAGAACAAAAAGAAATTTATAAAGCCCTTACTTGTTGTTTTTGTGATTTCTTAGAAATTTAGTTGAGAATATTTATAAGCAATTTTATGTTTTTAATTGGCTAAAATTTGGTTTATCATAGTTTGTTAAATCTAAGTTTTAGGTAATTTTGCTTTATGAATCATTTTATGATTTGAGCTTGATTAGAGAACTGCTTTTAGCATGACTTCTCTTTTTATTTTAAATGGCATCATTTTGTAGTAAATTTGCTATAATTCTTTAGATTTCTATTATAATTTATTTTAGCTTTTTAGATCTTATGAAATTTAAATTTACTAGAATTTGCTCTCAATATAATTTAATTTATAAGCATGAATTCCTTATTCCTTACCCTACCCCTTTTGATGGCATAAAAAGTGTTTTGAAAGATCATATGCATGGGAATAAGAGGATAAAATTCATTATTCCCTAAACATATGCACCCAAAATCATTTAAAAGATTATATGGCATGGAGTAAGAGGATAAAATTCATTACTCCTAAACATATTCATTTTGGGTTTTTATTTGAAGAGAATTTAAAGAAAATATGGCATAGAGTAAGAGGATAAACTTCATTACTCCTAAACATATATAAAAAAAATAGAGGTGAGAGGATAAAATTCATTACCTCCATTCTAAGATCTCTTATTATGCCAAGCTTTGTACCCCCCCCCCCCCCCCCCCCAGCCAATATCTATGATCTAGATTTAATTTAAGTTACGGAGAGAGAAATATTTAGTAGGTTATTTTTCCTTAAAGTTTCTTTTAAGATAGAGTTTTTATAATTTTAATCTAATTTAGTTTTATAATTTCTATAATTTTGGTTAATAATTAGTTATTTCAAGAAGTCCTTGCCTAAACACTTCCTCTCTTTTCAAATCATCATCATAGTTTTGGACTTAATTCCTCCAAGAATTTATTCTTGACCTAACTTTTGGTTTAAATGAAATTTTAGTTTATAATTAAAAATATTTATGAATATCTTATAAATTATGTCTCATACTTTTGCTCTGGAATAGCAAAACCTCAAGTATGGGGATATTTGATAAGTAGTTTTTATATAACTTTTTAGTAGAAAATTTAGAAATTATTTAATATGAATTTTTCTTTTTCATGTCAATTTTAGGTTATAAATAGTTCTTTTATAAAATTTGATTCTAATTTATCTTATGTTTATTTTGTAGAATTTTGGGACAAAATTGGGAAAATTTGTATTACACGCCCCCCAGTCACGCCCATGACTAGGGGCGTATAACCTGAATACGAGTCTAGAATTGATGTCGCATAGTTTGAGCTTGTCCACAGCAAGTCACGCCCCCCAGTCATTCCCGTGAGCCAATGGTCACGCCTGTGACTTGGGGTGTGTAAACATAGGAACCTGTTAGTGGAGCTGCCGTCGAGAAGTGGAGATGCCGTCGAGAAGTCAACACAAGTCACACCCATGACCCAAATGTCACGCCTGTGACTTTCCCGCGTGATCCCTACACATCGTCACGTCGCAATCATGCCCACGCTGCATTTAATGAAGTCGTTAGATTACACACTCGTGACCCACATTACACGGGCATGTAAAGTCCTTTTTTCCCGAGCCATCACGCAAGACCCACGCCAATGTCGGAGCTAAGATGAACAATGCTTACACGCCCCCCCCCCCCCCCCCCAGTCATTCCCATGACCGGGGGCGTGTAACTTGAAATTGTTTTTACTATAAATTTCAGAGCTCTCCTTGAGTCCAGTGTTCAGAAATTTGGAGAGGGGAGGAGTTGCTAGAGCTGTTAGTGGCCTTTTTCATGCTTTTGTTCTTGTCTTTCCATTTCATGTTTTCTCTCTATTCATATCAAGTAATGTTATAATTTTTTCCTTGCAATAGACTAGATTAAGCTTGTAATCTTTTTATTTCTAGTATTGTAACCCTCTTTAAGGCTTGTAATAGTTTTTATTTCAATAAATTTTAGTTTGCTCTCTTTCATTCTCTCTTTCTAATTTAGTTAATTTCTCCTTAATGTACTTTTATTTTTCTCTCTTTTTCCCTCCACCATGATTAACTAATTCTCATTAGTGCTCGATCGAAATGATCTAAGGATGAGATAATCAAGTAATGATTTTCTAGCTCTCTTTTTCTGTTTTTGTAATTACTTGATTTACCCTTTATTTTTAATTAGGGAAACCATATTGTCAATATATGGTTTTTTCTTATGTTTTCATACTTAGCTAGCTGGGAGGCTCAAAGTATGAATCGATCACTCAAGGGTAAAGAGAGTTGCATGCACCCCTCGAGAGAAGATGATGTAAATCTCCTGGATTGGAGTCAAATCTAATAGAGGGATTCATAGCGTAAAGCAAGTTTTAGGTAATCGATTATAGAATGAGAGTTCGGTTGATTTTTTCTAAACTTAGTTGGGCATTTCCCTCGAGAGAGGCATCTTCGAGCTTCGGGAACCTCCACGGTCAAGTAGTTTACTTAGATGGAATTTGAATTATTTTTTGCCTTCTCTTGATTATTCTCACTCCAAGGTGACTTTAGATTGAGCACTAATCCTTTTTACCATCATTTAAACCTTTTTTAATATGCAATTTATCTCTTTTAGATAAGTAAAACAAATCCTTACAAAATCATTAGATAAGATAATAGTTATGGGAACATGGTTTTCTGCACCCCTTTGATTTGAGAATAACAAATCCTACTTATATTTGATCTTGTTTGCCATTAGGTTTTAATCATGCAGGTTTGATCAGATAGGGCACTAGGTTGCTGCATTATTGGTATGGACCTGCTCACAAATTGAAAAGTGGGATGTTGTCTAACGCCAGGCATTAGGACTTAACGTTGTGGGTTGACCCTCGTTCCTATCATGATGAATATATCATGGAGGGAAGCTGTTGTGATTGCAGGATCATTTTGGGAATGATTTGACTCAACGCCAGGCGTTAGACTCAACGTCAGCGTTAAGGTTGCATAAAATGAATGTTTCCAAAGATCCAAAATCTCCTTCCTATTTTGAAGATCTGAGCCATTAAAACATTTCTATACTGGGTCAACGCCAGGCATTAGCCTTAAGGCCGACATTAGCTTCCAGTCCTATAAATAGGTGGATTTCATCTTCTTCAACAACCAATGCCAAAGATCCCTATTACAGCACTCTGAATTATTTGTGAGGGCCATATTTCCAGACCACAAAGGATCTCCCACTCAATTTCAAAAGGAGGAATCAAAGGAGGCATGGATCAACATGCTAACTCAACGCAAAGAACGCATGCTTGGACTTCAACGATCTTCAGCGATTCTTCGTCGTCTTCTTCAGATTACCTCATAGGGAGTTTTTATATTTGTATTTTATATTTATCTCTGTAATCGGTTTGTAAACTCGCCTCGTATTGGCGACTAGGTCTCGGTAGGACTTAGGGAGGAATTTGCCACGTGTTGGTGACTAGGTCTAGGGAGTAGAACTAGGGGGTGCTTGAGGCCTTTCTGGGGATAGAAGAGCTAGAGCGGATTGAGGCCGTATCTAGGGAGAGATCGGCTAAATCCAACCGGTTCTTAGTGAGAAGAGTCGTTATAGAAAACAAAAAGAGTATTTCATAATCGCCTTGATTTCTAGCGTCATTGAAATCAGATTTTGTTATCAATTTTATAAATGATAATCATGTCTTTTCTTGTATAAAAAAATTGATTTATTTCTAATTTCTATCTCTTTACTTTTGATTAACTTACTTCTAATAAAATATCTAAAGTTTTCTATAAAAGATTAAAGTTTTCTAAAACAATTATTCCCCCCCCCCCTCTAAGGGCGCCTCAAGATCCAACAAGTGGTATTAGAGCCAGGTTATTCCAAATCGGCTTAACAACCGGGAATAATGGCGTCTCTTGATCATGATCTCGCTTCTACTAGTGGGGAAAATTTTTATATAAATGAAATATCACTAGCACCACTATTATTTGAAGGGAAAAATTATAAAGAGTGGAAAATATCAATGAAAATTTTTCTTAAAGCTATAGATGAAAAAGTTTGGAATATTACAATTGAAAAGCCACCTAGCGTATTAAATAGAAACAAAATGGTTTTAAATGCAAAATTTATAAATAGCCTATTTTATGCGTTAGATCAAAATATTTTCAAACTTATTTATACTGTACCCACCGCATATGAGATTTGGAGTTTTCTTGAAAGAACTTATGATTCCCCTTCTGTAGGTATGGAGCAATCACAAGAACCAGAGAATATGCAAGCCTACACAAGTATTCAAGAAAATAAATCTTCTCGCATGATGGATCCATGGAATGCACATCAAGCGGAAGGAGTGATGACAACACATTATTGGAAGAGGAACATGAAGAAGTCAAAGGAACTTTATGTTCAAACTTGTCCTCATCCAAAAGCAAAGTAAGGAAATCAAATTCACTTGTTGTTTGCAATTCTATTTCTACATTACAATTGCTACAAATTACAAAGCGCAAAATTAAGAAATTAAAAATTGCGAATTGCAAATTGCGCTTAGAAAATAAAAGTTTAGAAGCAAAAGTTAAATTAGAATCAAATTCTGATTTATCTAGTTATACCCATGTCTCTTCAATTGAAAATATAAAACATTATTTTGATTATAATGATACTAAAGAAAAATTCAAGGAACTTGAAAAGGAACTTATTTTTGTAAAAGAACATAATGAAAAATTATCTTTAGAAAATCCATCTTTGAAAAGTGATTGTGTTATGTGCCAAAATTATAAAATTGACACCAAGGAGATGGACGAAACATTTGAGGAATTTAGAAATAACTATCAAACTCATATTGACTCTATTGTTTCCACTCTTAAAAATAGCACAATAGCTTATAATAAAGCTAGGCATAATCTTAAGATCAAGAATGATGAATTAAAATCAAAAATCAACTTGCTTATGAAAATTATGAATAAAAATTCACAACACACAATATCAAGCAAACAAGGTTAATATGAATAACTTAAATAAGCCTAATAATGGGAGTAAGAAACACAAAGTTTTTGTAAATCAAAAACCAAATCACCATTTTTTACAAAATCATGTTTCTCCCAACTTGAAATTAGAGTTACACAAATTTCCTATAAACAATACTTTCAATAATCATTATAAATATAATCTTCAAAATAAAGATAATTATAATGGAAATTTGATGTATAAGAATAGCATTAAACCAAGGTTTGAATGGAGGCCCAAAGTTAAAAATGAAATATTAACTTCACATAACAGGGCCCACTCATCACTATCTCCCCACAAACCAACATGTTGTATTTGGGTACCCAAAGGAACCACCACACTTGGTCCCCTTTGGATACCTAAAACTCTTATTCATTAGGTACCATCATATGCATGAAGTAGAATCTTTCAAAAATGAAATATACAAATTTCTACTTCATGATATGCTTTAATGTCTCTTTATTTTTTTTAAGCTATCATGTCATGGTCACCTTATATATTATTGGAAATATGATTTTATCTCTTAAAAGCTTAATAAGTTGATAAAATTAAATTGATCAGAATTCAAAGTCATATTTTATTATGGTGACCTATCTATCTTTCTTATATTCATTTCCTATAAATATTTTATATTATTGTTTTACCCAGAAATCGACGATCCCCTCCGAGCTAACTTTTTCAGGTATTGCGGTATTTTCGGAGATCCGGGCCGATCTCGCTCCTCCGGGGGGGCGATCTCGTCGAACCCAGGCGGTCTCGCAAAGGGGAGGTCGCCCCTTCCGGGCGACCTCGCAGAGGGAGATCGCCCCTCCCGGGCGATCTCGCAGAGGAGAGATCGCCCCTCCTGGGCGATCTCGCAGGGAGATCGCCACTCCCGGGCGATCTCGCAGCAAGGAAGGTCGCCCCTTCCGGGCGACCTCGCAGAGGGAGATCGCCCCTCCCGGGCGATCTCGCAGAGGAGAGATCGCCCCTCCTGGGCGATCTCGCAGGGAGATCGCCCCTCCCGGGCGATCTCGCAGCAGGGAAGGTCGCCCCTTCCGGGCGACCTCGCAGAGGGAGATCGCCCCTCCCGGGCGATCTCGCAGAGGAGAGATCGCCCCTCCTGGGCGATCTCGCAGGGAGATCGCCCCTCCCGGGCGATCTTGCAGCAAGGAAGGTCTCCCCTTCCGGGCGACCTCGCAGAGGGAGATCGCCCCTCCCGGGCGATCTCGCAGCAGGGAAGGTCGCCCCTTCTGGGCTACCTCGCAGAGGGAGATCGCCCCTCCCGGGGGATCTCGCAGAGGAGAGATCGCCCCTTCTGGGCGATCTCGTAGGGAGATCGCCCCTCCCGGGCGATCTCGCAGTAGGGAAGGTCGCCCCTTCCGGGCGACCTCGCAGAGGGAGATCGCCCCTCCCGGGCGATCTCACTCCGGAGGATCTTAGTCCTATGCTGACTCTATTTTATGTGGTCTGTTCAGGTAAGCAAGTCCAGTCCAGACGATCTCAGCGGTCTCAGCAGACGATCTCAGCAGGTCCAGACGATCTCAGCGATCTCAGTAGCGGTCTCAGGCGATCTCAGTAGTTCCGGGCAGCCCGTTACTTCCAGATCTGCCAGTTCGGGCAGGCCCCTGTGTCTATAAATAGAGGGGTAGGGGTACCAGTTTCAAGACTTTTGGAGAGCTTCCAGTCCCAGCCAGTGGTTTGAGCGGTCTCAACTTTGAGTGACCGCTGAGACCTCTCCGATCTCCCTTCAGGCCCCTTTTTCTTCATGTTTTATGCTGTTTCTTTCATACTTCTCTATTGTAACCTCAGTTGTAACTCATGATTTATATCAATAAAATAGTCTTTCCTCCAGCTCAAAGTAACCGGACACCCAACAGCTTCACCCCCCATCCTTCAGCTCGAGCGAGTGTGGAGTTGGTACCATTTTTGGCACCAACAGATCTAACACGCGACCTTCAGATTTTGAGTAGTTGGTGAAACAGCAGCTGCGGTGAATTCGACCTAAAATTCTTCAAAACTTCAAACGGTCATAACTTTTGATCCGGGTGTCGGAATTCAGAATTCAAAGCCCGTTGCGACCGTCTCGGCCTGAACTATGCAAAAATTGAATGGGGTTCCTTGTTCAGGCATTTTTCTGCCCTCAGATTTCCCAAATATGACTCCGTTTGGAAGTTATCGCAGCTTTTCCTTTTCGGCAATTCCTGTTTTTTGGGTATCAATGGAGATACCAGATGTTCAAGCTCCTGTTAAGAAAGATCCTCCTCCTCCCCGATTTGTGGATCCATTTGTTCCTTTGCCACCCCAAGCTGACGAGTTCGCGACCACTCGACCTGAATTTTTCAGGCCAGTTGCCCAGGGAGGTCCCGTAGAAATGTCTAACCCTCAGGAGAAGTGTACTAGTTTTCCAGCCCCAGCTGATGCGTATTATCCTTCATCTCCTCCAGATTTTGTTGAAGAGGAAGATCCTTCTCCTTTCACAGATAGAGTTCGTTGGGTGACTGCTCCTGACAGTTTTAGAGAGCCTTGTCTGCCAACCTTCACTGGAAAAGAAGATCCCTTCTCCCATCTCCAAGCCTTTGAGTCAGCCATTTCTCTAAGAACATTAATGGATGGCGTCAAGTGCAAGCTCTTTGTTATGACCCTTGACATTCATACTAGAGAAGGGTTCTATAGCTTGCCATCTGGATCAATTGCTTGCCTTGTGGATTTGCGGAAATTGTTTCTCTTAAGGTTTTATGCCAACAAAAAGCGGAAAAGAGGTGTCGCAGCCCTTTTCCAAATCAAACAAGGAGTTAACGAAACTCTCGCCCACTATGTCGATAGATTCCAGAGAGAAATTCTTAAAATTGTTAGTACAGATCAGGAACTGTATCAAGTCGCTTTATTCAACGGACTCCAAGAAGGCCCTCTCAAATTCAAAGTTAACTTAAATGAGCCCAAGTGTTATAGGCACCTCATCGAAATAGCAAACCGGTTTATTCAAGGTGAGGCAATGAATCCTAATTATATGAATTCTCAGAACCGGCGCACTAGGCGGCATCGGGTGAATAGATATCATTATCAACATCATCATCATTCATCTTCATCACAAATCCCTCAGCAAGATGAGCAGTTGGAGTCTTGTTCATCTCCCCCGGATATGTCTACTCCACCTCAACAAGATATGCCATCTCCATTCTTGGAGGTCTCTCCCATCATGTCTTATGATCCTACAACATTTAAATATGAAACTTACTCAGAAGGATTTGGTCAGTTGAATATCCCTTTGGAAGAGGTTTTTCCAATTATTCAGAATATGCCAGAGTGTAAAAGACCCCGTCCTATGAGGTCTAATGTTGCAAAACGCAATCAAGAACTCTACTGCCTATACCATTTAGCTTCTGGTCATGATACAGAAGATTGTCGTGCGCTCCAAAAATTGATAGACCAACTATTGAAGGCAGGAAAATTACAGGATTATGTTGCTTAATAACATGAAGATCTTATTTTCCAGCAAAGACAACTTCACACAGCAAATTTTCTTTCATTCAATAAAAGAAATGCATGAATTATAGATGAGATACATTGTCAATTTTGTTTTGCATGTCTCCCACCTGTTTGGAGTTTCTGTATCTTTTATTTTCTAAGTTTTGCTTGTAATAAGAATAATAGTTATTTGTGTTCTATAAGAAACTATCATCGCAAGGATGTTTTCCAGCAATCAGCTATATCAATCTTCATACCCATATTCACTGCGGACATCCAGCCAAGTATGTTTAATACTCTTTCATTACTTTACTTTTCCTTACATTTACCTGTCTACATTCATAATTCTACAAATACTTTGATATGAAAAGTAGAAATTGGCTAGATCAACCGGAACGGGTAAAGCTTTATCATCACTTTACTTTTTCTTGTTTACGTTAATACCTCGTGAAATACGTAGACAAGGATATGAAAGGTAGAAATACCATCCCTATTGTTTGATAGGAAATATGGAAGTAACACCTCCAATTCTCTCTTCTCCGGGTCGTAAAACCCGCAACGACCGCATCACACTAGAATCACTCGCAGATGCGTAGTGGGTAGCCCAACCCCCTTTCTCCCAACTTTTCTCTCCCTCAATCTCTTCCTATATGATGATTACCATCAATAGTTGAGATATCTGATTGAGATTAAAAGAAAAGTTATGTTCATTGATTTCTGAGCTCCCGCTACCGACTTTTATTAGGCGGTAGGGCTGGGGCTGGGTTGATTTCAAATGAAAGGTTACCAGGGAAAAGTTATGTTGAATTGATCCAGATTATTTCATTCCCATATTTATGTTAAATCATTGGGTTCTGTGAGCAGTAAGTGATTATTTCACTAAAGGTGAATGGACTCAAGTATAAGAGATTACTGGGAAATATTCCGAGTTTATTTGATCATTCAAGTTTCTTCAAAGAAGAGAAAGTTTTGAGACCACCGGCTTAATTTTCTCCAAGATTTGGAAGTTTGAGATTGCCGGTGGGATTTCCAGAGTTTATTTGGTTTTTTCAGGTTTCTTCAGCAATCTCAAAATTTTGAGACCGCCGGCTTAATTTTCTCCAAGATTTGGAAGTTTGAGATTGCCGGTGGGATTTCCAGAGTTTATTTGGTTTTTCAGGTTTCTTCAGCAATCTCAAAATTTTGAGGCCGCCGGCTTAATTTTCTCCAAGATTTGGAAGTTTGAGATTGCCGGTGGGATTTCTAGAGTTTATTTGGTTTTTTCAGGTTTCTTCAGCAATCTCAAAATTTTGAGACCGCCGGCTTAATTTTCTCCAAGATTTGGAAGTTTGAGATTGCCGGTGGGATTTCCATAGTTTATTTGGTTTTTTCAGGTTTCTTCAGCAATCTCAAAATTTTGAGACCGCCGGCTTAATTTTCTCCAAGATTTGGAAGTTTGAGATTGCCGGTGGGATTTCCAGAGTTTATTTGGTTTTTTCAGGTTTCTTCAGCAATCTCAAAATTTTGAGACCGCCGGCTTAATTTTCTCCAAGATTTGTAAGTTTGAGATTGCCAGTGGGATTTCCAGAGTTTATTTGGTTTTTCAGGTTTCTTCAGCAATCTCAAAATTTTGAGACCGCCGGCTTAATTTTCTCCAAGATTTGGAAGTTTGAGATTGCCGGTGGGATTTCCATAGTTTATTTGGTTTTTTCAGGTTTCTTCAGCAATCTCAAAATTTTGAGACCGCTGGCTTAATTTTCTCCAAGATTTGGAAGTTTGAGATTGCCGGTGGGATTTCCAGAGTTTATTTGGTTTTTTCAAGTTTCTTCAGCAATCTCAAAATTTTGAGACCGCCGGCTTAATTTTCTCCAAGATTTGGAAGTTAGAGATTGCTGGTGGGATTTCCCAGGACTTTTGAGGAGTTTCTAGCAATCTGAAGTATTGAAGATTGTTAACTGGTTCTCTTCAAAGAAGCTTTTCTGACAGGTGTTTTGGGGTATTTGTGATCATCATCTTAGAACCTCTCATATTAATTTTGGGCGGTCTGGAGAAATTAAGATCACTACTTGAGTGCTCATCTTTTTATCAAGCAATCTAAAGCACATGAAAGTATTCATGAGGTCTTTCCTTCTATTAATCAACAAAGAAGCAGTCGGAAAAGCTGAGTCCAACAATATTCTATCTAAAAAGACAAATGTTTTTCAAGATTCGCAGAAGGAGCAGTCTGGATTATTTGATACCTTCATTTATCAAAGTACATAACATAGTTCAGAAATATCATTTTTGGATTATCATGATCTGATTCCTCTACAAAACATCTCGAATATTAAAGATCGCCATTTGAAATCCGAATTATTTCATAACAAAGCAGTTTCAAATGGCCAAAGTTAATATCTTCTCCAAAGAAGTTTCGACAACCACAAGATAGTCATTCTTAAATTATCGATTCTATCTCAAATATAGGCAAGATAAGTATCAAAAAGTTGTTCCAGGTACCTGATGTATCTTTACTTTTCCACATACCTGCTCAGAATATCTTTTGTACACAAAAAAAAGGGGGTGTTCACATCTTCTCTCCAGGTACTCATGTAACATATGTTTTTTTTATACCTGCTCTAACCGATCTTTTACAGAGGCAGGCAGGTGCACACTAGTTCTTTTCAGGTACTCACATAACATCAAATGGCCGCAAGTTCTCTTATAGAGAGAGAGAGTTTTTCAAGCATGCTTGGAGGTAGTAAGTTCGCACAGGTATTTACATTTTCCTATCATACATGCTTTAATATGACAGGAAAGGTGGATCGCGATTCTCGTGGGTAAGTTTTAATTTTTTCGAAGTTTTTTCAAAACTTAAAAAAATGCGGGAATTATGTTTTACCCAGAAATCGGTGATCCCCTCTGAGCTAACTTTTTCAGGTATTGCGGTATTTTCAGAGATCCGGGCCGATCTCGCTCCTCCGGGGGGGCGATCTCGTCGAACCCAGGCGGTCTCGCAAAGGGGAGGTCGCCCCTTCCGGGCGACCTCGCAGAGGGAGATCGCCCCTCCCGGGCGATATCGCAGAGGAGTGATCGCCCCTCCTGGGCGATCTCGCAGGGAGATCTCCCCTCCCGGGCGATCTCGCAGGGAGATCGCCCCTCCCGGGCGATCTCGCAGCAAGGAAGGTCGCCCCTTCTGGGCGACCTCGCAGAGGGAGATCGCCCCTCCCGGGCGATCTCGCAGAGGAGAGATCGCCCCTCCTGGGCGATCTCGCAGGGAGATCGCCCCTCCCAGGCGATCTCGCAGCAGGGAAGGTCGCCCCTTCCGGGCGACCTCGCAGAGGGAGATCGCCCCTCCCGGGCGATCTCGCAGAGGAGAGATCGCCCCTCCTGGGCGATCTCGCAGGGAGATCGCCCCTCCCGGGCGATCTCGCAGCAAGGAAGGTCGCCCCTTCCGGGCGACCTCGCAGAGGGAGATCGCCCCTCCCGGGCGATCTCGCAGCAGGGAAGGTCGCCCCTTCCGGGCTACCTCGCAGAGGGAGATCGCCCCTCCCGGGCGATCTCGCAGAGGAGAGATCGCCCCTTCTGGGCGATCTCGCAGGGAGATCGCCCCTCCCGGGCGATCTCGCAGCAGGGAAGGTCGCCCCTTCCGGGCGACCTCGCAGAGGGAGATCGCCCCTCCCGGGCGATCTCACTCCGGAGGATCTTAGTCCTATGCTGACTCTGTTTTATGTGGTCTGTTCAGGTAAGCAGGGCAAGTCTAGACGATCTCAGCGGTCTCAGCAGACGATCTCAGCAGGTCCAGACGATCTCAGCGATCTCAGTAGCGGTCTCAGGCGATCTCAGCAGTTCTGGGCAGCCCGTTACTTCCAGATCTGCCCGTTCGGGCAGGCCCCTGTGTCTATAAATAGAGGGGTAGGGGTACCAGTTTCAAGACTTTTGGAGAGCTTCCAGTCCCAGCCAATGGTTTGAGCGGTCTCAACTTTGAGTGACCGCTGAGACCTCTCCGATCTCCCTTCAGGCCCCTTTTTCTTCATGTTTTATGCTGTTTCTTTCATACTTCTCTATTGTAACCTCAGCTGTAACTCATGATTTATATCTATAAAATAGTCTTTCCTCCAGCTCAAAGTAACCGGCCACCCAACAGTTTCACCCCCCATCCTTCAGCTCGAGCGAGTGTGGAGTTGGTACCATTTTTGGCACCAACAATTATCCATATATATCAAATTCTAATTTTGTTATGAGATATTTATCTAAATTAATGAAATCATGAACTTCACTTTTTCTCTTTCAGAAATTTTGAGTCTATAAATTTTAAATAGTTTTGGGTAGCAACCAATAACACTTAAATATCTCGAGAAAGGGATATTTGAGATGTCACCCCATCATATTTCCTAATACCGGTGCGAACCCCTCATAGGGTAGAACTCGGGAAGTCCAAGATCCAATCTAAATTGCTAAGTCCAACCAAAGTCTAGCAAAGATCAAATCTATTATAGACCCATGCATACTCTTTCAATGACCGGAAAATAAAACTATCATTATCTTGCACTTTAAAAAAAATATAGGCCTTTGGTAACTTTTCCTAAAAATAAAATATGCGAGATTTCGACCTAAACTTCAAACAATCATAACTTTTGATCTGCTTGTCAGAATTTTTCCCACAATAGCTTTTTGGAACGAGGTCGAGAAGCTCTACGCAATAGCAAACCAGCATTGCTTGTTTGAGTTCATTTCGAGCCTCAAAATTGCCAAAATTCAACTCCGTATAGAAGTTATCTCAGTATTTTTCTTTTTCGGCAATTTTTTGTGTCTACGGATTTTATGTCACGGGCTCCTGTGTCCCCTTCCAACTCATTTATATGCTTGTAATCCTTGAATAACAATGCACTTTGTTATCATAACTTTTCATCTAGCATCATCACTTACTATAAGTAGAAATCAATGACTATGCTAGTTATACCATGGGATGTTATGTTAAAGAAAAGTAGAATAATGAAATTTGAATGTCAAGAAAATTATATATATGTCTTGGTGAATATTCATAAATTCAAAGAGAAAATTTACAAAAACTATTCAAAACAACCAAAAATAGTTTCTCATTATATTCATTTTTCACCTCACATTCTTTCGCTAAAATATTTTGAAAAATGATGAATATGAATTGTTTTACATGATGCGCAAAACTATGCCCACAAACGACAATGGCAAGTGTACCGTATCGAAAGTATTATAGGTTTATAAAACTAAGGTCTTATTAGACTTTGGGTGGTTGAGTAGTTCTACTTTGAAAATTGCTATTATTTTATCAATAAAAAATTGGGTTGGTTTGTTTGCAAATAACAGAAACTAAAAGAAATGCTAACGAAATTAAATCGATGGTTTAAAACTAGTACCCGATCTTTGAGTCACCTCAGATTTATAAAATTACGAAATGAAAGTAGCAATGCAATTCTATTGTTGAAGAGGCGTTGACCGTTAAGGTTCCCGCAGCATGAACACTCCTCTTTCGAGGATTAGGTTCAACTAAGCTTAGGTGTATCGACCGAACTTTCATTCTCAAATCGCATCACCTAAGACTTGCTTTAGGAGTGATCCTCTCTATTGGATTTTACTCCGATCCGGAAGAGTTATGTTGTCCTCTCTCGAGGATTATGTTCAACTCTTTTTACCGATGGGTGATCGATTCGCCTTAAGAGCCTCTCGGCCAACTAAAGAGAAAAAATAATTATGAAAACTATATAAAAGACATAGCCTCAATGAGTTGACCAACGGTAGATCGTACACGTTCAACAATTAGAGAAAAACAAATCTAAAAATCATAGCAAAATTATCTCATCCTCGGATCATCGCGACCGAGCACCAATGGAATTAGCCGCTCATGGAGATGGAGGACTCATTCGCATAAAAATATTACATGTTAGAAAAAGAACGAGAGTGGTGAGAGATGAAATGTAAACTAGGGAATGACAATATTTTAAAATAAAATATAACCTGCAATTTTTATTACTAGACGATAAAAGAAATACAAGAAATAAAATTAGTAAATAAAAAGGGCAAAGTTACAAGTTGATGTAATTCAAAATGAGAAGTACAGAATTTTGATTGAACAACTAAAATGACAACCAAAAATAACAACTTTCTGGAGCGATCAAAATGAAATTCTCTAATCAAAAATTCTCTCCAATCTCTCACTAAAAAATATTCCCCTTCTCTCCCCCCCTAAAGAGCCTTATTTATAGGTGCAAATAATAACAGCCGTCCCAAGCATTTGAAGAAAGGAAATCAATAGGGGGTGGGGCCATGGTTGATTTAATGGAGACGTTACTCTGGAGCTTGGCCGAACAGCTGGTGGAGCTTGGGCGGAGGAGGTGCTGCTGCAAGGTGGTTTACTGACGTGGAGGCTCACAAGGAGGAGGCTCGATGGAGGAGGCTCGGGCTGGAGGAGGCTCGGGCTGGATCAACTGGGTGGTGGCCGGAGCAGCTTCTGAAGGCATGCTATATGGGTGGTCGGAAGCTGCTGTGTTGGAGGTGGCGGACGGTTGGATGGATATATATATATATATATATATAAGCGTATATATATGTAGATGTGTATGATAGCTTGCGAGTCTTGGACGCGATAGCGGGACTTCGCACATAAATTCCCCCCAAGCCTGCCAAATCCCTACAAAAATATAGAAAATATTTTAGTTATAACGTACAATATTATTTTTACGAAAATTTATAAAAACAACGAACAAAATGCAATAATTTATTTAAATATCTAATAAGATATTAGCCTAAAACGATAACTAAAAGACCAGTCATCAATACTTCACCTATATAATTATGAATAATTAATTATGAGTACCTAAATTTCTAGAAGATAAAATTAATTATCATGCAAAATCAAAAGATCTTTTAAATTCAAACATTAAATATAACTACAAAAGATCTTATTGCTTTCAACATATAGCTTGTGATCATGATTAGTATATGAATCTATTATGTTTTGCATGTATTTCATTTATATGTAGACCATTGAATAAACGTATATCCCTAAGGAAAAATCAATTAGAATCATCTCTTTATCATATGTCTAAAATTGAAATACTATTGTTGATTACATGCAAATTTATATCAATCTCATCATTCTAGCATTATCAACTTATAAATATTATCACCCATGCTAGTTATCTCTTATTGCCACAATGAATTAATTTTAAAAAGGGGTAGAAAAACTGAAAGATAAAATAACTATGTTACCAAAGGACAAAATGCTTAGGATGTCCATGATCATTCACCCACATTATGTGTCTCAAAATAGTGAGGGAGTAGGATTGTAAGAATTAGATGACCTAACCTCTAAGTCATGTCTTGTCCTTAACCGGGGAGGGTTCCATTGGGGCCTTGCGAGGCACTGGGGGAAAGAGTGCTAGGTTTAGTGTTCTCTAGTGTGTGTATATGGGATTAACACCCCAACCTACGGCATGTGTGCAGCTCCTCGTGCTCATCCATCACTTAGTATGGGGCTAGTGTGTAGGCATGTAATTAGGGTATTATAATCTAGGACATACTCACATACCTATATCATATTTTTCATGCACTCTTTATGATTATATTATTCATGCATTCTTGTTTTGATCGAACATGTTTATCTTGTGTTTTGCATATTTTATCATTTTGAGCCTTAATGATCTTATAAAACATAAGTATTTGAAAACCAATAAAATATAAAAACCATCTTTTAAAATAAATAAAAACATGCTTAGAGAGGCTTCTAATGATCTCTAAAAGGTCTGGAATTTCTGCACTGAGAAGGCCCCTTCATAATAAGTCAAAATCAAAGAAGAGTTTCTTATAAAATGCATGAAATCGTCTACTGTATTGGCGTTAAGATATAACACTAGTGTTAGAAGATAACGCCATTTGTTAGCCTTCTGTGCCAAATTTATAATATCTTAATATTGAACAGTATCTGATCTCTATATCTCTTAGTACAGTCGTCATGCAATCTTAATTACATTATTTGAATTAACATTCTTAAAAATAATTTTATAACCTTTTTGTGAAAAGTATTCAACGATTTTGAGCCTTCTAATCATCCTTAAATTGTCTGAAATTTCTACATTAAGAAGGCCTATTTATAACAACTCTAATTCAAAGAATTTTTTTTCAAAAATCCTAAAAAACAGTGTTCTGTTTGGGCGTTAAGTAGTTAACGTCAGGCGTTAGCTCTTTTGGTCAAATTGAAATTCTGATTTCTCTAAAATATTTCTGGTATTTTCCTAATAAATTTTCACAGTTTATTTTTTCTAATCTCAAATTATTCTATTCATAATTTTTAAATTTTATTCCAAAATACAAAAAAATTTAAATAAATCAAAATGCTCAAAAATATGTTTTTTGTCATTTGTTTTGTTTTAATTATTTACAAAATTATGGTTTGACTATATGGCTTTACATGAGCAAACATCTTAGTTATTTTGTTACGAATGTTCAAAATTGGTTTAGGCATACATTTAAAGATTTTCTTCAATGTCTAATTTTAATTTCAAATTTCCTAAACATTGCTTAATCTTGTCATGCCTTTCTTGGGTTTTCTTAGAATAATGCATCAAATGCACGCAGCAGAAAAACGAACTGGAACAACCCTAAACAGTTCAAGGAACTTGCTATTTCATGAATCAAGAAATAGGAGAAACAACGCATTGCAATACCTGAAGGGGATTGAGTCAACATTCAACCAAGGTGCTTCACAAAGAAATCCCGTAGAACGATCATTGAGTCCCAAGCGCAGAAATCAATCAGCACCTCTATGGGAGTCCACACGAGCGTTGAAGAACCCTGGCTTCTTGTCGCACAAGAACTAGGTCAGAGAAGAAGATCCCTTTACGTCTCCCACAGACTGCTAGGTCCGACAACAGGGAGAGGCGGCGGCGGGATTGGCCGGTCGGAACTCTTCCGTCGGAACTTAGCGGAACCTTTCCTTCTCTTTCAGAATCGCAAAAGAAAGGTTCACACCCCCTAGGGCATAAATAGATCGCGATCTATTTATACCCCAGGGAGAGAGAAAGTCTATCCGCACACCCACGACCAGAAATGGAGTAAACAGAATTCGTCGAGTGAAGCTAATTCGTCGATACCATTCGACAAATTCGTCGAGATAATTCACTGAATAGATTTCATCGAGAAGTTCTATTTCATCGATACCATTCGATGAATTGACTCACGAAAATATCCAATTCGTCGAGACATTTCGACGAAATGACATTTTTCGTCGAGTCATTTCGAGGAACTATTTCGTCAAGTAGATCTAACTCGTCAAAACCAATCGACGAACCCTTTCGTCGACTTGAGATAAGTTTCGTCGAGACATTCTTGAAAACTCACCAACATACTCCATACAGTATTCACAATACCCGTGGAGCACTCAATCAACTCGACCCAACTCCAGTAAGTCGTAGGATTGGTCCTTCACTCATATCCTATATGAGTAAGACCAACACAATTTTTCCTCCAACTTCCCCAAACACACTTGTGTATGACCCCATAGGCTCATATCGCGTTGGCAGTGAGACTAAATGCGTGATCACTTCCAGATCACCATGGAAACACCAACAGTCTCCTACTTGATCTTGAACATATCAAATAAAAGTCTCACAAACAATGAGCGGCATCTAGCAAATACATCATTGCCATCGAAGCAATAAGAGTTCATAACTCAATAAGCCTATCTTGACCAATGTAACAGTGTTGTCATGTCCCTTTGTCCCTCCGGATAGAACTAGAGGCATGGACCGTGTCACCCTCATAATTGTTCAATCCTAGTTTCCTGATCTAGAATAGACTGTCTAAAATCAGTGAGGTCAATATCATATATTGACTCAACCAAGCATGGTCATGCATTTCTTAGTCTCATTCCATCAAGGGGCTCATGGATGTAACTCATGTCATATAGGAGGACAAATTCCATTTCTCTCCATACACAAACACCCAAATGATTCGCAACATACCCAATAACCACCCTTATCATCAACCTTTCTCAAGGAAGACTTTAGATGGCATCAAAGTATGTTCTTCCTCACTTGATGAATGTTGTGACTTCAGGTCAAAGAACTACAAACACCATTTTCAGTTGAGACATACTTGTAACATGTTCATATAACAATCTACAAAGTAGTCTTAAGGTGGGTCTGTCAAGTATAACTTGTTCACTAACAAGTACCCTTGTGATGACCTGATATCACAAGATCATGACCTGTGAGAATCGGTCATCAATCAACGCACATGTTAGTCTTAATGTACCATCACTGCCCTTCAACTTCTAAGATGATACTCCGACTAGGGACCATTTAAGAATGAAGTTTCTTATAAACATAGGCCCTCACACTCAAGTCACGTACTTCAATTCCTATGGAAGCAAACATTCTAAGGGCATTTATTATGTTAATTAATTTATCAAATATAAATAGTTGACATAATAATAAGAACTTGACATAAATGTAAAATGAAAAACACAATACAAATCACAATTCATCAAATGAATAAACAACCAACAAACATACAATCCACAAGGCTCCCACTAAAGACGATCATTCAGGTATCTAATACTCATTGATCAAACATGATTATCATGCTTCTTTTGCGCAAGAGGCTTTGTTAGTGGATCCGCTATGTTTTCTTCAGTCGGTACTATACAAATGTTCACATCTCTTCGATCGACAATCTCTCGAATAAGATAGAACCGCCGAAGTATGTGCTTGGAGCGCTGATGAGATATAGGTTCCTTAGCCTGGTCAATAGCACCATTGTTGTCAGAGTAGAGAACTACGAGATCAACGATGCTAGGAACTACATCTAGCACGCCGATGAATTTCATAATCCATACAACCTCCTTCACTGCATTTACTGCAGTAATATACTCGGCTTCTGTCGTAGAATCGGAAACTATCTCTTGCTTGGAACTCTTCTAGCTTACAGCTCCTCCATTCAGGAAAAATACAAAATCTCATTGGGAATTTGAATCGTCCCTATCAATCTGGAAGCTAGCATCCATGTAACCCTTACAACGAGCTCTTCCTCTCCATCAAACACCAAGAATACATCCTTTATCCTTCTCAAGTACTTTAGGATATTCTTGACAGCTATCCAGTGATCATCACCAGGATCAAACTGATACCTGCTCGTCATGCTCAGAGTATATGAGACATCGGGTCGAGTACACAACATTGCATACATGATTGATCCAATTGCTGAAGCATATGGAATCAACTTCATGTGGTCCTTATCTTCCAAAGATTTAGGACACTGATCCTTAGAGAGACTCACACCATGTGATATGGGTAAGAATCCCTTCTTGGACTCAAGCATATTGAACCGTATCAACACCTTCTCAATGTATGTACTCTGGGTCAAACCCAGCAACTTCTTCGATCTATCTCTATAGATCTTAATACCAAGTATATAAGTCGCTTCACCCAAGTCCTTCATAGAAAAGTAGCTCCCTAGCCTATTCTTGACAGCTTGTAGGGTCGGAATGTCATTCCCGATCAGCAGTATGTCATCCACATACAATATCAGGAAAACGACAATGCTCCCACTAATCCTCTTATAAACACAAGGCTTATCCTCGTTCTTGATGAAACCAAACTCTTTGATTTTCTCATCAAAATGAAGATTCCAACTTCGAGAAGCTTGTTTCAATACATAAATGGATCGATTCAACATGCATATTTTAGTGGCTTTACTTGAAGATACAAAAACCTCAGGTTGTGTCATATACACTTCCTCAAGGAGGTTTCCATTAAGGAAAGACATTTTTACATCCATTTGCCAGATCTCGTAGTCATAATACGCAGCAATAGCAAGTAGAATGCTGATGGACTTGACCATAGCAATAGGGGAGCAGGTCTCATCATAGTCAACACCATGAATTTGCCTGAAACCTTTATCCACCAGTCAGACTTTGAATGTCTGTACATTCCAATCCATGTCGGTATTCTTCTTGAATACCCACTTGCACCCTATGGGTCGTACCCCTTCAGGTGGTTCCACCAAGGTCCAAACTTGGTTTGTATACATGGAGTTCATTTCAGATTTCATGGCCTCAAGCCACTTCTCAGAGTCTGGTCCATTCATAGAATCTTGGTAGGTTGTAGGCTCATCATCATGATCCATAAGCAACACATTACCTATCTGAGACATGAGAATTCCATATCTCTCAAGCTCAAATCTTGGTCTTCCAAATCTATGTAGGACTTGTGTTTCTTGAGCAGGCTCTCTAGCTATAACTTCTTGTAGTCCTTGCTCAGGTTCCAATTCTGGTTCATTCTCAGTTTGTGGTTCTTGAACTTCTTCAAGTTCTACCTTTGTAGTCTTTCTGGATAAGAACTCTTTCTCTAAAAAGACATCAGTCCTTGCGACAAACACTTTGCCCTCAGACGGCAGGTATAAGTAGTACACTTTGGTCTCCCTAGGATACCCCACTAGATAACATTTATCCGATTTGGGTCCCAGCTTGTCAGGCATTTGACATCGCAAGTATGCCTCACAGCCCCAAATCTTAATGAAAGACATACTAGGACGCTTTCCAGTCCATATCTCATATGGTGTATTTTGAACCATTTTCATTTGAGCGCGATTTAAAGTGAAAGGAGCAGTCTCTAGAGCAAATCCCCAAAAGGAAATGGGCAAATCTGCATGACTCATCATTGACTGTACCATGTCCAACAAGAAATGATTCCTCCTCTCAGACACACCATTATGTTGTGGTGTTCTGGGTGGAGTGAGCTGTGAAATAATACCACACTCTCTCAGATGATCACGAAACTCATGACTCAGTTATTCGCCACCTCGATCAGATCAGAGTGCTTTAATCCTTTTTCCCAGTTGGTTCTCTACTTCCTTCTTAAACTCTTTGAACATTTCAAAGGTTTCGGATTTACACTTCATAAGATATATATCTGTATCTACTGAAATCATCAGTAAATGTAACAAAGTAATAGTGCCCACCCCTAGCCATAGAACTCATGGGTCCGCATACATCACTATACATTACACCCAAGAGATCATCATCCCTCTCACTACAACTAGTGAAAGGGGCTTTCTTGAGGTGCTCGATTATCTCATAAACACACAGGCTCTCATGTTGCTTCTGAAGCTTAGAGGACCTGGTAGCAAGCATGAGGCATTCCACATCCAGGGTATCATCTTGATACTTCTTGTAAGCATCTATATCTGCTCGAGGAGCATTTCCAGTCGGCTCTGTAGGGGATTCCCCTTTCAAGACATAGAGCTTGCGCTCTTGCCTGAGAATATTTCTCAGGTTTCTGTACCAGTCTAGGATGTTAGGCCCATTGAGCTTATCCTTCTCAAGGATGGCTCTTAGGGACAAGGTGGAATGAGATCCACTTGCCATGGATATTCTATAAGGAATTTTGCAAAATAGATTTTAGTACTATATTTCAAAATACATTTAATTTAATAAGGACTTTTATTAAAAGCTCCCACTATTTTATTCAAATTGATAACCCTTAATATCAATTCGGAGAGTTTATGCGAGCTACTCTCTTAGTGAACAAGATCCGTATTTAACCAACACAATGAGTCTGCTTTGGCATTCCTCACATAATGTCGTTATTTAGGTAAACAACACTTGCCAATTGCATCATCATGCAACTCTTGTATGGTTGGTGAATAACTCTTTATTCGCATCCATCATATTGTGCATGCCAACCCTATGCCTCAAGGAACTCAACCTTTGAGGTCACCTAGTTAAGTTGGACCCGATGTCGACAGTGGGATATCACAATTATCCGCTCGCACACTTACCAAGATTGATTAATGCACCTTGCTTTGTCAAGCCCACACTTCATCGATCGAGGCAGGAAGAGTGTCGTCCATTGGAAGGCATCCGTATACTTAATATTGGATAAGGGATTTTATTATTCAATCAATGTACATTTCATTGTGATTAACACTAAATCATTATGCACAAAATAAAATACAACAATCACAATCAAAATGCATCCAGGATGTGCACAAAAGAAATTATCAACACTTTGATAAAAGGGGCATAAATCTGAACATTTAGAACACTTCTAAATTTCCCATTTTACATGCATTGGACACGGGCAAAACCAACTCCACTTATGCAGTAGACAAGCTCGTCTCTCAAGGTCAGATTCAAAATCTAAGACATTTGGTTTCACAAACCATTTTGAGGGACAGTTACTGCAAAGGAGAAATAATTTCTGAAACAATGAAATCTCAACGCAATCATGTGCGTTCCAGGAGGGGTTCCATATTAAAAAACTTCAGCAGAATCATCACATCCGGGAAGAAATCCAGACATTTAGAACACTTCTTAATTTTTGATTTACACGCACTACATTGCAACCTCGCTCTGATACCACTGTTGGGTTTTCTTAGAACAATGCATCAAATGCACGCAGCAGAAAAACAAACAAGAACAACCCTAAACATTTTAAGGAACATGTGATTTCATGAATCAAGAAATAGGAGAAGCAACGCATTACAATACCTGAGGGGGATTGAGTCAAAACTTAACCAATATGCGCCACAAAGAAATCCCGCAGAACGATCATTGAGTCCCAAGCGCAGAAATCAATCGGCGCCTCTACGGGAGTCCACACAATCGGTGAAGAACACTATCTTCTTATCGCACAAGATCTAGGTCGGAGAAGATGATCCCTCTACATCTCCAACGGACTGCTAGGTCCGACGACAGGGAGAAGCGGCGGCGGCGACGGGATTGACCAGTCGGAACACTTCCATCGGAACTTCGCGGAACCCTTCCTTCTCTCTCAGAATCGCAAAAGAAAGGATCACACCCCCTAGGGCATAAATAGATCGTGATCTATTTATACCCCAGGGAGAGAAAGGCTATCCGCACACCCACGACCAAAAATGGAGTAAACAAAATTCGTCGAGTGAAGCTAATTCGTTGATACCATTCGACGAATTCATCGAGATAATTCACTGAATAGATTTCGTCGATACCATTCGACGAATTGACTCACAAAAATATCCAATTCGTCGAGACATTTTGACGAATGGACATATTTCATCGAGTCATTTTGAGGAACTATTTCGTCAAGTAGATCTAACTCGTCGAGACAAATCGATGAACCCTTTCGTCGACATGAGATAAGTTTCGTCGAAACATTCTCGAGAACACACAAACATACTCCATACAGTATTCACAATACCTGTGGAGCACTCAGTCAACTCGAGCCAACTGTAGTAAGTCGTAGGATTGGTCATTAACTCATATCCTATATGAGTAAGACCAACACAATTCTTCCTCCAACTTCCCCAAACACTCTTGTGTGTGACCCCATAGGCTCATATCATGTTGGCAGTGAGACTAAATGTGTGATCACTTCCAGATCACCTTGGAAACACCAACAACCTTGACCTTAATCTGATTATGTGCAATGAAATGGTCTATTGAAAATTGTATATGATTGTCTAGCATGCCTCTAAGTATGAGTAATGTTTTATGCTAATTAATGATTCATACACTCACTATTTTGGTAATCTACATGTACTAATAATCTTAGTCTTGCATGATTGTGTAGTGTAATAGTTTTTAACGTATTAAGTTGTATGTCAAAATTACCTACACCGTCTTTCAAAAATAAATTTCTTGCACACATTGAAGTGTTATATCCATATTATTAATGTTTGCAACAACAAGTAAATTCGGATACCTTTGGCCCAAACTTAAAATATATGTATATAATGAAATAATATGCCAAAGATAACTCCACCAAGCACTACTCACCCTCCTGATAAGTCTTAATGAGCTTTGTGAGGTTGAGCACCTTGGAAAGAATTGTAATGTGTCTTGTGCAAACATATTCTTTGTATATCTTCTATTTGTACACCGGATGACTAAAAATAAATTTTTTATAAAAATGCTTATGTGATCCCTTAAGCAATAATTCGCTCCCTGATAAGTCTTAATGAGCATTATGTGGGCGAAGAAGCTTAGTAGTTGTACTCCTTTTATGTGCTTTGAAATTTTATTCTAATATTGATGTGTGAAAGTAATTATAAGATTACAATCTTAATAGTGTTGTTACTATTTCATTACATATGTCCTGTGTTTTGATTATTTCACTTGTATACTTTTATCAAAACACATCATGCGCGCATCATTGTTTTTCATAAAACTTCTACTCATGAGAATTGGATCCTAATGCAAAATTACATAATTCTCTAAAAACTTAAGTAAAAGCACTAGATTGCAATGCATGATTTCTACAATATTTTCTTTACTTGAAATATGAATTGGTTACATTGTAGGTATTATCTTTTTGAATATGTTAAATCATGCTTGCCTATTAGTTATGAAAATTTTCAATGTTAAATGCTCAAATGTGAAGAGTCTAGACATATTGTTGGAATGGTTAAACTATTATAAAAATGTTAATCTTAGTTATTTTGTTTTGTTTTCCCATTCCTAATTTGATCATGTGTATTTTTACCATGCTTTCTCATGATTACTCTAAGGTTTTTTTCTTCACTTGTGCTTGTCAAACTATATTATATTTCTTCCAACAAGTTTCTTAAAAAAATTTCACTTCGAAAAGCAAGTGGTAGAATTCCTTTGGTAAAACAAAAAAATGGAATGTTGTTCTTTCACGCTTATCATATCTTTTTTCGATGTGCTACTCTCTCCCTTAGCTCGATCATAATTTACTTTATGTTTAAGCAAAACTCTTAATCCTCTCTTAGTTATGCCCCAACTTTTGTCTTCTCTCTTCTAGTTTTGTTTCAACTCCACCCACTTTTGCTAATAACAAAAGGGGGAGAATAAAATGATAAATCACAATGATTAACGGAGTAGGAATCACTAGATTATGGGGGGCATGAATCTAGTATATGGGAGCATACACTAAGGGGGAGCACTTATGTAGGAGGAGCATAATCTAACAATCTATAATTCTTATTATTGTCTCGATATTGCTTAGTGTCATATATCCTTCTAAAAATACATCTCTCTTATATATGAATCTGATTTATCTCTATTGAATTTGTCATTATCAAAAGGGAGAGATTGTTGGAACATGGTTTTCCGCATCTCTTTGATTTGAGAATAACAAATCCTACTTGTACTTGATCTTGTTTTCCATTATGTTTTTAGCATACAGGTTTGATCAAATATGACATTAGGTTGTTGCATTATTGGCTTGGACCTGCTCACAAACTGAAAAGTGGGATGTTTCCTAATGCCAGGCATTAGGACTTAATGTTGGCCGTTGACTCTCGTTCCCATCATGATGAAAATAGCATAGAGGGAAGTTGTCATGATTGCAGGAGCATTTTGGGAATGATTTGACTCAACGTCAGGCATTAGACTCAAGGCCAGCGTTAAGGCTGCCTAAAATGAATGTTTCCAAAGACGCAAAATCACCTTCCTATTTTGAAGATCTTATCCATTAAAACATTTTTATACTGGGTCAACACCAGGTGTTATCCTTACCGTCGGCGTTAGCTTCCAGTCCTATAAATAGGTGGATTTCGTCTTCTTCTACAAACAATGCCAAGGAGCCATATTCCAGCACTTTGAATTATTTGTGAGGGTCGTATTTCCAGACCACAAAGGATCTCCCACTCAATTTCAAAAGGAGGGATCAAAGGAGGCTTGGATCAATACGCTAACTCAACACGAACAATGCACACTTCGACTTCAACGATCTTCAGCAATTCTTCGTCGTCTCCTTCAGATTACCTCATAGGGAGTTTTTTTATGTATTTTATATTTATCTTTGTAATCGGTTCGTAAATTTGCCTCGTGTTGGCGACTAGGTCTGGGTAGGACTTAGGGATGAATTTGCCTCGTGTTGGCGACTATGTCTAGAGATTAAATCTAGGGGTGCTCGAGGCCTTTCTGGGGATAGAAGTGCTAGAGCGGCTTGAGACCGTATCTGGTGAGAGATCGGATAAAGCCAACCAGTTCTTAGTGAGAAGAGTCAGTATAGAAAATGAAAAGAGTATTTCATAATCGCCTTGACTTCTAGCATCATAGAAATCATATTTTGTAATCAATTTTATAAATGTTAATCATGTATTTTCTTATTTAATAAAATTGATTTCATTTCTAATTTCTATCTCTTTACTTTTGATTAACTTACTTCTAGTAAAATATCTAAAGTTTTCTATAAAAGATTAAAGTTTTCTAAAACCCTTATTCACCCCCCCCCCCCCCCCCCCCCCCCGACACACCCCTCGAAGGGCGCCTCAAGATCCAACAATAGTGACCTCCTCGAAGTAGAAGTAATCAACGCACCCCAAAGAATACAACCTTGGTATTTTCAAAATATCCTATACTATAGACGATAAGGTACACTTGCCTTTATCGAATTTAGTTTTGGAAAACATCATCAATCTCTTCGCTTTTTCATTTCCAAATCTCTAAGCGTCTAAGCTATCAATTTTCATA
Source organism: Dactylorhiza incarnata (assembly GCA_033032865.1). Classification (NCBI taxonomy): domain Eukaryota; kingdom Viridiplantae; phylum Streptophyta; class Magnoliopsida; order Asparagales; family Orchidaceae; genus Dactylorhiza; species Dactylorhiza incarnata. The sequence goes on from JAWHQI010000068.1 coordinate 9,584,931, forward strand.
TCAACGGATTTAGACAGCGAATGAGTAGGCCTTATGAGAGATGTGGATTTAGATATTTACTCATGTAAATTATTAAACAAAGGGTTAGTGCTTTCCAATTCATTCCATAATCCTCTCCCCGATATGCTTTCTGTCATCTTCTCCAAGAAGGGACTTCTCTAGACTTTTCTGGAGGCTTTTCCTGAGTGCGGAATTAGAAAAGTGAGAGGGAGAGAATTAATGAAAGAGAGAGTTTTTCTTCTTTCCGTTCGCTGTCGAGGGAGCTCGAGTGCTCGGAATCATAGCTAGAGTCTAGATTCAGAAAGATCTCATCAAGCTCGTCGTGTGTACGGTGACTATTTTGGTTGTAACGTCCTTGCTTTTTTGATAATTATTTTAAATGTTTTTAATTTTGGCGTGAGGGCGTTATTGTTTTGGGTGCGTCATTTTTCGGAGACCATGTAAATAAATCTCAGGCAATATGGCTATAAAATGATTAGTGCATATACTTTTATCTAGGTCTTATAAGTGAGTATATAAGATATATAAAATTATTTGGTGCTTGAGAAAATGCCTATAAAATGTTGTATGTATGTACAGATTTAGACAGTGATTGAGTAGGCCTTATGAGGGATGTGGATTTAGATATTTACTCATGTAAATTATTAATCTAAGGGTTAGTGTTTCCAATTCATTCCATAATCCTCTCCCAGATATGCTTTCCGTCATCTTCTCCAAGAAGGGACTTCTCTAGACTTTTCTGGAGGCTTTTCCTGAGTGCTGAATTGGGAAAGTGAGAGGGAGAGAATAAAAGAAAGAGAGGGTTTTCTTCTTTCTGTTGGCCGTCGAGGGAGCTCGAGTGCTCGTAATCGTCGCCGGAGTCTATATTCAGAAAGCTCTCACCGAGCTCGTCGTGCGTGCAGTGAGTATTTCGCATTTCGTCAAGTTTTCATCGCCGAGCTATCGTGGTGACAGCGTCGAGTTGAGGCAAGCAGTGTTTTCCCCTTTTGTTGTTAAAACAATGTTTTTTCTGGGTAGCATGGCTGTAGAAATTTGCTGGTTAAGTTGGTTAATTTCACTATAGGTTTGTTGTTATTAGATATGGTTAGTTGCTGCAAATTATTGTTGGTTTATTTTACCATATTTGAACTGATGTTAGTAGAAGTATGTTCTTATAGCCCAGAAATATGATTTGATAGAAATATGTTCTGGTAGTTTAGAAAAATTCTGTGTAGAATGAGAAATCAGCGGGACGGGAAGTCATTTCAATGGGACTTCAAGTAGAAATCAACGGGACCTCCCGTCGATCGTCGAGGCCTCCCGTCGAATTTTTTTCTTTTTTCCCGCGTAGCCCCGACGAATTCTGTTATGTGGGCTTGTATGTTAAGTATTTTGTTTCTTTTGTGGTGTTTCGTAAATCCTAAAATTTTGTGACGACCCATTGTCAGATTTTGTTATGCTTATGATAAGTTAATGTCGGTGGATTGTTCTTTTCGGCTGTTGGTTGGATTGGAACAGGGGTCTACCACCACAGTGCTCGTTGTTAAACTAATTGGGCTGTTGGTTGGATTGGAACAGGGGTCCACCACCACAGTGCTCGTTGTTAAATTATTTGGGTTGTTGGATGGATTGGAACAGGAGTCCACCACCACAGTGCATGTTGACATTCAACTTACCACTTGATCAACTTTAAACATACTTTTTACGCTTGGGGCAAGCTTTTACCTTCTCATCGAATAACTTTACAAATGATATATAGTTTTTTTTCTCCTTGGTTTGAGTACCCCTTTTTAATCCCTAATAGTTATGGAAATGTCTATTTTCACCCCTTTGGGTTGAGGCATTCTTTTCTTTTGAATGCCTCAGGTTCAGACCGGTAGTTGCTGCATGTAGTCCAGGGGATTTCCTCCAGGCTGTGGTAGCTGGTTTCGTCCTCTTCCTTGGTAAGGGGTTGTCTGTTATTTTTGGACTCTTTTGTTTTTATGGGTTCGTGTCAATTTGTTGACGCTCATAACTTGTGTCAGACTACTTGCTGCTTTTTCTGCTGATATTTCCTAGTAATTTATATGCTTGCTCTCTGGAAATGTTTTATGATAGGATGCATGTTAGATATTTTAAATATTAAAGTTGCATTTTAGCTCATGTAGGATGAAAATAAGTGAATTAAGTATTTTTTGCGCTGCAGATATATATTTTTTCTAGTGGACTAGTTGATCCACTGAAATCGAGGGACACGATTTCTTAAGCTCTAAATTTAAATTAAGTTTTCAAACATAAACATATATGTTTTTCTACAAAAATAAGTGAAGGGTTGGTTCTGCCTAAACGTCTGTCGTTGTCCCCTGCACGACGTGGCATCACATCACGTAGTTTCTCTTACTCTGATATTATTCAAATATTGAGAAATTATGGGTTTTGACAACCATTGTTGGTCGTGAAGATTTTGGTGCCATGGTGATCCTTGCTTCCTCTGCTAGATTCCTCTTCCAATGTTTGGGGGTTTTGCTTATCTCGAGCTTCTGATGGTGTAGGAAGGTCAATTGGAGATGGAGAAGCCTATATCATGGATTGCCATGAATGCACCTCTCGCCCCACAATGGGTGGCTTGAATTCTCCACTAGCTGGCTTCCAACCCCTGCCATTTTGGCTGGAATTGAAGGGGGAAGCTGAGTGGAGCAATAGGGAAGAGGACTTGGTGCCAGGTAGAAGCTATTCTACAAAATCATGGTTTATCCTCATTCAAAATTGGGGATTTCCTAATTTTGCCTCATTGCATGTCAATTCCTCCTAATTTCTGAGGGTATGCAAGGTAAATAGGCTATGGGATGCAAGATGGGCCATCAAATGAGGCCTTAGCCCATTTGAAACTTGGTTTGGGTTCACTTGACCTAAAGGGGTCAATTTAGGATAAGTGCACTTGGGTTGACCCTAGATCAAATTGAACAATGTGGCTGACCCGCATTGATGATCTTGGGTCTACTGACACCATCCAAGATGAATTCTGGCTTGGTATGACCAATTTATGCTCATTTGGACATATTAGGCTAAATTGGGCAAAGTAGCCTAATGGTGATTTTGGCCTAATCCATGGGCTTGGTTTGACCCAATGAATTATTAGTGACCCATTGACCCCCTTAGTGGTTAAGAAGGCTTGGGTGAGGTCGCATTGACCATTTGAAGGCTAATTGGCCCCAAATAGGATTTGACCTAATTTAGGGTTAGAGTTGACTTTGGTCAACTCGACCATTTTGGTTGAACTCAATGGGTTGATTTGGGTCCATTGACCTCACTTAAGGGTTAAGACAGTTTTCGGTGAGGCTAATTTGGTCATATAGGAGCTTATTGACCCTAATTAGAGAGGTATTACTATTTCGGGTAGAGTTGACTTTGGTCAACTGGCCAATTGTTTGACCCCAATGAATCCTTAGTGATTTATTGGTCTTTTTGAAGGGTTATGAGAGTCATGGTGAGGTTATATTGACATATTGAATGTAGTTTGGGCAACCATAGGTCTAGGTGACCTAGTTTGGTTAAGTGTAAATTAGGTACTTTCACTTAATTAACTAGGCCTTTATGGCCACTTTAGTTAACCTAACCTTACGTCATGACTCTTGTCATGACGCAAATTCTTTTAGGGTGATCTAGTTTCACTAGGGATGTTACCTGCAGATTCTCATGATGGTGGCGAAATGATCGGCATGCTCCGATGGGTCATTCGTTCCGTCAAAGGTCTCGATGTTCGGGAGCTTGAAATTGTGTAGAATTGGATGCATGAGGACCTCGTGTGTTAATGGTGAGCGGTGATGACGAGGGCGGTAGTCCAAAGCGGCACGTTGCCTGGCTTCTTCGCGTTCCTTGGCAATCATGTCACGAATCTCTTCGCGAGTGAGTATTTCATCCACAGGGACGAAGCCTGCTGATTCTGCGTGGTGGTGGTGGTGATGAGCTTCAGGATCTCTGGTCGGTTGGACACCGCGGCATTGACTAGCTGTGTTGTGGAGCCCGTCTTCAGGTATATGGTGCTCGGCCGGAGGGCGACTCAGAGCTGGCTGAGGCAAATTGCCTTGCTCGGGGGCTGGGTCATGGACTCCTAGCGATCCTCCATTCCTTTGGGGTGTGAAGTACTCTTCTACCTGGCACAGACGTTCTTCCATTATTACGGTGGGTGCTCAGTCTCTTTTGTGAGAGGCGCATTGTCGTGCGAGTGAGGGGGATCGAGCTAGGTTGACATGCCCTTAGGTACGAATCCTTCAGCAGTATGGGTAGCTCTTCTTGCCAATGTCGTCGGTCTTTTAGTATCTATGTTTATTGGATACTATCTTAAGAATCTTAGAAGCTTATGTGAACTCCTTCCCACAGACAACAATAAACTGTTGCGGCTCACTCGAGGCTACTAAAAACTGGTCAAGATTGGACCGTCTTAGCCTAGGAGCGGTCGAGCGTGCAATCAGTCACAGAAAAATGAGATGGATGGAAAGAGACTTTTTATCGTGGAAAACCTCAAAAAGAGGTGAAAATCCACGTGTTCAGGGCTGTACCGAACAAACTTCACTATTTGTAGTTGTTGTATAAAGATATATAAAGAAGGCGAGGGAGACAAGACGCTCCTCATTATAATTGTCGAGGGAGAAAGAGAAATGGGATCGGAGGGTGACAGGCCACCGCTAAAAGAGCTGTCTTTTCTTTGCTGCAGTGGGCAGCGCTGTGCTCTGGATTCTTTGACGTCTTCTGCTGATGCTCCAAAGCTAGAGGGGCGCACTCTGCATGTCTCGGTGTCTGCGTCTGTCTCCTGTAGGGTATTGAGGGATTTGAAGTGGTGAACTTGTGGTTGACGGGAGGGCTTCCAGCTGATTTGAGGGTGATGTGAGCGTTGAGCACATTGCATGTGGAATACTTGTTGTGGTGCGCTTGCTGCGGTGCGCGCGGAACATGCTTTGCTTTTTGCGGAGGGCATGCCGATTGTGTAGTGAAATGCACGCAAGGTGAAATGTGTGCAGGGTAGAACGTGCGTTGGGTGGAATGTGTGTGGGGCATAACACACAAAAGGCGTGTGCAAAGTGTGCGAGCACTGTGGAATCCCCGCGTGCGCTTAATGGGGGCTCGAAGATCTTAGAAGGATTCTTCAAAGGATAAAGAGATCTTCGAAGGAGTCTTTGAAGATCTCTCTTGTGCGAAGGAGGAAAGGCTGGATGAGAGCAAGATGGAAATGAAGGAGAGACTGGTGTTCTATTTATAGGCCCCAGGGGTGGTTATAGCGGTTACACGGTTATCTGTAGACCATACCCACCATTCTTACTATTTGTAGGCTAATTTAATATAGTTTAATGCGCGTGTATTTTAATGATTTAACTATGCGCAGAGTGATATAATTTCGGTTATTTGCACCTACCAATAAATGGTAGTTACGCTGGTGGTTATGAGGGTGGTTACCTATAAATCAAATGGTGGAGATTGTGTGGCAGCGATCGAACGACGGAGGGCCGGTGGGAGGCTGGGCTGCTAAGGGGCCACCCGAGGGGCGGGCGGCTAAGAGGTCGCCCGACTAGGGCGGCCGGAGGGCCGGTAGGGTGCGTGCAGGGGCACGCAGTCAGGGCCGCACGTAGGTGTGCTCGCGTCCAGGCGGGGCTAAGCGCAAGTGTGCGCAACCAGAGATGTGTGCAGGAGGGTGTGGTCAGGGCCAAGCGCAGGTGTGCGCGCAGCCGATCGGGGCTGCATATGTTCGTGCACCCGGGGTCGCGCACCTGCGTGCACGTGTACGTGGGCCATGTGCAGGCGTGCGCACGGCCAGACGAGGCCTCATTCACAATGTGACTGGGGATGTGTACTTGTTTGTATGCGTCCCCATTGGTAGTGAGCGTCTTTGGATGAACGGTCTTAGCAGTGTTGACTTTGACCAATGTCGTGGTTAAAGAATCTTTGGTTTGACCGAACCAATTATGTGCAACCCCATCAACTACCATGCTTTAATGTTGTTAGTTCATTATCTATTATCTGCTTTATTGGGCAATCATTAAAATGAGTTGTTCTTGTAGGGGGAGCAAATATGTATATATTACTTTTTTTAATAAAATATATTATTTTATTATTCTATTTTTAAATATTTGGTTAAATTCATTTCTACAATGAAACAATAAAATTGTCAATTTCAATGTTACATATTGAATTTTGTTGTTTAAGTAGAGGTTAATATAAATTCTTATCTCCAATTTCAGTTATCTCCAACCGAAGAGACTCTTGATTAGGTGATTTGCATTTTTTTGGGATAATACATGCGACTTGGGTCTAATAAACCAGTTCCATAAAATAACAAAATCTATACTTGTTTTAAAATATGTTATAAAATCAAAATTTATATTTATTATTACGAGCGATAGGCATGGGGCTCCGCTGTTAAGGCCAACCGCTGCAGTACTTCAGCCATGACAGTGCACGGGGGTCCTTCAGTGCCCAGCGCGACAGTATTCCGGCCACGACATTGCCCCGGCGGGCCAACGCTACCACCGCTCGCAAACACCCGACCACTATACTATGCTCGTCAATCATTTTTTCCATGTGTATGACTGTTTGCAAGCAGGGGGAATAGCGCAATTTTTATTGTAAATACAAAATTATACTTATATGAGAGTAGCCGTGAACATAAAGACCGCCGGTTCGGTCTGGGACCGGTCTTTTAAAAGACCTGTCTTTTGGCCGACGGTCCCAGACCGGTCCCATTCATGTTGAAGTTGAAGTGATAGGGGGCGAGTGGAGGTGGCTGGGCGAGTGGATGGTGCTGGGCGAGTGGAATGAGGTAGGCGAGTGGAGCTACAGAGAGGGGGAGAGTGGAGGAGTGGCGATTGGAGGGGGCGAGTGGAGGATTGGCGAGTGGAGCATGTGCATGATGGGCGAGTGGAAGAAGAGGGGGGGCGAGTGGAAGAAGAGGGGGGGTGAGTGAAGCCTGCTATAGGGGGGTTGCAAGTCCAGCTAGGGGGGTTGGCGAGTCCTGCTAGGGGAGGTGGCGAGGGGAGGAAGAGAGTGAGGTGAGTGCATGCTGGCGAGTGCATGTGTTGAGGTGAGTGCACCCCCTCCCCCACCCCCCCCTACCCTTCTCCCCCCCACCCCCCCCCCCCCCCACTCCCTTATACGTTCTCCTATAAATACCCCCCCCCCCTATAGAGAGTTCATGACAACCTTGTGAAGTGAGTTAAGGTGAATTGAGTTGGAGAGGTAGAGTGGGAGTGTGCCTACACCCCAGGAGAGTCCAAGCCTTACCTCAATGTGAGTTGGAGAGTGCACAGTGAGGTCGAGAGTGCAGGGTTGCGTGCGTTATGAAGGTGAAAAGTGCGTTGCAAGGTCAGCTGCACTGAGTGGAGAAGCGGACCCTGTCCGCGACATTGTTATTTTTTTATATATCAGCTATCGTCAATCAAGGTGTATGCACCTTGTATTCAGCTTGTCTTGTTGTACTTATTTGTCTAGTTATAAAGAGATTGCTTGATTGTCCATCGTTGGTATCCTTGTGCATGGTGGTAGCATAAATCCAACATGGTATCAGAGCCAGGTTGGTGAAGCGGAGTTTGCTATCAAGGTTCAAGGTTGACAACCAAGATGGACGGCGGAGGAGGTTATTGATGAGTCCTGATCATATACACATATTTGGACTCATCTAGGCCGGTTTTCTAGTCGTTTCACTGCACTTTAGCCCTGTTTCAGCTCATATTTGTCTTTCTATGCTAGGTGCACTTCTTGGCCTAATTTGGTGTGTTTTATGCTTATTCCCTTTTGATAGCCTTATCATTTTGTTGAGTGCCACTTTCAGTGGCCTGATTAGCATTTCTATAGAAACAGGAGTCGTGCAGGTGTTCCTGGTAAAATTCTGTACAGGAACACTGCGCACGATCACTGGTTCAATTGCGCACGACCACTGGTCTTGCGCCGCTGATCGTGTGCACTTAACCCTTTTTCTGAGTTCTATCTCGGACAGTGCGCACGACCACCTACGATAGTGCGCACGACCACCAGTCGTGCGCCACTGTTCGTGCGCACTTAACATCAATTTCATGAGTTCTGTTTCGACCAGTGCGCACGACCACCTACGATAGTGCGCACGACCACCGGCCATGCGCCACTGGTCGTGCGAACATGGTATTTTATAAATTTCTTACTTTGCAGGCTCCACGTAGGTAGGCGCACGATCACAGAACTCCAGCGCGCACGACCACTGGTCGTGCGCCAATGACCGTGCGCAGTATTTATTCCAGCGCCTATATAATGTTCTGATCCACAAAATTAGGTATCGAGGGGTTCCGGGAGCACGATTTGCCGTCCGTACGCTGCCGTTTTCCACTTCCAGCCACCTCCACCTCATCTTCTCCGCAAGGGGAAGTCATCTCCAGCCATTCCAAGCAATCCTCCATCGTCCGGGAGCATTCTCCGCCCTCCGCAAGCACTCAAGCAAGCTATCTCTAGTTCGGTACGGTGAAAAGAATAGTCATCCTGAGGTAGAAGACGACGGAAGCACGTGGAGAGGTCTTGATAGTCTCTCAACGCCGGAAGCACAGTCCGCCCGAGTCCGGAGGTAGCTTGACAAACTACCATTCCGGCCGTGAACGGCCGCTAGTCTTCGTCCATTGGTTGATTTATTCCTCCCCTTGTTGTACTCCTTTGAATCATTTAAACTTGAATATCATGATGTTTAGTTTAAATGCAATGGTTGTTTCTTATCCGTTCTTCAGTATTTGCTTGTGATACGTCTCACCTTCACTCACTCACTCACGCACTCATCGTGTTCGATTCGCGTTAGCAATAGCTAACGGCGATTTGCAAAGAGGTGTTTGCGACCCTCACTCCCCGCACTAGTGATCACATCATTCACATGTGCACCGTCCATCCGCCTCACGAATCTCGGCATCACGGCCATTGCATCCATCTCACCTTGTGAAGCGGTGATTTCGACCCGCATTTCTTTTGTTGTTGTTAACGGTAGGAAACCAAATCAAAACCCCATTTTCCGTGATTGTTCCCGCTTGTGTAACAATTGTCACACAACGCAATTCGTTCACCCAACCTGCATTCCTCAAGAGACCGACACTCGGGGATCCTATTCCCAACATTTATTACTTGCGCGACCGGTGCACTTGCCGAACATCGCATCAAGTTTTTGGCGCCGTTGCCGGGGAATGTTCAGGCGTGTAACGTCTTGAGTTGTGAACTTTTGTTATAAGAGCGGTTGTTTTTTTTTTATTTTCCTTATTTTGTTTTCTTTAGGTTGTGATTGTGCATGCAGAGACACGCCGCGGGGGAACTTGTAACCTTTGATCCCGAGATCGAACGGACCTCTCGCGCACGAAGGCGCGCAGCAGCCGTACAAGCGGTAATGGGTGACAACATATACCCAGATGATGCTGAACCAAGAGTACCCAACGTGGAGCAGCACCATCCTAGAGATGAGCAAGAGGTAGTTAGACCTCGGCCCCGAACGATGAGAGATTATACCACTCCAACAGCTGGGAGTGTGTATCCTGGGTTTGGTCCCAACATTATGAACAACCAGTTTGAGATCAAACCTGCGATCTTGAACATCATCCGGAACAATGCTCAGTTTTCCGGGATGGCCAGTGAAGATCCACACCTGCACCTGGCAGAGTTTTCTGATATCTGCGGAACCTTCTGCTATGCTGGGATTCCTGATGATACAGTCAAGCTGCGACTGTTCCCCTTCTCACTTCGCGACAAGGCCAAGGTGTGGCTCCATTCCATTCCTCCTGGGACCGCTGCGACTTGGGATGTTCTCGCCTCCAAGTTCTTGGCCAAATTCCACCCCGTTGATAAAATTGTGAGCCTGCGGCGGGAGATCGCTACCTTTCGCCAAGCTGACCAAGAGACCCTTGCCGAGGCGTGGGAGCGCCTTAATGATCTTCTCCGCCGCTGCCCGAACCACGAGCTCCAAACTTTGAACGTGGTAGAGACATTCTACTTCGCGATTGAGCCCAACTACCAGGCGATGATCGATGTTGCTGCGGGTGGTACTCTAATGAACCATACTCCAGAGGAGGCTCTTCGAATTCTGCGAGACACCGCCTCCCACAGCACATTTTGGACTGCCGGGAGGAATGCACCAAGAAGCACCAGTGGTCTCTTCGTGGTCGATTCACTCCCGCCTACATCCGCACCGGCTGCTGTCATTACGTGTGAAGGATGTGGAGGCGGCGGACACCATGCGTATGAATGTTCGGGCAATGATTTATCAGGTGACTTCTCGCACTTTTCTTTAAATGAATCTGTTAATTTTGTTGGTAATCAACCTAAGGGGGTGCCGTTTAATAACACGTATCATCCGGGAGTGAGAAGTCACCCAAACTTCTCATGGAACCCCAACGCATCTGGCCAACGATTGGCACCGGGGAAGCATCAAAACGATGCCTACGCCTCCGGGAGCCAAACAAGGCCACCTCACCCAGAATATAACCAAGGCCCCCCAGCTCCCAAAAAGAGTAACTTGGAGGAGATGATGGAAAAATTTATGCAAGCGGCTAACTTAAACATGGTTAACCAAACTGCCTCCATGCGGAACTTGGAAACACAGCTGGGCCAATTGGCCCAAGTGCTCACCGAGCGGTCGCATGGAACTCTCCCTAGTAACACCGAAAAAAATCCAATAGACCAAGGGAAGAGTCTTGGCGATGCGGAAGTGGGTCAGCCGCGTGAGTTAGTAATCTCCTGTTCCATTAATAAAATTGAAACTAAGGCTTTGTGTGATTCCGGCTCCTCCCGCAACGTCATTGCTTTGCATGACGTTGATAAATTTCAACTTGAAATTAACACGGAGGACCGGAAATCTCTTGTGCTTGCAAATGGCGCCATCATACAATCGGAAGGGGAAGTTAAAAATGTAGAGGTTATAGTTGAGGGGACAATGGTGGTTGCTGATTTTCAAGTGTTAGGACCCCGGGAGAATCACTCCATTCCTATCTTGGGTGTACCGTTCTTGAAAGAGAGCGGTGCCACCCTTGATTTTTCTGTGGGTTGTGTCCTCCTACCCAATAAGGTGCCTTTGCCCACTTGCCCCAAGACTATAACTGAAACATCCATTTGCCCCCCTTCTTTTATTCTTGATGAATCACTGAGTTGCGCAGGGGATAAGAAAGATGATGGATCATCTGAAGGAGAAAAGGAAGAGTACCAGTCAAGCGGAGAGGAAAAAGTAGATTCTCGAAGAAACTATGCTTCCAAGAGGGAGGAGGACAGCAGTCCTGAACTTATTGAGCTGAACTTGATTCGGGATGACATCCCATTATTCTCTCGCATTGAATCGTGTAATAAACTAGTTAAGCGTTCCATCTCTTGGGCTGATCTGGTCGTCACTGCGGCGATGGAAATGACGCCACCCACTGCTCGATTGGGAGAATCTGAAAACATTCAACGTTGGCAGTCTCCGACTGTCGCTAAACTTAAACAAGAGAAGCGTCTGCGCGATGCGCGCTCTGCCGTTCTCCGTAGCAAGAGGGCGGAGGTTAGGGGAACACTGGGTGACACCAGTGTTGGCCCTAAAGCCTTCACCTCCCGCTTACAAGCTACGGGAGATGGGCACCATAAAAGCGCCTACAGCTGATTTTCTTTTTATCTCTTATTTTGTGAAACTCTCTGTTTCATGCACTTTTTATTTTTATTTCTGCACTGTATAAACAATTATAATACAGGTATTTGTTCTAGCTTAAGGACATAAAATAAAAGTGATGCTGGGAGACAACCCAGATTTGCTGATTTCTGTTTTTCTAACATGTTTCAATTCAGTTTTTATACATTTTTGCTTTTGTTTTGTGGATCTCACCCACCTTGCAGGTATTCATTGCACATCTTATAAGGTGGTGGTTGTGATTCTTCGTATGGTGGTTGGGCGGCCTCGGTCAGTCACGCGTCTTCTGGTATGCTCACTAGCTGAGCATGGGGTAACCTCTCTCCCTTTCTCTTTCTGATTTTCATTTTAATATCATGTGATGTACTTCTTAGGTTAAGTCTGGGGGAGAGCTAGTATGTGTTACCCAATGCACGTGCACACTGCATATGCATACTAGAAGCTTTTATTGATTTATTTCGTTTAGATCATTGCCTCACACACCACTTGCAACCACTTGAGCGCGTGCTTAGCTGTGTGTGCCGCGAGTTAAACTCATCTCTTGAGCAAGATTAGGGCAAATCATCGTGCTGACTTAGGATTGTGAAACGGAGTAAAATGTTGACTCCTGCAGTGTCCTAATCAAGTGCTCTCGTTTCATGTAGAAATTTGAGCAGATTTAGTTTTTATGTAGGCTTATAGTTTTATATTTTTCTATTTGCGTCAATACTATTTATTCTACTCAAAAATGGTGAATTCGGTGTGAATCAAGCGGTAGCTTAGCGATGTGTGTAGCCGGGCATTAGGTTTGAATTGCTCGAGTCGGGAGGATGGATAGTCTTTTTCGTTGGCTAAGAACTTGCCCCAAGCTATTCTCGAAGCATGGGTATAGTTCAGTGCACGAACGTGATGTAGGCCTTCATTTTGGCCCGGTTGAGCTTTGTACCAATCCTAATGTCTTATCCTCGTTAGACCCGTTGTGCCTACCCCTTCTTTTGATTCAGCTCCACCATTATTTCACCAAAGCCTCATAGTCGATCCTAGTCGCGCACCCAAGTCGAGCTTTAGTATTTTATATATTCATTCAGGGTGTTGATGTGGTGAATATTTTTGTGAAAATGTGGATGTGCTTTGAAAGTGCACAGTTAACCTCACTAGAATTCTCTAGAGGGGGGGGGGGGGGGGGGTGAATAGAGATTAAAAATATTTTGTGCAAAGTTAATATATATATGTGTATAATCACAAATTAGAGCTTCCCACACACCAACAAGAATTAAGCAAGAAAATAAAGTAAATGCAAGAAAATAAATCACAGCACAACACAAGAAAATATAGTGGTTCCCCAAACTTTGGGTAGTCCACTCTTCTACCCCCTTGATAGGAATTCACTATCTTGTACTGAGTCTTTTGATAAGGAGACTCTTAGAACCACCCTGAGTCTTTTAACAAGGAGACTCTTAGAACCAACTGAGTCTTTTGACAAGGAGACTCTTAGAACCAGTACACTGAATTTTTTGAAGAGAGATTCTAAAAACTCTTTTACAATGTTAGATGTAAGAAAGAAAGCAGGAAAGATATAAGGACAAGAATGAATCTTCTTCCTAGCAAGAAGATTGGAAGCACAAGAAGTGAATTGAATCTTTCTTCTATAGAGAGAAGAAGATTTGCAGACTTTCTCTCTTTGTGAGAGCTATTAGATTTTGCAGCAGTGTGATTTCAGAAGCAGAAGAAGAAGAGGTGGTTGAATGTTGCTGCAGAGCTTTTTCTCAATTTCTCTCTTTTCTCTTGGGAGCTTTTCCTCTATTTCAAAATGTATGTGGTGGATCACTCAACTGTCATTTTCTGCCGACCTCCTCTTTATTTATAGCTCTGTATATTCAAAATAATGCTATAGGAGGATAATTAATTAGCAGTCAGAAAAATAGAAAGATGAAAATGTTTCCATAATATTTATTTCTGTAGAAGGAAAGAACCAATTCAGATTTCAAATAATATCCAAATATATTAAATCAAATTAGCCAAGAATCAGATATAAGGAAAGAATGATTCAGAAGGCTATAAAATATTGACACTTATTCCATATAAATCAGATCTATTGAAAGAAGGAAAGAGATCTGGCGCATATTTAAATTCTGTCATGGAAATCGACGTGCGTCGATTACTATTCGACGCAAGCGTCGAGTGCATCCTTTCTGGACGTCGAGAGAAAAATAAGGAAGGTGCGTCAACTGAGGTGCGTCGACTTCATTAGATGCGTCGACTAGAAATCAGAGTGGCGTCGACTAGACTTACGTCAAAATCTTCCTAGAGTTACTTCGACTCAACCTGAAGGAAACGCCGAATACTATTCGACGCAATTTACTTAGCCTTGTTTTTTTCATTCTTAGAATTCATTTCTAGGGGTTAAGAGAAATCATTTTCCCAACAATCTCCCCCTATTTGTCTTAGCCCTATTTAGAGGGAAATTGTACTAGCATATAATTAACCCAGCACAACATTTGTAAAGATAAGAAATATATTGAGTAACCAAAAAGGAAAGAAGGAAAGAAAGTTGTATATACACCAACTCAGAAGAGAATATATATATATTGACCAATCAATGTTTTGAACATAAAAATTTTCATTAATGTTTTTAGAAACCAAATTAACACTCAGGAGGGGTAGGAGGAGTCTTTCTTTTTCTTTTGAAGACTTTGGTAGGTTGCTCTTTCTCAACAGCAGATAGCACCCTCATCTCCCCCTGAGTCACAGCAGTTGAGTCCCTTTGAGTTTCATCTAGCTCCCCCTGAGTTTTAGCTTCAGGTAACACAGCATCTGGGTGCTCTTTTTCATTTTCAGCTGTATTCACAATGGTATCCAGCTCCTTAGCTCCTACTTCAGCTACCACAATTTCCAGCTCCCCCTGAGGTTTAGTTTCTTTAACATTCTCATCATCTGCCCCATCTTCTTTTTCAGCTCTGCTTGCTTCCCCTTGCAGTAGTGCCACTTGGTCTGCAGCCTCTCTTGTTATGCTGAGTACCTATATTGTTTGTTCATCAATATGGAGCTCAGGTACTATCTCATTCCCAAGGGTTTTGAGCAGTGCTAGACTATCAGTTTTTGAGGTAGGAAGGGATTTGTGAGAAGGAGATTTAGGATTGGAGGGCTGATCTTCATCTAGATTCTCCCCCTTCTTGACCTTCTTGGCCAAGGAGGTTAAGAAAGACCTAGTCACTCTAGAGGAAGAGAGAGATGACTTCAGATCTTGCACAGAGGCACTGACCCCATCTATTTGGGTGTGCATGTGAAGGATGGTGGAATGAATCTGGGAGCAATGCTCATCTAGCATTGCTTGGAATCTTTGAGCTGTGGATTGTATGCACTGGGTGATGAGAGCCTCAGTGGATTCAGATGGTTCATGGTGTGAGAGTTGATGAGGAGGTGATGGTGGAGGAAGAGGTGATAGAGGAGGAGGAGGAGATAATGGATGTGGAGAGGGGATTCTATCATCTTGAGGAGGTATATTTGATGGAGGAGGTGGAGGAATAGAAGAAGGTTGAGCAGGTGATTGAGGAGGTATTGGTGAGGATGATGCTGGGACAAAAGATGTGACTGTTTGAGAAGGAGGAGGAGGAGGAGGATGAGCAGGAGAGATGGGAGGAGATGGAGTCCTTTCAGGGATGGAACCAGGCTTAGGGATTTGCCTGGCTCATTTAGAAAATAGGGCAATGGACATCCTTTTTCCTGGAGGGATGGGAATTCCTTTTGACCAACATAGGTCAGGGAAGGAGTGGAACAGTACTTGACTCATCATTCTCATGTAGGCATTTTCTTTGTGGGAATATCTAGAGCCTATCATCTTGAGCAAACAGCTGGCCCAGCCTATTTTCTTGTTTAACACCAGAGCTCCCATGATGTTCAGTTGCTGCTTGGGCACTGCATCATGGGCAGATATCTTACATAGTAGTATCTTTCCTACTATATCTGCTAGTAGTCTATACTCCTCAGAAAAGTCTATTTTCTTTAGATGGATTGGTTTATCCCTTGAGAACTTCATGGTGGTTAGCAGATGCTTGATTTCATCAGGTATGAGGTCTATAGATTCATCACCTAATAGGAAATGATGAAGACTTATGAGATTTCCTTTCCCTATTTTAGTTGAACAAAGATGACATTAGGATATACCTGATGGGAGATCAAAGGTGGCCCTAATGTGTTCTGCTGAGATTGAGACTGGTGTCTCATATAGTGTTCCTTGGATTTCTCCTTGTTCAGAAATCTGAACATGAGTTATGAGCTCTGTGAGCTCAGTTTCCAGAAGCTTGCACCTAGTGGAGATGAGCTTGTCCAGTCCTGCTTCAGTGAAGAGAGCTATGATGTTCTTATAGTTCTCTGCTGCTGCTTGGAAGGATTCGAGGTCGATATCGAACCCAGAATTTATCTTGGGAGCCATTGAAGATCGGTGAGAGAGGGAAAAAGAATCAGCTGGACAGAGGAGCAAGAAGGATGATAGATGCAGAATCGCGAAGGTTTTCTTACTGAAGAGTTTATTTAAGTCAGGTGAAGCATCGAAACGGGACTCAATTCGAGGCTTATTCGGTACTTCAGTGGATGTGACTGAGAATATTTTAGTATTGCCGCTCATTTTTATGAAGTCGACGTTACGGCGAGTGGAATTCGACGTGAACGTCGATATGGTCTGATTTGGTATGATAGGGTTTCCTATCGACGTATGCGTCGATAGTAGTCGACGCATGCGTCGATTACACCTGCTGATCTGAGTCATCTACGGAGCGTCGAGTAGAAGTTGACGTGACTTTTGATTTTTCTGAACCACTCTATGTTCTTATTTCTTGTTGTCTCTTCCTAGTCCTAAAGCTTTTCTAAGACAGCCTAGGACTAATTTTTACAGTTAGTTTGATTGATTATGCCAACATTGTTTGGCAAGGTGGCCAGTTTTGTTACATATATAGCATTTGATTATCCTATTATTATGAGAATTTGAGTTTAGAGTAGGATAGAAGTGTTGGTTAGAATAGAGGGTTTGATTTGGATAGAATTCATGATTAGGATGAATGGGTCCTGAATAAGGGTTAGGATGAAAGACTTTTGGAGGAAAGATGTTTAAAATGTTCTGAATTTTTATGCGTCGATATCCATTCGACGCATGTTGATAGTCACGTTGATTTGTATTCGGCGCTTTCTCCAGATGGTGTCGATCTAATTTCGACGCATAGAAAAAGTTGCGTCGATTGGAAGTCGACGTGCTTTTGTTCATCCATCTAGAAGAGGTCGAAGCATCTTAGAGATTGCGTTGAGTAGAAGTCGACGCACTATCGTGCATGCGTCGATATGAAGTCGACGCACTGTATCTTCATAAATTTTCATTTTGCCTTTCTCTGTTTTTACTCCTTTATGTCTTGTTTTTCTTGGTTTGATTGTTTCTTCAGATGAAGTTTGTGAGTCATCAGCTGAATAATAAGATGTTTCATCAAATTCCTTTATTTCTTTGAAGGAGTTTTCTTCCTTATCTTTTGGGTCTTTTTCTTGGTTTGTCATTTTGACAGGTTTAGTGAATTTTACAGGGCTCATCCAAGCAGGTTTGTTGGATGGAATTAGGCTGATTGAGGGATCAGCCCCTAGCCCAAGATGGTTGTGTCTTATTGTTTGTTTTTCAGTGATTTCCTTAAGAGTTTGGCTTCTCATTTTTATTGATTCTTCAAAGGCTTTTGCCTGGGTTACTTTATCCTTAAGGAACTGATTTTCTATTCTAGCCCTTTCTATTTCCTTTTCTATTATGCTAGCTATTGATTCATAATCTTTAGAGGATTTAATTTCTGTGTTTCTCTGGTTTTTAGCTACATTGATTTGTTCTTTTAGATCTTTAATTTCTTGTTTTGTTTTTTGTTGATCTAGGTACATTCCCATAAAATCATTTTTAAAATTATCACTTTTAAAATCTATTTCATCAAACATGCTTACCTCATCCTCATCCTCAGATTCCTCAATGAGAATGAGGTTCTTTTCTTTTTCATCATCAGAAGATATGCTTTCTTCTGATCCTGTTTCACTCCATGATTTATCATCATTCTTTGAGTCTTTAAAGGCCATCAAGCATAGGTCTTCTTGCCTAGATTCTTCATTGTCACTCTTAGAGGATGAACTATCCTCAGAGTTTGTTTCACTCCAGACTTCTGCAATGAAGCCTCTTTCTTTCTTCTTCCCCTTTTTCTTCAGATCTTTCTTTTTCAGATCCTTTTCTGTGTCAGCATTCTTTGGACATTCTGGGGCAATGTGTCCAGGTTTCCTGCAAGAATAGCAAATAATTTCTTTAGTGGGGGTTTTGTCATACCTTGGTTTTGACTCCCTCCTTTTTGATCCATCTGTCTTGACCCATTTCTTAAATCTTCTGGCCAAGAAACTGAATAATTCTTCTTCAGTGACAGGGGTTCCTTCTTATGTTGCCTTCAGAGCAATGTTCCTGCTTTTTGAGGAAATTGGAGTGTTTTCTCTTCTTTCCTTCTCCTCTCTAGTTTTCAGCAACTGCTCATAGGATCTGAGTTTTCCTAAGAGAGCATCTGTTGAGATCTCTTTTTGTCCTCTTGTGTCTCTTATTGCCCATATTCTTGAGTCCCATGAACTAGGGAGACTCATTAGCAATTTGTCATTAATCTCAGTGAGAGAGATTTCTCTATCCAAGTCTCTTAGTTGATTGATGATCAGACTGAATCTGTCATACATTTCAGAGATGTTTTCTTCAGCCTTCTTTTGGAAGTTCTCATATTGAGAGATCAATAGAGCCTTTTTATCTTTCTTTTCATCAGCACTTCCTTCCACCATCTTTGTGAGAGCATCCCAAATTTCTTTGGATGATTCACAGTCAACAACCTTTTGAAAAATGTCATCTGAGAGAGTTGAGACAAGTATGTTCATGGCCTTTAGATCATATGTTCTTGCCTTCTTTTCATCTTCTATCCACTCAGATCTTGGAACAAGTGTTTGTGTGACATTGCCATTTGCATCCTTTCTATAAGGCTTTGGGGGACCTGTCATAGTAATATCAAACAAGTCAGCATCAATGGAATTCATATAAATTCTAATTCTTGTTTTCCAAACTGCAAACTTTTCAAGATTGAACATTGGAGGTCTGGTGGAAGCATAATCTTTAATTTGTGCCATATGATAAAATAGTTTTGAAAAATATATATATATATATATGAGAGGTAAGATCTTTTTGATCAAGGAGTTATCTTTTTTAGATCAACCTCCCTCTGATACCAATTGAAAGTGCACAGTTAACCTCACTAGAATTCTCTAGAGGGGGGGGGGGTGAATAGAGATTAAAAATATTTTGTGCAAAGTTAATATATATATATATATATATATGTGTATAATCACAGATTAGAGCTTCCCACACACCAACAAGAATTAAGCAAGAAAATAAAGTAAATGCAAGAAAATAAATCACAGCACAACACAAGAAAATATAGTGGTTCCCCAAACTTTGGGTAGTCCACTCTTCTACCCCCTTGGTAGGAATTCACTATCTTGTACTGAGTCTTTTGATAAGGAGACTCTTAGAACCACCCTGAGTCTTTTGACAAGGAGATTCTTAGAACCAACTGAGTCTTTTGACAAGGAGACTCTTAGAACCAGTACACTGAATTTTTTGAAGAGAGATTCTAAGAACTCTTTTACAATGTTAGATGTAAGAAAGAAAGCAGGAAAGATATAAGGACAAGAATGAATCTTCTTCCTAGCAAGAAGATTGGAAGCACAAGAAGTGAATTGAATCTTTCTTCTATAGAGAGAAGAAGATTTGCAGACTTTCTCTCTTTGTGAGAGCTATCAGATTTTGCAGCAGTGTGATTTCAGAAGCAGAAGAAGAAGAGGTGGTTGAATGTTGCTGCATAGCTTTTTCTCAATTTCTCTCTTTTCTCTTGGGAGCTTTTCCTCTATTTCAAAATGTATGTGGTGGATCACTCAACTGTCATTTTCTGCCGACCTCCTCTTTATTTATAGCTCTGTGTATTCAAAATAATGCTATAGGAGGATAATTAATTAGCAGTCAGAAAAATAGAAAGATGAAAATGTTTCCATAATATTTATTTCTGTAGAAGGAAAGAACCAATTCAGATTTCAAATAAAATCCAAATAAGTTAAATCAAATTAGCCAAGAATCAGATATAAGGAAAGAATGATTCAGAACGGCTATAAAATATTGACACTTATTCCATATAAATCAGATCTATTGAAAGAAGGAAAGAGATCTGGCGCATATTTAAATTCTGTCATGGAAATCGAAGTGCGTCGATTACTATTCGACGCAAGCGTCGAGAGCATCCTTTCTGGACGTCGAGAGAAAAATAAGGAAGGTGCGTCGACTGAGGTGCGTTGACTTCATTAGATGCGTCGACTAGAAATCAGAGTGGCGTCGACTAGACTTACGTCGAAATCTTCCTAGAGTTACTTCGACTCAACCTGAAGGAAACGTCGAATACTATTCGACGCATATTTACTTAGCCTTGTTTTTTTCATTCTTAGAATTCATTTCTAGGGGTTAAGAGAAATCATTTTCCCAACATGCTTCAATGTTTAATCTGCTGATTTTGTTGTGAAAAGAAAAAAAAATAGAAAAGAGAAAAAGAAAATTGAAAAAAATGGATAAAGAAAGAAAAAGTTTAATTGAAAATAATTGTTGATTTGTATTTGGGAGTGGGCAGTGCACACACCCATTGTTAAAAAGTTAAGTCTGGGGGTGTGGTGTACTCGCATATATTTGGGTTAGCGGATATATTATCTTTTTGGTTTATGCTAGCTCATTTGGGTTTGGTGTCTAGCCTCCATGTTTATCCTTGTTTACCTCACTGAAACCCAAGCCGCATCTTCACCTAAAGTCCTACTGATTCGTGAGTGAGCCAAACCAGTGCCGTGGAGAGAGTGCGAACAGGCAAGCCTATGGTCACCGACATTGGTGGATTCCTTTGGAGGTTGTCCTGAGCCACGATCTTTGGCAATGCTCACATTTGCGATTAGTATATTTTCTCCCTACGCGTGACCGAATGATTCGCCGTGATTCTATTTTTGAGTAGTAATAAATTTTTGATACGCATTTGAGAAAAGTACAAACTGTTATGCATACTTAGAAATTTCCTCTGTTATTTTTTTATGCGTGCGAGCACGCGACTTCGCATGGTACTCGGTGTCGTAATTTCTCTGTTAGCTAGTTGTTTTTCCCCGTCTACTTAGATTTTGTTTGCTCGGGACGTGCAAACAGGTAAGTCTGGGGGTGTGATGAGTCCTGATCATATACACATATTTGGACTCATCTAGGCCGGTATTCTAGTCGTTTCACTGCACTTTAGCCATGTTTCAGCTCATATTTGTCTTTCTATGCTAGGTGCACTTCTTGGCCTAATTTGGTGTATTTTATGCTTATTCCCTTTTGATAGCCTTATCATTTTGTTGAGTACCACTTTCAGTGGCCTGATTAGCATTTCTGTAGAAACAGGAGTCGTGCAGGTGTTCCTGGTAAAATTCTGTACAGGAACACTGCACACGATCACTGGTTCAATTGCGCACGACCACTGGTCGTGCGCCGCTGATCGTGTGCACTTAACCCTTTTTTCTGAGTTCTGTCTCGGACAGTGCGCACGACCACCTACGATAGTGCGCACGACCAGCAGTCGTGCGCCACTATTCGTGCGCACTTAACATCAATTTCATGAGTTCTGTTTCGACCAGTGCGCACGACCACCTACGATAGTGCGCACGACCACCGGTCGTGCGCCACTGGTCGTGCGAACATGGCATTTTATAAATTTCTTACTTTGCAGGCTCCACCCAGTTAGGCGCACGATCACAGAACTCCAACGCGCACGACCACTGGTCGTGCGCCAATGACCGTGCGCAGTATTTATTCCAGCGCCTATATAATGTTCTGATCCGCAAAATTAGGTATCGAGGGGTTCCGGGAGCGCGATTTGCCGTCCGTACGCCGCCGTTTTCCACTTCTAACCACCTCCACCTCATCTTCCGCAAGGGGAAGTCATCTCCAGCCATTCCAAGTAATCCTCCATCGTCCGGGAGCATTCTCCGCCCTCCGCAAGCACTCAAGCAAGCTATCTCCAGTTCGGTCCGGTGAAAAGAATAGTCATCCTGAGGTAGAAGACGATGGAAGCACGTGGAGAGGTCGTGACAGTCTCTCAACGCCGGAAGCACAGTCCGCCCGAGTCCGGAGGTAGCTTGACAAACTACCATTCCGGCCGTGAACGGCCGCTAGTCTTCGTCCATTGGTTGATTTCTTCCTCCCCTTGTTGTACTCCTTTGAATCATTTAAACTTGAATATCATGATGTTTAGTTTAAATGCAATGGTTGTTTCTTATCCGTTCATCAGTATTTGCTTGTGATACGTCTCACCTTCACTCACTCACTCACGCACTCATCGTGTTCGATTCGCGTTAGCAAGAGCTAACAGTGATTTGCAAAGAGGTGTTTGCGACCCTCACTCCCCGCACCAGTGATCACTTCATTCGCATGCGCACCGTCCATCTGCCTCACGAAGCTCGGCATCGCGGCCGTTGCATCCATCTCACCTTGTGAAGCGGTGATTTCGACCCGCATTTCTTTTATTGTTGTTAACGGTAGGAAACAAAATCAAAACCCCATTTTCTGTGATTGTTCCCGCTTGTGTAACATTTGTCACACAACGCAATTCGTTCACCCAACCTGCATTCCTCAAGAGACCGACACTCGGGGATCCTATTCCCAACATTTATTACTTGCGCGACTGGTGCACTTGCCGAACATCGCATCAGTTATGCTAGAGGACTAGGCATTGAGCTGCTCACCCAGACCAACTACAAGAAGTGGAAGTCATGCATGGAGAGTTACCTGCTTGGAGAGGACCTATGGGAGGTCGTTAGAGGAGATGAGCAAGAGGAAGTTGTAGCTGCCGGAGATAATGGTCCAGCTGTGAGAGCTTGGAGGAAGACTAACGCCAAGGCGGAGTTCACTCTGAAGAGAGAAATTTCACCTGACTTGTTCAACCACATCATAAGTTACAAGTCAGCGTCTGGTATCTGGAAAGCCCTCGATGGGCTATTCAACAAGAAGAATGTAGCGCGGCTACAGTTTCTGGAGAATGAGTTGGCGCGGTCCACTTAAGGAGAGTTGTCGATTTCCACCTTCTTCCTGAAGGTGAAGAATCTATGTGCAGAGATCTCGGCGTTGGATCTTGATGAGCCGATCTCTGAGGCGAAGCTGAAGAGTCATATACTCTGAGTCTTGTGGAAGGAGTACACTATGTTTATTACGTCAGTGCAAAGATGGGCTACTCAACCCTCCCTTTTGGAGCTGGAGAACCTGCTGTCGTCATCTCAGGGGGAGATAGCGAGGCGTTGTTCTCAGGCAAGAAGAAGACCTGGGACAAGAAGAAGAAGAACTCTAGAGAAGGACCCTCAACGTCCTCTCAAGGAGATAAGGGGAAGTTCCTCCCTGCTCATGATGAGAAGGGGAGATTTCTTTGTTTTTCCTGTAAGAAGTACGGACACATGGCAAAGGACTGCCGGTCTAATCTGAAGGCCGGTAATGTTGATAACAAGGAGGATGACCATCTGAGAGGTGGAAGAAGAGGTGGAGGAAGAGGTGGAGGTCACCAGGGTGGTGAAGGCGGAGACAACTACTTGTTGGCTGAGATGACGGCAACGCCAGTTGATGTCTTAGCCTCCATCAACTTTGAGAACGACTGGATAGTGGATTTCGGTTGCGGGCACCATCTCACTAGAGATGTGTCTAAGTTTCCCTCCTTGATGGCTATGGTGGAACTGATGCTATCATCAAGGCGGATGATACGGTGCATCCAGTTGAGAAGGAAGGGATGGTATCCCTTGGAAGTGAAGAGAAGCCCGTGACACTGAAGAGTGTGTATCACGTGTCGTGCATGATGAAGAACCTCTTCTCGGTTGCGAATGCAGTGGATGCAGGATACCACGTGTTGTTTGAACTGAAGGAGGTGAAGTTCCTGATGAACCTGTCTTCAGTTGATGTTGATGTCACGCTCACCGGGAGAACGGTGAAGGACTTGTATCTTCTATCTGCAAGTGCCTATATGGATAAGCTGAAGACAAATGACAGCGCAGCGATCTGGCATGAGAGGCTAGGTCACGTGGGGATGGATAAGTTGAAGATGATAGCAGCGAAGTGTCTGGTGTCTGGCCTGCCTAATCTCTCTTCTTACGGCAATGATCATGTGTGCGAAGGCTGCCAATTTGGAAAGTCAAATCGACTTCCATTTGACAAGTCAGAGACCAGGTGTAAGGCATCTCTTGAGTGCGTACACGTTGATGTGATGGGGCCATGCACCACCCTGAATTATGGAGGAAATAAGTATGCGTTGGTCTTGGTAGATGACTATAACCGCTACACATGGGTTTACTTCTTGAGGGAGAAGGCAGAGGTGTTTGAGAAGTTCCAAGAGTGGAAGGAACTTGTGGAGGGGAGGCTGAACCTGAGGGTGAAGAAGCTGCGAAGTGATAATGGGGGGAGTTTACCTTTAACTCATTTGCTTCTTTCTGCAGGAAAAAAGGCATTCGGCGAGAGCTCTCCTGCGCCCACACCACTCAACAAAATGGGGTCGCAGAGAGGAAGATCTTCCATATGGTGGAGACTACCAGGAGTTGGCTACATGCCAAGGGGATTCCCAAAGCCTTGTGGGTGGAGGGAATGGCGTCTGCCACCCATGTTATCAACCGGCTACCTCTGAGTCCTAACAGGATGGTGTCTCCACACCAACTCATATTTGGGGAGAAGCCAAATGTGAGTCACATGAGGGTGTTTGGCTCTACCTGCTTCGTGCACGTTCCGGAGGCTGAGAGAACCAAGTTGGAGCCGAAAGCGAGGAAGTTTGTCTTCATTGGCTATGATGAGCGGAAGAAGGGGTGGAAGTGCATGAATCCGCAGACCCACAAGTTCGTCATCTCGCGCGATGTAGTGTTTGACGAACTGATCTTGTATTAGGGAGTCTCTTATGTGGTGCTGCTAGAGAGTGGAGAATCTAGCAGGGGAGAAGAGAGAGTCACTAAGGACTCTATGTTGGAGTTGGAGGTATCTCCAAGTGCCCCATCGCCATCTGGCTTAGGGGGAGCTTTGATCTCTAGAAGCAGGGGGAGCGCTGCTTTAAGAGAAGTTAAAAGAGGAGTTGGAGAGGAGGAGTCAATCAGAGTGGTAGAAAGTGGCCAAGCCTTGAGGATGTCGAAGCGGACCATCGTCCCTCCTGCTCGCTATAAGGAGGGGAACTTCGTAAGTTTGGTCTCTTGCTTCTTCGCAGGACCACTCGACGAGAGGGAACATCCCCGCTTTGAAGATGTTGTAGCCACTAAGGAGTGGGACGTGGCCATGGATGAGGAGATGGATGCCTTGAAGAAGAATGAGACATGGGACCTTGTTCCAATGGTGGAGGGCATCAAACCTGTCACCTGCAAGTGGGTGTACAAGGTGAAGAAGAGAGCTGACGGAGGAGTAGAGCGGTACAAGGCTAGGCTTGTCGCTCGAGGTAGTTGGAACATGCTTTCCGCATCTCTTGGTTTGACAATAAGAAATCCTATTGTATTTGATCTTGCTTGTGTTTATAGTGTGCAGGTACTATAGTAATATAACCCTATGAACAGGATGCTGATTGATGACGATTCTCTGAAAAAAGAGCTACCACTCGCGTTAGTTGTTAACGCCCCGCGTTAACAACCGTTGTGTTGGAAACTGTTGAGAAGGAAACCGCTGAGAATGGAACTGGTGTTCGACGAAATGAAAACTGCGTTCGACGAAATTGCGTTCGACGAACTGCATGCTCTACCGCGGCGTTCGACGAACTGCATGCTCTACCGCGGCGCTCGACGAAATGCATGCTTTACCGCGGCGCATTAGCACTACCGCTGGCGCTAGCTAATCGACGAAATGGTGTTCGGCAAAAATAGATGTCGTTCGACGAAGTTGAGTTCGACAAAATTGAGTTCGTTGAAATGAAAACTGTGTTCGACGAAATGTGAGGTCGGTTCGACGAAGATGCGCCCGATTAAAAGAGATGTGCACTACCGCGGAGCGTTAGCACTACCGCTGGCGCTAGCATAAATGGAAACAATTGACGAGAAGGAAACAGTGGAGAAAAAGGAATGTCGATGTGATGCTATTTTGGTAAGTACTATCGCGGCGCGTTAAGGACTAACGCCCGGCGGTAGATTTTGGAATCCTCCCGTCTGCATGTGATTGAGGAGCAAATATAGAAGGAGATATTGGCTGAAGGAAGATTATCTCGCTATCGCGGAGCGTTAGCGTTACCGCGGCGCGCTAGTCGGAGCTCAAAGTTTGGCGCTCAAATGTTACCTAATCTGCCATAATCTGTGTGCTTATTCTTTGCCTAATGTGGCAACCGCGGGGCGGTAGTACTACCGCAGGCGGTAGCGGCTGATTCTATTTAAATATGCGCCTCCTCCGTTGTTGCTTGCTGTTACAGAACGAATTGAAATCATATATTCAGAGCACTCGTGAGAGCCTTCTCCAAGCAGCCCGAAGAACTCCGTCAACGTTCGTGAACGCAAAGATCTTGAAGACCAATCCGATTGCATATACATCGACATCAAGTTCTTCTTTTGAGGGAGTTTTAGTTTTTGTTTTGTATTTGTCTTTTATTTTATCATTGTAATCGGTTCGTGAATTCACCACACGGCGACTAGGTCTAGGTAGGACTTAGGGAGTAATTCGCCTCGTGTTGGCAACTGGGTCTAGGGAGTAGATCTAGGGGGTGCTCGAGGCCTTTCTGGTGATAGATTGGCTAGAGCGGCTTGAGGCCGTATCTGGGGAGAGATCGGCTAAAGCCAACCGGTTCGTGGGGATACGAGTCGGTATAGAAAACAAAAAGGGTTTTAGTATTATTCGCTTTGATTTCTAGCGTCATTGAAATCAGATTTTGTAATCAATTTTATAAATGAAAATCATGTCTTTTCTTGTTTAATAAAATTGATTTTATTTTTAATTTCATTATCTCTTTACTTTTGTCGACCAAAATATCAAAAGTTTTCTGTTAAAGTTTAAAGTTTTTAAAACCCTTATTCACCCCCCCCCCCCTCTAAGGGCACCTACAGATCCAACAAGTGGTATCAGAGCTAGGCTATTCCAAATCAGCTTAACAACCGGGAATAATGGCGTCTCTTGATCATGATCTCGCTTCTACTAGTGGGGAAAATTTTAATATAAATGAAAAAGTATTATCACCACCGTTATTTATGGGCAAAAATTATAAAGGGTGGAAAATATTAATGAAAAATTTTCTTAAGGCCTTAGATGGAAAAGTTTGGAATATTACTTTTGAAAAGCCACCTAGCATACTAACTAGAAACAAAATTGTTTTAAATGCAAAATCTATGAATAGTATATTTTGTGCGTTAGACCAAAATATTTTCAAACTTATTTATACTTTACCTACCGCTTATGAGATTTGGAATTTTCTTGAAAGAACTTATGATTCTCCTTCTGTATGTATGGAACAAACATAAGAATTGGAGAACATACAAGCTTGCACAAATATTCAAGAAAGCTACTCAAATGATGGATCCAAAGAATGCTCATCAAGTGGAAAGGATGATGGAAACTCTTGATTGGAAGAGGAAGATGAAGAAGACAAAGGAACAATATGTTCAAATCTTGCCTCATCCCAAGAGCTGTAAGGAAATCAAATTCCATTTTTTGTACTTCTATTTCTACATTACAATTACTACAAACTACTAAACGAAAGATTAAGAAACTAAAAATGGCTAATGCAAAACTACGTTTAGAAAATAAAACTTTGAAAGCAAATGTGAATGTAGAATCCAAAAATGAAATGTTTGTATCTCCATCATGCTCTTCATTTGAAAACTCTATATCTTGTTTTGATTGTAATAATATTAAAAAAAATCAAGGAACTTGAAAAAGATTTTACTTTCGTAAAAGAACAAAATGAAAAATTATGTTTAGAAAACTCTTCTCTGAAAAATGATTGTGCTAAGTGTAATGACTATAAAATTGAAATTGAAGAAATGGATGAAACATTTGAGGAATACAGAAACAAATATCAAAATCATATTGATTCGATTGTTTCTACTCTTAAAAATAGCACAATTGCTTACAATAAAGCTAGACATAATTTGAAACTTAAGAACATTGAATTAGAAACTAAAATTAACTTGCTTAAGGAAATTATAAGGAAAAATTCTCAACACATAAATTCAAATTATCAAGCAAAATCCAAAAGCAAGATAAATGTAACTCTTCAAGAGCAAAACTTTGATAATGAAAAACAACAAAAAATTGTAAATGAAACTCCAACACAATATCATCATTATCATTCACAACCTTATCGTTATACTAGCATAAAATTAAATAAAAACAAATTCCCGTTAAATAATTACTTCAACAGTCATGGCTATCCAAATATTCAAGCAAGGGACTACGAAAATTTGAGAAATAAAAATAGCATGCATCAAAATTTGAATG
This sequence comes from Dactylorhiza incarnata, assembly GCA_033032865.1. NCBI lineage: Eukaryota > Viridiplantae > Streptophyta > Magnoliopsida > Asparagales > Orchidaceae > Dactylorhiza > Dactylorhiza incarnata. Next base: position 9,613,007 of record JAWHQI010000068.1, read on the forward strand.
GAGGCCCAAAGCTAAAAATGAAATACCAATTCCACTTAAAAGGGTGTTTTCAGTTTCGTCTCACCAAAAGAAAACACGATATATCTGGGTACCCAAAGGAACCACCACCCCCGGTCCTCTTTGGATACCTAAATCTCTTCTTCACTAATGGCCTATTATTTGCATGAAGTAGAAATCAATTGGTAATAAAATATGAATTAGCTACTTCATGATATGCCTAATATTCTGTTATCCTTATTTTTGTTTTACTTCCACGGTTTAAACTATATACTATTCACAAATATTGTTGTTTAAATTCATTCAAAAAATTGTCTTACATATTGACGTTTAAAAAATTGAAATCGGAGAATTCAACTTTTCACATAATAATGGCAAGACAAATAAAAATAATTATCAAACTATGAAGTAAGAAAAATTCATAACCATGCAGGATATCTGTAAACTACTTCAGCAAGATAAGCATAAAAGAACACTTAAAATAAGCCAGAAATTAGTTCAAAATGAAAAACATGAACCCAGATAGTACGTTGGTACTAATGCCAGCTCTAGAACTATCGCTGCGCGGTAGTAACAGAAGTGTGTCTTGCTGTCTCTGAAACCTGTATTATTACAAAAATAAAATCAAATTATTCATTCTCCAGCTCCCATAGTGCTGCCCCCTTCATCACCTCCACGTCGTTTCCGACAAACCGATCGTCGTGGCTGCTCCTCCTCAGGACTCTCCTCTCTAGCCGGTGATGGAGTTAACTTGAGTGCCACCATTTTCTTCCGTACCATCTTCTCAACACCAGATATCTTCTTCAACATTCGTGTCACTTTCCTATTTATGTCCGCTCCCTACTCTGCTAGCTGCTATAGTTCTCGCTGGGTCTCTCTCATTGACCCACCTCATCGAACTGGAGGTTGTGGAGATGGAGCCCTTTCTTGTCGTGGAGGATGAATTGATAGTGTAGATAATCTGGTTGGGCGACAATCAAGATGATAAACCTCCAGATTAAGAGACTGGCATTTCGTGTATACAATTCGTTGAATTATTCCTACCAACGGAAGAGTATTCAATCGCTGTCGCCTTGGATCTTTCAGTTTATATGTATACCTGATCATTGATAGAAGGAGATATGCCATATCAAACTGAATTCTTTATAAAATATGGTATGTGACCATACTCAATTGTGTTGTGATCATCTTTGTATCTCCCACCTTTATCATGATCATACGTCATTGGATTTCTTGTATCATGTACGCGTCAGGAGTTAGTGTTGTGACCGATGAAATCAAATCCTCCACATATCCTTGACCATGCAATACTTCATTCACTCGAGTCCAGTTCCGAAATGTTCGAAACCTCTTTACGATATCCAAGAAATTACTACTCCACTCAATACCAAACTCTGCACGTACATCTTCATGTAGTATTACTACATCATGTCCTTGGATGTAGGAGCGTACTCCTCCTTCAAGATTCGTCTGAGCCGGATCCTCCAATCCTATGTAAAACTCCCATACTAAAACTGAGGAAAATCTATCATCTATTATCACAGGGAGAACACTCGCATCAGCCAAATACTCATAGATATGCGCATGTATGGGTAATTCTACTCCCACCATCATAGCCAATCCAATGGTGGCATCCTCAATACTAGGAAATATATTACCACCCTCTTGATTTTGACCTACATTTGATCGTTGAGCGCGACTACTGGAGGCAGCCATTCTCAAATCTGAACCAAAATAAAAGTGAAGGAAAAACATCAAAAATCTGGACACGAGATCTACCGCAGCGCGGTAGCTGCTACCGTCGCGCGGTAGCTGACAAAACTCCTATTCGTCTTCCTCCTCCGATTTCACCCAAATAATTCTCCAAATCATTCGAAAATGCTTGAAAAATTCTAGATCTGAGATATCTCAACAAATCTAACATGAATACTCAAACAATATTTCATAGATCTACCAAAATGACTTGAAAATTTGTCAAAAATCCTCCTATGACTACATTGCCATGAAATTTTTTAAAACCGCTAGATCCTAGCTTGAATCACTAACATAAAGCATAAAAGAAAGTAAAAGAACAAAAGAAAATCCTTACCTATTGTTAACGTCGGCGGAAGCTGAAGGAAAATGCGAGATCCAAAAACCCTTGACCAAATGAAATCTGACCGGGTCAGATCCTTTTATTTCACGCGAACTACCGCGGTGCAGTAACTATATGGTGAGCGGTAGTGAATCTGTTTAGTTCTTTATTTTTGTCTTTCATGTTTTTGCTGTTTTCTTACCTTTATGCATTTATTTACTTTCTATTATTTTCTTCACGAAAACCTCAAATAAAAAAATAAAAAAAACTAGAAAACATTATCAAAATACCACAAATATGCTTTTGTTTTTTATATATCAAAATCAAAAACAAAAATATAAAATCATTTTTATATCAAAAAAAACTGTATGGACTCTATTGTAAACATCAAGCATGATTTCTTCTATCATTTAAGACCTTCTACAATGTTGTGATTCATATTTTCAAACTACTTTAAACATTGTCTTTATTATGCTTTGATACTTCTAAACACATGTGCATAAATTATATTGTAAAAGTTGTGTAGAACCAAACTTAGCATGCCTCTAAGTATGAGTAAATGTTTTATGTTTGATAATGATATTTATTCGCTCACTTATTTTGGCATGGTCTACATATGTCTTTAATCTAAGAATGCGTGTGTATGTTTTGTAATAGTACAATGAATTAAAATTGCATAAGTATCTTACCTACACTACCTTTATTTGCACTTTTAAGAGTTAAGAAAAGTGGTTATGTTTTCATAAATTATATTAGTTTGCAAAACAAGTGTATTCGGAGAACTTTGTACAAAACAAAAATCATAAAATAAAGTGACAAAGATAACTCCACCAAGCACTACTTGAACCTCCTGATAAGTCTTAATAAGTGTTGTGAGGTTGAGCACCTTGGAAAGAATAGTAAAGTGTCTTGTGCAAACCTTATCTTTCTTTCAAAAAATAAACCACTTACTCTTAAGTACACTAGATCACTAGTCTCAATATTAAAATAAAATAAAATATGTGATCCCCCAAGCACTACTTTGCACCCTGATAAGTCTTAATGATCATTGTGTGTGCAAAGCACCTTGGTAGTTGTACATTTTTTGTGTGCATTGAAGTGTGTGGAAGTAAAATTATTTGTGTTTTATTGTGCTCTTTACTTTACATATTTCTTGTATTTTTGATTAAAACATTTGTTTACTCTATTCAAAATACACTTATGTGCACGTCATTATCTCACATAACACTTCTTCTCATGAGTATTGGATCCTAATGCTAATTCTATACCACTCTTTATTAATGAAATGCACTAGATAACCTAGCATGCTCTCTACAATGTTTGGTATGTCTGGAATTTGTGAATTATAATAACATTGTAGTAGTCTCTTATTGATATATTTCTTTCATGCTGGGTTACTTTATTGTCAAAAGATTTTACAATAACTTGATTTGCAAAAAACATCTTCCTTTTTTAATTTAACTCATATTTCTTCTTATGAATATTCATGATTACAAAAAAAGATGTTTTATTATATTTCTATAAGTCTTCCGCATCATCACCATATATTTTTACCTTGCGCTTGCATGCATATATCAAGTCTTAAATATCAAAATTCATTTTTCAACAAATGGTAGACTTGCTTGGTAAAATTTATATTGGTTATTCTAACACATATTACTTTTATGCTATAAAATCTGATCTATTTCAATGAAAATTTTTATGCAAAAAACATCCTCTTATTATTGAATTTCAAATCATTTTTTTTCTTACTAAAAGGATGTATTCTTTATTCCAAAATGTTAATTCTTCCGCAATAACTCTGGTTCATTAATGGATTTCAAAATAGCTATGTGAGTTGTTTGTTTAAAAAATTCAAATAAAAAAATAAATCCATAGGCTATGTACTCATCATTAAATTCAAACGCTTAAATGTTTCCAATAATTATTATCCATGACTTCATATCTCACAATAGCGGGGGCGTAGGGTTGTAGACATTAGAATACCTGACCTGTAAGTCATGTCTTGTCCTTAACCGGGGAGGGTTCCAGTGGGGCCTTGCGAGGCACTGGGGGGAAAGAGTGCTAGGTTGAGTTTTTGTCTAGTGTTTGCATATGGGACTAACACCCCAACCTACGGCATGTATGCAGCTCCTCATGCCCAGCCGTCACTTAGTACGGGGCTAGGGTGTAGACATATTGTCTAGGTAGATTGGTTATGTTGCAACTGAAATCTTTTTGTGTACTTATATTGCTACAACATCTATTTTTTGTCTAAAACTCTTAATCATCTACTATGCTTCACCATTCTTATATAGTTGTTCACCTCAAACCCATATTTCTTCATGCTTTTCACCTCTTTACTACTTGTACGCTCGATCATGAATACATTTTTCCAACAAGTGTTTTCCTTATGATAATTTCTTCACATTCCCTTTTTTTCACTCCTATATATTGTATTTTTTTCCTAAGCGTTTAACTCTTTATCATGTTTATTCCCTCTCTACATATTTAATGCACACATTAACATTTGACTTTCTCTCCACCCTCTATTGATAATACCAAAAGGGGGAGAATAAATTTGAAAGAAATTCACATATATAGGGAGTAGATTCAATGGAAGTTTTGTTGTAGGGGGAGCATTCACTTAGGGGGAGCATTCATTTAGGGGGAGCATATGCACATGTCTTAAATTTCATGCTTATCCTTTTTAATAAACACAATTTCTATCTTTTGAACTATTTCTTTCTAAAGGGATTCGTTATTATCAAAAGGGGGAGTTTGTTGGAACATGCTTTCCACATCTCTTGGTTTGACAATAACAAATCCTATTGTATTTGATCTTGCTTGTGTTTATAGTGTGCAGGTACTATAGTTATATAACCCTATGAACAGGATGCTGATTGATGACGATTCTTTGAAAAAAGAGCTATCGATCGCGTTAGTTGTTAATGCCCCACGTTAACAACCGTTGAGATGGAAACCGTTGAGAAGGAAACCGCTGAGAACGGAACTGGCGTTCGATGAAATGAATACTGCGTTCGACGAACTGGCGATTGACAAAATTGCGTTCGATGAACTACATACTCTACCGGGCGTTCGACGAACTGCATGCTCTACCACGGCGCTCGACGAAATGCATGCTTTACCGCGGTGCGTTTGCACTACCGTTGGTGCTAGCTAATCGATGAAATGGTGTTTGGCAAAAATAGATGTCGTTCGACGAAGTTGAGTTCGACGAAATTGAGTTCGACGAAATGAAAGCAGCGTTCGACGAAATGTGAGGCCGGTTTGACGAAGATGCACCCGATAAAAAATGATGTGCTCTACCGCGGAGCATTAGCACTACCGCTGGCGCTATCATAAATGGAAACAATTGACGAGAAGGAAATAGTGGAGAAAAAGGAATGTCGACGGGACGCAATTTTGGCAAGTACTATCGCGGCGCATTAAGGACTAACGCCCACCGGTAGCTTTTGAAATCCTCCCGTCTGCATGTGATTGAGGAGCAAATATAAAAGGAGATATTGGCTGAAGGAAGGTTATCTCGCTATCGCGGAGCTTTAGCGTTACCGCGGCGCGCTAGTCGGAGCTCAAAGTTTGGCGCTCAAATGTTGGATAATCTGCCACGATCTGTGTGCTTGTTCATTACCTAATGTGGCTACCGCGGGGCGGTAGTACTACCTGTACAACCCTAATATTCGCCTAGTGGATGATCAAATAAAAGTAATGTGAGCCAGGTTCTCAGGATATTTACATATGTTAATAGGCAGAAAAATAAGAAAAAGAGCAAAATTGACAGCGCTCGACGAAGTCCAAACAGCGCTCGACGATCCCATCTCAGCGGATCCGCTGGGACGAGCACTTAGTCGGCTGCTCGCAAGAAGGCGAGCGAGTAAAGAGTGTGAATGGGGCAGGAGTGCAAACGAGGTCTTCACAGGCCATTCGCCCAATGGGGGCGAACCAGATCTATCAAAGGTCACCCGCGGGAAGAGGCGCGAGTCAAGTTCCCACGAGCCGGAGCCTCAAGGTCGACCGGTAAGAAGACGAGCGAGCCAGGTGCTCACCAAATGCTCGCAAGGAGGCGAGCGAGCAGGAAACTCGCCGAAGGATCGCGAGAAGACAGGCGAGCCAGATCTCTTCCACGGTCTCCGCGATCGGCGAATCTCAGTTGAGGTCGACGAACTCAGTCCGGCGCCCGACGAAGTGCGGGCCGCGTTCGACGAATCCGCAGATCATCTATGATCGACGAAATCATCTCTCTATCCCCCGTTGGCCTGCCATTAGCCTATCCAAACAGCAGAGTTCAGTTGTTAGCAGACCCATTTGGGGTGCGGATAGTAAAATCAAAAGGCAGAATCCTACTATTTGCAGGCCAGACTAGAAAACCTATAAATAAGATCTCAAGGGCACCTTTGGAGAGGAGTTCACTTCAGCTTCCCTCTCCTTAGGTTTTCTTTGGTTAGCGTTTTCAGAGCTCTCCAGGGTGCCCGAGTCTCAGCTTTGGCTTGGGAGGGGAAATGCTCAACGATCTTCCGGGTTAGTGGAGGGACCTCCTCGCTGCTACTAAGGTCTCAGTCATCTTCCTAGTTTTCGGTCTACCTTCTCTAAGGGATCAGTAAGGGCTAGCCACCCCTCATCTCGGTGAGGGCCCCGAACTCAACAGAGACCGAGAAATTGGTTTCAACATTTTGGTGCGGTGAGTGGAGCGTGGCTGGTCCAAGAAAGTTCTAAGGAGCAGATATGACAGGAGGCGAGGATCAAGGCGAGGAGTTCAGCGAGTCACCGCAGGTGGTGATGCCAAGGATGTTCGCGGATTCAGAAGGGAGGTGCTCGACACTTTCAGACTCATGGTCGCTGATGGGATATTTTCGGCAAGTGCACCGGTCGCGCAAGTAATAAAAATGGGGAAAATCCCAGAGTGTCGGTCTCTTAAGGAACACAGTAAGGTGGAATTTAATATCGAGGAAGGACTTGAGATCGAAGTCCTTGGTCGGTGTTACAATGGATGGTTGGTTTGGTTTGCGAATAATAAAATAAAATACTACGCCTACTCCTATGCAATGCCGCTATGCAATGCTTCGATTGGCGAGATGGAGACTAAGCAGGCCTTGAGCGCGCTGCGTCGAAAGGGCGGATGGGCGAGAAGGCAAGCGGAATGAGGGTCGCAAGCACCTCGTCAACAATAAGCACGCCACAAGCAATTGCTAGTGCGGCACCGGTCATGGTGGTGGAGTGGGAGATGGAATGGGGCGCACCTCAATAACACAAATGAACTAGATAATTCCAAAATCATGAAATAAGCAATAATACAGATGGTTCATAGCATTCATCATCTAAATAAAGAGATTACAACAAATATAACCACACAAGTAGAAGAAAAAGGCAAGAAATACGACCGAATCCGGAGTCTCGTTGTAGATTCACGGTAGGAAGCACCGGGTTGTCAATCCGCGTCCTAGCTCGGTCCCAACTGCGTCTGGGGTAGAGGAGGGCTGTCACAACTCCCAATGGACCCGTCTTCTCCAGCGATTTACCATCCGGTCACGTCTAGTGCGAAGAACTTCTTCCTTAGCGATCAAAATGAGTGTAGAATCTCTTCTTTCAAGCCCTTGGATGATGGAGGAGGCCTAGGGGGTGAAAAACCTCTGGAAATGGCGAAAACGGCATACTGAACGGAATCCAAATGCGTAATCCCGACCTAATTCGCGATCAGGTCATTATATAGGCGCTGAATTAAACAGCGCGCACGGTCATTGGCGCACGACCAGTGGTCGTGCGCACTAGAATCCTGTGATCGTGCGCCTGTCTGGGTAGAACCTGCAAGAAACGGAGTTATAAAATAAAATGTTCGCACGACCAGTGGCGCACGACCGGTGGTCGTGCGCACTGGAGTTGATGGTCGTGCGCACTGGAGCAAACAGAACTCGGAAATTAAATGGTAAGTGCGCACGAGCAGTGGCGCACGACCGGTGGTCGTGCGCACTGCACCAAACAGAACTCGTGAAAAAGGGTTAAGTGCACATGATCAGTGGCGCACGACCAGTGGTCGTGCGCAATAGAGCCGGTGATCGTGCGCAGTGTTCCTATGCAGAATTGCACCGGGAACACTTGCACGACTCCTATTCCAGCATAACCACAGATCTAGCCACTGAAAGTGGCACCTAACAGCACAAGAATACTACTAAAGACAAAAAGCACGAAAATCACACCAAAGTGGGCCAAGATGTGCACCTAGCATGGATTATCAAATATAAACTAAAACAAGGCTAAAGTGCGGAGAAATGACTAAATAACGGCCCGAATGAGTCCATAAATGTGTATATGATCAGGACTCATCACACCCCCAGACTTAACTGTTTGCGCGTCCCGAGCAAACGAATCCGGCGGAGCGTGAAAACGATAATTAACATAGAGAATTACACAAAGGAGTACGGTGCGAAGTAACATACGCATGCAAGTAGAGAATTTAGTAGAAGGAGATTCTAAATATGCCAAATAATTTACAAGAGTATTAAAGCGTAATTAAAGATTTAGTTATACTCAGTTGGTGAATTATGAAGAATTTGACGATCATGCCCGGTATGAAAGTGACGAGACACTGAGGCGGGTGTTGCAAAAGATCGGGGCTTAGGAATAACTCCACTGAAATCCATCAACGTCGTGAACCATACGCTTGCCCGGTCACACTCTCTCCACGGCGCTAGCACTCTCGCAAGTCAAATCAGTAGGGCTTTTAGGAGTAAAACGGGGCTTAGGTTACGGTATGATATTCAAAGTTAAACACGGCGGCTACGCAACCCAAGTGAGCTAACGGAACGCTGCACCACGCAAGACCAACGAACAATGCTCGTGTGACACACCCCCAGACTTATCATGAAAACCAGGTGTGCACACGGCCTACTTCACAAATACCAACAGATTTTCTGTTTTTAGCTCGGGAGGATTTTTTTTCAAAATACTCCTTTTTTTTTCTTTTACAAATTTTACTTCTTTTATTGAACCCCCGGTTGGTTCAAAATCAGCAGATGGACTTTATTTTCTCTTCATAACACAAAGATTCCACACACCACACAAGTTGAGACTTATGAGCGCAGTTAAAAACATTTTGGTTGCGGGAGTAGGATAGGCTTCAGGCTTTGGTGGATGAAGAGTGGCTGTACAAAGGAATGGTAGGCACAAAATGGGCTTGCAACGGTGAATGAAATGGACATGGAATAACAAAGATCAAACTAGCCAAAGGGTGGCCTACATCATGCTTGACTCAACGAGTGGCTCTCACCCATGCTTCGAGAGTCGCTTGGGGCAAGTTCTTAGCCCACGAGAAAGATAAACCTTCCTCCCGACTCGAGCAACACACGACTAGCAACCGCACACACAACACCGGGTTATCGTCGATTTCATTCGAATTCACCACTTGAGTATATTAAATCTAAATTTACGCAGAAATACTAAACATAAATTAGATGCATAAAGAAAATCTAGTTCTACACAAATTCTACCATAGCATGCGAAGTGACTAGAACACTACATGAGTCAACATCGCACTCCAAATAATAATTCCTGCGTTAACAACCTATTTCACATTCCAACCAAACTAGATTAAACGGAACAACAACAAAAAGACAAGCACGCACTCAAGTGGGTGAAGTGGTGTGAGAAGAATGCAACGATGATAATGAAAATGATAAATAAAAAGCAACCTTCTAGTATGCAATGCAGCATGTGCACGTTGGATAACAACAACCGCTCCCCCAGACTTAAGCTAAGCGATATATCTAGAAATTGAAGCAAAAAGAGGGGAGGAAGTGTTACCCAATGCTCAGAAATGAGCATACCAGACGATTGGCGTAAATGATCAAGAATAGTCCGCAGCATCCGCTCTCATGAAAAACAAAGGCCACCTGAAAGTTATACACTAGAGCAACAAAAATAGTAAAAACTGGACTAAACATGTGAGAGCACAAAAAAAATCAAGAATTCTAAGTTATCACCCATGGGAGTGAACTTGTTCCTGCAATAAATATTGAGCACTCGCACACAAAATAAGGGAACAGAAAAAGCTGAATAAATAAAACTATGCCCAGAAGAGCATTCCACAAGCGAAATGTTATTATTACAAACATCAAAAGAGAAGGAGTTCAAACGACTCAACAAAAGAAACTAAACAGAAAGCACGGCTTAGAATATCTCACATGCAGGGAGGAAGATCACTCGTCGTCGCTGTCGCTATCTAACACCACAACGGACGGCGACCGTCTGGAAGATGATGCGGCCCGACCCGGAGGTGGGGGGATGTTTAGCCCTCCCCGCAGTGCTTGCTGATAGACGAAATCCGTAATCCAGTACTGGTTTGCCTCCAAATCGGAGAGGCGCCGATCGAAACTTGGCACCTCCGGCGCTCTTGACGAACTGCCCTCCTCCTTGGCTCTCCGCTCCTGCTGAAATGAATGCCTTCGCGGCTGCAGAAGGGCTACCTCGCAGTGAGTATTTGGCGGCTCAGCCGGCTCTCCGTGCTCCTCGTCGCCTTGCCTCTCCCTAGGTGCATCTCCCGGCATCACGACCACAAAGCGTCTACTACTCTTCTTCCCCACGACCCGTAATAGATGGAAACTCACCATGGTGGCCCGAGTGATGAAGGAGGGCGCAGTCACCTGCACCATCGGAGGCAGATGACTCCAAACCACCAGGCTTTTGGCAATACGGGTAATATAGTAGGCACCACCAATGGCACCTGTGAGACCGTAAGTGGCCTCGTGGTGGAAGAAGAAAGCTAGCATGTAGCCAAGATGCAAAGGCTGCCGAAATTCCATACTATAGAGGGAGATCAGATCTTGCCACCCCACTACATTCTGACTAAGGGCACGGGCGACGAGAGAGTGGCTAAGGACGTGCTGCAGGTATCGGAGAGCAGGCGCGACGATCCATGTGGATTTGCTTTTTTTGGCCACATATTCTTCATCACGACCCGTGAGGGCACACCACGCGGCACGCGGGGTAACACCATCAGGGAAGGAGACATCCAAATCCAGAAAAGGGATCGTCGTGGCCTCGGCTTCAGTGTAAAATCCAGCGTGCACCGCCAACTCGGATAAGGAGAGAGTGAAAACCTTGCCCAAAATTCGGAAAGAGCACTTTCCCGGACGTTGACCGGAGGGCAACACTTCCCACTCAAACGTAGTAAGAAATTCCAAGGTGAGCTCCCGGTAGCCGAGGTCATTGCACTCGAACACCCCGCTCCAATGATCGAAATAATAGCGCTGGCGGACGGCCTCCCCCAACTCCCCATTATGGCCGATAGAGTTCAACTCGTTCCAATCCACGAGACGCTGTGATAGGAATGGCTTCTCCTTAAGAGAATTGAATCGCCGCGTGTGCGAATCCTTGGAAAAAGTAGCCATCCTAGCGAGGATCTGAGCAGGAGAGGCGGAAGAGCGGCCGGAGCGTTGGTAGACCTTTTGGCGATCTCTGGAGCTCATGGTGGTAGGAGGGCAAAGGAAGGAGGAGAAATAGGGAATGGGCTCACCGGAAGGGAAGGAGGCGCACGATCGGCGGCAAGCAGGCAGAAACGGCGCACGGACGTCGGAGAACGAAAACCCTAGATCGTGCGCGAAAGGCTCGGGCGGACGGGCTTTTTATAAAAATCTGGGCCGATCGCACGACCAGTGGTCGTGCGCGAGAAGTAGTGCGCGCGACCAGTGATCGTGCGCCTTAGGAATTTTCCAAGCGGCCAAAATTTTAGTAAAAACTCCATCCACCGTGCAATTTACGCACAACCAGGAGGCAGCACACGCAGCGAGGCATTCATAGCCTTAACAAAAACTTAACTAAACCAGACAAAATAAAATTTCAGGGTAAATAAAGATAACTACTGGGGTTACTGTCAACCCAGCACGACTTATTTGAAAAACATAAGGGTTCTAACTAATGGGCCTATGGAAGAGAAAATGCACAGGTAACTGTTCCAATATCCGTTTCAGTTGCGGGTACCGATACGGTGATAGAATAGTCACCCCTCTACCTAAATAATGATACCTGCTCCCCACAGGTAGAGGGTAGAGAATGTAAGAAAAGGAGGCAGCCTGGTCCTTACTCAACTCACAAAACACATCCTTGCCTAGCAAGGTATCGTCCACAGCAAGTTTACAGGAGGAGGAGGCAACGAATGAGGCTTCCTTAACGGAGGAGGGGTCAACCTCCTCGCATATGAGGATGCAATCATCATTGACTCGGGCAAGAAGCTCCAAGTCCTCCTGAAGTACCTGTGAAGACTCAACCTGCACAGGCTCAGATGGAGAAGGGGGGTTAGGAAATAAAAGAGAAGAATGACATAAATAATCAAACAGCGGGGGAGTGGTCCCGGTCTCACTCCCAGCAGGATCCAAGGATAGATCGCTATCATCATCGTAAGTATCATGGCGAGGAGAACTCAAGAACTCAGGGTCCTCAGTGGTGGTTTGGACCTCCTCGTCCCATGAAGAAGTGTAAACCTCCTCATCAGAGAGAGTATCCTCCTCAACCCACTTTGGAGCACCCTTCGAGTCAGAAGCATCACCCAACTCCTTTACTTCGATAGGATCATAAAGAATGTGCGTAGAAAAAGTATGCAAAGAAACTGGAGGAACGAGAAGGTTTGGTTCCTCAGCAAAAAGATCTGCTAAAGCCTCCCCGATGGAAAGAATACTTTCCTCGTCAAACTCAGGTGCATCTAGGATCTCCCATTCCTCTCCCTGTTGACAAACGGATGAGTGATCATCATCACTGGGCGTGAAGCCAAACACAGGGAGTGAGGAGTCCATGCACGAAACAGGCTCTGGGGTAGAAGGTACAACGACCTCCATGGGTAAAGAATGAGTGATAGGGACAATGTCGTCCTGAGTGGAGGAGCGGCGGTCAGGCTTGACAAGACTAGGACAGTCCTTCAATTCATGACCCTCTCCTCGACACAGCAAGCAAACAATGTTCCTACACTGCCTAGCATTTAACTCATTCATTTGGGCTATATAATAGTCCATCATGTCGTAAGTGCCAGGAGAAATATCCCATGCAGACATTTTCAATAATAAATGCAGATATAAAGAAACAGAAATGCTCTGCACGGGAAACTACACAAACTAATAAAAATCCTTGGATTAAACTTGCTTAAAATTGTAAAATAGGAGAGAAGAAATAAACACAAACAACAGAAGATTAAAAGGCAAACAAAAATAATAAAGCGGCTATTCACAATGGAAGAACTACTATCTCTTGTCTCCCTCTACAGAAAACTCACACGACTGTGTTCCCCGGCAACGGCGCCAAAAACTTGATGCGATATTTTCGGCAAGTGCACCGGTCGCGCAAGTAATAAAAATGGGGAAAATCCCCGAGTGTCGGTCTCTTGAGGAACACAGTAAGGTGGAATTTAATATCGAGGAAGGACTTGAGATCGAAGTCCTTGGTCGGTGTTACAATGGATGGTTGGTTTGGTTTGCGAATAATAAAATAAAATACTACGCCTACTCCTATGCAATGCCGCTATGCAATGCTTCGATTGGCGAGATGGAGACTAAGCAGGCCTTGAGCGCGCTGCGTCGAAAGGGCGGATGGGCGAGAAGGCAAGCGGAATGAGGGTCGCAAGCACCTCGTCAACAATAAGCATGCCACAAGCAATTGCTAGTGCGGCACCGGTCACGGTGGTGGAGTGGGAGATGGAATAGGGCGCACCTCAATAACACAAATGAACTAGATAATTCCAAAATCATGAAATAAGCAATAATACAGATGGTTCATAGCATTCATCATCTAAATAAAGAGATTACAACAAATATAACCACACAAGTAGAAGAAAAAGGCAAGAAATACGACCGAATCCGGAGTCTCGTTGTAGATTCACGGTAGGAAGCACCGGGTTGTCAATCCGCGTCCTAGCTCGGTCCCAACTGCGTCCGGGGTAGAGGAGGGCTGTCACAACTCCCAATGGACCCGTCTTCTCCAGCGATTTACCATTCGGTCACGTCTAGTGCGAAGAACTTCTTCCTTAGCGATCAAAATGAGTGTAGAATCTCTTCTTTCAAGCCCTTGGATGATGGAGGAGGCCTAGGGGGTGAAAAACCTCTGGAAATGGCGAAAACGGCGTACTGAACGGAATCCAAATGCGTAATCCCGACCTAATTCGCGATCAGGTCATTATATAGGCGATGAATTAAACAGCGCGCACGGTCATTGGCGCACGACCAGTGGTTGTGCGCACTAGAATCCTGTGATCGTGCGCCTGTCTGGGTAGAACCTGCAAGAAACGGAGTTATAAAATAAAATGTTCGCACGACCAGTGGCGCACGACCGGTGGTCGTGCGCACTGGAGTTGATGGTCGTGCGCACTGGAGCAAACAGAACTCGGAAATTAAATGGTAAGTGCGCACGAGCAGTGGCGCACGACCGGTGGTCGTGCGCACTGGTGTTGGTGGTCGTGCGCACTGCACCAAACAGAACTCGTGAAAAAGGGTTAAGTGCACACGATCAGTGGCGCACGACCAGTGGTCGTGCGCAATAGAGCCGGTGATCGTGCGCAGTGTTCCTGTGCAGAATTGCACCGGGAACACTTGCACGACTCCTATTCCAGCATAACCACAGATCTAGCCACTGAAAGTGGCACCTAACAGCACAAGAATACTACTAAAGACAAAAAGCACGAAAATCACACCAAAGTGGGCCAAGATGTGCACCTAGCATGGATTATCAAATATAAACTAAAACAAGGCTAAAGTGCGGAGAAATGACTAAATAACGGCCCGGATGAGTCCATAAATGTGTATATGATCAGGACTCATCAGTCGCGGCGCTGCGGAGTGAGTTCGCGACCCCAGCACCTCAGGCGACCCCTACCCCAGCAGCGTTTGGCGAGAACGCCGCAGGGGAAGGGCCGGAAAGGAAGTTGTCGGAGGATCAGTGCAGGACTTAGAAGGGCGAGTGCTGTTCGCCAGCCTGGCGAGCTTCGTGCCGGAGAGCTCCGTGTCGGCGAGCTCTGTGTCGGCGAGCGCGGCGCAGGAGAGCGAGCGTCTGGAAGACATGGCGACTGTGGGAGTGGTCCAGGCGAATGTCGTTCTCGCGAGTGCAGTCCCCGCGAGCCCGAGTCTAGCGAGAGAGCCTGGGGGTCGGGTGGAGTAAGAAAGGGTAGCAGAAGGGGGAAGTCCCTTCTGCGAGTTGGTACTTTCTGCACCTGTCCCGACAGGGTTCGGAGAGTGGGACAGGGGGTACTACAACGGCAGGGATGATCCTGTCCAACACTTCCAGTCTTTTGAGGACTTGGTCTCCATCAGGCCGATGTCGGATGCTTTTAAGTGTCAGCTCTTCGCCGTCACTCTTAAAGAAAATGCGAGGGACTGGTTCGATCAACTCCCTATAGGGTCGATCTACGCCTTCGGGGATTTACGTAGTTGCTTCTTGTTGCGATTCTCAACTTCAAAGAAGAGGAAGAAGGACGCCGAGTCCCTTTTCAAAGTGAAGCAAGAGCCAAAGGTGTCATTGGCTCGCTACGCAGACCGGTTCCAGGAAGAAGTGCTGCTCACTCAGGAGATGCCTGGGTTTGCACTCCAACTCGCTTTCACCGTTGGGCTAAGGGAGAGCTTTTTCAAAATGGCTTTGAAGAGGAAAGCCCCCGATGGGAAGAGCCCAGGGCCCCGGAGGGGGAGTGGAGGCAGCGTGCCGAAGGAATGCAAGGTCAGGGAAGGGGTTATGGCCCGGGAAGGGGTAATTTCTATGGAGGACAAGGAAGACCCCATCAGCTGGGATGGAGGCAGGGTCTGAGGCCATTGCCTCCCCCACCTCAGCAAGCCATGGCAATTCGGCGGGGAAGAGGAGGAAGAGGAAGGAGAGAAGAGGCTAGAGAGGAAGTAGGGGCAGGGAGAAGGAGGAGGAATAGAGTGGCGGAATGTGAAGCAGGGGAGGTGGTGTTGCCATATTGTGACTTCCACGATGAGGAGGGTAACGCGACGGCCACCTGCCCAGAGTTCCTGGAAACAAAAAGGGGCCGAGTGCCCGCGCCGAGGCAACAACAACAGGTGAGAATTGAGGAGGTCGAGCCTCGAGGGGAGGAGGAAGAAAGGTGTGAAGACAGAGTTGATGTGGGGAGTAGAGGAGGGATCGGGGTGATCCATGGTGGAGTAGGGGTGGAGGCAACCCGCAAGGCTAGCCTCCATACCATCTATCGGCGGAGCGTGGCCTCAACATCCACTGTCCCAGCCCAGCGGAAAGAATTATTTTCTCCCAGACGGACATGCCAAGTTATGAAGGCCCGTTCTGCGATGCGCTGGTCATCCAGACCGCCATCGAGAACTTCACCATCTCGCGGATTCTAGTCGATAATGGGAGCTCGGTCAACGTCGTCTTCAGGAAGGCGTTTGACGAGATGAAGGTGGAGGCCAAGAGGGTGTTGGCCTCGGATGGCCCCCCATGTGACCCTCAGAGGGCAGTCCCGGAACTACCACTTCGTGATAGTGGACGCCCCAAGCCGCTATAGCGCCATCTTCGGACGGCCTCTCATCAGTGCGTTCAGATGCATCCCTTCCATCTTCCACCAGTGTCTTAAGTTCAATGCGGGTGGAGTCCAGGTCTGGATCCTAGGAGACCCCAAGATGGCGAGACATTGCTATGTGACGGTTGTCAACACCATCACTTGGATGGGAGAAGCGGAGGAGTTCGATAAAGTGATGGAGGAGGCGGCGGAAGCCGGAGAAGAGAATGGAATCGAGAAAAGGGTGGAAGAAGAGGAAATTCGTGCCCAGGAAGGGGTCGTCGAAGGACCCAGGGCGGAGAGAGGAGGAGAAGAGGCGAAAGAAGAGGGTACTCAGGAAGGAGGAGTGGAGGAGTTGATGATGGTAGGGGAGGAAGAGACAGAGGAAGGAGCCCAAGCGCTCGCTTACGGCGGAGAGAAGGAAAGTGCTTAGGGAGAACAATCCAGGCTGGAGGTCGTGGATGAGGTCGTGGAGCTTGAGGTCACCACTCGGCTTGGGGTGGTGGAGAAGGCCCGAGTCAGCGGGGAGCTCAGTTCGGAGGAGCGGGCTGAGATCCTAGCCTGCATACAGAAGAATGTGGATGTCTTCGCTTGGAGCGCCGCGAAGATGCCCGGGATCGATGCGGATGTGGCTTGCCACCGCCTCAACCTCGACCCCGGCACCCGCCCCATCCGCAAAAAGAAGAGGGCCATGGAAGACAAGCTGGAAGGACCAATCCGCGAGGAGGTGAAAAAGCTCATACAATCAGGTTTTGTGTAGGAGATCCAGTATCCAGGCTGGGTCTCCAATGTGGTTATGGTAAAAAAAGGGGGAGGTAAGTGGCGCATGTGTATCGACTTTTCACTTCTTAATAAATCATGCTCGAACGATTGCTACCCCCTACCTAGAATCGATGCGCTGGTTGACTCAGCCGTCGGTTTCTCTATAATGTCTTTCTTAGATTCTTTTTCAGGTTACCACCAAATTTGCATGCACCCCCCGGACATCAAAGTTGTCTCCTTCATCACGGGGGATGGATGTTACTGTTATAAGATGATGCCCTTCGGGCTCAAGAATGCAGGTGCCAGATATAAAAGGATTATGGATCGGGTCTTTCACGAACAAAGGGGAAGAAACTTGGAGGTCTATGTTGATGATCTCATGGTGAAGAGTCGGGACCTTGGGTCTCACCTCCGAGACCTGGAGGAGACATTTGGGACCCTACGGAAGTATAAGATGAAACTCAACCCCTTGAAGTGTATTTCGGGGCTAGCCGTGGGAAGTTCCTAGGCCACTTGCTCACCCCGGCAGGGGTGGAGCCTATCTCAGACAAGGTCAAGGCGATAATGGAATTGGGGTCACCGAGAAACCCAAAGGAGGTTCAGAGCCTCACGGGGAAGCTGGCCGGACTTAGCAGATTCCTCTCCAAGGCGGGAGAAAAGTGTGCGCCCTTCTTAAGGCGCTAAGGGGCAATAAAAAATTCGAATGGACCCCGGAGTGCGAGGAAGCTTTTCAGGCTTTGAAAGGGAAACTCGCCCAAACCCCCTACTTCAAGGGCCGAGATCGGGAGAAGACTTATCCCTATACCTGGGAGTAGGACTTGAAGCGGTATGTTCAGTATTGATCTGCTAGGAAGGAAGAAAGCAATTCCCTATCTACTATGTCAGCCGAGTGCTGAAGAAGGCAGAGCTCCGGTACCCAATCTTGGAGAAGTTGGCTTTTGCATTGGTGGTGGCGGCTCGGAGGCTCCGGCCCTACTTTCAGGCTCATTTAATCAAAGTAATAACAGATCACCCACTTAGCAAGGTCATGGAGGGGGTGGAACACTCGGGAAGATTGGCAAAGTGGTCTGTGGAGCTGAGTGAGTTCAACATTACGTTCGTGCCCAGGACATCAATCAAGGCCCAAGCAGTGGCAGACTTCATGGCTGATTACACATCCGAAGTGGGGGAACATGAACCGCCTCCCCCAGTGGCGTGGAAGATGTTGGTGGATGGTGCGTCAGGAAAGCACTCCTATGGAGGGGGAATCATCCCGGTAAGCCCCCAGGGGACCAAGATCAAGCAAGCTTTAAACATCCACTTCCCGATTACCAACAACCAAGCGGAGTACGAGACGGTGATAGCGGGCCTGCGGTTAGCTCGAGAACTAGGAGTGCTAGATGTGGAGGTCTCGATGGACTCCATGGCGGTAGCATGTCAAGTCAATGGGGAGTTTGAGGCAAAGGACCCGACCCTCCTGCGGTACTTGGAGAAGGTCAAGGAAGTCATCGGGCAATTCCACACTTTTTCCATCAAACACGTGTCCAGGGAAGAGAGCACCCCCGCGGACCTCCTAGCCAAGTTAGGTCCCCAAGCAGGAGGAACGGTTTCGAAACTCTTCCGACCCACCATCGAGGAAGGAGAGTTGATGGAGGTGGATCAGCGGGTCTCGTGGATGGTCTCCTTTCGTCACTTTCCTATCATCAGGGAAATTCCCTGAAGGGGGCATGGACAAACGGCGCTTCAGGTATAAGTCAGCTTATTACTCTTTGCATGCAGGAGGGTTGTACATGAAGACTCTCTCGGGACTCCTGGCCCGTTGTGTCTCAGAGGAGGAGGTTCCGAGAGTCCTAAAAAAAATTCACTCCGGGGAGTGTGGAAGTCACTCCGGGAGCCGAACTCTGGAAGGGAGAGTGTTGAGGCAAGGCTACTTCTGGCCCACCCTCAGTAAGGATGCGGTGGAGTTTGCAAGGAGGTGTTCAAAGTGCTAACTCTATGCTCCGCTCCAACTCCTCCCGGCTCAGAGGCTCCGAACCATCACTGCTCCCTGGCCCTTCGCCATATGGGGGTTGGACCTAGTTGGTCCTTTCCCTCAAGCTAGCAGCCAAAGAAAGTTCTTACTGGTCATGATCGATTATTTCTCCAAATGGGTAGAAGTGAAGGCGCTCGCCAAGGTAACATCTCAAGTTGTGAGGAATTTTGTATGGGGAGAAATAATTTGCAGGCACGGCCTTCCCCTGGCTATAGTGACGGACAATGGGCCGCAATTTGCTAGCGAAGAATTTGTTGGCTTCTGCACCCAGCTTGGCATCGACCTCAGGTTCGCATCGGTTCATCACCCGAGAAGCAACGGTCAAGTGGAGGCGGCAAACAAAATAATCGTCAACCTGCTAAAGAAAAAGGTGGAGAACCTCCGGGGAAACTGGGTAGAGCAGCTACCATCCATTCTTTGGGCCCTGAGGACTACTCCAAACACCGCCACCGGGGAGACCCCGTTCAAACTTTCTCATGGGTCTGAAGCAGTCCTTCCCATAGAATTTGAAGTAAAAAAAACCCAGGGTGACCGCCGCAGGTGAAGGGAATGAAGAGTGGCTAGTGGCCAATGGCGAGGAACAAAGGCTATCCTTCGACCTGTTGGAGGAACTCCGAGACCAGGCCACCATCAGGCAAGAAGAAATCAAGCGCCGAATGGCCCGATATTTTTACAAGCACATCCGAGTAAAACACTTCGAAAAAGGAGACCTAGTGCTAAAGAAGGTTGATGCGGCCGGAAGAGGAGCCGCGGTTGGCAAGCTAGAGCCCAATTGGGAAGGACCTTACATTGTAAGTGAAGTGCTCAGGTCAGGAGGATACCACCTCCGGTATGTGGAAGGGGTACCTCTGGGCCGAGACAGGAGTGGGGATGATTTAAAAAGGTTTTATCCTTAGCCATTTTTTGTAGATGACTTTTCATATTTCCTACTCAACACATGCATTTTGGAGCAATCCTTTGGCAGGTCTCAAGTAGTGGTGCTGGAATGCCCCAGATCGATTCCGCTCCCGGGCTCTCACTAGACGGGGGGTTCAGGTTGATCTCTGGAGAGGCTGGCAAGGTCTCAAGTAGTGGTGCTGGAATGCCCCAGATCGATTCCGCTCCCGGGCTATCACTAGACGGGGGGTTCAGGTTGATCTCTGGAGAGGCTGGCAAGGTGACAAGTAGTGGTGCTGGAATGCCCCAGATCGATTCCGCTCCCGGGCTCTCACTAGATGGGGGGTTCAGGTTGATCTCTGAAGAGGCTGGCAAGGTCTCAAGTAGTGGTGCTGGAATGCCCCAGATCGATTCTGCTCCCGGGCTCTCACTAGACGGGGGGTTCAGGTTGATCTCTGGAGAGGCTGGCAAGGTCTCAAGTAGTGGTGCTGGAATGCCCCAGATCGATTCCGCTCTCGGGCTCTCACTAGACGGGGGGTTCAGGTTGATCTCGGGAGAGGCTGGCAAGGTGACAAGTAGTGGTACTGGAATGCCCCAGATCGATTCCGCTCCTGGGCTATCACTAGACGAGGGGTTCAGGTTGATCTCTAGAGAGGCTGGCAAGGTCTCAAGTAGTGGTGCTGGAATGCCCCGGATCGATTCCGCTCCCGGGCTCTCACTAGATGGGGGGTTCAGGTTGATCTATGGAGAGGCTGGCAAGGTGACATGTAGTGGTGCTGGAATGCCCCAGATCGATTTCGCTCCCGGGTTCTCACTAGACGGGGGGTTCAGGTTGATCTCTGGAGAGGCTAGCAAGGTGACAAGTAGTGGTGCTGGAATGCCCCAGATCAATTCCGTTCCCGGTCTCTCACAAGATGGGGGGTTCAGGTTGATCTCTGGAGAGGCTGGCAAGGTGACAAGTAGTGGTGCTGGAATGCCCCAGATCGATTCCGCTCCCGGGCTCTCACTAGACGGGGGGTTCAGGTTGATCTCTGGAGAGGCTAGCAAGGTGACAAGTAGTGGTGCTGGAATGCCCAAGATCGATTCCGATCCCGGGCTCTCACTAAACGGGGGGTTCAGGTTGATCTCCGGAGAGGCTGGAAAAGTTACAAGTGGTTTGGGCAGGTAAATAAGTCACTCAGAACAAGAGGTTTGGCTCGCAAGCGACCTCAAGACCTGGGCGAGGCGACACCGATGGTCCGCTCGCATGCGAGGATCAATCGCGACAGGGCAATAGGGTCGGCGGTTTGCAAAGTCACCCATGAATTTTAACGGAGCGAGTAAAGACGGCGAACCAGGGAGGACCCATTTTCGCGGTGATCTGTGGATAACGGTAAGAGCTCGCAAAAGGCAAGTGTGAACGAGGCAGGCGAATATAGATCCCTCCCGCAAGGTTCCCCAATGAGGTACATCCCAAATAGGGATAAGGTCCTACAACCTGAGTCCCAACGTCGCCGCAGAAGAAAGGTAGGCAAGAGCGGCCTAGATATAACATAACGAGGAAAAAGCTGCAAATAAAAGAGATGCGGGCGCGAACGGCAAGCGAAAGTCTAAAGACACGAACATAAGAAAATGGGGATCACGCGAGCACGAAAGAAAAGGTCACATGAGAATAATAATCAAAGTGATAATATGGGAAAGATAGACAAAGTATTTCCTTTCATTCCTCACAAAACTTATAGTCCAACGGCGGCCTCGCCGGCAAAAAGGAAAAACCTTTTACATTATAAACAACAAAATTTATTTTTAAGGCGATTCGCCAGCTAGCATTTCAATCACTCTCTCGACCCTCCGCCTCGGAGATGGGCATGAATATGTCTGGGATGACTTCCTCCGCAGTGAACTCCATAGCGTCAGGAACGATCATGCCCGCTCCTTTGAGAATGTCGAGGACGAGCTCCGCGATCTCCATCGACCTCTTGCGGTCGGCCTCTTTCTCTTCCCGCGACTGAGCGCGAGTCCCAGCTCGCGGAGGAGGGGGAGGAAGCACTGCCGAGGTCAGGTCGTGGACCTGGGCCTTGAGGCAGGTATTCTCCAGCTCCAAGTCAGCGATCCGCGTGTGAAGCTGGCTGTCGGACTCTACATCCTGCAAAAAGCGGGTTAGCGAGAGAAAAGTGAAGGCAAACTGGAAAGGATTTTCGCAAAGCACTACTTACCAGTCCGCCTTGAAGACTGGCGAGGAGGCCCTCCGATAAGGCCTCCTTCCCCTTAAGATCCGCGACTTCATCCGCAGACTTCTGGAGCTCAACATTAAGCTCCCTGATCTCCCTATCAGCTGTAAAGTATCGGCGGCCCACCATGTGGGTAAGCTCCATCGCCCGGAATTGGGCTCGCATAGCTTCATATACGACCCCCTTCGGCGTGAAGGACCGAAAGAGGGAGGCATCCTCGCGACCATAGAGGCCGAAGGTGAGGGCGAACGCCTCACCCCCGGCCTTGTCGTCCTCTACCCAGGAAGGGAGCAGAGAGGAGCAGACGACCTTGTTCTGCTCGGGGTCCCACGCAGGCACCGGTTTGCCAACCGCATCCGCAAGCTTCATACCAGCCCGAAGTTTGTATGGCTCGCCGGTTTGGGCTTGGAGGCTGTCTCCCCAGGTTCGCCTCCCTCTTTGGCATGCTCCTGACCCGCAGAGGAAGGAGAGGGGAGATCGAGTTCAGACAGGTCCACGGCCTCTTTCACCTTGGCAGCGGAAGGGGCCTTCTTGGCCTTCTTCGCCGCCCCCTGTGAGGCGGACCGGCGTAGGGGAGGAGGGCGTTTCTTTCCCGATGAAGAACTCGGGACGTCGCGGCAGGCCTCGGCGGCAGCGCGCGAGCGTGCTGGAGGTGAGGGAAGAAGGAGGCGCATGGGGTGGGTTGAGCGGGAGTTCACGCTCTCCTATGAAGATGGAGGAGGACGTTAGACAATTGAGAGAGGAGGGAGCAAGAAAGTCGACGAGTGCGAGTCAAACCTTCTCCTGGGAGGACGGGTGGCGGGAGGTCCACTCGCTCTCAAAGGAAGGTGACCTCAAAGTTTTTTCCTTTGAGGTATTGGTACAGGACCGCATCACAACCCCCTAGCGAGGTCGGAGGGCGGTAGGCGGCCTCGTCTCGCTGGGTGGGAGCATAGGAGACATTGCCGAAAGGACCCTTCACCAGGACAAACTTCTACGTCCAATATTGAGACTTGTTCACCGTCTCGCATATGGTGACATGATGGCTCGCGAAGTGAGCCGTCCCATCCCTATACGCGCGGAACGAAAAGACCTTGCAGAAGACGAGCAGGCTGAACTCGATCCTCTCCGCCCTGAGATAACCGGCGAACGCGACCACCACGGCGATCGCGTTCGGCGTTAGCTGGCTCGGCAGAACGCCAAAATACTTGAGCACCTGGAAGGGTCAACAAGGTTTAAGCGCCATTCGCAAAGCAAGTCAGGGAGGTAAGGGTTGAGAAATAAATATATATACCTGATGCACTTCTGGCCAGAGTGGGAGTCGCAACCCATTTTCAAAGTGGGCAACGGGAATGGCGAGTTCGTCAGGATGTGGGTCGCTGATGGTGTCCCTCTCGGTTGGGCAGCGAGCCACAAAACCAGAGTGAATGTACTGGTCAGCGGCGGCCTGATACTCCTCTTTCGTAAGGTTGGCGCAGTAGAAAATACCATCGAGGAAGGCCCTGGCGCACTTAGACTGCCCCTCAGTTTCTGTCTCGCCGACCATGATGTCTAGGATCCGCGGAATCGCAAAAGCTGCGAGGGCGAGCTAGATCTGCGAGAGAATCAGAAAGAGAGAGAGCCCGAGGGAGCAACAGTAAATGCGGTGGTTGGAAAGGAAAAAGGTCGGCTATTTATAGAAATGAAAAGGCGGGAAGAAGCCGAAGCATCGGTATCTGCGGATAGCAGATTCACGCGATAATCTTCCGCCTCTAGGGATCCTATCTGCTCCCGGCAAGTCGGCATCCTATCACAGCTTTCTCCCTCTAATCATCGACGAGCTAGCGCTAAATAATAAAACATAAAAAAAGCAAGGGCAATAAGCGAGTGCGAGTAATAGAAACACAAACATAATCCACGCAAGAGCGAGTCAGGTAGGGTAAAAGAAGAGATGAAGAACAGAGAAAATAAAGGGCTCTCAAGTGAGTCAAAGTATCATGATTACAAACTTATGAAAATTGTTCGCGACCCCTCCTGTCGAAGAGGACGGGGGAAGAAAAACAATAAAAAGCAATACTAGGATCCTCAATATAGCAGCCACTTACAGTGACCGCGACCCCGGACACCAGAACGAGGGGGAACTCGCGGGTAGTGATACTCGCGGAGTGACCGGTTCGCCTGGCTCGTCGGCCACATGTAATCATTGATACGAGCAATGTACACCCCGGGGAGGTCACATCACTGTGATCGGTCGGCCGTATCTCGGCGAGAACGCGCGCATTTGCGTCCTCCATCGCGGCGAACCTTTCCTCATTAGCGAGCCGATCCAGCCGATTCTGCTCGTGTAGATCCCTCAGCAGGGGGGTATGCTTCTGGAATATCTCAGTGACCCACCTCTTCATTCGCTCTGGATCGCTGGGATCCCCCAGAAAGTCGGCGACCTAACTCGGCGAGGGGGGTGGAGACATCGCCAACGCTCCAGACTCTAACTCGGAGAGATGGGTCATGGGATTACCTGTGAAGTAGGAATCAGTGACAAAGTGAAAAATAACACTCAACGGCGGCAGTCTAACCTAGTGGACGAATTGGAGTACTGGGCCGCTGGCGGGAGGTGCTCGGCTGGCCTCAGAATGCTTCAATAAAGGAAGGGGTGAGGGCCTTACCCAGACCGGGGGAGAGCGCGGGTCCAAAACCAAACCCAGGCTCGGCAATCAACGTTCCTCCCGGGCTCCTCTGACCCAGGAAGCCGAATCCAGGAGTAGGGATAGTCTGGTTCGGCATGGTGGGCGAGTCCACCGGGGGAGGAACTTGTTCTTCTGGGGCCACGAGAGGGGACACTGCACAAAAAGTAGGTGTGATTTAACGAGTCGAGAGACGTGAAGGAAGACGAGTTAAGCCGCTCACCTCATTGCGAAGGCGAGTCCTGTCGGCCGACGACCCCCGCATCCCCAAGAAGAGCATCAGCTCCACCCGTAGAAGGGAGGTGGACCTCCGTGATTGGCCTTCCCGTGGCGCCCCCACCCGAGAGATCATTCAGCGAATAGGATAAATAAGGTCAAAAGGGAAGAACATCAAAAGGGCGAGCTCGGCGATAATACATGCGAGGCGAGCCCGCCATCAGGGGAGTGTGGAGAAGAAGAAGACCCTCCCCCACCAGCCGCGCGCCTAATAGCCTTTGCCATTCTTAGGGAAGGCGGAGGCGAAGAGCGTCGCGGAGAATTCCAGGAGGCGATGACAGCGGTTTTCCCCTTCTGGGCCGCTTGCGAAGCCTTTAGGCGAGCCAACATCTCGTCTTTTTTTGACATCGCGTTGAGGCCCGCGGCGAGTAAGAAAAGATAGAGAAGAATAAAAAGTTCGAATGACGGCCAGGGAGAGTGATATTTATAGTAGTGGGCATGGGGCCCACCGAAAGATTCTCGCCACGTCACCGAGGGGCTGGCGAATATCAAGGGTTGGATGATTCTTTGCGAGCCTAAATAGCCTCGCGAAGAGCGGGGATTGTGTACAACCCCAATATTCGCCTAGTGGATGATCAAATAAAAGTAATGCGAGCCAGGTTCTCGGGATATATACATAGGTTAATAGGCAGAAAAATAAGAAAAAGAGCAAAATTGACAGCGCTCGACGAAGTCCAAACAGCGCTCGACGATCCCATCTCAGCGGATCCACTAGGACGAGCACTTAGCCAGCTGCTCGTGAGATGGCGAGCGAGTCAAGAGTGCGACTGGGGCAGGAGTGCAAACGAGGTCTTCACAGGCCATTCGCCCAAAGGGGGCGAACCAGATCTATCAAAGGTCACCCGCGGGAAGAGGCGCGAGTCAAGTTCCCACGAGCCGGAGCCTCAAGGTCGACCAGCAAGAAGGCGAGTGAGCCAGGTGCTCGCCGAACGCTCGCAAGGAGGCGAGCGAGCAAGAAACTCGTCGAAGGATCGCGAGAAGACAGGCGAGCCAGATCTCTTCCAGGGTCTCCGCGATCGGCGAATCTCAGTCGAGGTCGACAAACTCAGTCCGGCGCCCGACGAAGTGCGGGCCACGTTCGACGAATCCGCTGATCATCTATGATCGATGAAATCATCTCTCTATCCATGTTGGCCTGCCATTAGCCTATCCAAACAGCAGAGTTCAGCTGTTAGCAGGCCCATTTGGGGTGCGGATAGTAAAATCAAAAGGCGGGATCCTACTATTTGCAGGCCAGACCAGAAAACCTATAAATAAGATCTCAAGGGCACCTTTGGAGAGGAGTTCACTTCAGCTTCCCTCTCCTTAGGTTTTCTTTGGTTAGCATTTTCAGAGCTCTCCAGGGTGCCTGAGTCTCGGCTTTGGCTTGGGAGGGGAAGCGCTCAACGATCTTCCTGGTTAGTGGAGGGACCTCCTCGCTGCGACTAAGGTCTCAGTCATCTTCCTAGTTTTCGGTCTACCTTCTCCAAGGGATCAGTAAGGGCTAGCCACCCCTCATCTCGGTGAGGGCCCCGAACTCCACAGAGATCGAGAAATCAGTTTCAACACTAGCGCAGGCGGGTAGCGACTGATTCTATTTAAGGACGCGCGCCTCCTCCGTTGTTGCTTGCTGTTACAGAACGAATTGAAGCCACGTATTCATAGCACTCGTAAGTGCCTTCTCCAAGCAGCCCAAAGAACTATGTCAACATTCATGAACGCAAAGAACTTGAAGACCAATCTGATAGCATCTACATCAACATCAAGTTCTTCTTTTGAGGGAGTTTTTAGTTTTTGTTTTGTATTTGTCTTTTATTTTATCATTGTAATCGGTTCGTGAATTCGCCACACGGCGACTAGGTCCAGGTAGGACTTAGGGAGTAATTCGCCTCGTGTTGGCGACTGGGTCTAGGGAGTAGATCTACGGGGGGCTCGAGGCCTTTCTGGTGATAGATTGTCTAGAGCGGCTTGAGGCTTTATCTGGGGAGAGATCGGCTAAAGCCAACCGATTCGTGGGGATACGAGTCAGTATAGAAAACAAAAAAGGGTTTTTCATATTATTCGCTTCGATTTCTAGCGTCATTAAAATCAGATTTTGTAATCAATTTTATAAATGATAATCATGTTTTTTCTTGTTTAATAAAATTGATTTCATTTCTAATTTCATTATCTCTTTACTTTTGTCGACCAAAATATCAAAAAAATTCTATTAAAGTTTAAAGTTTTTAAAACCCTAATTCACCCCCGTCTAAGGGCGCCTACAGATCTAACATAGGTTTCTCGGAAACCTATTGAGAGGACTATGAGGAGACGTTTAGTCCTGTGGCAAAGATGACGTCGGTGAGGACGGTCATAGCTCTAGCAGCGTGCAGAGGGTGGAAGCTATGGCAGCTTGATGTGAAGAATGCGTTCCTATACGGAGAGATTAACAAGGACATATTCATGGTGCAACCACCTGGGTATATGTCTAAGTCACATCCACATCATGTTTGCAAGCTCAAGAAGGCCCTCTATGGGTTGAAACAGGCACCGTGATCCTGGTATGGGAAGATTGCAGAGTACCTGCAGTTCTTTGGTTATGATGCCTCAGACTCAGACTCTAGCATGTTTGTGAAGAAGAGTGGAGATCTTCACATGCTGGTGTTTCTGTATGTCAATGACATGATCGTGACAGGGAACAACAGTGAAGAGGTCGCGGCGCTGAGACAGCAGCTTTCCATTCGCTTCGAGATGAAGGATCTTGGTGAACTGCATCATTTCCCTGGACATCAAGTGGAGAAGAGTAGAGGCAGGTTGTTTGTTTCCAGGAGGCTTATGCTGAGAGGATCATTAAGAGATTCGGCATGAAGGAGGGAAAGAGCAGATCCATTCCTTTGGAGGTTGGGCTGAAGCTTCAGAAGGAAGAAGGGAGGATTCTTCCTAATCCGAAGATCTTTCGGGCACTGGTGGGAAGCCTTATCTACCTGACTATCACAAGGGCGGACATTGCCTTTGTTGTTGGTCGAGTGAGTCGGTACATGTAGGAGCCACAGAAGCCTCATCTAGAGGAAGCTAAGGGGATACTGAAGTATGTAAAGGGAACCCTTGAGATGGGGTTGCTCTATGGAGGGAGGACTGACATCAAGCTGCATGGTTACACAGATGCAGATTACGCAGGTGACGCTGATGACCGCAAGTCGACATCAGGTTACGTGTTCATGTGTGGAGCCACTGCCATCTCATGGTGTAGAAAGAAGAAGGACTCCATTTCCCTCTCCACCACTGAGGCTGAGTACAAGGCCTCATCCTTAGCAGCTCAGGAGTGTGTCTGGCTGAGGAGGCTGGTGGAAGCTGTGGATGAGAAGGTCAGTAGAGCTACTGTGTTGCGTGGCGATAATGAGAGTGCTCTAAAGCTGGCAACCAACCCAGTCTGTCACACAAGGACAAAGCATAGAGAGATCAAGCACCACTTCATCTGAGAGAAGGTGTTGGGTGGCTCGCTTGCGATGGAGCACGTGCGGAGTGAAGAGAACTTGGCGGACATATTCACAAAGCCCCTAGCTGCGGGTCCATTCAAGAAGCTTCGCACTTTCCTTAGAGTTGTCCCTGAAGCTCGCTTCAAGGGGGTGTTGAATTTGATGTGAGAGGGGGTGAGTAGAGGTGGTTGGGCGAGTGGATGGTGCTGGGCGAGTGGAATGAGGTAGGCGAGTGGAGCTAGAGAGAGGGGGTGAGTGGAGGAGTGGCGAGTGGAGGGGGGCGACTAGAGGAGTGGTAAGTGGAGCCTGTGCATGATGGGCGGGTGGAAGAAGAGGGGGGCGAGTGGAGCCTGCTGTAGGGGGGTTGGCGAGTCCAGCTAGGGGGGTTGGCGAGTCCTGCTAGGGGAGGTGGCGAGGGGAGGAAGAGAGGGAGATGAGTGCATGCTGGCGAGTGCATGTGTTGAGGTGAGTGCACCCCCCCCCCCCTACACCCTTATACGTTCTCCTATAAATACCCCCCCCCCCCCCACTATAGAGAGTTTATGACAACCTTGTGAAGTGAGTTGAGGTGAATTGAGTTGGAGAGATAAAGTGGGAGTGTGCCTACACCCCAGGAGAGTCAAACCCTTACCTTAGTGTGAGGTGGAGAGTGCAGAGTGCACAGTGAGGTGGAGAGTGCAGGGTTGCATGCGTTGTGAAGGTGTAGAGTACGTTGCAAGGTCAACTGCACTGAGTGGAGAAGCGGACCCTGTCCACGACAAAGTTATATTTTATATATTTCAGCTGTCGTGAATCAAGGTGTATGCACCTTGTATTCAGCTTGTCTTTTTGTACTTATTTCCCTAGTTATAAAGAGATTGTTTCATTGTCCATCGTTAGTATCCTTGTGCATGGTGATAGCATAAATCCAACAGTTCAAACCGGTCCCGGCCCGAACCGGTTTTTCTCCTCTAGAGGAGGACCGGCTGGGACCGGAGGACCGGTCCTAACCGTTCCCGGACCGGTCATTTTACTTTAAGAAAAATTAAATTTAAAAATCAAATATATAATTATAATTATATAAAGTAAATTAAAATTTTTTTGTGATATAAAACTATGAACATACAAATTTCAACATAAAATTAAATAAAACTCAAAATGAAATAAAATTTGATTTTACTAAAAATTAAATAAAATTACAAATTACAAAATTATTTACAATACATTTAAAAAAATTAAATAACATTACATTCAATAAAATAAAATGAAAATTACATCTAAAATAAAATAAAATTACATTGAATTGACAAAAAATACAATTTGCTAGTTTATTCAGCGTTGCCCAAATTTAAATTATTCCGCTTATCTTCAACTTCACACTCACTATCTTCATTTAACGAAACATGTTGCATCCTCCTCAGATCATACAAATGATCCTTGTAGCAAATGCAAATCTCCAAAGATTTTTCAGTCGAATGACTTCTTCGCTCGTTCAGAATCCTGCCACTCAAAGAAAATGCAGACTACGAAGCTACCGTACTAGCTTGGATTGCTAGTAAATCACGGGCCATTAAGGCCAAAATATGATACACATTAGTTTTATATTTCCACCTGTTTAAAATATCAAAAATTTCAATTTCATTTGCGGTTATATAATCTTGAAATTGTGTTTTGCTATATAAACCTAATTCGTTTAAAGTACTTTTGATCATAATAATTATAAATGTTGAAACCAAGACTTGGTCTCTTGTGGAGTTCGGGCCCTCAAGGATGAGGGGCAGCTAACCCTTACTGATTCTTCAGAAGGAACAGACTGGAGACTTAGAACTAGACACAGACCTTTGGTCGCAGCGAGGAGGTCCCACCACACACCCGGAAGATCTTAGAGCGCTTCCCCTCCCAAGCCAAAGCTGAGACTGGGAACCTTGGAGAGCCTGAGAGCTAAGCCAAGATAACCTAGGGAGGAAGAAGCTCGGAAAATTGAGATTGGAATTCTCTTCAAAGGTGCCCTTCAAGGTCTACATATAGTTTTTCCAGTCCGGTCTGCTAATAGCGGGATTCCGCCTTACTCTTTTACTATACGCAGCTCAAAATGGTCTACCAACAGCCAAACCCCGCGGTTTGGAGAGACTAATTGCAGACCACCAGGGGCTCCAAGGTAAAAACACCTTTGTACCCCTACTGGCGAGTCGCCCACAAGGCCCCCTCTCGCGAACTGAGAGGCCCGGCTCTCTCGCCCTCCTGCGAGCAACTAACGAGGGCCAAGGCCTGCTCTCCTTCCCACGAGCAGTCGGCGAGAGCCCGACTCGCCCGCTTTCCTACGAGCCTTCTTTGGGGCTCTGGCGAGAGCCGCCATCTTGCTCCCCATTATTGGGTTTTCTCTATACCATTCATAATGATAAAAGCACATCAAATGTGCGCAGCGGAAGAAATAACAAGAACAACCCAAAGATTAAGGATCTTGCGAATTTCATGAATCAAGAGATTAGGAAAGCAAAATGCGATATACATTTCCAAAATTGAGTTAATACTCAACCAAGATGCTCGTAGAAGAAATCTGGTAGACGAACTTCGAGTTCTAATGTCCGAAAAGGATCGACCCCTCTATAGAGATCCACACAAGAAAGGAGAACCCAAACGCCTTGTCGTACAAGGAATGGGTCGAAGAAGAACAACCCTCTGCATCCCCATGAACTGCTAGGTCCGTTGAAGGGGAGGCGGCGACGGTCGGCGAACGATGAGGTCGGCGTATGGGGCGAAAAGGATCGATTATATTTTCAGAAGACCTAACCTCGTCGCTTTTATATGCAAGGCATAAAATAGGTTATCCGCAGACCAGGGGAAAAACAAATCAATTCCGCCAGGATTTAAATTTGTCGAATATGTTATAATTCGTCTAAACAGTTTCGATGAATCAACAAATTCTTCGCCGAAACACTTTCGACGAATTCGTCGATACAATTTCGACTAAACACTTTCGACGAATTTGTATCTTATTCATCGAAATAATTTCGATGAACTTGAATAGACGAATTGACATATTTCGTCTAAACTCTTTCAATGAATTTGTCAAGTATAAATCCATTCGTCGATACCCTATCGATGAATTTACTAAGTCCTATAGAATCGTTGAAACCATGTCGACGATTCTTCAATAGTACTTATTTCCCGTTGAGACATTCTCAATTTAATTCCGAGCAGTCATAGGATAGGTCCTCCACTCATATTCAATATGGGTGAGGCCAATACAATCCTTTCTCCAACTTCTCCAAACGCTTTTATGTGCAACACTATAGGCTCATATTGCGTTGGCAGTAAGACTAACTGCTTGATTGCTTTGAGATCACCTCGGAAACTCTAACAGTCTCGCACTTGATTACAAAGTATCAACAAAAGTCTCACAAACAATGAGCGGCATCTAGCAATACGTCATTGCTAACCAAGTAATAAGTGTTCATAACTCAATAAGCCAGTCTTGACCAATGAACCAGTGTTGTCATGTCCCTTTGTCCCTTACATCCGGATAGAACTAGAGGCATGGACCATGTCACCCTCATAATTGTTCAATCCTTGTTTCTTGACCTAGAATAGACCTTAAGAGAGTGGTAAGCTCAATATCACATATTGGCTCAACCCAGCATGGCCATGCATTTCTCGGTCTTATTCCACCAAGGGGCCCATGGATGTAACTCCTGTCATAAAGGAGGAAAAATCCCATATCTGTCCACACACACAAACACCAAAATGAATCGTAACATACCCAATAACCACCCTTATCATCAACCTTTCTCAAGGAAGACTTTAGATGACATCAAAGTACGCTCTTCCTCACTTGATGAATGTTGTGACTTCAGGTCAAAGAACTACAAACACCATTATCAGTTGAGACCTACTTGTGACACGTTCATATAATAATCCACAAAGTAGTCTCAAGGTAGGTCTGCCCAGTACAAGTTGTTCACTAACAAATAACCATATGATGACTTGATATCAAAATATCATGACCTGTGAGAACCGGTCATCAGTCAACGCACATGCTAGTCTTAACGTATCATCATTGCCCTTCAACTTCTAAGATGATTCTCCGACTAGGGACCATTTAAGAATGAATCTTCTGGTTATACATATGCCCTCACATTTAAGTCACGTACTTGAATTCCTATGGAAGCAAACATTCTAATGGGCATTAATTATGCTAATTAATTTACCAAATAGAAATTATTGACAAAACAATTAGAACTTGTCATAAATGTAAAATGAAAAACACAGTATATATTACAATTCATCAAATGAATAAACAACCAACTAACATACAATCCATAAGGCTCCCACTAAAGACGATCATTCAGGTATCTAATAGACAATGATCTAACATGACCATCATGCTTCTTTTGCGCAAGAGGCTTTGTCAGTGGATCCGCTATGTTTTCTTCAGTCGGTACTCTGCAAATGTTCACATCTCATCGATCAATAATCTCTCGAATAAGATGGAACCGCCGAAGTATGTGCTTGGAGCGCTGATGAGATCTAGGCTCCTTAGCTTAGGCTATTGCACCATTGTTGTCACAGTAGAGAACTACGGGACTAACAATGTTAGGAACTACACCAAGCTCGCTGATGAATTTCCTAATCCACACATCCTCCTTCACTGCATTTGCAGCAGCGATATACTCGGCCTCAGTCGTAGAATCGACAACTGTCTCTTGCTTGGAACTCTTCCATCTTACAGCTCCTCCATTAAGGCAAAATACAAAACCTGATTGGGACTTTGAATCATCCCTATCAGTCTGGAAGCTAGCATCCGTGTAACCATTTACAACGAGCTCTTCATCTCCACCATACACCAAGAACATATCCTTAGTCCTTCTCAAGTACTTTAGGATATTCTTGACCACAATACAGTGACCATCATCGTGATCAGACTGATACCTGCTCGTCATGCTTAAAGCATAAGAGACATCGGGTCGAGTACACAACATTGCATACATGATTGATCCTATTGCCGAAGCATATGGAATCAACTTCATGTGGTCCTTATCTTCAAAAGATTTAGGACACTGGTCCTTAGAGAGACTCACACCATGTGACATGGGTAAGAATCCCTTCTTGGTCTCAAGCATGATGAACCGCTTCAGCACCTTCCTAATGTATGTACTTTGGGTCAAACCCAGCAACTTCTTCGATCTATCTCTATAGGTCTTAATACCAAGTACGTAAGTCATTTCGCCCAAGTCTTTCATAGAAAAGCAGTTCCATAGGTTGTTCTTAACAACTTGCAGGGTCGGAATGTCATTCCCGATCAACATTATGTCATATGTTCAATATCAGGAAGACAACAATGCTCCCACTAATCCTCTTGTAAACACAAGGCTCATCCTCATTCTTGATGAAACCAAACTCTTTGATCTTCTCATCAAAACAAAGATTCCAACTTTGAGAAGCTTGTTTCAATCCATAAATGGATCGATTCAACTTGCATATTTTAGTGGCTTCACTTGGAGATACAAAACCCTCGGGTTGTGTCATATACACTTCCTCAAGGAGGTTTCCATTAAGGAAAGCCGTTTTGACATTCATTTGTTAGATCTCGTTGTCATAATACGCAGTAATAGCAAGTAGAATTCTGATGGACTTGACCATGGCTACAGGGGGAAGGTCTCAACATAGTCAACACCATGAATTTGCCTGAAACCTTTAGCCACCAGCAAGCCTTTGAATGTGTGTGCATTCCCATCCATGTCGGTATTTGATAAGTAATAAAATATATGTATTTTTAGTATAATTATTAGTATAGTTTTAATTAATATTGTAAATTTTCTATGTAAATTAATGAATAAATTGCTTGTTTTATTATTTTCCTTACTAACTTAGTTTTTTTTTATTTTTTGCAGATTTTGGCAATTTTTGTCAAGTCACGCCCTGAGTCACGCCCATGACAACATGTCACACCCGTGACCCAAGGGCATGTAATCTGCGTTCGACGAATGACAAGCTGCGTTCGACGAAAGTCGAGCTGTGTTCGACGAAAGCTCTACAAGCTGCGTTCGACGAAAGCTCCCTCCCCTGCGTTCGACGAAAGCTCTCTGAGCTGTGTTCGACGAAAGCTTTCCAAGCTGCGTTCGATGAACTCCCTCTGCCCCAGCGTTTGACAAACGGCGTCCAGCTTTTGACGAATCCTTCTCAGCGTCCAGCATTCGAAGAACGTTGATCTGCGTTCGATGAACTTTTTTGTCCACGCGTTCGAAGAATCCAGCGCACACGCCAGCCATCACGCCCCAGTTAAAGCAGATATGTGCCGCCCACTGTCACGCCCGTGACACTGCAGGTCACGCCCGTGTGCAGCCAAGTTTGACCGCAGACCTTCCATAAGACGGCGGATGCAACCCTAAAGCACGCGTAGATGTCACGCCCTAAGTCACGGCCGTGACATCCAAGTCACGCCCGTGACCTAGGGCGTGTAAAAATAAAATTTGCCTATAAATAGAGGGGCTCGGCTGAAGCATTTCCCATCCAAATTTTGAGTGCTTGTTAGTGTTTTAGAGTTCTATTGAGTGGATGTGAGTTTTCTTTATGCAATTAAGTTTATGTTTGTTTGTAATTTTCGCCTTTTAGAAATAAAATGTTGTTTTCTCATTTGGATCATCTTCTTTTTATGTATGTTAGTGTGTGTGTGTGTGTATGAGAATAGTTTTATTGCTTTCATAACTTAATTTATTGCTTTCATAATTTAGGTTTATTGCTTTCATAAAAATAGTTTATCGCTTTCTTTAACGCTTTATTTATCGCTTTCGTTTAAACGCTTTCTTTCGATTCAGTCATTTTATTACAAGTAGAGTGCGTGCGTATATGAGATAGTGTTTTTTCTTTTTTGTAACTTAGCTTTATTTCAGTCTTTATATAACTGCTATATACCACCCTCATCTTGAATAAGAGGCTAATTTACTTTAACACTTATTTAAGTCGGTTGGGACGGATATTATTTCTGCACCTTTATAAGTCTTTTCATTTCTATACCACCCCCATCTTGAATAAGAGGCTAATATCCTTTAGCGCTTGTTTAAGACGGTTGGGACGGATACTATTACTGCTTTTATATAAGTCTTTTCATTTCTCTTTTTTTTGCTTATATCCGCTAAAATAATTAAACATGTATTTTCTTATTAATGTCGTCTCCATTCCGATGAGTGGCTAATTTCCTTTAGCGCACGATGTCGAAGAGCATTGGGACCCAAAAATAGTTTTTCTAAAAATAAAACATCTCTTTTTAAAATAATTAATGCTTAAGGTTTACCCGAGAATAACGTTGAGTGGAGCCACATAATCGATGTGTGGTTTTCATTTTCATCTTCGTACACTAGTTAGCCGAGAGGCTCGTGCGTACGGACTGATCACTCATGGGTAAAGAGAAGTACGCTCTACCCTTGAGAGAGGATGAGGTAAGTCTCCCGAATTGGAAGTAAAAACCCAATAGCCGGGTTCACAACATAAGGCGAGTATTAAGAAGATTCGATGGTCGAAAATTCATAATCTCAGGTGGGCGTACCCTCGAGAGAGGAGCGTTCATAATTATGGAACCTCCACGGCCAAGCCATTTTAATGTTTTGAAAAGTCATCACTTTTACTTCTAAAAAAGACTATTTTCGTCTCAAGGTAATTCGACATCGGGCGCTATTATTATCATCGTTTAGAACTCTAGTTATACGCTTATTATCGTTTTCTTTTAAAAACCCACACCAAAAACTTATTCCGATAAAATAATTGTCCGTTCCTCAAAGTAGCTTAATCAACATAATCCGCGGAAATATACGACCTCGATATTTTCTAAAACAAAATATCATGTATTACTCACAATAAGGTATACTTGCCTTTATTATATGATTAGTTTGGATTAAAATTTAAACAAAAACTGTTCAAACCAAATTAGTGCAAAACTCTCCTTTTCTATTTTAAAAATCAATAGAATTCGGCGTTGTAGCTGAGGCGTAATCGTCAATATTTCGAAAGCAAAAAAAGACCGTTACTTCTATCTTTCGATAGGATAACGGTTAATTTCTCAAAGTAGGAGTACTTGCGAGACTCTTTGGAAACACCTGTCTAACTCTAATCTCATCAAATAAAGGTTAACCAAAACAAAGAAAAAGAACAATCCGAGCGAACCATCAAGTTTTTGGCGCCGTTGCCGGGAAAAAATTAGTGTTGTTATTTGAAACAAGGAATTACTATTACTTTTATCATATATATTAAAAATATAATATATATATATATCTACAAAAAAATAAAAAATAAAACTATTACAAAAAGCCAAAAAAATATATCATTTTTATTATTAGTATATGACCCGAGGAAATTCCTCGGACGATTCGAATATTCCTTTTGACCCTGAAATCGAGCGCACTCTTCACAAGTGCCTCCGACATCGCGATCAAAACTTACTCAAATTTCTCGAAGAGTCTGTCGGAGATACTTACACTGAACCTATGGTCGATCAAATTCCAGATGTTGCCCCACCACGGACCATGGCATATTATGCCAGGCCAAATCTGGAAGATACCGAATCGAGTATAACTCGCCCAAATGTGGCTAATAATAATTTTGAAATAAAATCTAGCAACATTCAAATGGTACAACAGTCAGTCCAATTTGACGGTTTGCTAGATGAGGATCCGAACTTACATCTTTCTAACTCTTTAGAAATATGTGATACATTTAAAATTAATGGTGTTACTAACGACGCCATTCGTTTACGCTTATTTCTATTTTTGCTGCGAACGAAGGCAAAAGCGTGGTTAACTTCTCTTCCTAGAGGATCCATACCCACGTGGGCCCAATTGACGGAACAATTTTTAACTAAATATTTCCCCCCCCCCCCCCCGTCAAAAACCGCTACGTTACGTACGGATATCGCCTCTTTCATTCAATACGATTCTGAGCCTCTCTATGAGAATTGGGAGCGTTTTAAAGAGTTCCTGCGTAGATGTCCTCATCATGCGCTGCCGTCCTGGCTACAGGTCCAGACGTTTTATAATGGCCTAAATTTTTCCACGCGACAGATGATCGATGCAGCCGCCGGGGGAACGTTAAACAACAAAACCCCGACGGCCGCTCAAGCTCTGTTCGAGGAAATGGCCATGAACGCCTATCAATGGAATGCGCCTAGATCTCACCCTGCCAAACCGGCCGGGATTTATGAAGTGGATGCCACTGCTCACCTAGCCTCGCAAGTGGAGCGGCTAAGTAAGCAAGTGGCAGAGATGACTGCTTCCTCCTCCACTCTCGATTGGCTTAATAATAATAATAATACTAATAATAATATTACTTTTGTCGAA
This sequence comes from Dactylorhiza incarnata, assembly GCA_033032865.1. NCBI lineage: Eukaryota > Viridiplantae > Streptophyta > Magnoliopsida > Asparagales > Orchidaceae > Dactylorhiza > Dactylorhiza incarnata. The sequence goes on from JAWHQI010000068.1 coordinate 9,651,061, forward strand.
GAAACTGTAGATTACCTAGGCAACCCAGTTAGGCCCCCCCTTCAACCCTAATAATAATCCATATAGTAATAATTATAATCCAGGTTGGAGGAACCACCCAAATTTTTCTTGGAGCAATCCTAATAATGCTCAGAGGCCCCCAATTGTAAATCCGCAGGGATTTCCGCAAGGATTTCCAAACGGATTTCATACTCCACCTCCAAAACCTTCACCGCTCGAAGATATTTTTGCCAAATACGTTGCGTCCACCGAGTCAAATATCCAGAATATTACCGGATCGATTAAGAACTTGGAAAATCAGGTGGGACAGCTGGCAAAGATGGTCTCCGAGCGGCCATATGGAGCTCTGCCAGGGAACACGGAGCCAAACCCCCGAGAAAATGCCAACGCCATAAACCTTCGCAGCGGCAAGGAGGTAACCTCCCCAAAATGGGTTGAGCCCAAGGTACATGTTTCGACACCGACCCCTCCTCCCCCTCTCTCGATAGATAATACAACGAGTATTCCGACTGTGCCAAACGTTTTTAGCCCGTCCCTTCCTTATCCCTCGAAAATAAACAACAAGCGAAAGGACGAGCATTATAAAAAATTTCTACAAATTTTAAAATAAATCCATATAAATGTTCCTTTCTGCGAGGCACTCTCCCAAATGCCGAAATATGTGAAATATCTTAAGGAGTTGCTTTCTAATAAAAAGCGACTCGAAGATGTTTTGCGTGTTTCCCTTAATGCGGAATGCTCGGCTGTCCTCCTTAACAAATTGCCACCAAAACTGAATGACCCCGGATGATTCTCCATCCTGTGCCTCTTTGGCAATATGTTAATAAAATAGGCTCTAGCAGACTTGGGAGCTAGCATCAACCTGATGCCTTTCTCCCTTTTCAAAAAACTTGATTTGGGCATCCCAAGCCCGACTAAGATGAGCATCCAACTCGCGGATCGCTCGGTAAAGTACCCAATAGGGGTAGTGGAGGATGTTCTGGTCAAGGTCGACAAGTTTATCTTCCCTGTGGAGTTTGTCATCCTGGTCATAGAGGAGGACGCTGAGGTGCCTATTATTCTCGGTCGCCCGTTCCTCGCAACCTCCCGCATGTTAATCGATGTTAGTAACGATCGCCTCCTCCTTCGGGTTGGAGACAAAGAAGTTACTTTGTATATCAACCCCTCCATGCGGAACTCACTATCGAATGATGATTCCTGCTTTAATTTGGAATCCGCATTTGAGGATGAGTGTTCTTCTCTTTCGGAATTATTATCTTTAATAATAAACGATTCGGATCTGGCAAATCAACCTCCTTTAGATGAATTGCCGCCAGATTCGCCCTTCGAGCCTTTCGATTCGAAAGAGTTAAAAATCTCCACATCTTATGAAGAACCTCCGATCTTGGAGCTTAAGCAACTCCCCGACCATTTAAAATATGCTTTTATAGCCGCGAACATAAAACTTCCGGTTATAATATCATCTACTTTAACTGATTCAGAAACATTCGAATTGGTTGAGGTTTTGTCTAAACATCGTCGTGCAATTGCATGGCAAATTTCTGATATTAGGGGAATTAACCCCTCATTCTGCTCCCACATAATTTTTCTCGAAGAAAACCCCCGCAAAACTATTCAGCCTCAACGACGAATTAACCCGAATATGCGGGAAGTCGTTAAGACTGAAATTATTAAACTCCTCGATGCGGGGATTATCTATCCTATATCCGACAGTACGTGGGTAAGTCCCGTACAAGTCGTCCCTAAAAAAGGCGGCATAACGGTCGTGGCAAACACGAATAACGAATTAATCCCAACTCGTACTGTTACGGGTTGGAGGGTGTGCATCGATTACAGAAAATTAAATGATGCCACCAGAAAAGACCACTTCCCGTTGCCGTTTATTGATCAAATCCTAGAGCATCTCTCCGGTCATCCTTTTTACTGCTTTCTTGATTGTCTCTCGGGATTTTTCCAAATCCCTATTTCCCCCGAGGACCAAGAAAAACCCACTTTTACTTGCCCTTTCGGCACCTTCGCATAACGAAGGATGCCATTGGACTCTCTAACGCGCCAGCTACATTCCAACGATGTATGCTGGCAATATTCGGCGAGCTTGTAGAAGATATAATGGAAGACTTCATGGATGACTTCTCCGTATTTGGAAGCTCTTTTCAAAATTGTCTAAAAAATTTAGATAGAGTCCTCCAGCGGTGCGAAGAGATGAACTTAGTCTTGAACTGGGATAAATGCAACTTCATGGTTCGAGAGGGTTTAGTCCTCGGCCATAAAATTTCTTCCAAGGGGATGGAGGTCGATAAGGCCAAAGTCGCTATAATTGAACAACTTCCTGTTCCTTAGAACGTCAAATCTATTCGAAGTTTTCTCGGCCACGCAGGTTTTTTATCGGCGGTTTATTCAAGATTTTTCAAAAATAACCAAACCGCTAACTCACCTCCTGGAAAAGGATTCCCCATTTATTTTTGACACGGTCTGCGTAGAGGCATTTAATTTTATAAAAAAAGCAACTTATCAATTCTCCAATTCTGGTGGCGCCAGATTGGTCCCTTCCGTTCGAGATTATGTGTGACGCGAGCAATATCGCGGTAGGAGCCGTCTTAGGCCAACACGTAAATAAATATTTTCATCGAATATATTACGCTTCTCTCACACACAATGCCGCACAGGCTAACTATACAACGACAGAAAAGGAACTTCTTGTCGTCGTCTTTGCTTTTGATAAATTCAGGCCTTACGTAACACTTTCACACGTAATCGTTTTCACTGATCACTCCGCCCTAAAATATCGTTTGGCCAACGTTGATGCGAAGCCCCGCTTGCTTTGATGGATCCTCCTTTTATAGGAATTTGACTTAGAGATCCGAGATAAGAAGGGGGCTGAAAATTTAGCGCCCGGCCATCTCTCACGTTTAGAACAACCCTTCGCAGAAGCGCTCGTCGAACCCGAAATAGACGACCGATTTCCTGAAGAGCGCCTTTTAATTTTCAATAAAATAAAAACTTCTTCCACCCCTTGGTTCGCAGATTATGCGAACTATCTAGTCGCACGGTTCCTTCCAAAAGATTTTTCGACTCAGCAAAAGAAGAAATTCTTTTCTGATTTGAAAAACTACTTTTGGGAGGACCCCTTTCTCTTTCGAGTCTGTGCAGACCAAGAGGTGCGAAGATGTGTTTTAAGCGAGGAGGGTGCGCAAATTTTGCGACACTGACACGAGGGGTCGGCTGGAGGGCATTATCAAGCCAACCGGACTGCGTGGAAAGTGTTAGAGTCGGGCTTTTATTGGCCCACTCTCTTTAAGGATGCTCACACTTTTGTGAGTAAATGCGATACCTGCCAGCGGTCGGTTAACATCTCTCGTCATGACGAGATGCCCCAAAACTTTTTTCTCGAATGCGAAATCTTTGATTAATGGGGCATAGATTTTGTAGGCCCCTACCATCTTCTTTTAATAATCGTTATATTTTAGTGGCGGTTGACTACGTATCTAGGTGGGCGGGAGCGCAAGCTCTCCCACCAATGATGTGCGAGTCGTTGTCCATTTTCTAAAAAAATTATTTTCTCACTTTGGCACGCCCCGTGCAATAGTAAGTGATAGGGGTACGCACTTTTGCAATGCCCAGTTTTCAAAAATTTTATCTAAATATGGCGTCACGCATAAGCTCATCACCGCCTATCACCCCCAAACAAGCGGCCAAGTAGAGGTAGTAAATCGCGAGATTAAACGCATTTTGGAGAAAACCGTTTCTTTAAATAGGAAAGATTGGTCTGTCAAACTCGACGACGCATTGTGGGCATATCGTACGGCATACAAGACCGCTATCGGTTGTACGCCCTATCAATTAGTCTACGGCAAAGCGTGCCATTTACTTGTAGAGTTAGAGCACCGCGCTTTTTGGGCCTTAAAATTTTTAAATCTCGATTCGAACTTAGCCTCCGAGAATAGGAAATTCCAACTAAATGAACTCGATGAATGGCGTGCGAACGCTTATGAGAGTAATAAATTTTATAAGGAGTGTTCTAAGTTCTACGCAAAATAAAATTTCCCAAAACATTTGCGTCGGGCGATCTTGTCCTTCTTTATAATTCACGCCTTCGCCTTTTTCCGGATAAGTTAAAATCCTGATGGTCCGGCCCCTTTAAGGTTAAAGAGGTTTGGCTGTATGGGACCGTTCTTATCTCTCACCCCGAAAGAGGCGAATTTAAAGTAAACGGGCATCGCTTAAAACTTTATCTTGCAGGCGATCCAGTGGACGAAAATACTGAATCCTTAAACCTCCCCAACTTATAATCTTACCGCGCCAAATGCGTCAAGCTACATGACGGTAAACAAAGCGCTCGTGCGAGGCACCCCATATTTATCTAATATTTTTATTATGCTTTTTATCTATTTTTGCAGGGTTTCTAACGGCCCCGCCAGCTTTATTTCAGGGAAGCCTTTTTGCTCCCTCTTTCCTTTTGTATATATTGCAATGTTACTTTTCTTCTTCATACTTACAATACAACATTGGGGACAATGTTGGGTTTTAAGTATGGGGGTGTTCAACTATCTTTATTTAAACAAAAACTAAAAAAAACAATTTCATGTTTTAAAAACTTAAAAAACAAATAATAAAAAAACCTGAAAAAAAATAAATTAAACAAAAAAAAAACAATTTTCCCTGTTTTATTCTGCATTTTTCTTACTTTTGTAAATATAAGCTTAAACAAAACTACAAAAAACAAAATTTAAAAAAATCACAAATTTTTCAAACATGTTTTTCCTTTTTTTTTACTGTCTTAGTACAAAAAAAAACAAAACAAAATCAAAGAAAATTTGCAAAACCCCAAAACATTTCAAAAAAAAATATATATATATATAACTATATAGTAGTTGAAAAACAAACAAAAATCCAAAAAAACAATAAACCCAACTTTACTTTTATTCTTGAAGCATTTAGTTTCGAGAGTATATGTTTGTGGATTTTCATAATCACTAGTTTTACTATTTGTTTGTTTATCTAAGATCGATAGATTTAAACGTTCGGGGTTAAGTTTTAAAGAATATCTTTGTACAACCCCGATATTCGCCAGGCAAGAAAACGGAGCTCGCCGAAAGGAGAGCGAGAAGGTTCAGCGAGACAGGAGTTGCGAGATCCAGACCTCGCCAAGATCGGCCCCCAGCAGACGAGACCTCGGCAGATACCACCAAAATGGGCCAGCGAGGTCCTCGCAAGGCGATCCCCTAAAAGAGGCGCCGCGAGCAGGATCCGCGAGAAGGCCCGCGAGAGCTCCGGCAGTAGGGTTCTCGCAAGGCGATCCCCTAGAAGAAGCGTCGCGGGCAGGATCCGCGAGAAGGCCCGCGAGAGCTCCGATAGTAAGGTTCTCGCAATCCCTTATCCATAAATCAATAGGGGCAATTTACCCTTGTACCCTTGGTGGTCTGCCCTTAGCCTCTCCGAACAGCGGAGCTTAGCTGTTAGCAGACCCATTTGTGGTGCGGATAGTAAAATCAAAAGGCGGAATCCTGTTATTTGCAGACCAGATCAGAAAATCTATAAATAGGACCTTAAGGGCACCTTTGGAGAGGATCTCACTTCAGCTTCCCTCTCCTTAGACTTTCTTTGGTTAGCATTTCCAGAGCTCTCCAAGGTGCCCGAGTCTCAGCTTTGGTTTGGGAGGGGAAGCACTCAACGATCTTCCGGGTTAGTGGAGGGACCTCCTCGCTGTGACTGAGGTCTTAGTCATTTTCTTTGTTTTCCGCTTGTCTTCTCCGAGGGATCAGTAAGGGCTAGCCCCCCCCCCCCCCCCCCTCATTTCGGTGAGGGCCCCGAGCTCCATAAGAGACCGAGAAATTGGTTTCAACATTTCGGTGCGGTGAGCGTGGAGCGTGGCTGGTTCAAGAAAGTTCCAGATAAGGGTTATGGCAGGAAATGAAGAGCAAGGCGAGGAGTTCGGGGAGACACCCCAGGTGGCAATGGCCAGGATGCTCGCAGATTTCAGAAAGGAGGTGCTCGACACCTTGGGGTTTACGATCACAGCTCTACGAAGCGAGTTTGCGACCCCAACACCTCAGGTGACCCCTCCCCCAACGACGGTTGGCGAGAATGCCCCGGGGGGAAGGGCTAGAAAGGAAGTTGTCATTGGTTTAGGTCAGGACAAGGAAGGGCGAGTGTTGTTTGCCAGTCCGGTGAGCTCCGTGCCGGCGAGCTCAGTGTTGGCGAGCTCTGTCCCAGTGAGCGCGGCGCAGGCGAGCGCGCGCCAGGAGGATGCGGCGACGGTCGGGGTGGTTCAGGCCAGCGCCGCCCTCGCGAGCGCAGTCCCGGCGAGCTCCAGTCTAGCGAGAGAGCTTGGGGGGCGAGCGGAGCCAGAACGGGTGACAGGAGGGGGAAGCCCCTTTTGCGAGCTGGTGCTTTCCGCACCCGTCCCAGTGGGGTTTAGAGAGTGGGACCGGGTGTACTACAACGGCAGGGATGACTCTGTGCAGCACCTGCAGAGTTTCGAAGACTCGGTCTCCATCAGGCCGATGTCAGATGCCTTCAAGTGTCGGCTCTTTGCCGTCACCCTCAAGGAGAAGCCCAGGGACTGGTTCCATCAGCTCCCTGCAGGATCAATCTACGCGTTCGAGGATTTGCGCCGAACCTTTTTGCTGAGGTTCTCGACCTCAAAAAAGAGGAAGAAGGACGTTGATTCCCTCTCCAAATTGAAGCAGGAACCCAAGGATTCGTTGGCTCAATATGCCGATCGGTTCAAGGAGGAAGTGCAGCTCACTCAGGAGATGCCTGGGTTTGCACTCCAACTCGCCTTCACGATCGGGTTGAAAGAAAGTTTCTTCAAGATGGCGTTGAAGAGAAAGGCCCCCGACTCCTTTGAGGAGCTGATGGAGAGGGTGTCGGAGGAAGTCGCGAGTGAAGAAGCCAACCCGGAGCTCACCAAGAGGCTAGCGAAGCTCAGTGAGCCGGAGGTGAGGCAGTAGGAGGTCAGGAGAAGGGAAGAGCCCCGAGCCCCGGAGGGGGGATGGAGGCCACAAGGCGGAGGAATGCAAGGGCAGGGAAGGGGTTACGGCCCAGGAAGGGGTAACCATGTCGGAGGTCAATGGCCCCCCAGTTAGGGTGGAGGCAGGGTCCGATGAAGATGCCTCCCCCACCTCAACAGGCCATGGAAATTGGACGGGGAAGAGGAAGAGGAAAGAGAGGCGAGGTGGAAACAGCAGCCGCTAGGAGGAGAAGGAATAGGGTGGCGGAGGCCGATGCAGGGGAGGTGACGTTGCCATATTAAATCTTCCATGATGAGGAAGGTCACTCAACGGACACCTGCCCAGAGTTCCTGGAAGTGAAGAGGGGCAGAGCACCCGCGCCACAGCAGCTGCAGCCAGTGAGGATCGTGGAGGTCGAACCTCGAGAGGAAGATGAGGAAAGGTGTGAGGATAGAAATGATGTGGGGAGTAGAGGAGGGATCGGGGTGATCCATGGGGGGTAGGGGTGGAGGCGACCCGCAAGGCTAGCCTCCATACCATCTACTGCTGGAGCATGGCTTCAACATCCACCGCTCCGCCCCCGGCCGAAAAAAATCATTTTCACTCAGAAGGACATGCCGGGCTATGAGGACCCGTTCTGCGACGCGCTGGTCATTCAGACGGCGATCGCAAATTTCACCGTCTCCCGAATCCTAGTAGACAACAGAAGTTTGGTCAACGTCATCTTCAAGAAGGCATTTGACGGGATGGAGGTGGAGCCCAGAAGGGTGTTGGCCTCGGATGGCCCTCTGTTTGGATTCTCGGGGGAGAGGAAAGAAGTGGAAGGGGGAGTAGGACTTCATGTGACCCTGGGTGGGCAGTCCAGGAACTGCCGTTTTGTCATAGTGGACGCTCCAAGCAGCTATAGCACCATCTTCGGACGGCCGCTCATCAGCGCGTTCTGCTGTGTCCCCTCCACCTTTCATCAATGCCTTAAGTTCAACGACGGAGGGGTTCAGGTGCGGATCAGGGGGGATCCCAAGGTGGCAAGGCAGTTCTACGTGATGGTTGTCAACACCATCTCCTAGATGGGAGAAGCGGAGGAGTGGGATAAGATGATGGAGGAGGTGACCGAAGCCGGAGGTAAGGAGGTATCCTAGGAGAAGATGGAGGGAGATGAAGTCCATGCCCAGGAAGGGGTAGCTGAGGGACCCCGGGTGGAAAGAGAGGAAGAATAAGAGAAGGCCCAGGAGGGAGGGGCGGAGGAGCTGATGGTGGTAGAGAAGGAGGTCGAGGAAGGAACCCAGACTCTCGCTTATACCGAGGAGGAGAGGGCTTGGGGAGAGCAGTACCGGCTGGAGGCTATGGACGAGGTCATGGAGCTCGAGGTCACCACCCGGCTAGGGGCGATAGAGAAGGTCCGGGTCAGCAGAGGACTCAACCCGGAGGATCAAGCGGAGATCCTGGCATGCGTGCAGAGGAACATAGACGTCTTCGCTTGGAGCGCCGCGGAAATGCCCGGGATCGACGCGGATGTGGCTTGCCATCGCCTCAACCTCGACCCCGGCACCTGCCCTATCCGCCAGAAGAAGAGGGCCACCGCCGATAAGCTGGAAGGGCCCATCCACGAGGAGGTGAGCAAGCTCCTACAGGCAGGCTTTGTAACGGAGATCCAGTATCCAGGCTGGGTCTCCAACATAGTTATGGTAAAGAAGGGAGGAGGTAAATGGAGGATGTGTATCGACTTTTCTTTACTTAATAAATCATGCCCTAAGGATTGTTACCCCCTGCCTAGGATCGACGCGCTGGTTGACTCAGCCGTCGGTTTTCCTATGATGTCTTTCTTAGATGCTTTTTCAGGTTACCATCAAATCCGCATGCACCCCCCGGACATCAAAGATGTCTCCTTCATCACGGGGGATGGATGCTACTGTTATAAGATGATGTCGTTCAGGCTCAAGAATGCAGGTGCCACATACCAAAGGATGATGGACAGAGTCTTCCGCGAGCAGAAGGGAAGAAACTTGGAGGTTTATGTTGACGACCTCATGGTAAAGAGCCGTGACCTTAGGTCTCACCTCTGAGACCTTGAGGAGACGTTCGGGACCCTGCGGCGCTACAAGATGAAACTCAATCCCTTGAAATGTGTCTTCGGGGCAAGCCGAGGAAAGTTCCTAGGCCACTTACTCACCCCCGCAGGAGTGGAGCCTAACCCGGATAAGGTTAAGGCGGTAATGGAGTTGGGGTCGCCGAGGAATCCGAAGGAGGTTCATAGCCTTACAGGGAAGTTGGCTGGGCTCAGCAGGTTCCTCTCCAAGGCAGGGGAAAAGTGTGCACCTTTCTTCAAGGTGCTACGGGGAAACAAGAAGTTTGAATGGACCCAGGAGTGCGAGGAGGCCTTCCAGGCTCTTAAGCAACAGCTCACCCGAACCCCTCTGCTCCAGGGGCCGAGGCCAGGGGAAGACCTATCCCTGTACCTGGGGGTAGGGTCCGAAGCAGTAAGTTCCGTGTTGATCCGGGAAGAGGGGAAGAAACAGTTCCATATCTACTACGTCAGCCGAGTGCTGAAGAAGGCAGAGCTCCGATACCCGATCCTGGAAAAGTTAGCATTTGCATTGGTGGTGTCGGCCCGGAGGCTCCGACCTTACTTCCAAGACCATTCAATCAAGGTAGTGACGGACCACCCGCTCCGAAAAATCATGGAAGGGGTGGAGCACTCGGGAAGGTTGGCAAAGTGGTCTGTGGAATTAAGTGAATTCAATATCACGTTCGTGCCCAGGACGTCCATCAGGGCTCAGGCGGTGGCAGACTTCATGGCCGACTATGCGGCCGAGGTGGGGGAGCACGAGCCGCCTCCCCCAGAGGCATGGAAGATGTTAGTGGATGGAGCATCGGGAAAGTACTCCTATGGAGGGGGAATAGTCCTGGTGAGTCCCCAGGGGACCCGGATTGAGCAAGCCGTAAACATCCATTTCCCAATCACCAACAACAAGGCTGAGTACGAGGCAGTGATAGCGGGCCTTCGGCTGGCCCGGGAACTGGGGGTGCAGGACGTGGAGGTCTCGACGGACTCCATGGTTGTAGTATGCCAAATCAAGGGAGAGTTTGAAGCGAAGGACCTGACCCTCCTGCTATACCTGGAGAAGGTTAAGGGGGTCATCAGGCAGTTCCGCACCTTCTCCATCAAACACGTGCCGAGGGAGGAGAGCACCCAGGCGGATCTCTTAGCCAAGTTCGGTCCCCGAGCGGGGGGGACGGCTTCGAAACTCTTCCGGCCCTCCATCGAGGAAGGGGAATTGATGGAGGTGGATCGACGAGCCTCGTGGATGGACTCATTCATCACCTTCCTATCCTCCGGGAAGTTCCCTGGAGAGGACGTGGACAAGAGGCGCTTCAGGTATAAGTCCGACTATTATTCCTTACATGCAGGAGGGCTATATAAGAAGACCCTCTCGGGACTCCTGCCCCATTGTGTTTCCGAGGAGGAGGTTCTGAGAGTCCTGGAAGAAATCCACTCCGGGGAGTGCGGCAGTCACTCCGGGAGTCGGACCCTGGAAGGGAGGGTGTTGAGGCAAGGCTACTTCTGGCCCACTCTCAGCAAGGATGCAGCAGAGTTTGCGTGGAAGTGTCCGAAGTGCCAGCTCTACGCTCCACTCCAACTCCTCCCAGCTCAAAGGCTCCGGACCATCACGGCTCCCTGGCCCTTTGCCATATGGGGGTTGGACCTGGTCGATCCCTTCCCCCAAGCCAGCAGCCAGAGGAAGTTCCTGCTGGTCATGATCAACAACTTCTCTAAGTGGGTAGAAGTGAAAGCACCCACTAAGGTAACCTCTCAGGTTGTAAGGAATTTTGTGTGGGGGGAGATAATTTGCAGGCACGGGCTCCCTCTAGTTATAGTGATAGACAATGGGCCACAGTTTGCCAGTGAAGAGTTTGTTGGCTTCTGCACTCAACTCGGCATTGACCTCAGGTTCGCATCGGTCCACCACCCAAGGAGCAATGGGCAGGTGGAGGCGGCAAACAAAATAATCGTTAACCTATTAAAAAAGAAAGTGGAAAACCTTCGGGGAAACTGGGTGGAACAGCTACCCTCCGTCCTCTGGGCCATGAGGACTACTCCGAATACCGCCACCGGGGAGACTCCGTTCAAGCTCTCTCATGGGTCCGAGGCCGTTCTCCCCATAGAGTTTGAGGTAAAGACCCCCCGGGTGATCGCTGCGAGCGAGGGGGATGAAGAGTGGCTAGAAGATAACAATGCGGAGCAGAGGCTATCTTTGGACCTGGTGGAAGAACTCCGGGACTTGGCCATCATCAGGCAGGAAGAGGTCAAGCGGCGGATGGCTCGATATTTCGACAAACATATTCGGATAAAGCACTTTCAGAAAGGAGACCTAGTCCTGAAGAAGGTCGATGCAGCCGGCAGAGGGGCCGCGGTGGGTAAGCTTAACCCCAACTGGGAGGATCCATATATTGTAAGCGAGGTGCTCAAATCGGGAGGGGTATCACCTCCAAGATGTGGAAGGGGTGCCCCTCGACTGAGCCCGGAGCGGGGATGATTTGAAACGATTTTACCCTTGAAAGCTTTATTATGTTTTTAATGAATGTCTTACTCCTTCTTTGTGATGCTTATAACTACCGCCGTGCCGGGGTGACAAGGGTTGGATATATTGGTGTTGGAATGCCCCAGATTGATTCCGCTCCCGGGCTCTCACCTAGACGGGGGGTTCAGGTTGATCTCTGGAGAGGCTGGCAAGGTTGGATATGTTGGTGCTGGAATGCCCCAGATCGATTCCTGATGAGTCCTGATCATATATACATTTATGGACTCATCCGGGCTGTTATTTTGTCAATATCACGCACTTTAGCCTTATTATAGTTTATATTTGATAACCCATGCTAGGTGCACATTTAGGCCCACTTTGGTGTGTTTTCGTGTGTATTATCTTTAGTAGTATTCATATGTTGTTAAGTGCCACTTTCAGTGGCTAGATCTGTGTTTGTGCTGGAATAGGAGGCGTGCAAGTGATTCCGGTGCAATTCTGCACAGGAACACTGCGCACGATCACTTGTTCTAGTGTGCACGACCACCGGTCGTGCGCCACTAATCGTGCGCACTTAACCCTTTTTCACGAGTTCTGTCTGGTGCAGTGCGCATGACCATCGACTCCAGTGCGCACGACCATCGGTCGTGCGCCACTGCTCGTGCGCATTGACCATTAAATTTCTGAGTTCTGTTTGCTGTAGTGCGCACGACCATCAACTCCAGTGCGCACGACCACCGGTCGTGCGCCACTGGTCGTGCGAACATTGTATTTTATAATTTCGTCTCTTGCAGGTTCTGTCCAGGCAGTGCGCACGATCGCAGAATTCCAGTGCGCACGACCACTGGTCGTGCGCCAATGATCGTGCGCAGTATTCAATCCAGCGCCTATTTAAATGCCTGTTGCGATTTTAGGGCGGATCGATCATTCCGGGAGCGAGGTTCCTGTTCCGTACGCCGCCGACCACCGCCCTGGAACGCCCCTACTTCATCTTCAACCCAAGGGGAAGCCTCCTCCATCCATTCCAAGCCTTCCTCCATCGTCCGTGAGTGTTCTCCATCGTCCGCAAGCCTCCAAGCAACCATTTTCGCTTTCCGCCTGGTGAGAAGAAGAAGAGACCTTGAGTCGAAGACGACGGAGCACGTAAGGAGATTGTGACAGCTCTCTACGCCGGAAGCATTGCCCGTCCGAGTCCGGAGGTAGCCCGACAACCTACCATTCCGGCCGTGAACGGCCGCTAGTCTTCACCGCCGGTTATTTCTTTCTTCTTTCCCTTCATTGCACTCTTTGAACCATGTACTAGATGAATATTGTAATATTTACTTTGATGAAAATGAATATTTCTTTGTTTTTCTCCATGGTTTGCTCATGATTCATTCCGTTCTCACTCACTCACTCGCACACGCACGCAAGGTGTTTGCTCTGTGTTAGCAAGAGCTAACGACGGTTGTGAAGAGGTGTTTGCGACCCTCACCCTTTCGCACTTGAGTTCACTTCATCCGCCTCACGAAACACGGCATCGCAGCCGTTGCATCCACCTCACTTTGCGAAGCGGTGTTCTCGACCCGCATCTCTGTTGTTGTTGTTAAAATTAGGAAAACCAACCAAAAACCCCTCTTTGTGTTTGTGAAACGCTTGTGTAACAATAATCACTGCGCGATTCGTTCACCCATCCTGCATTCCTCAAGAGACCGACATCCGGGGAATTTATTCTCCACAATTATTACTTGACAGCGACCGGTGCACTTGCCGACGCGCATCAAGTTTTTGGCGCCGTTGCCGGGGAATGCAGACGTGATGAATTCGTCTGCGTGAGGATTTGTTGCACGAGAATTTTCTTTTCTCTCACTTCTCTTGTTCACCCCTGGTATCTCCGTTTCTTTTCGATCCGCACTTCTGATTACTTTCGCTTTTCCCATCGTTTGCTAATCGTTTTGTTTGCAAGTATTTGCGACATGAGCTCAATTCAGGAATGCATCTACCAGGAAAGCTTAAAAGATTTAAGAGATCAAGCAGAAAGAAACAATCATGACCTCGGGATCTCCTCCGACGTCATTGAGTACATGTCTGGGAATTGCAAGTTCAGCGGGGATGAGCACGAAGACGCAGTGCAACACATGCAGGATTTCTTAGCAATCTATTATACATGTATATTTAGTGGAGTTGAAAGTGACCTGCAAAAGACTCTGGCATTTTCATTCTCCTTGCATGAAAAAGCCAAAAGATGGTATTGGGATATCCGGAAAAGAGAGGTGCTCACTTGGAAACAACTCGAAGGGAGATTTTTGCAAGAGTTTCAACATCGCACCCAAGCTTTGAATAAGTACAGGGAACTCGTAACCTTTGGACAGTGGAAGGAGGAGACGTTAGTCGATGCTTGGGAGCGTTTCCAGTCCCTGTATAGGGGATGCTACCGTGAATATCTTTCGGAAGCTTTCTTGATTCAGATTTTCTACTTTGGAGTGCTGGATAATTTCCGTCTTCTATTTGATATGGCAGCTGGAGGGGCCCTGTTTAATAAATCAGGAAAGGACGCGTGGGACGTAGTCGTGAATATTGTTCACACCAGTCAGCACTGGAGTCATGTTATTCGCCCCCCATTTACTGCTGCAGTTAATGCCGTGACATTCAAAGGAGTAGCGGACTTTTTGCCGCCAGAGCAACCAGAACAGTTAGCGACTTTGGTGGTCGGGGTATTGAACAAAATGAATGACCAATCAGTCGCAATCCAACAGCTTCGCTCTACCATTGGGACGCTGTCCGATGCTGTTTCTGAGCTTGCAAGTCAGCCTCCTGAGTCAGTGAACACCATGCGATTGAGAAGTGGGAGAAGTGTAGACAATTCTCCTCGACAGGAACCTCCTACGTGTTCGACTGACAGGCATAATGAAGAAACCCCCGAGAAGCTGGCTCAAAGTCATATTGAGCCGCATCCTGTGAGCGAGGCACAACCCTCGAAAAGTGTTGTTCACCCCCCATTCCCTCACAGACTGCGAAACGAGAAAACTGAGCAGCAATTCCGCAGATTTTTGGAAATAATGAAAGGAGTGTAGGTGAGCATACCGCTGATCGAAGCTATTTCTCAAATGCCGGGCTACTCCAAGTTTTTGAAAGATTTGATCTCAAAGCGGAAGCAGTTGGAGGATCTCAAAACCATCGACCTCACTGAGGAGTGCTCTGCCATCATTTCCAATTTACCCACTAAGTGCAAGGACCCGGGCAGCTTTACGATTCCCTGCAGGATCGGTCATCACCGTTTCAGCCAGGCACTCTGTGATTTGGGGGCATCAATCAACTTGATGCCACTCTCTATCTTTCGTGAACTCGGTGCTGGGATCTTGAAGCCAACACAAGTAATGCTGCAGCTTGCTGATCGGTCGATCAAGAAGCCGTCGGGAATCGTCGAGGACCTCACAATAGTTGTAAACGGTCTCGCTTTTCCAGCTGATTTTATCATTCTCGACATGAAGGTCGATACAAATGTTCCCATTATTTTGGGGCGGCCCTTTCTCGCTACTGCTCGTGCTATTATTAATGTGTAGCAGGGGGAGCTCACACTAAGACTGGGGGAGGATGCTATATCTTTCAACGTCCACAACCCGTCGCAACTTTTTGAAATTACAGAGTATGAACCAGCAGAAGCGCTTGAAGAATTCGATGGTCAGAACGGTGTGGAGTTGGATGACCGCGTGATGTACCAGCATCACGAAGACGAGGAAGAAGAGGGTGCACACTCAAATCACCCTGATTTGTCACATTCAAGTGGAGAGCTCTCCAACGATTCGGCTAGCCCAAACCCATGTCCGGCTCTCAAACAACTTCCGGACTCTCTAAAGTACGTGTTTCTTGGAGAAAAAAACACACATCCGGTGATTATTTCTGCAGCCCTGTCCGCCGCTAATGAAACTGCATTATTGGGCGTGCTGAGAAGGTACCACAAGGTCTTCGGACGTTCTCTTGCTGACATTAAGGGAATCAGCCCCACGGTCTGCATGCATAAGATCCTCCTTGAAGATCAGTACAAACCGACAGCACAGCCCCAAAGGCGGCTGAACCCGAAAATGCAAGAGGTAGTAAAGGCTGAAGTGATAAAGCTGTTGGACGCTGGCATCATTTACCCAATCAGCGATAGCAAATGGGTCAGTCCAGTTTAGGTGGTACCGAAGAAGGGAGGGATTACTGTCGTTGCCAATGAAAAGAACGAGCTGCTACCGACCCGAATGATCACCGGGTGGAGAGTCTGCATCGACTATCGCAAGCTGAACGGCGCGACGCGCAAGGACCACTTTCCGCACCCCTTTATTGATCAGATGCTAGAAAGGTTAGCGGGGCAGGATTACTACTGCTTTTTGGATGGATACTCAGGGTACAATCAGATTCTAATTGACCCATCTGATCAAGACAAGACGACATTCACATGTCCCTCTGGTACATTTGCATTCAAAAGAATGCCATTCAGACTGTGTAATGCCCCCGCAACCTTCCAACGTTGTATGCTCGCCATCTTTGCTGACATGGTGGGGGACTTCCTCGAAGTTTTCATGGATGATTTTACTCTATTTGGCAGTAGCTTCGACATTTGCCTGGCGAATTTGGCCAAGACCTTGAAGCGGTGTGAAGACACCAATCTTGTCTTGAACTGGGAGAAATGCCACTTTATGGTGCGCGAAGGAATTGTGTTGGGACATAAAGTTTCCCGCAAAGGGCTCGAAGTGGATCAAGCAAAGGTAAGTGTCATCAGAAACCTCCCTCCACCCATGTCAGTGAAAGGTATTCGAAGTTTTCTTGGTCATGTGGGCTTCTATCGAAGGTTCATCAAGGACTTTTCCTCCATTTCAAAGCCGTTATCTCGCCTGCTGGTTAAGGATGTTCCCTTCCACTTCAACGAAGCATGCATGCAAGCCTTCGAAACTTTACGGGGACAACTCATCTCTGCCCCAATTTTGGTGGCACCCGACTGGACTTTACCTTTTATCATCATGTGCGACGCAAGTGATGTGGCCGTAGGTGCTGTGCTCGGTCAAAAGAAAGATAAGACTTTTCACACTATTGCGTATGCCAGTCGAACTCTCAACAGTGCACAAGCAAATTATACCACAACAGAGAAAGAAATGCTAGCCGTGGTCTTCGCCTGTGAAAAGTTTCACTCATATTTGGTACTTTCCGAAGTGATCGTGTACACGGACCATGCCGCTCTCAGGTATCTTTTCAGTAAGAAAGAATCCAAATCGCGTCTGATTCGTTGGATTTTACTTTTGCAGGAATACAATCTGGAAATCAAAGACAAGAAGGGGGTGGAGAATGTGATTGCTGATCATCTCTCGCGTTTGGAGTACGACACTCCCAACAGCGTTGCGGAGGAAACGGACGACTATTTCCCGGATGAGAAGTTATTCGCAATTACTGCGTCTTCTCCAACCGCACCTTGGTACGCAGATATTGCTAATTACTTGGCTTGCAAAACGTTCTCCCCGAATCTGTCCCCCCAGCAAAGACGGAAGCTTGCCTCTGACTCAAAATACTATTTTTGGGAAGACCCGCTCTTATTCCACACGTGCAGCGATGGGATTATTAGGCGTTGCATTCCGGAAGCTGAGTTTCATTCTATATTACAGCACTGTCATGACAGAGAAGCTGGCGGGCACTTCGGGGCCGTTCGAACAGCACGAAAAATCCTGCAATGTGGATTGTTTTGGCCGACCCTCTTCCGGGACGCCCATACCTATGTTACCAAGTGCGATGAATGCCAAAGGACCGGAAATATTTCCCGGCGTGACGAGATGCCCCTTAATAACATGTTGGTCTGCGAACCCTTTGATGTCTGGGGAATAGACTTCATGGGTCCCTTCCCGATGTCTCATGGTAAGCATTACATTATTGTGGCAGTTGATTATGTCTCAAAGTGGGTGGAAGCTGAAGCGGTGGCCACGAATGATGCCAACACAGTGCTACATTTCATCCACAAGAATATCTTTTCCAGGTTTGGGACGCCGAGAACGATCATCAGCGACGGCGGTAGTCACTTTTGCAATAAGCAGTTTGTGCAACTTATGAAAAAGTTCGGGGTCCATCATAAGATTTCTTTGGCATACCACCCCCAAACATGTGGGCAAGTCGAAGTTTCCAACCGTGAGCTCAAGCGAATAATTGAGAAAGCAATACATTCAAATAGGAAGGAGTGGGCTAAAAAGGTCGACGATGCATTATGGGCTTACCGGACTGCGTTCAAAACACCCATAGGCATGACTCCGTTTCAATTGGTATATGGCAAGGCATGCCACCTTCCGGTGGAGCTGGAGCATAAAGCATTATGGGCAACCAAATTGTTGAACATGGACATTGGAGCCGCGGCCGAGGTGCGTCGTTCTCAACTCAACGAGTTAGAGGAGCTTCGTCATTTCGCTTATGAAAACGCTCGTATTTACAAGGAGAAAACGAAGAAATGGCACGATCGGCATATCATTCCTAAGGAGTTCAAAATTGGAGACCAAGTGCTGCTCTACAACTCTCGTCTCCGCCTCTTCCCTGGGAAGTTAAAATCGAGGTGGAGTGGTCCTTTCTCCGTGACCGCCGTCTCCCCCTTTGGTTCCATAGAAACATCTGGAGATAAGGGGGACAAGTTTAAGGTCAATGGACATCGGCTGAAGTTATACGATGGTGCCACTATAAACAAGGAATGTCAGTTGTTGACATTGGGAGATAGACATCATTCAAGCACCGGCAGCTGATTTTCCCTTCTTGTTTCTTATTGTTGCAAAACTCTATTTTTGAGTATTTCTTTTTAATTCCTGCACTCTTTATAAACACTGTTAATACAGGTATTTGGTCCAGCTTAAGGACGTTAAATGAAAGCGCTACTGGGAGACAACCCAGATTTCCGTTTTCGTATTTCTTTTTTTAGTTCAGCTTTTATATTTGCTTTTGTTGCCTTGAGTTTGTGCTTGCAGGTTTCGTGTTCGATGGCGGATGCTGCGGACTACTCTTGATCGTAAACGCCAATCGTCTGGTATGCTCATTTCTGAGCATTGGGTAACACTTCCTCCCCTCTTTCAGCTTCAAATTTCTAGATATCGTGTTTAGCTTAAGTCTGGGGGAGCGGTTGTTATTATCCACTGTGCACGAGCTGCATTGCATACTAGAAGGTTGCTTTTTATTTTTCATTATCATTATCATTGTTGCATTCCTTACACACCACTTCACCCACTTGAGTGCGTGCTTTTCTTTTTGTTGTTCCGTTTAAAATTAGTTTGGTTGGAATGTGAAATAGTTTGTTAACATAGGAATTATTATTTGGAGCACGATGTCGACTCATGTAGTGTACTAGTCACGTCGCATGTTATGGTAGAATTTGAGTAGAACTAGATTTTCTTTATGCATCTAATTTATATTTAGTATTTCTGCGTAAATTTAGATTTAGTATACTCAAATGCTGAATTTGTATGAAATTGACGATAACCCGGTATTGTGTGTGCACGATTGCTAGTCGTGTGTTGCTCGAGTCGGGAGGAAGGTTTATCTTTCTCGTGGGCTAAGAACTTGCCCCAAGCGACTCTCGAAGCATTGGTGAGAGCGACTCGTCGAGTTAAAAATGACGTAGGCCACCATTTGGCTAGTTTGAGCTTTGTTGTTCCATGTCCATTTCATTCACCTTTGCGAGCCAAATTTGTGCCTACCAATCCTTTGTTCAGCTCCTCTTCATCCACCAAAGCCTGAAGCCTATCCTACACCCGCAACCAAATTGTTTTTAACTGCGCTCATAAGTCTCAATATGCGTGTCGTGTGGAATCATTTTGTTATGAAGGGAAAATATTGTCTATCCGCTGACTTTGAACCAACCGGAGGATACATAAAAGAAGAAAAAATATGTAAAAGAAAAAAAAAACAGTAGTTTGAAAAAAAAGTCCTCCCGAGCTAAAAACAGAAAATCTGTTGGTGTTTGTGAAGTAGGCCGTGTGCACACCTGGTTTTCATGATAAGTCTGGGGGTGTGTCACACGAGTGTAGTTTGTGGTTTTGTGGGGTGCAGCGTTCCGATAGCTCACTTGGGTTGCGCAGCCATCGTGTTTAACTTTGAATATCATACCGTAACCTAAGCCTCGTTTTAATCCTATAAGTCCTACTGATTTGATTTGCGAGTTTTCTAGCGCCGTGGAGAGAGTGTGACCGGGCGAGCGTATGGTTCACGACGTTGATGGATTTCAGCGGAGTTATTCCTAAGCCCCGATCTTTTGCAACACCCGCCTCAGTGTCTCGTCACTTTCATACTGGGCATGATCGTCAAATTCTTCATAATTCACCAACTGAGTAGGACTAAATCTTTACTTACGCTTTAATACTTATGTAAATTAGTTAGCATAATTAGAATCTTCTTCTACTAGAATTTCTACTCGCATGCGTACGTTACTTCGCACCGTACTCCCTTGTGTAATTCTCTATGTTAGCTATCGTTTTCACATTCCACCGGATTCGTTTGCTCGGGACGCGCAAACAGTTAAGTCTGGGGGTGTGATGAGTCCTGATCATATATACATTTATGGACTCATCCGGGCCGTTATTTTGTCAATATCACGCACTTTAGCCTTATTATAGTTTATATTTGATAACCCATGCTAGGTGCACATTTAGGCCCACTTTGGTGTGTTTTCGTGTGTATTATCTTTAGTAGTATTCATATGTTGTTAAGTGCCACTTTCAGTGGCTAGATCTGTGTTTGTGCTGGAATAGGAGGCGTGCAAGTGTTTCCGGTGCAATTCTGCACAGGAACACTGCGCACGATCACTTGTTCTAGTGCGCACGACCACCGGTCGTGCGCCACTAATCGTGCGCACTTAACCCTTTTTCACGAGTTCTGTCTGGTGCAGTGCGCACGACCATCGACTCCAGTGCACACGACCATCGGTCGTGCGCCACTGCTCGTGCGCATTGACCATTAAATTTCTGAGTTCTGTTTGCTGTAGTGCGCACGACCATCAACTCCAGTGCGCACGACCACCGGTCGTGCGCCACTGGTCGTGCGAACATTGTATTTTATAATTTCGTCTCTTGCAGGTTCTGTCCAGGCAGTGCGCACGATCGCAGAATTCCAGTGCGCACGACCACTGGTCGTGCGCCAATGATCGTGCGCAGTATTCAATCCAGCGCCTATTTAAATGCCTGTTGCGATTTTAGGGCGGATCGATCATTCCGGGAGCGAGGTTCCTGTTCCGTACGCCGCCGACCACCGCCCTGGAACGCCCCTACTTCATCTTCAACCCAAGGGGAAGCCTCCTCCATCCATTCCAAGCCTTCCTCCATCGTCCGTGAGTGTTCTCCATCGTCCGCAAGCCTCCAAGCAACCATTTTCGCTTTCCGCCCGGTGAGAAGAAGAAGAGACCTTGAGTCGAAGACGACGGAGCACGTAGGGAGATTGTGACAGCTCTCTACGCCGGAAGCATTGCCCGTCCGAGTCCGGAGGTAGCCCGACAACCTACCATTCCGGCCGTGAACGGCCGCTAGTCTTCACCGCCGGTTATTTCTTTCTTCTTTCCCTTCATTGCACTCTTTGAACCATGTACTAGATGAATATTGTAATATTTACTTTGATGAAAATGAATATTTCTTTGTTTTTCTCCATGGTTTGCTCATGATTCATTCCGTTCTCACTCACTCACTCGCACACGCACGCAAGGTGTTTGCTCTGTGTTAGCAAAAGCTAACGACGGTTGTGAAGAGGTGTTTGCGACCCTCACCCTTTCGCACTTGAGTTCACTTCATCCGCCTCACGAAGCACGGCATCGCAGCCGTTGCATCCACCTCACTTTGCGAAGCGGTGTTCTCGACCCGCATCTCTGTTGTTGTTGTTAAAATTAGGAAAACCAACCAAAAACCCCTCTTTGTGTTTGTGAAACGCTTGTGTAACAATAATCACTGCGCGATTCGTTCACCCATCCTGCATTCCTCAAGAGACCGACATCCGGGGAATTTATTCTCCACAATTATTACTTGACAGCGACCGGTGCACTTGCCGACGCGCATCAATTCCGCTCCCGGGCTCTCACCTAGACGGGGGGTTCAGGTTGATCTCTGGAGAGGTTGGCAAGGTTGGATATGTTGGTGCTGGAATGCCCCAGATCGATTCCGCTCACGGGCTCTCACCTAGACAGGGGGTTCAGGTTGATCTCTGGAGAGGCTGGCAAGGTTGGATATGTTGGTGCTGGAATTCCCCAGATCGATTCCGCTCCCGGGCTCTCACCTAGACGGGGGGTTCAGGTTGATCTCTGGAGAGGCTGGCAAGGTTGGATATGTTGGCGCTGGAATGCCCCAGATCGATTCCGCTCCCGGGCTCTCACCTAGACGGGGGGTTCAGGTTGATCTCTGGAGAGGCTGGCAAGGTTGGATATGTTGGTGCTGGAATGCCCCAGATCGATTCCTCTCCCGGGCTCTCACCTAGACGGGGGGTTCAGGTTGATCTCTGGAGAGGCTGGCAAGGTTGGATATGTTGGTGCAGGAATGCCCCAGATCAATTCCGCTCCCGGGCTCTCTGGAACGGCTGACAAGGGTGACAGGTCTATGCTAGAATGCTCAGTCTCGCTCGGCGGATCGGCTCGCTCGGCAAAGAGGGATTTCGCACGATACTATGCGAGTGGCGAGAAATAATCCTATGCGATCCAGAACATCCAGTTCTTGGCGGAAAGGTTGTCGGCTCTGAGTTAGGGGCGAGCTCCCGCCCAGAGGAAAAATGCCCCACGAAGACGAAGAAAATACGCATACCTAAAAGCATAGTAATCCTAAGGCGAACGGCGAAAGACCAGAGCAGCCAAAACGTCCTACGCATATCTATCCAATAAAGCACGGCGCGAGAACGACCGCCGCGAGAATAAACCCCGCGAAGGTGGATATCGAGATAAGCGAGGACGAGACCTTCGACAAGTGAAAATGAAAATAAGAATGGGAAAGCATAGTGGACAACAGAATCTGCATTCTATACTTCACACTTCGGTTACAATCTTCGGCGATCTCGCCGATCAAAAATTACATCACAAAAAGGAGAATGGCGGCGAGCTTCAGGAACCGCTGATGAGTCTGGTTTATACAGTGATTTTCGGCCTCATTTGGGTTTGTTTTAGTGTCATTGCACTTCATTTGCTGTTCATATACGCTTATATTGATAGCATGGAGTTGCTGCGCCTTTTGTGCAATCCTTCCCCCTTTGTGGCATATTTTTCCTATATATTACTGTATGCCTGTGTTATGGATCCGGTGATGTGCGTGGATCGGGGTTATTTGTACTTTTCCTGCAGGTCCTGGGATCGTGTGCACGTTCGGGTTGGTGCGGGGCGATTTTTGGCCTAAAAAGCCTCTGATCGTGCGCATTCCTTCGCGCACGATCAGGCGCACGACCATTGGTCGTGCGTTAATTCCCAGCCCAGATCGAGATCGGTGCGAAGGTATGCGCACGATCACAGGCATTTCTTCGCGCACGACCATTGGTCGTGCGCCCCTGACCGTGCGTTGTTTTCTATCTTTTTCTTTGCTACAGGTTGACTGCGCACGATCACAGGCATTCCTTCGCGCACGACCATTGGTCGTGCGCCACTAATCGTGCGCAGTACTTATTCTGCTCCCTATTTAAGCTGCTGTTCCGCGAATTTAGGTATTCCTGCACGATTTTGGGCGTGATTTCTGCGCGCAACTCCGCCGTTCCACCTCTCCAAGGTCCCTCCTTCCATTCCTCCCTTTGGGAAAGCTTCATCCATTGATCCTAAGGTCCATCTAGGGTTCCGGAAGCATTCTCCGCCATCTACGGCCAGCATTCCATGAGGACGACATCTCCATCGGGCGAAGCGGAAGTGACCCAGCTCTGAGAAGAAGACGGGCAACGGTTGGAGGTAGTGACAGCCTCTAAACCCTGGAAGCAACCAAGGACTGAGCTCGGAGGAGGCGTGACGACCCCCCATTCCGACCAAGATCCGCGGCGAGGCTTCTCATCTCGTGGTTACTTCTACCCCTTCTCCTTTGTTGTGATTTGTACTCTTTATGGTTATAATGAACTAAGTGAACATCTGTTTGTCTATGAATGGGAGTTTATTTATGAATGTGTTCTTTACTTGATGTTGTGTTGTGATGCGCTCTGCCCCCGCTCCACTTACACTCACATGTTCTAGCACTCGCTCTAGCAAAAGCTAGAAGCGATAGCGAAGAGGTGCCTTCGACCCTCAACTCTCGCATTTGCACTCACCTCATCCATATGCTCACCGGCCATCCGCTAAGCGAAGCACGTCATCGCGGCCTGCACTAATTCCATCCACCAAGTGATGCGATGATTGCGACCCGCATAGTTTGTTTAGTTGTCTCATTCCCATTCTATAAAACCAACCAAACCCCCCTTGTTTTGTTAAACTTAGAAACCCCCATAATTAATCTCCTAACGAGCAAATCGTATTACCCAACTTGCGGTCCTTTGAGAATGATATTTGGGGAGCTACTCCCTACTTTTATTACTTGACAACGACCGGTGCACTGCCGTCGTACCGCATTTCGTGCCCGCTAATTAGCGGTGTGGAAATAGCATGTCAAGTTTTTGGCGTCGTTGTCGGGGACTGCAAGCGTGTATAATTTGTCTTTCTTTGGAAATTAGTCTAAGGGTATTTTGGTTTTTGATATTTGTCATTTATGAAGGTTCCCGTGTCTTGCTAGCCTGTGTGCGATTGTTGGGATACTTATAGTCTTTTATTTTTTTATCTACATACCTGACATGGCTAACAACTGCTTTGAAATATCTACGGAACTAATCACCTTTGTGTCTCAAGCTGACATATATTCCGGGACTCCTAATGAGGATGCATTGTCCCATCTACAGAATTTTCTTGAAGTGTGCAGTACTTTTCAGCACGCTGTAGGCAATTCGGAGAGGGTCAGGATTCAGTTGTTCGCTTTCTCATTGGAAGGAAAAGCTCGGGTTTGGTATCGGGAGATACAAGCAAAAGAAGGTCAATCTTGTAGCAAAGTGGAAGAGGAGTTTCTCGTTAAATTCTATTCACGCCACTATCTCCTGGAAATGCACAATAGACTGTTGTTGTTTACGCAGGGCAAAGACGAAACGCTGATTGACGCATGGGAGAGGTTCATTTTCCTTCAGAAGTTCTGGTTTGTGCATAGCCTCACAGAACCAGCACGCCTTCAGATATTCTATTTCGGGGTATCGGCTGGGTATAGACCATACTTCGATATGGCTGCGGGTGGATCTTTATTCAGCAGAACAAGTGCCGACCCGTGGCAAATTGTTGAAAAGGTTGCACGAACCAGTGGGATGTGGTGTGCCCCCGCAAGGTGTGGTGAGACCATGAGCATCACCTCTACAACACGCCCACTGGATGACTGTGTCCTACCTGAGCCTTCTGTTGATAAATTTCGTGTTTTTACCGAATGTATCCTGGGATGCATAGAGGCCCAGAACTGTGCTTTGCTAAGGCTCCAATCCATGGTTGTGAGCATCATATCTATGGTATCGGAAATGGTGGTCCACCCAAATGAGACATTGAATGTCATGCAGCTGAGAAGCGGAAGATCACCCGTGGAACCCATCAGAAGAAATGAGTCTCAAGAAGAGTCGAGAAACCCATCAAGCAAGGATAAGCTACCTGTTGATACCGACACTCCTCAGCCGCTTCTTAGCCCAGCTCCCGCTCAATCATCCACTACTGCCCCATTTCCGCACAGACTGAAGAACACGCAAAAGGAAAAAAAAATCCAGAAGTTTCAAGAGATTATGAAAGGGGTGCAAGTTAATATTCCTCTCCTGGACGTCCTCACCCAGATTCCGAGTTACTCAAAATATCTAAAGGATCTGCTTGTTCAGAACAAGCGCCTTGAGACGTCCAAGTCTATTTCCACGCTAACTGAGGGTGTCACTTTTGCTTTTGCACATTGTCCGGTTAAACGTAAGGACCCAGGGAATTTCACCATTCCATGCACCATTGGGCATTCGGGCCGCTATCAGGCATTATGCGATTTCGATGCTTCAATTAATCTGATGCCTCTTTC
Organism: Dactylorhiza incarnata; assembly: GCA_033032865.1. Lineage (NCBI taxonomy): Eukaryota > Viridiplantae > Streptophyta > Magnoliopsida > Asparagales > Orchidaceae > Dactylorhiza > Dactylorhiza incarnata. The sequence continues at coordinate 9,676,555 of JAWHQI010000068.1, forward strand.
AATCTTCCGGGAGCTGGGATCTGGTAACTTGAGGCCCACGAACATCAATCTACAGTTGGCAGATCGGTCTATTAAGAAACCTATTGGTGTTGTCGAGGACCTGGCAGTATCGGGCAATGACTTGGTATTCCCTGCTGACTTTGTGATTATGGATATTGCTTCGGATGTTGCTGTCCCTCTTATCTTGGGAAGGCCATTTCTTTCCACAGCTCGCGCTCTTATTGACGCTGAGAAGGGGAGGTTGACTCTCCGTCTAGGTGACGATTTGACTACCTTTGACATGTATACAGCCATTGGCAGAGATCATCATGCAGATGCTGACGCACTCGAGCTTGTGGAGGATGAACCCGACCTTCAGTCTCCATCTCTTTGGGGAAATGTTGTTGAGGATGCTTCTGGGAATGTCAACAGTGATAGGACGTCTGCTGTGGAATGCACATCTGCGGCATATTTCGATGCCCCTCCAGCTTTGTCTCTCAAACCCCTGCCAGTAAATTTGAAATATTTATTCTTGGGAGATCAGCAAACTCACCCAGTTATTATCTCGGCGCTGCTTCCACTCGAGCATGAGCAATGTTTGGGAGATCTCTTGCGAACACATAAGGGCACATTCGGCTGGAACATCAAGGATTTAAAAGGTATCAGCCCTGCTGTATGTATGCACAAAATATTGCTGGAAGAGAGCTTCAAACCGACTGCATAACCTCAGCGGCGACTCAACCCTAGGATGCAGGAAGTTGTCAAGAAAGAGGTGATCAAACTGCTTGATGCCGGAATTATATACCCAATCAGCGACAGCAAGTGGGTGAGTCCAGTGCAGCTTGTCCCAAAAATGGGTGGTATCACCGTTGTTGAAAATGAGCAGTGTGACCTGTTGCCAACTCGGATTGTTACAGGATGGAGAGTGTGCATCGACTATAGGATACTAAACGATGCAACACGCAAGGATCATTTCCCTCTCCCGTTTATTGATCAGATGATCTAGAGGTTGGCTGGACAGGACTATTACTGTTTTTTGGATGGCTACTCAGGATACAATCAGATTCTCATTGACCCAGAGGACCAAGAGAAAACTACGTTCACTTGCCCGTCCGGCACCTTCGCATTCAAGCGAATGCCATTCGGGTTGTGCAACGCCCCTGCCACCTTTCAGCGATGTATGCTCTCTATCTTTCACGATATGGTAGGGGAGTTCCTTGAGGTCTTCATGGATGATTTCACTCTCTTCGGTGCTGATTTTGACTCCTGCTTGAGAAATCTCTCGGCGGTTCTCACGCGCTGCGAAAGTACAAACCTCGTGCTGAACTGGGAGAAGTGTCATTTCATGGTCCGGGAGGGAGTTGTCCTGGGACACAAGATTTCAAATAAGGGAATAGAGGTTGATCAAGCCAAGGTGGACATTATCAAGAAGCTTCCCCCTCAAACATCTGTGAGAGGGATTCGCAGTTTCTTGGGACATGCAGGATTCTATCGACGCTTCATCAAAAATTTCTCATCTATAGCCAAACCGTTATCCAATCTCTTAGGGAAGGACGAGAGGTTCGATTTCAATGATGCATGTCTGCATGCGTTCAACGTGCTGAAGGACTGTTTGACGACCCCTCCGGTGTTGACATCACCGGACTGGTCGCTCCCTTTTGAGTTTATGTGTGACGCCAGTGACATCGCTGTTGGTGCCGTTTTGGGACAAAGAAGGGACAGGATCTTTTACACAATTCACTATGCCAGTCGCACCCTGAACGGAGCTCAGCAGAACTATACAACCACTGAGAAGGAGCTGTTAGCAGTGATTTTCGCTCTTGAGAAATTTCATTCCTACCTCATTCTGTCCAAAGTCATTGTACACACGGACCACGCTGCTCTAAAGTATCTGAAGCAGAAAAAGGATGCCAAACCAAGGCTCCTCCGTTGGATCCTGATGCTTCAGGAGTATGACCTCGAAATCCGCGACAAGAAGGGAGTCGAGAATGTGATTGCGGATCACTTGTCCAGGCTTGAGTGTGGAGATCTTTCTCAGCTCAGCCCCCCGCCAATCTCTGACTCTTTTCCGGACGAGATGTTGTTCACAGTGGGAACGGTCCCGAGCAACTCTCCATGGTTTGCGGATATCGCTAATTTTCTAGCGTGCGGTAAACTTCCTCCGAATCTTTCATTTCAGCAAAGAAAGAAATTTCTTTCAGATGCGAAGTACTGTTTTTGGGAAGACCCGTTGTTATTCCGCACGTGAGCTGATGGGATCGTCCGCCGATGTATTCCCAAATCGGAGCAAAAGTCTATATTACTCCATTGTCATGATCGTGAAGCAGGTGGCCACATGGGGTCTGCGCGGACAGCACAGAAGGTTCTTCAGTGTGGTTTTTATTGGCCCACCCTCTTCCGTGACTCGTACGTGCACGTGAAGGAATGTAATGAATGTCAAAGGACTGGGAACATCTCAAGGAAGGATGAAATGCCGCTCAATAGCATGTTGGTCTGCGAACCATTTGATGTCTGGGGGATTGATTTCATGGGACCATTCCCAATGTCCCATGGAAAACTTTACATGATAGTGGCAGTGGATTATGTTTTGAAATGGGTGGAGGCTGAAGCCGTTGCTGCAAATGATGCCCGCACAGTTTTAAAGTTCATCCACAAGAACATCTTCTCCAGATTCGGAGCGCCGCGGACAATCATTAGCGATGGAGGCAGCCACTTCTGTAACAAACTGTTCCTTCAACTATTGAAGAAGTTTGGGGTGCATCATAAAGTCGCTTTAGCCTATCACCCACAAACGTGCGGACAGGTGGAAGTTTCTAATAGAGAGCTTAAAAGGATAATAGAAAAATCAATACACTCTAATAGAAAGGATTGGGCATTGAGGGTGGACGATGCGCTTTGGGCATACCGAACAGCTTTCAAGACCCCTATCGGGATGTCCCCATTTTAGCTAGTTTATGGAAAGGCATGCCACTTACCTGTGGAACTAGAACATAAAGCTCTGTGGGCAACCAAATTATTGAACATGGACCTTCATGTCGCAGCAAGCCAACGTCTCGCCCAGTTGAACGAACTTGATGAATTTTGGCAGTTTGCTTATGAAAATGCCCGCATATATAAAGAAAGGACAAAACAGTGGCATGATAAGCGTATTGCGCAAAAAGAATTCAGAATTGGAGACCGTGTCCTTCTTTACAATTCCCGTCTCCGTCTGTTCCCGGGAAAGCTGAAGTCTCGCTGGAATGGTCCATTCGTGGTTACCGACGTTGCGCCTTTCGGAGCAATTGAAATATCCGGAGAAAAAGGAGAAAAATTCAAGGTGAACGGGCATCGCCTAAAGATCTACGAGGGAAGCACGGCCTTGTCTGACCATCAAGTGGTGCATTTTGTTGACTAAACAGCTCTTCTCGACTTTGTGGGTGTGTGGTTAAATTGTTTGGTCGTGTTGTTTTCCTTTTTTTGGCGCTAAGGTAGATGTAATTGTAATCTACATTAATAAGACTTAATCTGGTCAATCAGAGTATTGCTCCCAAGAGGAAACTATTATTTCTAAAGCTTTTCGTCTCCGGGCTGTGCTGTGGGCCATTTGTTATGTTTTTGTGCTTCTTATTTCATGTTATTTGCTGCGTCGTACTGTCTCTTTAGCTTTTTATTATAAGACTTTTGCTATCTAACTCTAATACAGGTATTTGGTCCACCTTCAAGGACGTTAAACAAAAGGGCTCTTGGGAGACAACCCATTTGGGACCATTTGGTTCCGTTCTTTCTTGTTATCTTTTTTGCTATATCTTTGTTGTGCTTGGGATCTCTTTAATTGCAGGTCCGCATCTATTGGAGCACGGCGGGATCACCGCCTTCTGAACAAAACGCCATATCTTCCGGTATGCTCATTTCTGAGCATGGGGTAATCTCTCATCCTAGCCTTCTTAAGCTTATGTCGCTATCGAACATGCTTTTTGCTTAGTGTAAGTATGGGGGAGTGAGAGTTAGCGTTACCTCGTGCACATGCACAGTGCACAGCATACTAGGATTTACACTGTGTTATATTGTAGCATTGTTCATCTCATGGCACACCACGACACCCACGTGAGCGCACTTAACTGTAGGCGCACGACGAGTCTAACTCGTCACGGTTGTGTGAATGGGAAATCACGGTGCTGGGTTAGGATTGCGAGACGAAGTACTTTGTTGACTCTTGTAGTGCTCCTAGTCGAGTGCTCATGTCTCGTACGAATTCGTGTAGATTCAATTTCTTTTTATGCTTTTAGTTTATATTTTTCTACTAGCGTAAATATTGTTTACTTTACTCAAAATTTGGTGAATCCGGCGTGAATCAAACGGTAGCATAGGAATGTGTGTAGATGTTCATTAGTCTCATGTTGCCCGAGTTGGGAGGAAGGATTATCTTTCTCGGTGGCTAGAACTCGCCCCAAGCGATTCTTGAAGCATGGGTATACGGTTAGTCAATTGCGTGAATGTGATATAGGCAATCATTTTGGCCCGGTTGAGCCTTTGCAATCTTTCCTATCGATATATCCTCGTTAGCCCAATTGTGCCTACCTGTTCATTGATTAAGCCCCACTTTTTTCGCACCAAAGCCCAAAAGCCAATCCTAGTCACACACCCAAATCTGAGCTTTAGCTGTTTATTATTTTTATGAGTTGGGTTGTTGATGTAGTGACATGTTTGTGAAGTTGTGGATGTGTTTTATTGTTTATTTGCTGAAAATGATAAGAAAAGAAAAGAAAAAAATGAAAAAGAGAAAAGAAGTGAGAAGAAAAGAAAAAGATATGAGTTTGAATGAAAAAATCATTCGTATGTGTATAAGTTTGGGAGTAGGCGGTGCACGCACCCATGTTGTTAAGTCCAAGTCTGGGGGTGTAGTGTACCCGAATGTTTGTGTGGTGATGAGGATAGTTTTCTGTGCTAGCTCATTTGGGTTTAGTGTCTGAGCCGTCGCTTTTATCTTTGTTTACCTCACCTAAACCCAAGCCTCATCTCAAACCTAAAGTCCTATTGATTCACGCATTTGAGTCATACCAGTGTCGTGGAGAGAGTGCGAATGGGCAAGCCTATGGTCACCGACATTGATGGATTTCAATGGAGTTGTCCTGAGTCCCAATCTTTGGCAACGCTCGCCTCAGCGTTCAGTTTACTTTCTTCCTATGTACGACCTTATGATTCACCGTGATTCACTTTTTGAGTAAACATAATATATAAATACGCTCCTCGAAAATTATAAACTAATATGTATAATTATAAATTTTGTCTATTAAATTTCTATGCACATGCGTATGAGACTTCGCATATTACTCCACCCTTGCAATTTTTAACCCAGCTGTGTCTTTTCTCGCTCCGCCGGATTTGTTTGCTCGGGACGCGCAAACAGGTAAGTCTGGAGGTGTGATGAGTCTGGTTTATACAGTGATTTCCGGCCTCATTTGGGTTTGTTTTAGTGTCATTGCACTTCATTTGCTGTTCATATACGCTTATATTGATAGCATGGCGTTTCTGCGCCTTTTGTGCAATCCTTCCCCCTTTGTGGCATATTTTTCCTATATATTATTGTATGCCTGTGTTATGGATCCGGTGGTGTGAGCGGATCGGGGTTATTTGTACTTTTCCTGTAGGTCCTGGGATCGTGTGCACGTTCGGGTTGGTGCGGAACAATTTTTGGCCTAAAAAGCCTCTGATCATGCGCATTCCTTCGCGCACGATCAGGCGCACGACCATTGGTCGTGCGTTAATTCCCGGCCCAGATCGAGATCGGTGCGAAGGTATGCGCACGATCACAGGCATTTCTTCGCGCACGACCATTGGTCGTGCGCCCCTGACCGTGCGATGTTTTCTATCTTTTTCTTTGCTACAGGTTGACTGCGCATGATCACAGGCATTCCTTCGCGCACGACCATTGGTCGTGCACCACTGATCGTGCGCAGTACTTATTCTGCTCCCTATTTAAGCCGATGTTCTGCGAATTTAGGTATTCCTGCACGATTTTGGGCGCGATTTCTGCGCGCGACTCCGCCGTTCCACCTCTCCAAGGTCCCTCCTTCCATTCCTCCCTTTGGGAAAGCTTCATCCATTGATCCTAAGGTCCATCTAGGGTTCCGGAAGCATTTTCCGCCATCTACGACCAGCATTCCATGAGGACGACATCTCCATCGGGCGAAGCGGAAGTGACCCAGCTCTGAGAAGAAGACGGGCAACGGTTGGAGGTAGTGACAGCCTCTAAACCCCGGAAGCAACCAAGGACTGAGCTCGGAGGAGGCGTGACGACCCCCCATTCCGACCAAGATCCGCAGCGAGGCTTCTCATCTCGTGGTTACTTCTACCCCTTCTCCTTTTTTGTGATTTGTACTCTTTATGGTTGTAATGAACTAAGTGAACATATGTTTGTCTATGAATGGGAGTTTATTTATGAATGTGTTCTTTACTTGATGCTGTGTTGTGATGCGCTCCGCCCCCGCTCCACTTACACCCACATGTTCTAGCACTCGCTCTAGCAAAAGCTAGAAGCGATAGTGAAGAGGTGCCTTCGACCCTCAACTCTCGCATTTGCACTCACCTCATCCATATGCTCACCGGTCATCCGCTAAGCGAAGCACGGCATCGCGGCCTGCACTAATTCCATCCACCAAGCGACGCGGTGATTGCGACCCGCATAGTTTGTTTAGCTTTCTCATTCCCGTTCTATAAAACCAACCAAACCCCCCTTGTTTTGTTAAACTTAGAAACCCCCATAATTAACCTTCTAACGAGCAAATCGTATTACCCAACTTGCGGTCCTTTGAGAACGATATTTGGGGAGCTACTCCCTACTTTTATTACTTGACAACGACCGGTGCACTGCCGCGGTACCTTATTTCGTGCCCGCTAATTAGCGGTGTGGAAATAGCGCGTCAACCGCCTGCAGATCCTTCTTCGCCATCACTGTCCTTCACTGGCGGAAGAGAGAGGAAGAGCTCCGGGAGGACGTCTTCCAGAGTCATGTCGACCGCATCATCGGCCAAGAGGCCGGCCGCCTTCATCACTGAGAAAATGTAGCGAGCGGACTCTATATACCCCACATGGATTTCTTCGTCTCGCGCTCGCCGGTCTTCTTTCAAACGGCGAGGTGAGGGGGGAACAACGGCGCGAGTGAGGTCGCAGTTTAGGGCCTTCAGCCCAGCCACCTCACCCTCCAAATCTTTGATGCAAGCGTTGGCTCTCCCGGCGGTCTCGACATCCTGCAAATAAGTTCAATTAAAGAGGCGAAATGGCCAAAGGAAAGGAAGATGTGGTCTAGGTGACTCACCGCACTACCCTCCGCGACGAGCAGCTTCTCCTTCAACTGCGTGTTCTCGGCAAGAACCCCCTGGTAGGCCCTCGCAAGCTCCACATTCTGAAGCTCCAACTGTAAGCAACGCCTCCCCGTCATGTGGGCGAGCTCGGCAGAGCACAACAGAGACCTCGCACTCTCATAAGCAAGGGTTCTCGCGGTTTCATCCTTATAAGACCTCGCGTCCTCACGACCGTAGAGAGAGAACGCGAGATCGAAGGCATGACCGCTGATGGTCTCCTTCTCCACCCAGGAGGGGAGGATGGAGGAGATATCCACCCTGTTGGTCTCCAGCTTCCAAGTGACGAGGGGCTCACCAGTCTCGTCCCGGCGCCTCTGGCCGAGGCCGAAGTTGTAGTGGTTCACCGGGATGGGGAGGACGGAGGTCCTAACCGCCTCTTGGCAGGGCTCTTCATCCTCACCCCCCGAGAGGCCAGTAAGGTCAAACTCGTCGAAGGCGGCCTCGCGGGGCTCCTTGCCCTTCGAAGGAGCGAGCGAGACGGCGCTCTTCTTGCTCGTCTTGCTCTTCTTCTTTGGCGGAGATCTCGAAGGGGCAACGTGACTACCGGAAGCCCCCGATCTCTTGCGAGAAGAGGGCTCAGCCGGAGTGGCGACGCCTCGGCAAGCTTCCGCCCCCATGGTAGCGAGAGCCATGGTAGCATCGGTTTTCCGGTTGCTCGCGTAGGGGGGATGAAGGGGCAGATCTCGCTCGCCTAGAAACAAACAGTAGTTTCGGTAATTACGATGTGGTGGCGAATAAAGGCGTAGGAGTTAGGCGAGATCTTTACCTTCCCCGACGAGAACCGGAGGCAGCGAATCTAGGTTGCGGCAGAGGTAGACGACTTTGAAGTTCTTCTTGCAGAAGAACTGATGGAGGAGGGCGTCATGGCCGCCGAGGGCGGTGGGCCGGTAGGTGGTCTCGCTATGTTGAACCGGCGAGAGGGGAATGTTGCCAAAGTTCCCCTTAACGACGACGAACTTCTGGGCCCAGAATTGGGCCTTGTTGACGGTCTCGACAACCTTCGGGCCTGTGCCCACGAAATAGGTTGTCCCGTCTTTGTAGGCGCAGAACGAGAACAGCTTCCGGAAGACCGGGAGGCTGAACTCGATGCGCTCCTCGCGAAGGTAACAAGCGAAGGCGGTGACCACCGCCATGGCATTAGGTGTGAGCTGGCCGGGAACTACGCCATAGTGTTTGAGCACCTAACAAGCAACGAGAATAAGGTTAGTCCATATGGCGAGCGAGACTCGAGTGGCAAAAAAATAGAAAAAAAAGCGAGAGCGATTATTACCTGGCGAACTTCCGGCCACAAAGGAAGGCGCAGACCGACCGCGAAATGGGCGGTAGGAATGGCCAACTCATCAACCAACGGGTCGTTGATCACGTCGTCCTCGCTAAGGCGGCGTGCCTCGAATGGGGGGACGACGTAGTCGGCAACCGCGCTGAAGTACTCCTCATCGGCCAAATTACAAGTGAAGAAGCTATGCTCGGCGAAGGCCTTCGCGACCCTTTGCCGACCCTCCGACTCCGCATCACCGCCCATCTTAGAAACCCGCGAGAAAGGAAGAAATACGAGAATGAGAAAGAGCGAGAGCTCCAAAGAAGTGGAAGAAGAAGGTCGAGAATAAATGCGGTGGTTGACTCAGTTAAGACCGCCTATTTATAGCCAAAACAAAAGGGCGGGAAGAAGTCCAAGCGTCGGCGAGCACAAGTATCCACAAAAACATCACATCACGTACGCGGGCGAGGGAGACCTGTGGGTTTAGTGCGAACAACATACCTGCAGAATACGTTTAGCGAGGACAGAGGGTCCTCGCGAGCACGATATAACAAAAGTAAAATAGATTCACTGATAGCGAGCGAGAAACCAGAAAAGGTAATGATACTTATTGTCAAGAGAAATAGAAGCCAGCATGAGTGGCGAATATGCGAGTCGCGAAACGTAGCGAGACTGTTCAACGACGACGACAACTATTACAAACAACTTCACGATATAGCAGCTAGTGAGAATCGTGGGGGAGCCATTTCCACCGGCCCCCACCCCGCGACCCGGATCTCGGCGGTACCCTAGAATTATAATAGTCCTCTGCCAAATGACCCTCCCGGTCCATGAGGTAGGCGTAGTCTCTCATCCTCGCTATGTGCACCTCTGGCGTGGTGGCATTCTTGTCCTGGTCGCGTTGTCTCGCTTGTCGGAGCCTCGCACATTCCTCCATCAGGACCGCGTGCCTATCCTCCGCAGCTTCCCTATCCCGTCTCGCCTGCAAGCTGAGGTCCATCAGCATTCGTCTGTGCTTCCTCAAGAGCTCCGCGGCCCGCTGCTTCATCGTCTCCGGATCTCGCGGATCCCCTAAGAATTCCTCCACCTGGTCAGGAAGGGGAGACATCTCGTCATCGCCCAGTTCATAATCGGTATGCGGATTTTCGGCATTTTCTGCAAGATTTTACAAGGTTAGATGGCGAGCGTGAGTTCGCGCAGGGTTTTGGCGAGGTCATAACGCTTACCGAGAGGGGGGCGAGAAGTCGAAGGACGGCCCTGGAACACATTGCCATAGTGAGGGTAGAGAGATTTGCCCAGGCCGGCGGGATAAGCTGTGCTGTCGGTCGGAGGAATCTTTGGCGGCGCGGAGCCACAGGTCTCCTCGCTCGTCAGGAGCTGGAACCCGGGCTTATCTATGATTTTGCCTGGAGGGGGCGGAGACGGCGGCCGCGACGACTGGCGGACCGGGGACTTCAGGGGCGAGACTGTAAGAAAGGAGGAACGGAGGTCATATATAGTTGACAAGAAATATTACGGTATGCGAGATTAAGATCATACCGGTGACATTTTTCCCAGCGAGGTTCAAATCTGCCTGCGGACTCTTGCGAGAGCCCTCAGCGGGTTCTCCAAGGTTCTCGCTCGGCAAAGCATCCTGCGAGTGGAAATGAATGAAGAGCAATTTATTGACGTAAACTGGAGTAGCAATACCTTCTCGGGGCGGCGATCGTCCGGGGAGGAATCCAGCATCACGGAGTCATCTCCAATGCAACGAGCCTCCTTCGCCTTCTTGACTTTCGGCGACTGGGCGGGGGGCGGTCGGTTCATCCAGGAGGGGACCCTGGTCGTGGAAGGTAGCCCGCCGGCTCTCATCGCCCTCAGGCGAGCCTCTGCTTCTTCGGAAATCGGCATCTCCAGGCAGCTAAGGGAAAGGAAGAAAAGTAACGACGCACGCCAATGGAGGCTCGGGACGATATTTATATCCTACAGGGTGGGTCCCACCAAAGATTCCCGACAGGTCATCCAGGAGCGGGCGAATACCAGGGGTTGGATGATTCTTCGCGAGCACATTTGTCCTCACGAAGAGCGGGGATTGTGTACAACCCCGATATTCGCCAGGCAAGAAAACGAAGCTCGCCGAAAGGCGAGCGAGAAGGATCAGCGAGACAGGAGTTGCGAGATCCAGACCTCGCCAAGATCGGCCCCCAGCCGATGAGACCTCGGCAGATACCACCAAAATGGGCCAGCGAGGTCCTCGCAAGGCGATCCCCTAAAAGAGGCACCGCGAGAAGGCCCGCGAGAGCTCCAGCAGCAGGGTTCTCGCAAGGCGATCCCCTAGAAGAAGCGTCGCGGGCAGGATCCGCGAGGAGGCCCGCGAGAGCTCCGACAGTAAGGTTCTCGCAATCCCTTATCCATAAATCAATAGGGGCAATTTACCCTTTTACCCTTGGTGGTCTGCCCTTAGCCTCTCCGAACAGCGGAGCTTGGCTGTTAGCAGACCCATTTGGGGTGCGGATAGTAAAATCAAAAGGCGGAATCCTGTTATTTGCATACCAGATCAGAAAATCTATAAATAGGACCTTAAGAGCACCTTTGGAGAGGATCTCGCTTCAGCTTACCTCTCCTTAGGCTTTCTTTGGTTAGCATTTCCAGAGCTCTCCAAGGTGCCCGAGTCTCAGCTTTGGTTTGGGAGGGGAAGCGCTCAACGATCTTCCGGGTTAGTGGAGGGACCTCCTCGCTGTGACTGAGGTCTTAGTCATTTTCTTTGTTTTCCGCTTGTCTTCTCCGAGGGATCAGTAAGGGCTAGCCCCCCCCCCCCCCCCCCCCCCCCTCATTTCGATGAGGGCCCCGAGCTCCATAAGAGACCGAGAAATTGGTTTCAACAATCTTGTGTTTTTAATTTAAATAGAGGCTTTGTTATCAAACACTACTTCTACTAGCTAAAATAAAGACATGTGTATTATGTTGGCAAAACAACTTTAGACCCCAATTATCCCTACTTTATGTCTCTAGGAATCTAGGAATTTTCAAATTACCAAGGTTGCTCTCAAACCTTTTTTTTTATTATTTCTAAGATTTTTTTCTCGCAAACCCCTTTGTATGCATGGCAAGAAAAATAAAAGAAGAAAAAGATCCTATGTCAATGGGAATAAGACTGCGTTCCGTAAACATAAGCACCCAATAAAAATTTTAAATGATCTTATGTCAATGGGAATAAAATTTCGTTCCGTAAACATAAGCATTGGGTTATTAAAGCAAAAGAAAAAAAACAAACAGTTTTCCCCCGCATATCACGGTGAGCACCAAAGAAAACTAAAATAGAAAGGTGGAAAGATACAAACCACCACTCCTAATTTAAGTACTCTTCTTTTTGCCATAGCTTTTTACCCCCCCCCCCCCCCCCCCCCTTTATCTTAGCCGATTTATTGTTTCTGGACTTAATTCAAAAAATCCTTTGAGAGCATAATTTTTAAATTGCATATTTCCTTCACATTTCTTTAAACAAAGGTATTATAATTTCAATCTAATCTCGTTTACTAATGATTGCAATTTTGTTTGTTATTTGGTTAATTAAGAAGTCTTTTGGCTAGGACATTTCTTTCTACTTAAATCATTTGCATAATTTAGAACTTAACTCTTATTACTCCGAATTTTTATTTTTCAGTCTCTTATTGATTAAAATAAAACGATAGGTAAAAATTAGAACTTATGTTAATCCCGTATAGATCTCTCTTACTTTTGCTCTGGAATAGCAAAAGCTTAAGTATGGGGGTATTTGATAAGTAATAAAATATATGTATTTTTAGTATAATTATTAGTATAGTTTTAATTAATATTGTAAATTTTCTATGTAAATTAATGAATAAATTGCTTGTTTTATTATTTTCCTTACTAACTTAGTTTTATTTTTGTTTTTGCAGATTTTGGCAATTTTTGTCAAGTCACGCCCTGAGTCACGCCCGTGACAACATGTCACGCCCGTGACCCAAGGGCGTGTAATCTGCGTTCGACGAAATATAAGCTGTGTTCGACGAAAGTCGAGCTGTGTTCGACGAAAGTCGAGCTGCGTTCGACGAAAGCTCTACAAGCTGCGTTCGACGAAAGCGCCCTCCCCTGTGTTCGACGAAAGCTCTCTGAGCTGCGTTCGACGAAAGCTTTCCAAGCTGCGTTCGACGAACTCCCTCTGCCCCAGCGTTCGACAAACGGCGTCCAGCGTTCGATGAATCCTTCTCAGCGTACAGCATTCGATGAACGTCGATCTGCGTTCGACGAACTCTTTTTGTCCACGCGTTCGAAGAATCCAGCGCACACGTTAGCCGTCACGCCCCAGTTAAAGCAGATATGTGTCGCCCACTGTCACGCCCATGACACTGCAGGTCACGCCCGTGTGCAGCCAAGTTTGACCGCAGACCTTCCAGAAGACGGCGGATGTGACCCCTAAAGCACGCGCAAATGTCACGCCCTAAGTCACGACCGTGACATCCAAGTCATGCCCGTGACCTAGGGCGTGTAAAAATAAAATTTTGCCTATAAATAGAGGGGCTCGGCTGAAGCATTTCCCATCCAAATTTTGAGTGCTTGTTAGTGTTTTTTAGTTCTTTTGAGTGGATGTGAGTTTTCTTTATGCAATTAAGTTTATGTTCGTTTGTAATTTTTGCCTTTTAGAAATAAAATGTTGTTTTCTCATTTGGATCATCTTCTTTTTATTTATGTTAGTGTCTGTGTGTATGAGAATAGTTTTATTGCTTTCATAACTTAGTTTATTGCTTTCATAATTTAGGTTTATTGCTTTCATAAAAATAGTTTATCGCTTTCTTTAACGCTTTATTTATCGCTTTCGTTTAAACGCTTTCTTTCGATTCAGTCATTTTATTACAAGTACAGTGCGTGCGTATATGAGATAGTGTTTTTTCTTTTTTGTAACTTAGCTTTATTTCAGTCTTTATATAACTGTTATATACCACCCCCATCTTGAATAAGAGGCTAATTTACTTTAGCACTTATTTAAGTCGGTTGGGACGGATATTATTTCTGCACCTTTATAAGTCTTTTCATTTCTATACCACCCTCATCTTGAATAAGAGGCTAATTTCCTTTAGCGCTTGTTTAAGACGGTTGGGACGGATACTATTACTGCTTTTATATAAGTCTTTTCATTTCTCTTTTTTCGCTTATATCCGCTAAAATTATTAAACATGTATTTTCTTATTAATGTTGTCTCCATTCCGATGAGTGGCTAATTTCCTTTAGCGCACGATGTCGAAGAGCATTGGGACCCAAAAATAGTTTTTCTAAAAATAGAACATCTCTTTCTAAAATAATTAACGCTTAAGGTTTACCGGAGAATAACGTTGAGTGGAGCCACATAATCGATGTGTGGTTTTCATTTCCGTCTCCGTACACTAGTTAGCCGAGAGGCTCGTGCGTACGGACTGATCGCTCACGGGTAAAGAGAAGTGCGTTCTACCCTCGAGAGAGGATGAGGTAAGTCTCCCGAATTGGAAGTAAAAACTCAATAGCGGGGTTCACAACATAAGGCGAGTATTAAGAAGATTTGATGGTCGAAAAATCATAATCTCAGGTGGGCGTACCCTCGAGAGAGGAGCGTTCATAATTATGGAACCTCCACGGCCAAGCCATTTTAATGTTTTGAAAAGTCATCACTTTTACTTCTAAAAAAGACTAATTTCGTCTCAAGGTAATTCGACATCGGGCGCTATTATTATCATCGTTTAGAACTCTAGTTATACGCTTATTATCATTTTCTTTTAAAAACCCACACTAAAAACTTATTCCGATAAAATAATAGTTCTTTCCTCAAAGTAGCTTAATCAACACGATCCGCGGAAATATACGACCTCGATATTTTCTAAAACAAAATATCATGTATTACTCACGATAAGGTATACTTGCCTTTATTATATGATTAGTTCGAATTAAAATTTAAACAAAAACTGTTCAAACCAAATTAGTGCAAAACTCTCCTTTTCTATTTTAAAAATCAATAGAATTCGGTGTTGTAGCCGAGGCGTAATCGTCAATATTTCGAAAGCAGAAAAAAAACTGTTACTTCTATCTTTCGATAAAAAAACAGTTAATTTCTCAAAGTAGGAGTACTTGCGAGACTCTTTGGAAACACCTGCCTAACTCTAATCTCATCAAATAAAGGTTAACCAAAACAAAGAAAAAGAACAATCCGAGCGAACCATCAGTATTCTTCTTGAAGACCCACTTGCACCCTATGGGTCGTACCCCTTCAGGTGGTTCCACCAAGGTCCAAACTTGGTTTGCATACATGGAGTCCATTTAAGATTCATAGCCTCAAGCCATTTCTCGGAGTCAGGTCCATTCATAGCATCTTGGTAGGTTGCAGGCTCATTATCATGATCCATAAGCAACACATTATCTATTTGAGACATGAGAAATTCATATCTCTCAGGCTCAAATCTTGGTCTACCAGATCTACATAGGACTTGTGTTTCTTGAGCAGGCTCTCCAGCTACAACTTCTTGTAGTCCTTTCTCATGTTCCAATTCCGGTTCGTTCATTATTTGTGGTTCTTGAACTTCTTCAAGTTCTACCTTTACTTTCTTACTGGATAAGAACTATTTCTTCAAAAAGACACCAGTCCTTGCGACAAACACTTTGCCCTTAGACGACAGGTAGAAGTAGTACCATTTGGTCTCTCTAGGATACCCCACTAGATAACATTTATCCGATTTGGGTTCCAGCTTGGCAGGCATTTGACGTCGTACGTATGCCTCACATCCCCATATCTTAATGAACGACATACTAGGATGCTTCCCAGTCCATATCTCATATGGTGTCTTTTGAACCATTTTGGTTGGAACTCAATTTAGTGTGAAGGCAGCAGTCTCTAGAGCAAACCCCCAAAAGGAAACGGGCAGATCTGAATGACTCATCATCGACCGCACCATGTCCAACAAAGTACGATTCCTCCTCTCAAACACACCATTATGTTGAGGTGTTGCGGGTGGAGTGAGTTGTGATACAATACCACACTCTTTCAGATGATCACGAAACTCATGACTCAGATATTCGCCACCTCGATCAGATCAGAGTGATTTTATCCTTTTTCCCAGTTGGTTCTCTACTTCATTCTTAAACACTTTGAACTTTTCAAAGGTTTCTGATTTGTTCTTCATAAGAAACATGTATCTATATCTACTGAAATCATCAGTAAATGTAACGAAGTAGTAGAACCCACCTCTAGCCATAGAACTCATGGGTTCGCATACATCACTATGTATTATACCCAAGAGATCATCAGCCCTCTCACTACAACTAATGAAAAGAGCTTTCGTCATCTTGCCTAATAAACATGACTCGCATCTATCAAATGATTCATAATCAAATGAGTTCGGTAGTCCATCTTTATGGAAATTGGATATGCATTTCTCATTTATATGGCCTAAACGACAATACCAAAGGTACGTAGGATTCAAGTCATTCGTTTTTAGTCTTTTAGTATTTTCTACCTTATAGATCGGATGGCCTAAGTTCAAAACATATAAACCATTAAACAATTGGGCTACACCATAACAAACATCATTCATAAAAATTGAACAACAATTGTTCTTAATTATAAATGAAAAACCTTTCATGTCAAGACATGATATAGATATAATATTTCTAGTTATGGCTGGAATAAAATAACAGTTATCTAGTTACAAGCCCAGTGGGCAAAGAAAGACAATAGACACCAACGGTGAGGGCAGCAACTCTTGCTCCATTTCCGACGTGAAGGTTTACCTCCCCTTTACCCAACATTCTTCTCCTTGTCAGTTCCTGCACATTTGTACAAATGTGAGAACCGCATCCGGTATACAATACCCAAGATGAAGGAGGAGAAAGGTTTATCTCTATAACGTAAATACCTGAAGTGGAAGTCACACTTCCCTTCTTCTTTTGTTGATCCTCAATATAGAGGGGACAGTTTCGCCTCCAATGCCCTGCCGTACCGCAGTGGTGGCACTTTCCTTCCTTTGTCAGACCTTTCTTTTTCAGTGCAGAAGATTTGGGATCAAGATAAGACTTAGATCCTATCTTCGTCTTCTTGGATCCCTTAGACTTGCCCCTACCTTTATGCACCATCAGTATAGGGATAGCAGGCTTGACCTTCTTCATGTTATTTTCAGCAGTTCTCAACATGCCTAGGAGCTCGGGCAGTGTCTTGTCTATTTCATTCATGTTATAGTTCAATACGAACTGCTCATAACTGTCTGGTAATGATTACAGGATCAGATCTGTGGCCAACTCTTGGCCCAAGGGAAAACCCAGTCTTTCAAGGTTCTCTATATACCCAATCATCTTGAGTACGTGAGTTCCTACTGAGTCTCGAGCTCTCATCTTGCACTGAAATAATGCCTTGGATATGTCAAACCTCTCTTGTCGAGCTTGCCCCTCGAACATTTTCTTGAGATGCTTGATTATCTCATAACCACACATGTGTTCGTGTTGCTTCTGAAGCTCAAAGGACATTGTAGCAAGCATGAGGCATTCCATATCTAAGGTATTATCTTGATACTTCTTGTAAGCATCTTTGTCTGCTCGCGGAGCATTCCCGGTCGGCTCTGTAGGGGCTTCCCCTTCCAAGACATAGAGCTTGCGCTCTTGCCTGAGAACGATTCTCAGGTTTCTGTACCATTCAAGGAAGTTCGTCCTGTTTAGCTTGTCCTTCTCAAGGATAGCCCTCAGGGACAAGGTGGAGGGAGATCCACAAGCCATGGAAATTCTACAATAAATTTGCAAAACTTTTAGTACTGTATTTCAAAATATATTTTATATTAATAAGGACTTTTATTAAAAGCTCCCACTATTTTAATCAAATCGATAGCCCCTAATTTCGATTCGGAGAGTTTATGCGAGCTACTCTCTTAGTGGACAAGATCCATATTTCACCAACACAACGAGTCCGCTTTGGCGTTTCTCTCATAATGCGGTTATTTAGGTAGACAGTATTTATCAATTGCATCACTATGCAACTCCTGTATGGTTGGTGAATAACACTTTATTCGCATCCATCATATGGAGCATGCCATCCCTATGCCTCTAGGCACTCAACCTTTGAGGTCACCTAGTTAAGTTGGACCCGATATTAAAAGTGCGATATCATAATTATCCGCTCGCACCCTTACCAAGATAGATTAATGCACCTTGCTTTGGCAAGCCCACACTTCATCGATCGAGGCAGGAAGAGTGTCATCCATCGGAAGGCATCTGTATACTTAATATTGGATAAGGGATTTTATTATTCAATCGATGAAAATTTCATCGTGATTAACACTTAATCACAGTGCACATTCACAAAATAGAAATACAACATTCAAAAACCAAATGCATCCCCAATGTGCACAAAAAGAATTATCAACACCTTTTGATAAGAGGGGCTAAATCTGAATACTTAGAACACTTCTAAATCTCCAGATTTAAATGTATTGAACACAAGCAAAACAACTCCACTTATGTAGTAGATAAGCTCGTCTCTCAATATCAAATTTCAAAATCCAAGACATTTGGTTTCACAAACCATGTTGAGGGACGGTTACTGCAAAGGAGAAACAATCTCTGAAACAATGAAATCGCAACGCAATCACATGCATTCCTGGCGGGGTTCTAAGGGGCCGCGCCCCTGGCGGTGGTCAAGGGGAAGAGACCTTGTGGGGTGCGGGGCAGAGCCCCGACCAAATTTTGAAAAATACAGCACTGAAAACCACACAATATACATCAAAATTGATGCTCCAGGAAGAAATCTATACATTTAGAATGCTTCGAAATTTCTAGATTTGCACACACGGGATCGAAACCTATCTCTG
The DNA here is from genome assembly GCA_033032865.1 of Dactylorhiza incarnata. NCBI lineage: Eukaryota > Viridiplantae > Streptophyta > Magnoliopsida > Asparagales > Orchidaceae > Dactylorhiza > Dactylorhiza incarnata. The sequence continues at coordinate 9,694,947 of JAWHQI010000068.1, forward strand.
ATACCACTGTTGGGTTTTCTCTATACCATTCATAATGATAAAAGCACATCAAATGTGCGCAGCAGAAGAAATAACAAGAACAACACAAAGAGTAAGGATCTTGCGAATTTCATGAATCAAGAGATTAGGAAAGCAAAATGCGATATACCTTTCCGGGATTGAGTCAATACTCAACCAAGATGCTCCTAAAAGAAATCCGGTAGACGAACTTCGATTTCCAAGGTCTGAAATGGATCGGCCCCTCTACAGAGATCCACACAAGGAAGGAGAACCCCAATGCCTTGTCATACAAGGAATGGGTCGAAGAAGAACAACCCTCTGCGTCCCCACGAACTACTAGGTCTGTTGAAGGGGAGACGGCGACGGTTGGCGAACGATGAGGTCGGCAGATGGGGCGAGAGGGATCAAAACACTTTCATCGTTTCGGCTCTTCTAAAATCATGAAAAGGATCGATTATATTTTCAGAAGACCTAACCTTGTCCCTTTTATACGCAAGGCATAAAACAGGTTATCCGCAGACCAGGGGAAAATATAACAATTCCGCCAGGATTTAAATTCGTCGAATATGTTATAATTTGTCTAAACACCTTCGACGAATCAACATATTCTTCGTCGAAACACTTTCGACGAATTCGTCGATACAATTTTGACTAAACACTTTCGACGAATTTGTATCTTATTCATCGAGACAATTTCGACGAACTTGAATAAACGAATTGACATATTTCATCTAAACTCTTTCAACGAATTTGTCAAGTATAAATCCATTCGTTGATACCCTATCGACGAATTTACTAAGTCCTATAGAATCGTTGAAACCATTTCGATGATTCTTCAATAGTACTTATTTCTCATTGAGACATTCTCAATTTAATTCCGAGCAGTCATAGGATTGGTCCTACACTCATATTCAATATGGGTGAGGCCAACACAATCCTTTCTCCAACTTCTCTAAACACTTTTATGTGGGACCCTATAGGCTCATATTGCATTGGCAGTAAGACTAACTGCTTGATTGCTTTGAGATCACCTCGGAAACTCCAATACCCATCGCTTGCTGACTCGGTCTTCGCTCACCTCCTGGAGAATACCGGAGTTATACACAATCCCCGCTCTTCACGAGGCTACCTTAGGCTCGTGAAGAAACGTCCAACCTCGGGTGTTCGTCGGACCTTTGATGACGTGGTGAGAATCTTTTGGTGGGACCCATGCCCGATGCTATAAATATCGCTCATTCAGGCCGGTGCATGAACTTTTTCCTCCCTCTAACTCCCTTCACTGCTCGCTACTGTTTTCCTCGAGATGTCTAAGAAGGAGGAGATACTGGCTTGCCTTAAGGCTTCGCAGGCGGTCCAGAAGGCCAAAGCTACCCAGCTCGCCCCCTGGATCTCTCCGCAACCTGCTCCGCCTTCGCTTCAGGTTAAGAGGGCTAAGACCGTCCAACGGCCGTCCGGGGAGGATGAGTCATCTCCATTGTCTCCCTCTCCATGCACGAGCTCACCTCGCAGGTTCTGCTAAAAAGGAGTCGATACTCCAAATAGTATTCGCTTAACTCTGCTTCCTTGCTCGCAGGATCCTTCGGCTGAGGAAAATCTTACCAGGCCATCGCCAACGGGGTCTCGCCCCACGTCCCCCGAGAGGACTGATCCCCCCTCCTTAATGTCAGGACCACTGACCTGCGAGCCTCACCTTCGCGCCCTGGTAAGTCATTCATCTTGCCAGCCATCACTCTTCTTTTACCGCTGACCCGCCTCATTCCTTTCGCAGAGTCTCCTCTCGCGACCCCAGAGGGGCGAGTCGTCACTCCGGCGGGCTCATCGCCCCCACCGAAAATGAACATCATCACCCATGGATTCGACACTCTAGGCCAACGGAGCCCGGGCGGCTCACTACTTGCCGAACCCCGGGTTGCTGACGAGATGACGCACCACCCTAGCCTGGGAAAATCCATTATCCCGGCCATTACTGAGGCCCTTAAAGTCCATCCAAGCTCCTCTCGCCCGCGACCCCGTACCATTCTCATCTTGCTAGGTCAAACAATTTCTGCCGATTGCCACTTTCGCTGCCTCTTATGCTGATTTTGTTTTCATTCGCAGGCGCTCCCCCGACCCCGCCTACCGAGTCAGAGCACGGGGAGGTGGAGATGTCACCACTACCCTCGCTGAGCCAGGTCGTAGATTTCTTGGGGGACCCCAGCAACCCGGAACAGATGAAAAGGCGAGTTGCCAGGATATTTCAGAAGCACACCCTAATGCTATGAGAGCTATACGATCAAGACCGGATGAACAAGGCCGCTTACGAGGAGAGGTTCGCAGCTATGGAGGATGCAAACATGCACGTCCTCACTGAGATACAGGAGGTTGCTCGCAGCGAGGCTACCATACATGGGGTGCACCTCGCGCGTATTGAGGATTGCATGCGGCTGATGCAGCGCGAGGTCCAGTCGGTCCGCGAGTACCACTACCCAAGGGTTCCTCCTCTCTCGGGTATGCGAGGTCGCGGTCGCTGGAAGTGGATCAACTATTTTACAACTGTCTTTTATCTTTCTTTGTTGCTCGCTCTTGGTACCCTACCCCTTTTGGGGGCTTTGAACATTACACGAATTTGTAATAAGGATAAATTTTTTTGCTCGCTCGCGAGCTTTCTATTTAGCTTTCAATTGCTTATGTTGTTATGCTCGCATGCTATTAACTATATGTTTATATTACTGTCTCGCTTTGTGCCTTGTGGGCTGTCGACTCGCCTTTCCGAGTTGTACTTCTTTCTCTGCAGCTCGGCTCGCCCGTGGCGAGTCAGAATACGTCGCCAGGACGCCAACCCACTTGGAGTGGATAAGACCCCAGGAAGCTGGAAAATAACTGCGTGGTTCCGCTATCCGCACCCCCCCCCCCCGGTGCTTCGAATCCTTCCCGCCCTTTTCATTTCTATAAATAACCGACGACTTTTACTTTCTAACCACCGCATTAACTATTCTCCAGACTTTCTTCTCGCTTCTAGGCTCTCTCGCAGATATTAGCTCGCACTCGCGCTTTTTTCGACTCACTGCCAGCAACGTCATGGTTGTCGAAGGAGAATCTGAGGGGCGAGCTAGGTGCGTTGGTGCCTTTCGTGAGCACCCTTTTTTCTGCGCCTTCCTCACTGATGACGAGGTCCTCGCCACGGTGGACAAATACATCCCCTCAGGGTTTGTAGCTCGCCATCTGCTGAACACCGCCACCATCAACAATCCATCCACCGAAGTGCTCTCCATCCCCATTGCTCATTTTGAGAATGGGTTGCGACTCCCTCTCTGGCCGGAAGTACGCTAGGTACTCTATGCAACCATCGCATTCCTTTCTCGCCACGCGAGAAGCGTGCTAAATGTTCTTTTGTGAATTTCTCAGGATCTCAAGTACTGCGGCATTCTACAGGGCCAGATGACGTCGAACGCGATCGTCGTGGTCGTCGCGTTCGCCAGCTACCTGAGGGGAGGAGAAAATCGAGTTCAGCCTGCTCGTCTTCCGCAAAGTCATCTCCTTCCGGGCTTACAAAGATGGGACCACCCATTTCGCCAGCCAGCACATTACTGTCTGCGAGACAGTCAACAAGACCCATTACTGGCACCAAAAATATGTCCTAATCAAAGGACTATTCGGCAATATCCCCTTCTCCCCCTTCCAACGGGACGAAGCCACCTACCGCCCTCCTGCTTCTCTTAGAGGTGACGACGCGAGGCTCTACCAGTACTTGGACGGGAAGGAGAAGGTTCGACCTGCGCTCGCAAATTTCCATAACTGCTTCCTATCCCGGCCGCTAACATTTTTATTTCTTTTGCAGGAGAGCGGGATCTTCCGCTCCCCCCCCACATGCGAGGAGCATCATCCTCTCCTCCAGCTCTCTCACCACCGCGGGAGCCAAAGTATGCCTAGAACCCCTCAACTCAACTTTGGGTAAGAAGCGGTCGCCGCCTGCGAGCCAGCTCGCCGCAACGCCCCCCGCCAATAAAAGGAATAAGGACACCCCCTCCAAAACAAAGTGGAAAGAGGTTGTGGACTTGTGAGAGACGGAGACTCCGCTCACCCCGTCCGTGAGTCAAAAGACTGCCCAGGAGAGCAGCGAGCCGAGGGATGCTCCTGGCGGGCCCAAGCCAGCCAGCCACAAGAACTTTGGCCTGGGCGCTAAACTCCTCGATGCCCTCGGCGAGCCGGTGCTTTCGTGGGATCCTGACATCAACGGGATTTCTTGTTCTTCGCTCCTCCCCTCCTGGGTTGAGAGTGATAAGGTTGGAGGCGAGGCATTCTTCCTCGCCTTCAGACTATATAGTAGCGAGGAAGTCGCCCATTTCGGCGCCCTGCGATCCCGGCTACTGGTCAACGCGGCCATTTGAGCCCACTTCCGGTGTTTGGAGCTCTCCCACATGGTGACTTAGCGGCACCTTACCACAAAAAGGGATTCCAAAGAGCTCCAGCGCGAGCTCAAGGCGGCATCGGACGAGGTTGCGTGCCTATAGGGGAAAGAGGCCCTCTCGGAAGGTCTCCTCCCCAACCTCCAAGGTGGAATGGTAAGTCATTCATACAACTTCTATTTCGCTCCCCATATGTTACGTTTGACTAACTTATTTTTCTGCAGGACGCTAAAGCGGCGAGCCAGCTACTCTCGCGGAATGCTGACCTGGAATCGGAGGTCGCGTTACTGAAGGCACACGTCTGCGTGTTGACCAGGGCTGTGCTCCCCCCCCCCCCCCCCCCCTCTCCCCCCCCCCCCCCCCCCCCCCTCCCCCCGCCCCCTCCGCGAAATGGGACTCGCAAGAAATCTCAAGACGAACAGGAGGCGATCCGCAAGAATTCCATGGGTATTGCTAACCTTGTCTTTGAGACTCTCAAAGGGGCGGGTCTTCTTTCTCCGGATGCCTTGGAGCTCGGCATCGAGGACGTCATCCCGGACCTGCACGCGCCGATCCCGGAGCCCGACGATCGTGGGAGTGAGGAAGAGTCATCCAGCGACCGGCATTAACCTTTTAATCTTCAATGTAAAATCTTTTGTTTTTGACCGGCGAGTTCACCGTCATTTGTAATACACTTTTGAGAAAAGAGACAAGGAATATTTTTTTATCTTTTAATTTCTTTTCTATCTTGCTCGCGTGAATGTATTTTGTTCTGCTTGTACTCATACCCTTGCCCGCGCTCGCCTCTTTGCGTTTAGCCAAGCTTGCGCTCGCACATCTCTTATCTGCAATGGTTATAAGGTTCACCATGTCATCGTACTCTCACTTTGTCTCACCACCTTATCTCGCGCTCACCCAACAAGGCGTTCGCGCAGCCGTTCTCGCTTAGGGACTTTATTAGATAAACCTTCTGTTTGCTTTTGCGCCTAGGCAAAGCGTGCACCATTTCGCGTCTCTGGCTCGCCCAGCGTGGGCTCTTGCGAGCGGGGTCAACATTACCCTGCCTCGCTCACCCAACCCCTGCATGCGACCAGTGTAGCTTGTTAACCACTGTGTCGGCGGACCTCCCTGACTCGTTATTTTAGGCCTTGCACATAAATTCTCCGAGTATTTTCGCGAGCCAGGGCCCGTCCCAATGAGTCATGCGACCACCGTATCCAGCCATCTCGCTGTTACCGTTGGACTCGGAATTTTCGGTCCATTGCTGCACTTCATTTCCCGTGAGCGAGCTCCAGGGCTCGCTCTGTCTAGTCCTTGAGATATTTTGCGAATCGAGCCCATTAACATGAATAACTTTCTTGTCAGCCTCTCTGCGAGGTCCTCCTAACCCACCGGCTAGTGAGAGTCTGGCAGCGCGATCGTCCGGGGCAATCCAGCATGAAAACTTTTACCTTGCCAGTGTCTTCGCGAGATCTACCTGACCCACCGGCTAGTGAGAGCCCAGAAGCGGGATCGTCCGGGCCAATCTAGCACAAAAACTTGCTACCTTGCCAGCCTCTCCGCGAGATCTATCTGACCCACCGGCTAGTGAGAGCCCAGCAATGGGATCGTCTGGGGCACTCCAGCACAAGAAATTGTTACCTTGCCAGCCTCTCCATGATATCTACCTGACCCACCGGCTAGTGAGAGCCCGGCAGCGGGATCGTCCGGGGCAATCCAGCCTGAAAACTTATTACCTTGCAGCCTCTCCACGAGATCTACCTGACCCACCGGCTAGTGAGAGCCCGACAGCGGGATTGTCTGGGGCAATCCAGCACAAAACCTTCTTACCTTGCCAGCCTCTCCGGGAGATCTACCTGACCCACCGGCTAGTGAGAGCCCGACAGCGGGATCGTCCGGGGCAATCCAGTATAAAAACATGCTACCTTCCCAGCCTCTCCGCAAGATCTACCTGACCCACCGGCTAGTGAGAGACCGGCAGCGGGATCGTCCGGGGCAATCCAGCACAAGAACTTATTACCTTGTCAGCTTCTCCGCGAGATCTACCTGACCCACCGACTAGTGAGAGCCTGACAGCGGGATCATCCAGGGCAATCCAGCACAAAAACTTGAGGACTCCTACTTATAAAAAACTTCAAAATCAATATATGGTGAGTCAATCATATAACAAATCAAATACAAAAGGTTTTATGGGTAGAATTGTTTTAGTTCATCCCTGCTCCTGGCCAGGCCGAGGGGTACCCAATCCACATCTCGGAGGTGGTACCCTCCTGACCTGAGCACCTCATCTACAATATAAGGCACCTCTCAGTTGGGATTGAGCTTTCCTACCGCGGCCCCTCTCCCGGCCGCGTCAACCTTCTTCAGCACCAGGTCTCCTTTCTCAAACTGTATTATTCGGATATGCCTGTCGAAATACCAATCCATCTGCCGCTTAACTTCCTCTTGTCGGGCAGTGGCTAAGTCCCAAAGCTCTTCCACCAGGTCCAGAGATAGCCTTTGCTCTTCCTCATTCTTCACCATCCATCCTTCATCCCCCTCACCCATGGAGACCACTCTGGGGGATATCACTTCAAACTCTATTGGGAGAACAGCCTCAAACTCATGGGAGAGCTTGAACACAGACTCCCCGGTGGCTGTGTTTGGGGTGGTCCTCAAGGCCCAAAGGACCGAGGGTAACTGCTCTACCCAGTTCCACATGAGGTTCTCGACCTTCTTCTTTAGCAATTTCACGATAATTTTGTTTGCTGCCTCCACCTACCCATTACTCCTCGGGTGGTGGACTGACGCAAACCGAAGGTCTATGTCAAGCTGGGTGCAGAAGCTGATGAACTCTTCACTGGCAAACTGCGGCCCGTTGTCTGTAACTATCGCTAGTGGGAGTCCATGCCTGCATATTATCTCCCCCCATATGAAATTTCTAACTATTTGAGACGTTATCTTGGCCAGCGCCTTCACCTCCAGCCACTTGGAGAAATAATCAATCATCACCAATAAGAACTTCCTTTGGCCACTCGCTTGCGGGAAAGGACCCACCAAGTCCAAAACCCATATAGCAAAGGGCCAGGGAGCTGTGATGGTTCTAAGTCATTGGGCTGGCAAGAGATGGAGAGGAGCGAACAGTTGATACTTTGAGCACTTCTTTGCACACTCCTCCGCATCCTTGCTGAGGGTAAGCCAAAAGTAGCCTTGCCTCAACACTCTCCACTCCAAGGTTTGGCTCCCGGAGTGGCTGCCACACTCTCCCGAGTGGATTTTCTCCAGGACCCTCGGGACTTCCTCCTCCGCTACACAACGGGCTAGGAACCCGGAGAGCGTTTTCCTGTATAGTCCTCCTGTATGCAAGGAATAATATATCGATTTATACCTGAAGCACCGCTTATCCATATCCCCCTCGGGAAACATCCCTGATGCCAGGAAGGTGATGAAGGGGTCCATCCATGATGCTTGTTGGTCCACCTCCATCAGCTCCCACTCCTCAATGGATGGTCGAAAGAGGTCCGACACCGTCCCCCCTGCCCTGGGACCGAACTTGGCCAGGAGGTCTGTTGGGAATATTGCCCTCGATGTTCTTTTGATTTGAAGAGGAATCACTCACAATACTAAGTACATATTGTATTTGATGAAATCTATTTTGTCTCAAGGTTTGTATAGGGAGATGATATTCCATACAATGGAATAGGTTCATAGGTGTGCTGATTAATCAGCTGAGAAAGCTTCCCTGTCTCAGCTGAACCGCTGAGACGAGGACAGGTGCCACTGAGAAGCAGCATATCTCTGCTGAGCTACAGATAGACAGAGCCGCTAGGATTGAAAGCTGTCTCAGCCCAACTGCTGAGACTGAAAGCTGTCTCAGCCCAACCGCTGAGACAAATTCAGATATTGAAGAAAACAGTGGTGTGACTCACCTTTGGTGCAAACAACTGTAAAGGGAGATTAGAGCCAATCATCTGGTCCCAAGGTGTCAGAGCTTTCCCTTGAGTGCCATTGGAGATGTGCAGAGTATAAAAGAAGAAGTTAGGGCACTTTTGAAGGTGTGGTCAAGTGCTAAACAAATTATCAACTGTTCCATTGATGGCCCAGAACTTCTTCTCCTCTTGCTCACTGAACAAGCAAGAAGAGACTGAGAGAAAAGGTTGCTCTTCTACAAGAAGGAGCAAGGTGATGTTTCATCCTTCAACTGAAGTGGAAGATCGGATAGTAGCTGGCTCACAAAGCATCATTCAATCAAGCAACTAGAAAGCACTTGTTGTGCTAGAACTACAGAAGATACCTTCTCTGTGTTGTCTATTGTTGTAAGCACAAACACTCTTTAACTGTGGGGTTATTTGGCATGAGTTTGTAGGGTTGTTAGGCCTGAGATTGTAGGGTTGTTAGGCCTGATATTGTAGTGTTGTTAGGCCTGAGATTGTAGGGTTGTTAGGCCTGAGTTTGTAAGACCATGAGGTGGTCTGAGTTGTAGGAGGAGGATTCCTCTGAGGTAGTGATGTTGTGTCTGAGGTAGGGTTTGGGAAAACCTGAGAGATCCTATGGGATCTATGCTGTAGTCTCTTGGAGCTGAGATTGGAGAAGTTGGCCTTGTCTAACACTCTGTTTGAAAGGTGAAGGGGGAAAGTGGACTACCCATAGACACACTGTCTTGAGGAACCACTATAAACACTTGTGTGCTTTCTGGGTTTGCTTGATTACTAGCTTAGAATAGTTTTAACTATCTATATCATCTAAGTAAAAATCAAAATACCTATTCACCCCCCCCCCCCCTCCCCCCTCTACGTGAATTAGATCATATACCTATAATCAATCAAGTGGTATCAGAGGTAGGCTGGTCATAAAGGGCTTAACTGTCTGACCAGATCCTATAGAGGTATTGTTATTTCTGAATCCAATGGCTTCTAATGGAGTTCAGAAGGAAATGAGGTCCATGCTCCCTATATGCAAAAAGGAAACCTTTGGCATTTGGAAATAAAGGGTCTGGCTGTACATGGAAACTTCAGACCCTAGGATCTATATCACTGTTCAGGAAGGCCCCTTCCTTATCACAAAGCCCTCCACCATTGATCCTAATAGGCAGGTAGGCAAGTCTTACACTGAAATGACAAGGGATGAGATAGCATTGGCTACAATGGATAAAAGGGCTCAAAATATTATAGTCAATGCTATTGATGATTTAACATTCCAGAACTTGGTGCACTGTGAGACTGCAAAGGAGATGTGGGATACATTGATTATTTACATGGAAGGGACTGAAGAAGTGAGGAATGATAGGAAATCCCTCCTCAATCAGGAGTATGAAGCTTTTAGGCAACTAAACCAGGAATGCATAGCTGACTGCTATGAAAGATTCTTCAGAATAGTAAATGAGTTGAGGACCTATGAAAGGACCTTTACTCATTATGAGTTAAATGATAAATTCCTAAGATATCTAACTAGAGACTGGGATACCAAAATCTATGCCATCAAGGAATTGGAAAAGCTGATTGAAACTCCTCCTCACACTCTGTTTGGAAAGTTGCTCTCATATGAGATGCAAATATCTGCTAGAAAGGAGGAGGAAACCTCCTGCAGGCCTCATGCTAGGGAGAAGTCTGTGGCCCTCAAGGCTGAAGGGTCCAAGAAGAGCAAGACAAGAATTCCTACCCCTCCAAGAAGGGGTGCTGACTCAGAAAACTCTGAACACTGCTCATCTGATAGCAGCTCTTCTGATGAGGAATTTGTTGCCTTCTCATGGCAATTCAAAAAGATGATGAGAAGGAAGCAGTGGAGGAATAAGCCTTCCTCCTCCTCACATCCTAGGAAGGATTCAAACAGGGCTGACAAGCAGCACCCCAAAGGGGACAGGTATGATTCTAAACATGTTAAACATGGTTTAGCTAATGTGATTTGCTATTGCTGCAGTAAGCCTGGACATGTCATTGTTGACTGTCCAGTCAAAAGAAAGGATAAGGGAGACAAAAAGCCTTATCACCAGAAGGGAAGAAAGGGTGAGAAATCCTTCCTAGCCAAGAAGGACAGAAGCTGGAGTGAATCTGAGTCATCGTCCTCAGATTCAGATGATGAAGAAGAGGCCTATATTGGGATGTTTGCAGCTGAGGAAGATGAGGACTTTCCTGCAGCAAAGGTGGGAATCAGGGCCCCTCTATCACATTCAGACAGTGATATGGAGATGGATGAAGATGTTAAAGAATATATTGGCCTAATGGCCATAACATCAGATGATGAAGATTATCAGGACACACCTGACCAGGTACCTATTCCTCTCTCTTCCTCTAAGGATGAATCAATTCCAGAATCTGATGCACACTCATCAACTGATGATTATGATTCAGAATCTGAAGTGGATGTCAATCAATTGATTGACAAATATAATGCTCTAGTTATTGCTCTGAAAGAGAGCAAGAAGCTTGCCAAAAAGCAAGCCCAGGAAATTGTTTCCCTTAAAATGGCTGAAAATGACTGCACTGAATCTGCCACCCTGGTGGCTCAGATGAGTAGACAGATATGTTGGAACATGGTCTTCCGCATCTCCTAGGTTTGAGAATAACAAAACCTATGTGTATTTGATTTTGTGTATTTAAGTGTGCAGGATAACAAAGTCCACATGACTCAAGGATTACATAAGAAGGTTGCCCCCAAAGTTGAGCCATCAAATCCAAAACTCCCACTAGCACTGGCGGTAGTACTAGCGCAGGCGCTAGCTATCGTTCGACGAACTATAAGTGGCGTTCGACGAAATGCTCATAACTGCGTTCGACGAAAATTCGCTCAACGAACTCTTAGCTGCGTTTGACGAAATTCCGATCGACGAAATGTTTGCTTAAGCGCAAATGTCGGGAGAACTTATAGAAGGAGATAGCGCCAGGCGGTATTCGATAGCGCAGGCGATAGCGAGAAGCACAGTAGGCAAGAGAGAAATGTTTCCTCAGATTGAAGATTCTGCCACGCAGAATATGTCCTAATATGGGATAGCGCTGGCGGTACCACTAGCGCAGGCGCTAGCGCTGAGGCTATAAAATGGACCCCTTGGCTCCGTATTCCTCATCCTCTTGAGATCCAAAATTCCAGAGCTTCGTGCCACAGCATAGAGAGGAAGGTTCAGAGAGATACTCCCATAAATCCATGAAGGCTTAAGGAGATCCGTGGAGAAGATTTCAACACGCGTCATCATCATGACGAAAGACCGCATCGACTACGATCATACTCTACGAGTCTTCGTCTACTTCTCCAAGAGATCCAAAAAGAGGGAGTTTTTATATTATTGTCTTTTTATTTCACATCTTTTCTTGTAATCGTGTAGTAAACTCGCCTCGCGTTGGCGACTAGGTCTGGGTAGGACTTAGGGCTGAAATTCGCCTCGTGTTGGCGACTAGGTCTCGGGTGTAGGTCTAGGGGGTGCTCAAGGCCATATCCGGGGAAGGTTTGGCTAGAGAGGCTTGAGTCCGTATCCGGGGAAGGATCGACTAAAGCCAACCGGTTCGTGGGGATATGAGTCGGTATAGAAAACAAAAAGAGTCTTTCATATTTCGCTTTGATTTCTAGCGCCATTGAAATCAAACTTTTGTAATCATTTATTAATAATAATCATGTCTCTCTTTGTGTAATAAATGTGATTTGTTCTTCATTTCTCTAAATTGTTTATTATCCTCTCCTTTATTATAAAACAATTTAGATCTTTATTTATAATCACAGTTTTGATCTCTAATCATAAGCAAGTATTTCTAAATATAATATAAGTTTTTTAAAACCCTTATTCACCCCCCCCCCCCCCTCTAAGGGCGCCTACCGATCCAACAAGTGGTATCAAAGCGGTTTTATTCCAATCGGCTTAACAACCGGGAATAATGGCGTCTCATGATCTCGCTTCTATTAGTGGGGTAAATTTTTATGAAGAAGAAAAATCTCTTAAACCACCTTTATTCGAAGGGAGAAATTATAAAGGGTGGAAATGTTTAATGGAAAATTTATTAAAATGTTAGATATCAATGCATGGAATATAGCAATAGTTAGACCAGCGAATGAATCAAATAAATAGGAACGTCATCTGAATGCAAAAGCTTTAAATAGTATTTTCTGCGCTTTATCCCAAGATATTTTCAAACTAATATATTGTTTTTCTAGTGCATACAAAGTATGAAAATTTCTTGAAGAAATGTATGATTCTCCTTCTATAGGTAAGGAACAATCACAAGAACCGGAGAATATGCAAGCTTGCACAAGTCTTCAAGAATGCTCCTCTCATGACGGATCAATGGAGCACACATTAAATGGAAAAGAAGAAGAAGTACTGTCTTCAGAAGAGGAGTGCCAAAAAGATGTAAAAGAAACCATATGTTCAAATCATGCCTCTCCCGAAAGTAATGTAAGGAAATCAAATCCCATCTTTTGTACTTCTATTTCTACATTACAATTGCTTCAAACTACAAAGCGTAAAATTAAGAAATTAAAGAGTGCTAATAAACATTTGCGCCTAGAAAATAAAAATTTAAAGGCAAAAATTAATGAAGAATCAAATTCTAATTTATCTTGTTCTACCCAAGGCTCCTTAGTTGAAAACATTACACCTTGTATAGAATTTAATGATTTGAAAGAAAAATGCAAGGAACTTGAAAAGGAACTTCTTTTTATAAAAGAACAAAATAAAAAATTATGTTTAGAAAATTCATCTTTGGAAAATGATTGTGCTAAGTGTAAAGGATATAAAATTGAAATTAAAGAGATGGATGAAACATTTGATGAATATAGAAACAACTATCAAGATCATATTGATTCAATTGTCTCCACTCTTAAGAATAGCATAATCGCTTATAATAAAGCTAGACATAATTTAAAGATTAAAAATAATGAATTAAAAACTAAAATCAACTTGCTTAAGGAAATCATAAAGAAAAATTCTCAATATAATGCAAAAGTCATTTTTATCCAAACGTACAAGAAAATGACTATGGAAATTTGAAAAATAAAAATAGTATTTGTCCAAGGTATGAATAAAGACCCATAATTAAGAATGACGCACTAATGTCAAAAGAAAGGGTCCATCCATCCTTTTCTCCCCAAAAGCCATCTCGCTATATTTGGGTACCCAAAGGAACCATCCCGCATGGTCCCCTTTGGATACCTAAAACTCTTATTCATTAGGTATCATCAAATGCATGAAGTAAAAACTTTTCAAAATAAGATATACAAAATTCTACTTCATGATGTGCTTCAATGTTCTTTTTTATTTTTCTTGTTGTTTTCTTTTTGAACTATCATGTCATGGTCATCCTATATAGTATTGAAAAAATGATCCTATCTCTTAAAAGCTTAATATGTTTATAAAATCAAATTGATCAAATTCAAAAGTCATATCTAATTTTGATGACCTATCTATCTCTCTCATATTCATTATCTTTAAATATCTTTTATTATTCATATAAATCAAATTCTAAATTTGCTATAAGATATTTTAAAAAAAATTAAATCAAGTTATTAGGCTATTAAGCTTTTTAGCCTTCACCAACAAATGGTTTAGGGAAATAATATAATCTACAAGAAAGTGCGAGATCTAAATAAAAGCTCAACTTTCAATATGGTTATCTTTGTTCGCAACAAAAAATTATATTGTGTTCACTCCTTAATGTCAATCATGATCTAAACCATCACTATTGTTCACCTATCAAAAATCACATATATATATTCAAAATTCTTAATTAGTTAAAAAGAAAATCACTGAAATGTATTGAAAGAATTTACCCTCTTAATGAATATTGAATTCACAAGCACCACTATGATCTATTGATGTCCTTTGCTAAAATTTCATATCAGAAGTCTTCTAAAAATAATTATTTCTATCACATTTATGTGAATTATAATTGATATATTAACTGATGACAATTGATATTATAATGGTTGGTGTATATTGTGATTTATTTCTAGTTTAGACCTTTGAATCATCTTGATATCAAATCAAATAGAATCGTCACTCCATTCTAGGTCTATAAGTTGAAACACTATCAAACCTTGGTATAACGTTAATCTCAAACTTATCATACTAACATTGTCGCCTAAAGAATATTTGTGTCTATGTTAGTCTTTATATGTTTACCAAGATATACAGGCTGAGTATTCTCATTTAGGGCTTATCCATGATATTCTCATGCATGAACATTATTTTTAATCACTAAAATCATGCATATTAGATTTGTTCATTCATGTCTTCTCGTGCTTACATTTCCTATCATTTCCAAACTACATTAGTTTGGTAAATATAAGCCTTAAAAATAATAAAATGGAGATATAATAAAATATATCACTTGCAAAGTTTATTTGGTAAAGTCAAATACAAAATCGCTAATATTTCATGAAATTTGCACTATCTAGACATCTCCTAAAAATCTAAAATTTCAGCATGAAACTACTATTAGGACACTTAATCATGATCAACAATTAAAAATTTCAAAATCATCAAAAATCGTGTACTGTTTCCCGTGCTAGCGCTAGCGCCGGCGCTAGTGCACTTATGTGTTTTTCTGTATTTTTAAATTTTGAAAAATCCCTAAAAATATATTAATCTATGTGAACTATTCATTTCTGCACTTCTGTTTTTATTACATTTTTGAAAAATCAAATACAAAAATACAAAAGCCAAATTACAAAAAATATGTTTTGCCTTTTTTGATTTTTTGTCATTTGCTTAAATTCTATTTCTAAAAGCAAAAATCAATTACAAAAATATAAAACAAAAAAAACAAAAACAAGTATCAAAAATTATTATTTTGGACTATCATCCCATCATATCACCTAGTACCGGGCGAACCTCTCACAGGGTAGACCTCGGAAAGTCCAAGATCAAATTATAAGAGTTCAAACTTTAAATTAAAATTATTTCGCAAAAATATCAAAAATACTGTATGGACTTCATTGAAAATCAAGCATGATTTAATTTATTATTTAGAACTTCTATGATGTTGCAATTTATCTTTTCAAACTACTTTGAACATTGTTTTCATCATGCTTTGATATATCTATTAATATGTGCATCAATTATATTGTAAAAGTTGGGTAGAACTACGCTTAGCAAGCCTCTAAGTATGAGTAAATGTTTTATGTTTGATAATGATCTTTATTCACTCACTTATTTTGGCATTGTCTACATATGTGTTTAATCTAAGAATGCTTGTGTATGTTTTGTATTAGTACAATGAATTAAAATTGCACAAGTATCTTACCTACACTACTTTTATTTGCACTTTTAAAAGTTAAGAAAAGTGGTTATGTTTTCATAAATTATATTGGTTTGCAAAACAAGTGTATTCGGAGAACTTTGTACAAAACAAAATTCATAAAATATAGTGACAAAGAAAACTCCACCAAGCACAACATGAACCTCCTGATAAGTCTTAATAAGCGTTGTGAGGTTGAGCACCTTGGAAAGAATAGTAAAGTATCTTGTGCAAACCATATCCTTCTTTCAAAATAAAAACCACTTACTCTGAAAGTACACCGGATCACGAGTCTCAACATTAAAAATAAAATATGTGATCCCCCAAGCACTACTTTGCACCCTGATAAGTCTTAATGAGCATTGTGTGTGCAAAGCACCTTGGTAGTTATACATTTTTTGTTTGTGCATTAAAGTGTGTGGAAGTGAAATTATTTGTGTTTTATTGTGCTCTTACTTTACATATTTCTTATATTTTTTATTAAAATATTTGTCTACTCTACTCAAAAATACACTTATGTGGACATCATTATCATCCATAACACTTCTTCTCATGAGTATTGGATCCTAATGTAAATTCTATACAACTCTTTATTTATGAAATGCACTAGATACCTTGCATGCTTTCTACAATGTTTGGTATGTTTTGAAATTATGAATTAAAGTAACATTGTAGTAATCTCTTTTTGATAACATTATTTCATGCTTGGTTACTTTATTGTCAAACTTAAAGATTTTAATTGAAAAATGATTTACAAAAACATCTTCTTTCTTAAATTTAACTCATATATCTTTTTATGGATCATCATTGATTACAATAAGATGTTTCTTGTATTTCTATAAGTCTTCTGCATCATAACCATATAATTGTTTTACCTTGCGCTTTCATGCTTACTTAAAGTCTTTTATTTTGTGTGCATCATCACTTGAATCTTAAAAATTCCTTTCTTTCAACAAGTGGTAGACTTGCATGGTAAACTTTATATTGGTTACTCTAAACATGAATATATTTTTTGCTAAAAACTCTGATTTATTTATATGAAAATATTGTAATACTAAAACTCTGATTTATTAATGGATTAGCTATGTGAACTTTTCTTTAAAAAATTCAAATATTAAAACCTATTGGTTATGAAATTATAATTTGATTTAAAATGCTTAAACGCTTCCAATAATTATTACCCATGACTTCATATCTCACCATAGTGGGGGCGTAGGGTTGTAGACATTAGATAACCTTTATCTCTAGTCATGTCTTGTCCTTAATCGGGGAGGGTTCTAGTGGGGCCTTGCGAGGCACTGGGGGGAAAGAGTGCTAGGTTTAGTTTTGTCTAGTGTTTGCATATGGGACTAACACCCCAACCTACGACATGTTTACAGCTCTTCATGCCCATCCGTCACTTAGTACGGGGCTAGGGTGTAGACATATTGTCTGGGTAGTTTAGTTACTTGGAAATCATTACATTTGCTTATGCTACAAACTCTAATTTATGAAAATATTGTGAAGCTAAAAACTCTGATCTATTTTTATAAAAAGTATTCTAAAACTTCTTATCATTTCATTCTCTCTAAAAGCTCGATCATGCCTTTATCTTATTATCAACTTTTAAGTGGTGTCTCCTTACCCACTTTTGCTAATAACAAAAGGGGGAGAACTATCATGATAAATATAATCTGCTATCAAAATATTAAACTAACATGCTTAATGAAGATGATAGCTTACATATTAGGAGAGCATTCACTTAGGGGAAGCATGTATTTAGGGGGAGCAAATCTAAATGCTAAAATCGTTAATTATCCTAAGTCATCACTCTCACACACACACAAGTATGTTTCTTCATGCTTATATATATATATATATATATATATATATTAATGCTCTGATTTATCATTAATGGTTTTGTTATTATCAAAAGGGGGAGTTTGTTGGAACATGGTCTTCCGCATCTCCTAGGTTTGAGAATAACAAAACCTATGTGTATTTGATCTTGTGTGTTTAAGTGTGCAGGATAACAAAGTCCACATGACTCAAGGATTACATAAGAAGGTTGCCCCCAAAGTTGAGCCATCAAATCCAAAACTCCCACTAGCGCTGGTGGTAGTACTAGCGCAGGCGCTAGCTGTCGTTCGACGAACTGTAAGCGGCGCTCGACGAAATGCTCATAACTGTGTTCGACGAAAATTTGCTCGACGAACTCTTAGCTGCGTTCGACGAAATGTTTGCTTAAGCGCAAATGCCAGGAGTACTTATAGAAGGAGATAGCGCCAGGAGGTATCCGATAGTGCAGGCGATAGCGAGGAGCACAGTAGGCAAGAGAAAAATGTTTCCTCGGATTGAAGATTCTGCCGCGCAGAATATGTCCTAATATGGGATAGCTCCGGCGGTACCACTAGCGCAGGCGCTAGCGCTGAGGCTATAAAATGGACCCCTTGGATCCGTATTCCTCATCCTCTTGAGATCCAAAATTCCAGAGCTTCATGCCACAACATAGAGAGGAAGGTTTAGAGAGATACTCCCACAAATCCATGAAGGCTTAAGGAGATCTGTGGAGAAGATTTCAACATGCGTCATCATCATGACGAAAGACCGCATCGACTACGATCATACTCTACGAGTCTTCGTCTACATCTCCAATAGATCCACATAGAGGGAGTTTTTATATTATTATCTTTTTATTTCACGTCTTTTCTAGTAGTCGTGTAGTAAACTCGCCTCGTGTTGGCGACTAGGTCTGGGTAGGACTTAGGGCTGAAATTCGCCTCGTGTTGGCGACTAGGTCTCGGTTGTAGGTCTAGGGGGTGCTCGAGGCCATATCCAGGGAAGGGTTGGCTAGAGAGACTTGAGGCCATATCCGGGGAAGGATCGGCTAAAGCCAACCTGTTCGTGGGGATATGAGTCGGTATAGAAAACAAAAAGAGTCTTTCATATTTCGCTTTGATTTCGAGCGTCATTGAAATCAAACTTTTGTAATCAATTTTATTAATAATAATCATGTCTCTCTTTGTGTAATAAAAGTGATTTGTTCTTCATTTCTCTAAATTGTTTATTATCCTCTCCTTTATTATAAAACAATTTAGATCTTTATTTATAATCACTATTTTGATCTCTAATCATAAGCAAGTATTTCTAAATATAATATATGTTTTTTAAAACCCTTATTCACCCCCCCCCCTCTAAGGGCGCCTACGGATCCAACAAGATAAGCCACTTAAAGGGGATAACAATTGTTCATTTGGGCATTATTTCCCTGAAGAACAAGGTCATCAAGGATCTTGAGGAGAAGCTTGTGAAAGAAAGAAGCCTACTAGCTCAATTCTCCAAGCCTAAATCTGTGCTCCCTATTATTGACTCCTTCTCTTCTCAATCCAATAGAAGAGGACTAGGATTCAATAAAATGGAAGCAGGAGAAGGGAGTGGAGAAAAGAGCAGGGGTAAGGCTAAGCCTCAAACCACCTTTTAAAAGGTATTACTCCCTTCCAACAGGTATGACCATGAAAGCATATATGGTCACTGGAAGAATGGAAGTACCTATAGGAAGGAAAATACTCCTTCCCATAGTGGAAGAAAGGGAATGGGATTGAGTGCTATGAAGGCTCCCTATGAGTAAATTCAAATGGCCCAACCTGGACCATTTCTATTTGGTACATCAGCCCTTCATTCAAGAATAAGAAAGCAAGCCCTTCTAAGGTTGATTCAGCCAAGAACATGACTGCTGTCAAATCATTGGACATGTCTAATTGCTCAGTGTCTAATGCCATCAAAACTTGCATTGCCCAAAAGCCAAAGCAAGTTGATGCCATTAATACAAAGACCTCTAAGACTGTCCACAGATTGACCTTCCGCCAAATCCTTGCTGAAAGAAACAAGAGAAAAGTTGTTGTCTCTCCTCCTGAACATGTGGACTGTGCTGCACACCCCTCAAGAAATGTTCAGAAGAGGAGATACAACATTCATGAATGTTGGTGATGTGGTAAAGTAGGACACTTTTCCATAGACTGTTAGCACAATCCTAATGTGCCATGTGCAAAGATGAGCCTTCCTGCAAAGGGTGCAGCTAGTGTAAGGTCATTTCATCATGCTAGCAAGTACCTAGGACCCAAATCTACTTGGGATCCTAAGGGTAATTAATTTCATCATGCAGGTTTGTTCAAATACCAGCCTTGGGCAAATTTGGTATTTGAACAGTGGGTGCTCAAGACATATGACAGGCACCAAATGGATCTTCAGGAACAAGATGGATGTCAAATTAGCTTTCCTAAATGGAAATTTGAAAAATGAAGTATATGTAGAGCAGCCATCGGGTTGCAAGGAAGATAGGAAGAGCACAAGTGGGACTTATCAATTCCTAGGAAGAAGGCTGATCTCTTGGAGCAGTAAGAAGCAGATAAGTGTGACTATCTCCACTGCTGAGTCTGAAGACAATGCTGCAGGGAGCTGTTGTGCATAGCTATTGTGGATTCAACACCAGCTAGAGGACTACAACCTCAAGGTAAGAAACTCTCCTCTTTATTGTGACACATCTATTGCTAAGAATCATGTCTCTCACAGCAGGACTAAGCATATAGAAATAAGATATCATTTTATTAGAGAACATGTAGAATCTCAAAATATCTGCCTTGAATGTGTCCCCACTGATAGTCAAGTGGCTGATATCTTAGCTAAGCCATTGGATGAGGCCAAGTTTAATGCCTTCAAGATTGAACTAGGAATGTTAAATGTAGATTAGTGTAAAACATTTCATTCTTCCAATCTTGATTTGATATAATTTAAAATGTCTACCCTATGAAAGACAAGATTAGGCATTCAAGTAATCATATCTCTAATGATTTTAAAGTAGTATGATCAGCTTAACCAGAACAATCTGTTTCAGCTGAGCTTAAGGCTGCAATTAGTTAGCTGGGAAAAGTCTCAGTTCGACGAACTCTTGCCTGGGTTCGACGAACATTGAGTTTGAGTTCGACGAACTCAGTTTAAGTTTGACTAACTCAGCTTTATGTTGTAATTCAGATGAACTCAGCTCTGTGTTCGATGAACTCCAGTTTGAGTTCGACGAACTCAGCCTTATGATGGAGTTTTAGATGAACTCAGTTTGTGTTTGATGAACTACAGTTTGAGTTCGACGAACTCAGCTTTGAGTTTGACAAACTCAGCCTTATGATGTACTTCAGATGAACTCAACTCTTTGTTCGACGAACTCCAGTTTGAGTTCGATGAACTCAGCTTTGAGTTCGACGAAGCCTTATGATGTAGTTCAGATGAACTCAGCTCTGTGTTCGACGAACTCCAGTTTGAGTTTGACGAACTCAGCTTTGAGTTCGACAAACTCAGCCTTATGATGTAGTTTTAGATGAACTCAGTTTGTGTTCGGCGAACTCAGTTTGAGTTCGACGAACTCAGCCTTATGATGTTGTTTTAGATGAACTCAGTTTGTGTTCGATGAACTCCAGTTTGAGTTCGACGAACTCAGCTTTGTGTTCGACGAACTCAGATTGAGTTCGACAAACTCATCCTTATGATGTAATTTCATTTATACTGACAATTATAAGAGCAATCAAATCTAATTACTAGGGTTCATTTCACATAAGTCTTAAGCCATATAAATAGCTCAATGATTGAGTAAAATATCATACTTTCCTTTAACCTAGCCGGCGAGACAAATCCTTCTCCCCTACGATTTAGCGACCTGTAACTAAAAAGAAATGGCGCCAAAGATGGCAAAAGAGCTGCAAGAAGGCTATGAAATAGTTAGGGATGGATTCTTGCATGCTCCAGAGGAAATTAAAGCTGTGATTGATCTTCTATCTGCCCAAGGTATTGAATATACCCTATCTAAGCCTTCAACAATTCTCAAAATAGAAGTTCTGGAATTATTCTCCAGTGCTAAGTTGTCCTCCTCAAAGTCAACCATTAAGGGAAAGATAGGAAGTAGACGGATAAAAATATCCCATAAGAAAATTGAAAAGGCTCTTCAACTGCCCTCCTGCAGTAAAGAAGAAGAGGATGTTGTCTCTGAGGAAGACAAAGTCACTGCCTTACAGTGGTGTGCCTACTCTGATGCCAAACTTGGCTCTATTAAGAGGAAGTTCTTCAACCAAAGAGGCAAATTGCTCTCTGACATAGTTCCAGGATCTCATGACACAATCTCAAAACACATGTTTGAATTGATGTCAAGATTTATCCTAAAGAAGAAGACCTCCTGGGCAAAGGTACTATTTCAGAGAACTATAGAATGTCTGCAAGCCCCTAACTTAGGAAGAATCCTATCTATCTATCTTCTACACACCTACCCAGACTACTTTAACAAATCCCAAGGATTCAACCTCCATTATCTACAAAGAATGGACATCAAAACTCTAGACAGATTTACTAGTGTTCTTCCAATAAGCCAACCTTCTCCATTGAAGGAAAAGAAAAAGGGAGTTCTGGTGAAAGAGATGAGGAGAAGAAGAATGATATATTCAGACTCAGAACAAGAGCTAGAAGAAGATATACAAGATCTGGATTATCAAGTTCCAGCAAGCAGTCCTCCACAGGATAACCAAGGAAATAATCATAACACTGAGAGTCATGCAGGCATTAATCCTGAACCAGAGAGGCATGTTGATGCTGAGATAGTGCATCAAGAGGATAAAGAAGACAATGACCATATTGATCTTCAAAGTGAGATTGATTCAATTATCCTCAACCTCAACAAAAGGTTTAATCAAATCCCTCCTGAACCAAAAGCTTACTAGGAAGATGATGTGGCAAATGTTGATCCTGACTCAGAGGGGAAGCAGCTCAACACATCACCACATAAGAACAATACTAATGCTCCAAGTGAGGGAGAGCAAGAAAAGTGTATTGAAAAGGAACAAGAGCAGTTATCAGGTATTATATATGTTAACTAAATCCTTTATTTATCACAAAATCTTTGAATTCTACAAATAATCTTAACTTTAAATCTCTCTATCAGCTAATAAAGATGATAATACTCACATTGAGGGGGAGCAAGTCCCTGCTCAGGTTGAGGGGGAGCAAATTCATGCTCAAGTTGAAAAGGAGCTGAGTCCAACAACTACTCATGACAATCTCCTCAGCTCTATTAGTACCTTGATTGAAGGTCATATATTGTCCATAAAGACCGATATTGATAATGGATTACAATCTTTGAAGAAATAGATTATGGCTGAAGTACAGGAAATCAAGGAAGATACAGCAATCCTAAATAAACAAATGACCAAATGGTTTAATCTAGCAGAACACACAGTGATTGCTCAGAACACTATAATGAGATCAATGGACAAACATCTCCAAATGGCAGAGAATGACATGAGATATGTCAAGAACTATGTAAGCAACACAGATGAAGTTATAGAAAAAGCTTCAAATCACATTGAAGACTTTGTCTGGAAAACAGCCACCACTATGCTTGGTGAGTCAGAGAAGATGAAGGATGACCTAAAGGGGGACTTGGAAAATGCTTTCCAAACTCTCTCAGGCTCTGTAGCTGCTGCCTCCCAATCTGTAGAAGGAAAAATAGTTGAAGAAGCCAGAAAGGGGGAGATGGCCAATGCTAAGACCAACTCAGAGTTAGCTCTACAAGTGCTACAGGGTACAAGGATAACCCTCAATCTTCCTCTGCTGGACAACTTCAGCAAAGAAGATTTTGAGTTTGAGGGGCAAGCCAAACTAGCTCAGAATGCTCACCTAGCAAAGAAGAGAAAAAGAGAACATGTGATGCTAGCTGAAGAATTTATGGCAATGCAAAGAAAGGAGCAGGACAATGATCCTGATTTTGAGTATTGGAGTGATGACTCCAAAAGCATTATTCTGAATGCTTGGGTAAACCATGGGAAAATATGCAAAGATATTGACAGGATTTACCCAACAGAAGAATGGATAAAACATCTGGAAAGAAATTCTTTGAGGGACTTGATCTTCAAAGAAAAACTTGTGTTGAAGGACAATCCAAAAAATACCTTCAACATATATTCCAAAACCCTTCTTCTATTTCAAAAGACAGGAAAACAAGAAGAAAGTGGCTGAGCTAAAGACTGTTGCTGCCAAAGAGAAGGAAGCTGCTGATGTCATCAAAGCTGAAAGTTCCAAGAAAAGGAAAACATAAATTGCTTATGTTAATAAAAGTGGAACTAGATCTATGTATTTACTCTAAACTGGAATGACAATGAAATTTCTATTGAAATTAAATGTGTATGTTATGAGATAAATTAGTCAAAGCTTAATATTCGCTTTTTAGTACTTTTGCTTCATATGGTCTGTGATGCCAAGTTCTTAATAACATACAATGTTGATATCATATTCACTTTGTATAATCTGTCATGATTTTTGTTGAACGCATAAACAATGTTATCTTCTGGATGTTATGATATCATGAATGCCATACAGTTCATTTGCATGATAAGTCTTTGTTGGCTATGTACCTTGGCATTGGGAATGTTCTGCCTTCTTCAAATAGGGGGAGATTGTTGGGAATATTGTCATCAATGTTCTTTTAATTTGAAGAGGCATCACTCACAATACTAAGTACATATTGTTGGATCGGTAGGCGCCCTTAGAGGGGGGTGAATAAGGGTTTTAAAAACTTATATTATATTTTGAAATACTTGCTTATGATAAGAGATCAAAATAGTGATTTTGAATAAAGATCTAAATTATTTTATAATAAAGGAGAGGATAATAAACAATTTAGAGGAATGTAGAACAAATCAATTTTATTACACAAAGAGAGACATGATTATTATTAATAAAATTGATTACAAATTTTGATTTCAATGACGCTAGAAATCAAAGCGAAATATGAAAAACTCTTTTTGTTTTCTATACCGACTCGTATCCCTACGAACCGGTTGGTTTAGCCGATCCTTCCCCAGATACGGCCTCAAGTCACTCTAGACAACCCTTCCCCGGATATGGCCTCAATCACCCCCTAGACCTACACCCTAGGATAAAGAAGACGGATCCAAGGGGTCCTTTTTATAGCCTCAGCGCTAGCGCCTGCGCTAGTTCTACCGCCGGCGCTATCCATATTAGGACATATTCTGCGCGGCAGAATCTTCAATCCGAGGAAACATTTCTCTCTTGCCTTTTGTGCTCCGCGCTACCGCCTGCGCTATCGGATACCGCCAGGTGCTAGCTCCTTTTATATGTGCTCCTGGAATTGCGCTAATCATCGCAAGCGCCGGGCGCTAGGTACTACCTCCTGCGCTAGTGGGAATGTTGGATTTGATGGCTCAAATTTGGGGGCAACCTTCTTACATTATCCTTGAGTCATGTGGACTTGTTTTCCTGCACACTTAAACACACAAGATCAAATTTACATAGGATTTGTTATTCTCAAACCTAGGAGATACGGAAGACCATGTTCCAACAAACTCCCCCTTTTGATAATTACAAATCCATTAATGATAAATTAAAGCATTAATATATAAGCATGATGAAACTTACTTGTGTGTGTGTGAGAGTGATGACTTAGGATAATTGTCGATTTTAGCATTTAGAATTGCTCCCCCTAAATACATGCTCCCCCTAAATGAATGCTCCCCTAATATGTAAGTTATCATCTTAATTAATCATGTTAGTTTTCCATTTTGATAGCGGATTATATTTATCATGTTAGTTCTCCCCCTTTTGTTATTAGCAAAAGTGGGTAAGGAAACAAAACACAGAAAAGTTTTGATTAGAAGATAAAGACATGATCGAGCTTTTAGAGAGAAGGAAATAATAAGGAGTTTTAGAAATATCAGAGTTTTTAACAATATAACATTTTCCAAGTATTATCATGTTGGTTCATCCCCTTTATATAAGAGTTTTAAGCATACAAAGGTAATGATTTCCAAATAACCAATCTACCTAGATAATATTTCTACACCCTAGCCCCGTACTAAGTGGCGGATGGGCATGAGGAGCTGTATACATGTCGTAGGTTGGGGTGTTAGTCGCATATGCAAACATTAGAAAAAAAATTCAACCAAGCACTCTTTCCCCCTAGTGCCTCGCAAGGCCCCACTAGAACCCTCACCGGTTAAGGACAAGACATGACATAGAGGTCAGGTTATCTAATGTCTACAACCCTACGCTCCCGCTATGGTGAGATATGTAATCATGGATAATAATTATTGGAAACACTAAATATTTTAAATTTAGTGATAAGTTCATAGCCTATGGGTTTATATTTTTATATGAATTTTTAAAAACACTCACATGGCTATTTTAAAATCCATTAATGAATCAGAGTTTTTAATATAACAATATTTTCATAGAAATAAATTAGAGTTTTGAGCATAAAAAATATTATTGTTTAAAGCAACCAAGATAAAGTTTACCAAGCAAGTCTACCGCTTGTTGAAAGAAAGGAATGTTAAGATTCAAGTGAGGATGCGCTCAAAATAAAAGACTTTAAATAAGCATGAAACTTCAAGGTAAAACAATTATATGGTTATGATGCAGAAGACTTATCGAAATACAAGAAACATCTTATTGTAATCAATGATGTTCCATAAAAAGATATATGAGTTAAATTTCATAAAGAAGATGTTTTTGTAAATCATTGTTCAATTAAAATCTTTAAGTTTAACAATAAAGTAACCAAGCATGAAATAATGTTATCAAAAAGAAATTACTACAATGTTATTTTAATTCACAATTTCAAAACATACCAAATATTGTAGAAAGCATGCTAGGTTATCTAGTGCATTTCATAAATAAAGAGTAGTATAGAATTAGCATTAGGATCCAATACTCATGAGAAGAAGTGTTATGGAAGATAATGATGTGCATATAAGTGTATTTTTGAATTGAGTAAACAAATGTTTTAATCAAAAATACAAAAAATATGTAAAGTAAAAAGCACAATAAAACACAAATAGTTTTACTTCCACAAACTTCAATGCACAAAAACATGTACAACTACCAAGGTGCTTTGCACACAGAATGCTCATTAAGACTTATCAGGGTGCAAAGTAGTGCCTGGCGGATCACATATTTTATTTTATTTTAATGTTGAGACTAGTAATCCGGTGTACGTAAGAGTAAGTGGTTTTTATTTTGAAAGAAAGATTAGGTTTGCACAAGACACTTTACTATTCTTTCCAAGGTGCTCAACCTCACAACGCTTATTAAGACTTATCAGGAGGTTCAAGTAGTGCTTGGTGGAGTTATCTTTGTCACTATATTTTATGATTTTTGTTTTGTACAAAGTTCTCTGAATACACTTGTTTTGCAAATCAATATAATTTATGAAAACATAACCACTTTTCTTAACTTTTAAAAGTGCAAATAAAGGTAGTGTAGGTAAGTTACTTGTCCAATTTTAATTCATTGTACTATTACAAAACATACACAAGCATTCTTAGATTAAGAAATATATGTAGACAATGCCAAAATAAGTGAGTGAATAAATATCATTATCAAACATAAAATATTTACTCATACTTAGAGGCATGCTAAGCTTAGGTTCTACACAACTTTTACAATACAATTTTATGCACAAATGTGTAGATATATCAAAGCATGATAAAAACAATGTTCAACGTAGTTTGAAGGAACGAATTGTACATTGTAGAAGGTCTAAAAGATGGGTTAAATCATGCTTGATTTTCAATGAAGTCCATACATTATTTTTTTTTATAGTTTTATATTTTTGTATTGGATTTTTGCATAAAAAATAGACTTTAAACAAATGACAAAAAACAAAAAGGCAAAACATAATTTTTTTTTTAATTTGGCTTTTGTATTTTTGTATTTGATTTTTCAAAAATGAAATAAAATCAGAAGTGCAAAAATAAATAGTACATATAGATTAATATATTTTTAAAAAATTCAAAATTTTACAATTACAGAAAACAAATAGGCGCGCTAGCGCAGGCATTAGCGCTAGCGCGGGAAACAATACAAGATTTTTGATGATTTTGAAATTTTTAATTGTTGATTATAATTAAGTGTCCTAATAGTAGTTTCATGCAAAAATTTTAGATTTTTAGGAGATGTTTTAGATGGTTAAAAATTGCAAAATTGCGTTTATGAATGTTTTTTAACTCAGAGACCTAGAATGAAGTGATGATTTTATTTGATTTGATATCAAGATGATTCAAAGGACTAAACTATAAATAAATCACAATACACACATAATACACCAACCATGGTATGTAATTATAATATCAATTGTCATCAATTATTACATCAATTATAATTCACATAATTGTGATAGAAATAATTATTTTTAGAAGACTTTTGATATGACTTATGATATATGATGTTAGAGAATTTTAGCAAAGGACATCAATAGATCATGGTGGTGCTTGGGAATTCAATATTCATTATGAAGGTAAATGCTTTTAAAACTTTTTAGTGATTTTCTTTTAATTAAGAATTTTGAATATATATATGTGTGATTTTTGATAGGTGAACAATAGTGATGGTTTAGATCATGTTTGACATCAAGGAGTGAACACAATATAATTTTTTATTGTGAACAAAGACAACCATATTGAAAGTTGAGCTTTTATTTAGATCTTGAACTTTCTTCTAGATCATGTTATTTCTCTAAACCACTTGTTGGTGAAGGCTAAAAAGCTTAATAGCCTAATAACTGGATTTAATTTGAAATATCTTATAGAAAATTTATAGTTAAATTTATATGAATACTATATGATATTTATGGGTAATGATTTTAATAGTAATAGATTGGTCATTTATAAATGAAAAAAAATACTTGACTTTTACTTTTGATTTACTTTGATTTGCACACTTCATTTAGGATTTAGGGGACAAAGTCAAAATTTCAAATATTATATTAGATGACCATGAAATGGTTGCTTACAAAGAAAAAAAAATAGAAAAGACATTAAAGCACGTCATGAAGTAAAAATTTGTATATTTCAATTTGAAAATATTCTACTTCATGCAATTGGATGATACAAGTAGATGAGAGATTTGGGTATCCAAGGGGATCCAAGTGTAACAGTTCCTTTAGGTACCCAAATATAGCGTGATAATTTTTGGGGAGACAAAAATGAATGAATTCTTTCAAGTGGAGTTAATGTTTCATTTTTTATTTTGGGTCTCCATTCATATTTTGATTTAATATTATGCATCAAATTTCCATATTCATTAAACTTAGGTTTAAAATAATAATCACTTTTGAAATTATATTTCATAGGAAATTTGTGCACATTAGAATTTAATTTGGGAGATACATAATGTGGGTTAGAATTCATTATGTTTGTGTGATTAAACATTCTATTAGGTTCATGTTTAATATGTTTTAACATACTAGTAGAAGTTTTACACAAGTTTGATGATAAACTAGAAATAAGATATTTAAAATTATTTAATCCTTTTTGAAAGAGTGATTTTAAAGATTTTATTTTATGAGAGAGAATATTATTTTCGTTTATCAATTTTTCGTTATGTTCTTTTGAAATTAAAAGTTCTTTTTCTAAATCCTTGAATTTTTCTTTAATATTATTATAATCAAAATAAGGTGTATAGTTTTCAAATGAAAAGCATGATTGAGATTCAAATACATCCTTTTTGGATTCTTCATTCACATTTGCTTTCAAAGTTTTATTTTCTAAACGTAATCTCTTATTAGCAATTTTTAATTTCTTCATTCTACGTTTAGCAATTTTTTGTATATGAAAATAAGAAAAAGAATTAGACTTTCTTACAACGCAATCAGAAGAGGCAAGATGTGAACATGACGTTCCTTTGTTGTCTTCTAGGCTTTCCTTCTTTATAGATGAATTTTCATCTTCTCTTGATGAATTGCTCTCTTTGGCTAAGTCAATTTCCATGATTTCCATAGTTTTGCTACAAGAGAGATTTTCTTGAATAATTGTGGATGCTTGTATGTCCTTCTTTTCCTGTGTTTGTTCCATACCTGCAAGAGGAAGATCATAAGTTATCTCAAGAAAATTCCACATCTCGTATGCAGTAGGAAAAGTATGAATGAGTTTGGAAATATTCTGATCTAACGCACAAAATAGACTATTCATAGATTTTACATTGAAAACCATTTCGTTTTTATTTAATATGCTAGGTGGCTTTTTAATAGTAATATTCCAAACTTTTTCATCTAAAGCTTTAAGAAAATTTTCCATTAATATTATTCATCCTTTAAATTTTCTTCCTTCAAATAAAGGTGGTGCTAGTGATTTTCCTTCTTCATAAAAATTTGCCCCACTAATAGAAGCGAGATCATGAGATGCCATTATTCCTGGTTGTTAAGCCGATTGGAATAAAACCGCTCTAATACCACTTGTTGGATCGGTAGGCGCCCTTAGAGGGGGGTGAATAAGGGTTTTAAAAACTTATATTATATTTTGAAATACTTGCTTATGATAAGAGATCAAAATAGTGATTTTGAATAAAGATCTAAATTGTTTTATAATAAAGGAGAGGATAATAAACAATTTAGAGAAATGCAGAACAAATCAATTTTATTACACAAAGAGAGACTTGATTATTATTAATAAAATTGATTACAAAATTTTGATTTCAATGACGCTAGAAATCAAAGCGAAATATGAAAAACTCTTTTTGTTTTCTATACCGACTCGTATCCCCACGAACCGGTTGGCTTTAGCCGATCCTTCCATGGATACTGCCTCAAGCCGCTCTAGCCAACCCTTCCCCGGATATGGCCTCGAGCACCCCCTAGACCTACACCCTAGACCTAGTTGCCAACACGAGGCGAATTTCTGCCCTAAGTCCTACCCAGACCTAGTCTCCAACACGAGGCGAGTTTACTAAACGATTACTAGAAAAGATGTGAAATAAAAAGACAATAATATAAAAACTCCCTCTATGTGGATCTCTTGGAGAAGTAGACGAAGACCCGCAGAGTATGATCGTAGTCCATGCGGTCTTTCGTCACGATGATGACGTGTGTTGAAATCTTCTCCACGGATCTCCTTAAGCCTTCATGGATTTTTGGGAGTATCTCTCTGAACCTTCCTCTATATGATGTGGCACGAAGCTCTGGAAATTGGGAGTAGGAGAGGATAAAGAAGACGGATCTGAGGGGTCCTTTTTATAGCCTCAGCGCTAGCGCCTGTGCTAGTGCTACCGACGGCGCTATCCCATATTAGGACATATTCTGCGTGGCAGAATCTTCAATCCGAGGAAACATTTCTCTCTTGCCTTATGTGCTCCGCGCTACCGCCTGTGCTATCGGATACTTCCAGGCGCTAGCTCCTTCTATATGTGCTCCCGGAATTGCGCTAATCATTGCTAGCGCTGGGCGCTAGGTACTACCGTCGGCGCTAGTGGGAATGTTGGATTTGATGGCTCAAATTTGGAGGCAACCTTCTTACGTTATCCTTGAGTCATGTGGACTTGTTTTCCTGCACACTTAAACACACAAGATCAAATACACATAGGATTTGTTATTCTCAAACCTAGGAGATGCGGAAGACCATGTTCCAACACATATTGTATTTGATGAAATCTATTTTGTCTCAAGGTTTGTACAGGGAGATGATATTCCATACAATGGAATAGGTTCAAAGGTGTGCTAATTAATCAGCTGAGAAAGCGTCCTTGTCTCAGCTGAACCGCTGAGACGAGGATAGGTGCCGATGAGAAGCAGCATATCTCTGCTGAGTTGCAGATTGACAGAACTGCTGAGACTGAAAGCTGTCTCAGCCCAACAGCTGAGACTGAAAGCTGTCTCAACCCAACCGCTGAGACAGATTCAGATATTGAAGAAACATGTGGCACGACTCACCTTTGGCGCAAACAACTGTAAAGGGAGATTATAGTCAATCATCTGGTCCCAAGGTGTCAGAGCTTTCCCTTGAGTGCCGTTGGAGATGTGCATAGTGTAAAAGAAGAATTTAGGGCACTTTTGAAGGCATGGTCAAGTGCTAAACAAATTAACAACTGTTCCATTGACGACCTAGAACTTCTTCTTCTCCTCCTGCTCACTGATCAAGCAAGAAGAGACTGAGAGAAAAAGGTTGCTCTTCTACAAGAAGGAGCAAGGTGATCTTTCATCCTTCAACTGAAGTGGAAGATCAGATAGTAGCTGGCTCACAAAGCATCATTCAATCAAGCTACTAGAAAGAACTTGTTGTGCTAGAACTACAGAAGATACCTTCTCTGTGTTGTCTGTTGTTGTAAGCACAAACACTCTTTTACTGTAGGGCCATTTGGCCTGAGTTTGTAGGGTTGTTAGGCCTGAGATTGTAGGACTGTTAGGCCTGAGATTGTAGGGTTGTTAGGCCTGAGATTGTAGGGCAGTTAGGCCTAAGGTTGTAGGACCACGAGGTGGTCTGAGTTGTAGGAGGAGGATTCCTCTGAGGTGGGGCTGCTGTGCCTGAGGTAGGGTTTGGGAAAACCTGAGAGATCCTGTGGGATCTGTGTTGTAGGTTCTTGGAGCTGAGATTGGAGAAGTTGGTCTTGTCTAACACTTGTTAGAAAGGTGAAGGGGGAAAGTGGACTACCCATAGACACAGTCTTGGGGAACCACTATAACCACTTGTGTTCTTTCTTGGTTTGCTTGATTACTAGCTTAGAATAGTTTTAACTATCTATATCATCTAAGTAAAAATCAAAATACCTATTCACCCCCCCCCCCCCTCTAGGTGAATTAGATCATATACCTATAATCTATCAAGGTCCGCCGCGGCACACTCCTCCCTTGTCACATGATAGATCGAGAACATCTGGAACAGCCTTATGAGACCCTTGACCTTTTACAAGTACCGCTGAAGAGTCGACTCTTTTACCTCGAACTCCCCCCTAACCTGGCAAGCCACCACCATGGAGTCCGTCGAGACCTCCACCTCTTGCACACCCAACTCCCGGGCCAGCCACAGGCATGCTATCACTGCCTTGTACTCGGCCTGGTTGTTGGTGAGAGGGAAGTGAATATTGATTGCCTGCTCGATCCTTGTCCCTTGGGGGATTACCAAGACCACTCCTCCCATGAAGGAATGTTTTCCTGAGGCCCCGTCGACCAACATCCTCCAGTCCACTAGGTTGGGTAGCTCAGACTCCTCCACCTCAGTCACATAGTCCGCCAAAAAGTCTGCCACCGCTTGGGCCTTTATGGACAACCTGGGCACATACGAGATATCGAATTCACTTTGTTCCACTGACCACTTGGCCAGCCTTCCCGAGTGCTCCACCCCTTCCATGATTTTGCGAAGGGGATGGTCGGTCACCACCTTGATCAGGTACGCTTGGAAATAAGGCCGGAGTTTTCGGGCCGACACCACCAAGGAGAAGGCCAGCTTCTCTAGGATGGGGTACCAAAGCTCCGCCTTCCTCAGTACTCGACTAACATAGTAGATTGGGAGTTGCCTCCTGCCTTCTTCCCAGACCAGCACTGAACTTACTGCCTCGGGTCCTACCCCCAGGTACAGGGACAAGTCCTCTCCCTGTCTCGACCCTTGCAGCAATGGAGCTTGGATCAATTGTTCCTTTAGCGCTTGAAAAGCCTTCTCACACTCAGGGGTCCATTCAAACTTTGGTTCCCCCGTAGCACCTTAAAGAAGGGTGTACACTTCTCTCCCGCCTTTGAGAGGAACCTACTAAGCCTGGCCAACATCCCCGTTAGCCGTTGAACCTCCTTCGCATTCCTTGGTGACCCCAAC
Source organism: Dactylorhiza incarnata (assembly GCA_033032865.1). Lineage (NCBI taxonomy): Eukaryota > Viridiplantae > Streptophyta > Magnoliopsida > Asparagales > Orchidaceae > Dactylorhiza > Dactylorhiza incarnata. The sequence goes on from JAWHQI010000068.1 coordinate 9,728,112, forward strand.
TCTATGATGACCTTAACTTTGTCTGGATTAGGCTCCACTCCCGCTGTGGTGAGCAAGTGGCCTAGAAATTTCCCTCGGCTGGCCCCGAAGACACACTTATGGGGGTTGAGCTTCATCTTGAGTTTTCTCAACGTCTCGAAGGTTTCCTCAAGGTCACGGAGGTGGGACTCAATGCCTCGACTTTTCACCACGAGGTCATCAACATAGACCTCTGGTTCCTCCCCTTTTGTTTTCGGAAGACCCTGTCCATCATCCGTTGGTACGTTGCCCCTGCGTTTTTCAACCCGAAGGACATCATTTTGTAATAATAGCACCCATCCCCCGTGATGAAAGAGACATCCTTGACATTGGGAGGGGGTGCATGTGGATTTGACGGTAATCTGAAAAAGCATCTAAAAAAGACATTACAGAAAAACCTATGGCTGAGTCAACCAGTGTGTCGATTCGGGGAAAGGGGTAGCAATCCTTGGGGCATGATTTATTAAGTAAAGAAAAGTCAGCGCACATTCTCCACTTACCTCCCCCCTTCTTTACCATAACCACATTGGAGACCCAGCATGGGTACTGGATCTCCGATACAAACCTTGTGTTGGAACAACACTATTTCTGATTTGGGCTTGAATCACTATCTGTTGACTAGGATAAAGTTGAACCCAATGTATAGTCAATGGATCAAGAGTTTAAGATGTTAGAACTCAAGAAAGTATTCAGTTTCTGCGTTCGACGAACTCCATACTGCGTTAGACGAACGGCTTGCTCTCTGCGTTCGACGAACGACTTACACTTTGCGTTCAACGAACGGTTTACATTTTGCGTTCGACGAACGGCTTGATTCTATCTCAGCATCTCAGTGGGTCAGTCTCAGCGGTTGACGAATAGTCTCAGCGGCTCAGCGGTCGAATAAATTATCCAGTCTCAGCAGTCGATGGTTTTATTCAGTCTCAACGGTCGACGATTTTGCTCAGCTCAGCGGTCGACGAATTCGTCCATTCGACGAACTCAATCTGCGTTCGATGAATATCTTCAGATCGACAAACTCATCTCTGTGATTGACGAATCTAATTCTGTTCGACGAATTTCAATCTCAGATCGATGAATTTTTCTGACTGCAGATTTAATTTCAGAAGATCGGTTAATTTCTCTGAACTCATATCGTCTACATCAACAGATCTATATTCCAGATAAGATAATATTTCTGTCATACTTATTATATTCCTTTCTATTCTCTTCTTCCGAGATTATAGCCGTTGACATTTAATGGAAAAGGAATATTTCACGGAAAAGGAATTAAGTATTCTGCAGAATCATTTTGGTTACCTTTGCAGTCCCAAGAAGGATTTATTACAGATTATTCTATTCCTTTCTCAGATGATTTGAATTTCAAATCATAGATATAATCTAAAAGGAATAAGGAAGAAGCAGAAGTAATAGATTATTACACGACAGCATTACAGAACATATCACATATAACTGTACAGGAAACAGAAAGAGGAAGAGGAATTCAGTAGAGAAACATTTGCCGGAAGAAGAAAGAAAAAGCTAACAGATCTTCTTCTTCCTCAAGCAGCATTCATACACTGAGAACTTCAACACAAATCATTCTCTCAGTCTCTACTGCAAGATCAGATCTTCAAAGAGCAACAATAATCTTAGGAACTCATTCTCTCAGATTCATCAGCTACAGGAAGATCAGTACATTCAAGAGAAAGCTCCAGCCATCTACTGTCAAACATTTTATATCAGACAGAGGAGCTTTCCAACATCATCAATTCACTAGAGTCTTCTCTCAGAATATTGACAGAGAAGAACTTCATAACCCTTTTTTACCTTATCTTGTAAAGGGTTATAACTCCCTTCAAAAGTTAACCCCTTGGTGACAGGGCACCTGAACAAAAACCTGTGGTAGGGTTTGAGCATCTGATCAAAAGCTCACTTGGTGTGTGGACACCTGATCAAAAACCCCTTAGTGATAGGGCACCTGATCAAAAACCTAGTGGATCCTACCAAGTGTGGTAGAAGAGTAGACGTACCCAGGTTTATTAGGGAACTACTATAAAAATCCTTGTGTCTTCTGTGTTGTGATTTTCTGTGTGTTGTGTTGTGTGATATGTTTTTATTTATTTTATAACTCACTCTGTAATACACATATAAATAACACTATTTTAATTCCGCTATAAAATTTAGTGAAAAGTTTTTAATACTCTATTCACCCCCCCCCCCCTCTAGAGTAAATCTAAGATCTGTCCTTACCTTCAGTTGGTATCAATGCGTGGTTGATTATATCAATCACTTTCAAAGCATGTCAATTGACTTTCAATTGGTATCAGAGGGTTGTTGATTATTTACAGGCTAATACCTGAATCATAAAGATCAATTAGATCTTATTTTATTCTAGAGTTTTATTTTTTTCTAAAAACTCATGGCACAAAACATAGAATATTCTAGCACAAGACCTCCTATGTGCAATCTAAGTAAGTTTGCACTATGGAAGGCAAGGATTAGATTATACATGAACTCTATTGATGAAGATATTTTCAATGTCATTTTGACAGGACCTTCAACTTCATCAACATCAACAGATGCTCAAAAGATGCTGAAAAGTGTTGATGCCAAGGCTATGGACATATTAGCTCAAGCAATGTCAAATGGCATTTATCAAAGAGTTGTTGATTGCATTTCAGCAAGAGACATCTGGAACTCCATCATAAGGATGGTAGATGAATCTTCTTCCACCTCAAGTGATTCAGATCCAGAATCATCATCTAGTTCAAGTGAAGAAGAAGAAGAACAAAAAGCTATAGAATTCTGCATGATGGCCATATATGGGTCAAACCACAACTCAGATGCAGAATCTGAATCTGATGAAAATGAGGTAATTTCAAGTTTTGATTTTACTCCTAAACAATGCAAATCAAATTTTAAATTACCATGTACAGATTTAATAAAATCTGAGAAAGAAATCACATCTTTCAGAAAAGAGGTAACAGAAATAACCAGTGTAACTTCTGAAAATAATAATCTTAAAGAAGATTTAAAAATATCAAAAGAACAAATTATTTCTTTGAAAAATAATTCAATTAAAGCTGAAATCTTTGAACTAACTCTTAATAAGAAAAATATCAAAATAATGAATATCACAAGCACTAAAAATGCCAGATTAAATGGCAGCAAACATAGCTTAGGATTTTCAACTAATCTATCTCATATTCTAAAGAAAAATCCTCTAACTACATCTATAAATCCTGTCTCTGCAAAAGAAAAGAAAATAGCAAAAGACTTAATAAAAATTGTTAATATTTTGTGTGTTCAACAAAATTCGTCGAACCAAGATCGACGAAATCAAATGACTTCGTCGAACACTGATCGACGAAAGCCGAACACAAAAATTAAACATAATTTTCATGTGAACAGAGCTCAATAAATCAGAGTTCAATGAACTCTAAACACAGAGAATAAATATAATTATTCCTTAATCAGAGATCAACGAAATCACTGCACTTTGTCGACCCGAGATCGACGAAATCAGAATAGTTTATCAAACATATATCCTAATGATTATCAAGAAAAATTTAAATTGGTATCAAACATATATTTTAATGATCATAAAAGAAAACTTTCAATTGGTAATACACTTATCAGATACAAAGCTAAATATCAATTCACTTTCAATTTGGTAATACCTTAACAGATAAGGCCAATATAATTAACTATAAGGCAATACTTAAACCTATTATAAATCTTTTAATTCCAATTGTAATTAATCAAAAAGTTATAAGATTCACTTAAATTTTTCTTATCTTAAAAACAAAGTCAGATAACTTCATGTTCTAACAAACTTTCTCAGGTCCATCAAGATTTGAGTTGTTTTACCCAGAAATCGGCGATCCCCTCCGAGCTAACTTTTTCAGGTATTGCGGTATTTTCGGAGATCCGGGCCGATCTCGCTACTCCGGGGGGCGATCTCGTCGAAACCAGGCGGTCTCGCAAAGGGGAGGTCGCCCCTTCCGGGCGACCTCGCAGAGGGAGATCGCCCCTCCCGGGCGATCTCGCAGAGGAGAGATCGCCCCTCCTGGGCGATCTCGCAGGGAGATCGCCCCTCCCGGGCGATCTCGCAGCAGGGAAGGTCGCCCCTTCCGGGCGACCTCGCAGAGGGAGATCGCCCCTCCCGGGCGATCTCGCAGAGGAGAGATCGCCCCTCCCGGGCGATCTCGCAGCAGGGAAGGTCGCCCCATCCGGGCAACCTCGCAGAGCGAGATCGCCCCTCCCGGGCGATCTCGCAGAGGAGAGATCGCCCCTCCCGGGCGATCTCGCAGGGAGATCGCCCCTCCCGGGCGATCTCGCAGCAGGGAAGGTTGCCCCTTCCGGGCGACCTCGCAGAGGGAGATCGCCCCTCCCGGGCGATCTCGCAGAGGAGAGATCGCCCCTCCTGGGCGATCTCGAAGGGAGATCGCCCCTCCTGGGCGATCTCGCAGCAGGGAAGGTCGCCCCTACCGAGAGACCTCGCAGAGGGAGATCGCCCCTCCCGGGCGATCTCGCAGAGGAGAGATCGCCCCTCCTGGGCGATCTCGCAGGGAGATCGCCCCTCCCGGGTGATCTCGCAGCAGGGAAGGTCGCCGCTTCCGGGCGACCTCGCAGAGGGAGATCGCCCCTCCCGGGCGATCTCGCAGAGGACAGATCGCCCCTCCCGGGCGATCTCGCAGCAGGGAAGGTCGCCCCTTCCGGGCGACCTCGCAGAGGGAAATCGCCCCTCCCGGGCGATCTCGCAGAGGAGAGATCGCCCCTCCTGGGCGATCTCGCAGGGAGACGCCCCTCCCGGGCGATCTCGCAGCAGGGAAGGTCGCCCCTACCGGGCGACCTCGCAGAGGGAGATCGCCCCTCCCGGGCGATCTCGCAGAGGAGAGATCGCCCCTCCGGGGCGATCTCGCAGGGAGATCGCCCCTCCCGGGCGATCTCGCAGCAGGGAAGGTCGCCCCTTCCGGGCGACCTCGCAGAGGGAGATCGCCCCTCCCGGGCGATCTCGCAGAGGAGAGATCGCCCCTCCAGGGCGATCTCGCAGCAGGGAAGGTCGCCCCTGCCGGGCGACCTCTCAGAGGGAGATTGCCCCTCCCGGGCGATCTCGCAGAGGATAGATCGCCCCTCCCGGGCGATCTCGCAGCAGGGAAGGTCGCCCCTTCCGGGCGACCTCGCAGAGGGAGATCGCCCCTCCCGGGTGATCTCGCAGAGGAGAGATCGCCCCTCCTAGGCGATCTCGCAGGGAGATCGCCCCGCCCGGGCAATCTCGCAGCAGGGAAGGTCGCCCCTTCCGGGCGACCTCGCAGAGGGAGATCGCCCCTCCCGGGCGATCTCGCAGAGGAGAGATCGCCCCTCCTGGGCGATCTCGCAGGGAGATCGCCCCTCCCGGGCGATCTCGCAGCAGGGAAGGTCGCCCCTTCCGGGCGACCTCGCAGAGGGAGATCGCCCCTCCCGGGCGATCTCGCAGAGGAGAGATCGCCCCTCCTGGGCGATCTCGCAGGGAGATCGCCCCTCCCGGGCGATCTCGCAGCAGGGAAGGTCGCCCCTTCCGGGCGACCTCGCAGAGGGAGATCGCCCCTCCCGGGCGATCTCACTCCGGAGGATCTTAGTCCTATGCTGACTCTATTTTATGTGGTCTGTTCAGGTAAGCAGGTCCAGTCCAGACGATCTCAGCGGTCTCAGCAGACGATCTCAGCGGTCTCAGTAGCGGTCTCAGGCGGTCTCAGCAGTTCCGGGCAGCCCGCTACTTTCCAGATCTGCCCGTTCGGGCAGGCCCCTGCGTCTATAAATAGAGGGGTAGGGGTACCAGTTGGAGGACCTTTGGAGAGCTTCCAGTCCCAGTGAGTGGTTTGAGCGGTCTCAACTTTGAGTGACCGCTGAGACCTCTCTGATCTCCCTTCAGGCCCCTTTTTCTTCATGTTTTATGCTGTTTCTTTCATACTTTTCTATTGTAACCTCAGCTGTAACTCAAGCTTTATATCAATAAAATAGCCTTTCCTTCAGCTCAAAGTAACCAGCCACCCAACAGTCTCACCCCCCATCCCTCAGTTTCAGCGATCGTGGAGTTGGTACATTTTTGGTGCCAACATGAGTATTCTACTCTAGTTGCATTGATCAGAAATGATCATGGCACTGAGTTTTGAGTCTCTTCTGATGAGAGAATTCTGTAAGAAGGAAGGTATCAGGCAATGTTTTTCTGAGAAGATAAAAATTCCTTAGAATCCATTAACAGTTGTAGCAATTCATCATATTAATAGAATCCTATTGAAACAAAATCTAGGATATTTTACTTCTAATAAAGCATAAAGGGTTTATAACAAATCCTCTCTTAAAATAGATGAGTCCATGCATTGTTGAAAATAACCTATTAAATGAGGAGAGGAACACCACCTCCACTAGAGACACTTTGCAGGTACAATGACAATCTTACATCCTTCCCTACCTCCATCAAATGTCCCTTCTTCTAGGGGCCTAGCTTCAGGCCTTCCTGAAACTAGGCAGGGGGAGAAGTTCTATGAAGAAGCTCCATATAATGCAGTTGCTCAGGGGGGGGGGATGTTCTATGAACTAGGCAGGGGGGGAAGCTGAAGAAGCTCCAGTCTCAGGGGGAGATGCTTTATGAAAGGGAGAGATGCTTTATGAAGAAGCTACATATATTGCAAATTTCAGATGCAATATTTGCTCCAGCTTAATGCAAATTCAGATAAAGTTTTCATGTTCATGTTCAGATTCAGATACAACTTTTGATATAGAAGAAGCAATAGATTCAAAGCAGATTCAGTATCAGTTATTGTTATAGCTCAACTAATTAGAATTCAGAAAAATCAGAGAAAGACAATATCAGAATTCAAAATTCAGAAAGCAGAATTCAGAGAAATTCAAAGGTTCTATTTATTTGTTTTTATTAGTTTTATTTTCAATGTAATTCTCAAAACTCAGAGTATCATATTTTTATATCTGATGAAATATTTACAACCTATCAGATATATATATGCTCTATTGTTTTGTTGTTTGTTTTGTTATTCAAAATTTTTGTCAAATAGTGTCCTAACCAAAATAGGGGGAGATTGTTGGAACAACCCTATTTCTGATTTGGGCTAGGATCACAATCTGTTGACTTGGATAAAGTTGAGCCCAATGTATAATCAATAGTTCAAGAGTTTAGGCTGTTATAACTCAAGAAAGTATTCAGGTTCTGCGTTCGACGAACTCCATACTGCGTTAGACGAACGGCTTGCTCTCTGTGTTTGACGAACGACTTACACTCTGCGTTCGACGAACGGTTTACATTCTGCGTTCGACGAACGGCTTGCTTCTATCTCAGCGTCTCAGCGGGTCAGTCTCAGCGGTCGACGAACAATCTCAGCGGCTCAGCGGTCGACAAAATTATCCAGTCTCAGCGGTCGACGATTTTATTCAGTCTCAGCGGTCGACGATTTTGCTCAGCTCAGCGGTCGACGAATTCCTCCGTTCGACGAACTCAGTCTGCGTTCGATGAATATCTTCAGATCGATGAACTCATCTCTGAGATCGACGAATCTAATTCTGTTCGACAAATTTCAATCTCAGATCGATGAATTTTCTGACAGCAGATTTAATTTCAGAAGATCAGTTAATTTCTCTGAACTCAGATCGTCAACAGCAGCAGATCTATATTCCAGATAAAACAAGATTGCTGGCTTACTTATTATATTCCTTTCTATTCTCTTCTTCCGAGATTATAGCCATTGACATTTAATGGAAAAGGAACATTTCACGAAAAAGGAATTAAGTATTCTGCAGAATCGTTTTGGTTACCTTTGCAGTCCCAAGAAGGATTTAATACAGATTATTCTATTCCTTTCTCAGATGATTTGAATTTCAAATCATAGATATAATCTAAAAGGAATAAGAAAGAAGCGGAAGTAATAGATTATTACACGACAGCATTACAGAACATATCACATATAACTGTACAGGAAACAGAAAGGGAAGAGGAATTCAGTAGAGAAACATTTGCAGGAAGAAGAAAGAAAAAGCTAACAGATCTTCTTCTTCCTCAAGAAGCATTCATACACTGAGAACTTCAACACAAATCATTCTCTCAGTCTCTGCTGCAAGATCAGATCTTCAAAGAGCAACAATAATCTGAGGAGCTCATTCTCTCAGATTCATCAGCTACAGGAAGATCAGTACATTCAAGAGAAAGCTCCAGCCATCTACTGTCAAACATTTTATATCAGACAGGAGCTTTACAACATCATCAATCCACTAGAGTCTTCTCTCAGAATATTGACAGAGAAGAACTTCATTACCCTTCTTTACCTCATCTGTACAGGGTTATAACTCCCTTCAAAAGTTAACCCCTTGGTGACAGGGCACCTGAACAAAAACCTGTGGTTGGGTTAGAGCACCTGATCAAAAGCTCACATCGTGTGTGGACACCTGATCAAAAACCCCTTGGTGATAGGGCACCTGATCAAAAACCTAGTGGATCCTACCAAGTGTGGGAGAAGAGTCGACGTACCCAGGTTTATTAGGGAACTACTATAAAAATCCTTGTGTCCTCTGTGTTGTGATTTTACTGTGTGTTGTGCTGTGTGATTTGTTTTTATTTATTTTATAACTCACTCTGTAGTACACATATAAATAACACTATTTTAATTCCGCCATAAAATTAAGTGAAAAGTTTTTAATACTCTATTCACCCCCCCCCCCCCCCCCCCTCTAGAGTAAATCTAAGATCTAACCTCACCTTCAATTGGTATCAAAGCGTGGTTGATAATATCAATCACTTTCAAAGCATATCAATTGACTTTCACCCTGCTTGTAGGAGCTTGCCCACCTCCTCTCGGATGGGCCCTTCCAGCTTGTCAACAATGGCTATCATCTTCTGTCGGATGGGTCGGATGCTGGGATCGAGGTTGAGGCGATGGCAAGCCACATCTGCATCGATGCCAGGCATCTCTGTCGCGCTCTAGGCGAAGACATCCACATTTTCCTGCACACAGGCTAGAATTTGCTTCTGCTCCTCTAGGCTGAGTTCCCCGCTGATCTTGACTTTTTCCACCACCCCTGCACGGGTGGTGACCTCGAGCTCCACAACCTTATCTACGGCCTCTAGCCGGGACTGCTCCCCCTAGTCACCCTTTTTCTCCTCGTTGTGAGCTAGCGCTTCGTCCTCCTCCTCCTTTCTCCCTTCCCAAACTTCCGTCAATTCTTCCGCCCCTCCTTCCCGGGCCTCCCCTTCCTCTTCTTTCCTCTCCCTCTCCTCCTCCATCTGCTATTTCCCCCTTTCTCTTGGTCGTGATCTTCTCCTACTCTCTCCTCCTCTACCACCATCATCACTTCCGCCCCTCCTTCGTGGGCCTCCCCTTCTTCTCCTCTCCTTTCTTCCTCCCACGCCTCCTCGAGCCTCGCTGGCTCCTCCATCTCCCGATCCCATTCTTCTGCCTCGGCCATCCAGGAGATGGTGTTCACGGCAGTCACATAGCACTGCCTGGCCACCTTTGGATCTCCTCTTATCCGGACTTAGACTCCTCCCGCATTGAACTTAAGGGATTGATGGAAGTTGGAGGGAACGCAGCGGAACGCACTGATGAGTGGCCGTCCAAAGATGGTGTTGTAGCTGTTGAGGGCATCCACTATGACAAAGCGATAATTCCTGGACTGCCCTACCAAGACTACATGGAGTCCCACTCCCCCTTCTACCTCCTTCCTCTCACCGGAGAACCCAAACAGCGGGCCATCCGAGGCCAACACCATCCGTTCCTCCACCTGCATCTCGTCAAACGCCTTCTTGAAGAAGACGTTGACCGAGCTCCCATTATTCAAAAGGATCTGGGAGATGGTGAAGTTCTCGATAGCGGTCTGAATGACCAACGCATCGCAGAATGGGTTTTCATGACCCGACATATCCTTCTGGGTGAACGAGATCTTCCCTGCTGGGGGAGGGGCTAGGGGCGTCGAAGCCATGCTACGACGATAAATGGTATGGAGGCTTGCCTTCAGGGTCACCTCAATCCCTACCCCCCCCCCCCATGGATCACCTCGATCCCACTCGGGTCCCCACGTCGACCCGATCTTCACTCCACTCGTCTTCCTCGTCCTGAGATAGGACCTCCTCAATCCTCACCGCCCGCTGCTCCCGAGGCGCCATTGCTCTGGCTCCCTTCACCTCCAAGAACTCTGGGCTGGTGGCCTTTGCGTGACCTTCCTCCTCGTGGAAGTCACAATAGGGCAACGCCGCCCCCTCCTCTCGGCCTTTACCCCTCTATTCCTCCTCCTAGGACCGGCTCCTCCGGCTCCCGCTCCTCATCCCCTTCCTGGTCTCCCTCGACCGACTGCCATTGCTTGCTAAGGCGGGTGGGGATGAGGTGGCCTCGGGCCCTGCCTCCATCCTAGCTAGTGGGGTCTTCCTTGGCCTCCTTGGAAGTTGCCCCCTCCCTGGTGGAAACCCCTTCCCGGGCCTTGCCTCCCCCTTCTTCCTTCCTCCACCCCACCTCCGGGGCTCTTGCCTCTTCTCTTCTCCTTGGTTCCGGATGTTTGACCTCCAGCTCGCTCAACCGTGCCAATCTCTTCGTGAACTCAGGGTTTGCTGCCTCCCCCTCTATATCCTCCGCCGCTCTCTCCATTAGCTCCTCAAAAGACAAAGGAGCCCTCCTCTTGAGGTCCATCTTGAAGAACACCTCCCGCAACCCTACTATGAAGGCAAGCTGAAAGGTGTACCTCGGCACCTCTTGGATGAGGAGGACCTCCACCTGGAACCAATCCACATAATGAGCTAACGACTCCCCCTATCTCTTCTTAATGTTGAATAGCGCCTCGGGGTCCTTCTTCCTCTTCTTCTAGGTAGAGAAATGCAGCAGGAAACCACGACGCAGATCCTCGAAGGCATAGATCGACCCCGAGGGAAATGGTGGAACCAGTCCCTTGCTTTCTCTTTCAGGGTGGTGGCAAAGAGTCGGCACTTGAAAGCGTCTGACATAGGTCTGATATAGAACATGCCTTTGAACCACTGCATGTGCTGAGTGGGGTCATCCTTGCCGGTGTATAACGTCATGGCCGGCTCACTGAACCCTTCGGGGAGTGGTGCCGAGAGCACCAACTCGCAGAATGGACTCCCCCTTCACACATCTGACTTGCTCCACTCGCCCCGTGAGCTCCCCGGGCGAACCGGCCCCTCCCGGTCTCGCACTCGTCGAGGGACCACTTGTCGGGATCCCACTGGCCGCGATCCCTCCTTCCGGGATGGCGCTCGCCTGGACCCCACCCGCACTCATCGGGCTGTGGAAAATCTCCCGCCCCGCTAGATCTCGCTCCGGCATCTGGGATAATGTCTTCTTCCATCGACTCTACCCCGGGGCACACTCGCCTACTCCAGCTGGAGGAGCCACCTGGGTGCAGGGGTTGCGAGACCCCTGAGGGCCATGGCGAGGGTACACTGGAAAGCCCCATGCAGGTCCCTCTTGAGGTCGGCCAGCATCTCCACCGTTGCTGGCGCGTCGGGTGGTGGCGAACCGCCGAAGTTCGCATCTCGCTCGTCGTCTCCCGCCATGTCTCTTCCTTAGAGTTTTCTTGAACTAGCTGCACTCCACGCTCACCGCACCAAAATGTTGAAACCAAGACTTGGTCTCTTGTGGAGTTCGGTCCCTCAAGGATGAGGGGCAACTAACCCTTACTGATTCTTCGGAAGGAACAGACCGGAGACTTAGAACTAGACACAGACCTTTGGTCGCAGCGAGGAGGTCCCACCACACACCCGGAAGATCTTAGAGCGCTTGCCCTCCCAAGTCAAAGCTGAGACTGGGCACCTTGGAGAGCCCGAGAGCTAAGCCAAGATAACCGAGGGAGGAAGAAGCTCATAAAACTGAGATTGGAATTCTCTCCAAAGGTGCCCTTCAAGGTCTATATATAGTTTTTCCAGTCCGGTCTGCTAATAGCGGGATTCCGCCTTACTCATTTACTATACACAGCTCAAATTGGTCTGCCAACAGCCAAACTCCGCTGTTTGGAGAGACTAATTGCAGACCACCAGGGGCTCCCAAGTAAAAACACCTCTGGACACCTACTGGGCGAGCCTCCCACAAGGGCCCCTCTCGCAAACTAAGAGGCCCGACTCGCTTGCCCTCATGCGAGCAACTAACGAGGGTCCAGGCCTGCTCGCCTTCCCGCGAGCAGCCAACGAGAGCCCAGCTCGCCCGCTTTCCCGCGAGCCTTCTTTGGGTCTCTGGCGAGAGCCCCCCTCTTGCTCCCCTCTCCTGGTGACTCAGTCTCTGCTCACCTCCTGGCGAATACTGGGGTTGTACAATAAAGGCGAGTAAAATTAGAAATAAATTTTGAAACACTAACATTAACAAAAGCACTAGAGGATTCGTCTAAATCTAAATTCCGATTAGTTTCTTCTATAAAATTTTCTACGTCGTCTACGCCCGTTAAAAGGTTCAAAGTCACGACGCAAGAAAACATAATGATGCAGGCTACGCTCTCCGACACGATCGCTACGAATACGCACGCGTTCCCTCTCATCAAGGAACTGGTCACGAACATATGGCGGAACGTCATCGCCATCAATCCTCCCCCACTTAAAATCACTCATCACCGATGAGTGGGACATCAACAAACACCTGTCAGACAAAGCAAAGGTCTGTGGAACCCTTGGAAATGCGTTAGGCAAATAAGGAGAAAAAGTTTCATCATCAACATTAGACGTACCTCCAGTAGTAACCGAAGAAGAGAACGAACCGGGCACAAGCTCACCCCCAACCCATTAGAAAATATAGTGGAACCAAATGGAGAGTCGGATAATTCAAGTGGTGGAGAAATATATGGCGTTAAATCCGAAACATTGAAATATGGGAGATTCCCCAATCAGTAGGTAACTCCAAAAGAAAAGCGTTTTCTCCTAATCGCTTTATGATTCAAAAAGGGTAGATCTCTCCCAACAAAAAGATGAGGTTCGCCAATCCTCTTCAAAAATTAAAAGAAATAGAAGATCGCACAAATCAGTCAAAGAAAACCACGATTATCCAAGTGACTCGAAGATCACGCCAAAATTTACCACCACAAGAAATTAACAAGAGGGAAAATCTCACGAGTAGAAATTTCGTTACCCCGCTTGAGATGGGATTATCCTCAAGCATGCACTCGCCCAAATCATTATTCTACGGATCCACCGGAACCGCGTCGAATGGAGAGAAACTCGTTCGCCTTGATTGCTTCACGCCGGATCTTGATTTCCCGGAACCACGGGACGTTCTTCTTCTTTCTTCACCTTTGGTCGAAACTTCCAAGAGGAGGAAGTATGAAGGGGGCGGCTATGAAAGAGGGCTGAAGTTTAAGTGAGGAAGAGAATAGGGGTAAGGAGAGGTGGTTGCCGACGGCCAAGATGAAGGAGACAAGAGAGGGGGCGGCCAAGAAGGGGGTCGAAATTCCTAGAAGGAGATAAAGAGAGGGGGCGGCTAGGAGAGAGTGAAAACAAAGAGGAGTTTAGGGTTGAAATTTTCTTATCATTCAATAGTAATAAATCTAATATAAGATGACCTTTTATAGGCTAGCCAACAAACATGGCTAAACGCAGTCTGAAATTAAAATCAAACATGAGCATGGCTAAACACAGTCCAAAATTAAAATAAAACATGGACATAAATAAAGTCCAAAATAAAAGACAAAGCTAGATAATATTTTAATTAATAATTATAATAAAATAATTATAATTATTAATTATTAATCTTGCGTCGTGAACGAAGGTTGTAACGGCGATGGCGTTCGTCATGACGGTGCGACAATACCGTTCTTCAAAATGGTTGGCACGGCGATGACGTACACCATGATTGTTGTTGCGGCATCGTCCATCCGAGTCTTCAAATGTAGTGTTGCGGCAGCGATCAAAATAATGCGTCGAGTCGGCGTCATCAAGGAACTGATCACGAACATATGACGAAATGTCGTCGCCATCAATCCTCCCCCACTCAAAATCACTCATCACCGATGAGTGGGATATCAACAAACACCTGTCAGACAAAGCAAAGGTCCGTGGAACCCTTGGAAATGCGTTAGACAAATAAGGAGAAAAAGTTTCATCATCAACATTAGACGTACCTCCAGTAGGAACCGAAGAAGAGAGAGAACGGGGCACAAGCTCACCCCCCAACCCATTAGAAAATGTAGTGGAACCAAACAGACAGTCGGTTAATTTAAGTGGTGGAGAAATATATGGCGTTAAATCCGAAACATTGAAAATAGGGGAGATTCCCCAATCAGTGGGTAACTCCAAAAGAAAAGCATTTTCTCCTAATCGCTTTAAGATTCGAAAAGGACCCACTCGCCGATTTGCTAACTTTTTTATGGTGCCCGAAGGCAACCGTTCAGGGATGAGATGCACCATAACCAAATCGCCAACTTTCAAGTGAGACGCTCTCTTATGTACGTTAGCATAAGATTGATAAGATGCGTATTGAGTAGCTAGCGTGTCCTTAATGTGCTTGTGAAATTATGAACGTGAGAGGCAAAGTCTTATGCAAATTGACTTGACTTATAAGATGAAGGTAACATAATCAAGTCAAGTGGCACTGGTGCCTTATAACCGTGCACTATTTCATTCGGCGATAAATCCATTGATCTATTTTTAGAATTATTATTCGCTAACTGAGCATGAGGAAAAAGTAAATCCCAAGTACCCATGTGGTCAGCTAAAATCATAGACACGTGTAGGTGAATGTGGTAAGCAACTGGAGGAAAAATATGCGCAACTGGACCAGATGAGTAAGTACATCGTGAAGAAACTAAGTCTAGGGGTACAGTCGCCACAGAATCATAATCGCTCACGACCGCCAACAAATCCGTAGACGGGCACTCAAAAACATTGTCAATCAAAGGTGGCGCGTAGTCAGATCTATGAAGGGTGGTGAAAAGACCGAGCACAAAATCTAACAACTATACAAAACATGTTCGACGGGACATGGCCAACGGAGGGGCTAGTAACATAGGCAAAACCAACTGGCTAGGACGCGACATAATAAAATCATGTCCTAAAAATTCTACAGGTCGAGTCCACGGGTCAGGAGGGAGGACCGACAAAATCGAACCTGACACAATTTCTAATTCATAATGAGCTTCAGGCAAATGTGATAACATCAACGAAATATTTTCCAGGTTCTCAACGCAAAGTCACCCAAAGTTAACCTTTCCTCGCAAGGTAAATCTTCCAATGCACTAGGTACGTCCTCCAAATCAGAATCATCAGACAAATCTAAAACCGGATCAGAGGGGAGGTCCTCTTTCATATCACTAGGGTAACCAATCTCCTCATCTTTGCTAAGTTCTTCCTTAATAACGACATCGCCCTCAGCGGTAGGCTCAGTCAAGGGCACATACTCAGTATTGTCAGAAGGTTCAAAAACTATATCAGGAAGTTCGGGAGGAGACATTCTCGATGCATTGTGTGTAGAAATTATGGGAGGAACCTCACTAACCGGAATACTCTCACCGCGCGGTCTCATGGCATCCCTAGCCGTAATGACAACTGAGTTCGAGTTAGTGGACCGGAACTTACCCTTATCTTTCAGGGATAACGGAGGGGGAGGTCCTAAGATGCACTTGGCCTTCTGAAAATAACGAGACTTGGACTTATGAGCAAGATGCTTCTCAATATCCAACGCGACATTATAGGCGGTGCTTAAATCTGTGTGTTCATAACGAAGGAGTATACCTTGAATGTCAGGGTTAAGCCCCCTACGAAACCGTGAAAGGGTGACCTCAGACATCTCTCTAACATCGCACATAGCCATCATGTCCTTCAGGAGGCTCATGTACTCTGCAACCGATCGATTCCCTTGTCTAAGGGAAGATAACTCATCAAACATTTGCGTTCGATGGTATGAAGACAGAGGAGGGGTTCGGTTGGCCGAAAGTTGGGCCACCATTTCCCGAATCTCCCCCAGTTGTTGATTCATCTCACGTCGAAAATCATCAACCGGCGAGTGGTTTGGAATTGGTTGTCGGACGTCACGAGACAAAGTTGGGGTGCGATTAGCCATAACTTTGGCATACAAGTAATCTAAACGAGAAACATAAACGTCATTATTAATTCTTAATCTTGCGCCGCGGACGAAGGTTGTAACGGCGATGGCGTTCGTCATGACGGTGCGGCGATGACGTTCTTCAAAATGGTTGTCGCGGCGATGACGTACACCATGATTGTTGTTGCGGCATCGTCCATCCGTGTCTTCAAATGTAGTGTTGCGACAGCAATCAAAATAATGCGTCGAGTCGGCGTCATCAAGGAACTGACCACGAACATATGGCGGAACGTCGTCGCCATCACATAAGAGGCATATCTTTGTAATATTTTAAAAACTTTTCCTCTATTATTAATATTAACGGACGCCACATTTCGTTCGTTTTGTAAATTTTAAACGTTTCAGAAATTAATAAAATATTTTCAATAACTAATGAGCTAGTAGGATAGTAAACTCTGGATTAAATGGTTGTTACTCGATAAAAACTTTCTAATAAATTTACATAATCTTCGAGGACGACCCAGTTCGACGGGCCTAAATCATGTGCTTCGACACTATTATAAAATTCTATTCGTAATATTTTTTGTGACAAAACTCGCTTTAACATTTTATAAGTCGAGTTCCATCGTATATGAATATCATACGATGGTCCTAAAAACTTTTTACCTTGGGAAATAACAAATTTTTTGAAATCTTGTTTTCCCCTTTTGGAACTATAAATAACTCATAACATAGTGCGTATTTTACTAACGTATTTGTTCATAAATTGTAAACTATCTTGCACAATTAAATATATAACATGACATACACAACGCGTATGAAAAAACATTTCGTCTAACATTGGTTCCAAATCTGATAATAAATATTTGACGGTCATCTCATTATTTGAAGGGTTAACGAACGAAATACTCATAATTTTTTTCTTTTATTTTAAATTCCCTAATAGTTTTAATAATAACCTGATAAATATTTTTATCGGTGTGCGGATACTCAAATCCTTAAAAACAAATTATACGTTTATTTTGTTCCCAACTATTTGGATCGACCTAGTGACAAGTAATGCAAATATAAGAAAGACCATCAATTATACCGTCAGTCCAAACATCGCTCGTTAAGCTAACACGACTATCGAATGTTTCAAAAAAGTTTTTTTAAATATTCTTTAGATTGTAGGTAAGCCGCTAAAGCATCACGTCTATTTGTAATACGACTTACCTAGTGATATTTAAGCTGGAGTACGTCGTGAACGTAAGACGTCATTTCTTCATCGTCGTAGTGGTTGAATGAGAGTCCTTTTTGATGACATTCTCCATTTGTCGCTCTCGTTGTTGAGCTTGGTCGTACGTCCAAATGTGCCCGGTCGCCGAAATTTGAGCTTGAGTAGACTCTAGGGCTTGCTTAGAAATACAACATTTCACATGTCGGACGAGCGTTGTGTTGCCGCCGACGGCCATTGGCTTCCCGCAAAGTTTGCACTTCGCATTCATTTCGCCAGCAACCCGCACTTTATCAAAGGTATCCCATATTGCCACTTTGTGATGGCGCTCTACTATTTCATGATCGACAGACGCGGAGGAGGACGCCGACATGGATGAAGAAAACGCCATTTAAATTCAAGCGAATTTGAAAGAGAGAGAGAGAGAGAGAGAGAGAGAGAGAGAGAGAGAGAGAGAGAGAGAGAGAGAGAGAGAGAGAGAGAGAGAAGTAGAGAGAGAGAATGGGGGAGAGGGGGTATTTATAATTTTTTTTGTTTTATTTAAAAAAATAATAATAATTAAAGAGCCGTTAGAGAGCCGTTACAAATGGCTCTTGACCGGGACCGGTCTTTGACCTGTCCCGGTTCTGTCCCAGGACCTGTAAAAGATCGGTCTTTTATTGGTCCCGATCCGGGACTGGTTTTTGTCGAAATATATGAGACCGGTCGAGCCCCTGGGACGGGACCGGTCCCCAGCTCGTACTGACCAGTACGGTCCCAACTGGACCGGTTAGGACATATTTTAGCAAATTAAAGAAAAATACATAAAATAAAGAAATTAAAATTTTAAAAACCGAATGTTTCACCAAAAACGTTTTAAGACTATTACACTCACAGAGATTCTGGACACATTCACCTGTCCACCGATTTGTCAGCCCCGAAATTGTAAAAGCGTATTCTGCGCCTGAGCGAAAGAGTTTCTACTTGGGAAGATAAGACCCTGGCACAGGACGCGGGACATGGCATCGGCCCCTGCATCTCTCGGCTTCGCCAGCTTTCTCCGGCAACCATTCTTCGCATCCCGGCAGTCGAGCCGCTGCCCCGCGACTGCTATCGCCAATGCCGACCGAATAGGAGTCCATGCGAGTTTCCAGAGGCCGCTAGAGGAGATCTACGGCGTTCGGGTGGAGCGGGGGGTTTCAGCGGAGCGTCTTGAAGCCTTAGGCGTGGACCGGTGGTCAACGTGGAAGACTGGAAAGTGCCGTCTTCCATGGGACTGGCACGTCGATCAGCAGGTGTACGTCGTCTCTGGAGAGGTCCGGGTGTTGCCGGAGGGCGCCAAATCCGGAGAGAATCACATGCGCTTCGTTGCCGGAGACCTTGTCCGGTACCCTAAATGGTTCGAGGCTGACCTTTTCTTCGACGGGCCCTACGAGGAGCGTTACCGCTTCCGCGCCTACGGCGATGACTAATATCTCAAAGGTTCGCAAAATTGGGGCTCTTGTGCTTTTTCTCTGTGTTTTTTAGGGAAATATATTTGTTTCTCCATTCTTCTATAGTTTCATTGATCTCTGGACTCTCTTCCGTTGAAAGTCCTTGTCTGAATCTAGTTAGGCTTTTATTCAGCAAATTTATCTTCAAAAACAGCAAGAAGAACAATTTGTGAGGGTCTGTCTGGTTCAATGTTATTAATCTGTTAAGGTTAAATAGATACCAATGTAACCTGTCAATGTGTTTGGCGTTAGTCTTATCCCGTTTAATGATTTAAATGTAAGTTCTATCTAAATAACAAAGGTTCGGTTCAGTTTTATCTATGACTGCCTTAATCAACAACAATTACATTATTGCACACAAACTATAATATATTAACAACATGATGATTCTACTCCAATAAACATAATTCATAGCCAAAATAGCCATAAGAAAAGACATTAAAAGAACCTCACAACTTAAAAAATAAAAAATGAGAGTGTTTATAACTAATTTTCGTATTAATTAATTGATAGTGTGTTTATTTTAAGCTGCATTGATTAATTAATAGAGGCGGAGCCTCGTGTCTGTCGCGGTCAGGGTACTCTTGCGGTTGGCCGTAGGGGCGGAGCCCCGTGCTTGTCACTCATGTTTGTCTATATATATACATATATCATACGAGCGACAGTGCACAGGGTCCCCCCGTGCGGCGAACATTCTGCGGACGACAATATTCATCGGGTGACATCATTCGGCGGGCGGCATCATTCGTCGGGCGGCAACATTCGGCGGGCGACACAACATTCGACGGGATGCATCATTTGCGGGGAGGCAATATTCGGCGGGCGACAAAATTCGGCGTGCGACAACATTCGTCGTGTGGCAACATTTGGCGAGCAGCATCATCCGGCGGGCGACATCATTCGGCGAGCGGCATTATTCGTCGGGTGGCAAAATTTGCCGGGCGGCAACGTTCGGCAAGCAACAATATTCGGCGGCCGGCATAATTCGACTGCATGATTATGTGGCGAGGATAGGCGATGCCAGAAAGTGAGGCTTCCCTTCGGTTGCAAGGAGATCGGGAGTTTCGCGAGTATGATTTACTTCGCTCGATGCAACTAAGCAGGGTCGATTCTGAGTTAGTTTACCCAAAAAGTCATTTCGGGGTTATCACATATCTCAAAACGATCTATTTTGGCCAATACTACTGCATTCAGCAGGTTTGTTCCCTCTTTATTTTAACAATACGGGACTAATTCTATTTCATTAAATATGAGCATGAAAGGAGCAGGGATAGGACTACTTCAATGCCATGCTCTTCGATTCAGACGTTCTTCCAAATTGGAAACAAATTATGTCAAGCATTTAGTTATCAAAATATTTGAATAAACAGAGAAAAACATGAAAGTGTCTGTGTTACGAAGGAAATAATTCAGGGGAGGTGCCGGCCATGGACCGGTGGAGTCGAGAGGCGGAGACAGGGAGAAACAGGTAATTGCTAAACGAGAAAGAAAGACTTTATTAACATAATGGCTGATTATAATGCTCATAATGATACGTATTTATAGCGTGTTTCTAATATGATCGTTGCTAATTAATGACAGCGCACGGCACAAGTCGTCGGCTGCAATACATTTCCTTCTAGTCTATTCCATGTAGCGAGGATCGCTACATTTCCTGCCCGTCCTGACCTAACTGCCCGGGCTGTGTCGGGGCAGCTGCTAGTGGGGTTAAAAATGTCGATAACCCTAGATCCGCTATTTTTGTGCGTTGAGTCCATTTGGATCGTCGGCGGCGCGGCGTCGTTGGTAGCTGTAGGCGCCTGAGAGAGCGAAGGAGTTTGTGTTGAAGCCGAGATGATGATCGTCTTGTAACGCCGATGTAAGCTCCTGAACCGTCATGGTAAGTTCTCGTTCTCGAATCTTAATTCGTTTGCTGTGGTTTGTTAAGATGCCCTGGTTGATTTGGGAGTGTTGCAGTTGTACAAGTTTTACTGTCAAAATGAAGTGGATTAGTTTGATCATACAAAAGAGTTTGGGGGATGACAAAATTGTTAGGCAAGTGTGTCACCCTTATCGTTTTGAACGTTGCATGTCTTTCATCGTTCCTTTGTCGTGAGTTGATTTTCCTGACTGTAGTGCTGGGAGCATCGGTGATCGTTTGTTCGATCTGTGGAGTTGGACTGGAGTGCATCCTGTTTTCATCAACCGTATGATTAGTACTGATTTTTGCGGTGTCTCTGGAGATGACAGAAGCTGGGTAGGGTAATGATTCTTCCCTGTGTTTTGTTGGTGTAACAATTTGTTTGTTTCCTTCCTGCATATTGTCGACTCCCTGCCTCTCTTTTTCTGAATTTCCTGCAATAGTAGGAATGTTATTAGCCATCAAATTGGTTTTGTGTGACTGGATGAGATTCAGATCTCTCGAGTTAGAAGTCTCCCTGTTCAATTCCGTTGTTGAATCGACATTGGGTGTGTCTGGTTGCTCCCTTCTGGTGTTGTTAGAAGGCAGAAGACAAGAGCAATCCTCCAGTAAGCGATGTATAGATTGTGGATCGAAAGCATCTACATTTTCCCATGTGGACTCTTCTGATAAAAATCCTTCACAGTGGACGAGAACTTGATCGGTTTTGTTATTGTCAATATTAATAGTTCGAAAATCTAGAAATTCAATTGGTTTTTGTTTTGACTGAAGTTGAGCTACATGCATAGGTACATGTGTAATGACATTATTTTGATTATGAAAATAAGGTTTCAATAGTGACACATGAAAGATTGGGTGAATTTTACATGGTGGTAAATCCAACCGATATGCAACGGTTCCGATACGTTCTGTTATTTTATAAGGGCCATAATATAATAAACTAAATCTTTTGCATTTTTGGTTGTGCATGGTGCGTTGACGATAGGGGTGGAGACGGAGGACCAAATCTCGCACCTGAAAGTGTTCCTCCTTTCGTTTTTTATCTACCGTAGTTTTCATTTTGTGTTGTGATTGTTGCAAATTATATTGTAATCGTAATAGTAATAACAATCTATGATGTGGTGTTAGTATAGTTTGTGAGGAAAAAATGCCGCCAGTAGGTAGTGGCACAAAACAAGGTGGAGGTCGGCCGAAGACTGCCTCATAAAGTGTCATTCCGGCCGATTGATGAAACGAAGTGTTATAGTGATATTCGGCCCAACTTAATAGTTTGGCCCAATGACGTGAATGCTGGAATGTAAATATCCTCAAATATTGATTTATACACCTATTAACGCGCTCGGTTTGTCCATCCGATTGTGAATGGTAGGCCGAGCTAAACCGTAGCTTAGTCCCATTAGTTTTAAAATAATTCATCCAAAATTGACTTAAAAAAATGGAATCCCTGTCCGAGACAATTGACTCGGGCAAGCCGTGTAATTTTCCACAATAATTGCAAAACACTTGTGCGACAAGTGGTGCTGTGTAATGTGATGGCAAGGGAGCGAAATGTGCTCCTTTGGACAAACGGTCTACCATAACCAAAATAGTTGTAAAAGATTTCGACGAAGGGAGGTGTGTGATGAAATCGATCGAAATGTCTGCCCAAATTTGGGTTGGGGTGGGTAATGGCTGTAATAAGCCAAACGGGTGAGCATTCCGGCCTTTGGCCTTTTGACAAAGGTCGCAATGTTGGACATACTCTTGGACGGATTTAAATAAACCAGGCCACCAAAAATAATATGATAAACGTTTAAATGTAGCAGTGTTTCCCCAATGTCCACATATTTTTGTATCGTGAGCTTCTCTAAGTAGAATAGAACGAAGAGGACAATCTGGAATATAAAGTCTGGATTTATAAAATAACATTGATCCTATATGTACCCAATCAGGTATTTTAGATGGCTGAGAAGCAATCATGGTAATGATATTTTTAGCGTGTTGGGTCCAGCGTTCCTTCACTTGACCCGTAGCGCCTTTCCTACTTACTTAAAAGAAAAAGTAGCGCCTTTCCCAACAGTCCGGGCTTTTGGGATAGTTGGTTGCGCTTGATCCTACAAGTGGTATCAAAGCAGTTTGCGGGTTCGAGACCGGGGGAGGGGGGGGGGGGGGGGGGGGGCGCTGATTAAATCCCGAAATTTCTCTACCTGTGTGGGTCCCGGCGGGTCAGGCGGCCGCAGCCATGTGTCAAGCCACCTCTGAGCCATGTGGTGCGCCACCTTTGAGCCATGTGGAGCACCTCTGAGCTTGCGGGTCGTGCTGGACGCTGGGGGGGGGGGATTCTTGGGTCCAGCGTTCCTTCACTTGACCCGTAGCGCCTTTCCTACTTACTTAAAAGAAAAAGTAGCGCCTTTCCCAACAGTCCGGGCTTTTGGGATAGTTGGTTGCGCTTGATCCTAGATAGCGTATGAATCTTGATGATATAACAGATCTAAATCTTGAAACAATGTAGTAACTGAAAAGAAATATTGTTAAAGTCCATATCTTCGGTAGTTTGTAATTCACTTATTACTCCCCTTATAAGTGAAGTTCTTTCAAAAAATTTCTCCCCCTTTTGCTATTATCAAAAGAGCGTGGAGGAAAATATATCGTTTAAGGTTTAATATTTTTTTTGTAGAGAAGGGAATGTGCATAATAAAGATTTATCACTTAGTGACACCACATGGTGAGTGAGTAAATGAAATATTTTTTGCAAGTGTGAGGGATAAGAGTATACAAATGATGTAATCAAAACACATATGTATAATGGAATAAACACAATATTATCGAAAATACATTTTTAGAATTACTTCTACCCACAAAGTTATATTTGTTTTAAATGCACATGTAATATAGTACAACTACCAAGATGCTCTGCACACACAATGCTTATTATGACTTATCATGGTGCAAATTAGTGCTTGGAGAATCACATTTATTATGTTTACTTTGATTTATTTAGTGATCTGGTGTACAAAAGGAAGTAGTGTATAAATGTGTTTGCACAAGACACTTTACAATTCTCTCCAAAATGCTCAATCTCGCAATGCTCATTAAGACTTATCAGGAGGGTGAGTAGTGCTTGGTGAAGTTATCATTGTCAGTTATTCGTTTAAATTTTAGCTTAATGATAAAGGTCTCCGAATTCACTTATTTTTACAAACATAAAGTTTTTTTTTTTGTTTTGAACACACTTCATCTTATATGGGTGCAAGAAAGTGATTTTTATTGTGATGTAGGTAATCTAATCACACATCTCAATTATGTTAAGTTTTTACACTGCACAATCATGCAAGAGTAAGACTTAAAACATATGTTGGTTATCAAAGAGCTGAGTGAGTTTATCATTATTGTTGCGGGTCGCTTAGGGCTCTTGGTAGATCGGTTTACTTGAACCACCTTAGCTCGGGAGCGAACCAAGCGCGCAAACAGTCAATTTGAGATTCGTTGATTACACTGGGACTTTTTAGCGTGGAAAACCCGGAAAGGGTAAAAAACCACGTGGTCGGAGCTGTGCCGACCAAACTTCCACTATCTTCTGGGGGGATTACAATTATAGACTTAGAAGTCGAGCGCGACAGGCCGTTGCTCGTTACAATAATAGATAGAAAGAGAGAGAGAGAAAGAATTCCGAAGGTGACAGGCCACCTCCAGAAAAACTAAGTCCTTTCTCCTTCTGAGAAAGGTGGAGAACAAAAGTGAGAACGCCCTGGAGAACAAAAGTGAGCGCGCTGAGTTGGCTTTCGGGAAGAAGGAAATCTTCGAGTCCGAAGGAGAATTCCGCGAAAGTCTGCAAGAAGCTCTCCCGGGTCCAGAAGGCAAGGTCCTTTCCAATGAAGCCATGTGGCTCCTTTTATAGCTTTGGCCGGGGGTAGCCCGGTAATTTTGCCGTTGTAACCACCGTAACCACCTGGCGGACGAATCATATTTTCCGGTTCAGAGCACACAGATCGCCATTTTTCGTAATTGACCATCTTGCCAATCAGGCAGTTCGGGCAGTTTTGTTGGAGGCGAAAAAGGCGACAAGCTGTTCCTGAAATGTGAGAAACTGGAAAGACGAAAAGTGAGCATGCTAGAAAGACAAAATGTGAGAAGTCAGAAAAGATAAAAAGTGAGCTAAGCGCGCTCAGAAGCGTTCTGAGCGCGCAACGAACGGAGAAGCAATCTAGGCAACTGGGGAAGCTATCTGAGAGTGCGATGAACGGAGAAAATGTCCTGGTCGCTTTGTGAGGCGTTCTGAACATATTATGAGCGCGGGAGCGCTCCAAGTGAAATCCGGGGCCCAAAGGGCGAGCGAGCCTGGAGAGGGCGGACACCCCCGAACCCCTTCACGGGAAGGGGTCTTGATCGTACCTCACTAGGGGTGCGGCTAGGCCGCACCCCAAAGGGGGTGCGTCTTGGCCGCACCCGACTAGGGGTGCGACTTGGCCGCACCCCAAGGGGGGTGCGGCTTGGTCGCACCCCACTGGGGGTGCGACTTGGCTGCACCCCGCTAAGGGTGCGGCTTGGCCGCACCCCACTTAGGGTGCGGTTTGGCCGCACCCTAAGGGGGTGCGGCTTGGCCGCACCTCACTTGGGGTGCGGTTAGGCTGCGCCCCCGTGGGGGCGGGCTACGCGCTACCGCGCGCGCTACCGTGCGGTAGCGCTGCGCGGTAGCGCTTCCGTGCGGTTTCGGGCAGTTTAGCGATGGCGGTTGGCCATGGAGAGAGTGGACTTGCCCACTCCCCCATTCTCCCCCCATCATGGTAGTGGCCTTGGGGAGTAACTACCTCCTCTAACGCATATAAATGAGCAGGAGCCTTGTATGAATACGCATCATAAGCCCCCCAAACCTTCGGAGTCCAAGCTTTCGTGCGGAGGAGTGCGAAGGTTTCGCCCTTGTTCGCAGGAATTTTGGTTGGTTGCGGGGTGCGTTGGACCATGGTGGAGGTAAGTCATTTTTATTTTCGAAAAAAGAGGGAGGAGCGCGTACGTGCGTGAGGGTGGCCGGAGTCCACGCGCGCGGTCGGCAGCCGGGAAAGCGGGCGGTCAGTACCCGTGCTCCCTTCTGCGCGGCCGGGACCATCGGAGCGCGCGCGCGGTCGGCGAGTGCAGGCCCCGCGCACGGCCAATCCCGGCGGTAGGCGCGGGCGGCCGGCGCCCGCGCGTCCCTGCGCGTTCCTGCGGCGGGTCGGAGCCAGCCGAGGGGGGGGGGGGGGGGGGGCGGGCGACCGGCGCCCGCCCGCCCTCGCGTGCGTGGCCTCGGCCAGCCGAGGGTGCGAGCGGCCGGCGCCCGCGGCAAGGTCGTGAGCGCGGGTGGCTGCTTCCCGCGCATGCTCACGCGCGGAGGAAGCCGGCGCCCGCGCGCCCTCGTGCGCGGACGAGTCTGGCCGAGGGAGCGGGCGACCGGTGTTGGCGCGCCGGTGCGGTTGGTGCTGGCTTGTATTTGTCGCGTGTCCCTTTGGCCTTTTTGTTACCATGTTCTGACGTTCGTGATTATGTGCGTCTTTCTTATTTTCAGGGTTCGAAACGGGGAGGCCATTCGAGGCCAATGCGCCTACGCTCTTCTCTTGACGGCGTGCGGATTGACATATGGCGTAAGCGGTTCGGGTTACCTCCAAATGTCGAGGTGAAGATTCTGCGGGTGGAGGAACGCGCCGGTGCGGTCGTATTGAATTTCGGAGCAACAAGAGTTGGTTTCACTTTGGGGAGAAGACCGATTACCGCCACGGGAATACTCTTTATGGGTATGTGCCGAATGGATGGGAGCTGCCGGAGCTATGGAGGGCGCTCCCTGGACGCTGTCGCCGACTGACTGGACGGGAAGACGAGTTCGTTCCTATCACGGGCTTCCCTGGTCGAGAAGGGCTGTCGGCTTTCGGTGGGGCTTTCCTGGGATGCTGAGCGAGAGGCTGCTGTTCCCTTAGACCGCGGGAGAAAAAGGAGGATTGTTTTCAAGAACGGAGGTCCTAGTTCGTGTTCTACTCCGCCGGCGCCTATGAGTCATGATCGCGAGGCCGGCCCGAGCCGTCGCAGGGAAGAGTCGATTTCACTAGATCCGGAGATTGAGGTTTTGACGCCTCCTACTACCGACCGGGTCCCGCAGGGAGACTTGCCGCCACCTCCCCTCCTGCCGACGAGGCGAGTTTCTTCTTCTCTTCAGGCAATGGCTTGCGCGGTAAGTGAAGCTTTTCTTCTCTAATCTTGGCCCTTCTTCTCCATTATCGCTTACGTCTGTTGACCGTTTATCTTTTGTTGGCAGGCGGAGGCTTTGACTAGTGTTGCTCTTACATGGAACGATCATTATGTAGGCCTCAAGGATAACTACTTCGCTCTTCAGGAGGAGTTACGCATGGCAAGGAGCGATTTGTCCATTTTGCAAAGGGAGAGGGATCGCGACACATCTCATATCAAGCAGTTGGAGGCCGACGTCTCTTCTTCTCGATCTAAAGTCGAGAAGATGCGGGTGGAGTACGGTGGTGACAAGGCGCTTGCCCAGGATGCGCTTCGTCAGCTATCAGAAGCTCAGGGGGAGATGTTCCGCTTGGAGGGGGAGCTGGGCTTCCTGAGGAGCGAGGTGGACCGATTGGCGTCGATCGAGCGCAGTCTTGAGGAGGCCAAGGCAGTCGGGGTGACTGATATTTAATTTGGTATTTTGAAATTTAGTGAAGGGTTGAGATTTTCTCCAAAACTATATCCGATAAAGGCAAGTGTACCTTATCGTCTATAGTATAGGATATTAAGAAATACCAAGGTCGTATTCCACGGGGCGCGTTGATTACTTCTACTTTGAGGAAAGTCGCTATTATCTTATCTAATGATATTTTGGGATTTTGGTTACTTAGCTAGAAAAAGAGAAATTGCAAGCTAAATTAAGAGTTTAGATGATGATAAAAGAGGCTAGTACTCAATCAAAAGTCACCTTGGAGTGAGAAAAGACAAGTGAAAAAAGATTAAATCTAATTCCGTTTAAATTGAACTACTTGACCGTGGAGGTTCCCGAAGCTCGAACATGCCTCTCTCGAGGTTAATGCCCAACTAAGTTTAGGAAAAATCAACCGGACTCTCGTCCTATAATCGATTACCTAAAACTTGCTTTACGAAGTGAACCCCGCTATTGGATTTGACTCCAATCCGGGAGATTTACGTCATCCTCTCTCGAGGGGTGCGTGCAACTCTCTTTACCCTTGAGTGATCGATTCATACTTTGAGCCTCTCGGCTAACTAAGTATGAAAACATAAGCGAAAACCATATATCGAAAATATGGCCTCACTAATTAAAAATCAAGGGTAATTCAAGTGTTTATAAAAACGGAAAAAGAAAACTTTAGAAAATCATAACTTGTCTAACTCATCCTCGGATCATTTTGATCGAGTACTAATGAGGATTAGTTAATCATGGTGGAGGGGAAAGAGGAAGAAAAATAAAAATGCATAATAAGAAAATTTAACTAAGTAAGGAGGAGACATAATAAAGAGAATAACTAATTTTTATTTAAATGAAAACTATTACAAGTCTTAAGAGAAGAGATTGCAAGCTTAGGAAAAACAAGTTACAAGCTTAAACTAAACTATTGCATTGAAAGGAAGCTAGTACATTGCATGAGAAAAGGAAGAGAGCATGAAAGTAAAATCACATGAACATGAACATGAAAGTGAAAATATACTCAAGATCGGCTCCAACAGCACCTCCCCCACTCCAAAATTCTGAACCCTGGACTCAAGGAGAACCTCTGAATTTATAGGAAAAAATTTCAGATTACACGCCCTTGGTCACGGGCGTGACCAAGGGCGTGACTGCACTATTCACATCGGATCCGACAGCGGCGTGGGCTTTCTGGACGGCGCGGCGAGAAATGACATGTCACGGGCGTGACATGTCGGGTCACGAGGGTGACTTTGGACGGCTGCATTAAATGCGGCGTGGGCTGGAATTTGGCGCGGCGGCGAAGCAGAGATCACGCGGGCAAGTCACGGCCGTGACATGTGGGTCACGGGCGTGACTCAAGTTGACTTCTCGACTGCAGCTCCACGTCTCGACGGCGGCTCTACGTGGAAGATTCTAAGATTACACGCCCCTGGTCACGGGCGTGGCTTTGGGTCACGGGCGTGACCTGGGGCGTGACTTGGTATGGACTGGTTCAAACAGCGTGGCATCGATTCTGGACTGATCTTCAGGTTACACGCCCTTGGTCACGGGCGTGACCGAGGGCGTGACATGCCATTTTTCCCGATTTGTCCCAAAATTCTACAAAAATTGAAATTAAGCTAAGTTAGAATCAAAATTACAAAAAGAACTACTTATAACCTAAAATTGACATAAAAAGGAAAATTCATATTAAATATTTACAAAATTTTCTATTAAAAAGTTATAAAAATACTACTTATCAAATACCCCCATACTTGAGGTTTTGCTATTCCAGAGCAAAAATGTGAGACATAATTTATAAGAGATCCTTAAAAATTTTTAATTTTTAAAACTAAAATTTCATTTAACCAAAAGTTAAGTTAAGAGTAAATTCAAGGGGGAGTTAAGTCCTAAATTATGATGATGATTTGAAAAGAGGGAAAAATGTTTAGGCAAGAACTTCTCAAGAAAATTAAGTAGTTTGACAAAATTGTAGAAATTATAAATCTAAATTAAATTAAAATTATAAGAACTCTATCTTAAAAGAATCTTAAGGAAAAGTAAATTACTAAATATTGCTCTCTCCATAATTTTCAACTAAAACTAGAACAATGATAATTGGCTAAGGGGGATTTCATAAAATTTGGCATAAGAAGAGACATTTTTGAATGGAGGAAATAGAATTTATCATGAAATTTCCTCTTTTTTTTTTCTTTCTTTCTCTTTTTTTTTCTCTTCTAATAAAAACCCAAAATGTATATGGTTTAGGAGTAATGAATTTTATCCTCTTCCTCCATGCCATATAATCTTTTCAAATATTTTGGGTGCATATGTTTTAGGGAATAATGAATTTTATCCTCTTATTCCCATGACATATGATCTTTTAATACATTTTTTTATGCCATCAAAGGAGGTAGGGTAGGGGAAAATAAATCTAGCTAGCTTTAAATCATATTGAGAGCAAATTCTAGTAAAATTAAAATTCCTAAGATCTAAGAAGTTAGAAGAAAATATAATTGAAATCTAAAGAGGTTTAGGAAATTTACTACAAAATGAAGCCATTTAAAAATAAAAAGAGAAGTCATGCTAACAAAATTCTCTAATCAATTTAAAATCATAAGATGATTCTTAAATCAAGATTACCTCAAATTTAAAATTAACAAACTATGATAAGCAAAATTTTAGCCAATTAAAAACTTAAACATGCTTATAAACATTCTCAACTAGATTTCTAAGAAATCACAAAAACAACAAATAGGAGAGGTATAAGATAAAAGTTTTTTTTTTTTTTTGTGTTTTAAGTTTTTTCATATATATTTTTTTGAATTTTTATATTATTTTTTTTTTAATTTTTGAATTTTTCTCATTAAAAACTATTTACAAAGAAAGGAAACTAGCTTTAAAACTTAACAATTTTTGTAAGTCTTGGACTTCCCAAGAGCTACCCGGTGAAGGGTTCGCAAGGTACTAGGAGGTGTGATGAGATGAAATCCCAAACGTCCCTTTCCAAGATTTAAATTTTTGATTTTCTAAATTTTTTTTTTGAGTTTTTGGATTTTACAAGTGCTTAAATAAAGGAAATCATAGAAACAAAATTAAAATTTTCTTTTTGGTATTTTTTTCTTTTCATTTTTTTTTTGAAAATTTTCTTCTTAAAACCATTTACAAATATTTACAAAGGACTATTTACACCCCCATACTTAAAGTTAAACATTGTCCCCAATGTTTAAAAATAAGTGTGAAGTAAGAAAATGTAAAAAGAAATGCAAGGAAAAAGAAAGAAGGAAAAAGCGCTTCCCTGAATTTTTTTTTTGAAGCTTTTGTGGGGAAGCCGCGATTACCTACAAAAGATGTTAAAGAAAGAACAAAAACAAGAGAAAATAATAAAAAGATAACCTTGGGGTGCCTCCCAAAAGCGCTTTGTTTAAGGTCGCGTAGCTTGACCCACTTGCCGATCATGTTATATTATGAAGAAATATCGCATCACTCTTGTCATTAGGTATGTCTCCCGGAAGATACAATTTAAGGCGGTGCCCGTTAACTTTGAAGGAACCTTTTTCTGGGTGGGAAATTAGAATTGTCCCATAGGACCAAACCTCTTTAACAATAAAAGGTCCGGACCATCGAGATTTCAGCTTTCCCGGAAAAAGGCGAAGACGAGAATTATAAAGGAGGACGAGATCGCCTGGCGAAAAAGTTTTTGGAAATTTTATATGTTTGTCGTGATAAAACTTTGTTCGCTCCTTATATAATTTGTTACTCTCATACGCATTCGCTCTCCACTCATCCAATTCGTTCATTTGAAATTTTCTTTGTTCGCCCGCTAAAGTAGAATCAAGATTTAAAAATTTAAGCGCCCAAAATGCGCGGTGTTCTAATTCGACCGGAAGGTGGCAAGCCTTGCCATAGACCATTCGATATGGTGTACAACCGATAGCGGTCTTGTACGTCGTTCGATAGGCCCATAGCGCGTCATCGAGCTTTATTGCCCAATCCTTCCGATTAATAGAAACTGTTTTTTCTAAGATCCGTTTTAATTCTCGATTAACAACTTCAACTTGGCCGCTCGTTTGTGGGTGATATGCAGTGGATAATTTGTGCGTGACACCATATTTTGCTAAGATTTTTGTGAATTGAGTATTGCAAAAATGGGTGCCCCGATCACTCACAATAGCGCGCGGAGTGCCAAATCGAGAGAATAATTTTTTTAAAAAGTTAACGACGACTCGCGCATCGTTGGTGGGGAGAGCTTGCGCTTCCGCCCACCTCGACACGTAGTCGGCCGCTACTAGAATATACTTATTTGAAAACGAAGGAGGGAGAGGACCAACGAAATCAATGCCCCAAAGATCGAAAATTTCGCATTCTAAGAAAATATTTTGGGGCATCTCATCCCGGCGAGAGATGTTCCCCGACCGCTGGCAGCTGTCGCAAGTACTCACAAGGGTGTGAGCATCTTTGAAGAGCGAGGGCCAATAAAAGCCCGCCTCCAGCGCCTTCCTCGCGGTTCGGTTTGAATGATAATGACCACCGGATGGTCCCTCGTGACAATGTCGTAAAATTTTAAGACCCTCCTCACTCGAGACGCATCGTCTCACCACTTGGTCTGCGCATACACGGAATAAAAAGGGGTCCTCCCAAAAGTAATTCTTTAAATCAGAAAAGAATTTCTTCTTTTGCTGACTCGAGAATTCTTTCGGCAGGACCCGGGCTACTAAATAGTTAGCCAGATCTGCAAACCAGGGGGTAGACGATGAATTAATATTTTCGAGAGCGAGGAGGCGCTCTTCGGGAAATTTATCATCGATGTCAGATTCTATCAATACTTCCGAGGCAGGGTTTTCTAGACGAGAAAGATGATCGGCCGCCAAGTTATTGGCTCCTCTTTTGTCCCGGATCTCTAAGTCAAATTCCTGCAAGAGGAGGATCCATCGCAAAAGACGAGGCTTGGCGTCCGATTTGCTTAAAAGATACCTAAGTGCGGAGTGATCCGTGAAGACAATAACTTTCGAGAGGGTGATGTATGACCTAAACTTATCGAAGGCAAAAACGATCGCTAGAAGCTCTTTTTCGGTAGTGGTGTAATTCGCTTGTGCCGACGTGAGTGTTTTGCTCGCATAATAAATAGGGTGGAAATACTTACTCACCCGTTGGCCTAAAACGGCACCAACCGCAATGTCACTCGCGTCGCACATGATTTCAAAAGGGAGCGACCAATCCGGCGCGACTAGAATCGGGGAGTTAATAAGTTTTTCTTTGATAAGTTTAAAGGCCAAATGGCATTCATCGCTGAAAATAAATGAGGATTCCTTTTCAAGAAGATGGGTTAACGGCTTTGTGATGTTGGAAAAATTTTGTATAAAGCGCCGATAGAACCCTGCGTGCCCTAGGAAACTACGAATAGCTTTTACGTTTGTTGGAGGGGGGAGTTTTTCAATCACTTCAATCTTGGCCCTATCGACCTCAATCCCCATGCCCGAAATTTTATGACCAAGGACTAATCCTTCCTTGACCATAAAATGGCATTTCTACCAATTAAGTGCTAAATTCGTTTCCTCGCATCGCTGCAACACACGCTCAAGATTTTTTAAACAATTTTTAAATGAGTTTCCGAATACGGAAAAGTCATCCATAAACACTTCCATCACCTCCTCTACTAACTCGTCAAATATCGCCAGCATACATCTTTGAAATGTAGCTGGCGCGTTACAAAGACCAAATGGCATCCTTCGATAAGCGAAGGTGCCAAAGGGACAAGTGAAAGTGGTTTTCTCTTGGTCGTCAGGCGAAATTGGGATTTGAAAATATCCCGACAAACCATCGAGAAAACAGTAGTAGGAGTGACCTGAAAGGCGCTCTAAGATTTGATCAATAAACGGTAGAGGGAAGTGATCCTTACGAGTGGCATCATTTAGTTTTCGGTAATCGATGCACATCCGCCAACCCGTAACAGTACGGGTTGGGATCAACTCGTTATTCTCGTTAGCTACTACCGTAACGCCACCTTTCTTCGGTACGACTTGTACTGGGCTAACCCAAGTACTATCCGATATCGGGTAGATAATTCCCGCGTCCAATAGTTTGATCACTTCGGCCTTAACGACTTCTTTCATGTTAGGGTTTAGCCGCCGTTGAGGCTGGACCGAAATTCGGGAATTATCTTCGAGAAAGATTTTATGAGTGCAGAAGGAAGGGTTTATACCCTTAATATCCGAAATTTGCCACGCAATTGCGTGGCGGTGCTTTCTTAAGACAATAGCTAACTCAGAAATTTCCGAGTTGCTAAGTTCGGATGAAACGATGACGGGTAGCTTCGACTCTTTTTCTAAAAATAAATACTTAAGGTGAGGGGGAATTTGCTTTAGTTCTAAAACGGGTGGTTCTTCATAAGAAGTTTTGATTTTCAATTTTTCTAAAAATAGTGGTTCGGGTGGTGTGAAACGAGTGACTTCTTCTTCTTCCAGACAAAAGAGTTCGGCGAGCTCGGACTCGTGACTCGAGGTGGAGACTAACTCGGGAGGTGAATCGAATTCCCAACACTCTTCCAGGTAAAAACACGAATCGTCGTTTTCTAATGTGTTCCGCATCGAGGAATTTATGCCGAAAGAAACTTCATCGTCTCCAACCCGAAGGAGGAGCTTTCCGTTACTTACGTCAATAATGGCGCGGGAGGTGGCAAGGAAGGGGCGGCCGAGTATGAGGGGTACTTCGGCATCCTCTTCGATGTCAAGAATGACAAAGTCCACCGGGAAGATGAACTTGTCGACCTTGACGAGCACGTCCTCCACTATTCCTACCGGATATTTTAAAGAGCGATCCGCTAATTGAATACTCATTCGAGTGGGGCTTGGATTTCCTAGACCTAGTTTCTTAAATAGTGAAAAAGGCATGAGATTGATACTTGCTCCCAGATCCGCTAAAGCGTGTTTTACTAACGAATTGCAAAATAAACACGGGATGGAGAACCGTCCCGGGTCATTCACTTTTCTAGGCAATTTGTTGAGTACAACCGCGGAGCATTCTGCGTTCAACAAAATATGCGAAATATCTTCTAATTTTTTCTTATTGGAGAGCAACTCCTTAAGATATTTCGCATATTTAGGCATTTGAGAGATAGCCTCGCAGAAGGGTACATTAATGTGAATTTGCTTTAAAATATCTAAAAACTTTTTATAATTCTTTTCGATGCTCTCGCTTTTAAACTTAGATGGATACGGAATATTTGAAGTAGAAGCGCGCGGAGCTAACATAGCAGGTAAATTCGAAGATAAAATAGGAGGAGGAGGAGGGGAGGAAGTTACCATGGGTTCGTCCTGTTTTGAAACCACCTCCTTCCCGCTTCGGAGTGTAATCGCATTTGTGCTCTCCTTTGGGTTTGGCTCCGTGTTTCCCGGAAGGGCTCCTTGCTGGCGCTCGGAGATTATCTTTGCTAGCTGCCCCACTTGGTTCTCCAAATTTTTGATCGATCCGGTGAGGATCCGAATGTTCGCTTCATTTGTAGCAACATATTTTGCAAAAACCTCTTCAAGCGGAGAGGGCTTTTGCTGTTGCGGTGGAAAACCGGGTGGATTAAAATTTGGAGGGGGAGTTAAATTAAGAAGTTGATTTGGAGGTTGATTTAAATTTAAGGGACGCTGAGCATTTCCTTGATTGCTCCATGAGAAATTCGGATGATTCCTATAACCCGCATTGTAGGTGTTATTATACGGAGCGGTGTTAGGGTTATAGGAAGGCCGAGGCGGATTTCCCATGTAATCAACTTGCTCTTCAAGTAAAACATTATTAGCCCAAGGAGGAGTGGCGGAGGAAGCAGACATCTCCGCCACTTGCTTTGTTAAGCGCTCAACTTGTAAAGCCAAATTTGCGTTAGCGTCTATTTCAAAAATTCCGGCCGGCTTATTAGGCCGCGCTCGGGGCATGTTCCATTGGTACGCATTTGTGGCCATCTCTTCGAAAAGCTCTTGAGCGGCGATCGGGGTTTTATTATTTAATGTCCCTCCGGCGGCCGCATCAATCATTTGCCTCGTTTGGAGATTTAAGCCATTATAAAATATTTGCACTTGTTGCCAAGTGGCAAGTGCGTGGTGAGGGCATCGGCGCAAAAGCTCCTTGAAGCGCTCCCATGTGTCATAGAGAGTCTCCGAGTCGATTTGCATGAACGACGCAATATCCGTGCGCAATTTAGCGGTCTTTGAAGGCGGGAAATATTTATTGAGAAATTTTTCCGCCATTTCGGCCCATGTAGTGATGGATCCCCTTGGTAGGGAGCCCAGCCACTGCTTGGCCTTAGACCGCAAAGAAAAAGGAAAAAGACGTAATCGAATGGCGTCATCGGTGACGCCATTGATCTTAAATGTGTCGCAAATTTCAAGAAAGTAAGAAATATGTGAGTTTGGATCCTCGTCCGGTTGACCATCAAAGGTCACCGATTGTTGCACCATTTGTATGATGCTGGACTTGATCTCAAAATTATTGTTCGCCACCGTGGGGCGAACAATACTCGATTGTGTGCCTTCTAAATTCGGCCGCGCATAATAGGACATGGTCCGTTGCGCGTCCTCATTAGGATTTGGCTCGTTAAGATTAGGAGGATTAAGATTATGATCCATGTTCGCTGCGTTAGTGTCCCCGATCGACTCTTCGGATTCTACTTGATTTCCTTGATCACGAGAACGACGGTGCCTCAAAAGGGTTCGCTCGATTTCCGGATCAAAAGGAAGAATCGAAGTGCTACCACGGGTCATACACTAAAAAGAGAAGGAAGGAAGAAGAAAAAGAGGGAATATTTTTTTTTTGTTCTTTTAGGCAGATTAAGTTAGTCTTGGACTTCCCAAGATCTACCCGGTGAAGGGTTTGCAAGGTACTAGGAGGTGAGATGGGATGACACCCCAAACGTCCCTTTCCAAGATTTTAATTTCACCCTTAAGATTTTCAAAAATAGAAAAAAAAACTAAAATAAAAACAACATGATAAAATTAATAGCTATCCTTGTTTCAAAATATCTACGCAAATTTCCCCGGCAACGGCGCCAAAAACTTGATATTTAATTTGGTATTTTGAAATTTAGTGAAGGGTTGAGATTTTCTCCAAAACTATATCCGATAAAGGCAAGTGTACCTTATCGTTTATAGTATAGGATATTAAGAAATACCAAGGTCGTATTCCACGGGGCGCGTTGATTACTTCTACTTTGAGGAAAGTCGCTATTATCTTATCTAATGATATTTTGGGATTTTGGTTACTTAGCTAGAAAAAGAGAAATTGCAAGCTAAATTAAGAGTTTAGATGATGATAAAAGAGGCTAGTACTCAATCAAAAGTCACCTTGGTGTGAGAAAAGACAAGTGAAAAAAGATTAAATCTAATTCCGTTTAAATTGAACTACTTGACCGTGGAGGTTCCCGAAGCTCGAACATGCCTCTCTCGAGGTTAATGCCCAACTATGTTTAGGAAAAATCAACCGGACTCTCGTCCTATAATCGATTACCTAAAACTTGCTTTACGAAGTGAACCCCGCTATTGGATTTGACTCCAATCCGGGAGATTTACGTCATCCTCTCTCGAGGGGTGCGTGCAACTCTCTTTACCCTTGAGTGATCGATTCATACTTTGAGCCTCTCGGCTAACTAAGTATGAAAACATAAGCGAAAACCATATATCAAAAATATGGCCTCACTAATTAAAAATCAAGGGTAATTCAAGTGTTTATAAAAACGGAAAAAGAAAACTTTAGAAAATCATAACTTGTCTAACTCATCGTCGGATCATTTTGATCGAGTACTAATGAGGATTAGTTAATCATGGTGGAGGGGAAAGAGGAAGAAAAATAAAAATGCATAATAAGAAAATTTAACTAAGTAAGGAGGAGACAAAATAAATAGAACAACTAATTTTTATTTAAATGAAAACTATTACAAGTCTTAAGAGAAGAGATTGCAAGCTTAGGAAAAACAAGTTACAAGCTTAAACTAAACTATTGTATTGAAAGGAAGCTAGTACATTGCATGAGAAAAGGAAGAGAGCATGAAAGTAAAATCACATGAACATGAACATGAAAGTGAAAATATACTCAAGATCGGCTCCAACAGCACCTCCCCCACTCCAAAATTCTGAACCCTGGACTCAAGGAGAACCTCTGAATTTATAGGAAAAAATTTCATATTACACGCCCTTGGTCACGGGCGTGACCAAGGGCGTGACTGCACTATTCACATCGGATCCGATAGCGGCGTGGGCTTTCTGGACGGCGCGGCGAGAAATGACATGTCACGGGCGTGACATGTCGGGTCACGGGCGTGACTTTGGACGGCTGCATTAAATGCGGCGTGGGCTGGAATTTGGCGCGGCGGCGAAGCAGAGATCACGCGGGCAAGTCACGGCCGTGACATGTGGGTCACGGGCGTGACTCAAGTTGACTTCTCGACTGCAGCTCCACGTCTCGACGGTGGCTCTACGTGGAAGATTCTAAGATTACACGCCCCTGGTCACGGGCGTGGCTTTGGGTCACGGGCGTGACCTGGGGCGTGACTTGGTATGGACTGGTTCAAACAGCGTGGCATCGATTCTGGACTGATCTTCAGGTTACACGCCCTTGGTCACGGGCGTGACATGCTATTTTTCCCGATTTGTCCCAAAATTCTGCAAAAATTGAAATTAAGCTAAGTTAGAATCAAAATTACAAAAAGAACTACTTATAACCTAAAATTGACATAAAAAGGAAAATTCATATTAAATATTTACAAAATTTTCTATTAAAAAGTTATAAAAATACTACTTATCAGTGACTGAGTATAAAGATTCTCTTGCCTTTGTAAGGAGCGGTTCCAGATGGCGGAGGAGATCCGTGCTGAGGTCATGACGAAGGAGATTGAGCCTATGATAACAGACGAGCGCGAAGTTTCTTTTCAGCGAGGGATTCAGAAGACTCTTCGTATGATGGGGAGGAAGTTTGGATGTGACACTGCTGGTCTTGGAGTTGGGGATCTTTCAGGGGATGATTGCTCGGATGTAGCTGAGGACTGATGTTGGTTGTCTTCCATTTTCCTGCTTTCCGTATGGTTGTTTGTTTGTGTGCGGCACTGCGCTGCTGTGGTTGTATTCCACTTTCCTTTATTGCATTTGTGGTACCTATTTTCTTGGGTGATTATGTTGTTCTGGTTATTGATACCTGCGTAGCTTGATGGCATTTCCAAAATTACGGATGAGTTTGCGCGAGTCTGAGCTTGCGGCTTTTACATGATAGAAAATTAGTTCGCGCGAGTCTGTGCTCGCGGCTTTTAAATAATAAATAATTAGTTTGCGCGAGTCTGAGCCCACGGATTTTATATAATGGAAAATTAGGCCGGTGAATAGCGGGTGTATTCAAACCGGGGGCGAACGTAAGGGGGCAGGCCCCTACGGCGCCGGGACTCTACGACGGAGGAGAAGGGCGAACCTTCAATCGACGGCGGTGCGAAGTCCCCAGGGCAGGTGTAACACCCCAAATC
This sequence comes from Dactylorhiza incarnata, assembly GCA_033032865.1. Classification (NCBI taxonomy): domain Eukaryota; kingdom Viridiplantae; phylum Streptophyta; class Magnoliopsida; order Asparagales; family Orchidaceae; genus Dactylorhiza; species Dactylorhiza incarnata. The sequence continues at coordinate 9,766,820 of JAWHQI010000068.1, forward strand.
TGGTAGTTCCGCGAAGTAGGCGGAGTGGTAGTGCGGCACGTGAAGCAGGCTAGAATTTTCCCTGTCTGCTCTTAGCGCACGATCAGTGGCCTCATCGCGCACGACCAGTGATCGTGTGCCAGCGATCGTGCGTTAATTCAGAAGAGAATCGAGTTCTGTCTCGGACAGTGCGCACGACCATTTCCCTCTTCGCGCACGACCAGTGATCGTGCGCCAGCGATCGTGCGCTTATTCGCAAGAATTCAGAGTTCTGTCCCGGATAGTGCGCACGACCATTTCCCTCGTCGCGCACGACCACTGACCGTGCGCCTGTGATCGTGCGCCCTGTTTATTCTGTTCCGCGATTTTGAGCGGAGAAGAAGATCCGACCGATCAAATCTCTTGGAATTCGATCCAACGGCTGGGATTTAATGCTGGGGGGTCTAAGGGCTTTGGAGAGGGATTAAACCCTCATTATTTCATAGTGTTTCTCTCTCCTAGGCTAGAGGAAGAAGAAGGGGGCAAGGAGGAAGAAGAGGAGATTTCGCCATTGACGGAGCTCCGGAGCTCCGTTTCGCGAGCCGTTTCCAGATCCGGAGAGTGCAGCCCGGTGCGGTTCTTTCCCTCCGCGTAGAATCTCGGATCCATGGCGAAGAGGAACACGTCTAGGGTAACGATTCTTCCTCCCGAACTTTGGACTTGTATTTGTCCATTTATTCCTCTTTCTTTGCTTGCATGAGGTATCTCTTTCACCAAATGGGTGAAGTGTAGGATTTCCTCAAGTCCTTCGGGACTCCGGGTAGATTGTGTTCGTCCCCGGCATATTGCATGTAGAAAATCCGGTAGTCGTGCAGATTTAGGCATTTTGTGTGAAGCCTATTCGTGGCCGTGAGCCCGAATCGGTGATGCTTGATTTGCGACGTTGCATTTAGGTTAGACCTAGAATGCGTGCCGGAGAATGACTCCGTGAACTCACCTATAGTATTGCGGGAGTTAAGTGTAGGCGTCTTGTGAAGATCCCTACGAAAGCCCCATGCTTTGAGTTTTGGATGAAGGCAAACCTTCACCACGTTATTGATGCGGAGCGTATGTACCTCCCTTGTTGAGAGTTTCACGAAGCCTAGATCCTTATGAAGGGGTTAGGTGCGTAGCGTATATTTTTGTGTAGCACTCGAAAGTGCTAAACCCTTACGGGCCGAGGTGAAGCCGTACCCGCGTCGTGCGATAGATCGCGACGATTAGAGCACGGGCAAAGCTGAACCGAACCCGTTTCCATGCAGATCGGCGAGAGGTCCCTTCCTCATGAAGGCCGTGTGATCATGGGAGAGGTCGTGGAAGGTGTCATACCTAGACCGACCAAAAGCTCTTGTTTCCCACCTAAGGTTGTGACCCTTAGGGTGGAGTGTTGTGAATTTGATGTTATGTTTAGCCTCATGCGATTTGCTTAGGCGGTTGTGGGAAACCTTCGGGTGAACCCAACCAACATCATGTGCATACCTAGGTTCCCTTCTTTTTGATGCTCAACCTAGAAGATTGATTGTGCTTGAAACCTCACCTTGTGTAGTTGCACTCTCTTTAGATTAGTACTTGTGCTAGTATGGCTTACTTGCAGGGTAGAATCTCCGCCACCCCGGGAAAGGGGTGGGGTCGTTATAATTTGGTCAGCTGTGCTGACCGTTGCTTTGTTTACCACCGCTTGGTGGAATGTTCTTATGCAGGTGCAGGTGAGCCTAACGGGAAATAGCGGGCGATGGTCCTTTTGCTGAGTTGGCCCTCGAAGGCCAGCCTTTTTCCTGTTTTCTCATGTATTGCCGGCCTGCGTGCCGATGTATGTTTTTTTTTAGAGTTTTGTACATTGATTTGATGTAAGGCCCTAAGGCCGTAACTCTTATTTCTGGATTCATTCCTATGATAGTGGACATGTCTATTTGAATGGTTTAATTAATGCTTCCGCTTACGTTTTGTACTCTCGTTAGTTGTTACTTTTCTGGTTATCACCCTTTTAACTCCTAGCTAGTGTGGTTTGTATGGCGTGGGGTCCCGGCCGGACCTGCTGTTATACTTTTTGTACTGGCAGGGTGTTACAATTTGGTATCGGACTTAAGGCGTCGATCCGTAGTTTAGCGAATTCGGGACGAATTCCTTTTAAGGGGTGGTGCGCACGGGCTGTGCATTCACCTAAAACGACAAAAACTAATAAGAATGTCCACTTAGGAATGAAAAAACATACTTGTTTGCGGAACCTGAGCGTTCCATGATTGATGTTTGATATGTTTAGGGTCACTAAATTGTGCCTTGCATGATTATAGGTGACTAGAAGTGCTGCGGGGCGGTCTCAACCCCGTAACACCGCTGAAAGTAGTGGGTCGGCTGAGGTGCCAGCGACCACTCCTTCGGCTGAGATGATCAGAATGGTCGCAGAAGCAGTCTTCGCGATGATCAATGCTCAACCGCAAAGGCTTGCACAGCCTGCTACGCCTACTACTGATGCAGCCCCGGTAGTTGAACCTGCAGTGGAACCTGCGGTAGCACCAAGGGTTGATGCCCCTGTGCCAGTAGCTGCAGTGGAACCGGCGTTAGCACCAAGGGTGGAGCGTCAAGTTGCGCAAGTAGTTGCGGGGCGAGCGCGTGACCAACAATTAAAGCACTTCTTGAGCTTTAATCCTCCTACCTTCTCGGGATCTGAGTCCCCAACGGAGGCAGAAGACTGGTTGTCAAGAGTTAGAAGAACTCTGAGGGCGACGGCGACGGACGAAGCCATGATGGTCACCTTAGCCACTTTCCTTCTTGACGGAGAGGCTGTGCTGTGGTGGGAAGAGTAGGAACTGCACAAGTTCGGCGATAGAGACATCACTGAAATAACAATGGCTGAGTTTTCAAAGTCGTTCCTCCAGCGGTTTATCCCCTCTGCCCAACGCATTGCGTTACAAAACCAGTTCCTGAGGTTAACTCAAGGTGATCGCTCCGTTGACGATTACTTACATGAGTTTACCAGACTGAGTCGCTATGCGGGGGCATTGGTGGAGGATGAGGAGACGAAGACGAATAAATTCTATGAAGGGCTTCGGGACGAGTTGAGGCTGCTCCTTGCAGGCCCTATGACGTTTGGCTTCCAAGTGATGGTGCAAACCGCCAGATCTTTGGAGTTGGACATGAAGAGGGTACAAGCAAAGAGTGTTGTAAAGAAACCCGAGTTTCATGCGCCGGCCTCTCAGTCCAAGCCGGACTTCAGAAGGAACAAGCGGAAGTTCAAGCAGGCGGAACCAGCTTCTTCGAATGTTTCGGGAGCCACGACCGCGCGGACTCCTATTACGTGTTTCACCTGCGGGAAGGTGGGACACAAAGCTGCGGTGTGTCGAAGTGGTCCCCCAAAGGCGGCAAATCGAGCGGTGGATTATGCTCGGGCTGCGGAAAAGGGCAAAGCGGCAGAGTCTTCGGCCTCCCAACACATTCCGACTCAGCCGAGAGTCTATTCGCTTGGCCAACAAGAAGCCATACGACAAACCGATGTCGTCACAGGTACGAATTAGAAGTTAGCTTTTACAGCTATGTATATGATTCTTACTGTTGTACGACTATATGTGTTATTTGTGTACAATTAGGTTTCGTCCTAATTTTCAACTATCCGGCGAGAGCTCTATTCGATACGGGTGCATCGCACTCTTTTCTGTCTGAGGACTTCGTGGTGCGAATCGGAGTGCCGTCTACCTTTGTAGAGGATAGATTGGAAGTAGTGCTACCCAATGGATCTCGAATGAGTGCGGATAGGAAGAGCCGTGTGAAGGTGCGGATCGGAAGTCAAGATTTCGACTTGGAAGCGTCGTTACTACCGTTAGCTGAATTCGATGTGATCTTCGGCATGGACTGGCTCTCGGAGCAGCGAGCATGCATAGATTGCAATACAAAGGAGATCACTCTGGGAACGAACACCGACGATGAAACCATATTCGCCGGTATGCGAGGAGCGAGCAAGACGCTGATGTCTGCTCTCCAAGTGGTTAAGGCGGTGAGAAAAGGCGCCGAGTTGTTCTTCACCTTGTTGGAGGCTTCGGAGCCAAAGCCCAGGTTGTGTGATGTCCCAGTTGTAGCGGAATACGCCGACGTGTTTCCTAACGAACTCCCTGGGGCTCCGCCTCATCGGGAGATTGATTTCTGTATCGAGTTGGTGCCAGGTGCCAAACCTGTGGCCCGCTCACCATACAGAATAGCGCCAAAGGAATTGGCAGAGTTGAAGGTCCAATTGCAAGAGCTGCTAGAGCAAGGCTACGTACGTCCAAGTTCTTCGCCTTGGAGTGCACCGGTCCTCTTTGTGAAAAAGAAGGATGGGAGCTTGCGTCTATGTATCGATTATAGAGAGCTAAACAAGTTGACCGAGAAAAACCGATATCCGATTCCTAGAATCGATGATCTATTCGACCAACTGATGGGGTCGACGGTTTACTCCAAGCTAGACCTAAGGTCCGGCTACTATCAACTGCGAATAAGGGAATGCGACATTCCAAAGACAGCGTTCAGTACCCGCTTTGGGCACTTTGAGTTCACGGTAATGCCGTTCGGTCTATCCAACGCACCGTCGGTATTCATGGACTTGATGAATAGGACATTCCGAGAGTATTTAGATCAATTTGTGATCGTCTTCATCGACGACATTTTGGTATACTCTCAGTCGGAAGAGGAGCATGTAGGGCATCTGCACGCAGTCCTGAGCACCTTGAGGAGGAGTCAGCTATATGCCAAGTTCTCCAAGTGCGAATTTTGGCTACCGTCAGTGGCATTTCTTGGTCATGTTGTTAGTGGCGAAGGAATTGCAGTTGATCCGTCGAAGATAGAAGCGATCCAAGCGTGGCCTTTGTTGAAAAACGTAGCGGAAGTCCGAAGTTTCTTAGGACTTGCCGGCTATTATAGGCGCTTTGTGGAAAACTTCTCGAGGATCGCACTTCCTCTCACAAAACTGACTAGGAAGGATCATAAGTTCGTTTGGTCGCCCGAGTGCGCACGAGCTTTTGAAGAGCTAAAGAGCCGTCTGACCACGGCGCCCATTCTATGCTCGCCACAAGGTACGGAAGGCTACAAAATATATAGCGACGCCTCAGGAAGTGGTTTGGGTTGTGTCCTAGTGCAGTTCGGGAAGGTAATTGCCTACGGCTCCCGGCAACTGAAGGTTCACGAGAGGAATTACCCGGTCCATGATTTGGAGCTAGCGGCCGTGGTTTTTGCCCTCAAACTTTGGAGGCACTATCTATATGGCGTGAAGATCGATATCTTTACCGACCATAAGAGCCTCAAGTACTTACTAGACCAAAGGGAGTTGAACATGCGCCAAAGGAGGTGGTTGGAGTTCCTTGGGGACTACACCTTCGATATCAAGTATACTCCCGGTAAAGGAAACGTAGTTGCAGACGCGTTGAGTCGTCGGGCTCCCGCACAAGCAAATTGGATTTTGATGCACGATGAGCGTCTAATCCGTGAGCTAGAAGAAATGGAGATCATATGCATTGATAGGAGAACGTCTACTTCAGCATGCTTGAACTGGACGGAAGTTCACTACGACCTTGCCGACCGAGTTCGACAAGCATTGGAGTTGGACGAGAGCTTGAAACGATACAAAGCGGAAACCGTTGAAGGGTTAAACGCTGATTTCTCCTTCGAAGACGACCTTATGTGGAAGCAGGAAAGGTTATGCATCCCAAACGTTGGTACTCTACGGGCGGAATTGATGTACGAGGCTCATCATACCAAGTACTCGATCCACCCGGGGAGCACTAAAATGTTTATGGATATGAAGAAACTGTTCTGGTGGCCGGGCATGAAGAAAGACATTGCCCTTTACGTAGCCAAGTGTCATACTTGCGCGTTGGTGAAAGCGGAATGTCAACGTCCCGGTGGGTTTCTGAAGTCCTTGCCGATTCCGGAATGGAAGTTTGATGATATTTCGATGGATTTCGTGCACGGATTGCCGAGATCGCAACATGGAAACGACGCCATTTGGGTGATCGTGGACCGTTTGACAAAGGTATCACACTTCATTCCGAACCGGAAGGATGATTCCGTAGAGAAGCTAGCAAAGCTCTATGTGGATAGTATCGTGAGACTGCACGGTGTCCCTCGTAGCATCGTCAGCGATCGTGACGGGCGTTTCACATCGAAAGATTGGAGGCTTATCCATGAACTGTTGGGCACAAAATTGAAGTTCAGCACGGCCTTCCACCCGCAAACGGATGGACAGACCGAGAGAACCAACAGGACTATGGAGGATATGCTCCGAATGTGCGCTCTAGACTTTGGAAAAAGGTGGGAGGATCACCTCTTTATGATCGAATTCGCCTACAATAATAGCTACCAAGCCAGCATAAAGATGGCTCCTTTCGAGGCCCTCTATGGTAAGAAGTGTCGTACGCCGTTGTCTTGGGCGGAAACGGGCGATACTAAGCTATTGAAGCGAAAGGATGTTGAAGAAGCAACTTCGACGATCCGGGCTATACGCGAAAGGCTATTGGTTGCCCAGGATAGGCAAGCAAAGTATTTCAACGCCAAGCATAGGAACTTAGAGTTTGCCGTCGGTGACCGGGTTTACTTGAAGATCAAACCGTTCAAAGGGGTATCAAGGATTCGACGCTTGAAAAAGCTCAGTCCGAGGTACTTAGGACCGTTCGAGATCGTGGAGCGTGTTGGTGATGCGGCTTATCGGCTTGCACTATCTGCAGAGCTGAGCGGTCTGCACGACGTGTTCCACATTTCAGTGTTGAGGAAGGCAGTGCAAGAGCCTACTCATATCGTTGCGGTCGGCAAAGTTCCGGTCGATAGTGGGTTGTCGACGAAAGTCAAGCCTTTACGCATCGAAGATACCGAAGTAAAGCAGCTGCGGAACAAGTCCATTCGGATGGTAAAAGTCCGGTGGGATAACTGCGGCCGAGAGGAGCTCTCTTGGGAGAGAGAGCAAACGATGCTTGCGGAGTATCCCGAGCTATTTCCCTCAGGTAAAGTATAACTGTAATTTATGCTATTACTGTTTCCTGGATTTCGGGACGAAATTCTTTTAAGGAGGGTGGAGTTGTAACACCCCAAATCTGGTAGTTCCGCGAAGTAGGCGGAGTGGTAGTGCGGCACGTGAAGCAGGCTAGAATTTTCCCTGTCTGCTCTTAGCGCACGATCAGTGGCCTCATCGCGCACGACCAGTGATCGTGTGCCAGCGATCGTGCGTTAATTCAGAAGAGAATCGAGTTCTGTCTCGGACAGTGCGCACGACCATTTCCCTCTTCGCGCACGACCAGTGATCGTGCGCCAGCGATCGTGCGCTTATTCGCAAGAATTCAGAGTTCTGTCCCGGATAGTGCGCACGACCATTTCCCTCGTCGCGCACGACCACTGACCGTGCGCCTGTGATCGTGCGCCCTGTTTATTCTGTTCCGCGATTTTGAGCGGAGAAGAAGATCCGACCGATCAAATCTCTTGGAATTCGATCCAACGGCTGGGATTTAATGCTGGGGGGTCTTAGGGCTTTGGAGAGGGATTAAACCCTCATTATTTCATAGTGTTTCTCTCTCCTAGGCTAGAGGAAAAAGAAGGGGGCAAGGAGGAAGAAGAGGAGATTTCGCCATTGACGGAGCTCCGGAGCTCCGTTTCGCGAGCCGTTTCCAGATCCGGAGAGTGCAGCCCGGTGCGGTTCTTTCCCTCCGCGTAGAATCTCGGATCCATGGCGAAGAGGAACACGTCTAGGGTAACGATTCTTCCTCCCGAACTTTGGACTTGTATTTGTCCATTTATTCCTCTTTCTTTGCTTGCATGAGGTATCTCTTTCACCAAATGGGTGAAGTGTAGGATTTCCTCAAGTCCTTCGGGACTCCGGGTAGATTGTGTTCGTCCCCGGCATATTGCATGTAGAAAATCCGGTAGTCGTGCGGATTTAGGCATTTTGTGTGAAGCCTATTCGTGGCCGTGAGCCCGAATCGGTGATGCTTGATTTGCGACGTTGCATTTAGGTTAGACCTAGAATGCGTGCCGGAGAATGACTCCGTGAACTCACCTATAGTATTGCGGGAGTTAAGTGTAGGCGTCTTGTGAAGATCCCTACGAAAGCCCCATGCTTTGAGTTTTGGATGAAGGCAAACCTTCACCACGTTATTGATGCGGAGCGTATGTACCTCCCTTGTTGAGAGTTTCGCGAAGCCTAGATCCTTATGAAGGGGTTAGGTGCGTAGCGTATATTTTTGTGTAGCACTCGAAAGTGCTAAACCCTTACGGGCCGAGGTGAAGCCGTACCCGCGTCGTGCGATAGATCGCGACGATTAGAGCACGGGCAAAGCTGAACCGAACCCGTTTCCATGCAGATCGGCGAGAGGTCCCTTCCTCATGAAGGCCGTGTGATCATGGGAGAGGTCGTGGAAGGTGTCATACCTAGACCGACCAAAAGCTCTTGTTTCCCACCTAAGGTTGTGACCCTTAGGGTGGAGTGTTGTGAATTTGATGTTATGTTTAGCCTCATGCGATTTGCTTAGGCGGTTGTGGGAAACCTTCGGGTGAACCCAACCAACATCATGTGCATACCTAGGTTCCCTTCTTTTTGATGCTCAACCTAGAAGATTGATTGTGCTTGAAACCTCACCTTGTGTAGTTGCACTCTCTTTAGATTAGTACTTGTGCTAGTATGGCTTACTTGCAGGGTAGAATCTCCGCCACCCCGGGAAAGGGGTGGGGTCGTTATAATTTGGTCAGCTGTGCTGACCGTTGCTTTGTTTACCACCGCTTGGTGGAATGTTCTTATGCAGGTGCAGGTGAGCCTAGCGGGAAATAGCGGGCGATGGTCCTTTTGCTGAGTTGGCCCTCGAAGGCCAGCCTTTTTCCTGTTTTCTCATGTATTGCCGGCCTGCGTGCCGATGTATGTTTTTTTTAGAGTTTTGTACATTGATTTGATGTAAGGCCCTAAGGCCGTAACTCTTATTTCTGGATTCATTCCTATGATAGTGGACATGTCTATTTGAATGGTTTAATTAATGCTTCCGCTTACGTTTTGTACTCTCGTTAGTTGTTACTTTTCTGGTTATCACCCTTTTAACTCCTAGCTAGTGTGGTTTGTATGGCGTGGGGTCCCGGCCGGACCTGCTGTTATACTTTTTGTACTGGCAGGGTGTTACAGCAGGGCCCCGAGATGGCCGGTGAATAGCTGGTGTATTCAAACCGGGGGCGAACGTAAGGGGGGCAGGCCCCTACGGCGCCGGGACTCTACGGCGGAGGAGAATGGTGAACCTTTAATCGACGGCGGTGCGAAGTCCCCAGGGCTGGGCCCCGAGATGGCCGGTGAATAGCGGTGTGTTCAAACCAGGGGCGAACGTAAGGGGGGCAGGCCCCTACGACGCCGGGACTCGGCGACGGAGGAGAAGGGCGAACCTTCAATCGACGGCGGTGCAAAGTCCCCGGGGCAGGGCCCCAAAGTGGTCGGAGAATAGCGGGTGTATTCAAACCAGGGGCGAACGTAAGGGGGGCAGACCCCTACGACGCCGGGACTCGGCGGCGGAGGAGAAGGGCGAACATTCAATCGACGGCGGTGCGAAGTCTCCGGGGCAGGGCCCCAAAGCGCGTTCCAGCAGTAGAATAGTTTAGGACAGGTAAAACATAATTTGGAAATGAACATTGATACATGCGCAAGTGCAATCTTGCGGCTTTTGAGTTAACAAGTTTCTTGATACAAGTTTGACGGGAGAGAAAAGGTAACATCGCGCTCCCTTCGTGCTGCGCTGGCTCGAGCTTTTTTGGTCGTTCAGCATGGCGGACGGCGGTGACCCGGCGGCCGACCCTCGGTGGCATCCTTCTGTGCTTCTTTGCGGAAAGCCTCAAGGTGTCCTAACTGGACAAGGCGTTCAATTTCTTCTTTCAACCTGGCACAGTGCTCCGTGCGGTGTCTGGTGATTAAGATTGACTATCAACCCGAAGAGGCAAGTGTACCTATCGAATTGTAGTACCAAGGTCGTATTTAAAACACGGGGCTGTCAAGTATTACTACTCACGCATTTAACTATTATCCTACCGTACGATTGGTTGATGATTTTAAGAATTAAAATACGAGATTACTTAAACGAAAATTCAGAAGAGAAAACTAGCTTTCGATCAAAGAATCACCATGAAAAGAGACGAGAGAGAAATAAAACTTAGTTCTACGATTGCAAAATAATTCTTGACCGTGGCGGTTCCGAAAATAAGAGATAGTCTCGCTAGAGCACTAAATCTCCTAACTTAAAGACGGTTTAATCGGAATCTCTTCGCAAATTAAACAGGTCTAAAGTCGCATTATCGAAGTGAACCGCACTATTGGATTTGACTCCAATCCGGAGGATTTACGTCATCCTATCTCTAGTGGTGCGTGCAACTCCTTCCTTCTTTGAGCGACCTTTCAAATCAACGAATCTCTCGATTATTATGAGATGAGATCAAGGGCCTACTACCGTATACCGGAAATACGAAGTCAACGCAAAATATTTCGAAGAAGGATCGAGAATAATTTAAACAAAAGCAAAACTAAGACATGAAAAATATTCTCATCTCAATTCATGGATCATCGTGATCGAACGCTAAAGGAAATTAGCTACTCATAATAAAAATTGAGAGAAAGATGAAAGGAAAAACTTGCATTTTCATTGATAGATAAAGAAAGAGTACAACAACAAGATTAAAATGATAATACTATTCTCTAAAAAGAAATACAAGCATGGAAATAAAAACAAGACAATGAAAATAACTAACTCTCTCTTGCTCTCTTGCTTGCTCTCTTCCAAAAGTTCTCTTGCCAAAAGTTCTCTTCAAGCATGAAGGAGGGCTGATGAGTCCCAATTATATACATATTTTCGGACTCATTTGTGCCGATTTACTAGTCTTTGCACCACACTTTAGGCTTGTTTTCATTTATATGTTCTATTCCATGCTAGGTGCACTATTAAGCCCATTTCGGTGTGCAATTGCATTCCTTGTTGTTGGGGGTAAGCACATTGTGCTCCCCTTCCCTTCTTTTATGTATTTCTGTGTTGGACGTGTATTCCCAGCTGGTATATCTTATTTGCAGGAGACCTGATCGTCCCATTTTCCCCCAAAAGTAATTTCTGTGCATATCGCACGGTCGTGCGTTTCCTTGACGCACGGTCTGTGCGGTCGTGCGTTTGTGTCTGGGAAGAAAACGGAGCGTCGGAGTCTACTCGTGCGTTTTCACGCACGGGCGGTTTGCCCTTGCGTGAGTAAAACGCACGGTCGACCTGTGTATTCTTGATTTCAGAGCATCGAATTTTGCCCGTGCGTTTGTACGCACGGGCGGTGTCGTGCGTAAGCAAAACGCACGGGCGGTGCAGCGTCTTGCCCAAGTCACGTTTTGTCATTTAATAACGCAGGGTCTGCGCACGGTCATGCGTTCGACCGTGCGTGACCATTTTCTGACAGTTTTTCTATTTAAGCCGCATGTCTTGCCCTATTATCGATCGTTCTTCCCGCTGCTCCAGCTCCGCGCCTTTTTCGCCGTCCATCGCCGCCCACTTTCAGGAGGTGCTCCGGGCTTGTTCTTTACGCCAATCTTGAGCCCGGAGATCATCTCGGCCTCCTCCTTCATCCTAGAGCTTCGAAGGAAGATTTAGCCGCCATTGCCATCAAGCAAGAGGAAGTTTGCAACCTTTACCGGATCGTGAGACGAAGAAGACGGGCTCATTGGAGATTCGTGACAGCTCTCTCTACCCCGGACGTAGTTGAGGACCGAGCTTGGACGCGGATTGACAACCTAGCGATTCCAACCGTGACTCCTCGACGAGCCTTTGGATTCGGTCGATTTCTTGCCTTGTTCTTCTCTTATTGATGTGTATATGTTGTAGATCTTTATTATTATGATGAAGTAGCACTTAAACTAGTTTGTGTTTCTATACATTTCATGTCTATGTGAAATACTTTACTGTTTGAGTTGCTTGAGGTGCGCCCCATTCCATCCTCCATCCCGCCGTCACATTCGTGTGCCGCACTAGCAAATGCTAGTGACGTGCTTGTCGACGAGGTGCTTGCGACCCTCATCCGTATGCCTACTCTTCCATCCACCTAGCGAAGCGTGGCATAGCGGCCTGTGTAATCCATTCCGACTCCGCCAGTGCGAACCATTCCATTCGTATGCCTACTCTTCCATCCGCCTAGCGAAGCGTGGCATAGCGGCCCGTGTAATCCACTCTCCCTACGAAGCAGCGCGCTCAAGGCCTGCATAGTTCGATTCCGCTTGCCTACTCGTCCATCCGCCCTTGCGACGCAGTGTGCTCAAGGCCTGCCTAGTCTCCATCCCGCCAAGCGAAGCATTGCATAGCGGCATTGCATCGGAGTAGTGTAATATTTTCTCTTTATTTTCCACAAACCAAATCCCCCGTTCCACATCCATACGACCAAAGGACTTCGATCTCAAGTCCTGCCTCAATAGTAAACTCCACCTTACTGTGTTCCTTGAGAGATTCGATACTCGAGGATTACTCCTCATTTTATATTACTTGAACGATCGGTACACTGCCGTTTCGTGCCGCAATCTTACTACCGCCTATATCGGTGTGCTAAGATTTACGCATCAAGTTTTTGACGTCATTGCCGGGGAACACAGACGTGTGAGTTGCTGGAGAGGGAGTCGAGAGATTGTAGCTCTTCTCCATTTGTTTATACCATTTATTTTGTTTATTTTAGTGTTAAAATTTGATATTTCTATTTCATTTCTTCCTTTATCTAGTTTCGGCTTTTCTATAACAGGAGTTCATTTAATTCTGGTTGCGTGTAGTTTTATTTTGCAAGGAATTGTTGATTTTTGTTTTATTCACATATTTCTGAGATGTATTCTGAAGCCGAGTGTCGCCTCTATGACACGTTGCGTCGATACATCGACTCCATGACTGCTTTAAACGCTGAGCATTGTATTAGGTGCTTGATATGTCAAGGTTTAGGCCATATGGTGAAGGATTGCCCTCGTTTGTACGATCCTTCCCCCTCTGAGGACGTGTACGCAGCATCCCCCCGTTTACGGGAGACTACTGCGGACAGGCCTACCAGAGTGTTGCCTGGCCCCTACACTGACATCGCACATCTTGCTCAATCTTTACACTTGGAGATTACCGAGGAATCTCTCGCCGCGTACAGCTCTTTCATGGGTCCCTCAATCCCCTTTTATGAGCTTCCCTTGTGTGACGATGTGCACTCATTCGATGGTCAACAGGGAGAGGATTGGGAATTCATGGATGCACCGGTATGGTGTGCAGATTCTGGTTCTTCCTGCGGGGAGGCGTCTGTGGATATTTTCGCGGAGGCGACTGCTCATTTATTTTCTGATCATAAGAGCAGTCCGGTTCCTCCGCATTCCTTGCAAAAGTCATCTACTCCTATCTTTAGTGAGCCGGCTGATGATGTCGTGCGGGTGGTTGATTTGGCGCCTGAGGTTGCGCCAAAGTGGGACGAGGATTTCATTCTCTCTGATGGGGAGTGTGATACCTTTGAACACGATGACGCACCGCGGTGGGATGAGGAGGATTCTCTTTCCGAGGAGGAGGTATTTACTTATTGGATGGGGACATCCAGCTCACCACCGAGGACCCCGAGCTCTTGGGTTCCCCTCGTTACGACTCATATGATACCGACAGTGATCTGTGCTTGGATCCTTCCAGGAGTGAAACCGGGATCACTCCTCCTTTGTTTGATTCTTTTAGTTCTTCGTCCATTTTATTTCCTAATCAACCTTCCTATAATGCTGATATTGATAAATTCATCCTTCGTGCTTCCCTGCCTGCTTTAATGTCTGATATTTCATTTATCCCCCTGCAGATGCTTGAATATCTAGACCCATTTTTGGGTAAGTCTGAGTGGCAGTCTTTGAAGGAAGAGCAAATGGCAATGATAAATTCAATCTTCTATTCCACTTCATCATCATTGCCTGCTTTTTCCTTGAAAGACTGGGTGCAGGGTGGAAAGCGCTACTTCATCCATGACCGCCGATTGGAGGAGAGGAAGAGGATGAAGAAAGACGAAATATGGAGATGGAAAGCTCCTGATCCTCTTGACTGCTGCTGTTGGGTCTTCAGACCCATTTCTTTTATTTCTAGTTACTATTTTAAATCAACTTATAGTTGATTATTTTGAGGCATGTAATATTTAGGATTTACTACCTTTTGCTTTATGCTTAGACTATTATTAAAACTGCTTAATACAGGTATTAAGTCCAGCTTAAGGACGGTAAACAAAAGCGCTGCTGGGAGACAACCCAAGTTATTGTTGCTAACCCGTTAATAGTTTAGTGTTATATATTTTTTGCTTGGAGCCTTTTTGCCTGCAGGTGTGCGGCAATTTCTTTTGGTGACGGACTTGGATTCCCTTCGCAGTATTAACGCCAATCTTCTGGTATGCTCATATCTGAGCATAGGTACCCTCTTCCCTAGCATTTCTTTATTCTCATTGTCATAATTTATGTGATTGTCCAATTCAAGTCTGGGGGGAGTGTACCGAGTGTTCACTACACGTGTACACATTTTAGCTTACCAGAAGTATATTTTTATTTATGTCATATTGTAGCACGCACACACTGCACCCACTATGCACACACTTACTTGCGAGTGCTACCGTGCCAAATTTCCTTTTGGAATGGAGCCGGGAAGTCAATTGTGTTAGCTAGGAATTGTGGTTTGGAGTACGATGTCGACTCCAGTAGTGTTCTAATCGAATACTCATGTTTTGCATATAATTTTGTGTAGAAGTTATTTCTATTTTCATGCTTTGTATCTAGTAATTAGAGTTTTATTTTACTCAAAGCATGAAACTGTGCCGATCTACCGGTAGTGTAGGTGAGTTGGTATTGAACGCTAGATTCGTATTTCTCGAGTCGGGAGAAAGAGTTATCTTTCTCGGTGGCTAAGAACTCGCCCCTAGCGACTCTCGAAACATAAGCACCGGGTAGTTCTAACGCATTAGCATGATGTAGGCCATTCTTTGGACCGTTTGAGCTTTGAGCCAAAACCGAAAATTCACCCTTGCTAACCAATTTTGAGCCTATCCCACCTTTTCTATTTAGCTCCATCGCTCTCGCTTAAGCCAAGATCACCAAACCTGTATACGCACGTGTTTTGAGCTTTATAGTATAACTAATTATTGTGACGTGGTGTTATTGGCTAAGTTGAAGAAAAAAAAGTATTAGTGAGCTAAAAATTGAAAAGATTAGCGCTCCAAAAGAAAAAAATTCCGAGTTCTTTATATTCTAATTCAGAAGTTCTGAATTGTTTGATAGGAATTACTTTATATTGGGTGTTGGCGAGTAATACATCAGCTTTATTTGTTGCCGGGGCTTACAAATTATATTGCTCAAATGTGTTAGGTGCGTTAGCCTCCGAGTTTATCATTGTATACCATACCGCAACCTAAGCCACATATTTACCCGAAAGCCCTATTGACTTGTGCGTAGTTTTACCTAATGCTGTGGAGAGAGTGCAAAAGTGCGAGCTTATGGCTCCCAACACCGATGGATTTCGGTGGAGTTAGTTCCGTATCCCGTATTTTTCGAAATACTCGTCTGAGCGCGTCTCTACATTCTCCCTACACGTGACTGGCAGATCACACTTGGTTCAGCTTTTGAGTAAACTAATCTCTTATTTACTATTTTAGATATTTGTAAATTACATTGCATAATAGAAATTTCTTCTACGAGAATTTTATGCACATGATTATCTGATTTCGCATATTGCTCCTAGCCACAATCACCTCTCTAACCCTTGTTTTTCCCGTCCGCCGAAAGTAGTTTGCTCGGGACGCCCAAACAGGTAAGTCTGGGGGTGTGATGAGTCCCAATTATATACATATTTTCGGATTCATTTGGGCCGATTTACTAGTCTTTGCACCACACTTTAGGCTTGTTTTCATTTATATGTACTATTCCATGCTAGGTGCACTATTAAGCCCATTCGGTGTGCAATTGCATTCCTTGTTGTTGGGGGTAAGCACATTGTGCTCCCCTTCCCTTCTTTTATGTATTTCTGTGATGGACGTGTATTCCCAGCTGGTATATCTTGTTTGCAGGTGACCTGATCGTCCCGTTTTCCCCCAAAAGTAATTTCTGTGCATATCGCACGGTCGTGCGTTTCCTTGACGCACGGTCTGTGCGGTCGTGCGTTTGTGCCTGGGAAGAAAACGGAGCGTCGGAGTCTACTCGTGCATTTTCACGCACGGGCGGTTTGCCCGTGCGTGAGTAAAATGCACGGTCGACCTGTGTATTCTTGATTTCAGAGCGTCGGATTTTGCCCGTGCATTTGTACGCACGGGCAGTGTTGATCGTGCGTAAGCAAAACGCACGGGCGGTGCAGCATCTTGCCCAAGTCACGTTTTGTCATTTAATAACGGACGGTCTGCGCACGGTCGTGCGTTCGACCGTGCGTGACCATTTTCTGACAGTTTTTCTATTTAAGCCGCAGGTATTGCCCTATTATCGATCGTTCTTCCCGCTCCAAGAGCTCCAGCTCTGCGCCTTTTTCGCCGTCCATCGCCGCCCACTTTCAGGAGGTGCTCCGGGCTTGTTCTTCACGCCAATCTTGAGCCCGGAGATCATCTCGGCCTCCTCCTTCATCCTAGAGCTTCGAAGGAAGATTTAGCCGCCATTGCCATCAAGTAAGAGGAAGTTTGCAACCTTTACCGGATCGTGAGACGAAGAAGACGGGCTCATTGGAGATTCGTGACAGCTCTCTCTACCCCGGACGTAGTTGAGGAACGAGCTTGGACGCAGATTGACAATCTAGCGATTCCAACCGTGACTCCTCGACGAGCCTTCAGATTCGGTCGATTTCTTGCCTTGTTCTTCTCTTATTGATGTGTATATGTTGTAGATCTTTATTATTATGATGAAGTAGCACTTAAACTAGTTTGTGTTTCTATACATTTCATGTCTATGTGAAATACTTTACTGTTTGAGTTGCTTGAGGTGCGCCCCATTCCATCCTCCATCCCGCCGTCACGTTCGTGTGCCGCACTAGCAATTGCTAGTGGCGTGCTTGTCGACGAGGTGCTTGCGACCCTCATCCGTATGCCTACTCTTCCATCCGCCTAGCAAAGCGTGGCATAGCGGCCCGTGTAATCCATACCGACTCCGCCGGTGTGAACCATTCCATTCGTATGCCTACTCTTCCATCCGCCTAGCGAAGCGTGGCATAGCGGCCCGTGTAATCCACTCGCCCTACGAAGCAGCGCACTCAAGGCCTGCATAGTTCGATTCTGCTTGCCTACTCGTCCATCCGCCCTTGCGACGCAGTGCGCTCAAGGCCTGCCTAGTCTCCATCCCGCCAAGAGAAGCATTGCATAGCGGCATTGCTTAGGAGTAGTGTAATATTTTCTCTTTATTTTCCACAAACCAAATCCCCCGTTCCATATCCATCCGACCAAAGGACTTCGATCTCAAGTCCTGCCTCAATAGTAAACTCCACCTTACTGTGTTCCTTGAGAGATTCGATACTCGGGGATTACTCCTCGTTTTATATTACTTGAACGATCGGTATACTGCCGTTTCGTGCCGCAATCTTACTACCGCCTATAGCGGTGTGCTAAGATTTACGCATCAAGGGCTCCTTTTTATAGGAGAAGGAGAGAGTTCTAGATGGTGGAGGAAATGGAGAGGCTCATGGGAAGGTTCATGCATGACAATAAATGAAGGCAATAAAGAGGAGGAGAGAGAGGGAGGGATATATTGCATTTTTAATTAAAGAAAAATAAAATATAAAATAGAGAATAAAAAGGGGGATGAATGGGAGTTAAAAGAAGGAGAGAGAGAGAGAAAAGAGGGAATGGATGTGAGTTAAGAGATGAGAGAGAGGAAAATAAAATAATAAAATGAGAGAGAGGGGAGTGAGGATGGCCGGCCATGTCATTAAATAAATATGCATGCAATTATTTTTTTATGAGGGGAAGAGAGAGAGGGAGGGACACACCACATGCATTTAATTTAAACATGCACATGCACATGCAAGGTGGCAGCCATGTGGGCGTGGACATGAGCTGGAATTGGTCTTCACTTGGACTCCAAAGGGCTTGGCCAAATGCTGGCCGGACTGGACAGCAAGGAGAGCAGCTCGGGTTCACCAATCGGGTGGTACCAACATGGACTGGACTGCATCATTTTGGACTGCACCAAGGGCTGAATTCAGGCTTGTTTTGAGCTGGAATAAGGCTGCATTTGGACTGCATTATTGCTGGATTTGGGCTGAACCTAGACTGGTTTTGGGGCTTGAATATTGCTGAAATTTGGGCAGCATTTGCACCAAAAATTGGAGTACAACAAAGTGAGCATGGGCTCGCCAATGTGAACTCAACCTATATAAAATCATAGAGCAAAATTAGCTTGAGACAAATATAAAAGATTAACCAAAATGATCCAAAATAATCAAAACATTATTAAAATTTAAAAGATAATACATACACTAACCTAAAATAATATAACTAAAAGCTAATTATCAAATTCCCCCATGCTTGAGAATTTGCTTGCCCTCAAGCAAATGAAATTAAAAACTAGGGAAGAGAAATAAAAGCAAGAAAGCAAACTTTAGGTTTCATAAATAAGAAAACCAAAATATAGAAAATTAAACTATCCTAATTTTTATATTAACAACTAGTGGGGTGAGAAGTCCACAATAGAAAACTTGAAAGAGGAGACCTAAAAATATCATTAAAACATAAAGCAGAATTACACATTTCTAAATTCTTAAAACAAGGCATCCAAAATTTAGGAGAATAAGAAAACAAAAGTAGTGATTCTAAATAAACGACGCATTGAACGAGTTACTAGGTTGCTAGAATAACGATTACCCCTAAATCATCTCAAGATAATCTCCAAAGAAATCCATCAATGATGGTGGCCATAGGCTTGTCCGTTCACACTCTCTCCACTACGCAGGTTTGTGTCACGTTCTAAAGATCAAAAGGGCTTAACAGGCGTAAATACTTGGTTTAGGTAAATGATTAGGAATTGGAATTCAAGGATAAAGACGATGGCTAACACACTAAACCAAGGGTGAGCTTTAAATAAACATAAAATTACAAGAATGAGAAATGACAAGTATGTCATTTTCTCCAATTCAAACTAAAGGAAAACAAACAGCGGCCATAAATTTTTTTTTTCATACTTGGCCAAAAATAACTTCTTCTTTTTTTGTATTTCATTTTCATTTTTTTCTTCTTTGATAATCATTTTTTTTTATTTCCATTACACAAAAGAGAGCTCCAAATGCGAACTAAAGATTTCCTTTTTATTTTTCAAAAATACTTCCCATCACAATAATGATATTTAAATAAAGCTCAAAGTCTAGTGTGAAATGGGAAGGGCCTTTTGGCTTTGGTGAAAATTGGAAGGTGGAGATAAACAAAAAAAAAGGGAAAAGACCCAAAATTGTTTTAGCAAGGGTAAAATTTTCGGTGGGCAATAAGGCTCAAACGGGTCAAAAAGATGACCTAAATCATTTCTAAAGGTCGTGAACAAACAACGCAAATGCTTCGAGAGTCACTAAAGACAAGTTCTAGACACCAAGAAAGCATTACCGTTAACTAGCAACCGTTCATACGCAACAAGATCGAATGAAGAGAAATACTACACTTCGCTAACTTAAGAACTAGAAAAATGGATGCCTATATTTAAGAAGTAGAAAATAGTAAAACTAAACTATGTTAGAATAATAAATTTAGAAAACCGATTCAAGAAATTCTACTTAGAACTAAGGAACCGCATAGGCATACACATCACTAGAAGAAACATAAAAATAAAGATAGACAATAAATTTTGATTTTGATTTTCAAATAGATACTAATTTTTTTGGATTTTGGAAATTTTTAATTTTTTTTTGGGTTTTTTAGTTTTCTAGTTTTTTTTTTTGGATTTTTTTTTAATAAAGCTAAAGAAGAAGATAGTACTATTAAGAGACTTAATAACTACACTAAATTTTTTTGTTGTTTTTGTTTTCAAAATTTTTTTATTGTTTTTTTTTGAAAGGAAAGAAAAAGAAAGAACTCAACCCTCCCCCATGCTTAGATCTTTCATTGTCCTCAATGAAAAAGAAAAAAAAAACGAGAAAGAGAAGGAGAAGAGGAGGAAGAAGACGAAAATGCAATAAAGTAAAGTAAAAATAAAAAGAACAGGACTTCCCCGGGTTATTGAGGCTGAAATGCGGATGTCGCTCCCCCATGCTTGCGCTTTAATTTACTTTATCATCAGCGAGCTTGGCTCGATCATTCTTGAGATCAGCAACGTTGTAGCGGCGATCACGAACTTGCGCTTGCTTGGTCACCGGGAGGAAGAGCAAAAACAAAATAAAAGCAGAAAAAGGAGACTTTGGGCAAACTCCTAAGAATGTTCATTATTACAGCAATAGAAATTATTTAAATAATAAAAAAAAGTCTTATAATAAATTGTCCAGAGTTTCAAAAAAGAAGAAGGAAATAAACATTAAGAGATAAAAGAAAGACGCTCCACAGCCGGAGAAACATAATCATTCAAAAAATACAACTTCAGACGATGGCCATTTACTTTAAAATCACCCTTATCCGGGTGCGAGAGAAGCACAGTGCCATAAAGAAAAACCTGTTTGACCGTAAAAGGTCCATACCAACGAGATTTAAGTTTGCCAGGAAAAAGACGTAAGCGCGAGTTAAAAAAGAAGAACCTGATCGCCTGGTTTAAAAGTTTTAGGGTGGCGAAGGTTCTTATCGTGATAATATTTTGTGCGTTCTTTATAAATTTTATTGTTTTCATACGCGTACGCTCGCCACTCATCGAGTTCATTTAACTGATTTTTCCTATGCTCACCGACCAAGTGCGGATCGAAATTAAAAAATTTTAACGCCCAGTACGCACGATGTTCTACTTCTACCGGAAGATGACACGATTTTCCATAGACCAATCGGAAAGGAGTACAACCGATAGCGGTTTTGTACACTGTCCGATAGGCCCAAAGAGCATCGTCTAACTTTAACGACCAATCTTTGCGAGAAATAGAAACGGTTTTTTCTAAAATTCTTTTAATTTCGCGATTGACTACCTCGACCTGACCGTTAGTTTGGGGGTGATATGCGGTGGATAATTTATGCGTAACGCCATACTTAGTTAAAACTTTTGCGAGCTGGGCGTTGCAAAAATGACTCCCCCTATCACTAACGATCGCACGAGAAAAACCAAAGCGAGAAAATATTTTTTTCAAAAACGAAACAACGACTCGAGCGTCGTTACTTGGTAAAGCTTGGGCCTCTGCCCATCTAGAAACGTAATCAACAACGACTAAAATATATTTATTACCTAAACTTGACGGAAATGGACCTACAAAATCGATTCCCCATAAGTCAAAAATTTCACACTCGAGAAAGTAATTTTGTTCCATTTCATTTTTACACGAAATATTTCCGGTCCGCTGGCACCGATCACATCCGCTCACAAAGGTTTGTGCATCTTTAAATATGCTTGGCCAATAGAAGCCAGCACTAAGCATTTTGTGGGCGGCGCGGTTCGCTTGAAAATGCCCGCCAGTTGGACCTTCATGAAGATGTTTTAAGATTTGTTGTCCTTCTTTCCGAGAAACACACCTCCTTACCACCTGGTCCGCACATATGCGAAATAGAAAAGGGTCCTCCCAAAAATAGTACTTTAAATCAGAAAAGAATTTCTTCTTTTGCTGAGTTGAGTATGAAGGTGGAGGTTAGATCTTAAGTTACTCTAGAGGGGGGGGGGGGGGGTGAATAGAGTATTAAAACTTTTCCTTAGTTTGTATAGCGGAATTAAAATAGTATTATATATAAGTGTAAGCAGTGTGAGGATTATATAAACAGAAAAATTAAGTAAATGAAATCACACAACAAACAGCACAAGCACAGAAAATAACCAAACACAGAAGACACAAGGAGCTATAGTAGTTCCCCAATAAATCTGGGTACGTCTACTCTTCTACCACCCTTGGTAGGAATCCACTAGGATTTTTGATCAGGTGCCCTCACACCAAGGGATTTTTGTTCAGGTGTCCACACACCACAGAGCTTTTGTTCAGGTGCTCAAAACCAACTAGATTTTTTGATCAGGTGTCTTGCCACCAAGGAGGTACACTTTTGAAGGGAGTATTAACCCTGTACAAGAGAGGTAAGAAAGAGTTTATAGTGTTCTTCTTTGTCAAGATGCTGAGAGAAGACTCTAGTGGATGTTGTTGTAAAGCTCCCCCTGTCTGATTGAAGTATTTGACAGAAGATGGAGAAGCTTTCTCTTGAAAACTAAGATCTCCTGTAGCAGATTGATCTGGAAGAACAGGTTCTTCAGATTGCTTGTTGCTCTTTTAGAAGATCTAAATATGCAGCAGATTCTGAGAGAAAGCTCCTGAGGAAGATGTTCTCAGAAGAAATTTTGTGCTGCTTGTAGAAGAAGAAGAAGAGGAAAAAATACTTGCTGAGAGATCACTCTTTCTTCTTTTTCTGCTGTATATATTCTTTGTATTCTGTAATAGAATAATGTTTGAATTCTGTCGACTGATTCATATATGTCCAAAAACAAAAACTGTCTTTAATGTATTCTATATTTGTGAATAGAATAATCAGTCTTTAAGACATTCTTGGAATAACAACAAAACTCAAACGACTCTGGCAGGTCCTTTAATTCCTTGGCCGTGAAAAGATTCCTTTTCATTAAATGTCAACGGCTATTGCTGTCTTGGAAAAAGGAAAGAAGGGAATATATTAACTGAGTTTAATATCCTTCCTTATCTGTCAGAATACGTCCAAAGATATTAAATAGATCCGTTATAGTCGTTGTTTTACTGTTAGGATAAATATAATGTAGCTGATAACAAATCTGGGCTTCAATAAATGATCTGTCGAACGCTGGCTATAATCTGTTGAGCGCCGTCCAGAAGATGTTGAACGCTGGCTGGAAACTGTCGAGCGCTGGCAACAAAAACTGTCGAACGCTGGGAGCCATCTGTCGAGCACTGCTAGCCATTTGTTGACCGTTGGGAACTTTAGATTTTATCTTAAGTTCTAGCTAATTTATCAGCCTAAAGACTTGACCCTTAAACTATACAATGGGGTCAACTGATCCTAATCAGTACATAGTGATCCTATCCCAAAACAGTAAAAGGGTTGTTCCAACAATCTCCCTCTATTTGGGTTAGGATACTATTTGACAAATAAATCAAATAATAAATAACACAAAGATAAACAACAGAGCAGAAATATATCTGACAGAATTGAAATGCTTCAGCAGATAATATTGAAATAAAATGCTCTGAGTTTAGAAACATTTATACTGAATTCAAGTAGTTCAAAGACAGAAGGAATTTGAAACTGTACTTTTTCACTGTGAGGAAGACTTGAAAATGATTTCCCTGTTGGGATCTTCAGCTTGCTTCTTGCTCATGTAGCAATTTTCTGGACTTATGATTGTTTGAGATGTAGTAGGAAGAACAACTGCTGCTGGATACTTTTTTAAAAATCTTTCAGCATTAAACAATTTTCTGGAATTGTACTTTTCAAGCTCTTGCTTTCTGAATTCAGACAATGTAGAAAATTGAGAATGGTCCTCACCTTCAGCCTTAGCTTTATTGATCTGAGCAATAACTACTGATTCTCTGAATCTAGCCATGTGAGCTATTTCATCTGTTTCTTGAATTTCTGGAGAAGGAGACCTTTCAACAGAATTATTTGCCTGCTCTGAGGTTTTATTATCTTGAAGATTCATTCTGCTGTGAAATAAGCCATTTGAAAAAGTATATCTGTAATCTGAAATTGGTCTGGAAGAACTTGAGGGAGGAGCTCTGGCTGGTGTAGAACTTTGAGAGCCACTGGAGCTTTTATGAGTTCCTTCATATCTCCTAGACTGCTGGGGGGCAGATCTAGAGAAGGAGGAAGACATCCCTGCTGATCCTGCTGCTGGAGGAGGAGGAGGAGGATAATTGAACTTAACTGGATTATCAGGAATATAACCAGTTTTCTTGAACTTCTTTCTTCTTTTCTGCTCATTTCTGGAGAGTGTCATCCAATGATGTGAGACTTTGTCAAGAGTGATATTGTGGAGAATATAATATGGGATATCATTATTTGGATTAGGAGGCTTGGGGATAGCTTTAGACTTAGCCTTTGATTTCTTTCTTTTCCTTGACAGTGTATCATCAGAATCACTATCATTATCTTCTTCATCAGAATCAGAAGAAGAGATTGGTGTATCATATAAATCTGTTATCAATTTAAGAGCTTTGATCCTTTGCTCTTCAGCTTCATAAGCTTCATCTTCTGCTTTCCAGATCTCATCAAAGTTTGGAATTGGAGTTTCATCAAAGATAAACGTTGGAAAGTCAGAATTGTGATTGCTTCTTCTGACATTACAACTAGTTTTTCTTCTTGACTGAGAGCTTGATCTTGAATGAAAACTGTATCTGTAATCTTAACTTCAAAACTTCTAAGTATCTTATTTAACAGAGCTTCATTAACTGGAGCAGTGTATGGGACAATTGCTCTAGAATAATTATGCTGTTGAGGTAAAACTGGTAGAACTGTACTAAACTGAGAAAGCAAATAAATAATATCTATAGAGGGATTAATAGAAACATTATTTATTTCTTCTGGACCTGGTAGAACTGGTTCTTCTGAAATTGGAAGAACTGAATTTCTAAGTGCTTGAGCATCTGGAGCATCTGGAGCTTCTTCATCAGACATCTCCCCCTGCCTAGCTTCAGGGAAACCTGAATCTAGGCCCCTAGAAGAAGGGACAGATTGAAAGGAGGGGAAGGAAGAAATCTTTTCAGATAAAGCAGAAATAGATTGAACAATTGGAGCAAGTTTTGCATCCAATAACTGGTCTATTTTGGGAAGGATGAGACCAAGTATCTGATCAGCTACAGAGAAAAGATTTAAATAAGTGAATTCGTGAGAATGAGAGGAGGATGGCTCAGAAGAGGGAGGAATAGAGATTGGTACAAAGATGTTTGAGACATCTGCACCTTGTTGAGAGGGTTCTTGATGAGTAGAAGAAGAATGATGGATAGGGCATTGGGAATCATTATGAGTAGGAGATGGAGGTGGAGAAGATTGATGAGGGAGGAGATCAAAAGAAGGAGGGGGAATGTCATCAATATGTGTAGAAGAATTGTAAGGTGGAGATTGTGCAGGGGAAAAACTTTGAGTAGTAGGAGGTGGGAGAGGAAGGGAGGAGACCAAAGGAGGAACTTCTGGAAGGGTTAGGGAAGAGACTAAATCAGTCCTTGTGTCTTCAGAAGCTTGCTTGACTGACTTTGGATTCTTCTTTGGAAATACCCTTTCCCACTTAGCAAAGAGAGCTGAGGTCAGCTTCTTGCTAGCATTGATTGTTACCTTTGGGGAGACCAGAAAGTCTGGATGCCTTTCCTGCAGAACAATTCCTAAAATTCTTCCAAAGCTAACATTCTCCTTGGAAATCTTTTTCTTAATCAAATTAAACAGAAGTGATCCCCAGTTCACTTTCTTTTTCTCCATCAAGGCCACCATCAACAGAAATGGGTGCCTTTTAACATAGTCATGTCCTGTTGTTTTTCCTAACAACACTTTGCCAACTATATCTGATAAGAATTTGTATTCCAAAGACAGATTTTTCTTAAGCAGATGATTAGGGTTTCCAGAGGAGTGGCCCATTTTAACTAAAGCTGCTTCAAATTCATCAAAACTAATTTCTATATCTTCATCACCATTCACAAGCCCAAAAACTTCAGTTAGAATGGTAGGGGTAAGAGAAACCTGGTGTCTTGAGATTATGCCCGTCAGACATTCATCTTCCTGCTTAATTGTGAAACACCATTCTTTGATTTCAGCTGTGTAAAGCTTTATCCTCAAGCTCATTAACTTCCTCAACTGTTGCTCTTCAAAGAGTTGAAGGATGTCCTTGAAGATTTGATCAGATGTTGCGAAGGATTCCATATCTATGTCGAACCCAGCATCAAACTTCATGGAATAGAGCGAGGCTTGAGAAATCGCCATTGAGTCCTGCAAAAGAAGAGAAAAATCAAGTGCAAAAGGGGAACTGGAGGGAAACGATTTCTGTAGGCGCACTCTTAAGAGATACAAGTAGTAAATATATATGAGAGAAAGAGGCGCATTTGTGGAGCGACGTTCAATAACTAACCCTGATAAAGACAAAAGTCGAAAAGACTTTAAGTTTTTGTCAGACAATGTTCGACAAAAAATATCCTTTTCGTCGACCGTTGTTCGACAGGTAACATTTCTTTATCGATTCTGAAAATATAAGGTTTTGTCGACCACCGTTCGACAAATGATATAAATTCGTCGTTCTCCGTTCGACAAATTTTTGAGGTAAATAGAGAACTTATTTTACTAGCAGATTGAGTCTCCATCTATCATTCCAAGTTGATTTATAAAGAAGATATGCTTCTTTTCATCCAATGGCTTGGTGAAAATGTCAGCTCTTTGTAAATCAGTAGGAATAAATTGTAGGCAAATTTTATTTTTATCCACATTATCCCTAAGGAAGTGGTGCCTAATTTCTATGTGTTTAGTCCTACTATGGAGAACTGGATTTTGTGCTATAGATATTGCACTAGTATTGTCACAAAATATAGTTGAATTATTTAAGTTGACTCCATAGTCTAGAAGTTGATTTTGTATCCACAATATCTGTGAGCAGCAACTGCCAGCAGCTATATATTCAGCTTCAGCTGTTGATGTTGACACAGATGTTTGTTTCTTACAAAACCAAGACACAAGCCTATCACCAAGGAACTGGCAAGTCCCTGATGTGCTTTTCCTGTCTACTCTGCATCCAGCATAATCTGAATCTGAGAATCTAGTTAATTCAAATTCAGATGTTGTTGGATACCAAAGTCCTAGATTGGGGCAACCCTTTATATATCTCAAAATCCCTTTTAGCAAAATTATGTGAGATTCCTTGGGGTTAACTTGAAACCTAGCACAAATACAAGTAGCAAACATTATGTCAGGCCTACTTCCTGTTAAATAGAGTAATGAGCCAACAATTGCTCTATATACGTTTGAATCAACAGGTTTCCCTGATTCATCATTATCAACAACAACATTTGAGGGCATGGGTGTTTTCATGGTGGAAGAATCTGACATACCAAATCTTTTCACTAATTCCTTAGCATACTTAGATTGGGATATGAAGATTCCATTTGAAGTTTGCTTCAATTGGAGACCAAGGAAGTTTGATAACTCACCCATACTACTCATTTCAAATTTAGATTGCATTAGATTTGAAAATCTTTTGCACAAATTCGAATCAGTAGATCCAAAAATAATATCATCTACATATATTTGAACTAGCAGAGTTTTATTTTTATGTATCCTGAAAAATAAGGTTTTATCTATTAAACCCCTACAGAAATTGTTTTCCAAAAGAAAACTAGCTAAAGTTTCATACCATGCTCTGGGAGCTTGTTTGAGACCATAGAGATCTTTCTTAAGCTTAAATACAAAAGAGGGTTGAGTTGGAGAGAGGAAACCTGGGGGTTGTTCCACATATACTTCTTCTTTGATTTCTCCATTCAAGAAAGCACTCTTTACATCCATTTGATATACCTTGAACTTTTTGTATGCAGCAAATGCAAGAAATATTCTGATTGCTTCAAGTCTTGCAACAGGAGCAAAGGTTTGATCATAATCAATCCCTTCTTCCTGTGAATATCCTTGGGCTACCAGTCTTGCTTTATTTCTTACAATGTTGCCTTGTTCATCTAGTTTGTTCCTGAAGACCCATTTGGTGCCAATCACTGGATGGTCTTTTGGTCTAGGAACCAAATCCCATACTTTGTTTTTCTCAAACTGATTGAGCTCCTCTTGCATAACACTGATCCAGTTGGGATCTTGTTCTGCATCTTTTATAGTTTGAGGTTCAATCTGGGAGAGAAAGCATGTGTGCATCAAGTTCTGATGTACTTGATTCCTTGTTTGCACACCTGCTGAAATATCACCAATTACTTGTGATATTGGATGATCTCTAATTGTGATGTGGTCAACAGTTGGAGTTGGTTCAGCAATAATTTCCATTTGGGGAATTTGTTCAGCTGCTATATTCTGTGGAGGATTATCTGTTGTTATCTGTTCTGAACTTTCAGCAAAATCTGGGAGATTTTCTTCTTCACTCTCCTCAGCATTCTGCTGTTCAGGATTCAGAATTCCTTCTTTATGTAGAGCTAATTGATCTAGCTTCTCACATAATATAGGTACCTGCAGATTTTCTATGGTAGAAGAAATCTTCTCCTTGTAAAACATGTTAGTCTCATCAAAAGTAACATGCATAGATTCTTCTATCTTGAGGGTAGATTTATTATAAATCCTATATGCTTTGCTGGTTATTGAATATCCTAAGAAAATTCCTTCATCTGATTTTGGGTCAAATTTTTTAAGGTATTTCTTATCATTATTGTGAATGAAACATCTACACCCAAATGATCTAAAATAGCTAACCTTAGGTTTCTTCCCTTTAAGTAATTCATAAGGAGTCTGTCCCTTAAGCTTGTGTATCAAACTTCTATTCAGAACATAATTTGCTGTGCTGACAGCCTCTGCCCAAAAGGATAGGGGCAAATTAGCATCTGCAAGCAATGTTCTTGCTGATTCAATTTGAGTTCTATTTTTCCTTTCAACTACCCCATTTTGTTGAGGAGTTCTAGGAGCTGAGAAACAATGCCTGATACCTTCCATCTCACAGAATTCTTGCATAAGAAGAGACTCAAACTCACTGCCATGATCACTTCTGATCAATGCAACTTCAGTAGAGTACTCAATCTTTATGCTCTTAAGAAAGTCTGTAAGAACTTTAAAGTTATCTGACTTTTCTCTCAAAAAGAACACCCAAGTGAATCTAGAGAAGTCATCCACAATAACTAGAGAGTAAGACTTCCCCCCCTAAACTCTTTGTTGCTATAGGTCCAAAAAGGTCCATATGTAGCAAATATAAGATTCTAGGTGAATCACTTTTAGATAATGATTTAAAGCTGTTTTTAGTTTGCTTGCCTAGTTGACATGCCCTACATAAACCTTCTTTCTTATATGATCCCAAGGGTAAACCTCTAACAAGTTTGTCCTTAGATAGTTTAGCAATGGTCCTAAGGTTTACATGTCCTAGTCTCTTATGCCAAAGATCACTAGATTTACTTGTATCACTAAATAAACAGACTTCTGTAGTAGGTGAATTGAAATTTACTAAGTATATATTACCTTGTCTAATGCCTGATAAAATAGTAATACCATCAGTAGATTTAATAAGGCATTTCAATTTATTAAAGGACCTGATACCCTTCATCACATAATTGACTTATGCTGATAAGGTTATGCTTCAGTCCCTTTACATAGGCTACCTCTTTGAAGGTGACTTCTCCAACTTTGACTTTTCCATAGCCTTTGGTCTGTCCACAGTTGGAGTCTCCAAATGTAACTTTTGGTCCAAGCTTTGCCTTGAAGCTGTTCAGGTTTGACTTGTTCCCTGTCATATGTTTTGAACAACCACTGTCCAAATACCATTTTTCACTTGTTCTTGGACAGCTGTGTACCTGCAAAAACAAAGACAAAACAAATCTATTTGTTCCTGACCCAGATTACCTTGGGTCTTTTTGTATCTCCACAGAAATCTGAAATAAACAACATTTCAGGCTGATCCTTATAGCCTTTGGGATGATATCTCCTTGGAGGTATTGTCCACTCAGTAAAAGGATTTTTAGTGTGTTTAGAATTAGAATTCCTGAAATTCTGTGTATAGTGTTTGTTCGACAGATTTGAGTAAATTTGTCGATTGCCGTTCGACGAATGTGCTTGATTTCGTCGAACAGTGTCTATGTAATTACTATACTGAACATCTGTTTTCAGTTTTCGTCGATCGCCGTTCGACAGATTGAAATCTTTTTGTCGAGCTTCGTTCGACGAATTCTTCTGAATTCTTTTATTCTCTACAAACTTGCTTGAAACATCTTTATTCACTTCTACAGCCTCTTTGCTCTTAGTAGAATTGAATATCACTGGAGTAGAGAGGATGTTTTTCTTAAGAAGGTATGGATCACTTGATGATGCACCCAAACCCAGCTTGCTATTAAATCTAGCATTCACTATTTTTGTGATGTCCATCCGCTTAACACTACTGCCATTGAGGAATTCTTCATATTCCTTAGCTTTAGACAACTTGTTCTCAATGAGAATAATGTGTTCTCTAGAGGCAGTTAAATCTTTCTTAAGATTAACATTTTCTGCAACCAGTTGATTCATTTCAGCCAACTGATTTCTGAGAGAGATTATCTCTTTCTCAGATTTGATTAAATCTAAGCAAAGACCTTTGAATTCATCTTTGAATTCACTAGAATTGAAATCAAAACTAGATATTAACTGGTCTGCATTATCTTCTGCTTCTGATTCTGATTCTTCTTCATCAGAATTGTTTGCTAAGGCATTGATTGCCATCATGCAGAAGTTCTTATCTTCTTCATAGCATTCATCATCACTGGATGAAGAAGCATTTCCTGACTCACTGTCAGAGTCATAAATGGCCATTAGACATTGGTCATTTTCCTTTGATTTTTCTTCATCATCATCAGATGAGCTGGATGATGATTCAGATTCAGTGTCACTCCAGGATTCTGCTATAAATCCTCTTCCCTTCTTTTTGTGCTTGTGGGAGGAAGACATGCTGGAGCTTCTCTTTTCTTCTTTATCCTTTTTCTTATCTTTCTTTTGCTTCTCTGGACATTCTGTCAAGTAGTGTCCAGATTTCCTGCAACCAAAACAAATAACTTCTTTAGGAGTTGATTTGTCATACCTTTGCTTATCTCTTGATCTGGATTCTTTCCTTCTGAAATCATTCTTAGCCATTTTGTAGAATCTTCTGGCTATGAGGCTCATGAGTTCATCATCTTTTGGAGCCTTTTCTTGTTCTGCATCAGCTGCCTTGAAAGCTATGGTCTTCTCTTTCTTTGATGCTGGAGATGAAGTGGATGCTTCAGCTTCCCTGGACTTGATGAGCTGCTCATAAGATTTGAGCTTGCCCAACAAAGTTTCAGTGGTGATCTCATTGAGACTTCTGGCTTCCTTGATTGGCCAGATCCTTGAATCCCAAGTGCTAGGGAAGCACATTAGGATCTTGTCATTAATCTCTGTTAATGAGATTTCCTTGTCCAGAGTCCTGAGTTCACTTATAATTACACTTAACCTAGTGTACATGTCTGCAACTGATTCTTCATCACCTTTCTTGAAGTTATCATACAGAGAGATCAGGTGTGATCTTCTTTCTTTCCTTTCATCAGCAGAACCTGCAACAATAGCAGTTAGGGTATTCCATATATCTCTTGCTGAAGTGCACTCAGCAACCTTTTGGAATATATCATCTGACATGGTTTGTGCCAATATATTCATTGCTTTGGCATCTGCATTCTTGTATTTCCTCAATGGATCTATGTGTCCTGGAGGAGGTACAACATTGGTTGATGATTGTTCTTGTGCTGGTGGAGATCCTGTCAAAATAGAATTATATATATCCTCATCAATAGAATTCATGTAAAGCCTAATCCTTGCTTTCCACAGTGCAAACTTACTAAGATTGCACATAGGAGGTCTTGTGCTTGAGTATTCCTTGTTTTGTGCCATGAGTTTTAAACAGAAAATAGATAAAGAGAAACTCTAAATTAAATTAAGGTCTAATTGATCTTTGTGATCCAGATGTTAGTCTGTAAGTGAGATCAACCTACCTCTGATACCAATTGAAGGTGGAGGTTAGATCTTAAGTTACTCTAGAGGGGGGGGGGGGGGGGGGGGGGGGGTGAATAGAGTATTAAAACTTTTCCTTAGTTTTTATAGCGGAATTAAAATAGTATTATATATAAGTGTAAGCAGTGTGAGGATTATATAAACAGAAAAATTAAGTAAATGAAATCACACAACAAACAGCACAAGCACAGAAAATAACCAAACACAGAAGACACAAGGAGCTATAGTAGTTCCCCAATAAATCTGGGTACGTCTACTCTTCTACCACCCTTGGTAGGAATCTACTAGGATTTTTGATCAGGTGCCCTCACACCAAGGGATTTTTGTTCAGGTGTCCACACACCACAGAGCTTTTGTTCAGGTGCTCAAAACCAACTAGATTTTTTGATCAGGTGTCTTGCCACCAAGGAGGTACACTTTCGAAGGGAGTATTAACCCTGTACAAGAGAGGTAAGAAAGAGTTTATAGTGTTCTTCTCTGTCAAGATGCTGAGAGAAGACTCTAGTGGATGTTGTTGTAAATCTCCCCCTGTCTGATTGAAGTATTTGACAGAAGATGGAGAAGCTTTCTCTTGAAAACTAAGATCTCCTGTAGCAGATTGATCTGGAAGAACAGGTTCTTCAGATTGCTTGTTGCTCTTTTAGAAGATCTGAATATGCAGCAGATTCTGAGAGAAAGCTCCTGAGGAAGATGTTCTCAGAAGAAATTTTGTGCTGCTTGTAGAAGAAGAAGAAGAGGAAAAAATACTTGCTGAGAGATCACTCTTTCTTCTTTTTCTGCTGTATATATTCTTTGTATTCTGTAATAGAATAATGTTTGAATTCTGTCGACTGATTCATATATGTCCAAAAACAAAAACTGTCTTTAATGTATTCTATATTTGTGAATAGAATAATCAGTCTTTAAGACATTCTTGGAATAACAACAAAACTCAAACGACTCTGGCAGGTCCTTTAATTCCTTGGCCGTGAAAAGATTCCTTTTCATTAAATGTCAGTGGCTATTGCTGTCTTGGAAAAAGGAAAGAAGGGAATATATTAACTGAGTTTAATATCCTTCCTTATCTGCCAGAATACATCCAAAGATATTAAATAGATCCGTTATAGTCGTTGTTTTGCTGTTAGGATAAATAGAATGTAGCTGATAACAAATCTGGGCTTCAATAAATGATCTGTCGAACGCTGGCTATAATCTGTCGAGCGCCGTCCAGAAGATGTTGAACGCTGGCTGGAAACTGTCGAGCGTTGGCAACAAAAACTATCGAACGCTGGGAGCCATCTGTCGAGCACTGCTAGCCATTTGTTGACCGCTGGGAACTTTAGATTTTATCTTAAGTTCTAGCTAATTTATCAGCCTAAAGACTTGACCCTTAAACTATACAATGGGGTCAACTGATCCTAATCAGTACATAGTGATCCTAGCCCAAAACAGTAAAAGGGTAGTTCCAACAGAGTACTCTTTTGGGAGGAAGCGGGCCACAAGATAATTGGCCAGATCGGCAAACCAGGGGGTAGAAGAGGAAACATTTAAGAGTTGTTCATCCGGAAAAGAATCACTAAGAAAATTTTCATTCAAAATACCTATTTCTGGATTTTCTAGACGAGAAAGATGATCAGCCGCTAGGTTTTTCGCTCCTTTCTTATCCCGGATTTCCAAGTCGAATTCTTGAATTAAGAGGATCCAACGTATGAGACGCGGCTTAGCGTCCGGTTTAGAAAGGAGGTACTTCAAAGCGGAATGATCCGTAAAAACGATAACATTAGAGAGCGTAATATAAGGTCAGAATTTATCAAAAGCAAAAATAATAGCGAGGAGCTCTTTTTCAGTTGTTGTGTAGTTCTCTTGTGCCGAATTGAGTGTTTTGCTAGCGTGGTAGATGGGGTGAAAATTTTTAGCTATTCGTTGTCCTAACACCGCACCTACCGCAAAACTACTCGCATCGCACATAATTTCGAACGGCAAATCCCAGACCGGAGCAATCATAATCGGAGCATTAATTAATTTGGATTTTATTAATTCGAAGGCAGCTAAGCATGATTCGTTAAAGTTAAAAGGAATATCTTTTTCTAGAAGTTGGGTTAGAGGCTTGGTGATTTTTGAAAAATCCTTAATAAAGCGTCGATAAAAACCTGCGTGGCCTAGAAAACTTCTAATCGCTTTAACGTTCGTAGGCGGCGGCAGTTTCTCGATCACCTCGATCTTAGCTTGATCGACCTCGATTCCCTTAGCAGAAATTTTGTGACCTAAGACTAGACCTTCTCGCACCATGAAATGGCACTTCTCCCAGTTTAAAACTAAGTTTGTCTCTTCGCATCTCTCTAAAACCTTCGCCAAATTTTCTAAATATAATGAAAAAGAGTCGCCGAAAACAGAAAAATCGTCCATAAACACTTCCATTATATTTTCAACATACTTATCGAAGATTGCTAACATACACCGCTGAAAAGTAGCAGGTGCGTTGCAAAGACCGAACGGCATCCTACGGTATGCGAAAGTTCCGAAAGGACATGTGAATGTTGTCTTCTCTTGGTCCTCGGGTGCAATAGGGATTTGGAAATATCCCGAGAGACCGTCGAGAAAACAATAAAAACTATGCCCGGACAAGCGTTCTAAAATTTGATCGATAAAGGGGAGGGGGAAGTGATCCTTACGAGTGGCATCATTTAACTTACGGTAGTCGATACACATTCTCCATCCCGTCACTGTCCTAGTCAGAATTAAATCATTATTCTCGTTTGCTACTACCGTGATCCCACCCTTCTTAGGTACAACCTGAACTGGACTAACCCACTTACTATCAGAAATTGGATAAATTATCCCCGCATCTAACAACTTAAGAACCTCTCCTTTCACGACCTCTTTCATATTCGGATTAAGACGGCGTTGAGGTTGGATTACAGTTTTAGAATTATTTTCAACGAAAATTTTGTGGGTGCAAAAATAAGGGCTTATGCCAGAAATATCTGATATTTGCCACGCTATAGCTCGGCGATGCTTTTGTAGCACTTCGATCAGTTGATCGTTCTCGGATTGAGAAAGAAACGCCGAGATTATAATGGGCAATTTAGAATTGTTCTCCAAAAAAGCGTACTTAAGATGTTCGGGGAGTGGTTTGAGTTCAAGAGTGGGTGGTTCGTCATAAGAATTTTTTAAAATTTTTTCTTTTTCAAAAATGAGATTTTCAAAATTTTTTTGTTCAAAAAATTGGTGGATTTTCAAAATTTGTTTGCACGAACATAACCGTGTCTTCAAAATCAGTTGGAGAATTATCAGAAAAGGACGCAGAAAATTCATTTGCAGAAATATTTGAAAGAAGAAAAGGAGAATCGTCAATTATCTCATCTACGAAAAAACATGAGTCGTCATTTTTTAAAGAGTTTTTCATGGATTCGTTAATTGAAAACGCGACCTCATCATCTCCTACCCGAAGAAGAAGTTTCCCGTTACTTACATCGATGACCGCTCGAGAGGTGGCTAAGAAGGGACGACCAAGGATAAGAGGGACGTCGACGTCCTCCTCAATATCAAGAATGACAAAATCCACCGGGAAGATGAATTTGTCGACCTTCACTAGCACGTCTTCAACGATACCTAACGGATATTTAATTGATCTATCGACTAACTGAATACTCATACGCGTAAGGCTGAGAGTGCCCAATAAAATGGCATCAAGTTGATGCTCGCACCTAAATCCGCTAACGCGTGTTTCATGAACAGATTTCCAAAAACGCAAGGAATCGAAAAACTACCCGGATCGTTTATCTTTTTTCGGAAGATTTGAATTTTTTATGACCGTCGAGCACTCTTCGTTCAACGTTACTTGGGATAAATTTTCTAATTTCCTTTTGTTCGTTAACAAGTCCTTAAGATACTTCGCATACTTCGACATTTGACTTATCGCTTCATGAAATGGCAAATTTATGTGGATTTGTTTAAAAATATCGAGAAAGCGTTGGTATTGATCATCTAACTTATCCTTCCTAAGATTAGCGGGGTAGGGAGGCGGCGGAAAATCTTTTGTAGAATCAAGAGCAGCACTTTGAAAATGATCTTTTTCTTTTTCAAAAACAACTTCTTCATTTTCTTTTTCAAAATCAGTTTCTTTAATGATGATTTGTTCAGCAGCAGGAGAGGCAAAAACCTCGGGCTCTTACCTGTTGGTGGGCTCGTGGACTACTTTGCCGCTCCGAAGAGTGATCGCTTTCGCGTGTTCCCTTGGGTTTGGCTCAGTATTTGAGGGAAGAGTCCCAGGTGGTCTCTCGTAGATAGCCTTAGCTAGTTGGCCGACCGTGGTTTCAAGGTTTTTCATTGACCCTGTTAAATTTCTAATGGTCGCCTCGTTCGAATTTATATATTTAGAAAGCATTTCCTCCAAAGATGGAGGTTTTGGAAAATTTGGATTTTGATTTTGTGGTGGTGGTGGAGTGAAATCATGTGGTGGACGTGCGGCGTTTGCGGGATTACTCCACGAAAAATTAGGATGGTTACGCCATCCGGGGTGATACGAATTAGACGCAACATTAAAACCAGGAGGAGCAGAAAAAGCAGAAAAATTATTAAAATTGTTTTGAGCAGACCTGGGTATGTTCCCCAAATAATCCACCTGCTTGGCAGCAATAACATTTGCATGTTCATGTACCTGAATGGCGGAGGCAACAGTCATCTCCGTTACTTTCTTGTTCAGCATCTCTACTTGAAGCGCCAGTTGGGACACAGAGTCCACTTCGTACATACCTGCAGGTTTATTTGGGAGAGACCTAGGCGTATTCCACTGATAGGTGTTCATCGCCATATCCTCGATAAGCTCAAGAGCGCCCTCCGGAGTTTTTCGGTTCAAAGAACCACCGGATGCGGCGTCTATCATTTGCTTGGTTGCTTGATTTAGCCCATTATAAAATGTCTGGACCTGTATCCATACAGGCAGAGCATGATGAGGGCAGCGTCTCAAAAGTTCCTTGTACCTCTCCCAAGTGTCATAGAGGGTCTCAAAATCGATTTGACTAAAAGTACAAATATTAGTTCGAAGTTTAGCAGTTTTAGCGGGGGGAAAATACCTAGCAAGAAATTTTTCAGTTAAAGTGTCCCAAGTAGTGATTGATCCTCTTGGGAGAGAACTCAACCACTGTTTGGCTTTTGTTCTTAAGGAGAAGGGGAAGAGTCTTAGCCTGATCGCATCGTCTGAGACACCATTAATTTTGAAGGTATCACAGATCTCAAGGAAACTAGCAATATGCAAGTTCAGATCTTCATCTGGTGATCCGTCGAACTGCGCATATTGCTGCACCATTTGTATAGTGCCGGACTTAAGCTCAAACTGGATTCTGTACTCTCAAAGTTAGGCCGAGCATAATAGGACATGGTCCATTGCTGGTCAACTTCTGGATTGGGATCACCCATAATTTCAGAATTACGATCACAATCACCGTTAGAATCCTCAACCGTATCCTGAGAAGTGGAACCTCCAAATCGT
Organism: Dactylorhiza incarnata; assembly: GCA_033032865.1. NCBI lineage: Eukaryota > Viridiplantae > Streptophyta > Magnoliopsida > Asparagales > Orchidaceae > Dactylorhiza > Dactylorhiza incarnata. Next base: position 9,803,985 of record JAWHQI010000068.1, read on the forward strand.
AAATTTCTCCAAAAGGAGCGTTCGATTTCCGGGTCCAAATCAACAAGTAACGACGAATTCGTGCGGGTCATGCACTAGCAGAAAGAAAAGGGGAAGAAGGGAAAATAAACGAAAGTGAAAGAATACCAAAATTAAAAATGATGATGATGATTTTTTTTCTTTTTTAGAAGGATAATATTAGGCGGATTATATTAGTCCTGGACTTCCCGACATCTGCCCTGTGAGGGGTTTGCAACGGTACTAGAGGCTATGATGGGAATTCAAGCCCAAAGCGTCCTTTCCAGGATTTTAGGTGGGATAGAAAAAAAACGATGATATGGATTGATTATAATATATAATAATAATAATTTTTTTTTGATTTTTGTAGAAGTAATAGCGACGGCGTTTTCTTAATATTGACAAAATTCCCCGGCAACGGCGCCAAAAACTTGGTGATTAAGACTGACTATCAACCAGAAGAGGCAAGTGTACCTATCGAATTGTAGTACCAAGGTCGTATTTAAAACACGGGGCTGTCAAGTATTACTACTCACGCTTTTAACTATTATCCTACCGTACGATTGGTTGATGATTTTGAGAATTAAAATACGAGATTACTTAAACGAAAATTCAGAAGAGAAAACTAGCGTTCGAGCAAAGAATCACCATGAAAAGAGACGAGAGAGAAATAAAACTTAGTTCTACGATTGCAAAATAATTCTTGACCGTGACGGTTCCGAAAATGAGAGATAGTCTCGCTAGAGCACTAAATCTCCTAACTTAAAGACGGTTTAATCGGAATCTCTTCGCAAATTAAACAGGTCTAAAGTCGCATTATCGAAGTGAACCGCACTATTGGATTTGACTCCAATCCGGAGGATTTACGTCAGCCTATCTCTAGTGGTGCGTGCAACTCTTTCCTTCTTTGAGCGATCTTTCAAATCAACGAATCTCTCGATTATTATGAGATGAGATCAAGGGCCTACTACCGTATACCGAAAATACAGAGTCGACGCAAAATATTTCGAAGAAGGATCGAGAATAATTTAAACAAAAGCAAAACTAAGACATGAAAAATATTCTCATCTCAATTCATGGATCATCGTGATCGAACGCTAAAGGAAATTAGCTACTCATAATAAAAATTGAGAGAAAGATGAAAGGAAAAACTTGCATTTTCATTGATAGATAAACAAAGAGTACAACAACAAGATTAAAATGATAATACTATTCTCTAAAAAGAAATACAAGCATGGAAATAAAAACTAGACAATGAAAATAACTAACTCTCTCTTGCTTGCTCTCTTCCAAAAGTTCTCTTGCCAAAAGTTCTCTTCAAGCATGAAGGAGGGCTCCTTTTTATAGGAGAAGGAGAAAGTTCTAGATGGTGGAGGAAATGGAGAGGCTCATGGTAAGGTTCATGCATGGCAATAAATGAAGGCAATAAAGAGGAGGAGAGAGAGGGAGGGATATATTGCATTTTTAATTAAAGAAAAATAAAAAATAAAATAGAGAATAAAAAGGGGGATGAATGGGAGTTAAAAGAAGGAGAGAGAGAGAGAAAAGAGGGAATGGATGTGAGTTAAGAGATGAGAGAGAGGAAAATAAAATAATAAAATGAGAGAGAGGGGAGTGAGGATGGCCGGCCATGTCATTAAATAAATATGCATGCAATTATTTTTTTATGAGGGGAAGAAAGAGAGGGAGGGACACACCACATGCATTTAATTTAAACAAAACATGCACATGCAAGGTGGCAATCATGTGGGCGTGGACATGAGGTAGAATTGGTCGTCACTTGGACTCCAAAGGGCTTGGCCAAATGCTGGCCGGACTGGACAGCAAGGAGAGCAGCTCGGGTTCACCAATCGGGTTGTACCAACATGGACTGGACTGCATCATTTTGGACTGCACTAAGGGCTGAATTTGGGCTTGTTTTGAGCTGGAATAAGGCTGCATTTGGACTGCATTATTGCTGGATTTGGGCTGAACCTAGACTGGTTTTGGGGCTTGAATATTGCTGAAATTTGGGCAGCATTTGTACCAAAAATTGGAGTACAACAAAGTGAGCATGGGCTCGCCAATGTGAACTCAACCTATATAAAATCATAGAGCAAAATTAGCTTGAGAAAAATATAAAAGATTAACCAAAATGATCCAAAATAATCAAAACATTATTAAAATTTAAAAGATAATACATAAACTAACCTAAAATAATATAACTAAAAGCTAATTATCAGTGTCCTCGGCCTTTGTGGAAATTGTAAAACTGAGATTGATCTCCGCTATGCTGGGAGAGTGCTCTGGGCCAGTTGATGATTTTGCTGTTGTAGATTACAGACAGTATATGCTCGCGGGGGGCGTTTAGCGGGGTGTAGATCCGGGAGCTTTGATTCGCTAGCCCTCGGGGGTGTTCTGCTCGATTCTGTATGGGCGGTATAGCATTCTCGAACTGTTGTTGCTGTCCCTTTCTCTTACGACACGTGTCCCCAAGTTGCAGTGGGTTTGCCGGTGCCAGAAGATTAGCTTTTTCTACCAATGCGGGAGTTGCGCGACACTCTCGCACGCCTTGCTTCTCAGAGTTTGGTTTTGGTGACGGGTCGTAGTTGATCCAAGGGAGCTCGGCTGCGGCCGTGTCGAAACCACGAATTGCGTCCCTGAGGACTCTCCCTTTGCTGGCCATGCGTCCAGACATGGAAACGTCGTGGTCTAGGGCGTCGAGTAGGAGGCTCCCAAATATTGCGTCGTAGGGGGAGTCTGCCTCTGCGATGATGAACTGAATGTCATACTGGACTGGTTCCGAATGCATCCCTACTTGGACCGGAAGGGTGACGACTCCTATAGTGGGCACCATAGTTCCATCCGGGATCTCCGCGTCGCTGGCCCTGAGTTTGAGGTTCCCGCTTAGGAGTTTGAGCCGCACCACGGATGCCACAAACAGGATATTGAATTAGATGCGGTGGGTTATCAACGCCCTTCTTAGCTCACAGGCTGGATTGCTATGCTTACGTCTAAGGCGAAGTCCAACCATCCCCGGGGACGCCCCTGGTGAAAGCTTGTGTAGATCTCTCGTGCTGCTTGCCCCGCTCCGCTTTCCCTAGGTGGGATGACTCATCCGTCTCGGGCCCTTTTTACCGGATCCTTGGCGTGCGCGCTTCGTTCCATTCAACCAATTGTTGGGACAGCTCAGTGAAGTTGTGAATCGCTCCGTTTGGCAGGGAGTGATACCAGCGGAGGGCGTCTCCGCGCAGAGTCTTGGTGAAGATTTTGCAGCTGATTTGGTCGGGAAGTTCGAACGTCTGCACCGTTATCAAGAAGTGATTAACGTGCACGTACGGGTCTTCTACTCCGTGGAACTCCTTGAGGTGCGGGAGCTTTAGCCATGGCGGTACTGGGTATGCCAAAATTGACTTTGACAGGGGGGATCGCCTTTGCTGGTGCGTGATATCGTTCGGATCCTGCCCCGCTATGAGAGGGGCCGGCTTGCTAGTTGATCCAATCCACTAGGACTGGATGGGTACAGTGATGAGCACTCTTTTTATCGGGCCTTCAGGGATTGAGGAACTGCATGCGTCGGATAGTTCGGGGGAGGTGTCCACTATTACTGGTTTCGTGAACTCAGGCGAAGCGGGCACTGCGTTCGAAAATCCTTTGCTCGGTAGTTGGGAATCCATTCCCACAGACGGCGCCAAACTGTTGCGGGTCGCATAGGGCTCTTGGTAGACCGGTTTACTTGAACCACCTTAGCTCGGGAGCGAACCAAACGCGCAAACAGTCAATTTGAGATTCGTTGATTACACTAGGACTTTTTAGCGTGGAAAACCCGGAAAGGGTAAAAAACCACGTGGCCGGAGCTGTGCTGACCAAACTTCCACTATCTTCTGGGTGGTTACAATTAGAGATTTAGAAGTCGAGCGCGACAGGCCGCTGCTCGTTACAATAATAGAGATAAAGAGAGAGAGAGAGAGAGAGAGAGAGAGAGAATTCCGAAGGTGACATACCATCTCCAGAAAAACTAAGTCCTTTCTCCTTCTGAGAAAGGTGGAGAACAAAAGTGAGAACGCCCTGGAGAACAAAAGTGAAAGCGCTGAGTCGCCTTTCGGGAAGAAGGAAATCTTCGAGTCCGAAGGAGAATTCCGCGAAAGTCTGCAAGAAGCTCTCCCTGGTCCAGAAGGCAAGGTCCTTTCAAATGAAGCCCTAGGGCTCCTTTTATAGCTTTGGTCGGGGGTAGCCCGGTAATTTTGCCGTTGTAACCACCGTAACCACCTGGCGGATGAATCATATTTTCCGGTTCAGAGCACACGAATCGCCATTTTTCGTAATTGACCATCTTGCCCCTCGGGCAATTCGGGCAGTTCGGGCAGTTCAGGCAGTTTTGTTGGAGGCAAAAAAGGCGACAAGCTGTTCCTGAAATGTGAGAAACTGGAAAGACGAAAAGTGAGCATGCTAGAAAGACAAAATGTGAGAAGTCAGAAAAGACAAAAAGTGAGCTGAGCGCGCTCAGAAGCGTTCTGAGTGCGCAACAAACGGAGAAGCAATCTAGGCAACTGGGGGAAGCGATCTGAGAGTGCGATGAACGGAGAAAATATCCTGGTCGCTTTGTGAGGTGTTCTTAACATGTTATGAGCGCGGGAGCGCTCCAAGTGAAATCCGGGGCCCAAAGGGCGAGCGAGCCTGGAGAGGGCGGACACCCCCGAACCCCTTCACGGGAAGTGGTCTTGACCGTACCCCAGTAGGGGTGCAGATAGGCCGCACCCCAAAGGGGGTGCGGCTTGGCCGCACCACAAAGGGGGTGCGGCATGGCCGCAACCCAAGGGGGTGCGGCATGGCCGCAACCCAAGGGGGTGCGGCATGGCCGCAACCCAAGGGGGTGCGGCTGGGCCTCACCCCAAGGGGGGTGCGGCTTGGCCGCACCCCGCTAAGGGTGCGGCTTGGCCGCACCCCACTAAGGGTGCGGTTTGGCCGCACCCTAAGGGGGTGCGGCTTGGCCGCACCCCACTTGGGGTGCGGTTAGGCTACGCCCCCGTGGGGGCGGCCTGCGCGCTACCGTGCGGTAGCGCCGCGCGGTAGCGCTTCCGCTCGGTAGCGCTTCCGGGTTTGGTCGCTCCCCGCTAAGGGTGCGGCGTGGCCGCACCCCACTAGGGGTGCGGTTGGGCTGCGCCCCCGTGGGGGCGGGCCGCGCGCTACCGCGCGCGCTATCGTGCGGTAGCGCCGCGCGGTAGCGCTTCCGGGTGGTTTTGGGCAGTTTGGCGAGGGCGGTTGGCCATGGAGAGAGTGGACTTGCCCACTCCCCCATTCTCCCCCCATCATGGTAGTGGCCTTGGGGAGTAACTACCTCCTCTTACGCATATAAATGAGCAGGAGCCTTGTATGAATACGCATCAATTATCAAACATAAAATGTTACTCATACTTAGATGCATGCTAAGCAATCCTAAACGTGTTTTCTACATTCAATTTCATTGCACAATACAAGATAGTTTTCACGGCAAGACGTTAAACAATGTTTTAAGACACATGAAACATGAAATAAACATTGTATTTTAATCTCGAAAAGATAAACCTAATCATCTTTGAAGCATTTCAATGAATAAAAATCAGTTTTTATAAAGGAAATTGTTTTTTAAAGACAATATCAAAACAATTGAAAACATATTTTTGTGTTTTTAGTTTATTTTTCAATTTTGTAGTTGATTTTTGATATATAAAAAACATATTTTTGTTTGATTCTTTTATTTGCTTTACCTTTATTTTTGTTTTTAGTATTTAGAGAGTAACATGAAATGAATACATATACAAAGCTTTTTAAAACACATAGCAAATTTAGCATTTTATACTACCGCCAACGATAACAACTAACATCGGACGCTAGTAACAGAAGCAGTGTTTTTCAGAGAAAATGTGTGTTTTTGATATTTGCTTTTATTTTCACCTAATTAGGACTGTTCAGTGTAAGGGCTATGTAAAAAGGTAAAGAAATTAAACAAAAAAACACACAAACATGCGAGTTTGCCATTTTTAAGCTGAGATGTCCAAGACCCCAAATTATAGTCTAAGTAAAGCAAATTGTGCATCGGGTAGAGGCTTGGTAAAGATGTCCGCAAGTTGGGATTCAATTCCTATAAATTTTATATGAACGTATTCTTTCTTAATGTGATCACTAATGAAGTGATGTTTCACATCTATGTGTTTGGATCTCGAGAGATGAACGAGGTTGTTTGTTAGGTCAATAGCGCTCTTGTTGTCACATTTTAGTTCAATATTGGTTAGATAAACTCCAAAGTCTTCTAAGGTTTGAGTCATCTATAACGCTTGTGCACAACAACTTCCTAGTGCGGTATATTCGGCCCCGGTAGTAGAGAGGGCAATAGAATTCTATTTTCTACTCGACCATACAACTAGTGAAGGGCCTATGAAATGACATGTGTCACTCGTGCTTTTCCTATCTAATGAGCACCCCACATAATCAGAATCAGAATAGCCATGTAAAAGAAAATAATCATTGCTTGGGTACCATAAACTCAATCTAGATGTTCCTATTAAATATCTAAAAATTTGTTTCACCACTTTTAAATGAGATTCTTTTGGATTAACTTGAAATCTAGCGCATAAACATACAACAAAAGTAATGTCGGGTCTAGAAGCACTCAAATACAATAATGATCCAATCATTCCTCTATACAAAGTTCGATCAATTGAAATTTTGGCTTCATCCTTTCCTAATTTTAGTGATGCGCTCTTTGGTGCACTAGCTAATTCTAAGTTTTAAAATCCAAATTTTTTTAGCATATCATGTACATATTTAGTTTGACTAATAAAGATTCCATCATCTTTTTGTGTGATTTGAAAACCTAAAAAATATGTGAGTTCTCCAGCTAATTTCATCTCAAATTCGTTTTGCATCACTAGTACTACATCATTACACAACTCTTTATTAGTGGATCCAAAAAAATATCATTAACATAAAATTTTAAAATAATCAAATCATTATTAATATGCTTAATGAAGAGCGTGTTATCGACACTACCCATTTTATTATCATTCTTTAATAAAAAAAGGATGTTAAAAGCTCATACTAAGCACGAGGCGCTTGCTTTAAATCATAAAACACTTTTTCTAATCTATATACATGTTTAGGAAATTTTTCATCTATAAAACCGGGGGGTTGTTCAACATAAACCTTTTTTTAAATTATCATAATTAAGAAAGCACTTTTTACATCCATTTGAAATAGTTTAAACTTCTTATGACTCACAAAAGCAAAAAAAATTCTAATAGATTCTCGGCGAGCAACGGGAGCAAACGTTTCATCAAAATCTACCCCCTTAATTTGAGAGTATCCTTGTGCTACTAATCTAGCTTTGTTTATAGTGATTCTAGAATCTCCATCTACTTTATTTTTAAATATCCACTTTATACCTATAACAGGATGATTAGATGGTCTTTCTACTAACTTCCAAACCATATTTCGTTCAAATTGATTTAGTTCTTCATTCATTGCAACAAACCAAAATTCATAATGTAAAGCGGTTGAACCGTTTTTTGGTTCAACTTTTCAAATATAAAATAAATTGGAAAAAGATTCATGAATAAAAGAACATATCGTTACAGCTCTTGATGGTTCTCCAATCATAAGCTCACTTGGATGATCTTTTGTAAATCTAAGCACGCGTGGAGGCACAAAATCTTCTTGCTCCACCTCTTTTTATTTATCAACTCCAAGCGTTTCATCATCCTCATGCTCCAAGGGGGGAAGGGGTTCCTCTTCTTTTCCTGCAATATTAGGATCTACAAAATGAACAAGTTCATCAAACCTAACATGAATGGACTCTTTAACATTTTTAGACTTTTTATTGTATATTCTATATGGTTTACTTGTTGAATATTATCTAAGATAAACTCCTTCATCACATTTTTAATCAAATTTTCCTAAGGTATCTTTGGTATTTAAAATAAAGCATTTACACCCAAAAATATGAAAGTAAGATACATTGGGTTTATTTTGGTAGTATAGTTCATATGGTGTCAATATTAAAATTGGGCGAATCATGACTCGATTTATTACATAGCAAGAAGTATTTACCGCTTCAGCCCAAAAAGATCTAGGCAACCCATAGTCGAATAACAAAGTACGTGCAAGTTCCCGAGGGGCTCTTTTTTTCCTCTCCACCACGCCATTTTGTTGGGCGGCGCATGGAGCAAAAAGATCGTGTTTGATGCCTACATTATTGCAAAATGTGGTGAATTTTTCATTTTCAAATTCCCCTTCATGATCCGAGCGAATGCATTTAATTGCAAAATCTAACTCATTTTGTATATGATTGCATAATTTTGTAAATTTAGAAAGAGCATCAGATTTGAAGGTAAGATATAATGTCCACATGAATCTAGAGTAATCATCAATAAACACAAACGTGTACTTTCTACCTCCTAGACTACAAGTGTTAATTGGTCCAAAGAGGTTCATGTGAATTTGTTGTAAGGGTCTAGTGGTAGAAATTTCTTTTTTATTTTTAAATGAAGTTTTAGAGAATTTTCCTTTTTGGCAAGGTGGGTAAAGTGATGATATGCTTCCATTAAGCATTGACAAACCTCTAATTATTTTATTTTTTGACAATTTTAAAATCAACTTGGTGCTAGAGTGACCATGACGGCAATGCCATAATTCTAGTTCTTCATTTTTTGAGATTAAACATTTTAGTGAAGCACATGAAAGATCATGAAAAGCAATCAAATAAACATTGTGAGTTCTTGATGCTGTGAGTACAATATCATTAGTTTTAGGATTTATAATTTCACCCAAATTTGTAGAAGATTCAAATAAAACATTAAAACCTTTATTGCACAGCTGACTGATAGAGATTAGGTTATGTTTTAAGGCTTTTACATATAAAACATTTGTAATAGAGAATGAATCATTACCCACTGTTGGGAAATCGTCCTCTTGATTTATCTTAAAAATTATGTAAAAGTGATTTCATCCTCTTGGATTTATTACCCATGTTGTATAGTGAGGGTTATATGGTCTTTATATGTCCTAGGGTGTCACACTCACATTATAGTGTCAAAGTCTAGTCAAAAGGAGTGCAAAATTCAATTGAGTTAATTCTCCGTCGAAAGGAAGTCGACGCAGCTTTGATTGCAAGTCGAAGTAACTTCAAATAAAAGTAAAGATAACTTAGACTGATAGTCGATGCATCAATTGAAGTCAATGTAATGTCAAATTATATTCGACGTAGAAGCCAGAGATAGTCTAAACATAATTTGAAGTCGACGCAACTTCGATTTGTATTCGACGCAGAAGGCAGAGACAGTCTACACATCATCTGAAGTTGACGCAACTTGAAATTATATTCGACGCAGAGCTCAGAGTTCAATGTCTATGTCTTCATTTGATGAATACATCAATAATGTTGGAACATGGTCTTCCGCATCTCCTAGGTTTGAGAATAACAAATATTATGTGTTTTTGATCTTGTGTGTTTAAGTGTGCAGGATAACAAAGTCCACATGACTCAAGGATTACATAAGAAGGTTGCCCCCAAAGTTGAGCCATAAAATCCAAAACTACTACTAGAGCTGGCGGTAGTACTAGTGTAGGCGTTAGCTGTCGTTCGACGAATTGTAAGCTGCGCTCGACGAAATGCTCATAACTGCGTTCGACGAAAATTCGCTCGACGAACTCATAGCTACGTTCGACGAAATTTCGATCGACAAAATGTTTGCTTAAGCGCCATTCTGGGAGTACTTATAGAAGGAGATAGCGCCTGGCGGTATCCGATAGCGCATGCGATGGCGCGGAGCACAGTAGGCAAGAGAGAATTATTTCCTCGGATTGAAGATTCTACCGCACAGTAGGCAAGAGAGAATTGTTTCCTCTGCTAGCGCTGTGACTATAAAAAGGACCCCTTGGCTCTGTCTTCATTATCCTCTTGAGATCCAAAATTCTAGAGCTTCGTGCCACGTCATAGAGAGGAAGGTTCAGAGAGATACTCCCACAAATCCATGAAAGCTTAAGGAGATCCGTGGAAAATATTTCAACACGCGTCATCATCATGACGAAAGACCACATCGACTACGATCATACTCTGCGAGTCTTCGTCTACTTCTCCAAGAGATCCACATATATGGAGTTTTTATATTATTGTCTTTTTATTTCACATCTTTTCCTGTAATCGTTTAGTAAACTCGCCTCATGTTGGCGACTAGGTCTGGGTAGGAATTAGGGCAGAAATTCGCCTCGTGTTGGCGACTAGGTCTAGGGTGTAGGTCTAGGGGGTGCTCGAGGCGATATCCGGGGAAGGGTTGGTTAGAGCAGCTTGAGGCCGTATACGGGGAAGGATCGGCTAAAGCCAACCGGTTCGTGGGGATACGAGTCGGTATAGAAAACAAAAAGAGTTTTTCATATTTTGCTTTGATTTCTAGCGTCATTGAAATAAAAATTATGTAATAAATTTTATTAATAATAATCATGTCTCTCTTTGTGTAATAAAATTGATTTGTTCTTCATTTCTCTAAATTGTTTATTATCCTCTCCTTTATTATAAAACAATTTAGATCTTTATTCAAAATCACTATTTTGATCTCTTATCATAAGCAAGTATTTCAAAATATAATATAAGTTCTTAAAAACCCTTATTCACCCCCTCTAAGGGCGCCTACCAATCCAACAAGTGGTATCAGAGGGGTTTTATTCCAATCGTCTTAACAATCGGGAATAATGGCGTGTCATGATCTCGCTTCTATTAGTGGGGTAAATTTTTATGAAGAAGAAAAATCTCTTAAACCACCTTTATTTGAAGGAAAAAATTATAAAGGGTGGAAATTTTTAATGGAAAAGTTTATTAAAAATTTAGATATCGAAGCATGGAATATAGCAATAGTTAGACCAGCGGATGAAACAAATAAAAAGGAACGACGCCTAAATGCAAAAGCTTTAAATAGTATTTTTTGTGTTTTATCTCACGACATTTCAAAATTAATATACTGTTTTTCTAGTGCATACAAAGTATGGAAATTTCTTGAAGAAATGTATGATTCTCCGTCTACAGGTATGGAACAATCACAAGAACCGGAGAATATGCAATCTTGCACAAGTCTTCAAGAATGCTCCTCTCATGACGGATCAATGGAGCACACATTAAATGGAAAAGAAGAAGAAGTATTGTCTTTGGAAGAGGAGTGCCAAAAAGATGTAAAAGAAACTATATGTTCAAATCATGCCTCTCCCGAAAGCAATGTAAGGAAATCAAATCCCATCTTTTGTACTTCTATTTCTACATTACAATTGCTTCAAACTACAAAGCGTAAAATTAAGAAATTAAAGAGTGCTAATAAACATTTGCGCCTAGAAAATAAAAATTTAAAGGCAAAAATTAATGAAGAATCAAATTCTAATTTATCTAGTTCTACCCAAGGCTCCTTAGTTGAAAACATTACACCTTGTATAGAATTTAATGATTTGAAAGAAAAATGCAAGGAACTTGAAAAGGAATTTCTTTTTATAAAAGAACAAAATAAAAAATTATGTTTAGAAAATTCATCTTTGGAAAATGATTGTGCTAAGTGTAGAAAATATAAAATTGAAATTAAAGAGATGGATGAAACATTTAATGAATATAGAAACAACTATCAAGATCATATTAATTCAATTGTCTCCACTCTTATAGATAGCACAATCGCTTATAATAAAGCTAGACATAATTTAAAGATTAAAAATAATGAATTTAAAACTAAAATCAACTTGCTTAAGGAAATCATAAAGAAAAATTCTCAAAACATACATTCTCAATATAATACAAATCCAAAAGCAAGTTGAATATGATTTCTCAAAACATGAATAAGCTAAACTATGGAAATAAAAAACATCAAAAGATTGTAAATGAAATTCCAAAACACTATCATCATCATTATTTACAATATCAATCTTCTCCCAACTTAAAATTAAACGCAAACAAATTTCCTTTAAATAATAAATTCATGAGTCATTTTTATCCAAACATACAAGAAAATGACTATGGAAATTTGAAAAATAAAAATAGTATTTGTCCAAGGTATGAATGGAGACCCATACTTAAGAATGACTCACTAATGTCAAAAGAAAGGGTCCATCCATCCTTGTCTCCCCAAAAGCCATATCGCTATATTTGGGTACCCAAAGGAACTATCCCATATGGTCCTCTTTGGATACCTAAAACTCTTATTCATTAGGTATCATTAAATGCATGAAGTGGAAACTTTTCAAAATAAGATATACAAATTTCTACTTCTTGATGTGCTTTAATGTTCTTTTTTATTTTTCTTGTTGTTTTCTTTTTGAACTATCATGTCATGGTCATCCTATATAGTATTGAAAATATGATCTTATCTCTTAAAAACTTAATATGTTTATAAAATCAAATTGATCAAATTCAAAAGTCATATCTAATTTTGATGACCTATCTATCTCTCTCATATTCATTATATTTAAATATTTTTTATTATTCATATAAATCAAATTCTAAATTTGCTATAAGATATTTTAAAAAATAAAATCAAGTTATTAGGCTATTAAGCTTTTTAGCCTTCACCAACAAGTGGTCTAGAGAAATAACATACTCTACAAGAAAGTTCAAGATCTAAATGAAAGCTCAACTTTCAATATGGTTATCTTTGTTCACAACAAAAAATTATATTGTGTTCACTCCTTAATGTCAAACATGATCTAAACCATCACTATTGTTCACCTATCAAAAATCACATATATATATTCAAAATTCTTAATTAGTTAAAAAAAATCACTGAAATGTATTGAAAGAATTTACCCTCATAATGAATATTGAATTCACAAGCACCACTATGATCTATTGATGTCCTTTGCTAAAATTTTCTAACATCATGAGTCATATCAAAAGTCTTCTAAAAACAATTATTTCTATCACATTTATGTGAATTATAATTGATATATTAACTGATGTCAATTGATATTATAATGGTTGGTGTATATTGTGATTTATTTCTAGTTTAGACCTTTGAATCATCTTGATATCAAATCAAATAGAATCGTCACTCCATTCTAGGTCTATAAGTAAAACACTATCAAACCTTGGTATAACGTTAATCTCAAACTTATCATACTAACATTGTCGCCTAATGAATATTTGTGTCTATGTTAGCCTTTATATGTTTACCAAGATATACATGCTAGGTATTCTCATTTAGGGCTTATCCATGATATTCTCATGCATGAACATTATTTTTAATCACTAAAATCATGCATATTAGATTTGTTCATTCATGTCTTCTTGTGCTTACATTTCCTATAATTTCCAAACTACATTAGATTGATAAAAATAAGCCTTAGAAAAATTAAAATTGAGATATAATAAAATATATGTCATGCAAATTTATTTGGTAAAGTCATATACAAAATCGCTAATGTTTCATGAAATTTGGACTATCTAGACATCTCCTAAAATTCTGAAATTTCAGCATGAAACTAATATTGGGACACTTAATCAAGATCAACAATTAAAAATTTCAAAATCATAAAAAATCGTGTACTGTTTCCCGCGCTAGCGCTAACGCACCTATTTGTTTTTCTGTATTTTTAAAATTTTGAAAAATTCTTAAAAATATATTAATCTTTGCGTACTATTTATTTTTGCACTTCTGCTTTTATTTCATTTTTGAAAAATCAAATAAAAAAAATACAAAAGCCAAATTACAAAAAAATATATTTTGCCTTTTTTTTTGGTTTTTTTGTCATTTGTTTAAATTCTATTTCAAAAAGAAAAAATCAAATACAAAAAAAAAACAAGTATAAAAAATTATTATTTTGAACTTAACTTTTCTACATGTATCTTGCGAAAGGGTGATTTGGGCTATCATCCCATCACATCACCTAGTACCGGGCGAACCTCTCACAGGGTAGACCTCGGGAAGTCCAAGATCAATCTTATGAGTTCAAACCTTAAATCAAAATAATTCTTCAAAATATCAAAAATACTATATGGACTTCATTGAAAATCAAGCATGATTTAACCCATCATTTAGACCTTCTACAATGTTACAATTCATTCCTTCAAACTACTTTGAACATTGTTTTCATCATGCTTTGATATATCTATTAATATGTGCATCAATTATATTGTAAAAGTTTTGTAGAACCAAGCTTAGCATGCCTCTAAGTATGAGTAAATGTTTTATGTTTGATAATGATCTTTATTCACTCACTTATTTTGGCATTGTCTACATATGTGTTTAATCTAAGAATGCTTGTGTATGTTTTGTATTAGTATAATGAATTAAAAATTGCACAAGTATCTTACCTACACAACCTTTGTTTGCACTTTTAAAAGTTAAGAAAAGTGGTTATGTTTTCATACTTTATATTGGTTTGCAAAACAAGTGTATTCGGAGAACTTTCTACAAAACAAAAATCATAAAATAAAGTGACAAAGATAACTCCACCAAGCACTACTTCAACCTCCTGATAAGTCTTAATAAGCGTTGTGAGGTTGAGCACCTTGGAAAGAATAGTAAAGTATCTTGTGCAAATCAAATCTTTCTTTCAAAATAAAAACCACTTACTCTTAAGTACACCAGATCACGAGTCTCAACATTAAAAATAAAATATGTGATCCCCCAAACACTACTTTGCACCCTGATAAGTCTTAATGAGCATTGCGTGTGCAAAGCACCTTGGTAGTTGTACATTTTTGTTTGTGCATTGATGTTTGTGGAAGTGAAATTATTTGTGTTTTTATTGTGCTCTTACTTTACATATTTCTTGTATTTTTGATTAAAACATTTGTTTACTCTATTCAAAATACACTTATGTGCACATCATTATCTTCCATAACACTTCTTTTCATGAGTATTGGATCCTAATGCAAATTTTATACTACTCTTTATTTATGAAATGCACTAGATAACCTAGCATGCTTTCTACAATGTTTGGTATGTTTTGAAATTGTGAATTAAAGTAACATTGTAGTAATCTCTTTTTGATAACATTATTTCATGCTTGGTTACTTTATTGTCAAACTTAAAGATTTTAATTGAAAAATGATTTACAAAAACATCTTCTTTTTGAAATTTAACTCATATATCTTTTTAGGGATCATCATTGATTACAATAAGATGTTTCATGTATTTCTATAAGTCTTCCGCATCATAACCATATAATTCTTTTACCTTGCGCTTTCATGCTTACTTAAAGTCTTTTATTTTGTGTGCATCATCACTTGAATCTTAAAATTCCTTTCTTTCAACAAGTGGCAGACTTGCATGGTAAACTTTATATTGGATACTCTAAACATGAATATTTTTTTTTGCTAAAAACTCTGATTTATTTCTATGAAAATATTGTAATACTAAAACTCTGATTTATTAATTGATTAGCTATGTGAACTTTTCTTTAAAAAATTCAAAAATTAAAACCCATTGGCTATGAAATTATACTTTAAAACACTTAAATGTTTCCAATAATAATTATCCATGACTTCATATCTCACCATAGCGGGGGCGTAGGGTTGTAGACATTAGATAACCTTTATCTCTAGTCATGTCTTGTCCTTAACCGGGGAGGGTTCCAGTGGGGCCTTGCGAGGCACTGGGGGGAAAGAGTGCTATGTTGAGTTTTGTCTAGTGTTTGCATATGGGACTAACAGCCCAACCTACGACATGTTTGCAGCTCCTCATGCCCATCCGTCACTTAGTACGGGGCTAGGGTGTAGATATATTGTCTGGGTAGTTTAGTTACTTGGAAATCATTACACTTGTTTATGCTTAAAACTCTTATCTAAAAAGAAAAAAACTAACATGATAATATTGAGTACTTGGCAAATGTTAGATTGTTCATCTTTAAGCTAAAAACTCTGATCTATTTTTATAAAAAGTATTCTAAAACTCCTTATCATTTTCTTCTCTATACAAGCTCGATCATGCCTTTATCTTATTATCAACTTTTAAGTGGTGTCTCCTTACCCACTTTTGCTAATACCAAAAGGGGGAGAACTAACATGATAAATATAATATGCTATCAAAAAAAAAACTAACATGCGTAATTAAGATGATAGCTTACATATTAGGGGAGCATTCACTTAGGGGGAGCATGTATTTAGGGGGAGCAATTCTAAATGCTAAAATCGATAATTATCCTAAGTCATCACTCACACACACACACAAGTAAGTTTCATCATGCTTATATATTAATGCTCTGAGTTATCATTAATGGATTTGTTATTATCAAAATGGGGAGTTTGTTGGAACATGGTCTTCCGTATCTCCTAGGTTTGAGAATAACAAATCTTATGTGTATTTGATCTTGTGTGTTTAAGTGTGCAGGATAATAAAGTCCACATGACTCAAGGATTACATAAGAAGGTTGCCCCCAAAGTTGAGCCATAAAATCCAAAACTACTACTAGCGTCGGCGGTAGTACTAGCGCAGGCGTTAGTTGTCGTTCGATGAACTGTAAGCGGCGCTCGACGAAATGCTCATAACTGCGTTCGACAAAAATTCGCTCGATGAACTCGTAGCTGCGTTCGACAAAATTTTGATCGATGAAATGTTTGCTTAAGCGCAATTCTGGGAGTACTTATAGAAGGAGATAGCGCCTGGCGGTATCCAATACTGCAGGCAATAGTGCGGAGCACAGTAGGCAAGAGAGAATTGTTTCCTCGGATTGAAGATTCTACCGCGCAGAATATGTCCTAAAATGGGATAGCGCCGGCGGTACCACTAGCGCAGGCGCTAGCGCTGTGACTATCAAAAGGACCCCTTGGCTCCGTCTTCATTATCCTCTTGAGATCCAAAATTCCAGAGCTTCGTGCCACAGCATAGAGAGGAAGGTTCAGAGAGATACTCCCACAAATCAATGAAGGCTTAAGGAGATCCGTGGAGAAGATTTCAACACGCGTCATCATCATGATGAAAGACCGCATCGACTACGATCATACTCTGCGAGTCTTCGTCTACTTCTCCAAGAGATCCACATAGAGGGAGTTTTTATATTATTGTCTTTTTATTTCACATCTTTTCTTGTAATCGTTTAGTAAACTCGCCTCATGTTGGCGACTAGGTCTGGGTAGGACTTGGGCAGAAATTCACCTCGTGTTGGCGACTAGGTCTAGGGTGTAGGTCTAGGGGGTGCTCGAGGCCATATCCGGGGAAGGGTTGGCTAGAGCGGCTTGAGGCCGTATTCGGGGAAGGATCGGCTAAAGCCAACCGGTTCGTGGGGATACGAGTCGGTATAGAAAACAAAAAAGAGTTTTTCATATTTCGCTTTGATTTCTAGCATCATTGAAATCAAAATTTTGTAATAAATTTTATTAATAATAATCATGTCTCTCTTTGTGTAATAAAATTGATTTGTTCTTCATTTCTCTAAATTGTTTATTATCCTCTCCTTTATTATAAAACAATTTAGATCTTTATTCAAAATCACTATTTTGATCTCTTATCATAAGCAAGTATTTCAAAATATAATATAAATTTTTAAAAACCCTTATTCACCCCCCCCCCCCCTCTAAGGGCGCCTACCGATCCAACAAATAAGGAGTCGATGAAATGCCGATATGAGAGTTCACTTCAAAGCTGAGGAAGATTTCGAAGCTGCTCCTAGTAAAACTCAGAGGTGTGTCGAAAAGAAGGCAAAGTTATTCGACGCAACGTCGAATACATACACAGTTCTGGAAAACTTCCTGGAATTGATTATGATGCTTATTCAGATGATATATATGGAGGTTATTCGAATTATAACGTGTCGTACATGAACAAGAAGAGAAAGAAGTATTCCCGAAATTAAATAATTATATATTTGGAAGTTATACAAAGGATTTTGACGGGCATAAAACTTAAATAGAAAGAAAGCAATAATTTCTCTTGGACATTCCAACAGGAGAAAGATTATAGGAGGAATGTTATTCATCTCCATTCGATAGAGGAATATACAAACAAGATTAAAAATCAGAGTGATTATTATTCTGGATTATCATTCTTCTTCTTATCCAATTTTCTCGACAAAAGAATACAACAGATCTCTATAAAGAAAACATAGAAGTATTCTTCTTCTTCCTCTCTCTGAAAGAAGCATGAAAATTATACATAGATCAACAATTGGATAAGGGATATCATAATTCTTACACCTTTCTCAAGCAAGGATTCATTATCTGAAGATAGGTCCAAAAACACTTAGTGTCAATAATCCTCATTGACTGCTGCAAGAGGATTCATTCACAGAAGAACAATCTTCATCTTCTTCTTTACTATAATCTTTATTTCCTGTAAACTGAGTAAAGAGTCCTAAGAATCCCTCTTGAAAGGAATCAGCCTGGTTCAAGATCTCCTTACCAAAAGATCTAGTTGTAGTTTAAGATCTTCTTATCAAAAGATCTAGTCTTGGTTCTAAGAGTCTCCTTAACAAAAGACTCAGATCCTGATTCAAAGAGTCTCCTTATCAAAAAGACTCAGGCACTGTGATAGTGTATTCCTACTGAGGTGGTAGAAGAGTTGAGTACCCATATTTTGAGGAACCATTATAGATCTTGTCTCATCTCTGTTGTGCTAATTTTCTGTGCTGTCCCATATTTTTTTATTACTCAGTGTTTATTTTATTTTGGTTGGAATTCTGAATGCATAGTAGTTTGAAATGTTATTGTTTTGTGCACATTTTATAGAAAATTTTAAATCTCAATTCACCCCCCTATAGAGAATACTCAGAAGACTCACTGTACACTTTCAATTTTTATCAGGGGAGGTTGATCAAAAAAGGTTAACACCTTGATCAAAAGATGCTCTAATTCAAATTTATATATTTTTAATATTTTCAGAAAATGAGTTCTAAGGATTATGCATCCACAAGACCACCAGTGTGTAATCTGAATAATTTTACACTCTGAAAGGCCAGAATAAAGCTATATGAATTATATTGATGATGACATCTTTGATCTTATTTTGTCATGTCCACCTATGCCATACAGAAAAGAAGCTAGTGGGACTGTAACTCAAGAACTTGTCCCAGAGCTGAGTGGACTGATGCTGAAAAGAACGTGAAAGCCTGTGATGCAAAGGCTATGAACATCTTGGTGTCAACTATGTCAGATGACATATTCCAAAAGGTGGCTGAATGCCAATCAACAAAGAAAATTTAGGAGTCAATGTCCATATTGGTTGAAGGGAGCTCAGATGATAGAAAGGACAGGAAATCCCTTCTCATATCTCAATATGAGAATTTTTAGAAGAAAGTTGAAGAGAATGTTGCTGAAATTTATGAAAGATTCAACATCATCATTAATGAGATCAAGGGTCTAGATAAGGAGATATCATTAACTGAGATCAATGAAAAGCTCCTCATGTGCTTCTCAAGCACTTGGGACTCAAGGATCTGGGCCATCAGAGAGTCCAGATGCCACAGAGAGATCTCCACTGATGCCTTACTTGGCAAGCTCAAGTCCTATGAGCTGCTTCTGAAAAGTAGAGTTGAGACTGAAGCCAAGGAGAAAGTCTCAACGCCAAAAGAAAGGACCATTGCACTGAAGGCAGTTGAAGGAGAGCCTTCTACGTTTGAAGAAGAGATGTTTAATCTCTTGGCCAGAAGGTTTAGAAGGTGGGTCAAGAATGAAGACTCTAGAAGAATGAAAAGGAGCTCAAACAAGCCAATGTTTGATACGACTCTAAAGCAGGAAGTAATCTGCTTTGCCTGCAGAAAACCAGGGCATATTTCCCTTGAATATCCTGAAGAGAAAAAGGACAAAAGCAGCAAGAAGTAGCACAAGAAGAAGTCCTTTGGGAAGAAGGATAAGAAGAAAGGAAGAGGTTTCATAAATGAAACCTGGAGTGACTCAGAATCTGAGTCAAGCACTTCATCTGAAAGTGATGAAGAGACTACTGCTGAAGAAGCATGTTTGATGTCTTTGGAAGATTCATCTGAAGAAGATCAGGTATCCCTATTTGAGGACCTTGATTTTACTTCAGAAAATTTTAAGAATTTTTTTAAGGAATTTTGTCAAGATTATCGTAAGGATCAAAAAGAATTTAAAACAGTTAGGGAAGAATTAAAAGATCTTAAGAAAGATAACATGTACTCTGTTAACTATGAATTAAGAAATCAGATGTATAAAATGGAAACAGAGATAACTAAATTAACTAATTAAAATTTAACTCTAAAAGAAGAGCTTACAATAGAAAAGGTCTTTGAAGACTCACTCAATGGGAGGAGTCAAAAACTAAACTATATCACACTGAATATCTCTATGTGATCTAGATATTTTGGTCTAGGAGTAGATTCATTAACTAGCACAACAACCTCTAGCAAACCAACTTGGAAAAATCTAGTGATATTTGTTAGGCCTAGTTAATATCAAAGATATGAAAACAGTCAAGTGTGTAAAGAACAAAATAACCATCCTGATAAAATTACTATATTTAATAGGGTGAATCTTAATAATGAGAAGAGAACTCTAGACAAAAATAATTTAGAGAAACCAATGAACAACAATCAAAAAGCTAAAATCAAAAGAAAAGCCATTAAGCATTCTACTGATGTACTATACCAAGATAAATTCTATGCAAATTTCCAATACCAAAATAACAAATCTTAGTTGGATAGACCTATTTTCTGTCATCCAAAAGGGTAGAAAATGACTTTATTCTTTCATATCACCTTATAATGGTAAAAGCAAAGGGCCCAAGGTGATAGTTTATGTAGGATGTAGTCTTAGTCACCTAGAGGGGGGGGGGGGGGGGGGGGGGAGTGAATAGGTCTCTTTTATTTTGGGCTTTAACCTAGCTGTTTTCTGAGATTAGGTTAGTAATAAATCAAGCACACAGAAAACACACAATGGTTTATAGAGGTTCCTCAAGACAGGTTGTCTTGAGTAGTCCTCTTTCCCCCTCCACCTTTCTAATAATGATTTTGAGAAGGCAAACACCTCCAAACTCAGCTCCAAGAGCTTACAACACAGATCCCTCAAGATCTCTCAGGTTTTCCCAAATCCTACCTCAGGCTCAACAACCCTACCTCAGATCTCACAAAGATCCTACACTCAAGCTGACCTCTCAGCTCCACTACTCAGGCCAGACAACCCTACACACTCAGGCAAAGATGCCCTATAATCTCAGAACTGTTAAGTTCCTATAGAAGTAATAATAGATGATTACAACAGAAGGTAGAATAGATCAAACCTTGGTCTTCTATTGCTGAATAACTATTGTTGCAGTCTTGAAACAGGGAAGAGGATGATGGCCTCAACACTGATTCTTCTGATCCTTTCCTTCAGAGGATGATTGAGGATCAACTTGTCTTATCATACATCAATCAAGAATAACAATCTTTCTCTCCTTGCAGCTTTAGGAAGCAGGAAGAGAAAACTTGAGGGCTGCCGTCAATGGAACAGTTAATTACTTTTCTTTAGTGAGTTCAGAGAGCTTTTACAAAGCCCTAATTGATTCTTTTATACTCCTCTATTCTTCAACGGCTATCAGATGTCCTCCTGACATAGTATGGGAGTGATTGGAACATCCTCTCTTGCTTTACAGCGTGTTGCGCCAAAAGCAACCCCGCCAGTCCTTTTGAATCTGTCTCAGCGGTTGGGCTGAGACACCTTCCAGTCTCAGCGGCTTCATGTGTCCCGTCTCAGCGGATCCGCTGAGACAGACAGTTGTCTCAGCGGATTTTCCTTATCCACAACTCTGCTGGCCCAAACTCCTTCTCAGCGGCTCCTGGCCTTGTCTCAGCGGTTCAACTAAGACTGAGAGCTTGTTTCAAAGGTTTTGACAGCAAACCAACTGAACTTACTTCACACCTTGGTACGACCTAACCCTGCATGATCATGAGATGAAATAGGGTTTATCAAATACAACTTGCACTTAGCATTGAGTGTGAAGCTTCTTCAAATCAAGGGAACATTGAGGGTCATATTCCCAACAATCTCCCCCTATTTGAAGAAGGCAGAATACCCTCAATGCTAAGGTACATAACCCATAAATTCTTGACATATAGCTTCACTACAAAGAGTTCATCATATTATACACAGGTCATCAAAAATATTATAACAGATAATATTTATGACAGTCATATTACCACAGAGTTTATCCACCTTACAATATGATTAGATAATCATGACAATGCATCACAGACTAATTTAAACAATAACACAGGGTAAAATTAAGCTAAGGCTCAGATTAGCTTAGGACATAAAGTAATTAATTCAACAATTCATTCATTAGCATTTCAGATAAAGTAATGAATCATAGTTCAATTTACATTCATAAATCCATAATACTTAAATACATTCATTTAAAATTTTCTTTTCTTAGAAGAAGTTGAGCACTCAGGAATGTCAGCAACCACTTCTTTTTCTTTAGTCGAGGCCTCTGGGTCTGTGATGCGCAAATCTGGCACACCGCTATACGCGGTAGCTAGACTGCGACACGAAATGGCAGTGCACCGATCGTTCACGTAATATAAAATGTGGGAGTGATCCCCAAGTATCGAATCTCAAAGGAACACGGTAAGGTGGAGTTTACTATTAAGGAAGGACTTGAGATTGAAGTCCTTTATGTCGGATGGGTTGCGGAAACGGGGGATTTGGTTGGTGGAAGTAAAGAGAAAATACTACAACTACTCCTATGCAATACTGCTATGCAATGCTTCGCTAGGCGGGATGGAGACTAGGCAGGCCTTGAGCGCGCTGCTTCGCAAGGGCGGATGGACGAGTAGGCAAGCGGAATGAGGGTCGCAAGCACCTCGTCGACAAGCACGCCACTAACAATTGCTAGTGCGGCACACGAACACGATGGCAGAATGGAAAATGGATGGCGGCGCACCTCATACACACATATAAACAAAAGATAATTTCAACAAAATGAAATAAGCATTACATAACATGGTTTATAGTGCTCATCATCAAAATACAAGAGATCTACTAACTACTACTACCAATACAAAGATAGAGAGAGCAAGGAATCGACCGAATCCGAAGTCTTGTTGAAGATTCACGGTTGGAATCGCTGGGTTGTCAATCCGCGTCCAAGCTCGGTCCTCAACTGCATCCGGGGTAGAGAAGGTTGTCACTACCCTCCAATGGCCCGTCTTCTTCGTGTCACGATCCGGAGACGACCTAGCTTACTTCTCCTTGGATCTTGGTGGATGTAGGGTTGAATCCCTCTCCTTAGAGCTTGAGAATGATGGAGGAGGCCCCAAAGGGACAAAACCTCAGTGGAAGTGGCGAAAATGGCGCAGCTGTACAGGCAGTACGGTCCCTATTAGGTTGAAAACTGCAGTTTTTATAGAGAAAGATCAGAAATTTGGTCACGCACGGTCGAACGCACGACCATGCGTTGCCCGTGCGATATTAATCGTAAATTAAAGAAGGAAGATGACCCAGAGCGCCCGTGCGTTTTACTCACGCACGGTCGTAGCCGTACGTGCGCAAAAATGCACGGGTAAATTCAGATAGGCCAAAAAGAAAGACTAAATAGGTCGATCGTGCAATTCCTTCACGCACCGGCACTGCCCGTGCGTCGAGACGCACGATCAACAACAGAACATCGTATTCCACCCCAGAAGAGAACGCACGATCACCTGCGACCGTGCGTCAAGGAGAACGCACGACCGTGCGATATATGCTGTCATGAATTCTTGATAGAACTGGATGAACCGTCCACCTGCATCAGCCACAAAATAACTGGGAATACCGTTCCAGCTCCAAAACAATGAGAAAAATACAATGGGGAGCACAATGTGCTTACCCCCAACAATAAAATGCGCAATTGAACACAACAACTGGCCTAAACATGTACTTCAAATAAAAGCATGAACAAGGCGAATATGGATAAAAACTAAAGTACAAATGCAGGAAAACTAGCCCAGATGAGTCTGAAAATGTGTATATAATTGGGACTCATCACACCCCCAGACTTACCTGTTTGCACGTCCCGAGCAAAGAAATCCTAAGCATGCAGGAACATGAAATAGCTAACTTAAAATTACAAAATGGAATACCATGCGAAGTTGCATGCCCATGTGCGTACAAGAATACTAGAGAAGATTTCTAATTATACTCATAGTTTATAAATTTCTACAAGAATACATGTGTTACTTCTACTCAAAATGGGAATCACAGTGAATCATCCAGTCACACATATGGAGAAAGTAAAATAAATGCTGAGATAAGCATTGCCAAAGTTGGGGTTCTGGACAAACTCCACCGAAATCCATCGGTGTCGGAGACCATAAGCTCACCCGTTCACATTCTCTCCACGACACTAGATTGATTAATATCGTGAATCGGTAGGACTTTAGGTTTAAAAATGGGGCTTGGGTTAAGGTGAGGTAAACAAAGATAGAAAGGGCGGCTCAAGCACTAAACCCAAATGAGCTTTAACATAACTCCTCGCACACCGACATCGAATGCAAGTGCACCACACCCCCAGATTTAGACTTATGCTACATGTGTGTGTGCACCGCCTACTTCTACTCACAATTTTACACAGATTTTTCAATTAAGCTCATCTGCCTCTTTTTTCTTTTCACTTTTTTTACTTCTTTTTCTCACTTTTCTTTTCTCTTTTTTTTTCAGCAAATGAACAATGAAGCGCATCCACATTTTCACAAAATATAACACCACATCAACACCCCAATCATGAAAATAACAAACAACTAAAGCTCAATTTTGGGTGTGCGACTAGGATTGGCTTTTAGGCTTTGGTGAGATAAAGGTGGAGCTGAATCAAGAAACGGGTAAGAACAACTGGGCTAATGAGGAGAAGATGATAGGAATGGCACAAAGGCTCAACCGGGCCAAAATGATGGCCTACATCATTCTCACGCACTAGAACTATCCTATGTCTATACTTCGAGAATCGCTTGGGGCAAGTTCTTAGCAACTGAGAAAGATTATCTTTCCTCCCGGTTCGAGCAATACACATCTAACAATCATTTACACACATCCCTTTGCTACCATTTGATTCACACCGGATTCACCATTTGAGTAGAGAAAACAATATTTATACTAATAGAAATGCATAAAGCTGATAGCATAAAAAGGAATCTAATGTACATGAATCCCTATACTTACATGAATATTTGACTAGAAACACCGGAGTCAACATTTTATGCCACTACATAATTTAAAAGCTAGCACAATCATTTTCCCAAATACAAAAAGGAATGAGATATACTCGTGACGCACTAAAGGTTAGGTAAGCGCTTAAGTGGGTGCTTTGTGTACAGACAAAATGAACAAACTAATCTAGATAAAAACTTTTAGCATGCTAAACACATGTGCACGTGAGTGGGTACACAAACAGGTCTCCCCCAGACTTAAACTATGCATTAAGATATTCTAAAACAAAGTTAGGGGAAGAGAGTACCCAACGCTCAGCTAGTAAGCATGCCGGAAGCCTGGAGTGATGCCCAGCAAAAGCTGCCCTACGAAGAATCTTAACCACTGCCTACACAAATAGAAAATGCCTGCAAGGGGTGGTTTCCGCAAAAGCAAACTAAAGTAAAATCTAACTAACTGGTTAGAGTAGGCGATAAAATAAAAGACAAGAAAAAGTAAGATAACTACTGGGGTTATTGTCATCCCAGCACGACTTATTCAGAAAGGCGAGGGTCTTAGCTAATGGGAGTATGGAAAGAGAAATGGACAGGCAACTGTTCTAATTCCCGTGTCGGTAGCGGGTACCGATACAGAGATAGAGCAGTTACTCCTCTACCTAAATAATAATACCTGCTTAACACAGGTAGATGAAATAGGAAGTAAGAAGTGGAGGAAGGTTGGTCCTCACTCGTCTCACCAAAAAATAAATCCTTGCCTAGCAAGGTGTCATCTCCAGGGAGGTAGCAGGAAGAGAAGGCAATGAATAAGGCTTCCTCTATGGAGGGGGGATCAACCTCCTCACATGAGAGGATACACTCATCATTGACTTGAGCAGAATGCTCCAAGTCCTCCTGAAGTACCTGTGAAGACTCAACCTGCACAGGCTCAGATGAAGAAAGGGGATCAAGAAATAAAGAAGAAGAACATAAAGAAAAATCAATCGGGGGAGTGGTCCCGGTCTCACTCCCATCTGGTTGGGGAAGTAAAATAATGTTTGCATTGTCATCAATGCTACAAGGTTCGGCGCGATCAACCGTAGCCATGCCCAAGATTTGGATTTCCTCCACCGGTGCTGAGGAAAGCTCCTCTTCACCTAGAAGGTTGCCCTCCTCCATAGGAGTAGGCATAACACATAGATCGCCAACCTCATCCTGCGACACAACCTCAATAATGTCGTCAGAGATGAGTATAGTAGTATGCACAACAGGGGGAAGAATAATGCTCGGATAAAAGTCGACCACTGATTCCTCACAAAGAATCAAGTTCATGCATGGTGATATATGGACACGGGAGATGGGCTCAGTCATGTCAGATCCTAGATCAGCCACACATCTGGTGACTGTGTCCACATCATACCCTTCAAAGCATGAAGGTGATACGGGCACATAACCAGATGTTGAAGGTGTGCTGCCATAAGTGGGAGTCGGGATGATCCGGATATCCGGCTCGTCATCCTCGTCCAATTGGTGAAGATACTCGGCACAGTCCTTCAAGACATTATCCGTGCTCTGACTTAACAAGCACTGCCTTACGGGCTTCTTTGGCACAGCAGGTGTTGAAGCCGAAAAGAAGTATGTCGGTAAAGGCTCGGCAGAATAGCCATAAGACTTACGCGCACCATATGGAGTACCAGACGAAGTCGGTGCTCCATATACTGGGCCTTGAGTGCTAGGGCTATTATCTCCCTTTGGACATCTATCACTAGCGTGAGAGATATCTCCACACCAACGACAACGAATATTAAATGGGGCCCACATAGTGTGAAGATAAAATGATTCAAAATAAAAACACTATTGTGCAAAATACTACACCTAACAAAAATTTACTAGAGCAACCTAATATAAGACAGGAAAACAGAATACGACGAAATAAAACAAAAGAATGCAATTTACAAATGGAAGGGCTTCTCTCTCAGATTCTCCCTCTGCAGAAAACTCACACGTCCGTGTTCCCCGGCAACGGCGCCAAAAACTTGATGCGTAAATCTCGCACACCGCTATAGGCGGTAGCTAGACTGCGGCACGAAATGGCAGTGTACCAATCGTTCAAGTAATATAAATGTGGGAGTGATTCCCAAGTATCGAATCTCAAAGGAACACAGTAAGGTGGAGTTTACTATTGAGGAAGGACTTGAGATTGAAGTCCTTTATTTTGAATGGGTTGCGGAAACGGGGTTTTGGTTGGTGGAAGTAAAGAGAAAATACTACAACTACTCCTATGCAATGCCGCTATACAATGCTTCTCTAGGCGGGATGGAGATTAGGCAGGCCTTGAGCGCGCTACTTCGCAAGGGCGGATGGACGAGTAGGCAAGCGGAATGAGGGTCGCAAGCACCTCGTCGACAAGCATGCCACTAGCAATTGCTAGTGCGGCACACGAACACGATGGCGGAATGGATGGCGGCGCAACTCATACACACATATAAACAAAAGATAATTTCAACAAAATGAAATAAGCATTACATAACATGGTTTATAGTGCTCATCATCAAAATACAAGTGATCTACTAACTACTACTACCAATACAAAGATAGAGAGAGCAAGGAATCGACCGAATCCGAAGTCTTGTTGAAGATTCACTGTTGGAATCGCAGGGTTGTCAATCCGCGTCCAAGCTCGGTCCTCAACTGCGTCCGAGGTAGAGAAGGCTGTCACAACCCTCCAATGGCCCGTCTTCTTCGTGTTACAATCCGGAGACGAGCTAGCTTCCTTCTCCTTGGATCTTGGTGGATGTAGGGTTGAATCCCTCCCCTTAGAGCTTGAGGATGATGGAGGAGGCCCCAAAGGGACGAAACCTCAGTGGAAGTGGCAAAAATGGCACAGCTGTACGACGTGTACGGTCCCTATGAGGTTGAAAACTGCAGCTTTTATAGAGAAAGATCAGAAATTTGGTCACGCACGGTCGAACGCACGACCGTGCGTTGCCCGTGAGATATTAATCGTAAATTAAAGAAGGAAGATGACACAGAGCGCCCGTGCATTTTACTGATGCACGGTCGTAGCCGTCCTTGCACAAAAACACACGGGTAAATTCAGAAAGGCCAAAAAGTAAGACTAAACAGGACGATAGTGCGATTCCTTCACGCACGGGTACTGCCCGTGCGTAGAGACGCACGATCAACAACGGAACATCGTATTCCACCCCAAAAGAGAACGTACAATCACCTGTGACCGTGCGTCAAGGAGAACGCACAACCCAAATGAGCTTTAGCATAACTCCTCGCACACCGACATCGAATGCAAGTGCACCACACCCCCATACTTAGACATTTGCAACATGTGTGTGTGCACCGCCTACTTCTACTCACAATTTTATACAGATTTTTCAATTAAGCTCATCTGCCTCTTTTTTTCTTTTCACTTTTTTTTCTTCTTTTTCTCATTTTTCTTTTGTTTTTCTTTTCTCTTTTTTTTTTCATCAAATGAACAATGAAGCGCATCCACATTTTCACAAAATATAACACCACATCAACGCCCCAATCATGAAAATAACAAACAACTAAAGCTCAATTTTGGGTGTGCGACTAGGATTGGCTTTTAGGCTTTGGTGAGATAAAGGTGGAGCTGAATCAAGAAACGGGTAGGCACAACTGGGCTAACGAGGAGAAGAAGATAAGAATGGCACAAAGGCTCAACAAGGCAAAAATGATGGCCTACGTCATTCTCACGCACTAGAACTATCCTATGTCTATGCTTCGAGAATCGCTTGGGGCAAGTTCTTAGCCACTGAGAAAGATTATCTTTCCTCCCGGTTCGATCAATACACAACTAACAATCATTTACACACATACCTATGCTACCGTTTGATTCACACTGGATTCACCATTTGAGTAGAGTAAACTATATTTATACTAATAGAAATGCATAAAGCTGATAGCATAAAAAGGAATCTAATCTACCTGAATCCCTATACTTACATGAGTATTTGACTAGAAACACCGGAGTCAACATTTTATACCACTACATAATTTAAAAGCTAGCACAATCATTTTCCCAAATACAAAAAGGAATGAGATATACTCGTGACGCACTAAAGGTTAGGTACGCGCTTAAGTGGGTGCTTTGTGTACAGACAAAATGAACAAACTAATCTAGATAAAAACTTTTAGCATGCTAAACACATGTGCACGTGAGTGGGTACACAAACAGGTCTCCCCCAGACTTAAACTATGCATTAAGATATTCTAAAACAAAGTTAGGGGAAGAGAGTACCCAATGCTGAGCTAGTAAGCATGCCGGAAGCCTGGAGTGAAGCCCAGCAAAAGCTGTCCTACGAAGAATCATAACCACCGCCTACACAAATAGAAAATACCTGCAAGGGGTGGTCTCCGCAAAAGCAAACTAAAGTAAAATCTAACTAACTGGTTAGAGTAGGCGATAAAATAAAAGACATGAAAAAGTAAGATAACTACTGTGGTTATTGTCATCCCAGCACGACTTATTCACAAAGGCGAGGGTCTTAGCTAATGGGAGTATGGAAAGAGAAATGGACATGCAACTGTTCTAATTCCCGTGTCGGTAGAGGGTACCGATACAGAGATAGAGTAGTTACTCCTCTACCGAAATAATAATACCTGCTTAACACAGGTAGAG
This sequence comes from Dactylorhiza incarnata, assembly GCA_033032865.1. Classification (NCBI taxonomy): domain Eukaryota; kingdom Viridiplantae; phylum Streptophyta; class Magnoliopsida; order Asparagales; family Orchidaceae; genus Dactylorhiza; species Dactylorhiza incarnata. Next base: position 9,833,647 of record JAWHQI010000068.1, read on the forward strand.
TAAATAGGAAGTAAGAAGAGGAGGAAGGCTGGTCCTTACTCGTCTCACCACAAAATAAATCCTTGCCTAGCAAGGTGTCATCTCCAGGGAGGTAGCAGGAAGAGAAGGCAATGAATGAGGCTCCCTCTATGGAGGGGGGATCAACCTCCTCACATGAGAGGATACACTCATCATTGACTTGAGCAGAATGCTCCAAGTCCTCCTGAAGTACCTGTGAAGACTCAACCTGCACAGGCTCAGATGAAGAAAGGGGATCAAGAAATAAAGAAGAAGAACCTAAATAAAAATCAATCGGGGGAGTGGTCCCGGTCTCACTCCCATCAGGTTGGGGAAGTAAAATAATGTTTGCATTGTCATCAATGCTACAAGGTTCGGCGGGATCAAACGTAGCCATGCCCAAGATTTGGACTTCCTCCACCGGTGCTGAGGAAAGCTCGTCTTCACCTAGAAGGTTGTCCTCCTCCATATGAGTAGGCATAACACATAGATCGCCAGCCTCATCCTGCGACACATCCTCAATAATGTCGTCAGAGACGAGTATAGTAGTATGCACAACAGGGGGAAGAATAATGCTCAGATAAAAGTCGAGCACCGATTCCTCACGAAGAATCAAGTTCATGCATGGTGATATAGGGACAGGGGAGATTGGCTCGGTCATGTCAGAGCCTGGATCAGCCACACATCTGGTGACTGTGTCCACATCATACCCTTCAAAGCATGAAGGTGATACGAGCACATAACCAGATGTTGAAGGTGTGCTGCCAGAAGTGGGAGTCGGGACGATCCGGATATCCGGCTCGTCATCCTCATCAATTGGCGAAGATACTCGGCACAGTCCTTCAAGACATGATCCGTGCTCTGACGAAATAAGCACTTCCTTACGAGCTTCTTTGGCACAGCAGGTGCTGAAGCTGAAAAGAAGTATGACGGTAAAGGCTCGAAAGAATAGCCATAGGACTTGCACGCACCATATGGAGTACAAGACGAAGTCGGTGCTCCATATACTGGGTCTTGAGTGCTAGGGATATTATCTCCCTTTGGACATCTATCACTAGCGTGAGAGATATCTCCACACCAACGACAATGAATATTAAATGAGGCCCACATAGTGTGAAGATAAAATGATTCAAAATAAAAACACTATTGTGCAAAATACTACACCTAACAAAAATTTACTAGAGCAACCTAATATAAGACAGGAAAACAGAATACGACAAAATAAAACAAAAGAATGCAATTTACAAATGGAAGGGCTTCTCTCTCAGATTCTCCCTCTCCAGAAAACTCACACGTCTGTGTTCCCCGGAAACGGCGCCAAAAACATGATGCGCAAATCTCGCACACCGCTATAGGCGGTAGCTAGACTGCGACACGAAACGGCAGTGTACTGATCGTTCAAGTAATATAAAATGTTGGAGTGATCCCCAAGTATTGAATCTCAAAGGAACACAGTAAGGTGGAGTTTACTATTGAGGAAGGACTTGAGATTGAAGTTCTTTATGTCGGATGGGTTGCGGAAACGGGAGTTTTGGTTAGTGGAAGTAAAGAGAAAATACTACAACTACTCCTATGCAATGCCGCTATGCAATGCTTCACTAGGCGGGATGGAGACTAGGCAGGCCTTGAGCGCGCTGCTTCGCAAGGGCGGATGGACGAGTAGGCAAGCGGAATGAGGGTCGCAAGCACCTCGTCGACAAGCACGCCACTAGCAATTGCTAGTGCGGCACACGAACATGATGGCAAAATGGAAAATAGATGGCGGCGCACCTCATACACACATATAAACAAAAGATAATTTCAACAAAATGAAATAAGCATTACATAACATGGTTTATAGTGCTCATAATCAAAATACAAGAGATCTACTAACTACTACTACCAATACAAAGATAGAGAGAGCAAGGAATCGACCGAATCCGAAGTCTTGTTGAAGATTCACGGTTGGAATCGCTGGGTTGTCAATCCGTGTCCAAGCTCGGTCCTCAACTGCGTCCGGGGTAGAGAATGCTGTCACTACCCTCCAATGGCCCGTCTCTTCGTGTCACGGTCCGGAGACGAGCTAGCTTCCTTCTCCTTGGATCTTGGTGGATGTAGGGTTGAATCCCTCTCCTTAGAGCTTGAGTATGATGGAGGAGGCCCTAAAGGGACGAAACCTCAGTGGAAGTGGCGAAAACGGCGCAGCTGTACGGCATGTACGGTCCCTATTAGGTTGAAAACTGCAGCTTTTATAGAGAAAGATCAGAAATTTGGTCACGCACGGTCGAACGCACGACCGTGCGTTGCCCGTGCGATATTAATCATAAATTAAAGAAGGAAGATGACCCAAAGCGCCCGTGCATTTTACTCACGCACGGTCATAGCCGTCTGTGCGCAAAAACGCACGGGTAAATTCAGAAAGACAAAAAGTAAGACTAAATAGGTCGATCGTGCGATTCCTTCACGCACGAGCACTGCCCGTGCATAGAGACGCACGATCAACAACAGAACATCGTATTCCACCCCAGAAGAGAACATACGATCACCTGTGACCGTGCGTCAAGGAGAACGCACGACCGTGCGATATGCGCAGTCATGAATTCTGGATAGAATTGGATGAACCGTCCACCTGCATCAGCCACAGCATAACTGGGAATACCGTTCCAGCTCCAACAAAATGAGAAAAATACAATGGGGAGCACAATGTGCTTACCCCCAACAATAAAATGCGCTTCAAATAAAAGCATGAACAAGTCGAATATGGATAAAAACTGAAGTACAAATGCAGGAAAACTCGCCCAGATGAGTCCGAAAATGTGTATATAATTTGGACTCATCAGTCTGCTGCAGCATTCACACTTTCAGCAACCACTTCTTCTTGAGCTGGTATTTCCTCTTCAGCAACCACAATCATATTTTCAGGGAGATTGGTGGTTGTATCTTTTTCTGCATTAGCAGCCTCAATTTCAGCTATTTTTCTTTTGTTCTATTGCCTTATGAAATATAGATATGGCTTTGGGATATATCTTGAAGGCATTCTTCTTGGGTTTTACTTTCTTACCAGGTTGGCTTTGAATACTTTATCTCCTTTTGTGTTTCTTTCTAAGTGCTTTATACACTCTTCAGATGGATAGAGCTTATCAATATCTTTACCAATCTGACCATGGCTTAGCCAGACATTCAGTATTATTTCCTTGGAGTCATCACTCCAATACTCATAGTCAGGATCTCTATTTTGCAAATCCCTTTGCCTGGCCATGCATTCTTCAGCCAGCAATACCTGTTCTCTTTCTCTTCTCTTTTTCAATCTCTCATTTTGGGCAATGGCTTCTTGATGTGGGAAGTCCCAATCTTCTGCCCTATTTACATCCAATAGGGGAAGGTTTAGGGCATGTCTTGTGCTTTGCAGAACCTTAAGAGTTAGATCAGAATTTATAATTGCATTTGTATCCTCCCCTTTTTGGCTTCTTCAAACACTTGTTGATGAAAATCTTGTTTAGCAGTTGTTATAGTGCCAGATAAGGTTTGGAAAACATTTTCAAAATTAGCTTGGAGCTCATCTTTTAGTTTGACTACCTCAGCATTCAGTTGGGTAGCAGTGACAATTTCAGCAATTGATTGGAAAATATTGGCAATATCTGTTTTCAGCTCTTCCTTGTTCATGTCAGCTTCCTCATTGAACTGCAAAGCAGTAGAGTATACATATTCTTGGATGTGATTTGAGGATTTTTCTATCACCTCATCTCTCTTGCTGACATAATTTTTGACATATGTTATATCCCGTTCAGACATCTGGAGGTGTTTGTCCATAGATCTTAGAATGGTATCCTGAGAGATCACTGTCTTCTCTGCCAAATCAAACCATCTTGTCATTTGTTTGTTCAGGATTCCAGTGTCTTCCTTTATCTCCTTAACCTCAGCCATTACTTTAGTTTTCACAGTCAGGATGGACTGATCTATATAGGCTTTGACTGTGGTAACTGACTGATCTACATAATTCTTCATGGATGTGAGATGAGTCTCTAGCGAGAGTTGAATTGCATTTTGAATGCTCTCATTTGAGGAAGTGGAGGTGGAAGCTTGTTGATCAGGGATGATTGGGTCTGGGAGCCTTAGTGGACTTGGAGGAGGGACTACTTGAGGTGTAGTCTGCACTGCACCTGCATGCATCACTTGAGCTGGATCATCCACCTTCTCAGCAAAAGATGTTGTACCATCAATATGAGCAGGATGAACTCAATCATTATCCACATCATCCATATCAGCATCAGCATTGTCTGGTTCCTCCCCCTCAGATAGACCATCTTGATCTGATGAGTCCAAGAAATCTGGGACAATGATTTGGAGTTAGATATAATGCCTTAGGTATACTAAAGATGGTTAGTTAGTCTTACAAAGAACATCATCAGTACCAGCTGGTGGCTCATTGAGCTTCTCCCCCTCAGATGGGGCACCAGATTTTTCTTGAGGTTTTGGTAGATCCCAGAAAGCTGGGGAGTCAGCAATGTTATTTGAAATTCTTCTTTCAAGATCTAGTATTATTGAATCAAGCTTACTTTGTAAGTCCTTAGGAGAAGTAACTTTGTCCTTGTCAGGCTTGTCTCCTTCAGTTTCATTTTGATCATTGATACCATCCATGGAGGATGGTTCTTGTTGATGCTCCCCCTCAGATGGAGCATCCACTTGGCCTTGAGGAGTTGTGGTCCATATTTTTAAGAGTCATTAGAGATTAACTAGTAGATTGGTTATGATTAGACAACATTATCAGTAAGGTTGAGTTTAAGAGTTAATTACCAGGTGTGCTATCTGTTTCTGGGTCTTTTGGTTGGATAGTATCAGGAGGCAAGTCATCCTTGTCAAGAATAGCGTGTGATCCAATATCAGCACCAACATCTTCATTTTTATCTGAGTGATCTAACTCAGAAATTGATAGGATCATTCTAGGTTTGTTTATTGATTTGGATGTCTTATTCTCATTTTCTTTTGCCTCAGTGGGCTGCTCATGGGAAGCACCCTGGTGAACCTGTCTAGATTTTTGATATCCATCCTCTTGAGATAGTGGAGGTTTGATCCTTGGATTTTCAAAACTTCTCAGGATAAGTTTGGAGTAGGTATAGGGAAAGGATTCTACCAAAATTGGGTGCCTGCAAACATTCCTTTATTCTTTGAAAAATGACTTCTCCCCAAGATGTTTTCCTTTTTAGTATGATCCTATTCACGAGGTCAAACATGTATTGTGAGATTGTGTCATGGGACCCAGGTTTACAAAGAATAGCTTTTCCCACAATATTTGATAAGAGTTTGCCCCTTTGGTTGAAGAATTTTCTTTTTAATGATCTAGTCTTGGCATCATTGTATTTAGTCCATTTCAAAGCCTTTTTCTTATCTTTTTCAGAGATTTCTTCCTCCTCACTTGGACTGCAGGGTGGAAGTTGTAAGGCTTTCTCTAGTTTTGCAGAAGTTATCTTTACCCTTTCTTCTCCTATCTTTGATTTGAGGGATGACTTGGAAGTGGAAAACTTTGCATGGCCAAGCATTCCAGAACTTCAGTTCTGAGAATGACACTTGGTTCAGACAGAAGAAACTCCAGACCTTGGTCTTCTAGGAGTTGAATCATTCCCTTGATCTCTTCAGGAGCATGGGCAAACCCATTCCCGACTATTTCATATCCCTCCAGAAGGTCCTTAGAACTTTTGGGTGCCATTGTTGCTGTAGAAGAATGCGCTGGGATGGAAGAGAATGTGATTCGTCTCGGCGGCTAAGAAGGAAGGGTTGTGTATTTTTCACTAATTAATGATTATCTATATATATGGCTTAAATCTGTGTTATGATTAGCCCTAATAAGTAGAATTAAGTGAACTTATAGTTGCAAGTGGAATTACGTCAATTGGGGTTGCATTTAGCCAAAATTGATATGAGACCAGCCCGTCTCAGTGGAACCGCTGAGACGAAGACCTAAACCGCTGGGACAGAGCACTGTCAACCGCAGGGACAATTTAGTAGTCTCAGCGGCTCAGCTGAGATTTTTCTCAGCTATCTCAGTGGCTCATCTGAAACAGTCTTGTCTGCTTTAGCCGACCTTATTACCTTATCTTTAATCCTTGTGAGGTCTGAATGTGTTGAGACCTAATCATGTCACTAGGAGTTGATGTGACAAGATTTTGAATCCTAACTTAACATGTATAATAATATAGAAGATTTGAAAGAAGGACCTGTTTAATATTTAACATTCCTAGTTCAATCTTAAAAGCATTAAATTTGGCTTTATCCAATGGCTTTGTAAAGATATCAACAACTTGATTGTCAGTGGGGACAAATTCAAGGCAGATGTCTTTACATTCAACATGTTCTCTTATAAAATGATATCATATCTCTATGTGCTTAGTCCTACTTTGAGAGACAGGATTCTTAGCAATAGAGATAGCACTGGAAGATTCATAATAAAGAGGAGACTCACTTACCTTGAGGTTGTAGTCCTCTAATTGATGTTGGATCCATAATAGTTGTGCACAACAACTCCCTGCAGCAATGTATTCAGACTCAGCAGTGGATATTGCCACACTTGTCTACTTTTTGCTGCTCCATGATATCAACCTCCTTCCTAGGAATTGACAAGTACCACTTGTGCTTTTCCTGTCTTCTTAACATCCTACAAAATCTGCATATGAAAATCCAGTTAGTTTAAAATCATTATTCTTTGGGTACAAAAGGCCAAGATGTAGGCTGCCTTTAAGGTATCTCAAAATCCTCTTTACAACTGAGTAGTGAGATTCCTTAGGGCATGCCTGGTACCTAGCACAAACACATGTAACATACATAATGTCTGGTCTACTAGCAGTTAGATATAATAGGGATCCAATAATGCACCTGTACATGGATTCATCAAAGGCCTTGCCCTTCTCATCCTTGTCCAGGGAAATGTTGGACCCCATGGGGCTTTTCATGGTGGAAGCTGATTCCATCCCCAACTTCTTGATAAGCTCCCTAGTGTACTTGGTCTGAGAGGTGATTATACCCTCATCAGACTGTTTCACCTGGAGGCCTAAAAGTACTTGAGCTCTCCCATACTGCTCATCTCAAACTCCCCCTGCATAAGATTGGCAAACCTTTTGCAGAGGTTGTCATCAGTAGACCCAAATATTATGTCATCAACATATATGTGGACTAGGAGACACTTGCCCCTTGTTTCCCTAAGAATCAATGTACTATCTATCATTCCCCTTAAGAACTTGTTCTTGATGAGAAAGCTAGACAATGTTTCATACCAAGCCCTAGGGGCTTGCTTTAGACCATAAAGAGCATTCCCAAGTAAATATACATGATTAGAGAGGGTGGGATACACAAAATCTGATGGTTGTTCAACATATACCTATTCCTTCAAGTCACCATTGAGGAAGGCTGATTTGACATCCATTTGATATACTTTGAACCCCTTGTGGGTAGCATAGGAAAGGAATAGCTTAATTGCTTCTAACCTTGCAACATGGGCAAAGGTTTGATCAAAGTCTATTCCTTTTTCTTGTCTATAGCCCTTGGATACCAATCTTGCCTTGTTTTTGATGATTATACCATTTTCATCCAACTTGTTCCTGTAAATCCATTTGGTGCCAATAATATTGTGTCCTTGAGGTTTTGGCACCAACTTCCATACCTTGCATCTTTTGAATTGAAGAACTTCTTGCATTGCTTGAATCCAAACAGTGTCTTGGTTGGCTTCTTTAAACTTCTTGGGCTCCATTTGTGATAAGAAGCTCAAGAATAGGGCCTCATTATGAGCCCTGCTTCTGGTTAGTACACCTTGGTTCTAATCTCCAATGATTTGTTCTCTTGGATGATCCCTTAGATGTCTTACAGCTACAAGCAATCTGTCCTCAGCTTGCTGTAATACTTCTACTGGTTCAGCAGTGTCTTCAGCACCCGGGACCTCTTCCTCTTTAGGAATTGCTGCATCTGTATATGCTTTGCTACTGCTGGTATGTCTTGCATAGACATCTTTTCCATGTCCTTTTCATTTCCTGTCAAAACAAAAGAACTAGACCAGCCCTTATAGATTAGGCTGGTCTCATCAAATACCACATGCATAGACTCTTCTACAATATGAGTTTTCTTGTTATAAACTCTATAAGCTCTACTATATGAGCTATAGCCAACAAGAACCCCCACATTGCATTTCTCTGCAAATTTTGTTAATTGAGATTTTCCATTGTTTAAGATGTAGCATTTTAAACCAAAGATTCTAAAGTATGAAATTATAGGTTGTTTGTCTTTCAGAATCTCATAGGGAGTAATTCCATGAACCTTATTGATGGAAGCCCTATTAAGAACATAACATGCAGCATCGACTGCCTCAGCCCAGAAGTATTCTGGGAGTGAGGAGTCACTAAGCAATGTTCTCCCAGCTTCTATCAAGGTTCTATTCCTCTGCTCAGCCACACAATTTTTTTTGTGGAGTCCTTGGGGAGGAGAACTCTTGGGAGATACCAAATTCTTGACAAAACCATGTCGTGACTTCAGATTGAAATTATGTGCCATGGTCAGTCCTAGTCCTGACCATAGAACATTGCAAGTCATTCTGAATTGCCTTGACATAATTTATAAAGATATTTAAAGTATCAAACTTCTTCTTAAGGAAGAATACCCATGTATACTTTGAGTGATCATCAACAATCATCAAAGTATACAACTTCCCACCTAGGCTCTGAATTGGCAAAGGACCAAACAAGTCCATATGCAATAGATATAGACATCTTTCAAAGTCTTTGGAGCCAATACTTTTAAAGGTGGTCCTTGTTTGCTTACCCATTTGGCAAGCATGACAGGGACCACTTTTAATACATTTTAAGTTTGGACTATTCCTAACAAGGTTTTTAGAGAATAGTCTATACATTGTCTTGTAGTTAATGTGGGCAAGTTTCTTGTGCCACTGAACACAAAGAGACTCATTTTCATTAGCTACAAGACACACAGATGAAAGAGAATTACTGCATATAAAATCTAAGCAATAAACATCCCACTCCTAGTGCCTGAGAGAATGTTCTCTAAGTCATTAGACTTTTTGATCAAGCACTTGTCATTGTGGAATTCAATGACATAGCCTAAATCACATAGTTGACTTATGCTTACTAGGTTGTGTTGCAACCCTTCAACATTTGCTACCCTTCTGATTGATACTATGCCATTGAAGATCATACCATATACCTTGGTGATTCCCCTTTCAGATCCACCAAAGATGACTTTAGGTCCATTCTTCATAGATGTTTAATCATGTAGAAGATTTCTGGTTCCTGTCATGTGCCTTGAGCACCCAATGTCCAAGTACCATATTTGGTTGAGGCTGGTACTTGAACTAACATGCAGGAAGGAATTTAGTTACCCTTAGGAGACCAAATGATTTTGGGTCCTAGGTCCTTGTTAGCATGATAAACTGACCTTACACCTACAACACTCTTTGCAGGAAGGCTCTTCTTTACACTTGGCACATTGGGATTGTGCCAACAATCTATGGCAAAGTGTCACACCTTACCACAGTACCAACATTCATGAATATTGTATCTCCTCTTCAGAACACCTCTTGAGGAAAGAGCATTAATATGCTTGTGTTCAGGAGGGGAGACATCAACATTTTTCTTATTCCTTTCATCAATAATCTGGCTGAATATTAACCTCTGTAAGTCTTGGCACCCTTTGTCTTAATGACATCAGCTTGCTTTGGCTTGGGGTCCAGGCAAGATTGGATGACATCAGACACTTAGCAGCAGGACTTGTCCACAGGTTTGACAGTAGCCATGTTCTTTGCTGGACAGAACTTGGAAGAGCTAGCTTCCTTACTCTTAAATGATGGGGGCTGAAATACCAAATACAAATGGTCCAGGTTGGGCCATTTGAATATCATCAAGGGGAGCCTTCATGACACTCATTCCCATGCCCTTTCTTCCACTATGGGAGGAGTGTTTTCCTTCCTATAGGAGCTTCCATTCTTCCAGTGACCATAAATGCTGTCATGATCATACCTGTTAGAAGGAAGTAACACCTTATGAAAGGTGGTATGAGGCTTAGCCTTGTCCTTGCTCTTTTCTCCACTCCCTTTTCCTACTTCCATTTTATTGAACCCTAGTCCTATCCTATTGGTTTGAGAGGAAAAAATGTCAATAATAGGAAGCACTAGGCTCTTTTCTTTCACAAGCTTCTCTTCAAGGTCCTTGATGACCTTGTTCTATTGGGATATGGTGCTCAAATGCACAATTGTTATTCCCTTTAGATGACTTATTTGTCTACTCATCTGAGCCACCATGGAGGGTGACTCAATGCACTCTTTCTTATCCATTTTAAGGAAAGCAATTTCTTGGGCTTGCCTCTTGGCCAGCTTCTTGCTCTTTTTTAGAGTTTCCAAGAGAGCACCATACTTGTCAATCAATTGATTGACATCTTCCTCAGAGTCTGAATCACTTCCACCAATTGATGAAAGTGCTTCAGATTCTGGGCTTGTCTCATAATCAGAAGAGGAGATGGATTGAATCAATACCTGTTCACTGTCAGAATTGTTCTAACTGTCTTCCCCATCAGTGATCGCCTGAATATGATAGAGGGGCCCTAATTCCAACCTTGACAACAAGACAATCATCATCCTTTTCTGCTGCAAACAACCCAATGTAGGCTTCCACTTCATCATCTAAATCTGAAGTTGAGGATTCAGATTCAATCCAGCTCTTTCCCTTCTTTGCTAGGAAGGATTTTTCACCCTTCCTATCCTTTTTGTGGTGATGTTTCTTATCACCCTTTTCCTTCCTTTTGACTAGACAGTCATCAATGACATGTCCAGGCTTGCTGCAGCAATAGCAAATGATGTTATTTGAAACATGTTTAACACATTTAGATTCATACCTGTTACCCTTGGGGCGCTGCCTTTCAGATATGCTGTGGTCATTCTTGGAGTGTGAGGAGGAGGGCTTGTTCTTCCACTGCTCCCTCCTCATCATCTTCTTGAACTGCCTTGAAAAGGCATCAAACTCCTCATCCGATGAAGAGCTGTCTGAAGTGTTGTTCTCAGACTTATCTGATTCAGCACTCCTTCTTGGAGGAGACACCATCTTGACCTTGTTATTCTTGGAGCTGTCAGCCTTGAAAGCCACAGATCTCTCCCTTGCATGAGCCCTTTTTGAAGTGTCCTCTTCCTTTCTTGCAGATAACTGCATCTCATAAGAGAGCAGCTTCCCAAACAGTGTATGGGCAGGAGTTTCACCAAGCTTTGCCACTTCCCTGATGACACATATTTTTGTGTCCCAGTCTCTTGTTAGAGATCTTAGGAACTTGTCATTAAGCTCATAGTCACTGAACACTCTTTCATAGGTTCTTATTTCATTGACTATCCTAAAGAACCTTTCATAGCAAATAGAAATGCTTTCCTAGCTTAGCTGCCGGAAAGCTTCATATTCTTGGTTGAGAAGTGATTTTCTATCATCCCTCACCTTAACTGTCCCTTCCATATACACCACTAGTGTGTCCCACATTTCCTTGGCTGTTGTGCAGAGCACCAAGTTCTGAAATGTAGAGTCATCAATTGCATTAACAATTATGTGTTGGACTCTTTTATCCATAGTGAATAATGCAAATTCATCCTTAGTCAAGTCATTGAAAGCCTTGGCCACTCTCCTAGTTGGATCTATGGTGGAGGCAATTTGAAAAGTGAAAGGCCCTTGTTTTACTGTGATGTAAATCCTTGGGTCTGATGCTTTCATAAAAAATCTAACCCTTTGCTTCCAAATGCCAAAGTTTTCTTTGTTGCATATGGGCAATTTCATGGATCCCATCTCCTTCTGCAATCTAGTGGAGGCCATTGGATTGAGATATGACTACTCCTTTATAGGATCTCGTCAGACAGTTATGTCCTTCTTGACCAACCTAGTGTTGATACCACTTGATAGTTTATGTAGGATGTAGTCTTAGTCACCTAGAGGGGGGGGGGGGGGGGGGGGGGGGGGGGTGAATAGGTCTCTTTTATTTTGGGCTTTAACCTAACTGTTTTCTGAGATAAGGTTAGTAATAAATCAAGCATACAGAAAACACACAATGGTTTATAGAGGTTCCTCAAGACAGGGTGTCTTGAGTAGTCCTCTTTCCCCCTTCACCTTTATAACAATGAGTTAGAGAAGGCCAACACCTCCAAACTCAGCTCCAAGAGCTTACCACACAGATCCCTCAGGATCTTTCAAGTTTTCCCAAGCCCTACCTCAGGCTCAACAACCCTACCTCAGATCTCACAAAGATCCTACATTCAAGCTGACCTCTCAGCTCTACTACTCAGGCTAGACAACCCTACATACTCAGGAAAAGATGCCGTACAATCTCAGAACTGTTAAGTTCCTACAGAAGTAATAATGGATGATTACAATAGAAGGTAGAATAGATCAGCCTTGGTCTTCTGTTGCTGAATAACTGTTGTTGCAGTCTTGAAACAGGGAAGAGGATGATGGCCTCAACTCTGATTCTTCTGATCCTTTCCTTCAGAGGATGATTAAGGATCAACTATTCTTGTCTTGAATCAATCAAGAAGAACAATCTTTCTCTCCTTGCAGCTTCAGGAAGCAAGAAGAGAAAACTTGAGGGCTGCCGTCAATAGAATAGTTAATTGCTTTTCTTCAGTGAGTTCAGAGAGCTTTTACAAAGCCCAAATCGATTCTTTTATACTCCTCTATTCTTCAACGGCTATCAGATGTCCTACTGACACAGTTTGGGAGTGATTGGAACATCCTCTCATTCTTTACAGTGTGTTGCGCTAAAAGCAACCCCGCCAGTCCTTTTGAATTTGTCTCAGCGGTTGGGCTGAGATAGTTTCCAATCTCAGCAGCTTCATGTGTCCCGTCTCAACGGATCCGCTGAGACAAAAAGTTGTCTCAGCGGAATTTCCATATCCGCAGCTCAGTAGGCCCAGACCCCTTCTCAGCGGCTCCTGGCCTTGTCTCAACGGTTCAGCTGAGACTGAGACCTTTTCTCAGTGGTTTTGGTAGCAAACCAACTGAACTTACTTCTCACCTTGTTATGACCTAACCCTGCATGGTCATGAGATGAAATATGGTTTATCAAATACAACTTGCACTTAGCATTGAGTGTGAAGCTTCTTCAAATCAAGGGAACATTGAGGGTCATATTCCCAACACAAGGTAATCTGGGTACTTTCTAATGTTTGTTTCATATGCAGGAAAACTTAGGGTCCCTTCCTTAGAGATAATGTAGAGAAGAGGAAAATTAAATCTTAAATGTGGAACTACAGATAATCATAAGGGGTGACCTCTTTTCTAAGCCCCTTAATGATGCTTTCTAATTTACACATATTATCTAATAAATGCTATTTTCAATAAAAACTATTGCTGGGAAAACAACAAAAATTTCTTGAAGAAACATCAAATGTAAATTCAGAGCTACGGAGAATAAAAATTCGATGCACTGTTGAGTTCTACTCGACACCAGCTTCAAGAGCTGTCTAGGATAGTTAATTCCAATAGCACTCGACACAACGTCGAATTCTTATCAACACATGCTTCGACTTAATAGTTGATGCATAAATTCGAAGGTGTGTTGATTTCCATTCGAGGTAACTTCAACTTCTCAAGCGCGCATAGACCATGCTTCTAGAAACAACTTCGACATATTTTGGCTTACTGAATCTACTTCTTTTCGACGTTGCTTCGAGTACAACCCTAACTTATGACGAATCGCCTTCTTTAAGCAACACAGATGATAAATCATTTCACGCTTTTGAATTTTCTCTCTCTTACTCTCTTTCTTTCTTTCATTCTTGCTCCGGTTCCTTTCTCTCTTTCTAGTATGCTTTTGTAGGTACTCCTATAAGAATCAATGTCTCCTCCAAAGTTGAACTCAGGATTTGTTGTTGACATCAGCTCGTTTAATTCAGTGGCAGTAAACTTCAAAGGAATCATGGGTCTATTTCAAACTGCAGGACTCACACTCTTGATTTCTATAAGAGGAAAGAAATATTGTGTCGAATTGGCCGAATAGAAAGACAATAGACATATTAGAGAGGATTGGTCTCTCTAAGGAAGAATTTCTGACCATAATATCCACATCACTAAGGATATGTTGAGTCTCACCTTCGATCTACCAGTAGGTGATGACTAATCTGAACTAACGGCGGCAGAAACCCAATAAGCACTGCAAATCATGATTTTCAACAAAGATAAAGCAATCAACATAAAGAAGAACAAATTTTCAGAAGAATATAGGTTCTCGGCAAACATAGTAGGCAATGTCCTACTTTGTAAAATTTCTGCTCATGATGCAATTCCCAAACAATAACTGCAAATCATGGGAGTTTTGGTTCTCAACAAAAGAATTCACTGGGGGAGGTGCCTTCTGAAACTGATTGGTCCCAAGTATGCCCACAAAAAAAATTCATACATGAGGATTATGAGCCAAGTACTATATCACCACTATCAAGTGGTCTGCTGATTCAAAGGAGTGCCCATTCCTCTTGTTAAATAATAAACATAGGGATCTTCTCCAAATGGACCAGAGAAATTCTGAAACCTGGTCAAGTTCCACCCTCGCCTCTTTCATCTCCAGCTGTTTTAGAATAAGAAACAATTATACCAAATACCATAGCTGTTGAAACCAATGCTTGATCTCTTGTGGAGTTCGGGGTTCCCAAAAAGGGGGTGACCTCACACTTACTTCTCTCAAGGGAGAGCGCTATGCCGAAGACTTAAGGAACTAGGAATAGGACCGAGGGCTCAGCGAGGAGGTACCGCCACATACCCAAAAGATCTTAGAGAGCACCCCTCCCAAGCCAATGCTGAGCTTGGGCACCTTTGGAGGCACTCTCCCCACCAAAGAAACCTAGGGAGAGAGTAGCCCAAAGAGAGTGATCCTTGAAAGGTGCCCCCTTGGTCCTATTTATAGATTTCTGAGATTGGTCTGCCAATAGACAGATTCTGGCCTAAGAGATTACAAAGATACCCCCAGGTTTGGCCTGCCAATAGCCAAATCTTGCCATTCTGAGATGCTAAACGTAGACCTCTTTGGGTCTGGGTGCCTCCCTACTCGTCCCCTTGGAGCTGGGCGAGTGGGGGCAGGCCGCCTCCTCACTCCGCCTCTTGGAGCTGGGCGAGTGGGGGCAGGCCGCCTCCACACTCCGCCCCCTGGAGCTGGGCGAGTGGGGGCAGGCCGCCTCCCCACTCCACCACCCTGGAGCTGGGTGAGTGGGGGCAGGCCGCCTCCCCACTCCGCCCCCTGGAGCTAGGCGAGTGGGGGCAGTCTGCCTCCCTACTCGCCCCCTAGAGCTGGGCGAGTGGGGGAAGGCCGCCTCCCCACTCGCCCCCTGGAGCTAGGAGTGGGGGCAGGCCGCCTACCCACTCCCCCTTACCTTGGGGCTCAGCGATCGGGAGGCCGACTGCCTCCCCGCTCGCCCCTACCTCTTGGGGCTCGACGAGCGGGAGGCCGACTGCCTCCTCGCTCGCCCCCCTCTTGGAGCTGGGCGATTGGGAGGCCGACTGCCTCTCCACTCGCCCCTCTTCTCGGAATATTCTGGGGCAGCCCCCTCGGACTTGAGCCCGTTCAAAGGCTCACCTGCCCCTCTTGCCTGGGGCAGTGCCTCCTAATAATGTTGGTCCTAATGACATCTTGGGCCCCGATGAATCACTCGGCGAATACAGGGTTGTATAATAGCTGAACATCTAGTACAAGGACAATAAATAATCCTACCAGATACAATAACTGATCATCCAGCATAGATCTCCTCTCTACAATAACCACAATCTACTACAACCCCAGAAGATAATCTCACTATCTAACTTTCTGCTCCTCTAGCACAAGAACATCCTCAATCAACTTCAACCACTGACATACCAACCCTTCCATATAACCACAATCTCATATTTGAGGTCGCGCGGTCTGAGTTTGTCGACCGGTTTGTTGTGTTCCCAGGTTGTGGCTAGAAGTCACTGTCAACATTCTTCCTTCTTTCCAGCTTTGAATAATCCAGCTCGTCAACGGTCTCGTCTGGGCGAATTGTGTTTTAATGTTCTTGGTTTGTGTGCAGCGGGCTCAGTTGATCAGGTGACCTTAAGTGGTCAGGTAGTCTTGAGTGCGGTCTTGCAGCAGTAAGCAGTTATTCAAGTGTTCGCGGGATACTTCTGTGATCTTGAGACCGTGCGGTCTGGGCGATCAAGAAGTGTAGACAGTTTTTTCAGCAGTTGCAATAAAGAGCTGTTCGTGCGGTCTGGCAGTTCACAGGTCGACGACCTGTCCTGCTCGCGCGATCTCAGGGAAGCTGACGATCTTGGTAAGTTCGGGCGGTCTTAGTTTTCTGATTTGCCAGATACTTGTATTGCTTGTTCTTCTCATCTATGTTTGATCTCATAAATCATGTCTCACCATGTATGCAACGCATTGTGATAAGATAGTAGTCAATTGAGATTCTCTTGTCCTTCATTGTCACTGGTTAACTGTTTTTGAATTGAATTGAAGTCTTCCATTATTGTCTTTGATCCATCTCCAAAATTTTACCACGGTTGTGACCAACTTTCACGGGCGTGTAATTTCTGATTTTTGCGGCACCGTCACGAAAGCCCCACGACGCTATCCCTGCTGAGCAGAGTAGTAGTTACACGTCCTCGGTCACGGGCGTGGAAGTGCTGCTAGTTGCTGTAGTTGTTTTTTATGTGTTTTTCATGTCTTTACTCTTAATGTTTTCTCGCTATCTCTCTTCTTTTCAAGTAATGTTCTTCTAGTTTTTGTTTATGCATTAGTTCCTTAAGCTTGTAATCTTTCTTTTACTAGTATTGCAATCTTTCCATAAGCTGGTAATCACTTTTGTTTTTAATAAAGGTTTCAACTTTGCTTTTCTTAATTTTCCCTTTGTACTTTAGTAATTTTTTATGCAATCATATTTCATGTTTTTCTTTTTCCCCTCCACCATGATTAACTAAACTCTCATTAGTGCTCGATCGAGATGATCCGAGGATGAGATAATCACATTATGATCTTTTATCTCTCTTTTTCCAGTTAAGTAAACACTTTTGATTTACCCTTGATTTTCAAAGTAGTGAGACCATATTTTTGATATATGGTTTTCACTTAGGTTTTCATACTTAGTTAGTCGAGAGGCTTAAAGTATGAATCGATCACTCAAGGGTAAGGAGAGTTGCATGCACCCCTCGAGAGAGGATGACGTATTGATGAGTCCCATATATATATATATATAAATTTTTTTTGGACTCATTTGGGCTGATATTCTAGTGTTTGCACCACATTTTAGTCACATTTTCATTTACATATACTATTCCATGCTAGGTGCACCATTAAGCCCATTTCGGTGTGCAATTGCATTCCTCGTTGTTGGGGGTAAGCACATTGTGCTCCCCTTCCCTTCTTTTATGTATCCCTATGCTGGACGTGTATTCCCAGCTAGTATATCTTGTTTGCAGGTGACCTGATCGTTCTGTTTTCCCCCAAATGTAATTTCTGTGCATATCGCACGGTCGTGCGTTTCCTTGACGCATGGTCTGCGCAGTCATGCGTTTGTGTCTGGGAAGAAAATGGAGCGTCGGGGTTTACTCGTGCGTTTTAACGCACGGGCGAATCCACCCGTGCGTGAGTAAAACGCACGGTCGACCTGTATCTTTGTGATCTCAGAGCGTCGGATTTTACCCGGGCGTTTGAACGCACGGGCAGCGTTGGTCATGCGTGAACAAATCGCACGGGCGGCGCAGCATATTCTACAAGCCATATTTCATCCGTTAATATCGCACGGTCTGCGCACGATCGTGCGTTCGACCGTGCGTGACCAATTTTCAGCCTGTTTCCTATAAAAAGCAGGAATCGAGGCAATAAGAAAAGGGGGACCGAGGGAGACAGACGGGGGCGTGATTCTTCCGCCGTTTTTGGGCGATTTCCATCCCATCTTCATCCCCATTCCATTCCGATCATCCGGGAGACTCCTCCGGCGACCAAGAGTTGTTTCTCTACCATCGGGGAGCCCTTCCGACCGTCAGCAAAGCTTTCCTAGTGAGTGTTCTTCAAGTTGTTGCGGAGAAAGTGGAAGATCACCGGAGAAAGTGACAGATCTCCGGCACCGGAAGCACCCCTCGACCGAGTTCAGAAGCGGATTGACAACTCGTTATTCCGGCCGTGACCGACGACTCTCCTTCTTGAGTGGTTTTCTCTTAACTTATCTTGTATAACTAGATGCATATTTTTGTAATGAACTTGAATGATTTATTTGTCTATGAATGAATTATTTGGTGTTTACATAATCTCCTTTGTATTGCTCTGTGTTGCGTCCGCTTACACCCACTCCACTCCACTTCCACACACACGTTCTATCTAGCTCACTCTAGCAAAACCTAGAGGTGAGAGTGAAGAGGTGCCTTCGACCCTCATCAAAACCCCGCACTGTGGCCATTTCACCCACATACCGAAGCACGACATCGCGGCCGCTGCACTCACCCGCACTTTGCGAAGAGGTGTGTGCGACCCTCAATCGTCATAGTTACTTTCCGTCCACGTGCCTTCCGAAGCACGACATCGCGGCCGTTGCATCCATCCTGCCTTGCGAAGCGGAGTTTTGACTCGCATCTCTTACTTCTGCAATAGTCTAGGTCACCAATCACAACGCCCTTGTTTTTACTTTCGTTTACTCGTCGTAACAATCGCCTCACTCTATTCTCTATCACCATATCCTGCATTCCTTTGAGATCGATATTCGGGGAGTTCCTCCCTATTTTATTACTTGAAAATGACGGGTGCACTGCCGTCGTATCGCATTTCGTGCTTGCTAATTAGCAGTGCCGAAATTGCGCATCAAGTTTTTGGCGCCGTTGCCGGGGAATGCAGGCGTGATGAGATGTTGTTTGTGAGTCGATTATTTTCGAGTGAGTCTTTTATTCTTTTTAATTTATTCCTTTTCATGCTATTTTCTTCTTCTATATCATGTGGGCGCATTTGAATATCCGATGTCGTTGGTGTGGGGACACATCCCAAGCTAGTGATAGGTGTCCCAAGGAGTATGGTGTTGTTTAGAAACCGTACGGAGCCCATATGACTTTTGGCTACTCTAATGCACCTTCGTTATCGCACCTTTACACGGCTGCCGCACCTTTTGTGCCGGCAAAGCCGGCAAAGCAGTGCCTATTTTGCAAAAGTAGAGAGCACGCCTTGAAGGACTGTGCAGCTTATCTTCTCGAATTGGCGGATGACGATGAGCCAGATATCCGAATCATCCCATCTTCAAATTCTGCGAGCACAGCGTCTTCCTCTGATTACGTGTCACTTCCACCTTCACTTTTCGAAGGGTATGAAACCGACATGTACGTCAGTGACCCTCATGACTCGATTTCTGATGCGACACCCCATACCTCTTCGGTTCATCTACCACTTTGCGTGGATTTATGTCCTTGTGTGGAGAGAGAGCCCGAACTCTTAAGAAGCACGTCTTCTCCCACTGCACACGAAACTACATCTGTTTATGATATTATCATTGAGGTCACTTTGCAGGATGTTGCAGACCTGCGCAATGTGGTGCCCACTCTCATGGAGGAGGACAGCCTTGATTGTGTTGAAGCAACCGCTTCGGTCCAGTGCGAGGAAGTCCAAGTTATAGAGGAGGCCATTGCGTGCGCTTTGGATTCTAGCAAAATCTTCGATGATATCATCAGTGTGTCATTGTCGCACCCCATGGGGGATGAAGCCGGGATTGTCCCCTCAGTTGAGATTTCTTTTAGTTTTTTCTTCCAATTTATTTCCTGACCCCCATTCTTTATGTACAAGGATGCAGGATGCCTCTCTTCCAGTTGATAAGACCTTATGCATGGAGGAGCCGAAAGCCTGGCGGGATGAGGAAGGTACAGTGAAGGAACATCTTGTTTCCTCATCATCGTTGGTGCTTCCCCTTGAGGATTGGTTACAAGGGGGCAAGCGGTTTTTCTTTGAAGACATAATACTGGAGGAGAAGAAGAGAGCGAAAAAGGAGGAGATTTGGGGTTGGAGGCTGAGCATCCTACTTAATTTCCACCCCTACAACCAGGTCCCCGGACCTTTTTCTTTCATCAGCTGTTACTACTTCAAATCAGCTTATAGCTGATTTGTTTTGAGTTTGTAATAATAATTAGGATCTATTGACTTTTGCTTATTTCTAGACTTTTTAAACTACTTTAATATAGGTATTTGGTCCACCTTTAAGGACGTTAAACAAAAGGGCTTCTTGGGAGACAACCCATGGGAACCACCCGGTTCCGTTTGCTTGATTTAATCTCTATCATGTTTTGTTTGCTTTTGCTTTTGTTTTTAGCTATGCAGGTGTGAACCTGATTGGATAAAGAGGAGATCATTGAAGAAGGATTATACCGCTCTTCTGGCATGCTCTTAGGAGCATAGGTACTCTTAACCCAGCTCTAAGTTTGCTTCAAAAGATTATATTTTCTTGTGTTTCAATGCAAGTCTGGGGGGGAGCGAGCCTTTGCTTACGCCACACGCACATGCATGCTAGAATGTTGTGTTAGGAAATTTATATTTATTGTCTCATTGCATAACACACACCACATGCGTTTTATTTTTACTCGTGCGTAATTATCATGTAAGTGCTTGATGTATATGTTTAGAAGTTTGATTGTTAGTTTAGGATTGTGTGGCTGAACAGGATGTGACCCATGCGGTGCTACTAGTAGAGCGCTCACGCAGCTTAAAAATTCACGTAGAATAGATTTAATTACAAAGTTATAGTTTTATTTACTTCATTTGTGTAATTACTTAATACTCTACTCAAACGGTGAATTTGGTGAATCTAGCGGTAGCCCTTGGTCGAGTGTAGAAGAGCTGTTAGCCTCGTGTTGTTTGAGTTGGAAGGAGAGGAGACCTCGCTCGGTGGTTAAGAACTTGCCATAAGCTATTTTCAAAATGAGTGCGTTGAATGATCTTGTTGGGAGCATGACGTAGGCCATCATTTGGTCCGGTTGAGCTTTGATTTCCCAACCTAACGTCATCCTTTGCTAGCCCCGTTGAGCCTTACCTTTCCTATTTGTTAAACTCCACTAATCGTTCACCAAGGCCCCATATCCTAACCTAAAGCGCACTAGAGTCAAGCTTTGAAACTTATACATATTGATGATAATTGTGCGAAGCGGAGAACAAATATGTGGTTGTGTGATGTGGTGTGTGCGCGCAGAAAAAAGATGATGAGATTGAAAAAAAAAAATTTGATTGATCCTAAATTATGTCTCTATGGATCTAAAAAAGGAGTAAAAGATCTCTAAAAAGAATCAAACCACAAGTGTGGTAGTCTCGCGCACACCATAGTGCTTAAATGAAGTCTGGGGGAGTGTGCTTCAAGGTGAAGATGTTAAGGTTGAGTTTTGTTTATCTTCCGGAGGTTGAGTGCGTTTAGCCTACGTTCTTCTACTTCATTACCGTACCTTAACCCAAGCCCAAGTCAAACCTAAAAGTCCTACTGATTCTTGATGAGATCGTCTCATGCAGTGGAGAAGGTGTGAAAGGGCAAGCATATGACCATCGACTTTGATGGATTTCTGGGAGAGCTCTTTCTTGAGATCCAATTTGAACAATGCTCACCTCAGCAGCTCACGCTATTTTCCCTAGGGCGCGACAGTAAGATTCACCAATAATTCACCTCAGAGTAGTAGTATTTTGTATTCTACACTTGTAGAAGTTCTTAAAATATAGTCTCTGTTTTAAAATCTTTTCTACTTTATTTTTACGCTCGTTAGCTCTTTACTTCACATTGTGTTTTTCCTGCACAGTTGCTTCCTTAACGTTCATTTTTCTACCATAGGATCGAGTGTTTGCCCGAGACGTGCAAATGAGTAAGTCTGGGGGTGTGATGAGTCCCATTTATATATATATATATATATTGGACTCATTTGGGCTGATATTCTAGTGTTTGCACCACATTTTAGTCACGTTTTCATTTACATATACTATTCCATGCTAGGTGCACCATTAAGCCCATTTCGGTGTGCAATTGCATTCCTCGTTGTTGGGGGTAAGCACATTGTAACGCCCTGCCAGTACGAATAGTATAACAGTAGGTCTGGCCGGGACCCCACGCCATACAAACCACACTAGCTAGGAGTTAAAAGGTGATAAATAGAAAGAACTACAACAGAGTATACTAAACACTAGCGGAAGCATAATGATTTAACATTTCATTTAGAACTGTCCACTATCATAGGAATGAAACCATAAAATGGAGTTACGGCCTTAAGGCCTTACATTCACCAATGTACAAAACTCAGAACATACTTCGGCACGCAGGCCGGCAATTCATGAGAAAGCAGAAACGGGAGGCTGGCCTTCAAGGGCCAACTCAGCAAAAGGGCCACTACCCGCTATTTCCCACTAGGCTTACCTGCACCTGCATAAGAACATTCCACCAAGCGGTGGAAAACAAAGTAACGGTCAGCACAGCTGACCAAATTATAACGACCCCACCCCTTTCCCAGGGTGGCGGAGCTTCTACCCTACAAGCAAGCCATACTAGCACAAATACTAATATAAAGAAAGTGCAACTACACAAGGTGAGGTTTCAAGCACAATCAATCTTTTAGGTTGAGCATCAAAAAGGAGGGAACCTAGGTAGGCACATGATGTTGGTTGGGTTCACCCGAAGGTTCCCCACAACCGCCTAAACAACCGCATGAGGCTAACAACATCAATTCCACAAAACACTCCACCGTAAGGGCCATCGCCTTAGGTGGGAAAAAGAGCTTTTGGTCGGTCTAGGTAAATCACCTTCCACGACCTCTCCCATGATCACACGGCTTCCATGAGGTAGGGACCTCTTACCGATCTGCATGGAAACGGGTTCGGTTTAGCTTTGCCCGTGCTCTAATCGTCGCGATCTAACGCACGACGTGGGTACGACTTCACCTCGGCCCGTAAGGGTTTAGCACATTCAAGTGCTACACAATTTATAAGCTACGCACCTAACCCCTTCGCAAGGATCTAGGCTTCACAAATACTCAACAAGGGAGGTACAATACGCTCCGCATCAATTTCGTGGTGAAGGTTTGCCTTCATCCAATCTCAAAGCATGGGGCTTTCGTTAGGATCTTCACAAGACGCCTACACTTAATTCCCGCAATACTAAGATGATTTCACGGAGTCATTCTCCGGCACGCATTCTAGGCCTAACCTAAATGCAACGTCGCAAATCAAGAATCACCGATTCGGGCTCACGGCCACAAATAGGCTTCACACACAATGCCTAAATCCGCACGACTACCGGATTTTCTACATGCAATATGCCGGGGACGGACACAATCTACCCGGAGTTCCGAAGAACTTAAGGAAATCCTACACTTCACCCATTTGGTGAAAGGGATTCCTCATGCAAGCATAGAGAAATGAAGGAGAGGACAAATGACGAGTCCAAATATCGGGAGGAAGAATCGTTACCCTAGGAGCGTTCTTCTTCGCCATGGATCCGAGATTCTAGACTGAGGGAAACGACCGCACCGGGCTGCACTCTCTAGATCTGGAAACGGCTCGCAAAACGGAGCTCCGGAGCTCCGTCAATGGCGGGATCTCTCCTTCTTCTTCCTTGCCTCCTTCTTCTTTCTCTAGGTTTGGAGAGAGAAAGGTTTAGAAATTATGAGGATTAACCTCCTCTCATCAGCCCTAAAGACCTCCAGCATCTAATCCTAGCCATTGGATCGGTTTCCAAAAGATTTGGACGGACCGATCTTCTTCTCCGCTCAAATTCGCGGAGCAGAATAAACAGGGCACACGATCACAGGCGCACGATCACTGGTCGTGCGCGAAGAGGAGAAATGGTCGTGCGCACTACCCGAGACAGAACTCCGATTCCTTGCGAATTAACGCACGATCATTGGTGCACGATCACTGGTCGTGCGCGAAGAGGAGAAATGGTCGTGCGCAGAGAACTGCTATGGAATTTTTTAGCCTATCCCGAGCGCAACACTACCACTCCGCCTACCTCGCTGAACTAAGATTTTTGGGGTGTTACAACTCCACCCCCCTTAAAAGAATTTCGTCCCGAAATTTTGAAAACAGTAATAGCAGGAATTACTGTTATAAATTACCTGAGAGAAATAGCTCGGGGTACTCCGCAAGCATCGCTTGCTCTCTCTCCCAAGAGAGCTCCTCTCGGCCGCAATTGTCCCACCGGACTTTCACCATCCGAATGGACTTGTTCCGCAACTGCTTTACTTCGGTATCTTCGATGCGTAAAGGCTTGACTTTCGTTGACAACCCACTATCAACCGGCACTTTGCCGACCGCGACGATATGAGTAGGCTCTTGCACTGCCTTCCTCAAAACTGAAATGTGAAACATGTCGTGCAGACCGCTCAGCTCTGTAGATAGTGCAAGCCGATAAGCCGCATCACCAACACGCTCCACGATCTCAAATGGTCCTAAGTACCTTGGACTGAGCTTTTTCAAGCGTCGGATCCTTGATACCCCTTTGAACGGTTTGATCTTCAAGTAAACCCGGTCACCGACGGCGAACTCTAGGTTCCTATGCTTGGCGTTGAAATATTTTGCTTGCCTATCCTGGGCAATCAATAGCCTTTCACGTACAGTTCGGATCGTCGAAGTTGCTTCCTCAACATCCTTTCGCTTTAATAGCTTAGTATCGCCCGTTTCCGCCCAAGACAACGGCGTGCGACACTTCTTACCATAGAGGGCCTCGAAAGGAGCCATCTATATACTGGCTTGGTAGCTATTATTGTAGGCGAACTCGATCATATAGAGATGATCTTCCCACTTCTTTCCAAAATCTAGAGCGCACATTCTGAGCATATCCTCCATAGTCCTGTTGGTTCTCTCGGTCCTTCCATCCGTTTGCTGGTGGAAGGCCGTGCTGAACTTCAATTTCGTGCCCAACAGTTCATGGATAAGCCTCCAATCTTTCGATGTGAAATGCCCGTCACGATCGCTGACGATGCTACGAGGGACACCGTGCAGTCTCACAATACTATCAACATAGAGCTTCGCTAGCTTTTCTATAGAATCATCCTTCCGGTTCGGAATAAAATGCGATACCTTCGTCAATCTGTCCACGATCACCCAAATGGCGTCGTTTCCCTGTTGTGATCTCGGCAATCCGTGCACGAAATCCATCGAGATATCATCAAACTTCCACTCCGGAATCGGCAAGGACTTCAAAAATCCACCGGGACGTTGACATTCCGCCTTCACCAACGCGCAAGTATTACACTTGGCCACGTAGAGGGCAATGTCTTTCTTCATACCCGACCACCAGAAAAGTTTCTTCATGTCCATATACATTTTAGTGCTCCCCGGGTGGATCGAGTACTTGGTATGATGCGCCTCGTACATCAACTCCGCCCGTAGAGTGCCAATGTTTGGGACACATAATCTGCCCTCTTTCCGCATAAGCCATCTTCGAAGGAGAAATCAGCGTTTAACCCATCAGCGGTTTCCGCTTTATAGCGTTTCATGCTCTCATCCAGCTCCAATGACTGTCGAACTCGGTCGGCAAGGTCGTATTGAACCTCGGTCCAGTTCAAGCATGCTGAAGTAGACGCTCTCCTATCAACGCAAATGATCTCCATTTCTTCCAGTTCGCGGAGTAGACGCTCATCGTGCATCAAAATCCAATTTGCTTGAGCGGGAGCCCGACGACTCAACGCGTCCGCAACTACATTTCCCTTTCCAGGAGTATATTTGATGTCGAAGGTGTAGTCCCCCAGGAACTCCATCCACCTACTCTGACGCATATTCAACTCCCTTTGATCCAGCAGGTACTTGAGGCTCTTGTGGTCGGTAAAGATGTCGATCTTCACGCCATACAAATAATGCCTCCAAAGCTTAAGAGCAAATACCACGGCTGCTAGCTCCAAATCATGGACCGGGTAATTCCTCTCATGAACCTTCAGTTGCCGCGAGCCGTAGGCAATTACCTTTCCGAACTGCACTAGGACACAACCCAAGCCACTCCCCGAGGCGTCGTTCGTAGCCTTCCGTACCACATGGCGAGCATAGAATGGGCGCTTTGGTCAGACGACTCTTCAGCTCTTCAAAAGCTCGTGCGCACTCGGGCGACCAAACGAACTTATGATCTTTCCTAGTCAGTTTAGTGAGAGGAAGTGCAATCCTCGAGAAGTTTTCCACAAAGCGCCTATAATAGCCGGCAAGTCCTAAGAAACTTCGGACTTCCGCTACGTTTTTCAACAAAGGCCAGGCTCGGATCGCTTCTATCTTCGACGGATCAGCCGCAATTCCATCTCCACTAACGACGTGACCAAGGAATGCTACTGACGGTAGCAAAAACTCGCACTTGGAGAACTTGGCATATAGTTGACTCCTCCTCAAGGTGCTCAGAACTGTGTGCAGATGCCCTACATGCTCCTCTTTCGACTGAGAGTATACCAAAATGTCGTCGATGAAGACGATCACAAATTGATCCAAATACTCCCGGAACGTTCTGTTCATTAAGTCCATGAATACCGACGGTGCATTAGACAGACCGAACGACATCACCGTGAACTCATAGTGCCCAAAGCGGGTACTGAATGCTGTCTTTGGAATGTCACATTCCCTTATCCGCAGTTGGTAATAGTCGGACCTTAGGTCCAGTTTGGAGTATACCGTCGACCCAACCAGTTGGTCGAATAAATCATCGATTCTTGGAATCGGATATCGGTTCTTCTCGGTCAACTTGTTTAGCTCTCGATAATCAATACATAGACGCAAGCTCCCGTCCTTCTTTTTCACAAAGAGGACCGGTGCACTCCAAGGCGATGAACTTGGACCAACGTAGCCTTGCTCTAGCAGCTCTTGCAATTGAACCTTCAGCTCTGCCAATTCCTTTGGCGCTATCCGGTACGGTGAGCGGGCCACAGGTTTGGCACCTGGCACCAACTCGATACAGAAATCAATCTCCCGATGAGGCGGAGCCCCAGGGAGTTCGCTAGGAAACACATCGGCGTACTCCGCTACAACTGGGACATCACATAACCTGGGCTTTGGCTCCGAAGCCTCCAACAAGGTGAAGAACAACTCGGCGCCTTTTCTCACCGCCTTAACCACTTGGAGAGCAGACATCAGCGTCTTGCTCGCTCCTCGCATACCGACAAATGTGGTTTCTCCATCGGTGTTCCTTCCCAGAGTGATCTCCTTTGAATTGCAATCTATGCATGCTCGCTGCTCCGAGAGCCAGTCCATGCCGAAGATCACATCGAATTCAGCTAACGGTAATATAGACGCTTCCAAGTCAAAATCCTGACTTCCGATCCGCACCTTCACACGACTCTTCCTATCCGCACTCATGCGAGATCCATTGGGTAGAACTACTTCCAATCTATCCTCTACGAAGGTAGATGGCACTCCGATTCGCACCACGAAGTCCTCAGACAGAAAAGAGTGCGATGCACCCGTATCAAATAGAGCTCTCGCCGGATAGTTGAAAATTAGGACAAAGCCTAATTGCACACGAATAAAACATACAGTTGCACAACAGTATAATCACAAATAGCTATGTAAAAGCTAACTTTTAATTCATACCTGTGACGACATCAGTTTGTCGTATAGCTTCTTGTTGGCCAAGCGAATAGACTCTCGGCTGAGTCGGAATAATGTGCTGGGAAGCTGAAGATTCCGCAGCTTTACTCTTTTCCGCAGCACGAGCATAGTCCAACGCTCGGTTCTCTGCCTTCGGGGGACCACTTTGACACACCGCGGCCTTGTGTCCCACCTTCCCGCAGGTGAAACACGTGATAGGACCCCGCACAGTCGTTGCTCCCGAAACATTTGAGCGAGTTTGCTCCGCCGATTTGAACTTCCTTTTGTTCTTTCTGAACTCTGACTTGGACTGAGAGGTCGGCACATGAAACTTAGGTTTCTTTGCCACGGTTTTTGCTTGTACCCTCTTCATGTCCAACTCTAGGGATCTGGCAGTTTGGACCATCACATGGAAACCTAACGTCATTGGGCCTGCAAGGAGCAGCCTCAACTCGTCCCGAAGACCTTCATAGAACTTGTTCGTCTTTGTCTCTTCATCTTCCATCATAGGCCCCGCATATCGACCCAGTTTAGTGAACTCATGCAAGTACTCATCCACCGAGCTGTCGCCTTGAGTTAACTTCAGAAACTGGTTCTGCAATGCGATGCGTTGGGAAGAAGGAATATACCTTTGAAGAAATGACTTTGAGAACTCCGCTATCGTGATCTCGGTAATCTCCTTGCCTCCAAAGTTGTGCACTTCTTGTTCGGCCCACCAACGCTTTGCCTCTCCGTTAAGGAGGAAGGTGGCTAAAGTGACCATCATAGCTTCTTCTGTTGCTGTCCCTTTAGAGTTTTTCTAACCGTTGACAGCCAGTCCTCCGCCTCCGTTGGGGATCCGGTCCCCGAGAAAGTTGGAGGGTGGAAGCTTAGAAAGTGTTGCAGTTGTTGATCACGCGCTCGCGCAACGGCTACACGCTCTACAGGACGCTCCACCCTTTGCACCACCGCAGGTTCCACTGCAGCCACTGGCACAGGGGTCTCAACCCTCGGTTCCACCGCAGGTTCCACTGCAGGTTCGATCACCGGGGCCGCATCTGTATTAGGCGTAGCAGGTTGTGCAAGCCTTTGCGGTTGAGCATTGATCATCGCGAAGACAGCTTCTGCGATTAACCTGATCATCTCAGCAGGAGGTGTGGTCGCTGGCACTTCAGCCGACCCACTACTTTCAGTAGTGTTACGGGGTTGAGACGGCCCTGCACCACTCCTAGTCACCTATAATCGTGTAAGACACAATTTAGTGACTGAAAACATAGCAAACAACAATCATGGAACGCTCAGGTTCCGCAAACAAGTATGTTTTTTCCATTCCTAAGTGGACATTCTAATTAGTTTTTGTCGTTTTAGGTGAATGCACATCCCGTGCACACCACCCCTTAAAAGGAATTCGTCCCGAATTCGCTAAACTACGGATCGACGCCTTAAGTCCGATACCAAATTGTAACGCCCTGCTAGTACGAATAGTATAACAGTAGGTCCGGCCAGGACCCCACGCCATACAAACCACACTAGCTAGGAGTTAAAAGGTGATAAACTGAAAGAACTACAACAGAGTATACTAAACACTAGCGGAAGCATACTGATTTAACATTTCATTTAGAACTGTCCACTATCATAGGAATGAAACCATAAAATAGAGTTACGGCCTTAAGGCCTTACATTCACCAATGTACAAAATTCAGAACATACTTCGGCACGCAGGCCGGCAATACATGAGAAAGCAGAAAAGGGAGGCTGGCCTTCAAGGGCCAACTCAGCAAAAGGGCCACCGCCCGCTATTTCCCACTAGGCTCACCTGCACCTGCATAAGAACATTCCACCAAGCGGTGGCAAACAAAGTAACGGTCAGCACAGCTGACCAAATTATAACGACCCCACCCCTTTCCCGGGGTGGCGGAGCTTCTACCCTGCAATCAAGCCATACTAGCACAAGTACTAATATAAAGAAAGTGCAACTACACAAGGTGAGGTTTCAATCACAATCAATCTTCTAGGTTGAGCATCAAAAAGGAGGGAACCTAGGTATGCACATGATGTTGGTTGGGTTCACCCGAAGGTTCCCCACAACCGCCTAAACAACCGTATAAGGCTAACAACATCAATTCCACAAAACACTCCACCGTAAGGGCCATCGCCTTAGGTGGGAAAAAGAGCTTTTGGTCGGTATAGGTAAATTACCTCTCACGACCTCTCCCATGATCACACGGCTTCCATGAGGTAGGGACCTCTATCCGATCTCCATGGAAACGGGTTCGGTTTAGCTTTGCCCGTGCTCTAATCGTCGTGATCTAACGCACGACGCGGGTACGGCTTCACCTCGGCCCGTAAGGGTTTAGCACTTTCAAGTGCTACACAATTTATAAGCTACGCACCTAACCCCTTCGCAAGGATCTAGGCTTCACAAATACTCAACAAGGGAGGTACAATACGCTCCGCATCAATTTCGTGGTGAAGGTTTGCCTTCATCCAATCTCAAAGCATGGGGCTTTCGTTAGGATCTTCACAAGACGCCTACACTTAATTCCCGCAATATTAAGATGATTTCACGGAGTCATTCTCCGGCACGCATTCTAGGCCTAACCTAAATGCAACGTCGCAAATCAAGCATCACCGATTCGGGCTCACGGCCACGAATAGGCTTCACACACAATGCCTAAATCCGCACGACTACCGGATTTTCTACATGCAATATGCCGGGGAAGGACACAATCTACCTGGAGTTCCTAAGAACTTAAGGAAATCCTACACTTCACCCATTTGGTGAAAGGGATTCCTCATGCAAGCATAGAGAAATGAAGGAGAGGACAAATGACGAGTCCAAATATTGGGAGGAAGAATGGTTACCCTAGGAGCGTTCTTCTTCGCCATGGATCCGAGATTCTAGACAGAGGGAAACGACCGCACCGGGCTGCACTCTCCAGATCTGGAAACGGCTCGCGAAACGGAGCTCCGGAGCTCCGTCAATGGCGGGATCTCTCCTTCTTCTTCCTTGCCTCCTTCTTCTTTCTCTAGGTTTGGAGAGAGAAAAGTTTAGAAATTATGATGATTAACCTCCTCTCATCAGCCCTAAAGACCTCCAGCATCTAATCCTAGCCATTGGATCGGTTTCCAAAAGATTTGGACGGACCGATCTCCTTCTCCGCTCAAATTCGCAGAGCAGAATAAACAGGGCGCACGATCACTGGTCGTGCGCGAAGAGGAGAAATGGTCGTGCGCACTACCCGAGACAGAACTCCGATTCCTTGCGAATTAACGCACGATCATTGGCGCACGATCACTGGTCGTGCGCGAAGAGGAGAAATGGTCGTGCGCAGAGAACTGCTATGGAATTTTTTAGCCTATCCCGAGCGCAGCACTACCACTCCGCCTACCTCGCTGAACTAAGATTTTTGGGGTGTTACACACATTGTGCTCCCCTTCCCTTCTTTTAGGTATCCCTGTGCTGGACGTGTATTCCCAGCTAGTATATCTTGTTTGCAGGTGACCTGATCATTCCGTTTTCCCCCAAATGTAATTTCTGTGCATATCGCATGGTCGTGCGTTTCCTTGACGCACGGTCTGCGCGGTCGTGCGTTTGTGTCTGGGAAGAAAATGGAGCATCGGGGTTTACTCGTGCGTTTTAACGCACGGGCGAATCCGCCCGTGCGTGAGTAAAATGCACGGTCGACCTGTATCTTTGTGATCTCAGAGCGTCGGATTTTACCCGTGCGTTTGAACGCACGGGCGGCGTTGGTCGTGCGTGAACAAATCGAACGGGCGGCGCAGCGTAGTCTACAAGCCATATTTCATCCGTTAATATCGCACAGTCTGCGCACGATCGTGCGTTCGACCGTGCGTGACCAATTTTCAGCATGTTTCCTATAAAAAGCAGGAATCGAGGCAATCAGAAAAGGGGGACTGAGGGAGATAGACGGGGGCCTGATTCTTCCGCCGTTTTCGGGCAATTTCCATCCCATCTTCATCCCCATTCCATTCCGATCATACGGGAGACTAATTGTAAGACCCCAAATAGCATGTGCTCCCAAAATACCAAAAATGAGAATGAGCTGAATTAAGGGCGCTAGCGCCAGGCGCTAGTGCTAGCGCCGGCGGTAGCGCACCCTTTGAGACGTCGAGGCGTCGAGACGTCGAGCTGTCGATAACGCCAGGCGCTAGCGATAGCGCCGGCGGTAGCAGCTCTTAGCGGTACCGACTCAGGGCTAGCGCCAGGCGCTAGCCACTATCGCCGGCGGTAGCGCTAAATCTTAAATAACCTCAATCCCGACTTTTCAGCCATTTTTCTCTGAAATCCTTTGAAGTCCTGAGGGCAGAGAGCTGGGAGAAAGGAAGGACAGCCGTTGGATTCGAGCTTTCATCGTGCCAGGAGGGAGGTTAGTGAAGAAGCGTCTGCGTGCGTGTGTCACCGCGGATTCCAGCCATCTCCCTCTCAATTCTATGGCACCAAAACGGCCTACAAGGGTAATGATTCTCCTCCCTAATCCTTGGACATGTACGTCCTTTGATTTGCATGCGTTTTGGAATACTTCTACTAATTAGTAGATCGGCTATTCCGGTGGGTTGAAGTGATTTCCCCACAAATTGCATATAGAGTCCGAAACAGTATTACAGACATAGGCATGCTGTGTGAAGCCCATCCGGACAGGTCGAGATGGATTGGTGATGATTAGTGCGTGTAAAGTGCCAGAAACAATTCCGTGTACGTGCTGTGATTCGGGTCATGTGACTGCTGTTGTACAGAAAATAGGACCTGGAGGTGTTTCCCAGGCTGTACCCGAAATTTGGTGGCAGAACTGAGTTCTGTCACTAGCGCCGGGCGCTAGCGTTAGCGCCGGCGGTAGCTCCAGGTGAGCTACCAGTGTTGTTATCTGGAGGTGGTTTCCCAGAGGTGGCAGTACAGATTTCTGTTACCACTGCCGGGCAGAACTAAGTTCTGTTGCTAGCGCCGGGCGCTAGCGTTAGCGCCGGCGATAGCGCCCAGCACAATGTGTGTGCTTCCGTGCTACCTAAAGTCCTGGAAATTGGATGTGTAGAAGGCAAAGCTGTGGAACTTGCAAACCCCAGCTTTAAGAAATGGGTATTGGGTGAAGCTTACTCGTATCACATATATCGCGATGATTGAGCACGGGCCTAGCTGAACCAAACCCCCTATAGTGGTGGTGTAGAGGTGACCCCTCGTTGCACCGGGCTATGGAAGAGTGTCGTAACTTCATTTACGGGCTAGCTCAATTTACTTGTCTAAGTTGAAATAGGACTTAGCGTAAGGGCGTAACTCAGGGAGTTTGCCAAAGTGTGCCTTGAGAGCACGAAGCGGGTGGCTTGGTTTTCCTCCGTTGGTGTTGTTTGCGGATATAGATGATGCTGACTCTTACTTGCAGGGAAAGAGCACCGCCGCCCCGAGTGTGGGGCGGGGTCGTTATAAATCTTGGTCAGCTAAAGCTGACCGGTTGCTTGTTTTCCCCACCAATTGGTGGATTTGCTTATACAGGTCCCGGTGAGGCTAGCGGGAGATAGCGGGCTGAAGCCCCTGCTGCTGTGCTGTGCTGGCCCTTGAAGGACAAAGCTTTTGTTTACTTTTGTTCATGTGTGGCCGGCCTGCGTGCCGATGTTTGGAAGCCACTTAGATGATGTAAACAAACTCATGTAAATAACTCCTGTTGTATTTCATTCCTAGTAGTACTGTGGACTTGTTTTAAACTGGTTTTAAATGAAATTCTAATGATGCTTCCGTTGTGACTCTGATGCTGAGATAGTTATATTTGTAACTGTTTAGACACTAATTTTAGTAACGCGCTCTTCTGTTCATTTCATATGGCGTGGGGTCCCGGCCGGACCTACTGTTATATGCTATGTAACAGGGAGGGTGTTACAAATTGGTATCAGCTATGGGTCTCGTTCCCTTTCCGTCTGAATTCGTGGTCGAATTCTTTTATGGGGTGGTGAGCACGTGTGTGCGTCGCCTTTAACTCATATAAATAACCAGTTTTGTCCACTTTAGGAATGAATTACATGTATATGTGTAGCATTCATATGGAACTTCTGTGTCCCTTTATTGCGTTATGCTATCTCGTAGTCGCTAATTATGTTTTGGGTACATATATAGGCGACTGGGAGTGGAGCGGGGCCTTCTCGACCCCCTCGTTCGACTGCAAGCAGTGCACCAACTCGGGTGCCGACTCCTCCTTCAGCTGAAACAGTAAGGATGATTGCTGAGGCAGTATTTGCAATGTTCACTGCGCAGCCAGGAGGGCATGTCCTTGGACAGCCTCCTACCCCTGGAGTGGCTCCAGTGCAGGCTCCAGCAGCTGAACCTCCAGTGCAGGCTCCAACAGCTGAACCTGCGGTGGAAAGGCCAGTGTCGTTGAGGGCACGAAGAGCTCCAGATCAACAGCTGCAATACTTTTTGAGTTTCCACCCTCCCACGTTCACGGGGGCAGGAACCCCGACACAAGCAGAAGATTGGCTGTCAATGGTGCGCAAAACCTTGAAGGCCACGGACACGGAGGAAGGACAAAAATTGACTTTGGCAACCTTCCTACTAGATGGGGAGGAGCAGCTGTGGTGGGATGAGTTGGAGATACATCAGCTAGCGGGAAGGCAGCTGACCGATATCTCTTTTGATGAGTTTTCCAAATTGTTCTTGGAGCGATATCTTCCACAAGCCCAACAGATAGAAATGGAAAATCAGTTCAACCGTCTGACTCAGGGTGATCGTACTATCGATGATTATCTGCATGAGTTTACACGGTTGGGTCGTTATGCAGGCGTGACATTTGCGGTTGAAGCGCGTAAGACAAATCCGTTTTACGAAGGCTTGCGAGAGGAGTTGCAGTTTCTTCTGATGGGGCCAATGACGCAAGGGTTTATGACCCTGGTCAACTCAGCTCGTTCTTTAGAGAAAGACATGAAACGGTCCCACAGTAGAAAGGAGCTAGCAGTAGTCAAGCCAGAGTTCAAAGTATCGAGCTCGGCAAAGTTGGGGTAAGGCAAATGGAAGAAAGGAGCGCGACCGTCTGGGTCAGCTCAATCTTCAGCACCGGGAGTGACTGGGCGAGGCCCAATCATCTGTTACAACTGCGGCAAGCCAGGGCATATAGCATGTGACTGTCGTAGTGGGAAGAAGCTAGTTGCGGCCTATGCGGCAGAGAAAGGGAAGGCGGCAGAGTCAACCGCATCCCACGCTGCTCCAGCCCAGCCTAGAGTTTACAACCTTGGCCAACTGGAGGCCATCAAACAGAACGATGTGGTGATAGGTATGCGATAGTATATAGCTTTTGTTGCTTTTTATACTTCATACCTTATACATTGCTTGGTAACCATTGATGTCCTAGGCTTTGTCCTGATCTTTAACTATCCGGCAAGAGCACTATTTCACACGGGTGCTTCACATTCCTTTATATCGGAGGCCTTTATACATCAACTTGGAGTGCCTTCATCGCTTAGACAGGAATGATTAGATGTGATGCTACCCAATGGGTGTTTGATGCGCGCGGATCGAGGTTGTGTAGTAAAGTTACGAATAGGGAGTCAAGACTTTGATTTGGAAGCACTGATACTCCCGCTTTCAGAATTCGATGTAATCTTTGGTTTGGACTGGCTGTCAGCGCAGCAGGCCTACATTGATTGCACTTATAAGGAGGTCACACTGGGGCGAAATATCGAACGTGCGACTGCGTTTGCTGGTTTGCATGGATCAATCAAGAAACTGATGTCTGCTGTCCAAGTGGTCAAGGCGGTTCGGCAAGGCGCAGAGTTATGTGTTGTGTTAGTGGGGGCTGCAAAGCCTCAACCCAGTTTGAGTGATGTTTCTGTGATTTCAGAGTATCCAGATGTGTTTCCGAAAGATCTTCCTGGGGCGCCACCTCAGCGAGAGATTGGAGCTGGTGCCAGGTGCCAAACCTATTTCACGCTCTCCGTACCGAATTGTGCCAAAGGAGATGGCGGAATTGAAAGTTCAATTACTGGAGTTCCTAGAGCAGGGTTATATACGTCCAAGTACCTCCCCTTGGGGTGCTCCGGTCCTTTTTGTGAAGAAGAAGGACGGAAGCCTGCGTCTATGCATTGACTACCGAGAATTGAACAAGCTGACCGAGAAGAACAAGTATCTGATTCCTCGAATCGATGACTTATTCGATCAGCTAGTTGGGTCAACGGTATATTCAAAGTTGGATCTCAAGTCCGGCGATTACCAGTTACGAATTCGGGATTATGATATCCCTAAGACAGCATTCAATACTTGCTACAGACACTACGAGTTTCTAGTGATGCCATTTGGATTGATGAATGCACCATCAGTATTTATGGATCTGATGAATAGGACCTTTCGAGAGTGCCTTGATCGGTTTGTCATTGTCTTCATTGACGATATCTTGGTGTACTCTCAGTCTGAAGAAGAACACGCGATTCATTTGCGTGAAGGTTTGGAAATCCTGCGACGTAGTCAACTATATGCCAAATTCTCTAAGTGCGAGTTCTGGCTAGCCTCAGTGGCGTTCCTTGGTCATGTTGTTAGTGGCGAGGGTATCGCAGTAGATCCGGCAAAGATTGATGCAATCCAGAAGTGGCCCGTTTTGGTGACAGTAGCGGAAGTCAGGAGCTTCCTTGGACTTGCCGGCTACTATCGGCCCTTCGTGGAGAACTTTTCGCGGATCACTCTACCTCTCACCACCTTGACGAGGAAGGATCAGAAGTTCGTTTGGTCACCAGAGTGTGCACGGGTTTTTGAGGAATTAAAGAGGCGTCTGACCACAACACCAATTTTGTGTTTGCCATCTGGTGCAGAGGGTTATGAAATTTACAGTGATGCGTCAGGGAGCGGCTTAGGCTGTGTACTTCTTCAGCATGGTCAATTAATAGCTTATGGCTCTCGTCAGCTGAAAGTGCATGAGCGGAATTATCCGGTCCACGACTTTGAATTGGCGGCCGTTATTTTCGCTCTAAAGCTGTGGCGGCACTACTTATATGGTGTGAAGGTTGACATCTTTACAGACCATAAGAGCCTTAAGTATCTGTTAACGCAGAAAGAGCTCAATATGCGACAACGAAGGTGGATGGAGTTCCTGGGGGACTACACGTTTGATATACATTATACTCCCGGAAAGGGGAATGTCGTCGCAGATGCATTGAGCAGGAGGGCTTTTTCCTAGGCCAACTGGATTCAGATGTATGATCCACGTCTGATCAGGGACTTGGAAGCCTTGGAGATCTCCTGTGTAGAGAGGAGTTCTAGTGCGAATGCGTGCTTAAACTGGACGGAGGTGCAGTATGACCTCGCGGACAGAATACGACAGGCCCTGGAGCTTGATTCGAGCATGTAACGCTATTTGGCAGAGTCTGGGGATGGGACTGCTGCAGAGTTTGTGATGGACGACGGTCTGATGTGGAATGACGGTCGGTTGTGCGTCCCAAATGTGGGTAAGTTGCGGGAGGAATTGATGTACGAAGCGCATTTTACCAAATACTCAATTCACCTAGGGAGCACAAAAATGTACCAGGACATGAAAAAGCTATTTTGGTGGCCAGGATTAAAGAAAGACATCTCCTTGTATGTGGCAAAATGCAAAACTTGCGCACTGGTGAAGGAGGAATGTCAGAAACCTGGAGGTTTCCTGAAGTCTTTGCCTATACCGGAATGGAAATTTGATGACATTTCGATGGATTTCGTACACGGTTTGCCGTGATCACAGAGTGGGAATGATGCCGTATGGGTGATCGTGGATCGCTTGACAAAGGTAGCCCACTTTATTCCAAACCGGAAGGACGATTCAGTTGAAAAGTTAGCAAAACTTTATGTTGATAGCATTGTACGATTGCACGGTGTGCCCCGTAGCATCGTCAGTGACCGACATGGGCGCTTCACTTCGAAAGATTGGAGGCTAATCCACCAGTTGTTAGGTACAAAGCTGAAGTTTAGCACTGCCTTCCACCCTCAGACGGATGGACAGACTGAACGTACGAACAGAACTCTGGAGGATATGCTCTGAATGTGCGTCCTAGACTTCGGTAAAAAGTGGGAAGATCATCTTTTCATGATCGAATTCGCTTACAATAACAGCTATCAGGCAAGTATAAAGATGGGACCCTTCGAGGCCCTCTATGGTAGAGCTTGCCGCACTCCCTTATCTTGGGCGGAGACAGGTGAAACGAAGCTGTTTAAGCGAAAGGAAGTTGAAGAGGCAAATTCTGCTATTCAAACAATCCGTGAGAGATTGTTAATTGCGCAAGATAGGCAGGCGAAATACTACAATGCCAAGCACAGAAACGTCGAGTTCGCCGTGGGCGACTGGGTTTATCTCAAAATCAAACCTTTCAAGGGAGTGTCCCAGATTCGGCGCTTGAAAAAGCTGAGTCCAAGGTACCTTGGACCGTTTGAGATACTAGAACGTGTTGGCGAAGCTGCCTATCGACTAGCTCTTTCGACAGAGTTGAGTAGTCTGCACGATGTGTTCCAAATATCAGTATTGAGGAAAGCTGTACCAGAGCCTAGACAAGTGCTTGTGGCTACTCAGGTGCCGATCGATGATGGGTTGAAGACAAAGGTCATACCTATTAGCATCGAAGATACTGAGGTCAATCAGCTGCGGAATAAATTGATCAAGATGGTCAAAGTCCGCTGGAACAACTGCGGTCGTGAGGAGCTTACATGGGAGCGCGAGCAAACCATGCGTGAGGAGTTTCCCGAGCTTTTCCGTTGAGGTACAAATCATATTTCGTATTTTTGTGATTATTTGCACTGTTAGAATTTCGGGACGAAATTCTTTTAAGGGGGGAAGAATTGTAAGACCCCAAATAGCACGTGCACCCAAAATACCAAAAATGAGCATGAACTGAATTAAGGGCGCTAGCGCCAGGCGCTAGTGCTAGCGCCGGCGGCAGCGCACCCGTTGAGACGTCGAGGCGTCAAGGCGTTGAGACGTCGAGCTGTCGATAGCGCCAGGCGCTAGCGATAGCGCCAGCGGTAGCAGCTCTTAGCGGTACCGACTCAGGGCTAGCGCCAGGCGCTAGCCACTAGCGCCGGCGGTAGCGCTAAATCTTAAATAACCTCAAACTTGACTTTTCAGCCATTTTTCTCTGAAATCCTTTGAAGTCCCGAGGGCAGAGAGCTGGGAGAAAGGAAGGAGAGCCGTTGGATTCGAGCTTTCATCGTGCCAGGAGGGAGGTTAGTGAAGAAGCGTCTGCGTGCGTGTGTCACCGCGGATTCCAGCCATCTCCCTCTCAATTCTATGGCACCAAAATGGCCTACAAGGGTAACGATTCTCCTCCCTAATCCTTGGACATGTACTTCCTTTGATTTTCATGTGTTTTGGAATACTTCTACTAATTAGTAGATCGGCTATTCCGGTGGGTTGAAGTGATTTCCCCACAAATTGCATATAGACTCCGAAACAGTATTACGGACATAGGCATGCTGTGTGAAGCCCATCCAGACAGGTCGAGCCGGATTGGTGATGATTAGTGCGTGTAAAGTGCCGGAAACAATTCCGTGTACGTGCTGTGATTCGGGTCATGTGACTGTTGTTGTACAGAAAATAGGACCTAGAGGTGTTTCCCAGGCTGTACCCAAAATTTGGTGGCAGAACTGAGTTCTGTCACTAGCGCCGGGCGCTAGCGTTAGCGCCGGCAGTAGCTCCAGGTGAGCTACCAGTGTTGTTATCTGGAGGTGGTTTCCCAGAGGTGGCAGTACAGATTTCTGTTACCAGTGCCGGGCAGAACTAAGTTCTGTTGCTAGCGTCGGGCACTAGCGTTAGCTCCGGCGATAGCGCCCAACACAATGTGTGTGCTTCCGTGCTACCTAAAGTCCTAGAAATTGGATGTGTAGCAGGCAAAGCTGTGGAACTTGCAAACCCCAGCTTTAAGAAATGGGTATTGGGTGAAGCGTACTCGTATCGCATATATCACGATGATTGAGCACGGGCCTAGCTGAACCAAACCCACTATAGTGGTGGTGTAGAGGTCTCCCCTCGTTGCTCCGGGCTATGGAAGAGTGTCGTAACTTCGTTTACGGGCTAGCTCAATTTGCTTGTCTAAGTTGAAATAGTACTTAGCGTAAGGGCGTAACTCAGGGAGTATGCCAAAGTGTGCCTTAAAAGCACGAAGCGGGTGGCTTGGTTTGCCTCCGTTGGTGTTGTTTGCGGATATATATGATGTTGACTATTACTTGCAGGGAAGGAGCACCGCCGCCCCGAGTGTGGGGCGGGGTCGTTATAAATCTTGGTCAGCTAAAGCTGACCGGTTGCTTGTTTTTCCCACCAATTGGTGGATTTGCTTATACAGGTCCCGGTGAGACTAGCGGAAGATAGCGTGCTGAAGCCCCTGCTGCTGTGCTGTGCTGGCCCTTGAAGGCCAAGGCTTTTGTTTACTTTTGTTCATGTGTGGCCGGCCTGCGTGCCGATGTTTGGA
Organism: Dactylorhiza incarnata; assembly: GCA_033032865.1. Lineage (NCBI taxonomy): Eukaryota > Viridiplantae > Streptophyta > Magnoliopsida > Asparagales > Orchidaceae > Dactylorhiza > Dactylorhiza incarnata. The sequence goes on from JAWHQI010000068.1 coordinate 9,873,532, forward strand.
AGCCACTTAGATGATGTAAACAAACTCATGTAAATAACTCTTGTTGTATTTCATTCCTTATAGTACTGTGGACTTGTTATAAACTGGTTTTAAATGAAATTCTAATGATGCTTCCGTTGTGACTCTGATGCTGAGATTGTTATATTTGTAACTGTTTAGACACTAATTTTAGTAACGCGCTCTTCTGTTCATTTCATATGGCGTGGGGTCCCGACCGGACCTACTGTTATATGCTATGTAACAGGGAGGGTGTTACACTCCTCCGGTGACCAAGAGTTGTTTCTCTACCATCGGGGAGCCCTTTCGGCCGTCAGCAAAGCTTTCCTAGCGAGTGTTCTTCAATTTGTTGCGGAGAAAGTGGAAGATCACCGGAGAAAGTGACAGATCTCCGGCACCGGAAGCACCCCTCGACCGAGTTCGGAAGCGGATTGACTACCCGCTATTCTGGCCGTGACCGACGGCTCTCCTTCTTGAGTGGTTTTCTCTTAACTTATCTTGTATAACTAGATGAATATTTGTGTAATGAACTTGAATGATTTGTTTGTCTATGAATGAATTATTTGGTGTTTACATAATCTCCTTTGTATTTCTCTGTGTTGCGTCCGCTTACACTCACTCCACTCCACTTCCACACACACGTTCTAGCTATCTCACTATAGCAAAACCTAGAGGTGAGAGTGAAGAGGTGCCTTCGACCCTCATCAAAACCCCGCACTGTGGCCATTTAACCCACATACCGAAGCACGACATCGCGACCGCTGCACTCACCCCCACTTTGCGAAGAGGTGTGTGTGACCCTCAATCGCCACAGTTACTTTCCGTCCACGCGCCTTCCGAAAAACGGCATCGCGGCCGTTGCATCCATCCCGCCTTGCGAAGCGGAGTTTTGACCAGCATCTCTTACTTCTGCAATAGTCTAGGTCACCAATCACAACGCCCTTGTTTTTACTTTCTTTTACTCGTCGTAACAATCGCCTCACTCTATTCTCTATCACCATATCCTGCATTCCTTTGAGATCGATATTCGGGGAGTTCCTCCCTATTTTATTACTTGACAACGACCGGTGCACTGCCGTCGTATCGCATTTCGTGATTGCTAATTAGCAGTGCCGATATTGCGCATCACGTATATCTCCCGGATTGGAGTTAAATCCAATAGTGGGGTTCATAACATAAAGCATGTTTTAGGAATTCGATTATAGAACGAGAGTTCTGTCGATTTTTCCTAAACTTAGTTGGACACTTCCTCGACAGATGCGTGTTCAAGCTTTGGGAACCTCCACGGTAAAAGTAGTCTACTTAAGAGGAATTTGATTTATTTTTATCTACTTTTGATTATTCTCATTCCGAGGTGATTCAAGATCGAGTACTAATCTCATTTTTCATTGCCTAAACTCTTATTTAATATGCCAATTGTCTCTCTTTTAGTTAATTAAAACTACTCTCAAAAAAATTAATTGATAAGATAATTGTTTCCTCCTCGAAGTAGAAGTAATTAACGCGCCCCGAGGAATATGACCATGGTATTTCTAAATATCCTAAACTATAGACGATATGGTACGCTTGCCTTCATCGGATATAGGTTTGGAGAATATCATCATATAACCCCTCGCTTTATTTTTCCAAACACTCAAATTCTAAACATCAATGCTCTATGCATATGACTGGAGCAAAAGATTTGTTGGAAAAATACAATGCTTAGGGAAGCTCCAAGGAAGAAAATCTACTTGCAGAAACATTGAAAAGATATTGCTGGGAAAAACAACAAAATTTTGAGAAAAATATAAATATTCATTTGGAGTTGCGTTGAATACAAATCGACGCACCGTTGATTTCTACTCAATGCCAACTTCGAGAGCCGTCTGAGACAGATAATTCGTATAGCACTCGACGCAGCGTCAAATTTATATTGATGCATACGTCGACTCAATAGTTGTTGCATTTATTCGAAGTCACGGCGATTGCCACTCGACGCAACGTCAACATTTTGAGCACATAGAAAACTTTCTTATAGAAGCTACTTAGACCTATTTTGGTGCGATGCATCTATTTCTTTTAGGCGTTGCTTTGAGTAAAACCATATGGGTTAAGAAAAACATCCTCTTGAATTATCTTACAAATTATGTAAAGGTGATTTCATCATCTAGGATTTATTACCCATGTTTTATATTGAAGGTAATATTGTCAATTAGATGTCCTAGGATGTCCCACTCACATTATAGTGTCAAAATCCAGTGAAAAGAGTGCAAAATTCAGTTGAGTTAATTCTGCGTCGAAAAGAAGTTGACGCAACTTCAACTGTGAGTCGAAGTAACTTTGAATAGAAGTAAAGATAACTCAGACTAGTACTCGATGCTACATTGGAAGTCAATGCCACATCGAATTGTATTCGACGCAGATGCCAGAGTCAGTGGAAGCATCCTATGAAGTTGACGAAATTTGAATTGTATTCGACGGAGAAGTCAGAACATAACCTCTATGTCTTCATCTCAACGAATACGTCGATAAGGAATTGACGCAACGTCGATAGCAGAGTTCAACTCAAAGCTGTGGAAGATTTTGAAGGTGCTTCTATTAGAACTCAGAGATGCATCGATAAGGAGGCAAAGTTATATGACGCAATGTCAAATACAGACACTAATTTGGAAAAAGAATCAATAGGTGTGCAGATTTAAAAGAGTGCCCATTCCTCCTGGAAAATGAATCGATATCGGGTTTCTCAAAGTGGAATCGACAAATTCTGAAGCCAAGTCAAATTCAACCATCTACTCCCTCATATATAGTTATTGATGACCGTGCAACTTCCATACCTGATACACCAGCCGATATGCAACCAGATCAGACTCCTTATCAACAACCACCTTTTGATTCTCCTATGATATCAAAACATTTTACTACAACAATTCTTCCTGATTCTCTAGAACATGCCCATCTTCAACCAACCCATTCTCTTGATATCCCATCTACCTCCTATAAAATCCCTACTCTTGATATTGAACAGGCTATCAGTAAGACAGTAGATCTGGCAACTAGATGCTTTTCTGAGTTTTTGCAAATACATGCCAAAATGTTCAACATAAATTCACACAACTGAAAAATGAAATGAAGGAGACAAAAGAATCTATACAGTTAATTAGGACACTGATTTCTTCCTCCAAGATCACTAAATCTTTCTTAACCTCACTGGCCATTAAGGTTCAGAAGGGGGGCATTATCCATTAGGAGGAAGAACCAGCACCAAACATTCCAGAAAGTCCAAGAATTAATTCTGCAGTGCTTGCATAGACCCAGGGGGAGCTTCCCACAGCTGATGAACAGATTCAAGTGATACTTAAAATTACTCATGCAGCTGTCCTCACAGTTAATAATGTTGCATCAACTCAGGGGGAGCTTATAAAGGATACAGAGAAGGATGCTTACAATATTGCTGAGGAGGAGGAGACAATCAAATTTCCAAAAAGGAATGTGCCAATACAATATACTTCTAGAAAAAGAAAAGCTTCTCCTAAAGACAAAGAGAAATCACAGCCACATGAGAAGGAATTATAAAATTATGCTGAGAACAATTACATTGTTGGAAAATTCAATTGTGGTTGATAATTATTTTCTTTATTAAGAAGCTGTCAATTTTATATCAGAAGATTCTCAGATTATGTTAACTATCTTTTATTATATGTTTGTATTTGTATTCTTTTCCTTTTTAATAAGTTTGAAATCACTTAAGAGTCTGTCAAATTTGTTAAGCTAAATACGGGGAGATTGTTGGGAAAACACCCTCATGATTTACCTTACAAATTATGTAAAAGTGATTTCATCCTCTAGGAATTATTACCCAAGTTTTATAGTTAGGGTAAATTGGTCTATGGATGTCATTGGATGTCATATTCACCTTAGGGTGTCAAAGCCTAGGAAAAAAGAGACCAAAACTCATTTGAGTTAAACCTATGATGAAAAACAGTTGACGCAACTTCGATTAGAAGTTGAAGCAACTTCAAAAGGAAGTTAATTAAAGGTAACTCAGACTGGCAATCGATGCTTCATTTGATTGGTAGTCGACACAACATCGATGCAGATGCCAGAAGTTAAAGGCTATGTTCATTTATATTAATGTCGACGGATACATTGATAAGGAATCAACGCAACGCCGATAACATAGATCAATTCAAAGATGAGGTTTTTTGAAGCAGATCTCGAAGTAGCATCTAATGGAATTCAAAGGTGCATCGATATGACATTAGAAGATATTCGGCGCTACGTCGAAAACAGTCAAAGAATTGGAAACTTCTTGGAATGGATTTTGAGGATTATTACGAATATATATATGGAAGACATTTGAATCCTAAAGGGTCACTAAGGTACAAATAGAGAAAGAAAGCCACTTATAATTCAGAGGTGATAAAATTGGAAGATATATTAAAGGTCTTTGACGGGCTGTCAACACATATGGAAAGAAAGCTATAATTCTCCTTCTACATTCCAATTAGAGAATCGATCAAAAGGGAAAGTGATTTGATCAAAAGGAAGATTATACATATAGAATTTGAAAAGGAAGATTATGTCCCTCCCTCTTCATGAATTCTTTCTCCATCTCTCTCTCTCTCTCTCTCATTCTATCATACAGATTTCTGGACAACACCTCCTTTTCCTCAATCTGAAAAAGCTTCTTCTTCTTCTTCTTTTTTTTCTCTGAAAGAAGCTCATCAAAGAACAGATCATCTGATCAACAACTATGAAGAAGAACAATCCTTGACCTTATGCTTATCAAGGATTCATCAGAACTAAAGAAAGATCATCCACTTAGTGTTCAAAGATCCTCAGTGCTGCTGAAAGAGGATCGTGATCAGAAGAACTCTCCTCTTATAATTCTTCAGATTACTTTTACTCTTGTTCTTATTCTGATTCATTCAATTATGTTGTATAAAAGTATTAAGAATCCCTCTTCAAAGGATTCCGAATTGGTTATAAGTGTCTCCTTATCAAAAGACTCAGTGGTTATAAGAGTCTCCTGGTAAAAAGACACAGTGGTTCTAAGAGTATACTTATCAAAAGACTAAGGGGTTCTAATAGTCTCGTTGTCCAAAGACTCATCACTGGGATAGTGGATTTCTACCAAGGGGGTAGAAGAGTGGAGTATCCATAGTTTTGGGGAACCACTATATGTTCTTATGTATTTTGTGTTTGTTAATTTTCTGTGATTCTCTTATTTTTTTTATTATTCTGGGATTGCTTTAATTCTGGTTGGAATCTTGGATGCCTAGGAATTATGATTAATTTTCTTTGCACTTTTTATAAAAGGTTTTTTTAAATCTCTATTCACCCCTTCTTGAGAATTCATAGCGGAAAAATTGTGCACTTTCAAGTAGGAAGGTGGCTAAAGTGACCTTCACAGCTTCTTTCATTGTTGTCTCCATCAAGGTTCTCGTTATTCACAATAGCCAGTCCTCTACTTCCATTGAGGATTCGGTCCCCGAGAAGGTTGGAGGGTGCAAGCTTAGAAAGTACTTAAGTTGTTGGTCACGCGTTCGCCCTAGAGCTACATGCTCAACTCTATGCTCCACTAAAAGATCAACTATAGGCTCCACTTTAATAACTTGCATTGGGGCCACATCAAGAGTAGGAGCATCAGGTTGTATAAGCCTTGTTGGCTGTGCATTTATCATAGTGAAGACCGTTTGGCAACCAATCTAACCATTATAAGTTTAGGGTAGTCTATTGACCTAGAGAGGGGAGGGTGAATAGATATAGTCGCCTTTTTAAGTACATAATGCAGAATAATGAAAGTATATGCAATAAACACACAATCACAGAAAATCCACAGCACAAACAAAGATAGCTATAGTGCTTCCCTTAGTTGGGTACGTCCACTTCCCGCTCTGCTTATCTAGCAATGTGCTAGCCACGACACACTCCAACCAAACATTAGATCCTCAGATCCTACAACTCAGAGCAAGCATCCTATCTCAGATCCAAACACAGGATCCTACATCTCGAAGATTAACACTCTTACAACTCAGATTCAACTTGAATCCCACCTTAAGAACTGCACCAAGTCCCCTACCTTATGACCCGAGTCTCAAAAGACCTTACGCTCATATTTCCTCAGAAATCCTACAGAAGAAGAGATTATTAATTACAAAGATTTTTCAGACTCATAATGATTTATCTTGCAATGCGTGAGTCTTCTTGAAGCCTATGTTGAAGTGGCTTCTTCTGAAATCTTCATACAAAGAGATGTTAACCTTTTGAATCAGCAAAATGACTTGGCTTTACTTTAGGAGAATTGATTGATTGGCTTCAAAATATTTCTCCTCTATTCTTGAGCTCTTTGATAGAAAACTGCACGATGACGGTGGAGAGCTCTTTATTTTGAATATAATGATTGGAGAAAATTAGGGTTAGTTGTTTCCCGTTGCATACCTTTTATATGGTCATTTAATAACGGTCGAATCCTCAGACTGTCTGTATGTCAGAGATCTTTTATCGTTAAAGGACAAATCTGATTGGCCCAATCTGCGACGACATTAAATGAGATAATGCCACAATTGCGCTTCAATTTGAATTCAGGTCTTTCCCACAATTTGACTCGAAGTCAGGTCAATTCTTCTTGATGTCTAGTCGAATGTATACTTGCTTTCATCACGATGATATTAGCATTTTCTCAATGATATTTTGATTCTTCTTGATGATACTTGCAGTCTGCATGATGATATTTGAATACCACTATCTTCTAATTGAATGATTAAGCTTATCAAGTCGAATCTGAGTTCAGCATGGTCACTCTCTTCTAGTTGAATGATTAAGCTTATTAAGTTGAATTCTGTGTTCAACATGTATACTATTTTCTAGCCTAATGTAAGCTTATCAAATCATATTTTGTGTTCAATATGTTCATTGTCTTCTATTTGTCTGAATTTTTGTGTAGGCTGCTAAATGATATTTCACTTGTCCTTGACGATAATTGATTAAACCTCGACGGTAATGGACTTAGCTAAATTTCTTCCTTCAATGAAGAGCTTCCAGACATATTGTTGATTATCTTCAAGATGATATGAGTATATCTGATCCTTGTCAAGACGATATCATCTTGGATAGTATATTACTAAGATGATATTTGGAGCTTGAGCTGCTTCTTCTCATCAAGATGATATGAGTATAGCCAGTCCTTATTAAGACGATATCATCTTGGATAGTGTATTACCAAGATGAACTTTGGATCTTGGGCTGCTTGTTATAATCATGAGGATATGAGACTTTTGCTGAAAGTCTACAAGACGATATCATATTGAAGCTTAATGTTTTCAAGCTGATATCGATACCTTTACAAGACGATATTTGGACTTTCCAAGACAATATGAGTTAGTCAATTTCTATTCATTCTTGATTCAGGTCCTTTGCTCTAACCCACTTGCTTGACCTTCATTCCTGATGCTACTAAGTGAGTGACAAGTTTAATATAGTCTAGTTAATAGGCCGGCATGGTGTTTTGAACAATGAGAGATTACATTGGCAAAACTATGTCTAATGACACTAAGTCTAGCCCTATGTTAGGCTTGCTCTATCTAATACCTGAAACAACATTCTAAACATATGCATCAAATACCAAGTGTATTTACCCTCGACTTGAGGACTTCTTCTAATTAGGAATATTGTAGTAAAGTTCCCAACAATCTCCACCTATTGGAAGAAGTCAGAACCTCAATCAAAGATTAGTTACACATAATATATATTATAATAATAGCACAGAGAATGAGAAGACATTAAAAATATCATATATTGAAATTTGCAAATGTTCTTAAACAAATTAATACAAGCTACATTTTCCTTCATCCCATCTAAAACATAAAACTTAAGAACTCTTCTTATCCCTTCATCTTTCACCTTCTACTTTTGTCTATCAAAGAAACTAAATGGCTTGGGAATGTATTTGTTATGGATAGGGGAAGCATTACTTGGCAATGTTCCCTCCCTCTTCTTGCTTATGTATATCCTCCTCTGGGATTCAGTCTTCACATGTTTAGTCCATTCATCGGAGGAGTAGTATTTGTCTGTATCTTTGTTAATGCTTCAAAAGTCATTCTGTGTTTGTAGTATTATGTGTCTTGTCTTTGGACTCCACATTTCAAATCTAGGATCATTTGCTCTAGCTTCTTCTCTTCTTCACTTGGCAGTCAGTTCTTCCTCTGATAACCTTTGCCTCTTTTGCTGACATGATCCAGCTTCCAAATGTGTATTTCCAGAAGTATAATTAGGAGTGTTAGCAGAGATTGAGTCCCAGGGAGTGATGGAGGTCATTCAATATCCAAAGGGCTTGTTCACTTTCAATCTTCTCCGCGCTTCTAACTTCTTCAAAAATGCTTCTTAGGTAAAGTTTCATTTATGAACACTTGAGTTTTCACACATATGTTCATGATGACTTTTTGACACCTAGAGATTGAAGGGTGAACATCACTTTCCAAGTCATCCACTGATTTTTGACTAAATTATAGGGTGAAATCCATCCTGGCACCTAGAGATTGAAGGGCATTAATGTTAGAGTCCCGAGCTGTTCCTGTTTTGGTGAACCAGCCAGTGATCTGAGCACTGACATGGTCAATATCGTCCTTCATCTCTTTCATTTGAACAGATATCTCTTCCTTGATGTCCTTCACCACTTTGTGAACATATGATTGATAATGTATTCTTTCTTCTGTTAGAAAGGCTTTTATTTGAGTAATTAAGAAGCCTGAAGCTTCTTCTTAAGGCTGTGAGGCAGATGTACTTTGAATATCTTATTCTTCTCAACCACTTTTCTTTGTAGATCATGATACATGTCAGCCATAACATAATCATCAAAGAGAATGTTAGGGGAGTCCTCTCTTTGAACAACAACTCCTGGCCCTTCTTTCGCAAGAATAACATTATCAACAACTACCTTAAAATTTTCCAGGCACTCTTGGACATCCAACCCAGTGAGTGTTGCTTCCTCAACTGCTAAAGCTGACCAGTTGCTTGGTTTTCCCACCAATTGGTGGATTTGCTTATACAGGTCCGGGTGACACTAGCAGGAGATAGCGGGCTGAAGCCCCTGCTGCTGTGCTGTGCTGGCCCTTGAAGGCCAAGGATTTTGCTTACCTTTGTTCACGTGTGGCCGGCCTGCGTGCCGATGTTTGGAAGCCACTTAGATGATGTAAACAAACTCATGTAAATAACTCTTGTTGTATTTCATTCCTTATAGTACTGTGGACTTGTTATAAACTGGTTTTAAATGAAATTCTAATGATGCTTCTGTTGTGACTCTGATGCTGAGATTGTTATATTTGTAACTGTTTAGACACTAATTTTAGTAACTCGCTCTTCTGTTCATTTCATATGGCGTGGGGTCCCGGCCGGACCTACTGTTATATGCTATGTAACAGGGAGGGTGTTACACTCCTCCGGCGACCAAGAGTTATTTCTCTACCATCGGGGAGCCCTTCCGGCCGTCAGCAAAGCTTTCCTAGCGAGTGTTCTTCAAGTTATTGCGGAGAAAGTGGAAGATCACCGGAGAAAGTGACAGATCTCCGGCACCGGAAGCACCCCTCGACCGAGTTCGGAAGCGGATTGACAACCAGCTATTCCGGCCGTGACCGACGGCTCTCCTTCTTGAGTGGTTTTCTCTTAACTTATCTTGTATAACTAGATGAATATTTGTGTAATGAACTTGAATGATTTGTTTGTCTATGAATGAATTATTTGGTGTTTACATAATCTCCTTTGTATTGCTCTGTGTTGCGTCCGCTTACACCCACTCCACTCCACTTCCACACACACGTTCTAGCTAGCTCACTATAGCAAAACCTAGAGGTGAGAGTGAAGAGGTGCCTTCGAACCTCATCAAAACCCCGCACTGTGGCCATTTAACCCACATACTGAAGCACGACATCGCGGCCGCTGCACTCACCCCACTTTGCGAAGAGGTGTGTGCGACCCTCAATCGTCACAGTTACTTTTCGTCCACGCGCCTTCCGAAAAATGGCATCGCGGCCGTTGCATCCATCCCGCCTTGCGAAGCGGAGTTTTGACCCGCATCTCTTACTTCTGCAATAGTCTAGGTCACCAATCACAACGCCCTTGTTTTTACTTTCTTTTACTCGTCGTAACAATCGCCTCACTCTATTCTCTATCACCATATCCTGCATTCCTTTGAGATCGATATTCGGGGAGTTCCTCCCTATTTTATTACTTGACAACGACCGGTGCACTGCCGTCGTATCGCATTTCGTGCTTGCTAATTAGCAGTGCCGATATTGCGCATCACGTATATCTCCCGGATTGGAGTTAAATCCAATAGTGGGTTTCATAACATAAATCATGTTTTAGGAATTCGATTATAGAACGAGAGTTCTGTCGATTTTTCCTAAACTTAGTTGGACACTTCCTCGACAGATGCGTGTTCAAGCTTTGGGAACCTCCACGGTAAAAGTAGTCTACTTAAGAGGAATTTGATTTATTTTTATCTACTTTTGATTATTCTCATTCCGAGGTGATTCAAGATCGAGTACTAATCTCATTTTTCATTGCCTAAACTCTTATTTAATATGCCAATTGTCTCTCTTTTAGTTAATTAAAACTACTCTCAAAAAAATTAATTGATAAGATAATTGTTTCCTCCTCGAAGTAGAAGTAATTAACGCGCCCCGAGGAATATGACCATGGTATTTCTAAATATCCTAAACTATAGACGATATGGTACGCTTGCCTTCATCGGATATAGGTTTGGAGAATATCATCATATAACCCCTCGCTTTATTTTTCCAAACACTCAAATTCTAAACATCAATGCTCTATGCATATGACTGGAGCAAAAGATTTGTTGGAAAAATACAATGCTTAGGGAAGCTCCAAGGAAGAAAATCTACTTGCAGAAACATTGAAAAGATATTGCTGGGAAAAACAACAAAATTTTGAGAAAAATATAAATATTCATTTAGAGTTGCGTTGAATACAAATCGACGCACCGTTGATTTCTACTCAATGCCAACTTCGAGAGCCGTCTGAGACAGATAATTCGTATAGCACTCGACGCAGCGTCAAATTTATATTGATGCATACGTCGACTCAATAGTTGTTGCATTTATTCGAAGTCACGACGATTGCCACTCGACGCAACGTCAACATTTTGGGCACATAGAAAACTTTCTTATAGAAGCTACTTAGACCTATTTTGGTGCGATGCATCTATTTCTTTTAGGCGTTGCTTTGAGTAAAACCATATGGGTTAAGAAAAACATCCTCTTGAATTATCTTACAAATTATGTAAAGGTGATTTCATCATCTAGGATTTATTACCCATGTTTTATATTGAAGGTAATATTGTCAATTAGATGTCCTAGGATGTCCCACTCACATTATAGTGTCAAAATCCAGTGAAAAGAGTGCAAAATTCAGTTGAGTTAATTCTGCGCCGAAAAGAAGTTGACGCAACTTCAACTGTGAGTCGAAGTAACTTTGAATAAAAGTAAAGATAACTCAGACTAGTACTCGATGCTACATTGGAAGTCAATGCCACATCGAATTGTATTCGACGCAGATGCCAGAGTCAGTGGAAGCATCCTATGAAGTTGACGAAATTTGAATTGTATTCGACGGAGAAGTCAGAACATAACCTCTATGTCTTCATCTCAACGAATACGTCGATAAGGAATTGACGCAACGTCGATAGCAGAGTTCAACTCAAAGCTGTGGAAGATTTTGAAGGTGCTTCTATTAGAACTCAGAGATGCATCGATAAGGAGGCAAAGTTATATGACGCAATGTCAAATACAGACACTAATTTGGAAAAAGAATCAATAGGTGTGCAGATTTAAAAGAGTGCCCATTCCTCCTGGAAAATGAATCGATATCGGGTTTCTCAAAGTGGAATCGACAAATTCTGAAGCCAAGTCAAATTCAACCATCTACTCCCTCATATATAGTTATTGATGACCGTGCAACTTCCATACCTGATACACCAGCCGATATGCAACCAGATCAGACTCCTTATCAACAACCACCTTTTGATTCTCCTATGATATCAAAACATTTTACTACAACAATTCTTCCTGATTCTCTAGAACATGCCCATCTTCAACCAACCCATTCTCTTGATATCCCATCTACCTCCTATAAAATCCCTACTCTTGATATTGAACAGGCTATCAGTAAGACAGTAGATCTGGCAACTAGATGCTTTTCTGAGTTTTTGCAAATACATGCCAAAATGTTCAACATAAATTCACACAACTGAAAAATGAAATGAAGGAGACAAAAGAATCTATACAGTTAATTAGGACACTGATTTCTTCCTCCAAGATCACTAAATCTTTCTTAACCTCACTGGCCATTAAGGTTCAGAAGGGGGGCATTATCCATTAGGAGGAAGAACCAGCGCCAAACATTCCAGAAAGTCCAAGAATTAATTCTGCAGTGCTTGCATAGACCCAGGGGGAGCTTCCCACAGCTGATGAACAGATTCAAGTGATACTTAAAATTACTCATGCAGCTGTCCTCACAGTTAATAATGTTGCATCAACTCAGGGGGAGCTTATAAAGGATACAGAGAAGGATGCTTACAATATTGCTGAGGAGGAGGAGACAATCAAATTTCCAAAAAGGAATGTGCCAATACAATATACTTCTAGAAAAAGAAAAGCTTCTCCTAAAGACAAAGAGAAATCACAGCCACATGAGAAGGAATTATAAAATTATGCTGAGAACAATTACATTGTTGGAAAATTCAATTGTGGTTGATAATTATTTTCTTTATTAAGAAGCTGTCAATTTTATATCAGAAGATTCTCAGATTATGTTAACTATCTTTTATTATATGTTTGTATTTGTATTCTTTTCCTTTTTAATAAGTTTGAAATCACTTAAGAGTCTGTCAAATTTGTTAAGCTAAATACGGGGAGATTGTTGGGAAAACACCCTCATGATTTACCTTACAAATTATGTAAAAGTGATTTCATCCTCTAGGAATTATTACCCAAGTTTTATAGTTAGGGTAAATTGGTCTATGGATGTCATTGGATGTCATATTCACCTTAGGGTGTCAAAGCCTAGGAAAAAAGAGACCAAAACTCATTTGAGTTAAACCTATGATGAAAAACAGTTGACGCAACTTCGATTAGAAGTTGAAGCAACTTCAAAAGGAAGTTAATTAAAGGTAACTCAGACTGGCAATCGATGCTTCATTTGATTGGTAGTCGACACAACATCGATGCAGATGCCAGAAGTTAAAGGCTATGTTCATTTATATTAATGTCGACGGATACATTGATAAGGAATCAATGCAACGCCGATAACATAGATCAATTCAAAGATGAGGTTTTTTGAAGCAGATCTCGAAGTATCATCTAATGGAATTCAAAGGTGCATCGATATGACATTAGAAGATGTTCGGCGCTACGTCGAAAACAGTCAAAGAATTGGAAACTTCTTGGAATGGATTTTGAGGATTATTACGAATATATATATGGAAGACATTTGAATCCTAAAGGGTCACTAAGGTACAAATAAAGAAAGAAAGCCACTTATAATTCAGAGGTGATAAAATTGGAAGATATATTAAAGGTCTTTGACGGGCTGTCAACACATATGGAAAGAAAGCTATAATTCTCCTTCTACATTCCAATTAGAGAATCGATCAAAAGGGAAAGTGATTTGATCAAAAGGAAGATTATACATATAGAATTTGAAAAGGAAGATTATGTCCCTCCCTCTTCATGAATTCTTTCTCCATCTCTCTCTCTCTCTCTCTCATTCTATCATACAGATTTCTGGACAACACCTCCTTTTCCTCAATCTGAAAAAGCTTCTTCTTCTTCTTCTTCTTTTTTTTCTCTGAAAGAAGCTCATCAAAGAACAGATCATCTGATCAACAACTATGAAGAAGAACAATCCTTGACCTTATGCTTATCAAGGATTCATCAGAACTAAAGAAAGATCATCCACTTAGTGTTCAAAGATCCTCAGTGCTGCTGAAAGAGGATCGTGATCAGAAGAACTCTCCTCTTATAATTCTTCAGATTACTTTTACTCTTGTTCTTATTCTGATTCATTCAATTATGTTGTATAAAAGTATTAAGAATCCCTCTTCAAAGGATTCCGAATTGGTTATAAGTGTCTCCTTATCAAAAGACTCAGTGGTTATAAGAGTCTCCTGGTCAAAAGACACAGTGGTTCTAAGAGTATACTTATCAAAAGACTAAGGGGTTCTAATAGTCTCGTTGTCCAAAGACTCATCACTGGGATAGTGGATTTCTACCAAGGGGGTAGAAGAGTGGAGTATCCATAGTTTTGGGGAACCACTATATGTTCTTATGTATTCTGTGTTTGTTAATTTTCTGTGATTCTCTTATTTTTTTTATTATTCTGGGATTGCTTTAATTCTGGTTGGAATCTTGGATGCCTAGGAATTATGATTAATTTTCTTTGCACTTTTTATAAAAGGTTTTTTTAAATCTCTATTCACCCCTTCTTGAGAATTCATAGCGGAAAAATTGTGCACTTTCAAGTAGGAAGGTGGCTAAAGTGACCTTCACAGCTTCTTTCATTGTTGTCTCCATCAAGGTTCTCGTTATTCACAACAGCCAGTCCTCTACTTCCATTGAGGATTCGGTCCCCGAGAAGGTTGGAGGGTGCAAGCTTAGAAAGTACTTAAGTTGTTGGTCACGCGTTCGCCCTAGAGCTACATGCTCAACTCTATGCTCCACTAAAAGATCAACTATAGGCTCCACTTTAATAACTTGCATTGGGGCCACATCAAGAGTAGGAGCATCAGGTTGTATAAGCCTTGTTGGCTGTGCATTTATCATAGTGAAGACCGTTTGGCAACCAATCTAACCATTATAAGTTTAGGGTAGTCTATTGACCTAGAGAGGGGAGGGTGAATAGATATAGTCGCCTTTTTAAGTACATAATGCAGAATAATGAAAGTATATGCAATAAACACACAATCACAGAAAATCCACAGCACAAACAAAGATAGCTATAGTGCTTCCCTGAGTTGGGTACGTCCACTTCCCGCTCTGCTTATCTAGCAATGTGCTAGCCACGACACACTCCAACCAAACATTAGATCCTCAGATCCTACAACTCAGAGCAAGCATCCTATCTCAGATCCAAACACAGGATCCTACATCTCGAAGATTAACACTCTTACAACTCAGATTCAACTTGAATCCCACCTTAAGAACTGCACCAAGTCCCCTACCTTATGACCCGAGTCTCAAAAGACCTTACGCTCATATTTCCTCAGAAATCCTACAGAAGAAGAGATTATTAATTACAAAGATTTTTCAGACTCATAATGATTTATCTTGCAATGCGTGAGTCTTCTTGAAGCCTATGTTGAAGTGGCTTCTTCTGAAATCTTCATACAAAGAGATGTTAACCTTTTGAATCAGCAAAATGACTTGGCTTTACTTTAGGAGAATTGATTGATTGGCTTCAAAATATTTCTCCTCTATTCTTGAGCTCTTTGATAGAAAACTGCACGATGACGGTGGAGAGCTCTTTATTTTGAATATAATGATTGGAGAAAATTAGGGTTAGTTGTTTCCCGTTGCATACCTTTTATATGGTCATTTAATAACGGTCGAATCCTCAGACTGTCTGTATGTCAGAGATCTTTTATCGTTAAAGGACAAATCTGATTGGCCCAATCTGCGACGACATTAAATGAGATAATGCCACAATTGCGCTTCAATTTGAATTCAGGTCTTTCCCACAATTTGACTCGAAGTCAGGTCAATTCTTCTTGATGTCTAGTCGAATGTATACTTGCTTTCATCACGATGATATTAGCATTTTCTCAATGATATTTTGATTCTTCTTGATGATACTTGCAGTCTGCATGATGATATTTGAATACCACTATCTTCTAATTGAATGATTAAGCTTATCAAGTCGAATCTGAGTTCAGCATGGTCACTCTCTTCTAGTTGAATGATTAAGCTTATTAAGTTGAATTCTGTGTTCAACATGTATACTATTTTCTAGCCTAATGTAAGCTTATCAAATCATATTTTGTGTTCAATATGTTCATTGTCTTCTATTTGTCTGAATTTTTGTGTAGGCTGCTAAATGATATTTCACTTGTCCTTGACGATAATTGATTAAACCTCGACGGTAATGGACTTAGCTAAATTTCTTCCTTCAATGAAGAGCTTCCAGACATATTGTTGATTATCTTCAAGATGATATGAGTATATCTGATCCTTGTCAAGACGATATCATCTTGGATAGTATATTACTAAGATGATATTTGGAGCTTGAGCTGCTTCTTCTCATCAAGATGATATGAGTATAGCCAGTCCTTATTAAGACGATATCATCTTGGATAGTGTATTACCAAGATGAACTTTGGATCTTGGGCTGCTTGTTCTAATCATGAGGATATGAGACTTTTGCTGAAAGTCTACAAGACGATATCATATTGAAGCTTAATGTTTTCAAGCTGATATCGATACCTTTACAAGACGATATTTGGACTTTCCAAGACAATATGAGTTAGTCAATTTCTATTCATTCTTGATTCAGGTCCTTTGCTCTAACCCACTTGCTTGACCTTCATTCCTGATGCTACTAAGTGAGTGACAAGTTTAATATAGTCTAGTTAATAGGCCGGCATGGTGTTTTGAACAATGAGAGATTACATTGGCAAAACTATGTCTAATGACACTAAGTCTAGCCCTATGTTAGGCTTGCTCTATCTAATACCTGAAACAACATTCTAAACATATGCATCAAATACCAAGTGTATTTACCCTCGACTTGAGGACTTCTTCTAATTAGGAATATTGTAGTAAAGTTCCCAACAATCTCCACCTATTGGAAGAAGTCAGAACCTCAATCAAAGATTAGTTACACATAATATATATTATAATAATAGCACAGAGAATGAGAAGACATTAAAAATATCATATATTGAAATTTGCAAATGTTCTTAAACAAATTAATACAAGCTACATTTTCCTTCATCCCATCTAAAACATAAAACTTAAGAACTCTTCTTATCCCTTCATCTTTCACTTTCTACTTTTGTCTATCAAAGAAACTAAATGGCTTGGGAATGTATTTGTTATGGATAGGGGAAGCATTACTTGGCAATGTTCCCTCCCTCTTCTTGCTTATGTATATCCTCCTCTGGGATTCAGTCTTCACATGTTTAGTCCATTCATCGGAGGAGTAGTATTTGTCTGTATCTTTGTCAATGCTTCAAAAGTCATTCTGTGTTTGTAGTATTATGTGTCTTGTCTTTGGACTCCACATTTCAAATCTAGGATCATTTGCTCTAGCTTCTTCTCTTCTTCACTTGGCAGTCAGTTCTTCCTCTGATAACCTTTGCCTCTTTTGCTGACATGATCCAGCTTCCAAATGTGTATTTCCAGAAGTATAATTAGGAGTGTTAGCAGAGATTGAGTCCCAGGGAGTGATGGAGGTCATTCAATATCCAAAGGGCTTGTTCACTTTCAATCTTCTCCGCGCTTCTAACTTCTTCAAAAATGCTTCTTAGGTAAAGTTTCATTTATGAACACTTGAGTTTTCACACATATGTTCATGGTGACTTTTTGACACCTAGAGATTGAAGGGTGAACATCACTTTCCAAGTCATCCACTGATTTTTGACTAAATTATAGGGTGAAATCCATCCTGGCACCTAGAGATTGAAGGGCATTAATGTTAGAGTCCCGAGCTGTTCCTGTTTTGGTGAACCAGCCAGTGATCTGAGCACTGACATGGTCAATATCGTCCTTCATCTCTTTCATTTGAACAGATATCTCTTCCTTGATGTCCTTCACCACTTTGTGAACATATGATTGATAATGTATTCTTTCTTCTGTTAGAAAGGCTTTTATTTGAGTAATTAAGAAGCCTGAAGCTTCTTCTTAAGGCTGTGAGGCAGATGTACTTTGAATATCTTATTCTTCTCAACCACTTTTCTTTGTAGATCATGATACATGTCAGCCATAACATAATCATCAAAGAGAATGTTAGGGGAGTCCTCTCTTTGAACAACAACTCCTGGCCCTTCTTTCGCAAGAATAACATTATCAACAACTACCTTAAAATTTTCCAGGCACTCTTGGACATCCAACCCAGTGAGTGTTGCTTCCTCAACTGCTAAAGCTGACCAGTTGCTTGGTTTTCCCACCAATTGGTGGATTTTCTTATACAGGTCCGGGTGACACTAGCAGGAGATAGCGGGCTGAAGCCCCTGCTGCTGTGCTGTGCTGGCCCTTGAAGGCCAAGGATTTTGCTTACCTTTGTTCACGTGTGGCCGGCCTGCGTGCCGATGTTTGGAAGCCACTTAGATGATGTAAACAAACTCATGTAAATAACTCTTGTTGTATTTCATTCCTTATAGTACTGTGGACTTGTTATAAACTGGTTTTAAATGAAATTCTAATGATGCTTCTGTTGTGACTCTGATGCTGAGATTGTTATATTTGTAACTGTTTAGACACTAATTTTAGTAACTCGCTCTTCTGTTCATTTCATATGGCGTGGGGTCCCGGCCGGACCTTCTGTTATATGCTATGTAACAGGGAGGGTGTTACACTCCTCCGGCGACCAAGAGTTATTTCTCTACCATCGGGGAGCCCTTCCGGCCGTCAGCAAAGCTTTCCTAGCGAGTGTTCTTCAAGTTATTGCGGAGAAAGTGGAAGATCACCGGAGAAAGTGACAGATCTCCGGCACCGGAAGCACCCCTCGACCGAGTTCGGAAGCGGATTGACAACCAGCTATTCCGGCCGTGACCGACGGCTCTCCTTCTTGAGTGGTTTTCTCTTAACTTATCTTGTATAACTAGATGAATATTTGTGTAATGAACTTGAATGATTTGTTTGTCTATGAATGAATTATTTGGTGTTTACATAATCTCCTTTGTATTGCTCTGTGTTGCGTCCGCTTACACCCACTCCACTCCACTTCCACACACACGTTCTAGCTAGCTCACTATAGCAAAACCTAGAGGTGAGAGTGAAGAGGTGCCTTCGAACCTCATCAAAACCCCGCACTGTGGCCATTTAACCCACATACTGAAGCACGACATCGCGGCCGCTGCACTCACCCCCACTTTGCGAAGAGGTGTGTGCGACCCTCAATCGTCATAGTTACTTTTCGTCCACGCGCCTTCCGAAAAATGGCATCGCGGCCGTTGCATCCATCCCGCCTTGCGAAGCGGAGTTTTGACCCGCATCTCTTACTTCTGCAATAGTCTAGGTCACCAATCACAACGCCCTTGTTTTTACTTTCTTTTACTCGTCGTAACAATCGCCTCACTCTATTCTCTATCACCATATCCTGCATTCCTTTGAGATCGATATTCGGGGAGTTCCTCCCTATTTTATTACTTGACAACGACCGGTGCACTGCCGTCGTATCGCATTTCGTGCTTGCTAATTAGCAGTGCCGATATTGCGCATCACGTATATCTCCCGGATTGGAGTTAAATCCAATAGTGGGGTTCATAACATAAAGCATGTTTTAGGAATTCGATTATAGAACGAGAGTTCTGTCGATTTTTCCTAAACTTAGTTGGACACTTCCTCGACAGATGCGTGTTCAAGCTTTGGGAACCTCCACGGTAAAAGTAGTCTACTTAAGAGGAATTTGATTTATTTTTATCTACTTTTGATTATTCTCATTCCGAGGTGATTCAAGATCGAGTACTAATCTCATTTTTCATTGCCTAAACTCTTATTTAATTTGCCAATTGTCTCTCTTTTAGTTAATTAAAACTACTCTCAAAAAAATTAATTGATAAGATAATTGTTTCCTCCTCGAAGTAGAAGTAATTAACGCGCCCCGAGGAATATGACCATGGTATTTCTAAATATCCTAAACTATAGACGATATGGTACGCTTGCCTTCATCGGATATAGGTTTGGAGAATATCATCATATAACCCCTCGCTTTATTTTTCCAAACACTCAAATTCTAAACATCAATGCTCTATGCATATGACTGGAGCAAAAGATTTGTTGGAAAAATACAATGCTTAGGGAAGCTCCAAGGAAGAAAATCTACTTGCAGAAACATTGAAAAGATATTGCTGGGAAAAACAACAAAATTTTGAGAAAAATATAAATATTCATTTAGAGTTGCGTTGAATACAAATCGACGCACCGTTGATTTCTACTCAATGCCAACTTCGAGAGCCGTCTGAGACAGATAATTCGTATAGCACTCGACGCAGCGTCAAATTTATATTGATGCATACGTCGACTCAATAGTTGTTGCATTTATTCGAAGTCACGACGATTGCCACTCGACGCAACGTCAACATTTTGAGCACATAGAAAACTTTCTTATAGAAGCTACTTAGACCTATTTTGGTGTGATGCATCTATTTCTTTTAGGCGTTGCTTTGAGTAAAACCATATGGGTTAAGAAAAACATCCTCTTGAATTATCTTACAAATTATGTAAAGGTGATTTCATCATCTAGGATTTATTACCCATGTTTTATATTGAAGGTAATATTGTCAATTAGATGTCCTAGGATGTCCCACTCACATTATAGTGTCAAAATCCAGTGAAAAGAGTGCAAAATTCAGTTGAGTTAATTCTGCGTCGAAAAGAAGTTGACGCAGCTTCAACTGTGAGTCGAAGTAACTTTGAATAGAAGTAAAGATAACTCAGACTAGTACTCGATGCTACATTGGAAGTCAATGCCACATCGAATTGTATTCGACGCAGATGCCAGAGTCAGTGGAAGCATCCTATGAAGTTGACGAAATTTGAATTGTATTCGACGGAGAAGTCAGAACATAACCTCTATGTCTTCATCTCAACGAATACGTCGATAAGGAATTGACGCAACGTCGATAGCAGAGTTCAACTCAAAGCTGTGGAAGATTTTGAAGGTGCTTCTATTAGAACTCAGAGATGCATCGATAAGGAGGCAAAGTTATATGACGCAATGTCAAATACAGACACTAATTTGGAAAAAGAATCAATAGGTGTGCAGATTTAAAGGAGTGCCCATTCCTCCTGGAAAATGAATCGATATCGGGTTTCTCAAAGTGGAATCGACAAATTCTGAAGCCAAGTCAAATTCAACCATCTACTCCCTCATATATAGTTATTGATGACCGTGCAACTTCCATACCTGATACACCAGCCGATATGCAACCAGATCAGACTCCTTATCAACAACCACCTTTTGATTCTCCTATGATATCAAAACATTTTACTACAACAATTCTTCCTGATTCTCTAGAACATGCCCATCTTCAACCAACCCATTCTCTTGATATCCCATCTACCTCCTATAAAATCCCTACTCTTGATATTGAACATGCTATCAGTAAGACAGTAGATCTGGCAACTAGATGCTTTTCTGAGTTTTTGCAAATACATGCCAAAATGTTCAACATAAATTCACACAACTGAAAAATGAAATGAAGGAGACAAAAGAATCTATACAGTTAATTAGGACACTGATTTCTTCCTCCAAGATCACTAAATCTTTCTTAACCTCACTGGCCATTAAGGTTCAGAAGGGGGGCATTATCCATTAGGAGGAAGAACCAGCACCAAACATTCCAGAAAGTCCAAGAATTAATTCTGCAGTGCTTGCATAGACCCAGGGGGAGCTTCCCACAGCTGATGAACAGATTCAAGTGATACTTAAAATTACTCATGCAGCTGTCCTCACAGTTAATAATGTTGCATCAACTCAGGGGGAGCTTATAAAGGATACAGAGAAGGATGCTTACAATATTGCTGAGGAGGAGGAGACAATCAAATTTCCAAAAAGGAATGTGCCAATACAATATACTTCTAGAAAAAGAAAAGCTTCTCCTAAAGACAAAGAGAAATCACAGCCACATGAGAAGGAATTATAAAATTATGCTGAGAACAATTACATTGTTGGAAAATTCAATTGTGGTTGATAATTATTTTCTTTATTAAGAAGCTGTCAATTTTATATCAGAAGATTCTCAGATTATGTTAACTATCTTTTATTATATGTTTGTATTTGTATTCTTTTCCTTTTTAATAAGTTTGAAATCACTTAAGAGTCTGTCAAATTTGTTAAGCTAAATACGGGGAGATTGTTGGGAAAACACCCTCATGATTTACCTTACAAATTATGTAAAAGTGATTTCATCCTCTAGGAATTATTACCCAAGTTTTATAGTTAGGGTAAATTGGTCTATGGATGTCATTGGATGTCATATTCACCTTAGGGTGTCAAAGCCTAGGAAAAAAGAGACCAAAACTCAGTTGAGTTAAACCTATGATGAAAAACAGTTGACGCAACTTCGATTAGAAGTTGAAGCAACTTCAAAAGGAAGTTAATTAAAGGTAACTCAGACTGGCAATCGATGCTTCATTTGATTGGTAGTCGACACAACATCGATGCAGATGCCAGAAGTTAAAGGCTATGTTCATTTATATTAATGTCGACGGATACATTGATAAGGAATCAACGCAACGCCGATAACATAGATCAATTCAAAGATGAGGTTTTTTGAAGCAGATCTCGAAGTAGCATCTAATGGAATTCAAAGGTGCATCGATATGACATTAGAAGATGTTCGGCGCTACGTCGAATACAGTCAAAGAATTGGAAACTTCTTGGAATGGATTTTGAGGATTATTACGAATATATATATGGAAGACATTTGAATCCTAAAGGGTCACTAAGGTACAAATAGAGAAAGAAAGCCACTTATAATTCAGAGGTGATAAAATTGGAAGATATATTAAAGGTCTTTGACGGGCTGTCAACACATATGGAAAGAAAGCTATAATTCTCCTTCTACATTCCAATTAGAGAATCGATCAAAAGGGAAAGTGATTTGATCAAAAGGAAGATTATACATATAGAATTTGAAAAGGAAGATTATGTCCCTCCCTCTTCATGAATTCTTTCTCCATCTCTCTCTCTCTCTCTCATTCTATCATACAGATTTCTGGACAACACCTCCTTTTCCTCAATCTGAAAAAGCTTCTTCTTCTTCTTCTTCTTTTTTTTCTCTGAAAGAAGCTCATCAAAGAACAGATCATCTGATCAACAACTATGAAGAAGAACAATCCTTGACCTTATGCTTATCAAGGATTCATCAGAACTAAAGAAAGATCATCCACTTAGTGTTCAAAGATCCTCAGTGCTGCTGAAAGAGGATCGTGATCAGAAGAACTCTCCTCTTATAATTCTTCAGATTACTTTTACTCTTGTTCTTATTCTGATTCATTCAATTATTTTGTATAAAAGTATTAAGAATCCCTCTTCAAAGGATTCCGAATTGGTTATAAGTGTCTCCTTATCAAAAGACTCAGTGGTTATAAGAGTCTCCTGGTCAAAAGACACAGTGGTTCTAAGAGTATACTTATCAAAAGACTAAGGGGTTCTAATAGTCTCGTTGTCCAAAGACTCATCACTGGGATAGTGGATTTCTACCAAGGGGGTAGAAGAGTGGAGTATCCATAGTTTTGGGGAACCACTATATGTTCTTATGTATTCTGTGTTTGTTAATTTTCTGTGATTCTCTTATTTTTTTTATTATTCTGGGATTGCTTTAATTCTGGTTGGAATCTTGGATGCCTAGGAATTATGATTAATTTTCTTTGCACTTTTTATAAAAGGTTTTTTTAAATCTCTATTCACCCCTTCTTGAGAATTCATAGCGGAAAAATTGTGCACTTTCAAGTAGGAAGGTGGCTAAAGTGACCTTCATAGCTTCTTTCATTGTTGTCTCCGTCAAGGTTCTCGTTATTCTCAACAGCCAGTCCTCTACTTCCATTGAGGATTCGGTCCCCGAGAAGGTTGGAGGGTGCAAGCTTAGAAAGTACTTAAGTTGTTGGTCACGCGTTCGCCCTAGAGCTACATGCTCAACTCTATGCTCCACTAAAAGATCAACTATAGGCTCCACTTTAATAACTTGCATTGGGGCCACATCAAGAGTAGGAGCATCAGGTTGTATAAGCCTTGTTGGCTGTGCATTTATCATAGTGAAGACCGTTTGGCATCCAATCTAACCATTATAAGTTTAGGGTAGTCTATTGACCTAGAGAGGGGAGGGTGAATAGATATAGTCGCCTTTTTAAGTACATAATGCAGAATAATGAAAGTATATGCAATAAACACACAATCACAGAAAATCCACAGCACAAACAAAGATAGCTATAGTGCTTCCCTGAGTTGGGTACGTCCACTTCCCGCTCTGCTTATCTAGCAATGTGCTAGCCACGACACACTCCAACCAAACATTAGATCCTCAGATCCTACAACTCATAGCAAGCATCCTATCTCAGATCCAAACACAGGATCCTACATCTCGAAGATTAACACTCTTACAACTCAGATTCAACTTGAATCCCACCTTAAGAACTGCACCAAGTCCCCTACCTTATGACCCGAGTCTCAAAAGACCTTACGCTCATATTTCCTCAGAAATCCTACAGAAGAAGAGATTATTAATTACAAAGATTTTTCAGACTCATAATGATTTATCTTGCAATGCGTGAGTCTTCTTGAAGCCTATGTTGAAGTGGCTTCTTCTGAAATCTTCATACAAAGAGATGTTTACCTTTTGAATCAGCAAAATGACTTGGCTTTACTTTAGGAGAATTGATTGATTGGGTTCAAAATATTTCTCCTCTATTCTTGAGCTCTTTGATAGAAAACTGCACGATGACGGTGGAGAGCTCTTTATTTTGAATATAATGATTGGAGAAAATTAGGGTTAGTTGTTTCCCGTTGCATACCTTTTATATGGTCATTTAATAACGGTCGAATCCTCAGACTGTCTGTATGTCAGAGATCTTTTATCGTTAAAGGACAAATCTGATTGGCCCAATCTGCGACGACATTAAATGAGATAATGCCACAATTGCGCTTCAATTTGAATTCAGGTCTTTCCCACAATTTGACTCGAAGTCAGGTCAATTCTTCTTGATGTCTAGTCGAATGTATACTTGCTTTCATCACGATGATATTAGCATTTTCTCAATGATATTTTGATTCTTCTTGATGATACTTGCAGTCTGCATGATGATATTTGAATACCACTGTCTTCTAATTGAATGATTAAGCTTATCAAGTCGAATCTGAGTTCAGCATGGTCACTCTCTTCTAGTTGAATGATTAAGCTTATTAAGTTGAATTCTGTGTTCAACATGTATACTATTTTCTAGCCTAATGTAAGCTTATCAAATCATATTTTGTGTTCAATATGTTCATTGTCTTCTATTTGTCTGAATTTTTGTGTAGGCTGCTAAATGATATTTCACTTGTCCTTGACGATAATTGATTAAACCTCGACGGTAATGGACTTAGCTAAATTTCTTCCTTCAATGAAGAGCTTCCAGACATATTGTTGATTATCTTCAAGATGATATGAGTATATCTGATCCTTGTCAAGACGATATCATCTTGGATAGTATATTACTAAGATGCTATTTGGAGCTTGAGCTGCTTCTTCTCATCAAGATGATATGAGTATAGCCAGTCCTTGTTAAGACGATATCATCTTGGATAGTGTATTACCAAGATGAACTTTGGATCTTGGGCTGCTTGTTCTAATCATGAGGATATGAGACTTTTGCTGAAAGTCTACAAGACGATATCATATTGAAGCTTAATGTTTTCAAGCTGATATCGATACCTTTACAAGATGATATTTGGACTTTCCAAGACAATATGAGTTAGTAAATTTCTATTCATTCTTGATTCAGGTCCTTTGCTCTAACCCACTTGCTTGACCTTCATTCCTGATGCTACTAAGTGAGTGACAAGTTTAATATAGTCTAGTTAATAGGCCGGCATGGTGTTTTGAACAATGAGAGATTACATTGGCAAAACTATGTCTAATGACACTAAGTCTAGCCCTATGTTAGGCTTGCTCTATCTAATACCTGAAACAACATTCTAAACATATGCATCAAATACCAAGTGTATTTACCCTCGACTTGAGGACTTCTTCTAATTAGGAATATTGTAGTAAAGTTCCCAACAATCTCCACCTATTGGAAGAAGTCAGAACCTCAATCAAAGATTAGTTACACATAATAGATATTATAATAATAGCACAGAGAATGAGAAGACATTAAAAATATCATATATTGAAATTTGCAAATGTTCTTAAACAAATTAATACAAGCTACATTTTCCTTCATCCCATCTAAAACTTAAAACTTAAGAACTCTTCTTATCCCTTCATCTTTCTCCTTCTACTTTTGTCTATCAAAGAAACTAAATGGCTTGGGAATGTATTTGTTATGGATAGGGGAAGCATTACTTGGCAATGTTCCCTCCCTCTTCTTGCTCATGCATATCCTCCTCTGGGATTCAGTCTTCACATGTTTAGTCCATTCATCGGAGGAGTAGTATTTGTCTGTATCTTTGTCAATGCTTCAAAAGTCATTCTGTGTTTGTAGTATTATGTGTCTTGTCTTTGGACTCCACATTTCAAATCTAGGATCATTTGCTCTAGCTTCTTCTCTTCTTCACTTGGCAGTCAGTTCTTCCTCTGATAACCTTTGCCTCTTTTGCTGACATGATCCAGCTTCCAAATGTGTATTTCCAGAAGTATAATTAGGAGTGTCAGCAGAGATTGAGTCCCAGGGAGTGATGGAGGTCATTCAATATCCAAAGGGCTTGTTCACTTTCAATCTTCTCCGCGCTTCTAACTTCTTCAAAAATGCTTCTTAGGTAAAGTTTCATTTATGAACACTTGAGTTTTCACACATATGTTCATGATGACTTTTTGACACCTAGACATTGAAGGGTGAACATCACTTTCCAAGTCATCCACTGATTTTTGACTAAATTATAGGGTGAAATCCATCCTGGCACCTAGAGATTGAAGGGCATTAATGTTAGAGTCCCGAGCTGTTCCTATTTTGGTGAACCAGCCAGTGATCTGAGCACTGACATGGTCAATATTCGGCCTTCATCTCTTTCATTTGAACAGATATCTCTTCCTTGATGTCCTTCACCACTTTGTGAACATATGATTGATAATGTATTCTTTCTTCTATTAGAAAGGCTTTTATTTGAGTAATCAAGAAGCCTGAAGCTTCTTCTTAAGGCTGTGAGGCAGATGTACTTTGAATATCTTGTTCTTCTCAACCACTTTTCTTTGTAGATCATGATACATGTCTGCCATAACATCATCATCAAAGTGAATGTTAGGGGAGTCCTCTCTTTGAACAACAACTCCTGGCCCTTCTTTCGCAAGAATAACATTATCAACAACTACCTTAAAATTTTCCAGGCACTCTTGGACATCCAACCCAGTGAGTGTTGCTTCCTCAACTGCTAGAGCTGGGAGCTCAATGTGAGACTCCCCCTCAACAACAATTATTCCTCTAAAACTCTGCACAGCATTTTGGGCTGACAGCTCATCATGAGTCTCTCCCTCAACTAGAACATCTCCTTGAGAAGCAACAATTTTCCCAGCAATCTTTATAATACACCAAAAATTATTCTTTGAATTTCCTCTCCCTCGGTGTTTGAAGGGTTTGGGACCATATTTGGCTCACTCTTCTCCGATGATCCTTTTTTTGAGCAGATTGTGACCTAACAACTTTCTCTCTTTTACTAAACTGATTTCCTTGGATTTCTTTGGAGCCTCAGAGAAGACTTTCTTCCACCTTTCCAGAGTTCTTATGTCCATTTTATTCATGCAGTGGATGGGAGTGCCTAATTTTTTGTTCAGTTTTTCTTGCAGACTAGTCAGCAGATATAAAGACAAAATCCTTCCAAAATTTGGGGCATTGAAACTTTCCAGAATTTTGTCAAATAGGATCTGAACCCAGTTAGTTCTCTGGCTTAGGATCACTCTTGTCATAATCACAAACATTTCTCTTGATATTCTATCATGAGACTCAGGCTTAAAGATTAAGATCTTCCCAATGATATCTGCAAGCAGTTTTCCATTGGAGTTGAAGTTGGCCATTTTAGTGATCAATAGCACTCGACATCATGTCCACACCACTTTAGGCATTCCGAATAATCTTCATTTGAAATGACATCTTCCTTATCATCCTCTTCAAATGGTGGTAGATGGAGTGCTCTCGTCAACCCTTGAACAGTCACTCTCAACAAGGTATCACCAACCCATATTTTGATGAATTTTCTAGAGGACCTCATTTGGGGCTTGGAAAAGAACTCAATTAATTCTCTATGCATAATAGCAGTGGGAATAGATAGTACATACTAAAAGTCGGCGGTAGTCAATAATCCAATAACCGATTTTATCTCATCATCTGCTCTATTGAATCTTCCTCTCTCTAATTCACATCCAATATTACAGGAATCTTCTCCTTTCTTTTTTGCCATGGCAAGAATGTTTGGAGAACCTAGGGTAGGTGATGTTGCAAGTTGTCGAGCGGGGCGAACTTTTTGTTTTGACGACTTAGGGCAAATGATGTTGTAATCTATATCTAAGCAATCGTCCTATTTATATATTCTATTTTAGGAATGTCAAGAGGCGCGTACCTAGGTGCATATACTAGGAAATTGATCCACAATTGAACGGCTGTGATGAAAGATCCAATATGTGTTATTATTTGAGTGTCGAAGGTTCATCATGATGATACAACTATTCTGTCGGTTTGACAACCCTTCGATAAGACCTCTATGTCGTCTTGAATGATCAACGATAGAGATAATACTTAAGATTTTCCTGCATTTTCTTATTGACATCCTGCAAGAACATTATTAGCATCCACATGTACAACATTTGATGACAAGTGAGCATTAATATACTTAATCTAAAGTTACAATACTAAGCTCAAATTTAATGAAATTGAATTTGGCTTTATCAAGGGACTTTGTAAAGATATCAGTTATTGGTTATTAGTGGGGATATACTCAAGACAGATATCTTCCTTTTCAACATTCTCCTTGATGAAGTGATACCTAATTTCAATATGCTTAGTCCTGCTGTGTGATACAGAATTCTTGGCAACTAAAATTGCACTGGATGAGTCACACTACATTGTTGTTTGTTGGTCTTGATGTTGTAGTCTTACAGCTGATATTGTATCCATAGTAGTTCTGTACAACAACTCCCAGCTGAGATGTACTCTGAATCAACAGTGCAAATGGCTACACTTGTTTTCTTCTTGCTGCTCCATGAGATCAATCTCCGCCCCAGGAATTGATAGGTTCCAGATGTGTTTTTTCTGTCTTCTTTGTAACCTGCAAAGTCTGCATCTGAGTAGCCTGTTAGTTCAAGGACATTACTTCTAAGGTACTATATCTTGGCAGAATAGTAGTGGGATTCCTTAGGTTTTGCTTGATATCTGACACAGACACATGTATTGAACATTATATCAGACCTACTAGAAGTTAGGTAGAGAACAGAGCCAATGATGCCTCTATACATGGTTTCATCAAAAGGTTTCTCTTTTTCATCCTTGTGTAGTGATACTTTAGTAAACTTGGCTTGAGAGATGAAAATTCCATCTCCAGTCTATTTCACTTGGAAGCTTACGAAATAGATTAGCTCTCCCATACTATTCATTTCAAACTTCCCTTGCATTAAGTTTGCAAACTTCTTGCAAAGGTTGTCATCAGTAGATCCAAATATTATATCATCAATATATATTTGTACTTTTCAGATTTTTCCCTTTACTTCCCTTAGAAATAATTTCTTATCTATCTTCCCCCTTGAAACTTTATTTTCAATGAAGAAGCTTGAAAGAGTTTCATACCAAGCACTAGGTCCATGTTTCAACCCATACAATGCTTTTCTTAAGAAATAAACATGATCAGTTTGGTTAGGAACAACAAAACCTGGAGGCTGCTCTACTTATACTTCCTCTGTGAGATCTCCATTTAGGAAAGGAGACTTTACACCCATTTGATATACTTTGAATCCTTTGTGAGCTTCATTGCTAGAAACAACCTTATTGCCTCAATGCTTGCTACTGGTGCAAAAGTTTGATCAAAATCAGTCCATTCTTCCTGTTTTTATCCCTTTGCAACCAGCCTTGCTTTGTTCTTGATGATGATACCATTCTCATCCAGCTTGTTCCTATAGACCCACTTTGTTCCAATAACATTTTGATGTTGGGTCCTAGGAATTAGCTTCCATACTTTACACCTTTTGAAATGACTTAGTTCTTCTTCCATAACCATGATCCAAGAGGCATCTTAGTTGGCTTCTTCAAATCTCTATTATTCAATTTGTGATATAAAGCTCAGATATAGAGCCTCATTTTGGGCACTTATTCTTCTTCTCAGTCCTTAGTTTATATCTCCAATGACTTGACTTCTTGGGTGGTCTTTCAGGTGTCTCCAAGCTGGAGGTAGTGCTCCTTGATTATCTGCAATTTCTGTTGTAGATGGTTGTTGTCCAATCACTATTTCTTGTGATTCTCCTTGGACTTGTTCTCCATCCTCAATGAGCAAGTCTAGAGATGTACACTCTTCAAGGCTTAGCTCTTTTAGCTTCAAACATGTTCCTGCAATACTAGAAAAACATGACAAGCATTCGTGAATCATGCTTGTCTCATCAAATACAATATGTATTGATTCTTCCACAACATGGGTCTTTTTGTCGAATATCCTATAAGCCTTGTTGTGGATAGTATATCCAACAAGTGTCCCCTCAAAACACTTTTCAGCAAATTTGGTTAGGTATGATTTTCCATTGTTTAGTACAAAACACTTGCTTTCAAAGATCTTAAAGTAGGATATATTTGGTTTTTTGCCCTTCATTAGTTCATAAGGAGTCTTCGTGTGATATTTTGTGATAGAAGCTCTATTATGCACATGGAAGCAATATTGACAACTTCTGCCCAGAAATATTCTAGTAGTGAAGAGTCACTTAGCATGGTTCTCCCAACTTCTATAAGAGTCCTATTTTTCCTCTCAGTAACTCCATTTTGTTGTGGGGTTATTGGAGAAGAAAATTCTTGAAGGATACCTTATTCTTTGCAGAAATTTTTCATGGGTTCAGACTGAAATTCTGTGCCATGGTCACTTCTAATTTTGACCACAGTACAGTTCTTCTTATTCTGAACTCACATGACAAAGGACACAAAGTTATCTAAGGTATCAGATTTTTACTTGAGGAAGAACACCCATGCATATCTAGAGAAGTCATCAACTATCATAAGGCTGTCTGTAATAAGGAGTACATATTTTTTCTTAGAGAAGCTTGCCACAAGCTTTCTTTCTATAAGAAGCTTGTCCGGCAAAGCCTTAGTGGCTCTTTCTTTTTGAACTATCACTTTGCTCTGAGCTTCATACTTATTTTGAACTACCATATATTGTTCATAGGTCATAATTATTATTTCTTTGGTTTTCTCATCTACTTGTTATTTGAATGGCTCAAGAATTTTTATTTCTTCAGCCTAAGATTTGACCATGGCTTTGCTCTTCTTTTGTTGTTTTAATAGAGCACCATACTTATTTATTAGATCATTATATTGATCTGCTAGTTGAGAATCACTCTCATTATAGCTTGATGAGTTTGCTTCTAATCCAGCATATGACTCAAGGTCATATCCAAAGTTAGATTGTGAGGCTTTAATATACCTTATCAGGATATGAATTATCCCGCTTCTCTTCATCAGTTAGGGAAATTATCCCATAACAGATCTCTTCTTCTGATTCACTGTCTAATAGTGATAGTGGTGCCCTTATGCACACCCTGACAGTAGGATAGTCAGCCTCCCACTCATCTTCCGAAAATGCAGTGAGCCCAATGTAGGCTTCCTCCTCAAATTCAGATGAGCTTGAGTCACACTCACTCAAGGTCTTGGGCTTCTTGGCAACAAAGCTATTCTCAGGCTTATTTCCTTTTTGAGACCTTTTCTCATTAGCTCTCCTTCCTTCTTTTCTTTTATCAGAACAGTCAACAATTGCATGACTTGGTCTGTTGCAATAATAACAAACAATGCCAGATATAAACTATTTATATTTTTAGGATCATACCTGTCCCTTTTGAGATTGCGCTTTGGCCTATCATTGATGTTATAGTTCTTCTTTGAGATGAAGGGGAGGGGGGGGGGGGGGGGGTCTATTTTTTCACTACCTCCTCTTGCTCAGCAGATTTTTGAACTGCCTAGAGAGCAAGGACAGTTCTCTATCTATAAGATCTGAATTTGAGGAGCAGTCCTCAGATTCTTCTTCTTCAGTAGCTCTCTCTTTGAGGGATGAGGAATCTTCTCTACTCCTCCTGGAGCTTTCAGCCTTAAAGGCTATAGATTTCTCCCTAGAATAGGATCTAGTGGATTCTTCTTCAGCCTTTCTTGTATTTAGCTGCAATTCATAGGATAGAAACTTGCCATACAAATTTTGAGGATATATGTTAGCCAAGTTCTCCATGTGCCTTATCACATAGATCTTAATGTCACATTCCTTATTGAGGGACCTCAAGAACTTGTTATTGAGATCATAGTTGGAGAACTCTCTCCCATAGTTCTTCATGCCATTGACTATCTTAAGGAACTTTTCATAACAGTCAGTAATTGATTCCATCTTCTCTTTACTGAAGGCCTCATATTCTTGGTTGAGGAAAGATTTTCTATCATCTCTCACTTCCTCAGTGCCCTCCATGTAGAAATTAGTGAATCCCATATTTCCTTTGCAGGTTCGTAGTGATCAGGTTTTGGAAAGTGGATTCATCTATCACTCACAATTATATTCTTGGCCCTTTTGCCCACGATGGCAAGAACTACTTCATCCTTGGTCATTTAAGTATATTTCTTCAGAACTTGCAAATTGGCATCAATGGTGGAGGCTTTCATGGGAAATGAAAGGCCCTTCATCAATAGTTATGAATATCCTTGGGTCAGAGGCTTCCATGAATAGTCTGACCATTTTCTTCCAAATTCCAAAATTATCTTTTCTACAGATAGTCAATTTCATGGAACTATGTTCCTTGTAGGTTTCTCTAGATGTCATGGTGAATAGACAGTATTTCCCTTATGAGGGTCTTGTTCAAGCTGTTAAGCCTTTTTGAACAACCTCCCTCCGATACCACTTGTAAGTTTATGGTAGTCTTGTCACCTAGAGGTGGTGAATAGATGTTGTCGCCTTTTTAAACACTTAATGCAGAATAATGAAAGTATACACGACAGACACACAATCACAAAAAATCCATAGCATAAACAAAGACAACTATAGTGGTTCCCCGAATTGGGCACGCCCACTTTCCACCTCCGTCTATCTAACCATGAGCTAGCCTCAGCAAACTCCAACCAAAACTCATATCCTCAGAACCTACAACTCAGAGACCAAGTCTCAGGCCATAGATACAAACACGGGATCCTACAACTCATTGTTTATCACTCCTTTAACTCATATTCAACTTGAATCCTACCTCAAAAACTGCACCAAGTTCCCTACGTTAGATCCAAACACAAGATCCTACACTCAGGTCTCAAAAAAACTTACACTCAGAATTCCTACAGAAGAAGAGATAATTGATTACAAAGATTCTTTAGACTTACTGATTTGCGGATTTCGTCACCTACCGTTTGCGGTAGCGATACCGACTGCGGTATCTCTCGACAATACAGGTCACGCCAATATTGCTCATGTCATTACAACTCACGATAATATGTAGTAAGTAATGCAATCGCTAGCGGTAGGACCTACCGCTCCTCGCTAGCTCTCGGCGATATACTTATCATCGGCTCTTCTTGTCGACAAAATGACTCAATGAAACAAAATGTGGAGACACCTCTTGCTTGCACTAAAAATCTTGCATTTTATCTGGCAATATACTATTATCATTTTATCATGATATGTTTGGATCCATTTGTTCGTTTCTGACTTATGGAGACACCTCTTGCTTTTACTAGAAAACTTGCATTTCTATTGTGTGCAATTTTGTTTATTGTTCAATTATTCACTAATACAATTGGCAATAACACCTATTGACAGGTAATAAACATTTGAAATAACTACTCTATTTTGCGTGTCTCCATATTTTTGTATTTCCTAGTGTTGAGCATATATGTTTATCTTCATAACTGATGCTTGTTGTTTCATTTAACATTTACTTTGCACAATCTTGCATCATTATTATTTGTGTATAGTACATATGATTAACCATGCTTTCTGTTACGTACATCATTGCATGTTATCAATCACAACTTATGAATGCTTGATGTCTTATGTATGCATGTATTTCATAATGTTTCTTGATTCTAAGATTGTCATGTATTTATCTTAGTAAAATAAAATAATCATTATTTCTATCACTTCTAGTTTCATAAATAAACATATTGGAACTCTATCTTTAATACGTGCGGTATAAACTCTATTTAATATTATGTATTGAAACTCAAATTTGATCACAAATGTCATATCAATGCATGTTATCATCTTGACTCATTTTTCTAGCATTACTATTTCGGATATATGCACTCCATTACTTATGCTAGTTTTCATTCATGATGTCATGCTATGATGTATCATTATCTGAGTGTTATCATGTTTTAAAATAATTTTATCTATGTTTTGTAAGTATATATGAACAATTATTCAAATGGCTTCAAAATTGACCATCATTACAATGATAATATTCTTAAATCTATCATGCATCATGTCATTATTTCTTTGTGAGGAGAAAATCCCTCTTATTTAGTTTTATAGATGGATAAAATCTCCCTAGTTAATACAGTTGAAGGAAATGCTATTGAAGAATGCTACCAAACTGTATAAGGTAGTGATGAAGAATAACTAGCAATTCAGGCAGACAAGGTAGCTGAACCCACCCAAGTAATCATTATAGAATGGTTATAAAAAATTGCAGTAGATGAAGCCCTAGAGGTTAATGTTATTGTAGCGACTACAGATGAAGGCAATGGAGTAATCCTTCCAACACAGCTCCCTGTAGCTTACAGATACTTTAAGGACCACCCCTACATCAAGTTATTAGAAACCTGTAGGACCGAATGAATACAAGGGCATGTACACCTAATGAAATTCTTTTCTTTAGTTTTATTTCATAGGTGGAACCCAAAATATTTGAAGAAGCAAGCAATGATCCATAGTGGTTCATTACTCTGCTAGAAGAGTTGGAACAGTTTAAAAGACAACAAGTATGGAGGCTTGCAGAGAAGCCAAAGCCCATCTTATAATTTGTACCAAATGGGTCTACAAAAATAAACTAGACCCTAATGGTGTATTTATAAGAAACAAGATTAGACTTGTTTCTCAAGTCTATAAGCAAGAGAGAAGGATTGATTATGATAAAACCTTTGATCATGTTGTTAGGCTTGAAACAATAAGACTTTTCTTAGCTTATGAAGCACACCATGGTATCAAGGTATTCCAGATGGATGTCAATAGTGCATTCCTTTAATGGTTAGCTCTAAGAGGAAGTGTATGCTACACAACCCCAAAGGTTTCATCTCATCCACTCACCCCTCCAATATCTATATGCTAGATAAATCTCTCTATGGTCTCATGAAAGCACCTAGAGCTTGGTGTGAGTCCATATCCACCATTCTCTTAAAGAAACACATTATTAGGGGACAAGTGGATAAGACTATATTCAATGGGAAGAATACAGACACGTTTTTAATTGTAAAAATCCATGTGGATGACATAATATTTGGTAGATTAGATAATAAATTTTGCACTAAGTTTGCTAAACATATAAAAACAAATTTTAAATAAGCAACATGTGAGAATTAACATGCTTCTTAGGTCCTTAAGTAAAGCTGTCAAATGAAGGCATCTTCATTGGCCAATCTAATTATACTAGGAAATCCTAAATAAATTAGGAATAGAATGTGCTTTACCTCTTAATATCCCCATGACAATTATTGTTGTTAATGATAATGATGAAATTGTAAACCTATAGATTCCAAACTCTATAGGGGTATCAATATCTCATTTCCTTATCTTATAGTAAGTTGACCAAACATCATGTACTCCAAGTGTGTGTGTGTGTGACAGAATCCAAGTTTCACTTAAGGAGTCACATCTCACCCATATGATGAGAATTTTTAGGTACTTAAAGGGCACACTCGGACATGGCCTTTAGTATCCTAAAGAGTCTGGGTTTACTCTAACAGGTTATTTAGATACAGATTATGTAGGGTGCAAGATAGATAGAAAAAGAACATTTGGCACATGCCTATTTCAGGCTCTCGACTAGTGACTTAGAGCAACAAGAAGCAAAGCACTATCTCCGCATCCACTATTAAAGATGAGTACAATACTGTTGAAAGCTGTTGTGCACAACTCGTCTAGATCAAAAGCTACATGTAGGACTAGGACTATGGGTATGATTTTTCCAATATCCCCATATATTATGACAATACTATTGCAATATTTATTTCCTACGATCCTGCACTATAGAGTAGGATCAAGCATATTGAGATAAGACATCACTTGAAAAGGGATCATGTGGAAAAAGGCTAGCATGCCCATTAAATTTACCAACAGATAAACAAATTGTTGACATTCTCAGTAAGCCCATGGATGAAATGAAGCTTAATTGTTTTATTAACTTGCTTGATATGCTTGACATTATATAATAGTAGACTAAGAAAACAAGTGTCCATATGTAACCTTATATATTCCTCGAATTACATTGAATTCTCTAAAATGACTAAACTTAAACAACTATAGTAAGTCACATTATAACAAAGTAACATAACCTAATTACATAATGCTCAATGGCAGTCTTTCATAATAACTTTAGGAGACATACCCAAAAATTCTGTAGAAAACTCTCTTTGTTCATAATCACAGAGCTTTCAACCTACAATTGTTGAGTAATGATTGCTAAATGCATCGTCAATTGATTTATTTTCTATAAAACTCCTATTTTGTCAAGTAGTCAACAATAAATGATCGATCATGTTCATGATTGTTAACTGCTAATCTCATTTATGAACATTTTTGTCTCTTCAATTTCTCAACTTATTCGTTGATCGCTTACTATTGATCACTGATCATGTGACTATAGCTCATTCAATGATGAGCGATCTACGTTATTATAAAGTGACCTTGCTTACCCAGAAATCGATGATCCATCCATGGAGACCAAAGAAACCCGGGCGGTCTCAGTACCTTCTGGGTGTTATCAACATACCAGGCGGTCTCAGCTTCCTGGGTGGTCTCAGCATCCCGGGTGGTCTCAACATCCCGGGTGGTCTCAGCGTCCATGGTGGTCTCAGCGTCCCAGGCGGTCTCAGCGTCTCGGGGGGTCTCAGCATCCCGAGCAGTCACTGTGTCCCTAGCGGTCTCAGCATCCTGAGCAGTCTCAGCGTTCCGGCAGGTCTCAGCATCTCGGGTGGTCTTAGCATCCTGGGAAGTCTTAGTATCCCGGGAGGTCTCAACAGTCCAGTCGATGAAATAACTAGCAACCGTCAATCACTATTTTTGTAGACCGCCCAGACCACCTATCTCATCTTCCGCAAAACCTCCAAGGCACAGGAGGTCAGCATCCAACAAGATCGCACGACCACATAAACTCATGTACCCCGGGCAGCCCATTATTCATGGACCTGCCCATTTGGGTAGGCCCCCGCGTCTATAAATAGAGGGGCAAGAGTACCAGAAACAAGACTTCGGGGAGTTTCTAGCCCCCAGCTTGTGACTTGAGCGGTCTCAAATTATCAGACCGTCGTGACCTCGGTCTTGCGTTTGCCAGGCGGTCTCGCCTCTACCGGGTGATCTCACCCCTGTCAGCGGTCTCAACCCTGCCAGGCGGTCTCCCTCAGCGACCTTAGTGTCTTCGGTGATCTGAGCGATCTCGGCGACCTGAGCGACCTTCTTCCAAATCACCAGCTCTTTTCTTTCAAGATCTGTATTGTTTTAATTTCATGTATTTGAATGTAACATCAGTCGTAACATTGGTTTTATATCAATATCATTGCCCTCCGTAAGAGAGGCATTCACCGCGGCGGGTAGATCTGGTCTCTCCGCTTGCTCGTGGCCATCTCTTTTCTCCCTCTCTCAATCCTTCACTCATGGCTCAAAGTAACCGGCTACTCAACAGTTACCCTATTATCCTTCAGCTTGAGCATGTGTGGACTTGGTACATTTTTGGTTCAAAAAACATGCAAGATTTAGATTTTGAGTAGTCGATGAACAAGCAGTCACAATGGAGATATCAGGGGCTCAAGCTAATTCAAATGATGCACTTACTCTGGAAGCTCTTGAGCTCCGCATAGATCTTCATCTGATACAAATTTGCAAAGAGACATTTCAATAGCTGGAGAAATCTCACCAGCAGTTGGATTCGATTAACCAAGCTCTAATCACGATCACTCAGCAACTACCTCCTCAAAACGAAACAACTACAACTCCTCTTCCTGCTATTTATCTCCCAACTCTTCCCGTTCAAATCGAGGAGGAAGAGCCATCTCCCTTCGCTAATAAAATTTGTCAGGAGCCAGTTCCCAATGGCTTTTGGGAGCCTCATTTGCCAGTTTTATCAGGAAGAGAAGATCCAGTCAGCCATATTCAAGCTTTCGAATCTACTATCTCTTTGAGGACTATCTCGGATAGGGTCAAATGCAAATTATTAGTCACATCCTTTGACGATCAAGCTAGAGAATGGCTCTATAAGTTGTCGCATCAATCAATTACTTGCTTTGCTGATCTTTGAAGAGAACTTCTCTTGAGGTTTGCAACCTCAAGGAAGCGTAAGAGAGGCCCGACATCACTTTTTCAGATCAAGCAAGGGGATAATGAAACTCTTGCTCACTAGATTGACAGATTTCAAAAGGAAATACTTGAAATTGTTTACTAATCAGGGCTTATATCGAATCGCCTCAATACATGGGTTACAGGAAGGTCTTCTCAAAATTGAAGTCAGCCGAAATGAACCCAGGACTTGTGGAAATCTTATTAGCATAACAAACCAATTTATCGAAGCAGAGGCAGTAAATCCTAATTTTGCCTCTTCTTTGAATTGAAGGACCCAACCACGACAAAGGAATTCATATCACCGGATCCATCCTTGTCACAAAATATTCTGCGAGATAAAGTCTTTAGATCTTACTCCTCTCCTTAGAATATACCTACTCAACTTCTGCAGTCAGATGCATCACCTGAATTTTTGAATGCCTGTCCTATTCGGTCTTACAATCCAAGAACACTTGAATTCGAAAATTATCTAGAAATGTATACTCAGCTTAATATTCCCATGGAAGAATTTCTTCTCATTATTCAAGATATGACGGAGTTTAGAATTCCCCTCCCTATGAGATCAAAGCTAAGAATCCTCATGGTGAACTCTTCTGCAAATATAACTTAGATATTGGTCATTATACATAATATTGCCACACTCTTTGGAAGCTGGTAGATGAACTATGGAAAGCATGAAAATTATAAGACTACCTTGCTCGATAATCTGATGATGATCATTCCTCCAACGGAGATAATGTTACAAAGAAAAGAATTTCTCACTCTGTAAGAGATGTGCATAGGGTAGAGATGAGATAGAATTTCATTTTGTTGGATCTTGAGGCACCCTTAGAGGGGGGAGGGGGGAGGGGGGTGAATAAGAGTTTTAGAAAACTTTAAGTTTTTATAGAAAACTTTTGATATTTTATTTTAATAAGAGTGAATCAAAAACAAAGAGTAGTAAATCAATTTTATTAAATAGAAAAAGACATGATTATCATTAATAAAATTTGGTTACAAAATCTGATTTCTATGACGCTAGAAATCCCATGCGAAATATGAAATACTCTTTTTGTTTTCTATACTGACTCTTCTCACTAAGAACCGGTTGGCTTTAGTTGATCTCTCCCTAGATACGACCTCAAGCCGCTCTAGCCTTTCTATCCCCTGAAAGGCCTTGAGCACCCCCTAGATCTACTCCCTAGAACTAATCGCCAACACGAGGCGAATTCCTCCATAAGTCCTACCTAGACCTAGTCCCCAACACGAGGCGAATTTACTCCACGATTATAATAAAAGGGTTACAAACAAAAATACAAAAACACAAATAAAAACTCCATAAGAAGAATTCTGGAGATGACGATGGCTCGTTGAATATCGTCGAAGTCAAAGCATGCATTCTTTGCATTGTGTAAGCTTTGATCTGATCCTCCTTGAACTCTTCTCTTGAATTTGTTTGGGAGATGGTGGTCTGGTAAAATATGGCCCTTGAAGAGTTTCAGAAGTGTTGGAATAGGGTACTATATGATCAGTTGTTGAAGAAGACGAAATTCACTAATTTTTAGGACTAGAACCTAATGCCGACGTTAAGGCTAACGCATGGCCTTGACCCATTATAGAAATATTTTGATGGATCGGATCTTCAAAACAGCAAGGAGATACTGCACTTTAGGAAACATTCATTTTAGGCAACCCTAACGCTGGCGTTGAGGCTAACGCTGACGTTGAGGCTAACGCTAGCGTTGACGCTAACGCTGGCGTTAGGTCAGAGTATTCCTAAAGTGCTCCTTCAATCACGACAGCTTCCCTCCTTTCCACATTTGTCTTGGTGGGAACGGGAGTCAACGCCGATGTTAAGTCCTAATGCGTGGCGTTAGACATCATGATACTTTTCAGCTTGTGGGCAGGTCCAGACTAATAATGTAGCATCCTAGTGTCATATCTGTTCAAGCCTGCATACTAAAAACACAATGACAACCATGATCAAATACAAGCAGGGTTTGTTATTCTCAAATCAAAGGGTTTGGAAAACCATGTTTCAACAATCTCCCCATTTTTATAATAACAAATCCAATAGAGATAAATTAGATTCATATATAAGAGAGATGTGTTTTTATAAGGATATATGACACTAAGAAATATAGAGGCATTAATAAGACTTATAGATTGTTAAATTATGCTCCCCCTACTTAAGTGCCCCCCTTAGTGTATGCTCCCATAGACTAGATGTATGCTCCCCCTTAATCTAGTGAATCCTACTCCTTCAATCATTATGATTTATCATTTTATTCTCCCCCTTTTGTTATTAACAAAAGTGGGTGGAGTGAAACAAAACTAGAAGAGAGAATACAAAAGTTGGGACATAACTAAGAGAGGATTAAGAGTTTTGTTTAGACACAAAGTAATTCGTGATCGAGCGAAGGGAGAGAGTAGCACAACGAAGAGGGGATATGATAAGCGTGAAATAACAACATTGCATGTTTTTAACCAAAGTAATTCTACCTCTTGTTGTTCAAAGAATTAAAAATAAAATACTTGCTAAAAAAGATTCAATATAGTTTGACAAGCACAAGTGAAGAAAAGATATTTAAAAATTATCATGATAGGGCATTGTAAACGAAATACATGATCAAATTAGAAATGCGGAAAACAAAAACAAAACAATTAAGAGTAGTATTTT
This sequence comes from Dactylorhiza incarnata, assembly GCA_033032865.1. Classification (NCBI taxonomy): domain Eukaryota; kingdom Viridiplantae; phylum Streptophyta; class Magnoliopsida; order Asparagales; family Orchidaceae; genus Dactylorhiza; species Dactylorhiza incarnata. Next base: position 9,914,786 of record JAWHQI010000068.1, read on the forward strand.
TGTTATAGTTTGACCATTCCAACAATATGTCTAGACTCTTCACATTTGAACATTAACTTTGGAAATTTTCATAACAAATAGGCAAGCATAATTTAACATATTCAAAAGGATAAGAACTACAATGTAACAAATTCGTTTTTCAAGTAAAGAAAACATTGTAGAAGTCATGCATTTTAATCTAGTGCTTTTACTTAAGTGTTTAGAGAATTATGTAATTTTGCATTATGATCCAATTCTCATGAGTAGAACCTTTATGAAAAACAATGATGTGTGCATAAGGTGCTTTGATAAAAGTATACAAGTGAAATAATCAAAACACATGACATATGTAATGAAATAGTAACAACAATATTAAGATTGTAATCATATAATTACTTTCACACATCAAATTTAGAATAAAATTTCAAGGAACATTTTATGACTACAACTACCATGGTGCTTCGCACACATAATGCTCGTTAAGATTTATCAGGGATCAAAGTATTGCTTGGAGGATAACATAAGCATTTTTATAATTAATAAATTTTTTATGTTTGATGATCCGGTGTACAAATAGAAGTGATGAAATAAAATTGTGTTTGCACAAGACACTTTACAATTCTTTCCAAGGTGCTCAACCTCACAATGCTCAGTAAAACTTATCAGTAGGGTGGGTAGTTCTTGGTGGAGTTATCTTTGGCATTTTAATTCATATTTTTGTAATTTTGGGCCAAAAGGTCTCCGAATTCACCTGTTTTTGCAAACACTAAGAATATTGATATAACACTTCTATATGTGCAAGAAATTTAATGTTTGAAAGATGGTGTAGGTAAGTTAGACATACAACTTAATATGTTAAAACTATTACACCGCACAATCATGCAAGACTAAGATTATGAGCACATGTAGATTACCAAAATAGTGAGTGAATGAATTATTGATTCACATAAAACATTACTCATACATAGAGGCATGCCAGGAAATCATACACAATTTTCTATAGACAATTTCATTGCACATAATAAGATTAAGGTCAAGGCATGACAAGATAGAACAATGTTTAGGAAAGTTGAAATTTAAATAAGACATTGAAGGCAATCTTTGTGTGTATGCCAAAATCAATTTTGACCATTTGAAACAAAATAACTAAGATGTTTGCTCTTGTGAAGTCTTATAGTCAAACCATAATTTTGTAAGTATTTAAAACAAAACAAATGAAAAGTATATTTTTGAGCATTTTGGAGGTTTGAATTTTTCTTTTGTATTTGGGAATAAAAACTAACAAATTAATAACAGAATAATTTCAAAGCAGAGAAAAGAAACTGAGAAAATGCATTAGAAAAATACTTGAAATAGGTTAGAAAAAATAGAATTTCAATTTGGTCAAGATAGCTAACGCCTGACATTTTTTAATGTTTTTGAAAAAGAATTCATTGGAAGAGAATGTATGTATATAGACCTTCTTAGTGTAGAAATTTCAGAGAATTTGGAGAGGATTAGAATGCTATTTAAGCATGTTTTTTGTAGTTTTAAAATGGTTTTTATATTTGTTTTTGATTTTTCTGGCAACTAAAAAGTAATTATGATGTAAACACAAATATATATAAGTATATAAATGAATAGGCAGAAAGAATTGTTATGTTCAGAGATAAATGCTAAAGCAAGGCGTTATTGATAACGCCAAGCGTTAGTGCTTTTTAGTTAAATTTTGATGATGGTGATGCAGATAGATTCATGTTTTAAGATATATGATAATTTCTTTTTAGTTATTGCAGGAGAATGCCTGAGTCTATAATTACTTTTGATCATTGTGACACTTTTGTTGGACTTAGCAATTTAAAGTGGATCTTGGACTTCCCGAGGTCTACCCTGTGAAGGGTTCACATCGGTACTAGGAGATATGACGGGATGACATCCGAAACCTCCCTTTCTCAAGATATTTAGGCGTTCTTGGTTTCTTCCCAAACTAAAAATTTATAGACTCAATTTGATATATCTAAGACTCCCAATTCTAGTCTAACCATGTTGAAACGAGCATCGGGGAGAGTTTTTGTGAATATGTCTGCAAGTTGGGATTCTGTGCCTATGAAGCTAACTCTCACATGTTCTTTCTTAATATGATCCCTAATGAAATGATGATGCACATCTATGTGTTTGGATCATGATTGATGAATGAGATTGTTTGTTAGATCTAATGCACTTTTGTTGTCACATTTTAGTTCAATATTATTTAGATGCACCCCAAAGTCTTCTTGTGTTTGACTCATCCAAATGGCTTGTGCACAACAACTTCCTAGAGCGACATATTCAACCTTAGTGGTGGAGTGTGCAATAGAATTATGTTTCCTACTCGACCAAGCAACTAGTGAGGGGCCTAAGACGTGACATGTACCACTTGTGCTTTTATGATCTAGTGAACTCCAAGCATAATCAAAGTCGGAATATCCATGTAAAATAAATGAATCGTTATAAGGATACCATAGGCCTATATTAGATGATCCGATTAAATATCTAAAAATTTGTTTGACCGCTTTTAAATGAGATTCATTAGGATTAGCTTGCAATCTAGCACATAAGCAAACAACAAACATAATATCGGGTCTAGACGGACTTAGATATAATAACGACCCTATCATTCCTCTATATAGAGTTTGATCAATAGATATTCCGGCTTTATCTTTTCCTAATTTTAGAGAGGCACTCAAATGTGAGTGGAGACTTGTTTTAAATTTTCAAATCCAAATCTTTTTAACATGTCATGAACATATTTTGATTGATTTATAAATATTCCATCATTTCTTTATTTGATTTGAAAACCAGGAAAATAAGTAAGTTCGCCTACCAAGCTCATTTCAAATTCTTTTTGCATCACACTAACAACTTCATTACATAATTTATCATTAGGTTCTAAAAAAATTTTGTCATATACATAAATTTGTAATATGATTAGATCATTATTAACATGTTTGATAAAAAGTGTATTATCGGCACACGTCCCATTACATAATCATGTTTAAAAAAAATGAAGTTAATCTTTCATACCACGCACGAGGCGTTTGTTTTATACCACATAATGCTTTATCTAATTTAATAACATGATTAGGGTAATTTTCAAGTTCTCCTCCATGATCCGATCTAATGCACTTAATTTTTAATTCTAATTCATTTTGAATGTGATTGCATATTTTTGTAAATTCTGAAAAAGCATCGGATTTGGAGGCAAGAAATGTAAGACCCCCCTCCCGGAACACAAAACACGGCTGAGGGGAGTCCTATGCCCAGGACAGCCTCCTTGTGTAAGTGCCAGTGCATGGGCTAGCCGCTTCCACAAGACGCCTATCCTGCCGGCTATTCTCAAATATCATCATGCCAACCCATCAATAATAGAAAAAAAACAACAAAAGTAATATTCACAAATAAGTAAAAGTGTCCAAAAGAATAGGTAGCTACAAAGCTCCTGCAAAATATCAGAGTACACAAATTTTCCCTAAGGCTACATTTCAAAACACTCGCTCACATCTGTCACTGATGGTAGTGAAGGTATCATAGTTTCAGGCCCTGTCGCCCTTGTTGGAACATGGTCTTCCGCATCTCTTAGGTTTGAGAATAACAAATCATATGTGTATTTGATCTTGTGTGTTTAAGTGTGCAGGAAAAGAAGTCCACATGACTCAAGGATAACATAAGAATGTTGCGCCAAAATTTGAAGCCAAAATTCCAACATGCCCGCTAGCACCAGCGCTAGCGCTAGCGCAGGCGCTAGCACTAGCGCAGGCGCTAGCACTGATTTGAGAAAATTTTGGAAACAGTTAAGGAAGGTGCAAGCGCCAGGCAATAACAGCTAATGCAGGCGGTAGCAGCTAGCGCAGGCGGTATCTACTAGTGCAGGCGGTAGCGCAAAGCAATAGAGGAAGGCGGCTGGCTTGCTTAAAATGAAGGATTCTCACGCGGAGAATATTGCCTAATCTGGGATAGCGCCTGCGGTAGCGATAGCGCAGGCCTAGCTCCAAGGCTATAAAAAGGACCCATTGGCTCCGTCTTCCTCATCCTCTCCTACTCCAAAATTCCAGAGCTTTCGTGCCACAACATATAGAGGAAGGTTCAGAGAGATACTCTCATAAATCCATCAAGGCTTAAGGAGATCCGTGGAGAAGATTTCAACACGCGTCATCATCATGACGAAAGTCGCATCGACTATGATCATACTCTGCAGGTCTTCGTCTACTTCTCCAAGAGATCCACATAGAGGGAGTTTTTATATTATTGTCTTTTTATTTCACATCTTTTCCTGTAATCGTTTAGTAAACTCGCCTCATGTTGGCGACTAGGTCTGGGTAGGACTTAGGGCAGAAATTCGCCTCGTGTTGGCGATTAGGTCTAGGGTGTAGGTCTAGGGGGTGCTCGAGTCCATATCCAGGGAAGGGTTGGCTAGAGCGGCGTGAGGCCGTATCTGGGTAAGGATCGGCTAAAGCCAAATGGTTCGTGGGGATATGAGTCGGTATAGAAAATAAAAAGAGTTTTTCATATTTCGCTTTGATTTCTGGCGTCATTGAAATCAAAATTTTGTAATCAATTTTATTATTAATAATCATGTCTCTCTTTGTGTAATAAAATTGATTTGTTCTTCATTTCTCTAAATTGTTTATTATCTTCTCCTTTATTATAAAACAATTTAGATCTTTATTCAAAATCACTATTTTGATCTCTTATCATAAGCAAGTATTTCAAAATATAATATAAGTATTTAAAACCCTTATTCACCCCCCTCTAAGGGCGCCTACAGATCCAACAAGTGGTATCAGAGCGGTTTTATTCCAATCGGCTTAACAACCAGGAATAATGGCGTCTCATGATCTCGCTTCTATTAGTGGGGTAAATTTTTATGAAGAAGAAAAATCTCTTAAACCACCTTTATTCGATGGGAGAAATTATAAAGGGTGGAAATTTTTAATGGAAAAGTTTATTAAAAATTTAGATATCAATGCATGGGATATAGCAATAGTTAGACCAGCGGATGAATCAAATAAACAGGAACGTCATCTAAATGCAAAAGCTTTAAATTGTATTTTCTGTGCTTTATCTCACGAAATTTCAAAATTTATATATTGTTTTTCTAGTGCATACAAAGTATGGAAATTTCTTGAAGAAATGTATGATTCTCCATCTACAGGTATGGAACAAATGCAAGAAGTGGAGAACATACAAGATTGCACATCAAATGGAAAAGAAGATATCCCATCTTTGGAAGAGGAATGCCAAATAGATGAAGACAACAAAGAAAATTCGTGCTCAAATCTCACAGCATCCAAAAGCACTGTAAGGAAATCAAATCATCTTATTGTTTGCAATTCTATTTCTACTTTACAATTGCTACAAATTACAAAGGGCAAAATTAAGAAATTAAAAAATGCGAATTGCAAATTGCGCTTAGAAAATAAAAATTTAAAAGCAAAAGTTAAAGTAGAATAAAAATCTGATTTATCTTGCTTTACAAGTTTATATGATGAGAATATTTATGCGGTGCAATGCAGTGAATGTATGTATGATGACTCACCCATGATTTACGCATGCACTCTGATTTGCTATGTCGACATAGACTTGTACTTCCCGCTTTTTGAGGGTAGCTAACTACTCAGGTATCTCACGCCATGGCCAGACGGGGATAGTGGAATGGGCTTCTCCACTACTAGGTGGGTATGCACACTACCAGACCTAGGCCTTACATACGCCTCAACGCTAAGAACACATCAGCGGAGCCCCTGCGTAATCTTGCTCGCCAAACTTGCTGAGTTTTATGACGCGGAAGGGGTCTGGGGAAGTAAGCACCAATGGACCATATCCAACCGGTTCTTGATCTATCTGCCAGCTCCCGTTGGTGTGACGACCAACGAGCCCGTAGATCCGCTATAAGTAATCCTCCAATAAGGATCATTATGCAATCGTGTGAAACTATGCACGCCCAAGTAATTTTCCATGCTCAACCCGTGCTATCAAGAACCCAAGAACTCCCAACCAAGTCCATAACACATATTAATATTACAAGTTTCAATGAAGCTACTTAGCATACAAGGACCTACCAACCAGGTCCTTAAAATAACACCTTAGGATATAACCATATCCTATAATCCTCACCAAACCATCACTGGTACCCATATCGAGTTGTCATAACTCTTGTGCAATTGTACGTTTATGAAAGGGAAATACAATCTTTGATCCTATAGGACTACTTGTGCATGTAATGTCTGTTTTGAGTTCACTATACAAATCAGCCCATACACATTAACCACACCACCCCTCGTGCTCGACTCACAACCTGGTTTGAACACAATTGAATTCCTAAGAATCATTTGATCATGCTTAGTCAATACCAAACATCTCACGCCCGTTCTCTGTAAGGATCATCAACCATAATTTCTACTAAGTGGTTATCACAAATCTAACTCTCTATTAGATTACCAAGTGATATATGTACAGATTTATGCACGTTTCCAAAATTCTTGTCTAATTGATCAACTTAATATTTTATTTCAGCATAATAAATTATAACCACATATTTAATTCATGACTCATTTCAAAACCAGATCATCTGAAACCTCTACCATAGATCATAAATATGGCTTGAATCATTCCTACCAAAATTCGGTCTCATTGTATTACACAATACTTATTTATAGTACTTAACCATTAAATCTATGGCTAATATGTTTCCAAAAATTCTGAAATTAAACAAGAGTGGTGAAAATATCATCAGATACATCTGTACCAAGTTTTGTAAGCATCCGTTAAGTATCTTAGGTAAAATCAGTAACACATTTAAAATCTGTACTTATTAACCAGTGTTTACTAAAATAGGATTCTTGGAAGCTCCAAACCACCAAAAATAATGTACCACCACATTCTGAAATGGTATGTTGAGCCCAAGGTCCATATCTAAGCCTAACCTATCTAAAATTGGGTTTGAACCCAACAGAGTAAATATTGACAGTAAGCTGTCCTGCACATAAATCAGATCATTTTCTGTACATCCATTTTCAATTTTACTTTGTCGGAGCTACAAAACTCCCCTGAAAACACACAACCACTCGTTGGAAAGGTCTTTCTGTGGTCTACAACTTTCATGTTGAGCACAAGACCTGAATGTAGCAGGATCATGCCGAAAAATAGGCTTGAAGTCCGACACGTGCAGAAAACAGGTTTTCCCCATTTTATTAAGTTTGCACGGATCTCAAGATAGATGAACAACATCTGTTCCTCTTTTTCCTCCAGCACTCCTACATACTATTTCACCTTCTCACCTCCAATAGTCCCTCATTAGACCACCAAGTTTCACAAAATTAGTTCCTACTACTTCGTGTTCAAGAGAGGACTTGATTGAAGATATTTTCTCGGCGAACGACGTCGTAGAACAGAAGTTCTAGCGTGCTCTCATCCTAGAAATATCCATTAAATTCACCACGGTCAATCTCATTTGAGCCGACATCTCTCCTAAATCAGATCTAAAGATCTAGCACCAAGGGAGAGGGGGCGGAAGTCACCTGATTTCCATCCATGGAGTGGGTTTGTCTTCTTGGCGGCATGGTGGTGGTCGGCCAAGCTCCAAGCCTTCTCCCTAGCCTTGTTCTATCAAGCAAGGTTGCTGGTTAGTTTCTTTAGGTGCGAAGAAGAGGAAGAAGAAATGATCAGCCTTTGGATGAGGGATGAAGTTCAAGGTTAAAGGTGGAGAGAGAAAATGGAGGCTGATTTGACTAGAATTAATGGTAAAAACTCTTCCCATGCTTTGGATTGGACAGTCCATCCATGTGTCATCATCTTATTGGTCTAAGCCACCACCCAAATTTGAAATAAGAATGGATAAGATAACACCGCCGTACATATTTTTTTGAAGCCTACCGCCAGCGGTATCGCTAGCCCCAGCGCTAGCCTATCGGTGAGATCTTTGAGAAACCACCCTCTTTTCGATGACAAGGTACCCCTCTCGATGACACTTTAGGCCACACCATTTTGAAGTCTACCGTCGGTGCTACCGCTATCGTCCAACGCATGCTTATCGATGATATCTTCGAGAAACCAAGTCCTTTTTGATGAGATGATACCCCTTCTCGACGACAAGGTACCCATATCGTTTTGACGGCTACCGCCGATGCTACCGCTACCGCTACCGCCCAACGCTAGCTTATCGACGATATCTTCGAGAAACTAAGTCCTTTTCGATGACATGATACCCCTTCTTGATGACAAGGTACCCATATCGTTTTGAAAGCTTCCGCCGGCGCTATCACTACCGCCGGCGCTAGCTCTCTTTTATAATTCTCCTCTTATTTCTTACCTTAGGGAGTGGGTACGCTACCCCCCACCCTTGTTGACCATGAATCAAACCTGACCTCCTCAGGGTCCTAGGACTTCTACCGAGTCTAAGGCAACTCCCGGTTACACAAAACACACAGGAGGGGCCTAGCGCGAATTGGGATGTTACAAATCCAATAAATTAAAAATTAATTTCGTCCCCGAAATTTGAGTTTGGGGATACGGGTGTAGAAATACAAAGTATGATAAACTAGTTTAGGACAAACCTTGGGGAAATAACCCCGGGTATCGTTGTTGCTTGAGGTCCATTGGCTCCCAAGTGTATTCCTTCTTCCCATAGTTGGACCACAGGACCTTTACCAATGGAACACTCTTTTGTTGCAGCTTCCGGATCTCGGTATCTACTATCCGTAGGGGCTCCAGCTGAATTGATCTATCAGTTGCTATAGGGCTTGATGTAGTTATGACATATTGTTCAGGGCAAAGTAACGCTCTTCGCAGGGAGGATACATGGAAAATGTCATGCAAATTCTCCAATTCGGTGGTAGCTCCAACCAATAAGGTAAGGGGCCGATCCGCTCCAAGACAGTATAAGGTCCCATATAACGAGGGCTGAGCTTCTTCCTTCCCTGGACACAAGATATACCATGCGTTGGTCTGATCTTCAAGAAACCTTGATCCCCTACCTGGAACTCCACCATTCGGTGTCTCGCATCATAGAAATTTGCATGTCGGCTCTGTGCCTCGAGCATACAATCCGAATCAGCCAGATCATCGCATCCATATCGTCAATATATTCCATCCCCAGTGCCATCGGATCCTCATCCTGGATCCAAGATAGAGGCGTCCTGCACCTCCTTCTGTACAGTGCCTCATAAGGAGCCATTCCAATGCTTGCTTGATGGCTATTATTATAAGAAAAATCCACTAAGGGTAGAAGTCTCTCCCACGGTTCTCCCCGGTCCAAGACACATAACCGCAATAGGTCCTCCATCGTCCTGATAGTCCTTTCAGACTGGTCGTTGGTCTAAGGATGGAAGGATGTGCTGAAAGTTAGCCGAGAGCCCAAATATGCCCGTACTGCCCTCCACTCCCTGGAGGTAAAATGACCATCTTGATCTGAAATGATAGTTTTGGGCACCCCATGATATCGTACAAACTGCTCCACAAAGAGGCGCACCAAAAAATCAACGTGTGTATCCTTCCGGATCGGAATAAACCTGGCGACCTTCGTTAACCGATCTACAATCACCTATATAGAGTCACTTCTGGAGCGGGAGCGAGGCAGACCGTGTACAAAATCCTTGGATATATCTTCAAACATCCACTCAGGAATAGGAAATGACTATAACAAACCACCAGGGCTTTTACAATCTGCCTTCACTTTCTGGCATGACTCATAATGTGCAACGAAATGAGTGACATCCCTCTTCATTCCCGGCCAAAACATTGTCCTCCGTAGATCAGTATAAATCTTAATGATTCCGGGATGCACCGAACACTTGGTACAATGAGCCTCTCTCAATATATCTTCCTGGAGTCCTCCTCCTATGGGTATATATACTCTCCCATGTAAATGAACGAGGTACTCCTGTACTATGTACTCCTCTATTGAACCAGTCTCCGCCGCTCAAAATATAGGGTCCAGGGCAGCATCCTTTCTTTGCTCGGCTCGGATGCGATCACGTATATCAAAAATTATGCTCATAGTGGCGACGTACTCAGCGTACACCTCTGGATCGGACCTAGATACAAGCGTAATCTGCATCTCCTCAGGCATCTTGGCCAACTCCATGGCCATCAATCGGGACTCCGAGCTGGATGTGGGTTCCCTTCAACTTAACGCATCGTCCACCGAGTTTGCCTTCCCTGGGTGATAGTTTAGCGTATACTCATAATCTCACAAGAACTCAATCCACCGCCGCTGCCTCTGATTCAGATCCTTCTGTGTGTGTATATATTTGAGGTTCTTGTGATATGAAAATATCTCAAAGTGGATGCCATATAATTAATGCCTCTAGATTTTCAAGGCGTAGACCACTGCTCCAAGCTCCAGGTCATGCACCGGATAGTTCTCTTCGTGCTTCTTTAGCTGCCTAGAAGCATAAGAAATTACATGTCCGTGATGCATCAGTACAACACCCATCCCATGATATGAGGCATCTGTATAAATCTGGAATCCTTCCATCCCAGATGGAAGGGCAAGGATTGGGGTTGAGGTGAGGTGATCCTTCAGCTCCTGGAACGCGGCCTCACTCTTGGGTGCCCATACAAAAGGAACATCCTTCTTAGTCAAGGTGGTGAGGGGAAGAGCAATCTTCGAGAAACCCTTGACAAACTTGCAGTAGTAACCAGCAAGTCCTAAGAAATTGTGCATATCCACTGTCGACTTCAAAGGCGACCATTCCTTTACAACTCATACCTTGGTAGGGCCCACTGCTAAACCTGCTCCACTGATGACATGACCAAAGAAAGCGACTTCCTAGAGCCAGAATTGGCACTTACTAAACTTTTCAAATAAGCTGTGTTCCCTTAGCTTCCCCATAACAAGTGTTAAATGATGTGCATGATTTTCCTTGGTCCTTGAGTAGACCAGAATGTCATCAATAAAAACTATCATGAAGACATCCATGTACAGTTCGAATACTCAATTCATCAAGATCATGAAAGCGGCGGGGGTATTCGTGAGTCCGAATGGCATGCCAGTAAACTCATATAGACCATACCTCAAACTAAAGGCGGTCTTCGAGATATCCTCCTCTTGGATTCACATCTTATAATAACCCGAGCACAAATCAAGTTTCGAGAACCAGTGCGCTCCTTCAAGCTGATCAAAGAGCTCATCAATCCTGGGCAGTGGCTAGGTGCTCCGAACTGTCAGCCGATTGAGCTCTCGATAATCTATACATAGTCAGAGCGAACCGCCCGTGTTCTTCACGAATAAAACTGGGGCTCCCCAAGGCGATGAACTGGGGCAGACAAACCCCAAATTTACTATCTCTTGAATCTACGCCCGAAACTCCGCAAGCTCCTTCGGTGCCACCCTCTATATGGGGTCCGGGAAATGGGTCTAGCACCCGGCATCAGTTGGATCCGAAAATCCACCTCTCGATGTGGGGCTAGTACGAGGAGCTTGTCCGGAAAGACATCGTAAAAGTCCCGAACCACCGGTACTTCAACAACGATGATCTCTATCTCTTTCATCTCAAAGCAGACTATATAAACCTCGTCTCCCTTCTCATGGGCTTTGACAGCCTGAATAGATGATAATAAGAGATGGGATGTGGGGATAATACCTTCGATCGCTACCTCAAAATCTTCACACCTCAGTACGATTTTCTTTGCCGTGCAGTCGATCTTAGCATGATTCCCATGCAGGCAATTCATGCCTAGGATCTGGTCAAAATCTGCCATCTTCAAAAGTGTCGTCGGTGCTTCGAATAGCTTTCCTCCAATCTCCACATTAATGTTTCACTTGGCGCTTGATACTATCTCCGACCCATCCACAAGTCGCACCTTCCTATGGATGCCTTTGAAATGTTGCACTTGGTCAAGGTCATCTACAAACTTCTCTGAGACGAACGAGTGGGAGGCATCCGTATCGAATAAGGTGTATGCGGGTTTGCCGCAAACAAGTACTATACACGAGTGTTTTTTGGTTGTTCGGGTCATAAGTTAAACTAAAGCTAAGGTTTTTGCAAGGTACTAAGTAATCATAAGAAGAACACTGAAGTACCTGTGATGACCTCCTCAGGGTTCTGGGCTTTGCGAGATCTAATTTATACATCTGCTATGGTCGTTGGCCTCTACCGTGAGGTCCTCGATCCCGACCTCATCATCATCCTCATCCTCGCTATGCTGCTGGAGGAGCCATGGGACAATTCAGAGCATTGCCTTGTAGCTGGGGGTAGTAGATCTGAATATGGCCCCACTGGTGACAGTGATAGAAAACCCGTTGAAAGGGCTCTCTTAGCTGCTGAGGTGCCTGACCCTGAGCCTCCTACGGCGGTGGAAATGTTAGCGGCCGTGCTGGCTGCTCCAACCTGAAGTTTGGACGAAAACATCCACCGCCTCTGCCCCATCTAGCCGGTCTCCTTCTACTGGTCCCTACTTCAAATACATCATCCGCGGGCCTCTTTCGTCCACTCTGGACCCCAAGATGGTCTTCCTCAAGCCACTTGGCCGTCTCAATGATCCGAGTAAGACTCGATTCAGCTACAAAAAGAAGGGTCTTCCTGAGAGGGTCTCGCAAACCCCTGTAAAACCTCTTGGCGTACCCCTAATCATCCAAGGCATATGTGGCTGCGAATCTAGCCAGATGCGAGAACTCCCGTTGATACTCCAATACTGACTTAGATCCCTGCTTCAACTGCAGGAACCTCTCTTCAAGATCATCATGCATTGTGGGAGGAACAAAATGCCCCATAAAAGCGTCCGAGAACTCATCGCAGCTGATGTCAGTATAGGTGCGTCCCTTGACAGTAGAGCCCATGGGGGACTTCCACCATCTTTTGGCATGCAATTCTAAAGAAGAAACCGCTAAGGTAACTGGCATGTTGGCAGGACATCATATTTTGAACATCATCTCCTGCACTGTGTCAAGCCACTCCTCTATATAAACTGCAGATTCAATCACATGATAGACATGCGGGGAAAGACCTTGAAAGGTACTCAACCAGTTTGACCCTGGGTTTGGTTGCTGTATCGGAGCCTGCTGTGATCTAAAAGCATCCAGAATTGTAGTCAAGGTCTGACCCAATTCTGACTGTTGGAAGGGAGTAGTATCCGAAGGAAGGGGAACACCCATTACTGGCTCGGAATGAGCCAGAATCTACACATAAGGGTATGCGTTTTGGATTAGGTTGGCAATTTGATAGGAACAAATGGACATACTTAATGTGAATCACACATGAGCACACCACTGCTTCCGTTAAATCAGCTTGTCCCGAAACTAAACTATCCAGCGGGGTGGCCCCATGGTTTAATGGACTTCGTTATGTCAGGATCGTTGCAAGTTGATACCATTTGTAAGACCCCCCTCCCGAAACACAAAACACGGCCGAGGGGAGTCCTATGCCCAGGACAACCTCCTTGTGGAAGTGCCAACTCATGGGCTAGCCCCTTCCTCGAGATGCCTATCCTGCCAGCTATTCTCAAATATCATCATGCCAACCCATCAATAATAGAAAAGAACAACATAAGCCATTATTCACAAATAAATAAAATTGACCAAAAGAACAGGTAGCTACAAAGCTCCTACAAAATATAAGAGTAGAAAAATTTGCCCTAAGGCTACATTTCAAAACACTCGCTCACATCTGTCACTGATGGTAGCGAAGGTATCGTAGTCTCAGGCCCTGTCGCCCTGGCCTGTCTGTCCTCCTGCGTCATACGCCACTGCTCTACCTGCCGCTGGGTGCCCTACTAAAAATACTGACGTAGCAACCATTAGTCATAAAGACTAAGTGGCTTCACATCCTCTCCCCCGATGACTCTTAGGCACCGGGCGTAAGGAAAGAGGGAGGACACTACAATATAATCAGTATAAACAATACAACAGGTGTCAATGGAATAGTTATCACAATAAATATAACAAAGTATAAGAGTGCATCTACTCTAGCAGTATAGTCAGCGATGAAGTATAAGCAGAGCAGAGTATATAAAGAACTGAATTAAACTTAACTTATAAGGATGCCCACACAAGCTTATAAGTTAAGGGTTGTTTTCAAAATAAGTAAGTCATCATATAAAGGTGCCCATACAAGTTTATATGATGAGGATCTTTATGTGGTGCAATGCAGTGAATGTATGTATGATGACTCGCCTATGATTTATGCATGCACTCTGATTTGCTATGTCGACATAGACTTGTACTTCTCACTTTTCGAGGGTAGCTAACTACTAAGGCATCTCACATCGTGGCCATACAGAGACAGTGGAACAGTCTTCTCCACTACTAGGTGGGTATGCACACTACCAGACCTAGGCCTTACATACGCCTTAACGCTAAGAACACAACAGCGGAGCCCCTACGTACTCTTGCTCGCCAAACAAGCTGAGTCTTATGACGCAGAAGGGGTCTTAGGAATTAAGCACCAATGGACCATATCCAATCGGTTCTAGATCTATCTGCCAGCTCCCGTCAGTGTGTCGACCGACAAGCCTGTAGATCCGCCACAAGTAATCCTATAATAAGGATCATTATGCAATCATGTGAAACTATGCACACCCAAGTCATTTCCTATGCTCAACCCGTGCTATCAAGAACCCAAGGACTCCCAACCAAGTCCATAACACATATTAATATTACAAGTTTCAATGATGCTACTTGGCATACAAGGACCTACCAACCGGGTCCTTAACATAACACCTTATGATATAACCATATCTTATAATCCACACCAAACCATCACTGCTACCCATACCGAGTTGTCATAACTCTTGTGCAGTGGTACGTGTATGAAACAGAAATACAATCTTTGATCCTATAGGACTACTTGTGCATGTAATGTCAGGTTCGACTTCACTATGCAAATCTGCCCATAAACATTAACCATACCACCCCTCATGCTCGACTCACAACCTGCTTTGAACACAATTGAATTCCTAAGCATCATTCGATCACGCTTAGTCAATACCAATCATCTCACGCTCGTTCTCTTTAAGGATCATCAACCATAATTTCTTCTAAGCGGTTATCACAAATTTAAATCTCTATTAGATTACCAAGTGATATATGTACGGTTTTATGCACATTTCCAAAATTCTTATCTAATTGAGCAACTTAACATTTCATTTCAGCATAATAAATTATAACGACATATTTAATTCATGACTCATTTCAAAACCAAATCAAATGAAACTTCTACCATAGATTGTAAATAAGGCTTGAATCATTCATACCAAATTTTGGCCTCATTGTATTACACAATACTTATTTATAGTACTTAACAATTAATTGATACGATAGGCAAATCTATGGCAAATATGTTTCCAACAATTCTAAAATTAAACAGGAGTGGTCACAATATCATCAGATACATCTCTACCAAGGTTCGTAAGCATCCATTAAGTATTTTGGGGAAAATCAGTAACACATTTAAAATCTGTACATATTAATCAGTGTTTACTAAAACAGGATTTTCGGAAGCTCCAGACCACCAAAAATAATGTGTCACCCCATTCCGAAAAGGTATCGCCAAGGGTTACAACTTTCGTGTTGAGCCCAAGGTCCAGATTTAACCCTAACTTATCTAAAATCAGGTTTTAACCCAGTAGAGTAAATCTCGACAATAAGTTGTCCTGTACATAAATCAGATCATTTTCTGCACAGCAATTTTTGATTTTACTTTGCCGGAGCTACATAACTCCCCTGAAAACACACAACCACTCGTAGGAAAGGTATTTCCGATGGCTACAAATTTCTTGTTGAGCAAAAGACCTAAATGTATCCGGATCAAGCCTAAAGATAGGCTTGAAGTCCGACACATGCAGAAAACAGGTTTTCCCCAATTTATAAAGTTTGCACGGATCTTATGAAAGATGAACAACATCTGTTCATCTTCTTCCTCCAGCAATCCTACATACTATTTCACCTTCTCACCTCCAATACTCCCTCATTAGACCTGCATTTTTCACGAAATCAGTTCCTACAACTTCGTGTTGAAGAGAGGACTTGATTGAAGATATTTTCTCGGCGAACGACGCCCTAGAACAGAAGTTCTAGCATGGTCTCTTCCTAGAAAACTCCATTAAACTCACCACGGTCAAGCTCTTTTGAGCCGACATCTCTCCTAAATCAGATCTAAAGATCTAGCACCATAGAAGAGGGGGCGGAAGTCACCTAATTTCCGGCCATGGAGCGGGTTTGTCTTCTTGGCGGTATGGTGGTGGTCGTCCAAGCTCCAAGACTTCTCCCTAGCATTGTTCTTTCAAGCAAGGTTGCTGGTTAGTTTCTTGAGGTGTGAGGAAGAAGAAGAAGAAATTATCAGCCTTTGGATGAGGGATGAAGTTCAAGGTTAAGGGTGGAGAGAGAAAATGAAGGCTGATTTGACTAGAATTAATGGTAAAAACACTTCCCATGCTTTGGATTTGCCAGGCCATCCATGTGTCACCGTCTTATTGGTCTAAGCCACCTCCTAGCTTTGAAATAGGTAAGGATAAGATAACACTGCCGTCCATATTTTTCTGAAGGCTACCGACGGCGATTTCGCTACCGTCGGCGCAAGTCTATCGGCGAGATCTTTGAGAAACCACCCTCCTTTCGATGATAAGGTACCCCTCTCGACGATACTATAGTCCACACTATTTTGAAGGCTACCTCCGGTGCTAGCTTATCGATGATATCTTCGAGAAACCAAGTCCTTGTCGACGACATGATACCCTTTCTCGATGACAAGGTACCCATATCGTTTTGACGGCTACCCCCGGCGCCACCACTACCGCCTGTCAATAGCTTATCAACGATATCTTCGAGAAACCAAATCCTTTTTGATGACATGATACCCATTCTCGATGACAAGGTACCCATATCATTTTGAAAGCTACCGCCGGCGCTATCACTATCGCCGACGCTAACTCTCTTCTATAAGTTCTCCACTTATTTCTTACCTTAGGGATTGGGTGTGCTACCCCCCCACCCTTGTTGACCGTGACTCAAACCTAACCTCCTCAGGGTCCTAGTGCTTTTACCGAGTCTGAGTCAACTCTCGGTGACACAAAACACTCAAGAGGGGCCTAACGCGAATTGGGATGTTACAGGAAATAGTGTCCAAGTTAATCTAGAAATATCATCAATTAATACAAAGGTGTACTTTTTACCACCTAGACTACAAGTGCTAATTGGCCCAAATAGGTCCATGTGAATTAGTTTTAGAGGTCTAGTGGTGGACATTTAATTTTTGTTTTTAAAAGATGTTCTAGAGAATTTTACTTTTTGGCATGGCAGACATAAAGTGTATAGGTTTCCATTAAGCATTGGTAAATCCCTTATTATTTTATTTTTTGACAATTTTAAGATCAACTTGGTGCTAGTGTGAGCAAGACGCCTATGCCATAAATCTAGTTCTTCATTTTTTGTAATTAGACATTTTAGTACTACAAATGATAGATCATGAAAAGAAATTAAATAGACATTGTGAATTCTTGGTGCAGTAAGTACAATATCATTAGTCTTTGGATCTATATTTTTGCACAAATTAGTAGAAGACTCAAATAAAACTTTAAGGCCTTAATTGCATAGTTGACTAATAACAATTAAGTTTGAAAGTATCTAGTTGTGGCCTAAATCACCTAGAGGGGGTGAATAGGTGGATTCTATGTCTTTATGCGGAATTAAAAATTTAACACAGAAAAGCAACCAATCAAATACAGCACAGACACAAGAATTTTATAGAGGTTCCCCGATGTGGGTAGTCCTCTTTCCCGCCTCGCCTATCTAGCACTACGAGGCTAGACTCGGCTACTTCACCAATCTCAGATTATAACAAATCTTACACCTCGGAGTCCAAACTCCTACAACTCGGAGTATACCACTCCTACAACTCGGAGTATAACAACTCCTACACCTCGGAGTAAACAACTCCTACAAATAATCTCGGAGTGAAAACTCCTACAAAAGAAAATATTGAAACAACAAAATACTTCTTCTTAACCTCTAAAGAGATTAACTTCAGATCTTGAAAACTGAGTCTTCTTCTTAACCTTGAAAGAAAGCTTGGCACTTGAAAGAAGTGGAGGAGAGAAGACTTGGCTAACCAGATCTGAATAGGCCCTTTGACTTACTTGAAAGAATCTTCAATAAGGAGAGCAACAATAAGATCAAAGGCCTTCTTCTGAGAAATCTCTAACAACACGAGAGAAAGGATCTTGAGCAGCAAATGTTAGGTCTCAGAAAACTTGTTCAGCAAAAGAGAAAGGAGATCGACTTTTAGCTTTTTCTGAACTGTCGGCTGAAGAGAGATGTTTTGATCGAGAGAATTATTAAGAGCAACCCCTTGCCCTAAAATAAGGATTTATTTATAGAGAGGACTTCAACGGCTAGTGCGACAAAGAAGGGAGAGGCGACACGTGTACTGTTCATGGTGGCTAACCCTAATTTTCGAAAACGAAACAAAGATTTGAAATCCGTCTGTCCGTCATTCGTCGAGACTTCACGTGAACATCCGACGAATTGACTTAGCTGCAAAAATTTCTTCAAAACCCAGCCAAAATGACCTCTGCCAGCATTCGTCGGGATTCGTCGGAATGACCCGAGTCATCTCGACGAATGGACTTGGCTGCAGAATTTTCTTCACAACTCAGCCAAAATGACCTCTGTCAGCATTCGTCGGGATTCGTCGGAATGACCCGAGTAATCTCGACGAATGGACTTGGCTGCAGAATTTTCTTCACAACTCAGCGAAAATGACCTCTGTCAGCATTCGTCGGGATTCGTCGGAATGACCCGAGTCATCTCGACGAATGGACTTGGCTGCAGAATTTTCTTCACAACTCAGCCAAAATGACCTCTGTCAGCATTCGTCGGGATTCGTCGGAATGACCCGAGTCATCTCGACGAATGGACTTGGCTGCAGAATTTTCTTCTAAACCAAGACAAAGGTCTTCTATCTGGATTCGTCGGGATTCGTCGGAATGACCCGAGTCATCTCGACGAATTGACGCAGCAGAATTTTTCTTTTCTTCTGAAAACCTGCTCCACTCCTCAACCTTGAAAGCCTTCAGTTATGAGTATATGAAGTGCACCCCAAAAGAGAGATTACACATGGACCAACACTTTGTTCTATACAATAAGGGATTACATTGTCTAGAACTGTGTTTGGTGATCCATTGCAACCTGACTTTGGTGAGCACTTAGCATTAAGGCCTGTCATAACACATCTAAACAAAAGTCATCAAATACAAATACAATTCATTTTAGTTTACTAGGGGACATCTTCAAATCAAGGTGATTGTGGACACAATACCCAACAATCTCCCCCTATTTGAAGATGTCATAACCCTAGACACTAACTTGAATTGCACAGAAAGAATACTAAATAAGAAAGCACAACCCAGGCAGTAATATATAAGGAAAAACAGAATAGGACTGAATGTTTTAACTTAACACAAGAGAAATGTGTTTATATATATAAGCAAAGAAAACATCATGATTCCAGATAAGCACAACTTATTCATGACCTTTGCCTTTCTTCTTTGGAAACATTCTGTCCACTGCCTCAGTTTTCTTCTTCAGTTCTGAATCCATTCTCTCAAAGAATGCCTTTGGCTTAGGCCAGTATTTGTCAGGAGCAGACTCTTTAGATCCACCATTCTTGAAGTGAATTCTTCTTTCATTTGTCCTCTTCTCAAAATTGCTCCATTCTTCTGAACTATAATGGTCACTGACTTTTTCATTCTGATTGCTGACTTTATCAAAAACAGATAGAACAATACTTTTGGAGATGGGGCTCCAACTTTCTTGGAAGTTTCTAGGAGGAGGCTTATCATAAAATTCTCTGATCTTCTTATGAGGATTAGACCTCTTAGCAGATGGCTTATCAGCAAATAGCTTCCTTTTTAATGACTTCTCAGAGGGTTCAGAAAAAAGAGAGCTGTCAGGATCTTGAACAGGGAAAGGATCATCCCAAAATTCTTGATAAGTTGAAGCAGGAATGACTTCATCAGCAAGAACAGAATCCTCAACAGGATTTGGAGAGAAACTAGGAGCCCTGGGTCCTGGAGCACTTGAAGAGGGAAAATCTGATCCTTTATCCACAACAGTAAACCCATGCATTTCAGCCACTTGCTTGAACAGCCAGCTTTGGGCTTCATAAGTATACCAGTTCACATCCTTAACATTTTGTAAGATGTTTTCCTTGAGATCTTGCATTTGACTAGCTACAGTTTCATTCAAAACATCCATTTTGCTTGCACTTTCTTCTAACTTAGATACCACACTCTCCTCCCCCTTTATGACATCTTCATGCAGGAGGGTATATAATCTCTTCAGCTGAGCTTCAACTTGATCATCCAAGTAAGTGATTCCTTGATCATGAGCAGAGCTAAGAGTAGAGAGAGCAGAAGTCAAATGTAGTACATCTTCACTAACCTGATGCAGATTCTTGAGAGTATGCCCAACAGCTTTATTTGTATGATCCAAAGCTTTCCCTGCATATAGCATCCAGGCTTCTTGATTACTCTTAAATCTTCCCATGTCATGCTTGATCTCAGCCAATTCCTGCTTCAGAGAACTATCAACAGAGTCAATTTTCTTATAGACTTGCTTGATAGACTGATCAAAGTGATCAGTCTGAACCTTTAGCAGCCCAGCTATGGACTACAGCAAAGAGGAGTGAGAGCTATCACCAGTCTCAACCTCTTCAGGAGAAATTCTACCAGCAACAAAACTTGAGGACTGTGCTTGCTTGTCAAGCACAGTTGCCCTTGGAGAAGTGCTCCTAGCCACAAGAACTTCTGGAGGAGGCAAAAGCAGCACAGAAGGAAAGACTTCAGGAAGAACAGATTCAGCCATGAAGATATCTTCCTGGTCTTTCTCCCCCTCAACTAGAGACATCTCCTTAGCCAACCTCAGCATAGCACCAAAGCTGCCCTTCTCCCCAAATTTAGATTGCTCATGAGGAGAGTCTGGCAAGATTTCATGATCTCCTTGGCAGGTGATCTCCTTGAATCTTCCAGCTCAGGAGACTCATCAAAAACAGCAGCATTCTCTGGGCCCTCCATGTCAAGAGTAGCAACAGGGACAACAAAATCAACAGGATCAAGAGGTACTTGATCAGCATCACTTGGAGGAACATCTTCTGTAGCACCACTTCCTGCACCAATGTCTCTTGGGGTTGGAAACTCCCCCTCAACATGTGCATCTCTGCCCTGAGCAGGAGCTGGACTAAGTCCACTCCCCCTGGAAGATTGCCCTGCTTCAATAGATATATGCTCATCAAGCAGAGGGGCCTCACCATCACTTACAGCAGCCCTAACTCCAGCATTCCCTAGGCCCTTGGGAATTACCCTTTCCCATTTGGAGAAAATGGTTGAGTTGATCTTCTTTGTGTGGTGGATGGGGATACCTCTTCCAAGATTAAAAAAATCTGGATTGCTACTGTGGAGAAGCAGACTGAGAATTCTTCCAAAATTTGGAGCAAGAAAACTTTCTTTAATCTTCTCAAAGATTACTTCACCAAAATTGAAATTCTTCCGACAAATTATAGCGGTGTGAATTTTGAAAGCTTCTTCAGAGAGGTAGTCATGAGAGCCTACCTTGCATCTGCATCATCAACAAAGACACTAGAAGAGCTGCTTTGAAGCATACTCGTCTCATCAAATATAACATTGTAAGTTTCTTCTACAACCAGGGTTTTATTGTTGAAAATCCAATATGCCTTACTATGGCTACTATAACCTACAAAAATACCTTCAAAACATTTTTCACTAAACTTAGTTGAATAATATTTTCCATTGTTAAGCACGAAGCATTTACTGCCAAAGATTCTAAAATAAGACAGAGTTGGTTTCTTGCCTTTCAGAAGTTCATAGGGAGTCTTATGATGATTTTTGTTGATCAGTGCTCTGTTTTGCACGTGGCAAGCAGTGTTGATACCTTCAGCCCAAAAGTACTCCGGTAGTGAAGAATCACTCAACATTGTCCTGCAAGCCTCTATGAGTGTTCTATTCTTTCTCTCGGCAACCCCATTTTGCTGTGGAGTACGGGGAGAGGAAAACTCATGAAAGATACCCAGACTTTCACAAAATTCAGTCATGGCCCCAGACTTGAATTCTGTACCATGGTCACTTCTGATTTTGACCACAGAACATTCTAATTCATTCTGAATTTGCCTGACGAATGAGGTGAAAGAATCATAGGTGTCTGACTTGTGTTTAAGAAAGAATACCCAAGCAAAACGCGAGTGATCATCGACAATGACCAACGTATAAGACTTACCCCCTAAACTCCGAATTGGCATGGGACCAAATAAGTCCATATGAAGTAGATATAAACATCTGGTAGATTCTTTGCCAATAATGCTCTTAAAGCTAACTCTCGTCTGCTTGCCCATTTGGCATGCGTGACAAGGTCTCTCTTTAATGCACTTAACATCAGGAGCATCACGAACTAAGTTGTGTGAAAATAACATATTTATAGTTTTGAAATTTATATGTGCTAGTCTCTTGTGCCACTGGTCACAAAGAGATGCACTATCTTTTGCTAAAAAGCACACTGGTGTAGAAGAGTCTAAACAGAGAAAATTTAAGCAAAAAATATTTCTACTCCGAGTGCCTGTTAAAATAGTTTCTGACGTATCAGACGACTTTATCAAGCACTTGTCCTTGTAGAATTCTACCATATAGCCTTTGTCACAAAGTTGACTTATGCTAATGAGATTATGTTGTAATCCTTTAACATAAGCCACGTCTGTGAAAGAGACTACCATTTGTGATCATACCATAGCCTTTTGTGATTCCCCGATCAGATCCGCCAAAAATAACTTTTGGACCATCTTTCACCGGGGTATACTCTTGTAGTAGGCTTCTTGTTCCGGTCATGTGCCGTGAACATCCACTGTCCAAGTACCATATTGGGTTTGAGTTGGCCTTTGGACATACCTGCAATCAATAATCAATTGCCCTTAGGAACCCAAACCGATTTGGGTCCTTGGATTCTTGTTATATGACCACCACTTGGAATGTTAACATTGCGAGGGGTCATTCTTGCATTGTTAATCCGTGGAGTCGTGACATTTCTCGGATTAAACCAACAATTTATGGCAAAGTGACCAACCTTGCCACAACACCAACAATCGAATCGATTGTACCTTCTCTTTGTCTCCTGTTTTGCCTTTTGAACGGGAGGTGCAACAGGAGTGACTTTCTTAGTGGAAGTTTTCTTAGAAGTGGGGGCCTCATGGTGACAGCACACACACAACTCCAACTTCTTCTCAACAGATTTGGGTGCAATCGTTTTAATTTCTGGTGCTTTCTTGTGAGCTGATCCGTGAACAAATGGACCATGATCTTTGAGGATTATTTCTTCATGAGGAGCTTTGAATGGAGAGTTGTCAAAGTTTTGGGGAAAGCTCCATCCTTGATATCTATTACTAGGTTCAACATGTGTTGGCCTAGCAAGATGACTGTAGGATGAATCAAAGTCAAACGGGTTTGATGGAAAAATGACCTTCCTGAATGAAGGTTGACTTTGATTGGCAGTTCCCTTCCCTTTCACGGCTCTCTTCTCAGCAGCCTTACTACTTTCATCCTTATGACCAATTCCACTACCCTTCGCAGGAGCAGAAAACCTATCAATGAAAGGAAGAATAGTCTTAGGCTTCGAGAAGCTTTCTACGAGCTTCCTTTCTGCCTTCAACTTATCTTCTAGTTCATTTATAGTTTTCTCCTTTAGATTCAACAACTTAGTGGAGCTTTTCAGTTCGTCTTTCAAGAGTTGGATTTCATCTTTGAGAGGAGTTAGTTGTTCAACTTCCTCCCTCAAAGCTAATTCCACTGTCTTGAGAGATTCAATTTCTTTTGACTTGGACTTGATGACCTTGCGACACTTGTCAAATCCTTTCACAAGGGCTTCATACTGAGTTATTAAGTTAGAGTCCTCCTCTGAGGAGTAGCCTTCATTTGCTATGGATGCAGTCTCATCTTCAGAAGCAGACAGAGGGGTGTGAGAGTTTACCTTCCCCTTATGAGAGGAGTCGCCTATTTCTTCGTCTAGATGTGCCATTAGCCCAAAGTAGGCTTCTTCATCTAAGCTTGACACATCAGAGTCACTATCGCTCAGAGTCTTGGCCTTTTTGGCGAGGAGGCTCTTTTCTTTCTTCTTTCCTTTAAAGGGTCTCTTTTCTTCCTTCTTTGATCCTTCTTTCTTTTTGTATGGACACTCGGCTATTACGTGTCCTGGCTTATTGCAGCAATAACAAATAATGTCAGTAGAATCAAATTTGTTCGGTTTAGATTTATACCTGTCATTATAGTAGTCCTTCTTGTGATGATCACCATCACGTCTTGATCTTCTGTGATCAAATGCAGTGGATTGGCCTCTCTTCTGCTTTCTTTTATTCAGAAGTCTTTTGAATTGTTTGGAGAGAAGAGAAAATTCTCCATCAGATATCTCTGAACCTGAGGGACTGGCATCAGACTCATCCTCATCGGAAGATGGTCTCCTGACAGGTGGGAGAGCCTTGCTCTTTCTTGAGCTTTCAGCTTTTAGGGCAGAGGACTTCTCCCTTCCAGAGGCCCTGACCCCCTCTTCTTCAGCTTTGCGGGAATTTAGCTTCAACTCATGGGACAGAAGCTTACCAAACAACATTTGTGGCTCCGTGGTTCCGAGCTTTCCGAATTCTCTGATGGCTATAACCTTGGTGTCCCATTCTTTTGTCAGGGATCTCAGAAATTTGTCATTTAGTTCGCCAGTTGTGAATTCTCTATCATAGTTCCTAAGACCATTTACGATCTTGAAGAACTTCTCGTAGGTGTCAGAAATGGAGTCTCTTGGATCTTGCTTGAATGCTTCGTATTCTTGGTTCAGCAACGATCTTCGGTCATCCCTCACTTCTTCGGTCCCTTCCATCAGAACGACTAGTGAATCCCACATTTCTTTAGCAGATTTGCAGTGAAGCAGATTTTGCAACATTGAATCATCAACTGCACCTGCTATGATATTCTTTGCTTTCTTGTCTAGGGCCACTAGAGCGATCTCATCTTTGTTCAGTTCCAACATCTTCTTCGGGATCATGATGTTGGAGTTTATTGAAGATGGTTTCATTGGAATATGGGGACGTTCTTCCACGATCTGAAAGATTCTTGGGTCGGCAGCTTCCATGTAGAATCTTACTCTTTCCTTCCACATAGGAAAGTTCTCTTTGGTGCAGACTGGCCACTTGACGGAATCCTTGGCCTTATCCATTCCAGACATATTTGCTTTAGCAACTAGATGAGGAGTCTTGTTCAAGGTGTTAGCCTTATAGCGAACAACCTGGCTCTGATACCAATTGAAAGTATCTAGTTGTGGCCTAAATCACCTAGAGGGGGGTGAATAGGTGGATTCTATGTCTTTATGCGGAATTAAAAATTTAACACAAAAAAGCAACCAATCAAATACAGCACATACACAAGGATTTTATAGAGGTTCCCCGATGTGGGTAGTCCTCTTTCCCGCCTCGCCTATCTAGCACTATGAGGCTAGACTCGGCTACTTCACCAATCTCAGATTATAACAAATCTTACACCTCGGAGTCCAAACTCCTACAACTCGGAGTATACCACTCCTACAACTCGGAGTATAACAACTCCTACACCTCGGAGTAAACAACTCCTACAAATAATCTCGGAGTGAAAACTCCTACAAAAGAAAATATTGAAACAACAAAATACTTCTTCTTAACCTCTAAAGAGATTAACTTCAGATCTTGAAAACTGAGTCTTCTTCTTAACCTTGAAAGAAAGCTTGACACTTGAAAGAAGTGGAGGAGAGAAGACTTGGCTAACCAGATCTGAATAGGCCCTTTGACTTACTTGAAAGAATCTTCAATAAGGAGAGAAACAATAAGATCAAAGGCCTTCTTCTGAGAAATCTCTAACAACAAGAGAGAAAGGATCTTGAGCAGCAAATGTTAGGTCTCAGAAAACTTGTTCAGCAAAAGAGAAAGGAGATCGACTTTTAGCTTTTTCTGAACTGTCGGCTGAAGAGAGATGTTTTGATCGAGAGAATTATTAAGAGCAACCCCTTGCCCTAAAATAAGGATTTATTTATAGAGAAGACTTCAACGGCTAGTGTGACAAAGAAGGGAGAGGCGACACGTGTACTGTTCATGGTGGCTAACCCTAATTTTCGAAAACGAAACAAAGATTTGAAATCCGTCTGTCCGTCATTCGTCGAGACTTCACGTGAACATCCGACGAATTGACTTAGCTGCAAAAATTTCTTCAAAACCCAGCCAAAATGACCTCTGCCAGCATTCGTCGGGATTCGTCGGAATGACCCGAGTCATCTCGACGAATGGACTTGGCTGCAGAATTTTCTTCACAACTCAGCCAAAATGACCTCTGTCAGCATTCGTCGGGATTCATCGGAATGACCCGAGTCATCTCGACGAATGGACTTGGCTGCAGAATTTTCTTCACAACTCAGCCAAAATGACCTCGGTCAGCATTCGTCGGGATTCGTCGGAATGACCCGAGTCATCTCGACGAATGGACTTGGCTGCAGAATTTTCTTCACAACTCAGCCAAAATGACCTCTGTCAGCATTCGTCGGGATTCGTCGGAATGACCCGAGTCATCTCGACGAATGGACTTGGCTGCAGAATTTTCTTCTAAACCAAGACAAAGGTCTTCTGTCTGGATTCGTCGGGATTTGTCGGAATGACCCGAGTCATCTCGACAAATTGACTCAGCAGAATTTTTCTTTTCTTCTGAAAACCTGCTCCACTCCTCAACCTTGAAAGCCTTCAGTTATGAGTATATGAAGTGCACCCCAAAAGAGAGATTACACATGGACCAACACTTTGTTCTATACAATGAGGGATTACATTGTCTAGAACTGTGTTTGGTGATCCATTGCAACCTGACTTTGGTGAGCACTTAGCATTAAGGCCTGTCATAACACATCTAAACAAAAGTCATCAAATACAAATACAATTCATTTTAGTTTACTAGGGGACATCTTCAAATCAAGGTGATTGTGGACACAATACCCAACAAAGTTGTTTTAAGACTTCTACATATAAGACATTTGTGAGAGAGAAGGAGTCGTTACCCACTGTACCGGTGCCTAAGATTCTTCGGTTTCCATTATCACTGAATGTCACCATTCCTCCTTTCTTCTTTGTGAAGCTAAGGAACTTTGATTTATCGCTCGTCATGTGCTTGGAACAACCTGAGTCCAAGTACCACATGTCTTTCTTGTCCTTAGCCTGCCAACACACCTAAAAAGAAGATGTTAGAGAAGATCTGGAAACCCATGAGGTTCCTCCCATAATATAGGTGGTGACCTTAGGTACCCAGATTTGTTTTAAAGTGCGCTTTCCCTTCTTCCTGCAAGAGTCCGTTGTGTGGCTAAACAACAAACAATTTGCTCGCGCACCATAAGGGGATGAGACCTTTTTCATAGAATTTTCTTGACCCTTACTGGTAGACACAGAAGTAGAAGGGGTGGCAAAATTATTATTATAAAAAGAATTTTGGTTTGTGGAACTAGAGCTAATGCAAGCTTTAGAAGTTAACGCTGGGCGGTAGCTTCCCGAACCATAACCCAGCCCAAACTTTGTAGAACCACGTCCAGTGATTTTTGGCCAACCTCAAACTTGTTTATTGCCATATTAAGAACATCGATCCAGGCTTTTAAGGAAAAAATTCACTTACTAAATTTCCACACCTGTTTGCAAAATATTTCTTTTCATTTTCTGTTTGAGAAAGATAATTTTTTAAACTTCTTTCAAAGTCTCCCTTTTGTTTTGTGAGAGATTCGATATTGGAGAGAGCCTTAGAAAGATCATTTTCTAGTTCTTTTGTTCTTGCTAAGGTATGATCATTTTCTTGGATAGACCCTATCTCTTTTCCCAAAGTTTTTATTTCCTTATTTAATTTTTGATTTTGTTTTACAAGAATTTTCTTTTCAGTTTTTAGAAGATCAAGATCTTTTAGACTTTTATTAAAAAAAGTGCATGTTTTCATGTACTCAATATAAAGGTCATCATAAGTATTAGGAATTACCTCAGTGTCACTTTGGAAACTGCAATCGTCGTCCGTTGATTAATGGCTCCTCCCCATGCGACATATTTGCCTCATCACTATCGCTTGAAGTTGACTCCTTTGAACTTTCGGATGAAGATTCATCCCACGTTGCAGCCTTCAAAACCTTCTTCTTTTCTCTTCCATTATGCCACTTTTTTTTCAAGTACTTTGGGCATTGGATTCTTATATGCCCGGTCTTCCTGCAATGGAAGCACTCGGGAGGAGGTCGCTCTTCATCATCGTCGTTTGATTTTTCTTTTTTTTTCTCTTTTGGAGGATGAGTCTTTTCGGAAGTACTTACGGAAAGTATTCCTCCTTTCCGGATTCTTCATGAACTTTGTGAAATTTTTCACAAAGAGACTCTCCTCGTCCTCTTCCTCGTTGTCATCCTCTTTCCTTGACTTTTGTGCCAAGGCTTTTTTCTGTCTCTTTGTTGTATTCTTCATCTTGAATTTTGAGTTCTACCTCACGGGTTTTGATATTCCCAATGAGGCTCTCAATCTGGAGTCGTCTAAGATCATGCGATTCTGAAATAGCTGTCACCTTTGGATTGAACTTCGGAGTGAGAGATCGAAGGATATTCCTCACAAAGTCATAATTCGAGAAGGTTTTTCCAAGGTTCTTTGAGGCGTTTATGATCTTGGTAAAATGTGTGTGCATCGTGTCCACGTCCTCATCTGGATCCATTCTGAATCTTTCAAACACTGATTCCAGTTTGAAGAGCTTTGAGTCTTGAACCTGAGAGGTCCCTTCATGTGTTTTTTAGAAGTAAATTCCAAATGTCATAAGGAGTTTCACAAGCACAAACTCTATTAAATTCAGTCCTATCTAATGCACAAAATAAAGCATTCATAACTTTAGCATTATTTTTACCATTATTTTTATCCCCATTACCTCATCTATCTCTAGGATTTTCCATGGTTACCTCTCCAACAATATAAGTAGGAGTGGTATACGGTGTTTCGACACTAGCCCAAATGTCTAGATCTAAATTAATTAGAAAGTAATGCATTCGTGTTCTCCAATATTATTATCGGTTCCGATGAAAAGTGGAGGTCTACTTATTCCTTTCCCCTCATGGAAAGTGAGATCACGGAGCGCCATTATTCCCGGTTGTTAGACCGTATTAGAATAACCTCCCTCTGATTCCACTTATTGGGTCTTGCGGCGCCCTTAAAGGGGGGTGAATAAGGGTTTTAGAAAACTTTAAGTTTTTATAGAAAACTTTTGATATATTATTTGAAAAAGAGTGAATAAAAACAAAGAGTAGTTAATCAATTTTATTAAATAGAAAAAGACATGATTATCATTAATAAAAATTGGTTACAAAATCTTATTTCTATGATGCTTGAAATGCAAGGAGAAATAAGAAATACTCTTTTTGTTTTCAATACGAACTCTTCTCACTAAGAACCGGTTGGCTTTAGCTGATCTCTCCCCAGATATAGCCTCAAGACGCTCTAGCCTTTCTATCCCAGAAATGCCTCGAGCACCCCCTAGATCTACTCCCGAGACCTAGTCTCCAACACGAGGCGAATTGCTCCCTAAGTCCTACCCAGACCTAGTTGCCAACACGATGCGAATTTACTCCACGATTATAATATAAGAGTTACAAACAAAAATACAAAAACACAAATAAAAACTCCCTTAGAAGAATTCTGGAGATGACAAAGGCTCGCTGAATATCATCGAAGTCGAAGCATGCGTTCTTCGCATTGTGTAAGCATTGATCCTATCCTCCTTGAATTTGTGTGGGAGATGGTGGTCTGGAAAAATACGGCCGTTATAGAGTTTCAGAAGTGCTGGAATATGCGCTCTATATGATCAGTAGTTAAAGAAGATGAAATCCACCTATTTATAGGACTAGAAGCTAATGCTGGTGTTAAGGCTATCTCCTGGCGTTAACCAGTATAGTAATGTTTTGATGGCTCAGATCTTCAAACCAGGAAGGAGATACTGCACTTTAGGAACAATTCATTTTAGGCAACCCTAACGCCGGCGTTGAGGCTAAAGTTGGTGTTAGGTCAGATTATTCCTAAAGTGCTCCTTCAATCATGACAGCTTCCCTCCTTACCACATTTGTCTTGGTGGGAGCGGGAGTCAATGCCGACGTTAAGTCCTAACGCCTGGCATTATACATCATTACATTTTCAACTTGTGGGCAGGTCCAGACCAATAATGTAGCATTCTAGTGTCATATCTGTTCAAGCCTGCATGCTTAAAACATAATGGCAACCACGATCAAATACAATCATGATTTGTTATTCTCAAATAAAGGGATGCGGAAAACCATGTTCCAACACATTTCATTTCTTGTTTCTTATAACTCCCATTTGTTTGGAGTTTTCTGCATCTCCTCTTTTCTAGATTTATTTGTAATATGTATAGCTGTAATCTAGGCTCTACCAGCAGCTATCATCGCGAAGACCTTCTTAGTAGTCAGATATATCAGACATCCTATCCATATTCACTACCGTATCCTTCACTGCATATGTTTATTCAATTATGTCTTAATCTTTATCATTACATTACTTCCTGCATTTTTACATTAATACTCCTAAAATGCGTGGATATGAATGATGGAAATAGTACCTCTGTTGTTGGATGTGAATGGTGGAAATAATACCTTAGTTGTTTGATGTGAATGGTGGAAATACCACCTCTGATTTCCTCTCGGGTCGTAAAACCCACCAAGACCACATCTCGCTAGAATTTTTCGAGATGTGAAATGGTAGCCCAACCCCCTGCCCTTTCTCTTTTTCTCTGTGAATGATTGTCATCAATTGCCTTGATATTTCTGTCGAGTTAATGACTTACTTTGCATGAATGTAGATGATTTCATTTGAAAATGGATTGGTTGTGATAGATTAATAACAATTGATGTTAGGATGGTGTGATATTACTTGAAAGATAAATAGACTAACTTTAGTATGTATCCAAATATTCTGGAAAATAGCTAGGAAATTATTTGTTGGTCAATGATATTTCAGGTACCATAAAATCCCATATGCATCATTTCGGGATTCCTGATTTCTGGATTTTTGGATTCCTGAGTTTTCTATCTCGGACTCATGGTTAATCAATTTATAACTTCAGGTTTTTCAAATCATATGCTGTGTTGGGCATCAACAGACATAATATCAATAACAACATTATTATCGACAAGTCAAAAGTTATGTAGCCATATTGACTTCACGGTCATTGTTCTGAGAATATGTGAATATGATTTTATAAGACTGTTATCTTCTTCCACATATATGGGTGCTACCACATTTCTTCACATAAAGATATTCTTTCATCAACACCAAAGCAAGTAATTATGAATAGGCGTTCATATCTCCTCTATAAATGAGATGTTCTTTCTTATGCACTTCAAATATAAATAACATAAGTATCAGCAAGTTAACTCAGGTACCTGACATATCTTTATTATATTTTATTTACCTACTTTTACTACTCTTTTGCATTGATAAGCAGGTGCTCGTGAGTCCTCTGAAGGTACTAGTGCAATATATCTCTGTTATACTACTTTGACTACTCTTTTGCAGAGATAAGAAGGTGCTCGCGAGTTATCTTCAGGTACTCGTGTAATATATTTCTTTTATACCTGTCTTTGACTACTCTTTTGGAGAGATAAGAAGTTGCTCGCGAGTTCTCTTCGGGTACTCACGTAATATATTTCTTTTGTACCTGCTTTAACTACTCTTTTGCAGAGATAAGCAGGTGATTGTGAGTCCTCTTTGGGTATTCGCGTAATATATTTCCTTTATACCTTCCTTGACTACTCTTTTGCAGAGCTAAGCAGGTGCTCGCGAGTTCTCTTAAGGTACTCGCGTATTATATTTCTTTTATACCTGCTTTTGACTACTCTTTTGCAAAAATTAGCGGGTGCTCGCGAGTTTTCTTTTTAGGTACTCGCACTCCTTTACACATGTTCTGTAATGACATAGAAGATGGATCTCGATTCTCGCGGGTAAGTTCTAATTTTTTGAAGTTTTTTTTAAAACTTGAAAAAATGTCGGGATCAAATTTACCCCAAACTTGCTGATCCATCCAAGGCAACCAAAGCAACCCGGGCAGTCTCAGCACATATGATGCGTGTCGGCAAGTGCACCGGTCGCTGTCAAGTAATAATTGTGGAGAATAAATTCCCCGGATGTCGGTCTCTTGAGGAATGCAGGATGGGTGACGAATCGCGCAGTGATTATTGTTACACAAGCGTTCAACAAACACAAAGATGGGGCTTTTGGTTGGTTTTCCTAATCTTATCAACAACAAAAGAGATGCGGGTCGAAAACACCGCTTCGCAAAGTGAGGTGGATGCAACGGCCGCGATGTCGTGCTTCGTGAGGCGGATGAAGTGAGCTCAAGTGTGAGAGGGTGAGGGTCGCAAACACCTCATCACAACCGCCGTTAGCTCTTGCTAACGCGGATCAAACACCTTGCGTGCGTGCGCGAGTGAGTGAGAGAAAGCGGAATGAATCACCACCAAACCATGAAGAACAACAAAGAAATATTCATTTCCATCAAAATAAACATCACAATATTCGAGTATTGCACGGTTCAAAGAGTACAATGGAGGAAAGAGGAAAGAAATAACCGATGGTGAAGACTAGCGGCCGTTCACGGCCGGAATGGTAGGTTGTCGGGCTACCTCCGGGCTCGGGCGGACTATGCTTCCGGCGTAGAGAGTTGTCACGATCTCCCTACGTAGCTCCGTCGTCTTCGACTTCAGGTTCCTTCTTCTTCTCACCGGGCGGAATGAGAGAATGGTTGCTTGGAGGCTTGCGGACGATGGAGAACACTCACGGACAATGGAGGAAGGCTTGGAATGGATGGAGGAGGCTTCCCATTGCGTAGAAGATGAAGTGGAGGCGTCCCACGGTGGAAATCGGCGGCGTACGGAACAGGAATCCCGCTCCCGCCCGTGATCGATCGCCCTAAAATCGCAACAGGCGTTTAAATAGGCGCTGGATTGAATACTGCGCACGGTCATTGGCGCACGACCAGTGGTCATGCGCACTGGAATTCTGCGATCGTGCGCACTGCCTAGGAGGAACCTGCAAGATACGAAATTATAAAATAAAATGTTCGCACGACCACTGGCGCACGACCGGTGGTCGTGCGCACTATCGTTGATGGTCGTGCGCAATACAGCAAACAGAACTCAGAATTTTAATGATAAGTGCGCACGAGCAGTGGCGCACGACCGGTGGTCATGCGCACTGGCGTTGGTGGTCGTGCGCACTGCACCAAACAGAACTCGTGAAAAAGGGTTAAGTGCACACGATCAGTGGCGCACGACCACTGGTCGTGCGCAATAGAACTGGTGATCGTGCGCAGTGTTCCTGTGCAGAATTGCACCGGGAACACTTGCACGACTCCTATTCCCGCAAAACCACAGATCTAGCCACTGAAAGTGGCACTTAACAACACATGAACACTACTAATGACAATAAGCACGAAAATCACACCAAAGTGGGCCTAGATGTGCACCTAGCGTGGATTATCAAATATAAACTATAACAAGGCTAAAGTGCGGAGAATTGACTAAATAACGGCCCGGATGAGTCCATAAATGTGTATATGATCAGGACTCATCACACCCCCAGACTTAACTGTTTGCGCGTCCCGAGCAAACGAATTCGGCGGAGCGTGAAAACGATAATTAACATAGAGAATTACACAAAGGAGTACGGTGCGAAGTAACATACGCATGCAAGTAGAGATTCTAGTAGAAGGAGAGTTTAACTATGCTAACTAATTTACATAAGTATTAAAGCGTAATTAAAGATTTAGTTATACTCAGTTGGTGAATTATGAAGAATTTGACGATCATGCCCAATATGAAAGTGACGAGACACTGAGGCGGGTGTTGCAAAAGATCAGGGCTTAGGAAAAACTCCGCTGAAATCCATCAACGTCGTGAACCATACGCTCGCCCGGTCACACTCTCTCCACGGCGCTAGCAAACTCGCAAATCAAATCAGTAGGACTTATAGGATTAAAACGAGGCTTAGGTTACGGTATGATATTTCAAAGTTAAACACGGTGGCTACGCAACCCAAGTGAGCTAACGGAACGCTGCACCATACAAGACCAACGAACAATGCTCGTGTGACACACCCCCAGACTTATCATGAAAACCAGGTGTGCACACGGCCTACTTCACAAATACCAACAGATTTTCTATTTTTAGCTCGGGAGGATTTTTTTTTCAAAATACTCTTTTTTCTTTCTTTTACAAATTTTACTTCTTTTATGTAACCCCCGGTTGGTTCAAAATCAGCAGACAGAATTTATCTTCCCTTCATAACACAAGGATTCCACACTCCACACAAGTTTAGAATTATGAGCGCAGTTAAAAACAATTTGGTTGCGGGCGTGGGATAGGCTTCAGGCTTTGGTGGATGAAGAGGAGCTGAACAAAGGATTGGTAGGCACAAAATTGGCTTGCAAAGGTGAATGAAATGGACATGGAATAACAAAGCTCAAACTAGCCAAAGGGTGGCCTACATCATGTTTGACTCAACGAGTAGCTCTCACCCATGCTTCGAGAGTCGCTTGGGGCAAGTTCTTAGCCCACGAGAAAGATAAACCTTCCTCCCGACTCGAGCAACACACGACTAGCAACCGCACACACACAACACCGAGTTATCGTCGATTTCATACAAATTCACCACTTGAATATATTAAATCTAAATTTACGCAGAAATACTAAACATAAATTAGATGCATAAAGAAAATCTAGTTCTACTCACATTCTACCATAGCATGCGAAGTGACTAGAACACTACATGAGTCAACATCGCACTCCAAATAATAATTCCTACGTTAACAATCTATTTCACATTCCAACCAAACTAGTTTAAACGGAACAACAACAAAAAGACAAGCACGCACTCAAGTGGGTGAAATGGTGTGTGAAACATGGAAAACAACGATAATGATAAGATAAATAAGAATCAACCTTCTAGTATGCGGTGCACTCGTGCACAGTGGATAACAACAACCGCTCCCCCAGACTTAAGCTAAACGATATATCTAGAAATTTGAAGCTAGAAGAAGGGAGGAAGTGTTACCCAATGCTCAGAAATGAGCATACCAGACGATTGGCGTTTATGATCACGAATAGTCCGCAGCATCCGCACCATCGAACACAAAACCTGCAAGCACAAACTCAAAGCAACAAAAGCAAAAACAAAAGCTGAACTAAAAGAAGTTAGAAAGAAAAAGGAAATACGAAAACAGGAAATCTGGGTTGTCTCCCAGGAGCGCTTTCATTTAACGTCCTTAAGCTGGACCAAATACCTGTATTAGCATTGTTTAAAAAGTTCAGGAATTAAAAAGAAATATTCAGAAGCAGTTCACCACATCAGAAGAAACACAAATCAACTAAAAGCGCTCTTATGATGCGCGTCTCCCGTAGCACGTAGGCGAGAGGTGAAGGCTTTAGGGCCAGCACTGGTGTTACCCAATGCTCCCCTAACCTCCGCCACCTTGCCACAAAGAGCGGCAGCACGAGCGTCGCGCAGAAGTTTTTCCTTTTTAAGTTTGGTGACAGTCGGAGACTGCCACCGTTGAAAGTTTTCAGAATTTTCCGCCTTAGTGGCGGGTGGCGTCACTTCCGGCATCGTGGTGACTACCGGATCGGCCCAGGAGATAGAACGCTTAGATTGTTTATTACAAGATTCAACACAGGGAGATAAAAATCCACATCCCGAACTACATTCACGTCAACGTTTCCCGAATTGCAGTCCTCCTCCGTCTCGGAATCGAACTCTTTCCGGAAGCCAACCTCTTCTTCCTCATCTGATTGGAGCTCCTCCTTTCCTCCTTCACTTGTTTCTTGATCATGTATCTTTCCTGCACATCTTAGAAATTCATCATAAATGACAAGAGGGGGAGGAGTGGATGTGTCAGCTGTAGCTTCAAGGCGAGTGGGCTGCAGCGCCTTGTTAGGTAGGAGAACACACCCCGTAGCGAAGTCAAGGGTGGCGCCGCTCTCTTTCAAGAACGGCACGCCCAGGATAGGAATGGATTGATTTTCCTGGGGGCCCAACTCCTGAAAGTCCGCGACCACAGTCGTCCCCTCAACTATTACTTCCACATTTCTCACTTCCCCCTCAGATTGGACAATAGTGCCGTTAGCGAGAATAAGCGATTTCCTTTCCTCCGTGTTCATCTCAAGTTGTAATTTCGCAACATCTTGCAGTGCAATGACGTTGCGGGAGGAACCGGAATCGCATAAAGCTTTTGTTTCAACCTTATTGATGGCACAAGAAATTACCAGCTCACTCGGTTCAACCTCTACCACATCCCCAAGACTCTTCCCTTGATCAATTGGGTTCTTCTCCGTGTTGCTGGGAAGGGTCCCCTGCGATCGCTCGGTTAGCACTTGGGCCAATTGGCCCAACTGCGTTTCCAGGTTTCGCATGGATGCAGTTTGATTTGCCATATTCGAATTAGTTACTTGCATGACTTTCTCCATCATCACTTCTAGATTACTCTTTTTTTGAGTAGGGGGTGCTTGATTATAGTCCGGGTGTGGTGGCCTCGGTTGGCTCCCGGAGGCGTAAGCATCGTTTTGATGCTGCCCCGGTGCCCATCGTTGGCCAGGTGTGTTTGGATTCCACGAGAAGTTCGGGTGACTTCTCGCTCCCGGATTATAAGCATTATTGAAAGGCGCCCCCTAGGCTGATTTCCTACATAATTAACAGATTCGTTCAAGTTCAAGTGTGCGAAGTCACCTGCCACGTTGTTCCCCGAACACTCATACGCGTGGTGGCCTCCGCCTCCACATCCCTCGCAGGTAATGACAGCAGTAGTAGCGGATGGTGAGGGGAGAGAGTCAACCATGAAAAGACCTCGGCCGCTTCTTGGAGCATTTCTCCTGCAGTCCAGAATGTACTGTGGGAGGCAGTGTCGCGCAGAATTCGAAGGGCTTCTTCAGGAGTGTGGTTCATCAAGGTGCCACCCGCCGCAGCATCGATCATTGCCCTGTAGTTGGGCTCGATCGCGAAGTAGAACAATTCAACCACATTGCATGGTTGGAGCTCGTGGCCAGGGCAACGGCGAAGGAGATCGTTGAGGCGCTCCCATGCTTCAGCAAGGGTCTCTTGGTCAAGTTGGCGAAATGTGGCGATCTCCCGCCACAAGCTTACAATCTTATCCACAGGGTGGAATTTAGCAAGGAACTTGGATGCGAGGGCATCCCAAGTTGCAGCAGTCCCGGGCGGAATGGAGTGGAGCCACACCTTTGCTTTGTCGCGGAGTGAAAAGGGAAACAGTCTAAGCTTGACCGTGTCGTCAGCAATCCCCGCGTAGCGGAAGGTTTCGCAAATATCAGAAAACTCCGCCAGATTCAGATGCGGATCTTCGCTGGCCAACCCCGAGAACTGAGCGTTGTTCCGGATGATGTTTAAGATCGCAGGCTTGATCTCAAACTGATTATTCATAATGTTTGGCCCGAACCCCGGATACACACTCCCAGCAGTTGGAGTGGTGTAGTCCCTCATCGTGCGGGGTCGAGGCCTGACTGCCTCCTGCTCAATCCCAAGCTGATGTTCCCCCACGCCGGGCATTCTCGGATCAACATCATTTGGGTCTACCTGATCACCCATGGCCGCTTGTACAGCCGCAGCGCGCCTTCGCGCGCGAGCAGTTTGTTCGATTTCTGGATCAAAAGGTGCGAGTTCACCTGCGACCTGCCTCTGCATGAACTGTCAAAAACAAAAAGAAAAACAAAGAAAATAAAAAACAACTGCTCATATAACGACAGTCACAACACAAGACGAAACACGCCTGCATTCCCCGGCAACGGCGCCAAAAACTTGATGCGTGTCGGCAAGTGCACCGGTCGCTGTCAAGTAATAATTGTGGAGAATAAATTCCCCGGATGTCGGTCTCTTGAGGAATGCAGGATGGGTGAACGAATCGCGCAGTGATGATTGTTACACAAGCGTTCAACAGACACAAAGAGGGGTTTTTGGTTGGTTTTCCTAATCTTAGCAATAACAAAAGAAATGCGGGTCGAAAACACGGCTTCGCAAAGTGAGGTGGATGCAACGGCCGCGATGCCGTGCTTCGTGAGGCGGATGAAGTGAACTCAAGTGCGAGAGGGTGAGGGTCGCAAACACCTCTTCACAACCGCCGTTAGCTCTTGCTAACGCGGGTCAAACACCTTGCGTGCGGGCGCGAGGGAGTGAATGAGAACGGAGTGAATCACAACCAAACCATGAAGAATAACAAAGAGACATTCATTTAAACAAATAACATCTCAATATTCGAGTTTTACACGGTTCAAAGAGTACAACGAGGAAAGAGTAAAGAAATAACCGATGTTGAAGACTAGCGGCCGTTAACGGCCGGAATGGTAGGTTGTCGGGCTACCTCCGGACTCGGACGGACAATGCTTCCGGCGTAGAGAGCTGTCACGATCTCCCTACGTGCTCCGTCGTCTTCGACTTTAGGTTTCTTCTTCTTCTCACCGAGCGGAATGAAAGAATGCTTGCTTGGAGGCTTGCGGACGATGGAGAACTCTCACGGACAATGGAGGAAGTCTTAGAATGGATGGAGGAGGCTTCCCTTTGCGTAGGAGATGAAGTGGAGGCGTCCCAAGGTGGAAATCGGCGGCGTACGGAACAGGAATCCCTCTCCCGGCATGAACGATCCGCCCTAAAATCGCAACAGGCGTTTAAATAGGCGCTGGATTGAATACTGCGCACGGTCATTGGCGCACGACCAGTGGTCGTGCGCACTGGAATTCTGCGATCGTGCGCACTGCCTGGGAGGAACCTGCAAGATACGAAATTATAAAATAAAATGTTCGCACGACCAGTGGCACACGACCGATGGTCGTGCGCACTATCGTTGATGGTCGTGCGCAATACAGCAAACAGAACTCAGAATTTTAATGATAAGTGCGCACGAGCAGTGGCGCACGACCGGTGGTCGTGCGCACTGGCGTTGGTGGTCGTGCGCACTGCACCAAACAGAACTCGTGA
Source organism: Dactylorhiza incarnata (assembly GCA_033032865.1). Lineage (NCBI taxonomy): Eukaryota > Viridiplantae > Streptophyta > Magnoliopsida > Asparagales > Orchidaceae > Dactylorhiza > Dactylorhiza incarnata. Next base: position 9,953,806 of record JAWHQI010000068.1, read on the forward strand.
AAAAGGGCTAAGTGCACACGATCAGTGGCGCACGACCAGTGGTCGTGCGCAATAGAACCGGTGATCGTGCGCAGTGTTCCTGTGCAGAATTGCACCGGGAACACTTGCACGACTCCTATTCCAGCATAACCACAGATCTAGCCACTGAAAGTGGCACCTAACAGCACAAGAATACTACTAAAGACAAAAAGCACGAAAATCACACCAAAGTGGGCCAAGATGTGCACCTAGCATGGATTATCAAATATAAACTAAAACAAGGCTAAAGTGCGGAGGAATGACTAAATAACGGCCCGGATGAGTCCATAAATGTGTATATGATCAGGACTCATCAGTCAGCGTCAAGCAAGACCAAGCGTGAACACAGTCGCATGTACCCCCGAGCAGCCCGTTATTCCTAGACCTGCCCATTTGGGCAGGCCTCCATATATATATATAGAGGGGAAGGGGTACCAGAAAAGGGTCTTTGGGGAGTTTCCAGCCACCAGCTTGTGACTTGAGCGGTCTCAAGTTTTCAGACCGCGGTGACCTCGATCTTGCCTTTGCCAGGCGGTCTCGCCCCTGCCAGGCTATCTTACCCCTGCATCGGTCTCAACACTGCCAGGCGGTCTCCCTCAACAACCTTAGTGACTTCAGTGACATCGGTGATCTGAGCGGTCTCAGCGACCTGTACGACCGCTAATCTCATTTCTGAACATTATTTATTTTCTATAAAAATCATATTTTGTCAAGAAGTCAACAATAAATGATCGATCATGTTCATGATTGTTGACCGCTAATCTCATTTCTGAACATTTTTGTCTCTTCAATTTCTCAACTTATTCGCTGATCGCTGATCATGTGACTCTAACTCGTTCAATGATGATCGATGTAAGTTATTAATAAAATGACCTAAATCTATGCATCTCCTATTTACGAGTTTTGTCAATCTATGACCTATTGTGCCCACCAACTCATCATCTTCCCTCCTCCATCTTATTTAAACTTATGGTCTTCATTTTTCTCCCTCATCTCATTCAGCAATGGTGTCAATCAACTCTGGATTCGAACATGACCTTCTCTCATTCTCCTCTGTTGAACCAAAATTCATGGTTGTTGTTGACCCTGTCAAGGAGGTATACCTCGAATTTCTCATGCAAAATGGGTCAAGCTCAACACTCCTGAGCATGATTAGTTCTTCTCTTCTACGCATATCATGGGTGATGCCATACTATGCTCCATCCTTGATATTGGCATATGAGTCATTCCATCATCACTATGCCGCACCCTACAGCTCGGCTAGGTTGAAGATGAATTCATAATAGTATCTAACGAGGAAATATCCATTGGACTGGAATCTATGAGACACTATTAAGACAAACCGTCCAAATTAAAAACCATGCACTTTCCCCAAGAAATTAATTTGATTGCTGGCTTCATTGGAAAGGAATTACTCAGTAAGAAGACTGCTTACGATAGCATTATCATGGAGATAATGAGTTTAACGACTGCCATCTAAATGCAGTATAATATTGGTTGGTCTAGTATTCTCATTACTCTCATTTATACTAAGATGGTGGAAAGATGCTTCAGTAGAATTCCATCTCTCTACTTTTTCATTTCTCATCCCGTTGCAATCATTTCTTCTAGTTCAACCATGAATAGTGGGAAAGTATTTTCGATAAAGACTTTGCAGCTATGGAAGATGTCTATCCTTATGTCTTTGTCCGCTAAGAAAGTATGTATGCTTGCTCCCCCTGCGAAAGGATAGTGTTGGTAAAAACACCTTCTCGATTTATCTTACAAATTATGTACAAGTGATTTCATCCTCTAGGATTTATTACCCATGTTGTATAGTGATGATAATACGGTCTTTATATGTCCTAGGATGACCCAATCATATTAGTGTGTCAAAGTCTAGTAAAAAAGGAGTGCAAAATACAGTTGAGTTAATTCTGCATCGAGAGGAGGTCAACGCAGCTTCAATTGAATGCCAAAGTAACTTCGAACAGAAATAAAGAAAACTTAGACCGGTGTCGATGCATCATTGGAAGTCGATGCAACGTCGAATTATAGGCGACGCAGAATCCAGAGTCAGTCGAAGTATTATTGTAAGAACGCAACTTCGAAATTTATTCGATGTAGAAGTCAAAGCTTAAAGTCTATGTCCTTCATCTCGATAGATACGCCGATAAGGAATCGATGCAACGTCGATAGCATAGTTCAACTCAATGCTGAGGAAGATTTCGAAGCTACCTCCAGTAGATCATAGAGGTGCATCAATATGAAGTCAGAAGTTATTCGACGCAATGTCGAATACAGTCACAGTTTCAGAACTTACTGTAATAGATTCTGATGCTTATTCATAAGGTATAAATGGAAGATATTTGAATTATAATGGGTCATTCATGGACAAGAAGAGAAAAAATAATTTCAAAGATTCAACAATGATGAATTTTGAAGTTATACACAAATAGTTTGACGGGCAGAGAACACATATAAAAAGAGATCAATAATACCTCTTGGACATTCCAACTAGAGAAATATCTGAATTAGAAAGACATTTATCTCCATTCGACAGAAGAAAAAGAGATTGCTAATTCAAAAGAATAAAAAACAACAATTATATTGCTTCTGCTCCAACTCTCTCTATTACAGATAATACACGACAAATCTCTTTACATATACACGGAAGGCTTCTTCTTCTTCCTCTCTCTGAAAGAAGAATACATAATATACAGAGATCAACAACTAGATAAGGGCTAATATAATCATTGCATCTTCCTTAAGAAAGAATTCATTCTTTGAAGAAAGATCTAGAAAAAACTTAGTGTCTATAATCCTCATTGATTGCTGAAAGAGGATTCATCTCAGAAGAACAATCTACGTATTCTTCTTCATTTTACTCTACTTTCTATTTCCTGTAAACTAAGTAAAGATTCCTAAGAATCCCTCTTCAAGGGATTCAGCCTGGTTCAAGATCTCCTTAATAAAAGATCTTGTTTTGGTTCAAGACCTCCTCATCAAAAGATTTAGTCTTGGTTCTAAGAGTCTCCATAACAAAATACTCATTTCCTAGTTCTAAGAGTCTCCTTATAAAAAGACTCAGGCACTGTGTTGTTGTATTCCAACCAAAGTGGTAGAAGAGTGGAGTACCCAGATTTTGGGGAACCACTATAACTCTTGTCTCATCTGTGTTGTGCTAATTTTCTCTGTTGTCCCTTAGTTTTATTATTCTGTGTTTATTTATTCTGGTTAGAATTTTGGATGCTAAGTAATTAGAACTGTTGTTTTTCTGTGCACATTTTATAAAAAAGTTTTAAATCTCTATTCACTCCCTCTAGAGAATACTCAGGGGAGTCACTGTGCACTTTCAATTAGTATCAGAGGCAGGTTCATCAGAAAAATGTTAACGCCTTGATCAAAAGATCCTCTCACTAACATTTCGATATTTAAAAATATTTTCAGAAAATGAGTTCTAAGGACTATGCATCCACCAGACCACTAGTGTTTAATCTATATAAGTTTACACTCTTGAAGGTCATAATAAAACTGTATATCAATTATATTGAAGAGGACATCTTTGATGTTATTTTGTTAGGTCCTCCTATGCCATACAAAAAAGTTGCTAGTGGGGCTGTAATATAAGATCTGGTCCCCTGAGCTGAGTGGACTGATGCTGAGAAGAAGGTGAAAGCCTGTGATGCAAAGGCTATGAATATTTTGGTCCAAACTCTGTCAGATGACAAATTCAAAAAAGTGGCTGAATGCCAATCAGCAAAGGAAATCTGGGAGTCACTGTCCATGTTAGTTGAAGGGAGATCTGATGAAAGAAAGGACAGGAAGTCCCTCTCATATCCCAATATGATAACTTTTAGAAGAAATCTGAAGAGAATGTTGTTGAAATGTAAGAAAGATTCCTCATCATCATTAATGAGCTCAAGGGTCTAAACAGGGAGATCTCATTGACTAAGATCAATGAAAAGCTTCTCATGTGCTTTCCAAGCACCATGGACTCAAGGATCTTGGCCATCAGAGAGTCCAGATGCCATATGGAGATATCCACTAATGTTGTACTTGGAAAGCTCAGGTCCTATGAGCTGCTACTAAAAAATTAAGCTATGACATGGCAAAGGAGAAATTCTCAACTCTAAAAGAAAGGACTACAGAATTGAATGCAGTTGAAGGAGAGCCTTCTAATTCTGAAGAAGAAATATTTAATCTCTTGGCCAGAAGGTTTAGAAGGTGGTCAAGACTGAAGATTCAAACAGAAAGGAAAGGTGCCCATACAAGCCAAAGTTTGATAAGATTCCAATGCAAGAAATAATCTGCTTTGCATGCAGAAAGCCTGGGCACATTGCCCCTGAATGTCTAGAAGAACAGAACGACAAAAGCAACAAGAAGGAGCATAAGAAGAAGTTCTTCAGAAAGAAGGATATGAAGAAAGGAAGAGGTTTCATAGCTGAAACCTGGAGTGACTCAAAATCTGAGTCAAGCTCTTCCTCTGAAAGTGATGAAGAAACTGCTGCTGAAGAAGCCTGCTTAATGGCTTTGGAAGAATCATATGAAGAAGACAGGTATCTCTATTTGATGACTTTGATTTTACTTCAGAAGATTTTAAAAATTGCTCCAAAGAATTTTGACGGAAATAACATAAAATTCAAAAAGATCTTAAAACAGTTAGAGAAGAATTAAAAGATTTTAAGAAAGATAATATGTATTCTGTTAACTATGAATTAAGGAATCAGATATATAAAAAGAAAACATAGATAAATGAATTTACTAATGAAAATCTAACGTAAAAAGAAGAGCTTACAAAGGTAAAAGCCTTTGAAGACTCACTCAATGGGAGGAGTCAATAGCTAAAGGATATCACACACAATCTCTCTATGAGGTTTAGATATCTTGGTTTAGGAGAGGATCCATACACCAACACAGTAACCTCCAGCAAACCAGCTTGTGAAAATCCTATAGTATTCATTAGACCTAGTGAAAATCAATCAAGTGACAATATAGAATCTTGTGAAGAATTGAATAAACACCCTGATAAGATCACTGTATTCAATAGGGTAAACATCATTGACCAAAAAGGAATACTAGGCAAGTACCCTTTAGAAGAATCAATCAATAATCACCAGATTGTAAATAAAAAGAATTACGTGTCGAATAGAACTCGACGAAATATTAAAGATGTGTCGAATGCAACTCAACTGAGTTCTGCATGTGCTTCGGCATCAACTTGAAGCAGGTATGAAGGTGCATTGATGCACAAAACTATATTCGCAAATGATAATGACAAGTGTACCGTATCGAAATTAGTATAGGTTTATAAAAACCAAGGTCGTATTTGACTAGGGGTCGTTGAATATTCTTACTTCCGAAAATCTCTATTATTTTATCAATTTAAGCTTGGATAGGTTTTGCAAAGGGGGAATTAAAATGATGACTAAATTATGAGTTAAAATACTAACAATCGATCTTCGAATCACCGCGGAATAATAATAGAAGAAATAAGAACTCTAATTCTCTTGATAGATTTACTTCGACCGAGGAGGTTCCCAAATTCTAAATGCACCTCTCTTGAGGATACGTTCAGCTGAGTTTAGGTTGATAAACCGAACTCTCGTTCTATAATTGAAACCCCTAAAACTCGCTTAAACATGGTGAACCCTTCTATTGGATTTGACTCCAATCCAGGATATTTATGTCATCCTTTCTCAAGGGTTGCAATCAACTCTCGTTATCCTTAAGTGATTGATTCGAATTATGAGCCTCTCTACTAATAAATTGCAAAAACATGAATGAGAATTATATATTGAAAATATAATCTCACTTCAATAAAATTAAGGATAAATCTTAAGCATTTCAAAGAAGAGAATAAGAAGATCTAAATTAATTCATGACAATTATTATTCCTTGGATCATCTCGATCGAGTACTAATAGAGATTTAGACACTCATGGAGATGGGGGAATCGATGAAAATAAAAGAGTACATAATGAAATTAAGAATATGATAAGAAAGAGAAAAGAATATTTTATTGATTGCAAAAGAAAAGGATTACAAGCTATTGAAATGAAAATTATAAACTATTGAATTGAAAGTACAATTGCAAGAAAGAAAGAAGGAGTACAAGACTACTAAAAAAATGAAAATAATACAAGAAATGAAGACTTTGGCTCCATGAATTTGTCCCTTCAACTCTGGTGGAGCTGGCTTTAAATAGGTGAAAAGGTTGTGTTACACACCCTTGGTCACGTCCGTGACCATGGGAGGGTACGGGGCGCGATTGATGCTAGTGCAGAGAGGGCACCTTCTTGCTTCAATGCGGGCATTTCGTGCACGTCACGCCCGTGACCTAGGGCATGTAATCTTCAAAATGGCGCCTGGTTGGATGCTTTTGGCAGGAAGTGGCACATGATGAGTCACGCCCGTGTACTGGATGTCACTCCCTCGATCACGCCTGTGACCTAGGGCGTGTTATTTTAAATGATGTGGCTGGCTCGCTCTGGCTACAGGAGGTGGGTCGCGGCTGTGACACTGGGTCACGCCCGTGAACTGGGGTGTGTACTTGGCAAATTTTCACAGAATGAGCTCGGAGAGGCGGCAGCAGGTCCGGAACACATCTTGGGCTGTCACGCCCTTAGTTACACCCGTGACCTTGGGCGTGTACTTGACATTTTTGCTCAAAGTGCCCAGAAAACATGAAAAACACAGAATAAGCTTAAGTTAGTTTATAGAAATAAAAGGAAATGAATTTGATGGGATAATTCATGCAATTTAAACAAATTCATATTAAAAAATCATTAAAATTATATTAAGGGATGAGTACAAAAAGTACTCATCAAACACCCCCATACTTGAGATTTTGTTATTCCAGAGCAAAAGAATGAAGAAAGAATTACAAGACATCGATATTATTTTTAATTAACTAAAAATTCATTAGACCAAGAGTAAGTTAAAAGTAAATTCTAGGAATTCAATAATTAAGTCATAAGTTATGGTGATAATTTGAAAAGAGAAATCGATTTAGCTAACTACTTCTCAAGATAACTATTTAGCAACCAAAATTATAGAAATTTTCAAACAAATTTAGTTTGAAATTATAGAGACTCTAACATAAAGAAGCTTAACCAAAAGACACCTACCAAAATATTGCTCTCTTAATAGTTTTATTTAGGACTAGAATCGATAGAATTTGCTAGGGATGAGTTTTAACAAAATGGCAAAATGAAGTGTTCTTGGATTGGAGGTGGTGAAACCTCACTCATAAATTCATATTTGTATATGTTTAGGAAAATGATGAATTTTATCCTCTCATTTTCTATGCCATATAATCTTTTAAAAATTCTCTTCAATCAAAACACAAAATGTATATGTTTAGATGTAATGAATGTTATACTCTTACATCATGACATATAATCTTTTAAATGATTTTGGGTGCATATGTTTAGGGAATAATGAAATTTATCCTCTTATTCTCATGACATATGATCTTTTACACATTTTTTTATTTGCAAACAAAGGGCGAGGGTAGAGAAATACTTCTAGTTTATAAATTAAACTATTTTTAGAGCAACTTTCTTTAGTGGAAAAAAATTTCCTAAGATTTTAAAGTTAGTAGAGAATATAGTAAAAATCTAGAGATGTTTAGCCAATTTACCACAAAGTGAAGCTATATAAAATTAATAGGAGTGGTAGTGCTAAATAAATTCTCTAATCGAATTAAAAACATAAAGTGTTCCTTAACACTAAATTACTTCAAATTTAAATTTATCAAATTTTGATAAAACAAAATATTTGCTAGATTAAAAATGTAAGAATTTTATAATCAAACCGCATACTAGATTTCAAGAAAAATAAAAGCAACAAGGATTATTTATTTTTATTATTTATATTTTTAGATTAATTCTTAGACTTCCCAAGGTATTCCCTATGAAAGGGTCTCACCGGTACTAGGAGATATGATGGGGTGACATCCCAAACCTCCTTTTCCAAGAAACTAAATTTTAATTATAATTAATTTTTTTTTTCAAATTGAAATACATTAAAAGCTATGCTACACTCCCATACTTAGAATTAAACATTGTCCCCAATTTTTAAAACTAAGTATGAGGAATACTAACAAGATTAACAAAATGTTTTTTGGGAAAAATTACTTAAGCTAATTGATTAAAAGAAAATAAATAAAAATGAAGTTCAAAAAAAGAGAGATAAACAAAAGGGTGCAGAGGGCTTCCCTTGTTGGTAGACAGGTGTCGGGAAAAATCCCTTAGATTTAACTTAACAGATTATCTAAAAGTGATTTTAACTATTAGGTTTCAATTACACATTGTATAGTGAGGGTAATCTGGTCATTAGATGTCTTAGGATGTCACACTCAACCTAGGGTGTCAAGACCATATAAGGAGAAACACAAATTTGGTGAAGTTAATATTTGCGTCGAATAGAAATGGACGAAATATCGAATGGATGTCGACGCTACTCTGATAAGAAGTCGAAGAAACACACTCTTTTTGTTGGAGTAGATCAAGTTGACGTTACGTCGAATAGATATCGACGTAGAGGCCATGAACCTGTCGAAGTTCTTTGTGAAGTCGACACAACTTCTACTTCAACTCAACGCAGAAGGAAATATCTGTCGAAGCCATCTAAAGTCGACGCAATGTCGACTTCATCTCGACGTAGATAATGATGTTCGGAACCATGCCCTCAACTCGACGGTTGCGTCGATAAAATATCGATGCAACGTCGACTAGCAGAGTTCTATCAAAGCAAGGATGAATTCGAAGCTGCTCCTACAAGAACTCGAAGATGCGTCGATAAGAGAGGAAGAGAACTCGACTCTACGTCAAATACAGTCTGAAAAGGAAACCTTTTCAATTATCATTTTAGACCCTCTCTCACGGCCCAGCTCACTCAAGACCATTCTCCAATGGCTCCTTAATTTCCTCAAATAGAATCAAGAATTAATAGAGGACAGAGAAAAGCTTTCTTGGAAACGAGCTTATTGTTGGTGGACGGGTCGGGAATTAAAGAAGGAAGGAAAGGAGTAATTGTCCAGACAAAAATACCTTTTCAGGACTTACCAGAAAAGGAAACAAAATCAAATTGAACAGGGACAATAAAAGGGAAGAAAGGAAAGAGAAAACTAGAGCATTCATCACAATCGGCTACACCTTTCCTTTAGGGCTTCCTCTTCTTCTTCCTCCTCAGGGAACCCTAATAGAGAAACAAATAGAGAAGAAATAATAACTGCTCTCCATCTCTTACTACAATACAACTGAAGGTTGCTCATCAACACAATCATATAACAACCAAAGTTTGATCAAAAAGAAGTGAAAATATCTGACAATCAAAGCTCATGCAAACCATCACAAATCTTAAGCAGGAGTTTATCACTAGCAGATCAAGTAGAAGAAAATAGAAGTTGTTTCTTGAGACAGGGCTTCATAAGAATTCTGAGAACATAATTCTTCCTTCTCCCTCTCTTTCTTTCTCCTTCTCATTTCCAACTGTACAGAGTATTGAGAATCCCTCTTCCAAAGGATTCAGTGGTTCAAGATCTCCTTATCAAAAGATCTGGTGGTTCAAGATCTCCTTATCAAAAGATCGGGTGGTTCAAGATCTCCTTATCAAAAGATCATGTTGGTGCTGCCAGAATTGCCCCCAGCGTCGCGGCGCTATTCGAAGCGGAAGGGTGTGTCCCCCGTGGGCCTAACCGGCTGCCCCGTGGATCTTGCTCGTGCTGACCGACTCTAGTAAGGATAGATTGTGCCTTCACCAATAGTCCGGGCTTTTGGTCGAGTTGGTTGCGTCGAGTCCCCAAAAAGTGGTATCAGAGGGGGTCACGAGTTCGAAACCCCGGGGTCATTTCTGGGGGGGGGGGGGGGGGATTGTTGGTGCTGTCAGAATTGCCCCCAGTATTGCGGCGCTAGTCGAAGTGGAAGGGTGTGTCCCCCGTGGGCCTAACCGGCCGCCCCGTGGATCCTGCTCGTGGTGACCGACTCTAGTAAGGATAGATTGTGCCTTCACCAACAGTCCAGGCTTTTGGTCGAGTTGGTTGCATCGAGTCCCCAAAAGAACAGTGGTTCTAAGAGTCTCCTTACCAAAAGACTAAAGCACAGTTGGTGCATTCCTGCCAGGTGGTAGAGGAGGGGGGGTACCCACATTTTGGGGAATCTCTATAAAAATCTTTGTGTCTTCTAGATTGCTAATTTTCTGTGCTGTCCAAATTAATTAACTGTTTTCTAGCTTTGTTTTATTATGTGTTAGGATTTTGTTGAAGTAGAAGCACTTAGTGTTTTATTGTATCTGCACAAAAAGAATAGAAATAATTTTAGATCTCTATTCACCCCCCTTCTAGAGTATATCTCAGGGGCACACTGTGCACTTTCAATTGGTATCAGAGGGAGGTTGATCATTAAAAGGTTAACACCTTGATCAAAAAGACCTCCTACACTTAGTTCTTTATTTCAAATCTATTTTATAAAGAAAATGAGTTCTATGGATTATGCTTCCATAAGACCCCAATGTGTAACTTGAATACGTTCACACTCTGGAAGTCCAGATAAGACTTTATATGAATTATATTGATGAAGACATCTACAATGTTCTTCTCACAGGTCCTCCAGCTCCAGTCAGATAAATGGCATGAGAATCCTCAACAACTGAAGCTGTCCCAAGAAAGGAATGGACAGAGGCTGAGAAGAAGGTCAAGGTATGTGATGCCAAGGCCATGAACATTCTGGTTTCGACAATGTCAGATGACATTTTCCAAAAGGTTGCTGAATGCCAATCAGCAAAAGAAATCTGGGATTCACTCACCACAATGGTGGAAGGAAGTGCTGATGAAAGAAAGGACAGAAAGTCCCTTCTCATATCCCAGTATGAGAACTTTCAAAAGAAAGCTGAAGAATCTGTTGCTAATATGTATGACAGATTCAGTATTATCATTAATGAGCTCAGAGGCTTGGACAAGGAGATATCCTTGAGAGAAAATAATGATAAAATCCTCATGTGCTTCCCTAGCTCATGGGATTTCAGAATCTGGGCAATCAGAGAGTCCAGGTGCCACAAAGAGATCAATACTAACGCTTTACTAGGAAAACTTAAAGTCATATGAGATGCTCTAGAAGAACAGGGCTGAGTCAGAAGAAAGGGAGACTACTCCAGCTCCTATCCCAAGGAGCCTAACTCTGAAAGCTACTAAATTAGAGCCCTCTACTCTTGAAGATGAAATGTCCAGTCTGCTGACAAGTAGATTCAAGAAATGGGTCAAGACTGAAGACTCAAGGAGAAGAGAAAGGGACTCAAGCCCCAGGTATGATAAAACTCCAAAGAAGGAGATTATCTGCTTCACTTGCAACAAGCCAGGGAACATTCCTCCTAAGTGCCCACAAGAGCAAAGGGAAAGAAGAAGCAACAAAAAGGAGAAGAAGAAGAAGAAGAAGTCCTTCAGAGGAAAGGACAAGAAGAAAGCCAAGGGTTTTATAATTGAAACATGGAGTGACTTAAAAGCTGAGTTAAGCTCCTTATCATCTGAAAGTGATGATGAAGCAGAAGCAGAAGCATCCTGCATGATGGCACTAGGGATGTCATCAGGAGATGAAGAGGAACATGTATCAGTATTTGATAATTTTGATTTCAATTCAGATGATTTTAAATCTTGCTTTACAGAATTCTGCATTGATCATCTTAGGGTAGAAAAAGAATTAGATACAGTTAGAACTGAATTAGAGAACCTTAAGAAAGATGAGGTATACCTAATAAACCAAAATCTAACAAATGATATTTCAAATAAAGAGTCAGAATTGATTAACTTGAGAGAAGAAAACATAAAATTAAAAGAAGAGCTAGCATATTCAAAGGCCTTTGAGGACTCACTCAATGGGAGGATTCAGAAGCTCAAAGACATCACAGATAATCTCTCTATGAGATTTAATCACCTAGGGTTAGGAGTTGGGCCCTCCACCAGCATAGAAGCACCTAGGAAACCTGCCTGGAAAAATCATGTATCATTTGTCAGACCTAGTGAGTACAAACCAAATGAGAAGAGTGCACCATCTAAGGGTAAGGCTAGTAGTTATTCAGAAGGGATAGATGAACCTAACAAAGTAAATCAGAATAAGAAGGAAAAACCCTTTGACAAGAATAAAGTAGAGAAATTAAATAATCTTAACCAAAAGGTTAAATCAAAACCTTGGATAATAAGACATTCTGCTGATTTATTATACCTAGATACATTCTATACTCATTTCAAGTATCAAGATAATAGGTTTGGGAAACCCATTCCTTATCATTCAAAAGGGTGTCATGAAAGACCTTTCTATTCTTTCATTGAACCCTACAATGGTAAAAGCAAAGGGCGCAAGGTAAACTGGGACCCTTCTGTTGTTTATGGGGTGTCTACTTTATCACCTAGAGGGGGGGGGGGGGGGGGGGGGGGTGAATTGGTTTTTCAAATTATATTATCCCCTTTTTGGTGTTCTTGATTTCTGGTTTGTAGATTCAAAAGTTGTAAAGCATAACACAGAAAACACAAACCGACCTAAATAGGTTCCTCAAGACCGGGTGTCTTGAGTAGTCCCCTGTCCCTCTGCGCCTACCCAGCAGTGTGCTAGGCTCAGCAAACTCTGCCAAATTTTCAGGCCCTCAAGCCTTAAAACACGGACCCGCAAGTCCCAACAGCCTACGCCCGCAAGCCCCTAGTGCCCCCGAGCTCGCAAGCTCGACACTCAGGCCCTCAAGCCCTACAACACGGACCCGCAAGTCCCAACAGCCTAGGCCTGCAAGACCCTAATGCCCCAAGCCTGCAAGCTCGACAAATCGCACCCGCAAGTGCACTGCCCTGGCCCTCAAGCCTCACAGCTCTCCATCCCTCAAGCTTGACAAGTTGGCCCGCAAGCCTTACAAGAAATTGTAGTAATAAAACTGTTTCTTCTGCCAGATGAAGATTGGCAACTTTAGCCTGATGACGATTGGCTTCTTATAATTGAAGAAGATTTTCTGATTCAGATCTTTGACAGCGCAGTTCTTCTTCAATCTCTACTCTTTGCCTGATGAAGATCCGCTTCTCTTTTCAGTCGATGAAGATGACTGATTCTTCTGAGAACTCTTGAATCTTGTTCTCGTTCTTCTTCTCCGCTGAATATACTGTTCTATTGAAGAGCGGCGGGATTCTTTCTTTTTATTTCTATGTATTCAGTACTACTTTTTCTCGGGCATCACTGTTCCCTTTTATAGGACAGATGAGCCGCATAACGATAACATGTGATGTTCTTTAATGTTATACGCCCATTCCATAAGAGCACGTGCTGATTTGACTATCAAGCGGCGAAAATAAATGAAGACAGCACGTCTGCAATGTTTGAATTCTGTCTCGATGATATTTCCACCTTCAAGCTGATACCGACAGTATCTCGACGATATGGACAATATCTCGACGACAAGACTATGTCGATGCCTTGGGCTTTAGTAGACATTCAAGTCTTCTTACTTCTGCCACTGATGGTGGTATCTCGACGATACAAGATATCCTGGCGATTCTGCATATACGAAGATAAGCTTTCTCTGACTGTGTCGTTGAGATCTTCTTTCTTGCTGTCTGTCATCGTAATCATGTTGTTCTCTCGACGACATGAGTGATGTCATGTTGACGCTTCAGTAGCTGCTTGTCTTCAGCTTGTCTTTCTTCAGTCGACATGCCTTCTTTACGACGATGTCCAACAACATCAATCATACTTAGCCTTCTCAGCGACAAGGTTACTTTGCGATGATGTCGACGATACTGCGTCTTCTCTGCGTTCGACGATCTTGCAAAGTCTCAGCGGTCGACGATCTTCCTTCTGAGTTCGACGATCTTGCTTCTGCGTTCGATGAACATACCAAATCTCAGTGGTCGTCGATCTTCCTTCTGAGATCAATGATCTTGCTTCTGCGTTCGACGAACACGCCAAATCTCAGCGGTCGTCGATCTTCTTTCTGAGTTCGACGATCTTGCCGAGTCTCAGCAGTCGACGAACATCTTTCTTCATTCGACGATCTCCATTCTGCGTTCGACGAACCTTGTTCTTCTTGATAATATATATTATACTTATAGAAATAGTTAAAGTACTTGACATTTGTCGATCTCTGTAAGCATGAGCTAGATGGAGCATTAAATACAGCTTGCACTTATCATTGAGCTGAGCACTTCTTCAAATCAGGAACATTGCTGGGCACTGTTCCCAACAATCTCCCCCTATTTGAAGAAGCCCTAACTTACCTCAATGATAAATGCCACACATGAAAAGATATATCATTTCAAATAGTAACATCACACTTAAATCAACAATCATATAAAGAAATATGATGTTCTTCAAGCATATAAATAGATTAAATGTTCAATAATAAACATTAGCATTCATTTGCCCCATCAAAACAAATTAAGATTATAATTTGTTGCCCCATCAGCGTCTGCAGCTGCTTGCTCCTTTGTTTTTCTGCCTTTGCCTCTAAAGGTAGTTGATGGGAAGGGGAATTCTCTTAGGAGAAGGAGGAACCTTGTGGGAATGCTAGCTTGTGGTTCTTCCTCCTTTCCAGCTGCTTCATATGTTTCTCCCATTCAACTGTTTGATATACTCTTTGATAGTCCTCTTGAGGGTATCCAAACTGGATCCATGATTCTGTTATTATTTCTGTTGATGCTGGACTCCACCTTCCGGATTGTGGATCCAGCTCAACTTCCCTCAGTCTCTTTTGTCGATATTGGATACTCTGACTTCTCTTTCTTTTCCTGGAGGTTGCTGATTCTCCAAGCTCTATTCCATATTCGGCTAAGTCAGTGCTTACAGACGGATTAGCAGCTTCATATCGTGATGGGGGTTGCTTCATTGTCTGCTTTATTTGATTTGATATCCACATCCCTTGATGTGAACTGGCGTTTATTATTTCCTTCTCCCCCTTTAGGGCTTGTTCAATTACCCTTTCCTCGAGTCCTTCTCTGACTTGATTCAGCTTGTCATGCAGGTTTTGTTCAGTTACATCCAGGTTGTTGTTTACATGCAGCAGATGTGTATCTAAAGTATGAGCATTCTCATTAACCTTATTAATAATTTGATTTCGGTTATTTTCAGCATCTGTCTCTATCTTCTTAAGACCATAGTACACATTGTTTGAGAATGTGCCTTGCTTTTTGAGGATATTGTGGATTTCATGTCCCACTTTATTAACTTCCTCACTCATTTTATCGATTGCGGGAGCTGCAATGGTATAGAAATGAGCGCACTGGGTGTTGAGGTTGTGTATGTCGCACTTTACTTTCTGAATTCCCCCCATCATCTCTTTCCGTAGACTATCCACAGTTTTTACTATGAATTGTTCAAGATGTTTTCGCTGAGCAGACAGTAAGGCTGATAACATGGGGAAGAGAGATCCTGCCTGAGTCGAAGATGCCTCAGCAGTTTGTCCTTCTTGATCTCCTCCTCCCCGTGGATCTGCTTCACTGACATCTTTAGAGGATTCTTCACTGATGTGCGCTATGACCTTGGATTTCCCCTTAGAGCCTTCTGGCAGGGGCTCACTTGGAGCTATGAGCACAACTTTGCTTGCTATAGTTAGCTCTCGACAGTCTAAGAGAGTGATGTCTGCTGTTGGCTCATTTCCTTGATCATCTAGGGCAGAGTACCCCAGTTGGGTCTCCCCCTCAACTCGAGCATCCTCATGGAGCATTTCATCATTTTGGGCTGAGACCATCAATTGGGGCTCCCCCTCAACAGGCTTACTCCCCTCATTGGGGTTTCCAGTATTTTCAGGAACCTCTGTGTGAGCAGGTTCAGGGGTTAGGACAGGAACATTTTCTTTGGTGGACGGTTCACCTCTGGATGGAGCGGGATGGTGTGGGGGTGGTGGCCTGTCATCAGAGCTGCTTGATGACTCTTCTTCGAAGGAGGAATTTTTTTGGGGTGCTGGTTTCTTCTGTTTCTTTGGAGCTAGCTGTACATCCGAGGATGGTTTGGGGATGGACCTGTCCCATCGGTCCAACATCTTTGCATCTAATTTCTTGGAGTAGTGAAGAGGTACTCCCATTCTCTTTTGTAACACATCACCCTGGATGTTTAGAAAGAAAATGGACAATATTCTCCCATAGGAGGGGGTCTTCAGGGAGTTCTTTACTCTCTGGAAGAGAAACTCACTCCAGTTGGTTTTCTTAGAGTGAATGATTCGGACCATGACAGCAAACATGTCTTCGGATATGCGGTCGTGGGAACCAGACTTGCATTATAACACTTTGCAAACAATGTCGGCCAGCAGCTTCCCCTTCTGATTGAATTCAGCTCTCTTGATAGACCCGTAGGTATTCCCGGTGTGTCCGCACCATGTGTAGCTTGCGGACATTTCTTCACCGGTTAGCTTATCCTCTTCCTCTACCCCTTCGATTCTTGGTAGGTTCAGTGCTTTTCCGAGGCTATCTGCAGATATCTTAATCTTCTTGCCTCCCACCTTGGTCTTTATTTGTGATTCAGTATGGTTAAGTCTTGCTTCGGCATAGAACTCGGCTATTTCTCGATGGAGAAGGACCGACGGTTCGCATAGGACATATTCCAGGCCAGATGTCTCTAGCAGCCCTATCACTGATCGTATCTCATCGGAGCAGGCATTGAAGCCTCCTCGTTGGAGTTCACAACCTGAGATTACTTCTTCTTTCTTTGGAGCCATCGATTCGGAGTGAGAGAGAAGGCGATACGTCAATGGAGGCAAGGGTTTGTCGACGGAACGGCTTAGGGCAAATGATAGCGTAATTTTATTTTTGAACATTCACTCTATTTATAGTGTCGGTAGGTCACGAGGTGAGTACCTTAAGAAAAACGATCGGATGGCTCCGATGAGTCGATTCTAATCCCGCAATAAATAGTTTGACTATATTCTGATGATGCGCTTGTTGCCGTCGAAATGTTCCTTGGATACGCATTCTCCCATCTCGAATCTTTGTTGTCTTAACGTCCATTGTATCGTTGTAACACCTTTTTGATTGACGATTATAGATTCCAAGATCAATTTATCTTTTGGGCCCCTTTTAGTGAAATAGCCTGCACTAATATAGTTAATAAATGAACTTTGCTGTTCTGTTTGTGGGTCAGAACAACTACTTTGTCCAAGGCCCAAATTTGTTTCTTGTGGGCACTTGGATTACCTGCAAAATACAATTACAAGCCCTTAGGAACCCAAGCGAATTTGGGTCCTAGGAAATTGTCAGCTTTGAGGGGCATACTGGATATCACTGCCCTCGGATATATATAATGATTTTGAAATAAATTGTTTGCAGGTTTAGTATGTGTTACCCTTGGAGCTGTTGGATTGTGCCAACAAGCACTTGCAAAGTGCCCCGTCTTACCACAGCACCAACAGTTAAATTTTTGTACCTTATCCTCTTGCTGTTGGTTAGTGTATGATTCTTCTGTGGGCAGGAGTACCTGTAGGAAGCAGAGTTTTATTGGTCAGGGGTGTGATTCTTCCTGTTCTCACTTCTTCTATTAAAGTCAGTTCTTAGTAAAGGTTCCTTTATTCTCCTGGATTTACTGAGCTCATGTTCCCTTGTGATTCTTCTTTCATGATTTACTCTAGAGGTGGCAGGTAACATCTTTCTCCCTCCCGTGGAACTGCTGTCTTTACCCAGTGGAGGAGTTGTCTTTGGTTTAGAGTATTTGGCTTCTGTCTTTTCTCTTGTGGGGGATTTGTTCTTCATGCCGCTAGCTCGATTGAACCTGAATTTCGATGGTCCAGCTAGATCCCTGTCCTTCTTTAGAAGTACAATTTCTTTGGTTAGAGAGCAGCATAGTTCTCTGCTGTCAACCAAAGCTTTCATGGTTTTCCCAAACTTGGTTATCAAATCCATGTTTGAGCAAGCATTATAATCTCTTTTGAGCTGACAGAAATCTGCGTTCTCCATAGTCAGCCAATCAGCCTTTTCCAAGAGATCGGAGTTTATGGCTTGGAGATTTAAGATCTCATCAGCTTGCTTCCTGCAGATCTCCTTGCTCCTTCTGAGTTCTTCTAGAAGATCCTCATAAGTTTCTGAGGGACATATTTCAGAATCTGAATCGGTATTAGATAATGGAGCCCTTATGCCTACGTGTTCTGGTGTTGTTACATCCTGAATTTCTTCCTCTGATTCAGATAGGACAGTTAGTCCAAACTGAGCTTCCTCCTCTGCATCTGAGTTTCTTGAGTCACTATCACTCAGGGTTTTATTCTTCCCCTTAGCCGCAGTACTTCTAACTTCGGAGGATCCTTCCATGAGGACTGTCAGAGAGTTCCACATCTCCTTATCTGTTGTGCAGGGGATCAACTTTTGGCGTATAAAAGTATCAACTGCATCAGCTATGATGTTTCTGGCTTTCTTGTCCAAGTTAACTAGGGTGATCTCATCCTCAGTCATTGTCTTGGATGTGGTCATGGGAGCATATGGCCCTTCTTGAGTGACTTGAAACATACTAGGATCCATAGACTCCATGTATATTCTTGCTCTAACTTTCCAAAGGGCAAAGTTCTCTCTAGAACATGTAACTATTATTTATTCCATACTTATGATGCTTAGACACCCACTGGCAGATCTGTTCAAGCTGTTAAGCTTTATTTGAACAACCTCGCTTAGAGACCACTTGTTGTTTATGGGGTGTCTACTTTATCACCTAGAGGGGGGGGGGGGGGGGGGGGGGGGGGGGGTGAATAGGTTTTTCAAATTATATTATCCCCTTTTTGGTGTTCTTGATTTCTGGTTAGTAGATTCAAAAGTTGTAAAGCAAAACACAGAAAACACACAACGATCTATAGAGGTTCCTTAAGACTGGGTGTCTTGAGTAGTCCTCTGTCCCTCTGCGCCTACCCAGCAGTGTGCTAGGATCAGCAAACTCCGCCAAATCTTCAGGCCCTCAAGCCTTACAACACGGACCCGCAAGTCCTAACAGCCTAGGCTCGCAAGCCCCTACTGCCCCCGAGCCCGCAAACTCAACACTCAGGCCCTCAAGCCCTACAACACAGACCCACAAGTCCCAACAACCTAGGCCCGCAAGCCCCTACTGCCCCCAAGCCCGCAAGCTTGACAAATCGCACCCGCAAGTGCACTACCCTGGCCCTCAAGCCTCACAGCTCTCCAGCCCTCAAGCTAGACAAGTTGGCCCGCAAGCCTTACAAGAAATTACAGTAATAAAACCGTTTCTTATGCCGGATGAAGATTGGCAACTTTAGCCTGATGAGGATTGACTTCTTACGATTGAAGAAGATTTTCTGATTCAGATCTTTGATAGCGCAGTTCTTCTTCAATCTCTACTCTTTGCCTGATGAAGATTGGCTTCTCTTTTCAGTCGATGAAGATGACTGATTCTTCTGAGAACTCTTGAATCTTGTTCTCGTTCTTCTTCTCCGCTGAATATACTGTTCTATTGAAGAGCGGCGGGATTCTTTCTTTTTCTTTCTATGTATTTAGTACTACTTTTTCTAGGGCATCAATGTTACTTTTATAGGACAGATGAGCCGCGTAACGGTAACATGTGATGTACTTTAATGTCAGACGCCCATTCCATAAGAGCACACGCTGATTGGACAATCAGGCGGCGACAATAAATGCTAACAGCGCGTCTGCAACGTTTGAGTTCTGATCGACGATATTTCCACCTTCAAGCTGATACCGACAGTATCTCGACGATATGGACAATATCTTAACGACAAGACTTTGTCGATGCCTTGGGATTTAGTAGACCTTCAAGTCTTCTTACTTCTGCCACTGATGGTGGTATCTGGACGATACAAGATATCCTAGCGATTATGCATATACGAAGATAAGCTTTCTCTGACTGTGTCGTTGAGATCTTCTTTCTTGCTGTCTGTCGTCGTAATCTTGTTGTTCTCTCGACGACATGAGTGATGTCATGTCGACGCTTCAGTAGCTGCTTGTCTTCAGCTTGTCTTTCTTCAGTCGACATGCCTTCTTTACGACGATGTCCAACAACATCAGTCATACTTTGCCTTCTCAGCGACAAGGTTACTTTGCGATGATGTCAAAGATACTGCGTCTTCTCTGCGTTTGACGATCTTGCCGAGTCTCCGCGGTCGACGATCTTCCTTCTGAGTTTGACGATCTTGCTTCTGCGTTCGACGAACACGCCAAATCTCAGCGGTAATCGATCTTCCTTCTGATTTCTACAATCTTGCTTCTGCGTTCGACGAACATGCCAAATCTCAGCGGTTGTCGATCTTCTTTCTGAGTTCGACGATCTTGCCGAGTCTCAGTGGTTGATGAACATCTTTCTTCGTTCGACGATCTCCATTCTGCGTTCGATGAACCTTGTTCTTCTTGACGATATATATCGTTCTTACAGAAATAGTTAAAGTACTTGACATTTGTCGATCTCTGCAAGCATGAGCTAGATGGAGCATTAAATATAGCTTGCACTTATCATTGAGCTGAGCACTTCTTCAAATCAGGAACTTTGCTGGGCACTGTTCCAAACACCTTCTAATGTTTGAATTGCTTGTGCAGGGTTAGGTAGGGTCCCACTCAGGAGAAAATGAAGTGGGAAGAAAGATGTAGGTCTTGATTAAGGAACAAGATTTATTCAAGGGAGTAATTTCTACCTTGAATCTTCCTTAATGTTTATTAAATTTATGTTATAATCTATTTTCAATAAATATAATTGCTGGGAAAAATAGCAAGGATTTTCTAAGGAAATAGATCTGTTCATTCAGAGGTGCGTCGAACAGAAGTCGATGTATCATCAACTTCTACTCGACGCCAGCATCAAGAAGCACTCAGAGTGGATAATTCGAATAGTTCTTGACGCAACGTCGAGTTCATATCGATTCCTGCGTTGACTCATGGTCACTGCTCAAAGTTGAGGTTGCGTCGATAGGAAATCGACGTAACGTCGACAGGACCACGTCGACTTATGGTCTGCTGAACAATCTCAAAGTTATGTCGAATAATAGTCGACACAACATCGATATAACAGCGCGCACAGAACTGCAGCTAAAAGCAATCTCGACACATCTTTGAGCGCCAAATAATATGGTTTATCGATGGTGCGTCGACCCAAACCCTAAGTTGCTGTGATTTATCTGCTTTTAAGCAATTACTGCGTTGAAACATTTACACTTTCAAATTTTCTTCTTTTTGCTCTCTTGCTCTTCTCCTCCCCAGCTTTCTCGCATTCTCTTCCCTCTTCCTCTCTGTGTTTGTAGGTACCATCAATCAAATGGCTCTACCCAAGATCAACTCTGGATTTGATGTCGATATAGACTCATTCAGTGCGGCGGCAGATAGCTTCAAAGTCATTCTTGGCTTGTTTCAGGAGGCTGACCTAACCAAGCTTATCTCAATAAGGTGTAAGATTCAAGATATAGAACTTACAGAATTCAAGGACAGTGTTTACGCTGTAGATGGCGTGTCCCTTCAAGGGACTATATCTAGACAAGATATCAGTATAACTGATGAACTTCTATCCTAAACATTTTATCTACATACTGGAAGTGTCTGAGAAGAATTGACAGGAGAGGAGACAAGGAATGTCCTAGAGATCATGCAATTTAAGAAAGACAGACATAAAAATATGAAAAAGTTTGACTTGGCAGAAGAGTACAAGTTCCTGGCTGACATAGTTGGGAATGTTTTTTTGCTTAAAATCTCAGCTCATGTTGCAATTCCAAAGCAGCAGCTACAGATTATGGGCACTATTGTCTCAAGAAAAGGATAAACGGGCGAAGTTACTCCTGAGAATGATTGGGCACAAATATGCCCACAAAGAAAATGCTTACATGAGAATAATGAGCCAAATGCTCTTACAACACTATCCAAGTATCTGCAAATCAAAAGGAGTTCCCATTCCTCCTGGGAAGAGGATTAATATTGGAATCTTTTCCAAGTGGACCAGGCAAATCTTGAAGCCTGGTCAAGCTCCAGCATCACCTCCTCCCTCTGCTCCTCCTCAAGATTCATAGAGGCAAATACCAGATCCCCCACAGGAAGATACTCCAACTTCATAACAACAACAACAGCCACAACAACAACAACAACAACAACAACAACAACAACAACAATAACAACAACAACAACAACACCAATCCATTCCATCTTCTTCTCCAGACCCAGAGCCATCTCCTCAAATTCCTCATCATCTTCCATCCACTCTTGCTTCTCCACCACCTCCACTAATTCATATCTCTCCTGAGATTTACCAGGTTTTATCTCCCATCCAAGAAGAATTACCTCCATCACCTCCTCCATCTACCTCTCATATCCCCACAATTGATCTTGAGCAAATCATCTCCAATGCAGTTGGCCTTGCCTCCACTACCTTTGCAGACATGGTGGCCTCCCAAGCAAGGAAATTTGATAGGAATTACTACCAAATGGTGGCTGTGTTATTAGATTCTACAAGAACCTTCTAAAGCCTCAAGGACTTTGTGTCTTCCTCCATGGTCACAAAAGAATTCTTAACCTCTCTTCACAATATGGTTAAGATGGGGGAGAACATATTGGAGGAAGAAAGACCTGTTCTGGAGTTGAGTGAACAGGGTAAGGGTAATGATGATAATGCTCCTGCTCCTGACAACGTGACCATCTTTCAAGCTGCACAGATCTAGGGGGAGCTCCCAGATATTCTGAATATGGGTCAAACAACCTCAATAAATCAGGGGGAGCTCCCAGATATTTAAGGGGAGCTTTCTCTATATGTGCAAAGGAATCTGGATACAGAGATGGCAGATATAAGTACAACATTAGTTCAGGGGGAGCCTCAGAATGATATTCTGGATGAGGTTTTCCATATTGCTCAGGAAGTTGCACAGCTGGCTGAAGTAAATGCAAACTCTCGAGGGGAGCTTCCCAAAGATACTATTACAGAATATGATGAGCCTCTGAACATTGCTCTTAGGAGGTAAAAGTATTTTCAAGGAAGAGAAGAACACCTGAGAAGGAGCACTAAGGTACTCTGTAAAGTTTTATAGTTCCTGAAAAACAGTTGTGGATATCTATATATTTCTTGACAATGAAATGAAATGGCTTGTGAAAAACAGTATGTCATTTTCTTATATCTATGCTGTCCTATATGTATTTTTGTTTTATGCAAAGAAATGCGTAAAATCACTTTATTCAAACTGTAAAATTTGTTAAGATTAATAGATGGAGATTGTTGGAAAAAACCCCTTAGATTTAACTTAACAATTTATCTAAAAGTGATTTTAACTATTAGGTTTCAATTACCCATTGTATATTGAGGGTAATCTGGTCATTAGATGTTTTAGGATGTCACACTCAACCTACGGTGTCAATACCATATCAAGAGAAGCACAAATTTGGTGAAGTTAATTTTTGCTTCCAATAGAAATCGACGCAATATCGAATGGATGTCGACGCTACTCTGATAAGAAGTCCAAGCAACACACTCTTTCTGTCAGAGTAGATCAAGTCTATGTTACGTCGAATAGATATCGACGTAGAGGCCATGAACCTGTCGAAGTACTTTGTGAAGTCGACATAGCTTCTACTTCAACTCAACGTAGAAGGAAATATCTGTCGAAGCCATCTAAAGTCGACACAACATCGACTTCATCTCAACACAGATAATGAAGTTCAAAACCATGCCGTCAACTTGACGGTTACGTCGATAAGATATCGACGCAACGTTGATTAGCAGAGTTCAATTAGAGCAAGGATGAATTCGAAGCTTCTCCTACAAGAACTCGAAGGTGCGTCAATAAGAGAGGAAGAGAACTCGATGCTACGTCGAATACAGTCTGAAAAGGAATCCTTTTCAGCTGTCATTTTGGACCCTCTCTCATGACCCACCACATTCAAGACCGTTCTCCAACGGCTCCTTAATTGCCTCAAATAGAATCAAGAATTAACAGAGGATAGAGAAAAGCTTTCTTGGAATCGAGCTTATTGTTGGTGGACGGTTCGGGAATTAAAGAAGGAAGGAACGGAGTAATTGTCCAGACAAATATACATTTTCAGGACTTACCAGAAAAGGAAACAAATTCAAATTGAACATGGACAATAAAAGGGAAGAAAGGAAAGAGAAAACCAGAGCATTCATCACAATCGGCTACACCTTTCCTTTAGGGCTTCCTCTTCTTCTTCCTCCTCAGGTAACCCTAATAGAGAAACAAACTGAGAAGAAAGAATAACTTCTCTCCATCTCTTACTGCAGAACAACTGAAGGTTGCTCATCATCACAATCATATAGCAACCAAAGTTTGATCAGAAAGAAGTGAAAAGATTTGACAATCATAGCTCCTGCAAACCATCACAAATCATAAGCAGGAGTTTATCACTAGCAGATCAAGTAGAAGAAAATAGAAGCTATTTCTTGAGACAGGGCTTCATAAGAATTCTGAGAACAGAATTCTTCCTCCTTCCTCTATTTCTTTCTCCTTCTCATTTCCAACTGTACAGAGTTTTGAGAATCCCTCTTCCAAAGGATTTAATGGTTCAAGATCTCCTTATCAAAAGATCTGGTGGTTCAAGATCTCCTTATCAAAAGATCTGGTGGTTCATGATCTCCTTATCAAAAGATCAGTGGTTCTAAGAGTCTCCTTACCAAAAGACTCAGGCACAGTTGGTGCATTCCTACCAGGTGGTAGAAGATGGGAGTGATGCGCGTTCAGCAAGTGCACCGGTCGCTGTCAAGTAATAAATTTGGGAATAACTTCCCCGAATATCGTCTCTCAAGGAAGGCGCGTGGTTAGTTTGACTCTTCGGATTGAGAAAATAATTACGAGAGTAAATTAAAGGAAAAATCGGAGCTTTGATTTTGGTTTCCTAAATTACTACACAGAAATGAGATGCGGGTCAAATCTCCGCTTCGCAAGGCGGGATGGATGCAACGGTCGCGATGCCGTGCTTTGGAAAGCGCGTGGACGGAAAGTAACAGTGACGATTGAGGGTCGAACACTCCTCTTCGCAAATGCTGATAGCACTTTTGCTATAGCGTGGATTGTGAACGTGAATGAAACGGAACGATTATCACAATGAGATCATCAACCAATAACATAATGAGACATGATAATATTATCAAAATTAATTGTCCAATACATCAAAATCTCAGAAATTACACAACGAATAATAATATGAAAACAAGAGATAGAGGTTTCGTCACCAAAGGATGAAGACTCGCCATCGTTCTCGGCTGGAATTCCGGGTTGTCAATCCGGATCCGGGCTCGGCTTCAGCTAACGTCCGGGATACTCGAAGGATTGTCAATCCTCCACTAACGTCCCGTCTTCTTCACTTGAACCTTTGAAACTTGCACCGAATCTCTGCGTCGTCTTTTCACAGGAATAACATTGCATGCTTGAGAACTCGTTGGAGTGGAGTATATAGAGCGTTTGGATGATGAATCGATGCCCGGATCTTCAACGGAGGATGGATGGACGAAGGGAGGCGAATGGGGGGAGAGAAACTCTGAAATATCCGTGGATGGGCGGCTACGGGGTGGAGATGGATGCCGCGACATTAGGGCGAGCCCCTATTTATAAAAAGGGAAACGTCCAAAATGCACGGGCGTTCTCCTTCGCGCATGGGCAGGTGCCCGTGCATGAACAAAAATGCACGGGTAAAGACATGCCCCCGATTCTAAGCCCTTCTTCGCGCAAAGTCGGCAAACCGTGCGTTCGAAAATGCACGACCGTGCGATTCATCAGAAGTGCACGAAAAGGCCCGATCTCTCCCAAATGCCTCCAGGCTGCAATGAAAACTCCCAAGGATCCCAGAAATTATGCATTCAACAGTAAAAACATAGGAAATTATTAATAACATGCAAACACTTGGTAAAATAGTGCACTCGTGCGTGAAATCCTATATAGATGAATATGAACGAAAAGTAGTTAAAAGTGTAGTGCACAAGCGTGAAAAATTGCCCAGATGAGTCCCGAAAACAGTTTAATTCTCGGACTCATCACACCCCCAGACTTACTCGTTTGCACATCTCGGGCAAACACCCAATCCTATGATAGAAAAATTGATGTTAAAGAAGCAACTGTGCAGGTAAAACATGATGGGAAGTAAAGAACTAACGAGCATAAAAATAAAGTAGAAAAGATTTTAAAACAAAGACTATATTTTAAGAACTTCTACAAGTGTAAAATACAAAATACTACTACTCTGAGGTGAATCTCTGGTGAATCGAATAGTCGCCCTAGGGAAAATAGCGTGAACTGTTGAGGTGAGCGTTGCTCAAATTGGATCTCAAGGAAGAGCTCTCCAAGAAATCCATCAAGGTCGGTGGTCACACGCTTGCCCTTTCGCACCTTCTCCACTGCATGAGACGATCATATCAAGAATCAGTAGGGCTTTTAGGCTAGACATAGGGCTTGGGTTGAGGTACGATAATGAAGTAGAAGAACGTAGGCTAAACGCACTCATCCTCCGGTAAATAGTACATTTCAACCTCAACATCTTCACCTTGAAGCACACTCCCCCAGACTTCATTTAAGCACGATGGTGCGCGCGAGACTACCACACTTGTGGTTCGATTCTTTTTAGAGTTCTTTTACTCGCTTTTTTTTCTAGATCCATAAAAGGATGACGTTAGTTTGGGAAATCAAAGCTCAACCAGACCAAATGATGGCCTACGTCATGCTCCCAACAAGATCATTCAACGCACTCATTTTGAAAATAGCTTGGGGCAAGTTCTTAACCACCGAGCGAGGTCTCCTCTCCTTCCAACTCAAACAACACGAGGCTAACAGCTCTTCTACACTCGACCTAGGGCTACCGCTAGATTCACCAAATTCACCGTTTGAGTAGAGTATTAAGTAATTACACAAATGAAGTAAATAAAACTATAACTTTGTAATTAAATCTATTCTACGTGAATTTTTATGCTTCGTGAGCGCTCTGCTAGTAGCACCGCACGGGTCACATCCTGTTCCGCCACACAATCCTAAACTAACAATCAAACTTCTAAACATATACATCAAGCACGTACACGATAATTGCGCACGAGTAAAAAAATAAAACACGTGTGGTGTGTGTTATGCAATGAGAAAATCAATATAAATTTCCTAACACAACATTCTAGCATGTATGTGCGTGATTCGTAAGCAAAGGCCCGCTCCCCCCAGACTTGATTTGAAAAACACATCAAATATAATATTTCATAGCAAAAATAAAGCTAGGATAGGAGTACCTATGCTCATAAGAGCATGCCAGAAGAGCGGTCAATTCCATCTTTAAGGTTCTCCCTCCTCTTCCTCCTAGCGAGTTCACACCTGCATTGTTAGCATAAAAATAGACAAACAAAACATAATAGAAATTAAATAAGCAAACTGAATCGGGTGGTTCCCATGGGTTGTCTCCCAAGAAACCCTTTTGTTTACCGTCCTTAAGGTGGACCAAATACCTGTATTAGCAGATTATAGAATTGTTCACGCAATATTAAAGAGAGGAGATCATCCAAGTCTATGTAGTATTATTACACAACCATACGGAGAAATCAACTATACGTTGATTTAAAATAGTAACTGCAGATAGAAGAAAAAGGTCCGGAGACCCACAACTGATGGCAACGGAGTAAGAGGTTTAGCCTCCATCCCCAAGTCTCCTCTTTTGTTGCTCTCTTTCTCTCTTCCAAGAGTATTTCTTCAAAGAAAAATCGCTTTCCCCCCTGCAGCCAGTCCTTTAGGGGAAGCACATGCGGTGACGCTGGAGTGGAGAAAGCAGTATCGTCTGCCACTGCAACATGCTTATCCGGCCAGGAATGCATCATCCGACTGCCCAAAAATCGGTCAGCATATTCCAAATTCTGCCGGGGCATAAATGAAACGATGTTAGAAATAACAGGAAGAGATGGAGCGAGAGTAGACTCAACATCCGTAGGTGCAAAGCAAGAGGAAGAAATGTCACAAGTGACATCCTCCCGTGAGAGATGATCAGATTCCACCTGGATGACCAACGCTAACTCTTCCTGTTGAGTTATAACCAATGAAAGAGGGTCAAGAAACAAACTAGATGAACAATATAAAGAATTATTGGTTGAGGGAGTGACCCCGATTTAACACACTGCAGGTTCTGATTGTATAACTATCACATCATGAGGAGGTTCTTGCAACACGACCGAGGCAAGAGACAACAAATTCTCAACCTGCACAGTTAATTTATCAATATACTCTTGCCGCGTTTCAAGGCCTTGAATTATAATTGAGCAAATTTGCAGAATTTCTCCTCCAAATAGGCTGTATCCTCATCATGTTGTGACAGAGGCAGTAAAGAACATGACATCGCTCCTGCATACATACAACCCGAAAACAATAGAAATAAAAAAAAAACAACTCCTGTAACTATTAACTCAAACAACAAAATCAAACTACGCCTGCATTCCCTGGCAACGGCGCCAAAACTTGATGCGCATTCGGCAAGTGCACCAGTCGCTGTCAAGTAATAAATTTGGGAATAACTTCCCCGAATATCGTCTCTCAAGGAATGAGCGTGGATAGTTTGACTCTTCGGATTGAGAAAATAATTACGAGAGTAAATTAAAGGAAAAATCGGAGCTTTGATTTTGGTTTCCTAAATTACTACACAGAAATGAGATGCGGGTCAAAACTCCGCTTCGCAAGGCGGGATGGATGCAACGGTCGTGATGCCGTGCTTCGGAAAGCGTGTGGACGGAAAGTAACAGTGACGATTGAGGGTCGAACACACCTCTTCGCAAATGCTGATAGCACTTTTGCTATAGCGTGGATTGTGAACGTGAATGAAACGGAACGATTATCACAACGAGATCATCAACCAATAACATAACGAGACATGATAATATTATCAAAATTAATTGTTCAATACATCAAAATCTCAGAAATTACACAACGAATAATAATATGGAAACGAGAGATAGAGGTTTCGTCACCAAAGGATGAAGTCTCGCCATCGTTCTCGGCCGAAAATCCGGGTTGTCAATCCGGATCTGGGCTCGGCTTCGGCTAACATCCGGGATACTCGAAGGGTTGTCAATCCTCCGCTAACGTCCCGTCTTCTTCACTTGAACCTCTGAAACTTGCATCGAATCTCTGCGTCTTCTTCGTCTTTTCATCGGAATAGCATTGCTTGGTTGAGAACTTGCCGGAATGGAGGATGCGGAGCGTTCGGATGATGAATTAATGCCCGGATCTTGAACGGAGGATGGATGGATGAAGGGAGGCGAATGGGGGGAGAGAAACTCCTAAATATCCGTGGATGGGCCGCTACGGGGCGGAGATGTATGTCGCGACATTAGGGCGAGCACCTATTTATAAAAAGAGAAACGTCAAAAATGCACGGGCGTTCTCCTTCGTGCACGGGCAGGTGCCCGTGCGTGAACAAAAACGCACGGGTAAAGACAGGCCCCCGATTCTGAGCCCTTCTTCGCGCACGGTCGGCAAACCGTGCGTCTGAAAACGCACGACCGTGCGTTTGGTCAAAAGTGCACGAAAAGGCCCGATCTCTCCCAAATGCCTCCAGGCTGCAATGAAAACTCCCAAGGATCCCAGAAATTAGGCATTCAACAGTAAAAACTTAGGAAATTATTAATAACATGCAAACACTTGGCAAAATATTGCACTCGTGCGTGAAATCCTATATAGATCAATATGATCGAAAAGTAGCTAAAAGTGTAGTGCACAAGCGTGAAAAATAGCCCAGATGAGTCCCGAAAATAGTGTAATTCTCGGACTCATCAGGGAGTACCAACATTTTGGGAACCTCTATAAAAATCTGTGTCTTCTGGATTGCTAATTTTCTGTGTTGTCCACATTTAATTAATTGTTTTCTAGCTTTTATTTTATACCGCTTTGTATTATTCTGTGTTAGGATTTTGTTGAAGCATAAGCACTTAGTGTTTTATTGTTTCTGCACAAAAAGAATAGAAATAATTTTAAATCTCTATTCACCCCCCCCCCCTCCAGAGTATATCTCAGGGGCACACTGTGCACTTTCAACGGGGTTGCCAGATAAACACCTGCAAAAAAAAATTAAGAATAAACAAGAAAAAGAAATAAAAAAAAATAATGTTGGGGTGCCTCCCAAAAGTGCTTTGTTTACCGCCGCGTAGCTTGACAATCCCCTTATTATCCGAAGGCGGTGGTTGTTTAAAATTTCTATTAATTCGGAATTTTTCGAATTAATAAGTGCAGATGAAATAAACACGGGCAATTTTGAATCTTTTTCAAAATAAATATATTGTAATTGATCCGGAATTTGTTTGAAAACTAAACCCGGCGGCTCGTCATAAGATTTTGTTACTTTGTTAATATTTATTTCATCAAATTTGAACGCTCGAGTTATTAAACAACATAAATTTTCATTATACGAGTTTTCAAACAAAGTAGTGGCAATTTCAAAAAATGACGTTATTTACTCTTCATAATTTATTTCTAAGGTAAAAACAAGAGTCGTCGTTAGAATTTTTTTTTTATGGGGGAGTCAATACTAAAAGTAACTTCTTCATCCCCTACTCATAGGAGAAGCTTCCCATTACTTATGACTATTATAGCCATAGAGGTGTCAAGGAAGGGACGACCGAGTATAAAGGGTACTTCAGAATCTTCCTAGCTTTCTAGAATGATAAAGTCTATCGGGAAGATAAACTTGTCAATTTTAACTAATACATCCTCTACGACTCCCATTGGGAATTTTATTGACCCGTCTGCCAGTTGGATGCTTATTTTTATTGGAGTTGGGGTGCCCAACCCAAGCTTTTTAAATAGAGAAAATGACATCAAATTTATACTGGCCCCTAAATCGGCTAAAGCACCCGCATTTAGATGATTTCCAAAAAGACACGGGGTCGAGAATCATCCCGGATCGTTTAAATTATCTGGCAGTTTGTTTAAAACAATTGTCGAGCTTTCTGCGCATGAAACATTTTCAAGCTTCTTTTTATTGGTTAACAAATCTTTTAGATATTTTTCGTACTTAGGAACTTGAGAAGGCACCTCGCAAAAAAGGGATATTAATTTTGATTTGTTTTAATATATTTTACTAAAATTTATATGACTCCTCGTCGCGCTCGTTTTGAATTTTAGGCGGATAAGGAATATGAGGAGCTTGAATATTGCACGGAGCTATATCAGAAGAAATTAAGTGTGGAGATGGGGTTGAAACATTTACCTCGTGCTCGGCCAAATTTGAAGATTTTACATATGTTGGGAAAAACTCCTTGGATTTAACTTAACAAATTATCTGAAAGTGATTTTAACTCTTAGGTTTTAATTATCCATTATATAGTGAGGGTAATTTGTTATTTAGATGTCTTAGGATATCACACACAACTTGGAGTGTAAAGGCCAGAGCAAGACAAGCACAAATTGGGTTGAGTTAACAAATGCGTCGAATTATATTCAACGCTACTTCGACTTCATGTCGACGTCACTTAGACTAGAAGTCCAAGCAAATCAACCTCTCTGTCGAAGTAGATCAAGTCGACGCTACGTCGAAAGGATATCGACATAAATGAAATGACCATGTCAAAGTATCATTAGAAGTCGATGCAAATTTGACTTAAACTCAACGCAGAAGGAAGAATCTGTCGAATCCATCTGAAGTCGACGCAACGTTAACTATAATTCGACGCAAATAATGAAGTTCATAGTGAAATCTTCAACTCGATGGGCACGTTGACATGTAATCGACGTAACGTCGATATCAGAGTTCAACTGGAGGTTGAAGGAATTCAAAGCAGCTTTTACAAGAACTCGAAGGTGCGTCGATAAGAGAGAAAAAGAGATCGACGCAACGTCGAATACAATCTGAAAAGGAACCCTTTCAGCTGTCATTTTGTAACTCTCTCTTAAGGCCCACATTACTGAAGACCGTTCTACAACGACTCATTTATAGCCTAGAATAGAGAGGAGCAATAATGAAGATAACAAAGGCTTTCTTGTTAAGGATCAATATAGCTGGTGAACGGGTCATGAACAAATGAGGAAAGGAAGAGAAATTGTCCAGGCCAATACCTTTTCAGCATAACCTAAAAGAGGAAAGGAATTCAAAAATTAATTATGGACAATAAATAAGAGGAAAGCAGAGAGAATTTTAGAGCATTCATCACAATCTTCTGCATCTTGTCGATTAGTGCTTCCTCCTTCTTTCTCTCCCACTTGGAACCCTAAAAGACAGAAAAACTAGAACTGCTCTCTCTCTCTCTCTCTCTCAGAACAGAACAACTTAAGGCTGCTCCTCAATCAATATCTCATAGCAGTCAGAGTTCAATCAAATGAAAGTAGAAAGGATCAAAACTTATAACCATTGCAAATTATCACTATCATAAGCAAGGGTTCATCATTTCAAGATCCCGCAAAAAGACAAATTGAAGAAGAAGGCTTCAATAGAATTCTGAGAACAAAATTTTTCTTCTCACCTCTTCTTTCTCCTTTCTCCTTTTCCTTAACTGTAAAAGAGTTTTAAGAATCCCTCTTCCAAAGGATTCAGTGGTTCAAGATCTCCTTATCAAAAGATCTGTGGTTCAAGATCCCCTTATCAAAAGATCTGTGGTTCAAGATCTCCTTATCAAAAGATCTGTAGTTCAAGATCTCCTTATTAAAAGATCTTTGGTTCAGAGTTTCCTTATCAAAAGACTCAGACACAGGTGTGCTTTCCTACCAGGTGGTAGAAGAGGGGAGTACCCACATTTTGGGGAACCTCTATAAAAATCTGTGTGTCTGTGCTGTGACTTTCTGTGGTCTCCCACTTTCTTTTTCAGCATTCATTTATAGCAATATTTATATTATTTATTCTGTCTGTGGTTTTGGTTTGAGTGCATAACACCTTAGTCTGTTTTATTGTCTGCACAGTTAAGATAGAAAATTATTTAAATCTCTATTCACCCTACCTCTATAGGATTCTCAGAGACACACTGTGCACTTTCAATTGGTATCAGAGGGAGGTTGATCATTACAAGGTTAACACCATGATAAAAAAGACCTCCTACTCTTATTTATTTACTACAAAATATTTTCTAAAGAAAATTAGTTCTAAGGATTATGCCTTAACAAGACCTCCAGTGTGTAACTTAAATAAGTTCTTACTCTGGAAGGCCAGAATAAAGTTGTACATGAATTCCATTGATGAAGACTTCTATGATGTTATTCTTTCAGGTCCACCAACTCCATACAAGAAAGATGCCAGTGGAAATTCAACACAGGAACCTGTGCCCAGGGCTGAGTGGACTGAAATAGAGAAAAAGTAGAAGGCATGTGATGCCAAGGCTATGAACAGTCTGGTTTCAGCATTGTCAGATGACATTTTCCAGAAAGTTGTTGACTGCCAATCAGCAAAAGAAATCTGGGATTCTCTCACCAGAATGGTGGAAGGAAGTGTTGATGAAAGAAAGGACAAGAAGTCCCTTCTCATATCCTAGTATGAGAACTTTCAGAAGAAAGATGAAGAAACAATTGCTGATATGTATGATAGATTCAACATTATCATTAATGAGCTCAGAGGCTTGGACAAGGAGATTTCCTTGAATGAAATTAATGATAAAATCCTAATGTGCTTCCCAAGCTCATGGATTCAAGGATCTGGGCCATCAGAGAGTCAAGATGCCATAGAGAAATCTCTACTGAGGCTTTGTTACGAAAGCTAAAGTCATATGAGATGTTGCTGAAGAACAGGGCTGAAATTGAGGCTAAGGAGACAGTCTCAACTCCTATTCACAGGAGTCTAGCTTTGAAGGCTAGTGAAGGAGAGCCCTACACTCCTGAAGATGAGATGTTTAGTCTCCTGGCAAGAAAGTTCAGAAAATGGGTCAAGATTGAAGACTCAAGAAGAAAGCATTGGAGCTCAAAGCCCAGATATGATAAGACTTCATGGAAGGAGATTATCTGCTTCACCTGCAACAAACCAGGGCGCATAGCTCCTGAGTGCCCACAAGAAGAAAGGGATAAGAGCAACAACAAGGAAGAAAAGAAGAAGAAGAAGCCTTTCAAAGGGAAAGACAAGAAGAAAGCCAAGTGTTTCATTGCTGAAACTTGGAGTGACACTGAAGAAGAGTCAAGCTCCTCCTCATCTGAGAGTAATAAAGAAGATGAAGCAGAAGCAGCCTGCATGATGGCACTGGGAATGTCTTCAGATGATGAAGAGGAACATGTATCAATGTTTGATGAATTTCATTTTAGTTCTCCTGATTTTAAAACCTTTTTCAAAGAATTCTGTAATGACTTTATTAAAATTCAAACAGAATTAAAAGCAGATAGAGAAGAACTAGACAACCTAAGGAAGGATGAACGATATGTAAGAAATCAAGTCCTAGTAGAAGAAATAGATAATAATTAATCAGAATTAATTGAAATTGGAAAAGAAAATCTAAAGTTAAAAGAAGAGCTAGCAAAGTCAAAAGCCTTTGAGGACTCACTCAATGGGAGGAGTCAAAAGCTCAAAGACATCAGACAAAATCTCTCCATGAGGTTTAGTCACCTAGAGTTAGGAGCAGAGCCATTCACTAGCATAGAAACCCCTAGGAAACCTGCCTAGAAAAATCCAGTTAGCTTCATTAGACCTAGTGACTATAAATCCTTTGAGAACAATGCAAAAACTAAAAATCAGGAAACTAGTAAATCAAAGAAAACAACTAAAGGTAATGAAGTAAATCTTAATAAAGAAAAGAAATTCCAAGAGAAGAGTAATGCAGAGAAATTAACCAATCAAAAGGCTAAAGTCAAACCTTGGGTAATAAAACATTCTGATGATCTTTTATATCTAGATACATTCTATACACACTTCAAGTATCAAAATAGTAAACATAGGTTTGGGAAACCTATTCCTTGTCATCCAAAAGGGTATCATGACAGTCCCTTTTATTATTTCATTGAACCCTACAATGGTAAAAGCAAAGGGCCCAAGGTAACCTGGGTTTCTTCTAATGTTTGAATTACTTGTGCAGGGTAAGGTAGGGGACTACCTAAGAGATAGTGAGAAAAGGAAGGAAGAACTAAATTCAATCAAGGGAGTGATTACTTCTCTTAATTCCCTTGTTATCTTCTTAGTTCATAAAACTAATAGCATAAACACTATTTTCAACAAATATCATTGCTGGAAAAAATAGTAAGAATTTTCTAAGAAAATAGAACTTGATGTATTGTCGGGTTCCACTCGATGTAAGCGCACGAGTCAATCGGAGTGGACAATATGAATGCTAATTGACGCATGCGTCGACTTAATTATCGCTGATCAATTTTCTTGTAGAGTCGATTACAAATCGACGCAATGTCGACATCCATGCGTCAACTTTAGAATTGCTGAGCAATCTCAAAGTCGTGTCGAGTAATAATCGACGCAACATCGATATTGCAGCGTGCGCAAAACTGCTTCTAGAAGCAGCCTAAACATACTTTTGCGTGCCAAATATTAATTCTATATCGACGGTACTTCGACTTAAACCCTAAGTTGCGGCGATTCACCTTCTTTTAAGCAATTACAGCGTCAAATCATTTACGCTTTTGAATTTTCCTCTCCCTGATCTCTTGCATCCTTCTCCCTATCTCTCACTCATTTTCTCTTGTGTTTGTAGGTTCCTAAAATCGATGGCTCCACCAAAAGTGAACTTTGGCTTTGATGTGGATGTCGATTCCTTCAATGCTGCTGCAGAAAGCTTCAAGGACATTCTTGGCTTATTCCATAAAGCAGGACTAACAAAGTTGCTCTCCACGAGATGTAAAATACTTGATGTTGAGTTGACAGAGTTTAAGGATACTGTGCATATAGGAGATGATGGATCCCTCCATGGGAACATTTCTGAAAAAGATATCAACATAACATAGGAAATGTTGTCTCAAACATTTGATCTACCCACTGGTGAGGTCTCTGATGAATTGTCAGGGGAATAGGCAAACGAGGCCTTAGAAATCATGCATTTCAAGAAATAGAGAGCCATCAATCTGAAAAAGATGGATCTGGCAGAAGAATACAAGTTTCTGGCTGACATAGTAGGAAAGGTGCTACTGTGCAAGATATTTGCACATGATGTAATACCCAAGCAACAATTGAAAATTATGGGTGTCTTAATTCTGGAAAAGAAGATAAACTGGGGGAGATGCCTCCTGAAAATGATTGGCCACAAATATGCTCACAAAGACAATTCTTACATGAGGATAATGAGCCAGGTTCTCTTCCAACACTATCCAGATGTGTGCAAGTTCAAGGGAGTGTCAATTCCACCAGGCAAAAGAATTAATATAGGAATCTTCTCAAAGTGGACCAGGCAAATTTTGAAGCCTGGTCAAGCTCCATCCTCACCTCCTCCTTCTACACCTCCTCAAGATTCAGAGAGACATCTACAAAATCCCCCAAGGTATAATAATCCTCCTCAAGACACTCCAGCAAGTCAACCAGATAATCAATCAGGTGCTAATCTAATTGTTTATCCAGCCCAGTACAACCAGGACAGTCCATACATTCCTCACACAGATCCTGCACCTCAAACTACTCTCCTGTCTCAGCATCAACCATCCAATATCATCATAGACATTCAGTCTGCTCCTCTACCACCACTATCATACTATGTTTCTCCAGAAGTCTATCCACTTCATTCTCCCATCCACCATGACTTTGAAGATACCCAAGAGAACTTACCACCACCACCTCCTATGTCTACCACACCTACTCCTTCCATCAACATTGAGCAAGCATTTTCTAAAGTAGTAGGTTTGGCCTCCAGCACATTTGCTGACCTATACTAGCCAGCCAAGCCAGAAAATTTGACAAGAAGTACTCACAAATGGTTTTTGAACTACTAGACTCAAAGAGGTCTCTACAGGGGCTCAAAGACTCCATATCCTCCTCCCTAGTAACAAAGGAGTTCTTAACCTCTCTTGATAGTAAGGTTAAGAAGGGGGAGAAAATTCAGGAGGAGGAAGGACCTACTCTAGAGATGAGTGTCCATGACAAGGGGGATGATGTTGAAGTCCCTGATAAAATTACTATATTTCAAAATGTTCAAGGGGAGCCTGCTGATCAGGGGGAGCTGATTGAAAAAGAAATGGAAGAGGTACATAAATATCTAACAAATGTTCAGGGGGGAGTCTCAAGTAGAATCTCCAGAGAACCAAGAGGAAACAGGTACAGACAACCAGGGGGAGCTCCCATGTCAAGAACCTGCTGGGGATGTGTTTTCTGAAGACACAACAGTGAACTAAGGTGAGTTGATTACCTCTACTAAGGGGGAGCACCATGCAGATGACTTGCTGGATGAGGTGGCAAAGATTGCCAAGGAAGCTGTTCAGAATGCTGAGTTGAATGCACAGATTCGGGGGGAGCTTCCTAAAAACAGTGTTGCTGAAGAAGCACTAATGTTTTCTGAAGATGATGAGCATCTAAAGATTGCCCCAAAGAAGGTAACTCCAAAAGTATTTTCAAGAAAGAGAAAAAATCCTGAGAAGGATTAATGACATTCATGTATCTATGTCTATATCTTCTAAGGAAAGTCAAACAGATTGTGGTATGGTGGACAATATAACCTTGTTGACAATGAATGAAATATTCTATGATTTCATTCTATCATACTGTTACTGTCTATGGTGTCTTGAATGTATTGTATGTAATTTTGCTTATATAAAAGATTGTGTAAAATCACTTTAACCAAGACTTTAAAATTTGTTAAGATAAATAGGGGGAGATTGTTGGGAAAACTCCTTGGATTTAACTTAACAAATTATCTAAAAGTGATTTTAACTTTTAGGTTTTAATTACCCATTGTATAGTGAGGGAAATTTGATCTTTAGATGTCTTAGGATATCACACACAACTTGGAGTGTAAAGACCAGAGCAAGACAAGCACAAATTAGGTTGAGTTAATAAATGCGTCGAATTATATTCGACGCAACTTCGACTTCATCTCGACGTCACTTAGACTAGAAGTCCAAGCAACACAACCTCTCTATCGATGTAGATCAAGTTGACACTAAGTCAAAAGGATATCGACGTAGATGAAATAAGCATGTCGAAGTATCATTAGAAATCGACGCAACTTCGACTTCAACTTAATGCAGAAGGAAGAATATCTTGAAGCCATATGAAGTCGACACAACGTCAACTACAATTCGACGCAGATAATGAAGTTCAGAGTGAAGTCTTCATCTCGACGAGTACATCGATATCAGAATTCAACTAGAGCTTGAAGGAATTCGAAGCTTCTTTTACAAGAACTCGAAGGTGCATCGATAAGAGAGAAAGAGAGATCGACACAACGTCGAATACAGTCTGAAAAGGAAACCTTTTCAGCTGCCATTTTAGAACTCTATCTCAAGGCCCACAGTACTGAAGACCATTCTACAACAACTTATTTATTGCCTAGAATAGAGAGGGGCAATAAAGAAGATAACAAAGGCTTTCTTGGAAGGGATCAATAGAGTTGGAGAACGGGTCGTGAGCAAATGAGGAAAGGAAGAGAAATTGTCCAGGCCAATTCCTTTTCAGCATAACCTAAAAGAGGAAAGGAATTCAAAAATAAATAATGGAGAATAAATAAGAAGAAAGCATAGAGAATCTTAGAGCTTTCATCACAATCTTCTGCATCTTGTCGATTAGGGCTTCCTCCTTCTTCCTCTCCCTCTTGGAACCCTAAAAGTTAGAAAAACCAGAACTGCTCTCTCTAAGAACAGAACAACTGAAGGCTGCTCCTCAATCGATATCTCATAACAACCAGAGTTCAATAAGAATAAAGCAGAAAAGATCAAAGCTTATAACCCTTGCAAATGATCACTATCATAAGCAAGGGTTCATCATTTCAAGATCCAACAAAAAGAAAAATTGAAGCAGAAGGCTTTAATAGAATTCTGAGAACAAAATTCTTCTTCTCACCTCTTCTTTCTCCTTTCTCCTTTTCCTTAAATATAAAAGAGTTTTAGGAATCTCTCTTCCAAAGGATTCAGTGGTTCAAGATCTCCTTATCAAAAGATCTGTGATTCAAGATCTCCTTATCAAAAGATCTGTGGTTCAAGATCTCCTTATCAAAAGATCTGTGGTTCAAGATCTCCTTATCAAAAGATCTTTGGTTCAGAGTCTCCTTATCAAAAGACTCAGGCATATGTGTACTTTCCTACCAGGTGGTAGAAGAGGGGAGTACCCATATTTTGGGAACCTCTATAAAAATATGTGTGTGTGTGCTGTGACTTTCTGTGCTCTCTCACTTTCTTTTTCAGCATTCATTTACAACAATCTTTATCTTATTTATTCTGCCTATGGGTTTGGTTTGAGTGCATAACACCTTAGTAAGTTTTATTGCCTGTACAATTAAGATAGAAAATTATTTAAATCTCTATTCACCCCCTCTAGAGGATTCTTAGAGACAAGCTGTGCACTTTCAT
This sequence comes from Dactylorhiza incarnata, assembly GCA_033032865.1. NCBI lineage: Eukaryota > Viridiplantae > Streptophyta > Magnoliopsida > Asparagales > Orchidaceae > Dactylorhiza > Dactylorhiza incarnata. Next base: position 9,993,090 of record JAWHQI010000068.1, read on the forward strand.
CCTCCTTTCTGCTAGGGAGGGTAATTGCATTGACGCTCTCCCGTGGATTGGGCTCAGTATTGCCTGAAAGAGCTCCTTGTTGGCATTCGGAGAACATCTTGGCGAGCTGTCCAATCTGATTTTCCAGGCTCTTAATTGATCTGGAAAGGTTCTGGATATTGGACTCATTAGAGGCAACGTATTTAGTGAAGGCCTCTTCAAGTGAAGAGGGCTTGTGTGGTGGTGGCAGTGCGAATCCGAAAGTATTCACTTGTGGCAGTCTTTGAGCATTATTGGGGTTGCTCCATATAATTTTTTGGTGATTCTTTAAACCCGGATTATAAGAATTATTAAACGAAATGTTATTATTCAGGTTATAAGGAGAACGATAAGAGTTCCCCATATAATCTACGTGCTCTTGAATTAAATTATTATTATTATTAATAGCCTAATTGGTGGCGGAGGAAGCAGACATCTCCGCCACTTGCTTAGTTAATCTTTCTACTTGTAATGCTAAATTAGTGGTTTCCTCGACTTCATAGAGTCCGGCCAGCTTGTTAGGGCGTGCCTGTGGCACATTCCACTGATATGCGTTCATGGTCATCTCCTCAAAAAGCTCTTGAGCGGCCTCATATGTTTTGTTTTTAAGAGTTCCCCTTGATGTCGCGTCAATCATTTGCCTTGTTTGGAGATTCAAACCATTGTAGAATTTTTGAACTTGATACCACTCTGGGAGGGCATGATGAGGATATCTCCGCAAATGTTCCTTGAAGCGCACCCATGTGTCGTAGAGAGTCTCCGAGTCTATTTGTGTAAACGAGAGAATGTTCGTTCTTAATTTAGCAGACTTTGCCGGCGGGAAATATTTTGTTAAAAATTTCTCCGTCATCTCGGCCAATGTAGTGATGGAACCTCTAGGGAGAGATCCTAACGACTGTTTGGCCTTACTCTACAAAGAAAAAGGAAATAAACACAAACGAATGGCGTTATCAGTGACGCCATTTATCTTAAATGTATTGCAAATTTCAAAAAAAATCAAAAGATGTAAATTAGGATCTTCATCTGGTAAGCCATCAAATATGACGGTTTGCTGTACCATTTGAATGATACTCATTTTAATTTCAAAATTATTATTCTCCACCGCCGGGCAAATAATGCTAGATTAGGTTCCCTCCCAATTTGGCCTCACATAATAGGACATGTTCCGTAGCGGGGCCTCTTTATGGTTGGGATCTTCCATTATATCTTCGTTAGTTTCTCTGATTGACTCTTCTCAAATTATTGGTGGAACACTAAATCGGAGACATCGCCGCAATGTGCGCTCGCTTTCCGGATCAAACACAATTCAAGATTAATTGAAGAGTTTCCTCAGGTCATAAACTAAGAGAAAAGGAAAAGAAAAAAAGAAAATTAGAGGCGATAAGAATAAAAAAAGGTGAAGAAGCAAAAAATTAAAATTATTATTATATTATTATAATATATATATGTAATATTTTTTTTTCAAAAGCGGTTTAGGTTAGTCCCGGACATCCCAAGGTCTACCCTATGAAGGGTTCGCACCGGTACTAGGATATATGATGGGGTGACATCCCAAATCTCCCTTTTCGAGAATTTAAATTAAGACTTTTAAGATTTTTAAAAATTTCAAGAGAAAGGGGAGAAGAAAGAGAATGATAAAATTAATTGATATTTCTTTTTTCGAAATATCAACTTATTTCACCGGCAATGACACCAAAAACTTGATGCACAAAACTATATCCGCAAACAATAACATCAAGTGTACCGTATCGAAATTAGTATAGGTTTATAAAAACCAAGGTCGTATTAGACTCAGGGTAGTTGAATATTCTTACTTCGGAAAATCTCTATTATATTATCAATTAAAACATGGATTGGTTTTGCAATGGGGGAATTAAAATGATGACTAAATGATGAGTTAAAATACTAGCACTCGATCTTCGAATCACCGCGGAATAATAATAGAAGAAATATGAACTCTAATTCTCTTAAGAAATTTACTTCCACCGTGGAGGTTCCCAAATTCTAAACGCACCTCTCTCGAGGATACGTTCAGCTGAGTTTAGGTGATCAACCAAACTCTCGTTCTATAATTGAAACCCCTAATACTCACTTTAATGTATTTCAAAGAAGAGAATATGAAGATCTAAATTAATTCATGACAAGTATTATTCCTTGGATCATCTCGATCGAGTACTAATAGAGATTTAGCTACTCATGGAGATGGATGAATCGATGAAAATAAAAGAGTACATAATGAAATTGAGAATTGGATAAGAAGGAGAAAAGACTATTTTGTTGATTGCAAAAGAAATGGATTACAAGCTATTAAAATTACAACTATAAACTATTGAATTGAAAGTACAATTGCAAGAAAGAAAGAAGGAGTACAAGACTACTAAAAACATGAAAATAATACAAGAAATGAAGGCTTTGGCTCCATGAATTCGTCCCTTCAGCTCTGGTGGAGCTGGCTTTAAATATGTGAAAGGTTGGTGTTACATGCCCTTGGTCACGCCCGTGACCAAGGCTTGTAATGGGCGTGATCGATGCTGGTGCGTAGAGCGCGCCTTCTGGCTTCAATGCGGGCATTACGTGAACGTCACGCCCTAGGTCACGCCCGTGACCTAGAGGGTGTAATCTTAAAAATGGCGCCTGGCGGGAAGCTTTCGGCGGGATGCTTTTGGCGGGAAGTGGTGCAGGATGAGTCACACTCGTGCACTAGATGTCATAAACTCGTTCAAGCCCGTGACTGGGGCTTGTAATTTTAATTGACGCGGCAGGCTCGTTTTGGCTGTAGGAGGCGGGTCGCGGCCGTGACACTGGGTCACGCCCTTGGTCACGCCCGTGACCTAGGGCGTGTACTTGGCAAATCTTCTTGGAATGAGCCCGGAGTGGCAGCAGCAGGTCTGGAACACATCTTGGGCTGTCACGACCTTGGTCACACCCGTGACCTTGGGCGTGTACTTGACATTTTTGCTCAAAGTGCCCAGAAAACCTGAAAAACACAGAATAAACTTACGTTAGTTTATAGAAATAAAAGGAAATGAATTTGATGGGATAATTCATGCAATTTATACAAATTCATATTAAAAATCATTAAAATTATAATAATGGATGAGTACAAAAAGTACTCGTCATGCATCAAATTACACTCGACGCAACCAACATTCTGCATCAATTTATTATTGACGCAACTATACAGACACATCAAATTACATTCGACACAATTCTAGAGATGCATTAATTTCTTCTCGACGTAAGTTTGCTGAAAATGTTTATAAAACACCTAGACTTCCGTCTCACATTTTTATTTTCAATTCTAAAAGCTATTATTGTTCTAAGATTGTACACAAGGCCAAACAATGCTGGCATAATAAACAAGCACTTCTTCATCTTAAGAGATATCCTGAAAGACCAACTTATTCTTTCATAACTTCTTATGATGGTAGAAGAAAGGGTCCCCAGCAAGGGAGGGTCCATACTAATGTTTAAATTTATGTTTAGAAAAGAGACTGTTCTATTATGAACCAGCAATTATACTTGGACAGTGGATGCTCCATGCATATGACCTGGCAAAAGATGTGCTGGAAAACTACAAGGCTAAGGAAGGCCCTAAGGTAATCTTTGGTAACTCCCACTCTGTTCAGACTAGAGGATACGGTGTGCTCAGAGTTGGAGAAATCTCCTACTGTTAGGTAGCTTATGTTGAAGATCTTTAACATAACCGCATCAGTATTAGTCAATTATATGATGGTGAATATAAAGTTGTATTCACTAAGTAATTATGTCATATTATTAGCTCAGTAACTAATCTAATAGTATTAACTTGCCTTAGAAAAGGTAGTGTGTATGTAGTAGATTTTGATTACTCTAAATCTGAATTCAATTTGTTTAATTCAAGCTTATAAAATAATGAATTATGGCATTGGAGAATTAGTCATTTAAACTTTAAAACAATAGCTACGCTATCCAAGCACAACCTAGTAATAGGCTTACAAATTAGTATGTTCACAAAGGGCCATCCTTGGAGAGCCTTCCAATTAGGAAAACAAACAAAATTTTCATTCAAACCAATTGGTAAGAATCATCCCCCTAGAACCCTCTATCTGTTGCACATGGATCTCTTTGGTCCGATCTCCACTCAAATCTTAGTATACAACTCTTATACATTGGTTATTGTAGATGACTTTTCTAGATTCAGCTGGGTGTTCTTTCTAAAAGCTAAGTTAGATATTTTCAAGATCCTCTCAAGATTCATTAGACCGATTCTATCTGAATTCAATACTCAGTTTGCTAGGATCAGGAGTGATCATGATACAAAGTTTGAGAATCACTTAATCTATAGATTATGTGAGGATGAAAGGATAAGGCAATGTTTTTTAGCTCCTAGAATCCACCAACAAAATGGGGTGCCTTTAAGTAAAAATAGAACCCTAATTGAATCAGGAAGGACATTATTGGCTGAATCCAATTTGCCAAAGTCGTTCTTGGTTGAGGCAGTAAATACACCAACTACGTTCTAAATAGGGCTCTCATCCATAAAACTAAGTTAAAGACTTCGTATGAGCTATTGAAAGGAAAGACACATATAGTCACATACACTAGGATTTTTGGGTGTACTTGCTTCATTCTAAACAATGGAAAGAGCCAACTTGCCAAATTTGACAAGAAGACTGATGATGGGATAGTCTTGGGATACTCCTCATTATGCAAGGCCTATAAGTGTTATAATAAGAGCACTCTTAAAATTGAGGAGTCAATATATGTGGTGTTTGATGAGACTAACATGTTCTCCAAGGAGAAGGAAACTTCCACCAATATTACATTGCAGGAAGAAATATTCAGAAGACTTACAGAGATGTAAAGGAAGCTTCCACCAATGTTACATTGCAAGAAGAAGATCAACTTGCAGATCAAGTTGAAAGGCTTATTATCATGAATCACTCATCAGGCTGCCAGGATGAAGGAAAATAGCAAACTGAAAGTGCATCAGATGAAGACTCTGCTGAAGATGACGATGTCATAAAGGTACCTAGTGTACCAAAAATTGGGATTATTCAACAGGAAGAAAATGGTGTTAATACGGCCAATGAAGAAGAAGAAATCCATGAAGATGTGAATCCACTCAACAGTTTAACAAGAGCTAGAATAACCCTAAAACATCACCCTCCATCTCAAGTTATAGGAGATATGGCAGTGGGAGAGCAGACCAAAAATCCTATCACAAATGAGACAATGTTACATTGCTTACTCTCTCAATATGAACCAAATAATTTTGAAAAAGCAGACAGTGTTCCTCACTGGATAACTGCCATGCAAGAGGATCTTGCACAATTTGAAAGAAATAATGTCTGGACTCTAGTTGAAAGACCAAGGAACTACCAAATTATTGGAACAAAATGGGCATATAAAAATGATGGACTCAAATGGAGTAATAATAAGAGACAAAGACAGACTTGTTGCTCAAGGATGCAGTTAAGAAGAGGGAATTGACTACAATCAGACTTTTGTACTAGTGGCTAGACTGGAGGTTATTAGTATGTTTTTTGCTTATGCTGCACATATGATGATAAAGGTATATCAGATGGATGTGAAGAGTGCATTCTTTTATGGAACTCTTCAAGATGAAGTAAATGTGGAGCAGCCTCCATGTTTTGTCAATCCATCACATCCCTCCTTTATTTATTGGTTAGACAAAGCACTGTATGGCCACAAGCAAGCTCCAAGAGCTTGTTATGAGACCTTATACACCTTTCTTCTAGAACACTCTTTTGTAAGAGGTAAGGTGGATAAAACACTTTTCACTAGAGCACATAAAAATCAACTACTCTTATTACAAATATATGCAGATAATATAATATTTGGCTCAACAGACGAAAGACTTTGTAAAAGGTTTGCTGACCTAATGCAGTCTAAGTTTGAGATGAGTAGCATGGGGGAACTATCCTACTTTCTTGGCCTCCAAGTAAAGCAAATTGCAGATGACATTTTCATATCCCAATCCAAGTACACCAAAGAGCTTATTAAGAGATTTAAAACTTTAGTTTTAGAAGACTTACACTAATGCTTCATACCCCAATCCAAGTACATCAAAGGGCTAACATATTCACTAAGCCACTTGATGAAAGCAAGCACAATTTCTTCATTAATGCATTGGAAATGTTTGATGGAGATCTTTAGGTCACACATATTATAAAAAACCTATTTTCCATATAATGGAATTGCTGGGAAAACTAGCAAATTTTTTGAGAAAATATAACTGCTCATTCAGAGTTGTGTCGAATAAAAAGCAACACACCATCAATTTATACTCGACGCTAGCTTCGAGAACTGATTGGGATAGTTCATTCGAATAGCCCTCGATGTAACATCGAATTCATATCAATGCATGTGTCGACACAATAGTTGCTACTTTCATTCAAAGCCACGCTGATTTCCACTCGATGCCAAATCGACTTTTCAAAGTGCGCGCAGACTTTGCTTCTAGAAGCTACTTCGACATATTTTGGCACGCTAAATCTACTTATTTTTTACATTGCTTCGAGTACAATCCTAAGTTACAATGAATTGTTTTCTAAAAGCAATACAGTAATTAGACTTCATTTTGCTTTCGAATTCTCTCCATCTCGCTCTCCTCTATTTTTGCCTCTCTACTTCTATCTTCTTTTTTATTGCAGGTACACAGCGATAATCAATGGCCACTAATATAGACATTCTTGATGCAATTGATCTGGCTTTAGAGACATTGTTGTCTCAGTTCTGCTCCTTATACATGGATTTCTCAGAAGATTGCTATCGAAAGTTATCTGCACAACATCACAGGTTAAGGAACCTCTCTGCTCAAACGAAAGCCATCGAGATGGAACTGCGATAGTTGACACTGCCTACTGAGGTATTTATATCTTTCTTCA